>CM037586.1:22814936-32814936 GCA_021018995.1 Chloranthus sessilifolius | reverse complement strand
GGCCTTCACATTTTTATCTTTAATTTTTTTATTGAAAACTTATAATGAGCAGAACTTAAGCAGTATACTAACCCGCACGATGCAAGTTACTAGCCCAATCTGCATTGTTGGACCCACTATGCTTGCTTCGGCACTATGTAATTGGTCTCTTGAATGGTCTATTATTTGCGATCCGCTATATATCAATATTCTTTTTCATTTGATAATTATTTACGTGAGCCCTAAAATTATTATATATTTGTTGGTAATTACGTGGCCTCTCATATTTGTTCTTTTATTTTTTTGGTAATTACGTGGGCCCTCATAGACAGTTGGCAAGATAAACCCACTGAGAGACCTAATGGGATTGGTTGATGTATTGGAGGTGCTTTATCTTTTCTCTCCAAAGGGACTCCAAAGTACCCTCTCTCTCTCTCTCTCCCGCCATCGAAGAAGAAGACGAAGGAGAAGAAGGGGAAGAAATGGGCGAAGTCGTAAACTCGGTCCTATGTCGACATCATCATTTACTTGCGATTCCAGGTACTACCACTTGTACTGACTGACTATGTTAGATGGTGAAGGAGAAACAGTAAATCAACAAACTATTTATTTCATATAATATGTGTAGATGAATTAATGATAATAGGTGGGCATGTTAGAAAATGGGAAGGGAAGGTGCGGTTCAAATGGGGATTGGTGAGAGCCATTAGTAATCAATCAACATTCAGTTCAAAGATCAAAACAGATCTCCCCCTCTACGAATCCCAAAGGGTAGGTCGGTAGGTGGTACTAGAACACTACAATTATTAATGAGTTTTTTTTTTCTTCTTCTAATTAATTTGTAATAATGGAGATGCCGCCCTGAGCTTCCCTCTTTGGTGGCAGGCCACGTTCGATGAATACCTTAAGGATCGGCCTCGAGTTTTTCAAGCAATGTTTCCAGACAAGCAGAGGAGCCAGAGGTTGACTGATGTAAGTTAAAAGTCATCACTCTGCCTCAACAAGTAACAAATAACAAAGTTATTTATCAAAAAAAACAAATAACAAAGTTATAAATCCTATAAATGGTTTGAGAAATCTGCTTTACTTTACATTATTTTTTATCGCAATATATATTTACCAAATAAGTAAATGGATTGTGAAGTAGTAGTTGAAGAGTAAATGATCCAGACTGGTCTGGATCAGCTGAGATGATCCGTCCATATGTCCGAATTGCTTGGTTTTAGGCCGAGCAATTCAGAAGAATAATTAATTGATAATCTAGAGTCGTACTCATACATAATGTGTTATTGGTGGCAATGCATTGGAATTTGAAGAATAATTAATTAATAATCTAGAGTCATACTCATACATAATGTGTTATTGGTGGCAATGCATTGGAATTGAATTGGTTGTGTCAAGGGTTGCAGGAGGTGTGGAGGATAGAGATGCTCCCTCTAGAGTTCATCTTCCTGTCGGTTAGACCTGTGATCGACATGCGGGTCAGATGCAAATCAAAAGGGGAAGATTACCCACTTGGAGTTCCCCACTACATCTCAAATGTCTTAGAGCTAGAAGCAGTAAGTAGTCCCTCCCTCACTTATTCCTGCCTGCAACAGTATTTGGCTCAATGATTTGAAGTTCAAAAGTTTTGCAGATCAGATGGGAGCTCCGCGGACTGGACAGTGTTATCAAACCATCCGATTTTGCGCTTGGGGTGCGAGGGGCCCTATATTCTGATAGGCATGGCGTTAGGAGCCGGCTCAAAGGGCAATTGGAGATGACCATAAGCTTTCTTCTTCCGCCAGTGCTCGCCTTTATCCCAGAGGATGTTCGGAGAAGCGTCACCGAGTCGGTTAGAATTTATTTATTTATCTAAATCATATACAATTTTCCTAATTGAGTTTTGAAGTGACCATACCTTTGAGTGAATGAAGCGGTGTTCTTAATATTTGTGATAAATAATTGGTTGTAGGTGTTAAATAGATTAGTAGAGAACATGAAGAACAAGGTTAACGGAAGCCTGCTTTCGGATTTCAGAGAGTTCACCAGGGAGAGGATTCATAAAAGAGAAGAAGGGAAGATGATGATGGTGGATAATTAAACAGGTTTCATCCTTCATGGCTTTCTAACAGTATATATATATATATATATATATATATATATATATATATATATATATATAGAGAGAGAGAGAGAGAGAGAGAGAGAGAGAGAGAGGGAGAGCTGTATTTTATTTATGGTCTGGGTTATAGCTTTTTATATTTTGAACTAGTTGTATCACATGGGGTTCGTTTTGTTTCATTAATTCCCAAATAAATAAATAAATACATACAAACAAATGGCATTTGGAAGTTTGTTTAGTTTTTTATTTATGTAATTAAATAGAAGCAGCATATGGAGGTTTAGTCCCCTACGTGTCTCTCAATGTTTATGTCATATGGTAGGGATAACACAATTTTGGATGATTCTTTAGCGTCAAATTGAAATTAATTACAAAAGGAAAGGATAACACAATTTTGACATCCTTCAGCTACTCGAATTAGAATTCGTGGGTGTACCACAAATTTTGAACTTAAAGGTCATTGCCCAATGGCGGTCTCATAATCCTATATTAGAATTTGGAATGATATATATATATATATATATATATATATATATATATATATATACACAATGTACCTAAATATTTTTGTGCATATTGATATGGGCTTAACACATAGCGCTTTTTTGTGAAGTGATGGTTGGCATAAAACCCACTTTATTAAATGAGGTTAAAATTTTTAAATAATTTAAAAGTTATATTCCTTTCTAGCTATTATTCTTGAATTTTGTAAGTCTCTTTTCTCTTTCCTCTCTCTTTTTCCAAAAAAGTGTCAGACTTACTTTTTTTTAGTATATTTTACTCAAAAAATGTGGGCGCCTGGTATCGAAGCCCTAGCACCTCAGTATCGAAGCGCCGACACCTCGGTAGAGAAGCGCTGACACATCGGGACAAAAGCGTTGACACGTTGATATCGAAGCGCTAGAACCCGCTTTTGTTTTGCACTTCACTAACAAAGTGCTGACACCTTGCTATTGAAGCGTCGCCACCCTTTTTTTTTTCCTCACCTCAATAGCAAAGTGCTAGCACCTCAATAGAGAGGCGTTGGCGTCAGGGTGCCAACCGTTTTCTCTTGTGGTGTCAGCGCTTCTCTACATGGGTGTCGACGCTTCGTTACCGAAGTGCTAGCGCTTTGCTACCGGGTGCTCACATTTTTTGAGTAAACTATATTTTAAACAGTACGTCTGACACTTTTTTGGAAAAAGGGAGAAAAGAGAGAAAAGAAAGATACTTCTAAAAAAGTTTAAAATGACAGTTGAAAAGGAATATAACTTTTAAAATATTTTAAAAGTTTAATCCTAATTAGTAAAGTAGGTCTCATACCACCCATCATTTCACAAAAAGGCGCTACGCGTCACACCCATATCAATATGCCCAAGGATATATCTACGCCCGAGCACATTCTCTCGGGCCTCCAACATAAGCCCATAGCAAAGAATACCTTTATTTTTCACCCACAGATTCTTTGAGTTCACCCACGTGCGCATGAAATAAACCTAAAATTCTCAATGAAATTCGTGAGTGAAATACATCCATCCTTTCCTTTCAGTACACCCACTTATTCACACAAACCATTCCCGAGCTCTTCTTCCTCTCGTTCCCGCGCTACGACCTCTTTGAATATTTTCGCATTTTTCACGCTCCCACGTTCATTCTTCTTTCAGACAGTTGGACACCAACGATCGTCTTTTTCTTCCTTTTGATACACCCACTTATTTTCTTCTTCCTCTCGTTTTGGTTTCAATCCCGTGTTATTGGGAACACCGAACATGGGTTCGAAGGACGCATATGATAGCTCTAAAGAGTTGCCATTCTATGATGATGATTTGGAGTTGATGAAACTCACTCGGACAGAATCACAACCTCTTGTACAAGTAAATGAGTTTTTTTAATTATATTTGTATTATTTTTCATCAAATTTGTATTCATTTTCATTCTATTAATATTAATTTCCATTATATTATTTTTCATTCTAAGTAAACTTAGGGTTTGATAAATGAGTTATTTTTCATTTTATTTGCATTATTTTTTATTATATTATTTTTCATTCTATTTGTATTCATTTTAATTCAATTATTTTTCATTCTATTTGTATTAGTTTTCATTATATAATTTTTCATTTTAAGTAAACTTAGGATTTCTATGCATTAATGAAAAATGATTTAGTAAGTTTCATTTCATTTGTATATCGAATTTATTTATGAAAGAGTAATATATATTTTTTATGGATTGACTTTGGTTCAAAATGGATTAGCTTTAGTTAAAAAAGGATCATCATTGAATCTTTGAGTATATCAAAGTAAGTTACGAGAGGGTATATATGTTTTTAAAATAACATTGTCTTTAAAATTATGTGTATGAATTTGTTCATTTCAATAGTGATAATGTTATGAATGTTATGCTATTATGTTCAGGTGGTAGATATGCAATTACAGAGTATGGACCTTACTCTCATTATGACCACAAATCAGTTCTTTAGTACCAGCGAGAAAATGATAAAGTGAACTCACGATGTCGGGAACAAAGCGGGATTGTGCTTACGATACAGAGGTCTAATAAGGGATTTCAAGGTCACAGTGCCATGGTGAAGTTGGCTTGCGAGAGAGAAGGCAACTTTTGTCCTCATATGACTGTTCCGGACATGGGATACCTAATAGCGTCGTGCTATCGTACCCCTTTAGTCCTTCTTAGCACTTGACTTTGTATGACCTTTTTTTCACTGTGGACAGCAGCAAACAAAACGGATAAGGTGATTTGCATCGCTCACGTGAGCCGGTGTCACTTCATCCCAGTAACCTTGATTAAAAACAGTCTCATTCCATCATCGACGACTGTATGAAGGCGACACTGAGATGATTGTATATCGAGATGGTCTTCTCAGATCACGGAACGATGTAAGAACTTCAACTCTACCAATGATGATAAAAAAGTTGTCACTGAAGATTATCGAATCATTGGCCTCGATTGATCGCACTACCTAGGAATCGATAGTTTTTTTAGTTAGGGTGGGGTATAAACATGTAAATGGTGAAATTATTATGATCATGTCAACATCTTTTTATGTAACTGATATGAATATAGATACTATGAAATGATATAGAAATGAATACAAATTTTATTTTTTTTTGTTAAAGTGTATATTTTCTTTTGCTAATATTTCATTTGACTTGACTCCTACCATTATCAAAGGAATACATCTTTTCTTTTTCTCATGTACCTGTCTCCAAGTTTTCACAACATCATATAGAGGTTATCTTAGCTTCATTGTCAACAAAAATGAAAATGACTATGGGCAATTGGTTTGGGGTGTGCTTGGATTTAACAAAAAAAAAAAAAAAGTGTTGTAGAAAGGCCATGATCAGCCCATTCACAACCACCCAGATGGGACAAGGGGGGGGGGGGGGGAGAATCACACTTGGATTCATAATGCTTACTATAGGATTGTCTTTAGAGCTGAGAGATTTCCTTAGCTTGGTAATATATAAGCATCTCTCTGTAAGTACTTAGAAATAGAAGAGGCCCAATTCTCTAATTCTTTTTTTTTGTTACAAGCACTATGTATGTTTCTTTCAATTGAAGCCTAATTTTAAGCGAAATTCAAGTAATGTGTATCAATTTGATCTTGTTAATTTAGTCGCTTTCATCCAAATTCTTTTTTGTAAGAACAGTTATAGTCACCAAGTTGGTGCCCATAATGACATGACATCATAAGATCAAAATGAATAGCATCCATAATATTAGATTTAATCAAAAAAATCTCATAGATAAAATGTGGTTTAGGGTGTAATTAGATTTAATTAGAAAAAAAAGTGTTTGTAAAAATAAAATAAAATTTGTGTTGTAGGCCTGACAGTGGGAACCCACTGTCACAACAGCAGAACTGACGGTGGGTACCCACCGTCAAAGTTCCCATAAAAAAATTTACTTCCAGACAGTGGGCACCCACTGTCAGGTTTATGTATCTGACGGTGGGTGTTTGTTGTCACATACATAAACTTGACAGTGGGTGCTCACCGTCATGAGCAATTTTTGAATATAATAGTAAGTGCCCACTGTCAGTTATGCTTCTTTAATAGTAGGTGCCTACAGTTAGGTTCCAATTTTTTTTATGGGAGCTTTGGCAGTGGGTACTCATCGTTAGTGCTGCTGTTGTGACAGTAGGTGTCCACCGTCAGGCCCACAACACAATTATATATATATATATATATATATATATATATATATATATATATTGTTAAAACTAAGCACAACCCTAACCACATTATTTCTGTAGGATTTTTTTTATTAAATCCAATCTTGAGGATGTCATTCATCTTGATCTTATTATGTCATCATATTAGGATTAATTTGATTTGGACTGATTTGAAATTAGAATAATTTTTTTTATCATTTAGTGGAAGTACCCCCAAACCCTAATAAGAACTCAGAGGATTTCTTCGTCGCTCTTCAAATCTCAATCTTCGTCCATTCCTCACATTTTTCCAGCGCCAGAAGATGATTGGGGAAGACGATATGGATGTATAGCTAAGAGTCTAAAAAGGGTTTGTACAACCACGGAAAGTCCTCCTAACGTTGCACAATGCGAAAAGACGATTGGGGAAAACAATGTGGGTGTACAGCCACAGAAAATGGATCGATTTAGAGGCCCTCGAAGGAACGGAATTCAAATATGGCGCAAGCGTGAGAAGAGGAAGAAGAAAGACGATGCGGGTGTATAGCAAAAGAAAGTGGTGGGTGGATTCGAATATATCAAAAATAAATTGAATCTAGGGGTGAAACTAAAAATTCGGTTTGCCTAATTAAGTCATGCACCCACTTATGTGGGTAAACTCAAAGAATCTGTGGGTGAAAATAAAGGTACTCCATAACAAATTGATGACCAAATTCTGGACATTTATGAGCATTAAAACGAAGGCGAAAGTGGTGCTGACTATAGTTCATAATTTTCAGAGGCTATAGTGAAAAGATGGGGCATTAAATGAAGACCCAATGAGCCTACATAAACAGGGTCAGGTGGGCCCTTAAATTGGCTAATAGAAGTGGGGTATTTGGGTCCCATGTGATCCCTTAAGTGGTTACGTGAGAGTTGTCTCTCAACCTCACGTGATCACTCGAGTGTGGGAGAATAGGGTTTTTTTTTTTTTTTTTTTATGAAAGTGTAAGAGAAAAGGTTACCAAGACTGATTCTCGGTAATTTTGATCTTATAGTTATTAAACATTAGTTCTAATAAGGCATTAGACAGAAATTCTGAGATTAATATTGAGAAGCGGAGCTGGTTCCGTAGTATTTTGACACTGAAACAGAGCTCACTACTCACAGAGTTCACTTTAAAAAAACAAGGACTTTTGGGTATCATATTGGAAACGGCTTTTTGAGGCCGTTCAGCCTTTTCAAAAGCCGTCTCTAATGCTCTTATTGGAGATGGCTTTGGCTGTCTCCCTCTATATAATAACATATGGAGATGGCTATGGCTGTCTTCCCAAGCTGCATAAGATGGATCGGAGTAGATTATATGTTGCAAGAAAAAGGATTTGATCAGTTAGGAACAGTGACCATAGTTTACTGTGAAAAAGGGTCTCTTCTCCACTTCTTACTATGAATAAGGTGAAAAAGGGTGTCTTCTCCGCTTCTTACTATGATCCCCAGCTCCACTGATTTTGACCGGAAGAGAATCAGGCAGAACCAAAGGAATCATGAACTGCAGAGAAGTCATAATATGCGCTAAATTCATGGATAATAGGGATCAATCTAGTTTTAAAAAAATTAATCAAATATAAAATTGTCGACATTTCAAGCAAGGAACCTACAATTATCCACTACCTCTTATGTGTCGTGTGAACACATCTATAAATTATAAAACAGTCTGGTAAATAAAACTCTACACATCTGTAAATTCTGTTAAACAACTACTTTATTTTATTTTCAATTATTTTTAAAAATTAAACAACAGAAAACAAAGCAAAATCCTAACCTTGTTAGAGGGTTGTGATTTGATTCGTATCGAGGCCATATTGTTCCAGCAACTGCTTTGTCTTCCCGCCGATCTCGAATTCATCCCTCCTTTGGTTATGACTTATGAGGAACCAAGAATCTAAAGGGAAGATTACTTCTTTGTAAGAAGGTTTTGATTCAACAATTTTAAAGTGCGGGAATTGGAATCAATTGATTGAGACTATTACTCGAGAGAAGACAAAGAAATTTAGTTTATTTTTCTGAATTGTTAGGGAATATAGATTGGTGTTTGGCTCTAGATCCATGCAAACATATGGTAGGCCTTTTACCTCTCTAAATAACCAAATATATTATATCTTTCCTCTTCGTTTTAGTAGGTGTTCTTTTTTCGCTTTCCCAATAAAAGCTTGTGGTTGATTGTTGTTTGAAACGGGTGGATCTTCCAAGGAGAAAAATTACACAAACGTAGACTTGTGCGTGTTATAGCTACTAATGACATCCATTGCCTCTTCTCCAATGGCCGATTTTGACCTCTGTGTATGAGTGTGCAGTTTACTCTTGTTTGTTTTCCTACTTGCTATTTGTAATCCTTCTTCTTTGAAGGAAGGCTTGTACATTTGATTTCTCCATTTCAATATACGGGTGAGGTGCCCTCACAACCCTCTTGCGCTAAAAAAAACCTTCTTGTAAGAAAAACATAAAAATAATGCATCTAATTTTCATCTTGGGCTCAGTTACCAAGTTTTTAAGTAGAAAAATGACAGGTTTTTAGGGGAAAAAAGGTCCTAGGAACCCTCCAACACAAAATGTTTAATAACGGTCTACGAAAAATAAGCCTATTAGCGGCAGCCAAAAACTGCCCCTACTAGTTCTGTCGCTACCAAAAACTGCCGTTACGACCCTTAATAGTTCATACACTGAAACACCTTATTTTTGTAGTGATGGGGATCAAACTGCTCTAAATTTTTAAAAAAGAATTAAAAGGAAAATTACCCTTCACATTCTGGTCCCAAACCACCAAAATTCGCTGGGGTTCTTTCTACAGCCATAGGTACCAAAAAACGAGTTTTTTTATTATTGAGGAAATGACATTTTGTTGATGTGGAGTTTCTTTGTCCAACCCACTTGCCAATATAGTTATTTCATGTATAGTCCCTATCCTTCTAAAGCTTCTATAGAAAGGAGTAACGGTTTACGAGAAGCAGTTATAGATATTTTCCATGAGAAGCATTCATTTTGGGCATTGTGAAACATTTTTTGAGCAATTCAAGTCATGAACATTGTAGCTCATATTAGGAGCTGCTTTGGGCCCAAAAATCACAATCACCAAGGGACTTTAACCATTCAATTTACGCACTCTAGTATGGACGGTTGTGCACATTTTTTAATGAACAATCTTGAAGCCCTTTGATCGGATGGTTCCTATGATTGGGAGAGTGTGGTGCCAGTGATAATCATATTGCACCACTCTCAGCCTAAATGAAAGCTAAAGGAGTTTTAGCCTTCATTTTTATTTTCCTTTGCTCCTCTTAAAGCTATATCAGTAGTGGTTGCCAGTTGCCACTAATAAAGAAATTGCAGCTGATGCTCCAAATGATTGATCCACTATATTCAAATGCTGTCTGCTGCTGATTCATGCGGTAAGTTGCTTTCGAGTTAAAAAAAGGAATTGGTATGGTCCAGATGTTAGCCTCAGATTGGATATTTAAGGAGCTTTTGGCCCAAAGTGGAGGTGTAAGATCTCATTATTTTCACATAGGGATGTTGTTGTTAATTTTCTGTGATTTTGGTTACATATATATTGCAAACGGGCAGTTTTGAGAGTTTGGTAATTGGTCGGAGCCACTATATTTGGTTCTATAGCTTGAGTGTTTCCATGAGTAGCACAGTGGTAGAGTCGGTTTAACTGAATTCTGATGGTCAACATAGGATACTGCTCACATGGGAGTTGGCAATTGAAGTTTCAAGGATAAAATCTATCGAGTATCCCTGTCACTTCTTTTCCTTATTTTTTATCATACAGCAGCATGCAAAAAAAAATTAAAAATTAAACTTCATAAAAAAAATAGAAATGTGCATAATTGCCTTGCTCACTACCAGTATGATCTATATGAAAAAAGGAGGGGGACTGAATAAATTATTATATGTCACAACGGCCTTGCCTTCAACCCGCCCTTGACCAGCCGTGACCTTTTGGATGCCTGGTACTTCCTTTTGTTATGTTAGTGAGAGCTATCAGCCTTTGTTTTGATTCCCATAAGCTGGAGCTAGCCATGGCTATTTCCGGTGTCCCTTGCAGGAACAGGTTCTCTTAAATGTTTGGGCTTTTACCAGTAATTGTTACAGGAACAGGTTCCTCCTCTAAAATAGTGAAAACGATTTCGGTCCCTAATACTGATTTCCCTGTCATAAGTCTTTGACATAAACTTTGCCATCGAGTGGCAGTTGGGACAGATGCCGAGGTTCTTTACTATCGGTATTGGGACCCCCACATTTGGTATGCTAATCAATCCAAAAGCAATTGCCAATTTCTCACTGTGATGATAGAGAAATTGCTCCCCTCTCCTCTTCCTCCACATCCAACAACACCGCTGATGTGTCTGCCCTGTGGCCTGCGATCTCAGCTTCCTTTGAAATCTTGCTGACCATGGCATAGATGGCTGCAGAATGGCGGTGGGATTGGTCACCAGCCACAAAGTCATGGATAGCACCATTCACTTGAATCCAACTGCGACCCGCAGGCTTACTTATACCCATCTCAATCATCCTCTGCCTCACACCCATGGCAGTGTCCCACCTCCCTGCTGCTGCATATATGTTTGACAGGAGTACAAGATGTCCTACATCTTGGTTTGGTGTGAGCTCTGTTAACTGGCTGGCTATGCGACTCGCCAGCTCTACATCTTTGTGAATCCTACAGCCACCAAGGAGAGCACCCCAGATGACATCATTAGGCTCCATAGGCATGGTCTCGATGAGCTTATGTGCTTCATCCAACAGACCTGCACGGCTCAGCAGATCAACCATGCACCCGAAATGTTGGATCCTTGGCTTGATGTGGCATGCACGAGTCATGAAATTGAAATAGTAGCGGCCCTCATCAACAAGACCTGTATGGCTGCATGCACACAGCACCCCAATGAAAGTTATCTCATCTGGTTTTACTTCCGATGCTTCTATCCTTTGCATCCGATGGAAAATGTCGAGTGCATCCTTTCCATGCCCATGCATTGCAAAACCCGTGATCATTGTCGTCCAAGAGACGACATTTCTCCGTGGCATCTCTTGGAAAATCTCATAAGCCTCTTTGATGATACCACATTTTGCATACATGTGCATGAGAGCATTGTTCAGAGAAACCAGCCGTTGTTGTGGTCGGAATTTGATGCATGCGGCCTTGTCAATGTAGGCATGGATCCACCTTCCCAATTTCAAATCTCCCAATTCAGCACACGCTGATAGTGCTGCAATCAGGGCCACCTGATCTAGTTCCACATGGGCCTTACGCAATTCACAGAACAATGCAAGTGCCTGCCTACACCTCCCATTCTGAGCGCAATCTGCAATCATGGTTGTCCACGAGACGACATTTCTCACCGGCATGTTGTCGAACATCTTGCGTGCACTGTCTACATCACCAGACCTCAGGTACAAAGATAGCATTGAATTCCATGTAACAGCATTCCGCAATGTCATCTCGTCGAACACCCGTCGGGCCTTTACAACTGGTGCATCACCTCCAGTTGTCCCATACATGTTAACCAGATTGGTCTGCACAAAGACGTTGGAGCAGAAGCCACTTGATATAACTGTCCCGTGTAGCTGTTGGCCTTCTTTGAAGGATGATGATCTCGCGCAAGCATTGACAAGGAAGGAATAGGTAAACGCATCAGGTTCGGCTTCCGTCGATTTCATGTGATGGTAGAGTAATATGGAATTTTTGGGTGTAGCGCTTTGAGCATAGCCTCTAATCATGTGGTTCCATATGACGGTGGTCGGGTTTTCGATGTGATTGAAAGCTTGGTGAGCATGGAGGAGGTTTCCAGAGGCGATGCAAGAGGACAAGAGCTTGGAGAGCAAAAAGTTCTTGTGGGAGAAGCCATTGACGAGCAACTGGGCATGAATGGGGGTTAGTTGTTGGATGCCTTCGCAATTTTGCAGCAGATGAAAGATATGCTGCTGCAGAGCTCTCAACATAATTTACTCTCATCTGCCTGCCTGCCTCTGGATAAGCATAACCAGGTAGGCATTTCTACTAAGCTTTGACCCAGCGAAACATAATTTTCCACTTTATTTTTGTTTTCGTATTAAGGTGCTAAAGCACACAATAGCTAGCTGTATGTTGATAAAATCGCAATCTCATCATGTACGCACTTATTTAACTTATCAAAAGAATTTTAAAATAATTTTTTTGAATTTATTTTGAAAATAAAATATTTAATAAATACATACATTTAAAAAAAAAAAAAAACTGTCGTTTAAATTTTTTGTAATTTATGATGCCGACAGATAAAACTTACAAGTACCTATCATAAGCCCTAATAACTTGGTGTTGATGTCAAGGAACTTCCCTACGCAATTACGTAGTTCAAATTTCGATTAAGTCGCTTTCCTAATAGTACATGCACCCAATCATATTAATCACAATCATCGTCATTATACACTAAAGTAGCGACACCCAATCTAATCGTCATATACATAAAAGTGGATAGCTAAGGGCATGAGAGTCACCTACGAGACTGGCAACTCGCACTATGCACTGATCACAACGGATCAGAAAACAGTAGATAAGGAAGTTTATGAGCACTCGATGCTCCGAACATGTGGTCGTTCATCCACGCCGTAAAGTAGACAAACTGATCTCAATCAGTGATCGTCAGTTCTACAATATGTAGGCTAACTGACATCTATCAGCAACACTAGCCTAGTTTCCATTCAGGCCATGACATCATCACTAAATCATATCTGTGAATGCATCATTCGGCTCTAAGACTCATCTCCAAACGCAACTCACACCCATGTGCAATGGTGTTTAACAGCTGCTACTCCCGTATGGAGTCGTTTGGAGGTGGTTATCACTACTCGTCTACCTATTACTTTCTGCTACTTCAAACTTGCAATTATCTCGTGCAAGTAGGCATGTGGCCTGCTGACAAAATATCATTTTTCCCACGTGAAGGTGATCACAACATTGGGCATAAAAAACTAAAATATAATATAAAAATAAAACGCAATTATAAAATGATGTCCGTGTCCAATAAATAACAACCATGTATAAATGAAAAATATGAAATAGTAATGGAATCATAACTCCCACTGACAACTGTACAACTTTGAGTCTACTCACTCAAAGTCTACGTAAACTCATATGCCTAACATGTATCTCATAGGCATCTCTCGCAATGAATTTTGTCATAGGATCTGCCAACATTTATCTGGAAGGAAATTGATGGAGTATGACCTGCTTGTCCCTGATAAGATTTCTGATGTAATTATACTTGACTTCGATGTGCTTCGATTTCTTGTAAAATTTGGGATCCTTCGTTAAATCGATGGCAGATTTGTTATCCATCCTGAGAGAAAGTGGGTCTTGGGTGTGAAGAATAACACTCAAGCCTTTACAAAATCTTAAGATCCAAACTCCTTCCTGAACTGCAACACAAGCAGTAACATATTCAGCTTTCATGGTAGAAAGCGCGTTACACGCCTGTTTGTTGCTGCTCCATGAAATAGTTCCACCTCCCATTAAAAATATGAAGTCAGAGGTGGATTTTCCCTCATCAAGATCATCTCCATAAGTAGCATTAGAGTATGTGTGTATTCTCAAATCAGTGCCTCCATAGCATAACATCAAATCTTTAGTGCCTCTAAGATATTGAAAGATACGCTTGACAGCATGCCAATATAATTGACATGGATTACTCTATTAACGACTAACCAATCCAACCGCATAACAAATATCAGGACGTGTGCACCGTATGACATACATCAGACTACCAACAAAGCTAACATAAGGGGCATCAGACATAGCCAATTTTTTAGCATATGTTTTGAGATAAATATCCTTCCTCAACTTCACATATTTATCCATTGGAGTCTATCGGTTTGAAATTACTCATACGAAAACGCTCAAAGATTCTTTCTATGTAAGAAGTCTGTGAAAGATTTAAGAACCTTTTAGAACGATTCCTAACGACTTTAATGCCCAAAATAAATTTAGTCTTACCTAAGTCTTTCATCTCAAAGTTAGAGAATAACCATTTTTTGATAGAGGAAGTAAGCACTTATCATTACCTACTAAGAGGATGTCATCGACATATAATGATAAAATGATGAAATGTCTATCAGACCATTTAATATACACACAGTTGTCTTCCTCACTCATAAGAAAGCCAAACGAGATAATGGTCGTATGAACATGTATATACCATTGTCTAGAGGACTGCTTCAACCCATAAAGAGGCTTTAAAAGTCTACACACTTTGGAGGTCTTACCCTTCTCGATAAAACTAATGGGTTGTTGTATGAAAATTTCTTCCTCTAGATCACCATTAGGAAAGCAATCTTAACATCCATCTGATGGAGTTCTAAGTCCATGCACGCAACCAAAGATAAGATCATTCGAATTAAGGGAAATTGAGACACAGGAAAAAAAGTTTCATCATAATCAATTCCTTCAATCTGCGTGAATCCTTTGGCGACTAAACGGACCTTAAATTTATCTATGGAACTATCTGCATTCCTCTTAATTTTAAAAACTCATTTATTACCAACGACTTTACGACCAGGAGGTAAATCAACAAGCTTCCACAAGATTCTTCCTTATAGACTCCATTACTTCGTTCATTGCAGTTACACAACCGTCGCAATTAGGAAAAGTCGAAATGCTGATAAGTTTCAGGTTCATCATCATCCATGACTACACACGAGAATAATTATCTTTCAATCTCAAAAAATTTGCGAGGAATTATACCACGTGTACTCCTTCGAAACTTAAAATCACCTTGAAGAATGCTCCCACTATTTACGGGGAAAATAAGAGCATTCTCATTAATTTCAGATGAGCTCCTACTACCCTGAGTTGCATTTGACAATTCATATAACTTACTATCGATCATGAGACGTTTCTTGCGGGGATATTTATCCTCTATAAAGGTAACATCACGAGATTCGACCTCAATCGAACCTCTCCGCTCTTCATGAACTAAAATATAACCCTTTGAATTATCTGGATAGCGTATAAAAATATACTTGACGATTCGACTATCCAATTTACTTCAATTTGGCGTAGGGATCAATACATGACCTAGAGATCCCCAAGGGCGTAGATTACCCAGAAAATGTGGCCTTCCTGTCTAAAGTTTATACAAAGACTTTGGAATCAACTTAGAAGGGACTCTATTCAAGACATAGGCGGTCATTAGCAACGCGTCACGCCAAAAGCTCGCAGAGAGATTAGCATGTGCAATCATCGATCTGACCATGTCAAGAAGAGTTTTATTCTTTCTCGCAGCCACTCCATTCAGTTGTGGAGTATAGGCCATGGTGAACTATCTAAGGATGCCAACACTTTCACAAAATAGTTTAAATTTTCAAAAGTGTATTTACCACTACTATCTGATCTAAGCAATTTGATTTTACAGTTCAATTAATTTTCAACTTCAGTTTTATATCTTTGAAAGCACACAAGTGCATCAAATTTCTATGATATATGACATACATGCCCATATCGAGAAAAATCATCAATGAAAGTTATAAAGTATTGGCATCCATTTCTGACGCGTACATTGAAAGGTTCACATATATCTGTATGCACAATTTGAAGAAGACCTTGAGATCTGATTACCTTAGGAAAGGATTTTCTAGAGGCCTTACCAGTTATGCAGTACTTGCAAGTAGGCAAATTAATTTTAGTTAAAGAACCTAAAAGACCTTCTTTGGCCAATCTAGCCATTGGATCTCTACCTACGTAACCTAATCTAGCGTGTCATTTAAGAGATTCAGAAGTGATAACGGCATCAGATAAGACAATAATAGAAAGTAAAGATGAAGAATTAATAATAGATGAATCAACAATGTCTAAAGCAAAGAGGTTCCTAACCATGGATCAAAATATCGTCTGATACACAATACGGTACATTAAATGTACCGTATCACCCTTTTATATGGCTAATATCGGACGATACATTCAATGTATCGCCCGGTATGTTACTGTTCCGGTACGTATCGTCCGATACATACCGATTTTCGGCTCGGACGATACGTACCGGTTTTCAGGCATTTTGATCCATGTTCCCAACTAAATTGCTCCAACCAAATAAAATATTATTTTTACAAAAATGCACTCTAGAATAATAAAATCTAATATCAAAACCATCTCTAACTAAATAAGAAATAGATATTAAGTTTCTTCTCATCCTTTGAGCATATAAAGTATCTTGAAGAATCAACGTTTGTCCAATACGCATTTGAAGGTGGTATGCACAAACTCCAAGGACGTCTTCTGACGAGTTATTTCTCAGACTTTGTAGCTACCAACAACAACGGGATGGAAGTCAGAAAATCCTACGTGGTCCCTCGTGATGTGCTTGGTTGCTCCATAGTCTACAATCCATTAAAAAAATGAAGTATCAGCTATAAGAACTTCGAAACAAACAAAGGAATAAACGGGAGGACAAGAGACAGATACAACATTTATAACATCTTTCCTCAACTTGCACTCTCTGGCATAATGGCTGGCCTCACCGCAGACGAAACACTTGATTTGATCATGAGACTTTTTATTGCGGTAAGGACGATTCTTTGATTTTTCTTTAGTAGATAGAAGTGGACCGATGTCACCTTTTTTCTTATCCTTTCAAGGTTTCTTATTCTTTCGGAATTTATCAGTGGCAGTTTTACATTTTCGATCCTCGGTGTAATGGATAAGAGGAGCTTTTGATAGAATTATGTTCATTTCTATCTCGTGCTCTAAGTGACGACATAAATCTCTGAAGGTTTTAATAGACACTTTGTGATTGAGAATTTTGTTAATAAGATCCCAAGAGGAGGGTAAGGAGCCTAACATGGTATTGATTTTCTGATTTTCACTCAAGTTACTCCCCGCACTCTAAGGTCTGCTATCATCTGATTCATCTTACGAATGTGGTCTTTAATCATACACCCTTGAGGCATACGATATGCTTGAGACTCCATTTTCATAGCACGAATCCTTATGTCAGATTTTTAACATACGTCTCGTAAAGAGCGTCCCATAACTCCTTCGCGGTAGGATAAGACTCATGTATGAAGGAGTTCTTTGTAAAAACTCAGAAGGATAAGGTTCCAGGGTGTGCGATTATGTTTCAGTCATTTTTAGTATTTTTCATCTGCAACTTTCATAGCTACAATGGGTACATCTTTATTGGGCTCGTCCATGATTTCTTCTATGACATATTGGATATCTTTTTCATCCAGGAAGATTCTCATCAGATGAGACCAATCATCATAATTATTACTATCTAACTTCTTAGTCTTAATCAAGTCAGCAAATAGGGACTTGACAGCCATGTTTACCACTATTTTAAAAAAATGTATTAATTATTAGACAATAATATTACATTTTAGGCGTACTCTCCATCAGTATTCTTCAAAATGTCAAAGGAATTTCTTGATGTTGAGATGACTTTAGCAGTTATTAAATCGGTCTGAAAGTATCACATACCCGATTGGGTATTGTAAAAATAATCAAGATTAATCATATAACTTTTAAGTATCTCACCATTAATAGTATCAATGACAAGCATGACTTACTCATCTAGGTGTGTATCAAAATATATGATGGGTGAATTACGTAAGATAATCTCAACAAGATCATTGAAAATTATCAAGGTAAATAAGTCAATCATTCAACCAATTACATCTCACAGAAATAATAAGATAAAATATTAACCAACATAAAGTTGTGTTATCGAGTAATCTTGAAATGACTTGAGCTCATGAATAGTTCTCATGTGGATCTATAGTTTAGGTCCTAAAACTATTCTTCTACAACTAGAATCATTTATTACAACTCGAGTCATCATATGAATGCAACACCCTATGAAACTAATGGAACTACTTCACGTCAATTGGCATACATATCCCAAGAGCTCCATCTCGCATTTTGATCGTTTGCACCATAGGTACATTTTCATAAGGGTGGAAGTTCGTATTCATATATTCACCAATTTACAAAATGAAGAAATTAAAAAAATATATGGACTCGATTTAATACAATTTGATCAATTAATAAAACTTCATAGGATACATGTCATACTCGATAACACAACGATGTGTACAACCCACAATCGATCAATTGTAAATAATCACTTATTCATATCTCATAATAGAATAAAAAAATTAACTTTTTTATCATTGGGGCTGACGATGATTAAATATCATAATTAAATATTATGATGATATTCATAAATTTTTTAGCAGATCAAACCGTCAAAAAAGAAATCCGACTGGTCCAATCTGTATATCTCATCGAGTAGATCAAAATCAACTATTTATAGGCCTAAATTCCATAAATAATGAGGAAGTTATTATCAAAATAAAGAGGCAATCAAACTTTTGCAGTTTTGAAAACTGCGCTGGTGCACATGTTTAACTGATCAAATTGGATTATTCGAATCAATAAAATATGTGATATTTTATAAAAAGGTAGTTCAGCAAGAGAATATACTATCTAACAACTTATATTTTATAAAATAGAAAAAGATCAATGTTAAAAAAAACTTCAAAATAGCTCAAAAAGAGATTGTAAATGTTTAATATATATATTTTTATATTGAAATATATTGTATCAATTTACTATTAGCACAGTTGATTTAGAGTAGTTTTATACTACATCTTGGAGAAGAGGTTGGGGGTTCAAATCCTCCCACTTTCAAAAATATTTTTACATTTATACCTTTGCATTAGGCAAATTAACAGACCTAGTTCAAACCCGGACCAGACCTGATTGGATCCCCCAAAAACTGTTAGCGAGCTGTCCAAAAAATGAGCCCATATCCAATCTAGACTTAGTCCAGTATTGAACCAAGACCCATCCAAATCTGGCCCAATAGCTACCCGAATGGACCAGACCCAAAAGGTCTAGACCCTATCCAGTATTGAGCCGGACCTATCTATGCCCAACATGGACCCAAACTCGACAGGTCTACTATTCAAAAATCATATGCACTAGGAAACCCTAGCACACAAGAAAGAAGAAACGGGAAAGGGACCGGCAGCCGAGCAACTTCAACTGACGAATACCAAATTATTTTTTAATTTTTTAATTTTTTCCCTTCATCACCCTTTTTAGCTTTTTATACCGGTAACGGGTATAAGATTAAACAAAAACAAATCGTCGAAATCTAAACATAAAATTTTATATATATATATATATATATATATATATATATATATATATATATATATACTTACAAAAGCGGATAAATCGATATGATTGCTCTGATACTACTGTTAGAATTTGAGATCCTTACTCGCGCGGAAGTAATGAGTAGATCGCCATCGATTCTACACACCTCGAGAAAAGCCAAAATAATTTAATAATCGTTGATCTGAGCCGTCAACTAGCAGAGAAGATGGCGTTATCTATACGCCACGTGGACCCGACAATGATTGATGGCACTGTAGAAGGATAATCACGACTCTAGAATTTAGGCTTAGAGAAGAAGAGAAAACTTATGAGAAAGAAAATTTTCACATTCGTAAGTTATAATCACTAAAGTCATATATTAATAAGTAACCCTAATATGGATGTTATACAGTGTATATCACACACATCTTAGGGATTGCACAAGTGGCATCTCAACCACTCAAACCAACACACGTGGCGCTCATCACGAGGATCGAGTGATGCATATCTACCATGGAGCTTGAGCAGACGAGAATCTTTTACTAAGACACGCACCCGCCTTTGAATCACGAACCATAGAAAGAGATTCTTATCAACGAGAGCATGATGGACAAATACGAGTGGCCCACAAGCTATTGTTGGGCACGAACATTGCCTATGCAGCGACTACTTGCGCGCTTGCAGATGAATGATGAAAATGCAACTGTGAAGCAAAAATTCACGAAAAGTGCCCCTAAAAAGTGAGCCCATTCAAAGGTCGTGTGCTTAGACATTTTGGTGATCGAAAATCACCTTGGTTGTTTTGGTAATCAATTGCCCAAAAAACAAGAAACCGGAGGGCCTTCACAATCAGGTTAAATGCATGTCATACGTCGCGTCCTATACATGTAAAAAAATCCTCCAAAAACTTGCAATACGAAGGGAAGTGTATTATTGCTGAAATATTACTAAGTACAATAGTATAAATAGGGAAGAGCATCCAAAAAGCAAATATATAAAACGAGAAAACAAAAAATCTAAAGAAGCTTCTTCCTTTCAAAGAAGGTCTTCAAATGCCATAGCTGCAACCCTGCCACCGATAGACAGATGAACAATGAAAGGAAGCTCAACCAAGCCATCCTAGAATTGGTCGTTCTGTTAAGTTCCTGCATTTCTTCCTCCCTGTAACACACCCACATGAGAAACACATAAACACCACATGGGCCCACAAAGAATACATACATATATATATATATATATATATATATATATATATATATATATATATGGACTCCCGGAAATAGCATACCTTTCACGCAGATAGAACATCTCTTCGTGGATGGCTTTAACAGTTTCCTCTAACTTCTTCAACTCCAGTTCCATCACCTGGGACAAGAGAAGTGAAAAAAGAAAATATAAAAATCAGACGACGACCATTGAGTAGAAATCTTAGCGGCAAGCAACTAAGAAAAATTGTTATACAGGCACAAGTGCCACATATATGATAGAACAGTCTCCCAATACAGAGGGTCTCAAAGAACTCTTTTCAAAAGACAAAAATAAAAATAAAAAAAATCAATCCAAAGAGCTCCTTGCACTGTACAAGTGATGAAGGGTAATGTGGACGTTACTGCACATATCACATATTTTGTCAATAATTCTGCATTGGCTAGGGATGGAATATTACATGAAGCAGCACCTGAGTACCATTGGTTGAAAGGGCCTTGGTTATTAGATATCGCAAAAGCAGATTTGGACGAAGATTATATATCCAAAGGGCGGATTCAACTACAGTTTTAGTTTATCCACCAAAAAAATTTAATGCATGATTTTCACGATTCCAACTCTCAACTTGATTTTAGGGTCACATGATACAAATCACACGTATAAAAGGGACACTGCTTGGATCCCATGGGACTCTGCTCGGTCCTGACAAAAATCTTAGTTCTTTAATTAAGTAATAGCAATAGAAATTGCAAAGCAATCAAATAACTTCAATCCACCATATAGATATTTAGGAAAGCAGCCTTAGAACAGAATAACATAACAAAAATTTCTGCATTCAAATCTAAAATTTGATTATATTATTAATAAAACAGAGATATTGGCCAGTTTCCACTACTCTTGGCTAGATGTAAAGACCCTAACTCACATACTTACTTCGATTATAAGCCTCATATGTCACATATGGACTTTACAATAACTGTTAGAACTTCCCAAAAAAATATACCACAGAAATCTCCAAGGCACAAAACCAAATGCACTAGCTCCTCATATATCCCCAGTCTCCATCAGTTTTCTATTTCACAAAGGAATTATATACAATCAGATGAAAAAAATATACCGTTTGAATTAACCACACCTTTCCACATTACATCAGCATTCATCATCTCAAATAACCAAAGCACACTTAATTATCTTCCTAAAATTCAAGATATTTAATCGTTTTCAATATCGGGCATCGACCCGATCTTTGGACCAACATGTATCCATCAACACTGATACAATATTCGCTTACACCGATACCTTTGTTATTTTAAAAATAAATAAATTGACCACATATGCCAATACCTGATATAAATAAGGTATCGCTGATGCTGATGCCGTACTGAGACGAATCCAATAACAGTATCGAGGTGGCATTGGCCTTGGTTTCCGGCGAAACCGATACGTATCGTTTCGACAGATACTTGACATCATGCTAAAACTAGTTATTTGATCAAAGAAACAATTTTTCTTTTGATCAAATAAAGCAAAGACGCAAATATACCCTTTACTTTTCATAAAAAACAAGTTACTTAAAGTTAACAAAAGTGCATTGCCTAGTGCATATAGGAGTGTTGTGAAAGTAACAAAAACTCATTCGGATCAACCATGCGTATCAAAAAACGGACAAGCCAACCAAAGTTACCTATAGACCTCAACACGGGCATGCCAAGAGCCATCGATCAACTCTCAAAGTTGACGGGTACCGGGTTTCTGTTCATTTCCATGGGCTTATTCATGTCTTCACTCGGAACCCTGAGGATGTCCGAAATAGTATCAAACATGGCTGCCTTAACAGTCAACCATTTAATCCCGCTTAAATCTCTACTTTTTGAAAAAGTTGCCTGCTTTTCAAAAAATGAAAATTTGGTATCCTAAAATTTACCTCGAGTTCTATGAGGCATTCCATCAACATAAGGTAGGCAACTTAGATACCCTAAATTAATTACAACAAAAAAACTTAAGGTAGGCAACTCAAATTACTATGGGTTCACACATAAAACAAATCACAACAAAAATACCCTAAATTAATCAGCATGTAGATATCCATATAAAGCAGCACACAAATTGAAAATATGTTACAAAGAAAAAACACACAGCACATTAATGCATTTTCACTTCAATAATAATACAATTAGTACAGTAGACAAGCATATTTTTCAATAGGCATATTATTCGACAGGCATAGTTATTTCATCGAGCGGTTCTAATGCACCACCAAATCTTTGCACTTGCTTACTACATTCTTAAAGTTCCTTACCAACAATTTTTCGGTAAGGAAAACAGAAGAATCAAGCCTAAAAACCCAATAAAAAGTACCAAAGGAAAACATAACCCATGATCTCACCAAACCATTTTACACAATAAACCTCAAATTTGCTCATGTAGTCCCCTGATTTTCTTGCAATTTTAATAATTTTTTTTTGTTTCAAGAGGAGGAGATGAACAAAAAACAAGAAAGATGGAAGAACACACTAATTCTTCATTGTCCAATCATAAGATTTTATAGAAAATATAGGAAGTAAAAGATCACTCAAATACCTGGAACAAATTTGTAGCAGAGTTAGGTTTGGCGGGAGAGAGAGAGAGAGAGAGAGAGAGAGAGAGAGAGAGAGAGAGAGATGCAAGCAATAAAACCCCAAAAAAGTAATAAAAAAAGAATAGTGAATGCTACAGTACTAGCTATATATAGCGAGCACTGTAGCAGCTCGCTATTTTGGTCTATTGGATGGTGAATCTGCTGGAGCGTCGATTCCTTCTTCCGTTCGCTAAAATAGCAAGTCCAAGACAAATGCCCCATCTGCTGGAGATGCTCTTAGAGTATTATGGGTTGCAGTCAACATCAAACTGACTAACAAGGCTAACAGTAAATGTAATGTCCATAAGAACAGGATATATCAATCGACCAACAAGGTGTTGAAACTCATGGGGATCATACAATAACTCTCCCTTACTGTCGTAATTTAGTCCCAGTAGTTTCCCTTCACATTCAAAAAGAGTTCATTAAGACTTGGTTCTTTGTGAGAAGATGCGTGGAGAATTGCATCTCTTCCATCATCTCTTCGCTTGACTTGTTGGGAGTTTCAAACCTTTCCTGCCTAGAGATAAATCATTACAATGTAGGAATACAAGAAGCTTTGGGGCTGGACTATCATGGACGACAATCATAAGGAAAATGAAGGAAGCGACATCTCTGGTAATCATGAAGTCATCAATATATACTAGCAAAATAGTATCGCTCGCAAGACCAGAATGATAAAAAATAGTATGCTCTGAGTGGCATTTCTGAAACCCCATACCAATGATCAATCCACTAAAAGTTGAAACCAGACACGAGGCAACTGCTTCAAACCATATATATACTTCCTAAGCCTATAAACTTTTCGGTCTTCCCCTGAAGCAGGAAGTTTGGTGGAGGATCTATACAAATCTCTTCTGTGAGATCTCCATTAAGAAAGACATTTTTCACATCTATACAGAGACCAATTCTGATTGACCACAACGGAGATGAGAACACGCACCAAGACAACTTAGCCATCAAAGCAAAAGGGCATCATAATTAGTCCCATATGAGAGAATCTACAAGCAACTACGTGTGCCTTATATCTGGTAACACTACTATCTGCATGATGTTTTAGAGCATAGAACGACTTGCATCCCACGATGTTCTTCCCTAGAGTAATGGGGACCATTTATCAAGTGTGAATACTCTCAAGGGAATTCATCTCATCCACCATAGCAGCCTTCCATGTAGGATGAGAGAGTTGCATCGACAATACGAGGTATAGTAACTGTATCAATCTCATAGAAAAAATCCCTATAAGGAGATAAGTCTGATAGCCCACATACTTAGCAAGGGAATAGAGTGTAACACATGAAAGAACTTCCTTGCCAAGAGCAGTAGGTGAATCAAGATCATAAGGATCAACGGGCATAAGAACAGAAGTAGTGGGAGGATGCAAAAGGGTGGAACTCTCAACTGGATCCACCTGCATAGAGGGATAAGGAAGAGGCCTGACCCATCCTCGTATCTGCAAACATAAGTGTGAAATTGCATCTACTATTGTAAAAGAGGTCGAATAGATGAAGACATATCAATAGGCTGTGGTAATGGAGGCTGAGTACTAGCAACAAGAGATATGGAGGGAGCAGTACCAATAGGAGGAATAGGAGAGGTAGAAATTTCAGGTGTAAGCCTAAGAGTAGACTCAAACTGATGAGGAGAAAAATGAGGCACATGCTCAAAAAATGTCATTTCCATCGATAAAGAATTGGCATGCTTTGGAATCATAGCAATGATAACTCTTAGAAACACTCAAGTAACCAACAAAAAATATTTAATCAAGCAATCATCAAATTTATATCTATTTGAATGAAGGTCCTAGACAATGTAAGTTTACAAATAAAAAGCTCTAATAGAGGCACCATATTAAGTTTGAACCATAGAATTGAATTCTTGAAACTTAGAGAATACCTCATCTTTAGATATCATGAGATGGACCCAAGCAACACTGGTGTAGCCATTAATAAAAATAATATAACAGTGAAATCCTTCAAGAGACATAACAGGAGAGGGACCTACATGCCCGAGTGAATCAACTCAAAATGAGAATTGCACGCGTGCATTCGTAAGAGATAAATATTTTGAATCGTTTATATAGGGTGTGCAGATCTCAGATTGATACTTGAAAGACATGCATCAGTCTTACAAGATGGAATTAAAGAGCAATGAGTTTTAAATCTCAAATGCCCCAATTTGGGATGCCATAGGGAAGAACATGAATTGGCAATAATAAGAAAAGAGCAATGAGATAGAAGATCATGTGAAGAATTAGTGGCAATAGAAACAAAGGAAGAACAATTATGAAATCTCATGTTGATACTTGAAAGGCATGCATCAGTCTTAAAAGATGGAATTAAAGAGCAATAAGTTTTAAATCTAATATGCCCCAATTTCGGATGCCATAGGGAAGAATATATGAGTTGGCAATAATAAGAAAAGAGCAATGAGATAGAAGATCATGCGAAGAATTAGTAGCAATAGAAGCAACGGAAGAACAATCACGAAATCTAAACAGTATAGTCCTATTTCAATGCTTTTAATTTTTTAGCAAGACCATTAAAAGATAGCAAATTTGCAGATAGATGAGGAACATGAAGTACATGGGACAAAGCAAGGGAATAAGTACCCAAATGATTTCTACTCCTTTAACAGGGTTTGAGGCAAAGGTAGTTAAGGCGGAGTGGCGAGGTCATGGCGAAGAGGCTTGCTACGTCATGGCATGGCCATAGCGAAGCCATAGAGAGGCTATTTATTATTGTAATTTAAAAAAAAAAAATCATTTTATCTATTAATTAGTAATATTTTTTTTTTAATAATTTTCTATATAAGAAACAAATATAGGAAGAAAAAAAATCATCTATTAAAACATCATACTTTGATTCTAATATTGAAGATTTCATGTTCTAGGAATAAACAAATATCAATAAATACAAATCAAATATGGAACATCAACAAATTCGCAACATAGTAAATATAAATAAATATAAAATATTAACAAATATAGAATATTAAAAATATGGAATATTAAGTACACATACGGTAGCGTTGCCGACGCTGAGATTTCAGCGACGCTGGTGTTGGTAGTTGCTGTGACGAGAGAGAGAGAGAGAGAGTCGAGGATTTTGTCACTTATAAGTTGAGGTTTTGTGACTTGTAAGTTAACTTTTTTTTTTATCAGTAATAAAGATTATATTAATAACCAACAAGGCGCTGAGACCAAATACAATCTCGACACTCGGGATCGAAAAAGCAACAAGTAACAAACAACGAAAAACCAACACCACACAAGTCCCCGAGAGCACTGCCCCCTTAACCCGGGTCCCAAAGGAAATTGCAAAAGCTATCCCCTTCCCCTCCACGCGCGACCAAGAACCTAACCAGCTCGAAGACCGACCTTATAACCATTCCGACAGGTTTGGTCTTCTCCTTGAAAATTTTGCAATTTCTCTCGCGTCATAAACACCATAGAACGGCAAATATCGTCGCCCTCCAGACCACCCTTTCCTCCCCCTTCCCCTTCACCGCAGCCCAGCTTAGCAGCAATAAATAAGGCGTCTGAGGCATAGTCCAGGACATACCAAAGGCTTTTAGAATGACTCCCCACACCTCATCAGCCACACGGAAATGAAGGAAGAGATGAGCAGCGGACTCCTCCCCATCGGAGCACATTACACACGAAGTCGGGACATCATTACCCCTCTGAATCAGCTGGTCCCTGGTAAGTATTCTATCTTTGCACAACGCCCAAACAAAGAAGCGGATCTTCAAAGGAATAGATTCACTCCACAGCCATTTACCTTCGAACCTGCTTAGCGGACGATGCGTCAGCCAATGATATAGCGCTTTGACACTGAACTTTTCATCCAGATTCAGGGCCCACACCCTCTGATCAGCCTGCAGATTGTTCTATTGCGCCTCATACAACCTACTTAGTAGGTCCAAATAGGTCCCCACCTCGCTGTCCCTGAGGCGCCTTCTGGTGACTACATCCCAAACACTCCTCCCACTGACGAAAGATACAAACTCATCAATCCTACCACCCGGGTTCGACAAAAGGGCATAGATTTCCGAGTAAACAACCCTAAGCGGGCCCTCCTCCAGCCACGAGTCCTCTCAGAAACGAATACGGGAACCACATCCCCAACTGTATCGCACCCCTTTAGCCAAAGGCTCCCAAACACAGGAAATATCCCTCCACCACGGCGAGGTACCCATGTGGGTTGAAAGACCTATCCGCCAACTCCCCCAGGATAAACCATATTTTTCAGACAATACAAGCCACCAGAGACTTCCCCTTTCCTCCTCCCTTCCCGCTCTCCAAATCAGCTTTCCAAGCAACACCAAAGTAGTCCTTTTAAGGCTCCGAATCCCCAACCCGCCACATGCGATAGGCAGCTGGCACGTGTCCCAGTTGACGAGATGATATCGTTTGTTCATACCTGCCCCCTCCCAAAGAAACGACCTTTGAATACGTTCCAGCCGATCCAGAATTTTAGCAAGACATCTAAACATGGACATGAAGAAGATGGGGATCGACGAGAGCACCGCTTTAACCAAGATTAGCCTTCCCCCACTGCTCAATAACCTTTCTTTCCAAGACGACAAGCGCTACTCAAATCTCTGTACAACGGGGAGCCAATCGCGGCTCGTAGGCTTTCTGATCCCGAATGGCAAACCTAGGTACCTAATAGGCAGCCCCTCAATACCACACCCAACCGAACCAGCCAGGATGGTCAGGGAGTCATCCTCCACACCAATGTCAGACACAGTAGATTTGAGGAGATTAACCCGCTGCCCCGACACCGCCTCATAAACCGAAAGCATATCAGTCATAGCGCAGATTTCCGTCCCATCAGCCTTCCCAAATAAGATAGTATCGTCCGCATACTGCAAGTGCGTGATGAATCTGCCCTGCTCTCCGACCCGGATGCCAGTAGGCAGGTCCAAGTCCCTTGCACGCCCAATCAGCCCGGATAAAACCTCCCCAACCATATTAAATAGAAAAGGGGATAAGGGATCTCCCTGCCTGAGCCCCTTAAAGCTCTTAAAATACTCAGCCGACGTGCCATTAATCAACACCGAAAACCACGGGAAAGAACAGCACCCGCGCATCCACTTCCTCCAAATGGCACCGAACTCCAACCTTCTCAACATATAGTCTAAATTCCCCCAGCTGACCCGGTCATATGCTTTCTCCATATCTACCTTCCATACCACAGTCCACCTACGTTGTGCATATGCCGAGTGAATGGTCTCATTAGCCACCGCCACGAGATCCGTTAGGTGTCTACCTCGGACAAAAGCCCCCTGATTGCCGGAAATGATAGTGCCCATCACCCACTTAAGCCCGTTGGCCAGCACCCTCGACATAATCTTGTAAATGCAATTAATCAGGCTGATTGGTCGGTAGTCGGAAATATTCTCAACCCCATGCAGCTTGGGAATGAGGGAAATAAAAGTAGAGTTTAAAGCTCTCCCTATAAAGCCAATCGAGTGAAACTCATGGAAAACCTCCAGCAGATCCGCCTTAATGGTCTCCCAGAACGCACGGTAGAATTCCATGGTAAACCCGTCCGGCCCCGGCGCTTTATTGTTGCAACCAAATCTGATCGCTGCCCACACTTCATCCTCGGTAAAGGTACTCTCCAGCCCCCTACTAACCTCCTCCGAAAGAGAGGTGAACTGCAGCTCATCCAAACCCGGCCTCGGGAGTCCCTCATCAGTATACAGTCGTTCGTAAAAGTCAACGATTTTATCTCGCACCTGATCGTGGCTCGAGTACGACACCCCATCCACGATGATACTCCCCAAATACTTCGATTTATTGCGGGCATTTGCAACCACATGGAGAAACTTCGTGTTGGCATCCCCCTCTTTAAACCACCGCGCCCTCGCTTTCTGCATCCAAAACACTTCCTCGGCCCTACATGTCTCTTTGAACTCCACCTTTGTTTGCATTCTAACCTCCCTCTCATCAGCCGAAAGGTTTCTAGTCTCCAACTAGCACTTTCAGCTTCGAAAGCAAGTTCTCCTTTCTAACTTGCACCCTTCCATACTCATCTCTGTTCCAAATCTTAATTCTATCCTTTAACCAACGAAGCTTAGAGAGGAAACGGTAAGCAGCTGACCCATTCGGCACCGGTTCCGACCACCAGCCCCGAACCTTCTCCCGAAAAACCTCATCCATTAACCACATGTTTTCAAATCGAAAAGGAGAACGTCCCTTTCCACGGGACTCGCACGTGAGTACAATAGGTTGATGATCCGAGATAGCACGAGCGAAAGCTTCCAATTTGGCCCCTGGGAAAATGTTAAGCCAATCGGTAGAACATAGGAATCTGTCTAGCCTGCTGAGAGTCGGCGAATCTTGCAAGTTGAACCACGTAAATCGAGCCCCCATCAATGGGATATCAAATAAACCCCTGTCCGCAATGAAGGAGTTGAAATCCCTCATGACCCCAAGATTAGCAGGACCACTCTGCTTCTCAAAATCCCACTGGGTAGCATTAAAATCACCAGCCATGCATAGGGAAAATTCCCATCAAGCAGCCAAAGAATTCAGCTCAAACCAAAAATCCCCCCTCCCGGTCAATCACCGGGCCATAGATGCCCGCAAAACTCCAATGCTTCCCCGACACTTTATCCCGAAGCACCACCGAGGCGGAAAAAAAATCCAATTCCTCCCTCATCCACCTTATCAAACAGAACTGACGACCAGGCCACGAGAATTCCACCGGAGGCATCGATAGAATCGACCCCGACCCAATCCCAGCTGCCCCCTCTAAGACCGAAACGACTTTCCTTCTATCACAGCTTCCCCACTTTGTTTCTTGCAGGGTAACAATGACTGGTTTAAATGCCGCAATCGCCTGCTTAATCCCTATCCACTTCAGACGATCACAGATTCCTCTCACATTCCAAGATAGCATCTTCATAATCGAAACCAATTCAAAAGCCCGCCCAACCGGAAGAAGACGGTTATAGCCCCCCCACCCTTCTCCCATCCGACATACACCATTGTAGCCATGCAAGCTCCCGCAACCCACCCCGCTGCTTTCTCTTGAGATCCTGACGGCACGTGAGAATAGATCTAAACACCTCCCGCAACTCAGCCTGGGATCCCTTAAACGACATCCCAAGGTTTCGCCCCACTTCGATCAACCGGTCGATTTCCGCCACCATATCAACTTCTAGGGCAAGTCCAAACTCAGGTTAATCTGGGCAAGGTTGTAACTGCAAACTCCCGACCGTCAAGCTTCTCAACTCATCAGTAACCGTGTCCGGCCAGCATCCACTTTGAAGCTCCATCTCTGGCACAACATTTCTCGAGTCGGACTCGTCTCCAAAGATTGTAGCGGCTTCCCGGGGGATGGCTCTGCACCACCGGAGGTCCTCCATCGCTCTATCGCTACTCTTCCCAAACTTTTCAAACTCTCCATCTGAAATAGAAACGCGGGTCTCCTCTTCCTCATAATGGGATGCAAGCTGAGTCCCCGGGTTGGTCCACAACCGATGAGTAGAGCTCAGCAAAACTGAGCCGACAGATCTATGGGTCGGCCCACTCAATATGATCGGGCGTATATTTCGTTCAGGCCCAAACCATAACTCCACCACCGGGCCATCAATACACATTAAAACCCGACTGGCGTGGGTTTCTAGTTCAACACACGTGTCGCCCCCTAGAGCCGTCGAAGGATGCCACGTCACCATTCCACGTGCCTCCCCCCAGCGTGGGATTAAAACCCCTCCATCTATCAGACCCGCAGTCAAAACCCTTCAAATTCTCCGAAGACCCTCCAGAGACTTCCATAGTCAGGCGACGTGGCAGCTCTACATCCATGCTCGCTCCCCAAGGCACCACCCTACACCTTCTCCTTAGATAAACCCTAACACCTTTTTGCAACCAGAAGAAGCATTTCTCAAAAGGGGACCGACCGCCTCGAGCTCCATCAGATCCCAGGTACGACATCCAACCTCGTCCCTCCCATTCGTCAGCCCCTGTATCTCACCTACCCTCTATACTTGCAATTATACGTTTTCGGGCTCATAGTACGAGGAGATCTGGGCCGTTGATCCTCTCGTAGACACAAGATCCACCGTCGGCACCCCCACCGTCGCCACAGCACCAATTTCAACCTCCAAACCCTCGGCCGGTAGAGAATGAGTGATCCGGAACAAAAGGGAGGCGACGCCGTCCCCCGCCGGTGAGGTCGGCGAGATGAATGGGCACAAGTCATGCACCGAGTTCGTGATCACGCACCCCTCTGCGCCTCTCGCCGGTATCCTATCCGGCGAAGCCCCTCCATATCCGATTGGATCATGCAACAGTTGAACTACTACTACAGAAGGGTCTATGAGGCCGACACCGGAGGACAAAGGCCCCGAAGCAATTTCAACCGGTTGATGCTTGCTGACAGACCGCTCCAGTCGGGCGATTTCTACAATGAGCTGACAACGGTGGCCGTCAATCAGCAGCTCTATGATGCATGGGATCTTGTCGAGCGAATCGAAAGCCACGAGGATGCAAGCGTCAGTCATATCCCAGAGATCCGCCGATCGCCGGTCGACCCGGACAAAGCGATAACATCGGTTCCCGATCCCTAGGAACACCTCCAGGGACCACGCATGATGTGTAACCAGACCCCCTCCTCCTGAACGTGTACCTCGCCCACCGTCGACATTCAACCGGGCATTCGTTGATGAAGATCTGTTTTTTGAGGCAAATACCCAAGGCACCTTCCTCTGATCCGAACCGCAATAGGAACATAGAGGAAGAAATAGCAGATACCATAGGTCTATCTTTATATTCCCAGTTGCAATTAATCCATCTATGTATAGAGAACAATGATAATAAGTCTTTATTTGCATCGATGACCACCCAGAAATGACGAAGGTTAACGGCGAGAGAACGGATGTAGGTGAGGTTGAAACTGAGAGACCCAGGACTTGAATTATCATCCCTAGTCGGGGGGCCACAGGGAGGCGACCAAATCGGGCCCTGACTCACAGCTCTGGCATAGGCGTGCTGGGGTGGTGGTCAAAAGTCTCCAAAGAGGACGTGATCACCGGTTTGTTCTTCTTCGCGACTATCGATCACCCCTGTTTAACATCTCGTAGCTGAGAATCATTTAAAATGGTCTGCTTCCAAATCCTCGATACTGGAATCCGATCATCTGCGGATGCAACAATCTTGCCCTGTGATCGGGTGGCCTCGCAGCCATGACGATGGCAAAACGAACGTCGACGGAAATTAACATTACAGCACCTACCGCAAATCCAATCGCCAACCCTGAGCACAAGGCAAGGCTTATCAATCCCCATCGTCATTAGGCTTACCCTATATCTATAAAATTATCAAAGTAATAACATTTCCACAAACTAAAGTTCAAAGGTACCCCCTCCAATCGCATTCGCATCCAGTGCACTAAATGTGAGGCTCAAGACATATCGCAATTTTTCACAACAACGAAACAATATCTCCATAGTCATCTCAAAAAACAACCAAACACTTATCGCAATGCTCTGACTGTCTATATCTATATCGCAATGCTCTGACTTGTAAGTTAACTTTTGTAACTTATATATTATAAAAATGTCATAACTTATAAGTATATTACGTTATTATCCAAAAAATAAAATAGCATGCATAGCGATGCCATAATGTTATTCCACCATCGCGACTATATGGCGTCGCTATTTAGCCATCATGGCTATTTGATTATATATGGTGTTTCCCATAGCCATTCGCCATGGTGGGGCCATAGCGAGGCTATAGTGTGGCCTTGACAATCATGGTTTGAGGAACCATCAGCTAAGCAAAAAGACACCTTTCTACAATTAACATTTTATTGCTGAAAAAAAGATAAAATGCAACATAACAAGGCTATGTCCTCTAAAATACAACAGAACAAAAATATACGAATCGCTAGGACAAGCTAATGGTCCTCTAAAGACAACAAAACTCATATATGAAAGGAGGGCGACCAGTGGAAATACATCGGTTTATTACTCGTGCAATGGACTTATTTCTTGGCAACTTGGACAACTCGTAACAATGTCTATCCCTCGTATCACTAGGAAGATTGGGATCTTTATAAAATGCTTTATAAATCTTTCATAGCAATTGATATTTATCCAAAAGCGATCTACATTTGTGATCTCGTATATTTCACTTCTCTTACATCTTACTAAGAATCCCCCTCACCATTTTGAAAAAAGCCGCTCCATGATGGTAATATGTCATCTTGTGTTTGGCCGAAATTACATCACATTAAACCTTCAAATATGCTCAAATATCTCGAAATGACCTTCAAGTTTAGGGGAGAATCCGCAAAACTTTGTTTCCGTCGAGAATGGAATTGGGTGTTCCCTTATTTTGATCGGAGAATCTAACAAAGACATTACTATCAAGATATACGACATTTCATGCCCTCGGAGAGTGCTATGTCATGATAGGTCATTGATATATCCTTTGCTTTGACCATAAAATACGACATAGATACCTTTAGATATCTTTTGGGGTAAAAAATTAAAATTAGATAAAAAATAATAAGGAAAAAATGACATTGAGGCGCCTCTAAAAAGAGGCATATACCATCATGGAGGTTACCTCTTGAGGTGTAGGCCTCAAACACCTTGTAAAAAAAGTCTCTTGTTATAAGAAATTCAAAGTTCACCCTTCTTTTATGCAAGATTGTTCATTGTCATTTAGCCTCTCTATGCACGTACAAGGATGTAAAAAATCATTAACAGACTTAGAACAAGAATTTCCTCATGGAAGCTACGTCTTGAAGTGTGCACCTCCAACACCCTGTGAAAAATTGTCTCTTGTTAGAAGAAATTCAAAGTTCACCCCTCATTTCAGCAAAATACTGTTCATTGTCAATTAGCCTCTCTAAGCACATACAAGCATGGGTCAAAATATCGGGTTACCGATACGTATCGTCCGAGCTCCAAAACGATACGTATCGGACGATACGTATCGGTACCGGTTGGTATCGGACGATACATTGAATGTATCGTTCGATACATTCAACTATATTGAATGTATCGAACGATACATTCAATGTATCGTTCGATACCAATACCGATACGTATCGTCCGATACGTATCGGTATCGGCCGAAATTTTGATCCATGCATACAAGGATGCAAAAACTCATTGACAGACGTAAAACAAGAATTTCCTCAAATGCATTTACTAGTCTTCATGGATATTTCCCTTTTAATTTCTCACCCACCAAGGACATTATGTGATTCCCCTTTGATGATGGTTGAATGTTGCCTTATATAGTCTTAAAACCGCTTGTAGTGTCAATGTTGTTCCTTCATGGCCAATAATTAGACCCTGATTCTAGTTGGGCGAAGATTCAATCAAACAACCACCAAAATTAATCTTTAATGAGCCTGATGGTAAAATGCACACATCCCACTTTTCCCTTGTATCAAGTGCTGAAATCTTTATCCATTTCTTCTTAGATCCACTCCTTCAATAGAGGAAAAGTGGTTACACACCAAAGCCCATTGGATTATCTTTATGTTTTCTACTGCATTGGAAAGTTTTATAGATGTCTTTAGTATACATGCCCCAAAGTATCATGAACTGTAACTCCTCTTAAGAACCCAAACATCAACCAACTACAAGATCAGCGCAAGTCTCTAGGAAGCACCAATAAAAAATAAAGTCATATGAAGAACGACACATTGGAAATAAAAAATATAGAGATGGTCTATGGCCTCCTTGCTTGCTAGGCATGTGATGTATCTTAGCCAGTAAAAAGCCTCAACTCTTAGGTTGCCAGTGAGAATTTTGCTCCTTGTCGCAATCCAACGAAAAAAAAATGAAGTGTAGGCTGAGTTGAAGTATCCCATGATTTGGTTGAATGAACTTCTAATTGCTCTACGTCAAGATATGAGATGATAGACCCTGATTGATCTTCTCTTAACTTACAATGCTAATAACCATAGATAAATTGGTTCTTATGCATACAAGTCCTTTTTTAAGGAGACTATTACTATTAACAACCATCCCACTTGCAGGTCTTACAATTCTAACAAGGAGACTAAGACTATTAACAACCATCCTGCTCGCATGTCTTTCAAACTATTTCCAAGAGTAAAAAGGCACAGAACTTTATTCACATTTTTCCCTCAAAACAACCTTATTAATATTAAAATTAGAGACTTGCAATGTTTTAATTGAAATGTTAGTGTTCAAGCTTAATATCCAAGCATGAAACTTTATTCACATGTCTCCCATATACATGCAATGGTTAACCCATGGCTTTGCTTCCACAGAACAACCTTATTCATGTTAAAAATTAGAGCCTTGCAATGTTTCAATTCGAATGTTAGTGTTCAAGTTTTAATATCAAAGCATGAAACTTTATTCACACGTGTCCCATATGTATGCAATGGCGAACCCATGATTTTCTTCTACAGGAGGCAAACTATCAATTTATACTGAAATTAATTAATTATATATATATATGTCATATTCGAAAAGGAACTTTCATCACTTGTTATGCACATAGATCAATGGATATTTTGTCAATCTCCAATGTTGTGTATTCGAAAAGGAACTTCCATCACTTGTTATGCACACAGATCAATGGATATCTAGTCGATCTCCGATGTTGTTGTGTCATTGTCATCCATTGTTGTCATAAGTGATCGCTTAAGCAATTTTAAGCCACCAAATCGCATAAGTCATGATGGCTTATGCGATTTGACCATTATGTGATCGCATACTGAAGTATGTGTTCGCATAAGCCATGTTTTATGGCTTATGCGATCACATAATGCTCCAAGCACTGAAATATTTTTATTTTATTTTTGGCTTTTTGAGATCTCATTGCCTCCTATAAAAGGGTGGGTTGGGTCCTCTACTCCTCACACAACTATTTTGGCTTAAACTTCCTCTCTAATCTCCATTCTTTACTCTCAATCTCCTCCCATCTTTCCTATGTAGTTTTTATTTTTTATTTTATGCTTTGTAATCTTTTTTTTTAGTGAATTAAATTGTTGTAAACTTAATAATATTAGTGTTAGTGTACTACAAAGCCTCAAAGGGAAATATCAAATATTAAGATTCAAGAGTGAAGCAAGCTTATAGTTCTAGTCTTCTATCAATCAAGTGACCTGGATCAAGCAAGCAAGCCTTTTTGGAGGTTTGAGTTTTATTATTTTTATTTCAAAAATTTTAAATCTCTAATTTTCTTTTCCTAGTTCCTACTTTCTATCACCATTCACCAATTAATTATGTCTACATCTTCAACCCCGGATCCTCTAAGACATCGAATGATCCAAGTTGAAAGTATGGTCAGTCAGATGATATAGATTCCATACTAGTGAGATCGGATGAAGACGAAACAGAGGAAGAAGACGAGTATGTAGAAGAAGGAGATGATTCCAATGACGACGACAATGCTATTGATGATGATGGAGATGTACCACAATGGGTTAGAAATGAATGTGTAGAGTAGCATTGCTAGTACTCAGTATCAAAACTAAAGTTATAATTTTGAGTATTAGTATGTAAAACTTTTTTAAATGCAAGAATGTCTATTTTTCCCTTCTAGAGGCTTGAATATTTATTGTTAATTTATTTTTTTTATTTTTTTTTTTGAAAAAAAAAAAAGTATTCGATGACTTAAGCGATTAAGTGAAATGCAGTCAAATCGCTTAGCATGGCTTAAGCGATTTTGACAACATTGTTGCCATCATATACATCACTCTTGGTACTCGGGACACTTTTTGGGATGTATGTCATGTAGAGCCAAAATGTGTTTATGTGACATCACGCCCACGATTTCAAGATCTACGTTGCGAAAACATTAGATTGAAAGACGGTCTCCACCATAGGATTCAAAGCAGTCAAAGCCCATCTAAAATTAATGGTATTGGATTTACATGGTAGCCGTTAATTTTAGATGGTGTTTGACTTGTTTAACTGAGATGATTATCTTTTTTGTCCCAAACGTTTGCACCAAAGATCTTTAAGATCATGACGCACCTATCAGATGGCACACATGATAATTCCACATGGAATATGGCATGTGCAAGTATGAAAAGTTAAACTTTAGTGTATTTTATTATTTTTATATAGTAGCATTTTTACTTTATACAAGAGCAAAATAAATCACATGGCAGGTCATCATATTATTCAAGAAAGAGCTATATCATTTATATCCTTACATCAAGAAGCTATGATGGATGAATTAGTAAGTTCTTCAATATCGGATTGTCAATGTTTATTATAACCTAGAGAAAAGTCAAACTTAGCGGTATCACGCGACTGATGTTTAAGATTATTTTAAATACATTTGATGATGCATTGGAAACATAGTACAATACTTCAAATAAGTGTTTCCATCAACAAATGTGTCTCTAAATATTTTATTTTATTTATAAAAAAAAAATTTTGAACAATTTTTTTACAAATGATTTTCATGGCATTCAAGTGACCTAAAATAAATTTCCAAAGGTATTCCTGGACCAAATCTTAAACCTCATTTTTTTATATATAGGAGTATAGATAAAGATAAGAATTTTTACTTTTTTGAACTTAGCAGAGGTTCGTGCCCTTGCTCAACCCCACGTGGGTTCACCCCTTCCCACATGAAATACGATAAGGTAACTACGTTCTACAATGATTATCATCTCTTGATTCAAAAACCTCTATTTGAATCCCAGCAATTTAGAAGGTAGGGGAGATATTCCAAAGAACTTCAGCAGCTGGGATCTGAGCTTTTAGTAAATCTTTCATATTGGCAGGACCCACCATATATGGGATTTTTCTTGAAATTATCCACGGAATTACAATAGACAATTTCCTCTTTTCGTACCATCCAATCTTCAGCTAAACATGAGCAACAACGCCGTCAACAAGTATGAAATCAAATACGAGCCCACAGATCATAACTTTCAAATTTTCTCAACTGAGACCAACATGGAAGATAATGTGCAGAAACAATTGGCAATAACACAACTGACCTGCAATAAGGTTTGCTTGCAATAACCAGAAATTACTAGCTTGCTTCATCCATGTCAGACTCAGATAGAAGAAAGGATTTGGGGATTTCAATTAAAAAAAGGGAGTCTGACCCAGATAGCAAAGACATTGGGGTTATCCACTCAATAGTGTGAGGAGGATAAAGCACATCATTATGATTTATGTTACCTGCACAATAGAGTGGGTAGCAACAAGACTAAAGGAAGTAGAAAATTACAAACCTATTGTCCATCAACTTCAACAACAGAAAAAAAAATTGATAATAAGGAGACCATCAATGACATGTTTTGTGAGGACCCAACCCTCCAGACCCGTCCTATTTCTTGGCCCAAACCAGGCCCAGGCCAGACCCAACCAAAACCCCTATAACTTCTCCTTTTGTCCTTGCTTAACACCCAACTCTTTTCCTCCTACCCCATCCACCGAAACCAAAAGCTGAAGCAAGGAAACCCCACTGCAAAGGTATGGGGCTCGATATGGTGCTACAGTCCGGCGTCGTCCCAACAACAGGCTCGCCTGCATCACGGCTAGTGTTCTTAAAATTGTTGAGCGGGTTCGGGCGGTCGGGGGATGTTCGGGCCGAAATCACTGGGCGGTGCCCTAAGATCCGAGCGGCCGCTATATGTATATATAATCATAAATGTATATATTTTAATATATATATATATATATATATATATATATATATATATATATATTCAATTTTACATTTTTACATATCACATGTTCCTAAATCAAACGGCCCAAATTTTAATTATAAACTTCAAATCAGACAGCCCATATTACATTTTTACATATCACATTTTTACATATCACATGTTCCTAAAATACCAAGCCATTCTTTAAATTCGGTGCAAGCACTTGAAAAGCATGTGCAAGTAATGGCACTGTGGGCCTGTGGCACACACACACAGTCTGACATAGTCACATATAATCATATATATAATTATATATATATATATATATATATATATCTGTCACTATGCATTGCAGGAAAGAAGAAGAAAAAAATCAGCCAAAAAGATGAGACTGATGCAAAAAAAAATGAAGCAAAAAAAAAAACTGATGCAAAAACACAATACTAGAAAAAAGAGGAAGAACCAGAGAAAAAAAAAAAAAAAAAATACCTGCTAGATTTCCGGAGGATGCCGCCGCACCGCCTTGTCGAAGCTTCGAAGAAGTAGAAAAGACAATGGCTACCAAAAAAAAACAAAGGACAAGAAGAAGAAAAAAAAAAACTACCGGAGCCGGAAGCTTGATGCACGTCGACGAGAGGAGGATCACCGGATCCTTATGCTTCAAAAAAGAAGTGCAGAAGATTGATAAAAGAAATTTAAAAAAAATATGCATAGAAGAAGAGGAACAGAGAATAAATGAAAAAAAAAAAAAAAATAGGACTCACAGGACGGTCGCCGGAGGTGGCCGGTGGTCGTCAGTGAGCCGTCGGTGAGTGGATGAGATGATGAGAGGAGATATGAAGAAGAAGAAGCCCCAATCGCCCTAAGCCCTAAAACCCCCTTTCGATTGCAATGAAACTAAAAAAAAAAATCTATACTTATATATATTCGCCTAACCCGCCCCGTTTCAGTTTTGGACCCGCCCGGGCGGGCTGGGCGGGCGCCCAAGCCCAAACCCGCCTCAGACACTGCCCCACTCAAAATCGAGTCGGCGGGGATCCGATCCGCTCGGGAGGCCTCCCCAGCCGATTTTTGAAACACTGATCACGGCACCACCCTCACACACAGCACCTCCATCCCCTTTGGTTATAAATAGGAGTCAACCTTCCTCTTCTTCCTCCATTATTCAAGAGTTCTCTAGTAAGGCTTCTTCTTCTTCTTCTTCTTCTATTTTTATTTTTATTTTGGTCGTCCATTTCGACATTCTCGAAGCCATCGTAATCACTCGCGCCTTGCCTCTGCAACTGCGATCGGTGTCATTTCCATCGACGACAGTACCGATCCCAGCAACCCAATCCTCGTTCCCTCTACGCATTTTCCCTCTCTTCTCCCCCAATCTCTTCTTCTTCCTCCTATGCTACCATCAAACCACAACCCAATTTTCATCTTTGTTTTGTCACAAAACAGTGACCTTAAAATGCCTTTTTATTTTACTTTAAATAGATATAAATAACACATAAAGTATAAAGATTATATATATATATATATATATATACATATATATATATATATATATGTATATATATATATATATATATAACAAGGGTATAAAACCCATATATATTATACACATATTGCATTTATTATTTCAAAGACCTATTATTTATTTATCTTATTCCGCCATTAAAAATATAAGGGTTTATAACCCATAGGCTGTTAGAGGTATTTTTTTTATTATTAACCCATTTTATAAATATTTTTCGAATATGTTTATTTATTAGCTTATTTATTAGGTTTGATATGTTTGTTTATTAGGTTTAATATCAGTTAAATTATTATAAAATATATTTTATTAGTGATCTCTATTTCATCCGATTTCAAATATTTATTAAAATATATGCCCTTATCATGGGTTATCGAAAAAAAATTTAAATGTGTTTACTTTTCGTAATATTTCCGGTATTGTGACCCGACCTGATCGTCATAACCTATCGGCGTGTAAAATGATACCATTTGTTTCCGAAACGTGAACCATCCGAGTCAAGACCCTATTGGCTAACCTTCCCGTGAACCGACTCAACCTCTAACTCTTTACCCTCGCGTACTCACTCAACTCTCTTCTGTCAAGACATCGTTTAGCGCTAACGCACCCTTGTTCTCATGCAGGCAATACATTGAGCAATCCGAGCTTCAACCACCCTCATCACAATCACCAGGGAAGAGCATATTAAGGCAAGTGGCTTACCCTTATCACCCGATTTTGTTTAATTAATTAGTACTATGTAAATACAATATATATATATATATATACGAGTACATACAACCCTATAATTATGAATTGAAACCCTTAGGTAGTATGATACATCTACGAGGCATTGTTGTATATTGATATTATAAATATGCTAGTATACCTATACAAGAACTTGTTCTTTTATTTCTACCCAGTCATGATTGCTAATTGAAACTTTGGTATGAAGTTAATCGTAGTTTGATTCTTAGTGGAATGTCATTTAATTGGGCATATGATCAAGCACAGTTATCGCATGATTTTTATCATAAATTGATACAAAGAGAAAATGGTTATGAGAATTGATTGATCATAGTATATATTTCTTTTCAAAAAGCATCATGAAATATCATCTTGATTATGGAAAGCATCATTTGTTGAACAAATGATTTTCTACTGCATATGTTGTGCATCGATATAATTATATAATATTTCTTGTATGGATCCCCCGTTGGGCAGCATGGGTTTGGGACGAATGTCCGCATAGTGCTTCCATATATGAAGTACATATTGCCTACCGACCTGCCACGGTAAGGTGTGAAATTCAGAGATATAACGTGATGTGGTAAGGACTACCTAAACGGAGGTGAAGTCCAAAAGGGTCACATGTGGTTGTACCATGGATTCGGTACTATAGTAGTAGAACCTACACTTATAAATGTATAGCCGCTGATATTAAATTATTTTCCTTTGTTTTCCTTTCAAAGAAAAACTTCATGTTCTTTTATGCATACATCTCATTTCCTACTTGATAATAACTGTAAATGCAATGCCTTGAGAACAAAATAGCAAAATTGCACATATATACAATCTCTACTGAAATCTAAGGAATGCTTATAAATGAATTGTCTTTCTTATTGATTATTAAGATGTAGATTACTAGATATTATTAGAGGGTCACTTGTTGAGTTTATCTCACCCCCGTTGTTAATATTTCAGCGGCGGATCGAGTTAACCTTCGGGCATCTTCTCAAGCAGAAACGTTGGGAGATCTTTTGAATAAGAGTCGGCCAAGGAGTTAGTAAGGTTTTGTGTTGGGTTGTAAGGAACTTTTGAATTGTAATGGTATTCTCGACGAACAATGAATTGTAACAATGATGTAACTTTCTTTTGAGATTATGAATGAAATATCGGGTTATGTGCTTTGTTTAACCTTTTAGTTGTGTTTTGATTATTGAGTTTGCTCACGCACCGAAGTTCACGGTGTATTGGATTTCGGGGCGTGACATGTTTAGCATAAATATTTGGGACACATCGGCGACAACCCTATGGGTCATGGTCATTTCTTTTTGTTGAACAGTGGCATGGAATAATGCTCTCATGATATCTACAAAGTCAAGACCAACCTCGGATATAGATGTGGAAACGATAGAACAAATTTCCGTACAATGTTCAATGATCTCAAACAACGGTACTATTTCCTAAGCCTGTTCTGTTCAGTGCGGTGCTTCTAGGGAACATGCGCAGCAAACTCATTGTGGGTTAAAGATTGGAAGAGTTCAAGAGAAGAGGCCAACTGCAGTGAGTGATATGGTGAATATTGACGCATAAATTGGGATGGAAATACATGTTGAGAAGAGAAATTCAAAACCTGAAATGTGGCATAGGCAAATTCAAAAACCCCAAGAATTAGATCTTGGGGATATCTGTGTTTTGGCCCACAAAAATAAAAACAAACTTGTGGAGTAAATAATGAAAGGTGAAAAAAGGGAAGGCCTTACATCGATCTGCCCTTTCTTGGCGACGTTGGACCAGTCCTTGGCGGCAACACCAGTTTTCCAATCGAAATCAACGGTGATGATGGTGGATGGACTGTAGGCAGGGGCCCAGAAGCAAGCCATGTAATCGCCGTCCTCGGTGGAAGTAAAAGCAAAGTTTCCAGATTCAACTTTTTCGGCGTAGTGAGCGCTGTTACCGTAAGGGGTATTGACCTGAAAAGGAGATGAGGAGAAGTGAGAATCAAAGGAAGGAAGGAAGGAAAAGGAGATGAGGAGAAGTGGGAATCAAAGAAAGGAAGGAAGGAAGGAAGAGAAATGGTGGGTACCCTTACCCTGGCTGTGATCCTGAGAGAATCGGGAAGGGGAAGACCCTCAGATGGATTGACAACGCTGTATTTACCAACAGACATGGCGTTCATCTTAATTTCTTCGGCAATGCATTTGGTGTGACCTGATTCCAGATCGAAACGAAGACACACGCCCGATCTACAGAAAATACCTAAAATAACAATCAAGATTATACTAAAACCTAATCGGACCATCCTGCCTCCCTTCCTCTGCAGATTTCGGATATCTTGTTTGGGGAATTTTAGGGTTCCGAGGTTTGGGATATGTTATTTGGAATTTTAGTGTTCCTTCGTTTACTCGTTAAGGGAGGGAGAAGATGGGAGACCGGCTGGCGATTGATGACGATGATCGGTGAAGGAAGATTGACGAATCGTGAGTTCAAAACAGTCTTGAAATTATTGACGAATCGTGAGTTCAAAACAGTCTTGAAATTACTAATAAATATATCTATAATAACAATAATAATAATAATAATATTATTATTATTATTATTATTATTATTAATATTATTATTATTATTATTATTATTGTTATTATATCTATAATAATAATAATAATCCCGAAATTTCGGTGGTGTTCGAAACCAATACGTTTCAGTCGAAATATTGGGATTTCGGCCTAAATTTGGATCCATGCTATAAGGTATAACATCTTGGCCGATCCCGATACATAACGGCGATACGTATCGGTTTTTCAGCAAACTGATACGTATCGGTTATGATACTTCTCGGTCCTCTAACTCGGTATCGGTATCGGCTTATACAGGCACGTATAGGGTATTGGCTGATACGTATCTGTATCGGCCAATTCGTATCGGTCCTCCATGGATCGATAATTGATACCAAGTTTGACACATTGATCCCAAACGATAAAGACTTCATTTTAGTTGGGGTCATGGATTAAAATTTCGATCAAAATCCCTTTACCGATAATTTGCTAATCATCAAATTATCGGCCGATATTTTGAAGGTCGGTAATTTTGGATTTTTTAAAAACTAAAAAATTTAATATATATATATATATATATAGGGAGCCGGTTAGGTCCTCCATTGGAGGACGATCACCGTCCTCCAAGATCCACGTGGCACTCAAAACAGTGTTTGGGTGTCACGTGAAGCACAAGTGGACGGTATAGATCAATATTAAAAAAAAAAATTGAAAAAAACTTTTTAAACCCACAAGTCAAAGTTTGACGGGTTTCATTGGTTCACATTTCACGGTTCAAAAAACAGACGGTGGAGATGAGTTTTCAATTTTATTTTTTTTCAAAGATGATCTAAGCAATGCACCCGAGCTCCACGTGGCATCGAAACAATATTTTGGGTGCCACGTGGAAGCTTGGAGGACGGTGACCCTCCTCCCATGGAGGACGGAGGCCTTTTCCATATATATATGTGAGCCCCGAAATTTCAGCTTGCCCCACAAGATTTTGGCCGAAATTTCGTCCGAAATTTTCTGTCGAAATCCTGAAATTTCAATGGGATTCAAAACCGATGCGTTTTGACCGAAATATTGGGATTTCAGCCGAAATTTTGATCTATGGAATGAGGCAAGACATCTTGGGCGATACCGATACATAACGGCGATACGTATCGGTTTTAAAAAAGCGTCGACGGTTTTCAAAGAACTGTCGTGTCGGTTCGACATACTTCTCGACCTACAACTCGATATTTTTATCACCGACACGGACCCGTGTCAGACGTCTGATCGATATCAGATCGTATCGTGTGATTCAGATCCGACATGTCAGACGAGATCGGCGATTCAGACGGTCCTCCATGGACCGATACCCGACACCGATATCGAGTTTGACACCTTGATCCCAAACGATACAGACTTCATTTTAGTTGGGGTCATGGATCAAATGTCAGCTGAAATGCATCGGTTTCGAACCCCACCGAAATGAAGTCTCGAAATTTCAGTCAAAATTTGCGTCCTTCAAATTCTTGGCCGATAATTTGATGATTAGCAAATTATCGCCCAATAACTTCAAATTATCAACCGATATTTTGAAAGCCGATAATTTTAGGTTTCATATATATATATATATATATATATATATATATATATATATATATATATATGGGCACCGAAATTTCAGCCTGGCCCACAAGATTTCGGCCTAAATTTTGTCTGGCTGAAATCCCGAAATTTCGGTGAAAATACCGGATTCCACCGAAACTGAAATTTTCACCGAAATTTCAGTGCTCAATGATCTTTTTTTTTTTAAACCCAAAATTATCAGCCTTCAAATTATCAGCAGATAATTTTGGGTTTAAAATACATGCATATATATATATATATATATATATATATATATATATATATATATATATATATATGAGCACCGAAAGTTTGGATTGGCCCACAAGATTTCGGCCGAAATTTTGTCCAAAATTTTCGCCCGAAATCCCAAAATTTCGGTGGGGTTCGAAACTAATGCGTTTCGGCTTGGTCCTCCAACTCGGTATCGATATCGACTGATACAGCCAGGTATCAATTTGCACCTAGACCTTCTTTTTTTTTTTTAAACGCCCAATACGTTTTTGTATCGGTCCTCCATGAACCGATGCCCGACACTGATATCGAGTTTGATACTTTGATCCTAAACGATAGACTTCATTTTAGTGGGGTCATGGATCAAAATTTTGGCCAAAACGCATCGGTTTCGAACCCCACCGAAATGAAATCCCAAAAATTTCGGTCAAAAATAGCAACCTTCAAATTCTCGGCCAATAATTTGATGATTAGCAAATTATCAACTAATATTTTGAAGGCCGGTAATTTGGGTTTTAAAATAAAAAATAAATCAAATATGGGCAGCGAAATTTCGGCCTGACCCACAAGATTTCGGCCAAATTTTGTCATGGATTTTCAGCCGAATTTTCGATGAAAATACCGGATTCGGTTTCGCTCCCAACCAAAACCGAAATTTCGGTACCCAATGATTTGTTGTTGTTTTTTTTTTAAACCTAAAACTATCAGCCTTCAAATTATCGGCCGATAATTTGCTAATCACCAAATTATCGGTCGATAATCTAATGATTAGCAAATTATCGACTAATAACTTCAAATTTTCACCAATATATATATATATATATATATATATATATATATATATATATATATATATATATATATATATATATATATAGGCACCGAAATTTCGACCTGGCCCACAAGATATCAGTGGAAATTTTGTCCGGGATTTTCGCCTGAAATATCTAAATTTCAGTGAAAATATCATATTCAGTTTCGGTCCCAACCAAAATCGAAAATTTCACCAAAATTTTGGTACCGAATGATTTGTTTTTTTTTTTAACCCCAAATTATCAGCATTCAAAATATCGGTCAATAATTTGATGATTATATATATATGGAAAAGGCCTCCGTCCTCCAAGCTTCCACATGGAACTCCACGTGGCAGCCAACATATTGTTTTGATATCATGTGGAGCTCGGGTGCATTGCTTAGATCATCTTTAAAAAAAAAAAAAAAATTTGAAAACTCATCTCCACTGTGTGTGTTTTGAACAGTGAAATGTGGACCAATGAAACCCGTCAAACTTTGACTTGTGGGTTTAAAAAGTTTTTTTCAAATTTTTTTTTTAATATTGATCTATACCGTCCACTTGTGCTCCAAGTGGCACCTAAACAATGTTTTGGATGCCACGTGGAGCTCCATGTGTATCTTGGAGGACGGTGACCGTCTACCATTGGAGGACCTAACCAGCTCCCTATTTATATATATATATATATATATATATATATATATATATATAGGAAAAGGTGTCTGTCCTCAATGGGAGGGCGGTCACTGTCCTCCAAGCTTCCACGTGCAGCTCTATGTGGCAGTCAAAATATTGTCTCAAACCCACGTGGAGCTCGGGTGTGTTTAGATCATCTTTGAAAAAAATAATAATTGAAAACTCATCTCCACAGTGTGTTTTTTGAACCGTGAAATATGAACTAATGAAATCCATCAAACTTTGACTTGTAGGTTTAAAAAGGTTTTTTCAAAATTTCTATTTTTAATATTGATTTAAGCCATCCACCTGGGCTCCACGTGGCATCCAAACAGTATTTTGGGTGCCACGTGGAGCTCCATTTGTATCTTGGAGGATAGTCACTCTCCTCCATTGGAGGACCTAACTGGCTCCCATGAATATATATATATATATATATATATAGGGAGCCGGTTAGGTCTTCCATTGGAGGACGGTCACCGTCCTCCAAGATCCATGTGGAGCTCCACGTGGCACCCAAAACAGTGTTTGGGTGCCACGTGGAGCACAAGTGGACGGTATAGATTAATATTTAAAAAAATATATCGAAAAAAACTTTTTAAACCCATAAGTTAAAGTTTGACAGGTTTCGTTGGTTCACATTTCACGGTTCAAAAAACAAACGGTGGAGATGAGTTTTCAAATCTTTTTTTTTTAAAGATGATCTAAGCAATGCACCCGAGCTCCACGTGGAAGCTTGGAGGACGGAGGCCTTTTCCATATATATATATATATATATGGGTTCCAAAATTTCGGCCTAACCCACTAGATTTCGGTTGACATTTCGGCCGAGATTTTCGACCGAAATCCAAAAATTTTGGTAGGGTTCAAAACCAATGCGTTTTGATCGAAATATTGGGATTTTGGCTGAAATTTTGATCTATGTTATAAGGTATGACATCCGTAAAAAAAAAAAAAAACTCGATGCAACCCTCTTTTCTATGAGTTGGTATTAAGTGAATTAATGCACTTATGATAAAATGGTACTTTAATAAATAAAATATATAGAAGTTTAAATAGGAGTTCGCCCAATTTAAAATGAAACACAAAAAATGTTTTTGAAATTTATATTGTAATGATTCATTCTCCAAATAAACGGCTCTCACGTGCATCGCACGTGCAAGGTCCACTAGTATATATATATATATATATATATATATTGTAGGTTGAATTTTACAGGTAGGGAAATATAGATGAGTACCTTTATATCCACCCATCGAATCTTTCAGTTCACCCACACTAAATAACATTGATTGTGTTGAATCAGATGATCTGAATTTTCACACGATGGATCTTGAGATCATAGGTGTACCATCAAATGATCAATATTTTATTTCACATAGTACAGATCTCAAAAAAGTGACCTTAATATCACATGTAAGCTAAAAATTGATTTGAAGGTAATTTTTTTGGGTGTATACCACATGAAATAAAAAATCGATTGTCTGATAGTATTTGTGAGATGGGTTCGAATCAATTGTTTCGATGGATGTTAGGATTTATGGTTTTGAGGATTTGGAAAAGGTGACGGCTGAATTTAAGATTTATGGGATCACAACAAGTAGAGAAAAAAAATAAAATAAAGAGATAGATAGAGGATAGATTTTGGGCTTCACACCAAACTCTTCTCGGGCAGCGAAGATTTATTCTTCGAAGATGCTCATTTCAAGCAAGGAAGCAAAAAACTCTTTGCACTAATAAAAAAACTAATTATATAGGAGGTCTTAAAATAAAATCCTAAAACGAAACTAAACATAAAAGAAAGATAAATTTGCCCTTAAAACTTAAGTTCGGATTCTAAAAAAAATCATTCTCGTACAATTTCGATCGATCGAACGTGACACTCGATCGATCGAATTATATATATATATATATATATATATATATATATATATATATGCTAGAGTTGAATCTTTTTCTCGCCGCCATCGATTGATCAAAATATGGGCTTCGATCGATCGAGATGCGCATATTCGTCTTTTCGTTTTCTTTACGCTCCATTCCGCTTCTTCCGACGTCGGTACACGTGAAACGGTCCGTATCTAATGTCTACAATATCAGTGTCCTCGTTACTTCATTTCTCTTGTGTTTGGCTTGGTCAATGTTTCATTAAGATCTTCCAAGTGACCACACTGGTTATGAGAGGATGTAGTACCCAATTGAGGAATATGAAAGTCGATATTTATCTAGGCGTGGTGCCTCCTCTAGATCAAACTACTGAATTGTGAGAAATTTCTTTATTTAGTTTTACTGTATTTAATTATGCCACGTGATTGTACCTACACACATTCGATATGAGAAATAATAAGATTCTGTATAGTACTAGGTACCGAGTGGGATTCATTAGCCGGAAAGGAAGCCCCCCACTTCTTCTTCGTAGTTGTTCATTCCCTAGCAATGAATTGTCTGCACTATGTATTGCAGGCAGTACACTTCGTGTCCAATGTTTCCATCTACACATATTTGTATGTACTTTTGAGCGAACCTTCAAATATGAGCTTTCTAAATTTCTTGGTTCACACTTTTAGGTCAAGATTCTTCTTTCACTAAAAATGATGGCTTCAAGTATGCATTTTGAAATATTTGCGTATAGAAACAAATAAGTGGATTGTTCTTCGATCACTAAGGAATTCAAAGATGATGAAGATGCCCGAATCTTTGGTAGGACTTGTGAATCAAACACCATGCTCTATGTATAATTTTCATATTTTCCTTTTTAATTAGGTGAAAAACTACATTTTCTTCTCTTCTTAGGAAGAGAACATTTCAAACTTTGTACAACGTGTTATTCACACTTTCCAAATTACCTCATATAGTACTCATTTATCATTGGTTGCTATTTTTTAACTTTCAAGGTTGAAATGCCACCCTTCACATCACAGGTATCCTGAACAAGTTTCATTCTTAATTGATGTTTGAACCTTTTAGGTCTTCATTCGCAAGTTCTCTTACATAGAAGACATGGAATTACGTGCACGCACGTGCTTTTTACTAGTGTGTGTGTGTATATATATATATATATATTATAGGTTGAATTTTACAAGTAGGGGTCATTTATTTTGGCCAATCTTTTCTCACGGAAAATGATTTTTCTTTTTCCCTAAAAAAAAAACGTTGTAATTAACAACTTTACTTGCATAAAATGTTGTACTTGTTTCATCATAATAATAAGTCAGCGTAAATTGCCAATTGAGCGATAGCTTAGTTGATATCCTTTCCTTTTGTGAGGATGAGGTCATGAATTCTAAACTCTACGTTTGCTTCCTCTCTTGGTATTAATATAGGTGAGTGATTTGTTGTGTAAAATTTATTCCCTAAGGTTATCATCCTAGTGTGATATACATATGGCTCTTATCTGCGTGAAGGTTGCACATACACTATATTTAAGTTCTTTGCCGTATTATGGCATTATAAATTTTTTTTTTATTGTCGATTCAAATTTTCAATAAGCATTATGGATATGGATATTGTTCTTCAAATTTGCATGTTGTAGTGTCCCTTGAATATATATTTTATTGATAAGTCCTTCAAAATCATGATAAGTGAAAAAATATGGATAGCACAATTATATATATATATATATATATATATATATATATATATATATATATATATATATATATATATATATATATTATACTTTGCATGTCCGGGCCTCTTAGAGTGCCTAATCATATCCTAGGGACACATGCGCACCTGAAGTTAACAAATGTCGGATCAGCACAATATAAATCCCTAAGATATCCAAAGGAGGGATTCAAACTAATAAAACACATGATTAAAATCTTTTTACCCACACACATAATAATACACGAACTCTAAAGCGTTACAGAGCCAGGTATGGAGTCATCATGATCATCGGTGTGGTCCATGAACTACTTCAGATCATCTTCATTGTTTGAACCTGCTTCTACTTCATCATCATTGTCATTTTCATAATCATTATCATCTTCTTCTTCCATTTCCTCGTTTTAAGTTGATTATTTTCATGATTTTAGTAGGCACTTGGATCGATGGATGTCTACTAACATGATTTGACATCCAATAATTTGAGGAGGTGGCACATTACATGGTGGGGGTGGCGTGTATGAAGCATGAGATGATGCATCATTAGACATTTTCGCATTGGGAAATAAATTACTACTCATCCTAAAATTTTAATAGATGGATCATAGCATAATTTAAGTTTATGAATTCCCTCAACAACAGAAAAACAAAAAAAATGTTTATGAATTATAATAATAACAAAATCTATTATAAAAGATTTAAAAGCCAATTCATATCACGGTATTATGAGCCGTGAAGTTCAGCTCGGTCAAATAATTGTCATCATCTAGCTCTGAAGCCCTCAACTAGCCATGGAACTCTTCTAAAACTGCGGTCTGTGTGGATGAAATTATGTAATTCAACCACATGCATATACCACCTGTTTTTCTACTTTGTGTTTGTGGGATATTATGCTTAGAAAGTGTTCTCCATGATATTTCTCACTAACTAGAAGATTGCCATTGTTCATATCACGCACCTAAGTAATATCTACTCTGTCGATAGGAAAATTGCAAATCGCTAGCAGGTTTTGAAATGTGTGTTATATAGAATTGAAAATTTGAGTGTCTAACAATATTATTAACCTCCCTCATATGATTCAAAACAGTTTTAACGGTTTGATATGTGTGTTATATAGAATAAAAAACATTGAGCGTCTAGCAATATTATGAATCTCCATCGTATGCTTCAAAACTGTTTAACGGTTTTCAGCTGTTATTTTTGATGATTTAAATCATCGGTATTTAATAGACCCTAGTTAAATGATTTGATAAATTTTAAAGATATGGGGAGAGTCCTATAATAAAAAGTAGAGTAAAAATTGTGTGATTTTTTTTCTTTTGATAATAACTTAAGGGTAATATTAAGTTAACACGAATGCCCTCACTTTTCACGATTTTGCCCTCACTTTTCACGATTTATACACCCTACGGGCATTTTTTATCTCATGACCCTCGTGACGCTTTAATATGTATAGATGGGTGGAGTCGGTTGATATCAATTAATTTAATTGAATTTGAATTGGTAATAAAACGTAAATACTACAAAATGAATGAAAACATTTGAAACCCTCTCGCCCTTTGAATTGCGCTCTCTCTCTCTCTCTCTCTCTCTCTCTCTCTCCTCATGGTTTTAGATGGATTTGGTGGGTGGGTGCTCCTGTAACCGCTACGACGATGAAGATGATGCAGCGGGCACTACTCCTTTTCTTCGAGACCAATTCGATGATATTGATGGAGGAGGAGGACCCCACCACCACCACCACCACGAAGACGAAGACGAAGACGTAGACGACGAGGGAAACGGAAATGATCCTTCTTCCCATTTTTTGATTCCCACTATGATCCTCGGTCTTCTCTCCGGAGCTCTCACTGGCTTTTTCGCCCTAGGTACTATATATATATATATATAATTTTATTTTTTTGTTTTCTGACCTCCGAATAATTTATTTTTGCATTTTCTTTCGTTTTTTCCAAATATTTTCCTTTCCTCATCATATTTTTATTTCGTTGCTTTTTAAATTTTCGCCAATCCTTAGCAGTTTCGTCTCTCTAATGTAATTTATGGACATCTCCCTCGATTCAAACTTTTTTTTTACACTAGATAATTCGACCCAAAGATTATTATGAATGCTTAATACCAAATAATTATGCGGTATCCTCTGCTTCGAAATAGAGATTTGGAATACACAAACTCCACCACTCAATAATGAATCATCATCATCATAGCCTTATCCCATCCATTTGGGGTCGGCCTCTTTCTCTCTCCATCCCTCATAAATATGTATAAGAGAGAGCAGCTTCTGAATTATTGATTAAGTGAGTGAACTTTGTGTTTTAAGGAACATTAAGTAAATATTCAATTTGCACTCCTTTGAGATGACCCATAAATAACGACCATGGAACACGTGGCACAAAGGCAGGAGATCTACAAGGAATAAGGGGTTGGTTTGCTACAGTTTAGAGAATGAATGAGGGTTAAGGTGTTAGGGAGGAGTTGGGAACAAAAGGAAGTCACGGTAAAAAAATGACAGGGGAACTGACCTGGTTAGACACTGTGGATCTTGGAAATCCACAAACGGTTTTGGACATATATTTGGGTTATGGCCCAGATAGACAACCTATTTCAGCAGCCCTCAGAACCCCATGTTTATCATGATAGTATCACTCTAAAGTTGACCCCTACTTCGGGTCAAGAACTGACCCGGTCTCTCCTAACTCCCTCAATTTTGTTAATACCCAAGATACTTATCTTGGCTATACTCTGTGGGATGCACCTAACCTCAATCCGCCCCTAACCATTTGTCAGACCACTACACCGTTGGCCTTACCATTTCACTTCTCTGGACCCAAAACACGTAATTGCTGCAGGTGCAATATGAATGCTACCAAACGCCTCAACCTCCCTATTCAAAGTAACACACACAATCATCACCAGTTTACAAAAGAACTAAGTAGACCACACAAGGATTGGACTGCAAGATATGATGAAAGTGAGAGTGAACAATTGTTGCGAACAAAGAATAAGGAGATGACCAACATTGTTTAAACAAGGGAGTTGGATTCACTGGAGTAGAATACCAACATCGAAGAAGAACTTGACTTGAAAGGAATTCAAAAGCCTATATCAAGGGGAATCCAGAAAATTAAGGGGATAATGGAACAAATTGAGAACGAAAAATGGCGTGCTCCAAAGTGAATATACAAGTGTTGGTAGGGCTGAGCAGCACTTCTTAAATCTTGTCAACAATGAGTCTCCTCACGCTGAGGATGGTGCGCACACATCATCATTGGCACTACCTATGGGTTAGGTTTGAATATGTTGTTTGTTCTACTTTTAGATGGTGTTCCTATCCTAATCCATGGCAGATCATCCAAACCATCCTACCCAATGTATTTGGGGGGGGGATCTATGACTTCCAATAACCTTAGTGTACTGGAGGCACTAGTTATGGGATGAAATTATCATATTGAGGAGTGGAGTGGAAGGACTGATATGGGGGTGGGGTGAAAGTAGTGATGCTGGGTTGCTACTTGAACCAATTGCAGAATTGGAAGTTGTGGACTTGTATGGGTAGGTGGGAATGAATTGGAGGTTTGTGGGAGAAATAGAATGGGTAGGGATTTGAAGGAGACAAAACACAAAAGGAAAGAAGATCCCGATGTTGGTGACTAGAGATAGCTTAGAAATAATGGCAGGGTTGGAGATGTCTTCAAGTGTTGGCTTAGAGATAGCTTTAGGATTCAGTAGGTGGCTTCGCATTCAACATAGAGAAAAAGGTGCGGATCTGATGGAGATTAGGCTAGAAGAGAGCTAAAGAAATTTGGGGTTGCAAGCAGGCTTATCATATAGAGGAAAACGGGAAATTCTAAAATTGCTTGTGGCCTTGGATAACTATAATGTGAGATGAAAAGGGCAAAGGAAAGAGAGTAGGAAAAATGAATTCAGACTCGAGAAAAATCCTGGAGGAAGGGGAAGAGGAGTATGGTATGAGGTTAAGGGGCAGAGGGAGTAAAGTGAAATATGCGAATACTATTTTGGAATATTGGAGGGCCTAGTGACTCGAATGTGATTAGCGCTTTGCTTAGCATTAAAGTACTTGGCTTTGCAAGAAAAAAAGATAGCTGTGGGGTCACGGAAGTTGGTTGATATGAAGGAATCATTGGGGATAACGAAGTATGGATGGTAAGGGGACTGCCGGTGGAAACCTGACTGTTTAGGACAGTAGAAAGTTAGAGATGATTGAGGATCGAATAGGGCAGTTTGTACTCTCACTCTTGGACAAGGAAAAACTGTAGTATGGCCCTTAAGTGTGGTGTAAGGGCCATATGAGCTTGAGTTGAGGGATGAATTTTGGGAGGAGTTGGGAAAAATCAATGATGAGGGGAAGCTTCATGGTATATCGAAGGAGGAGACTTTATACAATCTAGTTTTGTGAATACAATCAAGTTTTGGTGGTGTATGTAGGAAGAATGAGGAAATTTTATGGAGTTCATGATGAGGTGAGAGCTAGTGGATCCATTGATGAATGAGGTTGCAAGTTCAATCCTAGCTTATTTGTCAAAAAAAAAAGACAACTGATGAATGGGGAGAGATTTACTTGGTCAATTGGTAGGGAAAATCTCACGATGTGTCACATGGATAGATTTGCGTGTAATAGGGAGTAGGAATAGGTCTGCCCAAATATACGGGTCATAGTCTAGTCGAAGCCAACTTTCAACCATCTACCATTCTTGTTGACATTTTGAAAAGGACAATGGGGTCCCACACCTTTTGGGTTTGAAAATATATGGCTCCAACATGAACACTTTGACAAAATACTGAACGATTGGTGGAACAATGCACATAAATGATTTTCAATAAAATGGAAATTACTAAGGAAGGAGATTAGGAAATTGAATCGAGAGGTGTTTGGGAATGTTCAAAAACCAATGGAAGACATTGAGGGGAATTCAACAACTAACCTCAAAGATGGCAGAGGGCTTGATATGAAGAGATGAAAGGGAAAGGAGAACGAGGTTAGTAAAACAATATGAACAAAGGGAAAGAGGAGGAAATCCTATGGGGACAGTGACATATGGCGAGTAGGGACATGAAGGATTGAGAAGTTACAAAAAGCTTAGCAAAACTAGTGGAGAAATATGATTCGCAAAGCCGACCTCCAACAGATGGGATAAGGCTGTGATGAAGATGATGATGATTCTACTTATCCCGTAGTTATGCCGAATCCATTTTTCGATCCACCTCATGTGAGGCTACTCAATTATAATTTTTTCCCACACAGTTCCAATAACTATCTTGTTTTAGGTTCCTTCAATACCACATGAATAACGTCTTTCACCATTAGAACACACATGACTGGTGACCTCTGACAATTCAATTATGTTTTTATTGCTCTCTGAAACAAGAATTTTCATTAACTCTCTTGCTGACAGGACCATGAGTCAAAATTCCGGACAAAATAGGTATGCACTGGTTTCGGAGAAGACCGGGTTGATATGTTGAATGAATCAATGCATTTATTTTGGTGTGTATCGGCTGGTACATACAAATTTATTCTCCAAAACCGATATGTAACGTCCGATATGTCTCGGTTTGGAGCTGGCTGATACTTACCCAAAAACAGAGATTCGGACATGACAAGGAACATGGAAATGATCTTATACGAACCCTTGATAAGGGTGGCCGGTGGGACTTGGCAATGATCATATGTCATTCATATGTGGACTTATTATGGTGAAGTTCCATTTAATACTTAGAATCCTTCCAACTGTCATTCGTTTGTGGACTCGTAATGGTGAAGTTCCAGTTATTGCATGGAATCTTTCCTAAAAGTTCAGAACAATGCCTAAAAATCAATCTCGATACTGGATTGTCCTGGGGTAGTTGGGATGAGTTTCTATACATGCTTCTTTGTATAATTCAAATAGGTAAATAATTTATATGCATATTATAAGGAACCAGAAGCTCTTAATTACGAACACAGATGTGACTTTGGTACAACTTCTGCACTGATTGTGGAGATGATGCCACCAGAAAATGGTTGGTCTTTTCACTGCTGTGGCCACTTTAGGCGGTATCTCTCCCATGCAAGAAACCTTACGACCTCAAACAGACAATCTATAAGCTAAGATACCCTAGTTTTATTTTGTTAGCATCCGGTTTTGATTTGACTGTTGATATGATACTGATACATATACTAGATACTTATAGTTTACATTAATGATGTGGTTGAGCCAAATTTTCTGGAGTGCAAAAATTCATTATATATCTGTTATTAAGGATCATAACTATGTTGTAGAGTCTTATGCTATCTATGTTGGTCGAAGGGTTCACTAATTCCTCTGGGGGTTTTATTTTTTTGACCTTTTTTCCTTTCATTCGATGGGTCAAAGATATGGGTTTTCCACTAAAAAATTTCACCATTCAAAATTTCTTCTATTGACCACAAATCAAGATGAGTTTTTTTTTTTTGGGTGTTTAAACAGACTTTGATCGATCTTGTGCATGTGCACGTGGTGCCCAATCCTTGGAATGGGTGCCATGTGGCACCCATCTGGCTATGCTGCACTCGAATGTATAGTACCGCCACCGTGCCTCATATATATATATATATATATATATGTATGTATGTATGCATGTGTGTATATCGGGAGATGGGAAGGTACTTCACTGGAATACCTTCACCTCACACCAAGGTCCAGCTCCACTGGCACCCACAATATGTTTTGGGTGTGACATGGAGCAAGGTAGCGCTGTTTAGATCATTTTAGAAAAATAAAAATTCAAAGCAACATCTCCATCATATATTTTTTGAGGCTTAAAATCTGAACCGTTGAATCACAGTCAAAATGTGACTGTTAATTTTAAATTTTAAATTTTAATTCTGGATTTTTTAACTTTAAAATTGATCTATACAACCTATTGGAGTTCCACGCTGCGATGAAACAGTATTTTCGGTGTCACATGGAGCCCCTCATGAGCTTGGTGTACCTATTTTGCATACTGCTATATATATATATATATATATATATATATATATATATATATATATAGTTCTGCCACTATCCTGGATTTCATGATATGCGAAGTTTTATCTCTGCTTCCCATATCAGTATGCATATTTGTATAGACGTCATTTATAGAAAGCCCAATTCATTACAATATATGAATTTGAAATTTCCAAATTGTAGTAGGAGCCAAGATTGATGTGCTTTATCCATTTGTTTCATTGTTCCTTGTTGAGTTTCCATGTGCCGGGAGACATCTTATCTGATGGGCGTATGTTTATTTTTTTTATTCTAGTATAGTTAGTATTTTTTATTTTTATTATGTTTGTTTTTGGTATCTCTATTTGCACCAACCAAAACTCTAAAAGCACCCACTTAGCCCCACTTTGAGATGATTGATAGGTGGGGCAGGTGGGTGCTTTTAGAGTTTTGGTGGGTGCAAATAGAGCTGCGCTTTTTTCTTGTGAATTTGGCATATCAGATTTCTACCTTTCGATTTTTATTTTTTTTTTTTCTTATTTGGATCATTGTTTGGTCTCATGGTTCTGATGATTAGTGGCCCTATCGATCTTGAGGTCACACTTATCAATGGCTCATCCGAATTTGGTACAATATGGGTTGTTACTTGACCATGACCTTTTAACTCAGAAAGTTAGTGCAAGTATCATGAATCTTCATCATGTGAGTTGTTTTGTTGTTTGGATCAGTAACTCATCATGTGAGTTCTAACATTGTAGTTTAATTACCAAACATTAATCCATTTCTGCAGTGTAGCAGGTTACTTTCTTCTTCTTTTCCTTCTATAGAGGGAGCCTTCCTCCATTACTTATCCATAATTGACAACTTTTATCAAAAAGATTTTCAACCATAGCCTCAACCTAAGGAAGCAAACATCATCTTTCGTGTACTGAGGGTAAAACCTCCAAGAGTTATAACGTTTATACATATTTAATACAGCTGGAGCTTTCACTGGAGCAGTCACTGGTGCATTAGCAGGCCGAGCATCGAATACTGGTGTCCTTCGTGGAGCTGGACTAGGAGCTGTTGCTGGTGCTGTCCTCTCCGTTGAAGTTTTGGAGGCTTCTCGAGCTTATTGGTGTTCTGAGCGATCTGGCTCTCGTACCACATCATCAATGGTTAGTAACCCAAGTTAAATTCAAACATCCATTGTCCTTTCGTTTCGATGGATTTTTTAAATACACAAGTCTGTTTTATTTATCCGTACTTGTGATGATTGTGGTGGAACTCTTTTTCTGTATTATACTACTGGGGATATGATTTTATACCCATTGGTGAATTTGAATGCGAAGTCAATGTTTTTTAGATTGAACAAGTCTGAATGGAACTAAATTTATATAAAAAAGAAAAAGAAAAGAATGAAAATGGAACTTGTTCACATAAAATCTTTTTTGAGATGTTTATTGATCAACTCTGATGTATGTAAATGGTTATGGTATGAGCAGAGGCTTTGCCGATCAGCAAATAACCAGGTTTCAGGCTAGCACTCTACTCCCAAACCTAGGTCACAGTTTCAAGAATGAATGGATACTTTTGGTTCTCCATGGGCAATATCGGGATTCAGGTGTTTGCTTTACTAAGGATTGCACGCTTATAATTCTGATTTTGTAATGCCATGCTTCTTTTGTTTATGCCGTCTTCAATGTTCGTTTTGTTATAATATTCAATTTAAATATATTAGGGCGAATTGTTTTTTTTTTTTAATCCTGTAATGTGTTCAATTTTTATTGGGTACTTCATTTTTTTATATTTATTATTATTATTATTATTATTATTATTATTATTATTTTTAATGTCCTATAAAAAAGCTTATTGTTTCTCCTTGACTTTATCCCCTCTATTGCGACCTTTGCTTTGTATAAATGCACCTTTTTACTTATCTGCTTTCCTTGCATTTTTAGTATCTTTGTTATAAAACTCATGTTTTTGTGGAAGTTGAGAAAATCTGTCGTCTATACTCTGAGTTTGCTTAATTTGGGCATCTATATTACTCAATTATTTTATCAGATGAATTTGCTAGTGCTAGTTGGTGTAGCAGGGTATTCGATGTTCAGGGTTTAAGATGTTTTATGTATCCAAATGAATGCTCATCCCACTCAGGGTTGGATGAAAACTTTATTTTTCTTCAATATATGCATGCCAAAAAAATATTCAAAAATAACCAAACTGCTGGGAAACAAATAATACCTTGTGTTTGAATAATTTGAATTTTCTGTCTTCCATTTACTGATCAAAACAATAAATTGAACTTGCTACGTAGTGTGGTAGCAATTATTTCCACAGAATCATTATTACAGTTTGGTTTTTACACTTTCCTTGTTGACATTCCAATTTTGTAATTAAATGTTTTTGGTATCGGTTACTTTTTCTCACATGTGAATGATGATGTTAAAGGGTGTTCTTTAATCATGCTTCTTATGTTTTGTTTTCCAGGCAGATTTTATAGAGGAGCTCCTTCATGGGCGGTTTGTACAGGAACCTTTTGCGCCCATGGTGTTCACTGCATTCCGTTGGCAGGTTACTTTATGATCTCTTCTACTCATTATTTTGTGTGTTCTTGCCCAGAGCAATAACAGTAGTACCATGCAGTTTGATATTTGTTTGTCCAAAGTTGACTTGGGATGATTTGTCCTATTAGTGCAAAATTCTAAAACCATCCGATCATGGTGCATATATAGGGATGGTGCATCTTTAGGGGGGAAATGCTAGTTTTCCCCTTTGGAGTTTTGCATATAAAATTTAGAAATATCAGTAAAAGTATGTTTTATTACAAAGCTGAATGTTTTTATCCATGTTTTATAGAAAATATTAAAAAAACATAAATGGCTAATTATATTTTATTTTTTTGATTGATGGAAAAGCCTAAATTCTTAAGGTACAATATTTATATGTGCCCCCCTCCCCCCCCCCTCCGGGGAATGTATTTTCTTTTGACCTCATTGTTTCAAGAGATTGTGTAAAGGCATTCGTTCTCTGTTAAATATTCATTCCATTACTCAACAGGAATGATGTTTGAGAGCACACCATGGTTTGACATTGCATGCCTTCAATGAAAGGCCCCTTTTGCTGTGGAAAGTACAAAATTAGTGCTCACAGACACTGTAGCTTTTTATATTCAACTATGCTTTTAAAATAAAAGGAAGCACAATTAATTATGAATAGCAAAGACTGCTTGGATAACTCAGAATCTCCCTACAGTTATATAGCTAACGCTGAAACTCACGTTGGTGTTGGTCACGGATACGAGGCGTCTTGTGACTGCCTCATTAATCTGTGCGCCAGCATGAAGGCATGACGACCTTGAAGCTGGGCACTTAGTTAGCAAGAAGGCAAGTGGACCTAGTAGTTAGCTATGTAGCGCGTGTGCGCAGAGGCACGTGGCCCTTATACACGATGCAACGACGACTAGATGCACATGGGGGCATGCGACGTGGTGTCAAGAGGGCACGCGACGTTCTGGTGCCATAAGGCACGTAATGCGGTGCTCTGCGTAGGGGCGCGCGACATGGTGTCAAGAGGGCACGCGACGTCCAAGTGCTATAAGGCACGTGAGGCGGTGCTATGATAGCACGCGATGTGGTGCCAAGAGGGCACGCGACATCTGGCTTGTACGGCAAGCGATGCGGTGCCAAGGGCGCGCGACATCCGAGTGCAATGACAAACCTGATATGGTGTCTAGGGGACACGAGACACAGTCACGACTCAGATGTGATGTGGTGCCATGAGGGTACGCCATGTGGTGCCATGAGGGCACGTGACATGAGGCCATGAGGGCCTTGCGACATGGTCGCGACACGGACGTGACACTGTGCTATGTGGGCATGAGGTCATGAGGGCCTCGCTACGTGGTCGCGATGCGGACGTGACACGGACGCGACATAGTCGCGGCACGGTGCTTGAGGCACGACATGTGGTGCCAGGAGAGCACGTGACATGGGGCCAAGAGGGCCTGGCGACGTGGTCGCGTTGCGAGGATGCGATACGGTCGCATGTGGGTAAGACGCGGTCGCGACACGGACGCGACTGGGCCAAGTTGGGCTAGCGATGCGGAGGGCGTTGCGGTATGTCAAACCAATATGTTTGAGGTTCTCCTGCCATTTTGGTTAAATGACTGTTTTACCCTTATATAGGGGGAAGGGAGCTGTGGAGCTATTCTCCCACACATGGGGCCCTGTGTTGCAGGACGAGTGCATGGGCTTTCTAGGTTAGGGGTGGGCTTAGAGCATCGCTGTAGTGATGCGGCGCTGCGGCGATGCCATGTGTCACCTGGGGTGAGGTTACCATGTGGCCCCGTGCCGGTGTCTCGGTGCACATGGGTCGGTGACCTCACGAGGGCTCTCAGGGGCTACGTGAGACGCTGTGGTGCGCACTAGCTGAGGGCCTGATGTGGATGTGTGTTGGTCACATAGGCCACACACGATGCGTGGTTTGGATAGCATGAAGAGTTGCATGCTACTCCAAGTGTGCTGGTCCCGTGGGCCACACACGATGCTTAGTTTGGATAGCATGAAGAGCTGCATGCTACTCCAAGGGTGCTGGTCGCGTGGACCACACATCAAGGTTGGCTTGAATGGCATGAAGAGATGCATGCCACTGTCTGAGGCGAGGGACTAGTGCACTGCACAGGGTGAAGCTAGGCAGGCCAAATGGCATTGAGGTGCTGGCATGCGTGTCGCGAGTAGACACAATGTGTTGAGAGGGTTTGCCTCGAGTGAAGACAACCATGACGCGGGAGTTTCCGTCCTTTAGGCGGGTGGTTTCAGAGTGATGGTTGGATAAGTGGTCTCGCTGTGCGCGGCTGCGAGATGTTGCACGAGCGTGATAATCAGCGTTTAGGTTATGCTTCGTGAAAAATTTGGTATCTGAGTTAAGCTGGCTTCACTGTAGCTGCAGTGAGGCGCCGCACGGGCGTCGAAAAAAGTTACCCCGTGACAGTCTGCTATGGTGATTTCAGGAAAATATACCTGTAGAATATTTAGTCATAGATTGGTGTCAGGCACAGATAGAAGGTGTTTGACTCGTCATTTTTTCTTAATTTAATTTAATTTCTTTTTATATTTTTAATTTGTAGTCTCCATGTTACATAGGTTGAAGATATATCATAATTATGATAGTTCCTATAAGCATATTATACAAAATCATTTGTGTTACTCGAGTACAGATTTAGGTTTGGCTTGATCGAACTGCGGATCTTAGGACATATGGACTTGTTCATATATTTAACGGTCTATTTTTATTTTTATATGGTTACAGGTTATATGAGATTATTTTTTAATTTATCTATATTCTATATATGAATAGGCATGGCTATGAGGTGTTTCACTTGACAATCTTTTTTAAATAACTGTTTTTATTTATTTATTTTGAAATATGTAGTGTCCTCGTTACATAGGTCGGCAGATATATCATATAGGTTTTAGTCTATAGATATATGATATATAGAGAAAAATCTATGGTACTCAACTACCAGTTTAGGTTTTGGCTTGAGTGAACCACACATCCTAGCTATACATGGACATGGTTATATTTTTATATGTTTTAATTTTGAAATATTACAATTCATTTGTTATCAATATATAATTATATATATATATATATATATATATATATATATATATATATTCTAAATATTAGTTAATATTTTACCATAAAATATTTGGGTATAACTGAGCTTCAGCTGAGGCTGTCAAAGGGGCCGAACATGGACCAGGCCGTTGTCTGTCCTAGCCATACCTACCATTAAAATCTGAGCCCAAGCCTGGTTCCAAGCCCCTTGGGCCTGAACTAGCCAAGCCTTAAGAGAATACCAATACCTTATGTGATGGATTAGGTTCCCGTCCTAACCGATCTCCTTGGATTTTGCCAATCCGTAGTTGCCCAGTTGTCCCCTTGAAAGTCGCAGGCTTTAGTATTAATCTGTATTAGCTTTCGCCTTCCTTGCTAGTTGACTAATCTAATAGCTTGGTAGAAGACTGCCTTCCTAGCGTCCCTTCGGATTGAGGACTAACATGTCACGGGGTCACTCGTCCAACAGTGTCAGCCCGTGCGGCACTTAATGCCCGATGCGCTAAGTCAGCCTGTCTCTGATACCAACTATCACGGGGGCGTCCTTCGACGGACCATCAATCCGCGCGGTGCCTTGCTACCGCATTCAACGAAGCCAACCAATCTCTTCATCAGCCCTGATACTACCTGCCTAGAAGACGGGAACTCCCGACATGGCTACCTTCTTTCCAAGGTCTACCTTCCGCTGCCTCGTGCCCCATACGACACACTCGATTGCACCACTGTTCCATACTTGGCCTACTCAAGTTTCACCCTGTGCATTGCACTAGTACCTCGCTTCACAATAGTATTGGCATGCAGCTCCCCATGCTATCATGTCTTGCTCACATACCGAACCAAGCCCACAGTCGTGCGCCTATCTCATGCTGTCGTGCTCAACAGAGTCCCACGCAACCCTCATGCTCTACTGAGTTCCACGCAATGCTCGTGAAGTTGCCCAACCGTATGCACCGCGACGCGTAGTCTGGGGCCATACTTCAACCTTACCTTGGGTGCTACACGACATCTCTACGTCAACGTCCTAGGTCCACCCTTTCAGGCCTAGGAGACACTTGCGCCCCCTTTGGCGACGCAAGGCCCTGTGTGGGTGGAAGGCATGACATCCCATCCAGTACCTCTCCCACATAGATGGTCCAAACACCATCTATGGGTAAACAACCTGAAGACCTCAAACCCTTTGGTTTGACATACTTTACTGTTCACACTGCAACGCCCCGTATCGCTAGCCCACCTGGCCATGTCGCGTCCGTGTCGCGGTTGTGTCACGCTCAAATCTCAACCCCCATCGTCTTCCCCTGCGACCGTGTCGCGACCACCGCAGCACGACCACGTCGCAAGGCCCTCCTGGGCCCATGTTGCGTGCCCTCTTGGCACTACATGTCGTGCCGTCCCGGCAACAATATGTCGCGTGCCCTTTTGGCACCACATCGCGTGCCTTAGACACCAAGTCACCACTGCCTCTATGCGAAGTACAAGCGGCTCGAGTGGCGCTGCGGATGGCCCGGGTAGCCATGATGCGTACCTCCGTCACATCCTCCACTCAAAATCGTCAGCGTCCTCGTTGACGCGAAGACACTTCTTAACCTTAAATGTGCCCTCACCTGATGTTGTAGTCTCTGAACTCCCAGTCTTCACTACACGCCATCGATGCCTTGTCTCCTCATGACAAAGCAGCAAGCCACTGACTTTTTTGTGGTACTAGATAGCTCACTCCCAATTTAGTTCTTAGGTTTGAGTCAACCTGGTTCTTCTATCACAAGGTCCTCACCTCTTAACTAATTTGGGGATGTCGCGTGCCCTCTTGGCACCACATCGCGTGCCCTGCTGGCACCAATTAGCTCATTAGTATCATCCCTTCTGGATGGAACTTGGCTCTGATACCAATTGTCACAGGGGCGTCCTTCCATGCGTCATCAACCCGCGCAGTGTCTCGCTACCGCATGCAACGAAGCCACCCAATCTCTTCATCAACTCTGACACCACCCGCCTAGAGGACGGGAACTCCTGACATGGCTAACTTCTTTCCAAGGTCTACCATCCACTGCCTCGTGCTCCATACAACACGCTCGATTGCACCACTGTTCCATACTTGGCCTGCTCAAGCTTTAACATGTGCACTGCACTAGTACCTCGCTTCGCAACAGTATTGGCATGCAGCTCCCCATGCCATCATGTCTTGCTCGCATACAAAACTAGCGCACAGTCATGTGCCTACCTCATGCTGCCATGCTCAACGGAGTCCCACGCAGCCCTCATGCTGTCGTGCTCTACTGAGTCCCACACAACGCTCGTGAAGTTGCCCAGCCGTATGCACTGCGATGCGTAGTCCGGGGCCATACTTCAACCTCACCTTAGGTGCCACACGGCATCGTTGCGTCGACGTCCTAGGTCTATCCTTTCAGGCCTAGGAGACACTTGCAGCCCCTCTGGCGACACAAGGCCCCCTGTGGGTGGAAGGCATGACATCTCATCCAGTACCTCTCCCACATAGATGGTCAAAACACCATCTATGGGTAAACAACCTGAGGACCTCAAACCCCTTGGTTTGACATACTTTATTGTTCACACTGCAACGCCCCGCATCGCTAGCCCACCTGACCATGTCGCGGCTGTGTCACGCCCAAGTCTCAATCCCCATCGTCTTTCCCTGTGACCGCGTCGCGACCACCGCAGCACGACCACGTCGCGAGGCCCTCCTGGTCCCATGTCGTGTACCCTCCTGGCACCACATGCCGTGCCGTCTCTGCACCAAGATGTCGTGTGCCCTCTTGGCACCACATCACGTGCCCCAGGCACCAAGTCGCCACTGCCTCTACGCGGAGTACAAGCAGCTCGAGTGGCGCTGCGGATGGCCCGGGTAGCCACGATGCGTACCTCCATCACAAACAGCTGGGAAGAAAGAGATGACTTCTTTAGCTGACATGGTCAGTCGTTAGATGCTACTGTTGCATCATTCAGACATATGCGCAATACGTGGGATAGAATGTCCTAACAAAACCTTTATACCATCCATTGTTGCTTGCCTCTCACTAATCAGTCAAAGCTCTTCCTAGGAAAGATCTGTAAGAACTGATAACTTCTAGCTAATTCATGACAGTCATCTTTATAAGGTAAGGCAGGCTAGTGCGAAAGACCAAAGAGACAGGAGCAAAAGAGGCCTTAAAGAGTGGACGAAGTGAAGGAGAGAACAGAAAGCCAGAACAGAATAACCTTCTTCTGATATTGTCTTAGGGGAAAGATGCCTTAAACCAGGAAGACTAGTAAGCGAAAGCAAGCCGTAGAGTGATGGAGGGAGGGAGATAAATTAAGGGTTTTTCCTCATGCTGGCATGGAAACATTTTAAACTATAGTTTTCTTGTTGCATAGGAGTTTGGGATTTTTGTTCTCTGCGTAGAACTGTATACCAAGTACTCTAGTTTGTGGCATAATTTTCTTTCAGTTTGTTTTTTCAATCGTTGTACTTTATTTCAATTTCTCAATGCCATCTTTGTGAGAGAGGATCTGTATTGGTTGGGGGCTTTTCTGCGATTCAAAAGCTAATTGAACATACCAAAAAATTCTGAGATACTTGCATCCAATTATGTTGACGTTTAATGAGTCTTTTAAGTGTTTATGTGAAACAGGTCTGTTTTATAATCACCTATTGAATGATCTGCGCTCAGTTTTTGTGATGAGCTGGAGTGTCACCCTCTGACTACCTGCAAAATTTATTATATTTTTTTAATATAATACCTCATTGTTGGTGTTATTAACTCATTAAAATCTTATGAATGATCATATGGTTAACATTGGTGTTATTATTGTTGCGATCCATAATTTGGGTGTTCTGAACGAGCAGGTGAGAGTCCAAGAGATAAGTAATGATGAAATGTATGATATCTACGGTGAAGTTGCATCAAACGGGGTATCAGGGGAGTCGTTGAAAAAAATTCCTTCGCATGTGATCTCGAATGAAAACAAGGCAGGCTATGGCGAAGGCGTTTGCTGCATGATTTGTTTGCAGGTTTTCCCATTGTCATCATATCTTGAATGTTGAAGTTAGAAGTCTTCTTTTGCTCCTTTCTTAAATGCTTTCGACTCAAAAGAATTATCCATCTTGCAGGATGTTGAACTAGGGGAAACTGTGAGGAGTTTGCCGCTGTGTCACCACACATTTCACTTATCCTGTGTTGACAAATGGCTTGTCAGGCATGGGTCATGTCCCGTATGCAGACAGAATGTGTAGTTTAACTTAATGTTTTTTGTGTTTCTTCTTTTTAGTAAAGAAATGATTGGAGAGCAGGGAAGAAGGGTAAGATTGGCTTCTTAGCATTCCTTTCATGTTAAAATTCACTCGTCTGGCTATGTAACTATGTGTATGTAATGTATAATGTATATCTGTGTGTGTGTCCTGTAAAGTATGAATGACCTAAAGTCACTCAGAGAAGAGAAAAATGGTGTTTTAAGCTCTTTCTAGTGCCCGTCAATCTGCAAGAGGACGATGACTACATTTGTGTAAAATTGTACAACATTCAATTTTCTCTTCAAAGCATTTAAATCAATTATTTTATTCTGTGGCATATCCCACATTGGACAATCACTTAGATACTCAACCCCGCTCTCAGTTGTTGGTTGCCAATACAGAAGCCGATACTGGCATAGTCAACAATGAATTGGGCTCTTATGTCTCTCATTATGTGCCATCCCACTGCAGCTGGCTCGCATAATCAGTATGTATTAAGGGACCTTAGATTTGTTGCATTGACCTTTTTCTTAAATGTAGTCGCCGAGAAGTATTTAAGAGGGCCATAGATTTGTTTGTGCAACTAAAATTAAGCAGGGATACACACCTGAATTAGCTTTTCCTTATTGGGCCCATCAGTATCTAAGCAAGTTATATATATATATATATATATATATGAAAATGATTATATGACTTGAATCATGAGATGAAAGTTTGTGACTCGAATTCCTATTAGTTGCATGTCACATCAGATGACTTAAAAAGCCAATCTTATATATATATATATATATATATATTATTATATGCACAAAAAGAGTAGACAACTTCATCAATGGGACTCTCAATAACCCATCACCTGTCACATTCTTGATTCAGTTAAATAAACAAATCATAGGATATTAAAGGGAGAGCGACGGAAATAATAGCTCATTCCTTCTTTGTGTTTAGGTTCACCAATACCTTGGGCGGGAAATGACAAAAACTCATCGAGAAAAATCACTTATCAGCAACCTATTTAAGCTTAAATTAGTTGCTTGTATGGAAAGTGTGTTTGGCATAACTTTTTGTCAGCTCCCTGTCAAAGCTAAATATATTTGCTTTACTAGGCCTGCTTTCTCTTTGTTAACTCCTTGGAAAACAGGATTTACCTACTCTAGTAGCTGCCTCCTTGTTCTCTGCTAACTCCCTCAATAAAATATGCTTTAGCAAGGAGTAAGCAGAGAACAAGGGAGATCTGCTGGAGCAGGTAAATCTTACTCTGGAGGGAGTTAGGGAGGAGAAGGGGGATCTGCTAGAGCAAGTAAGAAAGATTTAGCAAAGAGAGAGAGAACTTGCTACACTAGGTAAACCCTCCTTTGGCAGGGAGCTAGCAACGAGCTATGCCAAACAGCCTTTATTTCCATCAATATTTATTTCCATCAATATTTGACCCATTCAGCCTTACAAGCTTTTGATCTGAGACGATCAGTCAAGCCTTGACCATCTATGAAGACATTGATAGACTCCAGAACCAGTGTTTGGTACTCACACCTGACCATCTAGTAATATACAAGTAATTGAGGGAGGCTAGCTTGACTGATTGAGTACCAAACACTGATTTTGATTTTGGAGATTTTCATGGTAGCAGCCATTTTAAAGGTCAGGTGTTTGACTGCCTAGAATAACACGAAGGAGATAATTTTTAGATGCAATCTACAATCCATCAGAGCTTTGTATTTTGTCCACATGACATGGTGGTACTATCTTAAAATTAGTGCCACATGTCCAAAATTAATGACCTGCTCTCAATCTTGCTTGGGGACAGGTCGGTTACCATATAACAACTCTATTTCAAGTCTTGCTTACTATTCTATGTTAAAATTGAATCTTCTTGACAATGCTGTAAGGGCTTAGTAAGATGGCACCATAGGGTGCTCTAATTGAGGGGGCATCACATTGCAGCTCTTTAAAGAAAGAATCTGATTTCAGGATAAACAAATCCACTCTTGAATTCATCTTGTATAGGCCATTGTAGTGTTACATTTGTAAAGCAAAGAAGCATTTTGTAATGTTCTCTTAAGTAGAAATAATATAAAAAATAAAATGAGGGACCCATGATCCAAACCTATTTGGGCTCCCAGAAGATAATTTCACCTTGCTCCCCAGAAAGTCCCAAATCCTTGAGCCTCCTCTCTTGGTAGTATTCCAACTCATCCAACTCCATCTCCCTCCCTTCGAAAATTCTATCAATCTGCTGTAATAGCTTCTTCTCCCCTGCCCTTATCCCCACTGCTATTTCAAGTCTTGCATCCAAATTGCCACCTGCCCTCAGCTTTTCATCCTGAAAGCAAAATTGGATCAGTTTTATAAGATCATACAATTTGTGAAGAAAGACAATTCCCTTTGATCTTTATTCACGAAAGTGAACTCTCTACCAACATAGTCTAAGGAAAAATAAAAACCATGTTTCATATGCTAGCATCTAGAATTCTATGGTACAAGAAAGCAAAGTCTGAGCAGAGAAACCAGGGTTCAATCAGCAACATTCAAGTTTATTAAATTCTCAATTGCATTAAGACTGAATAACCTAAAGATGCTAATAAATTTGCTCGCAAGATGAGCTGGGCTATGGTTTTAGTAGTTAGTACTTAGTAATATAAAGAACAATACTAAAATAAAAAAGAACATGTTTTTACCTCTTCAACGGTAGTAACATAGCCAGAAAATGCAGATTTACAGGCATCTCTAATGACTAGGCATATGAACTCCTCATTTGCACGGCTTACAGGCAATTCGAGGTGACCCCAAACTGAATTTCTGAAAATGGACTCCAAGAGGAAGGCATCAGTTCCCCCAAGAGCTATTAACCGAAGATATGGCAGCATTAAAGGTGGAAGAGAACGGCCTAGGAAGATGTCGAAGTATGCAGTTGCTCCCAGACCATTAGACTCAGCGATGTCCAGCTTGTCCCCGAAAAAAGGGTCTGATTCAGAAATCTCTAGAGTCAAAGTATACACCTCCCGATCTGGTCTGGATTCGATAAATCCGTAATCTAGTGCCAACTCTGCATTGCTCTTTTCTAGATCATACTGTATCAAGACCTGCTAGCAAGGAATTTATCAATTAATTTTTTTTTTTGTCAATTAGAAAAAAAAAATAAAAAATTAATAGAGTGACATGATTGGTCCATATGACTCCTGTCTTCTCTCTCTCTCTCTCTAATTTTTCTCCTAAGGTATGTTTTAGATTAGTCAAGTGCTACAAAAATTTATACTAGAGGGACAGGAAAAGGACCATGGTCCTTTCAAATGCAGACTGGTATTTTTCATTTGATCTCATTTTTTATTGTGTTTCTGTTTTTTAATTGAAGTTAGAAATATATCTTAAAACCTTGAACCAAGTTGAGGAGGACGGAGACCATACCCCAAAACGTATTTTCTTCCCAACTGTTTATTATTGATAAATAATTTATGTTAGTTTTCTGGCATATAAAATGCAATGCTCAACTGGTCCAATTCAGTCCAATTATGAAAAATTATGAAAAATTATCGAAGTATAACAAATATAACTATTAATAGAAGGAGAAGATAAATGAAATCTTATGTTCTGTTCAAACTTTTCCCTCAATCTGAAAAAGTCACAATTTCCATGTCAGAAAATCAAGTGGGGTCTAGTCATTTACAAAGATTCAGAAATTTCTCTTAGTTTCATTTCTACGTGAATTAAAATTTGTCAGTTTTAGACACGTATAATAGGTGCCTGAATTGGCCATGCTGACACATCCATACAGCTGTATGATGATATTGAATGAAAAACTATTACCTTTAGGAGCACAATGGTATCTTTTTGAACTCCAGATCAGACAGATGAGTGTTTGATTTACCTCAATTCAAACTTTTCTATGAATATTATCTTAAATAAGTATGAAATATAAAATGTGTCCATTCCAATTCAAATTTATTGCAACCAAGTAATACTGCAAACAGAAAAGAAGATATATAAAGCTTGTGCATACAAGCACAACCTATTGCATGTATCTCACATTGAAACTTTTTAAGAAGTGGGGGGTCCTTGTTAGATAAGCTAAGAGAAAGTTCACCTCATTATAATACAACCCTAAACATGACAAATATGCGAAACATTCAGATATTGCTTATGCTCAAGATGGACAGTGATATGGGTACACTGGTGATATAGACATTATAGTTCAAAATATACAATAGGTTTGTGTTTCAAAAAAAAAGTACAACATGAAAGTGAACGATTCAAAGGGCAAAGGAAAGATGCAACATGGGAACCAAGCATGCATATGTTATGCACGATTATTGGAAGATGATCCAAGCCGATCCCGTCACCCTTGATATTAGCCAATTTTTCTATGTAAAACAATAGCTGAAAAATATTGTACCAAAGGATATGCTTATTCAGTCATTTTTATCTAAAAAGCCAAAGATCATGCAAGTCTGATGTGTTATCGACAAAATCTGTAAATAGTTACTACGGTGACAAATTTTATGTTTTTCATTTGTAGTTTATTTAAGTTACTATATTTATTTGAAATATTTATTTATTTATTTGATCAGTAAAAACCTATAACTTCATTGATTGATGAAAATTACAGCAGATCAAAGAGCTGAGCGAGAGACTCAGCAGAAAAAAAAACAAGGAAAAAGGAAGAAGAGTACAAAAATACAATATAGTGGGACTCAAGAACACCCCGGGCCGTGGTACAACAAACACCATCAGTGATAGGGGGCGCAAGCGAGGATCCCACCGGAACAATCATGGGCCTAAGGAGGCCTAAGCATCTCCCACTCCCTAGCAATCTCCTTCATCAATGAGGCGGAACATTGGAGCGAGACCAAGCACCACCAAAAGAGGTCTTCAAACATTTAAAATATTTTATATGATAAATTCAGTTATAAATCATTTCTATTTGGATTCTTTATTTTTAGTAATTGGTATTTGATAGAATTAGTTAGTCAAGGACCAAAATTTCGGGCGAAATGACCGAAATTTCAGTCCAAATTATCGGTTTCGGTCCTCACCGAAACGATAATGTGGACCGAAATTTCGGTCAGATTTTTGTATGGGATTGATATTATCGGCCGAAATTTAGGTTCAAATTTTCGGTTTCGGTCCCCTCCGAAACCGAAACGAAACCTGAAATTTTGATCCTTGTTAGTTACTATGGATTTAGCCTGTAGCTCAACTGGAAGGTGCACGAGGACGCAACCTTGAGGTTATAGGTTCAATCTCAACTTACCTAACAAGAAAAAGTTATTACTGAGCAGGTCAATGTTAAGCACACGAAGAAAAGAAAGGTTGAATGAAACATTTATATTTCTACACTTATCTCTCCAGATTTTCATGTCAGATTACGAAGCTGTTTAGCTTCAGTTAATAAATATTGATCCCCAAAATTCTGTGGTGCGGTGGTTGTTCTGCACGTCTTATACTCCTACTGAGAGGGGTATTGTTTATTAATTCCGTCAAACAAATTTGTCATCTATTGGGCAGTGTATATTCAGATTTCACAGCGAAATTTCTGCAACATCCATTAGACTGTTCTCAAGTTGCTTGTATTGCTATTCCCTTGACCCACAAAATAATTTGAAGATGGCCACTTAAACTTGTAAATAGATTAGAGTGAGCATGATATGCCGGCTCATTAATGTGCCAGCAAGATTAAACCCTAGTGTTATATCTTGGATGCAAAAGGAGCCAAAACACATATTGATAGGATAATTCTAATAAGTTGGTGATAGGACCGGACCTGTGTACCAAGTGACTTGGTTCACTATTTTCCGGCAGATCTACTTTTATTATAACGATTATTTGACTGCATATCTCCACAGATTTCTGGGCAGGTCAGTGGTCAATAGCACTGCTATTAAGTGTGTTTTTCCACAGAAATTTGTCTTTTGAGTTCTAGTTTTCATCGGTGCGAACATCCCTTTTCAAGCCAGTCAGAATTCATTAAATACTGTGAATTGGGAGTTGTTTGATTGTGTTTTTACACTGAAACTCTCAATTTCATTAATCATCAACTCTCTAAAATAAAGTCTTTACATGCCTTTATAGTAGCTAAAAAAACCCTAACTAAATATAAAGTTTGAAATAACAAAGTCCTAAAACAATTAAAACTCTAAATGACAAGTTTTTGCTTAAAATTCATGTAGCCGCCAATTTGTGGACGACTTTCATGGACGTCCGTCATATGTCCATGGATATCCGTCATCGACGATGTGCACAAAAACAGAACAGTGTCTAAATCACGGATGTCCTTGGGCGCGGATGTCCTTGCCTTAATTTTCAGAACGCCTTTATTTTTTTATTTTTTTATTTTTTTCACTTTCTTCCTTTTATTTTGCTTTTCTCTTGCGGATCTTCCTTGAAGTAGCCAACTTGCTTTGTACGAAGCGCTTTGGCTTTCTTCTTGCGCTTACAGTTCACGTAAGATGACGCCTTTTATCCGATGTCCCCATCACTTTTCACTTCCTTAAAGAAAATTTTCATCTTCCTATGTGACCTTTCTTTTCCCTTAGATACCTTTTCATTTTCCTATGAAATCACATAAACCCAAAACATAAAAACATTGCAAAGTTCAAAGCTACAATAACTGAACTCTTAACAACCAAGTCAAACTTCTATGATGAGGTCAAAGACGTAAGAAAGGTGAGGCCCACGTTCCATGCACATATAGTGGCCCAAAATGGTCTAGCTTAATATTTCAACAACCCCTATTAAGCTAAACTTCAACTACTCCAAGCTTTTCTTTCATTTTGATGAATGTTCCGTGCTTCAAAGTTTTGGTAAAGATATCCGCCATTTGATCTTCTATCTTGCAATATTTGATGTCGATTTTGGCATCCTTGACTAGATCACAAATGAAAGTGATATTTGATCTGAATGTGCTTGCTTTGATTGTGGAAAACCGGGTTCTTTGAAAGTGCAATAGCATAACTAATGGCGCAAAATAATTTTGTGGCTTCACCTTTCTTCACATAATCGGGTCGTTGATCAACATGGAACTCTTCTTTAAAAGATCCATTCAAAAAGGCTGATTTGACATCCATTTGATGTACTTCTAATTTCTTTGAGTCGCCAATGCTAAGATCATTTGAATAGTCTCAAGACGAGCAAGGGGACCAAAAACTTCATTGTAATCAATGCCATATTTTTGCTTATAGCCTTTGACCACTAAACGAGCATTGTGTTTTTCAATCAACTTTGTTTTAGATACCCATTTGACACCCAATTGTTTTGTGCCTATTTGGAAGCTCTGTTAGCTCTCACGTGTCATTTCTTTCATAGAATCAATTTCTTGATCCATTGCATGCTTCCATTTTTCTTCATGAGATGCTTCTTCAAAAGAGATTGGTCAGCATCCGCAAATAAGGCAAAATCACTTGATGGATACCTTTTGGTTGGTTGATGTGGCCGGCTAGATCTCCTAAATGATGCTTGAGGTGATTCTTCATTATCATTGATATGTTCTTCATTCCTACTAGATGGTGAGAATTGAGGGTTTGCGATTTCATTAAAATTCTTTTTCCGATTCCACATCTAGCAATGTCGACTATTACTTCTCATTTTCACTCCAATCCCAAGCTTCTTCTCCATTGAATATTATGTCTTTATATATGATAGTTTTCTTGGTGATGGGATTAAATAATTGTACGCCTTTGAATTTTTGCTATATCCAACAAGGATACATTTTTCAAAATTAATATCTAACTTGCTTCTTTTCTCATCTGGCACATGAGAGTAGGCAATGTTACCAAATACTCTCAAATGAGAAACACATGAAACCATTCCAAGCTTCTTGAGGAGTCATGCCTTTGACATTTTTGGATGAGGTGTAATTCAAAAGATAGACAGCACATGCAACGGCTTCCGCCCAAAATGTATAAGGCATTTCTTTGGCTTTTAACATGCTTCTAGCCAATTCCATGATTGTCCGATTCTTTCTTTCGACCACCCCGTTTTGTTGAGGTGTGTAGCGAATAGTAAATTGATGTCGAATGCCATTTTCTTTGAGAAAATCACCAAATTCGTAAGACATATTTACCACCTTAATCAGAACGCAAAGTCTTCAACATGAAACCACTTTGCTTTTCCACCAAGGCCTTAAAAGATTTGAAGTATGCAAACACCTCTGATTTTTCTTTGAGAAAATAAACTCATGTCTTTCTACTATAATCATCGACAAAGATGAGAAAGTACCGATTACCTCCAATTGAAGTCGTGTGCATAGCCTGTATAAATCCGAATAAACAAGCTCAAGAGGGTTTGGTGCCCTCCAAGCTTTCCCAATCGGAAAGAATTCCTTTGATGCTTTCCAAGTGCACAAGCTTCACAAACTTAATCTTGTTTGTTGATGTTAGGCATGTCTCGTACCATATGTATCTTGCACATGAGAGTAAAGGTGCTAAAACTCAAGTGGTCGTAGCGGAGATGCCATAGCCATGAACTATCTTTGATGATGGTACTCAAACATGGGAGTGCTTCACATTGAAACTTTATGGGAAACATCTTGTTAGATGCCATCATCACCTTTGCGAGAAGAACATTGTTCTCATCCTTGATTTCACATGCCGCTTCCTTGAAATGAACATTATGACCCTTCAATAGAAGTTGTCCGACACTAAGAAGATTATCTTTGCGTCCTGGAACATAAAAAACATTTCTTCGTCTTGATAAGAACATCACCACTTCCCTTAACGGAAAGTCTTTTATCATCTTCGTTTATACTTCACTTTGAATAGATTCATCCAAAGTAACAATTGCGCCTTTGTTTCTCGTCATGTAGTTACTACAACCATGACCAAGATACCAATTCTCATCGAGTGCAACTTCTTAAACATTACAAGCAAGAAAGAGAGTATAGTCTTCCTTACTTTCCTCATTTTCGTGCATAAAATTTGATTCTTTTTTGCTTTATTCCACCGATCGTATTTTGCAAAACTTGATGGTGTGCCCATATTTTTTACAATGGTAACATTGAACATTAAAAAGAGAAGAGCGACCTCTTCCTCTTCCTCTTGATGAAGTAAGTGACGCATTCTCATCTCTTTCATTTGTTTGATTTCTTCCTCTATTATGCCTTCCTCGTCAGCAATTAGAATGTCTTCCTCTTCCACCTTTAGAACTTTCCTTGAAGGAAACTTGAGTTTGAAAAACTTCTTCTAGAGGAGCAGAATCAAATTGCTTTATGCAAAGTTCACGTGATTGAAGAGATCCTAATAAACTTTCAATAGATAACGTAGACAAATCTTTAGATTCTTCAATTGCAACCACAATATACTCGAATTTGCGAGTCAAAGTTCTAAGGATTTTCTCTACAATCCTTAGATCTTCAAATTTTTTGCCATTAACAAGAGCAAATACACGATTGAAATAATCTTCAACCATCTCGGAATCTTTCATCCTTAAAGTATCAAACATACTTTGAAGAGTTTGACGACGCATCATTTTAACTTTATCTTCACCTTTATAGGACGTATAGAGAGGGTCCATGCTTGCTTTGCCGTTGTCACAGATGATATTCGCTCCAAGATGACTTCATCCACCGCTTGATAGATGAACAATAATGCTTTCTTGTCCTTACAATTCTCCTTCAACTCATGGAGTTGTTGTGTAGAGAGTGTCGTTTGATCTTGCGGTTCAACATAATTGGTTTCAAACATATCCCATAGATCTTTGGATCCATATAATACTTTCATTTGGATGCTCCATTGGTTGTAATTTTTCCCATTAAATCAAGGGAGTTGAGGTTGCAACAAATTGTTGTTGGAAGCCATGGACATAAACAAGGGCTCTGATACCATTTTGTTGAAAATAAATCAAAATTCGGATAAAAATAGAAGTAACTTTTCAAGAGAGGAAAATTGTTCACTTGAGCTCAAAAACCTCATAAATGAAGTCTCATATAAAGTACTAGATGGAAGGCTTCAAATTTCACTAAAAAACTTCATATAAGAACGAATTTCACATTTCAAGGAGACTTTTTAATTCCCAAAAGAAACTTTTCATATTCCTATGTGACCTTTCTTTTCCCTAAGATACCTCTTCTTTTTCCTATGAAATCACATAAACCCAAACCATAAAAACATTGCAAAGCTACAATAATTAAACTCTTAACTACTAAGTCAAACTTCTAAGATAAGGTCAAAGACCCAAGAAAAGTGAGGCCCAAGGTCCATGCACATATAGTGGCCCAAAATGGTCTAGCTTAATATTTCAACAATTTCTATAACTGTTGGGATACTATTATTGTTGACTAATAAAGGGTTTTGGTCCTCTTCTCGGTCACTCCCCCCCCACCTTCCTGACTTTCTACTGGTGGGAGCTCAATTGTCTCAGCTCCCAAAACTTGCGAGTTTGAGAGAGGTGCTCCCCCTTTTTTCATTTTGGTAGGTTCTCACTACCACTAAGGTATGTAATCTTTATCGATTAAAAAAAGGCTGACAACCATCTACCTCTCCCAGACCCTGCTGAAAGTGAGAGCCTTGTGCTTGGGGTACGACCTCTTTTTAAGGTGACGTAGTTGAACATGCAACTGGGCTTGTGCCATGAGAGGCATACATACTACGAGTATTGGAATATGACATAGCTAATCTCGTCAATTTTATTTTTTAAAGTTCCTCTTAATTTTATTGTAAAAGGATATAAAAATGAGCCAATATCATGCCATTCTAACAGTATTGAGTGAATTATAGCAATGCATGGATATTGTGGAAGGATGTGATAATTTTAGGTTATCTTAACTAACAGTTGATTTACGTTATGAGTCATTCTATTTGAGTTCATTGTGTATTTGATAAGATTAGTTACTATTGAGCAGTTAGGTACATGTAGATTTGCTAGGGTGCTTCTGCTTTTAACAATGTCTTTTATCAGAATTTGAATTTTAAATGTTATAAAACAATCCAATGGAAGATGTGCAACCTACTCTTTTCTTTTTTAATAACTTGGGTATCCAGGCCTCTTAGAGCACCTGCATAATCCCAGGGGCACATGGATGTGCATTCTACTTGTTGAATACTTTATTAATAAAATTTGAAGGTTATCTATCTCTTTAAATTATAATAGGGATTTTGCATTTGATGATTTAGTTCTTGTTTATCATTGCTATATTTTGTTATTTCCATGCTTTACAATCATGAATTGCATCAATATTTCTATTCCTTCTATAAAAAACTTCATTTACTAAACAAAAAAGTTAACTTGCCATCTCCATGTTCAGAAATTAAAAAAATGTGAAACAATTGCATTAACATTTGACTTCACCTGCTCCCCGGCCTTGACAGAGACTGGTGTACGCAAAGAAAACATGAGCTCCCTAACAAAGAGACCTGTTCCCTTGATCTCCCAAGCAGATTCTTCTGTAGTTATGTTGGAACTATGATTGATCTGATCAAGAAAATAAATTTTCTTTCTTAAAAAAAAAGCTAAACAGTGAAAATATTTCCTACTCGTCATATTTTCTGATGCAAAGTGAAGATGAGTGAAGTTTATTCTGTGCGGTGATACAGAAAAAAAAAAAAACATTTTGAATTTTCAAGATGTTTGTTACATCCTTCAAAACTTTGGATCTTTTAGAATATACCAAAGTTTATTATGTGTGGTGATACAGAAAAAAAAAAAAACATTTTGAATTTTCAAGATGTTTGTTACATCCTTCGAAACTTTGGATCTTTTAGAATATACATAAAAGCACCTGGTTCTGTGGACACCCAAATAGAACCTAGAGGATTTTAGTATTCTCTATCTACGCTTATTTGGTCAAGTGTTTATGAAATTCTCTTAAAAGCACATTCTGAAGAAGTGATGAAGATCTTACCAGGTCTGCTAGAGGGATTAGAACAAGATTTTTGCCACGAAGGCGTGAAAATGCCCTTGACCTGAGTATCCCAAATGCCCATAGAAAATCATCAAACGTTATAGAAGGAAAAAGATGGCTGTGAGGGAGGATGACTTCTTCTTGGACTTTGAGAAATTCAGTTTGCACATAATCTTTAACACCTAGGATTGTGCTCAGTAGTTGCGTTCCTGCAAAGAAAATAATAAATCTAACTGCATAGAACGAAATAACAGCAAAAAAATTTCTAGATCACTGAGTTTTTGAAATACAAAATGAGGGTCAATCTAGAGCCTAAAATTAAAATCTTCCACATGTTAATTTCATGTTGCTTGGACATGAGAGAGCCAGAAAGATATGACCAGCATGCCATAATAGCTATAAATTTTAGGATAAGAACAGGCATAGCACACATGTGAATGCGTAAATATATACATAAACTCAAAATGTTGTATTTATAGTTAACACTACATTTCCATAAAATCAAAATGCTATATTTATAGTGAACACATGTCATTGTGTTAAAAAATTTCAAACTATTCACAACCAGTAAAAAAAGTTGACTGTTGGAGTCAGGGGCAGAGCCAGGTAGAGGCTTGGGGGGGGCAGTTCCCCCCCTCCCCTTTCACCTATGGTTGTCCCCTTTAAAATTTGAGTTAGTATTTATACCTGACCCGAGCACCGATACTCTTGGTACTTGGATCATTTTTTTGGGATGTGTGTCATGTGAAACCATCATGTGTTCCATGTGATTTGAAGCCCATGATCTCAAGTTTATTTTGTAAAACATTTGAAACGAAAAAAGATCTCCCTTATCTGATCCAATGCAGTCAAACACCATCCGAAATTAACAGTGCGTTGGATATACAGGGTAGTCATTAATTCTGATGGCATTTGAAGCTTTGAATTAAATGATTGAATATTATGGTGGAGTACAATTGTACTCCATCAGTCAACTAAAACCTTTTGTTAATGGTTTGAGATATGGATATATATTGAATTATGTGTTCATGAATCTCAAACTCTATAAATAATTTGAGATTAGTGTACAATGTAATTATACTTTTTGTTCCCTCTCTCTCTCTCTCTCTCTCTCTTTATATATATATATATATATATATATATATATATATATATACGGAATGATAACATCACAAACTTAAAGGGCGCGGTTAGCAACTGCTACAAAAAAGAGTACATGACATGCTAAATTCACAAACTTTGGCAATTACAAGACCACCGAACAAAGACTCAAAATCGGTTTCGGTATTGGGTATCGATCCATGGAGGACCGATACGAATTGGCCGAAATGTATCGACAGATACGGATCGGCCCTTAAAAAAAAAAAAATCACGTCTTGGCTCAAACCGATACATATCGGCTGATACGGGCCCATATTGGCCGATGCAGATACTGATACCGAGTTGGAGGACCGATACGTATCCGTATTGGCCGATTTTTTATACCTTCCTACCGAAGGGTTTTTTTCCCCAAAACTATCCCATTTCATATCAAGTTTACTTTCCTTTTTGAAATCTATAAAAGCACTTCATATACATTTTTTTTTGTGGACATTACTAATCTTAACCCGAAGGTTGTAGTGTTATATATATATATATATATATATATGAGGCCCGGGATTATGTGCTAGGGAATAGAGATAACCTTTTCATAAGGGCGTGACAAGTAGCGTCTTTTTGTGAAGTGATGTTTTATAATCATTTAACCACGTTTTAATTAGGGTTACATTTGTTTTAAAAAAAACGTAGATAACCTTTTTGAAATACCCTACGCCTGACCATGTGGTGTCAGAATTCCACCAACCCACTTCTTTTCCACTAAAGGGGTGCGAGCGCTTCAATGTCGGGGTACCAGTGCTTCGCTACAAGAGTGCCAGCGTCTTGCTATCAAGGTACCAACGCTTCTCTCCCAGGGTGCCAGCCATGGGTTAAAATTTCGCTCTACCGATACGTATCGTCCGAGCTCCAAAACGATACATATCGGACGATACGTATCGGAAATTCAATGTACCGGACGATACATTGAATGTATCGTCCGGGGCTTCCCATACAAACAGGACGATACAATACATTGAATGTATCGTATCGTCCTAGTCCAATACCGATACGTATCGTCCAATACGTATCGGTATCGGACGATATTTTGACCCATGGTGCCAGCGCTTCGCTAACAGAGTGTCAACACCTCGCTATCGAGATGCTAGTGCTTCTCTCCCAGGGTGCCAACGCCTCACTATCGAGGTGTCATCGCTTCTCTCCCGGGGTGCCAACGCCTCGCTATTTAGGTGTCAACACTTCTAAGTCAGGGTGCCAGTGCTTCTCTACCGGGGGCCCACATTTTTTAGTAAAATAAATATGAAAAAAGTAAGTATGACACTTTCATGGAAAAATGGAGAGAAGAGAGAAAAGAGACCTCTAAAAAAGTCAAGTATAACGACTCAAAGAGAATATAACTTTTAAAATATTTAAAAAGTTTTAACCCTAGTTAGTAAAGTGGGCCCCATGCCACATGTCGTTCATAGAGCAGTCTGGGCGTAGAGAAATCTCTATGCCCGAGTGCATTCTCCCCTCTACCTATATATATATATATATATATATATATATATATATATATATATATATATATATATATATATATATTATATGATAGTACCATAGATCCTGAGGGAAATGTGGGGGGGAGGGGGGCTTAGGCCACTATGTTGTTATTAAGGCTCTGGTTTTCTCTATACCTCTATTAGTGTTCTTTCCTTATTTTGAATAATGGTAAATATCAAATATTCATACATTAACAAAAACACACACACATTCACCCTCTCTATATATCGACCTCATTAACCTCATCAATGAAAGTGCAGTTAGTCCTTCAATTCCAATATTCCACAACGAAGAGCCAACAGTAAGCCAGAGTGTCCAAAATATATCAAACATCAAATAATAAGTTGTCCCATACTTCTCTCACTACACTGGAAGAAAGAGATGGCCACAAACACAAACAATGCTTTTGCATAGAGAACATTGGCCATATGTTTTACTAAAATAATATAAACCTAAATAAGGAGTGGGTTTAAGCATTTTGACGTAAAAAGGATGCCTTTTGCATAAAAAAATTAAGCTAGAGACTTGTACTGACCTTGTAACTCAGCAAGCTCCTCCTCTGACCTGTACTGGAAATATCAAATGACATTTAATAACAACAAAATATCAAATCTCAAAACAAATATGGTAATTCAAGAATGGAGTTTAATGTTTAACATTCAAAGCTAGATATTCCAGTAAAAATGTCTAAAACTTTACATTAAATACAATATGAAACATATGCATAAAAATGATTTGGTCTGGCACAGAATGGTTCAGAAACAATAGACAAAACAACTAAAAGATCATAAACAAAACATAAGAAGGTTCAACGTGTATTATTGAAACGACCAATATTTTTTACATACATCAAGAAAAATTCCTGCCCTATGCTAAGGATCAAAGAAGCGGAACATTAAAAAAAAGTAATATCATAAATAAAATAGAAGAAGGTTCAACAAATATTGGATCAGTTATTATTTTAAAATACATCTTCAAAAACTAAATTTCTGTCCTTTAGGAAGCAATTTAGGTATAGAAGATAAAAATGAGAGGTTTCAAAAAAAATAATTAGAACAAAAAGAAAGAATGAAATCGCAACTTTTTTCTGATAGCAACTTAAAGAAAGGAACATCATTAATACAAATATAAGAATGTTCAATGCATAGTAATGAGATAATAATTATTTTGAGATGCAACAAGAAAACTAGATTTCTGCATATGGTTAGCCACTTGGCATATATAGAGGTAATTAAAGATATATGTGGAACCGATAAGATTACTGTTATTTCAAATTGGTGATTTTAGGAGGGCACAGATGGATGTGTAATTTAAGCACTTCATTCAATTATTATAGGAAGCTCTTAGCTATATTTACGTTGTACGTAAAAAGTTGAGAATCTCCTACTTCGAGAGAATCATAATTTTGTAGGAAATCCATCCCTCACTCATGAGAGGGAAAATTGGTGAGCATGGGTCCCTTGAGTTTAAAGTGGTGAGACCTGTTAGGAGGGAGGGGGGTTTGGGGCATTTATTGTTGTGTTTCTTTCATAAATTTATGACATTATTATAATTAGACGATTTTTATCTGGACTAATGGTAGGATTACCTAATTAATTAGAAGCTTTTCTTTAGGTCTTATAGACTGTTATTTATGCTTTGTGATATGATATATGGCCTTCTCTAAAGCTATTTTAGTATTCCAGAAATTTTATTAAAGAGAACAACTTATATTTACTTGTTAGGTTGTCTTTGTTCTCTCTTCTACCTATTTCTACGTTTATCTGCAATGCTACTTAGCACCTTTAGTGAGCAATTGTGAAACTTAATCTTGCTCTAAGGCTTTAACTCTTTTACCCATTAATTGGAAGCAATAAGCCACTTAATTAGTGCTCATCCTCCTCATGGTATCTCAACTATAATGAATGACCTGAATTCTACATCATAAAAATAAAAAAGGAAAATAGGTAAGCAAATGAAAGTATACAAACCAGTAAATGGTTGAGTGGGTGGTTTGTGGAAGGATGTCGAGATAGCAACCCCAGGGGGAGTCTCCCATTTCCCTCGCTCTCTCGCGTAAGAGAAAGAGGGCGATCGAAACCCAGGGCTTCAACCCGGCGCAGAGGTTTCCTATATCAGAGGCAGCGACGGTGTCGGTGTTAATCCAGAGCTTCTTGGGGACTTGAACCACCACCTCGTTTCGTGAAATGTCCCTCTGTGCCACCAAACCCAGACCTTGTTGGGGCACAACACCGGGCCTCACGATTGGAGATGAGTTGGTGACGACGCCTTCGTCGCAAAGCCACTTCCACAGCTTTTCGACGGCGACGGCTGCTGATTTCTTTTCGTTTGTGCCAACAAGTGCGGCATTTGTGATGAGGGAGAGGTTACTTGTCTCTTTTCGCCTTAATCTTATTAGGGAAGGAAATGAACTGAAGAGGGTTTGAGTTTTAGAAGGAAGAAGAAGAGGAGGAGGAGAGAGAAAAGAAGAATGAGATAGGAAGAGGAGGCTGGTGGCCATGGATTGAATTACTGAAGACGCTGGCGTTTAGTTAGTCCGCCAAACTGACTTAGCGTATATAACTATAAATCCACTACATCTTGTCCCGGGCAGGAGCCAGGCGACGATTGGATGCTGGAAAACCCAGTAAGACCGACGTAATTTGACCCTGACCCCGGCCCATTTAGAGCCCTATTTGCATTTGCAGAGAGACCGTCTACCTCCTCCAAAGCCATGTTCACGACACATAGCACCATCTCAATGGGCCAGGCTGACTGGGAAATAACATGCCTTTTTGCTGTGTAGCCGTGTAGGCTTGGCCAGGACTTAACTTGAGCTAATCACGATCTTGTCCAAATTAAATTGGGTCAGAACTGGACCAGGTACCCTTACACCCGGCTCGAATTCCGTCCAAGTATTATATATATATATATATATATATATATATATATATATACATGCGGAACTATGCGCTCGAAGGTAGAGATATCTCTGCGCCTATTAATATGGATGTGTACAACTCATGGATCAAAATCTCGATTTCAATTTTGGTTATGCTCACCACCCAAATCATAAATTGGTCAAATTTTGGTCAAAATTTCAGTAATTTTTTAGAATATGCTTCCAACTTTGCCGAACTTTTTTTAAAGATTCTTTTAAACTCTTTCACATTAAAGTCCACTAATTAGATGGCTTAAAATTGACTACAATGCCTGCTTTATGATGGCTTAAATCTCCCTACAATGCCCTTTTTTATCTCACACCATTGAAGTTTGATTTATCAGCCATCAATCTAAACTGTCCAAGTAGCAATTTATCATTGAAATGACAATCTCAACCCAATGAAATATGTGGATAAGTGGACTGTGGACGTCAACAATCCGATTGACAAACTTTAATATCAGCCATTAAAATTAAAAACAATGGGTGATATTATAGTCAATGGATTGGATGGTTTATATCTCCTTTAAATATTATTTTTAGATGTGTTGCACTTCAATATATGATTTGTCACTTTGATGGTTCGGATCAACTACATTTTAAACCATTGATGGTGTTGGATCATTTAAACACTAATGACAGTCGGAAGAGTCGGTCCCTTAAAATTATGGGTTTCAATTTTTAAAAGCACAACCCATCTTAAACCAATTTTAAAATATGTACCTTTAGGGCTCATCTTAAATCATTGATTAATAGTCTTTAATATCAGCTATTAAATTGAAAACAATGGTTGATATTAACTCGACAAATCAAATGGCTTAAATCTCCCTAATTCAAATGGCAATCACAGCCCAATGAAATATGAGGAAAAGTAGACGTCAACAATCCGATTGACGAACTTTAATATCAACCATTAAAACTAAAAGAAACGGGTGATATTATAGTCAATGGATTAGATGGTTTAAATCTCCTTAAAATACTATTTTTAGGCATGTTGCACTTCAATAAATGATTTGCACCCTCAAATCCTGATCAAACGAACGATAGCGCTTTTAAAGTTAAATTAAGTCACGTCATCTGCCACAGTTCAAAGTACAAACTTCAATGCCATTTATTAAGTGCCTTTAAATCCACCCACAAAATCTTTGAATTCACCCACGCTGAAACACATCGACTGCATTGAATCAGATGATAGAGATTGTTTATCGTCCCAATCTTTCATGCGATCGATCTTTAGATCATGGGTGTACCATCAGACATTCAATTTTTTATTTCATGTGGTACAACCCATAAAAGTGATCTTAAAATCAATTTTAAGATGTGCATGTGATGTTAAAGTCACCTTTCAGAGATGTGTGCCACATGAAATAAAATGTTGACCGTCTGATGGCACACTAATAATCTCAAGATCCATCGTGTGAAAGATTGGGAGGATAAATGATCTCCATCGTTCGATTCAATTCAGTCAATGTGTTTCGACGTAGGTGAACACAAAGATTCAGCGGTTGCATTTAAAGGTACTCTTTATTTTATTTTTATGGAAGGTACTCTTTATTAAAAAGTGACGGTCACTTTTTCAAACCATCGCAGGGAAAAATAAAAAGAAGAAGAAGAAGAAAGAAAGGAAGGAAAAAAAAAATATTGATTTTAGGGGGCTAGGGCAACAACCAGGTAGCTCCTCCTCCTTTTTTTTTTTTTTTAAATTTATTTCCTTTCTTCTTCTTCTCCTCCAATTTTTTATTTTTTTGAGATTAAAGAAGAAAGCAAGGAAAAAATAGGGGGGAAAAATGGAGAGAAGAAGAAGAAGAAAGAAAAAAAAATGGGTTTTTTTTTTTTTGCAAAAATTGGGTTTAAACCCTATTAAAAAAATTTAAAACTCTGAATGTGTGATCTCAGCCGATAATTTGATTTTTTAGATTATCGGCCGATAATCTTGTATTTTCCGTCTCTGTTTAGACCGAAACCGAGACGTCTTGGGCGAAATTTTGAAATTTCGACCGAGATTTTGATCTATGGTACATGTAACACCTTTTTGTGAAGTGACCGGTGTTGCTTTATAATCATTTAAATACGTTTTAACTAGGATTATCTTTCTTTTTAAAAAAGTAAATAACATTTTTGAAATGTCATGCATTTGATCACGTGAGTGTCAGAACCCTACCAACCCACCTCTTTTCCACCAAAGGGGTGTCAGCGCTTTACTAGCGGACAAGGTGTCAAACTCGGTATCGGTACCAGGTATCGGTCCATGGAGGACCAATACGAATCGGCCGATACTGATACGTATCGGCCCCTTAAAAAAAAGAACCCAATGTCTAGGCTCAAACCAATACATATAGGCCAATACCGATACCGAGTTATAGGACTGAAACGTATCAAAACCGTTACATATCGGTTTGTCGAGATACTGATATGTATCAGTATTGGCCGATTTTTTATACCATGCTAGCGAGGTGTCAGTGCCTCACTATCTGAGGTGCCAGTACTTCTCTCTTGGGGTGCCAACGCCTTGCTATCGAGGTATCAACGCTTCTCTCTCGAGGTGTCAGCGCTTCACCTCGCTACTGGGGTGTCAGTGCTTCGCTAATGGGGTGTCAGCACCTCATTATCGAGGTATCGACGCTTCTCTCTCGGGGTGTCAGCGCTTCACTATCAGGGTGCCAACGTCACTCTATCGAGGTGCCAGCTGTCACGGGATAACTTTTTTTCGACACCCGTGCGGCACCTCGCTGTCGCTACAACGATGTCAGCTTAACTCAGATACCAGTTTTCACGAGGCACAACCTGACACTGGCTATCATACTCATGTAACATCTCATTGCCGTGCACAGCGAGACCAACTTATCCAACCATCACTTTGATACCACCCGCCTAGAGGATGGGAACTCCCGCTCATGGTTGCCTTCACCGAGGTAAACCCTCTTAATGCATCATGTCTACTCGCGACAGGCATGCCAGCACCTCAGTGCCACTTTGACTGCCTAGCTTCACCCTGTGCACTGCACTAGTTCCTCGCTAGGGACAGTAGCACGCAACTCTTCATGCTATCCAAGCCAACCCTTGTGTGTGGCCCACGCGACCAGCACACGTCCGTATCAGGCCCTCAGCTAGCGTGCACCACTGTCTCACGTAGCCCTTGAGTGCCTTAGTGAAGTTGCTGACCCATATGCACCGCGACGCATAGCTCGAGCCATATGGCAATCTCACCTCAGGTGACACATGTCGCGTGCCCTCTTGGCACCATGTCACGTTGCCTTACGCATGGCACCACATTACGTGCCTTATGGCACCAGAACGTCACGTACCCTCTTGGTATCACATTCCAAGCCCATCACGCGTCTAGTCACCACATTAGATTACAGCTTAGTTCGAGTCACCATCGCACCATGCATAAGGGGAGCACATATGCCCCGCAAGGCGACGTGCCTCCGCGCACACGCGCCACACAACTAACTCCAAGGTCCGCCCATCTTCTTACTAGCCAAATGCTCAACTGCAAGGTCGTCATGCCTTCATGCTGGCACCCAGATTAATGAGGCAGTCACACAGCACTTCTCTCTTGGTGTGCTAGCGCTTCGCTATCGAGGTGTCAGCGCTTCACTATCGGGGCTCACAATTTTTAGTAAAATAGACCTGAAAAAGTAAGCCTGATACTTTCTTGGGAAAAGGGAGAGAAAAGAAAAAGAAAGAGACCTCTAAAAAAGTCAAGTATGACAGCTAAAAGTGAATATAACTTTTAAAATATTTTAAAAGTTTTAACCCTAGTTAGTAAAGTGGCTCCCATGCCACATGTCGTTCATAAAGCAGTCTGAGTGTAGAGAAATCTCTATGCCCGTGAGCATTCACCCCTCAGCCTAAAACATATTAGAAATATAAAACATATTTCTTATATGTTTTAATTAAAGGATATTTTACTAAAATGTCCTAAGATTAAATCCTTGAATGATTTAATCTTTTGGGGCATTTTAGTAAAAATTCCACTACAACTGTTAAGCCTAAAGTAAAAATCATGTTTTGGTTTAAAAAAAGGTTATAGCTAAAAGAATTTGATTTAAAATTGGGAAAAGGTCACATAGATTCCAATGCATGATTTACCATGAATTTGAATTCGGGATCACATCATCTTAAAACAACACTTAGGCCTTGTTCAAGTATTTTCCCAGTTTTCCCAGAAAAGCTCTGATTCTTGACAAGTCAGTTTCCTAGTCAACTTGGATCCTTGCCTTTTCACAGGTGTGTTCTTTTAGGCCTCAAAAATACTCTCATTCCTGAAATTTTCCAAAAATGAAGGATTTCCTGTATTCTTTTAATTTTTCTATAAAAGCATAGAATCAATCGGTCTAGTTTAAGGACATCATATGACCGTAGTGCATTTGTTACCATGTCATATATATTCGAATGTCATTTTTGGCCAATGCATGATCCATGAGAGATTGAACACTTCTGTCAATGCAATTGTGTACAATTGATTCCTACAACTATACTATCCGATCGCCTGTCATAATAATACTATAAAGTCACTTGTATGAAGAAGGAAAGTACATACTATATTAGCCCATTACATTCAAAAGCGGATTAATTGAAAGCTAATTAAAAAATTAAGAACAAAAAGGAGGTGGAGGAAAAGTGAGATATAATCCCAAAGATGCCTACGAGGTTGTGTCGTTGCTACCCCCCTCATCGGAAGAGTATGAGGTAATGACCATATGTATGTGGGAGCTACTCCCATCGTCTGAGCCTTCATCGTGGTGATGCTGCATGGGAGGTATCTAATCAAGGTCCTCCTCATCCTTCGACTCCATCGAATGCTCCTGAGTGTCTGAATTCGAACTTAGAAGCACTGAGTTATTTGCAATGCCTGGTGGTCGAATAATCTAAGGCACGGGACATTGCATAAGTGGTGCTCGATAAGGCGATCGAGCTAGTTAGGCGGCGAGCATGTTGGATGGGTTTTGAAAAGGGCCTAAAATTTTTAGTGCCCTGACTCGATATCGATGTCCAAGAGGCGCAAGTGAAAATTGATGATGTTGTGGTAATGGATGCGTCTTTGGCCCCTGATATGGAGGATCTAGGTCTATTACTTTAATCCTTCGCTTGGCTGGAGGCGCAGGCCATGATGATGAAGACCCTGTACGTGATTGCAATGAGCTCGGAGTTCCCAAGATGATTGCCAATCATTTATAACATTGCTACCGTATTATTTAAAATCTTCAGCTGTAGTAATCGATAAACAATTTAAATTAATCAGCAAGCATTTCATTTAATATTCAATTGGTAGATTCATTATATCCTTTTAAATACATATATAATCAAAAGAGCTACAATAATGAGAATAGTAAGTCGTGAAAAAAATCCTCACACACATTATACATACACATTCTTAGTTTGACTTCTAAATACTACCCAAGGAATGACTGATTCTCGGGGGAAATGGGGTGCTTCTCCATGTGTCATGACTGGCACTTGGGGAAGACGAGAGGGTTGGTATATCACAATAAAGTCTCTTACTATATGGTAGTGTTGGTTGATGAGATGATTATCTGAGGGGGTGTTTCTAAAACTTAAAAACCCGTTAATCGCTTCATCATACATTCTGAACGAGCGATGATAGGCCCAAGAAAATCCCGTTACTTTTCGCAAGCAATCCTCCTATGTTCGATAAGCATCCGCTCTCCTACCAATAAAAGCAACATAGTATTTACCCATTATATCTGAAAACATATATTAAAAGTTCAGTGTCAGTATGAAATAATAACCATAAATTTAAGCACTGAAGAATAATTTGTTAGTAAAGGAGACATCAGTGACATGATACTATTGAACATTATTTTATGAAATGAACTCAATGAGATTATGCGTCTCACATTCTATTTGCTATATCATCATGAAAAGTGTTCATTTACTCACGATTTGTGTGACAGCTCGAATTTTTACACTCAGAAATCCGTGCCATCAAGATCATACACTGGATGATTCTCAGAACAAACCAAGGAGTGTCTGCTCGTCTAACGGAAATTAGAGCAGACACCATCGTAAGAGGCAATTCGAATCATCATATAAAGCTCTAAAAAGAAATAAAGAAGATAAAAACAGTATATATATATGTGTAATAAAAAAGTATACATCCTCAAAGATGAACCAAGAAGAATCATTGGTGATGGATGTCCATCACTCAAAATCAATGATTCCCAATTATGGTTCCTATAAGATATATACAACAAAAAAAATAAAAATAAAGTAACTACAGAGTTTAATACAAGCAGGGTGGCCACAAGGCACACATATAATCCAAAGTATGCTAGAACACAGATCCCAAGCAAAAACACCAAATGCCCAAACTATGGATGGTACTCGTCAGCAGGGGTATCAGTATCCTCCTCCTCAGCCTCTGCCTCAGGCAGGTAGTCAAGATCCCTCTCTATACCAGGAGCACTATCCTCCGAACCTATGACATAGAGTCAGTGGTGAGCTATCCATCTAAGCTCAGTAGAAGAAACTCAATAAAATTTGCATCTAAAAGTAAAACATGGTTGCAGAATATAACTCAGACAGAAAAGTAAAGCAGAGTACAGACATAATTGGAGAGATGCAGACAGATAATCAGGTATGCAGAATAATCAGAATGTAGAACTGGTAAGAGCAGACATAAAACTTGGAGTGTTCAGGATGCTATGCGTATAGTATTTAATGACTTAAAATAGTATACTTAAGTAACTCTTATGAGTATAGCACGTGGTAGCCCAATTTGGGTCGATGGGTAATTCCGATCATCATCGTTCAATGAATAATTTTCGGAATGCAACAATACCTCATCTAAGGAGTGCAATTGTGCCGAAAAATTTCCAAAGCAGATGCACGAATGTGTCAGTCACGGATATACCGCCGAGTTAGTGAGATTCGTCAGATTATTAAACCTCAAATCGCATGCACACTAGTCATAATAATAGGAATTAGATAACAGATAGCAGATAACAGGAATTAGATGTAATGGAAGTTTCATACATATGCAAGACATGATTTGAAAGCAGAATCAGAATACACAATAGAACACAAAAGTTATGAAACCATGAGATCAAAAATAAATACAAGTTCGATTGAATTTCTTCAACCTCAAATCAGACCTTTTTAAGCAAATTCAAAGCTTTTTAAAGCATCACAGTCTCTTCCTAGACCATAAACATAGTATACTAAGTGTCAAAAATGTCAGGACATCAACTGGTACAACGTCCAGTAGTATTTTCCCATAAAACCCAAAACAGCAAAAACGGGGCATTTGATCGATCAATCTCCTTGTTTGATCGATCAATTTCTCAATTGATCGGTCAAACCATCACATTGATTGATCAATTTCCATATTGATTGATCAATCTCATATTGATTGATCAATTTCCACATTGATTGATCAAACCCTCACATTGATTGATCAATTTTCTCATTGATCGATCAAACCATCACATTGATTGATCAATTTTCTCATTGATCGATCAATCTCATATTGATTGATCAATTTCCTCATTGATCAATCAATCTCATATTGATTGATCAATTTTCTCTTTGATCGATCAATTTCATATTGATTGATCAATTTTTTCATTGATCGATCAAACCATCACATTGATCGATCAATCTTCAAATTTGATCGATCAAATCTCAAATTTGATCGATCAATCCTATCGGGCATGAACTTCCAAAAAACACACTTTCTGTTCCTATAACAACATACATAATATGATCGATCAATATTCCAGATTGATCGATCAATTCCAAATTTGATCGATCAAATACATAATTTGATCGATCAAATATGTCAGTTTCTACCATCAATGTCAATCATTAATCTTGATCTATTTTCATCCAAATCTTCGATGATCTTCATCGAATCACACACACATACACACTAAACTAAAACACAGATTTATTCTACAATCTAAACCATTAAAATCAAAGAAAAACTAATCTTTTTTCGATCGATTTCGTGACTTTAAGGATCGTTATTGAAGAGAGTTTCGGAACGAAACTTCTGAATTTTCACGGCGAATCCACAAAGATAGATCACAACGTGTTCAAGATGAAGTCGCCAATGATCTACGCATCGATTTCAACCTTCTCAATGCTCGGTTAACGATCGCAAGGTGGAACGCTTCTTGAAAATGGGGTTTCTAAAGAAAAGGGGTTTGAATGGCTTGAAGTTCCCGGATCTCTAATGGTTGGAATTCACCAAAGGCGGACACTCAAGCGATGTCAGCGTCATGTGCTTTGCAAAGGTTGCGGAGATTGCGGCGCGATTGCGATCGAAATCTCATGGTTTCTCATGAGGGTTCCACGGGGAAGAAGCTCTCTCTCTCTCTCTCTCTCTGTAGAACTCCCAAGCTTTGCAACGGTTGGTAGCTTCCAAGAGAAGCTTTATCTTTTTATTAGCTAAAGGGTTGGTTCCTTGTTAAACATATACATCCAAATGGGTGTTAACCTTATCCGAGGGCCTGGTTCGGTGTTAAGCGGCATACGATGCGTCGATGCACGACTTTCACACTAAAGGCCCAAACACACATGTAAACTTTAATCTGTCTGTACCATAGTGCCAAATTTCGCCGAAATTCGGCGAAATTTCATGAAATTTTGCGAAATGGGGGTCAAACGAAAATTTCGGGAAAATTTCGATTTTCGGTACTTTTTGGTATTTTTTGGTAAATTTCGGTATTTTTCGGTATATTTCGGTAAATTTTTTTAAAATATTTAAAAAAATATTAAATATATATTTTTAATCCCCAAAACTTTCTCGAAATTTTTACGAAAAGTATCGAAATTAATCTGAAATGTACCGAAAGGACCCCCCACCGAAAAATTCCCGAAAACAAAATTTGTCACTATGGTCTGTACAAAGTTATCCTAATATTATTTAATTAGTTACTTAATATTTATAAGGTGGTGTATTTTAAATGTGTAACCCTTGCAAGTGCACAAGATCTATTATAGTATGACAAGAACAAATGTGTCAAACCCACAGGAAAATGTGAATTTTAATTAATTCTTTCAGAGATTTAAAAACGTTCCTAAGGAAGTACCAAAGGGCATATTCAATTTTACCAAAATTTATCACACTTTTCCTAAATACAGAAAAATAAATTAATCTAAACAACTAATTACCGATGAATCTAAAATAATAATTAAATGAGATCAAGGAATATGCTACCCCAAATTTGTACCCCTTTTCTACTATTAAAATTTACAGTTTCCTTAAAGCATCATTCACACCATCATTCATCTATAGAGATAATTCGTAATAAAATATGATCATCAATCCGGCATACCCTATCTAAAAATAATGACTCAGCCTATCATTACGGTATGAGTCATGTAAGAAGCATAATGTATCTCATGATGTTTAGATCATAACAGTAAGTATATAATCGCTCTGCAGCCTAGATCAGTCTGTAGGTCCAGATCTAGCGATTATAGCCGTTGATACGCGCAATCAACAGTCATAACAAGCATTCAATATATTTTTAATAACACAAACTTTTAGCAAAACGATTCCATGATGGCAATAAATCGACTATGGTATTAATCATAAATAAGGGTACTTATCTGGGGATCGCATATTTCCCGATCTACTGATTTAGCCGCTCATCTTTGGTGTATGATCTCCTTGTTCATTCAAAGTCATTTCTCTTTTTATTTCTTCCAAAGATCTTTGTTTACAATACCTTTTCCTAGGTACAATCTATCCAGATGGAACCCTAGAAGAAGGAGAAAGAAGAACTCTTGAAAAGATGCCAAGAGGAGTCTAAAACCAAAAATAATAATAATGAATGATAATCTTCTAAAAAATTCTCTCCAAAAACTCTAAAAAAAGAAAAGCCAAAACTAACTCTCTAATTATCTATCTCTAATTCCCCCCTTTTCTCGAAGTGTTTGATCCGCTTTAAATAGAGCCGAAGTTTCCCAGCCGCAGAGGTGTTCCAACTCTAAAATTTTGGGTCGATTAATCGACCCAATAGGGTCGATGCATCAACCTCCCAGATTTTCGTCAATTCCCGCCGAACTTTGTATCAGATACCGCTTCGATATTTTGGCTATAACTTTCTGTTCCGAACTCGGATTGAGGCGATTCTTACGCCATTGGAAATCTGACATAAAGTTCTACAACTTTTGTGTTTTGACAATTTCATAATTCAGCCGTCTTAAAGGTCCAAATTGATCTGCAAGTCGCACCAAGTTCTCGATGACCCAAAGTTACAGTGTTTTGACATTATTTTCAGAATTCTTGGGCTGTTTTCTGCACTTGGCTTGTATTTACCTGAAACACTTCAAATCTAATAATTCTTATCAGATAGCCTTCATCGGATGGCTAAATATAGGTATTTTAGGGGTAAAATATCATCATATTTTACTACTCATCACACCCCCAAACCTACACTTTGTTAGTCCTCGAGCAAAGCAAACTAAAGAAAATAAATGCCACTTTCGTAGGGAATACGATTGCACTTAGCATGTGCAGCAAGCCTTTAAACCCCTAGGTGATCCCTAGTGGAGGAGTTGTGTCTCCTAAGGGTTTACAGTGAAGTTACCCACAAACTTCAATACATTTTTTAAACCATCGATAAAATTGAGTTTTCAAAATATGATTTTGATAACATATATACCATTCAAAACTCAAAATCATTAATCAATTTAACATGCGAATCCTCAATTTTAAATAACAATGTTATACTAATCATACTAGCATCCATTCAAATTAGTCTAATGCTCAAATCGTTAGATAACTCATCCATTCATGCTTACTCGTGAAGTGTGTGCATACCCAAGCCAAAATTCATTCATCTCAGAACTAGTTCAAACGGGAAACCGTCGGACCTGTTGTTTAGACTCAATACTCACTTTAGGTATACTCTTGAAATAAAATCACTTCGATGATGGGTAAGTTTTCGCACACATGTGAGAGATCAATACAAAGCAAATAAAAAGGTCTCACATGATAAATGAAACACGATGCAATCAATGAACAAAAATAAATCTCATAAGAAGATACTTGTATATCCTAAGCATATCATATCAAGTGTCATAAGTATCACATATTCACTCTCCACAAGGCAATTACCAATGCAAGATCAGATCATGAAGGTCTTTTTATAGGGTTGTAATGGGGCTCAGGAAAGGGTAAGAAAGAAAGGGAAGTTGGGATTCAAAATTTCTGAGAAATCGGAAAGGAAACACCTTTTTTATTTTTCTATTTCTCTTATTTTTCTTTTCTAATCTCTCACTATTTTTCTCAACTTTCTTTTTCTTTTGAATTTCCTTTTCTTGAAGTATCTCATATTTTTCATTATTTTTCACAATTTTCTTTTTCTTTTTCTCCCCCCTTTTCTTTTATATTTTTGCCATATACTCCCAGTAAACACCACAACTTAGTAACTCTCCACTTACTCTCTTTTCGTTCACTCTCATCACTCATTCCTAATTTCTTAGAAATAAGAAGGGTAAAGCTGAATTTTCGTAAATGGTGAAGGGTTAAAGGTTAATGTGGCTTATCAAAGAATGTATAAAGGTAAATTTTTTCAATAGGCTCAAAGGGGTACCAGAAGGATAAATTTATATGAGGTGGGGCATTTAAGCACAAACGAGCCAAAGATGACCTTCAATCATTTCCTTAAAAGATGGTAACCTTGCCTATTTGTCTTGAGTAGATATACAGTACGTTCTAACACAATAATATGAATTTGATATCATGCAAAGTCACAAGTCAAAATAAAATATATGAGATTGTGCAAAATAATTCGTATTCAAAGAAAACTCCGAGTTTATGTATTCACTCATCAACAACGGATATTTGGCTCTAAAGCTTCCTGGGTTTAGTCTCCACTAAGAACCTAAGATTCACCGTTCAAAATAGTTCATCGATTTCTGAGTCTTAGCTTGGTATAAGTGTAAAAATTCTACGCATGAATATCAAAATTACCCACAGAATATCACATTAAGCTTCATTATCCTAGATACAAGCATTCAAAATCTGACATCGATATTCTCAAAATTAAATTCACATACATCATCAACTAAAGTTTGAAAACTATCGAAAAATAATTCATATATGATGGTTCAAAATTATTATTTATTTATTTTTTATATGAAGAAAAATAAGAAAGTGACGCAAGATAGAGAATCATACCCCCAAACCTAAAAATGACAATGTCCTCATTAATTGAAATAGGTATTGCACCCCCAAACCTGTTGAAAAGTACCTCAACACAAAGATCAGGTGCAGAGAATATGTGCATAAAATTAGAACATGACAAAAAATAGATTGAAGGTAATGTGGCTACACTAATTTGGAAATTAAAAACAACCTAAACTAAACTAAAAACTAATATTCTAGAACTAACAAAAATAAAAATAAAAACGAAAATAAATAAAACACACTGGGTTGCCTCTCAGGAAGCGCTGAGTTTAAGTGTCGACAGCTCGACCTCTTCATTGATCAAGAATCTGGGTCCCTAAGGTGCATTGCCTCAATTCTCATCTGGGTCATGGGCTCAAACACCGGTTTAAGATGTTGCCCATTCACTTTGAAAACTCGATTGTCCGTGAGACTGCGGATCTCAATCGCACCATGCACACTAATAGAAACAACCTGATACGGGCCTTCCCATCTCAATTTCAGTTTTTCCGGGTGAAGTTTTAGTCTGGAATTAAACAGCCAAACCTTTTGCCTAATGTGAAACTCTTTCCGAGAAATTGACTCATCATGCAGCTTCTTGTACCGTTTTTTGTACATCTTGGAGTTCTCATACGCATCATAGCGTAGCTCTTCTAATTCACTCAGCTGTAGCCTTCGATTTGATCCTGCCGCTTGCATATTAAAGTTAAATCTTTTGATAGCCTAAAAGGCATTATGCTCCAATTCAACAGGAAGATGGCATGCTTTCCCGTAGACAATTCTGAACGAAAACATTCCAATTGGTGTCTTGAAGGCGGTACGATAGGCCCAGAGAGCATCAGATAGCCGGTTAGACCAATCTCTTCTATCTGGTCGCACCGTCTTTTCTAAAATTCGTTTAATCTCTCGGTTCGACACTTCCACTTGACCACTAGTTTGTGGGTGATATGGCGTTGCGACCTTGTGAGTGACGTCGTATTTCTTCATTAAAGTAGCAAAATGGCGGTTACAGAAGTGCGAACCGCCATCACTAATGATCGCCCGTGGAAACCCGAATCTGTTAAAAACATTTTCTTTCAGAAATTTGACAACGACCTTGTGATCATTTGATCGGGTTGCCACAGCTTCTATCCATTTGGAGACATAGTCAACAGCCACAAGAATATACGAATACCCGAAAGATGGGGGAAAAGGACCCATGAAGTCAATCCCCCAAACATAAAAAATTTCAACAATTAGAATCGGATTAAGGGGCATCATATTTCGTCATGAAATATTTCCCAGCTGTTGACATCGTTGGCATTCTTTGTAAAATTGAGCAGCGTCACGAAAGATGGAGGGCCAGTAGAATCCGCTTTGAAGGATTTTCTGTGCAGTCTTCTGTCCTCCGAAATGGCCTCCACAGGCTCCAGCATGGCAGAAATTAATGACACTTAGTTGCTCTTCTTCCGGTACACATCTCCTAATGATTTGATCTGAACAGATTTTGAACAATTGTGGTTCATCCCAAAAATAGTATTTGATTTGGGAGAAAAAGAGATGCTTGTCATTCTTACCCCATTCAGTAGGGATTCTGCCAGTGACCAGATAATTCACGATATTGGCAAACCAAGGAGCTTTCGTAGCAGTCGCATCAATTGCCATCAATTGCTCATCCGGAAAAGAGTCCTGGATAGGTTTAGGTGCAGAATATTCTTCAGGCAAAATACGAGATAAGTGATCAGCCACAACATTCTCTACTCCCTTTTTATCTTTGATTTCAAAATTGAACTCTTGAAGTAGCAGGATCCAGCGGATCAATCTTGGTTTGGCGTCCTTCTTTGCCAACAAATATTTTAATGCAGAGTGGTCTGAAAAGACCACTATTTTTTATTCAAGCAGATAAGATTGAAATTTATCGAGAGCATACACCACAGCTAACAATTCTTTCTCGGTGGTGGTGTAATTGAGTTGTGCATCAATCAATGTCTTGCTAGCATAGTAAATTACGTGAGGTAATTTGTTTGCCCTCTGCCCTAAGACAGCTCCGATAGCATAATCAGATGCATCACACATGAGTTCGAATGGTAAAGAATAATCCGGTGGTTGGATTATTGGTGCATTTGATAAGAGCTCGCGCAATTTCAGAAATGCTTTCATGCAGTCCTCGTTGAAATCAAAAGGAACATCTTTGCCAAGCAGGGTGCACAATGGTTTAGCCACCTTACTAAAATCTTTGATGAACCTTCTATAAAATTCAGCATGCCCCAAAAATGATCGAATTTGTCGAACACTCTTCGGTGGGAGAAAATTAGCAATTAGATCGACTTTGGCCTTATCAACTTCGATTCCTTTCTTGGAAACAATATGCCCGAGAATAATTCCTTGTTGAACCATAAAATGGCTCTTTTTCCAGCTAAGAATAAGTTTTGATTCGACACAACGTTGTAGCACTTGTGAAAGATGATTCAAACAAGAACCAAATGTTTTCCCAAAAACAGAGAAATTGTCCATGAATACCTCGATGAACTTGTCAATCATATCCGAAAATATGGCCAACATACATCGTTGAAAAGTAGCAGGTGCATTACATAAGCCAAAAGGCATTCTTCGATATGCAAACGTTCCGTAGGGACATGTGAACGTCGTCTTCTCTTGATCAGGTGGAAAAACGGGCACTTGATTGTATCCCGAATAATCATCAAGAAAGCAATAAAACTCTTGTCCTGCTAACTTCTCAAGGATTTGATCAATGAACGGAAGGGGAAAATGATCCTTTCTGGTAGCTGTGTTCAATTTTCTATAATCAATGCAGACATGCCACCCAGTAGTTTCGCGAGTAGGGACCAATTCTCCTTCAGTAGTTTCTTTCACAGTGATTCCGGACTTTTTCGAAACGATTTGGACTGGACTTACCCATTCACTATCAAAGATCGGATAGATGATTCCAGCATCGAGAAGTTTAATGACTTCCTTTAAAACGACTTCTTGCATGTTCGGATTAAGTCGCCTTTGTGGTTCCCTCGATGGTCTACTCTCATCTTCCAGATGTATTTTATGCATACATACTGATGGGTCAATCCCTTTTAAATCAGCTAGGGTCCATCCAATAGCCTCCTTGTGATCTTTAAGCACTTTCAACAAGTCATGCTCTTGTTCTTCCGATAACGTGGATGAAATTATCATTGGAAATGTTTCTCGTGGCCCCAGAAAAGCATATTTGAGCGATTCAGGCAACTATTTAAATTCTACAATTGGTGGCTCCTCAATCGATGGAGTCGGTTCAGCTTTTACCTCAATGGGTAACGGTTCTATCTTAGTCACAACTTCACATAAGTTATCATCTGGATATGATGAACTTGACTTATTCTCCTCTGGTTGCTTCCTTTTATATCCCTTTTCCTCATAGATGGCTAACAAAGCAGTTTCAAATTCTTCTTTGGTGAGCATTGATGGTAATGCTTCATCCACTACTTCGTCCATTTGATCGATGTAAAAATATTCGACCTCATCCTCGTTAGGGAAATGGTTCATTGCATGAAATATGTTCAATTTGACCTTCATGTTCCCAAAAGAAACGTCCATGACTCCCGTTCGACAATTAATGCAAGCGTTGGCAGTAGCGAGAAACGGACGTCCAAGGATGATGGGGACTTGATTAATTGATTTAACAGGTGGTTCCATGTCTAAGACAACGAAGTCCACTGGAAAGACAAACTTGTCTATTCCAACCAAAACATCCTCGATAATACCCCTAGGTCTTCTTTCTGATCTATCTGCCAGTTGGAGTGTGACCGTCGTGGGTTTCAATTCACCCAATCCGAGTTTCTCGTACATTGAGTATGAGATTAGATTAACACTTGCTCCCAAATCCAATAATGCCTTTCCAATTGGCTGCCCACCAATGACACATGGAACAGTTGGAACTTCAGGGTCTTTCAGTTTCTGTGGGGTTTCCAATTACAACATCGAACTGACTTGCTTAGTCAGGAACACTTTCTTTGAAACATAAGTACGTGCCTTTCTCTTACGAGTGCACAAATCTTTGAAAAACTTTGCATACTCATGAACTTGTTTAATTGTTTCAAGTAATGGAAGATTTATCTTTACTTGCTTGAATGTTTCAAAATTTTCTTTCATTTTTGTCGGTCCCTTTCCCATTTTAGATGGAGGAGTTAGGCATTGAGGGAATGGTGCCTTTGGGACATAAGGTGCAGATTTAAGTTTCGATTCTTTTTCACGTCCTGGTTGGACAGTTGGAAGTGACACTTCTTCTATTTCTTTTTCTTTTCCCTTCTCTCTTCCTTGCCCTTTCTCTTTCTCTTTTTCGTTCTCTTTTCCTTTTTATTTATATTTTCTTATCTCTGATTCTTTCTCTTTCTCTGCTTCTCTTTCTGCATCAACTTCCACAGGCATTTCCACTTGATTATCAACTTCTCGCCCACTTCTCAGCATCGTAATAGCTTTCAACTGTTGACTATTCGATGGTCCTTCATCAGGTGGTGCTTGACCTCAAGGATTGTTGACGGGTTGGCTGGGAAGCCTACCTTCCTCTCGTTGACTCAATTGATTGGCCAATTGACTGACTTGGTCCATTATCATCTGCTGAAAAGATTGCATGCTTCGCATCACCTTTTCTTCCATATCAGAATCTTTCGAAGTGCTGGTATGAGATTGATTAAGATTCTGATTGAAATTCTGATTTTTTCGATATTCAATATTTGGATGATAATACGGAGCATTTTGCTGGAAATTGGAATTCTGTTGGAAATTAGGATTCTGTTGGAAATTAGAATTCTGCTGTGGGCGGAAATTTTGCTGAAAATTTGGTTGAAAAGTTTGTTGTCCACTCATTGTGTTGGCTCTGTACTGCTGGTTTACCTGACCAGTTTGGTTCGACCCTCCCCATCCTAAGTTGGGGTGATTTTTCCATTCCGGATTGTAGGTATTGGAGCACATGTTTCTACCCTGCCGCTGATAAGATTGAGTCACATTGACTTGCTCTTGAGGAGTAGGTTCATCTGGGATGAATGACAAAGTAGTTGGGCACTCATTAGCAATGTGACCTGGGTGGTCACAAATTGAACACACAGAGGGGGTGATAGGAGCTTTAGCTTGCTTGGTAGCAGCTAACAACATATTCATTTGCTTGAACAGTATGTCAACCTTTGTTGATAAATCAGAGGTATTATTGTTGACATCATATAATCCGTCTTTTGTCAACATATGAGATTTAGGTGTCAGGTCCAAGTTAATTCGCCTCAATGTTGCATTTTGTATCGAGGTTTGATACAACTTCTCAAACAATGCCCACAATTCGTCGGCTTCCTTTGTGGCACATGATCCACCACAAGATGCATCAACCATGCGTCTCTCTTTAGGAATCAGTCAATTGTAAAAACTTTGGACTTGTTGCCACCTTGGAACTTGATAATTGGGACAACTCTTAATCAATTCCTTAAAGCGTTCCCAACATTCATGGAATGTTTCTGTAGGTTGTTGGGAGAAAAATTGAATTTTCTGATGCAGCTCAATGGCTTTAGTCATGGGAAAATATTTTTTAAGGAACTGACGATGTAGCTCTGCCCAACTTTGGATAGATTGTGGTTCTAAGGAATAGAACCACGTTTTTGCCTTATCTCTTAAAGAGAAAGGAAAGAGTCGAAGCTTAGCTATCTCATCAGTGACATTGTGGACTCTGAACATTTTGCAGACCCCAATGAATTCATTTAGATGAACGTGCAGATTTTCATTTGCCAAACCATGGAAAATTGGTAGCATTTGAATCATTGCTGATTTGAATTCATAGTGGTTCCCTGGAATGGGATCATGCATGATACTATCCTGATCCTCGTAGAAACCAGGATCATTATAATATTCGAGTGTTCTAGGGCCTTCATTGTAATTATTATTCCCATTATTTCCATTATTTCCATTATTGATATTCTGGTTGTTCCCATTCATTTCTTGCCTTTGATCAGCCATGGCTTCCGTATGATGATATTGATTCCTCTGAATTCTACGATTCTCTCTTCAAGATCTTTCGATCTCAAGATTAAACGGTTGCAGATGTGGGTGATGAAATCGAGTAAAGCTCATGCACCAACACTCACAACAAAGATTGATGAATCCACAACAAACCCAAAATATTCAACTTCAATCGATTAAAGCAAAGATTTTCAATCGATTGACACAAGCGCACAATTTTATTTATTTATTTATTTATTTTAATTAAAATTTGAATTTAAATTAAATTAAATTTTTTTTTAAAAAAATTAAAATTAAAAATCGAATTTAAAATAATTTTTTTTTAATTAAAATTAAAATTCGAATTTAAAATAAAGAAATTTTTTTTTTTTTTTAAATTTGAATTTCAAAAATAGAAATTAAATTCGAAAATTAAAATATAAAATTTAAATTTCAAAACCTAAAAACAATCCTACAAAATCCTATAAAATCTTACCTAAAAGAGAAAAAGAAGAGAGAGAATAGAAAGATTCCTACAAAGCCTAAAGCAAGTAGTCCCACAAAAATTAATAACTAGATTTTAGAAAATCTTACAAAATATCTAAAAGAGAAAAATAAACTCCTAAAAAATTTAAAATAAGAAATCCTAAAAATCTAAACTTCTTAAAAGAACTCCATAAAAACTTACCTAAGAGAGAAAAATAAGGGAAAAAAATTTGATTTTTTTTTTTAAAATTAAAATTTAAATTCGAATTTAAATTAAATTTTAATTTTAATTTTTTTTTTTTTAAAATTCGAATTTTAAAAATTAAAATTAAAAATTTAAATTTTAAACCTAATGATAATCCTACAAAATCTTATCTAAAAGAGAAAAATAAGGGAAACAATAAAAGATTCCTAAATTTCTTAAGGAAGGTATCCTAAAAATCTATACTTCCTAAAAAGACTCCTAAAAAATAAAACTTACCTAAGAGTGAGAAAAATAAGGGAAAGAATTTCAAAATTTTATTTTATTATTATTTTTTTTTCAATTTTTTTATTATTTATTATTATTTTTTTAAACACAAAACACACAAATCCCTATCCGAATTAATCAAAATTTCACCGATTTTCCCGGCAACGGCGCAAAAAACTTGGTGTATTTTAAATGTGTAACCCTTGCAAGTGCACAAGATCTATTGCAGTATGGCAAGAACAAAGGTGCCGAACCCACAAGGAAATATGAATTTTAATTAATTCTTTCAGAGATTTAAAAACGTCCCTAAGGAAGTACCAAAGGGCAGATTCAATTTTACCAAAATTTATCACACTTTTCTTAAATGCAGAAAAATAAATTAATCTAAACAACTAATTACCGATGAATCTAAAATAATAATTAAATGAGATTAAGGAATATGCTATCCCAGATTTGTACCCCTTTTCTACTATTAAAATCTACAGTTTTCTTAAAGCATCATTCACACCATCATTCGTCTATAGAGATGATTCGTAATAAAATATGATCATCAATTCGGCATACCCTATCTAAAAACAATTACTCAGCCTATCATTGCGGTATGAGTCATGTAAGAAGCATAGCGTATCTCATGATGTTTAGATCATAACAGTAAGTACATAGTCGCTCTGCAGCCTAGATCAGTCTGCAGGTCCAGATCTAGCGATTATAGCCGTTGATACGCGCAATCAACGATCATAACAAGCATTCAATATATTTTTAATGACACAAACTTTTAGCAAAACGATTCTATGATGACAATAAATCGACTATGGTATTAATCATAAATAAGGGTACTTATCTGGGGATCGCATCTTTCCCGATCTACTGATTTAGCCGCTCATCTTTGGTGTATGATCTCCTTGTTCATTCAAAGTCATTCATCTTTTTATTTCTTCCAAGGATCTTTGTTTATAATGCTTTTTCCTAAATACAATCTATGCTTTCATGAATGTAAAGGAAAAACAATGCAAATCCTAGGTACAATCTACCCAGATGGAATCCTAGAAGAAGGAGAAAGAAGAACTCTTGAAAAGATGCCAAGAGGAGTCTAAAACCAAAAATAATAATAATAAATAATAATCTTCTAAAAAATTCTCTCCAAAAACTCTAAAAAAAGAAAAGCCAAAACTAACTCTCTAATTATCTATCTCTAATTCCCCCCTTTTCTCGAAGTGTTTGATCCGCTTTAAATGGAGCCGAAGTTTTTCAGCTGCAGAGGTGTTCCAACTTGAAAATTTAGGGTCGATTAATCGACCCAATAGGGTCGATGCATCGACCTCCCAGATTTTCGTCAATTCCTGCCGAACTTTGTATCAGATAGTACTTCGGTATTTTCGCCATAACTTTCTGTCCCGAACTCAGATTGAGGCGATGCTTATGCCGTTGGAAAGCTGACAGAAAGTTCTACAACGTTTGTGTTTTAATAATTTCATAATTCGGCCGTCTTGAAGGTCCAAATTGATCTGCAAGTCGCACTAAGTTCTCGATGACCCAAAGTTACAGTGTTTTGACATTATTTTCAGAATTCTTGGGCTGTTTTCTGCACTTGGCTTGTATTTACCTGAAACACTTCAAATCTAATAATTCTTATTAGATAGCCTTCATCGAATAGCTAAATGTAGGTATTTTAGGGGTGAAATATCATCATATTTTACTACTCATCATAAGGCGACCTCGTTTTTCATGCCGGATAAGCACACGGTTTCAGTCGAGTTTGGGTTCAGATTTTTCGGGTCATTACAATTCGAAAGAGTTTGAGTGCTATGAACGACCGAGTCTTCTACTTCCACCGACCTATCACTCGGCGACACTATTCGATCTTCTAGCCATTCGTAAAAGAATGGATAATTGCTATCGTAAGTCCTTATGTAATTGTGTAGGACACAACATGCAACAACTATCTTATTTTGCATTTATAAAGGAAACTTTGTTTGGACTTTGAGAATTAGGAAGCATTATTTAAGTACCCCAAATGTTCGATCTGAACATTTGTAGTGATGTATGTCACTTATTAAATAGTTTGGAGAATCATTAGAGGGTTTGAGGTGTTAAATTCTTTAAGATGGTATCACACGCCACGATGATGGCTCAGAAACTCGCGCATATTCGACTATCCCCCATTGACATGATAGTACTTTCCCATCGGTACACGAAGCTTGTTTTCTCTTCTTAATAGTGCACTTTCGAGGACTTTGGAGTCTGGTGAGGACCCTCCCATCTTGACAATACATACTGGAATAGCATGTCAAAGCTCCTACACACATGTTTTGTGATGTATCTTGGTGGTAATTGTGATATCTTTGTAAGTCTATCATTGGAACAATTACATCTACATGTGTACCATCAAGGGCACCTATCGCATCCTTAAACCACAGATACACCCATGGCTTGTTCAATATCTTAGGGGGCGTGATACTTGTTGCTTGCTTAACCAACATGAGATATAACTTTAAAATTGCCTCAAACACTGCATTGAAGTAGAAACTTATTGTTGATCCTGAACGTTGGAATCTACCTTGTACCACGCAATTTTTTTTTATATTTTGAGCGATAGTATACAAAAATATTGCAACTTGTTCTTCGATCATCATTTTTCGTGAATCATGTAGCAATCCCCTAACTCTAAGGGCATTGCACAAGCTTCAGAATGCAACTGTGCGCATGCGGAATAGCTCATAAGCAATCTATGGATGTTCGTTGAGGGTTTATTCGACATACAAGAAACCAGTGAGGATAAAGGTATGATGCCTCTGCCTCTCGAATTTACATACCCTCTGGTAATAAACTGTCACTGTCAAAAGCGCACCGATTGCAAATATTCCTATGATTGCATCATCGGACAGGGTGATTGAGTACTATTAATATATTGAGTAACTCACGCGCAACTAGTAAGAAATGAGTACTATTAATATATTGGGTACTTAACATTTACGAATACATGACTATCAGTGCGGAGGTCATTGCTTCCCAGTCAACTTGAACAGATACCCTTGGCGGTGTTTGGGCCGCATCGGCAATAATGTCTCAGCGACGCGAGACAAACTTTCAACAACTCTAATGGTAACATCATAAAAGATATTTTCGTCTATTAAGTTCATTGCCTTCATCTCTTTCAAGACCTTCATAAATGAGTCAATTGGGTTTGTTGTCATTGCATGTTGACTTATAAGAGTGTTATTGAAGAATGAATGAATCATGACAATATGTTATTAAAATCTCAAATAACTATATAACTTAAACTACCGATGGAATTGATCAGAAGCAACTGGATTGATAGGTGAAGAAGATCGTCGAGTTCAGACCCAAGGACTATATCAGAATTCTGAGAAAGAAAAGATGTTTGATGTCCACATCAACAAACATACTTGTGGCTCTGCTACATTCCTAAGTTGTGGTCGAAACTAAAAATTACAAGTTAGAAGATCTCAAAGCATGATAAGAGCTCACCGATCCTTGTACCTACAGGAGATGGAGAGAAGTTCAATACCAAACTACCTTAAATTTTGGTGCAATTTCTGAAGAAGTCGTTTTGAATTTTGTAAATTCTCAAAGGAATCACCAAGAGAAAGACCAAAAATAGATTTCTATAGATGATTCAATAAAATCTTTCACTATCTACAATATTTCGAGTCCTTTGATTTGTATACATTTTATGCGAATAAGATCTGCATAAAATTCACTATGGGAGAGCATAAAATCGTCAAACAAAAGCAAAAGATAACTAAAATCAACATCAAATCAGAGGGTTTTTGATAATACCAATGGAGCAGAGCTCAATCAAAGTAAAGAGAATATTATAGTATAGGAAAAAATAACTACGAATGTGCAAATCTTACAGTAAAATTCAGACCAAAATTCATATGTGAATGACAAGAAATTTTAAGAATCAGAGACCTAACAACTGACTTGGATATAAGTAGAAATTTCAAGAAACCTGCCTAGTATACAAGCTGTTGTAGAAGCTATTGTTCATTAATCTAGAACATGGTTTTAACTATGAGAAATATCCTACAAATATTGGGTTAGGCCTCATCAAAATAATATGAAACCCAAACTTGATAAATTATCAAAGAGAATCACATACCAAAATTAGAAGAATCACTTGGATTGCGTTTGGATTAGCTCTTTCAACGCAAAGAGCAGCTTTTTTGCTCTTTGACTTCGACAGAGAACTGCTTTCATTTGATAACACAACTCCTCGTCCCATTTGCTTTAGCGAGGAGCTTTTTTAAGTGATAAAACTACTCTCTGTCTGCTCTATGCCAGAGTAGATTTTATCTGCTCTAATAGAGAGCAGGTAGAGAGTTGCTTTTGCTCTAATAAGAGCTAATCCAAACATAGCCTTGGGTATGGCCACGATGAATCACATCCCAAAATTACAAGCATAAAAAAATGTCGCTTCACATACCAAAAACAGATGGATCGGATGAGAAAATTATGCAAAAAATGAGCAAAGAGAAAGAAGAATTACATACTAAAAACAAGCTGAAAACAAATTCTATTTTCTAGACTTTTGAGGGTGTTTTCACTAGCGGGAGGGGGGGGGGGAGGCATTTATAGAAGGAGATCTTGCCTTTCAACAACCGGTTCCCATTGTGCTAGTTAAAGATGCAATAATGGCTATCTTTTTCATCAGAGACTAACTTCTGTACAACACAACAACTACAAATGAGGGTTGCAAAGGTAAACTGATGGATATTTGGGGCAGTTTCTCTGTTGCTCATGTGAAGCTGAGGCAACTTCTCTGTTGCCCATGTGAAGCTTAGCAAGATTTGCAGTTGGGGAAGATCTGAGGCGGCTTCTCTGTTTTGCCTTGTCCTGTCATGCTACAATGGAAAGATGAGAGAAAGACCTTGGATATATGTAGATGGGTAGTCTTATCCTTTCATGCTATAATGAAAAGATGAGAGAAATACCTTGGATATTTGTAGATGAGCAGAAGCTTGCTGTTCTGGTTTATTCAATTTGGGAAGAAGACAAGGGACAACTGCAGTCCTTACTTTTAAACGCCAAATCAAGGCTAGCACAAGTACTCGTTGGAGGGATTGAAAGGCGAGGTTAGATGGTTTTTATATGGTGTGTATGTCAGAGAGAGGTATATACTCAACTGGGACTCAGAAACAGAGGCTTTCTGAGTTTTTTGCTTGAAAATGGGAAAGGGGCTGAAACTCGAGAATGCTCAGGATGTTGTGGGTCCCACCTACATTGCCGAATGTAGGAATTAGTTCAAAACCTCTTAGGCCATGCTCGAATACACAGAAAGGGCCAGAAACCGAGTTTTGTCTCAGAAAGTATCTCTTCCCCATTGTTTCCGAGAGATTCTTGCGCTTGGCAATGGAGGTGGGACCCGCATGAAAACCGACGGTTCCTGAGTTTCAGCCCCGTTCTCATTTCCGAACAAAAAACTCAGGAAAGGTCAGATTCAGAGTCTCAAGTGAGTATACTCTTTTTGAATTACTACACCATATAAAACACAAGAGTCTGTGCTCCAACGGCTAATAGATTTCAACTAGCATCTTCTCTTAAAAATGCAACATAAAAACGAGAAGTCAAGCAAAGATCAACTAAATCAGCACAAAAATCCTAACAGAAAACACTAGCTAAAGCTAAAAACAAATGAAATGAAAAGAGTTTTACTATTTTTGCAGAGCTTTGAAGTCAAATATATGCAAAATGGAAGCAAAAAAAATAGCGTTTTATTTATTTATTTAATATCTTTTTTGATTTTTGGTTAAAATAAGCTGGATAAAATACTTTAAACTCTTTATTTTCTGGATTAGAGATGTTAGGGTTTTGGAAAATAGATTTTGAAAGCATCTTCTCTGAAAAATGAAAAATCAAAAAACAAAGTCAACCAAAGATCAACTAAAAAAAGCACAAAAAATAAAACACAAAACACTAATTAAAGTTAAAATTAGAGGAAATAAAAGCATTTTATTATTTTTGTAGAGATTTAAAATCAAATATATTCGATCATACAACAAAAATAGAAAAAAAATAAAAATGGTATTCGAGCAAAATAGTACCTCAAAATTCCGCCAGTTAGGGTTTCCACATGCATCAATTTCTCACAAATGTTTGGTCAAATTCAAAAATTTTCCTCACATTTCCATCATATACATATAAATGTCTTCCCTTTTTTTCTATACAAAAAAAAATGCTGAAATGCTGAAATGCTGAAATGATGAAAATGCTTCCCTTTAATAGATGATTGAGCCTTTAACCCGGTGTGGTGATTGCTAGCCATTGATTTCCTCGCGATTCGTGAAAATTGGAAAGTTAGACAAGTTAGAGAAGTTTAGTATCAAATGTTGAGCATGAGCACCAAGGTCAGTGTTAAGGGTAATCATGAGGGGCAATGGTCAGGTCCAACCAGGTTGAACCAAATTTCAAATTCAACCACATCTACAACCCTTAGATATAGGAGAATCTTGACTTTCATGGTTTTCACTTTTTATTGGATGATGTGTAGTCAAACTTCTCTATTTTCCAAGGGCTGTAGATGTGGTTGAACTGGAAATCTGGTTCAACCTGGTTGGACTTAATCAATTTCTGATCATGTGAGCATAGTCACCAATTCGGGGTTCGGCAATGGTTTGGCGAAGTTAAAAATTTGGAAAAATTCGGCAAATTCGGGAAGTTCGGGGAAATATTTGGAGGAAAAATCGGTGAGGAAATTTTAAAAATAAAATTATACAGTCACTACCTCATACTGTTCCAAGCAGGGGCAACGACGCAACCTCATAGTCATCCATTGTACAAAGCCACTTTCTAGTGTTAGTATGATAGGTGATCGGGTAGTAAAGTTGTAGGAATTTTTTTTGCACAATTGCTGGATCGTGCATCGGCGAAAAATGACTTTCAAATATATACGGCACGGTATTGAATGCTCTACTGTTATTCCTACGGTCATACAACGTTCCTAAAATAGACCAATTTTGTATTTTTCTGAAATAATTAAAAGAATCGTTTCTGTGAAATGTTAGGAATCGGAGCTTTTTTGAGACCTAAAAGAACACACTTGAAAAAAGCTAGTAATTTGAGTTTGTCAGAAATCTACAGAAAACATAGTTTTTAGAAATTTGAACTTTTATGAGATAATTAGGGAAATATTGGTATTACCTTAAAAACCTTACTTTCCAAGCTGCAACTCCATTTCCGAGCGAAAATCCCATATTCGAAATAGGCTTTAGTTTTGAAATCATGTGTAATGTGAAAACTCGGTCCGGACCCGGCAGGACTGGGCTTGGGCTGCTTACCTCTAGGCTCACGTTAAGACAGGCTAAACAAAAGTAAATAAACGCCAGACCCGCCCATTGAGAGCAGTAGTACTTCTGGCTGAAATGAAAAAGGTTGAGAGAGAAAGAGAGAGATGTTCAGATTTCAACTGAGCTTCCGTAAAACTAAACCCCCTTCTCCTTCTCTCTCTCTCTCTCTCTCTCGGGGATGAAGACCAAATACTTCTTCTTCCCAACTAAAACCATAGAAAAATCTCACCATCTTTCTCTACTAATTTCTTCTTCTTCTTCTCCTTTCATTGTGGAATACATGGTCCGATCTTTGGGCTGCTCCAGAGACAGCGCAATCGCTGTATCCAAAAAACTCCACCACATCAAATCTCCCGAAAAACCCAAGGCCGTAATCAATTTCTTCCGCACCACGGTCTCTCCCAAACCCAAATATCCTCCGCCGTTCTACGCTCCCCCACCATCCTCGTCACCAACGTCGACACCAATCTCCTCCCAAAGCTCACTCTCTTCAAAGACCTCGGCGCCTCTGGCAGGGAGCTCACCCAACTTATCGCCTCCTGCACCGGCTCCGGCTGCTTCTCCTACAGCCTCCGCCGCCGTCTCCAACCAAACATCAACTTTCTCCGCCACATTCTCGCCTACGACGACAAGAAAGTCCGTACCGCCCTCAAACGCTGCCCCTTGCTTCTCAATAATGACGCTACAACGTTCTTGCCAGAAACGTGGATTTGTTACGGTGAAGGGGTTTCAGCCTTTCTCGGATCTCAACCCTCGTCCTCAAATCCCCCGTCATCTTGATCCTCAAGCCCGATTCGTTGAATTCAGCTTGCCAAACCGTCGAGGAATTAGGCATCGATGCCTCGGAAGAGGAGGATTCTTCCAATTCTCGTTACGTCGACGTCCTTCAGGTTGCGGCATATTTGTCCAAGGATAGAATTTCTAAAAATATGGAGGTTTTCGCGAGTTTTGGTTTCAGCAAATCCGACACTCTTTTGTTGTTTCGGAGGACGCCGTTGGTTTTTAGATTGAGAGAGGAGACATTGAAGAAGAAGCTGGAATTTTTTGTCAATAAGATGAACTGCGATCCTCCTGCATTATTGCAATATTCGTCACAATTGGGTCTCAGTTTGGAAGAGAGACTGAGGCCGCAGTACAAATGGTTGAGGAGTCTACAAGAGAAGGGATTGGTGTCAAATGAAGTTAATTTCGCAAAAGCATTCATCATGGTCGATGAGATTTTCCTCAAGGAGTATGTTCACAAGTTTAACGAAAAAGATGGGTTGTTGGATCTTCTCAAAGATTACGAGTTTGGTGTGCCAGCAAAGAACTCTCCCCTTAAGGAATCCGGCATGAAAAAATTGCTCTCATGTTGAACTTGGGAGTTACAAGGACATTTGGAGCTGCCCTACTTGATTATTTGATAGAAGGATAAATTTTTGTGAAATTTTCTATCCAGGTAACTATTTTCCTTTTTTGGGTGTGAAGATGTGTTCATAATGACTTCTTGAACAAGAACCAGTTTTCGTTTCTCTGTTGACTCGAATCTGAACTTTGTACATGTTTTCTTCGTCTGTTCTTACCTTTTTTTTTAATCGATAACAAAGCAATTTATTCAAAAAGAGAGGTGATAAAAAGCAGAGAAACGACAAAAATTTACAAGAGGTTAGAGAGGCACTACCCTAACTACAAAATCTCACTGCAAAGAACACCCGCCCCCCCCATCTGGGGCGAAAGCAGGAGGTCACGGGGTTGGCAATCTTAGGGGGAAACGATTGGCTGCTGAAAAGTGTGGTAGGCGGAATTCCTGTAAGTATTACATGATCCCAAGTCTGAAAGCAACAATCTTCCTCCCTGTCCAATAGTAAGGTACCCCAAAAGATAGGGCCAAGGATCAGAATTTTGGCTGAAATTTTGGGTCCCATTCAAAAATGACCGAAATTTCGGTCCATAGTTATTGTTTCGGTGAGGACCGAAATCGATAATTTCGGCCGAAATTTTGGCTGAAATTTTGATCCTTGTAGGGCTGCAACCCAGCCAGGCCTAGCCTGAGCTAGGGTCAGCTCTAGCTCGGCTCTATCTTATACGAGCCGTGCTGGAACTTGACTCTGGCCCTTCGAGCTTGAAAAGTCTAAGCTCCAGCTCGGCCCTATCAAGCTCGAGTCGGGCCGAGCCGAGCCGAGCCGAGCCGAGCCGAGCCTTGAGCTAAATAAGTTTTATTATAAATTTCTTTTCCTAATGTTGTTTTAAACATTATCTTCTATTTTTAATAGATGAAAGCTTTAATAAAATTTAATAAATGAAAGCCCTAATATCTTTTGATCCTTTAGTCCTTTTAGATTTAACGGATCGATTGGAGAAAAAGGTGTTTAAATATAATGTGTTAAATATTGATTAAGAGCATAGGTGCTAGTCGTAGGTGTTGATTGGTTGGTCAATTGTCGCGCCAGTGGTTGTTTATTGAGACGAGTGAGAAAGAGCTTTAATGGTTGCGAAGAGAGAGAGAGAGAGAGAGAGAGAGAGAGAGAGAGAGAGAGAGAGAGAGAGAGAGAGAAGATCATAAGGATTATTTATTTATTACATATTTATCCATTATAAAGTAACTATTATTATAAGGGGAAAAAGTAAAATAAACAATACTAAAATTATATATAATACATTTTATTATATATAAAAGTACTATATATTGTTAATCAAGCCGAGCCGAGCTTTACAAGCTAAGCTATAGCTCGACTTTACTTCAACCGAATTTTAAATAAAAAGCTCGGCTCTAGCTCTCGAGCCGAGCTTAGGAGAGCAAAAGCTCTCATTTTTCGGGCCGGGCCGAACCTAGCTGTCTAGCTGGTTCGACTTTGTTGCAGCCCTACCAATGGAGAAGCAGGTCATGAACTTTTCTGAGGGCCAACTCTCTTGGTTTTCCGATACGCTGGAACACCTTGTTATTTATTTCTCTCCAAATAACTCAATCTGGGATCCACTGACAGAACAGGGACTTGTGTTCTCTGCTGAAGACAAATTTCAAGTACTCACATTGCCTCAGAAGGTCCATAATCCTGTGAGGGAGTACCCAAGTTGAGCCTAAAATTTAGCATTTCTCCCCAAAGGAAAGCCATAAAAGGGCAATGGACTAGGGTATGGGAAATAGATTCTCTACTAGACATATATAACAAGCATTGGTTATGGATAGCATGGATCAAAATTTCGGCCGAAATCTTCAGGTTTCGGTCGATATCTTCAGGTTTCGGCCGAAATGTTTTGGTTTCGATCCCTATCGAAACCGAGAACCTATATTTTGGTTCTCAAATGTACTAAGGGGAAGATTTCGGCCGAAATTTCCGTTCAAAATTTCGGTTTCGGTCATGATCGAAACCGAAACGAAATCCGATATTTTGATCCTTGACGGTCATGATCGGAACACCTCTTCTTTGAAGTTGATCACAGGTGAGGATTCTGCCCCAAACTGCAGACTAGGCAAAAAATTGGATGTCGGGAGGGATTTTGAGCTTCTAGAACTTGAGGCATCCTGGCTCTCTACTGAGAAGTGGTGCTGTTTTTATGAAGAAAAACATAGAAGCTCTTCACTGTAAACCTGCCCTTGTCAGTGAGTGACCATGCCTAGGTATCTTTACGCAAAGAATTAGGAGTGGCCGCGTGGAGGACACAAAACAACCTGATATACTCATCAATCTCCCCACCTTTCAGACTCCTTCTGGTAGTGACATTACACGTACCAACCCGTTCCCGCCATTCCATAATCGAACTAACGGATGCCTCCTTCAAGGTGGCTATATTAAAGATGCTCGAAAATTAGAGCTTCAAGCTATTATCTCCTCTCCACTTGCCCTCCCAGAAAGAATTGTGATTGCCATTGCCCCAGTTATATCGAATACACCTATTGAAGGAACTAAGCAGCTTATGAATCCTCTGCCAGCAACCCGACACCTCCATGATTCTGATGCTCTCTAAGTGCCACCCACTCTGCAGGATCCGTATTTAGCCTAAACTACTTCCCACACAAGCTTGCCTTTCTCGCTGTCTTTCCCAAGTTTCCACCATGGATCAAAATTTCGGCCGAAACGTCCTAGAATTTAAATTTCGATTCTCAAATGTACTAAGGGGAAGATTTTGGCTGAAATGAAATCCGATATTTTGATCCTTGGTTTCCACAACCATTTCCCTAGTAACACCTTATTCACTAAGGCAAGGTTTCTAATTCCCAAACCGTCATCATCTTTACTGCTACAGCAGGAACCCCAATTAACAAGGTGAAGTTTTCCTCCCGGACGTCCTCCCTCCCACAAGAAATCACTTACAAGCTTTTCCAACTGATTGGTAATCTTAATAGGGGCCTCATATAGAGAGAAGTAGAAAATAGGGAGAGCTGCCAAAGTGGATTTAATGAGTAAGCCTACCCCATTGCTCAGAAGCCTACTTTTCCATGTGGCAAGCCTATCTTGGAATCGCTTGATGACTGGTTGCCAATGGACAACCCTAAGTTTGCCCAGACCTAGCAAGAGACCGAGGTACACTAAAGAAAGTTGCTCCGCCAGACATCTAGTGATGGTTGCAAGCTAGTGGAGCATATGGCTGCTGACATTAATTCCAATGATTTTGGATTAATGAAGGTTGACCCTCTGGCCAGCCACCGCCTCATAGACTGTTAAGGCGCTAATAACTGACTTGATATCATCCTTAGAAGCTCCGCATAAAATAGCCGTGTCATCCGTGTACTGCAAATGGGAGATATGATAGGAATTGGAAATGTGAAAGCCTTTAAACAGGCTAAGACTCGTGCACCACTCAAGAGACACATGTAGGGCTTCCCCTACAACATTGATAATAATGGAGACAGCGGACCCCCCTGTTGCAACCCTCTCGTGGCCTTGAAATACCCTTTGGAACTTTCGTTGACAAGGACTGAGAATCTAGCTGAGCTATAGCAACCCCTCATCCACCTAATCCATCTCCGAAACCTATACGGTATAGGAGAAACTGAAGGCACTCCCAATTGACTTTGTCGTAAGCTTTCTTCATATCAACTTTGAGGATGACGCCCTCGGCTTTTCGAGCTTTGTCAGAGTGGATCTCTTCGTGAGCCGAAAACGCAATTTCCAAGAGTTGTCTCCCTGGGAGAAAAGCCCCCTACGTATTAGAAATGACTGACCCAATGATTCTTTGAAGGTGATCAATGAGAACCTTGGCAACAATCTTGTAAGTAGAGTTGAGAAGGCTGATGGGTCTAAAGTCGCGGATATTGGAGGCACCTTTAACTTTTGTAACCAAGGCGATAAAAGTAGAGTTCATACCCTTGCTAATTCTACAAGAGTTAAAAAATTCTCTGAAAAAGGCGATGAAGTCCGGTTTGATCACTTCCCAGAAAGATTGGGAGAACTCCATAATAAAGCCGTCAGGGCTTGGGGCGCTATTCTTCCCCAAAGAGAAAATTACTGCCTTGATCTCTTCTTCTTGAATCTCCTGCTCAATCTCCTCCCTGTGGTGGGTGCTAATGCTTTGGACCCCCATCCCCTCATAAGGCTATCGGTCCACCCTCATCAACATAGAGATTCTCATAAAGTTGGACTACCTGGTTCTCGATGTCTAGCTCATTAGTAAACAGAGTATCATCCACTTGTAACTGAGTAATGAAGTTTTTGGATCTGCGGCCATTAGCAACCTGATGAAAGAACTTGGTGTTCCCATCCCCTTCAACCAGTGAGCTTTGGATCCAAAGCTTCTCTTCTTCAATACACTTATGGTTATAAGCCATATTGAGGGCCAATCTGACATCTTTTTCCTCCGCTGAGAGCGAGTGGATTTCTTCAAACCCATCAAAATGTTTTATTTCCGCAAGGAAGTGATCTTTCATTCTATGGACATTCCCGAAAATTTCTTTGTTCCACTTGCTGACCTTAAACTTAAGATTCTTGATCTTTGAGCTGAAGATGTAGGTGGCTCATCCTTGAAGACCGTACTCTTCCCACCAACCCGGTACCCTGTTACGAAAATTGTCAACACTGAGCCAGATGTTCTCGAAGTTGAAGGAGGTGGGCCTCGATCTTCTAACGAAGTACGAGTTCAGCAAGATCGGCTTATCATCCGACACCGTGGTTGCAAAACACACCACCTCCAAGCCAAGAATTCAGCCATCCATTCCACTTTACAAAGAAAACGATCTAGGCGACATAGCGTAGAAATCTTGGCCATTAGACCAGGTGTAGCGGACTGCGGACTCCTTTCATTCCTATGTTGCGAACTGTGCATTCCGAACTTGGCTGCCTCTCTGAAGTTGAAATTCCCTCCAATCTTCTCTTCTAGTGACCTCAGGACCACTATTCTGAAAATGGCTTGGGGCGGCCGGGTGTTCTGCCCTGGGGTGCCCAGTTTAGGCCTCGGCGGACGATTACAGGCGGCCTTTTTTATCTCCTTTGTTTTTCTTTTTCCTCAATTTTTTTTCTTCCTCTGTTTTTCTTCTTTTTCTTCTTCTTCTTCTTCAGTTTTTTATGATCTTGATTCTTGCACAACACTTTTTCTTCGGCAACTGAGTAGTGAGCACAACTCTTTTATATATATAGCGGCCGCCCGGATGATGGGACGCCCGCTCGGGTGCCGCCTAGCGATTTTCGCTCGAACATCCCCTGGACAGCCCGAACCTGCCCAATGATTTTAAGAACACTGCTCAGGACATTGAAATGTCCCCCCAGACACTAGCTGTGCTCCAATCTATGGGCAAGGGAGCCAAACTCAAAGTACAGATCATCCCTTAGAGCGTCATCATTAGGACTGTAGATCCTTGTAAAACCATACGATTTTCCATTAGCTTTGCACAGAGAGAGAGAGAGAGAGAGAGAGAGAGAGAGAGAGAGAGAGAGAGAGAGAGAGAGAGGCACCACACCTCTTCATCAATGAAAGAGAATTTATTTATGCTCCCTGCCAGTAAAATTCTTCGCCTGGTACCCAATGCTTTAAGAGCAACCCAATCCCAGGCCCCCCTGCCGAGCACTGAAACGATGTTACTATTCGAGCAGTCATCTCACTTGGTCTCCTGAAGCGAAACAATGTCCGGCTTCGTAGCTTTGATAGAATCCTTCATAACTGCCCGTTTATCAAGGGTCCCCAACCCTATAACATTCCATGAGATAAAAAGCATGAAAACAATGATAAAACCAATCAGAGGCCCGTAAGCGCAGCCAACCTCCTTAGATGTTGTAACCAACATTCCCATGGCTACTCTTTAGTCCCTTTCGTGCTCTCGTTGTAAGGATCCGATTCAAACCAGGCCAGATACTTAAATTTGGTTTATTTATTTTATGCATTTAGGATTTTTGAATGTGTTATTAAGAGAATTTTAGCTAAATTAGTAATTGAGTAGGACATTTGGGCATTGGAGAGTTTTAAAGGGGTCTTTCGGTAATTCAATAAATGGATGAGTATTTGGGACATTTAAGTAGTTGAAAGAGGTTTTTGATAATTTAATAATTAAAGGGACAATTTAGACATTTGGTTGATATTAGGGACTTTTAGGTAATTCAATAATATCAAGGGTATATTAGTATTCTAATAAGAGTGTCATATTTGACCTCTGATTATTAACTAATTAGTATCATAAAATATTATTATTGGTTGTGTTTGGCGTAGTAAGATTCACGAGAGATTGATAAGTGGTTAAGAGGATCTAGAATGGGCGAGAGAAGGTTGAGTCTGCATGGATTGTAAAGAGAAAAAAAAAACCAAAAGAAAAGAAGAAATAGAGAAAGAGATCGAGAGAGAGATGAAAGCGTGATAGAGAGATATCTAAAGAAAAAGAGAGATTTAGAGAAAGAAGATGATCTTGAGTGAGAGTAAAAGAAGAAGAGGAATTTGAAGTATAAGAAAGGGGTTTTGTTAGGGATTGAAACCCTAACCTGGAAATTTTGTGTCAAGTACCTTTATCTAGTGTCTCTTGATTAACCCTAAATCTGAAAATTTGAGGCAAGTACCCTAATCTATTATAATTTTGATTAACCCTAATTTGAATATGATGTTATTATTTTGCGGAATCCATTAATGCATAAATCAATTTGAGTTTTTCTTTCTGAAATCAGTTTACATATGCTGGAATCTGAACTTTTTTTTTTTTTTTTTTTCTGAATTCAGTTTACATGTGAATTTGAGATTTAATATTTTGCTTGCTTTATTTTTTTCTTTTAAAAATCTGATTCTTGTCCTATTCATGAAATCTTCCAAATTGGAACCTGAAAATCTGCACCCAATGGTTTGAAATATATGTTAAGGCATGCTACCTTTGGTTGGGTTAGCATCAAGGATTAAAATTTTGGAAAACTGATACGTATCGTCCGAGTCCAAAACCGATACATATCGGACGATACGTATCGGTATCGGACGGTATCGGACGATACATTGAATGTATCGTCCAGTAAATATATGGAAACCACTGATACGGTACATTCAATGTACCGTATCGGTGAGTTCCGATACTGATACGTATCGTCCGATACGTATCGGTATCGGATGAAATTTTGATCCATAAAATAATCCTATCTCTTTGTATGTTGTTAAATAATTTCTGAATTTTCAGTCATTTGAGAGTAGAAAATTTTCATATTTTATCTTCTTTGAATCTATGAAATATGAATTTTACAAGGACAACTTTGTATTTTTAATATGCAAATCAGATTTTAACACTTTACTAGTGACCATATCAGATTCGTTGATATAAGTGCGTAACTTGTGTTATATAAATCTGATTTAAAAAAAATAAATAATTATTCTGATTATTTATGTGTTGAATCTGAATACCATAATTTTTGAGGCAATGAGATGGCGCCTACTGGGTCCTGATGGGACATTTCTAACACCCTGGCCAATGGTGATTCTGTTATCTGATTTGAATCTGTTATCTGTTCTGTGTTCTCATCTAAATAAGTAGTTGAGAAAAGCACTAAGTAGTCGTGCTGTTAGCTATAAAGTAACCTCACAGTTATATATCTGTTCAGGTATTTAAAATAATAGATTAGTATCTATGTTAATTTACCTGCGTACGAGATTTATTTTCAACCACTTACAGTAATGATTGCAAATGAATTATTTGATTAGTTTGAAAAATAAAAAAAAAACGTTAGAATAATATTTTGATAATTTGAAGCTATCAGCTTGTTAGTGGTTTAATCATTAGATTTGGATACTTGCGGAGCTTGTGGATTTGCCCTTACGGTGGTTTAACGACCCTGCTGACGGAGTTCTTGGCTAGTGTTGACTGGTGAAAGTTTCAGTGACTAGTATAGGTATCTGTTATATATAGTTTGTTATTAATGAATGACTGCTTGTAGTAGTGTCAGAACAACTTTGTAAATATACTTGTCTGAGCCTGTTGTACAGAGGAGTTGTGTTAAAAGGTTTAATATGTTGTACTGACTAGTTATATGTAATCAAAGGAAAAGGTTCTTTTGTTCTTCTAGATTGTGGTTCTTCTGTTGTCTGTTTTGTCCCATGTTAGAAATTTTTTATTACAGGTTTCTTCTGATCTGACTGGGTCGCGACTCGAGATCGAGGTGTCTTGATTTTGGGTCGTGACACTCATCCCCTTGGATCTGGTGTGAGCAAGATCCCACTTAAGCTGATCTGTATCCCTCTTTCCTTTAACTTTAAAATCTTTTTCCCTGTGTTTTCTTTTCTGCTTGTGAATTTTCTGGAAGATTTGCAGCAAGGTTTCGTTGGAGCCAGAGAACGTCATCCCAATTTGTTTCCCCACTGGGATATCCGCCTCCGCACTTCGGTTGAGAAGTTCAGTGGTTACTGGTACGGGTGTGCGTTGTAAAGGATGTGTGATCTCCATGATGGAGTGGCATATAGGATTAGGGTTAGGGATGCAGTGGGTCAGAGAGGTCAGTTGCATGGATGTGCTGCTGTTGCCAATGGCGTCCTTACAAAAGTTCTCACGACCCAAAGAAACATTTAAGCTGTTAGTAACAAACAATGGCTTACGGGGCCTAACTTTGATCGTTAATGAAAGAAGGGTCCAAAGTAAGAGAAGATCCGACATAGATGAGGTCTGCTTGAAAAGGCTCACCGATTTCATTGGGCCGAGGGGAACCGGGTTAGAGTAAGTCCCCTTGGTAAGCTGGTCCGTGAACCACCTTTCATAGTAGCTTTTGTCCGTCTGAAGCGCATTTGTGCCAGGTGTCACAACATCTGTTGCTTACCTCATGTACGCCCATTCATCTGCGAAGCCAGTGAGCCTGTATGCTGAGGTGGACTTGGGCACGCTGACTACGGGGTCTGAGCTGGCCACAGATGGGGATGTTGTGCTGACAGACCGTGGTGAGCAACAATGAGTGTCCACGTGTCTGTAAGCTGTTGAATTTGAACAGGCAAGCCCCTTATTAATGCAGAGGTTAGGTTTCTCAAACTTCTGCCCCATAAAGGGGAGGTGACTAGTATCCGTTTACTCAGTGCTATCATTTGGAGCATTTAATGATCTCTCCGATCGAAGGGGGAAAGCCGGCTTGTCTTGCCAGGTGTCCTCCTCTCAGTAGAGTAAATATTATTATTTCTTGGATCGAAGGGGGAAAGCCGGATTTGGCTTGCCAGGTGTCCTCCTTTTCAGTAGATTAGGTTTCATCATTTGAGATTAAGTGGTTGATAAAAGAAAATAGAATTCAAGCACATTAATAGATGGTAATTGAAGTTTGGTTATGTACAGGATTGCCAGCTTCAAGTGAGGAGAATGATTTGGTAACTATTTATGCCATTTAAATTATTGACATAATTTTTTCCAGATCAGATTGAATTCGAGCAATGCAAGTTATGAATGATAAACTAGTGGAACGCAAACATGGGTCAAAATATCGGGTTACCGATACGTATCGTCCGAGCTCCAAAACGATACGTATCGGACGATACGTATCGGTACCGGTTGGTATCGGACGATACATTGAATGTATCGTTCGATACATTCAACTGTATTGAATGTATCGAACGATACATTCAATGTATCGTTCGATACCAATACCGATACGTATCGTCCGATACGTATCGGTATCGGCCGAAATTTTGATCCATGAACGCAAATGCGATGTGAGAGGGAGAGGCCATTTACTTACCAATTTATTTAGTAGCAACTCCTAGTAATAAGAGGACTCCTCGAATTTATAACTCTACAGATATGAATTAATGAATTTATTCGTTAGTTTGTTTATACTGATTTTGATCATTAAATAACAAAATATGCAGAAGTTATGTTCCATCGAGGGTACTTGTGATAAATACATTAGGCAGTTCAACATCCAATTCTTACAAAATGGGGTTGCAAGATCCTAAAGCAGTTATTCCCTTACCATGAAAGGTGCTTGGCCTTTCTTGTATGATTAGTGAATATTCAACAAATATTTTTGATCAGTTGATAACTGGAGATAGATGAGGTGGATAAAACAAGTACAACTACTAACTGCATCTGACAAGTACAATTACTATCTGTTAGAGATAATTCACATGACAATTACAAACTGCTTTGGTTGGAAAGGAACTCAAGGGTTTTCAGAAAAATCGATAGGCCGGGCTACATGGTTGTGAGGTCTGCTACTGATTTCATCCTAAGCTGGATGTCGTGCAGAGGTTTCAGCTGCGACGATAGGTGTATTCTTGAGGCTCAGACTTGGGTTGGGCTGAATCTTTAGGTCTCTCTCCCTGGCCTGCGCTGCTGTTGTTATTGGCTATGGGTTTAGGGCTGTCCAGTTTGTCTTGGATTTTTGTGAGTTACTTACTCTTTCTAGGTTTCTTTTTTGTGACGCAGGACGAAACCCTAAACTACGTGAATGCGCTGATTAATTGCTTGCCGAAACTAAATTGAGCAATAAATCCGAAAATATAACGAATACCTTAGGCGTTCGTAGTCCTCCATGTGAAAGATCTTGTTTGGTTCGAGTAGGGTTCAGCCTTTGCGCTAGATCCGTTAGAATAGCGATGCGGATCGGTCATAGAAATTGAACTCCAGGTCTTTCTAGATTAGGGCGCTCACGATTCAATGACGGGATCACTGGTTTTCTCTGAGTATTTGATGCGGAAGGGTTTAATAACTCGGTTGAGATCTACGGTTGTTGATTCGAATCGGTTCAATGGATTCGGGAAAAGCTAGGGTTTATGATTTCTGGTGTATGAAAAGATTTAGAAGCAGAGAAAGAAAATAAAATATAGATATAGATGGAAGATAGATGTTGTGTGCTTCACACTCTTGGCTTCACACCAAACCCTTCTCTTGAAGAAGATTCACTCTTTGTAGAGGCTTATCTCAAGCACACAAACAAAAACTCTTTTCATTCATAATCAATAACTAATTACATTGTTTATCTTAAGGACCTTATATAGGAGTCCTTTCAAACGAAAATAAAATCCTAAAACAAATTCCAAAAGGACAAGTATGCCCCTAAAAGTTCAGTTCGAATTTCAGAAAAAATAAAAAAATTTAAGCTGTGCAATTTCGATCGATCGATCGAAATTAAAATTCGATTGATCGAAAGTGAAACTCGATCAATCGAAAAAACATATTTCAAAAATTCGCCGCTGGAATTCGATCAATCGAGTATATAATCCGATCGATCGAATTATATACTCCAGAATTATATAATTCCCTCCGAAGTTCGATCGATCGAGAATTTTGATCGATCGATATATATTTCGATCGATCGAAATTTGCAGTATTTTCCCAATTCGCCAAAATTTGCCAAAATTTGTCTCTTATCGCCTAGTTTGAATGTCCATTCCGCTTCTTCCGCCGTCGGTACACGCGAAAAGGTCCATATCCGATGTCTACGATGTCGGCGTCCCCGTCAATTCTCCCCGACTCAAAATGTTTCATCACCGATGAAACACACATGAAGTGAATCCTGGCACTCGGTGACGTATGAGCATCATCTCGGATCATTGTAGAGGGACGTACCCGGTAAACCTCTCATTGACGAGCCCAATAATCCGTCTCGTCAAGCCACTGTACCAAATACTTTTAAAGTTTCGCATCGACTCGCTCGGACCCGAAGGAATTCATCCCCGATGAAGTGTGATCGTGATAACGATCGGGAATACGGGAACTCAAGCGACGAACTCTCTCATGATTGGCCCATGCACTCTCGGTAGTCAACTCGCCAACCCTCTGCATCTCATGGACCAGAAATTTTCTGTCGTAGGTGAATGCCCCAAGATTATCCCAAATTTCCTCAATTATCTCTTTTCTCTGCTTGCTTGGGTAGGGAAGTGGTATTGGCTGCAAAGTTGGGATGGGGTTGTAACTAGGGGTGGTTTGGAACGAGTTGCAAAGAGGTAGGGTTGAGCTCAAAGAAGGAGCTAGGCCCTCCACATTGAATGTAGAGCTGACCCCGATATCTGGAGGAAGCTCAAGTTTGTACGCACTAGGACCATTCCTTGCCACAATTCCGAAAGGTTCAGCGTCGTGGGCCTGGAGATCCTTTACAATTCTCGATGGGAATCATTCAGGTCCAAGCCGAATCATTGCATGATCATTCAATTGAAATTCCATAAAAGCCTTAGGTAACTGCATCGATATTTTGAGAGTTTCATTGCATAAACTAATTTTAAACTTAATTTTGGCATGCAATGTGGAATGAGACTCAAAAGATGACTCACAATAAGACTTGGAATGTATAGCAGTTTGCAACTCGAGACTATGATGTGTATGTGTCAATGGACTCGATAATCTCATGTGCCTGCGACGCTAACGACTCACATGTAGTGGCCTGTATCAACATTGGTGACTCATGTGCAGTGGACTCGACCAACACTAGTGACTCATGTGCAGTGGACTCGACCAACACTAGTGACTCATGTGTGATCAAATCAAGTGACACTAATGACTCATGTTGACTATGATGTGCATGCGACTCACATGTAACTGACTCAATTGGTTTGTGCGTGCTCGGTTCGACCAACTTTAAAGATTCAAGTGCACACGACTACCACCAACAAGGACTCATGCACAACTGGCTCTAACAAATCGTGTATAGGTGACTTGGTCGAATCGTGCGTGGGTGACTTAGCTAACTCACGTGTGGGCGACTCAACATTACTACTCACAAGGGAATCAAGAGCTCTTTTGACACAAACTAGACTCTCTTCAGCTTTTTCGATCTCCTCTTCACTCATCACTGTTCTAGGGTCATACACTTCCTCTTGTACTTTCATATTTTCCGGCTCCTTGGAACTTTCGTTTTTAGTCAATGAATTCGGAGTGGGAAGTTTTATGGAGTATTGGTAAGCAAAGTGTCCGAATCTTTGACACTTAAGACAATAGGGACACTTATTTCTCTTGGTCCTCAAACTCCGTAGAAGGTGACAGTGTGTCAAAGGAACATACTTTTCAATAAGTGTCACCTTCATATCCTCCTATATAGAGATGGGTTTAATCTGACGAAATTCAATACCGCATTCTATATGAATCCAAAAAATTTTGGCATTACCCTTGAACTTTGTTGTTACTAGCCTAATTTTGTACTCATCTGGTATGCCATACCAATTAAAGTACTTTTCCACACTAGACAACCATTTAATGAAGGTTTTGGGGTTTAGCCATCCCTCAGAACATGGAACTTCATCCCGAATAGATTTTAGGAACTTTTCGGGAGGATCGTGCTCGGGTTCATACTGATGAGGGTATCCCCTAACTCTAGTCTCATCACGACTTTTGGAACTTTGCCAAGATTTTAGTGTGGTGGTTTCCTTGTTCGATTAGTACCCTCTCATGACGTGTAAGGAAATCATGGTGACGTGTGACTCATACATGATGCTTGTCACAAACACAACTCAGACACAATTCTATGGACCACACAACAGTTGAGAAATTTTAACAAACAGATGACGTGCACACAAATGACAAGACATCAAAGACATCGAAATGACATACACATGTGACTCAAAATAAATGACTTTTGTCGAACACAAGACGTGCTCAATGATGAATACAAATGACATAAAATTCCATTAAATTAAAATGACATGCACATATGAACCAACAATGAATGGGGACTTTTATCAAACACTAGATGTGCACAAATAAAAACTGAAAGAAGATGCAATGAAAATTAAAATGCTATGGAATTAAATGTCATACCAATATGCCTTAACCTAGAACCTAGGCTCTGATACCAAAACTGACGCAGGACGAAACCCTAAACTACGTGAATGCGCTAATTAATTGCTTGCCGAAACTAAATTGAATTAAATTGAGCAATAAATCCGAAAATATAACGAGTACCTTAGGTGTTCGTAGTCCTCCATGTGAAAGATCTTGTTTGGTTCGAGTAGGGTTCAGCCTTTGCGCTAGATCCGTTAGAATAGCGATGCGGATCGGTTCTACAAATAGAGCTCCAGGTCTTTCCAGATTAGAGCGCTCACGATTCAATGATGGGATCACTGATTTTCTCTGAGTATTTGATGCGGAAGGGTTTAATAACTCGGCTGGGATCTACGGTTGTTGATTCGAATCGGTTCAATGGATTAGGGAAAAGCTAGGGTTTATGATTTCGGGTGTATGAAAAGATTTAGAAGCAGAGAAAGAAAATAAAATTAGATATAGATGGAAGATAGATGTTGTGGGCTTCACACCCTTGGCTTCACACCAAACCCTTCTCGGGAAGAAGATTCACTTTTCGTAGAGGCTTATCTCAAGCACACAAGCAAAAACTCTTTTCATTCATAATCAATAACTAATTACATTGTTTATCTTAAGGACCTTATATAGGAGTCCTTTTAAACGAAAATGAAACCCTAAAACAAATTCCAAAAGGACAAGTATGCCCCTAAAAGTTCAGTTCGAATTTCAGAAAAAACAAAAAAATTTAAGCTGCGCGATTTCGATCGATCGAAAGTGAAGTTTGATCGATCGAAAGTGAAGTTCGATTGATCGAAATTGAAATTCGATCAATCGAAAGTGAAACTCGATCGATCGAAAGAACATATTTCAAAAATTCGCCGCTGGAATTCGATCAATTGAATTGAAACTCGATTGATCGAATGGAAATTCGATCGATCGAGTATATAATTCGATTGATCGAATTATATACTCCAGAACTATATAATTCCCTCTGAAGTTCGATCGATCGAAATTGGACTTCGATCGATCGAATATATATTTCGATCGATTGAAATTTGCAGTATTTCCCAATTCGCCAAATTTCGTCTCTTATTGCCTAGTTCGGATGTCCATTCCGCTTCTTCTGCCGTCGGTACACGCGAAAAGGTCCATATCCGACGTGTACGATGTCGGCGTCCCCGTCATTTTGCCTTTTCCTTCGGGTAGCCGTGTGCTACCCGCCATGGTATGACTTTTTCTCATGTAATTTTTTGACTATTTGTCTTTAATATATTTCTTTCTTACCTTTCCAAAAAAAAAATAAAAAAATTCATGTGATAGTCCAATTTAATACCTGGTATCTAGTCGTTTGGCGCCGTTGCTCTCTCTCCAAGAAGGTTAGTAGTAGTGCACCAAAGGTGAATGCCATGATCAACCAATAGACACTACACACCACATACTGAATGTGGTTGACATGGGAGTTTACTTTGCCTCATCCAAATTGTACTTGATTGTAGATCTTCATAAATTTGTAACTTGACCTGGATTTAGTAAGACAATTTAAGATTTAAATTGCACTTAAGGTTATTCTCATTTTCCAAGTATGTTAGACTAATAAAAAGGAGCTGATAACATTACAAAAGATTATATTCATATTTCTTGGCTGCATTCTAACTTTCTAAGTTTTTACTAACATCTGTTCCATGGAAAAAAAGCCGAAGAATGACTAAATACATAGCACAATTCTAGATCTTCCAAGGCTGGAAGGAAGGCAAATCCTAGCACACGTCAGGAAACCAACTTTTTGCTTCCTCTCAGCCTTTCAGTTAAGTGATTCTACCAAGCAATTACTAAAAATAATAATAAACTGAAGTTTGTTGTTTGTTTATGGAGTTAATGTTGCTTGATGTTAACTGGTTGATGTGCTCATTGGAGTTTTGTTACTCTGGTTAGTTTCCCACCCTAGTGCTCCATTAAAAAAATGGTTGAAATTTGGCAAGCTAGCGACTAGTTATGCCCTCTTTGCATTAACGCTAATTTTGTTTTTCATCAATTATGCAATTGTGAGGGGTTTGGGTCTCATTGGAAGTCAAGTCCACATCTAGATGGTGAGCTACTTCTATGTTGATGTAAAGATTAGTTGTCGATCTTAAATACCTCTTTAAGTTAGGAACTTTTAAAAATTTCTTGTTGTATAAATGATTTTGGAATGCCCCAACAACAAGGATGAGACTTGTTGTATAAAATTCATCGAGTTGTTGCTACAAACTCTGTTTTTTTGAAGATTCACTAAGATAATGAGAAAGATTTCTGCATATCTGCCCAAATCGATCGATAATATCAGTCTGACGCTGGCTTTTCCACACGTACTAGAACAAGAGTAGGTCCTCGATCCATGTGACTTGCTATTCGATTTGGTTGAGTCAGGTTGGAGTTTTTAGCCAGGCTCATGTCATGATTATTTGAAAAAGGAATCGATCGTGATTTTGAACCTGTTCTTTCCATGACCCCTCTTAACTGAGACGGGGGATCAAATGCATGAAGGCTTGCTGTGTCCAGGCGGTGCCCCCCCATTGTTACTTCTAAGGGAACCCTTCACATAACAAGTTTTTAAAGGTCCCTTGCTTTAGTGGGTAAAGTGGATGGAGATATCAGACAAGGTCCCATTTAATTGAGGACGAAGCAAAATTGGCCATCAGGCCTTTTCACCATGGATTGGCCATTGGAGGGGTTTGTTGTGTGTTGGACATATTGTGTAAATTCGTGTGAGATAAGAGCATGGGTAAGCAAGTAGGTGCTACTGTTAGAATTAGTGAGTTGGGAATAGTCCCACATAAGTGTATATTTAGACTTAGTTGCTGCTCTATAAAGAGCACTAGCTGTATCTCTTAAGAGTATTGGAAGTATTGACACAATGTAGACTTTTGTAGCTCGCCGTCTCTCTCCTTCTCCATCTCTCTCGAATAAACTGTAAATGTCTCTCTTCTTTTGCCTTTAGCTTCTTTGTTTCTATATGGTATCAGAGCCAAATCTGGGCTAGGGTTTGGATCTTTATTTTTCAGCTAGTCTTCTTCTTCAGCATGGTGTCTAGTAGTTAGATTTCTCCGGCAGCCAGCAATAGCATCATCTTTTTCTGGAGCATCTTTATTTTTAGTTTGTTCTTTTTTATTTCATGTTATTTCTAGGTTAGTTGTGTTCGGTATGCTCTTCTTTTGTAGCAATGATCTGCTAGTGTAGTAGCACCATCATTATATCTCTTTTATTTCTCAGCACATGTTCTTTTTTTGCAGCATTGCATACAACAACATTTCATCTCACATTCCCCAGCAACAGTAAATTTTGTTATTCCATTTTCCCTGGTGTGCTGTTATGGCTTGAGAATCATGTCAGGCATTTCATCAAACAGGTGCTGAGCACCTTATATATAACCAGCGGTAAACCGTTCTCCCTTTATTTATGCATCTTTTAAGAAGGAAAAGAAAAGAGAGGGGAGGGAGGAGGACAGGGATGAAGAGAAGGGAGGATGTTTTGGGGCTGGAATTGGTTGTTGCAGCACTTGTTTCCGGCATGCTGCGGGTATTCTTGTGGTATTTCGTGGTTCTGGTGGTGGTGCTGTCCTTCTAGTGTTGTTGGCTCGAGGGTGATTGGTGCGGCTTCTTGAAGGTTAAAGGAGACATCATCGTAGGACTCGGTGCTACTCTTCAAACAGAGATATTCTCTCTAATGGCAGTATACACTGTGTTCTTGTATCCTTGTTTCTGGAGCAACGGCCTCTCAGATTTCCTTGTGCAACACACAACTAGGTCCTGCACTGTTTTTGATGTCTTATATTTTTCAAGAGACATAAAGCAGAGGTTTAGAAAAACCTTTAAATGTACCTGGGAAACTCTATGGTGTGATTATGTTTCACCATCCTCAGTGCTTGATGTTGTGTTTTGTTTTTCTTAAGAAGCTGTTGCTCCTAAGATAATCCTTGGTGGTGGCTTATATTATACAGCCTTAGATAGTGCACTGACATTAAAAAAAATGCCTGTAGATCCATGAAGAAAACTTGGGATGCTACCTTAAGATTTGTGAAGATCATTGTTGCTGCCACCATGAGGCCCGTAAGCCTGCTTCCTCGAAATCTGTGCTGTTGGGGCTGTCTTGATGATGCGTCAAAATCTGTGATGCTGACTACTCCATGAAGCTGAAGCCTCAAAATTCATGCTGCATTTTGTGATGTTGCTGCCTGGAAATGTGTGTTTACTGCCTCAAAATTCACGTCTACTGCTCCCCAACCCGTACTCATTCAATTGGATGTTGCTATATCTCCCTATCTCACTGTTCTGAGATACGTGTCTCTTTTCTCCTCCATTTCTTTTATTTGCCAATTTATATTTGTATGTGTATATAAGGGGTGGCATAGACACTATTGCTGCATGCTGTCCTTCATGACATTAGTGATGAGTGGAGTTTGCTGCTATTATATGCAGCCCTTCTTTGGCCTTATGACCCTACTGTTATATGTAAGCCTTTTATCGGTCTTATAGCCATGTACCTTATGTTGGTGGTGTGTTTTTGGATCTCCGAAAAAAGCGAGCTCGGTTGCTTGTATCCTTCTAGAGTGGGAACTAATCAGATCCCCTGAAATGTTTGCCATCATATTCCTGAGCCCATTTCAGCGTGCCGTACACTTTCTTACAGCTTTTTTTTAATCTAAAAAGTTATAATTTCATTAAAGAAATAAAATTACAGCTGCTTACAGCTTTACTTCTTTGTTCTTAATATTTTTCTTTTTCTTGTACTTTTTTTTTTTCTTTTTCTTTGTGGGGGAGGGGGTTGGACCATCTCGCTCTTCCTCGATCTATTGTATTTTCATTTCGTTTATTGGAATTATGGCTCAACATGATAAGAAAAATGAGTGTAATTGAGAGATTTGAAAAGCTACATGAATACTTCATTTGGGGCAGTCATGTCAAAAAAACAAAGTTCATCTTGTCCATTGAGATATGGTTAGGTTTGATGGGTTGGGCATAAAGCGGCTCAAGGAGATCATATGGACTTCGCTTGGTAAATAGTTGTGGTCTTGTAGGGATTTGGGGCAGATGGGGAGGCTTTCTGTGTTGAGGTTATGACTTCTAAATATGGGATGGAATGAGGTTGGTGGGCACTTAAAAAATGAGGCGAGGGGGTGTCATGTTGGTGGAGGGGACCTAGGGGTGCTGGTGAGTTTCATAGATGTATCAGATTTAGAGTGGGGGATGGTATTCATGTGCGTTTTTTGGAGGATTGTTGAGCTGGGCTCACTTCTTTCCAGTTGGTGTTCAGAGTTTGTACAATGTTTCATCTTCTCGTTGTGTTGCTTTCTGTTTGTTTCTTCGTTTGGGGTGGGTCGAGTTCGTTTGGGGTGTGCATCCTCATAGGACTTGCTGGAATGATGAGATGGATCGTTTGATGTCCTTAATGGTTAGATTAGAGTGCCGTTTTCATCCCCAACGTGTGTTGTGATATTGTCCAAATCTAATTTCAATGTGATGAAGTCAATGTATTGGGAACATTTTTAGAGGGGTGAAAGTTTTTTTTTTTTCATATGGATAGTTGGAAAAATCAAATGACTTGAGATAAATTGGGTTATGATTTATTACGATAGATATAGCTATACAAAGAGCTCCGGTAGTTTTTGGAATTGAAAGCAACGCAAATAAATATATTGATCAAAAGAAAACGCGTGTATATATATATCAATCAATATATCACCATACTTTGTTCAAGTGTGTAATATTCTTACCTGATGTATTAAGATGAAAAGTTAGGCAGTTTGGCTGAGTGAAAAACGGAACATTCTAGTGCCATCTTCCATGAGTGTAGTTATTTTAAAAATAGTGCACACATCCACTAAGTTGCGCAAGTATTTTTAGGGATCTTTGTGATTAACCCATGAAAATTAGGAAGCATTTGAGTAAAGTTGGGCTTGATTTCGATGGTCTCATTACCGGTAGTTGTGAGAAGCTGGATACATGAGGGAGATAAAATAGCGGAAGGAGTATACTATTCCTTCAATGTTCTAGCCGCAAGCTGATCTTCTCCTGCCATAATAGATCTAAGCAGAGGAAGAGTTGGATGATTAGTATGGGTAAAATTGATAGGCGGTTGAGAGGAATGTGAAAAAGCATGATTACGCTGATACGTCCTTTCAATCTCAAAGTTGAGTCGCTCTAGAGATGAAAACTGCGATTTCAACCTTGGCATAAACCACTAAACAACTAAAGAAAATAATTAAAATAAAATTTGGAAATAGAGATATGTACCTTAGCGTCTAGCGATTATCCCTTGCGAAGCTTCAGTAGACTCGAACCTTGGTTTCCAAATCTGGAAAAATAGAAAATAATGATTAGAAAATTAATAATATAAATATAATTACAAAATAATAATTTAAATAAAGTCGTAGTCCCCGGACAACGGCGCAAAAAATTTGATCGTTAAATAATGTAAACCTTGCGAAGCAAGTGCACAAGTTCATGGAATTAGGGTAAGGACTAAGGGCATCTTACGACATAAATTAACTGTTTGTTTAAATTAAAGTCTTGATCAGAAAAGAGCTTTAGAAGTAAATATAACTATGATTATCCCGAAAAAACAATGAAAACATATTTAAAAAGTAATAGAGAAAACAGTCTAGGATCCCTCTTGATCGCAGATTTGTAATGATTTACAATTCTATTGCTAATCTAATTTGAATCCTGGGTAATAATCTTTTTTTCGCTACAAGCTAAAGCTAGGTAAATTAATCAAATCTTATTTATAGTTATGTATTAGTTGGGATGATATAATTCATTTAATCTCTAGCAATCTAATCCGTAAGTATCATTGCATGAATTTATTTATGTTTATCACAAACAGAAATAAAACGCTTTAGAAACATTCACATCATAAACATAGTGAATCTCAATCATGTAATCATTTCTACATAAATTCAAACTAGAAAAGAAAATAAAACTTTGAATTAAAATTTATCTTTGATTTACAAGAGATCTCAATTTGGAAACTAGTCATGCATCGTGGTTCTGATCTTCATTATTTCTGATCGACCATAGAACGATGATTTACACTTCCCTCAATCTCACTAACTCTCTAAAACTAGAAAACTATGAAAATTAAAACTAGAAAACTAAAAATTATATCTAAAACTAAATCTAGGATCCTTATTTATAGGTGTACAATGTCCTAATACATTGAGATAAACTAGGAAAGAAGTCCTAAAATAACTCTTAATACAATTGGAAAGAAGGGATTTTCGGACTTTGCAATTACAAAACTGCCAATCTTGTACTGTGGTGAAATTCCTAATCTCGACCGGTCGAGATTAGCTTCTTCTTTAGAACTCGACAGGTCGAGTTCTGATTCCGACCAGTCGGTTTTGTATATGGCCTTTCTCTTTTATGTTCCGTAATATCGATAGGTCGAGTTCTGTCAGTTCTGGGAGTTTTCTGGAATCTCGACCGGTCGAGATGGGATTTCGACCTGTTGAGTTTCACTGCTTCAAATTTCTTCTTGAGATTTCGACTAGTCGAGTTAAACAATTTTGAACTCTTTTCTTCTTTCCTTATCTTTTTGGCTCTTGAAGGGTGATCATATTCCAGGTGACACGGGTTTAAAAAATAAGAAGTCTTTCTTTCGGTATTATAGATAGGGCTCTCAATGGGCAATTTTTCTTAACTCACGATGTGATTAATGGCTCCCTATTCTATCGGTAGGGGCTTGGGTGTTTTTTCGAATTTTTTTTCGACTATTTTTTTTTTTTTTTAATAAAATTTGGTTAGACTATTTTTTCTAATAAAATTGGGTTGGATTATTTTTTTTTCTAATAAAAGTTTGAATAAGGTTAAAAATTTAATTAAATAATTATATTACCATTATAGAGACTCAAGTACATGATTTTATTCAAATATTTTATTTTAATTTGTTGCATAATGGTCATAACGGACAACGGTTACTTGAAAATCTATTAACAAGCCATCCAAATTGTGTAGCCAAAAAGTCATGCAACGGTTGCTTGAAAATAAATTAAGTCATCCAATTTGTCAAACCAAAAAATATATGTACAAGATTATTGCGCTTTTGACTTAAATGCCTCAACTTTAAACTGTTCAAAAGTTTAATCTTATGGCATTTAAGTAAATCATATTTAACTATATAAAAAAAATTATAATTTTAAAAAGATAAGTATAATATATATATATATATATATATATATATATATATATATATATATATATATATATATATATATATATATATATATATATATATCCAGGCCGGATACGGCCCGGATGTTGCAACACTCAACGCAAGCTCGATCCGGATTTATCCGGATTGCAACATGCTTAGTTTGATTCGGATACTGGATCGAGTTTACTTAATAAAAAATATCACTTTTTTGGGATCTGATGTGAATCAAAATTCAGACTGACCCAATCCATTGAGAGCCTTAATTATGGACAAGGAATCAAATCTTGTATGCAGTAAGTTTCTCATAGCACCCCGGCCGTTCGTGTGACGAAAGAAAATAAAAGCATCACGCTACGTCTAAAGTATATGAATAAATTCCCAATCTAAAGTTCCCGAAGTATGCAATTTAATGCAAAATTTCAACTACAAATCCTAAAGGATTAACGGGCTATAACCACCAATTGGCACTATAACACGATTATTTCTTTGCCTCGCCCATGCAACAAGGACAATTCACAAGGGGCACATTACTTTCAAAGGAGAAGTTGACCATTGTAGATAGTTCAAAAGAAAGACTTCTCTTTTGTGGACTTTTGCAATATGAAAATATCATACCAGATGTCCACGTCTCTTTTGTGGACTTATGCAATACGAAAACATCTTACCAGATGTCCGATTATGTAACATTTCAAAAAAAACCTCAAACCCAAATGTACCCGACTACGTGACCAAATGTACCGACTACGTGTACATACTCGGCAAGGCACATAATGCCGTCTTGAAATTTTGAAATATTTAAATTAGAAGAATATATGTGGTGTGAACAATGTACATACCAAATTGAATAATTAGCTATAAGAGATATGTGAGATCATCGACGGTAAAAGATTTAGTGCAAGTGAGGCAAGATCATATGTTTTTGTTAGCCTTTAATGAAGAGCCCGTATACGAACTCACAGTGTGCTGGCTTAATATCAAATAAGCTCCCATGTGTAAAAAGAGGATAAGACCATTTGAAACAAAATATCTTAGATATTTTGTTTTGTTTTGTAAGAAAAGAGAAGAGATTGAGAGAGAGCTTCGACCCCCCTCACTCTACTCATTTCCTCAAACTCTCTCATGAGGCGCCAATCGGAAGATCGCTCTTCAAACTTCGTCTTCTTTGCAAGGATCGTCGTGATTTCCGACCACTCTTTGTGACCGACCATAGAGAACCTTCGAGCTTTGACATCACTTAGATCAAGGAGCGTGAGGGAGTGTGATTTCGAACGAGCGTGAACCGACCATCATAAACGCGTCATACACGATTGGAGGAGATGAAGATCATTACATGCTAGTGTGGTGCTTCCTTTTGATCTCGATCATCATAAGAATCTGTAAGCTTGACACCGAAACCCCTTTGGATAACGATTATCGCAAGCCGTGTGAGCGACCTAGAAAGGTTAGCATCGTAACATTATTGTATGAAATTAATTTTCTGAACTTTGGATTTGATAGATGTGTGAGTTTGAATGGTTTTTGTTGAGATTGACAAGTTGGATATGGGGAAGATGAAGCACATAGTTGCTGAGTCGGGCAAAATCGCTCGAGCGAGTTGCCTTTAGAACAAAGGTAAAATTTTATGGAAAATTCGCTCGAGCGAATTTTTCAGGCAAAAATCTTCTAGAAAAACTTACTCGAGCGAGTTTTCAGTGTGCCACAAGGAATGGCCAAAACTGCTCGAGCGAATTTTTTCCCTATAGAAAATTGCTCGAGTGATTTTTCCTGTTTGTGGGCTGTCTTAGCTCTTTAGAAAAGTTGGGAATGCTTTAGACCATTCGATTTCTTCGTCATTGATACGTAGTGTATGATCTTGATATTATCTAGGTTGAGAGCGGGAGATTGTCAGTAAGGGCTTTTATATTATTTTTGAATGTCACCGAAACTAAGGTAGGGAAAACTCAATGCACAATTTTCGTTTTTGATTTTGATTCATAGACTCCATGATGTGAGTAATGAAAATTTTAATATGAATTTGAATGCATGTTTCATCGAAAATAGATGAATGCTAACTGGAACATTAGAATTTTGAACTATGAACCTTTGCATCTGAACATCGATTATGGATATTTGCATATTTGAACATGAAATCTCGAACTCTGAACCTTGCATATGAAACACTGAATTTAGATATGTGAATATGGAACCATCGAACTCTGAATTTAGCTATGTATTATAACTTTGACTTAAACATCGTATATTAGTATTGCATAATGATTTAAGGTTATGTGAACGAATCCCTCACACTTTGGACTGATATGACGGGTTATACCATACACTTTGGAATGATACGACAGTTTGTACCATATACTTTGGACCGGTACGGTGGTTCATACTGTACACTTTGTAAGTATTTATGTGAACGAATCCCCTACACTTTGGACCGGTATGGCGGGTTATACCATACACTTTGGACTGGTATAGTAGTTTATACCATACACTTTGGACCGGTACGATAATTCATACCATACACTTTGGACCGGTATGGCTGTTCATACCATACACTTTAGACGTCACTATACACTTTGTAAGTGTTTATTGAACGATGATGGTTAAGGGGATTCTCATCGATAATCCGACACAACGACGCTATACTCGCGTTGGAGTTACTTAAGTTATGATTTAAGTCATCGATGAACTAACGATGCTATACCTGCGCTGGAGTTACTTAAGTTATGATTTAAGTCATGGATGAATTAAGGATAATATATAAGATGTGAACAATGAATAGAAAACATGAATCATATGAAACCTCCAAACTTTGTTTGAAAATTTGATTTCAATTTAAAGCTCTTTTGAATTCTGTTTTGAACATGAAATTACTCTTGAATTAATCATTAAATTCCGTTTTGAGATGATCATGCTTTAATTTTTGCCATTGAATCTATGTTTTGAATTGATAAAATGTGAATTGATATTGATCTTTTCTTACTGAGCTTAAATTGTCAGCTCATCTCTACATTTATGTCATAGGTTTAGAATTAGATCAGGATCCTGAGCTAGAAGAGGATCCTGATTACACACCGGAGGCAGATGAGGAGCTTCCGCCTGAAGATTATTTTCCATAAGTGGTTATAATTTTTGGACCGGTACAGTATAGGAATTAATGGTGTACATGTGTTTTGGTGTACCACTATTTAGGTGACGGTCGGCCGTCATCAATGATTTATTTTGTCATTTTTGGTTTACGTTATGTATAGGGATGAAATCTTTAGTGCTAATTGATATATGTTGTGAGCTTTCTGTAGATGTGTGGTTATATTGGGCGTCCGATGATTCGGTTTTCTCTAAATTCTGCATGAAGAAAATCGGACCGTCATAGTGGATATGTATCAAAATGCATAAGATGATCCGATTTTCCTAGGATTACGTGTAGAAAAAAATCGAATTGACACCTGACGACTCGATCTTTCCCAGAGCTCCGTGCGGGAAAAATTGGGATGCCATAGATTTGAGGGCATGATCTAAAAATCTTTGATGCAAAAGATTGACAAAAAAAATATTTCTATCATATGATTCAATGGAGTGAACTCTTGAATGCGATAATATAATCTTTGACATCATTTTATCATATAATATCGATAGTGTTTCATGCCAATATTTTGGCATCTAAGATTTTAAAACTTTGGCGTTCAAAGAGAATAGATGACATTTTCATATGACACTAAGGCCTTGGTTGGTAAGGTGATTTCTTAGGATTTCTTGCGTAAAAAATGCGATTTTACGCAATAACAAAATAATCCGCTGTTTGGTAGCAAGGTGGGCCCCACTTATCCGAGAAAAATATAAAAAAAAAAAATCAGATTTTATCTCCCATCTAAAATCAGCTAAAAATCATTTTCGCCCGTGAACTGGCAAAAGCGAGAGGAAATTTCGAACTAAAAATTAAAAGATAAGAAAATGTGTATTAGCAATGGGAATGAAGGCCATCTGCTCTAGAAAGTAGAAACCCTAACTTGTCTCTTCTTCTCCTTTTTTATGGCTGCAAAGAACCCACCATCTCTACAAAGCCTAACTCTTTCTAGGGTTTGTAGAGAAACCATCGAAAAATTCATAAACAAGGCCCTAAAGTAAACGAAATCCAAATCTCCGCAACAAAATCAGAAACCCCACCATGAAGATCTTCTACACCTGATTGTAACCCTAAAGAAAATCCCCCAAATCGATGGCACCCTTCCATACAAGATCCCTCTCCCCCACCCCTTCGATCTCTCCCAACATATCTGCCTCATCATCGACGACCGATCAAAGAAGCTCAATTCCGAGATCGCCAAACGAAAAATCGACTCCGAACAGATTTCGGTCTCCAAAATCCTTAAGCTCTCGAAGCTCAGATCCGAGTACCAGGCATTCGAAGCCAAGAACAAGCTTTTCGACTCTGTCGATCTCTTTTTCGTTGATAGCGTTGCCGATTTATCAATCGGTATCGAAGACTAGGTTGGAGATCGAGGAGATTGAGAAGGAAGGAGAGATATGAGCATGAAGAGTTTCAGTCAAAGGGTAGAATTGAGGAAACTTATGCATAACTGGTGACTTTGATTGTTGTGACGTAAATAAAGTTCCACTTGTGTTATTATAGGGCTAAACTCTGAGTCGGCCAACAAGCTACATTTTGAGTGATGAAATTATCTATTTATTTATTTTTAAAAAAACGCCACTTTACCGGCAGGCAATTATTAAAAACAATTAAATATTGTTGATGATTAGTAAATATGAAAAAGAAAAACATTGTAGGCAGTGGTTTAAAACTGTTGACAAGAAAATTTTATATCTTACAACTTAAAAATTTAACATTTTTCCAACACTTAAAACTACCGGAAAAAGGGTACAAATTGCCCTCAAAATGAACATCTTCCAATTTATAGTAGATCTTGCATGTGACCATCGATTGGATGATAAAAATTATATAGCACGTGAACCTATTATGAATTTTTAAGATAATCAAATTTTATGAATGTTAGCAGCCAAACGATTGACAAAAAAAACTTTATAACCTTTGGATTTATAAAAAAAAAAACCTTCCCAAACTTTTTTTTAAACTAACTTAACTAATCCATGAGAAGTAAAAAAAAAAAAAAGCACTTCTCGTGAATTTTGTCAAACTAGGCCTATAAATCTATAAAATACCAAGTTTTTCTTTAAAATTATGAGCATGTTTGAATTCAGGTAAATATTATATTCAATTATTCATTGTACCTTAAATGAATTTTACCGGAGGAAAGTTTGTTTGATGCAAGTGACTACGTCACCTTTTTTAGACGTGTAGCAAAAATTTCTAATCAGTTTTGATTCACTTGGTTTTCTTCAGGAGATTGGACGAGGGGTTCAACAAGGTAATTAAGTTTTACAAGGAGAGGTGGATGAGGTGTTGAAAGAAGCAGCCTCTCAATAAACAGATGGAGGCTTTCATTGCTTTTAGGGTCAAATTTAACCTTGGAAAACGCAATTTCAAAACAAACCTTCCAACTCATACTCATCAAACCTCCATCATCATGCCCACCACAAATCGAGGTACTCTCTAACGTCCACTTTCACTTTTAATCTACTCTTTCTATTTCATTCATACATTATATATATATATATATATATATATATATATATATATATATATATATATATAACAATGAAAGTGTGTGAGAGCAGTTGTTTAGAGGTATCATGCTCAACAGGGGGCCTAGCCAAAAATTTTTATTGGTGGGAGCTACAAATGATGAATATGTTTATAGTTATTATACCATTGATTTGGGAGGCTTCTACATCATAGATTTTGGAGACTTATATACAAACAAAAGTTATATAAGATATGTACTTGATAGAAACTTTAGATTTAAATAGGAGCCTTTACAGCCTTCTATGTGAGCAGGTACTCATTTAAATGGGGGCTTAGCCTCCAATGATGCTCAATCTATATGAGCAGGTACCCAAACGTCTTGGGAGCCTCTTATTGCACTCATTCCCTCGTCCACTAGTAGAGAACCAGAGTGAGCCGGTTCTCTTCACACTGATTCACTGTTCGTAGGGTTACCTAGCGAATTAAGTAAACCTAGTTTAAAGTAAGTTCATATCTTTGTTTTAAAATCACTTGTTTAAAAAATCTGTACGAGAATTCACATTTAGATGTTTGTGCATTGTGTATTATGTATTCAGCTATTAGTAAATTGGTCACAACAAGAAGCACTATTATGTGAATCACTGTACCTTAGAGTCTATTTTGTCAAAAATCAATTGCTCACTGTGTACGGTGAGAGCAAGCGACTAGACTTCAAAAAAAGAATACTCCCGATCATGCGATTGGTTGCATTTAATTTTCTACTTTTTACATTTCATTCATTATATATGCACCAAACTGCTAACATGGACCGCCCCTTACTTAATCCGCACATCCCACTCATCCACCGAATAGCTTGGCTGGTCTACCATATGTTCACTGTAGTTGCTACTTGGTCGTTAAGTAAATGTTATTGAATTTTTTAAAGAAGTGCTCATTAGGTCATGTTTGGCCGCACTTCTGTCATATCCACCGTGAAAGTGATCCTGAAATCATGGTTTAGTTGTGGTTCGTACTTGTCATTAAGTCAATGCTATTGAATTTTTTAAAGAACTGCTCATTAGGTCGATGTTTGGCCGCACTTCTGTCATGTCCACTGTGAAAGTGATCCTGAAACCATCTGTTTAGTTCTCGTTAGGGAAATTTACCTGACCGGCCCTGTCAGATACGCCTTTTACGTCAGAGGCCCTATAGTTTCACTTTTACCCAGACAAACCAGCTGCGCGCCGAGCTGAGGCACGCCTGTAGGAAATACCCAAACTACCCCCACAGTAATAAATAGCCGCCGTCGTTTCAAATCATTTACTGTTTTGAATTTACTTTTTCGTTCGAAGTCGGTGGAGAGTCGTTGACGCTTCGTGGACGATCGCGTTCAAAACTATAACCTTCAAGCTACAAAATCTGTAAGTTAGAATTAAAATTAGCTTCCATCGCTATAGATTTTTTATTTCTCCTCTCTTTGTTGCATATTTTGACATATTTTTTTTAAGTTTTCCCATATGTAATCGGTAACGATTACATATGTAATCGATTACGACTACATATGTAGTCGATATCGATTATATGTAATCGTTGATTACATATGAAAACGTCTCGATACCTTTAGAGTCGATAAAGATTATATATGTAGTCGTAATCGACTATATAAATGGATGACGAATCTATAACAAATCGATATCGACTCTCTATGAATATAATTAATACCCATCATTTGAAATAATTTCCTATAGTTATTACCCTCGATGCCATAATAAATCATACGAGGTTTTATATTTATCTCGACGTTCAATTTATTGCCAACTACCCTTTTGTAAAACCATTATGGCAAGTTAGGTTGGAAGAATGAGAAAATTTAATACAACGATGTATTCCACAATCTAGGAGCTTTAAATACGTGTTTAGTTCGACCTTAGTAAACCACCTATCATCCCTAGTTATATTTTTCCCAATGTCCGACGAAGAAAAAACCTTCTATAACCCAATAAAGTTCTATCATGGGAGGACCCACCACCACTACCGAACCGAGATCCTCTGCGGTTCACCATGGGGCCAGTACGATGAAGTAATGGAGATTTTGGCGAAGGAAGAAAAGAAGAAGAAGAGGAAGGAAGAAAAGAAAAGAAGAAGGAAGAAAAGAAAAGAAAAGAAAGCCGGAACCACCGGCTCTCCACCCCATCCACCACCGCCTTCATCCTTCTTCCTAACTTTTCTTTTTTTTAATTATAAATGAAAAAATTTGAATTAATTCAAATATTTTGAAGTAAATGAAACAACTTTTTGATGCAATGGCGACTTCATGAATTCTTTTGAGTCAGTAAATTAAATATTTTCTATGTAAATAAGGAAATTTACATGTAAATTAAATATTTTGAGATTAATGTAGATTTATATTTAATTGATAGCGATTTCATAAGTAATCGAGATCGATTACGTTGAGAGTCGCAGAGCGATTACATATAGAAACGATATCGATTATAGAGATAATCGATGTAGGTAAAGAAGGAAGAAAAGAAATAGAACAAAAGAAAGAAAAGAAACTTAAGAGTCAAGAAATCAAGTAATTTCTATAAATAAACATTTTGAGGTCATTGCGAATATATATTGAGTCGTTGGCGATTTCATCGATGTCGATATCGATTACATATAGAGTCGTTAGCGCTTACATATGTAATCGTTATCGATTATATGTAGACTTGCAAGATTTTCCTTTTACTTTTAATTTTAATTGAACTATTATGAATGTAATTGAAAATTTTGCAAGTAAATGAAACATTTTGATTCAATGGCGACTTCATGAAATCTTTTGAGTCTATATCGATTACATATAGACTCGATATCGATTACATATAGAGGGTTTTCGATTATATATAGACTTTATTCGATTACATCTAGAGTCGGTATCGATTACCTATGTAATCGATAATCAATTCTAGATGTAATCGATCTGGTTTTATATATACATTTCATCAACATTTTTAACTATCCTTGTTAGTATGGTGTTGAGTCCTTTCGCTTTTATTACGATTCATTTCAAAAGACTCCAAGATGGTTGTACATTGCTGCCAAGTGTTCTCCAAAGGTTTGAATCTCTACGAAAGTGCTACTCGAGATCGGAAGAAGTTCTTGAGAGATTCGGTTTTGGTGGAATATTTCAAATCTCAAGGGTGTGAGATTTCTTTCGATGTCGTGGATTCGGTCTTGACATTTTGGGTTGATAAAACCATTTCGAATTGGGAAGACCGATGTCTATCTTCTAAGATAGACATTGCATTGATCTTGGGCCTTGAGTAGTTGGCCAAAAGGATACCCCATCCCAGTAAACCATCGTAGAATAAACCATTAGAAACAAATACTTTTCGTGAACGCCTCCCGGAAAAATTCTCCGGTCTCATATAGATGCTGTAATTTATAGAGCGGAAAGTGATGGACTTCTTAAAGTTGTCCCTTCTGTTTGTGTTGTGCATATTTCTCTTCCCCGGTTCCCACCATCAAATTTCTGAAGACCACATCGACCTCATCGATGATATGGAGGCCTTCAACCGAACTCCGTGGGGTCTGCTCGTCTACCAGGACTTGATGGAGTATATATAATAAAGGGCGCGAATAGAAAACCGCCGAGATGGATAAAGCGAAGACGCATACAACACATATGGATGCATATGTGTACTTCAATGGTGGGCTTATGAGATCCGCTGATATATATCGCCATCCAGCCTAGGCCTCAAGGACCCTTTCCATTTCTGAAATGGTCGGACGGTATGATCAGATCAAAGGTTACACATGGCGATGTTAGCAAAGAAGGTATGAGGTCTATTCAAAAAAAAAAGCAACTTACCGATTCATTCTAGAATCGATACCGATTCATTACGTAATCGCTACCGATTCATTTATGAATCGATAGGCGATTACTACAGTCGATAACGACTTAATAAGTAATCGATAACGATTCATTATCTAATCGATAGTGATTTGTTAAGGTAAGGAATCGATAGCGATTCTTTACACAATCGAGTGATTTATTATATATATAACGATCATTTTATTACATTGTTTCATTTTCTTTCAAAGGTTCGCTCCCTCATGCCTCGGGGCTTTGAATTAGAGATACCCGTGGTAAGAGAATATCTACGAGTTCAAAAGGAGGTTGGGGAAGAGGAAAGAACCGATCAAGAAAGTCAGGAAGAGATTCTCCGAAAAAGAAAAGAAATTACATTAGGTCGATAATCTTGGAGAGGAGAGGAAGAATGGGATGACGACGACGTCAAGAAGAACCCTCTCGAAAAAGGGCCCGTGCTAGTGGGAGAGGGTCGGCCAAGAACTAGGGGGTCAGCCAAGGAGAGCTGGCGGTGAAAGATAGGCGGTCAAGCGTCCCACCTCAATGATTCTTTGTTGAGGAGGGTCGATCATTTGACGTTGGATAACTTGAAGCTCACCCAAAGAGTGAGCGATTTGGAGGGAGAGAATAAGGCCCTGGCTAAACGTTGCGCTTCTTTAGAGAAACTCTGCAACTCCTTCAATGAGAGGTCAATTCAAGGGATGCGAGTGAAGTTAAATCACTACAACTCTTTAGTCAGAAAGAGCCAGACTGAAATAAAAGATCTCCTTGAAAATTTATTGGGGGCGAGACCTAAGGTATATGTTGAAATCTAGTTTTAATATTCAATTTTCGTTATCTATATAATCGATAACGACCATATATAAAATAGATAGCGACTATATATATAATCGATAGCGACTATATATATGATCGATCGCGACTATATATATAATCGATAGCGACTATATATATAATCGATAGCGATTATATTTAAAATCGATTTGGACATTTTAAAATGTGGACCAAAAATTAATTCTTATTTTACACCATTATTTCGATGTACAGGATGTGGCTATGGAGGAGCTGATATCGAAGGTGTGCGACACAGCCTTCAATAAGGAACCATTAGCTCCTGCGCATCAGGTTCCTCCTCCTCCTCTCGTTGATGAGGTGAAGGCACACGACGAGCATGAGACCCAATCGATAAGGGTCCTCGGTGAAGAGGAAACCTCTTCCCAATTGCCTCACCAACAATGTCGAAGCTTAAGACCTAGTGTTTAAAGCCGAAAATAATTTCCATCAAACCTAAGGCCCAGCGAAGGGTAGCGGTTGAAAAGAAGCCCACCGCGAAGGCCAGCGAAGGACCAACTGCTGAGCCTGGATCGGTGGTAATCATTACCGCTGGTCCTGGGTCTACTGATGAAGATGCTCCTGCTGAGCTAACAGCGGAGAAAAAATATATGCTAGACATATGGAACAAGCCTGTGAAGGAGGACGAGTAAGTAGAATTACCCTGAATACTTAACTTTATTATTATATATTTATCGTGAAGATTAGTTAAGTTGGTCATTTTTTATGCAGAGAATATGTTAGCACTGTCGGCAAGTACAAGCTGGTGGTGCAATCCTTCAGATGTCTGGCGGAAACCCAGTTCCTGGATAACTTTGTAAGTGTATATTTTAATATACTGTAGGCAAAATCGGTATCGATGGCTTATGTAATCGTTATCGATGGCTCATGGAATCGGTATCGATGGCTTGTAGAGTCGCTAGCGATGGCTTATGTAATCGTTAGCGACTCTGTACATCATCGATATCGATTCATTAGAGAGTCGACAACTATTTCGACGACTTAAATAAACGTAACCGACTCTAAAAAGAATCGATATCGATGATGTAGAGAGTCGCTAACGATTATGTATTAAACTCTTACTGCATATTTTAATCTAACTGCATTGGTTTCAGGTTATGGGCGCCTACATGAGACATTTAGAAGTTATTGATGATAAAATTCATCCTGAGAAAAATGTCAAAAACTTCCTAATGGACCCTGCGACACTGACGTACATGGGCTATGAACTGAGAGATTTCAACAAGTTTTTGCTTGCTGAAAAATTGTACGACCAGTCGATCGAGGTTCAAGTTCACAGGTGGGCTGCCTATAAACAAAGAGAGACCGGGGGGAAGAGGCTGATGGAAACTTTCTTCTACAATGAGCTTCGGGATCTGTGGGCTCACGAATGCAACATAGTATGCTTTTATCCTCTTTATAATTATTCTTTTTAATTTTTTCTATCCTACCCTTTGAGATTATATTACTTTTTTATAGATATTTATGCCAATACATTCTGAACAACCACTACACTGGGCGCTATGATCAGAAGGTAGTCGAACGATCGATAATGATCGTCAATTCTATATTTAATAGGCTCTCTAAGGAAAGATATGTGGCCCAATTGCAGGCGCTGGTAAGATATTTTGCTTAGCATATCTTTTATCATTGTTAGCTTAACATATCTGACACTCCTCTCTATTATTTCGAAACAGACACAATACCTTCCCGTGATCTTATATTTGTACGGTGACTCCTCTGCGCTAATAAAGAAGAACTATCCTTGGCCATCTACTGACTGTCGGATCAAAGCCGTCCCCCGACAGACCAACTCCTGTGATTGCGGAGTGTTTGTTGTGAAGTATGTCGAATACTTTATGATGGGGAAGAAATTTGACTTCGCGCAATCAGATATAGAGAGGATCAGGGCAGAAATTGGCCATACACTGGCTACATACACAGGCGATGGCGGAGTACTGGCGAAGGAAGACAAAAAGGAGGGGGAGCAGCAGTAGTGTGGTTGTATTTGAATATTTTTGTAATAGTGTGGTTGCATTCGAATATTTTTGTAATTGAAAATTGAATTATTTTGAATATAATGGCACTATTTTTATGTACTTGTAGTTAAAAAGTAGAATAGCATCCATTAGCGACTACATATATAGTCGTCATCGACTATATAAATAATCGATTTACGTATGTAATCGCTTTCGATCATGTATGTAATCGTGCGATTGTATAAATAATCGATTTCGACTATATATGTTGTCGTCATTGACGATATTCATAATCGATGCCGATTCTTAAATGAAACGATATCGACGTTATACATAGTCGATGGCGACTCTATATAGAATCGATATCGATTAATTATACAATCGATGACGACTCTATGATTCATCGATCGACTATAATAGAGTGTAAAAAATATGGATTCTCAATTTCTCATTTACATTCAATCTATCATTATTAAAATATACACGTTAGCCCATCGGTCCTTTGCCTTGCAGCTCTGCGTTGTGACCATATTCTGCACTGCTAAATCAGAGTGCCCTAACCTCGCCTTAGACCTTATCCTTCTCTTCCTCGACGGGCTTGCTTTCGGCAATAATAGGGTGGTCTCACTTTCATATTTTCGTGGAGTTGCTCGCTTGGAACTCCCATTGACTTTATCGAGGGAACCCATTGCTCGTCATATGTTTGTCTAAAGCAAGCGGTGAAAACCAGTTCTCACAAAATTTATGGTAGTCGTAACTTCTTCGATTGATGGCATACGGCATGGGAGCAAGGCAAGCAACTCTGTGTCTCGTATTCCAAGTCGACGTGATGAATGTAATTTTCAATTGACTTGGAATTGATCGCGTATGGTTGAGCTCTCTTTCTACCGCCCATTGCAACACTTTCTTCATGTGAGCATCCGCTTTCGGCGAGAGAAGGGTGGTCCATTTATCGAGATATCTCTGCGTTTTGAAAATGATCGTGACTTTCTCTCTAGTAGTTCGATTAAGTCAATAATTGGTCTCTCTCGAGCTATCTTTAGCACTGTTTTAAACTTTCGGCAATATTCGTAGTCGTGGGGACTCGTCGCCTTCCTTCCATATGTGCGGCGTGCCCAATGCTTTGGATCTATTTTAAAATATATTCTACTACCGAGAATCAGCAGGATCTTTCTTCATTTCGTTGATAAAATAATCAAATTTCTCTTTCGAATATGCACGCGCGGCGCACCACCATAGACCCTTCACATTGTTCCTGGGATACTTGTGCTGCAAATTTTGTGTTATATGCCGCATGCAGTAGTTGTGATATGCGTTAGGGAAGATACGTTTCACCGCATTTATTAAACCCTTCGACCTGTCCGTGATAATTACGAGATCCTCGTTAAACCCACCGATCACCGAATTAACGCACCTACCCGCTCAAGAAACCACATCCACATATCCTCTTCTTCTAACTCGACCACGGCAAATGCTAACGGTAATATATGACCATTACCGCTCTTGCAGAGGCGATAAGGAGGATCCCTTCAAACGCTCCTCGTAGGTGTGTGCCGTCTACAAGCAATATGCGACGAAGTGTATTGCGGTAGCTTCCGATGCATGGCCAAAACTCCAAAAAAATCTTTGAAACTTATCGTCAAGAGTAAGTTGAAAGGATGTTTGTACATTAGGATCTACCCTCTTCATCTCCTTCACGTAGGTCGGTAGATCAACAAATTGTCCTTCCCAACTTCCTCTAATATCATTAAGGGCAAGCTCTTTTCCCCTCCAAGCTTTTGCATATGAGATTTGCACATTATAAGCTTTTGTAATATCAAACATTATCGACGCCGGTGTGTAGTCGAATCCTTCCATAAGTTTATCCCGTACATAATTCGCTACGAAGGAGATTGTTACATTACGGTGACCGTGCGGTCCGATCTTAGCGGCTCCGCATGTGTGAGTACTATTGAATGTCTTGATTTGGAAAGAATCGAGCCCAGTCAATTTAGAAGCATGTATTCGCCACGAACAATCGGGTTCGTAGCATCCGGCTGTCACTCGATAACTAGCGGTCCTCAAAGGCCGAATTTGAAAGTTTTTCTCCACCGCGTGTTCTTTCAATGCTCTTTGAAATGTTTGTTTGTCTCGGAAGATCTCTCCAATTTTAAACGTCCAATTCCGATATTCAGTTTCCACCTCTTCATCGGAGGAATCGCCCGATGTCTCTGACATTTCGTAATCTCCGTCTACTAGGGGATTGTCAATATCTCTCACAAAAATTTTTGGGTCCTCTTTGATAAACCCATCTGGTTCGCCTTCATATTCTTCTTCTAAGGTATCTTCATTCATGGCGGTGTTCTCGGGTGGTTGACTAGATCCTTCACCGAAGGGGTTCTGATGTGATTGACCGGATCCTTCACAGAATGGATAATGGCGTGGTTGGCTAGGCCCTTCACCGAAGGGGTGCTCATATGTATGGACATGGGGTTGAGTTACTCCGGTAATTTCCATCGATGGCATGGTAGAACATAAGTTTTGAGTAAACCAAGTTGTCCATCCACCGGGGAAGATATGACTGAAATCGTTGGTATCCACCACCCTCTCTGAAGTATAGTCTAACCATTGACTACATTGTTGTGACCCATGCATGTATTTTGGGTCATCATACGATTCAATCGGAGCATCGTTTAAATCAAATGTTGCTTTCCCTCTGCCATCGTTACAAATATAACCGCTATCGCCCTAACGGGACGGTATCGTATACAATTTCATCCTCAAACTTACATGAAATGAATGAGACACAAAATCGCCGAGATTTACTTGTTCACTTCAACTGGGAAGGATGACGGTTCCTTAATGATGAATACTTTTATAACGTCCACTCCGGATTTATAAAAACTAAATAATGTAGCCAAATCATCAGAGTCCAAAATGTCGGCAACTACAGGCGTATTCACTATCTTCATATGAAACTTTGTTGAAACTGTTTCATCCGCCTTCGCAAAACTGACAACAGACATTTGCCTTATGAATTGTTCATAAGAAATTTCAATTGAAATGTTAATAAGCCTCCGCCGGCCACCTTCATACAAGCCATCATCGTTTACAAGAAGGCCATCATAGTGACAAAGAAGAGGAATCCTCACGTCCGTCATCGTCTGTTTAAGAATGAGAAGGAAGGGTCATAAGACTGATGAAATAAAAGAGAAAAGACGACTATAACTCTTAGTCGATTGCAAATACAATCGATATCGACTCTATTTGAAATCGATATCGATTGTCTATACAATCGATATCGATTGTATATACAATCGGCGTCGACTCTATTTGAAATCGATATCGATTGTATAAACAATCGATATCGACTCGATATACAATCGTCATCGATTGTATATATAATCGATATCGATTTCAAATAGAGTCGTAATCGACTCTATACACAATCGATATCGATTGTATGTGATATCGATATCGGATGTATATGGAGCCGATGACGAAATGCAGGGCCTTCTTCTTCTAAGAGATACTGCATCACTACATAACACTAATAAACTGAAAATGGGGTTAAGTAGGATACCTCTAGTCGCAAGGACAAAGTTCAGGGCCTTCTTCTTCCAAGCCTCTGTTTTCTTCTTCGAAATAGCAGATCAGACTAAGTAAGGACACTCCGTCTAGGGTTTTACACCTCTAACTTTTTTGCAGGTTAAAATGAGGAAGAAGACGATGCTTTGTTTGTTAAAGAAGGTCTTAGAAGGGGGTAATTTGGACCTTTTACTCTCCTTAGGGTCGGCTAGGCTTGGAGCGGGTTTGTCTGGGTAAAAGTGAAACTATAGGGCTTCTGACGTAAAAGGCGTATCTGACAGGGCCGGTCAGGTAAATTTCCCTTCTCGTTAGTACTTATCGTTAAGTCAATGCTATTGAATTTTTTCAAAAACACCTGATTAAGTCAACGTTTGGCTGTACTTATGTCATGAAATCATCTGTTTAATTGTTAATATATATATATATATATATATATATATAAAGAGAAAATGCGTTGAGACATAAAAATATCTCTATATCAATTGATATGAGCGTGACACGTAACATCCTTTTTGTGAAGTAATTGGGAATCACTTTATTAAATAGAGTTACACTTTTAAAATATTTTAATACTCTTTCAACCATCATTTTTAATTTTTTTAAAGTATTTTTTTTTTCTTTTATTTTTCTAAGAAAGTATCAAACATACTTTTTTAAATATATATATATTTTAATAAAAAAATATAACCTCATAGTAGCGAAGTGTTAGCACTTCGACAATAAGCACTGACACCCTGGTGCCAAGGTGCCGACGCTTCACTAAAAAAAAAAGTATGGAGCGTCGGCGCCTCGTTTAGTGGCACCGGTGCTTTGACATATATATATATATATATATATATATATATATAAATAATTTTTTTATGGAAGTGTCAGGGCGACTACGCTTCGGTTTAAGGGTGCCAGCGCTTCAAATTTATTTATTTTATTATTTTTTATTTTTTTATGGAAGCGCCAATGCTTTGATTTTGGAGCGCCGATGCTTCGATTTTGGGGCGCTAGTGCTTTAGAATTTATTTTTTTATGGAAGCACAAGCACCTCGAAATCGAAGCGCCAATGCTTCAAAATTTTTTAATATTTATTTTTATTTATGAAAGCGCCAGTGCTCGCGCCCCGAAATCGAAGCGCCAGCGCTTCAGTTTTGGAGTGCCAACGCTTCGATTTTTTTTTTTTTAAATTTTATTTTATGGAAGTGCCAATATTTTGAATTTTTTTTTTTTTTAGACAGTGCGAACGCCCCTAAACGATGCGCTGATGCTTCGTTTTAGGGGTGTTGACGCTTCTAAACGAAGCACCGACGCTCCTAAAATGAAGCACTTCGTTTCGAGGTGTTGGCGCTACGCTCCCGATATGCTAGTACTTTGCTATCAGACACTATATTTTTTAAATAAAAAAAAAAAAAAAAATAAGTTTGATACTTTTTTGAAATAATAGATAAAATAAAGAGACTTTAAAAAGGTAAAAAATGACAGCTGAAAGGATATTTAACCTTTAAAAGTATAACTCTAGTTAATAATGTGGTCTCAATGTCACCCATTATTTCACAAAAAGGACGCTACATGTTGTACTCATATTAATTAGCGTAGAAATATTTCTATGTCCGAATGTATAATCTTGGGCCTCTATTTATATATATATATATATATATATATATATATATATATATAGTATCATTGTGGTTAGTGATTGTTCACTACAAAAAAAATAAGATTATAAGCAGTAGCCGTTTTTAAAAAAAACTGTTGCTATTAATCATATCGCTACCAAAACCGTCGCTACGCCATTAATAGCATATGCCCCCTGAACCCCTTAATTTTGTAGTGGTCGTTAAGTCAATGCTATTGAATTTTTTAAAAAATTTGCTTCATTAAGTTAATGTTTGAACGTACTTCTGCACGTCCACTGTGAAAGTGATCCTGGAACTATCGCTTAGATGTTGATATATATATATATAAACGCATTGTGGTTAGACTGCTAATTAAGTCAATGTTATTGAATTTTTTAAGAAACTGCTCATTAAGTCAATGCTTGGCCGCATTTCTGTCATGTCCACTGTAAAAGTGATCTTGGAATTATCAGCTTAGTTGTTAATATATATATATATATATATATATAAAAGACGCTCTTGACATTATTTAAATACTATAATGATGTTTAAATGATTTTATTCGGTTACACCACGAATAGTTTGAGATGCAAGTAATCTCTTAAAAATCACATGGATTTGAATCATTTGACTTATGCACTATAATACCAATTATTATTCTTAATTTTAATGACTGATATATTAAAATTTTACTATTATATATATAAATTAGTATTTTGCTCTGGCTACCCAGTTTGCAAAGTTTTTCATATTATTATTTTAGAACTTAATAAATTCGGCAATCAACAAATTCATTATAGACGGATGTGTACATGTATGACCGATATAATATTGCACGCATCATTTGTAGAGTTTAGAGTTAATTATAGAATAGATAGGGCCAAGGATCAAATATCGGTAAACCGATACGTATTGTCCTGAATATTAGGACGATACATATCGTGTATCGGCCGATATATTCAATGTATCTGTGATACATTGAATGTATAATTTGATATATTGAATTTTATTTATTTTTTCCGATTGTCACACAATCGATAGCGACTATGTAGACAATCGCCATCGATTGTGTAGACAATCGAGAAATTTTTTTTTTTTTTTTTTCGATTTTCTATATAGTCGTCATCGATTATATAGACAATCGAAAAAAAAAAATATATAAATATTATCAGACAATACATTGAAATTATCGTCTGATAATTTCAATGTATCGTCTGATATGGGTGATACATTGCTCGTATCGGACGATAAGTACATTGTTTTTAAGGGGGTACGATACAATGCCTTTGTATCGTACCATTCAAGTCCAAAATCGATATGTATCGGTATCAGACGATTTTTTGACCCATGGTCAGATCTAACAAAGTTAATGAGTTTAACACATTTTTGTGCCCTGTAAAAAAGGTCACGCTTATCAGTGGACGTGACTCACTCGTTTAATATATTTTAATATCGGCCACTAAATAAACATAGAAACAAATGATCTCATATAGAATCGGGTCGGGTTGGATTTGTACAAATCGGGTCCTTACAAATCAGGTCGGGTCCATACAAAATCAGGTAGGGTCCTTACATATCAGGTTGGGTCCTTACAGGTCGGGTACGTACAAAATCGGGTTGGGTCCTTACACTAAATGCGTCGAAAATTAACGATGCCGATTTGGTATTCGGATGGTTCACAGCGGCGATTCTCCTCACGCTCTTTCTCTTCCTCTCTCTCTCTCGCTCTCCCTCTATTGAAACCCAAACCCCAAGCAAATTTTCTTTTTCAAAGGCATAAAGCTTCCTTGAGAAGCTTTGTTTTTTTATATAAAAGTCTTTCGCTTCCGAGTGAAGCGCATACATCCGACTTGAATATTAATTCCTATCCAAATGCTTGATTCGGCGTAAAATGCATACACCTAAGCTAGGTGTTAACTATTATACAAAATAAACTTTTGGTTCGGTGTGGGGCTTGCACACCCAAACTACTTATGCATTGGATTAGGTGTTAAGCTTATGCACCGCAATTGTGTATAAGTTTTTGGTCCAAAAATCTCATACGAAGACCAAACGGATCCAAGATGATTTTATCCGAAAAATTTGAAACAGTGACGCGTATCATAATTGACACGTACACCAAATTAGGACCTCTGAGTTCAGAAATTTAGGGATCGAATTGACATTCGGGTTGAGGCCCAAGTTCAAACTTGGGCTCGGGCCCGTGTGCAACAAGCGCATATACATAAGTTCCACATAGGGTACGAGTTGGGATTTAATGTGCTTGGTGCATACCCTTAATTAAAACAAGTGAGGTTCACGACCCCGTTATATAGGTCAAGTGTTTGACTAGGGTTAAATCAGTCAAAATGTCGCATTCTCGTCAAAGCTCAATAATTCAACATTTACAAACATTTGAAGTCGTTACAAATACCATCCCATCCAAAATAATATTCTCAAAATTATCTTTGATAGATGTCTCAAACATTTTCACAAACAATTATTGTGCAGAAATATGTAAACACATATTTGAGCACAAGGCACTATCCCACACAGCAAACCTCCATCCTCCATACCAGAAATCATATCAAAAATTTTATTGATTCTTTCATTAATAGATGCAGTAATGGAAAAAAGATAAATAACTTTCATTATACAACATTTATTATATGTTTAGAATGTGGTTTAACCCTTCATTCAACAAATCAATGACTAACTCACACCCCAACAGTCAATAAACATATAAATTTTTAATCATTGCAGCAGATATAAAAAAAGAAGAGTACCTAGACATCAGATTTAGAGATCTAAGAGATCTATAATAATAAAGTGAAGAGAAGTTGAAGCCCAACCAGAAACACATTAGATGGCTTCCATAAGAACTTTTATATCTTTCACAGTACCAAATAAAAAATTGTAACACATGATTCAAAGAACTTCTATATGAAAACATGTTGTGTTCCTTCGTTTCCAATGCACAGAGATTCGAGAAAGAGGCGAGGTGCAGAGCATAAGTTAGACGAAACCCTCAAATAAAACGCACGGGATCGACCTGCTCTGATATCATGTAGAAATAAATAACTTAAAAACTAAAGAGGAGAAATACCCATTTAAGGTTTATTAGAGAGAGGAGAAGAAGAGAAAGAGAGAGACAAATATAAAGAACGCAATAACACTAATGAACTACATTTCTTCTATTCAAGATAATCAAGTTATATGTGAAGACCCTTTATATAGAGGCAAACAAGATACTATTTCCATTCCTAACCAATGTGAGATTAATATATTATCTACAATTCTAACACATACCATACTTGATATATTATCATCTTCAACAGGCATAGTCAATAACTTAAAAAAAAAATGGTGAATTTTCATTATCTTGGCTAAGGCAAATTTGGGAGTTGACTATGAAATTTTCATATCCATTCAGCTGCTACTAATCAGTTAGCAGAAAAAAAAAATCTGCAAGGGACAATGAAACATGAATGAAATGGGTCTCTCAGGAAATGCAATTCAGAAAATATCTCAAACTTGTAACTTCTTTGCTTTCTATCACCATCATAGCTTATGCATAAGTAGAACACTACTATTGTCAGCGGGGTACCACCTTATTTGCTGATAGGTTACACTGTTGTTGCTTTTTTTTGCTTTAAGGTTGGAGAATGAGCATTTGAACAATGTGGGAAGGTACCGTGCATTCAAGTTCAACTATGATGAGGATGAAGACAAGGATGAGTAGACATTTTTTGCAGTTTGCAAGAGAAGAGATGCAAGAAAAGCCTCATTCAATATTCGATTTAGCTTATCTATTGTATTCCTTTTGTGCTCCCCAACTATTTTATTTATTTATTTCATCATCAACACCTTTTGCCTTCTCTTTGGGAATGGGTTTGTGGTTCCTATTTCCCCCCCCTCAATTCTGTTCTGTTCAGGCGTTAAACTCTCTGTTACAACACTCCTTAACTTGACATGGAATTGTAATATGCCTCACCATTGTGAGTTGGCAGAATTTTTACAGCTGGCTGTGAACTTGATGCTAAGCCTCCTCCTCACTTGGGCTTGGAAAGGATACTTGACGAGATTTCAACAGATAGCTAGAGTCTAGAGAGAGAGTAAAAGTTGGTGGAGCATCCAGAGACTTATAAGTCATTGGACTATCTAGCTGCCAGTCATTCTTAACTAGTCTAGAAGAAAGACAAGTCAACTAACTTATACCTCTCTTTTCTTGGAAAAATTATGAAATGTTGACCCGAAATAATACAAGGAACCGATCCGAGGCACGAGAAATATCGTGTCTGTAAACCAATATTTTCCCCCACCAGTTCAACAAAGTGGTCACTAACAGATTACCGGCAAACTGGTTTCATGATACAATGAACCGACTGTGTATTCTTGTAAAGGATTTCATAAATCCGTTCACACTATTCGAACACTAAATATTGCAAGAAAGCTATGATCATGATCTTTAAAGAAAGAACCAAAGAGTAGGGAGACTCCAATGTATTTGTTATAAAACAATGATTTTAGATTCCTTAAATTAAAAATCAAGTGGTGTAATAATACACCCTTTTCCTATGAAAAGGTGCTACAGACATGTCTTCGGAAAAGACACTTTTTTTGAAGACACCACTTTAAAAAGACACTTCTTTTGAAAAGATGCGTTACTTTGAAAAGTCACATCTTTTTGGAAAAGACATAAGTTTTAAAACTTTTAAATATCCAACATCTCTCTCTTTCACCATTTAACCTCCAGTATTATTCAAAATTGATGTTACTTCATATTCGAAATCCTTATTTACTGTTGACCCTATGTGAAAAAGCTAAAAAAATGATTGCCCAAACCAGTCATTTTTCCAAAAAATTGACTACCCTAACCAATTGTAAAAAAAAAATAGGTTTTTTTTTACTACGGTACACAACAGTCGTTTATGAACTTCAACAACGACTGCTCTTAACAGTCATAAAAGAACTATCTTGGGCAATCTTTTCTATGCAAAATTTTAAAAAAAAAAATTAATCTACACCGACGAATTTTTATGCAATTTTTTATTTTAAATACTATATTTTTTTAAATATTTCTTTTAGCACCATTTCATTGCAATGTGGAACCGCCTGCATTTTTTTTTAGCACCAACTACTACTAAATTGAAATTCAAAATTATTCAAAAATCTATTGACTAGGCAGGAGTTTTGTGACTGTTGTTTATACATGTCAGCTTATGTAGTGAAGTCGGTTATAACCAATTAACCCAAAATAATATTTTTGGGTCTAATACTTCAATGACAGTTGGTGTAGGAAAGTTTCACCATCACCATTGGATCACGATCAAACACCAAGTCGTTTTAAAGTACATGGTCCCTGCTTCTATAACGTGAAACACAAATCACTCTCAATGAACCATTTCATGAAGGTTTTTCAGGAATTAACTTCATACTGTAAAAAGCTTAATCCATCTTTGAGAGATGCAATGCATAAAACTAATCTCCAATGGGGTCTCAAAGGTGACCCAAATCAAAGCAGAGTTAGTAGACAAGGTCCTCGAAACTGAAAACTAGACAAAATCCAAAAATTTAAGTAAAACAAATCTAATAACAAAATTTTGTACCGGTAGAAACTTGAAGCCACTCTGTTTTTTGAATTTCACAAGCTCTTGCCTGATAGTGTCACCCCTCTGCATGCAAAAACACCAACATATTAGCTCTAGTCATTGAATACCTAAACCATGATTTAGAATCTCGACTAAAAAATAAATTAGTTAAGAGTTCCCTTACTTTTAGCATCAAAAATTAGAAATTGAACCATTTATGACCAGATAATAGTAGAAAGAACAAGCTCCCTAAATAGGAGCAGCACATGGAGCAGAGGAATGCTGCTACCAAGCCATGCGTACTTGCCAAAAGCCTTCAGGAATCGGACTCAGTCAAGGCCAAGCTTCGACTATCCTTGATCAAGTTCACTCAGCTCAGACCGGGAATGAGGATAAATATAAAAAAATAACAGTGCACAAATTTTTTTTCTTTCATGAAATCCGTGCTGGTATGCTTTCGACCATGTAGACAGATTGAAATAGCTCGGCGCATTGGTGGCTGTATATGGTCGTCTACCTAATATATAGAAAAGGCCATTGCCTTTCATTACTGTTATCCTTTCTTCACTTAGTTTTACTGTACACGGTTGTCTACCTAACAAGACAGGTGCAAGAACCGAATAACGAAGAGGACTATAGTAACGATGGTCAACTGTCAACATGTCAATTGTATAAAGCAGAGCACAATCTAAAGATGCTCACTTGTCGACATACATATGCTTCACTGGACCGAAATTGGAACATTCTTCCTGAGCTTCCTCAATATCTAAATCGAAATTTCGTTCAGCCTGCAACTTAACTTTGAACCTCAGATTCTCCAATGATAAAATACTAACAATTAAAAAAAAAAAAACAAAAATGTCACAAACCTCAGTATTTGGATCAACCATATTTTTTAGTAATAAGTACTCGCTGGGATCCCCAATAAGCTCCATGGCTGGTGTCGTGACAACTAGTGCCGGAAGAGCTGGAGCAGGTAATACTGCAGCCTGTCCATTCATAGGGAGACCTACACAAACAGCCTTTTGAATTGGAGCTGATCCATTTAGTACAAGAACTCCAAGAGACCCTGCAATACTACAGAATAGGGCTATCATTCAGCTTTTGATATGAATATCTGGGAAAATAGATGCCAGTGGCAGAACAAACCTTGTGGCAATACTAGTGCTATCCAATTTCTGCATGAGCATGGCTCTGGAACAAGCATTTAACGACTGCATGGAAGGAATTCACATGACTGATGACTAAATACCACAACTTTAAGCATATGGGCACTGAAATTCTGCAAGATCAAAACTTGCCTAGAAATGACCAAGTTCAAACCGTTTGAACCCCACATCTGCATGTAAGGAAGTATATTCAAGGAAGACCAGATCATAATTAAACAAATCGAACAAGTTGGCACTATGGTTTAAAATATGTTAATTGATATTAATGGGAGAAAATATATCAGTAAAACTGATTTTATAGAAAGTAACGGTGTAACTGAGCTATGATGGCAATGTTACCTTAATTATCTCGAAGAGATCAATGCCATCAATTTTTAGCTTGGCAGCCATGACAGCAGTAGGGATTGCAAATTCAAGATCAATACCCATGACAGCTGGCTTAACTCCGACAGCAGAAAAACATCTCTGAAAATTCCAAGTACTGGAAAAATTATATAGCATAAGATACCAGAGAAGGTAACTCAAAATGCTTGTAATAAGTACCTGAAAATTTAGGCAAGTCTATCGAAAAAAATAGATATTGTAGAGTTGGGTTTATAAATATAAAAAAAAGGATATTGTAGAGTTAGCAAAATTTTAGCTGGTATCAAGTCAAAACGAGTTCAGAAAATAATAAGTTAGTATAAAAGCTGGCAAATCATAGAAAGGATTGAGAAGTTTTTTTTTTCTTTAACAGGCCTTCAGTTATTCCTTCTTCAATTATTCAATAAGCTGGCAAAGGAAGAGGAAAAGTTACAAATGGGAAACAAATGTCTGTTTTAAAGTGAGCAGAAATTTAAACCCTAGAATCTATAAGATGCAATTCCTGCAATTAAGTACCATACCTACAAATGGTCGAAATCTAATAAAATGTTTTAACAGAAAACGATAGAACATGGTTGCACGTCTTCTGCATCCATTGAAGGATAGTACAGATTGTGTAACAAGAATATGATACTTTAGGTTTCTAAGCATATCAATCCTCATTGTTGTGAGCCCTAATCTATTTACTATTTCCCTAATTTAATTTTAGATATTAAACATTTTAACTTTAAGACATTTATATGGATGTGTCAGTAACATATTGTGCATCCTGAAGTCAGAGGTCCACCACCAATATCCGTGTCCAACATTGACATGCATGTCCATGTCACAGGTACATTTGGTACTACAACAAGCAATTAAAATTAGAGAACATGGCAAATCAAAAGCATTTGAAAGACCACTCACATTTCTTCCTCAGGTTCGATCTTCGGAGCATTCTTTGCTATATACACTGAAAAGCAGTTTCCACATTGAAACCCTCCTTTGCAGAAGTCTCAAAGTAAGGGATGTTTCCCTTTGAGGCACACCATACCTTGGCCTTCTTCCCTCACACCTAAAACCCGAAAGGGAGAACAACTAACACCCATTCAAAATTACAAAGATTTGAGAAATAAGGCAACCATCAACTGCTAATCTCAAAATTCATTTCCGGAGCAGCGTTAATTCCATACAACAGACATCTAGGGGCCCTAAAGGGTATTTATACTTGCTTTGCTGCCTTTTAGACATTATTTGGTAATATTTTTAGAATCATTATCAATAAAATTAACTTGGAAAAATAAACAAATTACATACAATATATATATATATATATATATTAGTTTCTTACCACTCGGCTGCTGCCACCATCCACATCTATCTTGTTCCCCAATACTACAAATGGGAAGTTCTCAGGGTCTGCCGGACTCGCCTACACATTGAACCACAGAGGGTGAAGTTTCATTATTTTGTATTGGGAAATCAGGCTTCTAGGGTAGGGAATGGGTAAGAGACGATACCTGAATTAGAAAATTTTCTCTCCAGTTATTTAGGTCATCGAATGACTTCATGACATTAACTTCGTAGACAACACAGCAGTCTGCGCCAAGGTAGAAAGCCACACCAGGGCTTTGAAACCTTTCGTGGTCAGCTGTATCCCATATCTAGAAATATGAATTACATCAGCAGATGAAATCAGTGAGTTTATAACAACATCATTATTTATAAGGCCAGAACCTCATAATTTCTCCTGTACAAACTGAGAACTACAAAGTTTAGAAGAGATACACATAAGAAATGGTAGTCTAATTAGTCAGAATTTTTTTGAATAAACGCATCAGATATATTCCTGATAATCCAATATCTGTCACTTTCAGCATACCTAGCCAGGACTGAGTAACAAATCTGAGCTTGGCTCAATTACGACAATATCCTACAACACTATTCCTTTATTCGATTATAACACTACGGTTAAATAAATTCTTGAAAGGCAAATGCAGATAAATTTACTTAAACTTGCAGCACCACAGCCTTCAATTTCCAAATAGGTACATTCATTGTGGTCAGATTACAAAAATAGTATTTTTTTTTCAAAAAAATTTACGCCGACGGTTTTTTATGCAAATTTTTTGAGCATCTCAATGACAAAGCATTGAACCTTGTTGTGAAGTGGGTAGCCCTTATCTGAGCATCTCAAGTGGGTATGTCATCTGCTTGACACATGAGCTCCAATTACTGGTCACGATGCAGATCTACTAGCCCATTAGTGTCACTGTATACTGTTGCATAATTTGAGCAGCATATTTTTGGGTGTTGGTGATAAAAAGAAAGAAGGTAAGCTGCATCAAACTGGTAAACAGTAGGGAATGAAATCTTGCACTACAAAAAATAAGACCATTTGTGGCAGCCAAAAACTGCCACTATTAACAAAAAACTGCTGCTAATAGTCTTTTAATAGTTTTTTGTTAATAGCGGCAGTTTTTTGCTTCAAAAAATTGCCGCTAATAACCTATTTTTTTTTGTAGTGTTGGTGTCAAAGTATAGTTATGATTTGGAGAAAAATTTCAGCCCAGCAGTGTTAAAATGATGTTGGAGTAACAACTCCTATTCTTAGTGTCAAGGATTAGTTATGATTTGGCTAGAGCACCTTGGTCTGGTGGTCAGGCAGGGTACTAGATCATTCCACTATAAGCATATTCCGAACTAAGTTCTAATGGGGGATCAAACGAAAATTAGGCCGATTGAGTTTAGCAGCCTTTATTTACTAAATATTCTATGTTGGAATCGAAGAGGTGCTTTAGAGTATCCATCCTAGCCTCGAAATCTACAGAATGGAACCCTCTCTAGCCCATGTGGCTTAATCTAAGTAGCACTGTGGTAGCTTCATCTTTGGGTTTCTATTAAGTATGTAATTATAATCTCATGATGATCTAACAAAAGTTTTAAACTACCAAATCAACTTCCTCATTGAGAATCTACAAAATTTAGGGCAGCTTCTAAAAACAATAAAATAAAAAACAATAAGCTCGCATTAGGTGATCAGGCCGGAGCACCTAAGGTTGTATTTGGTCGTCTATACCGTATGTATGGTCTCGGCGTACAAAATCCAGATCGTTCACATAAAAGATCACCATGTGAATTGGGCACACTTAAATATAGCATCAATTATTTCCCTATTCTTGAACTGCCCTGAGAACAAATTAAATTATAAAGGCATCCTTCAATATAACATGAGTTAAAAATATTATTTACAAAATGAATTTAACATAACTAAATAAAGTTTCTTAGCTTTTCTCCCTAATCATAGCAGATGAAACCATGAAATCTAATTCATGAAGTGTAGCCCAATAAAAACAATTCCTCTACGAATTGGACTAATTGATTTGGATTGCAACAAACCCACAAAGTAAGAATCAACAGCTCAGTTTTCTTTTTATGATTTATGGGAATAATGGAGATGACACACTTCTGGGAACCTGAATCTCTGTTTTTACCGAAAAGTTTCAAAAGAACTGCATGGAGATTTATTTTATTGTATAGGGAAATTATTTCAAATAGGTTGATGAATAGTGAAATATGATGATATTTCACCCATAAAGACCCGCATTTAGTCATCCGATGAAAGTTATCTAATGAGATTTGTAAAGTTTTATGTGTTTCAGGTGAAATTGGTCATTGGATGTACTAAAGGAGCACAAAAGAATGCAAAGTCAACAAACGCCGGAACAATGAAGTAAAGGACAGGCTGGACCCGAACTATTTGGTTAAGTCGATCAATCGACCCTCTAAGGTCGATGCATCACCATAGCAAAGAGATTTAAATTTAAAATTCAAAATTAAATCTGGTCGATTGATCGACCACTTAAGTCAATCAATCAACCAAATTCAAAATTCAAATTCGAATTCCAAACCAGAAAAGATATTTAAGAAAAAAATTTGAGGATTCAGGGGATCTTCTCTCGTTGCATTTTTTTGCTTTTGCTTTCAGTTTCTAGGGCATTCAGTCTCGAGGGTTCCAAGTTTTTGTTATTCATTTTCTCCAGCTTAAAATTTTAGATTAGTTTCATTTACTGCAATTGAAGAACCATTGTACCTGTTGGATTTAAAGATTGGATTAAAACTTTTTGTAGATTTTATTAAAGCTCTGCACGATATTTTAATGTTTATGTCAATTTACTTTTTAATCATGTTGTGCTATTTCATCATGTGTGGCTAGTTTTATTAAGGATGGAGGTCTAATGAATCCCATCCGAGGTATTCGTTTATAATAATATAAATGTGTGATGAAGATATTAGATCAGTTAGTGGACTCTAATGTTACTATTTGTATGGATATAATCTCATCACCATCTGAGATATGGGAGCTAATCATGCCCCGTGATTTCAGATTTACAATGGTGATGTTATTCTAATATCTGTTATCTTAGAATAAATTTTACCACTATTTGAGGTGTGAGTGTTAATCATACACTTATGGGATGCTAATCATACATCTCATTGATCTCAGATCTGTAGTGTGGAATTTACCCAGAAATTTGATTCTGAGTGCTTTCTGAGGTGTGAGTGTTAATTATACACTCATGTGATGCTAATCACACATCTCCTTGATCTCAGATCTGCACTTTAGAACTCACGGGTGTTCAGGTCCCATGCATGTGCATAGATATCTGTTGTGAATCTCATATCTTAATCACAGATTTGTATTGTATAAATGATAAACCTACGATGGGAGGATTTAGTACCCCAATCCTTATCTCTCATTATTTGTTTAAATTTCCAATTATTGTTTAGTGTTTGTCTCATCCATCAAACTCTCAAACTCTTTAAATTAGTAAATACTGTGATAGATCTGTGGTGATTCTTTTGATTAGTTGCTATTTCCGTTTCTAATTTTCTGACTAATCTTCGTGGGAATGATCTCGTACTTTGCACCTACTATCTGCAAACCGATTCATGTACTTGCGAGTACAACTTAATTTTCACAAGTTTTTGGCACCGCTGGTGGGGATTGGATGTAGAAAATTTAAAAATTTTAGAAAATAGAAAATTAATTTTAAGAATTTCTATAGATTTAAATTAGTATTTTAACTAGTTTCAAAAAAAAAAATGAAAAATTAAAAAATTATTGAGATCGATCAATCGAGCTAAAAACTTGATCAATCGACTCTAAAAAATTCACATTCCTTTTTCTCCTGCATAATCCAAATTTTTAGAATTTCAAAATTCAAAATTTTGAATTTCTAAATTTGAATTTAAAAAAAAAAAAAAAACTTTGGAAATTATATATATATATATATATATATATATATATATATATATATATATATATATATATTTCAAATTCTCGATCGATCGCCCTAAACCCTCGATCAATCGGACCTAAAAAAAAAAAAACCAATAGTTAGTGATACTTTTGTGTAATATGTGTCTTTGTATGCACACGAGGTCCTCTAGAGAGAACTCTTTAGAACCTTTCAATTCTGAGATCGAGCGAACTTGCCGTTCGAATAAAACAAATTAGAGCAAGACGAGAAGCCTGAATTAAAACATTAATTTAGTTCGAGATGAATGCAAACGGTTGTGAAGATCACCCACCTGAAAATAAGGAAGAACCAACTCTAAGAGAGTTATTTGTTTCAATCACTACAAACACCCTTTTTTGCATTGCATACCCTGCCACACCTGGTGGCAGATTTAAGATCTGTATAAATGTGATTCAAATCCTTCTAATTTTTCATGGTATGAAAAGAAAAAACCCGTACCAACACATCAAAGACTTCGTCGAAGTCTGTTCTTCAGTGTATCAGAACTTCAGTGAGGAATCTGTGAGATTGCGTCTGTTTCCTTTCTCTATAAAGGATAAAGCCAAAGTCTGGTTAAATTCTTTACCAGCTGGATCTATAACCATCTGGGTTCAGATGGTTAAGAAAATTTTGTCAAAGTTTTTTCCCATGGCCAAGACTAATGCCTTAAGAAGTGAAATCACTGATTTTACACAAGAAGATGACGAGAGATTTTATGAAGCTTGGGATAGGTTCATAGATATCTTATTGAAGTGTCCACATCATAGATTCTCAAAATGGAGATTGGTCCAATATTTTTACAACGGATTGGATCAGGCCAATCGGCATCTGATCGAATCAGTGAACAGTGGAGGATTCCTTGGACTCAGGGACAATGAATCCTATCAATTCTTGGAAAAGTTGACTGAAAATTCATAGCAATGGGACTTATCGAAAACTCGAGATCAACCAAACAATAATCGAGATTAAGCAGGAAACTCAACAAGAAAGGAGGAGTGTATGTGGTAAAAAAAATCCCTGATCTCATGGCAAAGATAGATTTCCTCACTCAACAAGTTGAAGAATTGAAACTAAAAAAGAATGTGAGTGTTGTGAATGTATAACCAGACTCGTTCATATTGTGCAAGTCCAATGCACACATCTGATGGTTGCCCATTAATGCAGAATTACTCAGAAAACCCTTGCGAGCAATTAAACGCATTGAACACCTATGGTTGAAATCAGGAAAATGTCTTCAATAAAAACAATCCGAATAGTTGAAAATATCATCAAAATTTCTCATGGAAGCAAGGAAATCAAAAACCTCAAGCTAGAGGACAAGGGATGAATTTCTATCCAAATCAAAATTTCAACCAAGGACAACAACAGTTTGGTCAAGGACAATTTCAACAGCAAAATTATAGAGGTGGAAACCAATTCCACCAAAATCAAAGTCAAAATGGGCAACTCAGGCAATCCAACTAAAACTTTCAATTCTCACAACCAATGTTGGGATATCAGAACCAACCCGCACAACAACTCGTGAGTCAACCTGATTTTGCGTAAAATTTTTCACCACCTGGATTCAATAATCAACAAGGAAACGTTGCACAACGTCATCCTCAGAACCAATATCCTCAGAGTGAGGATATGTGGAAGTTCATCGAATCCAATACTTCTTCGATATCGATGATGGAAACTCAAATTGGTCAATTGGCAACACTCTTATGTGAAAGAGAAAAGGGATCATTCTCTAGTCAGTCAATTCCAAATCTGAGAGGACAAATGGTCGTCGAGCAGGCCTCAACCTCATCACATGAAGAAAATCAACAATAAATTATAGCAATCATAACATTGAGATTTGGAAAGCAGGTTGATAACAAAGTGGAAATGCCAGAAGAAGATGAGAAGTATGAACTTGAGGATAAAATTGAGATGAATGAGGAAGCCGAAAAAGAAGAGAAACAAAAGAAAAAGATTAACGAAAATAATGAGAGAAAAGAGTTTTGTGCCCAAAGCCTTATATCCTCAAAGTCTAATGGGACCAAAGAAAAACCGTGATCAGGAACGGATCATTGAAATATTCAAGCAGCTAAAGATAAACATTCCCTTCCTAGATGCTATTCAGCAAGTACCAGCATACGCAAAATTTTTGAAGGACTTGGTCACAATCAAAAGAAAGACTAACGTCCCAAAGAAAGTTTTCTTAGCAGAGCAGGTGAATTCAGTATTGCAAGCGAGACTTTCAATTAAATACAAGGACCCTGGTTGTCCTACAATTTCAATCATTATAGGGGAGAACCACATTGATCAAACACTTTTAGACCTTGGAGCAAGTGTTAATATGTTGTCATACTTTGTTTACAAGGAACTCGAGCTGAGCGAACTGAAGCCCACAACAATGACCCTTCAACTTGTTGATAGATCGATCAAAATTCGCAGGGGAATAGTAGAGGATGTCCTTATTAAGGTGGATACTTTCTACTTTCCAGTGGACTTCGTTGTCTTAGATACCGAACCCATTCCCAAACTGAAAAATAATGTCCCGATAATCCTAGGAAGACCTTTCCTAGCAACATCGAATGCATTAACAAATTATCGAAATGGGATAATGAATTTATCATTTGGAAACATGACCGCGGAACTGAATATCTTCTACATTGCGAGACAACTTGTTGAAGATGAGGAACATGCAAAAGTATGTATGATTGACAGTATTGTGGAGAATGCATTCTTTGCTTCGGAATATGAGGACCCCTCTAGAAAATTGTCTAGCCCATTGCGGTAAAAACTTCGATGTGGATCAGGTGATCCACGAAGTTAATGAAATGCTGGATTCGACACCACCCTTGGGAGACAATGAATGGCAACTGAAAAATGAAGCCAAGGAGGAAGAAAGTAAAGAGACATCAAGAGAAGAGGAGAAATCAAAGTTGGAACTGAAATCCCTCCCTGCCGATCTGAAATATGGATACTTAGGAAAAGATTAAACTAATTTGGTGATTATTTCAGCAAAATTGAATGAGAATCAAGAGAAACAGCTCATTGAAGTACTCTAAGACCACAAAAGTACAATCGGATGGTCTATTAAGGACATTAAGGGTATTAGCCCGACGGTGTGCATGCACCGAATTCATTTGGAAGAAAGCGCTAAACCCTCTAGAGAATCACAACGTAGATTGAATCCAATAATACAGGAAGTTGTGAGAAAGGAGGTTATTAAATTGCTAGATGCCGGGATTATATACCCTATTTCTGACAGTAAATGGGTTAGCCCAACACAAGTGGTTCCTAAAAAGTCTGGAGTAACTGTGGTGAAGAATAAAGAGAATGAACAGCTACCAACAAAAGTTCAGACTGGCTGGAGAGTGTGCATCGACTATAGAAAGTTGAATTCAATGACAAGGAAGGATCACTTCCCTCTCCCATTTATTGATCAAATACTTGAGAGACTAGCAGGATCTCAATACTATTATTTCCTCGATGACTATTCTTGATACAATCAGATAGTCATAGCACCAGAAGATCAGGAGAAAACAACGTTCACTGTTCAATTGTCCATTTGAAACGTTCTCCTATCGGCGAATGCCATTTGGGCTTTGCAACGCTCCAGCTACCTTTCAAAGATGTTTGTTGAATGTATTTTCAGACATGATAGAGAGATTTTTGGAAGTCTTCATGGATGACTTCTCAATATATAAGGATAATTTTAATAATTGTCTGTAAAACCTATCTCTAGTTCTTTCGAGATGTCAGGAAAAAAATCTTGTTTTGAATTGGGAGAAATGTCATTTCATGGTACAAAGTGGCATAATCCTTGGACACATAATTTCATCCAAAGGCATTGAGGTGGACAAGGCGAAAGTAGATTTAATTTCAAACCTTCCACCACCCAGAACAGTCAGAGAGATTAGGTCTTTCCTTGGGCATGCTGATTTTTACCGACGATTTATCAAATATTTCAGTAAGATTGCAAAACCCCTATGCAGCTTACTCGGTAAAGATGTCCCATTCCTTTTTGATGAAAAATGCCTAAAAGCTTTCGAGATAATCAAAGCGGAACTTGTTCAAGCTCCAATAATCCAATCTTTAAATTGGAATTTACCGTTTGAGATAATGTGTGACGCATCTGATTATGCAGTAGGAGCAATATTGAGACAAAGGGTGGATAAAATTTTGTACGTAATTTACTATGCAAGTCGCACGTTGAATGATGCACAGTTGAATTATTCAACCACGGAGAAGGAACTGCTAGCAGTAGTCTCTGTGCTAGATAAATTTCGATTCTATTTGTTGGGATCAAAGGTTGTGGTGTTTACGGAACATGCAGCTCTTTGTTATCTCTTTGCAAAGAAGGACGCAAAAGCCCGTTTGATCAGGTGGATTTTACTCTTGTAAGAGTTTAATCTGGAAATTAAAGATAAAAAGGGATTTGAAAATATGGTGGCTGACCACCTATCTTGAATTATTGTTGAGGAATCTGATGATATGGTTCAGATTTTAGAAAATTTTCCTGATGAGCAATTGTTCGCCATCGAACATTCACCATAGTATGCGGATCTGGTCAACTACTTGGTGACGGATAAAGTACCACGGCACTGGAATAAGAATGAAAAAGCTATTTTTTTAGCACGAGCAAAACACTATTTTTTCGAGGATCCGTACTTGTTTAAATATTGTGTCAACAAAATCATCAGAAGGTGCATCCCGAAATCTGAGCAGTAAAAAATTATTTCATTCTGTCATGAGTTATCCTGTGGAGGACATTTCAGCTCAAGAAAAACTACTACAAAGATCCTCCAATGTGGATTCTATTGGCTGACGATTTTCAAAGATTGTCACCAGCACTGCATGTCATGTTATAACTGTCAAATGTTAGGTAGGATTTTAAAGAGAAATATGACGCCCTTAAACCCAGTTCTTGAAGTTGAGGTGTTTGATGTATGGGAAATAGATTTCATGGGTCCATTCCCCAATTCCTTTGAAAATCTATACATCATCGTTGCAGTAGATTATGTTTCAAAATGGGTTGAGGCAATGGCCTGCAAGACGAACGACCACAAGGAGGTTGCTAAATTTCTTAAGAATGAGGTATTTTCGAGATTTGGTTCTCTACGCGCTATCATTAGTGATTGGGGAAAGCATTTCTGTAACAAAGTTTTCGATCAGCTAATGAAAAAGTACGGGATCACACACAAAGTGGCTACACCGTATCACCCTCAAACTAGTGGACAAGTTAAGGTTTCGAATCGGAATATAAAACTCATTTTAGAGAAAACAAGAAAGCCTAACTGGAAAGATTGGCCGTTAAAATTGAACGACACACTATAGGCTTATCAGACATCATTCAAGGCTCCCATTGGAATGTCCCCATATAGGATTGCCTTTGGTAAAGGTTGTCACCTACCTGTTGAGTTAGAACACCGGGCTTATTGGGCTATTAAGTCACTGAACTTCGGTTTATAAAAGGTTGGTGAGAAGCGAAGCTTAGAGATTGCTGAGTTGGAAGAAGTTAGAGCCGATGCATACGACTGTGCAAAATCTCATGCAGCGTGCCCATGATCAGTCCATCTTAAGAAAATCATTTACTGTGAGCCAGAAGGTGTTGTTGTACAATTCAAGGCTTCATTTGTTTCAAGGAAAGCTTAAAACCCGATGGAACGATCCATTCCAGGTCAATCGAATATTCTCAAATGGAGCAATTGAAATCTGTAACCCTCGAAATGGCAGTAAATTTCGAGTAAATGGGCAACGGGTAAAACCATTTTTAGAAAATACCATTGAGGATTTTGATGAGGTTGTGTTAAGAATTCCCGATCAATCGGGATGAAATTGAAAAGTTTGGAATGTCGGGCTAGCGACACTAAATTTAGCGTTTCTTGGGAGGCAACCCAAGTTTGCAAAAACATTCATAAAAAAAAAAAATATTTGGTCGATCAATCGAGCTTTATGCCTCGATCGATCGACAATGTAACAAATGGACGATCAATCGAGTGTTCCTCGATCAATCAACACTTGATTCATGACATCTATTGTGACGACTTTTCAGGCTGATATTTTTCCAGTCGATTAATCGATGCTTTAACTCGATTAATCGACTTTATGCGTTGCGCGTTTCCAATGGTGGCTTAAGTGTCACGTCTTTTCGTACGATGAACGCCTGCATGCGTCGTCCTCGATCAATCGACGAATATAGTTGATTATTCAAATTTAAAAAAAAAATCAATTCACGCCTATGGTTGTACCATTGCAACGCCTGGGGGAAGCGCTGCATGTTAGTGTCGATTAATCGACCCCCTAAGGTCGATGCATCAACCTTTTCCAAAATGCGTGATCCTTTATGTCGCATCTTTTCAATGCCAGGGTCGATTAATCAAGCCATATGCCTCGATTGATCGAGTGAGGAAGTGCGACCGAAGTGAAGAAGTGCCTCTATGCTTATTTAAGGACAGAACGTCCTTTCTATTCTTCATTCGATCCAACATTCCTAAACTTCCCCGAAGCTCTCTGATTTCTTCTGACATTCTCTGCGATGGCATCATCTTCATCTGCACGACTCCCTACCCGACCACAAGGAGCATTTCGAGAACGACCCAAAGGTCGCTTTGCAACTAAGGAAATCTCGTCGAAGTTTGTCTTCGACGTGCTTGCATTCCAAGCAATGCCCAAGTGCGTCGTCTCACTAGCATACATAGTAGCTCTCAACCTCCATTTCTTAATGACTCCACCATCAATCAACGTGTCTGAGCGTGTGGTCTGCTTGTTCTACCAGAACATGAACTGGGTAAACGCCTCAAATGAAGATGACAACGATGCCCATTTTATCATCTCCATCGACGGTTGGGTAAGGAGAATATATCCGGATACGATCGTGAATGTTTTTAACATTCTTGCAATGCTCTCATAGAACCACCAACTCGGGGAAGAACATGACGTCGCCCAGAGACCGATGATTGATGATATGTGCAATGGCATATATGCATCGGGAAATGCTACCAAGCGATCGACTCTTCCACACAATTTGTTATTTTGGGACATCGTCGTCTGCTCGAATCTCTGCCCCAGGGGTCATGTATCAGAACGGATTGGACCTCGGGTGAAGGCTCTATATCGAGGCTATAGAAATTCGTGGCTCAATGTGCCATGATTTTTGCATGATTCGATGTGGCGATGCCTCGATGAAATTGTCAATCCGCCCCCTGGTGATGCCGCACTTATTTACTTCCCCCACCTGGTGATGCAACTCTTACATCACTTAGGTTTTCCTTTTTATCACGATGATAATATCGGGGATCTTCAATTTTACCGCTATGAGCCGACGCAGTGGGACCGGAGTATGCATCTTTTGGGGAATCCTCGTGGAGCCGGTAATGTTGACGCTCAACCGCCTCTTGCCTAGCCTGCACGCCAGCGCCGTTGTGTGCGCCAAGAAGAACCTGCCGCAGAGCCTGAACCAGCATGCAATGAGGGATTATCCCTCGAAGTATGCAAGCTCAGATCAATTCTTTGATCCATGAGAAATAGCGGCAGAAAAATTAAAATCTCCGTCGTAGCCGCTATGATCGGTCCTTTATGCATCAAATGGGACATCGATTGTGGCCCGATGGCTATGACGAGATGAGGGCTCGTGCACGGCAGGCAAAAGAAGAAGAAGATGATTAGAATTAGGATTTATTGTCGCATTGTTTATTTTAGTTTTTAGCTTTAGGATGTTTAATTTTTAAGTTTATTTAGGTAAGATTTCTAATTTGAGTTTGTGTAGGATTAAGAACTTTTAATGTAATAGAATAAAAGAAAAATAATCGAGCCAATCGCTCAATTAATCGACGTTCAGTAAAAAAAAAAAAAAAATAAATGTGTCTCTGTTCGGATAGACACTAGGTTAATCGAGGGCATATAAGGTCAAAATCTATTGACTTGAAAAATCGATTGATTGACCAAACTTTGTTGATTAATCGACTGCTCAGTTTTCGAAAAAAAAAAAAAAATCCGTCCCAAAATTTTCAAAATTTAGAAGTTTACTATTTTAGGAATTTTCTTTTGGCAGGACTCTTTTAGAACTTTCTCTCTATTTATTTCAAGCACTCATAAGATTTTACAACTTCCTCACTATCATTAATCTTCTCAATTCTATCAAGCATCAATGGCCGGAAGAACATATTGCACTCGTGCAACCATGAAAAAGATGGAGGAAACTACAAGAAAAAGGGTAAGGCATAACAGAACATTGGTTCCAATGGACCTCACTAATGTTGATGTGGTGGATCTGGACCCCGTGTCTCTTCCAATATGGGAAGAACCAGCGAGAAAAAGGACCAATTGATCAGCCAAGCCCATGCCAGTCATAGCGGATGATATCAAGATGATTGATTTGGATCCACCCTCCCCAATAGCCAAATCACCATCGCACATCCCTTCTTCTTCATCCTAAACAACATCACCACCAATTTCAGGTTGCAATCCATTAGTGGCATTCATTCCAAGATCAATCCCGAGAGCGATTATTGATCTCATACATGCTGAAATTTGGGCCCAGTTGTACCCGACTCCTATAAATCAAGATTTGCCTACAAGTAGCATTGCTGAACCATCCATCCATTCCTCCTCCTGATGTGACTCCGGATTCCTCGAATCCTGGTCGTATCACCGAAGCGATGTGGAATTTCGCTTTTCCAAAATCGAAGCCAGGATCGGGAAATGATGCTAATGTTTAAAGAAGTTGAAAAATCTTGAGGATGTTTTAGGATCTTCAGGATGTTTTAGGATTTATGATTTTTATTAGTTTTGCTTAATTTCTATTTTTAGGAAGATTTAGGTCTTAATAATTTCTGTTTTTCAATAAGAGTAAATAGCACATTTTAATAAATAAATTTCTCTTTATTTTTAATGATGCTTTTCACCTCCTCTTTGCCTCTTGGTTTATGCGTATTTTGATGCAGGTTTGGGGGTATCCCTCAATTTTTGTATAATGAGGACATTGCACAGATTCGGTTTGGGAGTGGTAAATACGTTATATTTACTAAAAAAAAAAAAAGTTGGATTTAGTCGATCAATCGAGCTTCATGCCTCGATTGATTGACTGTGCACTTTGAAGATTTTTTCCGAAGAATATTTTTTTTTAATTGATTTGTGGAATTTGGAATTGTTAAATTATGCAATCTCACTGGAATAATATTAAGTGTCATTTTTTATCATTGCTATTAGGAAAGAAATTCAATGTGGGAATTAGCAAGAAAATTTAAACTCACCTCTAGAAGTTATGATGTTTGATTCAGTTCGAAAATCTAAAAATTAAGAAATTTATCTAAAATTGTGAATTGAAGGATCTTAGTGGAGATTAAAATCGGTGAGCTTTAGAGTCAATTTCACGTCTTTGATGAGTGCTTACATAAGCTCGGAGTTATCTTTGAATACGACTTATCTTCGCATGATCTCATACGTTTAACTTTAACTTGTGATTTTGCATGACATTATAATTCATATTATTGTGCTAGAACATATTGTATGTCTGCTCAAGACAAATAGGAAAGGTTACCATATTTTGAGGATATGATTGAAGATCATCTTTGGCTCGTTTGTGCTTAAAATACCTCACCTCATATAAATTAATCCTTCTAGTATCCCTTTGTGACTATTGAAAGATTTACCTTTATACGCTCTTTGATGAGTCGCGTCAACATTTACCCATTCACCAGAAAATTCAATCCATCTTATTTCTGAGAAATTAGGAATGAGAATGAGAATGAAAGAAAAGAGAGTAAGTGAAAGATGTCAAATGTAGGTATTTGATAAGAGAATATGGCAGAAAAAGGGGAGAAAAAGAAAAGAAAATTTGAAAAAATAAAAAAGACTATGAGGTGTTTCAAGAAAATGAAATTCAAAAGAGAAGATAAGCATAAGAAAAGAAAGTTAAGAAAAATAGAAGCATAGAAAAAAAAAATAAAAAAAAAAAGGGAAGAAAAGTTAACTCCTTTTCTAATTTCTCAGAAATTTTGAATCCTAATTTCCCTTTCTTTCTTACCCTTACCTGAGCCCCATTACAACCTACAAAAGACTTTCATGATCCAATCTTGTGTTGGTAACTGTCTTGTGGAGAGTAAATGCACAATACCTATGGTGTTTGATATGTATGCATAAAAAATACAAGTATCTTTTTATGAGATTCCTTTTTATTCATTGATGACGTCGTATTTTTCCTGTCATCTGACATCTTTTATTCACTTTATATTCATCTCTCACATGTGTGAAAATATACCCATCATCGGAGAATTTTTATTTTGAGAGTATACCTATTGTGAGGTTTGAATCAAAAAATAAATCTATATGGTTTACAAATAAGATAAATTTTAAGATAAATAAAATTCGACCTGATGATCACACTTGACACATTTAAGGATAAGTGATAAATTTATCTGTACATCGAAGCATTTGACTGACTTAACTAATTATCAATGAGAATGGCATGACATGCGCATTAATTGCATGATGAATACAATCGACAAATTTCACAAGAATCAATTATAGAAAATGTCTTGAAGTTTGTGGGTAACTTCATTGGAAACCTTCAGGAGACAAAACTCCTCCACTAGGGATCACCTAGTGGTTTAAAAGCTTGTTGCATACGCTAAATGCAATCGTGCTCCCTACGAAAGTGACATTTATTGATTATTTTAGGATAATAGTTTATTTATCAGTTTACTTATTTTCTCCTTTGCTCGAGGACTAGCAAAGTGTATGTTTGGGGGTCTGATGAGTAGTGAAATATGATGATATTTTACCCCTAAAGACCCGCATTTAGCCATTCGATGAAAGTTATCTAATGGGATTTATGAAGTTTTATGTGTTTCAGGTGAAATTGGTCATTAGATGCATTAAAGGAGCATAAAAGAATGCAAAGTTAACAAACGCCGGAACAATGAAGCAAAGGACAGGCTGGACCTGAACTATATGGTTATGTCGATCAATCGACTCCCTAAGGTTGATGCATCGACATAACAAAGAGATTTAAATTTAAAATTCAAAATTAAATCTGGTCGATTGATCGACCACTTAAGTCGATCAATCGACCAAGTTCAAAATTCAAATTTGAATTCCGAACCAGAAAAGATATTTAAAAAAAAAATATGAGGATTCGAGGGATCTTCTCTCGTTGTATTTTTTTGCTTTTACTTTCAGTTTCTAGGGCATTCAGTCCCGAGGGTTCCAAGTTTTTGTTATTCATTTTCTCCAGCTTAAAATTTTAGATTAGTTTCATTTACTATAATTGAAAAACCATTGTACCTGTTGGATTTAAAGATTGGATTAAAGCTTTTTGTGGATTTTATTAAAGCTCTGCACGGTATTTTAATGTTTATGTCAATTTACTTGTTAATCATGCTATTTTATTCCATCATGTGTGGCTAGTTTACTTAAGGATGGGGGTCTAATGAATCTCATCCGAGGTATTCGCTTATAATAATATAAATGTATGATGAAGATATTAGATCAGTTAGTGGACTCTGATGTTACTATTTGTATGAATATAATCTCCTCGCCATCTGAGATATGGGAGCTAATCATGCCCCGTGATCTCAGATTTACAATGGTGCTGTTATTCTAATCTCTGTTATCTCAGGATAAATTTTACCACTATCTGAGGTGTGAGTGTTAATCATACGCTCACGAGATGTTAATCATACATCTCCTTGATCCCAGATTTGTAGTGTGGAATCTATCCAGAGATTTGATTCTGAGTATTTTCTGAGGTGTCAGTGTTAATCATACATTTATGGGATGTTAATCATACATCTCTTTGATCTCAGATCTGCACTTTAGAACTCACGGGTGTTCAGATCTCACGCATGTGCATAGATATCTATTGTGAACCTCATATCTTAATCACATATTTGTATTGTATGAATAATAAACCTACGATGGGAGGATTTAATACCCCAATCCTTATCTCTTATTATTTGTTTAAATTTTCAGTTATTGTTTAGTATTTATCTCATCCATCAAACTCTCAAACTCTTTAAATTAGTAAATACTGTGATAGATCTGTGGTGATTCTTTTGATTAATTGCTATTTCCGTTTCTAATTTTTAGACCAATCTTCGTGAGAACGATCTTGTACTCTGCACCTACTATCTGCAAACCGATTCGTGCATTTGTGAGTACAACTTAATTTTCACAAAATAGGTCTTCCCAAATATAGATGGAAAAGAAAATTTAGGGTGATTGAAAGAGTAGAAGAGTTGAAAGCAAATGCTTTTGGAAAAGGGATTGACAAACTGGCAAGGAAGATGTCTCGTCTCTAGGAGGGCTAGAAAAACCATCAAATTTGGTTTTTTTACATTTTCTGTTCAAAAGTGCGAGGGCGCTTCCGATGAGTATTTGAAAAACGATATGATTGGGGAGCTTTTGGGGCCTAAACTATAGTTATAATTGAAATAAGTATAATCCAACCTTGGTTATACAGAAGGGTGCTTCTAGAAATACATTTTTCTAAAATGTTTCGCTAAGAACTTAGTTGAAAGGTGCGGTTTCCTTCAATATTTTTAACTATTAAATCCAAAAATATAATACTTCCCTTCATACTATGAAATTCATTCTTTTAAATAGAACAAGGGGCTAAGATCAATCTGATTAAAGAAACGACATACTACGTTGCTAACTACCAAACAAAGTAGATCCAATGTTCTCTCTCGTAAACCAAATCAGCGAAGCTACATTCCCAATTCAAGCCGATTTTCAATCACTTGGAACAATCAATCAAAAACCAAATCCATAAACTAACGAACGAAAGGAGATCAAATGATTGATTACCTGCGAGGTGGACCGCACAAGCCATCTTCTGCGGCGGCCCAGACTTAGGCATAAGGAAAGCGACCCTTGCATGATAAGTGCCTTGGTTTCGGAGCATTCCATTCCAGTAGAAAGCCATTCCATCCATTTGAATAAACAAAGAGCCAAAGTTTGAACTTACATGTAAGTCTTATACATGTGGAAACATATGAACATACATGCCTGCATGTGTCTGAATACCATGTATGTCGGTATGATTGTATGAAATAAATTCATTTACTTAAAATCAGTATATTGCCTTAAGTCAGAACACTTTGAGCTTAGAATTTACATGCTTTCAACAAAAGTGTACTGTTATTCACACCCCATTAGACTGGTTTCTCACCCCAGTGACTCTTTTAAAGCTCACACCGCTTGTCATGTCAATCATCATATAATTTTTCCCGCACATCAACCTTCCCACCCAGCCGAGTTCTCCTCGATCCGTGATACTCGAACCTTCAATGTGTCACGACCCATAATCCTTACCCGATGTCGAGGGTCTAGAATTCTGTGTTATGATACCGCACGCTTGTTAAGGCGATAAGCGGATATACACATTTCTTAATTCGATTTAGCATATGGATCAAGACATTTGATAAAACCATTTAAAGGTGAATGACTCATAAGTCAACAGCGGAGGACGTAGCAGACAATAGTAACGTGATCAATCCTAACCATGCATTTAGGATAGAAAACAAACTGAGGTTTTACGTAAGATAAAACGGTCTCAAACGTAAACTTAAAAGTGGTACTGATAAATAAAGTAACTAATAACAAGTCTCCCCTGAAAATAATAAAAACTATAACTAAAGAATCTCTCAATGCTCAAAGTAGTCCGTCGGATCTACTCCCTCGTCCAGATGGTAGCCGACGTCTTCACTCTCACGAGCCACATCAGGAACAGCAACATCCCCTTCCTCAGTGTTGGAAAAATCAGAGTTCTCACCTGCAACTGTTAGTTTTGGAGAGGGGGGTGAGTTTACTTAGTCACGTAAACTCAGCAGGTTGCACAATCGATCCATCATAAAATACCCAGGTGATCGTGTGTGCAATCACTTGAGTTGCGGTATAATTTGAAATAAACCAAACAACTATAAATGATTACAAAAATATTTAAGATCTCATAGTCTATCATATCGAAACTGAAAAATATAGCATAAAAAGAAAAGACATAACATAAAATGAAAAGACCTGACATAAAATGAAATGAATATGATGCATCAAGTTCTTATCTCCTTTGTATCTACTTTGTCGACTTATCTTATTTGGCATATCTTAAAACTTAATATTGCTTCATACGCCTACACCATGTACTTCGCATCTTACTTAATTTACGTATACGACCTGTGTCAGGGCCGCTGCTCGAGCCTATCACGTGAGGTCCACGTGTAGATAATCACCTAACCTCCATATCATATTGTATACCACCAGCCAGCCTTATGAGGTTGCATGCATTTAAATCAGTGTTCCCTTACGTTCGGGACACTGTCGTATCGTATTGTCCTTAAAACCCGTCTTTGCTGCAGACGTTGGATCTTGCGGTGGCACGCAAGACATGACACATGTAGAAACTTAATTTGTATTTTGCTGGCCTTCATAACGTAACTTATCCGTATTCGTAGCTTACCTTATCTTACATATCATATCTTATTGTTAGCTTAAAACTTAATTTGAAGTGAGCCAGGTGCGATAAGATTCACAAAAATCACGCTTTCTAAGGGACATGTTCCGTAGTAACCTGGATGTATTTCGTGTGGCAGCCCATACTCCCATAGAGGTGTTGCATCCGTACATGAATGCCTACATTTCAAGTTTCACGTGACCGTGATGGGAACCCCACTATGACGAAGGATTAAAAGTCGTGTGACATAGCTTATTCCTTTTTAATTATGCATATGCCCTATCGTGATTTTTCTATATGGTGCATGTCATATGATGAAAGGACTAACTTAGCCAAAAGAAACTATTTCATACGCCTTACATACTTGTTAATATAACATAATAATTAAAATTTGAAAAGAACAGATATTTCATACAAAAATTTTGGAGAAACCTTCATGAGCCGTTAGATTGCTTAGAGAGTGATCAGGCCTGTGGTTCTTAAAGTTTTCTAAGTGGTCTGTGTGTTGAGACCTTTTTTTAGTTTTGACCCAAGAGTGGATCAAAGAGACGAGTCAAATAATCCCCTTAGTTATACACGGGTTTATATCCTTTATCAAATCTTTCAAACTTGCGGGTCTCAAAACACGTTCTCAAAGTTTTAGTGACACTTTTATGATCCATTAGATTATATTATGTTACTATCGAGATCGTTTTGAAGTTGGTCCTATAGGCCAGTTGCGCCTTGATTCGCAAAAATTAAGGGTCAAAGGGAGCTTATGGCGTTATTCCATGTGGCACCTAAGGCTAAAATAAGAAGCCATGAACTTTGAATCATCTATAATCTAATCTGAATCTTTAGATGATTTGACCATAAAATTTTACTTAAGGTTGGTTCTTTTGTCCCGATCCTGATTCGAACTTTAGCCCACTAGATCCTCCAGTCAACATTTCACAAGATCTAAGAGTCACGTGCACACTTAGTATACTTACTATGTGGCGATCAAGTTGAACGGATCTGAACCATCAGATACTTAAGAAGGATAATTTTAAGGTGTTAGGTCTTTGGGCCCAATTTATTTTGACCTCTAAGGTCTCAGATCTAAGGGTCAATCCCTTCATGATCAATGATATCCATATGACATTTTAATTTCTTGATTTTGGTATCGATTTCTCTGTTTAGAGGTTGGTTCTCCCTCTCTTTCCTTCTCTAGATTTCTCTATTAGAGGTTGGGCCGATCTCGTTTTTTTTTTTTTTTTACACTACCTCCTCCTTCTCCCTTAGCAAATTGCTAGTTCCTACTAGCAAATTGCCTTCCGTTTCTGCATCAAGTTAGAAGCAATTTCAGCCGTTTGATCCTTGGGTCTCATGATCTGTTGTCAAAAATAGAGATGGCAGACATTTTACTACAAAGAGGTCATGAACTATAATTTTCTTTTACTTGTTCTCCTATCATATCTGTTCATCTCCCTCGGCTAAAAAAATATACTTGGTTAGGGATCTTATTGCAGAGATGTGGAGCCATAGTTTTAAAACCAGAAGGATCAGTCTCATTGTTAAGCACATGCCAACTCCTACATATATTTCTTATTTCTCTAGTTATTCATCTTCTATTTGGGTCTTCTCTCTCTATATGTATTCACTCCCATACCTTCTCCGTATATATGAACACATACAAATCTATGTGTACACAAGTATATATAAAAATATCATTTACCGCACTATTTGTCATCTCTTTTGTAGAGACAAGGGGGTATTTGAAGGGGAGATTGGAGGAGGGATTATTTCCCTTGTTAAACACTCACATGATTTCATCTATATATATATATATATATATATATATATATATATATATATATATATATATATATTTATCTTCACTGACGAAATCGTGGAGAAGAAGATGTCTCTCTCTCTCTCTCTCTCCCTCTCTCTCTCTCCACTGTAAACACCTATATAAACAATACAAAACACTATATATATTTATTATATATCTATATATATCAAGGGCAACTATTATATGCCTACATATAGGATTTATGTTATTATACACACCGAAATACATGTGTATAAATAACTTTTGAATACCTAAATAAGATAAATAGATATTCATTTAATATATATATATATATATATATATATATATATATAATTTTATTTTTATTATTATTATTTTTTTGCATGGCTAAGTAGCCAATAATGGGGTTTCATAAAATATAGTTTTTTAAAAAAATAAAGAATAAAAATAAAATAAAAAGTTGAATATTTTAAGATCGATCAAGGGGCACCCACTTGTTGGAGTGTGCACGTGGGTTTGGGTGACTCGTGCTGCTCGAAGGGTCAAATCGCGTGAACTTTCACGGTTCGTTCTTCTCGCCTATGCCTCGGAATGAAGTTCCGCAGTGATTCGATGTAGGGACGTAGGAGGCGGTATATGCGGTGTCAGTTTGATGATGTTTTAGAAATGACCGACCTTTCGTTGCCGACGTCTCCGATGAAGATCACGAGGAAGAGATCGGATGGTGATTGGAGTGGCTGTCTTAAAAGAGGTGTAGGGAAGTGAAACTGTTATCAAGTTGGCTGCCCCGAGCAGCTGTGTGGGTTGCTACGTAAGGATGAAGAAGAATGGGTCTCCTCACCCTAAATATTTAAAGAAGGAAAAGTCCAATTTTGGACCCAAAGGAGCTCTAATTAGACGGACCCAACAGTAGATAGGGTAGCCGATCCTGGCATCTAATTTATTTCCGAAAACTAATGGATTGACAGCTACCCATAGAAAGGCAAAAAAAAGAACAATAATAAAAAAAAAGATTATTGTTTTTGGAGGTTTCAAAAACAGCAAGATGTATTAATCTTGTGGGTTCTTTCTATTTCTAAGGTGCAATTACATTGACTATTTAAATCCTAACGAAGGAAGGTTATTTGGAGAACGTGTGCTTGGGATTGGTTTCTTAAAGGCAATAGATTGCCTGGTATCAGGATCCAACTCAATTTGTAAACTTCTTAATTGAGTAAGTGCGTTGGGTTAGAGCGTGGGGCATTCACACGGTTTCGATGCTCACTAGCATCTAACACCATTAAATGACCTCCCCTAAGATCTGGGTCATAACACAATGTCCCTGGAGTACCCGTGTTCTACATGTGGGGTCCTTGTTGAATATGACTCAACCATATCCAACTATTTTCTAATAAAATACTAAATTTTGATCAACATAATTACATCACCTTCCAGTAGTATAAAGTCATTACATATTACATATAAAATATTTATATTACAAAATTACTAGAAGATTATACACATAGCAGTATCCTTGTATCATGATATATGGGGATCAAGCAACTTCAACACAGGCTACAGTACACGTAGATTTATATTGATGAACAAGGTAATCATAAATTCATAATGGGTAAAAAAATCCAATAGTCAGTGGACCCCCTTTCTAAGAAATCTATAAGGAAAAAACAGAATGACCTAGCCGAGTAACAGAGTAACTAGTTTGACTCACTGAGTCAACTGAACCAACGATGCCCCAAAAATCTTATGTACGTTTTAAACCCCGGTATTAATCTGCTGAGATTTTTTTTGTCTTACATGTAATTTTATAAGCCAATCAAACAAAATATTAACTCGGTGAGTCAACACAGTTGACTTAATCTTCAAGAAATCAGCACCATATATGAAAAGGGTAAAGTGGCAAAACTATTCTTTTCGCCACTTGATTCCTTATCCTCTACACTAAGATAAACTGGTTTAAAATTTTATGATGAGAATACCGAAGCATGCATAGCAATCAATAACAAACTAATGACGCGTCTTAGATGTTTGGCACAGTAGGAATGTAGGAGAGAAGTGATATGATGGAACTATAATAATGGCTGTAATCAATTCAGGTAAGGAAGCAGATCTGAAGGGCATGAAATAGCCAATAAAGTAGTGAAACATTAAAACATATACAGAGCTACTAATGCAGATGGGTTCAAAAAGTTCCCCCATCAAGCAATTCAAGCATTTATTGAAAGCAGTTTAAATGAGCAGATTTATGTTAAAAATGGCCCTTGTAACAAAACACTTCCATAAAAATTTTACTCTGAACAGGAAAAAGAAAAAAAAAAGCTCTCTGAATACTTACTGCCACGGATCATCACCAGCGAGCATCAAATCACCTTCATTGTCTGTGTACACAACCATCCAGCTTTTGTTGGCAGCCATCAATTCACCATCGAATTCAAACATTTGATCTAACTCGGCAAAATGTTCCTCATAACAACTGAATTTGGTAAGGTCCACAGACCTTCCAAGAGCAATACCCTGCTTATGAACCTGAAATCAAATTATGCAAATTCCTCAGTAATTTACCGACTTCACAAAGAACAGTTGCATTCCTGACTCTAAATGATGTCCCCATAATGAATTAGCGCGCTATTTTCAGTTTCTCTTTGATCTATTCAAATAAGAAAGAATGGCAATGCACGAGGACAAACACTGAAACTTTTAATGAAAAGTTTCAAATTTTTTTTATGGAAAAAGCCAAGCAAACGAGTCTGTTCTCAAGTGTTCTATGGAAAACTTTGACTTCATATCAAAGAGAAGCTTATGCGCAATTTCTTAATTTTTTCAGTCCATTCTTTTTTTTAATCGGTAAACCCATTTAGGGTGGTGTTATTTACACCCGTTAAATTTGTGAATAACATACGGTTTCCCTCCATAATAATAAATTGTTGACTGTCTTGAACCAAACGAAGGAAATCTTTTTTCATCCCAACCTTCCACATACTAGATCTTGAGGTCACGAATCACCTGTTAGGACGGTCATATGTTGATTCCATGTGGTACACATCCCCAAAAGTGATCATATGCTAGGTATGCCCATGATCACGATTACTTTTGGGGATGTGTGCCTCATAGAATCAAGCTATGATTGTCTGATAGGTGTGTCATAATCTCAAGATCTATTTTGTGGAAGATCAGGACGAAAAGCAATCTCCATCGCCTAATTTAAGGTAGTCAAAACGGGTGTGAATAACCACTCCCATTTACAAATGACGATTGCTGAAAGCAAATGGTGGTTGCTGAAGAAGAAATCCTTATTTTATTAGCAAATAATGAGTGGACTTCGGACTTGACAAATTGAAGGAAGACATGGGTTTGGGTACCGTTATTCACACTCCTTTGAGACTGCTTTCTCAACCCAGTGTTGAAAATTCCAGCTAAAAGATACTCTTTTAAAAATCACACCCCTACTTTATTTTTATTTTTTTCTCTTTACTGGGTGAGAAAGCAGTCTCTATGAGTGTAAATAAAGGTACACTATGGGTTTTTGTGTGAAAAATTAAAGACTTCTTTGTATAGGGTAATCGACCAATTGATTTGATTTCTTAGTAAAGGATGTGATGTCGACCGAGGATCCAAATTGCGGTTTCCTTTTCAGTTTCAGGCATGACCGAACGGGAAAATTTGACAGAATTTTCATTGTCATACAAAAATTGACTGATAAATTTTAGTCAATAATTTAAATTAATGGCCAAAATTTTGAACCATGCTGTCAACTGAACAATGCAATGTTGGTGTCGGGAGTTGAATCAATAGAAGTGCCCTATTTTATTAAGGAAAATTATAAACGGTGGATAGCTTGTGATAAACAATTTTGCAGGCAACTTATGTGGCATGATGTGATTGGCTACAGTACTTGGGCCCCACTATATGAGTAGTTAGTGACATCGCGCCACATTGGCTGCATACAAAATTGTCCATTATATAATTGTGAGAACCCGAATTTTCTCAACATAATTTTCTGAGATATATTTTTTTTGACTAATTGGGAAAATTCGGACCGCCAGATCGCAAAACATAATCTAATTATAGAACACTTGGTACATCCACAAAGTGCGGAAATCGAAACTATTTAATATATGACAAAATAAAAATTTCATTTCTTTACAGATCGTGAAACTGAGAATTCTAAAACAAACCATCAGTGATGGCCAATTATCACCTAAACAGTGGCATACAAAATGTATATATAATACAAATTCTAATTCTACGAAGTTTCGTGAATATACCAAGTCTAAAGTCCAAAGGTCACTAGACCAAGTCTCAAAATCAAAGATTTACAGGATCATCTTTAAGTCTGATCCAGATCTGTACTTGTGATGTATAGTCGGGGTGACCTAATAGTCTAAGCTCAGCAGGGGAAAACTAAATACAAAATTCATATCTTATCAAATCAAAGCATATATTCGATGACTGAATTTAAAAGCAGTTTTCATATCAAATGCAGGATTGAAAACAATAATGAGTTCGAAATCATAACTAAAATGTGTCAAATAAAAAAAATAGAACATATTATGTCAGAAAGCAAAACCTATAACGTCAGGAAACATTGTAAAGAAACAGAGTCATCTCAGAAACATTGTACAGAAACAGAACGTATCAGATAACGAAAACAGAAACAAAAACATATCAGAAACAAAAACGTATCAGAATCTAAGCATCGGATCGAAGCATCCCTTTGTGGGAACTGAGTAAAAACCTCGGAGCCTCAACTCCTCTTTGTCACCGATGTGTGACCAAAGCATCATATCAAAATAGCAAAGTGGAACCAAGCATAAAATGGAACAAAGCCAATAACGGAAGTAGAAACAAAATCATGTTAGCAAGCATGAACAAAATCATATCAGAAAGCATAATGATCCACACATCAGACCAAAGCATCCCTTAGTTGGAACAGGGTAAAAACCTTGGAGCCTCAACTCCTCTTTATCACCGATGTTGTAATGACCCTAAAATTCTGAAACAAACTCTATTGCTCTTGCTTGGCACGAAAATCGAGACGAATTAAAAAATTTATAATGATAATATTAGTATCAATATTATTAATCTGTAAGCGTGTAAAGTCATAGGTCACGTGTTACGTGAGTCTGAGATATGAGGAGATACTTGGTAGAATAGTATACACTGAGTATGATGTATGTGCTCAGCTTAGAAACCAAGCTTTTGGGAATGGAAATATCAGAGATATTTTCATGGGTTTAGCTTATATGAGAAGGAAGAGGTTAGAGCTTCACCTCTCCTCATTGTCCTTCCTCTTTGAACTGGAGTTTAGCTGAGTGATCACGTGTGCCGTTAATACCTCACGTTGTATGTGGTTTGAGTTTTAGAGAAACCCTTTATGAAACTATAGGTTTGTAGAACCCAGAGATCTCGAATCCAAGTGTGAGAAAAGACGGTTGAGCAGTAGTGTAGAATCTGGAGGAGGATACACCTCTTTCTTTAGCATAAGGTCTCGCTCATAACTCCAGGAATCGTCAATAACGATGGAAACTTGGATTACGGATCCGAAATCCACTTTGGATCGCAATCATCGTGAACCAAAGAAGCAACTCTAAAAGAGGTGAGTTACTATGTATTTGTAGAAGTTTAGATGTCATAAATATATATATGCATGTGCTTGTATGATTCGATGAGAATCATAAAGAGTTAAGGATGAAATAGGTTAAAAATTAATGAACCTCATTAATGGCAGAAACTGTCATTTCCGATCGATCAAATTTAGTATTTGATCGATCAGACTGTAATCCGATCGATCAAATTTAGTATTTGATCAATTAGACTGTAATCCGATCGATCAAACCTAAGAAATTATCGATCGAATTATATAAATCTCTTATATAATAGAAGGGTATTTTTCTGAAGGTTAAAGCCCGATAAATCCGATCGATCAAATTGGGATTTGATCGATCAAATTTGAAATTGATCGATCAAATTATAAAATGATCGATCAAATGAAGAGCTGATCGATCAAATGGGAAATTGATCGATTGAATTGTGAAATTGATCGATCATTTTAGGAAAATGATCGATCGAATACTATATAAATTTTATATAACAGGAGGTTTGAATTTTTGGAATTTTGTTCTAAAGGGATCCGATTGATCAAATTATGAAATAATCAATCAAATTGAAGATCTGATCGATCAATAAGGGAGAATGATCGATCAAATTCTTGTATTCAAACTGTGTTGAATTCTGGTATCTGATCGATCAAATAGGGAAAATGATCGATTGAATTCCCCTGTTCAGTCTATGTTGGTTATGGGATCCGATCGATCAAACGTAGTGAATGATCGATCGAATAGTGAATCCGATCAATCAAATAGGGAAGTTGATCGATCGAATTCCTCTGTTTGGTTTGGTTTGGTTTGGTTTTCTGGGGGAAAACACTGCTGGACAGTGTATCACTTAATATTCTGACACCTCTGACACTTAGTACACTGTACTTGTGGTCTAGGTTAAAACCGAGACGCTTTAAAAAGCTTTGAATTTGTTTAGAAAGACTTGATTTAAGGTAGGGGAAATTCAACTTAACTTGTATCCGATTCTGACTGCATGGTTTCATGGTATCTGTATTCTGAAGCATGTTCTGATTTTTGTTTAAAATCATACCTTGTATAACCATGAAGTATTCTGTCATCCTGATTTCTGACACTAAACATCTGATATCTGTCATCTGATTCCTGAGAATATGTAATATGCATTTGATTTTAAGTTCATGTGACGAATCCCACCGACTCAGCGGTATATCCGTGACCGGCACAGCAGGATATCCATGTATCTTATTTGTAATTTCTCTGACATAAGTTACTCTCCTTTGAAGAGGCTTGCTGCATTCATAAAATTATTCATTGAACGACGATGGTCGGAGTTACCCATTGGCAAATATCTGGCTACCACGTGCTATATTCACGAGAGTTATTTAAGTATAGAATTTAAGTAACTAAATAATGTATGCATAGCATCTGAAAACTCTGAGAATACAATCTCCTATGATATTCTGCATTTGTTCTGCCTTTTAAAAGCTCTGCATCTGATATCTAATCATTTCTGTCTGTAATCATCTTTTTAGACCATGTGTTCTGAAAACTATCTTTTACAATTTTAATGCAACTTAATTGAATTTCTTCTATTGAGCTTAGATGGTTAGCTTACCCCTGACACTATGTCATAGGTTCTGAGGCTCGGGCTCCAGGCACTGAGAGCGATCCTGATTATCAGCCTGAGGCTGAGGCTGAGGTTGAGGAGGAGGACACTGATATCCCTGCTGACGAGTACTATCCGTAGCTAGGGTATTTAGTCTTGTATTTTGGGATCAGTACACGTTGTATTACGGATTATGTGGTTCTGGTGTCTACTGTTTTGCATTTATATTCTGTAGTTACATTTACTTATTGTTGTATACATCTTATAGGAACTACTATTGGGAACCATTGTTTTGGGTGATGGATGTTCATCACCAGTGGTTCTTCTTGGTTTCTTTTTAAGGTTATATATTTATTTTGATATATATATTATTTTCTTCATGTTTAGTGCCTTATATAATGACTTTATCTGCCTCATAAGATAGTGTCTGCTCTGGTTTTTGCTACATGAGCAGACACTCTTTGATTTTTCTGGAGATCATCAGTGTATATGATCCTGATGGCAGGAATTTCCAAGTGCGAAAATTCAGACTGTCACAGAATGTGTCACCAAAGTATCATATCAAAATATCCCTTAGCGGGAAACAAAATACATCACATTAAGGCATCCCTTAGTGAGGAACGAAAACATATCAGATCATAAACATGTGACCAAAGCATATAACGGAAAAAAGCATCAGGTTAAAGCATCCCATAGCAAGAACAGGGTCAAAACCCCGGGACTCCACTCCCCTTTGCAAAGTAATCAACGTGGCCAAAGCATCCGATAGCGGGAACAAAGCATTCCGTAGCGAAAGCAAGTTCGTAACCCCAGGGACTCCACCCCTCTCTAGGAGACTCTACTCTTAATTTTTCACATGATTTCAGAGTCGTGCAACTCACATTTAGAATTCAATGTTCAGAGTTTGTTATTCAGAGTTCAGATAGAAAGTTCAGAGTTCAAATGTCACGACCCGAAATTCTAACCCGTCCCGAGGGCCTAGAATTTCGAGTTATGACCCGCACATATCCTGGATATGCTAAGCGGACATACACATAATCAGAGTTATCGCGCACGCCTGGTTTCACAAAATCCGTAAGAGCCAACGACATAAAGGTGGGATATAAATAATCAGAAATATTGAATGACTGTGATAAAATGTAATAAATCCATCAATAAAACGTAAACAAGGTCGGAGACAAATCCAATAAAAGAAGTCATAGAGTCAATAATAACAACAGAGGACAATATCCACTACCGAGTCCATAATAATCAATATCCGATACTTGAATCAAATTAGCACAGTAGTCCTCCTGGTACACAGTGGCGTCCCCTCCCAAGGATCCCAATACTCCGCGTCCACTGGGTCAATGATGTCAACGTCAACAGGATAAGGATAGCCGGCGTCGACTCCGCCAATGTAATCACCTATAGCTGTTAGATTATCATGGGATAAGTTTACTTAGTCACGTAAACTCAATGGGATATCCCACCAATTCACCCCATTCTACTCAGGTGCATTGTGGGTGCATTAAGTGAGTGATAAACATAATATCTCAAAGACGATAGTAAGAGAAAATTAAAATCATTTATATATCATAGAACTGATATCATATCATAGATACAGGACCATGATCTAGATACTCATATCCTAACGTACCTCACCATATCTCATAACATACCATATCTTATAACATATTATCTCTTATTATCATTATCGTATATACATTTGTACATCGCATGAGCATAACTAAAATACTCATAAAATCTTAAACGACCTGTGCTAGAGTCGCTACTCGAGCTACCATGTGAGAGTCATCATAGTATTATACCACCATATCATAACGTCATCATGTCATACTCATACACCTCCATCCAGCCTAATGGGAAGACATAATGGTTAAACGTAACTCATACTCATACTCATATGTCTCCCCCGTCGTGGCTGTAATACGTTGTTGCCCTTACGGTGGCTACGCAAGGAATGATAAGTACAAAGACTTAAGTTCTTAATCTTATATTAGCCAACACAGCGGTGTCTTATTATTGTACTCATATCATAACTTATCTTATCTCATACTCATATTTTATCTTACTCATAGACTTAATTCTAAGATAAATTATAGTAGGATGCCTTTCTTAAATCACGCTTTCCAAGAAAAAGGTTCTGTAGTAATCTAGATGCACTTCATGTGGCAGCCCATACTATCATAGAAGTGTTACATTCGTACATAGATGTCAATATTTTGAGTTTCATGTGACCGTAAAAGAGATCTTACCACAGTTAAAGCCTACAGTCGAACCTCATAACTTAATTCATAACTTATACTATCATATTTAAATTCGAGGTGATCGGGTCACTGTATACGACGTTATACTGAATTCGCATTCACCCGACTCGTCATGGGTCCCATTCCACAATGAGTTGTAAGACATGTGAATACAGTGTATTTCTCGCTTCGATACCATCTCAGCGAATCACCACGCTTAAGCGTAGGCATAATCTCATATACTCTCGTATATATGCCCTAACTTACTCATAACTCGTATATATAATATGATCAAAATATAAACACGGAAGAATCATGAGTACAAGAAGATTTACATAATATTTAATTATATTTATACATATAATTTATTTATATAACACCAATATAACTATAGAATAAGGTTATAAGTGTGATTTCGATAACTTTAAGGTTAGAATTTGATTTTCACGAGGTATCAAATTTCTAACACTTCGTGTTATCGAAGTGATCGCATTGAAGTGATAAAAATGACATATATAGGTTATTATAATTAAGTGTTCAATTAGAAAGATGATACAAATTAAAAATAAGTGCATCATGACCATCGATCGAAACATCAAGTAATTAAAATGAGAGTTTTGGTCGTGTAAGTGGAGTTATAGGAGAAAACAATAATAAGAATATTGTTTGATGTCTATTTGGACAAAATCGATCAATTGATTTTGAATCGATCAGTCGGTATATAATATGCAAATACTCAATTCGGGTTAGAGTCGATCGATTGGTCTTAGAGTTGATGGATCGAGTCTGAAGTTGGGTTTTATCGTACCTGTGTATTATAATGTAATTTTATATTTATAAAATATTCTAGTATAAGAGTGTAATGATTATATAGTAAAAGTTATATAATATATCATTAAACCCATGACATAGGTTAAAAGAATTAAGAATACCTCGTATTTTAAATATAATATTATATCCCCATATTAATATATAATATTATATAGCCATTGGCCTTTAATATAATATAATATTATATACTTACATAATATAAGCTCTCATTTTAATATGATATTATATAATATAAGTTTTTACTATAATATAGTACTATATACTTATATAGTATACAACACACTATCATAATTTGTAACACCATAAAATGATAAGAGTTGATGTTAAATCATGGACGGGCACCAATAATGGTGTTACTGTGCCCACCACAAGATTAAAGAGAGTACGTGCAACATTCCAGATTATTAGAATGGATAGAGTAAAATTTGTATAGAGATATTTCTCACTAAATGCCATTGAAAGTGCTCTGATCAGATGGCTAGTATCTCATCTAAGCTATAGTTTCTCACTTTTATAATGTAAATAATAAGAGCACATAATAACTGTGTTGTGGCATCAAAACCTGACACGAACTCAATAAGTTGAGTGAACAGAAGAGGATGGTGATGCGTTGGATGGTCAGGTAAGGAGAATGAATTAGTGAATGCAGTACACATGGGAATTTTGTAGTTCATATATGATATAAGGAACTTAATTAAATTAGAGAAAAAGGAGTACTCTCACTACTCTAGTTTTGTGTGAAATTATATAATAATATTATACTAATACCATATAATGTTTATTAATTTAATAATATTGATTCCTACCGACCATCGGTTCAAATATAATATAATATATATAATTAGAAGGGGGCTTTGGGTATTATAATGATATTTAATGAAATGCCATCATTACCTTATATATATATATAATATTTAATCCCATTCCCATAAGATACCTAATTATATTAATACAATTTTTGATTGAATATAATTATAAGTATATATATTTCTATAATATAAAGGGGGCTCACAACTCCAGTGTTTTGATTATAATAGCATATAAAGGCAGTGATTGTATGATGTAATATTACATAATATAATATATTATTATAATCAAATCACAACAGTGATATATATAATATAAAAGAAAATCACATCAACCATCATAAAGCGACAACAATGAAGAAGAGTAAAATCAAACTGAAAGTGCAGAGACTCTATGGGTCGTTCAATTGAGGGAGCGACTACATATTAATAATATAATTGGGTTTACAGTTTTTCCCTGATTAAAATAATAAGGGTAAAACAAATTAGGGCACTTTTCAAAAAAATGACTCATATTGATAAAGTTTCTCACCATTATACTAAAAGGGAAAGTTTCTCATAATCAGGACTGCACGGATTTTCTTGCTGTGAAAATTTGAAAAAGCAGGGTATCAAGGTCATTTCACTAATCACTAAACAGTATATTTCACAGATTTTTAGGACCTCGAAATACGGTGCATCCTGATTATGAGAAACTTTTGATTTCAGTATAATAGGGACAAACTTTTTTTTTCCAATCCTGTTTCAGTAAATTTCCCAACAAATTAGGTAGGGTTCCGAGAAATATAATATTTAACACAAAATAATAATATCAAGAATATAATCAAAAATCAAATTACAATTAGGTTTGGTCATTTTATTCAATCTTAAAATAGTATTATCTATAAATGAATCTAGGGTTCATTTTATAGCTCGTCGATACGCGATCGAATCGTATCCTACATGACGGGATCTAAGAAGAATAAGATAGATGGATGAGTACCCACCTCTTTGATAAACGTGTGCGAGTTCGGTTTGATTGGGTTGAAGGAATCAGATTCCAAGCCTTTATACAAGCCATGAGAACCAGGTGGGACACGAGATCCGTGCAGTGACAGATATTGGCGCTGCAGTGAAGGACAGAAAGTGGGCTTATGTTGCTATGTAGATGAACATGAAAGAGAGCATGGGAGTTGTCGTGGATGTATTCCTCAAGAGAAGATGACAAGATAGATGGGTTGTTGTTGTGCATTATTTCATGGGAAATTTACATTTACGACCCTATAATTTTGCTTATTTGCAGAAATGGCCTAATAGTTTCATTCCTTGCATAACAAGCTAGCTTCAAGCCTAGCCGATTCCACGTCACCTCCCACTTGCTAAGCCAGCACAGTATGATTTATTTATATTATTTATATATATATATATATAATATATTATAGGACTATACGAATTCATTCCCCGCTACTTTTTTCTTTATCCCGTTTCCCATTAGTAGTTCAGAGTTCAGACCAACCCTAATATCGTCACTTTTACCTGTTCAGATCAACCTTATCAGCGCAAAGGATAACTGGTAAGAATAAATTTTTAGCAAGCAGTTGTTTAGTTAGAAAAGTAAAAAATGGGTGGCGGCCCACTATAGCGAGCCGTTACTTCAAGATAGCGGGCCGCTACTTCAAGATAGCGGGCCGCTACTTCAAGATAGCGGACCGCTATCTCAGGATAGCGGGCCGCTATCTCAGGATAGCGGGACGCTACTTCAAGATAGCGGGACGCTACTTCAAGATAGCGGCCCGCTAGCTACCCAGACTAATTTTATTATTATCAATTTAGTGTTTAATTTCTATTATTTTTTCCATTGTATTGATCAATTTAGGGTTTAAGGTTTTATTTTTATTTTTTTTTTAATATTTGTAGATTGAAATGGATGTTCCCATTCTTTGTCATTTCGATGGAGTCCGTGTTAGAGATGATACTTACAACGGTAGACATCAGAAGATTATTGTTATCAAAGACAATATACCGTTTGATCAATTTAAGCAGAAAATATACAATATTAGTAGGACTCAATCGGAAGAGCATTCAATTTCCCTATCCGTTTCATTGCGCATCGGGAAAGAGTTGATGTTTGCTGAATTGTCAGACTTTGATGATCTTGCAAACTTATTTAGAGCATATCGTATTGGTGATGGTGTGATAAATGTTTATATCGAGAAATAATTAATCACTCATGTCACGAAACCAATAGAGTCTTCAGACGTTCCAATGAGACAAGACGATGAAGATCAAGGATATTGTCCTCAAATGAATCCGATGGACAATACATTAATCACTCTTGTCACAGAACCAATAGCATCTTCAGACGTTCCAATGAGACAAGACGATGAAGATCAAGGATATTATCCTCAAATGAATCCGATGGACAATACATGTCAGCATAACGATGAAGCGGTGAACAACATATTTGATTGGAATCAGTGGGAAACATTTTTGGGAGGCATTAGTCCATACGAATGGCCTTATGAACAAATAGCTTCGGAGCGAACGGTAATCGAGGCCAAAGCACAGGAGCGAACACTAACCATACCTCGATGGACTCAATCCCAAGCACGTAATAATATTCTAGTCGATGATGGTGATAGCGATCCTGAAAATACTGAATCACTGCCCTCCTCGCCCACTTCGCGTGTTCATACTAATAGGGAAATTGATCAACCTATGGTGGACGAAGACTATCAGCTTAATGAGTCGAAAGGAGAGTATATGGATTCGGATGATGAAGAACTGTATGAAAGGGGGCCATTAACTGTTGGTCAGACATTCAGAAATAAAAAAACCTTTCAAAAAGCTCTTAGAGAGTTTGCAATGACAAATAATTTTTAAATTAAACCAATAAAAACTAGTCCTCTTCGAGTTACCGCGAGCTGTATTCAATTAGGGTGTGCTTGACGAATACATGCATCAAAATTGGTGGGTGTGGACACGTTCGTTGTGAAGACATTTCGTCTGCAGCATACGTGCGAAATGCCAGCTTTCGGAAGAGGACATTGCCAGTGTACGAATTCTTGAATAGCTTCCTTCATGAAGGATAAATTGTTAAAAGGCTTTGACGAGACTCCTGCTTTAATAATTTTTTATATTGAAAAAAAATATGGGGTAACAGTAAGTTATTGGAAAGCATGGAGAGGGAAAGAAATGACTTTAAGCGACATCCGAGGTAGCTGGAAAGAGCAATTTAAAATGTTACTGTCTTATATCGTCGAATTACAGCGAGTTGATCCAGACGTACAGACCGAATTGTGTCGCGAGCCTGATAGTGCCTTTCAGAGGCTCTTCGTAGCATTTGGACCTTGTATTAGGAGCTATCGTAATACTTAGCGAAGAATAATTGCGGTAGGTGGAACGCATTTGCGCGGACGATACAATGGAGTGTTGTTAATAGCTACGGGGATAGACGGTAATAGACATTTATTTCCTATAGCGTTCGGCGTCGTATCAAAGAGAATGAAGATCATTGGACATGTTTCCTTGATCTATTAGGGAGACGCGTAATCGGGGAGTTTGAAGAGCAATTTGTATTGATATCAGACTGGCAGAAGGGGTTGATGGAAGCTGTACATAATGTTTTTCCTAATGCATTTCACAGCTACTGTATGCGACACCTAACTTTGAATCTTTTTTATACATACAAGGATACAATCTCTCGACCGCTGTTTTGAATTGCTGCCCGTACATTCTCTGAGGCAAAATTCAAAAGAATTTTACAAAAAATACAAGACCAGCCCCCCCGAGAATGTATAACATGAATTAAAGAAGTCGGTGACCATTTCTGGGCGCGCGCATATTTTCCAGGAAAGCGTTATGATATGTTGACAATAAATATAGTTGAAAGCATTAACAGTGTGTTGAAGATAGCTAGAGAGGAACCGATCGTGACAATGTTAGAAACCATTCACACGAAGGTAGCCGAATTCTACCTTCGGCGTCAGAAAGAAGGAAATAAAATGACACACGAGTTGGCACCGATGGTGGAGAGCACATAACACGAAATTCAGGGTGGGCCCGTTGAAAGAACGCTATTCCATATGGTCGCGATACATTTCAAGTTAAACGTGGGCAATTTACTCATAATATCGATCTAGAGAAACGAACGTGTACATGCAGACGTTGGGCTATCCATTGATTATCATGTTCGCATGCGATTGTTGCATTATCATACAGAAACATGGATAAAGAGATTCCTCAATTTTGTGATCATTGGTTTACCAGTGCTTTATTTAGGGAAACTTATAAAGAACAATTTGTTCTGACCGTTGATAAGCGCCAATGGGCAGTTATAAGGGAAGCCATCGAGGTTTTACCTCCGCATAACATACGTTAAGCCGGACGCCCAAAGAAGAGGAGGATACGATCTAAAGGCGAAGTTCGACCACTACGGTGTAAAAATTGTAATGAATATAGACATAACCACCGCTCTTGTAAATTTGATAGAATATAAAATCACTTTTTTTAGTTTTTTTTGGTCAATAAAATTTTTCATTAACCATGAATTATGATTTAGAGAGTTAAATTTGAATAGTGTAAACACCTACTCAGAGGCTCAAACCTGACTTGATTTGATCTTAAGATTGTGTCTCCTCAGTTTGGCCATCCATTTTGATGAATGTCCACTGGGATTTCCTTTTATACATGCTAAAGCGATTCGTTTTCGACGAGAAATGGATCAAATGGATCAATGACTGTGTCTCCTCGTATAGTCTTTGGAACGCATCTAGGAAAGCATTTTTCCATAGGGTTACAGAAAAATTGTCTTGTTAATGATCAATAACCTATGAATTAAAAGAATAAATAGAGAGAGAGAAAGAGAGAGTTGATGATTAAAATTGTAATGAGTTTTCTTGCTGGACCTCGAAGTATACAAAAAATGCATTCATTATCCCAATAATTTGAATCATAATATACAAAACAAAATAAACAAGTCAAAAAATAAAAACTAAGTCCCAAATGTGGACAATAAATGTCCAATTTCATATCGAAATTGCTGCATGTTTGTCTCTTGAAAATCTACTTTCCGCCGCTAGGAAAAGTATTCAACATATTTTAGTACGAAAACCCCACAGTCCCAACCATTCTTTTGGAGGGGAAGATCAACACTATTTATGATAGTAAGTTGCTATTACTGATCGAGAGCAGAACTCAATCCTAAAGTGTGAAGAAGTCGCGGCAGGTGATGTATCAACGAAACTTTGTGCATATCAAACTTCTTTGAACACTCTCAGTCGGCAGGGTCTATAAGCTTTATAACACGGTCCGTTACGAAAATGATAGCCAATGCCCAATGATGGTGTCTATGGCTATATATTAGAAAAAATATCTGCGTGCAATCGTAAATCTAATTAGTAATGTGTTAATTAAATAAACTTTAAAAGTGTGATCGCTATCAAAAAATAACTTACCGTCTCACAATCGATAGCATTAATACCGCGTGAGGTACTTCGAAAGAGTGGCTCAAGCGGCTTCGCCTGGTGGCGAATCTGCCACCTGTCGCAATAGGCCTCCCATCTATCATTTTCATTCAGTGGCTCTAAATTTTCATCATAGACGAATTTTTGAAACTTTACATGGTCTGCTATAATTAAGGCATGAAATCTAATATGAAAATAACTCATTATTTGAATCTATTAATGACGTAAATAAAGGCAGATAAATAAATTAAATCATACAATCAAATAATAAAAAATAAAAACGATACCAATGCAGAGGCTGATGCAAACCAGCTCTTCTCCGCTATTTCTACGAACATATTATCATTTCTATTGTCTAAAACTTTAAAATACAAATCGATAACTTCGTTGTCAAGCAACGATTTTCCCTTCAAAACCTTTAAATGCCCTACGGTGACGTCTAGATCGCAGATAGTATTAATAACTAAATCTTCTTGCACAGGCCGATTTCATAAGCTCCTCATAAATTTCTTTTCCATTGACTTTGGAACCTCTTCTTCTTCTTCCGCTTTTTTTCTTTTATTTGTAATGATTTTTTCCGTTGGTGACTTTCTTTTGTTTCGATTTCGAAGCTTGTATAACGTACCCTTGGTAGAAGCAGGAATATTCACTAATAAGGGTTTAAAAGACGCCGATTGCGACTCAACAGTTGGCTGAGTTACTGGCGGATTAACCCCTTTATTTATATCTTCAACCGGCGATTGGGGTTTAGAAGTTTGAGTGATTGGGGCAGGGTGGTGATGAGTAATTGGGGCAGGATGAGGAGAAGGGGGTTAATTCAGAAATTTGAGTGATTGGAGCAGGGTGATGAGGAGAAGGGGGTTTAGCAGCTGATGAGGGCTAAGGGGCTGGTTCTGGGGCAGGAGATTTAGGAGTAACAAAGGTCTCAAATAGTGTAGAGATAATTTCATTCTATATAAGGAAAAAAAAAAAGAAGTTAAACAAAGAATTATAAAAAAAAATGAGTCGGGATAGCGGACCGCTATCATGACTTAGCGCACTGCTATCCCGGGATAGCGAACCGTTAAGTTAGGATAGCGGACCGCTATCTCGGGATAGCGGACGCGCTATCACAAGATAGCGGTCCGCGATCCAAGGATAGCGGTCCGCTATCCTGACTTAGTAGTCCGCTATCCTGAGATAGTGGTTCGCTATAAAATTATTAAAAAATAATAATATTAATTAAATAAATTTAAATAAAATAAAATTAAAAAATGATTATTATATTATATAACAAATGAGACTAGTTTTATACCTTTGTCAAATGAGATTGAACCTTTACAAGTTCGCTCCTAATTACAATATTTTCACTCTTTAAATTCTCTAACTCCTCTTTTAAATTCTTGTTCTCCCTTCCCTGCTGCTCAATTGTGAATGCCTGCCCTTTTAACATAGTGAAAGCATGTTTGAAATCGCCCTTAATTTCTTCAACAGCCTTGCGTAGGGACGAACATTCTTTTCTAAGCTCCTTAACTTCATTTAGGAGCTCAGCATGTCTAACAGGTTGTTCTCTAATTGTTGGCTTCCCCTTTAATTCTTTTTGATTGCGTAATACAAATTCGTATTCGTTATTATCATCACTGTTAGATTCATCATTGTCATCATTATCTTTATCATATTCTTCACTTATCTCTTTTTCTTTTGATGGGTATTCCCTTTTTTCGGTAGGGTAATCCCTTTTTTTTCTCGATTTTTCAACTAACAGTTTCCTTTCTCTCTCCCAATGATTGAAGAATTGTCGAACTGATAGATATTATAGTTTGTATTTCTCATAATCAAATTCGACAATTACCGGAGACGTAATAATTTTTTCTCTGTAATAATTTGGAGTACGGTTGACTTTTAGAGCTTCCCGTTTCAGTAGCCTCGAAAATGGATTTTTCATTTGTGTACGAGGAGTGTCGATTCCAGAAAAGTACTCCAACGCCCATATCTGTAACGCTATAGTGCAATCGTATATGTTGTATTATCCATTTTTCGAGACTTTTGCCGATTCTCTTCTCCCAATCGCTTTTTTTATGCAATCAACTAAATTATTGTAAACTTCAAGCCCTCACGGATATTGGTTAAAGTATTCTAAGTTATCAACTAACTTTAAATATTTACTATCAACTTCCTGATATGTGTTCGGAAGTAGAAAAGAGCATACAAGAAACAACAACTATAATTTCAAAAATTCATCTTCGGAAAGATGGGCACTGTCTATGACTTTTTCGATACGAGATCTTCTAGCCAACTGTTCTCCAAAGAATTTGTACCGAATAGTTTTCTCTTCTCTTATAGTCCTTTGCTCAGACTCATTTTCTTCAAATATTTCCAACATATTTAATCCTAAAATCAGTGATATATCGACCTCTTGCAAAACTAACTTGGTGTTGTTCACATTAAACATGTTATCTTTCACCCAAAAGCTTACAATTGTCTCAATTAAGTCTCCAATAAAGATTAATTTCTTAGACATCCTAAACAGATGACCAAAAATTGATTCATCCAGCATCATCTTCCTCACTTCGTTGCAATGCATATAAAATTTTCTAACACTAATACCTGTACACTTTTCAAAGGGATTTTACGGCTTCGGCTTCGACTTCGACATCTTCGTATGTGTGAAAGAAACTGCATAGAACGTATTTAAACATAATTTAGTTATTTATTAAAAAAAAAAATTAATAAATAGCGTATAGCGGACCGCTATCCTAGAGTAGCGAGCCGCTATCCTGGAGTAGCGAGCCGCTACCCTGGAGTAGCTGTAATATCCCGAAAAATTGATCGTTTGACTTTGACCTCAAGATCCGTGCCCGATTGATCGTAGGTTTGACCAAGTGATGGTCAAACATTGAGTTCATGAAGTGATGAACTGATGGGATGCAATTGTGACTAGAAGTGTTGAATAGTATTGGTTTTGAGCTACATACACCTATCTCTGGTGTATGCGCTTAACACCGAAACCAAAAGAGAGGATATAAGGGTTTAATAACCCTAGAATCCTTTTGTTTTGATTATTGAAGAGAGTTCAGAAGAGAGAGAGAAAGAGGAAGAGATTAATTGTCAATGAGTTATTGTGGTTAGATTGAGGGAAGATAGAGCATTGATTGCCGGATTCAACGCGTTTGGAGCCGTTGAAGCAAAAGCTGGAACCCTAGCCATTTCAACCTAGATCTTGATCAATTTGAGAATTGATTGAGGTGAGTTTAATTAAAGTGAATGCATGTATTGTAGACAAATTTAATTCAGTCAAGTAGGGTTAAAAAGAGTAGATTAAAGGCTTAGAAATAAAAGAAATGAGTTTTGGAAGAACAACCCGAAAGGAGGCTGAATCTGGCCAAATCGATTAATTGAAATTGGGATTCGATTAATCGATTTTGGCCCAGAAGTTGAAAAGTCATGAGTGCCCGATTTCGATTAATCGATTTGGATGTTCGATTAATCGATTTGAAAATCGACTAATCGACTGGGTACTTCTAGTGGCTGGAAAACAAGATCTGGGGAAATCGATTAATCGAGTTGGAAAATCGATTAATCGATTTTGGATTTCGATTAATCAATTTGGGATCGACTAATCGATTTCAGACTTTCGACCACTCGATTTGAGAATCGACTTTATTATGTTAGAGACTTCGATTAATCGAATTTGAATCTTGATTAATCGATTTGGGTTTTGATTAATCGATTTTGGAAATCGATTAATCGAATTGTATTTCGATTAATCGATTTTGGGAATCGATTAATCGACTTTGACAGTTTTGCTTGACTTTCTAAGTTTTCTTTGAGATTCATGGAGGGTCCATGACCTTCTTCATTACATCTTTAGTGATGTATTACATGTGTTATGATGTACCATAGGTGGTACATGTGAAAGCGAGCACAAGAAGCCGTGTGGGACCTTAATGCTTGGACCATCAGAAACTTGAGGTAGGGAACACCTTGAACATGTACTTTAATTTCAAGAGCATGTATGTAGTGATATAATTATCAGATTTGAAGTTGTTTTAACTACGAAAAGCTTTGTGAAAATGAGTGTGTGTGTAACACCAAGAACGTGAAAAAGGCATCAGTGTGATGCAAGTGATTAAGATCAAACAATCTAATAAGAATGAGACATCCCCAGGGGATGAGAAAGTAATAAAGGCATCAGTGGATGCGAGTATGTATACATCCCAGGGATGTATATATATGATTGAATAATTATTGTTGAGGCCTAACTGATATAAGATAACACACTTACACGGTGAACAACTATATATAAAGCATATGTTATTTTTGTTATTTGAGATTTGATAGGATACCCCACCGACGTGGTGAGATACCCATGACTGACACGGCAGGATATCCGTGACCGGTACGGTAGCCAATCCATACACCAGTGCGGAGGTTTATCCGTAACAGTAAGCACATCCCAGGGATGTTGAGATGAGTTTTAACCCCGCCGCTTATTGAGAAAGGGGCTTGGGTCGTATTCCCAGGGAATACTTTTATAACAACTGTCTATTTAGACAACGATGAAGGGTATCTCATCGGGGCTCGATGCTATATTGCTCGGGGATTACTTAAGTTGAAGATTTAAGTTTTGCTTTAGGCTTGTTCAGTGTCATTCATGATAAATCAACAATAAAGTAAGACATACTAATTACCAGTATGGGTGTATACTCACCCGATAGGCATCATCTAGGTATGATCCATGGTCGGGTTTGGGCTCTGGCTCAGTTCGGTCTCGGGGTTTGAGTCATATGGTATGCGCACACAAGCACACATATACATGCTCTATATAAGGGATTCACATTGGGATTGTGCCGGTTGCATACATCATACGAGAAAATAGTGGGCCCGAGGCTACGTCATACTGGTCCAAAGTGACCAAGGTCAAACTAGTCAAAACAAATTTCGTCAAATGTCAACGATTCAACGTTTGCAAAAATTTGGGTCGTTACATCAAATACAGAATTTAAAGTTTAAGATACAAAGTTCAGAGTTCAATAACAGAGTTCAGAGTTTAAAGTTCAATGACAGAAGTTCAATGTTTCAATGCAAGTCAAATGTCAAAAGATTTCAATGTTCAAACAAAAATAGATTCTTAACAGTCAAACAAATTTCAAATATTCAGATGCAAAACAGATTTCCATAAAATTAAAGTTCTAAAAAATAAGATTCAGTGTAAAATTATCATCAAAGTCTATGATTTAAGTCAAAAATATAACTGTGCATTGAAATTCCCCTACCATTCCAAATTCAAATTCAAGGTTTTCAATTTTCAAATGCGATTAAATCTGATAAATCTAAATCCATTTCTAACCATCATACTCAATTTAATTCTATCAAGGAATTCTATGCATCGGGATAAAATGAAATTGTGCGTTGGGTTTCCCCTACCATTCCAAATTCAAATTCAAGGTTTTCAATATTCAAATGCGATTAAATCTGACAAATCTAAATCTATTTCTAACCATCATACTCAATTTGATTCTATCAAGGAATACTATGCATCTGGATAAAATGAAATTATGCGTTGAGTTTCCCCTACCATTCCAAATTCAAATTCAAGGTTTCAATGTTCAAATGCGGTTAAATCTGACAAATCTAAATCCATTTCTAACCATTATACTCAATTTGATTCTATCAAAGAATTCTATGCATCGAGATAAAATGCAATTGTACGTTGAGTTTTCCCACCACAGTAAAAGTTCGCAATTGATCGATTTTGACAGATTCAGAAACTCATTCGGGCTTCTTCTTCCTCCATCCGAATCGCTCAAAACTCATGGCACACACTCCCATCTACTGATACATCAAATCTAAACTACCTCTACACTATTAAATATAAATCTTACCTTCTAATCTTATGCGCGAACTTTTACTGTGGTCGGAATCGATGAATTTGACACGAAACCCTCTTTTTCTTTTGATTGCAGTAGAGTGGGGATTTGAAATTTCTTGAGGATCCAAAGTAGAGCAAAAGCTTCATGAGTAGAGAGAGGGATTTGTGAGGAGATCCGCGAAAATTAGGGTTCTCAAATGGGGTTTTAGAGATAGTGCTCTCTCACGCTCCTTGATCGCGGTCGCATCAAAGACCCAAGCTTTCTTGCGATCAATCAGAGAAGACGAAGAATTTGTGAGGGAGATCAACAATGATCTTCGGACGAGCAAAAGAGGCGGAGGTTTTCTTCTTCTCCTTCTCTCTCTAAGCTCTTTTCTCTTCCGATTTCTCTCTAACCTTTTCAAATGAATGAAACTTCCAAAGAAAGTTTTACTTATAACTAATGGAGTTGGTTCTGTGTGACTCTAGTACACATAATTTGGGTATTTGTCACTTCTTCAAAGGTTCTAGTTGAGGCCCAAAGTCGACCTAAATAGTTGGACCAATTAGTCGACCCTAATCAATCAGCCCAACTAGTTGACTCAATTAGTCGGCTCAAATGATCAGCCCAACTGGTTCAATAAGTTTTAGTCATTAATAAACTTTTATTTTTCACAGAAAATTTGCCTCTAGTTTGCACACATGCACATTGTGCTGAATGTCTTGCCAAATACGTATACTTGGTTGGGTACCACGTGACATGTTGGGTTATTGGGCTCGGTTCGACTAGAAATTCAGGTTGAGGCCTAAATTCATGCATCGGGCTCGAGTTTGTGTGTAACATGCACAAACACGCATACGCTTTATATAGGATATGAGTTGGGATTTAATGTGTTTGGCGCATACCCCCAATTATAACAGGTGAGATTTGAGGCCACGTTACCTAGGTCAAATATTTGACTCAAATCAAATCAGTCAAAAGACCGCATTCTCGTTAAAGGTCAACGATTCAACATTTTCAAAACTTTTTTGGAATGGGTCACTGTACTTTTGATGTGTTCCATACGGTTTAACTGGAGTGGTTGATTGGAAGGACCTGATTCAAGATTTGGTAGGCTGAAATTGTACTAAAAGAGAAAATTCTAAATGATACGATTGAATTCGGTTAATCAAACGCTTTTAAATTGAAGGGTTCAACAATTTATTTATTAATTTTTTTTTCTCGGATAATAGAAGGGTTCAACACTTTGATTTTAAGAACATTTGATTTGAATCACGTGCAATTCTGAAATCAGTTTTGCCGCCTTAGATGAAAATCTTTGGTTTCTGATCCGGGGTGCCCTTTGCCAAATGGGAATGGGTAAAAAGCACATGTGCTGACTTCTATTCTCCCTCTTTCTATTTCTAACCCACCGTCTCTCTCCTCTTTCAACTTTTTCTTTCTTTATTCAAAATAAAATAAAAATAATTTGTGTGGTAGCTTATTATTAAGGGCACTTTAGAAAAACAACTTTGAAAAATAAACGTTTGCAAAACAACTTTGAACTTAAACGTTTTAGAAAAAGAGTGCTTTCACGATTTTCAAAACTTCAAAAACCCGTAAAAGCATCATTAAAAAAAAGAAAAGTATTTTTACATATTTTTGAAGTTCCAAAAATCGTGAAAACACTTTTATTTTTAAAAATATTTTAGTTTGAGATTGTTTTGCTAAAAGGTTTGATTTTCAAGATTGTTTTTCTAATCATCCTTATTATTAAACGAGTGAAAGTATTCAGTCATGCCGATAGAAAGTGATGTTGTGAAAGAGGAAAACGTACGGCTTAAATGAATAACGATGAAAAGGGATAACACGTGGAGAAGAAACTTAAAAAGAAGAGAATAAAAGATATATATATAAAGAAGAGAATTAGAAAGAGGTGGTTTTCCAGGAGTAGAAACCGCGTGCCTCTTACCTGATGTGCCATACACGTGGAGAGAAAATTCATCACTGGACAAGTGATTTTCTCTTTCTTATTTTCTTCTCCACGTGTTTTATCTTTCTCATCCTCATTCATCAAAGCCGTACGTTTTCCTCTTTCTCAACGTCACTTTATAGCGGGTGCCACTATAGATTGTGGCGGCCGAGCGTACTACTTACTCCTTCTCCGTAATATAATATAATATATATTAAGTAGTAGGACTAATAAATAAAAGGCATCATTACTTGCACTCGCTTTTTAAGTGATTGTAGCGGGTCATGTGATATTTAAAAATATAATTTGGACCGTCTAATTTAAAGTTTATGATCTATAAATCTTTAATAAATAAGATTGACATAAACTATAATATTTACCATATGATTATATATAGTCAAAGGCGATTATTTGATTCAACGATTAACAATAGTAGATCATATAATAAGTATTGTGTTTTGCTTCAATTATCGACTAAGGATTTATAGATCATAAACTTTAAATCAAATGGCTTAGATTGCATTTTCACATGCTACATGTCCCTAAAATATAAAGTCTTTCTTTACCTCGGTGCAATCACTTAAAAAGAGTGTGCAAGTAATGGCTCCCATAAATAAATTATCTTTGACTTCAAATAGATTAATCTTAAGATTACATAAGAAGTTATCACGTCATATGTGCATTAGAATAATCTTAAGATTACATCACAAAACCATCTTAATTATCTGTTTTAGCCATTAAGAGAATTTGGTTATTTCAATTTGAAGGTAAATCTAATCCACAACGTGATGAACTCGTGTACCACACACCTCATGCATGTCTCTTTTTTAGATCATGCCAAGTAACTAAAAACATGAAGAAATGAATGATGATAGCTTACTACAAAGTCGCAATAACACACGAATAATCTTACATATATATTAGTTTCTTATTATTATTTAAGACGACTTAATTTCTCCCCTACCCCCTACCCTACTAAATCCTTATGCTAACTTGTACTTGTGGCTTACCACATTTTCATTAGGCTTACCAATTATGATTACTACCATTATTTCAACTTTTCCTCTCTGTGTTGTGAAACTTTCAAAGCTGCTTCTTCTTCTTCTTCTTCTTCTTAATGTAAACACTCTTATATTTATATCATATAAGTGTTTGTGGGAGCAGCCAAAATAACAGATAGATTCAGTTCCATCCAAGGAGAATCCAAATCTTTCAATATTTCCTTCTCTCTCTCTCTCTCTCTCTAATTAGCACAAACAGGATGAAATTCGGGAAAGAATTTAGCAGGCAGATGGTACAAGAATGGCAGGAAGCATACATGGATTACAATCAACTAAAGACATTATTGAAGGAAATCCAGCGTTTTCGGCAGCGGAAAAAAACGGCCATAGGGACCGGCCTCAACCGTAAGATGACCATGTACAGGGCCTTCAGCGGCCTAACCAGACACTACAACAACCTCATGAGCCCCACTACCACCAAAGGAGGAGGAAGAGATGAAGAAGGAGGGGAGGAACAAGTTATATTGGTGAACTCATCAGAAGAAGGCGGAGGAAGTTACGCGACCAAATTCCTAATGTCATCAGACGAAGGAGGTGAATACGAGTTGGTTTTCTTCAGGAGATTGGACGAGGAGTTCAACAAGGTAAATAAGTTTTACAAGGAGAAGGTGGAAGAGGTGTTGAAAGAAGCGGCCTCTCTCAATAAACAGATGGAGGCTTTCATTGCTTTTAGGGTCAAAGTTAACATTGAAAAACTCAATTTCACAACAAACCTTCCAACTCATACTCATCAAACCTCCATCATCATGCCCACCACAAATCAAGGTACCTCTAACATCCGCTGTAACTTTTAATCTACTCTAATCTATTTCATTCATACTTCACCAGTTTAGAACAACCACACCTTGCAACAAATATTTTTAGGCTGCACTGTTTTTCTGTTCATATAGGCTGATATGACCCATTATGGGCCAATATTTGACCCCTTATAAAATCGGGTCTACGTGTATATCGTATCTGATGAGGCATAACCCAATACATATCGGCTGATATGTATCAGATATGACTGATATTTAAAACGATGCCCATTACCCATTATTCCTTCTCTCATTTATGCTAAGCCCGCATTTGAGCTTCCCAGAGATGTGTGTATTTAAAAATTTTGATTGTTGTGTTAAATCAAAAGACATTTAGAGAATTTTTAGTGCATCTAAGTGAGTCTAACATTATAAATTAAAGGGACAAGTGAGAAAAAAAAATAAAAAAAATAAATCTGTATTCAAAAAGGGTGATTTAACTATGAGTAAGTTATGAACAACATGCATTGTTATGTGAATCGTTGAAAAATCAATTACTGACTGTGTAGGGTGACAGCAGGCGTAGACTCAAAAAGAGCATACTTAATTCTGTACTAACATGGGCCGCCCCCTAATTACTTAATGCACAGATCCACTCATCCACCAAATAGCTTGGCTGGTCTAGCATATATGTACATTGTGGTCCCTCACTTTGATAGGCCCCTCTGGATCTCCATGCTCGTTAAGTCAATGTTATTGAATTTAAAAAAACAACTGCTCAGTAAGTCGATGTTTGGCCGCACGTACAGAACATTGGCTGATCGCTTAATATTTCTTCTCTACCAGCTTAATTGTTAATATATATATATATATATATATATATATATATATATATATGGAATCGACTCTCTTGACCATCATTTAAACATCAAAATGATGTTTAAATGATCTTACACCATCAATGATTTAAGATGTGAGTAAATTTTCCAATATTCACATTTTTCGAAAGATTTGAACAATTTGATCTGTGCACCTTAATACCAATCATTACTTTTAATTTTAATGGCTGATATATTAAAGTTTTACTAATATATATATTTATATAAATTAGTGTTTTGCTCTGTCGACCAAGTTTGCAAAGTCTTTCATATTATTATTTTAGAACGCAATAAAAAGAAGTAAAAAACTCAATAAATTATATAATCAACAAATTAACTATAGAAGGACAGATACATGTATGACTGATAAAATGTGGCTCGCATCATTTGTATCATGGTTCAAAATTTCGGCTGATATCTCAATTTATCGGCCGAATCGTTTCGGTTCAGCCCCCACCAAAACGAAAACTTGAACCAAAATTTTGGTCCAAATATATATGGAGGAGAAATTTCGGTTCAAATTTTCAATTTCGGTCATGCCCGAAATCGAAAACGAAACCATTATTTTGATTCTTGATTTGGATTATAAATTATGGTATGGAGAGCTAATTATATAATAAATAGGGTCTGCACAACCAATGGTATATATTCTCTATCATCTATATTTTATGTTATAGTACACTTGATAATTGAAATACATATAAAGCGAGATTTTAATCCACTACAAAAAAAATAAAAGACTACTAGCGGCAGCCAAAAATTGTTGCTATTAACAAAAAACTATCGTTAATACCTATGCAGCTAATAGTCTTAATGATTTTTTTGTTAATAACAACAGTTTTTACAAAAAACTGTCGCTAATAATCTTATTTTTTTTAGTGATCATCCAATCAAAGCATTTTTATTTTGACTTGAAGGCTCTTCATCAAAAGATCAGGACCATCCAATATTTTCATTTTTTGAGATAAGTATGATATGACGTCCTAGATTGAGGACCATGTATTCGTTGGGCATAAATAACGACCTATGGATTACCATTTGTAAATGTGCTTGCATGATCAAACACTTCAACTGCAACCTCATGGTATGTGCAAATTTTGAAATGCGTGAAAGTCAGAGCGCATCACAGAGTTGCACAAATACATGGCTTTTCTGATCCCAAGGTTTGCATCTTCCCTCGTCAATTACCCTATTCCTAAAGCTGACATGGGAACATAAAGAGCACCTTTAAATTCACCCAAAGAATCTTTGAGTTCACCCACGTTCAATCACACTGACTATGTTGAATCAAATGATGGAAATCATTTATCCTCCCAATCTTTCACAAGATGAATCTTGAGATCATGGGTGTACTATTAGACGGTGAGTGTTTTATTTTTCATAGTACACATCTAAAATAAGTGACCTTACCACATGAAATAAAAAATAGACCGTTCGATGGTATGCCCATGATCTCAAGATCCATCGTGTGAAAGATTGAGAGGATAAACGATCTCCATTGTTTGATTCAAAGTAGTTAATGTGTTTCAGTGCGAGTGAACTCAAAAATTCTGTAGGTGGATTTAAAGGTACTCGAACATAAACTATTGATCACCAAGTATCAAGTGTGTCATTTGATGCAAATGACCTAATGTAAAGATATGATGAGTCAAAGATGACATCAAAAATTAGATTTATTGTGTAATTCAATGTCATTAAAATTCCATTAAACTAAAGGGCGAAAAGAAGTTTAGATATTTACATTGTAACCATTAATTTTCAAGGCATTTTAGTGGTGTAGAAATTTACATGTTAATCATTTATTTTAAAGACATTTGAACTACTTTAAATTATATTATATGGACTTTTGATCCACCAAATCTTAAATATTAATGCCAAATTTACCCATCAATGAGCCCTTTTAATGTAGGCCCTACCAGCCCATTATAAATTTTCAATATTGGTGGCAAATGGGCTACTCACAAGGAAACGTTTTTTCTTGTAACGTTGGATGGCAACTAAGGCGTTGACAGGCCGGCTTTAAAATGCCAAGCCCTATACCTACTCTATAGGTGGGCTGGGCTGGGCTTTCGACTTTGTAAACTTATTTTTTTTTCATTTTTTTTTATTCATATATCATATTTTTAAGTGTTTTTATTTTTTATACTCACAAATATAATAATTTGTTCATGGTATTTCACTACCTAATTTAAGTGGTCTGACCAACAGGTGTCAAAATCAGTATCGGACTCGGCTCCATGGAGGACCGATACGACTCGACCGATACCGGCACATAATTGCCTATTTAAAAAAATTAATAATAAAATATTGGACGAAACCAATACCTGATACGTATTGGCCGATGCCAATTCCGAGTTGAGATGCGTATCGGTTTCTTGACAAACCGATACGTATTGGTATCGACCGATTTTTGATACCATGATTTTGACACTCATAAATTACAATTTTATACACATACAGCCATAACCTGAATTCTAGGCCTTGACCATTATTTTCTAGGGCTGATCAAGGCTCCGGTCGGCCAAAGCCTTGGCATTTTGGTGGCGCACTGAAAAAGCACCATAAATAACAAAATCAGAATCAGGCAATCATTGATCTGACTTTGGCAATGCTGCTTTAAATATTGGGTGAGGAGCACTTTCCACTCAAAGACATGAGTGACCTGGCCACCTCTAATTGAAAATAATGTCCGGCCAAACACGGCCCAAGCCCGTAGGTGGATAGTGTTTCTCACCCAATATTTTATCTGTAAAAGTGATTTTTGGAAGCAACTTTGCCGAACAGGACCTTAGCCTTAAAAGCGAAAGCGATCCCCAGCAACTCCTTACCTCACTGTGCAATTTTAGTTCGCCCATTCTACAATGGATGGCCCAAAGAGTAACTTAGAGTTGGCTGTTGGGTCCTTGGCATTTGAATTTTTACTAGGGTGGGTTACTTTGTTTGAACTGCTCCCCCACACATCTTTCAACGCAACCCAATTCATGTAACTCAAATGTTTGAATTCGCTTCCAAGCAAACGTAACTCAAAAATCAAATCTTTCAATGCAACTCATGTCCTTATTTTGATTTCCAAATTCTATTAACCTGAATTTGACATGCAAATGTTTATAAATTTGTAGGAAGGGCTCAGATGGAGATTATACATGAAGTGGAGATGAGCAGTGAAGATGTGTCTGAAGCTGAAGCTGCCAAACCTGAAACTAGTCATGGAAGACGGTCGAACCAACCAGCTCCGCTAGAAATCCTCAATCATGTCAGATTTATCGATGCAAACGAAACTCCCCGCTCAACATTGAAAAGCATTCTGATGGATTCAAAACATAAAGAGTTGATGTTTAGCAAGGAGGAGTTAAAGAAAATCCAAAACCAGCTCAAACGGGCATTCGTTGAATTCTACCAGAAACTTCATCTTCTAAAGAGCTACAGGTAATGAAAAACAATTGGGTCTTAATTAATTTTTTTTTCCTTCTCTTGGGATGGTTCCCTAACCTTAATTTGTTGATGGTTTTCTAGTTTTCTGAATCTCTTGGCATTCTCTAAGATCATGAAGAAATATGATAAGGTTTGCTCTAATGTTCTATTTAGTTCTCCCTACTTAGCAGCTGAGTTTGCTATTGTTTTATACTTTATAAACATTTGATTAATACTCGTTTTTGCTGTATTATAATTGGCTTTACTTAAAAGAAACAATTAGAATCAAATTCCTATATCCATTCAAAAATAGTCTCTCTCTCTCAAAAAATAATAATAAATAAATAAATAAATACTCTCTCTCTCTCTCTCTCTCTCTCTCTCTCTCTCTCTCCAACCTACAACATTGCCTCACATGCAGTAAGATGTCCCATGAAATTCTCATTTTTGGGTGGAATAAATAGCATTTTATGGGTCATTTCCTTTGCTGACTGGGATAAGATATAGAGTACCTTTAAATCCACCCACCAAATCTTTGAGTTCTCGCACGCTGGAACACATTAAATACATTGAATCAAACGATGGAGATTGTTTATTATCCCAATCTTTCACACGATGGATCTTGAGATCATGCGGGTACCATCAGACGATCGATTTTTTATTTTATGTGCTACACACCCAAAACAGTGACCTTAAAGTCAATTTTGAGGGTGCACGTGATGTTACGGTCACTTTTCTGAGATGTGTGTCACGTGAAATAAAACACTGACCGTATGATGGTATGGTCATGATCTCAAGATCCATCGTATGAAAGATTGGGAGGATAAACGATCTCAATTGTTAGATTCATCGCAGTCAATGTGTTTCAGCGTGGGTGAACTCAAAGATTCCGTGGATGGATTTAAAGGTACTCTAATATATATAGCAAATGATTTATAGGTCACTAACAAACTTTTAGGCCACATTGCTCACATTTTTTTTACCATCCAATCCATTCAAGGTATTAAAATGGGCCAGAGTGATTACCCTGTACTTCCATAAGGGTAGCATAGCATGGAATAAGATTGCGTTCAAATTTCCTTATTTTTTTTTAATTTCCTGCCTAAGTGGATGTATTTCTAAAATTTAAATTCGATGAATTGACGCATTATTTTTTTTTGTTCATTATTGTAGACAACATCAAGGAGTGCATCTAAATCTTACTTAAACATGGTGGATAGCTCTTACCTCGGAAGCTCAGATGAGGTTGGTTAAATTATGCCAAACATATCACCTGATGTGAAATTATAGTCTAAACACACATTAAAGGAGACGTTCATTTTTTCTAACGAAATTATTACAGATTACTAGGTTGATGGAGAGGGTAGAGGCCACCTTCATCAAACACTTCTCCAATTCAAACCGCAGAAAAGGCATAAGAACCTTGAGGCCAACAGCAAGAAGAAGAGAAAGGCATAGAATAACATTCCTTTTGGGTAGGATATATACCTTACCTCCAACTGATTTTCTTTCTTCAGATGTATGCACGCATATTAGATAGAAATTTAAGATTGGGTCAACGGCAATCTCTCTCTCTCTCTCTGCCAAACTGGCGAAACCTTGAGAGATGCAAATCAATTTGCATATTTTTTCCGATCACACAGATTTGGCACTCATAAATATCCGTGCATCTCCAAGGTTTGACCAGTTTGGCAGAGGGAGATTGCCTTGTGCACTGCACTTGGTGTGCAAGTTTGGAGACTAAATCCAAGTCTCACATAGTTGTTGCAGCATATGCTACACAAGTGTGACAATTTCTGCATAAGGTTATAACTTATAATTCCGCTACACTAGATAGGATACCAATTCTGAGGTAGTTACAAAGTAGAAGCGAAACAAATATTCTTAATGAGGAATTGAATCCAACTAATACAAAAAAGAAGATTCCATCATTTCCAGCAAATATCACAAAAGAATTGGCTAAAGAATTAATGACAATATGATTATGGTCTTCACTCTTCATGGATGGTGCTAGCAAATATAATCCAATGCTTGGTGTAAACTTTGTGGTGACTGGAATAAATGATCTTTCCTTTTTCCATTCCATTTTCCTACCGTGCATAGAAAGGGCAAATACATTACTATCCTTAAAAAAAAAAAAAAAAAAAAAAAATTTATTTTTTATAAGTAAGCTTTAGGTTATAAGGTCCTCACTCATTTTATTAAAAAGGAAGTAACATAGTATAAAGAATAAAAAACAAATCAAACTTTAAAGATCAATATGAGCTTTGGCATCGTCATCACCCCTATTAATCAGCATAGTCACCCTAATGCAAATTTCATGCCGCTCTAATATAGTGATCATCATTGGGAAGCTTTAGAGGATCCACCTGAAAAGAAACTTCTCTAATAATATTATGAAGAATCATCCTCTTTTGAGTAACTACATCATTAAAGATACGGTCGTTTCGCTCTCTCCAAATAAAAGAAATGGCACTGCAAAAAATATTACGAATCAGATGGTCCTTCCATTTATTCCCCTTAGACTTTTTCATATATCTCTTCAACTCATCAAGAAACGAAAGTTTATTAATGCTGATTCCCAGCTTGGATTTGATGGATCTCCAAATCTATTGAGAATAACTACAACAAAAAAATAAATGTTTAGGGTTCTTTGAATCGGCCCAATATAAAACACACTTAGAAGGGGTATTAATACCCCTTTTGCAAAGATTATCTACAGTCATGAGCTTAAAATTTATTACTTGCCATGCACAGAAAGTGTACTTTAGAATATTTTCCGAATTTCAAATAAAGCATTTGGGCCTGTCAACCACCACTCCTTAAGTTCTAATAGCTTTACTTAAAAAAGTTACCATAGGCTCTGATATGTTTTTATTTACATGGCAGGTTTATTTTCCGGTTGTGCGGTGGCGCTAACGGTGGCCCTCATTGTACTTACGCGTGCTAGAAACCTTTACGATCATGTTGGGAGCACTCTATATATGGACACCATGTTCCCACTTTACAGGTAAACAACTGCTTTGCATACTACTCCACATGTAGGCCAAATATAGTCGAAATTTCTATAGTATTGTGTTTACTATATACTCAAAGATCAAATGACGATAATACATTTTCATGCTTTTGCAAAGTAGCGAATTGAAAGCATTTAAGTGAAGAATAAATAAATAAAAAGGCTATAACATTTTAAGCATTGCAACCTTCATGGATGCCTTTAAATTCTTGTGAGATTCGAGTAAAATAACTAAGAGGAGTAGTGCTTTTTAACTCGCATTTCTTTTCCCCAACCAATAGTTATCCAACTTTTTTTATCATTTTAATTAGTTGTGAGCTATGTTGCAGCGTCTTTGGATTCATCGTCTTGCACATGCTGATGTATGCTGCAAATATTTACTTTTGGAAGCGGTATCGCGTCAATTATCCGTTTATATTTGGTTTCAAGCGAGGGACTGAGTTGGGCTATAAAGAAGTCTCTCTTCTCAGCACAGGTCTTGCAGTGCTTGCACTAGCAAGCGTCCTCTCCAACCTGGACATGGAGCTCGATCCAAGAACTAAAAATTACAAGACGTTGACAGAATTGGTTCCTTTGGGGTTAGTTGTTGTAAGAGTCTGAACCTATTCTATCCTAGTGTAGTTTTAGAATATTTATGTTGATCACTTGATCTTGATACATAGTCACATACTCGCATAGATCGATGGTTCAAAAATGTACTATATACATATATTTATTTAATGGTCATATAATTGTACAGTTGTGTCAACATGTCTGGTAGTGAAAGAGGAACAAAATGGTTTTGTCTAGCTATGATAGAGTACTCTAGTTCTCGAACATGATAGTAGTTGCATGTTTCATTTTCAAAATAATTTTTCATGCACCTTTTAACTCATAGAGGCACACCAAAGTTAACAGTATAATAGCGACAATTAAACTATAACTTGATCTTTCTAAGCAAGAAGTTTACTATGCAGCTTCTTCTTCTCATAACATTCTGCCCCTTCAACATCATATATCGGTCCAGTCGATTCTTCCTACTCCGGTGCGCGTTCCACTGTCTCTGTGCTCCTCTTTACAAGGTAGAAGATGAAAAGAAACTGCTACATAGATATGAAGTGAGTTGTACTTAATTGCTTTGTTTCTTCTTTCCACAGGTCACCCTCCCAGACTTTTTCCTGGCAGATCAGCTAACGAGCCAGGTTGGTCTTATTCTCTTTAAATTCTCATGATACATGTGAGATAGTTGCATTACCCAACAGCCTCACAACCCTTCCATTCTTTAGAATGTTCAAATGAAATAGTTAGTCTACAGGCACGATGCACGCACTATAAAAAAAAAAAAAACTATTAGTGGCAGTTTTTTTAATAAAAAATTGTTGCTATTAGTCATGTCACTACTAAAAACTGCCCCTATTAGTCCTATCGCTATCAAAAAATGCCTTAATAGCAAATGACACTGAAACACTTTATTTTTGTAGTGACGGCGGTATAGTTTTTTTAATTTGGAAGCACTTGAAGTCACACATTATCCTTTTCAAGTGAAAATCTGTGGTTAAATATGTGAATATGATATTATCTAATAACAATATAGTAACACAACATTTTTTCAAGCAAAGATGCATGGTTAAATATGTGAACATGACAACATAACCTGAAAACTACTACTATTAATGTGACAGCCCGATTTTTCCGGTACGAAACTTTGGGAAAGACTGGGTAGTCAGGTGACAATCCGATTTTTTCCTACACATAATCCTAAAAAAAATTGGATCATCCGATGCTTTCTGATACATATGCACTTACATAGAAGGACCAAAGCAACCACCATATGGCACTAACATGATTCCATTTCTACACAACACGTGAACCAAAATAACAAAGTAAACCACCGGTGACGGCCGACCGTCACCTAAACAGTGGTATTTCAAAACATATATTTATATATACAAAAAAAATTATTGTCTTGTACCAAGTTCAATACTATAACCCCTATGAAAAATAATCTTCAGGTGGAAGCTCTTCTTCTGCCTCTGGTATGTAGTCCAGGATCATGCTCCAAATCTAAACATGTATATAAATGTCAGGATGAACTAACAGTCTAAGCTCAATAGGAAAAAGATCAATGTCAACTCATATTTTATCAATTCAAAACATAGGTTTAATGACTAAAATCAAAAGCATTATCATATCAAGACGGAATTCAATAACTAATTCAAGGTCATCTCATGTTCAAAACATAATTTAAAAGGGCTATAAATCAAATCAAATATTCAAACAGAGTTCCGAGATTTTATGTGATTTCTGTTTCCTATTCATTTTTCCCATCTTACATGCTGTCCTTAGTTCATCATTGACTTAAATCATAACTTAAGTAACTCCAACGCAAGTATAGCATTGTTGAGCCATATAACTGATGGAAATCCCCCTAAACTTTTCATAATGCCCAAGCCCCTACTTTGCAAAGGGTCCTTGTGCAATGCTCATGACCATTGGAGCAGTTTAAAGTGTATGATATAAACCGCCGTACCGGTCCAAGGTGAATGGTAAAAACCGCCATACTGGTCCGTATCTTGAGGGATTCGTTCATGAAATCTTAAATCATAATGCAATACTGATATAAAATACTTACGCCAAAGTGGTAACACATAACAAATTTTCAGAGTTCGATGGTTCCATATTCACGGATTCAAATATTCATAATCAATGTTCAAATGCAGAGGTTCATAGTTCAAAATTTTAATATTCATAGTTACATTCGTTAAACATATTCGAAGTTCAATTTTCGATAAAACATGCAAGCTCCTATTAGGATTTCATGTTCAAAATCATATTCAAATTTACATTGATTACATCATAGAGTCCATGAATCAAAATCGAAAACGAGAATTGTGCATTGAGTTATCCCTACCTTAGGTTCGATGCCCTTCAAAACGATGCGATAGCACCTATCAATGGTCTCCCTTTCTAGACTTAGATCACATCAAGATAATATACTACGTGTCAATGATGGATAAATTGATGGTTCAAAACATCCCTAAGCTTTTTCCAAAGAAAACTAAAATGACCCACAACAGAGAAAATTGCTCGAACGATTTTCCAAAGGGAAAAAATTCGCTTGAGCAACTTTGGCCATTCCCTGTGGCATACTGAAAAATCGCTCGAGCAGATTTTTCCATAACTTTTTGCCTGGAAAATTGCTCGAGCGGTTTTTCATCTTTGTTTCTGAAGTTAACTCGCTCGAGCGATTTTGCTCGACTCAACACCTTTTAGGTTTCTTTTTCCCCAAATCCAACCCTTTCAAATTCAAACAAAACCATCCTAATTCACACATATATCAAATTTAATGCTCGTAAACCAATTCGTACGATAACGTTAAGATGCTCACCTTTCTAGACCGCTCACGCGGCTTACGATAATTGTTATCAAAAAGGGGTTTCGCTGTCAAGCCCGCGGAGCTTCACGATGATCGATCTCAAAATAGAGATCCACACTAACGTGCCACGATCTCCATCTTTCAAGTCACGCACATCACGTTCACGATGGTTGACTTGAGCTCGTTCGGAGCTATGCTCGCTCCCTTTCTTCGATCTAAATGATATAGAAGTTTGGGAAGTTCCTCGCGGGTGGAATCACAAAGAGCGGTTGGAAATCACGATGATCCTTGCGAAGAAGAAGAAATTTGAGGGTCGATCTCATGGTCGGATTTCACGCTCTCACTCTCTTCTCTTTTCTTACAAACCAAATATCTAGACATTTGGTTTCACATGACTTATCCTCTTTGACTTATGGGGTCTATCTTGGTGTTAAGCCGGTACACCGTGAGTTGGTGCACAGGCTTTCTATCTAAGGCGAAAACAATACGGACTAACTTCATTTTTCACACAAAATGTATTCTTATGAATTATTTATTCTAAAATTTCAAAGCGGCATTGTGCGCTTTGCCGAACACGTACACGCACAAAATGTATTCATATAAATTATTTATTCTAAAATTTCAAAGCGGTATTGTGCGCTTTGCCGACCACGTACACGTGGTTGAGTGCGTTTGGGTTCAAAAATTTTCGGGATGTTACAATTAGTGATACCGATCTGTTATGTTTGGATTAGTATTATCTTACATTGTTATATGTGTAATCAAAGACAAACAAATAGACCGCAGTAAGTAACATCCACATAAAAATGGTAACAAAATAACAAATGTATAAATTGGTGTCAATAGAAAATTTCTAGCTCTAGTGTTACAAAATGGAGTTGGGACTTGGGAATTGAACTATACAATAACAAATGTACAAGCTACTTTTATTTTTCCCTAAAAGATGTCACCTAACGATTCTCCTTTATTTTGTCTTTAAAGCTACAAGCCCGTGATACATGAAAAAATAGTCACTAAGGTTGCGTTTTGGAACAAGTATTTGCGTTTGAGAATTTCAAATCTAAACATTTTAAATCTAGGTGTTTATCTCTTGTTTGGATGTTTAAGCATTACATCGAGATTTGGCCCAAGGATTTATAGATATTTCATTTGACTATTTTTTTTTATAAAAATAATTTATATTTCATTGGTTTCCTTCATTCTATGTAGGGGTGGAAGTTCGATGAGCCAAACCAAAATTGAAATTGAAAATTTCGATTTCGGTGTCGGTTCACCTAAAATCGAACCATAACCGAAATGTTTTGAGTTCTGTTAACCGAACTCCCCACCCCCTGAACCGAAACAAAACCGATCTATTTTCTAATTTTTTTGAATATATATATATTTCGGTTTCTCAGCTTAGGGTCGGTTTTCCTTTTATTGAAAATTGATTTATCTTGTTTAATAACATGGAAGTGTAATTACATAGGTGGAATCAAAATTGTGTTATAACATCAAAGTTTGACCAAAAATCAAACTTTGATCACAGATAAAAAATTTCACTATCAAAATACAAATAATACAGTAATAAGCATTATCTACTATCAAGATACACTTCTCAAATTTGGACTAAAGTCAAATTTTGACTAAAAGTCAAACTTTGACCAATAAAATGAGACAATATATTTTAAAGTTATAAATTAAACAATGATAAATATTTTTAATTATAGTATTCCACTAATTACAATTTATAATTTTTTATAGAAAATCAAACTTTAAAAAAAGTCAAACTTTGACTAAAGAAAAATTGCACTGATACAATATAAATTTATATAGTAGTAGACTCTATCTATAAGTAGGTTTCGAGTTTGACTAAAAATAAATTTTGTGTAAAAGTCAAAGTTTGATTAAAAGTCAAAGTGTGACCTTTTAGTCAAACTTTTAACCAATAAAAATAAGGCAGTATATTTTAAAGTTAAAAATTAAACAATAATAGATATTTTTAATTATATTATTCCACTAATTAAAATTTATAACTTTTTATAGAAAATCAAACTTTGACAATAAGCCAAACTTTGACCAAGGAAAAATTGCATTGATACAGTATAAATTTATATAGTAGTAGACTCTATCTATAAGCAGGTTTCGAGTTTGACTAAAAATAAATTTTGTGTAAAAGTCAAACTTTGACTACTAAAAATAAGGCAATATATTTTAAAGTTATAAATTAAACAATGAGAGATATTTTTAATTATAGTAATCCACTAATTAAAATTTATAACTTTTTATAAAAAATCGAACTTTGACTAAGGAAAAATTGTACTGATACGGTATAAATTTATGTAATAGTAGACTCTATCTATAAGTAGGTTTCGAGTTTGACTAAAAATAAATTGTGTAAAAGTCAAAGTTTGACTAAAGGTCAAACTATTGACTAATAAAATTGAGCTTCTAGTATCACATTATAGATCAACATGCATTTTTTTGCTATCAGATTGTAGGAGTCAATTAATAAAAAGTAAAATTTTAATTAAAAATCAAAGTTTAACCTTGAAGTCAACCTTTGACCCTTGGTTGGGATGCCTCATGCCCAACCCAACCAGATCGGTCAAGCTTAAAAATACTCGGCTCAAGCGGGTCGAGTATCAAGTCGAACCGTACCTATGATAGCACTGGGGAATAACTTTTTATTTACAAAACATAGTCAATTAATATATAATGGAGTGAGATTTGGATTTTCAAATAACGCCTACGAGGTGTTATTTACAAATCCACTTTTTTACATACCGACATGGATTTTTAAATTCCCATAGATTTACCAAATCCAAATCCAAACACAAAAATGTGAAATCAAATGGTGGATTTGGATTTAGGAGATCCAAATCCAAATCCACATTCCCAAACGCAGCCTAAATGAATATCGCAGGAATTTGCAATGCTTAGTTCAGGTAATCTTTCAGCACATTATGGTTGTGTATCACGAGCTTGTAGCTTTCTTCACACCTATTTAAAGACAAAATAAAGGAGAATCGTTAGGTGAGATATGTTGGGGAAAAAGAAAAGTAGCTTGTATAACCAGTTTTGCCATAACTACTAGTGAATGAGCTCCTCAATCTCGACTGTCCAATTGATGGGACACCCCCTCAGATAAGCTCAAGAATCATTTTGATTGGATCTTCTGACCATCATAAATTTCCTTCAGGGCAACATAGCTAATGCAAGACCTTACAAAAACCTCACTAATCTAATGCTTAGGATCTTTCAATCCATGCAATTTAGGTATACATGACTTATTTGATTGGATGATCAAACTGCTCTACTTGAATGATAGATAAAATCTTATGATAACTGTTATATTTATATCATGGATCAAATGGTTGGGATCTTCCATTCCATGCAATTTGAATATATGGCCTATTGATTAGAAGATCTAGAGTCAAGACTACCCTCCTGTAATAGATATTATGCTTGCAAAACATACTCATTGGATGGTTTTAGATTTCGTTATATAATCAAATCTTAAATATAAAGTCTTCAAACTATACCATGATGCACTGACTACAGTATTCTTAGCTGAGGCTCTCAATTGCAAGAGATAGATATGTTCGTATGAAATTATATAGAAACCATTCTTCTGTTACAGGTGCAGGCAATTAGGGGCCTTGAATTCTACATTTGCTACTATGGATGGGGAGATTATAGAAGGAGAGAGAACAATTGCGAAGCCGACACTACTTTTAGAACCTTCGCCTTCATCGTAGCAGTGATCCCATACTGGGCCCGCTTCCTTCAGGTAACTCCAGTTCAATCTCTCTTTGTCAACTTGTTTTTGGGATGCTTTTATTATCAGCCACAAGCATTATTGTAGTAGATTCTAAATGCTCCCGAGTTCCAACATTTCGTCCAACAAAAGTGGCAATTGCACAATGAGATTACGAGCGCTAGAGAAGTATATTGTAGATATGTTGATTTGGCTAGGACTCTTACCATGAAGTCGAAGTAAGCTGTGACTCCCAACACAAAAAATCAAAGATAGCTATTTTACAACCAACAATAAAAAAGAAGATAGCTATTTATAACCCAAAGCATCTAGCGAGCACAACATTTTGAGCAATAAAGACACCCAACATGGAATATTAAATAATGCAAAGAACATTTCTGCACAAGAAAACTCATTCCGCTGCTGACATCTTCAAAGCTCATACAATATAGATTGGAAATCAACTTTTTGTTGGATATTTTAAAGGTTTTAAAATAAGCTTTTGAAATTAGGATTTGTCCCACATCGTGTAAACTCTTTTTTGGGTTTGGCTTATATATCATTGTCTTGGCTCAAGGCTTGTAGCCTTCACCCAGGGGGCACCGAATTTTGTACCTTCCACCGCTATGCAACCCATCAGTCACACACGCGCGCGCGCATGCCGAGCCGAGTCGGGACGGGCACGAGCACGTGTACATGACAATACGGTAATTTAATTAAACTTTTGAATAAGTGTGTAACCGCCCATTTGAATTTTAAATCATTCAGTTATTTTTTAAACGGATATGTCTTATCCGACCGTTCAGTTATATGCAACGGATATGTCCGTTCGGTTACACTTGTTTTATCTATAAAAGGGCCCCAAGACCCCTCATTTTATACGCTGCATATTTTCACAAATTTCTTCTCCACGAGTTTAAGCTTTTTCCTTCTAAGAGTTCCGCTTTAGTTTTTTGGTGTTCTGGTTGCGTGATCAGATTCACCAAATCTGATCACACGGATACGCTGCCAGTTCGTTGTATCCTGAAACCGATTTGTTGGTAATCTATTGGTGACCACTAGATCATAGTGGTAGGGGAAAATCTCAGTTTAAAGACAACGATATTTAACGTGCCTCGAACCGAATCAGCGTATATTTTACTTATGATCTTTATCTTCTTTTGCAACTTGAACCTATTGTTCTAACAATTTTAAATCGAGATTTATGGCTCATATTCAGTCCTCCACTTCTGCTCTACTGAGTTATAAGATTCATCCAGCGTTGCCTAACAACATCCATAAGTTAGACAGTTTTGATGGTTCAAATTTTAAACGGTGGCAAAAGAAATTACATTTTCTGTTAATCATACTGAAAGTTGTATATGTTATCACAACTCCGTGTCGGACTATTACCGAATCATCCACCCCCGCTAAAGGCCGTAAAAAGCATAAATGGGACGACGACGACTACACTTGCAAAGGCTACATTTTGAATGCACTGTCGGATTCTTTGTTCAACGTCTACCGCATCTACGACACTTCGAAGGAACTTTGGGATGCACTTGAGAAGAAATACAAAACTGAAGATGCAGGGTATAATTCTTATATTATCAGTCAGTTTTTCAATTTTATGATGGTTGATAATAAACCTATTCTTAGCCAAGTTCATGATTTTCAAGTTATTATTAATTATATGGTTGCTAATGGTTCTCATTTCGATGAGGATTTTCTGATTGGTGCGGTAATCGCCAAGTTGCCTCCATCATGGAAAGATTACCGAAAAATCCTTAAGCGTAATAATGAGAAGATTTCTATGGAAGATCTTCCCCTTCATTTACGTGTTGAGGAAGAATCCCGAGTTAGGGACAAAACAGAAGATCAAATTGATATGACATCAAAGGCACACTTGGTTGAGTCTAAGGTTGTTAGTGGACCGTCTAAGAAGAGGGAGAGAGGATATTCTCATTCCAAGGAGAATAAGAAATTCGCCAAGGAGAATAGGACCATTGTATCGAAGAATGGTGGTTGCTACCACTGTGGGAAACCCGGACATTTCAAATGGGATTGTCGCATCTTCAAGAAGTTGAAGAATCAAGCGAATGCAGTGGAAGTAAAAAATAACTTTGTAGTCGTTCTTTCGGAAGTCAATCTGATCGGTGACATCAATGAATGGTGGATCGACACTGGTGCCACAAAACATGTGTAATAATCGTGACATGTTTGGGACGTAGGACAAAGCTGATGATGATTAAGATCTCTTTATGGGAAACTCATCTACAGCAAAGATCATAGGACGTGAAAAAGTGAATTTGAATTTCACATCCGGAAAAGTCGTTACACTTACTGATGTGCTCCATGTACTCGATATCCGCAAGAATCTTGTTTCGGGTGGTTTACTGATCAAACATAGTTTCAAACTTGTATTTGAATCGGATAAGTTTATCTTATCCAAAAATGACGAATTTGTTGGAAAAGGATATGCCATGGGAGGCATGTTCAAACTTAATGTAACTGATTCAATCAATAAAATCTCTCATTCTTCTTACTCGATCTCTCTTTCTAATTTATGGCATGATAGATTAGGACATGTTAATTGTAGGTCTATGAAATGCATGACTAAATTAGAGTTAATTCCAATTCATGAATCATTCGATAGTAGTGCTTGTAGTATATGTGCTAAGACTAAAATTATTAGAAAACTTTTTTCTAGTGTTATTAGAAATTCATATTTATTAGATTTAATACACAGTGATATTTGTGATTTAAACAATGTTCCTACTAGAGGAGGAAAATGATATTTCACAACTTTTATAGATGATTTTTTAAAATATGCTCATATATATTTATTAAATACTAAAAATGAGGCTTTTGAAAAATTTAAGATTTATAAAGCATTAGTAGAAAATCAATTAAATAAAAGAATAGAAGCCATTAGATCTGATCGGGGTGGAGAATACATGTCAAATGAATTCTCTGATTTCTGTGAAATTCATGAAATTCGTCATGAGGTGACGGCTCCTTATAGGCCACGACAAAACGGAGTTGCCGAAAGAAAAAATAGAATATTAGTAGAAATGACTAAAGCAATATTAGTTAACGCTAATTCCGATAAAAACTTATGGGGTGAAACTTTGTTAACTGCTACTTATATTTTGAATAGAATTCCATATAAGAAAAGTTTAACTACACCATATAAACTTTGGAAACCTAGGCTAACCTATTTTAAAGTGTGGGGGTGTGAGGCACTTGTTAGATTAGTAGATCCTAAAAGACCTAAGATAGGGATTAAATCTATTGAGTGTACATTTGTTGGCTATGCACAAAATAGTAAAGCTTATAGATTTCTAGTTATGGAATCTAATGATAACATCGATAAAAATACTATAATAGAATCTAGAGATGCTATATTCTATGAATCTAAGTTCACTACTCTAACTAATAAATTAAATATTGAAAGTAAAACTTATGAAGATGGAGAATCTTCTAAATCTAAAAAAGTTATTGAATCTTCAAGTGATGAAGAGGTCATCATTGAACCTCGACGAAGTAAACGTCAACGATTTAAAACTAGTCTTTTAAAATACTATTATATCTATTTGATTGAAGGAAATAGGACCAAAAGTACTAAGAAACATTTATGTCTAAATATAGACGATGATCCTATCACTTTTAACGACGCACTGAAATCTAGAGATAATACTTTTTGGAAAGAAGCTATCAATGATGAAATTGATTTAATAATGGAAAACAAAACATGAAAATTAGTAGACTTACAAGAGGGATCTAAACCCATAGGATGTAGATGGATATTTAAAAGAATACTTAGAACAGATGGAACTATAGAAAAATTTAAGACAAGATTGGTTGCCAAAGGATATAGACAAAAAGAAGGTGTTGATTATTTTGACACCTATGCACCCGTTGCTAGAATTTCGATTATAAGACTTTTAATTGCCTTAGCTTCTATACATAAGTTACAAATCCATCAAATGGATGTTAAAACCATTTTTTTAAATGGTGATTTAAAAGAAGAGGTCTATATGGAACAATCAGAAGGATTTGTTCTACCTGGACAAGAAAAGAAAGTCTATAAACTTATTAAATCTCTATATGGGCTAAAACAAGCACCAAAACAGTGGCATGAAAAGTTTGATAATACTATTACCAATTTTGGATTCAAAACTAATGAAGCCGACAAATGTATGTATTATAAAATTTCTCATAATAATGGTGTTATTATATGTCTTTATGTAGATGATTTACTTATTTTTTAAACTAATTTAGAAGTTATTTTAGAAACTAAAAACTTCTTAAATTCATCTTTTAACATGAAAGACATGGGTTAGACAGATGTAATTTTGGGAATCAAAATTATAAGAAATAAAAATATATTAATTTTATCTCAATCTCATTATGTTGAAAAGATTTTGAAGAGATTTAATTATTTTGATTTGAAATCTGTTAATACACCTTTAGATATTAATCTTAAATTGACTAAAAATGATGGACGATGTGTGCAACAGTTAGAATATGCAAGGGTTATTGGTAGCCTTATGTATGCAATGCATTGTACGCGATCAGATATCGCATTTGCAGTAAGTAAGTTAAGTAGATTTACAAGTAACCCTAGTTCTATTCATTGGAATGCTATTTCGCATCTTTTTAGATATTTAAAGGGTACTATTAATTTTGGTTTATAATTTTTTGGATATCCTCACGTTTTAGAAGGATATAGCGATGCAAGTTGGATATCTGGTTCATAAGAATCAAAGTCTACAAGTGGATGGATATTCACTTTTGGAGGTGTTGCGATCTCATGGGGATCAAAGAAGCAGACTTGCATCACACATTCCACTATGGAATCGAAATTCATTGCCTTAGCGGTAAGTGGAATAGAAGCAGAATGGTTAAGAAATTTACTACTAAAAATTTCAATTATGACTAAACCATTGTCACCTATCTCTATACATTGTGATAGTGAAGCAATAGTATCAAAGGCTTATAGTCAAACGTATAATAAAAAAAATAGACACATTAGTCTAAGACATAGCTATATAAAACAATTACTTAGAGATGGAGTAATCTCAGTAATTGGGGTCAGGTCTGCAGAAAATCTGACGGATCCGTTTATTAAAAGCCTTGGCAGAGATGAGATTAATAAAACTTCAATCGGGATGTGTTTAAAGCCATTAAACCTAAACAGCCACTTATGATGGAAATCCTACTTAATATTTGTTTAATCAATGTTTAGGTTCAAAGGGAAAAACAAGTCGTAAATTCGTGGCAACTAAAAGACACTACATTGATGAGAAATAAATCTCATATACATCCCAGAAAGGGTAGTGTTTCACCTGTAATGGATAAGGGGAGGTAGAGCATTGCTCTTAACAGTCCTATAACACTATGTGTTGAGATGTTACAGTTACAGGGACATCTCTTATAGGTCTGCCCATATAAGTGTGAAGGTGGAGCTCCTTTCAATGAGACTTGGCTTTATCTCATAAGTACTTACGAAAATCAGGGTACTAGCATAGGGCCTAAATGTGCTAACCTTTTATCGAACACCAAAATATGTGAAATATGTGTGTGAAATAATCTCGATTTGTCATATAAGATCGTTAGTTCAAGACTTAGTTTCACTAAAGATCTTGATAAATTTTGAATTATTTTCACTAAAGTGAAAATTCAAGTCTGTAGGACATTTTCATTTATGCACATTTTTCTAGCGTTGCTCTATTTCAAATCTTTAAAATGGTGGGGAATTGTTTTTTATTTATTTATTTTTATTTTAAATCTTTAAAATAGTGGGGGAATGTTGGATATTTTAAAGGCTTTAAAATAAGCTTTTGAAATTGGGATTTGTCCCATATCGTGTAAACTCTTTTTTAGGTTTGGCTTATATATTATTGTCTTGACTCAAGGCTTGTAGCCTTCACCTAGGGGGCATCGAATTTTGTACCTTCCACCGCCATGCAACCCATCAGTCACACACAAGCGCGCGCGCGCGTCGAGCCGAGCCGAGTCGGGTCGGGTCGGGCATGGGCACGAGCACGTGTACGTGGCGTTGCAATATGGTAATTTAATTAAACTTTTGAACAAGTGTGTAACCGCCCATTTGAATTTTAAATCATTCAGTTATTTTTTAAACGGATATGTCTTATCCGATCGTTCAGTTATATGCAACGAATATGTTTGTTCAGTTACACTTGTTTTATCTATAAAAGGGCCCCAAGACCCCTCATTTTATACACTGCATATTTTCGCAAATTTCTTCTCCGCGAGTTTAAACTTTTTCCTTCTAAGAGTTCCGCTTTAGTTTTTTGGTGTTCTTGTTGTGTGATCAGATTCACCAAATCTGATCACACGGATACGCTGTCGGTTCGTTGTATTATGGAGCCGATTTGTCGGTAACCTATTGGTGACCACTAGATCATAGTGGTAGGGGCAAATCTCGGTTTAAAGACAATAATATTTAACGTGCCTCGAACCGGATCAGTGTATATTTTAATTCCGATCTTTATCTTCTTTTGCAACCCGAACTTATTGTTCTAACACATTTCTCTCCTTACAGCTATTGATTTTCACTGTACCTCTTGGGTGATGAGCCTTAAAATTCAATAAAGAAGTCCAATTGCATGTTATAGCCAACTGTAAGATGGGAATTGATTTAGCAAACTTACACTATGTAATCACAAATTTAGCCAAGTAGATAAAATTGAACCGCAAACAAGTGAAAAATCTCCTTTTCCAAAAGGAGATTAATTTTTGGTATATGGCCTTTATTTAGGGTCTGTTGATATCATATAAGTAACTAAAACTAAGGAATGATTAGCCATATACGTTGTCCAGAGTGTGATAGAATGAATTGGTGGTAGTGCAGTGCTTAAGACGCATGTTCGAAGAAAGAGATGCAATGCAAGGATATAACGGGCTAAAATACTTTGCGACAATAATCGCTGTTTGCATGAGAATTGCTTATAGCTTAGACAGGGGAATGGGTTGGAAGGTGACGGCCGCAACCACCTCAGCCATTGCCGCACTTGTTAGTACATATTGGGACATCGTCATGGACTGGGGACTTTTGCAACAGCATTCAAAGAACCGTTGGTTGAGAGACAAACTCCTCATTTCATACACGAGCGTTTATTTTATAGCCATTGTAAGGACAAAAACTTGCTTTTCGGGGAATGCTTTCTTGACATTCGAGACAAAAACCTCAGTCTGATCTTGATTTCTTTTTTGGTGGGTGAATGTAGGTTTTGAATATTTTGTTGAGATTTGCTTGGGTGCAGACGGTGTTGGATTTTCAGATTGATTTCCTACATCAGAGGGCCTTAATTGCAATCGTTGCCTGCCTGGAGATCATTCGGCGTGGAATTTGGAATTTCTTCAGGTTTGTCAAATTAAAAATCTTCTGTTCAAAAGAATTATAATAAATAAATAAAACTGAAACTTTCATATCCATTCAGCTGCTACTAATCAGCTAACAGAAAAAAGGATTAAAGGGTCTCAGGAAATGATATTCAGAAAATTTCTCAAACTTGTAAATCCTTTGCTTTCTATCACCATCATAGCTTATTGTGTTTTCAGGTTGGAGAATGAGCATTTGAACAATGTGGGAAAGTACCGTGCATTCAAGTCGGTCCCACTCCCTTTCAACTATGATGAGGATGAAGACAAGGACGAGTAGACATTTTTGCAGCTTGCAAGGGAAGAGATGCAAGAAAAATATCATTCAATGTTAGATTTAACTTATATATTGTATACCTTTTGTGCTTCCCCTACTAGTTTATTTTTTTGTTTATTTCACCATCAATACCTTTTCCCATCTCTTTGGGAATGGGTCTGTGGTTCATATTTCTCTCCTCAATTTTGTTCTGCTCATGGGTGGTTAAACTCTCTGTCACAACATCCTTTAACTTGACATGGAATTGTAATATGACTCGCCATTGTGAGTTGGCGGAATTTTAACAGGTAGGTGTCGACTTATAAGTATACAATAGCCTCCTCCTTCTCAATCAGGTTTGGGACCGGTATTGGCAAGGAAATTTGATGAGATTTCAACAGCCTGCTAGAGAGAGAGAGAGAGAGAGTAAAACTTGCTGGAGCATCCGTAGACTTACTAGTCATTGGACTGTCCGACTGCCAGTGATTCTTAACTAGTCTAGAAGGAAAGAGAAGCCAACTAACTTATACCTCCCTCCCCCACGTGAACCCTAAACCCTGTAACATCCACTACTATCCAAAATTTTAGCGGATGAGAAAGTATTGAGACGAAGAAGCGCTCTTAGATTGCCATGTACATGTAGCAAAATTGATGTTGCTTCAGATTCTCAGCGATGTAGAATGCCTAGCGCTGTTGCTACGGAATACTTGTTTGCTGTTGATTAAAATGGGCATGGGGAGTGAAGAAGAAGAAACCTGTATCTCCTTTTTGTTGTGCACACTTAGACTTGTAGTTGGAATATTGTATGTGAACATAGAAGCGACGGAGACGGGATTTTCAGGGGAGGGAAGTTATGGTCCACAGAGAAAACAAGTTAATATTAGGTAAGTGGCACGAGTGCTAGGTGACTAGGTACTCTAGTTATTTTTTGGGATGTGTGTCGTGTGAAATTAGCATGTTTACCATCATCTAAAGATCTTGCGTATGAAAGATAGGGGCGAAAAATGATCTCCATCGTTCGATTTGAAGTAGTCAGATGACATCTAAAATTAATGGCTACTATGTAAATCTAACATATTGTTTATCTTAGATGGCATTTGACTGCATTGAATTTGATGATGGGGAATCTTAAATCTCGAGATCATAGGCATCAAATCACATAGAACGCATGATGGTTTCACATAGCACACATCTCAAAAAGTGACCTAAGTACCAAGACCATCTGCATGCACTCAAGTCAGGTAGGTAATACTAGCTCAAAATTTTAAAAAAGGCAGAGAGGGAGTGAGAGGAGGGAGTTGGATATGGTAGGTCAAAAGGGGGGCAACTGCCTTTAACTTAATTCTGAGGACAAAATTAAAATACATAAATAAAGAAAGAAAATAAGTCAATGAAAGAGGAAAGGTAGGACAGTTATAAAGGGCGTTTCAATACTTAGAAAATATAGGTTATATATCACCTCCTAGCAAGGATCATAATTTTCAGTCTCAGTCTGTGCCAATACCAAGGCATATCATCGTGTTGGGTATCACATGTTGTCTTGAGCATTGGCAAGATAAAACATACTACAAGTATATGTACTTGTAGTACGTTTATCTCTCTCAAGTGTCTCCAAAATCAAGACTTATCACCCAATGTCTCAGTATCGTTTGAGATATTGATCAATGCTACCTTTTTTTTTTTGGTAAGCAAGGTTAAGGAATCCTCTGACCTTATTATTGCTTAGAAAAGATTAAAAATGATAATACATTGATATTATATCTTTCCTAAGAAAAGAGTGCAGCCTATCTGGAATATTTATCGGCGAAGTGCACCTGATAACATTGGTCACATGAAAACCTTTTTGTGCCAAAAAGTGAGCACAACTATTTGTTTCTCGAAGAACAAGGTTCATGGTCACATTTGAAAAAGAGCTCATGCAATGAATCACACGATCAACCGAGTTGTAGCTTCTGCAATCCAATTGACAAACTTTGTTTACCCACTGCACCACCTTTTGAGAATTTGATTCTATCATGATGGCTTGAAGTCCTCTTGCTGAAGCAATTTGTAACCCAACTAAAAAAGCGTGAAGTGCACATTCTTCCAATATCTTGCATACTGAAGGCCTCGAAAATGCTTCCACCATATCACCTCTCGAGTCTCTAAAGATACCACCGATTTCATATTTACCCTTACTAATCGAGGCATCAACATTGAATTTAATTATTCTATCACATGGGCAATTCCAAGAGCAAGGAATAGGAGTAGATTTTCCAAGAGTTAATCGCCAATCTCCATCTTCTTTGAAGCTTATCATATCAACTTTTTCAACAACACTATTGACAATATTTCGTAACAAACTTCTTTTATAAAGTTGTTTATCTTCGAAAATTCTCGCATTTCTTTCATGTCATATATGCCATATTGTGGCATAGAAGATATTTCGAATTGCCATACTTCAAACACTTTTCCCATGAGCCTCATTCATGCACTCCTTCAGTTCATCATAAATATTTCGGATATTACATGGCATCAATCCCAATCTAGACTTGAGGGATCACCAAATCCAACAAGTATATCAACACCTATAAAACAAATGATTTATACTTTCCGAATGACCCCAACACAATACACATCGAGAAGGAATATACATTCCTCTCCTAATGAGATGGTCCATAGTCATGAGGCCGTTACTTATAGCCATCCACGTATAGAATGCATAATTAGGAGTGACATCTGAATTCCAAAGGAAGTTCGCCCACTCGACTTGAGGATTATGTTGCTTGATGGATACACATGCTGACTTTAAAGTAAAATTTTCATCATTTGAGAGATTCCCAACCAATTTGTCTTCCTTGCTAAGATTGGAAAAGGATAAATCAATGATAGAATCCTAAGTCTCCCTCATCTTTGTCGTATTAGGTTAAGGAAGAACCCATTGCCCTTCACCCAACACAATACTTACTTTTGAATCAATAGGGATCTTAGATTGATATATCAATCTTCGACTAAATTTCGGGATCAACACTTCCCCTTCTATCCAAGGGTCAAACCAGAAGCTCGTATTCATACCATTTCCAAGTATAATATTAGAATGTGTAACCACCACATCTCTAGTTTGGATGATGCCTCTCCAAGCCCATAAAGTATCTCTAGGAAAAGAACTCACCCAAATAGACTCATTTTTAATATATTTTGGTTTCATTCCACACACCCACAAGGAACTTTCATTACTAGCAAGGCTCCAAAAAAGTTTTGCCATTCCCGCGAGATTCCAATCCTTTATTTTGTGAATTCTAAACCCCCTTTCAGTTTTTGGTCTACAAACTTTGCTCCAGATCAATGGGTGAAAAGATTGGCAAGGGATGATCATTTCCATAGAAATCGAGCAAAAATATTTTCAATTTCTCTCACAGTCCTTTTGGGTAACAAAAAAGCACCCATCCAGTACACTTGAAAGCTTGATAGCATTAAAGAGATCAATTGGAGCCCACCTATGTAAGACAATAAGTGACTTTTCCAACTTTCCAGCCTTACTTTAATTTTATCAATCACCGGCATGCAAAGTGAATAAGACATCTTTGTTGAAAACAAAGGCAATCTCAGGTATTTGATCGGCAAATCGTCTACTTTGAAATTTAATACTTGTTTGATACTATCGGTCGATGAGCACGCCCTACTAAAAATGATAATACTCTTATTATCATCGCAAGTAGCCCCAAAATATCATGAAACTTATTGAGCAGTTGTCTTATATTCTGAGCTAACATATAACCTTCTTCCTAAAATAAAAGAACATCATCTGCAAACAAAATGTGAGAAATACAAGGTCCATCCAATAGTGATGGAATCAAAATTTTCTTTTCTTCCACCATTTGTTCGATTAAGGCTAAAAACGCTTCCATAACCAAAGTAAAAATAAGAGGTGAAAGCGGGTCACCCTTCCTTATCCCTCATTCGCTTCTGAAGAAGCCATGAGGAGATCCATTGACAAGGATTGAATATGAAGGGGTAGCAATACACTCCTTAACCCAATCAATCCATATCTCATCAAAACCAAGTTGTTTAAGGATATCCAAAATGAAATCCCATCTGACTCTATCATAAGCCTTCTTCAGATCAATCTTAACACACAAAGTCTTGGGGGCACTCTTAAGATGAAATTTTCGGACCAGTTCATGCGCCAATAGAATATTTTCAGTAATCCTTCTACCTTTGATAAACGTGGATTGATTCAGACTAATCAGCGTTGGGAGAATTCTGGCCAGCCAGTTTGCCATAACTTTAGTAATCACCTTGTAAATAAAGTTACATGAGGCAATCGGATGAAACTTATCAATAGTGGTAGCATCTTTCTCTTTTGGAACCAATCTGATAAATGTAGAATTTAACGACTTCAACATTTTTCGACGTCTAAAAAAATTTCTTATGGCCAAACAGACATCATCACCAACAATGTCCCAAAAGTTCATAAAACTTTCCGTAGTAAAACCATCAGGACCGGAGGCTTTACCAGTCGGTGAGTTAAACACCACACTTTTAATCTCATCTGTAGAGACCATTTGAGAGAGCAAAGTGGCCTCACTTCTTTCAATAATTCTTTTAAATGGAATGCTCGAAACATTTCCACCACTAGAGGGGGTAAAAATGTTTTGATAGTGGGCAATAATATAATTCCCAATCTCATTCTGATTGACAAGTCTATGACCCTGAACATCCTTGAGCTCATGTAGGCTATCAGTGGCAATTCCGTTTTTAGCCGATGCATGAGAAAATCTAGTATTACGATCATTTCCTTAAGCCAAAAAACTTTCGACTTCTAGGAATAAAAACTCTCTTTGTTATTCAGTTCCTTATTCAAGCAATACACCGCTTCCCTCTCCTCTATTGCTAGATTCGAGTTCAATGGGTCTTGTTGAATCTTATTTTGAATGTCATTCACCGAGTGTCTGGCATCAAACACCTTGGAATGAATGGACCCGAAGTGAACTTTATTCCAATCCTTGAATGGGAGACAACCTTATCTCCTAAAAAGAATCATACGAAGGAGGCTGGGGAATGTTACCGTGCGTACTCTGTTGCCCCGGAAGGAGGTTCAGTTGCCTTAGGATTTAGCTGCTTCGAAATTGTAGGAGTTTCACAGATCTCATTTGAAGGTGAATGTGGATTCTTACTCTTTTGCTCGGATTGTGAAGAAGATTTGGTTGCCTTAGGAGTCTTTTCACCGTCAACTGCTACACAATATGTTTCGATTTTGAAAGGATCTTCACCTCCAAGCTTGTACGTGGATGATGAACATCACCGATTTCAGGGGACTCTGCTATACCATCATCTTCCTCGAGATCCGTGTCTGGCACTACATCAGAGTTTGATTCAACAATCGCATCATTGCCGGAACTCGCTCCCACCTCTTCGGAAGAAGAACCCTCTCTCCCATCAATGTTCATATCAAAGGCCCTACTATTCAGACCATGATCAGCCTGATCAGTATCACCCTCTCCATGAATATTCTCTGTCTCATTAGATGGTCCTCCTTTGGTTTCTGGTTCCTTAATCGGTTCTTCATTTTCTGTGGACTTTTTCACCACCCAATCCTTCTGACCGTTAGTTTTTTGGATGGTGGAATGCTCAAATGAAGAACAATGTGTGCAAACAGAGGGTTTCCACTCATATTCAATCTTTTGATTAATTGCAAAAAACATTACAATTATGAAAATGAAATAACTACACAACCTATTGCAAACCACAAGTGAAGCCACTTTGAGTACAATGGTCCAGTTTTGATGTAAAAACCTGAAAGAAGATGGGGAAGAGTATTCCAATTCCTAGACTGAATAAACCTATTTTATTAGACTTTTATTAACATTAGAAACTAATTCCTAACTAACACATCCTACTCCCATCAAAAAAAAAAAAAACTAACACACCCTACTAGCATGTGCAAGCCTGTGAAAAAGTCTCTTCATCTCATATTTTTGAGAGAGAGAGTTCATTGATACTTATAGTTATTTTTGGTAGTTACAACATTGTGATAAGGCTTGTCAAGATAGCAACGGATTGAGATTTCCCTTGAGAAATATTTGGAAGGTTGTTGTTGACTAGAGTTGCTCATTGGAGGTATGGGATTCTGTGGAAATCTTTGAGGTGGATGTTGTGGTGGAGTTTGTTGAACGGTTGTTGACTGAGTGATGTATAGATGATTCAAGTTCAAATTTTGAATCTGAGTTGTGATTCAATGCTTCTCTAACACACCCCCGCAAGTAAAGCATACCGTCGGCGACACTTAACTTGTTTCTTAAAAAATTGAAATGAGTCGTAGTTAGTGCCTTTGTCATTATATCCGCAACTTGACCTTTTGTAGAAATGTAACGCACCTCCAGATCGCGCTGTGCAACTTTGTCACGGACAAAGTGAAAAGTAATTTCAATATGTTTCATACGGTTGTGGAAAACAGGATTGTCGTGAGGTATGTCGCTCCAATATTATCACACCAAAGGATGGGACAACGAGATTGAGGAATGCAGAGTTCACTTAGAAGTGATTGGAGCCAAGTGATTTCAGCTGTGGTGTCGGCCAGAGCTTGGTACTCAGATTCAATACTGGACCTGGCAACTAATTGTTGCTTGCGAGAGCACCAAGAGATTATGTTAGGGCCCAAGAAAATAGTGTATCAGCCAATTGATTTGCGATCGTCTGGGTAGCATGCCCAATCCGCATCAGAAAAAGCAAATAGTTGGAACAAGTTCGATTTGTTGATTGTTAAGCCATATGCAATGGTAGATTTTAGATAGCGAAGGATTCGATTGACAGCAGCCCAATGATCATGAGACGGCGATTGCATAAATTGACACACTTTATTGACCGTGAAAGATAGATCGGGCCTGGTGATAGTGGCATATTGTAATGCACCAACAATGTTTCGATAGGGAGTAGCATCTTCAAATGGACGTCCCCCATCCTTGGATAGTTTAATGGATGAGGACAACGGTGTAGAGACCGGCTTAGCATCACCCATGGACATGCGGAGTAAGAGGTCTGTGGCATATTGCTTTTGAGAGAGAAACAAGCCTGTAGGTATCGGAATGACATCAATGCCGAGAAAGAAGCTAAGTGGGCTGAGATCCTTAATAGAGAACTCACGGGCAAGAGTGCAAATTAAGTCCTGAATGATGTTCTTGCTATTTCCTGTGATGATGATGTCATCGACATACACAAGAACATAAAGTGCTGCAGACTTTGTACACTTGATAAATAGAGAAGTATCTATTTTTTATGAGAGAAAGCCATTTTTGAGAAGAAAGTTGTTGAGGCGAGTAAATCAGGCTCGCGGAGCCTGTTTCAAACCATATAGAGATTTCCATAGGCGGCACACGTAATTGGGGAATTGGCAATCAACGAACCCGGGCAGTTGGCACATATATACTTCTTTAGAGAGTGTGCCATGTAGGAATGCATTGCGCACATCAAGCTGTCTGATTGACCACCCAAAGCTAACAGCTAGAGATAGGAGTGTCCGAATAGTAGTGGGTTTTATGACAGGGCTGAAGGTGTCCGTGTAATCCAGTCCTTCGATTTGATTGCATCCCTTAGCCACGAGTCGTGCTTTGTAGCGCTCATTTGAGCCATTTGCGCGTTTTTTAATGCGAAAAACCCATTTACACCCAACAATATTCTCTCCGGGAGGAGCGGATGTGAGGGTCCAGGTTCCATTCTGAAGTAGTGCATTGATCTCATCACTCATAGCAGCATGCCAACGAGGGTCATGGTTGGTTATAGTAAAGCAAGTGGGAACAGGTGGATTTGAATCATCCGAGAGGAAGGCTAGAGGAAGAGGGAGTTTGGCGGCAATATAGGTCTTGATTTTTTGAGTGTCGGCTTTTTCACAAGTTATCATTGGATGTGGAGTTGGAGGGGGCTTGGACTTTTTATTTTCTATAGTAAGTAATGGGGGGGGGAGGGGGGGGTGGTTGCGGACTAGATTGGGAGGGGATTGTGTCTTGTGAGAGAGGTAAAGTGTTAATCTTTGAAATTTACCACTTTTTACCTCCTAACCTGACCTCTGATGGACCTTTGAGCTGGTTAATAGTGTGTTTTAAGTGTGTTTTTGTAGATAGTAGGAATTTATAGCTTAATGTAGTAATCCATCATTTTCAAGCCAAGAAGAAAGAGTTTTTTAGCTAAGTTTTGGAGCTGATGGATTCACAATGAATGCACCATGGTGGTTCACATCACTGGGGTTATTTAGCATGCCTCGTGGTCTTTGAAGTCCTGCTGAGAGAGAGTGGTGAAGCCCAAGCCTATGGACTGCTGCAGTAGACTTTATAGCTAATACAAACCTATCAAGCAGCCTAAAAAGCATGCATTCATGCACTCCAATGCTGCCACAAAGAATCCTTCATGCACCTCAAGCTACTGCAACCTTCAAAATCTGCTGAAGAATACTGAGCACACAATGTTGTCATGCAACTTGTCGAGTAGTTGCTAAAGACACCTGAGCAGCCCACACTTAATAGAATGTAGCAGCTCAAGAGGAACAGCAGACATGCTGCACTAAAGCACTCGAGCAACCTACTGTTGCTGCTGCCTTAATGAAGTTGAGCAGATGGAGACATGGAGCTTTGATCTACTCGAGCATAACAGAAGTGCAGACTTAACACCACTCGAGTTGTGCAATGAAAGGAGCTAAGACTTGAAGTTGTCGAGTGGTTTAATATGTTGCCATTGAACCACTCAAGTGGTTAATGCTGAAGAGAATCAACTTGTCAAGTGGAGTGTAGTGCTATTCATGTTGTTGAAAACCAACTCCACGAGTAGTTCATGCTGGAATTTAACCCCATGAGGTGTTTAAATGTGTTGGAAAGCAACCACTCGAGTGGTTTAAAGTGAAGAGAATTGAACTCCACGAGTGTGTATGCTGCTGAGAGGAACTCCACGAGCAGTTCAGCTCCCATTTCAACCCCATGCGTGGTTTAAAATGATGGAAATGAACCTGTCGAATGGTTCATGTTGCTATTTTGCAACCCCACGAGCTATGCATTGCTGAAGCTTCCATCCTGTCGAGCAATCCATTCAACCTGTCGAGATTAATGCCTGAAGCTTTCAACTACACGAGCAACCACTCGAGATTGAAGTTCTGAAGCTCCAACTGCTCGAGGCACGGGTTTCCGCCATCTATTTCACACTTTGGGGATATTTTGGGGATTTTACTGCATCTAGGGCACACATCTCAATGTCCCACACATCTCAAGGCATCCAAGGGCTGAAAATAAACCACGAAGCCAACTCCAAAAGCACATTATTTCTGATTGGCTATTGCACACAACTGTTAGGGATTGCTTATAAATAGCTCATATTCTGTTTTGTAAAATTGTCCAGAATAGTTGGATCAAAGTTCATTTTATTTTTAGGTTTTAGATTAGGGTTTTATTTTTTTTTATTTTCTTCTTTCTTCTTCCTTAGCTCAGCAGCAATGCTAGCTAACTCTTTGTAGCAGCTAGGATTATATAGATCTGTAATCGGGTTTTATATAAATAGAGTGAGCAGTTTGGAGATTTTGTAGAGACTGCTGCCTTGAGGGAAGATCATTGTAAGTTCCTTGGATTCAATGAAATGTCAATTTTAATGCTCATTAAATATGTATTTACTTTGTGTTTTCACCTAGATCTGTATAGATTTAATGCTCCCATGGGTGTATGTGCTTGTAGCCATACACACATGGTGATAGTAGTGGTTTTATTGTTTCGGTTTTGATCCCGTGGATGGATCACATCTCTGGGATGATCTGTGACCATTTAAGTGGACAGATTATAACCTTAGGATGAGTCCAGATCACAGGGTTGAGACTAGATTCTTTTTTTCGGCCTTTGTTCTTGTAGCCAAAGGAGGGATTGCTGCAGATCTAACTTCTCATCTGTTTTACAAAGCCATTTCAGTGAAGAGATCTGAGATTTTGTAGAGATTGCAGACTTGAGAGCTTGGTCATTGCAAGCCTCTTTGTAGCAATGACTAGCTAATCTAAATGACTCATTCAATCTGTGAGATTTGGTGGTTCTCACTAGATTTTTATGGATTGTTTGCTCCTATGGTTGCATGTGCTTGTAGCCTTGCACACATAGTATCTGCAATGGTTTTTATATTCTAACTTAAACATCTATGATTGGATTACCTCCCTAGGATAATCTATGACCATTTAAGTGGACAGACTATAGCCCTAAGACTAGTCCATATCTAAGGGTTGAGTCAGATTTTTCTACCTTGCACTTGTGCTTGTAGCCAAGTGAAGTAATGCTGCTGATCTAGTTCTTGATCTAAGTTGCAGTGAAGATTATCCCACAGCTGCCTACTTCTCACCATTTTTACTTTATTTTTACACACCATCATCATCCTTCTTTACTCCCTTTCTTTAGCTATAGTTTTATCCCTATTTTTAGTTTTGTTTTGTTTTGTGACACCTAAAATCCTCTCTTTACCTTGCTTTCTAGTGTAGGTTTAGAGTTGTCAGATTTGTAGCCTGATCTGGAGATTACTATACGCCTTTAGGTTTTTAGAGCATCACTCCCTGTGGAACAAACTCTTACTCTTTAAAACTTGCTACAACAGCCCTTGATCTTGCAGAACTGTGTATTTTAGAGTGTTGTTTATGTGATGATTTCACCTCATTTCATCTCCTTCTATTTTGTTTTACTTTTACCACTGTTTTCAATAAAATAATCAGCAACACTTTAAAATATTTTAACATAAAGCAAGTGGTTGGGGAGTGGTGTGTGTACTAGGCGGAGTTGGTTGATGAGGGGATGATGAGTAAACAGGTGTAGGCAGGTGGGTGGTGGTAGGCAATAGGGAAGATGGGGCAATAATGGTAGGGGCGTGTAGGGTCGGACAGGATGGTGGTGGTTGTGGGTATGGGGTAGGGGGTGATGTGGATTCAAATGGAAAGGTTGATTCATCAAAGACGACATTCCGAGAGATAATGAATTTATGAGTGTTAGGGTTAAGACAGCGGTAGCCTCGATGGGTCGAGCTATAGCCAAGAAAAACACATCGAACAGATCTATATTTAAGTTTGTGGGAGCGATAAGGTCGTAAGAAAGGATAGCATGCGCAGCCAAATGTTTTGAGTAGGGTATAATCAGGTTGAGTTTTTTATAGGATTTCCAATGGAGTGGAGTTCTTCAAAACAGGTGTAGGTAGCCGGTTTATTAGGTATGCATCAATTTCAAAGGCAAAGTTCCAATAGGGGAAAGGAATAGAGGCATGTGCCATGAGAGAGATGCCGATATCAACAACATGGCGGTGCTTTATCTCAGCCGCGCCATTTTGTTCATGAGTGTGCGGACATGATACTTGATGACCATGCCACACGTTTCAATGTATTTTAATACCGCACGATATTCTTCTCCCCAATCAGTGTGAATATATTTTATTTTCTGATCAAATAGACGCTCGACAAACTTGTGAAATTTAACGAAGGAGGGTAAACCATCAGATTTTTTTGCAATCGGATACAACCACGTGAATTTGCTAAAGGCATCAATGAATAAAGCATAATAAGAATGACCATTGACAGTGGAAATTGGGGCAGGGTCCCATACATCGGAATAAATAATTTCAAGTGGTGAAGTGATAGGAATAGATGCATTTTTGAATGGTAATGCATGATTTTTCCCTCTTTGACAGGCTTTGCAAATGTGACGTGGTGATTGAGAGACATTGGGGATGCCGATTTTGGAGATGACTTGATGAACAACATGAAAAGTTGGATGGCCAAGACGATTGTGCCAATAGTGCCCCTCTGATGTAGTGGAGAGAAGTGCACTTTTATTGGAGGAGGCCTTATTCACTTGAAGTTGATAGAGACCTTCACGGCTCCACCCACGGAGGAGCTCCTTCCTCGTAAGGGTGTCCTTCACAGAGAAGTAAGATGGGTGAAACACAAAGAAACAATGATTATCTTTAGTAAAGCGTTGCATAGATAGAAGATTTCGTTTAATGTGAGGGATGTGTAGAATATTTTGCAAGCGAAAGTTTGAAGAGGGAGTAGAGAGACTAGAGGAGCCAATGTGGTTGATATCCAAACCTGATCCGTTGCCGATTTTGACCGTATCTAGGCCCTGATATTCCGATTGAACATTCAGATTTGAGAGATCTGAGGTAATGTGGTGTGTAGCTCCCGAGTCAGGGTACCAAGTTGGAGTGGGAAGCAGAGGCTCGATTTGAGTATTATAGGCATGTGCAGCCTTCGATTCATAATTGTCGTCATGCTTGTGGTAATAGTTTGTTGCGATGTGCTCAACTTTGTAACAGACTTGACATATTGGTTTGTTTGAAGAAGTCATCCATTGCTGAGGAGGAGACAGGGATTGAGGATGGGACGATCTTCCATGTCCACGGCCGCGGCCGCAAGAGCTACGAGTAAAGTGTTGTTGTTGATGCCGTGGTGAGGAGTTTTGTTGTCGGTGAGCAACATTTGCAGCGGAGATGACCACATCAGATTGAGTTTCATGGAGAGTTTGTGATTCTTCAATGAGTAAGAGACCAAGTAACTCGGTGAGAGAGATTGGTTCAACACGAGTGGAGATGGAGATCTTGAATGCAGCATATTCGGATGGGAGACCCCTAGGATGTAGAGGATTAGATCATCCTCATGAACGGGTTGAGATGCAACCGACAGTTGATGTGCAATTTTCTTTGCATGATTGAGGAATTTGGTGATCGGATCAGATCCCTTTTTGAGTGACTGTAGCTCAAATCGTAGTTGCATCACTTTGGCATGAGATTGAGCAGCGTAAATGCTTTCAAGTGTGGTCCACGCGTCGTAGGAGGTTGTGAGGCCAATAATTTGGGTATGAGCTTCTTTGGTGAGAGTGGAAATGATCCAGCTTAAGAGAAGCTGGTCTTGTTTAGACCAAATAATAAAGCTTGGGTTGAGAGAGGGTGTTGCTCTAGCTGCTGCAGGGAGATGGCGTAGTGGGCATGATGCAAAGCCGTTTGTATATTCGAGAAGATCATGGGTTTTAAGAAGAGGCATAAACTGGGATTTCCAGAGGGAGTAATTAGAGGAATCAAGTTTGATTGGTAGGGAGGTGATGGGAGAGGATGATGGTAGGAGAGGGGAAATTGGGGAAGACGATGTAGAGGCATTGATTGAAGAAGTCGATGAGGAAGACGCCATGGATTTGGAATTTGAAAAAGAGAAGAAGAAAAAAGGAAAATTAGAAATTAACGGATCAGGTTTTGCTTTGATACCATGTGAAAACGTCTCTTCATCTCATATTTTTGAGAGAGAGAGTTCATTGATACTTATAGTTGTTTTTGGCAATTACAACATTGTGATAATGCTAATCAAGATAGCAACGGATTGAGATTTCCCTTGAGAAATATTTGGAAGGTTGTTGTTGACTAGAGCTGCTCATTGGAGGTATGGGATTCTGTGGAAATCTTTGAGGTGGATGCTGTGGTGGAGTTTGTTGAACGGTTGTTGACTGAGTGATGTGCGGATGGTTGAGGTTCAAATTTTGAATCTGAGTTGTGATTCAATGCTTCTCTAACAAAGCCTAACTAAAATCCATGCGAACACCTCTCTACTCTCTCCCAATTTTATTTTTTTTATTTCTTCTTTTATTCTTATACTTAATAATTTTAGCTCCAAGTTCAATTCCTTCCTCGTCTTCCTAACTCTAGAAATCCCTTACAGAATCATAGGTTGTGGTTCCCGATTGCATCATTCACCCTCCCTTAAAAAAGTTTGACCTTGAACTCTCATAGTGGTTCAGTCCTGAATTTTCCTCTAGGAATTCTTTTATTACTTGTCCATATTTTTGTGGCTCCTGTCAAAATTCCCCTAAAACCACTTATTTCAGGGGACTCTGCTATCCATTCTACATATTTTTCTACTCGGTTCGTTACGATGTATTAAATGATTCCTTGGTTGTCGCCATAATCCAAAATCTCAATTTACCAATATGTATCATTCCCCATTAGTACTGAAAGATATGTATCAAGTATCACAGAGAACATGGTTTGAAATCATAGAAATCCGAGACATCTCTGACATGGGCCGATATCAAGTCATCTCCGCGATACAACATGAAATGAAAAAGCGTTCTTTACATGATCTTACATCATCATGATTTAGGTGTTTGATCTTCCACTTGGCACAAACCTATGATCAATCTAAATAGCCCAAGTGGCTGTCCATGATTGCAACATCTCTCAATTAAAGAATTACACCTATAAACAGCCCCATATTGGCTAATCAATAAGCTTCAATATTAGTCGTTCAAAAAAATGAATAATAGCAGATATTGGAGTGCACAACTTTTGGACAAAGCATGATAGTTGTTCACATTCTTATCACATAAATTAGATCCAATGAGTGAAAATAGTGTCAACTATACAAAAGTGACAATTAGTACACTTCCAAGTGTGTACTAATGGGTACGTTTGAATCACCATACCCCACTAACGTGTTAGTGTGGCCTTACATGTAAAGCATGTAATAGCCTTAACATGCTAGTGGTCAAAACGAGGGACTTTGGATTAGTTGTTTGAATCAGCCTCTCAAAACGTGTATATTATTGAAACCATCGAAAGTGGGTGTTTGCTTGATTACTGGTTTATGATTGGTAGTGACGGGGGACGCTAAGATCGAGAGCCTTGGATTTTGGCCGCAACAGATTTTCCAGTGCAAGAAGAAGCATAAAGGAGCACACAAAGGAGTACTCAGTCGATCGATCGATCCCAGGCATTCGATCGATCGATTGAAGACAGGAGGGGTCTTAATTTTGGCGAATTTATGTGCTCAGTCGATCGATCGAGTACAAATATCGATCGATCATATTTGACCTGAGATTTCGTACGATTTATATATATATAAATCGATCGATCGATTTGCCGCGATGTCAGATACGCCAAAAGTCAAATTTTAGTTTTTACGGGCAAACTTGTCCTTTTTAGAGTATTTGTTTTAGGATTTTCTTTTGTTTTGAGACCTCTTATATAAGGTCATTAAAAAGACATTGTGATTAACTATTGATTATGAATGAAAAGATATTTGTTTCTGCTTGAAATGAGCTATTTTGAATCGTTGAATCGACCGTTCAATAGTTAATTACAATGTCTTTTCAGTGACCTCATACAGGAGGTCTCAAACAAAAGAAAATCTTAAAACAAATACTCTAAAAAGGACAAGTTTGCTCATAAAAACCAAAATTTGACTTTTGGCGTATCTGACTTCACAACAAATCAATCGATTGATATATGTATATATATATTTCACGAAGCCTCAAGTCAAATTCGATCGATCGACTGAGCGAAGAAATTCACCAAAATTAAGACCCCTCCTGTCTTCAATCGATCGATCAAAATGCCTTTGTGTGCTCTCTTATGCTTTTTCTTGCGCTGGAAAATCTGTCGCGGCCAGAATTCAAGGCTCTCGATCTTGGCATCGCCTGTCAGGTAGGTTAGGTTGTTCAAGTGAAACTTTGTGAATCGGCAAAATTGTGAGTTGTCGTCTTCCATTAACAACGGATCCCGTAGATGTGGACCTCCATGGATGATCGATTACCCAAAAACAAAAACAAAAAAGTACAATTAGTCAATTGCAAATTTGCCCCACACATATATATAGACCACTATAGATCGATTAAAAGAAAATTGAAAACAAAAGGATCACCATACTAGAAGATAAGAGAAGACTCTTTAATCTAACTTTAGGGTTCTTTAATTTCTTGCTCGACCTAGCTTTGAAATTGCGAACTTCGTTCACTAGGGCCCTATTCCTCTATAGCTCTCTCTCTCCTCCCCTCTGCATCTGATAACCCTAAATCGTTATATAGAGACGGTGATGGAGCTGCTCAGAGAGAGAGAGAGAGAGAGAGAGGGGAGCTTATAAACCTAGATGGCCGGGAATGATTCGTAGAGAGATGACGATCGAGATAAGATGATGGGGACAATAATGAGATCTTGATGTTGCTTCAGATGCTTTAAGAAGAGTAGAGGACTCTCCTCCTTTCTTTGTTTCTAAAAGGATTCTTGGAAGAAGAAGAAGATACAAAACGTTAGAAGTTAAAGCCCCGACAAATCAATCGTTGCCCCTTAACACGTCGTCACTGGCACTTACGAGCCTTTAGGCTGGTAAGCGATTTGGATGACGCGTCGTCCCAAAAGGCAGCCTTACGCGTTATGTTAAATGCATATCAAACAACGGTTCTTGGTCAACTCTATGTAAGATGGCTATTTAACGCGCAAGATAGCCATCTTACCGACAATCAAACGTACCTAGTATAACATCCTATACAGATCCTACTGTTAAAATGTTATTTTCTCTTCCGTCTATCGAGCGATAGTGGTATGATTATCGTCTCGCTCAGTCTCGAGAGGCGAAACATATCGTCAGAGACGTCTTATCTCCGACAATATTTAAAACCATGACTGAGACATTATCAAGTTGATTGTGGTTGCTTTAATTGGATGATTAGAAGTGCAATTCCTTTGCCCTAGCAAGGATTACCATTATCATGATCGCATTATCAAGTCATCAATCAATATGGAGGGAGGACCGGTCCTCGTCAAGGACCCTGACAAACTCCACAATGGAGTACTACTGAATAGGAATATGGACTCTTAGAAAGGACACTAGACACTTAGGAATCGTAATCAAATGAAGACACAATCTTAAGAATGTTTGGGGTTGAACTTTTTCCGAGAGTAGATAATGTAGTAGATATTTAGACTAATTAGAGCCAAAGAAAAAGGCAAAAAGAAAGCGATTGAGCATTCTCGATTATAAAAAGAAATTATTAAATTCACCATTTTTTGAAGCAAAACTAGATTTAGCTTACCAATTAATTTACTTTAAGTAATTATTAAAGGTAGGTTAGTGTGTATATATATATATATATATATAAATGCGGAACGACTTGGTTTTATTTACACATTTTTATTAAGGGAGAAGAGTATTCTTTTTATTCAAATTCTTTATTTCTTGTTGATTATTGCCGGTTTTGAGCCGAGGTTCACATCAAATTCTTTTTTCATTTCCATCAGGAAATTAACCAGTGACAGTAAGTGTTGGATCAAGTTTACAAAATAACTAAAAGGAAATCAGCAAGTTCACAAAATAATATTTTAAAACTTCAACTTTTATTACTTGAGCATAGCGATGGATTGATGTTAGTTATCATTATTAATGAACGATATAATACATCTACGACTCGACAATATACTTCTAGGGCTCTCAATGGGTCGGGCCAGCTTGAATTTTGGCCTGCACCCGATCTGGAAAAAATGATATTTTTATTAAGCAAACCCGGCCCGGATAAATCCAGGTCAGGCTTGGGTTGAGTATTGTAACATCCGACCCGCACCCAGCCCGGATATATATATTATAATTTTTTTTATATAGTTAAATATGATTTACTTAAATGCCCTGAGATTAAACTGTTGAACGGTTTAAACTTGGGGCATTTAAGTTAAAGGCATGGATCAAAATTTCGTCCGATACCGATACGTATCAGACGATATGTATCGGTATCGGACCCTACCGATACGGTATATCGAATGTATCGTATCGTTCTTCTTCATTCAAATACCGAACGATACATTCAATGTATCGTCCGATACGGTCCTTACCGATACGTATCGGTTTTGGGCTCGGACGATACGTATCGGAAAAGCGAGATTTTGACCCATGATTAGTTAAAAGCGCAATAACCTTGTGCATATATTTTTTGGCTGGACAAATTGGATGACTTAATTTACTTTCAAGCAACCGCTGTCCGTTATAACCATTCTGTAACAAATTAAAATAAAATACTTGAATAAAATCATGTACCTGAGCCATTATAATGGTAATATAATTATTTAATTAAATTTTTAACCTTTTTCAAACTTTTATTAGAAAAGAAACAACCCAACCCAATTTTATTAGAAAAAACAGCCCCAAAAAAATAGCCCAACCAAATTTTATTAAAAAAAAAAATAGTCGAAAAAAGCCCGAAAAAACACCCAGCCCGGCCTGGTAGAAGTCGGGCTTAGGTTGAGTACATCGTAGCCCAAGTTAGGGCCGGGCTAAAAAAATTGGAAACTCGGCCCAGGTAGGTTAGGACCGGATTGAACCCCAACCCGGCCCTAATCCAACCCATTGAGAGCCCTATATACGGCAGTGTATAAAACTACAACTTTTTTTTAATATTACAACAATGCTCTTTTCATAATTATAATTTGTTTCATGAAAAAAATTCTTATATAATTAACATAGATATCTCTTAGTTTACTAACCACGAACATGTGTTGAGAGGCCTAAAATCTATGAGAATCCTAAAAATTCTGCATCAAGGCTCGTAAGAGAGTGCAGAAAGGCTCGGAAGTCAGAATCTGAGTTTTGATTTAGAAACTAGTGTTTCTGAACACATTTTTATCCTTTCTCATGTTTGAGAGTTTTTCTCGGAAATCGTGTTTTCTGATCTTTTTCGAGTGAAAACGACATAATAATGTCCAAGCAAAACGCTAAAAAATGCTCAAAATCTAGTTGAAGGAAAAATACCCCTTTGAAAAAAGAAAGTGAATAGAACACAAGAATCCGAGTTTTTTTGGAAAAAGCTCAGACAAGAACAGGAAGCTGAGTAACTCAAGAACACATCCCATAAAAGCGTGGACTCTGGGTCAGTTCGGAATCTTCAATATTTTGGGCTGACAGGACTCTTAAGGCTTTCTAGGAAAAGCTCCGAATCACCCAAACGAACCCTAAGAGTTTCAAAATATCATTTTAAGTCCAATTAGCATGTAATACCATAGAAAACATTCTAGAAGTAAATAAAACTCTAGGTTAAAATTTTAAGTAACTATAGGTTTAAAATTAAGATTTAATAACCTTCTCCTATGGTTAAACTCATTGTTACGTAGCTTCAATTAGTTTGATTAGCATAAAGCTCACTTCACTACAGTCCTTGTGAAAGTATGACACACACAGCTAAACATGGTTAAATATTGTTTTCTATAGGTTACAACAAGTTCAAAAAAATCCAAGATAGAAAAGGTACATCTAAGGAAGAGGCAGCAAGTTACCTATACCAAGTGATAACCTATTGTATTGACGCCCTCTTTCGATAAAGAGTGAGTGTAAAATCATTGGTAATCAAAGTACTGAAGAATGTTTTCAAGCATCCAATTAAACCCTGTTTACTTACGTGTCCATATAATGGCATGAAAAGAATACCCTCCACCCTTCTTATTTCAGAATGAAGACCAATAACTTTGATGAGATCCATTGCCTCAAGACTCCTTTGAATCATCAGTTCCCTACATACTTGAAGCTAACTACTTTGCATATTATTGAGGGGGGCAAACTAATCCTATCACAAAGCTCATATTAGATTTGTACTGGCAAGATGATCAGATTGTATCAAAATGTGATCGCAAGTAATATTCTTTGGAATGCAAAGCAAAGAGTAGGATTTGAATACCCAATCATAAAAAACTTCAACAAAAGGAGAATTAACTATTACAATAATTTTCATCTACCGCGAGTAGATTCTTTTTGCCATGACAAATTATTTGTAACAAGGATGCAAGTGTAGCTAGATAAATCAGTAATAAGAAGTACAGTTGCCGACTTTGTTTTTTTTTTCTCAGATGAAAAAATATAATTTTTAAGTAACATCTCTTCATCTATTTATTTTTTTAACCATTAAAAGAAGAGAAAAGAAAACTCGGGATCTCTAACAACAGATCCGATTGCTTACCAAAAAAAAAAGGAAACCCCCAAAAAGTATTTGTTGTACCCTCTGCTCCAATCGAAAAATTAGGGAACCATATAAAATCTCATGAGTTTATCTCCGTCTTGGCTTGAGAGGCGCCATCAGGGTCCAATCCCTGAGCTGCGGCTTCCTCTTCCATGGCTTTCTCAGCGCGAAGAACAGGCTCGTAGTAATCGGAGTGGGCATCCATGCATTTTTTGAGTAATCCAGTGACTTGGAAGCACTTATCGACGATATCTTCCTTGTTCTTCTCGGCCTCTTCGACACATTTCTCCCAAGAGATGAAGGCTTCCTTACATCCGCCTTCTTTCATGAAAAGACAGAAACCACACTCGGCTTCTTCATCGTCCTCCTCCCCTTCTTCTGCTTGTTTTTTTTCTCCTTCAACCTGGGCATCTGCGTGATCTGGGGTTTTATCTTCTGGAGGAGGTTCTGATTCTGGGGTTTTTTCTTCTTTGGGAGGAGTTTCTCTCTCTAGGGTTTTATCATCTTGAGAAGAAGGTTCCGATTCTAGGGTATTCTCAGAAATAGAAGACATATCGATCCTAGGGTTTGAGAATACCAATTGAGGATGGTAACGTTAGGTTAAGGGTTAAACCCTACTCCTTCCTTCCTTCTTAAACCCTAAACCTCTCAGCACTTCCTCTGCTACCGACTCTGTTGACTTGACCCTGTAGTTGTAATTCCTGCAACAATAGCAACCCTAAAAATTTTTCGAGGGAGCATTTCATAACTTTAAGACACTTAAAAATACCACAATGGAAAATTAAAAACGGTGGACAATAGACAATTTTGCAGATAGCTTATGTGGCGAGATGTGACTGGCTGCAGTACTTGGGCCCCACTGTGCATAGCCAGTCACATTGTGCCATATAAGCTGTCTGCAAAACTGTTTATCAAATATTGTCCATTATATAACATTGTCCTACCAAAATTAACTCCTGTTCAAAGCTCCATTATGCTCTTTAAAGCTCAATTTTGTACTCCAAAGATCAATTATTCATTCGTATCTAATGCACTTCATACCTCAATTATCCATTGCATATAGTGCAATGGTATTGCACTTGAGACCATGGTATTAAAACTCAACGAGTCGAGACTCGAAACTCGAGCGAGTGGACTCGACTCGACCCAATTTCGGGTCGACTCTACAATGCACTCGATCTGGGCTTAGACTCGGTCGAGTCACCGAGTCGACTCGAAACTCGGTCGAGTTTTTCGACTCGGCGAGTCACTTAAGTAGGAAATACATTTAATGGCTGGTGGGGGTTTTAAAATGATTTGAGGGGCATACTTGTAATCTGCCTCACTTCAGCCCTTTATATACTAACCCTCGACAAAAAGTCGACAAGAAATCTGAAAGAAGAAAGAAAGAAGAAGAGAGAAGAAAGAAGAAGAAGAAAGAAAGAAGACGAAGAGGAAAGAAAGAAGAAGAAGAAGAAATACCGGTAAGCCACAGATGCCCTAAAATTTGCCCTAAAACCTAGTTTTTTTTTTCCTACTTTATTAGCCACGATGCCCCATAATTTGTTTGATTTTTCTTTTTTTAGCCACAGATGCCCTATAAAGTGGAAAAAAAATTCAGATTTTAAGCCACAGATGCCCTATAAAGTGGAAAAAAAATTCATATTTTAAGCCACAAATGCCCTAAAATTTGCCCTAAATCTGTTTTTTTTTCCTTACTTTATTAACCACGATGCCCTATAATTTGTTTTGTCCTTTTTTTTTAGCCACAGATGCCCTATAAAGTGGAAAAAAAAACCCAGATTTTAAGCCACAGATGCCCTAAAATTTGCTCCAAAATCTGTTTTCTTTTTCTTTTTCCTACTTTATTAGCCACGATGCCCTATAATTTATTTTGTTTTTTTTTAGCCCTATAAAGTGGAAAAAAAAAACAGATTTTAAGCCAGAAGTGCCTTAAAATCTGTTTTTTTCCCACTTTATATATATATATATATATATATATATATATATATATATATAACCCAAGTCGGAGCAAGTCGAGTCAGAGCGAGTTTCTAAGTTGACTCTACTCAGATGATTTACGAGTCCAGTTTCTGTGTTTTAAAACCATGCTTGAGACCATTAACAATGCATCAAAATATGTTGCAATTAGTAAAATACTTTGTAATGTTGTGGAGACCTCTTCCAACGTAAACAAATTGTAACAGACATTTTCTTACAGTGCAATAAAATGCACTGAAACCTAGTGCAATTCATTGCATCATTAGTCACTATGCAACAAAATATACTACACCTAGTATTCCAGTGCAATATGCAAAGAAATGCACTTCAACCCTCTATTTTGCAGTCAATGCTTACTTTCCGCCAGTAACATCTTTTCGTCAGTAACAACATTTCTTTTTCAATTTTATAAAAAATGACCTACAATCAAGATGTCAACTCGGGTATCGATCCTGGGTAGCGGTTCACCACCGACCGATACGAATCAGCCAATACCGATACAGGGTTATAAAAAAATAGCAAAACAACAATCATGATTTATAATAAAACAAACAAAGGGCACTGCTACGTGCACACCAATTTTTCCTCCGCGCACACCACAAATAGAGAGACTTTGCATTTTGGGGACCTGTGCCATGTGAAAACATCATCTAAGTCATATGTTTGAAGGCCGTGCATTAAAGATCTTTAACACAAAAATTTGGCACGAAGTATGATCTCTATCATATGATTTTATTCAGTCACAGGCCAGCATCCGATTCAACAATTGACTGCATGGAATCAGATGATAAGGATCGTGTTTCATGCCGATCTTTTGCATAAAAGATCCTTATATCATGACCTTTAAATCAGACGATTAAAATGAAGTTTTCACATGACACAGATCTCCAAAATACGAAGTCTTTTCATTAAGTGGTGTGCATGAAGAAAAAACAGGTGTGCACATAGCATGGCCCTAAATAAATAAATGACAGGTGGACTTATAAAAAAAGTATATATAAAGGACAGAGTATGTCGGCATTTTTTACTATAGCTGTACTGCGGGTAGCGTTATTTGTGCCTGTTAAACTTGTGAAGAGCACACATTTTCCTACCATAAAAAACCATTGACTGCTTTGAATCATACAATGGTGATCGTTTTTCCTCCCGATCTTCCACACAATAGATTTTGAGATCAGGGCGCACCTATCAGACGGTCACATGTTGATTCCATGTGTCACACGTCCCTAATAGTAATTGTGAACATGGGTTTACCTATCAAACAGTCACTTTTGGTGATGTGTGCCACGTGGAATCAATATGTCACCGTCTAATAGGTGCGTCATGGTATTGGGACGAAAAACGATCTCCATCGTTTGATCCAAGTCAGGTAACGATTTTTTATGGTGGGAAAACGTGTGGTCTCCACAGATTTAACCGGTGCAAATAACTCCATCCCTGTAGTACTGTAGCTTTTATTAATTCACAGAGGACGGACGCCAATCTAGATTTCAAACTAACATATAACTGAAATTGATTGCTACTGGATTTGACTCAAGTCACTTAACATTTAAGATAATTTGATTGGGGATTTTTGTAAGATGTCTGGCAAGATCGCTTGCCTAGTTTGAGATTTGGCAAGATCCCTTACCCAATTGTTTTAACCACCCCAACTGCCACCAAAAGACCCTAATACTTCTTCCTTTTGCCGGACTACAAGACAAGTAGTGCCATCAAATCTTTTCACCGACCATAGGGAGGAAATGACTGAATGCCCATGGAGCCAGTAAAAAAGGGAATCCAATTGATATCCGGTCGGTAACCACGTAAAAATCGCCAAAAGACCCTAATACCCCTTCCTTTTGCCCAACTACACGACAACTAGCGCCGTCAAAGCTTTTCACCTACCCAGTGGCAGAACCAAGATTTTCATCTAAGCGGAGCGCAATATGAATTAGATTTAATTTTTTTACAAATTATATAAATATAAACTAATTTATACTATAAAACATTATTTTCATTAAAATTACATACAAAGGAAAATTTTATAACATTAAAATTTCATACCTCAAGCCCCAACTTACCTACTACAAAAAATTTTGCCTCTTTGGGGCTTTAGGATTAGTGATTTAGCATTTAGGGAATTAGGGCTTTATGAAAGCGGCATTGCAAAAGGACTTTAGAAAGGAATTTAGGGCTATGGCGTTTAGCGAATTAGGGCTTTAGGCACGCGGGATTGCGAAAGGACTTTAAAAATTACGAAATTTTAACTATATTATCTACATATCCTAAACATAAATTAATATTTGTTACTCAATAATTAAATATTTTTTCATACAAATACTCAATCGCAACAAACCTTAAACCACAAAAACTTTCTGCAAATGTGCTCTGAGATGCCCTTCAAAACTGACCAACATTGCTGTCTATAATTATATTTGCTAAAAAAATTTAAAACAAAGTAAACAAAGCTAAAAGATTGATAGATGTAAGCAAGAAATTGGACAACATGATTTTGATTCAATTGATACTAAGCAAACTCTAGATAAAAAAATTGGACCACTTACTTTAAACAAATGCCCAACAAACTCAAACCTCAAAACACCAAAACCCTAACATCAAAATGCATAAAAACTACTCAACCCCAAGAAACCCAAAATCCCATAACCTAAAACATCAAACCCCTAAAATAAAAAATCCAAAAAAAAAAAAAAGAAAAAGAGGACTGATGAGAGAGGCTGAGGTCTGGTGCTTGATGGGCCAGACAAAGAGAAAAAGAAGAAGAAGAAGAAGAAGAAGAAAAAGAAGAGAGGACTGAGAGAGATCTTACCAGAGGGCAGCAGGAGGAGGGCGTTAGCGTCTCCGGCGTAGGATGCACGCGGGTGAGCCGCAAGAGCCGAGAGGAAGAGAGAGGGCGTCTAATTGAGGTGGGCGACGGGCGGAGATTTAGTTTTTAGAGAGAGAAAAGAGAGACAAAAAGGGGTTTTAGTTGTTTTGGTCGGGTCTCGGGTGGGGTTTTAGTCGTTTCAAACTTAAATACGAGTTTCCAAAATAAAGGAAGTATTGGCTAAGGTCGGGTCTCGGCTGGGGTTTTAGTCGTTTTCACTTAAACTCGAGCACGAGTTTCCAAAATAAAGAGGGTATTGGCTTAGGTCGGGTCTCGGCTGGGGTTTTAGCCTTCAAGATATAGAAAAATTATAGTTTAGGGATATGCGATACGGGAAAATACAATCTAGACCGCCTAATTTAAAGTTCATAATCTATAGATTTTTAGCGGATAAGATTAGAACAAAATATAATATTTATTATTTGATCTATTATTGTCAACCATTAAATCAAATAATAGTCTTTAACTATATTTGATCACATTGTGAAGATTATATTTCATGCCTATCTTATTCACTAAGAATTTATAGATCATAAACTTTAAATCAAACGATCCAGATTACGTTTTCATATATCACATGTCCCTTTGTGAGGGAACCATGTGTGGGCCTGCTCTCGCCCACACATGATTCCCCCACAAAGGGAGGAATTGAATGAATGCCTATGGAGCCACTAAAATAATGGAACTTGATATCACAAAAATTAGATACCGAATCTTACCCGATCGGCAATCCAATTATTATCATATATATATTCTATGGTCTCACACTCATCTCATTGGTATCTATGTCACCATACCGTAGGATCCCTCACAAGTCACTATTCTTATAATAAAATTGTATCTATGACAACACCCAACTATGACTAGTGACACACCGAACTACCACTCCCCCCACAAATTGGTACATAGATCTCCCGCAATCTAGCTTTTCTAACAACTTTGGTGAAGGTGCTGATCTTGATCTCAGAGGCAACCTACGGAATGCAATATTCACTTGACTCAACTTTTCGTTAATGAATTGACAATCCACTTTAGTGTGATTGGGCCTCTCCTCGTGGACTGGATTTTTAGTAAAGAATATAAGTAAGGTTGTCAATAGGATTGGGCTGGCCTGTCAGCCCTTTTAGACTAATCCTAAAAATGAGATAAAAGGACAAGGCTAAGGCCTCGAAACCAAAAGCTTGTTGTTCATTGGGTCGGGCTTTTACCCGTAGGGCTCTCAATGGGCTGGATTAGGGCTAGGTTGGGGTTCAATTTGGCCATAACCTATCTCGGCCGGGTTCCTAATTTTTTCAGCTTGGTCTTAACCCGGCCTACGATGTGCTCAGTCGGGCCGGGCCGGGGTTGAGTGTTTTTTCAAAAAAAAATTTGACTGCTTTTTTTTTTAATAAAATTTGGTTAGACTATTTTTTGGGATTGTTTTTTCTAATAAAATTACGTTGATTATTTTTTTTTTCTAACAAAAGTTTGAAGAAGGTTAAAATTTTAATTAAATAATTATATTACCATTATAAAGGCTCAGGTACATGATTTTATTTAAATATTTTATTTTAATTTATTGCATAATAGTTATAACGGACAACGATTGTTTGAAAATCTATTAACAAGTCATTCAAGTTGTGTAGCTAAAAAGTTATGCAACTGTTGCTTGAAAATAAATTAAGTCATCTAATTTATCCAACTAAAAAATATATGTACAAGGTTATTGCACTTTTGACTTAAATGCTCCAAGTTTAAACCTTTCAACGGTTTAATCTCAGGGCATTTAAGTAAATATCACTTAGTCTGATTCGGATACCGAGCCGAATTTACTTAATAAAAAATATCACTTTTTTTAATCGAGTACTAACCAAATTCGAGCTGGCCCGGCCCATTGAGAGCCCTATTTACCCGATTGCATACGCTTGCATGCTTAGAACACCGATTGCATACGCTATGTCACGACAGGTGATGGCGAGGTAGATAATTAAGCTTTTCTGCGAGTACGAATGCATAAAAATGTTCTCCAAGACTTCTCCATCCTTAGAGTTAAGCCTATGATTTACTTCCGTAAGTGAATCCACTGGTTCACATCCCAACACTCCTATGAGCCTGAGGAGATCTAGGGTGTGTTTCCACTGTGAGATAGAGATACCCTTTTTATACCTAACTCTTCAATCCCAACGCTCCTTTGGGCTGCCATGGCTTACATATCGAAAAATTGGCTCAAGTAATACTTTGACTCCCATAAGCTCCTCTCCATATCACAATGTCATCAACGTACACAACAAGAGCTGTGAGGGGGCTCCTCTTTTAACAAAGGCGTGATTAGGGCTGCAATAGAGCAGAGCTAGCTCTACAGTTCAACTTGGCTCGACCTAAAAATGAGAGCTTTTTCTCTTACGCTCGGTTCGAGAGCCAGAGCATAGGTTTTTATTTAAAGCTCGATTGAAGTAGAGTCGAGCTAGAACTGAGCTAGGATAGCTCGGCCCGGCTCGATTTTATTAATAGTACATAATATTTTTATATGATAAACTATATTAAATATAATTTTGAAAATTCTTTTCTTTTTTTACTTTTTTCCCCTTTTAGTAAGATTCATCTAATAGTTACTTTATAATTGATAAATATATAATTAATATATAATCCTTATGATCCTCTATTGAAGTTTTCTCTCTCTCTCTCTCTCTCTCTCTCTCTCTCTCTCTCTCTCAATCATTAAAGTTTTTTCTCACTCATCTCAATGAACAACCACTAACATGGCAATTGACCAATCAATCAACTCATGCGACCAACACCTATGCTCTTTATCAATATTTAGCACATTAAATCTAAACACATTTTTACTTTTCAATATATAGCAATTGACCCATCTCCCCTGAAGGGTAAAGCCACAAGCTGATGCCATGTACACTTCCTCTTCTAAATCCCCATGAAAAAACACATTCCAGTTGATAAAGTAGCCACCCCCATTTGATACACGGGAGAGGAGCAGAGATGGAACAAATGCATCTTGATAATCAACTTCATAGGTTTATGTGTGAATCCTTTGGCAACTTGTCTAGCCATAAATCCTTCCACTCAGCCATTGGGCCTTTACTTATGTGTAGACCCATTTGCATCCCACTATTTCTTCCCTTCAGGAAGAGGTCTCCTGGGTGTTATTTTGCTCAAGTGCTCCCATTTTTTGTAGGATGGCCTCCTTCCATTTGGGACGCGACAAAGTATCAATAACACTCGATGGAATTGAGATACAGTCGAGAAGTGATAAAAACTAAATGAGAGGTAGACAAGGGATGATATGACGCAAACTTACTAATGTTTATGTACATGAGCAAGATTAGCTGATGTGAAACAATGATATGACAAACGCCTTGACCTCCCTAAACACTGAAGCAACACTCAAATCCACCTTTATAAATATGGCACATAATATGTAAATTTTTTTATATCCTAATGTGAGTGACCGAGTAATGGTCTTGTTGAACCTCCAGAGTCTTCAACCTACAAAATAACCACGCAGCCATTTACGACTATATGCATCGATTTGCAACAATATCATGATGCCCAAAAGTAGGAAGATTTCCTCACTGTCAAGTACATACTAACCAAATTATTCTGTAGAACCAAAAATAATAATAATCACAATCAGGTACTATGAGCTGGAGTCCGTTGTAATAAATGTGATTTGGTTCATCAGTCTACTAATTTAATCAATTAGAATTACTGTATAAATAGAAAGCGGACTTCTGCCCAAGTTAGTGGATATTGCTGACTTAAACAGGAAACTGCTTAATCACCGAGCGGTTTGCGTCTTAAATAATCAAACTGGCAATTTATTCTTCTGTCATCCTTTTGGATTGGCTATTGCTGCACCTTTCTCATTAGCTTTGAAATCTGACTCCCTTTCAAACAGAATCAGTTATTCTGCATCGGAGTCTGTTGATAACAACTGATATGCATCTTTTGGTTCATCATCAGTGATGGAAGACGGCCGGTCTTGATCTCGAGTGGTTGCATTGCAGTTTCTTCTAGCAGCTCTGTCTTTCATCTGAGAAGCAAGCATCAAAGCTTGTAATCAAACTGGTTTTCACTCAAATTAGAAACGAAAATATTGATTTTATATATATATATATATATATATATATATATATATATAGGAGCCGGTTAGGCCTTCCAAGATACAAATGGAGCTCCACGTGGCACCCAAAACACTGTTTGGGTGCCACGTGGAGCACAGGTGGACAGTTTAGATCAATATTAAAAAAAGAAATTTTGGAAAAAACTTTTTAAATCCACAAGTCAAAGTTTGACGGATTTCATTGGTTCACATTTCACGGTTCAAAAAACGCACGGAGGAGATGAGCTTTCAATTATTATTTTTTTCAAAGATGATCTAAACAATGCACCCAAGCTCCACGTGGCATCGAAACAATATTCTGGCTGCCACGTGGAAGCTTGGAGGACAAACACCTTTTCATATATATATATATATATATACACACACACACACACACACAAACATAAAGATAGTATAAACAAGCATACTATCAATAACATATCATATAGCAAAATTATGCTTTGCCAATTGCATGTATTGGGTTAACTTAATGGAATTAAGGTGGTTGAGACTTCCAAAGTGGGGTGGGAACAGAACATATAAATTAAGCTCTTCTGTAGCCTAAAGTGCACAAAAATCTAAGAGCAGTGTTCAAAGTAGAAAGTTCATGAAAACATCATCCCTTAGCTCAAATCATAGGGAAATGGGTTTTAATGGTAGATGACAATACCACAGGATGCTATCAAAATGTTCCTCGTTTTGACACGATAAAATGAAACCGTCATTTTACTAAAAAGAATTGTGTGAAGTTTAGTAACTAATAAATAAAAAGCTTAGGTCATTGAAAAAAAATTTTACAACACACTTTTAGTTAGGTTCATAACATACATTATGTATCTTTACATTACATGTCTCAATCGACTCTCTAAGATTTTCCTTCAATACTTTTTTCTCTATACGTTCTATTTTTCTTTAATTCATTTTTTTAAGCAATGCCACCGTATTGGAATCTTTAGAAATTGGCACGCCAAACATCTATGACACCTTGACACTTGGTACTCATGCCACGTGTCTAGGTAACACTATCAAATACGCATGCACACCTTGTTTGTTGCCATGAGTAAAACTTATTCTCAGTTTTCAACTAAGAATTAGGTAAGTTTCAATTCTGCCACTAGTTACAGAATACACTTTAAAGCCACAAAGTGATAGATTTCGGTATTTGAACTCCCATACACCCAAATGGTGGAAATACAGAAGACATTTTAAACAAGATAAATGCAGGGTTGTCAAAATAGAGACAAATGATTGGTGTGTAGTGTAACCAATGAGTGCCACTTTAATTGAAGAGATGTTTTCATAAGGTGATGGTAAGACCTGCATTACTATGTGGTGCAGAGTGGTAAGGAGCGAAGTATCGACAAGAAGATATAATACAAGTAGCTAAGATGCGTGCAGAAATAAAGACAAGATAAAAATCATGAATGAGTACGTAAGAGTACGTTTGGCAATGATCCCAATAAAAAAGAAATTTAGGGAATGAGATGATTTAGATATGTCCATCGGAAACCTGAAATAAGCATGTACAAAGGATTGAAATTATTCACATATAAAAGTGGAAGTTATCTGTGTTTTACAGTTGGTTCAACTATTTCTGTCATATTTTAGCACCTAATGAGGTGTCTAATTTTTCCACTAGAGAGGGCCCTTAAAGGCAAGTGCACATTTGGGTTATCTTACCTTATTACTTGGCTCGGTTGACTGAGTTGACTGACTCGGCTGTAGCCAGATGCCACTAAAAGATATTAATGATCCAAGTAGCATAATTGGACCAATCCTTGGGTCCCTCATGTAATCGTGCATTTTGGTAGCAATGCTCTGAATCCTTTGCTTCATTCCTTTGCTTGTACCAAGAATGCTTTTGGCACCTTTAGACCAGATTGGATCTCCATCCTCGGGAATAAGCTCTGGAGTCTTAATCCTCTGCATACAAAATGGAGATCAACATGAAGTATTTAACAACTGTACACAGAAGGAAATCAAACTAGATATATCACATTTCATTTCAACAGGAAACGAGTAATATAAGCACTATTACTAATATCCCTGAGACAACGTCAAACCAGTTATTCTGAATATGATAACAAGTCTTAAGCGATGCAGGCAATCTTTGGTATTTCAACCAACTCATTATGTCAGATAACATGACAGGGACAGTTGATAATGCTATAACTATTGGTAGCAAACCTTTCTTCTAGCAGCAACAAATACCAAAATATAACTAGTGATGTATGGACAATTGAGTTTTTTATGCACGCGTTGAATATATATATGCTCAATTCAGACTTCAATTAGAAAAAAATTTAACATTGGAATATTTATCATAATTCATATTTATAATATTTTGTCAACAAACAAATTAACTTTTAAGTTTCTTTAAAAAATACTCGAATATAATTTCAACTTTATAAGAAAACTAGTTTCTTCTATCCAGTTTTCTAAGTCTCTTCACATTGTCACCTCGTGTGCATAGTAAATGTCTTGATTCCGATCCATCATAATACCTTTACGCAAAACAAACAGACCCAAACATCCTTAGGTCTATCTGTCAAGCAAATGGTTTATATAATTCATCAATGCACTTGGTTCATGTTCCTGTCTATAGTTCATAGTTTACTAATGAAATGACACTTATTGATTGGAGTTCGTTTAGCATCTAGAAATGGTTTGATTTGCTAATCCCCAGCTTATATTATAGTAAGTTAACGATCAACTACGATTTTTACATATTGTCAGTATCTAAATTCTAGAGTAGTTATACTCATTTAGTAGGATTGATGACTATTAAATGCAATAGTATTATACATTACAATCCATCAGTTATGATTTACATCATATATAAATCTATATGATGGAATATGGTATACTTCATGGGAATCTCTATCTCCAGCATAGAAGAGTTATGGGATGAAGAAAGATTCTTTTTTCTAAAACCTTCCTTTTACCAAAAAGTTTGTTTTTCTAACATGTGTCTCGACTAGCCAACATGGAAGTTTTTTTGATAGCGTCCTTTACATAAGTGCCCACTATTCTTTATTTGGACAGGTTACGAGAGACACATGGATGAAGCTAAAAGTAATTTAAGCTGGCCAAACTCCACCCAATAATTTTTCCCTAATATTAGTGTTGAAATCTGCCCAATACGGCTATGAGGATACAGACTGCCAACCCTTGAAAATCAGATATGCTAAAGCATTCTTTTTTTTTTTGATCAATAATAGGATTATATAAATAAACCAGCAAGGCGCTGAAGCCGTATACAATCGTAATAATCCAAAAGAAATTCAAACAAGCGCACACCGACAACAAAACAGCAAGGCCTGCGAGAGGCACTCAAAAGGTCCGGATAAAGCCCCTCATGAGGCCGTCCTTACCCCGGGTCCCACCTGACGTGGGATCCGTTGGCCCCGGTTCCTCCACTCGTGCCCCATAGCGTGACAAGATCCGAAACCGCCCTAAGAATCACAGGAGCAGGTTTAGATTTTCCTTCAAAAATTCTGTTATTCCGCTCACGCCATAGGCACCACATCACTGCAAAGAGAGCAGCCCTCCACGCAACCCTCTCCCCATGTGTTGGCACAGCTGCCTCCCAGCTGATTAAGAGCGAGTGGGGGGACTGAGGCATCGTCCATGCCAAGCCAAAGGCTTTAAGAATGCCTCCCCACACCTCATGAGCGATATGGCAATGAAGAAGCAGATGAGTTGCCGACTCCTCCTCCTCGGAGCACATACCGCAGACCATGGAGACGTCCTTCCCCCTTCGACATAACTGGTCCCTGGTAAGAATTTTCTCCTTGCAGACCGTCCACACAAAAAATCTTATCTTTAACGGGATAGATTCCTTCCACAGCCAACTCCCATCGAATCTGATGAGCGGTCGGCGCGAGTACCAGCAGTACAGCTCCTTGACGCTGAACTCCCCCTTGCGATTAAAATTCCATAATCGAAGATCTGTTCGAATATTGTTCCTCTGCACCGACAAAAGCACATTCAGCAAGTCCACGTAGCTGCCCACCTCGCTATCTCTGAGTCGGCGTCTGACAACAACCTCCCAAACAATCCTATTGTTGGTGAGGGAAAAAAACTGGTCAATCCTACCCCCTTGGTTGGGGGAGAGGGCGTAGATCTGCAGAAACCGATCACGGAGCAATCCCTTATCCAACCACGGATCTTGCCAGGATGCGAGACCCGCAGCCCCAACTGAACCTAACCCCTTTAGCCATACCCTCTCAAGTACGAGATATGTCTCTCCACCACTGCGAACTCGACCTCTGGGTCACCAGCCTAATCCCCCATCCATCCGACGACAAACCATATTTATCGCGCAAGACCAGCCACCACAAACTGCCCCTCTCCTCATCCCTACCCGCTCTCCAAATCCACTTCCCGAGCAAGGCCACATTGGATCGTCTGATACTTCGAATACCCAGCCCCCCATAGGCAAATGGCAGCTGGCACGTATCCCAATTTACTAGGTGGTACCGCCTATTGTGGTCCGCCCCTTCCCACAAGAAGGATCGTTGTATCCGTTCTAAACGATCAGTAATAGAAGCGGGACATCTGAACATCGAGAGGAAAAAGATGGGGATCGCCGAAAGTACAGCTTTAACCAAAACGAGCCTTCCTCCGGTGCTCAACAACCTGCCTTTCCAAGAAGACAGTCTCCTCTCAAATTTTTGCACCACGGGCAGCCAATCACGGGTCGTGAGCCTTCGGCATGGAGGGCAAGCCCAAGTAAGTAATAGGCAGAGCTTCGATGCGACAGCCAACGAATCCGGCCATGGAAACCAGCAGGTCCTCTTCCACCCGAATTCCCGATACCGACGACTTAAGGAGGTTAACCCTCTGGCCCGACACGGCTTCATAGACGGAGAGAACATCAGCCATAGCACCAATCTCAGCTTGCTCAGCTTTCCCAAATAATATAGTATCATCCGCATACTGAAGGTGCGTGATGCATCTCCCCTGCATACCAACTTTAATACCATTAATCTGACCTAACATCCTAGCACGATCGAGCAAACCGGATAGCGCTTCCCCCACAATATTAAACAGGAAGGGAGATAAAGGATCCCCCTGCCGGAGGCCCCTAGAGCTTTTAAAATACCCCGCCGCAGTCCCATTAATCAACACCGAGAACCAAGGAGAGGAATAACACCCGCGCATCCATTTCCTCAACATGTCTCCAAACCCCAACCTTCCCATCATATAATCTAAGTTATCCCAGCTGACCCGGTCATAAGCCTTTTCCATGTCCATCTTCCAGACGATGGCAGGGGTACGTAGCTCATGGGCGGAGTGAATGGTCTCGTTTGCCACAGCGACGAGGTCCAGGAGCTGTCTCCCGCGGACAAACGCCCCTTGAGTGCTCGTAATGATGGTAGGCATAACCCACTTTAACCTATTGGCCAAAACCTTCGCAATGATCTTGTAGACCCAGTTAATGAGACTAATAGGACGGTAGTCGGAGATGTCGTCAGCCCCATGCGCCTTGGGAATAAGGGTCAGAAAGGTAGAGTTAAGTGCTCTCCCAATAAAACCCGAAGAATGGAACTCGTGGAAGACCTCGATTAGGTCCGCTTTAATAGTCTCCCAGAAGACGTGGTAGAACTCTATGGTAAACCCATCCGGCCCCGGCGATTTGTGACAACCAGTAGATCTGATCGCAGCCCACACTTCATCCTCAGTAAAGGGGGCCTCAAGCCCCCTACAAGTGTCATCCGAGATAGACTGGAAGTGCAGCTGATCCAACTTCGGTCGCAATAGACCCTCGTCGGAGTATAGGCGTTGGTAAAAATTGACGATACTGTCCTTCACATCCTGGTGACCTGCGTACGCCACCCCATCAACAGTGATGGTCCCTAAAAACTTCGCTTTATTACGGGCATTCTCAATAGCGTGAAAAAACTTGGTGTTCGCGTCCCCTTCTTTGAACCAGTGGACTTTTGCTTTCTGTCTCCACATGATTTCTTCAGCGTTACAAATCTCCCTGAATTCCGTCTTTGCTTGGTTACAAGCCGCTCTCTCCTCCGTGGATAGGTCCCTGATTTCCTCCAGCTTCTCTAAGGTTTCCATTTTGGCGAGCAGCACCTCCTTCTTAGCCTGCACGTTGCCAAACTCCTCCCTGTTCCATCTTTTGATTCTTTCCTTAGACCGGCGTATGTTCAAAAACCGATATTGAGCAGTCCCATTCGATAACGGTTCACTCCACCACCCCCGGACCTTTTCCCGAAACGCCTCGTCCAATAACCACATATTTTCAAACCGGAAAAGGGCCGGGCCCCTACCCCTAGACTCGCATGTGAGCACAATCGGCCGATGATCGGAGATGGCACGAGCATGGGCCTCCAAGCGGGCCCTCGGAAACAGCTCAAACCACTCATTAGTACATAGAAATTTGTCAAGTCGACAAAGCGTCGATACCTCCTGCAGGCTGGACCACGTGAATCTGGCCCCCGACATCGGTAAATCCAGTAAACCCCAATCAGCGATGAAGGAGTTAAAGTCACACATAACCCGAACGTTGGCCGGACCACCCCGTTTCTCGAAATCCCATCGGATTGCGTTGAAGTCCCCAGCCAAACAAAGAGGATGCTCCCATTTGGCAGCAACTGCATTCAACTCAAACCAGAAATCCCCTTTCTCTCGATCCAACGCTGGTCCGTAAACTCTGGCAAATGTCCACACATTACCTGAAGCTTTATCCCGCAGCACCACCGAAGCTGAAAAAGCTCCCAATTCCTCGTCAATTTTGTCAAACAGAACCGGCGACCAGGCCACCAAAATGCCACCAGAGGCATCGATCGAGTCGACACCGATCCAGTCCCAATTGCCCCTTCCCAAGATAGAAGTCACTTTCCTACCATCGCAGCTGCCCCACTTCGTCTCTTGAAGAGTGATCAGAGCAGGTTTAAGAGACTTCATCGCCTGCTGAATTCCAACCCGTTTCCCCTGATCACCGGTGCCTCGAACATTCCAAGATAGCATCTTCATTGACGAACCATGAAATCCCGCCCCTAGACAGCCAACCGTCAAGCGCCCCCCTCTCGCCTCCCATCGAACATTCCCCACTGTAATCTTGCAAGCTCCCGACCTCCCCCCCGCCTCCTCCGCTTACTCATTGACGAGCGATGGTGATCGAACAACTTGTCAAGTAAATCACTTTGAGATCCTTTAAGGTCATCCCGAGATTTCGGCCAACCTCAATGAGCCTGTCGATTTCGGCCAACATAATCGGCTCGGTTCCTCTTTATAGTATCAGTTCAGTCCCAACATCATCCGCCACCCGATCGTATAAATCCCCTTCCCCATGGATAGGCTGTTCCTGCACCAAATCACCGGAGTCGTAGAGAGTAGTTCTCCCGAGGCATATTGAACTCGCAGCATAGCTACACTCACCAGCTTCGAAAATGGGGGGGACCGGTAACCCGGAAAGGACCCACTCGGGTCGGGGTCTTTGGAAGCCAGAAGCCCATACGAAGTACATTGGGCCAGAAGAGGAGGGGAGACCAACCGATGAAACCGCCCGTCAGTCCCAATATCAAATCCCGACCCGACAGCCGAAGCAGATAGGGTACCACGTGTCCCCTCCCTAAAGTCATTTATACAACCCCAGCTGGCCCCCAAATCGTCAATACGGAGTGGAACAACCGAAGACCTTCCAACGTCTTCCAAAACCAGGCCACGTGTCGTCTTCCCAGTGCGGCTCGCACCCCGAGGTAGCAGCCTTCTCCTTCTTCTTACATAAAACCTAAGGCCCTTTCGGCATTGCAGAGAGGCAGTCGACGCAGAGAGGCCAACCACCTCGATTTCCATTGGATCCCGGGTACATCTCCCAACCTCGTCCGACACAACCTTCTGACCTCTGATCTCACCAACTCCCTGTCTGTGCAGTTGTAGGATGATCGGATCGACGTGTGAGCTGATCAAGGCCGTCGAACTGTAGTTAGGCACAGAGGAACCGACCGGAGGTTCATCGGACGTCATAACCCCGACCCCAAAGTCCAAATCCGCCACCGGTCCCGGATGAGCGATACCGAGGATGAATCCGTCCAGATCGTTCGGAGGGTTCGAGGTCGAGCACCCCTCCGCGCTTCCCGCCGATACCCCATCCGACGAAGCCCATCCATGTTTGATCAGTGATCCAACAATGAATCTGGCATTATGGAGGCTCAACTGCCTCGCCACCCTTTCGACCGGGATCTTTGGAAGATCGTCCTCGGACGTCGGCGAGCTCCACTGAGCCGACAATGACGCCTAACAACGATGTCGATGGTCCGAGGTATCCGCTCGATCCGCTCGACAGCCACGAGAATCCGTATATGAGACGAGATCCAGAGATCCGTCGAACGCCTATCTACCCGGATGAAACTGCCGCAGCGGTTCCCAATCCTTCGGAACATCTCCGGGGACCAAGCGTGGATCGGGAGCCCGAAAACATGTAGCCAGATACCGTCCTCCTCAAGAAGCTGAGATTCTCCCAAGCTAGATTCCCATCGCCGGACACTCACCGCACAACCCTCAATGAAACAAGATTTGTCAATGTAAAAAGCCGCCGCAATGTCCTCCGACCCGAAACGCAGAAGGAACGACGAAGAGGAAAGGGTAGAAACAATAGGTCTGTCCGGGAGTAACCATTTGTAATTAACCCATCTGTTAATAGAAAAAAGAGATAGGAAGTCGCTTTGAGTTTCTAAAACCACCCAGTAGTGTCGTAAATTAACAGCAAGCGAGCGAAGGTGAGCGTCATAGACTACGAGAGGCCCCGGATCCGTCTGGTGCACACGAGACACCGAGGCCATCGGAGGCACGACCTGGGTCTCTCTTCGAAAACAAGAATCACCGGGCCGGTGATCCGACAATAACTCAGCAGTGTTAACCGGTCGGTTATTCTTAGCCGCAATAGACCACCCCCGACGAACATCGCGAACCTGAGACTCATTCAAAAAAATTTGGTGTTTCCCAAACACCGGCAATCGATCAGAATTAGTGGCGTTCAGTACGGTTTTACACGGTACGCCGCCGGAAGTTGACGTTACGGCACAGGCCGCAAACCCAATCCCCAGCCCGGAGCACAAGAGGCCGACTCATCCTTTTATGAACAGTTAAGATCAATCGAAAATCCTTTTTACTTTTGCTGCCTGTGGATTGTTACTACTAGAAGACTGTTGAGGGATGAGGTGATGTTGTTTTCTAACCTGATGCAATTGATTTATGAAGCCCAGCACAATCCGGTTGGGTGTGACCAGCTTAGGTGGAGCCCTAGTAGAGAGGGTTTGTTCTCTGTTAAGTCCTACTATAAGATGTTGTCCTCTCGACCCTTGATCCGGTTTGTTGGTGCTGAGTTGTGGAAGGAGGCCATTCCGGCTAAAATCAAGTTCTTTATGTGAACTTTGTTCAAAGCAAAGATATTAACGATGGATCAGCTCAAACGTCGGGGGAAAGAGATCCAGAATTGCTACGTGATGTGTAATATGGAGGAGTTCGCTGCTCATCTTTTGCTGCACTGTAAGGTGGCCCATGAGATCTGGTGTATTATCGTTAAATCCTTCGGCATGTGTTGGGTGAAGCCGGCGATGCCTTTTTGTCAATTCCTGATGTGGGAATCAGTTCGCTTCGATGGCCCTATGTCTGAATACTAGAGGGTTGCCCCTTTCGCTGTGTTCTGGACTGTGTGGGGCGAAAGAAACCGACGGATTTTTGAGAATAAAAGTCGCTCAGTGGGGCTGATAATGAAGCAGGTCCGCTAAAGGGGGAGTGGAGTCAGGGTGGGATGTTTTTGTGTGGGATCCGGGTTTAATTTGTGGGGTGTGAAAGTGGTGGGAGTCGTTTGTAGTTTTCATTTTTTTACTGTTTTTTGGTCGTGTCTGTTTGTATTGGTGGTATGCTAAAGCATTCTTCGAATTGTATAATAGTATTTCTTCATGAAAAAATTATGAAATAATGCGAGTGATTTTTGTCATACACATATTCCTTGATGTCTGTCCCAGAGAAAGAAAAAATATACTAAGATTTTTGTTTATACACTTATTAACTAATATGGTGTTAATAAGTGTCTGACAAGGCAATTTTTCTGAGATGGAGTGCCCTTGACACATAAGCACCATCCCTTATTTGGACTAGTTAGGAGCGATGATGAAGCTAAAAGCAACCCCTGTCCATGGTAAAGAACTACTATGCCTGTAGAGCATACTCCAGACAGGTACTGAGGATGCATTCAAGCTGATTTATTCCTGCCAATGCCATTTGTGAGGCTATATGGACCATCAAGAAGAGGCTCACAGCCCAAGTCACACTGTCAGATGATCTTGATTAGAGCTGTTAACAAGCAGAGCTCGGGCTCGAGCCAGGGTCAGCTCTACCATGCAAAGCAAGCTCTCCTGCCCAACTCAATATTTTGGGACTTAATTCAGTACTAACTCAGTGCAAGGCCTAATAACTGTTACTATAATATTTCCCCTTTATTATTATGTATAGTTTCTTTCTTTTATTACATTTTAATCTATCCACATCAAGTTATTAAAAAAAGTGATCACAGGTGTGTTAATCCTAAACATAAAAGAAGAGATTCCACGGTGCATGTTATTTGCAGATGATAGGGCACTAGTTGCCCAACCAAGGAAAGAAACAAACGCTTAGCTGGAATTATGGAAAATAGCCTTAAGAGTTGAGCGATATGAAAGTTAGCTGAACAAAGATGGAATACATGGAATGCAAATTTAGTGAACATGGTAGCCCGGAGGAGGATTTGTACATGGAGATGTTCTTTAATAGGGAGATCTTCTTCTTCCTCTCGGTTATAAAGTTATCAATTGATGGCGAAAGGTTCTTTCCGGATTTTTCTCACATGCATCTGGTATTGTCCCTATGTTTTCGTGCTCGATTTTTATTTAGTTTCTGCACATCACAGAAGGGTTTCTAAGTTTATTCAGGATTACACTTATTCAAATTTGGTACTGTTCTAATATTTACGTGCAAGATCTGGGATTATGTATGAGGTTTAAATATAGTAGTGCTTCAGATCCTGTCTGGTTTATGAGGGTTTCAAGGCAGGACGATTTGGGATTTCAAGATCAGATGTTAGGTCTTTTAGGGTTTAGTTATCTGATCCAGTCGACCACTGTTCTTGCAGAGTTTTCTTCTGGGCATGAAGCAGAGATAAAATCCAGGATCCAGATTTCTATTTCAAATATTGGTTCTCCTTTTAAAGATTCAAACAAGATTTAATTTCTCAATGTGCAGGTTCTCTGATGCGGGACAAGTGCTAAAACCCTAATTAATGCTAGTTGGGATTAACCTCAGATTAAATTGAATGGCGGAAATATTCGAAATCACCCAAACACGTGGAATAATTTAATGAATTCAATTAAAACAACTAGAATAATTCCATTTTAGCGTTCGCATGCATTAAAATTTCCCGATCTAGAAAAACGATCTAGTTTAGGGTACCAAGCGACAATTATGGGATCGTCTCTCGACTCCTCTCGGGTATTTAAAACAAAGGCTTGAAGGATTAATTCATTCAAAAGGGATAAATCAAAAGATAAAAATTAATAAGGGTTTGTGGATTATGAATTTTTTATCAAAGCAAATAAGGAAGATATTACCAGACAATAATTAGAGAATATGATAGAAGAGGAAGATAGGGTTCCACGGCTTCACAACATGGATTCTGAGGCTTCTCACCAAGGTTGTACGTCAGTTTCGCACAAAGTTGCACGAGCAATGAGGATTCACACCTTAAGTTTTGAAGGATTCACTCTTTCGATAGAAAATTCTTCACAAGTCTTCTAGGGTTTGCACAAAAGTAAGCTCTCAATTTTCCATTCATGAATCATCTCCCTATTACAAAGTCTATAAGGACCTTATATAGTAGGCCACAAAAAAAACAAACAAAAAAAACAAACGAAACCCTAAAGCAAATAAGCACTAAAAAGACAAGTTTGCCCCCAAAACTAAAATTCCGTCTTTTGGTGGATCCCACTTATGCGACAAATTGATCAATCAATTCTAGGATCAATCAATCGATTTATAAAGTTATAAATCGCATGAAGTCTATGTTCACATTCGATCAATCGAAAATAGACTCAATCGATCGACTGAGAAAAGAAATTTGTCAAAATCTCTAAAGCCTCTAGCCTCAATCAATCGAGTCTCTAGGATCGAACGATCGACCACAACACGCCCAAAAACTTCAATTTCTTCCCATTCTTTAATTTCGACTCCCTTTCCGCTTCTTTCGACGCTGGAGAATCTTTTGCGGCCCAAATCGATGCTCTTGATCTTGATGTCCCCATCATTTTCTAAATCCAACAAGTATCAATTGCTTGTGGATAATTTCACAATAGTTAAGTGTGCCAAAATCAAATACGGTTTCAAATCCCTAAATCCACCTTCAGTTCAGAGGTTGACAACAACTCTTTGAAGTTGCATGGTGTGAGGAAGCGAGTCATGATCTCCATAGCTACAACAGATTCTTATGGAAGTGTGGTTTTATTTCATCAATGTTAATGGTTTGGTTGCGGTAATCTGGTGGTGATAGGTATATTGGTAGGTATGGGTGTCCCGATGATGGTTTTGTAGGTTGGCAGTGATGCTTGCAACTATCTTCTTGACTGATAGGGCCATTTGTGGTGCTCTCAGTGAATAGCCTTGGCTTACCTGTTGGAGAGTATGAGGGTCAGCCTGAACCTGAATAGATAATGTCATTTGTGGATGCTCATAGTGAATAGCCTTTGCTTACCTGTTGGTGACACTGAGACACTCGGTCTAAACCTGAATTGATAATGAATTTCTTTTTCAAGGATTTTGTTGTGCAGGGAAAACCTAGGAATTCTATTCGAGTGGTCTTTAGTTTTTCTCTAGCAATAGTAGCAAAACTATGAGGATCTTTCTTATTAAAAATAGTAGTTTCTTAGGGATCCTTGGGGGTCTACAATTTTTTTTCTTTAGTAGTTTGGTTAAGTAGAGAGGGTATGCCGCAACTAACCTTGTAATTGTTTTTCTTTTTAACATTCATATATATATATATATATATATATATATATATATATATATATATATACACACACACACACACACACACACTTCTAAAAGCCAAATGAAGGTCTAGCATTTGGTCCAATTTTGACAAAAATTGGATAAGTTCTTTTAGGTATAATATATATTTTTCAATGGTTATATGTTAGTGAAAAATAAAAATCTAAAGGGTAGTTTGAGGAAAGCCTACTTTCCTTTATAGGTTTTCTATTTTGGCCCTATAGGGAATTATGGTTACCGCCAATGTTTGAATTTTAACTTGTCAATTACTTTTTTTCTCCGGGGCATTTTAGACCATCAATGAAAGAATTTATGTATTACTTGTTGCATTCTTGGAAAAGAAACCATCACTTCTGCAACACTACTTCAATAGTACAGTGAACTGTTTGGGGTGCTTGTGAATTGTGATACTTTCAAGGAATATAAGGTACAGTAGACTATTGAGATTGGTGGGGATTTGGGTAGTGGTATTTGCAGCTTAGTGTAGTCATTTGATGCCAGACTTTATAGGTTGGCTTACTTTTTCTGGAAGTTGTTAGAAAAACAAAGGCACATATTACTAACTAATGTGTATGACTTACTGTTACGTTCTCTTAGGCTTTAAAAATTAGTGACCCACTAATATTGAGGACAGGGACTATACGCCGAGGCGTAAAGATTTCTCTTCTCCCAGCATCAGGTGGCCATCATGTGACGTCCATCGCGAGGATCGGGTGGCACGGCACTTAGGGAAGGGCGATCAGATCCTATTCAAAAAAATTAAAATTGTTTTTATGACCTTTCAACTATTAAAAATGTGGTCAAAGTTGGCGAAAATCAACGCACCAAAGTTTTGGGGCATTACCTTATCTTTGACCCATCAAACGGAGGGCAAAAAAGTAAAAAAAAAATATATGTTTTTTAAAATCACATGTCTCACGGCTGATCAACCCAAAACGGGATTTGTTTTGGGTTGACCATGCCACGTGGCATGTGAACTGGCCACCGGGCGGACAGGTCATCTTGTGTGCCCGGGCATATACTCCCCAAAGCCCTAGTATTTATGTACAGTTTATAAAAACACGTACATATTATTTTAAAAGACATATTACTTGTTGCATTCTTCAAAAAGAAAGCATCACTTCTGGAAAGTACTTCAATAGTACAACGAACTTACATCCTATCAAAATTTATGAGAAAAGACATTTACTTGGATTCCAAGCAAACTCAGAGAGACTTCAATATCATGTTAAAAAGTCATAGCAGAGAAATAGTGAAAGAAAGAAGGTGCCAAAACTTCTTGAAGAGGAAAAAAGGCAATGGATTGTGCAAGAGAGGAGCGAAGAGAAACCCAAAGTGCATATCCAAGGAACAAAGTATTTGGCAATACCGGTGGGGATTTGAAGATCTTCTTGGAGAACGTTAATGGTGACCGGTGCCATAAGTTCATCACTGCCCTGGATGTCATCTATGCACATGGGAGGACATTGACTGCATTGTCTTTATACATGCGCCACTGCTCGTCCATTTCCATGTTCTCTCCAGATAAGGGTATTGATAGTTAGTAACCCCATCAAAGTACGTATAATAGGTTGTGTTTGGGATTTCTCTTTGGAGGCAAAGAGGAGCTCACTTAAAAGAGCAGGTTTAAATTGCTCTTTTAAAGAGACCCAAATTCAGCTCTTTCACTCTCCTATAGAGCTATGAGCACTTACAACCAAACATAATCCCATACTAAAGTGCTCCCCCCCAGGATCAGAGAGCTGCTCTTTGCCTTCAAAGAGCAATCCCAAACACAGCCATTTAGACATGGAATGTAATGAAAAATTCTTTTCTTCTTTTTAAGTTTTGAGTACAGCCTTCTTATTAACATTTTCCAACTTAAAAGTAAGAAACTTAACAAAGTGCAGAGCTTGTAGATATGAACAAATCCATTTATGTTGGCATTATTTGTAGCCCAGTTTTTTTTTTTAAAACCAACCTGTGAGTAGGCTGCACATGAAGTTTTATGTGTTGCATATAAAATCAAGTAAAAATTCATTTTTCTTTGTAGAGAACAAACCTGTAAATGCCACCATGTATAGGTTGCGCCTAAAGATTTATGGACTTCGGGTGGACGACCCTATAAAAAATTTGTGGGCTAATATCCGTGGCATGCATTGTACCTGAGGTGTTGGGCCTGGATATCTAATAATCTAAGAAGCTGTAAATTGATGGTATCAAACTTGAGATTGAATTGATCATTATCTTTTATCATAGAATAATCAAACGATTACTTTCATTGATTGTGTACGCTGACAAGTTTTTCTGTGCACAGGTCGTCTATGTTGTATTATACTACTATGTAAGATTTGAGAGCTACTAGCCTACTACACTTACACTTCTCTTAAGTGGGTGGTGATTTATTAAATCGCAGAAAGAGTCCATGGAAATGAATAGGGCACATGCACGACAAAAGAAAAATTCATTGTTTAGGTTTGTATCCTGTCACGCAATTCGGACAATGCAAAAACAAAATCAAGTCTCTAACACCCACCTTGTGCGTACAGACATGGTTTCAAATGTTGAGAGTATTCGATATATGTCCGATCAGCCCCCACCTGATACTATATTACCTTCACCTTGTTGCGTTTTGATAGATCATAGAAGAATCACATTCCAAAGTAAGTCGGCTTTGATCATGTAGCAAAGCCACATTGAGCCCACCAAGCTTCTGCTCGTTTCAAGCAAATATATTTCCCCATGATAAGTTGAACTTTTCAGTAGGAGAAGAGGAGAGAGAGAGAGGAGGTGAGAAAATTAGGGTTGAGTGTTTTGACACTCTTCCCAATGCATCAAGTATTTATATCATCCTACATATAATAGGGACTACAGTGTCATAGAAAACAATATGATGAGTAGCTTCGTTGTCTCCACAAAAAATCAAGGAAGCTTCACCTCTACTCCCAAATCTGCAAGAATATATCTCATCCACATTCCTTCTCTAGTGCCTTAAGACATGGCTCTGTATTCTCCTTCAGCACTGGAAAGGAAACCACATGCTGTTTTTTAGATCTCCAAGGAAAAAAAAATTCACCCAAGAACATGCAGTATCTTGTAGTAGATCTCATATCATCAAATGAATTTGCCCAATCATCGTCAATAAAGATCGCTATATCAAGGTGACCACAATCTCTATACAGAAGCCCTCTCCATGGACTACTCTTTAAATACTTCAAAATTCGATACACAGCATCAAGATGAATATTCCTAGGGAAGTGCATGTACTAGCTCACAACACTCACTGCATAGGCAATATTTGGTCGCATCAGAGTGAGGTAAATAAGTTTCCCAACAATTTGCTGGTACATGCAGGCACTCTTCAGTGGCTCTCCGTCTCTGCCTCTAACTCTGTAATTTTATTCAATGGGTGTAGCTGCAGGCTTACATCCCATCATTAATGTGTCTCTTAACACATCTAGGGTATACTTACTTTAGGACAATGCAATGCCTTTCTCCGGTCTAGCCAATAGCCACTTCAATTACAATAAAGTACTTCAAAGGAGCCAAGTCTTTGACCTCAAAGACTCTACTCAAATATCCTTTCAACTGGTGTATTTTATTATTGTCATCACCTATGACAATAATGTTATCAACATACACCAATATTGTCCTTAGAAACTTCCCCCTTTTTACAAACAAAGTATGGTCATAATACCTCCTGTGATATCCAATCCTCGTAACAGCCTCACTGAACTTCTGAAACCAAGCCCTTGGAGACTACTTTAACCCATAAATCAATTTTTTAACCTGCAAATGCTCTCTGGTTCCCCTTGTGTCACAAAACTAGGAGGCAATGACATATACACCTCCTTCAAATCTTCATGAAGAAAGGCATTCTTCATTTCCAACTGATACAGTGGCTAATTTTTACAAGCAGCTAGAGACAACAGAACCTGAATTGTATTTGATTTCTCTATGGGTGCAAATGTTTCTTCATAATCAACACCTTGTGTCTGCGTGAAGCAGCTTGCCACTAGACGAGCTTTATACCTCTCATCAGTACCATCAGGCTTGTACTTCACAGTATACACCAACTTGCATCTAACCACCTTTTTTCCTGGAGGAAGATCAACTACTTCCCATGTATGGCCGGATCTCCTGCAACATAGCGTCTTTCCACATTGGATGAGACAAGGCATCAGACACAGGAATAGCAATGGAACTGAAAGAGCTAATAAAGGCACGATGACAATCAGACATATTTTGATAGAGAATATACTCAAGCCTTCCATCTTTGGCAATGCACTCGTGTGCTCTTCTTCATCATAATTCTCCCTTTGAAGGGGACACTGAGTGCTCTCCTCTAACGAGAGTAAAGGCGGGTATCTTCAAAGGTCACATTCATTGTAACAAAAACCTTCATGGAGATGGGGTCATAGCATTTATACCCCTTTTGGGTAGGAGGACAGCTGAAAAATATACAACAGGTGGCTTTAGGATCAAGCTTAGACCGATTCACACTAGGAATATGAGCAAAGCACAAAGCCTCAAAGACACAAGGTGGAATGGAGAAGAGTGGACGATGCAGAAACACCTGCTTACAGGGAGACTTCCCTTGAAGAATAGGAGTGGCCATACGGTTGATGAGGAAGATGGAGGTAAGAACAACCTCTTCCCACAAGTACTTGGGAACTTTCATGCCCAACAAGAGGGAACGAGCAACTTCAAGTACATGACGATTTTTTCGCTTAGCTACCCCATTTTGTTGAGGGGTATAAGGACAAGTGGTTTGTCACTCAATACCATGCTCACGTAAGTATGTCTGAAGTTGGTGAGAGGTATACTCTCTCCCATTATCAAATCGAAGGAGAGTTTGTCCTCCTCATGACCATGACCAAATGTCCTCCCTGAAGTCAGGTCTTGAAACGCACAATGAGAAGGATAAAAGGTTATGGAACAATTTAGATTATGGGTTAAACAACTCACAGATAACAAATTTAGAGGCATTTTTTGAACACGTAGAATCTAATGTTAGGTGGCCCAACTGGATAGTCCCTTTGCCCTGCACAAGGACAAGAGAACCATCTGCGACACAAATCTGACAGCTATCAAACACAATCGAAAAGGTAGGAAATAAATTAGACATACCCGTCATGTGATTAATAGCGCCAGAATCAATGATCCATGGGACAAGAGATGAAGAGGAAACATGCACAGAACCGTGGATACCTAACTCAGCTAAATGAGAGGAACTAGAGGATGGTCCTGGTGGAGGAGCTGACGAAATGTTGGCACGCTGAAGGAGACTTTGGAGATCTTGGTACTCCCTCTGAGTTAGGGTGACCTACCAGCCGAGGATGCACTCGTTGAAGAAGCTAAAGTAGGTGTAGCAACAGTAACTGTAAGGCTTGTCCCTAATCACCAATGTTACCTTGGCACTTCTACTTTTGGGATTTTTGCCGTGCCGACACTTGGTGGCACTTGGCACCCGTGCCGACACTCGGGCACTCCTCAAACAGCATGAAACTTCTAGACATATATTAAAACCCCCATATTACTATTAAAATCTCATCGTTTTGGCAACGATAAAATGAACTTTGTTTCAAAAGAAAAATGTGTAAATTTTAGTAACTACTAAAACAAAGGTTTGGGTCGTTGAAAACAATTTTATACTAGGTTCACGACATATACTATGAATCTTTTCGTTACATATCTAAATTGGTTCTCTCATATTTCCCTTCCATCTTTCTCTATATATGTTCTATTTATTTATTTTACTTTACTTATGGCCATGCTGCCGTATTCGAATTTTTAAAAATTGGCGTGCCAAACATCTATTAGCACTTGGACACTTGGCACCCGTGCCACGTGTCCATGTAACATTGCTAATCACTAACTGTCTGATATGCTCGAGCCCCAGGATGAAATTTGGGCTTGCCATGAAGATCCCACCAAGTATCTATATGATGTTCCTTTCTTCCACAGTAGGTACGTTTTAGCTTTTTTCTGTCATCTCTGAGAAACGTACCATGACCGCGTCTACCACCACGACCTCTACCAGCTCTGCACCCACCTCTACGAAACTCAGAGAATGATGGAAGAACAGACCTCTCCGGATCCCCGCTTAGAGGACCAACATGCATATATTACCTACGGCTCTCCTCATGAAGTAGCTGCACAAACACTGGGCCGATTGGGTGACATTCCCCTCATCCCAAAATGTTAGCCCTGATGGCTTCATACTAAGGATTTAGACCCCTCAACAAGTCAAGCAATTTCTTTCGATCCACCATCTTATGAGTCTGTCAGCAAGAAAACGGATGCGCTAACGCGCAATGGCTTTCACGCTCATTTTGAAGCTCCCTCGGAATGGGGCATATGAGTTGGCGAATTAGACATATGAGTTTTGGTGCCTCCCCCTCATCTTTCAAGGCTACACAGCCACACAACTTCCCAATCAATTGGACACAACCAACACAACCATCATAACCAACTCACCTAATACATCTTTCAACACAACCACCACTTCTTTCAACATGAGATTGATGTTAATCCCCATCAAACAGCCCTTAATCAACAATACAAGTTATAATGCACAACTAACTCATAAAGCAGCAAAGAAGGAGCTCTAAGACTGATAAACATCTCAACTCAACATTTTCTGGCAATCTGTAGGGATTCTGGCAGGTTTAGCTCGAAGAAAAAATGCATAGAAACCACAAATTGACAAGGTTTAGGGTTAGTTACCACAATTTGGAGCTCAAAAAAGGGGATTCCGGCGAGCTGAGAGCTAGTTCTGACGAGTTTCATAGAGGTTTGATGCATTTCCGGGGAGCTGGAGACACTTCCGGCAACCTCACAACTTTTCGCCGACCTTAGACCACCACCTGTGACCTTTCAGATAATCATAACCTCCATTAGTATAGTTTTAATGCTTCACATTCCCAGGTAGAGAAGCTTTGCAAGATCTGTAACCCTTCTAGGGTTTCTGCAACTCAAGGACCTCCCTGAACCGAGGTAGAAGACGAAGTGGAGAGTTCACTTTCCGGTCTTTAGGTGAGGGGAAGGTAGAAAAGAAAGTTGTCGAGGAAGAAAAAACGATCAACCCTCTCGAATCTCGGAAGATTCCAGCACCCTTCCGGCAACGGCTGACATCAGCATGACCTCAACACCTTGATGATGATGTCAGTAATGAATGAATGTTACAGTGTAGCAATTTCTGTTAAATCGGTGGCTCTGCTACAGTGTGGCAATTTCTGGGTTAATTAGGGTTAGGGTTAGGTAGGAAAAGAGGAGAGAGAGAGAGAGAGAGAGAGAGAGAGAGACAGAGAGACAGAGAGAAGATGAGAGAATTAAGAGTGTTGTGACACTTTTCCCAATGCGTTAAGTATCTATATTATCTTACATATAACACGGATAACGGTGTCACCGAAAACAAGTATCGACTTATATCTAGCACACCACTATAGGATTAGGAGTGTTGTGACACTTTTCCCGATGCATTAAGTATCTATATTATCTTACATATAACACGGATTATGGTGTCACCGAAAACAAGTATCTACTTATATCTAGCACACCACTATATGATACTCACATGCATATACAACGAGTATTTCTACATGTTTGTGTGCGTGCATCTGCATTAAATACGATGGCATGTGTGCTTGACATCATTAACTACTACACAAGCTTCATCATCATTATGCAAACAGCTCATTTGACAGGTTTTCAGAGAAATAATGTTATCAACTTAGGTCCTAGTGAATGGAACTTACATAAAATGGGAGATCCCTAGACTCGCCATCCTTGATTATCTGTGAGATCCATTGAATTATCTGCCAATAAAAGATATACAATCAAAATTAATTCTACAATATCTAGCAGTAGAGTAAAGTAAATACCTCTGTAGTGTCCATCGACCCATTATAAGCCGCCACAAGCTGCGATGCAAGATTAGTTTCCTCCTCCTGAAGTGTATCCCAGATATTTTTCGGTTTTTTCTCAACCTTTACACCATCAAATGTAGAATTCCTTTTATAACGAACAATAAATAATCGAGGCACATCACTAAGATCTCCATAGCTCCTAGGCCCGCAAGTCTCATAGCTGGTCTCAGAATGGATGTAGAAGAAACAATATTTCTAGACAGGAGAAGGCAAGATTAGTGCATAAAAATTAGAATGACTCTAAATTATGTAGAAACTAGTATAAAAATGTGATCCGAGTTGAAATTGCAATGGCATATGCATATTCCAACAGAGTTAGGTGTAGAGAATTCCCTAAAAGTACTTCAACAAGATAAAAAAAATTTAAAAAACTGTAACCAACATTTTCCATGTTATATATGTATGCAACATTAGATTATTATAATATGTTACCACCAGCACCATATGGATTTATTGTGAAACATTGTAGATGAACTATCTCTTTTTATATAGGTAAGCTGGGCTTGAACATTGTAGATGAACTATCATTAATGAATATCTCATGATTAATAATCTATTCCTTCAAATCGAGATGCTGATATAAGGCAAAGCATGCAAAGATCTTTTACGTTTAGATTAAGAGTTGATAACTAGGCCATTCATTGTTTTCATCCAAACTATCATATTATATATATATATATATATATATAAACACACACACACACACGAATATTATATAGAGAAAAGATCCACCTTTTGGGCTTCTCCATCAAGCCACGCAAATGTTATGTGCTTCCTTTTTAATGCTTCAGCAACCGGTGTTGAGATGCTATCTTTATCAGGTATATTTGACCCAACATCACTTGATAATAGATCATTGACCCTGCGCATGGTCTATGAGAACGTTATAGGCATGTCTTGTGCTGTCAGTTTATATAAGATAATGGACATATTTGTAGAAAAACTGAAAGCATATACTAGATATTTTACTGATACAATATATAAAAAAGACAAATTAATAAAGCTAATAGTCCAATCAAATTAAGTCGCTAAAGAATCGTAGATCCAAAATCACCAAACGAAGCTCAATTTAATAAACAACATGGCAAGAGTAGGCTTACTTCACGCATTTTATTAAGTTCTAGGCTTCGCCTCCCAGCAAGAATGACACAATACCAGGTCAAAGTATCATTTCCGGCGCGAGAATAGCCTCTTGCATCGCAACCCAGCTCCAAGGAATTCACACTCCTTAACTGGGGAAGATCTGAAAAATAATAAAGAACTCAATGCACCATATAAAATATTCTTTAACTAGAAAATATCTTTTGTTGGTTGTGAATACTTATATATAGTAACATCAAAGTCCCACAACATACTTTCTACTTTTTATAATTGGTGACATATCATAAAAATCATAAGAATTGCAGATAGTTCCAAACTTTCTACTTTTAAGAATGAGTGAGCTACCTCTTCTTGGTAAGAGAATCCTTATTAAAGATGCTGGAAGTGTTAGAATTAGTTTTGAGTCTATTTATTTATTCACAGCTATGATTGTCGAGCATATTCACATTAGTGTAAACAAAGAGAGGAGTACACTGCAAACAATAGTTTCAATAATGGCAAGTTACATTAGAGAGTGGGGTAGACTAGAAACAATAGTTTCTTTTTGTCATTTAAAGGCAATATACTGGAAAGACAGAAATAGTCCATATCTGAGAGACTAAACACCAATTCCAGATCAGAAGGAAACTCCAAAGAACCAAAATAAATCCAAAACAACAACAAAGACCAAAAGAAATAGCCCTACCTAGGGCACCACCAACGAGCACAAGCAAAGAGAGTTCAGTGGACCACAATTCTCGTCATCTCATCTCACTGATCCTTAATGGACTACAGCTGAATCCACCCCTCAGATTCTTAGCACGGACCCACTCCAAAATACTCTCTTTAGCAAATCTCATTACAGACGGAACTGACCTGCCTCTCGAGCCAAACTGCCCACGTAACAGTCATGAGCAACATCCCAAAAACTTCTTGCAAACCCAGAAAAACGCAACCCATCCTACATGGAAAAAGCACTACAATATTTCCTCGGAAAGTACTAGCTCATGCAAAATGCCCCAGCAGAGTGTTTCCAAGACACGTGGCACAGGTGCCAAGTGGCAAGGTGTTATAGAAGTTTGGCACGCCAATTTCTAAAGATTCCAATAAGGCGGCACGGCTTTCAGAAAAATAAAAAAAATTGAACGTATATAGAAAAAAATTGAAGGGAAATCTTAGAGAGGGAATTGAGATATGTAATAAAAAGATACATAATGTATCATGAACCTAACTAAAAGTAAACTATATTATACAAATCCTTTTCAAGGACTCAAACTTTTTATTTTATAAGTTACTAAACTTTACACAATTTTTTTTAATAAAAGACTATTCATTTTATCGTGTCAAAACAAGGAACATTATGATAGTCATTATGTGATATTTTCATACATGTCTAGAAGTATCATGCTCTGTTGAGTAGTGTCCAAGTGCCACCAACTGTCGGCACGTGTCCAAGTGCCACCAAATGTCGACATAGCAAAAATCCCAAAAGAGGAAGTGCCTAGGTAACAATGCCCACCATCATAACCTAGATCTGAGCTTCAAACTCACAATGAATCAAGAGATGGTTCACATCTTCTCGATACATACCACACATCACACAATTACTCTAAATGGAGGTTCCTCTCTTCACTAGCTGATCCACAGTCAAAATTCTCTCTCACACAATAGTCCAGCAAAAGGAGAAGGGAGGGGGTGGTGGTTATCTATTCCACGGACTCACTCAAATCCCATTCACCATAGGTTTTCTACAAGGGAACATATATAAAGACATTACCAAAAAAGCCTCATTTCTTTCAATGGTTTCCTGTCTACCCTACTTTGGTTCGGCCTGCTCATGGATCAAAAAACCGGAATTCTGATACATATCGTCCAAACATCTAGGACGATACATATCGGGTATCGTCTGATACATTCGATGTATCAGCAATACATTGAATGTATTGGTTTGATACATTTTTTTTTCAAAAAAATCCCCAAAAATACTCAAAAAATCAGAAAAATTATATTTTATGGTTTTCAATTTATTTCAACTATTTTCAATTTTATTTAAGGCTTATTTGATGCATATTTCAAAATTTTATCAACGCAGAACCTAAATTACATTGTACATGACTCATGATCAAAATTAAAAGGTACATTGTACATGAAAAACTTACTTTAAAGTCACATTGAATTCCGTGATGGTTCTTAGCCCTCGTGATCATTATCATTAGTGCGCGAACTTTCCTTATAGTGTTGGCTATAGTGATACCCATGATCATATGTACCCCCTTGAAACTAAGGCATTAACGACGAATATGGCTCAGTGTAATAGGTAAAGGTCGGTCTTCCAAAAATTTGACCAACGAAGTCATAATCCGGGGTAGGTTGGCTGAGGCCGGTATGGGTTACTAGTTGTTGAATCTTCGGTGTTTTGCAAGCTAAATCCCCCGAAGCTAGAAGTCATATAACCCAATTCATCTTGTGAACCTTGTGGTGGTGGTGGTGTTTAGTAAGATTCTGACATTCCTCTTCCTTCAACCCCTCTACCTCTAAAAGTAGGAGTGTCAAACATTATTACATGTTCATCATCCCATGTGGTAATACCTCCATAAGAATAAGAGGGATCAACATCATCCCCTCCACCACTAGCACCAACGTGGGTTTCATTGCCTCCACCATCACCCCCAGCACCCCCATCATCGTCATCATCCCCCTTATTACTACCGGGTTGCGTTTTGTCATCAGATCCAACCACTAAATGGTGATTCAATCTTCTTTTCCGGCTAGGTTGTTGAGAAGCATGCTCATCCGCTATTCTTTCAGCATTGTCCAGCCATGCAATGCTCTCACTATCTAACACTGGCTCTTCTCACTCTTCGATCCATTGATTCAAAGGGTCATCCTCCGTGAATATTAAACACAAAACCCCCTAATTTGGGCTTCAAAATTCAAGATCTACCCTTAGATTTACCCCCAAAATGTAAGAAAATAGGGAGAAAATGACTTAAAATAGTAGAACACGTACCTTCTCGTAGATGCTTCCTCGATTCGACGGTGATCCCGTAGTTTTCGGCGTCGAATCGACACCTTAAAACCAAAAATAAAGAAAGAAGAGAAACACAAGAAGGAAGAAGCACAGCAGAAAAAACGTAGAGGAAAGCAAACAAATTTGCGTTTAAAACCTCAAATTCGTGATTCATGTGGGCTGGGGGGACCCACCAAAAAAATTGAAATTATCGGACGATAATTTCAAATTATCGTCTGATAATTTAGCCATTTGAGGGCCTATTGTCAACCTGCCAATATATCAGACGATAATTACAAATTATCGTCCGATCATTTGTAATTATCGTTCGTATCAGACGATATGGACGATAATTTCACCGTATCGTCCAATAATTTGATTACTTTTGTGGGTACCCAGTAAAAACCATATTTATCCTATCGTTGGGCCTAAAAAATGATTAGTATCGGACGATACGTATCAGTATCGTCCGATATTTTGACCCATGGGCTTGCTACCATATATCTCTAGCAGTAGGTTAGAAAAAATTTCTATTTCCCTTTTAAGGTCTTTCGCAATCTCACATCCCAAGACCTAATCTTCCCATCTCTAACATTGCTTCAACTGTCAACATAATTTGGTCAATAGCTAACCTGTAAATGTCCCTCAAATTTGAGAGACAAAGGTTTGCCCTGCCAAAGGGCCTAATTGTCTCCTTCACCCCATTTATATCTAATACACTGGTTGATCCTTTTTTTAATTGAAGAGCCCCTCTCCACCATGCCAAGCATCACACTCTACCTAGGAGCACAGATAACCTTGATCTACCAGATCCATGTTGGTTTTGCAAACTTGCACCCACAAAGCCTTTCTTTGTCCCAATAGCTAGTGCCATTTATCGAGCAGAACCAAGTTCATCTCATAAAGCCTTCTTATGCCCACACCTTCCATCTCCTACATATTCCCCAATTTACTAAATGAAATCTCTTGCAATCACTCCTTCCCAGCGAAAATGCTTGTCAATTTGCTCAAACGGATTTATGACCCCCATAGGAAATCTAAACATTGATATGTCGAATACCGGAAAAGATTACGTGGTCGCTTTGATTAACATGTCTTCCCCTAAGGGATATCATATTGGCCTTCCAAGCATGGATCAAAATATTGTCCGATAATCTGCGTCATGTATCGGTATCGGAGGAGACGATCTGATTACATTAAATGTAGTATCGCCCATTTATATAGCTAATCTTAAGGCGATACATTGAATGTATAAATCGGGTATCGTCTTGTTGATGCGTATCATCCGCACGTCTGGGTTTCAGACGATCGTGCAAACCGGCATTTTGATCCTTGCTTCCAAGTCTCAAATCTTCCCACAACACAACATTTGTAGCAGATTACTAACACATAACAAAAGATAAAAATAGGTTGAAGGTGGAGAGTCCCGCTAACAACCGATGAATCTGTGCAACTCCGAATTTTTTTGAGAAACTAGAAAAGAAACTGGTTTGATTTTCTCATTTTTCACTTTTTCTTTTTCTAATCTCTCAAAATATTACTCTTTCTTTTTCTCAACTTTCTTTCCTTTTTACTCCTTTTCTTTTTGAAAATTCCTCATATTTTCATTCTTTTTCACACTTTTTCTATTTCTTTGTTTCTTTTCTCCCTTTTTTATAGACTATTTTTCCATATGCTCCCAGTAACCACCATACTCATTCCTCTCCATTTACTCACTTTTCATTTACTCTCTTCCCTCGTTCCCAATTTCTCAGAGATAGAAGGGTAAGGCTTAAAACCTCCAGAAATAGTGTACGGTTGTGGTTATCGTGGCTTAACAAATCATATAAAGGAAAAAATTTGGACGAGGCTCAAAAGGGGTACTAGAAGGTAGAATTTGTATAAGGTGGGGCATTTGAAGCACAAACGAGCTAAAGACGGCCTTCAATCACTTCCTCACAAGATGGTAATATGCCTATTTGTCTTAAGCACAAGTGTAATGTGTTCTAGCACAAAGATACAAAAATGATGTCACACCCAGTAACAAACCAAGGTAAAAATATATGAGATTAAGCAGGCAAAAATCGAATTCAAAGATATGCCGAGTTCGTTTAAACACTCACCAAGAACGGATAAATGACTCTAAAGCTCACCGGGTTTTAGCCCCCACTAGAATCATAGGATTCAAAGTTCGGACTAGTCCCTTGATTTCTGGATGCAAGCATGGTAATAGTGCAAAAATTTCTAAGCATGAATTGCAAACCTATCCTTAAATCTTCACATTGAATTTCACCATTATAAACACAACATTCAAAATATGGCATCAGCCTTCTCAAATAAGACTTACATGAATCAACAATTTCATTGAAAATTCAGAATAAGACTCATAGTGCACATTCGATTGATCGAACCAGACAGCTCGATCGATCGAACCAGACAGCTCGATCGATCGAATTACACCAGATTGCAAAAACTCAAGCAATACTATTTAATCGATCGATCGAATTGGGACTCGATCGATCAATTATATGAAATTGCAACAGATTATATGAAATCTTCCACTGTATGCAATTAATCAAGTTCCTACTTATGCCAAGTTCCTAAAGGACTTGTGTACACGGAAAAGGAAATCGCGCACCCACATATATGAAATTGCAACAAGTCATAATTGATTATGACCTGTTCGATTTTCAGGAAGTTGGTAACTTTCCACATTCACAAAATCGATCAATCGATTCGATTTCGATTGATCGATTTTGTACGGTTAACGATTTTTTTGGGTTAAAAATCGAAAGTTGCTTCTGTAGGTAGTTTTTAACCCATTTCTTCTCTATTTTAAGACCCATAGGCCCTAGTTTTCCTTAGAAGAAAATTTTGTTTTTCTCTTTATTATTTTAATTCTCTTTTCTTTTGTCCCTAATTTCGATCCAATGGTCGGCATAAGATTCCGAACCCGAGTTGCCACAAAGCAAATGGAAGAGCTACCAAGAAAGAGAGCACGACGTTCAAAACCACCAAAGCCAATTGATCTCTCTAACATTGAGGTCATTAATCTCGAGATGTTGTCGCCCCCTCGTTCGCCTGCGGCCACCCTGATTCCAAATACGATTCCAGCAAGTGTCATAAATTTGTTCCCTATTGAGCTATGGGCGAAGTTATTCCCTGCACAAAAGATCCTCAATTTCACAAATGCCGAGGGAGGGAATGCTTCGGAAGATTAGGATTCTTATTCAGTTTAAGTTTTATGCACGCTTTATGTATTAGGATTTGTTTTTCTTTTGTATTAGGTTTTAGTTTGCTTTGGTTTGATGCTTTAGGTTTCAGGTTCTTTTTAAAATAAGTGTAATGAACACAAGTATTAATAAAAGTTTAGATTATTTAATTGTTCCTAGCATTGTTCATATGGATCACCCTTTTTGCGATTATTGTGAAATTATGACCTGTATTCTTTATGCATCTTGATGGACATGATATATTTCACTTGTTCTTGCCTATTGGCCTGTGATAGTTTTATACAGGTTTGGGGGTGCCCTTTTCTATAACTTTTTGTACAATGAGAACAATGCACCTCTTAGGTTTGGGGTTGAAAAGTTCATGCCTTCATTAATTCAGATTAACTCTTTTCAATTTGAACAGTAATTAATTTTGTTGAAAAAAAAAATTAAGAATCCAAAAAAGATATCCTCATCATTATAAATCGAGCACCCCAAATGGTCGAGGAGGCGCATGATGAAATGGGAGAAATTGAGCGCCGAGTGCTCGTTACGCCGTAGTGTAGCGATGTCGGCGTGACATCGGTGCATTGATCAGTGCATCATTTCGGCGGCCTTGAGTCATGTGTTTGTGAAAACGGCATACAACACCGTTACCCTTTCTCTCGTCCGTTCAGTTTTGTTGCCATGAGGGCAGAGGTTGGACGTCATAACGACATCCCAAAGCAGTAACTCCCTGGGCAATGCCGATCGAGTTGTTGATTGCCCAGAGCAGTGTCTTCCAGCAGCCATATTTGTGATCATGCCTCTTGTGATTCATCTAACGCTGCCCCAATCGGATGCTCGAATGGCCGGCAACGATAAAAATCAAACGCCTCAGTCAGTTCCTTGGCGTGCACCCGATGGGTCCAATTATCGATTTTAACCTGGAAATGATCATTTCTGGTCAGGGAGCGCAATGCCGGCACCCACTCCATGTTCTAATAGAAAAGGCAGATGATGCGTGGTGCAATGTCGACCAGTGGTGGTGTGAGGAGCGTATGAAGATGGGCCATGTCAATGTACGCTAGGGTGCAATCGGCCTCGGCGATTTGACGGAATGCGAAGACATCAAAAAAATCTTCTGTTTGAATATGGCGGTTTACGTTGTCCGCCGAGGGCTTGCTTCTACGAACATTGTGCGGGCGATTAAGACGTTGTTCAGCGGGACCCGCTTCGTCAGCCATCGCAGAGAATGTCAGGAGATGAGGACAAAAAGAGTACGAGGAAGAAGAATCGAGAGGGAATGACTCAACAAGGGACCACTGAGGGCCCTTAAATAAGAAATTTCAAGCAACCGTTGTATAAACTCGATCGTTCAATTTAAAAACCGAGCGTTCGATAGAAGAGTCTTGCAAATTCGATCGATTGATTCCCAACATCAATCGATCGAAATTACCGACAAGTCGTTTCGAGTGCAAATTCGAAAAGACACGACACTTATGCCTTTGGAAAAGGATAACCGTCAGAAATATATTATGATCGATCGATTTTGTCAAATCGATCAATTGAATTTAACATGATTTGAAAATTCAAACCTGCGTGCATGTGTAATTAATGATATCGATCGATCGGAATTAATGAATTTTGAGAACACATGCGAAAAAAACATTGACTTCGATCGATCGATTTACATTAATAGATCAATCGAGCAGTAAATGGCTAGAATTGGTTAACTCCCAAAACTGCCTAGGAATTGATCGATCAGCTCCTCACCGAATCGATCGATTCCAAAAAGAACACACTACAAACTCACAATTTTTTTTATTTATTTAATTATTGAAAAACATTGCCAAAACAAACTGGGTTGCCTCCCAGTATGCGCTGGGTTTACTTGTTGTCAGCTCGACCGGATGACACTTAAATATGGGGATCAATGAGATCAATCGCTTCTATCAACATTCAGTTAACGGGTCAAACATCGGTTTGAGTCAATGTCCGCTAACTTTGAGCATACGAACATCCTTCAGATCCCGAATTTCAACGGCTCCATGAATTGAAGTGGAAATGACCTGAAAAGGACCTTCCCATCTTGACCGCAACTTTCTTGGATGAAATTTCAATTTCAAATTGAACAACCACACCTTCTGCCTTGGGTGGAATTCTTTTCGAGAGATCAGTTGATCATGCAATTTCTTCAATCGTTCTTTGTAGAGTTTTAGATTTTTGTACGCATCGTAGCGCAACTCCTCTAGCTCGCTTAATTGCAAGCAACGATTCGACCCGACTAATTGCATGTCAAAATTGAAGTGCTTAATTGCCCAAAATATCTTGTGTTATAATTCAACTGGAAGGTGGTAAGCCTTTTCTGAACACAAACCTGAAGGGTGACATTCCAATTGGTGTCTTGAATGTCATTTTGTACGCCCATAAGGTGTCAGACAGACGTAAAGACCAATGGTTTTCTCCAAAATTCTCTTGATTTCTCGGTTGGACACCTCCACCTAGCCACTTGTCTGTGGGTGGTATGGCAGGCGTGATAGCATATTTCTTCATTAATAACTCAAAGTAGCGATTCCAGAAATGCGACCCACCATCAATGATAATGGCTCGTGGTATTCCAAACCGATTAAAAATGTTTTCTTTGAGAAAACCGACAACGACCTTGTGGTCGTTAAATCGGGTGGCAATTGCCTCCACCCATTTTGACACGTAGTCAACAGCTACCAGAATATACAAAAACCCGAAAGACGCAGGAAACAGACCCATAAAATCAATCCCCCAAAAATAAAAACTTCTACGATCAAGATTGGTTGCATCGGCATCATATCCCTTCTTGAAATATTTCCCAATTTATGGCAGCGCAAGCACTCCTTGCAATGCTTCATTGCATCCTGAAAAATGGAAGGCCAATAAAATCCTCTTTGAAGGATTTTGAGTGCAGTTTTACGCGCTCCGAAGTGTCCTCCACATGCTCCTGTGTGGCAGAAATCCAAGATGCTCAACTGTTCTTCCTCTGGTACACATCGCCTAATCACCTGATCGAAGCAAAACTTAAACAAATAAGGCTCATCCCAGAAATAGTACTTCACTTGGGAGAACAAATCTTTGTCATTCTTGCTCCATTGCGAAGGAATTTGCCCAGTAACAAGGTAATTCACGATGTTGGCATACCAGAGTTCTACTTGTAGCCACTATTATCGCCAAAAGTTGTTCATCAGGAAAAGTATCGCGAATAGGTTCTGAACAAGATGGCACTTCGGGTAAGATACGAGACAGGTGATCAATGACTACATTTTCCACTCCCTTTTATCGCAAATTTCGAAATTGAACTCTTGCATAAGTAAAATCCATTGGATCAGCCTTGGTTTGGCGTCCTTTTTCGATAACAGATATTTCAATGTCGAATGATCCAAACAGACCATTATCTTCGATACTTGCAAATATGAGCGGAATTTGTCAAGCGCATATACCACTGCCAATAATTCCTTTTCAGTAGTGGTTTAGTTCAATTGCGCTTCGACCAACATTTTGCTAGCATAGTAAATTACGTGGGGTAATTTATCCACCTTTTGCCCTAAAACTGCTCCTATCACATAATCTGAAGCATCACACATGATCTCAAAGGGAAGTGAACAGTCCGTAGGTTTTATCACCAGAGTATTCGAAAGTAATTCTCTCAATTTCATGAAGGCATCTATACAGGCATCGTCAAAATGGAATGGAACATCTTTTCCCAACAAATTACACAACGGTTTTGCCACTTTGCTGAAGTCCTTTATGAATCGTCAGTAAAAGCCAGCATGCCCTAAAAATGATCGTATCTGACGAACAGATTTTAGGGGTGGCAGGTTAGCAATCAGATAAACCTTAGCCTTGTCGACCTCGATTTCTTTTTTCGAAACAATATGACCAAGGACAATTCCTTGTTGGGCCATAAAGTGACTCTTTTCCCAGCTCAAGACCAAATTGGACTCCTCACAACGTTGTAAAACGAGTGTCAGATGATGCAAACACGTTTTGAACATCGTCCCAAAAAATGAGAAGTCATCCATGAAAACTTCGATAAACTTGTCAACCGTATCACAGAATATAGCTAACATACAGCGTTGGAAGGTCATTGGCGCATTACACAATCCGAATGGCATCCTGTGGTAACTAAAAGTGCCATAGGAGCAGGTAAATGTCGCTTTCTCTTGGTTTGCTGGAAAGACGGGTATTTGATTATACCCCGAATACCCCTCGAGAAAAGAATAGAATTCTTGACCAGACAACTCCAAAATCTGGTATATGAACATGAGGGGAAAATGATCCTTTCTTGTGACGATATTTAATTTTTGATAATCAATGCAGGCGCACCATCATGTAGTCTCTCGCGTAGGCATCAATTTCCCCTCAGCGTTCTCTTTGACCGTTATGCCAGATTTCTTGGGGACGATCTATACAAGACTCACCCATTCACTGTCGAAGATCGACTAAATGATTCCAGCATCAAGAAGCTTGATGATCTCTTTTAGAACCACTTCCTTCATGTTGGAGTTGAGTCGTCATTGAGCCTCCTTAGATGGCTTACTTCCTTCTTCAAGGTGGACTTTATGCATACAGACTGAAGGATCGATTCCCTTCAAGTTTGCCAAGGTCCAGTCAATCGCTCTTCTGTGATTCATGAGAACTTTCAATAATTCACTTTCTTGTTGATGGGACAATGTCGTTGATATGATCACCGGAAGTGTATCATCAGGTCCCAAAAAGGCATATTTAAGTGAATTAGGCAAGGGTTTCAATTATAAAGTTGGCGGTTGCTCAATCGATGGCTTCAACCTCGGCCTTTCAGCACTGGGTAATGGATCAGTCCTCATCTTCCAAGGACGAGTGTCGTGAAATGTCGAAACATTCTTCAGTCCCTCGGACGAAGGCTCTAGACCACCTTTTTCCTCATAGATGGCCAATAATGCAGATTCAAATTCTTCTTTTGTCAACATCGATGGAAGAGCATCATCCACCGTTTGATCAATTTGATCAATATAGAAACATTCAACTTCTTCATTTGGGAAATGGTTCATTACATTGAACACGTTTAATCTCACCTTCATATTTCCGAATGACACACCCATAACTCATGTTCGACAGTTGATACAAGCGTTAGAAGTTGCCAAAAAGGGACGTCCTAGGATAATGGGAATTTGATTCTCTGAATTCGTTCGCGGTTCCATATCAGGTATGACAAAATCTACTGGAAATAAGCAGGAACTTGATTTTTTTTATTTTTTTTTATAACCTTGGTATCCGGGCCTCTTAGAGCACCCGCCTAATCCCAGGGGCACATGCGCACCCCAATTCGATTGAGTCCCAATTCGATCAATCGATTAAATAATATTGCCTGAGTTTCTGCAATCTGGTGTAATTCGATCAATTGAGCTGTCAGGTTTGATCGATCGACTGTGCACTATGAGTCTTTTTCTGAATTTTCAATTAATTTTCAATGAAATTGTTGATGCATGTAAGTCTTATTTGAGAAGGCTGATGTCATATTTTGATTGTTGTGTCTATAATGGTGAAATTCAATGTGAAGATTTAAGGATAGGTTTGCAATTCATGCTTAGAAATTTTTGCACTATTACCATGCTTGAATCCAGAAATCAAGGGACTAGTCCGAACTTTGAATCCTAGGATTCTAGTGGAGACTAAAACCCGATGAGCTTTAGAGCCATTTATCCGATCTTGGTAAGTGTTTAAACGAACTCGGAATATCTCTGAATACGATTTTGCTTGCTTAATCTCAAATATTTTTACCTTGGTTTGTTACTGGGCGTGACATCATTTTCGTATCTTTGTGCTAGAACACATTACACTTGTGCTTAAGACAAATAGGCATATTACCATTTTGTGAGGAACTGATTAAAGGTTGTCTTTGGCTCGTTTGTACTTCAAATGCCCCACCTTATACAAATTGTACCTATTAGTACCCCTTTTGAGCCTCGTCGAAAATTTTGCCTTTATATGATTTGTTAAGCCACGATAACCACACCTCTACATCATTTCTAGAAGTTTTAAGCCTTACCCTTCTATCTCTGAGAAATTAGGAACGAGAGAAGAGAGTAAATGAAAAATGAGTAAATGGAGGGGAATGAGAGTACTGGTTACTGGGAGCATATGGAGGAATAGACTGTGAAAAAGGAAGAAAAGAGGAAGTGTGAAAAAGAATGAAAAGTATGAGGAATTTTCAAAACGAGGAGTAAAAAGAAAAGAAAGTTGAGAAAAAGGAAAAGTAATATTCTGAGAGATTAGAAAATAAAAAGTGAAAAATGAGAAAATTAAACCAGTTTCTTTTCCAATTTCTCAGAAAATTTGAACCCAATTTCCCTTTCTTTCTTAACCCTTCCCTGAGCCCTGTTACAACCCTTCAAAAAGTCCTTGATCCAATCTTGATATGGTAAATGCCTTGTGGAGAGTTAGAGTCTGATGTCTATGGTACTTGATATAACATGCCTATGATACAAGCAAAGTGTAAGTTTGGGGGTGTGATCAGTGTCGAAATATGATCACATGTCGCACCCTAATACAGACACTTGGCTATCCGATGAAGGCAATCTGATAGCTTTTGAGTAGTTTTGATGGTTTCAGGCATTTTCAACTGTTGGATCTTTCAGAAGCATAAAAGAGCATACATAAGGACAACGTGAGAACATTTAACCATGGAGCCATCGGTTGCACTGAAACTCGTGAAGAATTGAACTATCCTTGGATCGATCAATGCTGAGAAGGAATAATTGTGCAAAAGACACGGGCCAAAATCGATCAATCGAGGCATTAAATTCGATCGATCGACTGAGAAACTTTTTAAAGCATCAGAAGAACCTGGTCCAAATCGATCGATCGAGGCATTAAATTCGATCGATCGATTATAAGAGACTTTTTGCCGCTCAAATCTTATTTTAAATTCGATCGATCAAAAAATGAGATTCGGACGATCGACTTTAAGTAATTTTTTACCACAAATTTCGTATTTTAAAATCGATCGATCGATAACTCAAATTCGATCGATCAATCTTAAAATGGAATTGTTCCAAGACGCGCCCTATAAAAACATAATGATGTTTAGGGTCGGCCATCCCTTGTTATCCCTAGTTTTTCTTCTTGTTTTTCATTTATTTAGCTAGGGTTTGATAATTTGGCATTGTAATCTTGAATTTTTTGCTTTAATCTTGTTCCTTATCCATTTTAGATCATCTCTAGGTATAGTTTCATTTTCTCTTGCAAGTTTTTCCCGTTTAAAGCATTGTAAGGTTCAGAATCTTGTCCAAAAAGATTTAAACTTTCAATAATTGAAGAACTTTGTTGATTGCTTCGAGTTTATACCTTGCGTGTGGATCGGAGATGAGCGGCTAACCCTCTCATTCAAGGAGGAAGCGACCCCTCGATGAGTAATTAATCTATTTCAATTCAATCATTTCTTTTTACAAATATTGAATCATACGGCTAATCGTTTATGTATATTGTGATATCTTTGGGTGCTCGTCTATAGTCGATGATCTTGTAGATCGACGACCGTAGAAGGGTTATTTCAACCTAGATCGATCTTCTAGATCGATATAGGATGTCGTATGATTGATTAAAATTGTTGTGGTTGTTTGTTTTTGATACGTTATGCTTGTTGCATGATTCATGTCATTATCGAATGCATCATAGTGCTAGGCTAGTGGATGCAATATCTAATAATCATATTCTTTCAAATCGTTTTGTTTGTAGTAAAATGAGGGTAAATATTTGTTCACATGAAATAATTGGTTTGTTCTTAGAAAAATTATGAATCTAGGGTTAGCGGAATCCTTGAATATTTCATAATAATTGTTTCGATTATTCATTGTTTTTCTTGTGTAGGCTTTTGTTAAGATCTTATTAATTTTCTCTAAGTAGTAGTTAGAAAACCATCACAAAAACTCCCGCCTTTGCCAGCAATTTCTGGCTTAACACTTGTGGATCAATTAAGTTACATGCTTCCCTATGGGTTCGACACCCTTATACTTGCCTAGTGCTTCAGACTTGTGCACTTGCAAGGTTTTGGTTTAAAACGATCAATCCACCTCCTCCATCTTTCTCCAAAACCCATAATGTTCAACATGGAATCAAGAAACACTTAATGGACTTTACCATATTCCTTTTTCATCTCAACGTTTCAAATGACTAGCTTCATTAGCCTTATGTATAAGAGTCGATCGCTTCATGAGCAACCACTGCCACACCCATCAGTTTCCTTGCCCCTTGAGAATCTGAAACCAATTTCCCATAACCAAGCTCATTCTATTCGCACGGAATTTTACCAAAATTTTATAGAAGCTCCTCAGCAAACTGATGGGTCTGAAATCCCCCATCGCCCCAACTCTTTCCTTTTTAGGGATGAAGAAAACAATAATAGAGTTCATAACTCCACCCAACCTCCCTCTTTGATCAAATTCCATAAAGAATTCCAACAACTGACCCTTGAGCAACTCCTAGAAGATTTTAAAAAGTCCATGGTAAAACTGTCTTGTCCCGGGGCTTTATCATTGTAGAACCGAAAATTGCTTCATTAATCTCTCCTACCTCGAAATCCAACTCAAACCTCAACCTCTCCTCAATAAATATGGCGTTGAAACTAGTACCATCAGGGATAGGTCAACCCCACCGCTCATCATAAAGATCATGATAGAAACTTACAATGGCCTCTTCTATATACACCTGGTTTTTTACCCTTCTTCCTTGCACCAACAAATGTTGAGTTGGGCTCACATTTCTTCTAGAATTCACACTTGTGTGGAAAGACTTTGTATTCTTGTTGCTCGCCATCAACTAATCGATATTAGACTTTTGTTTCCAACAATCTCCTCAGAGAAACACTTGCTGATTGAACAAATAGCTAAGAGTTCTTCTATTATCCAATTCCTCTTGGATATATCAAGGAGCAAAATCTTTAGCTAGGATTCCAACTTTTTGCACCCTTCAAGAAACCTCTCCATTCCACTTTTAATTTAATCTTTAACATTCCGAATTTGGCACATAATCTGAATTCAGTTTATCCTTGAATATGCCAAGACTGCACTCATTCCTCCACCAGTCCCCTAAAACTTTCATCCCTTAGCCACATATTTTAAAACTTGAAGGGTGACGACCCCCTCCCGCCAGATGTACGCTTAAAAATTTGTCCAAACGAATCATAATCCTACATATTAGATTGGGCATAACAATTTCCCCAAATGAGCAGGTCAACCAGCCCACAAGTTCAGATAATCCCCGTGAACTCCTTCATTCCTTCGGCCCATTGACTACCCTCACCTTCTCATAATTCTTAGTGTTAAAATCCACAGCAGTGCACCATGGGGCCTACCAGCTGCTATAAACCTCTTCCAATTCTCTCCAAAAGACCTTCTCTAAGAATATCATAATTAGCACCATATGCCCCTGTCAAAGCCCACACCTTTCCAATGTCCTTATATTTAAAGTTAACAAACACAGAGCACAGACACACCATATATCTTCTATCTCCAACATAAAGGCATTCCAAACCTCCACTATCCCCCTGCGCAGAAGTGGAATTTAACACTTCCAAGTACCATTGATTTCCTGGGGCTATAAAGCTAGTTTTATGGGTATCAGTAGTATCCCACTTTGTCTCCTAAAGGTTAAAAACACTCAGTTTGCACTCTATAATCACAGGTTCACGGAAGCACTTTTGTGCAAAACCACAGATTACCCTTACACTCCAAGTCAAGATCTTCATAACTGAACCAAAACACCCATACAAAACCCTAAACCAGATCTCCATACCACCTCTCCGGCTAGACTAGCCCAAACTTTCATGGTTTGAACCCCACTGTATGTCGTGTTGTCCATGCTTTATGTTCTACCTCAATATTCTTAGCATACACCATTAACCAACCCATATTCCGGTCTCACTCTACATTCAATCATCTCATCATTTTTATATGAAACCTCATCACTGCCACACCTCAATCCGGTTGAAAATTCCGAGATCGGGGTGGTTTAGGGTTAGGGTTTGTATGGTAGAGACAGAGAGGAGATCTGAAAATTAGGGTTATGAGAAAGTTATCTCGCATCCCGTTATTCATTAATCTTTATACTTTTTTCCAATGATATTGGCACACTAACTCTAAGACACCCATTTACAAAAACAGTAAAACACATCCACATACATATACACAAACACACACACACCAACTTAATATGAAATCTGCGTACACACCAACACTCCCCTTAAATTGGTGGATAGATAGATATGATGCCCAACTTGGAGGTAATGTCATACAACCGTTTCCTCCTACAACTTTGGTAAGAATATCTGCCAATTGATCTTCTGATCTCACTTGAGGTATGCAAAATTGTTTTGATTCGACCTTTTCCCATATGAAATGGCAGTCCACTTCAATATGCTTCGTCCTTTTGTGTTACACTTGATTTTATGCAATGTGAATTGTTGTTTCATTGTCATCATACAAAATCGTAGGGAGTTTTACATCAACTCCTAAATCCGTGAGAATAAAGCGGAGCCACATACCTTGTCGTGCTCCTTGTGACAAAGCGCGATACTCACCTTCAATACTAGAGTCAGAGACAACTTGTTGCTTCTTACTCTTCCATACAAGATTCTCAACTAGAAATGTGCAGTAACCTGAAATGGACCTCCTGTCATTCAATGAACAGGCCCAATCTGCATCAGTAAAAACTTCAAAATCTAGATGCCCATGATTACTGTAAAGTATACCACTTCCTAGGCTTCCTTTCAAGTACTTTGAATTCCTATATACAACATCCAAGTAGTCCTAGGAAAATGCACGTGCCGGCTCACCACACTGACATATGCAATATTCGGGCTTGTCATAGTCAGGGAAATGAACTTTCCACAAGTTGTGGTGGACTTGTTTCATGAGAACACACTTTATCTGATCTTGCTTCAGGAGAGGAAATATGATATATAGCCTAAGGAGAGTTATTCGTCATCATTTGCTTGAAGGTTTCACCTCAGGTAAGGATTTTTCCTTTCCCAAACTTATCAAATGCCATCTTATTCCTTTGTGGAAGTAGTAGTCACTCTTTGTTGTTCTCTTGAGATCTCTTGATTCCTTTGTGGTAGTAGTAGTCACTCTTTGTTGTTCTCTTGAGATCTCTTGATCTTCACTATCAATATCACCATTTTCAACATAAGGTAACACAGGCATAGTGCTCGCTTCCTTGGAACTCTCTCCCTAAAGAGGGCATTGCAGAGGAGAATAGAGTGGAGTAGATTCAAAGAAGATAGACATCCATAATGACAATTTTTTTCAGAGATCGAATCATAACATTTCTAACGCTTTTGAGTGGGGGATAGACAAAATTGTAATTTAGGGTTACAGTTTAGTAATAGGAAGGAAGGAAAAGGAGGAAGAAGAAGAAGATATTAGGGTTGAGTCAATGTGACCCAAATCCCAATGCAAAATATTATTTATATCATCTTAGCATGTTCACGTATTACATGGTTCCAAAGTTTAGTGAATTGTACTACTTAAAATTCACTTAATTACACACACACCCAAAGTTACTTACTACACACTCATAAAATAGAAATAACATCTCCAACACTCCCCCTCAAGTTGGAGTATAGATGCCAATCATACCCAACTTGAAGGAGATGTCATAAACTCTCTTGCCACCAACACCTTTAGTTAAGATGTCGGCAAGTTGATCATCAGTTCTAACTTGAGGAATACTGATTTCTTTGGACTCGACCTTCTCGCGAATATAGTGACAGTCCACCTCAATGTGTTTTGTTCTTTCATGAAAGACAGGATTCTCTGCAATATGATTTGCGGCTTCATTATCACCATACAAAGTAATTGGAGAGGATAGAGCGACTCCCAAGTCTGACAAGATGAATATAAGCCACATGCCTTCTCTCGCACCTTGAGACATGGCGCGGTACTCCCCCTCGGCACTGGAGTTTAATACTACATGTTGCTTCTTAGATTTTCATGTGACCAAATTACCTCCCAAGAAGGTGCAATATCTGATAGTTGATCTCCTATCATCCAGAGACTCGGCTCAATCGGCAACAATAAATATCTCTATATCCAAATGACCACGATTTTTATAGAGAAGCCATTTGTCAGGACTTCCTTTCAAATACCTCAGGATCCTGTGAACAACCTCCAAATGTACTGTCATCGGTGAGTGCATATATTGACTCACCATGCTTACTGCATAAGTAATGTCCGGACGGGTCATGGTTAGATAAATCAGTTTACCAACTAATCTCTGATAGGTACGTGGATCCTTGAGCATATCACCTTCTTCACAATTTAATCGGTGATTTTGTTCAATAGGGGTCACAGCAAGCCTACACGCCAAAAACCTTATATCATGAAGGAGGTCTATGATATACTTCCGTTGGGATAATGAGATGCCCTTCTTAGATCTTGCCACTTCAATACCAAGGAAATATTTCAAACTTCCCAAGTCTTTAATTTCAAACACTGCTCAAATACTCCTTAGTTTAAGAATCGCATGACTATCATCACCAGTAATGATGATATCATCAATATAGACTAATATGGCAGTCATCTTGATTCCCCTTTTTACAAATAGAGTATGATCATAGTGACTTCTTCGGTACCCAATTCTCATAATAGCATCACTAAACTTTTGAAACCAGGCCCTTGGGGATTGCTTTAATCCATAGATAGATTTCTTCAATCTACACATTTTTCCCTTCTCTCCTTTTACAAATCCAGGCGGAAGGTCCATGTAGACTTCTTCCTTGAGATCACCATGAAGAAATACATTCTTCACGTCAAGTTGAGATAGTGGCCAATCTTTGTGGGCAGCCAGAGATAACAATACCCTGATTGTGTTGGACTTGGCTACAGGTGCAAAGGTGCCCTGATAATCAACTCCTTGTGTTTGAGTGTACCCCTTTTCTACAAGCCGTGCTTTATATCTTTCGACAATACCATCAAGTTTATACTTAACTGTATACACCCATTTGCAACCAACAACTCTCTTTCCTTCTGGGAGTTCAACAATTTTCCATGTTTGATTCTATTCCAAAGCATTCATCTCATGAATCATAGCATCCTTCTATGTTGACTGCAACAAGGCATCAGAAACAGTAGAGGGAAGGGTGATAGAATTAAGAGAACAAATAAAACCATAATGGGACGATGAGAAATTGTGATATGACACATACTTACTGATTGGATGACGAGTACACAATCTAGGAAGTTTTTTTGTGAGCAATGGGTAGATGAAGATCAGAAACAAGAGGACCCTCTTCGGGTAAGGGATCCTGGTCGGTATTCTGAGAAGGTGACTCATCGACATTCTCATGCGCAGTGGCTTCAACGATACTTTTCTTGTTCCTTCGCACATACATCTTTCCCTTTCCATATTTATCAAAGGTGGGTTGTTCGCTTTTCTATGGCTCAATAACTTCATCATCCACTTCTTCACAATCTTCACCATCTCTCATACGTAAAGCTCTAAACATCTCAGAGTACTCTTCATTATTAAGTTGTTTCTCCCCCTGAAGAGGACTCGAAGGACGGGAAAAAGGAGTGCCCTCAAAGAATGTGACATCCATGGTGACTATCACACGAGTGAGAGGATCAAAGCACTTGTATCCTTTCTAAGAAGAGGGACACTCAATAAAAATACACTTGGTAGCATTGGGGATATGAGTAAAACATAAGGAACAAAATATACGTGGTGGCACCAAGAACAGAGGTTGATGATGAAACACAAGTTGGAAGGGAGAATGTCCTTCCATAATAGGTGTAGGCATTCAATTGATGAGGTAGGCAACGGTGAGAACAACTTCACCCCAGAGATATTTAGGAACCTTCATATCAAACAACAGATATCGAGCGACCTAAGAAGATGCCTATTTTTCCTCTCAACGCCATTTTGTTGGGAGGGTATAAGGACAAGTAGTTTGCCACACAATTCCATGAGAGTAAAGATAAGATTGGAGAATGTGAGAGAAATATACCCCACTATTATCCAATCGAAGAACCTTAACATGCCCATGAAATTGTGTGCTAACTAGTCTGTGAAACAGAGGAAAAATAGAGGCAACTTCATCTTTGGTGCACATAAGATAGCATAGTGAGTCTAATACAGTCATCAATAAAAGTAACAAAATAACGATAATCATTCAAAGCAATAACAGGGGAAGGCCCCCACACATCAGAGTGTATAACTTCAAAAGGAATAGCACATTTACTACCACTCAAGGGATAAGAATTGTGAACATATTTAGAGAACTGACAAGTCTCACAATTAAACAAACTACTATCAAATCCATGAAATTTTTTCGAAAATAAAAGTTTCAAACGACTAATATGAGGATGGCCACAGCGGGAGTGCCACAATCTAACTTCATTAACAGAAACCACCATAGCTGCAGGAAGAGATGCACCACGTAAATCTTGAAAGAGGAAGAGTCCCTTCTTTTCAGTACCATGACCAAGGATCTTCCCCGATTTCAGGTCCTGGAAAACACAATATGATGGAAAGAATGTCACAATACAATGTAAGGATTTGGTAATTTTACTGACAGATAATAGATTCATAGGCATGTTAGGAACCAAAAGAGTAAAGTTAAGGGACAAGGTGCCTAATTAAACACTCCCTTTGGCTTTTACAGGAACAAGGGATCCATCAGCAATGCGAATATGAATAGAATCAGAAAGACTAGACACAGATGAAAATAAATCTATCATACCAGACATGTGATTTGTAGCCCGAGAATCGATGATCCATGGGGACTGAGAGGATGAGGTCACATGTGCAGTACCCATAGGTACCTGACCCAGCGCTGTGGGAGGAAGATGCCTGTCCATGTGTTACCGTCATGCGCTGAAGGCGGCCCTGGAGATTCTAAAGCTCTCTCTGTAAGCTCTGAAAATCAGATGGAGGGGATTTGAAGCAGGAAGGATTCTCTGACCACCAAGTAGATTAGAAGTTTCCTCAGTGCAGGACTGGAATGCACAACCTGAAAGGAATTTCGGTTTCCCATATAATTTCCAACATCTTTCTCTGGTATGGCTCTTCTTGCCACAATGAGAACACAATAATTTCTCTCTTTCTTCACAGGAGCAGCCCCCACGACCTCTACGACCACCACCTCTACCACCAGATTTGCCTCCACCACGACTAAAAGAAGTGAAGGATGGTAGGACAGATCTCTCAAATACATCACCACCAGGAATCTGCACAAAATGTTGTCTGCTCTCCTCATGCTAAAGGAGGGCATACACGATACCAAGTGAAAGACACTCCTCTCTGCCTAGAATGTTTGATTTAACACTCATATTCAGGTCTAACCTCTTTTAGGAAGTCAAACACTCTCCTCCTTTCAATATTTTTACTAGTCTTGCTGGCACACGAGCTGCACAATTCTTCTTGATACTGGGCTAGTTCATCCCAAACTCCTCATTTTAGTGTAATACTCTCCAATAGTCTTATCACCTTCCTTCATAGTGTTAATTTTGTCACTAACTTGAAACATTATTGCAAGGTTTTGTTTCTGCGAGAACGCATCCCTCACAGCCTCCCATAATTGTTTAGCATCACTGGCATACATAAAAGAATCACTAATGTCTGGTTGCATTGAGTGTAGCCGCCAGATCATGACAGATTGCCACTTTCCCAATCAATATACTTAGGGTCATCTTCTTTAGGTTTTGGGATAGTCCCGTAAATGTAACCCAATTTTTTCTTCATCTCTAAGTACATAGCAGCAAACCGTGACCACGAAAGATAATTGGCCCCATTCAATTTCTTCGTAGTAATTTGTAAGGTCTGAGAAATGTCTCCCCCACCAACAATCCCGAATTTATTCTCGTCCATGATTAAGATATATCGAGATCAAAACAGTTCAAAAAATAGAAGGCCCTAATTCTTTGTGTAGAGATTTTTAAGTTCATCACTGATGATGGCGCTGGTGCTTCGAGCGGGGGATTGGTTTTGCGCGACTTGCTGGAACCTCAATTTCCAGCGTAGGAAGGTTTGCCACCGTTTAGGGTGTGGCTCAACCAGGGAAATGGGGGTGATCGTTAAGTCTGCCGATGATTCGATTCCCTAGAGGAGGAACCATCAATTGGTGTTCAATGTCAGTCAGATCAGGGACCTTAAGGATGGATGGTGTATCACTGGTAAGAGTTTCAAACGAGCTTTAGAAACATTCACCAGGGGTACTAGCAACCATCACCACGGGACAAATTTTGCTGATGTTGTTGGGAATAGTGGCCAGAATCGGAGAGTGGAGGAGTTCGATACCGGCAATGCTGCCATCTACAGTTTTGCACCATCTCTCACCGGCGAGGTGGGGATTAATAGAGGCTGGCTGGCATTTCACTCCTCTCAGTTTGGCTCTCTTGCTAAGAATCTACAGTAGCATGGATCAAAATTTCATCTGATACCGATACGTATCGGACGATACGTATCGGTATCAGACATGAATGATACGGTACATTCAATGTACCGTATCGGTCATTCTAATACATTATACCGAGCGATAGATTGAATGTATCGTTCGGTATCGTCCGGTACCGATACGTATTGGTTTTGAGCTCGGACGATACGTATCGGGAAACCGAAATTTTGATCCTTGTACAGTAGTATTGGGTGGTTTTATACAGCATCAAGGATACATTATCGCTATTCCATTTACATCGATGGATACAAAGTTCATGGCAATACTCATAAAGACCTGCTCTATCTACAATCACAAATACAATGTTCATACTAAGATTCCCATCGAAGGAGGGAGCAATGGATCTCCGTCGCAAAAAAGCCTTCCGGATAGACAGAGCCCCGGTAGAATGCGGTGTCTGGGAACCATCTGTGGGGGATTTTCAGTTACAGTGGTGGGAAGGAGGAGTCTGGATCAGAGTTATCGGGCTTCCAATCCATGCTTGGACCACCGAGGTCCTGAAGGGGATCGGAGATCAATGCGGTTGGTTCATCCTCGCGGACCGAAGCTCCGTCAACCTTTGGGATACTAGCGCGGTATGTATCCTGGTCGTTGTAGTCTCCTGGCAGCACATCCCCAGGTCGTGCGAGATTCGCCTCGACAGCCAGAAATTCAGGGTCTTCATAGAAATGGCGCTCATGGAGCAGGTGCTCATTCCGCAATAGCCGTGCGATGAAACCGCGAGGACCCAGAACGCCAGGGTAGACATACTCAGTAGTGCCGCAGAAGAAATCTCGCCGGTGATCGAACCAATCGGGGACGAGGTAGAACGGCTCGGGTGGGATGTATCAAGGTGCTCGGAGGGGTGCCTGTCCGTGAATTCGGCGTGCGACGATATACACAGGTGGTCTTCCATGGCGACGGGGGGCATTGATCCCTCGAGGGTTGCCCGTACCACTCATTGCTCAAGGGAGGATCTAGAAGAAGGGGAGATTGTAGATGAGCTCCAAGATCGAAATGATGGCTTACCTTTCTCCAAGGCTGGTGAAGGTGACTACATCGAGCGGAACCACAACAAATTGCCGGAGTTAACGCTGCAACACAAATGTCTGACCGGCGCCGAGAGGGATCTCTCACTGTCGATGTTACTTACGGTTGAGATCAATTCGCACTCCTTATAAGAAAAAGGACACCTGCAATCGAAAGAGGTTGGTGAGACATCGTGGATGTCGGCGATGACGGATGATGTCAGCTGCTGTACCTGGGACCCAATGGAGACAGAAGCTTTAGGATGCCATGTATGGAAGATATTTGCAGGCAGCAAAAAGGGTTTTAGGGTTTATCAACGAAGACGAAGGATATATAAGGGTCTCAAGGAGGGAAACTCGCTAGGGTTATGACACGTCATAATCCAAAGGAGGCTTCTGGAAGCCTGGCATTGAACCTACGAAGAGTTGACTTTGGGCAACTCAAAAGGAGAGTGGTAGGGGATCTTTATGCTGGCGCAGCTCGTGACGCCCAAGACACGTGGCAGGGAAGGGGTACTGGCATTACAAGGGGGGGCCAGCTGGCGGGTACTACCTCGTGGGTCACTTATCGTTCCGACCCGTGGGGTTTCACTTTGCAAATGGGTAAGGGGTCCATTGGGACGTCGGTCCGAGTCTCAGTTGGGCCGAATCTGTTGGGCCTAATACCTCAGGCCTATGGGGAAACGGTGGAACAGAATTGGTCTAGGAGAGAAGGGGGAGTGACTCGGCAAGTTAGGAACTCATTGAAACTCAGCCCAGCACATTCATCGACTCCAACAGTTCAGGGGTTGCCGATATTCTGAATTTGATTGGCGAGGTGTCGACTCAGAGCGCCTACATCCATTTGTCGGTAGGACTGACGGGGAGATTGACCGAATATACTGAGATAGGGACCCCGCTGTGGCTGCGGTTTACCGGACTCCACCACCAAGGGCAATCAGCTGAGACCCTTGGGAGAGGGGAATGATGCTGAGATGGGTATGGCAAACGACATCGACCGCCTCATTCTTGTTGGACGCGACCTCGGGATGTCTTTCAAAGGATCCGATGAGACCCTCCGAAATGTGTTCCGGTCCATCTTGATTAATCATAAGGATAATAAGAAGAAGCGGCGGGGTGGAGCTTGAGAACTTGCGAGGTTACAATGGGGAATGTCCAATGGGAGGGGGGGGGGCAACCCATCTCTTCTGGTATGGGCGGGACATCTGCTAGCTGTTTATGAAGATGTTATCTTGGAATGTGAGGGGTATTTGTGATGGGAGCAAACGGGTCGGGGTTAAACGGGTGATCGATGCGCTCAGACTGGCCGTTATTACATTGCAAGAAACCAAGTGGGGCAGCTGTGACAGGAGGAAAGTGGAGTCGATGCTTGGAGGAAATCAATGGGAGTGGATAGGCGTTGATTCCAATGGCGCTTCGGGTGGCATTCTGGTGGCTTGGAACACACGGATATTTGACAAACTGAATGAAGTGGGGATATACTCAACATCGGTGGTGCTCCAGAACAAGGACTCAGGGAAAGCGTGGATGTTTGGTAGTATCTATGGGCCGACTGTTGACAGAGACCGGCCCGAATTCTGGATGGAGTTAGCTGCCCTTGCAGCTAGATCGGACCTCCCCTTTTGCTTGGGAGGGGACTTTAATGCTATAAGATGTCGAGAAACAAGGTGGGCGCCAGATATCGATGTTATGCATCACTTCAACTCTTTCATTTCGGACTGGGGTTTGATGGATGTTCCGCTAACAGGAGCGCATTTCACGTGGTCGAACCTCCAAGAGAACCCTTCCCTGAGCACGCTGGACAGATTCCTTTGCAATCTGGATTGGCTAGACATATTCCCAGGTGCAAGACTAGAATGCTTAGTCAGGGCTGTTTCTGATCACCGGCCATTGCTTCTTATGTGCGACTCATGTGGGAAAGGGTCGATTCCATTCTGATTCGAAAACATGTGGCTATTGGATGGGAAGTTTCAGGCATTGGTACCGATTTGGTGGAGTGAACCAACATCTTCGGGGATGGCTGCTTACAGATTCATTTCCAAACTATATCGAGTTAAAGAAAGAGGCAAATTGTAGAACAAAGAAGTGTACGGTATGGTTCAGGTCAAGAAAGAGGCTCTGTTATTGCGGCTAAAGGAGTTGGACAATTTGGAGGAACTTAGAAACCTAACGGCGGATGAGCGAGGGGAAAGATACCACAAAAAAATGGAGTTCAACAGTGTATGCATGGCCGAAGAGGTAAGCTGGAAGCAAAAAGCCAAGGTTAGATGGCTCAAAGAGAGAGATGCCAACACCAAGTACTTCCATGTGGTTGCCAATACGCTGAACAAAGCGAACTACTTATGCAACATTGTAGTTGATGGGGTGACCTACTCGGAGGAGGATCAGATTCGGGAGAACATAGTTGCGTTCTATAAGCAAATGTACAAGGATGATGGTTTGCCTCGGCCTGAATTGGACAGGATATCATTTCGTTTTATCGCAGAGGGGGATCGGCTGAGGATGGAACAGCAGTTTAGTGAAGAAGAGGTGTGGAGAGTAGTCAGGTTTGGGGTAAAAAAGAAAACACCGAGACCCGACGGCTTCACCATGGAATTCTTCAGGTTTTTTTGGGCAACCATAAAGGCGGACCTCATGGAGGTTATGCACGAGTTCCACGCATCCGGCTACATAGGGCAGAGTCTAAATTCTACGCTCATCACTCTTATTCCCAAGAGAGATGGAGTTGATGATATCTCCGACTTCCGGCTGATATGCCTCACAAATTTTCTCTACAAGATTATATCCAAGGAGCTTTCGTGAGGGGCACACAATTTGTGGACTTGATTGCGGTGGCTCAAGAGACCATCCACTCGGCGCAGCACGATCACCGACCTGCAGCCTTATGAAAGGTAGATATGGAGAAAGCGTACGATCAGATCAGCTAGGACTACTTAGATTATATGCTCGGCAGGTTGGGGTTTGGAACGACCTGGAGGAGATGGATGAGGGGGTGTTATTCTTCGGCATGGTTCTCAGTCTTGATCAATGGCACTCCTGCGGGATACTTTAAGAGTTCCAGAGGTATCCGCCAGGGGGATCCCCTATCCCCTTTCCTATTCAATATGGTGGGTGAAGCGTTATCGGGGCTTATATTGTGATGTAAGGCAAATGAACCTCATAACCGGTATTAAGGTGGGAGATCATGGGAGACACATCTCGCACCTCCAATTTGTGGATGACACCATTATATTCGGGAAGGCAGACGTTACAGACACATCTCGCACCTCCAATTTGTGGATGACACCATCTCGCACCTTGGTTGATGTCCTGTCGGTATATGAGGCTGCTTCGGGACAACGCATCAATTTTTCCAAGTCAGCTATCACAAGTATTGGTACAGATGATCGGTTGATGGCTGAGCTGGCACAGACGGTGAACTATGCGATTGAGAAGTTCCCAATTAAGTATCTGGGGCTTCCCCTCGACCTCAGGCAGCCTACAGCTAGAGATTGGGAACCGATAGTGCAAAGGTTCGAGCAACGATTGTCGGCGTGGAAAGGGAAACTGCTAAGTAGTGGAGGTCGGTTTGTCCTTGTCAAAGCAGTCTTATCGTCAATGCCCATCTTCTACATGTCAATGTTCAAATGCCCGATGAGAGTTATCAATCGCCTAGAGCAAATTAAACAAAACTTTCTGTGGGAGGGGTCGGGTATGGATAAACGGTATCACCTAGTTAACCGGGACACTTGTCAGCTTCCTAGCGGATGTGGTGGTCTGGGAATTCACAGCTTGAGGTGGACCAATATCGCTCTTCTAGGAAAGTGGTTCTGGCGAGCGGGGAGGGTGGAGGAAAGGGATAGTCTATGGCACGTGGTGTTGTTCGAGAAGTATGGGCACTCTATGGGTAATTAGGGTCTCGATAATACGGTTCACAAAGGAACCTCCTCTTGGTGGAAAAGCATCTGCAGCACTTGGGACCTCTTTGCCAGAGGGTTGCGCTTCAGTTGGGGTTGTGGTACCCGTATCCGCTTCTGGGAGGATGCATGGGTGGATATGAACCCCCTTAAATCCTCATTCCCGGATATTTATGCCATATCTGTGAATCCTCTTGGTAGAATTGTGGAGTTTGTTTCTGAAACTGAGGGGGGTAGAATGTGGGATGTTGTTACCAGAAGACATCTGAGGGACGAGGAGGTGGCATCGTTCTCAAATCTAATGGTGAGGCTATATGAGGCTCAGCGGCACCCTCATGGTCAGGACTGGCTGATATGGACCCCGAGCAGAGATGGAATCTTTAGTGTCAAGTCCTACAACAGGATGCTTACGCAGCGGCCCTTGGTCAGATTCCAAGGCACAATATTATGGAAGGAAGTCATTCCTCCCAAAATTAAGTTCTTTGTGTGGACTCTATTCAAAGAAAAAATCCTAACAATAGATCAGCTTATTCGTAAGGGGAAGGAGGTCCCGAATTGTTGCATAATGTGTAACAGTGGAGAGGAAACTGCCTCTCATCTACTTCTTCACTGTGGGGTGGCGCATGAAATTTGGAACATTGTCATAAAACCCTTTGGTATGAGTTGGGTTACGCCAGCTACACCTTACCTCCATTTTCTGATATGGGCGTCCGTTAAAGTGGAGGGGATTGGATGGCAGCCCATTTCGCTGTGTTTTGGAGTATATGGTGTGAGAGGAATATGCGGATTTTTTAGCACAAAAGTCGGCCGATGGGGATGATCATAAAGTCGATCAGAGACCTGGTGTGGTTTTGGGTGTCGAGAGGAGGGAATGTTCCTAGAGAGGAGCCCTACTTGTGGGACCCGGGTTAAATTGGCCGGGTCCAGGAGATATGCTTCTTTTTTCTTTGTTGGGCTGTGTACCTTTTCTGTTTTTTGGTCGTGTCGTTGTATTGGTCTTTCAGCGCCTTGCTGCTTATCAATATAATTTCCCTTACTGATCAAAAAAAAAAAATTAGAAGGCCCACAATGCCTACTGATTGATCACAACTAATCGACTAATTGCCATTATACGGTCATGAATCACCACCATTAAGTCATAACGCACAGCCAAACCAACACAAAACAGCAAATAGGGTGCATAATCTCAACCAAACACATCATCTTCAACATACCGATAACCAATCAACAAAAAAAAATTGAAACAAGGTGTATTGAATCTAGTTTTAAATCTCATAAATTTAGAAATGGTAGTAAGGCACTCACCATTTTCAACAATTCTGGGAACTTTCTGGCAATTTCGAGAGGATTCCAGCAAGTTTGGGAAGTTGTCGGCGATATATCTAGCAGCTCCGACGAGGTGTAGATGACGTAGATCTTACACAGACCGTCGTGGACTGCAAATTACCTCCCCAAATGCATCAAAAACAAGGTGGGTCAAGTGGGAGTTGTCAATTGGGCTGTTGGGGACTTCAGCTCTCATTCTGGTGACCTTTTCAACAATTTTGGCAATCTGGATTGGGTACAGATTGTTGCAACTAAGTGTAGATGGCTCATACAGCCTGGATTTGACACAGATCTTACTTGGGAGGCATCGACATCGAGTTTGGAATGTTTTTTATGCTTTAAACCATGTTGCAAGGTGGATCCGAGGTGTCTATGGCTCTCTGTGAGTCGCCGGAGATGATGGAGCTCGAGGAAGAAGACGACCTAGAACTTAGGGTTCCAGCCCTCAAACGGCTTGTGTCAAGAAGGGAAAATACTCCCCTTGGAATTCCAACCAAACCCCTGAACTTTCAGATGATTCCGGCGAGATCGCCGGTGGCAGTTGACGTCAACACATCGCTAATGATGTCAGCGATGACCTGGATTTTCGTTACGTAAAAGCTTTCGTAAATCAGTAGATCGAACAAGGCTTTGATACCAAGACAAAATTGTAATTTAGGGTTAGGGTTTAGTAATAGAAAGGAAGGAAGAAGGAAGGAGGAAGAAGAAGAAGATATTAGGGTTGAGTCAATGTGACCCAAATCCCAATGCAAAATATTATTTATATCATCTTAGCATGTTCACGTATTACATGATTCCAGAGTTAAGTGAATTATACAACTTAAAATTCACTTAACTACACACACTCAAAGTTACTACACACTCATACAATAGAAATAACATCTCCAACAAGGATAACCAAGGAAAGTACATCTTGCAGCCATTGGAGAGTTTATCACAAGAAGACGAAGGAATATGAGCACAACACAGAGATCCGAATACACGAGGAGGAACGAGAAATATGCAATTTTGAGGACACTCACCCTCAAGGACATGAGTAGCTATTGCAACTTTGCCAGAGATACTTTTGACGCCTGGCAGAGTAAGAAACAAAATGTAGTTCAAAGTCATCCGCAGAATCCGAGTACATAACCATGGCCCTAATCACGTGTGAACTCTGTGGTTGAAAACACTGATAACTAAAATTGGATTTCAAGTTGAAGGGACTATGGTGTTGTAAAATTTCCAGTGCCAGATGGTCTTTGGTTCGAGATAATTAAGAGTAAATATGAGGATATGGATTCTAACCTGAAGTTGGGAGGCAGGCAGGGTCCAAAATATGACCTTGTGGGAAAGGTCTTATAGGCAATGGGGCAGCAACCACGCAGGTTCGGTGTCGAGCTGAGGAGTCAAGGTCTTGGAAGCCACTTACAAGACGTGGTGGAGAGGTGGATCCAATTCTGCCCTACTGCTCCTGCAGGTGGGTCCCAATTCACATTTTCCCAGGAGATGACAGAAGAGTATGCAGGATAGGTCCGGGAACTTCTCTAGAAAGAGAGTTGTGGCTGCTCAATGAGAGAGCTCCCTAGTATGGTGTCGCAATAGGGCATAATCCCAAAGGTGGCGACCTTTGCTTGGTTGGCCTTGCAGAGACAAATTCTGGTTCAAGATAGGTTCCATAACACAGCCAAATGGATAAATTCTGTTATGGGAACGACTCACAACATCTATTTCAAGAAATATTTGTGTTTCGAGGATTCTGTCCTAATGAATCACATCCAAACCTGTACAGAAGCGCAAGCGACAAGCGAGCCAGGGTTAGTGACTACCTCTCCTTTGCGGCCTGTATGATTGTTGATTTACAAGGAGGGAAGCAATTTTTTGGTAGATGCTTTTTTGGGCTTATATTGCTACTTAATGAGTTAATGGAGTATGTGGTCAGTCGATCACTTGAATTTGCTAAGGTAATCTGGTCTAATAGGTCTTTTGGGAATGTGTCCATGGGTTCCCTGCATAAAAATCTTGAATCCCACCCTCTTCATGATTATTGGTAGAAGGCTTAGGAAGCAGGTCCCTCGCCTAGAGAACAGTGTTTCATACAGACCGCTCTGTGGGGAAGTATTCAGACTGGGATCAAATTGTTCGGAGGAATATTCATCCGGTGATTTTATTTTTTTCTCGTCCTTTGCCACATTATTGTGCATCTGGTACATTGATGACTCTCATGGACAAGGAACATTTGGACCATCTTTCTAAAAGCATTGGAAATTATTTTTGATTTCTCAGATTGGATTATTGTAATGGAATTTTGCATAGCATGGAATTCAATATAAGGATAAGCTAAACCCTCCAAGCTACAGACCACTAGTTATGTGAATGGCCCTGCATGGATTAAATTCAATTTCAATTGTTGTAGCAAACAGAATTTGAGTATCGCTGATTATCGAGAGTATTATGTGATAGGTCTGGCACATTCCTTCATTCCTTCGCAAGTTCAATGGATTATTGTGAAGCAATTGATGAGGAGGTGCAAACTTTATGGATTGCCTCTTGATGCTTGTGTTGACAAGCTAACAGATTATGGACTGAGGAGGGAACTCAATCTCAATAACATCATGGATCACTCACGAGGATGACCCACAATGAAGACTCATTACGAAGGTGGACTTATTCTGAAGAACCTAGAGCTTTCTCATTGCTATAAATAGGTTGTGTGGTGCGGGCTTCGGCCATTAAATCATTGGTTAACTGTAAGTTTCTGTTCTTAGAAGCTAATATAATATATTTAAAAAAGACATATTGAGCTTGATATATTGTATATAATCACCTAAATTGATATCTTAACCTCAAGGGATTTGGCAATATGGCCAGGTACCCGCCTCAGGAAGCGGGAGACCTGAGTTCGAATCCCGACCTTGAGGCCATCCTAGGGATATATATCATGTGCTGATCCGGCATGTGGTAACTTGGGGCGCGCACGTGCCCCTGGGATTAGTCTGATGCTCTAAGAGGCCCAGACATCCAGGTTTTATATATATATATAGTTATCCTTGTTTCTGCTTTCAATTGCTTCCAAGTAAAACAGGCCATCTAATCGTAAAAAGTACTTAAAAGTCTTATCATGCATAATCATGAGGGAACCGACCTAAGGTAACAATGTCAAGATTTTATAAAATTAGCCTAAAGCATCAAAATTTTAAGATTGACGCCCCAAACCTTGGTTTTTATTGTTTTCCATCATATTATAAAGCTGCGACTTATTGAGTGTACCTGCAATACAACGAAAAAATAATTAACATTATAACTGGTAGTATCAAACTGAATTTGTTGTACCAAAAGAGATCACAAAATGAGACAAAGGAAGTAGCATGCCATGGTGCACAACTGGTTTTACACCGGGGTCTTTTAGAAAAATAATAGCAGGGGCTGATTCCACCTCAAACCTGTTAAAGCAATATAAAAACCTCAAAGGTCATGATTCACATATATTAAGGGAAAACTAACATTTAATGGTGAAATATGTGAATATATCAAACAAAAACCAAACTTTTTCTCCACTTATTCTCTCAAGGTGAGTAAATGTCGCAACTGATCTCTCAAAAAAAGTGCTCAACTGGTACTGTTTAAAGGGAAAAACGACATTAAAAAAATAAAATAGAAACAGACATCAGGGTATTAATTATTGATCACCCAATTTTAAATAAAAGCATTGAGATTAAATCGAAATAAAGTGACTGAACAGCCTTTGGTTCTTTTCATTTAGGTTGAGCTCCATGAGCCATGGATCAAAATATCGTCCGATACCGATACGTATCGGTATCGGACGTGAACGATACGGTACATTAAATGTACCGTATCGCTCATTTGTATTGCAAATACCGGATACATTGAATGTATCGTCCGGTACACTACTGTTCCGGTACGTATCGTCCGGTACGTACCGGTTTTTTGACCGGACAATACGTACCGGTTTTCCGGCATTTTAACCCATGCCATGAGCGTTATTGGGTAAATAGGCATTCTTCATACTCAATGATCAAACTTCCAAAAAACATTACAATTTTATTAAATGAGCAAGAGTGCTTTAAATTAGACAGAAAATTTTCTAAAATTATAGAACACAACCTAGGGCCTTATTTGAAATATTAGATGACATTTTATTGTCATAAATTGCAAATCCATGAAGGAGAATAATTATAAAATGAAAACTAATCATGATCATTCAGTTGTCCAAGCTTTTTGGGGCCGGTTTATTAACTGAAAAAATCGTTAAATATGAAATCTGTCAATTTTCATTTCTAACTATTTCAAGATCCAACTGCCCTAACACAACCTAGTTACCCCTATGATATCTCCCCTCTCTATGAATCTTACACCAATATTCATCAAGAACAGGGGCCTTTACCTTTGATAGGATTAGATGGGGGAAACCCCATTTCTCTCCGTTAAAGAAAGCTCTGCATCATCATTGATGATGGTGCACCATGCAAAACTGCATTTTTTTTTCTAATTAATAAAATAATCTACTTATATGATGACACTTAGCACCATCAAAACTGATAATTCCCCTGATTCTACACTTATCATTTGATTCAAACAATCAAATTGACGGAGCATAGGTACAATTTTTAGATATGACACACCAACTTGATTGGATAGACTGATAATTACACAACTTTGTTAAAGAAAGTATTACCATCATCAATGATGGATCTTAGCATAAAGCAAAACCCACTTTTCATTCAATTGTACAAAATAATTTTATTTTTTTTATCCGTAAATGATAATATATTGAAAAACAGCAAGGTGCTGAGGGAACAATACAAAAACCAAACAAAACAAAGACAAAAGCGACAAACAACAAAAAGGAGAACACCCTGCACCAGTGCTGGAATGACTTCCCCTAGAAAGACATTATCCCGGGTCCCAAGGCCATGACTCTATCCTGGACTGGTCACTGTCCAATGGCACCCATAGGCCAACAAGATCCGCAATGTCTTTTACAATGGCCCCCACCGGTTTCGATTTCTGGTCGAAGATTCTCCTATTCCTCTCTTGCCAGAGGCACCACATAACTGCAAAGAAAATCGCCTTCCACCTCTTCCGACCTTGCTCATCCAGTCTATCCGCATCCCAAGCCAAATAATGCAGATACGGTGTGGCTGGGAGAACCCAGCTCATATGAAAGAAACTCAGTACAATGGTCCAGATTTCGTATGCCGCCGCACAATGGAGGAAAAGGTGAGAGATGGACTCCTCACCCAGGATACACATGACGCGTTGTTTGGTTATATCTTTCCCTCTTCGGATGAGTTGGTCCCGCGTAAGAACCTTCTCCTTGAACACCATCCATGAAAAGAACTTAATTTTGAGTGGGATGGCAGCCTTCCACAGCGTTGCTCCTTGAAATCTGATAAGAGGCCGGCGGGACAGCAACTGGTAGTAGGATTCAACAGTGAACTTTCCATTATTACTTGGACACCACAGCAGAAGATCTTGATTCTGAGGATTACGCTGCGTCTCATAGAGAGCAAGAAGGAGTTTGGAGAATGCATCCTCTTCATCAGCTGTTAGATTCCTACGTAAAGTGAATTCCCACATTCTTCCTCCACCCGTATCATAAGCAAACTCGTCAATCCGCCCCCTAGGATTCAGTGATAAGGAATAGATGGTAGGGAATGTCGATTTGAGACGCCCCCCCTCGACCCAACTGTCCTCCCATAACTGAATTTGGGTGCCACAACCCCAGCTGAAGCAAATCCCCTTAGCGTACAGATGTCATGTGCCACAAATATTTCTCCACCAGGTAGAGGTACTTCTACTACTCTCAATGTTGATGCCCCAATTAGAATTGGCGTGACCGTATTTTTCCACTAACACCTTACGCCAAAGACTCTCCAATTCCCCCTCGTTCCCAGCTCGCCAAAACCATTTGCCGAGAAGGGCAATGTTGTTCCACCTTAAATTACGGATCCCCAGCCCACTGGAACTCGTCGGGAGTTGGCAAGTATCCCAATCAATGAGATGGTATTTCTTCTCTAGCCCCGACCCCTCCCACAAAAAATTTCGTTGCATTTGTTCCATCCGCTTCATTACTCCGATCGAACACTTGAACATAGACATGTAGAAAGTCGGCAAGCTTGCAAGAACCGATTTCAACAAGATAAGATGCCCACCACTACTTAACAATTTCCCTTTCCACGTGGAGAGACGTTGCTCGACCGCTGGATCACCGGTTCCCATGACCTCGCCGAAGGTTGCCGCAGGCCCAAAGGCAGCCCCAAATATCTTATGGGAAACTCCTCACTTTCACATTCGATCGTCTCAGCAATAGCCTGTACCCGCAGGCTATCAATTCCTATACTTGTGACCTTAGATTTATAGAAATTGATTCGCTGCCTGGACACAGCCTCGTACACAGATAGGGTATCGGATAGGGCCTTGAATTCACCAGTATCAGCCTTGCAGAAAAGGATCGTATCATCAGTAAATTGGAGGATAGGGATGACTATGCCATGGCCTCCCACTCTGATCCCTGAGATGTAGTTCAGCTGTCTCGCCCTTTCGACGAGGCCCGTGAGCGCTTCCCCCATCATAATAAATAGGAAAGGGGAAAGGGGATCGCCCTAACGAATACCTCGAGAGCTCTTGAAATACCCAGTAGGCGTGCCATTAATTAAAACCGAAACCACAGCGTAATGTAACAGCCCCGCATCCAACTCCTCTACTTTGTTCCGAAACCCAACCTGCTAAGCATGTAGTCCAAACCGCTCCAACAAATACGGTCATATGCCTTCTCCATGTCCACCTTCCAAAGTGCAGCCGGGATGCGATGATGATGAGCGGAGTGGATGACTTCATGGGCCACAGCCACATGACTAATTGTCTCCCCTGAACGAAGGCCCCCTGATTGGCTGATATAATTTTCCCCATTACCGGTCTAAGTCTATTGGCGAGCACCTTAGCGATTATCTTATAAAGACAATTAATAAGGCAGATCAGTCTAAATTATGCTAAGTCCTCCGCCCCAACTTTTTTCGGTATGAGAGCAATGGAGGTAGAATTAAGGTTGCGCCCCATGAAGCCTGATCTATGAAACTCAAGGAGCACTTTCATGAGATCCTCCTTAATCAAATGCCAAAAAGAGCTATAAAACTCCATCGTGAAACCGTCGGGACCCGGCGGTTTGTTTTTACCCCCCCTCTTAATGGCTCTCCAGACCTCCTCTTCTTGAAAGGGTAGTTCAAAATCTTCACAGTCCTGAGTAGTGATGGCGTGGAAGGTTAACCTATCCAAAGTTGGGCGCGACAGGCCGTCATCAGTATATGACTTGGTGTAAAACTCGACCACCTTCTCACGGATCCAGTCTATCCCCACATACGTCACTCCCTCCACCCCAACACTGCCGAAATAATTATTTTTGTTCCGTGCATTGGCAATCGCGTGGAAGAATTTGGTATTAAGATCTCCCTCCTTTACCCATTTCACCTTTGCCTTTTGTTTCCAAGAAGTCTCCTCGGCCCTGCACAAGTTATTGAATTCTTGTTTTTTTGGGTGTGTTCTTCGCGTTCACCGTCCAATAGAGGCCTACCTTCTTCCAGATTGTCGATCTCTAGCAACCTCGTCAGGAGCATCTCCTTGTTGAGGTGAAGTAGCCCAAAAGTCTCTCTGTTCCACTCGATGGTACGCTTCTTAATCCATCGACTTGAGATGAACCAAGAAGTCATGCATGCCGGCCTATGCTCAATCCACCAAGCAGGCACCGCCTCCCGGTATCGCTCATCCAGTAGCCACATGTTTTCAAATCTAAATGGGCTCGGTCCTTTCCCCCTTGATTCACACGTGAGCATCAACGGCCGATGGTCAGATACCACTCTCGCGAGACACTCTAACCTGGCGGTCGGGAACATCTCCATCCAATCCGTGCTTCAAAGGAAATGATCCAACCTGCTCATAAACGGATTATCCTGAAGATTGGACCAAGTGAATCTGGAACCTGTTAAAGGAACGTCCATGAGCCCCTAGTCCGCAATCCAGGAATTAAAATCCCTCATGGAGACACCATCAGGCGGCCCGTCATGTTTTTCATAACCCCATCGAATGGCATTGAAGTCTCCCCCCAAGCATACCAGATAGTCCCATCTGGCCATAACAGCGGCCAACTCAAACCAGAAATCGCTCCACTGCCCAACAGCCGAGGGTCCGTAAATATCAGACAACACCCAACACTGACCATTGTCTCTATTCCGTAGTACCACAGAGGCCGTGTAAATGACAAGCTCTTCGTCAACCTTATCGAAAAGGCCAAAATCCCACGCCACAAGGATACCGCCCGAGGCCCCCACCGAGTCCACACCCATCCAGTCCCAATTCTTTCCTCTAAGCACGGTGTGACGGAGGTACGCAACGTGGCTACTCGGGCCATCCGTAGAGCCACTCGAGCCGCTTGTACTCTGCGTAGAGGCAGTGGAGACTTGGTGCCTGGGGCACGCGATGTGGTGCCAAGAGGGCACGCGACATCTTGGTGCCGGGACGGCACGGCATGTGGTGCCAGGAGGGCACGCGACATGGGGCCAGGAGGGCCTTGCGATATGGTCGCGCTGCGAGGACGCGACACAGTCGCATGAGAAGACGATGCGGGGAGTCATGGGCGTGTTGGTTGGGACTTGACACTGTGTGCCACGGGCAGAAGACGTGTGCCATGGGGGTATGTCAAACCAACGTGTTTGAGGTCCTTTAGTTGTTTACCCATAGATGGTGTTTGGACCATCTATGTGGGAGAGGTGTTGGAGAATGCCTTCCACCCACACGGGGCCTTGTGTTGCCAGAGGGGGCGCAAGTGTCTCCTAGGCCTGAAAGGGTGGACCTAGGACGTCGACGCAGCGAAGGCACCCAAGGTGAGGTTGAAGTATGGCCCCGGAGTACGCGTCGCGGTGCATACAGCTGGGCAACTTAACGAGCGCTACGTGGGACTCAGTAGAGCACGACAGCATGAGGGCTGCGTGGGACTCCGTTGAGCACAACAGCATGAGGTAGGAACACAGTTGTGGGCTTTGTTCGGTATGTGAGCAAGACATGACGGTATGAGAAGCTGCATGCCAATACTGTTGCGAAGCGAGGTACTAATGCAGTGCACAGGGTGAAACTTGAGCAAGCCAAGTATGGAACAGTGGCGCATGCGAGAGTGTCGTAAGGGGCACGATACATCAGATGGTAGGCCTTGAAAAGAAGGTAACCACGAGGGGGAGTTCCCATCCTCTAGGCGAGTGGTATCAGAGCTGATGAAGAGATTGGCTGGCTTCGTTGCATGCGGTAGCGAGACACCGCGCGGGTTGATGGCGCGTCGAAGGATGCCCCGTGACAGTTGGTATCAGAGGTAGGCTGACTTAGCACATCGGGCGTTAGGTGTCGCACGGGCTGACACTGCTGGAAGAATGACCTCGTGACAACGGATCCAATTTTTCCCCTATCGCAGTTACCCCATTTAGTTTCTTGAAGCATAATAATAGCCGGCTTAACCGACACTATTACTCGTCTGACCCCAACATGCTTATCACCGTCGCATATACCTCTCACATTCCATGAAAGCATCTTCATCATTCACCTTGGACAAAGCCCGCCCAGTCACAGAGAATAGCAGTCAAGCTCCCCCACTCCCCCTCCCATCCGCCATCCCCCACTGTAGTCGAGCGAGCTCGCGTGAGCCCGTCCGGCGATGTTTACTGTTACTCTGGCGATTAACCAGAATGGATTGGAAAACCTCCCGTAAAGACTCTGTAAAGACTCCACTATCCCTTTGAACGACATACCGAGCTCGTGCCCCACCCGTATCAGTCTATCGAATTCGTTCGGCTCCTCCAGGACACGAAGCGCCCCGGCAGATCCTCGGGAATCCATCGCCGCCATCTCCAGGGCAGCGGCCTGAGTTCAAGAAGTTTGAATAGGCGTCCCTTGGAGGAGGCTAGTAGCCGATACCTCCAAAAGCCTCGATGGGGTCTCAGAAAGTGTTATTCTCTTCTTCCGGGTGTGATGGTCACTGTCCGGGTCCCAAGATTTCAGGAACAGCCAACCCCAACTAACCAGACCAACCCGGACCCGGAACCAGGGGCCAAAGGTTTCAGGGCCCGACACACATGCAAGGACCGCCGGGTCAGCAGACTCAGCCCAGAAAGGCATCCAGTTAGGCCTCACGAATATTAGTTCCATGCAGACAAAAGAACCGCCATGTGTCCGCCACCTCAGACACCAATCCCCATCGTTGGACGACAGGACCTCTAACCCCCCCCCCCCCCCCCAGTCAAATCCCTTCTTTCTCAATTGTACAAAATAATTGATTTTGCAAAACCGTGGTAATATTATGTGTTCTTATAGCGCTTTAAACCATAGAAGATGAAAGTACACTCGTATTTATTTGCTATTAGTGTATGCTATGTTTGCTCTAGATCGTAAAATTGATGGAGCATAAGTGCAATATCTAGGCTATGACACATCTAGATGGTCCTAAACATAGCATCTCAGTAAAAGAAAACATGGAGCATATCAATGTCGATGATGGGGATAAGCACCATGAATTTTTTGGGCTAACTATAAAAAATAATTTATTAGCAAAATTGTGAGACTATTATCTGCTCTTATACGAGGGTGTTTGGCACCACTGATTAAGATAATGCTCTTGCACTTACAAGTCAGTAGTGTGTGTCTATATATATCTTAAAATGATGGAGCATAGATTCAAATTCTAAGGTACAAAACAACCAAATGTTTGGATGGCTTGATCATTACACATCTCTGTTAAAGACCTCCAAATATATAATGGTGCTTAGCACATTAAGATGATAGGGTCGCTTTCTTTTTATGCCATTAATGCATATTTCCCCTGAACTAGACCATCAAATTGATGGAGCATCCATTGGACTGACCATGACCGAAGTCAAGAACCTCTTAGATGTCACATGGCCTGGAAATTGCTTCAATTATTTAGTATATATATATATATATATATATATCATATTAAACCGTTATTTTACTTGCTTGGGAAAAAAAGACTTGCAAAGCAAACCCCAAATAGATAAGGTTGTGATGATGACTACGGAAAATTTTACATTTAACAATGTTTGGAGAAAAGAACGGCATTACTTGCTTGGAATGAACAAGATTTGCAATAAAATATGTATCCTAGCTATGTATAGATAGGTCTAATACTATTTTACTTAATAATTATAAGGTGTCGAACAGTACAGCATTTGGTACCAGCACATATTATTCATGATAGATAATAGAACATGACATCTCCACATAACGGCACATCTTTAATTGGATGCCCTTGCAAAGCCAACTTATTGAATTACAAGTAAAACATCATCGTCCTAAAAGATAATCGCAAATGGTTAAAGGAGATTTAATAAACTGAAACAATCAATCTAAATACTACGTTAGTTTTAAAATTTCAAATTTTATTTAGAATATTATTTTTTACGAATGTGCACATGCACACAAGTTTTATTAGTAATATCGAAGGCAAAAGGGCAAACAATCTCCACCTGTTGCAGTATTATACTATTATTAATATTATTGTTATCCTATTGATATATTCAAAATGTTCCTAATGACATGGAACCACTTCTGTTAATGTCATGAGGTCCATGAAAATTATCTTTTGGTTGGCATTACAGTTACATTAAAAGTGAAGGGACCTACACACCACAAACCCACTAAAGGAAGGACCTAAAGCAAGTAAACAATCAAATGGAGTTTTCAAGGTCCATGAAAATTATCTTTCTAAAAAAAAGATCATACCAATTCAATTATAGCTTTGTGCTATAGTTTTAAAAAGATGTTTTCCGTTGCATTTAATTTAATTATTCTGATGTCAATCATCAAACACAAACAAATTGTCAGCAAAGTTTAGATACTTAAGTGCAAAAAGACAGCAGCAGAGAAAACATGGAAACTATAGTCTTCGTGATTGGGTTTTTAAGGGGGAGGAAAACATCAGGATATAGATAACATAATAAGGTGAATATACAAATTCATAAGTATATTGTACCCATTATAAATATATATTTGTTTTATTGTACAAATTTTCCATGCTATTAAATATTGTTAATATTCAATATTTATACAATGGAGCATACAAATACAGCCGAAAGAATGTTCCGCATACATAGAATTTTTTTTTCATAATTCTATCCAATCATCAGACAATTTACAGAAAACTTTACATAGAGAAGGGAAATTTTGCATGTGCTTTCTATTGATTTGGAGAAAGCATTTGACAGGTGCAAGATAGATAATTTGGTGAACACTAACAGGCAAGGAATCAACTCAGCCGATACATCTTGGTTAGGGGGGTGCAAACAGGTCAGATCAACCTGGCTGTGAGACCTGGCCTGCTATACAAATCGGGTTTGGGTAAAGGTTAGACCCAGGTACTAGGTCGGGTCAAAAATCTCGACCTATTACCTAAACAGGTCGGGCTCAAGTTAGACCCAAATCTGACCCAAACCCGACCTGAACCATTTTGTGTAATCCAAAATTGATTTCAAGGTCAAAATTTTGGCCTACTGACGTCAGTGTGGCATCATCATGACGTTGCATAGGCAATGATGACATCAGCAGTAACACTTGTTCGTGGTCCGGCTCTGATACCAAGTTGGAATTGATGTTGAACAATTACAGTTAGTGCTAGATGAAAGGAGAAGAAGGAGAAGAAGACGAAGAAGAAGATATTTGTGAGAAATTAAGGTTGTGATCAATACTTACACACCCTTTTTCCTTATTATATATACTACTTAAAATATTACATTATATAGGCCCAACTATGCTAACTACACACCAAAACAGATATCTAACATACTAACATCACTAACATAAAATTGTAATATAGATCCTTTGATCGGCCTTATGGCCCTCATCATCACTGCTGAAGCAACTAGAGAGTCAACTAAAGCACCTATATAGCCATTTTGTTATCAACCTTATGGTCTTATGTTTGCCCTATCAACACTGGGGGAGATGGTCCAGAGTCCCTGTAATTGGCAAATTAAGCATCAAGGATTCTCAACTTGAGGAGGGGTACTAGAGATATAATGTATTACTGAAATGTGTGTTTGTGAATGACTCTAGAGAGTTATGGTATGAGAGGTGTGCCTAGTGGGTTTACTCCCATATTGAGTAGGGAATGTTTTAGGTGTCCATGTTGTCCATTATATAAAGGGTCTTCTCTTATAACTTGGAGCATCTAATAGAAGCAATCTAATCTTTAGTGTTTGTACTCTCTTCTCTCCCTCTTCTTCTCCTTCCTCTCCTAATAAACCCTAAATGAGTATTTCTCTTCTTTAGTTATTAACCTCTAGATTTCTACTTATCAACCCCGATGAGCAATGTTTTTGAAGGTACCTAAGTTTCCTCAAACATTTCCATTGTTTCTCAATGTACATTATATAGTGGAATACTGTGCAATTCTCTCTACGGGTAATTCTATTTGCACCTACCAAATTACTAAGGGCTCCTGTGCTGGAAACCATTGACTGCTTTGAATCAGACGATGGAGATCGTTTTTCGTCCCAATCTTCCTCACAACAGACCTTGAGACCATGGGCGTACCATCAAAAGGTTAATTTTTTTCCATGAGGCACACAAACTGGCCTGAAACTCACGTTTGAGCATGATGTGTGCCACATGATTTTCAGTTCACTTTTTGGGATGTGTGCCATGTGGAATAAAAAAATTCTGTTTGATGGTACGCTCATGGTCTCAAGATCCATTGTCAGGAAGATTGGAATGAAGACTAATTTCCATCATCTGATTCAAAGCAATCAACAGTTTTTTAACGTAGGTGCCCTCGGTAATTCGATAGGTGCTAATAGAGCTACCCTTCGTTCTACTTCTATAGATGGTTTCATCTCTTAAAGAAACAATGTAATAATGTTCCATGCAGTTCTTTCTACTGATGGTTTCATGTCTTAAAGAAACTACATAGCAATGTAATGTTCCCTCAATTCTTTTAGTCATTGTTTCATCTCTTACAGAAACCACGTCACTGGGATTTGAAAAGAAAATTCAGCTCAAATATGACATGGGTGTATTCACATAAAAGTGTCCATGAACTAGGATTCAAAATAAAACATATTAGAAAGATTATGATAAAATTAAATGCACATTACTACACCATATGCACATACATTTTCCACCAAATTGAAGATTCCTCTTCTCGCCATAGTACAAATGCAAAAGAAGCATAAGCCCAATAGTCCTTAGCAGCTTGACGGAAGAAAGGAGCAGCACGTTCCCCTGTTTTTGAGAAGTATATGACTTTTACCTATAAGCCAGATGGAGTAAATAATAAGTGTTTGGCAAGTAAAACACTTCATACAAATAAAACAGGTAAATGAAAGCATGTAATAAATAAAACCATCATCTATCTCACTGTTACAGGTCTATACCCAAAGTATTGGATGTCACTGTCATGCTGCTATACCACAACATTTTTCACTAATTTTTACATACATACGGCAATTCAGTAAAAATGAGATATGGGAAAAAACAATACACTGCCTATTGAATATATATCACATATGGCACAAACGAACCAATTTTTAGAAACATGTGGCAATGCAACGAAACAATACACTGTCTATTGAATCATGAAAATTTTAGTCTATGAGAAATGGGAAAAAGTTAATGAATGGTAAATTACTAATTGTAGGGAAAGCAGTTTAAAAGGTTAGATTTTATTGCAGCAAATCCATAGGATGTCATATTTACAAAATAATTAATTTATTGGGGCTAAGACAACATAATAAAAAAGGATACCTCTAAATGCGCCCACGCGTTTTCTGAAACCGCCAGTGTCCCAGAGCCCTTGAAAACCATTGATTCATTCGAATCAGATGATAGAGATCATTTTTCACCCCGATCTTCCACACAATAGATCTTGAGATCATGGCGCACCTAACAGACAGTCAGTTTTTTATTCTGTGTCGCAAATCCCCAAAAATGGCCTAAAATCACGTTTGAGTGTGACCTAAAATCATGTTTGAGCGTGAGTGTGCCATATGATTCAAGGGCCATTTTTTAGGGATCTGTGACACATGGAATCAAAAAAGGGCCATCTGATATATGCGCCATGATCTCAAGATCTATTGTGTGGAAGATCGGGGTGAAAAATAATCCCCATTATCTAATTCGAAGGAATCAGTGGTTTTCAAGGGGCCTAGGATGTGGGCGAGTTTAGAGGTACCCTAATAAAAAATGCATTGGCAATCATACTTGAGAATAATAACAGCATTGAAGTAAAGTTAACAAAACAACAACAAGATCTTGTTTCTTATCCGACTTGTTTGGTATGACCTAAAACAATGTACTTGTTCATAAAATTTGGCAAATTGTTTTGAGGAATCAATATGAAATTAGTGGATATATGTAGGAAAAAGGATGCCTGAACCAGGATCCAGCGTTAAACACTGGTCCAAGTTCCTATTTTTCCTATTTTTATGCCACATGGCACCCGTACCCCCTAGGGTTCACTCCTTCCTGAGAGTTTTCCAAAAACATAATAATCACCATTAATTGCAGTGACTAAATTGTTAAAAAAAGGCGGTTGTTGATGGTTTAAACCATGCGAATATCCACGTAACACCCAAACCCGTGTTTCCGTGCCACCAGGCAGAAATATAGCCCTGGACCAGGGTTCAACGTACGATGCAGGTCTAGAGTGCTAGTACTCATATATACGTATGTATGTATATACACACAGTTCTTAGATTTCATCATACCATTTGTGCCCCTACTTCTTGGGCATCACATATACGAGTTCTACTTTGTTGACATTTTAAATTGCAGCACATGATCACCAACATAAAATCTACAATGATACCAAAGGGACATGGTGAGATTTTATTGGACATCTAATCTCAAGTGAGAATTTTCATGGAAGAACCATGTCAAACCTCATAGTCGGGTTTCTTCAATAAAAAACAGCCAAAAGAATAGTTTATTTATTTAAAAATCCATTAGAAGCTAAATCATATTACAATCAACATATACTTCTGATCAAATTCTAAATAAATGTTACCTATAAAAAAAATTTAAAAATGGAAAATTTTATTCATAATTTGAAAAACACCCACAATTAGGACACTGCCTAAAATAAAGAAACTAATTTAAAACACATGACTAAACAAATATACCTATAATCTTTCCACAAAATATAAACCCCATAACTAAATCATAATAATTTTTGAAGATATTAATGGACATGCATTCAAGTAATCTGCAAATATTAATTGGATCTCATAGTGTTCAACTATGTAACACAAATCTGGTTATGCTTTAAACTGTGCTAGAGTGTAACTGATCTACACTTCCTCAATAGATTATTTAGTGGACTAGCCTAAAGGAACATTGGTCCTAGTAAAATGGAATGAAAATGAAACAACACCAGAAAAAATCCAGTAAATTTCCAGAATTGAACAAAAGAATTTGTACCTTATGTTGACCACTCTTCATGATGAAATTTTGTCCCTGGAAGCGAAATATAGTTCGTTATTAGTTCTATAAGGTAAAGTAAAGGAATAAATTGCAAATAGCAAGGCAATAAAAAAAATCTAATAGTGACAAAGTAATCGTGCAATATGTCTATCACTGCAGACAAAGATATTGTAGGGTAAATCCATAACATGATGTACAAACCAAATGGTATAGCTAAAAAATTGTGGCTAAAATAGGAGACAACCTGTAACAACAATGATTTCGATGGATTTGACTTGTTGAGGTCATTGACTTTGACTGAATGTTTGACCAGTTTGGCCTGAAGCACCCCTTGGTGTTTTACATAATATATGTATATAAAAGTTAGATAAATATGAATCCATACACACGTGTTAGGTGTGCACGAGGCAAAGCTGAGCAAACTGAGTTTCTTCACAATAGGGATCATGTTCACAGTATTCTGATCCAAAACCATTATTTACAGACCCTTGATCTGACAGCACGAGGTCTGGGGACTCCAAAAACCGTGACATGCATGTACTTGCACCTTGAGGCCTTCGAAAACCATGGTTCCAGTGCTCAGATCCAGATGCTTCAAGAGACAAAGTTCCTTTCCTTCAAATTCCGATCAAGAATATGTGAACACATTTTGGTTTTGTGGTCAAAGGTTTGACTATGCTGACATCAGCATCATGCCTTGCTGATTTCAGCAATAGGAATGGAAAGATCTGGTCCTGCTCTAATACCAAGTTAAGAGTTCAAGCTTTGGTTACTGATGAGTATGTTTAAAGGGATCATGAGATAGATGAGGAGGAAGAAGAGGATGAAAAATAGGATTACGAGTTCTTGGTCTCACCAGGTTCTTAAAGGCGGTCGGGCCGGCCGCCCGGGCGGTTTGGCCCCAATTTAGCCTTGGGAGTCAACCTGGGCGGACCGGGTCTGGGGCGCCCGCTTTAAAGTCGGGGCAGGGTGGGGAGGGGCAGGTCTATTTTTCAACAAACTTGTTATCACCAGGGCGGGGCGGGGGCAGCTGATTTTTACAGAAATTTGTTACTACCGGGTCAGGTCATATTATGAAAGGGTTGGGCATGCCATTTTTTTTGGGGCACCACCAGACCGGTTGACAGCCCTTAAGTTTAAAGTCCCTATTACAAAGGCTGGTGTTACTACCAGACCACTTTATGTTACAGCCACCTCATTTAAATAAAAGAAAACTATATTCACTGTTTTAAATCAATGAGGTGGCTGTAACATAAAGTGGTGTGGTAGTAACACCAGCCATTAAAAACTTAAACCCTTAGAAGGAGGCTAACGCATAGCTCTCTCTCTCTCTCTCTCTCTCTCTCTCTCTCTCTCTCTCTCTCTCTCTCTCTCTCTCGGTAAAATATATGCTCGTATTTATGCGATTTATTAATTTTGGGAACGAATCTCCTACCGCACTTAAACACCAAACTAGTGTTTAAATGGAGTTTAAAGATCTTACACCATCAATGGTGTAAGATGTGGGTGATCCAAACTGTCAAAGTGATAGATCATAGATTGAAGTGCAACAGGCCTTAAAATGGTGTTTTAGGGAGAGGGAGATTTAAACCATCCAATCTGTGGAATATAATTAATGGCTGATATTAAAGTTCATCAATCGGATGGTTCGCATCCACTTATCAGCATGTTCATTTGACTGAGACATATTCCAATGATAGGCTGCTACTTGGACAATTTAGATTCATCATAAATGTGTACCACATCCCCGAGTCTGGACGGGTTCACGCTGGAATTCTATCGTACTTTCTGACCAATTCTGAAAACAAAGATGATGGATATTTTCAGCGAGTTCCATGCCAATGATTTCATTGGGCATTGTCTAAATTCCACTTTCATTACTCGAATCCCGAAAAGAAGTGGAGCTGAGGACATCTCGGACTACAGGCCGATTAGTCTCCTCAACTGTCTTTATAAAATCATTTCTAAAGTTCTAGCAACAGAATCAAACCGGTACTGGGTAAGATCATTTCGGATAACCAGGGAGCTTTCGTTCAGGGAAGGCAATTGATCGACTTGGTTGCGGTTACTCACGAGGTGATATACTCTGCTCATATACGCGCTGACCTACCGCCGTATGGAAGGTAGATATGGAGAAAGCCTACGATCGAGTCAATTGGGATTGCTTGGACTATATGCTTGGCAGATTCGGGTTCGAGACGACCTGGAGGAAATGGATGCGCGCCTGTTTCTCGTCGGTTTGGTTTTCGGTTCTAATAAATGGCACACCTGCTAGGTACTTTAATAGCTCTAGAGGCCTCCTCCAAGGAGATCCGCTGTCTCCATTACTATTCAACATGGTGGGCGAAGCCCTAGCTAGCCTTATCGCACGGGCAAAACAGATTCAGCTTATATCGAGGGTTTTGGTGGGATCTCAGGGTTGAGTTATCTCGCGCCTGCAATATGCTGAGGACACCATTCTATTTGGTCAACGTATCAACCTGCACAAATCAACGATTGTGGGAATTGGTATGAGGGAACAACAGATGGCCGAATTATCGGCTACTGTCAATTGTGATATTGAGAAGCTTCCCATAAAGTATTTGGGGATGCCTCTGGGAATCAAAAAATTATCAGCATGGGCATGGGATCAGGTGGTTCAACGGTTTGAGCAACGGCTGTCTACGTGGAAAGGAAAATTGTTAAGCAACGGAGGTCGTCTTCTGCTTACTAGCATGCCTATCTTCTTCATGGCAATGTTCCTTTGCCCGGCAGGGGTCATCCACCACCTTGAGCAAATTCAACGTAACTTTCTTTGGGAATGCTCGGGTCTAGGCAAACGCTACCACCTGGTGAACAAGGAGGCCTGCCAGCTCCCATTATCTTGTGGAGGTCTGGGTATTCGGAGTATGAAGGGATCCAATGTGGCTCTTCTCGGGAAATGGTTATGGCATGCCGGTCTGGAGAGTAAAAGAGGAAGCCTTTGGAGAGTTGTGTTGGCTGAGAAGTATGGGCATTTAAGTAGGGATTGGGGAATCAATACTACCATACACAGAGGTACCTCGACTTGGTGGAAGGTCATATGTGGAACGTGGTTTTCGTACGCCAAATGGATCAGATTCAAGTGGGGTTGAGGCTCTCACATCCAGTTTTGGGATGATATTTGGGCCGAAGGGATCTGTCTTAAAGTGTCATTTCCGGACATCTATGCCATTTCCACCAATCAAGGGGAGAAGATTAGCGATTTTGTCTCAGAAACTAGTGGTGGTAGGATATGGGAGGTCTCCGCCCGCAAAGCTCTAAGGAGCGAGGAGATAGTCTCTTTTACCAACCTGTTGTCTAGGATTTATTCTATCATCCCAAATGTGCAGCATCAAGACCAGCGGTCATGGGTTTCAAGTAAAGACAGCAGTTTCAGCGTGAAGAGGTACTATTGGATGCTCACTTGTCGCCCTCTTATCAAATTTCAAGGAGCTAAATTGTGGAAAATGGGTATCCCTCCTAAGGTTAGATTCTTTGCCTGGACATTGCTCAAAGGGAAAGTCCTAACTATTGATCAGCTCATCCGTCAGGGAAAGGTGATTCCCAACCTTTGCGTAATGTGTCACCAACAGGAAGAGTCAACAACGCACCTGTTTCTCCACTATCAGATGGCCTACAAGGTCTGGGGTGCGATTCTTAGTTTTTTGGGCATGGTTTGGGTTACCCCTCCAACTACTTCCCAGCAATTTTTGGCTTGGACATCGGTCAGTTTTGAGGGTCAGCTTCAGGACTACTGGAAGGTAGCGTTCTTCATTGTCTATTGGAGTTTACGGCTTGAAAGGAATAAGAGAATCTTCGTTAATAAACCACGTCCGGTGGGGATGGTCATCAAGTTTGCTAGGGACTGTATGCACTTGTGGGTTTCCAGCCGATATGATGTTGATGGGGATCTGCCTGTACATTGGGATCCTGGTTAGGTTTTTGTAGTCCCTGTCCTAGTGGTTGTGCTTGTGCTTTTGTTTTGTTTCTGTTGGTGTTTTTTTGTGTCGGTGTATGTTTATTCAGCGTCTTGCTGGCTATTAATACTATTATTTTTACCGATCAAATAAATAAATAAATGTGTACCACAAGACATAATTATAAATCACACTCCAATAGTGTGAGATAAAAAGTCAATGGTGTAAGATCATTTAAACACCATTTGGTGTTTAAATGTCGGTAAGGAGCCACTATCCCATTAGTTTATTTTTTTAATTTTGAAAGGTTTTTTTTTTTGAACTTTTTAAATTTATGTAGTAATATAGTATTTTGATTCTAAATTGAATGCATATATTAATTTATATACATTTATGTACAAATAAAGTATGTATCTCACTATATGTATGCATATATATAGTTCGGGACCGCCTGGATCTTGGGGCACCCGCCTGGGTGCCACCCAGCGACTTCTACCCGAGCATCCACTCGACAGCCAAAACCCGCCCAATGATTTCAAGAACATTGGGTCTCACACCCTTCTTTTTGTTAGCATATATCACAGTATTATACACACACCCATTAATGAATAACCCCCCATACACACACTCCAACTAACTATGTCTGCCAAGGACATACCAACATTGATGACGCTAAAAAAGCTGCACATTCATTCATTCATTTTATTTACCTGTTACCATGATAGCTATTTAGCTTCTCCAGCACATCTCCCTAAGCACATGGTTTCATGTGGATTAAAGATGTTATCTGATGGATCATTTTGTCCATAAAAAAGAACCGGACTCATGAGTTTTGTTGTGGGCTTATCGATTGGTTGCTTTATGCTTTCTTGAAATTTTCTGGAGGATCACTGCAACCATATTCTTTTTTTTTGCTCTATTACCACTGCAGATTTGGTTCTCTTGTAAGTATATGGGGTCGCATACACCTGACCTGGACCCAATTCAAACCCAAACCCACTTACTAATGATTTGAGTCTGAATCAGAACTGGCCAAGGCCCAAATGAGCCACATTTCTACACTAAGATCTGATCCAGACCCAACCGGTTTTGAGTCCAAAATCCAGACCAGATGAGCTTGTGAGGTCTCTCCCCGAGAGAGTTTGGTGAGAGGCCAAGGGTGAGATGCCCAATTAATTTCTTGATCTTTTTCTTTACCTCTTTTTCAATTTTGTTTCCTATTTTGCCCCCATTTTCTCCTTTAATTTGATTCCCCCCAAACCCTAGATCTAGAGCCATCTTAATAGCCATCCTTGTGGATTGATTCTATTCCCCAACCACATCGATCTGCAACCGTTGTTGGGTTAGAGATCGCTCAAATTGCGTCCGATTAACCGTTCGATTCGAAAGCCCTAGCGAGGAGCTACAAGATTCCACGTAGATCAATGAACAAACGCCCAACCTAGTGGATGCAAGAGTTTTAGCTCTTGGATTACACCTTCTGCATTTCTAATGAGACTCACGCGCATGGATCAAAATCTCGGCCGAGATTTCAATTTCTCGGCCGAGATGACTTGGTTTCGGCCCCCACCGAAACGAAAATTTGAAATTTTTAGGTAGGGGCCTGAAAATTCATTGTATCGCTTAAAAGTCAATTTCTCGGCGGATAATTTGAAATTATCGGCCGAGATTTTGAATTTTTTTTTAGGTCTTTTGCTTCGAATTTTTTTTGGTTCCCATGCATTTACCCGAGTTTCATTTCTTTACACTTAGTTTATTTTTTATTTTTCTCCTCTCATCTCTCCTTCCATAGCTTGAAGAAATTTCACCAGATATTGTCGGATCTTGACGAAATCTCGTTGTATCGTACCATAACTTACCGAATCTCGTCGGATTTCGCCAAAAGTTGCCGGATTTTGATAGATTCTCACCGGACTTTGATGGATTCTCTCCCAAAGTTACTGTAACTTATCGAATATCATCAGATTTCTTTGTATCTAATAGTATCTTACCGAATCTTCCCAGATTTAGCCGGATCATGTCGAATCTTGTCGGATTTCGTCGAATATTGCCGATATCTTGCCAGATTTAGTCTCAATAGTTCAAATACGTCTTCTAATAATGTGAAAGAGTTAAAAAAAATAAAGTTCAGAGCAAATTTCTGAAAATTATAGAAAATTTGACCAATTTACGATTCGAGTGATGAACGAAACCGAAACCGAGATTTTGATCCATGCTCGTGCATTGGACTTGGACCCTAACCGAATCGACCATGGTCACCGAGGCCGGAATACATGAAACCCTAAGGTATCACGTTAATTTGTGATTGATTGTCCAATTAATTAGTTTAGTTTCAGCAAATCGCATAGCATAAACACTTTATGGTTGTAACACTTTAGGGTTGTTGTCCCGCGTTAGAGGGAGATGAGATAAAATTAAACAAAGTAGAGAATTTGGCGAGAACAAGATCTAGAACAAATCTGGATATTTTCTGAGTATAGATCTATGGCTCGACAAGATCATGATTAGTAACTTAATAATTTTTCAAAAAACTTAATAAAAATTTTGCAATGTGAAGGAAATGAGTAACTTTTCTCGATTTGAGCAGATATAGATCTAGCTTTACACAAGAACCTCATATTTCAAATTTGACGACCATAATTCTGTTGGACCTTGTACTTAAAGAATATCTATCCAAAGATTTGCACTTAACGAAGACCTTGATTACTCAAGATTCTTGGACAACTAGAGGTAAACCGTTTAATATATGTGTGTGCATATAGTGTGTGTGTGTGTGTGTGTGTGTTTGTGCATGTGTATATATATAAAGATAAAGGCTAAGTGCGATACATATAAGCATACAAAGCTTCTGTATACCGGTCAACAACCATGTGACTTGTTGATCAACCATTTAATATACATACATACATACATATATATATATATATATAGAACTCTGCCTATGCTGGTTCCAAATCCAGATCAGGCATGCAGGCAGCCAGCTGTAAAAGTCTTGCAGCCCCGAATAGAGAGGACAAGGTGACAATGATGATGATGAAATATAACTGCCTATTTTAGTCCAGCTATGGATTAAAGAAGGGGTTCGTATCAGGTAACTAGCCAACCAGCTGTAAAAATCTTTTCAATTTCTTATGATGAAGTCGAACTTAAATAGACAGGCAGCCCTATGACTAAGATACTACTAAAACTGTAGGAATTATATAAGATCATATTGTCCCCCATATAAAATACACATACGCTTAACAATTTCTTTGTACTATTCACCAGCCCAAGAATTTATTACACTCATACAAACGATCTCACGGCATAGTCTCACAGTAGATATGTGACGGGGACGCCGACATTGTAGACATCGGATACGAACCATTTCGTGTGTACCGATGTCGGAAAAAGCGGAATGGAAACGAAAACCAGAACCAAACTTGAAGAGTCAACATGTTGGGCAATGCAGAGTTAATCGATTGATATTTGGTTTTCAATCGATTGACATTTGAGTTTCAATCGATTGACATTTGGTTTTCGATCGATTGACTGTCGCGAACATGGGTTTTCTTTAGGATTCGAATTTCAATTTTAGGGGCATACTTGTTTTTTTAATTGTTGTTTTAGGGTTTTCTTATGTTTTAGAGGCCTCTTATATAAGGTCTTGTAAAAATTAATGTAGACAATGATTGATTATGAATTAAAGCTATTGCTTGTGTGCTTGAGATGAGCCATTGTTGAAGAGTGATTCTTCTTCGCTTCCTGAGAAGGGTTTTGTGTGAAGCCACGGGTGTGAAGCCTACAAAATCTATCTTCTATCTATCTCTTCAATTTTATTTTTCTCTTCTCTGCTTATTTTGATCCCATAAACCATAAATTCAGCCATTCTCTTTTCCAAAATCCCCAAAACCATAAACCTAGCCTCCATCAGAACCATCGAATCAATTTGATTCGAACCCTAGATCTCATACAAGCTATTACCCAACCTGAATCAGAATCCTTAGAGGTCTCGTGATTCCATCATTGAATCTCGAGCGGCGCCATAATCTAGAATGGCTAGAGTTTTGCCTCTAGACCGATCTACACCGCGAATCTAACGGATCTAGCGCACGGGCCGGACCCTACTCGAATGGAGCGCGATTCCCCAATGGAAAACTACGAAGCCCTAAAGTATCCGCCTTATTTTCATGCTTATCGTTTAATTAATCTAATTTAATTTCGACGATTCATCACTTCATAAGCATTCACGTAGTTTAGGGTTCTTGTCCCGCATCAGTTTTGGTATCAAAGCCTAAGTTCAGGTTAGGGCATACTGTGTGGCATAGTCATTGTTTCTATGCAATCGATCGAGTACCCTTATTCAATCGATTGATTCTGTGTTAGGGCATATTGTGTGGGATGTTCTTTGTTGTCGATGTCAATCAATTGAGTGCTCTTATTCAATCGATTAATTCTTATTGAAGTCTTTTTGTTATCCCGAGAGAGCATTCAATGTCAATCGATTGATTTATCCATATCAATCGATCGACTGATATGCATTGAATTATTGCATTTCACTTATCTTTGCATTTTTGCGTCCAAAAGTGTGCATGTTTTGTGTTCGATAAAATTTTTCTATCATCGTGGTCCATATTTGCATGCTCATTTAGAACCCGTCTTAGTAGTTGTGATCACCATGGACATGAATGGGATTACTAATGTTCTTAATGGCATGAGAGCCGATTTGAAAGCAATCAATGATCGAATGGCTTCCATGATACAAGCCCAAAGAAACCTTGAGGTTTCTAATGGGAGATTGCTAGAACGAGTCAACCAGTTAGATGGAGATGACGAATTCGTCAAGCAACGTCGTAAACGTGATGGCCCACGTTTCGAATGCAATGGTTACCAACATGATCGAAACCGGAATCATAGGATGGATCATCGTGGAGACGACCACAACCCAGATGGGAAACTCCTTAAAAACGTCCGAGTTTAGTTCCCAACTTTCGATGAAAGACTGGACCATCAAGTCTTCTTCGATTGGTTATTCGATATGGACCAGCACTTTGAGTGGTTTGGCATGAGCGATGAAAGATGTGTTAGACTTGCCAAAATGAAGTTTATTGGCCAAGCCCGACTCTTTTGGGTCAACGTTGAGCGTACCAGAATGAATGCGGGTTGTGCTCCCATTACCCATTGTGAGGATATGAAAGAGCGACTTACAGAGAAGTACGTTCCTTCCTCATACTACCATCGTCTCCTCGATTAATGACAAAATTTACACTAAGGTAGTATGACCGTAGCGAATTACATTGGCAAATTTGAAGAATTCATGATGAGAGCCAAAGTGACCGAAGACTCCCATGTCACTCTATCCAAATTTCGCACCGGATTGAGGTTTGACTTGCAAAAAGAGTTAGTCTCTCACCCCGTTGAGACTATTGCCGAATGTTATATCGTCGTTCAAGACCTTGAGCGATATTTGAAAATGACGGTGGTGAGGCAATCTAAGTCTCATATCGGTCAACCTTGTACCGGAGAGGTGAGGAGTAGTGCTGGAAACCCACACAATCCACATCCGATGTACGGTTTGACAAAGGAAAGGGTGTGGTAGGAGAATCCTCGAAGGGCGGTTCTCACATTAAGTGTTACATTGTCAAGAGTTGGGACACTTTACCGCTCAATGCCCTAAGAAAAACCCGCAAAGGAATCTCTATGTCGAGGGAGAGGGCAATGAGGATGACGGAGTTTTTGAAGAAGAGGTCTTTGAGCCGAACGCCACACCTAGTGACGAGGAAGGTGATGACATGGGTCGTGCTCTAGTTGTGAGGTGTGCCTTTGCAAATCCTCAACGGGATGAAAAGGAGGATTGGCAAAGGGAGAACATCTTCTACACCTTCGCTACATGTGGAACAAAGTGTTGTAGGGTTATCGTGGATAGGGGATGCTCATCAATGTGGTGTCAGAACATACCGTCACCCGCTTAGGACTTACACCCGAAGCCCATCCGAGACCTTACAAAGTTGCATGGGTTAACTCCTCATCCATCCCCGTGTCTCAGAGGTGTCGCGTGCCAATACAATTGAGCTCGCATTCTGACACCTTATGGTGCGATGTGGTGCCGATGGATGTGGGCCATATTATTTTGGAAAGACCATGGCTCTACGACTTGAACGTGACCATTTTTGGCCGATCTAACATTTGCACGTTCATTTATAAGGGTAAGAAGATCACTCTTAACCCTTTGGGTCCCAAAACACCATCGACTACTAAAGTTGAGAAGAAGGGCGGTTAGTCCAAGACCATTAACATTGTGAGTCCTTCAGAGTTCGAAAAGGCATCGTTAGATAAGAGTGTGGTGTACATAGTTGTCACCATTGAGAGTGCTCTTGAGTCAGTAAGCAAATACCCCAAGGAGGTCGAGCCGATCATGAATGAATTCGCGGATGTCTTCCCCGAAGACTTACCCAATGAGCTTCCTCCCATGCGTGACATTCAACATGCAATCAACTTGGTTCCCGGATCTACATTACCGAACCTGCCCCACTACAGGTTGAATCCAGTTGAACACACCGAGTTGACTCGGCAAGTCAATGAGCTCCTTCAGAAGGGGTTCATCCAAGAGAGTCTGGGCTCGTGTGTTGTACCCGCATTACTCACTCCTAAGAAAGATGGTACATAGCGCATGTGTATGGATAACATGGGTCAAAAAATCGTCCGATACCGATACGTATCGGTTTTGGACCTGGGCGGTACGATACAAAGGAATTGTATCGTACCCCCTTAAAAACAATATACTTATCGTCCGATACGGGCAATGTATCGCCTGTATCAAACGATACATTGAAATTATCGGACGATAATTTCAATGTATCGTCTGATAATATGTATAATATGTATTTTTTTTTTTTCAATTGTCTACACAATCGATGGCGACTATATAGACAATCGTCATCGATTGTGTAAAAAGGAAAAAAAAATCGATTGTCTACACAATCGATGGCAACTGTGTAGACAATCACCATCGATTGTGTAGACAATCATGTAGACAATCGGAAAAAAAAAATTGTTTTTCACGAATAAGCTAAATAATTTTTTTAATAAGTCAAAAAAAAAAAAAAAATCATTAAATTTATTTTTTCAAATTTTTTAATTATTTTTTAGGATTTTTTGAAAAATAAATAAATAAAATTCAATGTATCAAACCGATACATTCAATGTGTCGGTCGATACCCGATACGTGTCGTCCTGGAGGTCAGGACAATACGTATCGGTTTACCGATATTTTGATCCTGGGTGGATAGCCGTGCAATTAATAAGATTACGGTCAAATATCGGTTTCCCATACCAAGGCTCGATGATATGCTTGATATGATGGTTGGTGCCACTATCTTTTCCAAGATAGACCTTAAAAGTGGCTACCATCAAGTTCGCACTCGCCCTGCCGATGAGTGGAAAACCGTCTTCAAGACCAAGGATGTTCTTTATGAGTGGATGGTCATGCCTTTTGACGACATTTTGAGCTATCAAATGCCCCGAGCACATTCATGAGGCTCATGACCCAAGTGTTGAGGTCGTTTCTTGGCAAATTCCTTGTCGTATACTTTGACGACATTTTGATTTACAGCCATGACAAAGGACAACACATCATCCACCTAAGGCTGATTTGTGAAACCTTGAGGGGAGAGAGGTTATATGCGAATCTCAAGAAATGCACATTCATGCAACAATCTGTTGTATTCTTGGGATTCATTGCCTCGGCTAATGGGATGATTGAAGACCCGGAGAAGGTTAAGGCCATTGTGGAATGGCCCAAGCCTAGGAATATTCATGATGTCCGTAGCTTCCATAGATTGTTCACATTTTATCGTTGTTTTATCTGAAACTTTAGCACCATCATGGCTCACATTACCGATTGCATGAAAAAAGGAGAGTTTCTGTGGAGCAAAACCGCAACAAGAGTCTTTGCCTAGATAAAAGAGAAAATGAGTACTGCACCGGTCATGCGCCTACCTGGCTTTTCTAAAGTCTTTGATATAGCATGTGGCGCGTCAGGTGTGGGAATAGGTAGAGTGTTTAGCCAAGAAGGCCACCCAGTGGTTTCTTGTTGAGGATAGGTTTTATTGGCCTAGCTTTATGAGAGATATTTCGCAGATCGTAAAACAATGTCGTACATGCCAAGTAGCTAAACAAAACAAAGAAAATACTGGTTTGTACACCCCGTTGCCCGTGCCACATACCCCGTGGCAAGACATCTCTATGGATTTCATGCTCGGACTTCCCAAGACTCAACGGAAGCATGATTCCATTTTTGTGGTGGTGGACCACTTTTCTAAGATGGCCCACTTCACACCCTGCTCCAAAACCTCCGATGCGGCTCATATAGCCAAATTATTTTTTGGGGAGGTTGTACGTCTCCATGGGTCACCCTTGTGTCGGATCAAGACGTGAAGTTCACCAGTTACTTCTGGAAAACTTTATGGCACATGATAGGTACCATGCTCTAGTTTTCTTCGGCCTATCATCCTCAGATCGATGATCAAACGGAAGTCACCAATAGAAGCTTAGGTAATCTCCTTCGTTGTTTAGTCGGTGATCATATTAGGACCTGGGATTCTACGTTACCAATAGCCGAATTTGCATACAACTCTGTCAATAGGTCCCTAGGCATGAGTCCGTTTGAGGTTGTACATGGTCATAGGCCAAGGACACCATTAGATTTAATTCCCATGTCTGCATCATATCGAGTGTCTAAGTCCGCGGACGCATTTGCACAACACATTCATAGCTTGCATGCCAAAATTAAACAAAAGATTAATTCAAACAATGAATATTACAAGATAACTGCAGATGCGCATAGGCGCTTCAAAGAATTCCAAGTGGGGGATCATGTGATGGTTCGGGTTAGGCCTGAACGCTTCCCATCGGGAATCAAAAAAAGCTCCAAGCCCGTGGCACTGCGCCTTTTAGAATTGTGGCAAGGAGCGGGCCTAACGCGTATGTTCTCGAACTTCTACCAGATATGGGGGTCAGCTCTACATTCAATGTGGAAGACCTAGTCCCTTCTTTGGACTCAACTCCACCCCCTACCAACCCTTTCCAAGCAGCCCCAAACCCAAATCCAAGCCCCACCCCGCAACCTCTACCATTCCCTTCCCCACGCAAGCAGAAGAGAGAGGAAATTGAAAGGATGCTTGATGATTTTGTGGTATCCACCCATGGTAGAGGGTTTCAAAAATACTTGGTCAAGTGGATGGGAAAGCCGGACTCCGGGAACACGTGGTTAACTGAAGACGAGGTGTGACGCCTGGACCCCGACGTGCTCGATCGCTATCACCACACCGCTTCATCGGTGATGAAGCCTTTTCGGCCCGGGAGAATTGACGAGAACGTTGACATTGTAGACATCGGATACAAACCATTTCGCATGTACCGACGTCAGAAAAAGCGGAACGGAAACAGAAACCATAACCAAACTTGAAGAGTCAGCGTGTTGAGCAATGCACAATCAATCGATTGACATTTGGTTTTCAATCGATTGACATTTGGGTTTCAATCGATTGACTGTTGCGAACATGGGTCTTCTTTAGGATTCGAATTTCAATTTTAGGGGCATACTTGTCTTTTTTAATTGTTGTTTTGGGGTTTTCTTATGTTTTAGAGGCCTCCTATATTAAGATCTTTTAAAATTTAATATAGACAATGATTGATTATGAATGGAAGCTATTGCTTATGTGCTTGAGATGAGCCATTGTTGAAGAGTGATTCTTCTTTGCTTCCCGAGAAGGGTTTGGTGTGAAGCCCACAAAATCTATCTTTTATCTATCTCTTCAATTTTTATTTTTCTTTCTCTGCTTATTTTGATCCCATAAACCATAAATTCAGTCATTCTATTTTCCAAAATCCCCAAAACCATAAACCTAGCCTCCATCAGAACTATCGAATCGATTTGATTCAAACCCTAGATCTCATACAAGCCGTTACCCAACCCAAATCAGAACCCTTAATAGGACTCGTGACTCCATCATTGAATCTCGAGCGGTGCCCTAATCTGGAAAGCTAGAGTTCTACCTCTTGACCGATCTACACCGTGAATCTAACGAATCTAGCGCACGGACCGGACCCTACTCGAATCGAGCGCGATTCCCCAATGGAAAACTACAAAGCCTAAGGTATTCGCCTTATTTTCATGTTTATCGTTTAATTAATCTAATTTAATTTCGGCAATTCATCACTTCATAAGCATTCACATAGTTTAAGGTCCTTGTCTCGCATCAATACGGAAAACAACTACATATCAAAACAACTTCAAAAACCTCTACACTGGCAATAACTTCTACTCGAACCAAAATATTATCCACAAGTAGAAAGAAGATATTTTGAGTAAGCAAAGTAGCAAACATATCCAATATTCTAACAAGGAGATCCTTCTATGAGGTACATGTTTCTTGTACACAACTCAAAAATTGAATACAAAACGGGGGAGGCTTCATATTATGAAATTATGTTTTCACTAAAAGTAGCGCTAGTGCTTAGGGCTGGGGATTGGATTTGTTCTGCATGTCGGAATATTAATTTTAGAGGGCGATCCATTTGCCACTGCTATGGGTGTATATCGACCAGAGAAAAGGGTAGTCTGGTTAAAAAACGTGAGCAAATCCCGAGGGCTGGCTCCAAGGGGCAAGTGTTCTTCAATGATTGCCAGATAAGGGACCTACAACAAGGTTGGTCCATCCCTGGTAAAAGATTCCATAAGGCCTCGACAGTCGCGAAAGTGGATCCATCAATGGAGTCTCTCCTTCGTATACATCAAGGGGTTTCTTTTGTGGATGCCATTAGCAATGGTCCGAGCGGAGTTAATAAACTAAACCCTGCGACTGGCATTCGAGGAGGGTGACGTCCCTCGCAGCAACGCTTCCATCATCGATAATACAGATCTTTTATCCACAAATTTTGGGGTGGATTTATCTTCTTTTCGTTTCAATAGTTCATAGTTCACGTCTTTAACCATTAACCTACCCTATTTTTGGGTTGTTCGGTACACCATTAAAGACTCCATCCATCCTTGCAATATTTACAAATGGTTACATAAAAAGTGGGGACTCCTAGATAGGCCCTTCCTTTCGGCTTTTACAAATACTAAATTTCTGTTAAGGTTCCATTCGGAGGCAACAGCAATGGAGCTCTGTGACACCAAAAATTTCTTCATTGAAGGAGTGCTAGTCCAATGTGACCAATGGGGGGGGACAATGGAGTACTTCGGATTCATCACTAGGATGGAGAAGTCTGGTTGCATCTATTCGGACTTCCGCTCCACGCTTGGACCCCCAAGGTCCTAAGAGGAATTGGGGACAGATGTGGTCGTTTCATCTTGATTGATCGAAGCACTGATGACCTATGGGAAGCTAGCTATGCTCGGATCTTGGTGACTACTAAGAAGTGGGAGGAAATCCCTAGAAGCTGCGTGGTGGGAATCAACGGACAGAAATACAAGGTCTTCATAGAAATGGACTGGTGGAGCGGGTTATCCTCCCGCGTCAGTCAGAGCGTCCAGGGACACCGACGAAGACGTTCTCATTGGTACCGGCGAAAAATTCTCGTCGGAGGTCCACCCATTCCGAGACGGGATACGTCCGCCCGACGACCCTCTGGGGCATGGCAAGGAGCGGTGTGCGCCCTCGAATTCGTCGCTCCATCGGGGGACGGCCCCAACGTCCGGGGTTGGATAACTCTGGGAAGTCGTGCTATGGGCTTTGGTTCAGAAGAGATGTGTGAAGGGGCGAACGGAGACTGAACGGAAGGGGGAGAGAAGACCATTAATCTCTCACCGTTGATCTCTCATACGGCTATGATCGCTTACGTACAAGACCCTCTCTCTCCAATGAAAAACTTATCAAATTTTGAATGTCCCTTGGACGACCTGCTTACCTGGAAGGCCAGTTTTATGAACATGGAGGTGGTTTCGAGATTGGACCCCATGGAGCTCAAGGTGACACGTGGTATTGCAAAGATAGGTGCGGTAGAGTGGACAACGATCTCAAGGGCGCTTTGGCCATTTCGCCTTGACAGCTGGGAGAGAAGGAAGGGGAGGTGGTATGGCCAAAGGGAGGCCACGTAGCAAGGTGAGAGCTAGCTTGGAAGGTTACACGGGCAGTTTTATAATCCAGCTCATAGTTTGAAAAACAAGGGGCGGGTTTCCTAGCACACTTGAGGCTATGAGTACGATGCATGGCCATGTTGAAGTTAGAGAGGGAGTGAAGATTGGGCCGGGATTAAGGGGGTCCATAAAGCAGGGCCGGGTTGTGCTTCTTGTCGACCTGAATTTGACAGCTATGGTGGAGTTATGCCTATGGAGCAGTGGGCTTTGGTCTTTAACTCTGGATAAGCACTATTTGTGTGGACCGGGTCTCAAGTCTGTGGGCTCTCTATCCTTCTCTAGAGGGGCTCCTATAGATAATTTGGACTAGATCTATGGGGCTCTATTGGTTGGTGGAAATCCTCTCAAGTGTTCTCCCTATCTAATAGGGATGGGTAGACGTGTTGCCTATCGTTCTTCTTCCCTTTGTTATCTCTCCTCTTCCAAGTTTGTTCCCTCTATTTTTCATTGTGCTTCATCCTCTCCTTTGCCGCTGACAGATGTTTCGGGTTGCGCCTCCTCCTTTGATGAGTCTTCTGAAATCTCCTCTTCTTCGATGGGTGCGATCCTTCCTCTGAGATCACTATGGTACAATGCGGATGGATGTTGGGTGGATTGGCCTTCTCCGCACTTGGAGTTGGGTTTGGAGGTTTCTTCTTCCTCTATTGGGCACTGTTCCGTGAGAGATGTTCTAGACAATATCATTTTGTTTGCTCGAGACCATGGGATGTCTTTTCGAGGTTCGGATGAGGCCCTACGAGAAGTCTTCAAATCCACTTCTCTATATCGAAGGAACTTGGCCTCTTCTGAGAAAAGCAAATCTAAATCCAAAGAATTTGCTAGATTGAAATGGGGGATGTCCGACAAGAGGGGAGCAGGGGGCTTACTTTGGTCTCATTTTCTCGGGTAGGATTCTATTGGTTGCTTTATGAAGTGATTATCTTGGAAAGTGAGAGGAGCTTGAGATCCCAAAAAGAGGGTGGGTGAAGCAAGTGATAACTTCTCACAACCCTATTAGGGTTACGTTGCAAGAGATTAAGTGGGGTTGTTGTGACAGGGCCAAAGTGGCTTCCATCCTCGGTGGAAATCGAAGAGCGTGATCGGTGTGGACTCTATTGGGGCTTCTGGGGGCATTCTGCTTGCATGAAATTCCCTTCTCTTCCATGAGATTGTGAGGAAATCGGGATGCTCTCAACATCGGTGGTGCTAGAGAACAAAGACAATGGCAAGAGATGGGCCTATTATGGGGTCTACGGCCCGTCGGATAATAGAAGAAAGGAGGATTTTTTGTTTGAATTGGAGGCGGTTGCAACTCGCTAGGACGTCCCGTGGTGTGTGGGAGGCGATTTCAACGTCGTCTGCTTCCCGCATGAGAAGACCAGGGGGCCTTTCAAATCCAATTGTGATGGATATCCTGAATTCCTTTATCCACGATTGGGCCCTTGTAGATTTGTCGTTGATGGGGGCTTGTTTCACGAGGTCCAACTTTCAGGACATAGCTTCGATGAGCCGAATTGACAAATTTTTGGTAGCTCCCGGATGGCTTGATTTATTCCCCAATGCAGTGCTTCATGGTTTCGCTAGGGAGGTCTCTAATCACAAGCCCTTGCTCCTCAATGTGACTCGAGAGGCAGGGGACCTCTCCCTTCCGTTTCAAAAACCTTTGGCTGCTTAGTCAGGACTTTAGAACATGAGTTCCCATTTGGTGGCAAGAATCTAATCCCCAAGGTTCAATTGCCTTTAGGCTGATTTTGAAGCCTACTTATCTACAGGGCTGCATCAAATTTTGAAATAAGGAGACAATTAGGCCAGTCCATGTTTGGAAAGAGAAGTTGTTGGTTCGGCTTAAAGAGTTGGATCAGTTTGAGGGAGTTGGGGGCTTGTCCGAGTCCGACGGTGGGGCGAGACTCAAGCTCAAAATGGAATTCAGTGACAAATGCTTGCAAGAAGAAATAAGCTGGAAGCAAAAGTCCAAGGGTCACTGGTTGAAGGTCGAGGATAACAATACTAAGTATTTCATTATGTGGCCAACACTAGAGACAAAAAGAAATTCACAAGGCGGATTACTGTTGATGAGGTGGCTTATACGAATCAGGAGCAGGTTCAATCTCAAGTGGCTATGGTTTACAAGGAATTGTACGAAGAGGAGGGTTGGGTCAGACCCCAGCTCGACTATTTATCTTTTCCTTCCCTTCTTCTGGAGGATCGGGATGCTTTAAAGCTCGGTTTGATGAGAAAGAGGTGTGCGAGCCTATCAGGTTTAGTGGGAAAAACAAATCTCCCGGACCCGATGGCTTCAATATGGAGTTCTTCTGCTGTTTTTTGTCGATCCTCAAAGAGGACATTTTGAATTTCTTTCATGAGTTTCACGAGAAAGCCTTTGTCAATAGAAGCTTTAATTCTACCTTCATTGCACTCATCCCTAAGAAAGACAGTGTTAAGGACCTCCAAGATTTTTGCCCTATCAGCCTCCTTAACTGCAACTTTAAGATTCTCTCTGAAGTTCTCGCCAATCAGCTCAAACCGACGTTGGATAGGACAATTTCTTACAATCAAGGGGGCTTTTGTTCGCAATAGAAAGCTTATTGATACATTTGCAGTGGCTCAAGAAGCTATTCACTCTACTCATATTGACCAAATTTCGATAATCATGTGGAAAATCGATATGGAGAAAACATATGACCGGGTCAGTTGGGAGTGCCTAGAATATATGTTGCAGAGATTCGGGTTTGGGGATGGGTGGAGGAGGTGGATGTCTGCGTGCTATTCGACGGCCTGGTTTTCATTGATTGTTAGTGGTTCTCCATCGGGCTACTTCCAGAGTTCTAGGGGCCTCAGGCAAAGGGGGACCCGCTATCCCCGTTCCTGTTAAACATGGTTGGTGAAGCTCATCAACCGTGCATGTCTCAACAATTGTATTCCTGGTATTCCGAGGGGGAATTACAATCGGGTGATCACTCACCTTCAATATGCGGACGACACCATTGCTTTTGGCAAGGCTGGCCTCAGAGAGATTCAAGCGTTTGCTAAAGATCTTGCGGTATACGAAGCGGTCTTGGGTCAGCGGATCAACTCGCTCAAATCCAAGGTTTAATGGAGTGGGTGTTGATCCTCAAGTTGTGAAGTCCCTAGCTCAAGAAGTAGACTGCGATATTGATTCCCTTTCGACCTCATATTTAGGGTTGCCTTTGAGAATTGGCAAGGCTAATGCTCAGGCATGGGATCCGGTGGTTAGGGCTGCAACCGAGCCGGGCCGAGCCCGAGCTTGGGTCAGCTCTAGTTCGGCTCTACCTTATACGAGCCGACTCTAAGCTCTTCGAGCTCGAACATTCCAAGCTCTAGCTCGGGTCGAGCGTCGAGCCAAGTATGTTCTATTATAAAAAAATTTCTCCTAGTAAGTTTTTAAAACTTCTACTCAATTCTACAAAAGATTTAAACGCATGATTAAACACAATCACGCAACATATGAAATAAATAAATCGTTAGACAAACTAGGGCAAGTGGGGGGCAATTCCTATTTACCCTTCAAAGTAACCGTTAGATAAACTTAAACAGTTACTTTAAAGGGTAAAATAGACCTCTCAAAGATAATTACTTATATATATATATATATATATATATATATATATATATATATATATATATATATATATATATATATATATATATATATATATAAACCAAGCCATAGAGCCGAGCCGGGCTTAGCTCTAGCTCAACTCTGTTCATTCGAGCTACAAACTGCCCAGCTCGGCTCGGCTCTCGAGCCAAGCTCTAAAGAGAAAAGCTCTTATTTTTTGGGCCGAGCCGAGTTGTCGAGCTGGCTCGGCTCTGTTGCAGCCCTACCGGTGGTGCAGAGATTTGAAGGAAGGTCAGCCTCCTGGAAAGGAAAACTTTTGAGTAGTGGGGAGCGTTTACTATTGGTCAAATCAGTTCCTTCTAGCCTTTCGATTTTTTTTCTCTTTTTAAATGCCACATGGATGTGAGCAATAAATTGGAGAGGATAGAGCGAGATTTTCTCTGGGAAGGCCCTGATTTGGTGAAGAAATATCATTTAGTAGGGTGGGAGACCTGTCAGCTCCCTAAATGTTTTGAAGGCCTGGCTATCCGCAATTTACACTTGACCAATATTGCACTTCTCGACAAGAAGTTGTGGCAGGCTGGTAATGAGAATGAAAGGTATAGCTTATGGGTGTCAGTTATGGTGGAGAAATATGGGTGGATGAGTGGTTTCTGGGATGTCAATATCTTTGTTTCGAGAAGAACTTCCGCTTGGTGGAAAGGCATTTGCAAGATTTGGCCTATGTTATCTACATGGATTCGTTTCAGCTGGGGAGACGGGACTCGAATTGGGTTTTGGGAGGACCCCTGGACAGATATCCAGCCTTTGAAGACCATGTTTCCCTGCATTACAATGTGATGATGTGCCCATTCTGCTACGTTGACGAGGTCTTTTCAGAAATTGGGGGAATGCCGAATTGGGACCTTGTTATTAGGAGAGCCTTGAAAGATGAGGAGGTGGAGCCGTTTCAAAATTTGCTGCTCCTTTACAAGGCCGAGAAAAACCAGATTAGAAGGGATTCACCAAGATCGCTGGGCAATAAGGACAGGTTCTTTTCTGTCCGATCTTTCTATAGGATCCTCTCTTGTCGTCAAATGACCAAAGTTGAGTGGAATTTCATTTGGAAGGCTCCTATCCCTCCTGAAATCAGATTCTTCGGCTGGACGGCTATCAAAGGCCAAATCTTGAGCATTGATCAGCTGATTGTTAGGGGTAAAGATCTGGTGAATAGATGTCCTATGTGCCTCCAATCGGAGGAGTCTATCCCCTATCTTTTCATTCACTGCTGAGTGGCGGCTGAGATTTGAACCACGAACCTCAAATCTTTCGAGTTGTTATGGGTGTTTCTGGAGAATGTTCCCCAGCTGATGGCTTTTTGGCAGGGCCTCAAGTTTGAAGGCCATCTTCGAGCTTTCTGGAGGTTGCTGTTTTTGCAGTGTTATGGAGGATTTGGATTGAAAGTAACGCTCGTCTTTTCAATCGAAAGAGAATGCCTGTTGGTGTCATTCTGAAGAGTCAAAGACTTTGTGTCTTTGGGTCTCCCTGGATAAAGATGGGGGTCTGGGGAGGGATAGTCTCCTCATGTAAGAAACTTTCTAGCCTTTAGGGGAGACGGAGCTTGGGTCTGTGTGGCCTGTGTTTTTGTCTTTTTCTTTTTTTGCTGGTTTCTCTTTTCTGTACTTTTCCAGCCTCTTGCTGGTTTTCTTTAATGGATTTGCCTTTACCGATCAAATATATATATATATATATATATATATATATATATATATATATATATATATATATATATATATATATATATATATATATATATATATATTTCAAGCAATAAAAATTAATAATGTCAATGCTACACCATTCAAAGCTGCATGAATACAAAATAATTAAATGATAACAACAAATATTTCATTGCACTCCACACAGGTACCAGGAATTACCAAGGATTCCTTAGAGTAATATGTGATACGAGGTAAGCCAAGTATAATTGTTGAAAACCAATCGACAACAGCATCCACCGAGAGATGTCCTTGGTACCTAGTTCCAGAATTAGAAGTAAAGTAGGTCATTCTACTGAAACATCTAAATCAGGAAAATTGTAGCTACGACAGAAAAAAACAGCATGCATCAAGATACATGGACTATTATGTCATCCTCCATGAAGAGCAGGCTTCTGTGAGATACTGCAAGAAAAAGACCAGGCATCCACTCCATTTTATTTGAGGTATAAATGAACCCTCCAAAACTCACCTAACAAGACAATCTGATTTTCTACAACCTTGAGGGAATGCTACAAGGGAAGGCAGGCCTGTATCCACAATTGGAAATTGGAATAAAGAACTTTCAGAAAACAGTGTATAGGCAAACTTACAATTAAGATACAAGAATATTCCAGCTTTAAAATGGCCACCATCAATTACTAAATGACTCTTACAACAAAAGTTATAAAGCATTTTGTGTGGCTTACACATAATAACTTTATACCTTAAAGCGTATCATGTATGATTTATGAGGAAATTTTATGAATCCATTACTATGGACCTCTAAAAAAGCAATGACTTCAGTAAAATTTCATAACTCAGGATGATACTCAAGAAGAATGAATAAGATTCATTAAACACATTAATATTTTTTAAAACGTAGAAACTGCATGAAATGTCAAAATATGATTTATATGAGCAATAGATTTCAGAAGTGTAGACGCTGGGAGTGAAGTGTCAAATTTTAGTCTTCATTTGTAATATATGTGCATGCTCTCTTGCCTTGACTATTGGAACTTATTAAAGTAACCAATTTAGAAACCACTTATCTCAACCCAAGAGGTAATGGTAGGTAATGATACATTACCATTTCGAAAGAAGGGTTGCCCTGTTGACCTCCTCTCAGCGAGGTAAGTTGCAAGTTGAACATCACCAAGTTCTACCATACCAGCTCCAGCAACACCATCCAACAAACTAGCTGAATGTGCAAAACAACTTAAACATGAAAATCGTGAGTAACAACAACTAACAAAGAAGGTTTCCAAGCTAAGTAAGAAAAATGAATTAACTTGAAACGCTCTGATAATCAGATTATACCAGATACCAATGTGGGAACTATAGAAGTTAAATCGAAAGTTACTTCTACCGATAATTTATTTATCAAATGTATCTAATTATATATGGGATAATGGCTCTTGACCGACATTTAAACACTAGAATGGTATTTAAATGATCTGATACCAGTAAAGTTAAGACTTTTAATCTCAAACTTTTGAAGCGTGATTTTCATTATGCCATGTGGTGAACATCAGTGATCAATCTAAAATGTCCAGGTGGTAATCTATCATTGGAACATGTCACAGCCAAAAGAAACATGTCTATAAGTGGGTGGAACCATCCGATTGATGAACTTTAATATCAGACATTAAAACTGAAAAACAACGGTTGATGTTAAAATCCACAGATCCAATGGTTTAAATCTCCCTAAAACACCGTTTTGGGCCTGTTGCACGTCAATCTATGATGTATCAATTTGACGGAACAGATCACCCACATCTTAAACCATTGATGGTGCAAAATCATTTAAACACCATTTGTTTAAATGACAGTCAGGAGAGTCATATATATATATATGTCTCTGTCTCTCTCTGTGTGTCTCTGTCTCTGTGTGTGTGTTAAATACATTGAAAAATAAGTCATATTTTTGGGTATTATTCTGAAGTTGTTCAGACCGAGACACCATGCAAACTAATGCCCTAATTAACTTTCTTGCTAGGGCATCGCTTATATTTTCACAAAATTAGATGCTAATGTTCAATACAAACTTTTTGAACCATCTAAAAAAGTTTATGATATTATTTGGTTCTTAAATCATAACTAAAGCCTTGAACATTCAAACAAATCAATTAACCAATTTTCAGCAATTTAATTATTATTAACCCAAACTGTAATGATTATTTATTTACCAAATTATCTGGATAACGCATGTGTTTCGATTATTTATTTCTTATCTCCTCATAAATCGTATGCCTATAACAATAGGGGTAAAATTTTATCAATTCCAATCGACTAGGTGTCGTTAGACAATTCCTTTTAAGTAATATAATGGGAAATGTACTGTAATACTTATTGCCACCAATTCAGACACAACTAGTACATTCTAAAATAATAATGGCTCTGGCATCTTTACTTTTTTCATGCCATGAACCTCCTTTAGATTTTGGATTCACTCTCCAAGGTATCGAACTCGGTTTCAATTAGATTTTGGATTCACTCTCCAAGGTATCGAACTCGGTTTCAATTAGATTTTGGATTCACTCTCCAAGGTATCGAACTCGGTTTCAAGATAAGGTATCAATCCAATATTTTGACTGATAGGTGATGGTCGATAAGGATACGTATCAGCCAATACCAAAAACTAGTTTTTTTTAACGAAGAAAAAGTTTTTAAAAAGAGAGAGAGAGAGAGAAAGAGAGAGAAAGACGGTGACAGTTAATGATATTCGTATAGTATCTGCTGATACTTGGATGGTGTGATATTGTATCACCGATACCAATACCAGCCCGATACTGACAACAACATCAGTTCTCTGCCGGACCTCTACATAGCGCTGATATGTATCAGTATCAGCCGAGTTTTGTTACCATGCACTCACTATTCTACATGCTGCTCTGAAAAAAGAAAGGAAAGAAAAATAAATAGCAGTTTTTAATTTGAAATCAATTACCAAAGATTTCATTGAAAAAGTAATTAAGTAATAAAATAATAAGTAATGCAATTATTTCTAACTATCAACTACTCCTAATCCCGATCCCAGCATTTGTTTAAGTACTTTGTTATGATCTTGAACAGCCTGCCCTAGACCCAATCCACATTTCTATTCCCGCTCTTCCTCTATTAATTCTATTCCTGAACTCGGGTTTCGCTGAGGTTCAATCCACTCTTTTTTCTCTTTCCCTCCTATCTTAAAAGTATGTTAATTACATATACAATTTTGTATTTTATACTTTCCTGACATCTTCTACAATTTTCATATATTTCAATTTTCTACAAGCTCTTAAAAAAATAAAGGATCCCTCAGTATGAAGATATGTGTTCGCCCAAGGATTGGCTGATACAGCCTCCAATACCAAGTTTGAAAACCTTGTGTGGCACCAAGCCATCAAAAATAGAACCCCTTCTATGGGTAAGATAAGCTGAAGGACAGTAAGTGATGGTCTAATATCCTCATTTTGGTTTTCCAAGAGATTTCATTTTCAAAAATTAAGTGTCATAGGTTCAACCCCAGCTTACCTATCAAAAAAAACAAAACCAGAGCTCATCTAGAAAGTGCCGAAAGAAAGGTAAGATAAGTTGAAGGAACAATAAGTGATGGTCTAATATCCTCATTTCAGTTTTCCAAGAGTGCTTAAGAGAGAGTATGCAACTTATAATATGATACGAAGTAAAACTAAAATATATTATTTTTTAAAAACACTAATGTCCAAGCGTTGCAATCTGCCCAAATATGATAACTTCAAAATAAAATTATTGTCCCCTTCAGGCAACTTGGTTTTACTTTGGGGGTCAGTACCCTTCCCAATTTTTATATTTTATATGAAAATGTTTTTGGACTTATTAATGAGCCTGAAATAACTTGAAGATTCTTTCAATTGGAATATTGGTCGAGTCAGCCTAATCGACTCTAAGGTTCCAAGCCCTTTTTGCAGTTTCCATCAGCCAAATGTAGTTTCTTTAGATTGAAGTGAGAATCAATGATATTATAACCAAATTCACTGAAGCAACTCAAAATTTTAGTTCAAATAAATGTTTGAAGTAGATGAGAAGAACAAAGCCTGGCATCATAGATAAAAGAAGAGAAGCTAAACCATAAAATACCCTACATAAGAAATATAACTCTTCTACAAACTAAGAAATCAGATGAACGTACCAATTCTTTTCCAACTCGTAGAAAATTGTGCACAATCAGTGCTCCCAGATGAATAAACCTGTGTTTCAATTGCCACATAGAATACCATAAATACATACTGAACAATTCATTTCCAGTACTTGATAGATCAGCCCAAAGAATATTAAAAGAAAAAAAAAAATTAGAAAAACCAAAACTAGCTCAACTCTAAAGAATTGCCAAATAAAACCTAAAATACTCTTGGAAATTGGAATTGTTAAGTGCTCATACGGCTCAAATGTAGTATATGAAAAGTGAAGGTTTTATACCTGAACTAGCCAATCCCTAGTGTTCCCAATTGTAGACAAAAAGTCCTCAGTTGAGAGAACGTTATACTCAAAATCTGTGGAATCAAGAGAAGGCAAGGTTTAAAGTCGAATATTACTCTATCACAGGTATATTTCCACAATAAAAATATTTAAGTAAAGAGATAAATGATCTATGATGGAAAACCCTAAGTTCCTAAACCAACCAGAAGAAGTTGGATCTAGTAATGGGAGGTCTATATTTGACAAGCTCTCCCCAACATATTGTCCTTTAACCTTTTCAAGAACATTCTACAACCAAGAAAAATAACAAAAGATCATATATCTACTAATACTACTAAAAGGAACAAAGGAAAAATAAGAACTATTATCGCTTTGCTAAGCACTGTATGTTTTTATCTCTTCAAGGAAAACATATATGAAACTCACCAATTGCTCCTCAATACCATACAAGTCATAATCTCTCTTCCATAATGGATTGGTCAGAAGTTCAAAAGCATAGCGAATCTGCAATGCTCCCAACATAATTGTAATGTTAAGTGCCATCTAAATAAACGCATCCACAGCCCTAAAATAATGCTAAGCACTACAGCTATGATATGCAGAACCTTAAAATAATAAAAAAATTCCTAGTCAAAAAATTAATATTGGCTGTTTATCGCAAAAAAAAAAAAAAAAAAAAATCAGCTTGCAGCATTTCATAAAAATCCATGAGACTGCTTAGATCATTCTCATTTATGTCCTTTTATAGTCTCCAGTAACAACTCACAAAGAAAAGGGGAAATTGTTATTCAAAAAATCTTCTACATTTCATAAATAGTCATCAAAAGGAAGACATCATAATTTTTCATTTTTTCATTATTCTGATTCTATTTTGCTTGTTGCTACTGTAGGTTCATATACCGAACCGATATAATATGGCCTGGGGGTCCTAACAAAAAGTAGCATTCATCTATTTAGAAAGAATAGCAAATTTTGTAATTTTAATTCAAAGGTAAATTATAATTCCAATGCCTCCTTCCTTGCCGCCAAGGCACGAAAAAAAAAAAAATGGCTATAAACATGAAGCATGATTCTTTTGGAGTTATCAATCCAACAAAAAGAGGTGATGGAGGAAAAGATTCAAGCAAAACTAGAACATAGGCTTAAACCTACTGCATGCATGAAGGTATTTGAGGGTTTTTTTTTTAACATATTACACACAAATGATTTTATGATGTTCAGGCGTTTCCATTTTAACAAGCTCAATGAAATTCACCTGCAAAGAATCTGTATTCAAGTACTTTCTTGCTTACTTGATGATTGCTCATAAATTCATAACAACTAATAATTTTCCTCCTAAACAAGGAATTGCCATAAAAAAATTTTACTAACCTTAAGAAAATCAACTATCACGGGGATCTCTACACCTGTGTTCCTGAAAATTATAACACTTGCTGGTTAAACAAGAATAAAAATAATCATGCCTGAACTAACAAAAGATATCTATGACACAGAGTGCTGTTTTACCATAAAACTCTGCAGATTGCCATAAACAAAAAAAAAAGAAAAAAACAACAACAACTAAGATGACCGCTGTTCCCCGACTATTAAGAGCATATCACGTCCATTCTATAAAAAAAACACTGTTTATTTTAAATCAGGACAAAAAAACTCAGTGGGAAATTGTACAAACTTATCAAAAGACTGAAGTAATTACTCCTAACAGCAAAATGCCATGCCCGATAAGATAACGAATAAAATCAAGTAATCGGGATTTGGCGATGACAACAATTGATATTCAAATAGCGTATAGAAATGGCTAGCTGTGAGTATTTTAGAGAGGAAGCTACCATCAAAATTCATGAAGAGATACTGAACAAATTAAGACGTCAACTTTCAATTATCATGTAAACTGACATTATCTGTCTGCAGTACAGTAATTCCTCAAATGGGCACTCAAGTCTCCTATTTCCAGCAGCTGAATATTATATGCATCTAAAATGCATGGTTCTAAGAGTTACTCTTGAATTTGCAGGTTACCTATCGACCCAAAAGAGAAGAATCCCATCATTTAAATAGATCAAACATGCAATTTAAGAGACATGCTGAAAGTGGGAATTCCTGAAATATATACCCACTCATCTATATTACAATAAAACCAGTTAGTAATAAACTCTACCATCTTGCAAGTAATAAGAATGAAAGATGAATTCATGTTCTTACCATGAATAACGAAAATACTTTCAGAGATGTCCAAAACTCAAAGTTAAAATAATTGTCAGGAGGTTGCTAGCTAGTTCCACTGTTAATTTGCTAAACTCAAAGTTAAAATAATCGTCAGGAGATTGCTAGCTACTTCCACTGTCAATTTGCTAGTGCAAAGATCCAACCACTCCCACCCTTCTACCCCAAAAGTTGATATGATTGAGATAAAGGGGCTCATTTCTCAACAGATGGCATTTGCTTGCTAGTTCAACTTGACGGCGAGAACCCTAAATAGCTCCCGCCACAGAATGCTCCTAATCATCCTTAATTTGCATCACCATCATCGTGTAGTGTGTGTTGCTCGTACTTGATTCTTGAGCAACCACAATGAATCCTGCCTTTACATTCTAGATATCTAGTCCTTTAATGTGCAGTAGCATGTCTTGATTCAATGGCATTCTTCACTTTTTCCACCCTTTCTTACTATTTTGTCAAATAAATAAATATATAAACAGCATGTTGTGATAATCACAAGGTTAGGGCTATTATATATACATAGAATATACTATACAATTGTACATTATGACATAACACACTCACGAAGCTGACCCCAAATGGGTGGGACAAGCTGGTGGTGGTGGTGGTGACGAAAATAACAGAGATACACACATTGAAATCCTGGATTTATGAAAATATTGAGTTGTACCCCCTTCTAGAGCTGTCAATCGGCCCGGTTGGCCAGCAAACCAGCCTGGAAAATTCAGTTATTTTAGTTCCTAAACCCGGCCCGGTACATATGGCAGGGCTAGATGATAGTGGCCCTGTCTAGATCAGGCTGGGTTAAGGCCAGATGACGCGTAGCCCGCTTCATCCCAGCCCCGATCCTTTATGTTATTTATTTTTAGAAATAAAGATTTTAATAAGAGGTCACTAAAATACCCTCGGATACCCTCAGATTACACTACTAAGCTGAGGGTATTTTAGTAAAATGCCCTCACGTTAATGAAATTCTTAGTTGTCAACTGTCGAGTATATAAGGCACATTTTACAAAACCCTAACAGTAAAGTTTGCAGAAATCTCTCTCTCTCTCTCTCTCTCTCTCTCTCTCTCTCTCTCTCTCTCTCTAACAGTCATTGGCACTTTCTCTAGGTATCTCCCGTGGCACCACCAGCCACCACTGCAACCACCAAAGCCACGACACTCTCCCTGTCCCTGTCAATCCTGCACCCACCATCAGCCATCAGCCCTGCAGCCATCACCACCTTGCGACCTTGCGGGCCAAGAAGCACAAACAAATATTACCTTTTATTTAATTTTAATTTATTTGGCATTTAACTAAATCCTATACCCTAAATCCTAATTTTAGCCTTAATTCAAAGTACCCTAAATCCTAATCCTTACCCTACCCTAAATCCTACATCTTATACCCCTAAGAAAAGTTCAAAAGAAAGAAATGCCCCAGCCCATTGACAGCCCTATCCCCATCCTAGTATATGTACTCACATGAGTATCAAAATTTTGGTATCATAGGTCTCCACTTCAATAAAAATCTGTCAGATATATATAACTTTCACATAAAGAGCATATGCTAAGTAGGTTCTTAAACAATCGAGTTGCTTGTTAAGCTCGGCACCACCCTGAGGCAAAACATGAAGTCCAATCAGGCCTATACAGCCAGAAAGGGAGGTACGATAAGAATATAATTTTTGGTGATTTGGGCTAATGCCACGTGCTGGGCAGCTGACCAACGCTAATAGGTATGGATTTCCACTGATGCTTAGAAACTCAAATATGAAAGCTGAAGTTGAACAGGTTGAGCAAAGAAGGTAAAGTTATTTGAGGGGCGATAAGTTTATAGCACAAATATTATTGGGGGTACTCAAGCACAAGATGGTCTCCTGAGCCAGACAAACTTACCCCATATTCCACCAATTACAGTTACCGCTTTACAGGCATACTTGACGTACAATTTTTTATTTTTTATTTTTTTTATGATTCATACTTGACAAGCCGCGAATAACTAAGAACTTAAAGTCCTAATGTCACTGGTCATAATGAACACCATCTACTTTATTTCAACAATTCATTAATGGGTTCGGGATTAATGGGACTAATCTGAATTAAAGAATTACTCCAAAATTTGTTTAAATTCTCTAGGATAATTGTAAAATATTCAAACACGGAAAACCCATCTCTCAAACGAATAATAGATAAATTCAGTTTCCTCCACATATAACCTCTTTTAATCCCAATTAACAAAAAAAAAAAAAGAATTAAGCAGAACATGATGAAAAATGAAAGAGAGAACCATGTGGAGGAGAGCTTCTGGTAGGCTTCAGTAACTTGTTCAACAGAGGCAAAGCGCTTGACGCCGAGAACTGGCCACACACAAACAAAAAGAAAAACGATAATAAAGACGAGTAAAACCCTAAAAACTAAGAGAGAGAGAGAGAGAGAGAGAGAGAGAGGGAAACTAGAAAGAAGAAAAATTACCGTCGTAGTGAGAGGGAGGGAATGCAGAAGGGATTACGAAGAGCTGAAAGAAGATAGATAGAGAGAGGAGGAGCAGGGGAACTGAGTAGCGTTTCACGAGGGGAACTATTCCCATTGAAGCCATTGAGTAATCTCCAAAACCTTAAACCCTAGAAGTAAAACTGTAGAAGGAAGACCCTCTCTCTCTCTCTCTCACAAAGCTTCTATTTTAGCGGACAGGACAGAGTGAATAGCGTGAGAGAGAGAGAGAGAGAGAGACGTGCTGTTTTTTTGTTTAGCGGACGTATCGAAAGGGGAAACTGGAATGAGGAAAGAAACCGACAAAAACAGAAAGATTATGATTCCCTCTCCTTCCTATATGAATTTAGTTCGCATTCGTTATCAAAAAATTTTAAAAAGATTAAGTTCGCATTATGTACCCGACGAGAGCACGGTTGATGCACGGGTTGCGTGTCAACTCCCAAAATAATTATCAATGCCTATTGTTTAGATCATTGATCAAAATTTCGATTTTTCAATAAGTATCGTCCAGCCTCAAAACTAATATATATCGGACAATACGTATCGATAATTTTCAATTTTTATAAAAAAATAATAATAATAAAATAAAAATATATATTAAAATCGATAATTTTTAATTATCATCCGAAGCGAATGATACATTGAACGATACGAACAATACATTGAACGATAATTTGACTATTTTTTAAAGGGAGCACTAAAAACTCAATGTATCATATCGTTCAAGTTTAAAACCGATACGTATCATCTCATACATATCGATATCGGACGATATTTTGATCCATAGTTTAGATATTGGAAAATAGAGGAATATTATCATTCAGATTATATTTTCTTTAATTTTCCGTTGTTTGGAGATTGGAAACGACTTAAGAGTCTAAATACAAAATATAATTTTTACGCTCATTTCTGACTTAAGAGTTCAAGGGAACCCCTCGGCATTCAAGTTGCTGAGTTCTCGAAAGATAAGAAAATGAGTGGAGAAGAAAATGATAAGGGTACGGCTCTTTTCACCCGTTCATTAGTACTACCATACAATTATTTTTTTCAGGGACGGAAACCATTGATTAATTTGAATCAGACGATGGAGATTATTTTTTTTCCAATCTTCCTTATGATAGATCTTAAAATCATGGCGTCCATATCAGACGATCAGGTGTTGATTCTATATGACACACATCCTCAAAAATCAAAGGAAGATCCACGTTATGACTTGGGTGGTCAATTGACCACTCAAACTTTTTTAAAATATCTTACTAAGCTTTAGGAATCTTAATTTACTATCACGACCTGAAATTCTACCCCATCCCGAGGGCCTAGAATTTTGAGTTGTGACCCGCACATATTCCGGATATGCTAAGCGAAATACACCTAATCAGAGTTCTCGCGCATATCTAGTTTTACGAAATCCGTGAAAGCCAGCATATCATGGTGGAATATAAAGCAATCATAAATGCTGAATAAATATGATAAAATACGATAGAATACTATAAATCCATAAATAACATGTAAGTCAAATCGGAGCCAAATCCGATAAAAATGAAGGCATAGAGTCAATGATAATAATATAAGGCAAAATCCAATACCAAGTCTACTAAATCAATATCCGGCGCTCGAATCAAAATCAACAATGTAGTTCTCCTGATAACCAGTAACGTCACCCTCCAAAGGCTCTTAGTAATCAATGTCCACTGGGTCGACGTTCTCAGCACCAATCAAATCAGAGAAACCCACGTCCACACCGTCGGTATAGTCACCAGCAACTATTAGATTATCGTGGGATGAGTTTACTCAGTCACATAAACTCAGTGGATACACCACCAATCCACCTCATACTACTCAGGTACATTGTGAGTACAACAAGTGAGTGATAGCATAGTATATCAAAGGAATCATAACAGAATAACAAAATCAAGTGCATATCGTAAACTCATATCTTAATCATTAATACGAGATCATGATCTAGGCACTTATATCCTAACGTACTTTACCATATCTCATATCATATCATACCATATTTTATTATTCTCGCACATACGTCTGTACATCGCATGAGCGTAACTAACATACTCATAAAATCCTAAACGACCTGTGCCAGAGTCGCTACTCGAGCTACCATGTGAGGGTCACCATAGTATTATACTACCATATCATAACGCCCTCCATATTATTTCATATCATACACTCCATCCAGTCACAAGGGTGACCGACGACTCATAACTCATAATGTCTCCCAGAGACATCCGTCTTGACTGAAATATGTTATTGTCCTTACGGTGGCTATGCAAGAAAAGGCACGTACAGTGACTTAAATTGTTAATCTTTTGCTGGCCTATACAGCGGTGTCTTATTATCATAACATATTTTATCATACTGACTCATATCATATCATATCATATTGACTACGGTCACCATTTATGCCACCATATACGAGATTACACTGAATTCGCACTCACCCTACTCGTCATGATGTCCCATACCACCATGAGTTGTAAGGCATGTGAATACAATATGTTCCTCGTTTCGATACTATCTCAGCGAATCATCACGCCCAAGCATAGGCATGATCTCATACACTCTCGTACTCATGATCTAACATATTTTTAACTCGTATAACTTGACCAAGATATAAACACAAAAGTATCATATATATAGAATAATTTACACTTAGATTTTGATTATGTTTATACTTATATTCATTTATATAACACACCAATATAATTATAGAATAGAGTTATACGTGTGATTTCGATAACTTGAAGGTCAGAGTTCGATTTTCACGAGGTATCGAATTTTTAACATTTCGTGTTATCGAAGAAGTCGCGTTGAAGCGATAAAAGTGATATTTAAATATATTATTATTTATTATTATAGAATATTTAAATTAAATATTATTATTTTAGAAGTTAAGTGCATCATGACCATCGATCGAAAAGTGCAAGTGATTAATGTGTACTAAGTTTTTTGTCGTGCAACGGTGAGATTTTAGTGTGAATCAGGTCGTCTGTTCGGACGAAAATCGATAGATCGAATTTAATAAGGTGTAAGTTGTCGTTTGGCTCAGGATCGATTAATCGATTTTTAATAGGTCAATCCATCGATAAAAAGGAAGCTAATAGGGCTCTGACAGGGGATACTACTACTCATATACCTTATAAGATAATTTTATAATATTAAGATAAGGTAGTAACCAAGTATCTTTATTTTATATGAGAATAAAATAATAATAAATTATAAGTATATAATATTTATTAAATTTTATATTACCATCTGAAACTACTTTCTTTTTAGATATATCATAATATAATATAACAGATACTTTAATTATTCTAATGTCATCCTATGAAATGAAATTAGATGGGTAGGTCCAACATCAGATGAGTCTGAGTCGGTACAAATTTGAAACAAGAAATAATACCTTGCATGTATCTTGTAAGACAATTTTTATTGTTAAAATAAGATAGGTACTTAAGTAGAAAAATTAGATAAGAATATATTATTATATACTTATAAGTTATATAACACTTTGTTATATATTATTTTAATAGATATCTAATTTAAGTTACAAGTATTTAGAAAATAGTATAATGTTATAATCACAAGTTCTAATTAAATATTTACTCACAGAAATAAAAATCGATCATATAAGGTAAAACAATACTAAAGGAGATTGATCAGAATAAAAGAAACTCAAGAAGTCTAAGGGTTTCTTCTCGGTAATTACCATTTATAATAATATTTAATAGGATGGGTGACATCCTGGTGAATATAATACTATTTATATAAAGTAAGAGATATAATATTATAATGGTTGAAAGGAAAGGTAAAGATTTCTGTAGTAATTTAAAGGCAACCAATCCACGTTTTATGATCCCATCTAAAAGTTACTATTTGAGCAATCTCTACTTTACATAATATATTATATTATTATTATCTTAAATCTAAAGTAGTGGAGATACATATATAATATTCATATATTATATTTTATTATATATATTATAATATACAAATAGGCAAATCTAAAGAATAAGTGATGCATATAACCTACCTCCATCTAAAGAAGCAGAGATGCATAAAAAAAAAAAAAAGCGTATTATAAAATCTGGTGAAGCTGCAGCTATTATATTCAAAATAATATATATATATATAAAGCGTGATTCTGTGTATAATAACATTATTGAAATGAGTGAACCGACCGAGCGGCTATACGTTAATATTAATGAAACGAGCGAACCGATCGAGTGGCTATATGCTAATATTATTGGGATTATCATTTACCTCATATTAAAATAATAAGGGTAAAAAGAAAACAACACTAAAAGTATAAAAAAAATATATCAAACAGATCAATTACGACTGATTTATAATGAACGGACTTATAATTAATCGCCATCGATCGATTGATTTTCTAAATAAGTAGGATTTTAAAAATAAATAAATAAATACATAATATTTTATCACAAAAAAAGTAATAAAATTATAATCAAAATTAACCTAGAATCAAATCTAGCCATTTATTTAACCCTAAGGCAAATGATAAGAAAATAATTTATAGTCCTTTTTATGGCCCGTCGATACGCGATCGAATCGTATCCTACGCGACAGGATTTGAGAAGGACGAGATGGATGGATGGGTACCCTCCTCTTGAAGTGTGATTCGATAGATCGATGACGATTAGGGCGAAAGAGATCAGCGTTCACATGATGGTCTGTCCACGATTACGCCGCTTTCTTCCACCACGATCTAACGGTAGAAAAAATACCACAGCGTTCTTTGTGGAAGAACACATAAGAAATTTAAAAGAGATTTGGGTGTTTTAAAAAAATGGTAACCAGAGAAGAAGATGGAGTGACGGCTAGGGCTTTTAAGAAGAATTCTTGTAATAGTGATTTAGGATTTTTCTTATTTATAATGTATAGGCATTAATTCGATGCAAAGTAGTCGCACCAAATAAGAGTGTATAGGCTTTTACTTCAAAGTTTAAAACAGAGGTTTAAAACTCATGTAGCAAAGTTTGATACAACTCTTATCTATAACTAAAGCCTTTCAACCACTAGGCCACCACACAACTTGTGTCAAATAAAGACAATTTTAAATATAAAATCTTTTGAAAAACTAAAATGTGTATTTCTCAACTGGGGTAAGTTCCGGTGTTGAGCACAAACACCATGCAAGGTACAAAGCACCATCTAATATCAATAAAAGAAAGTAAAAAATTGTAGGTCGTTACATTTATATTAGTAGATTCTCATCCATCCAAAATTATATTTGTGATAGCTCGGATTTCGGTACCCCGAAACTCGTGCCATCGACAAGATCATCTTGATCGTGCCCCTTAGCTATGCACGAAACTTTGGTATATCAAGCAGCAATAATGAACTGAAATGATAATAATAAATGTGGAAATAAATTATCATTTAAATGTTTCTCAAAAGACAGTTCTACCTTCATTCCTCTGCATGAATGGAGAACCGATCCGAACCATCGATGATCGCTGATCATCAATGATGGTTCGCCCCAAAAATATAATTTCATGACTTAATTACATTGTTTAACGAAAATAAGGCTTGACATACCAAGCCACACAAAACAAGCTCACAAAAACTCTCAAAGCTGCACAACGGAGTCCTCTAGAAGAAGTCCTCAGGAGGTGGCTCCAACTCGTCACCAAGTGCAGGGTCTGACTCACCAGGGTCAATGTCCCCTGAAGCGTCAACAACTACTAACAATGGACCTGCGACGTATAGTCTAAAGGGTGAGCTACATCCTAGCTCAATAGGGAACAAAATACAGTGAACATATAAATTAAAACTCACATGCATTCCATGATATGTCATGCATGATGTATCTATGCAATTACTGAGAAAAACAGTCGAAAAGTATCACATTTTACTGGTAGTTTACACATATCTTTTAATCACTCATGAATGATGCTGACTAGGCCTAAAGTAAAACTTAACCTTTCAACTTAAATAATCCCCGAACAATATAGCATCGAGCCCCGATGAGATACCCTTCATCGTCATCTATATAGACAGTTTTAAATGTATTCCTTGGGAATACCAATAGTACCCAAGCCCCTTTCTCGTGGGGATCGGTGGTGGGGTTTCAAATCATCTCAATTCAACACCCCTGAGGTGTGCTTACTATGTACGGATATACCTCTGCACTGGCTTACGGTTTCGCCGCCGTATCGGTCACGGATATCACATCGCGTCGATCAAAGGGTATTATCAAACCTCAAATAAGAAAAATATCAGGTGCTTTACATATAGTTATTCACCGTGTAAGTGTATTATCTTATATTAGTTAGGCCCTATCAGACATAATTCAATTTTGGATATATCCCTGGGATGTATCCATTTACTTGCATCACACCTGATGCTCTTATTTCTTTACTTCCTCATCCCATGGGGATGACTCATTATGATTACTCTTTTAGATGTCACACATGCACACTTTTCACAAACTCTTAAGAAACAAAAACAGTTTGAATTGAATTCTATATCACTACATACATGTTCTTGCAAAATAAAGTACATGTTCAAGGTGTTCCCTACCTCAAGTCTCTGTTTGATCATGCATCAAGGTCCCACGTGGCTTCTTGTGCCCAAGCTCACACGTACCACCTATGGTACCACATAACATATGAAATACATCACTAAAGATGTAGCAAAGAAGATCCAAGACCCTCCAAGAATCTTAAAGTCAAACTCAAAAGTCAACAAAAACTGGCACATTCGATTAATCAAACTCCAAAATCGATTAATCGAAGTTCAAAATCGATTAATCGATTCTCAAATCGATTAATCGAGATTCCCATTCGATTAATCGAATCCCAATTTGATTAATCGAAATTCTCCACTCTATCCATTCAATTCTCAATTCGAGTAATCTAATTCCCAAAATCGATTAATCGAAATTCTAAATCGATTAATCGAAATTCCATTTCGATTAGTCGATTTCTCCAAGTCCTTTTCTTCCCTCCACTGGAGTTCACTGGAGGTTCCCAGTCGATTAATCGATACCAAAATCGATTAATCGAAATTCAAAGTCGATTAATCAAAACTCAATTCGATTAATCGAGATCGGGGTCCTCTGACTTTTCAACTTCTTGGCAAAAATTGATTAATCGAGTCTCACTTTCGATTAATCGAAATGGCCAGATTCAGCCCCCTCTTGGGCTGTTCTTCCCAATCTTCTTCCAACTGATTTCTCTTTCTCTTCTAAGCCATTATCCTATGATTTTAGCTATTTCTAACTATAATTAAATCCTTCAATATATACATTTAATTTACAAGAATTTTACCTTCAATCAATCTCCAATTGATTAGGTCAAGTGGTTGGAAAGGCTAAGGTTCCAGCTTTGCTTCTAGCGGATTCCCCGCGTCGAATCCGGTGTTAAATGCTCAAATCCCCCCTTCCAATCAGTTGCAATAACTCCTTGATCACCCACCTTCTTTACTTCTCGCTCTCTCTCTTCTTTACTTCTCTCTCAACAACCAAACATCTATTTTAGGGTTATTAAACCCTTTTATCTCCCCTCTAGTTTGCGTGTTGAGCACATGTACCGTAATAGGTGTTTGTGACTTCAGATTTACATCGCACTCCACATATTCACTTGAATTCTCACATCTCATCCGTTCATCGCACCCTATGCCAACTATCGGACTCCTATTTGGTCAAACCTATGACCAATCGGGCATGGATCCCGAGGTCACTGTTTAACTCGAAATTTTCGGGATATTACAATATTGACCACCCAAAATCTTCAAGCAATCTTTTTCATACTATTTATTTTCATAACAAATCTTTGATTTTTTTTAACTAAATCCCATAATTTTAGCCTATTTTTAGGCTCCCCTTTATCTATTTAGGTAAGGCACTGACTTATTTTGAAAGTGATTTCTCTCACAAGAGGCTCCACTATGTTGTAGAGCTACATACTCAAATATATGATAATTTTGGCCTAATTTTAGGCTCTCCTCCACAAAGCACTAAGTCAATTACTAGAGCAATTCACTAAGATATGTAAAGGGCAAAAAAAACTTAATACATATATAATTTTTTGGTTGTAAATCATTTTTATGATATTGCAGTTATTTTTTAGTTTGGATGATCCTTCACGGTATTATGACTATATTTTGTTAGAATATGTTATTTTCTTCTAATTTTTTACATATGAATTCAAACACAAGATTTAGTTAATTCTGCGTTTTCCCAAGTAACAATGCGATTATCCGAATAGCAAAAAACAAAGAGAAACAAAGGAATCCTATAATTTCCTACAACTTAAGTATTTATGAGAAAATGTAAAAATATTATTTTACTTTCTTATATTTCCCATGTATTTATCCAAACAGATACTCTTTTAGAGTTCCATTCTAATGGGCATCCACTCCCATGAATGGAGCATTGTCATCGTCATCTTACAAGGGAAGGAGATTCCAGTCATCATCGTCATCCGAGCAAGAGAGATGTCGCAGTTGTCGTCCAGGCAAGCAAGAACAACACTTGCTACTTCAAGCACTCACTTTGAAGGCACGAGGGTAGGTGCCTATTGTAAATTGGTGTTTTTCAAGATTCCATAGGTCCAAATAAAGCTACTCTTACTTTTATTTTCACTCCCATTAATCAAAAAAATTAAAAGCTTCACCCTTTTTGTGTTAAGAAGATAGTCACAAATTTTGTTTTCTACAATATTTTGAATAAATTTGGAGAAAAAATTCAGGGAGTACAAAACAATATAAAAATTATATTTAATATTTAAATAACTATTATTCATTATTTTAAAAAATTAATTAATTAAAAAAGATTTTCGTTAATTCGGCAAAGTTTTGTTAATTTCACCGAAATTATATAAAAAAAAAAAAATCTCACAAAATCACCAAAATTTTCGCTCAACCTTCCCTCCATTCCCTGTTCCGGCGAATTTCAGTGAAAAAAATTTGTCACCATGGTGAAGCTTGGGGCAATGATATATCTCAGCCAAAAAAAGTGGAGAGAGAGAGAGAGAGAGAGAGAGAGAGAGCACTAGAACTGAAAAATTATGCCAAATATCTTTTAAGTTACACCAAAAGTAACCAAATCAGTCAAATATCCCACTGAAACAGGAATTCTTGTAACTGAAGCTCTCAAAACAATCTATTTTTCCTTGCTTATCTCAGCTTCATCATAAACTGAGGATAGTTGGACGCATTTGGCCTATAGCTCATCTGGAAGGTGCATGATGAGGCAAACTTGAGGTAGCCGGTTCAATCCCAGCTTAACAAGGAAAAAAAAAAACCTCCATTGACACTTTATTTAGGACTCCACATTATATGTTTTCTCAGCCATGATGGAATTTACATTATCTTTGAAAGGCAGAAAAGCATTCTCTGCAAGAACCCGACATTGGCTTGGATGAAGGATGCTGCTGAAAATTGTTTGCTATACTTGCATTATTGCATATCAAGTTGAGAAAATGACGGAAACCGGATTTCCATTGTTCTAACCCACAAACTGCCAAGTAGCAAGCCTTGGAACCACCTTGAATTTGTCGATCCATGAAGAAGTAGAATCTCTCTGATTGATCATATCAAATATTTCGATACAAAATAAAATTTATCTACTCACGTGTAGGGCTGTCAACGGGCTGGTTTGGGCCGAGTTTTTTATAGGCCCGTTTAAGTTTTAGAGTAAATGTGAGGCCCGAGCTCGGCCCGATATCCTATCCGGGTAGTCTGGCCCGGCCCAACCGTTTGTAAAATATTTGAGCTCGAGCCCGACCTGAATAAAACTGGCCCAGTACTAATCGGACCGGACGGGCCTTTTTGTGGTTTTTGCCTTATATTTTTTCTATTCGGGCCAGTAATAAACCCGACCCGGTACTACTCGGGTCGGACGAGCATTTTATGACTTTTGCCCAACATTTTTTGCATTCGGGCCCATGCCTGAAATTTTATGAGAGAAGCTGGGTAGAGAGAGAGAGAGAGAGAGAGAGAGAGAGAGGCTAAGAGGGTTGCGGTGGGAGCAGGGGAAGAAGGGAAGGGCTGCGGTGGGACTTGGGAGTAGGGTTGTCAGCAGGTCAGGGAAGGTAAAGAGAGAGAGAGAGAGAGAGAGAGAGAGGTTGGGAGCACTTGGGGGCTGCCTGAGTGGCTATGGGGAGAGAGAAGTTGGGTAGAGAGAGAGAGGGGCTGAGAGGGCTGCAATGGGAGCAGGGGACCTGCCAAACTGGGTAAGGGTTGCGGTGGTGCCGGCGAGAGAGAAGCGGGGGTTGCGTGGTGTCGGCGAGAGAACTTGAGAGAGAGAAGCAGGGGCTGCGGGGTGTCGGCGAGAGAGAACTTGAGATTGGAGAACGAGAGTCGGAGAGCGCCGTCGAGAGTAGAGAGTGGAGAATGGAGATGAGATTTGAGAGAAAGAAGCTCTAATTCGTGTGGTTATAAATGGTAGCAATTAGAAGTATTGTTGTTTTAACCCCTTATCAATCTGTTGAACGGAAATAAGAGGAGTTGAAACAGTAATTATGATAGGCCGGGTTCAGGCCGCACTTACTGGTCCGTTAATTTTAATATAAATTACAGCCCTTTTATTTCACACGTCAAAAGCTCGAACCCGTTTATATTCGGGCTTAGCCCAGCCCGACCCGTTTACGAAATTTCTCAAAGTTTTGAGCCCGGACCCTGCCCATCTGGGCCAGGCCCAAGCTGAAACCCGACCGGTTGACAACCCTACTCACGTGGGTAAAAGATCAAGTGAATAATAAGTTGGAGAAATAATCACAAAGATCGGATAACTTCCGTTTTTAGTTTCCAAAGAAATGTGCACATTATATTGATTTTGAAGTAAGGAATTTTTCAGTGCACTAACCCATATTGGTTCTCTTTCCATTTTGTTTCAAAAAAAATATACATATTATCTTTGACATGACAAAACAATGGTTTCCCACATCACAACAACAAAAACTATCAAAAGTTTATAAGAAGTTAGGCTTCTTCAGAAAACTACTCATCAGCATATATCATTATGGTAGTGGTCAGTTGGTCCATGGCATCATTTCTCAACAGTAGTGCAATGGAGGCGACACCCATGGTCCTACATCATATTATGGGGGTGTGGGACCATTGGACACTATTAACGTAATATAATATACTAGTGAAAGATCTACACAAATATTTTACAAATTTTGTTAATGATTGCATCTTTTGATTAATGACAGTGACTGATGATGGTGACATGCGCACACGAAGGCTCTTACTGTTCCCTGAATCTCGGCAATGGAATCCATCATGAGTTGGGTCTGAATGAGAAGACGATTTGTGAGCAATAACTAACCATTTAACAATATTTAATAAACTGTCAGCTAAAGTCTAAAATGATATTTTCAATCATTAGTGGGTTAAAGATAGTCATCTAAATTAGACGTTCAACTGAAATCTAATATTTAGTCCAATCGTTCAATTGGACTCAATGGGCTAGAATGAGTGCAACCCTATAGACCCAATCGGCAATCAGGTCCAGATCAACTTTTCAATGTCTTCTCCCATATAATGCATGTAAACAATGAAATAAAGCTACCTAAAATGGGATTCCGATAATAAAATAAATAATAGTATGGGCAAGTATGCAATCAATACCTTTGGCTCCTTTTGAAGTCCTCAAGCTTAGCTTTAAGTTTGTTGTCTTCTAGGTTTCATTTCCCTACTTGGTATTCAGTATCCAACAAGTTGCCAAGAAACATCACTTAAAAAGCAAGGTTTATATCTCAGGTTCAAGGGATGTGAGCCATTCGCAATCCCGAGCCACATTTACATGCGATCTAGCATTCTCACGCCATGCATTTGAATGCATTTTCCAAAATTCTTACAACAAAAAAGTATCCTCTCGAAGACGGGATGTATCATCTAAAATGAGAATTTTAAAAATCTTTGTAAGAACAAATTTTTCCAAATAGTCAACAAAATGAATATTTGGCTCATACAAATAAATTTCATTAGATACGTTAAACTATTATTATGCAAGGAAATAAAACTCGTTAATTACACCACTTTGCAGCCAAAAAAAAGTTGCTTGTAGTTTCAACCTATTCATCAATTGGGTATATTAAACTATAAACAATAAAACTATCTTCAACCAAAAAAACATGTTAAAGCTTCCATATAATCACACAAAAATTTCGTATACAACCTTGGGACAAAATAGCTATCATCTCTTGTTATGGTACCAAAAAACCTCTTTTCTCCTGCAAAAAAATAAAATAAAGGGAGCAAAAAATTAATATAAATTATATACATATCAAAGAACATATTACTTAATTGTTGTTTGCAGAGAAATATAGTATTTAAAAAAATTAAATTTTTGCAACAAACAAAAAAATATCATTCTACATTATCTGGACAAAGCAGTGAAAGCACATCTCCTCTTTTGCTCTCAAACAACCGAGCATGGGTATATTATGTAGTGAGAACAACATATCATTCTTCTTTATTTTGTCAATGAATTACTATTTTCCTCGTTGCAATAGAAGCTAAATACCCGAACTCATCGAGGCATTTGAAACGATGTTGTACTGGACTTCTTCTATTGAGTTCTTATGAGCGAAACTTATTACGAGCGTTGTAGTTTGTCCTAATAGTTGTCACATTTGTGGGATCACTTTGCTTGAGAGTTTGAAGGACGTCACAAGGTTTGATACCTATAGCAACCATCTTTTTCAAAATTCTTTTTTATCTAATTTGAGCTTCCCTACAAAAGAATGCCCTTTCAACTAGATTGAACCTCCCGTCAAGAACTTCAAGCCTCCAACCATCTCTACCATCTACTTTCAGTCATTTAAAGAGGAAGGACATCCAACACAATTAGTAGAGGTATGTTGTTCTTCCTTACTAGTTAATCTATTAGTTTATGACATTTTTTAGTGCTCTAACTATAACGACCGAGATTTTCATGCTTAATTATATCTTAGTATTTGCTTAAATTGTGAGTATGATTTGTTTTGATACACTTGATTGATGGTTGCACATAAATATAATGTTAGTTTAATTAATTAAAGTCAATGGTAATTAAATTATTTAAATTAATAGACCTTAGGAGCTTTTAATTAAGTGTTAGTAATGTTGGTGTGCATTTGTAATAGTTAGTGGACCTAAGACATATTAATATATTATTAAAACTCATTAGAATAACTAAAATTAGTAAAGGCTCATTAGTAAGACCCAGTTCCATAGACCTATTAAGATATACTTAATTAAAATTAGATCTTAAATAGGAAACTTAGTTTATTATAAATATAGAAGGGAGGCTAGGTTCAATTTACAGATTTTTAGAGCTTAAAACTTTTAGAGAGAGAAAGTAGAGATTTCTAGAGAGAAGAAGATTAGAAGAAAATATGGAATTTTCGATTCAAGAATTCGAGAGCGTGAAAGGATTTCGAGTTTGATCTAGGATTCGAGATTTTAGGCGTCAAACTAGAGTTAAAAGACCGTGCTATTTTTTCAAATTGACGATTCAATTAGAGGTATGGAGAAATCATAGGGTTTTTAATATCTAAAAGCAGATATCATGCTAGGGTTGGATTGAGATCCATACAAACTTAATTAAAACGAAGTTATATTCAATTCATAATGATGAATCATTGATACAAGTTTCAAATCAAAATTGTCTTTAGACACAAGAACAATGATTTTTTTACATTCAAAATTTGGCTCTAGACAATTTTGCTCAAGCAAAAGTGCAAAGTCGCGCAAGAGAGTTCATTCAGCAAAGGATTCTGGCGATCGCGTTTTCGCTCGAGTGAAACTGTCTAGAAACCTAGATTTTGAGACTTCAAGCCTTAGAAGACTAGGCTACAGTAATTAATTTAAGTACTTAAGATATTTGATGTAAATAAGGAAATACCCCCATTTGGATCCAATAAAAATAGTCCTAGATTGAAATTTATGTCTATTCCAAAATCTGTGCCGTCAGATAGTTGATCACAATCAATTATAGTATCATCTTTAGCATCAATACGAAAATGAAGCATATATCATATACAGCGAAAGTAAAATCTGTATTTCCATACAAAATACAATGCAATAGAATCAAAATAAAATCACTGGTGATGGCCGACCATCACCTAAACAGTGGTACGCAGTACGTCTATACAAACATTAATCCTATTGTTCTACAAAATAATTGGACATACTAAGCCCAAAAATCTAAAATCAACTATATACAAATTCCAATGAGTGCCAACTCCAAATCACAACTATACCTACAATCAAACACCTAGGGCGGAAGATCTGTTCTGTCTTCCCTTTCCTTGCTTAACTTCAGTACCTATGACGTATAGTCGCAGTGAGCTAACAATCTAAGCTCAGTAGAGAAAACTCAGTAACAGTTACATTTTTATTCTAGCAATGCATAGGTTCAATGACAATATATATATATATATATATATAAAATATTTCCATGTCTAAAACCAAATTGCAAAGCGAAAATTCAAAAGCAGTCCATGTCAAAACAGGGTTTCAATAAGCACATTTTCAAATCAAACAAAGTTCCAATTATAACAAAGTTTCAATGAGCATATTCAATATTCCAAGGGTGTAAATCTCAATTTCCAAGGGTGTCCAATCTCAATTTCCAAGGGGTGTTCGATTTCCAATTCCAAGGGTGTCGATTTCCAAGGGTATTTATGCATATGTGTACAGATAACCCGCCATACCAGTTCAAGGGTATGTGTATGTGTGTACGAATAATCCGTCGTACAGATACAAGGGATGTAATGCATGTATGCACAAGTCCAAGGGTATGCAAGTGTGTCCAAGGGTGTCCAAGGTGTCCAAGTTGTCCAAAATGTCCCAGGTGTCCAAGATATCCAAAATGTCCAAGGTGTCCAAGATGTGCAAGGTATCGAAGGTGTCCAAGATGTCCAAGATGTCCAAGGTGTCCAAGATTTCAAATTCAAATTCAAAGGATTTGATACATCCAAAAGTTCAAGTACTAGTCTATGATTCACAGCTTTCGAAACATTCAAAAACAATCAATTAGCAAGTTCTAAATCCATTTCTAAAATTCAATTTATTTCAAACAACTTTGCATTCAAATTTTATACACTCAAGTTTCAATTTTCAAAACGTTTAAATACTAATTCAAAAGCAGTCAAATTTATCGCATTTCATTTGCTCACATCAAAGCATCTATGCATTCAAATTCAAACATATAAGTTTACATTGTAATTTTCCTACACTCTATTCAATTTCAAGGATACGATTTCAAACTATCAAAGATTTCCAATTTCAAATCATACAATTTCAAGTCTAAACGTGCAAAACATTTGATCATATCAAATCATTTATGAACTCAACAAATCAAAATGCAATTGTGTAAAGAATTTTTCTCACCTAAGTTTCGAAGTTGTACGCTTGCAAATGTATAATCCAAAGCCCTTAATGACCGCTTCGGTCCTCAATCTACATCACATTATACGGTGATGCATTAAAGATTGATTTTAATTACTAACAACCTTAACGTACCTAAGTATTTTCTCAAAATCGAGGCGGAAAGGACAAGTTCGTACTAACCTTGGATCATGTAGAACCTATCTCAATTTTTTTTTCAATTTTGACCTTTAAAATATTTGATTCATGAATTTGTTAATTCACACAAGTTATAGAGCTCGTTGTCCTCTTTCCAACGTCATGAGGACGCGTCAATCCGAGTTCAGAGTAAAATGTTATGGCCAAAATACCAAGACAGTATTTAACGCCTCACCCAAAACTGACCAATCGATTTTCTCCTGAATTTCCCATTTTCTTATGTTTACAGCGCGCTGTGGTATAATTAGGGCTGCAACCAAGCCAGGCCGAGCCCGAGCTTGGGTCAGCTCTAGCTCGGCTCTACCTTATACGAGTCGAGCTGCAGGTTGGCTCTAGGCTCTTCGAGCTCGAAAATTTCAAGCTCTAGCTCAGCTCTTCGAGCTCGAGCCGAGCTCAGGCTGAGCTTCGAGCCAAGTATGTTCTATTATAAAAAAAATTCTCCTAGTATATTTTTAAAACTTCTACTCAATTAAATATCCATTCTACAAAAGATTTAAATGCATGATTAAACACAATCACACAACATATGAAATAAATAAATTGTTAGACAAACTAGGGCAAGTGGGGGGCAATTCCTATTTACCCTTCAAAGTAACCGTTAGATAAACTTAAACGGTTACTTTAAAGGGTAAAATAGACCTCTCAAAGTTAATTACTTATATATATATATATATATATATATATATATATATATATATATATATATATATATATATATAAACCGAGCCATAGAGCCAAGCCGGGCCGAGCCAGCCTTAGCTCTAGCTCGGCTCTGTTCATTTGAGCTACAAACTGCCCCTCGGCTCGAGAGCCGAGCTCTAAAGAGAAAAGCTCTGATTTTTCGAGCCGAGCTGAGTTGTCGAGCTGGCTCGGCTCTGTTGCAGCCCTAGGTATAATGACCACAACTGTGTATATTTATAATTCTTCTTGTTTGTGGGGGTAACAGTGTGTTGTGGTTTCCCTGACAGCGCACTGTTATCAGTCACAGCGTGTTGCTATATTTTGACATGTGTTGTGGGTATTATCACAGCGTGCTGTCATTGGTGACGACATGTTGTGGTTGTTGTCACGGCGTGTTGTCATCAGAAATTTCAAGATCGAAATTTCTTTGGAAACTCTAAGTTCCAAAACTCATTTCCAAAATCTAAATTTTATACTTTGAGCACATTCCACACAATATAACCCTAGTCTAATGCATCAATAATATGTGATATTTACCTCCTTAAATTGGGCACATGACTCACGAAAATCGTATCTAAAATCGACGCTTCGCGCTCCCGTGTTTCATCCGATGGGTTGCAAATGACAACCCTTCGTTCCTCGCGATCGAACGAAGTCATAAATCGAATCCTTGTGACAAATACGACAACTTCACGCTCTCTTGAGTGTACAGAAGTGGGTGTAGAGAAAGCGCTTGGTTGAGGGTTTCAAAGAAAATCAAAGAGGATTTTGAGAGCAATGGTTTCTCTCATTCACAAATGCGTCACTGCCAACGTTCTTCTCGCGGTGATCTACGATGAAGATGAAGTTGAGGATAGCAACACATAAAGGAGAAGCAATGGAGATCTCTCTTACTCTTTCTCCTTCTCTCCTCTCTCTCAACTCTTGCAAGGAACAAATGAAGCTTCTAAGAGAAGTTTCACTTTTATAGTGGGGAATCGGTTCGGTGTGAAGCAGACACACCTAAACAACTTATGTGGCTTTCATCCAACGGCTCAAAAATGCAAGGCCTTAAATGTGTTGTGTATAGCTTGTTAAGCGCATACATTCATTTAACGTATTAGGATTTATAAATTTTGGGTTGTTACAGCATTCCTAAAGAATTAAAAAGTTAACTTTCTAGTTCAAGGAAAATTTTGGATTTTTCGTGGTTTAGTCAAATTTTCAACTTTCAAATGACAAGCTATTGTGTGAGACTTTAAAGACCGTAAATATTATTATGTTAAAACATTACTAAAAACTAACAGTCTGGTGGAAAAATGTCTCATCTTCAATTCCAAAAGAGGATTATGAATGTCAGGGTCTGACAGGATCAACGCCTTTGGTCAAAGGGGTTGGGTGTTGTAATAAAGCGAGGTTTTGCCCTTCAAAAGCTATTTTTAATGTAACTTCAAGATTCATTTTGTTCCAAATTATCTTTTATGCTATGTTAATGAAAAACTCTAAGTTAAAGGTTGCTCATAATTGTTCCAATGCTATGATACAATGCTTTTACTTACATATTTCCTCTCTATGCATATGATATGTCATGCTATGTAATATTACATGAATACTATAATCAATTCCTTTTTCTAGAACGATTAGGTTCAATATGAACCCAATGGTATTGAGCTACAAATATCTATCATGGACTAATCAAGATGAAACATTGCACATGTTTTATCAATGTTTTTTCACATTGTTTATAAGTATACATGATCATATTTAAAGAGAAAAGATCTTACGCCAAGACAAGGCTTTAAGTTATGATTAGTGAATAATGAACGGAGAACTGATGAGTAGTAAAATATGATGATATTTTACCCCTAAAGACCTACATTTAGTCATCCGATGAAAGCTATCTAATGAGAATTATGAAGTTTTATGAGTTTCAGGTAAAATTGGTCATTGGATGCACTAAGGAGCATAAAAGAACGCAAAGTCGAAAAACACCGGAACACTAAAGCAATCCCTAACTATTTTGTTATGTCGATCAATCGACCCCCCAAGGTCAATGCATTGACATAACAACATAAGTTTTGAATTCAAATTCGAAACTAAATCTAGTCGATTGATCGACCACTTAAGTCAATCAATCGACTAATTTCAAATTTTGAATTCCGGTAAAGAAAGATATTTAAAGAAAAATTTGAGGATTCCGAGGGATCTTCTCTCGTTGTATTTTTCTTTTGCTTTGAGTTTTCTAGGGCATTTAGATCCGATTATCCCAGTTTTGTGATTCATTTTCCTCTAGCTTAAAGATTTAGATTAGTTTTTATTTCTGCATTTTCGAAAAGGGATTGTACTAGATTGGGATTAAAGCTATTTTCATGGATTTTATTAAAGCTCTGTACGGTATTTTAATATTTATATTAATTTACTTCTTAATCATGTTGTCTAATTTCATCATGTGTGGCTAGTTCCATTAAGGATGGAGACCTAATGAACCCCATCCGAGGTATTCATTTATATTAATACAAATTTATGGTTGAGATGTTAGATTCTTTTAAAGGCCCTAATGATATTATTGACATGAATATGATCTGATTGTGATATGAGATCTAGGAGCTAATCATATCCTATGATCTCAGCTTTACAATGATAATTTTAACCTAATTATTACTCATCTCAGGGTTAGGTTCTACTACTATCTGAGGTGTAAGTGTTAATCATACACTCATGGGATATTAATCATATATCTCTGTGATCTCATATCAGCAGTGTGACTTTATCTTAGGAGTGAATCCTAATTACCATCTGAGGTGTGAGTGTTAATCATATACTCATGGGATGTTAATCATACATTTCTGTGATCTTAGATTTGCAAGTTAGAACTCAGGTGTGTTTAGGGCTGGTGCTCCCTCATAAATATCTTTTGAGGATCTCTTATTTCAATCCACATATTTGTATTGTATAAATGATAAACCTACGATGGGAGAATTTAGTGTCCGAATCCTTATCTTTTATTATTTGTTTAAATTCTCAGTTTTTGTTAGTACTTATCTCAACCATCAAAACTCTCAGATTCCTAAATTAGTAAATATTATGATAAATCTGTGGTTATTCCGTTGATTAGTTGCTATTTCTATTTATAATTTTTTAATCAATCCTCGTGGGAACAATCTCGTACTCTGCACCCACTGACTACATCACGATTCATGCACTTGCGAGTATAATTTAATTTTCACCACAAGAACTACAAAGAGACTTGAGTAGATCATAAGTCTATGAGTCTAAAGCTATGAACATGCCATGATGAAAGAAAGAAAGTTACCAAGATGTAAACATGCACAATAATAAGCTAAGTAAATGAGGTTATCGTTGTAAGCTGTAGAAGTTGAATTTAATGGGTCGAGTAACCTACATGAGACAACATGGCTAGTACGTACTCCAGAGGGTTATTGTACCACCCCACAGCCAATCAAGGATATGTTACGAGATTCGAATGGTGGACATATGATGATCACGCTGCACATGCATCAATAAGGAGAAATAAGAATGAACCACACTTGAAAATTAAGATATAGACATGAATTCCACAAGTCAATTGTTACTCCAACTACACTATTGCTCTTTATCATATATGTCATGTTATTGCTTATTCTACTATCTCGATATGCTATCATGATATTGTTCTTTTGTTCATTATATCATTACTTCATGACTATCATTTTGAGCATCTATATGAATTTCTTGATATTAAAGATCTTATGACTGCTCATATTAAGTCTTCGTACTTAATTCTTCATTGTTTCACAATGGCAAAGGCTGAGAGTTGACACAAAGATTGGAGACACTATCATTATGGACGTGAATCTAGCTCTTGACGAAGGAGGCTTTGCAAGATATTTAGCATATCTTTTCTTTTGGAAGATGAGAGATGTTTCTTTGTTTTGGTTTTGACATAAGTAGTTAATAGAACAATTACTTATGGATTTTCTGTTTCAGATTAGATGATGATTTTTATTTCAGTTCTATTTTCATACATATATTGTTATGGATTTTGTTTTAGTTTTTGTTCCATTGTGCTTATGTGGATCGTTATTTTATATCATTTTTATTTATTGCAACCCTATATGTTTTTTACGTAGTGTGGCGTCTCTAGATGAACATATTGATCTGGTCTGTAAGTTTGGGGACCTCACAGCAACGATGCAAACTCAACCTACATAGATTTAAGCTATCAGATTTTTGATTTGCTACAATGCCCCATGAGTACGTGCAATATCATGAGCCTACTCAATCAGAGCAATCTTATCTTTAAAAACTTATTCATTAAGATTGAAAAAAATATTAATAGTTAATAACATGGAATTAACAATCGACCAAAATAAAATAAATGAATGATCTCGTAGGTTGGGCATCCATCAATAAATTTTTATGAAATTCATGAAATTTTATCATAAAGGCGACTATGAATATGTGGGACCAGTGATGACAATAGTCCATCATCATGAAAGTCTATTTCATTTGTATATTTCACTGCATATTGCAATGAGAATTGTGAATATAAAAATAAAAATAAATAGGTGGTAAAATGCTTAGACTCATCCAACTATAATGGTTGGGAAGAGTTTTTGTTTTACTTTCTTACTTAAAATTGCACTTTAAATTGATTATTCATCTTCATCCATTTTTTTGCTTAATTAACAAATTGAATTTAAAATCTAAATTATCAATAGAGAATATAGATCAATTGAAATTTCCAAGAAGAGCAAGGGCAAGACTAAAAGGTTAATAACACCATTTTCAACCCCAACCGTCAAAGATTACCAAAACTACCAATCAATATAGGATAGATCTAGCCATAAAAAACAACAAAAAGAGGATAGGTCCAAAAGTCTTAAGAATCTTATAATTATAAAAGTATTGAGTCGCTCCAACATATTTCAAACTCTCCTTATATATATGAAATAGAGTGGTGATTACGGTAAAAAAGTTCGGAAATATTTCCTGTTTTCAGTTGGGATCAACCTGCTATTGGATATTTTGCAAAATAAGTTATATTATTAACAATAAGATTAATAATATTTATTTGTTACTTGGATTAAAGGTTTGGCTTAGCTTTTAAATGGTTTGACTTATATTGGTTCCATATCTCACATTGCTTTTGCCAAGACTCAAACCCAAAACACACTAGTCAAATTGGTTTGAAATTTTTGAAAACTTTTGGAGGAAAAATCGTCTCATCTCTATTGATTAGTAGAACCATTCCTATCATATATAGAGAGACTCACCCTCTATATATGGTTAGCTTAAAGGTAGAGGCTTGCCACTGTAGCACCCTCCATTCCTGTTGTCTATGATCCTACTGTTGCTCCTACTGAAGATACTCAAGCTCCTGCTATTTAAAAATTAAGTTCTTTGGAGAGACTCATACTAGCGACGCGATTATAGCGCTACGACTGTTTCTCAAGTCAACCTCATGACAAAATAATGAAGCCACAGGAGGCATACAACTAAATCACATAAAATACTATCCATGTCAATTTTAAAACATAAAAATCTATTAGAAAGAATATATGATTTAATGACTAGACACCATTTGGTCGAGCTGGATGGTGGATAAATATGCTAAAAAAATATTTTTTTTGACACTGCAATATCTCAAATGACTGATGGTGGACATCCTAAAGGATAGAGACATGGGTAAGAAAGAGATTAGATTTACCCCTTTCCCATTTCTAAGCTGCAGACCTACCTTTCTAAGCATGGAAGAGCAACGTGAAATTCTTTTTCACATGAATTTACTGATTTGATTAGTAAGTTCAGAACTTAACTAGCAAAAAAAACCTCTATTTTGACAACTAATAGCTGGCACTTGCTGCATCGACTCCACCATGCATAGAGAGCTTGATGAGAGGATTCAACAAAGATGTTAAGAGATTCAAAGCTCATAGATTGATTTATCAGCATATAACTATGAATGTATTATCATGAAACTTTCCCAACTATTTCCTTCAAATATTTGTATGTAAATTACATCTTTAGTTTGTAGGCTCTAATATTTCACGTGACAAATAATCTTTCTTTCTTCACCTCCACCCTCGACACCTGTGGGTAGTCGACGTTAAGCTTGACACGTTCCTTCATGTTAAGCTTGACAATATTTCACATAAAATTTCCTACACAACCTATACTTTACGTATGCAAGCATATGAATTTATGCATGGATGATGTCAACTAAGCAATGAAACTCTATAAGGCCAATGATAGCGATGAATGGCTTATGTATCAAAAACAACAGCAAGTGAATATAATAGGCAAAAAAGATCAAAGTAAGTTATGGAAGCCAATTAGGAGATTCATTCTGATTATGAGTTATTCATACTATACTCAATGAAACAAAATGTCAACTTAAATGTTAAAATGTAAAGCTACAAAACAATATCATGCTTACTACAGTCAGGTTTCTATTATGAGCCCGCCCAGCACTTTACACTAGAATACTTCAAAACTTACCAACAAGTAGAATCATTCCTTTCGTTGGTCCCTCTATCCTCACCACAACAATAGAACTATGGCAGTTAAACTCGACTGCAACTCCTAAAACATGCAAAAGTTGAATTAATCAACTCCTGCAACATGCAAATGACCTAGGCAAAACCTAATCCACTCCAATACATGTTTATCAAACATTATTGGAATATGATAATGCTTACATCAGGGATGAATGTTGAAGTTTCCTTTTACATGCTAGTATGTCTCTTTTTGATCAAATTTTACAAGGCAGTATGTAACTTAGACATGAACACATGGGATCAAACAAAGAACTTAGAATAAGTAATTGTGAAGTTACAATATCCAAAACATATATCATCTTTAGATAAAAAAAAACTTTATACATATCTATATATATCCACAAACACTGGTAAAAGGCGTGTACCATGCATGTTCCTCTATTCATTGCAAAGTTTACCCATTTGATCAAGTCTTCATAATGACATAATTAAAAAAATATGATTGTCATGTGGTCCGTGTGTCATGGCAGTCACTAATTGGGTAAATATATACCTAAAGATATAAGTTCAAGTACACAAACCACTAAGTACGTAACTCATTTATCTTCAAATGGTAATCATTCATTTTAGATGTGTTTGACTGCTATTATCAGACAATAGACATGATGGCAAGAAAAAACTCCCACGAGAATCATTACACATATTCGGTAATTTGACCACTATTCATTCATCCAACATAAGGGCCTTGGGTGCACATATTCGAATTTAACACTCCTAAAAATAAAACCTACTAAAATAAATTAAAGCAGAGAATCATTAACAAAATTTCACCTTCTCACAACCAGGAACAAGATTTAAATTTCATTTTCACATTAAGTTTTTTTGTGACAACCCGGATTTTGGCACCCTGAAATCCGTGCCATCAGTACGATCCTCTAGACCGTGCCCCATGGCTATGTACGGAACATTGGTATAACAAGCAATATTAAGACAAAATGGATCAATAATTATACGATGTGAAAGTAAAATACTATTCTAAGTGTAAACTCAAAAAACAATTCTACTTTTATGTCCCTGCATGAAAAGAGAACCGATCTGAACCATCGGTGATAAACAGATCACCCCAGATGGTTCGTCAAAAAGAATATATCAATTAATTATATTGTTTATTAAAATAAAGGCTTGACATACCAAGCCGTACCAATGAGTTCTCAAAACTACTCTCTCAAAGTACTCAGCGGAGTCTCCTAGAAGAAGTCCTCAGGAGGGGGCTCCAACTCGTCCCCAGGCACGTAATCCGAATCACCCGGATCCACGTCTCCCGAAGCCTCGACCGCTGCTAGCACTGGACCTGTGACGTATAGTCTAAAAGGGTGACCTACATCCTAGCTCAATAGGGAACAACACAATGAACATATAAGTTAAAATCTCATATATATTCCATGATATTCTAAGCATGATGTATCTATGCATTTGCTGAAAAATTAGGTTAAAAAATGATAATTATGCCTTAAAGTTTACTGGTGATTTGCATATTTCATTTATTCTCAAACTGTTCATAAATTACACTGATTAGGCCTAAAGCAAAACTTAAATCTTCAACTTAAGTAGTCCCCGGGCAATATAGCATCGAGCCCCGATGGAATACCCTCCATCGTAGTCGAAATAGATAGTTGTTATATGTATTTCCTGGGAATACTACCCAAGCCCCTTTCTCATAGGCGGCAGGGTTAAATCTCATCTCAACATCAACTGGGATGTGCTTACTGTGTGCGGATAAACCTTCGTACCGGTGTACGGATTGGCCGCCGTACCGGTCACGGATATCCTGCCGAGTCAGTCGTGGGTATCCCGCCACGTCGGTAGGGTATTCTATTCAAACATTAAATAACAAAATATCATGTGCTTTACATATAATTATTCACCGTGTAAAAGTGCTACTTATACCAGTTAGGCCTTATCAGTAGTTATTCAATCTTACTTACATCCCTAGGATGTCTAAATTACTCGCATCACATTGATGCCTTTATCACTTTCTTATCCATTAGGGATGTCTCATTCTCATTTACTTTTTTGGTGTCACACACACACCCTTTTTACAAATATTTACACACTTAAAATATTTTCAATTTGATTTCTATATCACTACATACATGCTCTTGTAATTAAAGTATATGTTCAAGGTGTTCCCTACCTCAGGTCTCTGAAGGTCCAAGCATCAAGGTCCCACACGGCTCCTTATACTTGCTCTCACACGTACCACCTATGGTACATCATAACACATGCAACATATCACTAAAGATGCAATAGAGAAGGTCCTAGACCCTCCATGAATCTCAAGGTCCAATTAAGAAGTCAAGTGAAATGGCCAAAATCGATTAATCGACTCCCAAAATTGATTAATCGAACCCTAAATTGATTAATCGAAATCCAAAATCGATTAATTGATCCCAAAATCGATTAATTAATCCCAAATCGATTAGTCAAAATCCCCAAAATGGTTAAATCGATTCTCAAATCGAGTAGTCGAAAATCTAAAATCGATTAATCGATCCCAAATCGATTAATCGAAATCCAAAATCGATTAATCGATTTCCCAACTCGATTAGTTGATTTCTCCAAGTCTTATTTCTCCAGCCACTGGAGGTACCCAGTCGATTAGTCGATTTTCAAATTGATTAATCGACTTTCAAAATCTATTAATCGATTTCCAGAAATCGGGCATCTTTGCTTTTTCAACTTCTATACCAAAATCGATTAATTGATTAATCGATTTGGCCAGACTCAGCCCCTTTTCGGGCTGTTCTTCCAAATCTTTTCTTTATCAATTCTTTCCCTTTTTCTATGCCTTTAATCTATCTTAACTACATTTGACTAATTTTAACCATCAAGACTCATGCCTTTAAATCTAATAAGGACTCACCTCAAATCAATCTCTATAAGGATGGATTGGTTGGTTAAATAGCTAGGGTTCCAGCTTTTGCTCCCACGAATCCAATCACGTTGAATCCAGCATTTATTGCTTGATCTTCCCTTCAATCCAGCCACATTAACTCCTTACCATTAACTCACCTTAGCTCTCTCTCTCTATCTCTCTTCTTAACTCTCTTTACCAACCAAACAATGAAAACTAGGTTATTAAACCCTTATATCCTCTCTCAAGTTCCGGTGTTAAGCACATACACCAGAGATAGGTGTATGTGGCCTTAAACTCACACCATACACTACACTTAAGTCAAATTTACATTTCATTAGTTCATCACTTCATGAGTCCACTGTTTGACCATCACTTGGTCAAACCTACGACCAGTCGGGCACGGATCCTGAAGTCACCGTTCAATGCTCAAATTTTCGGGATATTGTATTTTCTCTACTTACCTATGACACAGTTGATAAAACAACATAATCAAAGATGATATGTATGAACTATTATTATGTAAATGGATAGAAATAAAGTTGGGTTTGTAATAACCCGATTTTTTCAGCATTTCTTTAGTGTAATAAAAGCTTCTTCGTTGCTTCAATTTTCATGAAAGCTTCGATGGCCATGATCTTAATCTCAGTTGTCGATAATTGCATCGACTACTATTATTACACTTTGATAACCTAAGATTTGCTTCAATTATCATACCCGACTTGTGATGACTCAACTTGATTCACTTTTTGTATGAGTAGACTCAACGTGATTCTAATCGTCAATTTAAGTCGTCATTGAGGTTTGTAGTGCTTTGCAACCCATGTTATCCAACTGAATGTCATCGATGACCTTCTATGGTCATCAATCTTAACCTAAGTACCTAACGACCATTTTGATTGTTGTATCCTTAATCTAATCAGCATGTGATGCTTTCTCAAACTCTTCAATGATATCTAAGAAGTCATTTAAGGTCCTCCAAGTAACTTTTAATGTTTTCGTCATGGCTTGAAAATTTAGAAAGGTAGCCCTAAGTTGTGGGTTGACCTTGTTGACTAGGTTGAATTAAATTTGACCACAATTGGCTGGTTTGACCCTTCCAATCTTAGTTCAATTACCTATAGTCATTTATAATGTATTTAAACTTCTAGCAAAGTAAAGGCTTGAAATGACTTCCAAAAGTTCGCAAAAAGGTCTTTATAGGGGACGAAAAAAATAATTTTATTTTAAAATGACAAGAATGCCCCTATAAGTATCACCACCTTATAAACAGCTCATAAAATTCCAAAAATTTCACACTTCTTATGTCTCTTTTTTTTGGCAAATTATTTTAAATGACAAAAACACCCTTCTAATAAAGGGCCCTTTCGGAATCACTCACGTGCATTCTACTAGTAGAAATTAAGGCCAACCACAAATACAAACATTTAAGGCATATGCAATCCTATTATTTAAGAAGGAGATGATATTAATATCTACTATACCGAACAAAAAACACTTAACACCAGGGTTTATCTACTCTATCTCATCAAACTAATTTATGTAATCCAATTAAATATCTGTTGGAAGTAATCACCAACCATAATATTTTTTCCCTGTCAATAATACCGATTTATATAATCAGTATGGCATTTGGATGATTGATACAAGATATGGGCATTTATCCTTGTTTTTATCATGAGAAATTATCTTCGTTTTCTTCATGGTTTAGAGGTTCTAGTCAAAGTTGATAGTTGCCTTCTTCTTCTTATGAAATCAATGGTCATGAATCAACGGGATTGAAAGGAACAGATATGTATGGGATTTAATAGAAGGTTGCAGATCAAATAGAGTAAAGTCGATGGACCCATGACAAATCAGGCTTGCTAAAAACCATATGAATGTTGGGCTAAATTAGGGTTATCACTTAAGGGAAGTAAAGATGACTAATTGAAATTGTTTGCCATGTCGGAAAATCACAACGAATGGGCTGGGGAAGGAGGAAGTAAAAGATAAAAGGCCAAGTCACTAGAGGTTGGAAACCGAAAATCAATTTTTAATCATAATTATGGTTGGACTATTGGAAGAGAGGTTAAATTTGCCTGAATAACTAACTTGTGGTTGTAGTTGGTGTGTAACCAAAAGGTGTGACTAACCATCCTTTTGTATTTAAGAAAACGCTTTAGTGGGTTGATCAAGACCCTAGATTACCAAATCCAAGAGTCATAAACCCCATGAAAGGAGATTCATTAAACTTGATCAGATGGGTCCCCTTCATGTCTGCAACCCCTTGGCATCTCCCAGATATTTTCAACCACATTGAAGATCTAATTGGGGACATAAACTACACTTCTAGCTCTACATTACGCGATAGAAATGTGTGGAATCAAACTGGCTTACCAAATTAGGAGTTCAATAGGTTACCATCCTGATACTTTTTTATCAGTAAAACTAATTTCACTTTTTTTAAAAAAATAAAAATAAAAAACAAAAGTATTGGGCCAAGCAAGGCGCTTAGCGAAGGGGAACGAAAATATAATACACAAAAAACATATAAACAGTGGTCAATAGGAGGCGGCAAAATCAGTCACTGAGCTTCGGCAATGCCATCACCCCGGGGACAGGAAGAGCCCAAATCACACAAGCAGACATCAGCATGTGTCCAATCAGATAGTACAGTCCTGAAGGATCGAAGCACAAGACATGTCAACAAAACAAGGATACTGTCATTAAAGGAAACCCATGCATTAGACATTAGGCCAATTCTTCTTTGTGCATTGTTCGGCCGGATGTATGGGAACCGTTAGATCAAGTCATATTGATTCTACCCCACAGTATCCGTTTTCAGTTCATCTTTGTTCAAATTTTGATCAAATGACAGTTCTAACTGATGGAGGAATGAGTGAAAGATGAACAAAGGCACCAGCTTGGCAGCAGGGTTTAAAATACTGGTTTTCTGTAATGTATCGTCCAGCTCCAAAACCTGTAAGTATCGTTCGATAGGTATCGGTTCGGAAAATACATTGGTATGTATCACCTGGTACATCACGAATATATATGTAATGCACCGGTATGACACACTCAAAGTATCGTATCGGTGACCCACCAAAATCAGTAGGTACCGGTTTCAGACGAGATTTTGAACCATGTTTGGCAGGCACAACTCACATCTCAAATTAATTAGTCAATGAATGCAGAGACGCTTGTCCAAAGTGACGAGATTGTCACGTCATATATGCCATTTTTTTAGGGGGGTGTACCATTCTGATCCACTAAATAGAGTAGCTTCTGATTTCTTCACCATTTGAGTAGTTACATGTGAATTTTTTCTTAAAAATTTAAAATTTAGATCCACCAAATGGAGCTGATGGACCTAAGAAATATCTTCAGAATTCAGCCCAAATATCTCCAAAATTAAAGGATTTAAAATATAAAAATAAATAAATAATTCAACCCAAATACAATATTCACTCATATTATTTATAGTGCCTCAAATTCTAGTTACGCAGATAGTCTCTTTTTTGTACAACAATAAAACTTGATGTGCCTTGCTTGCACATTAGAGCAGAAACTATTACCAACATAACACAAAACAAAAGTAAATTAAATATTTGGGGGAAAAAAAATACCAAAAGAAAAAGGAACACCTTTCTCATGTTATCTTCTATTGAGGTAATATTTAAACAGGGGAGAGCAGTTTGAAAATCAAAATATAAGTAATAGATATGAACATCAAATTACCTAAACAGTAGGGAATCTGGGTTGAGCCTCTAGCTCAACTGGAAGGTGCATTTGTAGGCTGTTTCAATTCCAATTTCCCTACCAAAAAAGAAAAATGAATTCATCGCGGATTTAACGCTGCTCAATAATATTACGGAAGATCTAGCTCAACATAATTCTGAACTAGAGCCAAGTATAAGTGATAAGCAGGTTTCTTACTTCTTTGGCTCATCAAAGAATTAAACTAATGAATTGATGTAGAACTAAGGCATAGGTAACATTTCAACAAGGTTAGCCTTTGGATATGGTGAAAGAGTATTGATATTTTAAATCATTCTGTATCGAGATTGAGTAGGAATATGAATATATGTAACAATATAAGCTTGAAAAGCAATATCATTTTTTATCTGACACTACACAATTTAGTCTCATAAACAAAATAATCCAATGCCAGTAATATTCTTTGGTTTTTGAACAATTAAAAATTCACAAAACCAAATTTAAAAGGTTCACTGGCTTAATACCTTCTAAAGAGTAGTGTCAGAGAAATGTTGGCCCTGCATTTTAACATAATGGATAAAGAATCAATTAAAGGCGCCCAAATGAGTATCATAATTTGATATGAATAATTCAGACTGAATAAAAATGAGACAATTTCTATGTATCGAAGATATCTGGTATCTGTTATATCCTAAAAATGTATTCAAAAACAGAAAAATAAATAAATGTTGAAGTTGCCATACCTGGATTCAAATCTCTGTCTTTGTTTGGGTATGTGACATAACCATCTTCAATCTGTAGAAATTTGCTCCCCATCAATCCATATGTTAGGGATGTGCGATATCTTGGGCCAATCTTCGCCATCAAAGCATCTTAGTTGTATGAACAAATCATAAGGGATGCTTATAGTCTGTATAAAGAAATGTCGTGGCAGTATAAGTGTGCGCAAGCTCTTAGTTTTGTAAAATCTCTCAAAGGTCATCAGATCAATAATATAACAAAACAGTGACAAATGTCGAGCCTTTCCTGATATACCACATAAATTATCATCCTCTATTCGAAAACATTCGTATCTTGAAATAGATTGTGCTAGATCATGAATGAGGTCATGCATCTTGTATATCGATTGGTCAAGTTGATCCTTATGCGAATACTGAAAGAATGATCTCCACAACAAATCATCAAAATATTCACTACATATATCTTCAATTTGCTTTCTTCCCTTAGGTTGAATAAAACCTTCCCCCATCCATATTTGGACTAACGTCTCCTTATCGAAATCAAAACCCTTTGGGAATATGGAGCAAAATGCAAAACACTCAAGCTTAGATGATCCAATCAGAAAAATCTCAACAAAATAACATAATCATTTTTCAAATCAGATCGTTCACCTTTTGCTTCTTCTGTGATTTTGGAGACTCATCATCATCAAAGCTATCTTCTCCATCACTGCTGATATCCTTTTTAACAGTTGCATTAGGCTTCAAAATAGGAGTGGTCTGCATGAGGCACAATGACGAGATCATTAAGAATAAGAAATATATTAATGAAAAAACACAACATTGCATCTAACCAATGCTGAATTTATTCATGAAGATGTCCACCTTTTTCATCAGCTATGCCTTTGAAGGCTCTTCATCAGAGCTATCCTCGGAGTTTTCCTCTTTATCACTGCTGCCCCCTTTATTAACAACCTTCGCAATGGGCTCTGTTTCATTCATATTAAGAGTGGTCTGCATGAGAAACAGAAATATCAAATATTACATCAAGCAAATGCATTGCAAACAGCTACCAGATTTTCAACTATTTTTAACAAAGATGCTTACAGTTTTCTCCTTTTATACCTTTGACAGCTAGTCATCAGAGCTTTCATTTTCATCGTTGCTGCTCTGTTTCTTAACAAGCTTCGCATTGGCCTTCGTTGCATTTGTCGTAAGGGGATTTGAAGGCTCATCATCAAAACTATCCTCAGAGCTTTCATCTTCATCACTGCTGCTCTATTTTTTAACAAGCTTCACACTAGTCTTTGTTGCATTTTTAGTAAGGGTGGGCTGAACAAGGAATGATGAAAATATATGGTCAGTTAAAATGGATGGAGAAATTATCAAACATTGCAATTACAACTACCAAAAAAAGATAGCTACCACATTTCCACTTTTTTTAATGAAAAGTTGAAGACCATTACGTTTTTCTCCAGCTGCATTCTTGAAGGCTCGCCATCAAAGCTTTCATCTTCATCACTATGCTTTCCTTTTTAACGGCCTTCGCACTGGGCCTTGGTGCATTTGCAACAATTGTAGTCTGCATGAGGAACAACAACAAAAATATGGTCAGTTAAGAACAACAAAATGAAGCAAAACAAGGGATTTCCATCTATTCTTTAATGATGAGCCCCCCACCCCCAAAAAAAAGGATTTCCATCAAGAAATGCAAAGAGCTCCAAAATTTCAACGTTTTCAATGAAGAAATCCACCTTTTTCACGTGCTGTGGTTTCAAGGTCTCATCATTAGAGCTTTCATCTTCATCACTGCTGCTCTCTTTTTTCACAACCTTCACATTGGGCTTCATTGCATTTGTAGCAAGGGTAGTATGCAAGGGGGAAAATGATACAGATAATCAATTAACAATGTGGAAAAACATAATAAAAAAAGGGTATCTACATATAGCAACTTCAGAAATAAAAAAAGGGTATTCACATGCCTTAAATGAGAGTGTAGTCAGTGTTTAGGGTCCAAATTTGACCTTTTTAATGGTTATATGTGCAGTGCCAAAGTTGGCTTATTTGTCTCAGACAACCAAAGAGATAGAGAGCAATGAAGAAGAACAAGAGACTATAGTTATAGCCAGGCTTCTTTCAAATTTCAGGCCCAAGGATGAAAGCAAACCAGTTAGACATAGGGATCAACAATCTCAAATAAGAAGAAAAGTGATGGTAGAATTTAGATACATGAGTAGCTCTACTTCGTCTTCGTTTTCTTCTCATAAATGCAGACGTTTCGATCTCTTATCAGACTTTTCTTCAGTAAAATATTAGCATCAGGACTGCTCTAAGATCTTACCACCACTCTCTATGTTGAAACATTATGAAGTTTCTCCTCAACAATCCTTCTCAATAAACAGCAGCCACCCATCTCTTTATTCACCAAATAGGCGAATCCCAGTGCAAGTTAGAAGTAAATATGAGGTCTATTTACGAGAGATAAAACCTCCATAGGAAGAACATCAAAAGGGTGAAGAAGAATGGCTTTATAATGAATCAAATGTAGCAGAAAAGATCACTAAAAAGGACCCCAAGACTTATTATGAAGTTCTGTTTTCATGCTAAAAAATATTTATCCAATGTCAAATTCTATGCCCAACACTTCAAATATCAAAACTTTGCCTGATGAGAAGTTACCGAGCCAGATCAGAATTAGGCCTTCTAGATCCCCCCTACAATGATCAATTATGGCGAATTGAACGAAATTTCCCATGTAGTTCATATTCGATCGGTCATACCAGTTTGTGTTGCGCCTCCCATTAGGTCTCCCCTAGCGACACATGGTGTAGTGACACCGAAGAAAGAAGCCTCAACCTCAACCTCAACATCTCCAAGAACAATAGAAGAGATCTCTGCAGCCAGTTTAAAGCTCAATAAGCTTCAATTATAAGAAATGACCAGATGCCCATCATCTATTTTTACCTCATGATTATAAATTCTTCAACATTTGGTTGACGGGTCCTTTACTAAACCCTGGTTTGTTTCCTAAGCCATGATTTTGGCTCATGGGCATTGTATGAAGATTTGTTCCTTGATGACATTTTATTACAAATGTGAGTACTTTTGGAATGTGAGTGAAGTTTCTATCAAGAAACCAGATATATAAATAATCATTTTTGAAACCATAATCATCAAAGGCTTGAAATTTTTGAATGATGAGTCTTTTATTAAGGATGGGAGGGTGATGCGTCCATTATAATTATAAATAAATTGTTTTGTTATTCACCACTGCAAGCTTGTAGAACAATTTGGAGAATCAGTTCACATTATTCAAGCACTTTGGAGATTCATACTAATAAAATAGCAATGATAAAAATAACCCTAGCACTTTGGAGAATCAGTTCATATTATTTAAGCTTTCCTCTGAATCTTTGCCAGAAACCTGTGGAGTAGCTATTCACTTGGCTCGGTTTGGATTACACATTATTTATCAATAAACAACCGAACAAATTAATAATAATAATCAATTGCCTAGAAGTTACAATTAAAAAAGAACAAATTTTGACAATTTATCCTATCTTTTGAACACCATTAGAATGAATGAGTTGAACAACTTATCTAACATTTTATTAAATAGAAAACGACGAAGATCATCACTCACCGGACTCAGACCAAGATACAATCTGAAAGTAGAAGTCCCTCTTTCTCTTCTGATAAAACACTGTACCAGAGAATCTCTCGAACCAGGCTACACATATAAATTATGATTAGAACAAAAAATTGAAAGAAAGTTTGAAGTGTCCAACCAATTATTTGTTAATTAAACGTAAATCTCACCTGCTTCAGTGAAATCGGAAATGTGTTTCTTCCACACTCCTCAGGGGTCTTAAAGATCTCCTTGGTGATCTCATGCCACGACCTGCACACCAATGCACAAGAGGCGACGTGCTTCCTAGCAGGCCACGTGGTCTCTCTCGCTTCTAATCTCTGTATCACATCCTGAAGCAGTTCAGGCGATAGGTTCGCCCACCAGCGCTGCTAAACCGGTTCAAGAGTGAATCGACTGACACCGGTCGGCGTTCGAGCCAACCGGTTCAGGGCAAGCTTCCCTTCTGAACCTCGTTTGGACATGCTCCAAATCCCTTCTCTCATCTCTTCAGCTCACAAACAAGGCCTTTAAATGACATCTCTTTTTACGTAAGATCGGTGTGGATCTAGATCGAGAAACAACAATGCTTGAATCAAATCGATGAAATTAAAAGCACGAGATGAACGCAATGTTAGGGTTCATAGATTTACCTGGCAGATCTGGAACTGTTGTCTAGATCTAAAGGGGAATCCGACGGTGGTTCTACATATACTTCTTTTTTCCACTGTCAAATCCGTCAATCCTAGAGGAATCTAACGTTTAAAAAAGGAATGCGAAAACAGATCAAACTTTTCACATTTTCATCTGTCCTCACGAGAAAAGTGACCCGTTTTCAGTAACTTCTACTTGTCCAAATCTCCGTAGCCCTCCACCCGCCAAAAATATACAAATTACATAGAAAAAAATCCTACAAATTGAATCAATTTTCAAATGCAGGCCGAAAAATCGCAAATCGTCCTCTACATTCACCTGAACAGGTCAAAAAATTCATCGTTTTTGTACGGTTACACTCGAATCCACCTACAATGCCTTCAATGGAATCTTGTTGGGCTCCAACTACTTCACGGCAAACCTGATCGATTCAGCTGAAACCAATTTCCATCTCTCAAACTCTAGCTCAAACGCTTCGTCTCAAACCCTAGCTCACACCGATTTTGATCGTCTCAAACCGATTTCAATCGTCTCAAACCAATTTCGATCATCTCAAACCCTAGCTCAAACTGCTTCGTCTCAAACCCAAGCGTAAACCGATTTCGATCGTCTCAAACCCTAGCTCCACAATTTTGATCATCTGAAACCCAACCTTCATCTCCACTCAACCATGTTTTTTAGTTTTTGGAGTCCTCATAGCCTACATGAGAATAAATAGAATTTTCTCGGATGTAACTATGCGCGAGATGTTGGCGGGATCAGTTTCGCATTTGCAATCTCTGAGAGATCCTCTATTTGCAATCTTTTAGAGACGGCTAAAGCCGTCTCTCTTAGTGTGAAAAGGGTCACTAAAACTTATCAAGACAGCTCCTTAAGTCAAAATCGTCTCCAATAATAGCAATAGAGACGGTTTTTAGAAAAGTCGTCTCCAATAATAACAATAGAGACCGCTTTTAGAAAAGCCGTCTCTAATAACCTCATTAGTAGGGACGGCACCCAAAGCCGTCTCTAAAATCCGTATCCAAAAGTCCTATATTTTGTAGTGTCCTCTCACCATAACATCCAAACCGTCCATTGTATTATTTACATTGGCACCCCCACTAATTTTGAAAAACTCATGCATGACCAAATACTTTTATAATTCATCTTTCCCTCGTCCTTTTTTGTCATTTGCGCCTAATGAACCAGCAGCAAAAAAAACCACTCTCCCGTCAAAGAGAACAGAACAAAAGACGATCAGGTGGTTGTGGATGATTTGAGGAACATGGTTGTAGGGTCTCCATTGTGTGTTTCTATTCACGGAATTCGTAGGAAATGTACCTCATGGCAGCAGCAGCACCCACTGATGGGATCAGGAGGTGTAGATTCACTAATTTCTTATATGTAAGGGTTTAATGATTCCGCTTAAATACTTTAAAAAAAGCTCCAAACCAAAATCAAGCATAAAACTAGAACACCTGGCCAGGAGTCTGTGTAGAGAGAGATATAAGCATCCGAACCTATGCTTTGAACTTTAAATTAGAAACAAGTAGTCGATGTTTTATTTTGTAATTTGGATTTAAATTCCACCTGCACCTAAATATTCTGAAAGAGAAAAGAAAACCAGACCAAAAAGGTTCCAAACGAATAAGGAAGCGTGGTGATATATAAGATTCAGATATATGTGACTCACTTCATGATCGGTGAGGCCCTCTAAATCATTCACAGCTCGATTGATTGCGTGTAGTATGATTTTCTTCACCTGTCTCATGCGAAACAAATTCAAGCAAGGCTATTAGAAAATGGTTAACTGAAGCTTGCGGTGCATCTTCTAATGTGTATATAAGCAAGCATATTTTAATGTTGAAGCCAGACATCCGAGCTGTTGAAGGTTTCTAGGGCACCCTTCATCTTTAAACAACAAACTCAATCGACATCAATTAAATTGCACTATTCTGAGTGCCATATATAGCTCCAACAGAACCTCAGTCTACAGTGGAAAGAGGGAATACGCCATGCAAGTATGGATGCTACATCAATAACTACATTCGCATAATACATGCATACCAATTACCACATATGCATAGATATATATATAGAGAGAGAGAGAGAATGGAAAAATTATAGGGAAAATTAGAAAAACAACTTTAAAAAGCAAACTTTTTAGCATAAGGGTCCAAGTCCGAAACTAATTAAACGTTTTAAAAAAACCATGCTTTCACCGTCATCCTTTGCTCTGTGATTCTGAGGAAGTAGGCCAAATTCTTCAGTCAAACGAAGGCACTCATGGACATTTTTAGGTGAGACGAGGTCAAGTGCGACCTTTATACATAACTGTCAAAGGGAAAACATGAACTTCATAATAAGGAGGCCATAGAAAATTGAACTCACTTTCTAAAATGTTTCTACAAAACAGTGCTTTCACGATTTTCTGAAGTTTCAAAATCCGTAAAACATTCACCTGAGCCAAAAGGTGGAAACAGTACGCAATAACACTACATTTGTCCAGAGTGTTAGGACAGGCATTACCACATCAGACATATTACAATGAAGCTTAGTTATAGAATCTCCCTTGCGGAGCTATTGAGCAATCCCATAAGCAATATATGTCTTTGGCCCCAGGTCTGGCTTCAGAACTAGTTTTGGCAGCTTTGCAGCAAGATTAAGAAGACCATATTTAGGATTTGTATATTCCTGAAGTGGCAAAGCACTGATAAATTCAGCTCCACGGCGTAGGTGGTAAGCGCTCCTCAAACAAGTTTCCTGGGGGCCAATCCTTCAGTTTGAGCATCCGTGGCCATGAATTTTTATGCGCGCTCACCTCTGCATATCCCATGAAAAAATTGGTGAATATTAATCTCAACCTGCATATTATAACAAGATTTAATGTCAGTTCCACATATGATCTACCAGATTGGAGCATGGACAAGATTGCAACAAATCAAAATTACCCATTAATGTTAGATTTTTTGTGGTCAATATATTAACCCATCTTTGTTTTTCTATTAAAAATTGGGTTGGACTTTTGACTACACGTATCTTGAGGCAATAGAAAGTAGTTTCCTAATATAAGTGATATGTCTCCACAGTTTTAAATAGAAATAAACAAATGAAGTCTATGAAATTATGTTAGACAGATCTACCATAATTTAAGAGAGGATTTTCTGTTCCTTATTCAATTAGAATTCATTTCATAGACTAGCAAATAGATGGATAACCATTCGAGGAAGGTATGCAGCCAGACACATGTGGTTACTTGCACATGAGATTTGTGTTGTTGCACACATTTAAAAAGGAGTTGGTATTTTAGAGGACTTCTGTCACATGCAACACCATCTGAGCTATCTAATTTGAAGTCCATGATGTTAGATTGAAATAGGGTTGTCCATTGGTTGGGTTGACCTAATCCCCAGCCCGTTTCATCTAAATTTTTAATTGGGTTGAGCACAAACATATGACAATCAAGTTGGGTCAACATAAGTGAAATTTAGGGTTGGGTCGGGTTTGGATCATGCCCTAACCCTGCCTTGACCGGATGATCCGACTTAATGACTTGCCCGCCCTGACCAGATGATCAGATTTAATGACTTGCATATCTGACCTAAAGACTTGCCCGTCCTAACTCGACTCAATGATATGATCGGATCCCATGACACGGCCCAATGCCCTTCTAATTAGCATTATCCTTAATACTATATAAAAGTAAAAGTAGTTTCTGTCACATTTTTTAATACCAAAAATACCCTTAATTCCTCCCTAAAATATAGAATCTCTTTTCCAATGAAAATACGTAAATAATGGTATCCAAATAAATTATTTCCTTCCTTATTTTTAGCTCCTTCAAAGAAACCCACAAATTTAAGAGAATTAACAATTTTGCCATAAAAGTTCTCTTTACTAACACTTTCAAAGAAACCTACAAAGTTAAGAAAATTAACAACTTTGCCATAAAAGTTATCTTTTCTAACACCTTTAAAAAAACCTATAAAGTTAAGAGAATTAACAATTTTGCCATATAATATTTGACTTGTTTTGATATCAAATTTCCTTATGTGAAAATTTGGGCAAAAAAATGATCTCCATCAACTAATACAAAGAGTCGATCGTTTTTTGCAAAGATGCCTTCTAAGATTTTACGATTGTTAAGTTACCCAAATAATAATTTATTGGCATGTTGTAACCCTTTGAGCCACGATTAATGTACCCCTCATCAAATTTTCTCATCTTACCTAATCGAATTTCAACTTTTCCCACCTAAAATAGAAATTAGATTCAGTCTGAACCGATTTTTTGATCGATTGGAGTTGGTTCAATTAGTTAGATTTTTTGCGCGGATTCAGATTTCGGTTCAAAACTTACACCCATATGAGGGTAAGATCGTAGTCTCAAGAACTATTTTACGAAAGATTAGGGTGAAAAACGATCTCCATTATCTAATTTCAAGCAATCATGGATTTGAATGGGGTACAATCATCATTTTATTATTTTAAGCTACTTTCTCAATTTTCTCATACTACCTAATAAATTTTCGATTTTTTTCCTCAAAAATCGAAACGAGTCCAGAATAGGTTAATTATCGATTATCGAGCCTGTTTGGACCAGTTCAATTCACCAATTTTTAGGTCAGGTTTGAGTTTTGAGTCAAAACTTATACCCCTATGTATGGGTGGACATTACTATTCATATTTTTAATAATAATTAATAAATATGTAGGGTATGAAAATTTGAAGCCTTAGTTATATTAGTTATTATAAAATTAAAGTAGAAATTAATAATTAAGAAAATTTTATTAAACATATATAATTAGTATATCATCGAATTAATCGAACGTGATAGGATAGAAACATGTATCTATAATAAGTTCTACAAAATACTCGAATCAATATAATATTTAACAATAATTGTTATTAGTTTTTTAGTGATTAACTGATAATATACGATTATGATTTTATACGATCAATCAATTTTAACTCATAATTAAAATCATCTTTGATCAAAATATTTCATTTTACGGTGTCCACGTGCACTTCTCAACTATGTTTGAACCACATTTAAAGTTCAACCAGTTAGACCTGATCAAACCATAGCAACTCGGCATGCCAATTAAGATCCCACCTCCAAACATACCTTTAAATATCCCAACTGAATCTTTGAGAGTGCCCATATTAAAACCCATTGACTGCTTTGAAATGGATGATAACAGTGTTTTTCGTTCCAACCTTTCACACTTGATCTTGAGATTATAGGCGTACCATTAGACGGTCAGATATTGATTTGACGTGCATAAATTTCAAAGTGACCTTAAAATCAAATTTAAACGAGATGAATAGCAGGTGATTTTATCAAAATGTGATTTTACCTTTAAGTAACTATGCCCACCAAATCTATTAGGGCACCATGTTAAAACCAATTGATAGTTTTGAACTAAATGATGGAGAATTTTTTTGTTCCAACTTTTTACACACTTGATCTCGAGATAACGGGCGCACCATAAAATGGTTAGGCATTGATTTAACGCGACACAGATTCCCAAAAAAGTGACCTTAAAATCAAATTTGGTGTCAATATCTCGAAAATAAGTGTTTCTTTCAAGTCAAAGTGCAAGATACAATTTATCAAAATTATCTTACAAGGTCGTAGATATCCCAAAGCATTAAATAAGAGACTACGGATGATGAAGACGATAAAATCCTCAAAAAAGTTAAAGTCGAGAAGGAATAAATACCTATTTTCGATTTAATTGAAATTTCTAGATTATACTTATTTGTTAGTTTTTATTTTTTCTCTTTATGTTCTATAGTTGACAATATAAGTAATATTATTTTATTTTTTATTAAATTTTTTATAATTTTAAATTATACATAATAAAGACATAAGAAACATAATAATAAATATTTTTTTTTTGTCTTTACTAAATCATAAAACATAGTAACGAACGCTTGAAATACTATATTTTTTTATGTTCAAATCACCCGATAGATGTCTAAAAATAAAATTCGATCATTTAAAGGTCCTAATATCCACGTGCATTTGTACGTGCCTTTTTACTAGTCTATATAAACATGTCTAGGAAGACCTCTATTTACATGTACTTAATATTGTATCAATAATAATTAGTAAAACTAATTTGCGATTATTATAATTAATTTAGCTTGTTTATATGCTTGACACGACCTATTGTTTTGACTTGGTTGATCAAATTTCGAAGCCAAATATTCTTTACTGACAATAGAGGTTTTCGCATATGAGAGTTGTTGACTGGCTTGAATTAGACGATGAAGATCTATTTCATCTCAATCATCCACCCACCCAGTTGATCGTGGCACACATATTAGATTGTTAGAAGTTGATTCCATGTGGCACACATACTCCACTTTGCCTGACCAAACATAAATAAAAAGCTTGATCCCAACCTGAATTTCTATCCGAGCCGTGTTTGAGACCCGTTCTTTTTAACGGTTGAAAGCCCGACCCAAACCTGGCCCGGCCTGTTGGCAGCCCTCATGTCTACAGGTAGGATTTGGAAGGAGCGTTTGGGTTACCCGACACACTTTTGGCCCTATTCTCAGCCATATCTATTTACTTCTATCTGCAAATTGAGAGTCTAGGCTTGGTCCGTCATTTTTCATTTGGGACAAAGATATCTCTTCTATTATTCTTTCTCCTTGAAGCAAAAGCAAAAGCTGGGATATAAAAAATCAAAGGCCAGTTGAGGAATTTTGCTTTTAAATATAGGGTACCGATAGCTGCCCCTATTATAATCTATTTTTCTCTCTTTTATGAAGTAAATTTTATGTTTTTTCGGGTGTATGGGTGTCATTTCATGAGAGATTGACCAAAAGGATGGTACCCAAGTCTACCTTCTCCACCAAGTTTCCTTTTCTTGGTGTTGCTTGGAGCTCAAAACATGGAGACTTTTTTTTTTTGATAAGTCAAAACGTGGAGACTTGAACTATTGAAGAGGAAGGAGATTCATGCATCTTAGAGTCCGCAAAATGCATCTGGTAAGCCACCTTAATCACTGCATATGGTATTGCTCTTTGGTAGCCTCTGCCATAACAGAGCTCACTTGCTTTAGCAGGTTACCATCCTTTCTGTTAATATCCCGGCACTTGCTTTAGCAAGTACCCCTTCTCCTTGATAATTCCTTGCATAGCAAGATTTTATGCATGATTTACCTACACTAGCAGTTCTACCCTCCTCTCTACTAGCTCCCTATCAAAGCAAATAGAATCAACTCTGACAAGGAGTGAGTAGAGAGGAGGGTAGAACTGCTAAACAGGTAAATTATACATAAAATCTTGCTATGTAAGGAGTTATCAAGGAGAAGGGGTACCTGCTAAAGCAGGTACCGATGTTAATAAAAAGGATGGTAACCTGCTAAAGCAGATGAGCTCTGCTATGGCAGGAGCTACCAAAGAGCAATGCCATACGCAGCCCTAATGAATGCAAAGTTCGTATAAATGCATGAGTAGCTTTGCGCACCAAATTAATACAAGGTTGAAAATGAGGTTTCACAGATTTTTATGTTCATATATAATTGTGTATTTTCCACAATTTAACTACTTTAGAAGAAGATTGACTAGAGCAGCCCTTCACTGCTCTGCTCCCATTGGGCATCTATGACCAACTCTATTTAATTAAGCAAACCTCTCTTTGCACCTAGGCGATCACTAAGGGTGCTTACATTTGAAACCTATGGATTGCTTAGATTAGATGATGATCATTTTTTACCCCTATTTTTACTCTTTGGATTTTGATACCATGAGCATACCATCGTACGACCAGTTTGTTATTTTTCGTTGCATAGATTCCAAAAAAATTGCATTCAAATCATGTGACACACATCATGCTCAAACGAGATTTTAGAGTATTTTTTGGGATATGTGTCACGTGGAATAAAAACACATCGTCTGATGGTAAGCTCATGCTATTTAGATCCATCGTGTGGAAGATTGGGGGGAAAAAGATTTCCAACGTCTGATTGAAAGCAAAGGTACCCTTTATTTACAACTCAAGTTTGCACGTAATTATAAAAAATAAAAAAACTCAGGTTTGCACTGCCATCATAGAATCGCAGGATATATAGCCTTGACTATCATTTAAGCACCAAAATGGGCTCACGGTGTGGGCAATCCACAGTGTCAAAGTGATAGATCATAAGTTCAAAGACATTGGACCCAAAAATAAAAAAAAAATTGAGGTGTTTTAACCATCCGATCTGTACACTCTAATGCCAACCATTGTGTTTAATTTTAATGATTGGCATTCAAACTCGCAAATCGGATGGTTCACATCCACTTATGGAAATGATTCTTTGGCAAAAATAATTTTTAATAATGGATTGCTGCTTGAACCATTTAGATTAGTCATAAATTGATGTCACATTATATATTAGCTATAAAACCGCACTTCAATGATGTGAGATAAAATATTATAATTCAGTGGTGGTAGATCATTTAAACATCATTTGCTGCTTAAATGTCGATCAGAGCTATTAACCCTTTTTCGCCACATAGATCTTTTGGCCATGACTTCAAATTAGACGGCCTCATGATATTTCATGTGGCACATATCTCTGTAAGTGACCTGTGAACCAATTACTTGTACTTGAGCTGCTTACTTAGTACAAATTATTATAAGCTTCACTTGTGACTTAGCTCTAAATAGGACTATACATGTTGACCTTTCACCCAGTCGAGCACATAAACTTCACTCTTAGGTTTCCTCAGATTCTCATGAACCAGACCCGATCTTTGGGTCTTGTCGGATTGACTCAACGGTCAGATCGGGTTTTCAGGTCAAGCATCCCTTTTCTCATATATATATATATATATATATATATATATATATATATATTTACTTCTATATGCAAATTGAGAGTCTAGATTTGGTCCGTCATTTTTCATTTGGGACAAAAAGACTCAACTGTTTACTCATACATATCTTAGGTTGAAGAATTTGATTATTGGGAATAAAAAAATTCTAAGGTCATTTCTGAAACATTCAACATGTAAATATAGCTCCAGGTAGTTCCCTCTATGAGATTCCAGTTTTAATGCTATTTCATTTTATTGTTGAGTGATTCGCTATTCTCCAGGGATAAAAATGTCATCAAAAGAGAAGTCCTAACTTGTGATAGGTGTTGCTTCCACATATTCCTCCACATTAAATGAACTACAGTTACATGAACATAAAAAATAGTAATTTTCTTTGAGAGTAGAGTGACACATTCCTCCACATTAAATGAGCTACAACATGTATACTTGGTAGCCAAGAAAACTTCCTCTGCAAGGGGTGGTTTCGTTAGTTAGAATTTTTTATTGCGGTGGTTTCGTCTCCTCTGCAAGGGGAGATAAGCAATATCCCGGGAGATGACTTTTTTCGTCCTTTTGACTTGTCTCGTCACCGCCACCAACGGTTCGATCTACGCTTAGCTTTTTGCGTTGTCGATGACCAAAACTTTCGGACGAAAGATGTTGATGCTCTTTGACGAAGCCACTTTTCTAGTGCGGCGATCAATGAAGTGGCTGTTAACTTAGTGATGCTTATTATTGGCCGGATTTTTCTTAGTGTCGGTATCGGTTTCGCGAATTAGGTGGGACCTCCTTCGGAAATAGTTTCTCTATTAGATGAAATACAACGAGAAAATGCCATTTCGACTCGTTTAGGATTCGATCCCAAGCTTGATGGGTTCATGGTCTCTCTCTCTCTCTCTTCTTTCTCTCTCTCTCTTTGTTATTGTACATGCAAAATAGTCTCTAATTAAGTGTTTTTTTTAAAAGTTAAGCAAGAAAACTACTATGATGTTGTAATGAAGTATATGTCGAATTTAGCGGAGTCATTCAACTAAGCGACTTTCTTGAACAAGATTGAAATGCAGCTCAGCAATCTCTCCAAAGGAGCTTATAGAAGTTGCATTGCTCTTTTTTTTTCCAATAAAAAAGCTTGGATATTTTATAATTGCTGCTTAAATCATTAAATTGCAGGGTAATTTGAGGTGGGTTTCTTTTCTTTTTCATTTCGGATCCCAGATCTTGGGGTGAAACAGAGGTTACTTTAATGATTTATCAAATTTTTTTTTTCTGGGTTGTGTTTTTTGAAGAACTTATTGTCTATATATATTTTAAAGTTTTTTTTTTTGAGTTCATGGATGTAGATATGGAGAAAGAATCAAGAGAGCAAACAGATTTTTTCTTACAGTGGGGGAATCAAAAGAGAACGAATGTGTTAAGGTGAAAGACGATAAGGTTTTAGATAAATCTTTGAGTAAAAAAATAACATCTAGAGTCAATCGATGTGTGATGAGAGTCGAAAAAGAGGCCCAATCTCTCCTCGTCAACAAGTATAGAGAGAGAATCATCAACGAATATGATGGAAAAACTGAATTTTTTATCCTTCTAACAAGAAATTAAAAAACCCTTTTTTTTTTGGAGGATCTCAAATTCGACAACAATTCCATCGAATACAAATGACTATCAAAAATCACATTCGTCTTCACCAGAGAAGGAAGATAGGTATTAATTTTTTATTTTTTAATCTTCATATGCTTGATTTTACAACAACCCATTAATTTTGTTGAACAAAATTTTAATTTTTGAATCAATTAACAGGTATTATTCGACAAGGGGGTTATCGTTTTTAGAAGAAGGGGGAAAGGTTTCGATGGAGATGGGAGATGAGAACGTGTTGGTGTTATCAAGGTTCTTTATTTCCTTGTCAAGTAAAGTGATGAAAGGGTGTAAATTGCCGTAGAGGCCAAAAAAGAGGGAAAAATTCATTCAGAGAAGCTTACTTGTAAATTTTTACACATTTAATTTTAGAAAAAAATTACAAACATTTTTTTTTCACAATTTATAGTATTTATTTATTTATTTTATTTTCTTTTTTACTTTTTCCTTTTGACTTTTTGTGGTTGTAGTTGGTGAGTCCTGGGGCATGGCTATGTCATCTTTCTCAAGGGAGATATGAAGTCAAGGAAAAGAAAAGTTTCAAAAAGGTAAATGATTTGGTTTTGTTTGATTTTTTTTTTTTCAATTGGGGTTTGGTTTGGTTTTTATGGATTTGTTGAGATTTTTTTTTGTTAGGTTTTATGATATGCAGAGAGCAAGAGGTTTGAAGGCCATAAAAAGTGTGGAAAGTGATTCAGATTGAAGAGAGAGAGAGGGAGAGAGAGAGAGAGAGAGAGAGAGAGATTTGTATGGAATAGAATAGATAAAAGGGGATTGAGCAAAAAGAGGCTCTTTTCTTACTTGTCTTTATTCAATAGAATTGATTAAATTTTGTTCTCAGGGAATGTTTACACATTTTATTTTAGAAAAAAACTGCAAACTTTTTTTCCATAGCTTATAGTATTTATTTATTTAATTTCTTTTGTTTTATACTTTTTTTTTTTTTTGACTTTTTCTAGTTGTAGTTGGTGAGTCATGGGGCATGGCTATCTGATCTTTCTCAAGAGAGATAGATATGAAGTTAGGGGAAATAACAGTTCCAAAAAGGTAACTGATTTGGTTTTGTTTGATTTTTTTTTTTCAATTGGGGTTTGGTTTGGTTTTTATTGATTTGTTGAGATTTTTTATTGTTGGGTTTTATGATGTTATAGAGAGCAAGAGGTTTGAGGGCCATGAGAAGTGTGGAAAGTAATTCAGACTGAAGAGAGAGAGATTTGTATGGAATGGAATAGATAAGACGGATTGAGCAAAGAACCTGTCTGTATTCAATGGAATTGATTAAATTTTGTTTCCAAGGATGGGAATAAATAATCACTATCAAATTATGCTTTCAATGGGTTAGGTCTCTAATTAAATATTCTTTACTACCCTCTTGCAGTTGTACTGGTGGCAATGGGTCGAGCTCAGATTCGGGCTGAAGAACCGGGCCTTATTAAAAAAGGCAAATATCCAAGCCCAAGTTCGGCAATTTCTATTCTTGCCAATGCAATTTCTTGTAGCTCGCACATGAGCAACCCCTTGTAGCACAGTGATATGTTGAAATCATACGATGGAGATCGTTTTTCACACCGATCTTTCACACAAGGAATCTTGAGAATCTTGAGACCATGATCTTACTGTTGGGTATTTTTCTATTCCACGTGCAATAAATAAGAAATAAACGGATGTAAAATCACATTTGAGCATGACTTATGCCATGTGATTTTAGGCCACTTTTTGGTATCCATGTTATGGCATGGAATAAAAAATAGATCATCTAATGGTACGCGTATAGTCTCAAGATCCATTGTGTAGAAGATCAGGGTAAAAAATGATCTCTATCATCTGATTCAAAGTAGTCGATGGATTTAAAGAAGTTTCGAAAGTTGGCATTTTCAGAAATAGCGTTGGTGTGAATAGAGGTACCCTAATTCATATGCTTATCAATAATTTTGCCCAATTGAAGCATGACTATTTTGGCATGTGATTAATTAAGAGTTGGGATTGAAAATAAAAACCCATCATCACCTATAATAGTGGTATCTCTTTTAATAATTTTATTAAGATAGTCGTAAATTTCATCGGTTGCATAAAAAAATTAAGGAAAACAACAATACGCGTGCAATGTACGTGCCTTTCACGTGTGTGTGTATATATATATATATATATATATATATATATATATATATATATTGGGTATTCAGTTACGTCTCTCCTAGGAAGAGATGGTTAGGGTATTTGAAGCAGGTTGAAAGATGAATGATCCTGTTTATGTTTCAATTCGAGATGCAAAATCTTTCGTCAGACAGGTGGTTAATCTCTACGCCACAGTCCTCGAGTTTGGCAGACCGAGAAAGAGCAATGGAACAGGTAATCCCTCTCTCTCTCTCTCTCCCTCGTTCTTGTTTCTGTATCACCTTGATTACTTTACATATATAATATATTTTTGTTCTGATTATTTCTCTGTTATGGTCAGTGGAGCGGGAAGTTTTACCTTTCTTTTGTTCCGATTATTTCCCCAAATCATTTATTTTATTTGGGTTTCTACTTCTTCATTTGTTTATTTCAAGTACAACGGAGTCGAACAATATATGGACTGCAAATTTAGGAGTAAGACCTAATTAGGTTATAAAAAAATATGCTGGAATTATGGAAGCTTTTGAGAGTCAAGGGGTTTGAAAATTAGAAGAACAAAGACAAAATACATGAATTCACATTTAGTAAACACAATAGCCTGCAGGAGGATTTAGTTAAAATAAAAAATGCCACATTGCTATAGATTACGCTATTTAGGCTCTACTTTACAATCTGAGGGCGGCAGTTTGAAGAATACGTCTCAAATAGGATTAATGTAGGTTGGATGAAATGGAGGCAAGCAAGTGGAGTATTGTGCCACGCAAAGGTTCCGCTTAGATTGAAGGGATATTTTTATATGACTGCGGTTTGACCTGCCCTATTATATGGCACTGAATGTTGCTCTATGAAGAGAGACAAGGAGATGTAGTACGTGTGGCTGGGCTAGATATGCGGAGATGACCACGTCGAGTAACAAGAAAGGATAAAGTTTGAAATGAGTACGTAAGAGAAAATTTTAGAGTGACACCTATACAACTAAAAATTTTTGAAGTGTCGCTTCAGGTGGTTTGCATATGTTCATCGGAGGCCAAAAACAAACCTGTATGTAGGTACACTAAAGGCACAAGGAAGGAAGAGAAGAGGAAGACCGGTGGAGACCTGGAGGGAAGCCATGAGAATGGATATGAAGGAGCTTAGCGCTGATCAGAAATGGATAGAGAAATAGGACTCGCAGCCCAAATAGATGGGATAAGGTTGTAATGAGATGATGATGGCATGCTGATTCTTCGTGGTTCTTGGACAATCCTCTACATGACATGTCACTTCAAGAAATGTACGAAAAATATATCATATGATACCATGTTTTAAAACACGAAAAGTTACTCTCGTTCCGACTCGATTTGTTTCGACTCGGATTATTAAATAAATATTTAAAATAATTTATATATACATATATAATTAATACAAATTTTTGCAAAAAAAATGCATTAAAAGAAATTTCAATATCTCAGACTCAAATTCCTTAAAAAATGCATGTATATCACTACATGAACAGAAAAATCTATATAATACCCATGACAACGACATTTATTTAATTGGATTAATGAATGAGAGCACCATTTTTCTTTTGTAAAAAAAAAGTGACTGATTCACTAATGGCAGCACTATTTGTAATCGCTGACAATGATTCACTGAGAATCAGCGTGAATCACAATGATTCGAGTTTATTCTTAATGAAAATCGTGAAGGATGGGGCCTCTACTCTTCCAAAAAAATCTTACCTATCGATTAGGGCTTCAACTTCTCCTCCTTCTTGAGTAGGGTTTGGAGGGGAGAGAGAGAGAGAGAGAGAGAGAGAGAGAGAGAGAGAGGATTAGGGCAGAGAGACTTAGGATTAGTGCTGAGACTCTTGGGACAAGAGATTGAAATACGATGAGAGTGAAAGGGCTGGTGTCGTTGCTTTATAACTTATTAACCAAATGACTTCTTGAGTAGGGTTTGCCCTTTTAAATTATTTAAACCCCCCCGCAAATCCGTTCACTTGAGTCGACATCGAGTTAATAAACTTGGTTGATTTTTCGAGTCGGCTCGCGCGACTCAACCGAGCCACAAAATCTGCTTGAGTGCTAGACGAATTGGCACAAAATTTAGTCGAGCTGGGTTGACTCGGCCGAGTTTCGAGTCGACTCGGTGAGTTTTAAAACCATGCATGATACCATAAAATTTGGGTGGAATGTAATAACAAATAAACAAAAAAGCTTGGGTCCTTGAAAAGCATTTTTATAATATTAAATATTTTAGTTTCATAACATATACTTTTCTTCTTTTCATCAAGTAGGTTTCCTAATTAGCTCTCTAAGATTTCCCTTTAGTTTTATTTTACTATATATATTTATATATTCAATTTTTTAATATTTTTATATTCTTCTAGTTGTTATGCCGTATTGGAATGTTCATAAGTTTTCATACCAAATACCTTATGACATTGGCACTTGGCTCCCATGCCACATGTCAATGTAACACATTGTTTACATCTTCATTCAACATCCAAGTTTTAGAATAGGGAACTATGATATCTTCTTAACTCAACATTCAATGTTCCTAGTATTCACTCCCTCACTTTCTTAACCAACAATGCTTCATATAGCCTTCTCTATGGATATGAGTAAATTTCTTTCTTTACCCTTCGAAGTGACCAATCGATCCCCAACCAAACGTACAAACTTTGTCAGATGCTTTTAATGTGGAGGAAGATGATTTAGCTGCTGAATGGATTTTTTAGATACCTCAATCCATAATATTTTAGGGTTTATATTTAGAATAGTTAGGTTCCTTGATATTAGAACAGAGTGAATATTGGCAATGATGACAAAAACGCCGAACTAACATCTGCACCAAACCATGCTGTTGGCAATAGGAGTCTGACATTCTTAGGTGTTGGCTGAGCCGGTTGAAATAATTTTTAGTTTGGTATCAAATGGATTTTGGCATAGTTTCCGTAATAGGTTGGTGTTTTAAAATTAGAAAAATGTGAACACCGACAATGATGACCAAAATGTCCAACTTACATCAGCTCTAGATCCATCTTGTTGTTAGTAGGAGGATGCGGGGCATTCTACGGTGTTATTTGAGCCAGTTGAAACAATTTTAAGTTGGGTATCAAATGAATTTTGGCATAGGAACTTATCAAGTTGAGATTTTAAGGATTTTTATGTTATGGATAAGTAATTGTTTTTTCTTGACTATTATTATGTGATAAATTTTGATGGAAATTTCAATATACATTACAATTAAGAAAATTCTCTTGCTACTTTCCTTGTATTAGTGTTATTAATTTTCTTTTCTACTCATGGAACCTTTTTTTAGAGCATTGGTTCACACTAACAACATTAAAGACAGCTACAGTACCATTAGAAACAACTAGAAAACCCCCAAAACCAAAAAAAAATACATCCTTTCCCAAAGGTCTATAGATGAAAGCCTACATAGTCTTAATTCCCTAGCATAAATTCCCTCACTTGCTAAAGCAATAGTGCCTCGTATAGCCTTTTAGATATGTAAATTTCTTTCTTTACACCTCGAAGTGTGTAATTGATCTCTTAAACGGCTAAAATTTTCCATATGCTTCTGATGTTGAGGGAGATAATTTAGCTACCGAATGGGATTTTCTAAATGTCCTCATTCCATAACCTTGTGGAGTTTATCTTTGGAACAATTTGTTGGTCTGACATTAGAACAATGTGGACACTGACAATGATGACAAAAAGGCTGAACTTACATCTGCCCTAGAGCCATCCATCTTGTTTGTAGTAGGATGATGTGGGACGTTATAAGGTGTTAGCTGAGCCTGTTGAAATAATTTTAAGTTAGGTATTGAATGAATTTTGGCATAGTAACTTATCAAGTTGAGATTTTAAGGAATTGAAAAAGACAATTTATGGGCTAAACCAATGTTCTTGGTTTAGAAAGTTCAACAATGCAATGATGAAGTTCATGTATAAAGGAGTCACTACGACCATACATTGTTTGTGAAAAGGGGGCTCACATCACTGCACCAATTGTTTTTGTCGATGACATCATTGTTATGGGAGACAACAATGAGGAAATTATGAAGTTGAAGCATTATCTTAGGCAACAATGGTCATCTTGATGTTGAAATATTCACTCATGTATGGGCTGGATCCCTCAGTGATAGGATGACTACCTTAGGATATTGTACCTTATTGGGAGGAAAACTAGTTACATGGAAGAGTGAAAAACATGTTGTTTCTAATTCTAGTGCACAAGGTGAATATCGAGCTATGTCACAAGGTGCATGTGAGGATCTGTCGCTCAAATTTCTCCCAGCTAACCTTGGAATTTTTGTAAAGCTCTTGATTCAACTATATGGTGACAAAGAAGCGACACTCCATATTGTAGAGAATCTCGTGTATCGTGAAAGAACCAAACACATTGAAGTATATGGCCATACAGGTATCGGGGTTGTATCGGTAGCGCTAATGCCGTAGTGATATCGATCGTTACTGTCCCTATATTAACCGATACTATCATTTTTCTTATTATTCTTAATATTTTTCAAGATAAAGAAAAAATGGTTTTGGTATCACCAATACGTGTAACGGTTCGATCATCGGGTAGATCCACCATACCAACACCTAGGAAGCACCAATACTCCAAAAGAGGTGTTGTCATCGATACCAGACGGCAGATCGCACGCATATCCGTCACGCGACATCCGTTTAGAAAATAATAATTAGATTCAAGGCCAAGACTCACCCAATATGTCCGCGATATGTCTCGGGTGTGGGTGGGATACTCCCGCAACACGACCATCATTTTTTTTTTCTTTTTTTTTCGCCCATATAAAAGGTGTGACCCAATTTTCTTTCAGACTTTAGAGGGTTTTCGAAACTTTTTTTTCTCTCCCTCTCTCTCTCTCTCCCCAATGGCACTAGCGCATAACTTACTAAAACCAATTTTCTCTCTCTCTCTCTCTCCCCCCCCCAACGGCCCTCCTATGAAGTCACAGATTAGTAGATTAGACACACCTCGATCATTGGTGAACAAAAGTTGTAACCGGCGTTCTAGAGAACCCATCCGACGGTTGAGGTCATTGTTTTTTCTTCAGTTCTTCCTTTAATCATTTTTGGGCTTTCTGGGTAAATTTCGTAGGTTTTCTAATACTCATTTTTATGGGATTTGGGATTTTAATTGTTTATCAATCTTATTAGTGGCCTATTCTAGTCAAAAGTTGATAATCCTATGATGGGTTAGTTAAATTTTTGTCATTTTGAGGTTGACTGAATGATTTTTAAATTTTTTTTAAAGTTTTGTGCTTATTATTTATATTTATACTTAGAAATAACAAATATATATATATATATATATATATATTTTTTTTTTGATCAGTAATAGAAGATTATATAGAAAAACCAGCAAGGCGCTGAAGCCGTATACAATCAAGTGACATAGATCAAAAAAGGAGAACACCCACTAAGGACAAAACAAATAACCCCCACACTCAAGCACAACCCAAACTCACATCACTCTACCAAACAGGCCCCCCTTAACCCGGCTCCCAAGGGAAAATAACGGTGCGATCCCCCTGACCGCCCCGGGCTCCCCAAAAAGTAGCGAGCTCGAGAGTCGCCCTGATAACCATGCTAACAGGTTTGGTTTGACCCTCAAAGATTCTGCGATTCCTCTCGCACCAAATACACCAGAAAGCGGCGAAAAGGGCAGCCATCCAAGCTCCCCTACTATCCCCCTTCAGCAAGATCGCCTCCTAGTTCAATACGAAGGCATACGGGGACAAAGGCATGACCCAGGAAACCCCAAAGGCTCTAAGAATGGCTCCCCAGACCTCAGAGGCCGCACGACAATGAAGGAAGAGATGCGCAGTAGACTCCATCCCGTCAGAGCACATAGCACACGCCAACGGGACCTCAATCCCCCGCCGAATTAGCTGGTCCCTAGTAAGAATTTTATCCTTACAAACCGTCCAAATGAAAAATCTGATCTTGAGAGGAAAAGGTTCCTTCCATAACCATCGGCCTCAAGCAGTATAAGCAGGCGCCGTGATAGCCAACGGTATAAGGCTTTGACATTTGAACTTCTCCTCCCATGAAGTCCCAAATCCTCTCAGCCCTTAGAGGGGTCTGTGGGCCGCAAGCCACCTCAACAACTCCACATAGCTTGCCCTCTCACCATCCCTAAGACGTCTCCTGAGGACCACGTCCCAAGTACATCTATCACTCTCACAGGTGACAAATTCATCGATCCTACCACCCTGATTCAAAGAAAGGGCGTAGATAGTCGGGAATGTAACTCTAAGCGGACTCACACCCAGCCACGGGTCTTCCCAAAAAAGAATACGGGACCCACACCCCCAACTGTATCGCACCCCTCTAGCCCATATCTCCCAGGTACGTGAGATATCTCTCCACCACGACGAACAATTCCGGTGGGTAGACACAGCTATCCCCCAATTCCCCCCAGAAAGGCCATACTTGTCGCGCAAAACCATCCACCAGAGACAACCTCTCTCCTCGACCCTTTCCGCTCTCCAAGTCCACTTCCCGAGCATCGCCAAATTTGTTCTCCTAAGACTCCGAATCCCCAACCCTCCATACGCGATCGGGAGCTGGCAAGTGTCCCAATTGACGAGGTGATACCTCCTGTTCAGACCAGCACCCTCCCATAAAAACGACCTTTGAATACGTTCCAATCTGTCAATGATTTTAGCGGGGCACCTATACATGGAGAAACAGAAGATGGGTATCGAAGAGAGCACCGCCTTAACCAAGACCAACCTCCCCCCAACACTAAGGAGCCTACCCTTCCATGCCGACAATCGCTGCTCAAATCTCTGCACCATCGGAAGCCAATCGCGACTGAAAGTTTTCGATCCGGCGGCATACCCAAGAATCTGATGGGTAACCCCTCAATGCGACACCCAACCGACCAAGGAAGTCAGAACCTGATTCTCCACCCTTATACCCGATAATGTGGATTTAAGGAGATTAACCCGTTGGCCCGACACCGCCGCATACACAGAAAGCACATCAGCATCAGCAATTGTGCTTAATTCCGTCCCATCAGCCTTCCCGAACAGAATCGTGTCGTCCGCATACTGCAGATGCGTAATAAACCTCCCCCGATCACCCACTCTGTTGCCTGTAAGCATGCCCAAATCCCCTGCCTTGCCGATCAAACGGATAGAGCCTCCCCACCATATTGAAAAGAAAGGGGATAACGGATCACCGCACTGAGTCCCTAGAGCTCTTGAAATACCCCGCTGGGGTCCCATTAACCAAAACCGAGAACCAAGCAGAAGAAATACACCCGCGCATCCATTTCCTCCAAATCACACCAAAACCCATCCTTTCCATCATATAATCCAAGCATTCCCAACTAACCCGGTCGTAGGCTTTCTCCATGTCCACCTTCCAGGTCACACGGTAGGCGTCGTGAAACATAGGTCATGGATGGTCTCATTAGCAACTACTGAAGATCCATCAATTGTCTCCCACGAACGAAAAGCCCACGATAGTCAGAGATGATAGAACCCATAACTTACTTAAGTCTATTGGCCAGCACCTTCGCAATGATCTTGTAGACGCAGTTGGTCAAACTAATCGGACGATAATCAGAGATATTCTCGGCCCCCTGAATCTTGGGAATTAGGGTAATAAAAGTAGAATTTAGAGCTCTCCCAATAAAACCCGAAGAGTGAAATTCATGAAAAACCTCCATGAGATCCACCTTAATACACTCCCGTAAAGCGTAGAATTCCATGGTAAATCCGTCCCAGATTTATTTATTGGTCCCACCCCGCCTAATTGCGGACCACACTTCCTCTTCCGTAAAAGAGCTTTCCAACCCCCTGCTAACCTCGTCGGAAATAGCCGCAAACTGAATCTCATCCAAACGCGGCCTCAGCCGCCCCTCATCCGTATACAACCGTTTGTAGTAACCGACAATACTATTCCGCACCTCCTCGTGGCCCGAGTACTCGACTCCTTCCACTGTAATGTTCCCCAAATACTTGGCTTTGTTGCGGGCATTAGCAATCGCATGGAAGTACTTCGTATTGGCGTCCCCCTCTTTGAACCATCTCGCCTTCCCTTTCTGCATCCAAAAAAGTTCCTCCGCCCTACCACTCTCACTGAACTCCGCCTTAGCTTTCTTTCTAGCCTCCCTCTCATCCCTCGTGAGAATTCTCGATTTCCTCTAGGTTATCAAACCCCTTCAACTGTAAAAGCAGCTCCTCTTTTCGAACGTGCACCATGCCATACACCTCCCTATTTCAAGTCTTGATACGATCCTTCACCCGCCGCAGCTTATTGATAAAACAATAGGCTCCCGTCACAATTCGCCCACCACTCCCTAACCTTCTCCAAAAGCATCGTCCAACAACCACATATTCTCAAATGGAAAGGGTCCCCTTCCCGAGTCACACGAAGAACAATGGGACGGTGATCCGACATAGACGCTGTAAAAAGCTTCCAACTGGCCCGGAAGCCTTCCAACCACTCAGAGTGCATGAAACCTGCCCAACCAGCCGATGACGAGAGTCTGCAGACTAGACCACGTAAATCCCCATCGAGGTATATCAATCATTCAATCAGAATGAAAGAGTTGAAATCTCATGACCGAAGGTTGGCGGACGCTTCTCGAAATCCCAACAGATGGCATTAAAATCTCAAGCAAATTGGGAAATCCCATCGACCCCAAAAGCATTTATTTCGAGCCAAAAACTCCCCCTATCGCGTCCAACACAGTCCATAGATACCCGAAGCTCCAAATATTCTCGATCCTTTGTCCAAAGACCACGAGAAGACCCCACCTCATCCACCTTGTCAAAGTAATCGACGACCAAGCTACCAAGATTCCACCAGACGACAGAGTCAATACCGATCCAATCCCAAGTGTTCCCCCAAGATCGATGCCACCTTTCTTTCATCGCACCTTCCCCACTTGGTTTCTTGAGAGTGACGACGACAGGCGCTCGATGGTACGATGTTTTCGATCGCTCACGATCGGAGATACCTCTAACGTTCTCCAAGACACCATCTTCATAAAGGAAACTAATAATCTCCCTCGGACAGAGACCAACGTTGAACTCCCCTCCCTTCTCCCATCCGACATACTCCGGTGCACGAGTCAACTCCGCGATCTACCCGTCTCTTGCGCTTACAAGACGATCGACCGATATAATGGATCGAAACACCAAGCTCGCTGAGACCCTTTGAAGGTCATCCAGGAGTTACGTCCCAACGCCGATCACCGGTCAATCTCCACCACCAATTCGAGTCAAGACCGTCATCATAGTCAAACAGCTCAGAGGAGGAAGGCTCATAGCAGCCACACTCTCCTATGCAAGACCAGCTCATTCGATACCCCACCTCTCCTTATCATAGACGACAAGCTCACTCCCCAGTGAGTCGGAAGATCGTGAAGTCCTCGGATAAGCTCTGGAAGGCCCGGCCCCCCATATCAAACTCGACACCACCTCCATCAAGACGGCCCCCTCAGAATATCTCGAGAAGAAGCTGCGATCTCGGTCGATCGAAAGGAGAGCGAGACCGGGCCATCTGAGTCGAAAGTGGGTGGCGGAACCCGGGCCTTCACCAGATGAGACCCAAAGCTTGGCAAAACCGACACCCCAATCGGGTCATAAGTAACACCCGTCGGACCCGACAGGTGTCCCCCACTATCTCGCCTCCACCTACAAAAAGCATTTGTTACCCCCCTCACGTAGGTAAAATCCCATAGTCAATCCCGCTAAGCGCCCGACGCAAAGACCACGCGTGTCAAGATCGTAGGAAATCGATGACTGCACCCCCCCATAAAGTCCTTTCCTCTTCGATGAAAAACCCTAAGGGTTCTATTCGCTCCTGCAACTTGAAGCCCGACAGAGCAGATCGAAGCTTCAAAAGCCATCGGATCCCAGGTACGACGTCGCCCCTCGTACGAATGTTCTGAAAAGTCCCCATCATCCTGAACCCCCGTACAAGCCAGGTGTCCTTGGTCGACGCCGAGGAACGAGGAGATCCCCACCGTAGGCTGTCTCGACGGTGAGAGATGAAGGTTTGGGGCATGGAGGGCCCCCAGGCCGGAGACGGAGAACAACGCCGGATCTTCGAAGCCCACCGACAGACCCTCCGGCACCCGAAGCCTCTCCTTATCCCTACCTTCAACATCCGCGATCCCTCCATTAGCCAACCCCAACGCAGAGCTCTCAGGGATTACCTCCCCTTCTTCAAAGTCCTCCGTCCCCCCATACACCCCAAAGATGAATATGAGGGCAGCGAAGCTGAACCGTAGAAGGGTTAAAAGGGAGGAAATCATATCCCAGGGCCTCCGTCGAGTAGGGCAAGGTCGCCGGAACCGCCGAAGATCTCCCCCCCTCACCAGGACCAACCATCAGTCCACGAGTAGGGTTGTCGAGAGAGAATTGAACCGGGACATGCCCCTGCTCTAGCAACGCCAACTCAATAAAAATCTGGAATAAATGCCCACCAATGCAGACCTCACAACTTCTAGGGATACTGTCCACCGAATCGACGCGAACCAGAATTCGAGCAGCAGTCGTGTCCCAAAGGTCTTCCGAACGTCGATCGAATAGGATGAACGTACCGCATCGGTCGCCAATCCCCTTGAGCACCTCCAAGGACCAAGCATGGAGCGGAAGGCCGATAATCTTTAGCCATAGTCCTCCCTGTTCCCGGTGAATTTGCAAATTCCCAACAGAGGGGGTCCAGAACCGACACTCGACCGGAACCTCATCAATAAGATGCACCTTCTGTATACAAAAATCGGCGGCAGCCTTCTCCATCTGAAATCGAAGTAAGAATTTGGTACCGGAGATGATCGAAAGAGCAGGCCTGACAGAAAACTCCCAAGCAGCATTAATCCATCGATGAATGTGTAGCAAATTCAACGCATCATTGATAGTATAAATCACCACCCAAAATCTATTCAAATGCTGCATAAGCGATAAGTATTGAGCGTCCGCGAACTGGATCGGATCAAGGCTTAGGCGAGAGTCCGGAGAGCCACCATCTCCAGAGAAGGCAGCACTGCTTCCTGCAGTCCCAAGCATCCCCCCCGGCCTCCTTGCAACCTCAGCATAGGACCTATCCGATCTGAGAGCACCAACATTTCGGGTGGCCGCGTGGACTCTTTTGAACCTCTTCCCAGCAATCATCCATCCCTTCTGTAAGTCACTTTCCTGTGTCTCGGTTAAAATCGACTGATGATAATCTCCATATATATATATATATCATTTTCAAATCTACGTATCCTTGCCGTATCGTATCCTGATTTGTTGAAAATTACCGATTCGCCATACCTGTATCTTATCGTACCCGTATCGGAGCTTCCTAGACCGACACTGATTTTGATACCTTAGATTGCCACTATGGCTGTCAACGAGTCGAGTTGGCTCGTCATCTCGCTCGGCTCGACTCGAAAAATAAGAGGCAAGAGCTCACTTAGCTTGAGAGCCGAGCTGAGCCGAGCTTAAAAAGCAAAGCTCAAAACTGATCAAGTCGAGATTGAGCTGAGAACTCTGTAGCTTCACGTGGCTCGACCAATTTAATAATATGGTATTTATTTATATATGTGATTAATATAATAAATAATTTTAACTTAAAATTTCTTAGAAGATTTTTTTACTATGCCCTTAAAAGTAATCGGTAGAACGCATCTAATGATTATAATTAGGGACAATTTAGTATTTGTCCAAATCCCTAATCTTTATTATCTACAAAATACTAAATCCTAATCGTGTCTACTACTGTCATCATCGAGTTTCTCTCATTCTCTCCCACTTTCATTCTTAACTCTCTCCACTACTTTCTCAACTCTCAACTAGTAAGGGTTAAGGAGCATGGACGATCGCCAATCTCTGTCCCTTCTCTGTGCAACTGCAATCTGCATTCTCTCTCTCTCTCTCTCTCTCTCTCCCTCTCTTTGAGATCTTGTTAATAGGAATTTGCATTTGGACGATCAGTGCAACCATCAAAATCGTACGTAATATTTGTTGTGTACATATATGTAGATGCTGAGCTCAAGCTTGACCTGTGGTCGATCGAGCCGAGCTCGAGCTTGGCTTCGGAGTAGTAGAGCTTTAAATGTCAGTGAATTTTTTTAGTTGGTGTCCAGGTAACATAAGTTGGTGTGGGAGAAATGGCACTCTTAAGTGAAAAACAAAGATAAGGGGGGAGGGGGGGGGGGTGTATTTGGATATTTAGATTGGGTGTAAGTTACACACACCAAGAGTTAGGGTTTATAAGTTTCTTTTGTTTTGGTATATTATGTTAGGCTAGCACACGTAAGTTGTGTGTGTTAGTTTCTAGTTTTTGAAAGATATTAATTAAATTAAGAAGTTGGATTACATTAGGATATCCATTTTTGTAGGTTGTAAGCCTATTTAAGGCTCTTAATGATATAACAGATAGTGAATTGGTTAACGGGAATTTATTTAAAGGCTATTTGGCCTTATGATTCATGATGAACCATTGGTTCCTAAATTTTGAAATGAAGTTATTTAGAACATGAAGTAATTAAATTAGGGTGGTGGATTATATTAGGATTTTTATTTTTATAAGTTGTAAGCCTATTTGAAGCTTCTTAATGATATAAAGATGGTGAATTAATTCATATAAATTTGCTTGAGAGCTCTTTAGCCTCGGGATCCATGAAGGACCATTGGTGTGCTCATGATAGGCCGGCGACTGCGAGAGATTTCTGGTAGTACTAAGGACCAGGTAACCTACCTGGTCCCACATTAGTTTACTGCCATGTGGCACCCAATCACATGATCGGATGCCACGTAAAGGAGCGGCTCAATGATCATAACTATTTAAAAAAATAAAAAAAAGCAATATAAAATCGTGCAGTCAACAGAGTCAACTGCACGGAAAATTGAACGGTAAAACATGTTTAGTTTCACCGTTCATTTTTCACACTGTTGACACCATTGATCGTACAGTTTGTATATTTTATTATTATCACTTTTTTCACAATAGTTATGATGATCGAGTGGCAGTAAACTAATGTAGGACCTTGTGAGTTACCTTGTCCTTAGTGCCAGGCTACCTTGATCCATTTATTTAAGCCAGGTTATCAATACCAGTGATAAAGTAACAGTTAGACATATACTTCTTTTTCCCCTCTCAACTGATGCCAGGTTATCAATACCAGCGATAAAGTAACAGACATATGCTTCCTTTTCGCCTCTCAAATGATAATTTTTTTATTCTGTTAACTGATTGGAGTCTTTGTTCATTTGAATAACTTGATTTGTTAGATTTTGTATGTACGCTCAAGATATTGGATCCTTCGAATCAAGAACTTTCTGTAAATTTTTTTGCTGCAAGGATGGAGAAGGTTCCACATGTCAAGTCGACTGGAGATATAATTCGACTTCTCCATGTTATGGTAATTATGAAAGTACAACCTATTGAATTGTCATCTTCGCCTCACCCTTCATCTTTATGTTGTAATTTAGCCTACTGAAATGTCATCTTTGTCCTAATGCTTATGACGATTTTTTGTATTATTTCTCTATTTTAAAATGCTGTTTAGATAATTCTAGCATTTATTATTTTTCTTAAAAAATTACATGCTTTAACTTTATTGCTCTCTGCAGTTTAAGTTCTCATATTGAACATACATACTTATACAATATCCACAATGTAAATGCTTTCATGCAAAAATTTTCTGCCTTCCCTTGAGGCAAAATCCTTTTGGAAATAATGCCAGTGGCATTGCACAGTCAACTTATGATGGGGTTAAGTCTAGCTACTAGTGCAATAGTAACCTTATGATGTAGGCAACATAGATGTCACAATATTTGCACTAGAAGTAGTAAATCATGAAGCAAATCCAATGACCTTGTATATCCTTTTTTCGGGGAAAAAGAAATGTAGATGGATTCTTCTCTATCTCAAATTATTACACTCGTAGTTAACATTGTCAAATTGTTGTATCATATCTTTTATCGTCTTCTATCAGTTTGTATTGTGTATCATAAAATACACGTAGATTTTTTATAAAGAAATAAGGGAAAATAGGAAAATAAATATAAAAATATTTAAAAATAAAAAACTCAAATATATAATAATCTATGATCATTTCCATGAAATACCAATTGTCAAATACATTTATGCAATACCAACTGTCAAGGACATTCATGCAATACCAATTGTCATAGACATTCAATCATAAAATTAGAATATAAATAAAATAAATTGAATACAACAAGACATTTCATTGGATTGATTCGTGAAGGGTGTATTTAAAAATCCGTAGTCCAATGAAGTCATGAAAATTTCCAATTTTTCACTATCTAAAAAGAAATCCTTTAGCTATACCAGTGTATCTGTATACTTTATACTTGTATTGTATATTTGTATAATTTGGTTATACAAGCGTATTTATGTATCTACATACTTGTTTTTTGAAGTCATCAGTTTGTAACCCCCAATTTTTTTTACGTTTATATTTTCTTCTTTCTTTTCCTTTTGTTCAACCTTTTCAAACCCTGAAGTTTCCTCTTCCTCGTTTTTCCTCTTTGGTTTTATTTTTAGCTTTAGTTCTTACTATTATTTTTTTTTTTTATTGAGAGGAGTTTATTGAATAAATCATGGATCAAAAAATCGGATTTTCGATACGTATTGTCCAAACCTCCAGGACGATACGTATTGCGTATCGTCCGATACATTGAATGTATCGTCTTGATACTTTTTTTTTTAAAATCCCCAAAAATACCTTAAAATTTTGGGACGAACGATATACAAACTATAAATTGGACGATACGGACGATAATTTGACTGTTTCTAAGGGGCCAGAGAAAAACTCTAAAATTCTAGGACGAACGATAAATTGACCGATAATTTGAACGATATGAGCGATACGAACGATACATTGGGCGATACGGGCGATAATTTGACTGCTTTTTAGGGGCCCCGAGAAAAACCCATTTTACCGTGTCATCCAGGTCCAAAACCGATACGTATTGGTATCAGACGATATTTTGATCCATGGGATAAATAAGTAATAAAACTTTTTATTTATTTATAAAAAAAGTAGAGTTATAATCGAATTTACATGTATTGTTTGGATCTGTTTTGTGTTGGATCATACAATATTGTTAGAAAGCGATGCATTTCTTCGGCATGTATTATTTTCTATAGTATCGCGCATCATATCGTATATTGTACGATGCTGATAACCATGCTTGTAGCAACTATAACATAAAATATGATGCATTTATGGTGAGGCTGACTAATTGATGTAATTTTGGTCAATCAATGAGTCCTCTCTACGTGTAAATTCACAATCACCTTATTGAACTTAAAGTGCAAGAAATAGGAAAGGAGAGGTATATGGAATCATTCATGCCCTAACCTCGGCGGCAAGGCAATTTTGGTTTTCCAAAAGGCACTATCTAACAATACTCATCTTTGGCCAGTTCTATGTCTAATACACACATTATCTCTGATGTGCTCTTGCCTTGTGACTTTTTCAATGTATTTTTTTTATCAGTAAGGAATCAGAAAATATATTAAAGGAACTAAACCTAGAAAGGTAAAATACAAGTAGTGAGCAACTACCCATGAAACCAAAAAGGAAAGATCAGAGATACCTCACTCAACTACCCCGGAGATATGCAAGCAACCCGAAAGAGGAAATCACCGAAACACCCATACGAGGAGGAAGCGATCACATTAAGGTTATGGTAGACTATCCCAGTGACAACATAGCTCCTCCAAATTATCCCCATCGCTATTTCTGCGGGCAAGCAGCCATTGTAGCACCAAATCCTTAACTAAATTAACCACCAATTAACAAGGTGTAGCCTTTCTTCTTAACACTCTGTTGTTCCTTTCAAGCCACATAGCCCACAAAATAGCGTACCCCACGATCTACGACAAATCACCCCTAAACTCTGGTATGGGAGATTATCACAAGGAGGGCTTTAAGGGTGGAGAAGGTGGACCACTACCTATCCTTATTGGCGGCTCTTTATTCTGCTGCTTTGAATCGCCAACGCCAAGACTTGAGAATTTGGTTGACCAACAAGAATGACAATTTTTCAATCAAGCCTTTTTACTGTGCCCTCACTTGCCGGCTGCTCATTAAAGTGGAATGATTTTTCGTCTGGAGGGCTTCGATCCCCCCCAAAGTTCGTTTTTTCGTTTGGATCGTTATGAGAAGGCGTACATTGATGATGGACCAACTGATTACTCAGGGGAAGTCTCTTCTAAATAGATGCCCAATGTGCCTTATGACGAAGGAATCTATTCCCCATCTGTTTATTCATTGCAGAGTTGCTACTAAGATCTGGGGCACAATCCTAAAGTCTTTCGATCTCAGCTGGGTCATCCAGGAGTGCCTGGCTGATTTTCTGATTGCTTGGAATGGGTTAAGATGGAACGAACTGCAAAGTGCTTTTTGGAGGGTGGGGCCTTACTCGGTCCTATGTACTATTTGGCTAGAAAGAAATGCTAAGAGTTTTTGCTCGCAAGCGTCGGCCCACCGACATCATCCTAAGGCAAATCCAAGACCTAATGTGTCACTGGACAGTGCTGGATAAGTATGGGGGCAGGGGGTTGGAGACATGAGGCTGTGACTCGAGTGTGTTTCGAGTATTTTGTTTTTTTGGCTGGCTCTTCTGTGGGCAGCTTTTGCCTCTGTTTTCCTTGTTAGTGTTTGCTCCTCTTTTGCTTTTTGACGGTTTTTTCCGTTTTGTAATCTTTCAGCTTCTCGCTGGTTTTTCTTTATGAAATGGAATTCCTTTTTTACCGATAAAAAAAAAAACTCCGAAAAAGATGACTCATCCCACTGCTCCAGCAAGTCAACCACCTTCTCCGGGAATACCCAATGCATACCAAACAGAGATAGGACCTCCCCCCAAACCTTGAACGAGAAGGGACAATATAACAAGAAGTGACCCAACCGACTCAGTACCTAACATGCATAGTAAACATTTGTTCCTGACCATAGCATCCCTTCTAATCAGTTGATCCCTTGTTAGGATCCTCTCCCAGATCACGAACCAACTAAAGAAACAAATTTTGAGTGAAATTTTTAGTTTCCAAAAGCATAGCCACCCCGATCGACTACTTGTAGCTTCCCCACCTGCCAAAAGCTGATGATAGAAGGAGCTATCCGAGAAAACTCCCGTAGCATTCCCCGTCCATACTCTGCTGTCTCTGCCAACCGTATTAGGAGCCATCGTTCCCATCAATCGAAACAAATGAATGTAATCCTCAAAGTCCTCATCCTTGAGAGCTCTCCTAGTAGCTATGTTCCAAGAAGTCTGAGTATATCTTCTTTCCACCACCTCCTCAATCCTTGCATCCGAGGCAGCTGCAATGCGATTAATTCGTGGGAACTCGTCACGTAAAGCCATACCACCTACCCATGGATCTTTCGAAAACATCACCCTCTTTCCATCTCCCCAACTGAATTTAATAGAAGACTTAAAGGAATCCGACAACATTTTGACATCTTTCCACCACGCCAAGGCATTCGAATTAAAGGTATCAAGGGCCCAACCTAAGGTTATACTTAGCCATCACCACCTGCCACCCTAATTTATCCCTTTGCGTAGCGCATCCGATTTTCCACAGCCATTCCCAAGTAACGCTTTGTTGAAAACTCTATATTTCGGATACCAAGACCGCCTTTAGAAATAGGCCGACAACAAGTCTTCTAGTTAATGAGGTGAAGTTTACTCCCTGCATGGTCTCCCCCTCCCACAGGAAGTTGCGAATCGAACTCCCTGATAACACTCATTAGCGCTGCATATATAGGCATATAGAAAACCGGCAGTGAAGCAAGGGTGGCTTTAATGAGCGTCAATCTACCTCCGAAACCTAAATTTTTTCCTTTCCATGCCGCAAGTCTTTTTTTGAAGCAAGACGTAACGCCTTTCCAATCAGCCGCCTTTAATTTCCTGACCCCAATAGGCAACCCTAGATACAAGAAAGGTAAGGTTTCCTGACTACAACCAAACCTATCAATTAGATGGGTTATCAACTCATTACTGATGTTAATTCCCACCATCTTGGATTTGTGGAGGTTTACCATTTGCCCGAGACTGCCTCGTAAATAGTAAGGATATTAATGACATTTTGAACCTCGTCATCATTCTCCCCGTAGAAAACCACCGTGTCATCCGCATATTGTAGATGCGAGATAGAGAGTTCCGAAAGAATCCCCTAGGACACCCATTAACAAGAATCGGAAATCTTGCTGATCCATAGCATCCCTTAAGCCAATGTCTCCATCTTTCCCCGAACCCCATTCTACCGAAAACATAATGGAGGAAACCCCAATCCACCCTGTCATACGCTTCTTCCATGTCTAACTCGAAGACAACCCCCTTATCCTTTCTCCTGAAGGCCCACATGAATAGTTTTGTGGGCAGTAAACGCAATATCCAGCAACTCCCTCCCAGGAATAAAATCCCCTTGAACATTAGAAATAACCGATCCTACAACCAATCTGAGACGGTTAGCAAGCACCTTGTAAGTGCACACAAGAAGACTAATAGGTCTGAAATCTCCCACAAACGAGGCTCTGTCCACCTTAGGAATCAACGATATGAAAGTCAAGTTAGCTCTTTTGGCTATGGTCCCCGTGAAGTAAAATTCCTTGAAGAAATTGAAGAAATCAGTTTTCGCCGTCTCCAAAAATTTCTGAATGAACTCCATGGACAACTCGTCTGGTCTCGCAAATTTGTTCTTCCCCATGCTGAAGACAACCAACCTAATCCTCTTCCGAAAAGGGAGACTCGAGAGCAGTTTTCTGACCCTCTGAAACCATGTCAAATTGAAGACCATCTAGCTTTGGCCGATTCACCCCAGCACTCGAATAGCTTTGCTTGTAGAAATTAACAAGCTGAAGATTAAACTCTTCCTCCGATGTAAACGATTGTTCCCCAACTTTAAGTTTTGAAATTCGATTATGAGCCCTTTTGCCATTCGCAAAATTGTGAAAGAACTTGGTATTCCCATCCCCTTCCCGAAGCCAATGAATCTTCGATTTCTGCCTCCAATTGGTCTCCTCTTGGAGAGAGAGAGAGAGAGAGAGAGAGAGAGAGAGAGAGAGAGAGAGCTTCGTAGGGCATTGGCTTGCGGGGAAATCGATTCATTGAACAGGATGATGCGAGAAGAACCCTACGGATGCACTTTCGCCGGAATGATCAGATCAGAGTGATCAGTCGTCGGTCTGCTCAGGTCAACTGCCGGCCAAATTCTATGGCCGCATTGGTGCTTTGCACCGCTTAGAATATATATATATATATATATATATATATATATATATATATATATATATATATATATATATATATATATATATATATAAAATAAAAATTAAAAAATTGCGCAGAAAACTTGTAGAAGGCCGAGTGATCATGTACAAGTTTTCTACCGGTTCACATTGCACTATAAAAAATCTCTATATGAAATTCTTTTACATTTAATAATTAATTCATTAAAGATGGATCTACATCATCGGTTCATGATCCACATTTTTACAAAGATTTATTTCATGTCTTTTGAAAAAAAAAGCCTGACAAAATGGTATCAAGTGGAAGTTTAAGAACTAGGAAAAAGTGGTTTGGCAAACTCCACCTTTGTGCATGCTCAAGCTAAGTTTTGATGAATGCTCTTCACGAAGTTGGGGACCTTGTGGTCTCAGAGATTTAATAAGAGATCATGATTACAAAATCCTCAGTATTTAGTGGTTCTCTAGCTTGGGATTGGGGAAACTTCCTGTAGGTTGAAGCATTGAGCAGTTGACGCTTCTCAACAGGTTACTTATCCACAGATCACTTGACAAGCATCCGCCCATTTGTTGAAAGTGATTTCTATAATGTTAGAAGTGGGAAAGAAAGGAAAAAAGTTTCCATGGAAATCGTCAAACACCTTTAATGAGATTGGGGAATTTGAGCTCCCCAAGTTTTCTCTACTTTATTAAGTCCTTACTATTGAAGACTCCCTAAACATGAATTAGACGCTTGTGTGGCAGTGGGATTTTGCTTTTATATATTGTTTCAATAAAATTTTTGTGTGGGGTTTTCTTTCATTTTAGATTCATAAAAAGAATTATTCAATATAATGGGGTATGTTACTGGTTTTGGGAAATTTCATTCTGTTTACTTATTGATCTTCAAACTGCAAAATAGGATTATTTGATTTTCATTTTCCTGAGTTCCTATTTCTAGTTGATAAGAATCCATGCATCATTATGTCAAAGGAAGAAAAAGTTGGTAAATTGGATTTGTAAATTATAGAATATGTTTTTTATGATTATTTTATTATGTCCTTGTTAGTGAGTTCCTTCGTAAAGTGAAATTCTCTTTGCTTCTTATCACTTCAATTATTGTCACTTTCAATAATTTTTTTAATTAGTTAGTTTGTTTATTTTGTTTTAACCCTCTCTAAATCCTATTATTAATTCAATACGTAACTAATGATTGGCCTGGTTATGCTTTTACTTTGATAGTCTGTGTGTGACCTGTGTTCCTTGCATTATAGACAAACAATCTGCGAAAAGAGTCAATTCACTTCGTATTATTATATTTGTCCCAGTTTGGATTCTCTATTCTATTGTTTGAACTAAAAGGGGGGCATCATCATGCTTAATATTAAAGCAAGTAACATGAGCAGTTACTTAACCTTGGAGGTGCTGCTTGTGCAGATGGATGTTCACAATGGAGAGCCATATGCGCTTTTCAAAAAGAGTTTTTCTTCTTTTGTTCTGTTTGATGGGGACGCCAGTAATGGGTTTACTCCATATCAGATTTCTACAAATTTTGAAATTACAGATCATGACAAGAGATATATAAATCAACTAAGACCATGGCTGGACGGTTTTCAAATTGATGCAGGTATCTTCTCATGCAACACCTGAATTGTAGGTCACTAGGTCATATTTAAATCTATGAAATGCTTTTCGGAACTTGCGTAGTTTCTTTGTAATATTTGAGGACTAGTTCTTGACCAATTATCATTTCAGTTCATTCCTGACTGCTCACATATACAATTCTGATTTTTAGCATTACAAAAATGTTGATATCATAGTGGCAATCTTTAATGTTTAAATTTTGGAGTAGTTCAATATTTGGAAAGGGAAGAGTGAAGTTTTTTGGAATCTTGAATAGGCATGGCTTATTTTTTTAGTGATTTCTGTGGGAATTCATATTTGATCTTCAGTGCATTGTAATTTCCATAAATTTACTGTTAGAAATGAGAAATCACTCAAAAGTAAGAGCGATTATTAGTTTGTCAGTGAAAGCTAATTAGAGGCAATTTTTGAATTACTAGAATAGAAAGGTGAATTAGCCGAACCCTTTGTCGTAAAGAAGAGCCCCATCATCAAATAAATGCCATTATTAGTCTATTCCCTTCATTTAATTTTGAGGCCACTTTATCCATGGTGAGGAGGACACATCTTCAAGGCACTATATCGCGTGCTCCTTTAATATCAGATACGAGACAACCGTTTTCTTCATCCACTCATCAGTAAACTACTTCACAAGCTAACAAGATGCTATAGTGAGTTTTCCTAGCTCTAAAATGGCTATATGTATAGTTCTAAGTGATCAATACATGGAAACATGATGCCCAACGCAATTATATATGCTAAATACGGAGAGCTAAAGTAGATCTCGGTGTTTGGATGTACAAAAAAAAAATTCCAAGGAATCTTTGTCAATTACATTGCAGTAATATTTTAAAAATCAATTAAAATTTCTTTCCAATTGAAAGTCGTGTTCTTTTTTTATTTATTAAATTTTAACTTTTTTTGGTTAAAATAAAAAACCAGAATTGAAGTCGTTTGATTGTTTCTATAAGACCAAAAATAACATAGATAGAGATCTAATTGGACCGGAATTCACATGGCTTGTGCATCAAAACGCAGCCTAAATAAAATATTTAACTTGATAATAATCAATGATAAATTCCAACAAATGGCAGCACCACTTGTGCACTGGTTTTATGTCATTAAAGAATCTTAACTTACTGAATTGACTAACCTACCTCAATTGGATATTTTAATTCTAAAGCACTCGACTCGAAGACAATTTTATGTGTGTCATACACTTACTTTTCAGATCTACTTTATAAATAACTTCGCCATATATGTGACTAAACTAGTACCCTACTGTTGACTAACTAATTTCTTAATATACTTCCACTCTATCATCTTTCTAATAAAGATTAGGTTAACCTAAACTTAACCGTTACCCTGCAGCAGGTCCTATATTACCATCACTCACAAAATACGTGTCAAAATTACATGATCTTGGCCTGGTTAAAAGGTAATTCGTAGCTTCAACTGGGACCAATTTCATCCAATCTCGTTATTGTTTTCCATGAGAAAATAGGACAAAGTTTTAAGTGATTAAATTCAAGCACATAATGATTTCAAGTGTCTTTCTTGATGCACCCAATCACATCCACTCATGCCACTATGCCACTGAGCAACATCACCAAGACAGTGGAATGGTTTTGATAGTTAGCTTAAAATACTGCTAGTATGATCGAATATGTATTTTATTTTTGTTGGCCCTTGTCAAGTTATCAAGATTCAAATCAAATATTTGAAGGAGATACCACTTTATCGCACTTTCCAGGTTGATATGTTAGATCCACATCAATCTGATCAAATATGGTATTTTATAACTTTTACATTTCTATGCTTGTGTAGGTTTGAACGAATACACTAGGCAGTTGAGAGAGATCACGAATGGTCTATATTTTGATTTAGTTTGCAAAGTAATCCTAGCATCCTAATCTTGTATACCTTGGATTTATTTGGAGATTTTGCTTGTTATTCAACAAATAAAACATGATAATAACGTTTTCTGGTTTTGGTGAACAGATTCTTTATGCTTGTGAAGTTCCAGATGGTTGGATATTTTTTGTGTGGGATGGGACTGATGCTCCTCCTGGAAGTTTTGAAATGTGGTAATATTTATTATCTGCATTCGTAGTTTCATAATAATTGATTAAATCCTTGTAGTTGTTTCATTGAGTGCAAAAAAAAAAACTACCCTAGGGAAGCATGTCAAAGCTACAATTTTGTGTGCCTGTGATGCTTGTGTACACTAAAACAGAGTGTGCCCCTCTAATGAGGGGCATAATCTTGACATTTTCCTTTCTTATGTTCATAATTGTAACAGGAGAGTGGGTGTTAAAGAACCTAATATTCATAGGGAAGCGATTCTTGTCCTATTATTTGGTAAATGTATTGAATTTTTTTAGGCTGTTGTTACTACAGCCCGACTTTATGTTACGGCCACCTCACTTCTGAATCAGATGATGGAGATCGTTTTTGTCCCTATTTTTCACACAACTGATCTTGAGATCATAGACCTACAATCAAGCAGTCAGATGTTGATTCAATGAGGCACACATCCCAAAAAGTGAACGTGAATATAGTGTACCATCAAACGTGGTTGACGTTTACTTTTTTGGGATGTGTGCCATGTGGAATCAACATCTGACCGTGTGATATTAGGCAAATGATCTCAGGATCGATTGTGTGGAAGATTGGGACAATAAACTATCTCCATCATCTGATTTAAAGCGTTCAACGGATTTTTTCCTTTGTTTAAGTGAGGTGGATGTAACATAAAGTGGGGTGGTAGTAACACCAGCCTTTTCTTATTCTGGGAGTGATGGCATATTGGGACAAAAAACGATCTCCATCACACTGAACTGATTTTTGAAACTCTAATATTTATTTTAATCAAAGATGATCAGAACCTATAATTAATGTCTCACAATCTCAATTCCATTTTATTCAATACCTTAGTCTAAATACATCATTGTTTTTTATATATGTTAAGTGGCTACTTTCTTTCTAGTAGTTTCTAAAACAGTAATTTGCAAGATTAGAATGGTATGTGGGGAATAGTGAACATTTAGTGATAATTTCAATAGCTTATTTTCCCCCACATATAGGTTAGTAGGATACTAGTATTCAATCCATATTTACTTGGAATCATGACTACCGTGGCAAGGGCTTAATTTCTAAACTTCAACATTCATGCACATGGCCTAACAAGCTAAAATGGTGAATTTATGGTTTTCTCTAGGTACCAATCTTTGATATTAAGTCGTTCATTTGTGATTTTAGGAAACGAGGCACAACTGAGTTAACAAAAGTAATAGTCAGAGTAAGGAGGCTTCACAATTTACCCTGTAACAGTTGCACAATTTGTGGTTCCATTTTTTCTCCTGCTCCATCCTGCTTTTATGACTATGTTTTGATTTTTTGATAGCAATACTTTGTAGTTGGTATTTAGAAATAGAGGCAAGCACTCAAGTCATGTGTCAAAGTTTTACATATGTAGTAAATTGCCTCTTGAATTTTTTTGTGCAGTTTTATTTGTTTTCTATTGTTTTGTATCTCTTGACTATAATATATGTTGATTTGCAATATAAGAACTCGGCATGCCTTGAACTGGTCTGGTGAAGACAAGCGCTCAAGTCATGTGTGAAAGTTTTAATCTGTACTAAATTGCCTCTCAAACTTTTCTGTGCAGGTTTATTTGTTTTCTGTTGCTTTGTCTCTCTTGACTCAGATATATGCTTATCGCTTTATAAGAACTTGGCATGCCTTGGTCTGGTGAAGACAAACTTGTTTGAGCCAATGAAAAATTCAATTGACTTTTCAGTTTGTTGAGGATTATTATGCTTTTCCTGCTGCCCTTTGTTTATCCAAATAATAAACTAATTATTTGTAGTTCTTGATTGATTTTTCTGTTTTGTTTGAGTTATGGACCAATTTTTCCAAGTTTGTTCAAATCAAGCTAAAACCAAGTAAAACTTGAGTTGACCTGCCTATGTGTTACTGATAGAGCTACTAAACTAATATAGAGATCAAATAATTTTTCTAGATGATTTATTTGTGGCATATCGGCTAATTTTGAATTTGAATATATATTCATAGATTTTTTTTCATTGTGGTTCATAAACTGTTCATAAACTCTTTATCACTTAGCTAATATTTCAACCTTGAGGACCTGTCTGTTGGAGAGAGAAAACAATGCTGATGTTATTCTATTATCGCAGCCTAGATGCTGAAGATGAGGAACCATTGACATTGTCAAGAGATATTTTATGCACATTTCCTCGTGTGGGAACTGTTTTGAGGGTGATTGCTGAAAAATCTTTTGGAGAGCTTGGCTTACAATTTCAATGTGGAGGGAAATGGGTGAAACTTCGTAATATGGTCTGTGAATTACGATCAGGAGTATGGTATGGTGCACTAAAACCTTCTAGTAGACTCCGCTTGTTGTCTAGTGGAGAGAGCACCGTGGTGAAACTTCAAAAGTAATTATTTTATTTATTTTCAAATTTGAAGGTATTAATTTTCCATCATCTTTGCAAGAATCCAATGCATAGTTTGTGCCCTTTTATGAACTAGGTTTTATAGTGAGCGTATATCGTCTGAAATGGGTCGCTTGCCTTTGTCTTGTTTTCCTTGGCCTACTAGCATTACAGGTATGGAGATTTTAGTTAAATTAGCTACTGGTGAACCGTTTGAAATTGAAATATGGAACATGCATTATTTTGTAATTTCTTGGGTTTTTATTTCATAATTTGAGCAACACGCCTAGTATTTTTTTAACCTATTTCACAAACGTTTTGTTATTTCTTATAATTTGTTTGTTACCCCCTTATATTGCATATTAAATGATGTCTTTGCTTGAGGGTATTATTGTAGAATTCCAATAGCATATTCACGCAACTATGATGTTGGTCGGGGTGGTACGTCTTTCATGCTTGGCTTATGAAATTCTTAGAAAAAAATCCCAAAACCAAATTGTAATTATAGTAGTTATGGTCATGAAGTCTTTGATTTCTCGCAATTACTAAGGGGATTCATCATGCTCATCATTGTATCCTAGCTAAATCCCATGAGCTACTGGGTTCTAAGAAAGAAGCCATTGTTGTCAAATTAAGGTTTGTGTTTTTCATTCCTCTCTTTCTCTCTCAAAAAAAAAAAAGAAAAAGGAAAAAGAATACAAAAATACACCCTCCTTCCACCCCTTCTCTTGTTTTATTCTCCCAATAACTGCTCACTAATCTTCTTTCCTTTCTAGTCACTAGTCTTTTAAAGGTGAACAATGAAGGCATAATGCTCAACCCTCTCGCAAGGCGAGGCGTAAGCCTCAAGGCGTGATAAGTGCCTCACTATTTTTATGAATTTTTTATTTTAAAAATATAATAAATCTAGAGAGTTTCTTCTTCCACATACTTTTTTGCTTGGGGCACATACACAGAATCTAACCACCATTCTCTGAGCAAACTTCGTCGGAAAAGCGCTCGTCAATCTCCTCTCTCTCCTCAAGGAAGAACACCATGGTGATCATTGAGAAAATCTACGCACAAGTGGTACATGCAATGCTTTTTCATCAATTTGGTAAAAATGAAAGACATACCACATCCATTAAGGCTAGAAATGGGTTTATAATGCTCTCTCTCTCTCTCTCTCTCTAGAAATGACAATCGCTAACTCCAGACAATCATCCAGCTATCAATCTTCTTCTAAAGTTCTCTTGGGCTTTCTGGGCCCCACCTCCATGTTTGAAGGACTATCTGTAGTAGAATATAGCATTCAAGAGAAAAAAAATGAAGGTGGGGTTTTGATGCTACAATGTTGGTTCCATAGGTAAGAACAAAGTAGAGGTGTTTGTGATGCTATAGTTACAGTGTGTTTACAAATAGGGCAATGACAAGTGGTTTTTTGGTTTAAGTATCAAAGGATTCTTGATGGGCTATCTAATGATGGTGTTTGATGGATCAAAATCCATCTATCCCAAATACTATGAAGAGAACAAAATGGACCTTAAATTATGTAGAGGGTTGCACTTGATATGGATTTCGTTGACGTTGTGGACGGAGTGGGTTTACAACGAACAGTTTGGTGAGGATGATGGTGGATTTGCAAGGAGGTGGAGATGGGTAATAGCATTGAAGAGGGAGGCAGTATTGGTTCAAGAAAGGCAGTAAACTAAGATCTAAATAAAATGAAATCCTAAAAATAATAAAGAAAACCCTAATTCAACTGAAAGTCCTAAATTTTTTCCCTTTATGTGTATCCTTCAAAAATGGACCATGACTTTTTCAATACTCTTAAAATTTCGAGTTTGTTGGGTTTTTGGAAAAAACTAATTTGATAGACTTTCAAATACCCCCTTTTGCATCGATCTGATTTGTTTGCACATGAAAATATGTCAAATCCGGGACTTTCCATGTAGAAAATTTAAATTTACTTTTTTTTTTTTTTTTCTTCCAATTTTTCCATTCTTAAATATATTTCTTCCTCTTTCTTCTTACCCTATACGCGACTGCATCACTTTCTCTGCGTGGGAAAGTTGGATGACAGTGTTCTCACATTTGATGCTACCAAGTAAATGCCCAACACTCTAGAAATACATTAAGTTCTGTACACAATGCCTTGGGAAGATTGATGCCTTTAATCTCATATACAATATTGAGGACCCTTTCAAACCCTTCAATTTGATAAAATTTGCTTGAGATCGTATATTGTCTATTGTTAACCTCCTTATAACAGATTTTGGGCTCCAAAGGACCATTATACCTCATGCTGATCCCAAAGCATGTTGAGCGTCCGATTTCCCCTCCCCCAAAATGTCTCGTGTTGAAACCATGAAGTAATGCCAACTTTTTTCTTTGTAGTTGCTTCATCTAAAACGTATGTAATTTATCTTTATTCTTAACAAATTCTCTCCTTCCTGATTGAGTTACTAATGGTTTGGTCAAGCCGATTGGTCAAGCGACCATATTCACCAACAGTTGGGTTTAAAGCTAGAATCCCCAACCTGTAGGTTCGAGTAAAAAATCCTGATCTCTTTACTAAATTGGTTAGGTACAGGTCTTATATTTTGGAACTACCAAGCCTTTATTGGGTTGAGGGTGGCATGGTCCAGGCCTGACCCAATTCTATAGACGTTCGATTTTATATATTAAATGGTAAATTTAAAATATGGTTTTATTTGTTTTATACTACATTATATATTTTTGAAAACATAAGGGATTGTGGGTGCCCTTATATACTCAACTCCTCTCTTCCCTATTAACGCTACAGGCAGAGGTCCACAATCCCTCCCAATAATAAAGCCCTAAGACTAAGTGACTAACGGGCCTAAAGTTCTATATATAAAAAGAAACCCAACTTGAGTTTGAGTTAGGTTTGGATTTGGGTGAATGTTATGCGTGGCAGTTTGATTGGTTTCGGGTTGAGGATTGAGATTAAAATAAATCTTGGTTCTATCGGTATTGACTTTAGCTGCGACTAGTAAACAAGACGTGTCACCGATGCATTGTTAGTCGGTACTTCTTGCTTTATGTAAAAGGCATCTGATAATTAAAAAATAATATGAATTATAAAATTTCAATAACATATTAGAAAAAGTCGTAAAATTATCAAAAGTTCCTTAGAACATTTACATAAATTCATAATCCAATTTTGTAGCATTTTATTATATGAGTTGGTATAGGTACTTGACCCATCCACCAAGGGTGGTGCACAATTAGTCTCATTTTACCCAAATGGTCAAACCCTTGGAAGCATACAGCTATTTATGAGCAAGCTTATCAGTGAAAGTATGCTTTTGAAATATCCATGGAACTCTTATAGGTTGGCAATGGGAGATTGACTCATGCACGGGTTTACTACAAATAGGTACTATATTAATCATAAATATTAATAAATTATGATATTATACAGTGTATGCTCTAACTATTATACAGTATATGTTAGAACTGTCTTGGGGAAATGCTTCACCGATATGCTAATTCACTTCAAATTACTGTTAAAAATAAATGGTGGAGGGGATTAGGAGAAGGAATGAAATTTCGAATTTGGAATGGGATAAGCAAGGATAAGAGCTGCTATGCAAATTCTCCATAACCTTTTTTAGTTTGTGAAATTCTTTTTGTTCGATGTCACAGTTCTTTTACATGGCCTGGGTTGGTTGCTGAAATGTATTTTAAGATTTATTTTTCTTTCTATTTTCTATTTAATTTTTCTATCAGTATAATTTCATATTATTGAGCAGTTGATTTATACCCTCTGGGTTTTACGATCAGATATTTCACAGGCATGTTGCAAAAAGATGGCCTTCTCAACATTGATGGATATTCTATGTCATTCAAAGGTGAGTTAAAAAAGGTTATTGGAATAAATAAATTTTCTGTTTTCTCATGGTTAGTTATCGATAGGAAACATTGTTATCAAAATTGTTGAATTCTGAATTTAAATCATAGAATTTTGAATGGAATATTTTGAGGGCATTGGCGGCATTTCTTTTATCAAACCTTTTTTGTCGCTTATCTCAATGTTAACATAGAAAGGAAAATATACTAAGTGAAGCCAGTTACTACACCACACACCCATATAGCGATCGACACACCCACTAATATAATTGCATTCTTTTACACGTATCGATCCTAAACATAAAGCTCGACTAACCAGAGTAGTGTGTAATCTGGGTATGGAATTTTTTGACAGATTTCTACTATATGCTTCGTAGGATGGGTTTTGGTCAAACTGTAGCGGAAGTGGATCCGAAATTGTATTTCATCACTGAGATTCTTCGTATTAATAAACGGGGAAGCAAATAGTTTTCTTGGGCGCTCCAGAGGATTAAGGTAGGGGTACCCACTCTCCCTGTTCCTCTTCGATATTATTTGGGAAGCGCTATGAAAATTGCTAAAAAGGGTTGGGAACAAAATCTCTTTGGGGGCTTCATGCTTAGTGAAGGAGGGCATATGGATACCCGTATGACATATGCAGATGATTATGTCATGTTATGTAGTGCTGACGAAACAGAGGTTCGTAATGTGAAAGCCATAATTCGATGTTACGAGACTGTGTTAGGTCATAGAATAAATATTAGGAAAACTACCATCTGCGACATCAGCCTGGAAGAAAGCACAATTATTAGTTTTGCTTCCATTGTGGGGGAAGCCTCCTAACTCCCTATCTAGGAATCCCACTTTGTATTGGCAAGAGAAAAAATTAGCCAGGTGGAAGTGGCCCCTATTTTCTAAGGGTTGGCGTTTATTGTTGAATAAATCAACTCTTTTTAAATCTTATAATTTATTTCATGTCAATGTTTGAATGCCCAAAAATGGTTGTCAAAAGATTGGAGTGAATCGAGTGAAACTTCCTATGGGCTAGAGGGAACCTAAAAGAAAAAAAGGCATGCGATTGATTGGGATGTTGCTAGACTTCCCATGGATGCTGAAAGCTTGGGAATAAAATCCATTGAATACTTCAATCAAGCTTTACTTGGAAAGTGGCTATGGAGAATCAGTAATGAGGAAGACTCTTGGTGGGCCAATGGTATAGTGGCGAAGTATGGGAAAGATGCAAGAGGTTGGGGAGTGAAGGGCCGCAGAGGATGCTTAGGTTTAGGATGGTGGAAAGGAGTGCATAAGGTCAAGTTTAGTTTCGAGGAGGTTATTAACTTACTCCAGGAGTTGGTGCTGTGGTAAGTTTCTGGAACGATAAGTTCTGTGGAGATAGCCCATTGATGAAAAAATTCCCCACTCTTTAATCTAGCCAGGAACAAAAATGTCGAAATCATGGAAGTGCGGGATGTGCTACCTAATGATGTTTCATGGGACATTGTCCTTCATAGGAATTTAATGGTGGGTGATGAGAAGGAAATTTTTTGAACTTCTTAAGGAGCTCAGTAAATTGAGATTGGATGGTAATCAACTAGATATTATGATTTGGCGATGGGAGAAGTCCGTAAAATTTACTGTCAACTTCTTTTCTAGATTCCTCACAAGGAGACGTCTAATTGATCTTCCTTTGTTGTCTTTGTTGAAATCGGGGGCTCCCTTGAGAGTAAAATTTTTTGCATGGAAAGTAGGCCCAGGAAGAATCTTAACTTGCGTGTAATTTTGTAAGAGGGGTTTGGTAGTTCCCAAGATGTGTCTTCTGTGGAGGGGAGGAAGAGGCAGTTACACATTTACAATTACGTAGCCCTTTTGCCCAACACGTATGGAACTCTTTCCTTCCTAGTTTTTTGGGTATCCATCTCTCTCTCTTTGAATCGACCGCTAGCATCCTTACTGAATGGACTGATTTCCCTTTCCTGGATAATGTTGCCATTTTGTGGGAGTTGCTTCCGATGGCAATCTTCTGGAAAATCTGGGAAGAACAAAAGAGGAGGGTTTTTGACAGAAAATTTGGCACCTGCTATGCAGTTATACACTCAGTGTTTGAATACCTCTTCTGGTGGTGATGGTCTTACCAAAATGCTTTGTCTCATTGATGGAAGAGATTGTTGGGGAGTGGGATTTGCCTAGGCCTCCGTAGATCCATGATCATACAGGTGGGACCCTCCCTAGTCTGGGGCTCCTCTTCTCCATATTCTTTTGTGTTATATCTTTTTTCTTTCCCTCTTTTTTTATTTTTATTTTTTACTTTTTTATTTTTTCTGACTGTATTCTATTTCTTTTTTGGCTCAGTATCTCACTTGGCCCTCTTCTCTGATGTATAATTCATTTGTTGTATATTCATTTATCAATGGTTTTTGTAGCTTCTTAGCAATAAAAAAGAAGACAAATTTACTAATGGGATCAGAGGTGCATGTTCTAGACCCTTCTCACAGTAATGGATAGATCAAGATCATCTAAAGGTGGCACAAGAGAGGATTCAATACCTGCCTTTGGGGTTCCTCTTGGTTGATCCATAGCCTGAGTGGTAGTGGGCACACACTTCTTCCGAGCATACACCTTGCATAGACCTTGGTGCGTTTAGCCCGAGTCATATCCCTCTTTCCTTCGTGAGAACCCCTTACAGATGACTTAGGAGCATAGTCATTAACATCATTAATTTGAATTTGAGGAAGAATAAGAGAAGGTTGCTGATAGCTCTCTCACATGTTGCACGTGGTACCCCCCCTCTTCTCTCTCTCTCTCTCTTGTGGTCCCACTTCTCTCTCTCACATGTAGTCCCTCCACTTTCTTTCTCTTTGGAGATAGTAGTCTATTAGCTACCCGACACGTGCATTGCCAATGGTGCTCGGATTAATCTCAAAATTTCAAAATGGTTAATCCTTAGGAGTAACATAGCTATTTATGAGCATGAAGTTCGTTAGTGGTTTTTTAAGCTTACACTGACTTGGCGCTCAAGAATATCCATGAGTCCCCCAAAGTTGGCGGTCAGAAATTAACCAGCGGTGGTTTGGGTACCTAACATATTTGGGCATCTCCTAAGGTTAGCGGTGCTCAGGTCAGGTACCTAACATATTTGTGCATCTCCTTAGGTTAGCGGTCGGAGATTGGCCAGCAGTGTGGAGTCAGATTTCTAATGCTAACTCATTTTTTCCAAGTCGATCCCAACATCCTCTCTCTCTTAGGGAGGTAGTATTAGGTGTCTTACATGTGTACCAAGAGGCAAGAGCGTATGCACTCTTACCAACCCTTGAACAATTCTTCGGAATGTCCAAGCACGATATGTGCAGTTGATGATGCATCCACTATAAGGCATCCAACAACCAATTAAAACTACGTGAACTTGTGTATGTTTTAGCGTTTGTATGGCTAGCGGCTTACATGTATGATTAATTTAATTAATCCTACTGTATTTTGCATTGCACCGAAAACTCACTCAGTTGGGAAAATGTTCCCTAAAATGTACACCGGCTGGTAAATAATTTGTGCACCATGTAAATTTTTTCCTTTGTTTCCCTCCGTGTATTGCACAGGTTCGCTGCTAGCGTTCCAAAATGATTTTGGGATATTGCTTTCTTGACTCCTGTTTCTTGATTAATCATTTGCCTTCATTTGTGCTTGATGGCAAGATTCCTTTTTTCATTTCTTTGTAGTAGTATTCTATTTTTTTCCTTCTACCTAGAGTGTTTGGATGTATTAGTTTTGTTCATAATCTTGAATTGGAAAAGACGAGTTTGATTTTCATTTTGTGAATGCGTCTTCCTTGGGTTCTCTTGGACAGAAATTATTGATGTTACAGTCCCATTTTGCGTAAACATTATGTTTGTGTTAATGTCACGTTCTTTGAGTATATGCAATATTTTTCAACTTGTTTTAGTCAATTAAGTTGTATGCATATGTAATCAAACATGTGTATATGTTCATCTCTTAAGATAAAGTTTTACACTTGCAATTTGTACATCCAAGTTGATGAGAAAGGTGAAGTTTCTCTCTTTTTTACTACTCAATCGTGTTTAAGTTGGGTGTACTTATGACATTGATATTGCACATTGAAATGAGGAGCTCTCTAGTTTGATAAGTTGGTACTCTGATTACAGTATCCAGTTTAATATTAATTCGAACTGCAGTCGAAAATCAAATAAGTGAATACAGTAACTCGAAGAAAAACGAGAAGAAAAGAAGATGAAAGAGTTAAATAAACAAAAGGGGTGAGGCTTCTAGAGATCCAGATCTCAGTTCTCTTGTAAAATAGCCCACATGTACGTGATCTCAGCCACCTAACCATTATTTTATTCCTCAAAAATTTCAGAAACCTCTCCTTTATTTCTCCAGCCAACTGCAATCTTTCTTTCTATGCCTTTTCCTACTTTCTTTCTTCCAATTGCAAGTTCCTGACTTCCTATTTTTTCTGTACTGTTTTCCTTTTTTGCACATGCCTTATCAGATATCATGTGATTTATAAGGCATTTATTATTCGCTAGAAGCCTCATGTGGCACTTCAATTGTCGCATGTGGTGGTTTTATTCTGTTTTTTGGCCCTGCTCTAATTAGTAACAGGCACACAACACTCTATTAACAGAACAGTGCAGTTAATGATAACAGGCCTGAGGTTTTTTTTTCCCCCTGTTTTTCTTGTTCTTACTCCTCATTCACGACCTACTTTGGCTGTGTTAAATATGTTCAAATTGAATTGTGAGTTTCGACTATCAAGGAGAGTCTGGATTACACCACATCAACGAAGATGGTTGCAGTCTTGCAGTCATTTTCTAAAATCCCAAACAAAATATAGAAAATCTAAAATGACAATTGATCTTGAAGTTTTTTTGTCAAAGAAAGGACATTTCTAACTTTATCTGTAAAGCCAAAGAGAGTATTGAGTTTTGAAAATAAAATTTAAGCAACGATCATAGTGTACGTGTAACATACCTCATTCTCTAAGGTATATTTTAAATAGTGGTGCATTCAAATGTAGAATAGGTACAAGGTTTTAGAGCTGCCCCTTAACTTTCATATAGAAGTATGACGGGATGCTGACATCGTAGACATTGGATATGGACCGTTTCGTGTATACCGACGTCGGAAGAAGCGGAATGGAAATCAAAATTAGGCGAAAGATGAAATTCTGGAAATTGAAGGAGCACAGAAAAAATCGATTGATCGAAATTGAATTTCGATCAATCGAAATGTCAACGGCGATATTTTATGTATATGAGAATTTCAATCGAACGGTTTCCATTTCGAATGATCGAAATTCAATTTCGATCGAACAATTTTCAGTTTCGATCGATCGAAATTGCGATCGAACAAAATTCAATTTCGATCGAACGATTTTCAATTTTGAACGAACGAAATTCAATTTCGATTGAACGATTTTCAATTTCGATCGATCGAAATCGTGTCGGGTTGTTTTAGTTGTTTTAGAAGTTTAGTTTCGAATTTTGTCTTAGGGATTTATTTGTCTTTTATTTATTATTTGTTTTAGGGTTTTCTTTTATTGAAAGGACTCCTATATAAGGTCCTTAAGTGAACAATGTAATTAGTTGATGATTAATGAAAAGAGCTTTTACTTGTGTGCTTGAGATGAGCCTATACGGAGAGTGATTCTTCTTCCCGAGAAGGGTTTGGTGTGAAGCCAAGGGTGTGAAGCGTACAAATCTATCTATCTACCTATCTATCTTATTATCTTTGCTTTCGTGATTCTACAACCCTAAATCGACCATCATCTTTTGAGATCCTAAACCCTAGTTTTCCCTAAATCATTGATTCAACTTGATTCAACAACCGTAGCCCCATCAGACTGTTAAGCCCAGCCGTATCAAACTAACCCAAAACCAGAGATTCCATCATTGCATTGTGAGCGCCTTAATCTGAAATTTTAGAGTTCTATCTCTAGGAACGATCCACGCTGCAACCTAACGGATTTAACGTCCGGACTGAACTCTGCCTAAATTATGCGTGATTCTCACATGGAATACTGCGAAAGTCTGAGGTATTCGTTATATTTTGCAAGTTTTATTGTTTAATTTAATTCAATTTAATTTCGGCAAAATCAATCATCGCATTCATGTAGTTTAAGGTACCGTCCTGGGTCAGTTTTGGTATCAAAGCATAGGTTCTAAGTTAGGGCATACTGTGTGACATTGCATTCATTGCACTTTAATTTTCATCACATATTATTTCTGTTTTGGCCAAAGTGTTCATCTTGCATTCCATTCTAGAACCCGTCAGTAGTGACCCGTATCACCATGGGCATGAGTGGGATTGCCAAGGCTCTTAACGGCATGAGGGCTGATCTAAAATCGATCAATGATCGAATGACTGCCTTGGAGACAGCCCAAAGGACTCTCGAAACATCCAATGAGAGGTTATTAGACAGAGTCAATCGGTTAGACGAGGGTGATGAGTACTTCGAACCACCCCGTGAGCGTAATGGTCACGTTTCGAACGAAATAGCTATCAACATAATCGGAATCGGAACTATAGTCTTGATCATCATGGAGATGACTACGACTCGGAAGGGAGACTCCTCAAAAATGTACGAGTTGAGTTCCTAACTTTCGATGGAAGATTAGACCCTCAAGTCTTCCTCAATTGGTTATCCGATATGGACCAGCACTTCGAGTGGTTTGGCATGAGCGATGAAAGATGTGTTAGACTTACTAAAATGAAGCTCATAGGCCAAGCTCGACCCTTTTGGGTCAACGTTGAACGCATTAGAACGAATGCGGGTTGTACTCCCATTACCCATTGGGAGGACATGAAGGAACGACTTACAGAGAAGTATGTTCCTTCTTCATACTACCATCGTCTCCTTGACTAATGGCAAAATCTGCGCCAAGGTAGTATGCCCGTTTCAGATTATATTGGCAAATTTGAGGAATTCATGATGAGAGCCAAGGTATCCGAAGACCCTCAAGTCACTCTATCCAGATTTCGCACTGGATTGAGACTGGACTTGCAAAAAGAGTTAGTCTCCCACCCTGTTGAGACTCTCGCCGAGTGTTACACCGTCGTTCAAGACCTTGAACGATATTTAAAAATGATGGTAACTAGGCGATCTGATTTTCACCCCGGTCAACTCTGTACCAGCGAAGTGAGATCTAATGCTGGAAACCCGCCTGCCAAACCCACACAACCCACATCTATCATTGTGAGGTTTGACAAAGGTAAGGGTGTAGCCGGAGAATCCTCAAAAAGTGGGTTTCATGTTAAGTGTTATAAATGTCAAGGGTTGGGACACTTTGCAGTCCAATACCCGACCAGAGACCCACAACGGAATCTCTTCATCGACGGGGAAGGAGAAGAAAGTGAAGGAGTTTATGAGGAGGAGGTCTTTGAGCCGAATGCCACACCTAGTGACGAGGAAGGTGATGACATGGGTCCCGCTTTAGTTGTGAGGTGTGCCTTTGCACAACCTCAACGGGATGAAAATGAGGATTGGCGAAGGGAGAAACTTTTTTCACACCTTTGCCACATGTGGGACAAAGAGTTGTAGGGTAATTGTGGATAGCGGAAGCTGCACCAATGTGGTGTCAGAACATACCGTCACCCGCTTAAGGGTTACACCTGAAGCCCAACCGAGACCTTACAAAGTCGCGTGGGTTGACTCCTCATCTATTCCCGTATCTCAGAGGTGTTGTGTACCCATACAGTTGGGTTTATATTTAGACACCTTATGGTGCGATATGGTGCCGATGGATGTGGGCCACATTATCTTAGGGAGGCCATGGCTATATGATTTGAACGTGACCATTTTTGGTCGATCTAACATTTGCACGTTCAATTATAAAGGCAACCATCGGTCAATAGAGTTGAGAAGAAGGGAGGCCAATCCAAGGCCATCAATATTGTGAGCCCTTCAGAGTTCGAGAGGGCATCGTTAGATGAGAGTGTCGTGTATGTTGTTGTCACTGTTGAGAGTACTTCTAAGTCGGTTTGTGAGTACCCCAAGGAGGTAGAGCCCATCCTGAATGAATTTGCGGATGTCTTCCCCGAAGACTTTACCTAATGAGCTCCCTCCCATGCATGACATTCAACACGCAATTGACCTAGTTCCCGGATCTACATTACCGAACCTGCCCCAGTATAGGTTGAATTCGGTTGGGCACGCCGAGTTGACTCAGTAAGTCAGTGAGCTCCTTCAAAAGGGGTTCATACAAGAGAGTCTGAGCCCGTGTGCCGTACCAGCATTACTCACACCTAAGAAAGATGGTACATGACGCATGTGTGTGGATAGGCGTGCGATTAATAAGATCACTGTTAAATATCGGTTTCCCATACCGCGGCTTGATGACATGCTAGACATGATGGTTGGAGCCACAATCTTTTCTAAGATTGACCTTAAAAGTGGCTACCATCAGATTCGAATTCGTCTTGGCGATGAATGGAAAACCACCTTCAAGACCAAAGACGGTCGTTATGAGTGGATGGTCATGCCTTTTGGGCTTTCCAATGCCCCGAGCACATGTATGAGGCTCATGACCCAAGTGTTGAGGTCATTCCTTGACAAATTTCTTGTGTATTTTGATGACATCCTGATTTACAGCACAGACAAGGAACAACACATTATCCACTTGAGGTTGGTTTGCGAAACCTTGAGGGGAGAAAGGTTATACGCGAATCTCAAGAAGTGCACCTTCATGCAGCACTCTGTTGTATTCTTGGGATTCATTGTCTCGGTAGACGGGATGGTTGCGGACCCTGCGAAGGTTAAGGCCATTGTGGAGTGGCCCGAACCTCGGAATCTTCATGAAGTCCGTAGCTTTCACGGTTTGACCACGTTTTATCATCGCTTCATCCGGAATTTTAGCACCATCATGGCTCCCATTACCGATTGCATGAAAAAAGGGGAGTTCCTGTGGAGCAAAGCCGCGACGAGGGCCTTTGCCGAGATAAAAGAGAAAATGGTTACTGCACCCGTCATGCACCTATCAGACTTTTCTAAAGTCTTTGAAGTAGCATGTGACGCGTCGGGTGTAGGCATAGGCGGAGTGTTGAGCTAATAAGGTCACCATGTGGCCTATTTTAGTGAGAAACTCAATAAGGCAAAGCAGAAATACTCCACATATGACAAGGAATTTTATGCGGTTGTCCGATCTCTATGGTATTGGAAACATTACCTGAGACCACAGGAATTTGTGTTGTTTTCTGACCACGGAGCCTTACGTTTCTTTGCTTCCCAGAAAAAGTTGAACTCGAGGCACACGAAGTAGGTCGAGTACCTTCAAGGGATCATATTTGTCTTGAAGCATAAGGCTAGTGCCGAAAACAAGGCTGCTGATGCACTTAGTCGTCGAGTGACGACTTTGCAGTCTATGAGCACTGAGGTCATCGGATTTGAGCAGTTGAAGCAAGATTATCCTGATTGCCCAGATTTCGGGGCAGAATACACTGCTTTCCTTCAAAATCCGAACAACATTAACTCCGAGTATACCCTGCTGGATGGGTATTTGTTCAAAGGGAATCGTTTGTGCATCCCTCATATTTCATTGCCGGATTTCCTCATTTGGGAGTTACATGCCGGAGGGATTGCTGGACATTTTGGGCGCGATAAAACCAGTGCGCTCGTTAAGGATAAGCTCTATTGGCCTAGCCTTGTGAGAGATGTCTCTAGAGTCGTAAAGCAATGTCGTACATGCCAAGTTGCGAAGCATATCAAACAGAATACCGGCTTGTACACCCCTTTACCTGTGCCGCACACCCCGTGGCAAGACGTCTCTATGGATTTCGTGCTCGGACTTCCAAAGACCCAATGGAAGCACGATTCCATTTTTGTGGTAGTGGACCGCTTTTCCAAGATGGCCCACTTTATGCCATGCTCCAAAACCTTCGATGTGGCTCACATAGCCAAATTATTTTTCGGGGAGGTTGTGCGTCTACATGGTTTACCCCAGACCATTGTGTCGGATCGAGATGTGAAATTTATCAGTTATTTCTGGAAAACTTTATGGCATATGATGGGTACCATGCTTCAATTTTCATTGGCCTATCATCCTCAAACAGATGGCCAAACAGAGTCCACCAATAGGAGCTTAGGTAATTTTCTCCGCTTTCTTGTTGGTGATCACCCTAGGAATTGGGATTCTATTTTACTTTTAGCCGAGTTTGCATACAATAATTCTGTCAATAGGTCCCTAGGTATGAGTCCTTTTGAGGTCGTCCTTGGTCATTGGCCTAGAACACCCATTGATCTAATTCCCATGTCTGCATCCCATCAAGTCTCTGAGTCAGCCGATTCATTTGTACAACATATACATGAATTGCATGCCGAAATTAGAAAAAGAATTAATGCAAGCAATGAACAGTACAAAATATATGCGGATGCGCATAGGCGCTTCAAAGAATTTCAGGTTGGAGATTACGTCATGGTTCGGGTTAGGCCTGAGCGGTTCCCATTGGGAGCCACAAAGAAACTTCAAGCCTGTAGCGCTGGGCCTTTTAGAATTGTTATAAGGAGCGGACCTAATGCATATGTTCTCGAGCTTCCACCGAATATAGGGGTCAGCTGTACATTCAATGTGGAGGACCTGGTTCCTTCTTTGGCTCCAGTCCCACCCCCTCACAACCCCGAGCCCGAATACCAGCCTCACCCTACAACCCCTACCCTTCCCTTCCCTACGCAAGCAGTGCAGAGATGAGATCGAAGGGATATTAGATGATTTGGTGATATCCACCCATGGGGGCGAAATTCAAAAGTACTTGGTTAGGTGGTTGGGAAAGCCGGATTCCAAGAACTCATGGTTAGTTGAAGACGAAGTGTGGTGCCTGGACCTCGACATACTCAAGCGTTATCACGACGCCGCTTCATCCTTGATGAAGCCTTTTCGGCCCGGGAGAATTGACGGGGACGCCGAAATCATAGACATTGGATATGAACCGTTTCGTGTATACCGACGTCGGAAGAAGCGGAATGGAAATCAAAATTAGGTGAAAGATGAAATTCTGGAAATTGAAGGAGCACAGGAAAAATCGATTGATCGATAAAAAATTTTCGATCGATCAAAATTAAAATTCGATCAATCGAAATGTCAACGGCGATATTTTCTGTATACGAGAATTTCGATCGAACGGTTTTCAATTTCGATCGATCGAAATTTCGATCGAACGAAATTCAATTTTGATCGATCGAAATCGTGTCGGGTTGTTTTAGTTGTTTTAGAACTTTAGTTTCGAATTTTGTCTTAGGGGTTTATTTGTCTTTTATTTATTATTTGTTTTAGGGTTTTCTTTTATTAAAAGGACTCCTATATAAGGTCCTTAAGTGAATAATGTAATTAGTTGATGATTAATGAAAAGAGCTTTTGCTTGTGTGCTTGAGATGAGCCTATACGGAGAGTGATTCTTCCTCCCAAGAAGGGTTTGGTGTGAAGCCTGCAAATCTATCTATCTTATTATCTTTGTTTGAGTGATTATACAAACCTAAATCGACCATCATCTTTTGAGATCCAAAACCCTAGTTTTCCCTAAACCATTGAATTGACTTGATTCAACAACCGTAGCCCCATCAGACTATTAAGTCCAGCCATATCAAAATATTTCAAAACCAGAGATTCCATCATTGCATTGTGAGAGCCTTAATTTGGAATTCTAGAGTCCTATCTCTAGGAACGATCCACGCTGCAGCCTAACGGATCTAACGCCCGGACTGAACCCTGTCTGAATTATGCGTGATTCTCCCATGGAATACTGCGAAAGCCTGAGGTATTCGTTATATTTTGCAAGTTTTATTGTTTAATTTAATTCAATTTAATTTCGGCAAAATTAATCATCGCATTCACGTAGTTTAGGGTACCGTCCTGCGTCAAAGTAACTCTCAGCAAATTGATGTTTAATTTTAAAAGAAACTTATGAAAAAAAGTTTATGTAGCTTTAAACTCATCACATATATCTACAGGTAACATACGTTTTCAAGTGCGTTGTTCGTGTTGTAGCGACATATCCCTGGAAAGCTGAGGAATTCCGGTCTCTAGGAGCAGGACCGTATAGAATCAGATTGACACTTGAGGACCCAACTGCTAGAATACATGCTTTTGTTTTCGAGGAAGATGGGGTAAGATGCTTAGCCCTGACAAATGGAATTTTAATGGTATATCTCAATTAAACCTATTGTTTTAAGGTTAAGTATTAAATGTTTGCATATTTGGGTCAACTATCACAGATGGCATTCAGGTCACTCAATAGAAAAAACACAACACATTTATTATTCATCTGGACCATCCATCTGATAGGCCGTATGTTAATTGATGCAATAATTAACAAGTCTCCCATGGCTGGATGATCCTGACCATTCGATTGAGGGCCTCGAAATGAATGAAAATATGAAAACTGAGCAAAAATGAGATTAATCAGACAGGTTCATCCAATCGGTGGGACTCTTAAATGGCAAAATTCAGGACAATTCTTTGTCCCCACTATATATTGTGAAAATTGATAGCCAATCTTTTAGCCATATTATTATGCATTTTAGCAGAGATAATTTTTTTTTTTTTACATGCATATCAACTTACTCCACATCTCTGATAAGAAAGAAGACTAGGGTGTTAGATTTATTGATGTCTGAATTATATTGAAAAAATTTCCCATGGCCATATTACATTCCACTTGCTACATGATATAGTCATCAGTGCCATGGAAAGACAAAATGAAGAAAAAAATAACACAGGACGAGGGTAATAAAGGGAATGGATAGAGGCATCGATCTCAGAATAAGAGGTCCAAAAGGGATATTTAGGCCTTGAGTAAGAGAAAGCAAGAGGTAAGGCAAGTATCACATGCCCACTTTAAGTGGATCATGTGTCCCTTAAGCTACAAGAGGGAAACAGAGAAAAGAGAGATATTTCTCTCTTGCCTAAAATCTAAGAGAGAAAATCTATGTCCTATAAGGAGAGAGAACTCTCTTAATAACACTTAATGAAAAAAGATGAGTTTTTTTAAAAAATGACTTTGGCCTCTTGATGTTTTTTTTGGAGCTTATGTTATGAGAGAAGCTTAATTAATAAAAAATAAATAAATTCCTCTTCTTGATTAGATTCTTTGATTCTTTCTTGAACTTTTGGATTTTTTTTTCAAATTTTTATCATTGTGATACATGCTTTTACAATCTTTCCAGGGATTGTTAATGAGATCCCCCTTACTTGCAGCCCTGAGTTTTATCATAAAGCATTTGTCAAAGATGAGTATGAGGGTGCCTAAAGTTGGATCCCGTTTATCTGTGGACTTATTAAATTTCTTTGTGCTAAAGATGCCATTCTTCCAACTTCAGTGAATATAACTCTCTTTAACCTCTCTAAACACGTTAGAAATAATGATTGCTACAATCTGACCTTCAACTGTATTAATACTTGATTGCTGAAAGGCACATTTTTCTTCCAAAGACTCCAAATGTTGGTAAGGGGACAAGTAGATTTAGAGCCATCATTTTAAACTTAAATAGGTTAACATATATTTTTGTATATTTTAATAATCTATTATTATTTTTGTAATCCCCAATTTTTTCCACAAATCGTTCCCGGATTTATCCGTATTAAACTGAACTACCACCCTACCGAATAATTGCCGAATCTGAACTTGGTTAATATGGAATTACTAGATGTATAGCTTGGATATCATAAACATGTTTCACTACTAATTCCAACCCATAAAATACGGAGTGTATCAGTTCATTATTATGAGAATTTAGTGTTCTTCCGCAATATCAATATCATATGTATCCAACCATATCTGAATTTCTTGCAGGAGCAGTTTTTTTATGGTTGTGCATTGCTTGGCGAATTGGCGAGGAAGATGACCAAATTGCTCGGTATAACCGAATTTCCCTTGGAAGGTGACATTAATGTTTTAAGAAATCCTCCGTGGGTACAATGCTATGTAAAATCGTATTGCCTAGATAAAAGCGATGAATGGGGAAGTAGACGATATCGAATTTTTGGCACCAAATTAGTCGGGTGAAGAGACCAAACCTCACAGAATTGGGTTTTTTGGGTTTATTAATATTATTTTTTTCTCCAACTACTATGTTGACAATATTGAGGGGCTGACTCACATGTCAAAAGTTGACTTCCACAATTTTTAGACCCGCCAAAGCCGCAAAATCCAACTCTTCAAAGGGGGCACTTTGAAAGGACGAAGCTCCAAGCTCCAAATGTCTTGTTACCCTTATATGAGGCATGTTGATGTAGTATGTATGTGGTATGCAAATATAATATAATTACGTAATGCATGGTGTATGTAAGTAATGTTAAACGCATGCGTTGTTTGCTGTTATCGTGTTATTGGATAACCACAGAAGAGTTGGGCTGGAAATGAATTTGAAGCCTCGGAAATTTTTGTCCCTTTACAGCATAACCCCTTCAATCGAAACCTTATTTATTTATTTATTTTAACATTGAGATTCAAATGAACTTTTTATAATATATGTATGAGCGTTGTGGTACATGGGTCACCAAATTATTCATATGTAGCACACTTATAGTTTCATAAGACTAGCTGAGCCAACGGGGTTGATTCAATGGCCAGGACCATTCGTAGGTCCTGCTGAGTTTGAATCTGACCCCCTGTTGGTCACGTGCAGGGATTTATCCCTAGTTACCTGGTAGGTGTGATGTGTGGGCATTGCACATGCTTGGCCGGAACTTGATGGTGCTCATTAGAAGTTTCCAACTATCCATTCAAAGCACTTTGTTTGCTTTAATATGGATCTCTGCTGATACGATGTTATGTTTAGCAGCCGTCCATTTACCACAATGAGTCTCCCAAGCAATCAACTCAGCAAGGGTCATATCAAATGTTCAAGGGAAGGTGATAAATTTGCAAATTTCAGGTAGTGGTTCACTCACCAGCTTGTTTAAGAAAATGGGTTGTGTAAAAAACACAATAGTGGAACACTTGCTCCAAATCTCTGGCAGAAGTCAGCAATTTTGTGGTGATTAAAATACAACTTCCACAATAAACAATCAATACGGGAACAAATCATGACTTTTTGACGAAGAAAATTTTGCTTAAAATTCACAATATTTGCCACATTTTAGAAAAGTTCCAAAAAGCTATTCAAATGAGGGAAAAAAAATTGATACATTTTTTTTTGAGTAGGGTTGAATCGAGCATGAGACATCGACTCAAAATTCGGGGGTCATGTCAGGTTGGGTCGGTGAAGGAGGTTGAAAAAAACCGACCCAATATTATATATAAAATCTTGGATAGGTGTTGTTGGGATCAGGTTGGGCGTGTACTCTTGACCTGTCGGGTCGGGTGCACCATTGATTCGAGTCATATGCCATTTTTCTATTGGGCAACCGAACCGTTTATTTAGCCCGACCCCCGACTGGACTGATTGAGATCCCTACATCAAGATACGCGAGGTTGAGAAATTTAGCCAAATTTATACCTTGGCCGTGAAGATCCTCTGTGCCCACTGGGGGCTTGCCCCCAAACCTGCACTTTTTTAACGAGGATGAGTAAGATTGGCCTCACATGTCCGTAGTTGCATGTGTATAAGAATGTATATATCAAAATGTACATGCATGTGTTGGTGGGAAGTTGGATTAATTGTATCAGCTTCAAGTGCGTAAGTCAGAATTATACACTATGGAAGGCTAAAGTACCTTCAACCTCCTTCCTTTTTGACCTTCTTTCCCTCAACTCGAAGTTTATCTGTTAAATCCAAATTATAATAAGATGAGCCCACCTCAAAAACTAAGATTTTATTGTAATTTGGAGAAAAGAAGAGAGAAAAAACAAAAAGGATTGGAAGTAAAGGGAAAAGTTTTTCTTATGGGTATCCTACCTTGGTTAACTGTAATATGTAGCATTCAACATAGCGAGGGGATTGAAGGTTCCCTGCTATCAAACAGATTCTTAAAGTGCATCTATGGGATGGTTCGAAAGCTCTTCAAGGCTTGATTATTTGACTAAGAGATATACCACTGATGGGCTTCTACTTGGACTCTGTTGATTGAGCAAAGATGTCTGCCATATGGCATGAAGACGGTTTGCATTGGGCCCAATTTTTGAATACGCAACAAGCAATCAGTCTCTTTTATATGACGGAAAGGAGAAGCAAGAGGCTAGTCTGTAATTATTAGAATGAATACAGAAGAAAATTGGGCAATCATCAGATATCGTTTTCATCTCTCTCGACCTGAATTCCCTCTTTTTTGTAAATATCAATTGAATTGAAATCCTTTGATAATGTTTTTAATTAATGTAGTCGTTGTATGGTCTGTCGGTTAATGACACATTTGAGAATTTAGTTGCATTTTCTAGAGCTACTTATATGGACTAATATGGTATTTAGAATGATTCATTAGCGAATATTTCTCTTCCTTGTTCTAGGGGGCGGCGAGCATTTGCTTGGATACTGACTTGTCATCCCTCATTGGAGGATGCTAATTATTTCCACTATGCCATTAGACAAGAAATATTTGGTATTTTTCTCTAATGTGTTTGGTTCTTACATTACTCTAGTTTTGATTTCATCTTTTACTAATCTATGGGATGAATGGTGTAGGCAAAGTGGAAATATTCAAGCAAAAATCCTATGGCATATTACTTCTTGTTTCGTTTTTCTACATCATATGGAAAGCAAGAAATATTGGTTTTTTAGTGTTTTTTGCATGATGATTGAATTGATGCTTGCTTACTTGCTGAGCTATGGCTAGAGTTTCAGATACTGCCCGACAGCCAGGTCGGATTAAGTTAAATTTTCACTCATTTTGGCTTGGGTGGTTTCTTTACTTGATGACATCACTGGAGAATAACTATCTGTTGTTGGTTTCTTTACTCCAGTGATGTCACTGGAGAATGACATCACTGGAAAATTAATCACACAAACTCATAGTAGGTGCTCTCTCTCTCTCTCTACAAATCCCTCTCTCTCTCTCTCTCTCTCTACAAATCCCTCTCTCTCCGACTCTTTCTCTCCCCCAATTTATCTCGGTCTGAATTTCTCTCTTTCTCGCAACATATTCAAGTTTTTGTTTGGTGCGTGACATGTACACCAACGATGGTGCTCCCTTCCTATTTTCTATATGTTATTACTCAATCCAAACACCGAAAAATAATGAATTCATATTGATATCCAAAGGGCTGGAATCCATCGGATCTATAAATCCATTTTCACCATTTTCCTAAGAAAAATATCCAAACAGAGCCTTAGTGTGTACTTTTAGCGTTTTGGTTTCAGTGGCTAAAAGACTACATAAGCTTGACAATCTTATGAGAGACAAAATGTTGCACACTTAAGTGTACAGCTGCTGCCTCACACATTCTCCTTTCAATTGAAATGATTGACTGAGTACAACCATATTGAACTATTCAAATCAAACTTGGTTACATTTCAAATAGTTATGGACAGGAATAGACTTTATGTATAGCAACTGTTGTACATATAAGTGCACAACATATCGCCGCATCTTATGTCAGTAGTGAAAAATTCATAGGAACAATGCTTATCTTAAATTTTTTAAGTATAGATTGATAATGACACAAAGTAATGTCTCTCATTGCTGCAGATATGAAGAAATTGACTCGCTAAATCGAGAAGAACATAAATTATAGATTTTGGATATGCAAGTGTTCGATGGATACATATAAAGTATATCTTAATCATTTTGGGGTACAAGGATTGGATTGCAAGATCAATATATGTGATTTATACATTTTAGAGATGAAACTCACAATTGTTGTGAGCATAGTTACACAAAATGGATGTGGGTTCAATACAGCGAGCGAGAATGTCGACAAAAAAATGGCAAAATACGGAAAAGTTTCAAAGAAAACAGGAAAATTTTGGAAGCTAGAAAAATTATTAAATGTATAAGTCGGAGAAAAACGATTATTCTGCGTGTTTTTTTAGTTCTACCATATACATTTAAAAAAAAATTAAAAGAATGTTTTTAAAATTCAAAAGCTAACTCCATTTTTCATAAATTTGGATTTCTTGTGTTTTTATTATCTTTTTGGCTTTGCCCTGTTTTGTTATTGATTTTATAATACCTTATTTTTATTTTTATTTTGGTATGTGTTTTATCAAGTGATAGTTATGCGTAGGCAGCTGATATCTGATTTATGTAAATTGGAGTTCCGATTGAGCATTGGATGTGATTAAAGCTTGAACAAGGATGATATGATTTATAGCGTTGAAATGTGAAGCCTAACCAGCAGTTAGCTAAATCCATAAGGTTCTTACCTATTTTGTAATTTTGTTCTTTAATTGAATTGTAAAATTTTCATCTAGATTTTTTTTTTGAATACTAGATATTGGATACAATACATCAGACAAAGTAATTTCTTATTGTTTTATTCTAATTGCAGCATGTTGATGTTTTGTTTTAGACTTTTTATGATTATTCTAAGGTAAATTTGATTCGGGCTTCTTTCATTACTTCTTTGGTTTAAATTGGAGTTTATTTTTATTTGAATCTTAAGGCTCATTTTCTTTTATATTTTGACAAACATGGCTAAGTACTAATACCAGTGATTGTTAGAAATGGGCAAAAAATGATGGTACATAATTGTCATTTCTTGAAATTCATGTATATTTTTTTATATTTCTTTTTTTTTTAAAATCTAAAATGACTGTACACAACCGTCGTTCTTTTTCGGCATTCCATAACTGCTATTATTTTTTGTTTTAGGAAAACAAACGACGGTCATGTTTCGTTATTGCAAAATATGATAGTGTTTTTTAATGACTGTAGTTAATGACAGTTAATGATTGTAGTTTTTTCAGAAAATGACTAGCACTGGCCAACCTATTATACAACAAGCGTACATACCTTAGCCCATACCCAACCCATTGCAAGTTGGGCCAGGCCGGGATCGAGCCGGGCCCTTTGAGACTCCAAATAGGTAATCATTATTTACACCACTAAAACTGTTATCTCACTCTATGTCCTTCAGCCAAGTTGTGTTGATTGCTTTGAATCATATGATAGAGATTATTTTTTGTCCCAAATTTTCACACAATGGTTCTTGAGATTCAGGACATACTATTAGACAATCAAGTTTTATTCAATGTTGCACCCATCTCAAAACTCTAAAATTATGCTTGAATGAGATGTGAGCCACGTGATATGACACTAAAAAAATTAGTGTAAATACAATGGTTTGTGGTGGGGTGGTGTAGACACTCAAATTTGGCCCAAGGTCTGATCGAAACACATTTTGAGACGCGCATTCTCGAGCTTTTGATGACATATATTGAACCCTTAGGAATCACCCAAAACCCTTAGGAATCACTCTAGATCTCTTAGGAACTTACCCCGAACCTTTAGAAACTAATCTTGACCCTTAGAACCCATTTCGAACCTTAAATCTAACCTTCCCAGGCAATGAATGAAGAGTGATGCACCAGGACTAGCTGAGGTCTTCTACTGATATCAAATCTTATACCATTGGAAAGAAGACTTCTCCAGCTTTCTAACAAGCCAAGAATAGCCTCAATCGGAGTTATATAACAAAAGTTACGGCGTTTCAAAAATCGGACAGAAATTTAATTTTTTTGTTTGGCGCAACTATAGTTGCACCAATTTTAAAGTGAACCCCACCCATCGCGAAGCCAACTTTTAGGCTACTGTACAGAACTGTTTTACTATACATTTGTCTACGCAATTAATAGTTGCGCCAGGCATATGAAAAGTGACCTCTGATTTTTGCCTCGAAAATTGAGATTGGGGTTTGACTTGTTGACCACCTTGATCTTTGGGGTGAGTTTTGCTAGTTCTGTTACACTCTTTTAGTGTTTATTTGCAATCCTTAAGTAATTTAAAACACTAATCTATCATCTACCATTAGAACCACCTTCACACCTTTCCAAGCTCTCAAAATCATAGGAAACTTTAGATTAGAGATGACCTACTTACTAAACCCAATTAGCATCTAAGTAGCCTCATAATCCACCCATTTCCTATAAATAGAGCCCCCCTCCGCTTAGATTAAAGGTTGATAATTTTTACCTAAGAGACAAAGAGCAGTGAGAAGATCTTTCTCCCTTTGGTGCACCATTACTCATACAAATTTCAGAATTTCAAAACCTCCTCCCAAGCCTTACCTTTCATAAAAAACCTCTAGGTTAGGTGTGTGCTATCCCTTAGCCTTCCTTATCTACCTCTTAGCTACAAAGCCTTACGAGTTAGAATCCCATTCTCTACCATTCAAGCCTTCAAAAGCTCATCAAAGCAAGCCAACGCAATGCTCTTCTACGGTACTACAAGGGCCCGAGGGCTTTGGCTCTCTCATTTCTTCTCCTACCTCTTCTTTAGCTCTTCCCATCCTCCCATTTGTGTTGTTACGCCGTCGAATTTTCGATAGGAACAGAGGGACACAAATAGAATTTAAGGCTCATTTGGGCAAGAGGAAGTCATTTTCTTTTCTTTTACTTTATTTTTATTTTGGCCATTAGTAGAGACCGCATTAAGCGGGTTAATCGGGTGCCTAACACCTTTCCGATCGATAACCGAAGCCCCTACCCAAGAGCCTTTGGTGTGGACCAAATCAGAATCATATTTTTAGCATTTCGGTACTCATAAAAATGAACTAGGTTTCCCGGGACACCAAAAGCTTCGAGTGGCGACTCTATGTTTTTGCTAGCGAGTGCATCGCCGCCACGGGATCGTCACAAATCCCACGGTTGCATAGATGGTTACTCTGCTGGGGATAGCTTGTTGCACAGATGGTTACTCTGCTAGGGATAGCTTGTAGAGCTTCTCCTTGAAATTGACCTTTTATTTTTATTTTACTAACCATTTTACTGTTTTTATTATTTATTTTATTTTATATTTGTTTTACTCACCCCTGCTTTTCCGTCTTTTACGTGCCTTAGCCGATCGGCGGGCCTACTTGCGCATTATCTTTATTTTTCTTTATATTTCCGTCATTTTAGGTGCCTTAGCCGATTGGTGGGCCTACTTGAACATTGTCTTTTAATTTCTTTACTTTTTCGCTATTTAAAGTGCCTTAGCCGATTGGCGGGCCTACTTGTGTAAACATATTCCGACAGTGGACGCCGGCTCGTAGTGGCGGCACGGGATCATCACTCCCGATCTTTGAACTAAAAAAAACTTTCATATAAAAAAAGGCTTTGAAAAAATTAAAATTGAACAAAGCTAGGGAACTTAATCAATTTGTCTTTGCGGGTTAGATTTTTAAAAGGGTTGGGTTTACGCACACATACAACCACCTGGGTCTTAGTATGGCGGGAACCCCTAGTGGTGATGATCCAGAAAAGTCTCAGCCCACCTAATATCTGAGAAGGCGCTTGCGCCAAAGGTATTTCTGGTGGGTTCCCATTCCTACAAGCTTAAAACCCATTGGGGAGCACATTAGCGAGTTATACCGGACTCAAACCCTTTAGGTGTGGTAAGGAAAGAACCGATAAAAAAAAAATAGCTTAGTTTCCGGAAGCCTAGCTTCCACAAAACCCAAAAAAAGACCCATTTTCAGGTTGATATTCCCTGCTATTATAAGTTTTGGAGCCTCATTTTTACCTGGCGCAAGTATTAGTTGTGCCAGTGCAAAAATCCCATTTTTACCTTGGCGCAACTAATAGTTGCGCTAGTGTAAAAAAGGGGCCTTGCTAACTTGGCGCATGTATTAGTTGCGTCAAGCCTACCTGGACATCAGCAGTACGAAATCTGAGGCTTTTCCATATCCCAAGTCCCCCGATTAGTGTGTTTAGTGTCTCTGTTTCGGCCCCACCATCTCCGACACCCAATACGCCCCCGCCGATCACAAGAAGGTAACTTTTTTTTGGCTCATTCTGGGGGATTGGGTTGTTTGCCTCGATATCTGTGCCTTCAATAGATCGAAGGTCCTTTAATTCTTTCGAAGTGCGTCGGAGTCGTTGCCATGGGACTTAAATTAGGGTACGAAAGCCACCCAAAAGGAAACTCCAAGGCCTTGGAACCTTTGTTTTACAAAATTTCTCTAAAAATTAAAAAATAAAAATTAAATCAAAAACTTAAAAATAGAATCTTTGTGGTGCCGGCACAATGGCAACATCTTGCCCTCCGTCGTCCCGTAGGGGAAGAAGGAGGAAGATTTTTGGGCCTTACCCAAGGCACCCTTACCCAACTCGTTTCCGTAGAATGTCGTGGGTAGTGGACTCGACTTATGCCGATCCCGACTCATCCCTGCCACATTCTCCAACCCATTCCCATTCGGGGGAAGTCTTTTCCACCACCCCCCTCACCCAATTGCCCTTTACCGTTACCGGCCCATTTGGCGCCCTCATTTTCCAGACCGCTACCACCTAAAACGTCTAAAGTCCAACCCCCAACTCCCCATGCCCATGCCAAATCCAACACATTTTCCATCCACTTCCATGCCAAATCCTATACATTCCCCATCTACATCCATGCCTCATTTTCCATCTTCCCCCTATAGGCCCGATCCACCCACATTCACATATACCACTTCCGCCTTATCCAACCCTTGACAAATCCCCCCATCTATCGGGGTCATGCCCATTTTTACCGGAGCCATGCCTGGTTTTTCTCACCCCTCCACACTATACCCCCCATCATCCCAAAACATACCCAATACATCCCCTCATTCTTCCAATCCACCCCATATTCCATCACTTACCCGAGTCATGCCCAATTTATTCTCCACATCCATCCCGTCTACACCCCATCACCCCTTAAATCCATCATCTCCATCCAACCCTCCTTCCATGACCATGATGGAGGAGATGTTCCAAGCCTACTCCATATGGAAGGCTTCCCAAAATGCCTCATCTCCTCCACACCCCACATCCATGGACTCATCCCATATCCTAGCCAATCTCCATGCCTCATTCCCTCATGACCTCTATCAATCTCCCATAATTCATACCATCCAAACCCCCATGCCCCATTTCCCTATGGCCCAAACCCCCATTATCCACATGCCCCATGGCCTCATTCCCCACATGTCTCAAGGCCTCATGGAAAAACCCCATAGCCCATACTCATCAAGGGCCCATGGTTCAGATCCATCAAGGGCCCATGGCCCAGATCTATCAAGGGCCAATGGGTCAGACCCACTAGGGGCCCATGGCCCATACCCCATACCCATCAAGGGCCCATGGCTTAGACCCATCAAAGGCCCAATGGGCAAGACACACCAAAGCCTAATGGGCCAGACCCATCAAGGGCCCGTGGCCCAGACCCACCAATGGCCCATGGTCCAAACCCTCCAAAGCCCAATGGGCTATACCCATCAAAGCCTAATGGGCCAAGACCCTCCAAATCCCTAGCCCTTCACCCAAACCCAACAAGGCCCAAACCTTGAGGCCCCACACCCATACCCTCCACAATACCCCCAAAATTTCACCCACCCCCAACCTTCACAATCGGGTCAAACCCATGCCATATCTCAGACCCAATTTTCCCATGGCCCCACACCCCAAGGCCATATCCAAACCTTCCCCTATGTCCAATAGCCCCATCAGGCCCCACCCCTAAACCAAACTATCACTCATCCCGTCACCCCATAACACTTCCCTTACATTCAAGGGGCTCACCCAACTCACATCCAGTCCAATCCCATCCAGTCCATACATCAACATGAAAATCTCGTCCTCACTGCACCCTATGTAGACCAGCAGTATGAGGAGAACGAGATTAAAAACAGTGAGGCCTATGCCGGGGCAGTGACGAATGCCAATCCTCCACCTATAATTATCCCACCCCTGGCAGCCCAAAGTGAGTCCAGGCTAATAATTGAGAAGACGACCCCCATGTCCAAGGAGTCGGAACAACTAAAAGAACAGTTGGATAAAATCCAGAAGCAATTATAGAAGATGGGGTGGTGCTGAAATCCACTCCACAGACTTCATGGATTTATGCCTATTTGCTGAGGTCCCCCTACCCTCAAAATTCAAAATACCGGTGTTCGACAAATACAATGCCACAGGTAACCCTATTGCACACCTTAAGTCTTACTGTGGGGACATGTGCCAATATGGAGGAGACGAATGACTCCTCATCAAAGTATTCCAGAAAAGTTTAATTGGTCCAACTTTAAGATGGTTCACAGCTCTTGAACCATCAATGATTAAAACGTGGAAGGATCTGACTCACCTATTTCAAGAACAATATGTCTATAACATAGACATTGAGTCTCGCAAGTAAGATCTAGCTCGATTAAAGCAGAACTCCAATGTATCCTTCAGTGATTACTTAGGGCATTGGAGAGCACTGGCAACTCAAGTCAAAAACAGGATACCTGATGACGAGCAGATAGAAATGATCTAAAAAAATACCCTGTCAGTGATCTCAGATTTTCTTGTATACCAGCCTGGCAGTCCATTTTTGCTGATTTGATAAGGAATGTTAACCGCTGTGAGGACGTCATCAGAGAAGGGCGATTGAACAAGAATGCATCCGGGGGACCGAGCGGGGTTAAGAGGTTTGTCGAGCAGAGAAATGATAGAAAAACAGGGGCAGAGGTACAGAATATTGCAAACACCTGGCCCAACAATAACAATGTAGCCCCCTTCCAATTTAAAGCAGCGCAACCAACTCCCGTCAGGACAAGGCCAGTATAGAGAATAGGGAATGGGCAAGGAATGCAAATGACCCCAGATAGGAGAGCCCATTATGATCGAGTCTTTACGCCCTTGGGGCAATCCTTGAGTGTACTTTTACCATTATTAATTGAAAATGGTTTAATAACTATTCTCCAACCACGACCTCCTTCCAATTCAATTCCATATAATTTTGACCCGAATACTGATTGTAATTTCTATAAGGTCTCGGGTCACCCGACTGATCGCTGCTTCCCCTTGAAGCACGTGATCCAAGATTTAATCGGTGCTAGAAAGATTATTTCCCCTGCATCCACCCAAGTAAACCAACATACGAATATTCACCAGGTGCCTTTGCCACCACACCCTATCGTAATAACAGGTCCTAGACCCACCATAGGGATGGTAGAGGAAATTGATGAAGAGTATGAGTTTAACCCCTCTGATTACATCAGTAACAGAGAGAATTTTGTGGTCCCAAGGCAGCAAGACCGAGAAGAAAGAACCATTGGGGTGATTGAACCCCTGAATTTGACGGATTACTTTCTCACTTCTACACCACAAACCGAACCCCTAGATCTTAGGGCCTATTTCCCACCATCTCCCATAAATTATTTACAAATAAATGCGTATCAATCATATTCTACCACCCCCATCAATTACCCAATAAACCAACATGCCCCCAATCCTCCACCACCAACAAACTACCAATGGCCTGCACCCACCTCATTACCCCCGGTTCAACCACCTACAAACTCCGCCACCCCCGTCAATTACCTAATGGCCCATCAAACCTCCGATCCCCCGCCAACACCTATCAACTATCAATGGCCTACTTTTACCCCCTTTCTCCCAGTACCACCATCCTCAAGCTTCACCACCCCCATTCGGCCTAATTTTTCCACCCACCCATCCATCACTGAGATAAGTCAGGTCTTACCTACCCTCCCAGAGCCATCAATACATGCACTTCAGGTGCCGACAACCATACCATTCCAGCTCTTAGGACCAACCTATGATCCACATCAGGTCTCGCTAAGCTATGAGCAAACCAATGCTAAACATCAACAGCACCAGCACCAGCACCAGCACATCCAGAGGGAAAGAAGGACAGTACAGTGAACCCATTCGAGAAAATGAGTCGAGAGCATATACTAGAGACTCAGCTGAGAAGAATGTCTGCCCATATAACTGTATATGATCTGTTGATGACGTCCCCACTCCATTTCCAAGCATTAATGGGGGCGTTAAAGAATGCGCATGTGTCCCAACAGGTGAGCCCAGACGAGGTTGGATAAATAATTAGACAAGTGATGGCACCCAATGCCATTTCATTTTCGGACGCAGATCTGTCGGAGGAGGGAAACAGTCATGCTAAATCCCTCAACATTACTGTCGAATCTGGGGACCTGATAATTCCCTTGGTTCTAATTGATAACATGTCGGCTCTGAATATGTGCCCGTTGAGGACTGCCACCAAGATCGGCATGGACCCCTGTATGCTAAGGCCGACAAGGACTAGCACTCGAGGATTTGATAATACAAGAGAAATAATGGGAGAGGTTGATCTGGAATTAGTAATTGGGCCCATGACCTTCTCTATACTTTTTCAAGTGATGGATATCAAATCTTCTTTTAATTTACTGATAGGACGCCCGTGGTTACATGAGGTCGGGGCGATACCTTCTCCCCTTCATCAAAAGCTAAAATTTATATCCGGACAGAAGGTGATCACCATCATTGGTGAAGGGCACGATGAGAAAGACAAGGCCACACACAATATTAAAAATCTTAAAGTAATGAATGTGCCACATACTGAGGAAGACACCGACCTCCACAGTTTCGAGTATGAGGTATCGATAGTAGGCCCAGAACCCCCGAGAAACATCACTTTTACAACCGGCGGTGGAATGGAAGCAGCGGTGGCCATGCTCCATAAATGAGGCTGGGCAGAGGGCTCGAGCCTAGACTGCAATGCAGAAGAGAGCCAGTTGTTGCCAAGTGGCAGAAAGTCCGATTCGGATTAGGTTATAAGCCCACAAAGGAAGAGGTCTGAGAGGCCAAAGAGAAAGCGAGGGTTGCTGCAGCTGCAAGAGCTCTAGGGATCAACATAGAAGAGAAACCTCGCCCTAGGCCGCACATCAAGGAATCCTTTGTCAGCGCTGAGGTCATAAAGATCGATCGAAATGGGGTAACCCATTTGACCCCACACAAACCCATAGCCCCTGTCCATCCCACCAATCCCCACATCTCCCTTCCCAATCTTAAAATAGATCTGGCTGCCCTATCCCTATTTGAGGAGCAACATTTCATACCTGAACAAACTCCTCCTGTGGTAAACCACCATAGGACTCTGCTGACATTTGAGGATGAAATCTCAGATGAACCTATGGTCTATATGATGGAGGTCAATCCAGAAAAGTCACATTCGCCAGCTTCCTACATCAAAAAAGGTAAAGGGGCAGCAAGTCAGATACACGATTGGGCATCTTTGCCCCAAACTCTGAAAGCGGGGAGTGGCCTAACATTTTGCACCCGTTTCCCAAAAAAAAAATAACTTATAAAAAGTGAGATAAGCCCTTAGTAGGCAATACTTTGTATATACATAGACTCGTGCTGCCAAAGGTCCGTTTCCGAAGAAAACATAAATATAAAAAATATTAAAAAATATAAAATCCCAAAAATATTGAAAAAATATAAAATCCCAAAAACATTGAAAAAGTACAAAGTCTGAAAATATTGTCATTTAAAATTCCAGATAAAGTCCTATAAAAAGATGTCTTAATTGAAATACCCGTCCCACGTGAAATTGACCCCTGTCCTGCAGAAATACAAGAAGAGGTAGGAATTACGAGTCTGGACGAGAATGTCCCTTTCGAGGATCTCTCTAATGATCTCCTTGACTGATTTGCCGAATTTGAGCATGACCCTACCCCCATTGTCGAAGAAACAGAAGATATCAATCTCGGGACTGAGGAGATTCCCCTAATAACCAATATTGGAACATCACTGTCTCCCGAAGAAAGAAAAAGCATGATCGATTTCCTTCGATCATACTAAGACGTTTTTGCCTGATCGTACGAAGACATGCCTGGTCTGGACACTAATTTGGTCGAGCATGAGTTGCTTCTCTATCCTGATGTGAAGCCGGTTAAGCAGAAGCTAAGACGTCTCTAGCCCGAGTGGATGTTGAAAGTCAAAGACGAGGTCATTAAGCAGTATGATGCAGGGTTTCTCATGGTATCCAAATACCCGCAATGGCTAGCCAACATTGTGCCTGTGCCGAAGAAGGATGGAAATGTCCGCATGTGTATCGACTTTCGCAATTTGAATAAGGTGAGCCGAAGGATAATTTCTCATTACCGCACATCGACATCTTGGTCAATAACACTACTATGCACGAGATGCTTTTTTTCATGGATGGATTTTCAGGATACAATCAGATAAAGATGGCAGAGGTTGATCGCGAGAAGACAACGTTCATTACCCCCTAGGAAACCTTTTGCTATCAAGTCATGCCATTTTGACTGAAGAATGCTGGTGCAACGTACCAGAGAGCCATGGCTGCGCTATTTCATGACATGATGCACCGAGAGATTGAAGTGTATGTCAATGATATGATAGCCAAGTCACTGAAGCAAGGCGATCACTTGGTAAATCTTCAGAAGCTGTTCGAGAGACTAAGGAAGCACAGATTACGCCTGAATCCACAAAAGTGCGCGTTTGGATTCATCGTCAGTAGGAGAGGGATCGAGGTCAACCCAGTTAAAGTCAAAGCTATCACAGAAATGCTGCCACCATCTACTGAGAAGGAAGTTAGAGGGTTCTTGGGTAGAATACAATATATCAGTAGGTTCATTGTGCAACTCACCCCAATCTGCACGTCGATCTTCAAGCTACTAAGGAAGAACTCTCCCGTTGAATGGAATGACGACTGCCAAGCAAGGTTCGATAAAATCGAAGGCTATCTCCTTAACCCACCTGTGTTGGTACTGAGCCAGGGAGACCACTCTTGATGTATCTCTCCACAATGAAAGTTTCGATGGGATGTGTCTTAGGTCAGCATGACGAGACGAGAAGAAGAGAGCAGACCATTTACTATATGAGCAAGAAGTTTACTGATTATGAAATGCGCTATTCTCATCTGGAGAAAGCATGCCTGGCTCTTGTATGGGATACTCAGAGGCTCCGCCATTACTTGCTATCTCAAGCCATTCTACTTTTAGCCCGAATGGACCCGTTAAAATACTTGTTCAAAAAGCCAGCTCTCAATGGATGAACTGCACGATGGCAGCTTTTATTATCTGAGTTTGACATCACCTACGTCACTTAGAAGTCGATTAAGGGGCAAGCACTCGTCGATCATCTTACTGACAATCCTTTGCCATATTATGAGCCCTTGAGAATTGAGTTCCCTGATGAGGACATCCTTTTTATGACAGAAGATGATACAGAAGAAGCAGAAGAATCATGGGTAATGCACTATGATGGGCAGCCAATGTCGAAGGTCAGGGAGTTGGTGCCATTCTAATCTCACCAAAAGGATCCCATGTGTCAGTGTCTATCAAGCTCAACTTTCCTTTCACTAACAATATGGCTGAGTACGAGGCTTGTGCCGCTAGTCTGCAGGTCGCTCTCGATCTGAGTGTAACTCACCTTCGAGTGTTTGGTGATTCGCAGTTAATCATATGCCAGACAAACGGTGACTGGAAGACGAAAGATGAGAAACTGATCCTTTACCATGAGCACCTCGAGGACCTGATAGCTTGCTTCTAAGATGTGACATTCTCATATGTCTCCCGAATAAGGAATCACTTTGCCAATGCACTGGAGACCTTGGCGACAATGATAGAAATCTCGTATGGTACTGAGATGAAGCCGTTCATGATCGAATAGAGAAATTAACTGACCTTCTGCCTCCAGATTGAGGATCCTATAAAGCCTGATGATGAGCCACCTTGGTTCTCAGATATCAAGAATTTTCTCGAGATGCTAACTTTCCCTGAGGGTACATCCAAGACGGATCGACGAACCATCCAACGTCTAGCAGCAGGCTATGTCATTTGTGGGGAATGCCTTTTCAAGCGATCCTATAATAACATCTTGCTCATGTGTCTTACAGAAAGTGAAGCGATCAATATCATAAAGGAGATCCACAAGGGAGTATGCGGAGCCCACATCAGCGGTCACATGCTCGCCAAGAGAATTTTACGGCAGGGATACTTTTGGACCACTATGGAATCGGATTGCTACAAACATGTTCAGAAATGCTATAAGTGTCAGGAACACTCTGGTTTGATACACGCTCCTGCCATCAATCTTCACTACATGACCACTCCTTGGCCATTTGCTACTTGGGGCCTTAACATCGTCGGAATGATTAATCTGAAAGCATCAAATGGACATCGATTCATCCTCGTCGCCATTGAATACTTCACCAAATGAGTAGAAGTGGTGTCATATGCCAACATCATGGCCAGTCAGGTCGAGAAATTCCTCAAGAGTAATATTGTGTGCCGATTTGGAGTACCCAAAGATATTATCACCGATAATGACACTAATTTTATGAATAAGCGCATCCGAGCCTTCTACGAGCAATACAAAATCAAGTACCATCGCTCGTCATCTTATCGACCTCAAACTAATAGAGCCGTGGAAGCTGCAAACAAGACGGTCATTCGCATCCTAAAGAAAATGGTCGTCACCTACCGAGATTGGAGCGAGATACTGCCATATGCTTTGTGGGCCTATAAAATGTCGATCCATATCGCTACAGGGGCAACACCATTCTCCCTTGTGTATGGAACCGAGGCTGTCCTATCGGTAGAAATTGAAGTACTGTCGCTCTGGATCCTCCTGGAATCGGGCTTACCCGAAGCAGAGAGAGAGAGATCTCGCTTCGAACAATTGAACTTTTTGGATGAGAAGAGACTCCTAGCCATGTGTCACACTCAAGTTTACCAGGAGCGAATCACACGCGCTTACAATAAACGTGTCCGCGGTCGAGATCTGAAGGTAGGAGACATTGTGTTGAAGAAAATCTTCCCATCCCTCCACGCCGATCCAAGAGGAAAGTTCAAGCCGAACTGGGAAGGACCTTACGTCGTCCGAGAAGTGCTACCAGAACACGCCATTCGCCTTGCCACCATGGACGGAGATCATCTTCCTGAGCCCATCAATGTTGGATACGTCTGACGGTTCTACTCTTAGTCTATCGCGATAAGGTAAGTATTGGTGAAACAGATACGTGACTGCTTAAGAACCACCCAAAAGAGGTCATCATTCTAAACACAATAGCCAAAAAGCATCCCTAAAAATGATGATATCCTTTGCTATCCCATTTGAGCCTGGGCCTTTCTTTCAATAACCCCCTTTCCCAAAAAAAATGTGTGTGCACATATATAAAAAAAGGGAAGTAAAGTTACTATTTAAATCCAAAAAAAATCGAAAAAGCAAAATCCCAAAAAGAGATTGTTTGAAATGAAACAAAAAGAATAAAAAATATAAAAGGATCACGAGGCATGTACAGTAAAACCTCTAAGGAAGAAAGTATGTGAAGAAAGCTGAAGTCGTATCAAGAAAACCTTTTTAGTCCAGCATACCTTCAAATCCTAACCTAACCCATGGCCAAGCTACACCTCGAGGAAAGCCCTCTTTTAGGTTCACATGCAGCCATAATATCTGTTAAGTCAATACAAGCTGAGTTGTAAGACGACACCAGAACCCCGTCCAGCCGGCTATGACGGAATCGACGTCTATGTCGTGGTTGTTGAAAAAAGAAATGAAAAAAATAAAAAATAAAATAAAAATATAAGCTCAAAGCAAGATGGGCGTGGTGAAAACCCGAAAGGACGCTACGAGTAAAAACAACGAGTTTGTATGGACCAGGTGAAAACCCGAAAGGGCGCCAGGGGTAAAAAAGGAGATAAATAAAAAAAAAAAAGAAAAAAAAAAAGAAAAGAAAAGAAAGGTTTGCATTGATTGAGAAGATCGATGCTTGAGGAGCCCTCTTAGTTACTCTCTTTGATACCCATTTTTCGGCTGGGCCACTCATGTTAGTTCAAGACGGGTCCCGACCAGAATTATCTCTGTGAAATTGCTTTGTCAAACGTATGACTCAAGGTAAGGAGAAAGGTTTGACTAAATCTAAAGAGATTAACGTTCCGTCCTTGGTAAAATTCGAAAACTCACTCAGGTTTGACTGCATAAAAGAGTTCGACTATGCTCAAAATGGGACCCATTACTCCGTCTCACTGTTAAGGCATAAAAAAAAAAAAACTAAAAACTAAAAAAAAAAAATTCAAGAAAAATCCAAATACCAAAAAATGTGCATATATTTCTACTCATTTTCATGTACATATTTTCAACATCATATTTCAATCTCAAAAATGAAGAAAAATAATAAAAAATCTGTGAAAACAAAAATCTAAAAAATATCTTGAAATTGAAAAAGTGTAGGTAAAAATTTACTTCTCCTTATGTTATTTATGATGTATTTTCTTTATATATATATAAACAAAAAAAAGAGACTGACATTTTCTTAAGAATGTACAAGAGCATCAAAACTGTCCGAAGCCTCGAAGCCGGCAACCTCTCGGCAATGGATAAATTAGATGAAGCACCTCACCACCGACGTCAAGTCTATTAAAAAAAAAAAGAAAAAAAAGAGAAAATCATTGTAAAAAAATAAAATAATAAATAAATAAATAAAATTATAAATCTGTGAACTTTTTACGCACAGCTACGCACTTGCATATTTTCGATGCGATAAAATGTCAATATTTTACAGGCAACGCAGCTGTGCAAAATTAATGCCCTAGGTCTAAGGTTCGCCTTGGATCCATGGATCTTATTTTAAAGTAGGAGCAACGGTGTCAATTTCGGTCAAACAGTCAATGCTTAGATCAGATTGATTCTACTGCTATATCTTCGCCATGATCGCTCCATATTTTGGTTTCAGGTGAACTTGAGTACCTTGTACTTCAAGTTCGTCACGTGATATTTTCGGAGGTGTAGACTCTTGGTCTGCACTGTCCGGGCGAGCGCCTTACGAGGTTTGAGATCTGGATAACTCCATCCTCTAAAAGATCCATTATTGGATTGATTCCAACCTGTCAGATATGAAACTACGTCAGACAACTATGTGCAAACATACATGCAAAAGGGCTCATTTTCTTTATTTTTCTGCAGGCTTAAAACTTGTATTGGCAGCAGTATTCCTGTAAAGTGTATGCCATGCGTCTGGGTATCCGTATGATGGTCATTTGTTCCCATAAAATTATACCCGGGCAGGTCTGGGTCGGGGCTTCCATTGCCTTTGCTGCTTATCGCCCTTAATAGGTGCATGATTATGCATAGTTGTTCATTTATAACTTCATTGATGACGGAGGCCAAGATTGAGTATTCTTCGGTGGACACCCAATTCTAACCCGATCTTTTCGATATCACATGAACTTGAGTACGTTGGCTTCAGTTTCGTCGTAAATTATTGCGGAGGCATGGGCTCTTGGTATGCGTTGTCTGGGCATGCGCCTCCTAGGGTTTGAGGTCCAGATAATGCTTGTTTAAAAAAAATATATGGAAAAAGTAATCTTTGAAAAAAGAAAAAAGAGAAGAAGAATAAATTTGTGTTTCCCCATAGAGCTACGCACAAGCATAAGGCGGTAAAATGTCAATATTTTATCAGCAATGTAGCTGTGTCATATTAAAGTCTTAAGTCTAAGGTTCGCCTCAGATCTTTGGATCCTGCTTTAAGGTAGGAGTAACGGTGTCAGTCCCGGTCAAACAGTCAATATTTCGATCGAGTAGACTCCACTGCTAAATCTTTGCGATGAGCGCTCTGTTTTGGATTCATATAAACTTAAGTGTCTTAAGCTTCAGATTCTCCATTGGAAAAGGTCAATCGTTGGTTGAGACCAACCTGTTGAGAATGAGATTACGTATCAATCAAACTATGTGCAACCATGCATCCAGAAGGGTTCATTTCTCCTTTATTTTATGCAGGCTTAAAACCTGTATTGGCAGCGGTATTCCTGTAAAGTGTACGTCATGCGTCTGGGTATTCATATGATGGTCGTTTATTCTCGTAAATTGTACTCGGGCAGGTCCGAGTTGAGGCTTCCATCGCCTTTGTTGCTTATCGCCCCTAATGGATGCATATTTATGCATAGTTAAATGATGTTTATGATCATTATTGGCAGAAATCAGGATTGGATGTCCCCTTTGGGAGATGCCCAATATTTGGTTGAATCTGTTTAAGATAGTTGAAGTTGGATGCTCTAGGTCATGTTGATCCGGGGCACATCTTCGAAAATAGCACGCCCTCCCAAAAAGCGTTGTGACATCTATTCACTTTACTCGGGCAGTCATGCTAAATAAACTTCAGGATTGATGGGTTCGCCCAAAGACCTCGAATCTTGCTTTCAACAGGGGCACCTGCAAATAGTCAGATGGGGCAATCAAATGTCTCGTAGCATTATACGCAAACTGTGGAGCCTTGTGTATGTTTACTTCGCACCTATCTTTGAATGTGGGTCGCTCACCCCTCTTACTTACGAAGTTGTTACATTCAGAATGAATCTTAAACATCAAATACCTTCAAATTATCTCGAGAAGTGAATGTTTGGCCTGACATACAGGGCTTTCGCAACTCACTCCACCTCAGTTATGCCCAGTAATGTCCCTAAGCGCTTGGAGACCGATTACCTTAAGAAAAAAATGTTTAGCCTGACATCCAGGGCTTTCGTTTTCTCACCATGTTACTCATCTGATGCTTGAAGTTCGTTCTAAATGCAGCGGACCACCCGTCAGTAATGCCTTGGGCCTCTTTGAATGTCTTTTTTCTTTGACATTTGATCATTAGTGATCGAATACCAAAGAGGGGCATCTATAGACACCCAAATTTGGCCCAAGGCCTGATCGAAACACATTTCGAGAAAGGCGCATTTTCGAGCTTTTGATGGCATGTATGGAACCCTTAGGAATCACCCCAAACCCTTAGGAATCACCCTAGATCCCTTAAGAACTTACCCCGAACCTTTAGAAACCAATCTCGACCCTTATAACCCATTTCGAACCCTAAACCTAACCTTCCCAGGCAATGAATGAAGAATGGTGCACAAGACTAGCTGAGGTCTTCTATAGATATCAAGTTATATACCATTGGAAAGATGACTTCTCCAGCTTTCCAACGAGCTAATAATTGCCTCAATCGGAGTTATATAACAAAAGTTACGGCGTTTCAAAATCGGGCAGAAATTTAATTTTTTTGCTTGGCGCAACTATTAGTTGCACCAGTTTTAAAGTGGACCCCACCCCTTGCGACGCCAATTTCCAGGCTACTGTACAGAACTGTTTTACTGTACATTTGTCTGGCGCAATTAATAGTTGCGCCAGACATATGAACAGTGACCTCTGATTTTTGCCTCGAAAATCGAGATTGGGGTTTGACTTGTTGACCACTTTGATCTTTGGGGTGTGTTTTGCTAGTTCTGTTGCACCCTTTTAGTGCCTATTTGCAACCCTTAAGTGATTTGAGACACTAACCTATCATCCACCATTAGAACCACCTACACACCTTTCCAAGCTCTCAAAATCCTAGGAAACCTTAGATTAGAGATTACCTAATTACTAAACTCAATTAGTATCTAAGTAGCCTCCTAATCCACTCATTTTCCTATAAATAGAGCCCCCCTCCCCTTGGATTAAATGTTAAAAATTTTTACCTAAGAGAGAAAGAGCTTAAAGTGAGAAGATTTTTCTCCCTTTGGTGCACTATTGCTCATACAAATTTCAGAATTCTAAAACCTCCTTCCAAGCCTTACCTTTCATAACAAACCTCTAGGTTAGGTGTGTGCTACCCCTTAACCTTCCTTCTCTACCTCTTAGCTACCAAGCCTTAAGAGTTAGAACCATATTCTCTATCATTCAAGCCTTCAAAAGCTCATCAAAGCAAGCCAACGCAAGGCTCCTCTACGGTGCTACAAAGGCCCAAGGGCTCCGGCTCTCCCCTTTCTTCTTTAGCTCTTCCCATCCTCCCATTTGTGCCGTTACGCCGCCGAATATTCTGTAGGAACGAAGTGGCACAAATAGGATTTAAGGCCTATTTGGGTAAGAGGAAGTTATTTTTTTTACTTTATTTTTATTTTGACCATTAATAGAGACCGCGTTAAGTGGGTTGATCGGGTGGCTAGCACCTTCCCGATCGATAACCGAAGCCCCTACCTAAGAGCCTTTGGTGTGGACCGGATTTAGAGTCATATTTTTAACACTTCGGTGCTCATAAAAATGAACTAGGTTTCCCGGGACACCAAAAGCTCCGGGTGGCGACTCTATGTTTTTGCTAGCGAGCGCATCGCCGCAACGAGATCGTTACAAATCCCACGATTACACAGGTGGTTCATACCAAATCTTAATCAAATGACAGAGAGGCTAATAAATAAGATTTACTTCATTGGGAACCTTTATTTACAAACCGAAATTCTTTCTTCTAAAGGTTTCAAACCCTTGAGTGCTAATTCAAATGATTAATATCATTTTCTGTGCTAATTTTCTACCCAATATACTTCGAGATCATGGGCCTACCATTAGATGGTCACATATTGATTTCATGTGACACATTTAAAAGTAAACATGATCATAACATATATCAAACGTGATCATTAGCAAGGTATTAAAATCGGTATCGGTCTCGGGTCTCGATTTGCCCGAGACAAATACAACTCGGCTGGTACGTATCGGCCTATTAAAAAAATTTTTAAAAAAAGATTAGAAAACTCACAGTCTCGGTCGAAATCGAGACATATCGGCCGATATGGGCTGGCCGATACGGGATACTAATACATATCAGTTTGCGGCGCCACGTATCAGTATCGGCCGATTTTTTTATGCTTGATCAGTAGTAGGTGAGCTTTTGACTTTGTCCCAATTATTCAATCATGCAAGAACTTTCACCCATCAATCCTAACGAAAGGTTACTTTTGTAGTGTAGTTTGTACATTGACACATGCCAAGGCCTACAATATACGAGAAACTCATCCTTTTTATTGATCCAAGGGTGATGCAGGATATTGTCAGTTTATAATGATCAAATTCTTGAACTTTTTGAAAAAATACGACTAATTCAAGATTTTTTGAAAAAATAAATAATATTATAATTATAAACGACTTTTTAAAAAATCACGAATTTCACGAGTTATTTGTGAATTTCACAAATTATTCGCGAATATTTTGATTTTTTTTTTTTTTTTTTAATTTTATAGATTTTAATTAATGTATTTTTATAATTTTCTTTTTATTTTTCTAAATTTTAACCATTTTTTCCAAATTTGAAGAATTTTGTCAAAATTTTCCAGAGATTTTTTACGAGCCGACTTATTCCCCAACCCCAACTTGGTCACTATGGTTCCCACTCACACACTTGTACACATTTTCTGTCTCTAGCCTTTACAAACAACAGTCTCTCTCTAACTCTCTAAGGGCTTGTTTGGCAATTTTTAAGCTTTCCCTAGAAAAGTTCACAAAATCACTACCTCAGTAGCTTTTTGAGGAAAGTGACTTTCCATGGGAGCGTTCTTGAGTTACTCATAAACTCATTTTCCTCTCATTCAAAAAGATATTTTCTTGTGTTTTACACTTTCTCAATAAAATGTCGGAAAGTACATTGTGTTCTTCCGCACACTATAGTCGCACATATTTATGAGTTTCATCAAAGCGATTATATTGATCAGATGATCGTCAAAATTTATAGACATCGCAATGTGTTGAAGACTTCTGTCAGATAGATTATGAGAAAATCACTTCAAACGTGAGTTCTTTTATGCGATTATTACTACGTTATGTGTATATTAGAAACGAGCTTAGAGTAATATAAACCATCATAATTTATACAAGGAAACAAATTCGTAGTAGCTACTGTAGCATATTCGATTATGCCATTACATACAAAATTATGACATGATATAAAACTTCATAATTTTAAAGTTCTTTATAAAAGTTTAAACTAAAATGTAGGAAGAGAAGAGACATCGTCGTCGTCATCATTATCAGATGAGTGGGTGGAAGTCGCAATACGCTTGGGGGACCCACTCGTAATGTTAAAGCTTTCGAACAAATTACGACGTCGGGGCGTCAACAACTTCTCCCCGGAAACAAAAGAGTCCGAGCTTACGATCAAAGGGTTGTACCGCGCCCCACTTTGATTGTACCTTCTCCCTCTCAATGGTCAATGTACGGTAATCTATAAGGTGGTATCATAAATGGAGGTTGGGTATGGCCTTGACCTGCTGATGGATGATGGGCGAGAGCGACTAGTGGGGCGGACTTCTAAATGACATTAGTGGGTGCATGAAGTAAATGTCAGATTTACTCATTATTTAAACCGTCAGCCCCTACATTTAAAGTTGTGTTTAAATAACAGTTCATTATACATTTAAATGACAGTTAATTAGGACGTTGGCAGAATAAGAAAAGATTCACTAAGGGCACATTTGTTTCGATATAATATGGGACCCTGTAAAATGAAGAATGCATGTAATTTTTTTATGACTAGATTATATGTAGTATTCAATTTGCATGTAATATTTGAGTGTAAAATGGTTGTTCTTTTGGGTGTAAAATTTCCTTATAAAATTCACTTTTTGATGTTTTTTTAACATTATACCTAAAAGAACAACTTGTGTAATTTATTTAAATTCATGTGCAAAATGGATATTCCCCATTCATCGTTGCTAGTATCCGACTTCATCGGGCCATGATCAGCAGTGGTGCAGTCATGACTTTCATGATGGTGGCTCTCATGAAGATAGTTTCAACATGACAAATTTAGCCGAATTTTCTCACATGCCATAAAATTAATGGTAATGATGAGTTAAAAGGAATGACCTGATATTTTTGAGACCTATGCCACATGGAACTCCATGCAAGCCATTTGATTTGAATGACATGATGTAAAGATCTTTGACGCCAAAGATTGACACAAAATACGAGTTCTGTGTTAAATCAGATGATAGAGATAGCATTTCATGCCAATTTTTTGCATCAAAGATCTTTACATCATGGCCATCAAATCATACGGCTTAGATGGTGTTCTATGTGGCATGACTACCAAGTCTTTGTTTTTAACTCATGTGCTACGGTACAAATCTTTAAGATGACATAATAAGCGAAACTTTGGTGATTAAATCTGTCCAATCGGTTTTTAGTTTTTGCCACCTAGAGCCGACACCGAAACGATTGGAAATCGATTTCGATCCAGTTTTTCTATCAGTTTTGGGTTATGCTCCAAACTTGGATCCCTAGCCAGGATGAAGCCTTCTTATCTTACAAACTTCAATTTTCTTAAAGCACTTGAAATACATAGAATTTCATAGGCCTCACATTTAGGCCCCATTAATTTTTGATATGTTATTTAAAGTACATCTCTTTGAATCCGACATAGTGTGCACCTTGGATTGTACGCCTCCGTCCTAGTTGGATCAAGAGCAAATGAGACTTCACCGTGCACCATGAGGTTGTTACACACCGGATCCCCACTCACAACTATTACTTAAACCACATTATTATTTTTTTACTAAGGTTCGGTGCTTATACCATTTACCCAAATTAATTAAAAAGGTCATTTGTGAAATTGAAAGTGTCTTCTTCTTCTTCATTTAGCCAAGTGAACCAGAGATGCAAAAACAGCTTTTGTCATCTTCTTTAAGCAAAAACAAAAACAATAATATAAATAGAAAATTTAGAGCTACAAACAAAAATCAAAATAAAAAATCAAGAAACACTAACCTGTAATCCGCTTCCGATCATCCGGTTAACGGCATTGTTTCCGCCGCCCCCGACGCTGATGACCTTGATCTTTGTAGACTCTATTGGAGTAAACGAATTAGAACAATTGAAATTTGCATCAATATGTGCATGGAGACTTCTCCTCCGAGGAGTGGCCAGAGAGAAATCGAAACAGAGTGGGCGTCCGTAGAGTTTCTTCTGCTGCAATCTAAATTTCTGCAACTCAGAGAAGGTGGGGTTATTAAAAGCTACAGAAAAAAAGGGGCTCTTGTAAGAAAGAGAGCCGTTGCGTGCGACCCTGAATATTGCAGATAATGTTTTGGGATTACGATGGCTTGGACTCGTGATGTAAAAAAATTACAGGCAAAGTACATATTGGTATTACATGTACACATTATAACGAATTAAACGACGAGGCTCGTAAAATATCCGACCGTTGCAAAGAAAATCATCCCATTACGCGTGATTTTGAGGGAATAGAGTCAAACGAACGTAGCCTTAAGACTCCTTAGGTCTACTATAGTAGCCCAAGCTGGGGTCGTTCCTCGATATACCGTACCATTTGTCTCACCCTTTCAAAGCTACTTACATTAGTGTGTATTGTTGGGACGCCGTGGCTTTATAGTCTCATGCTTTTGTATTACTCCTTTAATTCGTTACAAAAATATTTGCCAAGCTAAACCCTACAAGCTCAAGACCTTTTACATTTGGGAAATTTACCTGATCGGCCCTGTCAGATACGCCTTTTACGTCAGAAGCCCTATAGTTTCACTTTTACCCAGACAAACCAGCTGCGCGCCGAGCTGAGGCACGCCTGTAGGAAATACCCAAACTACCCCCACAGTAATAAATAGCCGCCCTCTTTTCAAATCATTTACTGTTTTGAATTTACTTTTTCGTTCGAAGTCGGTGGAGAGTCGTTTACGCTTCGTGGACGATCGCATTCAAAACTACAACCTTCAAGCTACCAAATCTGTAAGTTAGAATTAAAATTAGCATCCATCGCTATAGATTTTTTATTTCTCCTCTCTTTGTTGCATATTTTGACATAATTTTTTTAGGTTTTCCCATATGTAATCGGTAACGATTACATATGTAGTCGATTACGACTACATATATAATCGATATCGATTACATATGTAATCGTTAACGATTACATATGGGAAAACGTTCCCGATTACATTTAGAGTCGATAACGATTATATATGTAGTCGTAATCGACTATATAAACTGTGGATGACGAATCTATAACAAATCGATATCGACTCTCTATGAATATAATTAATACCCATCATTTAAAATAATTTCCCTATAGTTATTACCCTCGATGCCATAATAAATCATACGAGGTTTTATATTTATCTCAGCCGACGTTCAATTTATTGCCAACTACCCTTTTGTAAAACCATTATGGCAAGTTAGGTTGGAAGAATGAGAAAATTTAATATAACGATTCGTATTCCACAATCTAGGAGCTTTAAATACAGGTTTAGTTCGACCTTAGCAAACCACCTATCATCCCTAACAGCCCATATTTTTCCCAATGTCCCATTTAAACGAAGAAAAAACCTTCTATAACCCAATAAAGTTTGATCCTGTATGGGAGGACCCACCACCACCACCAGAACCAGATCCTCTGCAGTTCCTTTGGGACGAGTACGATGAAGTAATGGAGATTTTGGCGAAGGAAGAAAAGAAGAAGAAGAGGAAGGAAGAAAAGAAAAAGAAGAAGGAAGAAAAGAAAAAGAAACTTAAGACGGAACCACCCGGCTCTCCACCCCATCCACCACCTGCTCTTCATCCTTCTTCCTAACTTTTCTTTTCTTTTTTAATTATAAGTGAAAAAATTTGAATGTAATTGAAATATTTTGCAAGTAAATGAAACAACTTTTGGATGCAATGGCGACTTCATGAAATCTTTTGAGTCCGTAAATTAAATATTTTCTATGTAACTAAGGGAAATTTACCTGACAGGTAAATTAAACATTTTGAGATCAATGTAGACTTATATTTAATTGATGGCGATTTCATAAGTAATTGCGATCGATTACATTGAGAGTCGGTAGCGATTACATATAGGAACGATATCGATTATATATGTAATCGATGTAGGTAGAGAAGAAGGAAGAAAAGAAATAGAACAAAAGAAAGAAAAGAAATTTAAGAGTCAGTAAATCAAGTAATTTCTATATAAATAAACATTTTGAGGTCATTGCGAATTTATATTGAGTCGTTGGCGATTTCATCGGTAATCGATATCGATTACATATAGAGTCGTTAGTGCATACATATGTAATCGTTATCGATTATATGTAGACTTGCAAGATTTTCTTTTTATTTTTAATTTTAATTGAAATATTATGAATGGAAAATTTTACAAGTAAATGAAACATTTTGATTCAATGGCGACTTCATGAAATCTTTTGAGTCTATATCGATTACATATAGACTCGATATCGATTACATCTAGAGTCGGTATCGATTATATATAGACTCGATCTCGATTACATCTAGAGTCGGTATCGATTACATATGTAATCGATAACGACTCTATATGTAATCGATACGGGTTTTATATATACATTTCATCAACATTTTTAACTATCCTTGTTAGTATGGTGCTGAGTCCTTTCGTTTTTATTACAGTTCATTTCAAAAGACTGTCAAGATGGTTGTACACCGAGCTGTTGCCAAGTGTTCTCCCAGTGCCGTTTCTAATCTCTACGAAAGTGCTACCCCAGATCGGAAGAAGTTACTGAGAGATTCAGTTTTTGGTGGAATATTTCAAATCCCGAAGGGTGTGAGATTTCTTTCTGATGTAGTGGATTCGGTGCTGACATTTTGGGTTGATAAAAACCAATTCCGAATTGGGAAGACTGATGTCTATCTTCGAAAGATAGACATTGTATTGATACTGGGCCTTGCCGTAGTTGGCCCAGAAAAGGATACCCCATCCGGTAAACCATCGGTAGAACAAACCATTAGAAACAAATACTGTGAACGCCATGAAAAATTCTCCTGGTCCTCATATAGATGCTACAATTTATAGAGCGGAAAGTGATGAGGACTTCTTAAAGTTGTCCCTTCTGTTTGTGTTGTGCATATTTCTCTTCCCCGGTTCCCACCATCAAATTTCTGAAGACCACATCGACCTCATCGATGATATGGAGGCCTTCAACCGAACTCCGTGGGGTCTGCTCGTCTACCAGGACTTGATGGAGTATATAATAAAGGGCGTGGCGAATAGAAAAACCGCCGAGATGGATAAAGCCCTGAAGACGTACAACACATATGGATGCATATGTGTACTTCAATGGTGGGCTTATGAGATCCTGCCCGATATATCGCCATCCCAGCTAGGCCTCAAGGACCCTTTCCCACGGCTGCTGAAATGGTCGGACAGGGCGCAGTCCAGGATCAAAGGTTACACTCGCGGGCAGATGTTAGACAGCAAGGTATGAGGTCTATTCAAAAAAAAAAAGCAACTTACCGATTCATTACAGAATCGCTACCGATTCATTACAGAATCGCTACCGATTCATTTACGAATCGATAGCGATTACTTACAGAGTCGATAACGATTCATTATCTAATCGATAGTGATTTGTTAAGGTAAGGAATCGATAGCGATTCTTTACACAATCGAGAGTGATTTATTATATATATAACGATCATTTTATTCTGTTGTTTCATTTTCTTCCAAAAGGTTCGCGCTCCTCTCATGCCTCAGGGCTTTGAATTAGAGATACCCGTGGTAAGAGAATATCTACGGGTTCAAAAGGAGGTTGGGGGGAAGAGGAAAGAACCGATCAAGAAAGCTGTGGAAGAGATTCGGCCGAAGAAGAAAAGAAATTACATTTCGGTCGATAATCTTGGAGAGGGAGAGGAAGAATGGAATGACGTACGAAGAAGAACCCTCTCAAAAAGGGCCCGTGTGCAGTGGGAGAGGGTCGGCCAAGAACTAGGGGCCGCCGGAGAGCCCGGCGGTGAAAGATAGCAAAGGCCCACCTCCAATGATTCTTTGTTGAGGAGGGTCGATCATTTGATGCTGGATAACTTGAAGCTCACCCAAAGAGTGAGCGATTTGGAGGGAGAGAATAAGGCCCTGGCTAAACGTTGCGCTTCTTTAGAGAAACTCTGCAACTCCTTCAATGAGAGGCTGAATTCAAGGGATGCGGAGTGGCAGAAGTTAAATCACTACAACTCTTTAGTCAGAAAGGGCCAGACTGAAATAAAAGATCTCCTTCAAAATTTATTGGAGGCGAGACCTAAGGTATGTGTTGAAATCTAGTTTTAATATTCAATTTTGTTAACATAAATCTATATCGATTATATATAGAGTCGATACCGATCATATCGATTCTATCTACAATCGTTATCGATTATAAATGCAATCGCAGTCGATTCTATTTACAATCGATTTCGACTATCTATATAATCGATAGCTATCATATATAAAATAGATAGCGACTATATATATAATCGATAGCGACTATATATATAATCGATAGCGACTATATATATAATCGATAGCGATTATATATATAATCGATAACGACTATATTTAAAATCGATTTTTTCTTTTTAAAATGTGGACTATTCTTATTTTGCATCATTATTACGATATACAGGATGTGGCTATAGAGGAGCCGACGGTAAAGGCGACAGCCTTTCTATGAGGAACCATCACCAAGATCAAAGTTCTCCTCCTCCTCCCGTTGATGAGGTGAAGGCAGCTGCTGACAAGCAGCCTGAGACCCAAACTGATAAGGGTCATGCTGGTGAAGAGGAAACCTCTTCCCAATTGCCTCACCAACAAGCTGAGCTTCGCTTAAGACCTAGGCAAGTTTAAAGCCAAGAAATAATTTCCATCAAACCTAAGGCCCAAATAAGGGTAGCGGTTGAAAAGAAGCCCACCGCGAAGGCCAGCGAAGGACCAATCACGAGCTCGGATCGCGATATTACCTGGTCCCGGGGTCTATCGATGAAGATATCACGAGCTAATACGGAGAAAAATATATGCTAGACATATGGAACAAGCCTGTGAAGGAGGACGAGTAAGTAGAATTACCCTGAATACTTAACTTTATTATTATATATTTATCTTGAAGATTAGTTAAGTTGGTCATTTTTATGCAGAGCAAGTACAAGCTGGTGGTGCAATCCTTCAGATGTCTGGTGGAAACTCAGTTCCTGGATAACTTTGTAAGTGTATATTTTAATATACTGTAGGCAAAATCGGTATCGATGGATTATGTAATCGGTATCGATGGATTATATAATCGTTATCGATGGCTTATGTAATCGGTATCGATGGCTTGTAGAGTCGCTAGCGATGGAGTATGTAATCGTTAGCGACTCTGTACATCATCGATATCGATTCATTAGAGAGTCGATAACTATTTCGACGACTTAAATAATCGTTACCGACTCTAAAATGAATCGATATCGATGATGTACAGAGTCGCTAACGATTATGTATTTAACTCTAACTGCATATTTTAATCTAACTGCATTGGTTTCAGGTTATGGGCGCCTACATGAGACATTTGGAAGTTATTGATGATAAAATTCATCCTAAGAAAAATGTCAAAAACTTCCTAATGGACCCTGCGACACTGACGTATATGGGCTATGAACTGAGAGATTTCAATAAGTTTTTGCTTGCTGAAAAATTGTACGACCAGTCGATCGAGGTTCAAGTTCACAGGTGGGCTGCCTATATAGAAAGAGAGACCGGAGGGAAGAGGCTGATGGAAACTTTCTTCTACAATGAGCTTCAGAATCTGTGGGCTGCCTAGATATTTATGTCAATACATTCTGAACAACCACTACACTGGGCGCTTGCGATCATAAAGGTAGTCGAACGATCGATAATGATCGTCGACCCTATATTTAATAGGCCCTCTAAGGAAAGATATGTGGCTCAATTGCAGGCGCTGGTAAGATATTTTGCTTAGCATATCTTTTATTATTGTTAGCTTAACATATCTGACACTTCTCTCTATTATTTCGAAACAGACACAATACCTTCCCGTGATCTTATATTCGTACGGTGACTCCTCTGCGCTAATGAAGAAGAACTATCCTTGGCCATCTACTGACTGCCGGATCAAAGCCATCCTGCATCAACTCCTCGTGATTGAGTGTTTATTGTAAGTATGTCGAATACTTTATGATGGGGAAGAAATTTGACTTGCAATCGGATATAGAGAGGATCAGGCGAAATTGGCCATACAGGCTACATACAAAGCGATGGCGTGAGTCGTGAAGGAAGACAAAAAGGAGGGGGAGCAACAGTAGTGTGGTTGTATTTGAATATTTTTGTAATAGTGTGGTTGTATTCGAATATTTTTGTAATTGAAAATTGAATTATTTTGAATATAATGGCACTATTTTTATGTACTTGTAGTTAAAAATTAGAATAGCATCCATTAGCGACTACATATATAGTCGTCATCGACTATATAAATAATCGGTGATTTACTCGTATGTAATCGCTTTCGACTATATACATAATCGTCGTCGATTGTATAAATAATCGATATCGACTATATATGTCGTCGTCATTGACGATATTCATAATCGATGCCGATTCTTAAATGAATCGATATCGACGTCATACATAGTCGATGGCGACTCTATATAGAATCGATATCAATTAGTTATACAATCGATGACGACTCTATGATACATCAGAAAAGACTATAATACAATGTAAAAAAATATGGATTCTGAATTTCTCATTTACATTCAATCTATCATTATTAAAAATATACACTGTTAGCCCATCGGTCCCACTGCCTTGCAGCTCCTGCGGTTGTGACCATATTCGTTGCACCTGCTACACTGTAGTGCCCTAACCTCACCCTTAGACCTTATCCTTCTCTTCCTCGAACGGCCGGCTTACTTTCGGCAATAATAGGGTGGTCTCACTTTCATATTTTCAGGGAGTTGCTCTGCTTGGAACTCCCATTGACTTTTATCGAGGGTGGGAACCCATTGCTCGTCATATGTTTGTCTAAAGCAAGCGGTGAAAAACCAGTTCTCACAAAATTTATGGTAGTCGTAACTTCTTCGATTGATGGCCGCCACGGCATGGGAGCAAGGCAAGCCATGAATGTGCCAACGGCGGCAACTACAGGTCTTGTATTCCAAGTCGACGTGATGAATGTAATTTCCAGAATTGACTTGGAAATTGATCGCGCCCGTATGGTTGAGCTCTCTTTCTATCGGCCCATTGCAACACCTTCTTCATGTGAGCATCTGCTTTCGGGCAGAGAAGGGTGGTCCATTTATCAGATATCTCTCTACGTTTTTGAAAATGATCGGCGACTTTCCCTCTAGTAGTTCTGATTAAGTCAATAATTGGTCTCTCTCGAGCTATCTTTAGCACGCTGTTTAAACTTTCGGCAATATTCGTAGTCAGGGACTCGTACTACCTTCCTTCCATATGTGCGCGTGCCCAATGCTTTGGATCTATTTTTAAAATATATTCTACGGCCTGAGAATCAGCAGGATCTTTCTTCATTTCGTTGATAAAATAATCAAATTTCTCTTTCGAATATGCACGCGCGGCGCACCACCATAGACCCTTCACATTGTTCCTAGGATGCTTGTGCTGTAAATTTTGTGTCATATGCCGCATGCAGTAGTTGTGATATGCGTTAGGGAAGATACGTTTTACCGCATTTATTAAACCCTTCGACCTGTCCGTGATAATTACGAGATCCTCGTTAAACCCATCGATCACGAGCGCACCTACCCGTTCAAGAAACCACATCCACGTATCCTCTTCTTCTAACTCGACCACGGTAAATGCTAACGGTAATATATGACCATTACCGTCTTGCGCAGAGGCGATAAGGAGGATCCCTTCGAAACGTCCTCATAGGTGTGTGCCGTCTACAAGCAATATGCGACGAAGTGTATTGCGGTAGCTTCCGATGCATGGGCCAAAACTCAAAAAAAATCTTTGAAACTTACCGTCAAGAGTAAGTTGAAAGGATGTTTGTACATTAGGATCTACCCTCTTCATCTCCTTCACGTAGGCCGGTAGATCAACAAATTATCCTTCCCAACTTCCTCTAATATCATTAAGGGCAAGCTCTTTTCCCCTCCAAGCTTTTGCATATGAGATTTGCACATTATAAGCTTTTGCAATATCAAATATTATCGACGCCGGTGTGTAGTCGAATCCTTCCATAAGTTTATCCCGTACATAATTCGCTACGAAGGAGATTGTTGCATTACGGTGACCGTGCGGTCCGATCTTAGCGGCTCCGCATGTGTGAGTACTATTGAATGTCTTGATTTGGAAAGAATCGAGCCCAGTCAATTTAGAAGCATGTATTCGCCACGAACAATCGGGTTCGTAGCATCCGGCTGTCACTCGATAACTAGCGGTCCTCAAAGGCCGAATTTGAAAGTTTTTCTCAACCGCGTGTTCTTTCAATGCTCTTTGAAATGTTTGTTTGTCTCGGAAGATCTCTCCAATTTTAAACGCGTCCAATTCGATATTCGCTTCCACCTCTTCATCGGAGGAATCGCCTGATGTCTCGACATTTCGTAATCTCCATCTACTAGGGGATTGTCAATATCTCTCACAAAATTTTCGGTCCTCTTTGATAAACCCATCCGTTCATATTCTTCTTCTAAGGTATCTTCATTCATGGCGGTGTTCTGGGTGGTTGACTAGATCCTTCACCGAAGGGGTTACGATGTGATTGACCGGGATCCTTCAGAATGGATAATGGCGTGGTTGGCTAGGCCCTTCACGAAGGGTGCTCATATGTAGGCTCATGGGGTTGAGTTACTCCGGTAATTTCCATCGATGGCATGGTAGAACATAAGTCTTGAGTAAACCAAGTTGTCCATCCACCGGGGAAGATATGACTGAAATCGTTGATATCCACCACCCTCTCTGAAGTATAGTCTAACCATTGACTACATTGTTGTGATCCATGCATGTATTTTACTGGGTCATCATATGATTCAATCGGAGCATCGTTTAAATCAAATGTTGCTTTCCCTCTCATCGTTAAGCATAATATAACCGTCATCGCCTAACGGGACGGTATCATATACAATTTCATCCTCAAACTTACATGGCTGAAATGAATGAGATACAAAATCAGTCCCGTCGAGATTTACTTGTTCAGCTTTAACTGGGAAGGATGACGGTTCCTTAATGATGAATACTTTTATAACGTCCACTCCGGATTTATAAAAACTAAATAATGTAGCCAAATCATCAGAGTCCAAAATGTCGGCAACTACAGGCGTATTCACTATCTTCATATGAAACTTTGTTGAAACTGTTTCATCATCGCCGCAAAAGCTGACGGAGACATTCGCCTTATGAATTGTTCATAAGAAATTTCAATTGAAATGTTAATAAGCCTCCGCCGGCCACCTTCATACAAGCCATCATCGTTTACAAGAAGGCCATCATAGTGACAAAGAAGAGGAATCCTCACGTCCGTCATCGTCTGTTTAAGAATGAGAAGGAAGGGTCATAAGACTGATGAAATAAAAGAGAAAAGACGACTATAACTCTTAGTCGATTGCAAATACAATCGATATCGACTCTATTTGAAATCGATATCGATTGTTTATACAATCGATATCGACTCTATATACAATCGGCGTCGACTCTATTTGAAATCGATATCGACTCTATACACAATCGATATTGACTCTATATACAATCGTCATCGATTGTATATACCATCGATATCGATTTCAAATAGACTCGTAATCAAATCTATACAAAATCGATATCGATTGTATACACAATCGTCATCGACTCTATTTGGAGTCGATGACGATTGTATGTGATATCGATATCGGATGTATATGGAGCCGATGACGAAATGCAGGGCCTTCTTCTTCTAAGAGATACTGCATCACTACATAACACTAATAAACTGAAAATGGGGTTAAGTAGGATACCTCTAGTCGCAAGGACAAAGTTCAGGGTCTTTTTTCCACAATGAAGAAATGCAGGGCCTTCTTCTTCCAAGCCTCTGTTTTCTTCTTCGAAATAGCAGATCGGAGCAGATCGGAGCAGATCAGACTAAGTAAGGACACTCCGTCTAGGGTTTTACACCTCTAACTTTTTTGCAGGTTAAAATGAGGAAGAAGACGATGCTTTGTTTGTTAAAGAAGGTCTTAGAAGGGGGTAATTTGGACCTTTTACTCTCCTTAGGGTCGGCTAGGCTTGGAGCTGGTTTGTCTGGGTAAAAGTGATACTATAGGGCTTCTGACGTAAAAGGCGTATCTGACAGGGCCGGTCAGGTAAATTTCCCTTTACATTTTACACTATAGGGTAACTTTTAAATTTATTTAGCATATTTTAATGAACCAAAAATGCGTTTTCATTAAAAGGATTTGTGCAGTCTTTTTAGAGAGATTGATCTGTCTTATAAGGTACTGCGAATAAGACCGGTTAATGTCACTTAAAAACGTACACATGCTTTTAATTAAAAGGTACCAAAATAGTATTTAGGCAGTCACGTGGACCTCCACATGAATGTTGGAGTATAGTAAATACTATATTATTATCGAGATCACGTGTCATGTGGCATGTGATCCTAAAACATACATCCGCTTTTACAATTATTACCCTATGTAGCCTGTAATTCGAAAAAAAATTCTCATTTTTACAACTTTTTGGCTCTTCAAATATGTGGTCAAAGTTTGGCCTCTGCCCTATTAGCCTAGTGTATTGAATTTTTTCTAACTTTGACTATATTTTAGACGGTGGATACGATGTATTAATTTTTATTTTTATTTTTGGAGATAGACCTGACTGACCTTGTGCACATTGCCTCCGTGTCCAATCCTCATATTAGGTGTCACGTGACACCTAAATGACACTAAGGCAGCAGTGAACCTAACATCGCAAATGTAGCGTTATGCTATCACATATGTGTTTGTGCGTGTGCGCATTTTTTTTATATAGATGAACCAAAGAGTGAAATAAAAAATTGACTGCTTGATAGGTGCGACATGATCTCAAAATCCTTTGTATAGAAGACATAGGTGAAACACAATCTCCATCATCTGCTCCAATGCAAGTAGTGGCTCCCTTTTAAATATCGGATTAGATGATGGAAATCGTGTTTAAAAGGGAGCCATTACTTGCACTCGGAGAGTTGGCTCTTGCTCAAAATTTAAAGAATTAATCCCTATTTTAGGTACAGGTGATATGTAAAAATGCAATCTGGGCCATCTTATTTGAAGTTCATTATCAATAGATGTTTAATGCATAAGATTGGAGCCAAACAAGATATTAATCATACGATCTATTATGGTCAATTGTTGAATCAGGTAATAATTTTTAACTATATTTAATCACATGATGAAGATTATATTTGTGTTGATATTTTATACTTAATATTTTTAAATCATAACCTTCAAATCAAAAAGTTTAGATGATATTTTTACATATCAGAGATCCCCACGCTTCCAAGTCTATCTTTTAAATTGGGAAGGGCAACTTTCGAAGTAGAAGTAATGGATCCCTATTTAAAACCAAAGGTCACTATGCTAAGTCCATGAAAAGGCCAAGCTAAGGCCTAGCCTGCCTTTAAAGTACATTTGAGGACCACAGTCACATTATGCATAGGAAAAAAACAAAGGCAGAGAAACATATATTTTGTGGCTATTTGATAATCTTATGTTGTTGGTGAGATGGCATGCCCTAAACAAAACAAACGTCAAACAATAAACAATAAAAAGCGACCGGGGACCAACCCCAAAGCCGATTTCCCAGATCTCAAGGTCCCTGAGGCGATTCAGTCAACTTTTGTTGGGCTGTCTTTTAGCTGATTCATATGTCACTAGCTCCTGTTAGTGGTTCATTGCCCCATTAAAAAAAAAAATGAACAAAGATATTTTCCCTCAGAGGGTCCCAACCTTCACTATATTTACCTGACAAGGTCATATAATTCACTATTTATCAAACAGGGGTCCAGATGTTTTAACTATGTCCAGTATTTACTTACTAGGGTATGAAATTTTTTACATGTGCTGAAATTTGAATTAAAAATTCTAGCATGTGCTTAAATTCAAATTAAATGAATAAATGAGTAAGACTTAAATGTCCTTTGAACCCATATAAGACCGATCAGTCTTGCATGAGAGTGGTTAATCCACTAGAAGATCGTTCGGTAGAACTGATCGGTCTCATATGGGACCAATCAAGACCGATAAGTCTCATATGAGTCCGACCAAGAATAATTGGTCTCATATATGAGACTGAACGATGGATCTTATGTGGACCAATCGTTCAGTCTCATATGGTACTCCAATTGATCGGTTCCATAAGAGTATTTTCATCTAACTTTTTCACTTAGTTCAAATCTAAGCACATGCCAAGAGTTTTATTTCAAATTTAAGCATATGTCAAAAATTTCAAATCCTATTAGATAAATACCAAACCATAGTTACAGAGTTTGGCCTTTGTTTAGTAGATAATGACTCGTTGGACCCTGTCAGGTAAAAAGCTAATGTTTTGGACCCCTCCATTAAAAAACAATTAGAAAGTTTCAGTACCCTAATCTGCCAAAAATAAATTATTATCTGCACACACAATGTGTGATTGCACACAATTTTGAATTTGTCAATGCGCTTCACATGTGTTGATTGCACACAATTGCTAAGGTTCTGATAGTCATTTTAAAAAGTAAAACATATATAAAAGTTCATTTTCATATTGTGTGCAGGAATATATATATATACACCGGATCTGTAAGTAATGGCTACCAAATATAAAAAAATCACTCATCATTTTTAAACCCATTAGTCATGATTGATTCGATAGTTATTATTTTTTATTCGATTTCAAATTGACTTTGCTCACGTCCACGTGACACCTAAATTTGTGTGAGTGATGTATTGCTTTCATTTTTCTTCCGCACAACATTCCAATGCTGAATAAATGAGAAACTTGGAGAGTAGAGGAAATAATATAAAATCGGGATGAACTCTCTTGAACAATATTTAAAACAACTTTTTAGTGTTTAAATGATCTTATGCTATTAAAAGTGTAAATTGTGCACAATCCAAGTAATTCGAAGTAATAGTCCATATATTCAATGGAAGTAGGCCCAAAAACCAGACTCGTTGCACAATTTGAGTCATTCAATTGGACTATAATGTGGACAATTGTGCATATTTTTTTAAAAGTTGACTGAATTGAAAATGTTATATGTACATTTTATTATTTCTATTTTTAAAATTATAATTTATACTTATGTTATTTTTTATTTGGGAGTCATTACTTGCACTCGGAAACTTGGCTCTTACAATAAAGTTAAATTTTTTTTTGGTATTTTAGGGACATTTGATATGTGAAAATGCAATCTAGGCCATTTGATCTAGAGTTCGTGATCTATAGATCTTTAGAGCATAAGATTAGAGTAAAATATGATATTTATCATATGATCTACTGTAGTCAACTATTGAATCAGATTATAGCTTTTGACTATATTTAATCACATACTGAAGATTATATTTCTTGCTAGTTTTTTGCACTCACTATCTTTATATTAGATTACGGCCTTCCAAGTCTTGATTTTTAATTTGGTGCAAGGGCCAAGTTACCAAATGCCAGAAATGGCTCCCTTTTCATATTTATTTACTTTCCTCTAACCCTATTTAATAGGTTTTTTAATCTACGAGGGTCAAAATATGCATCTTATTTTCACCTCATAGGCTCAAATTTATCACTTATTACCAAAACGATTGGGACCCGCTACTTTTTCTCCTTTTTAAGAGAACATTTTTGTAAAAATTCAATGCACGTGTTTTAGTGATGAATGTGAACCCTTAGATTTAACTCTTTTAATTTGACCATCCCTTAAATACCATATGATTTTGTCATTCATGTAGAATTTCATGGGCCTAACTCAACTTCACAAAACTGGCTTACAAGGTGACGAGCGTCCAAATTATATATAGCCCAAGCCCTCCAAGCCCACAGGCAGCGAAGAAGTACCTACTTTGATACCATGTAGAATCCCATGAGTCACAAAATCGGCTTGTAAGGTGAGGATTGTCCAAGTTATATATAGCCTAAGGCTTCCAGCCCACAAGTGATGTGGGACTATCATTCACACCCTCTCCAGTGTAACGTGTCTCTCTACATCTCTATGGTACTTCCTCTGATACCATATAGAATTTCACGGGCCTAACTCAACCTCACAAAACTAGCTTATAAGGTGAGGATTGCCCAAGTTATATTTGTCAAGGCTTCAAGCCCACAAACTATGTGGGACTATTTTAGCAATTCAAACATAAATTTGGTATTTAAATGATCTTACACAATTAAGGGCTTAAGATGTGAGCAAACTAAGTTGTCAAGGTGATTAACCTATACTTTGAAAATCACTTTTTTGAGAAATGTGAGCATTCAATCTGTGAGCTTTAATATCAACCCTTGTGCTTATTTTTGAAAATTTGAGGATTACAATTCACTAATCAAATGAAATAAATTCATTAGTAGGTGTTATTATTTGATGGAGACATATTGTACTTAGAAAATTTGCCACTTGGACTGTTTAGATTGATCATATCTACATGACAAGTGACGCAACATCACATCGTACTTTAATGGCATAAGATTAAAAGTGTAATAGAAAACAGAGATGATGGACCTAACATTAATTTCGATTCCCATGTGGCAGGCATTAAAAAAATGAAAATGATTATAGGCATACATCAAACATGGTCTTGAAATCAGTTTCAAGAAATGTGGAATCAAAGATGATAGGCCATCATCTTAAGATCTATATGCCAAAAGATTCAGATGAATAATGATCTCCATCTTCTAATTCAAAGCAATCAAATGTTTAAGTATTAAAACAATGTTGACAAGGAAGAATCTTGAGTTAAAAATAAATGGACGTCAATAATAAATAAATGGATACTAATGATACATAAATAAGCATAAAGGTAGTCTGGTCTTACAGTAGTTTGCAATAATGTGACACCAATTCCATGATCCTATGCCATATAAAGGAGTGGGTTGATGATCCTAATTATTGTGAAAAATAAGTGATATAAAACAATGTAGTTAAACAAATTCAATTTCGTTAAAAAGTAAAGAGTAGAATCATATTTGATTGCAACATTATTTTTTACATGTTGACACCAGTTGACCGTATAGTCTTTTTGCTATTATTATTTAGAATAGGTATGATTATCGAATCGTTCCTTTATATGACACCTGATCCTTTAATTGGGTGCCGTGCTGCGGCAAACTAAGTAACATCCGATCCTCAGTACTAAAAGCTACTTTAACAGCCAATAACTGCAAAAAAAAATGGAGATAATAAATGATTGCTTTATCCACTACACTATTATTCAACAACCGATGCTTCTTACACAAGTAAGCATTGTTAGATGCACAAACTGGAGAGAGAGGTTAGAGAGAGAGAGAGAAGCTTAGAGCTTTTACTTATAAATTCTAATAAAAATTAAAGTTGAACCACATATTAAAGGCAAATATGGTGATGACCAATTTATCCGATTGGGTGTTCGTTTACCGGCGACTCTAAAAGACGTCGGAATTAGAAGGAGAAGTATGCACCACATTTAGTATGTTGTTCCAATAATTATCGTTCTCTTCTTCAGAATCCACACCATCAGACGAAAATCGTTCCTCGTCATTCTTATCGGACAGCAATCCGGTGAACCCACCAACAAAATTCGATACTGCCTCATACCCACCGTCAGGCCCATTGAAAACCATCTCCTGAAAATCGATCAAATTCTCAATTCTCACTTTGAAATTCGACGACCACGTTGGTTTTTCGAAGCTCTTCCAATCGTCTTCTCTCTCTACTTTCATTTCTTCTCTGGCAAAAATCGCCGAATTGCCACAAAATTCGGTGGTTATAATAGCGGTCTCATTCTCTACTTGGTGGCCAACAGTCAGAATCGGCAATGTGGTGGTGTTCTCTGATGAACTCAAAGTCGATGTCGGTGACTCTAAATGACGGCCGAGCATACCAATGCCTTTGGTCAGCTTAGGCCAGACACCTGACCAAGCATTCAGCACGTCACAGAGAGGTGGTTTAGCAAAAGAAGAAGTAGATGAGGCAGGTAGCTGAGTTCGGAAGCACGCAGAACTACGAAGCTTTGACTCTCTGACCAATCTGGCTTCAGCTTCTAGCCTAGCACTCTCCCATTGAACCAAGTGGCTCAAGTTTGCAGTGTTATTTATTAGACCATCGATGGAGCTTAGGGCGTCGCTTTTAGGCTTGTGAGTAAGGGGATCGATTCCCATTTTCGTCAATCGTTTCTTCAGATGCGTATTCCAATAGTTTTTTATTTCGTTATCTGTTCTCTTTGGCAAATGTGTAGCTATAGCCGACCACCTGAAGAAGAAGAAAGATACCAACAAATCCTCGAACACATCAAACAAATAAGGCCAAACAAGTAAGCAAAACATCTTCATCTAGAGATACCCGTTGTCTAAATCATGGGAAACCCAATAAGTAATTCAAATTAGATATTTATTAAGAAACCCATTTTCCAATTTTTAGAGTGACTTGGAATTCATAGGCCTATATATAAGCTGCTCAAACAACAAGTAGTAATTATTTATTTACACTAGCTTGTTGAAATAAAAATTCACCTAAAAACGAAAAAAATTCCATTCAATAATTCAACAACCAAAGTATAGATTTTATCTCATCAGAAACTTATAACAAGCAATTCAAAGAAATATAAAGAAAACCCAGATTGAATTGAGAATTCTCTCCTATTATTACTCATAATTAAACATGAGTTTAAGAAAATTTATCTAAAAAACAGCATTTTCTTGTAAAAAAGAGTAGTAATTTCTTGGGAGAACCTCTTAAAAGCAAATGAGAGTGCAAATTTATGAACCCATCAAATTTTTTCGAAGAAATTTTTTTTAAAAAAATTATCCTACTCGCTCACACAATCATTATATTCTTTTTGCTACTATACTCATAATTATTATAGTAGTTACTAATGGTCTTAAAAAAACCAAAAACAAGTTACCTGTTGCCAAGAAAAGCATGCAATTGAATGATGGTTTGTTCTTCCTGCAAACTGAATTTTCCTCTCTTAATATCAGGTCTCAAGTAATTAGTCCACCTTAATCTACAGCTCTTCCCACATCGCTCAAGCCCTGATGAAAAAAAAAAAGAAGTAAGCAAATTATATATAAAAAAAAAGCTTTCTATTAATTTACCAGAGTGTGTGATTATAACCAGCTTTGAGGGACAAAGCTCGCCAGCTCCCATTTCCATGTTCTTCTATGTAAGCTAAGAGCTTTTTGTCTTCTTGAGGTGTCCACGGCCGTTTTTTCAAGCCCACCTTCTCGCAGCGAGGAGATCGTCCCATTTACAACCACCTCAGTGGGAGACGATAGAGGTTGGAGAGAGAGAGAGAGAGAGAGAGAGAGAGAGATTGATTTACATAAGAATACTATTCATGAGATTTGTTGTGAAACACGAATATGCATTAGTATCTAACTATCCATAGATGCTTTTTCTGTGGCATAGTGACTCTTACTACATCTATACAACAAATGGTATCTTACACCATCAAAATGTCTCTTTCTAATTGTGCCATGTGTCACACATTTATGATCAATTTAAATTGCCCAAATGGCAATTCATGATTGGAGCATGTCTCAATCAAAGGATCATGCTTATAAAAAGATTGATGAACTTTAATATCAATTATCAACCTTAAAAACAAGTATTGATATTAGAGTGCTAGATTGGATGATTTAAATTTCTCACAAGGTGTAATTTTTTAACCCATAGCTTTTTAATTGATTATATATTATTTTGACGGTACATCCAATAAATGATATAAGATCGTTTCCAAACGATTTGATGTTTAAATGATGGTCAGGAGAGTCTCTCTTTTTCACCTCTTTATCTCCAAAGTCAGGTTTACATGAAAAATAGTGACATCCACTTGTACATAATCATGACCGTCCGTTACCCTAAACCAGCTATACAAATTTAGGATGTGGGTGTAACCTGACCAATCATAAATGGGATGGTGTACGATTGACAATTAACTCTTTCTAAGCAAGCTAATTCTTGCTGTCTCTATGCTAATAGATTTATTTGTTTTTATTCTTCTTTTTTTGAAGGAAGTATTTGTTTCGATTCTATTAAGACGCAAATTAATGCTTTTTCATGAAAAGGTAAAATAGAAATGAAATAAATTGTTGGAAACCCTTATTTGCAACCTGAGATTCTTTCTTCATAATCATCAGGACAATGGAGATCATTTTATGTGCCGATGATCGTCCACATGATAAATCTTGAGATCACGGGCTTACCATCATATAGACAGATGTTATTGATTTCACGTGGCACACATCTCAAAAAGTTATGGTGCCGTTACTAGTTCCAAGCATGAACAAGAAAAGATCTTATAGGTGTAAGTGTTAGGTTGGCGACTAGCCAGATGTAAAAAACCTTGCCAAATTTCTATGATGAGATCCATTACGATTACACGATTTTATCATGTCTAACGAAACATTGAGTGTAAATGAATAGAGAAAGAGGACTGACATCCCAAATAAGTTGTAAACAAGGTATAAAAAATCGGCCAATATTGATATGTATTGATTTCGACAAACCAATATATATCGGTCCTCCAATTCGGTATCGGTATCAGCCTCCATGAATTGATAGCCTATACTACTACGGAGTTTGACACCTTAGTTGTAAATAATTAATCCAAGCAGGGCTTTCTCCACTTGGACTGGCCATTTTTTTGCTCTATGCGGTCCACAGTTTTAATCAATCCAAGTGGCTTAGTTGGCAGCCCCTCATCAGCATGTCAAAGTCAAAAAGTCAAGCTTACAAGAGGATAAGAGCCATTCAATCTATTCCTTATAATATTATTAGTTATATATATATATATATATATATATATATATATATATATATATATATATATATATATATATATATAATACATTACCCATATTCAAATGTATAGATCGGATGGCTCAAATTCTCTAATTAGCATGATTTTTTGGGCCTATAGTAGCTCTCAATATAAGCTAGTACTTTGATTACTTGGATTGCTCAAATGAACAGTTGTGTGGACTGGATTTGCGAACTGTTATGTAGGCGAAACTGGGAGTAACATCCCCATATATAATGGAGGGCAATCCGTGCCATTTATCCTTTATTTATTTTATTTAAGCTGAAATACTACAAAAAATAAGACTATTAGCGGCAAAAAATAGTTTATCCTTTATTCATTTTATTTAAGCTGAAATACTACAAAAAATAAAACTATTAGCAACAAAAAATAGCAACAGTTTTTGGCTGCCAGAAATTGCCGCTATTAACAAAAAAATTATTCAAGGCTATTAAGACTATTAGCGACTAGGATATAAGTGGCAATTTTTTTGTTAATAGCGGCAGTTTTTTACTGCCACTAATAGTCTTATTTTTTTATAGTGAAATAACATATGTACCGGACGGGGAATGATAGTTTAGGAAGCATATTCAATTAATCGAACCAAACTTGAACTAAAATTTAAAATTTTTGATTTGGTTCCACGTAAACCGAAACCAAACCAAAATGATTCAGTTTCGGTTGACCGGGTTTTTCAAAATTGGAATCGACACCGAACCGCAAATATAGGTTTGTATCAATTTTTTCAGTTTCAGTTCAATTTTTCGTACTTATTATTATTATTATTTTTCTGATATTTTAGTTTTATTTTTTCCTTATCTATTTTGAGTCAATTTTCTCATCCTACCCGACCAATTTTCAGTTTTAATCAGTCCAAGTTCAAGTCGTTCAACCAATTATTTTGGGAGAAGAAGAAGTCTAAAATTAAAAAGAAAATTGAGAGGATATTTAATTTAATTTAATGTGTGTCTCGTTATACTATCATTTTTTAATGACAAAAGAACATTTTTTTTTCCCTAAATAGGGCCCCACTTACTTTAAATGGGCAGCCATACATATCAATCCAGGCATGGCATTGATCAATTTACATGACAATGCTGTCTTTGCCAATAAATTTTCATTTTTTAAAAACATAATTTGAGTTTTCTTTTTATTCGGCGTCTTATAAGTGTATGGAGAATGCATACCAATACAGGTCTTCATTGGCCCGTATGAGATAATTTTTATAATTAAAAAAAAATTTGACCTTTTTTGCAATAAAAATATGAATGGAGCTTATTAATTTTCGTACTTTTCTCTAAGAATAAATGTTTAATGCGAAAAATTCCACAAAAAATGATAAAATATGAAAAAGTTGCGATAAAAATAGAAAAAATGGAAAGTTTAAAAAACTATGAAACATTTAAGTCGGAAAAAATAAAAAAAAAGTTGGGAAAGAATATAAAAAATTTGACAAAATGGAAAAAGTCGATTAAAAAAATAGATTAATACGAATATTTCGCGTTAGGATATGAAATGTACCACTACAAAAAATAAGACTATTAGCGATAGTTTTTTGCAGCAAAAAACTTATGCTATTGACTAAAAAGCTATTAAGACTATTAGCGACAAGGGTATTAGCGGCAGTTTTTTGTTAATAGCGGCAATTTTTGGCTGCCGCTAATAGTCTTATTTTTTGTAGTGTGCTTTTTAAACTAAAATTCACGTCTTGTTTTTAAAACAAAATATGGGTATAAGATTAGTTGTTGTACCAATAATACACATTAAATCGGTTTTGTTTTAAAATTTATATATTTTTTCTCTTTTTTGTGACGGCTGATTACTAGTAAATAAGCGATAGGCGCAAGCTAGCCCAACTATTTTAATACAACGATCCGTCGCGTTCTTGCAAATCTTGAAAATGTGGGGGCTCAATTAATGCGGTCGATGCGATCACGTCACACGTCACGTCAGCCGCCTGCACTTTGTTCTCAACAAATATGTCTTATGGCCTCATTCGAGAGCCAAGAAAGTGCATGAGAAATGGACGTTTTATTTTCGAAGGATTTGTTCAGGAAAGCTTAGTTTTTGAGCTTGGGCTACTATAGTACACGTAAGGAGTCTCACTTAATCATTTCTTCTCCAGCCAACATCCCAATTAACTCTCAGTTAAATGTACAGGTAACTGTAATTTAAACACAACTTTTAAATGTAGGGGTTGGTGGTTTAAATGAGGAGTAAATCTGACATTTACTTCATGCACCCACCAATGGTATTTAGAAGTGTCATTGGTAATTCTCCATTACAACCACCTTAAAGCCAGTGGGAGACTTTTCAAATAATAATGATTTATATTACTCCGAAGTCATTTATAACATACACATAACGCAGTAACAATTACATAAAAAAATTTACATTTGAAGTGATTTTCTCATAATCTGCTTGACAGAAGTTTTCAATACATTGTCAATTGGATGTCTATAAATTTTGACGATCATTTGATCAACACGTGAGACTATAGCGTATGAAAAAGCACAATGTGCTTTTTGATATTTTCTTAAAAAAAATATAAAACACAAGAAAATGTCAAAAATGAGAGAAAAATGAGTTTTTGACCAACTCAAGAGCATTTTTAAGGAAAGTCACTTTCCTCTTAAAGTTGATTTTTGGGCAAAAATTGAGATAGTGATTTCCTGAGTTTACCTCGGGAAAGCTCAAAAAGTGTCCATCGAAAGCCCTACCTTTCATAATTTTCTGTATATGAGTGAATTAAGTAACACAAAGCTAGACTTCAACCGTTTGGCACGCGCAGCTAAAAATTACATGTATTGGAGGCTTGGAGCGTTAGAACCATTAAAGTGCTCTAATATTGCAAAGTTTAAAAAATATACCATATATAGGGCTGTTAACAGGTTGGGTCGAATCGGTACCTGACCCGCCCGACTTGGACTCTTTACATGGTCGGGCACATAAATTTGACCAGTCAGGGCAGGTCGAGTATGAGTCATCTGAACCGACACAATATTTTATGAATAAATTGTTTTTATTATTTATGTTACTTTTTATGGTCATAAATTGTTAATGTCCGTGAACTATATAAGATACTTATTTTAGTATTTAAAGACAATTTCTAACTTCAAATGGGTTAAACATTATTTTTGTATATTTTAATAATTTATAATTGTTTTTATACTTCCAACTTTTCTCCTAATTTATCCCAATTTAACTAAACTATGACACTCTATGAAATTATTAACCAATCGGAACTTCCCCATTCTCACTTATAAAATTGACTTTCACTCATTTCAAGGCCACTGAATCTCACCAAAAGATTATTATTATTATTATTTTATTTATTTTATTTTTTATCCCTAAAAATGTGTTAAAGAGTAAGGATTGCTAAAGAGGAAACTGTAAAAGTAATAAAATCAATCTAAAAAGTTGACTTTGGCTCATTTGACTCTCACTTATTTCAAGGCCTCTGAATCTGCAAAATTGGCTTTTTGACTACTAAAAGGTGTTTCAGTCTCTCAAACACCTAGGGATCTCAAGGGGCAAGGCTGGGCCTGGCTCAGATGGGCTTGAAACGGACTGATTATAATTGGGCCTCACGGAGCCAGCTTATATCTGATCTGGTTAATAACCGAGTCGTACCTGGCCAATCATTTATGAATCAGGCCTACTTACCTCAGCCCATTTAATATGAAAAAATTCATTTGATTGAGTTAGGCCGAATTTGAGCTGGGCTTAAATGGGCCAAATTTTATAGTGCCATTGGAATTAGCCCATACTCAACCCGGCTTACTAATCGGGTTAGGTTGGCCAAAACCATTTATATATATTGGTCATACATATCTTAGCCAAAACCCGGCCGCTGCGGGTTACGAGCGGCTCAAGCCCAGTCCATCAAGGTCCATATAGACAACCCCTTAAAAACTTCCAAAATACCACATCCTTTGAAAAGCCCATTTCATTTATGGTATATATATATATATATATATATATATATATATATATATATATATGCAAGAGCTGTCATGGAGCATTGCCCTACCTTTTCAATGAGCAATTGATGCATGTGCCCTTCAATAAGGACAATCAAATTGGTGAGTTGTGCTAATGAGACAATTATAACATCTTTTTTTTTCTCTCTCTATCTCTCTCTCTCTCTCTCTCTATATATATATATATATATATTGCCCACAACTGAAATATATTTGCGCAAACAGTGCACAAAAGGAGTTCGATATATGGTTACAACTGATAAATTTTTAAGTGCATATATATATATAGAGTTAAGGATTCTTACACTTGAGTTTAGGGTTTCAACGCTACACTAGTGCCGAAATTCAATGCCACGTGGCATCTGATTCCAAAATAAATATTCATTTTGGGATCATTAGTCATGTGGCATGTGATTTAATTTATTGTTTTATAACTTTTTTTACCTTTAAAATATAGTTAAAGATTGACCTCCACCCCTTTAATCTGATGCATCAAATTTTTGCCAACTTTGACCATATTTTGGACAATGGATAAGATATACATTTTTATTTTTTTTGGAAACATGGACTTATTGAATTGAGCGCTACATCGCTAATGTAGCATTCTGCTGTCATATATATATATATATATATATATATATATATATATAATGGTTTGGTGAAGTTGCGCAACATTATACATGCTTTATGTAGGGTTATTTATCTATATAGGAAATTTTTTTAAACTTTCTCCCTCTGTTTTTCTAAGTTGTAATCTCTAAATTTCTTCTAATATCTTATAAATGTTATACTTAGGCCTCGTTCGGCAGTTTTTTGAGCTTTTCTCGAGAAAGCTCGGAAAATCACTATCTCAGTTTTTATTCAGAAACTAGCTTTTTGAGGAAAGTCACTTTCCTTGAGAACGTTCTTGAGTTACTCAAAAAGTCATTTTCCTTCCATTTATAACTTTTTCTTGTGTTCTACACTTTCTCAAGAAAATATCAAAAAGTGTATTGTGTTCTTTCGCACACTATAGCCGCACGTTTTTATGTCGTTAATCTAAATGGTTATATTAATCGGATGATCGTGAAAATTTATAAACATCCAATCGATAATGTGTTGAAGACTTTTGTCGGGCATATTATGAGAAAATCACTTCAAACGTGAATTCTTTTATTCGATTGTTACTACATTATGTGTATGTTAGAAATATAGGAATAAGTAGTGTCAATATAAAGTTACCTTTATTATATACTAGCAAACGAGTTCGGAGTAAATGAGTAGCATATTTGATTATGTTATTACATATAAAATTATGGCATAATATAAACCATCATAATTTTAAAGTTGTTTATAAAAGTTCAAACTAATATGCGAGAGAAAAGGCATCATCGTCGTTGTCACCATTAGATGAGTGGGTGGAAGTCGCAATTGTTAATGAAAATTTGGTTTGATAATGGCTCCGAGGCACGTAGTTCACTACGCTGTCTTAAAGATAATAGATGCCCTCACTTCGTTGGATAAACGAAGATGTAATAGAGTTCCCAGCGAATCTGCCTTCAGGATACAACAGAGTCCGGTCTTGCCAAGAACTGTATGTTCTTTTCTAGATTGCACTTTCTAGAAAAAGAATCTGCCACACAGATTTTCTGATACATAAATGATAAGAACGAAAGAGAAAAAAGATAAATATATCTTAATTCTGTTGTGTCTTTTAATCGGATATGTTCTCTATTTATAGAGGTAATTTTGAAAGATTGTGTCTTTTCACTGTGAAGAGATTTGTGTCTTTTCAGATAACAACTAGAGATAATCTTGAAAGATTGTGTTTTTTTCACCATGAAGAGATTTGTCTTTTCAGATTTACGGTGAAAAACACTTTTGAAAAATCTGTGTCTTTTCACCGTGAAGAGACACCAGACTTGTGTCTTTTCAACAAACGATAAAAAGATAAATCCAAATTTTGAAAAGACACTTTTGAAAAAACACTTTAGAGAGTAAATATTTACAAGTATGTCATAGACTTATTTTACAAGTTTGTCATTGAATTATTAATGATAATTTAATCTTAATTTTAAACACAAAATATATATATTACTATTCTAATATATATAACATTCTCCCACTTATTTCAAAAAAATAAATAAATAAATAAATAAAATTGTGTATCAGAGCAATCATACTAAGCATCATCAGAGATACCGATCGGTTTGAACCTTTGACTAGTACATACAACTTAAAGTTTGTAAGGACTTTAGGTAGCTTATAGCTTTGAACTTAAAACTTGTCTAACAAACCGAAATTATATATACACTTACTATGACCTAAATCATTAGTGACATAAGGCATGCGCTTTACAGTCATGCGCTAAAATCCTGATTTCATGAGTATCTCAGAGAGAGGACCGAATCTCTATTGAAGCGGCTTCACTTCCATACTCATATAGGTGAATCTGTCATGGGTGCTCTTGTAACTACTTTCTCACCCCAGCAAATGAATGCCTACAGAATCATTAAGAGTTAAACTCACCCTCTCACGTTACAAGAGATGTGTACAAAATTTAACACCATAGGGATGACCAATAGGTAACATACGTTTGTGCCCTTTCAAGGATCACGTAGTAGTTTCTTATCTCGTTGAACTTAGGATTTGGGATCTCCAACTCTACTAAGTTGAGGTTCAACTACTGTGCCTTTAAAGATATCGGTCTTAGGCCTATCCCCCTCGATGTTTTCAATACTGTATCTCTGGGTAGTGCTTTTGTAAGCGGATCCGCAAGCATCTCAGAAGTTGGTATGTAGTCCAACGCAATTACCCCATCACTCAACATCTGTCGAATGATGTTATATCGAAGGCCTATATGCCTTGATTTTTCTTTATATTTCTTATTACCTGAAATCTGCAAAACAACTTTATTATCACAATAAATATTAATTGCATATGTATGTTGAATCAAAAGAATTTGTCTTATAAAGCTTCAAAACCACTCTGCTTCTTTTGCTCCCGCAGTCAATGCTATATATTTTGATTCCATACTTGAGTCACAAAGACATGTTTGTTTTCTGGACCCCCACAATACTGCTCCTCCTGCCAAAGTAAAAATCGACCCGCTTGTGGATTTTGAATCAGAGGAATCAGAAATCCAAGTAGCATCAGTAAACCCCTCTAAGAGTTCAGGTTTACCAATATATTGTAAACTATAATTCATAGTTCCTTTTAAGTATCTCAATATCTGACGAATAGCTTCCCAATGTTCTAACCCTGAGTTGCTAGTAAATCTACTCAATACCCCCACTATAAATGCTATATCAGGTCTAGTACACTTCATTAAATACATAAGACTTCTAATGATTCTAGAATATTCTAATTAAGATTCAGCTCTACCAGAATATCTTATTAATTTCTTATTTTGATCACTTGGGGTAGGAGAAGGTGAACAATCAAACATATTAAATTTTCTTAAAACTTTTTCGACATAATGTTCTTGAGATAAAAAGATACATTTATCATCCCTTATTATTTTAACTCCAAGAATAACATCCACTTCTCCCATATCTTTCATACCAATATTGGATTTTAAATATTTTTTAGTTTCTAATATTAAATCAAGATGTGTACCAAATATTAACATATCATCTACATATAACGATATAATAACTCCTCTATTTTGCGCAAATTTACTATATATGCACCTATCAATTTCATTTGGTTTAAAGCCAAAATCTTTTATTTTCTTATCAAATTTGTCATGCCATTGTTTTGGTGCTTGTTTTAAACCATATAGGGATTTCACTAGTTTACACACCATGTGTGTTTTTCCTGGTTCTATGTATCCTTCAGGTTGATCCATATATATTTCTTCTTCTAAATCTCCATTTAAGAATGCAGTTTTTACATCCATTTGATGTATATATAAATTATATATAGATGCTAAAGCTATTAGTAGTCTAATAGATGTCATCCGTGCAACAGGAGAAAAAACATCAAAATAGTCTACTCCTTCCTTTTGTCTAAACCCTTTAGCTACTAATCTAGCTTTAAATTTATCTAAACTTCCTTCTGGTTTAAGTTTCTTCTTAAATACCCACTTACTTCCTATAGTCTTAGAACCTGATGGCAAATTTACTAACTCCCATGCATGATTAGTTTTAATAGATTCTATTTCATCATCCATTGCCTCCTTCCAAAATATACTATCTAAAGATGTTATAGCTTCCTTATAAGTTTTAGGATCTGCTTCTAAAACATAGATATAAAAATCTGATCCAAAATTATAATGTGGATCTTTTCTAGTTCTTTTACTGCGTCTTTGTTCTATATTATTTTCAACTGGTCTTTTTCCTTTGATTTGATCAAAGTAAGTTTCATCTTTTATTTCCAATTGGTTAAAATTTCTAAAATCTGAAACATTATCCTTAAGTTGTAAACTTTCATAAAAATGTGCTTCTATAGACTCTAATATAACATTGTCTTCTATGTTTAAGAAGTGATATGCTTTACTGTTGTGAGCATATCCAATAACCGCACACTTATAAGTTTTATATCCTAACTTTTTAATTTTGTCATCTGATTTTCTAACATAGGCAAGGCAACCCCATACTCTTAAATATTTTAAGTTAGGTTTTCTATTCTTCCATAACTCATACGGAGTCATATTCTTCTTGTAGTAAGGTATTCTATTTAAAATATGACATGCAGTATAAATAGTTTCACCCCATAAATTCATAGGTAAGCCTGAATAGAGTTAATCATCTCTAGTAAAGTTCTATTTTTACGTTCGGCTACACTGTTTTGTTGTGGTGTCCTAGGGGCTGTTACTTCATGAACAATCCCATATTGTTCACAAAAGTTATCGAACTCATGAGAAAGATATTCTCCTCCTCTATCACTTCTAAATATTTTAATTTTATTTTCTAACTGATTTTCAACTTCTGCTTTATAAGTTTTAAATACTTCAAAAGCTTCTTCTTTATATCTAAGTAAATATATATAACAATATCTACTATAATCATCAATAAATGTTATAAAATATCTCTTACCACCTCTGGTAAGCACACCATTTAATTCACAAATATCAGAATGAATTAATTCTAAGATAGTAGTATTCCTTTCAACATTCTTATGTGACTTTTTCACTATTTTAGATTGCACACATATTTGACATATTTCATCTTTGGTATTTAAAATTTTAGGAACTAATTCTAAATTTATCATATTTTTCATTGCTTGAGAATTAATGTCCTAATCTAGCATGCCATAAATCAAAAGACTCTACAATATAAGCAGAAGAACCATTTTTATTGATAACATTCAACTTGATCATATTATTTACAACATAACCCTTCCCAATGAAAACATCATTCTTGGATAATATCATCTTCCCAGAATGAAGAACTAATTTAAATCCATTCTTGTCTAAGAGACATGCAGAAATAAGATTTTTCCTAATCTGTGTAGCATGGAGCACATCCTTCAACAAGTGAGTCTTTCCCGAAGATAATTTTAACTCCACTGTTCCGATTCCAGCAATCTCAGTGGTAGAAGAATTTTCCATGTATAGTTGTTGCCCTTCTCCTTGAGGTTTATAAGTCTTGAAGGCAGACCTATCAAAAAAGACATGTCGATGAGCACCAGAGTCGACCCACTAATGGCCTTTAGATTCAACCATGTTGACTTCTGATACCACTGTAACAACTATATCTTCGACCATGTTAGATTCTGATTTCGACTTTTTACGAAATTTGCACTCTCTTGCAAAGTGTCCCCTTTTTCCATAGACATAACAATCTCCTTTTTTTTCATTCATCTTAGACTGACCATTCTTCTGAAAATTCTTCTTAAAAAATTTCTTTTTAGTAGAAAATCTGTTATCCTTCTTCTTCTCTTCAGATACCAATTCAACAAAGTGAGCCCTCAGAGGCTCTAAAACAATAACCTTCTTGTCTCTAATTCTATTCTCTTCTTCAATTTTAAGACCCTTAAAAATCTCATCTAGAGTATGAAGATCTTTATTATGGGTCATAGATTTTCGATAATCTTTCCAACTAGATGGAAGTTTCGCAAGAATGACACCCACTTGAAAACTTTCAGGAAGTTTCATGTTCTCTTCTTCCATCTCAGTGACGATAAACTATAATTCTTGAACTTGTTCCAAAATAGGTTTATCCTCAATATGCTTGAAGTCAAAATATTTAGAGACTAAAAAGGCCTTTGTTCCGGCATCTTCAGTTAAGTACTTCCTTTCTAAAGAATTCCATAACTCTTTGGAGGTAGTGCACTTACAGAAAGTATTGAACAACCTATCGCTTAATGCATTGAGGATGTGGTCCCGACAATCTAGATCATCTTCCAGTCATTTGAGTCGAGCATTCAATCCTTCACTAGTCGTACTTTCTGTTATTCTCGCTACAGAAACTGGTGGACATGGTATAGTAAGGACGTAAGTAATTTTGAATTGTCGCAAGATAAATTACACTTTTTGCTGCCATCTTTTGAAATTTGACCCGTCAAATCGGTCAAGTTTGATGAGATCTTGATTCATGAACTTTATACTCTGAGCCATTAGAACGATTATTGTCTTTAAATTGTTAATGAAAATTTGGTATTTATAATGGCTCCGAGGCACGTAGTTCACTACGCTGTCTTAAAGACAATAGACGCCCTCACTCCGTTGGATAAATGAAGATATAATAGAGTTTCCAGCGAATCTGCCTTCAGGATACAACAAAGCCCGGTCTTGCCAAAAACCGTATGTTCTTTTCTAGATTGCACTTTCTAGAAAAATGATCTGCCACACAGATTTTCTGATACACAAATGATAAGAATGAAAGAGAAAAAGATAAATATATCTTAATTTTGTTGTGTCTTTTAATCTGGATCTGTTCTCTATTTATAGAGGTAATTTTGAAAGATTGTGTCTTTTCACTATGAAGAGATTTGTGTCTTTTCAGATAACAACTAGAGATAATCTTGAAAGATTGTGTTTTTTCATCATGAAGAGATTTATCTTTTCAGATTTACGGTGAAAAACACTTTTGAAAAATATGTCTTTTCACCGTGAAGAGACACTAGACTTGTGTCTTTTCAACAAACGGTAAAAAGATAAATCCAAAATTTGAAAAGACACTTTTTAAAAAATACTTTAGAGAGTAAATATTTACAAGTATGCCATTGACTTATTTTACAAGTTTGTCATTGAATTATTAATGATAATTTAACCTTCATTTTGAAACACAAAATATATATATTACTATTCTAATATATATAACAGCAGTACGCTCAAGAGACCCAGTTGTAAAGGAGTTCACAGGTTGTGAGCTCCACAGGTGTCTACAAAGGAGTCCACAGGGAAATAGACAGTTGCAGCTGCAGGGAGGTGCCAGTAAAGAGTCTCTTCATCTGGCATTGTTTGAAAAGTCTACTACCGGCTTTAAGGTGGCTACAATGGGGAATTATCAATGACACATCTAAATGTCATTGGTTGGTGCATGAAGCAAATATCTGATAATTTACTCCTCATTTAAACCCCAACCCCTACATTTAAAAATTGTGTTTAAATGACAATTAACGGTACATTTAAATGATAGTTAATTAGGACATTAGTTAGAGCTCCTTTTAGATGAAGAAGGAATTCATTGAGACTCCTTAAGTGTATTATAATAGCCTAAGCTCAAAAACTAAATTTTCCTAAGCAAAATCCTCGGAAAACAAAACATCCATTTCTTATAAAAGTGCAAAAAAAAATCTGCAACCCAATAAAACCTCCCAAACGGAAGAAAACCTCTAAGTGTCAAGAAATGGCATTTTGTTGCAGAAAAATCTCATAAACTTGCACTTTCTTAAATCTCAAACGATGCCTTAAAAACTTTACCAACTCGCTCAACCCTCAACATGTAACTTATACCAAAAACGACCCTTCATATATCCATATATATATATATAACATAACGAGAGGAAGTTGATTACTTGAATGAAGGAAACGACTCCTTTTGTCTTCATTAATACCTTTTATTACTTGAAACTTAGTTTACATCTGAGCCCAATTCCTCAGTCATTTCAGAGAAAAATGAGAGAATAAATAAGCGGTTGTAAAGGTTACCCACTCATCATCATAAATAAATCCTTAAATGCTAACAGTTGTCTCCGCGTGAGTCCTAAAAGCCAGCTTTTATATATTGGGACCCACCTTGGAGGGCTGATACCCCAGTTTTGTGCCATGTGGCGCACCTTTGACCAATCATGTCCAAGACAAAAAAATCATACCCTCGTTGTTCGAACCGCTGTGACCAAACACGTGTTTTTTTCGTTTCCAAAGGACAAAAAAAAAAAACCCAAGAAAATTGTTTTCTCAAAAAATTCTCATATTTTCCGAGAAAAAACTCGTTTTTCAAAAAATACGTTTGAAAAAATGCATTTTAAACCCATCTGTTTCAAAAAATACGTTTTAATCCCATTTTTTCCCCTTAAAAACCCTGTTTCATCACAACCACAGTCACAAATTTCTCCAAAATTTCTTTGAAATTTACCAAACAAGGGTTGGGCAAAAATTTTGGTGAAATTTCAACGATTTCTCCAAAATTGCTGAAATCTTATTGATTTCGGCGAAATTAACGAAATTTCACCGAAATTAATAAATTTTTTCTAATTTTTGTCATTTTTAAAATAATAAATAAAATTTTTCTGAAGTTTAAATGTAATTTATGTTTAATATTCTTTTGCACTCCCCGAAATTTTCCTTTAACTTTTCAAATTTTTCTCGAAATTTATTCAAAATGAACCAAAATGAACCCCTACCAAAATATTGCTGAAAATAAAATTTGCCACTATGGTCACAACACACACACACACACACACACACACACACACACATATATATATATATATATATATATATATATATATATATATATATATATATTGTAATTTTTCCTTTTTTTCCCAAAATTTTCGAAATTCTTTTCGTAAATTCCAAAGCCGTTTTATTCCGTACCTATACTTGGAACCATAGTCACTAAATTGGGGTTTGGCAATAATTTGGCGAGGTTTAAATTCGGAGAAATCCGACATGTTCAGGAAAATATTCGGAAGAAAAATCGAAGAATTTTTTTTTTAAAACTATAAAAAACATTTAAAAATATTTAAAATATCACTTATTTTCAAAATTTGGGGAATTATTCGTGATCTTTGTGAACACACAATTTTTTGAAAATTTTGTGAATAAGCGGAATTCATTTGCATAACCTTAAATTCGTGCATTATTCATGAAATTTTCAAAAATTCGGGCATTTTTGTAACTATGCTTGGAACAAAGTTAAAACCGAATTTGAATACACAATGGCCGAGCCTACTTGATTTTGTATCCAGGCTGGGTTCGAGACTAATTTTTAGGGTTAAAAATAATTCGGCTGCCCAAAACTTGGCCCAAACCAGCCAAGCCCGATTATAATATGAAAAAAGGACGGGTTGGCCCAAATCTGGTCTAGTTAAAGTTGAGGTTGTGCTTAAATAAAAGCTCAAGCTTGAGCCCAATTCCACTTGGACCACTCCCGGCCCAATTTTATGTCCAGGCCAGGCTGTAAATATAATTGGGCCGATCAAAAGCCCGACTCAAATCTGGCCTAACCTGTTGCCGCCTTAGCTAGAGCCATCTGATAAATGTTTTTTAATAATCATTAAAAAAATCTACATTAGAGAGCATAGATTGGACGGGTCAAACCATCAAATGAGTGCATTATAACTCCGAATATAAGCTACCATTTTGATGACTTGAATTGCTCAAAGATATGACACATGACCTAGAGTGGTATTGTGCAGAAGGTTATGAGATCTAGGCAACCTTAAAAAGTATGGAGGCCTCTCTAGATCATGGAGTCCGCACAACATACAACTACAAATTTGTCCTATGGAAGGGCAATGGTCAAGTCCTACTTCATCCGCTGCTCTTGGACATAGGAAAATTTTGACTGCACGTCATGCTATAAAAAGTAAAAATCAAGAAAGTCAAGATTCTCCTATTTCCAAAAGCAGTGGATGGGATTGGATTGGAAATTCGATTCTACCTGCAGGTAGGACTTGACCATTGTCCACCTATGGAATAGGTAATTTCTCTAAACCTACATCACTTAGCTACCATGTGGCATCCATTCAGACGATCAGGTGCCAAGTGGTTGAGCAAGCCAATGATCAAGACCATTAAAGAAAATCACAAAAAAAATTTATGTATCTAGATGATCAATCGGGTGGAAAATGAATAGTGAACTCCTATTTAGTTTCACCATTCATATTTTTTACACAATTGACACTATTGACTCATTTCAATCCAAAAATTAGCAACTTATTTCAAATCTAGACGGTGAACTTGTCAATTAACACATTCAATTTAGTGTGTATTTGGGTTAATTAAATTAAGACTTTTTTTTAGTAAAAAAATCTACATTCTATAAACATTTGCTATATATGCAAAACCATTTTGGAACTAGAGTTATTTTAGAAGAATATATTTTCGGTAGCTCTATTCCCACTCACCTCTTCTATATGAAAGCACCTATGTTCTTGTGCGCCCATGCACAAAACGTTCTTTTCTCTGAGAACGCCCATATAATAAAATATAATTTTTTGGAGGATCGGAGAAATGTACACCTACCTAAGTTATCATTCGGAGGCACCCACCTACTAACGCACTCACCTTCTTCATCTTTTCCGACAACTTTCTTCTCCGACCATCCTCTTCTCTGGCCATTGCTCGTCGACATCACCGAATCACCATCTTCTTCTTCTTTTTTTTTTCCTTTGTCTTCTTCCTCTAGCGGCAACCTTCTTCTCCGGCTACTCTCCTTCTTCTTCTTCAGTGACTCTTTTTCTCCAACGACACTTCTTCTTCTCCAACAACTTACAATATCACCGAACTACCAACTACAATAATAATAAAAAATACAAAAAATTTTATAAAACAAAGAACATAAACCTAAGAAACCTTAAAAAATTATAAACCCTAAGAAAACTATTGTTGAACTTGTGGTGGTGGGTACTAACTATTAGTTGTAAAAGGTTGCACCCACCACCAGCCTTTTCCACATATCTGTGGGTTCTCACCGTCAAATTATTACATCTAACGGTGGGTGCCTACTGTCACCAATTGAAGGCATTTTTTTAAAAGGTTTTAGAATAGTTTTTTTAGGATTTCTTCGTTGTTTTGTAAGTTTTTTAGGTTTTCGTTGTAGATGAGGAAGAAGAAGGAAAAGAAGAAGAAGAAGCGGATGCTTCGACCATATCGGTGTCGTCGTTACGCCGGAGTTGGAAAAGAAAATGAAGAAAAATAGGGTTTTCCGGCAATGCCAACTCCGTTATTGCAAAGGTTGGAGTTGAGAAAGAAAGAAAAAGATGGTGATTTGATCTAGCAGGTGACACCGTTGTTGCTGTCGAAGTTGACGGAGAAGAAGAGTAGGAAAAGGAAGAGGAGAAAAAAATGAAAAAATGTAAAAAAATTAAAATTAAAATAAAATTAAAAAGAAGCTTATATACGTGGCGCCTATGAAGTAAAAATAGTGGATCTGTGAATGCCCATATTCAAATCTATATAATATGTTGAGAAACCTAGATTCACACTTTTCTAGGCCACTCACACAGCAAATGTAGCCATTGGACACTACAAAAAATTATTGGCAACACTTCTATTAACAAAAAACTATTAAAGATTATTAGCGGCAGTTTTTGGTTGTCGCTAATAATCTTATTTTTTGGTAATGGGAGGAAAATTTTGATCAAACCACAAATTCTAAATTTTGATTCCACATGGCACAAGTGAAATTAAAATCTGATCCATTTATAGTATACTCATAGTCTATTGGCTGCACTTTTATGCTCATTTAATAAACGGGTTTGGCCGGTAGCTCGATTATATAAATGGGCTGGGCTTGGACATTTAGACCGCCAAGTTATTTTGACCTAAATCTGCCGGGCCTTAATAAAAATATATACGTATATATTGGTATTCATTATATATATTAGTCAACATTAGTGAAATTATTTTGTTATCCTCATTTGAATCCTTTGGTGTTTCAAAACAAGGGTATGTTCGGTTATTTACCTCGACTATATTTGCTCCGAAGGGTCCAATGGGCTCATACCCGACCCGAATTTGCCCTAAAAAAATTAACAATTTGGCTTGGATGGATTTATGCCTGACCCGGCCCAAACTAAACCCAAGTATGTGACGGGCCGGATTTTCCTCGGGCCGAGTAGGGGATAAGTTATTTATTATTCAGCCCGGTACGAATAATAAACTGGTAGAGTATGGGGCGACAACTTTGGCCCATTACAAATTTAAACCCTTTAAGGCCCGGCTCAAAGCCATCCCCATTGAGACCCCTAGTTTTCAGCTTAGGTGCCTTCAATAATTCGATAGATGAGAATAATGGTACACTTTGTATATCATTGATATATTGAAAAGTAACCGAAAGGGTATGTCCAAGTGGTTGACAAGTGGGTATGGTGGGGGCGAGAGGCATCCATTATTCTAAGCATAAACTTAAGATACCCTAAGTTTTTAAAAATATTAATAAATAAATAAATTTTAACATGTTGAAAAGAACCCAACCTTTAATTAACTATTACTTTTTCAATCAAAGAATGCCATTAGCTTTCAGAAATCTTAAAGCAAAACAGACAACAACAACAAAAAAAAGGCAAATCACGGGCTACCTTGTGCCCCATGATAAATAATTAGGGCTGCAATTGAGCTGAGTTCGAGCTTGCGTTAAATCTAGCTTGGCTCTATCTTATACGAATCGAGTTAAAACTTGGTTCTAAGCCCTTCGAGCTTAAAAAGTCTAAGCTCTAGCTCTAGTCACGCCGAGCGAAACTTCGAGCTAAATAAGGTTTGTTATAATTTTTTTTTCCGGATATTATTTTAAACATTATCATCTTATTTTAATAGATGAAAGCTTTAATAAAATTCAATTGTCATTCTAGTGATTGTTCATTGAGGCAGTGAGAAAGACCTTTAATAGTTGCGTTGAGAGAGAGAGAGAGAGAGAGAGCGCAAACTTCAATAAACAATCATAAAGATTAAATATTTATTACATATTTAATCATTATAAAGTAACTATTTGATGAAACTTATTATAAATGAAAAAATGTAAGGAAAAATTTTTTAATTATATATAATATATTTTATTATATATAAAATTATTATATATTATTAATCAAGCCTAGTCGAGCCGAGCTTTACAAGATCAGCTCTAGCTCGGCTCTACTTCAACAGAGCGTCAAATAAAAAGCTCGACTTTGGCCCTCGAGTCGCGCTTAAGAGACACTATAAAAAACAAGACCATTAGTGACAGTTTTTTGAACAAAAAATTGCTGCTAGTAGTCCTGTCGCTACCAAAAATTACCGCTATTAGTCCTATCGCTATTAAAAATTGTTGTTATTAGTCCTGCCGTAATTTAAAAAAACATCTTAATAGCAAGTGCAGCTAAAATCCGTTATTTTCGTAGTGAGAGCAAAAACTCTAATTATCGGGGCCGAGCCGTCTAGTTCAGTCGGCTCTGTTGCAGCCCTATAGATAAGGTTGGGAATAATGATGTGGCATGATAAGAACCATCCAAATAGAACATAAATATCCTCCACGCCCAATGACGTGGCATGATAAGAACCATACAAATGGCACAAAAATATCCACATAAATATCCACGCCCAATGACGTGGCATGATAAGAACCATACAAATGGCACATAAATATCCACGTCCTTATCTTTCCTTTGAACCGTCAGCAAAGTACACCTACCAATAGATAGAGATACCTAAAATTCGAGTAGACGACAAAAAATAACAAAAGATAAAAAGGTTAGCTCTTACATTCCAAACATTTCAAACACCTCAATAAGAAAAGGCGGCCTCCCAACTCCTTACTCCCTCCCCTCTACTTTTCTTCCATAAGCTTCTCAATGCTTTCTTACCAATTCTAATTAGAAAGGTTAAATGGAGAGAAGTAAGAGTAGTAATCTTCCACCTGGTTTTAGATTCCACCCAACTGATGAAGAACTCATCATCCACTATCTAAAAAACCAAGCTCAATCGAGGCAGTGCCCTGTTTCCATAATCCCCGAAGTTGATATTTATAAATTCAATCCCTGGGAGTTGCCTGGTTAGTAATTAGTTTCAATTTTAAATTTTATCCAACTCTTTAATCAATCATATTACTTTATTCAATAAACTACAATTCATGGCTTCAAATCAATTACTAAGAGTTAGTATTACGTGATTTGATACTTGAGTCACTTTCTGGAATTTATACCATATGAAATCATCAGTAAAGAGGGGGCGAGGGGAGGGGGAATAAAAAAAATAAATTATCTCTATCATCATCTGGGTCAAAGTAGTCAAATTCTTTAAAGATAGCCATATTTTAATCCTTTTTAATAGAATTTGATTCGATTGTTTGTGGGTTGTAGAAAAGACGGAGTTTGGGGAAACAGAATGGTATTTTTTCAGCCCGCGGGATCGGAAATATCCAAACGGTGATCGGCCGAACCGAGCGACGGATTCGGGTTATTGGAAGGCCACAGGGACAGACAAAGCCATCTATAGTGGTTCAAAGCATGTGGGTGTGAAGAAAGCTCTTGTGTTTTATAAGGGTCGTGCACCTAAGGGCACTAAGACCGATTGGATCATGCATGAGTACCGATTGCAAGATTCCACTTCCCCAAGGCCCATCAGGCTAAGTGGAGGATCCATGAAAGTAAGACTCCTCCAACATATATATTTCATCATCAAATCAAATTTACTTTTAATCATTCTTCATGACTTTTTAAAAATATAAAAATCGTTACTTTTATTTGCACCCATCAAATCTTTGAGAGCACTCATCCCAAAAATCATTAAATGTTTTCATATCATTTTGCGTCATGATCCTCAACACAATGGATCTTTGAGATTATAGTAGGCCATCGGAAAGTCCCTTGTTTTTTTAACATGGCAGACATCCCAAAAAGTGATTTTCTACAGTACACCCATGATCTCAATATCCATTTTGTGGGAGAGTGGGATTATATAACGATCCCATCATATGATTTAAAATAGTCAAAAATAACTCTCACCATTATACTTGGTGTTCTCTCACGCTACTCCACAACTATCACATGTGTATGCATACTTGCTCCTCGGTTGTCAAGGCTATCTCGACTTAATAGCTGTATTTAAAAAAAAAAAAAAAAGCAAGGTATCAAAACCCGACTGATACCGACACCAATACTAGGCAATATCGGACCATACACATCACAGTATGAACCGATAACAGGATAGTATTGTCCAATAATTATCAACTGATACTTATTGGTCTAAAGACATCAGATATCGACTTTTGTACCTTGGTACTAGAGCAGTCAACGGAATGGGTCGGGTCAAAATTTTGATTGTCTGACAAGAAATTTGTATATGCCTGATCCGACTCGACCGGATAGTACACTCAAGCCGACCCGACCAAGTAAAATATATTGAGAACCCTTCTTGTTACCATAGTGACAAATTTCACCAAAATGAGGGTGAAACGAAAATTTCGATACTTTTTGCTATTTTCGAAATTTCGTTATTTTTTTGACGAAAATTCAAAATTTTCAGTAAATTTCGAAATTTTCTTTTTAATGTTTATTTTTTTAAAAAAATATAGCAAATATCTATCTAAACCATATGCGTTTTACAAGTGAAACATGCACCCCCAATTTTCAGCTTTTTACAAGCCAAAAAAGCAGTATCCACTTTTGACGTGGAGGCTGGTGGCATTGAAGGCACAGTGATAGAGAGGAATTCACTATTTTATAGGGGCTGAGAGTGTTTTTTTTTGTTTTTTCTCGTCGATGTGGGACTATACGTGGTGAAAACGGCTGCATCTTGTCAATGGCTATCATTTATGCACCCTAAAAAATTGCTTTTTCACCCCACTTCTTTCACTTGGTATGTATTGATCGCGTGTGAATCAGATGGTGGAGGTCATTTTTCGTACCCAGCTTTTGCACATTGGATCTATGGATCGTAGGCATACCATCAGATGGTCGATTTTTTATTACACATAGCACACATCTCAAAACGTGACACTAAAATCATGTTTGAGCATGATAGAGGTCATATGAGTTTAGGGTCACTTTTTTAGATGTGTATCATGTGTAATAAAAAACCAACCGTCTAATGGTACGCCCATGATCCATAGATCCATTGTGCAGAAGATGGGGACAAAAAACGACCTCCACCATCTTATTCAAAGGAAATCAATGCATGCCGAATGAAGAAGGTGGGGTGAGTATAATGGTACCCTTTGTGAATTTGTCTTCTACAGTTCTATGCTTGAGCTCAGCTCCGCGTCACTGCTTGGCCACTTAGATCAATTGTTAATTTTTTTTTTAAATATTAAATATATATTTTTTATATTTTTAATCCCTGAAACTTTCCCGAAATTTTTCCGAAATATATCGAAATTAATCTGAAATGTACCTAAAGGACCCCCCCACCGAAAAATTACCGAAAATAAAATTTGTCACTATGCTTGTTACTAAGAAAATTTAGAAACACATGCATGTTTATTAATGATAATGATATAAAATTTTGTTTATGAATTCCAGTTAGACGAATGGGTCCTCTGCAGATTCTACAAGAAGAAGCATATAGGGAGAGTTATGGAGGCAAAACAAGAAGGAGAAGAGGAAGAAGAATCGTTGACCACCCAAAAAGCAATACCAAAAGAAGAAGACAGCACTAGTGATCAAAGGGCATTATTGAGATTTCCAAGTCCTTGTTCTCTCGCACATCTCGTAGAGTTTGAATACATGGCTAACTTATTAAACCAGAATTCATTCACTTCAACCGCCGAATTTTGTCATATGAATGGAGACAAAGGCATCAGCGATGCATATAATAAATGGCAATCGATGGACATGGATCACCCATCTACCATCTTCACGAAATTTCAGGGGAACCCAGACACCCTTTTCATTGACGAAAATCCCTTATTCGAGTTTTGATTAATAATTTGTACAAATTAGGTAGATTAAGGTAAATAGCAATATGATGTATTGTAATATTCCCACAATGATTAAAGTTTATAATCCATTTTAGAAATGGGAGCTTCTACTTCCACACCACAGTTACTAATTGCACACCATCTTAAAAAATGAGGCTTGCATTAATGGGTGTGCATGTAGTGTTAACTGGTGTGCCATTGGTAATTTCGTTGATTAGCATCTATATAATATCTTTACTATTATAATGGGAGCAGGGAGCCTGTTGGGCATGATCTGTGTCATATGGTTTTGTGCATGATGTGTGCCATATGGTTTTGTGCTAACTTTTTTGGAATGTGTCATACAGAACTAAAACTGACGATATGATGGTACACCGATGATCTCTAGATCAATTATGTGGAAAATTGGGACGAAAATTTATACTCATTATCTGATTCAAAGCAATTAATGGTTTTCGGCATGGGTGCTCTCAAATATTCAATAAGGGCAAATAAAGGTACGCAAAAATTATCCTATAGTGCCTAGTTATGCATAGTTATAAACTAGACAATGCTTCTCCTGCACATGTATGTTATAAACGGTCGCTATCTTAAGATAGTGACCGCTAACTTAAGGTATGTTAGCGGATTTAAAAATTATTATTTTTCTTTTTTTGTTATTTATATCTTTCGTTCTTATATTTTTAACAGATTTAAAAAAAAAAAAAAATTATTATTATTATTACTTATGTCTTGCATTCTTATGATTTTGACAGATCACTAACTAATAATTTTACAGTAATTTCATACCATATACACAATTAAAATAGATTAATATCTAATATCATTTTTATGAAAGCTTATATTGAATAACTCAGTAATCTCTTTTTTTCTTCATACCCTAAATGCTATCATATGTTAGCGAGCGCTATCATAAAGTATCGTCTGCTATCGTAAAATAACGCCTAAGATAGCGCCTACTATCTTAAGATACCGGATACAAACTCTTAAGATAGCGGCCCGCAATTATAAACGAGCGGGCGCTACTGTAATTGGAACTGAAAATAGAGGCAACAAAAAAAATGAAAAATAACATATATATAATAAAAAAATAGGTCGATGTTGACGTGGAAATGACTTGATTTGGAGCTAGCTTATTCAGCACAGTTTCAAACTATAGGTTCATTTTTGCAAATAAGCAAACTTGTAGGGCCAAAATTGTAAATTTTTCTAAAAATTTTAGTAGGAAAATTATAAACAGAGGATAGATTTAAGAAAATTATAAACGGATGACAGATTTGTTGAGGAGAAAGTGCAGGAGGCTGACATAGTGCGACGTGACTAGTTGCACTGACCTGCATTAATTAAGCCCCACCGCACTTGCAGCCAATTGCATTGCACCACATTAACCGCCTGCACTTTGTCTGTATAAATATGTCCTCCAGATAACACTGTTCCATTTTAGTATCATTGTTAGGGACTTTTATTTATGAGACAAATTTGTCAGTTTAAACACTACCAATGCCCTTAAAAACATATAGGAATTGTAAAGTAATTTCTTCCTGACTAAGATATGAGGTAATATATTTCCTAACTAAGCATTGTTTGGTAAAAATCCCACAAGACAATTACTATGGAGTTTTGATCGCTAAGATCGGCCCATTTATGTTATTAATTGTAGTTTATCCAAAAGCTCACAAAGATTGTGGAAAAGAGATTAAAAAAGGTTATTCCAAAGCACATCAAGATCGTGGAAAAATGCTAGCTATTGCGAATGTACACCTGCTTACCTACCTACACACCCAATCCTCTCTCTCTCTCTCTCTCTCTCTCTCTCTCTCTCTCTCTCTCTCTCTCTCTCTCGGTGTGCATGGCAATTATGTACATATATGCCATTTAGTTAATGATATAATTTAGGTTTAAAGCACTAAAGATATGAAGGTGACTTCAGTCCTAAAGCACACCAAGATTGCTGCAAAATGATAGCTACTTCATCACCTTCACCACTCATCCACACCTTACCCACTTCTTTAATCCTATTATCTTTATAACCAACAAACTCCCCTTAGGCCTCAGACTCACCCTTGCAAACAAAAAAGTTAGACTCCTTGTTCCACATTTAGTGTCATGGAGGAGCAAAACCATGTTTCTTCTTCATCCCCAAGTGGACTCAACATGAGCTTGACACTTGTTGTCGCGTTTCTTTCTTGGATTTTGATCCACCGGTGGATCCATAGGAACACGAAAGGCCCCACGACATGGCCTGTCGTCGGAGCCGCCATCGAACAGTTATTGAACTATGATCGAATGCACGATTGGCTAGTTGATTACCTATCCAAGTCAAAAACCGTTACGGTTCCCATGCCCTTCACATCATACACTTACATTGCAGATCCAGTAAATGTAGAATATGTCCTCAAGACCAACTTTGCCAATTACCCCAAGGTAAAGTTCATCATTAGTAACTTAATATTCTATATATATATATATATATATATATGCTTTCTTAGTTAATGAGGAGAATTTATGATGTTTATGTGAAGGGTGAAGTGTATCACTCCTACATGGAAGTGTTACTTGGAGATGGGATCTTTAATGCGGACGGCGAGATGTGGAGGAAGCAAAGAAAGACGGCAAGCTTCGAATTTGCATCGAAGAATTTACGAGATTTCAGTACAACAGTTTTTAGGGAGCATGCCATGAAGCTTTCCAGTATATTATGGCAAGCATCTATACATAACCAAGAACTAGACATGCAGGTTACTCACTCTCATCTTGAAACAAAGAATTAAAATCCCGGCATCAGTCTGTGCCGATACCGAGACGCATTTTCTCCAGTTCAGTTATCGGCAGTAAAATATAATAGAACGTATAAATATCAGGCTATACCGAAGATGATACATTTGTCTCGGGTAGCTTTGATACCGAGATGTAGCACCCGATACCTCTCGGTAACAAGTCACAAAAGCCTTTGTTTTTAGTGTTCTACTAAACATTGTTAGTGTTGCATGGTGAATTACACTCGAATGCATGGTCCGCTCGTACATTGCACATGTATGTTATGTGCCTGGATCGTACCATCGTCTAAATCCTTGTGACAAAATATGGCTTTTTTTTTAAATACGCGTATAATATGCATTTTTTGTCACAATGTACTAAACATATATAATGCCCATATTTTTTTAATAAAACACATATTTTCATATAATACACTTATTTCATATTAAATATCATTTCCCCATATTTTATCGTATTTTTTTAAAAAAATTTAATATTATCTTAATTTTCTGTTTTTTTTTTTGTCTTCTGTATTTTTACAGTTTTTTTACCTTCCAATTTTTTTCCCCTTTTTTCCTATTTTCTCGCTCACTGTATTGAACCCGTACCCATATTTTGTCACTTTGGTCTGCATTGATGATCCAATTTAGGAAAGTTCTTATTTTTTAAAAGAAATAACATGAAAACAGAGCTACATGCATGCTCATATATCTAAAATCTCATGTTTTACATGATTTGTTATAATCAAAAGGATAGGGCGACAAGTTGTGTAATAGACTGCTCGTTAAAGGCTTGAGTTCTAGACAAGAGGTCTAGAGATCAAACCTTGTTATGTTTGTTAAAACCTCTATTTGCTGATCAAAAAAAAAAATACAATCAAATATCATGGTACATGAAAAAAGAGGTTCCAAATTGTTTATTTTCCTCAGGATCTGTTGATGAGGATGACCTTAGACTCCATATGTAAGGTTGGATTTGGTGTGGAGATAGGGACTCTCTCCCCCCGGCTTCCCGATATTCGCTTTGCTCAAGCTTTCGACACTGCAAACATAGTTGTTACCCTCCGGTTCATAGATCCCTTATGGAGAATTAAGAGGTTCTTCCATGTCGGATCAGAAGCTTTGCTCAATCAAAGCATTAAACTCGTCAACGATTTTACGTACTCTGTGATTAAGAAAAGGAAAGCAGAGTTCAAAGAAGCTCGATCGACTGGTAAGAAAGATAAGGTAATCAACCGTTTGATTGTGCAAATTGGACTATTTTTGTTCTTCTTTTCTTCTAAATTTCAACTGAATGACCAATTTGTTGGTAAATGTGGCCAAGGACCGCCACATCAAATGAGAGTGAAATCTCATTCACTTGGTGATTAACTGTCAGACCATTACGTGATTAATGAGGGCCGTTTCACCTTGAGCATTAATGGGCAAATCCGAACTATCTTTCTAATTGGGTTGAGGGACCCATTTGATGTCTGGAAAACACAAAGGTGCACACAGATCCTGGTGGAAATCACGGATCAAGATGATCGGGAGAAAACCATGACTCAAGGCGAAATCTATCCTCACGGAAATTCTCTCATCAATCAGGTGGCGGTAGGCAGTTAATCAACGATCCAAATACTTTAGACCAGAACAATTAAGATTCTCTCATTGCAATCATTTACTGGCTCATTCTTCTAACTAATATAATTCATGGTGTTCAACAGATAAAGCAGGACATACTTTCAAGGTTCATCGAGTTGAGCGAGAACCCGGAAAGCAATTTGAGTGACAAAAACCTTAGAGATGTGGTCCTCAACTTTGTAATCGCAGGACGCGACACAACTGCAACAACCCTCTCATGGTTTATCTACATGATCATGACTCATCCCCACGTAGCCGATAAGCTATACTCCGAGCTCAAAGGTTTCGAAACCGATAGAGCAGAGGAAGAGAAGGTCACATTGGTTCCATATGACCCAAAGGACCCTAAGTCCTTCAATGAAAGAATATCGCAATTTGCAGACCTCTTAACATATGACTCACTGGGAAGGCTCTCTTACTTACATGCGGCAATTACAGAGACACTTCGCCTCTACCCTGCCGTCCCTCAAGTGCGTAACGATTTTTTCCTTCTAATTTACTTGTCAAAAACGGACTTCCATAGATATCAGGGCCTTTGAAAATATGTGAAGGTCAGCTTTTGTAAGGATTTGGCGCACCTTCCAGTTAAGCTAGCATTGATTGTGTGCCCTAGTCACAAAGTGGGAAGTTGGCAATAACTCGACAAGGGTCTAAGCAGGGAAAAATTAGTCAAAGTTGGAAAACTCAGGGGAAGAAAAAATAAAAACATTATATCATAGTATATTTCAATTAAAAATACTAGTTTTAATGGAAAAAATAGTACAAAACAAGAAAAAAGAAGAAAGGCAGTGAGCTAAGGCAGTGAGCTATGAGACGGGCAGGCAGCAGAGAGGACGATAGCCCTAAAGGGTTTTTTTTTAATTCTTTTTTATTTTTTATTTTAAGTATAAGTGAAAAACAAAGAAAAAAACTGGACAACATCACAGCATTGGCGATTAATCGGGATGACTGCAAGTCGCCGAATTTTTTCAATTTTGTGAAAAAACTGGGAGACTTTTGTGACAATGTCGTGTGCCACAAACCAGCTTCCACATACAAATTTACTGACAATCTTGCAAATTTTCTCCCTACTTGTTGTTAGTTATATGAGATGGAGGCATAGATATTTATGTTTGGTAATGTGGAAACAGCTTTAGTTAGTTGTGAAGCTCCAAGGGTTTTATTTAGAGGGTTCTGTTTGTAGGATTAAACATTATTATATATAATTTAGCACCTTTTGATATTTGCTTAACTAGAACAAAATGTATATGAATGTAGGATCCGAAAGGGATCTTAGAGGATGATGTGCTTCCCGATGGAACCAAAGTAAAGGCAGGAGGCATGGTGACTTATGTTCCCTACTCAATGGGTAGAATGGAGTACATCTGGGGCCCTGATGCTGCCTCTTTCAAGCCCGACCGATGGTTCAAAGATGGTGTCCTCCAGAACGTCTCTCCGTTCAAGTTCACCGCGTTCCAAGTGCGTAATTACCAAATCTTCTCTACTGAATTCGATCTCGATTAAAATGGCTATTTTTTTCTATCTATCCATTCGCATGTTTTTGCATCTCGTGATCTATTTGCAGGCCGGGCCGAGGATTTGCCTTGGAAAGGATTCGGCGTACCTACAGATGAAGATGACATTGGCCATCCTTTGCAGATTTTTTGTGTTCACTTTGGTGCCGAAGCATCCGGTGAGATACAGGATGATGACAATTCTATCGATGGCGTATGGTCTGAAGATTCATGTTTCTGCGCGTTCTTAAATGTCTCTCTTCTCTTTCTGTAGACGTTCTTGGATGTCATCAATAGTGTTTTGGCATTGTGGATGATATATAGATCAACACTTTAAATTGGTGTTGGTATGTTAATTACAGAGACAAATGCACTTTGTGATTTTGAATGACAGAATCTTTTATATAGTGCCCGGGCCTCTATGACCACCCAACTAATCCCAGCTGCACGTGCCTGCCCCGAGTTAGCATGTGTCGGCCGGCATAAAATCCCTAAGGTGGCCTCAAGGGGGATTCTAACTCAGGTCTCCCGCTTCATGAGGCGGGTACCTAGCCATCACGCCAAACCCCTTGACGTTATTACTACAATGCAACTAGAGATAAAAGCTCAGGTCTCCCGCTTATGTGGGACTATATTTAAATATGCCCTGCACGTGAAGAATTGAATTGGGTGACGTGGAGCCTGCCCTCACATCATGATAAATTTGAGCATCCATTTTAAAATCAATTGACTATGAGTGGAGGCACCGAGGATCTTATAAAGGGATAGGCAAGACTATAATTTCTCAAATGTAGGACTAAACTTCAACAATATTAACCCATCAACTTATTATTTAAAATACAACATAACAACAAAGAGGGGAAAAAAAAAAGGTGCCCACAAGCTACGAGACACAGGAAAGAGGCTAATGACTACAACACTTGTCACGACCCTAAATCTACCTACCTGGATTTTGAGTCGCGGTCTAGACATATCAGAAGAATATATTATATCTGAATAAAAATTTCTAATTAGGGATCAAGATCAGATATCCAGATTTATGATAAACAGAATAAACTTTTCTTTTTCTTAGTTAAAATAGGTCAAACTATCTTAATATATTAAATCAATCACTACGTACTAGACACAAAGATTTGCACCGAATAATACTTTTGAAAACTCCGTCAACTGATCTTTCTTCAACCCCTTTCTTTTACCTGTAAGGTGGTTAAACCACCGTAGGAGCTAATCCACATGTTCCGCAAGTAATCATTCTAATACATATTGATTAAACCACTAACATGTCGACAGTTTCAAATTATCAAACTGTCAGTTTAACGTCTCTTATTATTGTACAAACTAATCAAATAATTCAGTTGTAATCATGACTGTCTGTGATTGAAAATAAATCTCGTATATAGGTCAATATCACATACAGATACAAATCCAGTATCATCAACTACAGGATGCTTTTTTCAGAGAACAAATAACAAATTTAGAGCAAATAACAGAATTTTGAGAGAACAGATCACAGATTCAAATCAGATAACAGAATTACCACTAACAACAACATTTCGGATTTTGTATATCACAGTACTTTACAGTCCGATGTTGTCACTGTACTCAGGTTGGTATTAATGTTTCTCAGACCATACAGATAAATTAGACAAATAGTTTCAGATTATATCAGGCAAATAACTTAAAAATTTATACTTAAACTACCACAACAACTTATCGCTGTCGGGGATTATTTTATAGTTAATCGCACGAATACCAAGTGATTTCCTCAACTCAGTTGTTAGTTGAGATCATATAACAAATAACATAGCAGATATCAGATTTACGATCTGGCTAGGGTCTTACAATTGTCCACTACGTACTCAGAGGTATCATCTCATTGGCTTTCAGAAATTATGTTATTCAAATCTAGTGCAGAACACATAAATTTATATGTTCCAAAACTCCATCGGTCTTAAAACAAATCTAACCACTCATAACACATCAAACTATCAGATATAATTGAACGGTCGGATGTTACAAATCCAATTTACACGTGTTACACATGCAAGTCTAACACAATAGCTAAGCTAAGTATATTCAGTTACCAAATGTCTACACACTCAAGTGTAAATGGTATAACATATTCGGTACCAAATTTTTATATAAACAGGTGTAACCGAAATAACATATGTAGTTACCAAATTATTACACAATCATATGTAACCGAAATAATATATGCAATTACTAAATTATTACACAATTAGGTGTAATCGGAATAACATATGCAGTTTACCAAATTATTACACAATCAGGTGTAATCGAAATCACATATTCAGTTATCAAATTTTTACACAATCAGGTATAATCGGTATAACATATTCAGTACCAAATCTTTATACAGTCCGGTGTAACCAGTATAACATATTCAAGTATCAAATTTTTTCACTTTCAAGTATAGCATACTCAGATAATAAATATTTATACTTTCAGGTGTCACCAATTCAGGTAACAAATATTTACACTTTCAGATGTAACTTTCGGCTGATTTTCGATTGTACAGTATTCATAAAACTAACATATTAAATCACATAAATCTCTTCATATGCCCGAGAGAGTACAACATCAAACATCAATCCAGCCATCAACACATAAACAGATCCAAGCTAACAACATACACATATTCTATGAATAAATTACAAGTCATCTTATATATGTATTACATGCACAAATTTTCACTTGCTCACTAGCACATAGATGTACAATCAAATATACACACAAGGTAACAAAGTCAAATTTCTAACAAATATCGATTTCTAACCGATGAATCAATATATTGACAGTCTGAATCAAGGTTTAAACAAGATGTGTTAGAATAGATACTTGTCTTAAGAACCCCAAGTCGCTATAGTGTTCGTCGTTGTTGTGAACTGTCCATTTCTCTCTCTACATCCCTCTCTCTAGGGTTTTTTCTCTCTTTCTCTCTCTTATTTTTTTCTCTTGTTCTCAGGCTCTCTTTTTATCTCTTGTCTCTTTCTATTTGTTTTGTCCTTTCTAGATGACTAAATGCCTAAGAGACCCAACATCTCTTCTCGGAGCCTCTCCAAACTTCCAACCCCTTCTACTAGCCCCTTAGTAGTAGATATTATATTCTTATATCATATATTATTATATTAGTTTAATATTTCTTATATTCATATTAGATTAGTATATTCTATTATCAGATCTGATATTATATTATTATATTCTCTATTTTTATAAACACGCACACTACATGTGCCACCCCACGTAACCTGAGAAAATGGGTTGGGTCCCTCTAATTGCGCCAACCAATTTGTTGGTGGGACCCATGTCTAAATATTGTGACTATCTCAAATCACATGATAGAAGCACTTGATGATGATCTAATATCATTCCCATATTTCATACAATGGATCCTAAGACCATAGCCTTACCATCAAACAGTTAGTTTGTGCTTACTAATCCGATCACATGGTACAGAGCTCATCAAACGGGTTGTCGTGTTACGTGACACACATGCCCAAAACTAATCTCCATGGTTTGATCCAACAAAGTCAATGATTTTTAACACATTTTTCAGTCTTGTCAAAATGTCATGTGTATCAGTGGATGTGAACCACCCATTTAATGTACTTTAATATCGGCCATTAAATAAACACAGAAACAAATGAGCTCATGCAGAATCGGATCGGGTTCTTACAAATCGGGTCAGTTCCTTACAGGTCGGATCCTTACAAATCGGGTCAGGTCCTTACAAGTCGGGACCTTACAAATCGAGTCCTTACATCACTGCTCTCATGCCATTAATGAAAATCCCTACAGTGCAGCCCCCACAACTGCTTTAACTCCATATCAATACAGCCAGCCGGGATTGCCCGTTCGCGTTGATGGATGAAAATATAATTCAGGATAGCTTCAATTCCACGGTAGCCTCCATTGAAGACCCAATCACATCTTTCTTTCCAAAGCACCCATAAAACTGCGAAAAAAATGGCTCTGTCCCAGCTTCTAACAGGACTTCTGTTGATTATGACATGCACCAGCTCATGATAAAATTGGGCTTAATCTAAAGTTTCATGTCTAAGGACACTCAACTATTATAATTTCTCTCCTAGTAGGGAGAATGGTGACGGTGATACTTCTAGGAATTAATATGACGCGGGACAAACACTAAAATCCTATTATACGACTTTGGGATTAATTATAGAATGAATTGAATAACGAAAATATTCAAAATCAAACAATACATAAAATTAATTCAATAAAATTAATAAAATAGTTAGATTAATCCGTTTTAGCATCTGCATGCGTGAAAATTTTTCGATCTAGAAAAACGACTCCGATGAAGGAACTCGAGTTTCGCTCTAGTTTAGGGCATCAAGCGATAATTGTAATATCGGATTTGATTCCCCAGGGATTTTGAAGGAGATAAAACTTAAATAAATAATTCAAAATGGGAGATTAATGATATCATAGAATACGATTCTTTTGAGATTTTTTATTCTTTTATCAATAGAAATAAAGAAAAATAATACCTGACAACTAGAGAAAAGACAAACAAAAAAAATAGATTCCAAGGCTTCACACCAAGGGTTTTCCAACGGCTGTACGTCGGCTTCGCACTAAGTCGCACGAGAAACGATTGTTCACTCCTCAAGGTTTGAAGGATTCATTCCCTCGATTGAAAATTTTTTACAAGCTCTCTAGGGTTTGCACAAAAGCAACTCTCTTTTCATTAATCAAAAAACTAACTACAATGTTCTTCTTAATGACCTTATATAGGAGGTCGTACAATAAAATAAAATCCTAAAATAAGTGTTAAATAAAAGATATAAACCCCTAAAACTTAAGTTCGAAATAGAAAAATAAAAAAAAATTAAACTAACTCAGCGCGATTTCAATCGATCGAAATTAGAATTCGATCGATCGAAAGTGAAAATCGATCGATCAAAATAGGACTTCGATCGATCGAATTTGCCATGTGCTCCTTCCATTCTCTAGAATTTTCATCTTTACGCCTAATTCTAGTTTTCGCTCCGCTTCTTCTTGACTGAAAAATTTATTGCGGCTCGAATCTACGGCTCTTGATCTTGGCGTCCCGCATCATTCTCCCTGAGTAGGAAAAACTCATCTCCGATGAGTTAGGAAATCCATGGATGGCACACTTCGGAAGCTTCATTCGTGGCTTACCTTTTCACGCTGTGAGATACTCATGATGTTTACCTCTATTAGCATGGAAGCTTGTAAATTCTATAACCTTCTCATTCAACCTTTTCTCATGTTGCACAGGTAAGGTATGGGATAGAAAATGGGACAATGGGGGTGGTTCAATTGGATGCTCAAGAAGGAATTGATCAAAGGGCGGGATAATGGGATCAAGAATAAGCGTAAGATCCGTTATAGCAACTATCGGATAGTTGCCCTTGTCTAAAGGAAGATCGAAATCTTCATCATTACCCTTTTTTGAGATTAGGAAAGATTCCATATATTCAGAACCATCAGGAATTAACACAAAACTGTTAGTATCAAATTCATTAAAAATATTCAATGTGTTAGTCCTATCATGCGTATTTTCAGTGCTCAATAAATTTAGATTGTTAACTAAATTCATTATCAACAGCGTCCTCGGCAATAGGAATTGGCCTAATGCAACCTATGGCTCTGACCGGAACCTCACCTTCCTCATCACTTGGTGTTTCACACGATTCGTATACTTCTTCGGGTATCTCATTGCTCTCTTTCTCAGTATGTTCCTGAATGATCAAGGTTTGACCCTTACTAGGACATTGGGATGCAAAGTGACCAAAATCTTAACACTTATAACATTGTTGCGGGGCACACTTAGAACTCTCGACCATTGGTCCCTTTCATTTGTCAACTTGAGGAATTATGGATTTTGAGGATTGACTAAAGGCATTATTTCTCTTTTCGATAGGATTAGATTGATGCTCAAGTTTGGAAGACTTAGATCGGCCATAACTAGGGGCGTCAAGATACCGTTTTAATTCTTCGACCTTAGCAAAACATTCCTCGAGATCTGCAACGGGATAAGGAATGAGTTCCCTCTGTAACTCTGAACGAAGACCCATTCGGAATTAGGAGAGGATAACTTTTTTTGGTTCATCGACATCGGCCTGGGTCATTAGGTCTTCAAATCAATCGATGTACTCTGTGATCGGGGAGTCTCCTTGATGCAATGACTGCCACTGATTAAAAATATGTTCATCATATGATATGGGAATGTATTTTTCGTACAATTGAACTTTCATTTCAGCCCACGTGGAAATAGCACGAAGACCCTTAATTTGCCTATGACGCTCCACTTCCAACCAATAAAGTCTGGCTTGACCCATAAGCTTGACTTTGGCAAATCTAACCTTGCAGTCTTCGGACATGGCATACCATTCAAAGTAGTTTTTCATACTGGCGACCCATTTGAAAAAGACCTTGGGTTGTCTTTTCCCGTCAAAAGTAGAGGCGTCCATTTTCACAGATTTCATGACTTTATCATTCAGATTGGTTTAGATCTTATATCGAGGAGGAACATCTCTCCTACGGTTACGATTATTGACTCTATTGTGATTCTCAGCGATGAGCTCATTGATCTCTTCGAAACGAGTATCTAAAACCTCATGTCGGGCTTGTTGATCAGCGATATGCTCATCATCCGGGTTTGACTAGCAATCACCTTAGATGCAAGATCTCTAATCAGAGCCTCTAAGGTACTAGTATTCATGACGGAATTATGCAAGACAAAATATACTAAATTCAAGCGAACCCTAAAATCTATATGACACTGGCAACCCTAAACTAAGATTGTGCTCTGATACCAAAACTGACGCAGGACAAACGCTAAAATCCTATTATACGACCTTAGGATTAATCATAGAATGAATTAGATAGCGGAAATATTCAAAATCAAACAATACATAAAATTAATTCAATGAAATGAAAAAAACAATTAGATTAGTTTTAGCGTCTGCATGCGTGAAAAATTTTCAATCTAGAAAAACGACTCCGATGAAGGAACTCGAGTTTCGCTCTAGTTTATGGCATCAAGCGATAATTGCGATATCGGATTTGATTCCTCAGAGATTTTGAAGGAGATAAAACTTGAATAAATAGTTCAAAATAAGATATTAATGATATCATGGAATACGATTCATTTGAGATTTTTTATTCTTTTATCAATGAAAATAAAGAAAAATAATACTTGACAACTAGAGAAAAGACAAACAAAAAAAATAGATTTCAAGGTTTCACACCAAGGATTTTCCGAAGTTTCACACCACAGTTGTACGTCAGCTTTGCACCAAGTCGCACGAGAAACAATCGCTCACTCCTCAAGGTTTGAAGGATTCACTCCCTCGATTGAAAATTTTTCACAAGCTCTCTAGGGTTTGTATAAAAGCAACTCTCTTTTCATTAATTAAAAAATTAATTACAATGTTCTTCTTAATAACCTTATATAGGAGGTCTTACAATAAAATAAAACTCTAAAACAAATACTAAATAAAAGACAAATAAGTCCCTAAAACTTAAGTTCGAAATAGAAAAATAAAAAAATTTAAACTAACTCTGCGCGATTTTGATCGATCGAAATTGAAATTCGATCGATCGAAAGTGAAAATCGATTGATCGAAATTCATATATATAAAATATCGCTATTGACATTCGATCAATCGAAATAGGACTTCGATCGATCAAAATTTAAATTCGATCGATCGAATTTGCCATGTACTCCTTCCCTTCTCCAGAATTTTCATCTTTACGCCTAGTTCTGGTTTTCGCTCCGCTTCTTCTTGACTGAAAAATTTGTTGAGGCTCGAAGCTACGGGTCTTGATCTTGGCGTCCCACATCATAATAGACCCATAAGGGATCACTGCTTTTCTTAGTGGAAAAGATTAAGTGTACTTTCATATTACCCCTTCCTTTTCATTGATATTAAAAGTAAGGATTAATGGGCCACGACCACCTATTTACAGATAGATGCATGAGCTTCCCAAGTTTAGGCCACATGGGATGTGTTTTTTTAGCACTACAAGTCGACAAAATGGTAGCTCATATATTGAACTGCAGTGGCCAAAAAATCAATCATTGGGGGCTCTAAACCATCTGATCTAGACGGGTATACATTTCTGTCTAACGGCCAATATGAAAGTGCACTGATTGGATTGTTCGAGTCCTCTAATAGGTGTCAACTTTTGTTGAGAAATGTATCAACTATAGGACGCTTGTTAGACCACGTAAATTGAACAAAGATCTATCCTAAATATTGGACGCTTGTTACCCTTACAAGTGAAGGGTCATGGGTACTATCTTTGCCCATGTAAATCCCCCCTTATGACTATTTGTATTCACTGACGCACTTGTCACCTTCAATCTCAAACTTTCTAACCCAAGCAATTTCATAAATCAAGCCCTCCATAGTTCCATTTTTTTTCTGCATACCCGAGAGAATCAGGAATCGATTCCGGTTTTTCCAGTTTTGCATCAGTTTCGTTCCGGTTTGACATTTTCCGGTCGGTTCTTGGTTCAAAATTTGCTCCATTGTTTAGAGATAATGAGACATCTGTTAGTCAAAGTAAATTCTGATACTTGAACATAAAAGAAAAGTAAACTCATATACTTCATAGAGGCAAAACTAATAGAAAATTGCAAATAATCAAATTCATGAACTTTTACTGATAAAAAAAAAACACCATAAACTTTAAAAAAAACTTAAGTGTTGATGCATCCAATTGAAGCCTAAGTGATACTTCCGAAATTTGAATTGTAATGTGATGCACTCTAGCATATGTAAACAAGTTGTGTGTATGGCTGGCACCCAATTCATCCAGTTTTAATGCCCATTTGAAAGACCCTGATTGGTGGTCAGATTCACCAACAGGCAAGATACTGGAGCTGTGGGCCATACAAATGGAGAGTCTGAATCTATGGGCTGATTAGTCTGTTGTAAGTAGTAACAATACTAGTGTCATAGAATGATTCACCAGTCCGAAGTCAGAACAGAAATGAAGAAAGAGTAGGGCTGTCGATTGGTTGGGTCGAGCCAAAATTTTGTCTGCCAGATCCGAAAATAGCATATGCCGAACCCGACCTGATGGTGCACCTTCACCGTCCGACCCGATTGGGCCGACTTGAAGGTCGGGTCGGATGCCTCATGTGCGATCCAACCTGATGGTCAAGGGTATATGCCCAACCCAACTTGAAAACCTGCCTGACCAGATTCCCGATCCGAAAACCAGACCCAACCTGGTTAAAAAAACTCCCTACGTTCCCTGATTATATATATACATAACATATCGGGTTGCTCGGCCACCTGATCTGACCTTTTAGTCAACCCAGCGCGACACAAACCAAAGGATGGGTTGGATGCCTCATTCGTGATCTAACCAAAAGGGTAAGTTTATGTGCCTGACCCGGTAAAAACTTGGGTCAAACGGGTCGCGTATTGGGTCGACTCAACCTGTTGACAGCCCAACCATAGAGCCTAAAAGACTTGAGGGAGCTCACTATAGTTATATGAAACTTCTTGGGTTTTCTAGTTGGTTATGAGAATGACCAGCAACTACTTCAACAGTAGCGCAACCAAACATTTTGCAAAATCTCTACACTCATTTGCTCCTCAATTGAAAAGGTTGTTTTTGCCTCTTCAACACTCCCATCTATCTCCTCTTTCAACCATAACAACCGAAGAGCCACATGAGAGCACCCATTCAAGAGAGCAAGCACTTCTTTCTCTCTTCAAACCATGTTCCACTATGAACCATTTGAAGCAAATCCATGCCCAGATCATCCAATTTGGCTTTGACCAACACATCTTTGTTGTGGGCAAACTCATCACATTTTGCTCAGTTTCGGAGAATGGGTCCATGGGTTACGCATTATCTGTCTTCGATCAGATCAAATACCCCGACGGATTCATATGGAACACCATGATAAGAGGATTTGGTAAAACCCATAAACCCGAGGAAGCTTTTGGTTTCTACAAAAGAATGCTAAACTATGGGAAGATAGCAGACAACTTCACCTTCTCTTCATTGATCAAGATATCTGGACAGTTAACCGCCGTAGAAATGGGCAGGCAAATCCATGGCAGTAGTTTGAAATACGGCCTGGATTCAAACATTTTTGTCAGGAACACTCTAATTCACATGTATGTCCTGTTCCGAGATCTCGAAACAGCACGTCGGCTGTTTGAAGAAATACCCAAATTGGATTTAGTTTCATGGAACTCTATAATTAACGGTTGCGTTCATTGTGGCCAATACAAAGAAGCTCTTAGACTGTTCTGGAGGATGCAGAGGAACGGTTTTGAACCCGATGAGGCCACATATGTCGTCGTCCTTTCCGCGTGTTCTAATTTGGCTGCTGCGGATTTTGGACGTTGGGTTCATTCTCTTATCGAAGGCAATGGGTTGGATCACGTTGTTTCGGTTTCCAATTCACTGATCGATATGTACGCCAAGTGTGGAGAAATGGATGAAGCAAGGAGAATTTTTGAAAATATGGAAATCCGAAATGTCGTATCGTGGAACTCGATTATACTCGGGCATGCCATGCATGGGCATGCAGAAGAAGCATTAGAACTCTTCTCTAGAATGCGAAAATGGGAATTTGGAGAACCAGATGAGGTCACTTTCCTAGGAGTTCTATGTGCTTGTAGTCATGGAGGACTACTTGACGAAGGACGAAAGTATTTCAATATTATGCAAACCGAATACTTTCTAAGTCCTACTATCAAGCACTACGGGTGTATGGTTGATCTTCTCGGGAGGTCAGGGCTCGTGAACGAAGCTTATGAGCTGATTCAAAGCATGCCGATGGAGTGCAATGCTGTAGTGTGGCGAACATTGTTGGGTGCGTGCCGTGTTCACGAGGATCTTGAACTGGGTGAGCGAGTGAGGAGTCATCTTCTTGAGTTAGAACCGGATCACAGCGGGGATTACGTTCTTTTGTCGAACATGTATGCGGGTGCTGAGCGGTGGACGGATGTGGCGAGAGAAAGAGAGGCAATGAGAGGTAGAGGAGTTCAGAAGCCGAAGCCCGGTAACAGCTTAATTGATGTTCATCATACTATGGGGCTAAAACATACAAGTAGCTAGAAGATGTCAAACCAGTTGTGTTGATGCAACAACATGAATTTTTGTAACTATTTCTCTCTTGATTTTTCTTTTTTTTTTTATAAAAAAAAAAAATTCTCTTGAATCTTTCTGTATGAAAAAAAATTCCTTTCAATAGAACAAGCTCTGAGACATTCTCAAGGCATGAATTTCTTCAAATTTTACTATTAGATATATACTTTATTAAACATACTTACCAAGTCGGAATTCGGGAAAAAATGGGCGAGGCAAAAAAATGAAAAAAAGAAGGTGAAAAGTCGGAAAAAAATGGGAAGCATTTGGGAAAGTAAAGGAAATATTGAAATTATTAAAACATCAATACTATCTTGACAAAAATGAAGAAATTTTCAGGCAAAAATCATAAAAATTTGCGCGCACTTAAAATGTAAAAATCTTTTGGAAAAAAATGTGTTTTAAACGTGTTTCGACAAGAGTTTTTTTCATAAAATTAGAGATTTTGGTAACTATGTTATTAAACCCATGCTTTAATTGGTGCTCTGCTTCGATTGAGGAGATTGCCAAAGAGTGGGAGCAGCTTAGACCGCCTTAGTTTTAACTTGTGTGGTAAGGGAGTCCTCTAATTGTCTACCCCCATCTTCAATCATTTGTATTTTTTTTTATTTTGTTCTTTTTCTGGTTTCTTTTTATTTTATCCCTCGCTCGGTTCCTCTCATCTGCTGTATATTTCGTTTTTATGAATTGAAATATAGCGCTTTCACCGATCAAAAAATTGGTGCTCTGCTTCTGAGAAATACCAATTCAACTTAATTCATTCCATGGTTGATCATATGGAAATCTGGCAGGAGCTTAACAGGATAAGAGATAGAGGAAAGGGGATTGGTGAGCTTGAAGAAAATAATTTTCTACTGAAACCCAAATAAAAGCCAAAGGGGAAGAAGTTCAGATACTAGAAATCGTGGGTATGGAACCAGGGCTGGCACTGACATTTTAGGGGCCAAAAGGCAAGTTTCTAAAATGTGGCCCCTCTTATATATTAATTTAAAAAAAAAAAAATTGGCACACAATTTTCTCTTTGACAAGTAAAATAATACTCAATACTTTTAGATAGTGCTTTTAGATTACAAATATGAAATATCTGAATTTTCCATTCTATTGTTTATAATTTGAAAATGCAACTATCAGCCTACCGAAAGTATATATTAAAAAAAATGTAACACCAAAATGAGAAAAAAAAATGATTGAACTTACTCGACGGTTCGAGTAACCCAACCATTAACATTTTAACAATTTTGATTATTTTAACTGCCATTTTTTAATATTTTAACAATCTCAAAATGTTTTAAAAATAAGTTTATTGAATAAGTCTCGTCGAATAGATAAAAATTGATAGGTCATTTGCAAAAATTGAAACTCTAACAACCCGCTATTTTAAGTTATTATCATTAAATAATAAAAATGAGTGTGTATATATATATATATATATATATATATATATATATATATGGGAGCCGGTTCCATACTCCATGGAGGGCGCTCAAACATCCTCTAAGATCTCATGGGGATCAATGTGGCTTCCAAAACACTATTTGAGTGCGATGGGGAGCATAAGGGAACGGTTTAAATCAAATCATTGAATCCTTCTAATCATATGACGGAGAACGTTTTTCACCCATATCTTTCACTCAATAAATCTTGAGATCATGGTGCACGTATCAAACTATCGGTTTGTGATTCAACCTTTCATAGATCACAAAAAATGGCCATAAAATCACATTTGAGCATGAAGTGTGCCATTGATTCAAGGGCATTTTTTGGAGATTTGTGACACATGAAATAAAAAATTGACCATTTGATAGGTGGACCATGGTCTAAAGATCTATTTTGTGAGAGATAGGTATGAAAAATCATTTCCATCATCTCATTCAAAGGAATCAATAGTTTTCAAAGGGTCTAGGAGGTGGGCACTTTCGGAGAACGCATAGGCGCGTTTAGAGGTTCCCTATATATAAAAGATTTGGTCAAACAAATCTGGTTCGGTCAAACTTGGGTCAGAGAATCTACTGGGTCAATATGTATGGTCGGCTTGCCCCAATGAGCCAGTGACCCGACCAATGACCTGCACCGACCCGGTCGAGACCCGATCCATGACTCATTAAAAAAAATGTAAATATGAGACCTGAGAAGAGTTGAACCCACAACCCACTCGAACACAATTAGATGATGTTTTTATACATTACAAAATAATAAATTATATTAAGCGACTGTACCTAATTTGGGGACCCGATCGTGAGGTAGCCGGCCCTGGGGCCCTGATTACATAAATAGATTTAAAAAACAAATATAATTATTTAAAAATATATAAATATGTTACTAATTATGAATGTGGATGTATGTCCAATAAGGTAACCCACCCCATCAACTTCTTCTCAAATCTCACGTCTAGAGAGTCAGAAAGGTGCTGGATAGTGGAGCTGTGGAGAGAGAGAGAGAGAGAGAGAGAGAGAGAGAGAGAGAGAAGGTAAGGTAACCAAATTGGGAGCCCTTTAGCTTCATAGAATTTTTATTTTATTTTTTTTAATCTTATTTTTTTAATGGACAAATAATATTTGGGGGCCCCTAAAAATCGAGGGCCCAAGGCTCTCACCTTGCTGGCCTTGGTCTAGGGCCGGCCCTGATAGGAACGAATATAGGAGCTGGAGTTATAGAATTGAATACCTCTCTTCGAACCCACCGAGTTACGGAGGGCGCCCATGCTGAAATTAAAATCATACGACTGTTAGTAGTTTCTATTTTGGTGGCCATCCCTATGGTCAATCCGTTGATTGGTGAATGATATATGATCAATCTTGTGATGTAATAGTTTCTAATTCGGTGAATTTGAAGAGAATAAGCAACTAATAATTAAGTCTTTTAATTAAGGTATGATTGTAATTTCCAATCACAATATAATTAATCATTCAAGTCCTTAATAGGAAATGACTATTTAGCTATAAATATAAGAGATGCTTGATTCCAACGATTACTCAACACACTTCAACCCTCTCTATTAGCAAAGGCATCCCCATTGTGCTAGGAGGTGTTGCAAGCGAGGAGATCATTGAAAATCGGCAACCCATTATCATGACTTACACTCAAGGTGCGCACATATATATTTTTTATTTATGGATTGTTAATTTATTTTTTTGATTGATTATGCGCCTAGATCCTAGGGCATATATTTGAATGGTCGGATCGATAGATCCATATGGATCCATCATAGACTGCTTTGAATTTCCTGACAAAAGATCTTTAGACCAGTTGTCGTATCGGCATACGGCCAGTTTTTTATTTCCACATGAAACATATCCCAAAAAGTGAACCTACAATCAGGTTTGAGAGTGATGTGTACCAAATGACTTTCAAGTCACTTTTTTTTTTTTTTTGTGCCATGTGGAAACAAAACTGACCTTTTGATGGTACGCTCGTGGTTTCAAGATCCATTGCATATAAGATTGGGATGAAAACCGATCTCCATTGTCTGATTTAGAGAAGTCAATGTTTTTTCTGAATAAGCGCTCACAGTATTTCAATAGTCATGAATAGAGTACCCTGTAGAATTCTGCTTGAATGCTTAAAACGCATGGAAACGTCAACAGATTTCATAGAAACTGAGACTGATTCCTTACTATTGGTCAAAGCTTTGGGAGGAGGAAATCCATGGTCATCAACTAAGCCGATCGAAGGCACCTGTTTTTGTTTTCCCTTTTCAAGATAGACAAGCTGGACTCGAACCTGCGATCTTGAGCTTGCAATTTTGGCTTCAAACATAATTTCTTCAGAGACAATCAGATTGCCGGATTTCAAATTTCCCAAGTAGTTGCTCTGTTTTTTGGAGGGCATGTCCTTCTCCCTCCCTCCATCACTATATATATATATATAATCTAGCAACCATCTTCTCTCTCTCTCTCTCTCTCTCTCTCTCTCTCTCTCTCTCTCTCTCTCTCTATATATATATATAGATATATAGAGAGAGAGAGAGAGAAGATGGTTGATTTTTAATGGAAACAGTAATCTTGCCTCAATTGTTACACAAACACATTGCAAACAGATACAAATGTATTGAAGAACTTATTTTGACTAGCACAACATTCATTCCCAGAATGATTGGAAAGACAACAATTATGTGCAATAGTTAAAACTGTCATGGGTGCAACTAGGCGGATATCAACCCCTCACAATGACCAATAATAGCAAAATGACACTGAGATGGTGCGTACTATAAACTAAGAAATTTTCTTCTGTTTTTTGGCATGCCATTCCTTCAGATCAGCCTGTATTTTCGCTTGAACACTTTCATGGAAGCCTGCATATGGTTCATAACCGCAGAGTTGCTGAAGAACCTGAGCCAAGCATCGAAAACATAACCCACTTTAATAATCCGATCATACCCTTCTCATATTACAGGCCCAATTTTAATTTGAAAGGATCAATTGTTACCTCAAGCAAAACGAAGAAAGGGGCCATTAGAAGGGCTTGAGAAAGGTTGTCGAGGAGAGCAGGTGCTCGTTTCTGCAAAGAAAATAGAATCATCACTTTTTATCCCTAATTGAATGCGAAAGATTTCAGTTCGGATGAATTCTGAGGGAGCAATGAAATGGTAAATTAGATGAAAATTACCTCAAAGACTCCATGGCCTATGAACTGTCCAGTCCAACAGAACAACTGAGCTGCCAACACTAGCTGGCCATAGTTGTTGCCAAAAATATCAGATTTTATGAAAAAAATATAAGAGAGACTAATAAACCATCAATTTTACACCTGGCTAGCAGAGTAATCATGGTAGCAATCATTTATAAGCTTATTGTAATATTGAGCGTGAACATGGCGGCTAGCATGATGCTTGGCAATAGAATATTATAACAGAAGAAGTTAATGTGCTGATCATCCTCCTGTTACAAATTTGGTGGTCATAGAGATTCATATCAGTCTGCTCCTATGAAGCACCGACACGCCAATTTGGACCACGTATCTGTATCATGTACATATAGATACATGGGGGATACGTGTGCCTGCGTATCCCTGGAGTTTCCTGGGGGAAAAAAAAAAATTAATGAATTCCACGAGATACGGCGAGTGATTTGTAATGGTTTACGGACATTTTTTCCTTTTTTTAACCTTGTTTCCCAGTTTGCCCCTTGGGTATAAAACCCTAGGAGTTGCAATTTATAGTTTTTTTGTACTTATTATATGTTTTTACACTTAGAACTAACCTAATTAAATAAATAATAATTTTTAAATACACGTATCCCCCCGTATCGTATCCTGATCTTTTGAAAATTGACATATTGCCATACCCATATCATATCCTACCCGTGTACCATATCCATATTCGTGGTCTGCTCCTAAAGACATAAAAAGGCACACTGATGTAAGCCCATAATCAGGCAGCATTTTTTGTGGAGTTTTTACTCCACAAAGAGTCTGTCAGTTTTCATCATTATTCTGTATGGCATAGGATCATGGAAAACCCAGTCTCATCTTAAGGCGGTACGATATCCGGGTCGACCTAAGCTCTTGGAGAGCTCTACACAGTCCCATAAAACATTTAGTTCCCTGCTGGATTGTATCAGGAGTCTTTTTCAAGCCCCTAATTGTTTGCACTGGTTTTGGATGAATTGACAGCAAAAATACTAGATGAGATTCCATGGTGTGTATGTTGCTTGCAGATGATGTGATGCCAATTGGCCAAACAAGAAAGCACGGTCAACGTTAAGCAGAAACCTGATCGTATTCCTGCAGCCCTGTGAAAGGTGGACATGGAAAAGGCGTATGATCGTATTAGTTGGAGCAGTTTGGACTACATGCTTCGCAGGTTTGGTTTCGGAGCAAAGTGGAGGAGATGGATGCGGGGCTGCTATGCAACACCATGGTTCTCGGTGTTAATTAATGGCACGCCAGCTGGGTATTTCAAGAGGTCCCGGGGCATCCGCCACGGCGACCCACTCTCCCCATTCTTATTTAACATGATGGGGGAAGCTCTTACGGGTCTCATCGAACGGGCAAGACAGCTGAATCATATTTCGGAGAACAGAGAGGGGGGCCATGGCAGATACATCTCAATCCTCTAGTTTGCTGATGACACTATTCTTTTCGGTAAGGCCAACACGGAGTTCAAGTCTCTATCTGAGACTTTATCAGTTTATGAGGCAGTTTCCGGGCAACAAATTAACTTCCACAAATCTACGATCACAGGTATTGGGATCGACAACATGCGCTTACAGGCTCTAGCAGATATGGTTGATTGTGAGAGCGAAGATCTCCCCATCAAGTATTTGGGGCTACCGTTGTGATTGAGGCAACCTTCGGCGAGGGCATAGGAGCCGGTGATTCAACGATTCGAACAACATCTATCCACAAGGAAAGGGAAATTGCTAAGCAGTGATGGCCATCTTGTCTTGCTGAAAGCTATACTTGCAAGCTTGCCTATTTTCTATATGTCCATGTTCAAGTGTCTGATCGGAGTAATCAATCGGATTGAGCAAGTACAACGAAATTTCATATGGGAGGGGTCGAGCCTAGACAAAAGATACCATCTGATTAATTGGGATACTTGCCAACTCCCGACGAGCTGTGGCGGGCTGGGGATCCGCAGTTTAAGGTGGACCAACATTGCTCTTTTAGGTAAATGGTTCTAGCGAGCAGGGAATGAGGAAATGGAAAGCCTATGGCGTAAGGTGTTAACGAAAAAGTATGGGCAATCCAACTCTAACTGGGGCATCAACACCATGGTTAATAGAGGCACCTCTACCTGGTGGGAAAATATCTGTGGCACATGGCCTCTTTACGCTAAGGGGATTCGGTTTAGTTGGGGTTGTGGCACCCAAATTCAGTTCTAGGAGGACAGCTAGGTTGAGGGGGGACTACTCAAACTGACGTTCCCATTAATTTATTTATTCTGTTTCGCTGAATCCTAGAGGGCTGATTGACGATTTTGTTTCAGAAACTAGTGGAGGAAGACTGTGGGAAGTCGATACACGCTGAAATCTGAGAGACAATGAGGAGGAAGCTTTCTCGGAGCTACTGCAATCTCTCTATGTGATGCAGCGAAACCCACATGTTTAGGATCGGCGAGTGTGGTCCCCTAGCAAAAATGGCATCTTCAGTGTCAAATCATATTACCGGATGCTATCACGTAGGCCGCTTATCAGATTTCAAGGAGCAATGTTGTGGAAGGCTACCATCCCACTCAAGATTAAATTCTTCTCGTGGACGGTGTTCAAGGAGAAAGTTCTAACGAGGGACCAACTCATTCGGAGAGGGAAAGATATCACCAAGCGGTGCGTCATGTGTCCCCAGGGAAAACTCAGTTCATACCAAACGAGTTCAGGGCAATACTCCAAATTTCGCACACCACACTTTATTTGCATTATTTGGTATGGGACGCAGTTAGACTGGAAGGCCAGGTTGGGAAGAAATGGACGGTGACATTCTTCGTTGTCATTTGGTGTATCTGGCAAGAGAGGAATAGGAGGATTTTCGACCAGAAATCTAAACCGGTGGGGATCATTGTCAAAGATATCCATGACCTAGAAGGCCTATGGGACTTGACGGACAGTGTTAATTTCAGAGAAGAGTCGTGCCCCTAGGACCCGGGTTAATGAGGGTGTGGGGGGGGTTTTGAGACTTGTTAGGGTGTTTGTCCGTTTTTTTGGCTGTTACTGATCAATAAAAAAAAAACATTAAGCAGAAACCATGGATATAACCTTTAAAGTTAGGGGACTTGATAGCTGAACAAAGAAGGAATATAAATAGAGTGCAGCTTTGATGAACACGAGAATAGGAGAGATGATTGGATCATTTTTTTTTTATCAATAACAAACAAATTTATCAAAAAAATGCAACATCGAGAAGTTACGCCCAGACCACCATGGCCGGAAAGGAGAACTAACCCACCGCCCCCCCCCCCAAAAAAAAAAAAAACAAAAAAAAAACCCAAATGGAATACCATTTAGTACCACAATATTATCGATTCAGTATATGGGCTCTACTAAACGACCAAACAGTAGGTTAAAAAAAAAAGACCAATGCAAAGAAGGTAAAGTGGGGAAAGTCAATATCAATCATCTAATACAACCAATACACTTGTTATCATCCCAGAAACACATCAATACAGCTGATGCTGTAGAGTTATAGGTGCAATCAATACTGTAACTTTAAAACATGTATAGAAAAAATTGTAGAACTATAAAGATAAATTAATATGCGAGTAATAACTGGAACAAGAAAAAGATTAAGTTTCTGTACTGATAGCAGTTTTGATGATGAGCTTATGAGACACCTGTCCAACAAACATTTTTTTTTTTTTTGATCAATGAGCAATTGCATTAAAAAACCAGCGAGAAGCTGGAAGAGAACTACAAACAACCGAGAAAAGAAAACAAAAAAACAACAAAGAGAACACCCAAGCAAAGAAAGAACAGCAACCAAGCAGAAAAACAAGCCTTGCACCCAGCCCGGTACAAACCGCGGAAAAAACCTACACTAACCTCTCATACAAAGCTTAACACCTCCCTGCCCCCCATTCTTGTCTAAGGTGACCCAGTGGCACATCGTATCCTTAATAAGATTTAGTAAGGAACCAATTGGATGGTGTTTGCGGTTGAAGACCCGCGCTCCCACTCTCCAAAAAGCTCTCCCATGGGACCATCCCACTTCAACCCATGCCAAGATAGAAGAAAATCAGGGAGGTTCTCTGAAGCCACCCAGCTGAGATCAAAGGACCTAAAGATGATTCCCCAAACTTGCGAAGCCACCCCACAATGAATTAGCAAATGAGGGATCGACTCTTCTTGCATAAGACATAGGGCATCTATTCAAGACGTCTTTGCCATGAACAATCAGCTAGTTCAATGTGAGGATGCGCCCTCTTTCTGCCGTCCAGACAAAGAATTTGACTTTAGGGAGGATCGATGCCTTCCAAATAAAGGCCCACTTGGCTTTTGATAAGAGGCATGGCCGTGAGACCTCGGTAGAAAGACTTCACGGAGAAGACTTCTGACGCAGGACAAAACCCTAAATTACGTGAATGCGATGATTAATTGCTTGCCGAAATTAAATTGAATTAAATTAAACAATAAATCTAAAAATATAGGAAATACCTTAGGAGTTCGTAGTTCTCCATGTGAAAAGATCATGTTCGGTTAGGGAAGGGTTCAGCCTTGCGCTAGATCCGTTAGAATAGCGATGCGGATCGGTCCTAGAGATAGAACTCTAGGTTTTTCTATATTAGGACGCTCACAATGCAATGATGGAATCTCTGATTTTCTGGTTATTTTGATACGGTTGGGCTTAATAGTCTTATGAAAGCTACGGTTGTTGAATCAGATCGATTCAATGGCTTAAGGAAAAGCTAGGGTTTTAGGATTTCGATTTTTAAAGAGATATGGCAGATTTAGGGTTTTAGATTTAAAGCAGGGAAGATAGATTAAAAGGAATAAACTAGAAGATGATAGATTGTGGGGTTCACACCCTTGGCTTCACACCAAACCCTTCTCGGGAAACGAAGATTCACTCTCCGACGATGCTCATCTCAAGCAAGGAAGCAAAAAGCTCTTTTCATTAATAAAAAACTAATTATAATGTTTTTCTTAAGGACCTTATATAAGAGGTCTTACAATAAAAGAAAACCCTAAAAACAAATACTAAATAAAAGACAAATAAGCCCCTAAAACTCAAGTTCGAAATTAAAAAAATATTTAAAAAATTACTCTGCGCAATTTCGATCGATCACAAGTGAAACTCAATCGATCGAAATTGAAATTCGATCGATCGAATTGATACTCATCAATCGAAACATATATATATCAATATATCGCCGCTGGAATTCGATCGATCGAAATGGACATTCGATCGATCGAATATACAATTCGATCGATCAAAATATATATATATATATATGTCACTGCAGAACTAGTGTTTTCTGTCGACATAGTTCGATCGATCGAGGATTTCGATCGATCGAGGATTTCGATCGATCGAATTGTAGTGTTCCTCCAAATCGCTAAAATTTCATCTTTCGCCTAGTTCTAATTTCCATTTCGCTTCTTCCGACGTTGATACATGCGAAAAGGTCTATATCTGATGTCTACGATGTCGGCATCCCCATCAATTTCTTTCTTGCACGCCACCCACAATCTCAGATCGAAGCCGAGCCAGTTAGAAGAGGACCCATACAGCAAGGATAGGAGATTTTGGAAGGGATCCCTCTCCTCATCTGTCAATTCCCTTCGAGTAGTAACATCCCACACAATAGAATTACCATTCAAGGTGTGAAAATCAAAGATCATGCCACCGAGTTGCAAGGAAATGTTGAAGATCGCTGAAAAGACTAATTGCAATGGATAAAAAATGAGCCAAAGAGTCGTCCCAAAAGGAGATTCAGGCCCCGTCACCCCAGCTGAACCGAATCCAATGAGAGAACTCCGACCAAGCAGAATATATATCCTTCCACCAGGCAGACACTTGCCTGGTCCGAGAGATACCAACTCCCCAACCTCCCAGAAGGTCGCCATATTTTCTAAGGAGAAAGGACACCCAAAGTCTACTTCGCTCCGACTCAGATCCTACCCACCACATCCATTTACCGAGCAAAGCCAAATTGGTACGGTGGAGATCGCAAATACCGTGCCCACCAAAACACTTGGAGCTAGCACACATCCCACCACAAGGTGATATTTTTTCTCTAGCCCACAACTTTCCCATAAAAAATCTCTTTCAATCCTTTCAAGCACGAGGATCACCGTCATGGGGCATTCGAAGGTAGACATGAAAAAGATGGGCAAGTTAGAAAGAATCGAATTAATCAGCTACAAATAACCTCCCGTACTTAAAAATCTGCCCTTCCAAGTCGCAAGCTTCCTTTGGAACCTATGAATCACAGGATCCCAATCTTTGGATCGGGGTTTACCAGTCCTCAGAGGGAGGAGACCCAGGTAGGTAATAGGGAGAGAGGAGAGGGAGCATGCAGCCACACTTGCCAGAGCACCCGCAACCATGGGGCTGATGCAAATCCCTGAAACCGTAGATTTCGAGATAACCCTTTGCCAAGACACCGCTTCATAAACCATGAGAATATTAGCAAAGTCAGAGACCTAATCGTGGTTGGCTCTGCCGAAAAAAATAGTGTAATCGACATACTGAAGGTGCGTGACAGCATTTCCCCCGCTACCAACCGGAATACCAGATATCCAATTCAGCACCCAGGACCTGGAAATGAAGGCTCCCAACGCTTCCCCTACTAAGTTGAAGAGGTACAGGGAAAGGGAATCTCCCTGACGTAAACCTCTCGAACTTTTAAAATAACCCGCAGGCAAGCCGTTGATAATCACAAAGAACCAAGGGAAGGTGACACGCTTTCATCCATTTTCGCCACGTCTCACCGAATCCGAACCGATAAAGCATATAATCTAAACACCCCCAACTCACCCGATCATAAGCCTTCTCCATGTCAACCTTCCAAACAAAAGTGGGTGTGTGGCTGGAATGAGCGGAGTGAACTACCTCATGAGCAATAACAGCAGTGTCCATGAGCTGACGACCTTGGATAAAGGCCCCTTGATTTTCAGATATGATGGATCCCAAAATCAGTTTCAGACGGTTCGCCAACACCTTAGAAAAAATTTTGTATAGGCAATTGATAAGTTTTTTGTAAACCACCGCCCTTGAGTGAAACTCCTTGAAGAATTCAAGGATGTCAAGCTTAAGGATAGGGCAAAAGGACTCGTAGAATTCAAAGTTAAAACCATCTGGCCCCGGTGATTTAGTTTTACCCCCATATTTAATAGCTCTCCATACCTCGGCTTTGGAAAAGGGTTCCTCCAGGTTGGAGCGATTTTCCGGGCTGATAGAAGGTAAAGGCAAGCCATCCAAATAAGGTCTAGACCAGCCATCATCTTGATACAAAGATCAATAAAACTCAACGGTTTGAAGTTTGATCAGGTCGGGATCAGACACTTCCAACCCATCCACCACTATTCTCGTCAAGAGATTTTTCTTGGATCTAGCATTGGCTGCCGCGTGAAAGAACTTTGTATTATTGTCCCCGACCTTCAACCAGCATGCTTTCGACTTATGTTTCCAACTGATCTCTTCCTGGAGACTCTTCTCACTTAGCTTGATCTTGAGGTCGAGTCTTTCGTCTTTCTCCGAGTCAAAAAGGGCATGGTCTTCTTCCAAACCATCCAGCTGCTTGAGTCTTTCCAAGAGTAAGGACTTCCACACGTGAGTCAGACCGAAAACCTCCTTATTCCAGATTTTTATGTGTCCCTTGAAATGACTCAATTTGGATAATAACTGAAAGGCAATCGAGCCTCTTTTGTTGGTTTCTTGCCACCAAATCGAGATTCGGGATCTAAAGTCCTCATTTAAAAGCCACTGGTTTTCGAATCGAAATGGAGAGGGTCCTTGCAATAAGGACCCTCTCCCTTTCATGACAATTTCCTGAAAATGTACCGTCCTTGCAATATAACGAACTTTTATTAGCTCGTTTGCTACTGAAACCTATTATGCTCCTATCCATAGACTTCTACCCACACCATAAAGTTTTATTTTATTTTTTTACTGTATGTGAAGGTTTTGGTATATAGTGGGGTATACCTCGAACTAAAGTAAGATCAAACCATGTGACTTGTTCCATTTGTATTTGTTTTGAAGTGATAACTACACCACAACAAACAATTCATACTAGATGGACCACCAGAAAGCTTGCCTTTATTTATGGACCTTTGACTGGACCTTGTGACGCTGGATGACACGCTAAAAACCCTAATTATGCGAATTTGGGATTAACTTTAGAAGGAATTGAATAGCGGAAATATTCAAAATCATACAACACATAAAATTAATTCAATGAAATTAATAAAACAATTAGATTATTCCATTTTAGCGTTCCCATGCGTAAAAATTTTCCGATCTAGAAAAACGGCTCCGATGAGAGAACTCGAGTTTCGTTCTAGTTTAGGGCATCAATCGACAATCGCAGTATCATCTCTTGACTCCTCGAGGATTTTAAATGAAATAAGGCTTAAAATAATTCAGTAAAAGGGGAACAATTTGGGATTTTTGATTTTATCAACGGAATTAAAGAAAGATAATACCTAACAACTAGAGAAAAGATAAAATAAATGGATAGATTCCAAGGCTTCACACCAAGGGTTTTCCGAAGCTTCACACCACGGCTGTACGTCGACTTCGCACTAAGTCGCACGAGAAACGATTGCTCACTCCTCAAGGTTTGAAGGATTCACTCCCTCGGCTGAAAACTCTTCACAAGCCCTCTAAGGTTTGTACAAAAGCAACTCTCTTTTCATTTAATAATCAAAAACTAATTAATAAAGTGTTTGCAATGCCTTTATATAGGCTAAGAAAATCCTAAACAACATAAAACTCGCAATAAAAGAGTCCTAAAATAATAAAAAACTAAAAATGATAATTTTCGTCACAAAAATAGAAATTCACGCAAGTCCATCGCTGGACGAAGTCGTCCACGGCGCGCTGTGGGAAAGCGTGCTATGGGACTGTTCACAGGGCGCTGTGGGACAACGTGTTGTTGCACTAATCGCAGCATGCTGTTGTACTCTTCACAGCGCGCTGTGGGACAACATGCTGTTGTGTCTTATTTTCTGCCTTCTCTTTTGATTTCCTCTTTATGCTTTCATCTACCTTGTTTTGTTGGATGTCCCCATCACCTTGTTACTTCAGATCATTGTCCCAAGACTGTTATTTAGAGATCTGTGCTGAATGGTAAGGTCAAACAGAACTATTTGACACTTCATTCCAGTTTTGCCCTAGTTGCAAAAATTATGAAAGGGTTGATGGTTGACATGAGATTTCTTCAAACCCAACTTATCAAAAGGTGATTGGAAGGGGCAACCAAAAATAAAATAAAAAAGCTGCGCTAAATTCATTTACACTTGCATACAATTTAAAACATGGAAAGTCGAATGAAAACTATTAATCTAGAAAATGTAGATGTCCCTTAGTGTGAATTGATAGTAGAGAGTGCATGTGAGATAGTAGAGGCCTTGCTACCATTTTGTTTTTTATTGGTAATCAGCAATATATATATTAAAACAGCAAAGGAAAAATAAAAGAAAATACAAACCTGTGCAATAGCAAGAGACTAAAACACAAGCTGCAAAAGCAAAAAACAAAAACAGAAGCAACCAAAAACAAACACCCCACCCCAAATAAAAACCTCGATCTCCAAGGGGGGAGAACCCCGCAAATCCAGAAACCCAAAACGCCAAAGGAACTCCTCACATCATGAAAATATCATCCCAGGCATCACCCAACTCCCCCTCATCCATATACCCAGCGTCTCTGTCCTAACTCACCCACCAGTACCTAGCACTCTTAATCACCAAGGCGATAGGCTTCCGCATTCTACGTAACACCCTATCATTCCTTCCCAACCATTAAATCAGTTTTTTCATGTATTATTTAGGGGGAGGTGAGCATCCCTCCTTTACCATGAACTAGAGTTTGAAGTAGCCTTTTGTTAGAAGACAATGACGAGCAAAATGTTAATGGCATATTCCTAAAGACTACATTTTATGCAAAAACGATGCAAGTCGGTTGATCTCGTCTTCATTGTGAAAGTGCTAGATGGGTTTGGAAACATTTCTTACATTTGTTTCCCATTGAAAGGGTTGGTTGATTGGTGGAATATAGATCCATGTCTAGCGATGATGAAGACCTATAGAAGTTCTCCCCCTTGGCAATCAAGTGGAGCCTTTTGAAGGAGTGTAATAGAAGAGTCTCTAAAGACAGTAACATTTGGGAAGGATTGTTACTTAAATAGAAAGCCTCTTGATTCAATTGGTGTAAGAAAAGAGTTCTTTGGTATCAACACTCGAGATTTCTTAATAGATTGGAAGTAAGGTTTTAAATCTCAATATTGAAGGCCTTATCAACCTTTTATATTGGATCAATACAAATTGGGTAGGTGCGGGCCGGTTCCGACACTATAAGTATTGTTATTGGATTAGACCAAGACCTATATGGATCGACATTACATATCGTATCAGCCACGTTTTGATACCATGATTGGAAGAGCAGCGCCAATAGTGGAGACCCAGATGAAATCCTTGGAACATGAAGTTTTCCCTCAGCCAAATCTTTAAACCTTAATTTCAGTGCTAGAAGAAGCTTTGGACTGTGCAAAATAGGTGATGTTTTTTCAGAAACTTCAAGAGATTTTTATTATTAGTATTATTAATTTATTATTATTATTTCAGCTTATTGGGGATCTATTGTCAAAGATTCAAGTGGAATAGACGTGAGACCACTATTAGAGCGTATCAAGCTTTACTATACACGGCCCTAAGGATCATGTAGTTGAAGGAGATTCAGAAAATTAAATAGGATGGACAAACAAAAAAGGCGATGGACCTTGGAGGTTAGCATCTATGATGGATGAAATTCTCAATTTAGCTCATGAGAGGGTGATCACCACCTTTCATTACATTAAAATAGAAGCAAATAATGTTGCTACTCACTTTCTAGTGGAGTTTCAAGGAATTCACTCGTTTTTATTGATTCATAAAACGTGATGTACTCGTGATATATGTGCGTGGTGTACATCCTCCGCTTTCTTGTGGTCTTGTTCTAGGGGTTATTTTTCCTTATGTTATTTTGTCTCCCTTAGTGCTTCCATATTGAACATTGTGGAACATTATTAAGATTTTGTAGCGACAAAAAAGCTTGAGAGCTGTTTTTCAGAGCATGATTACACGGAATTTTATGGCTTCGAGAGGCTGAGATGGAGCCTTTCTTCCTTGTGAATTATCACAGCCATGCCAAAATCTGACATGCCTCATCCAAAAAATGTCACCCCAAGCAAGATTGTAAATTGTAATCATGTATCAAATTTTAACTATACCTGATGTTCCTAGTTGATTTGGATTTCTATAAATTCGAGTCAAACATAAGATCCAATATTTCTTTTTAAGTCGTATAGGTTTTTGTAGTGAATGTCAAGCCTCCAATCATGTTCAACCTTCTTCATAATCTGCTATGTTCCGTGGACGCTTCATGCATATTCGTAATTGGATTGGCATGTTTATGGACCACCTATATTAACATGATGTGAGGAAATTTTATTATAGGATGCTAAGCATTATATGCCTTTTCCTATCACTTGATAGGTAGGTTTTCTTGAACAAGGTATCAAACTCAGTATCATAACATGTCAAGTTTTGGGGCTCATGTCTCCAACAGTAATGGCCGGTAGCAACTTACCGGGCTTCATACAATTTATAGCCGGCTCTCTACCATGGCGAAATTGATGGGGACATCAAATTCAAAGAACCACCTATGGTCTATCGAAGGCGAAGGAAGCGTGTGAAAACATCCCAAACGGCTCCAAAATGAAGAATGAAGGTGTTTTGAAAATTAAGGCATGGATATTTGTGCCCAAGGACATCTGTGCTCAAGGACATTCATGCCCACGGGCGTCCGTGACATGCGGATGGACATCCGTGATTTAGGCACCGTTCTGTTTTAGAAGACGGACGTCCGTGAGTCTCGTCCACACATCGCTGGCTAGACAAGTTTTAAGGCAAAACTTGTCGTTTTAGAGTTTTAGTTGTTTTGAGACTTTCTTAATTTGAACTTTATGTTTAGTTAGGGTTTATTTGCCTACATAAAGGTATTGTAAATACAATTTTAGTTAATAAATGGTTAATGAACATTGCTTTTGCAAATTGAGAGTTTTTATCAAAGTTTTCTTCGAGAGTACGATTCTCTTAAAACTTGGAAGAGCGATTCTTCTTTCCGCGTACGGTTTGGTGTGAGGCCAACTATCTTCCTTGGAGCGATTCTTTGGATCTTCTATATTTTTTATTCATCGTTTCTTATTGTCAGGTAATTTACCTAGTTTGTTTCTTGGGCGATTTACAAAAGGCGGCCCTATGCCGTTTTTTAAAACGAAAAAAAGTGTGCCTTATTTTGTAATGAAACAGCGCCCCGACACACTTTAAACGGGCCATCATTCAATTTTGTGCAGGTAGGGCGATATAGAAGCAAGAGCTAGTTTACATTCTTGCCCTTCCTACATATCTCCCCTTAAAAAGTAAAGAAATTACCTTTATGTCATCTTCTCTCTCCATCAACTTAAAGTCCTCTTTGTGCAATTTAGGGTTAAACGATGTTAATGCCTTTTTCCATGGATGATTACAGTATCAAGAAATAATCCTTTTTTTTATGGATGCTTGGTAGCCGAATCGCGAAAAAAAGGGACAATTTTTCACCATGGATTGATGAAATCAATAATCTGAGATTTTTCGTTTGGGTTTTCAGTGGCAAGTCTTGAGATCTGTATAGCCAAACATTAACATTTGTATCCTTAACCAAAAGAAAAAAGGAAAGCATGAAATCGCTCTTTAATGGCGAAAACCATAAGAATCATGATCACACCATTTCCCAAAAAAAGACATTTGTATTCCCAATCGCTCTTTAACATTGAGGCTTTGAGCTTGAATTAATGACGGAAACCATAAGAAACAGCGATCGGTATTAATCTCGGCCAAAGCTAACTTCCACATCATTCAGCAGCTACAAAATCTCTTCCCAGTGTTTATTTGATCTCCAGCGAAGACCAAGGATCAAAATATCGGTAAACAGATACGTATCGTCCTGACCTTCAGGACGATACGTATCGGGTATCGGCCGATACATTGAATGTATCGGTTTGATACATTGAATTTTATTTATTTTTTTCCAATTGTCTACACAATCGATGGCGATTGTCTACACATCGCCATTGATTGTGTAGACAATCGAAAATATATATATATATATAGTCTACACAATCGATGGCGATTGTCTACACAGTCGCCATCGATTGTGTAGACAATCGGAAATAATATATATACATATTATCGGATGATACATTGAAATTATCGTCCGATAATTTCAATGTATCGTCCGTATCGTCCAATGCGGGCGATACATTGCCCGTATCGGACGATAAGTACCGATTATTTCAATGTATCGTCCATATCGTCCAATGCGGGCGATACATTGCCCGTATCGGACGATAAGTACATTGTTTTTAAGGGGGTACGATACAATGCCTTTGTATCGTACCACCCAAGTCCAAAACCGATACGTATCGGTATCGGACGATTTTTTGACCCATGGCGAAGACATCGCTTCACGGTGTATTTCACAACCGGCGAACCCAAGACCCCACAGTTTCCGGCAAAGAAGAAATGCTTTAATGCTATGAAAAAGGAAGGGCGAATGAGTGTCGATTTTACCCTAGGGCATAGGGGAAATTTTGTAGCTGAGATTTGAGCCATCAACCTTTGAGCATCGAAAACGGCCGTGTCTCGCCCGTTTTAACTTGTATGGGGGGCTTTTCCACAATTAAAATAAATTTCGACCGAAATTGTGTTTAAAATGTTTGAGGGGCATATTATGGTACTTTTCTCTTGTTTCTTTTATTGTAAACCCATAAACCCAAAATATCTTTTCCTTTTTATATCGTTGCTGGGATTTTGTTTCAAAATTTCTAACTCTAATTTGTTGATTCCCTTTGAACGATTTAAACTCTTCGTGCCTTAAATTATTCAAATCCTAATAAGGAGTCAAGAGACAACATCGAAATTGTTACTCGGTGCCCTAAACTAGATCAAAACTAGAGTTTATCTTTAGACCTATTTTCTAGATTGAGAAGTTCATATGCTAACGGACGCTAAATCGAATCAATTAAACTGCTCTAATAAAGTTATTAAATAATTTGTGTTTTGGGATTAATTTCTATATCTTTGCTGCTTAATTAAATCTGAAATTGATTTTAAAATTGCATAACTAGGATTTTAACGGTTTTACTGCATCATATATGTTACACAGTTTACAATGCAAAGTATCAGTATGGAGAATGGTGATAATCAAACCTGTTTGCAAAAATAAATTTTGTATTTAATAGAGAAAATTTTCCATGGATCTGGGATCATATAAGTCATTTGTGCATATGCACATTCTCTGTACATCTGGTGGTTTAAGTGGTTCGGTTAATGGATGGTGTTATGTAAGTTTGAGATTGCAGGTTTTTTAAGGGAATCACGAGTCACATCCATCTCCCCTATGCCTCCAGTGGTACAAGATGAATTCTGACTTATTGAGATTTACAAAAAGCTAGCTAAACCTACAATGTATCATGTTCTAGCACACATTCAAATAGATATGCATGTCTATTATCCGTAGTGTTTTAGAGTTCCCTCAGTTTACATATGGTTGTCGAAGTTCCTTGTTTGAGCTGACCCAAAAATTATTGTTTCCCTCTTTCGTTGATCCAAAAGTGACTTTTTTGGAGACTCCAGTCATCAAAATGTGAAATCTTAAAGTGATATTCCACTTTTATTCTAGAATTTTCAAATGAAATTGATGTTTGGGGAAGATTTCTCAGTCTATATCACCATCGCCTTGTCCTATCTATTTGTAGTCGGTTTTGTGAGTCCTATTTCTCCACTTATTTCTGCTTAAGTCTAAACTTTCTTTCACACTACAATGGTATAACCGATCATTTCACTTCTCACTGCCATCCTCCATGTCTTCATATGTCTCCCACCCCCCTACTTATGCTTATATCATTTGAAACCTTCATACAAAGGTTGTTTCAGACTTTCAATTCTTCGATGGGCATGCCCAAACCATAGTCACAAAATCGGGAGTCGGCAATAAATCGCCAAGGGTCTAAGTTGGGAAAATTCGGTCAAAGTCGAAAAAAATAGGGAAAAATTAAAAATATAGAAAGTATATCATACTATATTTGAAGTTAAAAATAATAATTTTTAATGAACAAAATAGGCAAAACCTAAAGGTTTTTTATAACAAACCAAACAAAATAGTACAAAACTTAAAGTTGTTTCCCCTTTAAGTATAAGTGGAAAAAAATTGGACCACATCTCAAACATTGCCAATTAATCAGTCGAGTCGCGACTTGGCCGATTAATTTGCGATAAATTCAGGATGACTGCAAGCAAGGTAGTTAAGGTGGTGTGGCGAGATCATGGCGAAGAGGCTCGCCACGCCATGGGGAGGCCATTTATTAATTTATTTAATACTTTTAAATTTTTATTTATTAATCACTGATATAAATTTTTAATTTTTATTAATATTTTTTAATTTTCTTATAAAGGACGAAAAATTCAACTAATTAATCAGGCAGATCAGTTGTGGGGAAAGAATGGAACGACCATCTGATGATGTTTTCATGATCTCAAGATCAGTTATAGGGAAGATTGGAACGAAAAAGGATCTCTGTCAGTCTAATTCAAAGCATCAATGGTCATTTGTACCTAATGGGGAATATTTAGCGTATGGTGCGGGCCTGCGAGGAGGAGACCCCCCACAAAAAAAAAATAATAATATATGAAAAAATTAGTAAAAAAACAATTGTTGGTCAAATTCATAAAAATAAAAATTAAAAAAAAAATAGTAAAAAACACAAAAAAATCATACATGCGCATGAATCTACAAAGAATTTGAGCGTTGATGGTCATTGATTAATTGCAAATGTGCTGATTGGATTAACAAAAATGAGAGAGAAAGAGACGAGAGAGGGATTAAAAAAATATACAAACCTCCGTTGAGAGAGAGAGAGAGAGTGGCTACGAGAGAGACGAGCTGCAAGAGAGGGCTAGAGGGTTTCACTTAAACCCTAAATATGATGGATATAACTTTTCAAAAATAAGTTATAAGTTATAAATAAGTTATAACTTATAAGGTTATAAGTTATAAAAAACATTCAAAATAGTGGTCATGGCGGCGCCATTGTACCATTCGGCCATGGCGTTGCCATATATGCATTCTCACCATATAGGTTCATATGGCAATTTGCCTCGCAATTCGCCATGGTCTCGCCTTGACAACCATGACTGCAAGTTACCAACTTTTTCTGATTTTTTTGAAAAGTTGGAGACTTTTGTGACTATGGCCCAAACCATCTCAAATGGCATTCCTCAATTTTCTCTTTTATTTAGGCCATCCCCTCTTATGCACTCATTTCTTGTTATGCCACACATCTACCTTAGTGTATGTATCTCAGATATATATGTACCTTTATAGACCAGCACTTAGAACCATACAGTAATGCAGGTCTTACCGTCACTTTATAAAAATGTCCTTTTGATCAAAGTGATACCCAATTGAATATTTTTTGCTACAAACAAATCTCTTGTATCATTTACGAACACTGCGATGATGCTAGAAAAAAAAAGACCAAATAATACAAGCATTTTTCAAGATGCAGAAATATTTACTAGCATTCTGATAGACTCTTGAAAATATTTCACCAATGTAAGAACTGTTTCTTGATGTGGTTTTTCTCGCCCATTTGAAAGTGATGATTTATGTGGGTGGTTTCAATCTTTGAGAACATGAGGTTGTGTTAGAAAATCATCTTGACAGCCATCAGCTCTCCTTTATAAATTTGGCAAGATTTTAATTATGTCAGTTTGATGAACAGGCTCATATTTTTTCTTTGTTATCTCAAATATCTCGTTCATATATATATATATGTCCATAATAAACCTGCTTTATGGAGAAATAATAAAGGTGAACCCGTGCAGAAGCAAACAAATATATAATTTGCATTCGAGTCCATCTTTCTATAGACACACGAAAGAGAGAGAGAGAGAGAGAGAGAGAGAGAGAGAGAGGTTCAAAGTATTTAATAAATTTTATAACCTCCAAGGAACCCTGATTTCCCATCCATCTAATACTGCTTGAGGAATCATCTTCACTTGTCATGACATCCAGCCTGAATTCTAGCTTTCATGGAGTAAAATTCTTCAAAAAGGACACAAGAACGCCAAGTTCTTTTGCCCCAATTAATCACTAATAATGCTTAAGGTTGCTTAATAGGCTTATCAATTATGTTTGAAGGTGCTTAAATGGCTTATCAATTTTCATTGGACTAGGAATTTTCTTTCAAATTCACCGAAGATCATCTGTCCTATCCCATTTAAATGCTTCAAAGGATACATGACCTTGAATTCTCTCCAACACTGAAGGAAGAAATGAGTTTTTCTTAAAACATACAATCATGATTTTCTTTTATTGGCTCCAAAAAATTACATGATGGAATGTGGACAGCAAGATACAACCTCTAAGAGGGAAAGGTCCAGCTACCCGTTCTCCAACTCCAAGTTGTTCACAAACTGAGTATGACATCACCGAAAGCAACCTAAATTGACAGGAAATATTCCCAAATAGGAGAGGAAAATGGAAATAAAAACAAGATCAATGTCTCCGGCTCCACAAAGGCATATGTATATTATCCGAAGCCGACGTCTAGTTAAAACCCAACACCCTTGGCAGAATTAGGGTACCCCAAACCCTATCTACTGGTCATTGGAATAACGACCGTCTTTAAATAATTATCAGATTGATAAATTTGGACATCCAACTCAAAACCAATTGGCTATAAGTGGAGGCGCAGGATCTTATAAGGGGGGAGACAAGGCTTTACCTGATGTGGGACTAAATTCAACACGCCCCCGGCACGTGTTGGCCGAATTGAGCCAAACCATGTGGACAAATGAACAGGAGTACGTGGAGTGGAGAAAGGCTTGCATTGATACCATGATAAATTTGGACATCCAACTCAAAACTAATTGGCTGTGAGTGGAGAGGCCCAGGATCTTATATGGGGGGAGACGAGGCTTTAAGTACTCGATGGGGACTAAATTCAACACAAATGACTTCATGGAGAAATTTCTGGAGCAGGCAACCTTCCAAGTTATATGGTTCCATGTCAACGGATGTCATTAAATTACTATTCATCCAACAATTCTCCAAAGAGTGCACCCATCGTCTAAATTTCTTGAAGAGCTGTACTCAAGTTTTCAACCACTATTTTCCCGCCCTTTAACCACATGCTCCAAAATTCATCACTTTCTGGTGGATGTTCTCAACGATCATTAAAAGAAAGAAGTTTGAAGTGGTTTGGTTCCGTACCAACATCATTGTACCCATGGTATTGGTTTTCCCATACGTATTGTCCAATATGTACTGGTTCCGGACGATACATTGGTATGTATCTCCCAATACATCACCAATACATATGCAATGCACCCGTACGATACACTCAAAGTATTGTACTGGTGACCTCAGAAACCAGTACATAACGGTTTCGGACGAGATTTTGAACCACAATTATACCAGCCTACAGCTGTAGAGAGGAGCAGTTACAAAGGATAGAAGGTGGCCTAGCAACTAGAAGTCGCGAGAAACAGAAATAACACCCTAACTAGAAGATTTATCAAAGTATAAGAGGGAATTTGTTAAGAGAGGATTTCTAAGCTTAGAAAACTTCAATAAAAATTCCCTACCTTTATAGGGACAATTACATCCTACCTATATATATTAAAGTGAAACGCAATAATGCTGGTGTGGCAGCACCACGAATTGGTGGTTATTTCATATTCTTTTCACTATTTTCTCAAAGTGGCAACCAATAAACAGGACCCTTTCACTTATCACCAAAATAGTGCAACCTTTTGATACCGAAAAAAATGACACGTTCTTTCCCAAGAGTTGTGAAATGTCTCTATATATATATCTCAAACGGCTAACACGATTTGTTAAAAAGAAAAATTTTGCAATCTCCTATATTTTCTCCCCATTTTTATCCTAAAACATCTCTCTCATGTTTCCTTTCTCTCGTAGCGGTTTTGATGGTTTTAGGGAGTCTCCCCCCTCTTTCCACCTTCACTCTTCGGGGATCTGTCACATGGGTAAGATTTTCATTGAGATGTTTGATGTCGCCGACCTACTTTCTATATATACTATAGACATCTAGAGAGATCATTCAGGGTATAGGGTTTCTCCTCTCTGTAACAGCCAGCAAGGCAATCTGTTTTTTTTTAACATTTACTGATTATAAATGAAGTTGAATCATTGAAGTATGTTAAATTCTCTTTTGTATCTATGATTTTATACTGACGAGAATCAAAATAATCATAGGTTTTTTGGTATCTGATAATCTATATATGATTATCGTGGTCAAGACCTTAACAGTTGAATGATTTTAAAATCTAGAACTTTTATTTTAACTTAACCCTAAGTAATTCAAGCACTTTATTGTTTTTCTCTCTCTATACTAATCCATATAGTGTTTTGTGGACTCGGCTGTCGCCATTGAATCTGAAATTTTAGGTATTTTTAGTCCCAATGGAATATGGTTATTTACCATTGAAGTGCCATTTAGAAAATAAAACGAAATTTTAGTACCATATGATCATTATTCATTCATGCTGATTGATCTGGACTGTTTAATTTTCTGGCCACATCTTGGATGAGTCATATAACCAGAGGAATTATTCGGGTAGTTGAATCAGTCAAATTGATAGCCACTGTTAGGATGGTGTATAAGGTTTTTGGAAACATTACACAGACAAATACGCTATTTGTATGAGATAAGAAGGTTCATTTTGTTTTTTTGAAAGTTCATAATTTATTAATAAGAGGTTGATGGCAGAGCCACACTTTCCTTGGGATTTCTCTCTCGTAAAATTTATAATAATAATAAATAAATAAATCACCAAGAAGATGCAACCCCTCCCAACAGGCCACCCAAACAACACACCCCTAAAAAGCCCTGAAGAAACATGATTTGAATTTTAGGAACTGTTTCGTAGGAATAAAAAATCCCTAAAATGATTCCTTAGCATATTAAGAGATAGGTAAAGGCTAATACTTATTAGTTATAACATAAAAACATGAACAAATAAAAGAACAAAGAACCAAAAACCACATTAGTTCGAGTTACAAAAAAGCCAAAATTCATCATCCTTGAACACAACAATTACTCAAAAAAGAAAAAGCACACCCTTTACAACAATTCTTCAAAAAGGGATGCAAATAATAATAAGAAAAACGACCCTCTAATATGGAAAACATCCACACCCAATATGGATAAAAGAAACAAATACTAAGGAGGGGAGGAAAGAGATTAGGTACTTTAGACCCGTAAGTTTGCTGGGGATTATCTATAAAAGACTAGTAAAGGTCCTCTCTAATAGGATTAAGCCGCTTATGGGTATAGTTATACAGAGGTTGGATGAAAGCATGTTATAGGCTGGCTTAGTTTTCGATTCTGGTTAATGGGACACTCTGAAAGCCTACTCTAAGAGCACGAGAGGTCTTCTACAGAGGGACCACCTCTCTCCCTTTATATTCAATATGGTTGGAAAGGCTCTTCGTAGGCTTCTTCGGAAAGGGGTAGCTTTGGACTTGTTAAGAGGCTTCAAAATTGCTAGAAATGGACCAACAATCACCCATCTTCAGTGCGTTGATGACATAAAGATATTTTGTGGGGCATCGGAAGAAGAATTACAAATGTGAAACCTATTTTAAGATGTTATGAGCCGGTCTCAAAGCAGAAAGTAAATCCGAGCAAAAGAAATTCTTGGGTGTGAAAATGGAGGACCCTGATATCATTGTTCTTTCTCATTCGATGGGAAGTGGGGGAAAATCCTTACCTTCAATATTTTTGTATCTTCCTTTTAATGGAACCAGTGGTGGAGAGGTTCGGGAAATGGTTGGTGGTTTGGAAGAAAAAATTACTCTCGATATGCAAAATTGATGCTCATAAACGCTACTTTGACTAACTTGCTAGTTCATTATTATATTTATTTTCCCTAAATCAATTGTGGAAAGAATTCAGCAAATCGAAAGAACCTTCATTTGCGAAGGTCGGGGGATACAAGGTGTTTTCATCTTATAAACCGTGAGGATTGCCACTTCTCTAGAGATGAGGTGGGCCTGGAAATCAGAAGGCTCCAGAATATTAACACGGCCCTTTTAAAGGGTTCATATTTCAAGGCTCAAAAAATACATTACGGAGATGAGTTTTCAATTTTTATTTTTTTTTAAGAATATGATCTGCAATGCACTGTGTCGTCAATTTGGTGTTCCCCTCCAATTAGATGTTTTCCCCAATCTTGGAGGACGCTCCCCTCCAATTAGATGTTTTCCCCATTCTTGGAGGACGCTTGAGCGTCCTCCAATGGAGGATGGAAGCCTTTTCCATCCTCCATATATATATATATATATATATATATATATATATATATATATATATATACCCACTAACCTTCCATTGCAGAGGGCAGACAAAGGCCAATTCTCATTACCAACATGGTATAAGTAAATGACACCAAAAATTTCTTTGTAAATAATCAAAAACATCAAAGGAGTTCATAATTAATTCAATCACCTCATAACCAAAGTTCCTAATTCTGAAAAAAAAACAACAATTGCAACTAAAATAAAGTAATAAACAAAACAAAGCAAGCAAATAACAGCAAAAGGGAAACTACTATTTTTCAAAGTACACATGAGAATAAAACCCCAGTTCTTAAAAAATTAAACAAAACCCACATCCAAATTAAAAAGAAAAAAAAAAAAAAAAAATTTAAATGGTTCATTAGTACATTAAGAACACTTCTCCATCATTAAGACTGCGTATGGCATAGCTCTCTGGTAGCCTCTGTCATAGAGGAGCTCACCTGCTTTAGGAGGTTTCCATACTCTTTGCTAACATCCTGCTACCTGCTTTAGCAGGTACCACTTCTCCTTGATAACTCCTTGCATAGCAAGATTTTATGCAAGATTTACCTGTTCAAAAGTTCTATTCTCCTCTCTACTCACTCCTTGCCAAAGCTGATTTTATTTGCTCTGATAGGGAGTTAGTAGAGAGGAGGGAGGTTGCTGCTAGAGCAGGTAAATCCTCTTTTGTAGGGAGTTAGAAAAGAGAGCCGGAATCAACTAAAGCAGGTGAACTCTATTGTGGCAGGGGCTAGCAAAGAGTTATGCCATACGCAGCCTAAAAAATGAAAATTTTGCATCCAAAACGAAAATACGAGGATACCACATAAATACATACACACGCGAATACACAAAATACAAATATGTGTGTGTGTTGTGAGAGAGAGAGAGAGAGAGAGAGAGAGAGAGAGAGAGAGATTAAATATGATTCAAATAACATAAAAAAAAACAAAAAAATCAAATCAAACTTATTATCAAATAACAAAAAAAAATATGAAAATAATGATCAAAACAACAAGAACGAAACCCAACGTACTAATAATATTCAAATAACAAAAAACTCAAATCAAACTTATTGCCAAATAACCAAAAAGCATAAACCCAGACCAAATTTATGACCAAAAGAACAAGAACAAAACCCAACATACCTTCCAAGCAAGAGAAAACCCAAGTCTATGTGCAACAGAACAGCTGCTTACCCAACAAAGAAAGCAAAGAAGAGCACCCAAAGACCCAGCTTTCTTATCCAAACAAACATAAAACAGTGAATATATGCAGGTTAAAAGGAACCCAAGATTCAGAACCAAGCTACAACTATTCTCAAATGAAAAGAAACCGATTTGATGAGGGAGATGAAACAGAGTTGGAGTGAAATATAGAAGGATTTGAGATGTGTACAGTATTGGCCAAACGAACAGAACATGAATAAACATATTAATTGGGTTGCTATGGTAAGCCCCATAAAAGGCAAAATGTTTCTCAAGATCAAATAATCCCATTGAAAAAATATATGTATCAAGAACTTTTTTGGGGAGCTATTGAGGAACTAATGAAAAAAAAACATCTAGAAAACAAAGGTTAGATTTTTTTTTTATTTTTTTTTTTGGGGTATTAAAGAATTAATAAAAGAAAAAATTCAGAACAAGAAAACATTGAAGAGAACTTAGGTAAGAAATGAGAATGAAGAGGACAGAATGAAAGGGGTTGTCACTTGTCAGAACAGAGAAACCTTAATAATAATATCCAAGTCCAAGCTTCATTTGTTAGAGCGATTTGCTAACGTGCGCATAATAGTGTCTGACTTTTAACGTGCGCACCAGTTTCACGAGACAGAAAACGGCAGAAATTAGATGAAGCGGTGATTTTATGTGCTGTCACAATTTTTAAGTAAAACTTGAATTTCTGAGTTGGTATTTGGTAGTTGTCCCTGCGCACAATTTTTGGTACTCAGACCATCGAAATTGGACACATGACTTACATTAGATCAATCTGAGATGTCCAATTCTCATGCCTGAGTGATTGTTAGAGGGAGATAAGCCCAAAGCTCATCAAAGAATTTAAACCGTCCAATTAGAGTAGTTTCGTTCATGGATGCCCACTTCCGTTCAATGATCATTTTTTCTTGACTACCCATTTTAGTTTGGGTTTGGTCAGGTCCTATCAAGTAGGACCCTATATGGATATTCCTCGAAAGTGAGATTTTCGCAAAGTAATCTTTGAAGTCGACTCACTACAAATAATAAATATTGTGATCGATCGTGAAGAGGACCTCTTTTCATTGGGCTCACTGATTGAAGATATCAAATTTGAATTATGTGGCTTTGATATATCACGAAATTACTCTTTGCGACGAAATCTCTCGTGCGGTAATTAGTTTTTCCGAACTAGGTCAGCCTACTCACGTTTCAAACTTACACAGTAACACATTAGGTTAGAAATTATGCGGATTCCCGAATGCAAATACTATTGCGCAGCGATTAGTATAGGGGCAACCCCACGTAAGGTTAGAGTCTGCACCGTGGATGGTGGTTATGAACTACTAAACACGATGGCTCAAATGTACGACGCGACTAGAGCGACCCAACACTTATACGAGGCCTAGATGCACGAACTCAAGCCCACAAAGTTATCATACGAGTTCCATAAGGGATCACTTAGGGCAGCGATATGTCACGCGATTGTTAGATCACTTCCTCATATATATAGTTTAAACACCAACATAGGCCAAATGACAGAAGGACCTCAAACGTATTGGTTTGACGTACTTTACTGTTACCACAGCAACGCCCTATATCACTCCCCCCACATGACTATGTTGCTTCCGTGTCACGTCTCATTCTGCCTCCATGCTGCGTGCTCTCATAGCCAACGACCGAAGCTCTCGGAGTATCTATAGCGAAACTCTCATGACTTGATGACACGCTGACAATACCCCAACTGCAATCTACCAATGTTGCAACACTAGTAACGCAAGTGGCCCTGCGGCTGACTCGAATGGTCACGCCGCAAGCCAACGTCACAGACAGCTCCTTGTGTAAACATGTGAAAAGGTCAGCTAATCAAACAGTCAATTTCTTAGCCAAACTAGGCTTAAGAGATGGATGTAACGATATTTGAATGGAGGATGCTCCATCACAGATCTTCGATATTATTTCTTTAGACTTTCTGAATTAATGAATATTTTTTTCCATTAAAAAAAAAGAAAAGAGAACCGTATAGAAACCAATAAATCCTTAGGAGAGAAATTAAAGGAGATAGAGAGAGAGAGAGATATCGACGAGGAAGAGAGAAAAAGTGAAGATCCAACTATCTCTTAAAATCTTTTTTCTTCCTTCCAACGAAAAAGTAACTTTATTTTGGATAAGATTTTAGGAAAAAAAAAAACTCGGGCTCTTATATTTCGAGAAAAATAATAAAGAAAAACTTTGTTTGATCATGAGTAATTGCGCACACCTTGGTCCACCTAAAATGTACTGATATCTTATTACTATTTGATTCATGTAGTAGATTGTTGCCTAAGACGTCGCACATTAGTGCAACGACCAATTGCAGATGCAAAGGTTTTAATGATTTTTCGGGGTAGGCCACCACAATACAGCTATCGCATATAGAGCTACTAATAAATTTATCGGATTCATGAGTTTCAAGATCCACTTTCGTGGTCCAGTCAAGTCAAGTTGGGTGGATGCACCATTGCGTCCGATCGAGTTAGGAATATGCCATTTTTTCATTCGGCAACTAAAATTTTTACCCAAACCGACCCGTTGACAACCCTATAGCTCGAGAATTTCAGGTGTCATTGTTCCAACCATTTGAGATAAAAGAGTTTGAGTCAAGAATGGTTATTGAAGTAAGAAAGTAATATTTCCCTCATAAACTTTCCAAATGAAAAAAAGGCTGCTATGTCATTGGAAGGAAGAGAAAAAAGATTTTGAGAGACCGTTGGATCTCTCCTTTCTCTCTCCTCCACTTCATTTCTTCTAACTCCTTTAATTTCTCTCCCAAGCTTTATTGGTTTTCATACGTTTCTCTCTTTTACTTGGGGTGTGATCAGGTCTTAATAGTGTAAATCAATAAATGTTTATAAGAGAAATTAAAGGAGTAAGAGAGAAATTGATGTGGAGGAGAGAGAAAGGAGATTTTCAACCCTCTCCAAACTTTTCGTCTTCCTTCCAACAAAACAGCAGCCTTGTTTTAGATAAGATTTTAGGTAAAAAAATTAAATTAAATTTTTATTCTTCATTTTAACAAATTAATTAATTTTTTTTTAATTTAGAAGAAAAAACAAATAAATAATCAAGAAGACATCCATAAGTAAGGTATCAAAAATCGGCCAATACCAATACGTATTAGTATCCCCAATCAGTATCGCCGATACGGGCCTATATCACCCAATACGTATCGGGTTTCGGCCGATACATCTCGGTTTCGATCAAGATTTTAGTTTTTTTTTTTTTTAAATTGGCCGATACGTATCAACCTATTCGGGAAAATTGATACCCGAGACTGATTTTAATACATTAACCATGAGTGAACAATTCACCTTTTCTTTCAATTCTCAAACAAGGTATTAAAATCGGTCTCGGGTATTGGTTTGTCCGAGGCCGATATGAATCGACCGATACATATTGGCCAATTAAAAAAAAGCTAAAATCTCGGCTAATATGGGCCCGTATCGGCCAATACGTATCGCCGATACCGATACGGGATGCCGATATGTATCAGTATTGGTCAATTTTTGATACCTTGCTCATGGGCATCCTTTTGATTTTATTTTTTTCTTCTAAAATTTGAAAAAAAAAAAATTAATTTGTTGGAATGAAGAAGAAATTTTTTTTACTTTTTTTTTTGCTTAAAATCTTACTCAAAATAAGGCTATTATTTTGTTAGAAGGAAAAAGAAAAATTTAGAGAGGCGGATCGATATCTCATTTCTCTCTCCTCCACATCAATTTATCTCTCTTACTCCTTTAATATCTCTCACAAGCTTTTATTGGTTTCCACAATAAACCCAACATCGGACAATGGTCAAATCTTAGCAGGAAAAATCGGATTTCCAATCCTACCCCATTCATTGCCCTTGAAAATCAAGAAAGTCAAGATTCTCCTATTTCCAAGGGTAGTCGATGGTGTAGGATTGAAAATCCGACTCTACCTGATAGGACCTGATCATTGCCCACCAACGTCATATCTCTTCTCTTTTGGATAGTACTGACCAAACTCCTTTTAACTCCTTTAATTTCTCTCTGAAACATTAATTGGTTTCCATGAATATTAATTCTAATGTCATATCTCATCTTTGGATGGTAAGAGATCAAGTAGAACTCATATACGGGGTTTTGCCAGGTCTTATCAAGTAGGACCCAATATAAGATACTCCTTTAATTTCTCTCTCAAACATTTATTGATTTCCATAAATATTAACTCTAATGTCACATCTCAACTTTGGATGGTTAGAGATCAAATAGAACTCCATATGGGGTCCTGTGCGATAGGACCTGACCAAACCCCATTAATCTCATGGAGCCACGAACAGTTAGCATTAGGTGACCAACTTGGTCAAATAAGATCATGAATTCCGTGTGCATAATTAGTGTCTTGTACTGAGATGTGCAAACTTTAAGATCATGAATTCCGTGTCCATTTGACCTATTTAGCTACCTAATTTTTATGAAGGTTTTAAAATGGCGTTAACGACAGTGTAATACGGCTGGCGGCTCACGTGTCGCGATGCAATTGGCTGTACGTGCACGTTAGTCCAAGCAATTCAGGTCAGGCCAGTCAGTCACATCAACCACTTCCACAAAACTTGCCTGCCATTTGCAAATTTCCAAAGGTGTTATTAGGAAAAAGGATCCCTAAGACGTGTCACAAGGTCACAAAATCTGATCGCCTAATGTTCTGCCCATAATCTCAAAATATACTATATCAAAGGTTCGCATGAAAAAAATCTCCATCGTCTGATTTAAAGTAGTAATACTATAAAAAAAATAAGACTATTAGCAATAGCCAAAAATTGCCGCTATAAACAAAAGAAACTATTGCTAATAATCTTATTTTTTGTCGTGTTAATAATAGAGATCATTTAGGTTGAATATGACATAGCTCTTTGCTAGCCCTAGTCATGGCACAGATCAACTGTTTTAGCAGGTTCCCATCCTCTTTGTTAAAATCATGCTACCTGCTTTAGCAGGTATCCCTTCTCCTTAATAACTCCTTGTATAGCAAGATTTTATGCAAAATTTACCTATTCAGCAGTTTTACCCTCCTCTCTACTCACTCCTTATCAGAGCAGATTTTATTTACTCTGGTAGAGAGTTAATAAGTAGGGAGCAGGAAAGTTGCTACTAAAGCAGGTAAATCTTTCTTTTCAAAGAGTTAGAAAAGACAATGGAAACCAACTAAAACAAGTGAACTCCGCTATGGCGGGGGCTAGCAAAGAATTATGTCATACACAGCCTTAATGATCAGGGTACCTACTAAATTACTGAGAACGCTTACGCTTATTTGAATCATACGATAGAGATCATTTTTTGTTCAAATTTCCCACGCAATGGATACTTACTTGAGTTCATGGGTTAGTTTTTTATTCTGACAACTTATGTAACTTGTTGGTGGCTTACCACGTAACACAACTCCGAATTTTTATTATTGCAAATACAAGTTGATGAAAATAAGGCACTTGACTAAACAAGGACCCAATATATAAAATAATTATTATTTTATACAATTTTAAAAGTAATAACCATATAAGGTATTATCAAAAAAAAATACTTAAAAAAGTATCTCAAAAACATGTAATTTATATCTTATTAAGCCTTTAATAAAGGGGCAGTCTGGTCATTGTCAAATAAGATGGATAGCCGTTTAGGTAAACATGTTATAAAACTTTCCTCTTGGATAAAATGTTTGAAATGAATATAAAATTGATATTATTTTTGAAAAGAGAGTTATTTTATGCTAAATTTACCATGAAAAAATAATAAGATTGTAAAGAATATTTTTTTTTTTTGTTTCTTTCTTTCACTTTTAGAAACTACTGGGGACTCGTTTGAGAGTCCATAAACATTGAAGATTTGAGTAGTTGACTAGAAAGTACTGCTTTTTTTACCTTTTCCTTCAGTTCCAAGTTCATACTTTTTTAGATTTTTGAGTGAAAGCGATATTCATTTAGTAGCAATCGACTCAAAAATGCTCAGAATTTGAACTCATAACTCAGAAAATTGAGGGTAAAATACTTTTTAAATTGGAATATGAAAACTCAAGAACACATAAATTTGGGTTATCTAGGAAAAACTCAAAAATTCAAGAGTTTGACCAAAGTCGAGACCAACATTCAGAAAAGCTATAAATCTAAGTGCACTTAGATTCTGCAAGATTCGTATCTAATCAGATTATGAGTTTTTCTTGGAAAAGCTCGGAACCACCCGAACGAGTCCTAAAGGTTTATAAACGTGCCAAAGGGCCCAAACAGGGTCAGATATGCGAATTATGCAAGACCCCTTAAGAGATGAGTCAGAGACTCAACAAGCGTTGATGGGTCAATCTCTTCATGTTAAAATGGTCAAACATTACAAAACTCACATAAAAATTAGTAAAAAGTACAAATTTCACCATTTTAATATAAGAAGATCGATTCAGTTATCTTATAGCGACTCCTTTATTATCTTGCAAAATCCGAAAGTGGCAACGGTCAGATGGAACTGCTTGAACCTGATATTGTGTTCAACCAGATTTGCAGCCACTGGATTGAAGAGAATCTTGACATTCACAGTTTACATTTTTATAGAAATATATGCAGTCAAGATTGTCTGTCATCCAATGGTTGCAGTTCAACCAGTTGGATCTGATTATTTGTCTCCTATATAACTAGATAAGGGGAGACACGTGGCAAAATAATGGCTTCTTATTCAATTAAGAGGAGCTTGGGCAAGTAGCCAATCCGGACATACTGAATAAATCCATTGAAGTGCCTACTCATCACACATCACTTATCCTATGGGCAGCTCGGCTAAGCACTTGGCTATGTGCCACCACACACAGGGTGTAGCCACGGCCACCCTCCACAAAAACCACCACCGGAACTGCGCATCGCCAGCCGTTCGATCCCATTTCGATGAAGAAAAGTCGATCAGACGACGATCGATCTTCGTGACATTGTTAGCCACCTCTACCGCGATAGGACTAGGGGGGACAGCCATTGCATTGAGTGAGAAGTGGGGGACTAAGTCATTTTTGAAGGAGAGATTCTTCGAGCCAGGGCTCTCACCCGAAGACGCAGTGGCCCGGATCCGGCAAACGGCGGAGGGGCTCCACGACATGAGGCACATGTTAGACACCATGTCGTGGAGGTACGTTATCTTCTACATTCGCCTCAAATCCGCGTATCTTTCAGCCGACTTAAACAATGCACTTAAGACTTTACCGGAGAATCGCCGGAAATCTTATGTCGAAACTGCGAATGAGTTGGTTGATAACATGGCTGAGGTAAGTGTTTCATTTTCATCACTTCATTCATTCGTTTCGGTGAATTAACCATGGAATCATGGGGAGCCAAGTGCTAGGAAAGTAGGAATTACCAGTTTTGGGCTACAAATGGGTCGAACCCTCATACCTAGTTCTGGAGACACTTTTTGGAATGTGTTCCAAGTGGAATGAAGATGAACATTGATTGTTTAATGGAAGGCTCTTATGACAAAAAGTCATACCCTGCACAGAAGGCTCCCACTTTCAGCAGGGTGGGTCTAGGAGAGATAGATGGTAGGCAGCCTTACCCCCACTCGGAGAGGCTAATTCCAGGACTCTAACCCGCAACCAATAGCTTTGAGCATACATCACTTGCCATCACACCAAGGTCCGACCTCTATACTAATGGGTTTTATTTATTATTTTTTCAGTTGGATTACTACGTTCGCACCCCAAAAGTGTATGAATCATACGTGTATTACGAGAAGACACTCAAATCACTGGATGAACTGGTGAAGCTACTCGCCTAGGAGGTGGCTCTGATCACTCGCTGATATCGAGTCGTGACTGAGCGTAAGCTGAGAGGTGTGTGAGATGATCCACAATTGCATGTCCTTTAATAGACTTTTGGGTGACATAAATGATGTCAAATTCTGAAAATAGCATCTGCCACCTAGCTACAATATGCATCATCATTCTTCATATTGGTCCCTCTCCAAGCTTAATAAGCCAAGCCCACGAGCTTCTGTTATGTACACAATATTTTCCTGAAATCAGTCTTACACCGTTCAATCTGATTGATGAGCAACTCTGTGATGCGAAACAACCTGATCACAATATACCATTTATGAGAAAAACCTGGGCAACTCATTTATGAACAATGCATTCATCTTTTGCATATGACACCCTTTGTTTTCGCATAATTATAAATGTCACCATGTTTCCCTTATTTATAAATAATCACCTAGTTCGCGGTTTTGTGCTTCATTAACACATTGAGTTACTATTCCGTTAATTGTCGTCTCTAAAAAAGCAAACTGACGCCAGAGAAGTATTTATAAAGAAGTGAAACTGGGGATGACATTTGTACATATGCCAAAACATAGGTTATATGTAAAAAAACTCTTTTATTTAGTTATTTTGTACATGATTTTTATGATGGGGAGGAAGTGGGTAACAGGTAGACCAACAGTAGGAAGAGACATGAAGGATTTGAAGGTTATTGAGAGTTTATAAATGAGTTGAGAAATAAGATGCACAAAGTAGACCCCAAATAAATGGGATGAGGCTATATTGATGATGATGATAAGAATAATATATAGTCTATACAAATATATACAACACTCTTATGTGACACCAAATCCATGTTTTAAGTGTCACATATTACCATTTTTTTAGACTTGGTTCCTAAGGCTAGCTCCCCACTTCAAAAAGTTATGACATACTCACTTTTGTGGAGATCAATGCCAAGTTAGCAAACCACAGTCATAAGAACTTTAATCAATCCAGTGGACCTCAATTCAGCGAGTAAAGAGATGGAGGGCAACAGGTTAAGAAACCAGCTAACTAGAGAGATAAATAAATAAATAAATAATTTAAACTGGGTGGTATCATAATGAGTTGAAGTCAATTCTAATCATAAGAGTAGGTGAACCAATGGGCCTCAAATCACAACCATAAATTGGCTTACTGGTATCATAATGAGGTGAAGTCAATTCTAATCATAAGAGTAGGTGAACCAATGGGCCTCAAATCATAGCCATAAATTGGATTATTTATTGGAGTTAGTCCACCTATCATTAGTCCATAGGAGCATCCACACATATGTGTCACTGCATGACATTCACGGGCTTCCAATGTATGGAACTTCGTGCACGCCATGCAGTTACACAGATGTGTGAACGCTCCTATCGACTCATGATAGGTAGACTAACTCTAATAAATAAGTCAATTTAAACCTCAAGGGGTTAGGCAAGCTGGTCAGGTACCTGCTTCCAAAAACAGGAGACCTGAGTTCGAATCCCCTCCCCCCCTTGAGGTCACTCTAAGGATTTATATCATGTACTGATCAGACATGTGCTAAATTTGGGGTGCATAGACTTCACCTCATTATGATACCAATAGGCCAATTTATGTCATAGCAGATTTTCTACTCTGACATAGAGCATATAGAGAGCAGTTTAATCACTTGAAATAGCTCTCAGCCAGAGCAATGAGGCGAGGCACTGTGTTACCAAACATGAAAGCAATTCTCTGTCGGAGCCAATGAGCAAAGCCAATGAGCAAAAGAGTTGCTATTTGCCTTAAAAGAGCTAACCCAATCGCATCCTAAAAAACTAAACTCTAGTGATCTTTGACCATTTGAAATTCCAGTCTTAAAATAATCCTAAACCCTAAACACAATCTCTATCATATAGTTTAACTGTTCAACACAGTCAATTATTGAATCAGATGATAGCCTTTTACAGGGTTGAATCATATGATAGAGATCATATTTTCGTCCCAGTCTTTTGCACAAAGATCTTTAGATGATGGTCTTCAAATTAGAGGGCTTAGATGTTGTTTCCATATGGCACAAGTCCCCAAAATACCAAGTACATCAAAATTGTGTGCTTGGGGCAAATTTAATTTGTGCCTACAAGCAAGGGCTTTCTTTAATTTATTATATGTTTCGCTAACTTAATAATTTACAACTTTTTAGCAAAATAAATTACATTTTTTAAGCACTTACAATATATTCAAAACCATTTTTTAATTGATATATTTTTTTTATATATAATTTCAGTAAATTCAAATGGTACCAATATAATCGAGACTGAAAATCAGGCCAAGAGACTGGGACACCACCCCAAATAGCATAAACGGCTTGGCCCCGTACGCTGTCAACGGGCTGGGCCGGTTTGGGTTAGGTTTTTGATGGACCCAATTATCTTTTACTCTAGAAACTAAGCCGGAACCCGGCACGGATATAATCTGCCACCTAGGCTGTCCTACTCCATTTAGGCTCAGGCTTTTTATATAAGCCCAAATCGGACCCGAATCGAATGTAGGCTGGGCCGGATTTACGCCTGCCCAGACTTTTCTCTTAGACTGGTAGGGGCATGGCTGAGCCACAGTGTGTTTGGGCTGGGTATTGATCGGCCTTACTATTTTCAGAAGAAGAAGAAATCAAAATAATTAGGCCGAAACTCGAGCCAGCTACAAAATGGGGCTATGCTCACACTATAAAAATAAGGGGTTTTAGCGGCACTTGCTATTAAGGCATTTTTTGGTAGCCACCGAACTAACAGCGGCAGTTTTTGGTAGCGACAAGACTAATAGTAACAGTTTTTTGGTAAAAAAAACTGCCGCTAGTCTTTTATGTTTTGTAGTGTCAGGCCCAATGCATTAAGGCTCAGGCAGAGTGCATTCAGGCTCAGGCTTTTATTTGAGAACAAACCCAACCCAAGCCAGGCCGGGTCAGACCCAGCCTGAAGCTTGACTAGTTGATAGCCCTACTAGCCCAGCCCGGCCCACGGGTCAATCTATTCCCTGTACACAGCTAATATGGATGAGTTAGTCTACAATGAGGGTGGACTGCATGCCTCTGTAACTGCATGACTTGCACGGACTTCTAATGCATGGAAATCCATGAATCTCGTCATACAGACACACAAATGTGTGGACTATTTTAATGCACATAATAGGTGGACCCCCATTGTAGACTAATATGGATTGACCAACTGATTCAGATTTTTTGACAGCCTATTTTTGGGCTCCTGCAGCCAATGCAGAGGGTGGATCCCAACATGGCCTTAGACCAATGCCATATATTTACCCTCTATATGATATAGATGACCCGAACATCATCATTGGTGCTCAGCCCCATGCACTAAATAAACTCTTCCTATATCCTTTAAAGGGATGGAGGCCAACGGTATCCTTTAAAGTGGTGGAGACCAACGGTCTCCTTATCCTCTCTCTCTCTCTCTCTCTCTCTCTCTCTCTCTCTCTCTCTCTCTAAGCAACACAAATGCAAAGTAGTTAAGGTTTCCTTTTACTAAGTTTGAACTTACAGAAATGGGAGAAGCCATCATGCGCTTGGGTTTCACCATGCCAAAATCACTACTCCACACCCCTTCTCCACATGCAACAAAAACTGAGATGATAACGGTAAACGCCTTGTCCTATAAATTTTTTTCAGTAACACAATGAAATTGCCTTTTGATTTTTTCAGTGAGTAGATGGAATTGAGATGAAAGTTTCTGACTAATTTTTGCAGCATAGAAAGTGTTTGAGCTCTAGGTGGAACATTGGTTGGTCCAAGGTAAACGCCTTAATCAGCTTAATTAATTCGACAATTTCAAAAAAAAAATGTTTTTAGAAATTCAATTTTTTTCATTTTTTTTCCAATGAAGGGCTGCATTCTAAAACCAAATTTCCTTTAGGATGTGTTTGGATACGGGAACAATGGCAGAATCCCAAGGGGCAGATTTACAAATCCGTCATTTTCCACTGTTTGGATGTAACTTATGCATCGTAAAAATAGTCCTCCATTTTCCACTATTTCTCAAGTTTAGATGATGAGGGGTACCCCTTGAATTTTAATTTGTCAGTCCTTGGAAAAAGGAAAGTAGCGCCTCCGTAAGTCACACAATATCCAATAAATTCCTGAAATTTTTGTTGAAGTTTAGTCCCACATCGGATATTCATAGCCTTGTATCTCCTCTTATAAGATCCTGGCCCCCTCCACTCATATCCAATTAGATTTGAGATGGATACCCGATGTGAGACTAAACTTCAACACGCCCCGACACCTGTTAGCTGGACTGAGCCAAATCACGTAGACAATAGACAATTGAATTGGGTGACGTGGAGTGGAGAAAGGCCTTCTCTAATACCATGATAAATTTGGGTATCCATACTTATCAATATGGCTATCAAAATTCCAAAGACTGAAAAATGATGATGAACAAAGGAATCCTGTCGATTCCTGCAAGCTAAGAATCAATAGGAAAATGTACGATTAATATATAATTTTCCTCTGTTTTCCACTCGGTCAATTTACTTTTATTTTCATTTATTCCATTTTTTCGATGGGTAAGCTGGGATTGAACTTGAAATCTCGAGGTTGCAATATTGTCAACCTTCCAGTTGAGCTACAAGCCCAAACCCGACTCCCTCATCACGCTACGGAGGCAAAGGGTTCAATCCTAAGTTACCCATGAAAAAAAATAATCAATTTTTCTTAAGCATAATCAGTGAATTTTGGGGAGATTGTAGAATGATGAGAAGATGAGAAGAAGAGGGTCATTGTGGAAGGTGAATGCCTTACCAGACTGGCCTCTAATGGCAGTTATAGTTGAACATATTGAGGGTCAAAGAGATGTTGTTCTTCACAAATCAGTTTGGCATCTCAGTGATCAAACTATGAAGAACGTTTGTAAGTAAACCTCATTTCCCTTCCTTTGCTCTTGCATTTTTTTTTATCTAGTATTTGCAGTCGATCATCGAACTATGCAGCCTAGGGTTTTCTACCGTATTGACTTCCTTGAATCAAACGATGGAGATCCTTTTTCCTCCTAATCTATCATACAATAGATCTTGAGATCATGGCCACCTATCACACGGTAGATGTTAATTCCTTGTGGATCACTTCCCCAAAAGTGGCATGAGAACTCCTCATGCTAATCCTATGATCACAGTCACTTTTGGATATGTACGTGTGCCACGTGGCTGTGGAGAAAAATCTCGGCTGCAAATAGGTACCCTTTTTATAGTTGGGATAAAGTTTCAATTTTCAATCTTGGTTATTGTCATTACTATTATTGTAGATACCATGTACATCATGTTCACCTGTTGGGGATGTTGTTTCTTTGGATCCACAAAGGTTAGCTCTACTTATATTTGGCTTTTTAAATTTGTAGAATTTGGTACAAATTCTATTTGTAAATTATAATATAATAATTGATAATTTCCATGATTTAGGATCCATTTTATGATGGAGAACAATATAGGGAAGATGGGGGAGATGGAACAGGGCATTGGGTTTATGAGAAGGTATGGTTTTCTACTCCTCTTCAAGTTAATATAAACTGTTTGTCTATTTTCCTAACCAAGCAATGTTTGGGTGCCACATGGACGTAGGACGTAGGACGGTCAATCAAAAAATATTTAAAAACGAATAATAAAATGAAATATCATTTCTCTGTTGATTGCGATGACATATAATTTAAAAAATAAAAGAGAATTTCGTAAACCCTAGGGGATCTTTGATGGGTATAACATGGCATCAATTGCGAGGTGTTACAATTCGATAACACAACGTAGCACTTGTCATTTAGCCTCATTGTGCATTAGACCATATGCGGACATCGTTAGAGCCATTTTTTTCGTCTGCGCCTCTTAGAGCACCCAACTAATCCCAGGGGCATATGAACACCCTAAGTTAGCACGTGTCAGATCAGTACAGGATATAAATCCCTAGGGTGGCCTCAAGGGGGGGATTGAAACTCAAGTCTCCCGCTTTGGCCAACATATGGATCAGACTCATTCGTAACGCTGCATTAAAAACCTATTTGCTACCATATGATTATGCGGCTCGTAGCATTAGAAAAAGAAGTGCTAAAACAAATTTGGGCAATGTCATGGTAATCGTTTATTTTGTGGCATCTTTAGACTCTTAATCACTTAGTGTTGATAGTTTTTTGCGATCTAAAAATGAATCCAATCTAAATAACAGTCTACAAATCCAATCTATACAATTATCTAAAGCGCCACATGTAACCATATAAGTGAAAAATGGTGCCATGTGTACAGAATCAATAGATCGTTTACTCAGACAAAAGATTATGTTTTCAATATTAATTTACCTAGAAAAAGTTTGTTGAAAGAGATGAAAGAGTAGTGAAATCTGATTTTGATGAATGCAGCAAGAAGATATTGAAGAGGCTGCAAGAGCAGAATTGTGGAGAGAGGAACTGATAGAGGAGATCGAGCAAAAGGTCGGAGGACTACGGGAATTAGAAGAAGCTGGCAAGAAAGAAGAAGAGTTTGTCAAGTGATATGGGTTATCACAGTTTTCTCTCCGTTCTTGCTTTATGGCTTCTATTTCAAAATACCATTGATGCAAACATAAATTGTATATATAAATTTCTTCAATATATGAAGACATTGTTGTTTAACAAAGAAGATCATCAGAAACCAAAATATTTATTTATTTAAATACTTAAGTATTAGATTTTGCTTCGACGATTCGGGCATTTCTTTCACGCCAAATTGCTTTAGCGTAAAATTATGGATTGGCTTGAACACAGAAAATTCGGTGATAACATCACTACAGTTACCCGGCATACATCCCAGGACACCCCATCTTTCCCAAAAAACATGCCATACTTTGGAGGAGAAATCACAGTGAAGGGGAAGATGAATTGCCCTTTCGGAGTCCTTGTAACATAGCAGGCATCTGTTGACGAACATGAATCATCGACGATGTAATGTATCAATCGTCTTGATTCGATTCCAAACAGCGCATAGGAGGCACTTTAACTTTCCATATACCAGTCCAAGAAAACAAGATCAGCGGCCGTCTCAATATATAATCATAGGCCGATTTCACTGAAAAATTACCATCTCGCCTCCCCAACCATGTTCTTTTATCTTGAGTTTCCCTGAGAAGTAGGGCATCTGGAAGATCAGCCTGCCACCTTTCATATTCGATCGCCTCGGATCCCTTCTCATATCAAGGAGCCAACTGGACTCCTCACTGCCAGAACCCCGAGCAGGCTACCACAACCTTATTTTTCTTTCTACTCAAAATGTATATACTAGGGTAAGCTACTTTGAGAGTTGTCTCACCCTGCCACCTATCGTCGCAAAATTTAATGTCCCTTCCATCTCCTAAGATGAACTTCGTGCCTTTGGAGAAGTCGCTAAGGCAACCCATCACACCCTTCCACCACCCGGATGCAGCTTTCAGCCCCCTACAATTGAACTCCCATCCTCTGCGCTTCACTTTGTATTTGGAGGAAATGATAGATACCTAAAGTGATTGACTCTCATCACCCACCTTCCATTGCCACTTACAAAGGAGGGAGGAGTTCAATTGATTTAATCTCCTTACACCTAAACCTCCATCCTTTTTAGGGAAACAAACCACATCCCAGTTAACCATATTAGCTTTAGCCTTCTCATCCCGTACCCAGAAGAAATTCTTAAAGCATCTTTCTAACCAGTCAATCACCATAAGAGGGCATTTGTACATAGAAAGTTGATAAATCGGGATGCTTGTTAAGGAACTTTTGATCAGAGTAAGTCTCTCAGCCATCGATAAATGTTTCGCCTTCCAAAACCGATAGTCACTTCTTAAATTTTTCAACTACAAGGTCGCACATCTTTATGGATGGTTGCCCCAAGCAAATTGGAAGTCTCATATATACCGTCGATGAAGCAGCCGCCTCACAACCAAAATACGAAGTAAATCTCCCAAGATTTTCTTGATTCACATGTAGCCCCATAACCTTAGATTTAGCAAGGTTAACCTTCTGCCCAGTGCACACTTCATACACCTTTAAAATCCAACACAAGTGAAGAAGGTTGTCGAAGTCTATCTCACAAATCGTCAACGTATCATCTGCAAATTGCAGATGTGTGATACTGGGACCATTTGTCATGGCCATTTACATCCCCACAGCAGGCACGTCTAACCATAAGCTGGCTAAGACATTCAGCCACCAAGTTAAAAAGAAAAGGGGACAAGGGGTCTCCCTGCCTCAATCCCCTCGATCTAGTGAAAAATCCATTTGGTGAGCCATTGACCATAACCGAATATCTAGGATAGTGAATGCACCCACTTGAGCCAACTTCTGAACTTAGAACCAAACCCCATCTTGATCAACAAAGAGTCTACAAATTTCCAGTGAACTCGATCGTATGCCTTTTCCATGTCAAGTTTGATAATGAGCCCCAATTTTTTTTCCTTTTGTCTGAAGTGTAAGCTAGCATTCAAGAGCTATAATAGCTCCATCAATAATTTGGCGACCCTTAATAAGCGCCCTGAGAACTGCTAATAAGCCCATCTATGACTAGCCTCATCCGATTTGCGAGAACCCTAGCAACCACCATGTACAGACTTATCGGCCTATAATCTCCCACTTCTCCTGCCCTTTCAGATTTAGGGACCAGGACAATGAAGGAAGCACCCATCTCATGGCAAAAAAAACACTTACGAAACAATAAATCAAAAACTGCCAATAAATCATCTTTAATTACCACCCACAGGACTTGAAAACACTTGAGCCCATTTCATCACATATAGATCAAATAATTTTTTGGGCGACATTGAAAAGTGTGACACCCCTTTCCTTAAATCTTTCTAAAGTAGTATAATAGGTTAAACCTTTCTTCAAAAATTATTCGATCATAAATTTTTTGGACTTGAAAACACTTTCTTCAAAAATTTAATGCCTTGTAAAAGATCATAAATTGAATGCCTTGTAAAAGAGGATGAACACAAAGATTCTTTGATCACTATTGTGATTCTTGATCTCATAGAAACCTCATCTTTACCTCTCATTTACTTTAAAAAATCAAGTCTGCTTATTGTTTGTTAGACACTTATAGTAGCTCTAGCATCTATATTCTATATTCACAAACAGCCCAAATCCACTTTGGGCACCAATCACTAAAAGCATCAACTCATTCCCACTAATAGATGATTTGACAGGTGAAGGCAGTGGGTGCTTTTATAATTTTGGTTGGTGCAAATAGAGCTCTCCAGCCACTTTTTATAGGTAGAACCTATCCTAGACTGAGAAAAGCATTCATATAAAACATGTTTAAAATGGTGTAGCACAGATAAATGAGCTCATATGTATATGTAACTATGTAAAAAATGTGGAATTTATCAACTCGTACAACTATTTACAGCAATAAATAAAAGAGTACCTTTAAATCCACTCATGGAGTCTTTGAGTTCACTCACATTGAAAGTCTGAAATACATTAATTACATTGAATCGGATGATGGAGATTGTTTATCCTCCAATTTTTCATTAGATAGATCTTGAAAATATGGGTGTACCATCGGACAGTCAATTTTTTATTTCATATGGTACACACTCAAAAAAATGACCTTAAAAACAGCCAATGAGTTTCAACGTAGGTGAACTCAAAGATTGGTCGGTGGATTTTAAGGTACTCTAAATAAAATTATAATGACTTCCCTACTAAAATACATAATAGTGACACATTATATGCAAAGATATGAAAAGGATTTCTCCTCTTCGGTATTACTAAACTTGCAAGTTTTGACCGCAACCCAAACCCACCCGAAAACCGGCCAAACCAAATCGGTATGGACTAGACGAAATCAATTAAAAACCGAAAAGAATTGATTCCGGTTCGGTACGGTTTTGGTTTTGGGTGGCAGAAACTGATTTGGTAGGATTAGAAAACCTTTTTCGAAGAAAAACTAAAAAACTGAAAATTGATTTAAAATATTACAAAAAAAATCTGAAACCAAACCGGACCAGTTTTTTCCCAATTTGGGGAAAAAAAAAAAAAACTGAACCGAGCCGAACCGAACATGCACCCCAGGGTTCGGTAAACCAAATCTACATCCCTAGGTATAACTCATAAAACGGTTCTAAGAAAATCTAGAGGTCTCTCTTTGACAAGTGGCATACCATTATCAAGATGGTATTCAGCTAAAACATAATACTCACCAGAAATCTCAGCCACCCATCATTGCATTTTTGACTATAAATCTGAAAATCTGAGATATACAAGTGGCACACCATTATTTAGATAGCTAAAACATCACTCATCAAAGGATTCAACCATTAGGTCATACTACTTTTTTTATGTTCAACAAGGGTAACTAGTAGTTACGCACTTTGATCATTCATTTGGAGGCTATTGTAGGCTGTTGATCAGATGCCCCATTTTTGGATCAATCAAATGTACCACGTGTAAAATTTATACTTCCTGTACCAAAAATTTATGAACCGTGCACCACATGTTAGTGCACGGGCCCATCCTCACAATACGACCTCTTTTTTTTTTAAGAACATATTACAAGGATCAAAATTTCCGAAATTATCTTTCAGTTTCCACGGAAACCATAATTATGGACCGAAATTTCGGACATTTTTGCATGGGACCCAAAATTTCAGCCAAATCTTTTATTTTCGGCAGAAATTTTGATCCCTTCAGATATCATACAAATTCCAAAGCAAATATTTCATTAGGTTTGAACTCATACTTGGGTCTGATGTTAGAAGCCCACAACACATACCACATAGCACCTGATTCCAAAATAATAATTATTTTAAAATTATGTGTCACGGGGCATGTGATATATAAAAATAAAAAATAAATAAATTTAAAGAAAAAATTTTGGTCAAAGTATGGATACCGCACACACATCCTAATGTGTTCATTTTTTCTCCCTTTGACCAAATTATGCATCAAATTATGCCCAATTTTTTGGGTAGCCTCTAACTATCCTTGGGCAAGTTGCCGTGGAATCCAATCCCTTGAATGAATGTCACATGGACTCCAATTAATTCTAACCCTTCTCCCCGGGTGAGTTTTAGCCCATACTACCTGGCCCAAATTCGAATACCGATACTATTATCCATCTTATATTATAAGCAGTTTGCACATATTTTAGATTGACGAAATTTATAGGCATTATATATACATCACATGCAAAATGAGAAGCAACCTTATACCAAGTCAAGATATTTTTGGATTCTCACCATTCCCGAGGAAGATTATGATCATTTAAAAAGTTAAAAGATTCTCATAATTTATAATTATTTTTACGGAAACTTTCATGATGGAACCACATACATTTCACATTTTCTGATGTGGACCTCTAATTTTACCTTTTTACATAATTAATATGCTCGAAGTCGAGCCAAGTTTAAAAGTTGTAAATACTCTCAGACTCTAAAAGCTTAATAGGTGATAAAATCAAGCTTTTCATCTTGGACAATTCTAAACATCTTAGTATCATTGACTATTTTATATCTCATGATAGAGATTATTTTTCATTTTGATCTTTTATAGGATTAATCTTAAGATCATGAGTTATGATGGGCGTACAATTAGATGATCAATTTTACTAAAAAGTGTGGTGCCACTACAGATGAGCGTTGGTGAGGAGAGCTGGGGCTCTCCTAGAGGAGCGACGGAGCTCCTCTAAGGGAGCAGTATCGCTCCCTTAGTGAGGCGATGTCGCTCTTCAGTGGCAGCGGTAATGCTCTCCTAGAGTTGACATCGCTCCTCAGTGACAACAATATTGCTCATCTCAAAATCCAATAATTCTATCACCTTATACATTGATGTTCGTTCCCATTTGTGAGTAAAACGGATTGTCTGATCATGATGCGCTCATGATCTTAAGATCAATCTTGTAGAAGATCAGGGCGAAATATAAACTCCACAATAGGATTCAAATCAATGAACGGTTTTAAAGAAGTAGACCCCCCAAGCCGGGTCAATGCTCAAGCCCAAACCCCTCTTAAAACGGGTTGCCACCATTAAGAAACCAAAGAGGAGATGCCTAAACTCATGTTATACCTGATAAGAGTTTTGATGAGATTGAATTATTTAAAAAAATAAAAAAAACAGATGGCTATGATCAGCGTTTTCAAAACCGAACCGGCCTCCAAACCATGGGTTGCTCTGGATTCGGTTCTAGTGGTTCAACCATAGTTCGACCGGTCAACGAACCACATTGACCATTTTTTTAACCGGCGGTTCATGGTTTGACCACAACTCCAAATGGCCTAACTGTGAAATAGCAGCCCTTACTGACTCCACTTTGCCGAGATTTAAACACTAAATGGTGTTTAAATGATTTTATGCCATCAATGGCTTAAGAAGTGGCGATCTCCGCTGTCATAGTGATAGATGATAGATTAATGTGCAACATGTCCAAAAACAGTGTTTTGGAGAGATCAATACCATTCGATCTGTAGACTATAATATCAACCGTTATTTTTAATTTTAATGGTTGATAATCTACTTATAGCATGTTTCTTAGGGTTGAGATATGCTCCAATGATAAATTGTCAGTTGGACACTTTAAATTGATTGTAGATATGTGCAACCAAAAGTTACACTTCTAATAGTATGATAAAATATATAATTTTAATGATGTAAGATCATGTAAACACCATTTTTGTTGTTTAAAGGTGCTATTATCCCTGATTAGTGAAAAAACAGGAAAGATGTCACCCTTGGGTGTAACTGGCCCCACAAGCACTGTCAATGCGAAGTCCAGGAGAGCCATTGCAACACACTAATTAATGGCTACCAACTCGTTGACCAACCACACCACAACGTGGTTAGGGGTGTCAACGGGCCAGGCTGCGCCAGGTTCGGGCCGGATTTTTACTTGGGCCATTTTAAAAATAAAATAAAAAAATTGGGCCCTGCCCATTTAGCTAATCGTTACAGGTTGAGCCTGTTTATAAAATCCATAGCTCGAATCCGGCCCGATTAACTATTCAAGCCGGGCTTATAATTTTTTAAAGAGCTTTTTAAAATTTAAAATAAAAAAAAAAAAACAAGATTCAAGCTAAACGGGCCGGGCCGGGTTGGACTCGGGCTAGATACATTACAGTTCGAGCCCGACCCGATTCTTATTCGAGCTTAGCTCGACCCATTTATCTAAAATACAAAAAAATTGGGCCTGAACTTAGCCCATTCGGGCAGGGCTCAGGCCGGGCCGAGCTTAAGCCCAACCCGTTGACAGCCCTAAACGTGGTGGACCAATCCATATATATATATATATATATAATGCAAAGAGGGGGAGAATCCACTGCTCTCCATTTTGGGCCTATTGACTACTACGAAATGATTCATACACCATCATAGTGTGGAATCTGAGACACATTCGGATTTTGAGGGTCTTAAACTTCTCGTGTGTTGTAGTCTACAGACGGTTCACACTTGGTTCGTTGCTTTGCCTGCCATACACTATAGAGAACTCTTAGGCTGTGTTTGGCATTGTTCTTTGGGAGAGTAGAAAAGAGCAACAACTGCTCTTTGTTATTGCAAAAAACTGTTAATCATAATTACATAATTACATAATATTTAATATCTTTTATGGAGCAATTTATGATGGTCTCATTAATCTGTACGCCAGCATGAAGGCATGACGACCTTAAAGTTAAGCTTATGTCTAGCAAGAAGGCAGGCGAACTTTATAGCTAGCTATGTAGCGCGTGTGCGCAGAGGCACGTGGCCCTGCGATGTGTGCATGTTCTCCTTATGCATGCTGCGATCTAGTGTGGTGACTAGACGCGTGATAGGCTTGGAATGCGGTGCTCTGCGTAGGGGCACGCGACGTGGTGCCAAGAGGGCACACGACGTCTTGGTACCATGAAGCAGGTAATGTGGTACTCCGCGTAAGGACACGGGACGTGGTGCCAAGAAGGCACGTGACATTTAACTTGAACGCCTAGCGATGCGGTGCCAAGAAGGCATACGACATCCAGTTGCAATGACGGATCCGATATAGTGCCGAGTGGGCACGAGACACAGTCACGACTCGGACGTGATACGGTGCCAGGAAGGTACGCCATGTGGTGTCATAAGGGCAAGCGACATGAGGCCATGAGGGCCTTGCGACATGGTCGCGACACGAACGCGACATGATCAGGACACAGTGCTATATCGCCATGAGGATCTCGTGACGCTGTCGCGATGCGAACGCAACACAGTCGCAAGTGACGTTGATGCGTAAACTCACAAGACATGTGGGCTTGGAGGATGGCACTGTGTGCCACCATTAATGCCAAATCACTACCTTTGCAAGTGTGTGTCACGACCATAGTAGTATGTCAAACTAAGGGGTTTGAGGTTCTTCTGCTGGATAAACCAAATTGGTGTTTAGATCATACTTGGAGGAAGGGAGCTGTGTAGCTATTCTCCCACACATGGGGCCCTGCGTTGCGGGATGAGCGCATGGACTTTCTAGGTTAGGGGTGGGCCTAGAACGTCCCTACAACAATACGACACTGCGGTGATGCCATGTGTCACCTAGAGTGAGGTTATCATGTGGCCCCGGGCCTGAGTTGCAATGCACATGGGTCGCTGACTTCACGATGGCACTCAAGGGCTATGTGGGATGCAGTGGTGTGCACTAGCTGAGGGCCTAATGAGGACGTGTGTTGGTCGCGTGGGTCACACACGATGCTTTGTTTGGATAGCATGAAGAGCTGCATGCTACTCCAAGTGTACTGGTTGCGTGAGTCACACACGATACTTGATTTGGATAACATGAAGAGCTGCATGCTATTCCATGTGTGCTGGTCGCGTGGGACACACGACGGTTGGCTTGAATGGCATGAAGATATACATTTCACTGTCGTAAACCAGGAACTAGTGCGGTGCACAAGGTGAAACTGGGCAGGCCAGATGGCACTGAGGTGCTGGCATGTGTGTCGCGGGTAGACATGATGCACTGAGAGGGTTTGCCTCGGGTGAAAGCAACTACAATGAGGAAGTTCCTGTCCTCTAAGCGGGTGGTATTAGAGTGATGGTTGGATAAGTTGATCTCGCTGTGAGCGGTAGTGAGATGTTACACAAATATGATAGCCAATGTCGAGTTATATCTCGTGAAAATTGATATTTAAGTTCGGCTGACATCGTTATAGCGGCAGCGAGACGTCGTACGGGCATCGAAAAAAATTATCCCGTGACAGATTGCTCTTAGAACTTTTTTTTAACTCTTGAGATAAGTGGCACCAGGGTGAATCGATCGGCATAGGCACCATTGTAAAACCATGTAAAATCGTTGCATCTTATTTCTGATCGATCGATTTCTTCGTTTATTTCTTCAAATCATTTTAATCTGGGTATTCGGGCTTCTTAGAGCACCCCTAAACTATCACATGTATGGTCATCACCCGATTTAAATCCTATGGTGGCCTCGGATTCTTCCTATCGCTTCTAGTGGGCAAGTTGTTGGAATCATGTATAAATATAATAACTATGTCATTAAAATGGAGTGCCAAGTGGCACGTTATCCACTATGTAGACTACATCTCAAAGCTACCAATCAAAGGAAAGAGGAACTGCTACTACAGAAATAAGGAAAAGATTCTATTCTCTTGTTTATTAACAAACATTGATTTGTGGCAGTGCATCGATACTGGTGGCCCCTCATCCATTGACCCTATAAAAATAAAAACCATTGGTTCTTTCTAGAAGTAGAAAGAGTTGGTATAGGGTGATGAAACCATACACTCTTCATAGCATATAGGCCATTGCTTTAATACAAGTCGCACAAGTTTGATGCCTCCTAATGTCATGATCATCTACATTGGATTCACCCTAAGATTGTATAAAAAAGTTATTACAACATCTGATTTAAAACACCACAAAATGAATGGCTATATTTAGAGTTAGCTCATCATGGGCCGTAAAATATCCACACGTCTATGTGTCATATGTACGGACTTTCATGCACAAAGTTACGCAGCCTTATGGACTGCCATGGAGACTCTCTCCCATAGGATCCAAATCTTCAACTCCCAAATCTATGGTCTTGCCTATAATCTCTAAAACCACAGCTTTTAAAACCTTGGGCTATGGCTTTTTTTTTCAAATAATGATTAATTGGAAGTGACGGAATCACTAAGGAACCAGTACGGGCGTCCGCCCCCATTGAGTTTTTGGAATGGTAAAAAAAATTAAAAAACACATGTAAGAAGATAGGCGACTTATAGTTTTTTTAAAATAATAATAAAATCATTATTTACAATTATTTATAAATAGTAAATCTATAGTTACAAATAATAAAACTCATAATTATTGAACTAAGCACTTATTTATGTTCCCTACATCTCTCATGGGTACCTATGTTTGGGCCCATGCATTCTTTAAAAGTGCTCACTCCTTAGAACCCTTGAAAGTCATTGATTGTTTCAGATCAAATGACAGAGATTGTTTTTTATTTTACCCCGGTCTTTCACATAATAGATCTTAAGATCATGCCTCACGTATCAGACAGTCCATTTTCATTCCTTGTGTCTCAAATTCCCAAAAAATCATTGAATCATATGAAATTTTTTTGGCATCATATGACACATCACACTCAAACGTGAATTAGGGTCATATTTTTGGGCTTTATAATACATGGAATAAAAAACAGACTATCTAATAAGTGAGACATAATCTCAGAATCTATTGTGTGGAAGATCAGGGTGAAAAATGATCTTTACCGCCTGATTTTATTGAGTCAATTGGTTTAGTGGGTTTCAGATGTAGGTGCTTTTCAGTGAGCATGTAGGTGCCAAGAGAGGTACCCAACCCAACCAATATATGGTGCGTGACAAGTGATCCAAACTCAACAGAATCTGTTACAATTGGTAATTGGGTCCTTGTCAACATTACTCAAGATACATTGCACCTTAACATTTGCTATAAACTCATTAATTGCATTGAATCAAATCAATCTTCCACAAGATTGATCTTAGGTGTACCATTGGACCATTCATCTTGTATTCCACGTGGCACACATCAATTTTATGAAAGATTGGGGTAAAAATTAATCTCCATCCTCTAATTCAACATTCAATGGGTTTACACTCTAGGCGCCCTCAATAATTGGATAAGTACAAATAGAGCTACCCACACGTTCTTTGAAAGCACTCACGTATTCAACCCCTTAATTATTAATTGGATAGGATTAGATCATGGAGATCATGTTTCACCCCGATCTCCCACAAAATGGATCTTGAGACCATGTCTCACCTATTAGACGGTCAATTTTTTATTCCACATATCACATATCGTCAAAAGGTGTATCTTACGTGCAATGGCACATATCATGCTCAAACGTGATTTTAGGGCCATATTTTGGCGATCCATGACATGTGAAATCAAAAACTGACTGTATGATAGGTGTGAAATTGTCTCAAGATCCATTGTGTGGAAGATCAAAGTGAAACGTGATATTCATCGTCTGATCCGATCCAATCAATAAGTTTTAAGGGGTCTCCGTAGGTGCTTTCAGAGAATGCATGGGTCCAATTAGAGCTACCCAACCTTAATTTGTTATAGTTGGTAGGAAGGTTTTAAATATTGGAGGAATCACTTGCACATGAGATGTTGGCCCTTCCATATAGTTTAAAAGGATGACTTAGAGTTTTGTGAAAATGTGATATGTGAAAACAAAATTTGAGTCATCTAATTTGAAAAATGTTATCTATAAATCTTAAGTACATAGAGTTGGCACGAGAAAAATAAAGTTGTGATAAAAAAAAATTGATACAGTAACAAATTTCTTCAAAATTCACCGAAACAAAGGTCGAAGAAAGTTTCAACAAAATTTAAGAGATTTCTCTAAAATACTAAAATTTCACTAATTTTCGTGAAATTAATAAAAATTCACTAAAATTAATAATTTTAGTGAATATATTAAATATTTATATATAATTTATGTACTCCACAAAATTTTTCCAATACTTTTGCGAATTTTTCCTGAAAATTAGCCAAACCGACATGACTCCCTAGGAAATATTGCCCAAAAAGGATATTTGTCACCCTTATTGGCTAAAAGGAGTATCTATTCATTTGCAGGCAAATCTTTAAAAGATGTAGCAAGAACATATATGTAGATTTCCAATCCAAAAATACCCAACCCTTTAGATATCTTCATCAAATATTTAAGAAAAATTATAATCTGATGACAGATTTGTTGAGGGGACTAACATTTATTAAGCCCCACAACGCTTGAAGCCAATTGGGTCACTCGACATTAACTGCCTATACTTTGTCTATATCAAATTTATCCTCTATATAATATTGTCCGTCTAATATATATATATATATATATATATATATATATATATATGGGAAAATGTGCCTGAGCGTAAGGATATTTATGCGCCTTTTGATATAAGAGCGACACGTAGCGCCTCTTTTGTGAAGTGATGAGTGGCATAAAGTCCACTTTATTAACTTGGGTTAAACTTTTAAAAATACTTCAAAAGTTATATTCCTTCCGACAGTTATTCTTGACTTTTTAGAAGTTTTTTTCTTTTCTCTCTTCTCTTCATATTTTCAAGAAAGTGTAAGACTTGCTTTTTCAAGTATATTTTACTTAGAAAATATGAGTGCCCGATAACGAAGCGCTACTACCTCGGTAGCGAAGTGTTGACACCTCATTAGAGAGGCGTCAGCACCCCGATAAACCCGATAACGTGTCGGGGTGCAGACACCTTGTTTTAGGGGCGTCAGCACCTCTCTAATCTTGAGCGCCCAATAAAGAGGCATCGACACCCCAATAAAGAGGCATCAACACTCCTAAAAAGAGGCGTCAGTATCCCTTTTTTTTAGCGAAGCGCAAGCACCTCAATATAGAAGCGTTGGCGCCCTTAAAACGAGGTGTAGGCACCCCAGCGTCTGAGTGTTAGCATTTCGCTACCGAGGTGCTAGTGCCTCTAATATCGGATGGTGTCGGCGGCTCTCTATTGGAATGTCGACACTTCGATACCGATATGCTAGCATTTTGCTATTGGGTGCTCACATTTTATGAGTAAAATACATCTAAAAAAGTAAGTCTAACACTTTCTTGTAAAAAGGAAGAAAAGAGAAAAGAAAAAAGACTTTTAAAAATCAAGAATGACGGCGAGAGGGTATGCAACTTTTAAAATATTTTAAAATTTTAACCCTAATTAGTGAAATTGGGCTTATGCCACCCATCAATTCACAAAAGGTGCTATGAGTCACACCCATGTCAATAAGTTGAGTGATATTTTTACTCCTGAGCATATATCCCTAACCCTCTATATATAATAATAAAATAGCAAAGTCATCCTCAAAAGAAAGTAAATAACAGCTAAGGGCACCAAATCACCTATAGTTACAATCCATGATTCTTCCTGTTCAACAAGTGTTATCATTCTTTGAATCAAACAATTGACTCACTTTTTTGCCATTCTTCCACGTAATAGATCATGAGATCCTGGCTTATTGTGAACCAAACAAACCTTGATTGTAAATGACAATCCAAAAATGACTATGCGACACACAAATCTTACAAAAATGAATATAATTGTAAGCGTACATCAAATATGATACTTAGATCACTTTTATATGTTCAAATCTAACCGTCTGATGGCATCCATAAGCGATCATTCAAAGCAATCAACGGTTTAAATATGTCAAACTCAGGCTGAGGAGGAAGAATCGTAAGTTAAAGATACCCATTAGTTAATCTCCTATAATAGGAGATTGATTAACTATTTTATGTCTGTCAGTCTTATCCATTTATAACTTCAAAAACTGACAAAGACGAGTCAGCAACGCGGTTTAGCCGTTCGGAAAACAGAGAAACTACGGAAAACAGAGAAACTTTAAATCTCTTCCCCCCAAAAAAGCCAAAACCCAACTCAGAGAAAAGGGCCCATTACCTAAAAACGGTCGACAATCTTAACTACACACTCCTTTTGATTCGTTGTAAGAAAAAAAACAAACAGTAGAAACGGATAACGAGTTCTTTTCTTATTTTTCAAAAAAAAAAAGGTTTAAAAGAACCCACCACCCGCTTCTTTATTGAACGATTCTAGTATCTTCCTCGTCAACTTCGCTTTCTTTGAAATCGACCCTTTTTCTTCTCTCTGAAGCTCATTGCATTCAAATCTGACGGTTTTAAGAGTAAAAAAGAAGTGGGTTCTTTAGTTTTTGAGGAATACTTCTTCTATTCTCAAGAAAGAAATCCAGTTTTGATGTTTTGAGAGAAGATATTTACTGGGTTTTTTGTGGGGTTTTGAGAGAGAAAACGGGGCAAAAAGGAATTGGCTTTTGGAGGGTTTCTGATTTGGGGGTAGCTCTAAAAGATCAGCTACAATGGCTTCTTTGAAGATGGATTTCTCTATTCCTGATTCGACTGCTATTGGTTTAAATAAGAAGAAGCTCGGTCGTTCTTATTCTTCAGCTGGCTCTGTGCCGTTTACAAGCGAATTTAAAGGCAAAAATTTGGTTATTTCAGAGACGATGGATTTAGATGATTGGAGTCCCAAAAGCCCTGCAAATTTGTCGATTATTGTAAGAGTTTTATCTTGTAATTTGGTTCATTTTATTTGCTTGGTAGTTCATGCAAAACCCATGATCTTTAATTTTTATTCTTTTTTTTTCCTGATATTTATTTGTTGTCTCATTGTTAGAACTCTTGTTTTTGTCTCTTTTCCGATCTCATAATAATTGATTAGTCTTGAAAGTTAAGTTAGTTGAAGAACCCATTGGCTCACAATCTTTTGTCCCTATTTGAGTAAATCCTGAAAGATTTATTAAATTTTAGTAACTTAATTTTGCATCAAGTCATGTTTTCATCGTAATTACATTTCTTCATTTGTAATTTGTAACTTATCGTCGGATTCAGAAAGATTCATGAAAACTTTCCAATCCCCTGAGCAGATTCAAATGAAATTTGTAGTCCTTTTTCTGTTTTTCACTGCTTGATCCGAATTATACAACTTATCTCGATCTAATTTCAGGCTCAAACATCATCTATCTGCACCCCCCGGTCTATGAGATGGTGGGAGAAAAGCCTCAAACCCAATATGGTAGAGATCAATTCAGCTCAAGATCTTGTCAATTCATTGTTGAATGCCGGAGATAAGCTTGTTATAATCGACTTCTATTCCCCTGGTTGTGGAGGTTGCAAAGCCCTGCATCCCAAGGTAATTTGATTTTTTTTAATTTGAGACCCTTTGGTACCACAGTTGGAATGACAGCTATAAACTCAGAACATTGGAAGCAAAAGTCATCTATTAATAATGGGAGCCATGAATCTACCATCCTAAAATCAAGTAAAACAGTATGATCTTCCTTTGTTGACTATCATTTAAAGGAAATTTTTGTTGAGAAGATTGAAATGATGTGATCCTAAGTCGAAAAAATTCCATGGAGATTAGAGAAACCATTAATGTGATCTTAAGTCCCAAAATACTCAATAATGGTTGCTAAGAAATGCTAATGTTGAAAGTGTTAAGAAAGAAAGCAAAAAAGAACAAGAAGGCAAATCAATCACACAGAGAAAACGCAACAATTTTACATGGTTCGAGGATGGTGCCTACGACCACAGATTCACCCAGGTTCCACTATTCTCAAGAGTTTCAAAATTATGTTACAAGAGCAGCCACTCTAAAAAGACCTTATATATCCTGTAATTAGGACAAACATAATAGAAAGTGAAATTACTACTATACTCTTAACTTAGGGGCCGTTCAATGCAATCGTGGCTGGATCATCAATACTTTCAAGTTACTCAGTAGCATTTGTCTCCATATATCAACTGGAAGATAGTCAAAATTAATTAACAAAGCATCTGAAACCTGAATGTTATGTTACTGAGAGACTCTTGAATTGTTTGAAATGGGAATAATGACGAATTTGATTATGCCTTTTCTCTTCTCTCAGATCTGCCGGCTTGCGGAATTGAATGAAAACATACAAATTCTCAAAGTTAATTACGAAGAACTTAAACCCGTATGTACTAGTCTCAACATTCATGTACTCCCCTTCTTCCGGTTTTATCGAGGAGCAGAAGGTCGTGTATGCAGCTTCAGCTGCACCAATGCTACGGTAAGATGTGTTGCTTTTAAGTGAACCCATTAATCTTTGCTACGGCCATGAAATTTTACAGGTTATACAAATGTGAAATGATTCTGCTCTCTCAACTGAGAGAACCATTTCTAGCTACTTGACTAGTTACTGGTTCCAGCACCTGTCTTCTGGCTGTTTAAAGGGCAAATACATTGATATGGAATTAATAAGTACTCAGAAAGGACCATTTTCTATACAAAGAAATCATACTTAATACTCATTTCTCTAAGGCCTCTTTCGGGTGATTCTGAGCTTTTCCCAGAAAAGCTCAGAATCCTATCACCTCATAATCCTGCAGATTCTGAGCTTACTCAGTTTCCTAGCTTTTATAAATGTGCTTTTGAGTTTAATCGAACTCCTGGTTTTTCTTTGCTTTTTCTAGAAAAACTTAGATTCTTGTGTTCTTGAGTTTTCACTTTCCTGGTTCATAGGGGTATTTTGCCTTTAGCTTTTTAAGCCGGAAAGTGCACAGAAACACCACTTTCTGAGTCAACAAAGCTGATTCCGAGCCTTTTTGAACTCTCGAACGAGGCCCTAAGTGATTGAGGTTGTTTCCTCAGTTTTATTTATATCATTAGCTGTCCATGGGTTCCACTGCTTCTAGTGTTCTAAATTGTTTCTTCTTTTGCAGATCAAGAAATTCAAAGATGCATTGGCAAAGCACGGGACGGATCGATGTAGTCTTGGACCAGCAAAAGGGCTTGAAGAATCTGAATTATTGAAGTTAGCTTCAAATAGCGAAGTTTCTTTCAGTTTGCCAATGAGTTCCTCTGGCATGGAAAAGGATAAGAAGTTGGCTGTAACAGACACCTATGCCGCTAGTTTTTTCGACAATACGGCCCCTAAATTAAAACAAGTTAAAGAAGAAAATGCAATGTTGGCATTGTAAAAGGGTCTTTGTTTTCTACTTAAATTATTGGGTTGTCCTGTAAGCAGGCTTTGAGTTTTATTATTAAGCCAGCATGTTTAGCTCATCTTCAATTGGATGATTTAAAGCTTGATTAAACAAGTTAGTGATTCATCCATTTATGTGCAGATCAATTTCCGTTTCATTATTTTTGGCAATTTTAGTTGATGTTATATCTTGACTTACTGATTAGATTGTTGTGCATGAGCACCGCACCCAAATATTACCAACGATCCACACGATGAATGCTCAAACAACAAAGTAAAAGAGAGAATACGATAAACAAAATGAATCCACACAAGAGCCTGAGATTTACGTGGTTTGGCAAGATGGCCTACATTCACGGGGAGATGAACAGTTTTATTGATGAGTTTGAGAAAATACAATGCAATCTTAGGATTATTCCGGAAGAAAAAAAGTATATGGCGTCTACGGCTATCAATGCATTTTCTAATACCCTGTTGACGGACTCGAACCCCCGGCTGGGGCCTTCCGGGCTCCTAACCCACGGCCCAATAAAAGCACTCGGTTCCACTATACCTCCAAAGGTATGACTGAAATTAGGGGGAAGTAACACATAAGTTTGGGTTGGTATTACGGCCATGACTCGTTCACCACCTGATCATAATTAAGTACACATTATCATCCTACATCATATTCTATCCATGCCATGCGCGCAGTAGCCATTTAGAATGAGAGTCGGCCAAACAAAAAAATTGTTGAACAAATTCATTAAACAGGGTCCGAGATTTGACCCCGTAGGCTAAGAAGGCAAGGATGTGCCACACAATACTTCTTCGGATACATGGAATGAGGTTACCCTACAATAAAACTTATAGGATCTTATACCCTATCGAGCTATCATTTTGACCAAATTGATTACTGATGGAAGAGACACAAGTCAATATTTTTAAGGTGTTGGATGAGCGTTTCGAGCGTAGCCCCCCTTGAGCCCACAAAGGTTGCGTAGGACCCAACAAAAGTTAGGTTTAACTCATCAATCCTCCCCATAATTACTTCAAAACTTAAAAAGTGGCTTAATTCAGCCCTGCTATTGTATATAGACTTCATTGCATAATGGCCAATTCGGGATTTTTAGAAGTTAAGATTAAATCGGAACCTTCTCAGTCAACGGTAAATCACAATTAAATTGTGACTTTTTCAAACAGTCGTATTGGTAGACATTTTCCTAAATTATTATTTTTCTGCTTGAATTTTTCCAAATTTTTCCCAAATCCAACCTTGGTAACTTTGATTTGAGAGATTTTAACATTTTCCTAAATTATTATTTATTTTCCCCAAATTTTTCCCTTGAATTTGGGTATTTTAGCCTGAATTTTTCCCAAATCCAGCCTTGGTGACTTTGAGTTGGGAGATTTCGGAGTTTGCCAGGTGGGTTCGGAATTGGATTTGGAATCTTGTTTTGTTATGATAATGGTAGGTGGGGTAGAGAGAGTAGAGAGCACCGAGAGCATTAAAAAAGAAGCTTATTTTAGTCAGATTCCTGGTTTCTGACGTGGCTAGCTCACATCTCCAGGTGTAGTGGACCCCCCTGTAGGGGGCATTGTGGATAAGGCCGGCCTCAGACCAGATCTAGAGTTGGTATTCGATGACCTAATCATTTGAAAGCGAGATTGGGAATGGGTAACAGATTTTGAACAAGTGGCAATATTCTGCCAATGGTAGGATTGCCCGTAAAAACCAATTGACTGCTTAAAATCAGGGGAGGCAGATTATTTTTCACACCAATCTTCTACAATGAATGTCACAAATCCCAAAAAGGTGGCCCAAAAAATCACATGATATAGGTCACGCTCAAACATGATTTTAGGGCATTTTTTAGGGATTTATATTATGTGAAATCACAAAATAATCATTTGATGTTATGATCATGATCATGAGATCAATTCAGATCGCCTGATCCCAAGAAGTCAATAAGTTCCAATGGATTTCGAATGTAGGTGCGAACAGAGATACCCAAAAAAACTATGAATTAGGTAAGCCTGTGTGACTAGGTCGAAGAGGAGTCGCATTTTGATGCATGTATCATCTAGAAACATCATGTGTGCCATGCCATTTGAGGAGCATGATCTGTCTAGTCGAATGATTCATGTTTCAATTGTAATCGATCAATGCCTTTTAAAATTAAGGATAATGGCTCAGGACGACATTTAAACTCCAAAATGGTGTTTAAATGATCCTACATCATTAAAATTATACTTTTTTATCTCAAAATATTAAAGTGTGAATTTTTATTTTGCATTGTGGCGTAAACCTTAACCGATCTAAATTATCCAAGTGGCAATCACATTGGAAGTCTGAAACATATCTCAGAGCTCAAAGAAACATGCCTATAAGTGGACATGAATCATCATTGACAAACTTTAATTCCAGCCATTAAAACAAAAAACATCGGTTAATACTATGGTCAATAGATCAGTTGGTTTAAATCTCCCTAACACACCATTTATAACATATTGCACTTCAATCTACGATCAATCACTTTTGATGGTATAAATCACCCACATCTTAAACCACTGATAGTGTAAGATCATTTAAACATGATTAGGAATGTCTGATCCTTAAAATTCGTAAGAGATTTAACAAGATTTCCACTTGGAATCACTCCTTAGAGATGTTTTTCAGTCTCAATATTTGACAACAATCTGTTGATCAGTCTTCAAATCAAAAGGCATACATGATTCATCAAGGCATGTGCCCAAAAAAGCAGCTTGTGACCCATGCCTCGTAGTGCTAGGGACTGCTTACCTGATACCAACTCATAAAAGAGCCCTGCCTGCATTAACCATGTAACATTCACTGCTGCTATATATATATACTAGTGGGCCCTGCACGTGCGGGCAGCTTATTCACAATTCTTATTCTTATGACAACGAATTTGACAAAAGATAAATGAAATGATCTTAAAAACCGATGTAAATGGTATAAGATTATTTGATCAAAGATCATTTAAACACCATTTTGCCTATCTAAATTGAGATATATAGATATCATTGTGGTATCCCATTGCCACTTTCCACATCCATGCATCACCTCATATTAGAAATGATTATTAACACCAACATTTCAGAACACCAATATTTCACCCTAAGCAAGAAAAATCAGTAGAAGTTCTCTACACTATCAATTTTATTCCTTTTTTTTATCAAAAAGTTGTATGGAACATATTAACATTCGTCATTGGTTCGCATGAGGGACGTTGAAGTCTCTCTAAAAAAGGCAACACACGACGAATTATATCTTTAGATTTATTTAGAAAAACATATTATATATGAAACACATAAACATATGCATAAAAATGAGTTTGATAAAAAATTCATCTTATCCCAGTGAACCTGATTTTGTTGGTAGTAGCGGACCACTAATTGTAGTCATAAATTTCATCGGAGCGAACCATTGAACCAGGTTTGCAGTAACAATAAATAATAAGATTATGAATAAGAGTATATAAGAGCAAATTTAGAGAATAGTCATAATAAAATAATAGATTAAAGAATGCCCTTCCAGATGTTTCGGCATGAACCACCCTTCTCCATAAAGGATGGAGAGGAGATGAGCAAAGTAGGAGAAGACCAATATAAATGTTTTGTAATGCTAAATGAAAATAAGGATAAGCACACCAAAAGAATGTTTTAAGTTCCACATAAAGCTCCACATGAGCTTGGTGTACTTATCTTGTGAAGTATATATCAATCAGTATGTAGCACATTAAGAAGAGAGAGAGAGAGAGAGAGAGAGAGAGCAGAATATATCAAACAGTATGTAGCACATTAAGACATCATAACCACTTTTGATCCTTGAACCCATCGCTAGCTTACTACAAATCAGCCGTTATCAGCACGGTCTTTTTCCTAACTGTAGAAGAAGACTTGATGCAGAAGAGACAAGATCGCAACTTACAGAATTTCATGATTTATTTGTATCAAGTGTGCAACAATCCTTACAAGCTTTACAATAGCTCTTATAAAGACAAGAAATGAACTCAACTCGCTTTCTCAGCCTAAGCAGTGCAATGCATAAGCGGAAAACCAATTAGTTTGAAAATCGCGTAAAAATTTGCACAAAATTACCTACGGAGTTAAAGGGGAATGACAAGATTTTGTGAGTTCTGCTATGCTTGTTGATTTGCTTTAACGGCGAAGGCTGCTGCTTTGTACCAACCGGCTGCAGCCATAGCACCCGAATCAAGAACCGATGCAAGGATCTCTCCAGATATGTATGTCGAGCGACCATTTGCCCGAGATTCTACATTCCAGTATGGGCAGTGCTAGGAACCTTGTGCTTTGTTTTGGGGTTGTTCTTTTTGGACCTTGCGACAGCATTCATCCAGCTTAGACTTGTATCTCCTCTCCATTGAAAAATGGTTTAGGCCATAGTATTCCAACAATGGCCCTAAGTCAAGCAGCGAGGAGAAGTTGATAATCAGCCATATATGATGTCTTAATTGAATTAGATATGTATCCTAATGAGAAAAAAATAATTAGAATAAGTATTCATTTTTTAACCTATAGTAAATATTCACAAGTTATTCATTGAAAAAAAATTTGTTTTCAAGGAAATATTTATAACCTGTTTGAACCGTTTTCTGTTTAGATGCACATTGACCAATGTTGGAATTTACTGGTTGTGCACGAGGATTGCCTGGGAATACCTAGACACCGACGAATAATACTTACAGTTGGTTATGCAAATATTACAATACTCAAATAGTTCAAATTCCTTTTTCATTTAATAAATAATTACGCATATAGAAAGGTAGCCTACCTCGGAGCACGAGTTCCGTGCCTTAAATAACTCCCCAGTTAAAACCATAAGCGGAATCAAGAATGGTAGCCCAACTACAGTTGAGTAGAACAGCATGTCCATCTATAACATTTATTTTACATATTTGTCGCTTACATATTGCCAATTACCTAAAACATGAAAAAAAAAAAAAAAAAAAAAAAAAAAAAAAAAGGGACAGAAAGAAAACAATGCAAATTACTTGTGTTGTTTCGGGATTCATGGTGAAGATGGCTTCTTGAAAATTTCCTAGGAAAGCATCCATGACCAGAGCATCAGAGACCATCATGACCCCTATGACACTGAAATATGTAAATAGTGAGTATGCTATGACATAAAATCGAGATTGCTTCAACTGCACTTACAGTTAAGAAGTTGTCCTAAATAATTTCCTCAGAAAAGAGTAGCATGCCCAAAAATAAAAAAACTTTTTGAAAGATTTGAACCATCCGATCTATTCACTATAACATCGACATTGTTTTTAGCTTTTTCATGCCTGATATTAAAGTTCATCGATCTAATGGTTCACATCCACATATAGGGATGTTTTTTTGGGTTGAGATATGTTTTAAGTCATGGATTGCCACTTGGACAGTTTAGATTGGTAAAGAAGTCATTTAACAAACAACCAAAACACAACCTCAAAATGAGTTGATAAAATAGCTCTAAAAGAGACCCCACATTTATTTTTTTGATTGCAACAATATAATTTAGATTTTGCGATTCTGCATCCCATTATTCACAACAGCCATTATACCAACAGGGCTAATGCCTCTTTGGTCTCAATGTTAATAATTACATCTCCTCGATCCATAATTCAATACCAACTTCCTAGACATTCAAGTCAGCTCCAACTTACACCGGAATGCATAGTTATAATCATTCCACTGATCTGGAATACTCCAAGTTGATTCCTCTAGTGCAACTCCCTCCCCCCTTTTAAAATTACCATCAATGTATACCATCATATATCATCTAAATAGGTCAGTAGAGCAACCCAAGGCTCGGGTTGTTGCAAAAAGCTACACCTGAACTCTTGTAATTGATTATATAACTCTTGGAGTTGATTATATAGTTATGCATTTTTTATAGATTATATAGATATAACAGCCTCCATATTTTATTTTTTTATATGCATGACCCTAATACACATATGGTTTGATATCTGCTGTATTTTACTTAATTTCTATTATCGAGGAGATGGCCATATCATAGACATTTCCACATTAGTACTGGAACTTATCAAACTAATTTAATACCCGTATCTATAAAGAAGTTATTTAACAAACAAAAAACTCAAGAGTATGAAAACTATTCAATAGCAGGGAAACCTCATTCAACACATAGAACAGAAACCAATCACCCACAATGAACAAAAGTAAAAACTTCCGTCATTGAATACCCATTATTCATTTAACCTAATGGTAAATTACACAAAATTAGAGATTGCTTCAACTGGTATGAATATTGGTGATAAAAGCTGGTGCAATCGTCTCATAGGCATGAATAAATTGTGGTGATCGATGAATAAATAGATTTTAACAGTAAAAAGCTCATCTAATCGATGAACTTTTTACTTTTGTTCATTGTGGCTCATTGGTTTCTGTTCTATGTGATGAATGAGGTTTCCTTGCATCTCCAAGTTGGGCCACTTGGAAAGTGTTAGGTACCCATTCTACCAGTCCACAGATAAGTCTCTTGGCTACTTAGGCAAATAAGAGCAAAAAGAAAAAGCAATTCTGCTAACAAAACCACTTCAGCAGGAAGTACTCTAGCATCGCAGTAGATTAGCTAAAGGACTCAATATAGCAAATTAATCTAAAAGAATGAGCAGAGTCGCTTCTTACTTGAAGGCAACTTGGATCACTCACTTCTATTATTTTCTTCAAAAAAAAAAAAAATTTAACATTTTTTTATCGGTAAATGCAAGTATATTACCAGAGAAAAGAAATATGCACTCATGTGCAAGACAACGAGGAGCTAAAGAACAATACAAGAGCCCAAAAAAGAAAAAAGAAACAAACAAAGAAAATAAGTTAGAGAGCTTAAAGAAGACCGTAGGAGGGAAGAAGATAGCAAGATTGAGTTGTTGTTAAGAGGGAAGAGAGCATCTTTATTTATAGAGGGAAAGGAGGCCAAAAAACGAACATAAATGAAATCAATAAATTGCCAAATGTGATCCCATATTGTTAGGATCGCATAAACCAGAATAGCTTATGTGATACCAAGGGTCTGGATCGCCTATGCAGTTGCATAAGTGCATATGCGACTGCATATGACAACAATGCTAGGGGTTCATCGAGCAGACCCTACAGCCTCCCAATGCCCCTGATCCTGTCCATCAAAGCTTGCCCATCTGCCATTTTTCCCCAGCCCATTCTGTGATGCTGTCCTTTACGGATTTTAGCACCATCGGAGTTAACTCTCCAAGTATTTTGAAAGATTCTAAATTTCTAATATTTATCTTAAACCGGTTGGCCCATATCATAGCGAGCAGCGACAAACTTCCCAAAATTCTTAACAGGGTTACACAGTTGAATCACACTTATTTGGAAAACTCTAGTATGTACATTTGCAAACAACAAATTTACTGTTGATTGATAATCAGGTGAACCAAAACAGTGTACATGAAATAGTACTTCAATTACTCACCGAAATGCTATTTTATATCAAATCAAAGACTAAAACTGATGTTTCAATTTTCTTAATGTTGCAATCAAATATCTTCCTTCTTGTCCAATTGCCAAGCACAAAATTTATCATTTACATCATCTTTTGGATGCTACTGAATTCGTTCTGGATAGCTCTTAGTAACATCTCAACAACCCATCTTCACATGGGGCAAAAACCAAATTTGAACCATCTTGTAATGACCCAGATAACGTCATAAACTTCGATAGAATCATGTGCTATCTTGCATGGACAATAGATGCATCCAATAATACTACAGGTATGATCATGAATATTCACCTGTTACTCTGTATGCATATTTTTTTAGATTGTATCAGGTCACCTGCTTCAATAAATGGACGCCCTTAACGACCTAGTTCTGGGCCATGTACCATATGGCACATATTTTTAACCAATCCGCTTCATTCAAATGGTTGGATATCATGCGAACTTCACTGAGCCCAAAGAAAGTGGTTGGATATCATGTGAACTTCACTGAGCCCAAAGAAAATATCCATCAGAAGATCCAAACCATCCAATTCTAAAACTTCAGTATGGACCCTACATTAAATATGAATGATGATCTATATTAAATTGCCTGATTAGTTGAATATCCATGGATGTGCCTTTTTCACATTTGCCAAATGTAACACCTATATACACATAATTAGGCCTATATATAGGCATATGTTCGTATTTTGAACTAAAGATGTTGCCAAATTGTATAAAAAACCCTAATAATCTAACTAGTGTGGATTGGTTGGAGAATTTAAGTTTTATCCCATCCCTATGCATAAAGTGAGGTCAATTGATGTAGCAAAATCTGAAACTTTTTCAGGGTCGTCTCTTGTATTGGCAATGCACTGCCTTTTTCTCTATTAATACACTTTTAATTATTAGGAAAAAAACCTGACATACTATGAAAAATCAAGGAAAATGTGAAGGGTCAATATCATCAGCTATTTATCGGCCAAACCTAGTATAATCGGTTATTTATAAGCCAAAAAAGAACCATTACACATTTTCACTTCGACTCGAAAGAATTAAGTTGTTCTGTATCTTCTTGCAATTTAAGGGGAATATTGTACTTGAAAGTTGGTACTATGGTCCTCTAGAAAATTTGTGGTGTTCATTCATGTATTCTTTTTGTAGGTGGTGTTGAAAATGGGGGATTGGATTCTAAGCATATAAAAGAAGAGGCATTTGGGAGGTACTGATGTGCTGAACTTTCTGTAATGCAGCATTTGGTCACAATGATTTCTTTGTTTGCCACTTTTTCATTCTACACTCATATGTTAGAAAATGACTTTTATTCTTTGTCTCCTAGAAACCCAATGTTTTAATATTGGTTGATGTGAAAAGAATTGTCAATTTCTGAAATCTGTAACACCATATTATCTTGTTAACATTGCATTACCCTATATTTGAACAAATGGTGTTCCCTTACATCAAAAAAATATCTGATGGTTAGTAATGAGGCCAGTCTCTATGACCAATTCAAAAGGGACATTATATGGAGAGAATGGCTATGTTTGGCATAGCTCTCTGCTAGCTCCCTGCTAGAGTAGGGTTTACCTGATTTAGTAGGTTCCCTTTCTCTTTGTTAAATCCTTGACACATGCTTTAGCATGTTCCCCTTTGCCATGCTAACCCTATCAGAGCAAGATTTACCCACTCCAACAGTTCTCCCCTACTCTCTGCTCACTCTTTGCCATAACATATTTTATTTTCTCTGCCAGGGAGTTAGCAGAGAGCAGCGAGAGAGCTGCTAGAGTAGGTAAATCTTGTTTTGCATGGAGTTAACAAGGAGAAGGGGGACTACTAAAACAAGTATATCTAGCTTTGGCAGGGAGATGACAAAGAGCTATGCCAATCGCAGCCAATGACAATATGACATGTTGTCTCTTTAGGACATGTTTGGATCCTGACTTTTTAACCAAAGTCTTTTTAATCTAGAGACAAATTTGTTTGGAGACTAATATGTATGGAGAATATTTTGTGTGTATTTTGGATGACATCAAGGAGTACCCAGTGACTAATATGTCTGTTGTTTGGTTAAACATTTGGAACTTTCCAATATCTAGTCTGCCTACGATATGTTGGTATTGGTGGTAGTGGTGGTAGCGGTGGTAGCGGAGACGTTAGTGGTGGAGGTAAGAGAGATTTAAAGGTCCAATTTTGTTAACTTCCTAATTACCCCTATTGTAGAACTAAAATGTCCGTATTCCAAGATGGTAAATTAGAGACTTTTTAGTCCATGGTTCTTTTTCTCTTCCTATAAATTTCCCAAACATAATATGGGACAATTTTTTATGAAAAAAATGGTCAGTGACTTTCTAGTGAACTATAATCTGGTCATAATCTAAGGTTGTGTTCTCCTTTTCGTTTACAAAATCAAGGTTAGGTACATGATGAAACCGCATTGGTACAGCTCGACGACAATTGCGCAACAATGGCAGTTACATGGTTTGCCATGCATTGTTACGTAAATCATTGTATTCTGAAATCTACATTCTCAATAACCTTGTGATCGAAAGTTCCCTCATTGAATACCCATTATTCATATTAACCTACTGGTAAATTACACAAAATTAGAGATTGCTTCAATTGGTATGAATATTGGAGATCAGAAAACCCAAAAAAAAAAAAAAAAAAAAAGATAAAATTTTAGAAACCAACATACCTATTTATGCATCTAAATCCTGGCCAGCCACCTCTGCCTCTATCTGTCCCGTCCCCGTTTGATGTGAAGCCCTTCTGACCAGAACACCTTTATCTGGGCCCGGCGGCCAAATCTCCTTATTTTGGCTAGCAGGAATGAAATCTCTCTCTCGAAAATAGAATATGGCGGAAAAAATGGACATTGTTAGGACTTTGAAGAGACGACACTAGAACCAAAGGGTCGTTTTTTAGGGCTTTGAAAGACATGATTAGGATGAATAAAGGATGGGGCGTTTTTTAAGGTTTGAAAGAGGAGGAATAAGGGTGTTTTGTTTTTCTCTTCAGCTGTGATAGAGAGACGTTTGAAAGACCAGCGTTTTCTTTTTTCTCTATTATGTAAGTAAGGAGGCGATTGAAAGACCTCTATTATCTATTATATAGGGAGGCGACTGAAAGTCTAAATCTTTGTCTTGTAGTGAGAGAACCTTGAAAGACTGTTGGTCTTCTAGTCTGTCTTGTAGTGATAGAACCCAAATGTTGTCTTGTAGTGATAGAACCCAATAAACCAAAAGGGAGAATTTATCTTGTAGTATCGAGATTTGGATTCTTCAATCAGAATTTTGGTACTTAGAAACAAGATTTCATATTTCAAAACCTAGAAACAACACTTGAGAGTGAAAATGATTCTAGAAAAGCATTGGATTGTGTATAATACTCAAAATCACTCTACAAACTTACTATAACTGATCGAAAACTCGAGCCGATCTACTTCAAAACTCAATATTAGAAATGAACAACTTTTGGAGTAAGAATGCCAAAACGATGAAGAAATTAATAAAATGTTCGCTTGGTAGGATATCCAGCACTGTTGATCCTAATTGCCTAAAAAAAACCTATTCTCAACAAAACAATATGAAATCTTAATATTCCTAAAAAAAATCAAGTCATTTGAACCCCAAAACCCTAATCCTAAAACAAAAAAATTTTAAATCATAGAAACTAAGAAATTAAATTCCTAAAACAGAAATTTAAAACAGAAAAAGGAAAAATAGATAGATACTCTTCAAATTTTAAAAATAGCCAAATCAGAAACATTCAAATTTACCATATTTTTCACTTACTTTCCCTCGTTGACTTTCCCGTGAGCTCCCTCCCCAATCTTCGAACCAACAAACAGTAGTTTTGGGTCAGGCAGAAATTTCTCGTCAATCTCGAACCGTTGAACTAGGCCTAAACCAGTCCTTGTGATTGATTGTGTCCCTTCCGAGCCCTGTCTCATAATCTCCCCATCTTCTTCACTTTCTTTGCTCTCTTCTCCACGACTCATGTTGCACTAAATACAAAGCAACTTATCTGCTACTACGTATTATACACAATTACATAGTCCTTCTAATTTACATCAAAGTTCATCGATATATTGAATAAAAGCTCTTTTTTATAATTTATACATAAATACACTTTAGTTAACATTACTAAGCATATCTCAGTATCACCCTATGTTCCCAAACACCAAACCATAGCCTAGAAGATTTTTTCTACATCCATTGCTCTCTGATCGATGTATCGCCTTTTTTCTTCACTAAAATCTTTCTATACTCCAAATTCATCATTGAAACATTAACAAATTAAAAATAAAAACAAAAATTAACAAATCACTTGACTGCTCAAATCTAAAAATTTTAACTGCTCGATCAATACATAGGTTTTTTACTGCTCAAACAATCTATTACAAAAACTCCATCAAAACATTTACGGGAAATAAATGAATAAATTACAGTATTGGTGACCTTTCTTTTTACAGAGCTCAATTAAATTCCACTAAATGCCTCATTTTTTATTCAAAAAAATTTACAAAAAAAAAATCGAAAAAATAGCTAATCTCAATCGATGAGCTTAACGTGAAACCCAAATTTTATATAGAAACCTAACTCTGAAGAACGAAAATAATCAAAGAAACTTACAGTTTATAGAAAAGATTGACTACTAATGGAAAACCCTCACTGTTAGCTTTGGCTCCAGAAAACCCTCCTTAGCTTTGGCTTCTTGATAGAACCCTCCTTAGCTTTGGCTTCTTGATAGAGCCCTCCTTATGTTGTCATATTAGATAGATAGAAGAACCGAAAAACCCAAAAACCCTTCGTTTGCTTTGCGTTTTTTAAAGGTGATGATAGATTATAGATTAGATGGAGAGAACCGAAGGGTCTTTTGTCGGTAGAGACTGTTGGTCTACGATCCGTTTTGTTTTCTAGTGATAGAACCGAAAACAGAAAGGGGAGATTTTATCCTTTAGTTTTACATTTTTTATAGGTTATATATATATATATATATATATATATATATATATATATATATATATATATATAAAACACCATTATGATGTTTAAATGTCGATCAGGAGCCATTATCCCCAAACAAGGAAAGGAATGAAATTACATGCATCTTGGGAATTTACATCTTTCACTTAAAAACATAAAGATAATCTTACCAACCAGAAACCAAAGCAAAAAATAAATAAATAATTTATTTACTTGCCATGCATAAAATCAACCAACTCGTATACTCTGATTTCTAAGACAACACACACCAAAAAGCATTTCATTAGAAAAATCAAAGGACGATTGAAATATGAAATAAATCACACAAGTATTGATGATTTTCTTCATATACTAATCAAAGCTTGTAAACAAGTACATGAGATTACCGACCTAAACCTGAAATATAAATACATATTATTCATCTTTTTCCTTGAAATCTTTCAAGCATTCATCAAAACTTTCACTATAAAAACAAAAACTGAGAGCAAACAATAATAAAATTTAAAAAAATGTAATAAACAAATACCAGGGGATTAAATAAATAAACTTACTTGATAAGCTGAAGAAGTTGTTCCAAAAACAAACCCATTTGGGAAATCTACCCTGCTAAATATTTCAACAAAATCAAGCAAAAAATACAAGAAAAAATAGCTCTAAATAAAAAATAAAAAAAACACAAAAAATCGCAGAACCAAACACACTTGTCTTGATTAAATAGACATTTAATCCAATGGAATAAATAAACAAATGCCAGGAGATTAAATAAAAAATAAATAAACTCACCTTATAAGCTGAAGAGCCTGCTTCAAAAAAAAACCCATGTGCCCATTGGGAAATTTGTCCTGCTAAATATTTCTGCAAAACGAAGCAAAAAAAACAAGTGAAAAAACAGCTCTGACAAAAAAAAAAAAAAAAAAAAAAAAAAAAGACATAAATATATCAGCAAAATCAAGATTGAAAAAAATAGAAGTAAAAAACACAAGATTAAAGGCTAGGGTTTTGGGTTTTGTGATGAAAAAAAAATAAAGAGAAAGAAAAACCAAGCGAAAAAACAAGATTAAAGGCTAGGGTTTTTGGGCTTTGTGATGAACAAAAAAAATTAAAGAGAAAAAAAATCATAAAAATTTCAGCAAAAGTAAATGGTAAAAAAAAAACAAGCAAAGAATTAAAGGCTAGGGTTTTTCGATATGAGCAAAAAAAACATAAAAATTTCGGCAAAACCGAAAGGAAAAATAAAACACCAACAAAAAACTAAGGAAAAAATATAAACCACAGCAAAACCGTGGGGAAAAAAAAACAAGATTAAAAGGTAGGGTTTTGTGGGTTTTGTGATGAAAACGAAGCAAAAAATACAAGATTTAAGGCTAGGGTTTTTGGGTTTTGTGATGAAAAAAAAAAAAATAGACAAAAAAACAAGATTGAAGGCAAGGGTTTTTGGGCTTTGTGATGAACAAAAAAAAATTAAAGAGAAAAAAAATATATAAAAATTTCAGCAAAAGCAAATGGGAAAAAAAAATTAAAGGCTAGGTTTTTTCAATTTTGTGATGAGCAGAAAGAAATAAAAAGAAAAAAAACAAAAAAAATTTGGCAAAACCGAATGGAAAAAAAAAACACATAAAAATAAACGACAGAAAAAATATAAACCACAGCAAAACCGTGGGAAATAAAAAAAAAAAGATTAAAGGGTAGGGTTTTTGGTTTTTGTGATGAACAAAAAAAAATAAAGATAAAAAAAACACATAAAAAATACAGCATATCCAAATGGGAATAAAAAAAAACCAAGGAAAAAATATAAACCAGAGGAGATGGGTTTTAGAGATAGAAAATATAGAGGAAAATGGGAGATTAAACGGCAGGATTTTTAGAGGTTTCTGTCACAGAAAAATGGGAAGAGATGGGCTTTAGAGTTGGTTTTGGAGTTTTATGCGTTTCAGTGGTTTGCTATCCTGCACCAAGGCTTGAGGTTTGCTATCATGCACCAGCTGTTTTGTCTCTTCTGATAGAACGAAAATAAGGTATCTTGACCTTCCACTTTTTATATAAAGGTATATATATATACGACAGCGGGACGCTACATTAGCCATGTAGCATACAATGCTGCTCTAGTCTTCTTTGGGTGTTAGGAGGCACCGAATCTATAGGGCAGGTGTGAAGGCGCACAGAACAGCCCCAAACTACCCTACAAAAATTACAACAGATTTAGACAATACCAGATGGACCAATACATGTACCTTGCTTAGCTAGCTTATCAGCAGCTGCGTTGGCCGAGCGAGGAACTAAGGAAAAAAGAACATTCAGGGCCTCCATCGATTTGCTGATGGAGTCAACTAGGTTGAGATATTTCCAAGGGACTTTCATTTTTCCGCTGATCTAGTCCAGAACGAATGCCAAGTCTTCCTTCCATGACAAAGTTGTGATTTGGAATATTTGAGAGCAGCCTTGCACCAAATTCAACTGCTTTGAGTTCGGCCTCATTGTTTGTGCAGACATCTAGGAAGATGCTTAAAGAATCCATAAGAGCACCTTTATGATCCATTATAGTTCCTCCTCCCCAGCTCTACAAGGCAAAATTTAACTTACAATACTTTTCATCCAGCAGTTTTCAGGCTGCTTTGATTCGGTCCTTCCTTCCCGCCGTACATGCGAAGCGCCTAGAGGATGATATAGATATCAGAAATATCCCCTGCAGATTGCGATCGAGGGATCCCCAACATAAAACTACGGATTTTTTCTGCTCAAAAAGGATTGAGGTTGACTTGCTTTTGCCCTCAAAGATGCGAGCATTTTTTTCTTCCCATATTGAACAGATCACCACAAAAGTAAGTGCTCTCCAGAGGACTTCCCAGTTTTTTCGTACATTTGTTAGCAAGGTGGAAGCTGCAATTTTTAATATGGTCCAAAGTGAGGGCCTTATCCATTGCTGCTAACCATAAGAAAAGTAGAGAGCTGAAGATATGCATACAGGTGCACCTGGTTGGGTTGCATTCCGAGTTAGCTGCCACATGGATATACACAAAGTCAATCATTGACCGTCTAGAAAAATTTAAAACTGTACTTTTACTCCGTTGACTCCATAATCAAAGGTGAAATTTTTCAATGACAACTTTTGATGGAAAACTCATATTTTTTACCTGTGAGAAAAGTTTGACATTTATAAATACAGACCCAAGGATATGCATACAGGTTCACCACAAAAGTAAGTGCTCTCCAAAGGACTTCCCAGTTTTTTCATACATTTGTTAGCAAGGTGGAAGCTGCAATTTTTAATATGGTCCAAAGTGAGGGCCTTATCCATTGCTGCTAACCATAAGAAAAGTAGAGAGCTGAAGATATGCATACAGGTGCAGCTGGTTGGGTTGCACTCCGTGTTAGCTGCCACATGGACATACACAAAGTCGATCATTGACCGTCTAGAAAAATTTAAAACTGTACTTTTACTCCGTTGACTCCATAATCAAAGGTGAAAATTTTCAATGACAACTTTTGATGGAAAACTCATATTTTTTACCTGTGAGAAAAGTTTGACATTTATAAATACAGACCCAAGGATATGCATACAGGTTCAGCCAGTTGGGCTGCACTCGGCTTTCTTACACAATGTCAATCATTGACCATCTCGAAAATTTAAAAAACATATATATATATATATATATATATATATATATATATATATATATATATATATATATATATATATATATATATTAACTCTGTTGATTCTATAGAAGTGAAAAGTTTCACCTACCGAATTACTGAGGGCGCCTACCCTGAAAAAAATAGCATCATTTTATATTTGATGGTTATAATATATAACATAACAATTGATATAGGGTAACCGACTCGCTCCAATAGATGTTGGAATGGGTCAATGACTTGGGATATATTATTTTTCATCAAGTATGCCACTTGATGAAAAGAATTCGCTGCATTGAAAAAATAAAAAATATTATCTCCATCATGTGTCTCAAGTAAAATTCTTTTAAACGAATAGTTATCACGTAAATCTCAAAAACTGTTTTAACCTTCATTTTAAAGGAGCATTAGACCCACGGTGAATTTTTTTTTCGAAGTAGTGTTCGAACCACCAGATCTTTATATTGAGTCCTTGGCATCAAGTTGCACACTTTAATGAAATTTAGGGCCACATGTACGCAATAAGTGGGAAGGGGTAGGTTACAAAGTTACCACGTTGAGTCAGCAAGGAAAAAAAGGCAGGAGGCAGAAAGTGTTAGAGAAACAATTTATATAAAAAGAAAATTAAACATAATGGAAGTGTAAATATATTTCACAATGGAAGTATAAATATATTTTAAAAATCTCAAAGTAGTTTGGAACAAGATTTTGACAAAAAATTGTAATCAAAACATTTACTTAGTTGGCTTTGGCCTGTAGCCATGGTTTGAAATCTCAGATTTCCAAGACGTCTCCGACATGGCCAATACCGAGACATCTCGCGTCTCGGCGATATGGTGTGAAACAAAAAACACACTTTAAATCATCTTACACCCAAGGTATCAAAAATCGGCTGATACCGATACGTATCGGTGATACATATCGGTTTTCGGCCAAACATATCTCCAATACGTATCGGGTATTGGCCGATACATCTCGGTTTCGACCGAAACGTATTGTTTTCTCTTTTTTCTTTTTTTTTTACAAAATCAACCAATACGTATTGTTACGACCGATTCGTATCGGCCCCGGGTAAACCGATACCGATTTTAATACCTTGCTTACACATTGAAGTATATTTCACTGTTATGTCACGTGGCAAATGTTTGTGAACAATCTAATCAGTTGAAGTGGCTGTCCACGATTGGAACATATCTCAGTCAGTGAATCACACCTATAAAACAATTGCATACCATCCAATCAATGAGCTTTAATGGTAGCCGTTAAAATAAAAATAATAGTAGATATTGAAGTACTTAGATTTGGAAAAGGCATGTTAGACATTCACGGACTCATCACAAAAATTTAATCCAGCAAGTGAAAATAGTGCTACATGTATAAAAGTACGGTGTACTAATATAGAATCCCACAGAAATTCCGATATAAAAATTAAGTTTTCGGGTTCGCGTCTTGGGCTGAAAAGTAGATTGACTATCGTCTCACTCAGCCCCAAGACGTGAAACATATCGCTCGAGACATCTCGTCTCAAGCGGTATTTATCACCATGTCTGTAGCACAGTGGAAGGTTGACAACATTGCAACCTCAAGGTCGCAGGTTCGAGCCCAACTCACCTATAAAAACACGGTTCACTCATTTTAAGAATAAGTCATGTTTTAGCCATGAGTTTTTCAAAAAGTCGGAGGCTTTAGTAAAAGTGGTCAGAACTCTATGCAAATTCCTTCAGTTTAGGCACTGGATGGATCCCCCGAGATGATTTCTTGGTCCAAGTCATATATATATATATATATTAAGTTGTGATATTTTAAGGGAGCCATTACTTGCATACAGCTTTCATGTCCTTGCACCAAATTCTAAAAAAAAATTCATTGCACGGGCATTAAGGCACATCAAAATTTGCAAAGTTCATTTTTCTCTTCATCATTTTTGAGTACAGATGTGGCTGCCGCCGGCCACTAGGGTTTAGAAATAGTTTTGAAGGAGCATAAAAGGGAGTTTTTGAGAATCAATGTAATCCGAACCAGAGAAGATAATGGGAAATAAGCAGCAAAACTCTAAGAATCATTTCTTATGCTTGACACAAACCATAAAAACCCTAGATTAGATAGCTATAAAGCTAGTTCAAGCGATGTGGCCTTGAAAAAGTAAAACCCTTTGAAAAACCTTCAATGGCAATTTCATGATAACAGTATCTTAAATGTTTTCATTCTAAAGGAAGCCCAACAAACTCTCCCTTCCAACAGATCATTTAATGGAGTTGTGGAAAGAAGAACAGGTTCTGGCTTCTATAGCCGATCCAGCGTTTCAATAAAAAGCACTCAGATTCCAACCCTCTTCTAACAAGGGATTTATCATGATCCTTTTCTAGAGAAATGAAAAATGCACTTTTTTCTTCCAGCGAATGAGAATAGGAATGCTTTTCTAACGGGATTTATGATGATCTTTTCTAGAGAGATGAAACTGCGCTGTTTTGTTCCAGCAAATGAGTAATTCAAACGTGCTTTTGAGATCCTCATGCTTCCGCTCACCCGAGTAATTTAAAAAAAAAAAAAATTAGTTGTATGCAATTACAAGGGTGTAATTGTCATTTTTAAGTTATTGAAAAAATAGAGATATTATTTCGATCCAGTGCAAGGCCAGCTTTTCGTGTGCAAGTAATGGCTCCCTATTTTATATAGGAAAAACTAGAAAAAAAAAGGGGGGGGCCTACTTGAAAAGAGTTTTAGGCTACCATCCCACTTCAAACAATTTTAAAAACAAGCCTAGCCAATTTATTAATTGGGCCCACAACTAGGAATGTCTGGAATATCATAAGTGGGCTGGGTTACAATAGCCTGATTCTTAATTGGGCCTTAATTTTTAGCTCAAGTTTGGCGCGCCAGGCTAGAATTTTTTAGGAATAATGGCTCATGACCGACATCAAAACACCAAAATGGTGTTCAAATGATCTTTCACCATTAAATTATATTTTTATCTTACATCAGTGAAGTGTGGTTCATCCATGGCATACTTTTATGATCAATCTAAATTGTCCAAGCGTCAATCCTTCATTGGGCCATGTCTCAGCTAAAAACTCATGCTTATAAGTTGATGTGAACCATCTGCTTGGTGAACTTTAATATTGGCTATTAAAAACTAAGAACAATGGTTGATACTAAAGTTGAAAAGATATGGTACTTTTACTTGAACAGACTGAAGACAAGCTTTTTACATTGTTTTGAGAATTTATGAACATATCATGACCTTTGGTTTGCAGTTATCAAGGAAAAGTATGAAGGCCCTAGAAGTTTGATCCATTTCAAGGGATTACAGAGCAAGAGCACTAGGCGGAATGGATGGAAAATGTGTATGATAGTAAGTCATAAAATTCATCATATAATTTTAGGAATTATGAGAGTTGGTGCAGAGAGATGTGCTTAGAAGTTGGGCGTCCTAATTTCTCTCAAACTTTCAACAACTAGAGGTCTTCGGTTGGTAGAGTGCGTGTCCAAGCTATGTTTTCTCCAATTCAGATGACAAGGAAATTCTATGCTAATATAGTTCCCTCAACATAGCGTCCACATCTGATGTTTGAGTTGAGATATTATAGAGAAGTTTATCTTTCCTTCCAAAGATAAAACCTTACAAGGTTATGGATCGAGGGTATTTAGAAAGTCACATTTGGTAGCTAAACCATCCTCCACCTATGAAGCATATGGCAAAAGTTTAGTTGTTTAGGAGATCGATTGGGCTTCGAGGGGTAAAGAGAGAGTAAATATCCATCAAGAAGGCCATACACCACTATTGCTTCAGTAAGGGAGGGAGAGAATGTTAGAGAATTAAGATAGTGGAAAACTGTGTAGGCTTTCATTTATAGACCTTTGGGAAATAATGTAATTTTTGTTTTTTTTTTAGTTTTCTAGTTGTTCCAAATGCTATCAGTTTTTAAGGCTATTAATGTAAACCAATGCTCTAATGAAAAGTCCCACAAGTAGGAAAGAAAATTAATCATAATAATACAAGGAAAGTAGCAAGAGAATTTTTTTAATAGGGAAAATTTCAAAATTACCCCTGAACTTACACCCCGTCATCAATAACGCACCTAAACTATTGATAATATCAAATAGGCACCCAAAGTACACTAAGTTTATCAACTAAACCTCTACCGTTACCTTTCGTTAATGGTTGAACGGAAAATGCTGAGTTGGCATACAGCTCAGCAAAATAGCACGTGGAACCCAACGTGGCGAGGACTTGGCTTTGGGAAATTTTCAAAATAACCTCTGAGCTTTCACCCTGTCATCAATAACGCACCTAAACATTGGGTGCCACACACGCTATTTTGCTGAGTTGTATGTCAACTCAGTGTTTTCCGTTCAACCATTAACGGAAGGTGACAATAGGGGTTTAGTTGATTAACTTAAGTGTACTTTGGGTGCCTATTTGATATTATCAATAGTTTAGGTGTGTTATTGATAATGGGGTGAAAGTTCAGGGGTTATTTTGGAATTTTCCCTTTTTAATATAAAGGTATATATATATATATATATATATATATATATATATATATATATATATATATATATATATATATATATATCCACCAAAATTTATCACATAGTAATAATCAAGAAAAAATAGTTGATTATACATACGCAACATGACACTTAAAATCTCAACTTGATAAGTTTATATTCCAAAATTCATTTGATAATTGATACCAAACTTAAAACTATTTCATCTGGCTCAGCTAACACCTTAGAATGTCCGACAGCATCCTACTACCAACAAGATGGTTTAGAGCAAATGCAAGTTCAGCATCTTTGCCATCATTGCAGGTGCTTACATTGTTCTAAATGTGACGCAGGCCAACGACCCTAAAATACGTGAAAATGCCCATGATATGCTAATTTGTCGAAATTAAATTAATTAATTGAACAATTAATCATGAATTAATGTGATACCTTAGAGCTTCATCAAATTCTTCTTACGCAACCATGGTCGATTCAGCTAGGGTCCAATCTGGCGCGCAAGTCCGTTAGAATTGCGAAAGGTGTGATCGTAGAAATAGAATTCTAGTATCCTCTAGGTCGGGGCATTGCTCATAGATCGAGGTGAATTTTCGTAGCTCCTCGCTAGGGTTTTGAAGGAAACGATCAACCGACACAATTGGAGCTATCTCGAGCCCAACAACGATTATGGATCAATGGGTATCGAAGAGAATCAATCTACAAGGATGGACGTCAAGATAGCTCAAGATTTAGGAGTTAGGGGTTTGAAACAAGAAGAAGAAGAAGAAGAAGAAGAAATAGATGACAAAATAGCAAACAAAATAGAAGAATAGGTAAGAAGAAAATCCAAGATAGAACATAGGCATCACACCCTTGGCCTCACACCAAACCCACATAAGGAAGAAGACTTACTCCCCATTAAGCTTCTCACAAGCTCTCAATGCATAGCATTTTCATTAAAATCAACCAACTGCCAGATTTGGTTTACATAAGGACACTATAAACTAGATGCAAAAAGAAACTAACCCTAAAATAGCAAAACAATAAATTATCCCCAAATGGATCCTCACATTAAACCCAAAAGGCAAGAAAAGAATAAAGAAAAATGACAATTGTCATCATTAGACTCGCTCGAGCGGGTTTGGTTCTCACTCGAGCGGGAATTTTAAAGGTTTGACGAAATCTCGACTGGATTGGTCGCTCGAGCGACAACTAGGGGTAGCTCGAGCGAAGTTTGGCCAAAAGTTTTAGCCTCTGGATAATCTTCAGCCTCGCTCGAGCGATAGGTAGGGTCACTCGAGCAACTCTAGGCAGTTAGGTGTCCTCTTGTCACTCTTCTAGGCTCCCCTCCGGGATGATGCCGATGCTTTGTGGTTCCTTCTTCACTTCTTCTTGCGTCGATACACACGATGCGGCCCAAAACCTATATCCACGGCGTCGACGTCCCCACCAAAATATCAAAGCGCTAAATTGTTCCAAAAATAAACCATACAACATTATCGGTTGAGGGTATTTAGGAAATCCCATTCGGTAGCTAAATCATGTTCCTCCATTTAGACGTATATGACAGTGTTTATCTGTTTAGGAGATCGATTAGACACTTTGAAGGGTAAAGAAAAATTTTATTCATGTCCACAGAGAAGGCTATGACAACTTTTAGCCGCTTAGGGGATCGATTAGAAACTTTGAGTAAAGAAAGAAATTTACTCATATCCATCTAGAATGCTATATGAAGCATTATAGCTTTAGAAACTGAGGGAGCGAATACTATGACATTAAGATGGTGGAAAACTATGGAAGCTTTCATCTATATACACCTTTGGGAAAGGATACAATTTTTGTTTTTGGGTTTCCTAGCTGTTTATAATGTTATTATAGTTGTTTTAATTCTATTAGTGTGACGTGTGAACCAATGCTCTAATGAAAAGTTCCACAAGTAGAAAAGCTAATTATTATTAATAATAATAATATGACAGTAGTAAGAGATTAGTTCTTCAAATATAATATATATATATATATATATGAAAATTTCCAACAATACTTAGCAAGTAATAATAATTAAAAAAAATATAGTTGTTTACGTATGACACAAAATCCTTAGAATCTCAACTTGATAAGTTACTATGGCAAAATTAATTTAATACCAAACATAAAATTGTTTCAACTGGCTCAGCTAACACCTTAGAATGGGCGACATCATCCTACTACCAACAAGATGGTTCTAGAGCAGATGTAAGTTCGGCCTTTTTTTCATCATTGCCAGTGTTCAAATTGTTCTCATCTCAAAGAAGCAAACAGTTACAAGAAATATAAAAAATATAAAAATAAATGTAAAACTAATTATATCAAAATAACACATCACTCGCTAATTATATCAAAACAGCACATCACCCACTACCGTGTGATGAAATGAGAAAGTAGCTAACCAACCTCTCTTTGAGAGTTTGATTATTTGTGTATATCCCATTTCCCTATTCTAAAACCCTCAATATTATTGTAAGTAGATGTCAAAAAATCTGTTTCCTAGAACGTGGCATAAGAGCAAAGTGCCAATATGTAATAGGTATTTGGTGTGGAAATTTATAATCATTCCAATACGGTGGAACAACTATAAGAAAATAAAATATTAAAAATCAAATAAATATATGCATATAGTAATAAAACTAAAGCCGAATCTTAGAGAGCTATTTGAGAAACCTCTATGATGAAAAGATGAAAAGATGAAAAGATGAAAAGTATATGTATGTTATGAAACTAAAATATTCATACTATAAAAATGGCATTCGAGGACCAAAGCATTTTTACTTCTTCATTACTAAATTTCACATAGACTTTATGGTATCATGTGATATATCTTTCCATACTTTTCTAGAAGTGTCATGTTATGTGAAGGAGTGTCCAAGTGCCATGAAGTATCAACACATCATCATCATCATCATCATCATCATCATCACAGCTGTATCCCATGGATTTGGGTTCAGCTTTGCGAGTCCTATTTCTCTACTCATTTTTTATCAGTGCTAAGCTCTCTGTAATTTCACAATCCTTTATATCCCTTCTTGCAGCTTCCCTCTAAGTCATCATTGGTTTTCCTATTCTCCTACCTCCTTGTGCTTGTAGCGTCTCAACCCTTCATACAGGGTCTGCCACTGGCCTCTGATAAACATGTGCAACTACCTCAAGCGACACTCCATAAATTATTTTCCTTTTAGATATGTTAAATCTCAAATTTCCTCTTATGTACTCATTCTGAATTTTACCTTTTCTTGTTACTCGACACACCCAGCTCAACATACGCATCCCAACCACACAGAAAATATATCATCTTATCGCTTTTCATAGCCCAACATTTTGCAACAAATAATATGGCAGGTCAAACCGCAGTCTTATAAAAATATCCCTTTAATCTAAGTGGAACTTTTTGGTCGCCCATTACTCTACTTGCTTCCATTTCATCCAACCTAGATTAATCATATTTGTGATGTCCTCTTAAAATTCACCATTTGACTGTGAAGTACAGTCTAAATAGCGAAATCTATGGCAATGTGTGCCATGTGAAATTAACATATGACCATTAAAGATCTTTGGTGTAAAAGAGTAAGACAAATAAAAGTTCCTATCATATAATTCAAAGCCGCCAAACACCATTTAAAATTAACAGCTGCCATGAGATCCAATATACATTAATTCAGATCGTGTTTGATGGCATTGACTCGGAGGATGGAGATCGCTTTCATTCTAATCTTTTATAAAATAAGTCTTGAAATCATGAGTTTTCAAAAGTTTAGGGGGCAATTCCCCCCCCCCCCCCCCCCCCCCCCCCCCCCCCTTCCCCCCAAAAAAAAAAATTTTTTTTTTTTAAAACTCTAGCTGGCTCCCACATGGTTACTTCTAAATAGGGAAATAGGGATACAACGTTTGATCCGAAAACCAAGGAAACCTACCCGGTTCAGACCGATCCAAACCAACTGATTTTGGTCCGGATTGGTTTTGGTTCCCGAAAACAGAATAGGTAGGATGAGAAAATGGAATCTGCATCCCTACTTCTAAATAGGTTCCGAGACTTTAAATAAATAAACAAATTAAGAACTAAATACCAAAAAAATAAAAAAATAAAAATGGAGAATTATTTGAAAGAAAAAAGTTAAAAATATAATCTAATTGAACAGAGAGAGAAAGAGAACGATTACCAGGTCCATTGCTCTTCGTCGGTCTCCCAAACTCGACCACTATAGAGAACAGATTCACATTCTGATTGACAGACGATTTTGCCTCTTTGATTGAAAGATAAGCATCATTATCCATCTTTCAGTGCCAAGAAACCCTAACATTTATTTAAACAAAAAAATAAGAAACCCTAACCCTAAAAGCATCTGTTATAGTGGAGAATATGAAGGAGGGAAGAAACCCTATCCCTTTGTTTGAATATATAAGGACGGGTGAATGGAGCTCACCGGCATCCTAAGCTGATACATCTTATTAAGCAGCTTTTGTTGAATGGATCATCTGACGACCAAGTACATTCGTGTGCCTTAACAAATATGGTGGTCAATATTTCAAAGAATCCAACGTGCTTAAAGCTGAGAATAGGGTTAAAAGTGGGTCGGGTTAACCCAAACGGTCCTTGATCGGACCCAACTCCCACTTATGGTTAGGAGGGATGGTTCAGGTCATGCTTTTAGTAGACTCAATTAATTTTTGCCACAAAAATTAGGTCCAAACCGGGCCCGGATAGAAATTCATCTCGGTCTTGGGCCGCGTTTGTTCAAGTTTGAGCTTATTTAACCCCAAACCCAACCAGAACCAGCTTTGGGGTGGATCAAGTTCGGCCAGTCGAGCTTTGCGAGCCCAAGTCAAGCTTTGAGCTGGTAGTGGTGCTTTCAAACAATCGATATTTTTATTTCACGTGGCACAATTCCTAAAAAATAGTCTTAAAATCACCCTTTGAGTGCGATGTGTGTCATGATTTTAGGGTTACTTTTGGGATTTTTGCCATGTGGAATTAAAATTGATCGTCTGATAATACGTTCTTGGTCTCAAGATCCATTGTGTTGAAGATGGATGTGAGGAAACGATCTCCATTATTTGATGCCCAATAGCGTGAATAGAGGTCACTATTATTAAAAGAGAGCCTTTATTTTCACTCACGGATCCTTTGAGTTCACTCATGCTCTCACGTGCACTTAAAATAAACAAAAAATCTCCCCCCCCCCCCCCCCCCCGCGGAAATTTGCAAGCCCAATACACGCACCGTTTTCTTTCGGTACACCCACTTATTCATGCATGCAAACCTCCCGAGCTCTTATTCTTCTTCCTCTTATTCTCGCGCTACGATTTCTTTGAATACCGTGTATTCCCCACACTCCCACGTTCGTTCTTCACTCAGCTGGACACCCACGACCGTCTTCTTCTTCCTTTGGATATACCCACTTACTTTCTTCTTCCACTCGTTTTGATTTCGATTTCATGTTATTGAGAACACTGAGCATGAGTTTGAAAGACGTTGATGATAACTCCGAAGAGCTGCTATCCTATAATGATGATTTGGAATTGACGGAACTCCCTCGGACAAAATCACAACCTCTTGTACAGGTAAATGAGTTTTTTTCATTCTATTTGTATTATTTTTCATTCTATTTTTATTCATTCTAATTTCATTATTTTTCATTTTATTTATATTAGTCTTCATTATATAATTTTTCATTCTAAGTAAACTTAGGATTTGATAAATGAGTTATTTTTCATTATATTTTAATTATTTTTCATTATATTATTTTTTTTTCTATTTATATTTATTCTAATTCCATTATTTTTCATTGTATTTGTGTTAGTTTTCATTATATAATTTTTTATTCTAAGCCAACTTAAGGTTTCTATGTATTAATAAAAAATGGTTTGATAGGTTCCATTCAATTTCTATATCGGATTTATTTATGAAAGAGTAATATACTTTTTAATGGATTAGGTTTGGTTAAAAAATGATTGTCATTGGATCTTTGAATATTTCGAAGTAAGTTACTAGAGGGTATATACGTTTTTAAAATATCATTGTCTTTAAAATTATGTGCATGAGTTCGTTTTTTTCAATAATGATAATATTATGAACGTTATGTTATTATGTTCAGATGGCAGATACACAATCATATACTACGGACTTTACTCTCCTTATAACTACAAATTAGCCCTTTAGTACCCACGAGGAAATGATAGAGTGAGCTTGCGATATTACAAATAAAGAAGGAACTGTGCTTACGATACAGAGGTCCGATAAGGGATTTCAAGGCCATAGTGCCAGGGTGAAGTTGGCTTGTGAAATAAGAGGCAATTTTCATCCGCGTATGAAGGGGCAATCCAAGACTCTAACAGCGAAAAAAACTTTTATGAAAAAGTCAGGTTGTCCATTCTCATTATCAGAAACGGAGATTAAACAAGAAGGGAAGTATGTATAAAAGTTGGAGGTACTTTGCGAAGTTCACAACCACCCCCCGAGGTAATTTGGGGAAGGTCATTCGTTTGTCGGACGGTTGAAAGAAAACGAGAGGTGTCAGCTATCGGGGTGAAGCCTAGTTATACATTGCATGGGCTTCGAAAGAAGGATCCGAAAAATTATATGATCATTCAAATAATATACAATACGAGGCATGCGATACGGTTAACTAAGAGAGAATGGATGGCTCACCTCCAATAGTTGATATTCAAGTTTCAACAATGCAAATACCTCAGTTTTTATTGTAATAATCCTAAAACAGATTAATTGACTGACATCTTTGTCGCTCATCCAGATTCGATATAGCTAGCGAATATCTTCTCTCAAGTGCTTGTTAAGGACTACACGTACAAGACGAACAAATACGAACTTTTGGTATTGAGCATCATCGGAGTGACCTCCACACAAAAAAACCGTTTACGTTAGCTTTGCGTTCATGTCATCCAAGAAAAAAAAACGCTTATGTGTGGCCATTGCAATCATTCAAATTTCTTTTCAAGGGAGTCGAGCTTCCGTCTTTACTTGTCACTGATCAGGAGCAAGCACTCATGAATGCGATCAAGGTGGTTTTTTAGAAGTCAAACACATTTTATGTGTATGACATTGTGCAACCGTAGGATTTGTGACCATCCCGTCACGGCGATACGCTCGCTTGCAAAAAATATAGAGTCACCACCCGGAGCTTTCGGTGTCTCAAGAAACCTAGTTCATTTTTATAAGCACCGAAGTGCTATAAATATGACTCTGAATTCGGTCCACACCAAAGGCTCTTGGGTAAGGGGCTTCTGTTATTGATTGGGAAGGTGTTGGGCACCCGATCAACCCGCTTAATACGGTCTCTATTTATGACCAAACTAGAAATGACATAAAAGAAAAGAAAATAGTTTCCTCTTGCTCAAAAAGACTTAGAATCTCATTTGCGCCCTTCTGTTCCTACCGAAAATTTGGCGGCATAACGGTATAAATGCAAGGATGAGAAGAGATAAAAAGAGATAGGAGAAGAAAGGGGAGAGTCGGAGCCCTCGGGCCCTTGTAGCACCGTAGGAGAGCCTTGTGTGGCTTGCTTTGATAAGCTCTTGAAGGCTTTGTATGGTATGGAATAGGGTTCTAACTCCTAAGACTTAAAGCTAAGAGGTCGAGAAGAGAGGCTAGGGGATCACACATACCTAACTTTCATGAAAGGCAAGGGTGGGAAGAGTTTTTTGAATTCTGATTTTTATATGGGAGGTGTACATCAAAGAGAGAAAGATCTTCTCACTTTAAGCTCTTTCTCTCTTAGGTAAAAATTCTCAACCCCTAAACCAAGGGATGGGGGTCTCTATTTATAGGAAAATGGTGGATTAGAAAACCACTTATATGCTAATTGGGGTTAGCAATTAAGTAATCTCAAATCTAAGGTTTTCTAGAATTTTGAGAGTTTAAAAAAGTGTAAAGGTGATTCTAATGGCGGATGATGAGCTGGGGCTTTAAGCCACTCAAAGAGTTGCAAATAGGTATTAAAAGGGTGCAACGGAACTAGCAAAACACACCCCAAAGGTTGAGGTGGTCAGCAAGTCAAATCCCAATCACAAATTTTAGGGCAAAAATTATGAGTTACTATTCATATGTTTGGCGTAACTAATAGTTATGACAATATACAAGAAAACAAGAATTAACGTTCAAAGTTGGCCAGGGTGGGGCTCATTTTAAAATCAAGAACTAATAGTTGCGCCAGGCTTAAATTCTAAGAGAAGTGGCCTGGCGCAACTAATAGTTGCGCCAGGCAAAATTATAATTGGCGCAACTATTAATTGTGCCAAATCCTTAAGGGGGGCCCACTTGAAATTTCCTTTTTGCCCTCCGAGTTCGGACTGCTATATCTTTTTATATGTAACTTCAATTGGGGCGATTCTTGGACCGTTGGAAAGCTGACGACTTCTATTTTTCAATGGTATAAGATTTGATTGCAGTAGATGATCGTAGTTGATTCTGGTGTATCCCTCCTTTTTCCAAGGCTTGGGAGGTTAGGTTTAGGTTTAGAATGGGTTCTAAGGGTCGGGATGGTTGGGGTTGATTTCCAAGGGTTTGGAAAGGTTCCTAAGGGTTCGGGAAAATTCCTAAGAGTTTCATATATGCCATTAAGAGCTCAGAAATGTACCTCTCTCGAAATGTATTTCGATCAGGCCTTGGGCCAAATTTGGGTGTCTGTAGACACGTAAACATGAGTGTGTTAAAGAATTGCCGAAAAGTATTTAAAATTACTGAAGAATGGGACACCTTCTACTAGGCATAGAATCATGTCATATATAGTTCATCGATTGAGGAATACGAAGCTGCGATAGGTACCATGGTCCATCGGTATACGAATCATTAAAGTATCCTCCACTGTCTGTATGCGTCTTGGATAGAACCCTATAAGAAAAAATTTGTGTCAGCATGGATGAATGAGGATATGCATTTCGGTAACACAGCTTCAAAATGAGCAGAGAGCGCACCTGCTCAAATTAAGCGCGAGTTGGGATATTCTATCGTTGACCTTTTATAATTGTGAGAGAAAATTGATGGCATCATTGAGAAAAGTAAACTGAAGAGGGGGCATCATTATTTCTCACATTTCTATAAGCTCATAGTGGATCATGTGTTTAGAGCCGCACTGGAATTATAAAAGCAAACAAAGTTGCAGTTGAGACGCAACCTGTTATGGAATCTCAGTGCACGCATGTACTATGTAAGACACGTGGCCTTCCATGTTTGCATGAACTCTCTTCATGGCTATTGGTTGGTGACATAATTCCTCTCGAATTCATTCATCCTCAGTAGAAAAAACTCTACCACTTTAAGGCTAGTGCATCATCAAGAGGTGTTGAATTGCTATAATGTTTTCAGTGCATATACGACATATATGAAAAGTTCGACCTTGTTGTCAATGACCATATTTATAGACAGTTTCATGAGATGACAGACCCCACTATGACTTTCATGGTCGAGCCGAAGTTATCGCAAAGTATATGCGACAGGCCTAAGGAGAATGAGAACAAATGAAAACATGGTGTGTCCTTAAAAAGAAGAGAGAAATTCGGGTTTTAGTACGTAATAAAAAAAGTTAATACGAAGGTGAATGCAAAGCATGAAGGGAAGAAGGTTACAATTGTTGAAGTTCCGAAGCTTCAACAAAGTCTCAGAATTAAATTATATCTAAAGATACCCCATGAGTTTGTGTGTCCTATCACAACTAATATTATGGAAGTAACGACAGATGGGCACTGCGAGTTTAGAGTTGTTGCACACTGGTTAGGAATGGGCTACGATGAATGAAAAGTAGTGCGAGCGGATTTGTTGACTAAGTTGACCTCCCACACGAAGAAGAATTTACTGATTTTCGACACTGAAGAACTAATGATTCAGATAAATGTGATCCTCAACTACTTTACTGATCATACTCAAAGTGCCCACTGGATGACAGTGTCGGACATGGGATACCTAATAGTGTCGTGCTATTGTACCCCTTCAGTCTTTCTTATCACCCGACTTTGTATGACCTTTCACTATGGATAGTAGCAGATACAACGGATAAGGTTATTTGCATCGCTCATATGAACATGTGTCACTTTGTCCTAGTCACCTTGATTAAAGATAGTCTCGTTCCGTCATCGACGGCTGCATGGAGGTGATGATTGTGCAGCAGGGTGACCTTCTCAGTTTGCGAAACAATCTACAAACTTCAACTCTGCCAATGATGATGAGAAAGTTGTGACCGAAGATCATCTGATCAATGACCTCAATTGATCGCACTACCTAAGAATTTGATAGTCTTTTTAGTTGGGGTGGGGTATATATATGTAAATGGGGAAAATATTATAATCATATCAACATCTTTTTGTGTAATTGATATGAATACATATACTATGAAATAATAAAAAAATAAATACAAATTTATTTTTTTTATTAAAATGCATATTTTCTTTTGCTAATATTTCATTTGACTTGACTCCTATTATGATCATACTAACATCTTTTTTTTTGTTATAAGATATTTTGATTAGTTTAGGTTGAATTTTTATTGGGATAGAAATAGGTAGCAGAATATTATGACCTACCTTGTAAACTGAAATTGTGGCATACAATCACGCGTATGAACTATATATGTCATATTGCATGAGGATCCAAGCACTTCAGACTGACTTTCCTCACCTTGGGCCTAAATGTCATCGATTCCAAGCACTTCAATATGAAACTGTGTAATACCTTCTTTTGTCATGCACAAAAATCACAGAATGGGGCTTCCATAGAGGTATCACTATGAGGTAGGAACTCGACATCCATACAGGCTTCCTTATATTTGTCAATCTCATAACAATTGGATGAGCTTTCTAATTTCAAATCAATCCAAATCATAAAATAAATCTCATGGTTGTATAAATAAACTCTTAGGAAAAATTGTTAATATGTTATAGAATCAAAATGAATGGCATCCACAAAATTAGGTTTAACCAAATAAATCCTATAAAAAAATGTGGGTTGTGATTGAATATAACAAAAAAAAAAGTGCCAAAAAAGTATTGTGGGTGTGATGGTGGGCACCCACTGTCACACACCCAGAACTGACAGTGGGTACCCACTGTCAGTCTTCCCTTCAAAAAAATTTACCATTTGACGATGGGCCCCACTGTCATAGATACATTAGTGACAACAAGCACCTATCGTCAGGCCATCAGTGGATGAACTCCTATGAGCAGCCTCACTAGAGTTCAACTTCTGATGGCCTCATGGTGGGTGGTCACTGTTACAAACACAAACTTGATAGTGGGCACCCACTATCAGGAAGAAATTGGTTACCCTCTGACAATGGGCACCCACTATCACAAAATGAATGAGAACATTCAAAAATTCTTCCTCGCGGTGGGTGCCCATTGTTAGGTTTGTGTTTGTGACAGCAGACACCCACCATGAGGCCATCAGAGATTGAACTCCAGTGAGGCTACTCACGAGAGTTCATCCAGTGATGGCCTCACGGTGGGTGCTTGTTGTCAATTACATACATCAGACAGTGGGCACCCATCGTCAGACCCACAACATTTTTTTTTTAAGTGAACTCTAACAGTGGGTGCCCACTGTCAGTTATGGGTATGTGACAGTGGGTGCCCATCGTCAGACCCACAACAATTTTTTTTTATTAAGTGAAAGTTGACAGAGGGTGCCACTGTCAGTTATGGATCTATGACAGTGGGTGCCCACTGTCAGACCCGCAACAAAGTTTTTTTTTTTTTGGCATTTTTTTAGGGGGTTTTATTCAATCACAGCCCACATTTTTTATATTATTTGATTAAATTCAATCTTGTGGATGCCATTCATTTTGATTGTATAACATACTAAGAGTTTGAATTAATTTGAAATTAGGAAGATATGAGATTGAGAACGATAAGGAAGCTCATCCAGTTGTTATGAGATTGAAAAGGGTAAGGAAGCCCAACCAATTGTGTGTGTATATAAATCTTTGATGAGTTAAAAAGTGGCGGGCACCCATTTCCCTTCAACATATACAAACTAACATTGTAAGTGCTAAAATAATCTAAACAGACATTTGCAAGGCTTACTAACAAGTCAACTGATAGTAGTGTCTTCATTTACACAAAAATTATATCTTCAAGTCCTAGAGAGCGAAAAATATATATAGACATATACAAAAATAACTATACATCCCATAACACTCCAACTTTCACTTCACTCCAAGTTTCTCATTTTTCGTGGAGGATTTCGGCGTGGTGTTGTCGCATATGTGTCTCTCGAACTTGTAGTGGTATCAGCGATAGTGGGTACATTGACTCTCATACTTGTAGTAGCAGCCTATGAGGAGGGCAAATAGTCCAATCGAAGCTCATCGTGTACCCTCTTCGTGACCTGCATCACGTACCAAATGTCTTGATTTACACCGGCAGCTATCGATTCCTCTAATAGCATCAATGCCCTAACTTTGTGATGTCACTACATTCAAAATGAGCGTTAGACATTATATAAATGAGAGACGTTATAATAACGCAAATACGTACCTATTCCTTTGAGATGTCGCCGACATCTCTACTTTTGGATGACCTCAAGCTCCTGTGTGGTTGGGATCCACGAGGTACAAATGAGAGAACTTCTTATACCACTCCATATAACTCTCCACAGTGGCTCTACTAAAAGTTTGAGCACCATAATCCTCTACAGCTAATTGGTGACTGTGATAACGTTCAAAATATTTTGGAACAGCTCGGTAATATACAATATATGTTTTCGCAGTTGTCCCTCTAATGCTCCCTTCTGTAAGCGCTACTTGTGGTGGGGGGATTGATTGCATGTGTCCCAATTGTCTCAACATCTGCTCTGGGTAATACGGCTCAATGATATCAAAACAGAACAGACATCCAATGCAAAACACCGTAGGAGTAATCGAATATTCTTATCTAATCTTACAATATGGATCCAAAATAACCTGTACGAGAGAGAAAGAGAGAGAGAAATTACAATTATAATGCCATGTGTATATAGGTTCACGTAAAATAACTAATTATGATATTATCTAATCCATTCGTAAGTCATCCAATGCTTCACGTAAGAGAACCAACTTTGATTTGGGATGCACGAGTTGACTTAAAGGTTGTTGTCACCTACAGGCCAAAGGCTATTTGTCAAAAGATTTTTGTATAAGCGTTGGACGCTCAATAACTAGGTGCCTGTAGCTCTACGCCTGAAAAAATAAAACATATAGTTTAACAACAACACACATAAACTATTTATTAAATATTAAAAATATAATTTAGTAAGACATTGTTATGCAAATGTAGTGTATCTCAACCAATATAAGTAGCCCAGAAATTTGTGCGACCTTCTTTCTTGATGCGATGCTCAACTGCCTATAAAGATGCCAGGTGCAGCTGCTCCCCACGCATAATCCCCAACAGTCTTAAGATCGACTAAACACTTTACATATCGAGCTGACACCATACTGTCTGATCATTGGTAAGGCTTGTACAGCCTAACAGATAACGAATGTATCCCCTTGCAGCACAGTCAATCTGATCATTAGGTATCTGGCTCAAACAAGAACGCAATCATTCCAAGTAGAAAACTTTCCCCTTGCATCCTTTGTGATTCAATTTTTCGATCGCATCACCACTCTTAATACAGAATGCTTGAGCACACATGACCACCAATTCAGGTGCACTATAAGGGTTTGCACCAATTGCCTTTTCGACTACAGCTAGGCTAATGAGATGTTTCAGGTCGTCGATAGTGATAGTTATCTCACCTATAATGAAGTGAAATGTATTCGTCTCAGGGTGTCATCTCTCAACCAAGACAGATATTAAGACACAATTGATCGTCCTGAATGCAACCCTAGCAAGTAACCAAAACTCAGTCATCTTGATTTTACATTTAAACTTACGATGTATTGGACCATGCATCAAGTTTGGCTGAATGTTGTATGCAATAAAGCGTACCTCGATCCTACATCAACCAACAACAAAATTATAATTATGTACATATATTTTAAATAAAAAAAAAAAGAAATACATTACATGAATTGAATGTGTTGTTTACTTACTTTGTTAACCCATAGATCATGAGCAACATGGTTTCTATACCATCGTAGAGGCGAGATGTCCGTTGGGCCTTCGGGAAATGGTGCCACATTATCCTCGACTCTAGTTTGGGATGGCTCAACGTCGATCTCTTGCATTTTTCTCTTCTTTTTTGGAGCTCGAGATGCTTCTTCTCTGCCTTCCACTCTCTCTTCCACCCTCTCATCTTCAACTCTATCACCTTCACCCACTTCCACTCCCTCACCTTCACCTTCACCAACTTCCTCTCTTGCTTACACTTACTTTCACTCTCTCTTTCACACTCCCCTCCCTAATTCCTTCTACTTACCCGATAATGTATATCGCACTCCCCTCTTCCAAAATTTCTTCCACGCTCCCCTCTACTACCATATCATCCACTCTCCCCTCTCCAATAATTTCTTTCACCCTCCCTTCGACTGCCACATCATCCACTATCCCCTCTCCAATAATTTCTTCCACCCTCCCCTCTACTGCCACATCATTCCTTCTCCTCTCTCCAATAATTTCTTCCATCATCCCCTCTATTGCCCTATCATCCATACTCCCCTCTCTAATAACCTCTTTCACCATCCCTTCTACCACTCTCCTCCACTCTCTCTTCTAATATTCTCTCTTCTTACATCATTGCATTTAATAAAGACAAGACTTCACTCTGTGATTCGGATATCACTGTCACTGCAACTTCAACAATTATTGCTAAAATCTCATAATTATTAACATCAATTTTAGAATCCAAAATCCTCTCTTCAGATGCTAATTTAATTTGGGCTTTTATAAGCCTTATTCTATAGGAACCCATAGGCTATTTACAAAAATAATCCATTTTACACTCTGACCGTCAATTTATACATCAACGATAGTTGGTTAAGAACCACAACAAGTAGTGAATACCCTTAAATCCACCAAACTATTATTTGAGTTCACCCACATTGATTTGGTTGAACTCAAAGATTTGGTAGGTGGATTTAACGGAACTCAAAATATTAAAACAACTAAATATGTTGAACAATCAACGCCCTATTAAGAATTTCAATGACATGCTGATTATATATATATATATATGATATTACCTTGAACCATTGACTGTCGTTGCTCCACAAACCTAACAAGAACTCAGAAGGTTTCTTCGCCGCTCTTCAAATTCCAATATTTGTTCGTTCCTCACGTTCTTCGCGAGAAAAAGATTGGAGAAGACGATGTTGGTGTACAACCACGAGACCAAAAAGGATTCGTATAGCTACAAAAGCCCTTCCTAACATTGCACATCGCGAAAAGAAGAATTGGGAAGATTATGTGGATGTACATCCATGGCCAATTGATTGATTTAGAGGATTTTAGAGGAGTAGAGTTCAAATATGACACAAGCACGAGAAGAAGAAGAAGGAATATGATATGGGTGTATAACAAAAGAAAGTGGTGGGTGCATTTGAACGTTAATGATTTAATTTGAATAAGGGGGTGAAAATAAAAATTCGATTTGGGTAAGACGTGCAACCACTTATATGGGTGAACTCAAATAATCTGTGGGTGAAAATAAAGGTACTCTTATAAAAAGATACAAGTTTAGTCTTGAATTCATCAATCTCTACTTATGTTAGAGAGTGATTCCTTGCACATAATTTTGAAAGTAAGACTTAATAATTTTGGGACTTATGACACATGTAACATCATTTAATTTGTCTGATTTGAAGGTCTTGATGTAAAAAAAAATTTAGCCAAAGTTTGACATGAAATATCGAATTTTGTCTTTTAATTCTACACATTCAATGACCATCATTTGATTCAATGGTTGACTCTATTGAATTAGATGATAGAGGTTGTATTCCATGTCAATATTTGCCACCAAAGATCATTACATTTTTGTCCAAGTAGTTGCTGCCTTTATTTTATAGATGTGTCATGAAAATGAGCGGATGTATAATTATTGTGAAAACAATAATAGAATATATAAAAGTATACGGATAATATTATTAATCTTGTGAAAAATGAGCGATGTAGCCAAATATAACTTTACCCTTCATTTTACAAACAATTGACTTTGTTGACTACATGATTCTATATGACTTTTTTATTTTTATTTTCTCACAAGAGTGTTATGGAATTAACCCGCTCCAATATGTGGCACCCGATTATGGGATTACATGCTCATGTGGTAACAAACTAATGTAGGACAATAAAGTTACTTGACCCTTAATACCATTTTATTAATTTTTTTCATTAGTTTCTAATTGTTTATTCCTCCAATCATATGGTTCCTAATAAAATATTTTCAACACTATTACTGTTATGACCTGAAATTTCGTTGACCTTGTTTAATAGTGTTTGATGGGCGAAGCACCAAGACCCAGTACTTGTGTGCACACCATATCATGGCCCACACACTCTTAAATTATAAAATTCTAATATTATACGTTTACACCGTAAAGACAACTAAAATTTTAGCAAGCAAGTAGAGTCCAAAATGGACTATTTATTTTAGACGATCCCTACATCCCTCTCTTGGGATATCTTTCTCTGCTTAAATCTCTCCTCCTGAACTCTCTTCCACTCACATCTCGCTCCTCCTAACTTGTATCTCTCGCACTGGCTCTTTCCTGCTCGCATCCAACCTAGCCGCACAATCAATCCACCACCGAAAACGCATCACCAAATCAACGCGTAGGCAACCGCATCACCGATCTAATGCGTGGGCTCAAAGCTACTCGATCAAATCTCTCAAACCTTCATGGATGCTCCAACAGGTGAGTGCCTCTCAATCTATCATAGGGTATCTAATTTTTTTAAATAAAAATAAATATGATTTATTGAGCTCCATTAATGGCTGCTTAGCCATGAAGAAGAAGAAGAAGACAATTATATATATATATATATATATATATATATATATATATATATATATATATATATATAAGAATAATAAAAATAATAATGATATACATGCAAACACATATATAGATATGTGTGTGGGTTACACTGGAGCCAACCTCTTGGTCGTCTTCTTCCCCTAGCCACCTCTGTACGTGTGATGCAAAGAAACCAAAAAAAAGGGGTGGGGGAGAAAAAAAATAAAATATATATATATATATATATATATATATACTGTGATAATTGCACGTGGCACACAAGGGAGCCAAACTCCTTCATCAACCTCTTCTTCTCCATTCCTCCACCTATGCAACAACAGAGACTACATAAATTAATTATGTAAATTGATAAATATTAATAATATTATAAATATAGATGCATGAATTTATAGACAAGTAAACATATATACAAATTTTTTTTATGCGTGTGAGTGACACTTGAGCCAAATTCACAACAATTCACAAACTGCATATATAGATAATTATATAATACATATATTTGATACAAGAGAGAGAGAGAGACCCAATCTTTCTAACCCGCATAACCCAATCCCTTTTTTAAATCCCTCTTCTGCTTTGCTCCCACGTCCCTTCAACAACTCTCACGTTCCTACTACATAAACTATAAAAGATGATTTTTAGAGAGAGAAAGACTCATGATTTTAGTAGAAATTTAGAAAGAGAAGGACAGACAGACCCAACTTATAATAAAGAAATTTTGAGAGAGAAAGACCCAACCTACAATAGAGAAAGTTAGAGAGAGAGACCCAACTTACAATAGAAAAATTTAGAGAGAGAAAGACAGAAAGACCCAACATACAATAGAAAAATTTAAAGAGAGAATGAGAGAGACTCATATTTTTATAAAGAGAAAAATCATGAGTTTTAGCAGCAAGAGAGAGATTCATGATTTTCGAAGAGAGAACGACCTCATTAGACACATAACAACCACCAATGAAGAGTAATCAGATTTAAATATTAGAATAAATATATGGCTAAATATCTCTTATTTACTGTTTTACTCAATGCTTTATAATATGTACTCTACGTCAATTTTCTTCATGAATGCGTAATGTTTATGACGCACGGTAGTTTTCTTCTTATATGTGTTCACCATCATTATATACTGTTTATAATGTAAAAATTATTATAGGACATGAGCATGTAAGTTAAGAATAAAATATGACACATGATATAAGCCTTCGCAACGGTGGAGTTTTTTTCACGGTCACATGAAACTTGAAATGTTAGTGCCCATGTACGGATGCAACCTTCTATGATAGTGTGAGATGCCACACGGAGTATAGTCAGGTTACTACCGAACCGGTCTCTTGAAAAGTATGGTTTAATAAAGTCTATCACATCGTGACCCATTATAACTAAGTTTTAAGTAAATATGAAAAATGAATATATTAAGATGCATGTATGTTAAGAAAATAGAGACTTACGCTCACGCAAATATGAAATTGTGGTGGGGATCTAAACCCATAACTGAATAATGAAATGATATGATAAGATATGCTGTGAAGATAAGCTAAATATGAATTAAGTTCTACACGTGTCATACCTTATGAGTCACCGTAAGGTTCTAACGTTTACAGTCGATACGGGTCTTAAGGACATTATAGTTTTGTCTCGAATTGAGGGGACATTGTGATTATTATAACAGTAATCTCATCTGGCTGGATGATGGTTTATGTTATGATATGAAGGTTAGGTGATTATCTACATATGGACCTCACGTGGTAGGCTCGAGTAGTAATCCCGATACATATCGTTTAAACGAGATAAGTAAGATACAAAGTACGTTCAGTAGGCGTATGGAGTAATAATAAGACTTACGATATGTCACGTATAATAAATTGATGAGACAAATAGGAAAAATGATAAGAAATAGATGCATCATGTATTCTTCATTTTATATTATGCATTTCAGTTTTGATTTTGATATGCTATGAATTATGGATAATTTTATCATTTTATTAAAATGCTAGTTTTATTTTCAAAATGCACTGTAATTCAAATGATTGCACACACGATTATCTGGGTAAATTATGGTGGATCGATTATGTAACCACTAAATTTACGCGACTGAGTAAACTCACCTCCTCTCAAAATCTAACAGTTTCAAGTGAAGACTCCGATCGTCCTGTCTATGATGACGTGGAGACTACTGTACCGGAAACGACTTATATAGATGAGGACGTCGGCTACCACTTGGATGAGAGCGTAGACCCGACGGACTTTTATGAGCATTGAAATCCCTTAGGCTCTAGTTTTATTATTTTAAGAGACATATTATAGTCTTTTGATATTTTTAGGAGTTTATGTTTGAGACCATTTTACCCAACGTAAAACTTATTTTATTTTATATCCTAGATGTAAGATTAGGATTTTACCTTACTAATAGATGTTTACTCTTTTCGCTTTTGCTTTCGATCTTTTAAATATAAAATTTAATGCCTTGATCCATATGTTAAGTCTTTTATGAATATATGCATGTCTGCTTATCGCCTTAACAAGCGTGCGGTATCATAGCACATAATTTTAGGCCCTCGAGATCGGGTAAGAATTTTGAGTGATGACAATTACCTATTACAATAAAATAGAAGACTTGTGAGAATATCCCACATCCATGAAGAGGCCCATCTAGAGCATAGTTACCAAATCGGCAATAGTTTGCCGAAGTTAAAATTTGAAAAAATTCGGCAAATTCGGGAAAATATTTGAAGGAGAAATCAGTGAGAAAAATTTTAAAATAAAAATAAAATAATTTTAAATTATAAAAAATATTTAAAAAATTAGCAAGTCACAATTTTTTTTGAAAAGTTTAGGAATAATTTCTTGTGTTTTTGTGAATTTTCATAAAATTCGTGAATAATTCAAGCGACCTTAAATTTCCGAATTATTCACAAAATTTTAAATAATTTCGTGATTGTTGTGACTATGGTCCATAGGATCCCAATCTCCAAGTTGCTATAGATATATGCGGATACATTTCATTAATCACAACTAATAGAGGAATCCCACTGCATCCATCTCATGTCATCAATCACCATCGCCAAATAAATCCACTGTTTAACTTATACACCAACAGTGATCTAGTGTACGAGACACTACAATTACATCTGAGCTGTCAATGGGTCGGGTCGACCCAATATGTACTCGCCCACCTGGGATCTTTTACTAGGTCAGGGTGTGAGGCACATAAATTTGAGCCGTTGGGTCTGGCATGAAGCATTGGACCAACCTTCGTGTTGACCCGACCAAACCCCATATTATATATAAAAAAAGGGACAAAATATGGGTTTTTAAGTGGGTTAAGTCAGATTTTTAGGCAAGGCCAGATTTTATGGTCAAGTTAGACATATGTTGTTTATTCGTTGAGTAGGGCCGGGTCGGGCATATCCCCGACCCCAACTGACCCATTGATAGGTTCATCGGGCACCTAAGACAAGCACCCCAACCGACCCTTTGATAGGTTCATCGGGCACCTAAGACAAGCACACCATTGTTGACAATTATGCCCGACCCCAACTGACCCATGGATCAAAATATCGTCCGATACGGTATATTCAATGTACCGTATCGTCATTTTGTATGTAAAAGCTTGGACGATGCATTCAATATATCATTCGGTATTTTACTATTCTGATACATATCGTCCGATACGTATCGGTTTTGAGCTCGGACAATATGTATCCGATGTCCGAAATTTTGATCCATAAACCGACCCATTGATTGCTTCATTGGGCACCTAAGACGAGCACCCCAACTGACCGCTTGATAGATTCATCGGGCACCTAAGACAAGCCCACCATCATTCACAAATATGCCCGACCCCAACCAACCCATTGATAGCTTCATTGGGGGCTGAAGACAAGCCCATCATCATTCACAATTAGAATAAGGATCATGGCTCTTGACCCACATTTAGACACCAAATGGTGTCTAAATGATCTTCTACGCCTCTCTTTTATCTCATAGCATTTAAGTTATTATTGTGCCACATAGCACACATTTATGATCAATCTAAATTGTTCAAGTGGCAATTCAACGTTGGAACATGTCTCAACTAAAAGATAATGCTTTTAAGTGGATTTAAATCATCTGATCAATGAACTTTAATATCAACCATCAAAATTAAGAACAACCATTAAGGCTTGAGTGCACAAATAAGATGATTCTAATCTCAAAGACATGATTATTTTTGTACCCATAGCCTTTCAATTGATTATATATCACTTTGACTGTATCTTTGAGTTCACCCACATTGAAATCCATTGACTGCGTTGAATCCTACAATTTAGATAGTTTTTCATCCCAATCTTTCACATAATACATCTTGAGATCATGCTCTTACCATCACCGTCAGTTTTTAATTTTATATATGGTATCTATTCCAAAAAAGTGACCTTAATATCAGGCTCAAATAAGGTAACTTTTTGGGATGTGTACCACATGAAATAAAAAACATATGGTTTGATGGCACGCTCGTGATCTCAAGATCCATTATATTAAAGATTGGAATGAAAAACAATTTGCACCGTTGGATTCAAATCAGTCAATGAGTTTCAGCGTGGGTGAACTCAAAGATTCTGTGGGTGGAATTAAAGGTACTCTTTAGGAATATTAAGTTACTGAATTGAACGGTGGAAGATGCTCATACTTCCAAGACCATTTGGACGTTTGAGGTACTCTATACTTATCGGTCACACTGATAACCTGAATTCTGACCTTCACGAATCCCGTTAAAGTGATTGGCCTCCCGAGGATTCCCCCAAATATAGCAGGGTACTTCCTATATTTCACTTTCCCGCCTCAACTCAACTCAAGAGTCGACTCCCTCTCTCTCTCTTTCTCTCTCTCTCTACTCTTTCGTTTTCTATCTGTTCTCACAAATTTCGACAAAACTTTGGGCGGGAGAAAGCGGTTTTTTGAAATCCGAACCCGGTTTTCCGACCATGGCAACCCGGTTTTCCGACGTCAATGAGGACGACGACAGTCCACGCGATCCCCCGGAAGACATTCGTTGCCGTCGAAAAAACGGCAAAATATGGCGTTGCAAGAACGAACGAATCGACGACGAGGAATATTGTGAGAAACACGCTATGGCTGAGAGATTAAAGCTCGAGGTTAGGGTTAGGGTTAGGGTTAGAGGGAGAGGGAGAGGGAGAGGGAGAGGGAGAGGGAGAGGAAGAGGAAGGGGAGGGAGATCTAATGATGGATTGGAGAAATCGGACGGTGAAAGTGTTTTGGAAGATGATGGTGATGGCGTAAGTGCGACTGCGGAGCAGGAGAATCGGAGGGAGGAGAAGAGGAAACGGAGGCGCAGAGAAAACAAATCAAACGATGGGGAGGTGGAGGAACTGGATTTGAAGGGTAAGACCCTCGATTCTTCTAGGGTTACGGTTGGGGTTTCTGATGGTGGTTGTAAGGGGAGCTTAAGAAAAAGGAAAGAGGTAAAGTTTATTCATTTATTTATTTTTTTCTGGGTATTTTTGTTTTGTAGGAAAAGGTGCATTTAGGTTACTGGTTTATTTTTTCATGAATTTGATAATTAATAAGTACATAAAATTTTTAAAAACTTGTGTTTTGGATGCAAAAAACGTATTTTTTTAGCCACAAATATTGCGACTTGGCTCGACATCCAAACTCCAGTTAATCTATTAAAAATTTTTAGCTCTCAATAAAAACTATGAGAAGTTACAAAACGGAAAGTGATTTACTGGGATTTCTTGGGCGTCTTCAACAGAGAGGTGGGAGGGACTCTGACTATGACTAATGAGAGAGCACTACTATGGTCTAAGGTTTATGTAATTTAGAGTTTTTGTTATGTAATTTAGAGTTTTTTATGTGTTTTGAGAGGAGAGATTTTGGGTTTCTTAATTGGTGAAGTGAAAGATATGGGGTGGTTTCTTTATACAAAGAGATAAAAGGAGAAACCCAGCGCCATGATTACTAGGGAGATTAACTTGGCTATAATGATTATCTAAGATCAGGTTTTTTAGAAAGATATAAGAAAGTCTTTTACAACTAGTCTTTATTCTATCCACTTTTTCCAGTTTTATTTTGAAGTTAATGGATGGGATTGGTGGATTCTATCTGATTGTTGATGGTTGGGTTTCTTTAAATCTTGTCAGTTGATTGAAGTTTTTTGTTGGCTTTTATTGCTTTTTGGGGGGGTACATTGTGTAGTTTTGAAATTTATATTTTGACATATCTATAATTTGATTTCTTGGTTGTCTTTCCTTTTCTTTTTAACAAATAATCAGCTATTTTAAAATAAAGGCCAGCACAGAGATGGCCAACTCTTCGGCCAGGAAAAAACCCCAAAAGGGAAATGCTATATGAAAGATACAAACTTCAATTCTTGAACACGGAGTGCCAGATGTTAGAAGAAAGTTGAGTACAAGCCTCTTTGCCATGATTCTGTGGAAAAGAAAAAGAGGAAATTGACTCTTCTCATTGGTATCAAAAGGTTTATCAAGCTATAAAAGTGCTTTTTACAAAACAATTATGTAGGAGGTTTCTCAAGCCATCAAGCATAAATGTCAAGGCTTTCTTTTGTTTTTTGATATGCAAGCCTGAGGTTTCTCCGGTCGTCACCTGTTTACTTCAAAATCGTCACTTGTTTACTTAAAAAAGAGAGGCCAAAAGCAGGAATACAAAATATACAATGAATAAGAGAATGGAAGGATGAAATAATACAACACTGCAGTGGAAGCTTCGGCATTGCCATTGCCCCCACGAGTGGGATACATTCCATCTCAAAACAGAGTTACTAGGCCAATTATTAATCATGAGATCCTTGAGATCCAATATCCAGCCGCACCTAGCTGCACATTCCAGTGAAGAAATGGCGACTCCTTCATTCATGTTGTAGTTCTGGAGCAGGTTGAAGATTCTGGAACAGGTTGAGGATATCATCTCCTACCAGTTTCATCAGGAACCTTTTATGTCTAATTTTATACCCACAAATTCTATTGTTTCTCTCTTTCCAAAGATAGCATTGAAGGCCACTAGAAGCACATGATGAAAATATTTGTTGATCTCTTGATGCGTCCAGCTACCTCTTGAATATCCCCTACTCTAGGATTATCGATATTGCATCTTGATAACACAGACAACCAAATCCACTTCGAATATGTGCAATCAAAGAACATAGGATTAGTGTCCTTTCTATCGGACCAACAGAAGACACACCCAGATGGCATTTTCATGCCTCGGTTGATAATATTTTCCATAGTGAGCAACTTTTTGTTGATGGCTAACCAGGTGATAAAGGAATGGCAAGGAACTCTATGGCAGCTCCAAACAACCTTCCTCCATTCAATCTTGTCAAACTGATGTCTTAGAGCATTCCTAGCACTTTTGAAAGTAAACTTTCCAGAATTTGATGGTACCCAAATCATTTGGTCCATCTTGTTCATTCTTGGAATGAGTTGCTCCATATTTTGATCCCATACCAACTTTATTCTTTCCGGAAGATGACAAGGTTTTTTCCAAGTTCCTTCCTCCACAAAGTCTCTAACTTTTGCATTTTGATGGCTTTCAAAAAGGGATGTCATTTGATAACCATATTGAGAAACAATCAAGTCTCCCTCCGCCCAAGGGCCCCTCCACCCAAGGATCCCTCCACAGAAAGGTTGAGGAACCATCTCCCATCTCCTATAATGATTCGTATATGTTTCATGGTAGCCTCCCTTGCTCTAAGTATTCCATTCCAATTTCCAAGTCTATGAGCAATTAATAGGCTTTAAAGTTTAAGCAACTCCATAGTTCTCCATTTCCCACATATCTTGCTTTAATCCATCTGGACCATAGAGAATCATCATTAGACACAATATTCCAAAGTAAACTAGCAATACTGGCTTTGTTCCAATCCTTTATCTTCTGCAGCCCCAGTCTTCCCTCAACAATGTATCGACAAACCCGATTCCAACTAATCGGGTGCATGGATCTCTCTAGCGAAGGACCCTACCAAAAGAATCTAGAGAACATGACTTCAATCTTTTTTATAACTTTCTTTGAATATAGAATGAGGCACTCTAGAAAATATGAAGGCTATTTAAAACAGATTTGATCAACTCAAGTTGACCCGCATACGATAGGAAAGATGATTTCCATCCTTCAAGGCGCTTTTGGATTCGATTAATGAGAGGTTGGCATAATGAGCAAGCCACCGTGCTAGAAAAAAATGGCAAATTCAAGTATTTTGTGGGGAGATCTCCTTCAACAAAACAGAAGCAATCAATGATATCTCTCTGATATTCACAAGCTTTTGCTAAAGAAGATGCAACTTTTCCTATCATTGGCTTGGAGACCTGATAGAATATGAAAATCATCAAACACTCTCCTAAGTCCTAACACATCATCCGCAAAAAGTAAATGAGAAATGCCTGGAGCATTTGGGAAAGAAGGTACCATAATATTGTCCGAATTGATGCGTTGCTCTAATAAACATGAGAAATCTTCTATTACCAAAGTGAACAGGTATGGAGACAGCTGATCTCCTTGACGAATTCCACACTCGCTAGGAAATAACCATGCGCCATCCATTAATGAGGATAGAGAACCGAGGTGTCGTCACACATTCTTTTATCCAATGAATCCACTGATCATTACACACAATCTGCTTGAGGATAGACAAAATGTATCCCAAATCAAATTTTGAGCAAAAATACTTGGGCTCCATTTGAAGATGGAATTCCCGAACCATTTCATGCGCAAATAAAATATTGTTCAAAAATTTTCTCCCTCTAGTGAATGCCGACTGATTTGGCTGACAATAGATGGAAGGCACACAGAAGACCGGTTCGCCAAATTTGAAATCACCTTATGGATAAAATTGCAAAGCGCAATTGGCCTGAACTTGTCAAAAGATCTCGGGCATGTTTCCTTGGGAATGCGGGGAATGCTTGTGCCATCTACTTCTTGTAGGAGCTTTCCACTCTTGAAGAAGTGGCCCGAATCCTATCATTCCCAACTATCTCCCTAAAGGTGGTGTAGAATTCCACTGGGAATCCATCCGGGCCTGGTGCCATATTTTTTGGAGACATGCATATGGCCTTCTTGATTTCCTCTGGAGTAATTGGCATTGAAAGAGCTTCAGCCAGAAACTCAATTCAATTTTGATTTGAAAGAATGTTAGTACTAGTAGTTCCCGATTGGCATTTAAAAGCATTTTGAAAGTACATAATGGCCGAGTTCCCAATTTATTTTGGGTCCCTTATCTCATTCCCATGGAATCTTCGATAACATTTATATTGTTATGGGCAATGTCAGAAAAGATAGTAGTAGAAACACTTTGAATTTCTATCTCATTGCTGGTATTTCCTTTGCCTTTTTTCCTTTTTGTTCTCTTTTTTTTGGTCGTGTCTGTGTATGTCCTTTCAGCGCCGTGCTAGTTTTTCAATATATTGCTCATTACCGATTAAAAAAAAAAAATCTATCTCCTCCTTTTAACCATCGCACCCTTGCTTTCTGGCGGGTGGATGACTCCTCAATTTGCAACTACTCATGACTTTTTTAGCATCCTTCTCTTTTTCCCCAAGCTCTGAATTAAGCGGGTCCTGCTGGAGACAACTCTGGATATCATCAAGGCAAGAGATAGCAGTTGCTTTCCTGTCACTAATTTTCCCAAAGCTCTCTTTGCACCATTTCTTGAGCCCAGCTTTGGTGTTGCACAACGTTTGAGTAAAGATATACAGAGGGTTTCCCTCAATTTCTACATTCCATGCCTCTTTAATAGCTCAAAACCAGGCTTTCCAATCCAAGCATAAATGTCAAGGCTGCCATAAATTTCTGATCTCATTTGACAGAAATTACTGGCTGAAAAGGGTTTAATAATCCTGATAACCACATGATATTGGTGATGTACCAATAATCTGAAAAGACTTTCATTGATCTTGATGCTGTATAATTTTATTTGTTCTTTTTAAAAATTGTATATATATATATATATATATATATATATATATATATATATATATATATATATATATATATATATATATATATACACACACACACACACACACACACACACATAGATGCCATGGATTATACACTCGGGTGTAGAAATATCTCTGCGCCCACCTTTACGTTAACATCATGGTGTTCATCGCAAGGATCAGATGCAACAACAACTTAGGCAAGGTCGATCAGATCCCATTCAAAAAAAGATAAATTGTTTTTATGACGTTTCCATTATTAAAAATGTGGTCAAAGTTGGCGAAAATGCTCCAAGGTTTGGGGCGTTACCTTATCTTTGACCCATCAAACGGAAGGCAAAAAAATTATTTTTTTTAAAAAAATATCACATGTCTCATATCTGATCAACCCAAAACGGGATTTGTTTTGGGTTGGCCATGCCACGTGGCATGTGATCTGGAGACTGGGCTCACATTTCATCCTGTGCGCCGGGGTGTATTCTCCCCAACGCCAATATATACACACACAGACAGACACACACACACACACACACAGACAAAGACACCAAAAGCTTCCACAATTTTAAATTAGAAACAATTTTCAATATGACTTTTAAACTTGCCTTTTCAGTCAAGTGCTATTTAGTGTGTGACTAGAGTTTTGAGCTCATAATATTTGAATAAATGCTGGCTGACAATGGAGTGTTTGAATTTATAGCCTCTTTTTGGATCGTCCATGGACTAAGTTTTGGGAAATGACATATATTTGGACTGATTGTAAATGTGTAAACAATTTTTAACAAAAGGCTAAAGATCAAAGGGTTTTAAATGTTTGGTCAGTATAAATTTTGAGTTATCGCCTATTAAAAAGTTGAACGGACGAGTTTGTGTCATTTGCTGTATGACATTTGGTGGATGAGTGGATTAAGTTTCCGTATATTCTATTTTGTTTTATGTTGTGTTGGATTTTATTGTTAGGTTTTCCGGCCTCCGCCAGTGGATTTTGAAGGCAAAATGTGCCATCAGTGTCAAAGAAATGATAAAGGAAGGGTTATTCGATGCTTGAAATGTAGGAGGAAGCGATATTGTGCTCCATGCATAAAACGATGGTTCGTTCCTTTACTTCATATATCTTTTCTACTTTATGTTGGCTTGTATACTCTTAGTGCTTTTAAATTTCACCTGAAAAAGAAACATCTCAGACAAGAGACCATGAGTTTCAGGCATGTACTAAATGAATCAAGTAGATGCTTTTATTGGGCAAAACAAGTCTTCATAAAAGCTTGTTTTCAAATGCTGACATGCATCCTACTTGATACATATTAGCCTCTTGAAAATATACGTTTCAGCTCGGTTTTGGCTATCAACAAACCATAATAGGAAATTGAGATTTAAAGCCATGACTCCACTTGTTTTACTTCCTTTTCAGGAAAAAATGCTAATATATTTGTCGAGCTTGACTTGGTGATGTCAAAAGCTTTCGTATTTTGTCAACCCTTCCTAATGTTGGTTCCCACAATGCATATTGATAAAGCTTCGATGTGTCTCCATTAATATTTCTTTATACAGGCTCGTGTATAAAGAAGAAAATGACATTTTCCAATATTAGAGTTAGGGTTCCCTAGTCCTTCTAAAAGTTTCTAGTCCTTCTAAAAGTTTCTACAGGAAATTTTAATTAGAGTTAGGGTTCCCTCATTTTCTTAACTAACAAAGAAGAAAATGACATTTTCCAATAAACAAATATTTAGTTTGTTTTCTAAAATTCCATGATTCGAAAGTGGCATTAAATGTTAATGCCAATTTTATTTTCTCACTTGGATTTAATACGAGTTTATCTCTTTCACTAATGATATCTTTTGGAAATCACAATTTAGACGTAAAGTTCATAACCCAATCAAGTCCTCAGCTTTAGCTTCATCACAAGGGACCGATAGTGGATTTTATATTGTAATTATATGCACAAAAGTTATATATTATGGTTCTCATTAGTTTTGTTCTATTTTAATTGACTATATTAGGTATTCCATCTGTTTAATTATCAGAAAATATCGAAGTCACAAAAAAAGGCATTTGTTGCTATAGATAGCTAGGTGCTCACCAACCATAATGTCCACTTTATCAATTATCACATGTGTAATCTTAGTGTAGGACTGCACCTAATGGGTATACATGCTTTTTGGTGTATATATCTAAGGGAAACTATTTGCCATATTAGCTGTGCTACATTTTGAAGTCGCATGTTCCCAAGCACTTGTGTGAGACATGCCTTAAAAGAATATTAGAAGTGACGTTTAATGACTTGAGAAAGTTCTCGGTCGAGTTGATTTGGTATCTTTGGAGGTGGATAAGATCAAAGGAATATTCCTGATATGATATCTGTGCCAAGTTTGAGGCTAACTTACTTTAGACAATTTTACCTGGAAAAGTAGCATGGGTGCCAACTGCCAAATGTCCAGGTGTCCACTTGTGTTAACATAACGTTTCAAAATTCCTTGTAAATATATATATTTGAAATAAATGAAATATAATTTAGAAATTGTTCGAACAAGGACTCCTTATGATAAAAACGCAGTTTTGAAGAAGCCATAACTGATGAACTGGTTAAATAGGTCTATGGCAAAAAAAAAAAAGAGCAAAAATAATAAACATGCTCATAACTATTATAAGAAAAATGCAAAAATCCTACCAGGTATTTGCAGGAGCTTTTAGTTACTTAGTAATTATAAAAAGTAAAAACAACTAGGATTTCTTTCTCAAGTATTAGAAGGATGAGTTTCTCAATCTCACGAAAAAAATGTCGACTAGTAACAACAGCTGGTTAAATAGGTCTATGGCAAAAAAAAAAAGAAGCAAAAATAATAAACATGCTCATAACTATTATAAGAAAAATGCAAAAATCCTACTAGGTATTTGCAGGAGCTTTTAGTTACTTAGTAATTATAAAAAGTAAAAACAACTAGGATTTCTTTCTCAAGTATTAGAAGGATGAGTTTCTCAATCTCACAAAAAAAATGTCGACTTGTAACAACAGCCAATGAGACGATGATATTGGTAATCCTCTCTCTCAAAGCTTCCTTCTTAAAATTTACCATTTTGAGGTCTCGATTTTTTACCGGCTCCAAGTTTTTCAATGGAAAACAGTCCTATCCTCGGTGAAGTTCTTTATAATTCCGAAAGAACTATTAAAGAAAACACTACTGGTTTCCTAGCAATCTCTCTTTTTCTTTTCAACGAGTGGAAATTTATTTATCAATAGTGTTTCAATAAAAATATTAAAAAAAAAACATTTATTTAGACAAATCAGGTAATTTATTTTAAGAAGATAAAGAAAGAAAAAGCAAAAGCAAAAGTTAGGGAATATTTCTTCTATGCACATAATGTTTTTAACCATAATGATGCTTCACTATGCATAAAAATTTATGGAGTGTCCGCACTTTAAGTGTCCATAGCGGCGAACTTCAGTTTGACATGCCATCATTGGGAACTTTTAGCTGATGTCATTGTGGTATGGGATTCGTAAATGCCATGAAGTGTAGTGTTGTCTAGGATGATTTTTTTATAAAGTTGATCCTTGGTAACAATGGGACTAGGCTTGGCTGTTGTATCTGAGTCGATGCAATTTTGGTCATGTTTGGGTTGGCATCAATATTGTCAAAGGTGTATTTTTGGATCTGAGTTGTATTCGAGTCGATTCGGTTTGGTTGAGCTGTATGAGATCTGATAATAAACATGAATACAGATTTTTCTTTAATAGCCTACTAATCTCATTATCGTCTATTTCTTTACATGCATTTAATGGCCAACTGAATGAAAATTTCAGCTATGTTAGACTAACATGTTAACCGAGTTTGAATTTGTTCATTTGGAATCTGGAATCTTCGCACTATTTTCCTGGGAAACAAAGTGCTAGGCACAAAGGTTCAGAGTCAGACTGACTACTCCAAGAACACTCATCTATAGCTGGTTATAGGTACAAATAACATACAGAAACGTAACCAACCTTTATTGGTCATCCTGAACCGACGTGCAAATTGATTTTGTCTACATGCCAGTGTATAAAATCCGACTAACTTTACTTTATACTGTTTCAGTCCATATCTACTAAGATTGATGGAGCCTTGTATAAGTGTTTAACCGTTCACAACTGCTAACTTTTGTCAAACTGTTTTGACAACTGAACAGTTCTTCGGGTCAGTCTCACACAGTACCTATGACTGCTTAGGGTCATTACTCAAAATCAATGTGGAATACATTTCAGCTACGTAATGTTGCAGCATGATTCAAAAACCTTTGGACGATGATAGATTCATGAAAATGGAAACTGCTATATAAACTATAATTGTATTATTTGGCTTCATTATAATATGCCATTTGTTACTATTTTTGGGATGGATTGTAATTGTATTGCATTGTTTTTCAGTTCAATATTTCAAGTTTCTTAATTGGGCATGCTTTTCTTCTTGTCATTTGATTTCTTTATTCTATGTCTTATAAATTTTTTGTCATCAATGTAACAAGAATATACTCTCAAATCTTGGGGAAGCCAACACCGGTCCATGTTTGAGCCTTGAGACATAGCAAGTTGGGTGCCACATGGATTTGCGGAAGGTCAATCTAAGGCGACTAAAGTAATTTCATCACCGTGCATAACGATGGTCAATGTGTTAACAAATGAATGGTGAAACAAATTATCATTTCACCTTTTATTTTAATCACTGTTTATCACAATGGTTAATAATTTTCTCTTTTCCCTAAAACCTAAAGGGAGTGGGAAACCTTGGGTGGGGTTGTGCCATTTTTATTAAGAAGTATCACTGTAAAGGAGATAGTTCCGTGATTCAAACATGGGATGATATTCTAGGCTCCCTTTACACACACACACACACACACACACACATATATATATATATATATGTATGTATGTATGTATGTATGTATGTATGTATGAGTAGATTAATGAAGTTAGGGTTAGGTATGGAAGAAGAAGAAAAAGAAAGCAAAAGAAAGAAAATTAGGGTAAAGTGGCATTCCTTAGCACACTTCCTAATGTATTAAGAGTTTATATATTATCTTCTTATTACACGGGTATCAACGACACAAAAATAAGTAAACTAGAGTAAGTTGGTCACTTACTTCGCACACCCCTATTACGACTAGATACACCCATACACATGCAAGGATAGTTACACCACCAAAACTCCCCCTCAAGTTGGGGTATATATGTCAATCATGCCCAACCTGAAGGTGATGTCAATTAAACGCTTACCTCTAACACCATTTGTGAGAATGTCAGCTAACTGATCCTAAAAGCGAACTTGAGGGAGAGTGATCTCCTTGAATTCATCCTTTTCCCTGATGAAATGACAATCAACCTCAATGTGTTTTGTTCTCTCATGATATACAAAATTCTTTGCAGTATGATGTGCTGCCTCATTTTCACCATAAAGAATCATGGGTAAGGATACATAGACTCCCAAATCACACAGGATATGGCTCAGCCACATACCCTCATGAATTCCTTGAGACATAGCTCGATATCTCCCTCAACACTAGAATTGGATACTACATGATGTTTCTTTGATCACCAAGTTACCAAATTTCCACCTAGGAAGGTACAATACCCAATAGTGGACCTTCTATCCTCAAGAGACCTGGCCCAATCAGCATCGGTGAAGATCTCAATGTCAAGGTGACCATGAGTTCTATACAGTTGTCCTCTTCCAAGACTCCCCTTTAAGTACCTAAGAATCCTGCATACGTCATCAAGATTAGTTTTTGGGTGAGTGCATGTACAGGTTCAAAACACTCACTCCGGATAGTCAAGGCGAGTTAAGGTAAGATAGATCAATTTCCCCATTAGCTTTTGATAGACCTTAGGATCCTTGAGCGGTTCACCAACTTCTCCATTCAATCTGTGCTTCTGCTCAATATGATTAATTATAGGTTTACATCCAAGCATTCCTGCCTCGTGAAGCAGATCTAAAGTGTACTTTCTCCGAGATAATCTAAAGGGGGAATATATGTTGGCCCATATTGGTCAATTGCTTCACACATCTTCAAAAAATATTTGTTTTTAATAGTTTGAAAAGGGATGTCGTGGACATAGAACCATCTAACAACGTGTTGGTCTACGTGTTCTTTTATCTCCTTTGATAAGTGTTCTGAGAGGACGGTTTGCTGCAATTTCCTCTTTCCCTTCACTTCATCAGCTGCTTTGCAGCGCACAAAAGAATCCATCGACCTTGCGTGCGTGATTTCTTTGATAAGAAGTGGCGGGTTTCTCTACTTCATCATGCCCTTCATCACCGAAACCTAAGTCCTCATCCTCATCATCTCTAACAGTCTGCACAAACTCCCGTAATTCCTGAGTGTCTTTTTCCATGGTGGCTTTTTTTTTTCTTTGATCAAGTTGAGAGCGCTTCGCATCTCATCCCTAGCCTTTGCTGACACATCTTTACAAGGGGCTATGTCCCCTTGAACACCAACAAGGTGTTTCCTCAACCGATTAAGGCTGACCATCCGGTCCTTTTTGCAAAATTTGCACGCAATCCATCTTTGGAATTTTTTGGATTCTTCAGAAAGTAATACTTCCAAGCATGATCCCCATTATTCCTTCCGGATGCACGCGAAGACGACATTTGAACTTTTGAAGGTCAAACAATCAAACTACACTCTGCCTCAGCCGATTACCCATTCAAACAATATCAATTAGACAATTACCACGGACCACAGTTCCCAAACAAGTCAACAACCAACGAAAACAATGAAAAAGACTATGCTAGATGATTAGAAATTCAAAATGAGTGAATAACAGCCAATATTATTTATACAATCACTTGATTATTTTAGACATCACATCATTGCTATGGTATGTGCATATATATTACATCATATGAAATTATGAATCAAATTTTGTAAATGACATGTGCATACAAATGACATATAAATGGCATGTGCATACATAGTACATCGTATATATGACATATAAATAGGATCGGTGGATGTAAACAATCCGATCGATGAACTTTAATTTAATATCAGCTATTATAATTAAAAATAATGGTTGATTTTACAAAGCAATCAGATTGGGTGGTTCAAATGGTTATGGAACATATCTCAGCCCAAAGCAATTAGATCGGCGGTTCGACAGTACACAACCCATTGGGGTATGCAACGGGCAATCCTATTCCTATATATATATATACACCTAATTGACTGTGGGGTTTTGTAAAAATTCTCACAAGAAAAAGAAAGAGGAGCTGCCTGCTCTGAAAAAAAACATAGAAGAAGAAGAATAGGGCTGGAGAGAAAAAGAAACTAGGAGGAGCTGCTGTGGAGAAAAAAAAAACAGAGAAGAAGAAGAGGGTTGGAGAAAAAAAGAATTTGAGAAGAAAAATAAAAGAAAAAAGAAGGAAAGAAGAAGGAAAAAAAGAGAAGAAAAATAACCCACTCACCGGTCAACGGAGGGTCTCCGGTGGTTTGTCACAAAAATCATCGAAGTATTGAACAATTCGTGATTTTTGTGGGAAATGAACAAAACTCGAATTAGTTGCGAATTTTTGAAAAAACCGTCGAAATCGCCGAAGATCACGAATAATTCGCTGAAGTCGGCTATCGTTACACGCTCGTACTTAGGTAGTAACTTTAGTCTTTACTCTTTAAAAGCTAATATTTATATATTAAAATAAAAGTAACTAAAAGTTAAAAAGTGAAAAAGCTAAAAGTTAAAAAGTAAATAGTAAAGTTAAACCTTTCTCTCTCTGGCTCTCCTCTCTCAAATCCAAACCCTTCGTCTCCCTCAAACCCATAAACCCTTGCCTTTCTTTGCTCCTCATCACTGAAACTGACCGAAGTTTGGAGTCTATGATTATTTGGATGGCTGGGCCTTTGGAGAGTGGAGACGTCGGCATCTTCTTGAGGAATCTTCTTAAGTTCTTGGAGTATTTTTCCCAACTTGCTCTGATTTTTCTTTGATTGCATCTTGTAAGTTTTATTACATCTTCTTGTAAATTTTTATTTTTTTTCTCAGATTTTTTTTTTCAAATTTTCTTAGAGTATACATACATATATATATATATATATATATATATTTAATTTTCCCGAATTGTTCCCGAACTTTGCTAGTTTTTTTTTCGAATTTTAACTTTGCCGAATTATTACCGAGCCCTAATTTTGTGACTATGGTTGCCGGTGGCTGTTGGGGCTAGAGCTTGGCGTTGGAGAGAGCTGAGCTTGCTAGGGTTCAAAGAAAAAAAAAACTATAAGAAGAAGAAGATTTGATAATGAATAGATTAAAAGAAGAAGAAAAAAAAGAAAAAAAAATACACTCATCGGTGTGTCACGGGGTAACTTTTTTGACGCTCGTGTGGCGCCTCGCTGCAGCTACAGCGAGGCCAGCCTAATTTAGATACCAGTTTTTCACGAGGCATAACCTAACGCTGACTATCACACTTGTGCAATGTCTCACTGCCGTGCACAACGAGACCAACTTATCCGACCATCACTCTGATACCACCTGCTTAGAGGACGGGAACTCCTGCATCGTGGTTGCCTTCACCCGAGCTCAACCCTCTCAATGCATCGTGTCTACCTGCGACACGCATGCCAGCACCTCAGTGCCACTTGGCCTGCCTAGCTTCACCCTGTGCACCATACTAGTTCCTCGCTTGCGACAGTGGCATGCATCTCTTCATGCCATTCAAGCCAACCATCGTGTGTGGCCCACGCGACCAGCACACATGGAGTAGCATGCAACTCTTCATGCTATCCAAATCGAGCATCGTGTGTGGCCCACGCGACCAACACACTTGGAGTAGCATGCAACTCTTCATGCTATCCAAACCAGGCATCGTGTGTGGTCCACGGGACCAGCACACGTCCGCATCAGGCCCTCAGCTAGTGCGCACCACTGCGTCCCACGTAGCCCTTGTGAGGTCACCGACCCATGTGCACTGCGACGCTGGCCCGAGGCCACATGGTAACCTCACCCTAGGTGACACATGGCATCGCCGCATCGCTGCAGCGACGTTCTAGGCCCACCCTAACTTAGAAAGCCCATGCGCTCATCCCGCAACGCAGAGCCCCATGTGTAGGAGAATAGCTCCATAGCTCCCTTCCTCCAAGTATGGTCTAAACACCAACCTGGGCTATCTAGCAGAAGAACCTCAAACCCTTTGGTTTGACATACCACCATGGCACACAACCCTCTGTCTGTGGCACACACATGCAAAGGTAGGTAGTTTGGCATTAATCGTGGCACACGATCCTCTGCTCGTGGCACATAGTGCCATCCTCCAAGCCCACATGTCTTGTGAGGACACGCATCAGCGTTACCTGCGACTGTGTCGCGTCCCCGTCGCGTCCACATCGTGACCACGTTGCGTCCGCATCGTGACCACGTCGCGAGGCCCTTGTGGCCTCATGCCCACATAGCACTGTGTCGCGTCCGTGTCGCAATCATGTTGCGTCCGTATCACGACCATGTCGCAAGGCCCTCATGGCCTCATGTCGCGTGCCCTTGCGGCACCACATGGCGTACCCTCGTGGCACCACATCATGTTTGAGTCGTGACTGTGTCTCGTGCTCACTCGGCACTATATCGGGTCCGTCATTGCACCCGGATGCTGCGTGCCCTCTTGGCACCGCATCGCGTGCCGTACAAGCAAGATGTTGCGTGCCCTCTTGGCACCACATCGCGTACCGTCATGGCACCGCCTCACGTGCCTCATAGCACCAAGACGTCGCGTGCCCCTTTCGCGGAGTATTGCATTACGTGCCTATCACGCGTCTAGTCACCACACTAGATCGCAACATGCATCTGGAGAATATGCACGCGTCGCAGGGCCACGTGCCTCTGCGCACACTCGCTACACAACTAGCTACAAGGTCGCCCGCCTTCTTGCTAGCCACAAGCCCAGCTCTAAGGTCGCCATGCCTTAATGCTGGCGCATAGATTAATGAGGTCGTCACAGGTGGCTGCTGGGGCCGTAGTTTGGTGTTGTCGGTGAGTGGGAGGGAGCTCAGTCGAAGAAGAGGGTTTAAAGAAGAAGAAAAGAACACAAAAGATTTTATAAAGGGATTGACCCTGCCCCAATCTGCTCTGACATACTGGACGTGATCAATGGCTTCAGAAATAATCATCTAGGGGGACTCAGACGAAGCTGTTGCATGTGCGGACCGATAGGTACCTAACTCAATCACATGTGAGGAGGTGAGGAGTGGTCATACGCTGGATGTCTCCTGGAGCTCTCTCTAAAGACTCTGCATGTCAGTAGGTGGGGTAGTTGGCGTGATCGTAGGTGAGACATTCACAAGCGTCACAGAAGGGCCCCCTTCAGTAGCTATCTGTAGTGCACGACTTGGACCTGGACGGAACATGGGTTTCCCATGCAGATCCCAACACCTATCTCTGGTGTGTCCTCTCTTGCCGCAAGGGTTATAAACCAACTTATCTCGTTCTTCCTTGGAAATGCCGCAAACTCCCCTGCCTCCTCCTTGACCACTAGATTGGTCGCCACCACGCCCGGAAGACGAGTAGGAGGGGAAAGCCGACCTCTCTGGCAACGATTCTCTTCATTTTGTAGTAGCGCGCGTAAACAATGCTTAAAGAAAGGTAATCTTCCTTTCCAAGAACTTTAGACCTAATGTTCTCATACTTAGGGTTCACTCCCCTCGGTAAAACGAAGACCTTTTTCTCTTCAGTTTCAAAACAAATCTTATCAGTACAAGCCTTGCACACCTGTTTCTCATACTGTGACAAGTCTTCCCAAAGACTTCTCATCTCTGTATAATAATCATTTATGGATTTAGCACCCTGACGCAGTCCACTAATTTTATCCATCACTTGAAATTTCTTGGCCAAGTTCGTCTTCTGTGAATAAGCATCTCGCAATGCGTCCCATAATTCCTTGGAAGTTTGCACTTCAAAAAGGATTAACTAATGGAGTGAACTATAAAGTGATGTAAGCACATCGTCACCGTAAGATCGGTACTGTTCCAATCCTCATAACTCTTATTTGTCTCTGCTAGAGCAGGTATGGTACCTAAAATGAACCCATACCCAAGGAACATTTCAGCTGACTATGATCCTTCCAAATAGTTTTCACCATCAAATTTGACCGTTGTAGTTTGTAACATGTGGGAATTATCTCCCTCATAATTGTGGGCACCATTTGATTCCTTTCTCTCACTAATCAGCAACTAAAACCAAACTATGGCTGCAAAAATGAATTATGGTCACCAAATAGGGTTCTACAACCCACAATAAGGTTTTACAGCCTTAAAACAGCACTACGGCTGCGAAAGCAGAATCTGTACACAAAAACTGGGTACACATCCCATAGAAAAAACTACAAAACTGCAGCTACAACCCAGCTGCAAACACACAATTTGAGCCTTCAAACAGTCCACACCACCCATGTATGAGTTCTATCCACATTCTACACACCAGAGAGATCTTCATTGTCTCTTGTATCACCAACACATTCCAACCATCCACTCTCAATAACAACATCCCAATGGAATTCCCAACTCCACTCAACATATAAATCATATAAAGGATGAAGGAGTAAACAATCAGAAACTTAGTTTCATGGATCAAAAAATAGAATTTTCCATACGTATCGTCCATACCTCCAGGACGATACGTATCGCGTATCGTCCGATACATTCATTGGATCATCCTTGTACAATTTTTTTTAAATCCCAAAAAAATACCTTAAAATTATGGGACGAGCGATAGATTGACTGATAAATTGGACGATATAGACGATATTTGTCTATTTCTAAGGGGCCAGATAAAACCCTAAAATTCTGGGACAGACGATAAATTGACCGATAATTTGGACGATACGAACGATACAAATGATAATTTGACTGTTTTTAGGGGCCTCGAGAAAAACCCATTATACCGATACGTATCGGTATCAGACGATATTTTGATCCATGCTTAGTTTCAACAATGTAGACTCATCAAGGGGCCTTGCATAAGGTGTTTTATGGACTCTGCAGCCCAAGAACAATGGATCCAGCCGTGTTCTAGTAATCTTGCACTTTTCCGGTGACAGTTAACAATTCCGGCGAACTAGAACATCATTCCGACGACCTCCATTAATCATCACAGATGCACTGCATCTCAGTCACACCAAAGTTCGACTATGTGATTGAGATCCACATTAGTTTCGATCACTGGAATTTCGATCTCAGTTCATGGATGTACTGAATTTGAGCCTGGTTCCCTGGTACAATTGATGAAATGGGGAAGACGAAGAAGAAGATTGCTCAAAGTCTGAGATCCAGTCTTCGGTTGCACTCGACCAAGAAGAGAAAAGTATTCACCAGAAAAAATCGATCAAAATCCCTCTGGTTTAGATCGGTTCCGGCGACCGGGGCACCACCGTTGATGTTATCAAGTGGGTATTAAGATTTTTGAAGCCATGCTTTGTTATCAAGTAGATTAATGAAATTAGGGTTAGGCAAGGAGGAAGAAGAAAGAGAAGAAAGAAAATTAGGGTAAAGTGGCATTCTTTAACACACTTCCCAATGTATTATGAGTTTATATATTATCTCCTTATTACACGGATATTAATGACACAAAAATAAGTGAACTAGAGTGAGTTGCTCACTTACTCCACACAGTCCTATTACGACTAGATATACCTTGGGTTATCGGGTTGGTTTTCATACTAAACTGAAACTGAACCGATAGCTATCGGTTTCTAGTTTCTCAAACCGAAACCGAACCGATAAGCCTCCAAACTGATCGAACCGATAGTTATCGGTTCGGTCGGTTTTCGGTTTCTAAATCTCAATTTTTTTATTTGTAATTTTTTTAAAAAAAAAGGAAATTTTACAAATAATACTAATTTTGTGATTCTTTTTTACAAATAATACCAATTTTACAAATAATACCTATTATTTGTAAAAAAAGAGGATAATACCTATTACTTAGGTAAACCCTATTATTTTTTTAAAAAAGGAAAACCTATTTTTGCATGCACCTAAGTAATGCCCTATTATCGGTTCGGTTTCTGGTTTTTTACATCAAAACCGAAACCGAACTGATAACCCGATAAGCCACTTTTTCAAAACCGAAACCGAACCGAAATTTCGGTCGGTCGGGTTGGTTCGGTTGGTTTTCTGCGCAGCCCTAGATATACCCACACTCATGCAAGAAGAGTTACATTAGTTACATCACCAACAATATATTTACAGGTCTCTGGTCCCTTCTCCAAAGATCGAAAATCAGTTCAACGCTTTTGTGGGGCTATGACATCCAACAGGTTACATGGTACTCGTCCTCCAGTGTTCACTTGTCCATAGGGTGTTTTACAAAAAAAAAGAAGTAAACTCACCATGATGAGTGGTGATTGAACCTTGGACTCTAGTCCAGAGATCTTGTGCTCTCTCTCTCTCTCTCTCTCTCTCTCTCTCTCTTTATATTCACACACTTTAAACCTGGCCAGGGTTCATGCTATCAGACCCTATTCCGGACCTGTCCTTGACATCCCCAAACATGGTTCAAAATTCAGCCCAACACTGATAGGTATATTCTGATACTCATCGATTTTTTAAGGGACTATGTCAATGCATTGGGACTGATATGTATCGTCTAATACGTAACACATTTTCAAGGGACCAGGTCGATACATTTAAATGCATCGACCCTATTGTATCATAAAATTGTCGGTCAATCTATTGAAAGTAACGAATGTATTGTCCAATAATGTGGAAGTATCGTCAGAGAACGTGAAAGTATCAAAATTATCTTCAATAATTTTGATAGTTTGGGCGATAATTTCGATATGCATGCCTCTATTTGCTTGATTGCAACCACTCAAAATCATCAAATAGCTCACGGGTTCTTCATATTATGCATAAAAGTTTCGTGTATTTTAAACAAAAAAAATAAACAAATTTGAAAAAGGAACTGAAGGTCTTAGAATATTTTTGATTTAAAAAAAAAAAAAAAGAAGTTATGCATTGAATGTTTGATACATTGCCAATATATCGGCCAATACAACATCGTATCGTTTTTTGGGGTGATCGATATGTATCAGTGAACCAAGATTTTGAACCAGGCCCTGAATGCGTACAACCTTATGCTTGGGTTTGAGTACCAGCTTGCACAACAAAATGTTTGTTCGCATCTTTAATAGGAGAAGAGGTTGCTTCATCCATGTTATAAAAGCATGAATTGTATATGGCATGATGGCTATATCTTGGAAATGACAGTCACATTTAAAGCTGTAAATTTGTTATTTATGGGTCTCACTAATTTCAACTTGTTTGGCTAATGTAGCTCTCAAAAATGCTGTAATCATTTGTAGCGAGTTTACCCTATCCTCTTCCACTAGTTCTACTTTAGTGACCTTTTAAGTATTTTTTTTGGAGAGGTAACAAAAATAGTATATTAAGAAACAATCAAACAAAAGAGAAGTACAAGAGGACATACCTTGGCGGGTCGCAAGGGAGTACTCGAAAGGAAACAATAGAAAAGGGGGACCACTAAAGGAGATGTGGGATATCACTGCATACACGATTTTATGGGCCATTTGGTTGGAAAGGAGCTCCAAGGTCTTTAGAAGATTTGGAAAGATTTAAACTAGCAATATTTTGGGATTAAAGGAATCAAAAGAGTAGATCAAAAGATTTAAATTAGCAATATTTTGGGATTTTTATAAAGAAACGAATAGAATGGATATTACACGATGAATATTAGAGAAAAGATGGAATAAGAAGATAGAGGTCCAAGGCTTCACGCTAAGGATTCTGAGACTTCTCATCACGGCTGTACGTCGGCTTCATACCAAGTCGCACGAGAAATGAATGAACATTCCTCAGGTTTCGAAAGATTCACTCATTCAATTGAAAACTCTTCACAAGTTCTCTAGGGTTTGCACAAAACAAACTCTCAATGTTCATTCTATAATCAACTGCTTATTACCAAGTTATAAAGACCCTATATAGTAGGTCACAAAACAAAAGAAAACCCTAAAACAAATAAATAATAAAAGACAAGTTTGACCCTAAAATCAATTTTCTTCAAAATTCGCGTCGTTGGTCGATCCATCGAGGCTTGGGGCCGATTCATCGATTATATAAGCCGTCCAGAGTCTCTTCCGAATTAAAATTACTCTTGTTCACAATTGATCGATCGAGGGATGGGGTCGATCGATCGACTGAGTGCTTCTTCAGCCCTTCAAGTTTGTTCTCTTTAACCACTTTTCCGTTCTTTTTCTTTTCGGTTCTTTCGTTCTGGTTCATTTTCTGCTTCTTCTGCTGTTGGACAATTTCTCGGCTGGAATCTAATGCCCTTGGTCTTGATGTCCCCATCAATTCTCCCCAGGTGGGAGAACTCATCCCCGATGAGTTATAAAACCCACATATGGTGCACTTTGGATGCTTGTCTCCTGGCTTGCCCTTCCATGTGGTGAGGTATGCCTGATATTTACCCGCGTTGGTGGTGAAGTTTGGATACTCAAGACCCTTTTCATTCAAACTTTTCTCATACGACTCGGGTGGGATACAGGTTATAAATTGGTTTAATAGACTTGGCTCGTTTGGTCGGGTAACAAGGAATGGATCCAAAGGTATAGTCGCAGGGCTCAGGATAAGTGTAAGATCCGCTACTGTAATTATCGGATGGCTGTCCTTGTCTAGAGGTAGATCTAAGCCTCCATCATTTAGCCTTTTCAAGATTGGAAAAGGTTCCACATGCTTAGGACTATCATGACTCACTACAAAATTGCCATTATTAAATTCAGTAAACATATTCAATGTGTCAGTGCGATTATGCGTATTTCCATTATTCGATAAAGTCTGATTGTTAATCCCATGCAAGTTAGAATGATGATATATTCTTACCAACTCTAATGACTCATGTGGTACGAATGCGCTACCGACACTTTCTTCGGTAATAGGAACCCTCCTAACAAAACCTACGGTTCTCACAAGAATCTCATCCTCCTCATCACTTGGCATTCCAGTTGGTTCGTAAACTTCTACTCCTAACTCTTCGTCTTCCTTCTCATTATCCTGCTGAATAATTAAGGTTTGTGATTTATTGGGACACTGAGACACGAAGTGACCAAAACCTTGGCACTTGTAACACTGCTGTGGTGCGCTCCGAGAATTCTCGATCATTGGTCCTTTACCCTTTCCAATCTGAGGATTCACGTGTTTAGAGGATTGATCATAGACATTGTTCGTCTTTTCAGTGGGACGAGATTGAAAACCGGGGTTAGAGGATGTAGGTCGATCACTAACTAGGGCGTCGAGCTACCTCTCTAGTTCTTGCACTCTAGTGTAACACTCCTCTAGATCCTCCACAGGGTGAGGGATGAGTTCTTTTCTTAACTCCGGACGCAGGCTAGTGCGAAACCTAGTTAAGGTGACTTGTGGACTCTCATAAGCGTTAGCCCGATATAAGTATTCCTCAAACTTATTGATATACTCATCAACGGACATGTCTCCCTGTTTCAAATCATGCTATTGATCTATGAGCCGTTGATTGTAGGATAAGGGAACATACTTATGATGATGTTTCTCCTTCATGTTCAGCCATGTGGGATGAGTTTGTGATCGATACCTTCTCGACGTCGTTCCACACTAGTCCAATAAAGCTTGGCTTGCCTTACAAGTTTCATCTTGGCAAACCGCACTTTGCGCTCATTCGACATTTCATACCATTGAAAATAATGGTCCGTGGCGGCTGCCCAATTTATGTAGATTTTGGGGTCCATCTTTCCTTCGAAAGTGAGAGCATCAACCTTCACTGACGTTGTGACTCTCTCATCCGGGTCGGGATGATTATCACGCTTGGGGGGATCCCTCCTCCTTTCATCAAGATTAACTCTATGATGTTCACCATGAGTCGATCTAGACAACTCTTGGAGTTGTGTCGCTTAATTAACTTGCTGAGGTTGTTGATTTCGCAATTGGGTTTGAATAGTAGCCATCTAGGTATTAAAGCTTTCCATGAAAGTGGCTAATTGATTCGGATTCCTTGCAACACACAAAAAGGAAAACACAAACATCGATGCAAAGGAAACCTAAAACAGAATTAAATCCTAAAACCTATATGACACCGACAACTCTAAACTAAAATTGTGCTTTGATACCAAATCTGATGCGGGACAAACGATAAAACCCTAATTATGCAAGTTTGGGATTAACCTCGAATTTAATCGAATAATGGAAATAATCGAAATCACCCAAACACATAAAATAAATTTAATGAATTCAATAAAGCAACTAGGTTAATTCAATTTTAGCACTTACATGCATCAATATTCCCGATTTAGAGAAACAGATCCGATGAAGGATTCGAGTTTCGATCTAGTTTAGGCCATCAAGTGACAATTATAGTGTCGTCTCTTGGCTCAAAGATTTGGGAAAATGAAGGCGCAAGAGATTAAAGTAATTAAAAAATTTAAACTAACAATATTTTGGGTTTGTGGGATTTTTATATAGAAACGAATAAAATGGATATTACCCGATGAATGTTAGAGAAAAGCTGGAATAAGAGGATAGAGGTCCAAGGCTTCACACTAAGGATTCCGAGGCTTCTCACCACAATTGTACGTCGGCTTCACACCAAGTCGCATGAGAAATGAATGGACATTCCTTAGGTTTCGAATGATTCGCTCATTCGATCGAAAACTCTTCACAAATTCTCTAGGGTTTGCACAAAAGTAAACTCTCAAATTTCATTCCATAATCAACTGTTTATTACCAAGTTATAAAATCCTCATATAGTAGGTCACAAAACGAAAGAAAAACCTAAAACAAATAAATAATAAAAGACAAGTTTGATCATAAAATCAATCTCCGTCAAAATTCGCGTCGCTGGTCGATTCATCGAGGCATGAGATTGATCCATTGACTATATAACTATATAAGCCGTCCAGAGTCTCTTCCGAATTAAAATTACTCCTATCCACAATCAATCGATTGAGGACTGGGGTCGATCGATCTACTGAGTGCTTCTTCAGCCCTTCAAGTTTGTTCTCTTTGACCACTTTTTCGTTCTTCTTTTTCTTTTCGGTCATTCCGTTCTGGTTCCTTTTCCGGTTCTTCTGCTGTTGGACAATTTATCGGCTCGAATCTAATGCCCTTGATCTTGATGTCCCCATCACATTATGTGGGAACATTTTACAACATGTCGTCACTCACTTTGCTACGTCCTTAATCTTACAAAGCTTATACATGAAAAGAGAACAACTTTGAAACTTTGTAATGTGAGGAATGGCCCATGGGCAAAGAAGAGCGAAGGAAAGACGGTGGCCTAAACCTCCTTACACCAATGTTTGCCCATGGGCAAAGAAGATCGAAGGAAAGAGGGTGGCCTAAACCTCTTTACACCAACACTTTGGAATGGGTATTGCACAAACGCTTGGAGACTTTCAATCATTCGTAGTACTACATTTGGTTGATAGTGATGAGAGACCCCCTATAGGCTATATTTATAGCTATATGGAGAAAGCTATAGAAAACGTAAAATCAAATAATAATAAAAAATTCCGACTCTATCAAGCTATTATATAGATATAATAAGTAAGCGATGAGGTAACCAAATGTCATCACCATTATATTCGCCTGCGTACCTCCTAAATCCCATGGTATATTTTTCCGGGATGAAGCGGGTGCGACAAATATAATTGATTTTCTTGATGTGTTAGAGAGAATGGATCCAGATAAAAATGATAAAGATAGGATAAGTAACCTATTGGACCGTTATTAGAAGTCGTTGAGGATGCTTGGAAGGGATATCATCATCTGACATGGGGAGATGAAACTATAGAGTAAGTGTTTAATGTGTGAATGCAATCCTTATTCATTTATTAGTTTTAAGGCTTTAACCATTTGAAATGGTAACTAATTTATTCAAATCAATGTGTAGCCGATTGGTGGGCCTCTTATGGATTGGATTCAAACAATAAAGATCTGGCTTTAAAGAAATTAGCCATAAGAATACTTGCCCTTACTTGTCCGACATCTGCGTGTGAGCGTAATCGGAGCTCATTTGAGATGGGAAAGAGCCTTGTTAATTGTTATACTTATATAAAGATCCGACTTTTACTTTTTTAGATTAAATTATGACAAACTTTTAATGTCTTTGTCTTAAATAGATTCATATGAAGAAGAGAAACAAACTTGAGTAATCCAAGCTTAACGATTTGGTGTTCGTGCAATACAACCAAAAGCTTCGAGAACGTTTTCTCAAAGCAAGAGAAAATCAGGACACTGTTATCCCATTTCGATTGGCAACTTGCCCGCTGATGATCCTTTGATAGCGGATGCACGAGACGAGCGAGTCCTTGTGGGAGAAGAACTTACATGGGGTCAAGTGGAGGAAGCCTCTTTTGGTGGGGGTGGAGAAAACTCTACTTGACGTAGAAAGAGATCAATGTGGGGAGTAGTTCAAGTCAAAGCAGAAATGAAGAAGATGAAATCGAAGAAGAAGAGGAAGTTGAGGATATAGGCACCATGTTGATTCGGATCATAGGTCAAAATATCGTCCGATACTATTACATATCGTCCGATACCGTACATATCGTCTGATACGTATCAGTTTTGGACCTGGGCGATACGATGCAAAGGCTATGTATCATATGACCCTTAAAACAATGTAATTATCGTCCGATACGGACAATTTACGCCCCGTATCGGACGATAATTTCAGTCAATTACTATGCCCATTAAATTGATCAAATTATCGGACGATACATGCAAATTATCTCCCGTATCGTCTGATAGTCTGAAATTATCGCTGTAGGCCCAGCCACTTTTGACCCGTGGTTTCAGCCCCTTTTTATGCGAATTCAGCCCCTTTTTTACCCCTGTTTCTCCTCTTTCTCAGTTGGTTTCTTCTTCCTCTATCTTAACAATCGGGAGAGCAAAAGTTACCTACAAACCGCCCGAAAAGCTAAGAATCGTCATGTTTTCGTCGGAGATCGTCGCATAGGTATAATGATCCATCATATAAGTTGTTTTTTTTTTATTTGCTTGTATTTTTTAAGCTATTTTCACTAGATCTACCCATAAATGTGGTAGATCTAGTGAAAACTAGATCTAATTTTAGGGGGTTTATTTATTTAAGATCTACCCTTAATATGGTAGATCTTGAATTTTTAAACTCAAATTAGGGGGTTTTGTGTTAAACCACCCTAATTTGAGCCTGTAATGGGTCAAATTTTGAGGTTTATGTGGGTCGATTTATAAAATTATTTATTAAATAATAATATGTGGGTGAATTGATAATTTAATTTATTTATTTTGGGGTTTATGTGGATCAATTTGATAATAATTTTGAGGTTTATGTGAGTCAATTATAAAATTATTTATTAAATAATAATATGTGGGTCAAATTTTAACTATGGGGTTTATGTGGGGCAATGTATGCAGGTCAATTTATAACTTAATTTATTTATTTTGGGGTTTATGTCGGTCAATTTGATAATAATTATGGGGTTTATGTGGGTCAATTTATAACTTAATTTATTTATTTTAGCTCAATTTGATAATAATTATAGGGTTTATGCGACAAATGTCCCACATACCCCATGATGCATGTGCCACATGTCATACCCCATTGCACATGTCACACATAAATTGTGTTAGTAAATTGGGTTAAATTTAGTAAATTAAGTTTTAGAAAAAAAAAAGTTTTTATATAATACTTAAAAATAAATTATGTTAGTAATTTAAGTTTTAAAAATAAATGAAGTATTTTTGTATTATATAAAAACTTAATTTAAAAACGTAATTTATTTATTATATAAAAATTTAATTAATTTATTAAAATTTTGTTAAAAATTTATTAAAAATGTCATTAAAAATTAGAATACTATTTGAAAATGTTACCTAATCTCATTAAAAATTTGATAATATTTTTAAGTGTCATTAAGAATTAGAATAAAATTAGAATAATATTTTAAATGTCATTAAAAATTAGAATAATATTTGAAAGTGTTATCTCATGTCATTAAAAATTAGAATAATTTTTGAAAATGTTATCTAATGTTATTAAAAATTAGAACAATATTTAAAAATATTATCTCATGTCATTAAAAATTAGAATAATCCAATCGTTTGCTCATTCATGCAATGATGTATTACATGTAATTTAATCTATTCGTTTGCTCATTCATACAGGTGAAATAAATAAATATGGTACGATTGTCAAATCTAGCCCGGCAATACGGTACAACAATAGATGGTGATAGACTCCTAATAGAATGCAAGCTTTGTGGGAAAAAAATTGCTGGGAGGAGGTATCACACGATTGAAGGAGCATTTGGCTCACGTTAAGGGAGAGTCAAAAGAGTGACCCAATGTACCTAGAGAGGTGAGAAAAGCTGTCAAAGTCAGTTTACAAGCGGCTAAGGGAAAGAAAAAAGTAGAAGCTGATCGAGATAGAGAAATGCATGAGAGAATAAGGAGGGGAGATCCAGAGTTTCCTGCACTTGGACCTGAGGATGAGCAGACAACGAGAGTCATGAGGGAGAGTGCTAGAGAAGCACGAGAGCGACTAGATCAGGAAGAAGCCGATTATCGGTATTGGTTGAGGGGCCCATCCATGCCTGTTGCTGCTGTTGGATCTAGTCATAGGCCACATGTTGATGATGATGATGATATTTAGGAGGCTGTTGGGTTGTATAGGTTAGCATCCGTGAGGGAGACCAGGCCGTCTACTACAAGACATACTACAGGTCCCATGGATCCGTTCATGTATCGGGCAGAAAGCTTCAAACAAATTAAAAATCAATTGCAAAGTTTTTTATATACAACCATTGCAAAATTTTTTAAAATGGGAAGAAGTTTGGAAAATTCATTGAAATTCCATTGCAAAGTTTGGAAAATCCATTGGAATCCATACGAGGTATTTGGGTCCTTACTAGATGATGAGTACAAGGAGATAGAAGCTTGTGTGGACAACTTCTATGAAGTATGGGATGAGAGAGGTTGCACAATTATGTGCGATGGATGGACCGGTCTCATAAGAGTTTGATAAACTTTTTGGTCTACAACGATGTCAGGACAGTATTTTTAAAATTAGCTGATGCTTCTAGACATGTGAAGACAGTTGATTATCTCTTCCAACTAATGGATAAGGTAGTTGAAAATGTTTGAGAGAAGGGGGTTGTGCAGGTGGTAAGAAACAATGTCGCCAATTACAAAGCCGCAGGAAGACAATTAATGTTGAAGAGATGTCACTTGTACTAGACTCTGTGTGCTGCTCATTGTGTGGACCTCATTCTTGAGGATTTGAGAAAGAGAAGCAAGGCATAGACAACTATTCAGAAGGGAAGAACTATTACTTCCTACCACAACAGTGACAAGTTGGTGAATCTAATGAGAGACTTCACTAAGAATGAGCTCCTTCAGCCTGTGATTACACGATTTGCGACACAACTTCTAGCCCTACAGAGCTTGGCTAGATATAACCGTGAGCTAAAAAACATGGTCAACTCCGAAGAATCGAGAAATATGAGTTAGAACTCTCACGATCAAAGAGACTTGCTTTGAATGAAGTTGGTGACTTGATCTACTGCCCCCAGTTTTGGGCAGATGTTGACTACCTGATCGCCATCACTATCTCGTTGGTGCAAGTGTTGAGGTTGGTAGATGGTGATAAGAAACCAACGATGGGCTATGTTTACGAATCAATGGATAAGAAAAATTTGGCTATTAAAATCAAATGCCCTACAAAATATAAACGATATTGAGCGATTATCGATAAGAAGTGAGATGCACAATTCCACCAGTACTTGCATGCTGCAAGTATAACATGTTAAACTGCTTATGTAGTGATATTTATTTATTTATTATTTTTCATATTATTCACTGTTTTCATATATTGATGAGATTGCTCATATTTGATGTATAACACACTACTTGAATCCGACCTTCCAGTGTACGCGACAATTCGAGTTGAGTGAGGTCGATAAAGTGTACAACGGTTTGCTTAATGTGATCCAATGAATGCTCCCTGAGTTGGCGGACCAAGGTCAAATCATCAGAGATGTGAGTAATCATACCTTATAACTAATAAGTCAAATGCCATATGATCTGTTTATTGATATGTGGGTTATTGTATTCTGTCTTTGTAGATTAACATGTTTCACAAGAGACATGAGGCATTTGGGACCTCGTTAGCATAATCCCAAATCAAACACGATAAACCCGCTGATTGGTGGATGCATTATGGAGGTGATGGTCCGATATTGAGGCGGGTTGCAATGATGGTTTTATCGCAAACATGTTCATTATCCAACTATGAGTGGAATTGGAGCACCTTTTCTCTCATTCAGACGAAGACAAGGAATATGTTAACTATGAAACGATTGGAAAAGTTAGTCTATTGCCACTACAACATGCGATTAAGGGTCAGGAATATGCAGAGGACCAACCGTGGTAAACAATTATATGAAGTCTTAGTTCATACAATTTTTATTTGATGTAATTGATGAGGCATATACTAATTCATCTATTATATTCTACCTTACAGATAGTGAATATTTTGATCCCATCCAGCTGGATTATATATTCATGGAGGATGACCCATTGAATCAGTGGATCGAAGAGAGAGAAGAGCCAATGTTGGATACTGAGAGCACTGCATGGCTGGACAATGCTGAAAGAGTAGTGGAGGAGCATGCTTCCCAACCACTGAGGCGGAAAAGAAGATTGAATCGCCATTCAGTGGTTGGGTCTGATGATGAAACACAGTTCGGTAGTGATAATAATGATAATGAGGATGATGGTGGAGGCGATGAAACCCACGTTGGCACTAGTGGTGAAGGGGATAATGTTGATCCCTCTTATTCTTATAGAGGTATTGCCGCATGAGATGATGAGCAGGTAACAATGTATGACACTCCTACATTTAGAGGTTGAGGGGTTGAAGGAAGAGGAGTGTCAAAATCTTACCAAACACCACCACCACAAGCATGGTTTGCCTGGTGCCGCCGCCCGAGCTGCCCCAATCCCCAACTTTATTATTGTTTTTTTTTAATCTTCAATTTTCTTCTCCTTTCTCAGTTTTTTTTTTCTTCTTCTTCTGTTTTTCTGCTTCTTTCTCTGTTTTTCTTCTTCTTAGTTTTTTAATAATCTTTCACAACACTTCTTTTTTTCGGTAACTGAGCAATGAGCACAACTCTTTCATTGTTCTTCTTTTCTTTTTTTTCTTCATCCTATTCGGGCAAGTGACACACACACACACACACACACATACATACATAACGGCCGCTCGGATCTTGAGGCGCCCGCCCGAGCGTCGCCTAGCGATTTTCGTCCGAATATCCCCCTAACCGCCCGAGCCTGCCCAACGATTTTAAGAACACTGATCACAGGGTCCATGAGATGATGTGAGTTATATGATTTCTAACTTCGGGGGATTTAGTTTGCAAAACACCGAAGATTCAACAACCAATAACCCATACTATCGACTTCAACCAACCTATCCCAGGCCATATGACTTCGTTGGTCAAATTTTTGGATGGCCGACCTTTACCTATTATACTGAGTCATATTCACTGCTAATGCCTCAATTTCAAGTGGGCACGTATGATCATGGTATCAATATGACCAACATTATAGGGAAAGCTCGCGCAACAATGATGATGATGATCACGAGAGGGAAGAACCACCACGAAATTCAATGTGGCTTTAAAGTAAAATTTTCATGTATAATATACCTTTTAATTTTGTTCATGAGTCAGGTACAATGTAATTTAGGTTCTACGTTGATAAAATTATGAAATATGAAATATGCATAAAATAAACCTAAAATCAATTTGAAAAAAGTTGAAATAAATAGAAAATCATAAAATTTGATTTTTTTAGTATTTTTTGGGATTTTTTTGAAAAAAAAAAATCATTGTGTCAAACCGATACATTCAATGTATTGTCGATACATTGAATGTATCAGACGATACCCGATACGTATCGTCCTGGAGGTCAGAACGATACCTATCAGTTTTCCGATATTTTGACCCATGATTCGGATGATGACGACAATGCTAGTAATGATTATGATCATGCCGGAGGTGGTGGGGGAGCCAATTAAAAATTACAATTGGGTAGAGTTCAATGCGTAGAGTACATGGTCAGAAGGGAATGCACCCTAACCCCTGAATGCAACTTTCAATTTTTTAAAAAAGATTTTCATATAGGTAATGTATATTTTTTGGTTATTTTTCTTAATAAAATGAAAGTTTATTACCTTTATTGAATGATGGTTTTATATTATGAAGACCACAATGTATGTTTTTAAATTTTAAGACCTTCCTATAATGTTTTAGATTTTATTTTTTTATTTTTAATGATTTAAAAAAATAAATAAAAAATCATTGAGCGATCGCATATGTGATGGCCTAGTCAAATCACATATGATGGCATATTTGATTTGACAACTGTGGCTGACCTCGTGTAAGACATCTACCCCGAACCGCAGACCAGACAATTTTTTTTTTTTTAATTATTATTTTCAGGGGATTCTTCACCCTCCAGAATTTATTCCAGTTAGGTCTGTGCCCTAGAACTGGAAACGAGCTCCGGATGTGGGTGTAGGAAGTTACCTTTGGCATGTTACATTCTTGAACCAAAAAATTTAAGTACATATTCGCATGTTACACTCTTGACATAGCACTAGAATTATTACATCATTGTTCATTCGTTATTAATTTTTTTTATATTTATCTAGAAAGAAAGATAAGGTGGTTTTATGATGAATTGATGATGGGGAGTATGACCTCAATTTCATCCATTTTATTTAATTATTTAATTAAATAAATATATTTTTGACTATTATTCGTAGTTATCTTCGCACACCATGGCCGCGTTAATTCAAAGTAAAGTTGCGATATTACTTGCATTCTGATTAAATTATGATGAAAAGGCATAGTCAGCTGTTTGGTTCATTGTAAAAAACGCTCATAATAGTTCAACCGAGATTCCTTGTAAGGTCGGCCCTAGTAATAGACCAAAATCGTGCTCAATAACTCCAATGGTCCAGTGTCTTTTAAAATTATTTTCACCACCAATAATTCAACCAACCCATTCAGCAAACTCTTCCATTAAAGCATGCAACCCAGAAGAATGGGGTCAAATATATAGCCTACCTCTGTCACCTGTCAATTCTGGCCTGCTTGCGGGCTGTGGACTGGCTATATAGCCTACCTCTCTCCTATGGTGATTTCACCTGTCAATTCTGACATGCTTGCGGGCTGTGTACTGAGAGGGTGTGCTGGTTGCTATTCCCATATCAGCTGCCACCTATCCTTCTGATCGGGTTAGCTGATGAATAGACTAGAGACAAGTGTTTTCTGTTTTGGGGGTTTTGGTATATGTACATACCTTGGTTCTGTGATGGTCGTTAATGATGGACAACATGGGGTTGCTAGCTGAAGATTCTAGCAGGGCTAGTTCCCCGGCTGTACACAGGCATCTTTTCTGTTGGTTATGGCGGAGGGTTTCATGAAACACTTACCTTTAAGGTAGCTCGTGAAAACATGGTATCAAAACTCGGCCAAAATCGATATGTATCGGTTTCGTTGAGACCCGATACCGATACTACCCTGATACAGGTATCAAGGTGATATCGGTATCTGGCTGATACGGGTCAGTATTGGTCGATGCTGTCTCAGTATCGGCTGATACTGTATCCTCATTGACCGATACTGACTGATACAAATATTTTAATTTATTTTATTCTATTTTTTTTTTATTTTATCAAAATAATAAAAAAAGATCGATTCGGTACTAGTGATACTGTATCCGTATCAGCTGATATCTAACGGTTAAAGATGGTCTGATACCCAATACCGATACTGATACCTTACGTGAAAATCAAAGGAAGTGAACAAGTTTTTCTTTTCACCTTTTTATGTGACGTAATAGAGTGTTTGAAGGGTCACGGAACTCGGTGCCTTCCTGACTGAAAGACAAAAATAACCCTTTCTCTTGGTTAGACAAAAAAGCTTTCGGTGAGGATTTGGCCTATCATGTGCACACATTGGATATCTCAACACTCTAGTTTGCTTCCTGGCAATTTGATTGGCATACTACAATTGAGCTTCATATCGGTGTGACCGTGTGATCATCACCTATGTTAACTCACTTTGGTTATACTCTAAATTGGTAGGAACAGCAATGTTAGCATAGATGAGACCATCTATAATTTCGCTTAAATATGTCATATCCACAGTGGCAGATGATTTAATGAACAGCAGACCTAACCAATTTTACGTGAGCTGCATATTACACTTTGCATGTTCACTTCAGCCTATAATCAATAGGGCTTTGTAAAATCATCATTACACAGAAAATACAGTGAAAGGAATACATCTTTTAATTACAGGTGATAATTTGGTCACCATATTACATGTAGTATGATTACTGTGAAATGAACGTGGACCCATTTGTTTCAAATTTCAATTGCGCAAGGAAATGTGATCGTGCTTTTGCAATGTGATATCTCAGCTATCTGATAGGTTGAATATCAAATAAGAGTACTTCTGCGTCTCATATCTTTTTATTTCGATAACTGCGTATAGGTATCCTCAGATGTCGGAGGCTGGAATTGCAGAGGCTTGCCCAGTTTGCTGTGGAAATTGCAATTGTAAAGCCTGCTTACGCACAGATAAAGCAGTGGAGGTACGTTTTTAAGGTATTCTTTAGCATTCAGGTCATAGGATACTTGCCATCAGACGTACTTTATAGATGAAATCTCATGCCTTATCATGTTGTCAGGGTTCACGAAGAGAGATAAATGAAGTAGACAAATTCTATCATAGCTGCTATTTGATACACATACTTCTCCCATTTTTGCGACAATTGGACGAGGAACAGACAAAAGAGAAGGAGATAGAGTCTCAAATCCAAGGTATTAAAATAATTTGTGCATCAATTATTCTTTTAGTTGCTTGCTAACAAGAGGTTCCTTTCAAACAGGATTATCTTTACCTGAAGTAGAATTGAAACAGACGGCTTGTTTGAGTGATGAACGTATGTATTGGTAGGCTTTTATTCTCTCCTCTGAATGATTTCATCATCTACTATTCAATCTGCTGAAATATTTTCTATTCTTGTGTGCTATCTTTATTTTCACACTCTTATGTTACGAGATTGTTTTGGAGCAGCGACTGTTGCAAAACTTCCATTGCTGATCTTCATAGAAGCTGTCCAAAATGTTCATTTGACCTTTGCCTTAGTTGTTGCCGAGAAATTCGTGAAGGCCATCTTCGGGGAAGTGCTGAAGAAGTAATAATGCAATATCCCAACAGAGGGAAAGCTTATCTACATGGAGGAGACGTTCCAGATACCACTATGCAAAAGGGTTTAGCAACTGTAGAAGTCAAAATGAGCACTACAGATCATCTTGGACCATTGAGTAAATGGAAGGCTAACAGTGATGGCAGCATTCCCTGCCCCCCAAAGGAAATGGGTGGCTGTGGAATTTGCCATCTGGAGCTGAATTGCATCTTCCCTGAGAACTGGGTTTTGGAATTGAAAGATAAAGCAGAAAAAATGGCTGGCAGCTGTGAGTTTGAAATGCCTGATGTGTCCGCTCGGTGCCCCTGTTATGATTCAGTTGACCAAACTGATTTCGGCAGTAGAAATTTAAGAAAAGCAGCTTGTAGAGAAGATTCTGATGACAACCATTTATATTGCCCGACTGCTACAGATATTCAACATGGGGAACTAAAGCACTTCCAAAGACACTGGGTAAAAGGCGAGCCTGTGGTTGTTCGTGATGTGCTTGAATTTACATCTGGTTTGAGTTGGGAGCCTATGGTTATGTGGCGTGCATTTCGTGAAATTGCAAAATCCAAGTCTGGCGACGAGCTGAAGTCCATGAAGGCAATTGATTGCCTGGTCTGGTGTGAGGTTAGCTCTATTATCCCTTTCATACAGCCTGGTTAAAGAGCATGCTAATACATGGTAGCTAGTAGTTATTGTAGGTTTAAGACATTCTTCTGCTTGAGCACATAATCGCAGGATACCGTGTCTCTAGAAAATATCTCTCAAGGGTCCCAACCAGGGGTCAAAATTTTGGATGAAACTGATGCTTTTCGTCCGATACGTATTCGTTTCAGAGGTCACTGGGTCGCTGCATTGAATGTATCGGCCTGTATATATTTATCGGCTGATATATATACCAATCTTTCATCCAAAACGGATACGTATCGTTCGATATGTATTGAGTTTGGAGCTGGTCGGTTCATACAGTAAAACTGAGATTTTGACCCACGGCTGCAACTATTGGCTTTATCAGATACTATGCTTTGCTCTTCTCCTTGACTTTTAACTGTGATCAAGCTGTATTGCCGTTCTTATGTAGTTATTTTTGTTCAGTGTCAGCTTTAGAGCTGATGGCATGGGCTACCCACCCACACACATTTGTATGTTAAATTGAAGAAGCAATAATAAAAAAAAGAAGTCTCAAACACACTCTTAAATTCAGGCTACAATGTAGTACATACTTGCTACGCCAATGGGTAAAAATTGAGAATACATAATTTTTTTCATAAAACACCATCTTTTGCCAAGTAGTTCTGACATAATCTGCCTCCTTTCGGATTGGAAGAGGATAGTATTTAACTTCTTTTTTTTTCCAATAGGGATAACTGGGTACTGCTGAAATCAATAGGTAAAACCCTCACCAACATATTTTTATGTCACTTGGTGCTCATCTTTGACAAATTCAAGTGGCAAAGCATAATGTGAACTGATAGTTATCATTGTTTTTATCTAATGTATAATCCATTTTGAAGTGCTACTTGGATGCATTGGATTGGTCATAAATGTGCACTATGTGACATTTTGAGGCATAAAAGTGTGATGATGAGAGTGTTATCTATTACTGTGATGTCCGTGATCAGAGTCAAATCTCTTTTCATAATCTCCTAAATCACGTTAGAACTTTCATGGAAGAGAGTTACCTTCCACTACCCATCTAGTAACATTTAGTGAATCCCCCCTCCAACTCTTTGGCATATTTGCAAGGTAAGGAAAATATATCCTAATAGTTTCCGAAAGGCCATCAACTAGGGCATGTTCATGTGGCTGCGATGACTCTGCTCCTCTAAGTAGCAAGTGAATTACGCTAATGATCTGATGCACTTTTTATTTTTTTGATGGATTTACTCTGGTTTATTCATGCAGAGGCTTAGGGAAGATGTTATACTGATTCTGATAAAAAATTATCCTTAATATATTGATAATTGTAGCTTGTTCAAGATTACTATTTGCAAAATATACATGTGTTTGGCTGCATGCCTTCTTCGAGTGATTATCTATTTATTTGCTTGTTTCTGAAATGAATTCTAATTGAATAAGGAACAAATTTCCCCCCTTATATTATGGTAGATCTGTCTAAAAGATGTTTTCCTTGGTTATTGGTGCTTCTTCAGTTGTTTATTTATATTGAAAATTGTGGACCTGAATTGGTAGTCTTAATGGGTATTTAATGCTATTGATTTTTATTTTTGCAATGTTGTCCATGTTCCAACCTGGTGGCATATGTAGAGCTGACATCAATTCTTGTTATACTATGCAGGGTGAGATTAATATTCACCAATTTTTCGTGGGATATGCAGAGGGTCGAGCATATAAAAATTCATGGCCGCAGATGCTCAAACTGAAAGATTGGCCCCCAGGAAATTTGTTTGAGGAGCGTTTACCCCGCCATGGAGCTGAATTTATCAGTGCTTTGCCATTTCAGGAATATACCAATCCTAAATATGGTCTTCTTAATCTTGCTGCAAAGCTACCAAACACTGTTCTGCAGCCAGATCTTGGGCCAAAGACATATATTGCTTATGGGATTGCTGAAGAGCTCGGACGGGGAGATTCCGTAACTAAGCTTCATTGTGATGTATCTGATGCGGTATGCCTACTTTCTACGTTGGACATCTTTCTTGTGTGTGTTACACTATTGACAACCATAGTTGATTAGATATATTATCAACCTTTTATATATTTTTTTATTTTGCTAATAAAAAAGATTAAAAAAGCTATTTTGGTGATTAACTGGCAAATTAGTTGAAGATATAAGCTTGAATCTGCTTATGCTATGTATAAGAACATGTAGGTGAATGTGGTGCATCTATTAAAATACATTATGTGGTTTAATGACTTAAGGACCCCTTTCCTATTGTATATTTGGATCTATTAAAGCCACTAATAAATTTTGTATCTATGCTATGTGTAATGCAAGGTAGTTAAGATGGTGTAGTGAGGTCATGGCGAAGAGGGCTCGCTATGCCATGGCGTGGGCATGCGAAGCCATAATGCATCTATTTATTAATTTTTAAAAATTTTAATTTTAATTTTTTTTAATTATATCTTTTAATTATTAGTATTTTTTTATTTGTTTAATTTTTTTTATATAGGAAGAAAAACAAAAAAATATAGGAACAAAAAAAATTCAACTATTGAAGCATCGTACTTTAATTCTGATATTGAGGATTTCATGTTCTAGGCATAAAAAAAAATCAATAAATACAAATCAAATATAGAACATCAACAAATTTGCAACATGGTGAGTATAAATAAGTAAATATAAAATATTTAAATATCAAATACATATGTTGTAGTGTAATAGTGTTACCAACGTTGAGGTTTTATGACGAGAGAGAGAGAGAGAGAGAGAGAGAGAGAGAGAGAGAGAGAGAGAGAGAGAGAGAGAGAGAGTTGAGGATTTTGTAACTTATAAGTTGGACTTCTGTAACTTATATATTATAAAAATGTTATAACTTGTAAGTATTATAAATTATTATATTTTCATACTTACAACTTTTTAGTTTTTAAGTATTATATGTTATTATCCAAAAAAATCAAATAGCGTGCATATCAATGACAGTGTTATTCTACCATGGCGATGTTATGACGTCACTATTTAGCCATCATAGCTATTTGGTTGTGTATGACGTTTTCTATTGCCATTAACCATGACGAGGCTATAGCGTCGCCTTGACTACCATGGTGTAATGAGAATCTAGACATGTGAGTTCAATTGTCTAAAGACCCCCTTCTTCATAGTGAAAACATTTCTCCCTATTGAACTGTCATCTATGCATCTCAATCATTGTGGTTGAATCGCAAACAAGTTGTGGTAGAGAGAGAGAGAGAGAGAGAGAGAGAGAGAGAGAGAGAGATGGTGAACAACTTGACTCAAAAGTCAATCGGTAGGAGTTATCCTAGAACATTCGAAGAAAAAAAACTTGACTCTGTCTTTATATATAGATCTTAGCGCTTGAGTCACTTTTTCAATCCCCAATAGCGGGGATAAGGCTGTGATGATGATGAAGGAAGATGGATTGATGATGATGAATTTTTTAAAAAAAAATAGTAAATAGGCTTGGTACTGGTATCTAATAAGTAAAAGCCAGTAAATAGGCATGGTACTTCAATAACAAAATTATTATGATCAAAGTTAATTGAATAGCCTGGATCGATGGATATGCACCAGTACAACACTCTTTCCTCATGCATTGCACCTTTTTCTGATTAATTTATATCTTAATTAAATCTTACTTTCATTGAGTTATGTTATTTGTATCGTATTCATTAGCTTTTTTCAAGTGTATTAGACTACTTTTTTGTCCGAGGAGCTCACTCCAACAATTTCATTAGATTATGATATGATATACTCTTAGCTTTATGGTCCATTTTACAATTTTCTTCTGCCGTAGTCATCGTTCTATAGTGATGTGATCATTTTGTCCTGGTTATTGTGTATTATTTCCAATTTTTGGATCAGGTGAATGTTCTGACACACACAACAGATGTAGTCCGCTCTCCCAGCGAGCTTTCCAAAATAAAAAAATTACAAGAGAGGCATAAAACTCAAGATAAAAAAGATCTTCTGAATGCTGTTCAAATAGCGCACCAAGAAAAGCCGTCATTGCTACCTACTGAGTCGCATCCTGAACCTGTTTCAGATAAATGCCTATCAGAGAAGGTTGTCCAAACCGAAAACAATGAAAAAACTGACGTCAATGAACTGACAGAAGGAGATGATGCTGGCCGCTGTGCTATAAAATCTGAGAATATTGAAGTCTTTGGCGGTATAATTGATGAACAGGTCAAAAAAGATGGGTTTTCAAGGTTGGAGAGGAAGGAAAATGTCCAACGCAGAAAGAGGAAAAGGGGGAGACCTCCAGGTGCGGATAAGAGGAAGCAAGTTTCCAAGGAATTGGAAAATAAGGGAGAGACTAGTTATGTTGTCAAACCTGAATCCAATAAACTACTTGATGAAAATAGACTTCAGAAAGGTTTTGGGGAGTTGTCTGCTATCAAAACTGAAACTGCTGAATTACCTGCTGTGTTAGGTGATAAGCAAAAGGGAGAAAATGATTTTGTTGGTTTTCCACCAGGAAAAGGATTTAAGGATAACGTAGGAGCGAATACTGGGATAATTGAGGTTAAAGATTCTATTGAAATTTCTGCTGGAAGTGGTGGGGAAAGGAAACCTAAGGATAAGAGGAAAGGAAGGAGGAGACCTGCAGTTTCTGGCAGCAAATTTTTGTCGAAACAGATGGAAGGGAGTGCTCTATGGGACATTTTTCGAAGAGAAGATGTCTGTAAGCTACAGGAATACCTTCGAAAGCATAACAGGGAATTCAGGCATGTTCACTGCTCTCCAGTAGAGCAGGTAACACTTGATAAAAAGATAAGACAGAAGCCACAGATGATGCAGATGATATATTAGATATGGGAGCTACAACTTGCACTCAAGATTTGTACCGTGGCACATGCATTAAAAAGAAAGACTTGTTATTTTTGGGACTTGTTCTGTGTGGAACATCTTCTAAGCAGTCTGATTTGAAGGCCATGATGTAAAGATCTTTGATGCCAAAGATTGGCATGAAACACGATCTTTATCATCTGATTGAACACAGTCATAGCCTATCATCTGATTTAATGGTTGACTGTGTTAAATCAGACGATAGAGGTTCTGTTTCTTGCCAATCTTTAGCATCAAAGATCTTCACATCATGACCTTCAAATCAGACAATTTAGATGGTGTTCCATCTGGCACAGGTCCCCAAAATGCCAACTTCTTTTTAACCCATGTGCCAAGGTACAATTTTCTTGTGCAAGTTTAGCTCTCATAATATATTCATAGAAATTTACACTTCGTTTTACAATCAGGTTGTTCATCCAATTCATGACCAGACGTTCTACTTAACAGTGGAGCATAAACAGAAACTCAAGGAGGAATTTGGTTAGTTTACTTGGTGATATTTTTGTTAGACTGGACGTATGTATTATTTTGGATACTCCAAGCTGACACTTGAATTTTTTTTGGGTAATGTTTGTATAGGTGTGGAACCATGGACATTCGTACAACATCTTGGAGAGGCAGTCTTCATTCCTGCTGGATGCCCACATCAAGTAAGAAACCTCAAGGTATGTGTAACGCTAGGGTGGAGTCTTTTGTCGCTTCTAGTTTTATCGAAGTTCTTTAAAACAATGTGACAAAATATGGGTACGGGTTTAATCCGGTGTGCGAGAAAGTCGGAAAAATACGGCGAAAGACAGGAAAAAATGAAAAAATTGTGGGAAAAAACAAGATAATATTAATAAGGTAAAATACGGGGAAAAATGTTTAATAGCAAAAAATGCCTTTAATACGGGAAATGCTTACACATTTTATTTAAAAAACAAGTATTATATGTGTTTAATACGTCGTGGCAAAAAAATGCGAATTATATGTATATTTAAAAAGAAAGTTGTATTTTGTCACAGTGCTTTAAAACATGCTTTTGGTTAGTGAACAGTGTAAGTAATTCCTGAGTTTACTCAATTAATTTCTCTTATCCAACTTTGAAATAAGTGAGTTTTATTTGCTATGGCCTCCTTATTATGAAGCTTGTGTTTTCCCTTTAACAGTCATGTATAAAGGTTGCACTTGACTTTGTCTCACCTGAAAATGTCCATGAGTGCCTTCGTTTGACTGAAGAATTCCGCCTACTTCCTCAGAATCATATAGGAAAGGAAGACAAACTCGAGGTAAGTCTTTTCCTTATAATTTTTTCATCCTCTTGTTATCTATTTACTATGCAAATGTAGTTATTGATGTAGAATGCACACTTGCATGGTGTATTCCTCCTTTTTCCCTGTAGATATGTGTTCTGTTTGAGCTAAGGTAACAAGAAGAGTCCAATTTAATTGATGCCAATTAAGTTTGGTTTTGACATGAAGGGTGCCCCAGTAGTGACCAAATTTTGACCTTTTGAAAAATCACAAATAATTTATGAATTAAAAAAAATAAAATTTGACTTATTCGCATTTTCTTGAAAAAATCACAAATTTCAGGAATATTTTGTGAATTTTCTCACTTTTATCCATTTTTTCTCGATTTTTTTAATTATTATAGTTTTTAGTTAATATATTTTTATAAATTTTCTTTTTTCTTTTTCTGATTTTTTATCGTATTTCCTGACTTTGACTAATTAGTCGGAGTTTTATATGCACATTAACAGATGCACCGCATGTTTCGGTGACCCATTTTCTAATAACTTTGCGTGAATTTGTTTCACATGAGACAGGTGAAGAAAATCATACTTCATGCAATCAACCAAGCTGTGAATGAGCCCTCAACTATATCATGAAGTGAGTCACATCTAAATCTTATATACCATGCTTCCTTATTATATTTGATTTTTTTTTTTTTTTCATGGTTTTATTTTCTCCTTCAGAATAGTTAGGCATAGGTAGAATGTAAATCCAATTTAAAAAAATAAATAGCGAGTACTTGTTTCTAATATAAAGTTCAAAGCCTAGTTTCAGACAAGGTATAAAAAATCGGCCGATGCCGACATGTATCGGTATCCCAACTCGGATACCCGATATGTATCGGCCGATACGTATCAGTTTGAGCCCAGTTTTACAGGTTTTTTTATAAATAAAATAAAATAGGCCGATACATATCGTATCAGAATATCGGTATCCGCCGAGTTGTATTGGTCTTGGGCAAACCGATACCCGATACCGATTTTGATACCTTGGTTTCAGATGCCTATATCCCTCTGCACAGGCTTGTGGTGGTTCTAGTTTTATGCTTGATTTTGGTTTGGAGTTTTTAAAAAAAAGTAAATTTGAGGAATCATTAAACCCTTAGATAAAAGATATTAGAGAATCTAAAACCTCACAATCCCATCAATGGATGGCGCTGGGATGAGGAACATTTCCTATGAATGAGGCGAATCTTTAATGCCACATTGCCACTACTTTTGCTTCTAAAAGGAATTTTTTTAAGACCTGCTTTCCCCATTTTTTTACTGATGCAGGTCCTAGATTGTCAACAATGACCATAAACCTCCAATGGAGACCCCACTACCATGTTCCCCAAGTCATACACGACCATTTGATCACCTTTTGTTAGCATCAGCTTCTCTGTTGGAGCCATCGGAATCATGTTCGGTCTAGTCACCTCCTCCTGAACAACTTGAAGGCTTTGCGTCATTGGAATCTGTGCTTAGATATACCAAAAGCTTAAATGTACTTTTTATTTACATTCCATACGGCATCATTGACATATAAAGATGCAGAAATCCTGTATTGGCCTTTTGAGAGTTTTGTTCGATTCCCCTTTTGGCGGCTCTTGTCATGTCAGAGGAAGTGGGGGTCTGGTTTATTTTTCCGGCATGTCAAAACGCATGGCCTGTAATTTGTGTCTAACGAACGCTGACGTACAAAGAGTGTTATTAAGTTACATAGCACCGATGTATTGTCTTTCTCAAATGGGAGCTAGAAGAACTTTTATTGTTTGTTTGGCGGATCCCTGGTTGAGTTGAGGACTGAATCTGAACTGTCAGATCTAGTGATGCAGGTTTGCTGCCCGACAGTGGGTTCAACATATTGTAGATTCCCAATGCTGAGTGGGGATTGGGGAGGGTTGGGAGTACTTTGAGAACAAATGATTTGAACTCTTAAATGGGAGTCACTACTTGCACAAACAATGTATCCTTGCACACTGTATTGAGAAATTTGTAATTGCACGCACAATTGCAATATCTCATGTCTTCCACACTAATGTGTATATATCTGAAAATCGCAAAATCTGTTCAAGTTCACATTTGACTTCTTTGGCGTACTGAGATTGGTTTATGTAAATTAGGATGTTATTGTGGGAGGAAGAGAGAGAATCAGACTAAATTTTTTTGCAAAAATTAAAAGGGTACCATTAATTACGCCCTGAAACTGTAATCTCACCCCATCTCCTCCAGGCGACATGGATTGACTGCATAAACATGATGGAGACATTTTTCCGTTCTAATCTTTCACGCATTAATCTTAAGATCATGGGTGTACCATACAACAGTCATTACTTTATTTCATGCGCCCATCCCAAAAAGTGACTCAAATCATATGACAAAGATCACACTTTGTGTGATTTTAGGTCGCCTTTTGGAATGTGTACCTTATCAAATAAAAAAACTGACCGCATGATTTTACTTTCAAGATCATTGGTGTGGAAGATTGGGACAAAAAAAATATTTCTATCCTCTTGATTTAGGTCATCCGCCTAAACCCAACTCTCCCCAACCCAAAAGTTGATTTAGGTTGACCCAATGGGGATATTTAGCTCGCCCAACGTGGTTAAAAACTCGAGTTGGGTTAACCAGTTGTCTGTCCTAATCTTTGGTGGACATCATAACCTAAGTTTGGAATCTCGTCAATTGATAGTAGATATAATTAAGGGAGACATTACTTGCATATGAGAGGTTGGCCGTTTCACGTAGTTTAAAAGAAAGACTCAAAAATTTTGGATACCTAGGCCATATGAAAACACCATCTAAGCCATCTGATTTGAAGACTATGATCTAAAGATCAACCTTGCAAAAGATTGGCACAAAAATCAATCTTTATCTCATCATTCAACACAATCAAATTTTGAATAAGGTAGTGACTTTTGACTGCATTGAATCGTATGATAAAAATGATGTTTGTTGTCCTTCTTTTGCACCTAAGATCTTTAGATCATGACCTTCAATTTAGATGGCTTAGATGGTATTTTCATATGGCGTGAGTCCTCAAATATACATAAGCCTTTCTTTTAAATCATGTGAAGGGCAACTTGACAAGTCCTAGAAAATGTAAAGTCTTTCTTTTAAACCATGTGCAAGGGCAACTTGGCCTATGAGCAACGTTCCTTATAGCTAATCGGGTACCTCAAATTGTGCCAATAGTGTTTACTAAAATCGTCAATGTTGGAAACCCATTGATTGCTTCATATTAGATGATGGAGATTGTTTTTCACACAAATCTTCCCGAATGGATCTTGAGACCATTAAGTAAATGTACCAGTAGACGGTCAATTTTTATTCTACATGACAGATACCTAAAAGGTGACCCTAAAATCATATCGCACATACCACCCTCAAACATGACTTCGGGTATTTTTTGGGATATGTGACGTGTAATAAAAAACTTGACTGTTTTGATTGAAAGATCAGAGTCTTAAGATCTGTTGTGTGGAAGATCGGAGTGAAAAACAATCTCCATTATCTGATCGAAGCAATCAATTTGAAGGGGTTTCCAACAGTAATGCTTCCAGTAAACCTGTTGGCACGAAGAGAGGTACCCTACTTAATCTCTTCCCGTATAGGTGCGTTTTAGCTGCCCCGTTACAAGATATGTTGTGTGATTTTGTTCTTTTCAGGGCAACAGTGCATGCATTTGCACTGTTATAGTTTTTCTTCTTCCATTGGTATTATTATTCAATATAGTAAATCATTGAATTAAATGAAAACATTTGATTGCATTGAATTAAATGAAAATATTTGATTGCATTAAATTATATGATAGAGATCATATTTGGTGTCAATATTTCCACCTAAGATCTTTAGATGATAGCCTCTAAGTCAATCATCTAAAGATCTTTAGATGATAGCCGTTTGATTTAGAGGTTTGACAACATAACTAGTCTCTCCCTTATTTTCCAATTCCTTGGAAACTTGCTTCCTCTTATCCGCACCTGGAGGTCTCCCCCTTTTCCTCTTTCTGCGTTGGACATTTTCCTTCCACTCCAACCTTGAAAACCCATCTTTTTTGACCTGTTCATCAATTATACCACCAAAGACTTCAATATTCTCAGATTTTATAGCACAGCGGCCAGCATCATCTCCTTCTGTCAGTTCATTGATGTCAGTTTTTTCATTGTTTTCGGTTTGGACAACCTTCTCTGATAGGCATTTATCTGAAACAGGTTCAGAATGCGACTCAGTAGGTAGCAATGACGGCTTTTCTTGGTGCGCTATTTGAACAGCATTCAGAAGATCTTTTTTATCTTGAGTTTTATGCCTCTCTTGTAATTTTTTTATTTTGGAAAGCTCGATGGGAGAGCGGACTACATCTGTTGTGTGTATCAGAACATTCACCTGATCCAAAAATTGGAAATAATACACAATAACCAGGACAAAATGATCACATCACTATAGAACGATGACTACGGCAGAAGAAAATTGTAAAATGGACTATAAAGCTAAGAGTATATCATATCATAATCTAATGAGATTGTTGAAGTGAGCTCCTCGGACAAAAAAGTAGTCTAATACACTTGAAAAAAGCTAATGAATACGATACAAATAACATAACTCATGGAAAGTAAGATTTAATTAAGATATAAATTAATCAGAAAAAGGTGCAATGCATGAGGAAAGAGTGTTGTACTGGTGCATATCCATCGATCCAGGCTATTCAATTAACTTTGATCATAATAATTTTGTTATTGAAGTACCATGCCTATTTACTAGCTTTTACTTATTAGATACCAGCATGGATCAAAATATCGTCCGATACCGATACGTATCGGTATTGGACTCGAACGATACATTCAATGTATCGTCCGATACAGACCGATACCGATACGTATCGTTTTGGAGCTCGGACGATACGTATCGGTAACCCGATATTTTAACCCATGGATACCAGTACCAAGCCTATTTACTATTTTTTTTTTTTAAATTCATCATCATCAATCCATCTTCCTTCATCCTCATCGCAGCCATATCCCCGCTATTGGGGATTGAAAAAGTGACTCAAGTGGTAAGATCTATATATAAAGACAGAGTCGAGTTTTTTTTTCGAATGTTCTAGGATAACTCCTACCGATTGACTTTTGAGTCAAGTTGTTCACCATCTCTCTCTCTCTCTCTCTCTCTCTCTCTCTACACCACAACTTGTTTGCGGTTCAACCACAATGATTGAGATGCATAGATGACAGTTCAATTGCGAGAAATGTTTTCACTATGAAGAAGGGGGGCTTTAGACAATTGAACTCACATGTCTAGATTCTCATTACACCATGGTAGTCAAGGCGACGCTATAGCCTCGTCATGGCTAATGGCAATAGAAAACATCATATACAACCAAATAGCTATGATGGCTAAATAGTGGCGTCATAGCATCGCCATGGTAGAATAACACTATCATTGATATGCACGCTATTTGATTTTTTTGGATAATAACATATAATACTTGAAAAATAAAAAGTTGTAAGTATGAAAATATAATAATTTATAATACTTACAAGTTATAACATTTTTATAATATATAAGTTACAAAAGTCCAACTTATAAGTTACAAAATCCTCAACTCTCTCTCTCTCTCTCTCTCCCTCGTCATGAAACCTCAACATTGGTAACACTATTACACTACAATATATGTATTTGATATTTAAATATTTTATATTTACTTATTTATACTCACCATGTTGCAAATTTGTTGATGTTCTATATTTGATTTGTATTTACTGATTTTTTTTTATGCCTAGAACATGAAATCCTCAATATCAGAATTAAAGTATGATGCTTCAATAGTTGAATTTTTTTTGTTCCTATATTTTTTTGTTTTTCTCCCTATATAAAAAAAAATTAAACAAATAAAAAAATACTAATAATTAAAAGATATAATTAAAAAAAATTAAAATTGAAAATTTTAAAAATTAATAAATAGATGCATTATGGCTTCGCATGCTCACGCCATGGCATAGCGAGCCTCTTCGCCATGACCTCAATACACCACCTTAACTACCTTGCATTACACATAGCATAGATACAAAATTTATTAGTTGCTTTAATAGATCCAAATATACCATAAGAAAGGGTCCTTAAGTCATTAAACCACATAATGTATTTTAATAGATGCACTGGATTCACCTACATGTTCTTATACATAGCATAAGCAGATTCAAGCTTATATCTTCAACTAATTTGCCAGTTAATCACCAAAATAGCTTTTTAATCTTTTTTATTAGCAAAATAAAAAAATATATAAAAAGTTGATAATATATCTAATCAACTATGGTTGTCAATAGTGTAACACACACAAGAAAGATGTCCAACGTAGAAAGTAGGCATACCGCATCAGATACATCACAATGAAGCTTAGTTACGGAATCTCCCCGTCCGAGCTCTTCAGCAATCCCATAAGCAATATATGTCTTTGGCCCAAGATCTGGCTGCAGAACAGTGTTTGGGAGCTTTGCAGCAAGATTAAGAAGACCATATTTAGGATTGGTATATTCCTGAAATGGCAAAGCGCTGATAAATTCAGCTCCATGGCGGGGTAAACGCTCCTCAAACAAATTTCCTGGGGACCAATCTTTCAGTTTGAGCATCTGCGGCCATGAATTTTTATATGCTCGACCCTCTGCATATCCCACGAAAAATTGGTGAATATTAATCTCACCCTGCATAGTATAACAAGAATTGATGTCAGCTCTACATATGCCACCAGGTTGGAACATGGACAACATTGCAAGAATAAAAATTAATAGCATTAAATAACCGTTAAGACTACCAATTCAGGTCCACAATTTTCAATAGAAATAAACAAATGAAGAAGCACCAAGAACCAAGGAAAACATCTTTTAGACAGATCTACCATAATTTAAGGGGGGAAATTTGCTCCCTATTCAATTAGAATTCATTTCAGAAACCAGCAAATAAATAGATAATCACTCGAAGAAGGCATGCAGCCAAACACATGTATATTTTGCAAATAGTAATCATGAACAAGCTAGAATTATCAATATATTAAGGATAACTTTTTATCAGAATCAGTATAACATCTTCCCTAAGCCTCTGCATGAATAAACCAGAGTAAATCCATCAAAAAAATAAAAAATGCATCAGATCATTACCGTAATTCACTTGCTACTTAGAGGAGCAGAGTCATCACAGCCACATGAACATGCCCTAGTTGATGGCCTTTCGGAAACTATTAGGATATATTTTCCTTACCTTGCAAATATGCCAAGAGTTGGAGGGGGATTCACTAAATGTTACTAGATGGGTAGTGGAAGGTAACTCTCTTCCATGAAAGTTCTAACGTGATTTAGGAGATTATTGAAAAGAGATTTGACTCTGATCACAGACATCACAGTAATAGATAACACTCTCATCATCACACTTTTATGCCTCAAAATGCCACACAGTGCACATTTATGACCAATCCAATACATCCAAGTAGCACTTCAAAATGGATTATACATTAGATAAAAACAATGATAATTATCAGTTCACATTATCCTTTGCCACTTGAATTTGTCAAAGATGAGCACCAAGTGACATAAAAATATGTTGGTGAGGGCTTTACCTATTGATTTCAGCAGTACCCAGTTATCCCTATTGGAAAAAAAGGAAGTTAAATACTATCCTCTTCCAATCCGAAAGGAGGCAGGTTATGTCAGAACTACTTGGCAAAAGATGGTGTTTTATGAAAAAAGTTATGTATTCTCAATTTTAACCCATTGGCGTAGCAAGTATGTACTACATTGTAGCTTGGATTTAAGTTAAATTTCTTCGAGCGTGTTTGAGACTTCTTTTTTTTATTATTGCTTCTTCAATTTAACATACAAATGTGTGTGGGTGGGTAGCCCATGCCATCAGCTCTAAAGCTGACACTGAACAAAAATAACTACATAAGAACGGCAATACAGCTTGATCACAGTTAAAAGTCAAGGAGAAGAGCAAAGCATAGTATCTGACAAAGCCAATAGTTGCAGCCGTGGGTCAAAATCTCAGTTTTACTGTATGTACCGACCAGCTCCAAACTCAATACATATCGAACGATACGTATCCGTTTTGGATGAAAGATTGGTATATATATCAGCCGATAAATATATACAGGCCGATACATTCAATGCAGCGACCCAGTGACCTCTGAAACGAATACGTATCGGACGAAAAGCATCAATTTCATCCAAAATTTTGACCCATGGTTGGGACCCTTGAGAGATATTTTCTAGAGACACGGTATCTTGCGATTATGTGCTCAAGCAGAAGAATGTCTTAAACCTACAATAACTACTAGCTACCATGTATTAGCATGCTCTTTAACCAGGCTGTATGAAAGGGATAATAGAGCTAACCTCACACCAGACCAGGCAATCAATTGCCTTCACGGACTTCAGCTCGTCGCCAGACTTGGATTTTGCAATTTCACGAAATGCACCCCACATAACCATGGGCTCCCAACTCAAACCAGATGTAAATTCAAGCACATCACGAACAACCACAGGCTCGCCTTTTACCCAGTGTCTTTGGAAGTGCTTTAGCTCCCCATGTTGAATATCTGTAGCAGTCGGGCAATATAAATGGTTGTCACCAGAATCTTCTCTACAAGCTGCTTTTCTTAAATTTCTACTGCCGAAATCAGTTTGGTCAACTGAATCGTAACAGGGGCACCGAGCGGACACATCAGGCATTTCAAACTCACAGCTGCCAGCCATTTTTTCTGCTTTATCTTTCAATTCCAAAACCCAGTTCTCAGGGAAGAAGCAATTCAGCTCCAGATGGCAAATTCCACAGCCACCCATTTCCTTTGGGGGGCAGGGAATGCTGCCATCACTGTTAGCCTTCCATTTACTCAATGGTCCAAGATGATCTGTAGTGCTCATTTTGACTTCTACAGTTGCTAAACCCTTTTGCATAGTGGTATCTGGAACGTCTCCTCCATGTAGATAAGCTTTCCCTCTGTTGGGATATTGCATTATTACTTCTTCAGCACTTCCCCGAAGATGGCCTTCACGAATTTCTCGGCAACAACTAAGGCAAAGGTCAAATGAACATTTTGGACAGCTTCTATGAAGATCAGCAATGGATGTTTTGCAACAGTCGCTGCTCCAAAACAATCTCGTAACATAAGAGTGTGAAAATAAAGATAGCACACAAGAATAGAAAATATTTCAGCAGATTGAATAGTAGATGATGAAAACATTCAGAGGAGAGAATAAAAGCCTACCAATACATACGTTCATCACTCAAACAAGCCGTCTGTTTCAATTCTATGGGGCTCAATGGAATTAACGCCAAGGAATACTTCAATCGCAAGCCTCCAACACAGAAAACAACATCCGCAAGTAAGTCTAAAAAGACGGCGAACACTACAGCCAATGGAGCCTGAGAAGTGCTGAAAGAAAGGCTCAAAAGCCTCGAGATCATTCAGTGAAAACCATAGGTCTCAACCTCCTTTATCAAGTCTCATTCCCTTTCTTTTTCTTATAAAAAAATCCCCGTTATCCTAAAAGTTTCTACCAGTTACATACTCCTACTCTATTTACGACTCCTAATGATTTAAATGGAAACAATTATGGGGCATAAACTAATAGAATATAGGATATTGTACAAAGACGGCCCGCTGTTTCGGTAATTTAGCATTGGTTCAGCTATATACTGAGAAGGTTAAATTCAAAATCCAGTCATGTTTGGCTGTTTCAACTAGAAAGTTTTGGATAGGAGCATGGTAACATGATTCATACTTTTCGAAAAACATAAATGCGAATAAGAACCACTCAAGTCTTAGAAAAACGGTTCATCAGATGGAATTTATATTCCTCGTTTGACTTACCATCGTTGGCCATATAACCATTCACAGGGAAACCACTCCAAGAAAGAAGCTGAGACAAGAAACCTTTGCCGCTGCTACTGTCCTTACCATCGGTGCTGCTGAGATTATTTATGAGAGACCAGTGACTCTTGAAATCAGGCACACACCCATTTCGTTGCATTTCTTGCAAAAGTTCCACTGCTTTGTTTAGATCGTTTTCCGAGCGATGCCTATCAATCACAGCCTGGTACATGCTTGCTGTTGGAGTTTGACCCATCTGGACCATGAGATCCAGAAACCTTTCCGCTGCTTCAGTTCTTCCTTCAGCACAAAGCCCTCGGATAAGTGCCTCCCACGACTCGAGGCTCGGCTCAAGCTTCCTATGTAACATTTCAGTATGGAAATTTTGAGCTACATCGTACTCCTTGAGAGTACAGAAACCAAGGATAAGAGAATCATAACTGCTAGCTTTCCCACTCATCAAGGTAGTTCTTGCCCTCCCCCTCAGTCACAATTGAAGCCAATCTCACCCAGTTGACAGCAAAGTCCCTGGAAACCTTCATAATCATATGCATGGGCCACCTAATCCTCCTAAATACACGATCATTCCTTTCCAACCAAATAGCCCACATCCTTGCAAACACTGAGATGCTCCAAAAACCCCTCCATTCCATCAAATTTTCTACCTCCCCACTCAGCAAAAACCTGGCCACATTCCTGCGCGTACACCCAGCAAAAACCTGGCCACATAAACATGAGAATCAAGACACATCGATTCTCATGTTTATGCCCAAGAATCAAAATTTCGTATGCTCTCTTTGAAATGGCTAATTAAAGAGAAAACAAATAAGATACAAACAATTGAAGGCATATAAAACCAAGAAGCACCAATAAAAATCAAGAACCACAGAAAGACAGCATTCAATAATGATATATATCCCAACTATGGTTTGCATTGTAAGGAAACAATCAGTATTCTACGTAAATGGCTCATTCAAGAGTTGGGAAGATAAAGAATACTCAAATAATAAATATAATGAATGTTTCAAGTATTACTGATATTGCTGTTACGCTCCCAGAAATGTTTGCGAGGCACATTCGGGTGATGTCCTATTGAATACCCACCTTTCAGTTTGATGATGAAACAAGCAAGGAACAACTGGAAGATGAAGAGTAAGCCTTTTAAACCATTGAAAGGAAAGATGAAGAGTAAGCCTTTTAAACCAACTAAAATACTACTCACACTACATCATTCAACACACATACATTAACAAATTCAGCAATTAGACCTTAAGTGATAATAACCATCGCCAGTGAGGTCGTTGGCATTTGCAATAACTCGCCTAACTAACTTTGAACCATTAGTTTCTAAGGGGGGCCTCCAATTCAACCAAAAGAACTCCAAATGAAATCCAAATAATAAGAAAAAAGAATAGAAAGTGAGTCTAAGAAAACCAAACAGAAAATAATATTCGAGTTCCATACCATTTAAAACAAGTAGACAGTACACTGCCAAAGAAAGGAAAAAGTAGAATAACAGAGCACGACCAACTCCTATCAAATCCTCTCATTTAATAACACCTTTATCCTTGAAGAAGATAAAAGGTCCGCTCAACAAAAAGGAATAACAAGAATTTTGAAATCTCATAGGGGCAGCTACCATGAGCTATATTTAAAAGTGAAACTTCCAACCCTAAAACAGTCCCATGGTGCTCGTTCAATTGTTTTCCCTCAAAAATGCATCGATCCTAACTACCTCTTCCCCTGAATCGGATGGAATCTGTCTGCGGCTGCATCGGCCACACAAGAAGTGCGATGGCACTTCATTATGATCAGTGATTTTGTTACACCTCGTGTGTTGCCACACACGACAAAGGACACATGGCTCCATCCTTTCCCCATCATAGTCCTTTGCGCCGCAATCACAATCCACTTTGTAATTCTCTACTCCCCCCTCATACCACAACTTGTTCTTTAAATCCATACTACTTCCTCTCACCCAAACGATCGATCCATACTCTGGCATTCCATTCAAAGGCTCGTGGCTGTTCACTCCCTGTAACTTGTTCACCACAAAGTCCTCCATTATACAGTATGTGTCTCTCATTGCTTTCTCAGCTTCATCCTTCAATTCATCGATAGTTGTCTGAAGCGGCAATACCAATAGCTCAGGTGGGGCCAGCTGGCGATACAAAACCACCGCACCTTCATTTTCTAGTAGCAGACCACAATATAACCTCAACATATTGTCCTCTTTTTCGGGAAGGGGCCACTCCTTCTTAAAATTTTTGCAGTCTTTAATAATCCTGACCGCGAGCGAAACCAATGATTGACACCCTTTTGGGTAGTTATGGAGGATGTTGTCATAGAAATACAACATGTCTGAATCGACCGTCGAATTAAGGACCTCTACAAGCTGTTCAAGCTTGTACTCATTTTTTTTCGTCAACGGATTAACTTCACGACGTATGATCTGATCCCCAAAAAGGCAATCCTTGATGGATGCAATAACTGTATTTAACACCGCTGTGTTGGTAATGTCCTTCCTTGCAACGTCGTATAAATTTTTACGCATCATGCCTGAATTGTTCCCTTTATTTTTTTCAAGTACTTTAAAAACACATTCTGCAGCCTTCATTGTCTCATTGTTTGACCATTTTAGAGTTTTGGCAACGTCTGCGAAAGACTTATATTGCTGTTGTGGAGCAATTGGACCTGGCTCTCCTGAAGTATATTGAAGTTTCTTCTGTTCGAGCAACTCTTTTAGCAGCTCACCCAGTGTTTTCAAGTGCCTCCCAATTCTGTATTTATCAATTATGTTTTCAATATCGCCTCGACCTTCCTTCTTAAAATCCTCAATTATTTTATCCAATTCAAGCATCCTCAAAATCTTGATGGCGCTGTCATATATCTCAGCCTTATAACCAAAACTACATGTGTATCCAAAAGAACCGAACCAAGGCTGCCCATATCCAACTCCATAGAGCAACCTTAGTTCCATTGTTTTCTTTTTTGACACATCAAAGACTGAAATTTCCCTGTAAAATGAACAAAAATATAACTATGTAATGTAAACACGGAATTGAAAATGAGTTGTTCATTTATTTATTTATCTTTACCGTGATCGGAGACTAGTACAAATTCGATCCCACATTTCCAGGACATCCTTTCCTAAGATATTCCCCGATCCGCCTTCTATACCGTTGAGTTTTAGGATGTGACCAAAACCATTACCGTGGATCAATCCATGGAGAATATGGTTGTCGTCATAAATCCTCTCATCTAACTGATTATCATCCCATTTATCATTAGTTGGAAAGATGAAATGGTACCGCCGTTTTGACATCAAATGGTGGCTCCAACCTGACAGGAAATGAATAAAAAAAAATAAAAAAAAATAGAACTAATTAATATTTTAAAAAAACAAGAAAAGTAAAGAAACATATGTTTTTGCAATGTACTGGATGATACATTCAAAATATAGTCCGGAACCGGTACGTGTCCTCCAATACGTACCAGTTTTAATGATGGACAATACGTACCGGAAAACCGGTATTTTAACCCACGCTGACCCTAAAACCGAAAATTTTCTCTCTAAAAATAAAAAATAGGGTAAAAACTTGGATCCCTATCTTCCCTATCCCACCACCACCGTCGCCACTACCACCACCATCTCCCCTCCTCCACACCACCAACCCATCACCTCGACCACCACCACCCTACTCCACCCCAATAACCACCCGCCACTACCACCACCACCACAACCGCCACTACCACCCCTCCACCAGCACCACCACCCTACCACCGCTACCACCACGATCACCACCTTCTAACCCCACCACCACCACCACTGCCCTACCACCACGACCACTACCTCCCAACCACCCAAGATCAAGGGAGGAGCCGCTACCTCCCAACTACCCATAGACCTGAGCGACGCTCACACGCTCGAACTCAGACCATGGCTAGCAGCGTCAGACTCCAACGCTCCACCACTACAGAAGGGTCCATCCTTCCATCAAAAACTGGGTACTCTTGTATTAGAATTCGGGGATGGATAAGAAGGACCAGCAGAGGTTGAGGGTGGGGGAGGTGGAGGTAGGCCACCGGGGAAACCAGGCACGAGATTAGAGTAGAGGTGACGTGGTTGAGTATTCAGCTTGTCCATCATGGCAGTCATCTGCTGTAACAGCATCAATCACACTCATGAACTGCGGATTCTGGGCCTGTTGTTGCTGATTTTGGCGAAGCAACTCAGCCATAGAGCAGTAGTGTCGCCCATGGTGCGAATAGAATCATCATATGGATCAGTATGCACATGGGGAGCAGCAGTAGAGGAGGAAGGAGCCTGTCCACCTGGTGTTTGTGACGGTGGCAGGTTATCTGTAGGCAGGATGTTGGACTTCTTTGGGGCCATCTGCTTAGAGTAAAACAGCGGGAAAGGTTTTGGGTAGGAGTGCGGAGTGAAGCCGGCTAGGTCGGTTGTAAACCAGGCTTAGAACCCGCTCATAGACCAAAAAAAAGGAATAAATGGACCAGCCAGGAAAGGAGGTGAAGGAAATGGGTGTAAGTGGTGGCTGCGAGTGAAAGAGTAAGCCAAAAAAGAAACCCTAGCTGCACATGCAAAACACACTCGTACGACCGAATCCACTTAGTTCATAGAATATATGAAGAACCATGTCCAGGAAAAGCACTATATTGCAGAAAACATCACCTCAAATAGACCTCCGCACTACCACCACCATCTCCCCTCCTCCACACCACCACCCCATCACCTCGACCACCACCATCCCATCACCTCGACTACCACCACCCTACTCCATCCCGACAACCACCCACCACTACCACCACCACCACAACCGCCACTACCACCCCTCCACCAGCACCAGCACCCTACCACGGCTACCACCACGATCACCACTTTCTAACCCCACCACCACTACCCTACCACCACGACCACTACCTCCCAACCACCCAAGACCAAGGGAGGAGCCACATACAAGAGTGAGGGGGGGCTTCATTAACGTTTAAGTCTTGAATTTTTATAAGATATGCCCATCTTTTCTATATAAACTTCCAAATCTATGGCATATAAGCCAAGCAATTATAAGCCAAGCAATGATCAGGCCCTACCAGGTTGAACCGGATTTCGAGTACCCATCGGCTGCCCTTGGAAATAGGAGAATCTTGACTGCAGGTCATGCTATAAAAGTTGAAAACCAAGAAAGGCAAGATTCTCCTATTTCCAAGGGCAGAGGATGGGTAGGACTCGAAATGGGATTCTACCTTGTAGGACCTGACCATTGCCCGCCAACCAAGGTGTCAAACTCGGTTTCGGTATCGGGTATCAGTCCATGGAGGACCGATACGAATCGGCTGATACCGATACGTATCGGTCTATTTTAAATAATTAAAAATATATATATTAGAGGTATTGGCTGATACCGATATCGGCCGATATTCAAAACGGTTTGCCAGAAAAATCGATACGATAATATTTGAAACCATGCCGTCAACAAATTTATAGTGTACAACCCCGAAATCAAGGGTGAAATAACAATTAATGCCTACTGAACATTGAGCAGAAAATGGTGGCTATGCCCTTGATCAAGACCCTTCAATATTCAATTTCAAACCCAAATTTAATGCCAATTGGAATGAAGACTCCACTGACACTGAAACGGAGAAATGGGTATCGGTTTTACCTGCGGAGCGGCAGTAATTGCAGCCGGATGAATCTTTCTCTGTGTCCTCCAGCACATAGAATAGACCAGAAAAACCCTTATTTTTATCAATGAGACGTATATTCCAAACTGCCATATTTCTTACTCTGTAATTTTGTAAGAACAGAAGTTTTTCCATGAAGAATCTTACATTTTCTCTGAAAGAATGAGAAAAATTGATATGCGGAAAATGTTGAATCAAATACATTTTTGGTTTAGAGGATGGAGACGAAGACGAGGACGAAGGCGACGCCATGTTCAGATTCAGATATGGTTGAACCAGAAATCTTTTCTTTTTTTTTAAATTTGAGGGAAGGTTAAACAAGAAATCAGGTTCAACTAGTTATACCAAACCATCGCCCGATGAAACCATCCACATCAGCTTAACTGATTTGTACGGTATACCACGTGTCACTAAACTATGCAAAATTACTAACGGTAGCGGCTGACGTGACCTCTATTCCTTGACTCCACTACACTCGCAGCCAATTGCATCTCGCCACCTCATCCGCCAGCACTTAACCATATAACGCTGTCCGTAAATTATTTATTTCAGCGCGGCATACAGCGTAGGGATAATATCTCCTAACCCACATTTAAACACCAAAATGGTGTTTAAATGATCTTACACCACTGTTTTAGGTGATTTTTAAATCTTATATCATTAAAGTGTGGTGTACTAATATGCCACGTGGCATACATTCATAAACAGTTTAATTTATCCAAAGAGAAATCCATCCATGAAGCATGTCTCGTCTCGTGTACTAGGTCAAGCCTATAAATGGATATGAACCATTCGATTTGATGAACTTTAGTATTAACCATTAAAAATAAGAACAACGGTTGCTATTGAAGTATACAACTCCGATAGTAAAAATCACCCATTGAGCGTTATTTTTTGTCACAATTCCCTCGATGGTATGGATTACCCACATCTGAAACAGTTAATGGTGTAAGATGATCAATATGGATGAATGGGTTACCGTTATTTTCAAAGATTTTTTAGTGATTAAGAGTCCTTCATCAAATTAATTAGTGATAAGGGCTCTCCTAAAAATAATTACCAATGAAGAGTTTCTCTCCTAAGCTCACTGAAATGACAAAAATACCCTTAAAACATACTTCGACGTATATCAAACGGTTGTCCTATTTATCAAACACAATTTTCTCTCTCAAGTATATCGGACGGTCATCCAACATTCGACTTCCATACAGTATATCAAACGGGCGTCCAATATATACTCGTCCATTTTATAAGGGTGATTTGGTCTTTTCACTAATTATATTCAGGGGAGCCTTCCATCACTAATTAGTTTGATGAAGGACTCTTACTCACTAAAAAAATCCTGTTTTCAAAGCCACGAGATTTGTAGTGTAAAACTAAACACTCTATATTTTTTACACATTAGTATCTTTATTTACAGCCCACAATTCTTCCTTCTCTGGTTTCACGTGCTTAATTTATTGTCTACTTTAAATCAAACGATGGGGATAATTTTCAAATAATAGATCTTTAGATCATTGTCCCACCATCATGCGGTCCTATGTTTATTGTAATGACCCTAAAATTCTGAATAAGAAATCGACTGTTTCAATAAGCGTGTTCGATACAAAAATTGAGATAAATTAAAATTTTAGATTAATATTATTGGGAATAATATTAATCCACAGTTAGATGAAGTCATGCGTGACTTCTTGAGTAAGTTCGAGTCGTTTTTAGACCTTTGATGAAGCATGGTATGCAAGAGGAATTGTATAGGTGCTCCACACCGAAGCTTAAGTTTAGGAGAAAACTGAAATGTCTAAGATATTTCATTTTCTTAGCTTATAAGAGAAGGGAGAAGGTTTGGAATACCTATCTTCATCTCCTTCTTCTTGTTTTATGAAAATCCATAGCTACGAGCTTGGGTTTTGAGGTCTTTTTCCTGAGAAAGCATAGTTAGAAGAACCTAGGTTAGTGATTGCTTGAATTGAGAGTGTGGAACCGACGTCGGTATGCCGTGTTTATCATGTGAGGATGGGTGCCATCTCTGTGTATCAAAGTGAAGCCACGTGCCTGCTATTCCAAGTTGTGACGGCGACAAATCTGAGATTTCGGATCCGAAATCCTCTTCGAATCGCGTTTGCTGAGATCCCGAAAGGGCCTTTAAAGAGGTGAGTTTTTAGATTAAAATTGTGGAGGTTAAGACCTCATATATAGGTAAATAAATATGTATGAGTGGGTGTTTGGGATTATTAATGGTTAAGAATAAAAGTAGGTCAAGAACAAGGATTGACATTAATGACAGAAACTATCATCCTTGATCGATCAAATTAGGGCTTTGATCGATCAAGCCTGGGATTGATCGATCAATGTGAAGGGTTGATCGATCAATTCGTATAACCAGTTAATGGGAACAGTAGGTGAGTTTTTTGAAAGTTCAATGCCCGATGGGTATTGATCGATCAAATTGGGATTTGAGCGATCAATTTTGAAGATTGATCAATCAATTTGAGAATTGATCGATCGATGTGAGTGATTGATCGATCACAGTGAAGTGATCGATCAAAGGTAAGAGCGAGCGATCAATGTGAACATTGATCGATCAATGAGGAAGATTGATCGATCAATGAGGAAGATTGATCGATCAATTTGAGAATTGATTGATCAAATTGATTGATCAAATTTTATAAAGTAAGTGTGCAAACAGGAGGGCGATATTTTTGAAAATTTAAAGTTTGACTTGATTGATCGATCAATGAGTGAATTGATCGATCAAATTGAAGGATTGATTAATCAAACATGGATGTTGATCGATCAAATCTCCCCTGTCACATATGAGTTATTTGGGGACATTGATCGATCAAATGAAGTATTTGATCGATCAAATTTGATAATTGATCGATCAAGCAAGGACATTGATCGATCAATCACCCCTGCTTTCTGTTGTTTTGGTTTATCGGTAGAACACTACTGGACACTGCACTAGTTGATGTCCTGACACCTCTGACACTTAATATACTATGTTTATGGTCTAGGGTCATACCGTGATACTTTGAAAAGCTTTGGATTTGTTTAGAAAGGTCTGATATGAGGTAGGAGAATTCAATTGAAATTGTATTTATTCTTGATCTCATGGTTCCAAATCTTCTGCATTCGACTGCATAGTCTGATTTTACTTTCCATTCATGTTAGCATATGTGTGAAAACTCTATTATATCTGATTTATGCTATCTAACATCTGTCACATGATTCTTGCTATGTATGATATGTCTGCATTTAATTTGATGTTTAATAATCTGATTAATTCCATCGACTCGGCGGTATATCCGTGTCTGGCACAATCGTGTATCTACTTTGAAAATTCTAGACATAATTGCACTCCATAGTTGAGGCATTGTTGTATTCCTGAAATTGTTCATGTGAACGACGATGGTTGGGATTACCCATCGACCCAAATTTAGCTACTACATGCTATATTTACGGGAGTTACTTAAGTATTTATTTTAAGTCATTAATTACTATATACATAGCATCCTGCAAACTCTGAGATTCTGTCTGCTCTGATAAATTCTGCATATCTGAACATCTATTTGCATCTGTTCAATTCTGTCAATATTCTGCAACTGCATATCCGTTTGAATATCTTCTGCAACCATCTGTTACAATTAAGATACAACTTTAATTGAAATTCTTCTACTGAGCTTAGATGGTTAGCTCACTCCTGACTCTGTGTCATAGGTTCTGAGGTTCGAGCACCGGGTACCGAGAGCGACCTGGACTATCAGTCAGAGACTGAGGCTGAGGCTGAGGAGACAGATATCCAGGCAGACGAGATTTACCCTTAACCTCGGTATATGAGTCTTGTGTTTTGGGTTTTTGTACTATATTTTGGATTATTTGTGCGCCTGGTGGCCACCTTTTGTATTTATTTCTATAGATGTTTTTACTTGTATTATTATACATTCTATAAGAACCACTATTAGGAACTATTGTTTTGGGTGATAGATGTTTATCACCAGTGATTCTTATTGATTTCTTTTTGAGCATTGTCTTATTTCTTCTTTCTTTTAAAAGTTATATATGATGACTCAATCTGTCACTACTGGATCGTGTCTGCTCTGATTTTCGCTATAAGAGCAGACGCTCTGTGATTTATCCTGGGGATCATCTAGAATATGATCCTGATGACACAAATTTTCAGGTGCGAAAATTCGGGCTGTCACATTTATTCTAGGTCATTGTCCCACCATCAGATAATAGATCTTTGGATCATTGTCCCACCATCAGATCATTGTCCCAAAAAATGAACATGATCATGAATACATATCAAAAGTGGTTCTCAAATAACTTTCAGGATGTCTGTCATGTGAAATCATAATCTTACTCTCCGATGGGAGGACTATGATCTCAAGATCTATTTGGTTAAAGATTGATCTCCATTGTCTAATTCAAAGTAGTCAAAGATTTAAGCAAGAGAAACCCGAGTTGAGGAGGAAGAATCTAGGGTTGAAAATAAAGGTATCTGTAACATAAATTAAATTTTATCGTACATTGAAAAGCAACATATAAAGACGCTAGAATTCTTCTCTGTTTTTAACTAATCCCACGTAACTTTTATAGTACATTGTTAAGCAACATATAAAGATGTCGATTTCCATGCATCTATAGTCATCTCTTGGGTTGACTATTTCGGTTCGAAACTTCAAGATACGCCTACATACTGTGAGGTTAAATTCGTCGTCTCTTACTTCGACATAACAAATTGTTTTCGAACAAGGCCGGCTCAGCCCCTAGGCATGTTAACTATGTTGTCTTAAAGACAATGGATACCCTCACTATGTTGGATAAACGAAGATACAATTGGGTTCTTAGCGAATTTGCCTTCAAGGTACAATAGAGTTTGGTCTTGCCAAGAACTATATATTCTTCTCTAGATTGCACTTTCTAGATATAATTTTGAACCATTGTATTTTTATGACATCGATTCACCTGTATCTTTTCAGATTTTACGGATTTACAGTAAAGAGATGTCAGACTTATGTCTTCTCAACTAACGGTAATATAAAGAGATAAATCAAAATTTGAAAAGACACTTCTTTGGAGAGAAAAGAAATTTTGTAAGTTTGTCATTGAATTATTATCAATAATATATAATGTTATGAACTTAATTTTGAAACAATAAAATATATACATTAATATATATATATATATATATATATATATATATATATATATATATATATATATATATATATATATAACATTCTTCCACTTATTTCAAAATAATAATAAAATCTGTATCAGAGCGATCATACTAAGTATAATCAGAGGTGTCGATTGATTTAAAGCCTTTGACTAGAACATACAACTCAAAGTTTGTAAGGACTTTAAGTAGCTTATCGCTTTGAACTTAAAATCTGTCTAACAAACTAGAATTATAGATACATTTAATATGACATAAATCATTAGTGACATAAGGCTTGTGCTTTACAGTCATGCGCTTAAACTCTGATTTCATGAATATCTCAAAGAGAGAACTGAATCTCTGTTGAAGTGATTTTACTTTCATACTCATATAGGTGAATCTATCATGGGTAGTCTTGTAACTACTTTATCACTCTAGCAAATGATTGCCTACAAAATCATTACGAGTTAAACTCACTCTCTCACGTTATAAGAGATGTGCACGAAATTTAACACCATAGAGATAACCAATAGGTAACACACCTTTGTGCACTTTTAAGGGTCATGAAGTAGTTTATTATCTCGTTGAACTTAGGATTTAGGATCTCTAACCCTACTAAGTTGAGGTTCAACTACTGTGCATTTAAAGATATCGGTCTTAGACTCACCCCTCACAATATTCTCAACATTATATCTCTGGGTAGTACTTTGTAAGCGGATTCGCAAGCAGTGGCGGAACAACGTATGAGCGAGTGCGGGCAAGCACCCACACTTAAAACCCCAAAAATAAAATTTGTTTCCTTTTTAAAAGCCTTAAAGTAACCCTACACCTAACTGGCGCCCTCTCCCAATATGACACGCCCTTTGTCTCCCGTCTCTTGCTCAAACAACCTTCAAATGTTGTTAGATCAATTAGTTTTGTCCACACAGTCAAGCCTTGAGAAATGCACAAGCTCGTCCGTGAAAGTTCACTTTGCTTGAAGTGTTTTAGTTCTCAAACTATCAATGCAGTTATCAAGGCTATTATTAAGCTAAGGGCACAACTCTCCCGACCAGTTATCAAGGCTATTATTAAGCTAAGGGCACAACTCTCCCGACCATAGTGCTTAAATGATCGTATCACATTGATGGATTCAAGGTGTGAGCCATCCGCACCGTCAAAATGATAGATCATAAGTTGAAAGACGTGGACCCAAAAATCAAATTTTTTGAGAGGTTTTAACCATCCGATCTATACACTCTAATATCAACCACTATGTTTAGTTTTAATGGCTGATATTCAAATTCGCCAATCTAATGGTTCACATCCATTTATGGAATAATTCTTTGGCTAAAACATTTTCCAATGACAAATTGCCTCTTAAACCATTTAGATCGATCATAAATCGATGTCAATGGCATATTAGGAAACCACACTTGAATGGTGTGAAATAAAAAAATTTAATTTAGTATTGGTAGATCGTTTAAACAACATTTGGTGTTCAAACGTTCGTCAAAGGAGGGGTTGTAGGATCATTTGTAGCTAACTCGAGATCCCAAATTGGTTTGACAGGTTGGGCCAAATTTAACAAAAAAATAGGATAGCATTATTTACACTCGTTAAACTAAATTTGTGAAGAATGCACGTAATTCCACCATAAAAATTCGTTGACTATCTTGAATCAGATGATGGAGATGTTTTTCATCCCAATTTTCCACACAATAATTCTTGAGTTCATAGCGCACCTATCAAACAGTCATATGTTGATTCCTCGTGGCAAACATACCCAAAAGTAATCATTTGATAAGCATGCCCATGATCACGATCACTTTTGGGGATGTGTGCAATGTAGAATCACAATCTGGTCGTCTAATAGGTGCACCATGATCTCAAGATCTATTGTGTGGGAGATTGGGATGAAAAATGATCTCCATCGCCTGATTCAAGCTAGTCTAAATTTTATGGTGGAAATGCGTGTGTTCTTCACAGGTTTAATGAGTATAAATAACGCTACCCATATTTATCCGAGTATCTTTGTTCGCGCTTACTTCCGAAACTTACTGCAACCCATCGACATCTTGAGATCAGACAATGCAGATTATTTTTCGGGTCAATCTTCCACACAATGTGGCACCCATTTCGAGGATCAAGTGTCACATAACTTGGACAAGATCGATGAGGTACCACTCAAAAAATTTAGGCATGATCTAATAAATATCCACCATTGAAAATATGGTGTAAGGTGCTCAAATTCAATGTACCAAACTGTCGGTGTTATTCTGTCATTGACCCATCAAATTATAGACACCCATTATAGGCCCGCCTAACTAAATTGACGTGAAATTCAAGTTATTTAGGGCCCCTGGCACACATTAACATATTAGGGGAAGCTTGTAATGACATCACATGAGATCCTCCAAAGTTTAGAGGCGAAATCTTATAGTTTATGATTTTCTAGGCAAAATTATAACACGAGAGGATCATTTACTTGCGTGCTTTAAAGTATCTATTTTTGTTTTGTGCAGGTTCTTACCTCTTGAATTTCTTATTTGGATTAGATAGGAGCGAGAATCTTATAAATAAATAATATAATTTATAAAAAATTAAATCTAATTTATCTTGCACCCCGGTTGGATGATAATCCTGATTCCACCATTGTCCGCAAGTGTCTTAGAAGTTGGTATGTAGTCCAACATGATCACCCCATCATTCAGCATTTGTCGAATTATATTATATCTAAAGCCTTCATGCCTTGATTTTCCTTTATATTTTTTATTACCTGAAATATGTAAAACAACTTTATTATCGCAATAAATATTAATTGCATATATATGTTGCAAAGAAATTGATCTTATGAAGCTTCAAAGTCATGCTGCTTCTTTTGCTCCTGCAAACAATGCTATATACTCTAATTCTATACTTGAATCAAAAAGATATGTTCGTTTTCTAGGCCCCCACGATACTGCTCATCCTGTCAAAGTAAAAATTCATCCGTATGTGGATTTTGAATCAGAGGAGTAAAAAATTCAAGTAACATCAGCAAACCCCTCTAAGAGTCCAAGTTTGCCATTATATTGTAAATTATAATCTATAGTTTCTTTTAAGTATTCCAATACCCTATGAATAGCTTCCCAATGTTCTGACTATGGGTTGCTAGTAATCTACTCAATGCCCCTACTATAAATTCTATACTGGGTCTACATTTCACTAAATGCATAAGACTTATGTCTCAGTGACGATAAATTGTAATTCTTGAACTTGTTCAAGAATCGATTTATCCTCAACTATCTTGAAATCAAAATATTTAGAGACTAGAAAAGCCTTTATACTGGCATCTTCAGTTAGATATTTCTTCTATAATGAATCTCATAAATCTTTAGTGATAGTGCACTAACTGAATGTGTTGCTTAGGGCTCCCTAGTTAGGAGGGGCATCTAAAAACATCTTTCCTATTATAAAGTTGACTGTTTTAAAAATCACATAATATAATTAAACGATATCTTTATTTGCAAACACAAATAGGGAGTTAAGAGTTTATGGCTTCAAACAATACTTCCCATTATTTAAAACAAGTTCTCAAACTTCAATTATCATGCCTCCTTCTTAGCTACATGCCTATTTCTTAGCAACTTGAATTTTTATCTTTTGGGTAACAATCTTTGCAACCAAACATTTGTGCGGCATAATTGATGATTCTAATGTCCATACCGTTGACGGTCTTGAATTAGATGCTATGTGTAATTTTTCATCCTAATCGTGCACGCATTAAATCTTAAGGCAATGGACCACATATTATATGTGGTCCATTAATACGCATGGCGCACATCCGTGATAAAAATGCACCATAGTACGCCCTAAACACTATCACTTTAAGAAAGTTGATTGTTTTGAACAATAGGAGAGAGATCGTTTTTTGTCTCAATCTTCTACACAATAGATCTTGAGATTTAGGTTCATCCATTAAACAGTCGGGTTTTTATTCCACGTCGAACACATCCTGATAAGTGGTCCATGATCTCAAGATCTACAGTATCAAAGACTGGGGCGAAAAATGATCTCCATCGTCTCATTCAAGATAATCAACAATAAAAATTGAGACCAAATTTTTGGTTGCAAATAGTAGCATCCTATTTTATATTTTTTGGAATACTTTCTTTTATACAAGGCCTATCTTTAGACTACTATATGTAATACTATGATTAGATGTCATTACTTTACCAATGGTTTCTATGACAATATCAAGTTTCCGAGCCGATTGAAAAAGTATTAAAAAAAGAAAAAACTAATTGTTGAAAGGAAATTTCAACAATTCTAAATGTCAATTCACTCCAAGTTTGATGCAAATTAATGAAAGAGCGGAAAAAAAAAATTTGTTGAATGGAAGGCAAACCTTCTTTCTTACGCTGGAAAGATTACTTTAATCAACTCAATTTGAAGTGCACTCCTTGTATAGTTCTTGTTTATGTTTTCTTGTCCTTCTTGAGTTTGGCTTCGTCTCGAAATGTGAGGACCCAGACTCACATGCCAATGATATTGTCCGATTTTGGGTTTGGGTCTCCGCCCCTATTTTGTTTCTAGCACGGGCTTTAGTTCCAACCCAAAGCGCGCCATCCATGAATCAGAGCGCACAACAAAAGATATTGCCTGGTTCTTAGCTTCAGTCCCCTCCCCAATTTTGTTTCGGGCATTGGCTTAAGTCCTCACCCATAATGTGTTATTTGTGATGACCATTCTTTGACGACTCAAACCCACATGCCAACGACATTGTCCAATTATGGGCTTAAGTGATTCCCTCCCCCCTCTTGATATGACATGTTCTAGATCAGGACTTAAGCCATACCAGGAACGAAATCGGGGAGTAGAATTAAGCCCAAAATAAGACAATATTTTCCGTTGTGCACTCTGATACACGAATGATACGTTTTGGGTTGGGACAAAGAAACGAAATGCCCAGGTCAAGAATAAAACCGATGCAGAAACTTAAGCTCATAACCGGACAATATCATATCGGGTCAAGACATCTCTTTTACAAGGTAGTTGGCTACAATAGTCTCACATTGGGTAGACGAATGTCCAGAGCCAGGACTATAAGTGATTCTCTTCCCCCTCCGGAGATGACACACTCTGGATGGGGACTTAAGCCCATGCCAGGAACAAATCCGGGGAGGAGACTTACGCCTAGAACCAGACAATATCTTTTGTTGTGCGCTCTGATACACAAATGATGCATTTTGAGTGGAGATGGAAAACGTAACACACATGTTAGGGACAAATATGAGGCGATGACCTAAGCCCAGGATCAGATAATATCACATTGGGTCGGGTCAAGGTCGTCATAGATGGTATCAGAGTCTAGAACAACTCTTCTATAAAGTGGGGACTATAATAGTCGCACAATAGATAAAGAAATATCCAGAGCCGCTACAAAAAGACTATTAGCTGCAATTTTTTAACAAAAAACTGCTGCTATTAGTCCTGTCGCTACCAAAAACTGCTGCTATTAGTCTTGCCGCCACCAGAAATTGCCTTTACAGCAAGTGCCGCTAATACACCATATTTTTGTAGTGAGCCTAAGCTATAAGTGATTTCCTTCATCCTCTTGATATGACGTGTTTTAGTTGGAGACTTAAGCCCATGCCAAAAACAAAATCAAGACTTAAGCCCAAAACCAAGATCATTGGCTAATTTTTTTTCCAAATTTTCGTTATAGTAGATCTCGAGATCATTGGCCTACAATCAGATGACCAAATTTTGATTTCACGCGGCACATATCTAAAAAAATAAACATAATCATGGGCATACATGAACATGGTTCTCAAATCACTTTTAGGGATGTGTGCCTTATGGAATCAAAATCTAAATGTATGATGGTAGGATCATAATCACAAGATCTATTGTTTCAAAAATTGGGATGAAAAATTATCTTCATCGTCCAATTCAAAGGGGGGCAGAAGTCAAATTTTAATTATATATATATATATATATATATATATATATATATATATATATATATATATATATATATATATAACCTATAAAAAGAGCAAAGCAAATGATCAAATTTCTATTCGGGTCTATCGCTAGAGGACAAAAAAGCTTCTCTATAATTTTTTATTAAGGCAAAAACGGTGCATAATAACAAAGACTTGGTATAATTTAGTAAAACTAAATGTTTTTTTTTATATAAAAAATGAAAAATCATCGAGCATTAAATGTGATGGATCATCACACTGCAATACTGATGGTAAAAGGCAACTTATTATATTATAAAAAAGGACAAACTATTTGAAAGCATTATTGTGATTGAACTTATTTTCTCTCTGCTTTCTTTGATTTATATATAAATCTTTCCATATATATATATATATATAGAGAGAGAGAGAGAGAGAGAGGGACGAGGATATGCGCCCAACCGTAGCGATATTTCTGCGCCTATTGATATGGGCACGACACGTAGCGCCTGTTTTTGAAGTGATGGGTGGCATGAGAACCACTTTATAAACTAGAGCTAAACTTTTAACATAGTCGTAATTCTTGACTTTTTTAAAGTCTCTTTCTTTTCTCCTCTTCTCTCCCTTTTTTTCAAGAAAGTGTCAGACTTACTTTTTCAAGTATATTATACTAAAAAAATGTAGGTGGTCGGTAGCGAAGCGCTAGCACCACGGTATCAAAGCACCGACACCCCGGTAGAGAGGCGTCAGTGCTCCTAAACCGAGGCGTTGGCATACCCGGCGTCAGGGTGCCGATACCTCATTTTATGGGCGTCAGCGCTTTGCTAAAAATAAAATAAAATTCAGGTGTCGGTGCCTCGTTTTAGGGGCGTTAGAGCTTATATATATATATATATATATATATATATATTTTAGAGAAGAGTTGGCACCTCGATATAAAGGCACCTGCGCTTCTCCAAAAAAAAATTATTTTTTATAGAAATGCCGACACCTCGATATAGAGGCGCCAGTGCCCCTAGAATGAGGCACCAACACCCCGGCACTAGCGCCGGGTACCGATGCCTCTCTATCGAGGTGTTGGCGCTTCGCTATTGAAGTGCTAGTGCTTCGCTATCGGATGCTCACATTTTGAGTTAAATATACCTAAAAAGGTAAGTCTGACACTTTCTTGAAAAAATGGAGAGAGGAGGGAGAATAGAAAAATACTTCTTAAAAAGTCAAGATTGACGAATAAAAGAGAATATAACTTTTTAAATATTTTAAAAGTTTAACCCTATTTAATAAAGTGGGCCCCATGCCACACATCACTTCACAAAATAGGCGCTACGAGTCGCGCCCATATCAAAAGGCGTAGAGATATCTCTACGCTCGGGCGCATTTTTCCCTTTGCCATATATATATATATATATATATATATATAATAGAGGGGGAGATGAGTAAAGAATATTACATATATATCCTGTTGACGACTTTAGACTTTTGTGCTCATAAATTTTGAGTTTTATAGAATAAGAGCACCAAACGCTTGTAACTCTAAAGGCACCCGCCGAATCTTGTTGGGCATCTATGCTAAAAATCATTGATTACTTTAAATTAGATGATGGAGATTGTTTTTCGCTTCAATCTTTCACACAATAGATCTTGAGATCACGACATACCTATCAAATGGTCAACGTTCTGATTCAACGTGACATAGATCCCAAAAAATTGGCCCTAAAAATCACATGGCATCATCACGCTTAAATGTGACTCTAGGGATTTGTTTTTCGAATATGTGCCCTACAAAATCGAAAACTGATTGTCTAATAGGTTTACCATGATCTCAATAACAATTGTGTGGAAGATTGGAGCGAAAAACGATCTCCATCGTCTGATTTAAAGCAATCAATGATTTTTAGCATAGATGTTCAACAAGATTCGGTGGGTGCCTTTAAAGCTACCCAAATTAAAAATATTATCTACTGTTCACGCTAATGGTAGTTAATGCTTCAAAAAAGAAAGGACAAAATACTATTGGTGGGTACCTACATTGAAAATCGTTGACTATGTTGAATCAAATGATGGTGATCGTTTTCCATTCCAGTTTTCCACATAATGGGTTTTGAGACCATAGGCGTGCCATCAAAATGTCACGTTTTTTATTCCATGTGGCACAAACATCAAAAAGTGTCTCTAAAATTGTGTTTGAGCGTGATGTGTCATATGTGATTTTGGGGCTACTTTTGGGATATGTGTCATGTGGAATAAAAAACTTGATCGTTTGATGGCAAGCCCATCGTCTCAAGATCCGTTGTCTGGAAGATTGGAATGAAAAAAGATTGTTTGAATCAATGTGATCAACGGTTTTAAGTATAGGTGCCCACCAATATTCTGGTTGGCGCAAATAGAGGCACCCTAAAAGCTCGAAGCTGATTTATAGGCTATATCACTAGGCGCAGAGGTACCTCTACACCCAGAGGGTCGCGGATATGCACTCGGGCGTAGAGCTATCTTAGCGCCTATTGATATGGGAGCGACACGTAGCATCTTTTTGTAAAGTGATGGGTGGCATGGGGCTCACTTTATAAACTAGAGTTAAACTTTTAAAATCGTTATTCTTGACTTTTTTAAAGTCTTCCTTTCTCTCTCTTCTCACCCTTTTACTAAGAAAGTATCAGACTTATTTTTTCAGGTATATTTTACTCAAAAACTGTAGGCACCGGGTAGCGAAGCGCTAACATCACGGTATCGAAGCGCCGACACCCCAATAGAGAGGTGCTGACACTCCAAAAATAAAGCGTTGGCACCCTGGCTCCAAGGTGGTTTTAGGGGAGCCGATGCCTCTATATCGAGGTGTTGGCGCTTCGCTAAAAAAAATAAAAATTAATCGGGTGTCAGTACCTCGTTTTAGGGGCGCCGACGCTTCTCTAATTTTAATTTTTTTAAGAGAAGCATCGTGTGACGGCGTCTTTACTTTGGGCATCAGCAGGAAGGCGTGGGGGCATCGAGCTGGATGTTTGGCTAGTAGGAAGGCCGGGGGGGGGGGGGGTGGTGTGATGTGAGAGTGCGGAGGCATAAGGCCTTAGAGCTAGTTATGTGGCGCACGAGTGCGGAGGCATGAAGCCTTGCGTCGCGTGCGTTCTCCCTATATGTATGGCAAAGATGGCTACTAGAGTTAGGTGGCGACTAGACGTGCGTGGGCGTAGATAGCTGACTTGGAGGTGTTGGTGTTGCACGGGTCGTGTGCCACAGACAGAGGTCGTGTGCCATGGGTAGTATATCAAACCAATGCGTTTAAGGTTCTCTTGCTATTTGACTTGAGGTGGTGTTTAACCCATATATGGGGGAGGGGAGTTGTTGAGCTACTTCCCTACACATGGGGACCTGTGCACTAGAGGGTGCACATTGGTCTCTTAGGTCTGAAAGGGTGGGCCTAGGACGTTGTTTCGATAATGTCGTGTGTCACTCAAGGTGTTGTTGCCATGTGTCCGAGCTATATGTCTCGATGCACATGTGTCGGCTATGAGGGAGGCATTTGAGAGCTACGTGAGATACTATGATGCACGTTAGCTGAGGGCCGAATGCTGATATGTGCTGGTCATGTGGGCCACACACGATAGTAGGCTTGGTTCAGTATGATGGCGAGACATGTTGGAATGGGATGACATGAGGAGCTGCATGCTATCGTCATGGGCGGGGTATTTGTGCAGGGTACAGGGTGAAGCTTGAGTAGGTCAAGCGAGACACGGATGTGCTGACATGCGTGTCGTAAGAGGCACAATGAGTTGTTATGGTAGGCCTCGGTAAGAAGGTAACCATGTATGAGAATTCTCATCCTATAGGTGGGTGGTATTAAAGTTGTTGAGGGTTAGGTTGACCTCGTTGTAGTGGCAGCGAGGTATCGCACGGGTGTGATAGCCGATGTCGGGTTGTGCCCCCGTGACAGTCAGCACCTCGATATAGAGGCGTCGGCCCCTCGTTTTAGGGTGCGACGCTTATAATTTTATTTTATTTTGTTTATTTATTTATTATTATTATTATTATAGAAGTGTCGATAAGCGTTGCACCCCTAGAACGAGGCAACGCACCTCGGCGCTGGCGCCTCATTTTAGGGGCGCCGATGACTCTCTACCGGAGTGCCGGCATGTTGCTACTAAGGTGCTAGCGCTTTCCTATTGGGCGCTCATATTTTTTGAGTAAAATATACTTGAAAAAGTAAGTCTAATACTTTCTTGAAAAAAAGGAGAGAAGAGAGAGAATCGAAAGAGACTTCTTAAAAAGTCAAGAATAACGTCTGAAAGGAAATATAACTTTTGAAATACTTTAGAAGTTGAACCCTAGTTAATAAAGTGAGCCCATTATCACCCATCACTTCACAAAATAGCAAAATAGGCACTACGTGTCGCGCTCACATCAAAAGGCGTAGAGATATCTCTACGCTCGGGCGCATTTCCCCCTTTGCCACTTTGTTAGAATCCCAGTAGACATGAGAGCAGGCAGCCGAATAAAACTTGTTCATCAACCCATGATATCCTCAATCAGCATGGTGAGGGAAGAACGATCCACGTGGCATGAGTTTATCACTTTCAATGTGTATGTTTTGTAGTTCTAGGTCGAGCGCAAGCTGTAGCCCATTAGAAATTGCATGCAATTTGGCCTGAAGAGGGTTTGGAATATTTCCGCAACCCTTTACCATCGATGCTTGAACCAGACCCTTGGAATGCCGAATAACAACTCCTATACTGGTGAAGGCTTGGGTTTTCTTCCACGCTGCATTGACATTTATTTTGAAATAACCCAGTCCTGGTTTACACCAGATTCCACTTTGGTTAGGATGTTCCACATACATGGCATCAATTCTAAAATTTGCCTTTTTGAATTCGAAAAGCATTCATTTCGCTCATAGAATGTGTTGTATATCATCCCCTTTACCTCTGTTCATAATTACTATGTTTCTAAGATTCCAAATGGCCCAAGCAATAACCAAGAAAAGATCTAAATTGTTCTCCTTTTCGGATATGATTTGCTTCACCCAAAAATAGAAGTTTTCCACCTTGTGTTTAGCACACCTAAGACCCAGGGATGACATGAACCAGAGGGGAATCGAGTGGGGACATTCCTTTAAAACATGTGTAATGGTTTTAGTCTCTAGTCAACACAACCCACAGGCTGTATCATTGGTGATCATCCTCTTCCACAAATTATATTGCACTGGTAATATGTTCTTGCATGCTCGCCAAGTGGAGTGTTTAATTTTATTTGGGATATTGCAGTTCCATATCTCTTTTCATACGGAATCGGATGAGGCATAGCTACAGGAGCCTTCACTTGACCCGTTCTTTTCATAGTAGTTCAGAATCGTAAAATAAGCACTTTCAACCCTGAATTTATCTTTTCTATCAAGAGCTCATGCTATTTTATCATCACATGGATGAAGCGGGAGTGGGATTTGTAAGATAATTTTAGCATCATCCAACCTAAAAATATTTTTTATAAGATTTGAGTTCCAATCTTGTGGCCGGCCTATAATAATGTCCTCCACCTTACGAATTTGTTGGGTCATGTGAGGAGTGATCACACTGTAAGAACTCGTACGAGGGATCCACCTATCCCCCCATATGTCGATCGATCGCTCATTACCAACTATTTTGATTATTCCTTCTTTCAAGATGTTCTTGATTCCCCAGATGCTAAGCCAAGTGACAGAAAGATTGTAGCTTAGGCTTGATTTCAAGAACGAGGAATTAGGGAAATATCTTCTTTTCAAAAACCGAGTCGCTAGCGAAGAAGAGTTTGTTTAGAGCTGCCATCCCTGTTTCATTAGAATGGCTTTGTTGAAGGCCCAAAAATCCTTGAAGGCCCGACTACCATAAGCCTTCGAAGTACACAACTTGTTCTATGCAGTTCACCAACGTAGTTCCGTCTGCACCAACGTAGTTCCGTCTGCCCTAGTTTTTCTCTCTCTCTCTCTCTCTCCCTCTTGGCTTTGACTGTGATGGTTAGAGAAAAGCGGCGTAAGGTAGAAAGAGAGATTGAGGAGAATGAAGGAGAGAAGGATAAGCGGGTTGAGGAATTCCCCTCTTCTCCTCTTCTCCCCGATCTCCCAAACGATGTTGCGATTCAATGTGTAGCGCGAATCCCTCGTCTGTATTTGAGTTACCCAAATCTCTCATTGGTTTCGAAAGCATGGCACTCCCTCCTCCGCTCACCTCTCTTCTTTACCCTCCAATCAAATCTCAAACAACAATTTCTCTACATCAACCTTTCTACCTCCTGTTCATCACCTAATGATTATAAATGGTTCTCAGTCAATCTGAACTCCAAAACCATCTCTTCCCTTCCTCCTATCCCCTATCCCGACATTGACCCCGATCCAGAACTCCACCTCATACAATGGGCGTCAAGTTGCGTCACCCTAGGCCATAGGATCTTCATCATAGGAGGTGGTCTATGCAGTGTTTGGATCTTCGATTCCCAGTTGAATAAATGGGAAATAGGCCCTAAATTGAGAGTCGGGAGAGAACTTTTAGCCGGTGGGGTTATAGACGGTAAGATTTATGTGATCGGCGGCGGTTCCAACTCCGATCCGTGGGCGGAGGTATTCGATCCCACTGTTGGATCTTGGGTTCCACTGCCAAACCCTGCCCTGTCCCATGATAGAAGGGTGTTCACTAGTTGTACGGTCTTTGGAGATAAGCTTTATGCAATGTCAAAACAATATGGTTGGGGGTTCGTTTTTGATCCTGTGGGATCACCCTCACAGTGGGGTTGCATTACTCCAGAGCTGCTTTCGGGATGGGAGGGGATTGCCGCCGCGGTGGTAGATGGAATTTTATATTGTTGGACTTTTTCGGGGCCCTTACAGGGATATGATTTCAAGGAAAATAGGTGGAAGGAATTGACTTGGGTAGGTGATTATTTGTTAATGCGTTATGCTTCCGTGAGAATGACTAATGTTGGTGGGAGGTTGTTTGTGGTTTGGTCATCGATCAGGAATGGGGATGTTGAGACTAAGATTATGTGTGCTGAGGTCGCGGTTTGGAAACATAGTTCCGGAGAATTGAGGGGTTCCATTGTTTGGTCAGATGATCTAATGGTGGTTCCCGGCAGGTCTTTCCTCTCTGACTGCTTGGGGGTTGAGCTGTGAATGATAGGAGTTTCAACTATCAAGAGGGTATGTTAAATTATATTCTATATTTGTCTCTATTTATTTTGCCTATAAAAAAATAACTTCTATTTAAAGCGGTGAAACAATGGTTGGATGATGATAGATCGATTCATGAATAAAGGAATTCACTGACATTGCTACATTGATCTTTACTCCAAATATTTGTTCTTTTCATTTAGCTTGTAATTGCCATTTCACATTCCTTAGTATTGTTTAACCAAATATCAATAAGAAACTTATGTCTGGTTGTAACAGATAACTTTTGGTTTAGTTGAATATATGAATTTTCTTTAGCTTCAAAACTCTGATTCGCCTTAACTAGTTTTCTAATCGGATCCAAACTTCACTTGGCTTGAAGCAAGGAACTTGTCCTTCGTGTTGGGTCGGGAAAATATCGAGTATTTGTACATATAAAATATAGGAATTATGTTGGTTTATATGATTTTGAACAGGGTCGGATCGACATGTACCGTTGACTGGTCTGGTCGGGCCAGTGTCAGGTCGAGGTGCACCTTTGGGTGGGCATTTACCCTTGACCATGGGTCAAAATCTCGGTTTTTGGTACGTATCGCCCAACTCTAGAACTTACACATATTGAATGGAATGTATTGGTTTTGGACCAATATTGGTATGTATTGGTAAGTATCGGCCGATACATACATTGTATCATCCTGGTTACTTCCAATAACACTCTGTATCGGATTCGTCTGGAATTTTTACCGATGCCCTTGACTCATGAGGCCACCAAAAAGTTTGGCCTGACTTGATTCATTGACAACCTTATCTACAGGTTGTACCGAGTTAACAAGCTTGAGGCCTTTACTAAAGGAAGAAAGAGGATATAAGATTTCAATGCTACCTTGGACAATAATTTTGTGGACCTTGATTTTCTTTTAAACTGGCAATTGGCTGAGGTGGCTCGACAACTCAACTCACACACGCTAGGTTTGGGCTATAACATCCTAGCTTGTTGGACCATGCTAGGCTTGAAATTTAGACCCTGCTAATGAATGGGTTGGGCTCAGGCTTTATTAGGTGAAGTCTGACCTGATGCGTTGTAGATATTCATTATGTATTTAATATCTTATATACTGTCGCTGACATTCTAACATTTATTTATTTTTATAATAACTTCTACTACTACTAGTACTACTACTACTACTAATATAATAATATTAATGCCTGCACCCCCACTTATTCAATTGGGTCACACTAGATCAAAACTTGAAAGCCCTCTATGCTTCCTCCGATATGGTCATCATCTGTCGTGGATGAGTGTGCCATCCTAAGATGTAGGATCTTCCTCTTAGGAGGCATGTCTAGAGACGGGAGGCAACCTTGTCGACTGTCGATTTCAGAAATGGGTGGACTGCCCTACAATGTCTGCTACGAGAGAATTTTCTGCTGTTGGGGTTAACACGCTAATATGTATCTGATTTTTAGTTGCCTCCCCGATTCGTGAACTGAGGTATTTGGTTAGACCATTGGATCGTGGGTACTAGTGCTGAACCCTATCGAGGCCAAAGAAAAATGGATGTTCAGCAGCGTGGTTGTTGAAGACAATCTTTATACAGTGGCCGATTGTGGGGTGATATTTTTTATCCGTTTTTGTCGCCATCACTAAAGGCTTAAGTTACTGTGAAGCTTGATTTGGGATGGAGAGGAGGGCAACCGAGGTAGATGATGTTTAGTGTAGTTATGTTTTTCTGGAGAAGTTACAAGGGTACAATTGGAAGCAAAATATGTGGAATGAATTGATGGGGGTAGATAAGGAATTGTTCGAGTCCCAAGTTTGGTGAAGGGGTAAATTTGGTTAATTTTGGTAGGAGATTGGTTGTAGTTCGGGATGGGGAGAGGGAGGGAGAGCGGGATATTGAAATTGGGTGTGGGGAGGTCAAGGTTTGTAAACATAGTTGCAAATAATTGATGGGTTTTGTAAGTAGGTTGGATGTTATAACTTATAAGGGCGGTTTCGAGGGTGTCTTCACTCTTGGATTGCTTAGCGTTGGGCTGTAATACAAATATCAAGGAGGTTATGTGATATTTTCAACTAGTATGCTCGTTAGTGAATAATGAAGTTTCAAGTATTGTGGAAATATTTACTCCTTTATATTGGAGTACACTTAAACTCCAAACAATAGTTGAGCTGATGACTTTGCTTTAAGTGGAGTACAACTGAATTTTCTAAATTTGCTAAATTGTTGGCTCCTTCCATTAAAATTGATAAATTGTTGACTCCTTGCTTTAAATGGAGTACAGTTGAACTCCGAAAGACAACTGATTTGTTGATTCGTTGCTTTAAAATGGAGTACAATTGGATTTCAGTCTTGAATTTCATTCTATAGTAGAATACAATTGTATTCTTGCTTGCAGCACCAAGTCAATGACATGACCTTTTTGGATAATTATAGATTCATGAATAGGCGAGTTCTGAGACTACCATTTGGCCCTTACCCTATATAGGCCTTTTTTTTTATGGGTAGCATAGGACTACCCTATATAGTTGTTTTTTTCTATGTTGTAGTATATAACTGATTGTTTCGTTTAGCTTGTGTTTGCCATTTCATAGTACTTAGTATCATTCCCAAAGAATTATTAAGAAAATTATGAAACCATTGAAACAAAAAATTTCTTTAAAGTTCCTTAATATCGTCAATTTTTTTCCTTATCAGGTGGATCTTGATTGAGATTGTTCTGTCTAGAGAAAAATATTAGAAGATATTTTGCCTAAAGGATCCGTAGTGTAGGTGTCCCTTTATTTTGATAAGAATACTCAATTGGGTTGTTGGAGAGGTGAATTGCCTTCTTTAACTGCATATTATACCATCTGGCTACGTTCCAGGGAGTGTTTAATGTAGATGTCAACACATATAAATCTTCTAGGTATTAGTCCTCATATGACCACTGTTGTCATATGCGATCGCATATGCTATCCTGGAAGACATTTTCGCATATGCTATGATGGCATATGTGATCCTAACTGTATGCGATCACATACATCTCCAAGGTCATATTTATGACCGTTGGAGCTTTTTTTATTATTTTTTTTGCTTTTTAAGGTTCCCTAAAGTCTCTAAATGGAGGGTTCCTCTTCCTAATCCATACCACATCCATCAAAGGTATGATTTGTTTCTTTTTGGCCACTTTTTTGGGTTTTTAAGCCTATTTCGTTTAACATCAATGAAATTTATATTTTCCCTTCTAACTTATGAGTTATATACTTATACTATATACTTTTATTTTGCAATCTAGACACTACAAAAGTAATAGAGCACAAAAATAATACAAAACATATTACTGATCTTATGGGGAACTTTGGGGTTTTTTGGAATTTTTTTGAAAAAAATAAAATAAAATTTTATGCCATGGCATAATCGCATATGCGATAGCCCTATGTCATTGCATAGAGTCGCATATGCGATTTGATTACATTGAATATGACAGTATTCAAAATGGTCAATCGAAATAAAATGTGGTACTATAGTCCTTAGGACATAGGATTTTACCAGTTAGGTGGGTGGTTGGACTACAAATTAATTACATCTCTAATTAAGGTTGTGGAAGAAAAGCGGGACAAATAATGAAAGGATTATGAGTTAACCATATCTGATTGTTCTTTTTGATTTTGTATCTCTTTCTAATTTATATAGTGCCCACAGTTGTAGGTTTGCCTGAATATATAAATTTTGTCGGCACCATTTTTTATGGGTAGGGCTGTCAACAGGTTGGGTCAACCCATTCCCTATCTGCACTACCTAGTTTTTTAACCGGGTCATGCACACATGCTTCACCCGTCAAGTTGGATCAGGCATAGATCATCCGACTTCACCTTCGTGCCTGCTCTGGAAAAAATCTAGTCTCTCTCTCTCTCTCTGTGTCTTATAATAAAGGAATTAAAGGCTTTAGAGGATTGGGACCCGGGTTGGGTGAGGTCGGGCATGTACCTTTGACCCCCACAGGTCGGGTCTGTTGGAAATAATGGTCAGAATTGACAAAAATGAAGAAAAATAAAGAAAACTTAAGTGCAAGCACATGAATCGAGGCACGTAAAATACGTTATCTTTAAGTCCCTTCTTGCCCCCACTGTACACACTCAGTAATGGGTTTCCGGCAAGGGAGACTCCAGGATATAACGATTCATGTGACAATACACGCTGTAACCAACCTATTGATGGTTGGATCGCCCTTCCCAAACACAGATTTCTCTACTATGCTCTTACACAGTGAACTCACTTTTTCTTACACAAAAAGCACATATATCTTAACAGAATTCTCACTTTTTTCTTACCCAGAGAACTCATTTTTCTTACACATGGGAGAGATTTCTGAAACTTTTTTAAGACAAGGCTTTGGGTCTTTTTATAGTGTGTGACGAGGTGTGTATACACTTCTGGGTGTAAAGGACTCCTTTTGGTGAAATGGATGGTTAGGATCTCATTACCTATTGTGTTAGATTCATTTAAACATCCTAAAGGGTGCTTAGGTGTCTTTTGGTTTTACACGTTAGTTATATCCTTCAATAGACACAACTCCTAACCAACGGAAACTAGTTTTGACTTTTGAATTTAAATGTGAAATCACATTTGAAACAACACACATTTTCATACTATTAAAATATTATTTTAGTTCCTTACTTGGACCAAAGTGGACCCGACTCAAACCGTATGAGGCCCACACCCACAAACAGACTCAAACCTAGGGTTGTTAACGGGCCAGGCTTCAGCCCGGGCCCGGACCGGATGGGCCGGGTTCAGGCCCAAAATTTTGGTAAAATATTAAACGGGCCCAGCCAGGCCGGCCTGGATAAGAAACAGGCCCGGCTTCGGGCTTCAAAGTGTACGGCCCGGCCCGGACCGGTTAACTAAGATCCTTAAAAAAATAAAAAAAAACTTAATTTTTTTTAATAAAAAAGGTGAGAAACCTGGCCCGAACCGGCCCGGCCTGGATAGCTAATCGGGCCGGGTTCGGGCCGGAAAATTCTACAAACGGGATGAGCCTGGCACGGCCCGGTTAGCTATCTGGGCTGGGCCCAAAACTTTTTTTTTTTTTTTAAAAAAATGGGCCGGGTGAAAACCCGGCCCGAACCTGGCTCGTTGACAGCCCTACTCAAACACATATTTGGACCGGCCTGATTCGGCACGTGTGGGTGCGAGCAAGTACCAAGGAGCATCCTTTTCTCCACGTGGTAATACACCACCTTTGGTCCACAACTATCTGTAAAGAACTTTTATTCTTTGTATTTATCCGATGTGGGATTATTCCCAATAGTGTGATTATAAATATCCGATGTGGGATTATTCCCAATAGTGTGATTATAAATACTAAATATATTTAAAATATTCAACAGGGTCAACATCAAGTCAAGGTGCATCGTTGTGGCAGGACATATGACTCATCGGGCGACAAACATTTTTGTCTGACCCGACCTGTTGACAACCCTATCAATTGGTTGTAGAGAACTTGACTCCGAGTTTTAAAGCTTGAGGCTTCTATCAATGGAAGAAAATGGATGGAATATTTCAATGCTCCCTTGGGTTTAGGTGGCTTGGCAACTCAAACTAACCATACGTTTGGCTTGGCCTATAATATGCTAGCCTATCTGGCCAGGCTAGGATTTTGGCCCTTTTAATTAACAGATTGTGCTCGGACTTTATGTTGTGAAGTTCGACCTGACGTGTTGTATAGATATGTTATAATATATTGATTGTATCTTATATAATATATCTCATATGTTACTTATTATTGTAAGAAGTAATATAATAATATTATATATGTATTAGGTATGTATGAGGGAAAGGAGGGGAGGAAACCCCCCCTCCTCTTCCTCTTTTTTTCAATAGTACCATCTCACTGATGCAGGGCTAAAGAGAGCAGCGGTTTCTCCTCTTAATCGCCCTTCTCTCCATTCTTTATAGTTCCACATCAACGGGAGTGAGAGGAGAGAGGGGAGGCTCCCTCCACAAACATGGTTTTGAATCTTGTCGGAAAAGAGATGTCTTGCATTTCTGGCATGCCCGAGAAATCATGAACATTTCGGCCTAAATCAGACCAAATTGTCAATTTATCATTCATCTCAGGCATCTCTCTCCGAGATGAATGAAATCTCATGCATTTGCTTGAGATGCACATAAATCCCTACTACTATATAAAAGCACGAATGAGTCCTATTTCTATCAATTTTAGTGTTTTCATATTTTAAGAACAAAATACCCCTAAGCTACTCTATCTACCCTCATGTTCTTCCTTACGTATCCCTATATTTTCTAATTTCCTATCACTACACTTTTATATAACTAAAACTCTTCCAGCTAATTAACAGGATTAGTCTCTAACAAGCTTAGGAAAATGTCTCGCTACTTTTGATTAATTTACAAATAGTGCCCTTGATCTTACTGTATGCACAGACTCATCATTAAGTGACGAGTGTGTTGTGCCCTATATTTCTACTTGTCTATTTATGATGCAGTGTGGTCTCCAATGCAGCTAGCCTTTTAGGTAGGCAAATGTTATATGATAGTTATCAGTGCCATGGAAGATAACGGTTCCTCCCTCTTTTGGCTAATGTTTCTTTCAGTCTGAACCATCAAATTGTTGACGATCTTGTGAAGAACATACATATTATCACTATAGAAGATAGTTGACTGCCTTGAATCAGACGATGGAGATCATTTTTCTTCCCAACCTTCCAGATCTTGATATCATGGCACCCTATCAGACAGTCAGATCGTGATTCCACATGGCACACTTCCCCAAAACTGATCGTGACTGTGGGCGTACCTATTAGACCGTCACTTTTGGATGTGTGCTACATGGAATCAACATGTGACCGTCAGATAGGGGGCGCCATGATATCAAGATCTATTGCATGAAAAATAGGAACGAAAAACAAACTCCATCGTCTGATTCAAAGCAATCAACGATTTTTTCACTGATACAATATCGGCCGATGCGTATCGGTTCAAGATGGACCGATACCTGATACCGATACTGACGCGGGACGATAACCCTAGAATGCGTGATTATGATTTTATGCGATTTTTGCTGAAATTAATTAAAATTAAATCAAGCGTAATCTCCAAAATTATCTTAAAATACCTTAGGGTTCAAAGAATTTAGGTTGGTAGATCACGTGAGATCCAGTTAGGGTCCAGTCCGATGCGCAAGTACTATTAAAATTGATGCAAGATCGGCCTAGAGATAAAGCTCTAGCTTTTCCAGGCTTGGGCGTTCGTCTTTGATCCGACGTAGATTCGCAGGCTCTAATTAGGGCTTTGGAAATAGGTGTATGGTTTTGTAATGGGCTTATGATTTGATTTATGGCTTAGAAAAGGGTTTTGGGCTCTGTTTGATTTGGGATTTAGAAAGGTTTAGGGTTTCGGATCTAAATCAATAGATTGAGATTTAGAAAAGCAAGCAAGGATCAATAAGGCAAAAGATTCAAAGAAGACAGTGATAGATAATAGGGAAAATAATAATGGCTTTTAGGAATCACTCCCTTGGCCTCACACCAAACCCATCTCAGGCAAAGAATATTCAAGCATAAAAGCATTCAAAATATTTAATAACTAATTAAAAAATCTTTACAAGCCTCTATATATAGGCCACCAATAATTAAATTCGAAATAAAGAGTCCTAGTACTAATAAAACACTAAAAGAGAAAGTTTTCGCAACAAAAACTCGAAATTAGAAGTCCCGTCACGACATCCATGGACGTCAGTAGTTCTACGGATGTCCGTGACTTACAGATGATAGGGGTAAAATCACGAGGCCGTCAGTGTTTCACGGACGTCCGTCACTGTTCATAGTGAACAGTAATTATTATTATTTTTTTCTTTTACTTTCCCTGTCATTCTCCTCCACTCAAAATGTTTCATCACCGATGAAACATGTATGTTGTACTCGAACTCGGGCTCCCTCTCTTCTTCTTTCGACGCTGGTAGAAATGATGTAGTCCGAATCCAATGTCCATGTATGTGGCGTCCCCATCAATTCCCCTTGACTAAAAAGGTTTCATCACCGATGAAACGCGCTCGTGGTAGATGTCTAGCAGGTCGGGGTTCAAGCGGCGGACTTCATTCTCGTGGACCCAAGTGTTTTCGGACTCCGGTTTGCCGACCCATTTAACAAAGTATTTCTGGAATCTCCCGTCCTGTGTAGAGACGGCATGATCGTTGATTATATCTTCTATCTCATTTGATCTCTGTCTGCGTGGGGAAGGAAGAGGTATGGGTTGCAAGGTTGGATTGGGGCTGGGACTAGGGGGTGGCTGGAGTGGGTTTTCAGGAGGTGGGGTGAAACCCAAGTAAGGAACCAGGTCCTCCACATTGAATGTTGAACTAACCCCCGTACCTGGAGGAAGCTCGAGCATGTATGCATTAGGACCACTCTTAGCCAAAATTCTAAAAGGTCCAGCGCCTCGAGATTGGAGCTTCTTTGCGGATCCCGATGGGAACCGCTCAGGCCTAACCCGGACCATTACATAATCACCCACGTTAAATTCTTTAGAACGCCTGTGAGCATTTGCAAATAATTTATATTGATTGTTGCTTGAATTAATTTTCTTTTTAATTTCAGCATGCAAGCTATGAATATGTTGTGCAAATGCATTGGCAGATTCTGACACTCTATGGGATGCAGACATGGGGATCAAATCTAATGGGGTCCTAGGCCTATGACCATGCACTACCTCAAAAGGACTCATGTCTATGGACCTATTGACAGAATTATTATATGCAAACTCAGCTGTGGGTAAGATGGTATCCCAGGTCCTAACATGATCACCGACAAGACTACGAAGGAGATTCCCAAGGCTCCTATTGGTGCTTTCGGTTTGACCATCCGTTTGAGGGTGGTATGCTGTAGAGAATTGGAGCAACGTGCCCATCATGTGCCAAAGGGTTTTCCAAAAATAACTCGTGAATTTAACATCCCTATCGAACACAATGGTTTTGGGCAACCCATGAAGACGTACTACCTCCGCGAAAAATAGTTTAGCAATATGAGATGCATCGGAGGTTTTGGAACAAGGGATGAAGTGGGCTATCTTGAAAAATCGGTCCACTACAACATAGATAGAGTCGTGCTTCCTAGGAGTCTTAGGAAGTCCAAGCACGAAATCCATAGAGAGGTCTTGCCACGGTGTGTGTGGCACGGGCAAACGAGTGTACAAGTCGGTATTTTGTTTTGTCTGTTTTGAAACTTGGCAAGTACGACAATGTTTGACAACCCGAGCGACATCTCTCATTAGGCTAGGCCAAAAGAACCTATCCTCTACGAGCGCAATAGTTTTATTACGCCCGAAATGTCCGGCCATCCCCCAGCATGTAACTCCCAAATGAGAAAGTCACGCAATACAGTGCGAGGGATGCAAAGGTGATTGCCTTTAAACAAGTACCCATCCTGGATGGTGTACAAGGAGTGTGCGCTGGTCGGGTTACTAAGGAGAGCAGTATACTCAACCCCAAAATCTGGGCACTCAGGGTACTCATCCTTAAACTTTTCGAACCCGACGACCTCGGTGTTCATTGTGCGCAAAGTCACCACTCGCCGACTAAGTGCATCAGCGGCCCTATTTTCAGCGCCAGCCTTATGCTTTAACACGAATTTGAACCCTTGAAGGTACTCAACCCACTTCGCGTGCCTTGGGTTCAACTTCTTCTGTGAAGCAAGAAAGCGTAAGACTTCATGGTCAGAGAACAGCACAAACTCCTGCGGTCTAAGGTAATGCTTCCAATACCAAAGAGATCGGACGACCGCATAGAACTCCTTGTCATAGGTGGAGTATTTTTGCTTCGCCTCGTTAAGTTTTTCACTAAAATAGGCCACTGGGTGACCCTCTTGGCTAAGCATTCCTCCTATGTCTACACCCGATGCGTCGCATGCGACTTTAAAGACTTTGGAAAAGTCCGGCAATCGCATGACGGGTGCACTACTCATTCGTTGTTTGATCTCAGCAAAGGCTTTTGTCGTCGCTTTGCCCCATTTAATGTCCCCTTTTTTCATGCAATCTGTAATTGGGGCCATAATGGTGCTAAAGCTTCTAATGAAGCGACGATAAAAAGTAGCCAAACCATGGAAGCTACGGACATCGTGTATGTTTTTAGGCTCGGGCCACTCCACAATAGCTCTAACCTTTTCGGGGTTCGCGACCATTCCATCGACAGTGATAATAAATCCCAAGAAAATAACATAACGTTGCATGAAGGTGCATTTCTTGAGATTTGCAAACAACTTCTCGCCCTTGAGGGTTTCATAAACCAACCTAAGGTGGGTCAAGTGTTGTTCCTTGTCGTGACTGTAGATCTGGATGCCATCGAAATAAACAAGGAATTTGCCTAGAAACGGCCTCAACACTTGGGTCATGAGTCGCATGAAAGTGCTCGGGGCATTAGAAAGCCCAAAAGGCATGACCATCCACTCATAAAGACCATCTTTAGTCTTAAAGGCGGTTTTTCACTCATCATCGCGGCGGATGCGGACTTGATGGTAGCCACTCTTAAGGTTTATCTTTGAAAAGATAGTGGCACCAACCATCATGTCGAGCATGTCATCAAGCCTTGGTATGGGAAACTGATACTTAACGGTAATCTTATTGATCGCACGACTATCCACACACATGCGCCACGTACCATCTTTCTTAGGAGTGAGTAGGGCAGGTACGACACACGGGCTCAGACTCTCTTGGATGAACCCCTTCTGAAGGAGCTCATTGACTTGCCGAGTTAACTCGGCGTGCTCGACCGGATTCAACCTATAGTGGGGCAGGTTCGGTAAGGTAGATCCAGGAACCAAGTCTATTGCGTGTTGGATATCACGCAGAGGAGGGAGTTCGTTTGATAAGTTTTCAGGGAAGACATCCGTAAACTCTTTTAAAATCGGCTCAACCTCCTTGGGACACTCGCTCACCGACCCGGGAGCACTCTCTACGGTGACAACTACGTACATCACACTCTCATCTATCGATGTTTTCTCGAACTCAGAAGGGCTCACAATATTAATGGATTTAGAAGACTCGCCCTTCCTTTCGACGGTGTTGGTCGATGGTGTTTTGGGAGGCAAAGGGTGTAAAGTGATCTTTTTACCTTATGCATGAACGTGCATATGTTTGATCGACCAGAAAGAGTTACGTCCATGTCGTAGAGCCACGGCCTTCCCAAAATGATATGGCTCACATCCATCGACACCACATCACACTATAAGGTGTCCGAATAAGAGCCTAACTGAATCGGTACACGACGCCTTTTCGACACGGGAATGGATGAAGAATTGACCCATGCGACTTTATAAGGTCTCGGGTGGGCTTCAGGTGTAAGCCCTAAGCGGCGGACTGCATGAGTAGATATTACGTTAGTACAACTACCGCTATCCACGATAACCCTACAATTCTTTTCACCAAATCTGGCGTAAGTGTGAAAGATGTTCTCCCTTCGCTAGTCATCCTTTTCATCCCGTTGAGGTTGTGCAAGGGCACACCTCACAACTAGAGCATGACCAATAGCATCACCCTCTTCATCGCTGGGTGTGCTAACTGGTTCAAATACTTCCTCTTCAACCACTACCTCATCATCATCCTCCTCTCCCTCAATGAAGAGTGTCCTTTGGGGTTCTTTCGTAGGGCATTGTGCGGCAAAGTGTCTCATCCCATGACATTTATAGCATTTTACTTGAGAATTAACCCTTGAGGATTCTTCGCCTACACCTTTTCCCTTTTCAAATCTAGAATTGGTAGGGGCGGGTTGTGTAGGTTTGGGAGGAGGATTGAATCGTCCCTCACTGGATTGTTGATTATTATATTGTGACTCGGTCCTCTTTACCACTGTAGTTCTCAAATACCGTTCAAGATCTTGCACAACGGCATAGCATCTCTCACGAGTTTCTACGGGGTGAGAAATCAACTCTTTTTGCAAGTCAAGTTGCAATCTAGAGAGAGTGATTTCAGGGTCTTCCGATACTTTTGCCCTCATCATAAATTCTTCGAATTTGGAAATGTAATCGGTCACGGGCATACCACCTTGGCGTAAGTTTTGCCACTGGTCGAGGAGGCGTTGGTGGTATGATAAAGGAACAAACTTCTCAGTATGTCGTTCCTTCATGTCGTCCCAACGGGTAATGGGAGGACAACCCGCGTTCACCTTAATGCGCTCGACATTGAGCCAGAAAAGCCGAGCTTGGCCAACCAACTTCATTTTAGCGAGTCTAACACAACGGTCGTCATTCATGGCATACCAATCAAAGTGTTGGTCCATGTCAGAAAGCCAATCGAGGAAGACGGTAGGGTCCATTCTTCCATCGAAAGTCGGAATCTCAACTCGGACATTCTTAATGAGTTGAACTTCGGGGTCAAAGTCATCTCTACGATGATCCCTACGGTTCCGGTTGTCTTGGCGACCATTACGTTCCAAGTGAGGACATTCACGCTCTTGGTGTTGATTTTCCAGCTCACCCATCGCTTCTAGTTGGTTGATTCGATCACGTAATCTATCATTACCAACTCCTAGGGATGTTTGAGCTTGCTCAATGGTATTCGAACGTGCACTAATCGCCCCCAATTCTTCTCGCATGGCTCTAAGAGTATTAAGAACCTCATCCGAAGCCATGGTGATCACAAGGTCCTCCACCTTATGAATTTGTTGGGTCATGTGAGGAGTGATCACACTATAAGAACTCGTACGAGGGATCCACCTATCCCCCCATATGTCGATCGATCGCTCATTACCAACTATTTTGATTATTCCTTCTTTCAAGCTGTTCTTGATTCCCCAGATGCTAAGCCAAGTGACAGAAAGATTGTAGCTTAGGCTTGATTTCAAGAACGAGGAATTAGGGAAATATCTTGTTTTCAAAAACCGAGTCGCTAGCGAAGAAGAGTTTGTTTAGAGCTGCCATCCCTGTTTCATTAGAATGGCTTTGTTGAAGGCCCAAAAATCCTTGAAGGCCCGACTACCATAAGCCTTCGAAGTACACAACTTGTTCTATGCAGTTCAAGGCATACCCTTGCTGTTTTTGAGTTGGCTCCACCAAACCTAATAAAGTGCTTAACCAAATTTGTTTTTGCATATGCATAGTTGCGTCAACATATAAATATAAAATTGCACTGTCAATCTAAGCCCTAGTTTCTCTCTCGACGGTTACCGTTCTCTCTCTCTCTCCCTCTTGGCTTTGAATGTGATGGTTAGAGAAAAGCGCCGTAAGGTAGAAAGAGAGATCGAGGAGAATGAAGGAGAGAAGGATACGCGGGTTGAGGAATTCCCCTCTTCTCCTCTTCTCCCTGATCTCCCAAACGATGTTGCGATTCAATGTATAGCACGAATCCCTCGTCTGTATTTGAGTTACCCAAATCTCTCATTGGTTTCGAAAGCATGGCAGTCCCTCCTCCGCTCACCTCTCTTCTTTACCCTCCAATCAAATCTCAAACAACAATTTCTCTACATCAACCTTTCTACCTCCTGTTCATCACCTAATGATTATAAATGGTTCTCAGTCAATCTGAACTCCAAAACCATCTCTTCCCTTCCTCCTATCCCCTATCCCGATACAATGGGCGTCAAGTTGCGTCACCCTAGGCCATAGGATCTTCATCATAGGAGGTGGTCTATGCAGTGTTTGGATCTTCGATTGTTGAATAAATGGGAAATAGGCCCTAAATTGAGTGTCCGGAGAGAACTTTTCACGGTGGGGTTATAGACAGGTAAGATTTATGTGATCGTGGCAGTTCCCAACTCCCATCGGTGCATGGAGGTATTCGATCCCACTTGTTGGATCTTGGGTTCCACCGCCAAACCCCGCCTGTCCCATGATAGAAGGGTGTTCACTAGTTGTACGGTCTTTGGAGATAAGCTTTATGGTCAAAACAATATGGTTGGGGTTCGTTTTTGATCTGTGGGATCACCCTCACAAGGTTGCATTACTCCAGAGCTGCTTTGGGATGGGAGGGGATTGCGCCGGTGGTAGATGGAATTTTATATTGTTGGACTTTTTCGGGGCGCTTACAGGGATATGATTTCAAGGAAAATAGGTGGAAGGAATTGACGTGGGTAGGTGATTATTTGTTAATGCGTTATGGTTACGTGAGATTGGCTAATGTTGGTGGGAGGTTGTTTGTGGTTTGGTCATTGAGCAGCTTTGAGGATGTTGAGACTAAGATTATGCGTGCTGAGGTCGCGGTTTGGAAACATAGTTCCGGAGAATTGAGGGGTTCCATTGTTTGGTCAGATGTTCTAATGGTGGTTCCTGGTAGGTCTTTCCTCTCTAACTGCTTGGGGGTTGAGCTGTGAATGATAGGAGTTTCAACTATCAAGAGGGTATGTTAAATTATATTCTATATTTGTCTCTATTTATTTTGCCTATAAAAAAATAACTTCTATTTAAAGCGGTGAAACAATCGTTGGATGATGATAGATCGATTCATGAATAAAGGAATTCACTGACATTGCTACATTGATCTTTACTCCAAATATTTTTTCTTTTCATTTAGCTTGTAATTGCCATTTCACATTCCTTAGTATTGTTTAACCAAATATCAATAAGAAACTTATGTCTGGTTGTAAAAGATAACTTTTGGTTTTGTTGAATATATGAATTTTCTTTAGCTTCAAAACTCTGATTCGCCTTAACTAGTTTTCTAATCAGATCCAAACTTCACTTGGCTTGAAGCAAGGAACTTGTCCTTCGTGTTGGGTCGGGAAAATATCGAGTATTTGTACATATAAAATATAGGAATTATGTTGGTTTATATGATTGGTCTCGGATGCCAGTGTCAGGTCGAGGTGCACCTTTGGGTGGGCATTTACCCTTGACCATTGGTCAAAATCTCGGTTTTTTGGTACGTATCGCCCAACTCTAGAACTGACACATATTGAATGGAATGTATTGGTTTTGGACCAATATTGGTATGTATCAGCAGATACTTACCGATATATATATATTGGTCTAACCGACCCAAAATTGATCTAACCGAAACTATTCTAAATCGGTTCGATTTCGCTTTTGGATGGCCGACACAATAGTGACCAAACACAAGTTTTTTCAGGAAACACCATTTTTGAAAAAAAATTCTGAAAAAATGTTTTTTGAAAAAAAAATCCTATTTTTTCTGAAAAATACGTTTTAAACCCTTTTTTTTTTTTTTTTTTTTTCGAAAAATACGTTTTAAACCCCTTTTCCTGTTTAAAACCCCATGTTCGGTCAAAACAGGTCTAGTTTTTATTTTTTATAATTATTAATACATTTTTTATTTTCGTAAATTTCACACTTTTTCCTGAAATTTACCCCTTTTTTCGTATATTTCAGGAGCCGTTTTATTCCCGTACCTATACTTGGTCACTATGGCCAACACCAAACGACTGGGGTTGAGTGGGGAAACCGACCCAAAGCTGACCCAGAACTGACCCACACCGACCAGATCGAGACAGTCCCAAACCGACCAACCAGAAACCGATTGAAAACGGACGAGACCCCGACCAAACCAAAAGCTTCAAGGGCTACAAATCCAGTCATTGAAGTTTCAATGATTACATTTGCTTAGGCTCTCTTGTCCTAATTTTTGTGAGCCCCTTGAATACAAATAGATGGGACAAGGCTATGATGATAGTAATTATTATGACCCCCTTGAATTCACTTAAGTCTCCACAAGTGCTTAAGGGGCAGGCTCCGCTATTGTGTGCTGAGTTTGGATTTTTGTTCAGTAACAAAGAAGGATTATTATTTATTATTTATTATTATTATCACATAGAGTTATGTTTCTTATGGAAGACGTAAATTTATGTTACAAACAATTCTGAAAGTTATGCTTATGAAAATAACTCTTTTAGGGCCTATTTGGATAAAAACACAGGAAACGTGGGAAAGTAAAATAATATTCCTATATTTTCCCATGGATACCTAAGTTGTAGGAAACCATGGGATTTCTTTGTTTCCCTTTGTTTTCCACTGTTTGGATAACCACATTTAGCTGGGAAGACGCAGGATTAACTAAATCCTGTGTTTGGATACATATGCAGGAAATTGTAGGAAAATAACATATCATAACAAAAAAAATAGCCAAATGACCAAAAAATTATACATGTAATAACTTTTTCTCTCTCTTTACATATCTTAGTGAATTGCTCTAGTGGTTGACTTAGTGCTTTGTGAAGGTTAGGTTCTAGGTTCAAACTTTGTTATGTGTAATAAATTGTTTATTTTTTTTTAATTAATTATACTAGAGCATATACACCATATATGTGAGTTTATAGCTCTACAATATAGTAGAGCCCTTGTGAGATAAATCACTGTTGGATTAACTCTTTCCCTTCCTTAAGCCAAATATCTTCAAGATTATCTTGTTGGATTCCTTGCACCCATTCAGCCTGAGCTTGCCGGATTTTTTTACCTCCACTGAGGTAATTAAATTAAAATCAGGAGAGTTCATAGATGATAGATCTGTAATCAAGGACAACAAATGTGTGTCAATTTTCTTTTTAAAGATGTAAATTAAGAAACTGAAACTCTGTACACACACACACATACATACATATACATACATATATATAGTTAATTTGTCTGGTTTGTGTATGTACTCTTAAGCGCATCTTTTAATATTTACTCCTAATTAGATTTTGTGTATAAGTTTCACATATCTACAGTCACAAATCTATTGGTGACCATTATCACATATCTGTTAAGATGTTTTTATTATTCTTTTGAAAAGTAAAAAAAATGGCAATTGCAGATCTGTTGATCACAGTCTATAATCATAAATCAGTTGCATAATTTATTGTGCTACAGTTATCCCTCCCCCCTAGAACCCCTCACATTGTACTACACTTCCCCCTTGGAGATCTATTGATCAAGTCTGCAGTCATAAATCGGTTGTATAATTTATTGTACTACACTTCTCCCTTCCCCCTCGAACCCCTCACATTCCATGACAATATATGCATTAAGAATCACAAAAATTGTAAGCACCATTTACATAAACCATATCGAACATTATCCTAATTCAGTTTTCCCCTTCCTTTTCTTCTACCCTCTCTCGATCAGATCTTCCCTTGATATAACCAAATTGCTAGGAATCTGAGTCACATTGAGTGTGTTTGTGTCCGCTCTCCTTTAGCGGACTCCAGCTCTCTGCTTGCTCTCCATCAGGATGGGTTATATCTGTTCTGACGGAGAGCTCGTCTTATTACCTAAAACATCTCCTGGCCAAAGAAAGTGACAGAGCTTTGGTATAAAAAATGATTATAGATATCTGTCGGAGCCAAAAAGCAAAAGAGCCGCTCTTCGGCCCGGGAGAGGTAACCCAAACAGAGATTCTAGAAGTTTCTAGGATTTCTTTGGATCCTTCAGTTTCGCTGTTTGTTTGCAGTGGTTCGGAATCCATTTAGTGACTCAAAGTTGTCAACTATCACAATCGAGACTCGTCCTTAAGGTAGATTTTTGTCAACTTTGAAGTTGCAATACATGCGATGGGTGACAGTGTAAAACGGTTTTGATTTTAATTGTTCAGAAAATAAAGTTATATTTGGGCTTGGACTTGGACTTGGGCCTGTAGGCTGTTGCACGATAGAAGGTTGCCACTATTACAGCCTCAAGGTCGTAGGTTTGAGCCCAATAATATAAAACCTAAGTTGTATTTAATCCTTAAAGAAGCAGTGTTTTAGGCTGGCCTTGCATGTTGAGCGCCAGGTGCCACACAGGGCATGTGACTCAAGAAAGTCTCACCTCGTACCATGTAACTCTTACGGCATAAGTGGCATTCATGGGCATCGATTAGAGATGTCTAGGCCACTAACCATCATATGGGTGAGTTTCAAACCCAATGTGCTGATGATGGTAGGATTTCCAACCATCTGTACAAAATCCTTCTTGTTTGTTTGACATTGGCTGTTACATGTACATATTCTTAATCGCCCATTTTTCGTATCTCAGAGGTTCTTCATCAGATGGTTAGAATGACCCAAAGTTGCAACAAATTTATCTGAATTCTATTGACAAGCTGCAAAGGCAGATGGATGAGCATGCAGACATGCATAATATAACTTGCCAAGCACTTATGTAAATATAACATGCAATATAGATAGAGAAAAAAAAAAAAAAAAGGACAAGAGAGCCTAGCGGCTACAAATGTAATCATTGAAACTCCAACGACTGGATTTGTGGCCCTTGAAGCTTTTAGTTTGGTCGGGGTCTAGTCCGTTTTCGATCGGTTTCTGGTTGGTCGGTTGGGGATTGTCTCGACCTGGTCGGTTTGGGTCAGTTCTGGGTCGGCTTTGGGCTGGTTTCCCCGCTCAACCCCAGTCGTTTGGTGTTGGACATAGTGACCAAGTATAGGTACAGGAATAAAACGGCTCTAGAAATATACGAAAAGGGGTAAATTTCAGTAATTTTGGGAAAAAGTGTGAAAATTACCAAAATAAAAAATGTATTAATAATTATAAAAAATAGACCTGTTTTGACCAAACACGGGTTTTAAACGGAAAAAGGGGTTTAAAATGTATTTTTCGAAAAAGAATGGGTTTAAAACATATTTTCAGAAAAAACAGGATTTTTTCAAAAAAAACTTTTTTTCGGAGTTTTTTAGTTTTTTTTTTAATCAAAAATGTGTGTTTCTTGAAAAACGCGTGTTTGGTCACTATTGTGTCGGCCATCCAAAAGCGAAATCGAACTGATTCAGAATAGTTTCGATTAGATCAATTTTGGGTTTGTTCAGTCAATCAGTTTTTTAGTTGTTTTTAACTTTCAGTACAAAACTTCCACCCCTTAACCATCACTATGCTACCACCACCCCCTAACCATCGCCACCTTCACTCCCCAATCACCACTACAACTAGAACCACCATCATCGCCACCACCCTAACACAACCATCACTGCCACCACCACAACAATGATCCCCGTCATCACCAACTTCTCCATCACACCTCTACCATCACCTCCACCGCTCACACCCCCACCTTCTCCATTACACCTGCAACACCATGTCCTTCACTACCACACAACTACATCTCCACCGTCACCTCTTCACCACCGTCCAACAGTAGACCAATGAGTCATTGCAAAGTCTCGGGTGTTATCCAAACATCAAACGCATTTGTTCTTCTTTTCTTTTTTTCCTTCCTCCTATTCTCACTAGTGGCACATAAAAATAAAAATAAAAAATAATATATATATATATATATATATATATATATATATATATATATATATATATATATATATATATAGTGATTTCTGTCCGGTTCTTGGGGCATACATGGGCATCAACACCCCTCCCCCCTCCCCCCTCCCCTCCCCTCACCGCTACCATTAGAATCACCATCATCACTGCCACCACGACAACCATAAGCCCCGTCATCACCAACTTCTCCATCACACCTCTACCGTCACCTCCACGGCTTTCTCCATTACACCTACAACACCATCTCCTTCACCACTACCACATAACCACATCTCCACCACAACCTCTTCATCACTGTCCAATAGTAGACCAATGAGTCATTGCAAAGTCTCGGGTGTTATCCAAATATCAAATGCATTTGTCAGCTGGAAGCCCATATGTTTACCCTTACCGAAACAACAAACATAATTCACAAAAAAAATTGTCCACAAACAAATGTCTGGTAACCTTATGTAATCAACAAACAATCGTTCACAAAAAAGAATTGTCCGCAAATTAATTTGTCTTGGATTAAACTTTTCTTAGATTAAAAAGTCATAGGATTCAGACGGGCCTAGATTTTTTTTTTTTTTTTATCGGAATTAAATAATGTACCTGTTGTTTGCTTTTGTCAGCGTAATTTGCTAGTGTTTGGTTGTTAGTTATTATTTTACTCTTTCAGCCCTCACTTATGCATGTTGGTTAATATTTGATAACTCGATAATTAAATTATTACTATGTATTGGTTTTTCTCATATCATTTATTATTGATATCATTCAGTGTTTTACAAAATGAGAAAGTTTTGCTCTAATCAGAAACGAGTGGACGTCGTGAGAAGGGATATGAGGGAATGCCAAGTTACAGATGCATAGCACTGATTCAGAATGACTGGAGAATAGGACTCGTAAGGCTGACCCCATCTATGATAGTAATTATTGTGACCCCCTTGAATTCACTTGAGCCTCCACAAGTGCTTAAGGGGCTCCGCTATTGTGTTCTGAGTTTGGATTTTTGTTCAGTGACAAAGAAGGATTATTTATTATTATTATTATTATTATTATTATTATTATTACATAGAGTTATGTTTCTTATGGAAGAAGTAGATTTATGTTACAAACAATTCTGAAAGTTATGTTCTTATGAAAATAACTCTTTTAGGGTTGGAGGCACATACTCGCTGAGTAGTGAGAGGTAACCATCAACAAACTTTATTAGGCCTTTCTAGCGTGTAATTGAATTGTCAATTCCACAGTTTTTTTGTTTAATTGGAAGTGGATTGATGTGTGCACATGGAATTCACTCCGATGCACCAATTCCAACAATTTATTTTTTAAAAGTATTTGGCCATTAATTTAGGGATACAATACTTGCACCTTAAATATAAGCTATTGCACCAACAATTTGTGATTGCACCTCACATAAACAAAAAAAAATGAGCCATTAAAACTATATGAAGATAAATGGAAAACCGAACCAAAGCAATCAAAATCAAAATAAGATAAGTTAGGTTCAATTTGGGTTTAGAAGAGTAAGAAATTTGGTTTATCGAAACTGAAGTTTTTGACTATGATTTGGTTTTAGGATAACTGAGAATGAAACCGAAATTTTGGTTTCGGTTCAGTTAACCGAATTTACACCCTTAAAGTCTCCTCAACTCCTGCCCAATGTTAGATATATAAATAAAAGCAATAAGGGGTTCCAAACTTGGTTGGGCCACGTTAGGTTAATTTTCACGGTTAAGAGTGGGTCAATTTGGTTTTGGGTTGGGTAAAGCATACATCCTTACCCCGAAGGGTAAATGAAAAACGATTCAAATAAGAGGAACAAAGGAATGACTAAGAACATGCACATCTTATAAGCTTTTAGAATGAGTTTTCCTTCTTAAGTCATATTTTTCTTTTTAGTTGGTGCAATGACTTATATTTGGGGTGAAACAAAAAATCAGCATATTTGATGGGTAAAACAAAAAATGTTACCTTTATGTTGCTGATTATATATATATATATATATATATATATATATATATATATAAAGGAAACTGTATTTTTATCTTAAAAATAGGCCGATATTGATATAAAAAATCGGTTGATATTGATACATATCAGTTATCGGCTGATACGTCTCAGTTTCGATCGAGATTTTTTATTTTTTATAATAAAATTGACCGATACGTATCGGTATCGGCTGATTCGTATCGGCCTCGAGCAAACTGTTACCCAAGACCGATACCAATTTTAATACCTTGATCACGAAATTGAAACGACAACTCAAATTATTGGTTATTTTGTACTGTGTTGAAGTTTTTGGCCGAAATTTCAGCCGAAATTCAAAATTTCGGTTCAAAATTTTGGTTTCGGTCCCCACCGAAACCAAAACGAAAATCGAAATTTTGATCCTTGCCTTGATTTTAACCACTGTTACCTTCAAAGTGGCTGTGCTTGGGAAGATAGAGTATCCCACTTAAAAGAGCAGATTTAAATTGCAAATAAAAAGAAATGCCGAGATTTAAATTGCGATGTATGATTATGATTATGATTTCTTCAGCTCTCACTGCTAAGATTTGGAACAATGTTAGCGAGTACCTTGGTCGTACCTTAATATACCTGAATAATCTACAAAAGACTAGTATTATGTGCAATAGAACTTATGTGTAAAGTTTTTTCGTTTTTGGTTATAAGGCCATAAGGTTGACGCAGTCTAAGAACCGATGATCAGGCACACATACACATGTGATAGTTGAGGACACACGACACACGTGTGTAAAATTAGAACTAAGCGATTCATTTGTTGTGGATACATGCAATCTAGCACGTGTCTATAGGATTTCACCTAGGCTGGTGTCACTATCACACCAATTTATGTTACACCCACCTCGCTGAAACAAAGGACAATTCCATTGAATGCGTTAATTCAATATGGAGACTGTTTTTTATCTCTGTCTTCCACAAAAATGATCTTGATATCATACGGTCAGATGTTGATTCCACGTGGCCCACATTCCAAAAAGTAAACGTCAACATGTATGATGTATGTTATGGTGCGTTCACTTTTTGGAATCAAACATCTGACCGTCAGATAGTTGGCCAATGATCTCAAGATTATTTTTATGGAAGATTGGAATGGTAAAAAACGATCTCCATTGTCGAATATATCTCACTCGAATGTATCAAGTGGTAACAAATGGCATTACCCTCGCTTTATTAGAATGCGAGCAAAACATTTTAGTAAAAACTGCTTTTCATTTTTCTAAGAATTATTAATAAAAATAAATACGATTAAATAATTTAACATCTATCGACTATGGGGTGCCCCGTTTCAAGAAAATCCTTCGTTCACCACTATCAAAATGCCAAGTCTTTCTTTTAAATTATGATCAACAGCTCTAACTTTTTGTGTGCAAGTATTGACTCCCATTAATTTACCAAATTTCTTTTAAAGAATTTTTATAATATTTTAAAATTGTAATAATTTATCTAAATTTAGGACTAAACTTCAACACAGAATGTCTACATAATTAAAATGAATGTTTAAAACATATTCGGACAATTGCATGATATTTGTTTATTTATACTCGGGGGATACATGTGCGGAAACTGGTAGGGCTGTGGATTGGGTGTCAAAATTTTGGGTGCTCGATGAGAAAATGGCAAATGCCCTGCTCCGTTTGACCCGGTGTTGCATCGCCACTACCTATGTTGCTCCTGACCCAACTCAACCTACCTGAAAAATTGGACCCATGGCATCACCCATTCCGACCCCTTAGTTGACCTGACCGTAATGTCAGGTTGGATCTCTCAGGCCCAACCTAACCCGATATGTCAATTTTATGTACTCGACCCGACAAAAAGTTTGTCGACACCTAGAAGTGCAAGAGAACCATGGGAGATTTCAAGAGATATTTTTGGGTAAGTTTTAATTTTACCCTAAGATTCTTTCTTATGAGCTTAGCTTCATGTTTCTAAACCGTTAACTTAGATGAAGATTATTTTCTGTCTCAATTATCGACAAAGTAGATCTTCAGATCATAATTCTATTATGAGATGGTCAAATTTTGATGGGATTCATGTTTGATATATGCCTATCATTTATTATATGCCTAAAATCATGCTCATATTTTTTGTGATGTGTCCCACATAGATCAAAATCTGACCGTTTAATGGTACTTGAGAGTATTTTAAACTGAAGAACACAAGAAAACTTTATTTTCGTCCCTTTGGTCAAAGTCACCCCATTCCCTCATTATTTACTGATTAGTACATGGCAAGTGTGCTATGGATGTGGAGTGAGAAAGATGGACCCAAAATCTAATCTTTTCGTCCGGACCCTAATTTTCCCCTTCCAGCATAAAGTAATGATAACTAGTAGAATGGTTAACTTTATTTTCAACTGAAGAATCGTCCTTCTCAAATGATAGAGATCATTTTTTTCGTCCCAATCTTTGACACAAAAGATGTTGAGGTCGTAATCTAATATTAGATGATCAGATTTTTATTCCATGTGGCGCATATTCAAAAAACTGATCAGAGAATCATGCTTGATTATGCCCTGATCCTGTTCCTTTTTTAGTTGTGTTATACTTGAAATCAAAATCTGACCGTTTGAAGGTAAATCATGATCTCAAGATATATTTTTATCAAAGATTGGAATAAAATAAGATATATTTTTAATTACAGTACATTTAAATACAAGTATCGGGGTAGTATCAATATCAGTATCACATCAATACGGGTTAGTATCGACTTTGCATCAGATGACTTACTTTCTATAAAATAGTTTGACATGTCCAAAAGAGTGTCTCCTTGCTTGAGAACAGGTCAGTTACCAGTATATCAACTCTTTGCATTAATAGGGCATCACCTTATCAATTGAACATTACTCGATGTATGCTCAGTTACAAAATCGCAAATAATTTGCAAATTTGAGGATTGCCGAATTTTGCTAGATTATTCTAAATTTTAACCTTGTCGAATTATAGAACAACCTTGCTTGGTGACTGTGACTTAGAAGTACACCTTTTTGTCATGTGGCACACATTTTCGACCAGTCAGTCGTTCAAGTGGGCATAATATCAATTGTTCATACTTGATGTAAGGCACAAATTGAAGTGCCCCAATTTGATGGTACAAGCCCGCTGGCATATTTGTTTTGTTTTGCTTGCGAAATTCACATGGTATTCAACCACTCGAACAAAGTGGATTCGTAGAGTTGGAATAAAGCAACCAACCCGGTCACCTGCATATGGAACGCAAGCGGTGTGCCATGTGGACCTTGAAATGTGTGCAGACTTACAGATCATAAAGATCTGTGGGCTTCTGAGAGTCCACACAGCGCACAGCTGAGAAGCTATTTACTATTGATCAGGTCGGTCGCTCTATTCTTAAATCTTTATTCAAACAATTCAGACTTCATTGATTCTGCCAAAATTTTCAGATGAATGAAAACACTCCTGCAAGTAGTTGGATAGAAAAGAATTTAGTAGTAAACCTTTCCTGATTGATGGAGAATGAGCCCTGCCAATTCTACAAGTTAATTTTTTTTATTTAATTGAAATTCTCTCTTGGGAAAGGAGGAGAATTTTTGAAGCACTATGCATGTGCTATTCTGTATATAATAAAAAAAATAAAAATAAATAAAAAAGGATACATAACAGTTGATTCAACAAGTCAAATATTCTAACACCTCAAAAGTTTGGATTTTGATATAGTATAGAAGAATATATTCCGAATTTAAGAAACTTATATAGCATACAAGCATTGTTATAAACATTCATGAATGCAAAACAGGAGCTCATCACCTTCAGATATCAGAACATGATCCTGAAGGCTGGCGAAAGTAAAAGTCACCAGGAATCACTCATTGGATATCGGATCATCAATGGTAGCATTGCCTCCATCTGCATTTTATAATAAAAAAATAATACTGATATTTGTCTTTTAATAAACCACAAAAAGGGCTGATCATGGCTGTAAGCAATTTCAAAACCTGAAATGGAGTCTAGTTAACAGGCATTACCTTCACCGTCTGTGGGAGCATAGGCAGATCGCCTTGAACGCACTTGTTGATGTGGGGTGGGCTAAACATAAAGAGTTAAAAAGACAGATATAAGAGTAACATAAATGCACAACTACAATCAGTTCACCTCACTTGCTACACAAGCATGCACGATACAAACATAGAGACGTGCATAATTCTTGTACTCTTGACCATGGCATCAAAACTAGGCCGATACGAATATGTATCAGCGATACGTATCGATTTTGCCGAGAACCGATACCGATACCACCCTGATACAGGTATCGGGTTGGTATCAGTCTCAGAATCAGTATCAGGCCGTAATACTGGTACCGTATCGAACGATACTCACCAATACATAGAATTTTACACAAAAAAAATTCAAACAAAATAGAGTTTTGGTATCGGCAATACCGTATCAGTATCGGCTGGTACGTATCGGTTCAAGATTGGACCAATACCCAATACCAATCCTGATTTTGATACCTTGCTCTTGGCACAATTTTTAAAAGGAGAAATATACAATGAAAAGACAAAAAGAAGAGAGAAGAAATCAGAGATACATCCTTACATGTTCAACTCAAGGCAAGCATACAAGATGGAGACATATAGACCTGTATGCAAATGCATAATTTTTTATGGGAATAATGGGCTCTGAGAAGCATTTATAGATAGAGACCATTGGAAGCACACATTGGGCCAAGTGTCACATCTCTTGAGCAATCCAAGTCATCGAAGTCGTAGCTCATAATAAGAACCACCATTGGACAAAAAATCAGTGTATTGGGGATTGGAACCGTCCAATCTATATGCACTCTAATATGGACGGTTGTGCACATTTTGTTAACTGTCAACATTAAAGAGCTCTGATCAGATGGTTCCAATGCCCCGATATGTGTTTTTGGGCTGACTGGCTGAGTATGATCATCAGCATTAAACACTTTCACTGATTAAAGATATGCCACATGGCCTAACTGAGATCATCGCAATATCTGTGTAAAGCCACCATAATAGTCAGTTTATATTAAGAGAACAACATACAATGCAAAGACAAGGAAATATGATAGAATAAAGAAAAAAGTCACATCCCTCTACACTCAATACTATTCAAGAATCATTTACAAAGATATGTACATGTCTGCACTATTTTTCAGTCTACACGGAAAACAAGAATGGTGTTTTGGCATTGGTTTGATTGTCGTCAGGTAACTTTTTCATTCATGTAAATCGTGTTAGAAGTTGAACTTAAAAGTTCGCACAAGTTCTTTTAAGGTTACCCTGCTATTTTTCCAATATTTGATGTGATAGCATTCTATAAAAGAACCACTTACCAAGGTGTCAGTATCGGGACCAATACGTATCGGCCCATACGGATACGGTATCACCAATACCGTATTGATCGATATTTTCTTTTGAAAAAAAAGTAACAACAGAGAAAAAAAGAAAATTGTAACGATCAGCATCGGCCGAAGCTGAGACATTATAGGCTGATCCCAATACCGATACCTGTAACGGGGTGGTATCGTCCAATATCAATACTGATACCAATACCACCCTGATACCTGTAACGGGGTGGTATTGGTGTTGGTTCTCGACGAAACCAATACGTAGTGGTATCAGCCGAGTTTTGATACCATGCCCCTTACACGCATGTATATGCATATATGCATGAGAGAGAGAGAGAGAGAGAGAGAGAGAGAGAGAGAGAGAGAGAGATGCTTGGACTTGTGTAAGAAAAAGAGATGGATGATTGAACTTGAGTAAGAAAGAGAGGGGTGTTTGCACTTGAGTACCAAGGATGGTTTGGGTCATCTATACCAAATGCATGGCATCATCCACAAAGAAAGTCACCATGTGAATTTCAGGGAAGATGGACATTGATCAAAAAATCATAACCAACTAATTGTTGCAATTCTTCACATTATGCATGGCCCATCGCACTTGTTCCATTCAAATTCATTAGCTAACTCTTTTTTTTTTTCCATTTGAACAGGTAATCTTTTACTGAAGGATATACCCAAAAAGAACATGTATGGCTATTGATACATATAGGATCGCGTAATCAGCATGGTTTAAATGCAGAGTAGAAGGTTGAGAGGAAGAAGATAAGCTAGGCCTTTACTGTAACCCCAAAGATCAAACAACTAGCAGATTTAACATGAGCTTGACCATAACTTAGTGGTCTGAAAGCTCGGGGACTTCATTTATATAAACACCGTTCATAATATTTCTCGCTTGAGAATGAAGAAATGACTTTATTCATAGCGACTCTGAAACTTCCCTCTACATTGACAAGGAACATTTTTATAAAGAAAACCTTTACTATTTTTACCCATTAGATAAAATTCATATAATATCTAGACCATTCAAATTTTCGATATTCTAATCACAATAGGACATCTAAAATACTTAAAGCTTCTTGACCTTTGACGGTTTGACCTCATATCCGAATAAAAAGAGTAGGTTTTTTATCTGTTTTTCCCAGTCAATATTTTTTTAAAACGAATTTGATGACTTCTAAGTGGTGTTTTAAGGGGTTCTTTGTTGACAGCTCAACCTCCCGTGTTCCTTTGCTCCAGATTTCTGTGTCCCAGAAAACTTTATTAAATGTTGGGTTTAGATGGAATCTTCTAAGGTTTCTAATGTTTTTGGTCTCATGCAATTTGAAGTACATTTGGTTGACTTTTGATTGATTTTTCCTTGTGTCAGCCACTGTTTCTGTACATGGCTTGTTGCTGTGAGAACCAAGCTAAGACAAGTTGATGTCCAACGGTGATACTACCCTTTTAAAGCATCTATTTGAGGACTGAGGTGGGTTTGATGAAGAGATGTGAATTGAATAAATTAGAGCTTGTTATTGATACTTTGTGCTGGTTTATAATATCATAGGTGGGATATCTCAGGTTGATAAGTGTGTAAGCTGTAACTATTGCATTGTGATATCTTCAATAGTGGAGCTGTGTAGCTCTGTTTCTAAATTGCTTTCCAGTTGTGGGTCTATGTAGAGTTGAGGAACCTCAACTATGGAAGACTCAAGAACACCGTAGGTGGTGTTAGTGAACGGACCATGGATTACAAATTACTACCGTCATGTTTGACGGCACCAAGTACCTTGCATGGTCAAGATATGCTGGATTATTTTGGGGTCTAAGCGTAAGATAAGACATGTGGATGGTAGCATCCTTGAACCCTCCACTGATGAGTATTATGTGGATTGGAGGTAATACAATATGATTGTAATGACCTGGTTACGGCATTCGATTCAACCCTCGATCAGCTTCTCTTTCCTGTATGCAACCTCAGCCAGAGAGTTGTGGTCAGCAATGAGTGAAGGTTAATCTTAAAAACACCATGATAAAAGCAGTAATACTTGTCAAGGAGACAAATCACATGGTGATTATTATAGTCAATTGAGGTGGATGTAAAATGAGTTAAGTCACCACCGATCTAAGAATTTGAGTGCAAATTGTATGAGCAAATCACAGTGTGTTGACTACGTGAATATACAAAGAGGTGAGCAAGAAAAGAAGAACAATATTTACTTTATTGAGGGGTGTTTACCCGAGTATAAGCATGTGAGAGCTAGCATCTTTAGTAGAGAGGAGTTACCATCTTTGGGACCGTATTCATTCTGCTTCAACATGAAGAGACCAAGATGAGGCTAATGGATGTATCTCTCCAGACCCCTAAGCATTCAGTCTTCCCTCATTTTTTGAATTTTTTCGTGGTGGTGGTAAATCAGGGGGTTGTGGGTGTAGTCATAGCAATACAACCTGTGAAGGAAAGGAGAAATTAAAGTTTTCCCATTGTGGGAAAGTGGGACATTTGAAAGAATCCTGTTGGAATCTCGTGGGTAGACAAAAATTTCGACGCAATTGGGCTTCCTCTATAGTTATTGATGATGGATCTTCGGCTAATGTAGTACAATCATCATAGTAAGATGCCTATGAGCCTTATCTCCATCAGCAAAATAACCAAGTCTATGAATTGCAGGATAACCTTCGTTCCAACTCATTGTGTGTTTCAGGACCTGACTACTGGGAGGACTTTTAATCATGATCATGAGGAGCGAGGACTATAACTGTTCGAGGGTTAGCATATTCTGAGAGCTATTGCTATTGTTGCGCTATGCTCGTTCATGAAACATGTGACTTGGACACCTTCCTCTTCAGCATTTGCGCTTTTTATTTCCAAATAAATTTAGTTCTTTTAGTAATTTTCCTTTCGAATGTGATGTATGTCAACTTTGGAAAGATTGTGGGGCTTTATACCACCTTCAGTGGTAATATGAGTTCCCTTCATTTTCAAATTGTTCATTCTTATACTTGGGAACTCCCCTGTGGTTGTTACATGGATATCATTATTCTGTATCTTTCATTGATGACTGCACTAGATTTACTACATTGTTTTTTATAAATCTAATGATGAAGTTGCAATGATTTTTACCTTCTTTCACAAGTTGGTTCAAACTCAGCACTAGGCTACTCGATCTAATAATGGTGGGGAGTATGTTTCCATCATCTTCAGTCCTATCTTCACATGCATGGCATTAAGTGGCAGTCCACTTGTCCCTATACACCATAGCAGAATGGGGTTGCTAAAAGGAAAAATAATCACTTACTTGAAGTAGCCCGTGCATCATTTATTGATAAGAATGTTCGCAAATGTCTATGGAGGGATGATGTACTTACGTCCAACTTCTTAATCAATTGAATGCCTAGTCTTGCCCTTAATGGCCGTTCACCATATATATATGTATGTGTGTGTGTGTCACATTCTTTGAATCAATTGTCTCGTATCCTCCCTCTCAGTGTCATCTTCGAATGGAGAGCTTGAAAGATGAGAGAACTATTCCGGTATTGCCAAGTTTCAAATTAAAGATGAAGTTGAAGTGGAAGACCAAGAACCTCCACAAGTGCAGCAAAGAGAGGGGACTGCTAAAGGAGCCGAAACTTTTGATTATTCTAGATATGATAAAGTTTACAAGAAGTGAAGGAACTTCCACCTCTTACTATCGACCAAAATCCTCCTCCCATTGCAAGTCCGCAGATTGGTGAATCATCTTCAGACTTAGATCATCCCATTGCCTTACGCAAGGCACTAGGTCTTGTACATCACATTCCATCAGTATGTTTGGCTATATCACGATCTTTCTACCCCATGAATCCTTCATACCTTCCTTAGACTTCATTTCTTTTCCTTCTAGCTTGTCTGAAGCTTTGTCTCAAAGAAAACGGAAAGAGGCCATGATGAAGGAAATGAAGGCTCTAGAATGGAATATACGTGGAGATTACAATGCTTCGAAAAAGCAAGAAGGTGGTGGATGCAAGTGAGTCTACACTGTGGATATATAGACCCGACAGTTCAGTTGAAAGATACAAAGCTAGACTTCTTGTGAAGGGGTTCACTCAAACATATGGCATTGACTATCATGGTACATTAACTCTCATTGCCAAGCTGAATCCCATCCATGTGCTCCCATCTCTTGTTGCTCAATGAAAGTGGTCGTTATATCAGATCGATGTTAAGAACGCTTTCCTACAAGGGTATTTAGAAGAGGAGGTATATATGGCTCCCACCTAGTTTTATGCTTCAGAGGGAGAGGGTCAAGCTTATACGGCAAAGAAGGCAATATATGGCCTACAGCAGTCACCTCAGGCTTGGTTCAAAAGATTTAGCGATGCAGTCATCTAGTGTGGGTACCAGAGAAGTCATTATGACCCTTCATAATTTGTTAAGAGGGGGGGCTCACCTCCCAGTTCTAGTGATCTATGTGGATGATACTATCGTTATTGAAGATGTCAGTGAAGAAATTGTGACTGAAATTTCACCTTAATCTAGTATTTGATATTAAGGACTTGCGACTCTTAAGTACTTTTAGAAGTTACCAGATCACAAAAAGGAATCGTTCTATCTTGAAGGAAATATGTTCTTATTGTGTTGCAACTAACAAGTATGCTGGGCGCAAATGATTGACTCGCCTATAAATCAAAATCATGGAATTAATAGGGTGGATGGTGAACTTTCAAGGATGTTGGAATGCATCAAAGGCATGTGAAAAAACTCATTTATCGTACCATGATACGACCTGACATTGTTTATGTTGTGAGCATAGTGGGCCAGCATAGCATTACCCAGGACCATTCATTTGGATATTGTATATAGGACTTTGAGATATTTGAAGGGTACTTCAGGCAAGGGCCTATTTTATAGTGATCAAGGTCATTTCGATGTTGAGATTATTATTCATGGCGATTGGGATGGATCCCTGAGTGATAGGAGGTCCATTACAAGATACTGCACTTTTCTTGGTAATCTCGTCACCTGGAAAAGAAAAAAAAAAAAGCATGTGGCCTCTAACTACAGTGTTGAAGCAGAATATTACAAGAAGCACGAGAGGAATGTCGAGTCAATTTATCCTGGCCAACCTTGGGATTCATTTGAAATTCCTTATTTATTTTTTTAATTTTTATTTTCAAAAGGCCGATATGGTATCGGCGATATCATATCCATATTGGCTGATATATATTGGTCCCTCCTGAACTGATACCCAAAACTGATACCGAGTTGGATACCTTGGTAACATCAATAAATTTTTGGGGTAGTAAAGGTAGCAGGAACTCGTACATGGTGTTGGTAAACGAATTGTATGCAAACATGGACATAAAATATATAATTGTATTGATTTTGTCACATGGGGAAAATGAAACAACAACCAAACTAAGAAAAAACATAATCGAACCATTGAGACAAGGATCTGACGAACCTGCAATTTTGGCCGAAGTGCCTCAAGTGGTCCTTTGGGTTTCTGACCTACAGGTCCTCCTTGCTGTTAGACATACAAAACCGTTACGACCTAGTCGAGATCATGTCTGAAGGTCACATCCAATGGTTGGTTTAAAATGGCCATAGCTTATAGGAAACACAAATACCTTTCCCAATGCCTAGTCAGCAGAATCAAAGAAAGCACGTTCATGGTCCTCAAGTAAAATGGCACAAAAATTTACTGTTTGGGGTCCACATCTTTAGTGCTTACAATGCATGATATAGTTGCACCAGTGATATAATTATAAATAAGAGATGTTTAAATACCTTAGATATGAGAGGTGGTTTCTTGGGTAACATTCCTCCATATTTTTTCTTCATTTTTTCCTCCTATAGAGGAAAGGATTACAGATGGCAGCCATTTAAAAACCATCAAATTTGAATTGACATAAAAATACAGTTCATAATAGCAAAGTCCAGTCTAATTACTGCAACAAATTTATAATCAATATTCACTACCTCCTCTTGAGCCGAGGGGATGGAATTTTCCCCATCTTCGTCCATATGTTCTGGGTCCTCGGGGAAATCTCCATTGTCCTGTTCTCCAAGTGTGCCTTACTAATGTTCCTGCTCTCTGGCATCATTAGGCTTCATGCCCGACATATCTCCCGTGGGTTACTTTACAATAAGACAGCAACCATAGCAATAAGTGTTGGTTTTCATGTGCATTGCAATTAAGCTATCTCATCATCTATAAGAATAATAAATTGAGTGGAATTCAAATAGGCTATATTAATTTAAATAAACACAATAAAAAGAGACTCAAGCAAAAGGGTAACCAAAATGATGTCAGAATTGTAAGCCCGACTGGACAAGGTAAGAGAGCAATAGACACATAAAGATTGAGACAGACTCAAACTAGTTATTAACATATATTTCTTAGAACTGCTGAATATAGGGGCTAATATATGCAAAGATGTACTGCCGATAAATAAAAGATGAAGTTTTATCCATAAAAAGAAAAGATCAAGCTTTCAATTCATCAGCATTATATTCACCACCTTGTCCTATCTATTTGGGGTCGGAATTGCAAATATTATTTTGCCACTCAATTTTGTTGAAGGCTAAATTCTGTTGCTCAACAATGGTTCATTTTGTTCCTCAGTACTTCTCAGTTCTCTCTATTGGGTTATATGTTTGGTGTGCGAGTTATTCAAGATTAGTGTACCACTTATGGTGTGTGTGTGTAATAATGTTGGGGTGAGTTGTAATTATGTCACTTAATATAAAGGCTAGTAGGGCTGCTCCTAACCCTAACTAAGTCATGCCATTATATTCACCACATTTTTTTCTAAGGGCCTATTTGGATACATTGGAAAATGGTAGATTTGGATTTATAAATCCCATATAATCCTGTAGTTTCTGAGCCTATAGAGTCCATAGGATTTTTGTTCTTATCCACCGATTGGATAGGCTCATAGAAATAGTCGGGAAAAACAAGAGATAGAGCACGTGGAGAGAGGGAGAGAGGTTGAGAGAGAGAGGAGAGAATAATCAGCGCCAAAAGAATAGGTACCATTATTTACAACCATGAAACTGTGGCCTCACTCCTCTCCTTGAGTCTGGCACTGATGCGAGACAAACACTAAAACCCTAATTATGCAAGTTTGGGATTAACCACAAATTTAATTGAATAATGGAAATATTTGAAATCGCCTAAACACATAAAGAAGTTTCAAAGAATTTAATTAAACAATTAGAGTAACTCAATTTAGTGTTCGCATGCATTAAAATTTCCCAATCTAGAAAAACGGATCCGATGAAGGATTCGAGTTTCGCTCTAGTTTAGGGTACCAAACGATAATCACGGTATCGTCTCTTGATTCCTCTCAAGTGAATAAATATGGCTTGAAGGATTAAAACAAATAAAAGGGTAGATCAAAAGATTGAAACTAATAATATTTTGGGGGTTTTAGAATTTATCAAAACAAAGGAAAAATATTACCATATGATAAATAGAGAAAAGATGGAATAAGAGGATAGAGGTCCAAAGCTTCACACCAAGGATTTCCAAGGTCATTGCTTCACACCAAGTCGCATGAGAAATGCATAAATACTCCTCAAGTTTCGAAAGATTCGCTCATTCGATCGAAAACTCTTCACAAGTTCTCTAGGGTTTGCACAAAAGCAACTCTCAAATTTTCATTAATAAAAAAACTATAATAAAGTTGTTTACAAGTCTTTAAATTGGCAAACCAAAACCCTAAGAATATTATTTAAAATAAAACTCTTAATCAATCATTAAAATTTCTAATCTAACGGTCACAATTAATTTCACTATTAATCCATTTTTTTATTATGCGACCATTTTTGAAGGGTCAAACGATGTCCGATTAGCGAAAGTGACCATTTTTATCACACAATTAGACGATATTGATAGACATAAATGACCGCTTTTCCGATGATTAGCGAAAGTGACGGAATTAACAATCTCACATCACATATATGTGTCTGACCCTAATTGATTCAAATAAGGAAACTGATCCTAAAACAAACCACTTATTAAAAGAATCCTAATCAACTAAAACGCTTTCACATTCAAAGTCCGATGCTCTTGATCGTGATGTCCCCATCAATTCTCCCCGAGTGGGAAAAACTCATCTCCGATGAGTTGTAGAACCCACGTGTGGTACCTTTCGAATGCTCAACTCTCGGCTTGCTCTTCCATGTTGTGAGATATGTCTGATTTTTATCCACCTTGGTATCGAAGTTTGGATCCTCTAGAACTTCATCATCCACCCTTTTCTCACATTGCACAGGTAGGGTACGGGTTATATATTGATTAAAGGGACCTGACTCGGTTGTTTGGGTAATAAGGAATGGATCAAAGGGTGTGGTGGCTGGACTTATAATAGGTGTAAGATCCGCTACTGCAACTATCGGGTGATTGCCCTTCCCTAGAGGAAGATCAAGACCTCCATCATTCCCCTTTTCAAGATTGGAAAAGGTTCCACAAGCTTAAGGCTATCGTGAATCAACACAAAATTGTCATTATTAAATTCAGTAAACATATTCAATGGATCAGTGCAATTATGTGTATTTCTATTGTTCAATAAAATCTGGTTGTTAATCCCATGCAAGTTAGAATGATGATACATTCCTACTGATTCTAATGACTTATGCGGTACGGACTCACTACCAACATTTTCTTCGGTAATAAGAACCTTCTAACAAAACCTACGGTTCTCACGGGAACCTCATCCTCCTCATCACTTGGCATTCCTGTAGGTTCGTAAACTTCTACCCCTAACTCTTCGTTCTCCTTCTCTTATCATATTGGATAATCAGGGTTTGTGATTTACTGGGACACTGAGACGCAAAGTGACCAAAATCTTGACACTTGTAACATTGTTGTGGTGTACGTTGAGAATTATCGACCAATGGTTTTTTACCGTTGTCAATCTGAGGATTCACGGGTTTTGGGGATTGACCACAGGTATTATTGGTCTTTTTAGTAGGATTAGATCGAAAACTGGGATTAGAAGGCTTAGATCGATCGCTAACTGGAGCGTCGAGATACCTCTCTAACTCTTGCACTCTAGCGTAACACTCTTCTAGATCCTCAACAGGGTGAGGGATGTGTTCTTTTCACAACTCCGAACGTAAATCAGTGCGAAACCTAGACAATATGACTTGTGGGCTCTCATAAGCATTAGCCTGATATAAATATTTCTCAAACTTATTGATGTACTCATCAACGGATATGTTTCCCTGTTTCAAACCATGACATTGATCGATGAGTCGTTGGTTGTAGGATAAGGGAACATATTTACTATGAAGTTTCTCCTTCATGTCCGCCCATGTGGCGATGGGTTCACGATCGAGGGCTTCTCGACGTCGTTCCACACTAGTCCAATAAAGCTTGGCTTGGCCCACGAGTTTCATTTTGGCAAACCGCACCTTGCACTCATCCGACATTTTATACCATTCAAAATAATGGTCAATGGCGGCTGCCCAATCTATGTAGATTTTGGGGTTCATCTTTCCTTCGAAAGTGAGAGCATCAACCTTAATTGATTTTGTAATTCTCTCATCTGGGTCAGGACGATACTCACGCCTAAGAGGATCCCTCCTCTCATCAAGATTAACCCTACGATATTCACCATGAGTCGATCCAAACAACTCTTGGAGTTGTGCCGATAAATCAGCCTGTTGGGATTGTTGATTTTGCAATTCGGTTTGAATGGCAGCCATCTGGGTATTAAAGTTTTCCATGAAAGCGGCTAATTACTCCGGATTCATTGCAACACACAAAAAGGAAAACACTAACTGATGCAAAGGAAACCTAAAGACAAAATTAAATCCTAAAACCTATATGGGCATCGACAACCCTACACTCAAACTGTGCCCTGATACCAAACTGACGTGGGACAAACGCTAAAACCTTAATTATACAAGTTTGGGATTAACCACAAATTAAATTGAATAATGGAAATATTTGAAATCGCCCAAACACATAAAGAAGTTTAAAGAATTTAATTAAACAATTAGAGTAACTCAATTTAGCGTTCGCATGCATTATAATTTCTCGATCTAGAAAAACGGATCCAATGAAGGATTCGAGTTTCGCTCTAGTTTAGGGTACCAAGCGATCATTACGGTATCGTCTCTTGATTCCTCTTGGGTGAATAAATATGGCTTGAAGGATTAAAACAAATAAAAGGGTAGATCAAAAGATTGAAACTAATAATATTTTGGGGGTTTTGGAATTTATCAAAACAAAGGAAAAATATTACCATATGATAAATAGAGAAAAGATGGAATAAGAGGATAGAGGTCCAAGGCTTCACACTAAGGATTTCCAACGCTATATTTTGGAGGTTTTGGAATTTATCAAAACAAAGGAAAAATATTACTATATGATAAATAGAGAAAAGATGGAATAAGAGGATAAAGGTCCAAGGCTTCACACTAAGGATTTCTAACGCTTCGCACCAAGGCTGCACGTCTACTTCACACCAAGTCGCACGAGAAATGCATAAACACTCCTCAAGTTTCGAAAGATTCACTCATTCGATCGAAAACTCTTCACAAGTTCTCTAGGGTTTGCACAAAAGTAACTCAAATTTTCATTAATACAAAAACTATAATAAAGTGGTTTACAAACCTTTAAATAGGCAAACCAAAACCCTAAGACTATTATTTAAAATAACACTCTTAATCAATCATAAAAACTTTCTAATCTAACGGTCACAATTAATTTCACTATTAATCCCGTTTTTTTATTACGCGACCACTTTTGAAGGGTCAAACGATGTCCGATTGACGTAAAATTGGTCTTGTTTGAAAGCTTATCGAAGTAACTTTCCAACAGGATAAGAATCACACAATTCTGACACATATTGATAGACTTACGACTACTTTTGCGATGGTTGCGCAGAAAGTGATGGAATTAATAGTCACATATCTCATATGTGTCTGCCCCCTAATTGATTCAAATAAGAAAACTAATCCTAAAACAAACCACTTATTAAAAGAATCATAATCAACTAAAACGTTTTTACATTCAAAGTCTGATGCTCTTGATCGTGATGTCCCCATCAGGCACCCATTGACCGCTTCAAATGGACGATGGAGATCGTTTTACATTCTAATCTTTCACAAAAATATTCTCTAAGTCATGGGAGTACCATCAGACGGTCATTTTTTAATTCTACGAGGCACATATTTCAAATTGACCCCTAAAATTACATTTGAGTGTGATGTGTGCCATGTGATTTTAGAGTGACTTTTTGGATAGTTTGCTACACGGAAAAAAAAACTGACCATCTAATGATATGCCCATGATCACAAGATCGATTATCTAAAAGATTCTGATGAAAAATTATCTATATTGTCTGATTCAAAGTAGTCAATGCATGTCTACTGGAGGAGATCGGTGAGGTAAAAGTTTCATAGTGTCGCTAAAAAAAAATGCCTACCATTTTCTAAGGGGACGAAAAAGATAATGTGAAGGTCCCCCTCGAAATTTTTGCTCGGAAAATATGGGAAGTTGGGATTATATTTTCCTACCCATATTTACAACCCAAACAATGGAAAATGACTAGATTTGTAAATCCGACCCTTCATTTTGCATCATTTTCCCTATATCCAGACACACCCGAAGCGAAAAAAATGCCATGTATTGTTTACCTTGGGGGAAGTGTCATATACACTTCTTCTCATTCCCCATATAAGAAAAGATTCATGATGTCTAACTGATAGAGGGGCAATTTTTTATGACCAGCAAGGGAAAGGAGTACACGAAAAGTGTCAACTTAGAAACATGAGCAACTATATCTTGGTAATAAATACCAACATGTGAGTGTACCCTTTTCCACAAGTCTTGCCTTATACCTTTTCATGGATCTATATTATTTATACTTAACACTTAACAGTAAAATCCACTTGCATCCAATCACCTTCTTGCCCTCTGGAAGCATAGTTATCTTTCATGCATTGTTTTGCTCCAAGACCTTCATTTCTTACAATATAACATCTTTATGTTGAGGCTAAAATAATGCATCAGATACACTAAAAGGAAGAGAGGTAGAATCAAATAATGATATGAAAGAGGAATATGAAGCTGCGAGAGATGAGATGTACAGGACCTACGAGCATTGCATACAACAATAGGAAAATGAAGGTCCAAGTTTGTGGATAGAGAAGGATCGCTAGTTGGTGCACCTACTTCATGAGACGAAACACGATTTGTAGCTTGAGTGAGAGAGGTCTTCTTCTCCATTCTAAAGGCCACATTGAATAAAGATCTCTCAAACTTTTGGGCTCTTGATCTTCCACTTCGATTTCATCATCACCATCTTTTCAGGTATAGAGCAATACCAACACAGTGCTCTCTTCATCAAAACTGTCCCCCTAAAGGGCATTGGAAAGGAGAATAAAATGGAATTGATTCAAAAAAATGTAACATCCATTGTAATGAACACCCTCCCAGAAGTTGGATCATAACACTTGTAACCCTATTGAGCAGGAGATAACCCCTGAAAATGGTATATTTGATAGCTTTGGGAGACAGCTTACCACAGCGAGAAGATAGTATATTAGCAAAACAAAGAGACTCAAACACAAAAGGAGGAATATATAATAGCGAATGAAAAGACTTGTTATCAAGAAGAGGAGAAAACACCCGATTAAAGAGAAGGGTGGCAATAAGAATAGCATCTCCCTACGATCGTTATGAACATTCATACTAATTAATAGTGCATGAGAAACTTCAAGCAAGTGACAACTTTTGCATTCATCCACCTAATTTTGTTGGGGGTGTAGGAAAAAGCAGTCTGTCAATCAATTCCATGACTGCATAAGTAAGACTAAAGATGATGAGAAGCATACTCCACACCATAATTATATCATAGCATCTTTATAGTTGCATGGTAGGAAAACTTGTGAAAGATAGGAAAAAATCATATCAACCTCATCTTTGGATTTCATTAAAAGTATCATAGTAAGCCGAGTGCAATCACCAATGAATAAAACAAATAACGAAAACCATGTAAAGCAACAACAGGAGATAGTCCCCAAACATCAAATTGTGTGGGATGGAATATTACTTTTGTAACCACTGACAGGATAAAACGCTCTACAATATTTTGAAAACTAACAAACTCGACACTGAACTTTCAAACTATCAAAAGAACTAAATTTTTCAGGAAACAAAATGCCCAAACATGGAAGAGGAAGATGCCCAAAACAAGTGTCATAACAGAACATCCTTAGTAGCCAATGTAGAAACTACTATCCATGGGTCAAAATATCGCCCGATACCGATACGTATCGGACGATACGTATCGGTTTCGAGGCCTGGCGGTACGATACATTGGGTATGTATCGTACCCCCAAAAAAACCACTAATTTATCGTTCGATACGGACAATATATCGTCCGTATTGGACGATAACTTCAAATTACCGGGCGATAATTTGAAATTATCGCTCGATAATTTAAAGAATCTCAAAAATTCACCTTTTGGGTCAAATTATAAATAAAGTATCAGACGATAATTTCAAATTATCGTCCGGTATTTTGAATATTCCGTGGGCCCCACCCAAATTTCAAAATTTATACCCTTTCTTCTTCCTCTCTTCTTCCTTCCTTCGTTTTGGGTTATCTACACCGTAAATCGGCGCCAAATCGCAAAAACATTCAAGGGATCAACGTGTAAGGTACGTGTTTATCACTTTAGTACCGTTTTATTTCATTTTAAATTATAAAATAAGGTAGATCTACACTAAATAAGGGTAGATCTACACTAAATTAGTGTAGATCTACCCTAAATTACTGTAGATCTACACTAAATAAAGGTAGATCTACACTAAATAAGGGTAGATCTACACTAAATTAGTGTAAATCTACCCTAAATTAGTTTAGATCTACCCTTAAATAAGGTAGATCTACACTAAATAAGTGTAGATCTACCTTATTTAAGGGTAGATCTACACTAAATTAGTGTAGATCTACTTTATTTAAGGGTAGATCTACACCAATTTAGCTAGATATAGGCGTGAGCTGAAAAGCATGGTGTCGTCGGAAGAATGGAATCAACATGAACTAGGACTCCCACGAGCAAAGAGACTAGCTTGCACTGAAGTTGCTGACCTGATCTACAGCACGCAGTTTTGGGCAGATGTCGACCACCTGATCGCCGTCACTACCCCGTTGGTGCAAGTGTTGAGATTGGTTGATGGTGATGACAAACCAACGATGGGGTACGTTTATGACTCAATGGATAAGGCAAAATTGGCTATAAAAACCAAATGCCCTACAAAATATAAACGATACTGGGCGATTATCGACAAGAGGTGGGATATACAATTTCACCAGTACTTGCATGCAGCAGGTATAACATGTTACACAATTATGTAGTGATTTTTATTTATTTATTCATTATTTTCACATACTGATGAAATTGCTCATATTTGATGTGTAGCACACTACTTGAATCGACCTTCGATATCTGTGACGCTTGTGACGACAACGATGAAGTGTATACCGGTTTGCTCAATGTAATCCAAAGAATGCTCCCTGAGTTGGCGGACCAAGGCCAAGCGATAAGAGATGTGAGTGATCATAGTATCATACCTTATAAGTAATAAGTCAAATGTCATGTGATATTATCATCTATTTATTGATATGTGCCTTACTGTGTTTCATCTTTATAGATTGACATGTTTCGCAAGAGACATGGGTCATTTGGGACCCCGTTAGCGCAATCCCAAATTAAACACGACAAACCCGCTGATTGGTGGATGCACTATGGAGGTGATGGTCCGATATTGAGGCGGGTAGCAATGAGGGTATTGTCGCAAACGTGTTCCTCGTCCAACTGCGAGCGGAATTGGAGCACTTTCTCTCTCATTCATACTAAGACAAGGAATAGACTAACTATGGACCGATTGGAAAAGTTAGTCTACTGCCACTACAACATGAGATTAAGGGTTAGGAATATACAGAGAACCAACCGTGGTAAGCAATTACATTAAGTCTTAGATCCTCAATTATATGAAGTCTTACTTACATATTATACTAATTCATCTATCATATTCTACCTTGCAGATGGTGATTATTTTGATCCCATCCAGTTGGATTATATATTCGAAGAGGATGACCCTTTGAATGAATGGATCGAAGAGAGAGAAGAGCCAGTCTTGGATAGTGAGAGCACTGAATGGCTGGACAATGCTGAAAGAGTAAGCGAAAGCGTGAAGCTTCCCAACCACGAGCGGAAAAGAAGATTGAATCGTGCTCGATTGGTCGGATCTCGGATACGATAAAACGCATGACGATAGTGATGATGGGAGTGGTGAGGATGATGGTGGAGGCCATGATGGTGGAGGGGACGTTGGCACTAGTGGTGGAGGGGAGGAAGCTGGTACCTCTGATCCTAATAGAGATATGGCGGCATGGGACGATAACTCGACGCCATTAACACAGTTCGACACTCCTACATTTAGAATGGGAGGGGTTGAAGAGGAGGCGTCGGGATCATATCAAACACCACCACCACCACCACCACAAGATGATAGATATGGGTTATATGACTTCTAGCCGGGATTCGTTTGCAAAATACCAAGACTCGAACTAGTAACCCATACTACTACCACACCAAACCTATTCGGTGCCATATGACCGTTGGTCGATTTTTGGAGGACCGTCCTTACGCATTTCTACGATCCTCAGTTTCAAGGGGGCACATATAATCATGGGTATCAGTATGGGCAACATTATAGGCAAAGGCCCGGAACCTCGCGCACCGATGACGACGATGATGATGAGGGCCAAGAACCACCACGAAATTCAATGTGGCTCTAAAGTAAGTTTTTCATGTACAATTAAATTTATTTTTATCAATATAGCTATTATTTTTGAAATATTGTTAATAAAATAGGCATGTGATCAGCTGTTCGAACATAATGTTAGAAGATCTATTAAATTAAGTCAAAAATGTGATCTTAAGACAAAAATAAGTTACAAAATAGGCATGTGACTTGGGTTAAGTTACGAAATACGCATCTTACTTATATATTCATCTAAATAATGCATCAAATAAGTCAAAAATAAAAGCAAAAATAGTTAAAATAAATAAATATAATTTTTGGGATTTTTTTGGGATTTTGGGGGAAAAAACCGGTTTTTTCAATGTATCAAACCGATACATTGAATGTATCGGCCGATACATTCAATGTATCGGTGATATCTAAGACGTGTCGTCGAGGTCCCATACGATTTTGACCCATGCTACTATCAGTCTCTATATGTGATGATCTTCAAACAAGTATAGTCTTCTCTCTAATTGATCACGACCAAAAGTCATCCCGGTACTCAAGCCCTGAAAAATACTGAGCGGAAAAAAATTCACACGAAAATTCATGGACTTGGTGATTTTACTCATAGTTAAGAGGCTCATAGGCACTTTAGAGACAAGAAGAGCAGAATCTAATGAGAGGCTACCAACACAAATTGGCCCTTGACCAACAACAGAGACTAAAGACCCATCATGATGCGCATATTATATCGAGCAGAATAATGATGACATACTAGACATAAGGTCAGTTGCCCCTGAATCGACGATCTAGGAGGATCTAGATGTGTGGGCAGAAACAATGATATTTGGATCGACCACGTGAAAAGAGGAGGCATGAGAACTTTAGGCACGCGGTAGATCTCGCCTTGGTACTGAGAAGCAAAAGTGGGAACTATAAGAAGTACAGCTAAAATAGGTGATTGTGCAGGAGTGACAACTAAAGATCCATCATTAGCAAGGAAAGAGAAAGCATGGTTGTTCTAAAACTTGGGACATCCAACCAAGTTCTAAATAAGTTTCCTTTAAGTGCCTCTTTCTACTACAATAAGAACACTTTAATTTCTCTTTTTTCTTCATGGGTCAAACTACTATGTCCACGTCCACAGCCACTAGATTTACCACCCCTATGTTAAAACAAAGAATGAGGGAAGTGTAGAACACTCGGGATCGGAAAAGATAAATCCATATGCTCAATGTAGTCATATGGCATATGCGACCCTATGCGATGGCATAGGGCCATCGCATATGCGGTTTGCGTATGCCATTATGCGATGGCATAATTTTATTTTTTTTTCAAAAAATTCCAAAAAATCTCAAAAAATGCTCAAAGTTTCCCAAATTGATCAATAATATGTTTTGTGTTAATTTTGGGCTATATTAATTTTATAGTATCTAGAATGCGAAATAAAAGTATATAATATAACTATATAAGTATATAACCCATAAGTGAGAAGGGAAAACATAAATTTTATTAAGGTTAAACAAAATAGTACAAAAATGAACATAGGAAGTAGAAACATATAAAAAAGAAGAAAGATAGTAAATTCTAAGTTCTAAGTCCAACCCACAATGGTACATACATTTCCATTGCCGTCACGTGACTCACGTCCTAACGGTATTGTGTACCTGGCAAAAATTCTACACATTGGTTTCTAATCCACAATGGTACATCTCCACCTCCACTATCGTTGTCAGTTGCATTGCCGTCATCATCCGAATCGTCTCCTTCTTCAACATATTGTTCTTTCTCCTCGGTTTTTTCATCATCCGATCTCACTAAGACGGTATCTATATCGTCTATAGGTGTTTCTTCATGTATCTCGTCTTCTTCTTGACGTGAGTGTGAGCATGAGCTACCTTCCCCCGCTATCAATCTTCTCCTCCGCCCGGTAGGAAGCTCATCTCCAAAAGCGGCTTCTTTCACTTGCTTCCACGTAAGATCCTCATCCGCAAAGACTCGCTCATCGAAGGTATCCGCCATCCAAGGAGAATCGGATGACAAGTCTTCGAGAGATAGAATCATAGTGTCCCAGATTTTCCCGGTTTCTTAGGAAGCGATCTCGCAGCTTTTGGTTGTATTGCACAAAGACCAAATCATTGAGCTTTTTTTGCTCAAGCTTGTTCTGTTTCTTCGTGTGTATCTATTTAAGAGAAACATTAAATAAATATTAATATCTATTAAAATTTAAACAACAATTAAATTAAAATTATGAGACTAAAAATGAAATAAAAATAAACTAGTTACCATCTCAAATGTGCTCCAATTTCGTTCACATGCCTGGGCGGCACATGTAAGGCCAAGAATCTTAACGGCCATCTTCTTCAATAATCCACATTTTGTCACCGAATCCACTCCATAGGACAACCACCAATCGGCTACAAACATTAGTATTAATTAGAGAGATTTATAATATTAAACTATTAATTTAGAAGAAATGAAATGTAATAAAAAAATATATCATAAACATGCTTACTAGGTATTTTGGATTCTCTTGGTTGAACCACAATTTCTCTTCCGAACATCCCTTGAGAATTCTTGTATCGATCAAAAGAGTTGCTAATCCGATCTTGCTCTTCTTTGTCCGGAACCATCTTCTCTAAAACGTCAAGGAAACCACTAATATGAGTTGTATCCGTTGCCTCCCAGTTCGGGTAAGAGAAATAAACCGCAGGATGTAGGAGGAATGCGGGGGAATACAAGGGGCTAGACATTTGGGCACCCCATCTCTTCTCAACTATGTCAATAATGGGTTGAAAGAGGCGAGATTTGTACATATTATTAGATTTAATTTTTTCTATAGCTTTCTCCATAAAACTATAGATATAGCCCATAGCAGGCTTCTCATCACCATCAACCAATCGTAGTAGTTCTACGATTGGTTGCGAGTCTCTAAGTGATTGGGCAACATTATTCCAAAAAGAGTTGGTTAAGATGGTTTGTGCCACCCACTTTCCTTCGGCCTTCTTTGACCAAGCTCCATTCCTCCAATTGGTGGAAGTTACGAAGCTTCTAAGCTCTTCTCTTTTAGCATACATGGTTTGTAATGTCAAGAAGGCCGTAGCAAAACGGGTAATAGCGGGGCGTTGCAAATTACCCCCAATTGCTTTACGCATGTGGTGGAGTAGAAGTGTATGTTTATACATATACACTACTACCTTTCTAGCCTTAGCTACGGTTTTAATATGCACTTTTCTTATGTCTTCTAAGATCAAGTCTAAGCAATGGGCCGCACATGAAGTCCAATATATGTGTAGTCTCCGTTCCATTATTAGTCTACCCGCGGCCACCAAGTTTGCCGCGTTGTCCGTGACAACTTGGACAACATATTGTGCACCAATGTCCTTTTCTATCACCTCATCTATAAGGGAAAATAGATATTTGGCTGTGTAAGAATGGGCCGAAGCATCTACAGATTTAATGAACATAGTTCCGGTAGGACAATTTGCTAAAAAATTGATGATTGACCTACCGGCCCTATCGGTCCAACCGCCGGTCATTAGTGAGCATCCATATGTTTTCTAATCCTGTCGATACTTCTCGAGAAAGGCTTTTGTGAAGTCTACCTCCTTTTTAAGACATGTTTGTCTTATCTCATGATATGATGGATGTTTTAGGCCAGGTCCAAATTGTCCAAGAGCTTCAATCATTACCTTGAAACTCTTTAACTTTACGGTATTGAATGCAATACCGGCTTGGTACATCCACTTAGCCATATATTGAATAGTGGTGGGTCGGTCTTTAGCTTTAAACCTATTTTCTATAGTTGTTTGGGCCGGACCTTTACCCCTAGCATCTACCACATCGTCGGGATGTGGTCTACAAGAAAAGAATTTGTCTATTCCCTTCCCCTTTTTATCGCGTGCTCTTTTAGAGGGTGGTGGTCTTGCACCACTACGAGCCGTGAAGGGAGTAGATATATCATGTTCTTCCCCATCATCTTCATCAACATCATAGTATTGTTGTAAAATCACTTCGTCATTATGTTTCGTCCTCGAAGTCTTATCCATCCATTCCATTATCTCTTTTCGAATCTCCAGTGTGACATTTGGACATGCCTTTGCATTCGATCCGGATTGCCAAGCAAGATGTTGCTTGTGTCTCCCTATACCCTCGATGCTTACATGGGGTCATAGGGTACATTGGACCTTATTTTTTTCGGTTACACTCTTGTAACGTCCATATTTTCAACCCGGATCGGCAGAATTTGTCGACCTAAGAACATCGTTCAAGGACGTAGACATAATGATAACGTAATTTAAAGAAGCGGGTGGGTAGATATTAACCACACTAAAACAAATGAAAGAAATGAGGTGTAATAAGGAAGGAAAACAATCAAACAAAATTTAATAGGAAGTAGAAATTAATTCTAACTCTTGTTTCCTGATTCTTGAAGTGATTCCTCCCGCTTTGCTTGAAGAATGAAGATTAAAGTTTGAACCTTTTAACTCTTTAAGTTATCTACAAAATAGAGCAAAAGAAATTATGATTAAAAATTTAAGAAAGAGAGAGAAAGAGAACACTAAAAACTTAAAAAGTAGACCAAAGAGACACAAATCATACATTCGATGGATGTGGTATGGATTGGGAAGAGAAACCCCCGATTTATAGGCTTGGGGGAAGCCTTAGAACGAAAAAAAATAAAAAAAAATCTCCAATGGTCATAAATATGACCGTTGGGGATGTATGTCATCGCATACAGTGTATGCGATGGCATACATGGCTCTGTCGCATATGCCATGATGGCATATGCGACAGAGCCATCTAAAATGGCATATGCGATCGCATACTCGCATATGCAATCGCATATGACATCAATGCATATGCTTCATCCTAGTCTCTTCACATTGAAGAAGTGAAAACATGATTCGTGGCAGCTCCCCTCTCCCAAGAATGTTGGCTCTAACATGTGCATTTCAGGATTTACACCTCCCAAAAAAATCAAAGATCTTCTTTTCCTGCTCTTCCCTTTGCATACTCATACATTCAACACAATGTGGTCTGATAGCGAATGCAGCACATAAGCCTTTAGCATGGTAGTGGCTCAACCCATCCCACATACCTCTTAACTGAGTATAGGGGTAACAATGGGCCGGGCTTCAGCTTGAACTTGACCCAATTTGAGGCTGTTCGGGCTTAAATCTTAAGCCTAAGCTCAAATGTACTCAGGCCAAGCCTGGCAAAATTTGTAGTCGGGTTAGGCTCAACTCATCCCACATACCTCTCAACTGAGCAATGGGCCACACTTCAGCCTGAGCCCCCCCCCTCCCCGATTTGGGTGGTTCAAGCTTAAATCTTAAATTCGTGCTCGAATATACCCAGGCCAAGCCCGGCCGGATCTGTAGACGGACGAGTTCAATCCTGGTTTTTAAGGTCGAAAAAATTGGGCCTACGAAAAGCCCGGCCAGGCTCAACCGAGCACCGATAATACGAAAGGGAAAAGAACAAGCTGTTCCGAACTTTGCCTGACCCAAAACAGGCTTCGGTCAGGTTTGAATTTGAAAAATAGGCCCGACCTGAAATATATTCAGGGCAAGCCCAACTTGGTTTGTAGTCGGGTCGAGTTTGAGCCTAGTTTTTAGGGTCCAATAATCAGGCTTAACAAAAGCCCGACGAGAGCTCAGCCTGGCCGAGCCCCGTTGACAACCTCAACTGAGAATAATAATCTCCTAACGATTTCTTCCCCAGAAGAAAATTGTTAATCTTGTCAGCCAAACTAAACATCTTTGCAGATTCGTGCTTCTGAAAGTACGCTTCACTAATGACTAACCACAGTTCTCTAGCAAAGGTTGCATACATAAAAGAGTAAGCAACAGTTTCTTGCATCAAGTGCAATACCCAAGTCATAGAAGTCATATTATCACATCTCCATCCTACATACTTTTCATCAATATGAGTAGATTCATGGATGGTGCCATTTATCCCAACTTGTGTTTAGATCCCATCAATAATTAAGTGGATCTAAACCACGCTAGGTTTGTTCCAACAAATTTAACTATGGTAATCTACAATCCATATGTACCATCACTACAACTGCTAACATTAATTGAGATGGTAGGGAAAAATAAATTCTGCCAACAAAACTTCTCTCCAATTAAATTTACTCAAACTTCTATAGGTTGTAGAATGTCTACAAAATTTCTCCGAGAAACTACGGTCTCTGCGGTTATCAGTTATAATAAGCCAATTTAGAAGGATACCAAATGCATCAACATTGAAACCCACGATTTTTTGGAGAAAAACTCGGAGACTAATGTACATGGATCAATTCAAACCTCAAATTGTTGGATTTATAAAAAAAAGTAAATTAAAGCAATGAGTGGTTATTACTATTATTTCAGTTGCTATTTTTCTTCTTCTTCTTTAGTTTGAGAACCCCATTAGCGATCTGCTATTGATGAAAAGGCTCTCAATCTACGAAACAATAGCAGATAACCTCCAATGCCCAATTAAACAAATAGCAAATCCCAGAAAACAATAGCAGAGAGCCTCTTCAAACCTATAAACGATCTAACAAACAACAGCAGATCAACTCAATCGTCTCCTTAAAAACTCCAAAATCCTCAACATCTCCAACCTGAACTATATTCTTCTGAAAACCTAACTTAAATAAACGATTGCCTATATGAGAGACAGAGAGAGAGAGAGAGATTACCGTGTGATGAGTATTCTTGAGCTCGGTGTAACCGTATTACATGTAACTTGTCATTTGTCAGAAGTACAGGCTTTTTTGGGTTATTGATTTTTTGCTATGCAACAAAATGAAGGCTTTTGTTCTCTAAAAAAAAAACAAGAAAAAAAAAGGGGGGAAAATTTCAAAATAACACGTGAACATTCAAATAGTCATCAATAACACGCCTAAACTATTGCTCCTATTTAATAGGTACCCAAATTATATATAAATTCATCAACTAAACCCATACCATCACCTTCCGTTAATATGCGAACGGAAAATATTAAGTTGGCATACATCACATCCAAAATAGCATGCGTGACATTCCATTTTGGGATTGTTGATTTGACTTGTCATCACATGTCGGGCACTTGATATAATTAATATTCCATGTTGTCAACAATAGTGCCTATCAAGTCCTCGCTACGTTGGCATGTCACACACGCTATTTTGAGTGTTGTATGTCAACTCAGTATTTTTCGTTCGCACATTAAAGGAAGGTGACAGTAGGGGTATAGCTGATGAACTTATGTGTACTTTGGGTGCCTATTAGATAGGAGCAATAGTTTATATGTGTTATTGATGATGGGTTGAAAGTTCAGGGGTTATTTTGAAATTTTCCCAAAAAAAAAAAAAGTGAAGGCTTTTAAACATGGAGACAAATTCGTCCGAAACAGGGGTTGGATGAAATATTCAACAAATTTATGTGATTTCTCCCAAGGAAAAATTTCAAAATAACCCCTGAACTTACACCCCGTCATCAATAATGCACCAAAACTATTTATAATATCAAATAGGCACCTAAAGTACGCTTAAGTTCATAAACTAAACCCCCACCGTCACCTTCTGTTAATGACTGAATGGAAAACGCTGAGTTGACATACAACTCAGCAAAATAGCGTGCGTGCCGCCCACGTGGGGTGCCATGTATGCTATTTTGTTGAGCCGTATGCCAAAGTGACAACCACGTGGCAGCTAAGGCCTCGCCACGTGGTTGCCACGTGGCCATTTTGCTGAGTTGTATGCCAACTCAGTGTTTTCTGTTCAGTCATTAATGGAAGGTGACGGTAGGGACTTAGTTGATGAACTTAAGCGTACTTTGGGTGCCTATTTGATATTATCAATAATTTAGGTGCGTTATTGATGACGGGGTGTAAGTTCAGGGGTTATTTTGAAATTTTCCCTTCTCCTAAATGCTGAATTTTATGAACTCCCAACTTTGACCACGATGTCTCTAAAACAACTAAACTAATGCTCGTGTTAAGTGAGCTCCCGGAGATTCCACAAGTTCATCAACTAAATCCCTAACGTCAACTCCCATTAATATGAGAACCAAAAACACTGAGTTGACATTCAAATAAACACCCGAAGAAATCATAAGTTCATCAACTAGACCCCTGTCGTCGACTCCCATAGAGTTTTTTGTCCGCATATTAATGGGAGTCGACGGTATGGAATCTCCAGGTGCTCGTTTGACAGGAGCAATAGTTTAGCTGTCTTAGAGATATCAGGGTCAAAGTTTAGGGGTTTAACAAAAATTTAGCTAAAAAAAAAAGAACCTCGAAACTTTTTTGAATTTTTCCTAAAATTTATTTTAAAAGAACCAAAATGACCCCTTATTGAAATATTGTTGAAAACAAAAATTGTCACAATGCTTTTGAATAAGAGTTTCATTTGTACTATTAATAGAGGTCCTCGGGCGAAAATAAGTGCAGCCAATGGTGTGCTCAAAATTTTATTCGGGGGAACCCAATGGTTAACAAATGTTAATATTTGAATCATATGATTGGGATCATTTTTTATCCCAATGGATGTTTCATGTGGCACACATCTAAAAAAGGGACCCTGAAATCATGTGGCACACGTTACGCTCAAACGTGATTTTAGAGTCACTTTTTAGGATGTGTGTCATGTGAAATAAACAACTAATCGCTTTATGACATGCCCATGATCTCAAAATCCAATGTCTAGAAGATTGAGACGAAAAAGATGCCCATCGTCTAATTCAAAGTAGCCAACCCCTTTTTGGCTAGAGGAGATCGGGTGGGGTTACAGTTTCACGGGTGTAAATAATGGTACCTTACCTTAGGATGCCTTCATTTTCAACTCAAGTTTTCTCTTTCTCAACGTGTTTAAACCATTGATTGCTTTGAATTCGATGATCGATATCTTTGTTTCATCCCAATCTTGGACACCATAGATCTTGAGATCATGGTCCTACCATCGAACAATCAGATTTTTATTACTTGTGGCACACATATCAAAAAGTGATCCAAGAATCATGTTTGATGTGTAACCATGGTCATGTTCATTTTTTGGGATGTGGGCCTTGTACATCAAATCTAACCACCTGATGATAGACCCATGATCATTATCTATGGTGTCGAAGATTGGAACGAAAAACAATCCCTATTATATGATTCAAAGCAGTCAATGATTTAACCGCCTGAAACCAAGTTTGAGAATAATCTTGAGTTGTAAATAAAGAAACCTGTTACTTTGTACCATTTTGAAGTTAGATCTAGGGTTTTTGTTGTTCATTCAATCGAGGAGAATGAATGTGTCGTGCTGCAATCCGTGGAGAGAGAGAGAGAGGGGGGTGCCCTCCTATTGTTGTTGTGTACAACATATAGAGAGAGAGAGAGAGAGATGGTTGTCTCGTGAGAAGGATGGAGTGAAAATAAAGGGAGCCATTACTTGCACACGCTTTTCAAGTGATTGCACCGGATTGCACCGAATTTAAAAGAAAGACTTACAAGTTTGGCGACCTCTACTATGTGAAAACACCATTTAAGCCGTTTAATTTGAAGGCCATAATTTAAAGATATCAATTGCAAAAGATTAGAATAAAATATAATTTTCATCATTTAATTAAATGGAGTCAAAGACTATTATATAATTCAACAGTTGACTACAATAGATCATATGACAAGTATGGTATTTTGCTCCAATTTTATGTACAATAGATCTATTGATCAAGAACTTCAAATCAGATGGCTCATATTGGAGATTAAATACATACAACACAATTTTGGGGTGATATCTAAAATATATTACTTTATTAAATAAGTTAGACTGTTAGAGCATAAAAAGTCTTTAAATAAATTATTTATAATATATACATGAATAGATGTGTATAGTATTATACCATGTAGTTTACTACAATACCAATTAAACTTTATCCTCTACTTCTCCAGATAGAAGACATAGGATTTGACAGGTGTATTGTTCAACATGTGAAAACAATACGAAACCTTCTTTTAAACTCTTTCAAAATCGAGAGAAAGAATACAAATGGTGAATACCACTATTAACGTATTAAAATTTGGAAATTTGCCGAATCAGCGATTACTCGGTGGTTTATCGGGAAGAGGTCAATCCAGTGAATTTTGTGACCATGCATATGCTGGGATAAGGTGGGGTTGGAAGTGATGATGAGGATGTTATTATATCAGTGGCAGTACCAGAAGTATAATATCAATACACTTTTGTATTACCCGAAATACATCAGGTAAAGCATATCCTACTGCTGTTTTACTCATTTTCAACTGTTTTTTTTATTGCAGTTTGTGTACTCTGTATAGCTTCCTACGTACTCGTCTTTCTATATGGTTGCCCTTTGAGTCCTGCTGGCACCCCAAAAACTAATGCATATCATCCAATACGGTATGTGTTGGATGCATACTAGACGCTCAAAATGTCCAAGTTCAATTTATAGGTCATTTGCACTACAAAAGTGACCCGAAAGCACGCAAAAGTGAAAACTGACTCCACCAAATTCATCTACATCTCCCAATAATTGGAAAAAAATATAATAATAATTTCTCTATACGAGTTAATCATACATAAATCAATAAAAAAGACCTAAAACCCATTACAGTAATCAAATTCATTGAATCTCCATCTACGCCCAATAAACCAGAACACAAAATCAAAAAATATTATCAAAAAAGTCGGATCAATCAGAACCCAGATCACAAAATCACCTAAACAAACATGCTAGAATCGAAACAATTCATATCACAATTTTCAGCACCATTAATTGAAACAAACTTTAGAATCCGAAAGAAGATTTAAAGAACAAATCGGAGGCATACCTATGAAAGAATTTCGATTTCTTTAGAGATTCCAAGACCTGATTAACATCAGTCCAAATGACCATTGAAAACAAAGGATTATCAAAAAAATAAATATAGACACTAAGAATTTTGCTTATTTAAAAGGTAATATCAACATTATAAAATAATTAGGTAAAAGAATATACGATATTAAACCATGAGTGTTGCCCATTGGTAGGCATGCAAGTTTAGGTACCGAACGAAAACCGAGAATTTCGGTTTTCGGTTCAGCCAGAACTAAAATGAATCTGATTGTTTTTGGTTCAGTTTTATTTTTATTTTTTGATTGGTCTGATTACAATTAGGTTCATAGTTCTTTAATGGAGAAGAAGTTAGGAGATAAATAAAGCAGTTTAGGACCCAATTTATAAGAGGCTCAAAATTGTCTTAGCAGAATGAATAAGAACTCATTTAAAAACATTCATGCCAAGTTATCTGTTATAGCCAAATCAGTTGAGTCTCTTGAAAATGATTTAATAGAGAATGGCTGGAACGCTCAAATTGATAAAGAAAGTAAAAAAACCAAAATTGCCTATCATAATCTTTTAAAAGAAGAAATTCCGGTTTCGGTCAAACCTTGCACCCCTACCCATCGGTAGATACAGATGCAGAACACCTTGCTTAGCTTAATAAAATATTTCAAAGAGAGAGAGAGAGAGAGAGAAATGGTGGTACCTGGAGAGAAGTGAATCAATGATGAGGGATCGAAGTTCTTGTTGCAGGAGAACACCTGTTTAGGGTTTGCCAAAACCCTACATGAATAGACCTAGGGTTTACAGAAAACAAATGAAAGAGAGCGAGAGAAAATTACGAAAACGGAGGTAATCATCATCACCATCACCATCATCATCGAAGAAAGTCTTCGATCGCATTGTAAAATTCTTCACAATCGATCTTGACAGTAAAAAATGCTAGATTTTGAATTTCTCAGTGCACACACTTTTGAAAGTTCTCGCAAACAATGACCTGATCAACCCCGCATTGCACCGATTAGAAGACATTGGCGTGTGCACGGTGGAATGCGAGGTGAACATCGTTCAAGAGTGGCTCGAGAAGCTCTAGCCGCCGACGTACGACCAACGATACGTGTTGAAGCGAAATTCTAGGTTTAGGGTTTTGAACAAGCATTTGAGGTTGGGGTCCCAGGTGGTTCTAGGGCCGGAATTGGAAGGGATGGTGGTGGCGATCTCTGAGTCGAAGCCGTGGGACATCCCTTGAGGTTAAGGTTAGGTTTTGGGGAGCGGAGAACCCTAAAGTTAGGGTTTTGGTTCCTAATTTTGGCTCACATTGAATAAAATTGTGTTTTTTGTTTCATTAGTGCTGAATTTTACCCACACAGATTATGAGTTAGGGGCATTTTAGGGATGGAAAATTGACAGAAACTATTTTTACTTTTATATAGTAGTAAGGATATACATATGTCCATGATTTTTAAAAGGGAAGGGTGGTTGGCTAGTGTTTTAAGCGCCTAAGATAAAAGGGAAAGAAATACAGTTAGAATGGACGGCTGAGATTTGCATGTCGGCCTGCCAATAATGGCAAGAGTCCTAATGGGAATAGGGAGGTGCCATTATGCCCACAATGGTGGGCTTGGCTTGGTATTGGGTGTCGGGTACCTAACACCACATATCTATTTGTAAACACACACACAAATAATTTATTTATTTATATATTTTTAGAATGGCACAAATAGAGTCTTAGGTCAATTAAAGTCTTGGGTTCGGGTTTGGAGTCGCCCATGCTCGGCCACAAGTTTGGTTGAATCAGGTTAAGAGTGGGGCACAGATTTTCGTACAAGCTGGAGTTCAGTTTCTTGTTCAGGTGTTCCTACCCACTTAATTAATAATGTAATATTTATCATTTATTTGCTATAAATACACAAGCAAATGATATATATGTCGAATGAGAAGTACAATCTTAGGCCATACTATTGGTCAAAGGTCTTACCCAGGTCAAAATAATTGCTTTGTCATCAATCAACGATTCAACGTTAGCAAAATCAGGATGGTTACACTAGGAGTTTATAATTACAGTTTTGAACTCTTTTGACATTTATTGGGCATCTATATTTCCTACCAAACCCTAAAAGTAATTGAAAACATTCTTGCTCAATTTCTTCGGAAAACAATATTTAGACCAAAAAAGCTAAAGGGAATTTGAAGACTTAATGATTGGATTATCGATACCTTGATGAAACAATGTTTGGTTGATTGAAAATAATGAAAACTAATTATGGGCTAACTAGTCAGACCGTACATGAATTATTATTGAGGTCAGAGACTATCCAAAAAGTCAGATTTTCCATTTTGTTGGTGATGATGAAGACACTAGATTTTGGGATTATTGTTGGCTCCAGAACGGTTGGGTTATTGATCTTTATGGTGTAGAAATAATTGATTCCACGAAAATGATAAAAATCTCAGTGGTTGACTTTATCAAAATGGAGAATGGAATATCCCACCCCTCCTACATTGGCAAAAATGATTAAAGGTTGGACCGAAATTTAGAAATAATTTATTAGAACACTCAAATGGAGAAATTCAATTATTTCCAGCTGCACTTAAATATAAATGGTACCGTGGGAACGAATCTACAGGCTATCACCTTCTTTGCTAATCCAAAAATTCATCAAATTATCAACCATAGGTTCAGCGAATGAATGAAAGAAAATAAAAATGCAAAAGAAAATTAAAAAAATGATTGCTACGTACGAAATAACAGAGAGATGTAAAAAAGAAAAAGAAAAAAGAAAGAAAGAGATGACCTTGCATTCTGTTCAAGCCAAGACGACCCTCCCATAGCTTCAAGTGAATTGAGGAATCTATTAAAAGAAACCGAAAAAGTCACTGGTAAATAATAATAATTAAAATATATGAAAGAAATGGAACATAAGAAAAATATTTTGCATGGACATACCACCTACATAAGTTCAATTCTGAAAAAAAAGTGACAACACCCCTTTTAATTACTAGTCAGATATTTCTCAAATATGAACAATCTCACAACCCCAACCAGCAAATGTACGGTATCCAATATATATAGCTGGCCATTGTGTGCCAACAGGATGCAATATAGGAGCAGTTTGTCTAACCACTCGTAGTTAGACAAATTGACAGAGATTTCTTTTGCCTGCGAAGCTAACAGAGATTTCTTGCTCTTTCAAAACTAAACAGGCCACATAGGATACTCGGTACAGTCACATAACTGCATATATAAGCCAATTAAAAGTGTCGAAATTGGGTTGATGGGCTGCTGCTGCAACTAAATTTCAATAGCTTCAATAAACTTATAAAAATTTAAGGGTTGTACGTACTTGCAGCTGTCAACAGGTTAGATATCCCACCGGGCTTTTAAGGACCATTCCATGTTGGCCAAGACTAAGCTTGTGCCTTTACTCAGACCATGGGCCAGCCCTTTGCTTAGTTTTATTATCCCACAAAAATGTAGGCACGGCCTGGCCTTAACGGTCTCAGATGACCGTAAAATTTTGTAACTTCTTCCATTAAAGACCCCCTGGATAAGGAAAAGTAGGCAATTTTCTTCAAATTTTTCGGAATTATTTTTTTATCTTTGTGACGGGGAACGCCAAGATCAAGAGCCTTGGAGTTGGGTCGCAACAGATTTTTAGCGCAAGAAGAAACGAAAAGGAAATCAGAACTAGGCTTAAAGGAGCAAAATCAGCGTGCTGGAGCAATGCTAGTCAATCGATCAACCCTGGGAATTCGATCGATTGACTGTGGCATGTGAGGAAATAATTCTGGCGACAATTATATAAGTCAATCGATCGACTACCAGATGTCAATCGATTGACTGCGTCAGAATTCGAATTTGAATTTTTAAGGGCAGACTTGTCTTTTTTTTCTATTTGTTTTGGGGTTTTATTTTCTTTTGTGAGGCCTCCTATATAAGGTCTCTAAATAAACATTGTAATCAGTTTTTTTTTATGAATGAAAAAAGAGCTTTTGCTTTTGGAACTTGAGATGAGTTTCTTCGAAGATTAAATCTTCTTCCCGAGAAGGGTTTGGTGCGAAGCCCACGATCTATTTCCCGAGAAGGGTTTAGTGTGAGGCCAAGGGTGTGAAGCCTACAAAATCTATCTTCTTTTTATCTCTTCATTTTTATTTTCTTACTCTGCTTTGTTTGATCCCGTAAACCATAAATCCAGCCGTCACCTTTTTTTAAAAATCCCCAAAACCATAAACCCTAGCACTCATCAGAGCCATTGATTCGAACCAATCTCATAAATCCCTAATTTAGTCACCCAACCATAAATACTCCGAAATTCAAAACCCAATGATCCATCAGAACCATTGAATCAATCTGATTCAAACACTAGATCTTACACGAGCCATTAACCAACTCGAATCAAAACCCCTTAGAGGACTCATGATTCTGTCATTGAATCCTGAGCTGCGCCCTAATCTGGAAAAGCTAGAGTTCTACCTCTAGAACCGATCTACACCGCAAAACTAACGGATCTAGCGTATGGACCAGGCCCTACTTGAATCTAGCGCGATTTTTCAAATGGAAAACTACGAAACCCGAAGGTATCATGATAATTTCATGGTTCATTGTTTAATTAATTTAATTCAATTTCGACAATTAATTAAATCATAGCATTCACGTAGTTTTGGGTCATTGTCCCGCATCACTTTGTGTCTGTAATAGTATTATGGAACCCAGTGCTGGTCCTGTAACAGGGTGGACGAGATATTGACCTAAACTCTGGCTTTTTACGCACAAAGTGGCCGCTCTCTTTGTCCTATATCAACTGTAACTCTACATAGTTTTTTCATCTAGAGTTGGTAACTGAAAACAGTGTATATCTATCTATCTATCTATATATATATATATATATATATATATATATATATATATATATATATATATTGGTTTTTTAATCTAGAAACACAGCGTATATAATTTTTTTATATAAACTCAACCATTCCTATAATAATCCAAACAGCTCATGTCCAGTCCCAAAATTTACCCTAAAACTGAATTATAGTTCTACATTTGCATTTTTTTTAGTGATTACCTTATTATTTTGTAGTGATGAGGAGACTAATTTGTGCATCAACATATGGAAAAATCAATCTTTTTACTTCAAATCTGCACCCTTGATTCAAAAAATTAGAGCAATAGATTTTATATCTATCTAGAGTCTACGTAAACCTAATTATAAGAAATAAAACTTACCTATTGCTCTCATTCCCACTTACCTCGATGTTGCATATTACTCTCCCAGGTGTGATTGCTATCAAGAGCATTCATTCCCTCCACCATTGCAGCCTTTCAGGTAGGATGAGAAAGAGTACAACGAACAGTATGAGGTATGGTGACAGTATCTACTGTAGAGATAAAGCTCGGTAAAGGAAATATCTCCATGCTAGCATACATATTGGACAATAGGATAAGGAGTAACACATGAGTGACCCGCCTTCCAATGAGCTATGGTATATCAAGATCAAATGATACTAAGAACATGGATAGCAGGAGACTCTGCAGAAGGAATAGAAAGAAGTCTCAACAAAATCTACCTGCAAAGAAGATTGAAGTGGAGGCAAGACTGAGAAGGTCCAATGGGTGTCTATAAACATAAAAACACTTGTTTTTTGTTGATGCACAAAAGCCTGAGTAGGGATGGGGATGTAATAGGGGTTGGGGTTGATCTCAGTTTCTTAGACTTGGTACCATGGGTTAAAATACATGTTTTTTACAAACCCCTACCTTGTAAGACCTATTTGAAAACTTTCATCCACCTTAAACAAGATTATCGCTGGTGGGAAAAGTGGAGACAGATGAGTAGTATGTTGTGCAATCGAGTGTCGGTATAATTGTATGGAAGTTTCATATGTTCTGTCATCACCTGTCTAATTTAATGGTGCATAGTATTGGGAAATTATGAAATGATATAAGAAAGGATCCATGTGGTTAAGATGTATATGCTATGGTGGATTTGTGGCGTAACAAGAAATGATGAAATTAGGAACAAGTACGTACAAGGAAGTTTTAAGACCAGGGTAAAGTTATGGTCCATATATTGCATTTTTAACACTAGTTCACGGAAAATTGTGCCCACGATCCATGTGTGGTTGATCTGTACTACTAATATAAGGTAGGGTTTGGATCGGATTTCAGTCATAGTTCATTAGAATGGCTAACTGTAAAATTTTGACAAATATGAAGGGAGATGCGATGGGTAAGGTCGTGCTCGTTATTCCTTGATCTTCTAGTGAATGGGAAGAGTCAGCGTATGGACCTTTGTGCTGATCAGTAGTATTACTTAGCAGAATTGTTGTCGTTTATGTGTTGATCAGTATTGTTATTGTCATTTCATGGCTGTGTAGCCACTGTAACTCGGTTTTCCTGCAATGGAAGAAATGAAAGTTAGTGCTGGTAGCGATGGCGAGGACCACATGGGTTGCGTATAACTATGGTGAAGTTTGATGGGACCATATACCTTGAATCGTCACGATCTGCTGCCATGTCCTTGGGCTCAAAAAGGAAATTAGGGTATATACATGAGAGTATTCTCGAACTAGATGCCACGGATCCTAAACACATTGACTGGGATGTGATAATCTTACTATGATGACATGGTTCATTCTATGCAGCCCACGATCAATCGCTTCTTTATGTATGCTACTGATGCAAAAGAATTATGAGAGGCGACACCTTCTCAAAAAAGGTAAAACTTTCCTAAAATGTTTCAATTGATTGACCAGATCAGTAATACTCGTCAGGGCGAAAGATCAATTCGAGAATATTATACAATGTTGAGGAGTAAATGGGACGAACTGGCAAAATATCAGGAGAATGATGCGTGCAGCAGATGAGTTAGTAAGCCTAGTGAATGTGTGGGCAAGGCTATCATTCACTCGAGAGACAGAAAATAATTAATTAGTTGAGGGTTGTTAATCCTGATTACGAGAGTGTCCGTGCTAGTATACTCAGTGTCCTCCAATTGATCTACCTTCTCTCTTTTGCAGCATGAGGAGAGCATAGGTCAGCTAATGTAGCTCTTCCTACATTTACTGAGGTCCATCGTGGAGGAAGCAAATATGTGGATAAAGAGGCTGTAGTGGCTTATCAGAGGAAAAGAAAGACAAGTTGACATGCGCTCATTATGGCAGAAAAGGGAGACTTGTTGGGATTTGGTTGGTATAACAACAGAACAACCGTGATTTTGTTGCGAAGGATGATGCTACACCAACTACTCCCACAACACAGCTAGCACCTCCTACAACTCAGACATTGTCAGCTTTAGTAATCCTAACACAGAGAGTATCAAAAGCTTATCTAGAGAGCTTTTGTTTCCTTCATTGATAACTATATGCTACTTTGTTTCTAATAAGAACCCCAAGTGGGTTATAACTAAATTTGATGTAAGTTTGAAGATCATAAGGTCGGACAAAGGGAGAGAGTATTCCTCCCATTGTCTCCAATCTTATCTTTGCACTGATGGAATTTATTGACAATCCACTTGTCCTTACACTCCATAATAAAATGGAGTTGCTGAAAGGAAGAATTGGCATCTTCTTGAGGATAATCAATCATTACCTCTGCGTATGAATGTTCCCAAATGCTTATTGGGGAAGGTGGTACTTACTACTAGCTATCTAATTAATTGAACCCTCACTTGTCATAGGGGTGAATGTCCTTACAAGGTTTTAATGTCCAAATGTTCGTCTCTTTTTTGTGCCTCCTCAGACCTTTGGATGTCTTTGTTTTGCTCATATTCTATTCCATCCAGTTTGGTGATAAACTTTCTCCTAAAGTCATGAGATGTATGTTCATTGGGTATCCTCCTACAGAGAAAGGGTATAAGGGTTATGGCCCTTCCTCTGGGAAATATTTTATTACTATGGATATGGCCTGCCACTCAACTATATGCTCCTTCTCAATGCTCTCTTCAGGGGACAAGTAAACAAGCGGTAAAGAGAGCACATACACTCCATTGCCTCTACCATGTGCAAGTGAAATTGATGTTGAGGTAGAAGTTGAACTTGGAAGTGCAAGTGATCCTAAGGTCATAGGAGAAAAGTGGGATTTGTTTGGGAAAGGAAAATACTTTAAAAGTAAGAAAAAGAGGGGCAAAAGCATCCCTCTCTTACTCAAGACATGAATCAAATGTCATCTCCCAATGCAGGTACACAAAGTAGTGAACCTCCTCAAGTTTATGATCTGGATCTCCCGATTGGTCTAAGAGACACTCCATCAAAAAGTTTGTGTCCTATCATGCTCTATTCCCTTTCTTTTTTTTGAAACCCTATTGTAGCCAAAAGGGAAAGAGACCATAGTGCGGGAAATGCAAGCATTAGCACAAAATTAAAAAAAAAAAGAGATTAAAGAACTTCCAAGAGGGAATAAAGTTGTGGGGTGTAAGTTGGCGCACATTGTGAAATACCACCTTCAGATGGGTCGAATGAGAGATATAAAGCCATGTTTGTAGCAATGGGATTTACACAAACTACTGTATTACTTACCAAGATACATTTGCACCGTTGCTAAACTTAACTCTATTTAGGTCCTTCTATCCCTAACTGCCCATAACGACTGGCCATTGTACTAGTTGGATGTCAAGAATGCATTATTGTATAGGAACCTCAAAGAAGGAAGTTTATATGACGTTACCTCTTGGGTTCGTACTTTAGGGGGAGAACCTAGTTTTCATAAATTGATTCAAACTCAATTCCAGGCTAATGTCAAGGTTCAGCGGTCGGACAATGGACGGGAGTATGCCTCTCACCGCCTACACTTGCACCTTCGTGATCATGGAATAGAGTGGCAAACCACACGTCCTTACACCCCCAACAAAATGTGGTGTCTGATAGGAAAATTCATCATGTTTTCAAAGATGCTCGATCACTTCTGTTAGGGATGAATGTCCCAAAGTATCTAAGGGGAGACAGTCCTCACCTCCATCTTCTTAATTAATCGCATGCCTACTCTGACTCTTAATGGGATGTCCCCTTGCAAATTGTTATTTCCTGATTGTCCCTAATTTTCTGTTCCTCCTCGTATTTTTAGGTCATATTGTTTTGCCAATATTCTTGTGATTCATCGCTCTAAACTTGATCCAAAGTCACTCGTTGCATATTTGTAGGATACCCTCCTATTCAAAAGTGGTATAAGTGTTACGATCCCATCGCAAGGAAGTTCTTTGTTATTACAGATGTGACTTTCTTTGAAGACACTCCCTTTTATAAAATTCAGGGGGCGACAGTTCAGTTCCCTCCTCAAGGGGAGAATTATGGTGGTGATGAGAGCATTAGTGTATTGCCAAGAGTAGATGTGAATATGTGACCGATGCGTTTTGCCATATTAATGATAAAAAGAAAAACCAGAAGAAATACCTCAGTTCGATAAGTTTGGACAAGTGAGGGAAAATTCTAGGCAAAAAGAAGTTCAAGGCTACGATTGCTCCACAAGAGCCACCTCAAGAAGCTCCCTCAGCGACTCTTGACCAAAGTTCGTTCCTGGAGGAAGGCCGGCAAAGTGAGCTTGAATTTCCTATTGCTATTAGAAAATCGCCCAGGTCATGTACTCATGACCCTCTCATTAAGTATGTTTCCTACAAAAACATGTTAGATTCCAATCGTGGTTTTGTTAGCTCTTTGGATATCATTTTCATTCCTACTTCTGTTTCTAGTGCCTTGTCTCAACTAAAGTGGAAGGAAGTAATGTTAAAAGAGATGAAACCCCGAAATAGAGTTGTACATGGGAGGTTATGGATCTCCCTGTAGAAAAAAAGGTCGTCAGTTGCAAATGGTTTTATACCGTGAAGTATAGACCCAATGGTACTGTGGAGGGGGATAAAGCACGGCTTGTACCAAAAGGGTTCACTCAGACCCAAGGAGCTGATTACCAAGAGACTTTTACACCAGTTGCAAAGTCTAATACTATCCGTTTTACTTATCTCCTGTAGCCTGTAGACATTGGCCATTGTATCAGCTGGATGTGAAGAATGTCTTTCTTCATGGAGATTTGAGAGAAGAAGCCTACATGGCACTACAACCTGGGTTTACAAACCAGGAGGAGAGCCAAAAAGAGTCTGCAAGTTGAAAAAATCAATTTATGGGTAGAAACAGTCACCTAGAGCTTGGTTTCAGAAGTTCAGTGACGCCATAATGAGAATTGGCTACCAAAGAAGTTACTATGATCACACTCCCTTTGTGAAGAGGGGTGCTCATCTCATTGTTGTGCTGGTATATGTAGATGACGTCATTGTCACTGGTGATGATAGTGATGAGATACTCCAGTTGAAAGGGTATCTAAGTAGAGCTTTCGAAATCAAAGATCTAGGTCCCTTGAAATACTTCCTTGGGATCGAGGTTGCTAGATCCAAGAAAGGTATTGCGTTGTCTTAGAGAAACTATACACTTGATGTACTTAAGGATATAAAGATGTTATCGTATGTAAACAACAAATTTGCGTAGAATATAAATCTAACAAAAATAAATTATAAAAAATTTCTCCTCGCTAGGAGAGGATTTTATTGAAAATGATGAGACTTTTACACTTAGGTATCGCAATTGATTCTGTTAATTACATTAAAATGAATGTCTCGATTAAAAGCTACTAAAGAAAAGTAATTATATCTAAAAATAAATAAATCCCAAGTCTAAGTCTTCTTAACATCTTCAATCCGTCACGGTACGAGATGGATGCGTAGTATTCTCTTTCCGTCAGAGATTTGGGCGATGTGAAATAAAGGATGTCGAAGGAGAGAGCCCCTCCTTCGGAATTTAGACCCATTTGATCGATATGCATGGTTAAATATGGGCATGAGAGGTTCATGGATGAGTCTCAAGATGAATTCTCGTTCACTCGTCTGGAAGATAAATTTAAATATCGGTTCCATTTTCTAATGTCTAATCATTAAAAGAATTAACACTTCTGGTTGCGAGATATCTAATTATAGGTCTGATATCATCAAATTCTTTAGAATTTGATCATCATAGGTTATTTTGTAATGATTTCACCATTAGATCATGTAATGATCTTATAATACGATTATTTAAATGTAAAGTTACTAAATTCACCTTTGAATTTCTTCAAAACCATGAGATTTGATCAATACAAGGTAAATTCACAATTGGATCTCGTTACGATCTCGTATTATGATCGATTGACCAAAAATCAACAAGTCCACCATTGGATTTGACCAAAATTATAAGATTTTATCAATATGTGATAAATCCACCGTTGGATCTCATTACAATCTCGTATATTGATCGTTTAACTGTACTGAAATGATGAAACAAGGCTCTCGAAGATTGCTTCAATCCATAGATCGACTTAAGAAGCTGACACACCTTCCTTGAATACCCTCCTTGAAGTTGATAGCTAGGATGGGGTGACATAGATCTCCTCTTCCAAGTGCCGGAGAAGGAATGCATTCTTCACACAATGATGATGTGCAGAAAGAGAAGTTAGAACACGAACATATGTAAGCTTCGCAAGAGGAGCAAATGTAGTTGTATAGTCTAAGCCAGGAACCTGAGTAAACCCCTTTGCAACCAACCGAGTCCTATATTTGTCAATTGTACTGTCATCACAATATTTCAAAGAAAATACCCATTTGCATCTAACTACGTGTGTCCAGTGGAGGATCAATAAGTTCTCAGGTCTTATTCCTCTAAAGAGCAGCTATTCCCTCAGCCATAGCAATAGTCCATAAGGGATTCTTTAGAGCTTCTTTGAAATAGCGAGGATTAGAAAGAGTAGAAGCTCTTTCAAGGGCAACACAATAAGTGTGAGAAAGGCCCTGATAAGAGACATACTGAGCAATAGGGAAAGGAGTGATACAACTTTTCTTACCCTTACAATGAGGAATAGGAAGATCAAGATCATCAGTAGTAGAGGGAGCAATAATAATAACAGGAGAATGCAAAGGAGAAGTGGGTGCAAGTATACCTGAGGGCGCCGACTCCAAGAGAACCTCTGGCAATGGTGCAGAAGCATGAGGCAAAGTTTTATTGCGGCGCTGGTATTTGAGACAAATAGGCAATCGACCATCAGGAGTAGGCTCCATAGGAGAGGTTGTGCCACAATAATACTGCTTGGGCTCATTCATTACGGATCGAAAGAACCATAGTAGGTACCTCGGGAGTGGACGACTGAGAAGAGAAGTATGGAACATCCTCAAAGAAAGACATCCATAGTAGTGAATAATTTTCTCGTTTGAAATTATAACAACTGTAACCTTTTGACACGCCAAAATATCCCACAAAAATACATCAAATAGCTTTATCATCTAACTTCTGCCTTCAGATGCGAAGATCATGAACAAAGCAAGTGCATCCAAAGATACGAGGGTCGATAGAAAACAAGGGGACTTCGGGCCTCAAGATATGCATAGGAGTTTGACCATTAAAAATGCGCGTTAGGGTACAATTTATGAGAAATGTAGCAATAAGCAAAGCCATGGACTAGAAAGATTTAAGAGCTTGCATGCCACGAAGAAGTGAACGAGTAACTTTCATGAGGTGCCTATTCTTACTCTCCGCAACACCATTTTGTTGAGTATAAGGGCACAGAAATTGGTGTAGGTCTCAGCCTTTTTAAGATGGTTCTGAAATGCTAAAGATGTGTACTCACCACCATTATCAGAGCATAGAACCTTAATGGTCTTTCCAAATTGAGTATGAATCACGACAGAGAAGATGATATAGGTGTTGAGTACTTCATCTTTAGATTTTAGTAAGTATACCTATATGCATCGAGAATGGTCATCAATAAAAGTCACATAATATCTATAGCCCTCAATCAAAGGTAAAGGAGCTGGAAAGGAAGACAAAGCAGGAGCCCAAGGTCTCTCAGAGCCAAAATAGTATAGGCCACCATGTTAGAACCCCATGCCATAAGTTTTCCTCGTAGTCAAGTCCTATAAAATGCACTGAGTAGGATAAACAGTTATGGAACAATTTAAAGACTTAGTAAGACAAGACAGATAAGAGATTAGCTTCAAGATTTGGAACATGCATAATATTTGAAAGAGAAAAATTAGCTGACAGGGGAACATTACCATGACTAGTGATAGGGATAATAGAGCTATTAGCTATACGCACCTCCTAGGAGTAGATAACGAGGAATAAAGGGGACTCACAAAAAATAACAGCAGCAGCAGTCTAAACCATGGTTCAAAATTCCGGACAAAACCGATATGCATCATTCGACATGTATCGGTTTCGGAGTACTCCAGGTCGATACATTGGATGAGTATATCTAACTTAGACATAACTACCTCCATAAAAAAACTAACATTTAAACCCTAAACCCTACCATTTACATCTATAAAATAGAAAACTCAAAATGAATGTTACCTTAAGTAGCAATAGGAGGAAGGTGTTTTTTAGGTAGCAATAAGAGGAAGTTTCAGGCAGAATACAGTGATTCCGGGGCATGAATAGGTTGCAAAATGCTTGCTTCAGGTGAAAGAAGTGTTATAGAGAAGCGCATTAAAGAAGGGAAACAAAAGAAGCTAAGTGAAAGTAGGTCAGTTGGAAGTGTTTTTTCAGGTGAATATATAGAGGTGCCACTTTAAGTGGCACTCTGAAAATATCGGGGATAATTTGAAATTATGGCCCAATAATTTCGAAATTCCAAATTATTGGATGATACAATCGATAATTTGGTCATATCGCCAGATAATTTGGGCGATACAGTCAAGGGCCGATACATATCCAAACCCGGAGTATTCCAAAACCAATATGTATCCGACAATATGTATCGGTTTTGTCTGGAATTTTGAACCATGAATATGAAGCTAGAGCCCCAACTTGGGGAAAATGTTGGAAACAATACATTAGCCCTTGCTCTTGATGTCAATGACCCAAAAAAGACACTATTTATAGGATTACATCATGATTTGTTAGCCCAAAGTTATAAGGGCTTCGTAGCAAAATCTTACACAATATCTTAGGGCCCGTTTGGTAATGTAACAAAATAGTAGTTAAGTAAATATTTTGGCCATTTAAATGTTATTTTGAATTAAAGGGATGTTTGGTAATAACTAAGGTAAAAAACATTTAAATTAAAGGGATGTTTGGTGACAACTAAGGTAACTAAATTAAATTAGATTAAATTTCAAATTTAACCTAAATTAAAGCGGGATACACTCTAGTCTAACTTAAATTTATCCGGCTTTAATTTCGTTGACTTAAAAACTTGGGGCATGCACATAACTTTTTTCTTTATTAAGATTAAAAGCTGGAACAAAAATGAAGAAGAGAAAAGAACCAGCTCTCCAACTTCTTCTCTATGTAGTAGCTTCCCCAACTTTTTCTCTAATCTCATCCACTCCCATGAATTTTGTCTATATCCTCAAACCTCTGGTAGGTCTTGTGATGCGGGACAACAACCCTTAAATGCGGAATATGATTTTTAATGCTATTTGCCGGAATCAATTGAAATTAAATCAAGCGTAATCTCAAAACTATCTTAGATACCTTGGGGTTCAGAGAATTCAGGTTGGTAGATCACGCGAGATCCAGTTAGGGTCCAGTCCAATGCGCAAGTACTATTAGATTGAGGCCAGATCGGCCTACAGATAGTACTCTAGCTTTTCCAGGATTAGGCGCTCGTCTTCGGTTCGATGTAGATTCACGGGTTCCAAATTAGGTTGTGAAAAGGGATAGGGTTTGTAAATATAATCAAGCAACGCAAACCGATAACAAAGATATATGGAACTCACTCCCTTGGTCTCACACCAAACCCATCGCGGGGAAGAAGACTCTCTCTTCACAAAGCAAAAGCTCTCATTCAATAATCAATCAACTAAGTACATTGTTTAGTTTAATAACCTTATATAGGAGGTCTTACAATAAAAGAAAACCCTAAAACGAATTTTAAATAAAGACAAATATACCCTTGAAACAAAAGTTCGAAACTAAACTCCTAAAACAACTATACTAACCCGGCACGAAATCGATCGATCGAATTTGGAATTCGATCGATCGATTTTAAATTTCGATCAATCGAATTTGAAATCGATCAAAATTCATATTTCTATGAAAAATCGCCGTCGACATTCGATCGATCAAAATTTTTGATCGATCGAAATTTCATTTCGATCGATCGAAATTTCAATTCGATCAATCAAAATTTTAAAATTGAAATTTCGCCAATTTTCAGTAATTTTCCATTTCTTCCTCAACCTCTTTCTCCAGAATTTCCATTTTTCCTTAACTTTGACTTCCATTACGCTACTTCTTTCTCTGTGGTAGAAGCGATGTCGAATGTCCATGTATGTGGCGTCCCCGTCAATTCCCCTAGACCAAAAAGGTTTCATCACCGATGAAACGCGCTCGTGGTAGATGTCTAGCAGCTTGGGGTTCAAGCGGAAGCGGAGAACTTCGTTCTCGCGGACCCAAGTGTTTTCGGACTCCGGTTTGCCGACCCATTTAACAAAGTATTTCTGGAATCCCCCGTCATGTGTAGAGACGGCATGATCGTTGATTATATCCTCTATCTCATCTGATCTCTGTCTGCTTAGGGAAGGAAGAGGTATGGGTTACAAGGATGGATTGGGGCTGGGACTAGGGGGTGGCAGGAGTGGGTTTTCAGGAGGTGGGGTGAAACCTAAGGAACCAGGTCCTCCACATTGAACGATGAACTAACCCCCATACCTGGAGGAAGCTCGAGCACGTATGCATTAGGACCACTCTTAGCCAAAATTCTAAAAGGCCCAGTGCCTCGAGATTGGAGCTTCTTTGTGGATCCCGATGGGAATCGCTCAGGCCTAACCCGGACCATCTCATAATCACCCACGTTAAATTCTTTAGAATGCTTGTGAGCATCTGCAGATAATTTATACTGATTGTTGCTTGAATTAATTTTTTGTTTAATTTTGGCATGCAAACTATGAATGTGTTGTGCAAATGCATCGGCAAACTCTAACACTCTATGGGATGCAGACATGGGGATCAAATCTAATGGGGTCCTAGGCCTATGACCATGCACTACCTCAAAAGGACTCATGCCTATGGACCTATCGACAGAATTATTATATGCAAACTCAGTTGTAGGTAAGATGGTATCCCAGGTCCTAACATGATCACCGACAAGAGTATGAAGGAGATTCCCAAGGCTCCTATTGGTGCTCTCGGTTTGGCCATTCGTTTGAGGGCGGTAAGCTGTAGAGAATTAGAGCAATGTGTCCATCATGTGCCAAAGTGTCTTCCAAAAATAACTAGTGAATCAGCGGCTCTATTTTCAGCACCAGCCTTATGCTTTAACACGAATGTGAACCCTTGTAGGTACTCAACCCACTTCGCGTGCCTTGGGTTCAACTATTACGTGAAGCAGCGTAAGGCTTCATGGTCAGAGAACAACACAAATTCTTGCGGTCTAAGGTAATGCTTCCAATACCAAAGAGATCTGACGACCGCATAGATTCCTTGTCATAGGTGGAGTATTTTTGCTTCGCCTCGTTAAGTTTTTCACTAAAATAGGCCACAGGGTGACCCTCTTGGCTAAGCACTCCTATGCCTACACCTGATGCGTCGCATCCAACTTCAAAAACTTTGGAAAAGTCCGGCAATCGCATGACAGGTGCACTACTCATTCGTTGTTTGATTTCAGCAAAGGCTTTTGTTGCCGCTTTGCCCCATTTAAAAGCCCCCTTTTTCATGCAATCTGTAATTGAGGCCATAGTGGTGTTGAAGCTTCTGATGAAGCGACGATAGAAAGTAGCCAAGCCATGGAAGCTACGGGCATCGTGTATGCTCTTAGGCTCTGGCCACTCCACAATGGCTTTAACCTTTTCAGGGTCCGCGACCATTCCATTGGCCGAGATAATGAATCCCAATAAGACAACGGATTGTTGCATGAAAGTGCACTTCTTGAGATTGGCAAACAACTTCTCACCCTTGAGGGTTTCACAAACCAGCCTAAGGTGGGTCAAGTGTTGATCCTTGTCGTGACTATAGATCAAGATGTCATCGAAGTAAACAACAAGGAATTTGCCTAGAAACGGCGTCAACACTTGGGTCATGAGTCGCATGAAAGTACTCGGGGTGTTAGAAAGCCCAAAAGGCATGACCACATCCATCGGCACCACATCACACCATAAGGTGTCCGAATAAGAACCTAACTGAATCGGTAAACGACACCTTTTCGATACGGGAATGGATGAAGAATTGACCCATGCGACTTTATAAGGTCTCGGGTGGGCTTTAGGTGTCAGCCCTAAGCGGCATACAGCATGAGTTGATATTACGTTGGTATCCCTACCGCTATCCACAATAACCCGACAGTTCTTCTCACCAAATCTGGCATAGGTGTGGAAGATGTTCTCTCTACGCCAGTCATCCTTTTCATCCCGTTGAGGCTGTGCAAGGGCACACCTCACAACTAAAGCATGACTAATAGCATCACCCTCTTCATCACTGGGTGTGCTAACCGGTTCAAATACGTCTTCTCCAACCACCACCTCATCATCATCCTCCTCTCCCTCCATGAAGAGAGTCCTTTGGGATTCCTTCGTAGGGCATTGGGCGGCAAAGTGTCCTATCGCATGACATTTATAGCATTTTACTTGAGAATTAACCCTTGAGGATTCCCCGACTACACCTTTTCCCTTTTCAAACCTAGAATTGGTAGAGGCGGGTTGTGTAGGTTTGGGAGGAGGATTATATCGTCCCTCACCGGATCGTTGGCTATTATATTGTGGCTCGGTTCTCTTCACCATCGTAGTTTTCAAATACCGTTCAAGATCTTGCACAACGGCATAACAACTTTCAAGAGTTTCTACGGGGTGAGAAATCAACTCTTTTTGCAAATCAAGTCGAGGCCCGAGATATCTCTCTGGCACTTCCACCTTGTTGTTTAGCCATACCACCACCAAATTTGAATCCCCTTACAAAAATGATGTTTTCAATTCCAAGGGACTTGACTATCTGCGCACCCTCGACTGTTTTCTTAGTTCTGCTTCATTATGGGTACAAATGCCGAAAGATTTTGCAAAAGACTCGAGAATGGATACATTGGACTCTATACTATCCCCAGGAGCATGAATCAAGAGCCTTGGATTTGGGTCGCAACATATTTCTAGCATAAGAAGAAACTAAAAGGGAATCAGAACCAGGCGTAAAGGAGCAAAATCAACATGCTGGAACATTGCCAGTCAATCGATCAACTCTGGGAATTCGATCAATTGACTGTGGCCTGTGAGGAAATAATTCTGGCAACATATATATAAGTCAATCGATCGAATACCAGATGTCAATCGATTGACTGCGTCAAAATTTGAATTTGAATTTGAATTTTAAGGGCATACTTTAACTTTTTTTATATTTGTTTTAGAGTTTTATTTTCTTTTGTGAGGCCTCCTATATAAGGCTCTAAATAAATAATGTACGGGGATGATGACTATTGATTATGAATGAAAGCAATTGCTTGTGTGCTTGAGATGAGCCATTGTTGAAGAGTGATTCTTCTTCTTCTCGAGCTAGGTTTGGTGTGAGGCCAAGGGTGTGATGCCCATAATTTTATCTCTTATTTTTATCTTTGTTTCTCTATTTTCTGCTCTTATTTTATTCCCATAAGCCTTAAATCCGCCGTTATTCTGTTAAAATTTCCCAAACCATAACTCTAGTTTTCATCTAAACCATTGAATCGGCCCGATTCAATAACCCTAAATCTCATCCCAGCCATCTAACCCATCTAAACCCTTAAATCGACCCAATCTATAAACCGGGGAACCTGAGATTTCATCATTGAACCACGAGCGAAGGCCCTAATCTAGAAGCGGCTAGAGTTCTACCTCTAGGATCTTCCTTTCGCAATGCTAACAGATCTAGAACAATGGATCGGACCCTACCCGAATCGAATGTGATCATCCGAATGGAAAGCTATGAACCTTAAGGTATTCGCATTTATTCGTATTGGTTTTGCTTAATTAATTTATTTTAATTTCGGCAAAATAATCATTTCATCATCATTTACGTAGTCGAGGGTTTTGTCCTGCATCATACCCTCTCTTCCTGAAGGCTACGGATTACTACAGGAACAACCATCAAATTTTACTTAAAGTGATTTGGAGGAGCATTGTCCACTGCTGGTTCATCTTTTGTTTGTAAGGTGGTCCACCGTATACCATCTCTCACCATTTTCTTCTAATATATCTTTAGAAATATGTCTAAAGGCCTTATGATCACATACCCACAATATGTACTTTATTATTGATAAGACCTTGGAGGCTCAAGACTTTACCATAAAAAAGATTGTTATTTCTATGTTTCCATGTACACCAGATGATAGCGAATACCAGAAAAGACCATAATTCTCTCCCTCTTTTTCAAAAAGGAAATGTTCCCCAAGCTAATGGGATCTGGAAAAGCGGCAAAAAAGCGTTCCATACTCATCTGGTTGTAGGGTAATGTAGAAATAGGCTTACATCCTCAATGGCAATTAGGCACATACTGCACAGTTGGGAAAAGCCATTCACAGTTGTTGAAGGTGAACTTTTGTAAGTACCTTATCACTGGCAACCAGCCATGATACCTGAACCTCTAGCGGGCAAACATTCCTTCCACAGTGATGTAGAGCATTGAGAGGAGAAGAAAACGGGCTGCAACAGTCACTAAAAAGGCTGTTTTGAAGCTGATCGGGATCCGATTTGGAACAAATCTGGGGAGGAGTTGTTTTCTCCAAAGAAGATAGAAAGAGATTGGGTCTCACGCCCATCATGTGGTCCACTTAAGTGATCAGATGAGAGGTGTTACCGAGATTCACTCTCGGGGGATATGAGATTGCAGGAGATTTTACTATTTTCTTTCATCGAGTCCTAAGTTCTACGAGGTAGAGATAAAATAACACTAGGAGTTTCTAGATTGTTGCTAATCGTCTAAGTTAACTAGGACAATACTTCTAGAAATTTTTACTTGTTTTCAATTTAGGAATAACAACTATTGAAACAGTATATATGTGGATTTTTTTTATTATCACAGGACAGATTCAGCTTTTACAAAAATATAGACAAAATATTGCTCCCCGACACATAACCTAGAATCAGAGCACAGATAGGATTGCAAACTCGGTCACCCGATGCAATGGAGGGTACTAAACTAGGTCCTTTGAGTCCCCCTGTTTCAAGGTTCTTATCTCAATCATTACAACTGTTGAGTTGCTGCAGAAAATCTTGAGTAGTAAATCAGCAATAAAATTTATATTGATACATATTTCTCTTCAAGATATACGGTTTAGAATTTTGTAAATTTGTATTCCAAACTCTTTAGTCTGAATACTCATAGTATCAATGTGCCTCATTAACTGCAGCTATTATAGAAATCTCGGTTTTAGCACACGAATAATTACATAATAATACTACTGAGGCAAACTGTGTTCCTACATAGTTTTGAAGGGAGAATCCCCGTCCCCTTTAGATCAACAGCCTTATTTCTATTCCTTCTTTTTCATTTTCATCTATTTGAGGTCTTGTGATGCAGGACAAACGCTAAAACCCTAATTATGCAAATTGAAATCAATTTTAGATTTTATTAAGCAGCGAAAATTCAAGAAAATCTTTACAAAACACATAAAATATTCAACAAATTTACTAGGGTAATTTGATTAATCCGATTTAGCGTTCGTTAGCATATGATCCTCCCCGATATGGAAAATAGGGTCCAATGATAGGACTCCGTTTTTTGATCTAGTTCAGTGTATCAAGTGGCAATCTCGATGTTATCTCTCGACTCTTTGCTAGGGTTATCCCTAGCCTAACACTCAACTCAAAAATAGAAAGTTCTAGTCTAAACAAACTGAAAAAGGAAAATTTTCTCCTTAAAATTTGCTCAGCCGCCTAAGGGTCGCCTCAATCTCTCACTCCGATGAGATTGTCAGTGACAATCATCATTCTCGGGTCGATCTCGCCCAAACGAGATTGGACAGAGAGCATTTTGCTGTCTTCTTTTTCTTCCTTTCTTCTTTTCCCACATGCATGCCTTCCTGTAATGGGTTCTTCCCACATAACGCAAATGTGCACAGGGGTCTTCGAGACGCTCTAAAGCTTTGAACCTTTTTCTTGTGCTCTCTATACATGGGGTTTTGGTCAATGTCCCCATTAACTTGTGGGTTGCAATTCACGTTATTCGGTATCAAAGTGGGACTATAGTCTTGGCTAGTGTCGCTATGCCACTGAGAAGGGATCCGACGATGAACCAACGTGTCGAAAGGCTGGAAAATCTAATGAAGGAAGTTATGGGAAAGCTGGAAGCGCTCGAGATATACAGTTCAAGGTTGAAGAAGGAAAATTCGCGATGAGATAGATGAGAAACAAGCCTTTTTCCATCCTCATCTTCAAAGGAAGGGTTCGGCCCAATATGGCAGAGAACAAAAAAACATGCATGGATGGTTGGTTAGAGGCATGAAGATCAGCCTATTTGAGCAGAGTTTGAAACCTGTTGTAAGATGTTTTTGCACGGCTCTAGAGTGAATGGACGGATCACCCACCAGTGGTGAACCTGAGAGAACCGAACCGCGAACCCGCTCGCATCGTACTAGTTTGCAAGGTTACATAGCGAATTAGGTAACCCTATTCCGACAATCGTAGGGTAAAGTTCGTGACGACAAAATTTATCGGGTTCACTCTAGCATGGTGGGAAGATATCCAGACGGATCGTGTTCATGGTGGAAAGGAGAAAATAACATCATGGGAGAAGATGAAGAGGCATCTACGACGAGATCTTTACCGGTTAGCTACATTAGAGATCTCTACCATCGTTGTTAGTATTTACAACACCGTGATAAAGGTGTTGCGTAGTATACGGAAGCGTTCCATCTTCTAACTTCCCGAGAGGATGTTCACGAATCTGAACAACATAGGGTAGGGAGGGAGTTACATTAACAAATCCAACACGAGATTGCGACAATGACCTATTACAGTCAATGATGCCTACCATCGCCCATTATGGGAGGAAGAGACGCAAAACTGGAGTTCTTCCTGTAGAATGTTAGGGAACAAGGGTACTTTTAGGGAAAAAGGGCACTTCTTTCTTTCCAAAGAATTCAACATCAATCCCAAGGAAGAGAAGTCATGGTAAGGCAATCAAGACTAAGCTTATGAACCCACAAAAACACTTTCCAAGGGAGAGGAGAACGTGACTAAGTTGTTGCCCCTACAAGGCAAACACGAACAACTCAAGGAGAATTCAAGAGTTTTAGATTCAGTGAACCAAGCACTGCTCCTTCGAATGCCTTAAGCGTCAAGCCAAAATTCAAGTTCACTTGGTCGAATGAAGAGGAAGAGCACATTGACAACCATGATGAACGTGGTGAAGAAGACGGAGGAATTAGAAGCGAATCAATTTGCCAAAATTTTGTTATTCTAAGAGCCATGTCCACGTCTCCAAAGGATGTTGAAGATTGGTGGCTTTGCTCCAACATCTTTCGAACCAGGTTCACTAGTGGTAGTCTATTATGGAAAATAATCATTCACAGGGAGTAGTGGTGCTCAATCACTTCTGTTTGGGATGAATGTCCCAAAGTATCTAAGGGGAGCGGCAGTCCTCACCTCCAACTTCTTAATTAATCGCTTGCCTACCCTGACTCTTAAGGGGATGTCCCCTGGCAAATTGTTGTTTCCTGATTGTCCCTAATTTTCTATTCCTCCTCGTATTTTTATGTCATATTGTTTTGCCAATATTCTTGCGATTCATCGCTCTAAACTTACCACTCGTTGCATATTTGTAGGATACCCTCCTATTCAAAAGGGGTATAAGTGTTATGATCCCATCTCAAGGAAGTTCTCTGTTACTACAGATGTGACTCTCTTTGAAGACACTCCCCCTTTTATAAATTTCAGGGGGCGAAAGTTCAGTTCCCTCCTCAGGGGAGAATTATGGTGGTGACGAGAGCATCAGTGTATTGCCAAGAGTAGATGGGAATATGTGACCGATGTGTTTCACCATATTAATGATGAAAAGAAAGAGAAACTATAAGAAATACCTCAGTTTGATAAGTTTGGACAAGTGAGGGAAAATTCTAAGCAATAAGAAGTTCAAGGCTACAACTGCTCCACAAGAGCCACCACAAGAAGCTCCCCCAGTGACTCTTGACCAAAGTACATTCCTAGAGGAAGGCCGACAAAGTGAGCTTGAATTTCGTATTGCTATTAGAAGATCGTCCAAGTCATGTACCCATCACCTTATCAATAAGTACGTTTCCTACCAAAACATGCTACATTCCAATCGTGGTTTAATTAGCTCTTTGGATATCATTTTCATTCCTACTTCTGTTTCTAGTGCCTCGTCTCAGCTAAAGTGGAAGGAATCCCTGTTAAAAGAGATGAAAGCCCCGAAATAGAGTTGTACATGGGAAGTTATGGATCTCCCTGCAAGAAAAAAGGTCGTTGGTTGCAAATGGTTTTATACTGTAAAGTATAGACCTGATGGTATTGTGGAGAGGGATAAAGCATATCTTGTACCAAAAGGGTTCACTCAGACCCAAGGAGCTGATTACCAAGAGACTTTTACACCAGTTGCAAAGTCTAATACTATCCGTTTTACTTATCTCCTGCAGCCTGTAGACATTGGCCATTGTATCAGCTGGATATGAAGAATGCCTTTCTTCATGGAGATTTGAGAGAAGAAGCCTACATGGCACTACCACCTGGGTTTATAAACCAGGAGGAGAGCCAAAAAGAGTCTGCAAGTTGAAAAAATCAATTTATGGGTAGAAACAGTCACCTAGAGCTTGGTTTCAGAAGTTCAGTGACGCCATAATGAGAATTGGCTACCAAAGAAGTTACTATGATCACACTCTCTTTGTGACGTCATTGTCACTGGTGATGATAGTGATGAGATACTCCAGTTGAAAGGGTATCTAAGTAAAGCTTTTGAAATCAAAGATCTAGGTCCCTTGAAATACTTCCTTGGGATCGAGGTTGCTAGATCCAAGATAGGTATTGCGTTGTCTTAGAGAAACTATACACTTGATGTACTTAAGGATACAAAGATGTTATCATATGTAAACAACAAATTTGCGTAGAATATAAATCTAACACAAATAAATTATAACAAATTTCCCCTCGCTAGGAGAGGGTTTTATTGAAAATGACGGACTTTACACTTCCGAATATCGTAGTCGATTCTCCGTTAATTACATCAAAATGAATGCCTCTGATTAAAAGCTACTAAAGAAAAATAATTATTTCTCTGAAATAAATATATCCTAAGTCTAAGTATATATAACATCTTTAATCCGTCACGGTACGACATGGACGTGTAGTATGCTCTCTTCGTAAGAGGTTTGGGCGATGTGAAATAAAGGACGTCGTAGGAGAGAGCCCCTCCTCCGGAATTTAGACCTATTTGATCGATATGCATGGTCAAATATGGGTATGAAAAGTTCGTGGATGAGTCTCATGATGGATTCTCGTTCACTTGTCTGGAAGATAAATTCAAATATCGGGTCCATTTTCTAATGTCTAATCATTAAAAGAATTAACACTTTTGGTTATGAGGTATCTAATTATAGGTATGATATCATCAAATTGTTTAGGTTTTGATCATCCTAGGTTATTTTGTAATGATTTCATCATTAGAACATGTAATGATCTTATAATACGATTATTTAATTGAATCCACTGTTGAATTTCTTCAAAACCATGAGATTTGATCAATACATGGTAAATTCATAGTTGAATCTCATTATGATATCGTATTATGATCGATTGACCGAAAGTCAACAAGTCTTCCATCGGATTTGACCAAAATTATAAGATTTGATCAATATGTGATAAACCCACCGTTGAATCTCATTACAATCTTGTATTTTGAACGTTTGACTGAAAGTCAACACGTCCATTGTTGGGTCTAACCAAAATTATAAGATTGGGTCAATATGTGATAAATCTACTGTTGGATCTCGTATTATGATCGTTTGTCAAAAAGTCAACAAATTCACCGTTAGATTTGACCAAAATCATAAGATTTGGTCAATATGTTATAAATCTACCATTGGATCTCGTTAAGATCTCGTATTATGATCGTTTGACCAATAGTCAACAAGTCCTCCATTGGATTTGGCCAAAATCACAAGGTTTGCTTAGTATGTGACAAATCCATTGTCGGATCACATTACGATCTAGTATTATGATCGTTTGACCAAATGTCAACAAATGCATCGTTCGATTTGACCAAAATCATAAGATTTATCAATATGTGACAAATCTACCGTTGGATCTTGTTACAATCTAGTATTATGATTATTTGACTAAAAGTCAACACATTCACCGTTGGATTTGACCAATACTTTGAAAAAAAATTCGATCTCGAGGGTACAATCCAAACCCTAAATTTAAGGAAATGACGATCCGAACCGCTGAGGAAACTTTAGTTTTGAGTATGATTTAAATTCGATAATCCGATGGTTGTGGGTTAAGTAGAAAGATTGTTGTATATTAGTGTTGATTGCGATCGCAATAAGTGATGAGTAACCGAAGTCAATTGTGGCCATGATGAGGTATTCACGGCTAAAGCTTTCTCTGAATCTATAATGGCAGCCCAATTTATGCAAGGGGTCAACTTAATGTTGATAAGTGTAACCCGTACGTATAAGGGCCTAGGCATGGGTCCGTGGGCCCATATATTCCTAAGTGTATCCAATATACGTAAGAGTCGGGGGCATGGGCCTATAATAGGCCCACATAATCCTGGATTTATATCCCTAGCATAATGGGTCATGAGCATGGGTCTATAATAGGTCGACATAGTCCCGAATAAGACCTAAGAATACTTAGCCATGGGCCCTAAGCAGACCCATATAAATCTAAGTGTCTACCTTAGAAAAAAGAGAAGAGGCGAAAGTCTTCGCACAATCGAAGTCTTCCGGAGTCAAAGTGGCAAAGATTTGGCGTAGAGAAATTCCTATGCGGAAATCTGAGGGGGAGGGTGTTATTTATAGAATTACCATGGTGGTTATTGGAAGTTACAATCCAACGGTCTTCGTAGCCTCCTCTCGGATCTACATTAAAGATGAGAGGGAAAAGGAAGGGTCCATGTGGGTGGGGTCCCGCGTGAGCCTATAGAAGAGGGAAAAGAAAGAAAGAAAGAGCTACAAAGGGACCCTATGTGGATCCCTAGGAGAGAGAAGAGAGAGGAGAGAGATTCCACGCAGCTGGTCCCCGGCGTAGCCATGAGAGAGAAAGAGGAGAGAGACACTAAGCTTGAGGGAGAAGGTTCTCAGTGCCCTTTTCAAGGGGGAAAAGTGTTAATGGTGTTGAAGAAGACCCTGATATGCTACCTGGTTTGGATATTGTAGAAGACTGTGAAGAATGTGTTGAGAAGGGAGCAGAGCATGATAAAGAGGAGCAGCCCCAATCTGACATGTGTGAAAAAAAGGACCAGAAAATTTGAAGGAAAATTTTGTGTGAAAGAAGCTTAAGGAGGTTCAAGTTCAAGATGAGAATCTATCTCAAGGTGAGTGTGAAGACCCAAACCAGGCTCGCCTGCACACGACACCACTCATCTTCACGCCACCTCCCTCCCCCTTTCTGGCTTTAAATAGGAGCCGACCCTCTTCTTCTTCAACCCACTATTCAACCCTTTGGTAAGCTTTCTTCTTCTTCTTCTTCTTCTTCTCTCCCTCTGTTATTCCTCATCTTCTGTTTTTCTTTTATTTTGTGATCGGCTCATCGACACCCGCATGGCCGATCATCACCGGACGCACTCTCGCGACCCATTTCATCTCCGATGGCCACCAACCCGCGACCTTGAAGCCCTCTTACTTTATTTTTCTGTTTTATATACATATATCTATATATATATATATATATATATATATATATATATATATATATATATATTTATATGCCAGATCTATCATTTAAAAACGTATTTTTTATCTATTTTGTCATTATAAATCTAATGGTTTTTGACCCTTAGGCTGATGGGGATATTTTCAGATTCCTAACCCACTTTATAAAATATTTTTGAGGTCAGTCAATTATTATAAAATGTGTCTTTAAATATTTACAAAAATATGTCTCCGTCATGGATCATCAAAAGGATTTCGATGTGTTTACCTTTCGTAAAATTCCGGTGTTATGGCCCTACCCGATCGTCATACCCTATCGGCTTGTCGTGACCCATTCGATCTCGAAACTCGACCGATCCCAATCGATATCCTATCGGCTAACCCTTCCGTGAACCGACTCAACTCCAAATTCATATTTCTCTACGTAGTTATTCAATTATTTCATCTAGTCATCGCGTAGTGCTAACACACCATCGTTCTCATGCAGGCAACACGTCAAGCGACACGAACTTCAACCACCCCCACCGCAATCACCAAGGAGGCGCGCGTCAAGGCAAGTGACCTACCCTTATCACTCGATTTTGATTAAGTAAATTAGTACTAAGTAAATAGTATATATATATATACGCGATTACGCGCAACCCTATACTATTGAACTGAAACCCTTAGGTAGTGTGATACATCTGTGAAATACTATTTGGTGATGATATTACAAGTATGCTAGGATAACCATGTAAGGACTTGTTCATTTATCTCTACATAATTGTGATTGTTAATTCGAATGCCGACATGGAGTAAATCGTAGTTGATTCTTGATAGCATGTCTTCTAATTGAGCACATGAGTATACATAGACATCGCATGAATTATCATAAATTGGTCGAAAAAGAAAATGATTGTGAAAACAGACTGATCATAGCTTACAATTCATTTCGAAAAACATCATGAAATACCATCCTGATTATGGAAGGCATCAATCATTGAACGCATGTTTTTTCCATTGCATACATTGTGCATCGATATAAATATATGATATTTCTTGTGTGGATCCTCCCATTGGGCAAGCATGGGTTTGGGACGAATGTCCGTGTTATTGCTTCCGATTACGAAGCACGTATTCCTACCTACCTGCCATGGTAAGGCGTGAAAGTTAGACATGTAATGTGATGTGGTAAGGACCACCTTGACGGAGGTGAGGTCCAAAGGGGTCACATGTGGCTGTACCATGGATCCGGTACTATAGTAGTAGAACCTACACTTATAAACGTGTAGCCGCTGATGTTAAGTTATTTTCTTTTGTTTTCCTTTCAAGGAAAAACTTCATGTTTTGACACATACACCACATTCATACTTGATGATAATGCACATGCAATGTATTGAGAACGATTGGTGAAACTGTTTATATATAGATATACAACTCCTGCTGAAATCGATAGAATGTTCATCTATGAATTGTCTTTCATCTTGTTATTAAGACGTAGTTTACTAGATATTATTAGGGGGCCACTTGTTCAGTTTATCTCACCCCGTTGTTAACATTGCAGTGGTGGATCAAGTTAATAATCAGACTTCTCGAGAGGAGACGTTAGAGGATCTCCTGAATTGAGCCAAGGAATTAGTCAGGCCTTGCGTTGGTTGTAAGGGTTTTTGGAATTGTAATTGTATTCGCGATGAACAATGAATTGTAACAATGATGTACCCTTATTTTTCTGTGATCATGAATGGAACATTGGATGATGTGTTTTGGTTAACCTTTAGTTTTGTTTTGATTATTGAATTTGCTCACGCTCCGAAGTTCGCGGTGTATAGAATTTTGGGGCGTGACAGTGAGCCTCTCATAGCATTGATCATGATCCTTCTCCAGAGACAAGTTCAGCTTCTGATCCTGATCTCCCAATTGCTTTCTGAAAGGCTCCTCGGTCTTCCAGTCGGTACCCCATTGATAACTATGTGTCTTATCATATTTTCTCTCCATCTCATAAGTCATTCATATCTTCTTTAGACTCTGTTTCTAATCCTACTTGTGTATGCCATAATCCAACCTCAGTGGCAAGAGGCCATGATGCAGGAAATGAATGCCCTAGAAATTTAAAACTAAATAAGACTAGGGACATTGTTGAACAGCCTACTGGAAAGAAGGTTGTTAGATATAGGTGGGTCAACACCGTGAAATACAAGCCGAATGGTGAGATAGAAAGATAGAAAGCAGGACTTGTTACAAGGGAGTTCACATAAACTCAAGGAGCTGATTACCAGGAGACTTTCTGATGCAGGATAAGCGCTAAAACCCTAATGATGCGAATTTAGAATTAATTTTATATTAAATTGAATAGCGGAAATATTCAAAACTTTTCAACCACATAAAATAGTTTAACAGATTTAATTAAAACAATTAGTTCGAATCAATTCTAGTGCTCACATGCATTGAAATTTTTCGATCTAGAAAAACGGCATCGATGGGAGAACTCGAGTTTTGTTCTAGTTTAGGGCACCAAGCAACAATTACTGAATCGTCTCTTAACTCCTCTAGGATTTGACGAATTAAAGGCTCAAAGAGTTAATTCAATCAAAGGGGAATTCGAATTATATCAATTTGATGAGGTGTGAAGAAAGTTCCAGCAACTAATGAAATAGGGATCTTGGGTTTTTGATTTTATCAAGGAAAAAAGGAAAATAATTACCTGGAATGGTTAAAGAAATTTAATGATATTGTAATAAATTATGGACATCAGAGGAGCCACTATGATCATACTCTATTTGTCAAGAGGGGTGTGAAGACTATTGCTCTTCTTGTGTATGTCGATGATATCATTGTCACGAGAGATGACATTGATGAAATTCTGAGGCTAAAAGAGTACTTGAGTACAATGTTTTATATCAAAGACTTGGGCCCCATAAAGTATTTCTTAGCAATTGAAGTGGCAAGGTCAACAAAGGGGATTGTTCTATCAAACAAAAAGTATACTCATGACGTTTTGAGTCGCGTGGGCATGTTGGGATGTAGGCATGCAGCAACTCCTATAGAACATTATCATAGGATGAGTGGAGAAGGAGGTGAGCCCTTATAGGATATAAGAAAATATCAACAAGTGGTGGGGAAACTTATCTACCTCACCATGACACGGCCATTTATTGCTTATGCCACAAGTGTAGCGAGCCAGCACATGCATGTTCCAAAAATTGTTCTAGTGATGTCGTTTACAGGATCCAGAGATATTTAAAGGGGCACCTAGATAGAGTTATTTTCTATAGAAACAGCAGTCACTTGGATGTTGAAGTGTTCATAGACTCAGATTGGGGAAGTTCACTTAGTGATAGGAAATCTATCACAAGTTATAGCATTTCTTGGGGGGGGGGGGACTTGAAAACCTGGAAAAGTAAAAAAAAACATGTTTCAAACTCAAGTTGGAAAGGTGAGTACAAGGTCATGTCTAGGTGCAAGAGAAGGAATGAGGATTCAATTTATTCTTGTGGATCTTGACATGAATATTACTCTTCCAATGTTGTTGTATGGAAACAATGAAGCTGCAAAACACAAAGCTGAGAATCCGGTCTACCATGAACACACTAACCATATCAAAGTTGATTGTCATTTTATAAGACAGAAAGTGAAAGCCCGGGAGTTCAGCATTCTATCTAGTCAATACAAAAGATCAACTAGTAGACATTCTACCTATGGCTGTAGGAAGAAACCTTCTCAATAATATTACTAACTAGTTAGGCATGATTGACGTCTATGCTTCAATTTGAGGGGGAGTGTTGGTGTGTCCATAAGAAGATCATTATGTTGGTGTGTGTGTGTGAGTGGTTGTATTTGTGTATATTTCTTTACGTGTAAGAGGGTGTCTTAGAGATAATTGGTGTCATTATTAGTTTGTATGTAAGTGATATAAGGACCAATAATGAAAAGGGATTTGTGTGTGCTTGTAACACAACCTTAATTTCCTCCTCAACTCTCCTCTTTCTTTTCTTCTTCCTCTCCTTCGCCAACCTAACCCTAACTTTAATTTGCTGTTACATATTTTATCTTAGATATATCCTTGCTGATCTTGGAGTTGAAGAGAAATTCCCCATGATTTTGTATGGAGACAATGAAGCTGAACATCCTATTGCTGAGAATCATGTATACCATGAGAGGACCAAGCATATAGAGGTTTGAGTGTCACTTCATTCGCGAAAAGATCGTGTAAGGAAGTGCGCACTCCTCAACTCTGATCCGAAAATCTGCTGGCAGATGTTCACTAAGGTCGTGAGTGGGAATAGACTCTGATATTACTAGCAAGTTGATATATGCACCAACTTGAGGAGTGTAGAGTTAATATCTTTATTTCTGTGAGTGTGAGTGGTATAATTTTGGTGTGTATGGTGCAAGTGGAATCACTCACATCTTTTCCCTTTATTTGTAAAACTCCATAGTATGTGTCATGGAAGATCATATATATATATATATATATATATATATATATATATATATATATATATATGAATGCATTGGGAAGAGTGCTAAAAACTCGACCCTAATTTTCTCTATCTCTCTCTTTCTCCTTCTTCCTCACCCGACCCTAACACTAATCACATCTTCACATAACTTATAAAAAATAAAAAAATAAAAAAATAAAAAATTTGTGTCAAATTATTCAAGGGATACAAAGGCCACATCACAACCATAACATGAGACATTCAATCCTTTGAGAACGCTCTAATAGATTTTTCAGTTGAATCAAATGTACAATGAATTTCAGATTAGCAAGAAAAAAACATCTAAAAGCAAGAAAGTTGATCCATCATATTTGAAATAAAAAATCTGTCATTCTAAAATTTCACGTCTCCCATCAGATGATATACCTTGGGAATTTTTATATCACAACAAGTAGATCAGAGGCATTCCGAATGATATCCAATAGAGATCCATCTGGAGTCTGTGCAAAGTGAAACTGATGATAACAACATACAGAGACTGATATAAAGAACACACATAATAAACTACAAAGATCTTAGCAATTTTATGCAAAGGTAATCATAGAAAAATTCCAGTGCACAAGTTAAAGAATAAAGATATGTAGAATTTTACATGTCATCAAACACCAGTGCTCATATCTATTTCCCAAACCAAATATATAGAAAATAGAATGATGTTGAAGCTATTGAGGCCAATAGCATCTCCAAACCTAAAATTTCAAGTGTTTGTTTGGGTTGCTAACAACCTAAAAATTAATTAAAAAGAGGGGATATCCACCATCCAAAAGATGGTCAAAGGGGAAAAAAATCGATGCAGTAGTATGTGTGGTGTGGTACCCAAATTTTGACAAAGTTTTGACCACCCAAAAACTTTTATTATTATTTTTCTTTGATTGACGAAATGCCACATGGCACATGATCCAAAAAAGGGTGTTGTTTTGGGATCATGTGCCACATGGCACATGATTTTGGCTCGCATGCATGGGTTCATCCATGCATTTGAATCAATATGCCCTTTTGCAATATATATAACATATATGTATATCTATGTGTGTGTGCATGTCTGTGTTAAGTAGAGGAAAAATTATTAGCCGCTATCAACCTTCATGAAGAAACTGAAAGAGTTATTAATTCACATGGCCACATGAAATAATGATATTATAAAATACAATACAAAGGAGGAAAGAAAAGTACTGAAATTACCTCTAGGCAATGATGTTGCACCCCCGCTATTGCATGCAGTCTCAATCACGATGGTGAAGTAACCATAAAAGAAAATTTTAGATCATATAAGTAACAGTTCAATGAAATTGTTAAGGAAAAATAATCGAAATATATGATTTGATCGCATGCTTTTATCTTGAAATCTATTCCGTTTCGAATGAATACTATTGGCTTTGACAAAGTTTTGATCACCCAAAAACTTTTTTGAAATGCCACATGGCACATAATTCAAAAAAGGGTGTTGTTTTGAGATCATGTTCCACACATGGCACATGATTTGGGTTCGCATGCATGGGTTCATCTATGCATTTGAACCAATATGCCCTTTTGCCATATATATATATATATATATATATATATATATATATATATATATATATATATGTGTGTGTGTGTGTGTGTTAAGTAGAGGAAAAATTATTAGCAACTATCAACCTTCATGAAGAAACCGAAAAAGAGTTATTAATCCACATGGCCATATGGAATAATGATATTATAAAATACAATACAAAGGAGGAAAGAAAAGTACAGAAATTACCTCTAGGCAATGATGTTGCACCCCCGCTATTGCATGCAGTCTCAACCTCGAAGGTGAAGTTACCATAGAAGACAAATTTTAAAGGGAAAATTTTAAAATAACCCCTGAAGTTTCACCCCGTCGTCAATAACGCACCTAAACTACTGATAATATCAAATAGGCACCCAAAGTACACTTAAGTTCATCAACTAAATCCCTACCGTCACCTTCCGTTAAAGACTAAACGAAAAACGCTGAGTTGCACCCACGTGGGTGCCACGCATGCTATTTTGCTGAGATGTATGCCAACGTGGGTGCCACGTGGGTGCCACGCATGCTATTTTGCTGAGCTGTACGCCAACTCAACGTTTTCCGTTCAGTCATTAACAGAAGGTGATGGTAGGGGTTTAGCTGTACGCCTATATGATATTATCAATAGTTTATGTGCGTTATTGATGACGGGGTGAAAGTTCAGGGGTTATTTTGAAAATTTTCCAATTTTAAAACATATAAGTAACAGTTCAATGAAATTGTAAAGGAAAGATAATAGAAATATACAATTTGATTGCATGCTTTTATCTTGAAATCTATTTTGTTTTGAACGAATACTATTGGCCATGAGTCACTCATTTAATAAACATTTTATTGTAATTTAATGCTAATATGAAATATTACCATCATTGATACAAGCAGTACAAGGAATACCAGGAAAGGGCTTTTATCTCTATTGCCTATCTTATATCAAGGATTATTTTGGGATGAGTACATATTCCCTAATATTTTTTATTGGAATCGTTGTGATTATTAACAATGAGGATACTATTTTTTATAAATTTGGGGAGGTAGCACAGCTAGGTAAGTGAATATATAGAACCAAATATGAGCTGTGTAAGCAAGCGTTAAGTATTAAGATTTAAGTATAAAGTGAGATATAAAAAAATCTGTTTTAGCAAGCATTTAAAAAAAATATTCTTTTAAAAATTTATATTAAAAAAAAACCTTTTAAACCCCTAGGTGATCCCTAGTGGAGGAGTTTAGTCTCTTGAGAGTTTCCAGTGAAGATACTCACAAACTTCAAAAAAAAAATTCAAAACATCAAATTTTACACAAATTTTCAATGGAATCATAAACATATAAACCATATTTAATCCAAAATTCATCTCCATTAGAACTTCAAACCTATTAATTCATTTAATCTAAAGCAACCATACATCCATCTTCCATAATCAATCCACATAGAACTAGTGTGTAGTGTGTGTGTTCATTACCAATTTTCACTGTAAAAATCAAAGCATAGCTTCTATACTTACCCATAAATCTTTTACTTTGACTCAAAACTCACTTGGGTATACTCTCTCAATGAAAATTCTAATCCTGAAATTCATAAGACAATTCATCATAGATTTCACAAATTAAACTCTCCAACAGAGTAGTTTCAATCAACCTTGGATCAAAAAGATCTTTCCTTTTTGGTTGTAATGGGGTTGCGGATTAAAGGTACGAAAGAAAATTGATAAGAGGATTCAAATTCTGATAAAGTAAGCAAGTAGAGAGGTGCTTCAAAACTTTCTTCCTTTCAAAACCTCAATTCTCTTTTTTCTTAACTTTTGTAAACATAAAACCTTCCTTTTTCTTCTCTTTCTTCTTTTGATCCTTTTCAACAACTTCCATTTTTTTATGGACATTTTTTTTATAGCTCATATCCTTTTTTTTAGCACAACATAGGCTCATATCCTTCTTTTTTTTTTGCACAACATAGGCCCATATCCTGTTTTTTTTAGCACAACATAGGCTCATATCCTTTTTTTCTTTTTGCACAACATAGGCTCATATCCTTTTTTTTTAGCACAACATAGCAAGGCATAACACCCATCTTTTTTTTTTTTTTTTTTTCTCTTTTCTCTTCACCTCCAAATATCTTGACTACTTCCCCAACAAATTCCAACACCTTCGCTTTTACCTCTTAAATTCTCTAAGTGAGGGCAAGGCTAAAATTCATTGGCTAAGGGTCAAAAGAACTCTGGTTTAACAAAGAAAGGTTAACTTTTATTTGGCCCAAAAGTGGGCACTAAAAATGGATATTAACAAGGTAGGCCATTTTGAAGCTCAAACTGTCCAAGGAAGGCCTTAGATCATATCCTTAGTTTCATGAATACTTACTTCAAAGTTTTGAATTCAAATTGCAAACCTGCTAACAAAACGCTTATTCATTTCATTCATAAAACAAAGCAAAGAAACAAGTGAGATCTACAAAAATTCTGAATTTCAAAGAAAATAAGAGTAATGTATATAAATTCTCTCAAAAAGAATAGTTTAAGGCTCAAATCTCTCATGGTTTAGTCTTTTCAAGAATTTATAGTTTATATTTCAACTATATTCTTCAATTTCCAGTTCAAATGGTAATGAATGTGTAAAAATTTTACTAGATCTATGCTTCTCAATCGCTTCAAATTTCAGCACAATTAACTAAAAATAAACTCATTTAACTTCAAAACAGATTTTCTTGATTTTAATTTCAATTTATTAAGAAACAAACATGGTTCAATCTTTATTTTCAAATCATTTTTATGTCAAATTCAATATTTAAAATAATTTTAAAACAAAATAATATATATTTTTTCTATGAATACTCTGCCAAATCTCTGCAAAAACCAATACAAAACAGATTTTCTATATCTCACTTAACACTTGATACTTAAACAGATTTTTAACACTTGCTTACATAGCATATACTTGATTTATAATTTACTTACCCAGGTGAGTTACCTACCTCAAACCTTTTAAAAATAGTGTCCCACTGTTAACAATCACAGTGAATCCAACGAAGAATGGGAAAGAGGTACTCATCCCAAAAGATCTAATGCAACAAGGCAGTGGAAATAAAACACCCCAAAACCTGCATGTTAGTACATAACAATTAAAGAAAATAGGGGAATGTGAGCAAGGATGTAAACCAAAATGAATGGAACAGGGGCAACAAAAAGAAAATATCAGTGTATTCATTCATATAAAAGTAAAAACATATACATATTGACTCCAAAATAAGAGAATAAAAAAATTACAAAAATCTATCCATAAAAAAAACTATAAACACGGACTCGAAACTACAAAGTAGATGGCTACTCAAACTCACCACCCCTAGACCTAAAGTTGTATTGACTACCCTCATTCAAGGTGTCTCCATCACTACCTGATAGTCTTTATATAGACCTTCAGTGTTTGTTTTTCTCTTCCTATAGCTCTAGTGGCCGTTTCTCTTACAACTGGCATTCTCTATCTCTCAATCTGAACTCCCTTCTGTTTCTGTTTAGGTGGATTTTTATTGGTACTACTTTTAGGTTGTGGAGCTGCCTTCTTGATCACAGAGGGCTTTGGGAAAAGTTGAGAAGGGACTTGTATAATAGCAGGATGGGTAGGCAGATGGTGCAGTTGGCATTGGGGAGGGTTGTTGAGGTGTGGGAGCAGGTTGAGGTGTAGATGTAGGTTGTTGGGGAGTGGATGGCTGAGGAGGGGAGAGTTGGCTAATAATATCCAACAACCTAAGTCTCTCAATATTTCATTTCTCATGAGCATTAAGATAGAAGAGTTGCTCACTATTTCAGAAATCTTCCACTTCTAGCAACTTCTCAGCTACTCGAGTATGGCCCATTTTCAAATGAGAGCTTAAAAGTCGTTATTGCCTCAACCATGATTATTCCAAAGTACGGCCCATTTCATCATGATAAACCATGAATCCTGGTCATCCTGTTATTCAAGCTTCAAACATGATTGTCCAACCCCTTCAAACTTGATTATCCCAAAGTTTCTTTAAGAAGATCAGGTCCATGTCTGTCAAAACTTCGAACATGTCAATTCTTCATAGCCCAAGTATGCTAATCTGATCTCAAGAAGAATTCATCCCATTATAGCAATTTGACCCTCGCCTCCACTCCACTTCTTTCAGAGAGAAACTACTTCCACAGAAACCATAGATTTCTGTTTCTTCTTAGTGCCAAACCTGTGAAGAAAATATCTACAGAGCTCATAGCTTCGTTTTCATAAAAAAACTTGAGACAACCTTTTGTGTAGAAGCACACACGAAGAGAATCTCTGGGAATTTGGACTGTTAGTCTTTGCAATTTTAGTTGATCCATGAATCATGGTTTCTCATATTTTTCCAGTGCTAACTTACAAGAGCAATTACCATTGGGTTCAAAGGTCCAAAATGTTTGCTGCATGATGCAGGAATAATAGAGGCGCGGGAGCACCAACAGTCCCAAAAATTCAAGAAGTGGCAGCCTAGGAAATATTTAATTAAAAAATATAAAAACATTAAAAGAGCTTAATCAGGTATCATCACTAAATTCCTGCTAATCAAGGGGAAGCAAGCATAGAGGAATCCAACTACAATCATCCCTTATCAATCAATTGGAATGGGAACCTAAAGGTTCATTTTTATTGATTCATCATTCAGGAATTGTCAAGGTTAGCTAACAAGTGAAATATTATGAAGTTAAGTTAAATTGCTAACACCCTGATAGCAAATGAAGTGAAGTAGGGGCTTCAAAGCCGTCACACGCAAGATCTGTTAATAGAGGAAGTGTAAGCGGTAAATGTAGAGGCTGCAAGTCATGGCTCAAAAGCAACTAGCAAAGCTTGACGAAATCATTAACATAGTTGCGTGCCAAAGTTAGCTATAGTAAGTGTGCGATTACGAAGCTTTTCTGCAAGCGGAGACTTCTTTATATTTTTATTAAGTAGCATATCTAAATTGGCTAATTTCATTATTCAATTCACCAAAACTTAATAGAGGAAGTGTAAGCGGTAAATGTAGAGGCGGCAAGTCATGGCTCAAAAGCAACGAGCGAAGCTTGACGAAATCATTAACATAGTTGCGTGCCAAAGCTAGCTATAGTAAGTGTGCGATTACGAAGCTTTTCTGCAAGTGGAGACTTCTTTATATTTTTATTAAGTAGCATATCTAAATTGGCTAATTTCATTATTCAAGTCACCAAAACTTAAATTACCTAGGCTAAAGAACGACAAAAATAGATGTTAACATATGACTCATTGAATTTAAAGTGACCATAGGGGAATATATACAACACCAATTGGTAGGATGAGCAAGAGGTGATTAGGATTTGCCGGGGACGTAAACTTCCAGTGCAATTTTTAGGGACGAATGCCATATTTCACTCATGCAAAAGGATGACCTTGTTCTACTTCTCTTGGCTAAAACCTCTCCACGAGAGATTAGAATCTTTAACTTTTTAAGTTGGTGGGTGTGTGTGTTACTCTATTTAAGTGTTGGTGCGTTTAAATAGTATCTGGTCACCAATAACAGTTTGTAGATGTAAATTCTATACATATCAATGATAAGAGGGTGTGAGCAACTCAACTCATAAATCTAAATTTTCTCTATCTTCTTTTTCCTCTCCCTCTTCTTCTCTCCCTTCCAATCCTAATCTACACTTATATATATATATATATATATATATATATATATATATATATATATATATATATATATATATATATATAAGCCCCTAACTAGATGAGGTATGAGGGAAGGAAGTTTGATGGTTCTATTTGATTTTATCTCTGTCAAAATACACTGCAGGTTTTTCTTTTTCTGAAAGATGACCTTGTAGAAATTGACTTTTATCTTTATAGAGGCTTGCCCTTAAAAATTTTGTGATTTGTTGAAGCGAGATTTTTCAATCCATGGTGCAGCTTTTCTTACTTCCCTTTCTGGGGCAGCTTCTCTAATATAAAATATACTACTACTATAATTATACAAAGATTGATTCAATTGCTTTTATAACATTTGTATTCGTTTATCAGTTTATAATATTGTGGCAAAGTAGCAAAAGCTAGTTAAGCACTTAGAAGGGCATATTTTAAGGTACATGACATTGACCATGGATAATTGTTTGATCTACTGGGTTTTTGCTCAGTTTAGTATGATTGGGATACAAGTAGGCCATTGGTCCTTCCATCGATTCCAAGGAATAAGCCACATCATCGGTTGATGCCACTCAGGACATCCCCCGTCCATGTATGTAGGGGGAGGCCGGAGATCCTTAGTCACACATCGTGGCTCTCTTTTTTGATCTAGCATTCCCCTTCTCTAGTCTCCCAATGGCTGCGCAAGACTCCTTACTCCTCACATGTTAAAAGTTTCTTTTTGCATGTCTCCAATGCACCCTTCTTGTTGTGAAAGCAAAGTCTTCTTCTTGTGAAAATGAAGTAAAAGGTTTTCTTGTTGTTTAAAGCTGTAATTATGGGGCTACTGTAGATCCCCACTCCAATTGTACACACTGAGAGATTTTAATGAAAGAAGGAATGTCAGTCTTTATACTAGCAACAACCCGTAATTTTGTATATTTGCTATATTATCTAATAAATGTTAAAATTTAATGATATATTATTGGAGTATTTTCCACATAACAAGTATTTATAGTAATCATGTGATTTATCTTGTCATGTCAAATCTTCCATGGAATGAAATATTTGATTAGATATTTTAAATCATAGGAATAGAAGTCTAGAAATGTTAATTACTTTATATATATATATATATATATATATATATATATATATATATATATATATATATACACACACACACACACACACAAATACATAGATAGATAAAAAGAAACAAAAAATAAATAAATACAAAGAACGATAACACTAAAGGAAAATATACAATATATAAAAAAAATTACGTGGCTCGAGATTGGCTCGAACACGTTAGAGCTGAGCTAGAGCTCATAAGTTTCAAGCTAGAAGCGCCTACGACCAAGCTAGAGCTCTGGTTCTATAAGGTAGATCGAGCTAGAGTTGACCCTGGCTCAAGCTTGGCTCAGCTCGTTTGCAGCCTTACCTCTAGGAGGACTTCCCCGTGCTTATAGTGTCTCAATCATTCGTACAAGATTGGCTTTTGGTATCCGATAGACATGCCCAAACCACCACAAGTGACATGCAGTAACTTTTTTTTCCTTTGAAGATGACCTTAAATTCACACTTAAGCATGTGTTCCTAATTTCATCCTTCTTGTTACTCCACACATCCATCTTAACATATACATCTCAGCCCTATGCACTTTTATCTTTTGTCACTATTAACATAACAAAATCATTTCCTACATAAAACTCTAAAATGAAATTGAAAACTAACTGAAACTAATAAAAATAGCTAGCTCCCACGTTAAAGTTAACACTAGAAACCTTAAATAATTTTTTAAGAATAAAGTAAAAAAGGCCTTCTTGCAAAAAGTGAACTCCTCATTTTATTTTATAAACCAAGGCCGTGAAAGTGGCTTGTGTGATGGGTAACTTAAAAGGCCCATCACATCCCCATCGGGCCACATTATCAAATCCAATTAACAACTCCTGTGAAGGCCTTAAACTGAAATTTTCTGTTTTGCAGCTGATTTTGGAACCCCAACATTATAAAACTCTTTCCTCCACATGCCCTTTCTTCTTCCTCCTATTGCCATCTGTCATTTTAAATATTGGATGATATCATTGACCTATGGTTTAGGGGGATCACGCAATTGTATATTTGCTATATTATCTAATAAATGTTAAAATTTAATGATATATTATTGGAGTATTTTCCACATAACAAGTATTTGCGTAATCATGTGACGATCTTGTCATGTCAAATCTTCCATGGAATGAAATATTTGATTAGATATTTTAAATCATAGGAATAGAAGTCTAGAAATGTTAATTACTTTATATATATATATATATATATATATATATATATATATATATATATATATATACACACACACACACACACACAAATACATAGATAGATAAAAAGAAACAAAAAATAAATAAATACAAAGAACGATAACACTAAAGGAAAATATACAATATATAAAAAAAATTACGTGGCTCGAGATTGGCTCGAACACGTTAGAGCTGAGCTAGAGCTCATAAGTTTCAAGCTCGAAGCGCCTACGACCAAGCTAGAGCTCTGGTTCTATAAGGTAGATTGAGCTAGAGTTGACCCTGGCTCAAGCTTGGCTCAGCTCGTTTGCAGCCTTACCTCTAGGAGGACTTCCCCGTGCTTATAGTGTCACAATCATTCGTACAAGATTGGCTTTTGGTATCCGATAGACATGCCCAAACCACCACAAGTGACATGCAGTAACTTTTTTTTCCTTTGAAGATGACCTTAAATTCACACTTAAGCACGTGTTCCTAATTTCATCCTTCTTGTTACTCCACACATCCATCTTAACATATACATCTCAGCCCTATGCACTTTTATCTTTTGTCGCTATTAACATAACAAAATCATTTCCTACATAAAACTCTAAAATGAAATTGAAAACTAACTGAAACTAATAAAAATAGCCAGCTCCCACGTTAAAGTTAACACTAGAAACCTTAAATAATTTTTTAAGAATAAAGTAAAAAAGGCCTTCTTGCAAAAAGTGAACTCCTCGTTTTATTTTATAAACCAAGGCCGTGAAAGTGGCTTGTGTGATGGGTAACTTAAAAGGCCCATCACATCCCCATCGGGCCACATTATCAAGTCCAATTAACAACTCCTGTGAAGGCCTTAAACTGAAATTTTCTGTTTTGCAGCTGATTTTGGAACCCCAACATTATAAAACTCTTTCCTCCACATGCCCTTTCTTCTTCCTCCTATTGCCATCTGTCATTTTAAATATTGGATGATATCATTGACCTATGGTTTAAACATCAAATTCCCTTGAGATTGAAGGGATCATTAAGATAAACCAAACCAGGCTAGAATTGACTCTAACCGTGATCTTGATCCTCAAAACTTCCGCAGAAATTATGTGACCAAGCGATAATTATCAAAACAAGAAGAAATCTATGTGAGCCATAATAAAACTAGAATATGCATGTAGACCTGCTACCTAAATTGGAATTTTTAATCATTTCTACATAATTATTTGCTTATTTCCACATGTCCAGCTTTTTTTATCTTTTTAATCAGTAATTAGGCAATATATTAAACCAAAAAGGTGTACAAAAGAAACCGAGACCTTAGCTAGAGACCAAGGCAAAGCAAAAAAAAAAAAAAACAAGAAACCTGGAACAAAAAAAAAACAGAAGCTGCCCCCTAGCCTAACCCTGGCATGGACAACCCAAACCTGGCAGGAACACCACAAGCAACTTGGAGATTCACATGCCACATCACAAGGCCACATCACAAGCCTCCTGAAGTTGCAGCTTCCAACCTACCTCCCACAACCCCGTCCTTATCCAAATCACTCAGCTAAGCACCGAATCCCGAGCATTTCTCATGATCATCGTAGACTGCTTTCTAATATTGCGGAAAATGCTATCACTAGATTTTATCCAAATAGCCTAAATCTCCCCCATAAAGGATGCTCTCTAGAAAACACCCTTTAAACCTCCCAACATACCGGAATCTCCCATAGCCATCAATTCAGCAAAAGTATGTGGCAACATCCAGCAGATCCCAAATGTCTTTAGCACCATGGACAAGATTTCTCATGCCCCACAACAGTGAAGAAAGAGGTGAATTGCAGATTTGGACCCTGTAAACACATAACACAAATATTGTGCATTCTTTCCTTGAGCTGATCCACTGTTAGAATTCTTCCCCACGCCACGCTCTTATCCAAAAACCATCACTCTAGGAGAGGCACGAAATCTCCAGACTCCCCCACCCAATTATGACTCACAAAGGCTGCCTAACAGAAACCAGTAGAAGCTTTTAACTGTAAGGCATCCATAGATAAGTAATTAAAAGAAAATAAGGAAAGTGCTACTTCCATTGCAAAATCATCTATTTTCCTCGAGACTATTGGGATAAAAAAAAACCAAGTGAACTAAGGCAAATCATTGCAAGGTGACTAAGGCAAATCATGTTGTATCTGAGAATAGTTGATTGTTCGATATGAAATCAACCATACACATCTCAAAGGAGCCAAGTCTTTTTAAGACATGAATTAGTTGGTGACGAGAATGAAGTGGAGATGGGAAGCAGCATTTGCCCAAGTTCAGAGGCAAAGGCATCTTAGAACTGGGCTCTGTAAAATTCCTTACACATTAATTTTTATCATGTATCCGACATTTGTGAAAATTTTATATCTAGTGATTTTACAAAGCAGAGGGGTGGTGCAGGAGTTAAATAAGTTCATCTTGTCCAAGAATGGGATGTTTGTTGGGCAAGGTTATTCTTTCAAGGGATAACTAGTAGGTCAAACAAAATGTAGACTTAATAGCGCTTCACATGGGTTATGATAGGAGGTTTCGAGTGCTAACTAGTAGGTCAAACAAAACGTAGACTCGAAACCCTTAAACAAGACGTAAATATAATAGAAACAAGATCTCTATCATCTGATCCTTGTTTGAAGCAATAGTGGTTTATAACTAATAACTAATGTGTGTGTGTGTGTGTGAGAGAGAGAGAGAGAGAGAGAGAGAGAATTTTATAACTTGTGCCAATGAATATGGGTTTGAAGTAATAGTGAAGGTAACCCCAGTAGTGTAGTGTTGAGACCATTGAGATAGGTTAACATCTACATGACCAAGTGCTGCATCACTAATAATGTCCTCCTCCACTTCACCACTACTCGTCTGATCACTCCCACTCACTTCATCTTCAATGTTCGATCGGTTCCCATACATCACTCCTGAATTAGAAACCGATGTTGGTTCCAAGTATTCAGTGGCTATAGGTTTTATTTGGTTTCTGCACCATAACTTTTTTACTTGAGTTTCTAAAACCAGAAATCTGAGAAGGTTTCGGTGATTAGAAAAATACCTTAGGGGGATTAGGCCATTTGAAGTGAAAAAGTTGAGAATTTGGGCTTGGGGATCTCTTTGAGGAATCCAATCCATGAGATTATCAGATGCTCCTAGGAAGAATCCGTTGGCTGTACCACCTTGTGACTGCAAATATATCTACAAATTAAAGAGAGAATAAATAGTCATGATCAATGTAATTGAAAAGAATAAAGTGAAAACTCATGGAATTTGAAATCATATTTTCGAAATGAAGTTGTAAAAATAAATACCAAGTGGTTCTCAATCTTGTTTAATTTTAGTCACACATAACTAAGAGAATAAAAATAAATACCAAGCGGTTGCTCATATATATGCATGCGCTAAGGTGGACAATGGGGCTACGACACCTGATGCATGCTTGGCACTTAGCATGATGCATCATCAAAAGGAACCATAGAGCCATGCATATTTAAGTGGTTGACTTGTTGACCACAAGCCAAAATGATTGATCCATCGACTTAGGAACTAGCCGTTTGAGCTAACTATTACAGGCATACAATTATCCATTTGTGGGGTTATGCATTCAACTAGTCGTTTGTGTGTGTATGGGTATGGCATCTTAATCATTCAATCATTAAGAAAAGTGAACAGTTGGAAACAAGGACCAAAACAAACACTATTGAAAGTGGTTCTAGCCATCCACAAAATAAGCTAGGTAGTACCTAAGAATGATAACTAGTTAAAAATGAAAATAAATCCCAACAAAGATAAGTAAGGCAAAGTGCTACTTCCACTACAAAATCATCTATTTTCCTTGAGACTATTGGGATAAAAAATCAAGTGAACTAAGGCAAATCATTGCAAGGTAAGGCAAATCATGTTGCATCTGAGAATAGTTGATTGTTCAATATGAAATCAACCATACGCATCTCAAGGGAGCGAAGTCCTTTTAAGACTTATGAAATAGTTGGTGACGAGAATGAAGTGGAGATGGGAAGCAACAATTGCACAAGTTCGTAGGCAAAGGCATCTTAGAACTGGGCTCTGTAAAATTCCTTGCACATTAATTTTCATCATGTATCCGACATTTATGAAAATTTTATATCCAGTGATTTTCTAAATCAGAGGGGTGGTGCAGGAGTTAAATAAGTTCATCTTGTCCAAGAATTGGATGTTTGTTGGGCAAGGTTATTCTTTCAAGGGATAACTGACGTGGGACGACCCTAGAATGCGGAATATGATTGTAAAGCAGGTTTGGCCGAAATTAAATAAAATAATTCAAGTTTAATCACCAAAATTATCTTAAAATACCTTAGGGTTTGCAGAATTTTGATGAGTAGATCACACGAGATCCGAATAGGGTGTCCAATCCGATGCGCAAGTACTTTCAAACTTGAGGCAAGATCGGCCTAGAGATAGAACTCTAGCTCTTCTAGGTTTAGGCGCTCGTCTTCGGTCCGATGTAGATTCACAGATTCCAAATTGGATCGTAAAAGGGAACTAGGATTTGTAAAAGGTTTACGGCTTTAGATCGATTTATGGTTTTAAAACGGGTATTGGCTTGTGATTTATGTTTTTGAAAGTCTAGGGTTTCGGGATCGAAGGAAACAATTGGGTTGAGGTTTAGAGAACAAGCACAGATTGAGGTAGCAAATATGATAGAGAAAATAACAATGGCTTTGGGAATCACTCCCTTGGCCTCACACCAAACCCATCTCAGGCAGAAAATATTCAAGCATAAAAGCATTCAATATTCAATCAACTAACTACATTGTTCAACTTAAGGACCTTATAGAGGCGTCTTTACAATAAAAGAAAACCCTAAAATGACTTTTAAATAAAAGACAAATTTAAACTCCTAAAATAACTAAAACTAAAACAACCCGGCACGAAATCGATCGATCGAATTTGGAATTCGATCGATTGATTTTAAATTTCGATCGATCGAATTTGAAATCAATTGATCGAAATTCATATTTCTATGAAAATCGCCATCGACTTTCAATCGATCGAAATGTCAATTCGATCGATCAAAATTTCGCCATTTTTCCAATTTTTCAGTTCTTCCTCATCCTCTTTCTCCAGAACTTCCATCTTTCCTTAGCTTTGACTTCCATTACGCTGCTTCTTTCTACGCCGGTAGAAACGATGCGGTCCGAATCCAATGTCCATGTATGTGGCGTCTCCGTCAATTCCGCTGGACCAAAAAGGTTTCATCACCGATGAAACACGATCGTGGTAAATGTCTAGCAGGTCAGGGTTCAAGCAGCGAACTTCATTCTCGTGGACCCAAGTGTTTTCGGACTCCGGTTTGCCGACCCATTTAACCAAGTATTTCTGGAATCCCCCGTCATGTGTAGAGACGGCATGATCGTTGATTATATCCTCTATCTCATTTGATCTCTGTCTGCGTGGGGAAGGAAGAGGTATAGGTTGCAAGGTTGGATTGGGGCTGGGACTAAGGGGTGGCTGGAGTGGGTTTTTAGGAGGTGGGGTGAAACCCAAGTAAGGAACCAAGTCCTCCACATTGAACGTTGAACTAACCCCTGTACCTGGAGGAAGCTCGAGCACGTATGCATTAGGACCACTCTTAGCCAAAATTCTAAAAGGCCCAACGCCTCGAGATTGGAGCTTCTTTGCGGATCCCGATGGAAACCGCTCAGGCCTAACCCGAACCATCACATAATCACCCACGTTAAATTCTTTAGAACGCCTGTGAGCATCTGCAGATGATTTATATTGATTGTTGCTTGAATTAATTTTCTGTTTAATTTCGGCATGCAAACTATGAATGTGTTGTGCAAATACATCGGCAGACTCTGACACTCTATGGGATGCAAACATGGGGATCAAGTCTAATGGGATCCTAGGCCTATGACCATGTACTACCTCAAAAGGACTCATGCCTATGGACCTATTGACAGAATTATTATATGCAAACTCAGCTGTGGGTAAGATGGTATCCCAGGTCTTAACATGATCATCGACAAGGCTATGAAGGAGATTCCCAATGCTCCTATTGGTGCTTTCGGTTTGACCATCCGTTTGAGGGTGGTATGCTGTAGAGAATTGGAGCAATGTGCCCATCATGTGCCAAAGGGTCTTCCAAAAATAACTCGTAAATTTAACATCCCTATCAGACACAATGGTTTAAGGCAACCCATGAAGACGTACTACCTCCGCGAAAAATAGGTTAACAATATGAGATGCATCGAAGGTTTTGGAACAAAGAATGAAGTGGGCCATCTTGGAAAATCGATCTACTACGACATAGATGGAGTCGTGCTTCCTAGGGGTCTTAGGAAGTCTAAGCACGAAATCGATAGAGAGGTCTTGCCACAGTGTGTGGCACGGGTAACGGAGTGTACAAGCCGGTGTTTTGTTTTGTCTGTTTTGAAACTTGGCAAGGCCAAAAGAACCTATCCTCTACAAGCGCAACAGTTTTATTACGCCCGAAGTGTCCGGCCATCCCTCAGCATGTAACTCCCAAATGAGAAAGTCACGCAATGAAGTGCGAGGGATGCAAAGGCGATTACCTTTAAACATGTACCCATCCTGGATGGTGTACACGGAGTGTGTGCTAGTCGGGTTACTAAGGAGAGCAATGTACTCAACCCCAAAATCTGGGCACTCGGGGTACTCATCCTTTAACTTTTCGAACCCGACGACCTCGGTGCTCATTGTGCGCAAAGTCACTAGTCGCCGACTAAGTGCATCAGCGGCCCTATTTTCAGCACCAACCTTATGCTTTAACACGAATGTGAACCCTTGAAGGTACTCAACCCACTTCGCGTGTCTTGGGTTCAATTTCTTCTGTGAAGCAAGGAAGCGTAAGGCTTCATGGTCAGAAAACAACACAAATTCCTGCGGTCTAAGGTAATGTTTCCAATACCAAAGAGATCGAACGACCGCATAGAATTCCTTGTCATAGGTATTTTTGCTTCGGCTCATTAAGTTTTTTGCTAAAATAGGCCACGGGGTGACCCTCTGGCTAAGCACTCCTCCTATGCCTACACCCGATGCGTCGCATGCAACTTCAAAGACTTTGGAAAAGTCCGGCAATCGCATGACAGGTGCACTACTCATTCGTTGTTTGATCTCAGCAAAGGCTTTTGTCGCTGCTTTGCCCCATTTAAAGTCCCCTTTTTTCATGCAATCTGTAATTGGGGCCATAATGGTGCTAAAGCTTCTGATGAAGCGACGATAGAGAGTAGCCAAGCCATGGAAGCTGCGGACATCGTGTATGTTCTTAGGTTCGGGCCACTCCACAATGGCTCTCACCTTTTCAGGGTCTGCGACCATTCCATTGGTCGAGATAATGAATCCCAAGAAAACAACGGAATGTTGCATGAAAGTGCACTTCTTGAGATTGGCAAACAACTTCTCGCCCTTGAGGGTTTCACAAACCAGCCTAAGGTGGGTCAAGTATTGATCCTTGTCGTGACTATAGATCAAGATGTCATCGAAATAAACAACAAGGAATTTGCCTAGAAACGGCCTCAACACTTGGGTCATGAGTCGCATGAAAGTACTCGGGGCATTAGAAAGCCCAAAAGGCATGACCATCCACTCATAAAGACCATCCTTAGTCTTAAAGGCGGTTTTCCACTCATCACCGGGGCGGATGCAGACTTGATGGTAGCCACTCTTAAGGTCTATCTTTGAAAAAATAGTGGCACCAACCATCATGTCGAGCATATCATCGAGCCTTGGTATGGGAAATCGATACTTAACGGTAATCTTATTAATTGCACGGCTATCCACACACATGCGCCACGTACCATATTTCTCAGGAGTGAGTAGGGCAGGTACGGCACACGGGCTCAAACTCTCTTGGATGAACCCCTTCTAAAGGAGCTCATTGACTTGCCGAGTCAACTCGGCGTTTTCAACCAGATTCAACCTATAATGGGGCAGGTTCGGTAAGGTAGATCCAGGAACCAAGTCGATTGCGTGTTAGATATCACGCAGGGGAGGGAGTTCGTTTGGTAAGTCTTCAGGGAAGACATCCACAAACTCTTTTAAAATTAGCTCAACCTCCTTGGGACACTCGCTCACCGACTCGGGAGCACTCTCTATGGTGACTACTACGTAGACCACACTCTCATCCATCGATGCTTTCTCGAACTCAGAAGGGCTCACAATATTAATGGATTTAGAAGACTTGCCCTTCTTCTCGACGGTGTTGGTCAATGGTGTTTTGGGAGGCAAATGGTGTAAAGTGATCTTTTTGCCTTTGTGCATGAGCGTGCATATGTTTGTTCGACCAGAAAGAGTTACGCCCATGTCGTAGAGCCACGGCCTTCCCAAAATGATATGGCCCACATCCATCGGCACCACATCGCACCATAAGGTGTTCGAATAAGAACCTAACTGAATCGGTACACGACACCTTTTCGACACGGGAATGGATGAAGAATTGACCCATGCGACTTTATAAGGTCTTGGGTGGGCTTCAGGTGTAAGCCCTAAGTGGCGTACAACATGAGTTGATATTAAGTTAGTGCAACTACCGCTATCCACGATGATCCTACAATTCTTTTCACCAAATCTGGCATAGGTGTGGAAGATGTTTTCCCTACGCCGGCCATCCTTTTCATCCCATTGAGGCTGTGCAAGGGCACACCTCACAACTAAAGCATGACCAATAGCATCACCTTCCTTATCACTGGGAGTTCAAATACTTCTTCCTCATCATCATCCTCCTCTCCCTCTATGAAGAGAGTCCTTTGGGGTTCTTTCGTAGGGCATTGGGCGGCAAAGTGTCCCATCTCATAACATTTATAGCATTTTACTTGAGAATTAACCCTTGAGGACTCTCCAACTACACCTTTTCCCCTTTCAAACCTATAATTGGTAGGGACGGGTTGTGTAGGTTTTGGAGGACTATATCGTCCCTCACTGGATCGTTGATTATTATATTGTGGCTCAGTTCTCTTTACCACCGAAGTTTTCAAATACCGTTCGAGATCTTGCACAACGGCATAGCAGTTTTCAAGAGTTTCTACGGGGTGAGAAATCAACTCTTTTTGCAATTCAAGCCGCAATCCGGTGCGGAACCTAGAGAGAGTGATTTCAGGGTCTTCTGATATTTTTGCCCTCATCATGAACTCTTCGAATTTGGCAATGTAATCGATCACGGGTATACCACCCTGACGTAAATTTTGCCACTGGTCGAGGAGGCGTTGGTGGTATGATAAAGGAACATACTTCTCAGTAAGTCGTTCCTTCATGTCGTCCCAACGGGTAATGGGAGGACAACCCGCGTTCACCCTAATGCGCCCAACATTGAGCCAGAAAAGCCGAGCTTGACCAACTAACTTCATCTTAGCGAGTCTAACGCAACGATCATCATTCATGGCATACCAATCAAAGTGTTGGTCCATGTCGGAATGCTAATCGAGGAAGACGGTAGGGTCCATTCTTCCATCGAAAGTCGGAATCTCAACTCAGACATTCTTAAGGAGTTGAACTTCGGGGTTATAGTCATCTCTACGATGATCCCTACGGTTCCAGTTGTCTTGGTGACCATTATGTTCCAAGTGAGGACATTCACGCTCTCGGTGTTGATATTTCAGCCCACCCATCGCTTCCAGTTGGTTGATTCGATCACGTAATCTATCATTACCAACTCCTATGGCTGTTTGGGCTTGCTCGATGGTATTCAGACGTGCACTAATCGCACCCAACTCTTCTCGCATACCGTTAAGGGCATTGAGAATCGCACTCGAGTCCATGGTGATCACAAGGTCTATTAGGGTTCTAATAAGGAATGCAATATGGACTTACGAAAAGAAAACAATGCAATAATATGAATATGACAAGCAAAGATGACCTAACCTAGAAAACCTAGGGCTCTGATACCAAAACTGACGCGGGACAACGACCCTAGAATGCGGAATATGATTGTAAAGCAGGTTTGGCCGAAATTAAATAAAATAATTCAAGTTTAATCGCCAAAATTATCTTAAAATACCGTAGGGCTTGCAGAATTTTGATGAGTAGATCACACGAGATCCGAATAGGGTGTCCAATCCGATGCGCAAGTACTTTCAAACTTGAGGCAAGATCGGCCTAGAGATAGAACTCTAGCTCTTCTAGGTTTAGGCGCTCGTCTTCGGTCCGATGTAGATTCACAGATTCCAAATTGGATCGTAAAAGGGAACTAGGATTTGTAAAAGGTTTACGGCTTTAGATCTATTTATGGTTTTAAAACGGGTATTGGCTTGTGATTTATGTTTTTGAAAGTCTAGGGTTTCGGGATCGAAGGAAACAATTGGGTTGAGGTTTAGAGAACAAGCACAGATTGAGGTAGCAAATATGATAGAGAAAATAACAATGGCTTTGGGAATCACTCCCTTGGCCTCACACCAAACCCATCTCAGGCAGAAAATATTCAAGCATAAAAGCATTCAATATTCAATCAACTAACTACATTGTTCAACTTAAGGACCTTATATACGCATCCTTACAATAAAAGAAAACCCTAAAACGACTTTTAAATAAAAGACAAATAAATCCTTAAAACAAAAGTTCGAAATTAAACTCCTAAAATAACTAAAACTAAAACAACCCGGCACAAAATCGATCGATCGAATTTGGAATTCGATCGATCGATTTTAAATTTCGATCGATCGAATTTGAAATTGATCGATCGAAATTCATATTTCTATGAAAATCACCATCGACTTTCGATCGATCGAAATGTCAATTCGATCGATCGAAATTTCAAAATCGAAATTTCGCCATTTTCCCAATTTTTCAGTTCTTCCTCATCCTCTTTCTCTAGGATTTCCATCTTTCCTTAGCTTTGACTTCCATTATACTACTTCTTTCTACGCCGGTAAAAACGATGCGGTCCGAATCCAATGTCCATGTATGTGGCATCCCCGTCAATAACTAGTAGGTCAAACAAAACGTAGACTTGAAAGCGCTTCGCATGGGCTATGATAGGAGGTTTCGAGTGCTAACTAGTAGGTCAAACGAAACGTAGACTTGAAACCCTTAAACAAGACGTAAATATAACAGAAACAAGATCTCTATCATCTGATCGTGGTTTGAAGTAATAGTGGTTTATAACTAATAACTAATGTGAGAGAGTGAGAGAGAGAGAATTTTATAACTTGTGCCAATGAATACTGGTTTGAAGTAATAGTGGAGGTAACCCCAGTAGTGTAGTGTTGAGACCATTGAGATAGGTTAACATTTACATGACCGAGTGCTGAATCACTAATATTGTCCTTCTCCACTTCACCTTTGCTCGTCTGATCACTCCCACTCACTTCATCTTCAACGTTCGATCGGTTCCCATCCATCACTCTTGGATAAGCAACCGATGTTGGTTCCAAGTAATCAGTGGCTACAGGTTTTATTTGGTTTCTGCATCATAACTTTTTTACTTGAGTTTCTAAAATCAGAAATCTGAGAAGGTTTCGGTGATTAGAAAAATACCTTAGGGGGATTAGGCCATTTGAAGTGAAAAAGTTGAGAATTTGGGCTTGGGGATCTCTTTGAGGAATCCAATCCATGAGATTATAAGATGCTCCTAGGAAGAATCTGTTGGCTGTAACATTTTGTGACTTCAAATATATCTACAAATTAAAGAGAGAACAAAATAGTCATGATCAATGTAATTGAAAAGAATAAAGTGAAAACTCATGGAATTTGAATCATATTTTCGAAATGAAGTTTTAAAAATAAATACCAAGTGGTTCTCAATCTTGTTTAATTTTAGTCACACATAACTTAGAGAATGAAAATAAATACCAATCAGTTGCTCATATATATGCATGCGCTAAGGTGGACAATGGGGCTTCGACGCCTGATGCATGCTTGGCACTTAGCATGCTGCATCATCACAAGGAACCATAGAGCCATGTAAATTTAAGTGGTTGACTTGTTGACCACAAGTCAAAATGATTGATCCATCGACTAAGGAACTAGCCGTTTGAGCTAGCTACTGCAGGCATACAATTAACTAGTAGGTCAAACGAAACGTAGACTCAAAACCCTTAAACAAGAAAAATTCAACAATATACCTGATTTTTCAAGAGTTTCAAAGTAAAGATCCATGTTAAGAATAGAATTCCAAACAAGACGAACTCAAAACCCCAAAACGTGGAAATGCGTGCAATAGATTGACGATGAATCATTCAATATTCTTTTTCAGATTCATTCCCGATTACAACCTCAATAATCCATTCACCATCAAACTTTCTAGCAAAAACCTTCAAAAATTAGACTATAAATTTTTTCATTACATGTGTCAATTGGCTCTATAAGATTTTTCCCTGAAAATTTTTTCATACGTGTGCATCCATACATACATTTTAGAAGTGAGCTCAATCGCAATTCAGAATTCCTCTCTCAAACGCATCTCCACACAAAAATTTGGTTAAATGCATTTTCTATAGCATCAAACTCAAATTTGAATTCTTCTTTTGGCGTCCAATCATATCTCGCCTATGTTCTCCCATCAGCCAACCAATAATCTTTTAGAATCTCCTCCTGTAGATTTCCACCGTCCATTTCAAATTATTCTACTTCCTTTCTTTCCAATGGTCCTAACATGGCTACCATGCTCGGCTTTACATAAAAGCAATTCTTGTTTTCCTCTTCAAGTCTCTTTTGGTTCTCAATCAAATTGATTGGATCCAAGTTTTGTCCATTTCCATTTTTTTAAATCTTATGGGACCAATTAATTATATCCACCATCCATTTCAAATTATTTCACTTCTTTTATTTCCAACGATGCTAAAATGACTACCATGCGCTTGTATTTACCTAAAGGCAATTATTTTTTTTCTCTTCAAGTCCCTCTTTTGGTTCTTTATCAAATCGCATGGATCCATGTTTGGTCCCTTTCCAAATTTTTAAATCTTACGATACCAATTAATTATATCCACCATCCATTTCAAATTCTCTCACTTATTTTATTTCCAATGGTGCAAAAAAGGCTACCATACTTGTCTTTACCTAAACCCAATTATTGTTTTTCTCTTCAAGTCCCACTTTTGGTTCTCTATCAAATAGCCTGGATCCGAGTTTTGCCCCGCCCGTTCCATATTTTTAAATCTTATGGGACCATTGAATTATATCCACTTTCTCACAAAATTTTAATTTTGTGGCCCCAACAACAACGCACCACGCCTCACATTTTGCAACAAAAGTTGTAGCTCACTTTCTTATTTTTAGTTTCATATGGGGCTAAATAAATGGCTCGTTTTGCATTCAGTGAGACCCACCAGTTACCAACTATACCACTACTATTATTCCACATCAATGTGTACTCTCTTGTTTTGACTTTTGTTTAAATAAATCTACATAAGTTGGTCCTTCTTCAACCACAAATCACTTTGACTTTATTATTAACACCTAAACATATGATTTGTATGACAGAGTGGAGAATACAACATAAATAGTTGTGTAGAGTTGGTTTTAAGAAGAGGCAAAATTTTGGTTTCGCATGGCATGAGCCAATACGCAAAGGATACAATATTCGCTTACATAGGCATGATAAGCCTCGAAACACTTTTATCTTATTAAGATCTTAGGTAGCTAACTAGTAGGTCAAACAAAACGTAGACTCGATAGTGCTTCACATGGGCTATGACAGGAGGTTTCAAGTGCTAACTAGTAGGTCAAACGAAGCGTAGACTCGAAACTCTTAAACAAGAATAAATTCAACAGTATACCTGATTTTTCAAGGGTTTCAAAGTAGAGATCCAAGTAAAGAAAACAGTTCCAACGAAGACGAACTCAATACCCCAAAACGAGGAAATGCATGCAATAGATTGACGATGAACCATTCAGTGTTCTTTTTCAGATCTATTCCCGATTACAACCTTAATAATCCAGTTACCATAAAAATTTATAGCAAAAACCTTCAAAAATTATACGGTAAATTTTTTCATTACATGTCTCAATTGGTGTAACATCTCGAAAATTTTGACCTATGTACAGTAAGCCTCGGTGTGCGTGTCTAACTAGTCATGTACCCGACATTGTGAAAATAATTAAGTCATTTTGGGTTAGGTCTTTAGTGAAAAATAATGATTTAGATTGTGTGTGGATCATTAGATAAATTTGTATACACCTAACTGCGGTGTATGGGCTTAACACCTAAGCCTAGATTGGTTATAAATGAAAATAAAGACAAGAGAATTTATTTCTCTTATGATTTTGGGTTTTAGAGAGAGAATGAAAGCTTATTAATAATGATTAAACAGCTTATTTGACTAACTGGGCCGATTATATTGGGCTGATTAAGTGGGATAACTATTTGAGAGGATTGTGGACCTTTGGTAGGTGAGCTAAGGCCTAACTTAAGTGTATGGGCTTCACACCGGAGCCAAAAAACATCTTAAGAGGATAAGATAACACATTAAGTGTGTGTATGTGTTTCATATGGGGAAAAACCCTTTAGCTATAAAAGAAGCAAAAGCTTCCTTTGGAAGCTAGTAACCGGTTGTAAGATTTTGAGGGCTTTGAGTTCCAAGAGAAAGAAAGAAGAGAAAGGAAGAAGAGCAAGGAAGAGAAAGATGAAAGGAGAGCTCTAAACTTGGTGTGTACGTGTGCAAGATTTGAGCCTAGGTGTGAAGTTGTGGGTGGAGGATTGAAGAGAATCCTTGAATTCAATCTTTGAAACCCTAGCATGGAAGTGAGCTCGTGGATCGAGGAATCGATCAATCTAAGGTATGGAGATTATGCTAAGTTATGATTAATAGTTAGGTTAGTTCTTGTTTGATGTGTGTGAGGAAAATTAGAAGTATAGGAGTTATGATTTGAAGGAAATTGAGTTTTGAAGTCAAAACCCGAGTTTGGGTGAAATCTGACAAAACCGACCGATCAAAATGAAAACCAATCGATCGATTTTGTCAGGCTATGAATCTGAAGGCTTCAGAGCGAAACCGACCGATTGAAATAAATTCAATCGATCGATTCTGAAAAACCGACCGATCGAAATGGAAACCGATCGATCAATTTAAGCGGAACAGTGATGAGTAAATTTTCTGAAGCAACCAACCGATCGATCGAAATATGAAAACTGATTGATTGAATTTGGTTTCGACTAGTCTAATTTGACTGAGCTTACTGACACTGCCTCGGTATTTTAGCCGTAACTTATTACCCCAAACTCCGATTGATGTGATTCTCACAGCGTTAAAAAGAGAACTAGCTCTACAACTTTTGTGAATTGACCAACTCGTGAATCAAAAGTTTTAAAGGCAAAAAGTTTGTGAGAAGTTGGGTCAAATTTTAAGTTAGCACGAACTTGCCCATTTCTGATCCGGTTTTGAGGAAAACACTTAAATACGTTGGAATTATTAGTAATTATGATCAATCATTAATTCATCATTGTATACGTGATGCAGATTGAGAATCAAAGCCATACATAGAGACCTTTGCATAGCTCTTTTTGTGCGACTTCGGAACTAAGGTAGGGAAAACTTATTTAACATGTATACTTGATTACAACTAGCATGTGCGTAATGATATGATAAGCGTGTGTGTTTTACGACTTCGTTTGTGTGTGTGTGCCATCTGAAATGCTTATGTGACATCAAAGGATGTGATTGTATGTGACATCAAAAGGATGTAAATATGTTGTGAAACCTTCGGAAACTTCGAATTATTATAATTCCCACAAACTCATGGTGAATAATTATATGTAGATTTAGCACGTTGATTTAAGGTTTAATTGGGAATACCCAACCAACACGGCGGGATATCCGTGACTGACACGACGGGATATCTGTGACCGGTACGGCGGGATATCCGTACAAATTGTGTTTCGGTACGGCGGGATATCCATTCTTTGATTTCCAATCAGTGGAAATACTTAGTTCAGCATAAGTCACATAATTCGACTTGGGGCATTTTTGCAAATGGTTCATGTGAACGACGATGGTGGGCATTTCCATCGGGGGCTCAATAGCATATATGCTCGAGGGACTATTTAAGTGATTGATTTAAGTTTTGTGAAATAAGAAAAAACTTTTGAGATTATGATAAGTGTGACTTTTGAAATATGCATCAGTTATCTATTTTAGTCAATTTAAATGTTTTTTAAATTGTGTTTCTTATAAAGAGGTATATGCTTTGAATTATGTAATGAAAGATATGTTTGAGTAAGAAAATTATACATGCTATCACTATTCCCTATTGATCTTAGATGTAGCTCATCCCTCGACTATACGTCACAGGTACGGGTGTTGGTCTGGATCTGATACCGGAGAAAAGAACGGGATCTCCAATTTGGGGAATTCTACCCTAGGTGAGGACTTGGATTGGATAGGTTTTGGGTTTGTATGGTGGATTTGTGGGGACTTAAGATTTGGACTTGACATGTCCTGGGATTTAATACAGTGTTAGGTTTATTTTGTAAGTATCTTTTGGAAGCCACTGTTTAGGTGATGGTCGGCCATCACCGGTGGTTTTCCTTTGGGCCTTTTTTTTTAATGGTTATGTATACAAGAAACCTCTGTTTTTGCGATATATATATCTTTGCTTTGACTCTACTTTTGTAGGTATACCAAGTATTTCTGTAATCGGATTATGAAGTGTGATTCGATGGTCCGGTTTTCCCTCAGTTTAGGATGTAAGAAAGAAAAAAAATATTGTGCAGGTTTCGCGGAAACGGGAAAATCGGGCTGTTACAATTGGCCTCTAAGATTTTTCCTTCAATTTTTTCATACGTGTGCATCCATACATACATTTCAGAAGCGAGCTTAGTTGCAATCCACCCATACATTTAAGTACTAAAGATTTTAATTTTTGAATTTCTCACTCTATCAAACGCAGCTCCACGCACAAGAATTTAGTTCGTCTAATTAAATTCATTTTTTTTAGCATCAAACTCAAATTTGAATTCTTGTTTTGGCGTCAAATCATATCTCGCCTAAGTTCCTCGCCAATCAGCCAACCATTTATCTTTTAGAATCTTATTCTATAGATTTCCACCATTCATTTCAAATTATTCCACTTCCTTTATTTTCAGTGGTCCTAAAATGGCTATCATGCTTGTCTTTTACATAAAAGCAATTATTGTTTTCCTCTTCAAGTTTCTCTTTTGGTTCTCTATCAAATCGCAAGTTCTATTTGTTTCTATATTTTTTAATCTTATGGGACTATTTAATTATATCCACCATCCATGTCAAATTATTTCACTTCTTTTATTTCCAATGGAGCTAAAATGACTACTATGTTTGTCTTTACCTAAAGGCCATTATTGTTTTTCTCTTCAAGTCCCTCTTTTGGTTCTTTATCAAATCGCATGGATCAATGTTTTGTCCCTTTCCTTATTTTTAAATCTTACGGTATCAATTAATTATATCCACCATCCATTTCAAATTGTTTCACTTCTTTTATTTCCAATGATGCTAAAATGGCTACCATGTTTGTCTTTACCTAAAGTCAATTATTGTTTTTCTCTTCAAGTCCCTCTTTTGGTTCTCTAACAAAGAGCATGGATCCAAGTTTTGTCCCGTTCCATATTTTAAATCTTATAGGACCAATTAATTATATCCACTTTCCCACAAAATTTGAATTTTGCAGCCCCAACAACAACGTACCACGCCTCACATTTTGCAACAAAAGTTGTAGCTCACTTTCATTGTATTTTTAATTTCGTGTGTGGCAAAATAAATGGCTCATTTTGCATCCACTGAGACCCACCAATTATCACTACTTTTACTCCACATAAATGTGTACTTTCTTATTTTGAATATTGTTTTAATAAATCTACATAAGCTGACCTTTCTTCAACCACTAAATCAGTTTGATTTTATAATAAACACCTAAACATATGATTTGTATCACGGAATGGAGAATACAACATAAATAGTAGTGTAGAGCTGGCTTCAAGAAGAGACAATTTTGGTTTGGCATAGCATGAGCCGGTACGCAAACGATATAATATTTGCTCACATAGGCATAATAAACCTCGAAACACTTTTATTTAAACAAGAAAGTAGGTAGTGCTTCACATGGACTATGATAGAAGGTTTCAAGTGCTAACTAGTAGGTAAAAGAAAACATACTCTCAATAGTGCTTCACATGGGCTATGATAGGAGGCTTCGAGTGCTAACTAATAGGTCAAACGAAACGTAGACTCGAAACCCTTAAACAAGAACAAATTGAATAGAGATCCATGTTAAGAACAAAGTTCCAACGAAGACGAACTCAAAACCCCAAAACGAGGAAATGCATGCAATAAATTGACGATGAACCATTCAGTGTTCTTTTTCAGATCCAATCCCGATTACAACCTCAATAACACATTCACCAACAAAATTTATAACAAAAACATTAAAAAATTATACTATAAATTTTTTCATTACATGTCTCTATTGGCTCTCTAAGATTTTTCCTTCAATTTTTTTTATACACAATATTTTTTTTTTTCTTAAGGTCATGCCACCATATTGGAATCTTTAGAAATTGGCGTGTCCAACATTTTCGACACCTTGGCACTGGTGCCACATGTTTAGGTTACTCAAGCGGCAATGGATATGTTTGAAAAAAGCCAATTGCTACATGTTTATTGGAAGAAAAAACAGTTGGGGAGATATAACAATTGATGGATTGGGAGGACGGTAAATAGTTTCGGTAATTCCAGAAGCTGAATGCCTTAGGGAGGAGTCATTGCAAAAGGCTGAATTATATAACCTATTAATATAAAGATGAAATAACTATAAAGAAACATACCCTATCTAGGGTATATTAGAGAGGGAGATAGAACGCAAATACACTAAATGGCCCTCATTTATATTAGAGAGGGAGATAGAACGCAAATACACTAAATGGCCCTCATTTATACTATTCAAGATAAAATTAAATGAGAAGAGCTCCTCATATAGAGGAACAACCACTAACATATCCCATAACTCAGCAAAGTGGGACTATTTCATAACACTATGCCACATAATTGAACACACAATACTTCACTGCATATTACTTTCAATACACCTAAACAAATATGGAAGCTTAAACTATGGATAAATATATAGCCACTATCTCCAACACTCTCATTCAGGTTGGAACTACATGAAAGGATACATGTTCATACCATGGTATTAGAACTCAGCTGATACCGAAACATATCAGGGATAGGATCTCGTCAAGAACCGATACAAAGGCATGACAGCAATTAGACCACTGTACTTACGAGAAAAAGTATAAAAAATAAAGGCATATAGAAACATAGCGTCTAAAAACTGCAATAGAGACAAGGAACTTGAAGACACTTCAAATATTCAAATATCCAATTCAGCATGTCATTTAATTTCCATGTTATAATTGATAAATTTAATTTATAATTATACCATAGATCAATAGCACTTCAATTACTCTACAATTCAACCATAAGGGGCATTCTCGACAAGGGCATGTAAAGGATATCCTAGTCAATTATGCAGATTTTGTAAAAAATTACAAAACAGTCCAAAATCATTACAAAACCAAATAAAACAAAACAAAACAAAAAAAAATGGACAATATCAGAAAAATTAAATCCCATTGTTTATAGGAAAAAATCTAAACTTAAAAAAATAGAATAATCATGTGGATGTCTCCAAATTCATTATTACAAGTCACAAAAAAGTCCTAAATCTTAGAAAAAATCATGAAATAAGAACCCATTGTCAAAAATCCCATTATACAAGAAAATTCATGCAATATAATGATGGTCTCCGTCATGCCACGGGAGTCTCCGAAAAAAGATATTTGACTATGAGTACATGCGTGGTCCACACGCCTGGACTAGGTATTTAAATATACTGATTCACTCATTTAAGATCACTTTTAAAATAATAACCCATCATAATAAAATAACATGAAGCATGAGACAAAATTTGAAATATCGAAAGGGCTAGCATAATTTTGGGATTTTATGCTAGCCATTATGGGCATTTTTCCCATAAATAAGCAATGTACAAATTATCAATAAATAAAAATAATAATAATAACCCAACATAATAAAATAACATGAAGCATGCGACAAAATTCAAAATAACAAAAAAAAAAATTGAGTCGAAATATCTAATATAAATAAATAAAAATTGAAAAGGGGAAAATCAAACGTCTGAAAAAATACCCTGCGCCTAAATCGCTGAGGCGGCTCACTGTTCCTTCTAGCAGTGTGAGATAGAACCCTAACAACAGGCGATGGATCGCACCAGAAACACAGTACTGCATCCTCACGAACAGCCTTGGAAGACCAAAAAAAAAAACAACCAAACCGCTATTATTCTGAAAACGAAGACAAAAAAAACACAAAAAATTAAAATTAAAATTAGGGATTCAACAGTGATCACCATCATAAACAGCAGTCTTGATCTCAGCCAATTTGTTGCTAATCCGCTTGGGCTGACCAAAAAACCTTCCTCTTCTTCTTCAGTCCGTTAAGCTTTCTGCAATTATTATTTTAAAAGAAAAATAATAATAATAATAATAAGAGAAAAATTAAGAATCAACTATATTTAAGAAAAACAAATTCAAGAAACCCATCTTGATGATTTAGTTGAGCTAAAAAAGTTGGGGATATATAACAATTGATGGGTTGGGAGGATGGTAAATAGTTTCGGAAATTCCAGGAGAAGCCAAATGCTTTATGGAGGAGTTATTGCAAAAGGCAGAATTATATAATCTATTAATATAAAGATGAAATAACTAGAAAGAAACATACCCTATACCGCCTTGATGATTCAGGAGCTTCAAACAACTACCCTCTTTTTTGAAAAAAAAAAAGAAAACGAGCATTGAAATCTACTCCACTTGATGAGTCAGTGTTCGATCGTTGAGACTTACCAGCAGCCCTCGGAACATGGGAATATGGAGAGGCGTCTTCAAAATTAGGGCTCGACGATCCAACGCTCATCCCTTCCATAAAGATTACCCAAGGCTTCGATGATTGCTCAAGGCTTCGAAGAACGAGACAGAGAGAGAGAGAGAGAGAGAGAGAGAGAGAAGCGATCGTGAGAGAAGTAGAAAATGAATTGAAGAAGCTACCGCCCATCTAAGCCGTCTGATCATCAAGAGTTAAGTAATCTAGATGAATCTCTTCTGAGTGTTGTCAATGGACCGGCCAGGTAGGACTTTTGCATTGCCCTAGTCCTAGCCTTAGGTGGGCCTTAATATGGTTGGCATTAACCCTAGACATAGCCTTGCGTGGGCCTTAGTATCGATGGCCTTAGCCCTAGCGGGCCTCAACATGGTCGGCCTTAGCTCTAGCTCTAACGTGTAAGGCCAGGCTTTGGGCTTTTAGATATTACCTTTTTTCTCATTGTTGTTCTTATACTATAAAAGAAATATATATATATATATATATATATATATATATATATATATATATATATATATATGATAATTATTATTAGAGAATTATAAACAATAAATTATAATATCAAATATGAAGGATACATTTAAGTAAAAAATATATATATAGAATAAAATTCACTTATATATATATATATATATATATATATATATATCCACCCTACGCCAGAGCCTTACCCTATCTTAGCCCAGCCGTAAATTTCAGGCCTTTTATTTTAAAGGCCCAAGCCCTACTGTAGGGCCCTCAAAATTGGCATTTTCCCTAACATTTTGGACTTGGCTGGGCTTTTAGGGGCGGCCCGGTCCTTTGGCAGTCCTACATTCGACATTTAAAAAAAAAGGAAACTTACTATTTTTGGAATATGTGCTATGTGGAACATATCTAAGCCGTCTGATATTTGGAACTGTAGGAATTTTTTTGTTCGAAAGATTGGCAAGAGATATAGTTCATATGACGGGCTTTGATTAAGTTGAATCAGATGATACAAATTTGTGTAATTTCATGCTGATCTTTGACATAATGATCTTTACATCATGACCTTCAAATCACACGACTTAGATCAGTTCCACATGAAGTATAGACCCGATGGTACTGTGGAGAGGGATAAAGCATGTCCTGTACCAAAAGGGTTCACTCAGACCCAAGAAGCTGATTACCAAGAGACTTTTACACCAGTCGCAAAGTCTAATACTATCCGTTCTACTTATCTCTTGCAACCTGTAGACATTGGCCATTGTATCAGCTGGATGTAAAGAATGCCATTCTTCATGGAGATTTGAGAGAAGCCTACACAACACTACCACCTGGGTTTATAAACCAGGTGGAGAGCCAAAAAGAGTCTACAAGTTGAAAAAATCAATTTATGGGTAGAAACAGTCACCTAGAGCTTGGTTTCAGAAGTTCAGTGGCGCCATCATGAGAATTTGCTACCAAAGAAGTTACTATGATCACACTCTCTTTGTGAAGAGGGGTGCTCATCTCACTGTAGTGCTGGTATATGTAGATGACGTCATTGTCACTGGTGATGATAGTGATGAGATACTCTAGTTGAAAGGGTATCTAAGTAGAGCTTTTGAAATCAAAGATCTAGGTCCCTTGAAATACTTGCTTGAGATTGAGGTTGCTAGATCTAAGAATGGTATTGCGTTGTCTTAGAGAAACTATACACTTGATATACTTAAGGATACAAAGATGTTATCATATGTAAACAACAAATTTGCATAGAATATAAATCTAAAACAAATAAATTACAACAAATTTCCCCTCGCCAGGAGAGGGTTTATTGAAAATGACGGACTTTACACTTCTGAGTATCGCAGTTGATTCCCCGTTAATTACATCAAAATGAATGCCTCTGATTAAAACCTACTAAAGAAAAGTAATTATATCTCTGAAATAAAGAAATCCCAAGTCTAAGTCTTGATAACATCTTCAATCCGTCACAATACGAGATGGGTGTATAGTATCGCCTCTTCGTTAGAGATTTGGGCGATTTGAAATAAAAGACGTCGGAGGAGAAACTCCTCCGGAATTTAGACCCATTTGATCGATAGGCATGATCAAATATGGGCATGAGAAGTTCGTGGATGAGTCTCATGATGAATTCCCGTTCACTCGTTTGAAAGATAAAGTCAAATATCGGGTTCATTTTCTAATGTCTAATCATTAAAAGAATTAACACTTTTGGTTATGAGATATCAAATTATGCCATTATGGGTCTAATATTACAAACAAATTTAGGATTTGATCATAGGTTATTTTGTAATGATTTCACCATTAGATCATGTAATGATCTATTATAATACAATTATTTAATTGTAAAGTTACTGAATCCACTGTTGAATTTCTTCAAAACCATGAGATTTGATCAATACATGGTAAATTCATAGTTTGATCTCGTTAGGATCTCGTATAATGATCGATTGACCAAAAGTCAACAAGTCCATCATTGGATTTAACCAAAATTATAAGTTTTGATCAATAGGTAATAAATCCACCATTGGATCTCATTACAATCTCGTATTTTGATCGTTTGACTAAAAGTCAATACATCCATCATTGTATTTGACCAAAATCATAAGATTTAGTCAATATGTGAAAAATCTACTGTTGGATCTCGTTACGATCTCGTATTATGATTGTTTACCTAAAAGTCAACAAATTCACCGTTAGATTTGACCAAAATCATAAAATTTGGTCAATATGTGTTACAAATTCACCGTTAGATCTCATTAAGATCTCATATTATGATCGTTTGACCAATAGTCATCAAGTCGACCGTTGGATTGGACCAAAATCACAAGATTTGGTCAATATGTGATAAATCCATTGTTGGATCACATTATAATCTAATATTATGATCGCTTGACCAAAAGTCAACAAATGTCTCATTGGATTTGACCAAAATCATAATATTTGGTCAATATGTTACAAATCCACCGTTGGATCTCATTAAGATCTCGTATTATGATCGTTTGACGAATAGTCATCAAGTCGACCGTTGGATTGGACCAAAATCATAAGATTTGGTCAATATGTGACAAATCCATTGTTGGATCACATTACGATCTAATATTATGATCGTTTAACCAAAAGTCAAGAAATGTCTCATTGGATTTGACCAAAATCATAATATTTGGTCAATATGTGACAAATCCACCGTTGGATCTTGTTACAATCTTGTATTATGATCATTTGACTAAAAGTCAACACTTTCACTGTTGGATTTGACCAATACTTTGAAAGAATTTTTTATCTCGAGGTTAAGATTCAAACCCTAAATTTAAGGAAATGATGATCCGAACCACGGGAGAAACTCTAGATTTGAGTATGATCTAAATCCGATAATCTGATGGTTGTGCGTGTATGTAGAAAGATTATTGTAAATTAGTGTTGATTGTGATCATAATAAGCGATGAGTAATCGAAGTCAATTGTGGCCATGATGAGGTATTCACAGCTAAAGCTTTCTTTGAATCTATAATTGCAACCAAATTTATGTAAGGGATCAACTTAATATTGATAAGTGTAACCTGTACGTATAAGGGCCTAGGCATGGGCCCGTGGGCCCATATATTCCTAAGTGTATCCAATATACGTAAGAGTCGCGGGCATGGGCCTATAATAGGCCCACATAATCTCGAATTTATATCCCTGGCATAAAGGGTCATGAGCATGGGCCTATAATAGGCCCACATTGTCTCGAATAAGACCTAAGAATACTTAGCAATGACCCCTAAGTGAGCCCATATAAATCTAAGTGTCTACCTTAGAAGAAAGAGAAGAGGAGAAAGTCTTCACACAGTCAAAGTCTTCAGGAGTCAAAGTGGCAAAGATTTGGCGTAGAGAAGTTCCTATCCGAAAATTTAAGGGGGAGGGTGTTATTTACAGAACTACCGTGGCGGTTCCATCCTACGGTCTTCTTAGCTTCCTCTCGAATCAACATTAAAGATGAGAGGAAAAAGGAAGAGTCAATGTGGGTGGGGTTCCACGTGGACCCATAGAAGAGGGAAAAGAAAGAAAGAAAGAAGAAAGAGCTAGAAAGCAACCCTACGTGGATCCCTAGGAGAGAGAAGAGAGTTTCCATGTAGGCGGTCCCTTTCGTGGGCCATGAGAGAGAGAGAGAGGAGAGCCAGAAAGAAAGAAAGAAAGAAAGAGGAGAGAGAAGAGAGGTTCCACAGAGAGGGTCCCTTGCTTGGGCCATGAGAGAGAGAGAGAAAGGGAGAAAGAAAGAAAGAGAGAAGAAAGGTTCCACGTAGGGTGTCCCCCGCGTGGGCCATGAGAGAAAAAGAGAGAAATGTACCCACACGGGGTCCACCGCGTGGGACCTAAAATAATTCCATCGGAGTTCATTAAGGACTCCTAATCTATCTTTAATTAGAGATATTCCTCTCTTCTATAAATAGACATTTAAGCGTTATTAATTTCATTAATATTCTAGCTCTAGAATTAGAAGAAAAAGAAGAAATTTTTCAACCCTTTTTTAGAATATAAAAATTTGTGCCAAGTGCCACATAGTGTACGCCAGCTCTACTACACCCATTGAGCATAATCATAGACTCAAGAGGTAGTGAAGAAGCACTACTCAAGAATATTCAGATGTATCAAAAAATTGTTGGCAAGCTGATTTATATCACCATGACAAAGCGTGTGTTGTTAGTGTTGTCAGCCAATACATGCAATCTCCTATAAATATTCATCTTAATGTTTTCTACAAATTATTAAGATATTTGAAGGGTGATATTAAGATATCTTAATGTTTTCTATAGAATATTAAGATATCTGAAGGGTAGCCCAGGAAGAGGAATATTATATTGTGATCGTGGTCACCTTGATGTGGAGATCTTCACTGATATTGACTGGGCTGGTTCACTTGATGATAGGAGATCTACCACGGGTTACTACAAGTTTTTAGGTGAAAACCTTGTTACTTGGAAGTCAAAGAGGCAACATGTGGTTTCCAACTCTAGCGCTGAAGGAAAATATGAAGCCATGTTGCAAGGTACTGTGGAAGGAATATGACTAAGATGTTGGTGTGTCCATAAGAAGTATTATTAAGTTGGTATGTCTGTGTGAGTGGTTGTATATGTTTTTTTCTTTATATGTAACAAGGTGTGCTAGAGATGATTAGGATGTCATCATTAGTTTGTATGCAAGTGATATAAGTACCAATAATGGAAGGGGTTTGTGTGTGCTTGTTACACAACCCTAATTTCCTCCTCATCTCTTCTCTCGTTTCTTCTTCCTCTCCTTCTCCAAGCTAATTCTAACTCTAATTTACTGTTATGCATTTTATCTTAGTATCAGAACCCTATCTAGGCTAAGTTTCTTTTTTGTTATCTTCATCAATGGCTTAGCGGCAACTCCCTCAATGATTCGACAACTAATCCAATCAATCAAACAAGAATAGAATCTTGGTTAAGCAAACAATTGACTCTATGCTGTCCACATTTCCTTCTCAGATATTCTTCAGCTGCCGTTAATGGCATTTCCTGAAGCAGCATTACCTCATCTTCCATCATTGGTTGACATCAGCCCTACGACTGTTGCAACGACAACGGTATCTCCGGTGATGGAGTATCTTTGGTGCAGCCCAATTCTTTTTTGCTGCTGGTATGTTGATTGCATCCAAGATTTTTTATAAAAGGGCTGGGAATTTATATGACTGCTGATATACTTAGTCACAAGGTGTTTGATAAAATGCTTCTAAGAAAGAGTTGATGTCATCTCTTTCCATTACTGTTGAGATGAAAGACAATGGCTGTGTATACAACAAAATTTGCGGTAATCTCGATAATCTATGGTAGTTTGTGAAGTTTTTCTGTGACATTCTGTGGTGAATACTTGTGGTAACTTGTGAATATTAAATTCAGCAGTAATATGTGGTAATCCTTGAGGAATTTCTATGACATTGTGTGATGAATGTCTGCGGTAACATGTGGAAATTCAATTCAGCAGTGCTGCCGAGCCTTGTTGTTGGCAAATAGCTATTTTTGAATTATTGTCTGTTTTCTATAAAGCTGTTGGCTGAAGTATTGAAGCCTTGAAGGTTAGTTGAAAAAGGTTATAACTGGTTGAAGGCTGTGTATACAGAATTTTTTCATCCAATTGATGTATTAAAGGCTGTGTAGCTTAGTCCCGTAATAGAGTGTTGAAGTCTGAAATATTAGGAGCCGTGTATACAGCAGTGGTGTAGCTTAGTTCCGTAATTGAGTGTTGAAGTCTGAAATATTAGGAGCCGTATATACAGCAGTGGTGACCAGCAGCGTTTAGTTGTTGTATAACCACTTGGGTGTTGACTAGCAGTAGTGGCTCCTAGGTGTTTGCTGAATTGTCTCCGTGGACATAAATTATTTGTTGGAATGTCTGTGTAGGCTTATGTTATTACAGTAGTGCAGTCTTGTGTGGTGTTATGGTACCACAACTATGAAAGATTCCGGAGTGGTGATTGGTGGTAGATGCTCCATGATAGAGTTAAAAAAACAGGTACAGTGTCGTTGAGGTAGAAACAGATGTCGCTCACACTGCTCATGCCTCTATTTCTCCTCCATGTCTTGAATCATTGACATTAGAGCCACAGCTCATATGACAGGGATGACGTCTCTCTTCCAGTCTTTGTCACCTATGTCAGGCCCATGTCATATACGTTTTGCCGATGGGGCTCTCGTTCCAGCTATGGGTAAAGGAATAGTCAAAGTTGGCTCTCTATCTTTATTTCCCATTACATGTTCCCAAAGAGTCCTTGAACTTTTGTCTGTTAGTAGTCTTGCTAAATATCACAATTGCAATGTTACCTTCTTTCCCTCCTATTATATTTTTTAGGCTTTGTCAATCGGGAAGGTGCTTGGTCATGGTAGAGAGGACAAAGGGCTTTATATAATTGACGCTATGAGAAATCATGATAATCAAAGGGTTCAAAGGACAACTATTGTTGCTACTACTTCAGTTGATGAGATACAATTGTGGCATGCTCGTTGTGGCCACATTCCCCTAAGAAATTCAAGACAATGGACAGAAATCTCTAGAGATGTCAAGTGTGTGAACTCTCCAAATGTACAAAAGTTCCTTATCCTCCTAGGGGGTAATCGACGTGGTATTTCTTTTAAGATTGTCCATTCTGATGTGTGGGGTACTTCCCCAGTTGTCTTTGTTCAGGGTTACCGTTAATTTGTTCATTTTATTAATGACTGCATACATTACACTATGTTATTCTTGATGGGTTATATATAAATATAAATTGAGGGCCGGGGATATGGGTTTGAATGCATGGTTAATCAATGCATTCGAAACAGGTGGGGCCCATGTGGCACCCATCCGGGGGATCAGGTGCCACGACAACTTGCCCACGGACGATTAGGTCCATTTACAAAAAAATTAATTAAAAAAGGGGATATCCACCATCCAAAATATGGTCAAAGGAAAAAAAAATCAATGCAGTAGTATGTGTGGTGTGGTACCCAAACTTTAACAAAGTTTTGACCACCCAAAAACTTTTTTTTTATTTTTCTTCATTGATGAAATGTCACATGGAACATGAACCAAAAAAGGGTGTTATTTTGGGATCACGAACCAATATGCCCTTTTTCCATATATATATATATATATATATATATATATGTGTGTGTGTGTGTGTGTGTGTGTGTGTGTGTGCATGTGTGTTAAGTAGAGGAAAAATTCTAGCAGCTATCAACCTTCATGAAGAAATTGAAAAAGAGTTATTAATCCACATGGCCACATGAAATAATGATATTATAAAATACAATACAAAAGAGGAAAGAAAAGCACTGAAATTACCTCTAGGCAATGATATTGCACCCCCACTATTGCATGCAGTCTCAACCTCGATGGTGAAGTAACCATAGAACAAAAATGTTAGATCATATAAGTAACAATTCAATAAAAATATAAAGGAAAGATAATAGAAATATACGATTTGATTGTATGTTTTTATCTTGAAATCTATTCTGCTTTGAACGAATACTATTGGCTTTGACAAAGTTTTGACCATCCAAACCCTTTTTTTTTCTTCATTGAGATGAAATGCCACATGACACATGATCCAAAAAAGGGTGTTGTTTTGGGATCATGTGCCACATGGCACGTGATTTGGGTTTGTGCCCTTTTGCCATATATATAATGTGTATATATATATATATATATATATATATATATATATATGTGTGTGTGTGTGTGTGTGTGTGTGTGTGTGTGTGGTAAGTAGAGGAAAAATTATTAGCAGCTATCAACCTTTATGAAGAAACTGAAAAAGAGTTATTAATCCACATTGCCACATGAAATAATGATATTATAAAATACAATACAAAGGAGGAAAAAGAAAAGTACTAAAATTACCTCTAGACAATGATGTGGCACCCCCGCTATTACATGCAGTTTCAACCTCGATGTGAAGTAACCATAGAATACAAATTTTAGATCAGATCAGTAACAGTTCAATGAAATTGTAAAGGAAAGATAATAGAAATATACGATTTGATTGCATGCTTTTATCTTGAAATCTATTTTGTTTTGAACAAATACCATTGGCCATGAGTCACTCATTTAATTTTTATTATAATCTAATGCCAATATGAAATATTGCTAACATTGATACAAACAGTACAAGGAATGTCTCTATTACCTGTCTTGTATCAATGATTATTTTGGGACAATGAGGATACTGTTTTTTATAAGTTTGGGGAGGTAGAACTGCTAGGTAAGGGAATATAAAACCAAATATGAGTTGTGTAAGCAAGAGATTTAAGTATTAAGTGAGATAAAAAAAATATGTTTTAGCAAACATTTAAAAAAAATATTTTTTTAAAAATTTATACAAAAAAAAACCTTTTAACCCCTAGCTGATCCCTAGTGGAGGAGTTTAGTCTCCTGAGAGTTTTCAATGAAGATACTCACAAACTTCAAAAATCTTTTTTAAAACATCAAATTTAACACATTTTCAATGGAATCAAAAAATATAAACCATATTTAACCCAAAATTCATCTCCATTAAAACTTCAAACCTATTAATTCATATAAGCAAGTTAATCTAAAGCAACCATACATCCATCTTCCATAATCGATCCACATAGATCTAGTGTGAAGTGTGTGTTCATTACCAATTTTCACTGTAAAAAATCCAAGCATAGCTTCAATACTTACCCATAAATTTTTTACTTTGACTCAAAACTCACTTGGGTATACTTCCTCAATGAAAAGTCAATAAGTATGGGTTCACTCACTTTCAATATGTGGTTTAGAATATGAAACAAACTGAAATTTACCACATTTTTCAATGAAAAATGGTAAACAAAGATGAAACAAAAATCTCATGGAATGATTTCTAATCCTGAAATTCATAAGGCAATTCATCATAGATTTCACAAATTAAACTCTCCAACAGAGTAGTTTCAATCAACCTCGGATCAAAAAGGTCTTTCTTTTTTGTTGTAGTGGGGCTGCGGGTTAAAGGTAAGAAAGAAAATTGATAAGAGGATTCAAAATTCTGAGAAAGTAAGCAAGTAGAGAAGTGCTTCAAAATTTTCTTCCTTTAAAAACCTTATGTTTTCTTCTCAACTTTTGTAAACATAAAACTTTCTTTTTTCTTTTCTCTTTCTTCTCTTGATACTTTTCAAACATTTTTTTTATAGCTCATATCATTTTTTTCTTTTTTAAGCACAACATAGGCTCATATCCTTCTTCTTTTTTTCTTTTTTTTTTAAGCACAACATAGCACGGCATAGCACCCATCTTTTTTTTCTCTTTCTCTTCACCTCCAAATATCTTCACAACTTCCCCAATAAGTTCCAACACCTTCTCTTTCACCTCTTAAATTCTCAAAGTGGGGGTAAGGCTAAAATTCATTGGCTAAGGTTAAAAGTACTTTGGTTTAACAAAGAAAGGTTAACTTTTATTTGGCTCAAGAGTGGGTACTAAAAAAGGATATTAACAAGGTAAGTCATTTTGAAGCTCAAACTGTCCATGGATGGCCTTAGATCATATCCTCGGTTTCATGAATACTTACTTCAAGGCTTTGAATTCAAATTGCAAAACTTCTAACAAAAAGCTTATTCATTTCATTCATAAAACAAAGCAAAGAAACATGTGAGATCTACAAAAATTCTGAATTTCAAAGAAAATAAGAGTGATGTATATAAATTCTCTCGAAAAGAATAGTTTAAGGCACAAATCTCTCATGATTTAGTCTTTTCAAGAATTTATAGTTCATACTTCAACTATGTTCTTCAATTTCCAGTTCAAATGGTAATGAATGTGTAAAAATTTTACTAGATCTATGCTTCTCAATCACTTCAAATTTCAGCACAATTAACTAAAAATTAACTCATTTAACTTCAAAACAGATTTTCTTTATTTTAACTTCAATTTATTAAGAAACAAACATGGTTCAATCTTTATTTTCAAATCATTTTTATGTCAAATTTAATATTTAAAATAATTTAAAAACTAAAAAAAAAAAAATTTATGAATGTTTTGCCAAATCTCTGTAAAAACCAATACAAAACAAATTTTCTATATCTCACTTAACACTTGATACTTAAAATTTTTTTTAACACTTACTTACATAGCGTATACTTGATTTATAATTTACTTACCCAGGTGGGTTACCTACCTCAAACCTATTAAAAATAGTGTCCTACTGCTAACAATCACAGTGAATCCAACGAAGAATGAGGAAGAGGTTCTCATCTCAAAAGAATTATTGCAATAAGAAAGGCAGTGAAAATAAAATACCCGTTTGCCGATATATATCGTCCAGCTCCGATATCGAAACGTACCATACGATATGTACCGGTTCCGAACAATACATTGGTATGTATCGTCCGGTACATTCCAAAAAGTATGAGAAGCACCGGTACGGTACTTTGACAGTACTTTGAACCATGTTTGGTACATTATCTAGGATACCGTTTACCTCAATTTGGAAAGGAGTTGCTACTGTATCATGTCTTTGACAAATTCATCTTATAAAATTAGCCAATTTATAAGATGTAAAAACAGCCAACAAGTTGCAACTTAATAGAATACCTTTTGTCGAGTCACCTCCCAAAGTGGGCCCAAAACAGGATGTAAAAGTATAATAAACGGTGGTCCAGAAGGAATATATTTGTTGTTCTCTTCAATCTAGCAGACATAGAGTAGACAAATATAAAAAAGTTAACACATCTTCATAAAAATGGATTCAACTAATAATTTATACTGTGTTATCTTAGAGAAACAAAATAACGCAATGACTAACTTTATATAATATAGTGATGTTGACTATCACTAAAGTAGTCAATCATCTCATGCATCAATAGCTAGGAGAAACCCTATAAGAAAGCAAAATTGACAGTTATTACAAAGTACAAGTTTTAGTCCATGACTGGAGAAGAAGAATGGGGCCCAAGATTCCAGACACAAGATTTAAAATGCATACTGATTGTTCAGGGACTAGACGTATGGTTTATGAAGCAAACTATTTCTACAAGAATTAACAAGAAGGATGGATACATAATAGAGATTCTTAAAGAACTTGCCAATGAATCATTGCAAATAATGAGTTGTCGTCTCAGCTGTGAAGTGAGTGGACCTTGAGACACACCTAAAGTTTAACAAAGAGCATATAAATTAGTCCATGTCTCAAAATTCAAAAAACTGCACAACTGATAAGACGTAAATATAACAGAAACAAGATCTCTATCATTTGACCCTGGTTTGAAGTAATAGTGGTCTATAACTAATAACTAATGTGAGACAGAGAGAGAATTTTATAACTTGGGCCAATGAATACTGGTTTGAAGTAATAGTGGAGGTAACCCCCCAGGAGTGTAGTGTTGAGACCATTGAGATAGGTTAACATCTACATGACCGACTGATGCATCACTAATAATGTCCTCAACTTCACCACTGCTCGTCTGATCACTCCCACTAACTTCATCTTCAATGTTCGATCGGTTCCCATACATCAATCTTGAATAAGCAACCGATGTTGCTTCCAAGTATTCAGTGGCTATAGGTTTTATTTGGTTTTTGCACCATAACGTTTTTACTTGAGTTTCTAAAATCAGAAATCTAAGGAGGTTTCGGTGATTAGAAAAATACCTTACGGGGATTAGGCCATTTGAAGTGAAAAAGTTGAGAATTTGGGCTTGGGGATCTCTTTGAGGAATCCAATCCATGAGATTATCAGATGCTCCTAGGAAAAATCCATTGGCTGTAACAGTTTGTGACTGCAAATATATCTACAAATTAAAGAGAGAATAAACTAGTCATGATCAATGTAATTGAAAAGAATAAAGTGACAACTCAAGGAATTTGAAATCATATTTTCAAAATGAAATACTAAAAATAAATATCAAGTGGTTCTCAATCTTGTTCAATTTTAGTCACACAACTTAGAAAATGAAAATAAATACCAAGCGGTTGCTCATATATACGCAAGCGCTAAGGTGGACAATGGGGTTTCAACGCCTGATGCATGCTTGGCACTTAGCATGATGCATCATCGCAAGAAACCATAGAGCCATACATATTTAAGTGGTTGACTAGTTGACGACAAACCAAAATGATTGATCCATCGACTAAGGAACTAGCCGTTTGAGCTAGCTACTACAGGCACACAATTATCCATTTGTGGGGTTATGCATTCAACTAGTTGTTTGTGTGTGTACGAGTATTGCATTTGAATCATTCAATCATTAAGAAAAGTGAATAGTTGGAAACAAGGACCAAAACAAACATTATTGAAAGTGGTTCTAACCATCCACAAAATAAGCTAGGTAGTACCTAAGAATGATAACAAGTTTAAAATGAAAATAAATCCCAACAAAGATAAGTAATTAAAAGAAATTAAGGAAAGTACTACTTCCATTGCAAAATCATCTATTTTGCTCGAGACTACTGGGATAAAAAAAATCAAGTGAACTAAGGCAAATCATTGCAAGGTGACTAAGGCAAATCATGTTGCATCTGAGAATAGCTGATTGTTCGATATGAAATCAACCATACGCATCTCAAAGAAGCCAAGTCTTTTTAAGACTTATGAATTAGTTGGTGGCGAGAATGAAGTGGAGATGGGAAGCAATATTTGCAGAAGTTCATAGGCAAAGGCATCTTAGAACTGGGCTCTGTAAAATTCCTTACACATTAATTTTTCTCGTTTATCCGACATTTGTGAAAATTTTATATCCGGTGATTTTCTAAATCAGAGGGGTGGTGCAGGAGTTAAAAAAGTTCATCTTGTCCAAGAATGGGATGTTTGTTGGGCAAGGTTATTCTTTCAAGGGACATTGAGTAGGTCAAACAAAACGTAGACTCGATAGCACTTCACATGGGCTATGATAGGAGGTTTCGAGTGCTAACTAGTAGGTCAAACGAAACGTAGACTCGAAACCCTTAAATAAGAAAAATTCAACAGTAGACCTGATTTTTCAAGGGTTTCAAAGTAGAGATCCATGTTAAGAACATAGTTCCAAAGAAGACAAACTCAAAACCCCAAAACGTGGAAATGCATGCGATAGATTGATGATGAACCATTCAATATTCTTTTTCAGATTCATTCCCGATTACAACCTCAATAATCCATTCACCGTCAAACTTACTAGCAAAAACCTTCAAAAATTATACTATAAATTTTTTCATTACATGTGTAAATTGGCTCTCTAAGATTTTTCCTTCAATTTTTTCATATGTATGCATCCATACATACATTTTAGAAGCGAGCTCAATCGCAATTCATCCATACATTTAAGTGCTAAAGATTTTAATTTTAGAATTCCTCTCTCAAACACATCTCCACACAAATTTGGTTAAATGCATTTTTTATAGCATCAAACTCAAATTTGAATTCTTGTTTTGGCGTCCAATCATATCTCGCCTATGTTCTCCCATCAGCCAACCATTAATCTTTTAGAATCTCCTCCTGTAGATTTCCACCGTCCATTTAAAATTATTCCACTTCCTTTATTTCCAATGGTCCTAAAATTGCTACCATGCTCGGCTTTACATAAAAGCAATTATTGTTTTCCTCTTCAAGTGTCTCTTTTGGTTCTTTATCAAATCGATTGGATCCAAGTTTTGTCCGTTTCCATTTTTTTCAATCTTATGGGACCAATTAATCATAGCCACCATCCATTTCAAATATTTCACTTATTTTATTTCCAACGGTGCTAAAATGACTACCATGCTTGTATTTACCTAAAGGCAATTATATTTTTTCTCTTCAAGTCTCTCTTTCGGTTCTCTATCAAATCGCATGGATCCATGTTTTGCCTCTTTCCAAAATTTTAAATCTTATGGTACCAATTAATTATATCCACCATCCATTTCAAATTCTTTCACTTATTTTATTTCCAGACATAAGTTTCTTATTGATATTTGGTTAAACAATACTAAGGAATGTGAAATGGCAATTACAAGCTAAATGAAAAGAACAAATATTTGGAGTAAAGATCAATGTAGCAATGTCAGTGAATTCCTTTATTCATGAATCGATCTATCATCATCCAACGATTGTTTCACCGCTTTAAATAGAAGTTATTTTTTTATAGGCAGAATAAATAGAGACAAATATAAAATATAATTTAACATACCCTCTTGATAGTTGAAACTCCTATCATTCACAGCTCAACCCCCAAGCAGTCAAAGAGGAAAGACCTGTCGGGAACCACCATTAGAACATCTGACCAAACAATGGAACCCCTCAATTCTCCGGAACTATGTTTCCAAACCGCGACCTCAGCACACATAATCTTAGTCTCAACATCCCCAAACCTGCTCAATGACCAAACCACAAACAACCTCCCACCAACATTAGTCAATCTCACGTAAGTATAACGCATTAACAAATAATCACCTACCCACGTCAATTCCTTCAACCTATTTTCCTTGAGGTCATATCCCTGTAAGCGCCCCGAAAAAGTCCAACAATATAAAATTCCATCTACCACCGCGGCGGCAATCCCCTCCCATCCCGAAAGCAGCTCTGGAGTAATGCAACCCCACTGTGAGGGTGATCCCACAGGATCAAAAACGACCCCCCAACCATATTGTTTTGACACTGCATAAAGCTTATCTCCAAAGACCGTACAACTAGTGAACACCCTTCTATCATGGGACAGGGCAGGGTTTGGCAGTGGAACCCAAGATCCAACAGTGGGATCGAATACCTCCGCCCACGGATCGGAGTTGGAACTGCCGCCGATCACATAAATCTTACCGTCTATAACCCCACCGGCGAAAAGTTCTCTCCCGACACTCAATTTAGGGCCTATTTCCCATTTATTCAACTGGGAATCGAAGATCCAAACACCGCATAGACCACCTCCTATGATGAAGATCTTATGGCCTAGGGTGACGCAACTTGACGCCCATTGTATGAGGTGGAGTTCTGGGTCGGGGTCGATGATCGGGATAGGGGATAGGAGGAAGGGAAGAGATGGTTTTGGAGTTCAGATTGACTGAGAACCATTTATAATCATTAGGTGATGAAAGGTTGATGTAGAGAAATTGTTGTTTGAGATTTGATTGGAGGGTAAAGAAGAGAGGTGAGCGGAGGAGGGAGTGCCATGCTTTCGAAACCAATGAGAGATTTGGGTAACTCAAATACAGACGAGGGATTCGCGCTACACATTGAATCGCAACATCGTTTGGGAGATCGGGGAGAAGAGGAGAAGAGGGGAATTCCTCAACCCGCTTATCCTTCTCTCCTTCATTCTCCTCAATCTCTCTTTCTATCTTACGGAGCTTTTCTCTAACCATCACATTCAAAGCCAAGAGGGCTTAGATTGACAGTGCAATTTTATATTTATATGTTGACGCAACTACGCATATGCAAAAACAAATTTGGTTAAGCACTTTATTAGGTTTGGTGAACTGCATAGAACAAGTTGTGTACTTCGAAGGCTTATGGTAGTCGGGCCTTCAAGGATTTTTGGGCCTTCAACAAAGCCATTCTAATGAAACAGGGATGGCAGCTCTAAACAAACTCTTCTTCGCTAGCGACTCGGTTTTTGAAAACAAGATATTTCCCTAATTCCTCGTTCTTGAAATCAAGCCTAAGCTACAATCCTTCTGTCACTTGGCTTAGTATCTGGGGAATCAAGAACATCTTGAAAGAAGGAATAATCAAAATAGTTGGTAATGAGCGATCGATCGACATATGGGGGGATAGGTGGATCCCTCGTACGAGTTCTTACAGTGTGATCACTCCTCACATGACCCAACAAATTCATAAGGTAGAGGACATTATTATAGGCCGGCCACAAGATTGGAACTCAAATCTTATAAAAAATATTTTTAGGTCGGATGATGCTAAAATTATCTTACAAATCCCGCTCCCGCTTCATCCATGTGATGATAAAATAGCATGGGCTCTTGATAGAAAAGGTAAATTCAGGGTTGAAAGTGCTTATTTTACGGTTCAGAACTACTATGAAAAGAACGGGTCAAGTGAAGGCTCCTGTAGCTATGCCTCATCTGATTCCGTATGAAAAGAGATATGGAACTGCACTATCCCAAATAAAATTAAACACTCCACTTGGCGAGCATGCAAGAACATATTACCAGTGCAATATAATTTGTGGAAGAGGATGATCACCAATGATACAGCCTGTGGGTTGTGTTGACTAGAGACCAAAACCATTACACATGTTTTAAAGGAATGTCCCCACTCGATTCCCCTCTGGTTCATGTCATCCCTGGGTCTTAGGTGTGCTAAACACAAGGTGGAAAACTTCTATTTTTGGGTGAAGAAAATCATATCCGAAAAGGAGAACATTTTAGATCTTTTCTTGGTTATTGCTTGGGCCATTTGGAATCTTAGAAACATAGTGATTATGAACGGAGGTAAAGGGGATGATATACAACACATTCTATGAGCGAAAGGAATGCTTTACGAATTCAAAAAGTCAAATTTTAGAATCGATGCCACGTCTGTGGAACATCCTAACCAAAGTGGAATCTGGTGTAAACCGGGACTGGGTTATTTCAAAATAAATGTCGATGCAGCGTGGAAGAAAATCCAAGCCTTCACCAGTATAGGAGTTGTTATTCGGGATTCCGAGGGTCTGGTTCAAGCATTGATGGTAAAGGGTTGAGGAAATATTCCAAACCCTCTTCAGGCCAAATTGCATGCAATTTCTAATGGGCTACAACTTGCGCTCGACCTAGAACTACAAAACATACACATTGAAAGTGATTCCCTTTCTATTGTTCAATTGATAAATTCATGTCACGTGGATCGTTCTTCCCTCACTATGCTGATTGAGGATATCATGGGTTGATGAACAAGTTTTATTCGACTGCTTGCTCTCATGTCTACTGAGATTGTAACAAAGTGGCACATGGCCTTGCGAAATTAGGAATTAATTCTACTAGCGTTTCTGTTTGGATGGAGGACTATCCTCCTTTGTCTAATCTTGTAACCAGTGATTTATGATAAATGAATTATTTTTTCTCAAAAAAATAATAATAATAACTTTACAAAAGTGTTCAAGTAATGGCTCCCTATATATGTGTGTGTATATGTATATATATATATATTGATATTATATATGGCAAAGGGGAAAATGCGCCAGAGCGTAGAGATATCTCTACGCCTTTTGATGTGAGCGTGACACGTAGCGTCTATTTTGCTATTTTGTGAAGTGATGGGTGACATGGGGCTCACTTTATTAACTAGGGTTCAACTTCTAAAGTATTTTAAAAGTTATATTTCCTTTCAGACGTTATTCTTGACTTTTTAAGAAGTCTCTTTCGATTCTCTCTCTTCTCTCCTTTTTTTCAAGAAAGTGTTAGACTTACTTTTTCAAGTATATTTTACTCAAAAAAATGTGAGTGCCCGATAGCAAAGCGCTAGCACCTTAGTAGCAACGTGCGGCACCTCGCTACCACTACAACGAGGTCAGCCTAACCCTCAACAACTTTGATACCACCCACCTATAGGATGAGAATTCTCATACATGGTTATCTTCTTACCGAGGCCTACCATAATAACTCATCGTGCCTCTTACGACACGCATGTCAGCACATCCGTGCCTCGCTTGGCCTACTCAAGCTTCACCCTGTACCCTGCACAAATACCTGCCCGCGACAGTAGCATGCAGCTCCTCATGTCATCCCATTCTAACATGTCTCGCCGTCATACTAAACCAAGCCCACTATTGTGTGTGGCCCACATGACCAACACATATCAGCATTCGACCCTCAGCTAACGTGCATCACAGTATCCCATGTAGCTCTCAAGTGTCTCCCTCATAGCCGGCCCATGTGCATCGAGACACATAGCTCGGGCACATGGCAACAACACCTTGAGTGACACATGACATTACCGAAACAACGTCCTAGGCCCACCCTTTTAGACCTAAGAGACCAATGTGCACCCTCTAGTGCACAGGTCCCCATGTGTAGGGAAGTAGCTCAACAACTCTCCTCCCCCATATATGGGTTAAACACCACCTCAAGCCAAATAGCAGGGGAACTTCAAACATATTGGTTTGATATACTGCCCATGGCACACGACCTCTGTCTGTGGCACACGACCCGTGCAATACCAACACCTCCAAGTCATCTATCTATGCCCATGCGCGTCTAGTCGCCACCTAGCTCTAGTAGCCATCTTTGCCATACATATAGCGAGAACGCACGCGACGCAAGGCTTCATGCTTCCGCACTCGCGCGCCACATAACTAGCTCCAAGGCCTTATGCCTCCGCACTCGCACATCACATGCCCCCCTCGCCTTCCTGCTAGCCAAACATCCAGCTCGAAGCCCCCACGCCTTCCTGCTGATGCCCAGAGTAAAGATTCTGTCACACGATGCTTCTCTTAAAAAAATTAAAATTAGAGAAGTGTCGGCGCCCCTAAAACGAGGCACTGACACCCGATTAATTTTTATTTTTTTTAGCGAAGCGCCGATACCTGATATAGAGGCATCAACGCCCCTAAAACCACCTTGGCGCCAGGGTGCTAGTGCTTTATTTTTGGAGTGTCAACGCCTCTCTATTAGGGTGTCGGATGTGACGTTGGCTCGCAGTGTGGCCATCCGAGTTAGTCGCAGGACACTTGTACCACTAGTGCATCAGGCATTGGTGGGTTAAAGCTGGGGCATTGTCGGCGTGTCACCAAGCCATGAGGGCTTCGCCATTGGTACTCCAAGAGCTTCGGTCGTGGGCCAGGAGGGCACGCAACATGGTGGCAGTTTGGTCGTGAAGCAGTACCAGCAGGGCACGTGATGCGGTCGCGACATGAACCAGATGGGTTAATCAGTGCCATGCATTGCGGTATGTCAAACCAAGGGGTTTGAGGTCCTCCTGCCATTTAGGCACTGTTGATATTTAAACTATATATATGGGGAAAGGATCTAACAGCCACATGATGTGTCGCTGGCCTAAGTGATCCCTTACGGAACGCGTACGATAGCCTTGTGGGCTTGAGTTCATGCATCCGGGCCTCGCATAGGTGTTAGGTCGCTCCTGTCGCGTGGTGCGCTGGAGCCATTATGTTGGTGGTCTACAACCACCCTCACGGTGCGGACCTAAACTCTAAGTGGGGCTGCCCCTAGGAATGTCGTTGCGTATGGCTATATGAATTGCATTCGAGAATCCGCATAGTTTCTAACCTAATGCGTTACCATGCAGGTTTGAAATACGAGTAGGCTGAGCTAGTTCGAGAAAAGCTAGTTGCCGCACGAGAGATTACGTCGTAAAGAGTAACTCCGTGACATTTGGTATCAGAGCCTAGAGATGGTTGAAGGGACCAGTAGTGGTACACGTAGACGAACCAGGGAACGTCTAGATGACCTTGAAGGTCAAGCTGAACAGTTGGAGACAGTGGTTTCACTTGTGGCAGGCCATGAAGAACGGTTAAGCAAGCAGGAAGGAAACCACGCCATGTTAGCGGAGAATGTGGAGATCCTTGCTGAAGATACAAGAGGCACCATCGAAGCCCTTCGTTTGCAGATTGATGAATTGACCACTAAGATGAACGTCCTGATGAGGGCGATTGGTTCTAGGGCTATTCAACAGCCAGAAAATCTCCAACGGAAGGTCAAGATACCCAAGCCACGGTGCTATGGGGGTGCTGAGGATGCTAAGGAGTTAGAGAATTTCTTATGGGACATTAAGCAATACTTTCATCTCGTCCCACCTGCTACCGAAGCTATGAAAGTAGTCATAACGACCATGTATATTGAGGGAGATGCTAAACTATGGTGGCGTATACGCTACGTAAAAATTCAAAATGGTCGTTTTGTTGTAGACACATGGGAAGACCTGAAGGAGGAATTGAAAGTACAATTCTTGCCCGAGAACATTGACAATATCACTCGGCGAAAGCTACGGAAGCTACAGCACACAGGCACAGTGAGAGAATATGTGCAGCAGTTCTCCGCTTTGATGTTGGACATCAGGGAAATGTCCGAGAAAGATAAAATATTCTACTTCCTTGAAGGCCTTAAGCCTTGGGCCCAGGCTGAATTAAATAAGACACTACAAAACCTTACAGCCGCAGTGGCAGCTGCAGAGCGATTAACGGACTATGGGCCCTTAGATCAAAATAAGAAGAGGTCGCACGAGAATAAAAGTGGTTCCAAGAATCCGCCAAAAGCTAATAAGAAAAGTAAGAGCGGCACGTAAGAAAAGAAGGCGCACGGGAAAGATTCACATGCAAAGTCAGCTGAGTCCGCCAACTACGTGCCGAAGTCGGGTTGCTTCTTGTACAGAGGGCCTCATCGAGTTAAAGATTGCCCACAGAAACAGTCGTTGAATGTCCTTCGAGCTACTACTAGCGCTCCTACATTCCTTGCTAAGGAGGAACCAAGAATAGGGGTACTCAGGTTGCTGAATGGCATAAAGGGGCAAAAAGAAAAAGGAAAGACAGTTGCACCCAAGGGGCTAATGTTTATAGAAATGTGCATCAATGGGAAAAGTACCCGTGCCATGGTGGACACGGGGGCGACGCACAACTTCATTGCTGATAAAGAAGCACGTCGCTTAGGCTTAAAACTGGAGCATGACTCCAGTCGTATAAAAGCTGTGAACTCGGAGGCGCGCCCCATAGCAGAAGTAGCAAAAGGGGTGCCTGTGTAAATAGGGCCGTGGAGCGAAGCCACGAACTTTATGGTAGTACAGATGGATGATTTTAAGGTTGTCCTGGGGTTAGAACTCCTACACCAAGCTAAAGCAGTGCCCATGCCATACCTCAGGTTAGTGTGCATGTTCGGAGAAGAGACCCCTTGCATGATCCCCGTCATTCAGAAAGATAAAGAAGTGGAGAGTGATGGGTTTTTCTCAGCACTTTAGCTAAAGAAGGGATTAAGAAGAGGAGAACCTATATTTCTTGCTACACTGCTAGAAGAGAAAGCAACAGGGCTAGTAGAGATTGTGTCAGAATGTGTGTCAGGAATACTCTAAGAATTCCAAGATATCATGCCGCCCGAATTGCCTAAGGTGTTGTCACCCAGAAGATCAGTGGATCATTGAATCGAACTAGAACCGGGTGCGAAGCCGCCGGCTAAAGCTCCCTATAGAATGGCTCCTCCAGAGTTAGCCGAGTTACGTCGGCAGTTAGATGAGTTGTCGGGGGCAGGGTTTGTTCTATCGTCAAAAGCTCCATTTGGTGCCCCAGTTCTATTCCAGAAGAAATGTGACGGTAGCCTTCGATTGTGCATCAACTACAGAGCGTTGAAAAAGGTCATCGTCAATAATAAGTATCCAGTGCCATTGATTGCAAATTTGTTTGATCAGTTGGGCAGTGCGAGGTACTTACCAAGCTGGACTTGAGATCTGGCTATTATCAAAAGTAGTCGCCAAGGAGATGAAAGCGGTGACTGTGCATGAGCCTTTGAGTTTCTAGTAATGCCCTTTGGGCTGACTAATGCTCCAGCCACCTTCTGCACCCTGATGAATGAGTTGTTCCATGCCTACCTCGACAAGTTCGTGGTGGTGTACTTAGACGATATCATTATGTATAGCAACACATTGGAAGAACATCTCAGCCACCTCCAAATCATCTTCAAGATACTGCGAGAAAATCAGCTCTATGTCAAGAAAGAGAAGTGTTCATTTGCACAAGAGCATATTATGTTTTTAGGACACCGTATTGGGGGAGGAAACACCAGCATGGATTTTGAGAAAGTTTGTGCAATCCAAGATTGGAGAGTGCCAGAATGCATGACCGAGTTGCGGTCATTTTTGGGTCTTGTCAACTATTACAAAAGGTTCATCCCCGGTTATTCACACCGTGCTGCACCACTGACGAACCTATTGAAGAAGGATCAACCGTGGCAGTGGTGGGAAAAATGCCAGAGGGCATTCGAAGACTTGAAAGCGGTGGTTATGAGTGACCACGTGCTGAAGCTACCTGATCACTTCAAGCCATTTGAGGTACACTCGGATGCCTCCGACTATGCGATAGGTGGAGTATTAATGCAAGAAGAGCATCCAGTAGCCTTTGAGAGAAGAAAGCTGAACGATACTGAGCGGCGGTACACAGTTCAAGAAAAGGAGATGACGGCGGTAGTTCATTGTCTAAGGACGTGGAGGCACTACCTACTTTGGTCGAAGTTCTTGGTGATGGCCGATAATGTGGCGACCAGCTACTTTTAGACACAAAAGAAGTTGTCGCCGAAACAGGCCCGTTGGCAGGATTTCTTGCCCGAGTTCGATATGGACTTGGTGTAAGAGCCTGGCAGGACCAACCAAGTCGCAGACGCTTTGAGCCGTAAAGCAGAGTTAGCAGCATTGAAAGTCCAGTTAGTAGCGTTAAAAATTGAAGAACAAACTGCAGCTAGCCGCATTAGTTCGACTATTCCCGATAGATTGTGCGATGGGTTAAAATTAGATCCACTCGCGAGGACCCTACTATAGCAGATACAAGAGGGGAGAACACGGTGATTCTGGACTGAGGAAGGACTGTTGGTGACCAAAGGGGGCCGTTTCTATGTGCCGAAAGTCAAAAAACTTAGAAAGGAACTCTTAAAAGAGTGTTATGACACATTGTGGGTTGGTCATCCAGGAATTCATCGCACGCTCGCCTTGTTGGAAAGGCGTTTCTATTGGCCTAAGATGGAAGAGGACGTAGACGAGTATGTCAGGACTTGCCTGATATGCCAGCATGACAAAGTGGAAAGAGCTAAACCATTTGGACTCCTACAGCCATTGCCAGTACCATCTAGACCATGGGAGAGCGTCTCCCTTGACTTTATCTCTGCATTGGCCAAATTAGGGACACTCGGGTTCATCCTGGTAGTTGTGGATCGGTTCTCAAAATACGCTACATTCATTCCGGCACCGGTGAATTGTAATGCAGAGCAGACTGCACATTTATTTGTCAGTAATATTGTGAAACATTCGGGAGTGTCGCAAGTGATTGTCAGTGATAGAGATCCATGGTTTGCTAGCAAGTTTTGGTCGAAAGTTTTTCAGCTCTTGGGGACAAAATTGAACTTCTCATCCAGCATGCATCCACAAACAGACGGACGGACAAAAAGGGTGAATGCTATTTTGGAACAATATTTGAGACATTTTGTCAGTGCTAACCAAAAGAATTGGGTTCAGTTGTTAGACGTGGCACAATTTTGTTATAATCTGTAAAAGAGTTCAGCCTCAAATAAGACCCCATTCGAATTAGTAACTGGCCAGCAACCGTTAACGCCGCATACAATTACTATGGGATATACTGGGTCAAGTCCGACAGCCTACTATCTTTCCAAGGAGTGGCAGAGGAATGCAGAGATTGCTAGGGCCTATTTGGAAAAGGCCGCTAAGCAAATAAAAAAGTGGGCCGATCAGGGTCGACGGCCTATCGAGTTGCACGAAGGCAATGAAGTTTTGGTGAAACTTAATCCGAAGCAGCTCAAATTTTTTAGAAGAAAGCACACAGGATTAGTTCGTAAGTATTAATGATGTCTCATTTCGAGTGCAACTTCCTTCCCAATTAAGAATGCATCCGGTATTTCACGTCAGTTGCTTAAAGCCATATAAACGAGACCCGAATAATCCAGGGATAAGTTTGTCAACTCGTGTTGCCCCAGATGCCGATTTACAGTTAAAGAGATAAGTTGAAGAAATCCTTGCTCATAGACGCAGTAACCGAGAAGATGGCAGTCAAAATAAATTTCTTGTGGAGTACCTTTTGAAGTGGAAAGGCCTACCAGAGGCTGAAATTACGTGGGAACTTGAGAGTACCCACCCGTCCTTTCAATCCGCCCTAAAGAAGTATTGGAAGCACGTCAACGGGGACGTCAACGCAACTAAGTGGGGGAGGATGTGACGTGGGCTCGTGGTGTGGCCATCCGAGTCAGTCACAGGACACTTGTACCACTAGTGCATCAGGCATTGGTGGGTTGAAGCTGGGGTATTGTTGGCGAGTCACCAAGCCATGAGGGTTTTGCCATTGGTACTCAAAGAGCTTCGGTCGTGGGCCAGGAGGGCACGTGACATGGTGGCAGTTTGGTCATGATGCAGTGCCAGCAGGGCATGTGATGCGGTCGCGACATGAACCAGATGGGTTAATCAGTGTCAGACATTGCGGTAAGTCAAACCAAGGGGTTTGAGGTCCTCTTGCCATTTAGGCACTGTTGATGTTTAAACTATATATATGGGGAAAGGATCTAACAGCCACGTGACGTGTCGCTGGCCTAAGTGATCCCCTACGGAACGCGTACGATAGCCTTGTGGGCTTGAGTTCGCGCATCCGGGCCTCGCATAGGTGTTAGGTTGCTCCTGTCGCGTCGTGCGCTGGAGCCATCGTGTTGGTGGTCCACGACCACCCTCACGGTGCGGACCTAAACTCTAAGTGGGGCTGCCCCTAGGAATGTCGCTGCGTATAGCTATATGAATTGCATTTGGGAATCCGCATAGTTTCTAACCTAATGCGTTACCGTGCAGGTTTGAAACACGAGTAGGCTGAGCTAGTTCGAGAAAAGCAAGTTGCATACGAGATTACGTCATGAAAGAGTAACTTTCCGTGACACGACGCCGACATGAAGTGATGCTAGCGCTACTGCAGGTGCCTACAGTTTTTGAGTAAAATATACCTTAAAAGGTAAGTCTGATACTTTCTTGGAAAAAGGGTGAGAAGAGAGAGAAAGGAAGACTTTAAAAAAGTCAAGAATGACGATTTTAAAAGTTTAACTCTAGTTTGTAAAGTGGGCCCCATGCCACCCATCACTTTACAAAAAGATGCTACGTGTCGCGCCCATATCAATAGGCGCTGAGATATCTCTACGCCCGAGTGCATATCCGCGACCCTCATTATATATATACAAGACCCGGGTGTAGAGATACCTCTGCGCCTAGTGATATAGCCTATAAATCAATTTGGAGCTTTTAGGGTGCCTCTATTTGCGCCAACCAGAATACTGGTGGGTGCCTATACTTAAAACCGTTGATCACATTGATTCAAACAATCTTTTTTCATTCCAATCTTTCAGACAACGGATCTTGAGACGATGGGCTTGCCATCAAACGATCAAGTTTTTTATTCCACATGACACATATCCCAAAAGTAGCCCCAAAATCACAAATGACACATCACGCTCAAACACAATTTTAGGGACACTTTTTAAGGTTTGTGCCACATGGAATAAAAAACATGACATTTTGATGGCACACCTATGGTCTCAAAATCCATTATGTGGAAAACTGGAATGGAAAACAATCACCATCGTTTGATTCAACATAGTCAACGATTTTCAATGTAGGTACCCACCAATAGTATTTTGTCCTTTCTTTTTTAAAGCATTAACTACCATTAGCGTGAACGGTAGATAATAATTTTAATTTGGGTAGCTTTAAAGCCACCCACCGAATCTTGTTGGACATCTATGCTAAAATCATTGATTGCTTTAAATCAGACGATGGAGATCGTTTTTCGCTTCAATCTTCTATACAATTGTTATTGAGATCATGGTGAACCTATTAGACAATCAGTTTTCGATTTTGTAGGGCACATATTTGAAAAACAAATCCCTAGAGTCACATTTGAGCGTGATGATGCCATGTGATTTTTAGGGCCAATTTTTTGGGATCTATGTCACGTTGAATCAGAACGTTGACCATTTGATAGGTGTGTCGTGATTTCAAGATCTATTGTGTAAAAGATTGAAGCGAAAAACAATCTCCATTGTCTAATTTAAAGTAATCAATGATTTTTAGCATAGATGCCCAACAAGATTTGGTGGGTGGCTTTAAAGTTACAAGCGTATGATGCTCTTATTCTATAAAACTCAAAATTTATGAGCACAAAAGTCTAAAGTCGACAACAGGATATATATGTAATATTCTTTACTCATCTCCCCCTCTATTATATATATATATATATATATATATATATATGGCAAAGGGAAAAATGCACCTGAGCGTAGAGATGTCTCTACGCCTTTTTATATGGGCGCGACTCGTAGCGCCTATTTTGTGAAGTGATGTGTGGCATGGTGCCCACTTTATTAACTAGGGTTAAACTTTTAAAATATTTAAAAAGTTATATTCTCTTTCATTCATCAATCTTGACTTTTTAAGAAGTATTTTTCTATTCTCTCTCCTCTCTCCATATTTTCAAGAAAGTGTCAAACTTACTTTTTTAGGTATATTTAACGAGAGGCGATGTTGGTGCCTCATTCTAGGGGAATCGGCGCCTCTATATCGAGGTGTCGGCATTTCTATAAAAATAATAAAAAATAATAAAAAAAAAAATTTGTGGAGAAGCACAGGTGCCTCTATATCGAGGTGCCAGTGCTTCTCTAAAAAATATATATATAAGCTCCAACGCCCCTAAAACGAGGTGCCGACACCCGATTTTTTTTTTTTTTTTTAGCAAAGTGTTGACGCCCATAAAATGTGGTATCGGCACGCTGACGCCGGGTGTGCCAACGCCTCGGTTTAGGAGCGCTGACGCCTCTATATCGAGGTGTCGGTGCCTCTCTACCGGGGTGTCGGTGCTTTGATACCGTGGTGCTAGCGCTTCGCTACCGACCGCCTACATTTTTTGAGTAAAATATACTTGAAAAAGTAAGTCTGACACTTTCTTGAAAAAAAGGGAGAGAAGAGGAGAAAAGAAAGAGACTTTAAAAAAGTCAAGAATTACGATTATTTTAAAAGTTTAGCTCTAGTTTATAAAGTGGTTCTCATGCCACCCATCACTTCACAAACAGGTGCTACGTGTCGCGCCCATATCAATAGGCACAGAAATATCTCTACGGCTGGGCGCATATCCTCGTCTCTCTCTCTCTCTCTATATATATATATTTATATATATGGAAAGATTTATATATAAATCAAACAAAGCAAAGAGAAAATAAATTCAATCACAATAATGCTTTCAAATAGTTTGTCCTTTTTTATAATATAATAAGTTGCCTTTTACCATCAGTATTGCAGTGTGATGGTCCATCACATTTAATGCTCAATGATTTTTCATTTTTTATATAAAAAAAATATTTAGTTTTATTAAATTATTCCAAGTCTTTGTTATTATGCACCATTTTTGTCTTAATAAAAAATTATAGAGAAGCTTTTTTGTCCTCTAGCGATAGACCCGAATAGAAATTTGTCCATTTGCTTTGCTCTTTTTATAGGTTTTGTATATATATATATATACACAACCTGTTTGCCCCTAAAAAATGTGATTAAAATTTGACTTATGCCCCCTTTGAATTGGACGATGGAGATAATTTTTCATCCCAATTTTTGAAACAATAGATATTGATTATGATTCCTACCATCATACATTTAGATTTTGATTCCATAGGGCACACATTCCTAAAAGTGATTTGAGAACCATGTTCATGTATGCCCATGATTATGCTTATTTTTCTAGATATGTGCCGCGTGAAATCAAAATTTGGTCATCTGATTGTAGGCCAATGATCTCGAGATCTACTGTAACGAAAATTTGGAAAAAAAATTAGCCAAGGATCTTGGTTTTGGGCTTAAGTCTTGATTTTGCTTTTGGCATGGGCTTAAGTCTCCAACTAAAACACGTCATATCAAGAGGATGAAGGAAATCACTTATAGCTTAGGCTCACTACAAAAATATGGTTTATTAGCGACACTTGTTGTAAAGGCAATTTTTGGTGGTGGCAAGACTAATAGCAGCAGCTTTTGGTAGAGACAGGACTAATAGCATCAGGTTTTTTAAAAAAAATTGCAGCTAATAGCCTTTTTGTAGCGGCTCTGGATATTTCTTTATCTATTGTGCGACTATTATAGTCCCCACTTTATAGAAGAGCTGTTCTAGACTCTGATACCATCTATGACGACTCTGACCTGACCCAATGTGATATTATCTGATCCTGGGCTTAAGTCATCGCCTCGGTTTTGTCCCTAACATGTGTGTTACGTTTTCCATCTCCACTCAAAATGCATCATTTGTGTATCAGAGCGCACAACAAAAGATATTGTCTGGTTCTAGGCGTAAGTCTCCTCCCCGGATTTGTTCCTGACATGGGCTTAAGTCCCCATCCAAAGTGCGTCATCTCCGGAGGGGGAAGAGAATCACTTATAGTCCTGGCTCTGGACATTCGTCTACCCAATGTGAGACTATTGTAGCCAACCACCTTATAAAAGAGACGTCTTGACCCGATATGATATTGTCCGGTTATGAGCTTCAGTTTCTGCATCGGTTATATTCTTGACATGGGCCTTACGTTTCTCTGTCCCAACCCAAAACATGTCATTCGTATATCAGAGTGCACAACGGAAGATATTGTCTGATTTTGGGCTTAATTCTACTCCTCGATTTTGTTCCTGGTATGGGCTTAAGTCCTGATCTAGAACAGGTCATATCCTGATCTAGAACATATCATAACAGGAGGGGGGAGGGAATCACTTAAGCCCATAATTGGACAATGTCGTTGGCATGTGGGTTTGAGTCGTCAAAGAATGGTCGTCACAAATAACACATTATGGGTGAGGACTTAAGCCAATGCCCGAAACAAAATCGGGGAGGGGACTGAAGCTAAGAACCGGGCAATATCTTTGGTTGTGCGCTCTTATTCATGGATGGCGCGCTTTGGGTTGGAACTAAAGCCCGTGCTATAAACAAAATAGGGGCGGAGACCTAAGCCCAAAATCGGACAATATCATTGGCATGTGAGTCCGGGTCCTCACATTTTGAGACGAAGCCAAACTCAAGAAGGACAAGAAAACATAAATAAGAACTATATAGGGAGTGACTTCAAATTGAGTTGATTAAAGTAATCTTTCCAACGTAAGAAAGAAGGTTTGCCTTCCATTCAACAAATTTTTTTTTTTCCGCTCTTTCATTAATTTGAATCAAACTTGGAGTGAATTGACATTTAGAATTGTTGAAATTTCCTTTCAACAATTATTTTTTTCTTTTTTTAATACTTTTTCAATCGGCTGGGAAACTTGATATTGTCATAGAAAGCATTGGTAAAGTAATGACATCTAATCATAGTATTACATATAGTAGTCTAAAGATAGGCCTTGTATAAAAGAAAGTATTCCAAAAAATATAAAATAGGATAATACTGTAGATCTTGAGATCATGGACCACCTATCAGGATGTGTTCGACGTGGAATAAAAACCCGACTGTCTAATGAATGAACCTAAATCTCAAGATCTATTGTGTAGAAGATTGAGACAAAAAACGATCTCTCTCCTATTGTTCAAAACAATCAACTTTCTTAAAGTGATAGTGTTCAGGGCGTACTATGGTGCATTTTTATCACGAATGTGCGCCTCGCGTATTAATGGACCACATATAATATGTGGTCCATTGCCTTAAGATTTAATGCGTGCATGATTAGGATGAAAAATTACACATAACATCTGATTCAAGACCGTCAACGGTATGGACATTAGAGTCATCAATTATGCCGCACGAATGTTTGGTTGCAAAGATTGCTACCCAAAAGATAAAAATTCAAGTTGCCAAGAAATAGGCATGTAGCTAAGAAGGAGGCATGATAATTGAAGTTTGAGAACTTGTTTTAAATAATGGGAAGTATTGTTTGAAGCCATAAACTCTTAACTCCCTATTTGTATTTGCAAATAAAGATATCGTTTAATTATATTATGTGATTTTTAAAACAGTCAACTTTATAATAGGAAAGATGTTTTTAGATGCCCCTCCCAACTAGGGAGCCCTAAGCAACACATTCAGTAAGTGTACTATCACTAAAGATTTATGAGATTCATTATAAAAGAAATATCTAACTGAAGATGCAAGTATAAAGGCTTTTCTAGTCTCTAAATATTTTGATTTCAAGATAGTTGAGGATAAATCGATTCTTGAACAAGTTCAAGAATTACAATTTATCGTCACTGAGACATAAGTCTTGTGCATTTAGTGAAATGTAAACCCGATATAGAATTTATAGTAGGGGCATTGAGTAGATTACTAGCAACCTATGGTCAGAACATTGGGAAGCTATTCATAGGGTATTGAAATACTTAAAAGGAACTATAGATTATAATTTACAATATAGTGGCAAACTTGGACTCTTAGAGGGGTTTACTGATGTTACTTGAATTTTTGACTCCTCTGATTCAAAATCCACATACGGATGAATTTTTACTTTGACAGGATGAGCAGTATCGTGGGGGTCTAGAAAATAAACATATATTTCTGATTCAAGTATAGAATTAGAGTATATAACATTGTTTGCAGGAGCAAAAGAAGCAGCGTGACTTTTGAAGCTTCATAAGATAAATTTCTTTGCAACATATATATGTAATTAATATTTATTGCGATAATAAAGTTGTTTTACATATTTCAGGTAATAAAAAATATAAAGGAAAATCAAGGCATGAAGGCCTTAGATATAATATAATTCGACAAATGCTGAATGATGGGGTGATCATATTGGACTACATACCAACTTCTAAGACACTTGCGGACAGTGGTGGAACCAGGATTATCATCCAACCAGGGTACAAGATAAATTAGATTTAATTTTTTACAAATTATATTATTTATTTATAACATTCTTGCACCTATCTAATCCAAATAAGAAATTCAAGAGGTAAGAACCTGCACAAAACAAAAATAGATACTTTAAAGCACGCGAGTAAATGATCCTCTCGTGTTATAATTTTGCCTAGAAAATCATGAACAATGAGATTTCACCTCAAAACTTTGGAGGATCTCATGTGATGTCATTACAAGCTTCCCCTAATATGTTAATGTGTGTCAGGGGCCCTAAATAACTTGAATTTCACGTCAATTTAGTTAGGCGGGCCGATAATGGGTGTCTATAATTTGATGGGTCAATGACAGAATAACATCGACAGTTTGGTGCATTGAATTTGAGCACCTTACACCACATTTTCAATGGCGGATATGTATTGGATCATGCCTAAATTTTTTGAGTGGTACCTTATCGATCTTGTCCAAGTTATGTGACACTTGATCATTGAAATGGGTGCCACATTGTATGGAAGATGGACCCGAAAAATAATCTGCATTATCTGATCTCAAGATGTTAATGAGTTGCCGTAGGTTTCGGAAGTAAGCGCGAATAAAGATACTTGGATAAATATGGGTAGTAAAGATTCTCATATAAATATGGGTAGCGTTATTTATACTCGTTAAACCTGTGAAGAACACACGCATTTCCACCATAAAATTTAGACTAGTTTGAATCAGGTGATGGAGATCATATTTCATCCCAATCTCCCACACAATAGATCTTGAGATCATGGTGCACCTATTAGACGACCAGATCTTGATTCTTCATGGCACACATCCCCAAAAGTGATTGTGATCATGGGCATACTTATCAAATGATTACTTTTGGGTATGTTTGCCACGAGGAATCAACATATGATTGTCTGATAGGTGCGCCATGAACTCAAGAATTATTGTGTGGAAGATTGGGATGAAAAACATCTCCATCATTTGATTCAAGATAGTCAACGAATATTTATGGCGTAATTGCGTGCATTATTCACAAATTTAGTTTAACGGGTGTAAATAACGCTACCCAATTTTTTTGTTAAATTTGGCCCAACTTGTCAAACCAATTTGAGATCTCGAGTTAGCTACAAATGATCCTACAACCCCATCTTTGACGAACGTTTGAACACCAAATGTTGTTTAAACGATCTACCAATACTAAATTAAAATTTTTTATTTCACACCATTCAAGTGTGGTTTCCTAATATGCTATTGACATCGATTTATGATCAATCTAAATGGTTTAAGAGGCAATTTATCATTGGAAAATGTTTTAGCCAAAGAATTATTCCATAAATGGATGTGAACCATTAAATTGGCGAATTTGAATATCAGCCATTAAAACTAAACATAGTGGTTGATATTAGAGTGTACAGATCGGATGGTTAAAACCTCTCAAAAAATTTGATTTTTGGGTCCACGTCTTTCAACTTATGATCTATCATTTTGACGTTGCGGATGGCTCACACCTTGAATCCATCAATGTGATACGATCATTTAAGCACTATGGTCGGGAGACTTGTGCCCTTAGCTTAATAATAGCCTTGATAACTGCATTGATAGTTTGAGAACCAAAACACTTCAAGCAAAGTGAACTTTCACGGACGAGCTTGTGCATAAATAAATGCGCATTTCTCAAGGCTTGACTGTGTGTACAAAACTAATTGATCTAACAACATTTGAAGGTTGTTTGAGCAAAAGACGGGAGACAAAGGGCCTGCCATGTAGGGAGAGAGGGCGCCAGTTAGGAGTAGGGTTACTTTAAGGCTTTTAAAAAGGAAACAAATTTTATTTTTAGGGTTTTAAGTGCTGGTGCTTGCCCGCCCTCGCTCATACGTTGTTCCGCCATTGCTTGCAGATTCGCTTACAAAGTACTACCCAGAGATATAATGTTGAGAATATTGTGAGGGGTGAGTCTAAGACTGATATCTTTAAATGTACAGTAGTTGAACCTCAACTTAGTAGGGTTGGAGATCCCAAATCCTAAGTTCAACGAGATAATAAACTACTTCATGACCCTTGAAAGTGCACAAAGGTGCGTTACCTATTGGTTATCCCTATGGTGTTAAATTTTGTGCACATCTTGATGTGTAGTGAAATATGATGATATTTCACCCCTACAAATCTACATTTAGCCGTCCGATGAAAGCTATCTAACATGATTTGTCAAGTTTTCTAAGTTTCAAGACAAAGTGGTCATTAAACTCATTAGGAAGCACAAAATGGCGAGAAAGCGGAAAGGAACTGACAAATAAAGCAAAGCAAGACCTTTTGACTAGGTCGATCGATCGTGTTGGTCGATTGATCGACATAGCCCGAAAGATTTGAAACTTGAATAATACAATTTAGGTTGGTCGATCGATCGACTGCCTAAGTCGATCAATTGACGAAGTTCGAATTTGAGTTCGACCGCCCAAATCTCGATACTATTTTCGGGGGATAAAATCTAGGATTCAGGAGGAGAAGGCGGCTTCCGTTTTGGCATTTTTCTCTAATTTTCTGTTTTTCAAGTTTGTAAGGGCGCTTGGTCCCAATTTCTTCTTGAACGAGTTTTTATTATTCATTTTCGGGAGAAAAAATAAGTCTTAGTTTTCTGATTTTTATCCATTTTTGGAGAAGGAGGTGTACGAATTTTGGATTAAAGATTTTCATGGATATTATTAAAGCCCTTTACGGTATTTTAATGTTAATGTTGGTTTACATTTCAATCATGTTGTTTACTGTTACCATGTGTGGCTAGTTTCATTAAGGATGGGGATCTGATGAACCCCATCCGAGGTATTCATTTACAGTAATATAAATGTGTGGTTGAGATATTAGATTCTTTTAAGGGCCCAATGATTATTGTTGATATGAATGTGATCTGACTGTGGTTTGAAATCTAGGAGCTAATCATGCCCTATGATTTCAGATCCGTAATAATGATTTTATTCTAATTTTTATCCATCTTGGGGGGAAGTCTTACTGTTATCTGAGGTGTGAGTGTTAATCATACACTCATGAGGTGTTAATTATACATCTTCGTGATCTTGGATTGACAGGGTGGCTTTATCCCATGGTGAATTCCAATCACTATTTGAGGTGTGAGTGTTAATCACACACTCATGGGATGTTAATCATACATCTCCTTGATCTTAAATCATGTTTTGGAATTTACTTAGAGATTGGGTTCTTAGTATTATCCGAGGTGTGAGTGTTAATCATACACTCATGAGGTGTTAATCACATATCTCCATGATCTCAGATCTATACTTTAGAATTTATGTGTGTTCAGGGCCGGTGTTCCTTCATAGACATCTTATGAGGATCTCATATCTTTATCCACAGATTTATATTCTGTAAAGGATAAACTTACGATGAGAAGATTTAGCATACCAATCCTTATCTTTTATAATCTGTTAAATTTCAATTAGTAGTTAGTATTTATCTCATCTTTCAAATTCTTACGTTTTTATTTTGGAGGATACTGTGATAGATTTGTGGTAATTCTTTTGGTTAATTGCTATTTCTGATTTTAAATTCTCTAACCAATTCTCGTGGGAATGATTTTGTACTCTGCACCCATTGACTACGTCACGATTCGTGCACTTACGAGTACAACTTAATTTTTACAACACATCTCTTATAACGTGAGAGAGTGAGTTTTAACTCGTAATAATTTTGTAGGCAATCATTTGCTAGAGTGATAAAATAGTTACAAGACTACCCATGATAGATTCACTTATATGAGTATGGAAGTAAAACCACTTCAACAGAGATTCGGTTCTCTCTTTGAAATATTCATGAAATCAGAGTTTAAGCGCATGACTGTAAAGCGCATGACTGTAAAGCACAAGCTTTATGTCACTAATGATTTATGTCATATTAAATGTATCTATAATTCTAGTTTGTTAGACAGGTTTTAAGTTCAGAGCGATAAGCTACTTAAAGTCCTTACAAACTTTGAGTTGTATGTTCTAGTCAAAGGTTTAAACTAATCGACACCTTTGATGAAACTTAGTATGATCGCTCTGATACAGATATTATTATTATTTTGAAATAAGTGGAAGAATGCTATATATATATATATATATATATATATATATATATATTAATGTATATATTTTATTGTTTCAAAACTAAGTTCATAACATTATATATTATTGATAATAATTTAATGACAAACTTACAAAATTTCTTTTCTCTCCAAAAAAGTGTCTTTTCAGATTTTGATTTATCTCTTTACCGTTAGTTGAGAAGACATAAGTCTGACATCTCTTTACTGTAAATCCGTAAAATCTGAAAAGACACAAGTGAATCGATGTCATAAATATACAATGGTTCAAAATTATATCTAGAAAGTGCAATCTAGAGAAGAATATAGAGTTCTTGGCAAGACCAAACCCTGTTGTACCTTGAAGGCAAATTCGCTGAGAACCCAATTGCATCTTCGTTTATCCGACAGAGTGAGGGTATCCATTATCTTTAACGGCCCTGTTCCAAAACAATCTATTATGTCGAAGAAGGAGACGAGGAATTTAGCCTGACAATATGTAGGCATATCTTTAAGTTTCGAACCAAAATAGTCAACCCAAGAGATGACTATAGATGCATGGAAATCGATATCTTTATATGTTGCTTATCAATGTACTATAAAAGTTACATGGGATTAGTTAAAAACAGAGAAGAATTCTGGCATCTTTATATGTTGCTTTTCAATGTACAATAAAATTTAATTTATGTTACAGATACCTTTATTTTCAACCCCAGATTCTTCCTCCTAAACATGGGTTTCTCTTGCTTAAACCTTTGACTTCTTTGGTCGAAGGTTGATCTCCATTGTCGAAGGTTGATCTCTATTGTCTAATTCAAAGCAGTCAAAGGTTTGAATTAGACAATGGAGATCAACCTTCGACCAAATAGGTCGAAGGTTGATCTCCATTGTCGAAGGTTGATCTCCCATCGGAAAGTAAGATTATGATTTCACATGGCAGACGTCCTGCAAGTGATATGAGAACCACTTTTGATATGTACTCATGATTATGTTCATTTTTTGGGATGTGTGCCATCTAGAATAAACATAGGACCGCATGATGGTGGGACAATGAACTGAAGATCTATTATAGTGAGGAATAGGATGAAAAATTATCCCCATCGTTTGATTTAAAGTAGACAATAAATTAAGCACGTGAAACCAGAGAAGGAAGAATTGTGGGCTGTAAATAAAGATACTAATGTGTAAAAAATATAGAGTGTTTAGTTTTACACTACAAATCTCGTGGCTTTGAAAACAGGATTTTTTTAGTGAGTAAGAGTCCTTCATCAAACTAATTAGTGATGGAAGGCTCCCCTGAATATAATTAGTGAAAAGACCAAATCACCCTTATAAAATGGACGAGTATATATTGGACGCCCGTTTGATATACTGTATGGAAGTCGAATGTTGGATGACCGTCCGATATACTTGAGAGAGAAAATTGTGTTTGATAAATAGGACAACCGTTTGATATACGTCGAAGTATGTTTTAAGGGTATTTTTGTCATTTCAGTGAGCTTAGGAGAGAAACTCTTCATTGGTAATTATTTTTAGGAGAGCCCTTATCACTAATTAATTTGATGAAGGACTCTTAATCACTAAAAAATCTTTGAAAATAACGGTAACCCATTCATCCATATTGATCATCTTACACCATTAACTGTTTCAGATGTGGGTAATCCATACCATCGAGGGAATTGTGACAAAAAATAACGCTCAATGGGTGATTTTTACTATCGGAGTTGTATACTTCAATAGCAACCGTTGTTCTTATTTTTAATGGTTAATACTAAAGTTCATCAAATCGAATGGTTCATATCCATTTATAGGCTTGACCTAGTACACGAGACGAGACATGCTTCATGGATGGATTTCTCTTTGGATAAATTAAACTGTTTATGAATGTATGCCACGTGGCATATTAGTACACCACACTTTAATGATATAAGATTTAAAAATCACCTAAAACAGTGGTGTAAGATCATTTAAACACCATTTTGGTGTTTAAATGTGGGTTAGGAGATATTATCCCTACGCTGTATGCCGCGCTGAAATAAATAATTTACGGACAGCGTTATATGGTTAAGTGCTGGCGGATGAGGTGGCGAGATGCAATTGGCTGCGAGTGTAGTGGAGTCAAGGAATAGAGGTCACGTCAGCCGCTACCGTTAGTAATTTTGCATAGTTTAGTGACACGTGGTATACCGTACAAATCAGTTAAGCTGATGTGGATGGTTTCATCGGGCGATGGTTTGGTATAACTAGCTGAACCTGATTTCTTGTTTAACCTTCCCTCAAATTTAAAAAAAAAGAAAAGATTTCTGGTTCAACCATATCTGAATCTGAACATGGCGTCGCCTTCGTCCTCGTCTTCGTCTCCATCCTCTAAACCAAAAATGTATTTGATTCAACATTTTCCGCATATCAATTTTTCTCATTCTTTCAGAGAAAATGTAAGATTCTTCATGGAAAAACTTCTGTTCTTACAAAATTACAGAGTAAGAAATATGGCAGTTTGGAATATACGTCTCATTGATAAAAATAAGGGTTTTTCTGGTCTATTCTATGTGCTGGAGGACACAGAGAAAGATTCATCCGGCTGCAATTACTGCCGCTCCGCAGGTAAAACCGATACCCATTTCTCCGTTTCAGTGTCAGTGGAGTCTTCATTCCAATTGGCATTAAATTTGGGTTTGAAATTGAATATTGAAGGGTCTTGATCAAGGGCATAGCCACCATTTTCTGCTCAATGTTCAGTAGGCATTAATTGTTATTTCACCCTTGATTTCGGGGTTGTACACTATAAATTTGTTGACGGCATGGTTTCAAATATTATCGTATCGATTTTTCTGGCAAACCGTTTTGAATATCGGCCGATATCGGTATCAGCCAATACCTCTAATATATATATTTTTAATTATTTAAAATAGACCGATACGTATCGGTATCAGCCGATTCGTATCGGTCCTCCATGGACTGATACCCGATACCGAAACCGAGTTTGACACCTTGGTTGGCGGGCAATGGTCAGGTCCTACAAGGTAGAATCCCATTTCGAGTCCTACCCATCCTCTGCCCTTGGAAATAGGAGAATCTTGCCTTTCTTGGTTTTCAACTTTTATAGCATGACCTGCAGCCAAGATTCCCCTATTCCCAAGGCCAGCCGATGGGTACTCGAAATCCGGTTCAACCTGGTAGGGCCTGATCATTGCTTGGCTTATAATTGCTTGGCTTATATGCCATAGATTTGGAAGTTTATATAGAAAAGATGGGCATATCTTATAAAAATTCAAGACTTAAACGTTAATGAAGCCCCCCCTCACTCTTGTATGTGGCTCCTCCCTTGGTCTTGGGTGGTTGGGAGGTAGTGGTCGTGGTGGTAGGGTAGTGGTGGTGGGGTTAGAAAGTGGTGATCGTGGTGGTAGCCGTGGTAGGGTGCTGGTGCTGGTGGAGGGGTGGTAGTGGCGGTTGTGGTGGTGGTGGTAGTGGTGGGTGGTTGTCGGGATGGAGTAGGGTGGTGGTAGTCGAGGTGATGGGATGGTGGTGGTCGAGGTGATGGGGTGGTGGTGTGGAGGAGGGGAGATGGTGGTGGTAGTGCGGAGGTCTATTTGAGGTGATGTTTTCTGCAATATAGTGCTTTTCCTGGACATGGTTCTTCATATATTCTATGAACTAAGTGGATTCGGTCGTACGAGTGTGTTTTGCATGTGCAGCTAGGGTTTCTTTTTTGGCTTACTCTTTCACTCGCAGCCACCACTTACACCCATTTCCTTCACCTCCTTTCCTGGCTGGTCCATTTATTCCTTTTTTTTGGTCTATGAGCGGGTTCTAAGCCTGGTTTACAACCGACCTAGCCGGCTTCACTCCGCACTCCTACCCAAAACCTTTCCCGCTGTTTTACTCTAAGCAGATGGCCCCAAAGAAGTCCAACATCCTGCCTACAGATAACCTGCCACCGTCACAAACACCAGGTGGACAGGCTCCTTCCTCCTCTACTGCTGCTCCCCATGTGCATACTGATCCATATGATGATTCTATTCGCACCATGGGCGACACTACTGCTCTATGGCTGAGTTGCTTCGCCAAAATCAGCAACAACAGGCCCAGAATCCGCAGTTCATGAGTGTGATTGATGCTGTTACAGCAGATGACTGCCATGATGGACAAGCTGAATACTCAACCACGTCACCTCTACTCTAATCTCGTGCGTGGTTTCCCCGGTGGCCTACCTCCACCTCCCCCACCCTCAACCTCTGCTGGTCCTTCTTATCCATCCCCGAATTCTAATACAAGAGTACCCAGTTTTTGATGGAAGGATGGACCCTTCTGTAGTGGTGGAGCGTTGGAGTCTGACGCTGCTAGCCATGGTCTGAGTTCGAGCGTGTGAGCGTCGCTCAGGTCTATGGGTAGTTGGGAGGTAGCGGCTCCTCCCTTGATCTTGGGTGGTTGGGAGGTAGTGGTCGTGGTGGTAGGGCAGTGGTGGTGGTGGTGGGGTTAGAAGGTGGTGATCGTGGTGGTAGCGGTGGTAGGGTGGTGGTGCTGGTGGAGGGGTGGTAGTGGCGGTTGTGGTGGTGGTGGTAGTGGCGGGTGGTTATTGGGGTGGAGTAGGGTGGTGGTGGTCGAGGTGATGGGTTGGTGGTGTGGAGGAGGGGAGATGGTGGTGGTAGTGGCGACGGTGGTGGTGGGATAGGGAAGATAGGGATCCAAGTTTTTACCCTATTTTTTATTTTTAGAGAGAAAATTTTCGGTTTTAGGGTCAGCGTGGGTTAAAATACCGGTTTTCCGATGTATATGTCCATCATTAAAACTGGTACGTATTGGAGGACACGTACCGGTTCCGGACTATATTTTGAATGTATCATCCAGTACATTGCAAAAACATATGTTTCTTTACTTTTCTTGTTTTTTTAAAATATTAATTAGTTCTATTTTTTTTTTATTTTTTTTTATTCATTTCCTGTCAGGTTGGAGCCACCATTTGATGTCAAAACGGCGGTACCATTTCATCTTTCCAACTAATGATAAATGGGATGATAATCAGTTAGATGAGAGGATTTATGACGACAACCATATTCTCCATGGATTGATCCACGGTAATGGTTTTGGTCACATCCTAAAACTCAACGGTATAGAAGGCGGATCGGGGAATATCTTTGGAAAGGATGTCCTGGAAATGTGGGATCGAATTTGTACTAGTCTCCGATCACGGTAAAGATAAATAAATAAATGAACAACTCATTTTCAATTCCGTGTTTACATTACATAGTTATATTTTTGTTCATTTTACAGGGAAATTTCAGTCTTTGATGTGTCAAAAAAGAAAACAATGGAACTAAGGTTGCTCTATGGAGTTGGATATGGGCAGCCTTGGTTCGGTTCTTTTGGATACACATGTAGTTTTGGTTATAAGGCTGAGATATATGACAGCGCCATCAAGATTTTGAGGATGCTTGAATTGGATAAAATAATTGAGGATTTTAAGAAGGAAGGTCGAGGCGATATTGAAAACATAATTGATAAATACAGAATTGGGAGGCACTTGAAAACACTGGGTGAGCTGCTAAAAGAGTTGCTCGAACAGAAGAAACTTCAATATACTTCAGGAGAGCCAGGTCCAATTGCTCCACAACAGCAATATAAGTCTTTCGCAGACGTTGCCAAAACTCTAAAATGGTCAAACAATGAGACAATGAAGGCTGCAGAATGTGTTTTTAAAGTACTTGAAAAAAATAAAGGGAACAATTCAGGCATGATGCGTAAAAATTTATACGACGTTGCAAGGAAGGACATTACCAACACAGCGGTGTTAAATACAGTTATTGCATCCATCAAGGATTGCCTTTTTGGGGATCAGATCATACGTCGTGAAGTTAATCCGTTGACGAAAAAAAATGAGTACAAGCTTGAACAGCTTGTAGAGGTCCTTAATTCGACGGTCGATTCAGACATGTTGTATTTCTATGACAACATCCTCCATAACTACCCAAAAGGGTGTCAATCATTGGTTTCGCTCGCGGTCAGGATTATTAAAGACTGCAAAAATTTTAAGAAGGAGTGGCCCCTTCCCGAAAAAGAGGACAATATGTTGAGGTTATATTGTGGTCTGCTACTAGAAAATGAAGGTGCGGTGGTTTTGTATCGCCAGCTGGCCCCACCTGAGCTATTGGTATTGCCGCTTCAGACAACTATCGATGAATTGAAGGATGAAGCTGAGAAAGCAATGAGAGACACATACTGTATAATGGAGGACTTTGTGGTGAACAAGTTACAGGGAGTGAACAGCCACGAGCCTTTGAATGGAATGCCAGAGTATGGATCGATCGTTTGGGTGAGAGGAAGTAGTATGGATTTAAAGAACAAGTTGTGGTACGAGGGGGGAGTAGAGAATTACAAAGTGGATTGTGATTGCGGCGCAAAGGACTATGATGGGGAAAGGATGGAGCCATGTGTCCTTTGTCGTGTGTGGCAACACACGAGGTGTAACAAAATCACTGATCATAATGAAGTGCCATCGCACTTCTTGTGTGGCCGATGCAGCCGCAGACAGATTCCATCCGATTCAGGGGAAGAGGTAGTTAGGATCGATGCATTTTTGAGGGAAAACAATTGAACGAGCACCATGGGACTGTTTTAGGGTTGGAAGTTTCACTTTTAAATATAGCTCATGGTAGCTGCCCCTATGAGATTTCAAAATTCTTGTTATTCCTTTTTGTTGAGCGGACCTTTTATCTTCTTCAAGGATAAAGGTGTTATTAAATGAGAGGATTTGATAGGAGTTGGTCGTGCTCTGTTATTCTACTTTTTCCTTTCTTTGGCAGTGTACTGTCTACTTGTTTTAAATGGTATGGAACTCGAATATTATTTTCTGTTTGGTTTTCTTAGACTCACTTTCTATTCTTTTTTCTTATTATTTGGATTACATTTGGAGTTCTTTTGGTTGAATTGGAGGCCCCCCTTAGAAACTAATGGTTCAAAGTTAGTTAGGCGAGCTATTGCAAATGCCAACGACCTCACTGGCGATGGTTATTATCACTTAAGGTCTAATTGCTGAATTTGTTAATGTATGTGTGTTGAATGATGTAGTGTGAGTAGTATTTTAGTTGGTTTAAAAGGCTTACTCTTCATCTTTCCTTTCAATGGTTTAAAAGGCTTACTCTTCATCTTCCAGTTGTTCCTTGCTTGTTTCATCATCAAACTGAAAGGTGGGTATTCAATAGGACATCACCCGAATGTGCCTCGCAAACATTTCTGGGAGCGTAACAGCAATATCAGTAATACTTGAAACATTCATTATATTTATTATTTGAGTATTCTTTATCTTCCCAACTCTTGAATGAGCCATTTACGTAGAATACTGATTGTTTCCTTACAATGCAAACCATAGTTGGGATATATATCATTATTGAATGCTGTCTTTCTGTGGTTCTTGATTTTTATTGGTGCTTCTTGGTTTTATATGCCTTCAATTGTTTGTATCTTATTTGTTTTCTCTTTAATTAGCCATTTCAAAGAGAGCATACGAAATTTTGATCCTTGGGCATAAACATGAGAATCGATGTGTCTTATGTTTCCAGGAGAAGGATTGGGTTAACCATCTTCTATTACATTGTTGCGTCTCTGAAATTTGGGTTGTTGTCTTTAGTACTTTTGGCATTAGCTGGGTGTACGCGCAGGAATGTGGCCAGGTTTTTGCTGAGTGGGGAGGTAGAAAATTTGATGGAATGGAGGGGTTTTTGGAGCATCTCAGTGTTTGCGAGGATGTGGGCTATTTGGTTGGAAAGGAATGATCGTGTATTTAGGAGGATTAGGTGGCCCATGCATATGATTATGAAGGTTGCCAGGGACTTTGCTGTCAACTGGGTGAGATTGGCTTCAATTGTGACTGAGGGGGAGGGCAAGAACTACCTTGATGAGTGGGAGGGCAAGAAATTCTGAGTTTTTGAATGAGATACTGTCTTCAGTAAAAAAAAGTAACATAAAGAGTTTCCAATATCAAATAAAACAAAACAAATTAAATCTGGGCTAACAATCAGATTATGTACCAACCTGTTAGAAACATTGATCAAATCTTTCATATTTTTTGAAGTGTTCAAATGCATTTGAACATGAAGATGAATCCTTTTTTCTCTTAATTGATTTTTTGTGACCAATAGCTGATTTTACAAATTTCTCTTTTTGTCTGTTTGTCTCTAAGTTTGCCTCTTGTTCATGAATGGCACGACTAGAAGGTGAAATCATGCATTATCCCATTTTGTAGTGATGGGATGTGTAGATGACTTGTGCATTTTGCATGTAGGTTATGTTGAACAAGGTTCATCCTTCGAGGCCCAATTGGTATGAGGAGTTCTATGCATTGGCACTGGAGCAAAGCATGAAATCATATGAGGCAGCTGTTAGTGGTTTTGTAACTAATTCTAGTTTGTCATATTCCATTATTTTTAATGAGATGTTGATATTTAAATGTCCGTCATTGAGCTCATAAAGTTGTCATATTATATTCCATCCAAAAATATTTGTTTCGTCTATCTGTAATTCCATGGCACTTCTGATGTGAGAGATCCTTTATGGTTTAGGCAACAGAACTCAACTGACACTTGATTGGTGACCCTGTTGAGTTTAACTGAGAACTCAGCCTGGTGAATAAGCTGCATAGATTCACTGAAGAAATTTGAAAGAAATATTAGAAGAAATAGTGTGGCATATTTTAGCAATTGTGTTATCAGATAACTTGGTTGTGGTATTATAATTTTCTATAATAGCAGGAAGGTTAAAGAAAAATCTTCTTCTCCTCTATTACCAAGAAACTTATTCATGAAATCACCCCCCAACAATAGCCTGTAAGGTAACCCAGTAGCTTACTTCTGTCCACATTTGTGTCCCAACTCTTCGTACCTGGCCCGTTTCCAATAAAACCCATTTCGTTTGGATCTCATCTTGTTTAGACATAATTATGTGCCACGTCAGAAAATCATCCAAATGCTGTACCTTCAATCCACATGGCTCAAAAACATAGATCTTCTAAACCCTGCCCCCCGTATTTGTCTAGCAAGATCCAATGGCACATCAGCTCTTTGATAAGGTTAATGATGGTGTCGATGGGACGACGCTTCCGGATGAAAACTCTATCATTCCTTTCAAGCCAAATAGTCCATAACACTACATAAGCCCCCACCCTCCAAAAGGCTCCTTGTGGTCCATCACATCCGAGGCCATTCCAAGAGACCAGAAACTCAGGCAAGTTTTCCGGGACAACCCATCTGAGATCAAGACATGAGGATGACGCCCCAAATTTTTGATACGACCCAACAATGTATAAATAGGTGGGGAATATATTCTTCCACGATGAGACACATTGGGCATCTATTCCGAAGGGATTTGCCCTGAGTGATCAGCTGATCCATCGTTAGAATGCGCCCTCTCACCACAGTCCAGATAAAAAATCTAGCTTTAGGAGGAATCGTGGCCTTCCAGATGAAGAACCACTACGCTCTAATGAGCGGTCTGTAGGTGAGAGCTCGATAGAAGTACTTGACCGAGAAATCCCCATTCTTGATACACAACCACATCCTCAGATCTCGCCACTGACTATTCGGATTTGAGCTATAAAGCGCCACTGACTATTCGGATTTGATCCGCCTCATCCTCCCGCAGGGCCCTTCTAGTAGTAACATCCCACACCGGGGCCTCACCATTGGAAGGAAGGAAGTTCGCAACCAGACCTATAGGGGCAGTGGAGATATTGAAGATAGAGGGAAACATCAATCTGAGTGAGTAAAGGAAAAGCCATGGGTCTTCCCAAAATGAGATCCGAGACCCATCGCCCCAGCTATTAGCTGATCCAACGGGAAAATTTAGTCTACACTGAGCTGATATCTTTCCACCAAGCTAAGATGTACCTCGTTCGATTGACATTGATTCCCCATGATCCCCGAGCATTGCCATACTTCTGATTAAGGATATACATCCATAGCCTATTCTGGTTTGAAATCGATCCAGCTTGCCATAACCATTTACCGAGGAGCGAGATATTGATCCAGTGAAGGTCCCGAATGCCCAGCCCTCCGAAACATTTAGGGAGTTGACAAATCTCCCAAGCCACCAAATTATATTTTTTATCCAAGCCCGCTCCTTCCACAAAAAGTCTCTCTCAATTTTCTCAGGGGAAAGAATGACCGCTATCAAACACTTGTAAATTAACATGAAAAAGATCGGAAGGCTAGAAAGAACCGAATTGAGAAGCTGCAAACGACCCCCCGTACTAAGAAATTTTCCTCTCTAGGAGGCCAATCTCCCTTGGAATCTCTGAATAACCGTCTCCCAATCGGTGGCCTTAGGCTTACCGGTGCCCAATGATAGACCCAGATAGGAGATGGGGAGAGGAGAGGGAACACACCGCGCCGTAGTAGCTAAAGCCTCAACATCCACCGGCTCCAAATTAATCCCAGAGATCGTAGATTTGTGCAGGTTAACCCTTTGCCCCGTGACCGCTTCGTAAACCGAAAGAATGTTGGCAAAAGCAGCCACTTCCTCTTGACCAGCCTTACCAAAAAAAATTGTACCATCAGTGTATTGAATGTGTGTTACAACGTACCCATTGCTGCCCACCGAAATACCCACTATCCGGTTAAGGCAAGTGACTTGTTGATAAGAGCCCCCAGAGCCTCCCCCACCATGTTGAAAAGAAGAGGAGCAGCCCCCGCGAACTTTTGAAATTCCAGCCGGGTACCATTGATAATCACTGAGAACCAAGGCGAAGATACACACGCTCTCATCCACTTTCTGTAGCTATCGCCAAAATCAAACCGCATTAGCATATAAACAAGGCAGTCCTAGTTGATCCTGCCGTATGCCTTCTCCATGTCAAATTTTCAAACAAAACCTGGAGAGCGAGCAGAGAAAGCCGAGTGCACAACCTCGTGGGCGATGACCGCCATGTCTAAGAGCTGGCGACCTTGCACAAAAGCCCCTTGCGTCTCGGATATAATAGACCCCGAAACTAATTTGAGGCGGTTAGCAAGCACCTTAGCAAGGACTTTATATAGGCAGTTAAAGAGAAATGGATGGAGGATGGATACCTCATAGTTCCGTCTGATATTCACAACCATGAGGTATCCATCCTCCATCCATTTCTCTTTGCACTTTTCACTTTGCACTTTGCATGATCATTTTTCCATAATTCCTCCTTACTCTTATATTGTTATCTCCTCTTAGCACATTCTGGTTGTTATTCTCCTGAATTTGACGGCTAGACAACCCCCCCTTGAATCGAGGTATCGACTTGATGATGGATCATCAATGTTGAAAGGTATCCATCATGTTTCATTAATGTAGCATGCAGTGTCTTTGGGCCTCCAAGAATATGAACTCCACCGGTTGCCAGTATTTTTTGCTTTGGTCACCGATGGAGCAATAGTTTTTTTGAACTCCTTGTACCCCCTAGTTATTCCAAATTAGAGCAACCAATGCTGCCATGATAGCTATAAAGGTTGTCTTTACGTGGTATTCGAATGGTAGGAAAGGAACTCCTACTCGAGTTTATATCCTATTGTTGCCCACATTAATTAGTGAGACAATAGGATACCACCACCCTTGGATATGATATTATTTAACCCTATATGGATTTCATATCCATAGGCAGAACTGTATAACTTCTCTTCCTGATTTTGCAATTGAAATATGTAAGTGTTTTTGTTGAAGGTAAACGATGCTTGTCACGCTTCTTAGAGGCCATATGACTTTTTTTTTTTTAATGAGTGGCAAAAGCAAGTTTTTAGGGGCCCCGCACAATTCTATTAAGAGAAGTAAAAAATATAACCTCTCACCATGGGTGGAGCACGAGACTTAGGCTGTGTTTGGCAATGCTCTTTGGGAGAGTAGAAAAGAGCAGCAGCTGCTCTTTGTTATTGCAAAGAAATGTGGGGAGAGAGAAGGATTGGAAGATGATAAAAGGGAGGCTGCTCTTTGAAATAGGAAAACAACCCTCTTTAAAAGAGCATGTTTCATGATCTTTTAAAGAGATGTTTTTCATGTTTCAAAGGACAGCCTGCCTCCTTTTCTTCCTCCAATACTTTTCTCTCTCTCTCTCTCCCCATATTCATTTGCAACAGCAAAGAGCAGTAGCTGCTCTTTTCTATTCTCCCAAAGGGCAATGCCAAAACACAACCTCAATCTCTTACACAATCCCAAAAGATCAAAGAAAAGAAAAGAGAGGATAGAAGCAGAGGAAAGAAAAAATGGACTACTGTTAGGTGATGGCTGGGATATGGGGAATTTGTATCTTCTATAAATTTTCGTGACTTATCATTATCCAAGGCATTGCGCAGATCCTCATTGAAGCTAGCCGGGGTGATGAGATTGAGGTGAGGAGAATGAAATCCATCATTTGCAAGAAAATCAGCACATTTGTTGCTTTCCCTCCAGGAATGGAAGATGTGAAAATCTTGAAACTTGTTGCTTAGTAAGCTGATGGCTTTAGTAAGGTGGAGAGCCTCCCGGGGGATGGGAGAGGCCTTTGTGATGCATTGCACGGCCAGGAGAGAAGCAGATTCAACCCAGCACTTGGTGGTGTTTGGGTTAGTAAGCAGATTGAGGCCTTGGTAAATGGCTTCTAGTTCTGTTTGGGGAATATCCTTATGTTCACCAGGAACATAAAAAGCGTTTAAGCATCGTCCAATGGGTTCCTCAGAATACCTTCAATAAAATACTCGTAAGATCCCTACATTTCAAACCGTCGGAGTAAATTTTAGGTTCCGTCCACTTGCAGTACTGAACATGGTCAGCTTTGGGTTTCAATTTGTAGCCCCATTTAGAGAGGATAATGTCGGTATCTTAATTGTAAGAATCAGCCAGAGGTGTAATAAAGACTTTTATCCGGACATCTCTGCATATCTTGTCGAGGATAAGAGACTCATGAGGACATCTACCCTAAAAAAAAAAGGGAAATTTACGTGACAGGCCCTGTCAGATGCACCTTTTACGTCAGAAGCCTTATAGTTTCACTTTTACTCAGACAAACCCGCTGTGTGCCGAGCTGAGGCACGCCTGTAGGAAATACCCAAAATACCCCCACAGTAATAAATAGCCGCCCTCTTTTCAAATCATTTACTGTTTTCAATTTACTTTTTCGTTCGAAGTCGGTGGAGAGTTGTTGACGCTTCGTGCTACCAAATCTGTAAGTTAGAATTAAAATTAGCTTCCATCGCTATAAATTTTTTTTTTCTCCTCTCTTTGATGCATATTTTGACATAATTTTTTTAGGTTTTCCCATATGTAATCGATATCGATCTTATATGTAATCGATATCGATCCTATATGTAATCGGCAACGATTATATATCTAGTCGGTAACGATTACATATAAGATCGATATCGATTACATTTAGAGTCGGTAACGATTATATATCTAGTCGTAATCGACTATATAAACTGTGGATAACGAATCTATAACAAATCGATATCGACTCTCTATGAATATAATTAATACCCATCATTTGAATTAATTTCCCTATAGTTATTACCCTCGATGCCATAATAAATCATACGAGGTTTTATATTTATCTCAGCCGACGTTCAATTTATTGCCAACTACCCGTTTGTTTTCCTTTGTAAAACCATTATGGCAAGTTGGTTGGAAGAATGAGAAAATTTAATACAACGATTCGTATTCCACAATCTAGGAGCTTTAAATACAGGTTTAGTTCGTCCTTAGCAAACCACCTATCATCCCTACCAGCCCATATTTTTTCCAATGTCTGACGACGAAGAAAAAACCTTCTATAACCCAATCAAGTTCAAGCCTGTATGGGAGGACCCACCACCACCACCAGAACCAGATCCTCTGCAGTTCCTATGGGACGAGTACGATGAAGTAATGGAGATTTTGGCGAAGGAAGAAAAGAAGAAGAAGAAGAAGGAAGAGAAGAAGAAGAGGAAGGAAGAAAAGAAAAAGAAGGAAGAAAAGAAAAAGAAACTTAAGACGGAATCACCCGCCTCTCCACCCCATCCACCACCTGCTCTTCATCCATCTTCCTAAATTTTCTTTTCATTTTTAATTATAAGTGAAAATTTTTGAATGTAATTGAAAATTTTTGCAAGTAAATGAAACTTTTTGATGCAATGGCGACTTCATGAAATCTTTTGAGTCAGTAAATTAAATATTTTCTATATAAATAAGGGAAATTTACCTGATAGGTAAATTAAACATTTTGATATCATTGTAGACTTTTATTGAATTGATGGCGATTTCATAAGTAATCGGTATCGATTATATTTAGAGTCGGTATCGATTACATATAGGGTCGATATCGATTATATATGTAATCGATGTAGGTAAAGAAGAAGGAAGAAAAGAAATAGAACAAAAGAAAGAAAAAGAAACTTAAGAGTCAAAAGAAAGAAAAAGAAACTTAAGAGTCAGTAAATTAAGTAATTTCTATATAAATAAACATTTTGAGGTCATTGCGAATTTATATTGAGTCGTTGGCGATTTCATAGGTAATCGATATCGATTACATATAGAGTTGTTATCGCTTACATATATAATCGGTATCGATTACATGTAGACTCGATATCGATTATATATAGAGTCGGTATCGATTACATATGTAATCGATAACGATTCTATATATAATCGATACAGGTTTTATATATATATTTCATAAAAAATTTTAACTATCCTTGTTAGTATGGTGCTCAGTCCTTTCTTTTTCATTATACTTCATTTCAAAAGGCTGTCAAGATGGTTGTACACCGAGCTGTTGCCAAGTGTTCGTCCAGTGCCATTTCCAATCTCTATGAAAATGCTACCCCAGCTCGGAAGAAGTTACTGAGAGATTCAGTTTTTGGTAGAATATTTCAAATGCCCAAAGGTGTGGGATTTCTTTCCGATGTGGTGGATGCGATGCTGACATTTTGGGTTGATAAAAACCACTGGGCGATGTCTATCTTCGGAAGATAGACATTGCATTGATACTGGGCCTTGCCGTAGTTGGCCCAGAAAAGTATACCCCATCCGTTAAACCACCGGTAGAACAAACCATTAGATACAAATACTTTCGTGGAACGCCTCCAGGAAAAATTCTCCGGTCTCATATAGATGCTGCAATTTGGAGAGCGAAAAGTGATGAGGACTTCTTAAAGTTGTCCCTTCTGTTTGTGCTGTGCATATTCCTCTTCCCCGGGTCCCACCATCAGATTTTGGAAGACCATATCGACGTCATCGATGATGTGGAGACTTTTAACTAAACTCTGTGGGGTCTGCATGTCTACCAAGACTTGATCGAGTATATAATAAAGGGCGCGGCGAATAGAAAAACCGCCGAGATGGATAAAGCCCTGAAGACGTACAACACATATGGATGCATATGTGTACTTCAGTGGTGGGCTTATGAGATCCTGCCCGATATATCGCCATCCCAGCTAGGCCTCAAGGACCCTTTCCCACGGCTGCTGAAATGGTCGGACAGGGCGCAGTCCAGGATCAAGGGTTACACTTGCGGGCAGATGTTAGACAGCAAGGTATGAGGTCTATTGCCTATTCAAAAAAAATCAACTTACCGATTCATTCTAGAATCGATAACGATTCATCACAGAATCGATACCGATTCATTTACGAATCGATAATGATTCCTTAACAATCGATAGCGATTCCGTACAGAGTCGATAACGACTTGATAAGTAGTCAATAACGATTCATTAACTAATCGATAGCGATTTTCTAACGAATCGATAACGATTTATTAAATAGTCGGTACCGATTCTTTACATAATCAAGAGTGATTTATTATATATAACGATCATTTTATTCTGTTGTTTACATGTTTCATTTTCTTTCAAAAGGTTCGCGCTCCCCTCGTGCCTCAGGGCTTTGAATTAGAGATACCCGTGTGAAGAGAATATCTACGGGTTCAAAAGGAGGTTGGGGGGAAGAGGAAAGAACCGGTCAAGAAAGCTGTGGAAGAGATTCGGCCGAAGAAGAAAAGAAATTACATTCCGGTCGAGAATGTTGGAGAGGAAGAATGGGATGACGCATCGACGTCTGAAGAAGAACCTCTCTCTAAAAAGGGCCCCATGCATGTGGGAGAGGGTCGGCCAAGAACTAGGGGGGCTGCCAAGGAGAGCCTGTCAGCGAAAGATAGCCCAGCTGAACCATCCACCTCCAATGATTCTTTGTTGAAGAGGGTCGATCATTTGATGCTGGATTACTTGAAGCTCACCCAAAGAGTGAGCGATTTGGAGGGAGAGAATAAGGCCCTGGCTAAACGTTGCGCTTCTTTAGAGAAACTCTGCAACTCCTTCAATGAGAGGCTGAATTCAAGGGATGCGGAGTGACAGAAGTTAAATCACTACAACTATTTAGTCAGAAAGGGCCAAACTGATATAAAAGAACTCCTTGAAAATTTATTGGAGGCGAGACCTAAGGTATGTGTTGAAATTTGGTTTTAGATTTTCAATTTTGTTAACAAAAATTCATATCGATTATATATAGAGTCGATACCGATTATATATTCAATCGTTATCGATTATATATGCAGTCGGTATCGATTCTATTTACAATCGATCGCGACTATATATATAATCGATAACGATCATATATAAAATCGATAGTGACTTTATATATAACTGATAACGATCATATATAAAATCGATAGCGATTATAAGCACAGTCGATAACGATTATATTTAAAATCGATTTGGACTTTTTAAAATGTGGAATTCTTATTTTGCATCATTATTACGATGTACAGGATGTGGCTATGGAGGAGCTGATATCAAAGGTGTGCGACACAGTCTTCAATGAGGAACCATCAACTCCTGCGCATCAGGTTCCTCCTCCTCCTCCCGTTGATGAGGTGAAGGCTGCGACAAGCGACACGAGACTAAGCGATAAGGGTCCTGCTGGTGAAGAGGAAACTTCTTCCCAATTGCCTCACCAACAAGCTGAGCTTCGCTTAAGACCTAGGCAAGCGAAAGTCAGTAAAATAATTCCCGTCAAACCTAAGGCACAGCGAAGGGTAGCGACTGAAAAGAAGCCTACCGAGAAGGCCAGCGAAGGACCAACTGCTGAGCCTGGACCGGTGGCAGTCATTACCGCTGGTCCTGGGTCTACGGATGAAGATGCTCCTGCTGAGCTAACAGCAGAGCAAAAATATATGCTAGACATATGGAACAAGCCTCTGAAGGAGGACGAGTAAGTTATTCTACCATGAATACTTAACTTTATTATTATATATTTATCGTGAAGATTAGTTAAGTTGGCTATTTTTTATGCAGAGAATATGTTAGCACTGTCGGCAAGTATAAGCTGGTGGTGCAATCCTTCAGATGTCTGGCAGGATCTCAGTACCTGGATAACTTTATAAGTTTAACATACTGTAGGCAAAATCGTTATCGATGGCTTATGTAATCGTTATCGATTGCTTATGTAATCGTTATCGATGGCTTATGTAATCGTTATCGATGGCTTTTAGAGTCGCTAACGATGGCTTATGTAATCGTCAGCGACTCTGTACATCATCGATATCGATTCATTAGAGAGTCGATAACGATTTCGATGACTTAAATAATCGTTACTGACTCTCAAATGAATCGATATTGATGACCTATAGAGTCGATAATGATTATGTATTTAACTCGAACTGTATATTTTAATCTAACTGCATTGGTTTCAGGTTATGGGCGCCTACCTGAGACATTTGGAAGTTATTGATGATAAAATTTATCCTGAGAAAGAGGACAAAAACTTTCTTATGGACCCTGCGACGCTGACATACATGGGCTATGAACTGAGAGATTTCAACAAGTTCCTGCTTGCTGAAAAATTATACGACCAGTCGATCGAGGTTCAAGTTCAAAGGTGGGCTGCCTATAGACAAAGAGAGACTGGAGGGAAGAAGCTGATGGAGACTTTCTTCTTCAATGAGCTTCGGAATCTGTGGGCTCACGAATACAACATTGTATGCTTTTATCCTCTTTATAATTATTCTTTTTAATTTTTCTATCATACCCTTTGAAATTATATTACTTTTTTATAGATATTTATGCCAATACATTCACAACAACCACTACACTGGGCGCTTGCGATCGTAAAGGTAGTCGAACGATCGATAATTATCGTCGACCCTATATTTAATAGACCCTCTAAGGAAAGATATGTGTCCCAATTGCAGGCGCTGGTAAGATATTTTGCTTAGCATATCTTTTATCATTGTTAGCTTAACATATCTGACACTCCTCTCTATTATTTCGAAACAGACCCAATACCTTCTCGTCATTTTATATTCGTACGGTGACTCCGCTGTACTAATGAAGAAGAGCTATCCTTGGTCATCTACTGACTGTCGGATCAAAGCCGTCCCCCGACAGACCAACTCCTGTGATTGTGGAGTGTTTGCTGTGAAGTATGTCGAATACTTTATGATGGGGAAGAAATTTGACTTCGCGCAATTAGATATAGATAGGATCAAGGTAGAAATTGGCCATATACTGGCTACATACACAGGCGATGGCGGAGTACTGGCGAAGGACGACAAAAAGGAGGGGGAGCAGCAGTAGTGTGGTTGTATTTGAATAATTTTATAATTATAAATGAAATATTTTTTCTAAATGAATTATTTTGAATATAATTATACTATTTTTATATAGTTGTAGTTAAAAAGTAGAAATAGCATTCATTAGCGACTACATATATAGTCGTCATCGACTCTATAAATAATCGGTGACGACTCTGTATGTAATCGCTATCGACTATATAACTAATCGTTAACGATTCTTTAGGTAATCGATATCGACTCTATATAGAGTCGTCATCGACGATATCCATAATCGATACCGATTCTTAAATGAATCGATATCGACTTTATAAATAGTCGATGGAGACTCTATATAAAATCGAGATCGATTATTTATACAGTCGATGACGACTCTATGATGCATCGGTAAAGACTATATTATAGTGTAAAAAAATATGGATTCTGAATTTCTCATTTACATTCAATCTATCATTATTAAAAATATACACTGTTAGCCCATCGGTCCCACTGCCTTGCAGCTCCTGCGGTTGTGACCATATTCACTGCACCTGCTACACTGTAGTGCCCTAACCTCACCCTTAGACCTTATCCTTCTCTTCCTCGGACGGCCGACTTGCTTTCGGCAATAATAGGGTGGTCTCACTTTCATATTTTCAGGGAGTTGCTCTGGTTGGAACTCCCATTGACTTTTATCGAGGGTAGGAACCCATTGCTCGTCATATGTTTGTCTAAAGTAAGCAGTGAAAAACCAGTTCTCACAAAATTTATGGTAGTCGTAACTTCTTCGATTGATGGCCGCCACGACATGGGAGCAAGGCAAGCCATGAATGTGCCAACGGCGGCAACTACAAGTCTTGTGTTTCAAGTCGACGTGATGAATGAAATTTCCGGAATTGACTTGGAATTGATCGCGCCCGTATGGTTGAGCTCTCTTTCTACCGGCCCATTGCAACACCTTCTTCATGTGAGCATCTGCTTTCGGGCAGAGAATGGTGGTCCATTTATCAGATATCTCTATGCGTTTTTGAAAATGATCGGCGACTTTCTCTCTAGTAATTCTGATTAAGTCAATAATTGGTCTCTCGAGCTATCTTTAGCATGTTGTTTAAACTTTCGGCAATATTCGTAGTCAGGGAATCGTACTGCCTTCCTTCCATATGTGCGCGTGCCCAATGCTTTGGATCTATTTTCAAAATATATTCTACGGCCTGAGAATCAGCAGGATCTTTCTTCATTTCGTTAATAAAATAATCAAATTTCTCTTTCGAATATGCACGCGCGGCGCACCACCATAGACCCTTCACATTGTTCCTGGGATACTTGTGCTGCAAATTTTGTGTCATATGCCACATGCAGTAGTTGTGATATGCATTAGGGAAGATACGTTTCACCGCATTTATTAAACCCTTCGACCTGTCCGTGATAATTACGAGATCTTCGTTAAACCCACCGATCACGAACGCACCTACCTATTCAAGAAACCACATTCACGTATCCTCTTCTTCTAACTCGACCACGACAAATGCTAACGATAATATATGACCATTACCGTTTTACGCAGAGGCGATAAGTAGGATCCCTTCGAAACGTCCTCGTAGGTGTGTGCCGTCTACAAGCAATATGCGACGAAGTGTATTGCGGTAGCTTCCGATGCATGAGCCAAAACTCCAAAAAAATCTTTGAAACTTATCGTCAAGAGTAAGTTGAAAGGATGTTTGTACATTAGGATCTACCCTCTGCATCTCCTTCACGTAGGTCGGTAGATCAACAAATTGCCCTTCCCAACTTCCTCTAATATCATTAAGGGAAAGCTCTTTTTCCCTCCAAGCTTTTGCATATGAGATTTACACATTATAAGCTTTTGCAATATCAAACATTATCGACGTCGGTGTGTAGTCGAATCCTTTCATAAGTTTATCCCGTACATAGTTCACTACGAAGGAGATTGTTGCATTACGGTGATCATGCAGTCCGATCTTAGCGGCTCCGCATGTGTGAGTACTATTGAATGTCTTGATTTGGAAAGAATCGAGCCCAGTCAATTTAAAAGCATGTATTCGCCACGAACAATCGGGTTCGTAGCATCCCATAGCGGTCCTCAAAGGCCGAATTTAAAAGTTTTTCTCCACCGCGTGTTCTTTCAATGCTCTTTGAAATATTTGTTTGTCTCGGAAGATCTCTCCAATTTTAAACGTCCAATTTCGATATTCAGTTTCCACCTCTTCATCGGAGGAATCGCCCGATGTCTCTGACATTTCATAATCTCCGTCTACTAGGGGATTGTCAATGTCTCTCACAAAAATTTTCGGATCCTCTTTGATAAACCCATCCGGTTCGCCTTCATATTCTTCTTCTAAGGTATCTTTATTCATAGCTTGAGGATGACTACGCCATTCACTAGCAATGTTCTCGGGTGGTTGACTAGATCCTTCACCGAAGGGGTTCTGATGTGATTGACCGGATCCTTCACAGAATAGATAATGGCGTGGTTGGCTAGGCCCTTCACCGAAGGGGTGCTCATATGTATGGACATGGGGTTGAGTTACTCCGGTAATTCCGATCGATGACATGGTAGAACATAACTCTTGAGTAAACTAAGTTGTCCATCCACCGGGGAAGATATGACTGAAATTGTTGGTATCCACCACCCGTTCTGAAGTATAGTCTAACCATTGACTACATTATTGTGACCCATGCATGTATTTTACTGGGTCATCATACGATTCAATTGGAGCATCGTTTAAATCAAATGTTGCTTTCCCTCTGCCATCGTTCGCCGCAATATAACCGTCATCGCCTAACGGGACGGTATCATATATAATTTCATCCTCAAACTTACATGGCTGAAATGAATGAGACACAAAATCAGTCCCGTCGAGATTTACTTGTTCAGCTTCAATTGGGAAGGATGACGGTTCCTTAATGATGAATACTTTTATGACGTCCACTCCGGATTTATAAAACGTAAATAATGTAGCCAAATCATCAGAGTCCAAAATGTCGGCAACCACAGGCGTATTCACTATCTTCAGATGAACCTTTGTGAAAATTGTTTCATCCGCCTTCGCAAAACTGACAGCAGACATTCGACTTATGAATTGTTCATAAGAAATTTCAATTGAAATGTTAATAAGCCTCCGCCGGCCACCTTGATACAAGCCATCATCGTTTACAAGAAGGCCATCATAGTGACAAAGAAGAGGAATCCTCACGTTTGTCATCGTCTGTTTAAGAATGAGAAGGAAGGGTCATAAGACTGATGAAACAAAAGAGAAACAACAACTATAAATCTTAGTCGATTGCAAATACAATCGATATCGATTGTGTATACAATCGGCATCGACCACAATCGATATCGATTCCATATAGAGTCGGTATCGATTGTATTTGCAATCGATATCGATTGTGTAGACAATCGGCATCGACTCCATACACAATCGATATCGATTGTATACACAATCGTCATCGACTCTATATGGAGTCGATGCCGATTGTATTTGCAATCGATATCGATTGATTATGGAGCCGATGACGAAATGCAGGGCCTTCTTCTTCTAAGAGATACTGCATCACTAAATAACACTAATAAACTGAAAATGGGGTTAAGTAGGATACCTCGCGTCGCAAGGACAAAGTTCAGGGTCTTTTCCCCACAATGAAGAAATGCAGGGCCTTCTTCTTCCAAGCCTTTATTTTCTTCTTCGAAATAGCAGATCAGACTAAGTAAGGACACTCCGTCTAGGGTTTTATACCTCCAGCTTTTTTGCAGGATAAAATGAGGAAGAAGAGGATGCTTTGTTGGTTAAAGAAGGTCATAGAAGGGGGTAATTTGGACCTTTACTCTCCTTAGGGTCGGCTAGGCTTGGAGCTGGTTTGTCTGGGTAAAAGTGAAACTATAGGGCTTCTGACTTAAAAGGTGCATATGATAGGGCCGGTCAGGTAAATTTCCCCTAAAAAAACTGGCAGTTTCTTTGATTCCAGACATGAAAAGTGGTAGCTGAGAAAGTCAACCGAGCTATAGTTTCCACTTGGCAATTACCGTTGTACGAGTTCGTCCAGTAGGGTGCCCGGTTTTCTTTTTGTTGACAAATAACCTTTGCAATAATTGACCTCCAGATCCATAAGGTGTGGCCACATTAAAAAAGATGTGATGGTGGCTCTTCCTATGAGCCCAACAAAGAGAGCAGCGAGAAACAAGGAGAGAGCCTTTGCGTTGGAGAAGATCGATAGTAGGGATCTTTCCAATAATTGCCCGCGATGTGAAGATAGCATGCTTTGAGATTTGGTGGCTATGGCAAACAGAGTCCTTTCTTTTCAATGGAATTTCACCCGAGAAGATCTTATATCTTTTGATAGAAGAGTGAGCCTCTAGGTTCTCTTCTTCTCTTCGGGAGTGATTCATCCTTCCCTCCTAGAAGAGCCCGCCTAGACGAATACGATATTGAGATCTTTCCCCGAAACACGATTTGTTTCTAAGATCACTTCTTGTAACAACCAATATTTTTATGCTTGATTACACCTTAATTATTTAATTTAAAATGTGATTATGATTTGTTTTGATGCACTACATTGATTATTGTATGCTTGTTTTATTTAATTATGGCCTATAATAGTTATTTAATCAAATTAATGGACTTTAAGAACTTTTAATTAAATGTTAGTAAATTTCGTGTGCCATTAGTATTTTTAAGTAATGGACCTTTAGGACCCCTGAGCGAATAAATAAAGCCCAATAGAAAAGATAAGTTAGTAAAGACCATTAGTAAGGCTCATTAGTAATTTAAAGGCCCATGGGATTAATAAAGACCCATGTAGGAAATTCTATTTAGAGTTAGATTTAAATAAGGAAACTTAGATTCTTAAATATGAAAGATTAGCTAGATTAATTTACAAAATTTTATAACCCTAGAGAGAAAAAGAGAGAGAATTCTAGAAAGAGAAAGAGAACTAGAAGAAGACTAGAAGGAGAACCCTAGAATTTTCGGTTCGAGGATTCGAAGAACTCGAAGGAATCTACGACATCAACGAGGCTTCGACAGCGAGGTATGAAGAAATCATGGGATCTTACTCTAGAGTTTTTATTAGGAATAATTATAACTTTTCTTTTTTGAAAATTGATGATGGTTTATATATTTAAAATCTCTTTCATGAAATTACATTGATTTAAAAGGAGTTTCTTTGAGATTTAGGGCACAAATTTTTGTTTCAAAAAGTTTAAGTTTACTTCATAAAGATTTTGTATGATTTCGTATGATTACTAAAGTTTAACGATCAAGGGTTTTCATTTTTAAAGCATAACCATGAATACTAATGATTATAGCATATTCAAGATGTGATTTTAAGGGCTTTTGAGTTTTTAAAATGAAGAGATTGATCAAAAGTAGAGTTAGATTTGATACATGATATTTTAATATTGTTGGGATTGAATTTAAGATCTTTTATTGGAGTCCGGATCAAAACTATGTCGTTTCGACGCGAAAGAGGATGCAGTGCAGGAATTCGTTGTGCCAAATTCTTTTCTGTGAGAATTTGATCGACTGAGTTTAAGGTTAATATATGCATGATGTTTTACTTTAACTTTATGGTGCTAGTTTCAAAGTTATGATTCCACTTTATGTTTCTAGTATGAATCCTGTGTTTTAAGATTCTTTATTAAGAAAAGATAATTGCATTTATGTTTGAATTCCATCATTGGTATTCCCATGCATTCATGCATACAAGAGGAAAGATCCGAAGTCCCTAATCGTGTAATTTTTAGGGTTTTACTTTCTTTATATTAAGATGCAAAATAAGATAGAAAACTAAGATACAAGACACATGTATGTTTAAGATGCAAGGTAAACAAGTGAAGCATGAACAAGATATGATGTAATGCATGCATTATGTGTATAGCAAGTGCAAGTACAAGAAAGGTCATTCTATTGCACGTAGTAACCAGCCTGGATCCAATGTTTGACTAATGGTTCTAGCTCCTACAGGGTGAAATCTTACAAGTGCACAATCATTGCAAGATCTCGACAAGTCATGTTGCATGTTATGTAATTGCATTAAACAATAAAGAATAAGTCAAGTTAATGAAACATGAATGCATTAATGAAAATTGTAAAAAAACATTTTATGAGAAATCCCCCTCCCTTTCTCTCTCTCTCTCTCATGCATGCATATACATGCGAGTGTGGAATCACATCATATGTTGGAAAAATAGAATGGTAACCTTAAAAGAACTTGTGCGAACGTTTAGGTTCACCTTCTAACACGGTGCAAATGAACTAAAAAGTTCCTTGACGACAGACAAGTTCTAAAACAATGCCTACATATACTGTTGTCGTTTTGTCTAGATTGAAAAATAGTGCATACGTATATACATAAGTTATTACTATACATCTATATAAAATCGAAAGGGGCCATTGTTGTAAGGCATTTGCTTGTTCAAATTTCCCTCATAGGTAACAAGGTGATATTAATCGGGAGAAGGATTTAAGGTTTGCTCAATTATATTTGACGAGAGGCAAACAAGTTGGCATATCGGCTTGCCAGACGGTGGGGTCCGACCAACGATGGGAAGATATTCCTTGGACGATGGTGGATTCTTCCTTTTCCTTTCTAAATGCATGATTCTTGTATGAGAAATTTACCTGACAGGCCCTGCCAGATGCGCCTTTTACGTCAGAAGCCCTGTAGTTTCACTTTTACCCAAACAAACCCGTTGTGCGCCGAGTTGACGCACGCCTGTAGGAAATGCCCAAACTATCCACAATGTAATAAATAGCCGTCCTCTTTTCAAATCATTTACTATTTACTTTTTACTTTTTCGTTCGAAGTCGGTAGAGAGTCGTTATCGCTTCGTGGACGCTAGCGTTCAAATCTACAACCTTCAAGCTACCAAATCTGTAAGTTAGAATTAAAATTACCTTCCATCGCTATAGATTTTTTTTTCTCCTCTCTTTGGTGCACATTTTGACATAATTTTTTTAAGTTTTCCCATATGTAATCGATATCGATCTTATATGTAATCGATATCGATCTTATATGCAATCGTTACCGATTACATATTAAGTCGCTATCGATTACATGTAGAGTCGCCATCGATTGTTAGAACAATAGGTTCGGGTTGCAAAAGAAGATAAAGATCAGAATTAAAATATACGCTGATTCGGTTCGAGGCACGTTAAATATCGTTGTCTTTAAATCGAGATTTGCCCCTACCACTGTGATCTAGTGGTCACCAATAGGTTACCGGAAAATCGGTTCCAGGATACAACGAACCGGTAGCGTATCCGTGTGATCAGATTTGGTGAATCTGATCACGCAACCAGAACACCAAAAAACTAAAGCGGAACTCTGAGAAGGAGAAAGCTTAAAGTCGCGAAGATATTTTCGAAAATATGCAGTGTATCAAATGAGGGGTCTTGGGGCCCTTTTATAGATAAAATAGGTGTAACCGAACGGACATATCCGTAAAACAGGCGTAACTGAACGGACATATCCGTAGCATATAACTGAACGGTCGGATAAGACATCCGTTTAAAATTCAAATGGGCGGTTACACACTTATTCAAAAGTTTAATTAAATTACCGTATTGCCACGCCACGTACACGTACACGTGCTCGTGCCCGTCCCCGTCCCGACCCGACTCGACTCGGCTCGGCTCGGCGCGCGCGCGCGCGTGTGTGACTGATGGGTTGCATGGCGGTGGAAGCTACAAAATTCGGTGCCCCCTGGGTGAAGGCTACAAGCCTTGAGCCAAGACAAAGATATATAAGCTAAACCCAAAAAAGAGTTTACACGATGTGGGACAAATCCCAATTTCAAAAGCTTATTTTTTAAAACCTTTAAAATATCCAACAATCCCCCACTATTTTAAAGATTTAAAATAAAATTAAAAACTTTTCTTAAAAAAAAATAAAAATAAACAATCCCCCACTATTTTAAAGATTTGAAATAGAGCAACGCTAGAAAATGTGCATAAATGAAAATGTCTTACAGACTTGAATTTCCACTTTAGTGAAAATAATTCAAAATTTATCAAGATTTTTAGTGAAACTAAGTCTTGAACTAACGATCTTATATGACAAATCGGAATTATTTCACACACATATTTAACATATTTTGGTGTTCAATAAAAGGTTAGCACATTTAGGCCCTATGCTAGTACCCTGATTTTCGTAAGTGTTTATGAGATAAAGCCAAGTCTCATTGAAAGCGGCTCCACCTTCACACTTATATAGGCAGACCTATAAGAGATGTCCTCAGAATCGTAACATCTCAACACATAGTGTTATAGATCATAAGAGCAATGCTCTACCTCCCCTTATCCATTACAGGTGAAACACTACCCTTCCTGGGATGTATATGAGATTTATTTCTCATCAATGTAGTGTCCGTCAGCTGCCACGGATTTACAACTTGTTTTTCCCTTTGAACCTAAACATTGATTAAACAAATATTAGGTAGGGTTCCCATCATAAGTGGCTGTTTAGGTTTAATGGCTTTAAACCCATCCCGATTGAAGTTTTATTAATCCCATCTCTGCCAAGGCTTTTAATAAACGGATCCGCCAGATTTTCTGCAGACCTGACCCCAATTACTGAGATTACTCCATCTCTAAGTAATTATTTTATATAGCTATGTCTTAGATCAATGTGTCTATTTTTTCCATTATACGTTTGACTATAAGCCTTTGATAGTGTTGCTTCACTATCACAATGTATAGAGATAGGTGGTGATGATTTAATCATAATTGGAATTTCTAGTAGTAAATTTCGTAACCATTCTGCTTCTTTTCCACTTGCCGCTAAGGCAATGAATTCTGATTCCATAGTGGAATGTGTGATGCAAGTCTGCTTCTTTGATCCCCATGAGATCGCAGCACCTCCAAAAGTGAATATCCATCCACTTGTAGACTTTGATTCTTCTGAACCAGATATCCAACTTGCATCGCTATATCCTTCTAAAACGTGAGGATATCCAGAAAATTGTAAACCATAATTAATAGTACCCTTTAAATATCTAAAAACATGCGAAATGGCATTCCAATGAACAGAACTAGGGTTACTTGTAAATCTATTTAACTTACTTTCGTAAATGATGTGGTACAATGCATTGCATATATAAGACTACCAATAACCCTTGCATATTCTAACTGTTGCACACATCGTCCATCATTTTTAGTCAATTTAAGATTAATATCTAAAGGTGTATTGGCAGATTTCAAATCAAAATAATTAAATCTTTTCAAAATCTTTTCAACATAATGAGATTGAGTTAAAGTTAATGTATTTTCATTTCTTATAATTTTGATTCCCAAAATTACATCTGCCTGACCCATGTCTTTCATGTTAAAAGATGAACTTAAGAAGTTTTTAGTTTCTAAAATAACTTCTAAATTAGTTCCAAAAATAAGTAAATCATCTATATAAAGACATAATAACACCATTATTATGAGAAAATTTATAATACATACATTTGTCGGCTTCATTAGTTTTGAATCCAAAATTGGTAATAGTATTATCAAACTTTTCATGCCACTGTTTTGGTGCTTGTTTGAGCCCATATAGAGATTTAATAAGTTTACAGACTTTCTTTTCTTGTCCAGGTAGAACAAATCCTTCTGGTTGTTCCATATAGACCTCTTCTTTTAAATCACCATTTAAAAAAGCGGTTTTAACATCCATTTGATGGATTTGTAACTTATGTATAGAAGCTAAGGCAATTAGAAGTCTTATAGTCAAAATTCTAGCAACGGGTGCGTAGGTGTCAAAATAATCAACACCTTTTTGTCTATATCCTTTGGCAACCAATCGTGCCTTAAATTTTTCTATAGTTCCATCTGTTCTAAGTTTTCTTTTAAATATCCATCTACATCCTATGGGTTTAGATCCTTCTGGTAAGTCTACTAATTTCCATGTTTTGTTTCCCATTATTGAATCAATTTCATCATTGATAGCTTCTTTTCAAAAAGCACTATCTCTAGATTTCATTGCGTCGTTAAAAGTGATAGGATCATTGTCTACATTTAGACACAAATGTTTCTTAGTACTTTTGGTCCTATTTTCTTCAATCAAATAGATATAATAGTCTTTTGAAAGACTAGTTTCAAATCGTTGATGTTTACTTCGTCGAGGTTCAATGATGACCTCTTCATCACTTGAAGATTCAATAATTTCTTTAGAAGATTTTTCATCTTCATAAGATTTACTTTTAATATTTAATTTATTAGTTAGAGTAGTGAACTTAGATTCATAGAATATAGCATCTCTAGATTCTATAATAGTATTTTTATCGATGTTATCATTAGATTCTATAACTAGAAATCTATAAGCTTTATTATTTTGTGCATAGCCAATAAATGCACACTCAATAGATCTAATCCCTATCTTAGGTCTTTTAGGATCTACTAATCTAACAAGTGCCCTACACCCCCACACTTTAAAATAGGCTAAACTAGGTTTTCGATTCTTCCAGAGTTCATAAGGTGTAATTAAAATTTTCTTATGTAGAATTCTATTTAAAATATGAGTAGCAGTTAATAAAGCTTCACCCCATAAATTTTTATCGGAATTAGCGTTAACTAATAATGCATTAGTCATTTCTACTAATGTTCTATTTTTTCTCTCGACAACTCCGTTTTGTTGTGGCGTATAAGGAGCCGTCACCTCATGACGAATTCCATGAATTTCACAGAAATTAGAGAATTCATTTGACATGTATTCTCCACCTCGATCAGATCTAATGACTTTTATTCTTTTATTTAATTGATTTTCTACTAAAGCTTTATAAACCTTAAATTTTTCAAAAGCCTCATTTTTAGTATTTAATAAATATATATGAGCATATTTTGAATAATCATCTATAAAAGTAATAAAATATCGTTTTTCTCCTCTAGTAGGAACATTATTTAAATCACAAATATCACTGTGTATTAAATCTAATAAACATGAATTTCTAATAACACTAGGAAAAGGTTTTCTAGTAATTTTAGTCTTAGCACATATACTACAAACACTACTAGCAAAAGATTCATGTTTTGGAATTAAATCTAAGTTACCCATACATTTCATAGACCTATAATTTATATGTCCTAATCTATCATGCCATAAATTAGAAACATAGACCAAGTAAGAAGAAGATGAGATTTTATTGATAGGATCAGTTACATTGAGTTTAAACATGCCTCCCATGGCATATCTTTTTCCAACAAATTCACCATTTTTGGATAATATAAACTTATCTGATTCAAATACAAGTTTAAAACCATGTTTAATCAATAAACCACCCAAAACAAGATTCTTGCGGATATCTGGTACATGGAGCACATCAGTGAGTGTAACGACTTTTCCGGATGTGAAATTTAATTTCACTTTTCCACGTCCTATGATCTTTGCCGTAGATGAGTTTCCCATGAAGAGATCTTGATCATCATCAGCTTTGTCATAAGTCACAAACATGTCCCGATTGTTACACACATGTTTTGTGGCACCAGTGTCGATCCACCATTCGTTGATGTTACCAACCAGATTGACTTCCGAAAGAATGGCTACGAAGTTGTTTTTCACTTCCACTGCATTCGCTTGATTCTTCAACTTCTTGAAGAGGCGACAATCCCGTTTGAAATGTCCGGGTTTCCCACAGTGATAGCATCCACCATTCTTCGATACCATGGTCTTATTCTCCTTGGCGAATTTCTTATTCTCCTTAGAATGAGAATATCCTCTCTTCCTCTTCTTGGACGGTCCACTAACAACCTTAGACTCAACCAAGTGTGCTTTTGATGTCATATCAATGTGATCTTCTGTTTTGTCCCTAACTCGGGATTTTTCCTCAATACGTAAATGAAGGAGAAGATCTTCCATAGAAATCTTCTCATTATTACGCTTAAGGATTTTTCGGTAATCTTTCCATGATGGAGGCAACTTAGCGATTACCGCACCAACCAGAAAATCGTCATCAAAATGAGAACCATTAGCAACCATATAATTAATAATAACTTGAAAATCATGAACTTGGCTAAGAATAGGTTTATCATCAACCATCGTAAAATTAAAAAACTGACTGATAATATAAGAATTATACCCTGCATCTTCAGTTTTGTATTTCTTCTCGAGTGCATCCCAGAGTTCCTTCGAAGTATCGTAAGAGCGGTAGACGTCGAACAAAGAATCCGACAGTGCATTCAAAATGTAGCCTTTGCAAGTGTAGTCGTCATCCTCCCATTTATGCTTTTACGGCCTTCCGAGGTGGATGATTCGGTAATAATCGGACACGGAGTTGTGATAACGTATACAACTTTTAGTGTGGTTAACGAAATGCAATTTCATACACTGCCTTGAAATTTGAACAATCAAAACTTACTAACTTGTGGATTTTGTTAGGCAGCGCAAGATGAATCTTATCATACACTAGAGCAGAAGTGGAGAACAGAATATGAGCCATAAATCTCGGTTTAAAAGCATTAGAACAATAGGTTCGGGTTGCAAAAGAAGATAAAGATCGAATTAAAATATACGCCGATCCGGTTCGAGAACACGTTAAATATCGTTGTCTTTAAACCGAGATTTGCCCTACCATCGTGATCTAGTGGTCACCAATAGGTTACCACCAAATCGGTTCAGGATACAACGAACAGAAGCGTGTCCAGGATCGATTTGGTGAATCTGATCACGCAATCAGAACACCAAAAAACTAAAGCGGAACTCTGAGAAGGAGAAAGCTTAAAGTCGCGAAGATATTTCCGAAAATATGCAGTGTATCAAATGAGGGGTCTTGGGGCCCTTTTATAGATAAAATAGGTGTAACCGAACGAACATATCCGTAAAAGCGAGCGTCGAAGCGGACATATCCAGTAGCATATAATCGAACCTGGATAAGACATCCGTTTAAAATTCAAATGGGCGGTTACACACTTATTCAAAAGTTTAATTAAATTACCGTATTGTCACGCCACGTACACATACACGTGCTCGTGCCCGTCCCCGTTCCCGTCCCCGTCCCCACCGACCGACTACCTCGGCTCGGCTCGCGCCTGTGCAGCAATGTGACTGATGGGTTGCATGGCGGTGGAAGCTACAAAATTCGGTGCCCCCTGGGTGAAGGCTACAAGCCTTGAGCCAAGACAAAGATATATAAGCTAAACCCAAAAAAGAGTTTACACGATGTGGGACAAATCCCAATTTCAAAAGCTTATTTTTTAAAACCTTTAAAATATCCAACATCGATTACATGTAGAGTCGATAACAATTATATATGTAGTCATAATCGACTATATAAATAGTCGATAACGATTCTATAAAAAATCGATATCGACTCTCTATGAATATAATTAATACCCATCATACGAGGTTTTATATTTATCTCAGCCGACTATATAAATAGTCGATAACGATTCTATAAAAAATCGATATCGACTCTCGATGCCATAATAAATCATACGAGGTTTTATATTTATCTCAGCCGACGTTCAATTTATTGCCAACTACCCTTTTGTAAAACCATTATGGCAAGTTAGTTTGGAAGAATGAGAAAATTTAATACAACGATTCGTATTCCACCATCTAGGAGCTTTAAATACAAGTTTAGTTCGTCCTTAGCAAACCTATCATCCCTACCAGCCCATATTTTTTCCAACGTCAGACGATGAAGAAAAAACCTACTATAATCCAATCAAGTTCGAGCATGTATGGGAGGACCCACCACTACCACTGTAACTGCATCCTCTCCGGTTCACGTGGGGTATGATGAAGTAATGGAGATTTTGGCGAAGGAAGAAAAGAAAAAGAAGAAGGAAGAAAAGAAAAAGAATAAAAGAAAGAAAAAGAAACTTAAGACGGAACCACCCGCCTCTCCACCCCATCCACCACCTGCTCTTCATCCATCTTCCTAAATTTTGGGTAGAAGCGAAGGACCGCTTTTATCGAAGAATCTTCCTTAGGACGTTGCTGTAAGATTTTATTTTCATTTTTAATTGTAATTGAAATATTATGAATGTAATTGAAATTTTTTGAAAGTAAATGAAACATTTTGATTCAATGGTGACTTCATGAAATCTTTTGAGTCAGTAAATTAAATATTTTCTATATAAATAAATATTTTGAGATCATTGCGACTTTATATTGATTCGATGGCGATTTCATATGTAATCGATATCGATTACATCTAGACTTGATATCAATTACATATAGAATCGGTATCGATTATATATAGACTAGATATCGATTACATCTAGAGTCGGTATCGATTACATATAGGGTCGATATCGATTATATATGTAATCGATATCGATTATATATCTAATTGATAACGACTCTATATGTAATCGATATAGGTTTTATATATATATATTTCATTCAACATTTAAACTATCCTTATTAGTATGGGGCTCAGTCCTTTCTTTTTTATTACAGTTCATTTCAAAAGGCTGTCAAGATGGTTGTACACCGAGTTGTTGCCAAGTGTTCGCCCAGCGCCACTTCGAATCTCTACGAAAATGCTACCCCAGCTCCGAAGAAGTTGCTGAGAGATTCCATTTTTGGTGGAATATTTTAAATGCCTAAGGGTGTGATATTTCTTTCCGATGTGGTGGATGCGATGTTGACATTTTGGGTTGAAAAAAACCACTTCTGAATTGGGAAGACTGATGTCTATCTTCGGAAGATAGACATTGCATTGATACTGGGCCTTGCCATAGTTGGCCCAGAAAAGTATACCCCATCCGTTAAACCATCGGAAGAATAAACCATTCGATACAAATACTTTCGTGGAATACCTCCTGGAAAAATTCTCCGGTCTCATATAGATGCTGTAATTTGTAGAGCGGAAAGTGATGAGGACTTCGTAAAGTTGTCCCTTCTATTTGTGTTGTGCATATTTCTCTGCCCCGGGTCCCACCATCAGCTTTCGGAAGACTACATCGACCTCATCGATGATGTGGAGAACTTTAACCGAACTCCATGGGGTCTGCACGTCTACCAAGACTTGATCGAGTATATAATAAAGGGCACGACGAATAGAAAGATTGCCGAGATGGATAAAGCCCTGAAGACGTACAACACATATGGATGCATATGTGTACTTCAATGGTGGGCTTATGAGATCCTGCCCGATATATCGCCATCCCAGCTAGGCCTCAAGGACCCTTTCCCACGGCTGCTGAAATGGTCGGACAGGGCGCAGTCAAGGATCAAAGGTTACACTCGCGGACAGATGTTAGACAGCAAGGTATGAGGTCTATTGTCAATTCAAAAAGCAACTTACCGATTCATTCTAGAATCGATAACGATTCATTACAGAATCGATAACGACTCAGTACAGAATCGTTATCGACTACTTAGGAAGTCGATAGCTATTCATTTCGGAATCAATAACGACTTACTAAGTAGTCGATAACGATTCATTAAATAATTGATAGCGATTCATTAACGAATCGATACCAATTTATTAAATAGTCGGTACCGATTCTTTACATAATTGAGAATGATTTATTATATATACGATCATTTTATTCTGTTATTCACCATGTTTCCTTTTCTTTCAAAAGGTCCGCGCTCCCCTCGTGCCTCAGGGCTTTGAATTAGAGATATCCGTGTTAAGAGAATATCTACGGGTTCAAAAGGAGGTTGGGGGGAAGAGGAAAGAACCGGTCAAGAAAGCTGTGAAAGAGATGCGGAAGAAGAAGAAAAGAAATTACATTCCGATCGAGAATATTGATGAGGAAGAATGGGATGACGCATCGACGTCAGAAGAAGAACCCCCCTCGAAAAAGGGCCCCGTCCATGTCGGAGAGGGTCGGCCAAGAACTAGGGGAGCCACCAAGGAGAGCCTGGCAGTGAAAGATAGCCCAGCTGAACCGTCCACCTCCAATGATCCTTTGATGAGGAGGGTTGATCATTTGACGATGGAGAACTTGAAGCTCACCCAAAGAGTGAGCGATTTGAAGGGAGAGAATAAGGCCCTGGCTAAACATTGCGCTTCTGTAAAGAAACTATGCAACTCCTTCCAAGAGAGGCTGAATTCAAGGGATGCGGAGTTGCAGAAGTTAAATCACTACAACTCTTTGGTCAGAAAGGGCTAGTCGAATATAAAAGAACTCCTTAAAAATTTATTGGAGGCGAAACCTAAGGTATGTGTTGAAATTTGGTTTTATATGTTCAGTTTTGTTAACATAAATCGATGTCGACTGTATATAGAGTTGATAACGATTATATACACAATCGTTATCGACTTTATATAGAATCGATTCCGATAATATATGCAATCGTTATCGATTATATATATAGTCAATATCGATTATATTTACAATCGATATCAACTATATATATAATCGATAACGATCATATATAAAATCGATATCGACTATATGTACAGTCAATAACGATTATATTTAAAATTGATTTGGACTTTTTAAAATGTGGACCAAAAATTAATTCTTATTTTGCACCATTATTTTAATGTACAGGATGTGGCTATGGAGGAGCTGATATCGAAGGTGTGTGACACAGCCATCGATAAGGAACCATCAGCTCCTGCGCATCAGGTTCCTCCTCCTCCTCTCGTTGATGAGGTGACCGCAGCTGCTGACGAGCAGCCTGAGACTCAAACTGATAAGAGTCCCGCTGGTGAAGAGGAAACCTCTTCCCAATTGCCTCACCAACAAGCTGAGCCTCGCTTAAGACCTAGGCAAGTAAAACTCAGCAAAGTAATTGCCGTCAAACCTAAGGCACAGTGAAGGGTAGCGGCTGTAAAGAAGCCTACCGAGAAGGCCAGCGAAGGACCAACTGCTGAGCCTGGACCAGTGGCAGTTGATGTGATATTTTTAATATAATGTTTTACTCGTAAGTGTACGAATCGGTTTGTATATAGTGGGTGCAGAGTACGAGATCGTTCCCACGAGGATTAATGTTGAAATATCTAAAAGAGACAAACAATTCTAGAAATCTATGAAAATCTAATAGTATTCTACTAGTTTTATGATTTAAGTGGTTGATGAGATGGTAATTAATGACTACCAAAAATAAAACTTAATTGATGATTCACAAATAAAAGTAAAGATGATCATAAAGATGAAGATACTAAATCTTCCCATCTTTGGTCCGTTCTTCTCATAATATAAATTTAGGGATTAAATTATGTGATGAAATATGAGTAACAAAATCTCTTTATGGAAGATCTATGGTTAACACCCTAATAGGTTCCACGTTGCATCCTTGCAATCAGGACTTAGATGATTTCCATATATAGATCTGGGATCAAGGGCATGGCTAGGCACACATGATCTCAGGTTCAAATAAAAATCATCCCCAAAGTGGATGAAAATTCCAACAAGAATCTCGCTTACAAATCTGAAATCAAGGGCATGGCTCGGCACACTTTATTCAGATTAGGGAGCATTTCAGATAAAATTACTATTATAGAACCAAGATCCAGGGCATGGCTCGGCACACTCGATCCCAGAACATAATCGTAATTAGATCCACAAGATAAAAACACAAAGACCATAACAATGATTGGGTAAAATTACCCTCACAGATCTGAGATCCCGGGCATGGCTCGGCACATGCGATCCCGGTTAGTGGTGGGGATTTCATCCATTCATGATAGCACAACAACCATAAAATCAAATTTCATAATTTAATCCCTAATTTATATTATTAAAAGAACATCCCTCGGATGGGAATCATTAGATCCCCATCCCTATAAATTTAGCCACACATATTAATTTTTAATGACATAAATAAATAAAGACGGAAAAATAACATTAATTAAAATTACCTTAAACTTCAGAAGAACTTACTTTGATCCAAAACTACGATGATCTTCAGAAACGAAAATTAATGCAGGAATAAACTTTGAACAAAATTTGTAAACTGAAAGGATGAGTACTGAAAAATTAAGGTAACAAAGCTCTCAAAAAGAATAATAAAACTTCCCTATTTCTATGTCTAACTATGAAAAATAATGGCTAAAAACTAAAAACTCTAAGACTAAAACTCTCTCCTAAAATTAATTCTCTAATTCTAATTCCTAATTTACTACATCTAACTAATTGATTTTTCCGAAGTGTTTGAGTCGCTTTAAATAGACCCATCGACCGCCTAAAAAGTCCCAAAAAATAGGTTTTCTATGTCAGTTTCGTGTCAGACTCTGACTCTTCCTCTTTTAATCGACCTACAGGGTCGATGCACCGACCCCAGAAATCCGTGAAATTCTGCATCTTCTTTGTATCAGACACTGCTTTGGTATTTCGGCTATAACTTTATGTTCCGAACTCGGATTGAGGTGATTATTGCGCCGTTGGAAAACTGACGAAAAGATCTACAACTTTCATGTTTTGACAATTTCCTAATTCAGCCGTCTTGAAGGTCCAAAATTAGCCGCAAGTTGCACCAAGTTCTCGATTACTCGAAATTGCAGTGTTTTGACATTATATTCAGCATTCTTGGGCTGTTTTCTATACTTGGCTTGTATTCACCCGAAACACTTCAAATCTAATCATTCTTATCAGATAGCCTTCATCGGACAGCTAAATATAGGTATTTAGGGGTGAAATATCATCATATTTTAGTACTCATCGTGATCATTACCCGGTCACAGGTCTCTGATTTGAAGATTCTCTCGAGCTTCCACGAAAGTGACAATGAGCAAAAATATATGCTAGACATATGGAACAAGCCTCTGAAGGAGGGCGAGTAAGTTATTCTTCCCTGAATCCTTAACTTTATTATTATATATTTATCGTGAAGATTAGTTAAGTTGGCCATTATTTATGCAGAGAATATGTAAACACCTATAAGCAAGTATAAAATTTGGTGGACAATCCTTGAGATAATATGTAAGTTTAACATACTGTAGGCAAAATCAAGAATAGTTAAAGCTGTCGACGACTCGAAAAAGAGTCGATATCGATTCATTATAGAGTTGATAACGATGACTTATATAATCGTTATCGACTCTCAAATTAATCGATATCAATGGCTTTTAGAATCGATAACGATGGCTTATGTAATCGGTATCGACTCTGTAACTAATCGATATCGATTCATTAGAGAGTCGATAACGATGACTTAAGACATAGTCATCGATGACTTATAGAGTCGATAATGATTATATATTTCACTCTAACTGCATATTTAAATCTAACTGCATTGGTTTCAGGTTATGGGCGCCTACCTGAGACATTTGGAAGTAATTGATGATAAAATTCATCCTGATAAAAATCTCAAAAACTACCTTATGGACCCTGTCGCGTTGACGTACATGGGCTATGAATTGAGAGATTTCAACAAGTTCCTGCTTGCTAAAAAATTATACGACCAATCGATCGAGGTTCAAGTTCAACGGTGGGCTGTCTATAGACAAAAAAAGATCGAAGGGAAGAAGCTAATAGAAACTTTCTTCTTCAATGAGCTTCAGAATCTGTGGGCTCACGAATGCAACATAGTATGCTTTTATCCTCTTTATAATTATTCTTTTTAATTTTTCTATCATACCCTTTGAGATTATATTACTTTTTTATAGATATTTATGCCAATACATTCACAACAACCACTACACTGGGCGCTTGCGATCGTGAAGGTAGTCGAACGATCGATAATGATCATCGACCCTATATTTAATAGGCCCTCCAAGGAAAGATATGTGTTCCAATTGCAGGCGCTGGTAAGATATTTTGCTTAACATATCTTTTATCATTGTTAGCTTAACATATCTGACACTCCTCTCTATTATTTCAAAACAGACCCAATACCTTCCTGTGATTTTATATTCGTACGGTGACTCTGTTGTACTGATCACGAAGAACTATCCTTGGCCATCTAGTGACTGCCGGATCAAAGCCCTCCCCCGACAGACCAACTCGTGTGATTGTGGAGTGTTTATTGTGAAGTATGTCGAGTACTTCATGATGGGAAAGAAATTTGACTTCGCGCAATCAGATATAGATAGGATCAGGGCAGAAATTTGCCATATACTGGCTACATACACAAGCGATGGCGGAGTACTGGCGAAGGACGACAAAAAGGAGGGGGCGCAGCAGTAGTGTGATTGTATTTTAATATTTTTATAAATGTAAATAAAATATTTTTTCTTAATAAATTATTTTGAATATAATTGTACTATTTTTATGTAATTGTGGTTAAAAAGTAGAAATCGCAGCCATTATCGATTACATATAAAGTCGTCATCGACTATATAACTAATCGGTAACGACTATGTATGTAATCGCTATCGACTATATATAGAGTCGTCATCGACTATATATAGAGTCGTTATCGACTATATAACTAATCGGTAACGACTTTGTATGTAATCGTTATCGACTATATATAGAGTCGTCATTGACTGGATAAGTGATCGATACCGATTCTTAAATGAATCGATATCGACTTTATAAATAGTCGATGGCGACTCTATATAGAGTCGATATCGATTATGGATACAGTCGATGACGACTCTATAATTAATCGGTAAAGACTATATTACAGTAAAAAAATATGGATTCTGAATTTCTCGTTTACATTCAATCTATCATTATTAAAAATATACACTGTCAACCCATCGGTCCCACTGTCGTGCAGCTCCTGCGGTTGTGACCATATTCACTGCACCTGCTACACTGTAGTGCCCTAACCTCACCCTTAGACCTTATCCTTCTCTTCCTCGGACGACCGACTTGCTTTCGGCAATAATAGGGTGGTCTCACTTTCATATTTTCAGAGAGTTGCTCTGCTTGGAACTCCCATTGACTTTTATTGAGGGTGGGAATCTATTGCTCGTCGTATGTTTGTCTAAAGCAAGCGGTGAAAAACTATTTCTCACAAAAGTTATGGTAGTCGTAACTTCTTCGATTGATGGCTGTCATGGCATGGGAGCAAGACAAGCCATGAATGTGCCAACGGCGGTAACTACAGGTCTTGTGTTCCAAGTCAACGTGATGAATGAAATTTTAGGAATTAACTTGGAATTGATCACGCCCGCATGGTTGAGCTCTCTTTCTACCGGCCCATTGTAACACCTTCTTCATGCGCGCATCTGCTTTCGGGCAGAGAAGGGTGGTCCATATCTTAGATATCTCTCTGTGTTTTTGAAAATGATCGGCGACTTTCTCTCTAGTAGTTCTGATTAAGTCGATAATTGGTCTCTCTCGAGCTATCTTTAGCACGCTATTTAAACTTTCGGCAATATTCGTAGTCATGGAATCGTACTGCCTTCCTTCCATATGTGTGCGTGCCCAATTCTTCGGATTTATTTTTAAAATATATTCTACGGCCTGAGAATCAGCAGAATCTTTCTTCATTTCGTTAATAAAATAATCAAATTTCTCTTTTGAATATGCACGCGCGGCGTACCACCATAGACCCTTCATATTGTTCCTGGGATACTTGTGCTGTAAATTTTGTGTCATATGCCGCATGCAGTAGTTGTGATATGCGTTAGGGAAGATACGTTTCACCACATTTATTAAACCCTTCGACCTGTCCGTGATAAATACAAAATCTTCGTTAAACCCACCGATCACAAACGCACCTATCCGTTCAAGAAACCACATCCACGTATCCTCTTCTTCTAACTCGACCACGGCAAATGCTAACGGTAATATATGACCATTACCGTCTTACGCAGAGGCGATAAGTAGGATCCCTTCGAAACGTCCTCGTAGGTGTGTGCCGTCTACAAGCAATATGCGATAAAGTGTATTGCGGTAGCTTCCAATGCATGGGCCAAAACTCTAAAAAAATCTTTGAAACTTATTGTAAAGAGTAAGTTGAAAGGATGTTTGTATATTAGGATTTACCCTCTCCATCTCCTTTACGTAGGCCGATAGATAAACAAATTGTCCTTCCCAACTGCCTTTAATATCATTAAGCTTTTGCAATATCAAACATTATCGACGCCGGTGTATAGTCGAATCCTTCCATAAGTTTATCCGATACATAGTTCGTTACGAAGGGGATTGTTGCATTACGGTGACCGTGCGGTCTGATCTTAGCGGCTCCGTATGTGTGAGTGCTATTGAATGTCTTGATTTGGAAATAATCGAGCCCAGTCAATTTAGAAGCATGTATTCGCCACGAACAATCTGGTTCGTAGCATCCGGCTGTCACTCGATAACTAGAGGTCCTCAAAGGCCGAATTTGAAAGTTTTTCTCCACCGCATGCTCTTTCAATACTCTTTGAAATGTTTGTTTGTCTTGGAAGATCTCTCCAATTTTAAACGTCTAATTCTGATATTTAGTTTCCACCTCTTCATCGGAGGAGTCGCCCGATGTCTCTGACATTTCGTAATCTCCGTCTACTAGGGGATTGTCAATGTCTCTCACAAAAATTTTCGAATCCTCTTTGATAAACCCATCCGGTTCGCCTTCATATTCTTCTTCTAAGGTATCTTCATTCATGGCTTGAGGATGACTACGTCATTCACTAGCGGTGTTCTTAGGTAGTTGACTGGATCCTTTACCGAAGGAGTTCTGATGTGATTGACCGGATCCTTCACCGAATGGATAATAGCGTGGTTGGCTAGGCCCTTCACCGAAGGGGTGCTCATGTGTATGGACATGGGGTTGAGTTTCTTCGGTAATTCTCATCGATGGCATGGTAGAACATAAGTCTTGAGTAAACCAAGTTGTCCATCCATCGGGGAAGATATGACTGAAATCGTCGGTATCCACCACCCTTTATGAAGTATAGTCTAACCCTTGACTATATTGTTGTGACCCATGCATGTATTTTACTGAGTCATCATACGATTCAATCGGAGCATCGTTTAAATCAAATGTTGTTTTCCCTCTGCCATCGTTCGCCGTAATATAACCGTCATCGCCTAACGGGACGGTATCGTATACAGTTTCATCCTTAAACTTACATGGCTGAAATGAATGAGTCACAAAATCAGTCTCGCCGAGATCTACTTATTCAGCTTCAACTAGGAAGGATGACGGTTCCTTAATGATGAATACTTTTATAACGTCCACTGCGAATTTATAAAACGTAAATAAGGTAGCCAAATCATCAGAATCCAAAATGTCGGCAACCACAGGCGTATTCACTATCTTCATATGAAACTTTGTGGAAACTGTTTCATCCGCCTTCGTAAAACTGACATCAGACATTCGCCTTATGAATTGTTCATAAGAAATTTCAGTTGAAATGTTAATAAGCCTCCGCCGGCCACCTTCATACAAGCCATCATCGTTTACAAGAAGGCCATCATAGTAACAAAGAAGAGGAATCCTCACGTCCGTCATCGTCTGTTTAAGAATGAGAAAGAAGGAGTCATAAGACTGATGAAACAAAAGAGAAAAGACGACTATAAATCTTAGTCGATTGTATATAGAGTCGGTAACGACTACATATACAATCGATATCGATTGCAAATACAATCGTCATCGACTCTATATAGATTCGATATCGATTATATATAGAGTCGATAACGACTACATATACAATCGCTATCGATTTTATATACAATCTCTATCGACTCTATATAGAGTCGTTATCGACTCTATATACAATCGATATCGACTCTATATGGAGTTGATCGTATTTAAATATAACCCTTGCAAGTGCACAAGATCTATTGCAGTTTGGCAAGAACAGAGGTGTCGAACCCACAGGGAAATCTAAATTTTTAATTAATTCTATTAGGGATTTGAAAACATCCCCAAGGAAGTACCAAGGGGCAAATTTACTTTACCAAAATTTTATCACTTTTTCTAAATGCAAGAAAAATTAAATTATCCTAACAACTAGTTACCGATGAATCTAAGAACAATCTTTAAATATAAAATCAAGGAATATGCTACCCCAGATTTGTACCCCCTTTTATTCAAAGTATCATTCAACCATCTTCATTCACAAAATTGATTTGGTATAAAGTATGACCATCAATCCGGCATACCCTATCTAAAAATAATGACTCAGCCTAACATTGCGGTATGAGTCATGTAAAAAGCATAGCGTACCTCGTGATGTGTAGATCAAAACAATAAAAATATTATATTGTGGTATTAAACATAAAGGTGTGTACTTATCTGGGGATCGCATCTTCCCTGATCTACTGATTTAGCCGCTCATCTTTGGTGTATGATCTCCTCTTTCATTCAAAGCCATTCCAAAAATATTTGTTTAATCCTAAGTACAATCTACCCTAATCAAAACCCTAGAAGAAAGAGAGAAGAAGACCTTAAAAAGATGAAAAGAAGTTCCCAAAGTGAAAAACCCTAAAATTGCAAAATAATAATTCCTAGTTAATTCTAAAAAAAATCCTAAAAGAAAAAGTTGAAAAAGAAGTCTCAACCAAAAATTCCTCTCTCTAATTCCTAATTCTAATTCCTAATTTACTACCTCTAACTAATTGATTTTTCCGAAGTGTTTGAGTCGCTTTAAATAGACCCGTCGACCGCCTAAAAAGTCCCAAAAAATAGGTTTTCTGTGTCAGTTTCGTGTCAGACTCTGACTCTTCCTCTTTTAATCGACCTACAGGGTCGATGCACCGACCCCCAGAAATCCGTGAAATTCTGCATCTTCTTTGTATCGGACACTTCTTTGGTATTTCAGCCATAACGTTTTTTCCCGAACTCGGATTGAGGTGATTCTTGTGCCGTTGGAAAGCTGACGAAAAGATCTACAATTTTTATGTTTTGACAATTTCCTGATTCAATCGTCTTGAAGGTCCAAAATTATCCGTAAGTCCCACCAAGTTCTCGATTACCCAAAATTGCTGTGTTTTGACATTATATTCAACATTCTTGGGCTGTTTTCTATACTTGGCTTGTATTTACTTGAAACACTTCAAATCTAATCATTCTTATTAGATAGCCTTCATCGGACAGTTAAATATAGGTATTTAGGGGTGAAATATCATCATATTTCACTACTCATCAGGAGTCGATGCCGATTGTATTTGTAATCGATATATATTTTAAAAAAAACGGATCGAAGGATACAAAGACCTTTCTTATACTACACGAATAGGAGATACTGCATCACTAAGAGACACTAATAAACTGAAAATGGGGTTTAAGTAGCATACCTCGCGTCGCAAGGACAAACTTCAGGGTCTTTTTGCCACAATGAAGAAATGCAAGAGCTTCTTCTCCCAAGACTCTGTTTTCTTCTTCGAAATGGAGGCAATGCTACCATTGATGATCCGATATCCAATGAGTGATTCATGGTGAGTTTTACTTTTGCCAGCCTGCAGGATCATATTCTGATATCTGAAGGCGATGAGCTCCTGTTTTGCATTCATGAATAAGCGACAAATTAATAATACTTGTATGCTATATAATTTTCTTAAATTCAGAATGTATTCTCCTATTCTCTATCAAAATCTAAACTTTTTGGGTGTTGGAATGTTGACTTGTTTGAATTTTTAAATTTTTTTTACAGAATAGAATATGCATAGTGCTTCAAAAAATCTCCTTTCCCAAGAGAAAATTTCAATTAAAAAAAAAACAACTAGTAGAGTTGGCAGGGCTCATCCTCCATCAATCAGGATTACAGCTAAATTCTATTCCATCCAACTGCTTGCAGGGGTGTTTTCATTCATCTGAAAATTTTGGTAGAATCAATGAAGTCTGAATTTTGAACAAAGATTTAAGTTTAGAGTGAAAAATCCCGATCAATGGTAAATAGCATGTGAGCCGTGCGCTGTGTGGACTCTCAGAAGCTCACAGATCTTTATGATCTTTAAGTCTGCACACATTTCAAGGTTCACGTGGCACACGACTTACGTTCCATATGCAGGTGACCGGATTGGTTGCTTTATCCACTTTGTTCGAGTGATTGAATACCATATGAACTTTGCAGGCGAAACAAAACAAATATGCCAGTGGGGTTGTACCAGCAAATTGGGGCACTTCAATTTGTGCCATACATTAAGTATGAACAATTGATATTATGCCATGCGAACGACTGACTGATCGAAAATGTGTGCCACATGACAAAAAAGTGTACTTTTAAGTCATAGATACCAAGTCAAGGTTGGGCAATAATTCGACAAGGTTAAAATTCAAAAAAATCTGACAAAATTCGACAAGTTTGAAAAAATATTTGGAGAAAAATTGGAGCAAAAAAAAAGGATTAAAAAGTGAATATATATATATATATATATATATATATATATATATATATATATATATATATATATATGTTCCATACATTAAGTATGAACAATTGATATTATGCCCACTTGAACCACTGACTGGTTGAAAATGTGTGCCACATGACAAAAAAGTGTACTTCTAAGTCATAGTCACCAAGTCAAGGTTGGACAATAATTGGACAAGGTTAAAATTCGAAAGAATCCGGCGAGTTTGGAGAAAAATTGGAGCAAAAAAAAGGATTAAAAAGTAAAAAAAATAAAAATATTGACAATCAGAATTTATTGGAAAATTTGGAAATTCTTTGTGAATTATTTATCTGCAAATTTTTAAAAAATATGTAATTTTTAAAATAAATTGTGAGTCAGTCGGGATTAGTTCGCAGATCCTCAAATTCGCGAATTATTTGTGATTTTGTAACTGAGCATACATTGAGTTATGTTCAACTGATAAGGTGATGCCCTATTAATGCAAAGAGTTGATCTAATATAGGAAGTAAGCCGTCTGATGCAAAGTTTGACACTAACCCGCGTTGGTGCGATAGTGATACCACTCCGATACTTATATTTAAAAGTATTTTAATTAAAAATATATTATATTTTATTCCAATCTTTGATATAGAGTAGAACATGATCTACAATCAAACGTGCATAGCACTTGCCATCTAGTAATTATTATATAATGAGGGAATGGGGTGAATTTTTTTTTTTTTTGAGAGAGAGAGAAATGGGGTGAATTTCACCAGAGAGATGAAAATAAAATTTTCGAGTATCATTAAACGGTCGGATTTTGATCTATGCGGCACACATCACAAAAAATATGAACATGATTTTAGGAGTATAGTAAATGATAGACATATATCAAATGTGGTTCTAAGAATATTTTTTGAGATGTGTGCCACATGGCAACAATTGAGATAGAAAATGATCTCAAGATTTACTATGTCGAGGATTGGGACAGAAAATGATCTTCATCTAAGTCAACGGTTTAGAAACATGAACCTGAGCTCACAAGGAAGATTCTTAGGGTAAAATAAAACGTACCCAAAAATATCTCTTGAAATCTCTCATGCTTCTCTAGCACCTCCACAAGCTTTTTGTCGGGTCGAGTACATAAAATTGACATGTCGGGTTAGGTTGGGCATGAGAGATCCGACGTGATATTAGGGTCAAGTCGACCCTCAGTCGACCTTTCCCTAATATGCCTTTCACATTTCATCATCGAGAACCTATGTGACAACCCGAATTTTTCCAACCTAAATATTTTCGGGATATATTTTTTCTTTTAAACCAAAATCAAAAGGGAAAATCCGGACCGCCAGATTGCAGAACACAATATGATACAAAATTTAATTGGTATAAACGCACCTTTAAGCGAAAAATAAAACAGATAAATATATGGCAGAACTAAAAACCTCCAATTCTATACAAAACATCAAAAATAAAAGGATGTACCAAGCTCAAAACACAGAAGTCAGTGTGCCAATCCAATTGAGCTCGCCCTCCAGCAGGCAACTTCAGATTCTTCTCAAGTCTAGGGTCCCGATGAAAGGCTATACCTGTGACGTATAGTCGGGGGTGAGCTACATCTAAGCTTAGTAAAAGAACATCAATAGCAGTTATATCTTACTAATGACAGAGTTTAAAGCGGAAGCAGATCAGATATTAAAAGACGAATTTCATAGATTTAACAGATCAGACGTTTGATAGCAAAACAAAAGTAATAACAAGACAGATATTTGGGATAGAATAAAAACTCACAACAGGGCATATATTTAATATAGAAACAAAAGCTTATCTTTCTTATTCACCTTACTTAATTTTCAGATTTTTGTATTCACTTCACTCACTATGTTCACTTCGTTCACTGTGTTCACTTCGTTTACTTCACTTATGTATGTTATGCAATGCGTACGGCTCGCCCCCGTACGGGCCTACTATGTATGTTATGCAATGCGTACGGATCGCCCCCATTCAAGCCCACTATGTATGTTATACACCTTACACTGTGTACGGATAACCGCCGTAGTGGTCCACTTGTCAATGTCTACTCACAGTAAAATTTCATATATATTCTCACTATTCATATTCACTCTCAGATACAGGGTTCAAGGTTCATACTTAACAATTCAATACTAAGTCTATCTGGTTTCCAAAGTTCAGAGTTCAATCATCTATATTCTAAATTTCACCTCAACTAATAATTTGCTTTTCAATCCCTAATCAAATTCCAAAACCTTACTTCAATTTTATCACATCAAATTCAATCCTAGTTACAGTCAGATAACATTACCCAAAAATCCAAAGATTCAACTTCCTATAGTGTCTATTCAATTTGTCGAAACAAAGTCTCATATTCATTCTAATTCAAAGTTCATATGTAGGTTAAACAAAATGGATCAGAACAAAACAGAACGAATCAAATTAAAGCATATTAAATAAAACAAATTGGATTCAAAAGTTGAAAACAAAACAGTCAGCTTATATGCGGAAATAGAACAATCAAAACATACGCGGAAATAGGACGGAAACAAATCATATCAAAACATATGTAGGAACATGACGGAAACAAAATATGTCAAAGGAAACAAAGCATCAGATCGAAAATCAATAAAACCATGAATCAATTTATAAAATATAATTTTCGTTGAGTTTCCCCTACCTTAACAGATCTCTCTAAGCAAATCCAACATCGTTCCAAAGCAATTCAAAAGTTCTTATCCACTGTCTCCACTCTTAATCTACATCACACATACGATGATATATTAAAAATTGATCCTAATTATTAATAATGTTGACGTATTTAGGTGCTTTCTTAAAATCGAGGAGGAAATGGGTAATTTCGTGTTGACTCAAAACTTGACCCAACTTCCTACTTTATTTTGACCCTCAAAAAATTTGATTCAAGATTTGGTTAATTCATAAAAGAGTTATATCTCGTTGTACCCCTTCCAACGCATCAAGAATCGAGTCAATCGGAGTTCAGGACAAAGATTTATGACCAAGATACCGAAGCCATTCGATACTTAAAATCAAAACGTGCTAACTTAAAATTTGGCCTAACTTCCAACTCAATTTTGATTATCAAAAAAATTTATTCATCAGTTGGTTAATTCATAAAAGTTGTAGATTTAGTTGTCCTCTTTCCAATTTCGTAAGAATCGCATCAATCGGAGTTCGGAGTAAAAAGTTATGGCCAAAATACTGAAGCAGTATCGGCAGAGTCAATTTGATCAATCAAACCATCATATTGATCGATAAATTCCACATTGATCGATCAATTTCACCCTTGATCAATCAACCATCACATTGATCGATCAACCAAACTTCCAGCAAACAAACTTTCTATTTTAATAAATACATTTATAATTTGATCGATCAACCACCTAATTTGATCGATCAATTACCTAATTTGATTGATCAATACCCAATTTGATCAATCAATCACCTAATTTGATCGATCAAAACCTTCAGAAATACACAGTCATAAGGCTTTGTCATTTTAATCTATTTTCTTCCAAATCTTCTACGATTTTCATCGAATCACACACACATACACACTAAACTAAAACAATGATTTATTCTACAATCTAAACCATTAAAATAAAAGAAAACTAATATTTCTTCGATCGATTCCGTGATTTAGTAAAAATGTTACCGAACGAGGGTTTTGAAGCGAAACCTTCAGATTTCTATAGCGAATCCACAGAGATTGATCACAATGAACTCAAGATGACGTTGCTCATCCTTACGCGTCGATCTTAACCTCTTCCACGCATGGAAAACGATCGTGAGATGATCATTCTTCAAAAAATAGGGTTTCTAAGGAAAGAGGGTTTGAATGGCTTGAAGTTCTCCGGATCTCTAACGGTTGGAATTCACCAAAGGTGGACACTCAAGCGATGCTGGCGTCATGTGCTTTGCAAAGGTTGCGGAGATTACGGCGCGATTGAGATCGCACGGTCAAAAATCTCACAAGGCTTGAAGACGATGAGCTTCCGAAAGTGGGGCTCGGTTCTCTTTCTCTCTTCAAATTTTCAAAAGGCTAAACTTAGCTATTAAGCAACCCATTCTCTCTCTCTTATACCCTAAAACCCAACCAAAATATCTAGATATTTTTACACCAATTTTTATCCATACTTGGCTTTGGTGTTGGGTGGCAAACAGTGCGTCGGTGCATGACTTTCACACTAAAGGTTCAAACACATATTTAAACCTTAATCCGTCCGCACAAAGTTATATTAATATCATTTAATGATTTATTATTATATAAAAATCATGGAGACGTCGATTTCCGTGTCGGATACATACACGGGGCCAGTTGAGTTTGGGCTCGAATTTTTCGGGTCATTACAACTCAAAATTTTGACATACAATCCACAGCCCTACCTGTTTCCGCACATGTATCCCACGAGTATAAATGAATGACCATCATGCGATTGTCCGAATATGTTTTAAACATTCATTTTAATTACATAGATATTTTCTTTGTGTGGCATCATATTCTTTGTTAAAGTTTAGTCCCACATTAGATAAATTATTACACTTTAAAAATATTATAAATTTTTTTAAAATTTTAAAAGAAATTTGATAAATTATTGGGAGTTAATACTTGCACACGAAAATAATCTTGAGATTATGGGCCAACTATATGGCGGTCAGATGTTTGATTCCAAAAAGTTAACGGAAGCGAACGTCATCAAAACATACATCACACAAGTTGATGTTTACTTTATGGGATGTGTGCCACAAGGAACCAACATTTGACCGTATGATATCAAGATCATGTTGTAGAAGATTGAGATAAAAAACAATCTCCATCATCTGAATTAAAGCATTCAACGGAATTGTCCTCTGTTTCAGCACGGTTGGTGTAACATAAAGTGGTGTGGTAGTCATGGGTCAAAATCTCGGGTTACCGATACGTATCGTCCGAGCTCCAAAACAATAAGGTACATTGAATGTATCGTATCGTTCAGCTCCGATATCAATACGTATCATCCGATACGTATCGGTATCGGACGAAATTTTGATCCATAGTTGTAGTAACACCAGCCTAAGCGAAACCCTATAGACTGTGCTAAATTGCATGTATCGGCCACAAATGAATCGCTTGGTTCTAACTTTACACGTGTATCAGCAACTGTCACATGTGTATGTGTGTCTGATCCTTGGTTCTCAAGACTGTCTTGGCTATATGGCCTTATCAAAAAATTAAAAAGAAAAACCTTTACACATAAGTTCTATTGTACATAATACTAGTCTTTTGTATATTATTCAGTCGTATTAAGGTATGATCAAGGTACTCACTAACATGGTTTCAAATCTTAGCATTAAAAGCTGAAGAAATCATAATCATACATCGCAATTTAAATCTTAGCGTTTCTTTGATTTGCAATTTAAATCTGCTCTTTTAAGTGGGATACTCTGTCCTCTAAAGAGTAATCCCAAACACAGCCTAAGTTCCCACTTTGAAGATAACAGTGATTTAGATCAAGGCAAGGATCAAAATTTTGGTTTTCATTTCAGTTTTGGTGGGGACCGAAACCGAAATTTTAAATTTCTGCTGAAATTTTGGCCGAAAACTTCAACACAATACAAAATAACCCATAATTTGAGTTATCGTTTCAGTTTCGGCCGAAAACTTTAACACAGTACAAAATAACCGATAATTTGAGTTATCATTTCAGTTTTGGTAATCAAGGTATTAAAATCTGTATCGGTCTTAGGTAGTGGTTTGCCCGAGGCCGGTACAAATCGGCCGATACCAATTCGTATCGGTCAATTTTATTAAAAAAAACAAAAAGTCTTGATCGAAATTGAGACGTATCAGCTGATAATCGATACATATCGGTGTCGACCAATTTTTGATATCGGTATCGGCCAATTTTTAAGATAAAAATACAGTTTCCTTTATATCTATATATAAAATCAACAACAAAAAGGTAAGATTTTTTGTTTTACCCATCAAATATGCTGATTTTTTTTTTTTTTTTTCCCAATTGATAGGTTATGCTTTCGTTGGTTTAGATCTATGATATTAACAATGGTTTTCTATTAGATGGAGTGATTTTGCTTTGTTGTTTTATTGATCACTTTTTTTTATATAATAAATTAAGGGAGCCAATAATTGCACCACAAATATAAGCCATTCTACCAATTAAAAAGGAAAATATGAATTAAGAAAGGGTGCATGTACTTGCACCCCATTTTAAAACTCATTCTAAAAGATAGCCGTTCCTTTGTTCCACTGTTTTGAATCGTTTTTCATATTACCCTACGGGATCGGGTAAGGATGTATGCCTTACCCGACCCAAAACCAAATGGACCCACCTTAACCGTGAAAATTAACCTGACGTCTCCCAACCAAGTTTCGAACCCCTTTTTGCTTTTGTTGATATATCGAACATTGGGTAGGAGTCCACGAGACTTAAGGGTGTAAATTCAATTAACCGAACCGAAACCAAAATTTCGGTTTCTCTGTCAGTTCACCTAAAACCGAACCTTAGTCAAAAACTTCAGTTTCAATAAACCGGATTTCTTACTCTTCTAAACCCAAATTGAACCTAATTGATCTTATTTTGATTTCGATTGCTTCCGTTTAGTTTTCCATTTAACTTCATATATTTTTAGTGGCTCCTTTTTGTTTTTGTTTTATGTGGGGTGCAATCACAAATTGTTGGTGCAATAGCTTTTATTTGGGGTGCAAGTATTGGATCCCTAAAATAATGGCCAAATACTTTTAAGAAATAAATCATTGGAATTGGTGCATGGAAGTGAATTCCATATGCACACATCAATTCACTTCCAATTAAACAAAAAAAATGTGGAATTGACAATTCAATTACACCCTAGAATGGCCTAATAGAGTTTGTTGATGGTTACCACTCTCACTATGCAACTCTACACTCTCACTATGCAACTCTACGAGTATGTGCCTCCAACCCTAAAAGAGTTTATTTTCATAAGACACATTACTTTCAGAATTATTTGTAACATAAATCTACATCTTCCATAAGAAACATAACTTTATGTAATAATAATAATAATAAAACATAATCCTTCTTTGTCAATGAACAAAAATCCAAACTTAGAACGCAATAGCGGAGCCCCTTAAGCACTTGTGGAGGCTTAAGCGAATTCAAGGGAGTCACAATAATTACTATCACCGTGATCATAGCCTTGTCCCATCTATTTGGGGTTAGCCTTTCGAGTCCTATTCTCTGTAAGGACTCGTAAGCCTCACGAGCCATACAAGTTACAGATGCATAGCCTTACGAGTCTGACCCATCGATTCTCTGTAAGGACTTGTAAGCCTTATGACCCTTCAAGTTACAGATGCATAGCCTTACGAGTCATTCCGAATCAGCGCTATGCATATGTAACTTGGCATTCCCTCATATCCCTTCTCACGACGTCCACTCGTTTTTTATTAGTGCAAAACTTTTTCTCATTTTGTAAAACACTAAATTACATCAATAACAAATGATATTAGAAAAACCAATACATAGTAATAATTTAATTATCGAGTTATCAAATATTAACCAACATGCATAAGAGGGCTGAAAGAGTAAAATAACAACTAACAACCAAACACTAGCAAATTAAGCTGACAAAAGCAAACAACAGGTACATTATTTAATTCAGATAAAAAAAATAAAAAATCTAGGCCCGTCTGAATCCTATGACTTTTTAATCTAAGAAAAGTTTAATACTGGACAAATTTATTTGGGGACAATTTTTTTTGTGAACAATTGTTTGTTGATTACATAAGGTTACTGATGAGTAGTGAAATATGATGATATTTCACCCCTAAATTCTTACATTTAGCCGTCCGATGAAGACTATCTGATAAGAATGATTAGATTTGAAGTGTTTCAGGTGAAAACAAGCCAAGTATAGAAAACAGCCCAAGAATGCTGAATATAATGTCAAAACACTGCAATTTCGGGTAATCGAGAACTTGATACGACTTGCGGCTAATTTTGGACCTTCAAGACGGCTGAATCAGGAAATGGTCAAAACATGAAAGTTGTAGATCTTTTCGTCAGATTTCGAACGGCGCAAGAATCACCTCAATCCGAGTTCGAGACAGAAAGTTATGGCCGAAATACCGAAGCAGTGTCTGATACAAAGAAGATGCAGAATTTCACGGATTTCTGGGGGTCGGTGCATCGACCCTGTAGGTCGATTAAAAGAGGAAGAGTCAGAGTCTGACACGAAACTGACACAGAAAACCTATTTTTTGGAACTTTTTAGGCGGTCGACGAGTCTATTTAAAGCGACTCAAACACTTCGGAAAAATCAATTAGTTAGAGGTAGTAAATTAGGAATTAGAGAGAGGAATTTTTGGTTGAGACTTCTTTTTCAACTTTTTCTTTTAGGATTTTTTTTTTAGAATTAACTAGGAATTATTATTTTGCAATTTTAGGGTTTTTCACTTTGGGAACTTCTTTTCATCTTTTTAAGGTCTTCTTCTCTCTTTCTTCTAGGGTTTTAATCAGGGTAGATTGTACTTAGGATTAAACACATATTTTTGGAATGACTTTGAATGAAAGAGGAGATCATACACCAAAGATGGCTGCTAAATTAGTAGATTAGAGATGCGATCCCAAATAAGTACACACCTTTATGTTTAATACCACAATATAATGTTTTTATTGTTTTGATCTACGACATGACTTACGAATTATTTTTAATTAATGAGTCATTGTTTTTTTTTTTAGGTATACTTTTGATGGTCATACTTTATACCAAATCAATTTTGTGAATGAAGATGGTTGAATGATACTTTGAATAAAAGGGGGTACAAATCTGGGATAGCATATTCCTTGATTTTATATTTAAAGTTTGTTCTTAGATTCATCGGTAACTAGTTGTTAGGATAATTTAATTTTCTTGTATTTAGAAAAAGTGATAAATTTTTGGTAAAGTAAATTTGCCCTTTGGTACTTCCTTGGGGATGTTTTCAAATCCCTAATAGAATTAATTAAAAATTTGGATTTCCCTGTGGGTTCGAAACCCCTGTTCTTGCCAAACTGCAATAGATCTTGTGCACTTGCAAGGGTTACATTTAAATACGATCAAGTTTTTGGCGCCGCTGCCGGGGAAATCGACGAAATTTTGATTAACTCGGATTAGGGAATTTTTGTGTTTTTAGCAGTCAATCGATTGAGAATTCTTCCTCAATCGATCGACTCTATTCTGTGGTAGAGAAACTACTTGGCAGTCAATCGATTGAAGAAAAATAAAAAATAAAAATAAAAAAATAAAAAATAAAAAATAAAAAATTCAAATTTTAATTTAATTTAATTTTAAAAAAAATAAAAAAATAAAAAATAAAAAAAAACTAATATTTAGATTTTTGATTTGCAAAATTTTCTTTCCCTTATTTTTCTCTCTTAGGTAAGTTTTTGTATGACTCTTTTAGGAAGTTTAGGTTTTTAGGACTTCTTATTTTAGTAGGATTCTTTTTCCTTATTTTCCTCTTTTAGATATTCTAGGATTTTCTAAAATTAGTTATTAATTTTTTTTAGGAAGTTTATAAATTTAGGATACCTTCCTTAGAAAATTTAGGAATCTTTTTTTTTTTTCCCTTATTTCTCTCTTTTAGATAAGATTCTTAGGATTGCCATTAGATTTAAAATTTTAATTTTTAATTTTAATCTTGAAATTTTAATTTTAATTTTTGAAATTCGAATTTAAAAAAAAAAAATTCAAAATTTAATTTAATTTAATTTTAAATAAATAAATAAATAAAAGAAATTTAAAAAAAAAAAATTTGAAATTTAATTTAATTTAATTTTAAAAAAAAATATTTAAAAAAACAATTTAATTAAAAATTAAAAAAAATAAAATAAATTTAATTTAAAAATTAATTGATCTTGTTTTGCTTTTCTTTTCTTCTTATTTTGTCCACTGTTCATATTAAAACTCAATCGATTGAAGCTTCAGGTTCAATCGATTGAGACTGAAATATTCTCTGTTGTGATCTTTGCTTTTCTTTCAATCGATTGACATTCCTCTGTCAATCGATTGACAAAATATTCTTTGCTTGCCTTTTCGGCTGAAATTTCTGTGTTAACTTGTTTTGACTTTGAATCTCAATTGACTGATAAAGTCATTTCTGTGAAAATTTAAGTGTGCTTCTGTCAATCGATTGAGGTCTCTGCTGCAATCGATTGAGCCTATTTTGTGGATTTGTTTTGGATTCTTCAATCCCTGTTTGTGAGCGTGATGTATGAGCTTTACTCGTTCTCATCACCCACATCTGCTACCATTTAACCTTGAGATCGAACGATCTTGTAGAGAGAATCGTAGAAGTCAAAGGAATCAGTACTATCATACTGATACCATGGCTGATCAAAGGCAAGAAATGAATGGGAACAATCAGAATGACAATAATGGAAATAATGAGGGCCCTAGAACACTTGAATATTATAATGATCCTGGGTTTTACGAAGATCAGGAATGCATAATGCATGATCCCATTCCAGGGAACCACTATGAATTCAAATTGGCGATGATTCAAATGCTACAAATTTTCCATGGGTTAGCAAATGAAAATCCGCAAGTTCATCTTAATGAATTCACTGGGGGATGTAAAATGTTCAGAGTCCACAATGTGACTGATGAGATAGCTAAACTCCGACTCTTTCCTTTTTCTTTAAGGGATAAGGCAAAAACATGGTTTTATTCCTTAGAATCGCAATCTATTCAGAGTTGGGCGGAGCTACACCGTCAGTTTCTTAAAAAATATTTTCCAATGACCAAAGCCATTGAGTTGCGCCAGAAGATTCAATTCTTTTCCCAACAACCTACTGAAACATTCCATGAATGTTGGGAACGTTTTAAGGAATTAATTAAGAGTTGTCCGAATCATCAAGTTCCAAGGTAGCAACAGGTCCAAAGTTTTTATAATGGACTGATTCCTGAAGAGCGACGCATGGTTGATGCATCGTGTGGTGGATCTTGTGCGACAAAAGAAGCTGATGAGTTGTGGGCATTGTTTGAGAAGTTATACCAAACTTCGATACAAAGTGAAACACTAGGGCGAACTAACCTGGATTTGGTATCGAAATCTCATGTGTTGACAAGAGATGGATTGTATAATGTCAAGAATGATGCCTCTGAATTATCAACAAAGGTTGATATGTTGTCCAAGCAAATGAATATGTTGTTAGCTGCGACCAAGCAAGCTAAAGCTCCTGTCACCCCCACTGTGTGTTCAATTTGTGATCACCCAGGTCACATGGCTAATGAGTGCCCCACTACCTTGTCATTATTTCCTGATGAACCTACTCCTCAAGAGCAGGTAAATCTGACTCAATCTTATCAACGGCAGGGTAGAAACATATACTCCAATACCTATAACCCGGAATGGAAAAATCACCCCAACTTAGGATGGGGTGGTTCGAACCAAACTGGCCAGGTAAACCAGCAGTACAGAGCCAACACAATGGGTGGACAACAAAATTTCCGCCCACAACAGAATTCCACTCCACAGCAGAATTCTAATTTCCAGCAGAATTCTAATTTCCAACAGAATCCTCCTTATTACCATCCGAATTCCGATTACCGAAGAAATCAGAATTTTAATCAATCTCAGGCTACCGGGTCGAGAGATTCTGATTTGGCGGAAAAGGTGATGTGAAGTATGCAAGCTTTCCAACAGATGATGATAGATCAATTCAGTCAACTGACAAATCAACTGAGTCAACGAGAGGAAGGTAGGCTCCCTAGCCAATCCGTCAACAATCCTCGAGGTCAAGCACTACCTGAAGCAGGACCATCGAATAGTCAACAATTGAAAGTTGTTACCGTGCTGAGAAGTGGTAGAGAAGTTAATAATTGCGTGAAAATGCCTGTAGAATCTGATCAGGAAAAAGAAGAAGCAAGAGAAGCAGCAAAAGAGAAAGCAAACAAATCAGAGAAAGAGAAGAGAAAAGAGAACGAGAAAGAACAAAGAAGAGAGAAGGGAAAAGCAAAAGTACTTGAGGATGAGTCTCCCTCAACTGTTCAACTAGGACATGAGCAAGAATCAAAAATGGAACCTGCACCTTATGTCCCAAGGGCACCATTCCCTCAATGCCTAACTCCTCCATCTAGAATGGGAAAGGGGCCAGCAAAAATGGAAGAAATTTTTGAAACATTCAAGCAAGTAAAGATCAATCTTCCATTGCTTGAAACAATCAAACAAGTGCCTGAGTATGCAAAATTCTTCAAAGACTTATGCACTCGTAAGCGAAAGGCGCGTACTCATGTTTCCAAGAAAGTGTTCTTGACTAATCAAGTCAGTTCAATATTACAATTGGAAACCCCACAAAAACTGAAAGACCCTGGAGTTCCAACTGTTCCATGTGTCATTGGTGGGCAACCAATTGGTAAAGCGCTATTGGATTTGGGAGCAAGTGTGAATCTAATCCCATATTCAATATACGAGAAACTCGGATTGGATGAATTGAAACCCACGACGGTCACACTCCAACTGGCCGATAGGTCAGAAAGAAGACCTAGGAAAATTATCAAGGATGTGTTGGTGGGAATAGATAAGTTTGTCTTTCCAGTGGACTTTGTTGTTTTAGACATGGAACCACCCGTCAAATCAATTAATCAAGTCCCCATCATCCTTGGACGTCCGTTTCTTGCCACTGCCAATGCTTGCATTAATTGTCGAACGGGAGTCATGGATGTTTCTTTTGGGAACATGAAGGTCAGATTGAATATATTTCATGCGATGAACCATTTCCCTAATGAAGATGAGGTCGAATGTTTTTACATCGATCAGATGGACGACGTGGTGGATGAAGCATTACCATCAATGCTTACTAAAGAAGAATTTGAAACCGCTTTGTTGGTCATCTATGAAGAAAAAGGATCTGAAGGGAAGCAGTCAGAAGAGACGAGGCTGAGTTTATCATGTCCAGATGATATCTTATGTGAAGTTGTGACTAAGATAGAACCGTTATCCATTGAGGTAAAAGCTGAACCGACTTCATCAATTGAGGAGCCAACAACTATGGAATTGAAACAGTTGCCTGAATCGCTCAAATACGCTTTTCTGGGGCCACGAAAAACGTTTCCGGTGATTATTTCATCCACGTTGTCAGAAGGACAAGAGCATGACCTCTTGAAAGTGCTTCAAGATCACAAGCAGGCTATCGGATGGACCCTAGCTGATTTAAAAGGGATTGACCCATCAGTTTGTATGCACAAAATACATTTGAAAGATGAGAGTAAACCATCGCGAGAATCGCAGAGGTGACTTAATCCGAACATGCAAGAAGTCGTTTTAAAGGAAATCATTAAATTACTCGATGCTGGAATCATCTATCCGATCTCTGATAGTGAATGGGTTAGTCCAGTCCAAATTGTCCCGAAAAAGTCCAAAATCACTGTGAAAGAAACTGCAGAAGGAGAATTGTTGCCTACACGTGAAACTACTGGGTGGCGTGTCTGCATTGATTATAGAAAATTGAACACAGCTACCAGAAAGGATCATTTTCCCCTTTCGTTCATCGATCAAATCCTCGAGAAGTTAGCAGGGCAAGAGTTTTATTGCTTTCTTGATGGTTATTCGGGATACAATCAGGTGCCCGTTCTTCCACCTGATCAAGAGAAAACGACATTCACATGCCCTTACAGTACGTTTACATATCGAAGGATGCCGTTCGGCTTATGTAATGCACCTGCTACTTTCCAACGATGTATGTTGGCCATATTTTCAGATATGATTGACAAGTTCATCGAGGTGTTCATGGACGACTTCTCTGTTTTTGGGAAAACGTTTGGTTCTTGTTTGAATCACCTCGCACAAGTTTTACAACGTTGTGTGGATTCTAAACTTGTTCTTAGCTGGGAGAAGAGTCATTTCATGGTTCAACAAGGAATTGTGCTGGGACATATTGTTTCCAAGAAAGGAATTGAAGTGGATAAGGCCAAAGTCGACCTAATTGCCAATTTGCCCCCACCAAAGAGTGTTCGAAAAATTCGATCATTTTTGGGGCATGCTGGATTCTATAGGCGATTCATTAAGGATTTCAGCAAGGTGGCTAAACCTTTGTGTACCTTGCTTGGTAAAGATGTACCTTTTGAATTTGATGAGCAATGCATGAAATCATTTCTGAAGCTGCGTGACCTCTTATCAAATGCACCAATAATCTAACCACCGGATTATTCTCTCCCATTCGAACTCATGTGTGATGCATCTGATTATGCTATCGGAGCTGTTTTGGGGCAAAGGGTTAACAAATTACCTCACGTAATTTATTATGCTAGTAAGACATTGATAGATGCACAACTTAACTACACCACCACTGAGAAAGAACTATTAGCTTTAGTGTATGCTCTGGATAAATTTTGTTCTTATTTGCTTGGATCAAGAATAGTGGTCTTTTCAGACCACTCTGCTTTGAAATATTTGTCTGCAAAGAAGGATGCCAAACCAAGATTGATCCGGTGGATTCTGCTACTTCAAGAGTTTAATTTCGAAATCAAGGATAAAAAAAGAGTCGAAAATGTTGTGGCTGATCACTTGTCTCGCATTTTGCTTGAAGAATCGGTTACACCTGAACCCATCCGAGACACTTTTCCGGATGAGAAATTAATGGCAATTAATGCAACCACTACGAATGTTCCTTGGTTTGCCAATATCGTGAATTATTTGGTCACTGGCAAAATCCCTACTGAATGGGGAAAGAATGATAAGAACCTCTTTTTCTCCCAGATCAAATACTATTTTTGGGATGAACCACATTTGTTTAAGATCTGTTCAGATCAAATCATCAGGAGATGTGTACCAGCAGAAGAGCAACCAAGCGTTCTCGATTTCTGTCATGCTGGAGCCTGTGGAGGCCATTTTGGAGGACAGAAGACTGCACAGAAAATTCTTCAAAGCGGATTCTACTGGCCATCCATCTTTCGTGACGCTGCTCAATTTTGCAAAGAATGCCAAAGATGTCAGCAGCTTGGAAATATTTCAAAACGAAATATGATGCCCCTTCACCCGATTTTGATTGTTGAAATTTTTTATGTTTGGGGAATTGACTTCATGGGTCATTTTCCCCCATCTTTTGGGTATTCATATATTCTCGTAGCTGTTGACTACGTTTCCAAATGGATTGAAGCCGAGGCAACCCGTTCAAAGAAAGGGAGCTAAAACTTGCATGCGATCGAGATTTGTACCATGGCACATTATTAAAGCACGAGCGATCATTAGTGATGGCGGTTCGCACTTCTGCAACCGCCATTTTGCAACTTTAATGAAGAAATACGGCGTCACCCACAAGGTTGCAACGCCGTATCACCCGCAAACTAGTGGTCAGGTGGAAGTGTCGAACCGAGAGATTAAACAAATTTTAGAAAAGACGGTCCGATCGGATCGACGAGACTGGTCCAACCGTCTCTCTGATGCTCTGTGGGCCTATCGCACCGCCTTCAAGACACCAATTGGAATGTCTCCATTCAGAATTGTCTATGGGAAAGCATGTCATCTTCCTGTTGAATTAGAGCATAAGGCATTTTGGGCCATCAAAAGATTCAATTTCGACATGCAAGCCGCAGGATCAAATCGACGGCTACAGTTGAATGAACTGGACGAACTACGCTACGATGCGTATGAAAATTCAAAATTGTACAAAGAAAGATACAAAAAGTTGCATGATGAGTCCATTTCTCGGAAAGAGTTCCACATTAGACAAAAGGTTTGACTATTCAACTCCAGACTAAAGCTTCACCCGGAAAAACTGAAATCTAGATGGGAAGGCCCGTTTCAGGTTGTTTCCATTAGTGTGCATGGTGCAATCGAGATCCGCAGTCTCACGGACAATCGAGTTTTTAAAGTGAATGGGCAACGCCTTAAACCGGTGTTTGAGCCCATGACCCAGATGAGAATTGAGGCAATGCACCTTAGTGACCCAGATTCTTGATCAATGAAGAGGTCGAGCTGTCGACACTTAAACTCAGCGCTTCCTGGGAGGCAACCCGGTGTGTTTTATTTATTTTCATTTTTATTTTCATTTTTGTTAGTTTTAGAATATTAGTTTTTAGTTTAGTTTAGGTTATTTTTAATTTCCAAATTAGTGTAGCCACATTACCTTCAATCTATTTTTGGTCATGTTCTAATTTGATGCACATACTCTCTGCACCTGATCTTTGTGTTGAGGTACTTTTCAACAGGTTTGGGGGTGCGCTACTTATTTCAATCAATGAGGACATTGTCATTTTTAGGCTTGGGGGTATGATTATTTATTTTGCATCACTTATATGTTTTATTTGAAAAAATTCTGAAAAAAAAATAATTAAATTTAATTTTGAAGTCATCATGCACATTATTTTACGATTGTTTTCAAACTTTAGTTGATGATGCATGTGAATTTAATTTTGAGAATACTAGTGTCATATTTTGATTACTTGTATCTAAGATGATGAAGCTTAATGTGATATTTTGTGGATAATTTTGAAATTCATGCTTAGAATTTTTACACTTATACCAAACTAAGACTTAGAAATCGATGAATTGATTTGAATGTTGAATCTTAAGATCTTAGTGGAGACTAAACCCAGTGAGCTTTAAAGCTAATTTCCCGTCATTGATGAGTGAATATATAAACTCGGAGTTTTCTTTGAATACGACTTATTTTGCATAATCTCATACACTTCATTTTGACTTGTGACTTTGCATGAAATCAAATTCATATCATTATGTTAGAATGTACTGTATATCTACTCAAGACAAATAGACAAGATTACTATCTTTTAAGGACATGATTGAAGGCCATCTTTGGCTCGTTTGTGCTTAAAATGCCCCACCTCAAATTTATCTTTCTAGTACCCCTTTGAGCCTATTAAAAAATTTACCTTTATACATTCTTTGATAAGCGACGTTAACCTTTAACCCTTCACCATTTCTGAAAATTCAGCTTTACCCTTCTTATTTCTGAGAAATTAGGAACGAGGGATGAGAGTGAACGAAAAGAGAGTAAGTGGAGAGATACTGAGTTGTGGTGTTTACTGAGAGTGTATGGCAAAAATAAAAAGAAAAGGAGGGGAGAAAAAGAAAAAGAAAATTGTGGAGAATATGAGAAAAATATGAGGTGCTTCAAGAAAAATGAAGAGAAAAAGAAAATTGAGGAAAATAGTGAGACATTAGAAAAGAAAAGAAGAGAAATAGCAAAAAAAATCAAAAAAGTTGTTTCTTTTCCAATTTCTCAGAAACTTTGAATCCCAACTTTCAATTCTTTCTTACCCTTTTCTAAGCCCCATTACAACCCTACAAAAAGACTTTCATGATCTGATCTTGCATTAGTAACTGCCTTGTGGAGAGTAAATATGTGATACTTATGACACTTGATATGGCATGCTTAGGATATACAAGTATCTTCTTATGAGATTTATTTTTGTTCATTGATTGTATCGTGTTTCATTTATTACGTGAGATTTTTTTATTTGCTTTGTATTGACCTCTCACATATGTGCGAAAATTTATACATCATCGGTGTCTTTATATTTTGAGAGTATACCTAAAGTGAGGATTGAGTCAAAACAACAGATCCAACGGTTTTCCGTTTGAACCAGTTCTGAGATGAATGAATTTTGGTTTGGGTTATGCACACACTTCACGTTTAGGCATGAATGGATGAGCTATCTAAAGATTTGAGCATTAGACTAATTTGAATGGATATGAGTATGATTAGTATAACATTGTTATTTAAAATTGAGAATTCGCATGTTGAATTGATTAATGATTTTTATTTTTGAATGGTATATATGTTATTAAAATCATGTTTTGACAACTCAATTTTATTATTGAAGTTTGTGGGTAACTTCACTGTAAACCCTCAGGAGACACAACTCCTCCACTAGGGATCACCTAGGGGTTTAAAGGCTTGTTGCACATGCTAAGTGCAATCGTGTTCCCTACGAAAGTGGCATTTATTTTCTTTAGTTTGCTTTGCTCGAGGACTAGCAAAGTGTAGGTTTGGGGGTGTGATGAGTAGTGAAATATGATGATATTTCACCCCTAAATACTTACATTTAGCCGTCCGATGAAGGTTATTTGATAAGAATGATTAGATTTAAAGTGTTTCAGGTGAAAACAAGCCAAGTATAGAAAACAGCCCAAGAATGCTGAATATAATGTCAAAACACTGCAATTTCGGGTAATCGAGAACTTGGTACGACTTGCGGCTAATTTTGGACCTTCAAGACGGCTGAATCAGGAAATGGTCAAAACATAAACGTTGTAGATCTTTTCGTCAGCTTTCCAACGGCGTAAGAATCACCTCCATCTGAGTTCGGGACAGAAAGTTATGGCCGAAATATCGAAGCAGTGTCCGATACAAAGAAGATGCAGAATTTCACGGATTTCTGGGGGTCGGTGCATCGACCCTGTAGGTCGATTAAAAGAGGAAGAGTCAGAGTCTGACACGAAACTGACACAGAAAACCTATTTTTTAGGACTTTTTAGGCGGTCGACGGGTCTATTTAAAGCGACTCAAACACTTCGAAAAAATCAATTAGTTAGAGGTAGTAAATTAGGAATTAGAGAGAGGAATTTTTGGTTGAAACTTCTTTTTCAACTTTTTCTTTTAGGATTTTTTTTTTAGAATTAACTAGGAATTATTATTTTGCAATTTTAGGGTTTTTCACTTTGGGAACTTCTTTTCATCTTTTTAAGGTCTTCTTCTCTCTTTCTTCTAGGGTTTTGATCAGGGTAGATTGTACTTAGGATTAAACAAATATTTTTGGAATGACTTTGAATGAAAGAGGAGATCATACACCAAAGATGAGCGGCTAAATCAGTAGATCAGGGAAGATGCGATCCCCAGATAAGTACACACCTTTATGTTTAATACCACAATATAATGTTTTTATTGTTTTGATCTACACATCACGAGATATGCTATGCTTTTTATATGACTCATACCGCAATGTTAGGATGAGTCATTATTTTTAGATAGGGTATGCCGGATTGATGGTCATACTTTATACCAAATCAATTTTGTGAATGAAGATGGTTGAATGATACTTTGAATAAAAGGGGGTACAAATCTGGGGTAGCATATTCCTTGATTTTATATTTAAAGTTTGTTCTTAGATTCATCGGTAACTAGTTGTTAGGATAATTTAATTTTCTTATATTTAGAAAAAGTGATAAAATATTGGTAAAGTAAATTTGCCCCTTGGTACTTCCTTGGGGATGTTTTCAAATCCCTAATATAATTAATTAAAAATTTGAATTTCCCTGTGGGTTCGAAACCCCTGTTCTTGTCAAACTGCAATAGATCTTGTGCACTTGCAAGGGTTACATTTAAATACGATCAGTTACCAGACAAATTTGTTTGTGGACAATTTTTTTTGTGAATTATGTCTGTTGTTTCAGTAGGGGTAAACATATGGACTTCCAGCTGACAAATGCGTTTGATGTTTGGATAACACCCGAGACTTTGCAATGACTCATTGGTCTACTATTGGACGGTGGTGAAGAGGTGGTGGTGGAGATGTGGTTGTGTGGTAGTGGTGGAGAAGGAGCTGGTGTTGCAGGTGTAATGGAGAAGGCGGTGGAGGTGTGATGGAGAAGTTGGTGATTACAGGGCTCATGGTTGTCGTGGTGGCAGTGATGATGGTGATTCTAGTGGTAGTGGTGATTTGGGGGGGGGGGGAGAGTTCGGGCGGTTTGGGAGATGTTCAGGCAGAAATCGCTGGGTGGATGCCCCAAGATCCGGGCGGAAAGAATTATCACGAAGTTGGTGTATGTGTATGGTGTGTATAAGAATTATCTAGATTGAAATTTAATGATGAAGAAAGACCCCATTTCTTCCTTAAAGGTGTTTTCAGCTATACTTATCGAGCAATTAGATAGTAAATAGGCCATATGACCTATTTGTGAGCTGTTGAAGGTTGTGTAGATTTTTGATAGTGTAACAAAACCAAGAAAAGAAGGCTTGGAGCTCCATTCCAACATCGTAGAAGGCCAATAGCCTTCCAAGTTCAAAAGATAAGTCAGATGGAAAGCTTACTAGTTAGATGGAAGATCCTAGGGAAGACGTAGAAGAAACCAGACTCTTCTATTCTACGGTTTGGGGATTGGTTTTGCCGGGTTGGGCATGCTTCAATCTGTACTTTGGATTTAGGCTAAAGCGCATTAGAAAAAATTTCTCTGAGATGAGTAGGGGTAAAGCAATAAGAGTAGACGGCGGAGTGGTGAAGAGGCGAGAGACTACAATCTCAAAAGATAAAATGAAAAATGTGCAAGGGTGGAAGATTGCCGGAAAATGACTACTAAAAATTGGATTCTGTGACGAAGGAGACAAGTCCAAAAACATCGCACAATCAGAAGAAACCACTCCATCCTCAACTTTCTCATCCATGTCAAATTGGCACAAGTAATCTTCAATGGAAAGTAGGTCGAATGAGGAAAGTGGAATGCTTCAACTCGGAATGGACGAAATCTACCACAAGAAGGCCATCAAGAGTTAAAGGGGTGGGATATCAGGATTCGGTCTGCTTAAGGATGAATAGCCACAGCAGCCTGATGGAGCCAATATGATGTGATGGGCCCAGACATGGAAAATTTCTGAGTGGGTGGAGATTTACAATGTCCTGAGAACCTGTCACGACCCGAAATTCTACCCCATCCCAAGGGCCTAGAATTCCGGGTTATGACCCGCACATATCCCGGATATGCTAAGCGGACATACACTTAATCAGAGTTATCGCGCATGTCCGATTCCACGAAATCCGTGAAAATCAACATATAACAGTGGAATATAAAGAATCATAAATGCTAAAATAGAAGTGTTGAATCTGAGAAATCCATCAATAAACAATAGTAAACGTCGGAGACAAATCCGATAAAATAGAATCATAAAATCCATGGTAAAAAGAAAGACTCAAACTACTACCAAGTCCGCAATGCTCAATAATCGATACTCAGATCGAAATCGGCACTATAACCCTCCCCGGTACTCGCCCGCCACCCTCCCAAGGCTCTCGGTACTCAAAGACCATGGATCAAGAAATCGATGTCATGGATCGAAGGCCGATGTCCACTCCACCAGTGAAATCACCTGCAGCTGTTAGATTATCGTGGGATGAGTTTACTCACCACGAACTCGATACACCACCAATCCACCCCATACTTCTCAGGTGCATTGTGGGTGCATCTTGTGAGTGATAAAAATAATAGTATCTCAAACAGATAGTAAAAGAAAGATCAAATCATATGCCTATCGTAACATTCCTTTCATATCGTAAATGCAAGATCATGATCTAGATACTGATATCCTAACGTACCTCACCATATCTCATACCTTATTATACCATGTCTTATTATCATTCTCGCACATACATCTGTACATCGCATGAGCGTAACTAACATACTAGTGAAATCCTATACGACCTGTGCCAGAGTCGCTGCTCGAGCTACTATGAGAGGGTCAACATAGTATCATACCACCATATCATAACGCCCTCGTGTCATACTCATACTCCACCATCCAGCCAATGGGGAGACATAATGGCCAACTGACTTGTAGACATACTCATACTCATAATCTCTCCCAGAGATCCGTCTTGGCTGAAAGACGTTGTTGCCCTTACGGTGGCTACGTAAGGAACGACACGTACAGAAACTTAAGTTATTTATCTTTTGCTGGCCTACACAGCGGTATCTTATTATCGTACTCGTAACATATCTTATTTCATACTCATAACATACTCTTATAACTTAATTCTAAGACGAACTATAGTGAGATAGCCTTACCACAGTTAAAGCCTAAGGTTGGACCTCATAACTTAACTCATAATCTATACTATCATATTTGAACTCGGGGTGATAGGGTCGCCGTATATGCCACCGTTTACGAGATTACACTGAATTCACACTCACCTGACTCGTCATGGGTCCCATTCCACCATGAGTTGTAAAGCATGTGAATACGGTGTATTCCTCGCTTCGATGTCATCTCAGCGAATCACCACGCCCAAGTGTAGGCATGATCTCATACACTCTCGTACTCGTGTTCTAACATATCCTTAATTCATATAACTTGATTTAGTTACAAACACAACAGTATCACACATCAAAAGTTTACATTTAGGTTTTGAGTATATCTATATTTATGTTTATTTATATAGCACACTAATATAATTATATAATAGGGTGATGATTGCAATTTAGGGTGCTTGACCGAATCTTAGTTCACATTAATAGGGGAAATTATTTCTAAAAGGAGTAAGGAATTCCAACAGTTTATTAATTTTCATTTGTTTTAAAATAGAATAATTTACAAGTTTTCAATAGGCAATGACTTAGGGTATTTATTCTATATAAATACTTGCTAAAAATAATTCGACCATATTCATATAATATATATATTATATTAAATATAACCTTAATACAAACATTAACAATAAAAGCATTTATGACAATTGTTATAAATAAACTTTTTATTATAACAGAATTATATAATAGTAATATTCATGTACAAATTTTAATAATTCATTAATTAAATGATATATAATACAACAAATAATCTTAATATTTAATATTTACTTTATTAATTTCATTCATTTCTCTAAATACCATTAATCTAATTACTAATTAATAATTGTATTATTATCAATTATTATAATAATACTAATCAAACATATAAGCTATATTTATCATTATTCAATTTATTATTCAATGAAAATATTACTTTTTAATAACTCATCACATTTACAGCCCATTATACATTTTTACTAATTATTACATTCTTTTATCAACTAATTTATTATTTAATTAACCTAATAATATTTTACTCTTTAATATAATACCACTTTCATACAATAATATTTATTTAACGTAATCTCTTTCGTAAAATTTATTTATTATTTTAGTTGTTAATTAATATTTTAGTTTTATATTTTTCAACGGGGTAGGGAGTGGGTGTGGGTGCCACGGGGTAGAAGGGTGAGGGGGTGTGGGTGTGGGTGCCACGGGGTAGAAGGGTGAGGGGGTGTGGGTGTGGTGGTCGCTGGGTAGAGAGGGGGGTGAGGAGTGCGTCGCGGGGTTGAGGGGCATGGGGGCGTCGCGGGGTTCAGGGGGCATGGGGGCGTCGCGAGGTTCAAGGGCGTGGGGGGGGGGTCGCGAGATTCAAGAGGTGAGGGAGTGTGGGGTGTTGGCGTGTTGTCGCGCGGTTCAGAGAGAAGGGGGTCGCGAGGTTCAGGGATGGGCTGGCTTTTATTCAACCTAGCGAGGGATAAATTTGCAACAGATCTAGCCTTGCACAGCAGGGGCATTTTGGGGATCTCCAAGGAATTAGGGCACGCGCTCCCATAGGGTTTCAATCGATTGACGGCCACAGATTCACAATAAAGTAAATAAAAATATAGGGTTCCAAAAATAAAACCCAACAATGCATCAAAGATCTCACAAAATTTTATACAAAAACAGATTTCACAAAATTTCATACAAAAACAGAATTTACAAAATTTCATACCAAAAACAGATTTCATTATTATTATAATCCTAAAATAGATTTTATAAAAATAAATAAATAAAAATAGTTTTAGATTTATTTTAAATACCCCTTCGGTACGTGATCAACATATTTTACGCGATGGGATCTAAGAAAAGGATGAGATGGATAGATGGGTACCCACCTCTTGAAGCGTGATCGGCAGATCTACGGCGATTAGAGCACGGTGTCCACACGATGGTCCGTCCACGATTACGCCGCCTTCTTTCTCCACGATCCGACGGTAGAAAACACCACGGTGTTCTTTATGATAGAACACCCAAGAGATCTAAAGGGGTCGAGTGTTTTTTTTTTTTTAGAGGATGGGGGAGATGAAGGGACGGCTAGGGTTTTGAGAAGAAGAAAACAAAAGCAAGAGGCTAGGTTTTCTTAAAGTGAAAAGTGAGGGTTTTGGACGTATCCTCTACTTAAATAGAGGTCTCCTAATTAGGTTAGGCTTCGGTGTGAAGCACTAGCACCGAGTTTGGTGCAACACCCATCATACACCACAAATAAAATAGCTAAATTTTAGGGTTGTTACAGAACCCAAGCAATGAAGATCAATAGTAGGTCAGAATGGCAATGCGTAAGGAAGGAGTCTGAAAACTTCTCTCCGATGCAGTGATGCCTCAGAAGATCCGCCATGGCCACATACAATGATAAATTGTGTTGCTACCGGACTAGAATTATAAATATTTTGGATTTAATGTTTTTTTTTTTTTTTTAGATAGAGCACTTTGCACATTACTTTCGACAAAAATGATTTCATTCATCTGATGGCTCCAAAACATCTATAACAATTGCATATCTATACGAGGGCTAGGTGTAAATCTAGTAATTGGGCTTGAAATTGAGGCTGACAGCAATGAAAGCAGGGGGTGAGGGTGTGGAATGTGGGTCAAGTTGGGTGTGTTAGTGGAAAGGGAAGAATGTAGTGAAAGGGCTTTGAGTGGTAGGACACATATTTAGAGTAGATGAAAGGGGAAGCGAAGGGGGTGGGTTGGGAACCGAAAATGAGAGACTACAATGAAATCAACCGGGGTAAACGGAGGTTAGTTTGGAACTTGACATGGATAATGGAGGGACAGAAAGCAAGCTCGAGGGATGCGCTAAAAGATTAAATTCAAAAAGGAACAAATGAAGGATGGGCTAAAAGCCAGAAAGACCTATAAAGGGAGGGAGGGAGATTTATTATATTTTTTTGATCGGCAATAAGTAACTTGATTAAGGAAATAAAATTACAAGCTAGAGCAAAAGCTCGACACCAGCCAAAAGGAGAAAAGAAAGAGGAAACAGTGAACAAAACAGGGACAAAAAGAAACAGAAAAAGAGAGGTGGAGGGAGCCCCCACCCGCCCAACTTGCCAAACAAGGGTTACCAATGATCCAACAGGTCGGACCATGAACACAGCGGCAACGACTGATTAAACTCTTTGAAAGCAGAGAGGGACATGACTCCATGGCACTTAATGTCACAGTTCTTATTATCTGGTAGTTAATCTTGAGGATGAATGTAAGTGCTTGGCAAGTTATGTTATGTATGTCACATGCATGCTCATCCATCTGCCTTTGCATCTTGTAAATAGAATTCAGATAAATTTGTTGCAACTTCGGGTCATTCTAACCATCTGATGAAGAACCTCTGAGATACGAAAAATGGGTGATCAAAAATATGTACATGTAATAGCCAATGTCAAACAAACAAGAAGGATTTTGTACAGACGGTTGGAAATCGTATCATCAGCGTATTGGGTTTGAAACTCGCCCATATGATGGTTAGTGGCCTAGACATCTCTAATCGATGCCCATGAATGCCACTTGTGCCGTTGGATTTACATGGCATGAGGTGAGACTTTCTTGAGTCAGATGCCCTTTGCCGCACCTGGCGCTCAACATGCAAGGCCAGCCTAAAACACTGCTTCTTTAAGGATTAAATACAACTTAGATTTTATATTTTTGGGCTCGAACCTGCGTCCTTGAGGCTGTAATAGTGGCAACCTTCCATTGTGCTACAGCCTACAGGCCCAAGCCCAAATAAAACTTCATTTTCTCGACAATTAAAATCAAAACCATTTTACACTGTCACCCATCACATGTTTTGCAACTTTAAAGTTGACAGATATCTACATTAAGGGCGAGTCTCGATTGTGATAGTTGACAACGTTGAATCACTAAATGGATTCTGAACCACTGCAAACAAACAGCAAAAACTGAAGAATCGAAGGAAATGCTAGGAATTTAAGTCCTAAGAGAACGCATTTTCACTTCCTGAGAATCTGGAATTTGCCTAGAAACTTCTGGAATCTATGTTGGGGTTAGCTCTCCCGGGCCAAAGAGCGGCTCTTTTGCTTTTTGGCTTCGACGGAGATCTATAACCATGTTTGATACCATAGCTCTGTCATTTTCTTTGGCAAGGAGATGCTTTAGGTAATAAAACGACCTCTCCGTCAAAGCTGATAAAAAACCTATCTTGACGGAGAGCAGGCAGAGAGCAAGCGGAGAGCTGGAGTTCGCTAAAGGAGAGCAGACCCAAACACACCCAACGTGACTGAGATTCCTGGCAATTTGGTAATATCAAGGGAAGATTCGACCTAGAGAGGGTAGAAGAAAAGGAAGGGAAAACTGAATTAGGGTGGTGCTCGATGGGGTTAAAGTAAATGGTGCTTACAATTTTTGTGATTCTTAATGCATATATTGTCATGGAATGTGGGGGTGTTCGAGGGGGAAGGGGAAGTGTAGTACAATAAATTATGCAACTGATTTATGATTGCAGACTTGATCAGTAGATCTGCAAGGGAGAAGTGTAGTACAATGTGAGGGGTACTAGGGGGGAGGGATAAGTGTAGCATAATAAATTATGCAACTGATCTATGATTATAGACCGTGTTCAACAGATCTGCAAGTGCCATTTTTTTTTGGGAAATTTACCTGACAGGCCCGGTCAGATGCACCTTTTACGTCAGAAGCCCTATAGTTTCACTTTTACCCAGACAAACCCGCTGCGCGCCGAATTGAGGCACGCCTGTAGGAAATACCCAAAATATCCCCACAGTAATAAATAGCGGCCCTCTTTATCTAATCGATCCCGATTATGTACTGAGTCGGCATCGATTACATAAAAAAAATAATAATGAAATAAAAAAAAATTACATAATCGGCATCGATTCTGTACATAATCGGAATCGATTCTGTACATAATCGGAATCGATTACATAAAAAAAAAAAAAAAAAAAAAAAAAAAAAAAAAAAAAAATATCGATGCCGACTCAGTACATAATCGGGATCGATTCTGTACATAATCGGAATCGATTACATAAAAAATTTTTTTTTTTTTTTTTATGTAATCGATACCGACTCAGTACATAATCGGCATCGATTCTGTAAATAATCGGCATCGATTACATAAATTTTTTTTTATTTTTTTATTTTTTTATATGTGACGACTCTTAAAACGATCGGTACCGACTATGTACAGAGTCGATATCGCCTTTTTCTCATATCTATCTTTGGAACTATCGATTTTATATCGTAACCTTCAAATCAGACGGTGTATTTGGGTCGATCCAAATAGCAGCTCAGAATAGTTTGGATCGGAATAGATCTCGTTTCACATCGCGTAAACATAGAAAATGCAAATATTTAAAATTTTAAATTATATAGGTGTATCATCTTCTTCCTTATTCTAATCTGTTACAGTCTCTGATGAAAAAGGTGTATCTGGATCGATCCAAATAGCGGATCGAAATAGTTTGGATTGAGAAGAAAACGTCGTCACTTTCGCCACCTCTGACTTTTAAAAACTGTATCAGATTAAAATGAGGAAGAAGATGATGTTTTTGTGCGTTAAAGAAAGGGGGTAATTTGGGTATTTTGCTAACCTACGGGTCGGCTAGACTTGGAGCTGGTTGGTTTGGGTAAAGGTGAAACTACAGGGCTTCTGACGTAAAAGGTGCATCTGACAGGGCCTGTCAGGTAAATTTCCCTTTTTTTTTACTTTTCAAAAGAAATGTTTTTAGTACATATACAAACCAGAAAAATTAACTACATATATATATATATATATATATATATATATGTGTGTGTGTGTGTGTGTGTGTGTGTGTGTGTGTAGAGTTTCAGTTTCTTTATTTACATTTTTAAAAAAAAGATTGACACACATTTGTCGTCCTTGATTACAGATCTATCATCTATGACATCCCCTTATTTGAATTTAATTGCATGAGTGGAGGTAAAAAAATCTGGCAAACTCAGGCTGAATGGATGCAAGGAATCCAATAAAATCATATAGAAGATATTTGGCTTAAGGAAGGGGAAGAGCTAAAAGTTTTACATAACATATTATCATAAGAGAGAGAAGATATTTTTTCGCATAAAAAACTCGAGCTGTATAAGAAATTTATGTGCATCTCTAGCAGATGCATGAGATTTCATTCTTCTTGGAGAGATGATGCCTGAGATGAATGATAAGTTGACAATTTGGCCTGATATAGGCCAAAACGTTCATGATTTCTTGGGCATGCCAGAAATGCAAGACTCCTCTTTTCGGACAAGATTCAAAACCATGTTCTTGGGGGTTTTATGAAGGGAGCCTCCCCTCTCTTCTTTCATTCCCATTGATGTGGAACTATAAAGAAATGAAAGAGGAGCGATTAGGAGGAGAAACCACTGCTCTCTTTAGCCCTGCACCAGTGAGATGGAACTATTGAAACAAAAGAGGAAGAGGGAGGAGGGGGCCGGTTCCATCCCTCCTTTCCCTCATATATACCTAATACATATATAATATTGTTTTTATTGGTTGGGTTTAAAAGTAACATATGAGATATATTATATAAGATACAATCAATATATTATAACATATCTATGCAACGCGTCAGGTCGGACTTCACAAAATAAAGTCGGAGCACAATCTGTTAATTAAAAGGGCCAAAATCCTAGCCTGGCCAGATAGGATAGCATATTATAGGCCGAGACCAACCGTATGGATAGTTCGAGTTGCCAAGCCACCTAAACCCAATCGAACATTGAAATATTCCATCAATTTTCTTCCATGATAGAAGCCTCAAGCTTTTAAACTCCGAGTCAAGCTCTCTACAACCAATAGATCAGGTTGTCAACAGGTCAGGTCAGGCAAAAATGTTTGTTGCCCGATGAGTCATACGTATACAAACAAGCCTTACATTTTTTTAAGGTGTTAAGTTGAAATAATCTAAACAAACATTTGCAAGCCGTACTAACAACGTCAATGTTTCAATACACAAAATTGATATTTGTAAGCCCTAAAAACTGAAAAATCTATATATACATATGCAAAAAAAAAAACTCTCCATCCCATATCACTCCAAGTTTCTCTTCGGTAGACTTGTCCTTTTCCATGGAGGATTTCGGCGTTTTGTTGTGGCTGCTTTGACTCTCGGACTTGTAGTAGTATCAGCGACGATGGGAGTATTGACTCTCGGACTTGTAGTAGCAGCCTGTGAGGAGGGCAAATAGTCGAATCCGAGCTCATCGCATACCCTCTTCATGACAACCATCACATATCCAATCTCTTGATTTACACCGGCAGCTATCGAATCCTCTAATAGCATCAATGCCCTATCTTTGTAATGTCACTGTATTCCAAATGAGAGTGAGACAATATATGAATTTTAATGTAAGGTAGCAATAATAAATGAGAGACATCATAATAACACAAATATTCCTCCAAGACATCGTCAACATCATCTCTAATTTAGGATGACCTCAAGGTCCTGCGGTGGTTGGGGTCCACAAGGTACAAATGAGAGAACTTCTTGTACCACTCCATATAATCCTCCACAATGACCCCACTAAAGGTTTAAGCACTGCGATCCTCTACGGATAATTGGTAACTGCGATGGCGTTCAAAGTTTTTCGGAGCTGCTCGGTAATATACAGTATATGTCTTCGTAGTTCTTTCTCTAATGCTCCCTTCTGCAGGTGCTACTGGTGGCGGGGGGATTGATTGCATGTGACCAAACTGTCTCAACACCCACTCTGGGTAATACGGTTTAACAATGTCGAAACATAACAGACATTCGGTGTAAAACGCCGTAGGAGGAACCAGATATTTCAATCTAATCTTACAATATAGATCCCAAATAACCTATACCACATAAGAGCATACGAGAGAGAGAGAGAGAGATATTACAATTATAATGCAATGTGTATATAGGTTCACGTAAAATAACTAATTATGATATTACCTTATCCATTCGTAAATCATCTAATGCTTCACGTAAAAAAACCAATTTTCATTCGGGATGCGCGGGTTGACTTAAAGGTTGCTATCATTTAAAGGTCAAAGACATTTTATCATAAGACATTTGCTTAAGCGTTGGACACTCAAGAACTAGATGCTCGTAATTCCACGCCTGAAAATGCACAACATATAATTTAATAGCAAGAGACATCAACTATTTATTATATATTAGAAATGCAATTTAGTAAGACATTACTATACGAATTTAGTATACCTCAACCAACATAAGCAGTCCCAAAATTTGCGTGACCTTCTTTCCTAATACCTAGTTGCCTATAAAGATAAGCGAGTGCAACTGCTCCCCATGCATAGTCCCCAACTGTCTTCAAATCGACTAACAACTTTACGTACTGAGCAGACACCATACTACATGATTTATCGGCAAAGATTGTGCATTCTAACAAATAAAGAATGTATCCCCTTACAACACAGTCATTCTGATAATCAGATATATCATGTATTTGGCTAAACGAACTCGCAACCATTCCAAGCAGAAAGCTTTCCCCTTACATCCTTTGTGATTCAATTCTTCGATCACATCGTTTGCATCAATACTGAATGCTTGAGCACACGTGGCCACCAATTCAGGTGTGCTACAAGGGTTTGCAACAATTACCTTTCCGACTACAGCCAGGCCAATTAGATGTTTCACGTCAAGAGTGATAGTCATCTCACCGATAACGAAGTGAAATGTATTCGTCTCGGGGTGTCATCTCTCAACCAAGGTAGATACTAAGACACGATTTATCGTCTTAAATGCAACCCTAGCCAGCAACCAAAACCCAGGCTTCTTGATTCTACTTTTAAACTTGTGAGATATTTTAACGATGAACCAGGCATCGAGTTTGGCTGAATGTTGTATGCAACGAAACGTACCTCGAGCCTACATCAGCCAACAACAAAATTAGTAAGGAAAATTTAATTATGTACACATCATTTAAATGAAAAAGATAAATGCATTACATGAATTAAGTATTATTGCTTACTTTGTTAACCCATAGATCGTGGGCAACATAATTTCTATACCATCATAGAAGCGAAGTGTCCGTAGAACCTCCAGGAAATGGTGTCACATTATCCTCGACTCTAATTTGGGCTGGCTCAATGTTGACCTCCTGTATTTTTCTCTTCTTTTTAGGAACTCGAGCTACTTCTTCACCTTTCACTCTCTCCTCCACCCTCTCATCTTCAACCACAACATCTCTCCCTTCCAATCTATTTTCTACTATCTCTTCAGCTCCCTCACCTCCACTCACTTCCACTCTCTCACCTTCACCCACTTCCGCTCTCTCGCTTACAACCACTTCCACTCTCAATTCTATACTCCTCTCCCTAATCCCTTCTGCCTCACTCCTCTCCCCGATGACACATGCCGCACTCCCCTCTTCCAAAAGTTTCTTCCACCCTCCCCTCTACTGCCACATCGTCAACTCTCCCCTCTCCAAAAACTTCTTCCACCGTCCCTTCTACCACACTCCCCTCCTCCACTCTTTCTTCTAATATTCTCCTTTTTGCATCTTTGCATCTAATAAAGACAGAACTTCACTCGAAGGTTCGAATATCACTGTCGTTGCAACTTCAACGGCTATTGCTAAAATCCCATAATTATCAACAACAATTTCAGAATCTAAAAACTTCTCTTCGGATGCTCATTCGATCCCAGCTTTTGTAAACCTTCTTTTATACCATAGATAGTTTACGAAAATTATCCATTTTGCACTCCGACTGTCAAATTGAAGTTCATCGACGGTTGGTTTGAAACCACAACAAAAAATATAAAAACAACAAAAATATGTTGAACAATCAACAAACCATATCAAGAACTTCAATTTGACGTGCAAATAATATAAAATAAAATAATTAATTAAAATTACCTCGAACCATTGACTGTCGTTGCCCCACAAACCCTAACAATACAATTTCATAGGGTTTCTTCGTCGCTCTTCAAATCTCACTCTTCGTCCTTCCTCACGTTGTTGCAGTAGCAGAGGGATTCATACAATTGCAGAGGGCTTCGGAGGGATCGAGTCCAAAAAGGTTTGTCGTTGCCCCAAAAACCCTTCCTCACATTGCGCAACACGAGAACAAGAAGCAAGGGTATACAATGTGGGTGTACATCAAAGGAAGATAGAGGGTGCTTTCGAGCGATTCAGAGAGCCTCGAAGGAACAAAGTTCAAATATCGCGCAAGCGCGGGAAGAAGAGGGAAGACGATGTGGGCGTCCGGCAAAAGAAAGTGGTGGGTGCATTCGACCGTTTAGAAAATAACATGATTAAGTGGGTGGAAATAATCGGTTTGCCAAAGACGTGCAGCCACTTATTTGGGTGAACTCAAAGATTTTGTGGGTGGAAATAAAGGTACTCTAGAGAAATCTTTGGTCGGGAAGGGTGATCCAACATCAGTTGGTTGGTTACAACGTGTACGTGAATCGTTATATCCCCTTACCGGAAACCCATTATTGAGCGTGTATAGTGGGGACAAGCATAGATGTTAATTCCGACCATTATTTCCAACAGACCCGACTAGTGGGGGTCAAAGGTACATGCCTGACCTGACCCAACCCGGGTCCCAATCCTCAAAAGCCTTTAATTCCTTTATTATAAGAGAGAGAGAGAGAGAGAGACTAGAGCAGGCACGGAGGTGAAGTCGGATGATCTATGCCTGATCCAACTTGACGGGTGAAGCGGATGTGCATGACCCGATTAAAAAACTAGGAAGTGCAGTTAGGGTCTGGGTCAACCCAACCTGCTGACATCCCTATCCATAAAAAATGGTGCCGACAAAATTTATGCATTCAGGCAAACCTACAACTGTGGGCACTACATAAATTAGAAAGAGATACAAAATCAAAAAGAAAAATCAGATATGGTTAACTCATAATCCTTTCATTATTTGTCCCTTTTCTTCCACAACCTCAATTAGAGATCATAATTAATTTTTAGTCCAACCACCCAACCTAACTGGTAAAATCCTATGTCCTAAGGACTATAATACCACATTTTATTTCGATTGACCATTTTGAATACTGCCATATTCGGAATAATACCTAGAGGATTATATGTGTTGACATCTACATTAAACACCCCCTGGAACGTAGCCAGATGGTATAATGTGCAGTTAAAGAAGGCAATTCACGTCTCCAGCAACCCAATTGAGTATTATTATCAAAATAAAGGGACGCCTACACTATGGATCCTTTAGACAAAATATCTTCTAATATTTTTCTCTAGACAGAACAATCTCAATCAAGATCCACCTGTTAAGGACAAAAATTGACGCTATTAAGGAACTTCAACGAAATTTTTTGTTTCAATGGTTTCATAATTTTCTTAATAATTCTTTGGGAATGATACTAAGGAATATGAAATGGGAAACACAAGCTAAACGAAACAATCAGCCATATACTACAACATAGAAAAAAACAACTATAGTATGAAATTCAAGAATGAATCCAATTGTACTCCACTTTAAAACAACGAATCAACAAATCAGCTGTCTTTCGGAGTTCAACTGTACTCCATTTTAAAGCACGAAGTCAACAATTTAGCAATTTTAATGGAAGGAGTCAACAATTTAGCAATTTTAGAAAATTCAGTTGTACTCCACTTGAAGCAAAGTCATCAGCTCAACTACTGTTTGGATTTAAGTGTACACTTAAAAAGAAATGAGTAAATATTTCCACAATAATTGAAACTTCATTTTTCACTAGCGAGCATACTAGTTGTAAATATCACATAACCTCCTTAATATTTGTATTATAGCCCAACGCTAAGCAATCCAAGAGTGAAGACACCCGCGGAACCACCCTTAAAAGTTATAACATCCAACCTACTTACAAAACCCTTCAATTATTTGCAACTATGTTTACAAAGCTTGACCTCCCTACACCCAATTTCAATATCCCGTTCTTCCTCCCTCTCCCCATCTCGAACTACAACCAATCTCCTACCAAAATTAGCCAAATTTACCCCTTCACCAAACTAGGAACTCGAACAATTCCTTATCTACCTCCATCAATTAATTCCACCTATTTTTCTTCCAATTGCACCCTTGTAACTTTTCCAGAAAAACATAACTGTATTAAACATCATCTACCTCGGTCGCCCTCCTCTCCATCCCAAATCAAGCTTCACAGTAACTTAAGCCTTTAGTGATGGTGACAAAAACAGATAAAAAATACCACCCCACAATCGGCCACTGTATAAAGCTTGTCTTCAACAACCACACTACTGAACATCCATTTTTCTTTGGCCTTGATAGGGTTCAGCACTAGTACCCACGATTCAATGGTCTAATCAAATACCTCAGTCCACGAATCAGAGAGGCAACTGCAATTCAAATATATATTAGCGTGTATAACCCCAACAGCAGAAAATTCTCTCGTAGCGGACATTGTAGGGCAGTCCATGCATTTCTGAAGTTGACAGTCGACAAGGTTGCCTCCCATCTCTAGACATGCCTCTATAAACAACAAATTTGCGTAGGATATAAATCTAACACAAATCAATCATAATAAATTTTCCCTTGCTAGGAGAGGGTTTTATTAAAATGGCAGACCTTACACTTTCGGATATCGCAGTCGATTCCCCCTTAATTACATTAAAATTGAATACCTCTGATTAAAAGCTACTAAAAAATAATAACGTAATTACATCTCTGAAATAAACAAAATTAAGATTCTAATTCTAAGTCTTCATTGACATCTTCAATCTATCATGAGATAGATGGATAGCAGACTATCTTCATCGGAAATTTGAGAAATATGAAATAGGGGACGACGAATAGAAGAACCCCTCCTCCAAAAGCCGGGTCCACTTGATCGAAAAGCACGAGTCATTACTGGAGCAAGAAACTCGTGGACGAGTCTTAAAACGAATTCTTGTTCTCTGGTCTCAAAGATGACTTCGAATACCAAATCCATTTTTCAGACAACTGATTATCAGAAGAATTATCACTTTCAGTGATAGAGTGTCTAATCAGGAGTTAGATATCGTCAAATTCCTTAAAATTTAATAATCATAGATGATTTTATAATGATTTTACTATCGAATTTGATCAATATCTTAAGATTTGGTCAATGTATAGTAAATTCACCATTAAATCTCGTTACGATCTCACATTATGATCATTTGACTAAAAGTCAATGAATCCACCATTGGATTTGATCAAAATCATAAGATCTGATCAATATATAATAAATCCATCGTTGGATCTCATTACGATCTCACATTATGATCGTTTGACTAAAAGTCAATAATTTCATTGTTGGATTTGACCAAATTCATAAGATCTAGTTAAAATGCAATAAATCTACCGTTGGATCTCATTACGATCTCTCATTATGATCATTTGACTAAAAGTCAATAATTCTATTATTGGATTTGACCAAATTCATAAGATCTAGTCAAAATGCAATAAATCCATCGTTGGGTCTCATTACGATCTCATATTATAATCGTTTGACTAAAATTCAATGAATCCAATATTAGATTTGATCAAAATCACAAGATCTGATCAATATGTAATAAATCCACCGTTAATCTCATTACTATCTCACATTATGATTGTTTGACTAAAAGTGAACGAGTCCACTATTAGATTTGACCATAATCACAAGATCTGATCAATATATAATAAATTCACTGTTGGATCTCATTACGATCTCACATTATGATCGTTTGACTAGAAGTCAATGATTCCACCGTTGGATTTAACTATAATCATAAGATCTGATCAATATATAATAAATCCACCTTTGAATCTCATTATGATCTCACATTATGATCATTTGACTAAAAGTCAATGATTCCATCGTTGGATTTGACCATAATCACAAGATCTGGTCAATATATAATAAATCTACCGTTTGATCTCATTACAATCTCACATTATGATCGTTTGACTAGAAGTCAATGATTCCATCATTGGATCTCATTATGATCGCATATTATGATCATTTGACTAAAATTTAACAAATTCATCATTAAATTTGATCAAAATCACAAGATCTAATCAATATGTAATAAATCTATCGTTGGATCTCATTACGATCTCACATTATGATCATTTGACTAAAAGTGAACGAGTCCACTATTGGATTTGACCATAATCACAAGATCTAATCAATATATAATAAATCCACCGTTGGATCTCATTACGATCTCACATTATGATCGTTTGACTAGAAGTCAATGATTCCACCGTTAGATTTGACCATAATCACAAGATCTTATCAATATACAATAAATCCATCTTTGGATCTCATTACGATCTCACATTATGATTGTTTGACTAAAAGTCTATGATTCTACCGTTGGATTTGACCATAATCACAAGATTTGGTCAATATACAATAAATCTATCGTTGGATCTCATTACGATCTTACATTATGATCATTTGACTAGAAGTCAATGATTCCACCGTTGGATTTGACCATAATCACAAAATCTGGTCAATATACAATAAATCTACCGTTAGATCTTATTACGATTTGACTTAATGATCGTTTGACTAAAAGTCAACGAGTCCACTGTGAAAGAATTTTCAATCTCAAAGTTAAGGTCCAAACCCTCATTTGAGGGAGTGATGATCCGAACCGCGAGGGAAACTCTAATTATCATAGGTGGATATTTTGTGTATTATAGTCTGAAATCATTCTTCGGGTTCGTGATTACAACCTGTATGAGCATTGAATTTGTGGTTACAATCCGAGTATACTAGGAGTTATGCCGAGGGTCGTACCCATGTGGCTTAATTATTTCTAAGTACGCAAGAGATTAGATACGAGTCATAACGCGTAATCCTAAATTGTAACCATAAATCCCACTTAGGAGGAGCCGCAACTCTTATCCTAAGCGTATCTCCTTTAGGTAAGGGCTGTAGCTCTTATCCTAAAAGTCTTAATCCTAACTTACTCTTCCCGTCCACTCTAAAAGAAAATAAAAAAAAAAGAAGAAAAGAATAGTCAGAATCTCGGAGATCACCCTAAAGTCTTTTTAGAAGAGTCAGAGATATTTTCGGCAGAGCTTTCGTCTCAGAATTTTCGGATCCTTTGTAATGAGGACGGGTCTGCTATTTATAGATTTGTGATAGCGGTTATAAAAGTTACGATCTTACGGTTCCGTAAGGTTTTCATGAAATGAACGGTTGAGAGAGCTGCGTAAGTATATTTTCTATCCACCTAGGGTGGATAAATATTTTTTCTATCCACCTAGGGTGGATGAGTATATTTCTTTCCACCTAGGGTGGATGAGTATATTTCTATCCACCTAGAGTGGATGAGTATTTTTCTATCCACCTAGGTGACTACGTATATTTTCTAGCCACCTAGGTGGATAAGTATATTTCTATCCACATATGGTGGATAAGTATTTTTTCTATCCACCTAGGGTAGATGAGTATATTTCTATCCACCTAGGGTGGATGAGTATTTTTTCTATCCACCTAGGGTGGATGAGTATATTTTTATCCACCTAGGGTGAATGAGTATATTTCTATCCACTTAGGGTGGATGAGTATATTTCTATCCACCTAGGGTGGATAAGTATTTTTCTAGCCACCTAGGGTGGATAAGTATTTTTCTACCCACTTAGGGTGGATGAGTATATTTCTGTCTACCTAGGGTGGATGAGTATTTTTCTAGTCACCTAGGGTGGATAAGTATTTTTCTACCCACTTAGGGTGGATGAGTATATTTCTGTCTACCTAGGGTGGATGAGTATTTTTTCTATCCACCTAGGGTGGATGAGTATATTTCTATCCACCTAGGGTGGATGTGTATTTTTCTATCCACCTAGGGTGGATGAGTATATTTCTATCCACCTAGGGTGGATGAGTATTTTTCTATCCACCTAGGGCGGATAAGTATTTTTCTAGCTACCTAGGTGACTATGTATATTTTCTAGCCACCTATGTGGATGAGTATATTTATATCCACCTAGGGTGGATGAGTATTTTTTCTATCCATCTAGGGTGGATGAGAATATTTCTATCCACCTAGGGTGGATGAGTATTTTTCTATCCACCTAAGGTGAATGAGTATATTTTCTATCCACGTAGGGTGGATGAGTATATTTCTATCCACCTAGGGTGGATGAGTATTTTCCTAGCCACCTAGGTGACTACGTATATTTTCTAGCCACCTAGGTGGATAAGTATATTTCTATCCACCTAGGGTGGATGAGTATTTTTTTATCCACCTAGGGTGGATAAGTATTTTTCTAGCCACCTAGGTGACTACGTATATTTTCGAGGCACCTAAGTGGATGAGTATATTTCTATCCACCTAGGGTGGATGAGTATTTTTTCTATCCACCTAGGGTGGATGAGTATATTTCTATCCACCTAGGGTGGATGAGTATTTTTCTATCCACCTAGGGTGGATGAGTATTTTTCTTACCACCTAGGTGGCTACGTATATTTTCTAGCCACCTAGGTGGATAAGTATATTTGTATCCACCTAGGGTGGATAAGTATTTTTCTATCCACCTAGGATGGATGAGTATATTTCCATCCACCTAGGGTGGATGAGTAATTTTTCTATCCACCTAGGATGGATGAGTATTTTTTCTAGCCAGCTAGGTGACTAAATATATTTTCCTAGCCATCTAGGTAGCTACGTATATTTTTTCTAGTGGCTAAGCATAGCTTAGGACTTTAAATCCTATTTAGATTAGGATTTGTTAAAAAAACTATAAATAGTCTCTTTTCCTAATTCCTTCTATCTGACTTTTAAGGCTAAATGGAAGAAAAAAAAGGGTTCTCAATTCCAAAATTTTCGAGTCAACAGGTGCCTCCTCGATTTTTTATTTTTATTTTTATTTTTTATTTTTTATTTTTTTAAAAAAAAAATGAAAATCATAAAAAAAATTGATAAAAATCGATATAAATTTTATTTTTTTATGAGAATTTTATTATTGATTAATGATCGTATTCTCTATGGAGACTCGATTCATTGAAATCTGACAAGTGGTCCTACTCTTTACGGAGATTTGATCATTGAAATTTGGATCTATCCGATAATATTATTTCAATCTAAGAGATTTCAGGAGATGAATTTTTTTATTTCGAGATTAATCGGACTTTAATTCCTACGGGAATACTGTATGCCGATTTATGGTTATAGGATTTGCGATTCTTACGAGGACGCTCTCCGAGTAACAAGATGAATCTCCTAGATTGGATTTGCGATTCTTACGAGAACGCTCTCCAACTACTAAGATGAATCTCCTAAATCTCATACACAATCCGATTAAAATTTATGAACCTTAATAAATCGATAACAACAATTGATTCTCTATTGATCATTGATCTTGATGTAAATCGGGTGGTCGAAATTAAATCTGAAATATCTATTTTGGCTATCCGAGCAGATCTGACTGATTTTGGGATGTTAACAGAGATCAAAACATCCTTAAAAATATTTTAAAAATCAACGAAAATTATAAGGTTGATTTTATGTTGACCATCGATCCCAACGCAGATCGGGTGGTCGAAATTAAATCCGAAGGATCTATTTTGGCTACCCTGGCAGATCTGACTAATTTTGGGATGTTTACAGAGATCAAAACATCCTTAAAAATATTTTCTAAAAATCAACGAAAATTATAAGGTTGAGTTTATATTGACCATCGATCCCAATGCGGATCGGGTGGTCGAAATTAAATCCGAAGGATCTACTTTGGCAACCCGAGCAGATCTGACTGATTTTGGGACGTTTACAGAGATCAAAACGTCCTTAAAAATATTTTCTAAAAATTAACAAAAATTATATAAGGTTGATTTCATATTGGCCATCGATCCCAATGCGGATCGGGTGATCGAAATTAAATCCGAAGGATCTACTTTGACTACCGGGCATATCTGACTGATTTTGGGACGTTTACAGAGATCAAAACGTCCTTAAAAATATTTTCTAAAAATCAACAGAAATTATAAGGTTGATTTTATATTGATCATCGATCCCAATACAGATCGGGTGGTCGAAATTAAATCAGAAGGATCTACTTTGGCTACCACGCATATCTGACTGATTTTGGGACGTTTACAGAGATCAAAATGTCCTTTAAAATATTTTCTAAAAATCAACGAAAATTATAAGGTTGATTTTATATTGACCATCAATCCCAATGCAGATCGGGTGGTCGAAATTAAATCCGAAGGATCTACTTTGGCTACCCGGGCAGCTCTGACTGATTTTGGGACGTTTACAGAGATCAAAACATCCTTAAAAATATTTTCTAAAAATCAACGAAAATTATAAGGTTGATTTTATATTGACCATCGATCCCAATGCAGATCGGGTGGTCGAAATTAAATCCGAAGGATCTACTTTGGCTACCCGGGAAGATCTGACTGATTTTGGGATGTTTACAGAGATCAAAACGTCCGTTAAAATATTTTCTAAAAATCAACGAAAATTATAAGGTTGATTTTATATTGACCATCAATCCCAATGCAGATCGGGTGGTCGAAATTAAATCCGAAGGATCTACTTTGGCTACCCGGGCAGATCTGACTGATTTTAGGACGTTTACAGAGATCAAAACGTCCTTAAAATATTTTCTAAAAATCAACGAAAATTATAAGGTTGATTTTATATTGACCATCGATCCCAATGCAGATCGGGTGGTCGAAATTAAATCTGAAGGATCTACTTTGGCTACCCGGGCAGATCTGACTGATTTTGGGATGTTTACATAGATCAAATCATCCTTAAAAATATTTTCTAAAAATCAACGAAAATTATAAGATTGATTTTATATTGACCATCGATCCCAATGCAGATCGAGTGGTCGAAATTAAATCCGAATGATCTACTTTGGCTACCCGCACAGATCTGACTGATTTAGGGACGCTTACAGAGATCAAAACTTCCTTAAAAATATTTTCTAAAAATCATCAAAAATTATAAGGTTGATTTTATATTGACCATCAATCCTAATGCGGATCGGGTGGTCGAAATTAAATCCGAAGGATCTACTTTGACTACCAGGCATATCTGACTGATTTTGGGACGTTTACAGAGATCAAAACGTCCTTAAAAATATTTTCTAAAAATCAACAAAAATTATAAGGTTGATTTTATATTGACCATCGATCCCAATACAGATCGGGTGGTCAAAATTAAATCCGAAGGATCTAGTTTGGCTACCCGGGCAGGTCTGACTGATTTTAGGACGTTTACAGAGATCAAAACATCCTTAAAAATATTTTCTAAAAATCAACGAAAATTATAAGGTTGATTTTATATTGATCATCGATCCCAATGCAGATCGGGTGGTCAAAATTAAATCCAAAGGATCTACTTTGGCTACCGGGCATATCTAACTGATTTTGAGACGTTTACAGATATCAAAATGTCCTTTAAAATATTTTCTAAAAATCAACGAAAATTATAAGGTTGATTTTATATTGGCCATCGATCCCAATGCAGATCATGTGGTCGAAATTAAATCCGAAGGATCTACTTTGGCTACCGGGCATATCTGACTGATTTTGGGACGTTTACAAATATCAAAACGTCCTTAATATTTTCTAAATTATGAAGTTGATCAACAACATGATTCCAATGGATTTTGAAATATAATCTAAATTCCCTTTTTATTTGTTCATTTTCACAGATTTCCTCTTATTAATCATGTCAAAAGAGAAATCTTCTGATTGTAAGGTTGATCGAATTAGAAGATCGGGTGATATTAAGAATGATTTTTCTGGGGTATCCTTGCGAAGACACCTTCCTTGTTTTAGGCCTGACATAGCTCACAGAAGACATCATGCATCGCCAACCAACGAGTGGTGGACGAGTCTAAGCAGATCGTTGAAGTTTGGGAGTTTGGGGTCACATCTTTCTAAACCCCGGCAAGAGGATGGTATTGATTTAATGTTTTTGAAGCCAAGTCGTGTTTTTTTATCGAATGAGGAATTCCATAACCCACAATCCTTTCCTACCTTTGCTCAGAGGTTCATAGATAAAGAGCCAGGCGCCAGATGGGGTGACAGTTTTCGTTTGAGAGGAGCAGCATCGACCAACTTAAGTTTTCACCTCTGGGTCGTACAAATGTTATCAGAGTTTCGCAGCGAATTGAAAAGATGTAAGTTGTTGACAGCAGTTGCATGTGCACGGGGGCGATATGATAGTAGCAAAAATATGATGCGCGCTTTAATTGAAGCCTTTTGTCCACTTACCAACTCCTGGATCTTTCCTTGGGGGGAAGCTGGTATAACACTGGAGGAATTATTCCACATTAGTGGTCTACCGCTTACAAGTTTTATGTACGATGAGTGCATTCCTAAGAATAATCTTCTATACGGAATATAGGAAGACGGAGAGACACCTTTCTATAAACCTGAAACACTTAACTTGTTTGAAATTTTTGATCAAATTGTAAAGGAAATTGTAAAGAATGATCCTGATGTGAAAAAGAGAAATGTAAATCATGGACAATAGATGTCTTACTTCCTAGATTTTTATGATCAGAGCGGCAACATTATCCACCCTTTTATTTCAAAAAGGGGGGTTCTTCAAGTAGCCCGAATTGAAAAGAAGTCTTCGTTAAGGATTAGTCGCGGGACTTATTTCTCGGCTTTTTTAGCGCTTTTTTTAAGCAGGTTCGCACTTCCGACTCAGGAAAAAAGTGTCCGTGCTGAAACGTTCATAATAGCAGGGGAGATGGCAAATGGAGCTACTTATGCCGTCGGTCCAGCCGTCCTTGCTAACATATTTTATGGCTTTGACCAATTAAAGAAGTGTAGTGATCCAGGGAATTCGGGAGCTCATTTCCCTATTCATTATTTCTTTGGATGGGTGGGAGCCCATTTTCCTTCCACTTATAATTTGAGGGATTTTGAACTTAGGCCAGGAATCCCCTTCTTACTGAGTATTTTGGAGCGAGCAGCCGGTGCTCATAGTTTGAAAGGGGCTCGAGATTTAATGCGGAATCCCCGATCGTTCAAGTTTCGACCATTTGGGCATTTCTTACCAGACAACGACCAACTTTCATGGGAAGATCAAGCTAATCCAGGCAGAGATACCTATGTGTTTCCCATCGAAATCCTTCACTATTTTTTGAGTTTACGACAAAATTTATTGCCATTACGTCTTGGCAACCATAAATCGCTCGTCCCATATTATCCGACCCGATATGCTCGACAATTAGGTTATGATCAAATTATTCCCCCGGCCCCTCTTTCTTTGGATGCACGCAAAGATGTTACTGTTGCGGATTTAGTGACGGCATTCGATACATATAGTGCGCGAGGATCTAAGTCGTGTTTTACGACTCGCCCTGCTCATGTTTCTGGTCGTACTTCCTTAATGTGGTGCTATTGGTGGCATGCGAATACCAATGCTTATTTTTCCAAGAGGTTATCAAAGCTAGCTCCCAATAAACAAGATGGCGATGTTGCAAAACTCAATGTACTTATGCATATTCCCTCTGAATTTTTTACTGATATTTTTCGAGGAGTGGCCTATGAAGACGTCTTTTGCGAGAAGTCCTGGGAATATTAATGTCTTCAACTGTTCTTCATGCGTTGGTTTTGACAAGCCATACACGATTTTCGAAGATAGGCGTGATGAGGTAGAAAAGCCCTCTTCCAATGTATCTGGGAAACGGGTCCTATCACCAAAAAGAGGGGAGAATAACAAAAAGCCAAAATCGATGGTACATAACGATAGGAGAGGTGAGGGTATCTTATCATCTTATGCAATTTCAAAAGCTCAAGGGGCCTCTGTAAGTCCTTCAAGGGGATGTTATGTTCCGCTCCTACCCAATCAGAATCAAGAGCATATGGTTGAAAGTTCAATTGTTCCTTCTCTTGACGCTTTTCTTGCGGAGTTAGAAAGTGTTCCCACGACCTCACACTTTTCTAACATGGGTAAATTTATCCTCCTTTTTTTTTTTTTTTAATAAATGATATTTTGTATCAGGAAATCTTCCAATGCCAGATGGGTGTATCGAAGAAGAAATCACTACTACAAATATGCATGACCAACAAGAGTTGATGGACGATTTACTCAGAACTGAAGATATGGTTGATGATTCGTTTCTTACAAATATTGGGGTTGGAAAATACCTCAATGATCAGGAATTTAAGTTTGGGCTTCCTCCTCACATCACTGGAACCAGCGAGACTACAGGGTTAGAAAAAATACATAGTGATTGGGGTAATTGTCCCATTTCGGGTAATAAAACTATGGAGACATTCAGGAAAGAGAATAGTAGCGATGAAGAGTCAGATGCTAGCCATTTGTGTTCTTCTGAGGAGTATTCCTCTTCTGAAGAAGATGCACAAATTTCAAAGATACCATTGACAGTTACCTTTGCTGAATCTCAATTAAAGATCCCATCAACCATTGAGGCCATTCCGCGGGAGAAAGTTAATCTCATCTTGCCCCCAAGACTTGACTCATAGGCCTCGACCACTTCTCCTATACCCATTATAGCAGAGTCACCTAACAAGCAATTTTCAAGGGAAGACCCATTATCTGGACCAGAACCTTCTTTAGTGACAATGAATATGGACGTCATTCCCTTAAATCCTCCAGATCTATCCGTGTCAACTATCCTCACCTCATCTAGCGGAGTTTCTTCAAAGAGTGAGTTTTCATATCATTATTTACAATTATACATATATTATTATTTTATTATATATATATGTTGTTATATATATATATATCTTTTTTTTTCGTAGATGTTGAAGACTTGATCAATAAGCCTATCCTATCGGCCTTTAAAAAGAATCGAATAAGGAGTCATCTGAAGAATATTGTCGAACTTCTGAAGGGAGTCCTCCCCTATGTGGAGAGTGAAGATGATTTTACGATAATGGAGCAAGATTTATATGTGGCATGTGATGAGATCTCCAGAATTAGCAGTGATGATCTGTCATTTAAGTCTGATGTTAAATATATTCTAGATTTATCTCAAAAAATAAAGAAAACCGAGTTGTGGGCTTCTGAAGAGGCTGTCAAGGGTGAAATTGCGAAGGAATTGCAAACACGAAGAGGATCATAATACAATTAGTTTTGCTATAACAAACAAATTGTGTGATATCTCAACTCTTGAAGAAACTATGAAGGTTCGAATTGATAAGACAAGCATTCTGAGGCTTGAACTTGAGGAGCTTGAAAAGGGTATTGCCGATTCAAGACAAACTTTGGTGACCAATTCTGAACTGGTTAAGAAGGATCAACTATTCTTAGGAGATCTAGAGAAAAAGAAGAATCATCTGCTGACTAGACAAGAAGGAATAAGAGCTGAGAAAGAGAAACGACTTTCAATTTTGCGTCAATTCATGACTGATAAGGATGCCACGATAGATTCATTAGGCAGATTTAACAAATAAGAGTCATGTTTATTTCACAAACTCTTTTGATTGGTTGAATTTCAGATTTGTTATACATTTTTCCATTCTCTGAATAATTAATACATACATACATATATATATATACTCAAATTTTGAAGAAGTCAACTTTTATTGCTTCATTCCTTACGCAGTTTATTCTCATGCGAGTAGGAGATAACATATAAACATAGCTATGTTGTTTACATTAATAATGTATCTAAGTACAAACCTTACACAGTTTATCCTCATGCGAGTAGGAGATAACATATAAACATACCTATGTTGTTTACATTAATAATGTACCTAAGTACAAACCTTACGCAGTTTATCCTCATGCGAGTAGGAGATAACATATAAACACACCTATGGGTAGTATCGCTTTAGAAAGCGACCATTAATAGGAGGAGATTCATTTCCTTATGTATCAACCAATATATAAGCGCCATTTGAATAGACAGTTTCTATTACAAAAGGTCCTTCCCATTTAGGCTCAAATTTCCCTAGAGTTTTTCGGATAACAATCATAGGGCGACGAACAGTAAGGACCAGGTCCCCTTTCTTAAAGGATCGTCGCTTCACCTTTTTTTCGAATGAATTTGACATGCGAGCACGATATGCCTCTAAGCTTTGCTGGGCTTTGAGCCTACGCTCATCCAAGGCTTCAAGTTCTGAGAACCTGAGTGCGGCATTTTGCTCTTTGGTGAGATTGTGACTTAATGCTACTCTTAAAGAAGGAATCTGGACCTCTAAGGGTAACAATGCTTCACCTCCAAATACTAATGCATATGGAGTGGCCTGTGTAGGAGTACGATGAGTCGTTCTGTAAGCCCATAAGGCTTCTTGTAATCTTTCATGCCAATCACGTTTATTTTTAGCAACTGTCTTTTTCAATAATTTGACCAATGTCTTGTTAAAAGCTTCCTCCAAGCCATTTGCAGATGGGTTGTATATCGTAGAGCAACATTGTTTTATTTGATACTTAGCGCAAAACTTGTTTATCACTTTATTCTTGAATAGTGTGCCGTTATCATTAACGATACGAGAAGGAATCCCGTACCGGTAAATGATATGTGTACGTATGAAGTTTACAACTGTGCTGGCTTTAACCTCTTTGAGTGCTACTGCTTCTGCTCATTTCGAAAAATAATCGGTTGCAGCTAATATAAACTTATGTCCAGCAGATGATGGGGGGTGTATTGGACCTATGATGTCCATACCCCATTCTTCAAAAGGCCATGACGTGATCGTAGGGTGTAAGGGTTCTGGTGGACGGTGAATGAAATCAGCGTGGATCTGGCAAACCCGACATCTTTTAGCAAAATCTATACAATCATTTACCATAGTCGACCAATAGTAGCCTAAATGTTTCAATCGGGTATGTAGCTTAGGGCCTGATTGATGTGCTCCACAAATACCGGCATGTACCTCTTGCATGGCTTGTTGAGCTTCTTCAGTTGAAAGACATCTTAATAGGATATTATCGAACGATCTCTTATATAGAGTATCATTGAAATATACAAATCGACTCGCCCTTCAACGAATTTCAGCTTTGTGGCGTGCCTCGTAAGGCAGTCTTTCATGTTGAAGATATTCTATAAGTTCTTGCCTCCAATCTAGTTTCTCAACTTCAAAAGCGGATATAATATTAATCGAATTTGCCTGTTCAATTTGGCATCTCCTCATAATGGAAGGTAAGACCCTTTTCCCTGCGACTCTTATTTCGACAACTGCATCATTTTTACAAGCCAGAGATGCTGCAAGTTTCGCGAGAGCATCAGCTTGATTATTTTGACTTCGTGGGATATGCATAATCCGTATATTCTCGAACTGTGGAAGGAGTTCTTGGATCTTCTGATGATATGGTATTAATTCTGTTTTTCTAATTGCGTAAGATCCTTCTAACTGTCTTATGACAAGCTGGGAATCCCCAAATACATCAAGGTTGTAAATGGCCATGTCTAAGGCTAATTCTAAACCAATGACTAATGCCTCATATTTGGCAGCATTATTAGATAGGGATTCTGTTAATGTGAAGGAATACGGAAGCAACCCATTACTTGATGTAACAAAAACAATTCCAGCGCCTGCTCCCGCCGCTTGAGAAGCTCCATCAAAATATAATTTCCATCTTCGTGTTATTTCAGCATAATATACTTCTTCATCTGGTAGGTCTTCGGATAACGGTAAATTCCCCATAATCGGATGAGCTGCTAGAAAATCGGCTAGGGCTTGCCCTTTTACAGCTTTCTAATGTACAAAATCTATGTCAAACTCTGACAAGAGTAAAGACCATTTAGCAAGTCTCCCTGACAAAACTGGTTTTGTCATGAGAAATTTTAATGGATCCGCTCTACTTATCAAGCAGATTGGATGATCTAGCAAATAATGTCGTAGCTTTTGCGAGGCAAAGACAAGAGCTAAGCAATTCTTTTCGATAAATGAGTAATTTCCTTCGGCCCCTATGAGTGTTCGGCTGAGGTAATATAGGGCGTTTTCCTTACCGTCTTTGTTCTCCTGAGCTAACAAAGCCCCAAGCGAGTTATCCATGACTGCTATATATAGGATTAAATATTTCCCTTTAATTGGAGCAGTCAAGACTGGCGAATGCAATAAATATTCTTTCAAGCTATCAAAAGCCCTTTGACAATCTTCATTCCATTCGAATGGGATTCCTTTCTTCATCAGACGAGAGAATGGTTAACATCGTCCTGAAAGATTTGATATGAAGCGTCGGATATACGCGAGTCTTCCCTGTTGTCCTTTTAATTCACGAATGTTCTTTGGAGGTGGCATTTCTATGATGGCCTTGGTTTTCGCTGGATCAACTTGTATACCTCCATGTTGAACAACAAATCCGAGAAACTTCCCTGAAGTGACTCCGAAAGCGCATTTTAGCGGATTCATTTTCAAGTTGTACTTTCGGAGTTTACAAAATACTTGATATAGGTGGGCCAAGTGATCACCTCTATTCTTTGATTTTACAACGAGGTCATCTACGTAGCATTCGACTGTTTCGTGTAGCAATTCCTTAAATATCTTCGTCATTGCACATTGATAAGTAGCTCCAGCATTTTCTAATCCAAATGGCATGACTTTATAGCAAAAGATTCCCCTTGGGGTTCGAAAAGCTGTTAATTCTTCATCTCCAGGTGCCATTCGTATTTGGTTGTATCCGGAGTATCCATCCATGAAGGACATGGCTTCACAACCAACAATGGAATCAATCAAAAGTTCTGAAATGGGCAAGGGGAATTCATCCTTGGGACATGCTGCATTGAGATCTCTGAAATCAACACATACCCTAATTTGACCATTCTTCTTCTTGACCGGGACTACGTTAGCAACCCACGTCGGATATTTGACTTCACGGATAAAGTCGGCATTGACTAACTTGTCGATTTCTGCTTCTACCTTCACGATTATATCTGGATGAAGTCGCCTTTGAGCTTGTTTAACGGGTTTGATGTGAGGATTGACAGCTAATTTGTGAGCGGCAATTTTGGCATCTAATCCTGGCATATCATGATATGTCCATGCAAACACATCTCGATTCTTCTTTAAAAAATTGGATATAGTTGTTAATTCCTCTGCAGAGAGTGCGACACTCACATAAGTAATCTGACGATCTTCAAGAGTTCCCAAGTTGACCTCTTGTAGGTATTCAATGGTGGTTTGTATTCCTTCTTCAAACTGATGAGGTGCGGGAATAGGCTCTTCCAAGGGTGGGATAGAGATCACATAGGATCTGAGATATTTTGTGGGAATCACTATAGGCCTGTGCCCGAGACCTCCTTTTAATGGATGCAAATATCCATCGTTATAGGCTGCCCGTTTATGTGCACGAGAAGGTATCGCATCGAAAGGTGTGACCATCCCTATTCCATCTTTTAGACCTCCTCCTTTCGAGAGATCATATCCCATCTTTTTCATCATATTCACTGCCTTTTTGCTGTATCGTGTAAATTGAAGGGGTTCTTTCGAATCCTTGTAATCTGACTGGATGGGTACCGAATCAACTTGAGTGAGTGGTTTGGTGAATGAGTCCAGTAGAGGGGAACTAGGTTTCAGGTTTTGGGATAAGTTTTTAACAATCTTGATACAAGAGTTGGCTTTCGGAGGGATTGTTTTCTTATTAAGAATGATTCTTCTCCGAGGTTGGGAATAAGGAGCTGAGATGAAGGGTATATAGGTTTCTTTCGGGGTTTTAAAGGAAACAAATTTCTTTTTAGATCGATTTCTTTTAAAAGGGATAGTTTCCTTAACAGGAATTTTGAGAACTTGCCTCCTGTGAGTTTTGTCTAGGTGGCGAGGACTCTGATAATGGTGAGTACTCATCTAATAACTCGAAGTCACTAGTGTGTGTAGATGAAGTAGATATTTCATATAATTTTGCATCAGCAAAATGAGCTTCATCTGGGTGGAAGGGTTGTGGATCAGCTGCAACCCGTTTTTGCTCGCCATTATGAAAATATTTAAAACATTGATGGAGTGTGGATGGAACAACTCCACATTGATGTAACCAGGGTCTTCCCAACAACGCATTATATGATGTATTAGCATCGATCACATGGAACTGGATCTTAGAGGAAAGCTCTTCGATATCTAATCGTAAGTGAATAGATCCTAAGGTTCCTTGTTTATTTTGATTGAAACCTTGAATCATGAGGGTATTGGGTGAGAGGTCTTTAACTGTTCGTCCCACTTTATGTAACACATGTAGTGGCAATAAATTTACAGCAGACCCCCCATCTATCATAAGTCTCGCAAGGCAAACGTCTTCAAGTAGACCCGATATAAAGAGGGGTATATTGGGTGACTTAAGTTTCATTTCGAGATCATCATCAGAAAATGTGATCGTACAGACTAAGTCTTCCAAGCTAGTCTCTACCAGACAAACTTCCTCGATGGACTTGTCTAGGTTAGAGAGAGTTTTTATCAGCATTTTCCTTAAACTACTAGATAAACAAAGCGCATCATACACCGAAAGCAAAGCAGGCACTTTCTTTAAATGAGAGAGTACATCATTATTTACATCAAGATTTTCTTTTTCTTTGCCTTTATCGGTATTCTGGGAGTTTTTGTCGAATAACGACATTTCTCCTTGCTTAGTTGTCTTATCGGCACCTTCTGCACCCTTAGGTGGTGATACAATTTCTGTAGACGAAACATGATGATTCTTTGGCTTACGTCGATAAGGTATAACTGGACGATCGGTACGTTGCTCTATAGCATCTACCTCTTCAATCTGAGTCATGTTGCAAGGAGCAACATTATTAGATTCAACTGACTCTTTTTTTCGTGGAATAACCACTTTATGCCAACCTTTATTATCAGACAAGTTGCCTTCAGAAGCATCCAGTGAAGATGAGCAGTTAATGACCTCCTTCATGCGAAAATCTTTAATCTGACTCTTGTTAACATCGATATGAGATTCTGATTCTTTCTGTTGGGCTTTGTCATCGCTATCAACAACATCTGGTTTTTGTTGGTTCCTGAACGTCTTAGAACATTCGAGAGGTATGTAATCTCCCAACGTGAGCGGCTGTAATTCTTCCATTTCCACTTCAGATGATGACGATGAAAAGGAAATTATCGTCGGTTCAAGTTTCATCTTCTGTACTTTCTCCGACGATTTCATAGGTTCTGGTTGAATCTTCTTTCCTTTCTCCCGTTCTCTACGATCCTTCAGCATTTGGAGTATAGTATAATTCGAAGGAGTCTTTTTTATTTCTCTTTTTACCTTCTCCATAGATTTCTTTAAATTTGCAGACGTTTCTAATGGAACTTCGACTTTGGGCATTCTCTTCTTCTTAGGAATCACATGCCAACTCCCTTCCTCAAAATCAGGCGATTCTGTCATATATGACTCTTGCCAATTAAACTCGTGTCACTTACCTTGAGCTTCTTCTATAAAGGACTTAGTATCACAACCCCAGTTCCATTCTGGGCGAGAAGTTTTCTTTTTCCATAAGTTTTTGATTCCTGCTTGTTGTATCTGTGCTTGCCGCCTATTGTATGCTAGCGCCTTTTCCCATGGATCATCTTGCAAAGGAATTATACCTGACGGACGAGGTGTCGGTGCATCTTGTAAAGGGACTGAACCTAACAGACGAGGTGGTAGTGGTGTTTTCCTCCATTCTCAGGTATCATCGTCAATCCATCCTGATGTGCCTCCAGTAACAAGATGTTGATAATCGGGTAAGCCATTCTTCTGCATCAGTTCTTTCAAGAAATAAGTTACTTCACTTTCTATCAGTACTTTCTTATTTCGGGCAGTATCCCTCTGTTTCCATTCTCTCTTCCTGCGTCGGCTAATATAGTGGGCTGGGCCTACTTCATCCTCGGATAACGACGAATCAGAGTCCTTGCAGGATGGAATGAACTCATGAAGTTTAGGAAGTGTAGAGTTTGGATTTTTTTCAAGGATAGGAACTGGTGGAAAACCCCCGAAGGTGATCATATTTGTCGTAGCAATGCTATCATTGTCTTGTTTAGGAGATTCTTGAGTAAAAGTAATGTCTCCAGAATCAAGAAGACTCTCGACCTTATCTTTAAATAAGAAACAATCTTTCAACGTGTGTCCTAACACACGATGATATTTACAGTATAGTGGATCATCTATTTAATTTTGCTCTTCAGGTCTGCGAGATTCTGGTAGCTGTATAATCCCACCGTCAATGACATCATCGAAGATGCCCTCGACGTCTTTATTTTTAAATGAATACTTTTTATCCTTCCTTTCTTTCAGAGATTGGCCCTTAGACTAGCTTGATCTCTGAGGGGGTGCAAAATTACTGTTGACTCCACCTGCTTTGTTTGATCGATTATTTTCGGATTCTTCTATTCATTTGGTTACAGTGAATTGATTACGATCTCTGGTGCCGATTGCTATTGTCGCCGGATAAGATGTAAACGTTTCTGTCCTTTGTTTTGTTCCTCTGGGAGAATCCTTTCGGTTTCCCCTTGAGTTTAAGCCGATGAAACTTTCTAGTTCTGAAGTTCGTGTAGCGAGATCTTCGAAACTCATGGAATGTCCATAGTAAGGGACTGCTAATTCTTGTCTCATACTAGCCAGGCACATTTGTACTGCTTCTTCTTCTTCAAACTTGTGCTTGCAATGGATGCTAAGGTTTCTCCACCGCGTAATGTAATCGACGACCCTTTCATTTGGTCGTTGTTTCAATTGTGATAACTCGGCGACCCCTACGGATCTCTGAGTACTAAAGAATCTCTTCAGGAATGCCTCTTCCATCTCTTTCCAGGTCGATATTGACTCGGGTGGAAGCTTCGTGTACCATGTGAATGCAGCTCCCTTAAGAGTCTGCACAAATTGTCGTAAAAGCAAAGCATCACATTTTGAAGTGTCACCACAGGCTGAGAGGAAGTGGGCCAAATGCTCAAGTGGGGCACCACTGCCGCTATACTGGGAGAACTTTGGTTGTCTGTACTCAGGTGGAAACGAAACTTCATCAATTTCTGGCGGATATCGCTTGCGATATGTCTGAGAACTATCTGACACTTTCCGATAACCTTTAAGATTCTCGAAAATTAGGCTCTGTACTTTGTTGAGGGATATATTTTTTTCAGTCTCTTTTCGATTATTCTCTCTCAATCAACACAGCTATCTGTGCATCACGAGCTGCGATTATTTGACGCATCTGTTCTAGTTGTTCAAGGATGTTGGTACTTTCTTCTGTTGTCAAAATCATCACTGGAAGTACCGTAGGGATGTCTGAAGTCACTAATCCGAAGGATGATCCGTCGAGATTGGATTGAAGGGAGCTCGAGGAACGAGGGGTGATGGGTGATGAAGAAATAATCCGGACACGTGATTTAGTCAGGTTGGCTATCTCAGGTAATTACGGGGAATTCGTCGGATGAGACTGATTAGACCTCGGAGTTCCTGGTGGGCTCACCGAGGCTGATTGCAATCGGACCTTAGGGAACTCATCTTCGAAAAAGATAGAGTCTGAATCCCCATAAAGTGGATTGTCAGTACTGGTGAAGGACTTGGGAGAATTCAGTTCTTCCTGTTGAGCGTATTTCTCCTCCAGATTGGCTCGTGCCATAAGACGGGTTGATCGGCGGAGTATGGCTTCCTCAGTCTGAGGTCGAGCCCGCATCACACGATGAACTCCTGATGAAGAGGAGTGAGCAACATTCTTTCCAAATGCCATTGAAATGTTTGATGTAGTAAATTCGGTGAATATCTGCATGGAAGAACCAGCTATTAAAATGAAAAATCATGGAATAACCAAAGTTTTATAGTTTATTATACCCACATTTTATTTCAGAGAATTTGTTTTATTAAGTAGCTTAAAGATGAGAGGAGAAGTGGGTCCCACCGGGAGTGCCAGAAATTTGTAAACAACAAATTTGCGTAGGATATAAATCTAACACAAATCAATCATAACAAATTTCCCCTCGCTAGGAGAGGGTTTTATTAAAATGGCAGACCTTACACTTCCGGGTATCGCAGTCGATTCCCCGTTAATTACATCAAAATTGAATACCTCTGATTAAAAGCTACTAAAAAATAATAACGTAATTACATCTCTGAAATAAACAAAACTAAGATTCTAATTCTAAGTCTTCATTGACATCTTCAATCTGTCATGAGATAGATGGATAGCAGACTATCTTCATCGGAGATTTGAGAAATATGAAATAGGGAACGACGGATGGGAGAACCCCTCCTCCAAAAGCCGGGTCCATTTGATCGAAAAGCACGAGTCATTACTGGAGCAAGAAACTCGTGGACGAGTCTTAAAACGAATTCTTATTCTCTGGTCTCAAAGATGACTTCGAATACCAAATCTATTTTTTGGACAACTGATTATCAGAAGAATTATCACTTTCAGTGATAGAGTGTCTAATCATGAGTTAGATATCATCAAATTCCTTAAAATTTGATGATCATATATGATTTTATAATGATTTTATTGTCAAATTTGATCAATATCTTAAGATTTGGTCAATGTATAGTAAATCCACCATTGGATCTCGTTACGATCTCACATTATGATCATTTGACTAAAAGTCAATAATTTCATCGCTGGATTTGACCATAATCACAAGATCTGGTCAATATACAATAAATCTACCGTTGGATCTCATTACGATCTCACATTATGATCGTTTGACTAAAAGTCAATAATTTCATTATTGGATTTGACCAAATTCATAAGATCTAGTCAAAATATAATAAATCTATCGTTGGATCTCATTACGATCTCTCATTATGATCATTTGACTAAAAGTCAATAATTTCATTATTAGATTTGACCAAATTCATAAGATCTAGTCAAAATATAATAAATCCACCGTTGGATCTCATTACGATCTCATATTATGATTGTTTGACTAAAATTCAATGAATCCACCATTAGATTTGATCAAAATCATAAGATCTAATTAATATATCATAAATCTACCGTTGGATTTTATTACGATCTCACATTATGATTGTTTGACTAAAAGTGAATGAGCCCACTATTGGATGTGACCATAATCACAAGATCTGATCAATATATAATAAATTTACCATTGGATCTCATTTCGATCTTATATTATGATTGTTTGACTAAAAGTCAATGATTCCACCATTGGATTTGACCATAATCACAAGATCTGATCAATATATAATAAATTTACCTTTTGATCTCATTATGATCTCATATTATGATCGTTTGACTAGAAGTCAATAATTCCATCGCTGGATTTGACCATAATCACAAGATCTGGTCAATATACAATAAATCCACCGTTGGATCTCATTACGATCTTACATTATAATCGTTTGACTAGAAGTCAATGATTCCACTGTTGGATCTCATTACGATCTCATATTATGATCGTTTGACTAAAATTCAATTAATCCACCATTAGATTTGATCAAAATCACAAGATCTTATCAATATATAATAAATCCACCGTTGGATCTTATTACGATCTCACATTATGATCATTTGACTAAAAGTGAACGAGTCCACTATTTGATTTGACCATAATCACAAGATCTGATCAATAAGTAATAAATCCAACGTTAGATCTCATTATGATCTCACATTATGATCGTTTGACTAAAAGTCAATAATTTCATCATTAGATTTGACCATAATCACAAGATCTAATCAATATATAATAAATTTACCTTTGGATCTCATTACGATCTCATATTATAATTGTTTGACTAGAAGTCAATGATTCCACTGTTGGATTTGACTATAATCACAAGATCTGGTTAATATATAATAAATCCATCGTTGGATCTCATTACGATCTCACATTATGATCGTTTGACTAGAAGTCAATGATTCCACCTTTGAATTTGACCATAATCACAAAATCTGGTCAATATACAATAAATCTACCGTTGGATCTTATTACGATCTCACATTACGATCGTTTGACTAAAAGTTAACGAGTCCACTGTGAAAGAATTTTCGATCTCGAGGTTAAGGTCCAAACCCTCATTTGAGGGAGTGATGATCCGAACCGCGAGGGAAACTCTAATTATCATAGGTGGATATTTTGGGTATTATAGTCCGAAATCATTCTTCGAGTTCGTGATTGCAACCCGTATGAGCATTAAATTTATGGTTGCAATCCGAGTTTACTAGGAGTTATGCCCTGAGTCGTACCCATGTGGTTTAACTATTTCTAAGTACGCAAGAGATTAGATACGAGTCATAATGCGTAATCCCAAATTGTAACCATAAATCTCACTTAGGAGGAGCCGTAGCTCTTATCCTAAGCGTATCTCCTTTAGGTAAGGGCCGTAGCCCTTATCCTAAAAGTCTTAATCCTAACTTACTCTTCCCGTCCACTCTAAAAGAAAATAAAAAAAAAAAAGAAAAGAATAGTCAGAATCTCGGAGATCACCCTAAAGTCTTTTTAGAAGAGTCGGAGATATTTTCGGCAGAGCTTTCGTCTCAGAATTTTCTGATCCTTTGTAATGAGGACGGGTCTGCTATTTATAGATTTGTGGTAGCGATTATAGAAGTTACGATCTTACGGTTCCATAAGGTTTTCATGAAATGAACGGTTGAGAGAGCTGCGTAAGTTTTCGTCTTCACGCAGATTGAGAAGATTCTTCTCACGTACGTCATTCTTTTCTCATAACCGTCTAGGTGGATAAGTATATTTTTTATCCACCTAGGTGGATAAATATTTTTCTATCCACCTAGGGTGGATAAATATTTTTTCTATCCACCTAGGGTGGATGAGTATTTTTTCTATCCACCTAGGGTGGATGAGTATTTTTCTATCCACCTAGGTGATTACGTATATTTTCTAGCCACCTAGGTGGATAAGTATATTTCTATCAACCTAGGGTGGATAAGTATTTTTTCTCTTCACCTAGGGTGGATGAGTATATTTCTATCCACCTAGGGTGGATGAGTATATTTCTATCCACCTAGGAAGGATAAGTATTTTTTTAGCCACCTAGGTGACTACGTATATTTTCTAGTCACCTGGTGGATAAGTATATTTCTATCCACTTAAGGTGGATGAGTATTTTTCTATCCACCTAGGGTGGATAAGTATTTTTCTAGTCATCTAGGTGACTACGTATATTTTCTAGCCACCTAGGGTGGATAAGTATTTTTCTAGCCACCTAGGTGACTACGTATGTTTTCTAGCCACCTAGGTGGATGAGTATATTTCTATCCACCTAGGGTGGATGAGTATTTTTCTATCCACCTAGGGTGGATAAGTATATTTCTATCCACCTAGGGTGGATAAGTATTTTTTCTGTCCACCTAGAGTGGATGAGTATATTTCTATCCACCTATGGTGGATGAGTAATTTTTCTATCCACCTAGGGTGGATGAGTATTTTTTCTAGCCAGCTAGGTGACTAAATATATTTTCCTAGCCACCTAGGTGGCTATCTATATTTTTTCTAGTAGCTAAGCATAGCTTAGGACTTTAAATCCTATTTAGATTAGGATTTGTTAGAAAAACTATAAATACTCTCTTTCCCTAATTCCTTCTATCTGACTTTTAAGGCTAAGTGGAAGAAAAAAAAGGGTTCTCAATTCCAAAATTTTCGAGTCAACAGCCTCCTAAGAGGAAGATCCTACATCTTAGGATGGCACACTCTGATCCACAACAAATGTTGACCATATCGGAGGAAGCAGAGAGTGTTTTCAAGTTTTGATCTAGTGTACCCATTTGAATAAGTGAGGGTGCAGGCATTAATATTATTATAATAGTAGTAGTAGTAGTAGTAGTAGTAAAAGTTATTATAACAATAAATAAATGTTAGAATGTTAGAGATAGTATATAAGATATTGAATACATAATGAATATCTACAACACATCAGGTCAGACTTCACATAATAAAGCACAACCCAACCAGGTTCATTAGGTGGAATAAATTTCAAGCCTAGCATGGTCCAACAAGTTAGGATGTTATAGCCCAAACCTAGCCTGTGTGAGTTTAGTTGTCGAGCCACCTCAACCAATTTCCAGTTTTAAAGAAAATCAAGGACCCCAAAATTATTGTCCAAGGTAGCATTGAAATCTTATATCCTCGTTCTTCCTTTTCGGTACAACCTGTAGAAAAGGTTGTCAATGAATCAAGTGAGGCCAAACTTTTTGGTGGCATGATGAGTCAAGGGCATCGGTAAAAATTCCAGACAAATCCGATACAGAGCGCTATCGGAAGTAACCAGGCTGATACAATGTGTGTATCGGCCGATGCATACCAATATTGGTCCAAAACCAATACGTATTGGTTCTAGTTGGACGATACGTACCAAAAAACTGAGATTTTGGCCCATGGTCAAGGGTAAATGCCCACCCAAAGGGTGCAGACCTGACACTGGCCCGACCAAACCGGTCAAGGGTACATGTCGATCCGACCCTGTTCAAAATTCTCTAAACCAAGATAATTCCTATATTTTATATGTACAAATACTCGATATTTTCCCGACACGAAGGACAAGTTCCTTGCTTCAAGCCCAACCCAACCCGATAAGTGAAGTTTGGATCCGATTATAAAACTAGTTAAGGCAAATCAGAGTTTTGATTGACCCCTTAACAACCCTACCTATAGAGAAAGCTAAAGACAATTCATATATTCAACTAAACAAAAAGTTATCTGTTTCCACCCGACATAGGTTTCTTATAATATTTTGGTTCAACAATACTAAGGAATGTGAAATGGCAATTACAAGCTAAATGAAAAGAACAAATATTTGGAGTAAAGATCAATGTAGCAATGTCAGTGAATTCCTCTATTCATGAATCTATCTAGCATCATCCAATGATTGTTCCACCACTTTAAATAGAAGTATTATTTTTTTGTATGTAAAATAAATAGAGACAAATATAGAATATGATTTAACATACCCTCTTGATAGTTGAAACTACTCCTATCATTCACAGCTCAACACCCAAGCAATTAGAGAGGAGAGACCCGTCGTGAACCACCATTAGAACATCGGACCAAACAACAGAACCCCTCAATTCTCCGGAACTATGTTTCCAAACCACAACCTCGGCACATACAGTCTCAGTCTCATCATTCTCATCATGCTTAAAGTTGTCCCATGCACAAACCACAAACAACCCCCCACCCGCATCACCCCTCAATTCTTCGGAACTATGTTTCCAAACCGCGACCTCGGCACATACAGTCTTAGTCTCATCATTCTCATCGTGCTTAAAGTTGTCCCATGCACAAACCACAAACAACCCCCCACCCACATCACCCCTCAATTCTCCAGAACTATGTTTCCAAACCGCAACCTCAACACATACAGTCTTAGTCTCATCATTTTCATCATGCTTAAAGTTGTCCCATGCACAAACCATAAACAACCCCCCCTCAATTCTCCGGAACTATGTTTCCAAACCGTGACCTCAGCACATACAGTCTTAGTCTCATCATTCTCATCATGCTTAAAGTTGTCCCATGCACGAACCACAAACAACCCACTACCCGCATTAGCCAATCTGATGTGACAAAGACGCATGGACAAATACCTACCTACCCACGTCAATTTCTTCCACCTATTTTCCTTGAGGTCATATCCCTATAACCTCCCTGAATAAGTACAACAGTATAAAATTCCATCTACCACCGCGGCGGCAACCCCTTACCCCCTCCCATCCAGAAAGCAGCTCCTGAGTAATGCAACCCCACTGTGAGGGTGATCCCACCGGATCAAAAACAACCCCCCAACCATATTGTTTTGATGGGACCATACAACTGGTGAACACCCTTTTATCATGGGACAGGGCAGGGTTTGGCAGTTGAACCCAAGATCCAACAGTGGGATCGAATACCTCCGCCCATGGATCGGAGAAACGAAATCCAATATTTTGATCCTTGGGCATAATATCAAGTGTTCATACTTAATGTAGGGCATGTATTGAAGTGACCCAATTTGATGGTACAATCCCGCTGGCATATTTATTTTGTTTCGCCTGCGAAGTTCACATGGTATTCAACCACTCGAACAAGTGGATTGGTAGAGTTGGTAAAGAGCAACCAACCCAATCACCTACATATGGAACGCAAGTCGTGTGCATGTGAACCTTGAAATGTGCAACAGACTTGAAGATCATAAAGATCTGTGGGCTTCCGAGAGTCCACACAGCGCACGGCTCACGTGCAATTTACCATTGATCAGGTCGGTTGCTCTATGATTAAACCTTTGCTCAAACAATTCAGACTTCATTGATTCCACCAAATTTTTCAGATGAATGAAAACACTCCTGCAAGCAATTGGATAGAAAAGAATTTAGCAGTAAACCTTTCCTGATTGAGGGAGAATGAGCCCTACCAACTGTACAAGTTTATTTTTTTTATTTAATTGAAATTCTCTCTTGGGAAAGGAGGAGATTTTCTTGAAGCATTATGCATATTCTATTCTGTTAAAAATAATAATAATAATAAAAAGGACACGTAACAGTTGATTCAAACAAGTCAAATGTTCTAACACCTCAAAAGTTTGAATTTTGATGTAGTCTAGGAGAATACATTCCGAATTTAAGAAACTTATATAGCATACAAGTATTATTTATCGCTTATTCATGAATGCAAAACAGGAGCTCATCACCTTCAGATATCAGAACTTGATCAATGTCTGAAACTAAAACTCACCAGGAATCACTCATTAGATACCGGATCATCAATGGTAGTATTGCCTCCTCCTGCATTTTATAATAAAATAATTATAAGAGGAACATAAATGCACATGCACAATCAGATCACCTCACTTGCTACGCAAGTATGCACAATACAAACATAGAGACATGCATAATTTTTGTACTCTTGACCATGGTATCAAAACTAGGCTGATACGGATACATATCGATGTCGCTAAGAAGTGAGAACCGACATCAATACCACCCTGATACATTTATCGGGGTGGTATCAGTATTAGTATCAAGTCGATACGGGTCAGTACAATTTTTAAAAGATGAAATATATAATGAAAAGGCAAAAAGATGATAAAAGAAATCAGAGACACATCCTTACATGTCCAACTCAAGGCAAGCATACAAGATGGAGATATATAAACTTGGATACAAACGCATAGGTCATAATGGGAATAATGGGCTATAAGAAGCGTTTATAGTTAGAGATCATAGGAAGCACAAATTAGGTCAAGTAGCATAACTTTTGAACAATCCAAGTCATTGAAGTTGTAAGTCATATTGATAACTACCATGGGCCAAAATATCAGTGTTATTGGGGATGTAAACCGTCCAATTTATGCACTCTAATATGGACGGTTGTGCACATTTTTTTAATAGTCAATATTAAAGAGCTCTGATCAGATGGTTCCAATGCCTCGATATGTGTTTTTTGGGCTGACTAGATGAGCATGTGCTACAAGTGATGACCATACACATGAAACACTTCAAATGACTAAAGATGTAAGCCACGTGAACTAAAGGAGTGAGTTTCATCGAATATTTGTGTAAAGTGGTCATAATAGTCAATATATAGAAGAAAAAGTCACATCCCTCTACACGCGACACTATACAAATCATTAGAAAGGAAAAGGAAGAATCCACCATCGTCCAAGGAATCTCTTCCCATCCTTTGATCCCGCCCTCTGGCAAGCCGATCTGCAAACTTGTTTACCTCTTGTCAAATATAATTGAGCAAACCTTAAATCCTTCTCCCGGGTAATATCACCTTGTTACTTATGAGGGAAAATTTCAACAAGCAAATGCCTTACAACAATGCCCCCTTTCGATTTTATGTAGATGTATAGTAATAACTTATGTATGTAAGTATGCACTATTTTTCAATCTAGACAAAACGAGAACAGTATGTTGGCATTGTTTTAGAACTTGACTGTCGTCGAGGAACTTTTTAGTTCATTTGCACCATGTTAGAAGTTGAACCTAAATGTTCACACAAGTTCTATTAATGTTACCATGCTATTTTTCCAACATATGATGTGATTGCATGCTCACTTGTATATGCATGCATGCATGAGAGAGAGGGGGGTGCTTACAATTATTGGTGTGTGAGTTGTAATAGCAAAATCCACTTGCATCTAATCACCTTCTTGCCCTCTGGAAGCATAGTTATCTTTCATGGCATGCATTGTTTTGCTCCAAGACATTCATTTCCTACAATATATCTTTCTGTTGAGGCTAAACTAACGTATCAGATACACAAAAAGGAAGATAGGTAGAATCAAATAACGAAACGAAAGAGGAATGTGAAGCTACGAGAGATGAGATGTACAATACCTACGAGCATTGGATACAACAATAGGAAAATGAAGATCCAAGTTTGTGGTAGAGAAGGATCACTACTTGGTGCACCTGCTTCAGGAGACGAAACTTGATATGTAGCCTGAGTGAGAGAGGTTTTCTTCCTCATTCTAAAGGCCACCTCGAATAAAGACTTTTCCTTTCTCAAACTTGGTAAGGTATCACCCCTTTTTTAGTACTACCCTCTCTTTAAGGCTTTTGAGCTTCCACTTCAACTTCATCATCACCATCTTTTGAGGTATAGAGAAATATCGACATAGTGCCATTCATCAGAACTGTCCCCCTAAAGGGTACTGGAAAGGAGAGTAAAATGGAATTGATTAAAAAAAATGTAACATCCATAGTAATGAAAACTCTCCCAGAAGTTGGATCATAACATTTGTAATCCTTTTGAGTAGAAGGATAACCATTGAAAATGACGTACTTGATAACTTTGGGAGACAGCTTATCACGTCGACGAGATAGTATATTAGCAAAACAAAGAGACTCATACACAAGAGGAGGACTAAGTGAGAGGATTTAAGGACACAATAACGGATGAAAAGACTTCTTATCAAGAACAGGAGAAAACATCCGATTAATCAGAAGGTTGGCAGTAAGAATAGCATCTCCCTACAATCATTTATGAACATTTATAATAATCAATAGTGCATGAGCAACTTCAAGCAAGTGAAAGGTTTTGCATTCAGCCACCCCATTTTTTCGGGGGTGTAGGAACAAGCGGTATGTCAATCAATTTCATGACTGCATAAGTAAGACTAAAGATGATAAGAAGCATACTCCGCACCATTATTAAATCATAGCTTCTTTACAGTTGCATGGTAGGAAAAACTTGTGAAAGATAGGAAAAAACCATATTAACCTCAGCTTTCAATTTCATTACAAGTATCATAGTAAATTGAGGGCAATCATCAATGAATAAAACAAAATAACAAAATGCATGTAAAGCAACAACAGGATATGTTCCCTAAACATCAGAATGCGCAATATGGAAAGGAATATTACTTTACTAACATGATAAAATGCTCTAAAATATTCCGACAACTAACAAACTTCACATTGAACTTTCAAACTATCAAAAGAAATAAATTTTTCAGGAAACAAAATGCCCAAACATGGGAGAGGAAGATGCCCAAGTGTCATAATAAAGCATCCTTAGTAGCCAATGTAGCAACTACTATCGGTCGCAATATGTGATGATCTTCAAACAAGTATAGTCCTCTCTCTTCATGACCACGGCCAAAAGTCACCCTCGTAGTCAAGTCCTAAAAAATACTAAGAGGGAAAATTTTCACACGACAATTCATGGACTTGGTAATTTTTTATTTTTTATTTTTTTTATAACCTAGGAATTTGGACCTCTTAGAGCACCCGCCTAATCCTAGGGGCACAAGTGCATCCCAGGTTAACACATGCCCTGTCAACACAAGATATAAATCCCTAGGGTGGCCTAAAGGGTGGGAGTGGGAGGGGATTCGAACTTAGGTGATGGGGAACGCAAACATCAAGAGCCTTGGAGTTGGGTTGCAACAGATTTTTAGCGCAAGAAGAAACGAAAAGGGAAACAGAACCAGGCTTAAAGGAGTAAAATCAGCGTGTTGGAGCAATGTCAGTCAATCAATCAACTCTGGGTATTCAATCGATTGACTGTGGCCAATGAGGAATTAATTCTGGCGACATATATACAAGTCAATCGATCGTGTAATACCCCAAAAAATCACGTTAAACAGTGACCTCGGGATCCGTGCCCGATTGGTCGCAGGTTTGACCAATTAGGAGTTCAATGGTTGACATAGAGTGTAATGAACGGATGAGATGTGATGGTTTGAGAGATTGTGTGGTGTGTGATGAGAATGTGAAGTCGCATACACCTACAGCGGTGTATGTGCTCAACACACAAGGAAGGGGAGAGATAAAAGGGTTAATAACCCTAAAATCAGTATTTTGGTTGTTGAGGGAGAGTAAAGAAGAGAGAGAGAGAGAGAGAGAGAGAGAAAAGTAAAAAGAGGAGTTATTGCAACTGATTGGAAGGGGGATTCAAGCGATAAAAGTCGGATTCGACATGGTTTGGATCCGTTAGAGCCAAAGCTGGAACCCTAGCCTTTCCAACCACTAGATCTAATCAAATTGAGATTTGATTGAGGTAAATTTCTTGTGAAGTAAATGCATAAGATATGGGAGGTTAATCGTAGTTAGAATGGTGTAAAATATAGGGTAAAAAGGCTTAGAAAAAGAAGGAAAATAAATGGAGAAAGATTTGGAAGAACAGCCAGAAGGGAAAAAAATCTGGCAATTTTGATTAATCGAAATTGGGTTTCAATTAATCGAAATTGGCCAAGAAGTTGAAAAGTCAGAGGACCCCGATTTCGATTAATCGAACTGAGTTTTGATTAATCGACTTTGGATTTCGATTAATCGAGTTGAGAATCGATTAATCGACTGGGTGCCTACAGTGGACTCCAGTGAAGAAAAGAAATGGGCTTGATGAAATCGACTAATCGAAATGAAAATTTGATTAATCGATTTGGGATTGATTAATCGATTTTGGAAACTCGATTACTCGAATTGAGAATCGACTTGATAGAGCAGAGAATTTTGATTAATCGAATTGGGTTTCGATTAATCGAATAGGAATCTCGATTAATCGATTTGAGAATCGATTAATCGATATTGACTCTCGATTAATCGATTTTGGAAATCGATTAATCGACTAGGCCAGTTTATGTTGACTTTTGAGTTTGACTTTAATATTCATGGAGGGTCTTGGACCTCTTTTGTTGCATCCATAGTGATGTGTTTTACATGTTATGTGGTACCATAGGTGGTACGTGTGAGCTAGTGCACAAGGAGCCACGTGGGACCTTGATGCGTGATCAAACGAAGACTTGAGGTAGGGAACTCCTTGAACATGTACCTTATTTTACAAGAGCATGTATATAGTGATATAGACTTAAATTCAAATGTTTTATTTCTTGAAGAGTTTGTGAAGAAGTGTGTGTGTGTGACACCAATAAAAGTAATCATAATGAGCCATCCCCAGGGGATGAAGAAGTAAAGAGATAAGAGCATCAGGTGTGATACAAGTGAATGGATACATCCCAGGGATGTATCCAAGATTGGATCATGTTTGATAGGACCTAGCTGATATAAGATAGCACATTTATACGGTGAATAACTATATGTAAGGTACCGATATTTTTGTTATTTGAGGTTTGATACGGTACCCCACCGACGTGGCGGGATATCTACGACTGACACGACAGGATATCCGTGACCGATACGGCGGCGAAACCGTAGGCCAGTGCGGAGGCTTATCCGTACACAGTAAGCACACCCAGGGGTGTTGATTGAGACTAGTGAAACCAAGCCACCAATCCCCAGGGGAAAGGGGCTTGGGTACTATTTATATTCCCAGGGAATACGTTAAAAGTGTCTATATAGATGACGATGATGAGTATCTCATCGGGGCTCGATGCTATATTGCTCGGGGATTACTTAAGTTGAAAGTTTAAGTTTTGCTTTAGGCCTTTTCAGCATCATTCATGAATAAATAAAGACATGAGTAAACTACCAGTAAAATGTAATGTTTTTTAACTGTTTTCATCAGTAACTGCATAGACACATCATGCATGGCATATCATGAAATTTATGTGAGTAATAATTTATATGTTCAACTGTGTTTTATTCCCTATTGAGCTAGGATGTAGCTCACCCTATAGACTATACGTCGCAGGTCCACTTCTAGCAACTGCCGAGGCTTCAGGAGACGCTGACCCCGGTGAGTCGGACCTTGCGGCCGGAGAAGAGTTGGAGCCACCTCCTAAGGACTTCTTCTAGAGGACCCCGTTGTGCCACTTTGAGAGTTTTTTGATAGAATTGTACGGCTTGGTATGTCAAACCTTGTTTTGGATAAACAATGTACATGTATAAATTGGGATTATTCTTTTGGGGCAAACCATCCGTGATGATTTGCTATCATCGATGGTTCAGATCGGTTCTCCATTCATGTAGAGGCATGAGGGGAGAACTGTCTTTTGAGAAATGCTTTTATATAGATTCAAATTCCACAGTTTCATTTACTATTTCATTTTGTGCTTGATATGCCAATGTTCCGTGCTTAGCCAAGGGGCACGGTCAAGATGATCGTGCTGATGGCATGGGTTTCGGGGTATCAAAATTCGGGCTATCACAGTTGGTATCAGAGCATTTCTTTTAGAAATTCTGACAATCGTTCTTTTTGGTCAGAACATAGGGGCTTCTGCTAACGAAACTTTAGTTTCAAATGCAGTCGCAAATGTCATCTAGAGGAAGAGGCCGACCAAGGGGAGGCCAACAGAGGAGTCTACGTAGTGGAGATGATTACATCTCTCCTACTAATAGAGTGCCTTTAGGAGGTACTGAGGCCCCAGGGGGCAGTAGTAGTAGACAGCATGATGAAGAGGATCAAGATCTAAGAGAACAGGAGAGGGTGAGAGAAAGACAGGAAGATAGAGAGGAGCGACAAAGGATGATGCACACTATGGAGACTATGGCAACTACCATGGCACAACAAGTCGCATCCTTTGCAGCTCATGCATCAAGAGAATAACAGCCACCTACACCACCTGTAGGACCTGCGCTGCCTGTGCCCTCATCCTTTACAGAGTTTAGGAGGATGAGACCTCCTTTATTTTCTGGGCAGGCAGACACAATGGCCGCTGAGAACTGGCTTATGGAGATGGAGAAAGTCTTTAGCGCGCTGACATGCACGGAAGATGAGAGTGTGAGATGGGCAGCTTATATGTTGGATGGGGAGGCTGGGCCTTGGTGGAAGTCGGTGATACGAACGAGGGCTCAGGAGACCCCAGAGTTGCCTTGGACGTGGGAGGAGTTTGTTGAAGAGTTCAACAAACAATATTTTCCGAAAGTGGTGAGGAACCAGCTTGAGATACAATTTCTACAGTTAGTGCAAGGGAGAATGACAGTGAGAGAATATGGGGTGGAGTTTCTACGACTTGCCAGTTTTGCTCTGGATTACGTCGATACCGACGTGATGAAATCCAAGAGATTTCAACAAGGTTTGAAGCCTGAGGTTAGGGGAGGTTTCTGATGAGTACTGAAAAATGATGATATTTCACCCCTAAATACCTATATTTAGCTGTCCGATGAAGGCTATCTGATAAGAATGATTAGATTTGAAGTGTTTCAGGTGAATACAAGCCAAGTATAGAAAATAGCCCAAGAATGCTGAAGATAATGTCAAAACACTGCAATTTCGGGTAATCGAGAACTTGGTGTGACTTTCAGCTAATTTTGGACCGTCAAGACGGCCGAATCAGGAAATTGTCAAAACATGAAAGTTGTAGATCTTTTCGTCAGCTTTCCCACAGCACAAGAATCACCTCAATCTGAGTTCGGGACATAAAGTTATAACCGAAATACCGAAGCAGTGTCTGATACAAAGAAGATGCAGAATTTCACGGATTTCTGGGGGTCGGTGCATCGACCCTGTAGGTCGATTAAAGTGTGCCTAGCCATGCCCTAGATCTTGGTTCTGTAATGGTAATTTGATCTGAAATTCTCCCTAATCTGAATAAAGTGTGCCTAGCCATGCCCTTGATTTCAGATTTGTAAGAGAGATTCTTGTTGGAATTTTTACCCACTTTGGGGATGATTTTTATTTGAACCTGAGATCATGTGTGCCTAGCCATGCCCTTGATCCCAGATCTATATATGGAAATCATTAAGTCCTGATTGCAGGGATGCAACGTGGAGCCTATTAGGGTGTTGACCATAGATCTTCCATAAAGAGATTTTGTTACTCATATTTCATCACATAATTTAACCCCTAAATTTATATTATGGGAAGAACGGACCAAAGATGGGAGGATTTAGTTTCTTCATCTTTATGATCATCTTTACTTTTATTTGTGAATCATCAATTAAGTTTTATATTTGATAGTCATTAATTACCATCTTATCAACCACTCAAATCATAAAATTAGTAGAATACTATTAGATTTTCCTAGATTTTTAGAATTTGTTAGTCTCTTTTAGATAGTTCAAAATTAATCCTCGTGGGAACAATCTCGTACTCTGCACCCACTATATACAAACCGATTCGTGCACTTTCGAGTAAAACATCATATTAAAAATATCACATCAAGTTTTTGGCGCCGTTGTCGGGGATAAAATTACGAAATTTTGAATTTTTGGTAGACAACAAATTTTAGGAATTTCCGAGGATTTAAATAGTATTTCTGCGTAAAAAAAAAAAAAATTTATTTTCGGAAATTTTAAATTAAAAAAAAAAAAAAAAAAAATTTATTTTCGGAAATTTAAAATTAAAAAAAAAAAAAAATTTATTTTCGGAAATTTAAAATAAAAATAATAATAAATAATAATAAAAAAATTATTTTCCGAAATTTAAAATAAAAAAAAAAAAAAAAAATTTATTTTCGGAAATTTAAAATAAAAATAAAAATAAATAATACAAAAAAATTTATTTTCGGAAATTTCAAATTTAAAATTTTAATAATAAATTTTGAGGTTTTCCTGCCTGAACCCCCAATCTGTGCATCGTTTGCATGCACACAAAGTCTTCTAAAGAGAGAAATTTAGAACCGTTAAATTCTGAGATCGAACGTGTCTGTCGATCAAATCGTAAGGACGCTAGATCAAGGCAGAGATTTTTAAGTGAATCATCTACTGAAGTCAATATGACTGATAATATGAATGGGCAACTCGAAAAAGAGGAAGAACCAACATTGAGAGAACTGTTTTCTCCGATCACTACAAATACCCTATCATGCATTGTATATTGATGTAATATTTTTAATATGATGTTTTACTCGCAAGTGCACGAATCGGTTTATATATAGTGGGTGCAGAGTACGAGATCGTTCCCACGAGGATTAATGCTGAAATACCTAAAAGAGACCAACAAATTCTAGAAATCTATGAAAATCTAATAGTATTCTACTAATTTTATGATTTAAGTGGTTGATAAGATGGTAATTAATGACTACAAAAATAAAATTTAATTGATGATTCACAAATAAAAGTAAAGATGATCATAAAGATGATACTAAATCTTCCCATCTTTGGTCCGTTCTTCCCATAATATAAATCTAGGGGTTAAATTATGTTATGAAATATGAGTAACAAAATCTCTTTATGAAAGATCTATGGTCAACACCCTAATAGACTCCACGTTGCATCCCTGCAATCAGGACTTAATGATTTCCATATATAGATCTGGGATCAAGGGCATGGCTAGGCACACATGATCTCAGGTTCAAATAAAAATCCCCAAAGTGAGTGAAAATTCCAACAAGAATCTCTCTTACAAATCTGAAATCAAGGGCATGGCTAGGCACACTTTATTCAGATTAGGGAGCATTTCAGATCAAATTACCATTACAGAACCAAGATCCAGGGCATGGCTAGGCACACTCGATCCCAGAACATAATCGTAATTAGATCCACAAGATGAAAACACAAAGACCATAATAATCCTTGGATAAAATTACCATCACATAACCGAGATCCCGGGCATGGCTAGGCACACGCGATCCTGGTTAGTGATGAGGATTTCATCCATTCATGATAGCACAACAACCATAAAAATAAAATCTCATAATCTAATCCCTAATTTATATTATTAAAAAGACATCCCTCGGATGGGAATCATTAGATCCCCATCCCTATAAATTTAGCCACACATATTGATATTTAATGACATAAATAAATAAAGACAGAAAAATAACATTAATTAAAATTACCTTAAACTTCAGAAGAACTACTTTGATCCCAAAACTATGGCGATCTTCAGAAACGAAATTTAATGCAGGAATTAACTTCAAACAAAGTTTATAAATTGAAAAGATGAGTACTGGAAAATTAAGGTAACAATGCTCTCAAAAAGAATAATAAAACTTCCCTATTTCTATGTCTAACTATGAAAACTAATGGCTAAAAACTAGAAACTCTAAGACTAAAACTATCTCCTAAAATTAACTCTAACTACTTGATTTTTTCGAAGTGTTTGAGTCGCTTTAAATAGACCCATCGACCGCCTAAAAAGTCCCAAAAAAATAGGTTTTCTGTGTCAATTTTCGTGTCAGACTCTGACTCTTCCTCTTCCTCTTTTAATCGACCTACAGGGTCGATGCACCGACCCCCAGAAATCCGTGAAATTCTGCATCTTCTTTGTATCAGATACTGCTTTGATATTTCGGCCATAACTTTATGTCCCGAACTCGGATTTAGGTGATTCATATGCCGTTGGAAAGCTGACGAAAAGATCTACAACTTTCATGTTTTGACAATTTCCTGATTCGGCCGTCTTGATGGTCCAAAATTAGCCGCAAGTCAAACCAAGTTCTCGATTACCCGAAATTACAGTGTTTTGACATTATCTTCAGCATTCTTGGGCTGTTTTCTATACTTGGCTTGTATTCACCTGAAACACTTCAAATCTAATCATTCTTATCAGATAGCCTTCATCGGACAGCTAAATATAGCTATTTAGGGGTGAAATATCATCATTTTTCAGTACTCATCATACCCCCAAACCTACACTTTGCTAGTCCTCGAGCAAAGCAAACTAAAGAAAATAAATGCCACTTTCGTAGGGAGCACGATTGCACTTAGCATATGCAACAAGCCTTTAAACCCCTAGGTGATCCCTAGTGGAGGAGTTTTGTCTCCTGAGGGTTTACAGTGAAGTTACCCACAAACTTCAATAAATTTTTTAAATCATTGATAAAATTGAGTTTTCAAAACATGATTTTAATAACATATATACCATTCAAAAACAAAAATCATTAATCAACTCAACATGCGAATTCTCAATTTTAAATAACAATGTTATACTAATCATACTAATATCCATTCAAATTAGTCTAATGCTCAAATCTTTAGATAGCTCATCCATTCATGCCTAAACGTGAAGTATATACATAACCAAACCAAAATTCATTCATCTCAGAACTAGTTCAAATGGAAAACCGTTGGATCTGTTGTTTTGACTTAATCCTCACTTTAGGTATACTCTCAAAATATAAAGACACCGATGATGGATAAGTTTTCGCTCATATGTGAGAAGTCAATACAAAGCAAATAAAAAGGTCTCACATGATAAATGAAACACGATGCAATCAATGAACAAAAATAAATCTCATAAGAAGATACTTGTATATCCTAAGCATGCCATATCAAGTGTCATAAGTATCACATATTTACTCTTCACAAGGCAGTTACTAATGCAAGATCAGATCATGAAGGTCTTTTTGTAGGGTTGTAATGGGGCTCAGGAAAGGGTAAGAAAGAATTAGAAGTTGGGATTCAAAATTTCTGAGAAATTGAAAAAGAAACACCTTTTTGATTTTTTCTATTTCTCTTCTTTTCTTTTCTAATGTCTCACTATTTTCCTTAATTTTCTTTTTCTCTTCCTTTTTCTTGAAGCACCTCATATAAAAATATTTCACAATTTTTTTTTTTTTTTTTTTTCTCCTCCCCTTTTCTTTTTATTTTTGTCATATACTCTCAGTAAACACCACAACTCAGTGACTCTCCACTTACTCTCTTTTCGTTCACTCTCATCCCTCGTTCCTAATTTCTCAGAAATAAGAAGGGTAAAGCTTAATTTTCAGAAATGGTGAAGGGTTAAAGGTTAACGTGGCTTATCAAAGAATGTATAAAGGTAAATTTTTCAATAGGCTCAAAGGGGTACTAGAAAGATAAATTTATTTGAGGTGGGGCATTTTTTTAAGCAAAGCAGCCAAAGATGGCCTTCAATCATGTCCTTAAAAGATAGTAACCTTGCCTATTTGTCTTGAGTAAATATACAGTACATTCTAACATAATGATATGAATTTGATTTTATGCAAAGTCACAAGCCAAAATTAAGTGTATGAGATTATGTAAAATAATTCGTATTCAAAGAAAACTCCGAGTTTATGTATTCACTCATCAATGACGGGAAATTAGCTCTAAAGTTCACTGGGTTTAGTCTCCACTAAGATCCTAAGATTCAACATTCAAAACAATTCATCGATTTCTAAATCTTAGTTTGGTATAAGTGTAAAAATTCTAAGCATGAATTTCAAAATTATCCATAAAATATCACATTAAGCTTCATCATCTTAGATAAAAGTAATCAAAATATGACACTGGTATTCTCAAAATTAAATTCACATGCATCATCAACTAAAGTTTGAAAACAATCGTAAAATAATGTGCATGATGACTTCAAAATTAAATTTTTTTTTTTTTTTTCAGAATTTTTTTCAGATAAAACGTAAAATAAATAACCATACCCCCAAACCTAAAGATGATAATGTCCGCATTGACTGAAAGAAGTAGCGCACCCCCAAACCTATGTGAAAAAAGTACCTCAACACAAAGATCAGGTGCAGAGAATATGTGCATCAAATTGGAACATGACCAAAAATATACTGAAGGGAATATGGATACATTATTTAGGGAAAGAAAAATAACCTAAATTAAATAAAACAAAATAAATATGAAAGACAGAAAAAAACTAATAAATCCTAAACCCTAAATCCTAAACTAAATAATAATCCAACTCTGTTAGACATTGGTAGGCGGACTCATCCACCGCGGGTCACTTAAAGTGATATTCTTAGGCACCGGGAACAATTTCTCCCAAAGATCAAGGGGAAATTGATGAGACACCGCCGGTTGTATGGATGGAGGTGGAGAGGCAAAAGTAGGAACTGAAGATGGGGGAGACGGTGACGGCATCACATCAATCATCACAATAGCAGTATTGATTCTCAGTGTGGGAGATTTGGAACGATATACCTTTTTTCTAGATGGTTCTCCCCAGTAAGGAATGATCATCGGATCGAGGTCGATGACTTCAACATTGGTTGGCTCAAAAGGGACCGTCCGATGAGAGCGGCGCTCTCGCTTTTGAGGAGACTCTTCCATCTTTGATAAGCGTGCTCTGGTAAGATAGAATCGTCGGGCCGTGAGAAAGATCGTGCAGAGTGAATGAAAAGTGAGCCCAAAGGAGAATATAAAGGGAAAAATATATAGAGTTGGAGTAGGAGTGGACAGAGGTGTTCTTAAAAAAAAAAAACCAATGAAAAGTGTGGTAGTAGTCTAAGGGAAACCAAGTACGTGAGAAAAGAAGCAAATTAGAGGCACAATAGGAGTACGGTCGCGAAAAACAAAAAAGAAAAAAAAAAAAAAAAAAAAAAAAAAAAAAAACCACAAAAAACTTGTGGCGATTAATCGAGTATAACCCTCAATTAATCGATACCATCTTGGCAGAGAGTTGAGATTTGTTTTACAAAACGGCAGTTTAAGTGCAGTTCAACTACTCTAAAGGGAACCGATAATAAGCAAAAATTTGACAATCTCACACAGATTAGAAAACACACTTTTTCATTGATAAAGACGTTGATTACAAGGACACTTCTGAATGGACATCTAAAATAAACAGCCTAAATAAAAGAAAAATAACACAAAACGAAAAGAAAATCCTAATCCTAAACTAGACAAACTAATCATCGCCATCCTCCTCGGCCTGGCGGGCCCTGGCGCGCATTTCATCATAACTATCAGGCCACATGCGCAGCCCGATCTAATGGAGGAAGGAGCGATCATAGTGGCTACGGCACAGGAGTGTACCATGATGTCACTGCTGCTCCTCTCGTAAGGAGTTTATTTGGGCATCGAGCGAACCCAGTGACACACCCTCCTCGGGTCCTTGATCAGGTGCATGTTGGTCATCCTGTCGGACGCGGCGGCGCTGGCGAGGTGGAGCTGGTTGGGCTAGTGCATCAGCAGGGGCATCAGGAATATTTCCCAAAAGACGCATACTGCGGTTCCATTGGGACGCACCATACCGATAGAATGCAAGGTCCCCGATATCATCATCCCGGTAGAACGGGAAACGAAGGAAATTCAGTAACTTCATAACATAATGGGGGAAGTAGACCAACGGGGCCTCACCAATGGTAGGCTTAGTGAGTTCGTCATGACATCGCCACATGCCATCATGAATAATCCTTGGCACGTTGATCCATGAATTGCGTTTTTTTTTGTGTTTTTTTTTGTGTTTTTTTTTTGCTTTTCGCGACCGTACTCCTATTGTTCCTCTAATTTGCTTCTTTTCTCATGTACTTGGTTTACTACCACACTTTTCATTGTTTCTTTTATTTAAGGACACCTCTGTCCACTCCTACTCCAACTCTATATTTTTCCCTTTATATTCTCCTTTGGGCTCACTTTTCATTCACTCTGCACGATCTTTCTCACGGCCCAACGATTCTATCTTATCAGAGCACGCTTATCAAAGATGGAGGAGTCTGCTAAAAAGCGAGAGCGCCGCTCTCATCGAACGGTCCCTTTTGTGCCGACCAATGTTGAGGTCATTGGCCTCGATCCGATGATCATTCCTTACTGGGGAGAACCATCTAGAAAAAAGGTAAATCGTTCCAAATCTCCCACACCAAGCATCAATACTGATATTGAGATAATTGATGTGATGTCGTCACCGTCTCCCCCATCTTTAGTTCCTACTTTTGCTTCTCCACCTCCATCCATACAATCGGCGGTGTCTCATCAATTTCCCCTTGATCTTTGGGAGAAATTGTTCCCGATGCCTAAGAATATCACTTTAAGTGACCCGCGGTGGATGAGTCCGCCTACCAATGTCTAACAGAGTTGGATTACTGTTTAGTTTAGGATTTAGGGTTTAGGATTTATTAGTTTTTTTCTGTCTTTCATGTTTATTTTGTTTTATTTAATTTAGGTTATTTTTCTTTCCCTAAATAATGTATCCATATTCCCTTCAGTATATTTTTGGTCATGTTCCAATTTGATGCACATATTCTCTGCACCTGATCTTTGTGTTGAGGTACTTTTTTCACACAAGTTTGGGGGTGCGCTACTTCTTTCAGTCAATGCGGACATTGTCATCTTTAGGTTTGGGGGTATGGTTATCTATTTTACGTTTTATCTGAAAAAATTTTGAAAATAAAATGAAATAAAAAATTTAATTTTGAAGTCATCATGCACATTATTTTACGATTGTTTTCAAACTTTAGTTGATGATGCATGTGAATTTAATTTTGAGAATACCAGTGTCATATTTTGATTACTTTTATCTAAGATGATGAAGCTTAATGTGATATTTTATGGATAATTTTGAAATTCATGCTTAGAATTTTTACACTTATACCAAACTAAGATTTAGAAATCGATGAATTGTTTTGAATGTTGAATCTTAGGATCTTAGTGGAGACTAAACCCAGTGAACTTTAGAGCTAATTTCCCGTCATTGATGAGTGAATACATAAACTCAGAGTTTTCTTTGAATACGAATTATTTTGCATAATCTCATACACTTAATTTTGGCTTGTGACTTTGCATGAAATCAAATTCATATCATTATGTTAGAATGTACTGTATATTTACTCAAGACAAATAGGCAAGATTACTATCTTTTAAGGACATGATTGAAGGCCATCTTTGGCTCGTTTGTGCTTAAAATGCCCCACCTCAAATAAATTTATCTTTCTAGTACCCCTTTGAGCCTATTGAAAAATTTACCTTTATACATTCTTTGATAAGCCACGTTAACCTTTAACCCTTCACCATTTCTGAAAATTAAGCTTTACCCTTCTTATTTCTGAGAAATTGGGAACGAGGGATGAGAGTGAACGAAAAGAGAGTAAGTGGAGAGATACTGAGTTGTGGTGTTTACTGAGAGTGTATGGCAAAAATAAAAAGAAAAGGGGAGGAAAAAAAAAATATGAGAAAAATATATGAGGTGCTTCAAGAAAAAGGAAGAGAAAAAGAAAATTAAGGAAAAAAGTGAGACATTAGAAAAGAAAAGAAGATAAATAGAAAAAATAAAAAAAAAAGTTGTTTCTTTTCCAATTTCTCAGAAACTTTGAATCTCAACTTCCAATTCTTTCTTACCCTTTCCTGAGCCCCATTACAACCCTACAAAAAGACCTTCATGATCTGATCTTGCATTAGTAACTGCCTTGTGGAGAGTAAATATGTGATACTTATGACACTTGATATGGCATGCTTAGGATATACAAGTATCTTCTTATGAGATTTATTTTTGTTCATTGATTGCATCGTGTTTCATGTATCATGTGAGACCTTTTTATTTGCTTTGTATTGACTTCTCACATATGAGCGAAAACTTATCCATCATCTGTATCTTTATATTTTGAGAGTGTACCTAAAGTGAGGATTGAGTCAAAACAACAGATCCAACGGTTTTCTGTTTAAACCAGTTCTGAGATGAATGAATTTTGGTTTGGTTATGCACACACTTCACGTTTAGGCATGAATGAATGAGCTATCTAAAGATTTGAGCATTACACTAATTTGAATGGATATTAGTATGATTAGTATAACATTATTATTTAAAATTGGGAATTCGCATGTTGAGTTGATTAATGATTTTTATTTTTGAATGGTATATATGTTATTAAAATCATGTTTTGAAAACTCAATTTTATCAATGATTTCAAAAATTTATTGAAGTTTGTGGGTAACTTCATTGTAAATCCTCAGGAGACACAACTCCTCCACTAGGGATCACCTAGGGTTTTAAAGGCTTGTTGCACATGCTAAGTGCAATCGTGCGCCCTACGAAAGTGGCATTTATTTTCTTTAGTTTGCTTTGCTCGAGGACTAGCAAAGTGTAGGTTTGGGGGTATGATGAGTACTGAAAAATGATGATATTTCACCCCTAAATACCTAAATTTAGCTGTCCGATGAAGGCTATCTGATAAGAATGATTAGATTTGAAGTGTTTTAGGTGAATACAAGCCAAGTATAGAAAACAGCCCAAGAATGCTGAAGATAATGTCAAAACACTGCAATTTCGGGTAATCGAGAACTTAGTGTGACTTGCGGCTAATTTTGGACCGTCAAGACGGCCAAATCAGGAAATTTTCAAAATATGAAAGTTGTAGATCTTTTAGTCAACTTTCCAACGGCACACGAATCACCTCAATCCGAGTTCGGGACATAAAGTTATGGCCGAAATACCGAAGCAGTATCTGATACAAAGAAGATGCAGAATTTCACGGATTTCTGGGGGTCGGTGCATCGACCCTGTAGGTCGATTAAAAGAGGAAGAGTCTGAGTCTGACACGAAAATTGACACAGAAAACCTATTTTTTTGGGACTTTTTAGGCGGTCGATGGGTCTATTTAAGGCGACTCAAACACTTCGGAAAAATCAAGTAGTTAGAGTTAATTTTAGGAGATAGTTTTAGTCTTAGAGTTTCTAGTTTTTAGCCATTAGTTTTCATAGTTAGACATAGAAATAGGGAAGTTTTATTATTCTTTTTTAGAGCTTTGTTACCTTAATTTTTCAGTACTCATCTTTTCAGTTATAAATTTTGTTCGAAGTTTATTCCTGCATTAAATTTTGTTTCTGAAGATCGCCATAGTTTTGGGATCAAAGTAGTTCTTCTGAAGTTTAAGATAATTTTAATTAATTTTATTTTCCCGTCTTTATTTATTTATGTCATTAAATATCAATATGTGTGGCTAAATTTATAGGAATGGGGATCTAATGATTCCCATCCGAGGGATGTCTTTTTAATAATATAAATTAGGGATTAAATTATGAGATTTTATTTTTATGGTTGTTGTGCTATCATGAATGGATGAAATCCCCATCACTAACCGGGATTGCGTGTGCCTAGCCATGCCCGGGATCTCGGTTATGTGATGGTAATTTTACCCAAGGATTATTATGGTCTTTGTGTTTTCATCTTGTGGATCTAATTACGATTATGTTCTGGGATCGAGTGTGCCTAGCCATGCCCTGGATCTTGGTTCTGTAATGATAATTTGATCTGAAATGCTCCCTAATCTGAATAAAGTGTGCCTAGCCATGCCCTTGATTTCAGATTTGTAAGAGAGATTCTTGTTAGAATTTTCACCCACTTTGGGGATGATTTTTATTTGAACCTGAGATCATGTGTGCCTAGCCATGCCCTTGATCCCAGATCTATAGATGGAAATCATTAAGTCCTGATTGCAGGGATGCAACGTGGAGCCTATTAGGGTGTTGACCATAGATCTTCCATAAAGAGATTTTGTTACTCATATTACATCACATAATTTAACCCCTAAATTTATATTATGGGAAGAACGGACCAAAGATGGGAGGATTTAGTATCTTCATCTTTATGATCATCTTTACTTTTATTTGTGAATCATCAATTAAGTTTTATTTTTGGTAGTCATTAATTACCATCTTATCAACCACTCAAATCATAAAATTAGTAGAATACTATTAGATTTTCCTAGATTTTTAGAATTTGTTGGTCTCTTTTAGATAGTTCAAAATTAATCCTCGTGGGAACGATCTCGTACTCTGCACCCACTATATACAAACCGATTCGTGCACTTGCGAGTAAAACATCATATTAAAAATATCACATCAGTTTCAGCAAGGTTTGAAGCCTGAAATCCAAGATGGGTCAATACGGCTTTGCATTGACTATCGACAATTAAACAAACTCACTGTGAAGAACCGCTACCCTTTGCGTAGAATTGATGATTTGTTCCATCAACTGCAAGGAGCAAGGTATTTTTCCAAGATCGACCTGAGATCTGGATACCATCAGTTGTGAGTCAAGGCAGAGGACATCTAGAAGACAGCTTTTAGGACACGGTATGGACACTATGAATTCCTTGTGATGTCGTTTGGGTTGACGAATGCTCCGACGTCGTTTATGGGTCTGATGAACCGAGTGTTTAAACCACACTTTGACTCCTGCGTCGTATTGTTCGTTGATGATATATTGATATACTCCAAATTCAAGATGGAACACGAAGAACACTTGAGGATTGCCCTACAGACGCTACGTGAACACCAATTGTACGCCAAACTCAGCAAATGTGAGTTTTGGTTAGAAGAGGTTAGCTTTTTAGGACATGTCATCTCAAAGCATGGTGTCACTGTAGATCTAGAAAAGATAGAAGCAGTGGTTAAATGGGAGCAACCAAAGACAGCGACCGATGTCTGAAGTTTTCTGGGCTTAGCAGGCTATTATCGACATTTCGTCGAGGTTTTCAAAAGTATTGGGACCTCTCACAAAGCTGACACGAAAAGATTCAAGATTTGAGTGGAGTGAGGCGTGCGAGAAGAGTTTTCAAGAGCTCAAGACGAGACTCACTTCCGCTCTAGTGCTAGTTATTCCTTCGGGCAGTGGAGGATACGCAGTGTACAGCGATGCGTCATACAATGGCCTAGGTTGTGTACTCAACCAACACAAGAAGGTGATAGCTTACGGATCAAGACAGCTGAAAGAACACGAGAAAAATTATCCGACTCATGACTTGGAGCTAGCAGCAGTCATCTCTGTACTTAAGATTTGGAGACATTACTTGTATGGTGAGACTTTTGAAATTTTCACCGATCATAAGAGCCTCCAATACCTGTTTACACAGAAAGAGCTCAACATGAGACAGCGCAGATGGATGGAATTCCTTAAGGATTACGATTGCTCCATACAGTACCATCCAGGCAAGGCGAATGTAGTAGCCGATGCATTGAGTCGGAAAGGTTCAGCTCAGTTAGCTTGTTTGATTTTGGGTATGCACCGATGGAAATTATTGGAAGACCTGGCACTCTACGATGCGAACATTGAGTCAAAAGCTACCAAATCTTTTTTGGCTAACATATCGATAAAGCCAGTAATATTCGAGCATATCCACGATCTACAGATGAAAGATCCAGCATTAACAAAGATTCATCAAGACGTGAGTGAAGGCATCAGTTCGGACTTCTCAGTTAAAGAATATGGTTCTTTATTGTTTAAGAGCCGTCTATACATTCCGGACAATGCCGATCTAAGACGAACAATTCTTGATGAAGCCCATAAGTCAAATTAAGCTATCCACCCTGGTAGCACCAAAATGTACCAAGACTTGAAAAAGAACTACTGGTGGAGAGGTCTGAAGCAAGACGTGGCCGAATACGTGTCACGGTGTTTGACTTGTCAGTAAGTGAAGATTGATCATAGACATCCTGCTGGACTATTGCAGCCTTTACCAATCCCAGAATGGAAGTGGGAATCGATCTCGATGGATTTCATTGTTGGATTACCCCGTACTGCCAAAAGACACAATGCCATTTGGGTCATCGTAGATCGATTGACCAAATCAGCGCACTTTTTGTCTTACAATACTATGTATATGGTAGGAAGACTGGCAGACTTATACATGAAGGAGATCGTAAGGTTACATGAGATTCCAAGCAGCATAGTTTCAGATCGCGATCCACTATATACGTCCAAGTTTTGAAAGAAATTTTAAGAAGGAATGGGAACACGACTAAACTTTAGTTCAGCTTTCCATTCTCAAACTGATGGGCAGACAAAGCGAGTGAACCAAGTGATAGAAGACATGCTCAGAGCGTGCATGCTAGATATGCAAGGATACTGGGATGAGTATCAACCGTTGCTCGAATTCGCATACAACAACAGTTTCCAAACGAGCATTGGCATGGCACCGTATGAAGCTCTGTATGGATGACGATGCAAATCACCCCTCAATTGGGAAGAAACAGGTGAGAAATTTGTTTTAGGGCCAAAACTACTTGAAGACAACGCCACCGTCGTTCGAATAATCAGAGAAAGGCTGAAGTCAGCACAGAGTAGACAGAAAAGTTACGCCGACATGAAGCGGACTAGTGTCGACTATAAAGTGGGTGAGCACGTGTTTGTGAAAGTGTCACCTATGAAAGGCGTAATGAGATTTGGTAAAAGAGGGAAGTTAAGCCCACGTTATGTTGGACCATTTGAAATTTTGGGACGCGTAGGTGAAGTTGCGTATCGCATTGGCTTACCATCGCTGTTTGATCGGGTACATAACGTTTTTCACATATCGATGCGCAGAAAGTATGTGAACGATCCATCTCATGTGTTAGGGAAATAACCTATGGAGATGTGTGAGGACATGAGCATGATAGAGGAACCAGTGGAAATCTTTGATCGAAAGGAACAAGTACTGCGCACTAAGGTGATTCCCTTATTGCCCAAAGGAAAAGGCTACTTGGGAACGAGAAGCCAATGTGAAAGAATAATATCCAGCCTTATTTCCAACTATGTGAGAATCCAATGTAAACCACAAGCATGTTTGTGGATTTTCACAACACTTATAAATCAATGGAAGTCTTGATCAAAGTATGATTTAACGAATAGATTTTGTATGCACATGACCAAGTGTATGTGTTTTTATGGAACTAAGAGCCACTTCATGTCATAAACTACCAAGAGAAATCAAAGAACCAAAGAACTTGAAAATCTGTAGAAATTGGGCAAAATCGATTAATCGAAATTCAAATCAATTAATCGATTTGGAATTTCGATTAATCGATTTTGTTCGATTAGTCGACTGGCATATGCCAGTGACTGGAAATTTGGATAAGAGTTAGGACAGACACAGAATACAATTTCGATCGATCGATTTATAGTTTTGATTAATCGATTTTGGGAATTCAATTAATCGAATTGGGAATTCGATTAATCGAACTACATGTTCGATTAATCGAACATACTGGGAATGTTAGAAGAAATTAAGAATGAATTAATGAAAATTTGATTAATAGAGGAGGTTTCGATTAATCGATTTGAGATTTCGATTAATCGAACTGGAAGTTTGATTAATCGATTTACTTAAAGGTACTATGAAAATTCTAAGTCAGAGGAACGATTTCGATTAATCGAAGTAGAATTCGATTAATCGATTTGAAATTTCGATTAATCGAACCATAGTTCGACTAATCGAATAACTTAAAGAATCCTAAAATTTTTGGATGGGACTGCCCGATTTTGATTAATCGAAGTGAATTTTGATTAATCGATTTTGAAATTTCGATTAATCGACTGGCTCGCGCCAGTGAGCTCTAAAAACTTAAATTTTTAAACGGACACGATTTCGATTAATCGAAATGTTTTCGATTAATCGATTTTGCGCGGCTTAACCTAGTTTTGAATCTCGATTAATAGACTTTGGATTTCGATTAATCGAGTCAGGGCTTATATATATAAAATTAGGGATTTCACTCCCCATTCGAAATCATTTGAGTTTTTCGTTTGGGCGCGTTTCTTCTTCTCCTCTTTCTCCAACCAGCCGAGCACTCTAGGGTTTTCATTTCCGTTGGTTTTCGGATCGGATTCAAGTGCCATCGGATCCAAAACCCACGGTAAACCCTAAATTTGTGTTTTTCCTTTTAATTTGAGTTAGAGAAATCCTAAATTTTGATATTTCACCAAAAATGCCGCCCAAAACCCGATTGTCTTTGAAGAAGGCAACCTCTAAGCTACCGGTTCGGCGTAAGAACGCCGCGCCACCACCACCTACCCCATCGCCGGTGAGGACTCCATCACCGTCGGCATCGGAGACCACCTCCGGTTCGACGAGCGCATCTTCGCGCGAGTCTTCCCGCGAGTCCACCCCCATGCCCCCACCACCTACTAACGTGGTGCAACCTAATGAATGGTGGGCCGCAAAGACCTTTGAGGTCGAGTACCTCATTGACCCTACCCTTTTCACCAATCCCGATGTGCCGGGCGAGACCCAATGGGCTCGAACTTACCTTAACAATGCAGGTCTCGGCAACCTTCTCAAACCAATCCGGGGTTCCTATTACCCTAGATTGGTGAGATTGTTTTACCAGGGGCTTGTGGACGGCCCGACGGACGATGTGATCAAGACCACCATCGAGGGTCGAGATTACACGATCACACGTCACCACGTCCACGAGGTGCTTGAGTGCTACCTCGACTTTACCCCTGAGACCACCCTATTCCCACCCTTTGAGGAGGACCCTCGATTCGAGGAGGTCATGACCCTCATGACCAACGGTAAAAATGGGTCAGAATCCTCCATAAAGAGGGTTGACCTTTCCCACTATATGTGGATGCTTGATTCGGTGATCAAGTGCAACCTCTACCCTATGCGCCACGATACCGAGCCCGTGGACCGAGTGCAACACGCACTCTACGCGGCCTTCTGTGGCCGGTGGTTCGACGCCACCATGGTCATCCTTGAGGGGATGAGGTACATCAAGGACAAACTAATGAAGGGCAACCTCCGGCCCAAGGAGAAGATGCCCTACGCTCGCCTCATCTCGAGCATGTTGGAGTGCTACTCCAACGATCCCTCCTACACTATCTCACCTCACGAGGTGAGGGCTACGGATTACGTGAAGACGTTCTCCAAGTCTTCATGGACCCGTAGCTACAACCTGCTCAAGCGGACCCTACCGGCTTCGGGTCCCGCTCCAGCAGCAGTAGCACCGCCACCACCCCCACCACCACAGCAGGACCCACCCGTGGGTGGGGCACACCCGGCCGAGCCATCTGTGGAGAGGGCTACCTCTCATACCACAGCGTCACCGACACCACCCGCTCACTCCTCGCCCGCTACACCCACCTCATCATACCGCCGGCGCGCCGCTCCATCCGATCCTACCATCGAGGACGTGTTGGCTCGCATGGAGGCCAACAACGAGCGGATGAACCGGAGGATGGACTTCTTGATGTTCCACACCCTCTGCTACATCTACCCGACAGACTACCACCGCTATCTCGCTCAGGAGGAGGAGTGGACTGCGGGACGGACCGCCTTCCACAGAAGTCCCGTGTTCCATCCCACCACCGCCACCACTGACGCGACTCCTTCCACATCTACGTCCGCTCACGAAGAGATGCTCCACCACACCACGCTACCTCCGCCTACTCACCAAAGACGGGTCTCACCACATGACCTACCAGCTCCAGCAGACCCACCAGCCCCTGTAGCACCCTACCAGCCTGGCGAGGGGACTGTCTGAGTCTTGTATTTATTTTTACATTTTGATTATATACCTGTAGATTTCTTTTTGTACGCCAACTTAATTGGCATTGTAAAAATTTTTAATTATAAATACAAATCAAAATTTTTGTGTAACTATCTTGATGCGTCTGAGTCTACTCGACCACCTCACCTGCGAGTGTGGGGGGGGGGAGAGAGACCCCGACCGACGCACTTTGGGTCATTTTCGAGGATGAAAATTCCCAAGGTGGGGAGGATGTAATACCCCAAAAAATTATGTTAAACAGTGACCTCGGGATCCGTGCCCAATTGGTCACAGGTTTGACCAATTAGGAGTTCAATGATTGACATAAAGTGTGATGAACGGATGAGATGTGATGGTTTGAGAGATTGTGTGGTGTGTGATAAGAATGTGAAGTCGCATACACCTACAGCGATGTATGTGCTCAACACACAAGGAAGGGGAGAGATAAAAGGGTTAATAACCCTAAAATCAGTATTTTGGTTGTTGAAGGAGAGTAAAGAAGAGAGCGAGAGAGAGAGAAAAGTAAAAAGAGGAGTTATAGCAACTGATTGGAAGGGAGATTCAAGCGATAAAAGCAGGATTCGACACGGTTTGGATCCGTTAGAGCCAAAGCTGGAACCCTAGCCTTTCCAACCACTAGATCTAATCAAATTGAGATTTGATTTAGGTAAATTTCTTGTGAATTAAATGCATAAGATATGGGAGGTTAATCGTAGTTAGAATGGTATAAAATGTAGGGTAAAAAGGCTTAGAAAAAGAAGGAAAATAAATAGAGAAAGATTTGGAAGAACAGCCAGAAGGGGGGAAAATCTGGCAATTTCGATTAATCAAAATTGGGTTTCGATTAATCGAAATTGGCCAAGAAGTTGAAAAGTCAGAGGACCCCGATTTCAATTAATCAAACTGAGTTTCGATTAATCGACTTTGGATTTCGATTAATCGAATTGAGAATCGATTAATCGACTGGGTTCCTACAGTGGACTCTAGTGAAGAAAAGAAATGGGCTTGATGAAATCGACTAATCGAAATGAAAATTCGATTAATCGATTTTGGAAACTCGATTACTCGAATTGAGAATCGACTTGATAGAGCAGAGAATTTCGATTAATCGAATTGGGTTTCGATTAATCGATATTGACTCTCGATTAATCGATTAATCGACTGGGCCAGTTTATGTTGACTTTTGAGTTTGACTTTAATATTCATGGAGGGTCTTGGACCTCTTTTGTTGCATCCATAGTGATGTGTTTCACATGTTATTTGGTACCATAGGTGGTACGTGTGAGCTAGTGCACAAGGAGCCACGTGGGACCTTGATGCGTGATCAAATGAAGACTTTAGGTAGGGAACTCCTTGAACATGTACCTTATTTTACAAGAGTATGTATGTAGTGATATAGACTTAAATTCAAATGTTTTATTTCTTGAAGAGTTTGTGAAGAAGTGTGTGTGTGTGTGACATCAATAAAAGTAATCACAATGAGCCATCCCCAGGAGATGAAGAAGTAAAGAGATAAGAGCATCAGGTGTGATACAAGTGAATGGATACATCCCATGGATGTATCCAAGATTGGATCATGTTTGATAGGGCCTAACTGATATAAGATAGCACATTTACACGGTGAATAACTATATGTAAAGCACCGATATTTTTGTTATTTGAGGTTTGATAGGGTACCCCACCGACGTGGCGGGATATCCACGACTGACACGGCAGGATATCCGTGACCGATACGGCGGCGAAACCGTAGGCCAGTGCGAAGGCTTATCCGTACACAGTAAGCACACCCAGGGGTGTTGATTGAGACTAGTGAAACCAAGCCACCAATCCCCAGGGGAAAGGGGCTTGGGTACTATTTGTATTCCCAGGGAATACATTAAAAGTGTCTATATAGATGACGATGATGAGTATCTCATCGGGGCTCGATGCTATATTGCTCGGGGATTACTTAAGTTGAAAGTTTAAGTTTTGCTTTAGGCCTTTTCAGCATCATTCATGAATAAATAAAGACATGAGTAAACTACCAGTAAAATATAATATTTTTTAACTGTTTTCATCAGTAACTGCATAGACACATCATGCATGGCATATCATGAAATTTATGTGAGTAATAATTTATATGTTCAACTGTGTTTTGTTCCCTATTGAGCTAGGATGTAGCTCACCCTATAGACTATACGTCGCAGGTCCACTTCTAGCAGCTGCCGAGGCTTCAGGAGACGCTGACCCCGGTGAGTCGGACCTTGCGGCCGGAGAAGAGTTGGAGCCACCTTCTAAGGACTTCTTCTAGAGGACCCCGTTGTGCCGCTTTGAGAGTTTTTTGAGAGAATTGTACGGCTTGGTATGTCAAGCCTTGTTTTGGATAAACAATGTACATGTATAAATTGGGATTATTCTTTTGGGGCGAACCATCCGTGATGATTTGCTATCATCGATGGTTCATATCGGTTCTCCATTCATGCAGAGGCATGAGGGGAGAACTGTCTTTTGATAAATGCTTTTATATAGATTTAAATTCCGTAGTTTCATTTACTATTTCATTTTGTGCTTGATATGCCAATGTTCCGTGCTTAGCCAAGGGGCACGGTCAAGATGATCGTGCTGATGGCACGGGTTTCGGGGTGCCGAAATCTGAACTGTCATATATCGAATATTAGTTGTCAATCAATTGACTGCTTCAGAATTCGAATTTGAATTTTAGAGGGCATACTTTTCTTTTTTATATTTGTTTTAGGGTTTTATTTTCTTTTGTGAGGCCTCCTATATAAGGTCTCTAAATAAACATTGTACGGGTTGACATTTTGATTAATGAAAAGCTTTGCTTTGTGCTTGAGATGAGTAATTCCAGAGAGTGATTCTTCTTCCCCAAGATGGGTTTGGTGTGATGCTCATTATCTTCTATTATTATTCATTTCAATATCTCTTTGTTTTTCTATTTTCTGCTCTTATTTTATTCCCATAAGCCCTAAATTCAGCCGTTATTCTGTCAAATTTTTCCAAATCATAACCCTAGTTTTCATCTAAACCATTGAATCGGGTTATCGACCCGATTCAATAACCCTAACTCTCATCCCAACCATCTAACCCATCTAAACCCTTGAGGAACCTGAGATTCCATCATTGAACCACGAGCGAGCACCCTAATCTGAAAGTGGCAAGAGTTCTACCTCTAGGATCTTCCTTCCGCGAGGCTAACAGATCTAGCTCAACGGATCGGACCCTACCCGAATCGAATGTGATCATCCGAATGGAAAACTACGAACCTTAAGATATTCGCGCTTATTCGTATTGATTTTTGCTTAATTAATTTAGTATAATTTCGGTAAAATAATCATTTCTACTACGTGAAAAAGCCCAAAAAACCACTGCCTTAAACAATGGTTTTTTCAAAAAACTACTGTCTTTGACAGTGGTTTTTTTTCAAAAACATCGCTAAACAATTGTAAAGGAGTGGTTTTTTCACTATACAAGGCAGGGTTTATGAAGTTCATAAACCACCTTGTATAGTGGTAAAAAACCACTCCTTTTTTACAACTTAGGCGTTTTTATGCAAAAAAAATTTTTTAAAAAAATTTCTTCGACAATTTTTTATGCAAATTTTTTTAAAATAATATTTTTTTTATGCTTTTTTTTAATGCAATATTTTTTATGCTTTTTGTAATACTTTTTTTTAATGTAATTTTTAATGCTTTAAAAAAAATTATATAAAGAAAAAAAGCTATTAATCTCATATTCAAGCACATCCATAAATAAAATAGATGCCAAATTCTTTTATTCAAACAAAATATTACATTTCAACCTATGATCCAACCTTTCAACTCAACCAAATATTTTAAACTTTACATGCTCAATCCTTTTATTCCAAAAAAAAAAAAAAAAGTTAACAATCTAAGGACCTCATGACCTAGTTTCATAATTATATATATATATATATATATATATGTTTCGCCTCTCCTGCCAAATATCCTCGTCCCCTAGTGATCCGTTTGAGGTGGGCTTCAAATCGAAAAGCTTTACCTGAAATCAAAAGGAGAACGTAATTAAATATTTATGGTATTAAGCAATTAAATTGAGATATTGATGACTTCTAGAGTGAGTTCCCGGAAATGCTTTCGATCAAAGACTCGATCATAAAGTACGTCTTTGAAGCCAATAAGAAAAGTTGAACTTGATGGCTATTTCTTTAGAAGAAAGAAGAGAAGCTAGTTTTGCAAAAAAGGGACCTACGCCACATGCCCATCCAAATTCAAAGCCTAAATAGAATAGAACATATCATGATCCACAAAAGAAGGGTTTTTTGCAGAGGAATAAGAGAGGAAAAGAAATGTAGAAAAATAACTTACCAAGATAACAGCCTTTCCTTGCGACTACCATGCTTCTGCATCGTCAGCATTAAAAACAATCTGGCCCACTGCACACTGCAGCTCTAGTTTCTAGTTTCTGTTTCAGTAAAAGGGAAATTTATTAACAAGAGAGAGAGCAAGCACAAACAGAGCATAGGTAAGAAGCATACAGGACTCCCAATCCCAACAGAAGAGTTGGATGGTGTCGTGAAAACAGAAAATAGTGGCAATCAAGAGAGTGAAGGCATAGACACCTAGGTTAGCGGAGCACCATAATTAAGGAAGAATATGCTCATTATATATATATATCCTTATCCTTCAAATTCATTTATAATAAATGGCACTTTATTGTAACATATATATATATATATCCTTATCCTTCAAATTCATTTATAATAAATGGCACTTTATTGTAACTTTATTTTAATGATCTACCTACATACTGGTCATATTGGGATATGTGGGCTATTGGCACGAAGTACATGATTTAAATATGGGACTGACTCTCTTGACCGTCATTTCAACACCAATTTGATGTTTAAATGATCTCACACCATTAATGGTAGAGTATGTGGGTAATCCCAAAAATCATACGTCAAAGGGCAATGGGTCCAAAAATCAAGCATTTTGAGCGATTCGAATCATCCGATCTGTTGACTATAATATCAACCATTGTTCGAATCTTTAGATATATCTATATGGGCTGTTCGCACAAAATACAGGGTTCAAATATCTAAGTTCCCCATTTGTGTTTTCTGAATGGAAAAATCTGTTTTCAAGAATAGGCAGCATAAATATTTTATGTAGGAACATTTTAGGGGACTTTAAATATAATATTTTTGAAACTGTATCCTATTCATCGATCAAAAAAATAAGTATGTATCTTATACAATATGCATTGTGCTTTTAGAAAGAAAATGTGTCCTATACATTGAGATTCCTGTTTTCTTGGTTAAGAACTATCCTACTAAAGTCATGAGTTAAAAATGAATAAAAATAATCTCTTATATCTCTAATAAACTTGAAATCATTAAGTACCTGAAAGCAGACGATCTCCACAGTTAGGGAACGTGGCTTACATCTCCGGAATTTGGATATGTAGGGATGCCTTTAATATGAGGTCGTATTGCTATAGTGGCAGATCTGCGAACAAAAATGTAATAATTCAGACATTTGGAGGGCACAATTGCTCCCACTAATTTTGAGTGTGATAGAAAGATTTTTTTTATTATTTATTTGTTTATTTTTCAAGTTATGTTTGAGGCTCTCAACTATGAAGCATCAAAATGAATACCTTTTATTTCAATCATAAATTTCAGACAGGCAAAAAGTTATAAAAAAAAATGCGGTGTAAGTTGGGGAGTTAATTGAAGAATAATATGTATGCTAAAGTTAAATTTTGATGGCATTTCTATGGAATGCTAAAGGTAAAAAACTGGTTCCAAAAATTAAAATTAAAAATAAATAAATGGACAAATAATAAATAATAATAAACTTCAACAGGAATCACTTCTATTCTGTCAAGTTGATCTTGACTACCAATATTTCGATAACTGTAAAAGAGATTGACATGTCTTAAGTGAGCAACTAGTTTCTATAATCAAATTGATGGGTTTAATGGATAATTTTCTTTAATCTCTTCCATTACCAAATGCCTTCCGTCATTGGTATAATGCATTTTTCCCTCTGATTTTGGCACTAATATAGTAGGTTGTGGATTACATCCTCCCATGGTTAAAAGTTTGTAGGGATGTCTATAATGTTGCAAGTTCAATTTTTTTGTTGTTTCTGATCCTGCAGTGACTACATGTGGTTTAGCAAGAGTTGCTCTAGACATGCTTCGCGAGAAAAAAGATAGATTTGACATTGTAATCAGTGATGTCAACATGCCTGACATGGATGGTTTTAAACTTCTTGAACATGTTGGACTTGAGATGGACCTCCCTGTTATCAGTCAGTTCTCTATATCATTAGTCCTTGCAGCTTTCAGCATGTATAGGGTGTTTCCCCTTGTTTTTTCATTTATATGATGAAATATAAATTTTAACAAAATTTGTTTTATGTTACTCTGTAGTGATGTCTGTAGATGGTGAAACAAGCAGGGTAATGAAAGGTGTTCATCATGGAGCTTGTGACTATCTTCTTAAGCCTGTGCGAATGAAAGAACTACGAAATATATGGCAACATGTTTTGAGGAAGAAAATACATGAGGTTAAAGGCATTGAAAGTCATGACAGCAGTGAAGATATGCAATTGTTGAGAAATGGATCAGATGAATTTGATGATGGGCATTCACAAAGTGGATGTGATCTAAATTTGGCAAAGAAAAGGAAAGATCTCGAAAACGAAGAGTATGATGAACATGAGTTCAATGACCCTTCGGCATTGAAAAAAGCTAGAGTAGTTTGGTCTGTGGACCTTCATCAGAAATTCGTCAATGCTGTAAATCAGATAGGATTTGACAGTGAGTATTCACTGGCAGACTTTAAGTTTTTCAATAGACAACGCATGGATGGTTGGTTCACAAGTATCTCGGGCTGAACCGATGACGGTCGAGTTTCCTACAAAAATTATAGCCTTTAAATTGTAGAGTTTAAGAGAGACTAAGACAACAATGCATAAGTGCTTCAATAAGATATGACAATGACAACTCTAATGATTATCATTTCATAACATTGAATTTATACCTGATAAGAATCGAATTGGTCAACCGATGTGGATATAGATGTCCCTTTAGAAGGAGCTAGAGGTGATAGTAAATTCACTTTTTCCTGATGAGCAATCTCCCTAGCCTGAGCGGACGCTTGAATGGAGGTCTTAGATACACCCGTACCCATACCCCGTATGTTGCCCCTTCCATCGCGCCCACAAACCGTAGCAACAGGGTCATTATCTAAATCCTTTTCTCCGAGGAATGGATCAGATAAGGCAAGCCTCCTAATTTCATCCTGAATAAAATAAATAATTATTAAATATAGTGATACTAAAGATCAATATTAATTATTTATCAATGACAAATGAATAGTTAAAATAATCTTACTATTTGCGTGCCCAAGGACGTCCCATCCTTCTTAGTATGAGAGGCTAAAAATATTTGTGTCCTCGCCATCGCATCGAACTACGCTTTTTCGTATAATAAGGTCATAAGCAATTGTAAATATTCTAATAAATTTATTTATAAAATTTATGTGGTAGATTTTACCATCTCTTCTGCCATCTTAGCTGATCCTCGTCTACCAGTGGTGTGTGGGTTCATCATCATTTTCCTACAAGTCTTCCCCTTTTCTCGGTGCTTTATCTTCCTCTCGAGCACATTTTAATAAACGCTTTCCAATCATCTCCTTCACATTCTTTGGTCGATACTTCATCCGCTCTGCGTCTGCGTTTCATATTTATCATAAACGCTATAAGGTCATGTTTCCATTGCTTCCAAGTTAAATTCGCTTTCGTTAAGACCATCTTTTTTTGAATAATTGGAACATTATATTTATCCTATAATGAAAATAAAATGATATCAAAATTATTTGTAGAATAACTAAATGAAAATGGCATGAACAACATGCACTCACTGAGACAAAGCGCCATATTTTCTCCTTTATAGAAACAGGTACAATTTTCCAAGACTCATATGCAGGTAGACAATGAGTCCTCGTCATCCGACCAACAAATGTGGCAAATTGAGTTGAAGCATCTCCAATAGGCTGCCCATATTCATTCATATGAATTTTCAAACGCGTACCTGGATAAATAAAATATTGTTAATAATTTATTTATTAACATTTACCAAACAATAGAAAATAATAGACTAACCACTCTCTTGAGTTCCAACTGATTCAGATCCACTCGGTTCTGATCCAAATTGTGCCATTATCTTTTGCTAAAAACATTGGCAAACTCTAGTTGTTGATCAAACTATCATTTAAGGATATAATATGCATTAATAAGATAATTGAAAATTGTAGCTAACTTATAACAACATTAAAATGGGAAAATCAACACTAAGAAATGAAAGTTATTCTTTTGTTACAATTATTGGATAGAAGAAATAAGGTTCAAGTGAACAATATGAAATAACTAGATTAATCTTCGTCCTCGTCCTCATCCACAACATCAGTTGCTAATGCCAATGCTAAAGCATCTGCTTTTGGTCTTCCTTCAAGTTCTAAGGGATCTTCATAGGCATCCACATCCCGAGTCAATCTCTTTGGAGCATCCAATACGACATACCAATCATCCCTAGTTTGATCTTTACAATAGAAGACTTGAGTGGCTTGAGAGGTAAGAATAAACGGCTCATCATCTTCATGTGAAATCCTCATAAATCTCCTAAGATTAACAAACACTAACCCAGTTTCTGGGTCAACCACACAACCATTTTTTTTATCTTCTATACGAGCCCAAATGAAAGAGAAGACTTAACCATAATCCAACTCAAGTATTTGTTTGATAATACCATAATAATTAACTTCTTCTTCCACGTGGTTCTTATCTTTCGCACTTGACCTGAAGCTAGTTAAAGCCTTCATGGATACTCCACTATTTTGTGTGCTTTTATTCATTTCTGATTGTGCGGTACAAAACTGATAACCATTGATCATGTAAGCATTATATGATATGGCATTGAAGTCTGGACCATCAGCAAGGCTCTTCATGATAGAATTTTCTTCATTTTCTAATTCTTTTCTTAACCAAGGAATGTAGTTGTCCCTCTAATGCTTATTGCTTGACTTGTGATCTTGAAGGTAAGCCTGGTACTTCCTGTAAATATTAACTCTTAATTATATTATAAAATATATCATTTAAAAATATAAAATAAATTACTTACTTCTCCCACTCAATATTTTCTGGATAATGCTTTAGAACCCATCTACGTATTTGTTCATACTGCACGTGTTGAAGAAGATAAGTTTTTCCACTTCCATCAATAGGGTACCCAAAAGTAGCATCTTGTTCCACGAACACATTTTCTCCTTTCTTATGGCTTCCTCTGCTAGAATTTGACATATATTCCATGCAATACCTCGTACATTCTTCCATGAGATATTGCTCCATAATACATCCCTCTGGATATGTCTGATTTTTCACATAATGCTTATATGTCTTCATCATCCTGCACATTTTTTTCAATTAGATATCAATGTTAACGTTATTAACTAAAAGAAGTTATTAATTTCATCGCAATCGCTTACCTCTCGAAGGATACATCCATCGATATCGACAGTCCACAAACAAGCGCTTCCTCCGCTAAGTGAACAACAAGGTGTATCATAGAAACAAAAATGACTGGAAGTACTTTTCAAATACACATAGTGTTTTATATGTCCTCTCATGTTCAAAAGGTCAACACGGGAGATAACCTTAGAACATAAGACATTAAAAAATATTGACAATTGTCGAATAGCAGCTCTCAATGGTTTCTCTTTCGTGAATGCATGCATCAGCAAGACTGGCAATAACTGTTGCATGAGGATATGATAATCATGTGACTTCAAGCCTTTGAGTTGGAATTCCTTCAAACATACCTTGTCCTTCCAATTTCCACTGTATCCAACAGGAACCTTCAAATTGTGCAAGGTTTTATAAATTATTTCTTCTTCGTGACATAAACAAACAAAATGGAGCTTTGGGACAATACAACTTATCATTTTCTTCCACAGGCCACAAATTTTTCCTTATATTCATATCTTTGAGATCATAACGTGCTTCAACACCATCTTTGGTTTTACCCTTTGTGTCCATAATTGTAGCAATTAGGTTCTCTGTGACATTTTTTTCCACATGCATTACATCCAAATTATGACGAATAAGAATATCCTACAAACATAAAGGAGATGTGTTAATATTTGAGTGAAGTGAAGTACAAATTTCATATTAGAAAAATAAAATATATTAAGTATCCACCTTCCAATATGGTAAATCATATAGGATTGATCTCTTTGACCATGCACTGCTCTTTTCATGCTCAGTCTCGGATCTCTTCCTCTTCTTGCTTGCTACCTTTCCAAATTCTGTTTTGATACACCTCATTTTGCATAGTACTTCAGAACCACTCAACCGGTGGGGATGCTTTCTATGTTCTTCCTTCCCATTAAACTGACTTTTGAGTTCGGAAGGATGACTCATATCAGTAAGAAATTTTCTGTAGCCCGTGTACGCATATTTCTTTCCATGTGATAACCATGTTGAATCAACCTCTTCACTACAAACAGGACAACCATACTTTCCCGCTGTCCTACATCCCGAAAGATGGCCATATGCTGGAAAATCATGTATAGCCCATAATAGAATTGCTTTCATGTTAAACATAGATTTTTTATAAGAGTCATATGTTGTAGCACCGGACCATAATTCATTTAACTCGCAATCAAGTCGTAAGTAGACATCAATGTTGTGCCTCGGACCTTTGGGCTGGAATTAATAGAGTTAACATTGTAAACTCTTTTCGCATACACATAGATGGAGGAAGATTAAATGGAACAATCATAATAGCCAGCAACTATAAGAATTACTCTTGTTTCCGAAAGGATTAAATCCGTCTGTTGCAAGTCCTAAACGAACATTACGTGTTTCAAGAGAAAAGTCACTCCAACGAGCATTGATTGATTTCCAACTTGAAGAATCCATTGGATGACCCATGTAACTTTCATTTTCAATTGCATTTGCATGCCATATCATCGTCTCTGCAATCCAAGGTACACTATATAATCTTTGAAGTCTTTGGGTTAGTGGAAAGTATCTTAACTTCTTCGACGGTAATTGTTTAAAATTTGGCTTTGAAGCTTCCACGGGTCTCCATCTGCTCTCACCACATGTAGGACACTCATTTTTATCAGCATGATCTCTCCAATATAATATACAATTATTGCGACAAGCATGAATGATCTCATGTTTCATGCGCAAAGACTTAACTAACTTCTTTGCATCGTAGGTGCTATCAGGTAAAGTATTTGACACGGGCAAAATTTCTTTTAGCATTTTTAATAACTCCGTGAAACTTTTATTAGACCACTGATGTCTAGCCTTCATACTCAACAACTCAACCAGAAGTTGACAATTTCGTATGCTCACCCTTACATGACGGATATAGTGGTTCTAATGCATGTTTCTTCAAATTACTGTACTCCATATCCTCAGGTAAATCATGTGGATCCTGATCATCACCTTCATCCTGATCATCATCTTCATCCTCAGGTAAGTCTTCAAGATGAACATGTCCAAATGTGTTGTTCAACATTTCTTCCATTCTTGGAAACATATCATTATTTTGGTTACTAGTTGAACTACTAGAAACCCCAACGTCGACACGATTTGTAGAAGACGACTCCCCATGATACGTCCACGTCGTGTACGAACTATCCATGCCATCACAAATTAAATGCTCCATAATGGTTTCAAGGTTATGCTTTTGAAAATTTCGACATTTAACACACGGACAACAACACCAATTAGCATCCTCAACATTTTGTTTTGCAAACAAAATAAATGATGCAACGCCATCGAGATATTCAGAAGACAGACGTTCTACTATTGTCATCCATTTTTTGTATGGGATTGCTGGAGGCATCTTCTACAAAAAAACAAAAAAACAAAAAAAAAAAAAAAAAAACTCAAGTAGGAGAATTGAGGGAAAAGACAAGTATCAATAATATTAGCCATTAAAAACTAAAAGTGACAATTTGTTCAACAAAAAATGCACAACTCTATTGCAATCTAATTATCTACACATTCATGCTACTATAATTCTAACTAATTATCTACACATTCTTTGCCGAACCTTCATTTAATTATAGAATTAAGATATCAGTTCTGCTTCTAGCAAAGTAATTTCCAAAAAAAAAAAAAATTTCAAAAAGTACTTTCAATGTAAGGGAAAGTTCAGTTTGTAAAAAATTTTACAAATACTAAAACACTTAGCTCAGTCGACTCAATTTGACTGTATTTTGGGTCGACTCGACATAGAACTTGTTCCAAATAATAATACTCGATTTGACTCGATCAACTCAACAAATCAGCTTGAAATATTAGGAACCTCCAAATTTACATGCAAGAAGTAAATATTTTGTCATAAATGAACAGTGTTCTATGTAAAATTTGAGAAGGTGCATACAGTCCAAGTAAGAAAGTTACAAAGCGTATGTAAGAAAAGTACGTTGTCATAGTAGTTTCCGAAGATATTACCCTGTTTTGGCATCTCATTGTTTTTTAATTCATGGATATTTTATGAATATATGGGGTTGGAAAAAGGACTGACGCAATATATTCAATATAGCAACACCTCTCTCGAACTGGTCCAGATAAGGAAGAACATAATTTTTTCTTCCTAAATGAGGCTTTCCTTCATTTAATGTAGAAGCAATCTTCCACTTAAAAATCTACGATCTACTCGAGTGATTTGAATGTCTCCGCCTGAATAAATTTGGAGTCATAATGAATAGCTTCTAATATTAAAAAGCAGAAGTGCAAAAAGTAATGCATTAGAACATAGGATGAAAGACAGAGGGGTTGGGCCTCTAGCTCAATTGGAATTTTGCAACGTTGAGGTTGCAGGTTCAATCCCAGCATGCTTATACATGAAGAAAAAAAGAAGATGAAGGATGGGATCCTGACTCCTGGTACAGGTTAAATTTCTTTTAAAATTTTTTCTGTAGTTCATAAGGCTCAACAATTTTTTTGGTTCTCCTTGTGTCTTATTTATTTGAATAACTGTCATTCCCTGATTATCAATGATCATATCCAAGTAGCATAACATCATAAGCTAACCCAGCCTATTGGGCCATAAAAGGTCCATTTAAGCTGAAACGGAACCTCGATACATTAGGAAGAAGGGCCTGCGGGTCCCTTCTTCCTAATGTAAGCGCGTTGAAACTCTAGATTGAGGTTGCTTATATATATATATATATATATATATATATATATATATATATATATACACACACACACACACACACACACACACACATAACAAAAGATGGAGACAAAAGGTTTATCACTTCTTCATAGTAAATAGAAGTACGAGAATGATGAATGCAATACTATCAAAATATTCATAAAATAGGATATGAGAAGTAACATACCAAAAGAATGCATGAAGTCCAACTTACCAAACAAGAGCACCACACTCCAACACAATTGCAATAAGTGTTAAGAGCTTGTTATGAACCTGGCAAAAGTTGAAAACTACATGATCACAGATCCCAAGATGATAGTCTACTTTAAAACAAAACAAATAATTGGATTTACAATGTATATATAAAAAATACGCCGAAACTTACATAAAGAGTACAAAAAAGAGCAATTATAACTATGACCAATTTTGGCATTTTTACAAGTTTCTAAAAAAACTAGGCCTAACTATGACCAAAATTTCATACCACAAGATGATGGTCCTTACTAATTTAATATTTTGGCTATACAAGATGGTCCCATCAATTGATACTGCTCCGATCGATGAGCACATGCATTGATTGCCGGTAGAGTTGAGCACTGATTTTTCGAGAACCAAGTAACATTCATGACCAGCAAAAGTTTTCGGACTATATGACAGGTAAAAATAAATATATTTGATTTTGAGCAACTGACCAAAATATATTAACACTGCGAGCTGATTTTGAGCAACTGACCAAAATATATGACAACTTATTTGTTTATTATAAACTGGGATTAACACTGCGAGCTGAGGTTCCACTAAAACACGAAAGAGCATGGGTTCGAATCACATTTCTAAGGTACTGGTTCGAAAGTGGTTGGGTAGTGCTGAGGAAATTTTAAGGCCGGTGTCATGGCTAAAGCTGGGGCTGATGTGAGCATAACAAAATTTTGTTAGCTATTATAGTTGTGGCCATAACAGCTAACAAAATTTTATAGCTGCTTCAATAGTGATCTATCATCTTAAAATAAAGGATCTAACTTAGCACCTAAAGTTAGATCAATGTATGAGATATCAGTTTACGCTTAATACTTATGCGACTATTTTACATGTCTCTTTAAACATCAAAATAGAACAAAAGCCTAAAACTTTGAGGTATACCCAACATGGTAACCTTTTACTCTACAGCCACCAAAAGATCTAGTACAGTTGTCTATGTTCTATAATTAACAGAGATTGCTTTTGCATCATACTCTAACATCAACTTATGAAGAAGAATCACAGATCTGTGATACTAAAGAAGAAGCAAGGCTTATTCTATAGAGAAGATTAAACAAAACAATTTTCACAGGAATCTTACGAAAGTGGATCAAAATAGCCAAATATTAGAGCAGATCTAGAATCATCATATTATAAAACTTTGGATTAAACGGAGCTTGGAAGGCATTACTAGCAAACTAACTATAAAAGTTTTAAATAAGAAATAAAACAAGCGTATGATCGAATTTTTTAAAACATTCTTTTGTAAAACAAGAACATGATGGGATTTCTAACGAGATCTATTAGAGATGAAGTTTAAAGTTCAGAAACGAAGGTTATTAACATTTTAGCCACAAACAGATATTCATATTAGGGGAACTAAGTAACGGGGGATAGCTATAAGATATAACCCTAGTACTAAATAGAGCTTCATACATCCAGAGCACTAGGACAAAATCTCTAGGATGGGTGGCCAATGCTTACTAAGTAGGGTTATCGAACCCAAGGGATAGGTGGCCAATGCTTAGATCCATCCCAACTACTGAATGGTGAATTTTGCAATTCTGCAAAGAAAGAGACATGAGAACATATTTCAAGGATCTCAACTCCAGCTCTCTCTACAATAAATACCAGCACAGATCACTGGAGAAAGAAAAAAGCCAAGCGAAAAAAGAAAAAGCCATAATGGTATAGGGAATGATGAAGAAATGGAGGAAAGTTTTGAGGCAAAAACAAGAAGGAATAAAAAAATAAAGACTGTCAGATACCCACAAGGAAATATACTCTAACCATAAAGGAAACCAAATCTCAGATTTGATAAGGGGAAGGGGAAACAAAAGATGTACCAAAAAGTCATAGCTTTAGCAGAGGAAGACATTATATTTTGTATCAATTATGATAAAATTTTGTAGAAACAATGTTACGGCAAAAAATGCACACAAATTCCTATACTAAATGTTATGGGAAACAAGGAATAGCAAAGTAGAGGCAAAAAGATTGGCTCTCCTTCACTTCATCATTCAGGTGGTACAACTTTTGAGGCACCAATTCCATAACTAGATGACTCGCACATTTGAGGCCCTAATATGAATACCTTGCACAAATATTATTAACTTTTAACGGACCTACACTAAAATACATATATTCATTTACTTGTTAGATTAATTCACTTGCAGCTTGCATATTTTAATGAACAAGAGAATCTTATTCCTGGCATACGAAATCTATTTAAAGTGAAATATTTGTGCAAGGTACCTTTAAAAATAAATTAATAGTCTGAATTGTCTTGATAGATTCTTTTGTTGGCGTTTTAACATGGTTTTATAATTTCTGGGAAGTTGAAGTCGATGACTATTCCAGAGTGTTGTCATGACAGTCAAAACAGAATATCACAACACCATGGTTGGAATGACCCAATTACATAATCTGAGAACAGAGAATTCTTGTTGGGTATAGATGCTCCACCATATATTGGAAATATACAAGACCATCCTCATTGATTACTAATATTATACTATTATGCAACATTAGACATAGCTCAGCTGGTTGAGATAAAATAGCCAAATATACAACACCATGGTTGAGATAAACTCAGATCAAGATGCCCATTAGACATAGCTCAGCTGCACAGCGTACCAAAGATGGATTTGAGCATGTGATTAGTAGCAGATCTAAAGTCGATGGAGTCTCACGAACATCATAAGAAACAGATTAAAAAAATAAGGTTATGATGAATTAAAAAAAAGAAAATTAAATAAATATACCTGAAAGAGAGAAGCGAGGAGGGGCCCTGAGGCAGATCCCAAAAATACTCAAATTTAAATCTGCGTATGATCATTCTCTCCCTCTCATCCTGTACAAATATCAAGCCATATATGAAAAATCCAAAGCTCTAAAATAATGATCCCAAAAATATCCGATTCAGACGAAGAAGAAGGAGAATCAGACCTGAATTTCCACATCCGGCGACTAGGATCTGTGATTCACCACCTCTAAAATTAGATCTGTGAATCCTTCCCCAATATTAGATCTAAATGTGTAAAATTGAAAACTAAGTTGATAAAGTGACCAAAACATAAGCCATATTAACAGGGAAATTGCCTAAAAACTGGCTAAATTGAGAAAACAAATTAATATAAATCATGCTAAGAGATATGAAATTAGAAGAAGATGGATGACCTTCGATGCTGTCGGATTTGGGCGCCATCACTTGATTTGATAAAAGCAGGGCTCAATCTGCTACCCGATCTCCAAATCGCAGCTCAATCTCGCGGTGATTCAATATGCAACCCGATCTCCAAAATTATGCAAGAGGAAATTGGAGGGAGATGGAGCGAGAGAGAGGGGCAAGCCAGTCTAGGGTTTCGAAGAGGGAGATAGAGCGAGAGAGAGGGGAGGAGCCGGTCTTTACGTTCTTTGCAAGAGAGTTAAAAGCGAAAAAATGGTTTCACGATATATATATATATCAGCGTGGGATTAGGGTTAAACACATTAAACGACTGGCTTAGCATAATAAACCATTGATTTTGGTTGTGGCTTATTATACTACTGGTACGGCAGTGGCACTTTTGATTTTGTCAAAAGTTGTTTTTTAGCCATTTTGACATAGTGTTCATCATCATTCACGTAGTCTAGGATTTTGTCCTACGTCATTAGGTCTCCTGCTTTTGGAGGCAGGTGCCTGGCCAGCTCACCTAACCTCTATTTTAGAGACAAGAAGAGCAGAATCTAATGATAGGCTACCATTAGGCTACCATTAGAGGCAGGCTACCAACACGAATTGTCCCTTGACCAACAACAGAGACTAAAGACTCATCATGATGCACATATTATATGGAGTGAAATAATGATGGCATACTAGACATATGGTCAGTGACCATTGAATCAATGATCTAGGAGCATGTAGATGTGTGGGCAGATCCAATTATCTGAATCGACCGCATGAGAAGAGGAGGCATGAGAACTCTAGGCACACAGCAATAGATCTCGCCTCGGTACTGCTTCTGTGTAGAGGTAACTTGAGGAGAAGCAGAAGTTGCAACTATAAGAGGCACAGCTAAAACAGGTGGTTGTGTAGGAGCGACAACTGAAGATCCATCATCAGCAACAAAAGAGAAAGCACGATTGTTCTCAAACTTGGGACATCCAACCAAGTTCTAAACAAGTTTCCTTTATTTGTCATGTTTCTATCACAATAAAGCCACTTTGAGTTTTCTTTTTTCTTCATGGGTCAGATTACTATGTCCGCGCCCACAGCCACCAGATTTACCACCCCTATGTTAAACAAAGAATGAGGGAAGTGAAAACATAAATCCATAAGCTTCATCTAGTCTCTTCACATTGAAGAAGTAAAAACATTATTCGTGGCAGCACCCCTCTCTCAAGAATGTTGGCTCTAACATGGTCATTTCAGGATTTACACCTCCCAAAATAATCAAAGATCTTCTTTTCCTTCTCTTCCCTCTGCATACTCACACATTCAGCACAATGTGGTTTGCTAGCGCCTGTAGCACTTAAGCCTTTAGCATGGTAGTGGCTCAACCCATCCCACATACCTGTCAACTGAGTGTAGGGGTGACAATGAGTCGGGCTTCAGCTTGAACTTGACCCAATTTGAGGCAGTTCAGCCCAAACTCAAATGTACTCAGGCCAAGCCCCGTGCTCTTGTAGTCGGGTCGAGCTCAACTCATCCCACATACCTCTCAACTGAGCAATGGGCCAGGCTTCAGCCTGAGCCTGCCAGATTTGGGGTGGTTCAAGCATAAATCTTAAATCTGAGCTCGAATGTACCCAAGCCAAGCCCGACCAATTTGTAGTCGGAAGAGTTCGAGCCTGGCTTTTAGGGTTGAAAAAATGGATTTACCAAAAGCCCGGCCAGGCTCGACGAGCCTTGGCTATATTAAAGGGAAAGAACGAGCTGTCCCGAACTTTGCCCCACCCAAACCAGGTTTGGGTTGAGTTTGGCTAATAGGCCAGAGCCGAATTATATTAGGGCCAAGCCCAACTTGGTTTGTAATCAGGTCGAGTTAGAACCTAGTTTTTAGGGTTAAATAATCAGGCTTACCAAAAGCGCTACTTGAGCCCAGCCTGGCCTTGCCTGTTCACAGCCTCAACTGATCATAAACGATTTCTCCCCTGGAGAAAATTGTTAATCTTACCAGCCAAACTAAACACCTTTGCAGATTCGTGCTTTTGAAAGTAGGTATCACTAATGGCTAACCACAATTTTCTAGCAAAGGTTGCCTACATAAAAGAGTGACCAGTAGTTTGTTGCATTGAGTGCAATAACCAAGTCATGAGTCATATTACCACACCTCCAACCTACATACTTTTCAACGATGGTACCATCAACATATCACAACAATAATTAAGTGGATCTAGACCCCCATGCAATACAGTTTGTTCCATCAAATTTAACGGTTGTAATCTACAATCCATGTGTACCATCATTACAACTGCTAACATTAATTTTAAAACCATCCATTGTTGAGATAGTTAGGAAAAAGAAGTTCTACTCAAACTTCTATAGGCTGTATAATTAATATCCATAAAATTTATCGCGCATTATGAAGTCTTTGGGCCATCGAACAATCCAAAGAGTAGGGTCTCTGAACTCATCGGTTATAATAATAGGGAAAAATCAAAATGAAGAAAGGACACCAAAGGAATCAAGCCCATGATTTTTTCGAGAAAAATTCCGATGCTAATGTACATGGATCAACTCAAAGCTCAAATTGTTGGATTTATAAAAACGTAAACTTTAAATCAGAGATATAAAAAGAATCTAGGTCACTGCTTCAATCCCGGCTTATATATATATATATATATATATATATATATATATATATATATATATTTGGGAATTCTAATCTCACCCTCTTGCTTGTGAGGTTAGCATCGTCCCCAGATTATAATACCCTTGTTAAAGGGCACTTTCCAAAAATTATGAGTGGCATTTTAATAAAGTTGAACAAAATAATAAATGAAGTGCTTGCACTAAATGAGGAACATGTAGTTGCAATAAATCAAGTGTCCTCGTTTACAAATACCTCATTTAATTATTATCTAATTTAATTTTACTAAAATGTCCCTCATAATTTTACAAGAATACCCTTCAATAAGGGTATTATAGTCAGGGGACGATGCTAACCTCACAGGATAGAGGGTGAGGTTAGCATTCCCTATATATATATATATATATATATACACACACACACACGAGAGATGTACACAGAATCTACATAATCACATCTTAGAAATAACAAGCTAATTTGTATAATCAAAGATACATGCACTAAAATATATGAAAGCACAGTTTTCTACCAAATAGCATGAAGTTAACACTTTCAAATGACACTAATCCTCTTTGTACTTTTGGGTCAAACGAATGCCCATAATATGTAAAACTTTTAAGGGAAATTTATCTGACCGGCCCTGTCAGATACAGCTTTTACGTCAGAGGTCCTATATTTTCACCTTTACCTAAATCAACTAACTGGGAGCCTAGCCGACCCTAGGAATAGCAAAAAGTCCAAATTACCCCCTTTCTTTAACGCACAAAAATATCATCTTCTTCCTCATTTTAATTTGGTACAATTTTTAAAAGTCAGAGGTGGCGAAGGTGACGACGTCTTCTCCTCAATCCAAACTATTTCGATCTGCTATTTGGATCGACTCAGATACACTTTTTTCGTCAGAGACTGTAGCAGATTAGAATGAGGAAGAAGAGGATACACCTATATAATTTAAAATTTTAAATATTTATATTTTTCTATATTTACGCGATGTGAAACGAAATCTATACCGTCTGATTTGAAGGCTACAATATAAAATCGATAGTTCCAAAGATAGATATGAGGAAAAGGCGATATTGACTCTGTACATAGTCGGTACCGATCATTTTAAGAGTCGTCATCGACTCTATACATAGTTGCCATCGACTCTATACAGAGTTACCATCGATTTTATATATATATATATATATATATATATATATATATATATATATATATATATATGTAATCGATGACTACTGCATCGAGTCGATGGCGACTTCAAGATTTGAGTCGATGATACTATATATATATATATATATATATATATATATATATATTTATTAATTATTTTTTTATATATATAATCAATGACGACTCTGTACTGAATCGTCATCGATTATATAAAAAATAATAAAATAATTTTATTTTTTTTTATGTAATCGATGACGACTCTGTACAGAGTCGATGAAGACTTTATACAGAGTCGATAACGACTCTTAAAATGATCGGTACCGACTATGTATAGAGTCGATATCGACTGTGTACAGACTCGATGTCGCCTTTTTCTCATATCTATCTTTGGAACTATCGATTTTATATTGTAGCCTTCAAATCAGACGGCATAGATCTAGTTTCACATCGTGTAAACATAGAAAATTTTAAATATTTAAAATTTAAAATTATATAGGTGTATCCTCTTTTTCCTCATTTTAATCTGCTACAGTCTCTGACGAAAAAGGTGTATCTGGGTCGATCCAAATAGCAGATCGGAATAGTTTGGATTGAGAAGAAGACGCCGTCACCTTCGCCACCTCTGACTTTTAAAAACTGTACCAGATTAAAATAAGGAAGAAGATGATGTTTTTGTGCGTTAAAGAAAGGGGGTAATTTGGGCATTTTGCTAACCTAAGGGTCCGCTAGACTTGGAGCTGGTCGGTTTGAGTAAAGGTGAAACTACAGGGCTTCTGACATAAAAGACGTATCTGACAGAGCCGATCAGGTAAATTTTCCAACTTTTATTGTTTGACGGATCCCTGGTTGAGTCTTCGTTAACCTCAATGAGGGTGAGGACTGAATCTGAACTGTCAGATCTAGTGATGCAGGTTTGCTGCCCGACAGTGGGTTCAACATATTGTAGATTCCCAATGCTGAGTGGGGATTGGGGAGGGTTGGGAGTACTTTGAGAACAAATGATTTGAACTCTTAAATGGGAGTCACTACTTGCACAAACAATGTATCCTTGCACACTGTATTGAGAAATTTGTAATTGCACGCACAATTGCAATATCTCATGTCTTCCACACTAATGTGTATATATCTGAAAATCGCAAAATCTGTTCAAGTTCACATTTGACTTCTTTGGCGTACTGAGATTGGTTTATGTAAATTAGGATGTTATTGTGGGAGGAAGAGAGAGAATCAGACTAAATTTTTTTGCAAAAATTAAAAGGGTACCATTAATTACGCCCTGAAACTAATCTCACCTCATCTCCTCCAGGCCACATGGATTGACTGCATAAACATGATGGAAACATTTTTCCGATCTAATCTTTCACGCATTAATCTTAAGATCATGGGTGTACCATACAACAGTCGTTACTTTATTTCATGCGCCCATCCCAAAAAGTGACTCAAATCATATGACAAAGATCACACTTTGTGTGATTTTAGGTCGCCTTTTGGAATGTGTACCTTATTAAATAAAAAAACTGACCGCATGATTTTACTTTCAAGATCATTGGTGTGGAAGATTGGGACAAAAAAAATATTTCTATCCTCTTGATTTAGGTCATCCGCCTAAACCCAACTCTCCCCAACCCAAAAGTTGATTTAGGTTGACCCAATGGGGATATTTAGCTCGCCCAACGTGGTTAAAAACTCGAGTTGGGTTAACCAGTTGTCTGTCCTAATCTTTGGTGGACATCATAACCTAAGTTTGGAATCTCGTCAATTGATAGTAGATATAATTAAGGGAGACATTACTTGCATATGAGAGGTTGGCCGTTTCACGTAGTTTAAAAGAAAGACTCAAAAATTTTGGATACCTAGGCCATATGAAAACACCATCTAAGCCATCTGATTTGAAGACTATGATCTAAAGATCAACCTTGCAAAAGATTGGCACAAAAATCAATCTTTATCTCATCATTCAACACAATCAAATTTTGAATAAGGTAGTGACTTTTGACTGCATTGAATCGTATGATAAAAATGATGTTTGTTGTCCTTCTTTTGCACCTAAGATCTTTAGATCATGACCTTCAATTTAGATGGCTTAGATGGTATTTTCATATGGCGTGAGTCCTCAAATATACATAAGCCTTTCTTTTAAATCATGTGAAGGGCAACTTGACAAGTCCTAGAAAATGTAAAGTCTTTCTTTTAAACCATGTGCAAGGGCAACTTGGCCTATGAGCAACGTTCCTTATAGCTAATCGGGTACCTCAAATTGTGCCAATAGTGTTTACTAAAATCGTCAATGTTGGAAACCCATTGATTGCTTCATATTAGATGATGGAGATTGTTTTTCACACAAATCTTCCCGAATGGATCTTGAGACCATTAAGTAAATGTACCAGTAGACGGTCAATTTTTATTCTACATGACACAGATACCTAAAAGGTGACCCTAAAATCATATCGCACATACCACCCTCAAACATGACTTCGGGTATTTTTTGGGATATGTGACGTGTAATAAAAAACTTGACTGTTTTGATTGAAAGATCAGAGTCTTAAGATCTGTTGTGTGGAAGATCGGAGTGAAAAACAATCTCCATTATCTGATCGAAGCAATCAATTTGAAGGGGTTTCCAACAGTAATGCTTCCAGTAAACCTGTTGGCACGAAGAGAGGTACCCTACTTAATCTCTTCCCGTATAGGTGCGTTTTAGCTGCCCCGTTACAAGATATGTTGTGTGATTTTGTTCTTTTCAGGGCAACAGTGCATGCATTTGCACTGTTATAGTTTTTCTTCTTCCATTGGTATTATTATTCAATATAGTAAATCATTGAATTAAATGAAAACATTTGATTGCATTGAATTAAATGAAAATATTTGATTGCATTAAATTATATGATAGAGATCATATTTGGTGTCAATATTTCCACCTAAGATCTTTAGATGATAGCCTCTAAGTCAATCATCTAAAGATCTTTAGATGATAGCCGTTTGATTTAGAGGTTTGACAACATAACTAGTCTCTCCCTTATTTTCCAATTCCTTGGAAACTTGCTTCCTCTTATCCGCACCTGGAGGTCTCCCCCTTTTCCTCTTTCTGCGTTGGACATTTTCCTTCCACTCCAACCTTGAAAACCCATCTTTTTTGACCTGTTCATCAATTATACCACCAAAGACTTCAATATTCTCAGATTTTATAGCACAGCGGCCAGCATCATCTCCTTCTGTCAGTTCATTGATGTCAGTTTTTTCATTGTTTTCGGTTTGGACAACCTTCTCTGATAGGCATTTATCTGAAACAGGTTCAGAATGCGACTCAGTAGGTAGCAATGACGGCTTTTCTTGGTGCGCTATTTGAACAGCATTCAGAAGATCTTTTTTATCTTGAGTTTTATGCCTCTCTTGTAATTTTTTTATTTTGGAAAGCTCGATGGGAGAGCGGACTACATCTGTTGTGTGTATCAGAACATTCACCTGATCCAAAAATTGGAAATAATACACAATAACCAGGACAAAATGATCACATCACTATAGAACGATGACTACGGCAGAAGAAAATTGTAAAATGGACTATAAAGCTAAGAGTATATCATATCATAATCTAATGAGATTGTTGAAGTGAGCTCCTCGGACAAAAAAGTAGTCTAATACACTTGAAAAAAGCTAATGAATACGATACAAATAACATAACTCATGGAAAGTAAGATTTAATTAAGATATAAATTAATCAGAAAAAGGTGCAATGCATGAGGAAAGAGTGTTGTACTGGTGCATATCCATCGATCCAGGCTATTCAATTAACTTTGATCATAATAATTTTGTTATTGAAGTACCATGCCTATTTACTAGCTTTTACTTATTAGATACCAGCATGGATCAAAATATCGTCCGATACCGATACGTATCGGTATTGGACTCGAACGATACATTCAATGTATCGTCCGATACAGACCGATACCGATACGTATCGTTTTGGAGCTCGGACGATACGTATCGGTAACCCGATATTTTAACCCATGGATACCAGTACCAAGCCTATTTACTATTTTTTTTTTTTAAATTCATCATCATCAATCCATCTTCCTTCATCCTCATCGCAGCCATATCCCCGCTATTGGGGATTGAAAAAGTGACTCAAGTGGTAAGATCTATATATAAAGACAGAGTCGAGTTTTTTTTTCGAATGTTCTAGGATAACTCCTACCGATTGACTTTTGAGTCAAGTTGTTCACCATCTCTCTCTCTCTCTCTCTCTCTCTCTCTCTCTACACCACAACTTGTTTGCGGTTCAACCACAATGATTGAGATGCATAGATGACAGTTCAATTGCGAGAAATGTTTTCACTATGAAGAAGGGGGGCTTTAGACAATTGAACTCACATGTCTAGATTCTCATTACACCATGGTAGTCAAGGCGACGCTATAGCCTCGTCATGGCTAATGGCAATAGAAACATCATATACAACCAAATAGCTATGATGGCTAAATAGTGGCGTCATAGCATCGCCATGGTAGAATAACACTATCATTGATATGCACGCTATTTGATTTTTTTGGATAATAACATATAATACTTGAAAAATAAAAAGTTGTAAGTATGAAAATATAATAATTTATAATACTTACAAGTTATAACATTTTTATAATATATAAGTTACAAAAGTCCAACTTATAAGTTACAAAATCCTCAACTCTCTCTCTCTCTCTCTCTCCCTCGTCATGAAACCTCAACATTGGTAACACTATTACACTACAATATATGTATTTGATATTTAAATATTTTATATTTACTTATTTATACTCACCATGTTGCAAATTTGTTGATGTTCTATATTTGATTTTTTTTTATGCCTAGAACATGAAATCCTCAATATCAGAATTAAAGTATGATGCTTCAATAGTTGAATTTTTTTTGTTCCTATATTTTTTTGTTTTTCTCCCTATATAAAAAAAAATTAAACAAATAAAAAAATACTAATAATTAAAAGATATAATTAAAAAAAATTAAAATTGAAAATTTTAAAAATTAATAAATAGATGCATTATGGCTTCGCATGCTCACGCCATGGCATAGCGAGCCTCTTCGCCATGACCTCAATACACCACCTTAACTACCTTGCATTACACATAGCATAGATACAAAATTTATTAGTTGCTTTAATAGATCCAAATATACAATAGGAAAGGGTCCTTAAGTCATTAAACCACATAATGTATTTTAATAGATGCACTGGATTCACCTACATGTTCTTATACATAGCATAAGCAGATTCAAGCTTATATCTTCAACTAATTTGCCAGTTAATCACCAAAATAGCTTTTTAATCTTTTTTATTAGCAAAATAAAAAAATATATAAAAAGTTGATAATATATCTAATCAACTATGGTTGTCAATAGTGTAACACACACAAGAAAGATGTCCAACGTAGAAAGTAGGCATACCGCATCAGATACATCACAATGAAGCTTAGTTACGGAATCTCCCCGTCCGAGCTCTTCAGCAATCCCATAAGCAATATATGTCTTTGGCCCAAGATCTGGCTGCAGAACAGTGTTTGGGAGCTTTGCAGCAAGATTAAGAAGACCATATTTAGGATTGGTATATTCCTGAAATGGCAAAGCGCTGATAAATTCAGCTCCATGGCGGGGTAAACGCTCCTCAAACAAATTTCCTGGGGACCAATCTTTCAGTTTGAGCATCTGCGGCCATGAATTTTTATATGCTCGACCCTCTGCATATCCCACGAAAAATTGGTGAATATTAATCTCACCCTGCATAGTATAACAAGAATTGATGTCAGCTCTACATATGCCACCAGGTTGGAACATGGACAACATTGCAAGAATAAAAATTAATAGCATTAAATAACCGTTAAGACTACCAATTCAGGTCCACAATTTTCAATAGAAATAAACAAATGAAGAAGCACCAAGAACCAAGGAAAACATCTTTTAGACAGATCTACCATAATTTAAGGGGGGAAATTTGCTCCCTATTCAATTAGAATTCATTTCAGAAACCAGCAAATAAATAGATAATCACTCGAAGAAGGCATGCAGCCAAACACATGTATATTTTGCAAATAGTAATCATGAACAAGCTAGAATTATCAATATATTAAGGATAACTTTTTATCAGAATCAGTATAACATCTTCCCTAAGCCTCTGCATGAATAAACCAGAGTAAATCCATCAAAAAAATAAAAAATGCATCAGATCATTAGCGTAATTCACTTGCTACTTAGAGGAGCAGAGTCATCACAGCCACATGAACATGCCCTAGTTGATGGCCTTTCGGAAACTATTAGGATATATTTTCCTTACCTTGCAAATATGCCAAGAGTTGGAGGGGGATTCACTAAATGTTACTAGATGGGTAGTGGAAGGTAACTCTCTTCCATGAAAGTTCTAACGTGATTTAGGAGATTATTGAAAAGAGATTTGACTCTGATCACAGACATCACAGTAATAGATAACACTCTCATCATCACACTTTTATGCCTCAAAATGCCACACAGTGCACATTTATGACCAATCCAATACATCCAAGTAGCACTTCAAAATGGATTATACATTAGATAAAAACAATGATAATTATCAGTTCACATTATCCTTTGCCACTTGAATTTGTCAAAGATGAGCACCAAGTGACATAAAAATATGTTGGTGAGGGTTTTACCTATTGATTTCAGCAGTACCCAGTTATCCCTATTGGAAAAAAAAAGGAAGTTAAATACTATCCTCTTCCAATCCGAAAGGAGGCAGATTATGTCAGAACTACTTGGCAAAAGATGGTGTTTTATGAAAAAAGTTATGTATTCTCAATTTTTACCCATTGGCGTAGCAAGTATGTACTACATTGTAGCTTGGATTTAAGTTAAATTTCTTCGAGTGTGTTTGAGACTTCTTTTTTTTATTATTGCTTCTTCAATTTAACATACAAATGTGTGTGGGTGGGTAGCCCATGCCATCAGCCCTAAAGCTGACACTGAACAAAAATAACTACATAAGAACGGCAATACAGCTTGATCACAGTTAAAAGTCAAGGAGAAGAGCAAAGCATAGTATCTGATAAAGCCAATAGTTGCAGCCGTGGGTCAAAATCTCAGTTTTACTGTATGTACCGACCAGCTCCAAACTCAATACATATCGAACGATGCGTATCCGTTTTGGATGAAAGATTGGTATACATATCAGCCGATAAATATATACAGGCTGATACATTCAATGCAGCGACCCAGTGACCTCTGAAACGAATACGTATCGGACGAAAAGCATCAATTTCATCCAAAATTTTGACCCATGGTTGGGACCCTTGAGAGATATTTTCTAGAGACACGGTATCTTGCGATTATGTGCTCAAGCAGAAGAATGTCTTAAACCTACAATAACTACTAGCTACCATGTATTAGCATGCTCTTTAACCAGGCTGTATGAAAGGGATAATAGAGCTAACCTCACACCAGAAGAATGTCTTAAACCTTCACGGACTTCAGCTCGTCGCCAGACTTGGATTTTGCAATTTCACGAAATGCACGCCACATAACCATAGGCTCCCAACTCAAACCAGATGTAAATTCAAGCACATCACGAACAACCACAGGCTCGCCTTTTACCCAGTGTCTTTGGAAGTGCTTTAGCTCCCCATGTTGAATATCTGTAGCAGTCGGGCAATATAAATGGTTGTCATCAGAATCTTCTCTACAAGCTGCTTTTCTTAAATTTCTACTGCCGAAATCAGTTTGGTCAACTGAATCATAACAGGGGCACCGAGCGGACACATCAGGCATTTCAAACTCACAGCTGCCAGCCATTTTTTCTGCTTTATCTTTCAATTCCAAAACCCAGTCAGTTCTCAGGGAAGATGCAATTCAGCTCCAGATGGAAAATTCCACAGCCACCCATTTCCTTTGGGGGGCAGGGAATGCTGCCATCACTGTTAGCCTTCCATTTACTCAATGGTCCAAGATGATCTGTAGTGCTCATTTTGACTTCTACAGTTGCTAAACCCTTTTGCATAGTGGTATCTGGAACGTCTCCTCCATGTAGATAAGCTTTCCCTCTGTTGGGATATTGCATTATTACTTCTTCAGCACTTCCCCGAAGATGGCCTTCACGAATTTCTCGGCAACAACTAAGGCAAAGGTCAAATGAACTTTTTGGACAGCTTCTATGAAGATCAGCAATGGAAGTTTTGCAACAGTCACTGCTCCAAAACAATCTCGTAACATAAGAGTGTGAAAATAAAGATAGCACACAAAAATAGAAAATATTTCAGCAGATTGAATAGTAGATGATGAAAACATTCAGAGGAGAGAATAAAAGCCTACCAATACATACGTTCATCACTCAAACAAGCCGTCTGTTTCAATTCTATGGGGCTCAATGGAATTAACGCCAAGGTATACTTCAATCGCAAGCCTCCAACACAGAAAACAATATCCGCAAGTAAGTCTAAAAAGACCGCAAACACTACAGCCAATGGAGCCTGAGAAGTGCTGAAAGAAAGGCTCAAAAGCCTCAAGATCATTCAGTGAAAACCATAGGTCTCGACCTCCTTTATCAAGTCTCATTCCCTTTCTTTTTCTTATAAAAAAATCCCCGTTATCCTAAAAGTTTCTACCAGTTACATACTCCTACTCTATTTACGACTCCTAATGATTTAAATGGAAACAATTATGGGGCATAAACTAATAGAATATAGATTTATGTGTCTCAAAACTACAAAATCTACGGATATTGTACAAAGACGGCCCGCTGTTTCGGTAATTTAGCATTGGTTCAGCTATATACTGAGAAGGTTAAATTCAAAATCCAGTCATGTTTGGCTGTTTCAACTAAAAAGTTTTGGATAGGAGCATGGTAACATGATTCATACTTTTCGAAAAACATAAATGCGAATAAGAACCACTCAAGTCTTAGAAAAACGGTTCATCAGATGGAATTTATATTCCTCGTTTGACTTACCATCGTTGGCCATATAACCATTCACAGGGAAACCACTCCGAGAAAGAAGCTGAGACAAGAAACCTTTGCCGCTGCTACTGTCCTTACCATCGGTGCTGCTGAGATTATTTACGAGAGACCAGTGAGTCTTGAAATCAGGCACACACCCATTTCGCTGCATTTCTTGCAAAAGTTCCACTGCTTTGTTTAGATTGTTTTCTGAGCGATGCCTATCAATCACAGCCTGGTACATGCTTGCTGTTGGAGTTTGACCCATCTGGACCATGAGATCCAGAAACCTTTCTGCTGCTTCAGTTCTTCCTTCAGCACAAAGCCCTCGGATAAGTGCCTCCCACGACTCGAGGCTCGGCTCAAGCTTCCTATGTAACATTTCAGTATGGAAATTTAGAGCTACATCGTACTCCTTGAGAGTACAGAAACCAAGGATAAGAGAATCATAACTGCTAGCGCTCGGAAGGTTCTGCTTCTTCAACATCACGTTCATCAGGTTAACTGCCATATTTACTCTCCCGTACCCACAGAACCGCTTGATTAAAATGTCGTAGTTTATACTGTCTGGAACCAAACCTTTTTCTTCCATTCGTTTCAAAAAGTGTTCCGCTTCGCTAAGCCTACCATTTGAAATAAGGCACTTGACAAGTGTGTTTTGGACAACTGAACCATGAGCAAAGCCTCTAAACTCCATGAAGCTACTCAGCTCACAAGCTTTGTCGAGCTCACCATGATTACAAAGATAACATATCACCGTTCTGAGGCTACGATTACTCGGCCACAGATTCCGAGAAATCATAATATTCAGGGTCTCAACTGACTTAGAGACATCATTACACTTAGAATATCCACATACAAGGAAATTATAAGTAACTTGATCCAGATTGATGCCCTTTTCAAGCATTCTATCTAAAAGTGAAGTCACGAGAAAATTACTTCCAGTTTGAAAAAGATAATATATCAGAATATTATACCAAACAAGGTAAGAGGACCCATTTTCTCTCCACATTACCTCTTTCAGGCTCATTGCTTCATGCACCTTACCATGCATGCACATCAGACGTACCAGATTTCGGTACCCCAGAATCGAAAGGCTCAAATCCTTTCGTAACATGATGCACAGTAACTCCTTTGCAGTACCCAATTTGTCTTCTTTGCAAAGCCCTTGAACCATCACTTCAAAAGTTTCATTATCTAGGATTAGCCCCTTTAGTAGCATCTCTCTGAATTGAAGAGTTGCCTCCCCAACCTTCCCTAACTTGAATAATTCTTTCAATAAAATGTTATATATAGAAGTAGGTAAAGATTTCTTAATCACCATTAACTCTTTTAAGATCATGGCTTTTCCCAATCCGTTGAATCTAAATAAATGAGGGATTACTAATTCACATACATCTGCACATGGAGCTATCTTTTTTTCTAGCACAATATCAAGTATCTGGAGGGCTTCATGAAATTTCTTTTCCTTACAGAACCCTCTTATAAGATGGTTATAAATTTCCTGATCAAAGACCAGACCCCTCCTAATGACCTCTTCCAACAAAATATGCCCAACACCCGTAAAGCCCGTAATGCAGAGCTCTTCGATAAACACATTACATAGATCATAGATCGGGAGGGAGTGGTTTTCTAGAACAATATCAAAAAGTTCTAACACTTTCTTAAGTAGTCCCTGTTTGCATAGACAACCAACCAGAGCCTTGACATCCGTGAAGCTAGGAACCCAGTTGTCTTTTAATGCCAAATCCCAGTATTTCTTTAGTTCTGCGAAATTCTGGTCCCGGGAGAAGCCCTTTATTAAAGCCGTAAAAGTCTCATTTTCAATGAGCAGCTTTCTTTGCACCATCCCATCCAAAATAAGCTTCAGTTTGTACGTGTTGCACTTCTTGCTCATAGCTCGGATAAGCAAATTCAGAGTTTCTGGGCCCAGATGACTGGTACATTCCGCCATTTCCTCTAAGAGATCGATAGCCGTGTTAACATGGAACCGGGATGCACATAGGCCTTTTAGTAATTCAGAGTAGGCAGACAAAGAAAGCTTCTCCCCGCGCCTTGCCATTTCATTTTTCACCCTCAATGCGGCCTCAATATTGCCATTACTGCATTTGTTTAACACAACGAGATCTAAGTTGGGAACCATGGATTCCTGCAGAATCCTTGTAACGCTCTTTTCGTATTCCTCAAGATCCGTATCTAGATACAGCCCATTGCCAAGGCAATCGAAAAACTCCGCTTTTGGAAGTCCCACATAATTATCCCTCTTCACCTTAACACCCAATTGATCAAGGCCCAAGACCATGAAGGCCTTGGAAAGCATATCATCGGATGGATTTAGTGAAATCAAACTACGGCCCACCATCTCTTTAACAACCACCTTCACATCATTGAATTTTCTATCTTTACAGTATCCCGCTAACAAAATTCGAAACGTCGACATGTCGGGTTTTACACCTCTCTCAACCATGTCATCGAAAACGTCTCTCGCATGCTTCCCCATACCCTCCTGAAACACCCCACCGATAAGAGCATTATAAGTGTGCACGTCGGGTTTCAAGCATTTTGATAAAATTTCTGATAGATAAACAAAGGCATTTTTAAGCTTCCCTTCTCTGCAACTCCAACTTATAAGGATCCCAAAGGTTATCCCATCAGGCACGAATCCCAAAGCCTCCAATTTCTGCACAGTTAGCCATGCTTTTTCCGTACCCGAGTTCCTACAATGAGAAGATATCATCTTATGGCAAACACGAGTGTCCGGTATGAATCTGTGCTCATTCAAAAAATTCATCAGATCTTCGAAATCGTTTTTTGAAAAGTAACCGTCAGCTATCTCATTAAGGGCCAAGCGACTCGGCTCAATTCCAAGATCAATGACCTTCCTAATTAGATTTCTTGCATCCAAAATTTTCCCATCCATGCACAGCATTCTAACAACAAATTCAAAAGCATGGCCATCTGCATTCAATCCAGCTCCTATCATATCCTTATAAACCCTAATTGCTAATTGGGTTTTGTTCATTCTAATTAAAAAATTAAGAAGAACCCTATAACATGATTCAATCAAGACAATACCCTGATCTCTTGCTCGATCATAGATAGCGATCGATTTCTCTAATTCGGTAGCTTCGATATATCGTTCGATAATCTTACCGAATATATCACGACCACAAAATACAATTGCTTGAACTTCCATTGCCTGAAGCAACAATTCCGCTTCTCCGAGCAATCCTGCTCGGGTAAGCATTGAAACCATGATTTCGTACGATCCTGGAAGGTGTTCAAAATCCCTCCTTTGGGTCTCTGCCCATTTGAATAAATTCCATAAATAGCCCACCACTGTTCTTGATAGGATTTGACAGTCAGATTCAAAGCCCAGTAATAATTCCAGGACATCTCCGGGTTTCAACACCGAAACCCGCCAGAAACGTCGTGTGGTTACGGGGGATGAATTCGATAGTTTGAGAAGAAGGTCATGTAAAGAAGACGATTCTGGTTTAAAGGTTTCACCTTTCTTCTCCCAAATGTAAGAAAACTTGGAGATAATTGATTTTCCAATACTAGAGCATTGATTCAAAGAAAAAATTTTGTGGGCTTTGTTTGGTTCATCACTAGGTGAAGAAATGCAAGATGGGTTCTTGATAGAACATGAATATGAATTGAAAAAATGAGTTTTTACAATAGAGAAGCAATTTTTTATGGAAAAAATGAAGGCAGGAGAGAAGGTAGAACAGACCTGGAAAGGCAAGAGTTGGTTCTGCAGATGGAGATAGGATGGGCTTCTGAGTAGTCGATTGGAGAAAATTATGTGGGCTTTTCTCATCTATTGCATTTCTCAAGTGGGGTTGCTTTTTGGTGTATCAGTAGGCTTCTCTACAGGCAAAGGCTATAGGGTATCTGGCATCAGCAATTTCTCTATCTTCTACTCCTCTTTTAGATGAAGATGTAGGGGACTACGGGTCTCAACAGCACCGGACGGGCCGAGTTTGGGCTGGTCTCAAGTGAGCTGTTTCTGATCGGACCTTTTCGTACTACCAGTACTAATCAGTCCGAGCCAGGCCGGGCCATTTACAAATCGGGCTTACTTACCTGGACCCATACCCAGCACATTTGAGGCTGGGTAAGGGCCTCAACCCGGCCCGAAAATTGCTACATAAATTGATTGATTCGGGTAGAATTCAGGCCGGGGTTAAATAGGGCTGATTTGTAAATGAGCTTTGTGAACTAGCTTATATCAGGCCCAATTCACTAATCAAGCCAGGTGAGGCTGGCCCATTATTTCTTAAGGTTACTTACCTTAGCCCATACCCAGCCCCTTGCCGGTCGGGCCAAGTCAGGCTCAAGTCCGACCCATGGAGACTCTCATGCAGATGGTCAAAGATTACTAGGCTATTTGAAGGATTTATAGACCGGGAGCTACAAGGCCCTCAGTATGGCTCCAGGCTCCACCTTACGGATTCCACTTAAATAGATTTTTGCAAAAGCTAAAGCTGGTTTTTGCCATAGTTACATTGTTTGCTGATTCGCTTAATACTAATTCGGGTTCACAATTCGCAATTTACTATTTTCAGATGAATCAAATTCACCACGGTAGGATGAGTTTTAAGATTATTTATTAATTACATAAAATTTTAACTTCAAATCATTTCTTTTTGCTTCTAAAACATTAACTAATCTTAATTTGACAATCCAATTGTTATACCGAATTGGATTCATTGTATTTAATTTGTGATTCGATGGGTGAGTGACCAAATTAAGTAACATATGTTTTAGCTGTTTTCAGCTTTTCTTCATTTTCAACACCAAGGACATTCTATTTCCTAATATTTTTGTTGACGCCACAGGTGATGACATGAGGAGTGGTGGGTTATTGATTGATCATATTGGACTCTTCCTTCTGCAAGGTTGTCGATTAATCCATGGTTCAAAATATTAACCAATAATTAAAATTATCGGTCAAGCCTGAAACGGAAATTCAAAAATTTCAACCGAAATGTACTAATCTTCAAATTATCGATTGATAATTTGAACATTGTTCAAAATATTATATTTTTTTTTAAATAAATAAAATAAAAAATAATAATTTTTTGATCTAAATCCTTACATTATCGGTGGAAATTTCGGCCGTTAATTCAAATTTTTGAATTTTTTGCCAATATTTTGATCCTTGGATTGATCATTCTTTCACTAGTTCATAGCTAATGAAATTAAAGCACCCTCTGGTCTAATAGTTATATTATTAGGGTAGTTCTGTTTACTCAATGGGTGAGGCACAAAGGGAAGGCCTAGTTCATATCCTAAAGTGTATTAACTAAACAAGGGTTACATGATGTGGTGTTACTTTTCACTATCGGTAGTTGGGAGTAGGTCTTTAGGAGCCACGCCAAACCGATTGTGGTTCAGTTCAATTTTGGTTTTGGCTGGCGGAAATCGAAAACTGCATACCAATTAGGTAATCTTAGAAAATCGAAAAAAATTGAGAAATTTTTTATAAAAAAAAAAACCGGAAATGGTTCAAAAATTTAAAAATAATAAATATAAATGAAATCGAACAGAACCGAACTTATTTTTTTCCCTGGTTTTGGTTCGATTTTGGTTTGGAAAATCAAAGAAAAAAATGAACTTGAACCGAAAACCGAAATTTTTGGTTTTCGGTTCGGCTTGGTTAACACAATCTACATCTCTACGAACAATTATTAGAGAAGAGTACAAGGAGTGTGAAAAAAGAAAAAAAATCTATTAAAAAACTTGCGTGAACGGTGGGCTGAGTTCAGATTTGTGGACATCAAACAAATCTCTTTAAGGGATTATGGCTCCTGACCGACATTTAAATGATCTTACACCATTAAAATTAAACTTTCTAGCTCACACCATTGAAGTGTGATTTATCATTATGCCATGTGACACACATCTATGATCAATCTAAATTTCCCAAGAAGTAGCAATCTATCATTTGAATATGTCTCAGCCCAATGTAACATGCTGATCATAAGTGAATTTGAACCATTCAATTGATAAATTTTAATATTAGCCATTAAAACTAAACTGTTTGTCTTCAATTAAGCCTTTCTCGAGATATAGTCTGTATCCGTACACGCAGTAGGCTATTTGGGGATTCGTATTCACCTTACTCGGTAGGTACACTCACTAAAGGAGTTGTAGCATGACAAACTCGTTATATGGATGGTCACATTCCAAGTGCTTTGCTTCACTTGCTTTCCAGACCCAGTACCGGATCGTTTCCTTTCGGTTGAGTGTGCCTTCCTTTTTTACTTTCTTGCAACAGTTTTGATATTATAATCCTTAAATCGAATGGTTCAAATCTCCATAAAACACTATTTTTGAGCATGTTGCTCTTTAATTTATGATCTATCACTTTGATGGATTGAAACACCTATATTTTAAACCCTTGATAATATAAAATTATTTAAATACCATTTTGATGCTTAAATAACGGTGAGGAGAGGGGGTCCCTCACTTTATTGTTGGTGACTTATTGCAAAAGGCAGTTGATAGTGATGAGAGATGAGAGAAGTGGGGGGATTGGAGAAACAAAAATAGGGGTAAATCCAATTAGATTAATTGTAGAGGGTATGAAGATTTAAACATAGTATTGCCATGGAGGTACATTCCAATGATCACTTTACCCAAGTATTGCCATGAAGGTGTAGAATTTTGTTGTCTAACTCAATCTCACAAAATCTACTTATGAGGTGAGTTGTGTCACAGGTTTATATATAGCCCAAGGCCATTGACTCTCGTGATGTGAGGTTTGGTTAATCATTTTAAGTTTCTTATGTGAGCGTTCATCACACGGCTCAAAAATCACACATATCATTAGAACCAGTCAACCGAAGTATTTTAATATTAACTGTTAAAAAATATAATTGTATATAGGGGTTTGGTTAGGTACTATCAAGTAGGACCCTATAACGGGTTCTACTTTATCTCTTACCATTCAAAGAGGAGATATGATGTTAGGGTTTCAAGGTGGAAACCAATAAGTGTTGTGTGAGAGAAATTAAAGGAGTAAGAAAGAGAAACTGACGTCGAGCTAAGAGAAAGGAGAACTCCAACCGATACTCAAAATCTTTCTTCTTCCTTGCAACAAAATCAACAACCTTATTTTGGATTAAATTTTAGGAAAAATAAAACTCCAACTCTTAAAATTTGATAAAAATAATAAAGAAAAATCTTGTTTGATCGCAGGTAATCACGCACACAGCAAGGTAACAAAATGAGTATCGGTATCAGTATCGAGTATCGGTCCTTGGAGGACCAATACGAATAAGCCGATACGGGCCCGTATCGGCCGATACCGAGTTGGATACCGATATGTATCGGTGCCGATTCGTATAGGTATCAACTGATATTTGATACCTTGGCACACTGTATCCAAATTTTTCTAAAAAGTGAATTTTAGAAGAAAATAATATTATCAAGAGGACACTCATGAGTGAAGGTAAGCTACAGAAGAAGTCCCTGATTTATCCACGTAACTCACTTATCTTTTGAACTTATTTTATATAAAAATAAAAAAATCGATGAAAAAAAATAAGTTTTAATGGAGACCTTTCTTAGTAAGTTTGTAATGGCCCATGATTTTTTTTTTCTTTTTTGTAGATATTAAAACTTATTTTTCTTTATTATGACCAAAGTGACAAATTTTTGTGAATTACAAATGAAGGGGTAAAACAAAATTGTTTTTCCCAAACTATTAAAACTTATTTTTCTTTATTTTTCGGAAAAATTTCCGAAAGTTTTCAAAATTTATCCGAAATAAACCGAAATGACCCTCCACCAAAATACTGCTGAAAACACAATTTTTTACTATGATTATGGCCCTGTAAAACTAATATTTTATAATATGCCAAAATATTCAAAAAAAATTCCTTTATTTTTCTTACTATATATGTAAAAAAAGAGTGGCAAGAAAAAAAAAAATTTTAATTTTTACTGTACCTTCACATTATTTTAGTTTTTCCCATCAAGAACTCAAATTCGACACCATGGCTTTCTATCAGTCCAACGGGTTCCAACTGAACACAGAAAAATTGAGCAACGTGTCCAAGACCGATACGTATCAGTTGATTCATATCGGTATACTGATTTTATTACCTTGTTGTGTGCCCAGTCACCCGTGATCGAACAAAGATTTTCTTTATTATTTATCTCAAACTTTAAGAGTTGGAGTTTTTTTTTTTTTGCCTAAAATCTTACCCAAAATAAGGCTGCTGACAAGGTATCAAAAATCGGCCAATAGCGATACATGTCTGGTATCCGATACCGTATTGGCCGATATGTGTCGGGTATTGGCGGATGCATCTTGGCCAATACGTATCGGTACCGGCTGAGTCGTATCGGTCTGGGGCAAACCGATACTTAAGACTGATACCGATTTTGATACCTTGGCTGCTGATTTCATTGGAAGAGAGAAGAAAGATTTTAAGTGTTGGTTGGAGCTCTTTCTCTCTCCTCCACATCCCTTTCTCTCTCTTACTCCTTTTATTTTCTCACTCATCATTTATTGGTTTCCAATTTGAAACGCCAACATCATATATTCTCTTTGAATGATAAGAGATAAAGTAAAATCCGACATAGGGTCCTACTTGGTAGGACCTGACCAATCCCCATTGTTATATATTAGACTGTATAGCTCAAATCACTCAATAACTTGTGATATTTTTGCCAATGGTAGCCTTTATCATGAGCTATACCTTTGATGACTTGGATTGCTAAAAAGATGTATCATGTGACATAAAATGGTGCTTCTTATGGTCTCAATGCATAAATGATTCTTATATCACATATTTGTTTGCCTTAAGATACGCTAATAAATTGTAGACGTACAAGAAAATATTTAATGGTGCATGCTACTCTTTTAATGGAATTCAAAGAGTGCAAGGGATTTGAGAATTAGTAAAAATATGACATAATAAATTGAATGCAAATTTAATGACGGGAGAGCTTAAAAGAGAATTTAGTTGAAAGTAACAATCATTTAGTGTCATATTGTCATAACCATTGCTATTTAGGCTCGACTTTACCGTCACATGATAAATTTCATAAGGGCGTATCAAATAAGATTAATACAGGTTGAATGAAATAGAGTCAAGCAACAAGAGTCTTCGTGACCCAAGAATTTCACTTAGAATGAAGGGGCATTATTATAAGACGATTGTTAGACCTTTCATATTATATGGTACAAAATATTTGACCATAAAAAGTAACAAAAAGATAGAGTACATATTCTGCATAAAAAAAGATAGAGTACATGGCGACGGGAAACATATGTTGAGATAGATGTTGACAGTAATAAGAAAGATTAAAATTCAGAACGACTACATAAGGGAAATATTGATGACACCTACAAAAGAAAATATTATGGAATATAATGTCGCTTCTGATAGTTTGGACATGTTGACGGGATGCACGAAGTAGACCTAGCATAAGGACTGAGACACCATAAGTACAAGTAAGTAGGAGCATAGGAAGACCAATGACGACATGAAAGGAAGTAGTGAGAAGAGCTGAAAGATTGTGAGGCTACAAAGAACTTAGCTATGATAAAAGACAAGTGGACAAATAGGACTCACAAAGCCGACTCTAATTAAATGAGATAAGGCTATGATAATGATAGCCCATTATTCCATATATATTACAAAGTGATCAAACTCATTTAGGGATTAAATTTTCGAAAGCCACATGTTTTATAGTTAGAGAATCTTGCATCACTACTAGGGTTTTCATGTGCGCTCCAATCCTAGCTTACCCTATCGAGGGAGGGGGTGTTCATCTACGAAAATAGTTGACAGAGATCATTTTTCATCCCAATCTTCTACGGTATTTATTTGCGAAAATAGTTTAAGGAGATCATTTTTCGTCCCTATCTTCCATACAAAAGCTCTTGAGATCATAGGCATAATATGAGATGGTCCATGTTGATCACACATCCCAAAAGTGTGATCATTGACTTTTAAACCTCGATTACTTATCTCTTCTAATTTGTGGGTCTCTTGCTAAAGTTGACTTAGATTTCTTTAGAAGAAAGAGAAAACCGCTTTCACATGGTTGCTGGAGATGCGTTGTATCTTCTCATAATTTAATTTGTGGGTCGTTTTCTTAGATCTACGTTTAGAAAGAGGGATGCTCTGCCCACCCCTAGTTTTATTCCTTTATACCAAAAAGGATATTGAGGTGTGTGGATGGCAGAAATTCGTATGCAACCCAAAAAATTATTGAGTGCTATGAATCATATGATGGAGAGTTTCATCCTAATCTTCCACATAATGGAGGGGTCAAATAATGAGTTCATGTGGCACACATCCCAAAAAGTGAAGGTGAACCATATTTGATGGTATACCGTGATCATGTTCACATTTTGAGATGTTTTTCATGTGGAATCAACATCTGATCCAATGGTAGGCTCCTGACCTCAAGATCTATTATGTGAAAGATTGGGGTGGAATCAGCATTTGATCGGATGGTAGGCTCACGACCTCAAGATCTATTATGTGAAAGATTGGGATGAAATACGATTTCTATCATCTGATTCAAAAAAGTCAACGTTCTTCACTTTGCTTAAGTGGTGTGGCCATAGCAAAAAGAGTTCGGGAATAAATCGGCTTTGAAGAAGTCCGCAAATTAGATCTAAGAATAAATGGTTAGCATCTTCTCATTCTTCAGGAAAAAAAAAGTAACGTTGAAAACTAGACTGTCTAGAGAGAGAGAGAGAGAGAGAGAGAAAATGAACAGAAACATGAAAGGTTTACTGATTGGAGTGGTGGGTGCAGGGATAACCTTCTCTGCTTATTCACAGACAGTCTATACAACATCCCAATGCATGGTCATTGGCCTAGCTGTTCTCCTCATTGGTCTTCTCATACAAGAAGGTCTTATTAATATCTAAGCTCTCCAATCTCTTCTTATCTGTAATCTAAGGCCAAAACTACATCTGGGTCTTTTTAATTTTGAATCATAAGGTGTTTTATGTCCCCGTTGACTTTTTTTTTTGGCGATTTGGGCAGTTGGATGGATATATACCGCTTCATGATATATATAAGTTCTTAATATCATATGGTATTATGAGTTTTCTTTGATGAGATTGTGTCCTTTTGTCTTCTAGGTGATCATGTAATTGGGTATCTTGTTTTCTGATGTTTCTTGTGTTTTAATTAGTGGGTAGTTTTAAAAATTGCTATAATTGGGGATTTTGAGTAGTTTATTTGTTGATTCATGATTCAAATGCATATGTTTTATGAAAATTTAGTTTGTTTCATTTCCCTATTGGTGTGAGTCTATATGGTAATTAAATTATATATTATTGGATTCTAAATTGGATGGTTCTGGCTTTACATTAGGTGGAAATTTGAAGAATTTATGGGGATTTTGAATAGTTTCTTCCTTGAATTATTTGTGGGTTGTTGAAGAATCTAAGGGCATTTGAGCAGTTTTTGTTCCATCGTTAAATATGTTATCCCATTGAGCTAATCAAATCAAAGGCTAGCTTAAAGAGGATCAAAACCATCATAGAAAAACCAAAAGAGAGGGAATTAGGCGCCTGAAATTAGTGACAAAAACTCCCCAATCTCAGCCCAAAAGAATTGGGCTGTCGACGCTCTGCGCCGGTCTTCAATCGGCACTATCATTTTTCCACTACAAAAACTAGGCCGAAACCGGACTCAGATAGAAATTCGGCCCGGGCTCAAGATTTTTATTTAATCCCAAACCCGACCCAAACTGGGTGAGTCGGTCAGGTTTAGGCTGAGCCTGGCCCATTGCCCGTTCATAATCCTCTCAATCATAGCCTGGATGGTGTTCCCAAGGTGTCAAACTCAGTATCGGATATCGGTCCATGCAGGACCGATATGAATCGGCCCTTTAAAAAAAAACCACAAGGTCTTGGCTTCAAACTGATACGTATTAGCCGATATGGGTTCGTATCGACCTCCACCGATACCAGGTTGGAGGACCGATTCGTATCAGTAATTTACCGAAAAACAGATCCATATTGCCATATTAGTATTGGCCGATTTTTTATACCTTCAGTGCTCCTGTTGATGAATCTTATAAGATTATATGTTTGACAATTCCTGACACATTTTTATTAAAATAAATAGCCTCCCAATTAGAGGTCTACCTGTAATCTTTCTAGTCACTAACCTTTGTATACCATCTAAAATACAGCCTTTCCTAAAATGTAAACTATGATGCATTGTATATATCTATTATCATTCATTGAACTCATTGATTGAATGGTTGATATCACAGAAAAACATCCATCATAGGGTTGGTGGTCAAACTGGAGTATGTCGGAATCATTGCCCTAATAGATCAGGTCTGTCATGATCTCTCTCAAGAGTAGCCGAGTGTGATCATCAACGGGCCCATTAGATAAGGCTTTTGAATGATTAAAAGTAGAGTTCATTGGATTGAATATATATATATATATATAGGAAAAGGGATCCGTCCTCCAACCTTCTACGTAGAGCTCCATGTGGTACTCAAAATAGGGTTTTGATGCCAGTGGACATTGGGTGTATTGCTTAGATCATTTTTGAAAAAAAAAATTAAAAACTCATCTCCACCGTGTATTTTTTGAATCGTGAAATGTGGACCAATGAAAATCGTTAAACTTTGACTTTTGGGTTTTAAATTTATTTTTTAAATTTTTTTTTAATATTGATCTAAATTGTCCATCTGTGCTCTACGTGGCACCCAAAAAATATTTTGGGTGCCACGTGGAGCTCCACATGGATCTTGAAAGACGGTCACTGACCTCCATTAGAGGACCTAATCGGCTCCCATATATATATATCAATGGTGATTAAGGAGGTAGAGATTAAGGAATAGGAGTTGACAATTTTATTGATTGAAGGACAAAAAAAAACATAATATGAAAGGAATAAAGAAAGAAGGTTGTGAAAACTTAGGGAACAGGATTCAAGACTATGGTCGATCTGATCGCATGATCGAAATCGGCTATCGCTCTGGTACCATGATGAATCCTATAAGTCTACAATTTTTACAGTTTCTTAACACTTTTTTATTAATAAAACTACCCTATTAAATAAAGGTAATTGCAAAAAGTTTCCAACCTTTACATTTCTAAGATAACTCTAATCACTCACTCAAACCTTTCCTATACATCTCTAAAGATTTGGTGCTTGTGGCTTATACCATACCATATCTTGGAAATGTGGTTATACAACAATCTGATCGAAATTTCGGCCGAAATCTCAAAATTTTTTAATTATAACATGCGCACGGCTGATTGATCAGAGGGATACTCGTGAAGTACATAAAATAAAAGGATTTAGCAGTAGGTAATCATTTGGGGCAATGCACCAAATTCTAGTATCTTCTCTTTCACTGATAAAAAAGAAAACATAGAGATTTAGTAGTTTGTTTAAGATCTATTGATAGTAGTAGGGCTGTCACATAGTCTCAAAAAGTGATTTGAGAACCGGAGTTGATCAAATGGACATTATCAGCTTAGCATTGAATTAAAATTTGATTGTTTCTGATGGTATGCCCATGATTTCAAGTGTTGGATTTATACGGATTTATTGATCCGACTATCTAAATATATGCTTCAGGATTTAGACATATGATTAATCAAAATAATAAATTAATAATCTATAAATTAAAATATATATGCACACCTTGAGTGTGAGTCATGATAATGGGTAGCCGATCTTCAACGATCTCATCGCTCTCAATATATCCTAACACAATGGAGATGCTTTTGCTAATAGGAATGGTTGAAGTGTGTGGAGCAATCGTTGGGACCAAGCATCCCTTTTATTTATAGTCAAAGAATCTTTTCCCATTAAGGACTTAAACTACTAATTATATTGTGATTGGAAATCACAATCATATCTTAACTAAAAGACTTAATTATTGGTTGTTTATTATCTTTAAATTCACCGAATTAGCAACTATTATATCACAAGATTGATCTTACATTATTCACCGCTCAACGGATTGACCACAGTGACAGCCACCAAAATAGAAACTTCTAACATCAAGATCCAGCGTGTGGAATTCATGTGAGTCAACCACATGTGACTTAACCATCACGATAGAAAACCAGAGTTAAGATCAACTCACGAAATACTGAATGGGTGGTAGGCTTAGTAGGGATCGAATATACAATATCGTCATTATGAGCAGTATTTTTCAACCATTATGATACAATATACACACCCGATTCGATATACGTACTAATATGGGTCGATATTGGCCCATATTGATTCATAATGACCGATATATATTATCCATAATCTCAAAAAAGACTTTTGGGTTAATTTTTTTAATTATTTCATAGTATTTAGGTACTTTTGAAACATTGTAAAATAAAAAGTAGAATTTTAATATTGACCAATTTAGCCAATAAGCATCCAATATACCCGGTACATATCGGTTTTAAAATCATTTTAAATAATAACAAATAAGGAAAATATCTAACAATTATCTCTTAATTACTAGTTTCTAAAACTAATTTACGACCTAAAGTTACAACAAATAAGGAAATAAAGTGTCACGACCCAGAATCCTTACCCGACCTCAAGGGCCTAGAATTCCGTGTTATGACACCGCACGCTTGTTAAGGCGATAAGCGGACATACACATAATTCTTATACCGATTTAGCATATGGATCAAGGCATTTAATAGCATCATTTAAAAATAAATTATTCAAGCAAACAACAGCGGAAAACGTAGATGACGTTAATTAAGTGATAAATCCTAACCATGCATCTATAATTGAAAGCAAGCAAAGGTTTTACGTGGAATAAAACAGTCCCAACGCAAACCCATAATTGGTGCTGAAAAATAAAAGTATCTAATAACAAATCTCCCCTAAAAATAATAAAACTATGACTAAAAATCTCTCAATGCTCAAAGTAATCCGCCGGATCTATTCCCTCGTCCAGATGGTAGCCGACGTCTTCACGCTCTTGAGCCGCATCAGGAACAGCAGCATCCCCATCCTCAGTGATGGAAAAATCAGAGTTCTCACCAATCGTTAGTTTTGGGAGGGTGAGTTTACTCGATCACGAATCAAAGAGTTGCACCATCGATCCACCATAAAATACTCAGGTGATCGTGTGCAATCGCTTGAGTTGCGATACATTTTGAAATAAATCAAACAACCATAAATGATTACAAAAAACATCTAAGATCTCATATCCATCATAACAAAACTGAAAAATATAGCATAAAAAGAAAAAGAAGTAACATAAAATGAAAAGACCTGACATAACATGAAATATATATGATGCATCAAGTTCTGATCTCCTTTTGTGTCTGCTTTGTCGACTTTTCCTATGTGGCATATCTTAAGACTTAATATTGCACCATACGCCTACACAACGTACTTTCACATCTTACCTTATTTTCGTGATACGACTGTGCGCAGCCGAGGCCTATCACGCCGAGGTCCACGGTAGATAACCACCTAACCTCCATATCATATCGTATACCATCATCCCCGATGTGGTTGCATGCATGTATTTAAATCGTTGTCCCTTACATTCGGGACATCGTCAGATCATATTGTCCTTAAGACCCGCTCGTCATAGACGTTAGATCTTGCGTGTACGCAAGACATGGCACGTGTAGAAACTTAGTTATTTTGGTCGGCCTTCACAACGTAACTTATCCGTAGATTCGTATCTTACCTTATCTTACATATAATTCCTTATCATTTGCTTAAAACTAATTTAAAGTGAGCCATGGTGCGATAAGATTCACAAAATCACGCTTCCCAAGGAACGGGTTCCGTAGTAACCTGGATATACTTCGTGGGCCCATACTCCCATAGAGGTGTTGCATCCGCATACGGATGGATACATTCCAAGTTCCACGTGACTGATAATCCAATCCCACCATGACGAAGGCTTAAAAGTCGTGTGACATAGCTTATTTCTTTTTAATTGTCGTATGCCCTATCGTGATTTTTCTATGGGTGCATGCCATATGATGAAAGGACTAACTTGGCCTAAAGAAACTCTTTCATACACCTTCCATGCTTGTGGATATAAAATAATAATTAATATTTGAACAGAACAGATATTTCATACAAAAATTTTTTGGAGAAACCTTCTATGGGCCGTCAGATTACTGATCGGGCCTTCTGTTTTTAAAGTTTCATAATATTTGTGCAGTCTTAGTATCGACACTTTTTACTAATTTGACCTAAGAGTGGGTCAATGTGGCAGTCAAATGATCCACTTAGCCTAGTTATACAAGGGTTAATATTCCTCACTAAATTTTCCAATTTGTGAGCCTCAAAGCGCGTCCTAGAAATTTTAGTGACACTTTCTGAGTCATTAGATTACATTGAGTTACTATTGAGATCGTTTTGAAGTTGGTCCTATGGGCCACTTGCGTCTTAATTCTCAAAAATTAAGGGTCAAAGGTAACCCATGTATTATTCCATGTGGCACCTAAGGCTAAAATAAGAAGGCACGAACTTTGAGTCATTTATCCTCTAATCTGAACCATTTGATGGTTAGACAATAAAATTTTACCTAAGGTTGATTCTTTTGTCCCGATCCCGATTCGATCTCTAGCACACTAGATCTTCCAGTCAACGTTTTACAAGATCTAGCAGTCAAGTGCACACTTAGTGTACCTACAATGTGGCGATCAGATTGAACAGATCTGAACCATCAGATATTTAAGAAAAATGATTCTAAGGTATTAGGTCGTTGGGCCCAATTTATTTTGACCTTTAAGGTCTCAAATCTAAGGGTCAAATCCTTCATGTTCACTGATATCTAAATAGCCTTTTACTTTTTCTTGATTTGTGGGCTAAGTTCTCGAGTTCTGAACCATTAGATGTCTCGAGGATTTCAATTTGTGGAGATGGTCCATCTCTGTTCTATTTTTTGGGTTGGGCCCATAAGGTCCAACTTGAATCTATTTCATTTGAAATCAATGGTGCTAGAAGGATGGTTGCACCAAAATATTCATATCAGGTAAAATTCTTCAAAGTGCCCAACTACAATAGTTGGCACGGGCAAGTTATCACCGGCATTGTCGGCGTTTAGTTGGGCCGATCCCCGAAATATATCTTATCTTCACTGACGAAATTGGGGAGAAGAAGAGCTCTCTCTCTCTCTCTCTCTCCACTGTAAACACCTATATAAGCAATACAAAACCCTATATATATTCATTATATATCTATATATATTAAGGGCAACTATTATATGTCCATGTATAGGATTTATGCTATTATACACACCGAAATACATGTATATATATATAACCTTTGAATACCTAAATAAGATAAATAGATATTCATTTAATATATATATATATATATATTTATTTATTCTTATTATTATTAAAATAAAAAGTTGAATATTTTAAGATCGATCGAGGGGCACCCACCTCTTGAAGCGTGCTCGGCGAATCGATGGCGGTTAGGGCGATAGAGATCGGCGTCCACGATGGGTCATTCACGATTACGCTCTGTCTTCACCTCGATTTGTGATAGAAAAATACTATAGTGGTTCTTGTGGAAGAACACACAAGAGATTTAAAAGAGATTAGGGTGTTTTTAGAAAAAGGTGGCTATAGAAGAAGATGGAGTGACACGGCTAGGGTTTTTAAGAAGAATTCTTATAATAATAGTTTAGGGTTCTCCGTAGCTTTCTTATTTATAATATAAGGGCATTAATTCGGTGTTAAGCGGTCGCACTAAATAAGGGTGTATAGGCTTTTATTTCAAGGTTTAAAATAAAGGTTTAAACTCACGTAGTAAGATTTGATCCTTAGACCTCTTGTTTATAACCAAAGTCTTTCAACCACTAGGCCACCACACAACTTGTGTCAAATAAGGATAATTTTAAATATAAAACCTTTTTGAAAAACCAAACAAATTCAGTTTTAAATTTTTAGGGTCGTTACATAAAGAGTAATTAAGTTCTGTCACAAAGTGATTCTTTCTTTTAAGCGTCGAAATCCCCAAAAAGTTCTGATTTTAATGATAGAGAGATTTCCTTCCTATATAGGACTTCAAAATAAAACACAATTAAAAACCACTGGATTCAAATATCTCAAGTGATATTCAAATCTGACACTCTTTTGAACCATTAAATCCCAGTTGGACTTCCTAATCGGGTCCATTAATATTCAAATTATGGCCAGATATATAGGTCTTTAAATTAGGACGCCCTGGCCTAGTGACAAATTTTGTTTTCGACAATTTTTTGGTGGGGCTCATTTCAGTACATTTCGGATTAATTTCGATAACTTTTGGAAAAAATTGAAAAGCTTTTGAAGATTAAAAATATATGGAAAATATATTTAATATTTTTTTAAAAAAATTACTAAAATATATATTAAATTAATAACATATTTTTAAAAAAAAATAGAAGTTTTAAAATATAATTTTTTTTTTTAAAAAAAGTACCAGAATTTCACCGAAAATTATTGAAATTTACCGAAAATTTCCAGAAAATTTCGTTAGACCCCCTTGTCGGTAAATTTTGCCGAAATTTCTGTTAAATTTGTCACTATGCCCCTGGGTCTTTATTAATTAATTTTTTTAGCCAATTTCAACCCTCTTTAACTCTTTTTTGTGCCTCTAAACTTGCCCCACCTCTGCCTTCACATGTACTCCATCAATAATAATTTCGATGTTCCCTTAACCAAGCCATCGGTTTTATATATATATATAAAATTTTTATTTTAATCTTTTTTGATAACTTGGACGCTAAAGCACACCATTAATCTCAGGGGCACCTACACATCCAGGTCAGCACTGAATAAAAATCCCTAAGGTGGCCCAGGGTCGGCCCTGGGGCAAGGCCAACGAGCGGCTGCCCCTGAATTTTTAGGGCCTCAAATTCTTGTAAGTCGTTACATGATAGTTACTTAATATAATTTTTAATGTACAAAAGCATTCAATCAAGCCAATGTTTAGTGAAGTGATTGGTGTTACTACACTTTTTACCGAACGAGTTGTACGTTCAACTCTTCCTGCCTACCTCTGTTTCCACCCACACGTTCTCTGAAAGCGCCGACATTCTCCCTTGAATACCATTGATTTCTTCGGATCATATGATGTAGATCATGCTTCAGCCCAATCTTTCACACAATAGATCTTGAGATCATGGCTCACCTATCAGACGATCAAATTTTTTTTCCATGTGTCACAGATCCCTAAAAATTCATATTTGAGTGTGATATGTGTCATATGATTCAAGGGCTATTTCTTGAGGATTTCTGACACATTGAAACAAAAACTAATTGTTTGATAGGTGCGCCTTGATTTCAAGATCTATAATGTGGAGGATCAAGGTGAAACATGATTCCATCATCTTATCAAAATCAATAAGTTGTTTTCAAGGGATCTAGGACGTGGCCGCTTGCAGAGAATGCATGCTCGAGATCAGAGGTATCCTTATCTTACATGACCATTATGTGATTGCAGAGAATACATGCTCGAGATCAGAGGTATCCTTATCTTACATGACTATTATGTTGACCATTATGTCCCCCCCCCCTCCAATTTGAAATATTTTTAAAAAAGGAGCCACAAAGAATACTTTTATATATGACCACACCAAAAATCATTGATTTCTTTAAGTCAGATTATGGAGATTGTGTTTCGCTCCAATCTTCACAGAAGGGTTGAGGCCATGAACATTCCATCAGACCGTTAGTTTTCTATTCCACATGGCATAGATCCCCAAAAAAAGTGGTGAAATCACAAAATGCTCATAGGAGATAATGCTCACTTTATTGGCATTTTTGTTTTTAAGTGCGGTGCAATTACATTTTGTTTGTACAATCATTAAAATAGTGCAATGACTTAAATTTGGGGTGCAAGTATTGGCTCCTATATATAATAAATTTTAATTTTTTTTCTTAAACAACAATTTTGAGCTCCTTACAATTCCATTTTTCGCATATGACCTACTAATTTTAATCTACTTGCCAGCTATCAAAAGAATTTATTTATGTAACCTTTTGAGACTTTAAAGTGTTAAAAATAGGTAGTGAGAGATTAATGATAGTTAAAGTGCTAAAAAATATAAAAAAATTATTTGTTGGGTTACTCGATCCGACCGGTGTGTTCTACTATTTAGCTTTTGTCTTTTTGTGTTATATTTTCCTTTAATGTATATAGTAGAATGTAATAGGCAAATATTTGTAATCTTAGAGTAACGAGTATTGTTGTATATGTCAAAAATAAAAATGAGGGTAACTTTTTTTTTAGATTAATATGGAGGAACCCTATTTTAGAAACTCACCACGGGCTCCAAAAATCTCAAGACCGGCCTCAAGGGAGGTGTGTTTCAAACTCAGGTCTCCTGCTTAGTGAAGCGGGTACCTGGCTATCTTGCCAAACCCCTTGAGGTTGCCACTGGCTATATGTGGCCAGTATTACTTTGCTATTGATAATATAGAGAGTATTTAGCTGGCAAGGTTGCCTTTGCTAATTTGTTCAGGATTTCGGCTACTGGATTCTTTCATTTACAGTTCTTGACTGCTATAAGTGGCTAGTCATACTTTTGGCTACTGGATTCTTTCATTTACGGTGCAACATTTTATCAGTATTGAACCACAAACTTGTTTAATTTTATGGTTTAGATTGCTCCATTTCGCTTGTGCCTTTTCATGCAATCTTTGATCCACCAAATTCTTGTTCATGTGCCCACGATTAGTGACCCGTTTCAATTTAGTTGTGAACGTGTTGATGACCATATATAAGCTCCAAGAGTGTTTAGCCACTAGGTTTGGAAACAAGCCTTTAAAGGGCATGCACATAAAGCTTGCAATCCTAAAAATCTCAAACTTAATATTAGAAAAGTAGTACAATATTATTTTTGGTTTAACCCATGAATGGGTTTCTACAAATGACTAAGGCTTGAAGTTTCTATCCACGATCTCACACTAATTTGCAGCCTCTTGGCACCCAATCACATAAGTAAATATGCATAAGAGCAGCTCGATGATATAATTATTTTGTAATCGATATATATAATATAAAATTGGACTTTTTTAACATGAGATGGAACCAGAATTCATATACAAATAAATTTATGGTAATTTGTAGTTTTTGGTGCCCATGACCATATGAGAAGAGAGAGAGAGAGAGAGAGAGAGACTGTGTTGCTTTAATGGAGATAACTTAAAGCAAACTTGATCGCGTGCTTCCTCTGCACCATGCAAAACAAAATGAGGAGATCAACAGAAGGTGAGAGATATATTAGCAATTTAGCATAAGTAAAGAGTGAAAAAGGCTAGAGAAAATGACATTTAAAGTAATAAATCACACATAAATAGCACCAACTATTACACTGCCAAAACCTGCAACAAGGGCCACCATAAGATATAGGTGTTAAAAATAATAAATAAATAAATAAATAAAAGAGATAGAGAGTGAGAGCATGAGTAAGAGTACTGCTATCTACTCATGACATGCACACCAACTAGAAAAGAGACTTTTATGAGTTTATATAGTTTATATGGGTACAATATTAGCGGGTGTGTCACCAGTAATTTGGAGTCAGCATTTTAAGATCTGAATAATAAAAGCCAGATTAAACATTTTTTAATGGATAAGCATGAGATTTGAATACCTGAAACTCAAGGCTAAGCTTGAGGCATCATCATTGAGGCAGGCAAAGATCTAAGATAGCTCCTTAAACGCCAAATACAAGGCCATGCCTGCAATCATCACCATCATCTTGGGTCTAGCATGAGAAGAAGAGGAAGAAATGTAGCCAAAGACGATTTGCCGATTAATTTTTCTTATATATATATATATATATATAATGGCGGGAACTAGTGTTATTTGGATGTCAAGTGATCCCAATGAGAGGATCAGATGCTGAGGCAACATGTATACAACAGATCAGATTCAAACAAAAAAAATTCAAGTATACTTGAATATATATAGCATTGAAATGCTATAGGCACCCTTTAACTATATATATATATATACCCAGTTGGAAAAAACTGCCGGCAAGTCATCCTTGGCTGCACTATAGATCCTCATCCCCACATCCAAGACCTAAGATGAATAATACTAAAAAAAGCCATTATTAGCAAATCCATCGTGGATCTCAGTTTTTTTTTTCTATAAACAAAGAAACCAAAGCAATCCCACACTGCCCAAAAACGCAATAGGTTTCCACAAGCAGATGGAATCTAATAACACCCAATAGGAGAACATAGAACTAATTGAGAAATATGAATCTGCTCTTTATTAGAAGACACAGAGATATTGGCCCAAATGGGATGGGGAGTCTGTTGTGGGCAGGTAGAGAAGAAGAAGAGGATTGGGTAGAAAGCTTGTTGACAGGAAATTGGACGAATGGGGTTTGAGGAGAGGTGCTGTTAGGGTGTGCTTGACTGCTTATAAAGGATTTTTGATGGTTTAGATTTGGATGGGTTGTTGGCACTTGGCAGATTAGGAAAGATTGATGGTATCTCTGTACGGTTTGGACAGGCTAAGATATGGTGGTCTATGGCTTTCTATGTTGTAACCAATGGTTTAAAGAGAAGAGATGAAGTTTGATTTGAAGGGATCTGACTGCCTGCATGCCTCCATCAGTGCTAAGGGTTGACTGAGCCAAATTCTTAGGGTCTATTAATAAAATAAATTATAGGTAGCATAAGCATCTGTTATCATCAGCTCCCAAGTAAATATCTAAGGTATTGGTATTTGCAACTAAGATCTGCTCTCCCCAACCAAGGTTCTTACACCTGAAAATTGTACAGCCTTGAATCAGACGATGGTAATCATTTTATCGGCCCAATCTTACACAACGGATCTTTGTGGCATACATCCTAAAAGTGATATGATATTGTCTTCTCATGATATGCCTATGACACTACAAAAAATAAAAAAGACTAATAGCGGCAGCCATAAACTGCCACTATTAACAAGAAAACTGCGGCTAATACCCTTGCCGCTAATAATTTTAATAGTTTTTTTATTAATAGCGACACTTTTTTGCCCCAAAATGCTACCAGTATTTTTGTAGTGTGATTAGTCACTTTTGAAGATGTGTGCCAAATGGAATCAATATCTGACTATTTGATAGGTGATGCATGACCTAAAGATCAATTTGTGGAAAATTAACAATCGCCATCTACTGAATCAAGGCAATCAACAATTTCGTGTGTGAAAACCTAATCGTGGAGACCAAATTTTCAGTTGCAAATAACAGCACCCAATATAGGGTTGGAAGTTCCTTCTAACCAAGGTTCTGAAGAAAAAAAAAAAAAAAAAAAAACCACCTTATGTATCAGGCATATGCACCAGCTGGCCTAAGGCTGGCAATAGGGCCAAGCTGGCCCATCAATCCGGCCCCAAAATCTTAGGACCAAGACTTAAAAATGACATAAAAGGGCAGGGCTAGGGCCTTGAAACCAAAAGCCTGATGTTCATCGAGTCAGGTAAGGGCTTGACAAGTTAAATCCTGTAATCTTGGCCCAACCCAAGGATTCCTTTTAATTATATATATAATAAATATGTTAATATAAGTATGCAAATTTATTATACCATTTACAATCAAATTATCAAAATAACACTCAATAGTACCGTTAGATTTATGAAGTGGATAATTATAATGGTATTTTAAATATTTATAAAGAGAGGACTTACCAACTTAGGATATTCTTTTTTCTCATTTGAAACAATTTTCTTTTATCTTTAAAAGAAAAAAAAAATGACAATAAAAAAAAGTTTATAAGACTTAGTACCTCATGGTTTCTCTAAAACCATGGACTTAGTTCCCGATGGTTTCTCTAAAACCAAGCTTCTAAATTCTAAATTTCTAAGATGGACCTCCTAACTTACAAGTCACTTCTTGTGATAGGAGGGCTATCATTTGGCTTACACTCATAACGACTACCCCAATTAAAGTAGGGTTATTTTTTTAATAATGAAAAGGTTGCCATATGAGGTGTACGTATTTTTTTTTTATATATATAGAGAGAGAGAGAGTGAGAGTGATGGTGTTGATATTAGGGCAGAGGATCTCGTGATAATGGTTAGGGTGTGACATGGGCTTCACTTGGCTTTTGTACGTACTTTTGAACCCTCTTGGAAAACGGCTCCATGCTTCTCCATTTGTATTCTGAAATCACCCTCCTCTTTTCCTGCCACCTTTTAGATACACTAATCTTCTTTCGGCTACTCTTTTTTCAAAGACAAAAAAAAAAACACCTCTTACACGTTCGTACTATGGTTTATTGATCCTTGCTAGATTTTACCTTCCCAACCTAACCCTCTGATTCTCAAGAATTACCGAAGGTGTCCTCCTTCCAAGATATAGTACGAGAGTAGTGGGTCTACAATGGGTGTCGACTGTCCACCCATACTCTCTGGACTCAATAGTCCACACATTTGTGTGATTGCTGAACGTGCATGAACTTTTAATGCATGGAACTCCGTGTAAACTATACAGTCACATGGATCTGTGGACTGGTTTACTGCCCTTGATGTGGTGGGTGGAACACCCATGGTAGACAATTGAAAGTTCATACACGTCACTCGTAGATCTCTGGACTGTTCTACCCCCATGATGGGTGGGACACCCATTGTAAACAAATGCACCTCATTCGGTCACACATATCTATGGACTGCTCATGATGGGTGGGCACCCATTGTAAACAAATGCACCTCATTCAGTCACACATATCTATGGACTGCTCATGATGGGTGGGCACCCATTGTAGACTAACTCTTACTTTAAAGATGGCATCCATAATATGGAGAACAATATATGTCATTTGTCTACTTATTTATGTACAAATATACGCTCTCATGTAGTTTATAATATTTCATATGATTTCTCTCCAAATCTTTATTGGTCTTTGTCCTTTTAACTTCTATCATTTAAAGTCACACTCAATTCATTAAAAGCAACATTCTATAATATTTTATTATATGAGGTCATCTCTAAACTTCTTCACTTCCACATGAACTTGAAAGTTATGAATGAATTTCGACGTAAAGAGGGAATTTTTTTTAGAAGGAAAACATATTACACAGACTACAACTGCAGCAACATCAAGAGAACATCCAGGAACAACAACTCAAAGAATCGCCAAAAATAGGAGACGAACAATACAAAAATGGTATGTGCATTTGGAGCCGGAAATTTAAAAAAAAGACTTCTCGATATTATTGTATCGAGAAGTCTTTTTTTTTGCATATATCCCCTATGTTTTGGCATATTTATTAATGTCACCCCATGTACCACTTATTCATAAATAATCCCTTAGTTTGCAGTACTTTTATGTTTAAATAACACATTGAGTTATTGTTCTATTAAGTGCCGTCTCTAAAAAAGTAAAGTGACGTCGAGAAGTAATTCTAACACGAGAAAAAAAAACAATGGAGGTAATTGTGCACTTTGCCTATGTTCTGATACATACACACACACACATATATATATATATATATGTGTGTGTGTGTGTATCAGAACATAGGGGTTATATGCACAAAAAAATCCTTCTATTTATACCCGGGGATGATAGTTGAAAATATAATAATTCATAGTTATATGTTTAGATGGGAGAATATTGAGATTATTTTAATGGATTGGATTCTCTTACTTAAAGGACTTGTAAGTTTGAAGGAGTTAGAGGCCTTCTTGAAAAATATAATTAATGAGGCATTGTTGGTGATATCGCGATATAATAAAATCCAAAAAGAAGAGAAAATTTATAATAATTTAGTTGTAGAATTCATTTTGATCTATAGAAATTTATTATAAACAGCGACTACTGTCATCAACTTTTCTCTCGAGAATGGAATTTTGGGCCTGAATTGTACCCCTGAAGATGAAGTGAGTTTTATGTACCCGAGTCGAGTGCCGATGTATTTAGTAGTCAGTATAATTTTTCGGGATGTGTGCCATGTGAAATCCACATATGTAACATTTGATGATAGACCCATGATCAAAAGTTCTAGCGTGTGAAAGATTGGGTCTAAAATTCATGTCTATTTTCTAATTTGGATATAGCACTCAATGGCTACTTCTGTTCTAAAAAAAACCCGAACCCAAATTGAACTAATTCCATTTCAGTTCCGGCTGAACGGAACCGTAAACCAAACTTTTCGATTTTGGGTTCGGTTCAAGTACCCGAACTTATCTCCACCAAAGATAGCTAACTTTTAATAGCTAAAACTCTCTTTTGAGCCCACTCTCTATTTTAGTTATTGTCTTTTTATGAAAGTTTCTATCAAAGATAATTATTTTTGCTACCCCTCTTTTAAAATAATATATTTTACTTTCATTTTAATATATATTTAAAATATATAACAAATAGAGAGAGAGAGAGAGAGAGAGAGAGAGATTTAATAGTATTTATTTTAATATATATATTTATGAGGATTTGCTAGTAATAGCGAGTGAAGTGGGAGTCGCCATCTTTAACAGGTCTCATAGCGAATCTGCTGGAGTTAGTTTTTTAGCTCTTCAATCTCTAAAATAGTGATTTTGCTTGCTTTTTTTTATCTTTTCTTTTTTTCGCTTATAGAGAATCTCCTGGAGATGCTCTATGATAAATGCCACTTGGCCCACAAGTCAACAAGATGGCTTGTGTGTGGGAATTGGTCCCAATATCCAATCTTATCAACTCATATAAGCAATAAATAAGGATAACAATCGTACAATCAGAATCATTTATAGTCATCAGATTGCCTGTGGATGGCTTTGAATGTGTACCACGTCTGGTCCACACATTTTGCCCCATTAGTTTATATTCAACATAATTTAAAAAGGAAGACTTATTATTTTTGGGACGTGCCATGTAGAATACCATTTATGCCATCTAATTCATAGGTCATGATATAAAGATCTTTGGTGCCAAAGAACCGCAGAGACACCGTCCGTATCATCTGATTCAATAAAGTAAACCATTAAATCAAGTGATGGGCTTTAACTCTGCTGAATCAAATGATAGATATGGCCTTCAAATTAGACGACATAAATGATGCTCCAAGTGGCACAAAAGTACAAAGTCTTCCAGCCCAAGGTATGTACAATGGAACGAATATTGTGTGCAAGTAGATGCTCCCATTTAAATTTTGTAGCAAGCTTTTAAAACGGTATGATAAAGCCCTTTTTTACTGCTAAATTACGATAAAAGCATGGATCAAAATTTCCACCAAAATGTGAAAATTTCGGTCAAAACGCACCCGTCTAGATACCACCCGAAATGAAATCCCCAAACAATCAATTTCATTATCGAGGTAGCAAATTATCGGCTGATAATTTGCTACCTCGATAATTTGGGTTTTTTTAAAAAAAATTGGGCGCCAAATTTTCAGCGTGGCCCTCAAAATTTCGGCCGAAATTCCGAATATTTGATTTCGGTCATGCCCGAAACCGATATTTTGATCCTTGGAGATCAGTTGATGGAGATCACTATTTAATAGCTTTTTTTTTTTTTTTGTTAACACTGTTTAATAGTTATATTACTCTTTTTTTTTAAAAAATAGAGTTAGACCTTTATATCGTTATAAAGATGTTATAATAGGTATCGGTGTTAAATTTTCTTTTTTGTCATTTAAAATCAGACATGAGCCAATTTTAATAGCGAGCAGTTATAGCTATTGTTAATTTTATTAAGGAAATTATAAACGGTGGATTATTTTGGTAGACAATTTTGCAGACAACTTATGTAACATGATATGACTAACTGTAATGTTTGGACCACACTATGTTTACAGCCAGTCACGACACACCACATAAGCTGCCTGCAAAACTGTCTACCAAATAATATCTGCTGTATAACACTGTCCGTTCTATTATAACCGAAAATAAAAGTTCTCTCTTCTCTAACGCAGAGCACTTTAGTATGAGATTGTGTTTGTTTGTAAGTACCCTTAGCCTAAACGGCTGAATTTGGTGGGTCTCTTTAAAAGAGTCATTTAAACCTACTCGTTGCCTCCAAAGAGCAATCCCAAACACAACCTTATAATGTTTGGGTTCTTATAACAGCTCTTTACCTGCTCTTTGTAAGAGCAGATAAAATCTACTCTGAAAGAGAGCAAATAAAGAGCAGTTTCATCACTTAAAATAACTTTCTTTCAAAACAAATGAGGCAAAGAGCTGTGTTACCAAACATAAAAGCAATTTTCTTCCGGAGCCGAAGAGCAAACAAATTGCACTTTGCCCATACAGCTTTTTATAATCTCTATTTAATATAGATATGTAAGACCAGGAAGCATTATAATAGGGGTTGCTTTAATAGCACCCACGGAATCTTGCAAGGCATCTACGCCCAAAATCATTCATTGCTTCAGATCAAATGATGGAGAACGAGTTACACTCCAATCTTTCACACAAGGGATCTTAAGATCATTGGACACCTATCATATGATTAGTTTCCGATTCCACAAGTCACGGATCTCAAAAATGAATCCCTAATGTTAAGGCAATTTGTTTAGGGTATGTGTCATGTGGAATCTGAAAGTGACAGTCTACTAGGTCTGACATGATCTCATTGTGTTGAAGATCAGGATGAAACACAATCTCCATCATTTGATCTAAAGCAATCAATAATTTTGAGAGTCGATACCCTGAAAGATTCCGTGAGCGCCATTAAAGCTACCCTTAGGCCTTGTTTGGCAATCCAATTAATCCAAATATCTTCATTTAAAAAAAAAAAAAAAAAAAAGAGATTTTTGGCAAATGTAAAAGAATCAAGTGTTTGGCAATGACGTGGATCCCACATAATCGTAAAAAAATTTTAAAAATTAAAACTCAGATGTTTTTCGTCCGAATAAATTCTCTTGAAAACTTTTTTCACCCATGATTATGGCGAAAAGAGAGGGACCACTATTCATGGTACCGGTATTTATAATAGAAGATTCTACCTTCACAACAGGGATTTTCACCTTTAAAATTGTTGACTGACTTGAGCTGGATGGTGAAGATCATTTTTCAATCCAATCTTTTACACAATAGACCTTGAGCTCATAGCCCATCTATTAGACCCTATGATATTGATTACACATGCCACACATCCCTAGATGTAACCATGACAATGGCATACCATGAGAAGAGTTCTCGGGTGACTTTTTGGGATGTGCTCCACATTTAATATGCATTAGACTGTCTGATAGGTTGGCCACAATCTCAACATCTATTGTGTGGAAGAATGTCTTGAAAGACGATCTCCACCGTCTGATTCAATGGCCAATAGACAAATTAGCATATCTAAAGGTTTGAGCAAGAGGAATATTGACCTATCCACCTAGGGCTGGTCCTGGGGTACGGCAACCATAGCAGCCACCATAGGCCCACCAAAAAATAAGGTAAAAAGAGATTTTTTTTATATTTAAAATTAGGCTCCGAATTTTTTTTTATAAAGCCTCAATTTACTTAAAATACCCTCAAATTTTTAATAAAGCAACTATTGAAAATTTCTCAAAAGTGCCTAACTCTCGGGCACACCATATTTAAGAGAGAAATCTCCCAATATGGGTTGTGTTATTGTATGATGTTACACACCAATATTAAGGTGTATAGGCATGAGCTGTGCTATTGTATGGTGTTACACAGATATTAAGGTGTATAGGCTCTAATATATTTGATGAAAATAAAATTAACTAATGTATTGTGTCTAAGGAGATTTGAACTAAGGACCATAGATCAAAATATCGTCAGATACCGATACGTATCGGTATCGAACCCTAACGATACGGTACATTAAATATACCGTATCGTCTTTATATATGTAAATGCCGGACGATATATTCAATGTATCATCTGGTACATTACTGTTCCGATTTTTTGACCAGACGATACGTACTGATTTTCCGACATTTTTATCCATGCTAAGGACCTAGGTCTCACTAAGGAGTTACTCAACCACTAAAACACTATACTAAGCATAGTGACAAACTTCATTTTTGGGATTTTTCGGTGGGGGGTCCTTTCAGTACATTTCGGATAAATTTCAATACCTATCGGAAAATTTTCAAGATTGTTTTGAGGATTGAAAATATACAAAAATATATATTTAATAAATAATTTAAATATATAAAAAAATTTACCAAAATTTACCTAAAAGTACTAAAAAATACCTAAATTACCGAAAAGTACCAAAAAATTTTCGAAAATTTCATTTGATCCCCATTCGGCGAAATTTGTCACTACGGTACAAAGTTGTATAAAAAATTAATTTGTTTTGATATAGTATAATGGCTTCATACAATGATGTTTAAACACCAAATGGTATTCAAATGATTTACTATCACTAAATTAGAATTTGTTATCTCACACCATTAAAGTGTGGTTTCCTAATATGCCATGCAACACTAATTTATGATCAATCGAAATGGTTCAGGGGAATCCATCATTGGAAGATGTTATAGCCAAAGAATCATATCCATAAGTAGATGTTAACCAACCAATAGACGAGTTTGAATATCATCCATTAAAACTACACAGAATTAATTTTTGGACCCACTGCCTTTCAAGTTAAGATCTATCACATCAACAGTGTGAATTATCTACACATTGAACCCATCAAAGCCATACGATCATTTAAACACTATTTGAATGTTTAAATGACAATAGGGAGAGTCGTGCCCATTTAACACACACACACACACACACAATTGTTGATAATAGAAAGGAAGCCATCAATAATTTATTTATGTTTTAATATTTTCAAGAGTTTGATATTTCGAGATTTTTGCTTTTTTCAGTTTTCTCATCCTTTTCAGCATGGTTTTACATGGTTCGGTTTGTTAGGTCATGTATGACATAGAGATTTCGCTCAAAATGAGAAAAAATTAAGGTTCTGTGGGGTTTTGTTTAGATTTTCTTTTCTTTGAAAAATTACGGTTTCCTTGATACTATTGCTCCTTAAAAATTAAGAAAAAAATTAAAATTTCCTTTGATGGTTTGGCGAATTTGCGAAAAAAAAAATTATTTAAATATTTTAAAATTTCACCATAAAACCCCGAAATCTCAGGGTTCGACTGCCTGTGGAGTACTTAATGCTAACTCATCTAGTACCCTTATTTTCTCAAAATCCAAAAACAAACTTAACCAAAGGGAAAATTTTAGGGATAATTAGCGTAATATGCCTCAAAAATAAACTAAAATTTTAAAAAACGTGCTTTCACAGTTTTCTAAAGTTCCACAATCTGTGAAAACACAATTTTTCTAAAACATTTGAAGTCAGGTATTTTTTTGCTAAAAAGTTTATTTTTGAGGCATTGTTTTCTAAAGTGCTCAAAATTTTATGGGTGAACCATTAGGAGGTTGTTGACCCCGTAACCTCTCCATTTAATAAGGCTTCAGATGGCTTTGCTGGGGACCCCATTTTTCAGTCTCATTGAATGTGCAACCGTACTCCAATGCTTGTCCATATAATTTAAGAGGAGACATCAAGTTCTTCAGCTACTAGCCCAAGGAGGAGCAGAGGTTACTGCCAAATAAATTAGGCATCATCCATTGTATACCCACTGAACCCTTAAAATATGGTCCAAAAAATTACATATTAAATGCACCATACTAGAAAAACTTTAAAAATTATAGATAAAATGCCACAGGGCTTTAACCAAACTTCGATCATAGTTTACACCACTAGAAAAACTGTGAATTTCTTAGATAAAATGTCACGTGGAACATGAACTCAAAACTGAGTGTCGATTTGAAATCAAGTGCCACATCACATTATTATAAATAACACTTCAGTGTTGTGAGATTACAAAAAAAATGTATATATTTAATAGTGTCATATCATTTAAACCGCATTTTGGTGTTTAAATGTAAGCCATAAGCCATTATCCCTTTCAAATAACACGACAGACTCGAAATGAAGGCTGTGATATACAAAAGAAATTAAAATTATTCAAAATTACTTAAATTATATTTAAAATAGAAATATATATAATTAAAAAAAATGGAAAAAAGTTGACCTAAAAACTGCCCAAAAGAAGCTCAAGCTTATTTAGGACTCTTAAAACAAAGACAATTTTCCATAATCCATTCAAATTTATATAAATCGTTATTTTAAAACTCATCTTACCACTAGGGATTCAGGCTTGTACTAGATTGGGGAATTGCAAACCCATTAGTACTAGATTTGATGCAAAAGCACATCTACCTCGTTGGGTGCTTGCTCCTCACTTCGTGAGGAGGTAGGTCCAAACTTCACTTAGTACTTTTGATCGGAAAACCAAATTGAATGATTTTTAATTTTGTACCTTTCCCTCGATTAGAAAATGGGTCAAATTCTAAAGGATCAATCCTATGGGATTTGATGAATGATGGGAGGGAGTAAAAAGAAGAGAGATGGAAATAAAATAGAAACCAGTAATCAAATAATTAAGTAGAACAACTCCAATTCGCGCACTTTCAATGGCACCTTATATGGCCCGGGCATTCATGGAAGTCAACAGAATTGATTGCATTGTGTGAAAAAAATTCATCCAATTCAATAACCACTAGATTCCGCCACAAACTAAAAAAACATGGAATCTCCAAGCTCATGTGTGACGACCCAAACCCACATGCCACAATATTGGCTGATTCTGGGCTTAAGTTCCCTCCTCAATTTTGTTTCTGGCATGGGCTTAAGTCCCACCCAAAACCCACATGCCCAAGGTCATGACTTTTCCTTATCCAATGTGGGACTATTATAGCCTCCCACCTTATAGAAGAGCCCTCTGATACCATTCTGTAACGACCCAAACCCACATGCCACAATATTGTCCCCGCCCCGATTTTGTTTCTAGCATAGGCTTAAAGCCCTATCCAAAACGAGTCATGACATGTAGTATTAGCAACCACATAGACCAGGGTCAAGACTTTTCCATACCCAACGTGAGCCTATTAGATCATGTCAATAGGTACCAGCAAGCTATAACAAACAGTACAAAATACTACCATGTTAAAAGCAAACAAAGTCTTCATATGGCGAACACAGTTATTTACATTTGCTGCTTTTGGAGCCCCAACCAACCTGGTTAGGGTTTTACAAATAGCACCATTCAACTTTCCGTTCTTGTATACAATCACCAGGCTCACTCGTGGACTGTTGTTACCAATGATGAATTCTGATTATAGCGTTAAAATGTAATAGTTGTAGAATGCAAAATTTGACTAAACAATGATTCAGGACCAAGGGTGGTGATCACATCATTTAAGACAATACACAATCTATTGCAAATAGCAACGTTGTAGGAGACCCGAAAAATAAAGGACAACTGAACATAAGTAGTAATCACGAGACATCAACAACGGGGTTCCAAGGTAAAATTTAATTTCAATAAATATACAATCTGCAACTGGGACTTACCAAAGAAGCATGCATTAGAGAGATTCCCCTCACTAACCATCAATCCAATAAAGAATCTATAACAAAGAGAAAAGAACAAACAGCAGAAAAAAAAAATTAAAAAAAATAAATACATTATCAAAGAGCAATAAATAAAACAGAAGATCTATGAAGAGCAACCAGATCAATGGGTATTTATCTTATCTTTTTAAAGAAAAATGTAATAGCCTTTTTAAAGAAACAAAAGCAAATACCCATGTGGGCTGCTAGGGCAGCCGTCACTCTTCCCGAACCAAGAAAGTCATTCTTGACTCCTCTTCAGAAAGTAGACCCTGTATTCTACTTATTACTAAAAATTAAAAAAATAGAAAACCTGGAAATACATAAAAATTAAAAAATAAAAAACTCAAAAAATAAAAAATTTTGAAAAAGAGATGGAACCCTTCATCACTGACATGTTTACCGACCAACAAATGAATCTAAGAGACTTCTCTCTTAAGGCTACAAGTAACAGCCGTGATGACGAAATCAAGGCCACTACTTCTAACATCATAAGGCCACCCTTCGATCCTCTTCAGCACAGTCTTACTACCTTCCCCTCGCAAAAACGTAGAGCATCCTGTCAAAAATACAGTCCAGTAATCATACTAGATGAGATACTCCACAATTTTGAGAGGATGATGAATAGCCTCAACCTACACCTTACTGAAGACGTCGCGATCATTAATCGCACCGACAAAGAGTTACCTCTCACAAAATTAACGCTCCAGCGTGATGAAAATGCAATGTACGAATTTGCATATAATGAAGGACAAGTTACTAAAGAGACACAGGACTTCCAGCGATCATCTAACGCTTCGATGAGTAAACTCAAGCCGCCACTAAACCTATAGAAGAGATCAACTTCGGCACCGAGGAAAAACTCAAAAAGCTACTAATCAGTGTTATGCTTAACCCCAAAGAACGTACCCAGATAATCCAAGTCCTCCAAGACCACCGCAGCTCCTTCGCATGATCCTATGAAGATATGTCTGGTTTAAACCTGAGCCGAATAGAACATCGATTAGGCCTAGAACCCGATGCCAAGCCTATTAAGCAAAAGCTAAGAATGATGCATCCTCAAACCGCACTACAAGTCAAGGAAGAAGTTGATAAGTTGCACAAAGCGAAATTCATTCGAATCGTCCTCTATCCGAAGTGGGTTGCTAATATAGTGTCGATCGCTAAGAAAGATGGCAGGGAATGAAAATGCATCGACTTCCGAAATCTTAATTAGGCATGTCCAAAAGATGACTTCCCACTTCCTCATATCGACACACTGGTTGATAATACTACGGGACATGAAATGCAATCTTTCATGGATGGTTTCTCAGGATATAATCAGATCAAATTAGCATAACCCGATCAAGAGAATAATTCGTTTACTACACCATGGGAAACTTTTGTTATGTCGCCATGTCATTCATATTGAAAAATGCAGGTGTCACGTACCAATGCGTCATGATGGCTATATTTCACGACATGATGCACAAGTGTGTAGAAGTCTACGTCGATAATATTTTAGTGAAGTCACAAACTCGGGCAGGCCATGCCGAGGCATTCCGACTTGTATGAGAATGATTTCAAAAGTATCAACTAAAGATGAATCCAAAGAAGTGCATTTAGAGTGACTTCTAATAAACTACTACGATTCATGGTCAACAAACAAGGAAACGATATCGATCCGGTAAAAGTCAGTCATTCTCAAAAAGCCACCTCCTAGTAATATCAAAGAATTACGCGGCCTGATGAGAAGGTTACAGTTCATTAAGAGACTCATCTCCCAGCATTCAGACTAATGCGATCCTTTCTACATACTACTAAAAGGAGGAGCCGAGTACATATGGGATGACTAGTGTCATCAAGAAATACCTTCTTAACCCTCCGATATTATTACCACCAATCCCTAAAAAGCTCATAATCTTATATATAACAGCTAACGATAAAGCAATGGGGGTCATCCTGGGTCAACACGATGAATATGGAAAGAAGGAAACGATCATCTACTATCTAAGCAAGTCAATTGTAGAGTACGAACAGAAATATACCGCAATGGAAAAGACTCGCCTAACATTGTTATGGGCCTTAACAAAATTACAACATTATTTCAAGGCCCACAAAATTATGATACTTGCACGCATGAACCCTTCGAAGTACAAATTTGAAAAGCCTGCAACATCCGAAAAAATTGCTCGATGGCATATGCTACTACAAGAATTTGAAATCACCTATGTCACACAAAAATCAATCAAAGGACAAGCAATCGTCGATTACCTTACTAATCTTTCACTCATGGGCAACGAGCCGATACGTACCGACTTTCCAAATGAAAATTTACTCTTAATTCAAGAAGAACCCGGTAAAACCACGTGGACATTATACTTTGACGGGGCTCTCGATCAGAAAGGAAAAGGCATCGGAATAGTCGTCATACTGATGTCTTCCAACTCGATTTCTTAGTTACTAACAATGTCGCCGAGTACAAAGCATTTACTGCAGGACTACGAGTCGCGCTACAGTTGAGCGTCAAGCGGTTGAAAGCTATCGGCGGCTCCAAACTTGTGATATTGCAAGCAATCGAAGAATGGAGGATGAAAGAAGAATGATGGCCCCATGGGTTAAAATATCGAGTTACCGATACGTATCGTCCAAGCTCCAAAACGATACGTATCGGACGATACGTATCGATATCGGTCTGTATCGGATGATACATTCAATACATTTGAATGTATCGAACGATACATTCAATGTATTGTTCGAGTCCAATACCGATACGTATCGGACGATATTTTGATCCATGGATGGCCCATTTAGAAACGACTCAATTTCTAGTGAAAAAGTTCGAAATAATTTCCTTCACCCATATTCTAAGATTAGAGAACAAGCTAGTCGATTCACTGGCCTCCTTAGCCTCGATTATACAAATACCAATCTGACAAAGTACCAAGTCCTTCATTATTGAGAAGTTGACCAAACTTGCACATGAGGTAGTTTGGAAAGTCAAATCAAAGTTACCCGTTCTCCCAAAGACTACTTAGCAAGAAAAGGAATCTACCACTGAGGGTCCTACAAAGAGATTATCGTCGCGACTTTCAAATTCCAACAATCTACAACCAATGACGGACAACCATGGTATAACAATATCTGAAACTTTCTAAAGTATCGACACATCCCTCCTTACACAACAAAATTCGAACGGAAGACTATAAGAAACTGAGGTGCTTGATTCTACATCCTAGGGGAAGTACTATATGAAGAGACCTTCACTAAAAGGGTCTTACCACGGTGTGTCACCGAAGCCGAATACATCGTCCATGAAGCACATACAGGTGTTTGTGGCACTCACGCTGATAGCCAGACTTTCAGAGAAGATCATACGACAAGGCTATTACTGTCGTACATGCAGGTGATTGTCATGTTTATGTTCAATATTGTAAGCAATGTAAAGAACACACTACACTTATCAAAGCCCCATCAGTCGCCCTAAATCCCATGGTCTCACCATGGCCGTTAACAATGTGGACCTTTGATATAATCAAGTCATTCACAGACATGATCGAAAACACCCACAAACAGACCTTCATTCTCACGACTACCGAATACTATGCCAAATGGGTAGAAGCCGAGTCATACGTCAGAATCACTGCCTCAACATTGATAAAGTTCATTGTTTGGAATATCATCACAAGGTTTGAAATTCCCAGAATGATCGTCACTAATAATGGACCATAATTCATCGCCGAGAAGACAGAGATTATACAAGAAATACGGCATCGATATGCGGCACTCGTCGCCCTTCTATCCAAAAGGGAATGGACGAAGCCACTAATAAGACTGATCCATATATTAAAACGAATAGTGAAAACAAGCAATGGAGTATACTATCGTGATCGATTAACAGAGACACTCTTGGCCTATAAGACTTCCATTCGCACAACCACTGACCATACTCTTAAGAATTTTATTCACACTTATTTACTTTCCATGTAAAAAAAAGTGAATTATATTCCTTGTGTTACCAAACTACGGTTTGAAAGCCAACCCTTCGACAATTAGGTAAGGGGGAAACAAACTACTAATAGATCTTCTTCTCCTTTGTACGTAAAAGCACTCCTCGATTACTACTAAGCCAGCTTAGATGCATCCGAGTCTCAATAATAGTTGATGACATCTAAAGAAGCAAACGAGGCAAAAGTAAAATAAAAGAAAGAGGCAGTACATCGAAACGAAATAAAACAAGTTGCATATATCTCAAAAATTTCTTTATACAAGTGTCATCAGGGGCATACCTCCTATATATATAATAAAAGAAGAAAATTGCAAATATATACAAGCAGCCCTACTCCCTTTGCTGCCTCTGAGACAGGTGGTCACTACTATTCCCAGTCTCATCGACTCGCGAATCTAGAGTCTAATCCACTGAAGCCTCAACTGAAGCTTGAGGAGCAGCCACAAGCCTTCTGGAAAAAGAGGGCCGAACAACGAAACCCCCTCACTCGCCACCTCACATCAGACCAACCTCATCAACCACAGAAATGACTCGCCATTACAAGTTGTTTCGAGACAAAGCACCCGTGAAACAACAAAGAAAAATGACATTTGAAATAAAAACATAATAACAAACCAAGCCACAACAACTAAAGTCAAAGCATAACCCGAACACTTATATAGATATATGGCCACACATGAGTAGCAAGGGCATAGAAATCAGATGACTCATTCACCAAACCCACGAGATGTGAGAAGTCAGGCAAAAGACAGCTAACCACCTAAAATGAAATATAAAAAATATATAATATAATACACAAATAATACAAACACCTAACACGTAACTCATCTAAAATTCATCTAGAACACTTAACATCCACCAACCACACACGTGTCACAAATGTAACACTTCAACCCGAATGAACCAATAGGAGAAAAAATAACAATATAAATTCCAAAAAGAATCCACCATAAAACCCCTCCACCCAAAAAAATTGTACAAATCTAAAAATAAAATCAACCAACCACCTGTGTCAAAGAAATTGACAAAGCCGCCATCAAAAATAGCCAAAAGACTTGTCTCAACAAGACAGGCAAGCCAACAAAGAAACATAACCAAAAATAAAATAACATGCAAAATAAAGCAAAAAATAAACAAAAACAAAATAAAATGAACCTACCCCTACCATCACGACCGCAATGGGACAGGGTGATGGTATGGGTAGCTAGGTTCATTTTATTTTATTTTGGTTTATTTATTTTGTGTTATTTTGTTTTATTGGTCTATTTGTCATATTAAGACGAGAGGTTATTTTTTGTGGCTTTGTCAATTGCTTTGTGACACATGTGATTGATGAATTTTAATTTTAGATTTGTATTGGTGAGTTCTTTTTTAAATTTATTCTATTTATTTTATTAATTTTCATCCTATTGGTTCAATCGGGTTGAATTGTTACGTTTGTGACACATGTGTAACTAGTAGGTGATAGATCTTCTAGATGCATTTTAAATTGGTTAAGTGTGTTAGGTGTCTTTGTATTATTTGTGTATTTTTTTTATTTTTTATTTTACTTTCTAAATAGCTAGGTGTCTTTTGTCGAATTTCTTATATCTCATAAGTTTAGAATGCTCATGTGATTCCTATGCTCTTACTCATGTGTAGCCATATATCTATACAAGTGTCAGGGGTAATGCTTTGCTTTCTTTATTGTTTTTTTTTGTTTTAATTGTTGTGGGTTTTGGTGATTTGTTATTATATTTTTATTTCAATGTCACATTTGCTTTTTCTAGAAATGGCAAGACATTGCTGTGGCAATATGGTTGACAAAGTTGGTCTAATTAGAGGTGCTACTATAATTGGGAAGGCGGTAGCAGAGATGAAAGCGGAGGGCCGAAAGCTTGAGGAAAACCTTTTGCTTTGTCGATCCCAAACGGGCTCAAGCCGCTCTTCTTCATTTTTTGATTCAGACCCTCTTTTGGAGTGCTTGATCAACCCTCTGATTGATTCGGTGTTGCAACATCTGTGATATATTTGGAAGCAGCAAATTTAAACAAACACTAAGAATATTAATGTCTAACAAAACAATATCAACCACCTCAATCTCAAAATATTATGATAAGAGAACCAAAATTTAAGTTTGACAAAGAGACAATAAATGTATAAAAACATGAAAATTGCAGTCAAATAAGCACAAAAAAATCAATACCTCACTAAAACAACATAAATGGACTCAAATATGCCAAAAAGAAAAAAAAAATTCACACAAATATATCAACAGGATTTTTTAAAGAAAATTTAAGCAAAAAATCTCAATCAACCAAAAAAATAAAAAATTAAACTACAAAGAAAATTTAAGCAAAAAATCTCAATCAACCAAAAAATTAAAAAATTAAACTACATAAACATTAATCGAACTGGATTAAAGCTAGAATTTCTCATAAATTTTAGCTAAAAAAAGCAAACAATGTATCATTATGTTTTGTTGTATCCTGGAATCAAGTTTTTTTGTAACCAACCTTCCACATAGTATGCCAACTATATTCTTAAGAGTACCTTTATTTCCACCCATATTCTTTCCATCCACCCTCATAAGTGGGTGGATGGAAAGAATATGTGGGTGGGAATAAGGTGAGACAGTAGTAATCTTCATTTCCACCCACATATTCCTTCCATCTACCCACTTATGTGGGTAGATAGAAAGAATATGTGAGTGGTAATAAAGGTACTCTATTCTTAAATATAACATAATTCAATCTTCCCCCAAAGTTATTCCTTTATTAAATTTTTATCTTAGTTTTCACACAAACATATCAAAAGGATTTTTTAAAGAAAATTTAAGCAAAAAATCTCAATCAACCAAAAAAATAAAAAATTAAACTACATAATCATTAATCAAATTGGATTAAAGGTAGAATTTCTCATAAATTTTAGCTAAAAAAGCAAACAATGTATCACTATGTTTCGTTGTATCCTGGAATCAAGTTTGTTTGTAACCAACCTTCCACATAGTAGGCCAACTATATTCTTAAGAGTACCTTTATTTCCACCCATATTCTTTCCATCCACCCTCATAAGTGGGTGGATGGAAAGAATATGTGGGTGGGAATAAGGTGAGACAGTAGTAATCTTCATTATAAGTGGGTGGATAGAAAGAATATGTGGGTGGTAATAAAGGTCCTCTATTCTTAAATATAACACAATTCAATTTTCCCCCAAAGTTATTCCTTTATTAAATTTTTATCTTAGTTTTCATTTTGAGTCATGACCCACTACAAAAGCATAAATGTATAAATAATGGTAACCATGATGCATAACCATGATTTTGAGCTATAACCCACTAAAAATCCTACTACTCATAAGTGCCAACTTATCGGTTGGAGATGCTCTTAGAAGGTAATTTTTATGTGTTATACCCGATACTCGATAAACTTCACCTAACCTGCGGGTCATGTCGGGTCATCCAAGAAGTCTTGTCAAAATTTTGACTCGAACCAACCTGTTGATCGCCCTAATCGGAAACCTCTATTCTTTTCCTTTTGTTACGATATTACAAGTTTGATATTTAATAAGGGGAGGTGGTCAGCATAGTCACAAATTTTTAGGGCATAAATTTCCATTTGGACAAGTTAGATTGATCACAGATGTGTGCCAAAAGGCATAATGATAAATCACACTTCAATGGTGTGAGATAAAAGATTTGATATTAATGGTGTAAGATCATTTAACACTAAACGAGTGTTACCCTATCAAAATAACTTTAAAATATGCATATTTGGAGATGGATGAACCCATCTCATATAAGGGTAGGGTTTATAAGTGAGTGAGAGAGAGAGAGAGAGAGATCCCACATCGAATAGGGAAAAATCCTAACCCTAAGCGATATGTGATTGGGAACGCTTCATGTCATGACACGTTTTGGGTGGGGATGGGGACCTAATCCTAGAACCGAACAATATTGTGGCATGTAGGTCTGGGCCGTCACAACCAAAGTACACAATTCATGCTCTCTTAAAAATAAAAACATAAATAAAAAATCGATTAAAAACTATTTAAAAGAAAAAAATGAAAAGTGTTCCCTCAATAAAATACAAAAGGATTCAATCATCAACAAACCTTAGCATTAGCATGGTATTTAGATCAGCATCACAAGGAACCAAACCCTAATAAAAATAAAAAATATATATATATAGATAAAAAATTAAAATTGCTCAGATATTGTTGAAGAATCTAGTCAAAGACTTCCAAAATGGAAGAACTCTTAGTGAGCTGGGATCAACGGTCTCATCATCACATAAAATAAAACAAAAACATATGAACAAGGGAAGTTCGAGATACAAGAAAACAAAGACGAAAATAGAAATCTAGAACCCTAAACGTACCTCTGGTGTCGTTGGGATCATGGTTCAAAATTTCAGCTGAAACTTATCGGTTTCGATGTTCCTCGAAACGATAATATCAAATTCCGGTCGAAATTTTAGTTTCGGCATATTATTGCCCAAAATTATCAACCGATAATATGCTCGAAACCGAAATGCCGATATTTTGCTTCTACAAAAAAAATTTCGGCCAAAATTTCAAATTTTCAGTTTCGGGCAAGACCGAAATCGAAATTTTGATCCTTGGTTGGGATAGAAAGATTTATGTCAAGTTGGGGAAACTTTGAAGTTTTATAAGGATGGGGTGTAATAGATTTAGGGTTTCAGATTTGAACATCGATTTGGTACAGACACTTATGGAAGATATGTTCATAGAGAAAAATCGGAGAACGATAAAAAATTTGAAAGGAATAAGGGTTTTGGAGGGGTCGAATGGTACGTTTGTAAAGATTTGGAGATCGGAGTTCACCGATCTAAGATTGAGAATTAGTTCGTCGATATGCAATTGGTGGTCGGCAATAGTTAGAGTTGTTGGCGAAGGAGGGAAAACAGGAGAAAACGAAAAACAAGAGAAAAAAAATCATGGGACGAAGCTAGAGTTGTGCAAAAGTTTTCTAATAGACATTGGGTAAGCAATAGATTTTCTTTACAACTGCTGGTAGCAGTCGGTTTTTTTCCACTACTATCATTTTTTCTTTATTTTCACGTAGGTTCTATGTATTCTATTCAAATTTTAATGGGGTCATATGCAGTAATCAGCACATACACTATTCATGGTTAATAAGCCAATAATGTACATACACTAGCAGACAGATGAGGTATCTATTAATTGGTAGGATCTCAAGGTGATGGTATTTGGTTGATACCCGTGCAGCAGGGTTCAATCTCCCTCTCCAAAACATAGGCATGAACACAATTATTTACTCACTAATCTCTAAAAATAAAAAATTTATCTTCACTTAAAAGTATAAAAAATCATAAATATTTATATAAATCATTAAAAATTCATCTTACCACTAGGGATCCAGGCTTGTACTAGATTGGGGAATTGCAAACCCATTAGCCAGGCATGAACACAATTATTTACTCACTAATCTCTAAAAGTAAAAAATTTATCTTCACTTAAAAGTATAAAAAATCATTAATATTTATATAAATCATTAAAAACTCATCTTACCACTAGGGATCCAGGCTTGTACTAGATTGGGGAATTGCAAACCCATTAGCCCATTGTTTAGCTTGGTTTAGCACTCAATGAAGTCATCAAATTTGAAAGGATCAAACCTATGGGATTTGAGGAGTGGTAGGAGCGAATAAAAGCAAAAAGGGATTGATATAAAAAAGAAACCAATAATCAAATAAATAAGTTGAAGAACATAGATTCCAAATGAGGACCTATATGGCTATATCAATTCTTCCACCAACATCCTCGCACTTTCAATGGCACCTTATAAGGCCCCGGCATCCATGTATGTCAACAGAATTGATTGCATTATGTGGAAAAAAAATCATTGAGTTCAATAACCACTTGATTCCTCCACAAAAACTAAAAAAGCATGAATCTCGAGGCTCATGTGTGGCGGTATTGTCAAGTTCTGGGCAGGGCCCGGTCCTGACATTTTGGGGGGCCAACACGAGTTCCTAATATGGGGGGCCAACACGAGTTCCTAATATGAGGCCCCTGTTTCATAGTACTTTATAATATATAAAAATTCGCCACAATTTTTGTTGACAAGTAAAATAATACTCATATTCTATTTTACTGTATATAATTTGAAAATATAACTACAAATTTAATACAAGTATATATAAAAAAAAAATGTAATACAAAAAGAAAACATTAGTTGAAATTCAAATTAAAGAAACTACCTCGATGTGGCATAAATGAGTTTTTATCGATAATCACCAAAAGCAGCTCTCGAGAAACCCCATCTTTTTGTCAAAGAGGCATCCAAGAATATGCTTTTATTTCTTAATCTGCCTAAATGTCTCCAATATGATCAGATTTATTTTTGCAACTATAATTGTGGATTTAGTTCCACATAGGCCGTTTAGATCTTCTTGTTTGTTATCTCATTTTAGAGATATATAACCTTGATGCTCTTAGGAGCTCTAATCTTGTGGAATTCCCAACTTTACAAAGGAAAATTCTGTTGCTCCAACTCTTTTATATATATATATATATATATATATATATATATATATATATATATATATATATATATATATATATAACTCTGAGCATTAAAAAATGGTCAAATTAAGGTCAATTTTGTTCAAGGTGTTGCTGATGGTTGCCAAATATATGCTCCATGTATAGCTATGTTGCTAGATGTTTGGAATCTTGACGTGTTAAAAGACTTATATTTTGCCTTCATCCGATTATGTTGGCCAATATGAAACTTACGTTATTTGTTTGCGCGCGTCGACTTGAGGCTCTTATATTTTAGCCCATCAGTCATATACGAAGATTTTTTGCAAGAACATTAGCGGTAGTTGTGATTGCAGTCCGAAAGGATTGAAATCTAGCCCAATCAGATATTTTTTGTCTGATACATATTGATTTTGAAGCTCAAAGGTATAACTAAGGGAAAAAACAAGAATTTTCTAGATACAAATTCATATCTTTTCTATCGTATGACACTTACTGTTTTCTTTGATATGCCAATCTAGACACCACCGACACTAATCCATGTGGATGCATAGACTTTAAGACCTACAACCATATTTGAGGTTAAGAATTGAAGGTATTAAAACCCGATGTAGCTATTTTGTGTCATTGAGCAGTAGCTTTTATCGTAAATTAAATAATTTAGTTACACAACAGCAGTTAGAAAAGAAATAATAGAGGCATAGCCATGGTTCTTGCAGGAGGGAGCTCTAACCTTGCAGAGTGCCCCCACGTTGTAAATTGTGGTAATATAAACCATGAGTTATTTTGCTTGTGTTGCAATTTATAATATAATGTTCAAACAGCTCCTAGTCAGTCAGCAATAAAATTGCTGCTTTTTTTTTGTTATCAATATCCAAGAGTATGAATGTTGCACATATAATCAGAAAATCATTTTTTATAAATATTAGGGCATATAATCAGAATTACCAAAAACCCAAGCAACTAAACTGGCATTTCCGTTCCCCATTAAAACAATCGAATTCTAGGCAATTCACAAAAAAAAAATAATAATAATAAAATATATCCACAAATGCATAAAAGATCTAACCTTGGTACCTTCCCTTGGGGTTTGCATGTGGGATTTATAGATTCAAGAGGCCTAACTGGACTCCACGAGGACAAATTGTTGGAAATTAATTCACAAAAAATAAAAAATAATAATAATAATAAAATATATCCACAAATGCATAAAAGATCTAACCTTGGTACCTTCCCTTGGAGTTTGCATGTGGATGTATAGATTCAAGAGGCCTAACCGGACCCCATAATCTTCTATACAAAGAACTTACCAAGAAAAGATAAAATTAAAAATCTGTAAAATAAAATAAAAAGAATTATGATCAAAAGCCAAAACCACAAGAAAATATATAATATTGGTAGAAAAGTCCCGTTTAATCACAGCTACAGTAGATTAAGACCCTACCAAAAAAAAACAAAGAACACCCACAAAATTAATTAAAACAACAGTACAATAATGGAATCTATGGTCCCAAAACAACAGCTAAAATCCTAAAAACTCATGAATCTAGTCATAATTATAGACACCAAAAGATGAAACATTGGCCCATTCCTTACCCCTATCAACCCAAAAAAGTAAATTAAAAAAACCAAAAAGATGAACATGATTTTTTTTTAACTACAAAAATTGACATTGGAAGGCCCAAAAATCTCATAAAACAGTCAAATAAGGCAAAGAATTTAGGGGTTTTTGGGCATTACAATGGACGGCTGGAGAGAAGAGAGGGTTTGGAGAGAGAGAGAGAGAGGCGCAGGGCGTTGGAGAGAGGAGAGGGTTTGGAGAGAGAGAGAGAGAGAGACGCTAGAGCCTAGGGTTTGGAGCATGGGTTAAAATATCGGGTTACCGATACGTATCGTCCGAGCTCCAAAACGATACGTATCGGTACCGGTCTGTATCGGACGATACATTGAATGTATCGTTCGATACATTCAATACATTTGAATGTATCGAACGATACATTCAATGTATCGTTCGAGTCCAATACCGATACGTATCGTCCGATACGTATCGGTATCGGACGATATTTTGATCCATGGTTTGGAGAGACTAGAGAGATACAGGCGCTGGCTAGAGATGGGGGCCCTTTATAGTTTTTTTTTTTTTTAACCTAGATTTTAAAAGACTTTTTTTTTGGGGGGGGGGGGGTGCCCTTGGTCCAAGGCTGCCGGCCCTGGTTCTAGGCTTAGGTCCCCGCCCCGGTTTTGTTTCTGACATGGGCTTAAGTGCCCACCCAAAACGTGTCATAACATGTAGTGTCTGCAATCACATTTAGCCCATGGTCAAGACTTTTCCCTATCCAATATAGGACTATTACAGCCTCCCACCTTATAGGATAGCTGTCATCAGCTCTAATACCATTATGTGACGATCCAGGCCCACATGCCACAATATTGTCTGGTTCTAGACTTGCGTCCCCACCCAAAACGCGTCATGGCATGAAGTGTCCGCAATCATATAAGGAAGCAAAGCCTTCATCTAGTGAACACAGTTATTTGCATTAAATGCTTTTGGAGCCCCAACCAACCTGGTTAGGCTTCTACAAATAGCACCATTCAACTTTCCGTTCTTGCATACAATCATCAGGCTCACTCGTGGACTGTTGTTACCAAAGATGAGTTCTGATTCTAGCGTTAAAATGTAATAGTTGTAGAAGGCAATATTTGACTAAACAATGATTTAGGATCAAGGGTGGTGATCACATCATTTCAGACAATACACAATCTATTGCATATAGCAAGCTTGGAGAAGGAGACCGGAAAAATAAAGGACAACTGAACATAAACAGTAATCACGAGACATCAACAAATGGGGTTCCAAGGTAAAATGGCAACACATGGTCAAGCAAAGTAAGCAAAACAAGATGTGAAGTCAACATCTATTCTCTAAATTAAATGAATAACAGACTATCAAATTTAATTTCAATAAATATACAATCTGCAAATGGACCTTGACAAAGAAGCATGCATTAGAGAGATTCCCCACACTAAACATCAATCGCCTAAGGTTTGCAGATGTCTGTTTATTTTGTCATCACTTGCTTATGATTATAATCTCAATAAAGAATCTATAACAAAGAGAAAAGAAAAAACAGCAGAAACAAAAATTAAAAAATAAATACATTAACGAAGAGCAATAAATAAAAACTGAAGATCTATAAAGAGCAACCAGATCACCGGCTATTTATCTTATTAAAGAAAAATGTAATAGCCGTTTTAAAGAAACAAAGGCAAATACATAAAAAGTCTACGGTCTTCAATAATAGAACTTTTGTTTTGTTGTAATCAATAGCAGATAGATAATTAAGCCCAATTTCAGCAGAAATGTGTAGGGTAGTTCCTTCATCTGCTACTGCAATCAGGACTCAGTTTACGACACGAAATCAATTATCTTCAAATTAAAACATAAATAAATAATACTGCAATAAAAAAATTAAATCTTCTTCTTAACTCATTAGAAAATAAATCAACTTAAACCAAAAAAACGAGGTTATTTGAATTCCAGTGGTCTAGAATTTCACCAAATAAAAGAAAAAAATGTGGCATCCAGATGTAGCTCTCATAATGACGGATTAAAAAAATTAGAGGGCAACGATGAATGCCATAAAGAGAGGTGTAGTAGATTGGTTATATTGATGAAAAACTCATCAAACCACCCGTTTCCCTCTCTTACTTTATTTCCCAGACATGTAACGATTCTTACCATTCCATATTTCATGGTTTTCGGTAAGCACCTGACTATGTCTGGTTCTCATCCTAGTTATGGTCTCGAGAGAGGACGAACCAAAACATTTCAGGATCATAGATTGCACCTTTGAGGTCAATGGTTCAAATCCTATGTTTAACTAAAGGTAGTTAAGGTGGTGTGACGAAGTGATGGCAAAGAGGCTCGCTACGCCATGGCGAGGCCATTTATTAATTTACTTAATTTTTTATAATTATTAATTTTTATTTAGCAATCATTAATTTTTTTTATTTTCAAAAAGGACAAAAAATTCAACTACTTAGACTTGAGGCATAAACCAATATCAACAAATACAAATAAAATGATTAATTATCAAATTTTGAACAATAATAAATTTAAACATTAATTGTCAAATATCTTTCGTATCTACGCCATGTGAAACACATCAAAGCCGTCTAATTTGGAGGCCATGGTGTAAAGATCTTTTTTGCCCAAGTTTGGCACTAAAAGGGATCTATATCATCTGATTCGACAAAGTAAAAAAGAATCACCTGATTAGTGGAACTGTGCCAAGTAAAAACACTATCCAAGCCATCTGATTTGAAGGCGATCATATAAAGCTTTATGCTGCCAAAGATTAGCATGAAACATAATCTCTATCATCTGATTTGTCCCAATCGACCATTGAATCAGATGATTCTCTTTGATTATGGAGAATCAGATGATTCTCTTCAACACAGTCAAAGAGAATCATCTGATTCAATGGTTGATTCGGACAAATCAGATGATAGAGATCATGTTTCATGCTAATCTTTGGCAGCAAAAGCTTTATATCAGACAGCTTGGATGGTGTTTTACGTGGCAAAGTTCCACTAATAGGGTTTGATTGCCTTGGTTTTAACTTGAGTTATAACTCTTATAAGTTATAACTAATATATAAGCAAAAAGTGATAGAACCAGTTATATTATAACATTGCCACCCCCTTTAAAAAAAATTAATTGCCAAATAGCACTTTTGGCGGCGTCATGACGCTATACCGCCATGGCAACGCCATAGCATTGCTATTTGGAGAATTTCACCATTTACCTCCATATGGCGATTCACCTGGTCATTCACCATAGCAAGGCCATGTCGTTGTCGCCTTGAATACCATGGTTTAACTATAATAATAACTTTTAAAAAAAGATAAAACCCTCAAGCTCTATGCTTTGAGCGTTCTTTTTGCAGAGGTTGACTGGTGGCATTTGCCGAGATCTTGGCACAAGGTCCTCAAGCTCTATGCTTTGAGCGTTCTTTTTGCAGAGGTTGACTGGTGGCATTTGCCGAGATCTTGGCACAAGGTCCCTTCCTTTCATAGAAAGGGTTGAATCAAAATTAAGCAATCTTATAGGGAAGCGTTGCTAATTTTTTTCAACATGAGTAAACCAGTCATTTGCCAAATGGAGAAAAAGATGATTTTGTAGGTTTTAAAAAAGAAAAGAAAATTAATAAATAAAATTAATAAAAAAATGATTCTAAATAAAATCCCTAAAGGAAAAAATGAAAGCAAAAGATTAATCAATATCAAAATCGTCTGCATTATATCAGTGAAAGAATCCGAAGTAGGAAGGTAAAATAAAAAAATATGCGTGCCTCAGATCAGATTTATTTCATCTTATTTATTCAAAGTATATTTAAACCCATCATTGGCACTAAAAATATGCGTGCCTCAGATCAGATTTATTTCATGTTATTTATTCAAAGTATATTTAAACCCATCATTCAACATGAGTAAACCAGTCATTTGCCAAATGGAGAAAAAGATGATTTTGTAGGTTTTAAAAAAGTAAAGAAAATTAATAAATAAAATTAATAAAAAAATGATTCTAAATAAAATCCCTAAAGGAAAAAATGAAAGCAAAAGATTAATCAATATCAAAATCGTCACTATGCTTTGCATTATATCAGTGAAAGAATCCGAAGTAGGAAGGTAAAATAAAAAAACATGCGTGCCTCAGATCAGATTTATTTCATCTTATTTATTCAAAGTATATTTAAACCCATCATTGGCACTAAAAATTATCAAATTATCGCTTCTTCATCTAATAAAAAGATGATGACAAAGGGAAAAAAACCTAAGAATAAAAAATTGGCTACCCAAATTTCTAAAACGCATCTAAGTCGGTAGTGAACAGAAACAAGAGGGGGAATACAATTAAAGCATTAGCTAATAATTTGTATTCACAAAGAACATGTTTGATTACTGCATCAGAGAGATTCCCAGGACGAAGTCAACATCCTCTTGGAGAGTACTGATGTCCCTGTCTAGTTTATCATCATTTGCAAATTCTTTTGCTGCCTCTATGTGTGTGTGTGTGTATGTATATATATATATATATAGAGAGAGAGAGAGAGAGGAAGACAAATAAGGCCAAATTAGAACAAGAAACTAATACTTTGCAATCACAGTTCACACAAGAACATGTTTTATTATTGCATCAGAGAGATTCCCAAGACATAGTCAACATCCTCTTGTAGAGTGCTGATGTCCCTGTCTAGTTTATCATCATTTGCAATTTCTTTTGTTGTCTCCATATATTTTTCAAAGAGGCAGGCGAGAATGGAGAACCAGGTCCAGGAATTTATGAAAATATTTGTGCAACCTATAATTTCTATGGTTAAACTTATTTTCAAAGTTTCTTGATTAATACTAAAAATAAGTTTCTCCAAGAACCCAATAGAGTACTGTGCAGTCATGATGGTATTGATAGGAAACATATAATTTCTAATTTTAATAAATTATGTTGAAAAATCAAAATTTCTAGATTAGTGCTAAATCAATTTCTCCAACTATCCAATATAAGTCTTTGCAGTCATGCAAATACGGATGCCCCATTAATGCATCAGAGAGATTCCCAGACCAAGTCATCATCCTCTAAGAGAGTGCTGATGTCCCTGTCTAGCTTGTCATCATTTGCAATTTCCTTTCTTATATGCTGACCTATGATTTTCTGAAGTAATAACAAAGTATATTAAAAAACGTCATATGCATGAAATTAAGTGAAAAAAAGAGAAACAAAAAAGTGAAAAATTAAGGCATACAAAATAAAAGCTTGATATTTGAAATGTCTTATCCATGCAAAAGAAATGAAAGAATCAATTCATCAATTTGTTGTGAGCCGAAAGTACTAAAGGCCGAACTTTCAGCTCCATTACTGCCTAGTTGTGTTAGGTGTAATGATACAGTCCTTAATAAATGGTATCAAAACAGTTACTGAGGGTTTGTTTATGGAAAAGGCCACCCAGGAAAATGACTACCTAAGGGCCACAATAAGGATACCAGAGTGAAATCCGAAGCAGAATGTGAAACCACAGACAACAGCTGCATAGTATGGTAGTGTATTACGACCCCAGGCTCAACTGTCCACTCAATTAATGCCTAGCTACTTTTGCGTATTGGTTAGCCCCTTAACACAATTGCATGAGAATTGCTAATGTGACCGAAAATAAGGTTTTTTTTCCTAGTCCTCTTAAGCATCCAACAAATAGATCAAAGGCTTAAAAAGTTATATGATAATAAGTATTAACCTAAGTATTGTCGCCTCAGCGGTAGTGACAAATAATGTGTCGTCATGTATGGTAGTGACAACAGCTGCATAGTATGGTAGTGTATTATGACCACAGGCTCAACTGTCCACTCAATTAATGCCTAGCACTTTTGCGTATTGGTTAGCCCCTTAACACAATTGCATGAGAATTGCTAATGTGACCGAAAATAACGTTTTTTTCCCTAGTCCTCTTAAGCATCCAACAAATATATCAAAAGCCTAAAAAGTTAAATGATACTAAGTACTAACCTAAGTATTGTCGCCTCAGCGGTAGTGACAAATAATGTGTCGTCATGTTTCCATCCGATAATACATGCAAATGTTGCATCATTGGCGAACAAACTTATGTTTCTTCAAAGCACAAATCACCTCAATAAAATACAGTACTCATAGAGCTTGTACAAAGTAACTGCCCCTTCATAATCAATATTTTGAATTATATGAAAGAGTCACTACTTTTGTACATGTGGCAATATTTTCATCAAGTGTGGCAAATGATAAAATATTGTATCAAAAAACATCTCCAACATAGGTTTAACAGATGATTAAACGTCCATAAAATGAACAATTACATGCAGTGCTGTCATATGCAATCGCATATGACATCTAGAAGGGGTGTATCACATATGCCATGATGACATTTGGAATACATAAAGTATGTCATCGGATACAATTGTATGCCATGGCATACTTCTCCAACATTGATTTTTTTTTTGGCATTTTAGACTTCCCGAAGCCCTATTAATAGGGGGTTTCTCTTTCTAATGCATGCCACAACTCTCAAAGGTATGTTTTAGATCTCTTTCCTTCTCTTTTGTATGGTCCACTTTATTTTTGTACATTTGAACTTATTTTTTAATGAAATTTATATTTTTCCTTCCACTTTATATGAAATATTATACTCATTCTACAATATAGAGCATAATTAACAAAAATATAGTGGTTTTTATATTGATAATTTTAGACATTTTTTGAGAATTTTTAGGATTTATAATATTTTTCTTAAATAATACATTTACTTAAATAATATTTTTCCTCTTTACTCTTTTCCTTCTTTTTTGAATGTTCCTATGTTCATTTTTATACTATTTTGTTTAACATCAATGAAATTCTCAATCAGATTAAGAAACCAAAAATTTTGCGTGAACCATAAGAAATGAACATAACAAGTAGACTGGAGTAAAATGGCTACGAATTTTACGAGAGATTCAGTTAAAACATAATCAGTAAAAATAATAAAACAGATTCTAAAAAAAACATCAAGAACCAACAATATGTGAAGAATCAGATAACATATATAATTCACTCATAGACAAATAGAAAAGCGGAAACCAAAATAATTACCCAAAGAGTTTGCATGCACGTACACCTCAGAGAGATCTGCATTAATTTCTTCTATGAACAACTATGATTTGGGCTTGTAGCCCAATCAATGGCTGACCATGTTGCAACCTCTAGCTTGCAAGTTTAATCTCAACTTACCTGATAAAAAATAAAGGACTATGACTGAGCTCATGACATCGAATTAAATATCAAAATACTGCCTTAAAAAGGTAAACCTAGTTTTGAAGTTTTGAGGAGCTTGATCGACATATTTGAGAAACTATTAGAACATAGTTTAATATAGGTACTTCCTTTTAAAAAATAGTGAATAAAGAAAAAGTTCTTTTTGTAAATATCCCCTTCCAAAGTTTCATTTTTATTATTAAAAAAACCCTCAACCTTGTGTATTAAAAAAATTATTTTTTATCAAAGAAAGCTGATTATGAAAAAAAAAACTGATTATATAGTTTTCTGTTTAAACTACCCATGTTCCTTTCATGCATAATTAATTTTAACTTGATGTTAACATTATAAAAATATAAATCATGCCCCTCAGCAATTACAATTGTGCACACCCATTTACACATCTTCTTGTGTAAGCCTCTTCATAAAAAAACAACTATCCCTTCAACTATTAAAGCATTTAAAAAAAATGAGTCGGAGCCAGTCTAGTCGGACCGACTTTCCGCGTTGACTCTACTCAAATGATTTCAAAGTCGAGTTGAGTTTCCGTGCTTTAAAACCAAGTTTAAAGGTAACAAACATTGGACGCCCGCCGCGCACCGGGGGGAGGGGGTATTTGGGAAAAAAACTAAACAAAATCTTAACTACTACACATAAAAACGGCTAGGGCTCAACATAAGGATTGATTTCAATAAGATTAAAAAAAAATAGTTGTGCATGCACAAGCACTGTGCATAAGTGAGCGTCCATGCTCATGCACACATAATCAAAAGGACAACAAAATCAAGCCAAACATCCACCAGCATCTTTCACTCCTGAACACTTCAAATTAAGCACATTAACAAAACACCCATTATATATATAACATATATTTAGTATTATAAACCTAATACAAATCTATTACAATAAACACCCTTTATAAATCTAGTACAATCCTTGCTATTTTTTTATAATTGGTATAATCATTGCTATTATATATAACTAGTAGAATGCAAAATAATAATAGAAAAATATATAAATTAGAGCAATGGCTGTTGGACCTGATTATTGCCCCTATAATAAATCTAATAAAATCTGAAATCACACATGTTTACTATTATCACTGATTGATGGATCGTTTAAACCATCTTCATCGTGCTCCTTAAAGCTATTCATCGGAGCTTGTTGAGGTTGTCCTGGCCGTTCTTGAAGTTTTCCCGGCCCTTCCTATACACAATGCACCTTTCAAACTCATCGGCTCTTCCACCATCATCCAACTAAATAAAGAACTTAGAAGGTCTTTATTTAGTTGGATGGTGGGAGAGCCGATGAGTTTGAAAGGTCGTAAGAGACAACACACACCATGTTTGTTGTGTATAGGAAGTGATGGAGCAGCTTCAAGAAGGGTCAGGACAGCTTCAAGATGTGAGTTAAGGATGGTTCAATCGAACCATCAACCAGCGATAATAGCAAACAAGTGGGATTTCAGTTTTTTATTAGATTTATTATAAGACAATGATCAGATCCAACAACCATTGCCCTAGCTTTATACATTATTATTACTGTCATTATGCATTCCACTAGTTATACATACTAACAATGGTTGTACTATATTTTTAATGGGTGATTATTGTAATAGATCCCTACAGGGTTTATTATATATATATATATATATATTATAAATAATGGATATTTTGTTAATGCGCTTAATTTTAAGTGTTGGAATCGCAGATGGTGGTGGATGTTTGGCTTGTTCTTGTTCACCTTTGGATTATGTGTCACGCACAAGCGCTTATGCATGCCCGATCAACATAATGGCTAATTTCAATCAAATTTTTTCAACAATATTTCAATAATAACAATAATATTTTTTTAAAGAATGCCTCAGATTAAATACTTTTCATAGTAATAATGTCTACTCAAAGTATATTTAATACAATCATAGGCATAACATCGATATATACACACAAATCCATACACAATTTGAAGAGAGAATATGGAAATTAAAGCGATTAAACCTAACAGAATCAAAGAGCAGTTACTCAAATAACAACAAACAAATGAGAAAATAAAACTGACGGACAGATTACAAACCTAGAAGAAGAGAAGTAGAAGGCAAGTGGAGCGCCGATGAAAAGAGTAGCGTTTAGGCCTTACGGTAGTGCTATCAACGAGCCGAGCTGGAGCCGTTTAGGATTAACCATTTAGGGATTTTTTAGGGTTAGGGATTGAGCGAATGGATTAGGGTAGCTCATCAAAATAACAAAATAATTATTAATAAAAATAAATAAGTAAATCGCTGACCAATGGATTAGGGTTTTATCCGACGCTCTTTGCACCGGTCGTTGATGACGATCGGATTGCTCTTTGCACACATGCACAGAAAAATAATAAAAGAATTCGTTGCACACCTGCATAGCACTTCGTGGAGAGAGAGAGAGAGAGAGAGAGAAGATGCCGGCTTGTAAAACCAAATCCATGCAGAAATTGGAGAGAAAATGAATATTTAAGCGATTAAACCTAACAAAATCAAATAGATCTGCTTATAGAAGAACAAACTAATGAGATAAATAAGATGGAAATGGAGCCTTAGAATAAGAGAAGAATAAAGCCAAAGGAGTGATGGTTTAGGGTTTAGGGGTTGTCTATGCTTTATATAGCGAAAATGTTAGGGCAAACACGCTGTAACGGAAACATAATTACATTAATGTCCTATCCATATCATGAAATGTACACTCAAGCCAACCCGACCCGATCCAATAAAAACCCTATTTTATATGTTTTTACATATAAAAATAGGGAAATTTACCGGATCGACCCTATCAGATACATCTTTCCTGTCAGAGACCCTATATTTTCACCTTTACCCAAACCGATCAGCTTTAAGCCAAGCTAGTTCCAGCTAGCTAGAAAATTCTTAAATACCCCTTCTTACCTTTTTATTATTCTACATAGGTTAAAATTTTAAAAATTGCATTTTTTTATATTTACGCGATGTGAAGCAACATCTATGGCGTCTAATTTGAAAGCCACAATGCAAAGATTGATGGTGTCAAAAATTGGCACGAAAAAAAGGCGATATCGCCACTTTAAAAAAAATTAAAATTAAAATTAAAAAATAATAATTTGACTATATAGACAGTCATTTTTGACTGCCCATACACAGTTGTTATCTGCTGTATAGGCACTTTCTAGACAATAAAAAAAATTTCGACAATCTAGGCAATCGTTTTTTTTTTGTTAAAGAGGTGATATTGCCTATTTTTCGTGTCAATCTTTGGCACCATCGATCTTTATATTGTGACCTTCAAATCAGACGCCATAGATGTTGCTTCACATCGCGTAAATATAGAAAAGAACAATTTAAAATTTTTTAAACTATATAGAAAGATAAAAATGTAAGAAGGGGTATTTCAGACTTTTCCTACTAGCTGGAACTAGCTTGGCTTAAAGCTAGTCAGTTTGGGTAAAGGTGAAAATACAGGGTCTCTAATGGGAAAGGTGTATCTGATAGGGTCGATCCGATAAATTTCCCATGAAAATATCAATTGGGTCAGGTTGGTCAACATGACTTCTTGGTTGGCTTGACATGTCGGGTCGGGTGTCCCTTGTCTGACCCGACCCGATAAGTCAAATTTTTGTCCCCGACCTGGTAAAATATCAAGTCGGGTATCAGGCCGACCCGACTCTTTGATAACCCTTACTGAAAGGCGTTTTAAGCGCTCCTATAAAATCTCTAATTTTATCTAGAATATCATTATTAAATGTACCGAACCTTGAAAAGCACTTATATTTATAAGTATCAACAAAAGAGAAAAATAAAAGAGCAATGTTAATGTCACACCAATTAAAACGAAGGAAAAATCGTTGATTGTTTTGAATCATACGATGGAAATCATTTTTCGTCTCAATTTTCCACATAATACATCTAGAGATCATAGGTGTAATGGCCCCAATCTTTGTTGACAGGGAATTATTGACTCTTGAGGAGAAGTTGACTACTCGTGTTCGGGATTATAAAGTATTCGTACTTCTTTGAATAAAATGCATAAATTTTCTATGTAAAAAATTCTTTAAGGTGGGATGAATGTAATGACCCGAAATTTTCGTAAATGTTTTTTAATCATTGACCTTTAACAAGAATGCGACATTTTAACTGATTTGACCCAAGTCAAACACTTGACCTATGTAGCGGGATCGTGAACCTCACTTGTTTTAATTAAGGGTATGCGCCAAACACATTAAATCTCAACTCGTACCCTATATGGAACGTATGTATGTATGTGCGTGTTGCACATGAGCCCGAACCCAAACTTGAATAGGGGCCTCAACCCGAGTTTCAACTCGAACTGAGAATGGGCCTGGGCCTAATAAACCAACTTATCATGTGGCACCCAACCAAGTGTGTGTGTTCGGCATGGCGACCAATGTCACCTTAAACTTTTAAAATAAATGAATTATAAAAATATAATGTATGTGAACAAGATAAATTTAAACCTATTTTAGCCTTTAATATTAAGTCATACACTGATGCACAGTGTGCAGGCTAAGCACTTAATGAGCTCCAAGTGTAAAGCGGATAAGACCACTTGAAACAAATATCCTAGATATTTATCTTGTTTCTTGTTTTGTAAGGAAGAGAATAGAGAAAGAGCTTCCCCTCTCACTCAACACCTTCTCCAACCCTTACTTGAAGCCCCAACCGTTGGATTCATCGCATGACGTCGCCTTCCTTGTAAAGATCCTAGAGATCCTGACTACTCCTCATAAATTTCGATCGTGAGAATCCTTTGAACTCCATTATCGATTGGATCAAGGATCGTGAGAGAGTGTAGCTTCGCACGAGCTCGAATTGCCATCGTGAATGTGAAGTGAGTGACTTAGAAGATGGAGATCATTGCATGTTTGCGTGGAGCTTCGTTTTGATATCGATCATCTTAAAAATCTGAAAGTTTGATGTCGAAACCCCTTTGTGATAGCGGACATTGCATTTGTGTGATCCAACTAAAAAGGTGAGCTTCAAGGCATTAAACTTTGAATTTGATTTTCCTATGCTTAGATAGATGAATGTGTGATGGTTGATGCAAAGTATTTGAGATTTGGGGGGAAATATACCAGGGAAGAGAAAACCCAAAGGGTTATGAGTCTGTCAAAGCCAATCGATCGATTTGGAAATCGATTGATCGGATTTGACAGAACATAGAGGTGTAGAAATACTGGAGAAATTGACCGATCTGATTTTTGCCTTGGAAAAATCGATCGTTCGATTTTGACTGAGGTGCCGACCCAGCCCTGGTATTTTAGCCTAACTTTCTTCTCTGAACTGCGATTGACCCGATTCTCACGGAGTTGGAAGAGGATAATGATTTCTATAACTTTTGTGAATTAACAAAACTCGTGAATCAAAAGTTTTAAAGGTCAAAAATTGAGCGAGAAGTTGGGTTAAGTTTCGAGTTAGCACGAATTTGCTTATTTTCACCTCGATTTTGAGAAACACTTAAATACATCGGAGTTGTTAGTAAATAAGATCAATCCTTAATATATCATTATGATTGAGATATAAATTAAGGGCAGAAAGCTATAAATAAGACTTTACTTTGCTTCACGCAACTTCAAGGTTAAGGTGGGGAAAATTCGACAAACAATCTCATTTTTTACTTGAATTCATAGTTGTTTTGATATGATCAAACGAAATATGATTTGAATTTGAGCTAGTATTTGAAATTATAATTTAATTCATGGATTTCATGATAATATAAAAACAAGAACTTGAATTGTTCCAAATGCATTGAATATTTGAAAACTTTGAAAGTGTTGACTCGTATTGGAATCTTTGAATTTATTTGTAGAGAAATTTCATTGCACAATTGTATTAGTGATTTTGATTCATAAATTTTATAATATTAATCGAAATGAATCTATTGATTTAGAAATGGATATCGAACTTTTAAAAGTATTGAAACCCTTGAAATAATTGTTACTTTGGATTCTTTGGAAACTACTGTAGGGAAAAATTTTATACCATCTGCATTTTGACTTAATATTCATAGACTTGTATGATCTTGATCTGATTTTGACACGATTTTAAAACTTGATATTTGACTACATTTGAATAATTGAAAGTTTTGAATCATTGACTAGTACTTAAAATTTTAAATGTGGAACTTCGAAAATGAACTTGAATTGAGAATTGTAAATCTGAATTTAGAACTCGACTACAAACTTGAATCTTGATCGGAACCTTGAATTCCTGAATTTCGTACATTGATTCGATGGACTCTGAACTTGAATAAGAACTTGAGCTCTGAATCGTGAATCAAACCGGCATGGCGGCATGATTATGAATCGAACTGGTACGGCAATTAATCCGTGAATCGAACCGACACAGCGGCATATTCGTGAATCGAATTGGCACGACGGCATATCCGTGAATCTAATCTATACGGTTAATTCATGGATCGAATGATATGATTAATTCAATCGAACCGAATGACATGACATATTCAGAATCGAATCGGCACAACGGTATATCCGTGAATCGAATAATAAGTCAGGTAAAATATAAGTTGACCGCTATGACGGATTATATGTACACACCGTGGATTGCTAGGGCGGAGTATATGTATATCCATGGACCACTAGGGCGGATAATATGTGTATCTGTGAACCGCTATGGCGGATTATTAGTACAATTGTGGACCGTTAGGGCGGATTATATGTAAGTGAATCGAACTTTAAATTGAATCCAAATCAAACTTGAAACTTGAAATTGAATCCGAATTGAACCTAAAATATTGAAATTGAATCTGAATTGAACTTGAATTGTGAATCCTTGTGAAACTCCATCTAAGGCAGATAAATTTCATATTTTGTTTTGATATGAAAACGTTCTTGGAAATTTTGTTTGATATAAAAATGACTTGACCATTCTGAGATAAAAATGACTTTGAAGCATATTCCTGTTTTAAACGAAATGTCTTTTGAAAACTTGTATTTGAATAAGCATTTTGATGAGAAACTGCTTTGAAATCATGTTATGATAACAAGTACTTTTGAATTTCGGTTTTGAAATTGTTTTCGAAAATGATTGAATTCTGTTATCAAATTTATGTTTTGATATAAAACTGCCTCTGAGTTTTGTCATCTAATCTATGTATTTATATGATAAAATGTAATTATTTATGAGTTTTCCTTATTGAGCTTAGACTGTTAGCTCCCCCCGACTATACATTACAGGTATAACACTTGATCAGGACACCGGACTTGTGGAAAGTCTAGTTTTGCGTATCGAAAGAAGGAGATTTTTCATTTGAGGATTTTACCCATAGATTGGGGTTTGTGAACATTGGTAAGATTTTGGGGATTATAGATTTCTGACTTGATACATCTAGGTGGGTTGTATAACTATATCATCAGTTTTTGTACATACATTTGTACACCATTGTGTAAGTGATAGGTCGACCATCATTGGTGGTTTAGTTGCTTCTTTTAGATTACGTGTTCTCTATATATAAATGGAGATTTGATTTTAGTTCTACCATATATATCTGCTTTGATTTTCATACGTATATGTAGATGTATAAAGTATTTTATTTTCAGATTATAATCTACGATCTAGCGGTTTGAGTTTTCCCAATTGGTCCCAAAAAAAATTTCTATCCCATAAATCCGTGTTGGGAAAATCCAGGTCGTCACCATAGGTCTATCATAAGACAGTCACATGTTAATTTTGTGCGGTACATATCCCAAAAAGTGGACGATCATATCATATCATAAAAATTGATTTATATAAATGTAAGATTATTATTTCCACTCAAATAACTCACTTAATTGGTCATTATAATAAAATTTTAATTTATTAAGAATACATATGATAATTTATTTAATATAAAATAATTACATTAATATAGAATAGGACATTTTAATAAATAAAATATCTAAAATGCCTCATATTATATATCAGAGAGATAATATTATTAATTTAGCCTAATTATAAGGCTCGTAAACATTTTTATATACAGTTAACCCTTGAGACAAAGTCGTTGTTAAGATAGTTATATAATATCAGACTTTAACTTACGAATCATATTAAATATCAATTATAATATAAATTCTTAAAATTAAAATTTTCAAATATAACATTTTACAGGCAAAGTTAAAATAGTCAAACTTGGTTCAATAATATAGCCTTTTTCCAATTTTCAAAAATGTCAATAAGTCAACATGATTAAAATCGAAATTGTTACTAAAACCTTTTTGTCCAATGTTTTAAACTTTTTGTGGTTGGATATATATTGTTGTTGTAAGATACAAGTCACGATCATATCACGATTATAAGAGTCAAACATAAATGCCACAATCGTAAACATCTCATGATTAACATATTCAAACAATTCCATCGCGGTTGGATACACGATGCATTATCTCATGATTAACATATTCAAATAATTCCATCGCGATTGGATACACGATGCATTATCTCATGATTAACATATTCAAATAATTCCATCGCGATTGGATACACGATGCATTCAATGGAGTCAAACATGTATGTTGTGGTCGATCGGATAGAGGATTGTGGTCGATCGGACAACCTCATATGTCGATCAATTAAGCGTTGCGGTCGACCAATCAACCTTATATGTCGATTGGCTAGAAGTTGTGATTGTTCGGACAATAATAACTTGTTTGACACAAAAAAAATATAATGATTCAAACAACATAATTGACAAGTTTGCACAACAGATGGCAAAGCTTGGCACAACAAAATGACATGATTTACACATTGAAATGATGCAATTTAATACAATGGAATGGTAAAATTTAACACCTTGGAATGACAATGTTTATATAACAAAATTTGACACCACAAAATGACAAATTTTATACAAAAAATGATAAAGTTTGACAATATTTATTCTGTCAAACTTTCTACAACATAATCGTAAAGTTCGATACAACACAATGACAAACTTTATATAACACAATAGTAGAATTTGACACATTGAAATAGTAAAGTTATGATATAATATTACATAATAAAATGACAAACTTTTTACAATATAAGTGTAAAGTTTGAACAATATTATAAAAAACTTTATACAACATAACAATAGAATTTACCACGTCAAAATGACAAAGTTTGATACAAAAAAATGATAAAATTTATATGACAAAATTGAAAAGTTTGACACAGCTGAATTACAAAGTTTACACATGATTCAAAAACAAGTTTTTTCTAGAGGCTTCATATATATGATCGCAAAGATTCAAACATGGTCTCGGAGGTTTAGATAAAATCAGTAAAATGATAACACTCACATAAATAGGGCTCTCAATGGCCAACAAAGTGACATGGTCAATGTTGTTTCTCAATTTGTATTTCAACACACTATACTTTTTCAACTCCATACCAATTTACTTAACAACTGCATTAATTTCATAAAGTTCATCCATACACAAAAAATACAATCTTTTTTCTAATTTCACTAAAACACATCTAAAATTGAGAAAAACTCACTTTAATAATAGTCATTATAATATGTAGTACGAATTTCATAAAACTCATTTAATATTTGTAGTCTCACATAAATTAATAATTTTCATTTTCATCAAGAGTAACTCATTCTCCAGCTATTTCAAAACCAACACGAGATTTTATAACATTCTCATGCATTTTATAAAGGCCGAATTAGTTTATAAAACTCTAAATAATTTGATATAAATCACACAAGTTAATCACAAGCTATGGAAAATCTAGTCTACATTTATTGTGTTATATATATCCATGTCACTCAAAGCTATTTCTCTCTACTTCCTCAAGCACATTTTGTTTGCAAAAATTAAACCTTTTATAGACTATGGACAACTGTATAAAAAATTATGTCAATCTATTTAATTTTAACATAAAACTATCAATTTAACGAAACAAATAAGAATTCTATGAAAGTACATGCGACTTACACATGTTTATATTGATCACTCACCTCAAATATAAATCTTTTTTCCCTTAGTTACTTGTTTTCTTCTCTCTACTTTTCTCTTCGTCTGTATTCCCTCTAACAACTTGTATTGAATGCATTTTTTATGTTAGATTCATTATTATTATCAAAAGCCTAAAACATCCACTCTCATTAATTACAATTTCACTATAAGAGATCCAACATTCTATTTCATCATGAGGGATATATGTTGTTCATGCCATTAATTCTTATCTTTTTTAAAATCTTCAACTATCCAAAAATATCATTAACTTAAATTATAAATTCCACTAGCCTATAGCTGAGCCCGGATACATCTACACGTAAATGTCTTGGTGTGGTGTGAAGCATAAACACATTTGTGTATTGGTGACTTTAACGTCATATGTTTGACTTGTTATTTACAGAAGTGAAATTTTACCAAACCAAATAACAAAAGGGCCCACTTTTACCCTCTTAGATCTCGAATTCTAAGAGTAGGTTAGTCAACTTTTGACCCTCACGAACCTATAAATCTTGAACAACCCACCAAGCCTAGAATTTTAATCTTATATGCAGCTATTCATATTCTAATTTTAGGGTCATGACACATACCCACTAGGATATTTATGAGATTTGTGCCCTAATAGGGTTGTAACTTATAGGGGGTAATTGTATACCAAGAAATAAATTCATTATAGCATGCGATAATGCCATCAAGCCCAAAATAATGAATAATATTTCCACATGCCATTGATATAGTGAGAGTTCTTGGTTCGAACTAAGTTCTCTGCAACGTTCTACAACAAATACGTCGTTGATAAGGAGATCTTTTAATTAATCTTCCACCCCATTTATCTACCACATCCATCAACTATTCCCCAAAATCTCCGCTACTCATTTACTACTATAGCGTTAAAAAAAAACCTACAACTGTATGAACTTGCCCTTATTTCTACCATCATTTCTCTTGAGACTTGTCGCTATTGTGAGAAAGTTATAAACATACAAGACCAGTTTCATGTGTGCCATGTGATACCAATATCAGTTTCATTGGATTACAAGACCACAAGATTTGTAGTACAAAACGGTCGAAAGACAATCTCCATCAAGTAATAGCAGTGAAAGCCATCTCAAATTAGTAGTATATTGAAATTTAGTTGACAACCATTAATTTTTTTATTTTTATAATTATGACTTTCTTGACTTACTTGATGGAACCGTTTGTTATCCCATTCTTTTTGAGTGAATATCTTTACAGTTAGGTGCATCTATCAAGCGGTACACACATCTTAAAAAAATTATAATATTAATTTACTAGTAGGCCTAAGGAATCAAATATTGGCCGATACCGATATGTATCGGTTTTCTGGTCAACCGATACGTATCGGTCCCGATACATATACAGTATCGCCGAGCACAACTTTTGGCGGTTTAAGTAGATAAGAGGGTGCAAGCAAAGTTACCCCTAGTAGATAAGACACTTTCAGTCAATAGGCACTGCTTTATTAGTTGTCACTTGTCAGTTGCATTTATGGCATTTGCTAAAGTTGTACAGTACTACTAGCTAGTCACTTATCATTTATGGCATTTGCATTTACTGAGCTGAGCTGCAGTGACTAGCGGATACAGTACTAACCAAGTAACCAGTTACCGAGTTGTATCCATTTCGGCCGATACGTAACGGTCCTTCATGGACCGATACCCGATACCAATTCCGATTTTGACACCTTGAGTAGGCCTACTACCCAACATTATTATATTTTTTAATACGTTTAGAGCACTTTCATTTCATGGTAGTACCATCTCATGTAAAACTCACTTTTAATATAACAAGTACATTTTTTTATTAATAAAGAAGTACGATTTTGTTGTAAAATATGGAAATAACATTGACCTTATGCATTATTTCATTTAAATTTATATTTAAGTGAACAAAATATTTTAATCGACTGCATGGGCTACTTTATTTTACTTTATTTAAGTGATCTCATTACTAAACAAAAAGTAATTTATGGAATGCTTATGCCCACCCTAAATTGAAAGATGAAAGAATAAACTTTACCTATAATAGTACACAATTAAAGGTCCTACCTAGTGCACACGGCTCACGCTTTAAGCAGGGTCTAAGAGAGATAGATGGTACACCGCCTTTTTCCTATTTCGGAGAGGTTGATTTCAAGAGTCAAACTTGCGGCCTATCACTATGGGCAAGCAGTGCTTGTAGGGGCATATTCACATATATTGATGAGGGAGGGAGGGAGGGAGGGAGGGGGGACCATGGTTCAAAATTTCTGTCGATAACTCAAGTTATTGGCTGAATTGTTTTAGTTTCAGTCCCCATCGAAACGATAACTTGAACTGAAATTTTGGTTCAAATATATGTGGAGGGAAAATTATCGACCGAAATTTCAGTTCAAATTTTTTGTTTCGGTCATTCCCGAAACCGAAAACGAAACTGCTATTTTAATCCTTATGCAGGACTCATAAACTTAGACAAATGCCTTAGGGGAGCTAAAAGGCTGTGCAACTCGGCCCCCAATATATGGTTAAGGGCCCTCATATTCAAATAAATTTTTTTTGGGAGCCATTACTTGCACACATTTTTCAAGTGATTGCACTGAATTTAAAAAAATACTTGGTATTTTAGGGACATATGATATGTAAAAAACCAATATAGGACATCTGATTTGAAGTTCTTGATCAATAGATCTCTAGTACCCTAAATTGGAGCAAAACACGATACTTGTCATATGATCTATTGTTGAATAATATAATAGCCTTTGACTCTATTTAATTAAATGATGAAAATTATATAATAGCCTTTGGCTCTATTGTTGAATTATATAATAGCCTTTGACTCTATTTAATTAAATGATAAAAATTATATTTTGTTCTAATATTTTGCAATTGATATATTTAAATTATAGCCTTCAAATTAAATTGCTTAAATGGTGTTTTCACATAGTAGAGGTCGTATTTACACTCGTAAAACTGTAATCCCACTCAATCAACTCTAACCAAAAAGGGGTGCCCAGTTTGAATTAGATGATGGGCATCTTTTTCGTCTCAATCTTCCAGACATTGGATCTTGAGATCATGGGCATGTCATAAGGCGATTAGTTGTTTATTTCACATGACACATCCTAAAAAGTAACTCTAAAATCACTTTTGAGCGCAACGTGTGCCACATGCTTTTAGGGTCCCTTTTTGGGATGTGTGCCACATGAAACAATCATTGGGATAAAAAATGATTCCAATCATATGATTCAAATATTAACATTTGTTAACCATTGGGTGCCCCCGAATAAAATTTTGAGCACACCATTGGCTGCACTTGTTGTCGCCCAAGGCCCGACCTATATTAATGGTACAAATGAAACTCTTATTCAAAAGCATAGTGACAATTTTCGTTTTCAACAATATTTTGATAAGGGGTCCTTTTGGTTCTTTTAACATAAATTTTAGGAAAAATTCAAAAAAGTTTTAAGATTTTTTTTTTCCTCTAAATTTTTGTTAAACTCCTTAACTTTGACCCCGATATTTCTAAGACGCCTAAACTATTGCTCCTGTCAAATGAGCACTTGGAGATTCTATACCGTCGATTCTCGTTAATATGCAAACGAAAAGTGCTACCGCAGTCGGCGACATGGGTCTAATTGATGAAATTATGATTTCTTCGACTGCTAATTTGAATGTCAACTCAATATTTTTGTTCTCATATTAACGCGAGTTGATGTTAGGGGTTTAGTTGATGAATTTATGGAAGCTCCGGGCGTTCATTTGACGCGAGCAATAGTTCAAGTGCGCTAGAGACATGGGGTTAAAGTTGGGAGTTTTATTTTAACATTTCTTTGAAATTAATAAAATTCGGCATTTAGGAGAAGTCACATAAATTTTCAAAAAATCAAAAACCCAAAAAAGCCTTCACTTTTTTTTTGATAATAGAAAGAAGCCTTCACTTCTGACAAATGACAAGGAACGTGTAATACGGTTACAAGGAGTTAAAGCGTTAGATAAACGCCTAAAACATGTCCATCCAACAAAGTTGCGTCACTTCTCTCTCTCTCACCGAGCTCAAGAAGAAGAAGACTCATCACACGGTAATCTCTCTCTCTCTCTCTCTAGAACACACATAGACAATCGTTCATTTAAGTTAGGGTTTCAGAAGAAGATAGTTCAGGTTGGAGATGTTGGGGATTTCGAAATTTTTAAGGGGACGATCGAGTTGATCTGCTGTTGTTTGTTAGATCGTTTATAGGTTTGAAGAGGGTCTCTGCTATTGTTTTCTGGGATTTGTTACTTGTTTAATTGGGCATTGGAGTTGATCTGCTATTGTTTCGTAGATCGAGAGCCTTTTCGTCAATAGCAGATCGCTATTGGGGTTCTCAAACTAAAGAAGAAGAAGAAAAATAGCAACTGAAATAATAGTAATAACCACTCATTGCTTTAATTTACTTTTTTTAATAAATCCAACAATTTGAGCTTTGAATTGATCCATGTACATTAGTCTCCGAGTTTTTCTCCAAAAAATCGTGGGCTTCAATGTTGATGCATTTGGTATCCTTCTTAATTGACTTATTATAACTGATAACCGCAGAGACCGTAGTTTCTCAGAGAAATTTTGTAGATATTCTACAACCTATAGAAGTTTGAGTAAATTTAAATGGAGAGAAGTTTTGTTGGCAGAGTTTCTTTTTCCCTGCCATCTCAATTAATGTTAGCAGTTGTAGTGATGGTACATATGGATTGTAGATTACCGTAGTTAGATTTGATGGAACAAATTACATAGCGTGGTTTAGATCCACTTAATTATTGTTGGGTTCTAAACGCAAGTTGGGATAAATGGCACCATCCATGAATCTACTCATATTGGTGAAAAGTATGTAGGATGGAGATGTGATAATATGACTCCTATGACTTGGTTATTGTACTTGATGCAAGAAACTGTTGCTAACTCTTTTATGTATGCAACCTTTGCTAGAGAACTGTAGTTACCCATTAGTGAAGCGTAATTTCAGAAGCACGAATCTGCAAAGGTGTTTAGTTTGGTTGACAAGATTAACAATTTTCTTCACGGGAAGAAATCGTTAGGAGATTATTATGCTCAGTTAAGGTTGTCAACGGGCTCGGCCAGGCTGGGCTCTCGTCGGGCTTTTGGTAAGCCTGATTATTTGACCCTAAAAACTAGGTTCAAACTCGACCCGACTACAAACCAAGTTGTGCTTGCCCCGAATATAATTCAGGTCGGGCCTAGTAGTCAAATTCAAACCCGACCCAAGCCTGGTTTGGGTTGGGCAAAGTTCGGAACAGCTCATTCTTTTCCCTTTCATATAATCGGGGCTCAGTCGAGCCTGGCCGGGTTTTTCGTAGGCCCAATTTTTTCGACCCTAAAAACCAGGCTTGAACTTGTCCAAGGCCTGGGTATATTCAAGCATAAATTTAAGATTTAAGCTTGAACCACCCCAAATTAGGGGGGCTCAGGCTGAAGTGTGGCCCATTGCTTAGTTGAGAGGTATGTGGGATGAGTTGAGCCCAACCAGACTACAAATCGTGCCAGGGTTGGCTTCAGTACATTTGAGCTTGGGCTTAAGATTTAAGCTTGAACCGCCTCAAATTGGGTCAAGTTCAAGCTGATGCCCGGCCCATTGCTGTTATATTTATTTATTAATTTAGAATATAATAAATATATTAAATAATTTTAAAGAAAATAAAACTTCCTTTTGATTTTTTCTTAGTTTTGTAAGTTAATTTTTAGGCAATAGATATTCTCATTTTTGTATGCAAATGAATAGTCCCACGTTGGTAAAAGTAAAAAATGTCTAGGCTATATATAGAACCTTTCACCTTCTATTATTGTTTGACAATAAGAAGAGAAGAGTGTGCCTAGTGGCGAGCCGCCTCGTTCGTGCGCGCTTGTGCGTGGGGATTGGTGTTTAGGCACATTGGCGCTTTAAGCGCGCACGCACTTTGCACGCGCATCGTCGCAAGGAGAGGTTTGACTTTTTGACCAGGTAGATCCCACGGTCAAATTATTCATGGGCCGGGTCGGGCCTAATGGGCCACTAATCAGTGGGTCAATTCGATTCTATTGGGCCAAACGGATTGGTCAAATGTTGACCGTTGGACCCAACCATTTCATAACCGCTTATAAAAGTGTGCAACCGTTCGAATTTGAATTCGAAAAGTTTGCAACCTTTCATACAACCGTTGGATGTAGCAGTTGAGATCTTTGAAAGATCTAAGCCGTCTAAAACATGACTGTTGGTCCAACAGTTATATTGAAAATTCTATATAAGGAGGCCTTCGGACATAGATTCGAATACTCTGAAATCTATCGGATTCCTTGCGTATAACTTGAGAATTCCTCTTGCTTTCTTCTTTTGGTGGTACTCCATCGGATTGAGTTTTTTAGGGCGATCCTCTACTGTTGCAAAGTAATGGATCGCATCCAAGTGATTGGGTTCGTTGTATCCTGGAAACGTCTTGCTAGAACCCTTTTGCAAACTCGAAGATTTACTCGAGTATGGAGCATGGGTCAAAATTTCGTCCGATACCGATACGTATCAGATGATACGTATCGGTTTTGGACTGGACGATACGGTACATAAAATGTACTGTATCGTCCATTTTGTATACATATGCCCGGACGATACATTGAATGTATCGTCTGGTATTTTACTATTCCGATACGTATCGGTTTTGAGCTCGAACGATACGTATCGGATACCTGGCATTTTGACCCATGGTAGGGAGCGAATAGCGTTTTAAAGACAACGATTACGTGCCTCGAGTCCAATTCTCTTGCCCTTTTCATCATTTTCGGATTTTTGTTCCTAAGTTTTTCTAACAATTTTAAAACGCTATTATGTTTTATAATGGCTTCAAATCTGAAAATAATGATTCACGACTTCGTCAAATTGGAGCGATTCGACGGCAGAAGATGACAACAAAAGATACATTTCGTATTGATGACTTTGAAAGTTGCTTATGTCCTAACCACTCCAAAACTCGCGGAGCCTGAAGATTCTGATGGAGAATCTCTTGGCAATGTTCATAAACGTCAGAAATGGGAGCAAGATGATTATATCTGTAAAGCGCACATTCTCAATATGCTAGAAAATTCACTCTTCGATGTGTACCAGAGTATGCCGTCTGCAAGGGAACTTTGGAAGGCGTTGGAGACAAAGTACAAAACAGAAGATGTCAGTACAAAAAGCTTCATTGTAAGTCGGTATGTAGATTTTAAAATGACTGATAATAAATCGATTCTCGATCAAGTTCATGAGATTCAGTATATTATTGGTCAAATTAATCAAGAGGGCATAATAATGGATCCCATTTTTCACAATCATGCAATTATCCACAAATTGCCTGCCTCATGGAAGGACTGCAGAAACACTCTCAAACATAAAAAGAAAAAACTTTCGTTTGAAGAGTTGTGCCACCATCTTCGAGTCGAAGATGAATTTCGTGTTCGTGACAAGAAAGATGAGCAATCTCAATTAACTTCAAAGGCTTATATGGTGGAGGTTGGTGCGTCCAAATGACATGGAAAGCGGAAAGACAACTTCAATTTTGATAAGGCTAACAAGAAAAATAAGAGCCAAGGTCATCAGGGCCAGAAGAAAAATGGCAGTTGTTATCACTGTGGTAAACCCGATCACTTCAAAAAGGATTGCAGACTTCTGAAAAGGGAGAAAGAATCTCAAACGAATATGATTGAAGAAAAGTTTGTAGGCATGATTTCCGAAATCAACATGGTTGGAAGCGAAAAAGACTGGTGGATCGATTTTGGTGCCACTAGGCATGTTTGTAACTGCCGATCTTTCTTCGCCAACTATGTGGAGGACACAAACGGACAAGAGCTCTTCATGGGGAATGCTTCAACTGCAAAGGTCAAGGGTTCAGGGAAAATCAATCTTAAATTGACCTCTGATAAGACCCTTACTTTGACTGATGTACTGTATGTTCCTGAGATTCGTAAAAATCTGATTTCGACCAGTTTACCCAATAAACATGGTTTCAAGTTAGTCTTTGATACGGATAAAGTTGTAATCACTAAGGGTGGTATATTTGTGGGGAAATGATATGTCTGTAATGGGATGTTCAAATTGAATGTAATCAATGAAATGCCTTCTTCCGTTTATATTATTGATTCTCTTTCATTATGACATGATAGATTAGGGCATGTGAATGTTAATCGTTTAAATTCTATGATCGAATTAGGATTAATTCCTAGATGCGAGAAAAATATTCATGAAAAATATAGAATTTGTGTTCAAACTAAAATCACTAGAAAACCTTTCAATAAAGTAGAAAGAAAATATCAGATTTTAGAACTCATTCATATTGATATTTGTGATTTAAATAGTATTTTAACTAGAGGAGGAAAAAGATATTTTATAACATTTATTGATGACTATTTAAAATATACTTATGTTTATTTGTTAAAATATAAAGATGAAACTTTAGAAAAATTTAAAGCTTATAAAGAAGAAGTTGAAAATCAGTTAAATTTTAAAATTAAAACTTTAAAATCTGATAGAGGCGGAGAATATATGTCAAATGATTTTAGTGAATTTTGTGAAAATGTGGGGGTCGTATATCTTACGACTACACCTTACACTCCTCAACAAAATGGTACAACAGAAAAAAAAAAAATCGAACTTTAATAGAAATGGTAAATGCTATGCTTTTAAACTCCGGTTTAAATTTAAATTTATGGGGTGAAGCACTTCTCACTGCTTGCCATCTTTAAATAGAGTGTCACAAAAGAGTTCTAGTATAACTCCCTATGAGTTATGGAAGAAAAAGAAACCAAATCTTAAATATCTCAAAGTGTGGGAGTGTCGAGCACTGGTTAGATTACCAGATCTTAAAAGACCAAAATTAGATAATAGAGCCATTGAATGCGTATTTATTGGATACTCATTAACTAGTAAAGCCTACAGATTTTTGGTAATTGAATCTAAGGGTGTAATTGATCAAAATAGTATAATTTAAATCTAGAGATGCCGAATTTTATAAACATTATTTTTTTTCTATTCTTATAATTAATGAAAATTCTGATAAAGAAAAATTAATTATAAATTCTGAAAATATAGAAAACACGAATTTCAAAAAAAGCAAAAGAGTGCGAAAAGAAAAATCTTTTGATTCATATTTTTATATGTTTGTGGTAGCGAGAACAAGATCAGAACAAGTAAAGGAAACCATGTTTTCTTTTCATATCGAAAATGATCAATTAACATTTAATGAGGCTATGAAATCTCAAGATGTTTTTTGGAAGGAAGCAATAAATGATGAAATAGAATTTATAATGGGCAATAAAACATGGAAACTAGTTGATTATCCTGAAGGATCTAAACCTATAGGTTGTAAATGGATTTTCAAACGAAAACTTAAAGCTAATGGAACTATAGATAAGTTTAAGGCCTGATTGGTGGCAAAAGGATTTAGACAAAAGGAAGGTATCGACTTTTTTGATACTTATGCACCGGTAGCCAAAATTTTAACTATTAAGATCTTAATAGCACTTGCTTCTATTTATCATTTACAAATTCATTAAATGGATGTAAAAACTGCATTCTTAAATGGTGAATTAGAAGAAGTTTATATGGAGCAACCTGAAGGTTTTGTAATGACCGGACATGAGCATAAAGTTTGTAAATTAATTAAATCTCTTTATGATTTAAAACAAGTTCCTAAATAATGACATGAAAAATTTGAAAGTGTTATTGTTTCTAACGGTTTCAAAATTAATAAATCTGATAAATGTGTTTATAGTAAATTTTCTGCAAATAAGGGAGTTATTATATGTTTATATGTAGATGATATGCTTATATTTGGTACTGATTTAGATAGTATAATGAATTCCAAATCTTTTCTCTCTTCCAATTTTGATATGAAAGAAATGGGTAATGCTGATGTTATCTTAGGAATCAAAATAGTAAGTAATGATAATGAGTTTACTTTAACCCAGTCTCATTATATAGAGAAAATTCTCAAGAAATATAATCATTTAGATGGTAAACCTGCATCTACACCATATGATCCTAGCATCAAACTTGTTTATAATAAAAGTAGATTTGTAAATTAGTTAGAATATGCTAGAGTAATCGGTAGTTTGATGTATGCAATGCACTGTACTAGACCTGACTTAGCATATGCAGTTGGAAAATTAAGTAGATATACTAGTAATCCATGTCATAATCATTGGAATGCTATATCTCGTGTATTTAGATATTTAAAAGGAAGTATATATTATGGATTACATTATTCTTGTTTTCCTAATGTTTTAGAAGGATACAGTGATGCAAGTTGGAATTCAAATTTAGATGGATCTTGAAAATTACTCTTGGAATTTCAAATACAGTGATGCAAGGCAGAATGACTTCGAAATTTACTCTTGGAAATTCCTTTGTGGCCAAAGTCTATGTCACCTATTACAATAAATTATGATAGGCCTACAATAAACTTTATAATGATAAGAATAAACATATTGGTCTATGACACTGTTATGTTAGAGAATTACTCAAGGATGGAGTAATTGGGATAGACTCAATTCAGATCAATAATAATTTGGCTGATCCATTTACCAAAGAACTTTCTAGAGAATTGGTAAAGAAAACATCTATTGGGATAGGACTAAAACCATATAGTTGATCACCTATGTCAGAAATCCAACTTAATATTTGTTCAACAAATCCTTAAGCTCAATGGAAGAGTATGACGTGAGAGTGATGATTAGAAGCACTTTAATTTAGTTAAAATGTCCATCCCAAGACACGTGTCAAGTGCTTGGAATCTGTAATGACAAATAGAAGGATGAGTACATACTCTTAATAAGTCTGTAACATTTTATGTTAATGTGTTTGCTTACAGAAACACATTCGACAGACTTACCTATGTGAATGTGGAGGTGCGGCCGCTTCCTATGAGATTATGGTTTTTCTCAAAAAACATTCATGAAATCAGGGTATAAGCACAAGGCCATAATAGTGCTAGCTTTATAGAAAACTTGATCTTAAGAAAATATGTGTTATTTATCCGGTCATGTCATATAGGGTTCTCAGTTCAAGACTATGGTCTCTGTGCACCCTGATAAGATTTTGATAAGTTTGCACTAAGTGAAGGTTCAAACCCAAAAGGTACCTTTCATGGCATGCACATATTTTTGGTACCAGTGTCTTTATTTTATTTGAAAAATTGTGGGGGATTGTTATATTTATTTATTAATTTAAAATATAATAAATATATTAAATAATTTTAAAGAAAATAAAACTTCCTTTTGATTTCTTTCTTAGTTTTGTAAGTTAATTTTTAGGCAATAGATATTCTCATTTTTGTATGCAAATGAATAGTCCCACATTGGTAAAGGTAAAAAGTGTCTAGGCTATATATAGAACCTTTCACCTTCTATTATTGTTTGATAATAAGAAGAGAAGAGTGTGCCTAGCGGCGAGCCGCCGTGTGCGTGGCGATTGGCGTTTAGGTGCATTGGCGCTTTAGGCGTGCACGCACTTTGCACGTGTGCATCCTCGCAAGGAGAGGTTTTACTTTTTGACCAGGTAGATCCAACGGTCAAATTATTCATGGGTCAGGTCGAGCTTAATGGGCCACTAATCAGTGGGTCAATTCGTTTCTATTGGGCCAAACGGATTGGTCAAATGTTGACCGTTGGACCCAACCGTTTCATAGCCGCTTATAAAGGTGTGCAACCGTTCGAATTTGAATTCGAAAAGTTTGCAACCTTTCATACAGCCGTTGGATGTAGCAGTTGAGATATTTGAAAGATCTGAGTCGTCCAAAATATGACTATTAGTCCAACAGTCATATTGAAAATTCTATATAAGGAGGCCTTAGGACACAGATTCGAATACTTTGAAATCCATCGGATTCCTTGCATATAACTTGAGAATTCCTCTTGCTTTCTTCTTTTGGTGGTACTCCATCAGATTGAGTTTTCTGGGGCGATCCTCTACTGTTGCAAAGTAGCGGATCACATCCAAGAGATTAGGCCTGTTGTATCCTGGAAACGTCTCGCTGGAACCCTTTTGCAAACTCGAAGATTTACTCGAGTAGGGAGCGAATAGCGTTGTACAGACAGCGATTATGTGCCTCGAGTCCAATTCTTTTGCCCTTTTCATCATTTTCGGATTTTGTTCCTAAGTTTTTCTAACAATTGTCACCCCTATACTCAGTTGAGAAGTATGTGGGATGGGTTGAGCCACTACCATGCTAAAGGCTTATGTGCTGCATTCGCTAGCAAACCACATTGTGTTGAATGTATGAGTATGCAAAGGGAAGAGCAGGAACAGAAGATCTTTAATTTTTTTGGGAGGTGTAAATCCTGAAATGCACATGTTAGAGCCAACATTCTTGGGAGGGGGGAGCTGCCACGAATCATGTTTTCACTTCTTCAATATGAAGAGACTAGGATGAAGCTTATGGATTTATCTTTTCAGACCTTGGGTGTTCTACACATCCCCCATTCTTTGTTTTAACATAGGGGTGGTAAATCTGGTGGCTGTGGACATGGGTAGGTGGTAAATCTGGTGGCTGTGGACGTGGACATAGTAATCTGACCCATGAAAAAAGAGAAATTAAAGTGTTCTTATTGTAGTAGAAAGTGGCACTTACAGGAAACTTATTTAGAACTTGGTTGGATGTCCCAAGTTTCAGAACAACCATGCTTTCTCTTTCCTTGCTGATGATGGATCTTCAGTTGTCACTCCTACACAACCACCTGTTTTAGCTGTGCTTCTTATAGTTCCCACTTTTGCTTCTCAGTACGGAGGCGAGATCTACTGCGTGCCTAGAGTTCTCATGCCTCCTCTTCTCACGTGGTTGATTCAGATATCATTGGATCTGCCCACACATCTAGATCCTCCTAGGTCATCGATCCAGGGGCAACTTACCTTATGTCTAGTATGTCATCATTATTTCGCTCCATATAATATGCGCATCATGATGGGTCTTTAGTCTCTGTTGTTGGTCAAGGGACAATTTGTGTTGGTAGCCTCTCATTAGATTTTGCTCTTCTTGTCTCTAAAGTGCCTATGAGCCTCTTAACTATTAGTAAAATAACCAAGTCCATGAATTTTCGTGTGAATTTTTTTCCTCTCAGTATTTTTCAGGACCTGACTACGCGGATGACTTTTGGTCGTGGTCATGAAGAGAGAGGACTATACTTGTTTGAAGATCATCACATATAGAGACTGATAGTAGTTGCTACATTGGCTACTAAGGATGTTCGGTTATGACACTTGTTTTGGGCATCTTCCTCTTCGTTTGAGCATTTTGTTTTTCTTGAAAAATTTAGTTCTTTTGATAGTTTGAAAGTTCAGTGTGAAGTTTGTTAGTTTTCAAAATATTGTTTAGCGTTTTATCCTGTTAGTGGTAACAGAAGTAATATTCCTTCCCATACATTTTGATGTTTGGGGATCATCTCCTGTTGTTGCTTTACCTGGTTTTCGTTATTTTGTTTTATTCATTGGTGATTGCACTCAGTTTACTATGATTCTTTTAATGAAATCCAAAGATGAGGTTGATATGTTTTTTTCCTATGTTTCACAAGTTTTCCTACCATGCAACTATAAAGATGCTATGATATGATTATGGTGTGGAGTATGCTTCTCATCATCTTTAGTCTTTACTTATGCAGTCATGGAATTGATTGACAAACTGCTTTTTCCTACACCCTCAACAAATTGGGTGGATGAATGCAAAAATTGTCACCTGCTTGAAGTTTCTCATGCACTATTAATTAGTATCATTGCTCATAACGATTGTAGGCAGATGCTATTATGTATTCCTCCTCTTGTGTTTGAGTCTCTTTGTTTTGGTAATATACTATCTTCTCGCTGTGATAAGCTGTCTCCCAAAGTTATCAAATATACCATTTTCAGGGGTTATCCTCCTGCTCAAAAGGGTTACAAGTGTTATGATCCAACTTCTGGGAGGGTGTTCGTTACTATGGATGTTACATTTTTTTGAATCAATTCCATTTATTCTCCTTTCCAGTGCCCTTTAGGGGGACAATTTTGATGAAGAGAGCATTGTGTTGGTATTGCTCTATACCGGAAAAGATGGTGATGATGAAGTTGAAGTGGAAGATGAAGAGCCTAAAAGTACTACTCGAAAAGGGGTGATACCTTTAACAATTCTGAGAGAGGAAAAATCTTTATTCGAGGTGGCCTTTTGACTTGGGACAGTAACCCTATGATGCAGAATATGATTTTATGCAGATTTTGTCGAAATTAAATAAAATAATTCAAGTTTAATCGCAAAATTATCTTAAGATACCTTTAGGGTTTGCAGAATTTTGATGAGTAGATCACACGAGATCCAGATAGGGTCCAGTCTGATGCGCAAGTACTTTTACAGTCGAGGCAAGATCGGCCTAGAGATAGGACTCTAGCTTTTCCAGGATTAGGCGCTCGTCTGTGGTCCGATGTAGATTCACGGATTCCAAATTGGGTTATGGAATGGAATTAGGGTTTGTAAAAGGCTTATGACTTTTAGATCGGTTTATGGTTTGGAAGGGTGTTGGCTTAGGGAGATTTAGGCTTCAAACGGGGTTAGGGTTTCGGAAATTTAGGATTTCAGAAATCTAGGAAGAATTAGGCTTGGGGTTTAGAGAAGCACGCAGAGATTTAGATAGCAAATATAATAGAGAAAATAACAATGGCTGTTGGGAATCACTCCCTTGGCTTCACACCAAACCCATCTCAGATGAAGAATATTCAAGCATAAAAGCATTCAAAATATTTAATCAACTAATTAAAAGGTCTTTACAGGCCTCTATATATAGGCCACCAATAATTAAATTCGAAATAAAAAAGAGTCCTAATACTAATAAAACAAAAAGAGAAGGTTTCGCACGAAATTCCGTCCGAAATCGTCACTGTAGCTCTCTCGAGCGAGGATATTAACCGCTCGAGCGAGGGCTCGCTCGTGCGATTTAAGTGACCGCTCGCGCGAGTCAATCATCTGTATCTTGTTGTATTCCCTATGCTCGCTCGCGCGAGTATAAGTGCTCGCTCGCGCGAGTCTCTATGCTCGCTCACAGTTCTCCCGGCGGTTCGTGTACTCGGGCTTCCTCTATACTTCTTCTGACGCCGGTAAAATCGATGTGGCCCAAATCCGATGTCCATGTATGTGGCGTCCCCGTTACCTTTAGAATGAGGAAGAAAACCTCTCTCACTCGAGTTACAAATCATGTTTCGTCTCATGAAGTAGGTGCACCAACTAGTGATCCTTCTCTATCTGCAAACTTGGATCTTCATTTTCCTATTGTTGTATGCAATGCTCGTAGGTCTTGTACATCTCATCTCTCGCAGCGTCATATTCTTCTTTCACATCATTATTTGATTCTATCTCTCTTCCTTTTAGTGTATCTGATGCATTATTTTAGCCTCAACAGAAAGATGTTATATTGTAAGAAAAGGTCTTGGAGCAAAACAATGCATGAAAGATAACTATGCTTCCAGAGGGCAAGAAGGTGATTGGATGCAAGTGAATTTTACTGTTAGCGTTAAGCATAAATAATATAGATCCATGGAAAGGTATAAGGTAAAACTTGTGGAAAAAGGGTACACTCACATGTTGGTATTTATTACCAAGAGATAGTTGCTCATGTTGCTAAGTTGAACACTTTTCGTGCACTCTTTTCCCTTGCTGCTCATAAAAAATTGCCCTCTATCAATTAGACATCATGAATCCTTTCTTATATGGGGTATGAGAAGAAGAGGTGTATATGACACTTCCCCCAAGGTAAACAATACATGGCATTTTTTTCGCTTAGGGTGTGTTTGGATATAGGGAAAATGATGCAAAATGGAAGGTCAGATTTACAAATCCAGCCACTTCCCATTGTTTGGGTTGTAAATATGGGTAGGATAATATAATCCCATGTTTTCTGAGCAAAAATTCTGAGGGAGACCCTCATGTATCTTTTTCGTCCCCTTAGAAAATGGTAGGCGGTTTTTTTTGAGCGGCACTCCTTTTCGTTGGGTATCATTGTTTAAATCTTGTGAAACTTTTACCTCACCCATCTCCTCCAGTAGACATGCATTGACTACTTTGAATCAGACGATATAGGTCATTTTTCACCGGAATCTTTCAGATAATCAATCTTGCGAGCATATCATCAGATAGTCAGTTTTTTTTTCCCGGGTAGCAAATTATCCAAAAAGTGACCCTAAAATCACATGGCACACATCACACTCAAATGTAATTTTAGGGGTCAATTTGAAATGTGTGCCTCGTAGAATTAAAAAATGACTGTTTGATGGTATTCCCATGACTTAGAGATTACTTTTGTGAAAGATTAGAATGTAAAATGATCTCCATCATCCATTTGAAGCGGTCAATGGGTGACAGACTCGAGGAGAGGAGTGAGGCCACAGTTTCATGGTTGTAAATAATGGTACCTATTCTTTTGGTGCTGATTATTCTCTCCACTCTCTCCACGTGCTCTATCTCTTTTTTTTCTCTACTATTTCTATGAGCCTATCCAATCAGTGGATAAGAACAAAATTCCTATGGATTCTATAGGCTCAGAAACTACAGGATTTTATGGGATTTATAAATCCAAATCTCCCATTTTCCAATGATTCTATCCAAGCAGACCCTTAGAAAAAAATGTGGTGAATATAATGGCATGACTTAGTTAGGGTTAGGAGCAGCCCTACTAGCCTTTATATTAAGTGACATAATTACAACTCACGCACCCATCATTATTACACACACACACACACACCATAAGTGGTACACTAATCTTGAATAACTCTCACACCAAACATATAACCCAATAGAGAACTGAGAAGTATTGAGAAACAAAATGAAGCATTGTTGAGTAACAAAGAGTTTAGCCTTCAACAAAATTGAGTGGCAAAATAATATTTGCAATTCCGACCCCAAATAGATAGGACAAGGTGGTGAATATAATGCTGATGAATTGAAAGCTTGATCTTTTTTTTTTTTGATGGATAAAACTTCATCTTTTATTTATCGGCAGTACATCTTTGCCTAGATTAGCCTCTATATTCAGCACTTCTGAGAAATATATGTTAATACCTAGTTGAGTCTGTCTCAATCTTTATGTGTCTATTGCTCTTTTACCTTGTCTAGTCGAGCTTACAATGCTGACATCATTTTGGTTACCCTTTTGCTTGAGTCTCTTTTTATTGTGTTTATTTAAATTAATATAGCCTATTTGAATTCCACTCAATTTATTATTCTTATAGATGATGAGATGGTTTAATTGCAATGCACATGAAAACCAACACTTATTGCTATGGTTGCTGTCTTATTGTAAAGTAACCCACGGGAGATATGTCGGGCATGAAGCCTAATGATGCCAAAGAGCAGGAACATACAGAAAACACGCCTGGAGAACAGGTCAATGGAGATTTCCCCGAGGACCCAGAACATATGGAGGAAGATGGGGAAAATTCCATGCCCTCGGCCCAAGAGGAGGTAGTGAATATTGATTATAAATTTGTTGCAGTAATTAGACTGGACTTTGCTATTATTAACTGTATTTTTATGTCAATTCAAATTTGATGGTTCTTAAATGGCTGCCATCTGTAATCCTTTCCTCTGTAGGAGGAAAAAATGAAGAAAAAATATGGAGGAATGTTACCCAAGAAACCACCTCTCATATCTAAGGTATTTAAACATCTCTTATTTATAATTATATCACTGGTGCAACTATATTATGCGTTGTAAGTACTAAAGATGTGGACCCCAAACAGTAAATTTTTGTACCATTTTACTTCAGGACCATGAACGTGCTTTCTTTGATTCTGCTGACTGGGCATTGGGAAAGGTATTTGTGTTTCCTATAAGCTATGGCCATTTTAAACCAACCATTGGATGTGACCTTCAGACATGATCTCGACTAGGTCGTAACGGTTTTGTATGTCTAACAGCAAGGAGGACCTGTAGGTCAGAAGCCCAAGGGACCACTTGAGGCACTTCGGCCAAAATTGCAGGTTCGTCAGATCCTTGTCTCAATGGTTTGATTATGTTTTTTCTTAGTTTGGCTGTTGTTTCATTTTCCCCATGTGACAAAATCAATACAATTATATATTCTATGTCCATGTTTGCACACAATCATTTATCAACACCATGTACGAGTTCCTGCTACCTTTAATACCCCAAAAATTTATTGATGTTACCATGGCATCCAACTCGGTATCAGTTTTGGGTATCAGTTCAGGAGGGACCAATACATATCGGCCGATATGGATATGGTATTGTTGATACCATATCGGCCTTTTGAAAATAAAAATAAAAATAAATAAAAAATTGATTTTGTATCGGTCAGTATCGGCTGATACCGAGACAGTATCGGCTGATACTGATCTGTATCACCCCGATATCGATACCGATACCACCCCGATACCTGTATCTCGGTGGTATCGGTATCAGTTCTCGATGAAACCGAAATGTATCGGAATCGGCCAAGTTTTGATACTATGGATATTACTGGTGTCGGCAGTTTTTCAGTTTTAACAGTCAAAAGAACTATTAGGCCTAATTATATTTGAATAGAATATGTGTGATTCACATCCATACAATAGTAGAATACTCATACTACAGTCACCAGTGGTTGTTTTTTAATGATTTTATGAAAAAATGTTGTTCATTACCATCAATTTGGTGTCCCTTCAAATCTAATGCAAAACAGCTGCCAAATCTTAAATACGGGGAAGTTCACAGATTAACCAAATCTGCCACATTAACTCTTTATCATACAAAATGTCAAATTTCCTTATTTTTTCCCTCATTTTATGGATCTGAAAAAATGGTGCTGTTAACCTTATACATATATACATATAGATAGTTTCCAGCAATGGACAGCAGGGACAAGGGCTGGTACTCAGTCCCAAAAAGATACATTTTAGAGGCCATTGCTTGGTGCAATGGTAAAAGGCTTGGGCTGTCAAGTGTGAAAATGCGAGTTCAGTCTGGGAGCTGCCACTTTGTGTAAAAAGTGATGACATTTTTTTCTACATTTTAGTATTAGATTATGATTTTTTGAGGATAACTTGTTGACATACATAATACTAAAAAAATACATAAAATCCTTGGAAAATGTTAAGTAGACATTAATTATGTCATCATCCTACTGACATTTCTGACAATCCTTTGGGATTTCTCATGGCATAACAGTGCCAAAGGAAATTCATATGATTGCCAACAATCTCCTCTAATGACCCTGAGGGTTGCCAATAAAGGATATTTAGAGGCTTTTGAGAATGTAACATCATAAGGTTGCCAATTTGATGTGACAAAAGAGGAAATAATCACAAATAAGGACAAATACAAAGAGAATTAACCTCGATTCCACAATAGCCGATCACAAAAAAGAGAGAAATCAACTAATAAGAGGATATCGAAGCCTTTATATATACACACACACATACACAGACACACAAACACACTTTTTAACAAAATATCATGTATACATCCTAAACATCAAAATAAATATACATTACTTACTAGAGCCACATCAACTTATACTAATACCACACCCATACAAGTATTAGTGACACACTAGCACTCCCTCAAATTGGAGCATAGATTTCTATAATCACCAACTTGGAAGTGATGTCACACTACCTAGTCCTTCCAACAACTTTGGCGAGAATGTTGGCAAGTTGATCTTCAAAGCTCACTTGAGGAAGGCAATGCTCATTAGACTCTACTTTCTCAGGGATAAAGTGACAATCAACTTCAAAGTGGTTGTTTCTCTCATGATAGACTGGATTCTCGGCAATGTGAAGTGCAACTCCCTGAGATGCATAGGGAATTTCAAATGAATCCGAACGTTGGCTAGGATAAATTGACTCCACATTCCCTCTCGTGCTCCTTGTAATGTAGCCCTATATTCTGCTTCAACACTATAGTTAGAGGCCACATGCTGTTTTTTTTTTTCTTTTCCAGGTGACAAGATTACCAAGAAAAGTGCAGTATCTTGTAGCGGACCTCCAATCATTCAGGGATCCATCCCAATCGCCATCAATAATAATCTCAACATCGAAATGACCTTGATCACTATAAAATAGGCCCTTGCCTGAACTACCATTCAAATATCTTAGAGTCCTATATACAATATCCAAATGAATGGTCCTGGGTGAATGCATATGCTGGCTCACTATGCTCACAACATAAACAATGTCGGGTCATGTCATGGTGAGATAGATGAGTTTTTTCACATGCTTTTGATGCATTCCAACATCCTTGAAAGTTCACCATCCACCCTATTAATTCCATGATTTTGATTTATAGGTGAGTCAATCATTTGCACCCAACATACTTGTCAATTGCAACACAATAAGAACATATTTTCTTTGAGATAGAACGATTCCTTTTTGTGATCTGGTAACTTCTAAAAGTACTTAAGCTCCCCAAGTCCTTAATATCAAATACTAGATTAAGTTGAAATTTCTGTCACAATTTCTTCACTGACATCTTCAATAACGAAAGTATCATCCACATAGATCACGAGAACTGGGAGGTGAGCCCCTCTTAACAAACTATGTAGGGTCATAATGACTTTTCTGGTACCCGCACTAGATGACTGCATCGCTAAATCTTTTGAACCAAGCCTGAGGTGACTGCTGTAGGCCATATATTACCTTCTTTGACTTATAAACTTGGACTCCTCTCCCTCTGAAGCATAAAACTAGGTGGGAGCCATATATACAACCTCTTCTAAATCCCCATGTAGGACAGCGTTCTTAACATCGAGCTGATATAGCGACCACTTTCGGTGAGCAACAAGAGATGAGAGCATACAGATGGTATTCAGCTTGGCAATGAGAGCTACTGTATCATGATAGTCAATGCCATACGTTTGAGTGAAACCCTTCACAAGAAGTCTAGCTTTGTATCTTTCAACTGAACTATTGGGTCTATATATCCACAGTGTAGACTCACTTGCATCCGCCACCTTCTTGCTTTCACGAAGCATTGTAATCTCCACATATATTCCATTCTAGAGCCATCATTTCCTTCATCATTGCCTCTTTCCATTTTCTTTGAGACAAAGCTTCAGACAAGCTAGAAGGAAAAGAAATGGAGTCTAAGGAAGGTATAAAGGATTCGTGGGGTAGAAAGATCATGATATAGACAAACATACTGATGGAATGTGATGTACAAGACCTAGTGGCCTTGTGTAAGGCAATGGGATGATCCAAGTCTGAAGAGGATTCACCAATCTGCAGACTTGCAACTGGAGGAGGATTTTGGTTGATAGTAAGAGGTGTAAGGTCCTTCACTTCTTGTAAACTTTGTCATTTCTAGAATAATCAAAAGTTTCAGCTCCTTTAGGAGTCCCCTCTCTTTGCTGCACTTGTGGAGGTTCTTGGTCTTCCACTTCAACTTGGCAATACCGGAATAGTTCTCTCATCCTTAAAGCTCTCATTTCGAAGATGACACTGAGAGGGAGGATACGAGAAATTGATTCAAAGAACGTGACACACACACACACATACATATATATATATATATATATATATATATATATATATATATATATATATATATATATATGGTGAACGGCCATTAAGGACAAGACTAGGCATTCAATTGATTAAGAAGCTGGATGTAAGTACATCATCGCCCCATAGACATTTGCGAACATTCGTATCAATAAATAATGCACGGGCTACTTCAAGTAAGTTATTATTATAGCAACCCCATTCTGCTATGGTATATAGGGACAAGTGGACTGCCACTTAATGCCATGCATGTGAAGATAGGACTGAAGATGATGGAAGCATACTTCCCACCATTATCAGATCGAGGTAGCGTAGTGTTGAGGTTGGGCCAACTTGTGAAAGAAGGGAAAAATCATTGCAACTTCATCATTAGATTTATAAAAAAATGTAGTAAATCTAGTGCAGTCATCAATGAAAAATACAGAATAATGATATCCTGTAACAACCACAGGGGAGCTCCCAAGTATAAGAATGAACAATTTGAAAAGGAAGGGAACTCATATTACCACTAACAGCGGTATAAAGCCCCACAATGTTTCGAAAGTTGACATACATCACATTCGAAAGGAAAATTACTAAAAGAACTAAATTTGCTTGGAAATAAAATGCGCAAATGCTGAAGGGGAAGGTGTCCAAGTCACATGTTTCATGAACGAGCATAGCGCAACAACAGCAATAGGTCTCAGAATATGCTAACCCTCGAACAGTTATAGTCCTCGCTCCTCATGATCATGATTAAAAGTCCTCCTCCTAGTAGTTAGGACCTGAAACACACAATGAGTTGGAACGAAGGTTATTCAGCAATTCATAGACTTGGTTATTTTACTGACGGAGATAAAGCTCATAGGCATCTTACTATGATGGTTGTACTACATTAGCTGAAGATCCATCATCAATAACTATAGAGGAAGCCCAATTGCGTCAAAATTTTCGTCTACCCATGAGATTCCAACAGGATTCTTTCAAATGTCCCACTTTCCCGAAATGGAAACACTTTAATTTCTCCTTTCCTTCATAGGTTGTATTGCTATGATTACACCCATGTCCCCCTGATTTACCACCACCACGAAAAAATTCAAAAAATGAGGGAATACCGAATGCTTAGGGGTCTAGAGAGATACATCCAATAACCTCATTTTGGTCTCTTCATGTTGAAGCAGAATGAATACGGTCCCCAAGATGGTAACTCCTCTCTACTAAAGATGCTAGTTCTCACATGCTTATACTCGGTAAACACCCCTCAATAAGGTAAATATTGTTATTCTGTTTTTGCTCACCTCTTTGTATATTCACGCAGTCAACACACTGTGATTTGCTCATACAAGTTGCACACACATTCTTAGATCGGTGGTGACTTAATTCATTTTACATCCGCCTCAATTGACTATAATAATCACCCAGTGATTTGTCTCTTTGACGAGTATTACTGCTTTTATCATGGTGTTTTTGAGATTAAGCTTCAGTCACTGCTGACCACAATTCTCTGGCTGAGGTTGCATACAGGAAAGAGAAGCTGATCGAGGGTTGAATAGAATGCCATAACCAGGTCATTACAGTCATATTGTCCTTACCTCCAATCCACATAATACTCATCAGTGGAGGGTTCAGGGATGCTACCATCCACATGTCTTATCTTACGCTTAGACCCCAAAATAATCCTGCATATCTCGACCATGCAAGGTACTTGGTGCCGTCAAACATGACGGTAGTAATTTGTAATCCATGGTCCGTTCACTAACACCATCTACGGTGTTCTCTGAGTCTTCCATAGTTGAGGTACCTCAACTCTACATAGACCCACAACTGGAAAGCAATTTAGAAACTGAGCTACACAGCTCCACTATTGAAGATATCACAATGCAATACTGCAGTTACAGCTTACACACTTATCAACCTGAGATATCCCACCTATGATATTATAAACCATTGCAAAGTATCAATAAACAAGCTCTAATTTATTCAATTCACTTCTCTTCATCAAACCCACCTCAGTCCTCAAATAGGTGCTTAAAAAAGGTAGTATCACTGTTGGACATCAACTTGTCTTAGCTTGGTTCTCACTGCAACAAGCCATGTACAGAAACAGTGGCTGACACAAGGAAAAATCAATCGAAAGTAAACCAAATGTACTTCAAATTGCATGAGACCAAAAACATTAGAAACCTTAGAAGATTCCAATCTAATCCCAACAATTAAATAAAGTTTTCTGGGACACAGAAAACTGGAGCGAAGAAACACGTGAGGTTGAGATGTCAACAAAGAACCTCTTAAAACACCACTTAGAACTCATCAAATTCGTTTTAAAAAAATATTGACTGGGAAAAACTGATAAAAACCTACTCTTTTTATCCAGATATGAGGTCAAACCGTCAAAGGCCAAGAAGCTTTAAATATTTTAGATGTCCTATTGTGATTAGAATGTCAAAAATTTGAATGGTCTAGATATTGTATGAATTTTATCTAATGGGTAACAATAGTTAAGGCTTTCTTTATAAAAATGTTCCTTGTCAATGTAAAAGGGAGTTTCGGAGTCGCTATGAATAAAGTCATTTCTTCATTCTCAAGCGAGAAATATTATGAACGGTGCTTATATAATTGAAGTCCCCGAGCTTTCAGACCACTCATGTTAAATCTGCTAGTTGTTTGATTTTTGGGGTTACAGTAAAGGCCTACCTTATCTTTTTCCTCTCAACCTTCTACTCTGCATATAAACCATGCTGATTAAGCGATCCTATATGTATCAATAGCCATACATGTTCTTTTTGGGTGTTTCCTTCAGTAAAACCTTATGAGTTTGAATGGAACAAGTGTGATGGGCCATACATAATGTGAAGAATTGCAGCAATTAGTTGGTTATGATTTTTTGATCAATGTCTATCTTCCCTGAAATTCACATGGTGATTTTCTTTGTGGATGATGCCATGCATTTGGTATATAGATGACCCAAACCATCCTTGGTACTCAAGTGCAAACAGCTCTCTCTTTCTTACTCAAGTTCAATCATCCGCCTCTTTTTCTTACACAAGTCCAAGCTTCTCTCTCTCTCTCTCTCTCTCTCTCATGCATGTATGCATATACATGCGTGTAAGGGGCATGGTATCAAAACTCGGCTGATACCACTACATATCGGATACATATTGGTTTCGTCGAGAACCAATACCGATACCACCCCTTTACAAGTATCGGGGTGGTATTGGTATCAGTATCGATATTGGACCGATATGGGTCAGTATCAGCCGATAGTGTCTCGGCATCGGCCGATGCTGATCGTTACAATTTTTTTTTTCTCTTTTGTTATTTTTTTTTCAAAAGAAAATATCGATCAATATGGTATTGGTGATACCGTATCCGTATCGGCCAATCCGTATTGGCCGATACTGACACCTTAGTAAGGGGTTCTTTTATAGCATGCCATCACATCAAATATTGGAAAAATAGCATGGTAACCTTACAAGAACTTGTGTGAACTTTTAAGTTCAACTTCTAACGCGATTTACATGAACTAAAAAGTTACCTGACGACAGTCAAACCAATGGCCAAACACCATTTTTGTTTTCCACCTAGACTGAAAAATAGTGCAGACATGTACATATCTTTCTAACCGATTCTTGAATAGCATGGAGTGTAGAGGGATGTGACTTTTTTCTTTCTTCAATCACATTTCCTTGTCTTTGCATTGTATGTTGTTCTTTTAATATGGACTGACTATTATGATGGCTTTACACAGATATTGCGATGAAAGACATTCGTTTAGGTCATGTGGCATACATCTTTAATCAGTGAAAGTGTTTAATGCTTATGGTCATACTCAGCCAGTATATCAGGGCATTGGAACCAGCTGATCAGAGCTCTTTAATGTTGACACTTAACAAAATGTGCACAACCGTCCATATTAGAGTGCATAGATTGGACGTTCCAATCCCCAATACACTGATTGTTTGTCCAATGGTAGTTCTTATTACGAGCTATGACTTCGATGACTTGGATTGCTCAAGAGATGTGACACTTGGCCCAATGTCTGCTTCCAATGGTCTCTATCTATAAATGCTTCTAGAGCCCATTATTCCGATAAAAAATTATGCATTTGTATACAGGTCTATATGTCTCCATCTTGTATGCTTGCCTTGAATTGAACATGTAAGGACGCGTGTCTGATTTCTTCTTTCTTCTTTTTGTCTTTTCATTGTATATTTCTTCTTTTAAAAATTGTGCCAAGAGCAAGGTATCAAAATCAGGATCGGTATCTGGTATCTGTCCAATCTTGAACTGATACGTACCAGCCGATACTGATATGGTATTGCCGATACCAAAATTCTATTATTATTATTATTATTTTTTTGTGTGTAAAATTCTGTGTATTGTTGAGTATTGTCCGATACGGTACCAGTTTCAGCCGATACTGGCCATTTCTGCCCGATACTGATACTTAGACCGATACCAACCCGATACCTGTATCAGGGTGGTATCGGTATAGGTTCTCAGCAAAATCGATACATATCGCTGATACATATTCGTATCGGCCTAGTTTTGGTGCCACGGTCAAGAGTACAAGAATTATGCATGTCTCTATGTTTGTATGGTGCATGCTTGTGTAGCAAGTGAGGTGAACTGATTGTGCATTTATGTTACTCTTATATCTGTCTTTTTAACTTATGTTTAGCCCACCCCACATCAACAAGCGCGTTCAAGGCGATCTGCCTATGCTCCCACGGACGGTGAAGGTAATGTCTGTTAACTAACTCCATTTCAGGTTTTGAAATTGCTTACAGCCATGATCAGCCTTTTTTGCGGTTTATTAAAAGACAAATATCAGTATAATTTTTTTATTATAAAATGCAGATGGAGGCAATGCTACCATTGATGATCCGATATCCAATGAGTGATTCCTGGTGACTTTTACTTTCGCCAGCCTTCAGGATCATGTTCTGATATCTGACGGTGATGAGCTCCTGTTTTGCATTCATGAATAAGCGATAAATAATACTTGTATGCTATGTAAGTTTCTTAAATTCGGAATGTATTCTCCAATGCTATGTCAAAATCGAAACTTCTGAGGTGATAGAATATTCGACTTGTTTGAATCAGCTGTTACGTGCCCTTTTTAAATTTTTAAGTTTTTTTATTTTTTACAGAAAAGAATATGCGTAGTGCTTCAAAAAAGCTCCTCCTTTCCCATGAGAAAATTTCAATTAAATAAAAAAAATGAACTTGTAGAGTTGGCAGGGCTCATTCTCCGTCAATCAGGAAACCGGGTGGGTCAGACGGAGCCGGGAATTTGCCATTTTCTCATCGAGCACCCAAAATTTTGACATCCAATCCACAACCCTACCTGTTTCCGCACGTGTGCCCCACGAGTATAGATAAACGAATATCATGCGATTGTCCGAATATGTTTTAAACATTCATTTTAATTACGTAGATATTTTCTTTATGTGGCATCGTATTTTGTGTTGAAGTTTAGTCCCACATTAGGTAAATTATTACAATTTTAAAATATTATAAATATTCTTTAAAAGAAATTTGGTAAATTAATGGGAGTCAATACTTGCACACGAAAAGTTAGAGCCGTTGAACATAATTTAAAAGAAAAACTTGGCATTTTGATAGTGGTGGACGCAGGATTTTCTTGAAATGCGGCACCCTATAGTGGATAGATGTTAAATTATTTTATCGTATTTATTTTTATTAACAATTCAAAGATAAATGAAAAGCAGTTTTTACTAAAATGTTTTGCTCGTATCCTAATAAAGCGAGGGTAACACCATTTGGTACCACTTGATACATTCGAGTGAGCTATATTCGACAATGGAGATCATTTTGTTCCATTCCAATCTTCCACAAAAATAATCTTGAGATCATTGGCCAACTATCTGACAGTTTGATGTTTGATTCCAAAAAGTGAACATCACCATAGCATACATCACACATGTTGACGTTTACTTTTTGGGATGTGTGTCACATGGAATCAACATCTGACCGTCTAATATCAAGATCATTTTTGTGGAAGGCTGAGATAAAAAAACAGTCTCCATCGACTGAAATAACACATTCAACGGAATTGTCCTTCCTCTAGACGACATTTACGGCTGCATTTGAAACTAAAGTTTCGTTAGCAGAAGCCCCTATGTTCTGACCAAAGAACACTTGTCAGAATTACTAAAGAAAAAGGCTTTGATACCAACTGTGACAGCCCGAATTTCGGCACCCCGAAACCCGTGCCATCAGCACGATCATCTTGACCGTGCCCCTTGACTAAGCACGGAACATTGGTATATCAAGCATAAAAATGAAATAATAACAGCTTGCGGAATTTAAATCTGTATAGAAGTACTTTTCAAAAGACAGTTCTACCCTCATGCCTCTGCATGAATGGAGAACCGATCCGAACCATCGATGATAGCTATCATCATGGATGGTTCGCCCAAAAGAATAATCCAAGTCCATTATACACAAAGTTTAACCAAAATCAGGCTTGACATACCAAGCCGTACAATCTCTCTATCCAAAACTCCTCAAAGTCGCACAACGGAGTCCTCTAGAAGAAGTCCTCCGGAGGTGGCTCTAACTCCTCGCCGGCCGCAAGGTCCGACTCACCGGGGTCAGCGTCTCCTGAAGCCTCGGTAGCTGCTAGCAGTGGACCTGCGACGTATAGTCTATAGGGTGAGCTACATCCTAGCTCAATAGGGAACAAAACACAATTGAACATATAAAATATCACTCACATGTATTCTATGATATGCATGCATGATGAGTCTATGCATTTATTGATGAAAACAGTTGAAAAACACCTCAGTTTACTGGTAGTTTGCTCGTGTCTTTTAGTTAATCATGAATGATGCTGAGAAGGCCTAAAGCAAAACTTAAACTTTCAACTTAAGTAATCCCCGAGCAATATAGCATCGAGCCCCGACGAGATACCCATCATCGTCATCTATATAGACAGTTTTAAATGTATTCCCTGGGAATACTAATAGTACCTAAGCCCCTTTCCCCTGGGGATTGGTGGCGGGGTTTCACATATCTCAATCAACACCCCTGGGGTGTGCTTACTCTGTACGGATAAGCCTCCGCACTGGCCTACGGATTAGCCGCCGTATCGGTCACGGATATCCTGCCGCATCAGTCGTGGTTATCCCGCCACGTCGGTGGGGTACCCTATCAAACCTCAAATAACAAAAATAACGGTGCCTTACATATAGTTATTCACCGTGTAAGTGTGCTATCTTATATCAGTTAGGCCCCATCAAGCATGATTCAATCATGGATACATACCTGGGATGTATCCATTCACTTGCATCACACCTGATGCCCTTGTTTCTTCACTTCATCATCCCCTGGGGATGGTTCATTTAAGTTCTCTTATGAATGTCACGCACACACACTTTTCACATTCTTTAAGAAATAGAAGCATTTGAATTGATATCTATATCACTACATACATGCTCTTGTAAAATAAAGTACATGTTCAAGGTGTTCCCTACCTCAAGTCTTTGGTTGATCAACGCATCAAGGTCCCACATGGCTCCTTGTGCACTTGTTCACACGTACCACCTATGGTACCACACAACATGTAAAACACATCACTACGGATGCCATAGAAGAGTTCCAAGACCCCCCAAGAGTCTTAAAGTCAAACTCAAAAGTCCACAAAAAGTAACCCAGTCGATTAATCGAACTCCAATTTCGATTAATCGAATCTCATTCGATTAATCGATTTCGAAAATCGATTAATCGAAATCCAATATCGATTAATCGATTTTGAAATCGATTAATCGAGATTTCCATTCGATTAATCGAATCCCAATTCGATTAATCGAATTTCTCTACTTTGCCAAGTCGATTCTCAAATCGAGTAATCGAGTTCTCAAATCGATTAATCGAAATCCCAATTTCGATTAATCGATCATCCCAAATCTCATCCTCCAGCCCCCCTGGGGTTCACTGGAGGTACTCAGTCGATTAATCGATTCCCAAATCGATTGATCGAAATCGGGTTCCCTGACTTTTCAACTTCCTGGCGAATTTCGATTAATCGAACCTCCATTTCGATTAATCGAAATTGCCAGAATCAGCCCTTTTTGAGCTGTTCTTCTCAATCTTTTTCCCATTCCTTTTCTATCTTTCTCTAAACCCTTATTCTACCATTCAAACCATTTTTTTAACTACGATTTTACTTCTAGAATCTATGCATTTAATATACAAGAACTTTACCTTCAATCAATCCCCAATTGATTAGGTCAAGTGGTTGGAAAGGCTAGGGTTTCCAGCTTTGCTTCTAGCGGATCCCTCGCGTCAATCCGACATTAAGTGCTTAAATCCCCCCTTCCAATCACTTGCAATAACTCCTTGATCCTCTCCTCTCCTTTACTCCTCTCTCTCTCTCTCTCTCTCTCTCTCTCTTCTTAACTCTCTACAACAACTCAACATTGATTTTAGGGTTATTAAAACCCTTTCATCTCCCCTCTAACTTGTGTGTTGAGCACCTGCACCCTGATAGGTGTATGTGACCTCACATCTCCATCACACACCACGCAGGCGCTCAGTCCATCACATCTCATCCGTTCATCACACCTTATACTGGCTATTGTTCTCCTAGTTGGTCAAACCCATGACCGATCGGGCACGGATCCCGAGGTCATAGTTTTGTGTGATTTTTCGGGCTATTACAGAAGATCCTAGAGGTAGAACTCTAGCCACTTCTAGATTAGGGCCTTCGCTCGTGGTTCAATGATGAAATCTCAGGTTCCCCGGTTTATAGATTGGGTCGATTTAAGGGTTTAGATGGGTTAGATGGCTGGGATGAGATTTAGGGTTATTGAATCGGGCCGATTCAATGGTTTAGATGAAAACTAGAGTTATGGTTTGGGAAATTTTAACAGAATAACGGCGGATTTAAGGCTTATGGGAATAAAATAAGAGCAGAAAATAGAGAAACAAAGATAAAAATAAGAGATAAAATTATGGGCATCACACCCTTGGCCTCACACCAAACCTATCTCGAGAAGAAGAAGAATCACTCTTCAACAATGGCTCATCTCAAGCACACAAGCAATTGCTTTCATTCATAATCAATAGTCATCATCCCCGTACATTATTTATTTAGAGCCTTATATAGGAGGCCTCACAAAAGAAAATAAAACTCTAAAACAAATATAAAAAAAGTTAAAGTATGCCCTTAAAATTCAAATTCAAATTTTGACGCAGTCAATCGATTGACATCTGGTATTCGATCGATTGACTTATATATATGTTGCCAGAATTATTTCCTCACAGGCCACAGTCAATTGATCGAATTCCCAGAGTTGATCGATTGACTGGCAATGTTCCAGCATGTTGATTTTGCTCCTTTACGCCTGGTTCTGATTCCCTTTTCGTTTCTTCTTATGCTAGAAATATGTTGCGACCCAAGTCCAAGGCTCTTGATCTTGGCGTTCCCCGTCAGGGGATAGTATAGAGTCCAATGTATCCATTCTCGAGTCTTTTGCAAAATCTTTCGGCATTTGTACCCATAATGAAGCAGAACTAAGAAAAGCAGTCGAGGGTGCGCAGATAGTCAAGTCCCTTGGAATTGAAAACATCATTTTTGTAAGGGGATTCAAATTTGGTGGTGGTATGGCTAAACAACAAGGTGGAAGTGCCAGAGAGATATCTCGGGCCTCGACTTGATTTGCAAAAAGAGTTGATTTCTCACCCCGTAGAAACTCTTGAAAGTTGTTATGCCGTTGTGCAAGATCTTGAACGGTATTTGAAAACTACGATGGTGAAGAGAACCGAGCCACAATATAATAGCCAACGATCCGGTGAGGGACGATATAATCCTCCTCCCAAACCTACACAACCCGCCTCTACCAATTCTAGGTTTGAAAAGGGAAAAGGTGTAGTCGGGGAATCCTCAAGGGTTAATTCTCAAGTAAAATGCTATAAATGTCATGCGATAGGACACTTTGTCGCCCAATGCCCTACGAAGGAATCCCAAAGGACTCTCTTCATGGAGGGAGAGGAGGATGATGATGAGGTGGTGGTTGGAGAAGACGTATTTGAACCGGTTAGCACACCCAGTGATGAAGAGGGTGATGCTATTAGTCATGCTTTAGTTGTGAGGTGTGCCCTTGCACAGCCTCAACGGGATGAAAAGGATGACTGGCGTAGAGAGAACATCTTCCACACCTATGCCAGATTTGGTGAGAAGAACTGTCGGGTTATTGTGGATAGCGGTAGGTATACCAACGTAATATCAACTCATGCTGTATGCCGCTTAGGGCTGACACCTAAAGCCCACCCGAGACCTTATAAAGTCGCATGGGTCAATTCTTCATCCATTCTCGTATCGAAAAGGTGTCGTTTACCGATTCAGTTAGGTTCTTATTCGGACACCTTATGGTGTGATGTGGTGCCGATGGATGTGGGCCATGTCATTTTGGGAAGGTCGTGGCTCTACGACATAGACGTGACTCTTTCTGGTCGATCAAACATATGCACGTTCATGCATAAGGGCAAAAAGATCACTTTACACCCTTTGCCTCCCAAAACACCCTCAACCAACACCGTCGAAAAGAAGGGTGATTCTTCTAAAACCATTAATATTGTGAGCCCTTCTAAGTTCGAGAAAGCGTCGATTGATGAGGGCGTGGTGTACGTTGTTGTCACCGTAAAGAGTGCTCCCGAATCGGTGAGCGAGTGTCCCAAGGAGGTTGAGCCGATTTTAAAAGAGTTTAAGGATTTCTTCCCTGAAGACTTACCAAATGAACTCCCTCCCCTGCGTGATATCCAATACGCAATAGACTTGGTTCCCGGATCTCCCTTACCGAACCTGCCCCACTATAGGTTGAATCCGGTTGAGCACGCCGAGTTGACTCGGCAAGTCAACGAGCTCCTTCAGAAGGGGTTCATCCAAGAGAGTGAGCCCGTGTGCTGTACCTGCCCTACTCACTCCTAAGAAAGATGGTACGTGGCGCATGTGTGTGGATAGCCGTGCAATCAATAAGATTACCGTTAAGTATCGATTTCCCATACCAAGGCTCGATGATATGCTCGACATGATGGTTGGTGCCACTATCTTTTCAAAGATAGACCTCAAGAGTGGCTACCATCAAGTCTGCATCCGCCCCGGTGATGAGTGGAAAAACCACTTTTAAGACTAAGGATGGTCTCTATGAGTGGATGGTCATGCCTTTTGGGCTTTCTAACACCCCGAGTACTTTCATGCGACTCATGACCCAAGTGTTGAGGCCGTTTCTAGGCAAATTCCTTGTTGTTTACTTCGATGACATCTTGATCTATAGTCACGACAAGGATCAACACTTGACCCACCTTAGGCTGGTTTGTGAAACCCTCAAGGGTGAGAAGTTGTTTGCCAATCTCAAGAAGTGCACTTTCATGCAACAATCCGTTGTCTTATTGGGATTCATTATCTCGGCCAATGGAATGGTCGCGGACCCTGAAAAGGTTAAAGCCATTGTGGAGTGGCCAGAGCCTAAGAACATACACGATGCCCGTAGCTTCCATGGCTTGGCTACTTTCTATCGTCGCTTCATCAGAAGCTTCAGCACCACTATGGCCTCAATTACAGATTGCATGAAAAAGGGGGCTTTTAAATGGGGCAAAGCGGCAACAAAAGCCTTTGCTGAAATCAAACAACGAATGAGTAGTGCACCTGTCATGCGATTGCCGGACTTTTCCAAAGTTTTTGAAGTTGGATGCGACGCATCAGGTGTAGGCATAGGAGTGCTTAGCCAAGAGGGTCACCCTGTGGCTTATTTTAGTGAAAAACTTAACGAGGCGAAGCAAAAATACTCCACCTATGACAAGGAATCTATGCGGTCGTCAGATCTCTTTGGTATTGGAAGCATTACCTTAGACCGCAAGAATTTGTGTTGTTCTCTGACCATGAAGCCTTACGCTTTCTTGCTTCACAGAAGAAGTTGAACCCAAGGCACGCGAAGTGGGTTGAGTACCTACAAGGGTTCACATTCGTGTTAAAGCATAAGGCTGGTGCTGAAAATAGAGCCGCTGATTCACTAGTTATTTTTGGAAGACACTTTGGCACATGATGGACACATTGCTCTAATTCTCTACAGCTTACCACCCTCAAACGAATGGCCAAACCGAGAGCACCAATAGGAGCCTTGGGAATCTCCTTCATAGTCTTGTCGGTGATCATGTTAGGACCTGGGATACCATCTTACCTACAACTGAGTTTGCATATAATAATTCTGTCGATAGGTCCATAGGCATGAGTCCTTTTGAGGTAGTGCATGGTCATAGGCCTAGGACCCCATTAGATTTGATCCCCATGTCTGCATCCCATAGAGTGTCAGAGTTTGCCGATGCATTTGCACAACACATTCATAGTTTGCATGCCAAAATTAAACAAAAAATTAATTCAAGCAACAATCAGTATAAATTATCTGCAGATGCTCACAAGCATTCTAAAGAATTTAACGTGGGTGATTATGTGATGGTCCGGGTTAGGCCTGAGCGATTCCCATCGGGATCCACAAAGAAGCTCCAATCTCGAGGCACTGGGCCTTTTAGAATTTTGGCTAAGAGTGGTCCTAATGCATACGTGCTCGAGCTTCCTCCAGGTATGGGGGTTAGTTCATCGTTCAATGTGGAGGACCTGGTTCCTTAGGTTTCACCCCACCTCCTGAAAACCCACTCCTGCCACCCCCTAGTCCCAGCCCCAATCCATCCTTGTAACCCATACCTCTTCCTTCCCTAAGCAGACAGAGATCAGATGAGATAGAGGATATAATCAACGATCATGCCGTCTCTACACATGACGGGGGATTCCAGAAATACTTTGTTAAATGAGTCGGCAAACCGGAGTCCGAAAACACTTGGGTCCGCGAGAACGAAGTTCTCCGCTTCCGCTTGAACCCCAAGCTGCTAGACATCTACCACGAGCGCGTTTCATCGGTGATGAAACCTTTTTGGTCTAGGGGAATTGACGGGGACGCCACATACATGGACATTGGATTCGGACTGCATCGCTTCTACCGGCGTAGAAAGAAGTAGCGTAATGGAAGTCAAAGTTAAGGAAAAATGGAAATTCTGGAGAAAGAGGTTGAGGAAGAAATGGAAAATTACTGAAAATTGGCGAAATTTTAATTTTAAAATTATGATTGATCGAATTGAAATTTCGATCGATCAAAATTTTCGATCGATCGAATGTCGACGGCGATTTTTCATAGAAATATGAATTTTGATCGATTTCAAATTCGATTGATCGAAATTTAAAATCGATCGATCGATTTCCAAATTCGATCGATCGATTTCGTGCCGGGTTAGTATAGTTGTTTTAGGAGTTTAGTTTCGAACTTTTGTTTCAATGGTATATTTGTCTTTATTTAAAATTCGTTTTAGGGTTTTCTTTTATTGTAAGACCTCCTATATAAGGTTATTAAACTAAACAATGTACTTAGTTGATTGATTATTGAATGAGAGCTTTTGCTTTGTGAAGAGAGAGTCTTCTTCCCCGCGATGGGTTTGGTGTGAGACCAAGGGAGTGAGTTCCATATATCTTTGTTATCGGTTTGCGTTGCTTGATTATATTTGCTATATCTAAATCTCTGCGTACTTCTCTAAACCATAGCCTAAATTCTTCCTGCGATCCCGAAACCCTAGACTTTTGAAACCCTAAACCACACAAAGCCAACACCTTTCCAAAACCATAAACCGATCTAAAAGTCATAAACCTTTTTACAAACCCTATCCCTTTTCACAACCTAATTTGGAACCCGTGAATCTACATCGAACCGAAGACGAGCGCCTAATCCTGGAAAAGCTAGAGTACTATCTGTAGGCCGATCTGGCCTCAATCTAATAGTACTTGCGCATTGGACTGGACCCTAACTGGATCTCGCGTGATCTACCAACCTGAATTCTCTGAACCCCAAGGTATCTAAGATAGTTTTGAGATTACGCTTGATTTAATTTCAATTGATTCCGGCAAATAGCATTAAAAATCATATTCCGCATTTAAGGGTTGTTGTCCCGCATCACAAGACCTAGCAGAGGTTTGAGGATATAGACAAAATTCATGGGAGTGGATGAGATTTGAGAAAAAGTTGGGGAAGCTACTACATAGAGAAGAAGTTGGAGAGCTGGTTCTTTTCTCTTCTTCATTTTTGTTCCAGCTTTTAATCTTAATAAAGAAAAAACTTATGTGCATGCCCCAAGTTTTTAAGTCAACGAAATTAAAGCCGGATAAATTTAAGTTAGACTAGAGTGTATCTCGCTTTAATTTAGATTAAATTTGAAATTTAATCTAATTTAATTTAGTTACCTTAGTTGTCACCAAACATCCCTTTAATTTAAGTGTTTTTTACCTTAGTTATTACCAAACATCCCTTTAATTCAAAATAACATTTAAATGGCCAAAATATTTACTTAACTACTATTTTGTTACATTACCAAACGGGCCCTAAGATATTGTGTAAGATTTTGCTACGAAGCCCTTATAACTTTGGGCTAACAAATCATTATGTAATCCTATAAATATTGTCTTTTTTGGGTCATTGACATAAAGAGCAAGGGCTAATGTATTGTTTCCAACATTTTCCCCAAGTTGGGGCTCTAGCTTCATATTCATGGTTCAAAATTCCAGACGAAACCGATACATATTGTCGGATACATATTGGTTTTGGAATACTCCGGGTTTGGATATGTATCGGCCCTTGACTGTATCGCCCAAATTATCTGGCGATATGACCAAATTATCGATTGTATCATCCAATAATTTGGAATTTCGAAATTATTGGGCCATAATTTCAAATTATCCCCGATATTTTCAGAGTGCCACTTAAAGCGGCACCTCTATATATTCACCTGAAAAAACACTTCCAACTGACCTACTTTCACTTAGCTTCTTTTGTTTCCCTTCTTTAATGCCCTTCTCTATAACACTTCTTTCACCTAAAGCAAGCATTTTGCAACCTATTCATGCCCCGGAATCACTGTATTCTGCCTGAAACTTCCTCTTATTGCTACCTAAAAAACACCTTCCTCCTATTGCTACTTAAGGTAACATTCATTTTGAGTTTTCTATTTTATAGATGTAAATGGTAGGGTTTAGGGTTTAAATGTTAGTTTTTTTTATGGAGGTAGTTATGTCTAAGTTAGATATACTCATCCAATGTATCGACCTGGAGTACTCCGAAACCGATACATGTCGAATGATGCATATCGGTTTTGTCCGGAATTTTGAACCATGGTTTAGACTGCTGCTGCTGTTATTTTTTGTGAGTCCCCTTTATTCCTCGTTATCTACTCCTAGGAGGTGCGTATAGCTAATAGCTCTATTATCCCTATCACTAGTCATGGTAATGTTCCCCTGTCAGCTAATTTTTCTCTTTCAAATATTATGCATGTTCCAAATATTGAAGCTAATCTCTTATCTGTCTTGTCTTACCAAGTCTTTAAATTGTTCAATAACTGTTTATCCTACTCAGTGCATTTTATAGGACTTGACTACGAGGAAAACTTATGGCATGGGGTTCTAACATGGTGGCCTATACTATTTTGGCTCTGAGAGACCTTGGGCTCCTGCTTTGTCTTCCTTTCCAGCTCCTTTACCTTTGATTGAGGGCTATAGATATTATGTGACTTTTATTGATGACCATTCTCGATGCATATAGGTATACTTACTAAAATCTAAAGATGAAGTACTCAACACCTATATCATCTTCTCTGTCGTGATTCATACTCAATTTGGAAAGACCATTAAGGTTCTATGCTCTGATAATGGTGGTGAGTACACATCTTTAGCATTTCAGAACCATCTTAAAAAGGCTGAGACCTACACCAATTTATGTGCCCTTATACTCAACAAAATGGTGTTGCGGAGAGTAAGAATAGGCACCTCATGAAAGTTACTCGTTCACTTCTTCGTGGCATGCAAGCTCTTAAATCTTTCTAGTCCATGGCTTTGCTTATTGCTACATTTCTCATAAATTGTACCCTAACGCGCATTTTTAATGGTCAAACTCCTATGCATATCTTGAGGCCCGAAGTCCCCTTGTTTTCTATCGACCCTCGTATCTTTGGATGCACTTGCTTTGTTCATGATCTTCGCATCTGAAGGCAGAAGTTAGATGATAAAGCTATTTGATGTATTTTTGTGGGATATTTTGGCGTGTCAAAAGGTTACAGTTGTTATAATTTCAAACGAGAAAATTATTCACTACTATGGATGTCTTTCTTTGAGGATGTTCCATACTTCTCTTCTCAGTCGTCCACTCCCGAGGTACCTACTATGGTTCTTTCGATCCGTAATGAGCCCAAACAGAGTATTATTGCTTAGCCGACAACCTCTCCTATGGAGCCTACTCCTGATGGTCGATTGCCTATTTGTCTCAAATACCAGCGCCGCAATAAAACTTTGCCTCATGCTTCTGCACCATTGCCAGAGGTTCTCTTGGAGTCGGCGCCCTCAGGTATACTTGCACCCACTTCTCCTTTGCATTCTCCTGTTATTATTATTGCTTCCTCTACTACTGATGATCTTGATCTTCCTATTCCTCATTGTAAGGGTAAGAAAAGTTGTATCACTCCTTTCCCTATTGCTCAGTATGTCTCTTATCAGGGCCTTTCTCACACTTATTGTGTTGCCCTTGAAAGAGCTTCTACTCTTTCTAATCCTCGCTATTTCAAAGAAGCTCTAAAGAATCCCTTATGGACTATTGCTATGGCTGAGGGAATAGCTGCTCTTTAGAGGAATAAGACCTGAGAACTTGTTGATCCTCCACTGGACACACGTAGTTAGATGCAAATGGGTATTTTCTTTGAAATATTGTGATGACAGTACAATTGACAAATATAGGACTCGGTTGGTTGCAAAGGGGTTTACTCAGGTTCCTGGCTTAGACTATACAACTACATTTGCTCCTCTTGCGAAGCTTACATATGTTCGTGTTCTAACTTCTCTTTCTGCACATCATCATTGTGTGAAGAATGCATTCCTTCTCCGGCACTTGGAAGAGGAGATCTATGTCACCCCATCCTAGCTATCAACTTCAAGGAGGGTATTCAAGGAAGGTGTGTCAGCTTCTTAAGTCGATCTATGGATTGAAGCAATCTTCGAGAGCCTTGTTTCATCATTTCAGTACAGTTAAACGATCAATATATGAGATTGTAATGAGATCCAACGGTGGATTTATCACATATTGATCAAATCTTATAATTTTGGTCAAATCCAATGGTAGACTTGTTGATTTTTGGTCAATCGATCATAATACGAGATCGTAACGAGATCCAATTGTGAATTTACCTTGTATTGATCAAATCTCATGGTTTTGAAGAAATTCAAAGGTGAATTTAGTAACTTTACATTTAAATAATCGTATTATAAGATCATTACATGATCTAATGGTGAAATCATTACAAAATAACCTATGATGATCAAATTCTAAAGAATTTGATGATATCAGACCTATAATTAGATATCTCGCAACCAGAAGTGTTAATTCTTTTAATGATTAGACATTAGAAAATGGAACCGATATTTAAATTTATCTTCCAGACGAGTGAACGAGAATTCATCTTGAGACTCATCCATGAACCTCTCATGCCCATATTTAACCATGCATATCAATCAAATGGGTCTAAATTCCGAAAGAGGGGCTCTCTCCTTCGACATCCTTTATTTCACATCGCCCAAATCTCTGACGGAAAGAGAATACTACGCATCCATCTCGTACCGTGACGGATTGAAGATGTTAAGAAGACTTAGACTTGGGATTTATTTATTTCAGAGATATAATTACTTTTCTTTAGTAGCTTTTAATCAGAGACATTCATTTTAATGTAATTAACGGGGAATCAATTGCGATACTCGGAAGTGTAAAGTCTGTCATTTTCAATAAAATCCTCTCCTAGCGAGGAGAAATTTTTTATAATTTATTTTTGTTAGATTTATATTCTACGCAAATTTGTTGTTTACATACGATAACATCTTTATATCCTTAAGTACATCAAGTGTATAGTTTCTCTAAGACAACGCAATACCTTTCTTGGATCTAGCAACCTCGATCCCAAGGAAGTATTTCAAGGGACCTAGATCTTTGATTTCGAAAGCTCTACTTAGATACCCTTTCAACTGGAGTATCTCATCACTATCATCACCAGTGACAATGACGTCATCTACATATACCAGCACAACAATGAGATGAGCACCCCTCTTCACAAAGGGAGTGTGATCATAGTAACTTCTTTGGTAGCCAATTCTCATTATGGCGTCACTGAACTTCTGAAACCAAGCTCTAGGTGACTGTTTCTACCCATAAATTGATTTTTTCAACTTGCAGACTCTTTTTGGCTCTCCTCCTGGTTTGTAAACCCAGGTTGTAGTGCCATGTAGGCTTCTTCTCTCAAATCTCCATGAAGAAAGACATTCTTCACATCCAGCTGATACAATGGCCAATGTCTACAGGCTACAGGAGATAAGTAAAACGGATAGTATTAGACTTTGCAACTGGTGTAAAAGTCTCTTGGTAATGAGCTCCTTGGGTCTGAGTGAACCCTTTTGGTACAAGCCGTGCTTTATCCCCCTCCACAGTACCATTGGGGTCTATACTTCACGGTATAAAACCGTTTGCAACTGACGACCTTTTTTTCTACAGGGAGATCCATAACCTCCCATGTACAACTCTATTTCGGGGTTTCATCTCTTTTAACATTACTTCCTTCCACTTTAGTTGAGACAAGGCACTAGAAACAGAAGTAGGAATGAAAATGATATCCAAAGAGCTAACAAAACCACGATTGGAATCTAACATGTTTTTGTAGGAAACATACTTAATGAGAGGGTCATGAGTACATGACCTGGGCGATTTTCTAATAGCAATAGGAAATTCAAGCTCACTTTGCCGGCCTTCCTCCAGGAACGAACTTTGGTCAAGAGTCGCTGAGGGAGCTTCTTGAGGTGGCTCTTGTGGAGCAATCGTAGCCTTGAACTTCTTTTTGCCTAGAATTTTCCCTCACTTGTCCAAACTTATCGAACTGAGGTATTTCTTCTGGTTTCTCTTTCTTTTTATCATTAATATGGCAAAACGCATCGGTCACATATTCACATCTACTCTTGGCAATACACTAATGCTCTCATCACCACCATAATTCTCCCCTTGAGGAGGGAACTGAACTGTCGCCCCCTGAATTTTATAAAAGGGAGTGTCTTCAAAGAAAGTCACATCTGTAATAACAAAGAACTTCCTTGCGATGGGATCGTAACACTTATACCACTTTTGAATAGGAGGGTATCCTACAAATATGCAACGAGTGACTTTGGATCAAGTTTAGAGCGATGAATCACAAGAATATTGGCAAAACAATATGACCTAAAAATACGAGGAGGAACAGAAAATTAGGGACAATCAGGAAATAACAATTTGCAAGGGGACATCCCATTAAGAGTCAGAGTAGGCATGCGATTAATTAAGAAGATGGAGGTGAGGACTGTCTCTCCCCTTAGATACTTTGGGACATTCATCCCTAACAGAAGTGATCGAGCATCTTTGAAAACATGATGAATTTTCCTATCAGACACCACATTTTGTTGGGGGTGTAAGGACGTGTGGTTTGCCACTCTATTCCATGATCACGAAGGTGCAAGTGTAGGCGGTGAGAGGCATACTCCCGTCCATTGTCCGACCGCTGAACCTTGACATTAGCCTGGAATTGAGTTTGAATCAATTTATGAAAACTAGGTTCTCCCCCTAAAGTACGAACCCAAGAGGTAACGTCATATAAACTTCCTTCTTTGAGGTTCCTATACAATAATGCATTCTTGACATCCAACTAGTACAATGGCCAGTCGTTATGGGCAGCTAGGGATAGAAGGACCTAAATAGAGTTAAGTTTAGCAACGGTGCAAATGTATCTTGGTAAGTAATACAGTAGTTTGTGTAAATCCCATTGCTACAAACATGGCTTTATATCTCTCATTCGACCCATCTGAAGGTGGTATTTCACAATGTGCGCCAACTTACACCCCACAACTTTATTCCCTCTTGGAAGTTCTTTAATCTCTATTTTTTTTTAATTTTGTGCTAACGCTTGCATTTCCCGCACTATGGTCTCTTTCCCTTTTGGCTACAATAGGGTTTCAAAAGCAAGAAAGGGAATAGAGCATGATAGGACACAAACTTTTTGATGGAGTGTCTCTTAGACCAATCGGGAGATCCAGATCATAAACTTGAGGAGGTTCACTACTTTGTGTACCTGCATTGGGAGATGACATTTGATTCATGTCTTGAGTAAGAGAGGGATGCTTTTGCCCCTCTTTTTCTTACTTTTAAAGTATTTTCCTTTCCCAAACAAATCCCACTTTTCTCCTATGACCTTAGGATCACTTGCACTTCCAAGTTCAACTTCTACCTCAACATCAATTTCACTTGCACATGGTAGAGGCAATGGAGTGTATGTGCTCTCTTTACCGCTTGTTTACTTGTCCCCTGAAGAGAGCATTGAGAAGGAGCATATAGTTGAGTGGCAGGCCATATCCATAGTAATAAAATATTTCCCAGAGGAAGGGCCATAACCCTTATACCCTTTCTCTGTAGGAGGATACCCAATGAACATACATCTCATGACTTTAGGAGAAAGTTTATCACCAAACTGGATGGAATAGAATATGAGCAAAACAAAGACATCCAAAGGTCTGAGGAGGCACAAAAAAGAGACGAACGTTTGGACATTAAAACCTTGTAAGGACATTCACCCCTATGACAAGTGAGGGTTCAATTAATTAGATAGCTAGTAGTAAGTACCACCTTCCCCAATAAGCATTTGGGAACATTCATACGCAGAGGTAATGATTGATTATCCTCAAGAAGATGCCAATTCTTCCTTTCAGCAACTCCATTTTATTATGGAGTGTAAGGACAAGTGGATTGTCAATAAATTCCATCAGTGCAAAGATAAGATTGGAGACAATGGGAGGAATACTCTCTCCCTTTGTCCGACCTTATGGTCTTCAAACTTACATCAAATTTAGTTATAACCCACTTGGGGTTCTTATTAGAAACAAAGTAGCATATAGTTATCAATGAAGGAAACAAAAGCTCTCTAGATAAGCTTTTGATACTCTCTGTGTTAGGATTACTAAAGCTGACAATGTCTGAGTTGTAGGAGGTGCTAGCTGTGTTGTGGGAGTAGTTGGTGTAGCATCATCCTTCGCAACAAAATCACGGTTGTTCTGTTGTTATACCAACCAAATCCCAACAAGTCTCCCTTTTCTGCCATAATGAGCGCATGTCAACTTGTCTTTCTTTTCGTCTGATAAGCCACTACAGCCTCTTTATCCACATATTTGATTCCTCCACGATGGACCTCAGTAAATGTAGGAAGAGCTACATTAGCTGACCTATGCTCTCCTCATGCTGCAAAAGAGAGAAGGTAGATCAATTGGAGGACACTAAGTATACTAGCACGGACACTCTCGTAATCAGGATTAACAACCCTCAACTAATTAATTATTTTCTGTCTCTCGAGTGAATGATAGCCTTGCCCACACATTCACTAGGCTTACTAACTCATCTGCTTTGCCGCATCATTCTCCGATATTTTGCCGATTAAGTCCCATTTACTCCTCAACATTGTATAATATTCTCGAATTGATCTTTCATACGAGTATTACTGATCTGGTCAATCAATTGAAACATTTTAGGAAAGTTTTACCTTTTTTGAGAAGGTGTCACCTCTCATAATTCTTTTGCATCAGTAGCATACATAAAGAAGCGATTGATCGTGGGCTGCATAGAATGAACCATGTCATCATAGTAAGATTATCACATCCCAGTCGATGTGTTTAGGATCCGTGGCATCTAGTTCGAGAATACTCTCATGTATATACCCTAATTTCCTTTTTGAGCCCAAGGACATGGCAGCAGATCGTGACGATTCAAGGTATATGGTCCCATCAAACTTCACCATAGTTATCATAACCCATGTGGTCCTCGCCATCGCTACCGACTAACTTTCATTTCTTCCATTGCGAGGAAAACCGAGTTCTGGCTACACAATCCATGAAATGACAATAATAATCTTGATCAACACATAAATGACAACAATTCTGGTAAGTAATACTACTCATCAGCACAAAGGTCCATACGCTGACTCTTCCCATTCACTAGAAGATCAAGGAATAACGAGCACGACCTTACCCATCGCATCTGCCTTCATATTTGTCAAAATTTTACGCTTAGCCATTCTAATGAACTATGACCCAAATCCGATCCAAACCCTACCTTATATTAGTAGTACGATCAACCACACATGGATCGTGGGCACAATTTTCCGTGAACTAGTGTTAAAATGCAATATATGGACCATAACTTTACCCTGGTCTTAAAACTTCCTGTAATGCATCTTGTTCCTAATTTCATCATTTCTTGTTACGCCACAAATCCACCATAGCATATACATCTTAACCACATGGATCCTTTCTTATATCATTTCATAATTTCCCAATACTATGCACCATTAAATTAGGCGGTGATGATGAACATATGAAACTTCCATACAATTATACCGACACTCGATTGCACAACATACTACTCATCTGTCTCCACTTTTCCCACCAGCGATAATCTTGTTTAAGGTGGATGAAAGTTTTCAAATAGGTATTACAAGGTAGGGGTTTGTAAAAAACATGTATTTTAACCCATGGTACCAAGTCTAAGAAACTGAGATCAACCCCAACCCCTATTACATCCCCATCCCTACTCAGGCTTTTGTGCATCAACAAAAAACAAGTGTTTTTATGTTTATAGACACCCATTGGACCTTCTCAGTCTTGCCTCCACTTCAATCTTCTTTGCAGGTAGATTTTGTTGAGACTTCTTTCTATTCCTTCTGCAAAGTCTCCTGCTATCCATGTTCTTAGTATCATTTGATCTTGATATACCATAGTTCATTGGAAGGCGGGTCGCTCATGTGTTACTCCTTATCCTATTGTCCAATATGTATGCTAGCATGGAGATATTTCCTTTACCGAGCTTTATCTCTCTGATGAATCTGTCACCATACCTCATACTGTTCGTTGTACTCTTTCTCATCCTACCTGAAAGGCTGCAATGGTGGAGGGAATGAATGCTCTTGATAGCAATCACACCTGGGAGAGTAATATGCAACATCGAGGTAAGTGGGAATGAGAGCAATAGGTAAGTTTTATTTCTTATAATTAGGTTTACGTGGACTCTGGATAGATATAAAATCTATTGCTCTAATTTTTTGAATCAAGGGTGCAGATTTGAAGTAAAAAGATTGATTTTTCCATATGTTGATGCACAAATTAGTCTCCTCATCACTACAAAATAATAAGGTAATCACTAAAAAAAATGCAAATGTAGAACTATAATTCAGTTTTAGGGTAAATTTTGGGACTGGACATTAGCTGTTTGGATTATTATAGGAATGGTTGAGTTTATATAAAAAAATTATATACGCTGTGTTTCTAGATTAAAAAACCAATATATATAGATAGATATACACTGGTTTCAGTTACCAACTCTAGATGAAAAAACTATGTAGAGTTACAGTTGATATAGGACAAAGAGAGCGGCCACTTTGTGCGTAAAAAGCCAGAGTTTAGGTCAATATCTCGTCCACCCTGTTACAGGACCAGCACTGGGTTCCATAATACTATTACAGACACAAAGTGATGCGGGACAATGACCCAAAACTACGTGAATGCTATGATTTAATTAATTGTCGAAATTGAATTAAATTAATTAAACAATGAACCATGAAATTACTGCGGATACCTTCGGGTTTCGTAGTTTTCCATTTGAAAAATCGCGCTAGATTCAAGTAGGGCCTGGTCCATACGCTAGATCCGTTAGTTTTGCGGTGTAGATCGGTTCTAGAGGTAGAACTCTAGCTTTTCCAGATTAGGGCGCAGCTCAGGATTCAATGACAGAATCATGAGTCCTCTAAGGGGTTCTGATTCGAGTTGGTTAATGGCTCGTGTAAGATCTAGTGTTTGAATCAGATTGATTCAATGGTTCTGATGGATCGTTGGGTTTTGAATTTCGGAGTATTTATGGTTGGGTGACTAAATTAGGGATTTATGAGATTGGTTCGAATCAATGGCTCTGATGAGTGCTAGGGTTTATGGTTTTGGGGATTTTTAAAAAAAGGTGACGGCTGGATTTATGGTTTACGGGATCAAACAAAGCAGAGTAAGAAAATAAAAATGAAGAGATAAAAAGAAGATAGATTTTGTAGGCTTCACACCCTTGGCCTCACACTAAACCCTTCTCGGGAAATAGATCGTGGGCTTCGCACCAAACCCTTCTCGGGAAGAAGATTTAATCTTCGAAGAAACTCATCTCAAGTTCCAAAAGCAAAAGCTCTTTTTTCATTCATAAAAAAAAAACTGATTACAATGTTTATTTAGAGACCTTATATAGGAGGCCTCACAAAAGAAAATAAAACCCCAAAACAAATAGAAAAAAAAGACAAGTCTGCCCTTAAAAATTCAAATTCGAATTCTGACGCAGTCAATCGATTGACATCTGGTAGTCGATCGATTGACTTATATAATTGTCGCCAGAATTATTTCCTCACATGCCACAGTCAATCGATCGAATTCCCAGGGTTGATCGATTGACTAGCATTGCTCCAGCACGCTGATTTTGCTCCTTTAAGCCTAGTTCTGATTTCCTTTTCGTTTCTTCTTGCGCTAAAAATCTGTTGCGACCCAACTCCAAGGCTCTTGATCTTGGCGTTCCCCGTCACAAAGATAAAAAAATAATTCCGAAAAATTTGAAGAAAATTGCCTACTTTTCCTTATCCAGGGGGGTCTTTAATGGAAGAAGTTACAAAATTTTACGGTCATCTCGAGACCCGTTAAGGCCAGTGCCGTGCCTACATTTTGTGGGATAATAAAACTAAGCAAAGGGCTGGCCCATGGTGCGAGTAAAGGCACAAGCTTAGTCTTGGCCAACATGGAATGGTCCTTAAAAGCCGGTGGGATATCTAACTTGCTGATTACCGCAAGCACGAAATTTTTATAAGTTTATTGAAGCTATTGAAATTTAGTTGCAGCAGCAGCCCATCAACCCAATTTCGACACTTTTAATTGGCTTATATATGCAGTTATGTGACTGTACCGAGTATCCTATGTGGCCTGTTTAGTTTTGAAAGAGCAAGAAATCTCTGTTAGCTTCGCAGGCAAAAGAAATCTCTGTCAATTTGTCTAACTACAAGTGGTTAGACAAACTGCTCCTATTTTGCATCCTGTTGGCACACGATGGCCAGCTATATATATTGGATACCGTACATTTGCTGGTTGGGGTTGTGAGATTGTTCATATTTGAGAAATATCTGACTAGTAATTAAAAGGGGTGTTGTCACTTTTTTTTCAGAATTGAACTTATGTAGGTGGTATGTCCATGCAAAATATTTTTCTTATGTTCCATTTCTTTCATATATTTTAATTATTATTATTTACCAGTGACTTTTTCGGTTTCTTTTAATAGATTCCTCAATTCACTTGAAGCTATGGGAGGGTCGTCTTGGCTTGAACAGAATGCAAGGTCATCTCTTTCTTTCTTTTTTCTTTTTCTTTTTTACATCTCTCTGTTATTTCGTACGTAGCAATCATTTTTTTAATTATCTTTTGCATTTTTATTTTCTTTCATTCATTCGCTGAACCTATGGTTGATAATTTGATGAATTTTTGGATTAGCAAAGAAGGTGATAGCCTGTAGATTCGTTGCCACGGTACCATTTATAGTCAAGTGCAGCTGGAAATAATTGAATTTCTCCATTTGAGTGTTCTAATCAATTATTTCTAAATTTCGGTCCAACCTTTAATCATTTTTGCCAATGTAGGAGGTGGGATATTCCATTCTCCATTTTGATAAAGTCAACCACTGAGATTTTTATCATTTTCGTGGAATCAATTATTTCTACACCATAAAGATCAATAACCCAACCGTTCTGGAGCCAACAATAATCCCAAAATCTAGTGTCTTCATCATCACCAACAAAATGGAAAATCTGACTTTTTGGATAGTCTCTGACCTCGATAATAATTCATGTACGGTCTGACTAGTTAGCCCATAATTAGTTTTCATTATTTTCAATCAACCAAACATTGTTTCATCAAGGTATCGATAATCCAATCATTAAGTCTTCAAATTCCCTTTAGCTTTTTTGGTCTAAATATTGTTTTCCGAAGAAATTGAGCAAGAATGTTTTCAATTACTTTTAGGGTTTGGTAGGAAATATAGATGCCCAATAAATGTCAAAAGAGTTCAAAACTGTAATTATAAACTCCTAGTGTAACCATCCTGATTTTGCTAACTTTGAATCGTTGATTGATGACAAAGCAATTATTTTGACCTGGGTAAGACCTTTGACCAATAGTATGGCCTAAGATTGTACTTCTCATTCGACATATATATCATTTGCTTGTGTATTTATAGCAAATAAATGATAAATATTACATTATTAATTAAGTGGGTAGGAACACCTGAACAAGAAACTGAACTCCAGCTTGTATGAAAATCTGTGCCCCACTCTTAACCTGATTCAACCAAACTTGTGGCCGAGCATGGGCGACTCCAAACCCGAACCCAAGACTTTAATTGACCTAAGACTCTATTTGTGCCATTCTAAAAATATATAAATAAATAAATTATTTGTGTGTGTGTTTACAAATAGATATGTGGTGTTAGGTACCCGACACCCAATACCAATCCAAGCCCACCATTGTGGGCATAATGGCACCTCCCTATTCCCATTAGGACTCTTGCCATTATTGGCAGGCCGGCATGCAAATCTCAGCCGTCCATTCTAACTGTATTTCTTTCCCTTTTATCTTAGGCGCTTAAAACACTAGCCAACCACCCTTCCCTTTTAAAAATCATGGACATATGTATATCCTTACTACTATATAAAAGTAAAAATAGTTTCTGTCAATTTTCCATCCCTAAAATGCCCCTAACTCATAATCTGTGTGGGTAAAATTCAGCACTAATGAAACAAAAAACACAATTTTATTCAATGTGAGCCAAAATTAAGAACCAAAACCCTAACTTTAGGGTTCTCCGCTCCCCAAAACCTAACCTTAACCTCAAGGGATGTCCCACGGCTTCGACTCAGAGATCGCCACCACCATCCCTTTCAATTCCGGCCCTAGAACCCCAACTTCAAATGCTTGTTCAAAACCCTAAACCTAGAATTTCGCTTCAACACGTATCGTTCGTCGTACGTCGGCGGCTAGAGCTTCTCGAGCCACTCTTGAACGATATTCACCTCGCATTCCACCGTGCACACGCCAATGTCTTCTAATCGGTGCAACGCGGGGTTTGATCAGGTCATTGTTTGCGAGAACTTTCAAAAGTGTGTGCATTGAGAAATTCAAAATCTAGCATTTTTTACTGTCAAGATCGATTGTGAAGAATTTTACAATGCGATCGAAGACTTTCTTCGATGATAATGGTGATGGTGATGATGATTACCTCCGTTTTCGTAATTTTCTCTCGCTCTCTTTCATTTGTTTTCTGTAAACCCTAGGTCTATTCATGTAGGGTTTTGGCAAACCCTAAACAGGTGTTCTCCTGCAACAAGAACTTCGATCCCTCATCATTGATTCACTTCTCTCCAGGTACCACCATTTCTCTCTCTCTCTCTCTCTCTCTCTCTCTCTCTCTTTGAAATATTTTATTAAGCTAAGCAAGGTGTTCTGCATCTGTATCTACCGATGGGTAGGGGTGCAAGGTTTGACCGAAACCGGAATTTCTTCTTTTAGAAGATTATGATAGGCAATTTTGGTTTTTTTACTTTCTTTATCAATTTGAGCGTTCCAGCCATTCTCTATTAAATCGTTTTCAAGAGACTCAACTGATTTGGCTATAACAGATAACTTGGCATGAATGTTTTTAAATGAGTTCTTATTCATTCTGCTAAGACAATTTTGAGCCTCTTATAAATTGGGTCCTAAACTGCTTTATTTATCTCCTAACTTCTTCTCCATTAAAGAACTATGAACCTAATTGTAATCAGACCAATCAAAAAATAAAAATAAAACTGAACCAAAAACAATCAGATTCATTTTAGTTCTGGCTGAACCGAAAACCGAAATTCTCGGTTTTCGTTCGGTACCTAAACTTGCATGCCTACCAATGGGCAACACTCATGGTTTAATATCGTATATTCTTTTACCTAATTATTTTATAATGTTGATGTTACCTTTTAAATAAGCAAAATTCTTAGTGTCTATATTTATTTTTTTGATAATCCTTTGTTTTCAATGGTCATTTGGACTGATGTTAATCAGGTCTTGGAATCTCTAAAGAAATCGAAATTCTTTCATAGGTATGCCTCCGATTTGTTCTTTAAATCTTCTTTCGGATTCTAAAGTTTGTTTCAATTAATGGTGCTGAAAATTGTGATATGAATTGTTTCGATTCTAGCATGTTTGTTTAGGTGATTTTGTGATCTGGGTTCTGATTGATCCGACTTTTTTGATAATATTTTTTGATTTTGTGTTCTGGTTTATTGGGCGTAGATGGAGATTCAATGAATTTGATTACTGTAATGGGTTTTAGGTCTTTTTTATTGATTTATGTATGATTAACTCGTATAGAGAAATTATTATTATATTTTTTTCCAATTATTGGGAGATGTAGATGAATTTGGTGGAGTCAGTTTTCACTTTTGCGTGCTTTCGGGTCATTGTTTAAGCTTTATAATCATGTAGTGCAAATGACCTATAAATTGAACTTGGACATTTTGAGCGTCTAGTATGCATCCAACACATACCGTATTGGATGATATGCATCAGTTTTTGGGGTGCCAGCAGGACTCAAAGGGCAACCATACAGAAAGACGAGTACGTAGGAAGCTATACACGAGTACACAAACTGCAATAAAAAAAACAGTTGAAAATGAGTAAAACAGCAGTAGGATATGCTTCACCTGATGTATTTCGGGTAATACAAAAGTGTATTGATATTATACTTCTGGTACTGCCACTGATATAATAACATCCTCATCATCACTGCCAACCCCACCTTATCCCAGCATATGCATAGTCACAAAATTCACTGGATTGACCTCTTCCCGATAAACCACCGAGTAATCGCTGATTCGGAAAATTTCCAAATTTTAATACGTTAATAGTGGTATTCACCATTTGTATTCTTTCTCTCGATTTTGAAAGAGTTTAAAAGAAGGTTTCGTATTGTTTTCACATGTTGAACAATACACCTGTCAAATCCTATGTCTTCTATCTGGAGAAGTAGAGGATAAAGTTTAATTGGTATTGTAGTAAACTACATGGTATAATACTATACACATCTATTCATGTATATATTATAAATAATTTATTTAAAGACTTTTTATGCTCTAACAGTCTAACTTATTTAATAAAGTAATATATTTTAGATATCACCCCAAAATTGTGTTGTATGTATTTAATCTCCAATATGAGCCATCTGATTTGAAGTTCTTGATCAATAGATCTCTGGTACATAAAATTGGAGCAAAATACCATACTTGTCATATGATCTATTGTAGTCAACTGTTGAATTATATAATAGTCTTTGACTCCATTTAATTAAATGATGAAAATTATATTTTATTCTAATCTTTTGCAATTGATATCTTTAAATTATGGCCTTCAAATTAAACGGCTTAAATGGTGTTTTCACATAGTAGAGGTCGCCAAACTTGTAAGTCTTTCTTTTAAATTCGGTGCAATCACTTGAAAAGCGTGTGCAAGTAATGGCTCCCTTTATTTTCACTCCATCCTTCTCACGAGACAACCATCTCTCTCTCTCTCTCTCTATATGTTGTACACAACAACAATAGGAGGGCACCCCCCTCTCTCTCTCTCTCTCCACGGATTGCAGCACGACACATTCATTCTCCTCGATTGAATGAACAACAAAAACCCTAGATCTAACTTCAAAATGGTACAAAGTAACAGGTTTCTTTATTTACAACTCAAGATTATTCTCAAACTTGGTTTCAGGCGGTTAAATCATTGACTGCTTTGAATCAGATAATAGGGATTGTTTTTCGTTCCAATCTTCGACACCATAGATAATGATCATGGGTCTATCATCAGGTGGTTAGATTTGATGTACAAGGCCCACATCCCAAAAAATGAACATGACCATGGTTACACATCAAACATGATTCTTGGATCACTTTTTGATATGTGTGCCACAAGTAATCAAAATCTGATTGTTCGATGGTAGGACCATGATCTCAAGATCTATGGTGTCCAAGATTGGGATGAAACAGATATCGATCATCGAATTCAAAGCAATCAATGGTTTAAACACGTTGAGAAAGAGAAAACTTGAGTTGAAAATGAAGGCATCCTAAGGTAAGGTACCATTATTTACACCCGTGAAACTGTAACCCCACCCGATCTCCTCTAGCCAAAAAGGGGTTGGCTACTTTGAATTAGACGATGGGCATCTTTTTCGTCTCAATCTTCTAGACATTGGATTTTGAGATCATGGGCATGTCATAAAGCGATTAGTTGTTTATTTCACATGACACACATCCTAAAAAGTGACTCTAAAATCACGTTTGAGCGTAACGTGTGCCACATGATTTCAGGGTCCCTTTTTTAGATGTGTGCCACATGAAACATCCATTGGGATAAAAAATGATCCCAATCATATGATTCAAATATTAACATTTGTTAACCATTGGGTTCCCCCGAATAAAATTTTGAGCACACCATTGGCTGCACTTATTTTCGCCCGAGGACCTCTATTAATAGTACAAATGAAACTCTTATTCAAAAGCATTGTGACAATTTTTTTTTTCAACAATATTTCAATAAGGGGTCATTTTGGTTCTTTTAAAATAAATTTTAGGAAAAATTCAAAAAAGTTTCGAGGTTCTTTTTTTTTTGGCTAAATTTTTGTTAAACCCCTAAACTTTGACCCTGATATCTCTAAGACAGCTAAACTATTGCTCCTGTCAAACGAGCACCTGGAGATTCCATTCCGTCGACTCCCATTAATATGCGGACAAAAAACTCTATGGGAGTCGACGACAGGGGTCTAGTTGATGAACTTATGATTTCTTCGGGTGTTTATTTGAATGTCAACTCAGTGTTTTTGGTTCTCATATTAATGGACGTTAGGGATTTAGTTGATGAACTTGTGGAATCTCCGGGAGCTCACTTAACACGAGCATTAGTTTAGTTGTTTTAGAGACATCGTGGTCAAAGTTGGGAGTTCATAAAATTCAGCATTTAGGAGAAGGGAAAATTTTAAAATAACCCCTGAACTTACACCCCGTCATCAATAACGCACCTAAATTATTGATAATATCAAATAGGCACCCAAAGTACGCTTAAGTTCATCAACTAAGTCCCTACCATCACCTTCCATTAATGACTGAACAGAAAACGTTGAGTTGGCATACAACTCAACAAAATAGCATACATGGTTTTGAAGTACGGCGAGTCTGCTACTTGGCTCGGAATGTGGTTGTATATAAAAAACTTGGCAATGGATTTTCCAAGCTTCTTTCCCATTTTTGCAAGTGACATCGCACTCAATTTGGTTTGTTTGGAGCTTTCAGTGCGATACATGAATGGATCCATGGGGGCTGTAGTGCGGCCTCTAGTAGACGGCCTATAATCCCTCTCAGATGCTGCCCTACGCAACCCGGTAGTCTGCTCAACATCCTCATCAACATCAACAACAGGTGGCCTATGACTAGATCCACCACCGGTAGCAGGCATGGATGGGCCCCTCAACCTGGACCGAAACCGATAATCGGCTTCTTCCTGATCTCGCCGCTGATGTGCTTCCCTAGCACTCTCTCTCATAGCTCTCGCCATCTGCTCATCCTCATCCTCATCCTCATCATCCTCAGGTGCACCTGATGTAAACTGTGGATCTGGCCTCCTGATTCTCTCATACATTTCCCTATCACGATCGGCCTCAGCTTTTTTCTTTCCCTTTGCCGCTTGTAAACTAGCTCTGATATTTTCTTTGACCTCCCTGGGTACAGTAGGACACCCTCTTGTCTCTCCCTTTACATGAGCCAGATGCTCATTTAATCGTGTGATACCTCCTCCCAGCAGTTTTTTTCCACAAAGATTACATTGAATCTGGAGTCTATTACCATCTATTGCTGTACCATATTGTCACGCTGGATCTGTCGAACGTACCATATTTATATATTTCACCTACATGAATGAGCAAACGATTGCAAATAAACATCTAATTTACACTTGAAAATAAAATTTACACTTGAAAATAAAATTTATTTTTTAATTTTTACTATTTTAAAAATATTAGAATAAATTTTATCAAATTTATTTGATATTATTATAATTTATGAATGTTTATTTGATATTATTATAATTTATGAATATTTATTTGATATTATTTTAATTTATGAATATTTATTTGATATTATTATAATTTTTGAATGTTTATTTCATGTTATTTTAATTTATGAATAATTATTTGATATTATTATAATTTATGAATATTTATTTGATATTATTTTAATTTATGAATATTTATTTGATATTATTATAATTTTTGAATGTTTATTTCATGTTATTTTAATTTATGAATAATTATTTGATATTATTATAATTTATGAATATTTATTTGATATTATTTTAATTTATGAATATTTATTTGATATTATTATAATTTTTGAATGTTTATTTCATGTTATTTTAATTTATAAATATTTATTTGATATTGTAACAATTTATGAATATTTATTTGATATTATTTTAATTTATGAATATTTATTTGATATTATTATAATATTTAAAAATTGATTTGAAATTTATTCCATATTATTCTAATATTTTATGGGACATATCCCATAATATTAATTATTTTAATTATATGTGACGGTCACATATAATCAATATGGGTCACATATAATTAAATTTAAACATAAAATTAATATGGGTCACATATAATTTAATATGTGACCCATAAATTTAATTATCTTTGACCCATATTAATTTTAAGTTTAAATTATATGTGACCCATATTGACCCCATTATTTTATTAATTATATATGACCCATATGATATGTGACCCATATTATATGTGACCCATATTGCTTACAGGTGACCCTTAATTATAATTATTTATATTATTTTTGACCCATCAATTTAAATATTTTATATGGGGTCATATATAATTATTTTTAACCCATTATTTATATTATTTTTATTTAATTTAAATATTTTATATATTTTAAATTATTTTTTCCCTCTTAATTTAAATATTTAAATAATTTTATAAGTGTAGATCTACCTTATTTAAGGGTAGATCTACACTAATTTAGTGTAGATCTATCCTTAAATAAGGTAGATCTACACTAATTTAATTATTTTAAATAATATTAATTATTTTAAATCATTTTAAATAATTTTAATAATTAATATTATAGGTAAATGATAAATTTTAAAGGTAGATCTACCTAATTTAAGGGTAGATCTACCCTAAATTAGTGTAGATCTACACTAATTTAGTGTAGATCTACCTTATTTAAGGGTAGATCTAAACTAATTTAGGGTAGATCTACACTAATTTAGTGTAGATCTACCCTTATTTAGTGTAGATCTACCTTTATTTAGTGTAGATCTACACTAATTTAGGGTAGATCTACACTAATTTAGTGTAGATCTACCCTTATTTAGTGTAGATCTACTTTTATTTAGTGTAGATCTACCCTTAAATAAGGTAGATCTACACTAATTTAGTGTAGATCTACACTTATTTAGTGTAGATCTACCTTTAAATAAGGTAGATCTACACTTATTTAGTGTAGATCTACCTTATTTTATAATTTAAAATGAAATAAAACGGTACTAAAGTGATAAACACGTACCTTACACGTTGATCCCGTGAATTTTTTTGCGATTTGGCGCCGATTTACGGTGTAGATAACCCAAAACGAAGGAAGGAAGAAGAAGGAAGAAGAGAGGAAGAAGGAAGGAAGAAGAAAGGAAGAAGAAAGGGTATAAATTTTGAAATTTGGGTGGGGCCCACGGAATATTCAAAATACCGGACGATAATTTGAAATTATCGTCCGTATCAGACGATATTTTCAAATTATCGTCCGATACGGACGATAATTTGACCCAAAAGGTGAATTTTTGAGATTTTTTAAATTATCGAGCGATAATTTCAAATTATCGCCCGGTAATTTGAAGTTATCGTCCGATACGGACGATATATTGTCCGTATCGGACGATAAATTAGTGGTTTTTTTAGGGGTACGATACATACCCAATGTATCGTACCGCCAGGCCTCGAAACCGATACGTATCGTCCGATACGTATCGGTATCGGGCGATATTTTGACCCATGGATAGTAGTTTCCACATTGGCTACTAAGGATGTTCTGTTATGACACTTGTTTTGGGCATCTTCCTCTTCCATGTTTGGGCATTTTGTTTCCTGAAAAATTTAGTTCTTTTGATAGTTTGAAAGTTCAGTGTCGAGTTTGTTAGTTTTCAAAATATTGTAGAGCGTTTTATCCTGTCAGTGGTTACAAAAGTAATATTCCATCCCACACAATTTGATGTTTGGGGACTATCTCCTGTTGTTGCTTTACATGGTATTCGTTATTTGTTTTATTCATTGGTGATTGCACTCGGCTTACTATGATACTTTTAATGAAATCCAAAGATGAGGTTGATATGATTTTTTCCTATCTTTCACAAGTTTTCCTACCATGCAACTATAAAGATGCTATGATATAATTATGGTGTGGAGTATGCTTCTCATCATCTTTAGTCTTACTTATGCAGTCATGGAATTGATTGACAGACTGCTTTTTCCTACACCCCAACAAAATTAGGTGGATGAATGCAAAAGTTGTCACTTGCCTGAAGTTTCTCATGCACTATTAATTAGTATGAATGTTCATAACGATCGTAGGGAGATGCTATTCTTATTGCCACCCTTCTCTTTAATCGGGTGTTTTCTCCTCTTCTTGATAACAAGTCTTTTCATTCGCTATTATATATTCCTCCTTTTGTGTTTGAGTCTCTTTGTTTTGCTAATATACTATCTTCTCGCTGTGGTAAGCTGTCTCCCAAAGCTATCAAATATACCATTTTCAGGGGTTATCTCCTGCTCAATAGGGTTACAAGTGTTATGATCCAACTTCTGGGAGGGTGTTCATTACAATGGATGTTACATTTTTGAATCAATTCCACTTTATTCTCCTTTCCAATGCCCTTTAGGGGACAGTTTTGATGAAGAGAACCTGTGTTGGTATTGCTCTATACGAAAAGATGGTGATGATGAAATCAAGTGGAAGATCAAGAGCCCAAAAGTTTGAGACATCTTTATTCATTGTGGCATTTAGAATGGAGACGTAGACCTCTCACTCAAGCTACAAATCGTGTTTCGTCTCATGAAGTAGGTGCACCAACTAGCGATCCTTCTCTATCCACAGACTTGGACCTTCATTTTCCTATTGTTGTATGCAATGCTCGTAGGTCCTGTACATCTCATCTCTCGCAGCTTCATATTCCTCTTTCATATCATTATTTGATTCTACCTCTCTTCCTTTTAGTGTATCTGATGCATTATTTTAGCCTCAACATAAAGATGTTATATTGTAAGAAATGAAGGTCTTGGAGCAAAACAATGCATGAAAGATAACTATGCTTCCAGAGGGCAAGAAGGTGATTGGATGCAAGTGGATTTTACTGTTAAGCGTTAAGTATAAATAATATAGATCCATGAAAAGGTATAAGGCAAGACTTGTGGAAAAGGGTACACTCACATGTTGGTATTTATTACCAAGATATAGTTGCTCATGTTTCTAAGTTGACACTTTTCGTGTACTCCTTTCCCTTGCTGGTCATAAAAAATTGCCCCTCTATCAGTTAGACATCATGAATCTTTTCTTATATGGGGAATGAGAAGAAGTGTATATGACACTTCCCCCAAGGTAAACAATACATGGCATTTTTTTCGCTTCGGGTGTGTCTGGATATAGGGAAAATGATGCAAAATGAAGGGTCGGATTTACAAATCTAGTCATTTTCCATTGTTTGGGTTGTAAATATGGGTAGGAAAATATAATCCCAACTTCCCATATTTTCCGAGCAAAAATTTCGAGGGGGACCTTCACATTATCTTTTTCGTCCCCTTAGAAAATGGTAGGCATTTTTTTTTAGCGACACTGTGAAACTTTTACCTCACCGATCTCCTCCAGTAGACATGCATTGACTACTTTGAATCAGACAATATAGATAATTTTTCATCAGAATCTTTTAGATAATCGATCTTGTGATCATGGGCATATCATTAGATGGTCAGTTTTTTTTTCCGTGTAGCAAACTATCCAAAAAGTCACTCTAAAATCACATGGCACACATCACACTCAAATGTAATTTTAGGGGTCAATTTGAAATATGTGCCTCGTAGAATTAAAAAATGACCGTCTGATGGTACTCCCATGACTTAGAGAATATTTTTGTGAAAGATTAGAATGTAAAACGATCTCCATCGTCCATTTGAAGCGGTCAATGGGTGCCTGATGGGGACATCACGATCAAGAGCATCAGACTTTGAATGTAAAAACGTTTTAGTTGATTATGATTCTTTTAATAAGTGGTTTGTTTTAGGATTAGTTTTCTTATTTGAATCAATTAGGGGGCAGACACATATGTGATATGTGACTATTAATTCCGTCACTTTCTGCGCAACCATCGCAAAAGTAGTCGTAAGTCTATCAATATGTGTCAGAATTGTGTGATTCTTATCCTGTTGGAAAGTTACTTCGATAAGCTTTCAAGCAAGACCAATTTTACGTCAATCGGACATCGTTTGACCCTTCAAAAGTGGTCGCGTAATAAAAAAACGGGATTAATAGTGAAATTAATTGTGACTGTTAGATTAGAAAGTTTTTATGATTGATTAAGAGTGTTATTTTAAATAATATTCTTAGGGTTTTGGTTTGCCTATTTAAAGGTTTGTAAACCACTTTATTATAGTTTTTTTATTAATGAAAATTTGAGTTACTTTTGTGCAAACCCTAGAGAACTTGTGAAGAGTTTTCGATCGAATGAGTGAATCTTTCGAAACTTGAGGAGTGTTTATGCATTTCTCGTGCGACTTGGTGTGAAGCAGACGTGCAGCCTTGGTGCGAAGCGTTAGAAATCCTTAGTGTGAAGCCTTGGACCTTTATCCTCTTATTCCATCTTTTCTCTATTTATCATATAGTAATATTTTTCCTTTGTTTTGATAAATTCCAAAACCTCCAAAATATAGCGTTGGAAATCCTTAGTGTGAAGCCTTGGACCTCTATCCTCTTATTCCATCTTTTCTCTATTTATCATATGGTAATATTTTTCCTTTGTTTTGATAAATTCCAAAACCCCCAAAATATTATTAGTTTCAATCTTTTGATCTACCCTTTTATTTGTTTTAATCCTTCAAGCCATATTTATTCACCCAAGAGGAATCAAGAGACGATACCGTAATGATCGCTTGGTACCCTAAACTAGAGCGAAACTCGAATCCTTCATTGGATCCGTTTTTCTAGATCGAGAAATTATAATGCATGCGAACGCTAAATTGAGTTACTCTAATTGTTTAATTAAATTCTTTAAACTTCTTTATGTGTTTGGGCGATTTCAAATATTTCCATTATTCAATTTAATTTGTGGTTAATCCCAAACTTGTATAATTAAGGTTTTAGCGTTTGTCCCACGTCAGTTTGGTATCAGGGCACAGTTTGAGTGTAGGGTTGTCGATGCCCATATAGGATTTAGGATTTAATTTTGTCTTTAGGTTTCCTTTGCATCAGTTAGTGTTTTCCTTTTTGTGTGTTGCAATGAATCCGGAGTAATTAGCCGCTTTCATGGAAAACTTTAATACCCAGATGGCTGCCATTCAAATCGAATTGCAAAATCAACAACCCCAACAGGCTGATTTATCGGCACAACTCCAAGAGTTGTTTGGATCGACTCATGGTGAATATCGTAGGGTTAATCTTGATGAGAGGAGGGATCCTCTTAGGCGTGAGTATCGTCCTGACCCAGATGAGAGAATCACAAAATCAGTTAAGGTTGATGCTCTCACTTTCGAAGGAAAGATGGACCGCAAAATCTACATAGATTGGGCAGCCGCCATGGACCATTATTTTGAATGGTATAAAATGTCGGATGAGCGCAAGGTGCGGTTTGCCAAAATGAAACTCGTGGGCCAAGCCAAGCTTTATTGGACTAGTGTGGAACGACGTCGAGAAGCCCTCGATCGTGAACCCATCGCCACATGGGTGGACATGAAGGAGAAACTTCATGGTAAATATGTTCCCTTATCCTACAACCAACGACTCATGGATCAATGTCATGGTTTGAAACAGGGAAACATATCCGTTGATGAGTACATCAATAAGTTTGAGAAATATTTATATCAGGCTAATGCTTATGAGAGCCCACAAGTCATATTGTCTAGGTTTCGCACTGATTTACGTTCGGAGTTGTGAAAAGAACACATCCCTCACCCTGTTGAGGATCTAGAAGAGTGTTACGCTAGAGTGCAAGAGTTAGAGAGGTATCTCGACGCTCCAGTTAGCAATCGATCTAAGCCTTCTAATCCCAGTTTTCGATCTAATCCTACTAAAAAGACCAATAATACCTGTGGTCAATCCCCAAAACCCGTGAATCCTCAGATTGACAACGGTAAAAAACCACTGGTCGATAATTCTCAACGTACACCACAACAATGTTACAAGTGTCAAGATTTTGGTCACTTTGCGTCTCAGTGTCCCAGTAAATCACAAACCCTGATTATCCAATATGATAAGAGAAGGAGAACGAAGAGTTAGGGGTAGAAGTTTACGAACCTACAGGAATGCCAAGTGATGAGGAGGATGAGGTTCCCGTGAGAACCGTAGGTTTTGTTAGAAGGTTCTTATTACCGAAGAAAATGTTGGTAGTGAGTCCGTACCGCATAAGTCATTAGAATCAGTAGGAATGTATCATCATTCTAACTTGCATGGGATTAACAACCAGATTTTATTGAACAACAGAAATACACATAATTGCACTGATCCATTGAATATGTTTACTGAATTTAATAATGACAATTTTGTGTTGATTCACGATAGCCTTAAGCTTGTGGAACCTTTTCCAATCTTGAAAAGGGGAATGATGGAGGTCTTGATCTTCCTCTAGGGAAGGGCAATCACCCGATAGTTGCAGTAGCGGATCTTACACCTATTATAAGTCCAGCCACCACACCCTTTGATCCATTCCTTATTACCCAAACAACCGAGTCAGGTCCCTTTAATCAATATATAACCCGTACCCTACCTGTGCAATGTAAGAAAAGGGTGGATGATGAAGTTCTAGAGGATCCAAACTTCGATACCAAGGTGGATAAAAATCAGACATATCTCACAACATGGAAGAGCAAGCCGAGAGTTGAGCATTCGAAAGGTACCACACGTGGGTTCTACAACTCATCGGAGATGAGTTTTTCCCACTCGGGGAGAATTGATGGGGACATCACGATCAAGAGCATCGGACTTTGAATGTGAAAGCGTTTTAGTTGATTAGGATTCTTTTAATAAGTGGTTTGTTTTAGGATCAGTTTCCTTATTTGAATCAATTAGGGTCAGACACATATATGTGATGTGAGATTGTTAATTCCGTCACTTTCTGCGCAATCATCGGAAAAGCGGTCATTTATGTCTATCAATATGCGTCAGAATTGTGTGATAAAAAAATGGTCACTTTCTGCGCAATCGGACATCGTTTGACCCTTCAAAAATGGTCGCATAATAAAAAAATGGATTAATAGTGAAATTAATTGTGACCGTTAGATTAGAAATTTTAATGATTGATTAAGAGTTTTATTTTAAATAATATTCTTAGGGTTTTGGTTTGCCTATTTAAAGACTTGTAAACAACTTTATTATAGTTTTTTTATTAATGAAAATTTGAGAGTTGCTTTTGTGCAAACCCTAGAGAACTTGTGAAGAGTTTTCGATCGAATGAGCGAATCTTTCGAAACTTGAGGAGTATTTATGCATTTCTCATGCGACTTGGTGTGAAGCCGACGAGCAGCCTTGGAAATCCTTGGTGTGAAGCCTTGGACCTCTATCCTCTTATTCCATCTTTTCTCTATTTATCATATGGTAATATTTTTCCTTTGTTTTGATAAATTCCAAAACCCCCAAAATATTATTAGTTTCAATCTTTTGATCTACCCTTTTATTTGTTTTAATCCTTCAAGCCATATTTATTCACTTGAGAGGAATCAAGAGACGATACCGTGATTATCGTTTGGTACCCTAAACTAGAGCGAAACTCGAATCCTTCATCGGATCCGTTTTTCTAGATTGGGAAATTTTAATGCATGCGAACACTAAATTGAGTTACTCTAATTGTTTAATTAAATTCTTTGAAACTTCTTTATGTGTTTAGGCGATTTCAAATATTTCCATTATTCAATTAAATTTGTGGTTAATCCCAAACTTGCATAATTAGGGTTTTAGTGTTTGTCTCGCATCAGTGCCAGACTCAAGGAGAGGAGTGAGGCCACAGTTTCATGGTTGTAAATAATGGTACCTATTCTTTTGGCGCTGATTATTCTCTCCTCTCTCTCTCAACCTCTCTCCCTCTCTCCACGTGCTCTATCTCTTGTTTTTCCCGACTATTTCTATGAGCCTATCCAATCGGTGGATAAGAACAAAAATCCTATGGACTCTATAGGCTCAGAAACTACAGGATTATATGGGATTTATAAATCCAAATCTACCATTTTCCAATGTATCCAAATAGGCCCTTAGAAAAAAATGTGGTGAATATAATGGCATGACTTAGTTAGGGTTAGGAGCAGCCCTACTAGCCTTTATATTAAGTGACATAATTACAACTCACCCCAACATTATTACACACACACACCATAAGTGGTACACTAATCTTGAATAACTCGCACACCAAACATATAACCCAATAGAGAGAACTGAGAAGTACTGAGGAACAAAATGAACCATTGTTGAGTAACAGAATTTAGCCTTCAACAAAATTGAGTGACAAAATAATATTTGCAATTCCGACCCCAAATAGATAGGACAAGGTGGTGAATATAATGCTGATGAATTGAAAGCTTGATCTTTTCTTTTTATGGATAAAACTTCATCTTTTATTTATCGGCAGTACATCTTTGCATATATTAGCCCCTATATTCAGCAGTTCTAAGAAATATATGTTAATAACTAGTTTGAGTCTGTCTCAATCTTTATGTGTCTATTGCTCTCTTACCTTGTCCAGTCGGGCTTACAATTCTGACATCATTTTGGTTACCCTTTTGCTTGAGTCTCTTTTTATTGTGTTTATTTAAATTAATATAGCCTATTTGAATTCCACTCAATTTATTATTCTTATAGATGATGAGATAGCTTAATTGCAATGCACATGAAAACCAACACTTATTGCTATGGTTGCTGTCTTATTGTAAAGTAACCCACGGGAGATATGTCGGGCATGAAGCCTAATGATGCCAGAGAGCAGGAACATACAGAAAACACGCTTGGAGAACAGGACAATGGAGATTTCCCCGAGGACCCAGAACATATGGACGAAGATGGGGAAAATTCCATCCCCTCGGCTCAAGAGGAGGTAGTGAATATTGATTATAAATTTGTTGCAGTAATTAGACTGGACTTTGCTATTATGAACTGTATTTTTATGTCAATTCAAATTTGATGGTTTTTAAATGGCTGCCATCTGTAATCCTTTCCTCTATAGGAGGAAAAAATGAAGAAAAAATATGGAGGAATGTTACCCAAGAAACCACCTCTCATATCTAAGGTATTTAAACATCTCTTATTTATAATTATATCACTGGTGCAACTATATCATGCATTGTAAGCACTAAAGATGTGGACCCCAAACAGTAAATTTTTGTGCCATTTTACTTGAGGACCATGAACGTGCTTTCTTTGATTCTGCTGACTAGGCATTGGGAAAGGTATTTGTGTTTCCTATAAGCTATGGCCATTTTAAACCAACCATTGGATGTGACCTTCAGACATGATCTCGACTAGGTCGTAACGGTTTTGTATGTCTAATGCAAGGAGGACACAGAGGTCAGAAACCCAAAGGACCACTTGAGGCACTTCGGCCAAAATTGCAGGTTCGTCAGATCCTTGTCTCAATGGTTCGATTATGTTTTTTCTTAGTTTGGTTGTTGTTTCATTTTCCCCATGTGACAAAATCAATACAATTATATATTTTATGTCCATGTTTGCATACAATTCGTTTACCAACACCATGTACGAGTTCCTGCTACCTTTACTACCCCAAAAATTTATTGATGTTACCAAGGTGTCCAACTCGGTATCAGTTTTGGGTATCAGTTCAGGAGGGACCAATATATATCAGCCAATATGGATATGGTATCGCCGATACCATATCAGCCTTTTGAAAATAAAAATTAAAAAAATAAATAAGGAATTTCAAATGAATCCCAAGGTTGGCCAGGATAAATTGACTCCACATTCCTCTCGTGCTTCTTGTAATATTCTGCTTCAACACTGTAGTTAGAGGCCACATGCTTTTTTTTTTTTCTTTTCCAGGTGACGAGATTACCAAGAAAAGTGCAGTATCTTGTAATGGACCTCCTATCACTCAGGGATCCATCCCAATCGCCATGAATAATAATCTCAACATCGAAATGACCTTGATCACTATAAAATAGGCCCTTGCCTGAAGTACCCTTCAAATATCTCAAAGTCCTATATACAATATCCAAATGAATGGTCCTGGGTAATGCTATGCTGGCCCACTATGCTCACAACATAAACAATGTCAGGTCGTATCATGGTACGATAAATGAGTTTTTTCACATGCCTTTGATGCATTCCAACATCCTTGAAAGTTCACCATCCACCCTATTAATTCCATGATTTTGATTTATAGGCGAGTCAATCATTTGCGCCCAGCATACTTGTTAGTTGCAACACAATAAGAACATATTTCCTTCAAGATAGAACGATTCCTTTTTGTGATCTGGTAACTTCTAAAAGTACTTAAGAGTCGCAAGTCCTTAATATCAAATACTAGATTAAGGTGAAATTTCAGTCACAATTTCTTCACTGACATCTTCAATAACGATAGTATCATCCACATAGATCACTAGAACTGGGAGGTGAGCCCCCCCTCTTAACAAATTATGAAGGGTCATAATGACTTCTCTGGTACCCACACTAGATGACTGCATCGCTAAATCTTTTGAACCAAGCCTGAGGTGACTGCTGTAGGCCATATATTGCCTTCTTTGCCGTATAAGCTTGACCCTCTCCCTCTGAAGCATAAAACTAGGTGGGAGCCATATATACCTCCTCTTCTAAATACCCTTGTAGGAAAGCGTTCTTAACATCGATCTGATATAACGACCACTTTCATTGAGCAACAAGAGATGGGAGCACATAGATGGGATTCAGCTTGGCAATGAGAGTTAATGTACCATGATAGTCAATGCCATATGTTTGAGTGAACCCCTTCACAAGAAGTCTAGCTTTGTATCTTTCAACTGAACTGTCGGGTCTATATATCCACAGTGTAGACTCACTTGCATCCACCACCTTCTTGCTTTTTCGAAGCATTGTAATCTCCCACGTATATTCCATTCTAGAGCCTTCATTTCCTTCATCATGGCCTCTTTCCGTTTTCTTTGAGACAAAGCTTCAGACAAGCTAGAAGGAAAAGAAATGAAGTCTAAGGAAGGTATGAAGGATTCATGGGGTAGAAAGATCGTGATATAGCCAAACATACTGATGGAATGTGATGTACAAGACCTAGTGCCTTGCGTAAGGCAATGGGATGATCTAAGTCTGAAGATGATTCACCAATCTGCGGACTTGCAATGGGAGGAGGATTTTGGTCGATAGTAAGAGGTGGAAGTTCCTTCACTTCTTGTAAACTTTATCATTTCTAGAATAATCAAAAGTTTCGGCTCCTTTAGCAGTCCCCTCTCTTTGCTGCACTTGTGGAGGTTCTTGGTCTTCCACTTCAACTTCATCTTTAATTTGAAACTTGGCAATACCGGAATAGTTCTCTCATCTTTCAAGCTCTCCATTCGAAGATGACACTGAGAGGGAGGATACGAGACAATTGATTCAAAGAATGTGACACACACACACATACATATATATATGGTGAACGGCCATTAAGGGCAAGACTAGGCATTCAATTGATTAAGAAGTTGGACGTAAGTACATCATCCCTCCATAGACATTTGCGAACATTCTTATCAATAAATGATGCACGGGCTACTTCAAGTAAGTGATTATTTTTCCTTTTAGCAACCCCATTCTGCTATGGTGTATAGGGACAAGTGGACTGCCACTTAATGCCATGCATGTGAAGATAGGACTGAAGATGATGGAAACATACTCCCCACCATTATTAGATCGAGTAGCCTAGTGCTGAGTTTGAACCAACTTGTGAAAGAAGGTAAAAATCATTGCAACTTCATCATTAGATTTATAAAAAACAATGTAGTAAATCTAGTGCAGTCATCAATGAAAGATACGGAATAATGATATCCATGTAACAACCACAGGGGAGTTCCCAAGTATAAGAATGAACAATTTGAAAATGAAGGGAACTCATATTACCACTGAAGGTGGTATAAAGCCCCACAATCTTTCCAAAGTTGACATACATCACATTCAAAAGGAAAATTACTAAAAGAACTAAATTTATTTGGAAATAAAAAGCGCAAATGCTGAAGGGGAAGGTGTCCAAGTCACATGTTTCATGAACGAGGATAGCGCAACAATAGCAATAGCTCTCAGAATATGCTAACCCTCGAACAGTTATAGTCCTCGCTCCTCATGATCATGATTAAAAGTCCTCCCAGTAGTCAGGTCCTGAAACACACAATGAGTTGGAACGAAGGTTATCCTGCAATTCATAGACTTGGTTATTTTGCTGACGGAGATAAGGCTCATAGGCATCTTACTATGATGATTGTACTACATTAGCCGAAGATCCATCATCAATAACTATAGAGGAAGCCCAATTGCGTCGAAATTTTTGTCTACCCACGAGATTCCAACAGGATTCTTTCAAATGTCCCACTTTCCCACAATGGGAAAACTTTAATTTCTCCTTTCCTTCACAGGTTGTATTGCTATGACTACACCCACAACCCCCTGATTTACCACCACCACGAAAAAATTCAAAAAATGAGGGAAGACTGAATGCTTAGGGAGTGCGAGAGATACATCCATTAGCCTCATCTTGGTCTCTTCATGTTGAAGCAATGAATACGGTCCCAAAGATGGTAACTCCTCTCTACTAAAGATGCTAGCTCTCACATGCTTATACTCGGGTAAACACCCCTCAATAAAGTAAATATTGTTCTTCTTTTCTTGCTCACCTCTTTGTATATTCACGTAGTCAACACACTGTGATTTGCTCATACAATTTGCACTCAAATTCTTAGATCGGTGGTGACTTAACTCATTTTACATCCACCTCAATTGACTATAATAATCACCATGTGATTTGTCTCCTTGACAAGTATTACTGCTTTTATCATGGTGTTTTTAAGATTAACCTTCACTCATTGCTGACCACAACTCTCTGGCTGAGGTTGCATACAGGAAAGAGAAGCTGATCGAGGGTTGAATCGAATGCCGTAACCAGGTCATTACAATCATATTGTATTACCTCCAATCCACATAATACTCATCAGTGGAGGGTTCAAGGATGCTACCATCCACATGTCTTATCTTACGCTTAGACCCCAAAATAATCCAGCATATCTTGACCATGCAAGGTACTTGGTGCCGTCAAACATGACGGTAGTAATTTGTAATCCATGGTCCGTTCACTAACACCACCTACGGTGTTCTTGAGTCTTCCATAGTTGAGGTTCCTCAACTCTACATAGACCCACAACTGGAAAGCAATTTAGAAACAGAGCTACACAGCTCCACTATTGAAGATATCACAATGCAATACTGCAGTTACAGCTTACACACTTATCAACCTGAGATATCCCACCTATGATATTATAAACCAGCACAAAGTATCAATAACAAGCTCTAATTTATTCAATTCACATCTCTTCATCAAACCCACCTCAGTCCTCAAATAGATGCTTTAAAAGGGTAGTATCACCGTTGGACATCAACTTGTCTTAGCTTGGTTCTCACAGCAACAAGCCATGTACAGAAACAGTGGCTGACACAAGGAAAAATCAATCAAAAGTCAACCAAATGTACTTCAAATTGCATGAGACCAAAAACATTAGAAACCTTAGAAGATTCCATCTAAACCCAACATTTAATAAAGTTTTCTGGGACACAGAAATCTGGAGCAAAGGAACACGTGAGGTTGAGCTGTCAACAAAGAACCCCTTAAAACACCACTTAGAACTCATCAAATTCGTTTTAAAAAAATATTGACTGGGAAAAACAGATAAAAAACCTACTCTTTTTATTCGGATATGAGGTCAAACCGTCAAAGGTCAAGAAGCTTTAAGTATTTTAGATGTCCTATTGTGATTAGAATATCGAAAATTTGAATGGTCTAGATATTATATGAATTTTATCTAATGGGTAAAAATAGTAAAGGTTTTCTTTATAAAAATGTTCCTTGTCAATGTAGAGGGAAGTTTCAGAGTCGCTATGAATAAAGTCATTTCTTCATTCTCAAGCGAGAAATATTATGAACGGTGTTTATATAAATGAAGTCCCCGAGCTTTCAGACCACTAAGTCATGGTCAAGCTCATGTTAAATCTGCTAGTTGTTTGATCTTTGGGGTTACTAGCTTATCTTCTTCCTCTCAACCTTCTACTCTGCACTTAAACCATGCTGATTGCGTGATCCTATATGTATCAATAGCCATACATGTTCTTTTTGGGTATATCCTTCAGTAAAAGATTACCTGTTCAAATGGAAAAAAAAAGAGTTAGCTAATGAATTTGAATGGAACAAGTGCGATGGGCCATGCATAATGTGAAGAATTGCAACAATTAGTTGGTTATGATTTTTTGATCAATGTCCATCTTCCCTGAAATTCACATGGTGACTTTCTTTGTGGATGATGCCATGCATTTGGTATAGATGACCCAAACCATCCTTGGTACTCAAGTGCAAACACCCCTCTCTTTCTTACTCAAGTTCAATCATCCATCTCTTTTTCTTACACAAGTCCAAGCATCTCTCTCTCTCTCTCTCTCTCTCTCTCTCTCATGCATATATGCATATACATGCGTGTAAGGGGCATGGTATCAAAACTCGGCTGATACCACTACGTATTGGTTTCGTCGAGAACCAACACCAATACCACCCCGTTACAGGTATCAGGGTGGTATTGGTATCAGTATTGATATTGGACGATACCACCCCGTTACAGGTATCGGTATTGGGATCAGCCTATAATGTCTCAGCTTCGGCCGATGCTGATCGTTACAATTTTCTTTTTTTCTCTGTTGTTACTTTTTTTTCAAAAGAAAATATCGATCAATACGGTATTGGTGATACCGTATCCGTATGGGCCGATACGTATTGGTCCCGATACTGACACCTTGGTAAGTGGTTCTTTTATAGAATGCTATCACATCAAATATTGGAAAAATAGCAGGGTAACCTTAAAAGAACTTGTGCGAACTTTTAAGTTCAACTTCTAACACGATTTACATGAATTAAAAAGTTACCTGACGACAATCAAACCAATGCCAAAACACCATTCTTGTTTTCCGTGTAGACTGAAAAATAGTGCAGACATGTACATATCTTTGTAAATGATTCTTGAATAGTATTGAGTGTAGAGGGATGTGACTTTTTTCTTTATTCTATCATATTTCCTTGTCTTTGCATTGTATGTTGTTCTCTTAATATAAACTGACTATTATGGTGGCTTTACACAGATATTGCAATGATCTCATTTAGGCCATGTGGCATATCTTTAATCAGTGAAAGTGTTTAATGCTGATGATCATACTCAGCCAGTCAGCCCAAAAACACATATCGGGGCATTGGAACCATCTGATCAGAGCTCTTTAATGTTGACAGTTAACAAAATGTGCACAACCGTCCATATTAGAGTGCATATAGATTGGACGGTTCCAATCCCCAATACACTGATTTTTTGTCCAATGGTGGTTCTTATTATGAGCTACGACTTCGATGACTTGGATTGCTCAAGAGATGTGACACTTGGCCCAATGTGTGCTTCCAATGGTCTCTATCTATAAATGCTTCTCAGAGCCCATTATTCCCATAAAAAATTATGCATTTGCATACAGGTCTATATGTCTCCATCTTGTATGCTTGCCTTGAGTTGAACATGTAAGGATGTATCTCTGATTTCTTCTCTCTTCTTTTTGTCTTTTCATTGTATATTTCTCCTTTTAAAAATTGTTAAGAGCAAGGTATCAAAATAAGGATTGGTATTGGGTATTGGTCCAATCTTGAACCGATACGTACCAGCCGATACTGATACGGTATTGCCGATACCAAAACTCTATTTTGTTTGAATTTTTTTTGTGTAAAATTCTATGTATTGGTGAGTATCGTTCGATACGGTACCAGTATTACAGCCTGATACTGATACTGAGACATTTCCAGGATCACACAGCCTGCGATACCAACCCGATACCTGTATCAGGTGGTATCGGTATCGCCTCGGCAAAATCGATATGTATCGCTGATACATATTCGTATCGGCCTAGTTTTGATGCCATGGTCAAGAGTACAAGAATTATGCACGTCTGTATGTTTGTATCGTGCATGCTTGTGTAGCAAGTGAGGTGAACTGATTGTAGTTGTGCATTTATGTTACTCTTATATCTGTCTTTTTAACTCTTTATGTTTAGCCCACCCCACATCAACAAGTGCGTTCAAGGCGATCTGCCTATGCTCCCACAGACGGTGAAGGTAATGCCTGTTAACTAGACTCCATTTCAGGTTTTGAAATTGCTTACAGCCATGATCAGCCCTTTTTGTGGTTTATTAAAAGACAAATATCAGTATTATTTTTTTATTATAAAATGCAGATGGAGGCAATGCTACCATTGATGATCCGATATCCAATGAGTGATTCCTGGTGACTTTTACTTTCGCCAGCCTTCAGGATCATGTTCTGATATCTGAAGGTGATGAGCTCCTGTTTTGCATTCATGAATAAGCGATAAATAATGCTTGTATGCTATATAAGTTTCTTAAATTCGGAATATATTCTTCTATACTATATCAAAATCCAAACTTTTGAGGTGTTAGAATATTTGACTTGTTGAATCAACTGTTATGTATCCTTTTTTATTTATTTTTATTTTTTTTATTATATACAGAATAGCACATGCATAGTGCTTCAAAAATTCTCCTCCTTTCCCAAGAGAGAATTTCAATTAAATAAAAAAAATTAACTTGTAGAATTGGCAGGGCTCATTCTCCATCAATCAGGAAAGGTTTACTACTAAATTCTTTTCTATCCAACTACTTGCAGGAGTGTTTTCATTCATCTGAAAATTTTGGCGGAATCAATGAAGTCTGAATTGTTTGAATAAAGATTTAAGAATAGAGCGACCGACCTGATCAATAGTAAATAGCTTCTCAGCTGTGCGCTGTGTGGACTCTCAGAAGCCCACAGATCTTTATGATCTGTAAGTCTGCACACATTTCAAGGTCCACATGGCACACCGCTTGCGTTCCATATGCAGGTGACCGGGTTGGTTGCTTTATTCCAACTCTACGAATCCACTTTGTTCGAGTGGTTGAATACCATGTGAATTTCGCAAGCAAAACAAAACAAATATGCCAGCGGGCTTGTACCATCAAATTGGGGCACTTCAATTTGTGCCTTACATCAAGTACGAACAATTGATATTATGCCCACTTGAACGACTGATTGGTCGAAAATGTGTGCCACATGACAAAAAGGTGTACTTCTAAGTCACAGTCACCATGTAAGGTTGGGCTATAATTCGACAAGGTTAAAATTCGGAATAATCTAGCAAAATTCGACAATCCTCAAATTTGCAAATTATTTGCGATTTTGTAACTGAGCATACATCGAGTAATGTTCAATTGATATGGTGATGCCCTATTACTGCAAAGAGTTGATATACTGGTAACTGACCTGTTCTCAAGCAAGGAGACACTCTTTTGGACATGTCAAACTATTTTATAGAAAGTAAATCATCTGATGCAAAGTCGATACTAACCCGTATTGGTCCGATGCTGATATTGATACCACTCCGATACTTGCATTTAAATGTATTGTAATTAAAAATATATCGTATTTTATTCCAATCTTTGATAAAAATATATCTTGAGATCATGTTCTATCTTCAAACGGTCAGATTTTGATTTCAAGTATAACACATTAAAAAAGGAACATAATCAGGACATAATCAAGCATGGTTCTCTTATCACTTTTTTGAATATGCGCCACATGGAATAAAAATCTAATCATCTAATATTAGATTACGACCTCAACATCTTTTGTGTCAAAGATTGGGACGTAAAAAATGATCTCTATCATTTGAGAAGGACGATTCTTCAGTTGAAAATAAAGTTAACCATTCTACTAGTTATCATTACTTTATGCTGGAAGGGGAAAATTAGGGTCCGGACGAAAAGATTAGATTTTGGGTCCATCTTTCTCACTCCACATCCATAGCACACTTGCCATGTACTAATCAGTAAATAATGAGGGAATGGGGTGACTTTGACCAAAGGGACGAAAATAAAGTTTTCTTGTGTTCTTCAGTTTAAAATACTCTCAAGTACCATTAAACGGTCAGATTTTGATCTATGTGGGACACATCACAAAAAATATGAGCATGATTTTAGGCATATAATAAATGATAGGCATATATCAAACATGAATCCCATCAAAATTTGACCATCTCATAATAGAATTATGATCTGAAGATCTACTTTGTCGATAATTGAGACAGAAAATAATCTTCATCTAAGTTAACGGTTTAGAAACATGAAGCTAAGCTCATAAGAAAGAATCTTAGGGTAAAATTAAAACTTACCCAAAAATATCTCTTGAAATCTCCCATGGTTCTCTTGCACTTCTAGGTGTCGACAAACTTTTTGTCGGGTCGAGTACATAAAATTGACATATCGGGTTAGGTTGGGCCTGAGAGATCCAACCTGACATTCTGATCCAGGTCAACTAAGGGGTCGGAATGGGTGATGCCATGGGTCCAATTTTTCAGGTAGGTTGAGTTGGGTCAGGAGCAACATAGGTAGTGGCGATGCGACACCGGGTCAAACGGAGCAGGGCATTTGCCATTTTCTCATCGAGCACCCAAAATTTTGACACCCAATCCACAGCCCTACCAGTTTCCGCACATGTATCCCCCGAGTATAAATAAACAAATATCATGCAATTGTCCGAATATGTTTTAAACATTCATTTTAATTATGTAGACATTCTGTGTTGAAGTTTAGTCCTAAATTTAGATAAATTATTACAATTTTAAAATATTATAAAAATTCTTTAAAAGAAATTTGGTAAATTAATGGGAGTCAATACTTGCACACGAAAAGTTAAGAGCTGTTGATCATAATTTAAAAGAAAGACTTGGCATTTTGATAGTGGTGAACGAAGGATTTTCTTGAAACTCGGTAGATGTTAAATTATTTAATCGTATTTATTTTTATTAATAATTCTTAGAAAAATGAAAAGCAGTTTTTACTAAAATGTTTTGCTCGCATTCTAATAAAGCGAGGGTAATGCCATTTGTTACCACTTGATACATTCGAGTGAGATATATTCGACAATGGAGATCGTTTTTTATCATTCCAATCTTTCATAAAAATAATCTTGAGATCATTGGCCAACTATCTGACGGTCAGATGTTTGATTCCAAAAAGTGAACGCACCATAACATACATCATACATGTTGACGTTTACTTTTTGGAATGTGGGCCACGTGGAATCAACATCTGACCGTATGATATCAAGATCATTTTTGTGGAAGACAGAGATAAAAAACAGTCTCCATATTGAATTAACGCATTCAATGGAATTGTCCTTTGTTTCAGCGAGGTGGGTGTAACATAAATTGGTGTGATAGTGACACCAGCCTAGGTGAAATCCTATAGACGCTTGCTAGATTGCATGTATCCACAACAAATGAATCGCTTAGTTCTAATTTTACACACGTGTGTCGTGTGTGTGTCGTGTGTCCGCAACTATCACATGTGTATGTGTGCCTGATCATCGGTTCTCAAGACTGCGTCAGCCTTATGGCCTTATAACCAAAAACGAAAAAACTTTACACATAAGTTCTATTGCACATAATACTAGTCTTCTGTAGATTATTCAGGTATATTAAGGTACGACCAAGGTACTCGCTAACATTGTTCCAAATCTTAGCAGTGAGAGCTGAAGAAATCATAATCATAATCATACATCGCAATTTAAATCTCGGCATTTCTTTTTATTTGCAATTTAAATCTGCTATTTTAAGTGGGATACTCTATCTTCCCAAGCACAGCCACTTTGAAGATAACAGTGGTTAAAATCAAGAAAAGATCAAAATTTCGATTTTTGTTTTGGTTTCGGTGGGGACCGAAACCAAAATTTTGAACTGAAATTTTAAATTTCGACTGAAATTTCGGCCAAAAACTTCAACACAGTACAAAATAACCGATAATTTGAGTTGTCGTTTCAATTTCGTGATCAAGGTATTAAAATCGGTATCGGTCTCAGGTAACAGTTTGCTTGAGGCCAATACGAATCAGCCGATACTGATACGTATCGATCAATTTTATTATAAAAAATAAAAAATCTCGATCGAAACTGAGCCGTATCAGCCGATAACTGATATGTATCAATATCAACCGATTTTTTATATCGATATCGGCCTATTTTTAAGATAAAAATACTGTTTCCTTTATATATATATATATATATATATATATATATATATATATATATAATCAGCAACATAAAGGTAACATTTTTTGTTTTACCCATCAAATATGCTGATTTTTTGTTTCACCCCAAATATAAGTCATTGCACCAACTAAAAAGAAAAATATGACTTAAGAAGGAAAACTCATTCTAAAAGCTTATAAGATGTGCATGTTCTTAGTCATTCCTTTGTTCCTCTTATTTGAATCGTTTTTCATTTACCCTTCGGGGTAAGGATGTATGCTTTACCCAACCCAAAACCAAATTGACCCACTCTTAACCGTGAAAATTAACCTAACGTGGCCCAACCAAGTTTGGAACCCCTTATTGCTTTTATTTATATATCTAACATTGGGCAGGAGTTGAGGAGACTTTAAGGGTGTAAATTCGGTTAACTGAACCGAAACCAAAATTTCGGTTTCATTCTCAGTTATCCTAAAACCAAATCATAGTCAAAAACTTCAGTTTCGATAAACCAAATTTCTTACTCTTCTAAACCCAAATTGAACCTAACTTATCTTATTTTGATTTTGATTGCTTTGGTTCGGTTTTCCATTTATCTTCATATAGTTTTAATGGCTCATTTTTTTTTGTTTATGTGAGGTGCAATCACAAATTGTTGGTGCAATAGCTTATATTTAAGGTGCAAGTATTGTATCCCTAAATTAATGGCCAAATACTTTTAAAAAATAAATTGTTGGAATTGGTGCATCGGAGTGAATTCCATGTGCACACATCAATCCACTTCCAATTAAACAAAAAACTGTGGAATTGACAATTCAATTACACGCTAGAAAACCTAATAAAGTTTGTTGATGGTTACCTCTCACTACTCAGCGAGTATGTGCCTCCAACCCTAAAAGAGTTATTTTCATAAGAACATAACTTTCAGAATTGTTTGTAACATAAATCTACTTCTTCCATAAGAAACATAACTCTATGTAATAATAATAATAATAATAATAATAATAATAAATAATCCTTCTTTGTCACTGAACAAAAATCCAAACTCAGAACACAATAGCGGAGCCCCTTAAGCACTTGTGGAGGCTCAAGTGAATTCAAGGGGGTCACAATAATTACTATCATAGATGGGGTCAGCCTTACGAGTCCTATTCTCCAGTCATTCTGAATCAGTGCTATGCATCTGTAACTTGGCATTCCCTCATATCCCTTCTCACGACGTCCACTCGTTTCTGATTAGAGCAAAACTTTCTCATTTTGTAAAACACTGAATGATATCAATAACAAATAATATGAGAAAAACCAATACATAGTAATAATTTAATTATCGAGTTATCAAATATTAACCAACATGCATAAGTGAGGGCTGAAAGAGTAAAATAATAACTAACAACCAAACACTAGCAAATTAAGCTGACAAAAGCAAACAACAAGTACATTATTTAATTCCGATAAAAATAAAAAAAATCTAGGCCCGTCTGAATCCTATGACTTTTTAATCTAAGAAAAGTTTAATCCAAGACAAATTAATTTGCGGACAATTCTTTTTTGTGAACGATTGTTTGTTGATTACATAAGGTTACCAGACATTTGTTTGTGGACAATTTTTTTTGTGAATTATGTTTGTTGTTTCGGTAAGGGTAAACATATGGGCTTCCAGCTGACAAATGCATTTGATATTTGGATAACACCCGAGACTTTGCAATGACTCATTGGTCTACTATTGGACAGTGATGAAGAGGTTGTGGTGGAGATGTGGTTATGTGGTAGTGGGGAAGGAGATGGTGTTGTAGGTGTAATGGAGAAAGCCGTGGAGGTGACGATAGAGGTGTGATGGAGAAGTTGGTGATGACGGGGCTTATGGTTGTCGTGGTGGCAGTGATGATGGTGATTCTAATGGTAGCGGTGATTGGGAGGGGGGAGGGGGGGGGGTGTTGATGCCCGGGCAGATGCCCCAAGAACCGGACAGAAATCGCTATATATATATATATTATTTTTTATTTTTATTTTTTATGTGCCACTAGTGAGAATAGGAGGAAGGAAAAAAAGAAAAGAAGAACAAATGCGTTTGATGTTTGGATAACACCCGAGACTTTGCAATGACTCATTGGTCTACTGTTGGACGGTGGTGAAGAGGTGACGGTGGAGATGTAGTTGTGTGGTAGTGAAGGACATAGTGTTGCAGGTGTAATGGAGAAGGTGGGGGTGTGAGCGGTGGAGGTGATGGTAGAGGTGTGATGGAGAAGTTGGTGATGACGGGGATCATTGTTGTGGTGGTGGCAGTGATGGTCGTGTTAGGGTGGTGGCGATGATGGTGGTTCTAGTTGTAGTGGTGATTGGGGAGTGAAGGTGGCGATGGTTAGGGGGTGGTGGTAGCATAGTGATGGTTAAGGGGTGGAAGTTTTGTACTGAAAGTTAAAAACAACTAGAAAACTGATTGACTGAACAAACCCAAAATTGATCTAATCGAAACTATTCTGAATCAGTTCGATTTGGCTTTTGGATGGCCGACACAATAGTGACCAAACACGCGTTTTTCAAGAAACACACATTTTTGATAAAAAAAAAAACTAAAAAACTCCGAAAAAAAGTTTTTTTTGAAAAAATCCTGTTTTTTCTGAAAAATACGTTTTAAACCCATTCTTTTTCGAAAAATACGTTTTAAACCCCTTTTTCCGTTTAAAACCCGTGTTTGGTCAAAACAGGTCTATTTTTTATAATTATTAATACATTTTTTATTTTCGTAATTTTCACACTTTTTCCCAAAATTACTAAAATTTACCCCTTTTCGTATATTTCTAGAGCCGTTTTATTCCTGTACCTATACTTGGTCACTATGTCCAACACCAAACGACTGGGGTTGAGCGGGGAAACCAGCCCAAAGCCGACCCAGAACTGACCCAAACCGACCAGGTCGAGACAATCCCCAACAGACCAACCAGAAACCGATCGAAAACGGACTAGACCCCGACCAAACCAAAAGCTTCAAGGGCCACAAATCCAGTCGTTGGAGTTTCAATGATTACATTTGTAGCCGCTAGGCTCTCTTGTCCTTTTTTTTTTTTTCTCTATCTATATTGCATGTTATATTTACATAAGTGCTTGGCAAGTTATATTATGCATGTCTGCATGCTCATCCATCTGCCTTTGCAGCTTGTCAATAGAATTCAGATAAATTTGTTGCAACTTTGGGTCATTCTAACCATCTGATGAAGAACCTCTGAGATACGAAAAATGGGCGATTAAGAATATGTACATGTAACAGCCAATGTCAAACAAACAAGAAGGATTTTGTACAGATGGTTGGAAATCCTACCATCATCAGCACATTGGGTTTGAAACTCACCCATATGATGGTTAGTGGCCTAGACATCTCTAATCGATGCCCATGAATGCCACTTATGCCGTAAGAGTTACATGGTACGAGGTGAGACTTTCTTGAGTCACATGCCCTGTGTGGCACCTGGCGCTCAACATGCAAGGCCAGCCTAAAACACTGCTTCTTTAAGGATTAAATACAACTTAGGTTTTATATTATTGGGCTCAAACCTACGACCTTGAGGCTGTAATAGTGGCAACCTTCTATCGTGCAACAGCCTACAGGCCCAAGTCCAAGTCCAAGCCCAAATATAACTTTATTTTCTGAACAATTAAAATCAAAACCGTTTTACACTGTCACCCATCGCATGTATTGCAACTTCAAAGTTGACAAAAATCTACCTTAAGGACGAGTCTCGATTGTGATAGTTGACAACTTTGAGTCACTAAATGGATTCCGAACCACTGCAAACAAAGCAATGGCCGAAGGATCCAAAGAAATCCTAGAAACTTCTAGAATCTCTGTTTGGTTACCTCTCCCGGGCCGAAGAGCGGCTCTTTTGCTTTTTGGCTCCGACAGATATCTATAATCATTTTTTATACCAAAGCTCTGTCACTTTCTTTGGCCAGGAGATGTTTTAGGTAATAAGACGAGCTCTCCGTCAGAACAGATATAACCCATCCTGATGGAGAGCAAGCAGAGAGCTGGAGTCCGCTAAAGGAGAGCGGACACAAACACACTCAATGTGACTCAGATTCCTAGCAATTTGGTTATATCAAGGGAAGATCTGATCGAGAGAGGGTAGAAGAAAAGGAAGGGGAAAACTGAATTAGGATAATGTTCGATATGGTTTATGTAAATGGTGCTTACAATTTTTGTGATTCTTAATGCATATATTGTCATGGAATGTGAGGGGTTCGAGGGGGAAGGGAGAAGTGTAGTACAATAAATTATACAACCGATTTATGACTGCAGACTTGATCAATAGATCTCCAAGGGGGAAGTGTAGTACAATGTGAGGGGTTCTAGGGGGGAGGGATAACTGTAGCACAATAAATTATGCAACTGATTTATGATTATAGACTGTGATCAACAGATCTGCAATTGCCATTTTTTTTACTTTTCAAAAGAATAATAAAAACATCTTAACAGATATGTGATAATGGTCACCAATAGATTTGTGACTGTAGATATGTGAAACTTATACACAAAATCTAATTAGGAGTAAATATTAAAAGATGCGCTTAAGAGTACATACACAAACCAGACAAATTAACTATATATATGTATGTATATGTATGTATGTGTGTGTGTACAGAGTTTCAGTTTCTTAATTTACATTTTTTAAAAGAAAATTGACACACATTTGTTGTCCTTGATTACAGATCTATCATCTATGAACTCTCCTGATTTTAATTTAATTACCTCAGTGGAGGTAAAAAAATCCGGCAAGCTCAGGCTGAATGGGTGCAAGGAATCCAACAAGATAATCTTGAAGATATTTGGCTTAAGGAAGGGAAAGAGTTAATCCAACAGTGATTTATCTCACAAGGGCTCTACTATATTGTAGAGCTATAAACTCACATATATGGTGTATATGCTCTAGTATAATTAATTAAAAAATAAATAAACAATTTATTACACATAACAAAGTTTGAACCTAGAACCTAACCTTCACAAAGCACTAAGTCAACCACTAGAGCAATTCACTAAGATATGTAAAGAGAGAGAAAAAGTTATTACATGTATAATTTTTTGGTCATTTGGCTATTTTTTTTGTTATGATATGTTATTTTCCTACAATTTCCTGCATATGTATCCAAACACAGGATTTAGTTAATCCTGCGTCTTCCCAGCTAAATGTGGTTATCCAAACAGTGGAAAACAAAGGGAAACAAAGAAATCCCATGGTTTCCTACAACTTAGGTATCCATGGGAAAATATAGGAATATTATTTTACTTTCCCACGTTTCCTGTGTTTTTATCCAAATAGGCCCTAAAAGAGTTATTTTCATAAGCATAACTTTCAGAATTGTTTGTAACATAAATTTACGTCTTCCATAAGAAACATAACTCTATGTGATAATAATAATAAATAATAAATAATAATCCTTCTTTGTTACTGAACAAAAATCCAAACTCAGCACACAATAGCGGAGCCTGCCCCTTAAGCACTTGTGGAGACTTAAGTGAATTCAAGGGGGTCATAATAATTACTATCATCATAGCCTTGTCCCATCTATTTGTATTCAAGGGGCTCACAAAAATTAGGACAAGAGAGCCTAGCGGCTACAAATGTAATCATTGAAACTTCAATGACTGGATTTGTAGCCCTTGAAGCTTTTGGTTTGGTCGGGGTCTCGTCCGTTTTCAATCGGTTTCTGGTTGGTCGGTTTGGGACTGTCTCGATCTGGTCGGTGTGGGTCAGTTCTGGGTCAGCTTTGGGTCGGTTTCCCCACTCAACCCCAGTCGTTTGGTGTTGGCCATAGTGACCAAGTATAGGTACGGGAATAAAACGGCTCCTGAAATATACGAAAAAAGGGGTAAATTTCAGGAAAAAGTGTGAAATTTACGAAAATAAAAAATGTATTAATAATTATAAAAAATAAAAACTAGACCTGTTTTGACCGAACATGGGGTTTTAAACAGGAAAAGGGGTTTAAAACGTATTTTTCGAAAAAAAAAAAAAAAAAAAGGGTTTAAAACGTATTTTTCAGAAAAAATAGGATTTTTTTTTCAAAAAACATTTTTTCAGAATTTTTTTTCAAAAATGGTGTTTCCTGAAAAAACTTGTGTTTGGTCACTATTGTGTCGGCCATCCAAAAGCGAAATCGAACCGATTTAGAATAGTTTCGGTTAGATCAATTTTGGGTCGGTTAGACCAATATATATATATCGGTAAGTATCTGCTGATACATACCAATATTGGTCCAAAACCAATACATTCCATTCAATATGTGTCAGTTCTAGAGTTGGGCGATACGTACCAAAAAACCGAGATTTTGACCAATGGTCAAGGGTAAATGCCCACCCAAAGGTGCACCTCGACCTGACACTGGCCCGACCAGACCAATCAAGGGTACATGTCAATCCGACCCTGTTCAAAATCATATAAACCAACATAATTCCTATATTTTATATGTACAAATACTCGATATTTTCCCGACCCAACACGAAGGACAAGTTCCTTGCTTCAAGCCAAGTGAAGTTTGGATCTGATTAGAAAACTAGTTAAGGCGAATCAGAGTTTTGAAGCTAAAGAAAATTCATATATTCAACTAAACCAAAAGTTATCTTTTACAACCAGACATAAGTTTCTTATTGATATTTGGTTAAACAATACTAAGGAATGTGAAATGGCAATTACAAGCTAAATGAAAAGAAAAAATATTTGGAGTAAAGATCAATGTAGCAATGTCAGTGAATTCCTTTATTCATGAATCGATCTATCATCATCCAACGATTGTTTCACCGCTTTAAATAGAAGTTATTTTTTTATAGGCAAAATAAATAGAGACAAATATAGAATATAATTTAACATACCCTCTTGATAGTTGAAACTCCTATCATTCACAGCTCAACCCCCAAGCAGTTAGAGAGGAAAGACCTACCAGGAACCACCATTAGAACATCTGACCAAACAATGGAACCCCTCAATTCTCCGGAACTATGTTTCCAAACCGCGACCTCAGCACACATAATCTTAGTCTCAACATCCTCAAAGCTGCTCAATGAGCAAACCACAAACAACCTCCCACCAACATTAGCCAATCTCACGTAACCATAACGCATTAACAAATAATCACCTACCCACGTCAATTCCTTCCACCTATTTTCCTTGAAATCTATCCCCGCGCCAAAAGTCCAACAATATAAAATTCCATCTACCACCAGGCAATCCCCTCCCATCCCGAAGCAGCTAGTAATGCAACCCCTTGTGAGGTGATCCCACAGATCAAAACGAACCCCAACCATATTGTTTTGACATTGCATAAAGCTTATCTCCAAAGACCGTACAACTAGTGAACACCTTCTATCATGGGACAGGCGCGGTTTGGCGGTGGAACCCAAGATCCAACGATGGGATCGAATACCTCCGCCCCGGATCGGAGTTGGAACGCCGATCACATAAATCTTATCTATAACCCCACTAAAAGTTCTCTCCGACTCTCAATTTAGGCCTATTTCCCATTTATTCAATCGAATCAAGATCCAAACACTCATGACCACCTCCTATGATGAAGATCCTATGGCCTAGGGTGGCGCAACTTGACGCCCATTGTATGAGGAAGGAAGAGATGGTTTTGGAGTTCGATTATAATCATTAGGTGATGAGCAGGAGGTAGAAAGGTTGATGTAGAGAAATTGTTGTTTGAGATTTGATTGGAGGGTAAAGAGAGAGGTGTGGCGGAGGAGGGACGCCATGCTTTGAAACCAATGAGAGATTTGGGTAACTCAAATACACGAGGATTAGCTATACATTGAATCGCAACATCGTTTGGGAGATCGGGAGAAGAGAGAAGAGGGAATTCCTCAACCAGCGTATCCTTCTCTCCTCATTCTCCTCGATCTCTCTTTCTACCTTCTTAGCTTTTCTCTAACCATCACATTCAAAGCCAAGAGGAGAGAGAGAGAAACGTCGAGAGAAACTAGGGCTTAGATTGACAGTGCAATTTTATATTTATATGTTGACGCAACTATGCATATGCAAAAACAAATTTGGTTAAGCACTTTATTAGGTTTGGTGGAGCCAACTCAAAAAGAGCAAGGGTATGCCTTGAGCGCATAGAACAAGTTGTGTGCAAGGCTTATGGTAGTCGGGCCTTCAAGGATTTTTGGGCCTTCAACAAAGCCATTCTAATGAAACAGGGATGGCAGCTCTAAACAAACTCTTCTTCGCTAGCGACTCGGTTTTTGAAAACAAGATATTTCCCTAATTCCTCGTTCTTGAAATCAAGCCTAAGCTACAATCTTTCTGTCACTTGGCTTAGCATCTGGGGAATCAAGAACATCTTGAAAGAAGGAATAATCAAAATAGTTGGTAATGAGCGATCGATCGACATATGGGGGGATAGGTGGATCCTCAGAAATGAGTTCTTATAGTGTGATCACTCCTCACATGACCCAACAAATTCATAAGGTGGAGGACCTTGTGATCACCATGGCGGATGAGGTTCTTAATACTCTTAGAGCCATGCGGCGAGAATTGAAGCGATTAGTGCACGTTCGAATACCATTGAGCAAGCTCAAACATCCCTAGGAGTTGGTAATGATAGATTACGTGATCGAATCAACCAACTAGAAGCGATGGGTGAGCTGGAAAATCAACACCAAGAGCGTGAATGTCCTCACTTGGAACGTAATGGTCGCCAAGACAACCGGAACCGTAGGGATCATCGTAGAGATGACTTTGACCCCGAAGTTCAACTCATTAAGAATGTCCGAGTTGAGATTCCGACTTTCGATGGAAGAATGGACCCTACCGTCTTCCTCGATTGGCTTTCTGACATGGACCAACACTTTGATTGGTATGCCATGAATGACGACCGTTGTGTTAGACTCGCTAAAATGAAGTTGGTTGGCCAAGCTCGGCTTTTCTGGCTCAATGTCGAGCGCATTAAGGTGAACGCGGGTTGTCCTCCCATTACCCGTTGGGACGACATGAAGGAACGACATACTGAGAAGTATGTTCATTTATCATACCACCAACGCCTCCTCGACCAGTGGCAAAACTTACGCCAAGGTGGTATGCCCGTGACCGATTACATTTCCAAATTCGAAGAATTTATGATGAGGGCAAAAGTATCGGAAGACCCTGAAATCACTCTCTCTAGATTCCGCACCGGATTGCAACTTGACTTGCAAAAAGAGTTGATTTCTCACCCCGTAGAAACTCGTGAGAGATGCTATGCCGTTGTGCAAGATCTTGAACGGTATTTGAGAACTACGGTGGTAAAGAGGACCGAGTCACAATATAATAATCAACAATCCAGTGAGGGACGATTCAATCCTCCTCCCAAACCTACACAACCCGCCCCTACCAATTCTAGATTTGAAAAGGGAAAAGGTGTAGGCGAAGAATCCTCAAGGGTTAATTCTCAAGTAAAATGCTATAAATGTCATGGGATGAGACACTTTGCTGCACAATGCCCTACGAAAGAACCCCAAAGGACACTCTTCATTGAGGGAGAGGAGGATGATGATAAGGTAGTGGTTGAAGAGGAAGTATTTGAACCAGTTAGCACACCCAGCGATGAAGAGGGTGATGCTATTGGTCATGCTCTAGTTGTGAGGTGTGCCCTTGCACAACCTCAACGGGATGAAAAGGATGACTAGCGAAGGGAGAACATCTTTCACACTTACGCCAGATTTGGTGAAAAGAATTGTAGGGTTATCGTGGATAGCGGTAGTTGTACTAACGTAATATCTACTCATGCAGTCCGCCGCTTAGGGCTTACACCTGAAGCCCACCCGAGACCTTATAAAGTCGCATGGGTCAATTCTTCATCCATTCCCGTGTCGAAAAGGCGTCGTGTACCGATTCAGTTAGGCTCTTATTCGAACACCTTATAGTGTGATGTGGTGTCGATGGATGTGAGCCATATCATTTTGGGAAGGCCGTGGCTCTACGACATGGACGTAACTCTTTCTGGTCGATCAAACATATGCACGTTCATGCATAAGGTAAAAAGATCACTTTACACCCTTTGCCTCCCAAAACACCATCGACCAACACCGTCGAAAGGAAGGGCGAGTCTTCTAAATCCATTAATATTGTGAGACCTTCCAGTTCGAGAAAGCATCGATAGATGAGAGTGTGATGTACGTAGTTGTCACCGTAGAGAGTGCTCCCGGGTCGGTGAGCGAGTGTCCCAAGGAGGTTGAGCCGATTTTAAAAGAGTTTACGGATGTCTTCCCTGAAAACTTATCAAACGAACTCCCTCCTCTGCGTGATATCCAACACGCAATAGACTTGGTTCCTGGATCTACCTTACCGAACCTGCCCCACTATAGGTTGAATCCGGTCGAGCACGCCGAGTTAACTCGGCAAGTCAATGAGCTCCTTCAGAAGGGGTTCATCCAAGAGAGTCTGAGCCCGTGTGTCGTACCTGCCCTACTCACTCCTAAGAAAGATGGTACGCGGCGCATGTGTGTAGATAGTCGTGCGATCAATAAGATTACCGTTAAGTATCAGTTTCCCATACCAAGGCTTGATGACATGCTCGACATGATGGTTGGTGCCACTATCTTTTCAAAGATAAACCTTAAGAGTGGCTACCATCAAGTCCGCATCCGCCGCGATGATGAGTGAAAAACCGCCTTTAAGACTAAAGATGGTCTTTATGAGTGGATGGTCATGCCTTTTGGGCTTTCTAATGCCCCGAGCACTTTCATGCGACTCATGACCCAAGTGTTGAGGCCGTTTCTAGGCAAATTCCTTGTTGTTTATTTCGATGACATCCAGATCTACAGTCACGACAAGGAACAACACTTGACCCACCTTAGGTTGGTTTATGAAACCCTCAAGGGCGAGAAGTTGTTTGCAAATCTCAAGAAATGCACCTTCATGCAACGTTCTGTTATTTTCTTGGGATTTATTATCACGGTCGATGGAATGGTCGCGAACCCGAAAAGGTTAGAGCTATTGTGGAGTGGCCCGAGCCTAAAAACATACACGATGTCCATAGCTTCCATGGTTTGGCTACTTTTTATCGTCGCTTCATCAGAAGCTTTAGCACCATTATGGCCCCAATTACAGATTGCATGAAAAAATGGGACATTAAATGGGGCAAAGCGACGACAAAAGTCTTTGCTGAGATCAAACAACGAATGAGTAGTGCACCCGTCATGCGATTGCCGGACTTTTCCAAAGTCTTTAAAGTCGCATGCGACGCATCGGGTGTAGACATAGGAGGAATGCTTAGCCAAGAGGGGTCCCAGTGGCCTATTTTAGTGAAAAATTTAACGAGGCGAAGCAAAAATACTCCACCTATGACAAGGAGTTCTATGCGGTCGTCCGATCTCTTTGGTATTGGAAGCATTACCTTGACCGAGAGTTGTGTTCTTCTCGACCATGAAGTCTTACGCTTTCTTGCTTCTAAGAAGTTGAACCCAAGGCACGCAAGTGGGTTGAGTACCTTCAAGGGTTCAAATTCGTGTTAAAGCATAAGGTCAAGGCCGAAAATAGGGGTGATGCACTTAGTCATGATGGTGACTTTATGCACAATGATCACCGAGGTCGTCGGGTTCGAAAAGTTTAAGGATGAGTACCCTGAGTGCCCAGATTTTGGGGTTGAGTATACTGCTCTCCTTAGTAACCCGACCAGCGCACACTCCTTGTACACCATCCAGGATGGGTACTTGTTTAAAGGCAATCACCTTTGCATCCCTCGCACTGTATTGCGTGACTTTCTCATTTGGGAGTTACATGTCAGATGGCTTGGACATTTCATGTAATAAAACTATTAAGCTTTCGTAGAGGATAGGTTCTTTTGACCTAGCCTAATGAGAGATGTCGCCGGGTTGTCAAACATTGTCACTTGCCAAGTTTCAAAATGACAAAACAAAATACCGACTTGTACACTGTTGTGCGTACACACACCGTGGCAAGACCTCTCTATGGATTTCGTGCTTGGACTTCCTAAGACTCCTAGGAAGCACGACTCTATCTATGTTGTAGTGGACCGATTTTCAAGATAGCCCACTTCATCCCTTGTTCCAAAACCTCCGATGCATCTCATATTGCTAAACTATTTTTCATGAGGTAATGCGTCTTCATGGGTTGCCCAAAACCATTGTGTTCGATAGGGATGTTAAATTCACGAGTTATTTTGGAAAACCCTTTGGCACATGATGGGCACGTTGTCAATTCTCTCACAAAGATACCACCCTCAAACGGATGGTCAAACCGAAAGCACCAATAGGAGCCTTGGGAATCTCCTTCGTAGTCTTGTCGGTGATCATGTTAGGACCTGGGATACCATCTTACCCACAGCTGAGTTTGCATATAATAATTTCAATAGGTCCTTTTGAGGTAGTGCATGGTCATAGGCCTAGGACCCCATTAGATTTGATCCCCATGTCTGCATCCCATAGAGTGTCAGAATCTGCCAATGCATTTGCACAACATATTCATAGCTTGCATGCTGAAATTAAAAAGAAAATTAATTCAAGCAACAATCAATATAAATTATTTGCAAATGCTCACAGCGTTCTAAAGAATTTAACGGGTGATTATGTAATGGTCAGGTTAGGCCTGAGCGGTTCCTAGAATTTTGGCTAAGAGTGGTCCTAATGCATACATGCTCGAGCTTCCTCCAGGTACGGGGGTTAGTTCAACATTCAATGTGGAGGACCTGGTTCCTTACTTGGGTTTCACCCCACCTCCTGAAAACCCACTCCAGCCACCCCCTAGTCCCAGCCCCAATCCAACCTTGCAACCCATACCTCTTCCTTCCCCACGCAGAGATCAAATGAGATAGAAGATATAATCAACGATCATGCCGTCTCTACACAGGACGGGAGATTCCAGAAATACTTTGTTAAATGGGTCGGCAAACCGGAGTCCGAAAACACTTGGGTCCACGAGAATGAAGTCCGCCGCTTGAACCCCGACCTGCTAGACATCTACCACGAGCGCGTTTCATCGGTGATGAAACCTTTTTAGTCAAGGGGAATTGATGGGGACGCCACATACATGGACATTGGATTCGGACTACATCATTTCTACCAGCGTCGAAAGAAGAGGAGAGGGAGCCCGAGTTCGAGTACAACATACATGTTTCATCGGTGATGAAACATTTTGAGTGGAGGAGAATGACAGGGAAAGTAAAAGAAAAAAATAATAATAATTACTGTTCACTATGAACAGTGACGGACGTCCGTGAAACACTGACGGGCGTCTGTGATTTTGCCCCCTATCTGTCCGTAAGTCACGGACATCCGTGGGGCACTACGAACGTCCATGGATGTCGTGACGGGACTTCTAATTTCGAGTTTTTGTTGCGAAAACTTTCTCTTTTAGTGTTTTATTAGTACTAGGACTCTTTATTTCGAATTTAATTATTGGTGGCCTATATATAGAGGCTTGTAAAGACTTTTTAATTAGTTATTAAATATTTTGAATGCTTTTATGCTTGAATATTCTTTGCCTGAGATGGGTTTGGTGTGAGGCCAAGGGAGTGATTCCTAAAAGCCATTATTATTTTCCCTATTATCTATCACTGTCTTCTTTGAATCTTTTGCCTTATTGATCCTTGCTTGCTTTTCTAAATCTCAATCTATTGATTTAGATCCGAAACCCTAAACCTTTCTAAATCCCAAATCAAACAGAGCCCAAAACCCTTTTCTAAGCTATAAATCAAATCATAAGTCCATTACAAAACCATACACCTATTTCCAAAGCCCTAGTTAGAGCCTGCGAATCTACGTCGGATCAAAGACGAACGCCCAAGCCTGGAAAAGCTAGAGTTTTATCTCTAGGCCGATCTTGCATCAATTTTAATAGTACTTGCGCATCGGACTGGACCCTAACTGGATCTCACGTGATCTACCAACCTAAATTCTCTGAACCCTAAGGTATTTTAAGATAATTTTGGAGATTACGCTTGATTTAATTTTAATTAATTTCAGCAAAAATCGCATAAAATCATAATCACGCATTCTAGGGTTATCGTCCCGCGTCAGTATCGGTATCGGTCCATCTTGAACCGATACGCATCGGCCGATATTGTATCAGTGAAAAAATCGTTGATTGCTTTGAATCAGACGATGGAGTTTGTTTTTCGTTCCTATTTTTCATGCAATAGATCTTGATATCATGGCGCCCCCTATCTGACGGTCACATGTTGATTCCATGTAGCACACATCCAAAAGTGACGGTCTAATAGGTACGCCCACAGTCACGATCAGTTTTGGGGAAGTGTGCCATGTGGAATCACGATCTGACTGTCTGATAGGGTGCCATGATATCAAGATCTGGAAGGTTGGGAAGAAAAATGATCTCCATCGTCTGATTCAAGGCAGTCAACTATCTTCTATAGTGATAATATGTATGTTCTTCACAAGATCGTCAACAATTTGATGGTTCAGACTGAAAGAAACATTAGCCAAAAGAGGGAGGAACCGTTATCTTCCATGGCACTGATAACTATCATATAACATTTGCCTACCTAAAAGGCTAGCTGCATTGGAGACCACACTGCATCATAAATAGACAAGTAGAAATATAGGGCACAACACACTCGTCACTTAATGATGAGTCTGTGCATACAGTAAGATCAAGGGCACTATTTGTAAATTAATCAAAAGTAGCGAGACATTTTCCTAAGCTTGTTAGAGACTAATCCTGTTAATTAGCTGGAAGAGTTTTAGTTATATAAAAGTGTAGTGATAGGAAATTAGAAAATATAGGGATACGTAAGGAAGAACATGAGGGTAGATAGAGTAGCTTAGGGGTATTTTGTTCTTAAAATATGAAAACACTAAAATTGATAGAAATAGGACTCATTCGTGCTTTTATATAGTAGTAGGGATTTATGTGCATCTCAAGCAAATGCATGAGATTTCATTCATCTCGGAGAGAGATGCCTGAGATGAATGATAAATTGACAATTTGGTCTGATTTAGGCCGAAATGTTCATGATTTCTCGGGCATGCCAGAAATGCAAGACATCTCTTTTCCGACAAGATTCAAAACCATGTTTGTGGAGGGAGCCTCCCCTCTCTCCTCTCACTCCCGTTGATGTGGAACTATAAAGAATGGAGAGAAGGGCGATTAAGAGGAGAAACCACTGCTCTCTTTAGCCCTGCATCAGTGAGATGGTACTATTGAAAAAAAGAGGAAGAGGAGGGGGGGTTTCCTCCCCTCCTTTCCCTCATACATACCTAATACATATATAATATTATTATATTACTTCTTACAATAATAAGTAACATATGAGATATATTATATAAGATACAATCAATATATTATAACATATCTATACAACACGTCAGGTCGGACTTCACAACATAAAGTCCGAGCACAATCTGTTAATTAAAAGGGCCAAAATCCTAGCCTGGCCAGATAGGCTAGCATATTATAGGCCAAGCCAAACGTATGGTTAGTTTGAGTTGCCACCTAAACCCAAGGGAGCATTGAAATATTCCATCCATTTTCTTCCATTGATAGAAGCCTCAAGCTTTAAAACTCGGAGTCAAGTTCTCTACAACCAATTGATAGGGTTGTCAACAGGTCGGGTCAGACAAAAATGTTTGTCGCCCGATGAGTCATATGTCCTGCCACAACGATGCACCTTGACTTGATGTTGACCCTGTTGAATATTTTAAATATATTTAGTATTTATAATCACACTATTGGGAATAATCCCACATCGGATATTTATAATCACACTATTGGGAATAATCCCACATCGGATAAATACAAAGAATAAAAGTTCTTTACAGATAGTTGTGGACCAAAGGTGGTGTATTACCACGTGGAGAAAAGGATGCTCCTTGGTACTTGCTCGTGCCCACACGTGCCGAATCAGGCCGGTCCAAATATGTGTTTGAGTAGGACATCAGCAGTTCGGCCGGGTTTTCACCCTATTTTTAAAAAAAAAAGTTTTGGGCCCAGCCGGATAGCTAACCCCGTGCGAACTCATCCGTTTGTAGAATTTTCCGGCCCGAACCCGGCCCAATTAGCTATCCAGGCCGGGCCGGTTCGGGCCAGGTTTCTCACCTTTTTTATTAAAAAAAATTAAGTTTTTTTTTATTTTTTTAAGGATCTTAGTTAACCGGGCCGGGCCGGGCCTTACACTTTGAAGCCCGAAGCCGGGCCTGTTTCTTATCCAGGCCGGCCTGGCTGGGCCCGTTTAATATTTTACCAAAATTTTTGGGCCTGAACCCGGCCCATCCGGGCCGGGCCCAGGCTGAAGCCTGGCCCGTTAACAACCCTAGGTTTGAGTCTGTTTGTGGGTGTGGGCCTCATACGGTTTGAGTTGGGTCCACTTTGGTCCAAGTAAGGAACTAAAATAATATTTTAATAGTACGAAAATGTGTGTTGTTTCAAATGTGATTTCACATTTAAATTCAAAAGTCAAAACTAGTTTCCGTTGGTTAGGAGTTGTGTCTATTGAAGGATATAACTAACGTGTAAAACCAAAAGACACCTAAGCACCCTTTAGGATGTTTAAATGAATCTAACACAATAGGTAATGAGATCCTAACCATCCATTTCACCAAAAGGAGTCCTTTACACCAAGAAGTGTATACACACCTCGTCACACACTATAAAAAGACCCAAAGCCTTGTCTTAAAAAAGTTTCAGAAATCTCTCCCATGTGTAAGAAAAATGAGTTCTCTGGGTAAGAAAAAAGTGAGAATTCTGTTAAGATATATGTGCTTTTTGTGTAAGAAAAAGTGAGTTCACTGTGTAAGAGCATAGTAGAGAAATCTGTGTTTGGGAAGGGCGATCCAACCATCAATAGGTTGGTTACAGCGTGTATTGTCACATGAATCGTTATATCCTGGAGTCTCCCTTGCCGGAAACCCATTACTGAGTGTGTACAGTGGGGGCAAGAAGGGACTTAAAGATAACGTATTTTACGTGCCTCGATTCATGTGCTTGCACTTAAGTTTTCTTTATTTTTCTTCATTTTTGTCAATTTCCCACCATTATTTCCAACAGACCCGACCTGTGGGGGTCAAAGGTACATGCCCGACCTCACCCAACCCGGGTCCCAATCCTCTAAAGCCTTTAATTCCTTTATTATAAGACAGAGAGAGAGAGAGAGAGAGAGAGAGAGACTAGATTTTTTCCAGAGCAGGCACGAAGGTGAAGTCGGATGATCTATGCCTGATCCAACTTGACGGGTGAAGCATGTGTGCATGACCCGGTTAAAAAACTAGGTAGTGCAGATAGGGAATGGGTTGACCCAACCTGTTGACAGCCCTACCCATAAAAAATGGTGCCGACAAAATTTATATATTCAGGCAAACCTACAACTGTGGGCACTATATAAATTAGAAAGAGATACAAAATCAAAAAGAACAATCAGATATGGTTAACTCATAATCCTTTCATTATTTGTCCCGCTTTTCTTCCACAACCTTAATTAGAGATGTAATTAATTTGTAGTCCAACCACCCACCTAACTGGTAAAATCCTATGTCCTAAGGACTATAGTACCACATTTTATTTCGATTGACCATTTTGAATACTGTCATATTCAATGTAATCAAATCGCATATGCGACTCTATGCAATGACATAGGGCTATCGCATATGCGATTATGCCATGGCATAAAATTTTATTTTATTTTTTTCAAAAAAATTCCAAAAAACCCCAAAGTTCCCCATAAGATCAGTAATATGTTTTGTATTATTTTTGTGCTCTATTACTTTTGTAGTGTCTAGATTGCAAAATAAAAGTATATAGTATAAGTATATAACTCATAAGTTAGAAGGGAAAATATAAATTTCATTGATGTTAAACGAAATAGGCTTAAAAACCCAAAAAAGTGGCCAAAAAGAAACAAATCATACCTTTGATGGATGTGGTATGGATTAGGAAGAGGAACCCTCCATTTAGAGACTTTAGGGAACCTTAAAAAGCAAAAAAAATAATAAAAAAAGCTCCAACGGTCATAAATATGACCTTGGAGATGTATGATGTCCGATCTGATTAGGATCACATATGCCATCATAGCATATGCGAAAATGTCTTCCAGGATAGCATATGCGATCGCATATGACAACAGTGGTCATATGAGGACTAATACCTAGAAGATTTATATGTGTTGACATCTACATTAAACACTCCCTGGAACGTAGCCAGATGGTATAATATGCAGTTAAAGAAGGCAATTCACCTCTCCAACAACCCAATTGAGTATTCTTATCAAAATAAAGGGACACCTACACTACGGATCCTTTAGGCAAAATATCTTCTAATATTTTTCTCTAGACAGAACAATCTCAATCAAGATCCACCTGATAAGGAAAAAAATTGACGATATTAAGGAACTTTAAAGAAATTTTTTGTTTCAATGGTTTCATAATTTTCTTAATAATTCTTTGGGAATGATACTAAGTACTATGAAATGGCAAACACAAGCTAAACGAAACAATCAGTTATATACTACAACATAGAAAAAAACAACTATATAGGGTAGTCCTATGCTACCCATAAAAAAAAAGGCCTATATAGGTAAGGGCCAAATGGTAGTCTCAGAACTCGCCTATTCATGAATCTATAATTATCCAAAAAGGTCATGTCATTGACTTGGTGCTGCAAGCAAGAATACAATTGTATTCTACTATAGAATGAAATTCAAGACTGAAATCCAATTGTACTCCATTTTAAAGCAACGAATCAACAAATCAGTTGTCTTTCGGAGTTCAACTGTACTCCATTTAAAGCAAGGAGTCAACAATTTATCAATTTTAATGGAAGGAGCCAACAATTTAGCAAATTTAGAAAATTCAGTTGTACTCCACTTAAAGCAAAGTCATCAGCTCAACTATTGTTTGGAGTTTAAGTGTACTCCAATATAAAGGAGTAAATATTTCCACAATACTTGAAACTTCATTATTCACTAACGAGCATACTAGTTGAAAATATCACATAACCTCCTTGATATTTGTATTACAGTTAGCTAAGCAATCCAAGAGTGAAGACACCCTCAAAACCGCCCTTATAAGTTATAACATCAACCTACTTACAAAACCCATCAATTATTTGCAACTATGTTTACAAACCTTGACCTCCCCACACCCAATTTCAATATCCCGCTCTCCCTCCCTCTCCCCATCCCGAACTACAACCAATCTCCTACCAAAATTAACCAAATTTACCCCTTCACCAAACTTGGGACTCGAACAATTCCTTATCTACCCCCATCAATTCATTCCTCATATTTTGCTTCCAATTGTACCCTTGTAACTTCTCCAGAAAAACATAACTACACTAAACATCATCTACCTCGGTTGCCCTCCTCTCCATCCCAAATCAAGCTTCACAGTAACTTAAGCCTTTAGTGATGGCGACAAAAACGGATAAAAAATATCACCCCACAATCGGCCACTGTATAAAGATTGTCTTCAACAACCACGCTGCTGAACATCCATTTTTCTTTGGCCTCGATAGGGTTCAGCACTAGTACCCACGATCCAATGGTCTAACCAAATACCTCAGTTCACGAATCGGGGAGGCAACTAAAAATCAGATACATATTAGCGTGTTAACCCCAACAGCAGAAAATTCTCTCGTAGCAGACATTGTAGGGCAGTCCACCCATTTCTGAAATCGACAGTCGACAAGGTTGCCTCCCGTCTCTAGACATGCCTCCTAAGAGGAAGATCCTACATCTTAGGATGGCACACTCTCATCCACGACAGATGATGACCATATCGGAGGAAGCATAGAGGGCTTTCAAGTTTTGATCTAGTGTGACCCAATTGAATAAGTGGGGGTGCAGGCATTAATATTATTATATTAGTAGTAGTAGTAGTACTAGTAGTAGTAGAAGTTATTATAAAAATAAATAAATGTTAGAATGTCAGCGACAGTATATAAGATATTAAATACATAATGAATATCTACAACGCATCAGGTCAGACTTCACCTAATAAAGCCTGAGCCCAACCCATTCATTAGCAGGGTCTAAATTTCAAGCCTAGCATGGTCCAACAAGCTAGGATGTTATAGCCCAAACCTAGCGTGTGTGAGTTGAGTTGTCGAGCCACCTCAGCCAATTGCCAGTTTAAAAGAAAATCAAGGTCCACAAAATTATTGTCCAAGGTAGCATTGAAATCTTATATCCTCTTTCTTCCTTTAGTAAAGGCCTCAAGCTTGTTAACTCGGTACAACCTGTAGATAAGGTTGTCAATGAATCAAGTCAGGCCAAACTTTTTGGTGGCCTCATGAGTCAAGGGCATCGGTAAAAATTCCAGACGAATCCGATACAGAGTGTTATTGGAAGTAACCAGGATGATACAATGTATGTATCGGCCGATACTTACCAATACATACCAATATTGGTCCAAAACCAATACATTCCATTCAATATGTGTAAGTTCTAGAGTTGGGCGATACGTACCAAAAAACCGAGATTTTGACCCATGGTCAAGGGTAAATGCCCACCCAAAGGTGCACGTCGACCTGACACTGGCCCGACCAGACCAGTCAAGGGTACATGTCGATCCGACCCTGTTCAAAATCATATAAACCAACATAATTCCTATATTTTATATGTACAAATACTCGATATTTTCCCGACCCAACACGAAGGACAAGTTCCTTGCTTCAAGCCAAGTGAAGTTTGGATCCGATTAGAAAACTAGTTAAGGCGAATCAGAGTTTTGAAGCTAAAGAAAATTCATATATTCAACTAAACCAAAAGTTATCTGTTACAACCAGACATAAGTTTCTTATTGATATTTGGTTAAACAATACTAAGGAATGTGAAATGGCAATTACAAGCTAAATGAAAAGAACAAATATTTGGAGTAAAGATCAATGTAGCAATGTCAGTGAATTCCTTTATTCATGAATCGATCTATCATCATCCAACGATTGTTTCACCGCTTTAAATAGAAGTTATTTTTTTATAGGCAAAATAAATAGAGACAAATATAGAATATAATTTAACATACCCTCTTGATAGTTGAAACTCCTATCATTCACAGCTCAACCCCCAAGCAGTCAGAGAGGAAAGACCTGCCGGGAACCACCATTAGAACATCTGACCAAACAATGGAACCCCTCAATTCTCCGGAACTATGTTTCCAAACCGCGACCTCAGCACACATAATCTTAGTCTCAACATCCTCAAAGCTGCTCAATGACCAAACCACAAACAACCTCCCACCAACATTAGCCAATCTCACGTAACCATAACGCATTAACAAATAATCACCTACCCACGTCAATTCCTTCCACCTATTTTCCTTGAAATCATATCCCTGTAAGCGCCCCGAAAAAGTCCAACAATATAAAATTCCATCTACCACCGCGGCGGCAATCCCCTCCCATCCCGAAAGCAGCTCTGGAGTAATGCAACCCCACTGTGAGGGTGATCCCACAGGATCAAAAACGACCCCCCAACCATATTGTTTTGACACTGCATAAAGCTTATCTCCAAAGACCGTACAACTAGTGAACACCCTTCTATCATGGGACAGGGCAGGGTTTGGCAGTGGAACCCAAGATCCAACAGTGGGATCGAATACCTCCGCCCACCGATGGGAGTTGGAACTGCCGCCGATCACATAAATCTTACCGTCTATAACCCCACCGGCGAAAAGTTCTCTCCGGACACTCAATTTAGGGCCTATTTCCCATTTATTCAACTGGGAATCGAAGATCCAAACACCGCATTGACCACCTCCTATGATGAAGATCTTATGGCCTAGGGTGACGCAACTTGACGCCCATTGTATGAGGTGGAGTTCTGGGTCGGGGTCGATGTCAGGATAGGGGATAGGAGGAAGGGAAGAGATGGTTTTGGAGTTCAGATTGACTGAGAACCATTTATAATCATTAGGTGATGAACAGGAGGTAGAAAGGTTGATGTAGAGAAATTGTTGTTTGAGATTTGATTGGAGGGTAAAGAAGAGAGGTGAGCGGAGGAGGGAGTGCCATGCTTTCGAAACCAATGAGAGATTTGGGTAACTCAAATACAGACGAGGGATTCGCGCTACACATTGAATCGCAACATCGTTTGGGAGATCGGGGAGAAGAGGAGAAGAGGGGAATTCCTCAACCCGCTTATCCTTCTCTCCTTCATTCTCCTCAATCTCTCTTTCTACCTTACGGCGCTTTTCTCTAACCATCACATTCAAAGCCAAGAGGGAGGGAGAGAGAGAGAAAAAAACTAGGGCTTAGATTGACAGCGCAATTTTATATTTATATGTTGACGCAACTACGCATATGCAAAAACAAATTTGGTTAAGCACTCTATTACAAGATATATCGGCCTCAATAGCGAGGTTTGGTGGAGCCACCTCAAAAACAGCAAGGGTATGCCTTCAACTGCATAGATGAAAACCACTGAGCAAGGATCACATCGTTTTTCATGGACGAAAACCACTGACTGATTTGAATCAGATGATTGAGATTATTTTTTGACTTTCAAAAAACAGATCTTAAGCTTATGCAACGCCTATCAGACGGTTAGATGGACAAAAGAGTTTACCTTCACTTTTAGGGACGTGTGCAATGTTGAATCAACATCTAATAGGCTCGCTATAGTCTTAAGATCTATCATAGCGAAGATTGGAACAAAAAATAATTTTCATCTTCTAATTCAAATCAGTCAATGGTTTTCGTTCCTGAAAATTTGTGTCGTATTTACCCTGAAAATGGGTGAGAATAGCCGTACCTTTAAATTTAAGGGATGAGCACTCCTGATTGTCATTTAAGCACCAAATGGTGTTTGAACAATCTTACACCATTTATTGGCTTATGATCTTAGAAATCCATACAGTAAAAGTGATATCTCATCAATTGAAGGGCTATGGATAAAAAAATCACACTTTTTGAAAGATTCAAATCATCCGATCTGTACACTCTAATATATGTGATTGTTCTTAATTTTGATGGGTAATATTGAAGTTCACCAATAAGATAATTTACATCCACTTATAAGCATGATCCTTTGGCTAGAAGCAATTATCCCTAAATTTAATAATTTGATTTACATCCACTAATAATCATTTGGTATTTAAATGTAGGTCATGAGCCCCTGTTTGATAGTAATGAAACTCTAAAGAGAAAGTGAAATCAATTTCTTAGTTGATTTCCTAGGAAATGATTTCTTCTAGAAATGGATTTTCCACTGTTTGATTAGTGTGTTTGAGAAATTAATTTCATTGGAAATTGATTTCTCTTGTTTGATTAGTATCTTTGAAAATGAAATTTTAAATTTTAATCATTTATTATTAAAGTCAAATATTAACCAATAAATTTTTTAATAATATTCTATTATGTTACAAATTAATACCATCGTAATCACTATTTATTACTAAGTTACATAAGTTAGAATTTGAAAAGTCAAATTCAAACAAAAAGTCAAATTTTGATCAAACTTAAAATTTTGATAAAAAAAATATGCAAAGCTAAATAACAAAGTTGTAAATTCTAGTATCTACTATAAGTTTATACGATGAAATTAAATTAAATTTCTATAAAAGTCAAACTATGACTAACATTTTAACTTTGACCAAAACAAAATTTTGCAATGTACCAACAAGTTATAAGAGTCCAATTGTAATTAATATAACAATATTTATATATATCTTTAGGTTACACTAGTCAAAATTTGATCAAATATTCACTTTTAATAAAAGTCAAACTTTGATTAAACGTAAAACTTTGATTAATAAAACTTTTTAAGACTAAAGTACAAGGTTATATAGTAAATGCTAGTATGTATTATATATTGAAACAAAGTTAAAATTTTAAATTTGAAAGAAAATTCAATTTTTTAAAAAAGTCAAACTTTGACCAATAAAAAATTCGACAATCTACCGCCGACCAGCAAATTAACATAACAGTATTCGTATCCATCGCTAGGTTACACTAGTAAAAACTTTGATTAAATATCAACTTTTTAAAAAGTCAAACTTTGACCAAATAAAAAAAAAGTAAAATAAAATTTGGTAATGTACGAGAAATTAATAAATTAAAAAAATGATAATCTCATTAGGGATATAGAAGTTCAAAAAAATCAAATTGTGTTTAAAGTCAAAGTTTGACCAAATATCAAACTTTGACTAATTAAAATTTATATTACCAAAATATAAATAACAATAGTAATAATCACTATCTACTGTCAATATATACTTCTCAACTTTTGACTAAAGTCAATATTTGAATAAAAGTCAAATTTTGACTAAAAGTCAAACTTTGACTAATAGAAATGAGGCAATATATTTTCAAATTATAAATGAAAATAATGATAGATATTTTTAATTATAATATTTCACTAATAAAAATTTAAAACATTTTATGAAAAATCAAACTTTAATCAAAAAAAATTGTACTGATACGATATAAATTTATGTAGTAGTAGACTCTATCTATAAGCAGGTTTCAAGTTTGACTAAAAATAAAATTTGTGTAAAAGTCAAAGTTTGGCCGAAAGTCAAAGTTTGAAGTATCCTTTTTTCGTCCTTAAATTATTAGAGTCTAAGTTTAATAAAAAATAAATTTTAATTAAAAGTCAAAGTTTGACCTTAAGTTAACCTTTGACCCTTAAAATTTTGATAATATATTACTAACTTACAACTTATTATCATGTTTCAGTAGTCAAAGTTTCATCAAAAGTCAAAACTTTATATAGCTTATAAATCCAATTAAAGTTTCATTAAAATTCAAACTTTGACCACAGTCAAATAATAGCTGAAAATAGTATGATCTAGATAATGTAGTGGTCATAGTGATCGTACTAGTATGATGGTCATAGAAATTGAAGTTACTTTTTAATCGTCAATTTTTATTTTTATTTTTGCTTTAAAGTTTTTTACAGGTAACTTTATATTTTCAATAACAAAACATTATTATTTTGTTAGTAGGAAACTCAATTTCAGCCACCTAAAGGGTTGAAATGATTTCCTCCCAAATGATTTGGTGTATGGAAATTCAATTTCCATGCGGGACGACTTAATTTCATTTCCATCTCCTTAAATAGCTATCAAACAACAATAATTGGAAACTAAGTTTCATTTTCACAATGAAATTACATTTCCATGTTATCAAACAAGGCTTAAAATTAGTTTAGTAGTTAGGATCATCAAAGCGAAAATAGAGTTGTTGCTTAGCAAAGAGAGAGAGAGAGAGAGAGAGAGTGAGATTTGTTTTCATGCCACTTGTTGGGTCAGGTCAAAATTTTCTCTGCTCATTAAGAAATTCAAATGCCTGTTGGTGCACGTAGGGCTATCAATGGGCCAGGCTTCAGCCTCTACCTGGATGGGCTAGGTTCGGGCCCAATTTTTTCTATTTTTATTAAACAGGCCGGATAAGAAACAGGCTCGGGTTCGGGCTTCAAAGTGTAAGGTTCGGCCCATTTAGCTGAGATCCTTAAAAAAAAAAACTTGATTTAAAAAAAAAAAAGGTAAGAAACCCGACCTGAACCGGCCCGAATAGCTAATCAGGCTGGGTTCAGGCCGAAAACTTGTAAACATGAGTTTACCACGGATAGCTAAACAGTGGTGCCACCAATATGAGATAGGCTAATGACTGAGCCCCACTATATATGCAGCCAATCACGTTGTGCCACAATTTTGTTGCTAGCTATGGTGCTTGGGCCCCACTATCTAGTGAGGCCCCAGCACTCCAGCTAGCGACAAAAGCCGCTAGTTTCCTTTTACTGATGAAATCCAAGCACATCTGCAACCCTTGGAAATAGGAGAATCTTGACTATACGTCATCCTATAAAAAAGTGAAAATCATAAAAGTCAAGATTATCTCATATCCAAGGGCTATAGATGTGGTTGAACTCGAAATCCGGTTCAACCTGGCTGGACCTGCCCTATCTCATATTTTCATTTAGGGTACCTCTATTTGCGCCCACACATTCTTTGAAAGCGCCAATGTCTTAGACCTCTTGAAAATCATTGATTCCTTCTAATCAGAAAACCATTGATTCCTTCTAATCAGATGATGGAGATCGTGATTCACCTCGATCTTCTAGACTATAGAGCTTGAGATCTTGGCGCACCTATCAAACGGTCAATTTTTTATTCCATGTGTCATAGATCCTCAAAAAATGGCAAAATTCACATTTGAGCATGATGTGTGCCATATGATTCAAGGGCCATTTTTTGGGGGATTTTTAACACATGGATAAAAAATTTACCTTCTAATAAGTGCGTCATCATCTCAAGATCTATTGTGTGGAAGATCGGGGTGAAAAAAGATCTATATCATTTGATCTGAAGCAATCAGTGGTTTTCAAGGGTCTGGTACGTGGGCGCTTTCAAAGAAGGCGGGGGCACAAACGGAGGTACCCTTTCATTTATGGAGGATTTTTTTTAAGGGAGCTAAATCTTGCACACGAGATTTATACCGTGGTAAATGATTAAAAAAAAAGATTGTTATTTTTGGGATCTGTGTCACACGGAACCCCATCTAAGCCTTCTGATTGGAAGACCATGATGGAAAGATCTTTGAGACTAAAACTTGAAATGAAACATGATCTCTATCATCCGATTAGATACAGTCAAGGCTATCATCCGATTGGATACAGTCAAATGTTTTCAAATCAGACGATTTAGATGGTGTTCGACATGGCATAAGTTCGAAATATAATAAAGGCTTTCTCTTTAATAATGTGCCATGGTACAAATATCGATCACATGCAAGTTTTAGCTCCCTTTCTTTCATTTACGTTAAGAATACTTACAGGATAGATTCTTGAAGCAGCTTTTGACGGTACATATCATCCTATAATATTGTGTTCTTTTTCTTGTTGGTAACTGGAATTGTAGGGTCCCCACGTTTATTTTTAAAAAAAGAAGTAAAAAAAAAAAAAAAAAAAAAAAAAAAAAACAAAAAAACAACAGAAGATCACAAACGATGTCTAGTGCATATACAATCTTCCTGAATGAGAGAACTAAGATATGGTGGAAAGGTATTACGATGCACCCATCGAACTACATTTGCCTTGTTCAATCCTTCCATAGCACGATAATCGGCTCATGAATTCACCTCTCTCCATATGTGCTTGATTTTGCTTTTCTACATCTCACTCATAATCTTCCTAATTTGTGCCACAAGGATAGTGCAACTCCATGGAACCATTTGTAACACTTGCCTCTCAAATTTCGTGTCAGTCAAACAGTTGATTGAGATCTGACTCTGCTAGGAGACTACCCGATGCTAGGTCTATCTAAAAATGTTAAGCACCCACCTTATATTAATGGGATATTGCCCATTTCTAATGGCACCCATAGGGCACCCCTTTTATTCAATTGGGTGTGTTATTAATTAAGTAAAATACACACATCTGACACCATATGAGAATAGATTTTGATGGATCATGACCCAAGAATTGACCCGAATTGTGTCTGAGCCTCGGTATTGATGAGAAGATCATCGCCAATGGATCACATTTTGATGAGGATCATACGATTAGTCAATTATTTGGGTCACAATCAACCTAGACCTAATAATTTTAAACGACTAGATGCACTAACACTTTAAAACACATATGTGTGTCTCATATGGGATAATGACACTTCTTACAAATAGCTATTAAGCCCAAGGGCTATTCTAGTTAATTTCTCTAATTTCTCTAATTAGAAATTGAAAATTTTAAAAGTTCTACACAATCTTAGCCACACACTTGCTTGACCAACTTTGACTCATCTTAGACCATTGAAAAACTTTCGGAAAATCTAAGGTGTTAGATTGAGGTGAGTGCATATGTCACGCCCCTCGGCCTCTCCCCCGTGGCTTCACACCTCGTGATTTGTGACAACGTCGAGGTGGCGCAGCCCACCCGCCTCTCTTCAATATTCATATTCGGGCATTTCAATTTATTTAGTCATTTTCCAATTCTTTCATCTTAATTAGGTTTCATGATTCATTTACCGAACTCAGTTAAATTGCGATTCAATTCATAAAAATTGCCACATTTTTTTTTTTTAAATGTCGCAGGAAATTCTTACTGTTTTTCACATAATTGAGGACACGTTTAAATTCGTTTTCAAAGTAGCTCTGGAAACATATTTAAATTCTTTTCGATTTAAATACCCATTCTCAATACCCTGATCGAGCAAGTTCGGGTTTTACGACTTTATGGCTACTAATTCTATTGAGGGCGGAATCATAAATAAGATAATTTAGGATATTTTCCAAAAGTTCAAACCTTAAAGAAACTAACATTCATAAAAGTTTCAATACAAAGGTACATCAACAGTTTTCAAAAGTACTGGACTTAAAACAACAGCAAAATATCCTATCAAAAACCAAGAGTTCAAGTGTTGGTAGTTCAAGAGGCAAAATGAACTTCACTATCAGCTCGATGATCGCTCCAGGACATGTTTGATGGTCCAAGTAGTATTAGCTAGTCTTAACAAAGATTTATTAAGCCAGTAACAACACTTCCATGGAATGCCAGCAGAACCATGCGCGAAGGAGATGCCGCGACCCTGATTGATAAAATCAGAATCGGAGGAGTACGATCTTTCCGTATCCATCCGATAAACCGAATAACTATCACCAGGGGTCATAGTGAATATTTAAGGGATCATATATCTTTTTCACCTTGTTACGCAATATCCATAGTTTGCAAGACAATGCAAAATAAAATCTGTCTCTAGAGTGTGTGATAGAGATATATTTGTCATTTTTTTCATAATTTCATTTCAAGAAGGTTTCTCTTTGTTTCATGATCAGTGTGTATGGTTAACTTTTTTTTTTGTTTTTTCATTTTTCTTGTCTGAACTGTGTTTAACTCTCTCTTTGTTTCACTATCAATATTTCATTGCTAAGTTATATATTTTTCTATCTAATACAGAGAATATCTGCCAAGGATGCACTTGAGGATGACTGTTTTCTCATGGACCCTTTGCCTAGTGATCCAAAGAGGTTTGGACTCGGATTTCGGTACTTCTCTTCCCTAAATCGTAACTCCTTATTATAAAACTGTGTAACTATGGTACGGTACTTAGTATAACTGACGTTGGCGGTAACCTTGAACACTATTAAGGTGCACGACGATGCAACCTTGAATTTGCAGGTTTACGAAATCGATGAGATTTGATGATCATAACGATCTCGGTGGTGGTCCTTTTGATCAGCCTTTCATCTTTATTGAATTTCTAACTTCTATTCCCTTGAATACATGACAGCATAACAAAATTCAAATGTTCCCTCTGTTGGGTTGTGAAAAGAAGAAACGAAGAAGAGAAGCAGCAATGTGAGGAAGCTTCAACACTACGGTCTCCATCATCGAGCCAAAAAAGGCAAAAAATCTAGCAGACCATCGACTAGTCACATAAAGCATATTTGTAATTGTTGCTAAGGAAGGACCGAAACCGTGACCCCCCTGATTTTGAGATCCATGAGTCTCATGTGACATTTGATTCAACCTGCCTTCTTCATGCTGCCATTTATGAGTTTGCAGTTTTTGCACAACAGGTAGTGACTGTTATCTTCATTATTGATGGAAAAAGGTTCTTATATTTCGTAGTTTGCTATCTTCATTACAATCAACATGCTACTCTATTACAATCCATATTCTAGAATTGAACAGTTTCTCAGTTCCAACTATCATGAAGTTTGGAAGACAAAAGTTTCTTAGTCCTATGCTTTAACTGCTCCTATGATCCAATGGTGTTATTATGTCAGCAATTTACTTGCCCGATGTGACAGGCCATCATGTGCGTGGAAATCTAGATCTTTCTAGTGGGGTGTTTTTCAACCCTCTGATCAAACAATGGACTCATAGAGTCCACTGCACGAACAATGGTTCAAACATTTGCAAACCCTTGCAATCTCTTGATCAGATGGAAAGGATCATCCCATGGCATTATTTGGGTTTCACGCCATCTACATAATATCCTGCTACATTCACATTTGGATTGATACCCAATGCTGTCATAATTGGGCAGGTCAGGCCCAAATTTTGGCTGCCTGATGGGTCAAGGATATATACTCGACCCAACTAGACCTGACCCCACCCCAACTTGAAAACCCTTCCTGAACCAGTCCCACCCCAACCCGAAAGCCCTTCTTGTACCAGTTCAAAATCGCTTATTTTCTTCATTATATATATATATATATATATATATATATATATATATATATATATATATATATATAAAATATCAGGTCGACGAAACCCGACCCAGTTTTCGCTTGACCTGCCTAGGACCGTGAGTAGACAGATGCTTCATGCCTGACCCGACTCAATCTGACAGGTCAAAGTTGATATATTTTTCCATGTCTTCTTTTTTAGGGTCTCTTGGATCACTTTCTTGATCTTGGTGGGGGATTAAGTGTTTTAATTGTTTTATTATAAAGACTTGTCTAAGTGTGTTGCTTATGCTCAGTGGTTGATTGAATGGTTTTACGGTTTCTTGAGCCCAAAAAAATTCATGCTGATCACTTAGACATAAAAATAAAATAAATAAATCCTGGCTAGGTGCTATAATGCAGTACTCTCACCGTACACCAACGTCCACGTGGAGTGTGACTTTGCATCAAAACATATTTTAGGTGCTGGAGCAAATTAGCATTGTTTGTATAGTTTGTAAAACATAAAATTTTAAAACATCTCCACCTTGTATGTCAAAATTTGACATCTAATTTTATAATAATTTTTAGTTATATTTTTTCAGATTGATCGATACAACATATTGGAGCTCCACCCGATACCAAATCAGCGATTTGGGTGCCGTGTGGAGCTCCATCTGAGCTTAGTGTACTCTATTAGAGTACGTTCCCTTTGCTTATACATATAGGGAAATGATCCCCTAAGTCAAATCATTGATTTTGAAAGGCGAAATTCTCGGAATGTAAAACACATCTTTGACCCATGAACTAAAGGCAAAAATAAGCATATTATTTGATTTGTCAGTAGAAAAGTCAATTTGGACTTATATTGGAAATTTCTTTGATATGATAATTCGGTATTGGGTCTCAATCCATTGTAGGCTTTTTTTTTTTTTTTTGATTACCCAATCCATTGTAGACTGATTTCTTTCAGCAATCATCTTATGGTAGGGGATTGATCAATGGTCTATATTTTATAAAAGCAACAGAAAAAAAGAAAATTTGAGCAATAGCAGCATCAGGGAATTCTTCCTATCATATTGTGTTATCAGATGTCATAAATATGAATGGCTAACATATTTTAGAGAGAACCATTTATTTGATGCAATTTTATTGCGCTCTTAATCTTATGACAGACATGCTTCTTTGATGGAATCTTCTGGCACAGTTGATCTAAATATCTTTTGCTTCGCATTGGGTTTTACCATAAAAAAATGTGATATTCCGGCAGAGTTGATCTAACTATCTATTGCTGCACATCGGGTTTTACCATACAAAATGTGCTCATCTGGCCATCTCATAATCAACTTATTATGAGATGTATATATAGCCTTCTTTGTGCAACCGAATTATACTATTACCTTCAGATTGCTCTATCTTAATAATTGAGGGTGCATTTGGCTTTGCTACATGGGACCTAAGAGAGACTATTGGGCTCCGATGAAACAGTTGAGGCTCGGAATGTGTTTGGTAAACCAGCTCTCACCTCCATTTGCACTGATGCAGAGCTGTTTTAAGTGAAAATGGGCTTTCTGGCAGAGCAAATTAAAACTTTGATCTTTGGCTGAACAAATACTTTACATAGATGACGTTTGACTGCGTGATAGAGATTGTATTTCGTCCCAATAAATAATAAAGATCTTCAAACCATGACTCATTTATCTGATGGAACATATATGATGACTTTATGTGAGACACATCCCAAAAAGTGACTTGAGTATCAAGTCACCTAGCACTATGCCACGTACCTAAATACAGACTCATTAGGATTCCAAACCTCAACTCATAGAGTTAGTAGGAGGTATCAGCACGAGATTGGGCGTTGCTTGTAATTGGATCACCTTTTGTGATGTATGCCATGTGGAATCATCATGGATCTCATGTAATTTGACTCTTATGATCTTAGAGTGAAAAATGATTCCGATCTTCATATATTATTGTAGCATAAAGCTCATATATTTTAAATAAGGATTTTAGAATGGGTCACCGATTGCAGAGGCATGTGATTTTATCCATATTGTGACATGTACTTCTTAAGATATGTTGGCTGAAGATTGAAATAAGCTACATCTCTATCATGGGATTTAAAATGGTCAAACACTTTAAAATGAACAGCTGCCATGTAATTCTTTATAGTGAATGGCTCAAATCAGTTCTAGCCGTGCATTTTAAAGGTGTTGATCGTTTTGAATCATATGATAAAAATGTTTTTCCTAAACTTTAACACTATATATCACTAGATCATGATCTTAAAATAACAAGGCTTATTTTCAGAAAAATGATGCCACATGTCAAAAGACTGACCAATTCCAATGCTTGGTTTGGAACATGCCCCGTTGTGTCGGTTACCATATATGAGCTCCTCAGCAAAAGGAGAGCTGACCAATTTACCATCAAAAGATTGACCCATTCACATTCAAGATGAGTGGGTGGGTTACCATATATGAAAACCATTTTAAACTGCAAGAAAAGAGATGCTCTCTGCCTCACCAATAGTCTGCCCTTTATTTTACCCTCTCCAACTGTCAACTGTTAGTTACCTCCACCCATGGTTTTAAACATCGGTTTGAGACAAATATATTGGCCGACCCATATATGTCATGCATGGCTCGAGTCAGGTGATCATTAACCATATATAAATATATATATGGGTTACCGTATACGAAAGCTATTTTAAACTGCAAGAGAAGAGATGCTCTCAGCCTCACCAGTAGTCTGCCCTTTATTTTACCCTCTCCAACTGTCAACTGTTAGTTACCTCCATCCATGGATTCAAACATCGGTTTGAGACAAATACATTGACCGACCCATATATGTTATGCGTGGCTCAAGTCAGGTGATCATTAACCATATATATATATATATATATATATATATATATATATATATATATATATATATATATATATATATATATATATATATATTAGTTTAATAAAAATGCCCTTTGATTAATATCAAAAATTTCTCAATTAAAATGACTGTTTAAAAAAAAAAAATTATAAAATTCTTCACTTCATATTAGCTCTTGAGAAAAATGTTCCATGATAGCATTGTAGCGTGCATGGTTTTGGAGGGTTTCTGCACCATATATATAAATATCGAGAGCATTGATACCATTAAATTCTGCCATATGTTACTTAATTCACTCATTCACCTAAAGAATTGCGAATCGGGTACATCGAACCCAATTCAGTGTGACAAGCAAATTCTCGAATAGATATTAAGTATTTATCTAGAATAATTTAAAAGCATAAAAAACAATTTAGAGCTTAGGACTTTATGATTTTTATATTTTAAAAGTTAGCCAATTTTTCATTTATATTTTATTTATTATAAAATATAAATTTATATTATAAAATTAATAAATAATTTAAAACTCATCCTACCCTAGGCGAATCGGGTCGCTTGACACTAGCGAATTGTGAAAATTGCAAACTCGAATTCAAATAGAGCGAATCAGTGAACTAACTCAGATTTGGCTGCCCTGTCGGTCTCCCAATAAATCGGGTAATTCATGATAAATTGTATCTCAATAAATCGGGTAATTGTATGTGTTTGCATGAGTATGTGTGTACTTGCATAAGACCAATTCCAATGAATTCCACCTATAAATTATAAATAGCTACACAATCTCCTGATTATATTGGAATTAGAATTAGCTTTCAGAGGGCATAAGACCAATTCCAATGACTCCAAAAATTTTAGATCGCTATGCCCACAAGGGATTAGCTTTCAAGATAAACCACTTTCTCCATTTCTCAATCACAATTGATCTCAAAATGGAATAGCAAAGGTCAGCATGCATTGCCTTTGAACCGACTGCATTATTTTTTTTTTATCATTATGCTTCTAAAATTGGAGGGTTGCACTTGGAGACAGACGACCAATAAAAACTAGTTGATAACTAAATTGTGACCATCTTTGTTTCTGTCATGGAGCTTTCTCTTGAAACCATTAAAGGCGAAAAAATTCCTTGAAACAATTTTTTATGATGACCCCCTTATAATTAAGAACATAAAACCTCCTCCTCTAGATCCTAAAGAAATAGCAAGAGGCTTGAACAGCTATATTCTATTTTTCCAAATCTTTAGATCCAATCAGATATCCTTGAACTCGATCCAGGAGAAAAAAAACTCCAAGAAGCCCATGATAATGAGTTTTTGGACATCCTAAGCATCAAGCTTCAGGGAATGATTTCTAGCCTTAGTAATCCATCTGACATAAAATGATGATAACAAGATCTAACATAAAACCTTCCTTGCCATAGAGAAGTTGAAGAAGAATATGGATAAAAAAAAGGATGAAGTAGAAGTTTGGCCACTATCTTGCCCAGCAAATCCTTCATCTTCCTCATTCTTTCACCTAAACAGATCAAGAAAACTAGAATATTCCCCTATCACTTAGAGAAGAAGCCTAAAAGAAAACTTGCATGATAACATGCAAGAGAAGGAATCTAGAATCTAAAATCACTAGAAACCCCTTTCGTTAGAGCTTTAACGCCATAAAAGTCATAAAGCCCAAGACCCTGTTGTCTTCTTAACATCTTATATGCTGCAAATCTGTGGCTCTTTCTGTGAAAATTTGAATCTGAAATCTAGACCAACTTCCTATCAAATGGCGATTGATCCGAAAAGTAACCTTCGTGTATTTGGATTCAACTATGCAAACGACATAACTGCCTAATCGACTTCAATTAAGTCGATGTCAAAATAAAGTGGTTGCTCTAACCACCTATCTAACCTCTTCTCCTCCTCCTAAATTTAATTTGTAACTAGAGAAATTCAAATAACTTGAGGACCAAATCTATGGTGGAGATTGTTGTCCACATTTGACGTGGAGGGCTGTGTAAGAACATATAGTTTTCCACAAGGCTCTCATGCATGAACCAAAAAAAAGGCTCTTGCATAGAGATGAAAAGATTGACAGAATTTAGAGAATCCGGTGGGAAACTAAAGTAATGGTAACTGCCCAAATGATACTACATAACAAACCAAAAGGCGCACCCAGCAGAACACCATACAAATCAGGGTCCCTCCAATTGAACAGTGCTACAACATACTCACACTATGGTGCCATGCTGCCAAGTGCCAAATAGAAATTAGGCCTGACTTTCTAGGACCTACAGCCGATCATACATGGTGCACATTTGATTGCCAGATAGTGCCTCAAAATTCTCACTAATCTCATCCGGACCCACTATGAGACGTCTACTACCTTTCCAAAAGCACAACTGTTCAAAGAGATATGAGTAGACCATTCGATTCTATAATGGTAAATGACAATCTCTTTATGTTTTTATCTCATTACTCAAAATTTCTTAGTCAAAATGTAATTTAAAACACGAGACGTAATGCCCGACATGTCTCGTCTCAGGTGAAATTTAAAACCATGGCAGTGCAACATCTTCCAAGAGCACATTTCTTAATTGCCCGGGGAGTGGGCAGGAGGCTACATGGTGTTAAAAACAGAGTAGGAGTGGATCTGACATGCTTTTATGTTGTTCATGGTGCAAAGCAAAACCTTAGGCTGCTTTTGGGTTAGAACTTTAAGGCCAAAGAGCTGCTCTTCTGCTCTTTGACTCCAACAGGAAACTGCTCTTACGTTTTGTAATACAGCTTCTCGCTCCATTTGCTCTAGCAGGAAACTATTTTAAGTGATAAAACTGTCTTCTATCAAAACAAATTTTATCTGCTCTAACATAGAGCAGGTAGAGAGCTACTTGTGCTCTTATAAGAGCTAACCAAATGCAACCTTATATTAAATTGAAGTTGGTGCAAAATGAATTTCATTGTTTCTGCTTAAAGTTTGAAATTTCTGAGGATTTGAGTGGCTGAGTAGCTGCCCACATAGACCTAAGTTCAGCTCTTTCACTCACTCTCCCAAAGAGTTAGGAGCACTTACCACCAAACACAGTCTCATACTAAAGTGCTCTATGCCAAAGCAGAGAGCTGCTTTTTGCTTCCAAAGAGCAATCCCAAAGACAGTCCTATACTAGGTTTGATTTCTCTTTTTATATCTGTTGTTACAGATAGATGCAGCTATAAATTCAGGAAATTCTGGTGGGCCTTTCAAACATTATGATGGGATTGACATTGCCAAAGATGGAACTGGTATGCACTTTATGCTCCTTCATTTCAAATATTTGGTGGGGAATCTTTGCAAGCTTGTTTGACCTTGCCAAACCCCGACTTGGTGGTTATGCTGTCACCAGAGTGAACTGAACCACGAACCAGGTCTTACCCGACCCGGTTTGCGTGATCTAGCGAATTAGGTAACCCTGGTTGAAACCAATACAGACCATCATGCACTCTGAAAAAATTTCTATCAACCATATCATAAGCTTTCTCGATATCCAGTTTACAAATAATACTGACAGATTGCACATAGGCTGGTTAGATTCCAGACATTTCTGCATCACCACTGCCTCGAGCCAACTCGGATCACACTTGAATTTGACCAGGTCAAACTTGTGAGAAGGTGGCCGTGAATCGAATTAGTGATAATTAATTTTAATTATGAAAGCCAATTTGATTTAAATTTATTATTTACAAAATGATTATAAAAATAAGAAGAAGAAAGTTGCGGTCCTAAACTTTCTGCCATGGTCCTCACTGGTACAGATTTCAATCATTCAATTCGATGGGCTGAAATTGAACCCACCGTTGTCATAAAGATTCAAAAGGAGAATCCACTTATCATCTAGTTTAATAATGAAAGGAGAATATTCTATTTAAGGAACAAATGGTATATATATATATGCTTCAGGTAAAGGTATATATTGAAAATAAAAGGATTAATTGAAAAAGTCAAAGAACAAGGGTAAAGGCCTTATGATGAATTATTTTTGAACTATTATTAATAATTATAATTTAGGGTGAGTTAAGGACCGGTTCGAGAGTTTTGGTGCTAATAGATTTAAATTCACTAACATATTTTTTCAAATCTACCTTTCATAAATAAGCAATTTTAATTATTAATCTAAAATAGAAAAAGATACATAATTAGTTAATCCTATATCAAAGAGCTTCGGCATTGCCATCACCCTTATCTATAGGAAAATATCAAACAACAAAAAATAGCCATATCTAAATTCTAAACCATTGTGCAAGAGCGACGACAAGAAACTTTAGTTCTACATCGTTTGCTTCCCCAACAAAGTGCGTGTAATCCTCGTTGCGATTCATCTTCTCGTCGCAACCTCTTCAACTCTTTTTCTTCTTTATCAAACAGCTCCCAACTTCTGGATATTTCTTCTTCACTTACACCCATCTTCAACAGGAAATCGTCTAGAAACAATTCATCCACATCAGATTCCTCAGATTCTTCTTCAATCCCTATACCCTTTTCAAGATTAGAACACGTGGGCAGCGCCGGCGGCACATGCAACTCTGCCAAGGATGATGCTGGTGGATCTGGCAGCGGTGATGATGGTAAGAGTGTTGGTTCGCCAATCATCAACTCTTCCTCAATTTCACCAAAACATGGAAACAAAGAGAGGATATGGGATGATGGTCCTTGTTGTTGAGGCGTGGTCTCCAGACAATCCAACATCTCCTTACTTCTAAACTGATATTCTTCTTCACATACATCTAAGTTGGAGAAATAATCATCTTCATATGAAAAGTTTGCTTGTTTTTCTTCAATAATCATTTCTGGTCGCGCAACACTAATATTCTGTGAGGGGGGTGATAATGGTGGAACCGATGGCGGTGATGAGAGTGCTGCTTGGTATTGGTGGCTTACATTTAACCAACAACTTTGCAACTCTTGTTCGCTCATCCCCAAAATAGACGCAGACTCTTTTTGATGCAAAAGGAGAGATTCCATAGATTCTTCTTCTTCACATGTGATCGGGACGGCCTGCTGCAACTGATCTTCCATCATACTTGTTTGGATTCCTTCTTCGCCTGTAGATTGGAGTGGCATTATTAATTCCCTCCTCCCAGTTTCGCGACTTCCCTCATCAGTAGCATCTGTATCTTCCATATTTCCATCACCATTCCTACTCGTGCTACTCAGTTCATCTGTGCCAATAATATTACCATCACCTCGCTTTCTTATCCGGCAAAGAACCCATTTATCAAACTCAGACTGCAATATACAAAGGAAAATCGTTAGAAATATAATTGAGCAACATAGATAGATTATTTAAATTTTTAATATTTATAAGGTAAAGTAGGCCCGATTGGACTCAGGTCAAGAAACTCAACACAAAACTAGGAGTGCAACTTGATACCCAACCATTCACATAGTTGAATCATTGTTCACCAATCTCCACAAAATGAGATATATCAGACTGAAAATCCTATTTTTACCCGATCTTATCAGGGATATATACCTTAATTTTCAATCAATCAATTTTCACCTGAATCTCCACAAAGTATATGATCTAATCATACCGTAAGATTCTTATATGCGATACCCATCATCCAAAATGTACGATCTAATTATAAGTATATAATCTCAAGATACATTTTCGAGAATCTTGGGTCGTAAATGAAAGGGGACTTTAGAAAAATATTTCCCAAATCCAAGCCTTTTAGCCTATTATACCAAAAGCAAACCTTTTAGGAAAAATGGTTTCCACGTTTTTTTAAAACTCAAAGATAGTTTTATCTATATATCCATATTTGAATTGTAACTTTTTTCTTTCCTTAATTTTCTTGTGGAGATCAGATCAACCTAGAACTCCTGGGGTGATGGGGATGTCGAAGTTCCTCATGTTTTAGATCTTTGGTTCTTTTGTATATAGACAAGATTATACAGTTGGTAGTTTTTTATAGACAATCTTGCAGTCAGCTTGTGTGAAAGGACATGACTGGCTGCAAGCCCAGTTGGCCCAAGTAATGCATCCAGTCACTTTGCACCACAGAAGCCGCTTGCAAAATTAAATTATCTATAAAAAATTGCCTCCCACTAATAATTTTCCTTTTTATATTTGTAAAGTTTACGCTCCTTTTTCTTAGCTTAATGAGAGGAAGATGACACAAGAAACCCTCGCTTTAATTTATATGACGAGAAACCTATTACGAACATGTGAACCCCAAATAAATGGGATAAGGCTATAATGACGAATGTGTTTGTAGAACCTTCTATCTTTTGGGACTTAGATATTGACCTTTCAATAGGATAATTTTTCACAATTTTACACATAAAACATTATCAAAACTTTTAAAAAAATTTAGGTACCATTATTTGCAACCAAATATTCTTTACAATCAGAGGTTTTTGTACATGAAAATGACTGATTGCCTTGAATCAATCAATGGATATCGTTTTTCCTCGCAATCTTTTACAAGGCATATCTGAAGGTCAAGGCGCACCTACCAGACGTCAGATGCTGATCCCAAGTGGCACACATCCCAAAATATGATTGTGATCATCGATCTATTATGAGAAAGAGTTCTCAAGTCACTTTCAGGTATGTGTGCCATATAGAATCAACTCCTGACCGTCTGATAGGTGTCCCATGATCTAAAGATCTATTATGTGGAAGATTAGGCAAAAAGAACAAATTTCAATGCTTGATTGGAAGCAATCAACGGTTTTTACGTTTAGCTTACTTTTTCGCAGGTACAAAATTTCTAGGGCACTTTAGAAAACAATGCCTCAAAAACAATCTTTTTAGCAAAAAAAGATCGAATGTTTTAGAAAAAAATGTGCTTTCACTGTTTTCTAAAGTTCCAAAATCCGTGAAAGCACCGTTTTTCTAAAACGTTTGAAGTTGGGTCTTTTTTTGCTAAAAAGTTTGTTTTTGAGGCATGTTTATCTAATTATCCTATATTTCTAATTGGAAATAACATTACTCTTCTTTTTACAAAACTTGTGGTTGGAAATAACCGTACTCTTTGTTTTTTTCAAATAATTTTCGTTTAATGGGTTGAATAACATGGACGGTTTAGATTAAACTTTAGATGTGGGACGAGTAGCCTCTAGATCTAGGTAAAATGCCCACTTGTAATGAAGATCATTTTGCATCCTTCACATTCAACCATCAACGTAGTTACCAAAATATCTCATGGGTGATTAATCACGATTTATATAATTGGGCATAGAAATATTAAATTCAACTTCAATTAATAACTTAGCAGGGTCAGCTGACGCACCTCTATAGACATCCCATACTCGTGCATGATATATCCATTCTTTTTTGCCTTTTTTAAGAACCTAGCATCCTTATTTGTCTTGTCAAAAACCAAAGATCGTTTCCACCCGATAACCCTTCTTTCGGAATTTAATATCTTTGAATCTCCAGAGGTCGACTTCCAACGCCCGCAACCGACCGTTCGACTCGGCCTGCTGCCTCCTCCCCCTTCCTTCATCTCTCTTCTGCTTGTGAAGAAGTAAAGATCTTTCACCTTCTCTTTAACTTCATTAAATAACAGCCACGGTTCCACACCATATAAGTCTTTTTCTTTGATGACATCATACGGTAGCCGTTCACCGCGTACCTTCTTGCTAAGGTAATGGGTGATGAGTTCTTCATCTGTTGGCTCAAACCTATACCCTTTTGGCAATTCTTCCATTTCCATTCTAAATTTTCTTTTTCTCTCACTATTACACCTTAAAAACTCTGACCTCACTTTCTCAAACAAATATTTATCTCATCTCTTTCTCCCTCTGTTTCTTTACTTCCGTCCCTCCTCTCTTTCCCTCTCTATTTTTCCGTGGTCTTTTCTCTGCGTTAAAACGACTGTCGTGGGTTATATATATATATTATGAGACGCAGTTTGTTAAAGAAGTAAGAAGAATAGAAGATGCTTATAATCTTAGTTTTAAACTCTGTTGACACGTCGGCAATTCTGTTTCTCAAAAGTCGGCGTCATCTCTCTCTCTTGATACGCCGGTAATAAGATCTTAGTTTCTATGTCAAAAGTGGGCGTCATCTATACTCTCTCTCTCTTGACACGTAGGCAATAGAAGATGTTACTCTACTCTAACTCTCCAACTGTTTTCATATCCAAGATATTCGAAGTTTCTAAAACAACACAGTAACGAGTTTGTTAGTGTGTTCCCAGATTTCCATCACGCATTGATACCTATCAACGTTTTCATATCCAAGATATTCGAAGTTTCTAAAACAACACAGTAACGAGTTTGTTAGTGTGTTCCCAGATTTCCAACACGCAGTGATACCTATCAACTCATAAATGAATTAGTGAAATTCACAGATTTCCAAGGCATTCGTATCTGTGAAAGTATATATTTTTAATATATCGAAAAGGTAAGAAGCTTTAATGTAAGCCATTGATTCCTTCTAATCAGAAAACCATTGATTCCTTCTAATCAGATGATGGAGATCGTGATTCACCTCGATCTTCTAGACTATAGAGCTTGAGATCTTGGCGCACCTATCAAACGGTCAATTTTTTATTCCATGTGTCATAGATCCTCAAAAAATGGCAAAATTCACATTTGAGCATGATGTGTGCCATATGATTCAAGGGCCATTTTTTTGGGGATTTTTAACACATGGATAAAAAATTTACCTTCTAATAAGTGCGTCATCATCTCAAGATCTATTGTGTGGAAGATCGGGGTGAAAAAAGTTCTATATCATTTGATCTGAAGCAATCAGTGGTTTTCAAGGGTCTGGTACGTGGGCGCTTTCAAAGGAGGTACCCTTTCATTTATGGAGGATTTTTTTTAAGGGAGCTAAATCTTGCACACGAGATTTATACCGTGGTAAATGATTAAAAAAATAGATTGTTATTTTTGGGATCTGTGTCACACGGAACCCCATCTAAGCCTTCTGATTGGAAGACCATGATGGAAAGATCTTTGAGACTAAAACTTGAAATGAAACATGATCTCTATCATCCGATTAGATACAGTCAAAGGCTATCATCCGATTGGATACAGTCAAATGTTTTCAAATCAGACGATTTAGATGGTGTTCGACATGGCATAAGTTCGAAATATAATAAAGGCTTTCTCTTTAATAATGTGCCATGGTACAAATCTCGATCGCATGCAAGTTTTAGCTCCCTTTCTTTCATTTATGCTTACAGGATAGATTCTTGAAGCAGCTTTTGACGGTACAAATCATCCTATAATATTGTGTTCTTTTTCTTGTTGGTAACTGGAATTGTAGGGTCCCCACGTTTATTTTTAAAAAAAGAAGAAAAAAAAAAAAAAAAAAAAAAAAAACAAAAAAAAAAAAAAACTAACAGAAGATCACAAACGATGTCTAGTGCATATACAATCTTCCTGAATGAGAGAACTAAGATATGATGGAAAGGTATTACGATGCACCCATCGAACTACATTTGCCTTGTTCAATCCTTCCATAGCACGATAATCGGCTCATGAATTCACCTCTCTCCATATGTGCTTGATTTTGCTTTTCTACATCTCACTCATAATCTTCCTAATTTGTGCCACAAGGATAGTGCAACTCCATAGAACCATTTGTAACACTTGCCTCTCAAATTTCGTGTCAGTCAACCAGTTGATTGAGATCTGACTCTGCTAGGAGACTACCTGATGCTAGGTCTATCTAAAAATGTTAAGCACCCACCTTATATTAATGGGATATTGCCCATTTCTAATGGCACCCATAGGGCACCCCTTTTATTCAATTGGGTGTGTTATTAATTAAGTAAAATACACACATCTCACACCATATGAGAAGCCCTGACTGATTTTGATGGATCATGACCCAAGAATTGACCCGAATTGTGTCTGAGCCTCGGTATTGATGAGAAGATCATCGCCAATGGATCACATTTTGATGAGGATCATACGATTAGTCAATTATTTGGGTCACAATCAACCTAGACCTAATAATTTTAAACGACTAGATGCACTAACACTTTAAAACACATATGTGTGTCTCATATGGGATAATGACACTTCTTACAAATAGCTATTAAGCCCAAGGGCTATTCTAGTTAATTTCTCTAATTTCTCTAATTAGAAATTGAAAATTTTAAAAGTTCTACACAATCTTAGCCACACACTTGCTTGACCAACTTTGACTCATCTTAGACCATTGAAAAACTTTCGAAAAATCTAAGGTGTTAGATTGAGGTGAGTGCATATGTCACGCCCCTCGGCCTCTCCCCCGTGGCTTCACACCTCGTGATTTGTGACAACGTCGAGGTGGCGCAGCCCACCCGCCTCTCTTCAATATTCATATTCGGGCATTTCAATTTATTTAGTCATTTTCCAATTCTTTCATCTTAATTAGGTTTCATGATTCATTTACCGAACTCAGTTAAATTGCGATTCAATTCATAAAAATTGCCACATTTTTTTTTTTTAAATGTCGCAGGAAATTCTTACTGTTTTTCACATAATTGAGGACACGTTTAAATTCGTTTTCAAAGTAGCTCTGGAAACATATTTAAATTCTTTTCGATTTAAATACCCATTCTCAATAACCTGATCGAGCAAGTTCGGGTTTTACGACTTTATGGCTACTAATTCTATTGAGGGCGGAATCATAAATAAGATAATTTAGGATATTTTCCAAAAGTTCAAACCTTAAAGAAACTAACATTCATAAAAGTTTCAATACAAAGGTACATCAACAGTTTTCAAAAGTACTGGACTTAAAACAACAGCAAAATATCCTATCAAAAACCAAGAGTTCAAGTGTTGGTAGTTCAAGAGGCAAAATGAACTTAACTATCAGCTCGATGATCGCTCCAGGACATGTTTAATGACTGTTTTATAAAAAAAAAAAAAAATCGGCACCGATCGGATGGTCCACCAGACCGTCGGGTCTGGTCACCGGTCAGGGGCGGGCGGATGGCTGCTATGGCTGCACATCCAAAAAAAAAAAAATTTGGGGTTTTTTTGTGGCCGACGGTCCGGCGCCGGTGGGCCTTTTCCGGCCACCGGACCGGCACCGGCCAACATCCGTCATCGGGGCCGATCGGCCTGTGCACCGGACCGTCGGCGCCGGTAACCGGTGGTGGGCGTGGGTAAGCCCCAAAGGGGCTGCAGCCGATGGCTGCTGCAAAACAAATTTTTTTTTTTTTTTTTTCTGGGGGTCTTTGGGCCGACGGTCCGGCGCCGGTGGCAGTTTTCCGGCCACCGGACCGGTACCGGCATCTGTCCGGCGCCGGGGCCGACCGGCCGGCACACCAGACCGGCGGCGCCGGTCACCGGTGAGGGGCGCAGTCAACCCCCATGGGCGGCTGCTGTTGCCTCTGTACATTCCCAAAAAAAAAAAAAAAACAGGAAGATGAACAGTGCAATGGGGGAAGTTAGGGTTTTTTCGGACCGGATCGGGTCCGGTACCGACCCTCCTGGCCTTTTGGCTCTAGCCCGACCCACTGGGACCCTGGACCGACCCGTTTTTGGCCCCAGCCTAGCCCTTTGGCCTTGGCCCGATCCGCTTGGCCATTTTGGATCAAGGCCCGACCCGCATGGCCTTGACCCTATTCGCTTGGCCATTTTGGATCAAGGCCCGACCCGCCTGACCCGCCCGACCTACTGGCCTACTTGGCCCGAATGACTGGCCCGACTCGCCTGACGGCACGACCCGTCTGGGCCGGCCCGGTATTCGGCCCAAACCTGCTGGACCTATATGGCCCACCCGACCCGCCTGGGCCTATACGGCCCACCCGACCCGCCTGGGCCTATATGGCCCACCGCCCGCTTGGGCCTATTTGGCCCACATGGCCTGGCTGGCCTATTTTGGCCCCAGCCCGACCTGCTTAGCCTTATTTGGCCCACCTGACCCACTGGGCCCATCCATAGGGCCCATAGCTGACTCGGCCCTTCTGGCCCGTCTGGCCCGGCCCGGTATTTGGCCCATTATGCACTTTGTTTTACCTAATCTTCTCGGGCAATTTCTGGGCTATTTACAGGTCCGATTTTCGGACATTATATATGCATTTTGACTATCTCGGATATTTTGGATCCGTTTTTGAGGTCTAATTTTGACAATAAGGTCTCTTTTATAATATTTGCATGACCTGATGTTATTTTCTCCATTTTTTAATTGTGTAATCAATTTTGTTCAAGTATCATTCAAGTGCCCTAGTTTTCATAGTGACACCTCCTCATAACACGGTTTGTGATCTTCTAAAATATTATCAAACCTAATTTTGAAAACATGGATTGGAAAGATTCTTCTGCCCAACGGTGATGATCCATCCCAGTGCCGTGGTTTTCACAGTGAGGTTTAATTTTGTCCAAAACCGTGTTACAAATCCAGTAAAAGTGTGTAGTGAACGTTGGCGTTACAACATAAGAGATTCTTCTGCCCAACGGTGATGAATCACTTAATGTTATATGATGGTTGTGTTTCACTATTCATTATTTTGTGTGTGTGGGTACTGCTAGCGTATTGTGACTCGACCCAACGGAGGGTCATAACGACGCAATTAGTACCACAATCATTACTATAGATTGAGGAAGAGACTAGTGTGTTATGGCTCGACCCAACGAAGGGTTATAATGACACAAATTGTTTCTCAATAAAACCACTTTGGATTTAATTTTTATATTCCTTGACATATTTTTAACTTTCGCGTCACATACTACAATTATAACCTTGTGGAATTAATAGTTACTTCGATTGTATGTGGATATAATAAAGCCCTTAATTATTGTGCAGCATTGAACCCGTCTATCATAACCAGTATGATTGGTGGAATTGAACTTTTGAGTGGATCAAATTATAAGAAATGGAAGGACCAAGTTGCAATTGTTCTAGGCTGCATGGATCTTGACTATGCTATACGATCTGATAAACCCAAGGTGCTCACCCGATGCCTCGGTGAGGATCCGCGAACCATACGGATTTAGAAAAATGGGATAGATCGAATCGTATGAGCCTCATGATCATAAAGAGTTCCATTGCTGATGCGATTCGGGGAGGTATTCCTGACTCAAGACATCGCAAGGAATACATGCATTAAGGAACAATTTCAAGGACTTCTAAAGCCCTTGCCAGTAGTCTAATTGTTAAAATGGGAACCATGAAATATGATGGTCATAGCGGCGTCCGGGAGCACATTATGAAAATGAGTGGCATGACAACTCAATTGAAAGAACTGGACATGGGTTTTTCTGAGGGTTATCTTGTTCACTTCATTATGACTTCTCTTCCTATACAATTTGGCCCGTTCAAGATCAATTATAACACGCAGAAAGAGAAGTGGAAGATGAACGAGCTAATTGCTCACTGTGTCCAAGAAGAAGAACGACTTCGGGCTGAAAAACCTGAGAGTGCCCATTCATTACGCTCTTGGCCCATCGAAACGAAATTTCAAGCGAAAACCGGGACAATATAAAGGAAAGAACGTGAAAGCTCCTCCACCGGAAACCAAACAAGGAGAAGCTAGCACATCTACTTCTGGCATCAAGTGTCACTTCTGTAAGAAGAAGGGACACATTAAGAAGAATTGTCGAAATCTGATTGGCTAGTTAAGAAAGGTAGTGACCTAGCTTTTGTGTGTTTTGAATCACTTTATGTTGATGCTCCACGCAATACTTGGTGGATAGATTCTGGTGCAACTATTCACATAAGTAATTCAATGCAGGGATTTCGATCCAACAGGAAGCTAAGTAAAGGCGAACGTACCATCAAACTCGGGAATGGAGTAGAAGCAGACGTGGAGGCCATTGGGACTCTCCGTCTCATTTTAGATAGTGGTTTCATTTTGGATTTAGTTGATACTATTTATGTTCCCAGTATCACTAGAAACCTTATCTCAATTTCTAAATTGGATTCATTAGGTTTTGAATTTAAATTTGGACATAATATGTTTACTCTATTATTTAATTCCGATATTGTGGGTGGTGGCTCATTAGTGGGCAATCTTTATCAGTTGAACTTGGATTCATCTTACGCCCAATCTTTAGTTTCTATGCATGTGAATGATAAAATAAGTAAGAAAGCAGCGAGCACTCGATAACTCCTCCATTTTATGGCATAAACGTTTAGGCCATATATCTAAGGATAGAATGAGAGGTTAATTAAAGATGATATAATCGATGCTCGATTTCTCGATTTCAATACTTGTGTTGATTGCGTTAAAGGAAATTCACAAAGACTAATAAGAAAGGGCTCTCGTATACGAGTTTGTCTGGAAATAGTCCCACCGATATTTGTGGACGTTCCAACTCCACTATTGGTGGTCAAAAGTACTTTATTACCTTCATCGATGATTATTCTCGCTTTGGTTATATTTTTCTCATTCACGAAATCGAGGCCCGGATATGTTTAAAATCTATAAAGCCGAAGTTGAGTTACAACTCAATTCGAAAATTAAAATTGTGAGATCTGATAGAGGCGGAGAATACTATGGTAGATACTCTGAAACAGGTCGCAATCCAGGACCCTTCGCCCTGTATCTACAAGAGCATGGCATTGTCGCTCAATACACCATGCCGGGAACACCTGAGCGAGCGGTGTGGCATTTATGGATATGGTGAGAAGCATGTTATGCAATTCTACGTTGCCTACGTTCTTGTGGGGAGAAGCCTTGAAAACAGCGGTGCATATCCTAAATCGAGTTCCTAGTAAGGCAGTTCCCAAAACTCCTTATGAGCTATGGGTCGGCAGAAAACCGACTTTAGGATATTTTCACATTTGGGGCTGTTTTGCTGAAGCAAAGGTGTACAACCCACAATTAGGAAAATTGGACCCTAAAACTATAAGTTGTCATTTCATTGGTTACCATGATAGATCAAAAGGTTACAGATTTTATTGCCCCACTCATAGTACTCGGATTGTTGAGACTAGACATGCAAAATTCTTTGAGGATCGTGAGATCAGTGGGAGTGTTGAGCTTAGGAAAATCACTTTTGAGGAGAATCGGGTTATAATTCCTATCCCTTTTATCCAAGAAAGAGTGGCTCCAACACCAGTTATTCAAGCCAATGTTGATGCACCTGTGGCTATACCTATTGACACACCCCACATTGAGGAGACTCTTGCTCTCATGGCGACTGCCAATGATCTACCATTGCGTAGATCAGAAAGAGCAAAGAAGCCTGCCATTTCTGATGACTACATAGTTTACCTCAATGAGAGTGAGTTTGATTTTGGAAATGAATCAGATCCTGTTTCCTTTAGCCAAGCCATGAAGAGCGACAAATCCACTCAATGGCTTGAAGCCATGAAAGATGAGTTGGAATCAATGAAACATAACTCGGTCTGGGATCTTTGTGAATTACCTAATGGAGTTAAGCCTGTAGGCTGTAAATGGGTATTTAAAACCAAGCAAGACTCTAAAGGTAATATAGAAAGATACAAGGCCAGGTTAGTCGCTAAAGGTTTCACTCAAAAAGAGGGAATAGACTATAAAGAGACATTTTCTCCTGTCTCTAGAAAGGAATCTTTTCAGATAGTCATGGCATTAGTAGCTCATTTTGACTTAAAATTGCATCAAATGGACGTTAAAACTGCTTTTCTGAATGGCGACTTGCATGAAGATGTCTTTATGACACAGCCTGAAGGTTTTCAGGTTGAGGGGGAGAGTCATTTAGTTTGTAGATTCAAAAGGTCTCTATATGGTTTAAAGCAGGCATCTCGACAATGGTACTTAAAATTTCACGAAGTCATTTCCAATTTTGGTTTTAAAGAAAATACTGTGGATCAATGCATATATCTTAAAATCAGTGGGAGTAAGTTTATCATCCTTGTTTTATACGTTGATGATATCTTACTTGCGAGTAGCAATTTGGGCATGTTATATGAGACAAAGAACTTTTTATCAAAGAGTTTTGATATGAAAGATCTTGGTGAAGCTTCCTACGTGATAGGAATTGAGATTCATAGAGATAGAGCCCGTGGCATATTGGGATTGTCTCAAAGAGCTTATATTGATAAAGTTCTTAAAAGGTTTAACATGCACAATTATTCTGCTACTGTTGCCCCTGTCATTAAGGGTGATAAATTTAGTCTACTTCAGAGTCCCAGGATCGATCTGGAGAGAAAACAGATGGAGACAATTCCCTATGCATCGGCAGTTGGGAGTCTCATGTATGCACAAGTCTGTACTCGTCCAGATATAGCGTATATAGTTGGCATGCTTGGCAGGTACCAATGTAATCCTGGTTTGGATCATTGGAAAGCAGCTAAGAAGGTTTTTCGTTATTTACAAGGGACTAAAGGACACATGCTCACATACAAAAGGTCGAATAACCTTGAAGTTATTGGTTATTCAGATGCTGACTATGCTGGGTGTCAAGACACTCGTAGGTCCACATCGGGTTATATTTTTATGCTTGCAGGTGGACCTATATCTTGGAAGAGCGTTAAACAAACGCTGACTACTTCATCCACTATGGAAGCAGAATTCGTTGCATGTTTTGAGGCAACATGTGAGGCGATATGGTTGAGGAATTTTATCTCAGGGCTTCGAGTTGTTGATACTATTTCAAAGCCACTGAGAATCTTTTGTGACAATTCCGCTGCGATTGCTATCTCCAATAATAACAAGATTAGTGGGGGTTCCAAATATATTGATATAAAATATCTTGTTGTAAGGGAGAAAATTCAAAATCAAATTGTATCTGTTAAAAAGATAAGTACGACACTCATGATGGCTGACCCTCTCACTAAAGGTTTACCTCCCAAGCTCTTTTTGGAGCATGTTGCGCGCATGGGGTTAACGGATAATTTTGATGGCTTTTGAGAGTGGATATATGTGAGTGAATACATTTGTTTAAATTGATTCAGAAATAAAACTTCTTTATTTGCTCCTTGGAACTTCTGGTGCCAGTAGATGGCAATAAAGTAGGACCAATATTAAATTGAGTTTACATGTAATCACCATTCAGTCTGTAAACTTACAATCTATGTTAAATCATACTAGTTGGAATCCATGTCGGTGATGACTTCCAATACAGTGACTAATGAGCAGTCATATATCGCTGATATGATATATTGACTACATTGATTCTGTGTTGAAATTCTCACTGGACCGGACTGATAATAAAGACTTTGATTGAGATTGATTGTGACTTACCATTCAAAGAAAGTTAGCTAACATTGGGTAATCGGAGTTTATTGACATAGTTTGGCCAAGTGGGAGACTGTAAGAAGTTCCTATTTTGGTGGCCATCACTATGGTCAAACCCGTTGACCGGTGAATGGTATAAGATCAACCTTAAGATGTACAATTGCTATTCTGGTGTGTTTGAAGAGAATAGGCAACTGCTTATTGAGTTTTTCAGTTCAGGTATGATTGTGATTTCTAATCACACTATAATTAGCAATTTCAGTCCTTAATGGGATAGGACTCTTTGGCTATAAATATAAGGGGTGCCTGGTCCCAACGATAGCTCGACGTAATTCAATCCTCCCTATTGGCGAGAGCATCCCCATTGTGCTAGGAGACATTGAACGCGAGAACATCGTTGAAGATCGGCAACCAACCATCGATGGCTAACGCTCAAGGTGCGCATATTTATAGTTTATATGTTTATTGTTTTTGATTGATCAGACGCCTAGATCTTTAGGCTTAATTTTTGATGGTCGGATCTTCAGATCCATTTAGAATCCATCATTCCATGGAATGCCAGCAGAACCATGCGCGAAGGAGATGCCGCGACCCTGATTGATAAAATCAGAATCGGAGGAGTACGATCTTTCCGTATCCATCCGATAAACCGAATAACTATCACCAGGGGTCATAGTGAATATTTAAGGGATCATATATCTTTTTCACCTTGTTATGCAATATCCATAGTTTGCAAGACAATGCAAAATAAAATCTGTCTCTAGAGTGTGTGATAGAGATATATTTGTCATTTTTTTCATAATTTCATTTCAAGAAGGTTTCTCTTTGTTTCATGATCAGTGTGTATGGTTAACTTTTTTTTTTTGTTTTTTCATTTTTGTTGTCTGAACTGTGTTTAACTCTCTCTTTGTTTCAATATCAATATTTCATTGCTTAGTTATATATTTTTCTATCTAATACAGAGAATATCTGCCAAGGATGCACTTGAGGATGACTGTTTTCTCATGGACCCTTTGCCTAGTGATCCAAAGAGGTTTGGACTCGGATTTCGGTACTTCTCTTCCCTAAATTGTAACTCCTTATTATAAAACTGTGTAACTATAATACGGTACTTAGTATAACCAACGTTGGCAGTAACCTTGAACACTACTAAGGTGCACGATGATGTAACCTTGAATTTGCAGGTTTACGAAATCGATGAGATTTGATGATCATAACGATCTCGGTGGTGGTCCTTTTGATCAGCCTTTCATCTTTATTGAATTTCTAACTTCTATTCCCTTGAATACATGACAGCATACCAAAATTCAAATGTTCCCTCTGTTGGGTTGTGAAAAGAAGAAACGAAGAAGAGAAGCGGCAACGTGAGGAAGCTTCAACACTAAGGTCTCCATCATCGAGCCAAAAAAGGCAAAAAATCTAGCAGACCATCGACTAGTCACATAAAGCATATTTGTAATTGTAGCTGAGGAAGGACCGAAACCGTGACCCCCCTGATGTTGAGATCCATGAGTCTCATGTGACATTTGATTCAACCTGCCTTCTTCATGCTGCCATTTATGAGTTTGCAGTTTTTGCACAACAGGTAGTGACTGCTATCTTCATTATTGATGGAAAAATGTTCTTATATTTCATAGTTTGCTATCTTCATTACAATCTATATGCTACTCTATTACAATCCATATTCTAGAATTGAACAGTTTCTCAGTTCCAACTATCAAGAAGTTTGGAAGACAAAAGTTTCTTAGTTCCTATGCTTTAACTGCTCCTATGATCCAATGGTGTTATTATGTCAGAAATTTACTTGCCCGATGTGACAGGCCATCATGTGCGTGGAAATCTAGATCTTTCTAGTGGGCTGTTTTTCAACCCTCTGATCAAACAATGGACTCATAGAGTCCACTGCACGAACAATGGTTCAAACATTTGCAAACCCTGGCAATCTCTTGATCAGATGGAAAGGATCATCCCATGGCATTATTTGGGTTTCACGCCATCTACATAATATCCTGCTACATTCACATTTGGATTGATACCCAATGCTGTCATAATCGGGCAGGTCAGGCCCAAATTTTGGCTGCCTGATGGGTCAAGGATATATACTCAACCCAACTAGACCTGACCCCACCCCAACTTGAAAACCCTTCCTGAACCAGTCCCACCCCAACCCGAAAACCCTTCTTGTACCAGTTCAAAATCGCTTATTTTCTTCATTATATATATATATATATATATATATATATATATATATATATATATATATATATAAAATATCAGGTCGACGAAACCCGACCCAGTTTTCGCTTGACCTGCCTAGGACCGTGAGTAGACAGATGCTTCATGCCTGACCCGACTCAATCTGACAGGTCAAAGTTGATATATTTTTCCATGTCTTCTTTTTTAGGGTCTCTTGGATCACTTTCTTGATCTTGGTGGGGGATTAAGTGTTTTAATTGTTTTATTATAAAGACTTGTCTAAGTGTGTTGCTTATGCTCAGTGGTTGATTGAATGGTTTTACGGTTTCTTGAGCCCAAAAAAATTCATGCTGATCACTTAGACATAAAAATAAAATAAATAAATCCTGGCTAGGTGCTATAATGCAGTACTCTCACCGTACACCAACGTCCACGTGGAGTGTGACTTTGCATCAAAACATATTTTAGGTGCTGGAGCAAATTAGCATTGTTTGTATAGTTTGCAAAACATAAAATTTTAAAACATCTCCACCTTGTATGTCAAAATTTGACATCTAATTTTATAATAATTTTTAGTTATATTTTTTCAGATTGATCGATACAACATATTGGAGCTCCACCCGATACCAAATCAGCGATTTGGGTGCCGTGTGGAGCTCCATCTGAGCTTAGTGTACTCTATTAGAGTACGTTCCCTTTGCTTATACATATAGGGAAATGATCCCCTAAGTCAAATCATTGATTTTGAAAGGCGAAATTCTCGGAATGTAAAACACATCTTTGACCCATGAACTAAAGGCAAAAATAAGCATATTATTTGATTTGTCAGTAGAAAAGTCAATTTGGACTTACATTGGAAATTTCTTTGATATGATAATTATTGGGTCTCAATCCATTGTAGGCTTTTTTTTTTTTTTTGATTACCCAATCCATTGTAGACTGATTTCTTTCAGCAATCATCTTATGGTAGGGGATTGATCAATGGTCTATATTTTATAAAAGCAACAGAAAAAAAGAAAATTTGAGCAATAGCAGCATCAGGGAATTCTTCCTATCATATTGTGTTATCAGATGTCATAAATATGAATGGCTAACATATTTTAGAGAGAACCATTTATTTGATGCAATTTTATTGCGCTCTTAATCTTATGACAGACATGCTTCTTTGATGGAATCTTCTGGCACAGTTGATCTAAATATCTTTTGCTTCGCATTGGGTTTTACCATAAAAAAATGTGATATTCCGGCAGAGTTGATCTAACTATCTATTGCTGCACATCGGGTTTTACCATACAAAATGTGCTCATCTGGCCATCTCATAATCAACTTATTATGAGATGTATATATAGCCTTCTTTGTGCAACCGAATTATACTATTACCTTCAGATTGCTCTATCTTAATAATTGAGGGTGCATTTGGCTTTGCTACATGGGACCTAAGAGAGACTATTGGGCTCCGATGAAACAGTTGAGGCTCGGAATGTGTTTGGTAAACCAGCTCTCACCTCCATTTGCACTGATGCAGAGCTGTTTTAAGTGAAAATGGGCTTTCTGGCAGAGCAAATTAAAACTTTGATCTTTGGCTGAACAAATACTTTACATAGATGACGTTTGACTGCGTGATAGAGATTGTATTTCGTCCCAATAAATAATAAAGATCTTCAAACCATGACTCATTTATCTGATGGAACATATATGATGACTTTATGTGAGACACATCCCAAAAAGTGACTTGAGTATCAAGTCACCTAGCACTATGCCACGTACCTAAATACAGACTCATTAGGATTCCAAACCTCAACTCATAGAGTTAGTAGGAGGTATCAGCACGAGATTGGGCTTTGTTTGTAATTGGATCACCTTTTGTGATGTATGCCATGTGGAATCATCATGGATCTCATGTAATTTGACTCTTATGATCTTAGAGTGAAAAATGATTCCGATCTTCATATATTATTGTAGCATAAAGCTCATATATTTTAAATAAAGATTTTAGAATGGGTCACCGATTGCAGAGGCATGTGATTTTATCCATATTGTGACATGTACTTCTTAAGATATGTTGGCTGAAGATTTAAATTAGCTACATCTCTATCATGGGATTTAAAATGGTCAAACACTTTAAAATGAACAGCTGCCATGTAATTCTTTATAGTGAATGGCTCAAATCAGTTCTAGCCGTGCATTTTAAAGGTGTTGATCGTTTTGAATCATATGATAAAAATGTTTTTCCTAAACTTTAACACTATATATCACTAGATCATGATCTTAAAATAACAAGGCTTATTTTCAGAAAAATGATGCCGCATGTCAAAAGACTGACCAATTCCAATGCTTGGTTTGGAACATGCCCCGTTGTGTCGATTACCATATATGAGCTCCTCAGCAAAAGGAGAGCTGACCAATTTACCATCAAAAGATTGACCCATTCACATTCAAGATGAGTGGGTGGGTTACCATATACGAAAACCATTTTAAACTGCAAGAAAAGAGATGCTCTCTGCCTCACCAATAGTCTGCCCTTTATTTTACCCTCTCCAACTGTCAACTGTTAGTTACCTCCACCCATGGTTTTAAACATCGGTTTGAGACAAATATATTGGCCGACCCATATATGTCATGCATGGCTCGAGTCAGGTGATCATTAACCATATATATATATATATGGGTTACCGTATACGAAAGCTATTTTAAACTGCAAGAGAAGAGATGCTCTCAGCCTCACCAGTAGTCTGCCCTTTATTTTACCCTCTCCAACTGTCAACTGTTAGTTACCTCCATCCATGGATTCAAACATCGGTTTGAGACAAATACATTGACCGACCCATATATGTTATGCGTGGCTCAAGTCAGGTGATCATTAACCATATATATATATATATATATATATATATATATATATATATATATATATATATATATATATATATATTAGTTTAATAAAAATGCCCTTTGATTAATATCAAAATTTTCTCAATTAAAATGACTGTTTAAAAAAAAAAAATTATAAAATTCTTCACTTCATATTAGCTCTTGAGAAAAATGTTCCATGATAGCATTGTAGCGTGCATGGTTTTGGAGGGTTTCTGCACCATATATGAAAATATCGAGAGCATTGATACCATTAAATTCTGCCATATGTTACTTAATTCACTCATTCACCTAAAGAATCGCGAATCGGGTACATCGAACCCAATTCAGTGTGACAAGCAAATTCTCGAATAGATATTAAGTATTTATCTAGAATAATTTAAAAGCATAAAAAACAATTTAGAGCTAAGGACTTTATGATTTATATATTTTAAAGTTAGCCAATTTGTCATTTATATTTTATTTATTATAAAATATAAATTTATATTATAAAATTAATAAATAATTTAAAACTCATCCTACCCTAGGCGAATCAGGTCGCTTGACACTAGCGAATTGTGAAAATTGCAAACTCGAATTCAAATAGAGCGAATCAGTGAACTAACTCAGATTTGGCTGCCCTGTCGGTCTCCCAATAAATCGGGTAATTCATGATAAATTGTATCTCAATAAATGAGGCAATTCATTATAAATTTGTGCATCCATCTCAAGACCATTTGGCTATGAGTGGAGGAGCCCAGGTTCTTATAAAAGCAGAGATAAGTATGTCAGTGGGTGTCTATGAGTGTGATTGTGAGTGCAGGAGTGTATGTGTTTGCATGAGTATGTGTGTACTTGCATAAGACCAATTCCAACCTATAAATTATAAATAGCTACACAATCTCCTGATTATATTGGAATTAGAATTAGCTTTCAGAGGGCATAAGACCAATTCCAATGACTCCAAAAATTGTAGATCGCTATGCCCACAAGGGATTAGCTTTCAAGATAAACCACTTTCTCCATTTCTCAATCACAATTGATCTCAAAATGGAATAGCAAAGGTCGGCATGCATTGCCTTTGAACCGATTGCATTATTTTTTTTTATCATTATGCTTCTAAAATTGGAGGGTTGCACTTGGAGACAGACGACCAATAAAAACTAGTTGATAACTAAATTGTGACCATCTTTGTTTCTGTCATGGAGCTTTCTCTTGAAACCATTAAAGGTGAAAAAATTCCTTGAAACAATTTTTTATGATGACCCCTTATAATTAAGAACATAAAACCTCCTCCTCTAGATCCTAAAGAAATAGCAAGAGGCTTGAACAGCTATATTCTATTTCTCCAAATCTTTAGATCCAATCAGATATCCTTGAACTCGATCCAGGAGAAAAAAAACTCCAAGAAGCCCATGATAATGAGTTTTTGGACATCCAAAGCATCAAGCTTCAGGGAATGATTTCTAGCCTTAGTAATCCATCTGCCATAAAATGATGATAACAAGATCTAACATAAAACCTTCCTTGCCATAGAGAAGTTGAAGAAGAATATGGATAAAAAAAAGGATGAAGTAGAAGTTTGGCCACTATCTTGCCCAGCAAATCCTTCATCTTCCTCATTCTTTCACCTAAACAGATCAAGAAAACTAGAATATTCCCCTATCACTTAGAGAAGAAGCCTAAAAGAAAACTTGCATGATAACATGCAAGAGAAGGAATCTAGAATCTAAAATCACTAGAAACCCCTTTCGTTAGAGCTTTAACGCCATAAAAGTCATAAAGCCCAAGACCCTGTTGTCTTCTTAACATCTTATAAGCTGCAAATCTGTGGCTCTTTCTGTGAAAATTTGAATCTGAAATCTAGACCAACTTCCTATCAAATGGCGATTGATCCGAAAAGTAACCTTCGTGTATTTGGATTCAACTATGCAAACGACATAACTGCCTAACCGACTTCAATTAAGTCGATGTCAAAATAAAGTGGTTGCTCTAACCACCTATCTAACCTCTTCTCCTCCTCCTAAATTTAATTTGTAACTAGAGAAATTCAAATAACTTGAGGACCAAATCTATGGTGGAGATTGTTGTCCACATTTGACGTGGAGGGCTGTGTAAGAACATATAGTTTTCCACAAGGCTCTCATGCATGAACCAAAAAAAAGGCTCTTGCATAGAGATGAAAAGATTGACAGAATTTAGAGAATCCGGTGGGAAACTAAAGTAATGGTAACTGCCCAAATGATACTACATAACAAACCAAAAGGCGCACCCAGCAGAACACCATACAAATCAGGGTCCCTCCAATTGAACAGTGCTACAACATACTCACACTAGGGTGCCATGCTGCCAAGTGCCAAATAGAAATTAGGCCTGACTTTCTAGGACCTACAACCGATCATACATGGTGCACATTTGATTGCCAGATAGTGCCTCAAAATTCTCACTGATCTCATCCGGACCCACTATGAGACGTCTACTACCTTTCCAAAAGCACAACTGTTCAAAGAGATATGAGTAGACCATTCGATTCTATAATGGTAAATGACAATCTCTTTATGTTTTTATCTCATTACTCAAAATTTCTTAGTCAAAATGTAATTTAAAACACGAGACGTAATGCCCGACATGTCTCGTCTCAGGTGAAATTTAAAACCATGGCAGTGCAACATCTTCCAAGAGCACATTTCTTAATTGCCCGGGGAGTGGGCAGGAGGCTACATGGTGTTAAAAACAGAGTAGGAGTGGATCTGACATGCTTTTATGTTGTTCATGGTGCAAAGCAAAACCTTAGGCCGCTTTTGGGTTAGAACTTTAAGGCCAAAGAGCTGCTCTTCTGCTCTTTGACTCCAACAGGAAACTGCTCTTCTACAAGTGAAAGATTGTAGAGTTTATATAATTGGGCATAGAAATATTAAATTCAACTTCAATTAATAACTTAGCAGGGTCAGTTGTCTCACCTTTATAGAAATCCCATACTCGTGCATGATATATCCATTCTTTTTTGCCTTTTTCAAGAACCCAACATCCTTATTTTTCTTGTCAAAAACTAAAGATCGTCTCCATCCGATAACCCTTCCTTCGGAATTAAATATCTCTGAATCTCCAGACGTCGACTTCCAACGCTCGCAACCGACTGTTCGACTCGACCTGCTGCCTCCTCCCCCTTCCTTCATCTCTCTTCTGCTTGTGAAGAAATAAAGAACTTTCTCCTTTTTAACTCCATTAAATAACAGCCACGGTTCCACACCGTATAAGTCTTTTTCTTTGATGACATCAGACGGTAGCCGTTCACCGCGTACCTTCTTGCTAAGGTAATGGGTGATGAGTTCTTCATCTGTTGGCTCAAACCTATACCCTTTTGGTAATCCTTCGATTTCCATGTTAAATTTTCTTCTTCTCTCCTAACTTTCTCAAACAAATATTTTTCTCTTCTCTTTCTCTGTGTTTTTTACTTTCTTCTCTCCTCACTTTCCCTCTCTGTTTTTACGTTTGTCTTTCTCGCGTTAAAATGGCTGCCCCGTCTTATGTTTATATATATATATATATATATATATATATATTATGAGACGCAGTGTCTGAAAGAAGAAATCAGGGTGGTGAAAATAGAATTGGTACGAACTTATAATCTAAGTTTGAAACTGTGTTAGACACGTTGGCATCTGAAGATATTACTTTCTATTTTTCAAAGGTGGGCCATCACTACTTTCTCTCTCTCTCTATCCTACTATGTTGACACGTTGGCAATTAAAGATATTACTTTCTATTTTTCAAAGGTGGGCCATCACTACTTTCTCTCTCTCTCTCTCTCTATCCTACTGTGTTGACACAGCAATTAAAGATATTTCTATCCTACTGTGTTGACACGGCAAATAAAGATATTTCTATCCTACTGTGTTGACACGTTGGCAATTAAAGATATTACTTTCTATTTTTCAAAAGTGAGCGTCATCACTATTCTCTCTCTCTCTCCTACTTTTTCTTTTGCAAAGTGGACGTCATCTCTAAGTCTCTCTCTCTCTCTTGACACGTCGGCAATTGAAGAGATGTTATTTTCTATTTTCCAAAAGTGGGCATCGTCTCTACTCTCTTCTCTCCACGTCGGCAATTCACAGATTTCCAATGCGTTGGCATCTGTGAAAGTATGTTTTTTTAATATATATAAAAAAGGTAAGAAGCTTTAACGCTGCCCAATGATTCCACGTTAATTGAATTGGTATTAAATTTAGGGTATGGCTATTCTTACCGGTTTTATGAGCAAGTATCACACCGTTTTTCATGAACAAAAATCATTGACTTATTTAAATCAGATGATAGAGATTACTTTTTGCCTTTCAACAAACAGATCTTAAGCTCATGCAATGTGTATCAGACGGTCAGATAGACAAAAGAGTTTACCTTTACTTTTAGGGACATGTGCAATGTGTGGAATCAACATCTGATAAAACATTGGAACAAAAAATAATTTCCATCATCTAATTCAAACCAGTCAATGATTTTCGTTCGTGAAAATTTGTGTCATATTTACTCTGAAAATGAGTGAGAATAGCCGTACCGTTAAATTTAAGAGACCCGCACTCCTGATTGTCATTTAAGCACCAAATGGTGTTTGAACAATCTTACACCATTTATTGGCTTAGAATCTTAGAAATCCATACGGTCAAAGTGATATCTCATCAATTGAAGGGCTATAGATAAAAAAATCACACTTTTTGGAAGATTCAAATCATTCGATTTGTACACTAATATATGTGGTTGCTCTTAATTTTGATGGTTAATATTGAAGTTCACCGATCAGATAGTTTACATCCACTTATAAGTAATGATCCTTTGGCTCGAAGCCATTATCCCTAAATTTAATAATTTGGTGTTTAAATGTCAGTCGAGAGCTATTATCTATAAAATTAATTACTAGTTAGGATCTTCAAAGAGAAGATAGATTTGTTGCTTAGCACACACACAGAGAGAGAGAGAGAGGGAGATTCATTTTTATGCTACGTGTTGGGTCAGGTCAAAATTTTTTTTGCTCATTAAGAAAATTTAAATGCCCGATGGGGCACCCAACTTATAACCCGACCCAATCTAATACAAACCCCTACTTTTTATACTTGTAAAATATTAGGTCCGATCGGATGTCTCATGCCTATGCCCGAGCCGACCCGACTGGACAAGTCAAGTTTATGTACCTGACCCGATAAAAGGTTGGGTTGGATATTGGGTCTATCTGACAACCCTACTCAAAGGCGAGAGTGTGCCTCTACACGAATTCCTAAACAAATATTTTTCTCTTCTCTTTCTCTTTCTCTTTCTATTTCTATAGCGATCCGAAATCTCACAACCTCTTGATTGTAAGATCTTAAACCGTACATTCGTATCATAAATCATAAAAACATAATAAGGCGATAAAACCGCCTTAAACAGCGGAAGATAAAATTTCTTTAAAACATTAATTAATCAAAATAAAACTCACGATAATGTTCTTATTCCAATAACAAGTCTAACATTATTAAAACTTGAACAATCTTAATAAAATATTAACTGATCAATGTCTTATTTATATAAAACTAATAATAATAACTAGAAAGGAAAATAGATAATTAGGCCACGAAATCATCATCGTCATTCAGCTCAGTTTCCTGAGCACCATGTGTCGTTTCATCGCCATAGACCCATACGTTATCATCGGCTACACTTGTCTCATCTGGTCACCCACATCAATAAGGGGTGTAAGTTTATACTTGTATGGACCATACATGTAATTCATTAAAGCATAAAATATCAGTCATAGCTATATGAACATTTCGATATATTTCATGTGTGTGTGCATGTGACATGTATAATCTTAATAAGCTTAAATGAACTGAACATAAACATGAATATCAATGTTACATGAATACATTATTTCTTTTAATTTCATCTTTCTTATCATTTAATGCACGTTAGACTTCATCCTGCTCAAAATGTTGGATTGTAATCATGTTTACCACTTGTTTAGCTAGACTCCGTCATGCTCAAGACGTTGGGTCTAATCAATTATATCATTTATTGCACGTCAAACTCCGTCTCGCTCAAGACGTTGGATTTAATCATATTTATCATACTCTTATTTAGTTAGATTCCATCTGACATAAGATATTGGGTCTAATACTTTTTTAGACTCCATCAAGTATAAGATATTGAGTCTAATGCTTCTTAATCATGTTTAGTTAGACTCCACCAAACACAAGATGTTCGGTCTAATACGTTCTTAGACTCCATCATGTACAAGACATTGAGTCTAATGCTCATTGACCATGACTTGAAATTTTATCATGTTGTACGCATCTTGGTTGTGCATTATATATATTATCATGAAATATGTAAAATGCATAAGAGTAATATCATAATGCATAAGCATTTAAGTGCATTTAATCATGGTACATAAACCTTGAAATGTTTACAATCATGGTGCATAAACATTATAGTGCATACCATACGATCATAGTGCATAAATATTAACATTTAATGATACTATTATGAGAAGAATTAAATATAGGACTCAACTATTTAAATTCAATCTATTGAATTCATGTTTAGACTCAATCTATCAATTTTAGCTCAACCCATTGGTTTTAGTTCAATCCATTGAATTCTATTCATGGTCAATAGATTAATTTTTCAATCAATTGACATAAATCAATGCTCAGGCTCAACCTATTGAGTTTTGTTCAATCCATCGAGTTCTGTCTGTTATTATTTAATGTTCATCCCCAATCGATTGACATCCAAGAATCAATCGATTGACATAATTCTGTATATTTTTTCAAAATAATATCATTTATTAGTATTTGTTTTAATATTCATCCTCAATCGATTAACATCCAATAATCAATCGATTGATATAATTCTGTGCATTTTCTAAAATAATATCATTTATTAATATTTATTTTAATGTTTATCCTCAATCGATTGACATCCAAGAATCAATCAATTGACATAAATTCGTGCTCAATTTATTGAGTTCTTTCTGTGACTATTTAATATTCATACTCAATCGATTGATATCCAAGAATCGATTGATTGGCATAAATCTATGCTCAGACTCAATCCGTTGAGCCCGACTCAATCTATTGATTTCTCAAAATCAATCTATTGATGTTAATCCTGAGCACGCCCTAACAATGCTCAAATCTCATGGTAAATTTTAACCCATCTTCTTTTTAACCAAAATCTTCAACATTAGAAATCATTAATCATAGCATGCATCAATTTAATCAACTATTCATTATTCATGAAATAAACTCACTATTTTACATAAAAATTTATTTAAAAATTAATATTTTAAGTTCAATGGAAAACATGATTTCTCCATATCTAGATCGATTATACCACCACGATTAGATTAAAATCCCAATAATGATGATGATTCTAACAGGAGGTGAATGTCACTTGAGAATATACACCAACGTCCTGCCGATCTTCCAAAAGAAAGGTTCTAGAAAGATAGATCTAGAATTTTTTCTCTAAGGTCTCTATGGTTTCTGACGGTTCTATTGGGTTTTCGTAAGACACTTATTTAGAATATCTTGGAGATTATCCGATGTTAAGCTAACACACAAAGGAAGACTGTATAAGCTTTTACATCAAAGTCCAAAATAGAGATTTAGAACACACATAAAAATGTTTGATCCCTAGACCTCTTGTCTATAACTTGAAGGCCTGTAGAAAATCAAAACATGTATTTTTAATTAAAACCTTTGAAAAAGTCACGGCATGCGTGGAATACGTTATCAAATACATACACATAAATTAAGTGTATCAAAGACATAAAATTCATATCATAACAATTTCTTTATTTTTATCTCTCCTCTCTTCCTCTCTTTATTTCTTTAGGTTCGTCTCTCTCCTTTAAATATTGTGTTATTTATAGGGTAATAAGCATTAAAATGACTCTATTTTGAGACTAAGAAACGAACCAAATTAATTAATTCTTTACTTAGGGTTAGGGCTCTCAATGGGTCAGGCCAGCCCAGATTTTAGCTTACATCCGACCAGAAAAAAGTAATATATTTTATGAAGTCAACCCGAGTCGAGCTAAGCATGTGGTGACCCAAATTGATCCGGGCCGAGCTTGGATTGAGTGTTCCAACACTTGGCCCGCATATATATATATATATATATATATATATATATATATATATATATATATATATATATATATATATATATATAGCTAAGAGTATTTTAATTAAATGACATGAGCTTAAACGTGAACGGTTTAAAATCAATGGCATTTAAGTGAAAATGCACTTTCAATCTCAATCGGTACTAGCTTCATAAATAGAAACCCTAAAATGGGGTTTTTATTTTATCGCAATCACTATTATCTCAAGTCTTAAGTCTAAGCAAAAAACTTTTTCGCTCCCTCAAATTCTCTCTTTTTAAAAATTAATTTGAAATTTTTTATTTACCAAATTTTATTTAAAAAAATAATTGGCCAAAAAATGCCCTAAAAAAGACTCAAGCCCGGCTCGCTATGAGCCGGACATGGGCTGAGTACATCGCAGCCCGTGTTAGGGCTGGGCTAAAAAAATGAGGAACCAGACTCTGGTAGGGCCGGGCCGAGTTGAACCCCACCCCAACCCTAACTTGGCCCATTGAGAGCCCTACTTTGGGTACAGTCCTTGCAACGTCCCCAACACAGATCATTTTTTGTCGGAGGTTCTCATACAATAGATCCTTAGAATATGAGCCACATATCTGATAGCCAAATGTTGCTTCCATATGGTACACATCCCCAAAAAAATTAGAGAACCCTTCTCATTATATGTCATTATCACAATCACTTTTGGATATGTGTGCAATATATAATCATGTAATAGTTGGGGCATGATCTAAAGATCTATTGCATGAAATAATGGTAAGTAATCTATGTTGTTTGGTTCAAGTCAGCCAATTGTGCTAATGTACTAAATCATTTTTGGTAATTAATTAATAGTTTAGGAAAATTATAAAAGGTTGACTGTTTTTGATAGATAAGTTTGTGACAGCTTATGTGGCGTTAGCCAGTCACGACCTGCCACAATTTTGTCCACAGCTGCAGTGGTTGGGCCCCACACAAACTAGTTGTAAAATCATCAATAAAAAATTGGCCAATGTCCTTTAGTTTGAGTGCTTTAACTGGGGAGTCGCTAGTTTTCTTTTACTAATGGAATCCAACCACATCTGCAACCTTTGAAAATAGGAGACTCTTGACTGTACGTCATCCTCTAAAAAAGTGAGAATCATAAAAGTCAAGATTATCTCATATCCAAGGGCTGCAGATATGGTTGAAATCGAAATCCAGTTCAACCTGGTTGGACCTAACCATTGCCCTATGTCATATTTTCACTTAGGGTATCTCTATTTGCGCTTACGCATTCTTTGAAAGCGCTCATGTCTTAAACCTCTTGAAAATCATTGATTCTTTATAATCAGATGATGGAGATCGTGATTCACCATGATCTTCTAGATAATAGAGCTTGAGATCATGGCGCACCTATCGAACGGTCAATTTTTTATTTCATGTCACATATCCTCAAAATATGACAAAATTGACATTTGAGCATGATGTGTGCCATATGATTCAAGGACCATTTTTTTGAGGATCTGTAACACATGGAATATGGAATAAAAAATTTACCTCCTGATAAGTGCGCCATCATCTCAAGATCTATTGTGTGGCAGATCAAGGTGAAAAAAGATCTCCATCATTTGATCAGAAGCAAACTACGTGTAAAAGTCAAAAAATCACTGTCTTTGACAGTGATTTTAAAAAAAAAAAATAGTTGTAAAAAACGCAGTGATTTTTTTTACCATTATACAAGACAGCGGTTTATGAACCTCAACAACGACTGCTCTTAACAGTCACAGAAAAAATCACTACTTTTAACAAAGGATTTTTTATACAATTTAAAAAAAAAAATAAAATTTACGTCGACGATTTTTTATGTAATATTTTTTAAAATAATATTTTTTTAATGCTTTTTTATTTAATGCAATTATTTAATGTTTATTTTAATGCAATTTTTTTCATATTTTTTTTAATGCTTTTAAAAAAATTATATAAAAAAAAACTATTAAACACATGCATTCAACTCAAATGCAAATCATTCAATACCATTAATAAAAAAAATAGATACCTAATTCTTTTACTCAAACAAAAGATTGTATTTAAAATTATGATCCAACCTTTCAAATCAGCCAAACATTTTAAACTCTACATGTCCAATCATTTTATTCAAACAAAAAAAAAGAATAAAAGAAAGAGAGTTAACAATCTAAGGACCTCATGACCCATTGTCAAAATAAAAGAAAAAAAAAAATTAAATTTTCTTTGCATCTCCTGCCAAGTGTTCCCGTCTCCTAGTGATCCTTTTGAGGTGAGCTTCAAATCGGAAAGTTTCACCTGAAATCAAAAGGAGAACATCATTAAACTGAGACAGTGATGACTTCCATTTAAAGAGTCCTCATCTAATAGGCCGGTTGAAAATATTGACCTGTTATATAAATAGGTTGTATTCAAGTTAGCTCAAACCTGACCTGAATCCAACCTGGTACCTGTTTGCTACACAATATATAGGTATATCATTTTTCTAACAGATCCAGGTCAGGTCCAAAAGTGGATAACAAGTCGGGGTCCAAAACTGAAAATGCAATTAAACCTATGAATCAAGAATGAGTACGGAAAAAGTACTTGATACTGATAAATACATCTTTTAAAACACATTGACTTATAGAAAATATTCAAAATTTCAATTTTACGCTAATGATAAGTATAAAGAGAAATACAAATTTATATAAATATGAATACCAACAGAAGGCATAAGTATAAAAAGAAATACAAGTTTTATCATCATACCCATGGTATACAAATGTGTTCGGCCCTCCCGTTCATCACATCCTCCCCCAAACATGCCAATCCCTTAAGAAAGCAGTGGAGTATCCTTGTCTATCCCTGCATTTAAAGGAATTAGTGTGAATATGTATTGCAAAGTTTGCTTGTATAGGCAACAACACAAAATTGTTCAAAAATTACCAGGAAAAAGAACAAGACCATCTATAGATACTCTTGCCAAGTCTGTTGAAATTGTGTTAAAGGAGCTGGAAACTGCAAATGGAGATATTCGAACCCTTAGATTTATGTGTAGAGCAGCAGCTGTGTATATTAATGCATCATTCCATTGTGTCAAATTTGCATAGGAGACTGTTAAATGACAGTTCTCCACGAAAACAATCCGTATCGCTAGTATCGGTATCTGCCGAGTTTTGATACCATGGAAAGGACATACACACAGCAAGAGCTACTCATATAGAGTTATAAATGTATAGTATAAACATACTGGCATCCGTGCAAAAACTTTGTTCTTGGCACCACGACATAAAAATTTCATGCATCTCTACAAGATATGAGCTCCCTATAAATGAAATGTTTTTTTTTTTTGCAATTCATAAAGTTGTTATCTTAAACTTAACCATATGAAAAACATCATAGGTTTTGCTCTAACTAACATATATGAGAATACAAAGTGCCTGCATTTTGGAGGTGGACGTCCTAGAGCAGCCAAAAGCACACAGAGTTGGTCCTATCTTAAATTGACGCTAATCAATATAATAATCTAACTTCCTCTGTACAATAGTTTGGAGATAATATGTCAGGTATGGTGTATTAGTAGTAAATGTGATGACTTAGTGTTATAAGAATCTAGTTGGGTTAGTGGGTTTAGTCCCAAATTGGTTGGAAAAGAGTGTTGTAACATGGCCAAGGTATCAGTATCGTATTGGTATCAGGAATCGGTCCATCTTGGACCCAAACGTATCGGCCGATACGGACTAGGTGTTTTTTTTTTTTGAAAAGAGTAAAGTAAAAAATCTGTACGGGTCAGAATTGGCCCAATACCGATACTAATACTAACACCTGTATCGGGGTGGTATCGGCCGAGTTTTGATACCCTCTTTTCTCTCCCTCTTTCTCTCTCCTAAACCTAATTAGGGTAAATCTTCTAAGTTTATTATTATTATTATTAGATTTTTACTTTCAGCTCAATAATTTAACTTAATGTTCACTGGATATAAGAATGTCCACTAGAAGTCCACTAATAAGAATTGAGAACGTCATAGAAAAATTAAACCATAAGAGGAAAGAGTCGCGTTCTGGTTGCAATGGTGTTGTAAACTAATGGCTATGATGTTGCTGGTGATGGCAATGCATTTTTCATTAAATGATGATAACCGACAGTGAAATACATACCCTTTGGTGTTCTCCTTGTCCACTATTATATCCCCTAAAAGCTGGATCAACTCCAAACCCAATAATTTGCCTGTCGCAAAAACGAATCACATATTAATTTAATATCAGAATTATGGGGAGTGACCGACATTTAAACACCAAAATCGTGTGTGACTGATCTTAAACCATTAAAGTGCGCTTTACTGTTAGACTATATGACATATCTTTATGATCAACCTAAATAGTCCAAGCGGCAGTCCTTCATTGGTACATGTCTCAGCCAAAGAATCATGCTATAAGAGGAATCAGTCCATCAAACTAACTGTATGAGCTATCACTTTGATGGCTTGGGCTCTCCACATCTTACACCTTTAATGGTGTTAGATCATTTAAACACCAAAATGGTATTCAAATGACAGTCAGGAGAGACAGTTCCTAATAAATCATATTTTCTGGATAAGTAAATCATTTTTCTTAACCATGTGATTAATTTTTAATCCTAGGTCATGAGTTTGGACCATTCCAGATTTTGCTACCTCCAATCATATGTACAAAGCATCAATTCCAATCCAACACCCACAATTATCTACTTACGAAAACATCAAGGACGACAACAACAGTAGCATTAAATATCACGCGACCCCAAGGTTTTACAATAATGAACAAAATTGAAACCAGTATCAACTATATTTTAGATAAATTGAACTAAACCAACCAATAATATCTACATGGGAAAAAAGTTCATATGTTTGAAATTTGAAACACATCTTTGCTATCTATTGGTAACTCCATCAGCCGACCCCAAATAGATGAGATAAGGCTATGACAATGATGATTAGTGAATCTCCAGTTCATATTCTTACAGCAATTGTATGTGGGGGGTCTGGGGACACATATACCGAGCTTCTAGATTGATATAAGATATGATAAGGTCCCACACCTTGGGACACATATATCGAGCTTCTAGATTGATATAACATATGATCATGTCCCACACCTTGTCATTTTTTGTTCTTGAATCAGATTGTGTTATGATCACATGTACCATATTATATGTGGTCCAAGCAAGTTCAATACACACTTCTTAAAGTACAACATATAAAATGCACTGCACTTAAGATGCTACAATATATAAAACAGTAAATTTACATATGATCACTTAGATGTATGCGTGATGAATTTGGCATGTGTTATCTATGACTCCTGTGTATTTGCGTGTATCTACTGTGAATAAACATATTGTCAAACACCAATGACTCCAAGCAACAGAGATAATTAACTAATTTTATCATAGATCTTTCTACTCAAAACTACTTACACTTGGCTGAGATTCAGGAGATGCGATATTTACAGCCACCTGCCTGAGCAAAAAGGTTTAGGAAAAACTAGTATCATTTGGAATCAGATAACTTGGAAGCTTTGAGTCAAGGTAGTAGACATATCTCACACTTATTTGAACCTCTGCTACGAAACCAAGTGTCTATGCAGGTCCGGTGTGCTTTGACAAGCTCACCTCGACATTGGCATCCAAGATCCAATAGAGTTTCCTCTAATTGGTGCTGAAAAACTCTGTTATAAAATTAGAAAACAAAGTGAAATTGTTATTTTACATGAATTAGGAAAAATTCATGAAAATTTAAGTCTACCGCTCAAAACCAAGAGTATATAAGAACACTATCACCTTTCACATTGCAAATATAGTCCATCCATACGATACTATTGGGTAGTTTACCCTTAGAGAACTCATTTTCAAAGCGTATACTTAAGGAAAGACAAAAAATAAGAGCAAAGGCTACAAGTGAATCAAAAGTAGTGTTAGGTTAATACAGTTGATCACCTCATCTGTTGTGATTAAATGCACATGCATGCATACTTGCAGCTATGGAAAAGCCCCCACCAAAGCAAAAAACAAAAAGATCAAACAATTAAAAAGGATTCACTACGGCCCTCTTTGGCAAATTTGCTTCCAAAAAGAACTTTTTAGGGTTAAATATTGCTATTGGGTAAGAAGCACTTTCGACCCAAGGACTTGGTTACCTCTAGCTGAAAATGGAGAAGCAGCCCCAAGTTGCTTCTCCAAATGCACACCATTTTCAGTTAAAGCATTCATCCATTTTATAAATGAAAAATGAAGATTTCTGCAATCCAAAACAATCTTTGCATTATCTGAGTAAAAAATCATGTGAAAATTGGACTTAAAAAAAAAAACAATAAATCAGTTTTGAAACATGCATTCCTTACTCATTGCAATATGTTAGGTTTATCCCTATCATGGATTCCTCAAAGCGTTCTACAATGCTACAACTCTCTCTGATGTTGTTGGTTCTAATCCTAGAACTACTAATAGTGATCGTCATCTCTGCCCTCCTAGACAACATTACAGAGAGTGCTATTATGCTATCTTATATGATATTTACATAGGTGCCTCAAGATTCACTAATACTTTGGTGGGAGAGTTTTTTAGAGCTATTTTAGGTTCTAATATCATCAGCATAAGTCGTCTCCATTTAATTACTAGATGGGACTTATTGGGTGATGCTTCTATTTCTATGAATATTATTTCATCTTTTCCAAGTTACAAAAAAATATATGCAAGTTAAGAAACTAGCATAAGTCTCTCAAAAAGAAATTCTTGAAGCATGTGCTTTTCATTACGAAAATAAAATAAGGAACTTTCAAGTCTCTCCGTATCAAACTAAAGCATCAATTTGCTAACCAAAGCTTACACATTGTAGAAAACGGAGGGATGTTGTTAATGAAGCAATTATTCTTTGAAGAAATGACGATCCACATCATTAAGTGATGCCCTTAGTATTTCTAACTCAATTTACTCTGGAAATTTTTTAAGGATGAGCCAGGACAGTTGAATGCAGTCAAACATAATCAAGAACCACAAGATAATTTTGTTGGGCATAAAAAGACAAAGACGCAGATTGAGGACGGTCCAAGGGGGCAGTAGATGGCATCATCATGATGCCAATATGGTGCATAAGATGGCTTGATGGCATCATCTTTAAGCCAACTGTTTTCAAATAGAGTTAATCTACAATGGGTGTCCACCCATCATGTGCATTAAAGCAATCTACACATGTGTTTGGCAACCCCTTGGCCCTGTTTGGCAACCCTTTGCAATGTACTATAGCAGAAACTCCATAAACTGACTAGCAGGCATGTGTCACAACTAGCCTGCTATTCTGTAGATTGCAGCACAAAAATATCTCAAATCTCATCCAGATTCCTACAAGTTGGCGAAGGGTGAAGCATAGAGAAATAAGCTTGAAAAAGAATGGAACTCGACCCACAAGGTGTCTATTATGATTGCTTCAATTGATTGCACAGTAGCTAAGTATCATTGAAACTCTATCAGACCATTAGCACCACAGCTCTAAATCAAACAACGCAGGAGTGGATGCTCAATTGTGGTAAGAGCAAAATACAGATAAACTGAAAGCTCAACTGCACTAGATAGAGATCCTACAAGCATCTAAGACCAAAAGCCTAATTTTTCATTCATTATTCAAAGTCTCCCAACTGTAGATCAAACAATGTAACGCATCTAAAACTTAAAGCCTCCATACCACATGTTCAATCTAATCTAAACCATCCGATCAAATTAAAATAACAACAAACCACAATTCTAAAAAACTGGAATGCCCCTAAATTTCTCTACAAACTCATAAAGAACACAATAATCCTAACAGATATGTGTGTGCATATATATTTTACTGATGAGTGATTTCGTAATAACTCTTAGGTCATTTTAGGATTTTAACTGTGCAAATTTGTGAAATCACAAAAATCTTGCAGGTGCACATAGGTACAAAGCAAATTATAAGAACAACATCTATCTCAAAATTACATATAGGCTCAAACAGAAAAGGGGTTTCCTTTTTGACATTTTACATTTCACTTTTTCAAGAAATAGATTAGTTTTATCATAAAAAATATTCAACTAAAAGTGCGACCCAAAAATATACTAATGTGAAAAAGGGAAGCATCTAATCCATGCATTCTAAAATGAACAATTGTATATATTTTCTAATCATCAAAATTACAGTGCACCAACCAGATGTTTAGAATCCCATAATAGATGTTTTTTTTTTGCCCAGATATGTGTCAAAATGGGCTGTTGGTTGAATTTGTTGGGTTGATTAAACATGCGTGCCACATGGCGTAAAGGTTAATGGTCATACCACAATCTGTGAATGCTGTGATAAGAGGACCAGAGATGGAAAAAAATTCGAAGAATCGAACCGCAGAAAAAAAAATAGACCCAAAACCGATTGAAACCGAAACCGATTTTGTATCGGTTCGGTTTAAGTTTTTGATGCCGAAAACTAGTTGGGTAGGAAGCGAAAACCAATAAAAAACCGACAAAAAAAAATGATGGAAAGACCCAAATACCGAACCAAAACCTGAAAACTGATGCTAAAACCGGTTTGTGAAACCGAAACTCACCTATTCGGTTCATGCGAACCGCCCCTGCCCTTGCCCCTGCTCACCAAAATGACCAATAACCTCAGACCCAGACCTACTCTTATATCTCAGTCACCCTAAAATAACTCTCTCACTCTCTCTCCCGCCTTTGGTTTTAAAAAAAAAAACTGTCCAAATACATTTTTTTTCATATATATATATATATATATATATATATATATATATATATATATATATATATATATATATATATATATATATATATATATATATATATCACAGCATATCGGCCGGATTCCAAGCCTATACGTATTGAATATAGGAGATACGAATTGATTATAGGGAACACATACCAGCCAAATCGGCCGACATTAAAGTATTTAAAAAAAATAAATTCTCAATGGACATTTTTTGTATTATTTCTAGTTCATATCAAATAACCATAAACAAGAGATAACAAAAATTTCCTTCCTCATTGGTCTTTTATCAAACACCTACTGTGCAGCCATCATGCACCACTAACATCATGTACATAATCCATATAACTCATCAACAAAAATTGTTCTGGTAGCTTACTGTCCATATATCACAGCATAAATAAGAAGTGCAGCAAATCTGGTGAAACGGTAACTCAGATCCTAACACAAATAATAAGCATAAAGCACTAAAATATAATATAAATTTGTATAAATTAATGGCTTGAAAAAGTAAAAAAAATCTTGGCAGACCTTCAAGTTTTTCTGCTCGATGATCTTAACCCTAAGATCACGAACAGATATGGATGGACGGCATCGAAATCAACGGAGCTCCTGAATTTGAAACGTACGACCATGATCAAAAGAATCCTTGGACAGAGGAACCCAGATCATGAAATCAAAGGAGAAAGATGAAAAATGAGAAACGAATTAGGGTTTTGGAGGGGTGGAATGGTGCGTTTGCAGAGATTTGAAGGAGAAGAAGAAGATCGAGCAACCTCGATTTCCAGCAAGCAAGGGTATCCATGGATTCGTCTTGCAGTGCTTTGAAGAAGGAGAAGAAGAAGAAGATCTGGAGATCGGAGCTCCTCGCGGTCTGAATCCCCAATCCATCCACCAAAACTTCCTTCAATAACAAATGAATCCGCAGTCGGAGCATTGCTTCGCGCGGATCAGTGGAGAAAATGGATTTCAAGTTTTGCAGAGAGAGGAAAAGAGAGGGAAAGAGAGGGTAGGGTTCAAAATAACAACGAAATAAATGAGAATATATAGATCTAATTGTGGTTAGAGTGATCGGCACTCGGCAGTCGATTATTAGACGACTGTTTTTAGCAGTGTGTTTTTTTATACTCCTGTAATAGTTTTTGGTTCATTTTGACGTAGTTCAGTGGTCTTCAAGGGTTTGGTACGTGCGTGCTTTCAAAGAAAGCTGGGGCGCCAACATAGGATCCCTTTCATTTATGGAGGATTTTTTAAGGGACCCTAAACCCGACATGTATACCATGGCAAATGGTTAAAAGGAAAGATTGTTATTTTTGGGATCTGTGTCACATGGAACCCATCTAAGCCTTTTGATTAGAAGATCATGATGGAAAGATCTTTATGACTAAAATTTGGAATGAAACATGATCTCTATCATTCGATTGGATTAGGTCAAAGGTTATCACCTGATTCAATGATTGACTCGAACAAATCAGATAATAAAGATTATTTTTTGTGCCAATTTTTACTCGAGAAATCTTTCCATCATGGTTTTCAAATCAGACGATTTAGATGGCGTTCAACATAGCATAAGTTCAAAATATAATGAATATCCTTTTTTTGTAATTATGTGCCATGTTACAAATCTCGATCTAATGCAAGTTTTAGCTCCCTTTCTTTAATTTATGTTAAGAATACTTACAGGATGGTTTCTTGAAACAGCTTTTGACAGTACAAATCATCCTATAATATAGTGTTTGATCTTTTTTTTGTATTGGTAACTGGGATTGTAGGGTCCCTACCTTTATTTTTTTTTAAAATAATAAAAATTAAAATTAAAAAAAACGAGAAGATCACAAACAATGTCTAGTGCATATACAATCTTCCCTAATGAGAGAACTAAGATATGGTGGAATGGTATCACGATGCACCCATCGAACTACATTTTCCTTATTCATGTAATAGCTCGAAAAATCACACAAAACTATGACCTCGGGATCCGTGCCCAATCGGTCATAGGTTTGACCATTTAGGAGATCAATAGTCAGTATAAGGTGTAATGAACGGATGAGATGTGATGGACTGAGTGCCTACGTGGTGTGTAATGAAAATGTGAGGTCACATACACCTATCAGGGTGCATGTGCTCAACACACAAGCTGGAGGGGAGATAAAAGGGTTTAATAACCCTAAAATCAATGTTTGAGTTATTTGAGAGAGTTAAGAAGAGAGAGAGAGAGAGAGAGAGAGAGAGTAAAGGAGAGTGAATGATCCAGAGTTATTGCAAGTGATTGGAAGGGGGGATTTAAGCATTTAACGCCGGATTCGACGCGAGGGATCCGCTAGAAGCAAAGCTGGAAACCCTAGCCTTTCCAACCACTTAACCTAATCAATTGGAGATTGATTGAAGGTAAAATTCTTGTTGATTAAATACATAGATTGAAGGGTTAGATTGTGGTTATGAATGGTTTAAATCATAGGATAAAGGCTTAGAAAAAGATGGAGAAGAAATGAGAAAAAGGTTGAGAAGAACAGCTCGAAAGGGGCTGATTCTGGCAATTTCGATTAATCGAAATGGAGGTTCGATTAATCGAAATTCGCCAGGAAGTTGAAAAGTCAAGGAACCCGACTTCGATTAATCGATTTTGGATTTCGATTAATCGATTTGGGAATCGATTAATCGACTGAGTACCTCCAGTGGACCCCGGGGGGCTGGAGGATGAGATTTGGGAAGATCGATTAATCGAAATTGGGATTTCGATTAATCGATTTCAGATTTCGATTAATCGATTTGGGATCGATTATTCGATTTTGAGAACTCGATTACTCGATTTGAGAATCGACTCGGCAAAGTAGAGAAATTCGATTAATCGAATTGGGATTCGATTAATCGAATGGGAATCTCGATTAATCGATTTCAGAATCGATTAATCGATATTGGATTTCGATTAATCGATTTTGGAAATCGATTAATCGAATGAGATTTGATTAATCGAAATTGGAGTTCGATTAATTGACTGGGCTACTTTTGTGGACTTTTGAGTTTGACTTTAAGAATCTTGGGGGGTCTTGGAACTCTTCTATGGCACCCGTAGTGATGTGTTTTACATGTTATGTGGTACCATAGGTGGTACGTGTGAACAAGTGCACAAGGAGCCACGTGGGACCTTGATGCGTTGACCAGCTAAAGACTTGAGGTAGGGAACACCTTGAACATGTACTTTATTTTACAAGAGCATATATGTAGTGATATAGAAATCAATTAAAATGCTTTCATTTCTTAAAGATTGTGAAAAGTGTGTGTGCTTGACAATCATAAGAGAACTTAAATGAACCATCCCCAGGGGATGATGAAGTGAAGAAACAAAGGCATCGGGTGTGATGCAAGTGAATGGATACATCCCAGGGATGTATCCATGATTGAATCATGCTTGATGGGGCCTAACTGATATAAGATAGCACACTTACACGGTGAATAACTATATGTAAGGCACCGATATTTTTGTTATTTGAGGTTTGATAGGGTACCCCACCGACGTGGCGGGATAACCACGACTGACGCGACAGGATATCCGTGACCGATACGGCGGCTAATCCGTAGGCCAGTGCGGAGGCTTATCCGTACAGAGTAAGCACACCCCAGGGGTGTTGATTGAGATATGTGAAACCCCGCCACCGATCCCCAGGGGAAAGGGGCTTGGGTAATATTAGTATTCCCAGAGAATACATTTAAAACTGTCTATATAGATGACGATGATGGGTATCTCGTCGGGGCTCGATGCTATCTTGCTCGGGGATTACTTAAGTTGAAAGTTTAAGTTTTGCTTTAGGCCTTCTCAGCATCATTCATGATTAACTAAAAGACATGAGTAAACTACCAGTAAACTGAAGTGTTTTCAACTATTTTCATCAATAAATGCATAGACACATCATGCATGCATATCATAGAATACATGTGAGTGATATTTTATATGTTCAACTGTGCTTTGTTCCCTATTGAGCTAGGATGTAGCTCACCCTATAGACTATACGTCGCAGGTCCACTACTAGCAGCTACCGAGGCTTCAGGAGACGCTGACCCCGGTGAGTCGGACCTTGCCGCCGGCGAGGAGTTAGAGCCACCTCCGGAGGACTTCTTCTAGAGGACTCCGTTGTGCGACTTTGAGGAGTTTTGGATAGAGAGATTGTACGGCTTGGTATGTCAAGCCTGGTTTTTGGTTAAACTTTGTGTATAATGGACTTGGATTATTCTTTTGGGCGAACCATCCATGATGATAGCTATCATCGATGGTTCGAATCGGTTCTCCATTCATGCAGAAGCATGAGGGTAGAACTGCCTTTTGAAAAGTACTTCTATATATATTTAAATTCCGCAAGTTGTTATCACTTCATTTTTATGCTTGATATACCAATGTTCCGTGCTTAGTTAAGGGGCACGGTCAAGATGATCGTGCTGATGACACCGGTTTCGGGGTGCCGAAATCCGGGCTATCACAATTCAATCCTTCCATAGCACAATAATCGGCTCATGAATTCACCTCTCTCCATATGTGCTTGATTTTGCTTTTCGACATCTCACTCATAATCTTCCTAATTTATGTCACAAGGATAATGCAACTCCATGGAACCAATTGTAACACCTGCCTCTCAAATTTCGTGTCAATCAACCAGTTGACTAATATCTGATTGTGTCAGGTGACTGCTCGATGCCAAGTCTATCCAAAAAAGTTAAGCACCCACCTTATATTAATGAGTTATTGCCCATTTCTAATGGCACCCATAGGGCACCCCTTTATTCAATTGGGTGTGGTATTAATTAAGTAAAATACAAACCACATCTCACACCATATGAGAAGCCCAAACTGATTTTGATGAACCCTGACCCGAGAATTGACTCGAATTGTGTCTGAGCCTTGGTATTAATGAGAAGATTATTGCCAACAGATCATATTTTGAAGATGATTATACGATTAGTCAATAATTTGGGTCAGTCAAACCTAGACCTAATAATCTTAAATGACAAGATGCACTAACACGTTAAACCATGTGTGTGTCTCATATGGGATAGTGGCACTTCTTATAAATAGCTATTAAGCCCAAGGGTTATTCTAGTTAATTTTTCTAGTTTCTTTAATTAAAAATTAAACACAATCTTAGCCACACACTTGCTTGACCAACTTTGACCCATCTTAGACCAGTGAAAAACTTTGGAGAAATCTGAAGTGTTAGATTGAGGTGAGGCGCCGCGGCCCACACGCCTCTCTTCGATATTCATATTCGGGCATTTCAATTTCTTTAGTCATTTTTCAATTATTTCATCTTAATTAGGTTTCATGATTCATTTACCGAACTCGGTTAAATTGCGATTCAATTCATATAAATTGCCACATTTTTTTTTTCTAAAATGTCACAGGAAATTCTTACTATTTTTCACATAATTGAGGAAACATTTAAATTCATTTTCAAGGTAGCTCTTGAAACATATTTAAATTCTTTTCGATTTAAATACCCATTCTCGTTAACCTGATCGAGCAAGTTCGGGTTTTACAACTTTATCGTAACTAATTTTATTAAGAGCGGAATCATAAATAAGATAATTCATGATATTTTCCAAAAGTTCAAACCTTAAAGAAACTAACATTCATAAAGTTCCAATACAAAGGTACATCAATAGTTTTCAAAAGTACTGGACTTAAAACAAAAGCAAAAAATCCTATCAAAAACCAAGAGTGCAAGTGTTGGTAGCTCTATAGGGAAAATGAGTTTAACTATCAGCTCAATGATCGCTCCTAGATCTCTCCTTGTCTAGCTCCTATAGCATTGACTGGGTGGCTATTGACTAACCTCTGAAATATTTGGGTTATGAAACGACCATAAGCAGTGAAGTTTAATAAAATCTTAGTTAATCTTGTAAAGGGTTTTAGTACAAGTAATGTAAGAAAATTCCATATGTGCATGTACAAGTGGGGTTTCCAGCAATTGCGATAACATAAAAATAATTAAGGTTAAACTAACGCTAAGCAAGAATTCTAAGCACAATAACATTAAACAATTTATATCTAACATGAGGATAAGTATTCACTATTGAATACAACATACAAATTAACATGCATATTATTAATTAAGCATATGGAAACATTATTCTACAAATAAGTAAGCACAGAAATTTATAAGGTACATTAGATTTTATATGCTTATTTGCAGTTCAATTTACTGATTTATTTAGTCTTATTTATTTGGGACTTTATTTGCTTATTATTAATATCTTTTAATTAATTTGGTGCGATATCAGACACCAACTATGGTCCAAGATTGCAGATTCAAGATGTCAATGTTACGCAAACAAAGGTTGATACTCTCCTTCATTTAGTCAATCAAGACAAGGATCAATGATTATGTTGGTCTAACGAGACCCAATTCTCAGCTGACATTTCAATAACTCTTTCAAGTACGAGATGCTCATACGAGCCTGTTCGTGAGAATAGCGATCAACTATGCGAGGTTTTCAAGTTCAAGATAGTATCCTCTTTTCATTTTCAAAGTTTCAAGATTCGTTATCAAATAGTTAATATTCATATTTCAATATTCAAGATTTCCTTATTCAGGTATACTTCTTTTGAAAATCTAATAATCAAAATGCCTTGCGAGTTCAGATTCAATTACCCAATTCGAGTGCAAGTTCAAGTTAAAATTCAAGTTCGAGTTCAAGTTCAAGTTCCCATTTTGGGTTCATGATTCAAACATACCAGTTCAAAATTTAAACATATCACTGACTTTATCTATCAGCCAGTTCCATCAATCAATCAATTAGTAATAATTCAAGCAGTTTTTCAAAACAGAAGTCAAGACCCAGTTTTCAAATTCTAAGACTTGATCCTAAGGGAGGATCTCGTCGGTGGACACTTCTACCAAGCGTTACCTCCGTTTAGAGTCCAATAAGGACTTACATTTATCATTGTCGATAAAAACAAAACTCGATCATCTCTAGAAGATATTTAAGGCATCAAGGTGACTGCTTTCTAATAATTCCTCGAACCTACTTGAGTTGAGTCAACTGATTGACCACTCATCAATGGACTAACATTTCTTACTCCTAAGGAATATCCTATGTGTTCCAGTTGAGTCATCCTAGATGGGTTTTCTTAATATGGTTTAGGTGGGGCCATGAACTTCTAATTTAGAGAACAGAGATCATGAACTTTAATCTTTCTGGCATTAAACTTCCCATGAAAAACCCTGGCTTTCTCTTCCCACATTTCAACAAACTTCTCTTTCTTTCCTAAAAACCCATCATCTCTTGTTCCATAAAACCCACCCAGACCCACATATTAAAACCAACAAAATTATCAAAAGCTTCAAATTTGATCCCTGCAATTGATTCTTTGCCTTCTTCACCTTTGATTTTGTAGTAAAACCACCATTTAAACTAGCAAGCTCACAATGCAAAGCCATTCTAACCAAAACCCACCAACATATCTTCCAAAAAAAGCTTCAGAAACAAAAGAAAACCACTACAAACTTAATAATCCCCATCAAAATTTGGTTTGTTCAAAATACCCACACTTTAGATATCAAGCCAAATATAGATTTAATCTACCATAGAACACAAAAATTTTTCCTCATTTTTCTCTGTTTTATCTACTTTCTCTCTCTCTCTCTCTCTCTCTCTCTCTCTCTCTCTCTCTCTCTCTTCGAGAAACGCCTTAGAAACTAAAGAAAAACACTAAAACTTTTTTTTTTCTTCTGAAAACCCAGTTGAGAACAGGTAAATTAAGCGAAGCCCAATTCGAATCATCTACTAGAGAAGACAAAAATTATTTTCCTTCTCAGAATTTGTCTGTCTCTACTTCTAGTTCTTTCTCTCGCCTCTCTCTCCATCAAAATCACACCTCCTAGAAAACCCACTTGTAAAATCAGAGAGAGAAAGTGGAAGGTCATCCAACCTAGAGAAAGTGGAGAGAGAAACAGAGGGAAGATATTTTATACAAAATTAATATTATTATATTGTTTGCCTCTTGCTACAGTAATAGCTAAATTTAGCTATTATTGTAGCAAACATCTATTTTGATGGGTGGGATAGCTTCTTTGCTGGAGCTCATTTTTTGGTATTTGGATAGGTAAAATAGCTTTGACGCGTGGGATAGCTTCTCTGCTGAAGATGCTCTGAGAAGTAGCTAAATGCTTCCAGATGGCATTGGCGCATGCTGAAGAGTGAGCGGTTTACATATTATTTCTAATATTTAATAGAGTTGGTCTACAATGGGTGTCCACCCATCATGTGTATTAGAGCAGTCCACACATCTGTCTGACATGCACGAACTTTCATGTATTGGAAGTCTGTGCATTTCATACAGTCACACAGTGTAACAAATGACCTCTTTTTAATTCACACTAGTTGGTCACGGGACACTAGTAGGTGTTTTCCATTTTAGCAGTAACCATTTTTATACATTAAACGACACCATTTACCGTGTAGCTAAGACATTGACCAAAACATGCATAGACCATATATTCCATACACGTCCAAAAGTGTTAAGGACTTGCACTTGAAGTAAAGCAAGCCATATGATTAAATGGTGTACTTGCCTGATATGACAACCAAACTATAAAGCTTATCCAATTCCTTTATGGATTAACTTTGTAGTGGTGAGAACTCTGTTTTGGATTATTTGAAGATACATTCACAAAGCCTGTGCTGACTTATATGGATACTTGAAAAGAAGTTCTGGTGAAAATGGAAATATTTACCTAAGAATACTTGAAAGGCCAGCGCAACTTGAAGGTTGACAATATTGCAACCGTGAGGCCACAGGTCCAATCCCAGCTTACCCATAGAAGAGAAAAAAGTTGGTAATTGAAAGAAATTCTGTGCTTTACATGCATCTGGCTGATAATTCTAAGTACGAATGCTAAAAAATTCAGGTTCCATATATAGATCGGTCAAGCAATTTTATAGCTAGATGCAACAAATTCAGTTGAAAAAAAAGGATGCCTCATTACAGATTGCAGCATGAGCAAATCTTTTGGTAACCCAATTTATCTAAGTGGTAGCTCATATTTAAGCCACCGTAGGCCCAAAGATTGTACTCTTGGAGTTTGGAGGATTTGAACCGTCAAATCTATGTACTCTAATATGGATGGATGCGAATATTTTTAAAATGATTGATATTAAAGTGCACCAATTGATTGGTTCTAAAGCTCTTCCGGCCTGATTATTTGGCTTAGAACTGTGCCAATGATGGGCTGCTATTGCTAGTAGAACAACTTGGATTAAGCAAAGATGTGGACCACAAGGTTTTTTTTTTTGGGGGGATAGCTTATCTATCAAAAAAAATATGTGGGCAGTCATGTCCCCAATCTGTGTAAATGCAGTCAGCAGAGTCGGTCTCTAAAAGATATGTGACTTGATCTAGTTCTGAGCAATTGGAGGGAAATTTTATGTTTTTATTTTATGGTCGGTAACTGAAAATTTATTAAAAAGGAAACGGAAGTACAAAGGACACCAGAAAAGACCTGAAGCAGCGAGCAGCTGCCACAGGAACCCCAACCCAACTCAAGCACTCGCATATCCCCAACCCAAAGAGGAACCCGAAACCAAATCTGGGGCACCCTTCCACCAGCGGAAGGTAAAATTAGTTAATGTGCAAGTATTCCCACTCATCAAGGTAGTTCTTGCCCTCCCCCTCATTCACAATTGAAGCCAATCTCACCCAGTGACAGCAAAGTCCCTGGCAACCTTCATAATCATATGCACAGCCCCCCAAATCCTCCTAAATACACGATCATTCCTTTCCAACCAAATAGCCCACATCATTGCAAACACTGAGATGCTCCAAAAAACCCCTTCATTCCATCAAATTTACAACCTCCCCAGTCAGCAAAAATTTGGCCACATTCCTCTGTGTACACCTAGCTAATGCCAAAAGTACTAAAGACAACAACCCAAATTTCTCGAGAGACCCAACAATGTAATAGAAGATGGTTAACCAAATCCTTCTCCAGGAAACATAAGACACATCGATTCTCATGTTTATACCCAAGGATCAAAATTTCATATGCACTCATTGAAATGGCTAATTCAAGAGAAAACAAATAAGATACGAACAATTGAAGCATACAAAACCAAGAAACACCAATAAAAATCAAGAACCACAGAAAGACAACATTCGATAATGACATATATCCCAACTATAATTTGCATTGTAAGGAAACAATCAGTACTCTACTTAAATGGCTCATTCAAGAGTTGAGAATATAATGAATGCTCAAATAATAAATATAATGAATGTTTCAAGTATTACTGATATTGCTGCTACGCTCCCAGAAATGTTTGCGAGGCACATTCGGGTGATGTCCTATTCAATAGCAACCTTTCAGTTTGATGATGAAACAAGCAAGCAACAACTGGAAGATGAAGAGTAAGCCTTTTAAATAAAGTAAAATACTACGCACACCACACCATTCAACGCACATACTTAACACCTTCAGCAATTAGACCTTAAGTGATAATAACCATCGCCAATGAGATTGTTGGCATTTGCCTAACTAACTTTGAACCATTAGTTTCTAAGGGGTCCTCCAATTCAACCAAAAGAACTCCAAATGAAATCCAAATACTAAGAACTAGGAATAAAAAATGAGTCTAAGAAAACCAAACAGACTTTCTCGTTCTTTTCTTTGCTTTCCAAATCAATTTTTTAAATTTTTTTCTATGCGCCCCAGGACTTATGATCATTAAGTCTGGCCAGATAATAATCCTCCAATGTTAATTTATAAGTAAATGGATAACATAATAAAAGAAATGGGAGCGCAATAACCATTGCACAAATGGGAACGAAACAAGCAACGCACACTACAATAATATTCGAGTTCCATACCATTTAAAACAAGTAGACAGTACGCTGACAAAGAAAGGAAATAAGTAGAATACCATATGCACGACCAACTCCTATCAAACCCTCTCATTTAATAACATCTTTATCCTTGAAGAAGATAAAAGGTCCACTCAAAAGAAAGGAATAACAAGCAATTTGAAATCTTATAGGGGCAGCTACCATGAGCTATATTTAAAAGTGACACTTCCAACCCTAAAGCAATGTATCCATGGTGCTCCTTCAATTGTTTTCCCTCAAAAACGCATCGATCCTAACTATCTCTTTCCCTGAATCAGATGGTCTGCTGCTGCATCGGCTATACAAGAAGTGTGGTGGCACTTCATTATGATCGGTGATTTTGTTACACCTCGTGTGTTGCCACACACGACAAAGGGCACATGACTCCATCCTTTCCCCATCATAGTCCTTTGCGCGGCAATCACAATCCACTGTGTGATTCTCTACTCCCCTCGTACCACAACTTGTGCTTTAAATCCATCCCGCTTCTCCTCACCCAACCCATCGATCCATACTCTAGCATTCCATTCAAAGGCTCGGGGCTGTTCACTCTTTGAAACTTGTTCACCACAAAATCCTCCAGTATACAGTACGTGTCTCTCATTGCTTTGTTGCATCCTTCAATTCATCAATAGTTGCCTGAAGCGGCAATACCAATAGCTCGAGTGAGGGATAGCCATAGCTCGAGTGAGGGATAGCCGGCGATACCGAACCACCGCATCTTCATTTTTCAATAGCAAACCACAATTTAACCTCAATATATCGTCCTCCTTTTCTGAAAGAGGCCACTCCTTCAAATTTTTGCAGTCTTGATCCTGACCGCGAGCGAAACCAATGATTGACACCCTTTTGGGTAGTTATGGAGCACGTTGTTATAGACATACAACCTGTCTGAATCGAGCATCGAACCAGGGACCTCTACAAGTTGTTCAAGCTTGTACTCATTTTTGTTCGTCAAGGAATTAACTCAATGTTCTGAAAATCGCCTGGGGCAGCCGCCCGGCCGGTTCAGGCCCCCGAGCACCCCGATTTAGGCCTGGGCGGACTCGGGTGGACCGGATTTGGGGCGCCCACCCAGGCTGCAGCCCCGGGGCGCCTCGGACGGCCCAAGTCCCCATTTTTTTTTCCTCCTCTATTTTCCTTCTTTTTCCTCAGTTTTTTTCTTCTTCTTCCTCAGTTTTTCTTCTTCTTCCTCCTCAGTTTGTTATGATCTTGCACAACACTTTTTTTTCGGCAACTGAGCAGTGAGGACAACTCTTTTTTGGTTCTTCTTTTCTTTTTTTTCAAAAAAAATTATATATATATATAGCGGCCGCCCAAATCTTGGGGGCCCCACCCGAGCACCGCCTAACGATTTCCGTCCGAACCCGCCCAGCGATTTTAAGAACGTCGGATTAACTTCACGACATACGATCTGATCCCGAAAAGGCAATCCTTGATAGATGCAATAACTGTATTTAACACAATTGTGATGGTAATGTCCTTCCTTGAAGCGTCACAAATTTTTACGCATTATGCCTAAATTATTGTCTTTATTATTTTCAAGGACTCTGAAAATATATTGTGTCGCCTTCATTATCTCATTTTTTGACCATCTTGTTAGAGTTTCGACAACGTCTGTGAAAAACTTATATTACTGTTGTGGAGCAATTGGACCTAAGTTTCTTGAACTATATCTAACTTTCTTTTGTTCGAACAATTTATGTAGCAACTCACCTAGTGATGTCAAGTGCCTCTGAATTCTGTATTTATGAATTTTGTTTTCAATTTCTCCCCGAACTTCCTTCTTAAAATCCTCTATTACTTCGTTCAATTCAAGGATCCTCAAAATCTTCATGGCGTTGTCGTATATGTCCGCTTTATAACCATAGCTATACGTGTATCCAAAAGTATCAAAAAAAGGCTGCCCATATCCAACTCCATGGAGTAGCCTTAGCTCCATAGTTTTCTTTCTTCACAAATGGGTCAGGTCAGGTCCGGTCGGATCCGATTCAAGGGTGTACCAAAGTCAACTCACATAGAATCGGGTCGGGTCCAAGAGTTCGCATTGAAAAATTATGGACCCATTTTAATTATGTGTTCGGGTGAAGCTATACCTAAACTCAACCCAACAAAAAAAAAAGGGTCGGGTTTGGGTCGAGTCCTAATCAGGTTTGCGATTGGGTCTAATCGCTTAGTGGTAGAAAGATGTTATCTGATAGGGGGAGGGTCAAGGACCCTCCATTGTTAAATAAAAATCTTTAAGATACTTTTGGAAGTGAGTAGTTGGGCCCAATCGATTTTCATGAGATATCTCATCCGGAAATTATGATTGCACCACTGCCGATCATGCTTGATGAAGTCGGATACTAACAACGATGAATGGGGAATGTCAATTTTCATATTAATTTAAATATATTACACAAATTATTCTTTTCATTGTAATATTAAAAAAATATTGAAAAGTGGATTTTACGAATAAATTTTGCTGTCAAAAGAATAACCATTTTACACCCAAATATTACATGCAAAGTGAATTTTGCATGTAATCCAATTATCAAAAAATTACATGCATTCTCTATTTTACAAGGTGCATATTACGACGAAACAAACGTGCCCTAAATCATTTTTTTTTATCTACCGATACGTATTTTATTATTATTATTATTATTATTATTATTATTTTTTTTTTTTTTTTTTTTTTTTTTTTTTTAAATAGGCTGATACTTATTGGTATCAGTCGATTCATATTAGTCCTCCATTGACCGATACCCAATACCAAGTTTAACACCTTGATCTTTGTTCTAGTTGCTGCATGAATTTTTTCCAGATTTGCCTGTACATGGGCATGCATCTTCGTTATTTTATAACTATTTTAATTGATTGGAAGTGTGGTAGGGCTTAATTAATGTAGGTTTGTGCTACCAGTCACGTCACGCCATGTTAACTGCCTGTACTCTGTCGTCAACAAATCTGTCTTATGTGTATAAGTTTCCTTTTAGCATTTCATAAGAAACCTTCCTTTTTCACACAAAAAACTTCCCTATTGATTCACTTGATTACTTGATAGGAGAGATAAAAACTGCAAATTTTAAAAACTTTTATATATTTTTTAGAGCCATTACTTGCACACACTTTTGAAGTGATTGCACCAAATTTAAAAGAAAGGCATGCAAGTTTGGCGACCTCTACGAAATGAAAATATCATATAAGCCATTTGATTTAAAGGCTATGATTTAAAAATATCAATTGCAAAAAGATTAAAATAAAATATAATTTTCATCATTTGATGAAATGGAGTCAAAGGCTATTATATAATTAAAAAGTTGACTATAATATGACAAGTATTATGTTTTACTCAAATTTTATGTACCAGAGATCTATTAATCCTGAACTTCAATTTTTTTTAATTTTTTTTTAGATGAAATTTTATCATTTTCATTTGAAATGGAGAACGGTTACAAAGTAGAGGGTCACAATAGTGGTAGTTACAATAACTAACATTAAAATACATTGAATAACATCTAAGACCCATCTAACAACAACAAAGAATTCAGGACCTTGAAAGTAAGGTAAAACTTCAAGAATCCACCACCATGATTCGCCAGTAACCTACACCAAAGATCCACCGAAGAAACGCCATCACTATCGACAAACTCACGATCCACAAAATCTCCCAACACATTAGAAACATGGGCAAACACTGACCAAATGCTTAACACAAAGCTTTATTCGAAGCTTTACAATAATGCCTCATGGCGTAGAAATAGAGTAAATGTTCGCATAAAAATGAAGCCATCAAAACGTCGGTTAAACCCGTGACCAAAACCGTATAAGAAAAAAAATATGGATTGTAAAAAGGCCCTCGTAGAATCGATCTCTTCGGAAAAAGAAGACTCTTATTAATGAGAGGATAAAACTCTCATATTCTACTCCTAAAAAAAGAAAAAATAAGAAGAGAAATATGGAGAACCGAAGCCTCCAAGCAAAAGATGATCCCAAATGATCGATTTATTAAAAGCATAAAAAAAATTAGATGAAAAGGGATTAAATCCCCCATTTCCATCCCCTCCCATTAAAACTATTTTCCCGACTCTCAACTTTTTTCAACTTCTCTTTGATACCCACGGCCTCTGAACTTCAAATAAGATGGCCTATATTTCATTTTTACGTATAACATGTCCCTAAAATATCAAGTATTTCTTTAAATTTGCTATAATCACTTAAAAAAAAAAAAAAAAAAAAAAAAAAACATATGCAAGCAATGACTCCCTATTTTTTTCCGGGGAAAAAAGAACATAAAATATTATATATTTATTTACTTTTATATAAAGTTTTAAAGTTTAAAATTTTAAATCGATGATTAAAGAGGAAAAAGCTAGTTTATATATGATTTTGAGACTAAGGAGAGACATGCATCTCTTTAGATTTGTTTTTTCATTAAACGAGGAAAAAATCATATGATTTTGAGACTAATATGATTTTGAGACCAATGAGAGAGATGCATAATACACTCGAGGGATAACGGTTCAAACTTTCGGGTGATAACTCAAAATATTGGCCGAATTGTTTCGGTTTGGTCCCCACTAAAATAATAACTTGAACCAAAATTTCGGTCGGTCCAAATATATATATATATATATATGATGGAGGGAAAATTATCGCCTGAAATTTCGGTTTCCCCGAAACTGAAAATGGAATCGCTCGTGCCCAAAACGAATTGATCCTTCAACCCAATGTCGTTTATTAAAACGCCTCCCAACTTCCGATTCCGTACATAAACGGGGATTTATCAGTTAAGGGGGCGTACTACGCACCCCAAGCATTTTAGCCTTCGCCCGATGCATTCGTTTGCCATCTCCAGCTCCTCTAACCCTCCCTACAAACCCTCATCGCCCCGAAAATCGAAACCCTCTCCGACCAAAACCCTAGCCAGTTCTCGTTTTGTGCTCTTCGATAATGCCAGAATCCGATCTCTATCGACTCCGAAAACGGGTCCGATACGTAACAACTCGGAAGGATCGGAGCAGAACCTAGGTTTCTCGGACGTGTCGGATTCGTGTAGTAGGACGTGCTCGTGTGGAAGGAGACATTTTATTGGAGCTTCGGGGGCGATTTTGGTGCCGAGTTTTGCGGCGAACGCTTCCGAATTACAGTCCGATACGAAGGCGAAGGTATATGCTTCTTCATCTAATTCACTTAAACGTTGGGGAATAAATTTACTTAGAAATATTCCGGCAAATTCGAAAAAAATCGTCAAGGGGGCCGTTTGGTAATCACTCCAAATTGCATTCAACTAGAATTTTTAGTTATTTAAATGTCATTTTGAGTTAAGGAGTTGTTTGGTGACAATTAAGATAATTAAATCAAAGTTGACTAAATCATAAAACCAACCAAAATTAAAGTGGGATAAATTCTGGCCTATCCTAAATTTATCCGGCTTTAATTTTTTTACTCAAAATAAATATTGTTTTATAAATACTCTTTGTAGAGATCAAAATGAAGGAGAGACACCATCTCTCAAGTTTCTTCTGCAAATAACATCTCCATTCGACAATTGGGACTGGGAGTTTAAAAAAAAATCTACCCAAGACGAACCACTCCTTCTGGTATCAACAATCAGTACCATCACCCTCTCAAATACCCCCTGTAACCCTTTCAAAAAGAATCAGGAGCAAAATAAACCCAAAAATCTAACTTGAAATCGAAAAATCATATTTTTCCGCAGAGGGATTTTCTAAATCCCATATAGATAATGGGATCACCTGAGTTCCATATGAGAGAGAAAGATGGTGCACCAGTCTTTGCATTAAAGAAGAAGATGAAACAGGAACGCTTCTGTATTGAAGAAAAGAAGAAGTTGGGATTGGTTGTGTGATCAAGCACAAAGCTTGATGCTTCCCTGACAAAACATATCAATGGGGCATTTTCTGAGTGCTTCTCGTAAAGAGAAGTCCTATCTCTTGGATTAAGTTCATGGGTTGCGTTTTTCACACCCTCAGTTCATTTGTAGTTAAATACGCAGCTTCATTGCCATGGATGATACTGGTATTTGCAACTGAGATACTCTCTTTGCGATCATAAGTTATAAGACCGAAAAACATTAACTGCTTCGATTCAGACGGAGATCATTTGTCATCCCAATCTTCCACTAGTAAATCTTGGCTGGTGTTACTACCACACCACTTTATGTTAAAGCCACCTCACTTAAACAAAGGAAATATTTGTTGACTGATTTAAATCAGACGATGGAGATCGTTTTTCATCCCAATCTTCCACTGAAATGATTTTGAGATCATAGGTATACTAGCAGATGGATAATGTTGATTTCACGTCGCACACACTGGCACACCCCAAAAAGTGAACGTGGTCATAGCATACTGTCAAACATGGTTGACTTTCACTTTCACTTTTGGGATGTGTGCCACATGGAATCAACATCTGACCTTCTGATAGTAAGCCCATGATTTCAAAATCTATTATGTTAAAAGATTGGGATGAAAAATGATCTCCATTGACCGATTTAAAGTAGTCAACAAATATTTCATTTGTTTAATTGAGGTGGTTGTAACATAAAGTGGTGTAGTAGTAATACCATCCTAGATCTTAAAAGTTCTTGAATAAAAAAGAATAATTATAAAAATATTTATTAAAAATTCAAGAAAAATTTAGGAAATTGGTGAAGTTCCTGATTTTTGAAAAAGTTGCGAATAATTATAATTTTATTCGTTTTTGCAAAAAAAAATTGATAGTTTGATCACAATGATTCTCTTAAATTTATTACAATTTTTATAGTCTTTAGAATATTACGATTGTTTTGTTTTGAATCCTACCTATAAAAAGGGGGCTGCTACCATGGATTAAAATCTCGGATTTTCGATACGTATCGTCTAGCCCCAAAACCGATACGTGCCGGACGATACTTTCCAATTCCCCCCCCCCCCCAAAAAAAAAAGCAACAAACCCGATAATTTGAAATTATCGTAATAATTTCAAATTATTGTCCGATACAAATGATACATTGAACGATACATACGATACTTTGAACGATAATTTGACTGTTTTTTAAGAGGGGCGATAAAAACCCAATGTATTGTATCATTCAAGTCCAAAACCGATACGTATCGGTATTGGATGATATTTTGATCCATGGCTACTGCTAACCCCATGAAACACTCAATATCCCCACTAACCATAGTTGAAAACTATTGATTGCTTTGAATCAGACGATGGAGTTCGTTTTTTTTTCCAATCTTCTAGACAATGGATCCCAAGATCATGATCCTACCATCAGACAGTCAGATATTGATTTCAAGTGGCACACATCCCAAAAAATGAACATGATCATGACATACATCAAATATGGTTTGAATCACTTTCTGGGATGTGTGCCATGTGGAATCAACATCTAACCGGTTGATGGTATGCTTATAATCTCAAAATCAATTGTGTGAAAGATTGGGATGAAAAACTATCTCCATCGTCTGATTCAAAGCGGGCAACGGTTGTCAACTGTGGCTAGTCGGTGATATTTAGTATTTTGTGGGTTGGGGGGGTAGTAGCATAGTGATAAATTTCTCCGAAATTCACCGAAAGAAGGGTTGGACGAATCTTTCGATGGAATTTCGGTGATTTCTTCGAAATCACCGAAATTTTGTTAATTTTGCCAAAATTATCGAAAATTTACCTAAATTAATGGAATTTCGGCGAAATTAATGAATCTTTTTTAATTTTAGCCATTTTAAAATAATAAGTTAATTATTCGTAAATATTGAATATAATTTATATATATTTTTTGTACTTCCTGAAATTTTTCCAAAACTTTTTGGAATTTTTACCGAAATTTATCCGACCTTACTGAAATAGAAATTTGTCACTAGGGTTAGTAGCAGCTGCCCAATTCTTTTTATCATCATTTGCAACAAATTGTGGTTTAGATCAATTGTGCTGCCAACACTGCGTTTGTATGAAGTCAAAAAGATTTTGGATGGTCACAATCTAAAAAGTGCACCGGCATCTACTAGTTTGGGAGAGATGCTAATGCCACACTAACATCTACTAGTTTCACACAAAGTACAAAAAAAACTTGTACTAATTAGTGGGCGTATAATATTATTTCTAGCGTTATCAGTATTTTCAATAGTTGGTGGGCATTTATTAATTGGTATGAAGATATAATTTTTTGATGTAAGATTAGTGATTTCATTAATTGGTGTGCTTGAAGTGTTGGTGTAGCAGTAGCAACTCTTTAATTTGCTGTCCAAGAACAGTTTTAACATCTTTTTAGTTTGAATCTTTTAAGAAGCCCATAGATTGAATATTGGAGAGTGATGGGCCTAACATTAGATCTTTTTGCAGATAACGTTTGAGGACCCCTCAAACATTATGAAATTATATTGACAATTTATTCGTTAATTTTGTGTTGCAATATATTTTAGGGAATATTTCATATAAACCCCTGAACTTTCACCCCAATGTCCAAGAGACACCTGAACTTCACTAAATGCAACATAACACCTCAATGATTACAAATGCCCACAATAAGCCCCCTACCGTCACCCTCTGTCTATTGTTCGACAGAAACTGCTGACTAAGCATTAAACGCCTGTCACCTTGCTACGTGGACTCGTCGATGTGGCAAAAAACGTTGACGTAGCCCTTTAAAGCGCCAAGAGGCCCCATCTCTCTTAAGACTAATTTTCTGGGGCCAAAAGTCCTTCAACTCCTCTTCTTCTCTTTCTCTTCTTCAGTCGAGAGCCATTGTCTCCTGCACCAATAGACCTCTAATGGTGTCGTCGCCGACAGCCGGTGATAGTGCATCATCCGCGATTGGAAGCACGCTAGAGATCTTGCGGTTGTTGGAGGAGAATACTTGTCGCACCTTAGCTACCTGAATCGTGCTTGCCGAGACTGCGATTGGGTTGATCCACTGATGTGCGCAAGATCGGTACAAATAATTCCAGGTTTGCTTCGAAGATCCAATATTTGAGATGGTAATTTCGAGACGGAAGCTGAAAGAGAAATTTGTGTGGCTTGCATTGGTTGTTAGTTGGATATTTTTTGTAAATTCATTATCGAAATGCTAAGTTTTTTAGGGTTTAGGGGTTTTAGGTTTGTAGAGTTTGTGGTTTTTTAGGGTTTCGGGCTTGCATTGGCTGAAATCTGTATTGTAGTATTTATGTATAATCTGTTCTGGAGTCTGTATTGTGGTCTATAACAATGGCCATTTTTCTTTTGCAAATGGAAATGAATGAAGCTCTTTTGTTTAGGAAAGTGTTTCGAAATGGACAATGGTTTGAATGAAATGAATGAGGGTAAATGAAAAATGAAAATTTTTTTGGTTGGTGATGGTGAGGAATTCCAACATAATTCATAACATCTCAACACCAAACCGAGTGAATGACATTATCCGATAACATAATTGTATTTTGAAACAACAGAATACCATTCAAACAACACTTGGACAAAACTAATCATTTCCATTGGTTGTCAAAACAATACCATTCTATAACTTGAAACCATATCTTGGACATTACCTGATAACATACATGCATTTTTAAGCAACAAAATTCAAAGCATAACTGGTTTGCAAAGCAATCATTTCCATTGGTAGACAACATTCATAACATAACCAAAATACATTTTGAATTCATATCGTTCCATAAAGCAAATCATTCTAAATTTTTTGTGACAATACATTCTAAATTCATAACATTAAACCATCATTTGGCCATTACCTGATAACATGGCTGCATTTTTAAACAAAAGAATTCAAAGCATAACTTGTTTGGAAACCAATCATTTCCAACATTCTGAATTCATATCATTCCATAAAACAAATCATTCTAAATTTTTTGTAATAATATATTTTGAATTCAATGCATTAAACCATCACTTAGCCGATACCCAACATATTGTTTACACTGTTTGTCATATGAACAACTAACCAGTGGAACACCATGTACATTCTCAAAGAAATAAACATTAAACATCACTTGACTGATTCCCAACATATTGTTTACCCAACATACTATGATGATAACAATAAAATAAACACCTCCCAAAAAAATAAAGTATGATATGGACAGTTCATGCACCTCCCAAAAAATCAAAGTATGATATAGACAACATAAACACCTTCCAGAAAATCAAAGTATAATATGGACAACATAAACACCTCCCAAAAAAACAGACAGGTGTTTTCAACTGTCTTGACTTAGATGCTCTTCTTGGTCCGAGTAGTTGAACTCCTCGCAACTCTGGCAAGGGATACACCTTTGGTTGGGGATTGTTTCGAACCCGATCCTCCTTCTGTATGGCGTGACATTGCAGTGTTAACTGATTCCTCGGTTGGAAATGGATTTGGACTTGATTGTTTTATCTTCACCTGGAGTTTGGTCAGATTGCCACTCTTTGATGGTGAACAACTTTGTCCGAGAGACACAACTGCACCATCTGATTGGGCACCAATTGCATCGACTTGAGCCCCAGCTACACCTACTTGAGCACCTCTTGATTGACCCCCAATTGCCCTCTGCAGCAGTCCAATATCGCCAACTTGTTAGATGAACCGACAACACAATTCAATACACAATGAATCAGCCATTTTGAGTGTCACATGTGGGTGATATATCTATATTTGTGTGTCTCTCTCTCTCTCTCTCTCTCTCTCTATATATATATATAGAGAGAGAGAGAGAGAGAGAGAGAGAGAGAGAGACCCACACAAATGGCATGAACTGTAGTATTATATTGGGCATGTATAATATATATACACACAACAATGGGAAAATCTATGTGCTATATATATATATATATATATATATATATATATATATATATATTCACCCGCATTGCCTTTTATCATTTCTAGAGCCATCTTCCTTGCTCTATAAGCTTTCCCGATTTCTACTTTTACATTCCGTTCACTCTCTACGGTCTCGGCTAGGGAAGACACAGGCCATGACGGGTTCATCCTAATCGTATCACCGTACCACTTAACGATACAACCTGCACTGACCCACTTGACTTTGAAGGCCCTTCCACATGTGTGCTCGCCTTTATTAGTTTTTAACCGATTTTATTAGTTTTTACCCAACACATTGCATCGTTTTGAATATACGAGCAGTAAATCACCCAAGGGCAACCATCTTTACAAACTGGCTTAATTTTCTCTCTATCATTTTTTACAAATTGGATCTCCTTTCCCCACTTGATGGCATATTTCTTTCACGGCTTCCTTGAACAAGGCACGTATCTTAAATTTCGTACCAATGCAAAAGGTGGGGTTTTCTGTATCCGATTTCTCGTTGAAGATAGGGTACTTCGGCCTTTTAATTGCTTTGTCGTCATTCGAGTCAGTATCTACACTCCTCAAATCGGATTCCGAAGAAAGAGTATCGTCACCCATCTCCATTCCATCATCTATCTTAGCTATGGAGGCACTATTTTGGAAATTACTTTCCAACCCCAACTCGTCACAATCGTCGTCTACATGAGTATCAAACAATACATCATCGTTATCCAACTCATAGTCGCTGTCATACAACGAGCCTTCGTCTGAAGAAGAACAAGATAGAGAGTTATAATTATCCGAGTCATCCAACGTCTTCTTCTCTTTCCCCTTACCCTTTGAATGTGATTTCCGTCCACTCACAGTGGCTGTCCCCGCATGCAGCTTAGACTTCGGAAGCTTGAAAACCTACATCTTTCACGCAAGTAGTGCTGACTGTGTATACGTGGACCACTCCCTGTTGGTTTACATTTATGCACAACTTTAATACATCGTTGTCTGATCTGATTTCATTGAATTTCATATCAGTGGTGCCTTAAAAGTTGATGCCTCCACCAACTATGCAATCCAATTCAGAACACATACTTAGGAGCTTGAGGTAAGACATTTCGTCTTCATGACAGTAATCAAAGCTTCCCACACTACTCCCCCTGTAACTCCCTTCTCTCAGTGTACTCTTAAAGGCACCCTGTAGTGTAGTTGTATAGTAAAATACGCATGAGAAAGATCTGCATAATTAAGAGAAATATACGTAAATTGGCATATTCAACAACAATAATATAATAGAGCCTATTGACAAAGATATATTACTGCTATTCAACAACAAAAAACATACAAATATTCAAGGGTAGTTGTAACTCATATCACTGATGTTGTACTATTCTTACAAAATTGAAGAGATCACTCTTGTTACTGCTGATGTCAATTATTACTGTCAATGGGTAACTGATATTGAACAACAAAAGGTGAAATTGCTGTTGAGGGAAACTGCTGATGATTCTTATAAGCTAATTGATATTGAGATGCAATTTATAGCGTAACTGATATTGAGAGTAATAAGCATACTGTGAGTGTCATTAATACCTTTAGGATACTGAGATTGGGAGTTATACAACCAAGTATACAAGATATCAAGCATACCGATATTGAGATTTATATGCAATTTATAACCAATCAAGCATACTCAATATATATAGGCAATTTATAATTAAACAAGCATACAAGATATAAAGCAATCAAGCATAAATTGTTTCTAATACTTTTTGGATATCAGCTCGCTCATAAATGTATAAGCTAGCTAATATTAACATGCAATTTGGGTGATGAATCAAGCATACAAGAATGCAATGATTCGAGGGTGATCTATCAAGAATTACCAATCACACAATAATTAGGTTGATGAATCAATATTGAGATGCCATGGTCACAAGAAATGTCATTTGGGTGACAAATGAAGCATACAATAACTTTATAGAGTACCTAATATTGGGTAACTGAAATTTGGGTAATTGATATTGAGCTTTTAAATCATATTCCCATTGCAATTTGAATGAAAACAATATGAAATGCAAAATAACATGCAAAATCAGTTCCCATGAATCTACAAAGCAAAGGATGGATTTTGTAACCTAGAATGTAACAAGGAAAAAAACAACCCATGTCTGTAAAATCCAATAAAAAACAAAAAACAAAAAGATTGCAATAAGAAATACAACCTAGAATGTATTGAAGTCAGTTTGCAGTATAATTCTTAATCCATTAAACCTTAATCCCTAATCCATTAAACCCTAAGCCAAATGCATCGAAATCAGTTAAAAGGATAATTCATTACAGTAGTGAGGAGTTGGACGTTGTGAATCACCCTTGACCCATGTCATTGCAGACACAATGATACTGTTTGGGGTTCTACAGAAGCAGAGACAATGATGGCGTTGAGGGTTCTCAGCTGCAGAAGATCAGAGAAGAAGAGCAAAGAAGACGAAGTGACAGAGAAGGAGTTATGGTTTCGCTCAAAATTTCTATTAATTAAGAGAAGGGGCCTCTTCCACACGCTAAATTATCGTTATTGTGCCATGTCGGCGAGTCCACGTAGGAAGGTAACAGACGTTTAATGCTTAGTCAGTAGTTTCCGTCGAGCAACAGACAAAGGTTAATGGTAGGGGGCTTATTTTGGACATTTGTAATAATTAGGGTGCTATGTTGCATTTAGTGAAGTTCAGGTGCCTCTCAGACATTGGGGTGAAAGTTCAGGGGCTTGTATGAAATTTTCCCTTTATTTTCAACCAAAGATGCTTCCTTCTTAACTCGGGTTTCATGAGCTTAAACCGTCGACTACTTTGAATCAGACTGTGGAGATCAGTTTTTGTCCCAATCTTTGACACAATAGATCTTGAGATCAAGGTCCTACCCATTGTTTTCAAGGCGACATTATAGCCTTGTCATAGCGAATGACGATGGGAAACGCCATATACAACCAAATAGCCATGATGACTAAATAGCGACGCCATGACGGAATAGCACTATAGCATCACTATGCATGCTATTCGTGTCTTTTGGATAATAACATATAATGCTTATAAAATAAATAAGTTATAGGTATAACATTAATATAACTTATAATACTTATAAGTTCTAACATTTTTATAATATATAAGTTACAAAAGTTAACTTACAAGATACAAAACCCCAACTTATAAGTTGCAAAATCCTCTCTCTCTCTCTCTCTCTCTCTCTCTCTCTTTCGTCATGACAACTACCAACACCAGCGTCTACAATACTTCAACGGGCTACCAGTCAACCTCTGAGTCGGCGATACTATAGTATGTGAACTTGATATTTAAATATTTTTAATAGTCTGCCTTCTTGATATTTTATATTTACTTATTATACTTATCACCTTGCAAATTTGATGATGTTCCATATTTGATTTGTATTTATTAATATTTGTTTATCCCTGGAACATGAAATCTTCAATATTAGAATTGAGTTATAATGCTTCAGTAGTTGATTTTTTTTTCTTCCTATATTTTTCGCTTTTTCTTCTTATATAAAAATATAAACAAATAAAAAATAAAAAAGAATATAACATTACAGTATATGTACTTAATATTTAAATCTTTTTTAATATTCTATATTTGTTGATATTTCATATTTATTTATTTATACTTACCATGTTGCAAATATATTGATGTTCCATATTTGATTTATATTTATTGATATTTGTTTATACCTAGAACATGAAATCCTCAATATTAGAATCAAAGTATGATGCTTCATTGGTTGAACTTTTTTTCTTACTATATATATATATATATATATATATATTCTTATAAAGAGAAATAGAAACAAATAAAAAATTAAAAAAAGAATATAACTAATTAATTGATAAAATAAATTTTTTTTTTTAAATTTAAAAATTAATAAATAGCCTTGTCATGGCGTAGCGAGCCTCTTCGTCATGACCTCGTCATACCGCCTTAACTACCTTGGTCCTACCATAAGACAACCATATTTTGATTCCGTGAGATACACATCCCAAAAAGTGATATGAAAATCACATTTGATGTACGCCCCTGGTCATGTTAGTTTTTTGGGATGTGCCATGTGTAAACAAAATTTAAATGTCTGATGGTAGTCCCATGACCTCAAGATCTATTGTGTCAAAGATTGTGACAAAAAAACGATCTCCATCATCTGATTCAATGCAGTCACGGTTTAAGCAAGTGAAACACGGGTTAGGAAGGAAGAATCTTGGATTGCAAATAAAGGCACCCTTGATTTTATTTACAAATAAATGATGTATTAGGTTAAAATCTTTCAAACAATGCAATTTAAGAAGTATGAGATAATTTTCTTGCCAATTGCTAGAACTCGATCAAGTCACATCTTTTAGAGACCGACTCTGCATGTAGACAGATTAGGGAACCGAATCTGCATTTAAACAGATTAGGGAAATGACTTCCAACTTTTACACGTGGCACACAACTTTGCTCTATCCAAGCCTATCATTGGCACATGTCTAAGCCAAAGAATCAACTCATAAGAGCCTTAGAACTATCCGATTGCTGAACTTTAGTATTAATCACTACAAAAATATACACAGCAATCCATATTAGAGTACATAGATCGGATGGTTTAAATCCTCCAAAGAGTATGATATTTGGGCCTATGGTAGCTTACACTATGAGCTACCACTTTGATGAATTGGATTGCTAAAAGTTTTGTTCACGCCACAATTTGTAACGAGGCTGACATGCCCCATTTATCCTGTTTTTTTCAAGTTCGAAGCAACACTAATCCAAATAAACATGACCTCTATACACTCTTCAGTCCTATCGATCTTTGGCATCGGCAATTGGCTCTTGCAGTACCATCTACAGTCCAGTTTTTGATACGTGAACACCTTATTCCTAGTTTGGTGCTAGTGTTCCGTTCAATACGTGAAAATCCTGTAGATTGCAATTTTATGAATCAGATTTTACAAGACCTTTATTTCTTATTCGATGTGAACTTTGGGGACCTTCTACTTTCTTATCTGGTTTATGTTATTATGTGGTTTTTGTTGACAATAGAGCGGGATATACTTGGTTATATCCGATCAGGCACAAGTACGATACACTTTTTGTTTTTACCAACTTTTAAATACTTGTTGAAAATCAATTTTCAAAGAAAATTAAAGTTACTTCAAACAGATGGTGGTGGAGGTGAGTTCACAAGTAGGAAATTCAAAGATTTTCTTTGTTCCTCAGGCATCACTCATCGGCTATCCGATAAGTATCCTCATACGCCTCAGCAAAATCGCCACATTACCGGGACTGGGTTATGCTTGCTGTCTCAAAGAGGCCCGACAAATGAACTTCTAGATTGAGATGTTTCTCACAGCAGTTTACACATCAATAGACTTCCATCAGTTAAGCTGGGACACAAGTCCCCTTATGAACTCTTGTTCAATGCAAAGCCAGATTACTCCTTTCTAAAAAGCTTCGGTTGTGCTTGCTATTCTTTTCTTGTACCATACAACACACATAATCAACTCAATGTCTTTTCTTGGGATATAGCTTGGAAGGCGAGGCTTCAAATGCCTTGACCCAAACACCGACAGGTTATACATTTCGCATCATGTTTTTTTTATGAACAAACTTATTCCTTACAAGACAAAGGTTACCCACCTGACGCGGGACAACGACCCTAAATTACGTGAATGCCTATGATATGCTAATTTGCTGAAATTAAATTAATTAATTGACCAATTAATCATAAATTAAAGCGATACCTTAGGGTTTCGCGGAGTTCCGCTTAAGCGGCCATGCTTGGTTCACGTAGTGTCCAAACCAACACGCGAGATCTATTGTTAGGAAATGCGGAAGAAGCGATCTTAGAGATACTAGCTCCTTCTAGGTTGAGGCGTTTGATCATAGTTCATGGTGGAATCGGTAGCTCCTTGCTATGGCTTTTGACTTGAAGTGGTTATCGGTACAAATCGAGCAAGCTCGAGCCTAACAACGGTCATGGATCGATGGGCTAGGATTGGATTCAATCCATAAGGATGGACATCAAGGTTGCTCTAGATCTAGGGTTTGGGAATTGGAACAATCAATTAAAAGGGGAAAAATTGGATGCAAGAGATTAATGAGAAAATAGAAAAATCAAACAAGAACAAGAAATAAAGAGAAGATCAAAGATAACATGGGCATCCCACCCTTGGCCTCACACCAAACCCACGTGGGGAAGAAGACTCAATCTTCAAAGTTCATCTCAAGCCCAAAATGCAATGCACTTTCATTAAAATCAACCCATGCCAAAAATGACTTACAGAATATGCTTTATAGTGATCACAAATGGGAACAACCCTAAAATAGAAAAGTATTATGTTACCCGATGGGTAACTTACATGTGATACAAGAAAAGAACAAAAAATGATAAAAATGACAAATCCCGTCACTCGACTCGCTCGAGCGGGAATTTTTATGGAGGGGTCGCTCAAGCGATAACCAAGGGTCGCTCGAGCAAGTTGTGGCCGAAAGTTTTGGCTTAGACTCCTGATGCTCCGTCGCTTGAGCGACAATAGGCCGAAAGTTTTGGCCTTGATTCTGAAACGCCCTCGCTCGAGCGAGAAGGATGTTCGCTTGAGTGAACCTGGGAAGGGACTCTCCTCTTAAGGTTGCTCCTCAAAGTCTTTCACCGTGGATCTTGGCGCTTCATGGTTCCTCCGCCGCTTCTTCTTTTGTCGGTACACCTTGTATAGCTTGAAACCTAGGTCCTTGTTGGTGACGTCCCCGTCACCACCCCACTCATTTCCTTTCAATCCATCTATCTTGGGCCCACACCAATCCTTAACTTCAACTCAAACTACAATATTCCAACCTTACCCATTCATCATCCGGAACCAACCGATCAATCAGACCCAACATTACCACTATTACCAAATCCTAACACCTCTACCCACTATTACCAAAGAACAACAATTACCATCTCACCCACCACAAAATACTACTGGGCAACCCACCATTGTATCATCTCCAATTCCGTCCAACCAACAAAGACAATCCAGTCCACCGCATCATATTACTGCCTGTGCAAAAACTGGATCACTTAAACCAAAATCATTTCTCTAATTACATTACAAACTATGCCACTAAACATCAATTCCCAACTTGTCTTTCCACCTGGACATTGGTCCCAAAAGATTCCAATCAAAACATCATCCACTGGAAATGGGTGTTTAAAATCAAGATACTAGCTGATGGAACAATGGATTGCTATAGAGTGCGATTTCAATCAAACTACGAAGAAACCTGTAGTCCTGTTGTTAAACCAGAGACAATTCGGATGTTCATCTCCTTAGCAGTCTATTGTAATTGGCCAATCTGGCAGTTTGACGTCCAAAATGCATTTCTCCGTGGCTATTTATGTGAAGAAGTCTATACGAAACAGCCATCGGGCTTTTGTGATCCCTTGTTTCCAATTCATGTCTGCAAACTGAACAAAGCATTCTATAGTCTGAAACAGGCACCGCGTGCTTGGTTTCATTGGCTAATCTTTTTTCTCATACACTTGGGCATTAGGGGGAGCTTTGCGGATCCTTCCCCCTTTACTTTTCATCGACAAGGAATCACTCTCTTAGTATGCATATATGTTGATGAGATTGTTGTCACCGACAACCACAAGAATTCATCTCTAAACTGTCCAAGCCTTTTGATACTAAGGATTTCTCCCCCTTAAGTAACGTTTCTGGTTTTGAAGTCTACCACACAGCTTGCAATTACTTTGTTGATCTCAGATTGCCATATATTAATCACGTGTCCGATGAAAAGTTCGACAGTGGGAGTGATAGATCAAGCGATAACAAAAATATCTAATGGTGAAAGGGCTTCTGATCTTTATCAAAAGGAAAATCAACAGTCCGATGAAGGTTTGAACGGTACTAGATTGCACAGTCAAAGAACAAAAATCAAGGATTCATCGACTATTTTACTGGTGAGAAGACATCTGATGGAGGTACAAACGATATTAAAGGGTCAGATTTGATCGTTGATGTGAATCAACGCTTGATGGTAAACTCGGAGGATGACCTCATGGTGGTGGAATACGAGGATCAGTACCTTTACCAACCACGAAAAGGTGAAAAACAATTATTGCTGGAATTGCATAATCATGATGCAAAGGTTACAAAGTTCATTATCCGATGGTGTCCAATCGTGTAAGGTCAAGAGGAACGGTGGGTATACATCATCAACTACCAGAAGGTCAAATCAAAGGCAGGAACAAAGGGTCAATGCAATTACAAGTCTACCTGTCGGAGTTGAGTTTTTCTCAATCCAGGGAGAATGATGCAGGGCATTAAGAGGAACATACAAAAAATAAAAGAAGTTTAAGAGAATTGGAAAAAAAGGCGAAAGAAAAGAGAAATGTCAAATTTATGGAGGAAAATTCTGTAATCGGATGATTATTGTGTCTTGAAATTTTAATCATGTCATTTTTATGTCTGGCCTATTTTCAAATGTCAAATGAAGTCGGATTATTGCAAGCTTGGCCTTATTTGAAAGCTTATCAAAGTAGTTTCCCAACAAGCCAAGAAACGCGCAATCCCGACAAATATTGAGGAAGTTATGGTCAGTCTTCGGAGGTTGTCCTAAAAGTGACGTATTTCAAGACTCCTAGTCAGATTAGGATTAATTTCTTTTATTATTTGATTTTAGCAAATAGAATTTATTTCCTGTATTAGAAATAGGATCAGCTTCCTCATTATTTTAGAACTTTATTTTGTTGTTTTAGGAAAATTAGGACATTTCTTTTATTTGAATTAGAGTTGAACTAGGATTCCTAATTTTATACATTGTAAAAGCCTGTTTAAAGGTTACTAATGCTGGAATTTAGTGAAGAGAGTTTAATAAAATATTTTGTTTGGAGCTTTTGAAGCCCTACTAGCTGCGGTTGGTATTAGGTGTTCCTGCGGCCTGCGGGTTCACTGGCAGAAGAATTTTTAGTGGATATTTCTTAATTTAACCACATTGAAGACTAATTTCAGCCATCCTAGAGGTTTTTCTAGTTTGTGTCAAAATTTGTACCCTCTCAAGTGGCTATCGTGCACGTATCACATCAAATGGCATCAGAGACTCGTATCTAATCATGAAACTCCACAGAGTCTGCAGGGTTTTGACAGGTTCTTGATTATAGGGGTTCTTACAAATATTTCCTTATATCAGGATCTTTGGGGTACTACAAAGCTTTCCTTTATCTTGTCAAGATTTTTCATTGTTACAAATGAGGATCTTTTCCCCCTTTAAATCAGCTGGCTAGTTTTCCTATTAATTCTCTTTTGGGTTCACCATTCCGATCCTTGTGGGCTGCGACTCATGTAAATTATCCCATGGATCATAAATCACAAGAAAAGACTTCTGGCAAATCACAGTTTTGACTTTTATTTGAGTTGAATGTCAGATCCTATAATGTAAGTACAGTAAATAGTAATTATTTAGAGTAGTAAGTTAGGAAGGTATCTAGTTAGCAAGAAAAAGTAAAAGTAGTTTGATTATTTACTTTAGTTATTCTAGAGTCCCAAGTAGACTAAGATTTAAGGGATTAAAATTAGAAGTGATCTAGGAGTTATTTTTTAATCTTTACTTATACATATAAACAGCCGCGAGTTATAGATCAGATCAGTGAATGAATTTTACTTTTTCTGCATTAAAAAACAAAACAAAACTGTGGACTTATTTTGGTGCTCGAGAACTCCTGGGAAGGTGTTCTTCCTCTCTTCTTGTTCCATATTTGCCGAAAGGGTCAGTCCACTTATACTAAATTCTGAATTTATTTTATCTCTGCTCATTCCATGCTACATCAGACCTCAAGGTTGCAATATTGTCAAGCTTCAAGTTGAGCTACAAGCCCAACCCTTTCAAGTATTCTTACATAAATATCTCTTTTTTCACCAGCATTATTTTGTAAATGAAAAAAATATTTGAAAAATAGCAGCCAATTTATGTGATGCTTTGACATGAAGTTCAAGATTTAAAAGATTTAAAACCTCCAAACTCAACTTAAACTCAGTGAGGGCATGGGTAATTTAACCCAAAGTACGTTTGAGTAGCCTTTCAAATTTTCCTTGCAATCAGGTGGGTAATTTTAGGAGATGGAACCTTTTTGAGTACTTAAATGATTTTTTAAAATCTTGACGACAGATCTATGATGATATCAAGTGCCTTTAAACTTTAACAATGAGAATTCAGCGAGAAAATTCTGAATTTGAAAAATTGAGATATCACAGGAAATGTCTTCAGTAAAAAAGTAACATAAGGAGTTACCAATTCCTAATAAAACGAAACAATATAAATCTCGGCTAACAATCAGATTATCTACCAACCTCCTAACTGTAATTACATTCTAAGTTAGAAACATTGATCAAATCTTTGATCTTTTTTTTAAGTGTTTATGTGCATTTGAACATGAGGATCAATCCTTTTTGCTATTAATTGGTTCTTCATGAACAATGTCTTATTTTACAAATTTCTCTTTTTTGACTATGTCTCAGCGGTATGCCTCTTGTTCGTGAATGGCATGATTAGTGATGGGATGTATTGATGACACTGCATTTTGCATGTAGGTTATGTTGAACAAGGTTCATCCTTCAAGGCCAGATTGGTATGAGGATTTCTATGCATTGGCAATGGAGCAAAGCCTGAAATCTTATGAGGCAGTGGTTAGTGGTTTTGTAACTACTTTAGTTTCTCATGTTAGATTATTTTTAATGAGGTGTTAATATTTAAATGTCCCATCATTGGCTCATACAGTTGTCATATTATATTCCATCCAAAAATATTTGTTTCGTCTATTTGTAACATGGGTCAAAATTTCGTCCGATACCGATACGTATTGTCCGATAAGTATCGGTTTTGGACATGGGCAATACGATACAATGCCTATGTATCGTATACCCTTTTTAAATAGGTAATTATCGTCCGATACGGGCAATTTATCGTCCGCATCACCCGTTATTGGATGATAAATTAAAATTATCGGACGATTATTTCAATGTATCGTCCGATAATTTCAGCATTTATAAAATCCCAATTTTTTTTTTCAAATTATCGGACGATATAGGCAAAGTACCGCCCGTATCGTCCGTATCGTCCGATAATTTCAAATTATCAGACGATGGGGCTTAGGCACTATACATGCATGGAGAAGCCTTGTTTTTTTTCCCTTTTTTTACTTCCTTTTTTCCTTTCTTTCCCTTCTTCTTTCTGTGCAAACTATGGTTCTAGCTTGTAAGTAAACCACTGGGAGAGTAAAGGGAAAGCTACCAACCAGCTCGGGTTCCTCATATTTTTGTCGGAAATCATCGCATAGGCATCATATTAACCCATATACCTTATTTTTTTATTTATTTGGTTGCTTTTTTTTTAGCTATTTTCACTAGATCTACCCATAAATGTGGTAAATCTAGTGAAAACTAGATCTACATTTTGGGGGGTTTATTTATTTAAAATCTACCCTTAAATATGATAGATCTTGCAATTTTAAGCCCAAAGTAGGGGTTTTTATATTAAACCACCCTAATTTGAGCGTATAGTGGGTCAATTTCTAACTATGGGATTTATGTGGGTCAATTTATAACTTAATTTATTTATTTTGGGGGTTTAATTTATTTTTAAAACTTAATTTTTTTTTGTGTTAATAAATTAAGTTTTTATATAATACTTAAAAATAAATTATGTTAGTAATTGAAGTTTTAAAAATAAATTAAGTATTTTTGTATTATATAAAAACTTAATTACCCTTTAAAATTAGTTATTTATTATAAACTTTTATTTAAAATATAAAAACTTAATTTATTTATTTTATAAATTTATTTATTTTATAAATTTATTTATAAATGTAATTGATGTGTCACGACACATGTGACACAGGTGTTGCGACACATGTAATTGATGTGTCACATGTGTCACACATGTGGCAAATACCCCATGATACATCAATTACACATGAGTCACATGTGTTATGGGGTATGTGACACATGTGACACATCAATTACACATGTGTCACATGTGTCGCATGTGGCATGGGGTATGTGACACAGGTGTCGCGACACATGTAATTGATGTGTCACATGTATCACACATGTGACACATACCCCATGACACGCCAATTACATGTGTCGCATTTGTCATGGGGTATGTGACACATGTGACACATCAATTACACATGTCACACATACCCGATGATGCATGTGACACATCAATTTTAAATAAATATGATTTTCAAATATTTAAAAAATTAGAATAATATCAACTAAATACTATTTTCAAATGTAATTTAAAATTTAATTTTTTTTTAATATTTTTAGAATAATATGAAATAAAGATGGTACAATATAATCTAATATTTACAAAATAAGAATAATATCAAATAAAATTTCAAAAACTAGAATAATATCAAATAAATTTATTAAAATATAATCTAATATTTTAAAAATAAGAATAATATCAAATAAATTTGGTAAAATATAATCTAATATTTTAACAATAAGAATAATATCAAATAAATTTTTAAATGTAATCTAAAATTTTAAAAAATTAGAATAATATTAAATAAATTTGATAAAATATAATATAATATTTTAAAAATAATAATAATATGTTAAATGTAATATAAATTTTGTAAAAATTAGAATAATGTCAAATAAATTTTATTTTTAAGTGTAATGTAAATGTTTTAATTTAATCCAATTGTTTGCTCATTCATGCAGGTGAATAAATAAATATGGTAAGATCATCAGATCCAGCCTGATAATACGACATAATAATAGATGGTAATAGAGTCCGAATAGAATGTGAACTTGTGGGAAAAAATTACTGGGAGGAGGTATCACACGGTTGAAAGAGCATTTGACTCACGTTAAGGGAGAGACAAAAGGGTGTCCCAATGTACTCAGAGAGGCGCAAGAAGATATTAGAGCTAGTTTATAGGCGGCTAAGGGAAAGGAAAACCAGAAGCCGACCGAGATAGAGAAATGTATGAGAGAAAGAGTAGGGGAGATCCAAAGTTTCATGCAGCTGGACCTGAGGATCATGAGGATGAGGATGAGGATGAACAAACAACGAGTCATGAGGGAGAGTGCTAGAGAAGTACGACAACAACGAGATCAGGAAGAAGCCGATTATCGGTTTCGGTCCAGGTTGAGGGGCCCATCCATGGCTGCTATTGGTGGTTGATCTAGTCATAGGCCATATGTTGATGATGATGAGGATATTCATGAGACTGCCGGATTGCATAGGTCAACATCAGTGAGGGAGACCAGGCTGTCTATTACAGGTCGTACTACAGGTCCCATGGATTCGTTCATGTATCGGACAGAAAACTCCAAGCAAACTAAATTGAGTACAATTTCACTGAAAAAATGGGGGAAGAGGCTTAGAAAGTTGATTGTAAAGTTCGTGATATATAATCACATTTCGAGTCAAGCTGTGAAGTTGCCGTACTTCAAAAGTATGATTGATACAAGTACATGAGTTGGTCTAAGAGTCAAAAAGCCTTCTGCATACGAGGTATCTTCGCCTTTATTAGATGATGAGTATAAGGAGATAGGAGCTTATGTGGACAGCTTCCACAAAGTATGAGATGAGAGAGGTTGCACAATTATGTGCGATGGATGGACCGGTCATACAAGGAAGAGTTTGATCAACTTTTTAGTCTATAGCGATGTCGGGACAGTATTTCTAAAATCAGTTGATGCTTTTAAACACGCGAAGACGGTTGATTACCTCTTCCAACTAATGGATAAGGTAGTTGAAGATGTTAGAGAGAATAGGATTGTGTAGGTGATAACAGACAATATCGTTAATTACAAAGCCGCAGGAAGACAGTTAATGTTGAAGAGACGTCACTTTTACTGGACTTTGTGTGCCGCTCATTGTGTGGACCTCATTCTTGAGGATTTGGGAAAGAGAAGCAAGACACAAACAACTATTTAGTGGGGAAAAACGATTACTTACTACCTATACAATAGTGACAAGTTGGTAAATTTGATAAGAGACTTCACCAAGAACGAGCTGCTCCGGCCTTCAATTGCACGATTTGCGACACAATTTCTAGCCCTATAGAGCTTGGCTAGATATAGAGTGAGCTGAAAAGCATGGTCAACTATGAAAAATGAAGAAAACATGAGTTAAAACTCCCACGAGTAAAGAGACCTGCTTGCAATGAAATTGCTGACCTGATCTACAACCCTCAATTTTGGGCAGATGTTGACCACCTAATCGCCGTTACTACCTCGTTGGTGCAAGTGTTGAGGTTGGTAGATTGTGATGAGAAACCAACGATGGGGTATGTTTATGAGTCGATGGATAAAGAAAAATTGGCTATTAAAATCAAATGCTTTACAAAATATAAACGATATTGGGAGATCATCGACAAGACGTGGGATGTACAGTTTTACCAGTACTTGCATACCGCAAGTATAACATGTTAAACTGCTCATGTAGTGGTATTTATTTATTATTTATTTTTTATATTATTTATTGTTTCCATATATTAATGAGATTGCTCATATTTGATGTATAACACACTACTTGAATCTGACCTTCCAGTATACGCGACGCTTCAGGTTGAGTGAGGCCGATGAAGTGTACAACGGTTTGCTCAATGTGATCCAACGAATGCTCCTTGAGTTGGCGAGGCAAGGTCAAACCATAAGAGATGTGAGTAATCATACCGTATAACTAATAAGTCAAGTGTCATATGATCTGTTTATTGATATGTGGGTTATTGTATTCCATCTTTGTAGATTGATTTATTCCACAAGAGACATGGGTCATTTAAGACCCGTTGGCACAATCCCAAATCAAATACAATAAACCCGCTGATTGGTGGATGCACTATGGAGGTGATGGCCGGATACTGAGGCGGGTTGCAATGAAGGTTTTATCGTAAACATGTTCCTCGTCCAACTATGAGCGGAATTGGAGCACCTTCTCTCTCATTCACACGAAGACAAGGAATATGCTAACTATGGAAAGATTGGAAAAGTTAGTCTACTTCCACTACAACATGCGATTAAGGGTCAGGAATATGCAGAGGACCAACCGTGGGAAGCAATTATATGAAGTCTTAGTTCATATAATTTTTATTTGATCTAATTGATGAGGCATATACTAATTCATCTATCATATTCTACCTTACAGATGGTGAATATTTTGATCCCATCTAGTTTGATTATATATTCACGGAGGATGACCCTTTGAATCAGTGAATCGAAGAGAGACAAGAGTCAGTGTTGGATACTAAGGGCACCACATGGCTGGATTATGCTGAAAGAGTAACGGCGGAGCAAGCTTCCCAACCACCGAGATGGAAAAGAAGATTGAATCGTCATTCAGTGGTTGGATCTGATGACAAAATGCAGCCCGGTAGTGATAATGACGATGATGAGGGTGATGATAGAGGCGATGAAACCCACGTTGGCACTAGTAGTGGAGGGGATGATGTTGATCCTTATTCTTATGGAGGTATTGCTGCATGGGATGATGAGCCGGTAACAATGTATGACACTCCTACATTTAGAGGTGGAGGGATTGAAGGAAGAGGAGTGTTAGAATCTTACCAAACGCCACCACCACCACAAGGTCTACAAGATGATGTGGGTTATATGACTTCTTAGTTTCGGGGAATTTATTTTGCAAAACATCGAAGATTAAAAAACTAGTAGCCCATACTATCGGCCTCAGCCAACCTACCCCGGGTCATATGACTTCGTTGGTCAAATTTTTGGGGGGCCAACCTTTACCTATTACACTGAGTCATATTCGTCGCTAATGCCTCAATTTCAAGGGGGCACATATGATCATGGGTATCAATATGGCCAACATTATAAGGAAAGCTCGCGCACCGATGATGATGATCACTAGGGCCAAGAATCACCACAAAATTCAATGTGGCTTTAAAGTAAGTTTTTCATGTATAATATACCTTTTAATTTTGATCATGAGTCATGTGCAATGAAATTTATGTTATGCATTGATAAAATTATGAAATATGCATAAAATAAGCCTTAAATAAATTTTAAAAAAAGTTGAAATAAATAGAAAATCATTAAATTTATTTTTTTTAGTATTATTTGGGATTTTTTGGGGAAAAAAAATTTCAATGTATCAAACCGATACATTCAATGTATCAGACGATACCCGATACGTATCGGAAAACCGGTATTTTGACCCATGATTTATAATTCCATGGCACTTCTGATGTGAGAGATCCTTTTTGCTTTAGGCAACAGAACTCCACTTTGATACTTGATTGGTGACCCTATCGAGTTCTACTGATAACTCAGCCTTGTGAATAAGCTGAATAGATTCACTGAAGAAATATGAAAGGAATATTATAATGTGGCATATATTAGCGATTGTATTATCAGATAATTTATCATATTTGTGTTTATGGTATTATAGTTTTCTATTATAGCAGGAAGGGTAAAGAAAATCTTCTTCTCCTCTAATACCTAGAAACTTATGCATGAAATTACCCCCCAACAATAGCCTGTAAGGTACCCCTGTAGCTTCCTTTTTACCACATTTGTGTCCCAACTCTTCTTCAGGCTTGGCCCACCCTCATGTCACCTACCCCTCCTAGAAGTACACATCATTGTCCATATGTCTGCAAGTGTTTAGTTATGGCCCATTTCCAATAAACCCCATTTCGTTTTGGATCTCATCTTGTTTAAACATAATTTCCTTCAATCCACATGGCTCATGACCCGGAGCTTCATCATTGTAGTTTGTTTGGTCATGCCACATGTTCTTGTTGTTAGTATAGGATTTATATTGATGGTATTATGTTATGGGTGTGGTTAGCCATATGGGGTGTGCATGTATAATTTCTTTCTTAATATAAATGCTACTAAGGGTTCTCTATCTCACTAAGCCTTCTCATTATTGTTCTCTCTCTCTCTCTCTCTCTCTCTCTCTCTCTCTTTTCTCTACCTTCTCTAAACCCTAAACTAAATACTATTTGCTAAACCCTAGCATCTCTAGTGTTCATCATCAATTCTAAACCGTTGAACCTCTTCTTGGTATTAGAGCCAACCCAAAGGAGTGCCACATCATCACCTTTGGTGACATCAGCATGATGTAATGTTGATGTCAGCAGGTCAGTGAAATTTTTTCTTGGCTTTTTTTTTTCTCAGATCTGGAGTTCTCTGTTTGGATCCCTTTTTTGGTAGGAAACTGCTACAGTTCTACTGTTTCAATCAATAGATATCTATTTGGTGAAGATCTATTGGGTTATCTGGAGCACCACCTGGTGTTAATTTTTGTTGTTTTTTCTTTGGTACTGTGGCGGTTATTTCATCCATTAAATGGCTGTCTGTTGTTGGAGGTCTTACTGCCGTTAGACTGTTGTTTGATGCTGCTGTTAGAGGGCTGTTTGCAGCTGTTTATTGTGTACTTTTTTAAGGACCTGTTGTTGATCTTTGTTACAGTGCATCATATTAGTCGCTCATCTTGTGTTCGATGAAATGTTTGTGGATTTTATAGCCTTGTTTGCTGAAATAAGTATAAGCAGCATGAGTTATTTTAATGCTTGAACATCCGGTGGCTCCATAGTGAATGTAATAACTAGGAGACGGAGTTTCCTTCAAGTTTGTTGAGCCCTGCAACTGCCACTTTGCCTCTCGATTCCCATGTTATTTCTGCTACTTCACATAGTTTCTTCAATTATGGCTGCTACTATTACTTCATCTTCACAGTGGGTGATTGACTCGGGGGCTACAGATCATATGGCAAGAGATTCTCAAGGATACTCATTCTGTTCTCCACCACTGTCGTCTTCCCAGATTCGATTGGCTGATGGTTCCTCTACCCCATTTTGAGGAGTTGGAACCATTCCGGTTTAACTTCCCTTTCTTTATCGAATGTTCTTCATGTTCATAAATTTTCTCCACAATTGTTATCTGTGAGTAGTCTAACAAAAGATTTAAACTGTTCTATCATGTTTTTTCCCTCTCATTGCATTATTCAGGATCTAACCTCTAAGAAAACTATTGGTAAAGGCATTGAGAGGGGAGACCTCTATTACTTGGATGTTGAACACAAGTTTCCTTTTACTTTTGTTGTCATAACTTTAAACCCCCCCTCCCCCCCAATCATCATCTTGTCCAAGGTAGTTAAGGCGGTGTAGAGAGGTCATGGTGAAGAGGCTCGCTACGCCATGGCGTGGCCATAGCGAAGCCATGTCGATGCTATTTATTATTGTAATTTAAAAAATATATATATTTTATCTATTAATTAGTAGTATTCTTTTTTTATATAAGAAAAAAATTCAACTATTAAAGCATCATATTAATTCTAATATTGAAGATTTCATGTTCTAGGAATAAACAAATATCAATAAATACAAATCAAATATGCAACATCAATATATTTGCAACATGGTAAATATAAATAAATAAATATGAAATATCAAACAAATATAGAATATTAAAAAATGTGAAATATTAAGTACACATACGGTAGTGTCGTTGATGTTGAGGTTTCGGCGACGCTAGTGTTGGTAGTTGCTGTGACGCGAGAGAGAGAGAGAGAGTCGATATTTTATAACTTATAAGTTGACGTTTTGCGACTTATAAGTTAACTTTTGTAACTTATGTATTATAAACATATCATAACTTATAAGTATTTTACGTTATTATCCAATAAAGAAAATAACGTGCATAGCGATGCCATAATGCTATTCCGCCATGACGAAGTTTTATAGCCATCATCGCTATTTGATTGTATATGGCATTTCCCATCGTCATTCGCTATGACAGGGCCGTAGTGAGGCTATAGCGTGGCTTTGACAACCATTATCTGGTCTTTCATTTCCCATATATGCTAGTTTGGAGAACCTTTCTTTATAGCATGTCAATTTAGGACATGTCATATTTAAGACTTGATGCACCTTGATTTCGTCATTTCATAGTGTTTGCACTTCCTCTAACTTTCAATGTGAGATTTGTGCCAGTGCCCTTTCTAAACAAGTACGAAGTGTTTATCCTTTTGGTATGCACAAGTGTAGTAAACCTTTCTGAGATGATTCATTCCGATGTTTGAGGTCCATCTCCTGTCACATCGCTTGAGGGGTTTCGTTATTATGTAGTGTTTATTGATGACTATACTCGGGTCACTTGGGTTCACGTCATGAAATCTAAGGATGAAATTTTTTCCAAGTTTAAGGAGTTTCATGCAATGGTTCAAAATCAGTTGGTGTCTCTATTAAAGCTCTTCATTTTGATAATGGTGGAGAGTACACTTCTCAACCCTTTTCTTGATTTCTACAGGACAATGGGATTGTCCATCAATTTTTATGTCCTTATACTCCTCAACAAAATGGAGTTAACTGAGCGCAAACACAAATATCTTATTGGAGTCACTCGATCTTTATTGAGGGGTATGAATGTGCGTAAGTCCTATTGATCTATAGGTCTTCTCACTGCTTGTTTTTTGATTAACCGAACAACTTCAAGAATTCTTCAAGGTAATACTCCTTTCTCCATGTTGCGTCTTGATGATGTCACGTTTCTTCTTGAATCCAAGGTGTTTGGATGCACTTGCTTTGTTTAGGACCTTCGCCCTAATCGATATAAATTAGATGATCGATCGGTGAAGTGTCTTTATTGGTTACTCTAGCGTACCCAAAGGATATAGATGCTATGATCCTAAAACTCGCAGATTCTGTACTTCTTTGGATGCCACATTTTTTTAGCATGTTCCTATTTTTACTTGCATCGGTTTGAGTTACCTCACAGTTCTGCACTCGCCTCTCTCCCCATTCTTCCTCTCATTGACCATGTTTCTCCATGATTCCCTATCACCACTCCTCCACCTCCACAACCTCCTAAACCGCAACTCATTGATACATCACCTCCTACCCAGCCTCCTATGCAACATCAGAAGCAATATTGAATTTATGTTGGCAAACATGTGCATGAATCCTCCTCTGTCAGGCCACCACCTCAATTATCTGTGTAGGTAGATCCAGGTGAGAGCACACCTCCTGTTTCTTCTACTTCTGACTCTCATCCTCCTATTCCTAGTCCTCCAACTACTTCTGATTTGGATGTCCTTATTGCCCTTCGGAAGGGTGTTTGCTCTTGCGTTACTCCTTATCCTATTGCTCGGTATGTTTGCTACCAAGCAGTCTCATCTTCTTATCGAGCTTTTCTATCTGAGAGCAATTTGGTTACCATCCCCCGTACTGTTCATAGTTCTCTTTCTTAACCTTCCTGGAAGGCTGCTATGGTGGATGAAATGAATGCCCTTGAAAGAAATCATACATGGGATATGGTAAATCTTTCTCCTGAAAAGAAGACCGTGGGATGCAAGTGGGTATTTGTTGTTAAGCATAATCAGATGGCAGTGTTTCTTGCTATGAGGCTTGTCTTGTTGCTCGAGGCTATACTTAGACTTATGAGATCGATTATGATGCTACCTTTGCCCCTGTGGCTAAGCTGACTCAGTGCGTGTTCTTATCTCGATTGCGGCCAATCGGAATTGGCCCTTATATCAACTGTATGTTAAAAATGCTTTTCTATATGGTGATCTGACTAAGGAGATCTACATGGATCCCCCTCTCGGCTTTCAACTTCAGGGGGAGCATGGGAGGGTCTGTAGACTTCGTAAGTCTATCTATGGCCTTAAGCAGTCACCAAGAGCTTGGTTTCTTCGTTTCAGTGGAGTGATCATTGGTTTGGGATTTAAGTGATGCCACTTTGATCTTACAATTTTTTATCACTCCAGTTCAACAAGCTGCACGATTCTATTGGTGTATGTTGAGGATATAATTCTCAATGGTGATGATTTGGCTTTTATATCTCATGTCCGAGAAACTTTGCAGATTATTTGAAGTCAAAGACTTTGGTAACTTGAAATATTTTCTTGGATTGGAGGTAGCCAAATCGAAGAAAGAGATATTTCTTCCTCAAAGGAAATATGCCCTAGATTTACTGTGTGGTACAGGGATGCTTGGATGCAAGCCTGCCACTTCCCCTATGGATTCTAAGATCCCCCTCCATGAGAGTGAGGGGGAGTTATTGTCAGATCCTCATGAGTATCAGTGTCTTGTGAGGAGATTGATCTATCTTTCTCTTACGAGACAAGATATTACTTTTGCAGTCAGTCTGATCAGCAAGTTTATGCACGCTCCTGCTGCTCCTCATCTAGCCGTTGTTCATCGTATTCTCAAATTCATTAAAGCTAGTCCTGGTCGGGGGATTGTTTATCACTCTCATGGTCACCTTCATATATCTGGATTACGCTGGCTCTGTCACTGATTGCAGGTCTACATCTGGGTATTGTGCTTTTCTTGGTGGCAACCTTGTTTTGTGGAAAAGAAGCAATTTGTTGTCTCTAGATCCAGTGCTGAGGCAGAGTAGCTTTTGTGGCTTAGATCTCTTCGTTCTGAGCTCGACTTTCCGATCAGTGGTTCTATGCCTATACATTGTGAAAATGAGGCTGCATAAAAGATTGATTCCGATTCTGTGCTACATGAACGTACAAAGCATGTTGAAGTGGACATTCATTTTGTTAGAGAAAAAGTTTAAGACCGCACAATTGAACTTGTAGATTTTTCTTCTTCCCAACAACTTAGTTGATATTTTCACCAAGGTGTTGGGCCTCAACTTCTTCTGGACATTTCGGTCAAGCTGGGCATGCATGACTTGCATGCTCCAGCTTGAGGGGGAGTGTTGTTAGTATAGGATTTATATTAACGATATTATGTTTTGGGTGTGGTTAGCATATGGGGTGTGCATGTATAAATTCTTTCTTAATATAAATGCTAGTGAGGGACTTCTATCTCACTAAGCCTTCTCATTTTCTCTCTCTTTCTCTCACTTTCTCTCTCTCTCTCTCTCTCTCTCTACCTTCTCTAAACCCTAAACTAAATACTATTTGCTAAACCCTAGCATCTCTAGCGTTCATCATCAACTTTAAACCCTTGAACCTTTTCTGTTCTTTCCATCTGCATGCAACTAATGAGGTATCCATCCTCCGTCCATTTCTCCTTGCACATTTTATGATCATTCTTCCATAATGCCTCCTTACTCTTTATTGTTATCTCCTCTTAGCACATTTTGGTGGTTATCATACTGAATGTCAGGGCTAGACAACCCCTTGAATTGAGGTGTCGACCTGATGATGGATCACTAAGGTGTTGCAATTTATTCATCACATTTAATTTATGTAGCATGCAACGTTTTTGGGCCTCCAAGAATATGAACTCCACCGGTTGCTAGTATTTTTTGCTTTGGTCACCGATGGAACAATAGGTTTTTTGAACTCCTTGTGCACCTAGTTATTCCAAATTAGAGCAACCAATGCTGCCATAATAGCTGTAAAGGTTGTCTTTACGTGGTATTCGAATGGTAGGACAGGAACTCGTACTCGAGTTTATATCCTGATATCTGCATTACTTAGTGATATAATAGGAGACCACCACCTTATACAATATTATTTGACCGTATATTTCATATCCGTACACAGAAGTGTAGAACTTCTCTTCCTGATTTTGCAATTAAAATATGTAGGCGTTTTTGTTCAAGGTCGAGGATGCTTGTCATGGTTTTTAGGGGCCATATGGATTTTTTTGTGTGTGGCAAAAAGGGGGTTTTAGGGACCCCGCCCAATTCTATTTAGAGAAGTTAAAAATATAACTCCTCGCCAAGGGTTTTTTTGTTCAAGGTCAAATCTCTAAAACACAATCCAAAAAGCTCAAAGAAAAGAAAAGAGAGGAGAAACAGAGGAAAGAACAAATGTATTACTGGTGGGTGATGGCTGGGAAATGAGGGAACTTGTCTCTTATATAAATTTTGCCCGACTTGTCATTATCCAAGGCATTGTGCGGATCCTCATTGAAGCCGGCTGGGATGATGAGATTGAGGTGAGAAGAATGTCATCCATCCTTTGCAAGAATATCAGCACACTTGTTGCTTTCCCTCCAGCAATAGGAGATGTAAAATCTTGAAAGTTGTTGCTTAGTAAGCTGATTGCTTTAGTAAGGTGGAGAGCCTTCCAAGGGACGGGAGTGGCCTTTGTGATGCATTGCACAGCCAAGAGAGAATCAGATTCAACCCAGCACTTGGTGGTGTTTGGGTTAGAAAACAGATTGAGGCCATCGCAAATGGCTTGTAGTTCTTTCTGAGGAATATCCTTATGACCCCTCGGCACATAAAAAGCGTTTCGGCATTGCCCAATTGGTTCCTCAGAATACCTCCAATACTCATAAGGTCTCCATATTTCAAGCCATCAGAGTTAATTTTAGGTAGTTGCTGAGAGGTTTCGTCCACTTGCAGTACTGAACATGGGCAGCTTTGGGCTTCAATTTGCATCCCCACGTAGAGAGGATAATTTTGGTTTCTTAATTGTAAGAATCAGTCAGCTGTGATAAAGACTTTTGTCTGGATGTCTCTGCATATCTTGTTGAGGATAAGAGACTTGTGAGTACATCTACCCTAAAAATCCGGCAGTTTCTTTCATTCCAGACATAAAAAATAGTAGTTGAGAAAGCCAGATGAGCTATAGTTGGCACTTGGCCATTGCCTTTGTACTTCGAATCACTAAAACTGAGTTTGTCCAGTTGGGTGCCTGGTGCCCTGTGCCCGGTTTTCTTTTGTTGATATTAAGCTTACAATAATTGACCTCCAGATCCATGAAGTGTGGCCACATTAAAAAAGATGTGATGGTGGCTCTCCCTATCAACCCAACAAAGAGAGCTGCGAGAAACAAGGAGAGAGCCTTTGCGTTGGAGAAGATCGATAGTAGGGAGCTTTCCAAGAATTGCCCGTGATGTGAAGATAGCATACTGTGAGATTTGGTGGCTATGGCAAACAGAATCCTTTCTTTTCAATGGAATTTCAACTGAGAAGATCTTATATCTTTTGGCACGCCTCTTAGAACCCGAACAAATATAAGGCAATAGCAACAGACTGGCTACAAATTGAAGAATGAGCCTTTAGGTTCTCTCATTCTTCGCTTCGGGAGTGATTCCTCCTTCTCCCCTAGTATAACCCGCCTAGACGAATACGATATTGAGATCTTCTCCCGAAGCACATTGGTTTCTAAGATCATTTCCGGACCTAGGTCTTTTACTAGTTAGTCCCAGTAAAGCCACTAGATGGCGTATTATTTTGAAACGAGGCCCTCGGTAATGAGACATAAAGACTCATTTTATTTTATTTATTAAGTTTTATTTTACAAACTAATCCTAAAATATGACTGACCTAAACGACAAGTGAAGCTAAATCTACTGATGTACTACATAGAAGACAGATGAATTGTATCAAAATCTGGATTATTTTTTATATATAGGAAGTTCGGGATCCTTTTCATGATTTGTTCTGTAGAGATTTAACTGCTCTAATCTGTTTTTTATTTATAGTCAAAAGTTCCCGCAACAGAATAGATCGGTGACCTGGAATTTTGAGAAAAATGGAGGGTTTTTTTTTCTTCCTATAATCCTTGATCTCAAGGAAATGAGACATTATCAATCATGGAAGAAATTTAAACAAATAAAGAAAGGCGGGCTATCAGAGTCGAACTGATGACCATCACATTACAAATGCGATGCTCTGACCTCTGAGCTAAGCGGGCACACATAAAACTGCATAGGAGCTAAGCTAGGACACATAAAACTGCATAGGGACTAAGGAAGTTACTGGGATCTAAGCTTGGGCTTAGCTATTAGTAATTAATATAACTAACTATTAATATTACTATATATAAATTTGATTTCAATAATTATTGAATATTGGCTCTTCTTGGATTGTAGATTTGTTCTTGATAGCATCCCAAGCCAAGGACAGGTAAAGGTACCAGAGGAACCACCATTCCAATTAGTAAAGTCGTCCAAGTTTGGATGGTAGGTTATGATTTTCAACTGTGTCGAAAACAGAGGAGGTCAGGGGTGTAGGTTGTGGCAGATGCTGGTCCCCATCAAAGATAAAATCACTAACCGTAACATTTTCACCCAGGCCCAAATCATATAAGACTTGGTTGTCAAAAAGATCCACCAGTCTTCCTTGATCAAGCCAAAATTTGGTGCTTTGGTCATTTCCAATAAGAGATTTGATGAGAGTTTTGGCTAGATCTCTGGATTTCAAGATTGCCCTCCAAGACCAGCTGCAACTGCTATGGATTTTGCAGTCCCAGAAGGTGGTTTTTATTTTATTTTTGGGAGATATGGTATGGACCTGATCTACCCAAATAGAATCTTCTTTTGAAGAAATAGCCCAATAATATCTCATGAGAACTGCTTTGTTCCAATCTTTCAATCGTCTCAGGCCCAATCCACCTTCAATCTTTGGACGGCGTGCTTATTTCCAGGAAACCCATTTTATTCTTCTACAGAGAGAAACCTGGCCATACGAACCTAGTGAGAATAAGATCAATATCTTTTATCACCGCAGAAAGCAACAAGAACACTCCAACCAATAGATTTGCATTGAGAATAAAATGGAGTTAATAAGCTCCATTCTGCCCGCGGTGGTGAAATGGCTGCTGTTCCTAGAGGAGATTCTATTTATAATGTTATCAATCAGCCCTTGACAGTTGGTTCTGGTTAACCTTCCGGAGATGAGAGTGAGACAGATATTTTTCCGGGAGGGCAGAATGAGAGAGGCCAATAATGCTGCATAATCTATCGTCAACAAAGATAAAAGTACATTTTTATCGGCATCTGTAAGATGCCATAGGCAGTGGGCGCATTTTGCAGTGCTGAAGATCATCAGCGAAAGCTAGGTGGGAGATGGGAATGGCACCAAGCTTAGAAATGTCAATTGATTTCTCCTCTTTTTCTGTAATAATAAGGGAAGAAACCACCTGCATAGCAATTGTGAACAGGTATGGGGAGAGGGGTCCCCCTATCTTGTCCCATTGCTTATTAGGAAAAATACCAACTGCAGAACCAGTTATAAGAACGGAAAATTGGCAGACGTGATATAGGGGATGATCCAATTGATAAAAAGTTCAGGAAGCCCATATGGAATCAAAAACCACATTTCAGTCAACAGTATCAAATGCCCCTTTTTGAGATTAATATTTAAGCATTTTTTTTAGGGCTCGATGTTAGGTGATAATTTCTAAGAAGCTCTTGCGAAATATTAACTGTTTAGCATGGATCAGTGTTTTAAATAGCGTTTGAGGCATAAGTCTCGTGCTTTTTCACCTCGAGGCGTAAAGGTACATGAGGTGTACTTGAGGCGTAGGAAGGCGCATGTGAGGCACAATGAAGCAGGCTTAAGCCCCGCGTAAATTTTAATTTTTTACTACTTTATCCTGTTTTTTCTTACAAGTGGATTTATAGGGGATGAAATAGAGGAGGATGCCCTTTACTAATATCTAATACCATAAATTGCAATTTAACTATGGTCTTGGTCGAATTTTTGTTTGGTTTTTTCGTGTGTGTGATTCTTCTTGAGTTGTTGCATTTTGAACCCTTCTTTTGTAATGGTAAATAGTTGTACATTTATACCTCTTATTGTCCTTTGTACCTCGAATATTCTTTGGTTTATGATTAGAAAATTATTTATTATTTTTCTTATATGTTTTCTAATACATTTTATCATTTTAAAATAATTTTATTTATCACTTTAAATTTATTATATTTTAAAATTTTAAAAATTCATACAGCTTACGCCTCGCCTCACGGGAGGGTTGAGCGCTACTCCTTGCGCTTTACGCCTTCAAAAATATTGGCGGGGATTACTTTCATTTGAAAGGGAAACCGTGTTTTCATATATTTGAGTGCATGTATCTTTTATTATACAAATTAGCTTGTTTTTTGTAAGATGTGATTATGAAGTAGATGGTTTGTACATCTTTTATATATATATATATATATATATAGGTAAGCCGGGATTGAACTTGCGGCCTAGATTCTTTGTAAGTCTCTGATTTAAAGGTTACACTGAATCTTTTTTTTCTTTTTTTTTTAAGATTTCAGGCTACAAAAAGGATCTATTTACTCATTTGAGAGGCGAGAATAAGAAAGTGCTGGAGCTAGGCGTTGGGACTGGTCCTAATCTCAAGTATTATGCCAGTGCGGCCGGTGTTAGTGTTTTTGGTGTGGACCCGAATAAGAAAATGCAGAAATATGCTCAGGCGGCAGCAGTAGCTGCAGGTCTACCATTAGAACATTTTAATTTTATACAAGCGGTATGTCACTTTTCCATACAGCTTTAACCATAGGTACATGGTGTTGAAGATTCAAGTATTTGTTTACGAGATTAATTAGTTACCATGTAATCTAGAAAAGTGAATCAGATTCTTATGTAAAAACTTTACAAGGCTGAATGTGAGGCCTTGTGAAGCTATCGTCTCATACTTTTTACTTGGATCACATTCGATTGGAGCTCTCCATTCTTTTTTTACTAATATAAATTTCACTTGTTCAAAATTTTGGTTGGCATTTCATTGAATTGTGGTTCTCCTTCCTTTATTAAAAAAATTTACTCTGTTCAACAGAGGAATTTTGTATGCTTATTTTATATATATATATATATATATATTTTTTTTTTTTTTTTTTTCCTGGTACGTTATACTACTAGTGATCTTGATTATTTTCACATGATACTGGGTAGTTTGTCTAACATTGAAGGCAGTGCTAATGTTTTGAAGGTTGGGGAAGCTTTGCCCATTAAAGATGCTTCCATGGATGCGGTCATTGGAACACTTGTATTATGCTCTGTTGAAGATGTTGATATGGCACTGAAAGGTACTAGGATTTCGTGCTTTTCATTTTTTATTTTTGATAACCTGGCTATCTGGGCCTCTTAGAGCACGCGACCAATCCCGGGGGGGACATGTGCCCCCCAAGTCAGCACATTTTCCTGGTCTGGACGGGATATAAATCCCTAGAGTGGCGTCAAGCAGGGGATTCGAACTCAGGTCTCCTGCTTCCTGAGGCGGGTGGCCAGCTCGTCAAACGTGTGTTTATTTTCTTCCCTATCTTGCAACAAATTTGAACAACCTTGATTCTTGTAACGAGGGGATTGGATTCATGCTGAACATTCCACCTTACAATTTTAGTACTCGTTTTTTTTTTCGTTCTTTTATGAACTAATATTTTTGCAATAGCAGTAAAATGATAGAAACAGGTGCTACATGTACTCTGCTATGTTTCTCAGTTCCCACCTTATGTCTAGATTAAACATACTTGCTTCGTAAAACTGTACAGAAGTGAAAAGGGTGCTGAAACCAGGAGGGCTTTACATATTTGTTGAACACGTAGCTGCGATTGGTATCTATCTATTTTATTTTTTTCCATTTTTTAGCAATGTGGAAACTAGTAATTATAACAATTTCTAGAGATTATCTCAAGTTCGGATCCGTTTTGTCATGCAGATGGAACGCTCCTGAGGTTCGTACAGAGTGTTGTTGATCCTTTGCAACAGATTGTTTCTGGGTGCCATATAACCAGAGAAACAGGGAAGGAAATATGTGCAGCTGGGTTTTCAGAGGTCAAAATTGACAGGGCATTTGTGTCTGGAGCATCCCTGATAAGCCCCCATGTATATGGAATTGCTTGTAAATAATTTCACTCGAGATGGAACATTATACTATTAGGTCTAGCTATCACGAATTGCATGTCACATCATCAAATTGACTTTTTAAGTTACAGAAAGTGACATGTAGCTAATAGGAGCTCTGAGTCATGAACTTTTGTCCTATGACTCGAGTCATTTAATCATTTTCTTTAATACATGATTATATATAATTAAAAGAGATACATGGATAGGTTGACTTAAGGCTTTAAACTATTAAGTCATTATTTTGCCTGATCGTACCGTAGGCTTTTGATGCTCGAGCCTGACTATCTTATCTATTTTGAGCCCTAGCCCTAAGATTTAGGCTCAAATCATGGGTTGACTGACCAAGTCGACTCTATTTGACAACCTTAGTTTGCTCAATCGGTACCCAACCTGGTTATTTGACCTCCACAGACACTTAGTCAGGTTGGACGTGTAGCATCTGTTTAACTTAGTCGGTTTTCGGGTCAGATCGAGCATATACCTTGGACTCGTCACAGTAAAAAAATAAAATTGACCTAACCTATAGCCCTAATGCCAGGCTGCTCATCATGCATTCTTCGTTTTTCTGCTATGGCTGCAAATGGGTCGGTTGGCCCAATGACATGGGTCTAAAATCTCAACCCGCCTTGTTAGGTCGAGTCGAAAATCTCTAATTGTGTATTAAACGGGTCAGACCCGGGTCCTAGTTTGTTGAACCAGAGCATAATTGTCTCGATTCTATCTTATATTCTGACTTTAGATGGCCCCATTCGTACACGGCCTAAATGTTTTGGTAATCGAGCTGACTCAGGTTTGGATTGAGGGTTTAATTACACGAGCATTCATTAAACCCTCAATCTAACCAACTACATTTTGGCTCCCATTCACCCTCATAAGTCCAAACAATCTCAACTGAAGTCCCAAAGAACACGCAATCCTCCCAATTTCTTATTGGGATAAAACTAGAGGGCAAGTTGGGGACTATATATATATATATATATATATATATACTAACCTATTTAAAGCCAAATATAATATTTTTAAGCAATAAAACATGTACATTGCATAATTCACATGCATCAACAACTTGCAATAATAGGAAATAATACAAAGCATGATTAAAACATGTATCATAAAATATTCACAAAAAATTGTGAAATTTTCAAAAGAAATTCGAAAAAATTCAAAGAATCAACCAAAATTTTGAAAGACTGCCTACTCAGAGAATTCAGCAAAACAATTCAATTAATTCAGAGAAATTTGGGCCAAAGTGGATCAATAGTCTTTCTTTTGTGTCCTCGGCTCAAATTAACTTGCTTCTTAAATTCATCTTGTTTCTTTCCGACCATATCTCACACAGACTGGACGTTATACTTGTTTTTTTTTCAATGATGCTATAAGCATAGATAACCCAGATGTGCCTTAGATATTGTAGAGAGTGTGACAGTTCAAGAGCAACACTTTAGATAAATCTCATGCTACAAAGCATGCCTTAGATATTGTAGAGACTGTGACCGTTTAAGAGCAACACTTTAGATAAATCTCATACAACAAAGCACTCCCGTCACATAAATATTAGAATATTAGTTGGGTTAAGACTCTTATTAAATTCTTATAAATACTTATTAAACTTATTAATTGATGGAATTTGAAGATTATTATTTTTAAATGTTACGGTGTGAGAACCTTATTGATGGGATTGGATAGGGTGAGAACCCTATCAATGGCTCCGAAGCGATTGAATGGACGGGACAGATCAACATTATTCTCAATCTGATCCATTAAACTCTCGAATGTCTTGTCTTGCATTTTCCTTGACCCAACCAGAACTGCCCTTTAGGTTAAGCACTAAAGGCCCGACTACCTGATGGAGAAATTTTACGTGCCCAATTCGGTTGAAAATTAGGTTGAGTGGGTTGGGTCATGGGCTGGCTTGATGGTTCTAATTCTAAAGACCGAAACATGTGAGTTTTCAACGTTGAGATCTATGAAATTCCATTTTACTCAAAAAAAATAGAGACTTTGAAATCAACTTTTAGCATGAAAAGTGTCAAGTGATGTTAAGGTTATTTTTTTAGGATGCGTGTCATGTGAAATAATAAAATTGATTGTCGGATGGTATGTCCATGACTTCAAGATCCATTGTGTGGAAAATTTTGATGACATATCATCTCCATCGTCTGATTCAGAAAAGTCAATGATTTTTAGCGTAGGTTCCTTCAAAGATTGGGTTGTGTATTTTGACGGATGGAGATTGACCCGTGCAATCTTTCATACACGGCCATGTACCAAATACAAATTCGTCTACCTAAAGGTTGGTCGCTCACCCCTCTCACTGCCCCCGAAAAGAGCAAATAGAAAAAGAAACGAAAAGAAAAGGGTGTATTTTGGGAGTGATGGCTGGAGTCTCGAGAGGAGGTTGGATCAAAGCTCGTTCGCTTGCTTTCTTTTATATATACTAGTGGGCCCTGCACGCACGTGAGGGCTATTTATTTAAATAACTCATAAGAGATCTAAATTGTTTTTTTGGCATTGGTGTTCAACTTCAAATTCAGCAAGTGAAATTTTTTAAGAAAGAGATGTCAAGTGAATTGCTAAAACAATATAAATTCTTCATTTTGGATCTACAATTGAAATTATTCAAGGCTGACCTGACACAATCCCAATCAATAATAAAAGAATTCTGATTGCAGCAAATAGACGAGAGCAGTAAATAGGTGATTCTTCTAAGACTTCCTTCCTGATAAAGCCCATCTATAGATTCCTTCAATTTCTTCAAATTATGGCCAATAAGTATTTTGAGAAGAGTAATCTGAAACCTTCTAGCCAAAAGAACCTAGAATGAATAAATTCAAAAGATCACCAAGATAGATAATACATGCAGGTACCATTTTTTCCAAACACCACAGTAACAAATTAAGACTTCATGACTTACCAATTCAGTACTTAGATGGACAGTACGAGAGTATTCCATGTTCACGCTTATAAAACCCCTATCAACTTCTAAATTAAATCTTGTACTTGCAAAATCAGATCCCATATTACATTTTACAACGACAGTAATACTTCTAAGGGAAATATTGTAGTCAAAATTCTTCTTGAACATGATTGTGTAGCAATGATAGAACTCCTTTTCAAAATAGGATGGCCAACTGCCAATCAGTTCCTCTGGAAAATAATTGTGTGACAACCCGGATTTCGGCACCCCGAAACCCGTGCCATCAGCACGATCATCTTGACCGTGTCCCTTAACTAAGCACGGAACATTGGCATGTCAAGCATAAGGATGAAATAGTAAATGAACTTGCGGAATTTAAATCTATATAAAAGCACTTCTCAAAAGACAGTTCTGCCCTCATGCCTCTGCATGAATGGAGAACCGATCCGAACCATCGATGATAGCTATCATCATGGATGGTTCACCCAAAAGAATAATCCCAACTCATTATACACAATGTATAACCCAAAAATATGGCTTGACATACCAAGCCGTATAAATCTCTCTCCAAAAAGCCCTCAAAGTGGCACAACGGAGTCCTCTAGAAGAAGTCCTCCGGAGGTGGCTCTAACTCCTCGCCGGCCGCAAGGTCCGACTCACCGGGGTCAGCGTCTCCTGAAGCCTCGGTAGCTGCTAGTAGTGGACCTGCGACGTATAGTCTATAGGGTGAGCTACATCCTAGCTCAATAGGGAACAAAATACAATTGAACATATAAATTATCACTCGCATGTATTCTATGATATGCATGCATGATGTGTCTATGCATTTGTTGATGAAAACAGTTAAAAGCACTTCAGTTTTACTGGTAGTTTACTCATGTCTTTTATTTATTCATAAATGATGCTGAGAAGGCCTAAAGCAAAACTTAAACTTTCAACTTAAGTAATCCCCGAGCAATATAGCATCGAGCCCCGACGAGATACCCATCATCGTCATCTATATAGACAGTTTTAAACGTATTCCCTGGGAATACAAATAGTACCCAAGCCCCTTTCCCCTGGGGATTGGTGGCGGGGTTTCACTTATCTCAATCAACACCCCTGGAGTGTGCTTACTCTGTACGGATAAGCCTCGCGACGACCCACTTTCACCCAGATTCATCACGGATATCCCGCCGCGTCAGGCCGGATATCCCGCCACGGGGTAAATTCCTATCAAACTTCAAATAACAAGAATATCGGTGCCTTACATATAGTTATTCACCGTGTAAGTGTGCTATCTTATATCAGTTAGGCCCCATCAAGCATGATTCAATCATGGATACATCCCTGGGATGTATCCATTCCCTTGCATCACACCTGATGCTCTTATTTCTTCACTTCATCATCCCCTGGGGATGGTTCATTAAAATTACTCTTATGAATGTCACGCACACACACTTTTCATAATCTTTAAGCAATAAAAATATTTGAATTGAATTTTATATCACTACATACATGCTCTTGTAAAATAAGGTACATGTTCAAGGTGTTCCCTACCTCAATTCTCTGGTTGATCAACGCATCAAGGTCCCACGTGGCTCCTTGTGCACTTACTCACACGTACCACCTATGGTACCACATAACATGTGAAACACATCACTAAAGATGCAATAGAAGAGTTCCAAGAGCCCCCCCAAGAGTCTTAAAGTCAAACTCCAAAGTCAACAAAATTTAACACAGTCGATTAATCGAACCCCAAAATCGATTAATCGAAAATCTCATTCGATTAATCGATTACCAAAATCGATTAATCGAAAATCAATATCGATTAATCGATTCTCAAATCGATTAATCGAGATTTCCATTCGATTAATCGAATCCCAATTCGATTAGTCGAAAATCTCTATTCTGCCAAGTCGATTCTCAAATCGAGTGATCGAGTTCCCAAAATCGATTAATCGATCCCAAATCGATTAATCGAAATTTGAAATCGATGAATCGAAATCCCATTTCGATTAGTCGATTTTTCCCAAGTCTCTTCCTCCAGCCCCTGGGGTCCACTGGAGGTCCTCAATCGATTAATCGAAATTCATTTCGATTAATAGAACTCGGGTTCCTTGACTTTTCAACTTCCTGGCGAATTTCGATTAATCGAACCTCAATTTCGATTAATCGAAATTGCCATATTCAGCCCCTTTTGAGCTGTTCTTCTCAATCCTTTCTCCATTTATTTCTCCATTTTTTTTTTCTAAACCATTATCCTATAATTTAAATCATTTTTAACTACAAATTACTCTCTAGAACCTATGCATTTTATTCACAAAAATTTATCTTTAATCAATCTCAAATTGATTTCAATCCATGGTTGGAAAGGCTAGGGTTCCAGCTTTTGCTTGAACGGATTCGTGACGTTGAATCAGTCTCTTAAATGCTTGAATCCCCCTTTCAAACCCTTGCAATAACTCCTTGCTTACTTTCCTCTCTCTCTCTCTTCTTTACTCCTCTCTCAACAACCAACAACATGTGTTTTAGGGTTACTAAACCCTTTTATCCCTCTCCCAGCTTGTGTGTTGAGCACATGCACCTTGATAGGTGTATGTGACTCCAAATTTACAACATACATCACCCAGATGTTCAGTCCCTCACATCTCATCCGTTCATTACACTATGTGTTAACCCTTGATCTCCTAATTGGTCAAACCTATGACCGATCGGGCACGGATCCCGAGGTCATAGTTTAGTGTAATTTTTCAGGCTATTACAAATTGACTGCCTCATTTTCATCTAAATGGTATTCTGCATAAGAAAGAGTTGAACTCAGGCTAAATGGGAGAATTGACATACATGTAGTATCCATAAAACAAAGAGCAGAATATAAAGAGCAGGAATTAAGGAACACTTAGGAAATACTTATACAGAAATAAAATTAAATATATGCATTCAGAGCCACAAGATGGTACAATGGAAACAAGAACAAGATAATCAGAATAGCAGGCATGAAGCGGAATGACGCATAATTATTATAGAAAAAAAAGACAGAACAACGTGTAAGATGGATGTATATAATAATCATGGAAGGTGAATATGACAATAGCCAGGAAACAAAAAAAGCTATAGGTGGAATGACCTTAAATTATGAAAGAACCATGAAGAAACAAATGAAAAATACTATTAGAAGAAAGAATTTACCACTTTCTTCGATGGTGGCTACTTCCTCCCCATCATTTTATGGTAACAGTTGATCAGTTAAAGCACCAATCTCATGAAGCTTCTTGCATGCTTCAAGGCAAACAATTTTCTTCAGCCATACCATTTGGCCCTTCTACGCAAATGGTTTGTATTGGACAATTTTTGGGAAGATGTAAGGTGCAAAAGTTGGACTCCTTGTCCATAACAAACCTGGGGGATGGCCTAAAATACCTAGAAATGGGAGGAAGCAACCATATGCACAAGTTAAACATAAGAACCAATGCAAATAATAAAACAAAAATTGTTGCAACATCATGGGCTAGAAAGATATGATAACCAACCTATATGCCAAAAAGATATGCTCGAACAGGATAGTCTTTGGAATGCATCTAGGAAAACATTTTTTCGTAGGGTTACAGAAAAATTATCTTGTTAATGATCAAAAACTTATGAATTAAAAGAATAAAGAGAGAGAGAGAGAGAGAGAGAGATGATGATAAAAAATCTCACCTGGCTCATAAAAAGAAACAAAAATCAAATCCATCTCTTCTTCGCTTTGCGTTGTAGAGCTACAAGCCTGAAATCATGCTTATGAACATCCACTGTTCGATATAAACCCAAACCTCATTAGATTACATCCAAGACCCAAAATCTCAACGTTAAAATACATATAAATCCGAACCTCAGCCAGTAAAATGTACATAGAACTAAACTTAAAACTATAATGCCTTTGGACCCAAAACAAAAACCTCTGAAATGCACGAAGACCTAGATTTTAACAATCAAAATAGATCGGGACCCAAATGTCAGCAATTAAATTTAACATAGACCCAAAGTTGATCTTAAAATGCATATAGACCCATAATAGCAACTATTAAATAATTCAAAACAATTGGATGATGCTATCTTTTGAATATTTTATATATACATATAAATTTTAAATTTTCAAATAAGGATGAACAATTAGAAATAAGATCGACACTAAGAACTCTCATTTAGTACCTGGAACATGTGCTATAAAAGATTTTATGACAGAAATATTCGACATAAGAATTGATTTGCATCTTTCCGATCTTGTTGAGGCTTGATCCTCAAATCATGATGAATGCTAGATAATGCAAAAACATTAACAATTTAACACAACCCATTTAAATATTTGAATACAATCTTTCATAAATCTTTGAAAGAGAAAGATTACAAGCTTAATATCAATAAACTTCTAATATCCATGACTCATGGGATCTAGTCATACAACTTTGGTGTAATCAACAAGCTTTTAATATCCATTACTCAAGTTTGAAATTGAACTTGGGAATCGATACCGACACATACAATAGATACTCAATCCTCATTCATGCAACTACGGAAATTTCTATACGGAAATTACCCAATCCACTTGTACATAATTTGAGTTTGCTACAAATAAGGGAAATTTCTCCACGAAAGGCCACATGCCTTAGTGTAGATACTCTATAATTGTAGTGTCAACTTACCCCTCTAAGATTGCAACCTACAAAGGTGACATACACATATAGTTAGATCAAAATTGTGATTTATCAAATAATTTTGAAGTTCAACTAAGTAATTTTGAAGCTGCGATTCATGGAATAATTGTTTGCTACAAGGAAAAAACTGGATATTCTAACATGTTGACAAAGAAAAAGTACAATGTGTTGCTTCCACACCAGTGATTTAAGCACAAAGAAGATAATTTTAAAATGTAACATGGTTCAGATAAACATTGAAACCAAAATCATAGTCATGAAAATTGGCTACTTTTGGGGCAATATAGTATACAACCTTATAACACTGCATTTATCAACAACTATGATCGTTAGAGACGGTCATGAATTTTAGGATAGATCTTTACCTGAGTGAAACTCTCTTGTCTGTTCTATATTTCGTGTTGATACATAATTGACCTTAGATCTCTAATCTTTTTTTTTTTTTTTTGTAAGATGAAACTTTTATCCTTTTCATTAGAAATAGAGAACGGTTATAAATGGAAAAATAAGTAACCCCAAATGGACGGTTACAGAGAGGGTCACAATCCAAAGAGTGATAGTCCCAATAACTAACAATGACACAGAATTCAGGGACCTTCAGAGTAAGGTAAAAATTGACCTTAGATCTCCAATCTTGAATGGGGATAATAATAATAATAATAATAAAAAACTGCTTACGTGATAGTAAACTTTCAAAAATGGTGACACCAAGAGTTAGAGAGGAGCTAATATATTCTCTTTTTTCTCACTAATAGGGAAATTATATTAAAATAATAAAGGAACACATGAATGGCCTAGCAATGTTTATTGATGGTTTATTTGTTGGTGTTGCTCAATGAAGAACTTTTCATTTGAATGAATTAAAATGGAAAGTCAAAAAAGAATCGTGCTCAATCTGGCCATGTCAAGTTGCCCAAAGTAGATCGGCCACCATAAAAAATAAAAATAAATAAATCAATCTAGGTGTTTAAAAGTTTCTCTCGAAGCGTCACCATTAATCTGTCTCGGAATCCTTCATTCTCTGCAAAATAGTGTTTGATCGCGTCTTTCCCACGGATACTCAAACCGCATTCAAGTAAAGAATATAGAAAATAATATTTTCTTTGGGACAAATCCAAGAGAAAAGTCAATAGGAAGTAATCAAATCGAAGGAAAAACCAAAAAAACATGGGTTTCAATGAAATCAAATTGTAAAGCAATAATTGGTGATTAAAGTGTATAAATAATAACTATCTGAAACAACCAATTTTTTTTTATTTATTGAGGAACAATTATTATTATTATTATTATTATTATTATTTATTATTATTATTATTATTGTGGGCACTTGACCAAACAGGGAACCAATATACAAAAAAATAACCATTTTATACCATTAAAAAAAAAATACCATATATGGTTTTATCAAGAAAATTTTATTGGAAAAGATATGTCTAAAACATAGCTCCTATTATGAAATTACATATTTACCCATAATTGACATCTTATTAACCAACATAGTTCGTGAAATTTGTGGATCTTCCCATGAATCAACCAAGTCAAATCAGTATGGGTTAGTTACTCAATTCAAACTCCAACTATCCAAGGAAAAGAATGAATATTCAAATCATAGATCCAACCAAAGAAACTAAGTGAGATTATAAACTGAACAAAAGATGACGCAAAAATCTCTTCCTAGTAGAATTGAACTAAAATCACAAATCAACAATAAGAGAGGACTATCATTGAAAACAAGAATTTTGAACTAACCTCATTGACATTGAGATCGAGTGTCTCAAATTTTTTGCCATATTGTTTCCTGAATTTCATTGAATTGTTTGTGACAAAAACTAATCGCTTTTCCTGGATAAAGGAAACAACGTAACCAACTTATAATTACCAAACAATCCATATTGTAAAATATACACGCCACTTTTTCTTCCAATGGTTGCCAATTGTAAAATTCACTTAATCTCCAAGAAACTTATTTTTCTTGGTAGTGTTCATGTATGGTCTGATGACCCACTTGTTCTGGGCTTCGCTCTGATCCACGGTCCCTAATTTGATATGGAAATGAATAAAAAGGCAAATCAAAAGTTTTGTAAGCAAACATACAAATCCACTATGAATTTGCACTTTGTTATGAGAAAGGGCAAAGAATGATGCATCAAAACTCAGAGTATGAAGATTTGCAGTCAATTTCTAAGCAACCAAGTTGCTCAATGGACTTTTAAGGACAATAGCTGCATCATCCAGGCAGTAAATCATCTGAGCCAATAAAATCCATAAAAACTGGAAGAGAGGATTTTGAGGCACTGATTGTTTACAGTTGACTTCCCACAGATATTGGCGGCTCGAAGCCTCAGATGCCCCACCGCTGGACGATGCAATCGATGACCCACTGCTGATTGGAATATAATTGTTTTATTTATATACAAATAAACTTGTGTTTCAGGCTTTCAGCATATCAAAATGTAAATATGTTCTGACATCCATATGGTTTTATAGCCATAGTACCAATCCCAGACCCATATTTACCACTCTTTTCTTCTTATAGATATAACTATTGTGCCATGGTGATCTAATGAGGTAAAAAGGATCTATAAACTGAATAGTGATTGCATATAAACCTCTTCAATAGTTATATTTATAGTGATTGAATCTTATTACACTCTCTTCCATAAAATCCCTTTACATTTTGCAATGAGTAGTGACTTGAATTCTTAAAAGAGGAAACATGCAAAGGCCTACAAGGAAGCTAGCCACATAAATCAACAGTAAGGGATGATACAACTAAGGTATGATTAGCATTATATGAGCATTGGATACAAAGCTGCATTTATCCAAGAAAGAGTTTGCTCTCTCAACGTGTGACAAACAAATGGAACAGTGACAAAAATCGCATGTTTCTTATAAGCACCCAACAGTGACTAAAATCCCACCATGGAGATCTATCTGTCTTTTATAAGCACCCAAAAATGCAAGAAGAATAAACCTCAATGATAACTGGATTTGACCCTCATTTGCAAAGAGTATGAACCCCCTGAATTGCTACCCTTAGCTTTTTGTCAAGTCAGGCCAGCATAGGCACATAGACCCCCCACCCAACAGACCATGTTGCCTAAACTGCCAATGTTCAACTTCATTGCATTGAAAGACAGGATCAATCCAGTTAACAATTGGCTTCTTGATGACTCAATCTAGATGGTGTGCAACCATCATCCAACATCATTTAATATTGGCAGCCCCACATCACAAAGTGTTCGGCAAGTGACTGCCCAAGAGACCATTCGACCCTTAAAGTAAGTGCTCACTACGGTGTTAAGTTTCTAGCGAACACAACCTTTTGATGTAATGCAGCCCATAAACTACTCACCAAGAAGCTCTCCGATTATCCTAGGTGCATATTATTCCTACGAAATCAGCTTAGGAATTTATTGAAAACCCTCGCAGAAATATGATGATGGATTATGAGATGATCAAACAATTTGAATTTTTATTGCCATAATAATGCCCAAAAACTCTTTAAAGCTACCGAAATACCCTGAAAAATTGTATAGCTTTCTATCAAGTAGCTACTTAATTAACTCTCAAGCCTGAACATAACACAACTACTGAAATTTATTTCAACCCAAGGCAATGGAGCAAACTGAATTCAAATGCACTTCTCATGAAGGAAAAAAACTACATTAAATTCAAACACATAAAAAAGGATCTATTTAGATGTTCCCCACTAAATCCCCCGGTGATTAAGTAAAGAATGCTTTTGTCCTTGTCATCACAGCTGTTTCTGTCTTGACAGTACAAGAGCTAGGCGAGCGGGAGATTCCCTACTGCAAGAAGGATGCCTCATGAACTGGGCTTTTAGAGATGAGGACTTCTGGCAAAGCCAAGTGAATTTTAGGCCACAACACTGGGGAGCTCCAACAACATCTACCTCTAGAATAGAAGTTCCCAATCTTTACTAAATGCCTATCAAGAGCCTGATAGTCCAAGAAACTCAGAGAGAGAGAGATTTTCAACCTAACAGTTACAATAAGAAGTACTTGAGGTTGGTATGAACTTGTTATAATAGATCGCTCCCATACAATGACCACAAGAACTTATAAAACGATGATAAAAAAACTTGAGATAAATACATAACCAAGGCTACACATCACTATTGAAAGTCTAAATGGCAGTAAGGAGACTCAAAGAAAGGGCTCCCAATCTCAACTTTGCCACCTAAGAAAGCAATGAAGCTAAAGACTGAGAAGGATGAACAAGACCATAAACCCAGAGGAGTAATATCTCCAGAAGAAACCAACATCCTCGAACATGCTTACTTGCTCATGAATGATCCCTCTCCATGATAGCTCTAAGACACCAAAAACTTGTTTTTTTAAAGTTCCACAGAAATCTTCTCTTTCTATGTTCTCAACAAATAGTGAGGTTATAGAAATTACTATATACATCAACAATTTATATACATCAACGGAGTCTTGCATTCTATGAGTGCACGAAGTCATATGTGCATTGTTTCACAGTTGATTGCAAAATCTTATTTTCTTGTGAATGTATAGAATGTCAACATAAAAGAAATTTCAGAAAGGAAGATTCCATTAGTCGTTTCATAATAGAAATGAACTATGGCAGCTCTGCCAAAAACACACTTTCTCATGAACAAAGCTATTGATTGCTTGATCACTTTTCTACTAATCTGAACAATTAAAACACATAATTAGAACAATAAACTTTGACAAATCAACCAGACATCAACAAAAATTAACTCATAGTTTGAACCATATTTAGAAGCATTGAGATTTACCAGAACCTATGGGTATCAAACTTGATTAAGGAGTAGAGCAACAAAGTGCCCCACAAGGCATAAATAACAAATTTCAATGTAATTTAATTTGGTAGGATCAATTATTCGCCTGATAAAGCCGACTCAATTGATTTAGGATCCCCATGTTGCTCATAGACATTATTCCTGTAAGTTTAGGAAACTTGTTGAAGTGACACAACTATATTTTAAATACTCAAAGAAGATCTTTCATAATGTATGCCAGTAGCACTCGTCGTCCATCAATCTAACAGTGCTACTACGACCCATTACCCACGGCAAGGGGAGCCACCACCCATAACATAGAAATCATATTTTTGGAAGCATGTAAAATTTTCTAGAACATGGAGGTAATATATATATATATATATATATATATATATATATATATATATATATATATATATATATATATATATATATATATATATATTGATTAATATCTACAACAATTAGTCTGAAGCTGAGATCAAAACCTGCTTAGCATGGTTAAGCAGCTCGTTCATGACAGATTCGAAAGCAGGAAAATGACAGATGTTTGTGGTATTACAGCAATAGTTTCTCTAGCGAGGTTAGACTCAGGATTGTTCGCACTCAATGGGTAAGCTTGGTGGCCTATTGTCATATTTCTGGCCTTTGGTAGGAGTTATGATAAATATTTCCTGCACCAACCTAGTAAAAAAAAAAAATTCAGTGAATTGAGATAAATGCGTCCAAAATTAATATGTATCCTAAATGTCCCGAGTAAAAGGAGAGTGTTGCTATTGCCACACCAAATTTTGCTATTTTTTCACACTAAACTCAAAGAAAGTCTTCACCAACTTACAAACTTAAAACGTAGTAAAATTTGTCATGACAATAGCAAACTTAAAAATTAGAAGGGACACGGTTTTGTGATCACTAATTTTTTATTTTGGTCTTCAAACTGTTAAAGTAAAAAATATAGTGAAAAGAATAAAATAAACTTCCCTAGTTCCCTATGTGAGAGTTTCATAAGTGACTTGATACACCAATCTAACAATTTTTTAGATTCCGATTATAGCTAGATGCCATTAGGAAAGAAAACCCACCCAAAAACTAAAGCAAGTCCTTCACAGAAAAGAACCTCCCTGCATCAAGTATAATAGAAGAGATCTCTTCTATTTAATCCATTCAAATTGAGTTCCACTTAGAAAACAACACCCACCAAACAACCAAAAACAAGAAACTTACAAGTCAAGTGAAGCACATTGAAACAGAGCCATTGGATCTTCTATGAACGAAGTATAAGGAAATGAAAAATAAAACACACCTCTCTATACAAGATATTTTGTTGTTGTCAGTTTTGATGAGATAATCAGTGTCCCATTTCACGGCATCCATGGCATGGGCTATCTTGTGATTTTTACCCATCTTTTTTGCTTTCTCAACTATAGTCCATGACATCATTGTGATATTGAATGTGCGAGGGAGTCCAAATTTCACATTGCCCCTTGCATCATTGTACTCTTCCCATCATAATCCAAATTTCAGTTTTAATAGTAGGATTCTAAATATAACCCTAATGCAGGAGTATATTTTGTCTATTAGATTTGTCAGCCTGTTGGAAAGAAATTTATCATTTTAGAATCTTTGTACATCAGTAATTAATATTTCATATGTCGTGATTACAGTAAATGAGGTGCGATATACGTGCGTGATTTATTTTTGCCGATTCTCCTTTCTACTAATTACAAATGATCTAAAATAATGTTTAATTATAGGTGAATAAAAACAATCTGTCCTCAATACTTGATATCCTATAAACTTTTTTATAATTTATAAGTCATCGTCATCATCATAACCATATCACATCCATTTAAAGTCAGCTATGAGGGTCCTCTTTATCCACTTGTTTATAATTTGCACTAAGCTCTACGCAATTTCGTCTATCCGCTAAAGAACTTTTTTATTTTTATTTCTAGTTTATGACAAGCTCTATCCTAAGGAACTCATGGGTGTAGAAGCTAATTAAGACTTGTTATGATGAAGAAAATAACATGTCAACTTTATATCCTTACATTAGTATGGAACTATAGCCCCTTGATCTCCAGGTCTGCTGAGAGAATATATAACTCCAAACCAAATGGTTGTGAGTTACATATACACAGGAATTTATGTACCCCGAAAAAATCTCCATTGGTACTACCAATTATGCAATGATTCAAAACAGATTATCAACTTGCAGAAACAATTAGACCAAATACTACATAGAAGAAAGCATTTCACACTCCCTTCAAGCAATTCATTTCTAAGTTAATATTAGATACCCGGCCTGAGCAATGATTTTAGAAGGACAAACACAAGAAGTGCCATAACTATAATGCATATATCATTCAGACCATTGGAAAAATAAAATTAGCAACTAAATTCATAGCAGGAATTTCACCAATTAACACCAATACCATCAAAATCATACAAAAATTGAAACAATGAAGGAAAAATTGGCAGTATATTTCATTGAAAATCACAGAAAATGGACCGGTACATTGTAACTGTTGTTCAATTCTACACCAAAATCCAAATAGGCTTCAAAACATAAATGTGTCACATGAGATCTATCTCTAAAAAAAAAAAAAATAATAAATAAATAAAATTAGTTACACAAGTATAAGACTAACCTCTAGACGAACCAATATGTATTTGGTAGCATCACGAACAGGCTGCCTGGCTTCTCTCATTATCATATTGATAATGTTCAATAAAAATCCAAATAAAAAAAATAAAACCCCCTAAAAAATGGTCCAAAACCCCTAAAAAACTACAACGTTTACCATGTATGTAATTTTGATCCAAAAAAAATCCCATCAAAATTGATATATAAAAAAATCGTTAAAAAAATTCCAAATAAAAAACCAAAAACCCATAAGAAATTGTCCAAAACCCCCTAAAAATTGAAGATGCTTTGTAAAAAATGACAATCAATGAAAAACTCCCATAACAATTGAAAAAATTACTTGGAAAATACATCAAAATTGAATAATAAAAATAATAAAAGAAACCATAAAAGACCCCAAATTAGATTTTTTTTTAAAAAATCGGAAAAACCCCTAGAAAACTGCCGAAAAACCCATCAAATTAGATTAAAAAAACCCGTAGAAAACTGCCAAAAAACCCCATCTTTAAATAAAAAACCCTAGAAAATCTCTCAAAAAAAACCCCTAGAAAATCATCTTTAAATAAAAAAAAACCCATCTTTAAATAAAAACCCCTACAAAATTTCCCAAAAAAAAATCATCTTTAAATAAAAACTCTTACAAAATCTCCCAAAAACCTCATCTTTAAATAAAAACCCCTACAAAATCTCCCAAAAACCTCATCTTTAAATAAAAATCCCTACAAAATCTCCCAAAAAAAACCTTAGAAAACTACCGAAAAACCCATCAAATTAGATTAAAAAAAATAAAAAAAGACCCATGAAAATTGATGAGAAATCGTGGAAGAGAAAAAAGAAAAAAAAAAGGGGTAAAAAAGTAAGAAAAAGAGGATAAAAACCTGTCTGAAAGCATGGTTGTTGTGTATAGGAAGCATGGTCGGAAGGGGTGGAAGCATGGTCGGAAGGGGTGAAAGCATGGCCGATATGGTCGACCTGAGGGAAAGTATGGTGGTTGATTTTATAAAATTTAAATTAGTTATTGAGATGTACTATACATTTTAAAGGGTTTCCTAACATGTAGATGGAATAGGGTGTTAGTAGCTTGTATATAGCATGATTTTGATTTTATCGTTTGTATATTTGGGGGTTGCTAATATGAGCTTCAGTTTTGCTGAAGTAAGATGTTTTTTGTCTCCTATGATAGAACGAAAAAAAGATGGTAAAGCACCTCTCACTTTTTATATATAGGTATATATATATATATATATATATATATATATATATATATATATATATATATATATATATATATATAATTATTTAGAATTAAATTATCAAAATAATAATTATTATTAATGTGAGATTTATCAAATAGACAATTGGAAGGATGGGTTGAAAATTTTAATATCCATTGGAGAGGTTTTTAATTTTACATTGGGATATCTAACACCCACCAAATATTGAATCGGATGATAGAGATTATTTTTTGTACCAATCTTTCAAAATTTTGATCATGATATCAATAGAGTATCATCATACAATCAATTTTTATTTCAACCTATATAAAAAGAAAAGTGGCGTAGAGTCATTAGCTCACATAATACTCACAAATCACTTTTTTAAAAATGTGTTGCATCAAATAGAAAAAATAGAAAATTGACAGTATGCTGATATTACAATGATCTTAAGATTAATTTTGTGAAATATTAGAACCAAAAACGATTTCCATCTCATTATTCAATGCATTCAATTATTTTGAGGTTGCGTTTCGGTTAGCTATTTAGCAACAAAGAGCAACTCTTTCGCTCAGACTCTTATGGGGAACTATTTTCACATTTGATAACACAACTCCTAATTCCATTTGCTCCGACGAAAAACTATTTTAAGTGATAAAATTGCTCTTTGTCTACACTCTATCATAGTAGATTTTATATGCTTTGTGGAAGCGGAGGTAAAGAGTTGCTTATGCTCTAATGTGGGGAGGCAAGCTTTGAACCGAACACCGAATCGAAAATCGAGCTTCCCAAACCGCTCCGAGTTGCACACCGAACTGAAATGAATTGAAAGTAGTTCAATTTTCGGTTTGGGTGGCTCCAATTTGAAAACCGAGGGAGTAGGTTGAGTAAATCGAATTTTTTTTTTTTAAATAAAAAAAATAAAAATAAATACATTAAAAAATAAAAAAAGTAGGTAAATTACCTACACTGAACCAAATCAGTTTCGGTTTCAAGAAAAATAAAAAACCAAACCGAATAGGTTTCAGTTCGGTTTCAGTTTGGTGTGTACCAAACCAAATGCCGAAAATTTCGGGTTTGGTTCGGTACACCAAACTTGCATCCCTGCTCTTATGAGAACTAACCCAAACACAGCCTGCTTGAGCTGTTCCTAATGGGAACTGGTGGGGTGTGATTAGCAACCCAAAGATAAAATTGGAGACCGACTGGATGATTAAAAGGCTGCCATTTCGTCCGTCAAGCCCTAATACTCTCTCTCTCTCTCTCTCTCTCTCTCTCTCTCTCTCTCTCTCTCTATCCAGAAACCCTAACCCTATAACCAAGAAATCCCAAAGCGTTGTTACTATTTGTTTTGCCCGAGATTTACCGCTTTGATTTGGAGAAGACTCGTATCTTCTCTTTGTCAACACTAACCCTAACCCTAACCCTAGATGTCTTCCACTTCCGGGCAACCTCAGTTCCGCTACACGCAGACCCCATCGAAGGTGCTCCACCTGCGTAATCTGCCATGGGAGTGCACAGAAGAAGAACTCGTTGAGCTCTGCAAACCCTTCGGCAAGATCGTTAACACAAAATGCAACGTTGGTGCCAATCGAAACCAAGCCTTTGTTGAATACGTATGCATCTTCACTTGTCTTAATTTGATTGTTCAGATTATAGACTTTGTTTGTTCAAATTTGAAATCTAGGGTTTTGCTATGTGTTTGTTGTACCGCTAATTGCATGGAGTTAAGATAACTTAAATGTTAGGAGATCTCGGGATTACTGTATATGAGTCAGAGCGAAAAATCGGGAATTCCAGGTAAAAATCATGAAAATGGGGATTTTATTAATTATGAGAATGTGAAAAGTTGTTTTTTTCTAAAAATAGATCTTGAATTAATCTTATTATTTTGGGAAGTTCGTGGGTTTTTCAAAAAGTTACGATTAAGTTGGGATTTAATTGGTTTATGTAAAATTTGTTAGTTAGAAAGTTGGCGATTTCAGTGACTATGGTCTTAATTGATGACTGTAAGCGTGTTAAATTTACAGAATGCAAGTCTCTTGTGCCTAGATGATTCAGAATATTGGTTTTAACGGATTATACAAATATATAGTACTTGCATTGTAATGGTTTAGAATTGTCTCCTAGTGGTCAATTCTCAGGAATCAGAAAATGATTATTCTTTGAAATGATTTATTATATCGATTTTTCTAATGGATCTTCCCCTGAAATATGTATTCCTCAATTTTGTTTTGTTTTCAAACCTCAACTTTATGGAAACTTCTCAAGAGAAGCTAAAATTTTCCCGTTAATATATACAAACTTGTTTGTGTGAGTGAGCTGCATATCAGTTCCTTTTTCATAAAAGAATTTAAAACTGCGCTACTGATTAGTCCACAGTACAACCATGATTATGGGAAATAGAAATTGAGGACATGCATTGGTCCACATTCCTGAAAAAAGATTCTCAGGACGCTTATGTTTTAAGTCTTTTTTTTGTAAGAAAACAAACTAACGCATAATTCTTAAAATAAAATAAAATACTTGTATAGTATCAAGTGAGCACGAATGGAACAGAATATTGTTATGTATTCCATGTGTAGGCCTATGATGAAATGGGTTTATCAGACTAGTATCGCTAAACGCTAGTTCGAGATACCTTCTTTTAGTACCTCAATAAATTTATCTAGTGATTCAAAACAGTTGTTCAATTAAATATATTATACAGAACAAGTTTAACATTTTATTTAAACAGCAACTTAGACTATGGAACCAACTATAACTTTTGACAATTTACAAATATCATATAAGGTTTAAAACTGTAAATTATGATTCAATGGAATTAATTTAAGTTACTAACGACAATGAGTACATCGTCAAAGTTGCAAAACATCTTGTGAGATGGTTTAATTATGTGTTCTAATAAATTGTTTGTACTCTCAAAAAGGTTGAGACAAAGTTAGTCCTAATCCAATGATTAGAGCACATGGATTTTAGGCTTCCTTGCAGCTTCAGATCGATAAGATACCTAGTTTTCAGCCTTTGTGACGAGATTTGAAGGCATTGTCGTACACTGTGGCGGGTGAATCATCCACATCAGCAGCCAAGCCTGCCCTGGGTCGGGAGACTCTCTTGGAAGGCTCAAGGAGCAGATCAATGACAACTCCTGAAATGGTGATAGTATCCGGGCGATGGAACACAATATCTTATTCCAGGACCGACTCAGTAAACATATCTATACAGTGATACCGATTAGCTAGGGTACTGGCCCAAACAACCAGTGGTCTCTCGGCCTTGTCTGGTCACAGATCAGGACCCTGTTTATGTACGGGTTTCAAGATAGGCCACCCAAGTGGGCTCTGTCTAAGTGAAAGGCCGCAAGGAAGTAGTCAAGCATGGACCACTCCAGGATCCCGATCTGCAATCTGGAGGTGCTTCAATCAATCTATGTCGGTCAAGTCAGTTGGTTTGGACTGCTATGATCACTCATATTCCTTCCTTTTGTTTTAATATATGCAATTATAAGATTTTCACCAATTGAAAAATTAATGAGGATTAATGAGGAGCCCTTGCCTTTTCTAGTGCCCATCTGTGTCAGCTTCATATGCATGTGGATCAATCATGTTCCCTCGTACTTCGTGCATACCCGTACAGTATTCCATGCATGCCATAATAAAAATCAGATAGAATTATGTCTTACATCGGTTATGATATTATTACCATTATTTTTCTGTGATGTTAAGTTTAGTTTTCTTATGAAGAGACCATTGTTTATTTTTCCTGTTTCCTTGAGTAAAGTGCCAGAAATTTATCTTTGAATATATCTTTGTTTGAAGGATGTTCATCTGCATGAAGTAAAATCTGAATCTTAATATGGCCTATTTGATTGGCAGGTGGACCTTAATCAGGCCATCTCAATGGTTTCATATTATGCTTCTTCATCAGAACCTGCACAGGTTCGTGGCAAAACTGTTTATATCCAATATTCAAATAGACAAGAAATTGTTAACAATAAAAGCACTGGTGATGTCGCTGGAAATGTCTTACTGGTGACCATTGAGGGTGTTGAGGCTGGCGATGTCAGCATAGATGTTATTCATTTGGTAAGTTCTTTTTTTTTTTTCTATTTTTTTAATGGGTGTACTAATAAACTTTAATTGATGTTATTCAGATGCTAGAAGTGTCATGTTTGAATTTTGATTATTGTTTTTTGGATGGATGATCCAAGACAGATAAACGGAGGAGACTAAAAAGGATTGTTTTTTTATTTTGTTTATTTTTTCAATATATATAAGTTTTATAGGACATGATTGGTTTTCCTTCTGGTTGACATACTCTGCATGGATCAGCAGGTCCATGTTAAAACGGAGAAATCCTCGTTGTCAGCTACTGCATTGGGAGAAATATCACGTGTGTTTTGCTGATCTCTTTCTTTCATCATTCTGTAAAGCCTTGTGCACTTAGTGTTATATTGATGGTATTTTTTTCTAACCATTCTTGATGCACCATGCATAACTCAAGTTGTGGGACACGTCGAATCGTATGGAAGCTTGTTTTGAGGTTAAATTTCAAAACTTCTTGTGTTCCTAAATAGATCCATGGATATGTACCTGTTTTGGATCCTATTGATTCCGTTACTCTGCGCTTACATGTCCTCTTCTAGTTTGTCAGTGAATAATTTCGGAAGTTATTTTCATTGGCTATATATCACATAAAAAATTGGTGAAAATATTGTATTTCTTATAATTTAGTTATTCTGGGACCTGTTACAATACATAGAGATGCGTACATTTTTTTCAATCCAGAAAACTATCCCTTTCTACTTGAGGATAAGTAAGGGCATTAAAGCTCTTCATCTAAAAAGCGCCTCTTAGTGACCAAATTATATCAAAAGCTGTGTCTTGGATTTTGGGTCCATGAACCATAAAAGTCAGTTTTTTTTTTTTTACAAAAATCATTGAAGCCATATATTCATTATTTAAAATGAAGACAGAAGAGATCAAGAGCGAGACACTAAGCCCAAAAAAGACAAAGAAAAATTAGAAACAAAATATAAAACTATACAAGAAGCTAAAGTTGTTAAACATGAAGGAAAAGAAAAAATAGAAACAAAAAATGTAAAACTATACAAAAAATCAACGCTGTGCTAAACATCAAGGAGGACGGAAGGCGGGACTGAAGTGTCAAGGTGGACGATGTTCGCCTCAAAAGGTTCTTCATAACTGTATGTTGATTCCAAAGAGAGGCTTTCTTTGTCCTCATATTATGGAGAGCACCTTATACAGTAATTTTTGTAATTTATGTTTAAAAACAAGCTCCTCATATTTCCCCTGTTCCTGAATCATTCACCCTTTAATCCTGAGATTATTTAAATGCATAGTACAAAGGGTAGATTTATGGAAGCATAAAGTAACTCTAAATAACATTGGTATTTAGTCCAAAATTAGTGCATAACACCCGGTATTTTTGCTTGGACTTGGAGGTGTTTTAAAGTTCCGTCATCCCTCCCTGTGTTCTAAGATTCTACTGGGCTTAAACAGTTGGTCTATCAATTGCAACATTGTAGGATGCCCCTTGCTAAGAAATATATGCTTTGTTGTCTAGACTCTAGAGGAGTAGAAAATTGATCACATTTTTTACACCGTGGAGTCGCACAAAGAATATGAACCCTTTTTTTTGGAGTTCTTTTGAAAAGGCGTGGACATTTGACTGCCAACCGGCCGGGTTGGGCACCTTCCATGGGAAAGGGGCTACTGCTTTTGGGTCAATGGTGGGATTCAGTCTTAAAATTCAGGCCTGAATTCAGGTGGTGTTTTCCATGGAGAAGTCTCTGAGTGATTGTCACGCCTTCTTATTAGACCTATGCTTTGTGAGTCAGTTCTTTCAACTTATTTGTTAATTAGTGATGTGATGTGACTAACTTTTGGATTAGAAACATAAAGAGGACGAAATGAATAAAAAGCAAAGAAGATAGAGCAATAGAAGAAAGGAAAAGAAAATAAAAGAAAGAAAACAAATACGTGGAGAGAGAGAGAGAGAGAGAGAGAGAGAGAGAGAGAGGGTGTGAGTTATCTATTGTAAATATATAAACATATATTTATTATCTCAAAGAATTCTTTTTCAAGAGAGAAGAGCGTTTAAAACACATCTTAAAAAGAATAAAAAAGTATAATCATTGTGCTCGGTATGAAATCCTAGACCACCACGCCTCTCCTTCATCAAATTGGATCCACACCCTAGAGGGGTTCACCCGAACAGGCTGGGCTTCCACCACTATCTTGTCCATATTGTCTCCGCTGGCACCCATATTATTGCCTTGCTTTATATTGTGTTCTTATCGCTTCTTCATACTCTTGGTCAGTTGCATATTGTTCCATACCATTGTTAGCATTCGATGCTCCTTTTGACCCAAGGTTGCATCAAAATCTTCATGGTAGTTTTGAAAGGTAGTTGCACCTCCTTATCGTATTGCAAGAATCACTTTCTAATCATTGTCTTGATATATCGACCGTCGAAATGAGGAAAATCGAACCCACAGTGCCTCAACATCAACAGTGATATCATCAGTTCACAACCTAAGTGTGCCACCCAAAGTTGTGGAAAACTCCACCACAACATATGCTTAATAGATATTAAAGTTGCATCATAATAACCACAACTGCACTTATAAAAGTGAGATAGCTCCCACTCAAATTGTAAAGTTTAAAGACTTTTCCAATCCCATGCGGTAACGATTGTGATGTAACAATAAAAACCATATAACCATTTAACAATAAGCAGAGTCCAAACATAATAGTCAATTTTTTAAAAAGAATCATAATAAATTGTGATTAAAATTTAAATGGAGATTCTCACATGTGATAAATGATTTGGATTGCCAGTAACTTTCGAGAATTTAAGAACCATTTTATGCTACCTGCATGCAAAACTATAAACTTTAAAGGGAATTTACGTCAATCATTGCCCCTATATTATCTACCCATTAGTTCATTTCTTTTAATCCTATGGCATTGTATGCATACCATATATCAGAGACCCAGACATATGCAGAATACTGTTCACTTTAATTCAGTTTGGAGACTGCATCTGAAGCAGATTTTGTGCATTTTTTTTCTTGTTTTTTTTTTGAAGTTAATAACTTTATATGGTGATTTGAATTCTCATTTTATCTGTTTATTTGGAGATAGTGTAAATAAAATCTTATGCATCACATTTCATATCTAAGTATATTGCTCTATGCATTGTGTTTTCTCTTGGAAACTGGTTTATCAGTACGGAGTGGTTGCTAATGGTTTTGTTTTTTGGCACGGAAGTATCTATGGGCTAATTTAAACTTGTTTTTAGGTGTTCTCGGCCTTCGGTTTCGTCCACAAAATTGCGACCTTTGAGAAAGCTGCAGGTTTTCAGGTCTAAAATTTGTCTTTCTAATGATTATGCATAATCTTTATATTGAGCTGGTATTGGGTGCAAGAGCCTGACACTTCTTGTGCACGGGTCATCTATTTCGGAACAATGTGGCAATCCTTGTCTTCAATTAAGATGCCTAGGTGCAATACAACATGTAGACGAGACTCATCCCAAAATTTGTTATTATGAAGTTTTCTAATCATCTGATCAGAGAACACTTTTGGACTGTTGCCCTTACTTTTTGACTGCTATTTGAAGTCTCTTGTTTGCTCTCGATTAGACTGTGGAAACTATGCATGGCACAAGTTTTGAGCTGAATCCAATCCAAACTCTGGCCATGTATAGAATTGATGGAGTGTTCCACATGTATAGAATTATGACCCATGCACCACAGGTGCTGTACAGTCCACCCATCTAATACCAACTCCTTAATCACCTTTTTTCTCATAGGGAAAACATATTTTTTTGTAGGCTTTAATTCAGTTCAGTGATTCTGAGACTGCTTCTGCAGCACGGAATGCATTGGATGGAAGAAGTATTCCCAGGTATGCAGTTGACCATAATTTATGGAACTTCTAAGTGTCGATGATTTTGATACAATTTTTATTTGAGATGCTGTAATTCAAAATTTCAGGTACTTACTTCCGGAGCATGTTGGTTCGTGCCATTTGCGCATTTCATTTTCCGCACACACTGATTTGAATATCAAGTTTCAGTCACATCGCAGCAGGTATTAACAAATGATAGATCTATTTTATGAACATGGTTAATTTCTCGGCGTTAGATCTTTGTCATTGTCTTGAAACTAGCAATATATTTGGGTGTTTTTTTGTGTGTGCATGTGTTTTTACCAAATGCAGAGTGTACTGATGTGTTTCTCTTGGTAATTCCCTTCATCTCATGATATTGACCGAATATCTCCATTTGATGACAAAACATCAGAAGATTTTCAGAATTACACTAGTTACTGTGAATCAATTACTTCTGTACATATATTTTCCTGCCACCTGTCATCCCTACTCCAAGACATCCTCATTGGACGGTAGGGTGCACCTCAAGGTTGCAAGTTCATAAAGGAATTATGCGTGATTGTTGTCATTCGTAGATTGGCAATGATATAACTTTTTAGTCCATTTCCATTAATGATATTCTATGCATGGATCAAAATATCGTCCGATACCGATACGTATCGGACGATACATATCGGTTTTGGACTTGAATGATACGATACATTGGGTTTTTATCGCCCTCCTTAAAAAATAGTCAAATTATCGTTCAATGTATTGTCGGTTTTGTTTTTTTGAGAAAAAATCGGAAAGTATCGTCCGGTACGTATCAGTTTTGGGGCTGGACGATACGTATTGAAAATCCGAGATTTTGATCCATGATTCTATGCAATGATATCCATTTGAGATGAGAATATATAGAGTTCAATATGGAGACCAATCAAATAGGGCATGGAGTTCTTATGATATCCTCCTACTGGTTGTAGGAAGTTAGCTATACTTTTTATTTATTTATTTTTATAGGTAAGCATAGGATTTGAACCCCTCCCCTAATTCTGCAGAAACACTCATTGCAATTTTTTATTGACAAAGGCAGCTATTATTTTGTTCTTCACCGCAGCAGAACCCTTTCTATGCTCCAATTATTTACAATAGCATCAGATTGATGTGTATCAAGTTATCAATTCTATACATATTTTGTTTGTCCATTTGTTCCTAGCCTACTTATCACCTGTGTATGCACAATTAGCTGGATTCCCTTTTTTTAGACACATCCGCTTTTATGGTTCCTTTTAGGTTGGGATTAAATCAATAGGAAGGATGACCACTTTTCCCCCCCAAGTCATCCTCATTGCACTGTAGATTCATCTCTCGATGATATTTTGTGCAATGAATTGATTCCATCGGAGTTTAATGTGGTGACCAATTAGATAGGATTGGCCTTCTGGATATTATATTCTGTTTCTGGATCTACGATTTAGGTGCAATTAAAGCCTTGTGCTAACTAGGAGGTTTTCCAACCTTTGCCAATTTGGTTTTACGATAACATCAATACTCATGGGGAGGGTTTTAGGTCCTGGAAATTCTCATTAGAATTTGTCAAAAAACTGGTACCTCAATTTTAATTTATAACTGTAATGAAATACCTCCGTTGCAGTAGGAATCTCAAGATCAAAACCAGTTCTGTTATCGATTTTTTTTTTTTCCTATTATTTTGCTCACCATGCAAGTTGAGTAAAAGAGGGCTGATGATTTTTTTTTTTTTTGGAAACTAAGATCTAGAGTCCTACCCTAAACAAAGGCATTAAAAAAAAAGACAAGGTTAAACATTATTCATAGTTAGCTATTTATTCTAAATAAAATTAGATATCCACACCTTTGTCATTCTCGCTTTGTTTCAGATTGTTACATGTAATCTAAGTGTAAACCAGTGCTGCGTCCCAAGTTCAAACAAATCCTTGAATCTTAAAATCTCGGCATCTAAATTCTAGAATATGCTTCATATAGTGTTAATATTGTTTATGATTATGCAGGGATTACACAAATCCTTACCTTCCTGTGAACCCTTCTGCCATTGAGGGAACCGTACAGGTAGGTTTTTCTTTATCAGATAATCAGAATACTCCATCGTTTCTGGATGGTCAGTTGATTTTGACAATCAGCTCTTTCCAGCCTATTTTAGGTCCCGATGGAAAGAAGAAGGAACCTGAGAGTAATGTGCTCCTTGCCTCTATTGAGAATATGCAGTATGCAGTGACAGTTGATGTTCTTCACACGGTAAAAACATTTCTTTTATAGTTTTCTTGTGCAGGCTTTATGTTTGTTAGACATTCAATTTCAGCTGTGTAATTATTTGGTTGTGTCTATTACAGGTATTCTCAGCATTTGGTACTGTTCAAAAAATTGCTATCTTTGAGAAGAATGGTGGAATGCAAGCGTTAGTTCAGTATCCTGGTAGGAAGACGTGTTTTGATTGAAACTTATGTCCATGGTTTGATTTCTGATATGCAGTGCTTTTGCATTGATTACTTGTCAAGATAATATTATGTTCATGGTTTGCTTTGATTAAATTTCCTTCTATGTTGCCTCACAGTAATAACAGTAGGGTGGTGTGTGTGTGTAAAAGAGAGGGGGAGGGAGGGAGAAGCACCTTAGCCATTCGAAGCCGCCTAGGTACCATGACCATAAGGATAAGTATGCCACGTTTCTTGGAGGGCATCCTAGATCGGTGCCTAGGGGTATCCACAATGGTATAGAAGTAGGGATGACGATTGTAACTTATTAGATAATATTCTTACACCCTTGGAAACTTTCAATGGTATACACTTGAGGTTACTAATCCCTTTAAAATAATATTTTCCTTATTTTTTATAGAACAATCCCAATAAATCAGATCAAATCCCAATACTTTCATACTATGCCTATTATGTACCCAAAAACTAAATGTTGCACTTGTTTTGTTTGCTTAGTTTACTAATTATTTTTTGCTAGTTGTTAATTGTTACTTAACCCTTTTACCCTTATGTTGTACATGAGGTTGATATCCATAATAAGTACTTGTATTTCTATCATTATTTGTTAGTTTATTCTCATATTGATTATTTGTTATTGATTCTCTACAGTCTGTCACAATATAAATAATGATTGTAGTACAGCTGCACTTACCACCTAGGCTCCACCTAGCGCCCCTGCCTAGCTTTCAACAACCTTGGATGAGACTCAAATCAAATTCATGCTTTCGTAATAGGTTTCTAACCATCTTACCGAAGTACTTTTGTGTATGTTGTTTAGCTTTCTATTTGATGGCCCTTGTAGGCTCTTGATTTGATGGTGGATATCATTGTTCTAAAAGTTGTACAAAGAACTGCCAAAGGAGTAGCCTTTTTGAGCTGTATGCCTCTTGACCCGAGGCGTTCGTGAAGTTTATACCTTAATTTCTAGGCGCGCCTCTCTTTGGAGGCATACACCTTCCACAGTAAAACTTGTAACCCTTTTTCTTTCCCTATTGCCTTTTCCCTTTTCTTGTTTTTAAGTTATAATTTTTCCCATGGAGTGATTTGTAAAGGTTTATAGACCTATGTAACTTAAATAAACCCATTTTTTATGTGTTTGATTCTAAAATCAAAGATGAAAGCATATTTTTCTCTCTTTGAACCTTTTTCTTCTCCTTCCCTGTTCCAATTCTTTGCAATCATTCATCGTAACTCTGTCTTTTTGAAGTTTATCTACTTGTGTGGTTCGTACTTGAGTAATTTTGTATTTGCATTATTTATTGTGCTATTAATGGATTTTTTTTGTGGTTTATTTTGTTTAAAATTGTCTTATTTTTTATAATTTTTAAGGTGGCTTATGTCTCACTCCTTCAGGCTTATGCCTCACCTTTTACTGTCATAAAAGAGGAAGGTAACTTAAGAACGAAGAAATCAATATGAAGCAGATTGAAGACATACCTCAATTTCACCAACACAAGCGTGAAATAAAGAGCACAATCAACAGATTAGGGTTTCAGAACTCACGAGGTTCTCTAATAAACGTGCAACCTTTTTTTTTTTTTTTTCTAGCAACAACATATCTTAAGCAACAAGCTAGCTGACAAACTACAATAAATCTCCTAAATATACAAATAAATATTTGCTTGAAAATTAAGATTCTGAGTTTGATTCATTCAACAAACTTGACCCATTCTTTGATTTTCTTTTCACCTTCCACATCTCCATCTGTGATAAACTGATAATTTTAGAGAGATTGTAGACAGTGAAAATAGGAAAGATCTGTACATCTTTTGAAGATTTATGTAAATTACATTTTCTCATCAAGGCACCAATGCTAAACCCCCATGTGGATATCCGCTCCTTTTAGATGTTGCACTTCTCTCTTGTAGCTTTGCCCAAATTTTTTGCATTTCATGGATGTTGCTTGTATTAGAATTGGCACATACGCTTTAGCTTCCTGAACTTGGTAAAGGAACCAAGTTGAGAACGTATGTAGGAGCTCTCACATGAACTATCTCGAAACGGTATACTTACTTGCAGACTAATCCTCTGCATCTTTATTACTAATTGTGTGGTTCGTTCAGTTCAAATTTAAGTTCGTTATTCGCCACTGTTGTGTGAACCTGGTTTGCTATGGCATGATGAGCAAGGATTAAAATATCGAAAAACTGATACGTATTGGTACCGGACCGTATCGGACGATACATTGAATGTATCGTCCGGTATTTGAATGGGAAACACCGATACGGTACATTCAATGTACCGTATCGGTGAGGTTTGATACCGATACGTATCATCCGATACGTATCGGTATTGGACAAAATTTTGATCCATGATGATGAGTTTTAGACGTGGAATTAAAAAAATGTACTTATTTCTTTTGTTTTTTAACGCAACAAGTATTAAGTAATTTGTTAGGTAAATCTCTCTTTAGGAAACAAGAAAACTAGGTCCAATTCTCTTTTATGCATGTATTAAAATTTTTTTAAGGAAATTATATGGCAGAATCAGCCTAACTGGTTCAGAAAAACCGACTGTGTACCGGTTTGATGCGAACAGGTTCACCGATTGATAGGTTTAATAGGAAATTTTGTAATATAGCTCCATACTATCATATGCAAATTTAGCTTGAAGAAATATCAAATTTTCATTGCTTTAAAAAAAAAAAAAATACCATTGCTTTTTTCTTTTTAATCACTAAACATCAAAGTAAATTTCTATGACTTTGGTTTGGCCTTCAATTTGCGGCGGACAAGCATTATTAAAATTCAGTGTAATGTCTATTTTCCATCAATATGTTTGCCAAAGTGTCTTAAGAAGTTGAATTCGATCTGATTAATAGTCTCCGAGACACCCTGCAAATGCACTTCTTTGAAGAATAAATCAGAAATATATGAGGCATCATAGAACTTATTACATGTGAAATTTGTTAATGTCAAGAACTGATCAACAAAAATGAATATAGAAAACTAAGGCTGTCAACAGGTTGGGTCGGACCTGACCAATTTTGGCTTCCCAGCAGGTGAAGGGCATATGCTCCATCAGACTCAAAACCCAACCTCCAACCCGGAAACCCAACTGGGTTCTATATTCCCTAAATTCCCCCTAATCCCCTTAAATAGTCAACATCACAGCCTTATCCCATCTATTTGAGGTTGGCTCCTTAATCCCTTTATATCATATTTAAAAATATTGGGCTACCTGACTTGAGCCGGTTCAAAATCCCCTAGAACCCTCTAATCCCTTAAATTAAATATAAAAATTTCAGATTTACTCGACCCAATCTTATTTTTGGTCATCCCAACCCGACCTGAGCTTTCAGTAAACCAGGGCTAATCCGAAGATCAGGTCAGATGCTTCTTGCCCGACCTGGCAGTTGAACTTTACGTGCCCGTGCCGACCCAGATAAAAAACTGGCTTGGGTATAGCTCAATTGAACACTGCCATACAATCAACAAGTCGTAATGGCTTTGAATAACCAACCACAACATCTGTGCTTACATATATCTATGGTGAAGTAATAGTAAGTAATGGTGCATAGAGGTTGGTGTTCTGAAATTGCTCCATGTCAAATCAGAAAGCTTGCAACATGTCTTTTGACACCCCCCTTCAACGTAGGCCAATAGTACTTCCCTACCAATGCCATGTTCGTGCTTTTAGCCAAAATGATCTCCCAAGCCTCCTCCATGCAACTCCACAATCAAGCTATCTTAGAGAGTCATTTGATATACATAATGGATTGCCATAGAATAGAAATTCATCAAGTATAGAGAAAGTAGAAGTAGAGTCAACCATTCCTTCTTCGACAATTTTCTATGGGGGCTTGAAATAAGGATCATCCATATATTGTGCTTTAATCCAATCAAACCTCACACCATATCGGAAAGACCAAGAGTATCATGCATGGATCCACGTCAGCTTAAAGGATCTGCCACTAGGTTTTGTACCCCAGGTTTGTGTTTGAGAACAAAAGTGTAGTCCTGAAGCAAGTCTTCTGCCTGCTTAACGTGATAGGGACTAAGTTTCCATTGTGAGTTAAGGTATCCTAGTGCTTCATGATCGGAGTATAGGAAAGATTTTCTTTGAATGGCATAGTTTCGCTAATGTTTGAGAGCTTGAACAATGGCATAGAATTCCAAATCATAGGTTGAATAGTATTAACAGGTATCATTCAACTTCTACTCTAAAGTGCAATCAGAGGTCTTTCTTAACTTAGGACAATGTTTATACCAACTTCTGAAGTGTCACAATGCACTCAAATATCTTGTCGAAATTCGGAAAGACTGGAACTTTCTAATCCATCAATGTTAGAAAGAGGCCAAACCTTGTAAACTTCATTCATTGTCAATAGAGCTAGAATCGGTTAATTTGTCATAGCCTCCACTTTGCTTAAGCCAACTTTCACACTCTCAGCAGGTACCATAAAATGGGAATATAGGAGTGTATCTTTCACAACCTATAGTAACGAATCCTATAGACCTGATCCTTTCTTAAGAATTGTCGTATTTGATGCAAAAGCATGTTGTGATTGTTTGTGATAGCCCTATGATGAGAATGTTATCAAAATTAACTAAAGACTGCACGACTTGATTCGTCGTCCTCATGAAAGTGCTTGGTTCGTTGGATAAATAAAAGGCATGACAAACAACTTACATAGTCCCTTTTTGGTCTTGTAAGTTGACTTCTATTCCCTGGGTGCATGCAGATGTGATGATACCCATTTCAGATGTCAAATTAGGAGAAGATATGTGCTCTAGACGGAATGTCTAGCATATCATAGAGGCTAGGTATTGAAAACCTATACTTAATTGTAATCTTATTGATTGCACAGCTATTTCGCGCATTCTCCACGGTTCATCCTTATTAGGTTTCGCCAATGCCGGAACTGCTTATAGACTCATTCAATAATATGCTAGATTGGGTAGACTCTCTCTATCCAGACTCCCAGTATGAGATCATTGCAATGTTGTATCTCTTCCATAGGTGGTATGTTGTCATGCAGCCCTTTTGATATAATATCCTGAAAATCTATTGTTTCGTTTCCTCGGCATGAAACACCGCTCACTAGTAAACAACAGAATAGGGGGAATAGACACACACAAACTAATATAAAGAACCACCTCCTTCTCTTCCTAGTGAGTCCGGCTGTTATAGGAGCTGTCTCTTCTTCTTTGGATGCTAGTGCAATCACAATCGATTCCTTGCTTTTAGCTAGAGTTTGAGCCTTTGGTAACAAGTAGGGCTTTCACACTTTAGTGGGCTAAAACTCCTCTGAGGTAGAAGAGCTACTCTAATTTTATCCTTGATGAAAATAGTATGTGTTTCTAGCCCCATCTATAACAAGGTTGCCCAACAATCCTCCAGAAGTGTGAGTGGTACAAAAAATGTTAGAACACAGCCATCAGTCTTCATTCTTCTTCTTTGAGCCACTATACCACTACAAATTATAAGTGTCTCAGCATGTGTCTTCCACAATTTTGGATTTTTTGAGTGTCTCCATATTTTTGCGCTGCAGCTATTCATAGCTTTGATCGTTATAAATTTCACAATAAAGGCTCTGCAAAGTTAGTTTTAGCATTGTGCAACCTTGGCCACTTCGATGGTCTATTTCCCACTTAATTGCAGTTGAGATCAAGGATCATTATTCCTGACGAAACCGATACGTATTACTTTCTTAAGTCATGGGGTCGATGTATCAGCCCATATATATTGGTTTGTATCGGCCAATATGTACCAATGTATCATCCAAGACTGGTATTTATTGATCGATACCTATTGGTTTTGGAGCTGGCTGATACATACTGGAAAACCGATATTTTGATCCTTTCTCGAAACAATGAAATGTCTCCCTTGTGGCCTGTCCACTGCTGTCCCACGCCCCCATTGGTTTGTGATGAATTCAGAGTAGAAGCACTCCAAACGTTTGGGTAAGTAGGATGAAGGTTGCTCCCACCTTGTATCGGCAATCACAGGCTATCGAAGTATCATGCCACCCTTTTTCTCTTTGGTGATTTGACTTTATTGATTCTGAATGAGCAGCTATTGGAATTCCTTGGTGTACTCGAAAATGGATTTGCTAGCAATTCAAATAGATTGCAGTATTAGTCAGAAGGAAGCGTTCATGTACTTTTCATCTCATTATCCCACGTCGTGACTTTTCAATTATCTCCACTACAATTGTGCTTGACTTTTTAGTATGAGACACACAAACTTGACCTTCTGATCTTCTACCAACTCTTTCTGCTCAAAGAACTTCTCGTTGCTTTCCATCACCAAACCAATCAAAAAATTATGGGCTGAAATCCTTTATAAAATCTGAAATTTTGGTTCGGATACTATGATCCTAATTTTCTCGCTCCATAGCTTGAACTAATCGATCTTATGAAGTGATTGTTGCAACCTTGTTGTACCTGTTTGCATCTGTCTCTTCCGTATTATGATCACCATAGATGGATAATTTCTCTCTTGTTCTGAGGTTACTACATTAAGAATGTCTACCCCTGGAGGGAGTAGCATCTCAGCACAGCAAGTGATGCACTATTTAGTTTATTTATTGTTGAGGTTGTTGAAACGCGTCTTTCTATCCTTCATATCCTCCCCCTCTCTTACCACTGTTCACACATCTTGAGTTCAATGAACGAGACGCAATCAGAGCCACACTAGAGGAGATCAACCTACTCTGATATAACTGATGTGAAACCACTTACTGCGATGAAGAGGTAAACAATTTCACAAAAGGACAAAAAATAAGTAAATAAATATAGCAGAGATTGAAGACATAAATCAATTTTACCAACCCAACCATGAAATAGAGAGCACAATCAACAAACTATGGTTTCAAAGCCGTATTTCAGAACTGATGAGGTTCTTCAATAAAAAAACTTAGGAACTGATTATTTTCATCCAACAGCATCATATAAATCAATAAGCTAACCTACGAACCATAGGAAGTCTCGTAAATATACTTGAGTATCCAAAAAAATAGCTATTGTATGAAAATGGAAAGTGAACAAAAAAAAAATTAGGAAAAGGGGTTGCAGGTTGAAGCTGAACTTACCCATAAAAAAGTAACAAAAAACAAGTGCCAATGATTTCTTGTTCTTTCTTCTCATTTTCTTGATTTCCATGATCACTTAAGTGATCATTTGAAGCGGTCACAAAACTCCCTCAATATGATCACGTATTTATCAATAAAAATCTTAATGACTTTAAATTGATCAATTGTGACCCTGCCATATAGGTGTTTATTCACCCATGTAAAGCCCAGACCTGGAATTTCATCTGCCCACATGTAAGCCCTAATTCATAAGTTATTTCAGCTCTGTTTTTGACACGCCGGAAACAATCTGTGTACAGTTGTACTATTCTGAACTGATGAACAGTCTGGAACCTGTTTTTAAACCTTGTTTCTGGGCAAATTTTATGCTTCAACAAGCCTCATTACCCCGAGCCTCCACTTTTTAAACATCATTCAATGGCACAATCATGGACTGAATTGACTGCGTGTAGAAGTGTGACACGTGCTTCTAATGCCAACTCAAAATAAAAAGTGTGGTACATGAGTCGTGCACCTAATAACGATCAAAATTTTAATTTTCAATTACCAATCAAAAAATAAATAAATTTAATGACCAGCAGGTATCGTCAATTTAACTACCAGGAGCAGTTTTAGATTATTGGGGTCGTGTAGTATTTCAATACGAATTCGTTGCATGTAGCCGATTTTTGCAATTTTTTTTGGATGCAAGTGGTTGATTTTCTGAAAACTAATGCATATTTATCCATCTGTATGTTTAGAGGTCACAACTGCAGCAGTTGCCAAAGACGCCTTAGAGGGACACTGCATCTATGATGGTGGCTACTGTAAGCTTCATCTGTCATACTCTCGTCATACTGATCTCAATGTAAAGGTATAAATATGAGTTTTTTAGTTATATCCATGAAAAATAAGGGTACCTCTATTCGCTCCTATATGTTTACTGAAAGCAGCTACGTCCGAAACCCCTCCAAACCCATTGACTGCTTCGGATAAGACAATGGAGATCATTTTTCACCCCGATCTCTCACCCAATGGATCTTAAGACCATGGCGTACCATCTGATGGTCAGTTTTTGATTCCACGTGGCTCAGATACCTGAAAAGTGGCCCTGAAATCGTATTATGTACATCATGCTCAAACTTGATTTTAGGGCATTATTTTTGGGATTTGTGACACTGGGAATAAAAACGGATCGTATGATCGTAAGATCATGGTCTCAAGATCCGTTGGGTGGAAGATTGGGGTGAAAAAAATGACCTCCATCGTCTCATCCGAAGCAGTCAGTGGGTTTGGAGGGGTTTCAGATGTAAGTGCTTTCAGTAAATGTGTAGACGTGAATAGAGGTACGCAAAAAATAAAGGGAAAATCAGCATGTCCATCATTGATTCAGAAAGAATAACAGTCACCAATGTATGCTTCTCCACACTTATCACTTCTAGACATTTTTTATTTTAAATTTTATTTATTTTGGATGGCTAAAGACAATTAACTATAAAAGAAACAGTACATATGATCAAGCAGAACGACACCCTAACCAGCACGACACTAATTGCATAAACCTAAGCTATCATCAAAGCTCAGTTTTCCTGACATGATCAAAATTCTGATCTATGAACTACCTTAACCAGATGATCAGTTTCATTATTTGAATGCTATTCTCGATATTGAATCGCCATGCATGTGGTTTTTTTTATCAGAATCATAATGACAGAAGCAGAGATTATACAATTCCAGAATCAGGTTTAATTGGAATGCATCCATCTTCAGTTCTTCCCACCAACGCCTCGGGTTGGCAAAGTCCTCAGGTTGCACCCGGGTTCATGGGCAATGAGTTTGCAGTTGGGACAACTGGGCAAGTCTCTGATGGACAAGTACCTGCCTGGAGTTCAGGTATGCAATCAGCAAGACAAACTTTTGTTGCAGTTCCGAGCACATTTCCAGGTCAAGCACTCGGGCCATCACCGGGGCCTGCATATCCCTCATCGGGACTTCTTCCTGGTCCCTCTACGGAGTCTATCCCCGGCTATTCAAATTCAGGCAGTTATCAGCAGCCGGATCAAGCCTCTGGTTCTCAGCTGATTTCCCAGTATGGTCGTCAGCCAAACGGACGAGCTGGCAGTGGTCCACCGACAGGTCAGCCTCCCGTTTATCATGTTTAGTAAGCTGTAGCGTATTGCGGATTTCATCTGTGGAGACTAAAGGGCACCCTTAACTAATTGCTTTTGTAGTTTTGTTCTCTTGGCTTCCATAGTGCTGCCCCTGAACTGAGGCTGCCTTCAATACCTTAAAAATGTCAATGCATTTGAATTTTTTTGTTGTCAGGTTTTTTTCGTTATAATAGTGGCTTGCTTGGTTTGTATGCAGTCAGCACATTCCATTGATGGAATCTTGGAGTGGAAAATTAAACAGCTAAATCATGAGTAAATTTCTTTCACATAGCCAGTCCCTTTTAATTCCTTTGCTGGAATATATACATACATTTTGTTCCAATTTATTTTTTGATTGGGGGAAAGTAATTTCTTTGAAAAATAAAATAAAATTGGGATTGTGCATAGCAAGATTCTAAGCAGGGGAAAAAGAAAATCCCAAACAAACAAAAAACCGCTGTGGCAGCAGCCTCAGAAAAAATCAAGTTACCAAAACTAATTTTCCTCATTCTTTGTGCTCGGGAGTCCAACCATGGCAACCGTTGGATAGGGAGGCTCAGGAGAGGTCTTTAAGTCTCATCAATAAAAGGGAGCTAATCAGGTTACTGTTTTCTTCAAAAGATGCATTGCACTTTTGCCAAAGCCGATTTTGGGGGATGGCTTGGTCGATGATTTTCAATAGGGTGCTGTTTTACCAGAGTTTGGTGGGGCATCAGTTTTGGGCTCAGAGATAAAAGAGGAGGTAATATTGCTCCCTCCATTTCTGATTCATCACTTTCAGAATCTGTAGGGTAAGGGTGTAGCAGTAATCCCTCATTAGTGTTGTGCAAATGAGGGATTCATCACTTCTCTCCCTAGGTGCTTGGGCATATATACCCCTTGACACATCAGGCAGCCACAATTTTGACCTCACTTGAGACCCATTGACTGCCGTACACAAGTGTCAATGGGCTATGCTTAAATGGGTCAATAGTTAATCGGGCTAAACTAAGACACAAACCCGACCTAATTATAATAAGGCTGGTTGGTTTGCTGAGGGCTAGACTTTGCGACGCGCATCTATTAAGCCTTGCGTCTTTTAAGTCTTGTGTTTATTTAGAACTGGAGAAGCTACATCCTGTAAGGTTGTCACCATCCGAGGCTGAGCTTTTGATCAGCTGGATTGTTTTAGACTCTAAAATGAAGGCTGGAACCTGGCCTCTATAGAAAATCAGGTCGGGCTCAACTCTTTTTGGGCCCAGGCTTTTTATGTGCTACCAAATATGAACCTGAGTCAGGCTGGGATTGATTGAGCCCAGAGCAGTGACAGTCGACTAGAGGTTCCTCTAGGACCCTCTCAATTGTTCGACTACTCGATGGCCATTTATTCTTCCTACGTAAGGGTTTCACTATCCGCACCTTAAGCGGGCTATTTTTTACTCCAGACTTAAAATTAGGCCCAAGCTTGACCTGATTATGATTGGTTTAGTTTGGGCCTAATTACCAAACATGGGCCTAAAAACTGGGTGAAATGTGGACTGATTGTAATCAGGTGGGCTAACCCTGGGCTTAACACACCTTAAACGCAATTGGTTGGTGGGCCTAGGCCTGATTCCAAATCATACCTACTATTTCAGCCCAACCGGACTCGGGTAGTGGGCCAGCCTTGCTAATTGACAGGTTGGGCTTGTAGTTCAACAGTTCAACTGGAAGATGCACTATCACACAACATTGAGCTCACACGAGTCACAGCATCTCTAACAATAACGACCACAACATTAAATTAGACTTTTCATATTACACAATTAAAATGTGGTTTTCTATTATGCCATTGTATTAGCGATCAAGTTACAAGTGATCAACAACGATTACTTTTTGGGATGTGTGTCACGTGCAATAAAAAATTGACCGTTTGATGGCACCCTCAGGATCTAATACATCGTTTGATTGAAAGCAGTCAATCAATTTTCAACCTGGGTGAACTCAAAGATTTCGGTTTGAATAAACTATAAAAGTACCTTAAAAGGCTTCTTATATGCTTGTATTTTGTAGTTTGTACCGTGGCACATTTGTTAAGAAGAAAGACCATTTTTGAGACAAGTATTATGTGGAATATCATCTAAGTCATCTGAATTGAAGGCCATGATGTAAAAATATCATGTACCAAAGATTGTCATGAAAAACAATCTTATGATTCTACACAATGAACTATTGAATCAAATGATTGGCACCAAAGATTTTTATATCATGGCTAAAGATTGGCACCAAAGATCTTTACATCATGGGCTTATTGGACGATTTGGATGGTGTTCTACATAACATCAATAATAAAATTATTAATTTTACTACTTTTTATAAAAAAAAAATTTATAATTTATACTTTTTTACAATTTTATTTAATTTTGTTAATGACGGTACGGCTCAACCGCAGATCAACCAATATGAACCGAACCATTCCCTTTTATGGTTTGAATTCGGATCTAATTTAAAAAAATTAATTTTATTAATGACGTCATTGTTCAACCAGGGTCCGACAACGGTTGAACGATATTTTAACAACATTGATAAGATCATTTTGGTGTTTAAATGACCGTGAGGAGAATGGGGTCCTCAAAAATAAAAAAGTAAAATGAGCAAAGCCTTGCCTTCTTCTTGTTATGTATTCCATGTACTCATGGGAAAGCATGGAGTAATTGACCTGAGCACCACCACTGATGGTGCTCAGGCCGGTTACTACATGCTAAGCGTGTGAAAGCCCGGCCGAAACCCTGCCTGACTTGGGCCGACAAAAACTAGCTATCCGGCCCAACCACTTAAATTGATGCGGTGGTCTTGCCGGTCCACAATGGAGAGCTGCTGCTGAGGGCATGCCAGTTTTTGCTCTCGCACACTAATCAACGAAAATTTATAATTGCACACTAACTTTTGTTATGTGTCCTTTTAAATCCACCGATCAAAATCTTTGAGTTCACCCACGCTAAGCACATTGAATGCATTAAATCAGATGATGGAAATTGTTTATTGTCGCAATCTTTCACACGATGGATTTTGAGATCATGAGCGTACCATCGGGCGATCGATTTTTTATTTCATGAGTTGCACACCCAAAAAAAGTGACTTTAAAATTAATTTTGAGCTTGCACGTGATGTTAAATTCATTTTTTTGTGATGTGTACCACGTGAAATAAAACACCAGCCGTTTGATGGTACACCCATGATCTCAAGAAGGATTGTGTGAAAGATTGGGAGGAAAAACGATCTCCATCGTCTGATTCAACACAGTCAATGTATTTCAGCGTGAGTAAACTCAAAGATTCGGTGAGTGAATTTAAAGGTACTCTTTTGTTTTATGCACATCAATGATGAAAATAAATAGTAATAAACCTACATTTATTTACAGCCCTACCTAGGGATGCAGATTTCGTGAATTGAACCGAACCGAAATTGATTTTTTCGGTCCGGTACCCCCCACACCGAAACTGAACAGAAACCCATTAGGCTCGGTATTTTTTCTTTTTTCTAAAATCGACATCGAAACCGAAATCAATTTGGTTTGGTTCAATTCAGTGTGGGTATTTTACCTAATTTTATTATTTTTTAATGTATTTTTTTCAGATTTTTTTCTTGTATACTAAATTCTGCCCTACTATTTTTCGGTTATTGCTACCCTAAACCGAAAATCGAACCGAATTGTGGTTATGTTCGTTTCGGTTTTCGGTGCAATTCGGCCTGTTCAATGTTCTCGATTTTCGGTTCAATTTAGGGTTTGCATCCCTAACCCTACCTAAATTTTTCCTTCTCAACTTGGGTGTTTTTTGCTTAAACCATTGATTGCTTTGAAGCTGTGGAGATCATTTTTCATCCTCATAATTGACACTAAAGATCATGAGGCTACTCCGAAAGTTCATATTGTAAATCCATGTAGAATTCATCCCAAAAAATGAATATGATCATGGGCCAGCCACTATCGGCACACAATGTATGGGTTGAAAAGAAAGACTATTGGATTGAAAATAAGGCCTTGTTTGATAACATGGAAATATAATTTCATTGTGGAAATGAAACTTAGTTTCCAATTGTTGTTGTTTGATAACTATTTAAAGAGGTGGAAATGAAATTAAATCGTCTCGTATGGAAATTGAATTTTCATAAACCAAATCATTGTAGGAGGAAATCATTTCAACCCTTCAAGTGGTTGAAATTGAGTTTCCTACTAACAAAATAATAATGTTTTGTTATTGAAAATCTAAAGTTACTTGTAAAAAATTTTAAAGCAAAAAAAAATTTAAAAAATTGACTATTAAAAAGTAACTTCAATTTCTATGACCATCATACCAGTACGATCATTATGACCACTACATTATCTGGATCATATTCTTTTCAGCTAATATTTGACTTTGGTTAAAGTTTGAATTTTAATTAAACTTTAATTGGATTTATAAACTATATAAAGTTTTGATTTTTGATGAAAATTTGACTACTGAAATATGATAATAAATTGTAAGTTAGTAATATATTATCAAAATTTTAAAAGTCAAAGGTTGACTTAAGGTCAAACTTTGACTTTTAATTAAAATTTATTTTTTTATTAAACTTAGACTCTAATAATTTAATGACGAAAATAAGATACTGTCGTATTGATGTATAATTTGATACTAGATTCTCAATTGTATTATTAAATAGTTTGACCTTTATTCAAACTTTGATATTTTGTCAAACTTTGACTTTTACACAAATTATATTTTTAATCAAATTTGAAACTTACTTATAGATAGAGTCTACTACTACATAAATTTATATCGTATCAGCACAATTTTTTCTTGGTCAAAGTTTGACTTTTGGTCAAAGTTTGATTTTTCATAAAATGTTATAAATTTTTATGAGTGAAATATTATAATTAAAAATATCTATCATTATTTTTATTTATAATTTAAAAATACATTGCCTCATTTTTATTGGTCAAAGTTTGACTTTTAGTCAAAATTTGACTTTTATTGAAATATTGACTTTAGTCAAAAGATGATACGTGTATCTTGACAGTAGATAGTGATTATTACTATTGTTATTTATATTTTGATAATATAAATTTCAATCAATTAAAGTTTGATATTTGATCAAACTTTAACTTTTTAACACAATTTGATTTTTTGAAACTTCTGTATCCCCATTGAGATTATCATTTTTTTAATTTATTACTTTCTAGTACATTACTAAATTTTATTTTACTTTTTTTTATATTTAATCAAAGTTTGACTTTTTTAAAAGTTGATATTTAGTCAAAGTTTTTACTGGTGTAACCTAGCGATGGATACAAGTACTGTTATGTTAATTTGCAGGTTGGCGGTAGGTTGTCAAATTTTTTATTGGTTAAAGTTTAAAAATAGTCAAAGTTTGACTTTTTAAAAAAATTAAATTTTCTTTCAAGTTTAAAATTTTAATTTTGTTTCAATATATAATACATACTAGCATTTACTATATAACTTTGTACTTTAGTCTTAAAAATTTTTATTAATTAAAATTTTACGTTTTGGCAAAGTTTGACTTTTATTAAAAATGAATATTTGATCAAATTTTGATTAGTGTAACCTAAAGATATATATGAATATTGTTATATTAATTTACAATTGGACTTTTATAACTTGTTGGTACATTACAAAATTTTCTTTTGGTCAAAGTTAAAATTTTAGTCAAAATTTTACTTTTATAGAAATTTAATTTCATTTCAATGTATAAACTTATAGTAGATACTAGAATTTACAACTTTGTTATTTAACTTTACATTTTTTTTTTTATCAAAATTTTAAGTTTGATCAAAATTTGACTTTTTATTTGAATTTGACTTTTAAGACTCTGACTTATGTAACTTAATAATAAATAGTGATTACAATGATATTAATTTGTAATATGATAGAATATCATTAAGAAAATTATTGGTTAATATTTGACTTTAATAATAAATGATCAAAATTTTAAAATTTATTTTCAAAGATACTAATCAAACAGTGGAAAATCCATTTAGAGGAAATCATTTCATAGGAAATTAACTAAGAAATTGATTTCATTTTCTCTTTGGAGTTTCATTGATATCAACGAGGGCCTAAAGCACAAGCAAGTTTCCTTATGGGAGAGAAATGGTGTGCATGTAGTAGCTTTGGGTTGGGAAGGAAAAATATGGAGTTAGTAAATAGGACACCCTTTTTTTTATTTATCGTTTATAGCTATATTACTACTTACTAAACACAAAAAAAAAAAAAAAAAACCGACGAAAAAAAAAACAAAACGTTAGCCAATAGTTTCTCTGTACCTGATCAGCTCAGACTCTCACCCAAAATCTTTAGAACGAAACCGTAAGTAACTCTCCATTCGTAATCTCTTCTCCTTCGAAACCCTAACGGTAACCCTAGATGTCTTCCACTTCCGGGCAACCTCAGTTCCGCTACACGCAGACCCCATCGAAGGTGCTCCACCTGCGTAATCTGCCATGGGAGTGCACAGAAGAAGAACTCGTTGAGCTCTGCAAACCCTTCGGAAAGATCGTCAACACCAAATGCAATGTTGGCGCCAATCGAAACCAGGCCTTTGTTGAATTCGTATGCATCTCTCTCTCTCTCTCTCTCTCTCTCTCTCTCTCTCTCTCTCTCTTCCTTCTTAATTCGATGCTCGCACTTGCTTTGTTCAATTTGAGATCTAGGTTTTTTTGTTTACCCCCCCCTGCACTTGTTTGTAGTTTTATAAATTGAATGTGAATTAGAACATTGTAGTTAATAGTAATTATTGAAATACGAAATTTACACTATGTTGGTTTTCATGGCTAATTGATTCAGTGGATTGGCTTTCAGTTATTATGTTGTTGTATGGTACTTTCATTAGGCTGGTTAGTCTTTTTTCCTTAGTGGCTTAGTGGTTAGGTCACTACCACTAAGCCACTAAGAGTGAAAATTTGATGGAGTTGGTGTTAGTTATCCAATCTCTTCGGCAAACTGATCAAACCCATGGTAGTCAAGGTGACGCCATGGGCGCGATTTATAAAATTGATATAATAACTTATATTATAATAAGTTATAATTTTATAAACTAAAAGTGATAATACTTATAATTTATAAGTTCTAGTTATAACTTATATTTTATAAGTTATCACTTTATATATCTATATATATATATATATATATATATATATATATATATATATATATATATATATATATATATATATATGTGAGTTATTTATGGTTTTGAGACAAAATCTTCTCTTTATCGCTTCTCACTCTCTTACGCAACTCTTCCCTTCCGCATCTCTTTTTCTCTCATACCTTTATGTCTCACGCAGTCCTAATAAAAAAAATATAGGTAGGCTATCTTTTTTAATCTCTATCGTCTATCTCTCAGTCCCTTTCTCTCTCGCAATCTCAACCCCTTCTTTCACAACCCCTCTCTCTCTCTCTCTCTCTCTCTCTCTCTTTCTCAATGCAGTACCTCTCTTAGTCCATTTTCTCTCTCTCTTTCTCTCTCAGTTGGCTAATTTCTTTTTATTTGCACCTTCGTAAGCTCAAGATCTTCGCCTCTGCAGTCCTTGAACTTTTTTTATAGGTTTCTTATAACCTCTATCATAAATTGAGCGATGAGCGACAATATGTGTCGTTGTGTATTTAAATATTTCATATCTTTTAATCTTTCTATATTGGTTGATATTTCATATTTATACTTGGTCATGTTGCAATTTTATTAATGTTTCATATCGTAATTAATTTTCGCTCTCTATTTATTGCTCTTTATTTATGCCTGATTAATTAGTTGAAATTTTTTGTCCTCTATAAAAAGTAAAAAAATAGATATTAATATATAAAAATAAAAATGATAAAAAAAGTAAATGACCATGCCATGGCATGGCGTGCCTCTTCGCCACACCGCCTTAACTACCTTGATCAAACATTTTCAAAGATCTAACCAAGGTATCTAAATCGATATCACTGTATCGGACACACCCCGAGATACCAGGGTGTATTAGCCACTACGGCTAACTGACCGGTATGAGAATTTTTTTTTTACTTATAGAAAAAAAAAAATCTAGTAAATTATTGAAAAATGATGTATCAACCTATACCTGAAACGTACCAACTGATACACAATGCTGATACTCCAGACCTATACCACCCCGAAACTTGTATCAGGGTGGTACCGGTATCGGTTCTCAGTGTAACCGATTCATATCGGTATCGGCGAAGTTTTGATACAATGGATGTAACAATCTTAATGAATGTGTAAATGAGTGAAAATGTGATTTTGACCTTTCACGGATGTAGTGCTCAAATATATTGGTGCGAGTCCTGCAGTTGGTGGAAGGTGATTATGCACCGCCCTTGTTCCATGCATGGTTCTCAAGGCGATGCTATAGCCTCACCATGAAAAATGACAATGGGAAACACCATATACAACCAAATGGCGAGAATGACTAAATATCGTCGTCATGGCGGAATAGCATTATGGCGTCACTATGAACGCTATTTGATTTTTTTGGATGACGACTTATAATAATAAGTAGAATACTTTTATCACTAATAAAACTTATAACTTATAACATTGTTATAACTTATAACTTACAAAACCCTCGACTCTCTTCCTCTCTCTCTCTCTATCATCACGACAACTACCAATACCAGCGTCGACAATACCTTAGGAGACTACCGGTCAATGACAGCTCAACATTAGCGACAATACGATATGTGTATTTTATATTTCATGTTTTTTAATATTTTATATTTGTTAGTTTTTCATAAAAAATCAAAGAATGAGGCATTTTTTCCTCTATAAAAAAATTATAAAAAAAAAATACTAGTGACTACTATATAAAAATAAAAAATAAATAGCTTTGCCATGGCCTTGCGATGGCCTCACTATTGCATAGCGAACCTCTTTGCCAAGAACTTGCTGCACCGCCTTAACTACCTTGGTTCCATGGTTGGGAACTTTATGTCAACTCTAATTGATTGTGTTTTGAGGGAATCTGTTAGAGGTTTGATAGGATCCAACTTGAAAAAAACATAATCCAATAGACGTACGTTCCTTGTTTTTTTTTATAGGACCCTTTATTTGATTATTTTTTCCTCAATTTGGTGGAGTTTAACACATCTCAACAACCTCATGATTATTTTTTCCTCAATTTGGTGGAGTTTATCACATCTCAACAACCTCATGATGTTACCTCAAAGAAGCTACAGTTTTCTTTTAATAAATCCCGCTTTTTTTGGTTTCTTTCTTACAAAAGAAATTCAAAGTATGCTACTGAATAAGTCATGGAAAGAACTATGGCATGTAGTTGACTTAGGCTTAGGTACATCTTTACTCATGAGTTGAATCATTTAGAGTCAGGTAGTTTACTTATTTTAAAGTATCTGATAAAATTTACATATAAATAGGTGAATTGCGAGAGACGTTAAGTTACTTATCAAATTTATTATACAGTTAGATATATTTACAAGTAATTTTTACCTTTTAAATTTATTTATTTGAATTAACGATTTTTCTGTCTCTTTTTTCAAACCACTTGACCACCACCGACATAGTGGTCAAGTGGTTTGAAAATTGGGACAAAGAGAAATCGTGACACCTCACTTTTAAGCCATATGCTGCCACCTAGCATAGTTTTATTTTTTATTTTTTAAATCACTAGTCCAAGCACTTTGATGGTTGTATGACCCAACCCAACCTGAATAATCGACTCGACCCAATGCTCAACCTGCCCTGATTAAAAACCCCTTATTTTCATTGACTTATATATAATATCAGGTCAGGTTGGGTCAACTAGACCCAACTTGATTTTTACCCGACTTGACCAGACCCAAACTTCGAGTCAACCTGACCAGACCCAAAGGTCGGGTCAGGCGGATGCTCTATACCTGACCTGACCCATGGGTCAAATTTATGTGCCCAACCCAATAAAAAATCCGGGTGGGCGTGTCGGGTATCGGGTAGACCAATCCATTGACTTCCCTAGATGAAGCAGTTGCTGAGTCTCGTACACTGGACCGGGATTGGTATATGAGTGAAACACTTGATTTTGTTCCCTATATAATAGGGTTTAAGTATAGAGCAACCGACCCAATCAATGGCACACGAAATGGGAGCTGTGTGCCACACGGATGCTTGTCTCTTGGACATGCGCACTCCATGCTCTTTAAATCCTCGCTCCTTATGGTCCACTTGGCACATGGTTCGCATGCCATGCGCCAGTGATCATGAGGGAGGGAGGGAGTTGGAGCTTGGAGATTGTTTTCATGCATATGACAATATGAGAGAGGGTCTAACATGGATCAAAATATCGGAATTTCGATACGTATTGTCCTGAACTCCAGGACGATACGTATCACGTATCGTCCAATATCAATGTATCGGCAATACATTGAATGTATCGTTTTGATATAAATTTTTATTTTTTTATTTTTCAAAACAATCCCAAAAATCAAGTTATTGGACGATACAGACGATAATTTGAATGTATCGTTTGATAATTTGGCCAAATGGGGTCCCTGTCAATCTGCCAAATTATCGGACGATATATTCAAATTATCGTCCGTATCGGACGATACGAACGATAATTTGAATGTATTGTCCGATAATTTGGCTAAATGGGGTCTCTGTCAATTTGCCGAATTATCGGACAATACATTCAAATTATCGCCCGATAATTTGAAATTATCGTCCGTATCGGACAATAATTTCACTATATCGTCCGATAAATATGTGGTTTTTTGGGGTACCCAGTAAAAAGGGTATTTACCTTATTGTTCATGTCCAAAATCGATACATATCGGTATCGGATGATATTTTGATCTATGGGGTCTACATAAGACGAGATACATAAAACATGTTTAGGACCTTTAAAAAAATATATGTTATGCCAAAAGGTCATAAGATGTCCTGCTATTTTTTCAGACATGGACTGGGGCTGTCTCCCCAGGGAGTGCAAGGATCTGTTGGCCGAAGGTTTCTTCAAGGACTCGGGGCATGGGACTTCAGTGTTCGTCAATTTTCTTCTCATCGGTATTCTCTAGGTTATTTATTGTGAGAGAAACTATCGGATTTTTCAAGTTCGCTGTCGATCCTTTCAATTGCTGATCACAGAGATCCTTAGCTGTTGAAAATTATGGGAGGAGGCTGTGATGGATGCCAGGGAGGTGCTGCAATAGTTCTTTTTGGATGATGACTTATAATAGTAATAAGTAGAATACTTTTATCACTAATAAAATTTATAAGTTATAACATTGTTATAACTTATAACTTACAAAACCCTCGACTCTCTCCCTCTCTCTCTATCATCACGACAACTACCAATACCAGCGTCGACAATACCTTAGGAGATTACCGGCCAATGACAGCTCAACATTGGCGACAGTACGATATGTGTATTTTATAGTTCATGTTTTTTAATATTTTATATTTGTTAGTTTTTCATATATATATATATATATACATGCCCATATTGCAAATTTATTAATGTTCCATATTTGATAACTAATATTTTATCTGTATTTATTGGTTTCGTTTATGCCTAAAACATGAAAAATAAAAAATCAAAGAATGAGGAATTTTTTCCTCTATAAAAAAATTATAAAAAAAGAATACTAATGACTACTATATAAAAATAAAAAATAAATAGCTTCGCCATGGCCTTGCGATGGCCTCACTATTGCATAGCGAACCTCTTTGCCATGAACTCGCTGCACCGCCTTAACTACCTTAGTTCCATGGTTGGGTACTTTATACCAACTCTAATTGATTGTGTTTTGAGGGAATCTGTTAGAGGTTTGATAGGATCCAACTTGAAAAAAACATAATCCAATAGACGTACGTTCCTTGATTTTTTTTTATAGGATCCTTTATTTGATTATTTTTTCCTCAATTTGGTGGAATTTATCACATCTCAACAACCTCATGATGTTACCTCAAAGAAGCTACAGTTTTCTTTTAGTAAATCCCGCTTTTTTTAGTTCTTTCTTACAAAAGAAATTCAAAGCATGCTACTGAATAAGTCATGGAAAGAACTATGGCATGCAGTTGACTTAGGCTTAGGTACATCTTTACTCATGAGTTGAATCATTTAGAGTCAGGTAGTTTACTTATTTTAAAGTATCTGATAAAATTTACATATAAATAGGTGAATTGCGAGAGACATTAAGTTACTTATCAAATTTGTTATACAGTTAGATATATTTACAAGTAATTTTTACCTTTTAAATTTATTTATTTGAATTAACGATTTCACTCTCTTTTTCAAACCACTTGACCACCACCGACATAGTGGTCAAGTGCTTTGAAAAATGGGACAGAGAGAAATCGTGACACCTCACTTTTAAGCCATATGTTGCCACCTAGCATAGTTTTATTTTTTATTTTTTAAATCATCAGTCCAAGCACTTGGATGATCGCATGACCCAACCCAACCTGAATAATCGACTCGACCCAATGCTCAACCTGCCCTGATGAAAAACCCCTTATTTTCATTGATTTATATATAATATCAGGTCAGGTTGGGTCAACTAGACCTGGCTTGATTTTTGCCCGACTTGACCCGACCCAAACTTTGAGTCAACCTGACCAGACCCAAATGTCGGGTCAGGCGGATGCTTTATACCTGACCTGACCCATGGGTCAAATTTATGTGCCCAACCCAATAAAAAATCCGGGTGGGCGGGTCAGGTATCGGGTAGACCAATCCATTGACTTCCCTAGATGAAGCAGTTGCTGAGTCTCGTACACTGGACCGGGATTGGTATATGAGTGAAACACTTGATTTTGTTCCCTATATAATAGGGTTTAAGTATAGAGCAACCGACCAAATCAATGGCACACGAAATGGGAGCTGTGCGCCACACGGATGCTCGTCTCTCAGACAAGCGCACTCCATGCTCTTTAAATCCTCGCTCCTTATGGTCCACTTGGCACATGGTTCGCATGCCATGCGCCAGTGATCATGAGGGAGGGAGGGAGGGAGTTGGAGCTCGAAGATTCGTTTTCATGCATATGCATATGACAATATGAGAGATTGTTTTCAAGCATGGTTCGCATGCCATGCTTGAAGGGCATTTATATGCATTGAGCAGAATGCCAGAATCTGTTATCTTGACGGAAGCCTTCTTGATCGCTTGCAGGTGGACCTTAATCAGGCCATTTCAATGGTTTCATATTATGCTTCTTCATCAGAACCTGCTCATGTCCGCGGAAAAACTGTTTATATTCAATATTCAAATCGTCAAGAAATTGTCAACAGTAAGAGCACTGGTGATGTTGCCGGGAATGTTTTGCTGGTGACTATTGAAGGTGTTGATGCTGGGGACGTCAGCATAGATGTTATTCACTTGGTGAGTTATTATTGGTTGGAAGTTTTATAATTTTCGTCATCTACATCCTAGTATTATTGTTCTTAAACATGGTTTTTGTGCTGGATGATGCTAGACAAAGAAATAGCTGAAGATTTTATATATATATATATATATATATATATATATATATATATATATAATTTTATTTATTTTTCTATTTCTAAATATATGAGTTTTGTAGGAAATGGTTGCTTTTACTTCTGGTTGACACACTCTGCATGGGTCAGCAGGTCCATGTTAATACGGTGAAATCTTCGTTGTCAGCTACTGCATTGGGAGAATATCATGTGTGTTTTGCTGATCTCTTTCATTTCATAATTATTTAAACCCTTCTGCACTAAGTATTGTATTTTATGATTTTTATTTTATCCCAACTTTTCTATATGCCTTATGCATAACTCAAGTTGTGGGACGCATCTGCTCATTTAGATTCTGCCTTTAGGTTAAACTTTATGTGTTTCTAAATAGACTCGTATATAAGTTCCCTTTTGAATTGATGGGACTAGGATATGATGATGGTGATGATGATAATAATGATAATAATGAATGGTGATGATTATGTCTTGGATGCCTATTGATTCAGTTAGTCTGAGCTTACACACCATTTCCCTTGTTTCTGGGAATAATTTTGGGAATTACTTTGATTTGAAAACAGTTTTCTTACTATATTGTTGGGAAGTGGGACTTGTTACTACACCTATAGATGCTTACCTCTCAGAATAAGCACTTTTCAATCTTGACAAATTGATCCTGTTTTTATTAAACCACACAAAACACCTTCTAGGAAATTTTCATAATTTTCTTCATAATCTTTTGGTTGTAACTTGTAAACAAACTCTTGTATTTGTTTTTCCCTTTTCAGAATCATTCTTTGTAAAATCCATATCGATGCATCACGCATAACTCTAGCACAACATGTTCTATGATATTTGCATGGCGACACTTATTCCAGTTGCATGCTGGGGTTTTCTGGTTTCCCCTGCTTCTCCTTGGCTTTTTTGGATTACTGCTTTAAACAAAAAAAATTAGACGAGCATTTACAACATTTTAGGATCTCTTTTCTCACTAAATTTGTGCTGTTTCTGGTGGAGGCCAGTTCATATTCTTATAAATTGTTGATCCCTCACATTGAATGCAAAAACTCACTGTCTGGAGTTGCTTGGATTGGCACAGGCGATGCCTTCTTTTTCTCTTTTTTTTGATTGATTGAGACAAAATCAATAAAAGAAAGGAAACAGACAAACAGACAACACCTTAGCGAGAGGCTAAGGCAATACATTCGAACAAAACAAAAAGGCTAAAGACCTAAAGAGACCAATCCTAACGGCCTGCTCAGAGGCCAGAGGAGAGCAAGAAGAAGACCAGCCCTGGAACCCCCACCGATCAGTCACCCACCCATGTTGTCCCAATATTCCCTGACTACCTCCACTCTCGCCTGCTGCCCTTTCACGATCTTTGCTCGAGCCCAATGCAAGATATTATCTTTAGCTATCCTCATCACCATATCATCCCACCTACTTTTTCAGTTTTTTTTTCTTTTTCTTTTGAAGACCTGGGTATCCGGGCCTCTTAGAGCACCTGCCTAGTCCCAGGGGCACGTGTGCACCCCAAATTAGCACCTGCCGGGCCAGCACGGGATATAAATCCTTAGGGTGACCTCAAGGAGGGGATGGGATTCGAACTCAGGTCTCTTGCTATTGGGAGCAAGTACCTGGCCAGCACCACCAACCCCTTGAGGTTTACTTTTTCAGTTTTTCACCTCACCTTTTTTATCTCACCTTTTTGCCTCATGGTCTCTGGGTCCCTGCAACGAGGAAGGCTCTTTGGTTGTGACTTGGGATATTTACACAAAGAAGGAAACTGTAAAATTTTTGGGAACAAAGAGCTAGGATCGAGACTACTGTCAGAACGATCCAGGGCATTATAAGTTCTTTAGCATTGATTTTAAGGAATTCAACAATTTCCAGCGACCTTCATCATCTTTGTTGATCTTTAGTAATGAAAATAGTTTTAAAAACTTGTAAATATCTTCCTTCAAGATCCCTAGCACTAGATTTTGATAAAAGCTTGTTTTAGTAAGTTGAGTCCAGGTGGGGAGTGACTGGTCATTTTGGACCATTTGGGTTCTATCACTCCGACCTCATCGCTAATTGAAATTTGTGGCAACAGTGGTGGACATTCATGCTCTTCTTGTTAGGACTCCATTTGCTTTATATCATTCTTTGGTACCTTTAACTTGAAGGAGATTTTTTAGGCATTATTACCAAGATGTATAGTGGGATTTTTTTTCTTGGAAACATGCCTCTGCAATTTGTGTGTTATCTTGTTTAGATGCTGCATTATGAGAGAGAACTTACCAATTTGTTGGTTTGTGTGACAGCATTTACTGCTTTCTAGACATTATTACTGATTTTATTGTCGTAATTCTTTTCTATTTTTTGGATCGGTAATTGTAATATTATATATATATATATATATATATATATATATATATATATATATATATATATATGAAAAAGAGAAAGGCAAAAGCTACAAACGGAGCTATAGCGAGAAGCTAAGAGCAGACAGGCTGAAGAAAGAGGAAACAGCAAAAGCAAAAAGCCACCCCAGCCCAAACCTATGCCTCAGGGGAACCCCAAGACATCAAGAAGCCCAAGAGAGCAAGCAAAAATCTAGTCATTTGAAAGATCATCCCACACATCCACCAAACTTCTCTCATCAGAGACTGCAGCTACTGATGAGTAGAGGTCTAATCGACAAAATGAAAGTGAAATACAAGCTTAGACCAGCTGAACAATTTCACATCAAGGAAGCTCCGAAAAAAGACTTTTAGCTCAGGATAATATGTTCGAGTTTCAAAAACCATCAATTTTAGCATAAAAACAGTCTTAATGTGACATCAAACAGTCCATTCTCTGCTAAATAATGCTAAAAAACATGTCCAAAAATAATCATCAGAGAAGAGAATATGCATCAAGTTTCAGGTAGCCAACAACATCAGGCCAAGCGATTCATCAAACAATCATCACGTTGCAGCTACAACACAAAAGAAACCTGCCTCGGGCCTTTCATTGAACACTTGTTATGCAAACATATTAGCAGCCACATAAAATCATCCACTAACAGTTTAAGTACATCTAAAATATCTCAGCGACATTCACTGAGGCCTTTTTGTTAAAACCTATTATGCGAGCAGACTAGCAGTTACATACACAGCTAGTTGCTGGCCAACAAATCAGCAAAAGTACAGCAGTCATAGCTGCACCCCACAACCAGCAATTTAAATTTTGCATTAAATGAAACCGCAGCTTTAAATCTGTCCTACAGATGAATAATAACCTCATTGATGAAATTTAGGCCATCTGACAACAAGTGCTGATCCCAAACTACCACCAAATTGATGAATGATTTCATCAAACCGCTGATCTGCAACAGTTACCACACCAAACAAAAAGCAGCTATACATATTAGCTGTCAGAGAAACAACCCCTTCACTATAATAAACAGCTTGATCATAAGAAATCAACAATTGTACCTTACAAAAACAGCTGCTTATAATCTTCGAAAACAAATGCATAAGCTTTGTCTTTCTTTATCTCTGTTTCATATCTACATCATCTATACTTGTGTTCACATCCTCTTATTTGTTGTTTGAATCAAGGAGCCCCGCTCTGATACCAAGAAGAGTATGGAAATGAGATTTAGGGTTGGTTGAGGTTCAGTTGGATTAGTGGTATTAGGTTTAGGTTAGTGTTTTTAGGGTTTAGGGTTAAAGAAGAAAAAAGAGAGAAGGGAAATAACATAGATGGGTTAGAGAGACCGACTAGCTTCTACATTCATATCAAATAAGAGAAACAAGTGTTTATGACACTATACACACACAGACTCATACACCACAACATACATATACACCAACTATACTTCTTGAGATCTGGTTTATCAGGATGCAATCTATTTTCTAATTCAAACTGTTTTTCAGGTGTTTTCGGCCTTTGGTTTTGTGCACAAAATTGCCACCTTTGAGAAGGCTGCGGGTTTTCAGGTCGTTAAGTTTAATCATTTTATTGGAATTCTTTGCATATGCATGATCTTTGAATAACATAATCTTTGTTCTCAATTGATTGGGGAAGGAAAAAGTTATCTTTTTTCTAAGGGAAAAAATGCTCTCTCTGTAGGCACTAATCCAGTTCAGCGATTCTGAGACTGCTTCTGCAGCACGTAATGCATTGGATGGAAGAAGTATTCCCAGGTATGCACCTTTCTTAAATTTGCAAAACTTTTAGGTGTTGATGCCTCCTATTCATGGGTTGAAATATCAGAAATCCAGTATGTATCATCCAGGGCCCGGGACGATACGTACTGTTTGTACCACTGCTGATACATTGATCAATGTATTGTCAGTACAATTTTTTTTTTGAATGTGTCCCCGATACTTAATGACCCTTTTAAAAAAGAAAAATTAAAAACCCGGACAATATATTGAATGTATTGTCCAATACAAATGATACATACACCAGGCGATATTTGGTGTATGTATTGTACCGCTGTCGTCCAATACCAGTACGTATCGGACAATACGTACTGGTATCGTCTGAGATTTTGACCCATGCTCCCATTCCTTTAAATGAGATTTGAGGTTATTGCAAATACAAAATTTCAGGTACTTACTTCCAGAGCATGTTGGTTCATGCCATTTGCGGATTTCGTTTTCTGCACACACTGATTTGAATATCAAGTTCCAATCACATCGCAGCAGGTACTAACAAGTGCAAGACGCAATTATATTTCCCTTGCCTTATATTTTTGGTTTATATATTGTGCTTCATCTGGACTCCCCCTTTTTTATGTATTTATATATTGTAGATTTTAACAACTGTAAGTGCGGCTAATTGATGTGTGTACTTTGTTATCTAGGGATTATTGAAGTCAACTGCCAGTATACGGATGTGTTTCTCTCTTAGTAATTCCCTTTATCTCATGATAATATCCATTTGATGTCACCACAGCAGAACTTTTTTAGAGCTCCTAATATTGATCGTCAGATTAATGTGAACTGATTACTTCTGTACATATTTTTCCAGCCTTCTGTGGCTGACATTCATATTGCCTTTGTTGCACGAATAGCTGGACTCCCTTTTCTGCTTCCTCCACCTTTTACGGTTTGTATTAGGGACTCATTGCATGAAAGGTTGTACCTTGGGTTTGAGAGCCTATATAGAATTTATAAGTGGTCGATTAAGTTGTCATTCTTAGATTGCCAATTAACTTAATCGGAATTCAATGTGGAGACCGATTAGATAGGGATGAGTGTTCATTCCAGTGATACTTAATTCACTCGTTTACCCAGCGATCTGTGATTTGGATTCGGGCGAATCCTACAATTCGCTTCAATTCGATGTAAAGGGGAGAATTCGTCTTTTCTATTAAATATTCAAAAGAAAAAGAAGCACAGGAAGAGTTGATCCCACGACCTCAATGTCAATGTTATTGTACCTAACACCTAACCAGTAGAACTCTAGTTTTTTTTTTGTTTAAAACATTTTATAATATATTATATTATAAAACTCTATGAGGTTTATTAAGAAAGTAAAATTAATAAAATAAAAATAAAAATAAAAAACTCATCCTATCACTAGTGAATCGGGTTCACGTGACAATAGTGACTTGCAAATCTGAATTCGAATCAAGCGAGTTAGCGAACTAAGTAGAATAGGTTAATTCTATCCTCTTTCTGGATGCTACTTTAACAGGCATTAGGCAACATATGCTATTAGTGAAAGTAGAATTAGTTTGCCTCTCTCTCTCTCTCTCTCTCTCTCTCTCTAAGTTGTCCACCGGAAATTTTGCAGAAATACTTATTACATTTTATAGAAAAAAATAACTACATTTTCTTTCTTCATAGTGGTAGCATGCTAATTCTTAAAATCATTTCTGTTCTCTATTTCTTTTGTTCATGCGCAATTTTTCATGGTGTGACTCATGTGAAAAGGAAAGTGGATTACCGTGAACTAGCAATAACTGAAAATTTCCAGAACTTGAGAAATGCTGTGTAGGCATCATAGGTCAAAAACTCGGCCGAGTTACTCGACTTGTTGGGATTTTGAGTTGAGTCCGAGTCGAGTCGAGTCAAGACTTCGCTAGGATGATGTAACTAGGGTTCTTAAACTACCCTTTTATATATATATATATATATATATATATATATATATATATATATATATATATATATATTTCCATTTTTTTCCTTCTAATTTTTTAATATAAAATATGTATATAGTTTACAAATATTTACTAAATTACCGAGTTAGTATGAGTCGAGTTTATCCTAGTGTTCGAGTTAACACGACCCAACGGACTTTCGAGTTGAGTCGAGTTTTCGGGTTTTCAAACCATGGTAGGCATCATGGTAATTTTCTTTGATTAGTAATAGAAGTTCAACGTCACATGCTCAATTTTCAGCAGCGTGGACATTTTAAAAAGAAATAATTAATGAGAGTAACAAAAGTAGCAAAAGTTCTAGTACTTTGTCCATCTACAAACATTACAACTACATTTTCTTTTGCTTCATCTTTGCATTCTTCTTTGTGGCATATGTGTTTATGAAGCTTCTTTTCAGGTCTGCCTTTTAACATTGGAAAGCTTCTTGTTATGCTGCCGTTAAATCCATGGTTTTATTCTATCTTAAATGGTTAAGTGTCATTATGTAAGTTTTAGATCAAAATAGAACTGCATAGAGCTAACATTTTGCTTGGTAATGCAGGGACTACACTAATCCTTATCTTCCAGTGAACCCCTCTGCCATTGAAGGAACTATACAGGTAGACTTCTACATATTGGAGTGCTTCTGCTTCCTGTCCCATTTATATGGTTCTAATGATTAGTTCTATCCAGCCTATTTTAGGTCCCGATGGAAAGAAAAAAGAACCTGAGAGTAATGTTCTCCTTGCTTCCATTGAGAATATGCAATACGCTGTAACAGTTGATGTTCTTCACACGGTAAATTTTTTTTTTTTTTGTTTTTTATGTTTATTTTTTATGATTCTCTTGTACGGGCTTCCTGTTTGTTTGACATTGAACCACAATCATGTAACGATGTGGGCTCATATATTTCAGGTATTTTCAGCATTTGGTACCGTCCAGAAAATTGCAATCTTTGAGAAGAATGGTGGAATGCAGGCGTTAGTTCAGTATCCTGGTAGGCAATAGATATCCATGATTGAAGCTTCTCTCAATTTTTAAAATTTTTATTCATTCAGTTAATTTGATGTCCTGATAGGCAGTAATTGAGAGAGAGAGAGAGAGAGAGAGAGAGAGAGTATTAGGCCATGATTACTGTTTCCTGGATTTGGTGTGTGTGTACACCGTACCATGGTTCAAGGTTGTGGACGAAACCGATACGTATGGTCCGATACATATTGGTTTCGGACCACACCGGTTCGATTCATTGAGTATATCGACCCATATATATTTTTGTATGCATCGGTATATATCAGCCAATACATGCCAATGTGCTGTCCAGAACCGATAAGTTTCAGAAAACCGAGATTTTAACCCATGCACTGTATACAACATGCACTTTCTCTATAGATCAGATAGAATGGGTTGAGTTCTAGCAAAATAATGCATTTTATACATCTGCATGTTTAGATATCACGACTGCTGTTGTTGCCAAAGAAGCTTTAGAGGGACACTGCATCTATGATGGTGGCTATTGTAAGCTTCATCTGTCATACTCTCGTCATACTGATCTCAATGTAAAGGTATAGATACGAGTTTTTTAATTATATCCGCCAAAAAAATTAAGGGTACCTCTATTCGCGCCTACCAGAATACTGGTTGGCGCCTACACTAAAACCCTTTGACTGCCTTAAATCAGATGATCGTGATTGTTTTTCATGCCAATCTTCGACACAATGGATCTTGAGACTATGGGCGAGCCATCAGACGGTTATGTTTCTGATTACATGTGGCACAGATCCCAACATTGAGCATGATGTGTGCCATGGGGTTTTAGAGCCACGTTTTGGGATCTGTGCCACATGGAATCAGAAATTTGACCATTGGACGACACGCCCATGATCTCAAGATCCATTGAGTCGAAGATTAGCTATGAAAAAGGATCACGATCGTCTAATTTAAGGCGGTCAACGAGTTTTAGTGTAGGTGCCCACCAGTAATCTGGTAGATGCTAATAGAGGTACCCAAAAATATATGGTCAACACAATTTCTACATCATTGATTGGAAGGAATAACAATGTTCGTTAACGTATGCTTCTTGACGTTTTCTTCCTTTCTTTATGCACACGGTTCTTGAAATATATGAAGGGCCCGACTCTCTTGACCGTCATTTAAACACCAACATGGTGTTTAAATGATCATACACCATCGATGGTTTAGAATGTGCGTAAGTTGTACCGTCAAAGTGTTTTACAGAGATTAAAACCATCTGATATGTGAACTTTAATATCAACCATTGTTTTCAATTTTAATGATTGATATTAAAGATCATCAATCGGATGGTTCACATCCACTTATATAGGCATGTTTCTTTGGGCTGAGCAATGATAGATTGCCACTTGGACAATTTATATTGATCACAAATGTTCACCACATGGCAAAATGATAATCACACTTCAATGGCGAGAGATTAAAAGTTTAGCTTTAATGGTATAAGATCATTTACACACTATTCTGGCGTTTAAATGTCGATCAGGAGCCATTATCCCATATATAAATTATATGGTTTTTCTTCAGGCCCATAATGACAGAAGCAAAGATTATACAATCCCAGAGTCGGGTTTAATTGCAATGCATCCATCTTCTGGCTTTCCAACCACCGTCACCGATTGGCAAAATCCGCAGGCTGCTCCAGGGTTTAATGGTAACGAGTTTGCAGTTGGCGCAACTGCACAGCTTCTGGATGGACAAGTACCTTCATGGAATTCAAATATGCAATCAGCAAGACAAACTTATATCTCTGTTCCAACTACATTTCCTGGTCAAATACTCGGGACATCACCTGATCCAGCATATCCAACTTCAGGACCTCTTCCTGGCCCTTCTACTGAATCTATCCCCGGGTATTCAAAATCAGGCAGTTTTCAGCAGCCAGAGCAAGCCTCCGGTACGGGTTCTCAGCTGATTTCTCAGTATGGTCCCCAGCCAAACGGGCCACCTGGCGGTGCACCACCCACAGGTCAGCCTCCTGTTTATCACATTTAACAAATTGTAGAGTATCAAAGTTTTTGTGAAGATTGAAGACCCCCATTCCCCGATTGCTTTGCTCGTAACTTCCGATCGCTCATCTATGAGTTTCTCTGGATTTAAGTGGTGGTCGCAATGCATCCATTAAACAAAAGTTGCATTCAGTACCTTTGCATTGCATTAGAAATTCTTTCTTTCAGTTTTGATATAGTAGTGGCTTCTTTTGTTGTTGTGCACTGTTTTCTCATTCAATCTTGCAGTGGCAAGTTGAACAATCTACTCAATAGAAAATTCTTCACATATCCAATGCTTTTGTAGTCGTCATTACTTGGTGACCAAATGCACTGCTGAGGAAGGTGGTAGGAGTGGCCACCGTTCTAGCATGTCTTCCTATCATGCTTCTCCTAAAAAGGTAACACACTTGGTATTGGGTACCGGTCCAATCGTTGGACCGATATATGTCGCCTGATACCAATACTACTTTTTTCTTTTGGTAAAATAATAAATAAATAAATAATGAAAGTATTGGACGATACTGTCCTGCTGTTCGTATCGGCCGATACCATTCCGATACTAATTTGGAATACGCATTGCTGATACAGGAATCCAAGAGTAGGTACACTAAATGGTCACCCAAATTGATGGGCAGGTATACAAATTAGTGTACTGAGATGGGTCTATCAGCATCACTTTGATGTTGATAAACACTATGCTATCAACGGTTTACCACCGAAGGATATAGGATATGGTTCACTAGGTAACATAGTGTGTATTAGTTTGTTTGTTTTGTTTTTTTTTTGTTTTTTTTGTTTCTATATTCTTTTAAATAATAGAACCAAGCGGATATGGATTTGTACGGTGGTAATTAAATATTGTATTTAAGAAGCAAGAGATCAGTTGGCTTCAATAAAGTTAAATGACCAAAATGTTGTTGGGCATTTTTTATAATCTGATCTCACTGAAGAAAATAGGACTGCTTTTGTAATCTTATCCTTGGTTTTGTTTTAAGTTGTCTATCTTTTATTTGTTGCTTGGATCAGTCGTATCACTGTTGCTTCTAAGTGCCTTGCTTTCGTAGCAGCAGTTTTTGTAATTTTATTATCTTTAATAAAATTGTTTTCAAGCGTGAAGACCCGGGTGGAAGTCTGGAGAGCAGCCACATTGTGTAAAAGGCAGGTTTAGGTTTGTATCTCACCTACCCCTCCCATAATCCCACATGTATGACCAGCACTAGATAATGGCCTTTTTAATGAAAAATTACATCTTGACTGATGAGAGAGAGAGAGAGAGAGAGAGAGAGAGAGAGAGAGAGAGAGAGAGACTGATCAGTTACCAAGTAGTATAGATGATAATTAGACAAGATTAACTTTTTCACAAGCTCATTTTTTTAGCCTGTTGTCATGATTTTTTTATGCATATTTTTCCAAGTGAAACATGATTTCTTTATTAGTATAGCCATATTCTATGGGGATGCTATTTACTTTCCTATTTGTTTAATTATGAAAGGTTGTTGAAAATAGACTAAAAACACAATGGCATTTGTTTCTGAACATGATGGGTTATGTCTTCATGAACACAATTCTATATAATTCAGCTTCACAGCATAGTGACCAAATTCTCCTGACTTTTTGAAGAAAAAAGAACTAATATTATAATTATTTACGACATTTTCATAATACCATAAATTTCAACAATTAACTGCGAATTTGACAAATTATTTGCGAAGTCCCAAATTTATTCAGATTTTCTTTTCTATTTTTGTTTATTTGTTCAATTTTTTAGTTTTAATAATTTTAAATTAATATATTTTTATAATTTTTCTGAAAATTTGACCCTTTTCTCCTGAATTTGACAAATTTTTTGCCGGTTTTTCCCGAAACCCTCCCCTCCCTTTGCTTTGAGGAGAGAGCATATTCCTCGCTATCGATCGACCCATTTCAAGATCCTCTTATTTTTCTAGGATAAATTTGTATTTATTATTTATTTAAAAAAAATGATTTGTCATTCTAGGAGATTATGATTAATGTTTGGTTGATTGATTTACCGTATTTGTTTTTGTCAGTGTTGTTAGACTGCTGATTTTAGGATGAATTTGTCTACTGAGCCTTGAGCCTTGAGACTGCACAGATTTGCATGCTCATTAAAATCCGTGCACATCTTGTGCTCATTCTATAGGAGTGCATCTGTAGGCAGTTTATTTTTATTTTTTTATCCATTTCTACTTTGGATTCTTCAGTATCAGATCATAATTTGAGGAAACAGTGTTTCTTTTTCAATTATTTTATTTTGTTTCTCCTTGGGTGTTGCTATGGTGGTTCTATTTCTTTGCTAGTGCAGGCATGGTTTCGTTCGATTATTTTTTATTTTTTCATATCGGAGGTATCCGATCCTCAAATCCCATAGGGCGCACCCCCCCGACTACGTAGACTACAAGGGCTCACTCCTCTTGGTTGCAATTTCCCGCTTAGCCTACATGCTTCCAGGGTGGTTGGTAGAGGGATTGGAGAATCTATGGTTGGACCTCTGAGTTCCTGATTCTATGGTCCACCACCGCCACGACACTTACTAATTTGTTTGTTGAAAATTATAATGAGCGGACCTCAAATGGCAGGCCAACAATGGACTGCTTATGTGACACGATGCAAGTGGATGGCCCAACCTGTATTACTGGGGCCCACTGTGCTTGCATCGCGCCACGTAAGCGGTCCATTGAATGGTCTGCTATTTGTGGTTCACCATATATCAGTGTTCATGGATTGGGTCTGATGGGCTAGGACCAAGCCTACATTCATTTTTGCACGAACTGAGTCAATTGGATTTCATCGACGGTCAAAGATCAGCCCCAACCTTGTCCAACAGCTTCTATGCCTAGCCAGACCCCTTGTCACAAAATTTGAAAAGTAATTAAAATATTGGTAAATAATTTTTGATTTCTAGGTTGTGCAAAGTAAACAACATTCTTCAAACACTGAATCTGTTTTTTATACTTTTTCTTTGGATTTTCCCCGAACGTAGCCAATTTTGAACAAATTTTAACCTTTCCACCCACCAGACTTGGCGCGAACCGGCCCAGGTATAAATGGGGCTGGGCCTCACCTTTTTCGTCTAAAATGTCATTCCTTGATTTTATTTATTAATTTTTATTTTTTTAATCTGAGCTCTTTTTGTGTCATGACTCGAAATTCTACCTTATCCCAAGGGCATAGAATTTCGAGTTATGACCTGCACATATTTCGGATATGTTAAGTGGATATACTCCTACTCAGAGTTCTCGTGCAATAATGGTTTCACAAAATTCGTGAAATCCAACAAATAAGGTGAAATATAAATGCAATCATAAATACTGAATAGGTGTGATAAAATTATAATCCACTAATAAAATAATAATGAAAGTCGGAGATAAACCCGATAAAATAAACTATAAAATTCGCAATACTAGTATCAATAGAACTCAATACTCAGTTCACAATGGTCAGTAACCGGCACTCGAATCAAGATCAGCACTGTAGTCTTCCTAATAATCGGCAACGTCGCCCTCCAAAGGCTTTTGGTATTCAACGCCCGCAGAATCAATGAAATCAGCGGCTACGAGATCTAGATGACTGATATCTACTCCACCAGCGTAATCACCTGCAACTATTAGATTATCGTGAGATGAGTTTACTCAGTCATGTAAACTCAGTGGGATACACCACCAATCCACCCCATACTACTCAGGTGCATTGCGGGTGCATCTTGTGAGTGATAAACATAGTATCTCAAAGTAGATAACAAGAGAAAGATAAAATCATTTATATATTGTAAAACTCATATCATATCGTAAATACAAGATCATGATCTAGACATTCATATCTTAACGTACCTTACCATATCTCATAACATATCATATTATGTCTTATTATCATTCTCGCACATACGTTTGTACATCGCATGAGCGTAACTAACATACTCGTGAAATCCTAAACGACCTGTGCCAGAGTCGCTGCTTGAGCTACCATGGGAGGGTCAATATAGTATCATATCACCATATTATAACGCCTTCGTGTCATACTCATACTCTACCACCCAGCCAATGGGGAGACATAATGATCAAAGTCACTCATAACATGCTCATACTCATAATCTCTCCCAGAGATCTGTCTTGGCTGAAAGACGTTGTTGCCCTTACGGTGGCTACGCAAGGAACGACACGTACAGAGACTTAATTCTTTATCTTTTGCTGGCCTATACAGCGATGTCTTATTGTCGATTCGTATCATAACTTATTTTATCTCATACTCATATCTTATTATACTCTTATACTTAATCCTATGACAAACTATAGTGATGCAACTTTCCTAATTCACGCTTCCCAAGAAAAAAGTTCCGTAGTAATTTGGATGTACTTCGTGTGGTAGTTTATACTATCATAAATGTGTTGCATCCGTACATGGACGTCAATATATCGAGTTTCACATGACTGTAAAAGAAACCTCACAACAGCTAAAGCCCAAAGCCCAATTCTCGTATCATATCTCATATCTTATCCTCTCGTAATAAAACTCGGGGTGATAGGATCACCGTATATGTCACCGTATACGAAGTTACACTGAATTCATACTTACCCGACTCGTCAAAGGTCTCATTCCACCATGAGTTGTAAGGCATGTGAATACGGTGTATTTCTCGCTTCGATACCATCTGAATGAGTCACCACGCCTAAGCGTAGGTATGATCTCATACACTCTCGTACATATGTCCTAACTTACTCATAACTCATATAATGTAATTCAGATGGAAATATAGAAAGTCAGACGTACAAAAAGATTTATATTAGATTATCTTATATTTATATATATACATTTATTTACACACATTTCAATTCAACATAGAATAGGATAATTATAAGTGTATTCTCGATAAGAGAAGGTCGGAGCTCGTGTTTTCGAAGAGATCGCATTGAAGCGATAAATTGATATATATATATAATAATTAGATAATTAAATTAAATGGTATTTATAATTATTAAGTTATGATTTATCATGACCATCGATCGAAAGACCTTACAATATAATATACATAGAAATTTTGGTTATGAGAATTAGAAAAATAATATTAAATTCGAATAGCCTTAAGTCATTCAAAATTGAACCCGACTTGTTGATCTATTTTAACCTCTAAAATGTCAGATTCGTGAAATGACTATTTCACACAAAGTTGTAAAGCTCGCTGTCTTCTTTCAAATGCCGCAAGAATCACATTAATTCGAGGTCGGAGTATAAAGATATGACCAAAATATCGGGACAGGTGCATCAATGGTCGCGAGCTCGGGTTCGTGGACGCGAATTTGAGCTCGTAGCCGTGAGTTCGGACCCGAAATTTTAAAATGATGTAATCTATTATTCTTTTAAATAAAATAAAAATTATAATATAATTTTTGGGCTTAATTGATTTTAAATAAATAATAATATAGACTTGCAACAATAATATATATTATTATAGTCTTAGTAGAAGGATAAATTTCTAACTATATAGATTTGAAAATAAATAATATCAATATGATATTATGTCAATTAAGTCAATCTATCAAATTTATAAATATTAGAGTTAGATTAATTTTACAGATATAAAAAAGGTAATAAACATATTAAATATGCCGATCTAATATAAGGTAAAATATTAATGGTCCAAACAAAAGAGATTCTTGAAAAGAAAAGAGAAATAATATATAAACCCGACTTACAGAATATACAACTTTCAAGGGAAAGCATATATTAAACATATAGGTCTATTAATTTATGAGATATTTTGGTTTAAATAAGATTTTTAAACTCGTCGATGCGCGATCAAACATATCCTACGCGACGGGATCTGAGAAGAACAAGATGGATTGATGGGTACCTATCTCTTAAAGCATGAACGAAAGATCAACGGCGATTCGGGTTAAAAAGGTCGATGCCCAGAGTGTCGGTTCGTCTAAGTCTTGAAAAAGAATAATTTTTTTATTATTATAGAGAGTAGAGAGTTTTTAAAGCTTTATTTATAATGGTATAAAGTTTTAGGTTAACTCTAATTAAACTTTTTGTAGAAGATTTAATAAAATCGAAGATTTTTATACGGAATAAGAGTTCGTACGTAACTTGGATAGTTTGAGAAAAAGTTTGTTCCAGTGCTTTGTATAAGCGCCGAAGCAATTGGTGTTTCTCTCTCGAATTTACAATTATACCCTTTGACTTGCTTGATCACTTAAAATGGGTATAACTTTTTATATTCTTGTCAGAAGTCATTAAATTATATATCGTTGGAATCGTATCGACGAGCACTTCGCAATGGGTCTAATTTTGATATAGGAAAAATTAGAATTTTTCTATTTTAAAGGGTAGGTTTCGATTTCGATGTGGAGCGTTAGCACTGTGCATAGTGTGATACATCATCTAACACAGTTAAAATAAAGTCTAAAAATCCGAGTTGTTACATTTCGTTTGCTTATTATAATTGAGCATGCTTCCAAATCGGGAAAAGACGTTTTATTAGAGGGGGTAGGAAGGAAAGATTTAATTTCTTTTCATTTACTTTTCTTTATGTTTTCAATAAATCGATCATTTGGGAGTTATCTTTTGCTTAGAGACTTCGGCTCTCTATGTTTCTCTCTTTGTTTTTCTTTATTTTAGGGTTATAATATAAGAGTTTTATCCTCTTTTAGGTGAGAGTCTTCTTATTGAGGAGATCGCCTCTATGAAGTTTTTTTTGCAATCCATAATTGTTTCTGAAACGGCTTCGACTTTCCATGTTTCTCTCCTTGTTTTTCCTTATTTTAGGATTAGAATATGAGAGTTTTATCCATTTTTTGGTGAGAGTATTTTTTTTTTTCGAGGAGGTCGCCTCTATGAAGGTTTTTTTGCAATCCATACTTATTTCTGAAACGATTTTGGTCACGGATTTTACCGATGTATTGATGACTTCGTTGTTGCGTGAACACATGCACTATATCTACGCTATGAGACATTGTTTAAAAGCTTCGTTTAAATCGATGTGAAGCTTTTGGTCAGTTGTTGTCCCCGTTTTCAACGTGGTGGAAGTTTTTATGAATCGTGAGTTTGCCGATGGTGGTGGCGTATTTTCGGGTGAATCTTCGGTGTCAGTTATGGGCAAATATTCAGGATGGTGGTGAATTCTCAAATTTTTACCTTACTTTGAACGTCCTTGAATTTCGTGTCATTGTTAGATAGGTCTTAGATGCCATTCAATGTATTTTAAAGTTAGTTAGTGTAACTATCACTCTTTGGATTGTGACCTACTCTGTAACTGTCCATTTAGGGTTCCTTATTTTTCAGTTTGTTATTGTTTTTCATTTTAAATAAAAAAGATAAAAGTTTCATTTAAAATAAAAATAAAAATCGTGTAGTCAACAAAGTCAACTGCATAAAAAATGGACGATAAAATTACATTTGATATCACCATTTATTTTTCATACAATTGTTTTTTTTTCACCATTTGTTTTTATAATTTATTCATACAACTGTTTTCTTATTAATATTTTTCACAATAGTTATAATCATTGGGCCGCTTTTTCATGTGACATCAAATTATGTGATTGATGTCAATCCTTTATGTTGTATCTCAATAAATATATCTCAGTTTTTTATTAGTTTTCCTCTTTATATTTTTTATGCTTCTATGGTTTCACTATGTATATTCTTCTAAGCGATAGAGCAAAATGAACAAAAGTACAATTGTTTTGAACTATCAATTATTCCTAATCTCAATCCTAATATATAACAATGTTGCAACCTCGAAGGTTAATAATATTGCAACCTCAAAGCCGATTTAAGGACCCTATGCACTCTAAATTGACATCACTATGAATTGGTATTAGGCAATTGACTCGTACACTACTGCACACCATATGTGCTGTATGCCGCATGGTGTGGGCAATACCAACTTTAGTAACCAAGTTTTGCTTAGGTGAGTGTGGTTAAATTTGAATAAATTTGGAAAAGATTCAAGAAAAAATAAAATAAAAAGATTGGATGGATTATAAAATATTGAGAAATTTATATTTTTGGTCCTCTAGTAATCAAGTTTGCTTATTTACAAAAACGGTCATATAGTTTGAAACTTTATAGAATAGGTCAGCTCCAAGCCAAGTCGATTTCACGTCAGTAACGACTTGTTTTTCTAAATCAATTGTAACCCATAAAAAAAATTAAAGAGAGAAGAAGAAGATAGAAATATAGAACAAACGAACGTGACTGCTATTTTAAGATAACAGGCCCACAGTCATATTAGAGTGTACCTTATTTGATAACTATCACACATCATTATCTCAATCACTTGGAAGCCATGTTAAAATTCTAAAATACAGATAAAAAAAATTAAAAAGAGGAGGAGAAGATAGAAATATAGAACAAACAAACTATTTTAAGATAACGACTTGCTATTTTAAGTTAGTGGCCCGCTTTAAGATAGTTGATTGAAATAGTTGATGTGTGATAGTTATCAAGTAAAGTACACTCTAATAGGACTGCAATTTTAAGTTAACGGCTCGCAATCTTAAGCCGCTTTTTTTAATCTATATTTCTATCTTTTTCTTATATCTTTTTTTTTTTAATCTATATTTCTATTTTTTTCTTATCTCTTTCATCTTTCTTTATTTTCTTCTGCATTTTAGAACTATTCTAAAATAGTGGACTGCTATCTTAAGATAGCAATTGTTTTTGTTTGTTCTATATTTCTATCTTATTTTTATTTTCTTTTGTATTTTAGAATTGATTGGGATAAGTAATGTGTAGTAGTTATTAAATAATGTATACTCTAATAAGATTACTAGCAGAAAAAGGGACAACAAAGAATAATGAAAAATAAATATATAACAATGAAAAAATAGGTCGATACTGGAGTGAAAACGGCTTGGCTTGGAGCTGGCCTATTATGCAAAGTTTTAAATTATAAGACCATTTATGTAAATAAGCAAACTTATAAGACTGAAAATGCAAATTTCCCAATATAATTTGATATGCATTAATATTAAGGGCTCTTCCGTGATCTGCCAACATTGGTGACTTAAGGAGATAGTGTTTTATGCTTTCAAATGCATTTTCACTCACTTGATCCCAATCCTACTCAATGATACACATTTCTTCATCAATCGAAAAAGGCTCGAAATCTATCAATAATATATATATATATATATATATATATATATATATATATATATATATATATATATATATATATATATATATATATATATATAATTTTTTGTTGTAGAGGTCAGCGGACCTTTAAAGAATTTTCTCAAAATTTTAATTAATTGGGAGAATTTCAACTCATTAAAAGTACAGTTTGTACAAGTGGCAAACATTTTTAATGCTCTTGTTCTCCCAGTCAAGCATAAAAAACTATTTCTCTCGCCCATGGATAAAATATTTATTTATTTATTTAGGGAGCCATTACTTGCACATACGTTTTAAGTGATTGCATTGAGGTTAAAGAAAGACTTTGTATTTTAGAGACATGTGACATGTGAAAATGCAATCTAGGCCGTCTAATTTAAAGTTCATGATCTATAGATCCTTAGTGGATAAGATTGGAGCAAAACACGATATTTTAACATATGATCTATTGTTGTCAAATATTAAATAAAATAATAGCCTTTGACTATATCTAATCACATGATGAAGATTATATTTCATGTCAATCTTTTCCATTAAGGATCTATAGATCATGAACTTTAAATTAGACAATCGAGATTGCGTTTTCACATGTCACATGTCCTTAAAACATAAAGTCTTTTTTTAACTTCGGTGTAATCACTTAAAAAGCAAGTGCAAGTAATGACTCCCTTTATTTATTGCAGGTCATTTATTTGGGGTTGACCCCATTGATTTGTGTTCAAACCAAGCTGTCGGATAAGCTGTCCACTTTAAGGATAGATTAAGTCAATGAGGTATTCGGGAGTGGAAAGTGAAGCTAATGTTATAGTAGAAGCTTAAGAGGAAGCACAAAATTTCGTTCGGTTTTAGATCTCAGCGGAACGAAATCCCTAAAATTTCGGCTAAAATATTGACCCTTCAAATTATTGGCGGATAATTTGAAGGGTGGGTCAATATTTTGGGTTTTAAAAAAATAATAATAAAAATTAGGTACTAAAATTTCAGTTTGACCAACAAAATTTCAGCCGAAATTTCGGTTAAAAACGAATCTTGTATTTTAATCTTTTGTCTAGTGAGAAAGGGAGAAGAGAGCAAAATAAAAACTATTTCTCTCAGATGATTTAAGAGACTGTTAAGTGTGGGAAATACTGCCAAATGGACACATCTTAGATGTAAGTTATCCTTAGGATGAATCTGATCTTAGATATTACTTTCATGTATCACATAACACCACGTGTCACCCAATGGTTTCATGTGTATAGAATCAAGGACTCATGAAGGAACAAAGTCAACGGGTCGCCTGCTAAACACAAGCTTTAAAACTAACTATATACATATATCAGTGCCGTTAAATCCACCCACCAAATCTTTGAATCAGGATGACAGTAAAGATTATTTATCATCCTACTGTCTTTTTATCTTCTGCAAGATAGATCTGGAGAACATCATCATATTATCATACGGTCAAATTTTTATTTATTATGATACCCACTCAAAAAAAGTGAGATAATTTTTATAAAAATTAAAATACTAATTGTCTGATGATAGGCTCGTGATCTCATGATCCATCGTTTGAAAGATTGATATGATAAATGATCTTCATCATCTAATTTTATCAAGTCAATGTGTTCAACGTGGGTCCCCTCAAAGATTTGGTGGGTGGATTATTGCCTGCTATCTCCGCGTCTCTCTATTCTCTTTCTCTCTCTCTCTCCTCTCTCTCTCTCTCTCTCCAATAAAATAAGTGAAAAGAAATGATGGGATGTAGATTACAGAAAATTGCTTCCTCAGTTTAATCTACCACTTTTGTTTTCTCTCTCTGCGAAAAATTAGGGTTTTGTTATTTTGTTCGTCGACCTCTCGAAGCGGACTGGATCTTTCAGTTTTCCTACTGGGACCTAACGTAAGCCCCTCTCAATCAAATTAAGGGTTCTGGATTTCTTGATCTCTCTATGTTATTTCTTAGTTCACCAATTTAGAGTTCTGTATATCGACTTGGGTTGTTTGATTTTCTCTGCCTTAGTATCATTTGTTGACGAGATTAGGGTTTTGGATTCATATCCTGCATTTAGTTTTCGAATAGTTTCGTTCAAAGGTTTATTTTTATCATTGTTATTTTTTTTAGGGTTTTGGGTTGCTTCCGTTGTTTCTTGGACTGGCTTTTGCGTTAAAAAGTTGAGTTTTTGTAGTCATTCTAAGTATCTGTAGATGAGTAATGGATTTTTGTGATGCAATGTTGATTGCTAGGTGTTATTTTGCTTCATGTATACGCTTTTTAGCTGTTTTAATACCTTATGTATACAATTTTGGGTATTCTATCACTGCTTATTAGCTAAACTCGATGCAGTTTATTGTAAAGCACACACATTTTTGTTAGATGTGTTGATTGTTATAACCACAAATTCTGGTGCGTCACAAATGTGAGGATAGGGTGTTTATTTTCCATATTGAAAATTTGTGGCTATCGGAGTTATCTGTTTTTATATTATCAGCTCTCTGTTGTAGCATGCTCGATTTCTATCTACTTGCTGCAACAAGTTTTATTTATTTATTTATAATTTAGAATTTGTTTGATTATTTAGCGACTATTTTGGGGTTATGCTGTTTATTGTTGATATCTTTGTGATGACTTTCCTTCAGATATCCCTTTTTAGTTCTGGTATTATCATATATTAGATTAATTGGGGGTCTTGGATTATCTTGTTTGGTTTGTCATTATATATTCATATTGCCATCCACTAAGTAAAGCTTCCATTTTTTCATATATGGGAGTGTTAATACTTGGTAGTATGCTTTCAAAAGGCTAGAGGCGTAGTTGAGGCCCCATTGAGTGAGGCAGAGGATTCAAGGTGGTGTAGGCAGAAGCCTTACCAAAAAAATAAAATAGCAAGTGTATTTCAAAATGAAAAAAATAAAACAACAATCTAGCATCAGCAAAATGCAGTGTATGATGTAAGCCATCACCTATTTTCGCTACTTGCGCAAGTTGAAGATCTTAAACTAATATAACATGCATAAATTAAAAAAACTAAAGCTCACAGTTCGTACTCCGTAGAAAAAAATAAAGTTCACTTTGGAGGATCTTACCCAAAATTTTCAACTTGAATAAAAAAAAGCTCGTACTCCGTAGAAAATTTATTTCTAAATATAAATATGATATATGCATATATAAATATTTAAGTACATATAATTAGTATTTTCATACGTTAATAGTCACCACGATGAGGTTTACTTAATAAATTAGTGAATAATTGAGTATCATGAACTTTTCTATTACATAATGTGTATAACTTTACATTTTGCTATAAATTAAAATTGGAAGTGATTGAACATGATGATACTTCGTGAATGATACACTATATCTATAAGTATACAAGATAGTACTATACTATGGTAGCCTATAACTTATAAGTATTATTAGTTATAAAAATGTTTTACTTAGAACTTATTTATTTAATAAGTATTATTATAACTCATCATCCAAAAAAATCAAATAGCGTTCATAGCGACACCATTATGGGTGGACATCAACACAAGAATAACACATTATGGGACCCCAACGACACCCCAACCACCGATAGTAGCGTTGGGGTGCCGTTTTGCTTTATCATATGTACTCTTTCTTTTATAGTTAATTGTCGTTAGCCATCCAAAAAGTGTCGAGAAACTTACAATGCCACATGGACAGGGTAACAAGAGTTTGCCTCAAGGACTTTGAAAGGATGGACATCAACACAATTAGAAACTTACAATGTCACATGGTTGGAATAAGCGTCGGAAGAAACTCAAGATGGAACAAGCCATGCAGTAGTAAATGGGTGCCCTGGCGTGATTAGATGACAAAAAATTTGGGCTACTTTCGGGTTTTGAATCAGATCGCTGGATTTTCGGCTTAGGCATATACCCTTGACACATTAGGCAGCCACTATTTTGACCCCACCCGACCCACTGACCGCCTGCACAAGTGTCAATGGGCTAGGCTTAAATGGGCCAATTGTTAATTGGGCTAAAATTAGGCCCAAACCTGACCGGATTATAATTGGGCTGGGTGGTTTGTTGAGTGCTATACTTTGTGACCCTTGTCAATTAAGCCTCGTGTCTCTTAAACCCTTGTGTTTATTTTGGAGCTGACGAAGCTACGTCCTGAATGGTTGCCACCATGCCAGGCTGGGTTCGGGCCAAGCTTTTGATCGTCAAGGTTATTTTCGACTCTAAAATGAAGTCTCGAACCGGGCCTCTATACAAAATCAGGTCGGGCTCAACTCTCTTTGGGCTCAGGCTTTTCATTTACGCCCAAATCTGACCTGAGCCAGGCTTGGTGTGGCTGAGCCCGGCCCATTGACAGCCCTAATATACTATGAGTCGACTCGATGTTCCTCTAGGACCCCTCTCAGTTGTTCGCCTACTGCAAGAGAACGATCGTGATGGTCATTTATTCTTCCTACATAGGAGTTTCGCTATCCGCACCTTAAACGGGCTAATTTTTACTCTAGACTTAAAATTAGGCCGAAACTTGACCTGATTATGATTTGCTTAGTTTGGGCCTAATTACCAATCATGGGTCTACAAACTGGGTTAAACTTGAACCGATTGTAATCAGGTGGGCTAACCTTGGGTTTGACACACCTTAAACGCAATTGGTTGGTGGGCCTAGGCCTGATTCCAAATCAGAGCTACTATATCAGCCCAACCAACCGGACTCGAATCAGGCCGGTTCGGGTAGTGGGCTAGCCTTGCCAATTGACAGGTTGGGTTTGTAGTTCAATTGGAAGATGCACTATCACACAACCTTGAGGTCACAAGTTGAAGCCCATCATCTCTAATAACAACGACAACAACATTAAATTAAACTTTTGATATCACACGATTAAGATGTGGTTTCTGTTTCTGTTATGCCATGTGGTGTGTATTAGTGATCAACTTAAATTGCCCAAGTGGCAATACATCATTGGAACATTTTTCAGCCAAAACAACAAGCCTATAAGTGAAGGTGAACCATCTATTGATGTACTTTAATATCAGCCATTAAAACTAAGAACAACGGTTGATATGTGCATAGATCGGACTGTTCAAATCTCTCGAAAAGTGTGAACTTTGAGCACATCATCCTTCAACGTATGATCTATCACTTTGATGCTATAAATTACCCACATCTTAATCATTAATGGTATTAGATCATTTTGAGTGTTTAAATGACGGTCAGGAGAGTCGGGTCCTTAAAAAAAGTGTACAAAGAGCTAGCCATGCCCTCTTGTTGTTATGTATTCCATGTCCTCATGGGAAAGCATGGAGTAATTGATCTGAGCACCGCGACTGGTGGTGCTTAGGTTGATTACTATATACCAAGCGTGTGAAAGCCCAGTTCCAAATCATGCCCGACTTGCTTCGGCCAAAAAATAGCCATGCCCTTTTGTTCTCTCACACTAATTAATGAAATTTATAATTATCCTAACTTTTGCTATACGCATACCAAATAATCAATATAAATAATAATAGGGTAGCTCTATTCGCACCCACCTCTTCTCTGAAAGCACCTATGTTCTTGTGCACCCACGCACAAAACGCTCTTTTCTTTGAGGGCACCCATTTAATGAAATGCAATTTTTTTGGGGGATCAGAAAAATGTGCACCCACCTACTTTCTTCTTCGAGGGCACTCATCTACTGAAGCACTCACCTTCTTCATCTTTTTCGACAACCTGCTTCCCTGACCATTGATCGTCAACATCACCGAATCACCATCTTCTTCTTCTTTTGCCTCTTTCTTCATTCTTCTTTTTCTTTTTCTTCCTTTAGCGGCAACCTTTTTCTCTGGTGACTCTTCTTCTTCTTCTTCGGCGACTCTTCTTCTCCGGCGACTCGCAACATCACCGAACTACCAACTATAATAAAAAAAATACCAAAAAACTTATAAAATAAAGAACCTAAACCTAAAAAATCCAAAAAAATTATAAACCCTAAGAAAACTACTGTTGAACTTGTGGCACTGGATACCCACTGTCAGTTGTAAAAGGCTAGCAGTGAGCACCTATTGCCAGCTTTTTACATCTAACAGTGGGTTCCCACCATCCAATTATTACATTTGACGGTGGGTGCCTCCTGTCATGAGTTCAGGGTATTTTTTAAAATGGTTTTAGTTTTTTTTTTTTAGGGTTTATTCGTTGTTTTATAGGTTTTATAGGTTTTCGTTGTAGATGAGGAAGAAGGAAAATATGAAGAAAAGGATGCTTCGATCATGCCCGTGTCGTTGCTCTAGAGTTGAGGAAGAAAAAGAAGAAAAATAGGATTTCATGGTGATGGCGACTTTGTTGTTGCGAAGGCTGGAGTTGAGAAAGAAGAAGAAAAAAATAAGAAAAAGAAGAAGAGGGTGATTCGATCTCGCCGACAACACCGTTGCTACTGTCGAAGTTGATGGAGAAGAGAAAGAAGATTGTGATTTGATTTCACGTGGGTGCTTTCAGAGAAGCGGTGGGTGCGAATATAGCTACCCATATAATAAAGGTACATTTATTTTATAAGCCAAGAATTTTCCTTCTCAACATTGGCTATACTTGCTTATGCCCAATGTTGTCAAATCGCTTAAGCCATTTGACTGCATGTCGCTTAAGCGAAATCACTTAATCGCATGAGCCAGGGCATAAATTTTTTTATTTTTTTTCAAAAAAATAGAAAAAATAAAAAAAACAAGTTAACAACAAGTATTCAAGTCTCTAGAAGGGAAAAAATAGACGTTCTTGCATTTAAAAATGACGTTTTACATACTAATATTCAAATTATAACTCTAGTTTTATACTGAGTACCAGCAATGCACTCTACACATCGATCTCTAACCCATTGTGGTACTCTACACTAGAACTAGAAGCTTGCTTCACTCTTCAATCTTGAATCTTGATCCTTGATCTTTCTCTTTGAGGCTTTGTTACACTAACACTACTAATAATAGAATTAATTACAAGTTTACTACAATTTAATACACTAAGAAAGAGGATTACAAAGCATACAAAAAACTTAGGAAAAATGAGGGGAGATTGGGAGTATAAAATGGAGATTAGAGAGGACGTTTAAGCCAAAATAGTAGTGTGATGAGTAGAGGACTCAACCACCCTTTTATAGAGGCAATGGGACCACAAAAAGGGGGAAAAAAATATTTAAGTGCTCCAACGGCCATAAATATGACCGTTGGAGCATTATGCGATCACATACTCATACTGAGTATGTGATCGCATAAGCCATAAAACATGGCTTATGCGATCGCATACTTCAGTATGCAATCGCATAATGGCCATAATCACATAGGCTAGGATGGCTTATGTGATTTGGTTGCTTAATATGGCATAAGCGATTGCTTATTAAGTCTTGATTGCTTTGAAGCAAACTATGGAGATATTTTTCATTGGTAGTCTTTGACACAAGAGATCATGAGATCATGGGCTTGCCTATAGAAGGTCAGATTGTGAATCCATGCGGCACACATCTCCAAAAATATATATGATTATGGGTGTACATAAACATACTTCTCGGATCACATTTTGGGATGTGTGCTACATGAAATAAGAATATGATCATCGAATGATAGTACCATGATCTTGAGATCTATTGTATTGATGATTAGGACGAAAAACAATCTCAAAGGTCTAAGAAAGTGAAGTCGGGGTTAAGAAGGAAGAATCTTGGACTGAAAATAAAGGTACCATAATAATAATAATAAAAAAAAAAAACTTTGCTTCGTAGTGGGCCTTGTGAGTTGTGGCTAATAAAGTCCCAAAACATGCATTACTTGGAGAAATGGCATTAATAGTATCTTTTGTGTCCCTTTCTATAAAATAAAATAAAATATTTTTTAGGCGCTCACTCATTCTTCGCTATATGCACATTATTTAAATTTTCACTAGCCCAAAGAAAAAGTGGTGTGCTAGCTTTAGCATCCCTCTTCCTTCATTTATTGCAATATCACATAAAAAAAGAAAAAAAAACGAAAAAAGTAGCTAATTACAATGGGTGTCCACCCATAATGTGCATTAAAGCAGTCCACACATTTGTTTGATTAACTGACATGCATGAACTTCCATGCATTGGAAGTCTTTGCACATCATGCAATCACACAAACGTGTCAACTCCTGTGTCGTCTACCCATGATGGATGGACACTTATTGTAGACTAACTCATAAAAATAAAGGCAACCTTCTTTACTATAAGAAATATTCTTATGGGAGGAAAATGGTGTGCTTGTAGTAGCGTTCTTTTTCTTTCTTGGGTTGAGAAGGAAATATACGGAGCTGTATAAGATAGGAAAATTATAAACGGAGGACAAATTTGTTGAGGACAAAGTGCAGGCGGCTGTCGTGGCGCGACGTGACTGGCTGCACCGGCCTACATTAATTGAGCCTACCGCACTTGCAGCCAATTGCGTTGCGCCACATCAGCCGCCTACACTTTGTTTGCATACAATTTGTCCTCCTTATAACACTGTCTATACGAGATATGATTTACTTTTCACACAAAAAAATAGAAAAAAAACGGTGGCCAATTATTTGTCCTCCTTATAACACTGTCTATATGAGATATGATATACTTTTCACACAAAAAAATAGAAAAAAAAACGGTGGCCAATTAGTTTCTTTGTACCTAATCGTCTCACCCAAAACCTTTAAAAACCTAACTCTCCATAATAATCCTAAGCCCCTCCTCCCATTCTTAATCTCTTCTCCTTCGAAAACCTAACCCTAGATGTCTTCCACTTCCGGGCAACCTCAGTTCCGCTACACGCAGACCCCTTCCAAGGTGCTCCACCTGCGTAATCTGCCATGGGAGTGCACAGAAGAACTCGTTGAGCTCTGCAAGCCCTTCGAAAAGATTGTCAGCACCAAATGCAATGTTGGAGCCAATCGAAACCAGGCCTTTGTTGAATTTGTATGCATCTCTCTCTCTCTCTCTCTCTCTCTCTCTCTCTTCCTACTTATTTCAATGCTCAGACTTTGTTCAATTTGAGATCTAAGTTTTTATGTTTCCACTTCTACATTTGTTTTTTGTTTGTAGTTCGATAAATTGAATGCGATTTAGAATAGCGTAGTTAATAATAATTATTGAAATTTGAAATTTACAGTATCTTGGTCTTCATGTCTAATGGATTATGTGGATTGCCTCTCAGTTATTATGTTATTGTATGGTACTTTCATTAGGCTGGTTAGGCTTTTTCCTTAGTGGTTAGGTTCAAGGTAGTTAAGGTGGTGTGGCGAGGTCATGGCGGAGAGACTTGTTACGCCATGACGAGGCCATGACAAAGCAATTTATTAATTTTTTAATAATAATTTTTAATTTTTATTTAGTAATCATTTATATATATATATATATATATATATAATAATTTTAACTACTTAGACATCAAGCGTAAACAAATATTAGTAAAAACAAATCAAATATTAATTATCGAATATGGAACATCAACTCAAACATTAATTATCCAACATTTTTTGTATATATGCCATATGAAACACCATCAAAGGCGTCTGATTTGGAGGCCAGGGTGTAAAGATTTTTTTTGCTAAAGTTTGGCACTAATAGTGATCTTTATCATCTAATTCAACATAGTCAAAGAGAATCATTTGATTCAATGGTTGATTGGGACAAATCAGATGATAGAGATCGTGTTTCATGCCAATCTTTGGCAGCAAAAATCTTTATATGATTGCTTCAAATAAGACGATTTAGATGGTGTTTTATGTGGACAATTCCACTAATAGGGTTTGATTGCCTTTGTTTAAATTTAGGTTATAATTTATATATAAGCAAAATATGTTATAGGTTATATAGGAAAAAATTGTTATAAGTTACAGTTCGACTAGTAGGGTTTGATTGCCTTTGTTTTAATTTAGGTTATAAGTTACAACTTATAAGAGTTATAATTTATATATAAGCAAAATATGGTACGAGTTATATAAGGAAAAGTTGTTAAAAGTTACAACTTATAACATGTTATAATACAAGATTGTACCCTTTTAAAAAAATAATTAAGTGCCAAATAGCGCTTATGGTGGTCCCATGATACTATACTGCCATGGCGACACCTTAACGTCGCTATTCAGAGAGTTTAGCTATTTACCTTTGTATGGCGATTTCCCTCGCCATTTTCCAGGGTGAGGCTATGGCGAGGCCATGGTTTTTCCTTGACAATAATGGTTAGGTTACTGAGAGCAAAAAATTGATTGAGTTGGTGTTAGTTATCTGATCTCTTTGTCAAACTGATCAAACCTTTTTAGAGATGCAACCAAGGGATCTAAATCGATATCACTGAATCGAACACACCCTGAGATACCGAGGCGTATCAAACGCTACGGTTACCTGGTCGGTACGGGATTTTATATATATATATATATAGAAAAAATAAAAATAAACTAGTAAGTTATTGAAAAATGACGTATCGGCCTATACCTGAGACATACTAGCCGATACGCAATACTGATACTCCAGACCTATACTACCCCGACACCTGTATCAGGGTGGTAGCTGTATCGGTTCTCGGTGTAACCGATTCGTATCGATATTGGCCAAGTTTGATACAATGGATGTAACAATCTTAATGTGCAAATAAGTGAAAATGTGTTTTTGACCTTTCACGGATGTAGTGCTCAAATAGATTGGTGCCAGTCCTTAAGTTGGTGGAGGGCGATTGTGCACCACCCTTGTTTCATGCATGGTTGTCAAGGTGACGCTTCACCATGGAAAATGGCGATGGGAAACACCATATACAACCAAATGACGAGAATGACTAAATATTGTCGCCATGGCGGAATAGCATTATGGCGTCGCTGTGAACTCTACTTGATTTTTTTGGATGATGATTTATAATAATACTTATTAAATAAATAAGTTTCTAAGTAGAACATTTTTATAATTAATAATACTTATAAGTTATAGCCAAGGTAGTTAAGGCAGTGTGGCGAGGTCATGATGAAGAGGCTTGCTACGCTATAACGAGACTATTTATTATTGTAATTTTAAAAAATATTATTTTATCTATTAATTAATATTATTCTTTTTTTAATATATTTTTTATATAAGAAAAAAATATATGAAGAAAAAATTCAACTACTAAAGCATCATATTTTGATTCTAATATTGAGGATTTTATGTTCTAGGAATAAACAAATATCAATAAATACAAATCAAATATGAAACATTAACAAATTTGTAACGTGATAAATATAAATAAATATGAAATATCAATAAATATAGAATATTAAAGTCGCTCACGAGGTTTCGTATTTGGTGTTGGTCATTCTTTGTGAGAGAGAGAGAGAGAGAGAGAGAGAGTCGAAAATTTTATAACGTATAAGTTGAGGTTTTGTTACTTGTAACTTATATGTTTTAAAAATGTCATAACTTATTAGTATTATATGTTATTATCCAAAAAATAAAATAGCGTGCATAGCGATGTCGTAATGCTATTCCGTCATGGCGACACTATGACGTCACTATTTAGCCATTATGATTATTTGGTTATATATGTCGTTTCCCATCACCATGGCGAGACTATAGCAGTAATAGCCTTAAAATTTTGAACAGAACCTGACTGCTTCGATATGCGTACCCTGCACAAAAATCGAGACAGATTTAAAAATTTGAAATAAATATTAATCGAAATAATATTAACTCGTGGTAAGGTGAAGTTGTGTGTGACTTCGTGTGTAAGTCCGAGCCGTGTTAGTCTTTGGTGAGGCGTAGTACACCGTAGAAGTTGTGTAGGTGCTCCACACCGGAGCTTAAGTTTAGGAGAAAATGAATATATCAAAGATATTTCATTTTTCTTAGCTTATAAGAGGAGGGAGGTAGGGATGCCTATCTTGCATCTTCTTCTTATTTTTCCTAAGAATCAACTTCTAAGTACTCATTTTGGATGGTTACTTGAGGAACCACAGCTCTAAGAGACCTAGGGTTGAGATTGACTGATTTGAGCGGGCGGAAATCGACGTCGCTACTTCAAGTTGTCTTGTGAGAACGTGTGCTATCGCTACGTGTTGAAGCGGAGCCACAATTTCGCTGTTCTGAGTCGTGATAGCGACAAATCTCTGATTTTCGGATCCGAAACCCTCTTCGGATCGCTTTGCCGAGATCCCAGAAGGGCCATCAAATAGGTGAGTTCTGAAATTAATATAGTTAAGATTTGAACACAATAAATGTATAAAAAGGGTTAGGTATAAGTGTGGACTGGGATCATTAAGGATCAGGGCCAAAATGGGTCAAAACAAGTGACTGTCATTGATGACAGAGAACTGTCATCATTGATCGATCAAGACAGTGAATTGATCGATCAAGGTTAGGAATTGATCGATCAATTTGTATAAAGAGTAAATGGGAACAATGGAGCATATTTCTAGAAGTTCAATGCCCGATGGGCATTGATCGATCAAATGGGTGTTTGATCGATCAAATGGGTGTTTGATCGATCAAATTGAGTATTGATCGATTAATATGGGGTGTTGATCGATCACAGTGAGGTGATCGATCAAGGACTAAAATGATCAATCAATGAGGAAATTGATCGATCAATGGCGAAGATTGATCGATCAAATTTAGGGACTGATCGATTAAATTTCATGTGTGATTTATGGATTGAAGGCAGGCGTTGATCGATTAAATGAGGCTTTAATCGATCAAGGTTGTGGATTGATCGATCAAACAAGGGTGTTGATCGATCAAATCCCCATTAATACTTGTGTGTAAATTGAACGATTGATCGATCGATGATGGCATTGATCGATCAAGGTGATGGATTGATCGATCAAGCAAGGACATTGATCTATCAATCACCCCTGTTTTCTGCCTGTTTTGGTTTTGTGAATTAGACATTACTGGACACTGTGCCAGTTGATATTCTGACATCCCTGACACTTAGTAGTACTATGTTTATGGTTTAGGATCAGACCATGACGCTTTGAAAAGCTTTGGATTTGCTTAGAAAGAGGTCTGACCTGAGGTAGGGGAAATCCAACCTAAAAGTGTATTTGAATATGATTTCATGTGTTCTTCACATCTGCATCTGAGTCATGTTTTTAAAAGCATGTTTGCATATCAATAACCATCTATGATCTTTGTTTCTGCACTCTGATTTCTGTATTCTGATACTTGTTTCTGATTTCTGAAATCTGATTTTGAGGTCATATGTGTGTATGTGATTTTAAGTATTTAATCTAGATGATCCCCACCGACTCGGCGGTATATCCGTGCCCTGGCACATTCGTGCATTTGCTTTGATAATTCCTCGGCATAATTGCGCTCCATAGATGAGGCATTGTTGCATCTTGAAATTGTTCATTTGAACGACGATTGGTTGGGGTTTCCTATCGGCATACACCTGATTACCACGTGCTATATTGTCACGGGAGTTTCTTAAGTTAGAAATATTCACAATTTAAGTCACAAATGATATATATGCATAACATCTATTCTTGTTTGAAAACTCAGTATATGTCATTTGATTTATCTTGACTGCATATTCTGATTTGATTTTCTGCTTGAATACTGTCTGCAAATTATGTCTTGCATGTTCAATACAATTTTAGTTGAGATTCTTCTACTGAGCTTAGATGTAGCTCACCTTGTTTTCTATAATAATTATAGGTTCTGAGGCTAGGGCTCCTGGTACTGAGAGCGATCCTGATTATCAGCCTAATCCAGAGGCCGAAGAGGACACCGATACCCCAGCGGACGAGTTCTATTAGCCGTCTGGGTATTAGTTAGTACCTTTTGAGACTTTGTACTGAATTCTGAATTATCGTGTGTTTGGTGGCCACCGTCTGTAATTATTGTTATAAATGTTTGTTTATTTGTACTATTATACATTCTGTAGGAACCACTATTAGGATCCATTATTTTGGTATCAGAGCCTAGGCTTTAGGTTGTTATTCTTTTGTCTTTATATAGATGCTTTGTTATTGATTTTTTATTTTTTATTTTACAAGCCTTATATGATGACTCGATCTGCCACTACTGGATAGTGTCTGCTCTGATCTGATTTTCGCTAGACGAGCAGACACTCCGTGATTTGTCCTGGGGATTATCCAGAGCATGATCTTGATGGCAAGGATTTTCGAGCACAGAAATCCGGGCCGTCACAGTTGGTATCAGAGCCTAGGCTTTAGGTTGAACTACGGGTTCATATTGGATTGTTTTCACAACCTATGTACCGATCAGTGTTATTGTTTTCACAATGACAGACCGATACTATGGGCCCAAAGTTCAGGTGTGGACACAGTGGAGGCATAGAAGGACAAAGAGAGGTCCCTTTGCAAGACATTCCAGATGTTGCTGGGACATCTAGGGGATTGGGGTTCCTATCGGGTGAAAATGCAGTTCCGGTAGGACCGAGTGGAGGAAGAAGAGGCAACGATGATAGAATGGAGCAGGTGTTGGAAGCATTGGCTGCCAACGTTGCTCAACAAACTACTGCCCTGAATCAGCAAGCAGCAAGACCACCTCACCAACTCGGCGGTTTTGCCGAGTTTAGGAGAATGAGGCTTCCTAACTTCTCGGGACAAATTGATCTTATTGAGGCTGAGGGTTGGATCGAGGAGATGGAGAAGTTGTTTGAGGTGCTCCAATGCACAGATGTAGAAAAAGTGCGTTGGACAACTTTCAAACTGGACGGTGACGCACGACTTTGGTGGAAGTCGGTCATTAGGCACAGAGAGCAAGAGCTTCCTATTGTCCCTTGGACATGGGCGGAGTTTGTCGAGACCTTCAACGACAAATATTTCCCCAAGATCGTGAGGCACCAGTGGGAAGTGAAGTTCATTAAATTGGAACAGGGGGCTATGACCGTGCGAGAATACAACGCGGAGTTTGACCGATTAGCAAGGTTTGCTTCGCAACATGTAGCCACCGAGTTGATGCGAGCTCGGATGTTTCAATTGGGGTTGAGGCCAAATATTCAGAGGGAGGTGGCCATATGGGAGCTTGAGACACATGCGACAGTCATGTCCAAAGCTCTCATTTCAGAGGAAGAATGCCAGAAGCAATTTGCTTGGAAGGACAAGCAAAACCAAGAGAGGTCTTTTCAGGGGCAATCTCAGGACCCTGAGCAAAACAAGAGGGCTAGATTCTCCAGGCCTCCGAGATACCCTATACACTCCAGACCGACGATATCTACAGGGCCTAGATCATATAAGAGGCCAGCCGTACCTGCATCTTCCAGACTATTCCGACCATCCGGTTCTTCTGGCAGTGGGGCTTCTGTAACGCAGGGCTCTTCGAGGGTCATTCACTCCGGCCCTGTCATGTGTTAAGTGTGGGAAACCACACAAGACAGAGGACTGCAGGAGAGAGAGTACTGCATGCTTCAGGTGTGGAAAGATGGGCCACCTAGTCAGGAACTGCCCAGAGGAGAGTAAAGACAGCAAAGAACGGTCCGGATCAGTGTCTACACAGAGATCTTCTCGACCTGTGGTTCAAGGTCGAGCATATGCTGTTACCGCTACTGATGCTTTGACATCGAATGATGTCATACAAGGTATGATTAAATTTCAAAGTGAGATTATTTTTGTAGAATAGACTGGAAATTAGTAATGTAAAATTATTGTTGATATATGACAATGATGCATATTACACATACACATTGTAATCACTTGATTGAATTGTGCCACTGAATTATAGGTGTATTGAAGGTGTATCAGCGTTGTGATATTTGCTTTCATAGAGCACGAGTTTTGGTAGACCCAGGTTCTACACACTCGTTTGTCAGGCCTCAATTTACGAAAGAATTGAGCATCACTCCTGAACATTTAGACTCATATTGACAGTGTCTATTCCTACGGGGAATTCGGTGAATGCAGGCACAATGTGTAAATCAGTGATTGTATTGGTAGAAGATCACGAGACGTTGGCAGATTTGATACTGCTAGACATGCAAGGATTTGACATTATTCTTGGAATGGACTGGCTATCTGCTTATCATGCGAGCTTCGATTGCCTCGGAAAGTTGTAGTTTTTCGTCCTCCAAAGATGAAGTCATTTAGATTTTTCGGGGTGAAGTCTAAGGTAACTCCGTTGATATCAGCTATCCGAGCCGAAAAGATGATGAAGAATGAATGCAGTGGTTATATGGGTTTTCTGCAAGAGCAACGGGAAGAGAAAAATGTGATATCCAATATACATTTTGTGTGCGAGTACCCCGATGTATTTCCTGAGGATTTACCAGGACTACCACAAGCTCGGGAGGTTGAGTTTGCGATAAATTTAATTCTAGATATTGAGCCAGTGTCTAAAGCTCCGTATCGGATGGCTCCTGCAGAATTGCAAGAATAAAAGGAACAATTGCAAGAACTACTTGACAAAGGGTTCATTCGACCTAGTGTGTCTCTTTGGGGAGCACCAGTACTATTTGTCAGAAAGAAGTATGGTTTGATGCGTCTGTGCATCGACTATCGGCAGTTGAACAAGTTGACGATTAAGAATCGTTACTCGCTTCCACGGATTGATGATTTGTTTGATCAGTTACAAGGAGCGAGGTTCTTTACGAAGATTGACTTTGGTTATCACCAGTTAAGAGTCAAAGCAGAGGATATCGAGAAGACGACGTTCAGAACCAGATATGGGCACTATGAGTTTTTAGTTATGCCATTTGGATTGACTAACGCACCTGCGTCTTTTATGAACCTAATGAATCGAGTGTTTAAACCACACTTGGAGAAGTTCGTGGTTGTCTTTGTAGATGGCATTCTTGTCTATTCCAAGAGAAAGGAGGAACATGAAGGACATCTGCATGTGGCTCTACAGATCCTCAAAGATCATAAACTGTATGCAAAGCTCAGTAAATGTGAGTTTTGGCTTGACAAAGTTAGTTTCTTGGGTTATATCGTCTCTGTTAAGGGTATAACAGTCGACCCGACGAAGATTGAAGCGGTAGTAAATTGGGAACAACCTAGAACAGTAACTGAGATCCGTAGTTTCCTTGGTTTGACAGGATACTACAGATGATTTGTAGAGGGGCTCTCCAAACTATCGAGTCCGCTTAGCCCACAAAGAAAAATGCTAAGTTTGATTGGACCGATCAGTGTGAGAAGAGTTTCCAAGAACTCAAGACGCGTCTGACTACATCACCGGTACTAGCTATACCTTCAGGCAGAGGAGGCTTTGCTATATACAGTGACGCATCTTACAGTGGTTTGGGTTGTGTCCTCAACCAGCACAAGAAGGTTATCGCGCACGGCTCTAGACAACTCAAGGAACACGAGAAGAATTATCTTACTCATGATCTGGAGTTAGCAACGGTGATCTTTGCTCTGAAGATCTGGAGGCACTACTTATACGGTGAGACATTTGACATATTCATCGACCACAAAAGTCTCAAGCATCTGTTTACCTAGAAAGACTTGAACATGCGACAACGCAGATGGATGGAGTTTTTAAAGAATTACGATTGTTCCATCCAGTATCATCCTGGGAAGGCCAATGTTGTGGCAGATGCTTTGAGCAGGAAGTCTTCAGCTTAGTTGCCACATCTTATTACCCGAGTACAACGGTGGCATCTACTTGAGGACCTGGCCTTATGCGATACACTAATAGATGTCAGAGGTTCAGGGGCATTGATGGCTACCATTGTGATATGTCCCATATTGTTTGATAACGTGCGTAAGCTCCAGATGATTGATGATGAGCTGATGGCCATTAGAAAGGATGTGATCAACGGGATCAGACCTGATTTCTCTATCAAGGATGATGGTACCTTGCTATTCAGAGATTGGATGTTCATACCTGCTAATAAAGACCTGAGGGATGCTATTCTAGAAAAAGCGCATAAATCAACATATGCTATACATTCTGGGAGTACCAAGATGTACCAAGATCTCAAGCGAAGTTTGTGGTGGAGAGGACTGAAGAAGGATGTTGCAGATTACGTTTCTCGATGTTTGGTCTGCCAGCAGGTGAAAGTAGACCATCAAAATCCAGCAGGTTTGTTGCAACCATTACCAGTGCCAGAGTGGAAATGGGAAACCATTTCTATGGATTTTGTATTAGGGTTGCCAAGCACATTAAGGAAAAACACTGCCATCTGGGTCATTGTAGATAGACTGATAAAGTCTGCACATTTTCTGCCATATTGGACTACGTATACAGTCAACAAGCTTGCAGAGCTGTACATGAAAGAGATAGTTCGGTTATATGGCATACCAGTCGGCATCGTATGTGATCGAGATCCGCTTTATACGTTGTAATTTTGGTGACGATTTCAAGAAGGCATGGGTTCTAAACTGGAGTTCAGCTCAGCGTTTCATCCTCAAACAAATGGGCAGACTGAGAGAGTGAACCAGATCATAGAGGATATGTTGCGTGCATGCATGTTGGACTTTCGTGGTTCATGGGATCAACATTTACCTCTGATTGAGTTCGCTTACAATAACAGCTATCAGTCTAGTATTGGGATGGCGCCGTATGAAGTTTTGTATGGACAACGATGCAGATCTCCTTTGAACTGGGAGGAAGTCGGTGAAAAGCTCGTTTTGGGGCCTGACATCGTGGACAGTGCAACCGAGACATTTCGGTTGATCCGCGAAAGATTGAGGGTTGCTCAAAGTCACCAAAAGAGCTATGCTGATCTTCATCGGACGCACGTTGAGTTCCAGGTCGGAGACAAGTTCTTTGTGAAAATCTCGCCAAAAAAGGGCGTGATGCGTTTTGGAAAGAGGGGAAAGCTGAGTCCTCGATATATTGGACCCTTTGAGATACTCGGACGGGTTGGCGAAGTCGCATATAGGATTGCCTTGCCACCCCAATTGGCGAGCATGCATAACATTTTCCATGTTTCCATGCTACGACGGTACGTGCGAGACCCGACTCATGTGTTGGACTTCCAACCGATTGAGTTACAAGAGGATCTAACTATGATTGAGGAACCGGTTGAGATTTTGGATCGTTAGGACCAGGTTTTGCAGACCAAGTTCATTCCACTTGTGCTAGTAAAGTGGCGTAATCATTCAACTTCGGAAGCTACTTGGGAGTGCGAAGCCGAGATCCGTGAGCAGTACCCGCACTTGTTTCCCTGACGTGGCAGGTACTTTCACGTTTCGGTTTAAAATCATTATCGTGCTAGTATGCTTCTTGCCTCCACTTGTGCTAGTAAAGTGATGTAATCATTCAACTTTGGAAGCTACTTGGGAATGCGAAGCCGAGATCCGTGAGTAGTACCCGCACTTGTTTCCCTGACGTGGCAGGTACTTTCACGTTTCAGTTTAAAATCATTATCGTGCTAGTATGCTTATTGCCTATATGTAAACATGTTTTACTTGTACGGGTGCTGTATATAGGGTACAGACCTCATGGATCAAAATATCGTCCGATACCGATACGTATCGGACGATATGTATCGGTATTGGACTCGAACGATACATTGAATGTATCGTTCGATACATTCAAATGTATTGAATGTATCGAACGATACATTCAAATGTATTGAATGTATCGAACGATACATTCAATGTATCGTCCGATACAAACCGGTACCGATACGTATCGTCCGATACGTATCGTTTTGGAGCTCGGACGATACGTATCGGTAACCCGATATTTTAACCCATGGGTACAGTAGGCCCTCGTTCTCGAAATGCGGCTAACCTGCATTAATGAAGTATAAATTTTAAGAATCTACTTATTGTCATGCTTGATCGATCAATTTGATTAATTGATCGATCAATGATAGGGATCGATCGATCAACAATGCTTGGAACCTTGTACTCATGTTTAATAGAATGATCGATCAATGAGGACATTGATCGATCAATATAGGGTATTGATCGATCAAGGCTATCGAGGTAGGGCACTTTAAATGTTGACATTGATCGATCAAATTTTGGTATTGATCGATCAAATTTGTGTTTTGATTGATCAATATATGTACATTGATCGATCAAGGCTATCAGGCTAGGGCACCTTAGCTTAAGAATTGATCGATCAACTCTGTAGATTGATCGATCAATCATATCGTTTTAAGTAACGATTGGGATTTAAAAAACCCCATTTGCACGATCGAGAATTTCAATCGTTCAAGGGGTTTTCATTTCTTTGCGTTCAAGCGACCATTCAGGGTGATTTCCGGCCACCTGAGCTCCTTCTTGCGCGTATTTTGCTCGGTTCGTGCTCGGCTCACTTGGTAAAACCCTTCCTTTCCTCTTCCTTTGCGTTGTGTTTAGAAATTTGGGATTTTTGAGCTATGGGACCGAGGACCATGAATGCCTCGCGTAAGATCCCTACATCCCGGGTTCAGACTTCCGTACCACCACCCGAACCCCGTTCCCCAACCTATCGTGCCACCCGTGGCACCTGTTGTGAACGTGGTTCCACCCTTTCAAAACCCCCCATCGACCTAAATCACCCGCGAAGTCCCAAATCAGTGGTGGGCTTCTAAATCTTTCCTTCCCGAGTACGTCTTCGACTCTAAGCTTTTCGAGGATCGGCCCGAGATGACTTGGGCCATCGAATATATTACAAAGCTTGGGTTGAAACCCTTACTCGAGCCGTTTCACGATCACTATTGTCCTCGTATCGTGCGACTGTTTTTCCAAAACCTTCGTTGGGGCGACAGCCGACACCGACTCATCACTTCGATTGATGGGTTGGAATATAAATTCAACCAGTTTCATGTGTGGCTGCCCTACAATGCACGTCGGTATACATTGAAATTTATGGCTTAGAGTCACCCTACATCAAAGACGCCCCGTTTCCCGACGTTGTCACAAAAATGACCCAGGGTCGGCATGGATTAGGGAAATCCATCACGCGAGCCCAACTCCCTGACCGGTTGTGGATGCTTGATACGTATATCAAGTGTGCCCTCAACCCCTTTCTACACAAATCCGCGCGGAATGGCATCGCGCAACAGACGCTCTTTTCAGCCTTTGAGAACCGTTGGTTCTCTGTTGCGGATTTGGTCATCGATGGCCTAATAAACGCCAGGGACTTGATGTCCGAGAAAACCAAAGCCGCATCCAAGAAACAAATGCCCTATACTCGCCTAATCACAAAGATGGTTGAGCAATATGTGGCGCTCCGCGAGGAGTATAGTTTAGCTCTCGGCGAGCCAAGACTGACCAATAACACAAAGGTCTTTCGGCTTAAGGATTGGACCAAGAGTTATAACCTTTTGGTCAAACGATTACCCGAGGGTGAGGAGGAGGTTCCTTAGATTAGGAGGGTGCGGCAGCAGCGCTCATTGAGGAGAGGGCACGAACAGCGGAGAGAGTTCTGGTGAGGGAGGCTCCTCCGCTCACCACCTCGTAAGCCACCTCCTAGACCTACCCTTGTGTGCTGACCTGTCTATGCCTCTACGTCGCGCGGCCCTGCTCCTTCCACCGTGGACACGGAAGCGATGCTTCGTGAGCTCATGAAGGGTAACCGGTGTATCCACGAGCGGCTGGACGGGATGGAGGAGTTTCAGCGTCAGGTTCATCGCCGGCTGAATTACCATGAGGGCATGCACGAGCTCGTGATGCAGCACTTGTACGCCACCACGTCGACGCCGATGATTGCTCATGCACGTCAACATAACGTGGATCCTCGCGACTACACTACTCTGCCATCTCGCCCCAGTAGACCTGCCCTTGATGAGGCCGGACATTTCGACGCCCCGGCAGGTACGTTGCTTTTCTTTATGATCTATTCCTGCTTATATATATATATGTATATTATATAATTATTCATCTGTTTTCATCTACATCCTGTTCTGCATGCCAATTTATTTTTGCATGATGTCTTCGTCTGCTCGTTCTGTTTGTTATGCCTGTTAGCTTTAGGAAACCCCATGCATCTGACAAAACCTCCCTGACATTTTCGAGGACGAAAATTCCTAAGGGGTATGTAATAGCCATAAAATTTTGAACAGAACATGACTACTTCGATATGCGTGCTCGGCACGAAAATCGAGACAGATTTAAAAATTTGAAATAAATATTAATCGAAATGATATTAACTCTGGTAAGGTGAAGTCATGTGTGACTTCGTGTGTAAGTCCGAGCCATGTTAGTCTTTGGTGAGGCGTAGTACGCCGTAAAAGTTGTGTAGGTGCTCCACATCGGAGCTTAAGTTTAGGAGAAAATGAAAATATCAAAGATATTTCATTTTTCTTAGCTTATAAGAGAAGGAAGGAGGTAGGGATGCCTATCTTGCATCTTCTTATTTTTCCCAAGAATCAACTTCTAAGTACTCATTTTGGGTGGTTACTTGAGGAACCACAACTCTAAGAGACCTAGGGTTGAGATTGACTGATTTGAGCGGGCGGAAATTGACGTCGCTACTTCAAGTTGTCTTGCGAGAACGTGTGCTATCGCTACGTGTTGAAGCGGAGCCACAATTTCGCTGTTCTGAGTCGTGACGGTGACAAATCCTCGATTTCTGGATCCGAAACCCTCTTCGGACCGCTTTGCCGAGATCTCGAAAGGGCCATCAAATAGGTGAGTTCTGAAATTAATATAGTTAAGATTTGAATACAATAAATATATAAAAAGGGTTAGATATAAGTGTGGACTGGGATCATTAAGGATCAAGGTCAAAATGGGTCAAAACAAGTGACTGCCATTGATGACTGAGAACTATCATCATTGATCGATCAAGACAGTGAATTGATCGATCAATCTTGGGATTGATTGATCAAGGTTAGGAATTGATCGATCAATTCGTATAAAGAGTAAATGGGAACAGTGGAGCATATTTCTAAAAGTTCAATGCCCGATGGGCATTGATTGATCAAATGGGTGTTTGATCGATCAATCGATTCTGAAGATTGATCGATCAAATTGAGTATTGATCAATCAATATGGGGTGTTGATCGATCAAGGACTAAAATAATCGATCAATGAGGAAATTGATCGATCAATTGTGAAGATTGATCGATCAATTTGGACATTGATCGATCAATCTATATAAGAATAGTGTGAGAGAACTGATAAAAAAAAAGAATAGTGTGAGAACAAGCGGGAAATTTGAAAAAAAATTGAGGATTGATCGATCAATGGAAGATTGATCGATCAAATTTAGGGACTGATCGATCAAATTTCATGTGTGATTTATGGATTGAAGGCAGGCATTGATCGATTAAATGAGGCTTTAATCGATCAAGGTTGTGAATTGATCGATCAAACAAGGGTGTTGATCGATCAAATCCCCATTAACACTTGTGTAAATTGAACGATTGATCGATCAATGATGGCATTGATCGATCAAGGTGATGGATTGATCGATCAAGCAAGGACATTGATTGCTCAATCACCCCTGTTTTATGCCTGTTTTGGTTTTGTGAATTAGACATTACTGGACACTGTGCCAGTTGATATTCTGACATCCCTGACACTTAGTATACTATGTTTATGGTCTAGGATCAGACCGTGACGCTTTGAAAAGCTTTGGATTTGCTTAGAAAGAGGTCTGACCCGAGGTAGGGGAAATCCAACCTAAAAGTGTATCTGAATATGATTTCATATTTCTTCACATCTGCATCTGAGTCCTGTTTTTAAAAGCATGTTTGCATATCAATAACCATCTGTGATCTCTGTCTCTGCACTCTGATTTCTGTATTCTGATACCTGTTTCTGATTTTTGAAATCTGATTTTGAGGTCATATGTGTGTATGTGATTTTAAGTATTTAATCCAGATGATCCCCATCGACTCCGCGGTATATCCGTGCCCTGGCACATTCATGCATCTGCTTTGATAATTCCTTGACACAATTGCGCTCCATAGATGAGACATTGTTGCATCCTGAAATTATTCATTTGAACGACGATTGGTTTGGGTTTCCTATCGGCATACACCTGATTACCACGTGCTATATTGTCACGGGAGTTTCTTAAGTTAGAAATATTCATAATTTAAGTCACAAATGATATATATGCATAACATCTGTTCTTGTTTGAAAACTCAGTATATGCCATTTGATTTATCATGACTGCATATTCTGATTTGATTTTCTGCTTGAAATACTATTTGCAAATTATGTCTCGCATGCTCAATACAATTTTAGTTGAGATTCTTCTACTGAGCTTAGATGTAGCTCACCTTGTTTTTTATAATAATTATAGTTTCTGAGGCTAGGGCTCCCGGTACTAAGAGCGATCCTAATTACCAGCCTGATCCAGAGGCTGAGGCCGAGGAGGAGGATGCCGATACCCCAACGGACGAGTTCTATTAGCCGTCTGGGTATTAGTTAGTACTTTTTGAGACTTTGTACTGAATTCTGAATTATCGTGTGCCTGGTGGCCACCGTCTGTAATGATTATTATAAATGTTTGTTTATTTGTACTATTATATATTCTGTAGGAATCACTATTAGGAACCATTATTTTGGGTGATGGATGTCCATCACCAGTGGTTCTTCTTGGTTCCTTTTTGGAAATATATATTCGTTTGTCTTTATATAGCTGCTTTGTTAATTATTTATTTTTTAAATTTTACAAGCCTTATATGATGACTTGATCTGCCACTACTGGATAGTGTCTGCTTTGATTTGATTTCCACTAGACGAGCAGACACTCCGTGATGTGTCTTGGGGATCATCTAGAGCATGATCCTGATGGCACGGATTTCCGGGCACAGTAATCCGGGCTGTCACAATAGCGTGATATTGACAACCATGGTTATAACATTGTTATAACTTATATCTTACAAAACCCTCGACTCTCTCTATCGTCACGACGACTACCAATACCAACGTCGACAATACTTCAGGAGACTACCGGCTAATGACAGCTCAACATTGGCGTCAGTACGATATATGTACTTTATATTTCATATTTTTTAATATTTTATATTTGCTAATTTTTCATATATATATATATATATGTATATATGTCCATATTGCAAATTTATTAATTTTTCATATTTGATAACTAATATTTTATTTGTATTTATTGATATTCCTTTATGCCTAGAACATGAAAAATAAAAAATAAAAAATTAACAAAATAAAAAATCAAAGAATGAGGCATTTTTTCCTCTATAAAAAATACTAATGACTACTATATAAAAGTAAAAAATTAAAAAAATAATAAATAGCCTCTCCATGGCCTCGCTATTGGTATAGTGAGCCTCTTTGCCATGACCTTGCCGCACCGCCTTAACTACCTTGATGATAAGTAACCAATTACAACTCTGAGTACCTCAGCTCTCTTTTCTAACTTGTATTTTTCTTGAGCGAAGGAATTCCTTATTTAGTCAATCTGGAAATCACTAAGTATATGAAAACAAATAAAACTACAACAAAAGGATCTAAGTATGAATCTGTATTAGCATGGATGGAAACTTTGCCTAAGAGCCCAATAAATTTCTGAAAGCTTCGTTTTAAATCCAATCCGTATCGAGCCCTGCCAAACATCTTGGATGTATTAACTTTTACTAGCCTAAATTTTTAGTTTTATAATGGTTAATGATCTACCATTGACTTTGATAGATTATATCTAGTGAAGTCGATCTCTCACTATCAAAAGCTGACATGTACAAATTCAGGGGTAGTGATGTTTGTAAATATCAGCTTTTGACATGTAATACCCTTTAAAAGGCTATTACATTTTTCTCTAATAAGATAAGGTAAAACTGGTTATGGAAGTCTGTCTCGAATTATAATAACACCACAATATAAAAAAACGAGTGTGATCTTAAAAAAACCAAAAAATTACATTTTTAATAGAAGGACACAACAATTTTACATGTTTGAGGTGTATACATCATATGGCCTTGAGGTGAGAGGCCTCACTGGGAGGCCCTCACGTGTACATATATACATATCTTTACGCACACACACAAAAACAAAATAAATAAATAACAAAAATAAAAATTTACATGGTATTTGTGTCCACACAAAATTTCAAGTGTTGTGAATTTTAATTTCCTGATATGTCGAAAGGTTTCAAGGCATAAAATATTATTGTTGTTTTGTATTCTCTACTGAATTTGTTAATTTACTTTTCTCTCTGATTCTATTTTTTTTGGTTATTGGGCCTAACAGGTTCTTCAACAATTTGAATTTTCAGCAGAAACTAAGTGAATGGTTGGGAGTACATTGTGATGACTATTAAGGAAGGTAGTAACTGAAATCTGTGCAAGGAGATGATCTTGAATTATTTGTACTAGTTTAAATTTCAGTTTTTGAAGGTGTGGGTAGATCTGTGGTGCTCATCTAGGTTTTTAGTGGTTCCAATTATGTTACTTGTAGCATAGCCTAAATCGTGGCTAGGTTATATATATATGTATATATGTAAAAAATACTGATAAAGACAGGAATTTGGAGATGAATCATCATACCAGACAGTAAGGTAGAGATGAATTATTGTTCTTTGAGCCAAGGATTCTGAGTTGTTCTTGTTTAAGCTACGGGGAGGTTAAAAGTGAGCAGTTCCTAAAACATAGCTAAGACGGGGTCGCTTTGTTGTGTGGCTGCTAGGCCACATGGGTCCAACAGTGGAAGTAGAGAGTGGTCCATGGGTCCTAATGAGCCCTACTGGCGAACTAATTCAAGCTTCTCTCCTCCCCTATCTAGAAGATGGGATAATAGATTCCAATCTGAAGCACTTCCCTATAGTTCACATGGTAGCGTTCAATTATATGGCTCTTCGCTCTCTTCAAATAGTAAAGAAAGCAGGAGCTCGGTGAGAGGGGAACAGTTTCTTAATCATCAAAATTCTGCATCTGATGGCGTCGCTTCATATTTCAGCAGCCCGTCTGATAGTTTTCAGACCCAACAGTGGACACCGCCTTCAGTGCAAGGAGTGAGTATAGATGACTATGTTTCTGCTACAATGATAGGTATGCTCAAAACTTCAAATACTAATGAAATGTTTCTGTTTGTACTTTTTCAATTTTTTCTTATATCTTTTTAGAGTGTAGAAAGTTGCGATTAATGATGTTTCTTTTCATCTGATTTGCTGACCCCATTCTATTTTTATTTGTTTCCTTCTATATGATCTAGCCATGTTTTTGAAATTCATACACTCGTACTGTTGTGAAAGTTACTTTTCTTGTTAAATATTGAAAACCAACAGAATTCTGTATTATGTTGCATTCTCATTTATCGTTCATCTAATCATCTTTTTTTTTATGCAACCTCCAGTTTTAACTGTCGAGATTTAACCTCATGCTGAAATATAATCTAGGGTAGTCTTGGAGTGGTATTTGGGGAGAAAGGCATTAAATTCATGGGGCTGGTTCAGAGGTGATGTAGGTGTTGTTTCTTAGGTCAAAATGCTTAAAATTTAATGAAGGAAATAAAAATGTAGAAAGCTTGAAAACTTGAAATCATGAAAGTTGGAAGAAAGTAGCACTGGTAGTAAACACTTGTTTAACATTTGTTTTTGCGAAAAGAATAAGAAATTGAGAACATAGAGCATTTCTGAAACAGGTAGTTGACCAATTTAGTCTTCTTTTACTACAGCATACCTGTAGCATGTTAACCATGAGTTCCTTACATTTAAAAAAAAATTGGTCATGAGTTTCTAATATTGTGTCCGATAGAAATATTCATCATATAAAAGCTCATAATTATCCATAACGAGGAATGATAAATACATTGAGAGAATGATGGGTAAAACCAATTTTACAAAAAACTATATCAGCGGGAGTGAAATAGCAGTTGGTTTCATCCTATTGGAATACCTGGATGTAAAAAGATCTGATGTGTATTACTGTATTTACATGTCTAAAATGCAAAGGTTATCTTCTGGTGTGGATCGGTATCTTTGAATAAGAAGTTACAAAATCCATACTAGATGATATACATGCATGAATTTTTGAATTGAGTAACAGAAGCATGTTTTGCTCTTCATGCATATGTTTCTCCCTTAATAAGCCCACCTGATGCAATATTCTTTTAATTATGATGTGACTGGGAAGTTTAAAAAGAAGAAAGTTAGGGCTGCAATGAGAAATGGGATTATTACAAAAGTTTGAGGAAGATGTACAGGGACTTCAAGAGGGGGCCTACGTGCTGCCACTAAGGGCTGGATGCTGAGCACTAAAAAGTGCTGAAAAGAGCTTGAGGCAGGGAAAATATTGGGCTGAAATCAGGCCTAAGTTTCATGGAGTTTTGGGCCAGAAGTTGGGTACTGAAACATAGTTAATAGGGGATTTTAGGGGCTTTGTTCCCAAAAATCTGTACAGGTTTAAAATTTATTATCACCACTTTTTAGGGATTAAAGCTGGCTGACGTGGAGTGCTGTTGGCCCGGGGGGGGGGGGGGGTGTGTCCTAAAGATTAGAGATTTTTGGTGATAAGATTGGAGGTTCTCGCACAACAAAAAGACGACTTTATCGAGTTTTAGAGTCCCATTAAACAAGGATTCTTGGTGGTTTGGAGCCTCTTGCAACTAGATCTAAAAGCTTATTTATTTCTTTTTCTAATTCTAAGAGAATCTTGAGTCCTAAAAAGTGGGCTCACGGTGATCTCAAGTTCTTTCTTTATTTTACTGTATGTGGTTCTCAAGTCCTTTAAAGTAGGGATAGTTGATTTCTTTGTTTTGCTATTCAAGAGTCCAAGTCAAGTCGGAAACTAAAGATGGAAGTTTAGGATTTTCTTTTTTTCTCTTTATATATGTGAAACAAAAACAGCCAATAATGAGTTTGTTCTTTAAAGTAGGGATAGTTGGTTTCTTTATTTACATTGTTTCACTATTCAGGAGTCCTAAGTCAATTTGGAAACTAAAGATTGAAGTTTAGGATTATACTTTCTAATCTCTTTGTATATGTGTAAACAAAAACTGCCAAGAATGATTTATGGAAAATAAATTTACTTTATCGTAGAACGTGGGTCTCCTCTCAGTTTTCGAAAACCCTTTCTTATCTCTCTTCTTGTTATATATATTACTGAAAGCAAGGTGAGTCGCTCTTCAAAATTCTGAATTTATACAACTCTCTTCTCTCTTCCCTCGCTACATCAAATCATTAAATACTTAAAAAAAAAACGAGTGAGAGTGGTACATACCTGCACAAATATGAGTACTTACTACACCCAAGTAGACCTCGAAAGCTTGACATGAAGATACTCACCAATACAAGAGGCCCCAAATTAAAATTATATCCCAATTCCCAAAGCAAACAAAGCAAACATGATCCCCAAGTAGACCAAAACATCTGATGAGGATATGGTACAAAATCCAAACTACAGCCGACTATGATTGGATCATTCCTCATGGCACATGGAGAGAAGTGGATTGAGCTAGCGGGGAGGTGTGAGGCCTTGGGGACTGGGTTGCATAGCTCATGGAGACGTGTGGTTTGAGCTGGTCGTGCAGTCCTCGGGACAAGGTTGCGTGGCTCATGGAGACGTGTGGTTTGAGCTACCTGGGAGGCGTCAAGGCTAGGTTTGTGCTAGTCTACGTATGTGGGGTGAAGAGGAAGACTTGGGCTAAGTGGCTAGGATGCATGTGGGACGCAAGCCTTGATATAGGCGTTGTTGGTGTTGCATTGCTTGGTTGTAGGCACGTGGTGGTGTTGCGGTGGGCACGCAAAGGCCTCACATGGCCCAAATAACCGCGCAACATTGCTCATGTCAAAACAATACATTTGATGTCTCCTACTGCTTTTTAAGGATTGAATTTTTAACCATATATGTAGAGTGGAACCACAAGCGTTACTCTACACACAACGGGCCTCGACATGCTAGAAGATGCGACAATGGTGTCGTAGGTCTGTAACAGTTGGCCTAGGATAGTGATTGGCGGGCATTGTGTTGTGTCACACTAGCTCACACATGAGGTTCATATGTCATGAGAGCTATTCCCGATGGTGAATATAGGCGGGACTAGGTTAGAATCAAGCATTGGCTAGACTTGGGATTCGATTGTGATGCAAGTAAGATGGACATTGGAGACACTTGTGGAAAGTTAGCAAGGGCACTTGTGGCTATGTGGGACACTTTGGTGCACGTTGGCTTAGCGCAAGGGTCACATGCGGGGCCATATGGGCTGGCTGATGGAGGTTGATGCCTTGAGTAAGCAAGACGCGTGCTGGTAAAGAGGGCCACACACATGGTGGGATTTGCTTTGGTATGTGGGCAAGGCATGTCAGTATGGGATGACAAACTAGCCGGCATTCGTTGTTGCATGCAAGGGGTTAGTACACGAGGCACACAGTGAAGCATGAGAAGGTCAAGCGGGCCATAGAGGTGTTGGGCATGCGAAACGAGTGAATCATCATGCTTTGAGATGGTGGGCCTTGTCGAAGGAGGCAACTGTGGGGGTTGCAAGAGTGCTATGTACTGTAAGTTTCCGTCCTCTACGTGCGTGATATTAGACTTGATGGTGGGTTAGGCTGGCGCTACTGTGGTGGCTTCGGGTGCTGCACTATGAGGTTGTCACCAAGATGTCACACTATAGTTTTCCTTACCATTATAGTGTAGAACGATTGTGTAGTATGCATGTGCAAACTCGTTACAAATCTCATATTCATACCCATCATACACCATATTCAACACAACACTTATATTGTTGTACAACATAAGAAGTAGCTTAAAATATTGTTATTCTGATCTTGGGATATTTTTATGTTTTACATGACTTATCGTCCATACTTCATGATATAATGTGATTCTTAGACCCATTTGTATGCTTAATATGCGATGCACATGTACATATTTAATAATAACAACTCACGCACAAAACTCCCCATAATATATATATATATATATATATATATATATATATATATATATATATATATATATATATATATATATATATATATATATATAATTGGCCTAATTTGCAATCAACATCCTATACTAGTTAAAGATTATGTAATACATAAGAGTAATTGTGTTTTATAACCTAAAGGAAAACAAACGGAAATATAGCTTTGCATAGTAATTCGTATTCAGTATGATTACACACATACATATCCTATATGTAGCCCCAGGTGAAAATGAGAAAGTTAAACGTTGAAAAGAGTTCACATACAAATAGGTGTGGTCATTTATTTTCGTTAATCAACTCATAACACGAGGTGTAGAAAGAAAAGGGGAATCAGTTGAAATTTTCTAAGTACAAAGGGGGGTGTAAAGCAAATCTATACAAGTTCCAACTCAACAAACCGATACGTCCAATGTGTCCAGGGCTTTGAAGAACTCCAAGAGCTCCTTTAGTTTCATTAAATCTGACTTATATAAGTCTTGATACGTTGAAAACATCAATTTAAGGGGGTTTTGGTTGATAAAACTGACATTTTTGGTTGATAACCTCAAGGGGTTTAGCGTGATGGCCAGGTTCCCGCTTTAGGAAGCGAGAGACCTGAGTTCGAATCCCCCTTGAGGCCACCTTAGGGATTTTATCTTGTGCTGGTCCGATATGTGCTAACTTGGGGCGCACACGTGCCTGTTCCCTTGGGATTAGTCAGGTGCTCTAAGAGGCCCGGGCACCCAGGTTATGAATATTAAAATGGACATGGGGATAGGAATCTCAAATGTTAAAATGGACATGACTAGCGCATCAGTAGCACCAAAAAACCCTAAGGTAGTGTCTTGTTTTGCCCAAAACAGGTAACAAGGTGAAAAGATGTCACTTGAAAGGCTATTAGCCATTTTCCACTAATTGGTTCATTTCATGGCTGTGCAGACAACGTCACCGCTTCAAAACACTCCCACAACCTAATTGTAAACCCTAATGTTTTTGCATACAAAACTATATAATAAAGATGCACTAGCTAAATTTGACCAACCGACGTGATATTGGGGCGATCGAGCCATCCATTGAATATTTTTGGTCGATTTAAGGGGGTTGGGTCTTTGGGCTCAACCCTAAGTTTTGCCCAAGGCATTCGCTTCCTAAAAATTAACTTTTTTCTAAAAAAATAAACGGTCATAAGGCATTTAGTTCAAATGACGCATTACAGACCGAGTTTGAGGAATCTATTCCGTTGGATGTGAAGAGGGGAAAATCGGATGGGGGTCGTTTCTTGCAAATAAAAAAGGGCCGAAATTACCATTAATATTATCATTTTTATGTAAATGAAAGGTAAAAAGGGGGGAGTGCACCATCCTTGGTGCTCTCCAAGAGCACCACATAGGCGCTCTTTCTTCTTTACGTTCTTGCACAGAAGAAAGAGCGGCCAAGTGCTATTGAGAGGCTGGTCGGATGGGGGTTGTTTCTTGCAAATAAAAAAGGGCCGAAATTACCGTTAATATTATTATTTTTATGTAAATGAAAGGTAAAAAGGGGTGAGTGCACCATCCTTGGTGCTCTCCAAGAGCACCACATAGGCGCTCTTTCTTCTTTACGTCCTTGCACATAAGAAAGAGCAGCCAAGTGCTATTGAGAGGCTGGTGATTGCGATGGGAATTGGGTTGGCCGGTCGCCAGGAAATGGCTGGTGATGCCTGCCGGCCCCTAATCCAAAGATCAGATTAGATCCACCTCCAAAAATAAAAAATACATCATATCCACTGTCCAAAAGGTGGTCAAAGTTGGAAAAAATTCAATGCACTAGGTTAATGGGGTGGAGGTCAAACTTTGACCACCTATTTAAGAGGCTAAAAATGGTAAAAATGATTTTTTTTTTGGTAGAATCATATGCCACGTAAATAATGATTGCAAAATGGGTGTTTGTTTTGGGATCACATGCCATGTGGCATGTGAACTCGGCACTAGTGTAGCGTTCAAATGTTACACCTCTAAGGCAGCAACCTGTTATCATATATATATATATATATATATATATATATATATATATATATATATATATATATATATATATATTCGGCACAACTACCCTACCTGCGTTTCTAACATCGCATGAACGAGGCGTTGTTGATCCAGTCTTCCTCTCTAGTTTTCCCATCTTTTTTTATGCAGAACACAACTCTCTCTTCTCTTTATATAGAGTGAAGGGACTCTGTTGGAAGGGAAAAAAATCTAGTGATTACCAGTGGCGGAGCCAGAATTTTTCTGATGGGGGATCCCTTATAGTCGTAAGATAGTAATAATAGTAAAGAACATTTCAATGATGTGAGATCAAAATTTTTAATTTAATGGTAGAAGATTGTTTAAACACTATTTGGTGTATGAATGTCTCTCTGGAGCCATTATTCCTAAACATAATTATACTTTGGGTAATAAATTAAGGCTTTTTAAAAAATTAAAATAATAATTATAGCATACTTTTGATTTCAGTGAAAAATCGACGACAATCTAAGATCTTAGCATTAGTGATTGGAGAGTGAATGAGACGTCATAGAAAGAGATGGGTGGCTAAGATTAGAGAGAGAGAGAGAGAGAGAGAGAGAGAGAGAGAGAGAGAGAGTCTATTTCTATTAAAAAAATTTGTGGATAAAAAAGTAAGTTTTTAAAATATCTTAAAATTTTGAGATTTGGGGGATCCTTATTAAAAAATCTTGCCCCTAAAAAGTTGGAGCTTAAAAGACTTTAAAGAAAAAACACTTGCAATGGGGGATCCCGGGACCCTCCATTGAACAACGTAGCTCCGCCACTAGTGATTACCTTTCCATGGATGGAGAGTCCTAATTAAGACTTCCCTTAAAACAGTAACCCATTGAAATAATTTAATTTTGTTTTGAAAATTGTTTAAAAATAAATTTCCTTTTATTTTTTTCTTTTTGGGAAAAGCTTGGGTGCTAAGCACCTGTATAATTAAGGGGCTTGGCCTAAAAATGGGCCCTCGAAATCCGGTGTATTCAGTCAACTCATTGAAGGAAACGATTTTTGTTTTAAAATTTTCCTTTTTTGTTTTTTTCAAAAAAAGCTTGGGTGTTAAGCACCTGTATATTAAGGGGCTTGGCCAAAGATAGCCCTCGAAATCCGAGGCCTTGTGCGATGTCATCTGGTTTAGTGTTTCTTTTTGTAATCGTTAGGTCTGTGTTTTGTGGCTAGGGCATTTTAAGCACCTCACTTAGTCAGGGTCCTACCCTTTTTTTTTGCACTTCTTTTTTTCTGTTAATAGTATTCTGATTATTCTCTTTCTCGATAAAAAAAAAGCTCTATGGAATGTATAATCGTACTGTTATCTATTCTTTTGCTAGATACAAGTTGGTTAATTAAATAAGCAGTATTCAATGTATAGGATCACTAAATTTTGTGGATTGCTAATATTTTCCGGAGTATACAGTAAATATGATTGATTGTTGGCATTAGTTGCTCAACCTCTGAAAGCATGATTTTACAGCGACGCTACCAAACATTGGCATATTTAATAAACTACATTTTAACCGTAATTGACTAGTAAGACCAGAGCTCCTCCCCATTTTTGTGGCTGAAAGAGTATCATAATATTGGAATGTCAGGAATTGAGTCACTGTGGACGGATTCAGAGGTCATATTTGTTTTTTTATCAGTAAAAACACTATAATTTTTATTAATAAAAATAAAATTACAGTGGATCGAAGCAGTCAAGCGAGAAGCTCAACCAGAAGAAGGAAAAAAAAACAATTACAACTATGTACAAAGCCAAAAAAGAAAGAAAAAGAAAAAGAGTACAACAAGGGGCCCGAGAGGGCCCAAGAGAGGGAAAAAACAGTAATCAATCTCCCCCAAGGCATCCGAATCTCTGGAGCCCGAAGTAGATCCCACTCTCTCACTAGCTCTTCCATCGAGGAAGCTGAGCATGTGGGAGAAGCCAAAAACCATCTAACGAGATCGTCAAACACCAAGTTTATCACCACATTGAATGCCTCCATATTTCAGGTAAAAAACCCTCCTATTTCGTTCTTTCCAAATTTCCCAGAATATTGCTAGTGGTAGCATTCTCCACAAAATGACGATGTTGTTTTTGTATGGAAAGTGAGTCCACTCTGCTAGGATGGAAGTTACCGAACCACCTAGACATATGCATACTCCAAAGCCACTAAGGAAGCTAGTCCATACCTCTTGCACAAAGAGGCAATCTGCCAACTAATGCGAAACTATTTCCTCACCTGCTCCACAAAATATAAACCCTTTGGGGTATGTTCATGCCTCTCTTACATGGCTGAACACATGTTAAAATTCTTCCCCAAGCCGCTTCCCATGCGAAGAATTTAACTTTAAGGGGGATTCCATTTTCCACAAATCACCCATGGATGGCAACTGTATTGACTTTATAGAATGATTTCACGGTAAACTTTCCTGATTTATCCCACTCCACTCTTCTATATTGTCGCGACCCATCCACCTTAAATTTACCAAGTTCCTCTAAAAGTTCTAATAGCTCTCTCTCCTCATCCAACTTTAATACCTACAAAGGACAATATTCCAATGGTGGTCCTCTAAGATCCATCCGTCTTCTTCATTTTTGGCATTTTTGTTCTTTGGCAAGGTTGGAGATAAGGGGAAACCTTCTCACGAGTACAACATCTCCCAACCATCTATCTTCCAAAATCTCAACATGCTTCCAGCTCCTGGTGCAAAACTGATCCCATCCTCAAAAGGGAATTTAGCCTTATGTACGCTTTTCCACCATCCAAACCCTAACCCACCAACCCTTGTTTCTTTCCCATATTTTGCCACAATCCCACTATTCACAGTCTCCAAATCCATTTCCCAAGCAATGCTCTGTTGACATGTTCCATCGACTTGATCCCCAAACCTCAAGCCTCCATAGGGAGGATGACTGTCTCCCAATTTATCACATGAATTTTCTCTTTTCAGATGTTGCCTGTCACGGAGTCACTCCTTTCGACGTGCACTCTCATGCGGCACCTAACTTCTCGAGCTAGGTCAGCCTGTCTCTGAGACCATCTGTCACGGGCGCAAGACACCGGCTATCACACCCGTGTGGTGCCCCGATGCCGCTTGCAACGAGGCCAACCTTACTCTCGATCAGCTCTGATACCACCCGCCTAGAGGACGGGAACTCCCGTTCATGGTTACCTTTTTCCGAGGCTTCCATACCATCGCATCATGCCCCTTACAACACGCATGCTTGTGCTTCTGTGCCTCGCTTGGCCTGCTCAAGCTTCACCCTCGTGTCATGCCTTAGTACTTGACTTTGCAACAGTAGCATGCAGCTCCTTATACCGTCCCATTTCAACATGTCTCGTTGTCATATTGAACCAAGCTCACCATCGTGTGTGGTCCTCGTAATCAGGATACATTTGCATCCGGTTCTCAGCCAACGTACACTACAGTGTCCCACGCAGCCCTCGAGTGCCTCCCTCTTAGCCGACCAAAGTGTATTGGGACACCTAGTCCGGGGCCACATGGCAACGTCACCTTTGGTGATACACGACATTGCCGAAGCAACGTCTTAGGCTCACCATTTCAGGCCTATGAGACCACTACGCACCCTCTGGTGTCACAAGGCCCCCGTGTGTAGGGAAGTAGCTCCATAACTACCCTCCCCCTATATGGGTTGAATACCACCTCAAACCAAATAGCAGGAGAACCTCAAACGTATTAGTTTGACATACTGCCCATGACACGAGTCATGACCCATGCAACACCAACCACGCCTCCGAGTCAGCACTCCACGCCCACGCGCGTCTAGTCACCACACTAGCACACCACCTAGCTCGAGTAGTCATCTACGTCACATATAGGGAGGATGCACACACCGCTCCATAGAAAAGATCATTCAATTTTTTCCGGTCTCTTACACCACTGTTTTGGGGCACTCAAATATCGACATGACATATATGAGAAGATTTGATAACGCTGTTTTGATCAAGGTCAACAACCGCCTTTTGAATGGCTAGGTATAATCTAGGCAGATGTCATACTAGCATGAAAATGAACTAATTTATGGTTTGAATGGGTAGGTAAAATGAGATCTTGTAGTTGCATATTATAATAACATTCAAATTTGCTAATTTAGCTAATTCGCCTGAAACATGGGTTTGGTGCCATGTGAAGGGGCCCTTCCATAGATCATGTTAGAAACAAAAACAAAAAATTAAAAAGAGATCTCATAGTGGGAGAGGCACTCCATTTAGGAGATTTCTGCTGCTAGCTTGCATATTGACAAAAGTCTTACATTTCCCTTTCCATATGTTCAAAAATTATTGGAAGAGATGCTTCCCCTTGGGTTTTCCCGTTTTTAGGGATTCAATGGAAGTGTAAACTGTTGCTATATCTACAAAATCTCAGTCGTCAATTAATTAGTTTTTTATATTAAATTGCTAAACATCTATGAAATTTCTCTGTTTCTCTTTTTATTTATTTATTTCCTAACTTCTGTAATTTTTTTAGCGAGGCCTATTGATTATCAGTTCATTATGTTCATTTGCATGAGATGAAGTAGGCCTGTTATATATGCTGTATATACATAGAATTCCCCTATTACTATCATTTTCAGAGTTTTTTTTTAAAATGTTAATGGAAACATATTCTATTATTAAAGAACTAATTCTTCTCCTCGACCAGAACCAATGTCCGGGCCGTCAGCTTTCTCGCAGTCTACTGAGGTATTCTTGTCTCTGTAGGCGATTATTACTGTACTGTCTTCCAATAAATTATTGGGTGCCTCTATTCGCGCCTACCAGTTTACTGGTGGGTGCCTACAGTGAGAACCATTGACTGCATTGAATCAATGATGCAGATAATTTCCACCGCAGTCTTCCACAGACCATGGGCGTACCATCAGACGGCCAGTATATGTGTACATGTGGCACTATTCCCTAAAAAAGTCACCCTAAAACCAAGTTTGACGTGATGAGTGCCATGCGATTTTAGTCTCTTTTTAGGGACCCGTGCCACGTGTAAACAAAAAATGACCGTCTGATGGTACGCCCATGGTGTCAAAATCTTTTCTGTGGAAGATTGCGATGAAAAACGATCTCCATCGCCTGATTCAACGCAGTCAATGGTTCTCGGCATAGGTGCAAATAGAGGTGCCCTAAATTATACAACTTGCTCACAGGGTTGTATGCATTCTTTAGGGAACTTCGGCAATCCCATACAGCATCGGATCCACTTCATCCCGTTCAGATGCCAGTGAATATGAGACCATGGCGAAGACACCCGTTCCCTCCCATCGCAGCTTCTCGAGCCGCTGTTCTTTTATGTCCAAGCCTGTTCACCCTCTTTCCTTTCTGAACCAGTCTCCCGAGGGAGAGTCTCGGAGGTCAACACCCATCCCTAATGAGAACATTATTTTAAATCCCGATCCAAGATCCATTCGAACGCTCACCGAACTCCACTCTCTTTCTGGAGTCTCAGAGTATGGTACTACTCCTCAAAGAGAAGTGCTCCGGTGGAGTAGCGCCAGCAGCGTTGATTTTACTGATGTTTCCGAACAGCTCAATCCCGAAAGTTTGTTAGGCTTTTCCTCTGAAGTCTCCAAATGTGGATTATGCGAGAGGTTACTGTCTCAGAGATCGCCATGGAGCTCTCGCCGGATAGTCAGGGGTGGAGATATGCCTATAACCAGTGTTCTTTCGTGCCGCCATGTCTATCATGCGGAATGCTTGGAGCAGACCACCCCAAAGACACAGAGGCATGAACCCCTGTGCCCCTTATGTACAAAATCAGTGGAAGAAAACATTTCAGAGCAGCGGGTCATCTCGAGATTCAAGAATGGACGGCTTAAATCATTTGAGGATGGGTCATCGAGGGTTTGGGGATGTGGGCAGGTGGGAGATTGCATGGAAGGGGCCTTGCATGCACCTCCACGCAATAGTATGATGCTGCTTAACCGGAGCCGAATAAAAAAGCATCTGTCCACGAAGGGGAATTTGGGCAAGGAAAAGTTGCCTGATAAGTTAAAACGTGGATCATGTTCTTTCAATGGGCGAAAGCCTGTCGATTATGCACCCGTTGGGTGCTCAAGACCGACGGCAGGACCAGTGTTGAAGAGATCGTGAGTCTTGCCTAACTCCATATTGTATGGGGATTTGTCTTTCTTCCTTGGCCATCTGGTTGATTTTATATAGCTGAACTCAGTTTCTTTGGTTTACATAGTTCAAATCTTATTTACAGAGTGTATACAAACTGGTTGCATTAGAAAGTGGTCAGCACTTGCGGTGCATGGTGGCATTTGATTTTTTAGGTTTGTTAAGGATTTTTAAAACATCATTCTATTGTAGCTTGCAATTTCCAGGATTCCATTTTTGCTCAATTTAAAAAAAATAAAAAAATGGAGGATAGCTCTATTTGCACCCACCAAAACTCTAAAAGCATGCACCTGCTTCCACCTGTCAAGTCATCATTTCGCTCCATTTTGGATAAATTTGAAAAAATATTGGGAAAATTTTGGGGAGTAATATTTTGAAAAAAATGATTTCTCAAGTAAAAATAGCAAATTTTTTAAAAAGTTCATTAATTTTGGTGAAATTTCACTAATTTCCGCGAAATTAATGAAATTTTGGCATTTTTGAGAAATCACCAAAGTTTTGCCGAAAGTTTCATTTGAACTGTTTGTTTTCGGTGAATATTGGAGAAATTTGTCACTGATCTATAGGTGAAGCTAGTTGGGTGCTTTTAGAGTTTTGGCTGGTGCAAATAGAGCTACCCAAACTGACTGTTTAAAATGAAGAGATTTCTATCAAAACATGCCCCCAAAATCATACTTACTACCAAAATAATCCTTTATTTAAATATTTATTTATTAATTTAAATAACAAAACAGGCTCTTACAGGGCCCATGTTATGGGGGGACTGTCATATTACTAATTTGCCCTTTGGCCAAATAAGAGATCGATCGGTTTTCTATATACTGAATTACTGATCAGTCAGGAAAAAATGGGAAAATATCATAGGGCCTACATGTTGCGTTGCAGGCTTGTTTTGGTAAATTTTTAGAAAACATGAATTTTTTTGATAATAAGTTTGGTTTCGAGGTAAGGTTTGAAGAGCTGACCGGAAATGTTTCAATGCCGAGAGCTTTGATTTCATTTATTTAAGGGTGTATTGTTTTTACGCTCCCATTGAATGCTTTGAATCATAGGATGGAGGTTATTTTTTGTGCAATAGATCTTGAGATTATGGTGTACCATCAAATGGTTAGTAGTTGATTTCATGGGCCACACATCCCAAAAGGTGTTTATGGTTATCAGTGTACCATCAAACATAGTTCTCGGGTCAATATTTAGTCGTATAATGGTATGTCCATGATCTACATATCTATTGTGTCGAGGACTGGGATGAAAACAATCTCTTATCATTTGATTCAAAGAAGCAATAATTTTTGGCACCTCAAAACCTTAGTAGCATCACAAGATATGAGGGTTGCAAAAACAGAAACCCTTTATCTAATTATGATTATGTAGGCAATCAAAATGCAGGTTGTGCAGCACAATTCCTGTTAGAGACGTCTTTAACGAAAAAAATGACAAGATTGCATCCTTTAATGCCCTCTTGGGTGGGTGGCTTTGATAAAAGTAAAGGGTTTGTAGGCAAGGGTAGTTCAGTAAATAGCACATGGAATTGGATCATCCTCATCAATTATGAGATTATCCATAATTAGATGGCTGAGAATCAATGGGACGATGAACGGTTGCGATCCTGCTTCAGGAATGACCTGGTGACACTGAGAAATTGGTTTGCTGGTTTAACCTTTCCTTCCTGCTGCTGTTTTGATGAACGGCTGATGATGTGCCGTTGTTTTGGTAGCTCGCAATTTGAAGACTTCATCATTAAAGATCGGTGATTAAGATGGATGATCAGCGCGATGGAGGATCGAGAATGAAGATGGAAAGCTTGGAGGAATCAAGTATCGGAGAAGGCGTGAGCCATTAGGGCTCTACATGATGTGCACGGACTTCTAATGCATGGTATTCCGTGCACGTCACTCAGTCACACAAATGTGTGAACTGTTTTAAATACGCATGATGGGCGGCCACCAATTGTAGACTAACTCAGTGAAAAACTAATGTTATCACTAAAATGGTAAAGCCATTCTCCCATTATAAGTGGTATAAGATAAGATAAGTGCTTTGGTAAAGATAGCCTGGCACCATGGACCACGCAACTTACCTGATCTTACACTAATTTGCAGTCATGTGACACCCCGTAACATAATCGGATGCTATGTATAGGAGTACTCGGTGATCACAATTATTTTGTAAAAATAATTAAAATAAAAAATTCTATGGTCAAAAAGACTTAATTACATGTAAAATGAATTGTAAAATCACATTTGATTTTACAATTCATTTATCACCACAGTTAGTGTCGACTATGCAGCTTTATTTTATTTTTTTAATTTTTTACACAAAATAGTTATGATCATCGAGCCACTCCTATCCATGACATCCGATCATGAGATTGGGTGTTACGTGGTTGCCTATTAGTGTAAGACCAGTTGAGTTAGGTGGTGGTCCATAGTACCATGCTACCTCTACCGTGCAATGAATGAGTCTAATTTTTTTATAAATTTTTTTTTTCAGGGAAAGAAAAATACTTTTCTCTTTTAATATATATTAATTTAGCTGTTCCTCACTCGTCAGCTAGGCCTGGCTTGATCCCAAGACCACCCCTACCCTTGGGATTGAATGCTGTAGAGCCTAGATTGTAGACAAAAACTGAGGTGGTTATTAATTGGGTTGTGGGAATTGGGACCCAAACTTGTCTCTTTGGTTGTTTTACCCCTTCCTAACTACCCATTTATTTGATGTTATATATATATATATATATATATATATATATATATATATATATATATATATATATATATATATATATATATGGCCGGGAATATGCATCCGGGCCTAGAGATATATCCATATGCTAATTGATATGAACGCAACACGTAACACTTTTTTTATGAAGTGATGGTAAGATGGGGCTCATTATACTAACTAGGGTAATATTTTTAAAAGTTAAATTCATCCGTCATTCTTGATTTTTTAAAAGTCTCTTTTTTCTATATTTCAAGAAACTGTCAGACTTATTTTTTCATGTATATTTTATTCAAAACATGTGGCGTCCGGTAGTGAAGCGCTAGCACCTCGGGAGCGTAGCGCTAACACCGTGTAACGAAGAGTCGATGCTCTAAAGCGGTTACCTCGTTTTAGAAAGTTTAGAGGCACCGTTTAATAAAAATTATCGAAGCGACGGCGCCCCTAAAACAAGGTGTTGGCGCTTTCATATATATATATATTAATTGAAGCGTTTTTTTTTTTTAATCAAAGCGTCGACGCTCCTAAAATAAGGAGCCAATGCTTCTCTGCAGAGCTGTTAGTGCTTCGCTATCGGACGCTCATATTTTTTGAGTAATATATACTTGAAAAAATAAATCTGACACTTAAAAAAAAGAGAGAAGAGAGGAAAGAAAAGAAAAAGACTTTCAAAAAAATTAAGAATGACGACTGAAAGAGGATATAACTTTTAAAATATTTTAAAAGTTTAAGCCTGATTAGTAAAATGGGCCTCATGCTACGTATCGCGCCTATATCAAACGCATTTTCCCTTTTCCCATATATATATATATATATATATATAGAGAGAGAGAGAGAGAGAGAGAGAGAGAGAGAGAATTTAAAAAAAAAAAAAGTTTTTTCTTTCCCTTAAAGCACTACACCGTTAGACACTGTAAGCTACTTGTGATGATGTGGCATGTGACGTGGGATCTACGGGTTTGTGATTGTGTGCCATATATGTGACGTGCGATCAAGAGGTCGGATGATTACCCATCGCCAAGCGGTTTGAGCCCATTTTCCCATTTTCTTTCTCACACGTATAAAGCTACACACATGTGATTCGGTAGGTGCAACCTCCCATCGTAATTATGTACACCTTACAGATATGGAGACTTCCGAGTACTGATTGAACTGTACTAGTGTCAACTCTACGTATGGGACCTTCTCTTAATGGAGGAAGAAGGGAATATTTTATTTAAATTGAGTTCTTTTGAGTTAGACGAAGGTGACCCCTTTTAGTCCTAATCTTACACACAGTAGATCTTTAGATGGCAGTCTTACAATTAGATGGTCAAATTTTGGTTCCACCTTGCATACATCTTGAAAAGTGATATGAGAATCAGTTTATTGTACACTCAATCATGTTTATTTTTTGGGATGTATGTCACGTGAATCAATATCTGGCCGTCTAATGGTAATCCCGTGATCTCAAGATCTATTATGTCGAAGATTGGGATGAAAAACGATCTCCGACATTAGATTCAAAGCACATGAAGCACAAGTTAAGAAAAATCTTAGATTGTAAATAAAGGTACCCTCATTTAAATTACTTCTGATACACAGGTAAAGCTCCAAATACACAGCAACCCTTAAAAAAAGACAGAGGGCCCCTTTGACATAAATAAGATAGCCCCATGTGCAAATGGGTGTGTCCTAGTCCACCCAAGCCAAGGTAGCAAGCCTTTGAATGAAGGGTTCCATCAAAAAAGTAGCCCATGAACTGAACCATCACTCAATACAGATCTTAATCCAAACCTCTCAACCAACTCATTACTTCCTATGAGCTGTAACACTCTTCTCCACCACACCATTATATAAGCTTTGCATCCTTTTCTTTCCACATGTTTTGTTGGCCTTACACAAGACAATTGCACATTGTCCATGGTGAGGCATGCAGCACACAACATTGACGAGTGCGCCCTCTTTGTAGCCTGCGAGACATGATCAAATGGGCCCGGCGATGCCCACACCAACGCGGCGACACCGACGCCTTGGGCTGAGTTCATGATCCATAACACTGTATACCCATGAGCCTTAGCATGGGAGAACAGATGGGTGAGAGAAGAAGACCTAGCTGTTAGTAACATGATCACTCTATTATTATCAATAGTCCTACACAAGTGAGAGGGATAGCCTAATTGATGATGCAACTAGTCATATGAGGTTGATGGCAGGGTCTCCTTCACAAGCTCATGATGGAATTGTTTGAGTAATAGCCCACAATGTAGGGAAAAAAAGGATTGAAATGCCACAAGAAATATCGATCCAATCCGAGGCATATATAGACATTTTCTTGAAGAAGGTATTCGTCGCCTACTTGATCAAGTTTACAGTAGTCTCTAGGATACAATGAGCCCACCCCGCCTTCGCCGGGGTGCGTTTTTGGGAGGGGAATGCCAGGACTAAGTAAGGGAATGAAAGGTGGCTCTTTGTTGGATGCTCTTTACCCTCCCCACAATGATGGCTATGTTGTCTTGGGGGAGTGTTGAAGCTGCTTCTTCTCCAGAGTTTTCTTGGTGACCTATCCTTAATATAACGTACCTGATTCTCCGAATTTTGAAGTCATTGATCACGATCCAACGGCTTACAATGAGGAAGGGTCATTTAGATAACTTGATCATTTTAAACACTAAAAGTAAAAATCCATAAGCGTGCTCTTATCTGAGACAAGACAAGGGGTATATAAACTATCAACATATCTCCAGGTCCCAGGCCAATAGATATCGGCCAGTTTGGCCGATATTGAAGTACCTTTTTTTTCGTTTTTAAAATATCAAAGATTATAAAAATAACACAAAATTTGCCCAAAGGATATTTTTGGTATTTTGCCCATTTCGTACTACATATTTATTGGCAGACATAGATATGAGCATATTACGTAGTATTCAAAACTCTCTTTGTGAGTGCAAATACAAAGAAGAATTACATACGGTTGGGCTTGGTTGTATCCCGAGAGCGTGCTTGTTATTCTCCTTTTTTGTTGTCGTAGTTCTAATTGAAAGGAGGCAGATAACGTTTATAAAAAGCGTTTATCATAACGTGCCTAAGTTCTACCCTTGATTCCATCTCCTTTAATTTTTGGTTACATCTTTTCAATATTTTCAAGAATATTGTTATTTTGAAATTAAATTAATAGTTATCTTATATAACTTATATAATGGAAAAATTGTAAAAACGTATAATATTGTATTCAAAGACCTAGAGATAAAGTTAAAAATTACTTTGTTTGCTATATTGGCTATTGAGGTTTCCCATGGATTGATGATCCATTCTTACATATGCCTATACCATTTAGTGATTTGATAAAGACCAATGACTTGGATTTTTCACATATGATTGTTTGACAAAATTTTCACATAGATTGTGTTTGTATTATTTATTTATTGGGCACTTTAGAAAAATAACCTTGAAAAATAAATGTTTTAGCAAAACAATCCCGAACATAAAAGTTTTAAAAAAATAGTGTTCTCACGGTTTTCAGAACTTTAAAAACCCGTGAAAGCACCCTTCTTTTTTAAAATAAAATTAAAAAACGGTGTTTTCATGGATTTTTAAAGTTCCGAAAACCGTAAAAGCACCGTTTTTTTAAAACGTTTAAGTTCGGCGTTGTTTTGCTAAGATGTTTGTTTTTCTAAGTATCCCTTATTTATTTATATCAGTAAGTTATAATTTCATTAAAAAAAATAAAAGTTACAATGAGATCAAGCAGGGAGATGCTTCGAATTTTTTTTCGTGTTTATTAAACTGTCTATTTTCAATATATAAGTCATACATGTTACCCAAATGCTATCGGTCCTTAGAATTTCTTATGAACTTGTATACTTGGAACTCTTTTTTTTTTATTTTTTCGTACTTTCGGCAAAGCTCCTCGCGACGCCTCTTTAGATTGATGTAACTTTATTTCTCTTATTGAAATTAAGGTATTAGTTTGCTAAAAACTGTAAGGAATATTTATGAAAAAATCATAAATTTGAGCTTCTGTGAATTATTCGCGAATTTTTCCAAAATTCTTATTGTTCTAACAATTCGTGAATAATTCACGAATTTGTCAATAAATTATTATTTTGATGCTTTTTTTTTCAATAAATTATTATTTTGATGCTCTTAATTTTCTTTTATTTATGTAATTACTTATTTTTTTCAAATTTTAACCTTATCGAATTATTTCCGAATCCCAACTTGTTGAGTGTTGACTATGGTTATAACTTTTTCAAGTAGAGAGATGTGACCCCACCCCATGTGGGGAGGGGCCGTAGCACCCTCCCTTTGTGCTTTGTTTTCAGCTGTGCATATGGTCAAGCACATCCCTACTTAAAAAGGCACAACTCTCTAAAATGACTAAATGTGATCCTTCTTTTTCAACTATTAACCCTTTGGGGATTTAAGTTGTGTGTTACTAATTGTAGAGAGAGCAGATTCACAATATGAATTACAACTTTAAGGTCTCAGGTCCAATACCAATTTATTCATTTTAAAAAACTGTATATTTAAGTCATATGGCAAATCTTTCGAGGATCCAAATCATCAAAATGAGAGCTTCTAATCTCCGCTCGAGTTAGGAGCTACAGGCTACTTTGGTCCCAAAATTTTTACTTATTGGTAGATTTTAACTGCCAAATTTATGCACTCTGATATAAACAGTTGTATATATATTTTTAATGATTTATATTAAAATGCATATAATCATTGATAGCAAATATACGCAACACGTGGCATAATTTTTTGCTGTCACGACCCTATTGATCTTGTGGGCCAACAGAGTCTTGAGTAAAAATAGGGTAAATTGCCAAATAGGGTCTAAAACTTTTATTTTTCACTTTATTTCTTATTATCTAAGAGGGTCCATTTTATTTATTTTAAAAAATGCACATGTGCGTTCTAATTTACTCTTAAAAACAAAAAATACGCTTTATTTAAAAGCACGTGTAGATTTTTTTTATGTGAGATAGATTAGTCTTATACGAGAGCACAACCAATTGGTCTCATACAAGACTGCAAGGTCTCATATGAGACCGATCGGTTTCGTACAAGATCGCGACCAATAGCTCTCATACAAGACAGATCGGTCGGTAGAAGTCTCATTCACGACTGAATGATCACGGTCTCATATGGGACCAATTGGTCTCTCCACTCTCGACTTAAGACAAATGCCGACGACATTTTAGTTAAAGGACATTTTCACCCATTATAAGCGAGCAAATGAGCAAACGCATATGTGAATTATTTTAGAAAAGTAGAGGGTCTTTTACCTTTCTAGCTACTAACCAAAAGTTTAGACCCTCTCAGATAATTATATAACTGTTTAGGACCCTCTTAAGTAAATATTCCTTAGAAAATTATATATATATAGGCTCGAGGATATGTGCTCGCACGTAGAGATATATCTACACCAATTGATATAAGCATGACATGTAGTGTCTTTTTTGTGAAGTGATGGGTGGCATGGGGCTCACTTTACTAATTAGGGTTACACTTTTAAAAGTTAAATACTCTTTCAGCCGTCATTCTTTTGTGAAGTGATGGGTGGTATGGGGCCCACTTTACTAACTAAGGTTAAACTTTTTAAATATTTTAAAAGTTATATTCATTTTCAGCCGTCATTTTTGACTTTTTTAGAAGTCATTTTAAACTCTCCTTTTTTTTTTTTCTCTATTTTTCTAAGAACGTGTTATACTTACTTTTTCAGGTATATTTTACTCAAAAAATATAAGCGCCTGCCGCTCGATAGCGAAGTGCTAGCACCTCTATAGAGAAGCGTCAGCGCCTCATTTTAGGCGCGCCGATGCTTCATTTAGGGGTTCTGACACTTCAATTTTTTTAAAAAATATTTATTTATTTATTATTATTTATTTTTTTATGGAAGTGTCAGCGCCCTAGAACGAAGAGCTAGCGCTTCGTTTAGGGGTGCTGATGCTTTAGATTATTTTTTTTAATGGAAGCATCAGTGCCCCTAAACGAAGCGTCAGTGCTTTGTTTTAGGTGTGTTAGCGTTTCGATAATTTTTATTTTATTTTTTTCGAAGCGTCGACACCCTTAAGCGAAACGTTAGCGCTTCTAAAACGAGGCGTCAACGTTTCGTTTTGGGGTATTAGCGCTTTGCTCCCTGAGGTGATAGCGTTTTTTTATCTAACGCCACTTATTTTGAGTAAAATATGCATGAAAAAATAAGTCTGACACTTTTTTGAAAAAATAGAGAAATAAAAGAAACTTTAAAAAAGTCAAGAATGACGGTTGGAATGGTATTTAACTTTTAAAAATATAACCCTAATTAATAAAGTGAGTCCCGTACTACCCATCACTTCACAAAATGGGCACTACATATCGTGCCTATATTAATTGGTGTAAAAATATCTCTATGCCCGCACGCATATCCCAGGGCCTTATATATACAAAGAGAGAGCGAAGTTGCACGGGCAGGAGATTACAACTTAAGCTGGCAGTGATTGGGATATAAAGGCAGGCACTAATATTGATAAATGGGCAGTTGGTGCATTTGGGTTGCCTTTCTTTAGTGCTCCCCACCGCACCATCATCATCCAAGACATGTTTATTATCAAAGAAACATCTAACTGGTAGCACGTGCATTGTGGAGGGCTCCTCCATTTTATAATAATAATAAAATGTAAGAGTTGGTATAAGGCGCCGGACCCGAGCACTGCCGCTCAGGTCATTTTCCTGCCAAAAATGATCAAGTTATGAGCACCCAAATCAGCCTTTTGACCTTTCACTAATTTAGTGCTAAAAAATGCCACCGAAACACTTGGGAAGTAGTAATAGTTTCATTTATTGCTGTGTTAGTTCTAACAAGAGGATAGGGCAATGGTCAGGTCCAACCACATCTGCAGCCTTTGAATATGGGGAAATCTTGACTTTTAAGATTTTCACTTTTTATAAGATGCGTGTAGTAAAAATCTTCTTATTTCTAAGGGCTGCAGATGTGGTTGCAGTTGTAATTGAATTCGAAATCTGATTCAATCTGATTGGACCTGACCATTGTCCTTATTAATTGGGCATATAATACCTTGAGAACAGTGAAACCTGGGTGACTCCATGAGCATAGGTACCATTGTCAAATCACGTAAAATTGTTATATTTTATGTGTGATTGATTTGCTTTCTTGTTTATTTTAATCTCTTGTTCTTTCGTAACACCTTGTGACCCGAGTCGGGTCATGGTGCTCTAGTCGGGCGCGAAAGATCACTCTTATCTATGTCATGCTCACGCCAACCTCCATTTAAAGATGCTTCAAGAGGGAGGGAGGGAAATGTAGCTTCATCAAATTCAACTTCTCATCTCCTTTAAAAAAGAAAAATAATAGCTCTTAGTTCTCATGCACCCTTTATTCTCTCTTTTGGTCGTTTGTTCCTAATGTGGCCATCACCTTTGGTGGTGCCTGGACCACCTTAGCTTCTAAAGGTAGAAAAAGCATGAAACCCTACTAAGTAAATGCTAAAGCTAGGCATCTAGAGAATATTTTCATATTTTGGGAGTGGGCACCATATGTGCTCATGGACTTTGGCTAGGGCATCGTCACAATCGGAGTGAGCCACTTGGTCCATTCTCATTGTAATGAATAAAACGGCTCTGAAAATATACGGAAAAATAATAAATTTTTGTAATTTCGAAAAATTATAAGAAAATTTTAAAAATTAAAAGATATTATATGTTGTGCCAACTGCCAAACACAAGTTTTAAATGGAAAAAGGAAATGGGAAAAACAATTTTTTGAAAAAAAGGTTTAAAATACATTTTTTTTTGAAAAAAAATGTGTTTTTTCATTTTTCATTTGAACAAAAAAAAGTGTATTTTATTTGGTTAAAAAAAAAAATCACATTCTTTTTTTTTTCTATAAAAATGTATTTTTGGTCATTATGTTTGTATTAAGTCGAAAAAACCATTTTGGTCACTATGTCGAAAAAAAGTGTATTAAATACATGAGAGAGATTTAGGCTCTGTATGTCATAGCTCTCTGTTAGCCCTTGTCATAGTAGAGTTCACCTGCTTTAGCAGGTTCTCGTCCTCTTTGCTAATATCTCGCTACCTACTTTAGCAAGTACCCCTTCTCCTTGATAATTCCTTGCATGACAAGATTTTATGTAAGATTTACTTATTCAATAATTTTAACTTCTTCTCTACTCACTTTTTGTTAGAGCAGATTTTATTTGCTTTGGTAGGGAGTTAGTAGAGAGTAAGGAGGGCTGCTAGAGCAAGTAAATCCTCTTTTGCAGGGAGTTAAAAAAGAAAATGGGAATCAACTAAAACAGGCGAACTCTGCTGTGACAGGGGCTAGCAAAGAGTTATGCCATACGCAGCCTTAGTTTCGATAGCGCTGTTGCCCCCAAAAGACATCTCTTACAGAATAAATACTTTTAAAATATATCTTATATTTTTTGAATAATGTTTATTATAGATTATCACTCTCTCAAGTAATTATTTAAGTATTTATATCATAGGGCATCGAGCATACCTTCTCAAGTAATTATTTTTTAGAAATCATAGGGTATACGCTTTCTCAAGTGAATAATTAAAACGTAATATATTAAGGTGGTTTTTTTCCCCAAATGGTGGCAGCGGCCGTAAATACCTCATTTCGATAATCCTAACCCAACCTAGTGCAACCAAACCCAAATTTTTGCAAATTGGGTTGGGGTTGGTTTAGGCTCGGGTTGAGGCCTGAAAGAATTAGGTCAAGTTAGGTTTGTATTGGAGTGACCGACCTTGACTTGACTTGAACCGAGAAGTTTACGACCCCTATTTAATGTTAATTTTCGTATTGCTTGGAAATTGATTTTCGTTTGCAAGAAAGGGAAAAAGTAAAAAATTATGTATTTTAATCACAACATTCATGATTATTAATTAATTTATTTATTTTTCAAAATTTTGTGATTTAAACAACTGAAAAATTGCTATTAAAATGTTGTCTTTTTCAAAATGTCGGAGTATTTCATCACACTTATTTGAATCTACAATACCTTGTCGATCATTTCTTATAGGCGTAGGTGTCGATCATTTCTTATAGGCGTAGGTGTTTGGCAACCATTTCCCCCAAAGCATTTTTAAAGTGCTGGAAAGAGGAGTGTCATGTGTTGATTCTCAATTGTCAGTTCTCAAAAGGTCTATTACATGTTAAAAATGGTGTTGTGTAAGAAGCAACATAAGATAACTTCTTTACATAATACCATTTTCAACTAAAAGTGATCATGCCCATAAGGTGAAATGTGCTTTTCACACAATAATTTTCCCCTAAAAAGGGATTTTTTGAAAAAATATTGCCAAACAAAGCCTTAAAGTAGCTAAAAGCTCAAATAGTCATATATATATATATATATATATATATATATATGTCGGTAAAAGAGTCCCTACCTCAGCATCCCAACGTTGAACGTTGTGCATGTGGCTGGGGATCACATGCCACGTGGCATGTGATCCAAAAAAAAAAACTCATTTTGGGTTCCTGTGCCACATGAAATATTATTTAAAAAATAATAATTAAAAAAAGAACTTTTTTGTCGGCCTTCAAAAACATAGTCAAATATTAGGCTCCGCCCGACATACTTGGTGCGTTGATTTTTTGTCAACTTTGATCATATTTTGGACGTTGATAAAATATTTTTTCATTTTTTTTCCTTTGATTAATGTATTTGATCTTGTATATATTACCTCGGCACCAGATCTTCGGATTAGGTGCCACTTGGCATCCAAAAGGCACTTACATAGGGTTCAAAGCTTGGTGGCTAACCTAACATTACCACCTATATATATATAGGGCCGGGGATATGAGCCCGGGCGTAGAGATATCTCTACGCCAATTGATATGAGTGCGACACGTAGCGTCCTTTTTGTGAAGTGATGGGTGGCATGATGCCCACTTTACTAATTAGGGTTATACTTCTAAAATATTTTAAAACATAAGTATCATTTCAGCCAATATTCTTGACTTTTTTAAAGTTTCTTTCTTTTCTCTCTTTCTTCAAGAAAGTGTCAGAGTTACTTTTTCAAGCATATTTTATTCAAAAATATGGCACTCAATAGCAAGCGCTAGCACATTGGGAGCAAAACGGTGAAACCCCAAACACTAGGCGCCGACACCCCGATAGCGAGCGCGCTTCTCTATCGAAGTGTCGACGGCTCTCTATCAAAGTGTCGACGCTTCGTTTTAGGAGCGTTGACTCTATCAAAGCACTGACGTTTTAGGAGTGTTGACTCTATCAAAGCATTGACTTGTGACCGTCCTCCAAGATCCACGTGGAGCTCTATGTGGCACCCAAAACACTTTGTGGGTGTCACGTGGAGCACAAGTGGACAGTTTAGATCAATATTAAAAAAAAAAAATTCGAAAAAAAATTTTTAAACCCACAAGTCAAAGTTTGACAGTTTTCATTGGTCTACATTTCACCATTCAAAATATACACGGTAGAGATGAATTTTTAATTTTTTTTTTTCCAAAGATGATCCAAGCAATGCACCCAAGGTCCACGTGGCACCTAAAAAGTGTTTTGGGAGCCACATGGAGCTCCACGTGGAAGGTTGGAGGACAGTGACCGTCCTCCCATGGAGGACGGAGGCCTTTTCCTATATATATATATATTGAAGCGCCGACGCCTCGTTTTAGGGGCGTCGGTACTTCGCTAAGGGTCGCTCATATTTTTTGAGTAAAATATATATGAAAAAGAAAGTTTGACACATTTTTAAAAAAAGAGAGAAAAAAAAGAGACTTTAAAAAGACTTCTAAAAAAGTTAATAATGACGACTGAAAAGGAATATAATTTTTAAAATATTTTAAAAGTTTAATCCTAATTAGTATAGTGGGTCCCATGCCACTCATCACTTCACAAAAGAGGTGCTATATGTCTCTCATATATCAATTGGCATAGAGATATCTCTATGCCCAAGCACATTTTCTCTTTTGCTATATATATATATATATATATATATATATATATATATATATATAGAGAGAGAGAGAGAGAGAGAGAGAGAGAGAGAGAGAGAGAGAGAGAGTGAGTGAGTGAGTGTACTAGCAAAACATGTTTGAAGCCCATTTTTCATGGCTCATCATTTATTTAATCAAAAGACCTATTTGAAAGACATTTGAGAGTGATTGAGATTTATATTTTGAAAGAAAAAAGAGAGCTGATATTTAATGGCATTTGAAATAAAGAGAGAATAAGCTGTCATCAGGATTTTTGTTTATCTTATACTCCTATTCCTTGATTAATCATCAAACCAAATCAATCTACAATGCTTCTATGTTAAATCAACTGTTATATAATATGTGGCCAAAGAGAATTGGCATTCATTCAAAAATTCTATCCATGCAATCAAAATATCTTTTGGGCCATCGATTAGAAAAAAATAGAATGATCGAATGGTTACGATTGTCTAAACGGTGCAAGATCGGGCTATTTCGAGTAGAGGCGGCTGATTGACCGGACGGTCTGGATAATTGTATAGACCGATTAATGGATTGATGGTGCTTAATTAGCACTAAGCTATTAAAAAAATGAATTGAAGCTTAAAAAGTTAAAAAAGCAAAAATATTAAGATCCTTCAGGTAATTCTATATTTCTATGATTCTCCCCCTTTATGTTCGAAAATTCGGTTGGTGCTTTTAGTAGCTTTGAATAACCAATTCAAAATTTTAAGAAATATAGGGTACCACTAGTTGCACCAATCAAAACTCTAAAACCACACACTTAGCTTCACCTGTAGATGATTTGACAGGTGGGTGCTTTTAGAGTTTCTGTGGCTACGAATCATTCCCACTCATTACCTGCCATCTATTTTATTACCAAAGTCAAATGGGTCTATTTGATTAACAAATCATTCCTAATCTTTATTTGCTACCTATTTTCTCACTCTTTTGGTGAATCAAAATCATTTACCCTGGAATTTATTAATTAAAGCTTGCCCAATTATGGCTATATGTTCCAACACATCTTGCCTAGAGTTCCTAATAGGTCGCGGGTTATCGATTGTGTACACGTGGCATATAGCTTCATCTGCACCATACAAATGGAGCACATGGACATTATCTAGATTGGATTCTGTCAAAAAATAGACTCCTCGAACGATTGATCAAGACCCTAAGGCCTGGTTCGGGAGAATCTTAGCATGTTCCTTAGAAAATAAGTTTTTTCAACTTTTTCTGAGATTTTCTTTTGTTTGAGAGATTTTTTAGAGAATTGTGTTTTAGTGGCATATTATTTTTCGAGTAAAAAACTAAAAGCTAAAATACACTTCCGAGCAGGGAAAGTAAAACTCAAGAACGGATGAGTCTTGAGTTTCTCAAGAAAACAGACAAAGAAACTCAGTTTATGAGTTTTCTAAAAAATCGTTCATATTTTGACTGATCAACTTTTAGTGGTTTTTTTGAAAAAAGCTCAGAAACAACTGAACGAGGCCTAAAATAGACCCCAGAAATGGACGGTTAAAGAGAGTAAATGAGCCAATATGGTGGTTTAGTCTGATACGGTTCATACCTTGCAAAGGAGAATATGGATATAGCACAATGAAAAGTTGACTATATTTAAACCTCAAGGTCTCAAATTCAAGCTTAGCATATCTGTAGCAAAAAAAAATGTTAAACGTCCCGAAATATAAAGATCTCGAATTCCTTGTTATGATCACCTAAGTATAAAATCAATAACTATATATATATATAGTCTAATAGATAGAAAGTGTATCTCATGCAAAACTCATACACCATATTAACATATATATGTGTTTTTACAACCCCATTGTCCATTAGTAGGGGTGTATTTTGTTCGGTTTAGTCAGTTTTGGACCAAAACCACCAACTAAACTTGTCTTAATCGGTTTTTAGATTTACAAACTAAACCAAACCGTCCAACTCTTAAACTAAATCAACCCGATTCAATTCGGTTCGATTTGGTTCGGTCGGTTTTGATTTTCCTATAAGTTCTACTTGCACATCAAAAATTTCTTAACTTCTCAACTGATTTTCCTAAAAGTTATACTCTACCGCTTTAGGATTTAGGAATAGGCTAAAGACAAGGGCAGAGTTTTATATAAAAATATATATTTTACTTAAATGCCCTTTAAAATAAATCAAAATCCCTGCCTATATATATATATATATATATATATATATATATATATATATATATAAACTACATTCGGTTCGGTTTGGTTTGGTTTCGGCTTGGGAAGGCTTGAAACCGAAACCGAAACCAAACCAATACAAACTACATTCGGTTTGGTTTTGGCTTGAGAAGGCTTGAAACCGAAACCAAACCAAACTTTTCGATTTTCCTTTTTTCCAAACCAAACTCAAACCGGTACCCATCCAACTTGGACCAAACCCGGTGGTTCGGTTCGATTTGATCGGTTAGGTCAGAAAAATGCACAGCCCTATCCATTGGTAAGAGTTAAGTGATTTAACTATTCATCATTAAAACTATTAAAGTTGTTAGGTAAGTAAAGCCACCCACCCAATCTTTTCCAAAGATACTACACCTTACTTTTCCAGACAAGCAATATCTGTAACCCTAGCCTTTTTGTTTGGTGGGGTTAAGGAGGTACAGAGCCTTGACATATGGAAAAGTCAGCTTTTCATGAAATTTAGTGGCTCACATGCCGAAGAACCCTATTTAATTAATCTCCATAAATCAAGGACGCTTGATTCTGTCCAAGTTTTGGACAGCATTCTAGATTTAGGCCTCCATTATTCTCCTCCTGGGTTGTCAAGTTAATACCAATAAGGACCAGTGGGAATATATGTCAGGGTACTTATATTTGCAACCATAGATTCTTGGTTAGCAACTAGGGTTTACATGCATAAAAATTGTTGAATGCTTTGAATCAAGGCAATGGAGATTGTTTTTCATTTCAATCTTCCACATAACAGATATTGAGATTATGGCATACCAATATTAGACGATTAAGTTTTGATTTCACGTGACACACATCCCAAAGAGTCACTATAATCATGGATGCACCATCGATTGTGATTCTCAAGTCCCTTTTTGGAATATGTGTCATGTGGAAATGATATTTGACCGTTTGATGGTTAGCCGATGATCTCAGGATCCATTTTTTCAAAGATTGGGAAGAGAAGCAATGTGATTCAAGGCCGTCAACAGTTTCATATGTGTAAACTCTGGTTGCAAAGAAGGAATCTTTGGTTGCAACTAACGGTACCTTACAGATATTATATAATTATTTTATTTTATTTTTGATAGAATATTATTCAAGAAAAAGGGTTACATAATTACTTATTGAGAGGTAATTAAGGCCAACTAATCATAATTAGTTTGGCAGTCAACACCTGACATGATTTCTCTTTTGGCTATTGGCTTCCAACAGTAATCAGGACAACTGTAAAGGGTGAAGAAAAAATATCAAAATCAAAGGTAAGATGAACGGTTGAGATATAACTCATATTCCAAAAGCAAGAAATTAAATCTGACGTTGGAAGGACATGTTAGTTACAGACTAGGGTTGTCTATGGGCCGGGCTGGCCCAGTGGCTCGGCCCTATCCTGCCTGGAAAAACCAGGTTAAAATGCCCCAAAACCCTGGCCCAATACATAAACCGGGATGAGCAAGTGGTAGTGCAGCGTACAGTGGGCCGGGCTTGGACTAGAGGTATGTCAAAGCGTGGCCCGGGTGTATGAATATAACTTATCAATTATCATTGTACATATATATATATATATATATATCAAAATTTACACATTTTATATTAAAAGATATTTATACTTTGTAGGCTTGCGCATAAATAAAAGATATATAATAAGTTTATTATATAAAATTTTCAAATATATGTAGAGCTGGAACCCTATACCGTACCGCTCTACCCGGCTCTGCCCTCGGAGATAATATAATATATTATTATTATTATTATTATTATTATGGTTGCCATCGCCTTATTCCCTCTATTTGTTCCTCTACTAAGTTTTGTGTAGGTTGAGCTCTTGCTACCTCAACAATCCTTCATATCACTAATCTTATATTTTTTTCAAGTCTTTATTACTCATACCCTCTTACCTTCATTTCTATTGATTATATTGTTAACCGTCCAATTGATGTGAGGGACGATATAAAGGCATTTAACTGCTTTGAAACGGATGATGGAGATACTTTTCGAAATAATTTGAGACTCACCATATCTTTACATTGGGTCCTTCAAATCAAATAGTATGCTTTAATGAAAAAACTAGTGTGATATGTAGCCAACCCATTCGAATCGAGATTGGAAATGGGTCATTTATCTTACGCTAGTGTCGTATATCTCCACTTTACGACACTACTCATTGATATTATTTGTCAAAATTTATGATATTTTGGCACTAAATGATTTTCTATTTTGATCGAATTGTTATCATTCCTCTAGTGTCTACGATGAGGACGTCTAAATAATCAGATGCGCATTAATTCACGATATAGAAAATTGATGGGACTTTTGCAACTAGCTGTCAACCTTGATGTTGGCTATCATTGTTCACAGGGACCACCATATAGTTAAATTCAAGAATCAAAATTTCAGTTTTCGTTTCGGTTTTGGTCTTGTCCGAAATCAAAATTTAGAAATTTCGGTGAACTTTTTTTTAAAATTCAAAATATCGAAGAAGCAAAATGTATGCCGAAATCAAACTGATACCGATATTATGATGTTTTCGTTTCGGGGGCTGCGAAACGGATGGATTTTGGCTGAAATTTTGAACCATGGTTAAATTAGATGGAAGTAGGGATGCAGGTTTCGACATGAGACCAAATCTTGACCCAAAAATCGACCAAACCAAATCTGTCTGAACCGGACAGAAGCTGATTAAAATATCGAACCGCTCTGGTTCCGTTCAGTTTCGATTTTGGGTAGTGAAAGCTGAAACCAATTGGGTAGGAATTATGCTTAGAAAAGAAAAAAAATACACTGAAAAAATCGAAGAAAAACCAAAAAAAAGTGAAATGTGGTTTAAAAAAGTTAAAAAACCCGAAACCCAACGAACCGAAAAAATTTATGGATTCAGTTTGGTTTTGATTTGGAAAATTAAAAAAAAAATCGAACCCGTCCAAACTGAAACCAAAATTTCGGTTTCTGATCGGTAAACCGAATCTGTATCCCTAGATGGAAGACATCTATCACTCTGTAGCCATTTCCACGGCCCTTTTCGTCAATTTAAAAGTTTGGGTTTCTTGGGTCCATTTCATCAACTAGATCAGGAAACAGGATTTGACAGTGATTGCTTCTTAATTTGGCCTCAAGAATGTGACAACTTTGACTTTATATCAACAAGTTTTGTAGCCATTGGATGATAGAAAATCTTGATTGCCTGTTATCCTATAAAAATAAATCTGTGAAAGTCAAAATTTTCGCGAATTCAATGGTTGTAGAACTGATTTAACAAAGAATCAGACTAAAAAATTTTGGACCTCACCATTGCCCCCTAATTCAATCGGAAAAGGGAAATTTTCAGATTTGACCATCATAGTTCCACCTCTTTCACCTTTATATTGCATGTGAGGATAGTTTTAAATGCCTTAATATCATTGATTCCTTTGAATCTCCTGATGGAGATCATTTTTTGTCATGATCTTTCACAAGATTGACCATAAGATCACGGGTGTACCATCAGAAGATCCGTTTTACTCAAAAATGAAAACATAAACCAACTTGTAGTGTTGACGCTACAAAAGGGGAGCGATGTCGCTTTTATAACTATTATATAATTTTTAAAAGGTAAAACTATAGTGGTCAAACCTTAAAATTTTTAATAACAAGAATAAGAGTTGTTTTAAAAATATACCCTCCTGAGATATGCCGATATTGCATCAAACTCCCTGAGTTATGAGTATTTATTCTGCAGCCCTTACTGTTGTGTTTCTGTTCATATACCCAATTAGCCGTGAGTTTATGAACTGATACGACTATTTTGCCTTTAATAAAACTAATATTCTAAAAATACCACCATTTTAAAAGACCATTCATTCATCTATATTTACAAGTCATGCCATTATAGTTTACCACCATTCTAAAAGGCCCTTCATTCACCTTTATTTACAAGTCATGCCATTATATCTTACCATCATGCCCTTCATTCACCTTTATTTACAAGTCATGCCATTATATCTTACCACCATCATTCTAAAAGCACATCGATTGTATTGAATCAGACGATGGAGATTGTTTATCGTCCCAATATTTCATGAGATCAATCTTTAGATCATAGGTGTACCATTAGACGGTCAGGATCAAAGATCATGGTAGTGCCCTCAATCTTTACTAGAAATCAGTGCATATTCACTTGGATCTAGATCATAGATTTTATGCCTCTGGTCAATAAAATATATGCAACAGTTCATACAAAAGCATTTGATGAACGGTTATGATTTCTAATGCATGCAATTTTCAATATATGGTTCATAAAAGAAGTAGTCAAATTTATTAGACGGTTGGGATCAAAGATCAAAATATTGGTTTCGTTTTCGGTTTCAGGCATGACTGAAAATTCAGAGGTTGTTTTCGTTTCAGTGAGGACTGAAATCGATAAATTTTGGCCGATAGTATGAATTATCGGCTAAAAATTTGAAACACGGTTAGGATGGTTCCGCTTGTACAATCATTGGAGATTAATGATGACACCAGCACAAGAGGGTTTCAACCCGTCGGGTTAACTTGATGGGTCAAAGTCAAACGACCTGACCCGCCATAAGTTTGGGCTTGGGTTCAGATTTCTAAGTCCCAACCCATTAGGTCGGGTTGAAAATGCTAACTCATTTATTTCCAAGTTCCACTCAACCACTGAATTGTTTATTATTTAATTCTCAACAACATTACTCATATACCCAATATAAAAAACCACCAAAATTTTAGATGTTCAAAATTAAAAATCATCCCAAAATAATAAAAAAAACCTACCAAAACTTTTAGATATCCAAAATTAAAAATCATTCCAAATTTTGGTTATTAATCTAAGAACATGTAGATTGAAGGTTTTCAAGAATAATTGTATGGTTTATCATAAATCCTCCATTGGTTGAGTATTCGTCCAAACGTTGACATGCTTTAATGGGGGAATCACCCATCTGATGGGTCTTGAATATGATGGGTGAATGAAGGACCTTTTAGAAGAGTACCTGCAAATCCACCCACCGAATCTTTGAGTCCACTCACGCTAAAATTCGTTGATTGAATTGAATCGAACGATGGAGATCATTTATCTTCCCAATCTTTCAGAAGATCGATCTTTAGATCATGGGTGTACCCTCACATGGTCAGTTTTTTATTTCACTTGGCACACATATCAGAAAAGTGACTAACATCATGTGCACGCTTAAAATTGAGTTTAAGGTCACTTTTATGGGTGTGTACCACATGAAATAGTACACCCATGATCTAAAGATCGATCTCATGAAATATTAGGACGACAAACAATCTTCACGTCTGATTCAATGTAGTCGATGTATTTCATCATGGGTGAACTCAAAGATTTTGTGGGTGGATTTAAAGATACTCCTTTTAGAATGGTGGTGGTAAAGCTATAATGGCATGACTTTTAAATAAAGGTGAACCAAGGGCCTTTTAGAATTGTGGTAAACTATAATGGCATGACTTGTAAATATAGATGAATGAATGACCTTTTAGGATGGGGGTACTTTTAGAATATTGGTTTCATTAAGGGCAAAATAGATGTTTTAATCCATAAACTCACGGCTAGAGGGTATATGAAACAGAAACACAAAAGTAAGGGCTGCAGGATAAATACCCATAACTCAAGGGGTTTGACGCAATGTCAACATATCTCAGGGGGATATATGCAAAAAACCCTAAAAAATAATTTTTCACATTGATATGATAAAAAAAATAGTGCCACGTGTCTAAAATCGGTGAATCTTTCTAAATCTAGCACTAGCCGAACACATTCAATAGTTGGCATCGGAGGGTAGCTATCGATAATAGTACCAAATGAGTTGGTATAAGGTAACTGACTCAATAACTCATTTCCACCCTGGTTTGAAATCTCGGATTTTCTAATTGTCTCGGATAGTCCTGAGGGGATACGGGGTTTTTTGCAAATACCCCCTTGAGTTATGCTGATATTACAAATAACCCCCCAGTTATAGGTATTTGCTCTAAACCCCCTAGTTAGCATTTTGGTGTCCATAAAATACCCTCTTTAACGAATGCAACTTTAAATGGTTAACCAGTCGTTAAAAAATAGCATAAATATCATATTTATCCCTTTTTTAATTAAATTACTAAATTGCCACCCTCTACACGTGGTTAGAGTTGGCGGCCCTCCACTTACAAAAAAGAGTAGTTTTAAATCCACCCACCAAATCTTTGAGTTCACCCACACTGAAAAACATTGACTGCATTGAATCAGACGATGGAGATCGTTTATCGTCTCAACCTTTCACACGATGGATCTTGAGATCATGGAGGCACCATTAGACAGTTGACTGCATTGAATTGGATGATGGAGATCATTTATCGTCCCAACCTTTCACACGATGTATCTTGAGATTGTGGTGGCACCATCAGACAGTTGACTGCATTGAATTGGACGATGGAGGTCGTTTATCGTCCCAACCTTTCACACGATGGATCTTGAGATTATGGTGGCACCATCAGATGGTTGACTGCATTGAATCGGATGATGGAGATCGTTTATCGTCCCAACCTTTCACTCGATGGATCTTGAGATCATGGTGGCACCATTAGGCGGTTGGTTTTTTATTTCATGTGGTATACACCCAAAAAAATGACCTTCAAATTAGTTTTAACCATGTATGTGATGTTAACGTTACTTTTCTGAGATGTGTGCTACGAAATAAAACATTGATCGTCTAGTGGTATGACTAAACAATCTTCATCATCTGATTCAATGCAATCAATGTGTTTTAGCGTGGGTGAACTCAAAGATTCGGTGGATAAAAGCAGGCGCGATTTGGCAATCCAATTCTTAAAATAAAATAAAAAGATAAAATTTTTATACAGAATGATAATATGAAGCACTTTACCATTATTATATAATGGTTACCATTATACCAACGATGATATGGTAGTGAATCCGATCAATTGTATAACCAGTGCTTCATCAAATGGTAGCAATCAATCGAATTTAAAAATTTTCTAATCCATAATTGGGCCTCAAATCTCAGGTTCTGTGGGGTAGACTAAAAGGTTGGATGGACACGATATTTTATATACAATCTAAGAAATAAGGGGGTTTTGAATCGGATAAGGTCAGATGAAGTAGGGGCTCGAGTCCGGTCGGCTTTCAAAATTTTGGCCTGCCTTGACCCATTGACAACTTAATCTTCACTGATTTTTAGGGTCTTGATAGTTGAAGGAACAAGTTTTCAACACAATAGGCTCTTCATAGGCTTGATATTCTCTTGATGTCGATGATGGCCTAATAATGAAAATACCCAATCTGCATTATGAGTTATGACGTCACTTTTAGTAAATTCTACTTCGATACAACAAAGTTGGAGGATAAATCGATAAAATCGGCCTTGTTTGACAACCCAGGTTCTAAGGATCGACCAATATCGAGAAAAAAATTATATCAATAAGTTTCGGTCAATACCAATTGGTCTTTCATTTGATGGGTTTTAAATCATATAGGAAATTGGAGGGACGGGTATTTTGAGTAGAACATGTAGATTGAAGGTTTTCTTTTAAAGAATAATTGCATCGTTTGCCACAAATCCTCTATTAGTTGAGTATTCATCCAAACGTTGGCATACTTTAATGGGAAATCACCCATCTGATGAGTCTTGAATCTGATGGGTGAATGAAGGGCCTTTTAGAAGAGTACCTTTAAATCCACCCACAGAATCTTTAAGTTCACGGACGCTAAAACACGTTGATTGAATTGAATCGAACAATGAAGATCATTTATCCTCCCAATCTTTCACACGATGGATCTTGAGATCATGATCGTACCATCAGAAGTTAGTGTTTTATTTCACGTGACACACATCTCAGAAAAGTGACCTTAACATCACGTGCATGCTTAAAATTGATATTAAGGTCACTTTTATGGGTGTGTACCACATGAAATAAAAAATAGACTATCTGATGGTACACCCATAATCTAAAAATCGATCTCATGAAAGATTTGGACGATAAACAATCCCCATCGTTTGATTCAATGTAGTCGATGTGTTTCAGCATGGGTGAACCAAAAGATTTTGTGGGTGGATTTAAAGGTACTCCTTTTAGAATAGTGGTAAATTATAATGGCATGACTTGTAAATAAAGGTGAATGAATGGTCTTTTAGAATAGTGATAAACTTTAATGGCATGACTTGTAAATATAGAATAATGAAAGACCTTCTAAAATGGTGGTATTTTTAAAATATTGCTTTCATTAAGGGCAAAATAGACTTTCCATCCATAAACTCACGGCTAGTTAACGGTAGGGTAATGGCAGGGGGTTATATGAAACAGAAACACAAAAATAGGGGCTGTAGAATAAATACTCATAACTCAAGAAGTTTCTTATAATATTAGCATAACAAAGGGGGGTATATGCAAAAAACCTGGGGATACGGCATGAAACGAAAATAATCTTTGAAGTGATCTTATATCTTAAAATATGCATTTGATCTTACACCATTAAAGAATACATCTGTTATGTCATATGACAAATATTTGGTATCAATATAAATCATAGTAACAAAATTAGATAAATTTATGAAAAATTCATGAATTTGAAGCTCTGTGATTAATCTCGAAGTATTTTGTGAATTTTTAAAATTCATGAATAATTTCCAAATTTTCAATCAATTGTGATTTTAAATTAATCTTTTTATTATTATTTTTTTATTTATTATTTATTATTTTTTTATTTTTTTATTTTCAACTTCTTAATCTTATTATTATTATTATTATTTTCTCTCTTATTTTTCTCCGAATATTTCTCCGAACTTGCCAATTTTTAGGGGTTTTTTCAATTTTTAACCTTGCCGAATTATTGCCGAACTCCGACTTGAACCAATTTTTAGGACAGAAACCAAAATTTTGAACCAAAATTCCGGCCAATAATTTCAATCCCATACAAAAATGACTGTAAGTTCAGTCCAATATTATCGTTTCGGTGGGGACCGAAACCGATAATTTCAGCCGAAATTTCGATCACTTCGGCTGAAATTTTGATCCTTGATCTAAACAGTCCATGTGGCTGCCCATGATTGAAACACATCTCGGTTAAAGAATCACACCTATAAATCAATTGTATACCGTCTGATAATGGATTCCAATATTAGATGTTAAAAAATAAGAATAATAGCCAATATTAGAGTGCACAAATTTGGATACACTGTCATAACCTTTTACGAGATCATCACATAAACAGAATACAATAAGATGAAGTACTGTCGTGTGTTCAAAGAGAATGAGTAATACACTTTCAATTGTGTACAAACCTTACATATTATTTAAATTAATACAACTAAATCTCGTCGTGTCACTATTCATTAGTGTAAGGTACAATTGACTAAGAATATATTATAAAAACGTCTCCATCATGTGATTTAATAGGTTAAACTAATTTAAAAATGATTGATTACCATACAAATCTCTAGGGATAATAGTTCCTGACCTACATTTAAACCCCAAAACGCTGTTTAAATGATCTTACACCATCTTTTATCTCACACCATTAAAGTGTGATTTACCATTATGCCATGTGGCATACATTTGTGATCAATCTAAATTTTGCAAGAGGCAATTCATCTTTAAAAGATATCTCAGCTAAAAGAAACATGCTTATAAGTAGATGTGAACCATCTGATTGATAAACTTTAATGTCAGCCATTTTAACTAACAAACACCAGTTGATATTATATTCAACAGATCGGGTTGTTTATATCTCTCTAGCTAAAATATTACTTTTGAGCCTGTTGCACTTCAATCTACGATCTCTCACTTTGATAGGTAAAGATTACCCCCATCTTATACCATTGATGGTGTAAGATCATTTAAATATCATCTTTATGTTTATATGAAGGAGTCTGTCTCATATGAAGGAGAGGGGGGTAGGAATCTCCAAGGATATCTTTATCAACAACCTACAATTCGTCCAGCTCAACTTGAGTTTCACGTGCTTAAACTGTTGATGGCTTTGAATCATATGATAGAAATCATTTCTCATCCCAATCTTTGACACAATAAATCTTAATATCATGATCCTACAATTAGACAGTCAGATTTGAATTCCACGTAACATACGTCCCATAAAATAAACATGATCAATGGAATACATCAAACATGTTTCTCAATTCACTTTTCAGGTGAATTCAAAATCTTTTCATTTAATGGTAAGACCCTGATCTCAAGATCAACTATGTCAAAAGATTGAGAAAAATAATCTCCATCGTCTGATTCAGAGCAATCAATAGTTTAAACATGTTGAAAATAAAGGTATCCACTTGTCTAAAATCAATTCTAGTCATTCATTTTAAAAGCTTTGTGTTAGAATAGTCTCACATTGCATGTGGGCTTGGAGGTCTTGAGCTATATATAACTTGGGTACTCCTCACCTTACTAGCTGGTATTGTGAGGTTGAGTTAGGCTTATGGGGGCTCTATATGGTATCAAAGCAGGTTTCTCCACTCTACATCACCTAATTTAATTGTTCATGTAATTTGGCTTGACTCAATCTCGCCAACACGTGTGGAGGTGTATTAGAATAGTCCCACATTACCTATAGACTTAGAGGTCTAGGGCTATATATAATCTTAGCACTCCTCACCTTATAAGTTAGTTTTGCCTATAAAATTCTACACTTTGAATCACTGAAATAACCAATATTTTTTGGCATCTGAACAGGGTGCAATTTTCAGCTTTTTCTTTGTTTTGTTTTGTTACATTGAAGTTGAGCTTCGCTGGAGAACTATAAACAAACAGGTGAACGGTTGTGAAAAAATTAGAAGACACGTGCGTAAAAGAGGTTTAAATAAGAGAAATGAGCCTAACAGTTGGCAGGTGGTGCTCAGTTTTTTTATCAAAGGGAGAGCACAAAACCATGGCTTAAAGTTTAAGGTGTTTATGACACTTGGCTGCTCAATTAAAAGAAGAAAAAGAGCAGTTTAATAATATTAAATTTCACCAAACCTCTCCAAACTAAAGCAACCCATATGAAATTTGATTTTCATTTTATTAAGGGTGGTGTCAATACCACAAGGTAACAAATCGGTATCGGTGTCGGATATCGGTCTTTGGAGGCTCGATACAAATCAGCCTATATATATATATATATATATATATATATATATATATATATATATCGGCCAATACTGATACCGATTTGGATACCGATACATATTGGCGCTGATATGTATCAATTTACCAACAAAATAAGACGTATCAGTGTCGGCCGATATTTGATAGCTTTATACCACACCACTTTATGTTTTAACCACCTCACTTAAATAAAGGTAAAATTTGTTGTTGACTGTTTTAAAAGAGAGGAAGGACATCATTTTTCATCCCAATCTTCCAGATATATGGGAGATATTGACTTTATATGACTACTACTATCAGATAGTTATTAGATGTTACCCAAAAAGTCAACATGATCAGTGTACCATCAAATATGGTTCACATTTACTTTTTGGGACTTGTGTCATGTAGAATAAATATACGACCATCTGATAGTAGGCGATAGGCCCATTATCCCAAGATTTATTGTGCGAAAGACTGGGATGAAAAATGATCTCCATCATATGATTTAAAGTAATCAACAAATTTTTCATTTGTCTAAGTGTGATGGCTGTAACAAAAAATGGTGGGGTAATAACAGAGCCCTTTATTTATTAGAAACAGCCAGCTAACATAATTTTACCGTGCTAACTTAATTTTACCGTTGTAAAAAGTTACGGAAAAAATAGAAAATTAAGAGGGGAAATAGCAGAAGTGGCTGTCCTAGTTTTGTTACTATAGCACTATTTATTTATTATTTTATTATTATTATTATTATTTTTTTCTCTTCTTATGTTCTAGCATAATAAAAACAAAAAAATATTCACAATTACCGTTTTCACCCATAAAATCGTTGACTGTTTTGAATCAAACCATGAAGATTATTTTTCATTCCAAATATCCACTTTACGATATATCTTGAGATCATGACCCACCTATCATGATAAGCGGTGATCATATGATCACGTTTTGAGTGTTTACCTCGGAGAATCAACATCTAACACTCTTATATGTAGGCCATGATCTCAACCTCTATTGTGTGGAAGAAGAGGACAAAAATAATCTCCATTGTCTGATTTAAGATAGTAAACAATTTTAATGAGAAAAAACCTAAAATATAGAATCTTTGATTGCAAAATGGGTAAAAAGCAGGAGAGGCAACATGTAGACATTTGAAATGGGTCATTAATGGAGCACATGCAGGTGCATTCAACTTGAGCACCCAGATTTATATATGGGAACTAATGTTTGCACACAAGATTTATGTTGTGGCACATGCTTAAAAACAAAGACTTTGTTATCTTTTGGTTTTGTGTTACGTGAAAGACAATGCAAGCCATCTGATTCAAAGACTATGATGAAAAATCTAAGGCCAAAGTTTGACACAAAACATGATCTCACAATGCTTTGACTCTCACGCGAACCAATAAACTACATTTCAATTAGTTAAAGTCAGATCTTCATGATAGCTACGGTGGCTAAAAGAAAAAAATTGACAGAGCTGAAATTAGGTGACCTACCAATAACCAATAATGGTCGCTAATAATCTGTTTATTTTTTTTGTAGTGAGTCATTAATTTGTACATGTGACACTATTTTGTATGAGGACAAATTTAATTTGGTTAAATTCAATAACAGGGTAATGATCAAATGACTCAAGTGATGCTAAGTTATGCGTGACTCGAGCAGATGACTACCAGATCATGATCAAATGTTGATTGCAATGTGATCTGACAATTACCCACTCAAGTCATGCCTGACTTGAGTCAGGTGATCATTATCCTTCAACAATATTATTATTATTATTATTATTATTATTATTTGGAGTTGAGCTCTATGCTCTCTTTCTATTAAAACTCTCATTTTCATTGCATTTTAGTCTTTGTTACTTTGTCCTCCATCTATATTTAGACACAGGTTTCAGTGATCAGAATCATTTGCCATCTCATTGAGAACCATCCAAACGATTCCAAAACTTTGACCACACACATTTGAGATAGTGTATATAGAGCGACTGATCCGGTCACCAAGTGTGGTGACTAGGCCATTGATCATGTACACTTGTTATCATTTTTACCGCCAAGTGGTTCATAGGTCCATCATATAAACCCGTTCATCTTAGCCATATGATGCAGATAGCTTTTGGCTGTGTTTGGGATTACTCTTTGGAAGCAAAGAGCAACCTAGTGAATAAGATTTATTTCCCAACAATTATAGTTTGACTTTAATTTGGAGAGTTTGAATTATAGTTTGACTTTAATTTGGAGAGTTTGAATTGTAGTTAGACTCTAACTTGGAGGTTGACTCTAACTATATGGTGAAGCTTAGACTTAGGTGTTGAATTATAGTTTGGCTCTAACTAGCGATGACCCAACTATGTTCTAACTCTATATAAGGTTAGATTAGAAGTAGGATTTGTGACTTTTATATAAAGGGCTTTTGAGAGAGAGTTTAGAAGAGAGCTTTTGAGAGAGTTTTCAAGAGAGAAAACTGTGATGAATACTTTGAGAGGCAAAGTATTGAAGATCCGATTGAAGTTCTTCTTATGTTGGAATCATTACTATATTTCAGAAGATCTCTTTTCTATTCTTTGAAGGATAACGTCCATGGTTTAACAGTGATTTTATTGTTGAAGATCGTGTTTGATCTTGTTTGAGAGTGCACTTGGGTAAAGAGAGTATGTGCGTTGTAAATATTCATAAATAGTGCATATACTCCCGTGGACGTAATTCTCGATTGGATGAATCACGTAAATATTTTGTATTGTGTGTGATTGTTCTCTACGTCTTCTTATCTTTCCGCATTCATCGCGATCGGGAGTTCGATAGAGTGTGTAGAATTCATAACACAGCCCACTTGAGAAGAGCATGTTTAAATTGCCCTTTGAAAGAGATTCAAATTCTGCTCTTTAACTCTCCAAAAGAGCTAAGAGCACTTACAAGTTACAACCAAACACCCTCTCATGCTAAAGTTTTCTGTGTCAGAGCAAAGAGCTACTAATTGCCTTCAATGAGCAATCCCAAACACAACCTTTAAGAACAATCTTGAAATGAATCCGATTTATATGATGGCTCCGAATGTGACACCAAGAAAAAAGTTGTTATATAACCCCATGTACATAGTCAATGACCTAATCACCAACCTTGGCAACCGGGTTGGTTGCTCTATACTATTCCTTTTGATTTTATTATGATTGCAAAATTAAGATCAGTGATTTTAATCTTGCAATTATTATTGTAAGCTCATAATATTGCAATCTCAAGATTGCATGTTCTAGTTCGACTTATCTATTTAAAAGGAAAAGAAAAAAAAATATTTTTTATTGATAAGTGAAAAATAAAATAAAAAATATTTTTTTAGCCCTTCAAGAAGTAAGCTTATTTTATGAATAGTACGAAATTGGAATACGGAGGAAGGAGAGGAGAAGCACTTTAAAATGACTAACTTGAAAACTACACATGGGTCTTGTTTAAATCCACATGCAATGCAGTTTGCAAATCTATTTATCAGCTTTCTAGATTCATAAAAATTATTAATTATTATAAATAAAAAAACTAGAGAGAGAGAGAGAGAGAGTGTGTATTAAGAAATTGAGGACAGCTGAAGCTCAACTCCAACGTAGTGTTGGAGTGTATTAAATGATGAGGTTTCAAAGAACGAACGGAAAAGAAAAATGTGGGTCAAATCTTATTATAAACTCATTCACACTCTTCCGGTCCTAATAGACGGCGGAGACAATCCAAGCATTTGTTTCATTCTACTTATTTTCTCATATATATATATATATATATATATATATATATATATATATATATATATGAGAGTTGAATATATACGTTTGTGCGTAGAGAAATTTCTACGCCAATTGATATGGGCGCGACGCGTAGCGTCATTTTGTGAAGGAATGGGTGACATGGGGCTCCTTTACTAACTAAGGTTACACTTTTAAAATATTTTAAAAGTTAAATACTCTTCCAGCCGTTATTATTGACTTTTTTAAAGTCTATTTCTTCTCTCTATTTTTTTTAAGAAAGTGTAAGACTTACTTTTTCAGGCATATTTTATACTAAAAAAATATGACATCTGGTAGCAAAACACTAGCACCTCGGCAGCGAAGCACCAGGACTCCGAAAACTAGGCGCCGGCACCCTCGATAGTGAGGTGCTGATATCCTGACATCAAAGTGCTAGCGCCAGGGTACCGATACCTCTATTTAGAGGTGGCGTCTCATTTTAGGGGCGCCGGTACTTCGTTTTAGGGGCATCGGCGCTTCGATTAAAAAAAAAAAAATTATCGAAGTACCAACACCCGTAAAACGAGGCGTCGTCTCTTTATATTTTTTCGAGTGAAGCATTGTGTCACGGAGTTACTCTTTGCGACGTAATCTCTCGTGCGACAACGAGCTTTCTAGAACTAGATCAGTTTATTCGTGTTTCAAACTTACACGGTAGCGCATTAGGTTAGAAACTTATAAGGATTCCTAAATGCAATTCATATAGCTATACACAGCGACCATCATAGGGGCAGCCTCACTTAGGGTCTGGGTCTGCACCGTGGGTGGTAGTCGTGGACCACCAACACGATGGCTCCAGCACACGACGCGACAGGAGGCATCCCGTCAGAAGATATTCCACAGGAAATTCATTCTGACTGTCATCTTCCATGTTACTGCACCTATGTGCGAGGATTTCTTTAACCTGTCTCTTCAACTGTAAATCGGTATCTGGGGCGACATGAGTTGACAAACTCCTCCCTGGATTATTCGGGTCTCTTTTATATGGCTTCAAGCAATTGACGTGAAATACCGGATGCATTCTCAGTCGGGAAGGAAGTTGCACTCGAAATGAGACATCATTGATCCTTTTTGTGATTGGGAATGACCCATCGTACTTGCGAACTAATCCTGTGTATTTTCTTCTGAAAAATTTGAGCTGCTTAGGATTAAGTTTTACCAAAACTTCATCCCCTACGTGTAATTCGATCGGCCGTTGATCGATTTTAAATTATACCCTTACATATGCACAAGATCAGTTATAGCATGATAAAATCAAGGGTGTCGAACTCACAGGAAAACGTGAAATTTAATTAATCCTTAAAGAGATTTAAAATGTCCAAGGAAGTACCAAGGGAGAAAGTTTAATTTGTTGAACAATTACCACACTATTTTAGATGCAAGAAAAATAACTAATCTGAGCAAGAACAATTTGTGATAAATAAAATGATAATTTGATGAATGATCAAGGAATTTGTTACCCCAGATTTATAACCTTTCTACCATTAAACCCACAATTTCATAACACATCAATCACACCATCATTTATCTAGAAAAATGAATCATAAAAAAATATGATCATCGATCCGGCATACCCTATCTAAAAATAATGACTCAACCTATCATTGCGGTATAAATCATGTAAAAAGCATAGTATATCTCAAGATATTTAAATCACAACCATAAACATATAATCACTCTGCAGCTTAGATCGGCCTGCAGGTACAGATCTGGCAATTATGGTCGTTGATAACATAGATCAACGGTCATAATAAAGTATTCAAAAGATATTCAATTTAAACACACTTTTTAGCAGAATTATTCCATGATAAAATTAAGAGACTGTGAAGTTAATCATAAAAATGTTACTTATCTGGGGATCGCATCCTCCTTGAACAAATGATTTAGCCGCTCATCCTTGGTGTGCGATCTCGTTGTAAATTCGAAGTCATTCTTTTAAATATACACTTTTTATTTATCCAAAGATCTTTTTACAGTGCTTTTCCTAAATACAATCTATGATTCCACAAATTGTAAAAGAAAATAAATGCAAAAGCCTACGTACAATCTACCCAGAGAAAACCCTAAAAGAAACGAGAGAATGTGAGCTCAAGAGTGAGAGAAGGGATCCCTAAAACAAAGCCGTAACTTTCTTTTTATAGGGGCGAGCAAAACATTTCTCTAATAACCTCAATCGATTGAGAATTCTTTCTCAATCCATTGACCTCAAATTCAAAATAAGGAGGGCAAAATTATCTCTCTTGTCAATCGATTGACATATGTTTCTCAATCGATTGACTTATATAGGTGGAGTCTCTATTCTCCTTGTGGATGTTAAGCTACTTCATGGATTTCGATGCTTCTTTTGACCTTTTTGGTCCACAGTTATTGTGTAACCTTTAATTGTCCTATTTTACGCTCTTTAACGCTCCAACGATCAGAACACTTGTAAACATTGAAACTACATAACAACCATCAGATGCTTTCATCGGCTAGCTAAATGTAGGAATTAAGGTGTAAAATATAATCACATTTCGGCACCGATCACACTCCCAAACCTATACTTTGCTAGTCCTCTAGCAAAGAGAATAAAAAATAACTAATAATTTAACAAATAAAATGAATGCTACTGTCGTAGAGAACACGATTACATTTAGCTCATGCAATAAGCCTTTAAACCCCTAGGTGATCCCTAGTGGAGGAGTTGTGTCTCCTGAAATTTTTCAATGAAGATACCTACAAACTTCATAAACTGATAAATTCTAGAATTGTAGCCATACCCTTAAGTAGTTAAATGTCCATGAAAACCTTTAAGATGCTTCTGGCCATGCTCATTCTATTAATACTCATTCACTTCAATTCATTGTTTTTCCAATACTCATGATTCATACCCAAAGTGTCATGTGCTATTATCACTACTAAAATTCTTTCATCTGAGAGTAAATTTAAACTAGAAGTTTTTAGATTCCATGTCTAGGCTCAATCCTTACCATAGGTATGCACTCAAAATGAAATTGCTCCAATGAATAGTTTTACTTTTCACCCATATGTGAGATGGAATTACAACACAAATTAGAAAAACTCACATGTTATAAGAAAGACGGTGCATTAAAGAATTTTTAAAAGAAATCTCATTAGGAAAGATATTTGTATCTTAAGCATGCATATACCAAGCACCATAGATATTGTATAATCACTCTCCATAAGGAATTTACCACTCATGATTGGATCAAGAATGTCTTTTCTAAGGTTGTAATGGGGCTCGGGTAAGGGTTAAGAAAGAAAGGGGAAATTGAATTCAAGTTTCTCTGAGAACTCGGAAAAAGAAGCACAATTGATTTTATGATTTTTCACACTTTCTTTTTCGAACCTTTCAGAAGTTTTTTCCTTTTTATTACTTTTCTCCTTCTTTTCTTTTTCTTTTTAACACCACTTTTACATATTTCTCTACCTCTTACACACAGATATATTTTCTTCTTTGCTCTCCTTTTTATTTTTCTACCATATACTCCTTGCAACTACTATTGTCATAACTCTCCACTTCCTCGTTTGCTCTCCTCTTAGTTTCTCAGAGATTAAAAGGGTAAGGCTTTTCAGATTGGTGTGGGGTATGGTTAATATAACTTACAAGAAATATTTAAGATAAATTCTTTCAATTGAGACTCAAAAAGGAGGTGTAACAAGATAAATCAATATATGATGGGATATTTTGGGCACAAACGAGCCAAAGATGGCCTTTGATCATCACCTCTCATGATGGTAATGATACTTATTTGCTTTGAGTTGTCACACAATGATTTCTAGCACAATAATATAACTCATGCTAAACCAACAAACTAAGATAAAATATATGAGATTTCAACGATTTAATAATGAAGTTCAAAGATACTTCAAAAATTTTCAGCACTCATAAAAAATGAGGACAAAGTTTCAAAGCTCACTAGGTTTTAGTCTTTCTTTGGAATCTTAGGATTTCACGTTCTATACTTAATTATCAGATTTTGAAATTAAAATAATGTGATGGTACAAAATTTTTAGTCATAGATCATGAACATTATTATTCATCATTAAAATTTATGAGCATTTGTAAAACAATCATGGCATGATGACAATCTCTAAACGAATTTCCGGTCATCTACACTTCAAGGCCATGAAGCTACATTCCGAAATTTATAAGTTTTACTGATCATCAATCGATCGATTGACTGCTGCAAACTTCCAATAGGCTAATAGTCATCAGTCAATCGATTGAGACAATGGTCTCAATCGATTGACTGATACACTTTTAAAACCCGAGAACAACCCCCCCCTCCCATTTTTTTTTTAATATGAAATCTACACTTATGAATCGAAAGGAATACCCCCCCAAACCTGAATCGTCCAATGTCCTCACTGGCTGGATATCTGGAAAGTGAATGAAACCTCCAAACCTATTTAAATGCAATCGAGGACCAAAAGGCTGACCAGGTGAAAGGCATTGTGACCAAAATATAAAACACAAATAGTAAACTAAATTAAACTTCTATTAAACTTGTGCAATTTATTACATTTATTGAAAGTTTAAGGAAAATATCCTAATTCTAAAACATAATCTCAAAATAACCTAATCTAAAATATGAAAATATAAAAACTAAATGACTCCTAAAACTAGACCCTAAACTGACAGTCCTAATCCCTTAATCATCATTAGAAGCGCTCCATCGCTTTGGCAGTGGGAATGCGTAACGCCACATCTCATCAGTGATTCCACCCTCAAAGGGTGGTGGAATGGGCGCTTGTGGCGGAGATGTTGGTGGGGTAGGAGGCGGCGGTACAAGTGGCGGTTGCGGGTTTAATTCCACCCATAAGTAGGTCGGAATTAAATTCAACGTTGGATCATTGCCGGCTTCGATGGAACGAGCAAAACTTGATTGGACTTCTGGATCGAAAATAAGGTCAAGATCAATGATTTCTCGCGTTGACAAATCGAGCGGCTCCCGTGGTGGTTCTTGACGGAGTCTTTTTCGTGCCGGTTCCATCAATTTCTTGACTACTGAGCGGCTGCGGTACCGGATAGGAGCCATAGCAAAAACTTGGGGAGGATTGAATGAAAATTTCTGACTAAGTGATTTAGAAGACTATCCTAAAAGAAGTTCCTAAACTACGAACTCTCTAAGGATTCAAAGGAATTTCCTAAACTACGGACTCTAAGGGGACTCAAATCTCTATATTTTCGGAGTGGAAGAGGCAATTTCTTCGGAAACATATATCAGTCAATCGATTGACCCCTGAGTGTCAATCAATTGACATATGATGTCAAGTTTGATGCACGGGCAAAGCATCAACTTTGACAGAAAAGCCCTTCAGTAGGTTTACACAATCGAACACAATGTTCGATAATGCTCTGTATCTGATAGAAGGATCATCTGTCTCCTATAGTGTCAATCGATTGAAAGTTTATTGTCAATCGATTGACTCAACCCGATGTGCTTTGTCAGATTGAAAATATGGGAATTGACATGCTCAATCGATTGAGATGAAAATCTCAATCGATTGACTGATGAACATAGACACCAATCCGAGAATACACAGAAATATAACACATTAAAAACACTCCGATTTTCATTTCAAATCCTGATTTGATTACACCCAACGTGATCCCATTATCAATAAAAAAAAAAAACAAATCCTACAAACTACAATGCACAAAAACAAAACATACATGATCACAACCAAATAAAGCAAACTAAAAACAAACATCACTAAACACTACAAAACACACTAAACATCATCATTTTTCGGATCTCCCTCTCCATCCATCTCTGCTCTCTCTCTCCTGTGATGAAGTCCTCGGCTTGCCCAGGGAATGACTCATGGGCAATCCGCACGAGAAGGGAACTCTGAAATCAGGAACGTCGATCAATACCTCTAACTGTAGCACTCAACCCATCCATCCGCGCCTCGAGGTGAGCTACTGCTGCCTCGGCGTTAAAATCGCGGACCTCTTTGGGACGAGGTTGTCTAATGCTGCTGCATTGGCGTTGTGCAGGGTTTGGTCGGGGAGGAGGAGGATGTACTTCATCGATGTCGATAGGTGGTGGCGTAACACGAAGAATGGTCTTGATGCTCTTGTCCCAAATGTTCGTGCCATAGTGATAAAATTACATATCACCCATCTCTTCATCATCGTAAATCGAGCACCCAACTTGGTCCAAAAGATGCATCACATAGTGTGGGGAATGTAAAAGAATATCTTTTCGCTTCTTTGGTGCGGTGGTGATCATGATGTCGATGTGACACCAATACATCTCTTCAAGCATCAATCTTGGAGCGTCAAATCAAGTATTCGTGTGTGTCGCATAAAGCGCTAACACTCTATTCTTTGTCCTCTCGCCCTTCGTGCCATGCGGTAACAAATTATTTGACATAACAATGTCCCAAAACAAGATGTTCATCGGTAGGACAACTCATTTAGTGGACAAATCGGACCTGCTCCTTCCTCCACACATGTCGTTGATCATGAGGTCCTGGCTAAGATCAACGGCGGGGTTGATGTGGTGGTTCAATAGGCGAACCACATAGAAATTAAATACACAGGCGAGATCGGCGGTGTGCAAGTTATACGTCCAGTTGTCAATCTCGAGGCGGATGAATGACAATCCTGCTGGGGATAGTGTTGCTGATACCCACTCCATGTTTTGGTAAAATAGACGTAGGATACGCAGCGAAACATCAATGGGCAGAGGTGAGAGTAACATCTCCAAGTGCAGAGCTTCGATGAGTTTGATCGAACAAGCGGCTTCTGCAATGCGACGATATTTGGCTAGATCGAAGAAATTTTCCGTTTGAAATTGTCGGTCCACGTACTCGTCATTGGGGATGCGCATATGATTGTTGGCAGAACGAGGTGGTCGGTAGATCAGTGGACTAAGTGCTGCCATTTCGATCGCGTACGAGAAGAATGAATGGATCAATGCAAAATTCAAATTTGAGGTGGCTTGTGAAGAAGGGGACCACGGGTGTCCTCATTATATAGTGTGATCGTCAATCGATTGAGAGACTAGTCTCAATCGATTGACATCGGTTGACCTCCACCACGTCGCAGGAATTTGAAACGGCATTTCAAATTCCCCTATACTCTCCTTCCGAGTCATTAAGCTAATAGTCTTCGTCCACCAGAGGTTGATCAATTCCCCTATTAATATCAACACGCGAAGTGAGAGACGGCGGTGCTTCATTATTTTCAGGATCACTATCACCGTCATCGCTGGATGGTTATTACGTGATTAGGATTGAGCCCGTCGATGTACGCTTGGTTGATGTGCAGTTGTTTGGATTAATGTTGGCCAATGCGAGAATGTTTGATGTATGAGAGGCTGTTTTGTTGAAGGCTCGATTATCATTGGCTTCGAAGCTATTTGTTCGGAAGGCCATTGATATGGACTAAGGCCGACTAAAAACGTTTCCCACTGATTTACCGAATCGAAGTTGAACTAAGATGTATAATGTATCGAATTCATTTGATGACAATATCCTTGATCTTCATCGCCTTCACTCATTGGAATGTCTGAAGAGGGTTGCTCCAGAAGCTTACGGTAGGGGTGAAATCCTATATTCATATTTCTATCATCGTCGACTATCATCGATGCAACAATGTTCTCCTCTTCATACCGTATTTCTTGATTTTCAATCAAATGTTCTGTTCCCACACCATGATCATCTTCGTTTGTTTCCAGGAACGGTTGAAATGTTTCTAAAGACGGTAAAATTTCTGCTACGGTAGTGACTAATGATTTTTTGATATAAATATTTATCACACCATCACCGATACGATATGCTCTGAATAAGTTTGTAAGAACATCAGAGTCAGACAATTCGGAAAATACCATCTTATTCCCTATGCGTAATGAAACAATTAGTGTAATAGAATGTTCTTCCGGTCGTGTCCGACTGACTTTGTATAATTTTTCTATAAACTCATTAAATGATATATTCTCCGTGACAGTGACAATCCTCCGATGTACTCCGTTGTAAGTATTATCTCTCACGCGGACGAAATCAAAATGACAAAGAATGGAAACATCCATTTCAACCTACAATATTTATAAAATGAAAATTGGTTGTTTATAGAGAGTTATACTGGACTTAGCGCTACAATATTAAAAATATTAAAAAATAAAAACTTTAGGGTTAAAAGTCCATCATAAGATATCGCTCGATATCCTAAGATATCGGGCCGATATCCTAAGTTATCAGGCCGATATCCTAAGATATCTGGCCGATGGACTTTTAACCTAAACCATAAACCTAAACCTTAAAATTAAACCCTATCCTAAGATATCGGCCGATAGTTTAAGATATCGGTCGATATCTTAAACTATTGGCCGATATCTTAAACTATTGGCCGATATCTTATATATCTTAGTCTACCTACAATATTTTGAAAAATTGGAAAGCCAATAACTTAAAAAGATAATGTACTCGATATCTTACATAGCCTGTTGTATTCTCTATGTTATACGAACTGTAGTCGAATATCGAAATTGCTATCCAAGAGAAAAAGAAAGTGTTAAAAAATGCTAGAGACACGGTAGTTTCAATCCTTGCATAGAGAAGCATATATATATATCTGACGTGGAGCCGACTAGGCTTAGAGTTGACCATTTATGCAAGGATTGAAACAATAGGGCCGTTTCTGCAAATACGCAAACGTATAGGGCCGAAAGTGCAAATTTTCCATATATATATATAATATAGAAAATTGGAACTTTACAATCGATTATAGCAAAAAAAGCTACAACAAGATGTCAGAACACATGTCAAGTGGCGATCAATTCAAAACAAAACCTATTTTGGAGGACGAATCCTCGTTTCGGGTATATATATATATATATATATATATATATATATATATATATATATATATATATATGAAATTATCACCCGAATCTCCATGTAAATAGTGTTTATAATGAAGTTTCAATTTAACAAATTGAAGTCATAAAGTAGCCTTTGAGTTAAGCTTGTTGAATTTTGAGCAAGGTATTAAATTTTATCGAGATTGCGTTCAAATTCTCCAAAATTGGGGTCATATGAAACTTTAATCAAATCTACCCTCATTTCATTAATTTTGGTTTTTTTTAAATATTAGATAATATTTGATGAAATATTAAATATTTTTTTATAATCTCTAAATTTTTTTCAATTTTTTCGCAGAATCTTTCCGAAATGACTCCCCACTAAAATATTACTGAAAATGAAACTTTCATTGTGATCTTGAGATACTACTCGTGGTGATGATTTAAACCTAAGGTTATTATTTCAACTCTAACTTAATCTTTTATAAATTTTATTTTCAAATTTTTTTGAGTCCATCCTACCAATAAAAGGCATCATTTTTATTATAAGCATAGCGAGATGTCCTAAACAATTCCATTGTAGGCTTTATAGCTTAGAAGATAATGTGTGTAGCAAATTCTTTCTTTATCTTGTTTTTAGATATAAATGATGAGAGGTTGAACACATTGGAATGCCCTGTACATTTACTCCATTTAAATCAAATTAGAGTATAGCTATATTTCATTAGTTAATTATTTTAAATAATTAAAATATAAAAAATTGAGACTGTTAGCGGCAGCTAAAATTTTAGCTATTAATAAAAGGCTTTGTTATTTTAGTAGCGATAGCTTTTTCATTAATAGCGACAATTTTGACTGTTGCTTAAACACTTATTTTTGTATTGCTATTTAAGATTGAATTTTTTAAGTATACATCTTCATTAAGTAATAGAGAAACTTGTTTTTGGTGGAAAAAAATAACAAAAGTGTAGGTACTATGTAAATGAAGTCATCTTCATGGATTGTCCTATTGTACCATAGTTTGATTAAAATTGTGCCCCTATCTCAAGTCCGTGTTGTACCACCGACACATTGGTCAACATATAGTTTGAAATCTCGGATTTTCAAGTTGTCTCGGACAACTCAAGATCGAGACGGCTTGCATCTTGGCTAGACGTCTTGGTGAGATGGCGTGAAACGAAAATAATCTTTTGAGTGATCTTATACCATTAATGAATCCTTTAGTGTTATGTCATGTGACAAATATTTGAGACTAATCTAAAGAGTTCAAGTGGCTGTGCATGAGTAGAGCACATCTTAATTAAATAATTACAGCTATAAATCAATTGTATACGTTAAAGATTTTCAATATTAGGCGTTAAAAAATAAAACTAATAGTGATATTAGGATGCATAGATTTGGACACACCGTAATTGCTATTCCCAAGATCATCATATAGCTAAGGCATAATAATACAAAAAGAATAAGTAGTACAGTATTTATAGTGTACAAGCCTAACACCTTAAATAAATTTAAAGATAAAAGTAATATTTATAAGTTTGCATCTGGGAAGCAAGATCTTATCTCATAGAGGAGAAGAAGTAGATGCACTTTTCTGACACCCGACAGAAAATGATAAAGGTAAAATGTTTTATAGTTGTGTCCATGTGTTGAAAGATTAGGCTACTTCAGTTGATTGATCTTACCTTGTCGGGCAGCCGATCCTCTGATGCCTCCGATCCTTATGATGAGTACCACATGATGCCCAATTAGAGTGGGTGTAAGGATGATCTCTTTCTTGGGATGCATAGTCTCAACCCAGATTATATATATATATATATATATATATATATATATATATATATAGGCTTCTGCCTCAATGGATGCAACCCTATATGTGGGTGAAATCTTAAATTATTGGAGGCAATATGTCACACACTTAAGCATAATTGTACTTTATCGGTCAACAATTGAAATAATTGTTAAAGCATCATAGATTTAGATGTATGAGAACAACTCACTTAAGTGCGTAGCATGCTAGCTCACGTAATTCTCAATGAAAGGAGTAGCAGCCTATCAATACTCTTTTAACTATAGTAATACTATAGCTCATGATTTTAAATATAAGCCATATGAGATACATATCGGCTGATATGTATTAAATTAGGTCCCATCTAATATAAAATAGACCCCTTGTTTTGTATGGGGTCAAATACCAAGTCTAATAAGCCAAATTTCGGATCATATGGACCATATCAAGTCATTTGGGCCGATATTAATTAGATATGAGTCATAAATATACCATAAATGTCCTTTTGTAATTTATATTTTTATTATTTTTAAAAATAAAAAAGGTGCCTAAATATTGGCTGATTTGGTCCATACATATCGGCCTGGGACCCGCCCGATATGCCAATAGCCCTCCCTCCCGATATGCCAATATATATTGAAAATTAAATCCCTGCTACAGTCTCCCAAACTAAATTATATATATATATATATATATATATATATATATATATATATATATAATTAGTAGTATTTACAAGATAGTCAAATGGTATATTCAAATTAAAGAAGGGTTCGTTTGCATGTGGCTTTTCTTAGAGTTTAATTCCCCACCCGCCATAAAGCCTTTCCCACCCAGTTTCCTTGGACTCATCTGTTTTCAAACACAAAACCACGCGTTTTCAACCAAAGAAACCCGCTTCCTCTCTAACATAAAGCCTTAGAAACAACTCCAACTAAAACCGCTTTCCACTTAGCGGTTTCTGGTCCCAACAGTTGTTCACAAAGTGTCAGTTAGTTGTGACGTAGGCACAAAAGAGCACCCTCCTCTCCAAACTTCTATTTATTCTCCTCTTCACCTTACCCATTTCCTCCTCAAATCTCCCTCTTTCTCTCTCTCTCTTTAATCACCTCTCTTTGTGTAATCACCTCCCTCTCTCTCTCTCTCTCTCTCTCTCTCTCTCTCTCTCTCTCTCTTGCTAAGTTAGTTAAATGACTTGGGTTGTTTTTGAAAATGCTGAACGAAAAACACCTTTTTTTTTTTTTTTTGCAGGGAAATGGCTTTTCTTGGATTATTTTTGATGGGTTTTCTCTCAATGACCACATATGTTTATGGGTATGGTGGGGGGTGGATGAATGCCCATGCCACCTTCTATGGAGGTGGTGATGCCTCAGGGACAATGGGTATGTGGGAAAATGGTTTTTAGCACATTTTAGAGGGAGGGAGGGGGGGAGCTCTTTAATATGATGTATTAATTTAATATATGGTTTTTGTAGGTGGGGCTTGTGGTTATGGTAACCTATATAGCCAAGGTTATGGGACAAATACAGCAGCATTGAGCACAGCACTTTTTAACAATGGGTTGAGCTGTGGTTCTTGTTATCAGATTATGTGTGTTAATGATCGAAGGTGGTGTCTTCGTGGCTCTATTGTGGTCACTGCTACAAATTTTTGTCCTCCGAATGGTTGGTGTAGCCCTCCCCAACCCCATTTTGATCTCTCTCAGCCAGTCTTCCAGCACATTGCTCAATACAGAGCTGGAATTGTGCCTGTTGCTTATAGAAGGTATGTGTACCCTTTCTTTGTGGCACTAAACCCCCCCTTTTTGCCTTTTGCTTTTTTGGGTTTCAAGGAAGAGCCTTGTCTCTGTTGGATTTCTTGGGAGCAGTTGTTTGGGTTTTATCTTAGTGATTTTTTATGATTTATTTTGGCTATTTAGTTTTGGTATAATGGCTCCTCACCGACATTTATAACAACAAAATGATGTTTTTAAATAATCTTATATCATTGAAGTGTGATTTATCATTATGTCATGTGGGGTCACCATATGTGTGATCAATTTAAATTTTCTAAGTTGCAATCTGTGTTTGGAACATATCTCTGCCGGAAGAAACATGCCTATAAGTGGATGTTAACCATCCCATTGATGAACTTTAGTATCAGTCATAAAACTAAAAACAACTGTTTATATTATAATCAATAGATCGAACGGTTTAAATCTCCTTAAAAAACCATTTTTGGGCTTGTTGGGTTTCAATCTATAATCTACCACTTTGACGGTAGGGATCACACTTATGTTAAACCATTGATGGTGTAAGATTATTGAATACCGTTTTTTTTTGGGTCCTTTACTCTTTTTTGCTATGTTAGGGCCATAAATGATTGCCCCATATTTTTTTGGCTCAAAACCTTTGCTTAAGTTGGTATTTTTTAGGTTACGTAAAGCTTTATTTTATTTTTTAGAAATTTTATGTTTCAACTTTTTAACCTTGTTATTAAATATATATATATATATATATATATATATATATATATATATATATATATATATATATATCATTTGTTATATGGCTGAGACTTGGGTTTTGTTTTTTGGGTGTGTTGTAGGGTACCCTGCAGGAAGAGAGGAGGCATAAGGTTCACAATCAATGGCCACTCATATTTCAACCTGGTCCTTATAACTAATGTTGGAGGTGCTGGTGATGTGCATGCTGTAGCCATCAAGGGTTCAAGAACTGGGTGGCAGCCAATGTCCAGAAACTGGGGCCAAAACTGGCAGAGCAACAGCTACCTTAATGGCCAAGCCCTCTCTTTCAAGGTCACTACCAGTGATGGCCATACTGTGGTGTCCTACAATGTGGCTCCTGCTGGTTGGTCCTTTGGTCAAACCTATAGTGGTAGACAATTCCTCTGAAAATATCTCCATATTCTCAACTAAATTAGAAGTGCCTCTATATTTAGCAGTGCCTTTTAGGGTCAACTTCAAAAAGGGTAGTAGAATATAGTTATGGTATATAGTAAAAGTAGTTGCCTAGTTGGTAGGGGTATATAGCTCACTCCGGTTGGGTCCACATGAAAGAAGGGCCTCTTATTTTAAAATGGTCCTCATCATTTTAATTTGATTGTGGGTTTTATAATTCTTGGGGGCTTTTTGGCCTCAAAATTGCTGAAACTTGGAGCAGAGAAAAGGGTACTATAATTATTGTGTTTAGGACAGAAGTTTGCAGAGGTGGATCTCTTACCACCCGCTATTAAGCATATGAGAGAGTTTTTTTAGAGAGCTATTTTCTTTTTATAAGGTCATTGTAATCAGCAGTTAGCTGAATATGTCCTTGTTATACTGAGCTATATGTTGAGTCTCTGTCTTTAATTGCTAGCAATGAGAAGTTGTAGTTCGGTTTTATGCTTTGGTTTGGTTTTGTTCCTTATTAATTATCTTTGATTGGTGTGCAATAAGTGAATCTTTGTGTAGCAGTAGCAGCTCTGATCTGCCAATTTAAGAAGTCATTGCAATCAACTAATAGCTAACTAACAGGGGATTGGGACAATGGTCAGGACCACACCTCAAGAAGGGGAGGTCCAAGGTCCCGAGTTCGAATCCCACCCCCTTTTGACCACCCACAGAGATTTATCCCTACTTATCTGGTATGTTTGATGTGCGGGAGTTGCCTGTACCCGGGGACTTAGTCAGGTACTGCTCTGAGAGGCCCCATTACCACGTCATCGAAAAGATCAACTAATAGCTAAATTTCATTTTAAAGGATTTCCTTGTTATATGGTAATGTTTTTCTAGGTGTTTTCTTCTTCTTCTTGTAATTCTATTTCTTAAAAAAAGATTAATAAGAAAGTTAGGAATAATGGTGCATGACTGGAATTAAACAGATTATGCCATGACCGTCCACTTTTTAGACCATATGGCACTTGGATTTGAGCAAATCCAAGTTTTCCAAATGGTAGCTCACATAGTGAACTATAGTAGGCCCAAAAATTACTTCATTGGAGGATTTGAACCATATGATCTATGCATTCTAAAATCAGCGGATGGCTAAAATTGGTTGTTCATATTTTTGTGGCAATTCAAGTTAAAGTGCACCAATCGGATGGCTAAAATCGTCTACTAAGCCAAACGTTTTTTTACTGAGACATGTCAAAGATGGGATACTAGTTGAACTACTTGAATTGATCAAGCACTCGCACCACATAAAGCTATTTAAAAAGAGTAATAGGAGTCCTCAAAAAATAATTCTACTGTGCTATTCCACATGGGGATGTGCTTCTTGTAAAAAATTGTTGCAACAACCATCAAGAATCCAAGATTTGCTTTTAATAAAATCATAAAAACTAAGAACACCCTCACAATTCTTTCAAACACTTGTCTGGTTTTCCCATCTCCTTCATTTAATTGTTCTGTTTTGGGTCCCTAGTTCTAAATATCCAAAATAAATCTCCAAAGACAAGGTTCTTTGTTGTAGTATTTTAAAATGGCTTAAGGTTTCTATTTTACTGAGCTCTAGGCATCTACTTGAATTAGAAATATAGAATTTTTATATTTATTTATTTATTATTTTTTCTGTTACTTATCTGTTGTACTTGATTTCTTAGTGCTTTTTACTTGGATGCAAAGACAACTAATGGAATTGAGTTTGCTTTTCAACGTTTTTGTGTTTCTACCTTGTCTCCTCTTTACTTCTTGGTTTTATGGGTTTTACCTGTGATACCAGCGTGATGTGTACCAACTTCTTCTGTCTATAACATGATTATATTTTCAGAATTCAGTATATATATACAAAGCAAGGACTCTCAAAAAGCCGAGCCAGCTCGGAAGTTCACTCGGCTCGGCTTGGAAAAAAATGAGCTTGCAAGTGTCTTGAGCTCGACCTGTGAGTCGAGCCGAGCTAAGAGTTATGAGCTTGTTTGTAATTGAGCCGACCACGAGCTGGGTAAGCTGTAGCTCGGCTCAGTTTGGCATGATATATATGAATAATTTTATGGGCTTTTTACAAACAAGCGCCCTATGCCATTTTCTATCACCAAAAAATCAAATGCCATTTTCTCTTCCGAAACAGCGCCCTCACGTACTTGAAACGGGCAGCCATACATATCAATCTACATAGGGCACTGATCAATTTTAATGAATAATTACAATGCTGCCTTTGCCAACAAATTCCCTTTTTTATTTATTTATTTTTTTATATTTTTTTTATTAGGCATTTGACACGTGCATGGAGAGTGCATACGAATACGGGGCCGTATTGCCCCGTATGGGGCACATTTTCATAATTTAAAAAAATGCACATTTTCATAATTACTGAATGCTCTATATACAGTCTGTAGCCGGTATTTATGATAAGAACGACATTTTAAACTTTTCTCACGTATTTCAATTGATTCAAGAATTTTCTCTTTCCAGTTATGGATGATTTCATAATGGCCAAGATAAAATTAAAAATAAAAAAAGTCAGTTACCCTCACTAAATAGTTACCAAAATCAATCTTCACTAAAAGATCAAGATCCCATTTTTTATAATTTGGAAAAGTTTCTCTCTCCTCTATAAGCTTTTTTTTATAGGATCACTAAGTAACAAATTCAAGAAATGGGAGACCAAGGAATATGGTTCTTGTATTTACTTGTGGGGCATTGAGAAATGACAGGTTTTTTCTTATACTACTGTTCTTCAGATCATGTAGTGAGCCCCCAAATCTTTGTAAAGAGGCAGATGGACCAAATAGCCTATGCAATAACACATCGGTTGCTTATATAAGCAATGTTTACTTGTTTAGCATTGGGAAAATCAGTGGGTGGATGCATGGGGAATGCCCTATATTGATTAGATGAGCTTGTGTGCATACTTTGCGAACAGTATGATTAAAGTTCGATCGATTTAAAATTTATATATAGTTGAGAAAGGTAAAATGACAGATGCATCATATATCTCTATTGATTACTGGTCCTTTGTTAAAAGGTATAAGTGCGGAATTTTGTTCAAGCATTATATATAGCTTGTTGGATTGGGGACGCCTAAGTTTGTTAATTCCAACAATGGCGGAGCTACATAGAAGGGTGTGGGGGCTCAAGCCCTCGTTTGATTATTAAATTTGTATTAGATATGCTTTTTATACAACTTTCTTTTGTGTATAAGCCCCTAGATCCATAGTGTACAAGCCCCCCAATCATCGGTAAAGTAACTATTACGACCTATGAAATCATTGCTAGCCCCCACCGGTAGAAAATCCTAGCTACGCCCTTGGGCGTGGGCAATGGCCGAGCCATATAGAAGGATGTGGGGGCTCAAGCCCCCATTTGATTATTAAATTTGTATTAGATATGCTTTTTGTACAACCTTTTTTTGTGTATAAGCCCCCATATCCATAGTGTACAAGCCTCCCAATTGTTGGTAAAGTAACTATTACGATAGCTATGAAATCGTTGCTAGCTCCCACTGGTAGAAAATCCTAGCTACGCCCTTGATTCCAAAGCACTTGAAATTTTAGTATGATTGATTAAATCCACTTTTAGCTTGTAAATATTCATGATCAAAAATATTTTTTTTTATTTTAGATTAATGTACAGGTTTGTATAGTGGTGAAAGATAGTGTATAAAAATGATTCGATAGTACACAAACTGCATAGTAATGTAGTGTATAAAATCTCATAATAAGAAAATTTTGCCATGATGGGTAAATACGCTTTGACGTTCAAAACATTATGACTGGAATAATTTTTATCGTGATGAGAAAGTCTGTTTTGGCATGCAAAACCTTATGACCGTGATATGTTTTGTTGTGATGGGTTTGGCGTGTAAAACCTCATTACCGATGAAACATGATAAATCCTACAATGGTAAAAACGTTATAACATATTGATTCGGCCTCCATGGCTAAGTGGGAGAAGTTGGTACATGTCGCCATGCGACCTCATCAATAGAAATTAAGAATCTTATTATACATTAGTCTGTTATAACTATGTGTTTAATTATAATTAATCATCGACCGTTACGTGATTAAAGATGATCGTTTCTCCTTGTGACATTAACGGTATATCCGAGCAGTCTATATATATATATAGACTTAAAATCTCATTTTGTGTGTAGAAATGCAATGTAGGGTGATAACACTACAATGTATCAAAGGGCACTAAAGCCAAAGATCAGGTAATAGATGCTCATGGGAAATCCATAATGAATCTAGGCAATTACCAGCTCAACAGCGATTCTCTTGGCGATCATATAGGTAGGCGATCGATCAACAATCCAAATTTTATGGGACCCAACAAAAAAGACAAAAAAGGGCATACTTTTTTTTATAACTAGAAAAAAAAGGGCATACTTGAAAACAGATTTACTGTTTACACTACTATATTAATCCCACATTCCCGTTTCAAACAGTTTTACAAGAAAGGGCTTTTGCGTTTTTATCAGCTATGTGAACTTTAGGACTTTTTTGCCCTTCAATTGATGAGTCTAGTAACGCTCACTCAATTTGGTGCATTGATTTTGAGCTCCTTTCACCACTTTTTCAGTGATGAATATGCATGCCCAAATTTTTGGGTGGTACCTCATCGTCTTCATACAAGTTGTCGTGGAACCTGATCCTTGGACGCACATGTTTTTCTAAAACCGTAAAAGACCCTTTTTTCTAAAATGGTTCGAATGGGGATAACAGCCTAAAATTGTTTTCAAGTAGGCCCTCTTTTTGTAAAGAGCCTAAAAACAAAAGAACAAAAAATACATGTGAAAACAGACTCAAATTATGGAGTTTCCATAAAATTTCAGAAATGGGTGATCAAGGAAAATGGTTCTAATATTTATTTGTAGGGCTTTGAGGAATGACAGGTCTTTTTTTATGTTACTGTTCTTCATATCTTAAGGTGAGCCCCCAAATCTTTGTGAAGTGGCAGATGGAACAAATAGCCTAGCAACAAAGCATGTGAACCTATCAGAAAAAAAGGGCAAAAAATATGTGAATCCAAGTAAAATGGGAAAAAAGTGGTTTCAGAAGAGGTAGAAGAGAATCAAATAATGCAGTTTCCATAAGATTTGAGATTGGTTTTTTCTGTTGTTAATTGTTAAAGAGAAGTTTTATCATTATTTACCCTGTAAACCATGACATCACGAATTCACGTGCTTTGTCCTTTGGTTGGACACAAGCTTCCTTTTGAGTGGGTCAATTCTATTATCATTACACAATTAGCCTCATATTTTACCATTTAGGGTAAGAGACTAGTTCTTTGAATCTTACTTTTTGACCTTTTAAATTTTCCCTCCCAGATATTTTAATTTGGAACTACTTTCCGTCCCTCCCTGTCATTTTATAAATTATAATGTTAATGTTAATGCAACACTTATAAAAAATAGGCAGATACCGATACGTATCGATATCATAGCAAACCGGTTTGTATCGATTTGAGCCGCCACTTTTTTGTTTTACGTATCGGTATTGGTCAATACGTATCCGTCGATTCGTATCGGCCTCTATAGACCGATACCCGATACCAAGTCCGAGTTTGAAACGTTGCTATAGCCACATCACTTTCAGATCTAAGATTAGAGATCACATATGACCCACAATCAGAATTTTTCTCTATTCACTATTACAAAGGGATAACTAAATTTGAATAGCTAAAACACCATGTTGAACCCACTTTCTTTTTTAGCTATCTGTCTTTTTTTAAAAGTTTCATGCCAAATCTTGAAATACTCTCATGCCATGCCGAATTATTGATTTCTTTGAATTAGATGAAGATCATTTTTTATTCAAATCTTTCATCATACAGGGATCTTGAGATCATGCCATGCCAAAAATCATTAATTTCTTTGAATTAGATGAAGATCATTTTTTACTTATCGTACGATTGGTTTTGAAAGGCTGGGCTAGATTTAACCCTAACCCAAAGGCGGTGCTGGATTTAACCCTAACCCATGCACACCAAGAGCAGTGCACCCGGTGCACCATCCCACGTCCACTCAACTGACCCACGTCCACTCTTCGATAATTTCAATTTTCAGAAAATGTTAATCATTTACCAAAAATTGGAAATTTTAACTTCTACTACAGCTGCGTCATTATAATTTCCTCCACAGCTGCGTCAGTGCGCCATTGCCTTGTGGAGAGTATGATATATAGGAGGCAAGAGTGACTTGTTTTTTCTCCTACCCGATGTGGGATTAAATGCCATTTAGAAGACAGGCTTTGCGAATGGGTACCATCATACCACCCCATTAGGCTGCCTTCTCACCCTCACCTTTTTCAGTCAGCATACATTGACTGCCTTTGAATCAGATGGTAAAAGTTATTTTTTGTTTCCGTCTTCTACACAATGGATCTATAGATCGTGAGCATATCATCAGACGGTCCATTTTTTATTACACATGGCACACATCTCAAAAAGTGACTCTAAAATTATATGATCCTCATCACGCTCAAGCATGATTTTACCGTCACTTTTTGAGATGTGTGTCATGCATAATAAAAAATCGACCGTATGATGATACACCCATGATCCATAAATCGATTGTGCAAAAGATGAGGATGAAAAATAACCTCTATCATTTGATTCAAAGGCGATTAATATATACTGGGTGGAAGAGGTGGGGTGAAAAAGCGGCCTTTTTGGGTGAGAATAACAGCACTCTTTATCAATTTATCTTCTAGTTCTATGTTTGAGCTCGGCGCTAGTGCTTGGCCACTTGGATCAATTGCTTAAATATATATATATATTTTTTTTTGTTAATACCCGAAACTTTCTCGAAAATTTTCCGAAATGTATCGAAATTAATCCGAAATATACCGAAAGGATCCCCCACCAAAGATTACGGAAAACGAAATTTGTCACTATGCTACCAGCCCTTTCTTATATATATATATATATATATATATATATATATATATATATATATATAGAGAGAGAGAGAGAGAAAGAGGTTGGGAATATGTGCTCGGGTGTAGAGATATTTCTACGCCAATTGATATGGGCGCGACACGTAGCATCCTTTTTGTGAAGTGATGGGTAGCATGAGAACCACTTTACTAATTAGAATTATACTTTTAAAATATTTTAATATCCTTCCAGCCGTTATTTTTTACTTTTTTAAAGTCTATTTCTTTTCTTCATTTTTTTAAGAAAGTTTCAGACATATTTTTTTAGGTATATTTTAATAAAAAAATATGGCCTCTCGACAGCGAAGCGCTAGTACCTCGGTAGCAAAGCGTTGGTACCCTGGCACCAAGGTGTCGACGCTTCGCTAAAAAAAATGGAGCGTCAGCGTCTTGTTTTAGGGTGCCAACGCTTTGCTGCCGAGGTGTTAGCGTTTTGCTATTGAGAGGCCATATTTTTTTAATAAAATATACCTAAAAAAATATGTCTAACACTTTCTAAGAAAAATAAAGAAAAAAAAAAGACTTTAAAAGAGTTAAGAATGACGGCTGGAAGGACATTAAAATATTTTAAAAGCGTAATTCTAGTTAATAAAGTGGTTCTCATGTCACCCATCACTTTATAAAAAAAATATTACGTGTCACACTCATATTTATTGGCATAGAAATATCTCTATGCCCAAACACATTTTCTCTCTTTCTATATATATATATATATATATATATATATATATATATATATATATATTTCATATCGCATATACAACCTAAATGTAATTTTTGTGGAAACTTTTTTGTTAAAACTTGCAATGTGAAGATTTGTATTTAGCGCAATACGCTGGGAACATAAGGAGGCATATCGTATACTTGTTTTATCTATTAAAAATTTGTAAGATAATTTAGTAAAGAGGAGGCAATTTCTCTCTTTTACGTGCTATATTCTTATGGCTAGAATGATGCAGTTTCTTATTTATTTATTTATTTATTTATTTATTTATATAATCAAAAGAATACCAGAAGAATGAAGAAAAGAGAGGCTTAGTTGCTTATGAGAATTGTTTTTAATAAGTTATCAAGTACATGCTGAATATAAGGTACCCAACTGGAGTGCCAAGCTAGGGTGGTACTTGGGTCAATCTCAAACCGTTAATCTCGGTGAATATGATGACAATTTTGAGCATCAATCAAATTGCTGAAAGGTGAAAAGTAAACTTTCACTAACTTGTGTGCTCATGATAAATATCGGTGTGGCACTTGAGGCTTGACCATTTGGATTAAAAGAGATTAATACTCCGAAATAATCTCCTTCTATCAAAGTAGTCAAGTATCAAGAGATGCACCACCATTTATGAGCATAAAAATCACTGAATTTTGATCATTAACTGATTTTTGATACCCAAAACTTTCACGCATTTCCCAAGGTCAGTGGAGGGAGATTGAGTAGGGTGCAAAGCAATCTGAGTATCTACTGCCAGGGTGGGAGTTGAGATTTTTTAGTTAGTATTAGGTAAACTTACTTTTTGGGATGCGTGCCTTATAAAATTTAATATGTATATTATCTAATGGGTGCACTATGATTTAAGGATCTTTGATATAAAAGTTTGGGACCAAAAACAAAAACAATCTCCATCATTTGATTCAAAGTCACTGAACACCGTCTAAATTAATAGCTATCATATTAATCAATATACCGTTAACTTTAGATGTCACGACCAAGAATCCTAGCCGATCTCAAGGACCTAAAATTTTTTGTTATGACTCCGCACGCTTGTTCAGGCGATAAACGGACATACATATCATACTAAATCTTACATAAAATTAGGGTTTTAAAAATCGCAAACTAATTTTTCTTTTCACATTAATATTCCCTTTATTAAGCTTACATTGAAATTTGAGTCCATTATATTAAATGACTATAAATAAAGGTACGACCAACTACTGAAAAGTCTTTCTAACTATTTAATACATACCTGACATCGTCTAATTGGTCATCAACGTTGTCACCGTCATAAATCGTATTATTTACTAGTATATCAAAGTCCATCGGGTAGTGTAGTTCATATCTTCACTTGTAACTGTTAGTTTTTGTGGAATGAGTTTATTCAGTCATGTAAACTTAGTGGGTTGCACAACCGATTCATCATAATCTACCCAGGTGATCGTGAATACAATTTTGTGAGTGGAAGTAAATCCTTTATAATTTCATATAAACAATATGATAAAAGTTTTCATGAACATTTCATAATTATAAAGCTAAAAGGACATAACAGATTTCAATACATATGATGCTTCTAATGCTTATCACTTTTTTTACTTGTCTTATCAACTTAACTTACGTAATATATTTTAAATTTTATTGTAGCTCTATATGCCTATATAATGCACTTCCCATCTTACTTATCTTACGTGTATGACCTGTGTCAGGGCCACCGTTCGAGCCTATCACGTGAAGTCCACGTGTATATAATCACCTAACCTCCATATCATATCGTAAACTACCATCCAACCTGATAAAATTGCGCATATAAAAATCAATGGCCCCTTACATCGAGACACTGTCATATCATATTGTCCTTAAAATCCGTCTGGGTTACAAGCGTTGTACCATTACGGTGACACGTAAGATATAACACGTGTAGAACTTAATATCATATTCAGCTGACTTTTATAGCGTGTCTTATCGTATCTGTATGTTATCTTATTCATATCTTATCATATTTGTATATAATTTAAATTAGAGTGAGTTATAATACGATAAACTTCACTAAATCACGCTTTTCAAGGGATGAGTTCCGTAGTAATCTAAAAGTAACTTGGATATACTTCGTGTGACAACTCATACTTATATAGAGGTGTTGTATCTGTATATGGATGCCTATATTCCAAGTTTAACGTGATCGTGAATAGAACCCCATCATGACGAAGACTTAAATGTCGTGTTTCATATCTTGTTTCTTTTTAACCTACCATATATATGCTCTAACATATATAAGAAAGCAGCTAACCATAAGATTGCTAATATTACTCAAAATATTTCGAACGATAATTCAAACAAACAAATCAATCATAGGGAGGTGTTAAAAGTACTAATATCAAATTGGTATCTATAAAGGGTTAGTTAGACTTTAACTTTCATTTATCAGATTGAACTCTAAGACCTTATAGGGTTAAAGTGTAGTTTAATATTAACTTCAGACGCCTCGCTCGTTTTGAAGATAGAGAAGAAGGTAACCTACAATAAAGGTGCGTGAGTTCTGAAATATGTATTACAAAGTGATATTAGACTGATCTCATCAGATAGATTTTGTTGATCTGATGAAAGTTGACTGATCATTTATGAAATTTGGCTAAGGATTAACTCCTGTGTGACTCAAATAAGTTTCGACCATCGAATCCTTGTTACACGATTTTCGGGATATGTATACCTTTATAGCGTGGGTAGAAGATGCATTTAAACAGTTATTCTTAGCTTAAAAGGTGGTTGGGCCTATTCCAAATGTTTGGGTTTCGACTTCTTAATAATCTTTAGCTTAAATTGAGTATTTTGGCTTCTTAGAGACTTAGGCCCATCCAGGGTCTAAAGGTCAAATGGATTCACTTGGTTGAATCTGTGGACCCATATATTGATTAGCAGCAGGCCTTGTAAGATCCATATGGTTAAAGACATGAACCTATTTTAAGGTTTAGGGCCCTTATGTCTCAATATGAAAATTTGGTTATAAAGTGCGTATGAGCCTATTTGAGTAGATCATTCCGATATGATGAAAACGGGTAGTTCATTCATATATATTTTTTATAAGAAAATAAAGTTCAACACAACTAAATTAAGTGAAACCTCATAAGATTGACACAAACTTCGAAATGATCATAATCGAGTTTCGATCAATGTAACCACTACGTGAAAATGCGAAAAAAACAACAGCCGATGACTGTCATTTTTTAAAATAACGACAGTTATTAACGTTGAGTGGGCTGTCGTAAAAAATGACGTAATATTTGTTAATGACGTATTGTAGTTGTCGTTTATTTCGTTTGACAACGACTGTTTTTAGCTGTCGATCACAAACGACAGTTTGTGGCCGTTGTTTTAAGTGTCGTTTTTAAAAAGTAAAATGATATATTTTCATTATAATCGACATATTATAGCTGTCACTATTTTCGAGTGTAAAGAAAAAATGACAGTCTTGAGCAGTCGCATTTTTTGGCATTTAAAAAAATATATATATTTAAATTTTATGAAAAGACGTATATATAACATCGTTTTGTCAAATTTTATCTGAAAAAAATAAAAATGATAATCATTTCAATCCACAAATTTACCAATTCACTATAAGAAAATTATATTCATAACCCTTAATTACAAGGTTCAATATTTGTTAGATATATCAGAGAACAGAAATTCGAAAATGATGAAAAGGGCAAGAGAATTGGACTCGAGGCACGTAATCGTTGTCTTTAAAACGCTATTCGCTCCCTACTCGAGTAAATCTTCGAGTTTGCAAAAGGGTTCCAGCGAGACGTTTCCAGGATACAACGAGCCCAATCTCTTGGATGCGATCTGTTACTTTGCAACAGTAGAGGATCGCTCCAGAAAACTCAATCCGATGGAGTACCACCAAAAGAAGATAGCAAGAGGAATTCTCAAGTTTTAAGCAAGGATTCCGATGGATTTCAGAGTGTTGCAATCTGTGTCCTAAGGCCTCCTTATATAGAAATTTCAATATGGTATTGGACCAACGGTCATATTTTGACTAACTCAGATCTTTCAAAGATCTCAACTGCTACATCCAACGGCTGCATGAAAGGTTGTAATTTTTCGAATTCAAATTCGAACGGTTACACACCTTTATAAGCGGTTATAAAACGGTTGGGTCCAACGGTCAACGTTTGACCAATCCGTTTGGCCCAATAGACCGAATTGACCCGTTGAATAGTGACCCATTAGGCCCGACCCAACCCACGAATAATCTGACCGCTGGATCTCGCCGGTCAAAATTCAAACCTCTCCTTGACGATGCGACGCGCGTGCGTATGCGCTAAAGCGCCATAATGCGCCTAAACGCTAATCGTCACGCACGCGTTGCAGCATAACAATGACTCACGCTAGGCACACTCTTCTCTTATTATTATTAAACAATAATAGAAGGTGAAAGGTTCTATATATAGCCTAGGCACCTTTTATTTTTACCAATGTGGGACTATTCATTTGCATATAAAACTTGAGAATAATTATTGCCTAAAAACCCAACCCAAAACTAAGAAATCAAATAAAGTTTTATTTTCTTTAAATTATTAAAATATTTATTATATTAATAATAAATATAACAATATTGACATATATAGTCATTAATTTAAAAAAAAAATAATAATAAACATCTAAATCTATCAACATGACCATAACCAAATATGTCCAAATAAAAATTACACCTAATTAATTATATAAAAAGTAAAAAAATTAGAAGCCCTTTTGGCCAAGAGATTGTATCGCCAAGTGTAATATCTGCTAATGTCCCTTCACTTGTATACAGCTTTGCATTGAGATCATAAATATCATCTACGATTATGCTATATCATTCTATTGTTATTGTGGTCTCTCTATTAGCATGTCCCAATGCAATAACTTTCTTCTTGAAGTTCTTTAATACGCAGCGAGTGGATGATTGATTATTGGTGAATCAGAAAGAACCGATGAATTTCGTTGTACCTACAAAAAATTAGAAAAAAAATGTAACTACTTAATATTAAGAATTTATGATATTGAAAAAAAAATGGGGCAAAAATTTAAATTAGTACCTGAAAAGAACAACCTGAATCCAAAATATGTGTCCTTTAAGAAAAAAGTTGGCCTGATAATGCATTATGTTTTTCCTCAAGGGTCTTTCGTACCTTACGCTCCTCATCAAATTATTGTATATATCAAACTTTGATTCAATATTTTCACATGCTCTCTTCTCCCGTTGAGCGTTCTCTCTAGAAGGCGTTGATCCTTTTGAAAAATTTATAGTTCAAAATTTTGTTTTAGATACACCCCTACCCATGCCGCAAACACAACCCCTTCCATCACGACCACAAACCTTTAGACGAAAAAATTTTGAACTATAAATTTTCCAAAAGGAAAAAATTTGAATAAAAGGAGAGAGAAGAGCATCATTTACTTTAGCAACAGGATCATTATCTAAATCTTTTCCCCCTAGAAGGGGATTGTTCATAATGATTCTCCTAATATCATCTAACGACCAAAGAATAAATAATAATTAAATATTTCAGTGCTAAAACTTTGATTTAAGATGAACTAAAATTAATAGTCTTACTAGCTGATTGCTCATAGTGGGAAAAGGGCAAGTCCCATCTTTCTTGGTGTGGGAGTGATGGGGACATCACGATCAAGAGCATCAGACTTTAAATGTGAAAAGTTTTAGTTGATTAGGATTATTTTAATAAGTGGCTTCTTTTAGGATTAGTTTCTTTATTTGAATCAATTAGGGGTTAAGAGACGATGCTGTGATTATCGCTTGATACCCTAAACTAGAGCAAAACTCGAAACCTTCATCGGATCCGTTTTTCTAAATCGAAAAATTTTATTGCATGCAGATGCTAAATTGAGTTACTCTAATTATTTAATTAAATTATTTAAACATCTTTGTATTTAGGCAATTTTAAATATTTTCATTATTCAATTTAATTTGTGGTTAATCTCAAACTTGCATAATTAGGATTTTAGCGTTTGTCCTGCATCAGGGAAGCTATATATATTTGTGTTTTAGTGATTGTACCATCAGGATTCTACTTTTTTTGTACAATAAAATTTTCATGCAAATATTAATATTTCAATTTATTAGATGAAAATATAAATATTGGATAGATGTTACAAACTCCTCTATTTCTATTTCTATATTTCTATTTTTATATGAAAATTCAAATATTAAAATAAAATGTTACCAACTCCTCTGCCGTGTTAGTTGCTCCTCGCCTACCAGTGGTGTGTTACCAATGCATAAATATTTCAAATATTACATCATATATATGTTGGTGGCAAGGACAAAGTAAATACAAAAAATCTATAAAAACAAGTCCTCTTAGCAGACTATAAATGAGCTAATGTCTCAGTGGTTAAGCGATTCAGTCAGAACTATGAGAAGAGAATTAACTTTTGTTACTCAAGTGTAGCAGATATACAGATGATACCATGTACACTCTATAAGCAACGATGGTAGATAACTAGTTAGTCTCTCACCAGCAAATTCTCTTATTTCTGGTGAAGACCCTCTTCTTTTTTAACTGTCAATCAATTCAATTTAAGATAAAAGATGATAAGCCTAAGAAAAAGAATCGAAAGAAAATATAAATATGAGATCGCGGAAGTACGATTACCTGAGGTATGATTTTTTAACGCATTTGGTCGATTTGGCCGATTTCAGAATTCCTTGGCTTGTTTTTTGACAATATGGAAAATATATAAGAATTTAAGGGCATTTTTCATCCTAGAACTGAAAAAAGGATCACTCATTTGATTAGAAAACAGTTGAAAAGATTACATTTACCACCTCCTCTATTCATGTCCTCTAAATGAGCCCTAGTTAAACTTAACAGAGGAACTTCAGAAAGTGTTTTAATAGCACCCAAATCTCCATCTCTTAATTCATGTGCTGACCTATGGAGAACTCATGATGACGAGCAATTAATAATACGGAAAGAAAGCAAAAGAAAAAAAAAAAAGGAATTTTAAGATTTAAAAATTTTTGAAAAAAAATGGATCTTTTTAAAGAACTATAATAAAGCAACTGATAAAATATGAAAGAAAGTTATACCCTGTGATGAAGTCACATGAATTATCTAACTCCTCCGAGTCAACATCCATATCAACTAACAGACCAGAGAGGGAACAATCACCATCAAAGATACTAAAATTAGGACCATCCATGTTGAAGACCTCCCCAAGTTCTCTATTAGCCACTAAGCTAGAAATCTCACTAGTGCCAACGAATTTTTTCTTGCTCGTGAGCACATTTAAATCATCAAAATCTAATCTGCCTTTCATACAATCCCTCTTGTCTGGCCTCTTCAGGTATGATTTTAGTGGCGAGGAAGAAACAGAATTATATCTTTGAGTTGAATGGTAACCCATATCTATAAAAGGGCTCACAGAAAGTGATGAAAAGTTTATAAGACAGTTGATCGGGGTGATCTCTTCAGAGGAGTTACTATTAGAGTAATGGGTAAAAGATGAACTATCCATTGCAGAAATTGATTTATCAATTTCAGAAGGGAAGGATAGTGGAGGGTTATTAGGATTAGATGAATCAGTTTGAGATTGGGAAGGATTTTTGAATTAGCTCTTAACAACAGACAATCCTTGGATAGTAGACCCATTAGAAAAACTATTTGTACTCACTGAATTATTCTCTTTTGATGGTTGTATGGGTAGCTTAATACCTGCAAGATATAATGAATAATAAATTATAGTAAAAATTGAAGAAAGAACAAGTAAGAAATATTTATCCACATCTAGTTTGTTACCTCCACTTGCTGGTGTGTCTGTGGGTAACTGGGTGCAAGATTTCTTTGCGGTCAGAGATGCATCAGAAACAAGCTTTGAACATTTCTGCTTGTGACCAGGTGGAAGGTTTGAACAACAAAGGAAAAGGTTAATTTCAGAAGATGTAATAGGATTAATAATAAATCTGCATTTATTTGATAAAACATCAATTTGACAAATGTCTTCTCTTGGATAAAGTACATGTGATACCTTGTATTTAGCAATGAGATTTGGTAGGTGCTCTAATAAACCAATCCAAATCCTAGATCTTTTAGCCATGTAAATGCCACCTTGGGAAGCATCCAATCTTGGTGCCCATTGAGAACAGGGCCTCCGGCAGTCGGCATCTGCCAGCAAGGGTCCCTTATATTTTGGAAATGAAACAAATCCGACACTTTTAAAATGGATTAAATGCCTAAAACAACTGAATATCCAAGTGCCCAAAAAGAGCTGTACTCAAGTTGATAAAAAAACTTAGGTACTCAAGTTGAGCTAAAGGTTCAACTCCTAAAATTTTAGTGTTTTCATTGAGCAAGTCTTTTATTGTCAAGTTGCACACTACCCCAAATAACCAACTAGATATAAACCATACAATATACTAGACGCTACCGCTGGATAAAAAATGAATGAACCTAGCCCAGTTCTTCTAGAACAACAAACCCTACCAACGTTTCTAGCATTAGATGTAAAACATAAGTAGCCATGATTTAAATTAATTAGCATTCAATCAAAATAAGAGCACCAAATAGATATGAAATAAAAAGCTAGTTGAATAATAAACACATTGAACAAGTTAGAGCTCAAGAAAACTACATCAAATGAGTGTCAGAATTATAGAAAGCTCAGCACTGATGAATCGGACAGATAATTGTTTACTTCAAATTCCCATCATCCACAATGCCGTAGAAGATTACCAATTAAACAAAATAACAGATTTTGCATAATAGTATAACTCAAATCAAGAAAAATCATTCCATACCTTAAGAGTGGGAGAGATATCGGAGTGGGCGGGTGAGTGGCCGGCGTCGGATGGTTGGGCGGCCACACGGCTACGAGTCGGAGCGTGAGAGGAGACAGATAGTCGGGCAAGAGGACTAGAGAAAGAGAGAAGATCAGAAAGAGGGGGGGATCGTGGGTAGTTAGTAGGGATTCAGGTTTGGTGTACCGAATTGAACCCAATTTTTTCGGTGTTCGGTTCGGTACACTCCAAACCGAAACCGAACCGAAATATGTTCGCTTCGGATCGGTGTACCGATTTGAAGAAAAGGGGAAACCGAAACCGAACTGAAACTGTTTTTTTCGGTCTTCGGTTCGGTTTGGCTTCACTGTTGATCGGCGGTGTTGCTTTCTCTCAGATCAACGATGTCGCCGGTTCGCCTCTCAGCTGAGTTCTCCGCTGCGCCCATCAGCATTATCGCTGGTTCGCTCCCTAACCATAGCTAAGAGAGGAGGCTTGATGTAGCCCGTTCGCTCCTTCGGCCGAGTTCTCCGCAACACCCATCAGCGATGTTGCCGGTGCTGAGAGAGTAAGCTGAGAGAGGAGGCTTTTTGGGAGAGAGAGGAAACTTTTAGGGCTAAGCATTAAGCAACAAGCGTTTGCTTTTATATATATCACAGGGAGTTGGTGCCATGTATTGTGCAAGCACAGAGAATGGTGGTCACGCCATCTGTATCATACACTTGGCATTGACTAAGTTGAATCAAATGATGGAGATCGTTTATGCTCCCAATATTTCACATGATGGATCTTGAGATCATGGGCATTCCATCGGATGGTCGTAATTAATTTCACATTGCACACATCTCAAAAAAGCTACCTTAACGACTTAACATCATGTGAAAGCTTAAAATTGATTTTAAGGTCACTTTCTTATGTGTGTGTCACATGAAATAAAAAATTGACCGTTTGATGGTACACCCATGATCTCCAGATCCATCGTGTAAAAGGTTGTGATGATAACAATCTTCATCATCTGATTTAATGGAGTCAATGTGTTTTCTCACCCCACCTCAGTGTGAAATGACCGACTTTAAAAAGATGGTAGAGATCATTTTTCATCCCCATATTTTGCACAATTGATCTATAGATCATGTTCGTATCATCAGAGGGTCATTTTCTAGTATACATAGCACACATCCCCCAAAAGTGATCTTAACATCATATGACCGCCAACATTAAAGGCTTAACATCATGAAAAAGATCAAAATTAATTTTAAGGTCACTTTCTTATGCGTATACCACATGAAATAAAAAATCAGTCGTCTGATGGTACACCCATGATCTCAAGATCCATCGTGTGAAAGGTTGTGATGATAAACAATCTTTATCATCTGATTTAATGGAGTCAATGTATTTTCTCACCCCACCTCGGTGTGAATTGACCAACTTTGAAAAGATGGATGAGATCATTTTTAGTCCCCATATTTCTCATCCTTGATCTATAGATCATGTTCATATCATCATAGGGTCATTTTTATAGTATACATAACACACATCCCCCAAAAGTGATCTTAACATCATATGACCGTTAGTGACCTTAAAGGCTTAACATCATGTGAAAGCTCAAAATTGATTTTAAGGTCACTTTCTTATGCATGTACCACATGAAATAAAAAATGAACTGTCTGATTGTACACCCATGATCTCAAGATCGATTGTGTGAAAGGTTGTGACGATAAACAATCTTCACCATCTGATTTAATGGAGTCAATGTGTTTTCTCACCCCACCTAGGTGTGAATCGACCGACTTTGAAAAGATGGTAGAGATAATTTTTCGTTCCCATATTTTGCATAATTGACCTATAGATCATGTTCGTGTCATCATAGAGTCATTTTTCTAGTATACATAACACACATTCCCCAAAAGTGATCTTAAAATTATATGACCGGCATCACACTCAAGCACAATTTTAAGGTCACTTTTTGAGATGTGTGTCATGTGTAATAAAACATTGGCCATTTGATGGTACGCTCACGATCCATAGATCCACTGTATAAAAGATGGAGACGAAAAACGACCTCCACCATCTGATTCAAAGCCGGTCAATGCATGTCGGCTAGAGGGCGTGGGGTGAAAAAGCAACCTTTTGGGTTGCATATAACGGTACCGAAGCTTGCATCCCTATTCCCTAACCGTTGCAGTGCTGTCAGCCGCTGGAACTGCAAAAGGAAGAATTTAAAATTTTTGAAAATGGGTGCAATCAGCAACTTTGTGGTTGCACCCAAGTTGAAACATTACTTACACTCACTTTTTAAGTGGTTGCACCGAAATGAAAAAAATGACTTTGTATTTTAGGGACTTGTGACATGTGAAAGCACAATCTAGGCCGTTTAATTTAAAGTTCATGATCTATAGATCCTTAGTGGGTAAGATTGGCACGAAATATAATCTTCATCATGTGATTAAATATAGTTAAAGGCTATTATTTGATTCAATGGTTGACTACAATAGATCATATGATAAATAGCGTGTTTTGCTCCAATCTTATCCACTAAGGATCTATAGATCATGAACTTTTAGGATGTGTGCTGTGTGAAATAAAAAAAACGAACCGTTTGATCGTATGCTCATGATATAAAAATTCATTGTAAAAAAAAATTTGACGAAAAATAATCTCGATCGTCAGATTCAAAGCATGTAATTAATGGGTTTCAGAGTGGGTGAAGTATCTCAAATTTCATGGGTGAATTTAAAGTAAGGTTGTTAATGGGCTGGTCCATGTCCCGACCCTAACCCGGCCCGGGTCGCCAAGGGGTCAGCCCGATCCTAGCCATAGGGCGGGCAAACTCAACCCAAGCCCGACATAAGTTATTTATGTCGGGCTGACCCCTTGGCGACCCAGGCCGGGTTAGGGTCGGGACATGGCCCGGCCCAATTTTTAAAATTATTTTATACATATATATACGTATATTTTAAAACAAAGTTATTTATAAATTTAATTTTGATATATATATATATATCGCTAGCTAAGGTCGGGCTTAATTAAGCTGTCCTCACGTGGCCATGCCCTAACCCGGCCCAATTTTTATCAAGCTTTCACTATCTAAGCCCGACCATGTATATGACCCCGATTTATTCCCTACAAAATCACATTTTTTTCGGGTTGGATTGCTGACAAACAACTTTAATATAGCCATGATATATATATATATATATATATATATATATATATATATATATATATATATATATATATATATATATATATAAACGATTGCTTTAGGCAGTCGATTTATTTATCACTGCTGTTTTAATTTAAATGACGGACCTAGACCGTCAAGATTTTACCGACTGATTACGGCCGTCGTTTATCCCACCCCACTAATGTAGTTTTTTTCTCATTTTCACGTAGTGAATATTACGGATCTCGTCAAGGTACTAAACACTAGGGGTCCTCGCTTGATTGAACACCTAGTTCAACTGTTTAGACCACTAACTCAATAGTAAATGATTGGGTGAATTTCGTGATAAGATGCGATTATCAGTGCACACAATCTGTATCTTGGGTGAAACGGCGCCGTTTAAGGTGCTCAGGTTATTATTAGGAAATTTAGGTTTGTGTGTAATGCCCAATTCATAATTTCACAAAAGCGTTTGTTAAAGGCATTGGAGAGCGCTACCCTATTAGGGAAGGAGAACCAAAATAGGGCTATAGGGCAACCCTTACATGATTCAAAATGACTAGGCATTGGAGCATAAAGTGTTATATTAGTACTAACCCTTTGCGTTCAAGGTAGACCTGGGTCATCCGAGATAACTTATGCAAATGCCTAATTTCATATTCGGATATTGAAAATGTACTACTCTTAAGTGGTAAAATGATTTTGATTCGTCGGATAATGTGATCTTATTAAGAGGATCTATTTTATAATGAAACTTTAGGTTGGCTCAACTCGCATTTCAAGAAGCAAGCGATCAAAGGTGACCAAGAATGTATGAGCGCTCGAAATACCAAAATCAGAAAAGCTAACAGAGCGCCTGGGTTCCTAAAATAAGTATAAAAGGTTGAAATTTCTATTAAATAAGAATGGTGGTGGTGAATCGTGTATCAGGGATTTCGTAAACATAACTCACTAAGATTAGTTGGGTTTTCTTATGAAAGTGGATGAATGAGAACGGTAAGGGAATTGAGAGGTGCTTAGGTTTGCTTTGTTTGCATGCTAAACACTTATAATTAAGATGGGTACAGTATTTATTATTTATATAAAAATTAAAATAATAAATTATCATAAAAATAGAATGATTAAGAGACCATGATTTTGTTGAGAGAATGTTGATTAAAGTTGAGTTACCACAACAACATCACCAATCCGTACAAAAAAGAAAAGAAAGAGGGGCCTGGGCTGCTGTGCACGTTTTGAGAGAGAGAGAGAGGGAGGCCTTAATTGGAGCTTGGGGGCTTCTGGCTGCTAGGGTAAACGGTGAGAGAGAGAGAGAGAAAGAGTGTGTGTGTGAGAGTGAGGGTGTTTTAGAAAGAGTGAATGATAGAGATCTTGAGAGACCTTCGAATTGGGCAAGTCGTCCCAAAAAAAAAAAGCAAGAGTCACTCAAGGACAACTACATTTTAAAGAGGGACCAGCGTGAGTAGTGAGTTGGGCACCAACACTACAAGGCAGTGTATGAGGCATCTAGCATCACACACACACCCACACAGATATATATATATATATATATATATATATATATATATATATATATATATATATATATGAAAGTGCCAGGGTTTGGGCTTTGAGTCGGTTCGTGCATGGGTGCACACGACTCACACATTGTCGTTATTTAATACCATTCTTTAAAACATTCGAAAGGATGGTTGATTCGAGATTTGAGTCATGTGCTATGCGCACACGAGCTGATGAGCACATGCATACCTGCCCTATATAAGGGATTTACATTGGGATTGTGTTGGCTGCATACATCCTACGAGAAAATAGTGGGCTCGAGGCTACGTCATACCGGTCCAAAGTTTGACCAATGCCAAATTAGTCCAAACAGTCGTGTTTTCGTCGAATGTCAACGATTCAATATTTGCAAAAATTTGGGTCGTTACATCAATATACTGTTAACTTTAGATATAGCATTTACCGTATGACGATGCAGATTGTTTTCATTCCTAGTTTTTACAAAATAAATCTTGACATCATGGGCACCAAATCTCATGGAATACATGATAGTTTCACATGATAAGTGACTTGAGTACTAAAAGTATGACACTTAAGTTGGGTACCTAATATATGTGACTCGCGCAAATTGCCTTACGGAATATCTATCATATACATAATTTCTAGGGTTTTCTGCAAGGGCGCCATTACTTGCACACCCTTTTCAAGTGGTTACACCTGATTGCACCGAATTTAAAAGAAAAACTTGCAAGTTTGGTGACCTCTACTATGTGAAAACACAATCTATGTCGTTTGATTTGAAGGCCATGATTTAAAGATATCAATTGCAAAAGATTAGAACAAAATATAATTTTCATCATTTGATTAAATGGAGTCAAAGGCTATTATATAATTCAATAGTTGACTTCAATAGATCATATGACAAGTATCGAGTTTTTCTCTAATTTTATGTATCAGAGATCTATTAATCATGAACTTCAAATCAGACGGCCCATATTGCATTTTTACATATCAGATGTCCCTAAAATAGCAAGTCTTTCTTTAACTTTGGTGCAATCACTTGAAAAATGTGTGCAAGTAATGGCTCCCTTTTTGCAAATACCCCCATATGTTATGTTAAAATTGCATAAAACCTCCTAAGTTATGTTTGCTTACGCTGCACCCCCTACTTTTATGTTTCCTTTACAAACACCCCCCTGCCGTTGAATGACAATTAACTAGATGCCATTTCTTCAATTAAATGACATGTTATGTTAATATATCACGTTGTATTTTTACCGGCTTTGACATTTTTATGGTGGATAAGTATTGGATCCTGCCCAAATTTTTTGGGTGGAACAAGATTGATCTCCTCTAAGTTGTCGTGTTACCTGATTTTCGATTTGGGTGTCCATGATGCTCAGTTGGTTCGTAACGATAGTAGGGTTGGGATGGTACCAACAGGGGTACTATTTTAGCGCTACCCACGAGTCAAGTGAGCGTCATGAACACCCAAATCGAAAATCATGTAATACGGCAACTTATAGGAGATCAATCATGTTCCACCCAAAAAAATTGGGCAGGATCAGATGCTTATCCACCGTTTAAAATGCGGCCAAAGTTGAGAAAAATACAATAGTCATTTTGTATATAATATTAAGTAATGTCAAATGTATCATTTAATTAAAGAAATGACGCTTAGTTAACTGTCATTTAACGATAGGGGGTTTTTGTAAAGGAAACATAAAAGTAGGGGTGCAGTGTAAATAGGCATAACTTAGGGGGTTGCATGCAATTTTAGCATAACATAGGGAAGTATTTGCAAAAAACCCTAATTTCTATACCATCATAAATATTAGAAACTGTGATGTAGTATTTGCAAGTAGGTCCTACCTGCCGAATCTTGGATTTGGCTCAGATGGTTCTAATAACCCTATTATATAGTGTTAAGAGTTAGACTACGATAAGTGTCCGCCAATGATAGGTGGACAGGGCTGTCCACACGTCTGTATAATTACATAACGAATACGGACTTCCAATACTTGAAAGTTCAATCATAGCCATTGGTTTCGTAATAAGTATACCATCACAAATGTTAAAAAAATGTAGTCTTTGCAAATACATTCCCCATCAAGGCATCAAAGCCCTTTTGGTCTAAGGGTTCTAGCCTTGAAGGCAAGGATCAAAATTTCGGGCTGAATTTTGGTTTCGGGCATGACTGAAATTAAAATCAAAATCTGAAACTTTGGACCCCATACAAAATGGACCGAAATTTTAGATTTCCGCTTCGTTTCGGCCATGCCCGAAACTGAAACATTTTGGCCGAAATTGAAACATTTTGGCCGAAATTTTGATCTATGCTTGTAGGTTCACCCAGTTGGATCTGCCCTTAGGAAAAAAAGAAAAGGGTAGTAGTAGATTGGTGGGGGTAAGGTTGTCAACTGGTGGGGTTGGGTCAGGCCGGAATTCTTTTTGCCCAATGGAAAAAATGACACTTGACTTGATTGGACCCGAAAACCTGACCTGACTGGTGAAACCTCCTTTTTTTTTTTTTTTTTTTCATGATTTTAATATATAATATTGGGTCATATCAAGTCTACCCTATCATACTCCAAAGCACTTCAAAAAATTAGACTATTTGCGGAAGTTTTTTGGAGCAAAAAACTACCACTATTAATAAAAAAACTATTAAGAGTATTAGCAGCAGATTTTTGTTAATAGCAGCAGTTTTTTCTGCCGCTAATAGTCTCATTTTTTGTAGTGAAGGTCAAACTAGATGTCTCATGCCCAACCTGACCTGACAAGCCAAGTTTATATGTCCCACTCGATGTAAAATCCAGTTTAGGCGGATTGGGTATCGGGTCGACCTAAGACCCAACCCGTTGACAACCCTAGTGGGGGGGTTCCAAGTGGACCACACCATAGAGAGCCTGCCTTAGGGGGGGTTCCAAGTGGACCACACCATAGAGAGCCTGCCTTATAACTTAGCTTGAAAATAAGGCCTGAGCCCAATGATCAAAATTTCGGGTTTCATTTTGGTTTCAGAGGGGGCTGAAACCGAAAATTTGAACCGAAATTTCGGCTGACAATTTCAATCCCATACAAAAATGTGACCGAAATTTCGGTCAAAATTATCGTTTCAGTGAGGATCGAAACTGATAATTTGGACTGAAATTTCGATCATTTCGACCGAAATTTTGATCCTTGCGTGAGCCTCATTTGTTTATTTAGAGGCTGTTTTGATACAGAGAATACATGATAAAAGGTGGTATCGTAAAACATTTTATCTTGGGTTCAAGCAGTTGGGTAGTTTTAAGGGTATAAATCTATTACCCCTGTTTACCACAAAATACCAAAATATAGTAGAAACATGGTATTCTTGCATATGATTGCATATTCCTGCAAGTTAGGAATACGTGGTTAAAAAAAATCAACAATTTTATTACGTTTTACCAGGTTCCATCCAAAATTACTAACATAACCTTATTGGGTTTGTTTAAGTTTTGTGGCGATGGACCAAACGAAAGGTTCGGGCCCAAAATAGGTATTGGGTACCCAACCCGAGCACAGCCGGCATTCCTCGGGTCAATATGAGATTTACTCAAAAAATAATACAATTCACTGGAATAAGGCACGGGCGACTTTTTGAGATGTGTAACACATAAAAACACCATGTATTCCATCTGATTTGAAGGCTATGATGTAAAGAATTTTGGTGTAAAATTTGGGTAAAAATACGATCTCTGCCATCGGATTCAACACAGTCAAACGTTCTAAAAAACTAGTGGTACCACGTAATAAAGGATGCCACATTCACTAATACCACTCAATTGTGTTAGTGAGTTCGTCCAAATTGAGAACTTTCCTACTGTTGCTAATTGGACGGCCTTGATCATATGATTGGGAGACTTTTCGACCTGCATGGACCATTGATCACACATATTTTTATAGGCTCTCGATCAGATGGGGCAGGTTTGGCCACTTGGCAAAAGAAGTCCTGCCGCTTGAATGGTTCAGATCTCGTGATCACTAATTTCCCAGATTCAATATAAAATGCTTGGGAAAAAGGAGGGTGTAAGATGCATCTACATTTTTGCTAAAATGTGACTGTTTTTTACGTGTACCTTTCCCTTTTCTTTTTGGCCGTACGATATTTTTTCTGGAAACAAGCTCAGCCAGACACTTGTCAAAAAATGAATGGAGTTAAAATTCCACGTGGGACTAATAATTCACCAATCACCAGATTTCTCATACAAGAATCTAGCCCCGTGGCTAGATCACGGGACCCACATAATCGTCATTGACCAACGTCCACAAAAAGATAGATTTCTCGATAAGTAGGGATAAGGATCAAGACATCTCATTGGTCACCTAAAATCTAAAACAGATCACAACGGTCTAATTTTCAAAAAGCAAATCCAACCGTTCATTTCCAACAATGAATTAGAGCCACAAGATTCTCATCGAAATGAAATACAAAGGAGCAACCAAGAGCATACATTTCAAACAGTTCAACGACTATTACCCCTCCCCCTCTTCTCCCATCCATCAAACCCATCTATAACCAACCATCTTGCCGGCCGGAAAGATGGCGACGGTGACGACCCAAGCTTCGCTTGCCGTTTTCCGGCCATGCGCCTCGAAATCGAAATTCATCACAGGATCTTCCGGCAAACTCACTAGAGAATTCTCAGTCAAAAAGCGAGCGGCGGCGGTGTCATCCGCGTCCCAGAATTCATTCAAAGTGGAAGCGAAGGGCGAGTGGTTGCCGGGGTTGGCTTCACCCGGATATCTCACCGGCAGGTGAGAGCATGGTTTAAAATATCGGTTTTCCGGTATGAATCATCCAACTCCAGAACGATACGTACTGGTTCCGGATGACACATTGGTATATATCATCTGATAGATTACCAACATATATATATATATATATATATATATATATATATATATATATAATGCACTGGTACGATAAATTCAAAGTATTGTTAGTTATATTTCTCAAAAAAAAAAAAAAAAAAAAAGTATTGTTAGTTATATAGCCTGGCCCAAATTTTCAATTGGGCCGGGGCAGACTCATCAGGCCCCTAGATTGTGCTAGGGATGGAGCTGTTTGTGGATCGGGTCAAGCCAAAATTTAGGTCTATCCAAACATTTGGGCCCTTCATCCAACCCAATCCTTGGGTCCAACCGGATTTAAACCGACCTGATGGGTCAAGGTATGCCTGACCCGACCTGGAAACTGGTTCCGGTTGGGTGACTGGATTCATAATCCCCAAAAGCTTTTATATATGTATAAAAATGGGGTCTGGTTCGGTTGGGCTCGACACCGTTTTTGAGTCCAACCGACCTGATACAACCCAATTGTTGGGTCAGATGGCTCAAGCCCTAACCAACCGGATGGGTTACGAAATAGAATGGGCAGGTTGGGAAACGGGCCAACCCAACCCATCGATCGCCCTGGCATTTTAGAAGTGTATGATAATACCAGACCTGAACCCAATAGGTCAATAGAAAGAGGATGAGCTTGGGTCCCCTTTGGTCCAGTTATTTTACTGGTCCACTTATTTGAAACAGCCCTTTAAGAGTAAACGTTAACCCCAGCCCTGCCCATTTATAAATGTGGCCAGGTTCAACTGGTCGAACCCGCTTTCGTGTTCAACTAGATCTCCAACCATTGGATATTAGAGAATCTAGAGTATATGTCGTCCTCTGAAATAGGAAACCGTTGAAGTCAAGATTTTCTCATATCTAATAGCCGTAGATCTGGTCGAACATGAAATCAAGTAAGTTCGACTAGGGCTGTGCCGACTGAAATCAAGTAAGTCCTAGCAGACCCGACTGATCAAACCCGACCAAAATTTTGGTTCGGTTTCGGTTTAGGGCATATCTGTTCGATTTTGGCTATAGAAAAGTGGCTTATCGGGTTATAGGTTCAGTTTTAATTTTGATGTAAAAAACTCGAAACTAAACCGATAAGAAATCGATACTAAGGTATTACTTAAGTGCATATAAAAATAGGTTTTCCTTTTTTTAATAAAAATAATAAGATTTACCTAAGTAACAGACTTTATTTTCCATTTTATATAAATAAAAAGTATTATTTGTAAAAAGAAAATTTTACAAATAATAGATATTATTTGTAACAAGGAAATCACAAAAATAGGTATTATATATATATATATATATATATATATATATATATATATATATATATATATATATATATATATATATATATATATATATATATATATATATATATATATAATTTTATAAATAAAAAAATTGAGATTTAAAAACCGAAAATTGATTGGTTTCAATTTGGAGGCTTATAGGTTTGATTTCAGTTTGAAAAACTAGAAACCGATAGTTATCGGTTCAATTTCGATTTAGCATAAAAATCAATCTGAACTAACCAAATAACACCCCTAGGTTCGACCAATTGGACCTGACCATTGCTGGTAAGCATAAAATTCACCATATAGTAGAATTTTGTTTAGGCCTAACTCATTGAACTCTTAGTAGGGTTAAGTTAACATTCATAAGTCTGATACCACTTTTGAATCCCGTATATCCAACGGTTTTAAAATCATTTGAACCCTATTTAGAGTTCAACAAATTGGATATGATCTAAACGTGATATAAGTTTTACGAATCAATATCAATTTGAAATGATTGACTAATGGAATATAAAATAGGTCAGTAGTTTGCTTTTATATTAGCCAACACATGATTAATAGGATAATAAATTGGTCTAAATTTATATCACAGGCTTCCCGGAGACAATGGGTTCGACCCTCTTGGGCTGGCCGAGGACCCAGAGAACCTGCATTGGTTCATACAGGCAGAGCTTGTGAACAGCCGGTGGGCCATGTTGGGTGTCGCTGGGATGTTATTACCAGAAGTTTTTACAAAAATCGGAATAATCAACGCGCCGCAGTGGTTCGATGCAGGGAAATCTGAGTACTTCGCATCGTCTTCGACTTTATTCGTAATCGAGTTCATCTTGTTCCATTATGTCGAGATCCGAAGGTGGCAAGATATTAAGAATCCCGGATGCGTCAACCAAGATCCAATCTTCAAGAGTTACAGCTTACCTCCCCACGAATGTGGATACCCTGGCGGCATCTTCAACCCCTTCAATTTAGAACCGACTCTCGAGGCCAAGGAAAAGGAACTCGCCAACGGTAATAACATCATCACCACCACCACCACTATCATTTATGTTTAAAGCTTCAAATGGTTCTGAGTGACCTGCTGGGTCTATTGACCCGATCTGCCACTGTTGACCCGACACAGGTTGGGTCGACCTGCTTAATAAACATGTCAGGTTCGGGTCCTATGTTCGACCCCGAGTCCCAACTTATATTTAACCCAACATGACCCAATTCAAGTGTTTGCCACTCAGGTCATGGGGGGTTGCTGAGGGCTTAAAAATAATCGGGTCAAGTCGGGTTTTGATTGAGGTACATCATAATTGGGTTAACCACCCGACTCCCAACCTGACCCGAACTTGTTTTGCTAATCAGTTTAGGTTCAGGTTGAAGCCTGAAAAAATCAGGTCGGGTTGGATTTAAGGTTAAGAAAACTGTAATGGGCTTAAACCGACCGCCTGACCGCCCGGCCCGAATATGACCGGTTTGCAGTCATGACTATGTTTAGTGCTGTGAATGGGCCGGGCTCAGCCCGAACCGGCCTGACCTGGCTCAGATTCAGGCTCAAGTAAAAAGCTCAATCCTGGATACACTCGGGCTAAGCCCGACCCATTTTCGTATCCAGGATAGGTTCCAGTTTTATTTTTAGAATACAAAATTATCAAGCCGCTCAAAGCCAGGCTCAATCCCGTCCCAGCCTGGTCAAGCCTGATTATTTTGAAAAAAAAGGCGGGCTTGACCTGAACCACCAGTCTGGGTGGTAAATAAAACCCTGAGCCGGAACAAACACAGGCCAAGCTCGGCCCGAATATCTTTTCGGGCCGGGTTCAGGGCCTAATTTTTCTGGTGAAAAATAATCTGGTCGACCTAAAGCCCAGCCTGAATGCGACCCGGCCCATTGACAACCCTAATTATGTTGGCTTTAGTATGGATGATTGAACTTACAAGTTAAATCATATGTGTTTTTGAGTTGTAGGGAGATTGGCAATGTTGGCGTTCTTGGGCTTTATTGTCCAACACAATGTAACTGGTAAAGGCCCATTTGAGAACCTCCTTCAGCATATTGCAGACCCATGGCACAACACAATTGTCCAAACCTTCGGAGGTTTCTAAAAAACACACAGAAATGGAGATTGGGTGATTTTTTTTGGCTTCTTTGTAATTGTAATCTTAGGGAAAATGGGTTTTTTTAAGTGTGGTTGAGCTTCAATATAAAAAAATCTTCAATGTACAGGGGAATGGGAACTACTGTAATCTCATCTACTTTCTCTTCTATTACTATTATTATTATTATTATTATTATTATTATTATTATTATTATTATTATTACTATTTATTATAGTATTATAGCAAGCATTTCTCTACTCCACGTCACCCAATTCAACGCTCCACGTAATTTGGCTTAGTCCCACAACGAATTGGTTTTGAGATGGATATTCAAATTTATCATCAAGAGTCTATACCTGACTTTACCCGATGGTGCACCCCGACCTGGCCGGACCTAACCCAATCCAACAGGTCAAAGGTATTTGCCCAACCTGACCGGACTTGATTCAATTTCTCCTGACCACTCCAATCTCTTTATATATATATAAAATGGGGGGTCGGGTCGACCCCAAGCCTACTTAAAGGTCGACTGGGTTACTGCATGCACGATCTAACCCAATGGGTCAGTTTATGTGTTGGACCCACTTTCAGAAAAGGATAATGTTCAAAAAAACTCATGAACTTTCACGTAGTCATCAATAATGCATCTAAATTATTGCTCCTATCTAATAGGCACCAAAAGTACACATAAGTTCATTAATTAAACTCCTACCGTCACCACCTTCTGTTAATATGCGAACGAAAAATGTTGAGTTGGCATATAACACCCCAAAATAGCGTGCGTGGCATGTCAACGTGGCGAAGACTTAGCAGGTGTGGCATGCCATGCACGCTAAAGTGGCATACAACACCCCAAATCAACATTCGCGCCTGTTAAGTCCTCGCTACATTGGCATGCCACAATCGCTATTTTGGGGTGTTGTATGCCAACACAACATTTTTTGTTCGCATATTAAAGAAAGGTGACAGTAAGGGTTTGGTTGATAAACTTACGTGTACTTTGGGTACCTATTAGGTAGGAGTAATAATTTAGGTGCGTTATTGATGTCGAGGTAAAAGTTTAGGGATTATTTTGAAATTTTTTCTTAAAAAAATTGGGTTGGGCACATACCTGTTTGCAACCATAAATATCAAGCTCATGGTGGGTTACAGACTTACTACAGCAAGATATACGACTAAGACATCCAATAAATAGATGCAAATAGTGTAATTCGATTTTCAAGTCACTTCGTGGAATAAAAATTTGTAAATGATTCTTCACCGGCAGTGCCCTTATATATTCAATAGGTGCAAATAGAGGTATCCAATTAAAATTTTTAGAAGTTTAATCTTATTTTTTAGATCCTCTTTAGGGTAACCTGCTCCCAATCTAGTTTGAAACGGGTCACTGATTTTGGTATATGTCACATGTGACATGTGACCCTACTTTTACGTAACTATCCAATGTAAAAGGTGTTGAGTGTTTCCAATGTCATCTCCAACCACTAAATTTTTACATCAGTTAGACATTAACCAATAAGCTGTCTGAATTAACCATTATATTCATCAAATGTTTAAACACTTCAATTAAAAGCTAAAATTAATTACAACAACTCTCTCTCTCTCTCTCTCTTAAATGAGGATGCTCAGTGCCTCCCTCTCTTCCTCACCAGTAACTTCTTCCTGAAAAATAGCAACATGTATAAAAAAGGCCTTAAGAAGATGACTTGATGCATGTTGAAATTTGGGTTGAAAAATAACCGAATATATATATATATATATATATATATATATATATATATATATATATATATATAATGCCTCAATAGTCAGATAATCCAGACTGTCCAAAAGGCAATTTCTTGATTGGCCCCAGTATTGTGCCAAGTGGAATTGATCAGAAAGCATTCTGTCTTGCTGTTCATGGTGAGCTCTGAGCGGGTATTAGCTTATTAGGTAACCCACTCAGCACCTATGGCGCTGTTGGGGTCATATGGTAACCTAAAAATTGTACCCATAGTTTTTGGGTACTATTATTCACATCTCATGGGACTGCTTTCTCTCTCCAATAATAAAAATAAAACAACAATAAAGTTGGGGTGTGAGATTTAAAACAGTTATTTTTTAGTAGAATTTTCAACACGGTGAGACAGCAGTCTCGTGAGTGTGAATAAAGGTACCCATAGTTTTTTTGGCACCTCTGTGAAAGCATCTACGGCCTCAAATATTTTGTAAACCATCCAATGCTTCAAATCATATGATTTTTTCACCCCCAATCTTTCCGATAGATATTATTAAGATCATAATCAATCTATCAGACAGTCAATTTTTTATTTCATATGTCAGAATTTTAAAAAATTGCCTTTGAATCATATAATAGTATTTTTTGGAAATATGTTACACATGGAATAAAAACCTTATCGTCTCATAGGTGTGTCATGATCTCAAGATCTATTTTATGACATATCGTGGTGAAACGATCTATATCAACTGATTTCGAGGTATTAATGGTTTTCAAGAGGTTTAAGACGTGGACGCTTTCAGAGATCGCACGGTCTAGATTGTGAACAAGTCCATTTTGGGGACACATGGCATCTTTTCATCAACTCTGCCACTTGATGAGAAGATCGCAATGTTTAAATCTTTTGTGTTAAATATCGAATAAAAAACAATGTAGATGATGACCGGGTTGGCTTCCGCTGTTTTCCCACTTATCCTTGACGTGCACCTTAAACAATTTTATTATGGGTTCCAGTATTTGCACCCGAATTAAATCGATACCCAAAGACCGATATGAAGCGGCCGATACACATTGACCGATACCGATACCTACAGATTAGCCTATTAAGAAAAAAAAAAAAAAAAAAAACTCCAAATCTCGGCTCAAGCCAATACCCGATAGGTATTAGCAAACCGAGTTGCTGAACCGATATACATCGGTTTGCCAAAATAGGGTATACATCTACCCTCTACTAGGTGATCTACCATCTAAAGATCACTTTTGTAGAAAATTTATGGTACACCCATAATTTCAAGATCTACTCTTAGGAAAATGGGGACGAAAAGTATCTCTTTCGTCTGATTCCGTGTCGGGCCGACCAAAAATCTAGCATACCTTTAATTTTGTTTGACTTTTGACTGCTTTGATTCCAACGATGATTATCATTTTTTACCAAATTTTCATTAAAAGATCTGGAAATCATAGATATACCATCATACGGCTCACATCTTGATTTCAAATGGCACACATCCCAACAAATAACCTAAGGCCCAAGTGTTGAAACTGAATCGGCTCGGTTTCAGTTTTGGGTGGCTAAAACCGAAAATCGATTGGTACCATTAGAAACAGAAAAACTTAAAAAAATGTATAATAAAGCAAAACCCCAAACCGAGCCGAAATTTTGGGTTTGAGTTTGGTTTCGATTTCAAAAAATAAACGAAAACCGAACCGATTTTCGGTTGAGTTTTCATCCCGGCTGACATCAGCCGAAAACCAAAATTTTTGGTTTCAGTGGTTCGGTTAAAAGAATCTGCCTTCCTGTTGGACGGTTAGGATTTCTCTACTGACCCCAAAGATCAATTCAGAAAACTAAAGAAAGAAGAAAAGTCAACCTGAATGATGACGTGGATGTCGTCTTGAATCTGCTTTGACTTTTCCATCATCTCTTTAAATTGACGGTGGAGATCACCCACCTTCTCCACCACTCTCTTCAGCTTCTGCACCCAACAACAAATAACCGTTACTTATAAAAAAAATTCAAAAAAAGAAGAAGAAAGAAATAAAACAAAAACTGCAATCGCCCACCAGGCTCTCCTCGCTCTGGCTCCGACTCCGATACGGCACATCGCTCTTGTTACGAAACAGATTCGCCATCTTTGGCACATAAGAGGAAGGCGGCATTGGATGTGGGGCCGAATACGACCGTCCAAATATGGGGCTTCTTGAAGAACCCAAATGGGTTTGTTGCAGCAGAGGAGGAGGCGTTATTGCCGCGTAGGAGGTACCGACCGTACGATCGTACGATAAGCAAGAAGCGGACGGTGGTGATGGTGTCTCTGTTCTTGGGAAGGGGCTCGAAAACGGGTCTTGTTGAGACGATTGCGCCACGAAGAGCTTCTTTCTTGGGGTAGATGTGGGAGGGAGGGCACGGCGGCGCTTGTGAGTGCCGCACAGAGGACACGGATCGGCGAAAGCCACGTATTGGCTGCTGTCGCTCTCCATCCGTATTTCGTCTATGGTTGCGCCAAGCTCATCTTGCTTTCTCTCTCTCATCTCTCTCTCTCTCTCTCTCTCTCTCTCTCTCTCAAAATTCGTATTAGTTTGATAAATGATGGGCAAAGACGGGGGTTGGGTTATATAGGTTTATGTTCTAATGACGGTCGCGTCATGTAACGGTAACTAATTCGGAGGTTGGGAGGGAAAAGATGGTATGTTTTTTACTATACTAATAATTGGTGTGTATGGTTTACTTTTTCAAATATATTTTACTCAAAAAATGCGAGCACCCTGTATCGAAGCGCTAGTAGCGAAGCCTCGACACCTCGATAGTGAGGCACTGACACTCATGCACCGAGGTGTCGACGCCTCTATATCAATGTGTCGGCTCTTCGCTAAAAAAAAAAAGCGTCGGCGCCTTGTTTCAGGGGTGAAGCGCCAGTACCACGATAGAGAGGCACTGACACCCCGTCGGTGCCTCTATATTGAGGTGTCGACACTTCGATTTAAATAAAATAAAAATAAATTGGCAAAATGCCATGTGATAGCCCGGATTTTCCCAACTTAAATTTTGAGACATATTTTTTTTCTTCAAACACTAATGGGAAAACTCGGACCATCGGATTGTAGAACACGATCCGAATATAAAGAATACTTGGTTCATCCACATACATGCAGAAATCAAAGCAGATAATAATATAACATAAATAGATCTTCAATTATAATATCTAATATTACAATAACTAACAACGACCACCGGTGATGTACCAATATCACCAAACAGTGGTGTACAACGAGTATATAATAATATATTGTACCAAGTCACACTCACCAAACTCCACAAAGTACTCAATCTACGACTCCGAACATCATAGCACTCTTCAAATCCTCAATCCACCAGTCCGGTGTCCTGATAAGTTATACCTGTAACGTATAGTCGGGGTGAGCTAACATCTTAAGCTCAGTAGACAAAATCGATACCAATATACATCTTATCAGTCATGCATAGATTCAAAGACGGGGATAAAAATATTTTCATATTAAAAACTAATGACATTTTTCAAACTCACAATAGGATCTGCATTCCAAAAGCACTCTCTTATCAACAGCAAACTGAATTCAAAGGCAACTAATTTCAAAGACAAACTGATTTAAAAAACAAATTGATTTCAAAAGCAAACTGATTTCAAAAGTAAGCTGATTTCAAATGTCAACTGATTTCAAAAGCAAACTGATTTCAAAGGCAAACTGATTTCAAAAGCAAATTGATTTCAAAGGCAAGCTGATTTCAATTCCCTTATATGTCCTATCTTGATTTACTGAATTCACTTACGTCCCTTTACGTGTTTTACACATTCCTACATAGCGTCACTTACATGTTTTACACATTCTTATATAGCTTCACTAACATGTTTTACCCATTCTTACATAGCTTACAAAATCGATTCACGGATATCCCGCCGTGCCGGTTCAAATCACGGATATTTCGCCGTGTCGACCTTACACATTCTTACATAGTGAGTTCGGAGTTTCGGATTCAATGTTCAGATTTCAAAGCACGATATAAATAACGAATTACAAATAAATTATCGTACCAGTACAAATTTCGGATATCCCGCTGTACCGGATCAAATTACGGATATCCCACCGTACCGGTTCAAATTACGGTTCTTATGTTCAAATTATATGTCTTACAGATTTGATTTACGAAGTTCAATTTGCTTAAATGACTTATACATCTGACTTGCGAAGTTCAATTCATTCACGTGGCTTACAGATTTGATTTACTTACTTATAATCCGTCTTAGCGGTCCACAAATACACATAATCCGCCCATAGCGGTCTACACTGTACTTATAATCCGCTCATAGCGGTCCACTTAATGACAAGACTTATTATTTGATTTACTTATGTGATATTCAATATTTCGTTTTAGATTCGATATTTCTAAAACTTCAGAATAAAGCACTTTCAATCCTCCAAATGATTCTAAAGCAAAACACATTTTCGATATTTCAAAATGTTTCAAATGGATGTATTTTCAGTATTTCAAAAGGATAGAAAGCATCATGTGTTTCGAAATTTTAAAATTTCTAAGGCAAACACACAAATCTATATATTGATATCTCAAAAAGATTTCAAAGCAAACATGCATTTGATATTTCAAAGAGTCTAAGTACAATTCAAATATGATTAATTTATCACATTCCGAATGATCATATCTAAGCATCTATGAAAAATCAAATCGAAATGCAATTGTGTATAGACTTTCCCTACTTTAACCTCGAAGTTCCGTGAAATCAAGTTAAGCCTTATCGATAGATTTTCGCCCTCAATATATATTACAAATATATGATTATGTATCAAGAATCAATTCTAATCACTAATAACTTAGACATATTCAAGTATTTTCTCAAACTGAGGTTGAAATGGACAAATTCGTGCCAATATAGAAATTGACGTAACCTTCTCCCTAAATGTTTACCTTTAAAAATTTAGATTCATAAGTTTATCAAAACACAAAAATTGTAGATCTTTTTGTTATCTTTCCAACGTCTTAAGAATCACATCAATCAGAATTCGAAGCAAAATGTTATGATCAAAATACCAAAATAGTACTGGCGAGCATAGTCAAAATCGATTAATCGATCCCTATATCGATTAATCGAAATTCCAAAGTCGATCAATCGATTTTCCCAAACTCTACCTTTTTTAAGTCACTGGAAGTATTCATTCAATTAATCGATTCCAAATCGATCAATTAAAATTAAAAAATCAATCAATCGAATTAAATTCGATTAATCTGTTTCGTTTATCGAAAAATCAGCATTTGACCCAGATTATTACTAAATTTTAACCTTTAAAACAGTTGATTCACTAGTTGATCAATTCACAAAAGTTGTAAGGCTTGTTGTCCTCTTTCCAACCCAATAAGAATCACATCAATCAGAGTTCGGAACAAAACATTATGGCCGAAATACTACTATAGTGTCAGCAAGCTTAGGCAAAATCGATCAATCGAAATTTTCTTCGCTTAATCGGTTTCGTGAAGTTCCTCTCGAATTTCTCTTCTGTCAAAAATCGATTAATCGATTTTCAAAATTGATCAATCGATTTTGACAGTTTCTGAGCATTTCTCGAGTTTGAACCTTGAAACTCATTTTCATAAAAATCATATCTATCATCATTCTTTTTCATTGATTTTCACACAATCATACCTAAAGATCATACACAACATATAACCGAAATTTCTTACCTCGATTCGATCGACTCCTCGATCCACGAGCTCGCACAACGATCTAAGGTTTCAAAGTTGAAATATTGGGAATTCTTTTTCTCACACGATCTCACCAAGCCTTTTTCACGTAAATCCCAAGGCTCGACGCATACGGATCCGACACTTCTTCTCCTTCTTCTTCTTCTTTTCACAAGAAAACTCAAAACCTCATTCTCTTGCAAACCAGGTAACCAAAGGAAACCCCTTGCCTTCTCTTATTATAAGCCAAAGGGCTTGCTTCCCTTACAAAGCATATGCATGAATCCTTGGGTATTAGTTCTTATCTAAAGGACTAGCTTCCGCGTGAAACGAACACACCTAGTTAGGGTGTTATCCATCATAAAATACTCTTTTGATTCGGTGTGGGGCCAACACACCAAAACCATTTATCCATCGGATTCGGTGTTGAGCCAATACACCAAAGCTTGGTGTATATTAAAATCATATAATGACTAACACACCATTTTGTCAATCTTTTCTACTTAAGACTTAACCCAAAGTAACTTAATTAATTACCTAAAGTCAGGTACGTGACCAATTGGGCACGCACCCCAAGGCACACTATTCAAAGTCGGACATGCATCCTGAGGTACACTATTTAAATTCAAAATTTTCAGGATGTTACATTCTTCCCTTCTTATAAAATTTTCGTCTTCGAAAATTATCGGACTTATTTCCGATAGAATCAGGGTTATTACATGCCAATACCTCAATATAGAAGTCGAGGTGTCGGCACCCCTAAAAAAAAGAAAAAAAATATTTCTAAGCGCCAGCACCTCGATATAGAGGTAGAGGTGCCGACGCCCTATTTTTTTTTTTTTTTTCTTTTTTTTTTTTAGCGAAATATCGATAATTTGATATAGAAACCTTGTCGCACCTTGCCTGCCTGCCATTGGGTCGGTGTCGCCACATCGAGCTGTCGCACTTTGAGTACTAGGACTTATATCGATACATTTTGGAGTAAAATATACCTGAAAAAGTATAATATTTTCTTAAAAAAAGAGAAAAAAGAAACTTTAAAAAAACTTCTTAAAAAGTCAAGAATAACAGCCGAAAAGGAATATAACTTTTAAAATATTTTAAAAGTTTAACCATAATTAATACAATGTACCCCATACCACCCATCACTTCACAAAAAATGCCCTACGTGTTGCGCCCCTATCAATTGGTGCAGAAATATCTCTATGCCCGAGTGTATTTTCTTCTTTGTCATATATATATATATATATATATATATATATATATATATATATATGAGAAATGATCATATGACTTGAGGCACTCGTGACTTAAGTAGTGAGACCGTTCACCGTGTGCGCTATCAAAGTTTGACTTTAATGTCGATGGCTTACAACTTGAATTATATATATATATATATATGGAAAAGGTATTTGTCCTTTGTGAGAATACTCCGGGTGGAATACTCTCATCATATTCTAACATTCACATGGAGGTTTATGTGACCGCCCAAATACTATATTCGTGCTTGCAACATGTGGCCAACTCAGAGCACATGACAACCAACTCGAGGATTGATTGCCAAGGCAACTTGTTTAGGGTCGATCAGGTGCCATCTTAAAATCTCAAAATCACAAAGTAGTATTGAATATTGGGTCAAAGTTAGAAAAAATAAAAATGCCCCATGATCATTGGAAAAGCCCTTAGGAGAGAGTGACTAGTAAGCCCCATATTTATTATAAAAAATTCAACTTTAATATTCTCGATGATATTTGATTAGTACTTAATAATGTAACAGTAAGATTCCCTACTATCGAATAGGGTGTAAATTCGGTTAATCCAACCAAACCGAAATTACAGTTTCGATGTCAGATCACCTAAAACCAAATCCTAACGGAAAAATTTCAATTTGGGTTTCGGTTAACCGATTTTCTCACCCCACCTAAACTGAATAAGAAGCAATCAGATTTCGGTTTCAGTCGATTCGGTTTTTGGTCTTTGTTCATTTTTTCATTTTTTTAATTTTTGGTCAGTTTTCTCACCCTACAAGCTAGTTTTCATTTTCAGTTACCGATACCAAAACTGAAACAGGCCGAACGGTTCGGTGTCAGTTTTCAATCGGTATCAGTCCGGTTCGGGGAGGCTCGGTTTTTAGGTTTCCGTTTTAATTTGCACCCCTACCATCCAATAGTCCTAAAACCAGAGTACATAGAAGGTTGAAGACATCAGCTTATTCAATCATACAAAAAAAACCAATAAATTAATTTGCAACTCAGTTTACAAAAATCATACAAGAAAACCAATAAATGAAGGACCCATGTCCAAATAATATAGATTTCTAACTCAAATGATCAGATAATAATCAGCACCCTTCTTTCTAATCTGCTCATAATCACATATTTCTCTAAATCACCCATTGTGGCCTGGTTTTTGATGACTATGTGGAGAAGACGACCTCTTTAAAATAATCAACTGGTTTTGATCCACGTCGTTGGTATATAAATTACAGCGTCGAAACCTTTCAATGACGGAGTCACAAGCCATCGGCAACTACATGATAAGATGAATGGAACCATGGTGAATTCAGTTTGGTTGCTGCAAGAAAGTGTAAAACATCTTGATTATAACTGGAATTTGAGATCAACGAATAGGGTAGCGCTGTTACCCGAACCGGTTTTTTTAACTGGGTCGGGCACATAAACTTGACCTATCGAGTCGTTCAGGCTTGAAGCATCCAACCCGACTTGACCCGATATTTTATCTCTAAATACATAAGGGGATGCCATGGATAGGGGCGGCTCGATGATTACAATTGTTTTGTAAAAAAATAATAAAAATAAACATAAAATCATGTGGTTAAAAGAGTCAATTGCATAAAAAATGAACGGCAAACTCACATTTGGTTTTACCGTTCATTTCTTACCATGGTTGACGCCATTGACTGTGCAGTTTTAAATTTTTTATTTTAAATTATTCTTTGACAAAATAATTGCCATCATCGAGCCACTCCAATCTATGGCATCTGATCATGCGATTGGTGCCATATGGCTGCAAATTAGTGTGGGACCAGGTAAGTTACATGGTCCATGATCAAGGCTATATAATGCCAACCTGACCCAAAAAACAGGGTGGGGTATAGTTGACCAGGTTCAGAATACCTTAAACCCTTTATACTATATATTAAATATCTGGTCAGGTAGATTTTTGCCCAACCAGACTTCTACATTTGAGTCAATCCGACCCAACACTCTCTGAAGGTCGGGTCGGATGCTTCATGCCTTAACCGGACCCCACGGGTTAAGAAGAAACAAAAGATTTGTGTGTAACGCACCTGGTGATACAAAGGCTCATCGAACATGGCAATGGGGCACGGCCGAGATGTTGAAGCCCAATTATGATGCTCAGGATCAAACCCGAGCCTGGGCGGTTCAAAGCCATTTACGGGATAATCTACAGAAGATTCTTGTGAGTTAATTTCTGCATCCGTCTTGAATTTATTTTCGGCCATCAGATTAAGATTGTACAGATGGAGTGGGTACTCGGCCCATAGTTGTTGCCTCAAGCATGAATTTCGGCTTAGCTCATTCAGTGCACCTTCTCCCAACTTGTCGATCTCCGATTGATTGCTCGTACTAAAGTAGCTTGAATAACTTGGGAGAGATGATTCCGTGGAGCACTCCATATCTCTAAAAATACATCACAGCCACAAATCCATAAGGTTAGCTATAAGTAAATCGAGGTGTTAATTAAGGCCAATGACAAAGTATTTGAATATATATATTGCTGCATAAACTTTGAAGAGAGAGGGTGCTTGTAGACTGATCAAGAGAAACCGTGAGTTGATACACTGATCATTTTTTGCAATTGCCATCTTTTTTGTAATCCATAATTTTGATTGAACATGTAAAATGGATACACTCAGATTTGACATAGTGGCCTTTAAATTTGGCTAAGTTAACAGTTTATGAATTCAAATGTGCCAACAAATTAAGTCCATTCTGGTGGGTAACATAGAGATCAGTGGATTTCAACACACTGAATCCAAATAACCAATGAAAGATTTGCTCCTTGTCATAGTAGGCATAAGAATAAAGATCAAAATCTTGGACAATACCGTAACATATGAGGATATAGGTCTCGGTAATGGAGCCACCCGAGACAAATGTATCCTCAGGTAATGCCCAATACACATACTTTGTAGTATGTTGTATCGCAGATATCCAAGACGATATGTCTTGGTATTGGCAACATTGCCAAATGGCATAAGAGATTGTAAGGCATAATCATATAAGTGCTGACATACTTTTATTTTTGGAAATTTCAAAATTAAAAAATTTGAGAAAATAAAAAATAATATAAATTAGAGAATTATTAGACGTAGTAATTTAGATCTAATTTCATTATGAATTTATAAACTAGTATATAATTCAACATTAGCATTCATTACATGCTTAATCACGTACGGAAAATAGTGGAAAACACCATCATTCTTGAATCTTAAATTTCTTTATTCTGAGTAAGATTTAAGAAAATAAAAACGATTACGCTTCTTTGTCTTTATTACTTGAATATAGTTGATTAATTGATTCGATGGAAAGTTTAAAGAAAGTGAGAGAGAGAGAGAGAGAGAGAGAGAGAAGAGAGAGAATCCAATATCAGAGCTTCAAGAGAAGCCGACCTTATATCCCAACTAGAATGAGCACAATTATAGTCATAAAGTACTCGAATGGGACACACCTCTGGGACAACAAGTTTGGGTCCTCCGACAACATTATATGCCGGCCATCGTTATTTTGAAGCCAAGACATGCATTGGGCTTGTTGCTCACTGTTCACTCCTAAAGGTAAATGCAACCCATTCTGGAACTACAAAACCAAGATGGTGTCACCGATTAAAATAAACAAAAACCAAGATGGTGTCAATATCCCGGCCCATATCCAATTGCAAATAAATTTTTACCGAAGCGAATTTTATTTATTTATTTTCCTACAATTATCCAATGGAAGAGTTAATTACCTGAACAGAGCATTCAAGTGGCATAAGTTGTTGCTTACGGAAGTTTTCCTGTTAAGACGAAGAAGATGATGCTAGTATACGTTTTAGAACTAACAAAGATGAAAAAAAATGCATTGTAGGATCAAAAGACTGATGAGAATAAATTAGAGCATTAAAAAATAAAACAGGTAAAAACACTTAAGAGTAAAGTAAAGATTTAGATTATTTCTCAATAAAATTAGGATATGTATAACCATTTGCAAAGGGAAGAAAATGAAGCAAAAAGAAGCGGAAGAAAGAAACAATATATAGATCAAAATGAGCATGAAATCAGCTGTCAGCTTGGTTTTATTGGATATGACTTCCAACTCGAAATCAATTTTGAGGGGAAAAAATAAAGGAACGAACTGAGTATACTTTCTCCTTTCTTCACCCAAGCAGCAAAAAATCTCCTTCAGATCATGGAATGGAACTTGGAAATGGAAAGGCCAATTGCACAAATTATTAAATACTAAATATTGAACTACAAAATGCTTCATGTATTGCCACACACGAAAATTAAAGAAATGACAATTCTCTTGATATAATTTTATGTACCCTTTCTAAGGGCTGGCAACAAATGAGTACCCATATGAGAGTTGTATCTGACATTTTAACCTACAAATAAACTATATACCCATATGTTGGTGATTACCAGATTCCCCTCTCTCCACTTAGGTTGGCCAATATAAGACTCCTCTCTCTCTCTCTCTCTCTCTCTCTCTCTCTTACACACACACACTACATGGACAATTTAAATTGGAAAAAACGGATATATCCAATAAATTTATGAAGATCTGGTGCAAATAGTTTCGTGTGGATGTACTTTCTAAATGCATGGGGTGCAGCAAGTGACTAGCAGCAGTTCTAGCAGCTTTTCACTTCTAAGGAATATCTCCTTTTACCTCTAAGTGAGATTTAAGGTTGGCTACTTCTATAGTGAAATTAAAAAAATAACGGTATACAGCCGAAATTATTACATATTTACGTAAGCACAAGTTCTTGAATTAGTAAAGTGACACCACATGACCAACTGCCTAACTTTTTTAATATGTTCCCAGCATATACATCTTGAGGAATAAATGTGCATGAGTATTTAAGAAGAGATGGTATTAGGAAACTGATTTGAGTGTCATTGCTAGCACTCTGGCCAATCTCCTTTTTGTCCATTTGGTCAATATTGGGAGCCACACTGCTATTTATGACCTTCAAATCAGTGGAAGTTCACTTTGGACCATTCACTGATTTGGCAGTCAAAATTATCAATGCTAAAAAAGGGGTGCCCAAACCAAGGTTGTCGATTTGTAAGGGATCTGAGTACCACCACTGGCACTCGGGTTGGGTACCTTATACTAAGTTATATGAGAATGCAGTTCCATTTATAATCACAGAACAAAAAGGTAAGGCTAACAAAATAATTAATAATGTATTATATTAAAATGTAAATTATTGATAACAAATAGGGATGGAAATTGTTTGGGTAGCCCAGCCGGCACTTTAGGCCCGGCCCATTTTAAAAGCAGGCTTGGGCTTGGTCATAAAGCCTGTGGGCCAAGCTTGGCTAGCACTTTAAGCCAGATAATTAACGGCCAAGCTCGGGCCTAACACCCTAAGCCTGTCGGGCTCTCATATTTGATAGCCTCCGATCACCAATCTCACACCATCCAATTAAAGTAGAGGAGATCATGCGTTTCTCTCTCTCTCTCTCTCTCTCTCTCTCTCTCTCTCTCTCCCTATCTCTCTCTTGCTTAATGTCTAGTCTAATAGTTATAATCTTAATTCCTAATAAGAAATCATATTCTCAATACAAAAAACAATTTTGAAGACTTATCTTTCCAATAAAAAAAGATTTCGAAAATATCATACAATCATAAAGAAAGATTTCTAAGGACAAAGGACTAAAGAGGTTTCCTTCTCTCTCCTCCCATAATCCCATTCCATTGGACTGATCTATGAATAAACGGGCCGGACCAGACCGGGTGGGTTTTGAATTTGTTGTGGGCCGGGCTTGGGATTGGAATCATAATTCCGCCACGGGCACAGGCCTGGCTATGGCCAAGTTCAAATTCGTCAGACTGGGCTTGGATATACTTGAGCCCGGCCCAAACCAGGCCTGTTGCCACCCCTAAATACAAACCATGCCACCAAACTAGTAAACACAAATATTAAAGCAAAAGGCTCCATTTAGAATAGTAAATTGAAAATCATCAAAAAAAAAAAAGAATACTAAATTAAAAGTAGTAGAGTCATACCTTTTGTGTTTGAATTTGACGAAGTGACTCCTTGAGAGATTCTTCCATTGCTGTAATGTGCTCTAGATTATTGATCTTATCAGGATCCGTCCAATAGCTGTAAGAACACCATAGGGTAGATAGTGAGAAATCAATAGAAAAATTACCAGTCAATTAAGGGAGGCTCAAACATGCATAACTATTCTTTTAGAAATGGAAGTTAAAGTTATATGTGGAGTTTTGTAGGGATTAAATTGTTTGAAAAGGATGATTAAGAATTCACAATTTTAGTTTTCATAGAATAAGAAATCGCGATCAGTTCTAGAGAGCAATTGCCCAAAAATAAATTACTTATTTTTGGTCAAACTGATATTTTTATTCACTATAACCACTGCACAGGGCTAGGTAGCATAACAGATCGCTCTAGAGAGCAATTGCCCAAAAATAAATTACTTATTTTTTTGTCAAACTGATATTTTTATTCACTAAAACCACTGCACAGGGCTGGGTAGCATAACAACTACCAGCTGCATCATATTCCCTAATCTTGCCCCTATCCTATGGGATAACCTCCATTAAGACCGGAGAATGGTCCAGGTGGAACTAGGGCTGTCAATGGGCCTGGCCGGGCGGGGTTCGAGTTGGGCTTTGAGCCGTACGAAATAAAGCCCATACCCGGCCCGGATAAATAATCGATCGGGTTCAGCTTGTACCGGGCTCAGGCTTTTTATTTAAGCCCATATCCGACCCAAGCTAGGGCAGGCCAGGTTTGGGCTGAACCCAGCCCATTGACAGCCTAATGTGGAATCATGGATGTAGAGAGACACGTTACACGTGAGGTGGCATGAATAATAATAACCTGGCCCGATATGTATAACCTAAGCAATCCTCACCTTACAAGCATGGATCAAAATCTCGGTTTTCTGATACGTATCGTCCAGCTCCAAAACCGATACGTACCGAATGATACATACTGATACTTTTCCTTCGTCACTTGAAGCTGGGGGACTTACTGGACGATAATTTGAAATTATCGGACGATAAATTGGACGATACAAACGATAATTTGACTGTTTTTAAGGGGCCCCGAGAAACACCCTATATACCGTATCGTTCAGGTTCAAAACAGATACGTATCGATATCGGATGATATTTTGATCCATGCTTACAAGCCGATTTTGTGAGGTTGAGTTAGGCCCACGGAATTCTACAATAGAGCAGGCACAACAGGGCTGGAAGCCTTTGGGATATATATAACCTGGGCAATCCTCACCTTACAAGCCGGTTTTGTGAGGTTGAGTTAGGCCCATGGAATTCTACAATAGTTAGTTGACATAAATATTTTTTTATATAAAAAAAAAAAAATCAAGAAGAATTATAAGTGGCACCTCAATCTCTTGTGTATCTTTGATAATTGATCCTCCAAAAGCCTCGACTGGTTGCTCAATTCCTGTCCAGAAAACTTCCGTCAAAATCTCAAGTCCATGGAAATATAAAATCGAAGTAAATTTAAACAAGAAAAAATGCTGTTTATAGCCATTATCATTGTGAAGCATACCTCAACATTCTGGGAACTGCAAAACAAAAAAACGGTTATATTAGAAATCTCAACTGGTTCAGATTGACAAGTAATGTAACACAAAATGAAAAAGATTTAGTATAAGGTACACGACCCGACTGCCAGAGGTGGCACTTGGATCAAATCTCAAATTGACAACCTAATAAATGCACTGATAAAAGCACCAAATCAGCAAAAGGTCAAAATTGAGACCGGAGTGTCACTGATGGCACTCAGGTTGCATACCTAATACCAGCTAAAAGTAGTGAATACCTCATTCCCAAAAAATCCTGTATATTGACATCATGGTCCAATTTCTTGAACGTTTTCTTCAGTGCCTAAATTCCCAAAGGAAAAAAATCAATGCATTGTATAAAAATAAGACAATGATAATTGATTTCTCAAAGGGTTCCTTTAAATTCAACCAGCGAATCTTTGATTTCACCCACGCTGAAATCCCTTGACTGGTTTGAATCAGATGATGGAGATCATTTTTCGTCCCAATCTTATACAAGATGGATCTTGAGATCATGAGCGTACCCTTAGACGAACAGTTTTTTATTTCACGTGGCACACATCCTAGAAAAGTGGCCTTAACATCATATGGAACTCTTCACGCTCAAACCTGATTCAACGTCACTTTTTTGGGATATGTGCCACGTGAACTCAAAATACTGACCATCTGATGGTACGCCCATGATCTCAAGATCCGTTGTGTGAAAGATTGGGACGAAAAACATTCTCTACCATCTGATTCAAAGCAGTCAATGGGTCCCAGCATGGGTGAACTCAAAGATTCGGTGGGTGAATTAAAGGTACTCTTTCTCAAAAACCTAATTGCTATGCAAATAGAATATTTAGAAGGCTACAAGATCATCAAGAACTCACTTCAAGGCTTTCCAGCTTTCTGTTCCAATCAAAAACAAAAAATTAGTCAATCTAAGAACGTTTGAGTTAAATCCATAAACAAGAAAATAAGAAGTCACGAGTCAATGTAAGTTTGGATTCACCTTTTCGCCCTCTCTTGTGGAGTTAATTGAGCAAACCTCCCAATAACCTCTTCAATATTGCTGAAAAATAAATATGAGAAGATTAGAAAAACAAAAAAAAAAAAGAGAAGATATATAAAACAGAAAGATGACAACGCAAATTTATAATTCAAATGACAGTGAATCCTTAAAACAGAACAGAGCTGCTAACGGAAAAGAATCGCTTTAAGGTACCCGACCTAAGCGCCATTGGCAGCGCTTGGGTCAGTCTTGCTCCATCAACCTTGAAAAAAGTGCTGATATTTTTTAGCGCCAAATCAGGTGTGCTCCTAGATTGCTGTGTCAGGTGTGCTCCTAGATTGCTGTGGGCCTCCCAAGGTTTGACCCTTTGGGCAGAAGGAGATTGACCAGAGTGCCACCGCTGGTCAGGTACGTAATACCAGCTCAATGAAAGATGAGTAAGATGGTAAACCTTACAAGATGTCGAGAAAAGATTTGGTTAAATGCATCCCACTTAAAAGCTTATGTATGTAAGAATTTTGGGACCTTTTGGGAAAATTTCCTAGAGAAATTGGGCACACATGTTTTATTGTAAACCTTAAAATCCCTTTAGGCATTTATGGTTTTAAACTTGTGTATTTTGGGAACAATTGGTATCGTGAGTGCCGAGTATTTGAAGGAGTTTGTAGATCAATGAAGAGAACGGGAACCGTTAAACAACAACAACAACAAGACGTGACATGGATTTTGAAAACCTAAAATCCCAGTATTGTGGCAGGGACAGGGGACGGTCATTTTGAAAACATAAAAAGTAGAGATTTGTAAGTCATCTGCCAGGGCCTGTTTCTGTGTGCGCAAGTAATGGCTCCCCGAAAGGATAGGAGGGAAAGAAGAAGAAAGAAGAATGAAGAAAAAAGAAGAGGGAGAAGGGATCTGTTGGAACCCGACGAGGGATACCCTTGGCATTGCGAAAGCTAACCACCAAAGAGAAACACCTTGGGTAGGAACTTACACCATGGTTCCACAACCAACAAGCTATGAACTACACAACTAGCAACCGATCAAAGTAAACAACTAGATAAGAAAGTAAATAGGAAGTAGAGATACTTACACGCGAGATTTACGTGGTTCGGTTATGCCTACATCCACGGGGGTGACGAGAGAATCCACTATGAAGAACACCGACGACTTGCACAGCCCGCAAGCTCGTTCCAAAGAATGGAAGCTTTGATTGCTATCTACAAAGAAATCAACCTCTCTTTGTACAATCTCTCCAAGCTCACTCTTTCTATTAACCTTCTTCTTGGACTTACATTCTCCCACTAGTTCTTCAACTCTTTTCACTATTGTTTATGTTCTACCACACACATGTATTTATATGTTTGACCACATATAGCTAAAAGCACCAAAAAATGTTACTAAGTGTGTCATTCACAATTCTCCACCTCGTACATCATTTGATAGACCTCAAATTTTGGACGAACACAAGAAGAGGCTACAAACACCTAGAAATGTACCTCGACATAACTGAGCCGTAGACCCAACCGACTACACCATTCTGATCATGGCTGCCTGCGTACTCTCAACCGGGATCAAGCCACTGTAGTTCCTATAACCAGGATGAAGACTCTACCTCACCCCAACACCACCCTGAAGGGCCAAACCCTCATGGGTAATCAACACGGGCTGATATGAAGCAAGTCCAAGCAATGCTGAAACTTGCTACCTATCACCACCTTGGTTAACATGTCTGCTGGATTCTCATTTGTGTGCACCTTTATGAGAGAAACATCACCTTCTTCTACGACATCCCGCACAAAATGATACCTGACATCGATATGCTTGGTACGAGCATGATGAACCTGATTCTTAGCCAAGTGAATCGCACTTTGGCTATCACACCACAAGTCCACACAATCCTGCTTAATCCCCAAATCATCTAGAAGACCCCACAACCACAATGCTTCCTTCACTCCCTTTGCCATGGCCATGTGCTTGGCCTCTGTAGTAGAAAGTGTCATTATAGCCTGTAACATCGATCGCCAACTAACTGGAGCACCATGTATACTGAACACATAACCAGTAGTAGATCGTCGTCTGTCTAGATCACCTGCATAATCTGAGTCCACAAATCCGCTAATCTGACATGTATCTCTACCAAAGCACAAACCCGTATCAGCGGTACCTTTCCAAGTACCTCAGGACCCACTTCACTGCCTCCCAATGTGCCTTCCCTGGGTTCGCCATGAACCTACTGACCACACTGACCGCCTGTGAAATATCTGGACGTGTACACACCATGGCATACATTACACTGCCGACTGCACTAGCATAAGCTACACGCTCCATGCGTGCCTTCTCTTCCACTGTAGTTGGAGATTGTTTACCAGAGAGCCTGAAATGTGGAGCCAATGGAGTCACCACTAGTTTAGCACCTTGCATCCCGAATCTCGCGATAACCCGCTCAATGTATCCTTTCTGACTCAAGAACAATCGACGGTTCGACCCCTCTCTTCTAATCTCCATACCCAATATTTTCTTAGCAGCGCCAATATCCTTCATCTCAAACTCTTTATCGAGCTAAGATTTCAGCCTATCTATCTCCACCTTGCTCTTTGAAGCAATAAGCATGTCATCCACATACAACAAAAGATAGATATAATCACCTTCATGAAGTTTCCGAATATAAACACTGTTGATGCATATATAAACACTCTTTGAAGCAATAAGCATGTCATACTCACTTCTAGAGAACCCATGCTTTAGCATGAAGGAGTGAAATCACTTGTACCATTGCCAAGGAGATTGCTTCAATCCATATAATGATTTCCTCAAGCGACATACCTGGCGTTCCTTATCCTCAACTTGTAACCCTCAGGTTGATGCATATAGATTTTCTCATCCAAGTCTTCGTGCAAGAAGGTTGTTTTGACAAGGAGTTGTTCCAGCTCAAGATCACCATGAGCAACACTACTCAATAGCACTCGAATAGAAGTGTGCTTCACCACCAGAGAAAAGATCTCATTGTAGTCCACTCCCTCTCTTTGTGCAAACCCCTTAGCCACTAGCCTCGCCTTGTACCTTGTACCACCGAGTTCAGAAGGATCCTCTTTCTTCTTGTACACCCACTTACAACCAATAGCTTTCTTTCCTACGAGCAATGGGACGACCTCCCATGTTTGATTCTATCGAAGAGACTCCATCTCTTCTTCCATTGCAACCAACCAACTCTTACTATTGTTGTCCCGAATAGCTTCCTTGAAGGTGACTGGCTCATCATCCTCCACCGAGAGTGCGTACTCGACCAAATTCACCTGCCCATAGTGCCTCAAAGGCTTGTCCGACCCCAGCTTCTAAACTTGCTTGTATGCTTGCCTTGGCCTAGTGGAAACCAAACTATCCAGTGCCTGTGCATTCTCTTGGTTAACCGCCTCATGTTCAAGCTTATCATCCCTCATATCATGAGTGTCTCCATGATCCTCCTCTTGAGCACGACTAGAACTTGGTTGATCTTTAGGTTCTATATCAAGACTTTGAAGTCCCAATACCATCATCACTGGGCACCGTAGCTTTCGAAGAAGCTACCATAGAGTTTTCATAAAAAATAACATTCCTGCTGATTATGAACTTAGAATCTTCCACACACCAAAGACGATAGCCTTTTACACCTGCTGCATACCCCAAGAATATTGCCTTCTTGGCTCTTGCGTCAAGCTTTCCCTCGTTGACGTGGTAGTAGGCTGTGCACCCGAAAATTCTGAGTCTCTCATAATCTGCATGTTCTCCTGACTATAACCTATAAGGTACATCTCCATCTAACTATGAATGAGGAGACCGGTTGATAATGTAGCAAGTTGTAGCAACCGATCTGCCCACCATTCTCTGCCCAAACCAGCATATGATCGCATACACATTGCTTTCTCTCGCAATGTACGGCTCATTCTCTCTGCGACTCCATTCTGCTGTGGTGTTTTCCTGACTATCCAGTGTCGAGCAATACCTTCCTGATCACAAAACTCCTTAAAAGCACCCTATGTATACTCTGTACCATTATCAGATCGCAGTGTTTTCAATTTCTTGCATGTTCTGTTCTCAACCATTGTCTTCCAGTTCTTGAACGTGTCGAATACCTCATTCTTATGCTTCAAGAAATAAATCTAAGCATACCTAGAATAATCATCGACAAATGTGACAAAGTACCTTGAACCACCCTTGGAAGTAATTGTGGCTGGACCCTAAACATCTGTATGCACATAGTCTAATATACCTCTACTTCTGTGTTTGCTTGATTTGAACTGAACCCGGTGTGCTTTACCGTACATGCAATGCTCGCAAAAATCCATGCAAGGCTTTTTCAAATTCTTCAACAAACCTTCTTTACCGAGCAGATCTAGACCCCTTTCTGACATGTGCCCAAGCCGCCTATGCCATAACCGAGTGCACTCACATGGGTCTCCACCACTTCCACTTGTTCCAGCCGTTGCACTTCCTGTCACCGTCGCACCCAAAAGAGCATAGAAATTTCCTTGACGAATACCTTTCATCACTACCAAAGAACCACGAACAACATTCTTTACTCCATTCCATGTAACTATCTTGCAGCCATCGGAGTCCAAAGCACCAACAGAAATAAGGTTCTCAAATCAGGGACATGTCTCACATCCATCAAAGTTTTGACCACTCCATCATGCATCTTGATTCTAATCGAACCAAGCCCCACCGTTTTACAAGAATGGTTATTCCCCATCAATACGGTTCCACCATCAATGCTTTTATAGGTAGTAAACCACTTCCTATTAGGACACATATGGTAAGAATAGCCCCAAATCAAGAATCCACTGATCAGAAATTTCTTCATCACCGATGACGGAGTAACATTCATCGCTGCCCCCTTCTTCCGATGCATAACTAGCCTCTTGCTTGCCTTGTACCTTCCGGTTGTTGTTGTTCTTCTTCTTTCATCTTGCTCTTTTGTTAGGGCAATTTGCTTTGAAATGCCCAAGCTCACCGCATTTGAAACACAGTCTTTCCGCAAGAGGTCTAGAATTCCTCCCTTGCCTTTTCCTCGGCTCAGTGCTTCTACCTCTTACAAACAGCCCTTGTGCTTGCTCCTTGTTACCACTAGCAGCCATTCCACTAGTTGCCATCTTCCAAAGATCATCCGCTAGAAGTGATGTTCTAGTCTCATTCATTGTAAGATGTTCACCTACAAGCATCAATGTTTGTACAAGGTTCTCATAAGACTTTGGCAACGAAAGAAGTAGTAGAAGTGCTTGATCCTCATCATCTACCTTCACATCAATGTCCTTCAAATCTGATACGCACCTATCAAATTTGTTGATGTACTCCCGGATTGGTGTGCCTTCCTCCATCTTGCAAGTATACAATTTGGACTTCAAATAGATACGATTTGTTAGAGTCTTCGTCATGAAGTTTGCCTCCAACTTTGACCACATATCCGCAGCCGTTACCTCACCATCAACCAAGAAAGCAATATCTCTTTCAAGACATAGAATGATCGACGTTCGTGCTTCAAGATCTAGTTCTTCCTAATCCTCATCGGACATGTCTATGTGCTTCTTTTTTTTACCCGCCAAAGCTTTGTGCAATTTCTGTGAGATTAACAAATTCTTCTTCATTTGCATTCTCCAATAGGAAAAATCATTCTTCCCACTGAATTTCTCTATCCCATACTTCCCAACTTTAACTATTCCACTAGTTGATGTCATTTATCCGCTTGTTTAACAACCAAATTCTCTCAGGAATTTCAACAAACACCTTGTGTGCACAACACAATACTCAAGCCAAACACTCAAACTGGAGCTTTACCACCCTGATCTGACAAGTGGCTTCTCTCAGAAATTTCAACAAACACCTTGTGTGCACAACTCAAGACTCAAGCCAAACACTCAAACCGGAGCTTTATCACCCGTGTACAAAACTTTAGGTATTTTTGTTATTTTATGCACTTCTTCTTGCCTCCGTTTTTTAAAATGTTGGTGCTGAAATCCAACCTTAGATTCCGTTTATTATTTTTGAACAAAAGAATGATTTAAAGATCCTAATCCAATTGTTTTATGTATGTAGTAGGGACAGGTGGACCCGAAAGACATTCGATTAGTTAATATTCTCCTTAGTAAATAAAAAAAATACTTACTAAAAACATTCGATTAGATTAATGCACAAATATAACAGTATTTAACTATTATATAGTAAAGATATTATATATCAGATTAATGTACAAATATAACAGTATTTAACTATTATGTATGCAGATTAGTTCATGAGAGTGTGCATATATAAATTATTATGTTTATGAGGTATTCAAAGAGTTTATCACATGTTGAAGAGTCAGACAAAGAATAGGAAGCCCAAGTGAAGAGTCCAGGGAAGGTATAATGTCTCTTGGAAAAAATTGGTTTATAGGTAGAAAGCTTATTAAATGATGAAATAAGAGGAAGTTTTCCAGAACCCGAGTTCTGCCTAGACCACGTATTTGGCTTCAAAACTCAAGTTTTGCCTACAACACGTGTTTGGTTTCAACATGGGAGAGATCCTGCTTCACGGAATAACCAGTTGACTCAAATGTTTTGACGCGGGACAATGACCTTGAAATCCGTGAATGCCCATGATATGATGATTTGTCAAAATCAAACTAATTAATTGAGCAATTAAATCACAAATTAAAGTGATACCTTGAGGTTTCGTGGATTTCCGCTTAGGTGCCCATGCTTTGGTTCACGTTGGGTCCAATCCGACGGGTGGGATCCGTTAGAATGGTGGAAGAGGCGATCCGAGATATAGAACTCTCGCTTCTTCTAGGTTGGGGCGTTAGATCGTAATTCTTCGTGGAATCGGTAGCTTCTCACTAGGGCTTTTGAATCGAATCGGTTAAATGGCTCAAATCGAGCAAGCTTGAGCCCAACAACGGTTATGGATCGATGGGCTAGGGTTGGATTCGATCCATAAGGATGGACATCAATATTGCTATAGATCTAGGGTTTGATATTTGAATAATCAAGCAAAAGAGAGATTTGGGATTCAAGAGATTACCAAGATAATAGGAAGATAGAAGAAAGAAGATCAAAGTAACATGGGCATCTCACCCTTGGCCTCACACCAAACCCCTCTCGGGGAAGAAGACTCACTCTTCAAAGCTTCTCTCAAGGTCAAAATGCAATGCATCATTTCATTAATTCATCAAGTACCAAAAATGACTTATAAATTGGGCTTTAATGCCATTACAAGAGAATAAACCTAAAAATAGAAAAGTACTAAGTTACCCTAAGTGGTAACTTACAAAAGGACAAAATCTAAGGACAAAAAGGACAATTACGTCACTTAAGACGCTGATGCGCGGATTTTTACAGACGTCCGTCACCTACCCACGGACGTCCGTGGTGTCCTACGGATGTCCGTGCTTACTAAAACAGTGAGCACCCAAAAATCCGGACGTCCGTCCTGAACCCACGGACGTCCGTCGCCTGATGATGCCTGGGTGATCTCTAGGGCCTTCCTTTGGTGGTTCTTGATGTTCCTTGGCCCTTCAGTCGCTTCTTCCTCTGTCGGTACACCTTGTACGGCCTAAACCCTAGGCCCTTGGTGTCAGCGTCTCCCGTCATGTTTACCTTGAATTAGGTTACCTCGTAAGGAGGTAAGGGGAGAAAGAGATCTTGCTTCATGGAATAACCAGTTGACTCAAGAGTTTACCTTGAACTAGGTTACCTCACAAGGAGGTAAGGGGAGAAAGAACCCGATGGCTGGGCATATGTAAGAAATATGGGTAGCATCTTTCTTCTTTGAAAACCCAGTTGGATATTTATTAAACCCAGGCCAGTCGGATCTTGTTGGACGCCGTCCCATTGTTCATTTTCATTAGGCAAATCCGATCTCATTGAGCACCACTGATTTCGCAAACCAGTCAACCATCCATTAAACTCGAGCTAGTCGAATTTCCTCAGGGACCATCCCTGAGATCACCTGCCATCAACCACTCCTCAACACCACGACCCCATCTATGTGATCATTTCCAATATTATCATCCCATTGGAAACATTATTTAATTATTGAAAAGGCAACCATCATCACTATCGCTATACCCACTTCTGAAGCATCATCACCATAGTCGGTAAAGTTTCGTCTCAGGTTTACTGAACAGAACCTCTGTTTGGTAAACTTCAAAATTGTACTTTCTCTAAAACCAAATGTGGCTTCCTGCAATGTCTAGACGCCATCCAATCTCATTCATGACTGATCAAGATAGTGCCATACAAGAAGCAGTTGAGCAAGTGTCTTGGAAAGTGAGTCATCGGTTTTGCAAGTGGAAAGGCTACTCAAGATGTCTAACCACTGAAATAACGCCTGAGAGAGAGGTGTTATTTTGAATTCCACTTTTTAACACTACATGGTGTCATTTGTAAACAATGGTGGATTTGGCCAAATCCAAATCTCACTCTAAAAGTATCGATCCAAAGTCCAAACGCTGGATTTGGATTTGAGCCCTCACATTCAAATCCTTGTTCCCAGATGCACCGTTACAGATTTTCGAGAATCGAAGATTGAAATCTTAAAAAATAGTATATCAAAAAATAACAATGGGAATAATAAATAGCTGTTCTTGAGAAAATCTATTAAAACAAGTGGATATGTGTGACGACCCAACCCTTACTCGACCCGACCCGACCCGATTCGACCCGTGAGCATACACACACTCTAACCTATACATGCTATACATCATAACCTTTCCCTAACAGCTTAAATCCCTAAATTAAAACCCACGCATGGCAGTGCCCAGCAGAGCCGTTTTCTTTCTTCTTCTTCAACCCGGTAACGTCCACCATTACTCGCCAATTTATTTCAAAATTTGAACGGTTACCCCACCCGAGACTATATATAGAGCTCTCTTCCTCCCCTCTTTCGTAGCAACTTCTTCAAGCTTCTCTTTTTCTCCTCTTCCCTTGAGGTATGTTTTCTTTAGTTTATTTTCTGATTTGTTGCATTTTAATTTTGATTTTATTTTAGTTTTAATTCTGATTTTGTACTTCAAATTTGGTTTTTTTTATTTTAATTCTGATTTTTGTAATTCAGTTCTGTATGTTAATTTGGATTATGTAGTTAAAGTCTGCTATTATATTTTAATTTTTATTTTAGCTTTATATTGTAAATTTGGTTTTATATTGAAATTTCGGTTTATAATTAATTTTGGTTTTATATTCAATTTTGATTTTATTTCTTTAAATTCCCGGTTTTACTTCTGATTTTTACATTCAAAATTCTGGGTTATATTCTAGTTATAATCTGATTTTGTATTTTATATTCTGATATTTTTAACTCTGGTTTTATATTATGATATTTTTATGTTATGAGTTTATATTCTGATATTTTTAACTCTAGTTGTATAATCTGATATTTTTTATATTTTGGTTTTATAATCTGATATTTTTATATTCTGGCTTTTATATTCTGATTTTATTATTTGATATTTTTATATTCTGATTTTATATTTTAAAATCTGGTTTAATTTTGTTTTATATTTTGATTTTGTATTTTAAATTCTAGTTAATTAAAGTTGTTTTAAATTAAGGATTTCAGAAATTAAATGTTTTCTAAAATAGAGATTTGAAATAACTCGATAGAATCCAACCCAACTTCGATGACCCTACGTTAATTCGCTCTCTCTATCTTATGCCCAGGTAACCACCGGAACCGTGAAACTTCACATTGTCCACACAAAACTTTGAATCCGACGATTGATGCAAGTAGCATATCCCATAACATGTTTTAAACGCGTACCTTATTAGATAATGATGTTTTTGTTCTTACATAGTATATACTATAACATTGATAAGTAAATGTTTGAATAGTTAAATGATAGTATAGATAATTTTAGACTTGTCTTGCCCAATGATGATTATTTCATTTTGAATCATATTATTGTCAGCAAAATATAAATGTCGCAAGCATTGTTTACTCGATTTAACTCTCATATGATCTCATTTACATTAAAATATCATAATGTTTTGGAATGAAAGTTGATAAAGCACGTTGGATAAGTTTTTCAAAATAAATTGATATGAAGGACTTTAGAAATGATGAATATCATAAAGATTAATAGAAATAATATCATATTTGACTAAGATTTCCATGGGGCCGCATGGTAGTATTGGACGAACGAGTCCACTTATGTACTTCCGTAATATGAAGTAAATCTGTCAAGCCAAATCGGTACGATTGACAATGGGATTGATAAAAGACATGAAACCCTCCTTTGTGACTGGTATCCAAAATGAATGATGATATGAATGCAACTGCACTTGGATCGGTGCTATTATTTTAACAATTGTACAATACATGTAATACAATTGTAGATTAAGTTATTTTGTTCTTCTTCTTCCTATTGAATTATGAAATGATATAGATGATGGTATTTCTCATATGATATGTAATTCTCATGTTTGAAACTAATAAAATTTTGGTAAGAACTATATTACTTAGTTGGGCGTTACTTGTTGAGTTTTATCTCACCTCTGTTGCTATCTAAATTTCAGAGACCAGACCTCGTGGCCCAAGAGCTGCAGTTCAGGAAGAAACTCTAGAGGACTTGTTGGTTTAGCTTGGTTAGATGTTGTTTAATGTTGGGTTGAAAATAATTGCAACTTTGAATTCTATTAATGAGAATGGACTGTTGCGTTTCCTTTATTTAAATTTTGATTATTGACTGCGTTCATGTGCCGAAATGGAAATGTATCGGATTTTGGGGCGTGACAATATGGGATGCCACGAGAAGACAAAAACGTTATTCAGTGAAATAGAGAGGAGGGAGACAACGAATAAGAGTTTTGGTAGAGATGAGAAAGTTGGTATGTAAAAAGTACGGGGAAGAAGTTGACCTAAAAATCAGTATGGTTGAGTGGATACTTCATTAATTGGTCGGTAGGTGTTATAAACTGGTCTGGTAAAATAAATGCACACCATTTTATATCCTATTTTTCGTACCACAAATCAAGCCAAAGTTCACTACTCTTTCTACCATCTTGCATACCCCATATGTGAAAGATAGCATTTACAATGCATTTAAATATATAAAGTTATTCTCAATATATATATATATATATATATATATATATATATATATATATATATATATATATATATATATATATATATATATATATGTATGTATGTATAAAGTTATAAAGACAGTGTGTATAAGTGCAATGCCATTAGTGAGGGCCTTTGGAACTTGACTTTGTGGGAAGGAAAAGAAGGATATTTGACCTACTATGAAAGACCAACTTGGTCGCTATTCTTTTCTTACAAACCAGATCCCTTTTTCCTTATCGCAAACTATGGTAGAAGCATTGAGTCGACCAGTTAGTCTAGCATCAGTGATTAGTCTAGTCTTGGTTGGTTAGTCTAGTTCTCAAGGGTAGGGTTGACTTGCCTTCTTGTGCTTATTGGTCTGAAATTAGTAAACAGTGAGCGCAAGGGTCCCAGGTTATAGCCACTAAGCCAAATAGGCACTCCAGACTGGACAAGTCCACGTTAGGTACATAAAGGAGTACAATCTGTCCATAGCATTATTGTTATTTAATATATATTTATCTCATCCTATTTTACTAAGAATCTTTAGTCATCGCGCATGCGTGTGTGTGTGTGTGTGTGTGTGTATAATCAAAAATCAAAATTTTGAGATTGACAATAATAGTTCATTTTCTAATTATTTGCCGCAACTCAAAGACCTAAAGTTAAGACAAGGAAGACTACCTACTATTCAATGATACAAATCCCACAAAACAGGGCATTCCAATAATTAAAGGACTAATTGTCTGTATGTACACAATTCAAAAATTCATTAAATCTATTTTTGATAACATAAAACATATACAACCAAGTAATGCAATTGACATACCTGTGCTCTCCCAGGCATAAAGTGGGTTTGCCAGTTGGCGAAAACATAAGAAGTGCAATGTCTATATCACAAAGTATTGATAATTCCTTAGCTTTTTTCAGGATCCCGGCCCTGCGTTTCGAATAGGTTACTTGTCGGCTGCTCGTATTCTCCAATCTCTTTATTTTCAGCTTAACCCTTCCCATTTTGTAAAATTCCAGTAATGAAAAACCCGTTAATAAGTATCAAATCCTAGCCAAACCTATACCTTTTCCCTCAAATTTGCCCCAATTATTCGCTCACCCTCGAATTTGTCCCAATTATTCGATCAAATATATCCGAACGCCTTCTAATCAATCTAAACAGAGCATGTAGTAAAAATTCGAAGAAACCGAACGCTACCTACTACCAACTGAACAGAAATCTACCAGCTCCACGTCAGAAAACTCACAAAAGTCAATCCAAACACCTCTAATTTGTCCCAATTCTTCAGTCATATATAAACAATCGTTGCCTTTTTATCGAAATCTAAACAGAGCACAGAGACCAAAAACATCAAAATTCAACGAAATCGAACGCAACCCACCACCAACTGAATCGAAATCTAGCAAACCCACGTAGCAGAATTCATAACTATCAATCCAAACACCTCAAATTTAGCCAAATACCAACCATAAATACTCACCAATCACCATAAACAACTACATGAAAAAGAAAAAACAGACAAAATTACGTGAAACCCAGATAGCAAAAAGATCAAAATCGATAACAAACAGTACCCATCTAGAGATTTGAACCCTTTTCGAATCCCAAATGAAGAAACTCCGTTAACTTATCTAAAAAACCACGACTGGCGGAGATGAAAAATCGGGGTGGCGCTTCGAATGCCCAATAAACGAACTAGAAATGTTTTCGAGGAGCACCAACCACGAGATTCGAACGGACGAAACCTCGTTGCAGCCAAAAACCGATCAATTTTTTAAAAACCCTCTCCACCAAGAAACCTCCTCCTTCATAGGACCCGATATTTTCATACACAACGATACGGATTTATCGCCGACTTGCAATTCAACGGTTTAGTGAGTCGGAACAAACAAAACAATATTAACCGTCTGATCAATGGGCCCTGTCATCAGAATCACTTCAACCGTTCATTCACTCGATCTTGCAAGCTTTTGTTCGACCCAGTAGGATTGCTGTGGGCTTTAAATGGGTTGGGTTGGGTTGGGTCGGGTGTCTAAAAGGCCAACCTTCAATATTAGTCGAACCCCGCCCACATGTACCAACTAGACAGGCTATATGGCTCACCAAAGATTTGGAACCGATAAATATCGATTGAACAAAAAACGTTGAGTTGACATTTAAATTAATACCCGAAGAAATCATAAGTTGATCAACTTGGCCCTTCCGTCAACTCCAGTCAGCATTTTTCGTTTGCATATTAATGAGAGGGGATCGATTGATGAATTTATGATTTCTTCAGTTGCTAATTTTACAATATCAATAGGGCAATCGTAAAACCCTAACTTAGGCGACGTTTGATTTGCTCAGCCCTATCTCTAACTTAGCCGAGCTTTGATTTGCCCAACTCTAGCCCTAATTTAGGCGAGTTGGGGTGAGCCTGAGGAGGGCGATGGGTTTTGTTATTTATTGTTATTTTTTTAAAATAATTACAAAATAAAAACTTGTTGAAAATAAAGAAATATTTCCAATGACATAAAAAAAAACCATAAGACCTCTCCTTATAGATAAGCAAATTAACAAAATATCCTTATAACCATCCGTTTGACAAATCTAAGTGTAATATTGCAAGTTATTTTCATAATTTGATTGTGAAAACTAATATATATATATATATATATATATATATATATATATATATATATATATATATATCATAGTGACAAATTTCGTTTTCGGTAATTTTTCGATGGGAGGTCCTTTCAGTACATTTTGAATTAATTTTGATACCTTTCGGAAAGAAATTGGGAAAGTTTCGGGGATTAAAAATACATAAAAAATATTTTTAATTTTTTTTTAAATTACTACAATATATATTAAATTACTAACATATTTTTAAAAAATACTAAAATTTATCAAAATTTCCGAAATTTTGTCGGAAGATACTGAAATTTTCATTTGACCCCCTTTTTAGCGAAATTTGTCATGGTGATGATAATGATGATGATGATGATATATATATATATATATATATATATATATATATATATATATATATAAGAGATGTACGGGTCAAATTAGGCTTATGGGCTTTAATTTGTTAAGCCCTTACCTTGCCCCAACGTAACAAAATCAATATCGGTATCAAGTATCGGTCCTTGGAGGATCGATACAAAACAGCCACTACCAATACCAAGTTGGATACCGATATGTATCGGCGCCAATACATATTGATTTGTCGAAAAACCAATACGTATCGATATCAGTTGATATTTGATACCTTGGCTGGCCCAAAGCACGGCCAGCTGTTGATTTTGCAGCCAGGGCCGGCCCTCCTACTCTATTTTTCAGCCCTAGCCCTAAGATTGTTGGGTCCCATTGAAAGCCTTAACAACCATTGGATGAAAGCATTTATTCACCACTTCTAATGAGCATAGAACAACAATATTGTAAATGTTGATCAGAGTATCAAGTACTTTTTGTTCATTAACATGTACCATTGGCATGCATGCTGGTAGGGCAGGCTCCTCATCAGAGGAGATTCTGAGAAGGTGTGATTTGTTGGTTTACCACATATGTGTACAAAATTGATTGCCTCTGCAACCCTTAATGCCATCTCCTATTAAGGATGTTAATTTGCTACATATATTTTAACTTGAAATAATAGCAAATGACCCTCTCTTTAAATCATCATGACCATCTAAATGTTATGCTAAGTGGCACTGTTTTTTTTTGTTTTGTTTTGAGAGGGTCATCTAAGGATCAAAATTTCGATTTCCGTTTTGGTTTCGGTCTTATCAGAAACCGAAAATTTGTAATTTCGGTATACTCTTTTTTTTTTTTAATTTAAATTATCGAAGAAGCAAAATATCGGCCGATAATTTTAAATTATCGGCCATAGTATGTTATCTTGAATCCGATACCGAAAATATGGAGATTTCTTTTCGGGGGCCACCGAAATCATTGCATTTCAGCCAAAATTTTGAACCATGGGGTCATCTGCTATTATTTCAACTTAAACACCAAAAGGTGTTTAAATGATCTTCCACCATTAAAATGTCATTTTTTATCTTACACCATTGTAGTGTGATTTATCATTGTGTCATGTGGCACACATCTATGATCAATCAAAATTTCCCAAGTGACAATCTATCATTACAGCATGTCCCAGCCAAATGACCATGCTTATTAATGAATGTAAACCATCCGATTAGTGAACTCTAAAATCAGCCAGCAAAATAAAGAATTGTTGATATTAGAGATTCACTCAAAAAGTTTATTTGTTTACCCATAGTCTTTTACTTGATAATATATCACTTTGACGGAATAGATTTCCAAGATTATAACCCAATAAACAGTGTAAGATCGATTAAACACCATTTGGTGCTTAAATGACGGTCAGGAGAGTTGGTCCCTAATTTATATATTGAACTTAACTGGGCCAAAAATACACTCTTTTGTCTATTTGAATCATCTTATATATGCATTCTAAAATGAATGGTAGTTTAAAATTTTTTTAACGGCCGAAATTACAATGTGCTATTCAGATTGTTTGAACCTTCAAATGGACTTTGATTTTTGGCTCAAACACGTCTCAATGATAGGCTGCTAGTTGGAAAATTTTGATTGATCAAACATGTGTGGCACAATGCGAAATTGCAAATTATCATGGCATAACTTACATAAAGCAGTCTTTGGAGCCGCTCTCAGTCTACTCTATCATTATCGGTCTCAAGCCTCGATGAAAAATGAGTATGATTAACATCAAATTGACAATGAATTGTAAAAAACCCATTAATTATCTCATTGGCAAGTTATACCTGTGAAGCCACGTGTCAATCTTTGAACGATGAGATATATGGTTTTGAAATTGATGATGACGATGACAATGATAATGATGATAATAGCATAGTATCAAAAATCAGTTGATACCAATACGTATCGGTCCCGATCGATATCGATATTGGCCTATACGGGTCTGTATCAGTCGATACAATATTGATTTCGGTTGATACCTCTGTTTTTTTTATTTTTTTAATAGGCCAATATATATCGGTATCAGCCGGGTCTTATCGGCCCTTAATGAATGAGTCTTATTTTGACACCTTGGATGATAGTATATTAATTAGTATTAGAGTAATAGCCGGGGTGCATAGTGAATACAAATCAACTAGGTGGCAGGAATTTGGGTGCACTTATGAATAAGTGAGATTTTGTAATCTTATGTAGAAGATAACAAAGAAAAATCATTATAGCGAGTTGATTTCAACCCATAGATATAAAGGCGAAAAGTAGATAAAGTGAAACTACCACTGATTCGAACTCAAATCCTCCTCTCTGTGCTCTCTTAACCTCAGCCTAAAAGACAAGTAATCAAGAGGCGATATTTAATTACTTTATTTTTTTTTCTTCAAAAGCTTATATATAGGTGTAGATATTTGTAGGGCCCACTTTACTAATTAGACTTAAAATTTTTAAAATATTTTTAAAATTATATTTTTTTTGGCCTTTCTACTTAACATTTTTAGAGGTATCTTTTTTTTCTCCGTTCCCTCTCTTTTTTCAAGAAAGTGTCGGACTTACTTTTTCTTAAGTCTATTTTACTAAAAACTTTGGGCCCCTAATAACAAAGCGCTGACACTATAAGAGAGAAGTGCTGACACCTCGATAAAGAGGCGCTGACACCTTAGGAGAGAAGCGCTGACACCTCGATAATGAGACACTGACACTCCGTTAGTGAAGAGCTGACACTCCAATAGCGGGACAAAGCGTTGACACCCCGAAAAAGAAACACTGCCACCTCGATAGTGAGGTATTGGCATACCGAGAGAGAAAAGCTGACACCTCTAATTACAAAACATTGACACCCCGATAATGAAGTGTTGACACCCCGATAGTGAACTGTTGGCACCCCTTTAGTGGAAGAGAGGTAGGTTGGTGGGGTTCTTACTCTCACATGGTCAGAGGCGCTGCATATTTCTAAAAGATTATCTACCTTGTTGAAAATAAATATAATTCTAATTAAAATATAATTAAATGATTATAGAGCAACACTAATTATTTCATAAACATACGCTAATTATCACACTCATATTAATAGGCGCATAAAAATATCTCTATGCATAGGCCTTTCTCTCTCTCTCTCTCTCTATATATATATATATATATATATATATATATATATTATAAAATGGGGTTTCCTTAAATGTAGAAAAGCGTTGTCTGGTTCTCTGAGCCTCTCGTGGGTTGCCCAGCTTTTCCTCTGCAGACTCCAGCCAGACGTCACTTTCTATACTCTAAAACCCTAAACGGCTAAACCCCACCTACAATCTAAAGCATCGCTGTTTTATCTTCTCTGTTTCCTTATATTATAACAATCAATTATTATTTTTTCAAGTGGTGGGTGACCGTTGGCCTTTGGAGAGAGCAAAGAGAGCCATTTTATTTATTGCCGACAAAGTGCGAGCGGCTGACACGGCGTTATGTGATTAACTGCATCGACTTGCATTAATAGAGTCCCACCATACTTATACCATACTTATAATTGACCGTATCACGTCACATCAATCGTCTATACTTTGTCTGTATAAAATATACCCTCCATATAACACCATCCATGTTTAACTGATCTTACATTAGGATTTAACTGGTTTTAGAACCCTTGATACAAGGGATCGTTATATAGAATTTTTGAACTCAGTATAGTTAGACATTGTTGAAGAGCTAGCTTGTTCCGAGGGGTGTAGGCCTTGAGGTTGTGACCTTGCTCCTTTTATTAGATTCTCGGAGATATTTTTACCTTTTTAGTCTCATATTGATTGCAAACTTGTCCTGATCCTAGACAATAAGTGAGTCATTTACCCTTTTATTTGACACATTTTAAAACCAAGGACCTAATTTAACAGAATCGGATAACATCATGCCGGGTTGGGTCGAATCGTCACACTAAAGCTTGTTTCCTATCTATATAGATTAGAGTGGGTTCCTACAAGCCTTTTTAACTTTTAAGATGGATCTCCTTAGAAGTCTACTATTAAGTCACACGACATGCGTCTCAACAATCCAAGATATCAAAGTGGCAGCTCTTATTTTAATATGAGGTGAGCCAAAAGCTACACATATTGGACCCTTTGAACCGCCTGACTGGTACACTTTGGTATCCCTTGTTCATACTTTTAACAAGTCTAAATTAAAGTCTTATGATTTTATTGATGAAGCCTTAATTGGAGTAAATGCAGTCGGTGTGAACCCTATAAGGTCACCTAAGGCTGTGTTTGGACTAGCTCTTATAAGAATAGAAGCAATTATTTGGCTGCTCTATATCAAAGCAGATAAATCTGTTCTGAGATAGACCAGTCATAGAACAATTTTATCACTTAAAACAGCTCTTCGCTAAAGTAAATGAGGCAAAGAGTTGTGTTACCAAATATAAAAATAGTTTTCTGTCGAGACTAAAAAGTAAAAAAACTGTTCTTTCTCCCAAAAGAGCTAACCCAAACAGCCTAAATATCTCTATTATTCTAATGGTGGGGTCAACTTTTTTCCTTGGTCAAAGGGCCTTATAATGGAGCCCCTTTTTATATTGGGTTGGACACACAAACTTGATTTTATGGGTTGGGTCTGACATTAAGCATCCCACCCAGGCCTTTCAAATGAGTCAAATCTAATTGACCCAGCCCAATCTATTATTATTATTATTATTATTATTTTATATATATATATACCTTTGTATAAAAGTGAGAAGGGCATCTAACTTTAGATTCTTTTTTATCACAAAAAGACCAAATGAGTAAATGTCTCATCTTAGCAAAATATTATATATCTATATAATAATCTTTGATACTGTAAAAACAAAGTTATAAGATAAAATCTCTCATTTTGGTAATTTGGTTTTTGGTTTTGAGTACTTTTAAATCCACCCCCCTAATCCTTGGGTTCACCCACACTGAAACACATGGACTGCGTTGAATCAGACGATGGAGATTGTTTATCCTCCCAATCTTTCACATAATGGATCTTTATATCATGAGCGTACTATCAAACGATCAGTGTTTTATTTCACGTAGCACACATCTCAGAAAAGTGACCTTAACATCACAGGAATGCTGAAAATTGATTTTAAGGTCACTTTTTTTAGTGTACTAATGATTTTTTCGGTGCTCAATGATTTTTTTTTTAACACCCAAAATTATTGACCGATAATTTGAAGTTATCGGCCGATCATTTGCTAATCAATTTGAAATTTTCGGCCAATCATTTGCTAATTATCAAATTATCGGCTGATAACTTCAAATTGTCGACCAATAATTTTTTGGGTTTTAAAAAAAAAAACGTTTGGGCACCAAAATTTCGGCCCGAACCACAAGATTTTGGGTAAAATTTCATCGGGGATTTTCGACTGAAATCTCGAAATTTCAGTGGGGTTCGAAACCGATTTGTTTCGGCAGAAATTTTCATCCATGTTACAAGGTATAACATCTTGGGCGATACCGATACATAACAACGATAAGTATCGGTTTTTCAGCATATCTATCCGTATCGGTTCTGATACTTCTCGGTCCTCCAGTTCGGTATCGGTATCGCCTGATGCAGGTTCGTATCGGTTTGCGCCGAGACCTAGGGTTTTTTTTTCACAAGGGCTGATATGTATCTGTATCGGCCAATTCGTATCGGTCATCCATAGACCGATACCGAGTTTCACACCTCGATCCCAAACAATTAACGCTTCATTTAAGTTGAGGTTAAGGATCAAAATTTAGGCTAAAACGCATCAGTTACGAATCCCATCAAAACGAAATTCCGAAATTTTCGGTCAAAAATCACGGCCTTCAAATTCTTGACTGATAATTTGAAGTTATCGGCCAATAATTTGCTAATCATCAAATTATCAACCGGAAATTTTGGGTTTAAAAAAAATAATAATAATAAATATATATATATATATATATATATATATATATATATATATATATATATGAGCACCAAAATATCAGCCGACATTTCTTCCGGTATTTTCGATCGAAATCTCGAAATTTCGATGAAAATACCATATTCGGTTTCGGTCCCAACCGATATTTCGGTGCCCAATGATTCTTTTTTTTAAACAAAAAATTATCAGCTTTTAAATTATCGGTCGATAATTTGGGTTTTAAAAAATAAAATATTATATATATATATGGGCACCGAAAGTTCGCCCTGGCCTATAATATTTCGGCCGAAATTTCGTTTGGGATTTTCGGCCCAAATCCCGAAATTTCAGTGGCGTTTAAAAACCGATTCGTTCTCGCTGAAATATTAGGATTTCAGCCGAAATTTTGATCCATGTTATGAGGTATGACATCCTTCGCGATACTGATACATAACAGCAATGCGTATCGGTTTTTCAACAAACCGAAGCGTATCAGTTCTGATACTTCCCGATCCTCCAACTCCGTATCGATATCAGCTGATGCGGGCCCGTATTAGCCAATACGTATTAGGTTCGGCTGATACATATCGGGTTCGGCCGATATGTATCGGCCGATTCTTATTGATCCTCCATAGACCGATACCTGATACCGTGTTTGACACCTTGATCCCAAACGATAAAGACTTCATTTTACTTGGGATCATGGATCAAAATTTCGGCCGGCCTTCAAATTACTGACCGATAATTTAAAGTTATCGGCTGAAATTTCGACCTGGCCCACAAGATTTTGGTCGAAATTTTGATCCATGCTCTAAGGTATGACATCTTGTGCGATTCCAATACATAACGACAATACATATCGACTTTTTCAAAGAACCGACACGTATTTGGTTCTAATACTCATGGTCCCCAACAAGGTGTGTCGGTTGATATGGGCCCGTATCGATCGATGTGTATTGGGTATCGACCGATACATATCGGTCTGCGCTGAGACCTTGTGTTTTTTTTTTTTTTTTTTTTAAAGGGCCGAATTTCACACCTTTGATGTGCAGTGAAATATGATGATATTTCACCCCTAAATATTTATATTTAGCCGTCCGATGAAAATTATCCAACATGATTTGTCAAGTTTTCTAAGTTTTAGGACAAAATAGTCATTAAACTCATTAGGAAGCACAAAATGGCGAAAAAGCGAAAAGGAACTGACAAATAAAGAAAAGCAAGACCTTTTAACTAGGTCGATCGATCGACCCTTGTTAGTCGATTGATCGACATAGCCCAGAAGATTTAAAACTTGAATAAATACAATTTAGGTTGGTCGATCGATCGACTATCTAAGTCGATCAATCAACCAAGGTTGAATTTGAGTTTGAAATTGAGTTTGACCACCCGAATCTCGATACTATTTTTCGAGGCATAAACTCTAGGATTCGGGAGGAGGAGAAGGGAGGTTCTGTTTTGGTATTTTTTCTCTAATTTTTTCTGTTTTTTAAGTTTGTAAGGGCGTTTGGTCTCAGTTTCTTCTTTAACGAGTTTTTATTATTCATTTTTCTGGAGAGAAGATAAGTCTTAGTTTTCTGATTTTTATCCACTTTGAAAAAGGAGGTGTACGTACTTTGGATTAAAGTTTTTCGTGGATATTATTAAAGCCCTTTACGATATTTTAATGTTCATATTGGTTTACATTTCAATCATGTTATTTACTGTTACCATGTGTGGCTATTTTCATTAAGGATGGGGATATGATGAACCCCATCCGAAGTATTCATTTACGGTAATATAAATGTGTGGGTGAGATATTAGATTCTTTTAAGGGCCCAAAGATTATTGTTGATATGAATGTGATCTGACTGTGATTTGAAATGTAGGAGCTAATCATACCCTATGATTTCATATCTGCAATAATGATTTTATTCTAATTTTTACCCATCTTGGGGTGAAATTTTACTATTCTCCGAGGTGTGAGTGTTAATCATACACTCATGAGGTGTTAATCACGCATCTCCTTGATCTTGAATCGATAGTGTGACTTTATCCTATGGTGAGTTTCAATTACTATCTGAGGTGTGAGTGTTAATCACACACTCATGGGGTGTTAATCATACATCTTCTTGATCTTAGATCATGTTTTGGAATTTACCTAGAGATTGGGTTCTTAGTATTATCTGAGGTGTGAGTGTTAATCTTACACTGATAAGGTGTTAATCACACATCTTCGTGATCTCAGATCTATACTTGAGAATTTATGTGTGTTCAGGGCCGGTGCTCCTTCATAGACATCTTATGAGGATCTCATATCTTCATTCACAAATTTATATTCAGTAAATGATAAACCTACGATGGGAAGATTCAGTACCCCAATCCTTATCTTTCATAATCTGTTAAATTTCAATTAGTGGTTAGTATTTATCTCATCTTTCAAATTCTTACGTTTTCAATTTAAAGGATACTGTGATAGATCTGTGAAATTTTTTTTGGTTAATTGCTATTTCTGATTTTAAATTCTCTAACCAATCATCGTGGGAACGATCTCGTACTCTGCACCCACTGACTACATCACGATTCGTGTACTTGCGAGTACAACTTAATTTTCACAACAACCTTTATCCAAAACGATAGACTTCATTTTAGTTGGGGTTTTGGATCAAAATTTCGGCTGAAACTTATCGGTTTCAAACCTTATCGAAATGAAATCCCGAAATTTTTTGTCAAAAATTGCTGTCTTCAAATTCTCGGCAGAAAATTTGAAGTAATTGGCTAATAATTTACTAATCACCAATAATTATCGGTCAATATTTGAAGACCGATAATTTTGGGTTTTAAAACAAAACAAAAAAATGTATGGGCACCGAAACTTTGACTTGACCTATCACTTTCGTTTATGATTTTTGGCCGAAATCCCGAAAATTTGGTGAAAATATCATATATGATTCCAACCAAAACCAAAATTTTCACTGAAATGTCAGTGCTCAATGATTTTTTTGTTAAATACAAAAAATATTTTTAAAATTTATATTGTAACAATTTATTCTACAAATAAATAACTCTCACGTATATTGCATGTGCAGGGTCCACTAGTGTATATATATATATATATATATATATATATATAAGAGTTTTAAGGGATTTTGTATTGGGTCAACCTAACCCGAATCAATTGTTTTGTCAGATTAATTTTTACATCACCCTTTGGGATGTGTGCCCCTTAAAACAAAACAAACCGTATAATGGTACACCCATGATCTCAAGATCTGTTGTATAGATGATTAGCAGGAAAATTATTTCTATCAATTGATTCAAACAGTCAATGATTTGTTTTTAACATAGGTGCCCTCAAAGATTCTATGGGTGCAACTGAAAGTGCAAATTTCCAATATTAGTATGACTCTTTTACCATCATTATAAGATAATCAACCTTACTGATAATTGTGAAAAGTTTGACTTTCACATTGCAAGGTAATCAAGCTTAATATTTTTAGGTCATGGCAATTATGGAAGTTGCCAATTTACAATATTCTTAGATAATAATAAATTAATAAAAGGCTCTTCATTAAGTTTGTTAATTTTATTCCAATGCTGCATTATTTTTATTTATTTTTTATTTTTTATTTTTTCAGTTGTCTCCTCACCTTTTAGTTGAAATAAGACTCAAATGTCCCAAATTTATGCTATATAGTGACAAATGGCATAATGTTTTATCAATCCAAATGACAAGTCATTATTTAAATTAAAACAATTCAAAATTCCAACCATAAAAAAATTTATACAATTCAGCGACTATTATTGTAATATGGAGTATATGATATATAGATAATAAATAGGGTAGATAGATTAAAATAATTTCACAGAATAACAATACAAGATAATTTCATCGAGAGCCTGGCCCAATAATCAAAATTTTTGGTTGAATTTTGGTTTCAGGCACGACTGAAACTTAAATCGAAATAAGACTATTAGTGGTAGCCAAAATTAAAACTATTAATAAAAAAATTGTCGTTAATACCCTTATCGCTAATAGTCTTAATAGCCTTCAATAATTTTTTATTAATAGCGGCAATTTTTTAATGATGTTAATAATCTTATTTTTTATAGTGATTTCTTAATCTTTTTTCTAAAATATTAGTCAGATCGACCTGACCTGACATGACTTAAAGGTCGGTTGGGATGCTTCATAGTTCATACCCAACCCAACTCGACCAACTAGTCTAGTATATGTGCTGGCATTAGGCTGACCCGACCCTTGGCATCCCTGAATTATCAACGGGCCGAGCTTGAGCTCGGTTTGACCCAACCCACAATAGGTCAAGTATGGGTTAAGGAAGGAAGGCCCGATATATAAATGGGTTGGCCTAGCTGAATCGATTAATAAGTCGGGCCAGGTATGGGCTACTTTCAAAAGCAAGATTAAAAATTGGTCCACTTAAGCCCGCCCGATTTTTAAAATTGGCCTATTTTGGTTAGCTTGGACCAATCCAATTAGTTGCATCAATTTGTATATATATTGTTGGCCTAGTTCTTGGCCCGGCCCAACCCAGCCCGCCATGCCCAAGTATATAAGGGCTACGATAAGTAGGCCCGACTAATAAATGCGTTTGCCACGGCCCGGCCCGATTAATAATCGGGCGAGGCATGGGGTTCAATTTAAGCCCTAACTTGAACCCAGCCCAACCCGGTCCATTGAGACCCCCCTATCAACTAAGAACGCAATACCTCTATTCGCGCCAACGTCGGAAACTCTTTCAAACCCATTGATAGCGTCGGGTCAAACTATGGAGATCGTTTTTCTCCTCGATCTTCCACACAATAGATCTCGAGACTATGATTTTCCAATCAGGTTGTCATGTTGAGGGTGATGTGTGTCATATGATCTTAGGACCACTTTTTGGGTATATGTGTCACGTGAAATAAAAAATTGATCGTCCGATAGTGCGTTTATGGCCTCAAGATCTAATGAGTGGAAGATCAAGGTGAAAAATGATCAGCAATCAAACTAAAATAAGGTGTTTCAGCGGCAACTAAAACTCTCGCTATTAACAAAAAAAATTGCCGCTACTAGTTATGTTGCTATTGAAACAATAAGTTTTTTTAGTTAATAGTCTTAGGTTGCGTTTGGGTTCGCTCTCTTGGGGCAAAGAGCAGCTCTTTCACTTTTTGGCTCCGACACAAAATTACTTTTTCATTTGGTAATACAGCTCCTTAATTCATTTACTCTGACGAAGAGCTATTTTAATTGATAAAACTGTTTTATGCTTGCTATATCTGCTCTAATATAGAGCAAGTAAAGAGCTGCTTATACTTTTATAAGAGTTAATCCAAATACAACCTTATTTTTAAAAGTGTTTGAAGGTGCTTCCAACGTTGGCGCTCTCAATAAAACTGTTGGGCGCGAATAGAGGTACCCATGAAGAGAAGGGCAGTTCAGAGTTCAGAGTTCTTTAGTTGCGTAAAACAAAAGATTTGAATTTGTGGGTTTTGTCAGTGGTAAGATCTGACCCGGATGACGATTGCATGCTTAAATATTCTGATTTCTGACTCTAATTTATTTACGTAACAGCTAAGTAGAGATCATCAAAAATAAGAGTGAGGGGGTTTTCTTGGAAATCACCAAATGATAGAGAAGATTTGTTTGGGTTTTAGATACATAGCTGAGGGTGACTGATTGAACAAGTGTCAGCTGCTCATGTACTTTTTGAATCTAATTTTTCAACCTGTGATCTTATATAATAATCTAATTAAGGTCCACTTGTTTGCAGAAAGGACTACAAAAGTGGTAATAAAAAATTAGTTGACTAAATCCAGGGATTTAAAGACCCATATTTTATTTTAATATATTAATAATAATAAATTTGCCAAAAGAGGATTATTGGCATTTTATCTGATTTGATACATATTGGCAAATAATATATGATCCGATATTATGATTGCAAATAAAAATCGAAACCTCGATAAAAAACTGAGCCTTCAGAACCGAACTAAAAATCGACACTGAATCTAACTGATTAAGTTTTGGTTTTGGACTCTAAAAACCGAAAACTGGTCGGTTAGGGTGAGAAAGCCTAAAAGACATTAGAGAAAATAGTTTATAAGTGGTTATTACCAAACCATGGCTTTGTAATGTTTATAAACAAGAAAAAATAAATTTATTTTATAAAGCCAATTATAGAAAATTGGATTTGTCCTCTATAATTTATGCGATGATCTTGTGAACAACTATCATGATGTGTCCAATATTGAAGATTATTTGATTAGACGGTATACAATTAACTTGGTTTTTGTAGTTAAGTGAGAAAAAAGAAATTTATTTTATAAGGTCAATTATAGAAAAATGGATTTGTCCTATACATAAAACATTATGATTGGAAATTATCTCAATTAAAAAATCACACCTACAAAATAATTGTATACCGTTCAATCAATAATCTTTCATATTGGATACATCATGATAGTTGTTCACAAGATAATCACATAGATTGAATGAAAGTAAATTTATGTACTAAATAATTTTTAATATCACTTGAATATGAAGACGGAGCTCACTTGGATCTTGAGATCACGAGCATACTATCATACGGTCAAATTTTGATTTCCCGTGCTGCACATCTTAAAAAAGGGGTCGAGAACCATGTTTGACACCTATGATGATATTCACTTTTGGGAATGCTTGTCACGAAGAATCAATTTATGACTGTCTGATGGGAGGATCTCAATTGTGTGATTGGGTAAATGATCTGTTGTATGTGATTCAAAAAGCTCAAGTGACAAAAAAAAACAAACTGGGGTTATAAATAAAGATACCCAACCTATATAAAATAAAACCTAATGTAGTAACTGTACCCTTGTTCCATGCACACGAAATTTGGACCCTGACACATTCCACAAAAAGAGACTTGATATTTTTGGTATCTGTGTCATTTAGAAAACCTAAAATTAAATGATGGTTTTTGAGCGTATCAAATCAAAAGGCTTAAATGGTGTTACACATGACGCGGACATAAAAGATGTACGACTCTACTCACTGTGATTTAAGTACCAAAATGGTAATTGTCTATAAAAAAACAGAGAAAAAAATCGTCAAAATAGTATTTAAATGATTATATACTCTATCAATGGTTTAAGATGTGGGTTAGGGAAGTTCCCCTGTTTTAGGGTGCCGCGCAACTGGAGCATTGATATTTAATGTTGTCACAACAAAGGTATTATAAGTCGGCTAATACCGATACGTATATATGTATCAGTATGCAAATCAGCTTTTGGTCTCAATATTAGTTGATACAGCCCTCTATCGGCCGATTCGTCACTTAGCTCTAAGGCTAACGCTATCATGCTAACTAACCATCCAAGTTCTAAGGCCCACACACCTTCATGCTAGTATCCAGAGTATTGGCCCCGTCACATCTGCAAGACACGCACGTGCATTGCACGTAAGTGACCATAAAATTAGACCACACGTGTGAACCATCGGCAAATTAAAATTTCGGAGAAAGTGTGAAAAACAAAATATTTGAATCAGATGGGACCTAACTATCGGATATGGGCGATCTTTAAAATCATGGTTGGAGTCAAAGATTTAATGTCGGATAGATATTGGTTGGATCTCAGGCCGATATGTATCTGATGTTGATACATATCCACCAACCCAACTGATATTTGAACACCATTTAAAATTTTTTAAATAATACAATAACATTTAAAAACTCTTAATGTATAATTTGAAAACTCTTGATGTATTATCTTATTAGAATATATCACCAACAATTTTCCAAGTCAATTATATATTTATAAATTTTAGCTATGGATCCTCAATAAGATTACCCGAAGGGGTAGTTCAGTTGGTCAAGCCTTGAGTTTGCTCCCCAATGATTACCAATTTTAGTCATTTCAGGATCACTGGAGTATTACTCGGTCATTAGCTCTAGGGCTCCGCGAGATTAATCGAGGTGCGCGCAATTTGACTCAGACACTCACGAATAGAAAGATTACCTAATCAATTATTTTGGCAGACCCACCATCATATTAATACCTATCAAGAAAGAAAGGATAAAAGATAAACAAGAAAGCAAATCAATCACATAGAAAATGCAATAGTTCGGCAATGATGCCTACGTCTATGGATTCACTCAAGTTTTACTATTCTCAAGAGTATCAGAAAAGGTTATAAGAGCAACCACTCGCAAACAAGATATTAAATACCCTGTAGTCACTACGAAAAAATAAATTATTAGCAATTGTTTTTTGTTCAAAAAAACTGTCGCTATTAACAAAAAATTATTAAAGACTATTAGAGGCAAGGATATTAGCTACAATTTTAATTTTTTTGATAATAGCTGCAGTTTTTGGCTGCAGCTAATAGTCTTATTTTTTTGTAGTGAGTTAGAGCTAACACAATAAGAAGTGAAAGTACCATTATACCCTTCACCTATGGGCCCTTGGGGCAATGGGCAAAGGGACCCTTTCTCAAATGCCTCAGTAGCATTAGTCTCCTACCTACATCACTTTTTTGCATCACATCCATCAACATGCATCATCTCATGCCATAGACTCTTAGGCCTTATGAGAAAAAAATGGTTATTATTGTGTCCTCCACTATCTCCATTGGGTACACATGTTCATAGGTAGGAAGAGAGATTATTTTTTGAAGGAGGGCAACCCCACAAAGATACTAAACAGGCGCATTGAAAGCATAGTGCTATACGGAGGCAGGCTTAAAAAAAAAGTTGTGGGTCTTAGGTTGTTATAAGTGTCATTGTAGACAACTGGTGGGTGCAATTTCACAGGGCTACCCTATGGAGAGAGAGAGATTTAAGCATTGGGGTTCTTGTTCTGATATATATAGATTTGCCCTACCGCATCCGTATTTGTATGCTTAAAAATAGATAAAGTTATATACACATCGTGCCAGATCATGATCGAGATAAATTTAGGTTGCACGACATTTCATCCAAACTGCATTTTGGGACTAAGTACGAGTCAAAAACCATTTGGCTTGCATTTTAGCTCGTCGAGCAAAGTAAATTCCATCCCATTTTGCAAAGAAAATGGGAAATGCCTAAGTTGGTTGACATGTGAACTTGGATATGGATTGATTAATTGTACTTGTGGGCTGTTCTAAATAATTAATTTACCTAGAATATAATACGAATATGACAAAGTATCAACATCTATTAATAGATGCATTATTTAGACGGTAGTAGTTTGATTGCGATATTGGCAGAACAATGTTACTGGTACTAATGGACTACCGTAACACAAATAGCTTTTTTTCATACCGTTATTTCCGATTCGGCTTCTATTTTCCAACAAGGGTGAGGATTGATATTACGTAAGATTACCAATGATCACCTGACTCAAATCACTCCGTGACTCAAGCCAGGAGACATACATCTCGCCGATCAACATTGACTGAAGAGATTGTAACGGTGTTCTAACTCGAGTCCGGAGATCATTTCCCTATATATATATATATATATATATATATATATATATATATATATATATATATATATATATGTGGTGTTTTAAAATCCATAAATATCAAGATTTTCATGCATTCAAGGTTTTAAACCTGATTGAACCTCATTGAGGATTCAACTTGTTTGACTTTAAGGTAGCCCTTGGTTTATAGACGAAAAATTGGGTTCTTATGGAGACCCATTAAGGCATATTAGACATGGACACCATAGGCCAATGCAATTGGGCTAAAAGTCCTCTGACTAGCATCACATGGCTTAGGTGGGGTTTTGGGATTGTTCTAGATTCTACAAATAAAGTTAAAGAGACTTTTCAATGATTCAAGAGCCCACATGTTTAGAGGGGAGGAAGGGGGTGAAAGAGGCCAAAGCAATTGATTGTTTTTATGTTTGTATTTGCAATTCTAAGTGTTAAAAAACTAAAAATAAAAAGTTTTCCATGTATGCTTTCTTCCCACCAATTATCTGGTTTTGCTTTTGAACCCCATTTTAGAGGCTTGGGTTTTGTCTTCTACTTGGGAGCTAGCCTGGGATCCCAAATTCCAAAATCAAACAGTAAGGTCAGATAGATAGAGGGGCATCTACTACTGTGGTGATGGTGCACCACCATGCTTATGCCATCCTTTTCCAAGGGAACAAACCCAACAGAATCTTATGGACCAGCAATTCAATTTCTTTATATGGTGGGGTCCATTTCCAATGCCTAATCACCCTCTTCCTGCCACCTATAACCAACCCTCTCTCTCTCTCTCTCTCATATATTGCCATGCAAATGTGGCTTTCACAAAGCTTGATTGCCTAAAAGATTCTATCTTTTTCTCTTTTATTATAAGGTGGTCACCTCAAAAGCATGTTTCTTCACTCATCATCTCCAATCTAACCACTTATCATACACGAGCTTCGGATGTTTCCTAGTAATCCCTTGATTTTGCTTTCTTACAACAAAATCCACTATTTTTAATTTTTATTTTTTTAAATAACGGGTTACTCGGCCTCTTAGAGCAACCGACTAAGTCTCGGTTAATATAATACCTTGATGGAATTCGAATTCAGAACCTTCTCTTCTTGAGGAATGGTCCTGCGCCCTATGCCAACCCCATGTTGATTATAATCTACTCACCCTCTTCTGCCAGGGCGTAGCCAAGATTTTCTGGTGATTGGAGCTAGCAATGATTAATAACGTTAATATTTATTTTATCGTAGTTTTGAGAGGCTTGTATACCATATATTTGAGGCAGGCCTACACAAAAAAAACAAAAAAAAAAAAAAAAAGACTGTACAAAAGCATATCTTATACAAATTCAAGAGTTAACGGGGGGCTTCAGCCCCACCTCAATCTTCCATGTGGCTCCAACCCTGCTCTTCTCCCACTCAAAATCTTGTGTGACATAAGTTTCTAACTGCCTCAACTGGCTTTAGATATGGAGTAACCAATCATCATAAATATGATCAGGGGATCAGAAAACACCCTTTGGGCACCCGATCCGACCTGACCCGAACCTACCGGGAAAGGATAGATGCTCGACTTGACACAAAAAATTGGGTTATGTTGGGCAGACCCGGTTCAAAAACTACTAAATGCCTTTAAAACTCTATAAAATGTACATAATTTATCGTGCTTGAGATAAAATCTGCCCAACCCGACCTGATCTGATCCGAATTTCATGTCAAATGCTTCTGACCTAAACCAAACATCTGGGTCAAGTTTATTTCACTACAAAAAATAATTAATAGTGGCAGTTTTGGGTGCCTCTAATAGTCTTATTTTTTATAGTATTTACTCTCACCCGATTCAAGAATTGGGTCGGGCAGGTCAGGTGACAGGTTGACCTATGGCATAAGCCCAAGCCCGGCCCATTGAAACCCGGCATTGAATAGTTGATCCAACGCGGATCTAGCGGTGGAAAAAGATCCGCCGTAGTGGCGATCTAGGCGATGAGCATAACACCTAAACTTTTCTCATTCCACACGTGTGGAGCATGTATGATGAGTTGTAAGGAGAAAAAGAAAACACCTTGGGAAAAGAAGCGAAGATCTAAAGTTTGAAGCAGTCAAAATCCATAAGGATCTTGGAGCAACTGATTAGGTTCCCATCACACGTGCCAGTGATGGGACACGTGAGAAGGATTTAACAAACTCCAAGCTTTGCTTGATTTGGGCCCCTTGGGGTGAAGATTTGGGTGATGTGAGCAAATATACTCTACTTTGGAATCCTCTGTCAACACACAATTTCTCTTCTCCTTTCCTTTTTATTTTGTGTGTTGTCTGAAAAGTTGGAGACCAAACAAAGCCATTGTCCTTGTCTAGTGCCTATGAACAGAGAATCTCATGGTTGTTGGAACCCTCTCTATCACATTTCCCATCCACACCCCACACCCACAGCACCATAACTAATTAGTCTCCCATCTTTTGAGATCCACTTGGCATCCAACTAGGGATGCGAAGTTTAAAGCCCAAAACACGAAACTTATTGAAAAATCGGCCAAACCGAACTGATTCGAAACCGAGAAAAATTGAACCGATTCGAAGTAGATTCGATTTAAGTTTTCGGTGGCCGAAATTGAAAACCGATTAGATAGGATTAGAAAATCGAACAAACCCAAAACAATTGTGAAATGAATAAAAATTACGACGAGGGTTGCATTATTTTTACCCGTTTTTCCTGTGAAGATCACATGCTCTTTCACTATAAAAAATCGTTGATTGCCTTGAATCTGACAATGAAGATCATTTTACGTCTCTAATCTTCGACAAAACAGATCTTGAGATCATGGCACACCTATGAGACGGTCACATGTTGATTCCATGTGGCACACATTCCCAAAAGTGTCTGTGATCATAGGCATACCTCTCAAACCTTCACTTTTGGGGATGGAATCAACATGTGACTATTTGATAGGTGCATGGTGATCTCAAGATCTATTGTGTGGAAGATTGAGACAAAAAAAGGATCCCCATCGTCTCATTCAAGGCAGTCAACGATTTTTTATGGTAGAAGAGTTTTTTTAAAATTTCCCCCAATCAGTGAATAATTCTTGAATTTTTCGAAAAAATGAGACTTTCTAATATTTTTAATAATTTTAATTTTAAAATTTTTCTCACCGATTTTCCCTCCGAATAATTTTCAAACTTTCCGATTTTTTCAAATTTTAACCTTGCCGAATTATTAACCCATGTCTAGAATTTGTATGGTTCTCAAAGAGTCTTAGAAAATGTGAGAAATTAATCATAGTTTTGTTCTCTAATCCATTATTGATGACTCTTTATCTTTTTAGATGATTGATAAGGACTATTGAAACCACCCCTTATAACACCACCCAAAATGGACACTTGGGACTTCAAATTTGTGCTGACCTGACAGCTGGACCCCATTGATGGGGTCGAAGATGGCAGCTGATGACACATAAGGAAGGGGGCATGATTTTAAATACCGGTATCGCCTCGGTGGTGTCGCCGTGTCGGCCAATGCCTAGGCTAATATATATTGGTCAATATCAACAATTAGTAAGTTTGGTGGGAATGAAAAAAGAAGAAAAATTAAACCTAAAAATAATTTTAAAAATTTTGTGTCGGTCATTTAAAACCTGATATGTATTAGTGGTATCAGTCGATCCGATACGAGATATCGGTACCTGTGCATGTATCAGTATCAGCTGGTATGTATCAGTGTCGGTCGATACCGTGAACCTTGGAGGGGGTGTATTTTTTTATTTTTTTTGCCCTTCATCATAAGACACTGTGCCTTTATTATTTTAATTATTTGGATGAATGGGCAGGTACGAAAAAAAGTTTTGAAATGTGTAGTCAGTAATGAGCAAAATGCCGGAAAACCAGTATGTATTGTCCAATCAAAAAATCGGTACGTACTGGAATAGTAACTTATCGGACGATAGGGTGATACGGTACATTTAATGTACCGTATCGTCCACCTCCGATACCGATACATATCGTCCGATACGTATCCGTATCGGACGATATTTTGATCCATGATAGTCAGCTCACTTTTTCTAAATAAAGTGAATTGGGTCGTCTTCCAACTATGGTTCAAAATTTCGGCCAATAACTCAAGTTATTGGCCGAGTCGTATCGGTTTTGATCCCCACCGAAACAATAACTTGAATCGAAATTGTGATCTAAATATATATGGAAGGAAAATTATCGATTGAAATTTTGGCTGAAATTTTAATTTCCGCCATACCCGAAACGAAAAACGAAACCGCTAATTTTATCCCTATTCCCTGCTTCCAGGTTCCAACATTTATGAGCTCAAGTTTTATAGCAAGTCATTAGATTTATATTCTAGTAAAAGAAAAACAAAACCAAAAGATCACTCGTATGTTTATATTCTTAAAATCTTATGCCCTTTAGATTTATTAACTTAATCTTCACTAAACGTAATTTTTGGTTGTACATGACATGGTGGCGGAGATGGCACCCTTAGCGCATGCATGGCGCAGCCTATGTTAACAAAAAGGACCTGACTCTCCTGACCGTCATTTAAACACTAAATTGGTATTTAAATGATCTTACACCATCAATGATTTGAGATATGTTTGAGAAAGGGATAAATCATAAATTGGAATGCAACCAAGGATTAAAATTTCGGTTTCGAGCATGACCGAAACCGAAACCCAAATCCAATAATTTTGCCGAAATTCAAAAATTTTGATCCCCATACAAAAGTGACCGAAATTTCGTTTCGGTGGCGACCGAAACCGATAATTTGCACCGAAATTTTGATCCTTGAATACAACACTAGTCCAAGAATTATGTTTTAGGGAGATTTAAACCCTCTGGTCTGTTGGCTATAATAAAGTTCATCAATCAGACGGTTGACATCCACTTATAGGCATGTTTCTTTGGGTTGAGATATGTTCCAATGATAGATCATTTGAAATCACATATGTGCTCCACATGGCATAATGATAACACACACTTCAATGGTATGAGATAAAATGTATAATGGCGCCGCAGTAATTAGTCCAAGTGCAAGCTTCAGATAGGGGAACCATGGTTTGAAATCTCGCTGGAGACGAGATGTCTCACATTCGGGCTCCGGTGGCATGAGAGTCAAGTGTGAATCATTAGAAGCCTCAAATCACACAATCTCGCTGACATATATGAGACCTCGGCAATCTCAGGCATCTTGTCAAGTTTTCAAATCCTTAAACAATTGACTTCTTTGAATCATATAGTAGATATTCCTTTTTAGCCCAATCTTCGATACGATATATTTGGAGATCATGGGCCTAGCTTCCATCAGACAGTCGGATTTTGATTTCACATGGTACAATCCAAAAAAATGAACATGATCATGAGCGTATATCAAACATGGTTCTTGGATCACTTTGCAGGAGTTGTACAATTTGAAATCAAAATCTAACCATATGATGTAAGGATCATGATATCAAATCTATTGTGTCAAGGATTAGAACAAAAAATGATCCCTATCATCCGATTCAAGCAATCAAAGGTCTAAGCATGTAAAACTATGATTGAGAAGGAAGAATCTTAGGTTGTAAGATTCTTCCTTCTCAATCAAGGTTTTACATGCTTAGACTTATGACTCCTTTGAATCGAATGATGGAGATTGTTTTTTGTTCTAATCCTCGACACAATAGATTTGAGATCATGGTGTTACTTTCTCCAACCGATTTTTATGTTTATATATGTCTAAAATAATTTTATTATGTTTATATATTTTTAATATATATATATATATATAATTTTTTAACTTAAATATAAATATTATAAATACTTTATTAATTTAAAATTTTATTTAATTAAAAATAAGTAATATTTTTTTCCTCAGCAACAGCATATCAGTATATCACACCATCTCGATTACGGAGGTGTCACCTATTAACAAAAAAAATTATTGAAGACTATTAGCAGCAAAGGTATTAGTGGCAATTTTTTTTGTTAATAGCGACAGTTTTTAGCTGCCGCTAATAGTCTTAGTTTTTGTAGTGTTTGAGACAATTCGGATTTCCGAGATTTCACACCATGAGGGGGACATTCTATAGTATAAAAATAAATAAAAAGAAAAATTGTTTTTCAATACATGTGAACATCCACATGCTCCCTCCCATCAGCATGCATGTTTCACATATGCATGCATCCATAGTTTAGGCTCATGTCATGCCAACGTTTGAGATCTAAAGTAACTTAAATGGGTCAAGCCCCCATATGGGTTTCCCTCTAATGGTTTTTCAAGTGTTGGGTAGTTTAGTCTGATTATTTTCTATAACAAGCTCTTTTCAAAGTTTTTGACCAACAGAGAGCACTCAGTTCCATACACTTGAGAGAGAGTACATTCCTGTTGCACTGTGGCCCTCATTGAATGAAACGTCTGCCCTTGGGTTTCCACAGGTTTATAAATAGTATAATGACTCACTCCTCCATTTCCACATTCCTTGTATGGAAATATATATTACCCTTTAATGGGTTTCTTGGCTTCTGTTTAGCATTTACAGGCACCTTTGTGAACTCAAATATCCCAAATCCCAAGTTTTTTTATTTGTTTTATTTACTTATTTTCAAATCTATGAAGTAGTAGGTTTGTTGAAAACTTGAAATAGCTGCAAAAACAGTTTAGTGACCAATGGTCTATTTAATGTATTGACAGAAAAAATTATAGGATGTGGGTTGTTGAATGTAAGGTACATAAAAAAATAATATAAAACTGGTAGGGGGTGGGGCCAACTGACTGAAAAATTGTACAAGTGGAGAGTTTATGAGGTGGGTTTGGTGTGAAAACCCTTAACTCCTTTTGTTGCCCAAAGGTTTCTTTCATGCACTAACAAGAAATTTTAGGATGTGGGTTACAAGTAAGGAGCCTAAAAAAAGCAATAAAACTGGTGAGGGTGGGTTCAACTGACTTAGATTTTGGTGCCTTAAGTACTGATAATAGATTAACTCTAGATTTTATGAAGGCTGGTGTTACTGCCACACCACTTCATATTACCCACCTCACTTAAACATAAGAAAAATCTTTAAATCAAACGATGAAGACAGTTTTTCAGCCTAATCTTCCATAAAATGTGTGATAGTAACACTGGCCATTTATAAAATGGGATTTTGTGTGAAAATTGAAAAGGCCACAAGAAACCCTAAAAGAAAGTGGTTAAGAGGTGGGGTTAGTTAGATGAGTTGAGTTTTTATGTCTCTCCATAGAAAATAATGGTAATCATTTTGTCAAGAACATGTTTTGGGGTGTCAATATCTGATTCTGGGTAATGGTTTAGTTGTTGGGTCTCCTTCAGGTGGTTAACTGAAACCAAGGTTAATCTCTCTCAAGTTAAAAGGACCGATGGAGATTGAGAGAAATGGGTTATTTACTAGGGTTGACAGAGGTCTCATTTTCTTGCCTAGAGAAGAAAATTTGGCTAGGCCTGTGGTGGCCCTAGCTAGCACTAGCAGACAGCACAGGAGCCTCATTTTGTCAATAGAGAGAGAAAAAAAAAAAAAAGGAAAAAGGGGTGCACTTACAGTTCCCACGTGTGATTAGTTGACATCCACACGTGTGAGTAATGTGGGGTTTGTTAAAGAAGTGAAAGAATAAACAAGGCTTAGTTAAATTAAAGGATCAGGGACTCATCAGGTGGTGAAGTGAAGTCCCCTTCTTAGAGCAATAGAGCTAGAAGCCCTGTTGGGTGTTTTTTTTTTTTTTTTTTTGTTTTTAAAAAAAAAATTCTCTATCTTATTTTTGATTTGTTATCAGCCACCCCACTTTTGTATCCGTTCACTTCAATCCCTTTCAATCTAAATCTTTAATCTTCTCTGCCAATGAACATGACCTTGCAGCAGTTGAATAATAATATCTATGGCCTCTCTAAAAGTTACTCTTCTTCTTCTTCTCCTTCTCCTGCTTCAATGGGTATTTTTGCAGACATTGGGTCTCTCTCCATTACTCCTAGCTATGGAGCTTCCCTCTCTTCGGAAGATAGCCATTACTACTATAGCTGCAGTGAGAAAGCTTGTGTTCCATTTCCTTTTATGGGTAGAAACTGCACTAGCAGTATAGAAGACCCTCGTGTTGAGGTTGGTTATGGAAGGGGCTCTGACTCAAGTGATGGGTTTGGAGAGACCAATGTTATGGAAGACAACAACAACCCAAATGAAGAAAACCCAAATGAGAATTCAGTTTGTGGGAAAGAAATAGATAGTAGTGGGCAGTCAAAGTTGTGTGCTAGAGGCCATTGGAGACCTGCTGAAGACACCAAGCTTAAGGAACTTGTTGCTTTTTATGGGCCTCAGAACTGGAACCTCATAGCTGAGAAGTTGGAGGGGAGATCAGGTACTTAATGCTATTTAAATGTTTCTTACTTTCATATTCAAAGTTTTTGGTTTGAAAACTGAATAATATCTATTTTTGTTCATTTATTTATTTATATTTTTTGAAGGTAAAAGTTGTAGATTGAGATGGTTTAATCAATTAGACCCAAGGATCAATAGAAGAGCTTTTAGTGAAGAGGAAGAAGAGAGGCTAATGGCTGCTCATAGATTGTATGGCAATAAATGGGCTATGATTGCTAGGCTTTTTCCTGGTAGAACTGATAATGCAGTTAAAAATCATTGGCATGTTATAATGGCTAGGAAATATAGAGAGCAATCCAATGCTTATAGGAGGAGAAAGCTAAGCCAAGCTGTTCATAAAAGGTTGGAAGAGAGCAGAGATTCAACAACAGAAAATAACCCATCTTCTCCATTTAGATTTCCTGGTGTTCTTGATGGCTCAAATGGCGAAGATTCAATTTCAAGTTGCAGAGATTTGATGCTGGGTTACACCAACAACAGGATCACTTACAGTGGGTTTTGTGCAGATCAGACACCTTTTGATTTTTTATCTGGTGGGTGTCCTTTTGATCCCCTCTCCTATGATATGTTACTTTGGTTCTGCTTGCTGTACATTTGGGTTTCTGTGTGTTTTTTTTTTTCTCTTCTTCCTCTTGTGTTTCCATTTTAGATGGGTACCATCCTTTCATTTCTCCTTGGTCTTTGCATTCTATCCATCTGATTAACTATTAGATGATAGCATGCACTTCTGATCTGTTTCCTTTTTAGATGTCTACTCTCTTTTAGCGTCTTCGTTTTGCATTCTGGTTCTTTCATTTAACTATCTCTAGATAATAGCATGCACTACACATGCCCCTTTAAACTGCAGTTTTTATTACTTGAAATGGTAAAAAAAGAAAATTTTAAAATGTGGCAGAAAGTTTTCTTCCAGCCTAATAAATATTTTAATAAGCATTTTTTTTGCATCATGGAAGGTTTTCAGCTAGTTGTCTTCTCATATTCTTCTTCTTTATATCTATGTGTTTTACAGGTCTCAGGAATCATGAGAAGACAAGTTTATTGAGCACCAACAGTAGTAGTAGTGGTTCCAGGGATTGGAGAAGAGATGACTCCTTCAGTGGGTTTCATCAGAGCCCTCCATTAATGGTGGCAATCCAACAGTCACACCAGTCTCATATTTCAGATTCAACAACATCAACATCCCAAGTTTCAGTCACTGAATCATCAACACCAGTTGCCGACAAGTCTGCAAACAATAACCACAACCATTTTGAAAGCTCCATTTCACCACAATTCATAGATTTTCTTGGTGTGGGAGCTACATGAAAGCAATTGGGTCTCTAAAAAAACCAAGAAATAGTTAAAAACTGAGAAGTGGCTGAGACCCAGGTGCCATTTTAGGTAATTGGAAAGGATTGGTGTTCAGTTTGGAGACCCACTAGGCCACCACCACCTCATATGAAATCAGTTACCAAGGCAAACTAATAAAGAGAGCTTTATAGAGTAGAAGATTTATTGCCAAAACCACACCTCTTGCCTGTTAATGTCTTAAGTTTAGGCTTTCTCATTTGTATGCTACTGGTTTCAATTAAGGGATCCCTGAGATTTTTTTCTTGTTAAGGGGGTTTGTAATCTTGTAGGCCATCTTTGAGAATAGTGAAATAACCAAAGTACCTTTTTAAAAAAAATAAAAATTAATCAAAGTATGTATGATGGTATTTTATGAAAGGGTTAATGTATAGAATATTGATGTCAGCCTAAACTTGGTGCCCATCAAAAGATTCTAACCATTTGATGCATGCCCTTTAATTGCATGGTTCTTATATAATTATGTCTAACCAGTGAGATAATCTATTTTTTAATTAATGGTGGTTCACTTATATCAATAGCTAGAGCCTTCATCATAGCAGTTTACACAAAGGAGGGCACAGTTTGTGATATAGTTATGTCTAACCAGTGAGATGATCTACTTTTGTATTAATGGTGGATCACCTATATCAATAGATTGAGCCTCCCTCATAGCAGTTTACATAAAGAAGGGCACAGGTTGAATATCATTCCAACTGAGACTAGCCTAGAACTAGGGTGTCCGAATAGGCCGGTTGTAGACCCGATCCGTCCTGACTGGGTATGGCTGAGGTGGGTATGCCTCATATATAAATTGGCTAGCTCGGTCCAGTCAGATTGGTAATTTAGATTGGGTATGAGCTAGTTCCCAAGGTCCGATTTAAATTGACCCTATTAAGATCGGCACGAACCAGGCCTGGCCCAACGTAGCCTGCCTTGAGGCTGAATATTGGCCAAGGTAAGTAGGGCCGATTTAAAAAACTGTTGGCCCATCTGGACCCGATTAGCAAGTTAAGCTAAGTATGGGCTAATTCCAAAAGGCTCGATTATAATCAATCTGTCTAAGGCCACCTTGAACCCGACTCCGATCAACCCATTGAGACCCCTACTAGAAATTGTCTAGTATAGGGATTCAAAGTTCAAACTATTTTATCATTTCAATATGGCCCTTGTTCATGTTAAATGTATTTGTGTGTAGAGTGTATTATTTCAGCCGATTTGAGTTTATATGATGTCTAGTCACTTGACGAATTGGTTTCATAAAAATATGTTACGGCCGTGGTATCAAATATCGGCTGATACCGATATGTATCGGTTTTTCGGCAAGCCGATACACATCAAGTTTCAACTCGGGTATTGGTATTTGCTATTGGCCGATATGTATCGGATATCAGCAGTTGTGGTATTGGTATCGACTGATACCTCCATTTTCTTAATTTTTTTTTTCAAAGCACTGATACAACTCGATATCGCGTCCTTCATGCAATTCATACCCGATTCCGAGTTTGACACCTTGGTTATAGCTTTATCTATTAATTTTGGTGATGAGTGTTCCCTTAAAAAAAGGAGCTGATATTTCAAGCACTTAACAGTTAACACCTCCCTCCCTCTCTCTCTCTCTCTCTCTCTCTCTCTCTCTCTCATTATAGTAGGCTACATTTGGGAAACTGGATTTGGGGCGGCAGATCTAGATTTGAGCTGGATAAATCCACCGATTGGGGTGTCAAATCTGATCTTTGATTTGTATTTGGTCATATCCATTCTGATTTCTAAATCCATGTCTTCAGTGTAAAATAGTGTTATTTGGAAATTCAAGCCAACTTGGATTTGGATTGGTTCAGTTATAGGGGTCTCCTACTTAATTTAGACCCTATAATCTACATTAAAAAAATCTAATGAAAATAAACTTCTTATTACTACTTTCATGATAATTCAATAACAATAACTTTAAGTATTAAATTGATAAACAAATGAAAATTATACTGATAATCAAACTTAATCATGAGGCTTCTAAACTTTCTGTTAGTCATCTCCTCCAAAATTCTGGTTAACAACCTCTTCTCAATTTTGAACTTTTTGTTATGATGTAATGATCTTTAACTCTGGCATGAAACACAATCTCTATCATGAGTCAAAACAGTCATCCATTAAATCAGATGACGAGCTTTGACAATGCTTAATCAAATAATAGTGATTGTGTTTCATTCCAATCTTTGGTACTAAAGATATTATGTCCCGACCTTCAAATCAAATGGCTTAAATAGTGTTTCATGTGGCACAAGTCCCAAAACTACCAAGTCATTCTTTTTAAGTTATATGCAATAATACAAATCATGTGTGCAAATAATCACTCTCTTCTATTAAATTTAAGATTTTATTTCTAAATTTTTTTATTTCTAGTAAGTTGTCAAGTTAATTTTTAATAGCCGAATCCAGTCCTGGTTGATGAGTTTTCTCGATAATTAAACGCTGTGCAAATTTTTATTCATCCATTGCGAAGTAATTGTCCACAATGGATCCTTTCTTTAGATGGGGTGCTTCAAGGCCCAACCTGGTCCAACAAGCCAAACTCATATGCCCCAGCCGATTTGAAAACTACGTTGGATGCACACTACAAAAAATACGACTATTAGTGGAACCAAAAATTGCCACTATTAATAAAAAAACTGCCACTATTAGTCCAGTTGCCATTCAAACATCAAGCTTTTTTGTTAATAGCCGCATTTTTTGGTGCTGCTAATAGTCTTAGTCTTTTGTAATTGTGGGTCAATTCATGGGCCGACCCAATTCAAAATCTAAGTTGAAAATGTATTTAGTGCAGCTTTTATATGAGTATGCGCACATACAAAACTGATACCTATCGGGCATATCAGCCAGGTCTTAGGCCAATACATATCGTAGATGCCAAATATGAATCGGTATGACCGACGGATATTAACGTATCTTTTTGTTGTTATTTAAAATATTAATTGTCACGAATTGAAATACACACGCATAAATATCAACTTGTGACAACAATTGGATCAAAGAAAGAAGATATTTATTCCCATATTGAGTTGGCGCTTCATATCGCCTGATTCGATATTGGCTAGAATGTAGCATTTCAAACATTGTTCCAATGGTGCATTTGTTCAAGCATGGTTGCATATATTTTCTCCAACTAACATTTGTAAGACATACAATACCTTATATATATATATATATATATATATATATATATATATATATATATATATATATATATATATATATAGGCGCCTGAGGTGGTGTGATGTGACTGATCGCACCGACCTGTATTAATTAAATTTCATTACGCTTGCAGCCAACTTTCTAGAGCCACATCAGCCGCCTGAATGTTATATGGAGGATAAAATTTATCCTCCATATAACATTGTCATATATATATATATATATAACTTAAGGTATCCCAAGCTTAGGCACAATGCTCCACTTGGTTGCCTTCAATTCATCTAACCTTTATTAATCTTATTTGAGACATCATTTTCAAATCCATCATCTAATTATAAAGTGGAGCCTATCTTAAAAATAAAGAGCAAAATGATAATTTATCTTTTATTTTTCCTTAGAAGTTGTAATATGGTAATACGTAACATCATAAGAGATGAAAATGCCCAACTTTTTCCCATTAAGTAGCACAACATTTTTCCTCTTTTGTGCCCGATAGTAGCGAATTTCGCCTTTCAATCTAGATCATCAAGTAAAATTTATACTGATTCGAAAATTTCGCTAGTAATTGTATATTTTTTTAATATAAACTATTGTCAGGGTAGCTCTATTTGCACCCACGGAACCTCTAAAATCCCTCACTTGTGAAATCATCTAAATTTTGGGTGCTCAGTGGGTGCTTTTAGAGTTTTGATTGGTACAAATAGAGGTACCCATTTTGCTATAGGGTACTCTCTAGGCTTCTCTACTTAAAGATTTATATGTATGTCTAAGATGGGTCCCTCAAGCTTTGAAAATGTGTCTGCAAGAGAATAATTGATTTGAACAAAAAGACACCCTTATTTCAAACATCCACCCCTCGTGGGCCTGCAACAAAAATTCAGTAGCAGATTCTTCATCTGCCATGCCTTTATGATGGTAACTGTTTACCTACTCATCTTCCCTCCACTCAATTATGCAAACCCCAAATGGCCTCCAAACTATAGCTATGTTCATTTTCAATGAGGTTATGAAGGGAGGGACAAAGGGTTTCTTTATATACATCTAAGCTACCATATACATCTAAGCTAGATGATCATAGGGTGTTGGAAAGTTATTGACAAGACAGATGTCATAAATGAGAGATGATGGAAAAATGGTTCATTCAATCCCCTTTTGCAACCGATTAAATATATGGAATAAGGCTATGATAATGATGATTATTGCAACCTCAAAGGGTTAAGTGAGCTGACCAGGTACTTGTTTTCAAAAGCAGAAGGCCTGAGCTCGAATCCCCTCTCCACCTTGAGGCCACTTTAGAGATTTATATCATGTGCTGACCCGACATGTGTTAAATTTGGAGTGCGCATATGTCCTTGGAATTAGGTGGGTGCTCTAAGAGGCTCGGATACCCTGATTATCAAAAAGAAAAGATGATGATGATGCTTATCGCTATTGTATTTACATAGTAAGGTTTTCAGGTAAAAATGGATGAAAATTTTCGATAGCCCAATAATGTTATATTAGTAAAACTAGTGGGACATTTTTACTATATCTAATGTTCTTAAAATTTTAGCAAACTGATTAAAAGGGTACCATTATTTGTAACCATAATTATGAGAAAAGAACTCATAGTTGCAAATAACGGTACCATAAAAAAAACCTTATAAATAAAGAAAGCGCATCTAAAGTGGGTCACATGCCCGATATTTTCTCCGTCAATCCTCATCCTTGCTCAAGAGTTAAGGGAGCTTCACCTACATCAATTGGTACAACACTCAAAAATGTACTTTTTATGACATGTGGCACATATCTTTAACCAATACAACTCATCAACATAGCGAAATATCATATGAATTTATGTTAGCCTAAGTAGGGTGCCTATCCAAAGACTTTAACATTCGATCCATTATCAATGCAATTTAATATAGACCATTATTCATAGTTAACAGAAGGTCTATATTTAAGCCATCGGATTTGATGGCATGGAATTGTTGATGGATATGCTATTTAGGTTAAGTGAAATTTACATGATATCTAACCAATTGAACAAAGTAGATTGGTAAAAAATATGTACTATGAGACACTGGGTTGCGTAAAAGTATGTTGTTGAGGGTGCCCATCTATTGATGTATGTGATCAGAGTCGATCTACGTCCTTCATGGTCTACATTCTTGATTATTAGAAACTATTAGTTATTTTTCAAATATTAATGATTTTAAAATGATAGTTTTGAAAGTTTAAATCAACTTTCATTGTGATATTAGCATCACTTACCAAAAATAAAAATATGAAGACAAATATGTCCTTATACAATATGGTTATTTGGTGAAGTTAACCCTTAATAGGGTTAGAGATTGTTGGATTGTAGGAAAACTTCAAGGAGGAAATGAAACCAAATTTCTGGTTGATTTCTTACTAAAAAATTTCATGTGAATATGAATTTTTTCTTATTTAATTAGGTTGTTTAAGAAATGTTTTCCAGTGGATATTAATTTCTCTTGTTTGATTAGTGTGAATGAAAAATAAAATTTAGCAAAATGGCCTTTTTGTCCAAACAGTAAAATAATAAGTATTATTATTTGAAAAAGTGGATTCTTCATCAAAATTTGGGTTGAAATGACAAAAATAATCATTATCGTGCTGTGAGAAATTTAATTTCAGCCATAGTGACCAAGTATAGGTACCGGAATAATATGACTCGGGAATTATAGGGAAAAAAGGATAAATTTTGACAATTTCGGGAAAGAAATGGGAAAATTTCAAAAATTAAATAATATTAAATAAAAAATATATATGTTGTGACCAAACACAAATTTTAAACAGGAAAAATTAGGTTTAAAATACATATTTTTTAAAAACAAGGGGTTTAAAACTCATTTTCGAAAGTAAAAATAAGGGAAGTTTTCAAATAACCACATATTTTTTCCAGAAAAAAGTTGGTCACTATGGTTCCAGCAACTAGCGAGGTTGAAATGATTTCCTCCTAAAAATGAAGATGTATAAAAATTGAGTTTCTATGTGAGGGTCAAATGCTTCAGTCAGGCCACCCGGTTGAATTCTAAATGTGGTGCAACCAATTTTAAAACCATTGGGTAAACATCAAGATTCCCTTGCATCCAATGGTCACAAAATTGGTTGAACCTACTGGTGCAAATAAATATCGAAAACCTGAAAATTGAGCATTTCAAACTGGACCGAAATCGACTGAAAATTGACACTGAACCGATTTGGTCATGTTCAGTTTCAGTAACTAAAAATCGAATAATAGGCTAGATAGGGTGAGAAAATCGGCAAAAAATTAAAATAAATAATATGAAAAAAAATCGAAAATCGAACCAATCTGACCAAAACCGAAATCGGATCAATTTGGTTCAGTTTCGGTTTGGTGGGGGTGGAGGTTGGGGGTGAAAAGTTCAATTAACCGAAACCAAAATGTTTCGCTTAGGATTCAAGTTTATAGAAATCGATCCGAAAATTGAAATTTCAAGATTCCTCTTCAATGAGATAGTCTTCTCTTCAGGATTTTCACTTTATAAAGTGCAACCTAATCAAATGTGGCACCAATTCTATTGCGGATCTCTGATCTAAAATGAGTATAAACATTTTGGGATGTAATTTCTGGCAGGGGAACTCTGTCCCTAATCAGATTATAACGGCTATAACTCTTGATTCCAATTAATGTATATTGATGTTTGTTATAAAAAAAATTAGAGAATTTATAAAAATAACTAATTAATTATTCAAAATAGCAAAAAAGAATATTCTATATAAATAATGGACACCTTAGTTGAGTGTATCATAATTAGCAAATGTATCATTCCAACCTCATTGAAATCAACATTTGTCTCAAAGGTTGAAATTGTAAAAAGTAGATAATGTTTCATCCGGGCCTGTGCACTCTGGTGGTCCCATTTGGAGATGTAATGCACATGCAATATGTGGTCAATAGATTGACCCATCGTGTGCCTGCAAAGAATCTTAATCCATTATGTGCTCCCCTTCAAAAGACTGTCCTTTTGATTTCTCGATTAAGATAGTATTCGAATGAATCATTTTTACCTTTTAATTATAGTAGAGAAAAGATAAAACTATATTCTCAAACTTTAGGATTTGAATCACGCGTTCCTTTTTCGAAATCTTGATCAATCCTTTTGTGTAAACTACGATCATAATTTTAAAAGGCCTCTTGGATTCTTTTCAGGTGGGAGTTATAACCTTGCACTTAATTAGAGGGCGGATTTGATCTATGGCATGCCTTTCCGTAGTTGAAGACATAAGATGTCTTTCCTCCATCATCAGATTAGTCGATTCTGCCTCTTGGCGCAAACATTCGAATAGATTGTCCACGTGGTGATCCATCTTTTCCATCGAGTAAAACAACTTTTCAACCAATGCACGGATTTTCCCAAGCTCAGTTCGTATATTAAAAAGCCTTGCATAATCTCCAACCTCGGAATCGGCTCTAATACCATTTGTTACGATCTCCGATCGTATCATGGATTTTAGGAAATAAAAAAGAGAAATATATTAGAAAACCACTTCGAGGGTGGTGGACCTCCTTGAGGTTCAAACCATCGCTCAAGAGGTGGGCTCGAATTACGGGTACAAATTTGAATTGAAAACCGACTTGACTGAAACCGATTGAAAACCCATTTCGCCTCGGTTCCGGTACCTAAAAACTGAAAACCTGCTGGGTTGGGTGAGAAGCTTGAAAAATAACCGAAAAATGAAAAAAAACAAAAAGAAAGTTGACTATACGGTTTCGTACAAAAAAAGAAAGAAAAAGAAGTTGACTACCTTGAATCAGACGATATAATCATTTTTCATTCCAATCTACCACACTAGATCTCGAGATCATGGCGCACCTATCAAACAGCACATGTCGATTCCACATGACATACATCCCCAAAAGTGATCGTCTGATAGGTACGCCCATGATCAATCACTTTTGGGGAAGTGAGCCACATGGAATCAACATGTGAGTGTCTGATAGGCATGCCATGATCTCAAAATGTACTCTGTGAAAGATTAGGACGAAAAGAGATCTCCATCATCTGTTTCAAGGCAGTCAATAATTTCTTATTATGAAAGCAGGAAAAATGGGTGCAAATAATGCCAACCTTAAATAAAATTGTATATATGATGACAAGGAATGCAACGAGAAGACCTTTTACCGCATTATTGAGTTTTTTCAGTTGAAATTGTTGGTGTATCCTTCCTTTGACCTGCATTTACAATTTATGAAGTTTTGGTTCCAATCCAATTTCAAACTATAAACTTGTAGTGGGTCACCTTCAGTTCTGTGTAATGTGTATTACAAATGTCTTTTTCCAACTCCCCTAAGGGCTTGCATGCCGGATAAAGCAAGCATCAGAAAACGCCAACCATAATTTTTTTTTAAAAATCACAACTAGTGCAAAAAAAAACAAAGATACCAAAAAATTGTACGAAGCACCGACAGTTAAATTATACATTTTGAATAAATTATTTGAATGGGTAAAAATAATACCAATTTCGCCGTTAACCCCCAATTGATTAATGATTATGATCAAGAGTTCTCAAGCTACGATGCAAACGCATCTTCCAATTCCTGTTTTGTAAGTTGCCTAGTAGAGTGGGGGTATGTTGCATCCGGAGGATCGATTGCTTCCAACTGTAGTGGTCTCATTGTGAAATAGGTTCCAATAGCAGTAATTGTTTTGCCAATGAAATCCGATCTCGATGGCAGATAGTCCTTCATCGGGCATAGAAATTCGTTGTGGTTCCTTGCCTGAAGCACAAAATAGTTAAGGGAAAATAGCCTTCAGATAAATGTTGATTCATAATATGACCTGCAACGGGGATTTGAACAAAATTTTGTTCCCGCCCACCTATATCATGCTAACCCTCCTTCAGGCGAAGCTCTTCAGATAAATATTGATGCTTGTAAAGTTATCAATAAGAAAGACACATGCTAATACTCTGGACATTCAAAGCATAAGCTTTCAGTTTATAATTGGAGCAGCCCACTCTGCAGGACTCAGGTGTCTATGTCACATTTAAAAAAAACAAAAATACGCATATAATACGTGTTTCTCTGCCACAACGTACTAAACACGTATAATACCCGTATTTTTGAATAAAATGCATATTTTCACATAATACGCGTATTTCGCATATTAAACGTTTCCCCCCTTTTTACCTTATTTTAAAAAGCATAATCAATTTATAAAAACAACACGTTAATACTCTGGACATTCAAAGCAATCCCTTTCAATTTATAATTGGATACAAATAAAGCCAGCCATGCTGCAGGACCAAAAAGGAGTCTATATAAACTGTCATGACAAAACACGGTGTTTTTTTAAAAAATAGTGTATAACACCCGTACTAAACATGGTATTTTCATATTGTAGGAAATATGGCAATAAAAAAAAAACACACAAACCAAGCAAAAGGCAAACACAAGATTTACGTGGTTCAGCAATTTGCCTACTGATGCGGGATGACGACCCTACAATACGTGAGTGATCATGAGATGCGAAATTGTCGAAATTAAATGAATCAATTGAACAATTAAAATCCCAAATTAAAGCAATACCTTAGGGATTTCATAGAATTTTGCTTAATCAACTATGCTTGGTCCGCTTTAGGGTTCAATCCGGCACACGAGAACCGTTAGAAATGTGGAAGGTGCGATCTTAGAGAAAAACTTTAGCATCCTCTAGGTCAGGGCGTTCGATCGTGGCTCAATGTAGAATCGCTAAATCCTCGCTAGAGCTTTTGAATTGAATCGATCAAAGTCAAATGGCGTAAATCGGACAATCTCGAGCCCAACAACGGTCATGGATCGACGGGTTAAGATTGGAGTCGATCCACAAGGATGGGCATCAAGGTTTCTCTAGATCTACGATTTTGGATTTTGAACAATCAAAATAAAAAGAGGGAAAATAGATGCAAGAAATTAGCAAGGAAATAAGAAAAGAGATAAAGAGGAGATCAAGGATAACATGGGCATCACACCCTTCGCCTCACACCAAACTCACATGTGGAAGAAGACTCGCTCTCTATTAAGCTCCTCTCAAGCTCTTAATGCATAGCATTTTTATTAACCAAATTGCCAAATTTGGATTACATAAGGACATTATATGCTAGGTGTAAAAAGAAACTAACCCAAAAATAACAAAATACTAAATTGTCTCCAAATGGAACATTACATTAGCCTCAAAAGGCAAGAGAAGAATAAAGCAAAGGACAACTATCGTCATTAGACTCGCTCGAGCGGGTTTGGTTCTAGCTCAAGCGAGAATCTTATAGGCTTGATGGAATCTGGACTAAATGGGTCGTTCGAGCGATAACCAGGGGTCTTTCAAGCGATGTTTGGCTGAAAGTTTTGGACTCAGATCGTGTTCACCCTCGCTCGAGCGACTTTGAGTAGTTAAGTGTCCTCTTGCCGCTCTTCTAGGCTCCCCTCTCAGGATGATGTTGATACCCCATGGTTCCTTATTCGCTTCTTGCATCGATACATGCGATGCGGCCCGAAACCTAGGTCTACGGTGTCGGCGTCCCTGACAATTCTCTCAAACAAAAAATGCTTCATCACTAATGAAACTAACCCGAGACATCGGTCGATTAAGTTGAATACCCGTCCCCACTGCCTACGTCCACGAGTGATGCTGAGTCCTTTCACTAATATGTGAAAACATCAGATCTCACCTCACTCAATACATAAATCGAGTTTCCTTCAATATAACCCTAATCTATAATTAGAGTTTATATCTAATACAAAGTATAACCGCCCAATATAGAATTTGATGAAAATACCATCAGTACCGTCAACAGAATTCAAGGCACAATCTCAACACATATAATGTGTATTTCGTTGCGTATTAAACATTTTCCCCCATTTTTACCGTATTTAAAAAAAAACTGTTTTAAAACTTTTATTAAAAAATTAATATTATCTCGTTTTTTCCTGATTTTTTTATTTTGTTTTCATCTTCCATATTTTACAGTTTTTTTATCTTCCGCTTTTTTCCTGTACTTTGCCCTTTTTTCTGACTTTCTCGCTCAACGTATTAAACCCGTACCCTTATTTGTCACTTATTATAAACAAAGCATAAAACCAACTGCTTATTGATGCGAGTACCTATACTTTGCACCTTTCATACTAGATATGTAAAGTGACATTATTTTTCTGTGGCTGTCATAAAGAAGGTAATGGTCAAGTAATATGTTTTTTTTTTTTGTTTTGTAAGACGATAACAAAACTATATATTAAAATAAAATAAAAGAGGACATACCTTGGTGGGTAGTAAGAGGCTACCCAAGCAAAGAACCCCCCAAAAAAGACTCACCCAGGAACCCAAGTGGGGGCCACGACGAAGCCGATCCCCCCCTCCCCACCACACAGCAACCCCACATGGCACATAGGAATTAAGTAGTACAACAGTCCCAAAGCATCAGGAAGTGTTGAAGCCCCTCCTTAAAATCAGCCATCTTCATAGCATTCCAATTAACAACGAAGTCTCGAATGTCGTGAATAACCATCATAGTTGGTTTAGCCCTTCTTTTGAACACTCTATTGTTTCTCTCAACCCATATAGCCCAGAAAATAGCATACATAGTCAAGCCACAGCTCCCTCCTCTAATCCTCCACCCCACTTTCCTTCCACATTTCCATCATTTGAACTGGCCAACCTGGAATGACCCAAAGGACATTGAAGAAGCCGAAGATCTTATACCAAATGTCACGCGCGAAAGAGCAATGAAGGAGGCTATGCGTCACCGATTCCCTCCCCTTATACATAAGAGGCATATATTTCGCACATGAATGTTTCTCCTTAAGAGCTGATCATGAGTGAGGATCCGGTCGACCCGAAATGAGCCAAAGGACATTGAAGAAGCCAAAGATCTTATACCGAATGTCACGCGCAAAAGAGCAATGAAGGAGGATATGAGCCACCGATTTCCTCCCCCCCATGCATAAGAGGCATATACGCCACCGATTTCCTCCCCCTCATGCATAAGAGGCATATATTTCGCACCAGAATGTTTCTACTTAAGAGCTTATCATGAGTGAGGATTCTCCCTCACAACAGTCCACACGAAAAATCTGATCTTTGGTTGAATCTTGATTCTCTAGAACCCAACACACCTCCGACCATTGCTACTTATCCTCTCCCGCTTCATCAGCTGATTATAAAGAGATATAACTGAGAAGATCCCTTTGGCTGTGTACCTCTAGAGCCTTTGGTCCCTATTACTATCATTGAGAACCATCCCCCTAATAAGAGACATGAGATTCCTAAATTCATCCACTTCCCATAGTCTGAGAGGATGGCGAGTCGGGATACTCCAGACCCAGGTACCCTGAACTGCTTGCACAAAGTTGGTAATAAATGCCTCCTTTGCATCAGAGAGCATATATATCGTTGGGAATCTGACTTGCAACAGTTGTCCTCCGGCTCATCTATCCTTCCAAAATCAAATTCACTGACCGTCACCCCAACTGTACCTGATACCATTTTGAATGTAGATTACACACTGCTTCACCTCTTTCCACCAGGTCGACTCGGTATTAGACCTGAAGATGTAGTTCCAGGGCTCCTCCAACGCCTCGTATTTATTGGTGACAAGCTGCCACCACAATTTATCCGATTCTCTTCCTTCACCAACCCTCCAAAGCCACTTTGTGAGGAGGGCAATATTCAGGAGGCGAAGTCTCCGAATCCCTAGACCCCCTTTTTCCTCGTGATCACAACACTCCACCCATTTCACTAGGTAAACTTCTACCGATCCCCAGTTCTGTCCCAAAGAAAATCTTTCAATAATCCTCTCTAACTTTTTCGTAATACTCACCGGGGCCATAAAAATAGACATCATAAAGACCGGAATGGAAGCTAGAGTGGATTTTATAAGCGTAGGCCTCCCCCCCATCCATTGCTAAGCAATTTACTCTTCCACGTAGCCAATCGTTTCTGGAATTTCTGCACTAGCCCCTCCCAACTTCTAGCTCTGTATTCCTCGGTTCCAAGAGGGATACCAAGGTAATTAATAGGCAGATTTTCTTTCCTACACCTGATCATAACCGCAATCCTTTTGTCTTCTGAAGTATTGATACCAGCCAGGCTGGATTTATGCAAGTTAGTTTTCTGGCCTGACACCCCTTCAAAAAGAACCAGCAAATTGGTAACCGCCTTAGCTTCCGTATCACCCCTCCTTCCGTTACAGAAGACCATCGTGTCATCGGTATACTACAAATGTGAGATACACATTCGCCCTCATAAACAACCTATGAAGAGCCTCCCCAACGCAATTGAAGACCATTTTGAAAGCGGGCATCCCTGTCTTAGCCCTCTCTTGGTTCTGAAGTAACCGTGGGGTGCCCCGTTAATCATCACTGAGCACTTAACCGACGCATAGCAACCCCTCATCCATTCCGCTAGATTGCACCAAACCCCTCTAGATAACACATAATCAAGAAAATCCCACTGCACCCTGTTGTACGCCTTTTCCATATCAATCTTGAAAACCTAGCCCTTATCCTTCTACTTTTAGACTGAGTCGATCTTTTCCACTGTCGTAACTGCAATGTCTAGAAGTTGAAACCAGCATGCTGATTACTTCCTTGAGACGAGAAGCGAGAATTTTAGCGATGATCTTGTAGGAACACTCAGTGAGACTGATGGGTCTATAGCCTGCAACGTCCGTGGCCCCCACACACTGAGGAATGAGCGCAATAAACGAAGACTTGAGGCACTTAGCCAACCTGTCGTACCTATGAAAGTCGCTTAGAAAAGCTAAAAAGTCTGTGCGAATGATATGCCATGAGGATCTGAAGAACTCTAGAGTAAACCCATCAAGTCCCGGAGATTTGTTGCTGCCCAACTTCTCCATAGCAGCCTTTACCTCATCCTCCGTAAACGGCCTTTCGAGAAACTTAGCTTTATCCATTCCAATAGAGTTGAAGGGGATTCCGTCCATTGACTGTCTACCCACTACCTCCGACGCATACAACCCCTTATAGAACTCAACAATCTTTGTGTGCACCTCATTCTGCTCCTGGTACCTTATTCCATCTATCTCAATAGTTGAGATCCGGTTTTGATTCCTCCTACCATTAGCGACCGCGTGGAAAAATTTAGTGTTACCGTCACCATCCCGCAACCAATGAGCCTTAGCTTTCTGCCTCCACAGCTGCTCCTCCTCCAACACTTTCACATTCTAAGCCACTTTCAGTGCCAACCTTATTTCCCTATCCTCCTCTGAGAGCAGCCCAGTTTCTTCCAAATGATCCAACACCGAAATTTCAGCCAGAATTCCTTCCTTCAGCCGACCCACTGACCCAAACCTTTATTTGTTCCATACCTTAATCTGCGCTCTCCGATTCTTCAACTTAGTGGTGAGAACGTATGTCGGCGTCTTAGTAATATTATCTTGATTCCACCACCCGTAGAGTTGGTCTTTGAACTCCTCCTAGAGCCAAGTGTTCACAAACTGAAAAGGACCTGGAGCTGAACCCGATGAAAGGCTACTGGGGCAAGATAACACGATCGGCTTATGGTCCGAAATCGTCGTATGTCGGAGATGAACAGACGCGTTGTCCACCAGATACAAAAAATCCCACATAAGAATCTGTCAAGCCTGCACAAAGTGGGCTCATCCTGCCCATTCGACTAAGTGAATTGACCCCAACCATTCCCAAGTTGAAGAGAGCACCTTGCGAGATACATTCCAGAAAGAGATCTTTATCCGTGAGATCAATATATCCTCGATTTTTTTCCCCCGCATTATACAGAGCATTAAAATTCCCCCCCCCCCCCCCCCCAAACCGGAAAATCCCTTTTGCAAATAATGGCAATTAGCTCGAAAAAGAAATCTCATCTGAGATTATTCACAGTGGGGCCATACACTGTAATGGCCACCCACTTAGTTCCGGTCCTACTGTCCTAAAGAAGAGCCGCCACCAGATAACTGCCCATCTCCAAATCCACCATCTTGAATAAATTGGAATCCCAAGCCAGAAGCACTCCACCCCTGCTGCCAGCCGCATCAAACACTAGCCATTTCCATGCCTTGTCTCCTAAAACCGAATAGACCATTGGATCATTCGCCGATTTGCACCTAGTCTCTTGCAACCCAATCACCTCAAAGCTCTGACCTCTGATGAAGGATTTAGCCAGCAACCTTTTATCCCGATCCCCCGATCCTCTCACATTCCAGCTTAAGAATTTCATAACAAAACCTAGATATAGAGCAGCCCACAGATCAGCTCTGCTAACAACCCTCCTAGGGGCTCCCATATGGGGATTCGTGTCCCCTAATCTGCCCTTCAGTTCCTTTGGCCCTTCGTAGACCCTTCCTATGACGAACATAGAACACCCCCATCTCGACCTAACCCGCACCTTATTTCCTCGGCTCCTTTCCCCTTTGGACATCTGTTTCCCCTTTTCTAAGATATCACGATATAATTTCAATAGAGCCCCTCGCGATCCATTGTATGAGACCCCTAGAGACTCCCCGAGAATTGCCAACCTTTCCTCTTCGGACCTCTCCGGCCCAATCTTGTAGTCATACGCGGGTTCCCCATCTGATCAGAATTGCTCAATAGTATCCGAGCCCTTAGACTTGCATTCCTCTTGGTGTAGGCAGCCTTTAACTTCCGGTGCCGGTTGCGGTGTGGGATAATGCTTACCATGGGTTAAAATATCGGGTTACCGATACGTATCGTCCGAGCTCCAAAACGATACGTATCGGTACCGGTCTGTATCGGACGATACATTGAATGTATCGTTCGATACATTCAATACATTTGAATGTATCGAACGATACATTCAATGTATCGTTCGAGTCCAATACCGATACGTATCGGTATCGGACGATATTTTGATCCATGATGCTTACAGTCGGGTTCACACGAGGTTCCGCTACATCTGCACACACGACCCAAAGCAATATCAGAAAACAAGAATGCAGGCTCGGCTGTAAAGGCCTGGTCTACTTTACCGATTGAGCATTCGTCAAAGAGCCACAGACGGTCCCAGCCCCTCGAAGACATGGGTCAATATCGGGCCACGACCCACTGGGTCAGCCTTTAAAACCGTGCAATGATCCCGAACCCATTCCGGCTACTCGAGACCCTGTGCTAGAGTTAGTACCGCTCACCCGCGAGCAAGAGCCGACTTCACTCGAGTACTCATCACCGTCAATACATCCCCCACGTGTCAGTCTATTGGCTTGAGATTTCTGGGGAGGCAACATCTTCTTCCAAGTATGAGTGCCACACGCTTGCATCATATCCTGCACATTACTGGAACGTGCTCATTGCTGCCACATAAACCTGGCGATGGGGTCCCCCTCCACATCACCTGCCCTTCTTGCAGCATTAAAAGCCACCCCGCCCTTCCCACGAGCTTTCCCAGTTGCCTCACCAACCCCGCCTACCCCATTTAATTCCACCCCATCGACAATAACTTTCACCGCCATTCCTTTCAGCCTGCAACTACTCTGCGTACCCGCCTCTGCAACTATCTACTCCAAAGCTCCACATGTCAACACCCCCCGCCCTTCCGTCGAGAGACCATCCTCGGGTAGACCAATCATCTCAACATGTCCCCTCGAGCCATTCATCTCAGACGATGCAGATTTCGAAGCTAGTGCTTGCACAGTTCCAATCTGGACCCTCTGATGATTCGTTAGTTGGCTATAAGTACTTCTGTGTTCAGCATGCATTTTATGGGCATCAGCAAAAGCCATATTCCAGCGGTCAAAGACCTGCTTCTCTGTCTGATCCCTTTGATGATGCCACGTCCATTCGAAAGGGCAGTGGGTTCCCTTGGCGGAGCCGTCCACTATCGGTACCAGACACCTGTCGGGATGGAGCTCGATTCTCGAATGACAGAATTCTGGGAACTCCGCCGAATTCCATCTTTCCCTTACCCCATCAACACCGCCGCTCTCGCAGATAACTTCGTTCCGTCCGATCACTGCGTCTTGTAAATCACCGGGTCGTATCCGTCCGGGTCGTACTTCGCCGTAATCAGTAGCCAGTATTTGTTCACCCCACTCCAATTCGACCCAGCATGAGGACGTCTCCCCTCCGTGGTATCTAGCTGGCGTCCTGGGTGCACATCGAAATCCACGCAAACTTGATGTCCTCCCCGGCCGCGATGGGCGAGTCTGTCCCGAGGAAAGTCCCACACCTTCTTCCAATACCGTTGAAGACTTCGTTGGTCCAAGCGTGGGGAGGTAGGTTGTGGATGTGCAATCAAACGTTGTCTTCTCCATTTTGACGCGAAGTTTTGTACATATCCTCGTTCCACTGAACAAAGTGAGCCTCTGTGGCCGCCCACATAGCCGTCCTCATATTTTGCAAGATATCAGCTGTCGGAAAGGCACCCTCGGAGAAGGCCAACAGAAAAGAGTCTTTACAAATTTTCGAAACTGTAATCCTATTTTTTGTAATGGTTGTCGAGCAACCGAAACTGTAATCCTATGTGATTTCTATCACAAAAGAACCTATTCTAGCCTCGGAAGAAACTATTCCAGCTCCTCATCAGTTTGAAGAAGGAATACAAACCACCGTTGATGACCTACAAGAATTCAACTTGGGAACTCGTGAAGATCCTTGGATTACTTATGTGAGTGTCACACTCTCTGCAGAGGAAATGATAACTTATACCGATTTTCTAAAGGAGAATCGAGATGTATTTGCATGGACATATCATGATATGCCAGGATTAGATGTCAAAATTGCCACTCACAAATTGATCGTCAATCTTGACATCAAACCCGTTAAACAAACTCAAAGACAACTTCATCCAGATTTAGCCGTAAACGTAGAAGCAGAAATCGACAAGTTAGTCAATGCCGGCTTCATTTGTGAAGTCAAATATCCAACATGGGTTGCTAATGTAATCCCGGTCAAGAAGAAGAATGATCAGATTAGGGTATGTGTTGATTTCAGAGATCTCAATGTAGCATGTCCCAAGGATGAATTCCCCTTGCCTATTTAGAACTCTTGATCGATTATATTGTTGGTTGTGAAGTCATGTCCTTCATGGATGGATACTTCGGATACAACCAGATACGAATGGCACCCGGAGATGAGGAACTTACAGTTTTTCGAACCCCAAGGGGAATGTTTTGCTATAAAGTCATGCCATTTGGACTAAAAAATGCTGGAGCTACGTATCAACGTGCAATGACGAAAATATTCAAGGAATTGCTACACTAAACAGTCGAATGCTACATAGATGATCTCGTAGTAAAATAAAAAAATAGAGGTGATCATTTGGCCCACCTACATCAAGTATTTTGTAAACTCCGAAAGTACAACTTAAGAATGAATCCACTAAAACGTGCTTTCGGAGTCACTTCAGGGAAGTTTCTCGAATTTGTTGTTCGACATAGAGGCATACAAGTTGATCCAGCAAAAACTAAGGCCATCTTAGAGATGCCACCTCTAAGGAACATTCGTGAATTAAAGGGATTACAGGGACGACTTGCGTATATCCGTCGCTTCATATCAAATCTTTCAGGACGATGTCAACCATTCTCTCGTCTGATGAAGAAAGGAGTCTCATTCGAATGGGGTAAAAATTGTCAAAAGGCTTTTGAAAATTTAAAGGAATATTTATCTCGTCTGCCAGTCCTAACTGCTCCAATTAAAGGGAAACATTTAATCCTATATATAGCAGTCATGGATAACTCGCTTGGGGCTTTGTTAGCTCAAGAGAATGAAGACGGTAAGGAAAACGCCCTATATTACCTCAGTCGAATGTTCATAGGAGCTGAAGGAAATTACTCACCTATTGAAAAGAATTGCTTAGCTCTTGTCTTCGCTTCGCAAAAGCTATGACATTACTTGTTAGACCATCCAATCCGATTGATAAGTAAAGCGGATCCATTAAAATTTATCATAAAAAAATCAGTGTTGTAAGGAAGACTTGATAAATGGTCTCTACTCTTATCAGAGTTCGACATAACTTTTATACACCAGAAAGCCGTAAAAGGACAAGCCTTAGTCGATTTTTTAGCCACTCATCCGATCCCGGGGAATGCACCGTTATCCGAAGACCTACCAGAAGAAGTATGTTAAAATAGCACAAAGATGGAAATTATATTTTGATGGGGCTTCACAAGCGGCGGGAGCAAGCGCTGGAATCGTGCTTATTACATCAAGTAATGGGTTACTCCCGCATTCCTTCACATTAACAGAATCCCTGTCTAATAATGTTGTCGAATATGAGGCGTTAATTATTGGTTTAGAATTAGCCTTAGACCTAGCCATTTACACCCTTGATGTATATGGGGATTCCCAGCTCGTCATAAGGCAGTTAGAAGGATCTTACGCAGTTAGAAAGACATAGTTAATACCATATCATCAAAAGATCCAGGAACTCCTTCCACAATTTGAAAATATATGGATTATGCATGTCCCGCGAAGTCGGAATAACCAAGCCGACGCCCTTGCAAAACTTGCAGCATCTCTGGCTTGTAAAAATGGGGAAGTTGTCAAGGTAAGAGTCGCAGAAAAGAGGGTTTTACCTTCCATCATGAGGAGATGTCAAATCAAGCAAGCAAACTTGGTTAATATTATATCGCTTTTGAAGTTGAGAAACTAGATTGGAGGCAAGAATTTATAGAATATCTTCAACATGGAAGATTGCCTTACGAAGCACGCCACAAGGCTGAAGTTTGTCAAAGGGCGAGTTGATTTGTATACTTCAACGATACTCTATATAGGAGATCGTTCGATAATATTCTATTAAGATGTCTTTCAACTGAAGAAGCTCAACAAGTCATGCAAGAAGTACATGCCGGCATTTGTGGGGCACATCAATCAGGCCCTAAGCTACATACCCGATTGAAACATTTAGGCTATTATTGGCCGACTATGGTGAATGATTGTATAGATTTTTCTAAAAGGTGTCGGATCTGCTAGATCCACGCTGATTTCATTCACCGTCCACCAGAACCATTGCACCCTACAATCACGTCATGGCCATTTGAGGAATGGGGTATGGACATTATAGGTCCAATATACCCCTCGTCATCTGCTGGACATAAGTTCATACTAGCTGCAACCGATTATTTTTCTAAATGGGCACAAGCAGTAGCACTCAGAGAAGTTAAAGCCAACATAGTTGCGGACTTCATACGTACACATCATTTACCGTTACGGGATTCTTTCTCGTATCATTAATGATAATGGAACACTATTCAAAAATAAAGTGGTAAGCAAGTTTTGCGCTAAGTACCAAATAAAACAATGTTGTTCTACGATATACAACCCATCTGTAAATGGCTTAGCGGAAGCTTTTAACAAGACATTGGTCAAGTTGTTGAAAAAGACGATTGCTAAAAATAAACGTGACTGGCACGAAAAATTGCAGGAAGCAAGGATCAAAATATCGGTAAACCGATACGTATCGTCCTAACCTCCAGGACGATACGTATCGGGTATCGGCCGATACATTCAATGTATCGGCGATACATTGAATGTATCGGTTTGATACATTGAATTTTTTTATTTTTTTTCTGATTGTCTACACAATCGATATCTACTGTGTAGACAATCGGAAAAAAAATAAAAAAATTCCCGATTGTCTACACAATCGATGGCGATTGTCTATACAGTAGATATCGATTGCGTAGACAATCGGAATTTTTTTTTTTTTTTTTCCGATTGTCTACACAATCGATATCGACTATATAGACAATCGAAAAAAATATATATATACATATTATCGGACGATACATTGAAATTATCGTTCGATAATTTCAATACATTGCCCATATCGTCTGATACGGGCAATACATTGTCCGTATCGGACGATAAGTATATTGTTTTTAAGGGGGTACGATACAATGCCTTTGTATCGTACCGCCCAAGTCCAAAACCGATACGTATCGGTATCGGACGATTTTTTGACCCATGGCAGGAAGCCTTATGGGCTTAATGAATGACTCATTGTACTCCTACACAAGCTACTCCATAGGCATTAGTATTTGGAGGGGAAGCTTTATTACCCTTGGAAGCCCAAATTCCTTCTTTAAGGGTAGCATTAAGTCATAATCTCACTAGGGAACAAAATGTCGCGCTCAGATTCTCAGAACTGGAAGCCTTAGATTAGCGAAAGCTCAAAGCCCAGCAAAGCTTGGAGGCATATCGTGCTCAAATGTCAAATTCATTCGAGAAAAAGGTGAAGCGTCGATCCTTTAAGAAGGGGGAAGAAGGGGGACCTGGTCCTTATTGTTCGTCGCCCTATGATTGTTACTCGGAAAACTCCAGGGAAATTTGAGCCTAAATGGGAGGGACCTTTTATAATAGAGACTGTCTATTCAAATGGCGCTTATATATTAGTTGATGCGGAAGGAAATGAATCCCCTCCTATTAACGGTCACTTTTTGAAGCGATACTATCCATAGAATGCATTTAAGTTGTCTCCTACTCACATGAGGATAAACTGCGTAAGGCTTGTACTTATGTACATTATTAATATAAACAATGTAGGTATGTTTATAAGTTGTCTCCTACTCGCATGAGGATAAACTGTGTAAGGCTTGTACTTATGTACATTGTTAATGTAAACAACGTAGGTATGTTTATAAGTTGTCTCCTACTCGCATGAGGACAAACTGCGTAAGGCTTGTACTTATGTACATTATTAATGTAAACAAGCATAGGTATGTTTATATGTTACATCCTACTCACATGAGGATAAACTGCGTAAGGAATGAAGCAATAGAAGTTGACTTCTTCAAAATTTGAATATAAAATATATATATATATATATATATATATATTTGCATCAATTATTCAAAAGAATGGAATGTGAAATCCAACCAACTAAAAAAATTCGTAAAATAAACATGAATTTTATTTGTCAAATCTGCCTAATGAATCTATCGCGGCATCCTTATCGGCAGTGAATTGATGTAAAACTGAAAGTCTTTTCTCTTTCTCGTTTCCTATTCCGTTTAGTCTAGCCAGCAGATGATCCTTCTTTTCCTCAAGATCCCCTAAGGATCATTGATCCTTCTTGACCAGTTGGGAATTCTCCGCCAAAGTTTGTTTTGAATTGGCAATACCCTTTCCAAGCTCCTTAAGCTCAAGCCTCAAAATGTTTGCCTTCTCAATTTGAACCTTCATGGTTTCTTCAAGAGTTGAGATATGAAACAATTTATTTGTCATTTCAGAACTAATTGGGTTGCGATCTTCAATTTTGTGCAGTCCCTCTATAATCTCATTCTTGATAACCTCTTCAGAAGCTCACAATTCGCCTTTCTTTACTTTTTGAGATAGATCCATAATATATTTAACTTTGGACCTAAATGACAGAGCATCACCGCCAATTTTGAAAATCTCAACACATGCCACATATACATCTTGCTCTATTATCACAAAATCATTTTCACTCTCCACATAAGGGAGGACTTCCTTCAAAAGTTCGACAATATTCTTCAGATGACTCTTTATTCGATTCCTTTTAAAGACCGATAGGATAGGCTTATTGATTGAATCTTCAACATCTACGAAAGAGAAGATATACATAAATAAATAAATAAATAATGCGTGATTGTAAACAATGGGACGAAACTCACTCTTTGAAGAAACTTCGCTAAATGAGGTGACGATAGTTGACACAGGTAGATCCGGACGATTGAAGGGAGTGACATCCGAGGTTTCTGGTCTAGGTGTTGGATCTCTCCTTGAAAGTCACTCGTTAGGTGACTCCGCTATATTGGATGTAGGAGGCAAGATGAAATTAACCTTCTCCTGAGGAATGGCTTCAATGGTTGATGGGATCGCCAATTGTGATTCAACAAAGGTAGCCGTCAAAGGTGCCTCTGAAATCTGCACTTCTTCAGAAGAGGAATTCTCCTCAGGAGAACACAAATGGTTAGCATTGGACCAATCGTCGTTACTATTCTCTTCCCTGAATACCTTCATTGGACGATTACCCAGATCACTAGGTGGTCTTTCTAACCCCGTAGCCTCGTTGGTTCCAGTGATGTGAGGAGGAGTCCCATACTCGAATTCCTGATCGTTTAGGTATTTTCCAACCCTAATATTTGCGAGAAATGAATCCTTAGCCATATCTCCAGTTTCGAGTAAAGCATCCATCATCTCTTGTTGGTCATGCATATCTGCAGCGGTGATTTCTTCTTTGAGACACCCATCTGGCGTTGGAAGATTTCTTGATATAAAATATCATTTGTTAACAGCAATAGAGTTCTTTTGGTTTAAATAAATAAATAAATAAATAAATAATATATATATATATATATATATATATATATATATATAAATTTACCCATGTTAGAGAAGTGTGAGGTTGTGGGAATACTTCCCAATTCCGTAAGAAAAGCATCAGGAGAATGAACAATTGAACCTTCAGCCATATACCCTTGGTTTTGATTAGGTGGGAGTGGAACATAATATCCCCTTGAAGGACTCGCAGAAGCCCCTTTAGCTTTCAAAGTGGCATAAGAGGATAAAATACCCTCATCTCTCTTATTGTTAGACACCGCCGATTTTAGCTTCTTGTTGTTCTCCCCTCTTTTTGGTGACAGGACCCGTTTCCCAGATACATTAGAAGAGGATTTTTCTACCTCAACAAGCTTATTTTCGAACATCGTGTATGGCTTGTTAAAAAAAACAAATGATGAACAATTTATCATATTAATATTCCCAGGACTTCTCGCAAAAGATGTCTTCACAGGCCACGCCTCTAAAAAATATCAGTAAAAAATTCAGAAGGAATATGCATGAGTGCATTGAATTTTGCAACGTCACTATCTTGTTTATTAGAAGCTAGCTCTAATAGTCTCTTGGAATAATAAACACTGGTATTCTCATGCCACCAATAACACCACGTATAGGAAGTGTGACTAGAAACTTGAGCAGGGCGAGTCGTGAAACAAGACATAGTTCCTCGCGCACTACACATATTAAATGCCATCACTAAATCCACAACAGTAACATCTTTGCGCGCATCCAAAGAAAGAGGAGTTGAAGGAATAATCTGATCATAACCAAATTGTCGAGCATATCGAGCTGGATAATATGGCTTGAGCAATTTATAGTTGCCAAAATGTAAAGGCAACAAATTTTGCCGCAAACTCAAAAAATAGTGAAGGATTTCGATTGGGTCTACAGAGGTATCTTTGTCCGGATTAGCTTGATCCTCTCACGAAAGTTGATCATTGTCTGGTAAGAAATGCCCGAATGGTCGAAATTTGAATATGAGGGGATTCCGCACTAAATCTCGAGCCCCTTTCAAGCTATGAGGACCGGTTGCCAGCTCTAAAATACTTGGTAAGAAAGGAATTCCTGACTTGAGCTCGAAATTCCTCAAATTATATGTCGAAGGAAAATGGGCCCCCACCCATCCAAAGAAATAATGAACAGTGAAATGAACTCCCGAATTCCCTGGATCTTTACACCTCTTTAATTGACTAAAGCCATCAAATATGCTAGCAAGGACGGCTGGACCGACAACATATGTAGCTCCATTTGCCATTTCTCCTGCTATTACGAAAGTTTCAGCACAGACACTTTCTCCTGGTTCGAAAGTGCAAACCTGCTTAAAAAAAACGCTAAAAAAACTGAGACATAAGTCCTGCGACTCATTCTTAGCGAAGACTTTCTTTCAATTCGGGCTACTTGAAGGACACTCGTTTTAGAAGCAGAAGGGTGGATAATGTTGCCGCTCGAATCATAAAAATCTAGAAAATAAGACATCTATTGTCCATGATTTATATTGTTCTTTTTCACATTAGGATCATCCTTTCTAATTTCTTTTACAATTTGATCGAAGATTTCAAACAAGTTACGTGCTTCAAGCTTATAGAAAGGCGTCTTTCCGTCTTCCTGTACTCCGTATAAAAGATCATTCTCAAGAATGCACTCATCATACATAAAGCCTGTAAGCGGCAAACCACTGATATGGAATAATTCCTCCAATGTTATACCAGCTTCCCTCCAAGGAAAGATCCAGGAGTTAGTGAGCGGACAAAAAGTTTCGATTAAAGAGCGCATCATATTTTTGCTACTGTCCTGTCGCCCCTGCGCACACGCAACTGCTGTCAGCAAATTACATCTTTTCAATTCGTTGCGAAACTCTGATAACATTTCTACGACCCAGAGATGGAAACTTAAATTGGTCAATGCCACTGACGCCTGGCTTTTTATCTATGAATCTTTGAGCAAAAGTAGGAAAGGATTGTGGGCAATGGAATCCTCACTCGGTGTAAGAATACGACCTGGTTTCAAAAACATTAGATCGATACCATCCTCTTGCCGGGGTTTAGAAAGATGGGACCCCAAATTCCCAAAAACCAATTATTTGCTTAGACTTGTCCACCATTCGTCGGTTGGTGATGCATGGTGTCCCCTGTGAGGCATGTCAGGACTAAAACAAGGAAGATGCCTCCGCAAGGTACCCCGGAAAAATCATTCCCGGTATCTCTCGATCTTCTTATTCGTTCAAATTTACCATCAGAAAATTTCTCTTTTGACATGATTAATATAAGAAAATTTGTAAAAAATAAAATAAAATAAATAACAAATAAATAAATAATAATAATAAAAGAAAAGAATTAGACTACGTTTCAAAATATATTTATGCTATCTTATTGACGTCGATATTGATGGTCAATGGAAACATCCCAGAATCAGTCAGATCTGCTCGGATAGCCAAAGTAGATCTTTCAGATTTAATTTTGACCACCCGATCTACATCGAGATCGATGGCCAATAAAAATCAACTTTGTAATTTTTGTTGATTTTTAGGAAATATTTTTAAGGACGTTTCAATATCTGAAAACGTCCCAAAATCAATCAGATCTGCTCGGGTAGCCAAAGTAGATCTTTCGGATTTAATTTTGACCACCCGATCTACATCGAGATTAATGTTCAATAAAAATCAACTTCGTAATTTTTGTTGATTCTTAGAAAATATTTTTAAGGACGTTTCGATCCCTATAAACGTCCCAAAATCAGTTAGATATGCCCGGATAGCCAAAGTTGATCTTTCGGATTTAATTTTGACCACTCGATCTACATTGAGATCGATGGTCAATAAAAAATCAACTTCGTAATTTTTGTTGATTTTTAGGAAATAATTTAAAGGGCGTTATGATCTCTGAAAACTTCCCAAAATCAGTCAGATTTACCCGGGTAGCCAAAGTAGATATTTCGGATTTAATTTTGACCACCCGATCTACATCGAGATCGATGGTCAATAAAAAATCAACTTCATAATTGTTGTTGATTTTCAGAAAATATTTTTAAGGACGTTTCGATCTCTGTAAACGTCCCAAAATCAGTCAGATCTGCTCAGGTAGCCAAAGTAGATCTTTCGGATTTAATTTTGACCACCTGATCTACATCGAGATCGATGGTCAATAAAAATAAACTTCGTAATTTTTGTTGATTCTTAGAAAATATTTTTAAGGATGTTTCGATCTCTGTAAATGTCCCAAAATCAGTCAGATCTGCTCGGGTAGCCAAAGTAGATCTTTCGGATTTAATTTTGACCACCCGATCTACATCGAGATCGATGGTCAATAAAAAATCAACTTCATAATTTTTGTTGATTTTTAGAAAATATTTTTTAGGACGTTTTGATCTTTGTAAATGTCCCAAAATCAATCAGATCTGCCCGGGTAGCCAAAGTAGATCTTTTAGATTCAATTTTGACCACTCGATCTACATCGAGATCGATGGTCAATAAAAAATCAACTTCGTAATTTTTGTTGATTTTTAGAAAATATTTTTTAGGACGTTTCGGTCTTTGTAAACGTCCCAAAATCAGTCAGATCTGCCTGGGTAGCCAAAGTAGATCTTTCAGATTCAATTTTGACCACCCGATCTACATCGAGATCGATGGTCAATAAAAAAATCAACTTCATAATTATTATCGATTTATCAAGGTTCATAACTTTCAATTGGACCGTCTGAAAGATTTTAGGAGATTTATCTTGATAGTTGGAGAGTGTTCTCGTAAGAATCGCAAATCCAATTTAGGAGATTCATCTTGATAATAAGAAAGCATTCTCGTAAGAAGCGCAAACCCTATTGCCATAAATCAGTATACAATATTCTCGTAGAAAGAACAGTCTGATTGATTTCAAAAATCTAAAATTTGTCCCCTGAAATCCCTCAGATTCAAACAAGGTCATCTGATGTACCCCAAAATTCAAAAATTTCGATGAATCAAACCTCCATCGAATCGAACCTCCGTAGAGAATACGATCACGAGTCAAATTTCGATGAATCGAACCTCCGTAGAGAATACGATCATAGGAAATATAAATTTAGATCGATTTTTATCAACTTTTTTATGATTCTTGTTTTTTTTTTTTAAAAAGAAATGAAAAAGAAGTTAATAAAAATCAAGGACGCACCTGTTGACTGCGAATTTTTAGAATCGGGAACTCCTTCCACTTAATCTAAAAAATAAGATAGAATAAATTAATAGAAGAATTTAAGGAGATTATTTATAGTTTTTCCTTTTAAAAAACCTACTATAAATAGGACTTAACAAGCATACTCTAAATAGGATTTAAAGTCCTAAGTTATGTCAGACACCTAGGTGCCTAGATAATTGTAATTAGGCACCTAAGTGCCTAGAAAATCGTACTTAGGCACCTAGGTGCCTAAATATCACAATTAGGCACCTAAGTGCCTAAAAAATCGTACTTAGACACCTAGGTGCCTAGAAAATCATAATTAGACACTTAAGTGCCTAAATATCACAATTAGACACCTAGGTGCCTAGAAAATCATACTTAGGCACCTAGGTGCCAAGATAATCGTAATTAGGCACCTAGGTGCCTAGATAATCATAATTAGGCACCTAGGTGCCTAAATTTCATTCTTAGGCACCTAAGTGCCTAGATATCATAATTAGGCACCTAGGTGCCTAAGTATCATAGTTAGACACCTAGGTGCCTAAAAGAACATACTTAGGCACCTAGGTGCTTAAATTTTATTCTTAAGCACCTAGGTGCTTAAAAAAACATACTTAGACACCTAGGTGCCTAAATTTTATTCTTAGGTACCTAGGTGCCTATATATCATAGTTAGGCACCTAGGTGCCTAGAAGAGCATACTTAGGCACCTAGGGGCCTAAATTTCATTCTTAGGCACCTAGGTGCCTAGACATCATAGTTAGGCACTTAGGTGCCTAGAAATCACAGTTAGGCACCTAGGTGCCTAGAAAAACATACTTAGGCACCTAGGTGCCTAAATTTCATTCTTAGGCACCTAGGCGCCTAGACATCATAGTTAGGCACTTAGATGGCTAGAAAACACACTTAGGTACCTAGGTGCCTAAATTTCATTCTTAGACACCTAGGTGCTTAAATTTCATTCTTAGATACCCAGGTGCCTAGATATCATAATTAGGCACCCAGGTGCCTAGAAAAACTTACTTAGGCACCTAGGTCCCTAGATATCATAGTTAGACACCTACATGCCTAAAAAATATACTTAGGCACCCAGGTGCCTAAATTTCATTCTTAGGCACTTAGGTGCCTAGATATCATAGTTAGGCACCTAGGTGCCTAGATACACAATACTTAGGCACCTACGTGCCTAGGTGGTTATGAGAAAAGACTTGCGTACGCGAGAATAATCTTTTCTCAATCTGCATGAAGGCGAAAAGTTATGCATCTCTCACAACCGATCATTTCATGAAAACCTTATGGGAACCGTAGGATCATAAGTTTTATAATCGCTATCATAAATCTATAAATAGGAGATTCATCCTCATTACCGGGATCAGAAAATTCTGACACAAAACCTCTGTCGAAAATATCTCCAACCATTTATGATAAAAGACTTTAGGGTATCTCCGATATTCTTATTGTTCCTTTCTTCTTATTTTATTTTTAAAAAAAAGTTGACGAAAAGAATAAGGGGGGTTGAGACACTTAGGATAAGGGTTACGGCCCTTACCTAAAAGTGAATACGCTTCGGAGAAGAGCTATGGCTCCTCCTAAGTAGGATTGATGGTTACAATTTGGAATTACGCATTAAAACTCGTAGACTTTTGGTCAAATAATCATAATACGAGGCACTTAGGATAAGGGTTACGACCCTTACCTAAAAGTGACTAGCTTCGGAGAAGAGCTACGGCTCCTCCTAAGTAGGATTTATGGTTACAATTTGGGATTACGCGTTGCGACTCGTACCCAATCTCCTGTGTATTTAGAAATAGTTAAGCCACGTGGGTACGACCTTGAGCATAACTTCTAGTATACTCGGATTGCAACCACGAATTCGATACTCATACGGGTTGCAATCACGAACCCAAAGAATGATTTTGGATTATGACATCTGAAATATTCATCTATGATAATTAGAGTTTCTCTCGCGGTTCGGATCATCACTCCCTTAAATGTAGGGTTTGGACCTCAACCTCGAGATCGAAAATTCTTTTACGGTGGATCATTTGACTTTTGGTCAAACAATCATAATACGAGGTTGTATCAAGATCTAACGATGGATTTATTACATATTGATCAGATCTAGTGATTCTAGTCAAATCTAACGGTAGACTCGTTGACTTTTTATCAAACGACCATAATGAGAGATCGTAACGAGATCCAACGGTGGATTTATCATACATTGACTAAATCTTAGGATATTAGTCAAATCCAATGGTAAAATCATTATAAAATAATCTATGATCGCCAAATTTTAAGGAATTTGGCGATATCAAACTCATGATTAGACACTATCACTGAAAGTGACAACTCTTTTAATAACCAGTTGCCCGAAGAATGGATTTGGTATTCGAACTCATCTTTGAGACCAGAGTACAGGAATTCGTTTTAAGACTCGTCCACGAGTTTCTTGCTCCAGTAATGACTCGTGTTTTCGATTAGATGGAACCGGCTTTTGGAGGAGAGGTTCTCCCATCCGTCGTCCCATATTTCATATTTCACAAATCTTCGATGAAGATAGTCTACAATGCATCTATCTCATGACGGATTGAAGATGTCGATGAAGATTTAGAATTAGAATTTTAGTTTGTTTATTTCAAAGATATAATTAAGTTAATTTTATTTAGTAGCTTTTAATCAGAGGTATTCAATTTTGATGTAATTAACGGGGAATCGATTGCGATACTCGGAAGTGTAAAGTCCGCCATTTTAATAAAACTCTCTCCTAGCGAAGGAAAATTTGTAATGATTGATTTGTGTTAGATTTATATCCTACACAAATTTGTTGTTTATAGCAAGATGCTGGCCAAAACAGTTCCATATGCTTCAGCAGTTGGGAGCTTGAAGAATACCATGGTCTGTACTAGACTAGATATTGCGTAAGAAGTGGGAGTTGTGAGTAGATATATGGACAATCCAGGGATGGAACATTGGAAAGCAGTCAAGTAGATACTGAGGAATCTAAGAGGCACCAAGGATGTTGCCCGGTGCTATGGTGGTTCAGAAATCAGTTTGCAGGGGTATACAGATTCAGATCTAGCAGGAGATCTTGTTCAGAGAGAGTATAGCTGGTTATGTGTTTACTCTTGGTAGCGCCGCAGTGACATGGGCATCAAAGTTGCAACATATTGTTGCTTTGTTGATGACAGAAGCAGAATATGTTGCTATGGAACTCTTTTGCATATAGCATGCTCCCCATTTAGATCATTTGCAATTTTTTGCATATAGTTATCCTTTTCATTTCAGTCCCGATCATCTGTTTTGATTGTACCAAGGAATTGTCAGAACGAACAACATGATATATTGATGGGTGGCAATATCTCCTGTGAAGAGCACACACTCTTCCAACCTAAAAAACCGTTGACTGCCTTGAATCAAACGATGGAGAACGTTTTGATCCCAATCTTCCACACAATAGACCTTGAGATCATGGATAACCTATCAGACAGTCACATGTTGCTTCCACGTGGCACACATCCCCAAAAGTAACCTTCTAATAGGTGCGCCCATGATCACGGTCACTTTTGGCAATGTGTGCCACATGGAATCCACATGTGGCCGTCTGATAGGTGTGCCATAATCTCAAGATCTATTTTGTGGAAGATTGGGGTGAAAAACGATCTCCATCATCTGATTCAAGGCAGTCAACATTTTTTGGGGGAAGAGTGTGTGCTCTTCACAGGAAAAATGGGTGCAAATAATGCCACCCTATATTGATTTAAAACAGAAGTAGACTATCATATATCCCACATTTCCCTTAATGTTTATCTGGTATGAGATAAATCATCATGGTAACAAAAAATTGGCGCAAATCAAACCAAAAATGAAATAGCACATAACATCATACCGATTGATATTTACCAATAAAAAAAATAAGATAAACAAATAACATACCGATCGATATTTAGGTGCCCGCTTGGGTAGTTTCAGGTATTCCATATTCCTGACATTGTAATCCCATAAAAATGATGTGTGGTGGATCCATCGATTTTTTGTAATTGATTGAGCATTTCCCCCAAACTTATAGTTGCCAAAGACATAATCTAGAACCAGACAGCAACAAGAATATTGTTAAGGAATATTAATCAGCTTGACACGAGTATTTGCTTCATGTATTCCATCTCCTTAAGGCAGAAGAAATGATATCAATTTAGCTTGCTACCAGCAGAAGAATATAAAGTACACCCAAAAACAAAAGATAACAATGGCTGGATTCTATGTTACTTAATTCACCATTCGATCAAGCAAATGGCAAATTGGTTCGGAGCTAACCAATTTGCTGTTTGATTCGGTCCAATTCGGCCCGATTAGGCAAACTGGGTGAATTTGGGTACTTAAAAGGCACATGAGGTGGGGGTGGGGGGAAATCAAGCCCACGACCTACATTACCTGCATCCATAGTCATCACTTACCTAACCAACTAGGCTTACAACTGTCTGAGTTTAAAAAGTTACTATTAATTATTATATTTCACCTTATTGTTAACTTAGCAAAAAAACAAATAAATAAACAAAAACTCATACTACCCCTAGCGAATCGAGTTCGCATAGTAGTAGCGAGTTAAGAACTCGAAAACGAATTGAGCAAATTGCAAATTAAGTAACATAGGCTGCAAGTTACTAGTAACAAAAATAAGAACAACCCCCAAAACACCAAGATAACCTCAAATCTATTTATGAGGCACAAATTCAGATCATTTAACAAACTGACCGGATTAAGGCTGCAAACTAGTGGTAAGTGAAACAGAAACAGGGACAACCTAAAAATACCACACTAGCCCCAAAATCTATTTATGAAGCAAAACTCTATATATGAAGCAAGAATTCAGATAACTTTAAAAACTAGCTGATTATTTATTTATTAAAATGGGAAAGATGGTTGAGAATTTGAAACATTACAAATATGGCACTGTATGACCGTTTTTTGGCTCCTGACCGACATTTATCTTATACCACTTTTAATCTCACACCATTGAAGTGTGATTATCATTATGCATGGGGTGAACATCTTTGATCAATCTAAATTGTTCAAGGGGAAATCTATCATTCGAACATGTCTCAGCCCAAAGAAACATGCCTATAAGTGGATGTGAACCATCCGATTGATGAACTTTAATATCAGCCACTAAAACTGAAAACAACGTTTGATATTAAAGTCCACAGATCGTATGCTTTAAATCTCCCTAAAACACCATTTTTGGACCTGTTGCACTTCAATCTATGATCTATCATTTCTAATGGTACGGATCACCCACATTTTAAACCATTGATGGTGTAAGATCATATTAACACCATTTTGGTGTTTAAATGATGGTTAGGAGAGTCGGGCCTTTTGTATCTATATGTTTCACTATGTGCCTACAATAAAGCACACTAGGTTTTTGAGATAAATGATAATTTTATAGACAAAAGAAGAGGTAAACTACTTGCAATGGAAGAGAAAAAAGAAATAATGATAAAACAATGGAAGAGGAAAAAGAAATAATGATAAAACAATGTTACCTAGACGTGTGGCACGGGTGCCAAGTGTCAAGGTGTCATGATATTTGGTATGCTAATTTCTAAAGATTCAAATACAGTGGCACGGCCTGAAGAAAATAAAATTTAAAAAAAAAAAATAGAATGCATATAGAAGAAAAAAAAAATAAAGGGAAATCTTAGAGCCAATTGGGACATGTAATTAAAAGAAATATAATGGATGTCATGCCTAACTAAAACTATACTATATTTTACATATCATTTTCAAGGACCCAAGCATTTAACTTTGTAAGTTATTAAACTCTACACCATGGATCAAAATCTTAGTTTCGGTTTCGTTCACCACCCGAACCGTAAATTGGTTAAATTTTCTGAAATTTGCTTCGAACTTTTCTAAACTTTAATTTTTTAACTTTTTCACATTATTAGAAGACGTATTTGAACTATTGAGACTAAATCCGGCAAGATATCAGCAATATTTGATGAAATCCGACAAGATTCGACAAGATCCAGCTAAATTTGGGAAGATTCGGCGATATACGACTAAATACAGAGAAATCTAACAATATTCGATAAGTTACAGTAACTTTGGGAGAGAATCCATCAAAGTTCGGTGAGAATCCATCAAAATCCGGCAACTTTTGGCGAAATCTGACGTGAATCGGTAAGTTACGGTACAATACGACGAGATTTCGTCAAGTTATGGAAGGAGAGGAGAGAAGAAAAATAAATCAACTGAGTGTAAAGGAATGAAACTCAGGTAAATGTATGGGAACCAAAAAAAGTTCAAAGCAAAAGACCTTTATATATATATATATATATATATATATATATATATATATATATATATATATATATATCTAAAATCTCAGCCCCCACCCGAAAAATTCCAATATCTCGTTTCGGTGGGGGCCTAAACTAAGTCATCTCGGCCGAGAATTTGAATTCTCGGCCGAGATTTTGATCCATGCCCTATACAATTTTATTTTTTACAAAACACAGTTCATTTTATCATGTCAAAACGAGGAACATGTTGATGGTATTATCGTGGTATTTTCATACAAGTCTATAAGTATCGTGTTGTGTTGAGGAGTGTCCAAGTGCCACTAAGTGTCGGCATGGAAAAAATCACAAAAGTAGAAGTGTCTAAGTAACACTGATGATAAAGGGAGCTAATAATAATGAATTCTTGATCCCAAGAAATTAAAAAAGACAGAGGTACCTACCTAGCTAATGAATCTACCTTAATAGATTCTATCAAATCATAAGAGAATGATGAGATCATCACTAAGGTCTCAAGTAAGGCATATGAAGCAATAGATAAGATGTGTACGTCTAAAATATCAGTTTCGAAGTAAGAAGGTGCAAAGGATGTTAGAGACTTCAGAGCGATATGCCTCATCAATTGTCTCTACAAGATTTTGGCTAAAGTTCTCACAAATAGACTCAAACCTCTCATGCACAAATTTGTTTCACAGCACCAAGGGGCTTTTGTCACTGGTCGGATGCTCACAGACACTGTAGCCGTGGCGGAAGAAGTTGTTCACTCGGCACATATTAGTGGCCGTCCTTCATTGATTTGGAAAATTGATATGGAAAAAGCCTACAACATGGTGGCGCTTTCTCCTATATATGTTGAAGAAGTTCGGTTTCAGCGATCGCTGGACTGGATGGATCAAGGCGTGCATCTCCTCGATGTGGTTCTCGGTCATCAACAATGGTATTCTGAATGGTTACTTTAAAAGCTCCCACAGTCTGAGGCAGGGTGACCATTTATCCCATCTTCTTTTCAGCATGATAGGCGAAGCGCTGGGAGCTCTCCTATATAAAGCGAAAGAGCTGGAGCTTATTGCTGGAATTTAGATCCATAGACATGGTAGAGCGATGATCCATCTTCAATACGCGGATGACTCCGTCATCTTTTGTAGGGTCGTGCCGGATGAGATAAAAGCAATCAAAGACATACTAGCCATTTATGAAAGTGTTTCTGGCAAGCGTGTTTACTTGGGGAAATCAGCGATTGCAGGCTTGCAAACCTGCCCTTCTGTGCTGGGTGAGCTTGCTGCTGAGATAGGTTGTGAGGTGGTTAAGTTCCCTACCAAGTATTTGGGGCTCCCTTTGGGTGTTGGGACCCCAAATGCTAGGGACTGGGACCCAGTTGTTCAAAGATTTCAAGGCAGATTGGCGTCTTGGAAGGGGAAACTTCTCAGCAGTGGGGGGAGATTGTGCCTTGTCAAATCTGTTTTGGCAAGTTTGCCCGTTTCTACATGTCTATGTACCCGTGTCATAAGATGATCATTTCGACGCTTGAGAAGATTCAGAGGGACTTCTTATGGGAAGGGGCTACATCTGGCAAAAAATACCATTTGGTTAATTGGGAGGTTTGTCAATTCCCTAAACAGATTGGAGGGTTGGATATCAGGAGCTTGGAGATGTTCAACAAGGCTGATGGGGACATCCGACTCAAGCAACTGCCCATAACATATCGGAGGTGAAAGAAGAAACGTAACTTAGCGAAAGAAGAGTAACTTTTAATCTCGTCACTTTTATGTTTGACCTATTTTGAAGTGTCAAACGAAGTCAGATTGATACAAAATTGGTCATATATGAAAGCTTATCGAAGTAGCTTTCCAATGAGCCAAAATTTGAGCAATTTCGAGAAGTACTGAAGAAGTTATGGTCAGTTTTCGGAGGCAGCACATAAAGTGACGAATTTCAAGAATCCTAATTGAATTAGGATTAGTCTCTTTTATTATTTTATTTTAGAAAGTAATAGTTGTTTCTTTTATTAGAAATAGGATTAGCTTCCTTATTGTTTAGGTCCCGTTACTACACCGGTAACTCGAGTCGATAAGGGTAAGAGTCCAATGCTTGAAGGCCCCAAGAGCGGTGGTCAAAATAAATGTTATAAGTGTCACGGCATCGGGCATTTTGCAGCACAATGCCCATCCCGAAATTTGTTCATAGCTGAGGACACCGAAGATGAGCATGATGAAGGCATTGTTGAAGTTCACGAGCCTAAGTCGTTCCCTAGTGATGAAGAGGATTGTGTAGGGCAACGAACAATGGCGTGTCTTAGGGACGTCTCCTATCCCGTTGGGGAGGATAATACCTCGCGGGTTCTTGTGGTTAGATGTACTCTAGCCCAATTGAAGGAGAGTGATAACTGGCGACGGGATAATATCTTTTATACCATAGCCACGTGTGGAATGAAAGCCTGACGAGTCCTTGTTGACAGTGGAAGTTGTACCAATGTGGTTTCTGAAAGTACAGTTTCTCGTTTGGGGCTTACACTCGTAGCTCACCCACGACCCTATAAGATTACTTGGGTTAATTCATCATCCATCCCTGTTTCACAAAGGTATTAGGTTCCTATACAATTCGGATCGTATAAGGACACCTTGTGGTGTGATGTTGTGCCCATGGATGTGGGGCATATAATCCTCGGAAGGCCTTGGTTGTATGACATGGATGTTACACTGTTCAGTCGATCGAACGTGTGTTCCTTCACTCACAAAGGTCAAAAAATACAACTCAATCCACTACCTCCCAAGGCACCCACAGTGAAGTCGACAAAGTCAAGTGATAAAGGCCTATTAGAGAGAGAGAAGACATCTAAGGCCGTTCACATCATTAGCCCTCTTGAGTTTGAATGAGGCGCTAAGACAGAGGACATCGTCTATGTCCTTGTCACAGTTGAAAAGTCCAAAGAATCAGGCATTGAGATTCCAAAAGAGGTCAAACCCATCATGAATGAGTTTGCGGATATCTTTCTCGAAGACCTTCCAAATGAATTACCACCTCTACGGGACATCCAACATACCATCGATTTGGTCCCTGGAGCTACCTTACCCAACTTGCCCCACTATCGTATGAATCCATCCGAGCACTCGGAGTTAAAAAGGCAAGTTGATGAGCTTCTCCAAAAGGGGTTCATAAAGGAAAGCTTGAGTCCTGCTTGGCCTTGGTACGCTTCACGCCAAGAAAGAAAGAACTTGGAGGGCGTGTGTGGATAGTCGCGCGATTAACAAGATCACGGTCAAGTATTGGTTCCCGATACCAAGATTAGATGATATGTTAGACATGATGGTAGGTGCCACAATTGTTTCGAAGATCGATTTGAAGAGTGGGTACCATCAAATCTGAGTTCGTCCCGGGGACGAATGGAAAATTGCCTTCAAAACCAAAGATGGTTTATACGAATGGTTTGTCATGCCTTTTGGGCTTTCGAACACCCCGAGTACATTTATGCGTATCACGACGCAAGTGTTACGGCCTTTTATCGACAAGTTCCTTGTGGTTTATTTTGACGACATCCTCATCTACAACCACAACAAAGAACAACACTTGAACCATTTGAGGCAAGTTTGTGTGACTCTCCGAGGGGAGAAGTTGTACGCGAACCTGAAGAAGTGCACGTTCATGTCACATCGCATTGTCTTCTTAGGGTTCGTCGCGACCTCTGAAGGAATGACTGCAGACCCCGAAAAGGTCAAAGCTATCATTGAATGGCCCGAACCTTGGAACATTCACGAAGTTCGTAGCTTTCATGGTTTAGCCACGTTCTACAGGCGGTTCATCCGTAACTTCAGTACGGTAACTTCCCCTATCACCGATTGCATCAGAAAGGGGGAGTTTAAATGGACACCTGTTGCGGCTAAGGCTTTCAAGGAGATTAAGTCTCGAATGACGGAAGCTCCTGTCATACGCCTTTCCGATTTCTCTAAGGTCTTCGAAGTTGCTTGTGACGCGTTAGGCGTAGGTATCGGAGGAGTATTGAGCCAAGAGGGTCATCCGATAGCTTATTCTAGTGAAAAGCTAAATAAAGCTAGGTAGAAGTATTGACCTACGATAAAGAATTCCACGCGGTAGTCCAATCCCTTAAATATTGGAAACACTATCTACTACCACATTAATTCGTCTTGTTCTCGAACCACGAAGCCGTGCAATTTTTTAATTCTCAAAAAAAGTTAAACCCATGACATGCGAAATGGGTTGAACAACTTCAAGGGTTTACCTTCATGCTAAAACATAGGGCCGGTGTGGAGAATCGAGTGGCTGACGCTCTTAGCCGTAGAATGGCAACGTTGCACTCATTAAGTGTTGAGGTAACCGGATTCGAACGCCTCATGGAGGATTACCCACATGTCCGAATTTTGGCGAAGAGTATGCCTCACTTGTGAGTGGACAACCTGTCAGAGGGAGTAAATATACCCTACAGGATGGGTATTTGTTCTTAAAACACTGATTGTGTATTTCCCGCACTTCTTTGCAAAACTTTCTCGTTTGGGAATTACACGCCGGAAGGGTTGCTGGCCATTTTGGTTGCAATAAAACTGTTGCATTGGTTGAAGACCGATTCTATTGGCCCAATCTCACTAGAGATGTTGCCAAAATTATCAGTCAGTGTCGTGTTTGCCAGTTGGCAAAGCAAAAGAGGTAGAACATGGGATTATATACACCTTTACAGGTGCCACACACCCCGTGGTAAGACCTATCAATGGACTTCGTGTTAGGCCTCCCTAAAACCCTCCGAAAATATGACTCGGTGTTCGTTGTTGTGGACCGTTTCTCTAAGATGGGCCACTTCATTGCGTGTGCGAAGACCTCCGATGCTACTCACATTGCTACCCTGTTCTTTAACGAGGTCGTTCGTCTACACGGTTTGCCTAAGACGATAGTGTATGACCGTGACGTTAAATTTGTCAGTTATTTTTGGAAGACACTATGGCACAAAATGGGAACTCGACTACAATTTTCATCTGCTTATCATCCCCAAATTGATGGGCAAACCGAGGTTGTCAATAGGAGTTTAGGAAATCTTTTAAGGTGTCTAGTGGGCGAGCATGTTAGGAGTTAGGATTCAATCTTACCTGTCGCTGAGTTTGCATATAACAATTCGGTTAATAGAACCACAGTCATGAGTCCGTTCCAAATTATGCATGGGTATAAACCTAGGACGCCAGTAGATCTCATTCCAATGTCCATTCATCACAGGTTATCAAAGTCTGCATCCACATTTGCGCATCGCATTCATGAGTTGCATGCTGAGATTAAGAAAAGAATTAATTTAAAGAATGAAAAATACAAGTTCTCTGCAGATTCTCATAGACGGTTCAAAGAATTCCAAGAGGGTGATTTTGTAATAGCTAGGAATAGACCCGAGCGATTCCCGCAAGGAGTTGCAAAGAAGTTACAAGCTCGTGGTGCTGGACCCTATCAAATCTTGAAGCGTGTCGGTTTTAATGCTTACATCTTAGATCTTCCACCGGAATTGGGAATTAGCACGACTTTCAATGTGGAGGACCTTGTTCCATTCCATGACGCTTCAACCATCCCTGCCAACCCCTTTGAGTCTTCTACATCCAATGATCCAATTATTCCCCTTCCCACACCGTTGCCCCCACCTACTCGGTAAATCCGTGAGATCATCGAAGATGTGCTGGAAGATCAGATTGTATTCACCAATCACGGGGGACTTCAGAAGTACATGGTCAAGTGGAAGAACAAGGCCGACACAGAGAATACTTGAATTACACAGGAGGAATTTCAGCAGCTTGATCTAGATCTTTTGAACCTTTCTCACAACCAACATTCATCGGGGGATGAATCCGTCTAACCCGAGGGGAGTTGATGGGGACATCCAATTCAAGCAACCGCCCATAGCATATCGGAGGCGAAAGAAGAAACGTAATTTATCGAAAGAAGAGTAACTTTCAATCCCGCCACTGTTATGTTTGGCCTATTTTGAAGTGTTAAACGAAGTCAGATTGATACAAAATTGGTCATATTTGAAAGCTTATCGAAGTAGCTTTCAAACGAGCCAAAATTTGAGCAATTCCGACAAGTGTTGAAGAAGTTATGGTCAGTTTTCGGAGGCTGCACAAAAAGTGACGAATTTCAAGAATCCTAATTGAATTAGGATTAGTCTCTTTTATTATTTTATTTTAGAAAGTAAGAGTTGTTTCTTTTATTAGAAATAGGATTAGATTCCTTATTGTTTAGGACTTTATTGTTTTAGAAGAATTAGGATATTTCATTTATTTGAATTAGGAATTAGAGTTATATTAGGATTTCTAATTTTATGCATTGGTTAGCCTATTTAAAGGCTTGTAAACACTTTTATTATTAGTTTTTGGTTAGTGAAAATTACGTATGCAAAATTAATAGTTTTAAACTTTCGTGAGGTAGTGATTCTCTCAAAACGAAGAGCGATTCTTCAATTCCCGCTTGCGTTTTGGTGCGAGGCCAATTCTTCTTCCATCTCTATCTTCGTTAGATCTACGGTTTGCGTAAGTAGCGTAATCCTAATTATTTTATTGATATTATAAAAGCCCTAAATCAATATTTTGTTCATCATTAATTTTATTAGCCTTTTATTTTCGTTTGGCATCGAGAGAACCCGCTTGCGAGTTCGTTCGACGCCCTAAAACTATCGGAGATCTAGCCGTTCATAAGAACCCTAGTCTTCTAGATCCGCGATAGGGAACGTACATGAAAGTAACGCTATTTTGGGCCAAAATTAAATCACCTAATTGAATTTTTAGAATTTTTCGTGGTAATATTATTTTTAATTGATTAACTTAATTTTAATCCTAATCTCAGCCCTAACATTGCATTAAGTAAGTTCCCGCATCAAAGGCCTTAATGGGGAAATGGTTGTTAAGAGCCAGGGATGAGGACGAGAAGGAAAACCTTTGGTTTGTCATCCTTACAGAAAAATATAGCTTATATGAGTTTCAGTGGAGCATCAACACCTCGATCTCCAATCCTAGAAGAACTTCTAACTGGTGGAAGAGGGTCTATGCCGTTTCTCATGATTTCGATATGTTTATTCACTTCAACTGGGGCTGAGGTAATCGTATCAGCTTCTGGGACGACGTGTGGTAAAATTTTCTTCCCCTCTCATTCATGACATTGTGGTGCACGATTACGGTTCGGTCGATGAGTTTTACCAGGAGATTAACGGGTCCCTCGTTTGGTCTATCCACACCAGAAGAAACCCCAGGGATGTTGAATTACAGAAGTATGAAGAGTTGTTGGCCCTCCTCTACTTGGCCACTCGTAATAGATGTAACAGAGACCTCAAAATCTGGTCCCTGAGTGCTAAGGTGCCTTCTCAGTTCAGTCTTTCTACCACGCTCTATCTAATAGACCTTTGGTCTCTCATGATTGGATCTCCCTTTGGAAAGCCCCAATCACAGCTAAGGTTAAATTCTTTGGCTGGTGTCTTGCCTAGTCAATCCTTACGGTGTATCAATTGATTAAAAGGGGCCGAGATATGCCCAATGTCTGCTCCCTCTGTTTACAGCATGAGGACACTGCGACCAACATCTTTTTACATTGCTGGGTTCCTAACAGAATTTGGGGTATTCTTGGGGTGGGGTGGGTCCTCCCGGATAACATTCCAGCAATGATTACTAGTTGGCTGGGTTTCAATTTGGGAGATGCCAGAGATGCCTTCTCGAGAGTGAGCCTTTTCAGCGTTTCGCTATGATGTGGAGTGTGTGGAGAGAGAGGAACGATATAGTCTTCCAGAAGAGGCGTAGACCTGTGGGCATGATCATGAAATCCATTAAGGATTTCATGATTGACCGGATACCATTAGACAAGAAGGGCAGGGATGGTCTTGACTCTTGAGATCGATTGGCTCAAGTCGTATTCTGTCTGATTAACCGCATTGTTTCCTTTTTTTATCTTTTCGTAGTTTTTTTTTTTCTTTGCAGCTGATAACCTCGCTAGGCCAATTGTATTTCTCCATTTTGATGAATATATTTCCGTTTATCGATCCCAAAAAAAAATTTCACCAGTTTCGGAGTGAGATTTGGTCCTTCAAAACTGATATGGCTCTCTGGTACAAAGTGCGCCATCATGAAGTCCGACGGAATCAAAGCATGCAGATACAGTGTTACAGAAGCTATTATCCAACACGTGTGTGTGTGATATTAATTTAGAAAATGTAACAAATAATTTAGAATTTAATATGATTATAATTGGATGTATGTTTTTAAATATACTAGGATAGGCCATAGAGAAGAATGATACATTATAAAAATACTTCTACAGAATTTCATCTATATGCACACATGATGAATTGATGATATTTATTTAGACTCAACAATCTGAATTTGTATATGTAAATGCAACAACTAATATTGTATGGGATCGACTCTCCTGACCGTCATTTAAACACCAAAATGGTGTTTAAATGATCATATAGCATCAATGAAGTAAGATGTGGGTAATCCACACCGTCAAAGTGATAGAACATAGATTGAAAGGGAATAAGCCGGCCCAACAATAACATTTTTTGAGAGTTTTGAACCATCCAATTTGTGCACTCTGCTACCAACTATTGTGCTTAGTTTCAATGGCTGATATTAAAGATCACCAATTGGATAGTTAACATTCACTTATGGGCATGTTCTTTGACTACAATACTTTTTAATGATGGATTGCCACCTGGGAAATTTAGATTGATGATAAATGTGCCCCACATGTCACAATGGAAAACCACACATCAACGGTGTGAGACAATTTTAAATTTAATGGTGGAAGATCGTTTAAACACCATTTGGTGTTTAAACATCGGCAAGGAGCCTTTATCTCATATTGTATGCAAATTAACTATATGTGCATGTAATGATATCTATTATGTAAAGTACAACATCTTTTTTTTTTATCAGTATTATAAAATTTTAAAAAAGAATTTTTTGTTTATTTTAGAGTTCAATTCTTATATTAAAATGGAAAAAATTCATCTTATATAAGATGGAAACACTGTTAGATCAAGATTCAAATTAAGGACACTTCACTTAGAAGAGTAGATACAGTGGGTACAATAGGCAATTCACGTGCCTCATAGACCAAGTGTCGCACATCGTGTCCAGAGAATATAACAGATGTACACTCAAGAGTTTGGCTCCCAAGTGAAGAGTCCAGTATCCATATATGACAAGTCTTGTACACAAGAATGTATGTAATGTCTAGGTGAAGCAAAATGTAGGTCCATGCCTTTTTATTATACTTTAAGAGAATTTTTTAAATTGCAATTTAGAAATTTTGACGAATAAATTTACTGTGCATTAAAGGATATCAAACCCGTTAAATTTTTCTATGAATTAAAGGATAGTATAGTCTATAGAAAGCCTATTTCATTCTGGTTTTGTGAGCTTGTTTGTTCCAGGCTAGAACCTAAGAATCACAGATACGGATGCGGGACACGGGTATGATATGATATGGGTATGGACCCCAGGGGCGGAGCTAGAATTTTTTTTAAGAGGGCCAGGGCTGACTCAGAAACCTAGTGAACAAAATCGGTATGAACCAACCCGAAAACTAGCACACATTTTATGTTTTGTGATTTCTTTGGCCATTAGTGATTATGGAGTCTAATTAGTATAGCATTGGGAGTTAAAGTTTCATAGGGGAATTCTAAAGGGAATATTGGGAGTTGAAAAGTCACTTAGGAAATAGGTTAGTATATAAGTATCTAGTTAATGGTTGTAAGCTCATTTCTGTAAATTGGGCATTAGGTGAATGTAAAAAGAAGAAAAAGATTTGAATTTTATGTTGAGAGTTTGAAGTCTCCATTGTAGAGTGAGCGATTCCTCTAATTAGGTGAGTGATTCCCTAATCTAGGTGAGTGAGTCCCTAGTCTTGGCATGAGTGATTCCACCCGGTGTGAGTGATTCCACCACCCTAGTTATTTTTATAGCCTGTGCAGCATCAAGTGGTATCAAGGTAAGTGTAATGGCGGCGCGAGGGATGGAACTTGATCGTGTAGAGGATGTTTGGGATCTCTATTACAGGCCTCCAATATATGACGTGTATGTGGATGAAGAAGACGATGCTGATTCGCTCAATTACCTACCCTTTGGTGCTTGTTTTTAGAGCATGTTTCACTTCTTCATAACAAAACTATGAAACAGTAACTGCTTGAGCAGGAGATTTGCGTGCACAGATTTAATGGAGATTTGTTTGAGTTCTCACACATCAAGCTATCTGGTAGAATTCCTAAGGATTTGGGTCAGTTGCAGATCATTAGCCCCTTGATTCTAAAGAACAATAATATGCAAGAGGCGATACTAGATCAGGATAGCAAGGGATCTCTTGAGGCAGGTTCCAAACAGCCCAAGCAATTGAATGAAAGACAAGGGGGATTCAGAGCTAGCTTGTTTGTTTTTGTTATAGTTGGACTAGAGAACAGGGGTTTCATGGCTAACATGTTGAGTGTGGTTATGTATTTCATAAGTATAATGAACTTTAACGTATTTGCTTCTACCAACAATCTCAGCAACTTGGGTGCTACTTTCTTGTTTTCTATGATCATAGGTTTCATCTCAGACACTTACCTAAACAAGGCTCAAGACTGTTCTAATTTTTGGAACAATCAAAGTACTGGGTTTAATCTTGGTCACAATTCAAGCCCAGTATAAAAGTCTACAACCAGAGTTTTGTGGAGAAGCAGAGTCGAGATGTATAGATGGTGGTAAAGTTTTCATGTTCTACAGCTCCCTAGCTTTATTAGCATTGGGTTCATGTGGTGTTAGAGGGGCTGACGCGGGACGACCCTAAAATCCGTGAATGCCCATGATGTGATGATTTGCCGAAATTAAACTAATTAATTAAGCAATTAATCACAAATTAAAGCGATACCTTGAGATTTCTCGGGATTCCATTTAGGTGGTCATGCTTTGACTCACGTAGGGTCCAATCCGACGCGCGGGGTCCGTTAGGATGGCGGAAGAGGCGATCCGAGAGATAGAGCTCTCGCTTCGTCTAGGTCGGGCGTTAGCTCGTAGTTCTTTGTGGAATTGGTAGCTCCTTGCTAGGGCTTTAAATCGAAGCGGTTAAATGGCACGAATCAAGTAGGCTCGAGCCCAACAACGGTTAGGGATCGAAGGGCTAGGATTGGATTCGATCCATGAGGATGGACATCAAGACTACTCTAGATCTAGGATTAGGGGTAGAGAAAGATTAATCAAAAGGGGGAAAATAAAGAGCAAGTAAGTATAGGAGATCAAATAAGAATAATGGGCATCTCACCCTTGGCCTCACACCAAACCCCATATGGGGAAGAAGACTCACTCTTCAAGCTCCTCACAAGCCAAAACAATAGCTCTTTTCATTAATCAAAATCAAGTGCCAAAAATGGCTTACAATTTGGGTTTTATAGCCAATACAAGAGAATAAACCTAAAATAGAAAAGTATTAAGTTACCCTAAGTGGTAACTTATAAGAAGGGCAAAAACTAAGGATAAAAAGGACAAATACGTCACTTATGACGCTGAAGCGCAAGTTTTCACGGACGTCCGACCTGGGGTCCACGGACGTTCGTGGTGCACTACAGACGTCCGTGCTCACTTTAAGCAGTAAGCACCTCAAAATCCGGACGTCCGTCCTGTAGCCACGAACGTCCGTCGCCTATTGATGCCTGGTGCTCCCGAACTGAGTTCTAGGGCCTTCCCTTGGTGGTTCTTGGCGTTCCTTGGCCCTTTAGTCGCTTCTTTCGCCGTTGATACACCTTGTATGGCCTGAACCCTAAGTCTTTGTTGGTGGCGTCCCCGTCAATTCCCCCAGACCGAAAAGGCTTCATCACCGATGAAGAACGGTCATGGTAGCGATCAAGTAAGTCGGGGTTGAGGCGGCGGACTTCTTCTTCAGTGATCCACGTATTTTCGGATTCTGCCTTTTGGATCCACTTCACCAAGTACCTTTGAAACCCCCCATCATGGGTGGAGACCACATGATCGTCTAAGATCTTCTCGATCGCATCTCTAGTAGGCTCTTTTGGAGGAGGAGGTGGAGTAGGTTGTAAGGTTTGGGTTGGTTTATGAGTGGGGGATGTTTGGAAAGGATTGCAAGGGGGTGGGGTTGAGCCTAGGTAAGGAACTAGGTCTTCCACATTGAAGGTTGAACTAACCCCCACGTCTTGAGGAAGCTCAAGAGCATATGCATTCAGACCACTCCTTGCTACAATCCTATAAGGTCCGACACCGCGGGCTTGGAGCTTCTTTGCGATTCCTGATGGGAATCGTTCCGGCCTAACCCGAACCATCACATGCTCACCGATTTGGAATTCTTTGAAACACTTGTGAGAATCTGCCGATAACTTGTAATTATCGTTGCTCAAATTAATTTTACGTCTAATTTCGGCATGCAAGTTATGAATGTGTTGTGCAAATGTATCCGCGGACTCGGATGTGCAGTGAGATGCAGACATAGGAATCAAATCTAGGGGTGTCCTTGGCTTATGACCATGTACCACTTCAAACGGACTCTTACCCATTGATCTATTAACAGAGTTATTATATGTAAACTCGGCTAATGGCAAAATGGAGTCCCAAGTCCTAATGTGGTCACCGATAAGACAACGAAGTAGATTGCCTAGGCTCTTATTGGTGGCTTCCGTTTGGCCATCGATTTGCCGGTGATACACCGAAGAAAACTGGAGCATCGTACCCATCATGTGCCATAGGGTTTTCCAAAAGTAACTTGTAAATTTGACATCTCTATTCGACACAATGGTCTTGGGTAACCCGTGGAGGCTCACTACCTCATTGAAAAATAACTTCGCCACATGGGATGCATCCGTGGACTTATAGCACGATATGAAGTGGGCCATCTTGCAGAAGCGGTCCACGACAACAAAAATAGAGTCATGCTTGCGGAGGGTCTTAGGAAGACCCAACACAAAGTCCATAGAGACATCTTGCCAAGGCGTGTGTGGCACCGGCAAAGGGGTGTACATGCCGGTATTTTGCCTTTGTTGCTTGGAAACTTGGCAAGTACGACATAGGCGCACAACTCGGGCGACATCACGCATAAGACCCTGCCAAAAGAATCGATCTTCAACGAATGCGATGGTCTTGTTGCGCTCAAAATGATCGGCTATCCCTTCGGCATGTAACTCCCAAGTGAGGAAGTCACGTAATGACGTGCGAGGGATGCATAGGCGATTTCCCATAAACAAATACCCATCTTGGAGGGTATACTTGGAGTGGGCATTGGGAGGATTGTCCCGTAGAGCAATGTACTCCGCCCCAAAATCTGGGCACTCGGGATAATTTTGGATCAATTGCTCAAATCCCACAACCTCGGTGCTCATGACTTGCAAAGTCGTTACCCGACGACTAAGAGCATCCGCCGCTTTGTTTTCAGCACCGGTCTTGTGCTTCAATACAAATGTGAACCCTTGAAGGTACTCGACACATGTTGCGTGCCTCGGGTTCAACTTCTTTTGAGAAGCAAGGAAGCGTAAGGCTTCATGATCGGAGAATAGGACAAATTCCTGCGGTCTAAGGTAATGTTTTCAATACCAAAGGGATCGGACGACCGCATAGAACTCCTTATCATAGGTGGAGTATTTTTGCTTGGCCTTGTTGAGCTTTTCACTAAAGTAGGCCATGGGGTGGCCCTCTTGGCTAAGCACTCCGCCTATTCCTACACCCAAAGTGTCACAAGCGACCTCAAAAACCTTTGAAAATTTCGGTAGGCGCATGACGGGTGCACTAGACATTTTCCCTTTTATCTCGGCAAAGGCCTTCGTCACGGCTTTGCTCCTCTGAAACTCCCCTTTCTTCATACAATCGGTGATGGGAGCCATAATAGTGCTAAAGCTTCGAATGAAGCGACGATAGAATGTGGCCAACCCATGGAAGCTACGGACCTCATGTATGTTCCTAGGCTCGGGCCACTCTACAATAGCCTTTACCTTTTCCGAGTCCGCAACCATACCATCGGCCGAGACGATGAACCCCAAGAAGACAACGGATCGTTGCATGAAGGTGCACTTCTTGAAGTTCGCATACAATTTCTCTCCTCTCAATGTTTCACAAACTAACTGGAGGTGGATCAAGTGTTGCTCCTTGTCGTGACTGTAGATCAAACTGTCATCAAAATACACCACAAAGAACTTCCCGATAAACGGTCGCAATACTTGGGGCATTTGAAAGCCCAAAAGGCATGACCATCCACTCATAAAGACCATCCTTGGTCTTGAAAGCGGTTTTCCATTCATCACCAAGGCGGATTCGGACTTGATGGTAGCCACTCTTAAGGTCTATCTTAGAGAAGATAGTGGCCCCAACCATCATATTCAACATATCATCGAGCCTCGGTATTGGAAACCGATATTTGACGGTAATTTTGTTAATGGCCCGACTATCCACACACATCCGCCACGTGCCATCTTTTTTGGGTGTGAGTAGTGCGGGTACGACACATGGGCTCAAGCTCTCTTGGATGAAACTCTTCCGTAGGAGCTCATCAACTTGCCTCGATAACTCGGCATGATCCACCGGATTCAACCTATAGTGAGGTAGGTTTGGTAGGGTAGATCCGAGAACCAAGTCTATTGCGTGTTGAATGTCACGCATGGGAGGGAGCTCATTGGGTAAGTCTTCCGGGAAGACATCCACAAACTCTTTCAAAACTGGCCTAACCTCCTTGGGGTAGTCACCCATAGACTTGAGAGCACGCTCAACGGTGATGACAACATATACCACACTCTTATCTAACGACGCTCTCTCAAACTCCGAAGGGCTCACGATATTGATGGTCTTAGATTGGCAGCCCTTCTTCTCAACTTTCTTGTCCGATGGTGTCTTGGGAGGCAAGGGGTTTAATTTTATCTTCTTGGCCCCATGCATGAACGTGCATACATTTGACCGCCCATGGAGGGTCACGTCCATGTCATAGAGCCATGGCCTCCCCAAGATGATATGGCCCACGTCCATCGGCACCACATCACACCATAAGGTGTCCGAATACGAGGCTAATTGTATCGGCACACGACACCTTTGGGACACGGGGATGGAAGAGGAGTCGACCCATGCGACTTTGTACTGCCTCGGGTGGGGCTCGGGTGTAAGCCCTAAGCGAGTAATGGCGTGTGTAGACACAACATTTGTGCAACTCCCGCTATCACAATGACTCTACAACTCTTCTCCCCACACTTGGCGAAAGTATTGAAAATGTTATCTCTACGCCAATCAACCTTCTCTTCACGTTGAGGTTGTGCAAGGGCACACCTCACAACCAAGCACTCTTTGGTACAAACTAGTGCTCGGTTACCGTCGTCGCCCTCCTCATCACTAGGCGTGACTTCCGGTTCATAAACTTCCTCTTCTTCACCTTCATCAACCTCTCTTTCAACCAAGAGAGTCCTTTGTGGGTCTCGGGTAGGGCATTGGGCGGCAAAGTGGCCAAACCCATGACATTTATAGCACTTGGCTAGAGTACCCCCCTTTGAGGACTCACCCATCACACCTTTCCCTTTGTCAACCCGAATATTTGTAGGAGTGGGTTGGGTCGGTTTGGGAAGTGGATTTCCAGCACTAGGCCTCCCTTCTCCAACTCTATGGCACATGCGGCTCAAACCGCCTCACCACCATCATTTTAAAGTACCTCTCAAGGTCTTGCACAACGGCATAACTCTCTTCAAGAGTGTCGACGGGGTGGGAGATCAACTCTTTTTGGAGGTCCAATCTCAACTCGGTGCGGAACCTTGAAAGAGTCACTTGAGGATCTTCTGATACATTGGCTCTCATCATGAACTCCTCAAACTTGCCAATGTACTCGGCTACGGGCATACTACCTTGGCGCGGATTTTGCCATTGATCAAGTAGGCTGTGGTTGTATGATAATGGACCGTACTTCTCCGTGAGACGCTCCTTCATGTCCTCCCAATGGGTAATGGGAGTACGACCCGCATTCGCATGCATGCGCTCGACGTTGACCCAAAAGAGTCGAACTTGACCAATGAGCTTCATTTTCGCAAGCCTAACGCACCGCTCATTGTCCATGCCATACCACTCAAAATGGTGATCCATATCGGAGACCCAATCGAGGAAGACTTTAGGGTCCATTCTTCCATCGAAGGTTGGAAACTCAACTCGAACATTTTTGAGGAGTTTCTCATCCGGGTCGTAGTCATCTCCGCGATAAACTAACTCCCTATGATTCCGATGTCGCCCCCCGGGCTGTTCACCACGCCCAAAGCGCGGACCATTACGCTTATTGCGTCGGTCATGATGCTCCTCATTACCTTCCAACCGATCCAAGCGGTTGAGGAGCATCTCGCTAGAGGCAACTATAGCTGTTTGGGCTTCCTCCATGGCATCTATCCTATCCTTCATAGTGATCAACATGATGCCTTTAAGAGCATCGGCAATCATGTTCGGGTCCATGGTGACCACAACACACCAACACGGGTTCTAAAATGACGCACAACTATGAACACAAGTGAGGAATTTTATCAAACACGTGACGTGCATGCAATGGAATGAAATTTAAAGAAATTAAAATGACATGCAAAAGATGCCCTAACCTAGAACCTAAACTTTGATACCAAAACTGACGCGAGACAACGACCCTAAAATCCGTGAATGCCCATGATGTGATGATTTGCCGAAATTAAACTAATTAATTAAGCAATTAATCACAAATTAAAGCGATACCTTGAGATTTCTCAGGATTCCATTTAGGTGGTCATGCTTTGACTCACGTAGGGTCCAATCCGACGCGCGGGGTCCGTTAGGATAGCAGAAGAGGCAATCCGAGAGATAGAGCTCTCGCTTCGTCTAGGTCGGGCGTTAGATCGTAGTTCTTTGTGGAATCAGTAGCTCCTTGCTAGGGCTTTAAATCGAAGCGGTTAAATGGCACGAATCAAGTAGGCTCGAGCCCAACAACGGTTAGGGATCGAAGGGCTAGGATTGGATTCGATCAATGAGGATGGACATCAAGACTACTCTAGATCTAGGATTAGGGGTAGAAAAAGATTAATCAAAAGGGGGAAAATAAAAAAGCAAGTAAGTATAGGAGATCAAATAAGAATAATGGGCATCTCACCCTTGGCCTCACACCAAACCCCAAATGGGGAAGAAGACTCACTCTTCAAGCTCCTCACAAGCTAAAGCAAATAGCTCTTTTCATTAATCAAAATCAAGTGCCAAAAATGGCTTACAATTTGGGCTTTATAGCTAATACAAGAGAATAAACCTAAAATAGAAAAGTACTAAGTTACCCTAAGTGGTAACTTATAAGAAGGGCAAAAACTAAGGATAAAAAGGACAAATACGTCACTTATAATGCTGAAGCGCAAGTTTTCACGGACGTCCGACCTAGGGTCCACGGGCGTCCGTCGCCTACTCACGGACGTCCGTGGTGCACTACGGACGTCCGTGCTCACTTTAAGTAGTAAGCACCTCGAAATCCGGACATCCGTCCTGTAGCCACGGACATCCGTCGCCTATTGATGCCTGGTGCTCCCGAACTGAGTTCTAGGGCCTTCTCTTGGTGGTTCTTGGCATTCCTTGGCCCTTTAGTCGCTTCTTTCGCCGTTGATACACCTTGTATGGCCTGAACCCTAAGTCTTTGTTGGTGGCGTCCCCGTCAGGGGCTCTTCCTTCACTAGGTGGTGACCAATTCGACCAAAAGAACCCAAGGACAGGAAGTATTTGGCCAGCTTCTTTAACTGGCTTGTACTTAATATAACCATTGGAGCTTCAATTGGAGTCACAGTCATTGTATGGGTTAGCACCAAAAAAGGTAGGGACTTGGGTTTCTTCATTTCAACATTGGCTGCCTTTATTGGGTTCACTGTTGTTGCCATTGGAAAGACCATGTTTGAACTCAAGGACGAGTTCTTTTGGAGCGAGAAGATTGATGCAGGATGAACTCGCATACTTAGATCGTCCATTTGGCGCAATTCAATCCGTCCACATGGCATGCTTATATTATGTTTTGTGATTTCTTTGGCCATTGGTGATTATGGAATCTAATTAGTATAGTGTTGGGAGTTAAAGTATCATATGGGAATTCTAAAGGGAATATTGGGAATTGAAAAGTCACTGAGGATATAGGTTAGTGTTTAAGTATCTAGTTAACGGTTGTAAGTTCATTTTTATTAATTGGGCATTTGGTGAATGTAAAAAGAAGAAAAAGATTTGAATTTTATGTTGAGAGCTGGAAGCCTCCATTGTAGGGTGAGCGATTCCTTTAATTAGGTGAGTGATTCACTAATCTAGGTGAGCGAGTCCCTAGTCTTGGCGTGAGTGATTCCGCCCGGTGTGAGTGACTCCACCACCCTAATTATTTTTATAGCCCATACGGCATCACAAGCCAAATCGATTCTGGTTCGATTCAGTTTCGATTTTGAGTGGCAAAAACCGATTAGGTCGGATGGAAAAATTGAAAAAACACAAAAAGAATAAAAAATAAAGTATCTTAAAATATAATTTTTAAAAAAAACCCAAACCGAACCGAAATTGAACCTAAAAAAACAAAAGTTCGGGTTTCGATTTCAAAAAAAAAAAAAAAATTCAGTTTTCATTCAATTCAAGTACCCGAACTTTGCATTCCTATAAGTTTTCAATGGATAAAAACAAGAGATTTTCATTTATAAAAAATAAAAAATAAATGCCTTAAAAATACTTATATGCCGGAGGAACTGGATCTCGCCGAAGGAGGTCACCGAAGGGGGGTTAGGGCTGCGAGTGCTCGATCCGAGAGCCTCCCTCCCTTTCAGAATCGTTGAGTAGTCGACTAGTATAAAAAAAGGGTTCTAATTTAAGTGAGGGTACCTTTATTCTCAACCTTAGATTCTTCCTTCTTAGCCCGAGTTTTACGTGTTTAAACAGATGAGTACTTTGAATCAAGTGATAGAGATCAGTTTCCTTTCCAAATCTGTAACAAAATAGATCATGAGGTTATGAGCCTACCACCAGACAGTCAGATTTTAATTCCACGTAGAAAAGGTCCCGAAAATTTATCCGAGAACTACATTTGATGCGCGCCCATGATCATGTTCATTTTTTGGGATATGTGCCGCATGGAATCAAAATTTGACCGGTTGAGGTCGGCCCATGATCTCAAGATCTAATTTGTCGAAGATCGGGACAAAAAATTCTCCCCATCGTCCAATTCAAAGCAATCAATGGTTAAAGCAAGTGAAACCAGGTTGAGAAGGACAAATCTTGTGTTGTACATATAAGTACTCCTTAAGTTTTTTTTTTAAAGGAGCGGTAGCAGCCTCCCATTGCCCTAGTGTGGCTCTGCCCCTGCAGTATGGCGATACGATAATTTTCAAAAAGTCAAGATACAATACAGGGGGATACGTGTATTTGATAAGTATTTTAAATATATTTTTAGGTATATTTTAGGTTAGTAAACGAAAGAAGAAGAAAACGAAAACGAAACAAAAAAAAAAAACTTACAAAGACTGATTTTGAATGGGTAAGTTGTACGCTGGTAGATTCCCAAGTAGGCTCCTTCGATTTCTTCTTATTCTTTTCCGAAAAACACTAAATCTCAAACTTGCAGTCTGATTTCTTTTTCTTCTTTTAAATTTTTTTTTCGGAAACGCCCAGAATACGCATGCAGCCATAACCCTCAAGTATCAGTTTCTGATACGGATACGATACGAATATGTTGCCAAAAATGGAGTATCCATGCTTCCAAGGTAGAACTAAAGAAACAAATGAACCTATCCTAGTGATTCATGATCATAGGCAAATCATGAAGATCACCATTTAAACCTGATTTTTGAGCTAAGCGAACATAATAGTAAATGGCTACACATTTGAGTTTTGATGGCTCTATAGAATTTGGCGATCTATGAGCACATGAGAAAGGAGAATTGTTGATGGACAAAAAGAGGTGTGTGAGAAAATATGAAGAGGAGACCAATATAGTTTCATGACATTAAATGCCTATGCAGGAATTTACACTTTCGAGCAACTGCAAAGTCCTAAACCTTGTGAAATTGCTTCCATGCAAGCCTCCCAGACCCTCTCTGTTCTTAAAAATTAAACTCACTTAAGTCAATGAGATGGGCCTTGAAACCATAGTCACAAGGTCGGGAGTTGACAATAAATGAGCAAGGGTCTAAGTCGGGAATATTGGTCAAAGTCGCTAAAAGTCGAAAAAAATCAGGGAAAATAAAAAATTCAAAAAATATAAAAAAAATCATAATATATTTCAAGTTAAAACTGATGCTTTTAATGTAAAAAATAGGTAAAACCTAAGGGCATTTTGTGAACCAAATAGTACGAAACCTAAAGGTTTTTTTCTGTGAAAAAAAATAAAATTGCACGACATGACAACTATCGCCGATTAATCGGCCGACTCGCAACTCGGCCGATTAATCGGTGATAAAGTCGAGATGACTGCAAGTCGCCGACTTCTTCCAATTTTTTGAAAAGCCAGAGACTTTTGTGACTATGCCTGAAACATCACAAAGAAATGCCAATCATAATAAGGAAAAGGAAGAACCAATGGGAATTCCTTTATTTTTTGGAGATGGGTAAGCTGGGATTGAATCTGTGACCTCGGGGGTTGATAAAAGCCTTCAGCCTTCTTTAGTAAGAATACCCGAATTTCCCAGTCAAAATAATTTATGCAGCACAAACTCACTGCAGACACTACACGTTCCCCTCAGTCGAAACCTTTAACATTGGACCAAGGGTTAAAAGGAATTTTCCTGTATATCTGCCACCACCATGGGCTCAACTCTAAAGACCCATTATCTGAAATGTTTTAAAAACCACACTGGACAACGGACCAGCAAGGGCACCGGTTTGGTCAGACCGGATCCAACTGGACTGGTTGAAGAAAATAAACTTAATAATAAAGTTATGTGCTTATATCATTGTATATTAGTTTTATGATATAAGTTTTAAAGACATATCTTAAGATAATATTGCATCTTGGAGTCAACAAATCCATTGGCACTTGTTGGTTAGAAATTAGGTTTCAGGTGATATTATTTATTCTCCACAATAATGTAGGTTTTAAAAAAAAAATTAAAATAATGAACGGTCCATTTTATTATATAAAAATATTATAAATTTTTCCGAATCAATTCACGAATTTATCCGAACTGTTCCGAATCATCTCCTTACCGAATCTAAACTTTGTTATTATGGTCTCATCTCAGGTATTACGACTTGGTCGAATCTAGTACAACGCAGCTAAATTATGGAATTTACAATTCAGCAGATGCATATGTTTAGGAACACATTTCAGCCTCCACGTGTATCAAGACAACACATTCCAGCCATAGCTATTTAGCTGAGCATTACCTTGTTTACAATTTGGTTAAGTAAAACATATAACAGGGTATTCCAAATTTAAACTCCAAATCAAACACGTCCATCCAATACATGTTGAAGTGGCCAACTGGGGATTCACAGATCAATTTATTGTTTTCCTGTTTCTCAATACTATTTGTAAGAAGTACATAATTTTAGGGAATTTCTATGTAAATGGATATATGTGGTTTAAATTGAATGAACCAATAGTTTCAACTGTTTAGGAATCACAATATTTATTTTATGATTCAAAGCCACGACAATATCAATATCTTCTTAGAGCACGAATTAACCGTACTAAGCACTGAAAACTCTAGCAAGTGTCAACTTGAACAACAGGAAAACTGATATAATCATCCAATAAACTCATATTGAACAATACAACATACAAAAAAAAAAACAGAAAACAAAACACAATAAAAACAGGCTTGTTTTGATTTTGTATTACCGGATACAAATTTGAATCACCAGATCAAATTCTGGTATGTATCGAATGACTTGTTCGACAATTCCTATCAGCTCATATGATACATTAATCTACGAATACAGGTTATTAATATTATGCAAGCCAGAGAAGATCGCATAGGAACAGCCAAATGCGCTTAAATGAAGGTATCTCAGAAACAACACTTTATACTTGAAAACTAAATAAAAAGTATCAACAAAAGATAGAAACTTAATCTGACATACTAAATCAGCATTGCATCAAGGTTCTTGAAGGAAAAACTCACTAAATTATCCCTAAGATCCAAAGAAATTTTACAACTAATGAACTAGGAGAAAAAATCGACTCCACAAAACTCCTAAGCTAAAATCTCAATCCAACATCGACAAAAGTTGTCCATCTGCACCCCACTAAAATACTTGCAAGCCAAAGGTCATGAACCAATTCAAACAAGGTTCTTTCAACTGATATCAAGAGAGGAGTGGAAGTGCCATGGAAACTATGGTCATTTTTCTCCTTCCATAATCTTCAAATGATGGCCAACATCCATGATGGCCATTTCTCCCAGGGCCGGCCCTGGTCATAGGCCCAAGAGGCGATCACCTAGGGCTCCCAAAGGTGTAACCCAGTTTAGTAGTTCAGGGCCTCATTTTAGGAACTCGCCTAGGGTCCCCAAAATCTAGGGCTGACCCTGATTTCTCCACATCCCTAGCACAAGCTACCATGGATCAAATTCTCAGCCGAGAATTCAATTTCTCGGCCGGAATGACTCGATTTCGGTGTAACAACCGAGATATTTCGCTTATTTAGTCCTTAATCATTTGCTAGATTTGTAATTATGATTAGTTTGATTGATTTGATGCATGTGATTAGTTGTTGCGCATGAATGTAATGCTAACTTTATTTAATAATGACCCATGATAATTAATTAATCTAATTAATAGACCTTAAAAGCCTTTAAATATATGTTAGTAATAATTGGGTGCGTTTAGTAAAGTTAATGGATTTTTAAAATATGTTAGTAAATTAATTAAAGGCCCATTAACTAATTAAAGAACCAATAACTAATTAAAGACCCAATAAGTAATTAAAGACTCATTAAGTAATTTTTTTTATATTTTTTTTAGACGGTAACAAAGCAAATATATTAAAACCAAAACAAAAGAAAACATACCTTCGCGGGCAGTAAGACGCTACCCAAAAAGAGAACTACCCCAGAAAACCTAACCCGGGAACCCGAGCGAACCGGCAACAAAGCCGAACCCCCACGCACCACCACTGCAAGCCGCAACCCCGCTACCTTACCCAACGCAGTAATCCCAGAGCAGCAAAAAATGAGTCACACTTTCATTAAAATCTGCCGATTTCGCAACATTCCAACTCATCACAAGATCCTTGATTTCGCAAATAACCATCCCAAGCGGCTTAGCCCTTCTTCAGAACACTATACGATTTCTCTCCATCCAAATTGCCCATAACGTAGCATACACGGTCAACGGTGACAAGTCCTTGCGATTCTCGTCAACTTTCGCCACCATCCACATTTCCATTATGTGGGCAGGCCCTTCCGGAATGACCCACACTACATTAAAGAACCCAAAGATCCTACACCAAATGCTATGTGCAAACAGGCAGTGGAGAAGGATATGCGCTACCGATTCTTTATCCCTCATGCAAATGAGGCATTTGGAATTAATCGGAATGCTTCTCCTCACCAATTGGTCCCTAGTAAGAAGTTTTCCCCTCACAACCGTCCACGCAAAGAATTTTATTTTTGGCGGGATCTTTATTCTCCAAAACCCAGCCCACCACCAACCCCTGCTCCCTAACCTTTCTTGTTTCAAGAGCTGGTTATACATAGAATTAACTGAGAAGGTCCCTTTAGCTGAATGCTTCCAAATTCTTTTGTCCCTGCTGCCATCGTTGGGTGTCACCCCCCTGATGAGGCACATAAGATTCTTGTATTCCACCTCTTCCCATTGTCTGAGACCACGATGAGTTGAGATACTCCAAACCCAAGAGCCCTGCACCAATTGCTAGAAGTGGCTGACCACTGCGTCCTTCGAGTCGGAAAGCATGTAGACCGAAGGAAACCTCTCCTGAAGCGGCTGATCCCCGACCCAGATGTCCTCCCAAAAGTGTATCCTCTGACCGTGAACCTTTTACCGTTTTGAATGAGCACCACGCACTGTTTCACCTCTTTCCACCAGGCAGACTTAGTGTTAGCCCTAAAGTTGTAGTGCCAAGGCTCATCCGAGGCCCCATACTTGTTGGTGACCAGCTTCCACCAAAGCTTATTTGATTCTAAGCCTTCACCAACTCTCCAAAGCCATTTGGCAAGGAGGGTTGTGTTCATGATTCTAAGCCTCCTAATACCTAATCCTCCTTTGTTCTTGTGCTCTCAACACTCCTCCCACTTCACTAGGTGGAACTTTTTCCGCTCCCCGATGTCGTTCCACAAGAAATCCCGACAAAACTTCTCTAGCTTATTGATGATACTGACCGGAGCCCTGAAAATCAACATCATGAATACTGGAATGGAAGCAAGAGTCGATTTGATGAGAGTTAGCCGACCCCCATTGCTAAGCATCTTTGATTTCAACATGGCCAACCTTTTCTGAAATCTCTGGACCACCCCCTCCCAGCTCCTAGCTCTACATATCCCGATACCCAAAGGTAAACCAAGATAAGTAATAGGTTCTTTCCTACAACCCACCATAGCAGCCACTCTTTCTGATTCCTCGTTGAGAATGTTAATACCGGCCAGGCTAGACTTATGCAGGTTAATCTTCTGGCCAGACACACCTTCAAAAGGACCAAAATATCAGTGACTGCCTTGACCTCCATGTCACCCCAAGCACCATTGCAGAAGACTATTGTATCATCTGCATATTGAAGGTGCGAGTTGGACATACAGTTGTCCGCCACCGTGAAGCCCGAAATGAGGTTAATTTCTTCCACCCTCGTGAAAAGTCTAAGTAGAGCTTCCCCGATACAGTTAAATAGCATTGGTGAAAGCAGGCATCCCTAGCAAAGTCCTCTCTTGCTTCTGAAGTACCCGTGGGGCACCCCATTTATCAGAACCGAGAACCTAACCGACGCATAGCAGCCCTTCATCCATTTTCTCCAAACCTCACCGAAGCCCATTCTGCCCAACATATAATCAAGAAAGCCCCATTGAACCTTATCATACGCCTTTTTCATGTCAATCTTGAAGATCCAGCCCTTGTCCTTCCTTTTCTTAACCGAGTCGATAGTTTCCGCTGTCGTAACCGCAATATCAAGGAGCTGTCTACCCGGAATAAATGCCCCTTGCACATTAGAAATGAGTGAGCTTATCACACCCTTGAGGCGAGTAGCTAGCACCTTAGTGACAATCTTGTAGGTGCATCCTACTAGGCTGATCAGTCTGAAGTCTGCAATACCGTTGGCCCCAATGAATTTTGGTATAGGAGCAATAAAAGAGGAGCTAATGCTCTTGACCATCTTCCCGTACCTGTGAAACTCACCCATAAACGCCATGAAATCTGTTTGAATGATATCCCAAGCCGATCTGAAAAATTCGATGGTAAACTCGTCCGGTCCTGGGGACTTACTACTCCCCAGATTCTCCAAAGCGTCCTTCACTTCTTCCTCCGTAAACCTCCTCTCAAGGAACGTTGCTTTCTCTGCATCAATAGAGTTAAAAGCCAAACCATCCAAAGTGGGTCTCCCCATCCCCTCCGAATCATAAAGACCCTTAAAGAAATTGACGATCTTAGCTTGCACCGTCTTCTCCTCGGCGTACCAGACCCTGTCGATCTGGATACCCATGATCCGATTATGATTCCGCCGACCATTAGCTATCGCGTGGAAGAATTTGATGTTCCCATCTCCCTCACACAGCCACTGAGCCTTAGATTTTTGCCGCCAAGTATGCTCCTCTTCCAAAACTTGTTTGTTATAAGCCTCCTTCATAGCCAATCTGACCTCCCTATCATCCTCCGATAACGGCCCACATTCTTCCAATTGGTCTAGGATCGCGATTTCCTCCAGAATTCCTTCCTTCATTCGCCCCCTTGCCCCGAAGTTGTCTTGATTCCAAACCTTGATGTGCCCTTTCAGCAGTTTTAATTTAGTAGTGAGGATGAAAGGAGTGCCTACAATATCATTGTTATTCCACCATCCTTCCAGCCGACGTTTGAAGCCATCATCTCGCAACCAAGTATTAAGGAACCGAAAAGGCCCCGTACCCGACCCCGATGGCCGTCTATCCGGACAATTGAGGACGATGGGCTTATGATCCGAAATGGAGGTATGGAGAAGCTGCACGGAAGCGTTCGCCCATCGGTCAATAACATCCGGCCCACATAAAAATTTGTCCAACCTGCACAAAGTGGGTTCCTCTTGCCCGTTCAACCAAGTAAATCTCCCCCCGACCATCCCCAAGTCGACGAGAGCATCTCGCGAGATGCAATCCATGAATAGATCTATTGTCGTACTATCGATTTGACCCCTGTTTTTCTCTCCCCCCCCCCCTATTAGAAAGGGCGTTAAAATCTCCCCCCACACAGACATGGTAGTCTCATCTATTGATCATAGCACTTAATTCGAAGAAGACCTCGCGCTTCAGACCGTTAACCATGGGCCTGTACACCGTAATGGCCACCCACTGCTGCTCGTTCCTCTTATCTAGCAGAAGTGCAGCAATCACATAGCAGCCGATCTCTGAATCCACCAAATTAAAAACCAAGGCATCTCATGCCAGGAGCATGCCACCCCTATTACCATCCGCCTCGATTGCCAGCCACTCATTAAGTAATTAAAGACCCAATAACTAATTAAAGACCCATTAAGTAATTAAAGGCTCATAAAGTCACTTCAGACCCATGTAGGAAATTCTAAATAGAGTTAGATCTTAAATAGGAAGCCTTAAAATATTCTACATAGAGTTAGATTTTAAATAGGAAACCTTAGAGTATTCTAAATAGAGTTAGATCTTAAGTAGGAAACCTTAAAGTATTATAAATATAGAGATTAAGTTTAATTTACAGAATTTTTACATAACTCTTATAACCTAACAACCTCAGAGAGAAAGAGAGAAAATTCTAAGAAGGAGAATTGGAAGAGGAACCCTAGAGTTTTCGGTTTGAAGGTTTAGAAGAATGCGAGAGGAGGTTACGACGCAACCAGATTTCGAATTAGAGCTTCAGATTGGATCAAGGGAGAGGAGTTACGTAAATTTTACACGAAGACTAGAGGCATGGAGAAATCATGTTGAGATTAATCGGAAACGTAGATAACACAAAAAATAAAATAGGAATGAAGGTTTATTCCATTTAATGAATATTCTTCATGTTAGATTGTTAATTTTTATGCTTAATCGCGGGTTTCGATGGTACACGGGGTTTCGTGATTGATCACGAAATTTTGTGCAAAATCCAGAATCTGTTTAGAATTCAGAATCTGTTTAGAATCCAGAATCTATCAGGAATTTTTTGAATTTGTCCAGGATGCTAACAATGAATTTCTATTCAAATATTGCTTATGTTTAATCATCATGCTTAAATGTTTATTTATGTTCATTCTTGTTTTTATTGCTTAAAATCCATGCAACCTAGGATGTTTGATTTACACAACATGAAACAAGTAGGAATCGATAGAGATTACATGTTTATGATATGTTAAGCCTAAACAAGTGAAAGAGCTATTGCATGATCAATTGATTTTCAGTTTTTTTATTTTTTATGCATGTACATTCATGGCATTCATAAAAGTGAAAAGATACATTTACGACAAGACACATAAAAACAAAATATTTCTATGATTACGATAGAATTCCTTTTGGCTTATGCTAGAGGAGTTAACATAAATAAGAATGACAAGTAATAAAAGTTATGCATCCATACATTAATGATAAGACTGAAGAGATAGGAGAAAGTCTTTAATTTTAAGTTTACTACTTAACTGAATAGAAATTATGAGAAGGTTAACATAGATACTAATCGAAGGATCAGAAAAGATTAGGATAATGATTAAGAAAGAGATAATCATACCCATCATGTATACTGATTCATGAGCATTAAATGCACAATTAAAAATGCTCACATATGAAATTAGGGTAGAGACACAAACCATAATGTTTATTTAGATTTAATGTTATGTTTCAGTTTCATTTTATTGTTTTACTCATTATTTATATCACATGTTATATCTCTGTTATTGCTTGATTTTATGAGTTGGTTTGAGTTATAAAGCTTTTCTATTAACTTCATCATGTCTAGTTCATACCAGTTTACTTGGTAAACTGACTCATTATTTGGGATTTCAAGAAGTACAGCTATACATAGAGTGAATGAAGTAGATGTGTCAATGATTGATGGAAATCCAGTTAAAAAACGAAGAAGGATTTCAAGCTTAGATTTTTCTTTATGCATTAGGAAAATTTTTAAGACATTTATTTCAGATTTATCTTTATGAACTAATTCATGTTAATGATGGATTATGCTTGATTTCAGTTTTTATCTAATTTAAAGAGTAGGCATAGAATTGGGTCACAATAAGTTGTTATATCATATTTTAGCATCGTTCTCATGGTGGTGGAAAAAGAAAATTTATGTGTGCGCTTGTAATAGTTATTTTTCGTTGTGTTTATATGCGGATCATTATGGATTAATTGATTTAATTATGATCATGGATATGTGATATAGTGTGATGCCTCCAAGTGAGCGCACTGATCCGGTGTGTGAATTTGGGGACGTCACATTCGGCGCCCTCCGAAACAAAAATTTAAAATTTTCGAGTAGGGGGCGAAATATTCAAAATTTCAAATTATCGGGCATAAATTCAAATTATCGACCAATAATTTGAAATTATCAGCCTACATTTTGGATTTTTTTTTTAGGTCTTTTGCTTAGATTTTTTTAGTTCCTATACATTTACCCGAGTTTTATTCCTCTACACTTGCTTTATTTTTTATTTTTCTCCTCTCCTCTCTCCTTCCATAGCTTGACGAAATTTCGCCAGATATTGTCGGATCTTGACGAAATCTAGTCATATCGTACCGTAACTTACCGAATCTCGTCGGATTTCACCAAAAGTTGCAGGATTTTGACGAATTCTTGCCGGACTTTGATGAATTCTCTCCCAAAGTTACCATAACTTACTGAATATCGTCGAATTTTTCTGTATCTAGTCGTATCTCGCTGAATCTTCCCAGATTTAGCTAGATCTTGTTGAATCTTACCGGATTTCGTCAAATATTGCCGATATCTTGCCGGATTTAGTTTCAATAGTTCAAATACGTCTTTTAATAATATGAAAGAGTTAAAAAAAAAAGTTCGGCAAAGTTCAGAGCAAATTTTCGAAAATTACCAAAAATTTGACCAATTTATGGTTTAGGTGATGAACGAAACCGAAACCGAGATTATGATCCATGCAAGCTACACCAATTATGAGATGGATCCTCTATGTTGTAAACACTCGCAGTAACAAAGCATGAGAACGAATGCAAATTAGGCATGCAATTCAAAACAGTGAGCATTGAAATCTTAGACCCTTCTATTAAGTACTAAGAGGTGCCAATAAAAAAAAAAGTACTAAGAGGGAAGATGGGAAGATCACCTACTTAGTGAAAGAGAATAGACCAGCTAAGAAGCTGGCCAGAACCCAGAAGTGTAAAAAAATGTGTAAAGCTTGTTTGGTAAGGTGCTCATCTCAAGAAATAGCAAATATTCTCAACGAGATGCATTTGAGAGACCCAATAGATCTAAGAAACCATGAAGGGTAATTTTGTCATATTTTATTTCTAAGAGGCTACTCTATTTATTAGCCAGAATCTGCCTAACCCTCTGGAACAACCGGAAAAAAAAAGGAATATGGAAGAAAGCAAATTATATTGTATATTTAAGGAAGCCATTACTTGGACATGAGAAGTTGGCCCTTGCACATTGTATAAAAGAAAGACTTAGTATTTTTGGGACCTGTGCCATGTGAAACACTACCCAAGCTGTCAGATTTCAAGGCCATGATCTAAAGATCTCTGGTGCAAAAGATTCACACGAAACACGATGTTTATCATATGATGCAATGCGGTCAAATGCAATTATTTGATTAAACAGTGAGTGCATTAAATCATGTGAAAAAGATCAGGTTTTGTTCCAATCTTTTGCACTAGAGATCTTTAGATCATGGCCTTCAAATCAGAAAGCTTAGAATGTGCTTTCACATGACGGCTTTTAAAGTATGTGCAAGGGCCAACTTCTCGTGCATGGATCAAAATATCGTCCGATACCGATACGTATCGGACGATACGTATCGGTTTTGGACCTCACCGATGCGATACAATGGGTTTTTATCGCCCCCCTGAAAAAACAGTCAAATTATCGTTCAATGTATCGTTCGTATCGTCCGTATCGTTCGTATCGGACGATAATTTGAAATTATTGTCCGATAATTTCAAATTATCGTTTTTTTTTTGGGAAAAAATCGGAGAGTATCGTCCGAAACCGATACGTATCGTCCGATACATATCGGTTTTGGGGCTGGACGATACGTATCGAAAAAACGAGATTTTGATCCTTGTTCTCGTGTGCAAGTAACGGCTCCCTTAAGTTAATAAGTATTAATTAACAACAAACAACTTGAAACCAACATGTCCCAGTAATAAACAGAGGATATAAAGAAATTTACAGAGTTCTACTACAAGGTAAACATAATTGATGGTGTTGGCTAAGGAGATGCACTGCTTTGTTTAAAGTTAGGCAGTATCAATGTAGTAAGTAGCTTAAAGTAAAATTTAGTTTATAAATACCATTCTCACGAAGATGAAAATCATCAATCCCTTGAAGCACTTCACCATACATCTGGCTTGACCAAGACATGATGGGGCGAGGATATGGTTGTAAGCCAGGAATAGCTCCCTTGTTGCAGATAAATGTGACAAAAATAGTCCCATCATCAACAATAACAGTACCGCCTCCCGTAAACCTTCTGATGACAGGAATCTGGTCTCGTACTACAGGGTCAAGTTCTATCAGTTCAAAAGGTTTCCTGGGGTAAGTGATCGGATGTGAGGTCAGACAAGTCATGTTTTTACCAGAATATTTTCCCGAAGTTAGAGAAGGGCACCTCTATTCGCGCCTACCTGCCTAGACTGAAAACCATTGCTCGAGTGGAATCAAACGATGGTGATCGTTTTTCAATCCAATCTTCCACAGAATGGATCTTAAGACCATAGGCGTGCCATCAGACGGCCTATTTTTTTATTTCATGTGACATAGATCCCAAAAAATTGCCCTAAAATCACGTTGGAGCAAGATGTGTTTCTTGTGATTTAAAAATTGACCATCTGATAGCATGCCCATGGTCTCAAGATCACTTGTGTGGAATATTGGAATGAAGAGTGTACAACATCGTCCAATTCAAGGCACTCAATGGCTTTCAGTGTAGGCGCCCACCAGTAATCTGGTAGGTGCGAATAGAGGTACCCGTTAGAGAAAGTAGCAGAAACAATGATACAGCCAAATCAAATAAAATATAGCAAATGAGATATAGATATTTCGATAATATGGAGATTTACCCAGATATCCCCATCACTATAGCAGAAGCATTTGTTCCATCATTTATAATGCACCAATTATCTGTAGATGCCCGGAGCAGCCTCTCCTCCAAATGTAGTTGCTGTAATATGGGCACTGCTTTGAGTCTAACAAGGTTCATCAACGGCAGCCCAATCTCTCTAGCTTGGGATATGGTCATTGATTGGCTAGAAGTTGAACCGCCTTCATTGATTCCTATAAATAGATCACAAAAGGCATCAACTCTATCTATTGACTTGCACAAAAGATAATTTCCCCAATGCAGTAAATTACATGAATTACAAAATTATTACAATTCTGTCACTGAGAATGTATTAATCTGTGGGGTGTATGTTCGGGTGTATCATAAGGGAATGTATTTTAAGAAAAAGAAAATGGGACTATCTATACTATGGGTCAGAAACCTGAGGACACGAGTCAACTCAAAAATCAATCAACTTGGGTCAACTCAACGACTCAATCCGAACTCTTGTATCTATGGCGAGAGAGAAACATGCGGATCTTCCAAGGAAAGAGAAACATTCTTGAAGAGCTCTTGCGCTTGGCCAGTTGTATTTCTTCTCTATGCAGTTGAGTTTTTAATTTTGTTGATTTTTAGTTATAAGTCTAGCAAAATTTTGTTATCTTAAAAAAACACAACTTTAAATGAACTTGAAAGATATAAACTCGCCAAAAGAGAACCTAAGAAATCCGTGAGTAAAGTTAAGTATAAAGTGTACAAAATTTATACAGTAGGCTGGGAACAAAAGAAGAGAATGAAATCTATAAACTTATAAATATTAGAGAAAATAAAACTAGAGATCTTGACCAAGATACGTTAGAAACGAAGATCAAAGGGTTTTCGTAAAAGAGGATGAGTAAAAAAATAGATGGCAAAGATACATTAGACACGGAGATCAAAGGATTTTGGTAAAAGAAGATGAGCTAAAAAATTAGATGGCAAGAACAATTTATATATCTAATTATTTAATAAACATGAGATATTAGAAAGAACTAGATCAAGAAGACAAATCAAATCAATGGATGATCAATGAAATATCGGAAGCTTGAGTACAAGTTGGCTTAGCAAAGACAGAAAAAAGAAAAGCATTAGGACCAGATGGAATACCTATGGAAGTTTGGATTATGTTGAGAGAGAATGGACTGAATTGTTTGACTAAACCAATCAATAAGATATTAAAAACAAAGAAAATGCCTGAGGAAGAGCATGGTGACCCCTTTCTACAAGAACAAATGAAGGACCCAAAACTGAGTCAACTATCGAAGTATTAAACTAATGAGCTAGCTATGAAATTTTGGGAGAGAATAGTAGAACAGCGACTAATGCAAGAATCAATTGTAGCAGAGATTCGAACTAGTTCGGATTTATGCCCGAGAATCCACAACTGAAACTATTTTCCTATCCAGGCAACTTAAGGATAAGTTCAAACAGAGAAGGAAAAATCTGCATATGGCCTTTATTAATTTGGGGAAGGCTTATTATTTTTTTTTTTATCAGTAATAAGATTATATAGAAACCAGCAAGGCGCTGAAGCCGTATACAATCAAGCGACACATATCAAAACATAGGCCTATCCCTAAGAACAATGCACACCACTTAGGTCCCCACACATTAACCCGGGTCCCAAGAGAAATTGGGGCTGCTGTCCTCCTGACCTCCACGCTCACCCCAGAAGGTAACGAGCTCCGCGACCGCCCTAATAACCATTCCGACAGGTTTGGTTTTGGCTTCGAAAATTCTGCGGTTCCTCTCGCACCAGATGCTCCACAAGACGGCAAAAATCGTTGCCTGCCAAGGTCCCCTATCCCCCCCTTCCACCTTCGCCACCTCCCAACTCAACATGAGCACGTGAGGAAACCGTGGCATCACCTAGGACATACCGCAGGCTCTAAGGATGGCTCCCTAGACCTCATTCACCGCACGACAATGAAGGAAAAGATGAGCGGTAGACTCCGTCCCGTCGGAACACATAACGCACGCAGTCGGGACGTCAATTCCCCTCCGAATCAGTTGGTCCCTGGTAAGTATTATGTCCTTACACACCGTCCAGCAGAAAAATCTGATCTTGAGAGGAAGGGGAACCTTCCATAACCAGCTCCCCTCGAAACTGATGAGCGGTCGGTGCGATATCCACCGGTATAGCGCTTTGACACTAAATTTCTCCTCTCGATTCAGGTCCCAAATCCTCTTATCAGCCCTGATATTATCCCGCTGCGCTGCATATAACCTACTCAGCAACTCCACATAGCACCCCACCTCACTGTCCCTGAGGCATCTTCTAATGGCAACTTCCCAGATACTTCTCTCACTGACAAAGGACACAAACTCGTCAATCCTACCACCCGGGTTCAAGGAAAGGGCATAAATTCCCGGAAACATAACCCTGAGCGGACTCTCATCCAACCATGGATCTTCCCAGAAACGAATACGGAACCCACACCCCACACCCCAAGCTGTACCGCACCCCTTTAGCGAAAACCTCCCAAGTGCGAGAAATATCCCTCCACCACGGTGAGGTATTCCTGTGGGTGGACAGATCTATCCCCCAATTCTCCCCTAAGAGACCATACTTATCACGTAAAACCAACCACCAGAGACTACTCCTCCTCCCTTTCCGTTCTCCAAATCCACTTTCCAAGCATCGCCACGTTGGTTCTCTTGAGACTCCGTATCCCCGGCCCACCATAAGCGACAGGCAACTGACACGTGTCCCAATTGACGAGGTGGTACCGTCTATTGAGACCTGCCCCTCCCACAGAAATGACCTCTGAATACGCTCTAGTCTATCAATAATTTTAGCGGGGCACCTAAACATGGAGAGAAAGAAGATGGGGATCGATGAGAGCACCGCTTTGACCAAGACCAGCCTTCCCCCACTACTCAATGGCCTGCCTTTCCAAGCCGACAACCGCTGCTCAAATCTCTGCATGGGGGAAAGCTTATTATAAAGTGTCGAGACAGATAATTCGGTGAACGTTGAGGAAGAAATGCATCCCAAACTTATATATTGAGATTATCCAAAACATGTATGAGAGGGCGGTAAGTAGTGTAAGAACAATGTATAGAGAGACGACTCTGACGGGTGAGTTCTCGGTCGGAGTTGGGATGCATCAAGGATTTGCCTCGAGCCCTTATTTGTTTGTCCTGATCATGGATGCATTAACCATAGACATACAACAAGAGATTTCATGGTGCATGTTATTTATGGATGACGTAGTATTAATTGCCCAAACAAGGGAAATCTTTGGAGTTGAGATATTTGAAAATTAGCATACCAAAGACAGAATACATGGAGTGCATATTAATTGAACATGATAACCTGAAGGAGGATTAAGTTAATATAGAAAATCATCTAGTACTACATTGCCATAAATTTCGCTATTTAGGCTCTACTTTACAATCAGACAGTGGATTTGAAGAGGACATCTCAAATAGGATTAATGCAAGTTGGATGAAATAGAGGAAAACGAGTATTGTGCAACCCAAGAGTTCCTCTTAAATTAAAGGGGTATTTTTTATAAGATGGCAGTTAGCCCTGCCATAGTATATGATGTGGAATGTTGGGCTACGAAAAAGTGACAAAAAGATAGAGCACACATGATCGAGATGAGTGTGTTGAGATGGATGTGTGGAATACTAAGAAAGGATAAAATTTGGAACAAGTACATAAGAGAAAATTTGAGAGTGACACATATAAAGGGAAAAATATTATGAGATGTCGCTTGAAGTGGTTTGGACATGTTCATCGAAGGTCAGAGGTAAACCTTGTACGAAGGGTTGAGACACTAAACGCACAAGGAAGTAGAAGAGGAAGACCAATGAAGACATGGACGGAGAAGCAATGTTCTTAAAGTCATCGGGCAGTTGGGTGGATGTTCAGGCAGAAGTCGCTAGGCGTGCCTAGGCAGGCGCCCCAAGATCCCGGCAGTCCCGACGTATATATATATATATATATATATATATATATATATATATATATATATATATATATATCTCTGTGTGTGTGTGTGTGTGTGTATACACATACATACACTGATATCATATTGGGTACTGGTACGGATACGGGTACTAAAACTGGTACGTTTAGGTGAAAAAAGGTTCGGGTACAATTTTTATTGATGCCTCTTCGATAAGATGTTGGTACAACATATAAACGTAGTAGATGAGTTATACGTACGAAATAGATACGACATTGGTACAAAATGGATTCGTAATAGAAACATTAGTAGTGAGACATAGATGCGAAATGGATGTGGCATGACATATATATATGATATTGGAGTAACATGGGTGCATCTTCTGTATAACAATTATATATGAGAAATATCTTTTTATGTACTAATATTTATAATTTTAAATTTAAAGTTTAGACTCATGATTCATTGAATTCATATATCAGTGGGTGGAAAAGCACATGATTAAATTTATCTATTAGTACTATATAATCATATATAATATAGTATATAATCTAAAGTACTTATTAAAAAAATTTACTTGAAACATATCTAATGTGTACATATAATTGTCAATCATATGTACTTGACAGCCCATGATTTCCTGATTTATAAAAAAAATGATTTCAAAGTCCCTAAAATTCTGTAAAAGTTGGATTTTGACCTAATCTAATAGCTCTGAAATTTGTTATATGGAAGAACGAAATTAGCTTCATATTTAAGAATAGAAGTATCAATTAAATAGGAAACAAGTTTTTTTTTCAATAGAAATCAGTTTCTATATAAATTAAAATGGGTTTCTTCTATGATAGAAACCAGTTTCTATTAAAAAATAAACGAGTTTCAATTATATATTGCAACGTGTTTCGGAAATGTTTCAGAAAAGATTAAAAAGAGTTTCGTACCAGTCCCCAGCACTGGTACGCATGAGGACTAGTATGATAGGGTAAAAAGGGTTTCTAGGTAACTATGACTGACATACATACTTTATTTTAACATGTAACTCGATTATTTATTAGCCATCAAAACTCTTCATTGGATATGCATTCAAAAGCAAACATGCAAAAATGACTGGCCATCTCTCACGACCCAGAAATACTAACCTTATCTCGAAGGTCTAGAATTTTGTGTCATGACCTGCACGCACGTTAATGAGATAAGCGGATAGGCAGAACAAAACTTAACTAGATTACTTTAATACAATTTAGCAAAATTGTAGGTCGAAAAGATCTTTCTTCACATAATTAATTCATTTAATTGGCTGATAGCATTAAACTCATCCATACATGATAAAACACCATCTCAAATTTACAAAATCAGTAATCACAACGGAATCGGTAAACACGATCATAATTAATAATCATCCAATCAATGAAATGAAATATTCATCGATAACAGAAAATAACACACCCATGATTGAACTCAGACCCATCAACGATAATAATGTCTAACTATCAATAATAACAGATGTTTGAAATGGAAATAATCATATTATCTTTCTCTCAACAATGATCAAAAGGAACTATCCAATAAACTATCTATGACGAAAAGTGAACAGCTATCTCTCAATGTCTAAAAAGGGTAACCAAACTCTAATGAGCTATGAATACTCCTAAACATCCTCTGAGTCTATGCCCTCATCCACTTCATGATCTCCATAAGCATCATCAAGGTCATTGATAAAGTCTCCCTCATCATGACCTAAAAAAATAAGGGCCACGTGGGCTGAGTAATGAAAAATCATCACTCAGTGAGTTGCACAACCAATCCACCCCAATCTACACGGGTGAACTGTGTGTGCCACGTGAGTGATAACACACATATATAAACAGTGAAATAATGACTAATGGAGCATAATCATAATCATAATTGAAATAAATATGCAAACATGATAACATGGAATCTAACTGAATGAATGGTCAGATGCAACTATCGTACCTGAAGCTAGATTATATCTCCTACAAATCAGTTGTACAGAACAGTCTTTTCCAGAGTTAACCTTTTTATTATTAACCTTCCACATGTCTATACACCACATGATTGCATTATAATATTAAATTTACGACTTGTGCCAGAGTCATTGCTCGAGCCCGACACGCGATAGGGTCGTGCAAGATTATCAACCATCGCTCATTGCGATGCCAGTGACTTATCTACACCCGATTTGGGGAGAGTACCCAACAGAACATAAACAGAGTGTTCCAACAGAGACGGGAACCGTGCCTTGGCTGTAGTGATTGAGCCCTTACGGTGATTTGGCGTAAGGTACGACACAGTTAATAATACAAGTACTAATCAGCACTAATAAAAAGGTACATTAAGGATTTATATCGTTGGTGCACATAATCTCAAAATCTCGCGGATCAACATACATTTTCCGTAATTGACTTTAAACCCTTTATATTCTAAAACCAATCAATAGATCATGTCGAGCTGATCAATTTCGATTACTCATACGCGAATTTTCATGATAAAACGACTCTTGTACAGGCAGTCAAAGTTTGAACTGCTAGTCAAGATCATGAGACTATTTCGGGACCTTTGATCAAAATCACACTAATTTCTCCAGTGGATGTCTCTAAAATTACGATACAATCAACTTCTCAATTTTGGCCGAAACCCAGATCAAACTAATTGACCACGAGATCGAGGGTCAAGTATTCAGTTAAAACTGAATTAATAAATTAGGGGATTTGTGCAGTTTTTTTTTCACGTGCAGTTGTGACTGTACAATCGTGACTTTGCAATCATGACTTTGACGTTGCAATCGTGACTTTGCAATCTTGACTTTGCAATCATGATTCTGTAATCATGTAGTTTCGGTCTTGAGGTCAATGTGTTGATCGCATAATCGAAACCACGGAACCCTTATTTTTGAATTTTCTAAAATCAATACTTATATTATCAAAATGCGATTCAATTACGGGGAAACCATGTAGATTGGAGTCGATGTGAGGGTACTCACCTGTTATGACGGATTTGTGACGCGAATCGGCGCGAAACGAGGTTCGGATCCGAATTCCAGGTAAATTTGGCGCGACTCGACATGAACTTGGAACATCGAATCAGCACGAAAATCAACTCGAGCACGACCAAGGTAGTTAAGGCGGTGTGGTGAGGTCATGGCGAAGAGGCTCGCTATGTCATGGTGTGGCTATAGCAAAGCCATGGTAAGGCTATTTTTTATTGTAATTTTTTTTTAATTATTTTATCTATTAATTAGTAGTATTCTTTTTTATGTTTTTTATATAAGAAAAAATATATAGGAAGAAAAAAATTCAACAACTAAAGGATCATACTTTGATTCTAATATTGAGGATTTCATGTTCTAGGAATAAAAAAATATCAAGAAATACAAATCAAATATGAAACATTAACAAATTTGAAACATGGTAAATATAAATAAATAAGTATGAAATATCAACAAATATATAATATTAAAAATTTTAAAATATTAAGTACACATACGGTAGTGTCACTAACGCTGAGGTTTCGTCGACGCTGGTGTTGGTAGCTGCTGTGACAAGAGAGAGAGAGAGAGAGGCAAAGATTTTGTAACATATAAGTTGAGTTTTGTAACTTGTAAGTTAACTTTTGTAACTTATATATTATAAAAATATCATAACTTATAAGTATTATATGTTATTATGTAAAAAATTAAATGGCGTGCATAGCGACACCATAATACTATTCCGCCATGGCGACGCTATAGTGTCGCTATTTCGCCATCATGGCTATTTGGTTATGTATAACGTTTCTCATCGCCATTCGTCATAGCGAGGCCACAGTGAGTTTATAGTATGACCTTGACAACCATGAACACAATGTTCTTTCTTCCTTATGTATAACAGCAAGGGGGACTGTCGAGTGCACCACATCGAAGTTGCGGTACAAAAATTCTAAAGAGAGAAAGAGGTTTTCTAGAGAGAGTAATTTTCTAGAGAGTATTTTCTAGGGAGAGGTAAATTGAAAGAGAATTACAAAGGATTAGAGAGAAATGACACGGAGACGGTTTGGTGGATTTTTCTAGTACAAGGAGAATAAAGAAAGAAATAGCCAATATGGGGAGAGAGGTGACACATGTGACAAGTGTCTCACTCATGTGAACATGTGTTATAAAGGAGAAAGAGGTGTCAAAGGAAGAGAGCGTCTCCAAGCATGAGGTGTCAAGAGAGAGGGTTAGGTGTCATAAGGTTTGACCCAACTTGGACTTCATCTAAGATTACAAAACGTGGTCAAGTGTGGACTTTTGTCCATATATGGGAGCCCATGAAGTGGGATGGTCAAAGAGTCAAAATTAATATAGAGAGTATGTGTGGTGTGTGCACTAACGTCCCATGCCTTATTTTACTATTGGCACATCATACCCTTTACACTTAATTTTTATGTATAAAATACTTAAGTAAGAATTATCTTTCTTGTTACACTCTCATATATGTGAATCTAAAATCACACACAACCCCTTTCATTACTAATGGCACACCAATCATATTTATTATACATAATTACTATTATTTTGAAATATGGGACCAAAGTAGTCTTCAGGTCTTGGTTTAGCACCGCGCTTGGGTTAGGGTGCCGATCACATACACGAGTAGCTCATAAACATCGGTACATACACTAGATAGTAATTACTACTTTAGTATTAATTTAATTTTCACATCATATAACTATATAATTTTAAATTATAGTTTATGAAATACTAATTCTATGTAATGAAGCATATTCAAAGTCACCTGGCACTCGATCTCGGGTATAGGTTGAACATATGGGTACATATCATAGACAACTCACTAATGTAATTTCCTATATGAGTGCCCATATATTTACGTATTATAAAATTATACTTATACGTAAAACTATACAGCGATGAATACGCCATTTATGAGTTAGATGGCCTCGGGCAGCATCTCATGAGTCATAGTTTTGACAAAGATTAAATCAGTCAAACATCAATATTTGGTCAAAAGTCAACAAGTCAACCCTTGAAATTTCAAGGTTGCTACATCATCACCTTAATCAAACCCATCAGACGATATTGATCATTTTTCGTTCCCATCTTCTTAATCAGATCATGAGCGTGTCATATTGCCATCCGACAGTCAATTGTTTTATTCCACGTGGTACAGATCCCAAAATATAGCCCTAACCATGTGGTTTTAGGTCTCAAGAACTTGACCGTCGCATGGCACGCTCATGGTCTCAAGATTGACCGTCTGATTTTGTGTCTATTGTTGATGATCCGAAAAGCAAAACACTTAATGCTGCGTTTTGCAAAAAAAGGAGACGAGCTACATTTTGCCAAAAAAAAATAAAAAACAAAGAGGAAGACGAAAAAGAGAGAGAGTGTGTGTGTAATGCCCCAACTCCACATGTCAAGATATTGTCCTCTTTGGGTGGCTCCATTTGGTTCCACCAGCCTTCCCTGGTCTCACCAGTAGCCCTTTCCCTTCAAGGTTTTATTTTTGGTACGGTCGTCCCTACCCAAAACGTCTCGACGCCACATGTCAAGATATTGTCATCTTTGGGTGGCTCCACTTGGTCCCACCAATAGCCCTTTCCCTCCAAGGTTTTATTTTTGGTATGGGTCGTCCCCACCCAAAATGCGTCTTAGCATGTGAGAGGAAGGCCTTACATATGTCCCAAGGTTAGGATGGGCTCCTACACGATGTAGGACTTTACATAGAGAGAGACTGAGATAGAGAGAGGGGGTAGTTTGGTGGAGCGAGATGTACTTGTGACCTGTGTTTCGGGCCAGCCACCTCACTTTTTCTTCTTCTTTTCTTTTTCTGCATTTCAGAATTACTGGCTTTGGGTTTTAGGGGTTTTTAGTGGCTGGTGTTACTGCCACACCACTTTATATACAGCCGCCACCTCACTTATTTAAAACAGTGAATAGATTTTTTCTTTATTTAAGTGAGGTGATTGTAACATAAAAATGGTGTGATAGTAACACAAGCGGTCCACCCAAGCAGGGAGCCCCAAATCTGGTCCACCCAAGTCAATGCCCAGGACTAAATCGGTTGGCCCAAGGGCCCGAACCGCCAATGCAAGAACCCTGGCCACCTTTGAGAAGACAGCGGAGAAGTGAAAAGAGACATGAAGATTGCAAAGTTACAAAGAGCTTAGGACTAATCAGAAACGAGGGGAGAAATAGGGCTCGTAAACCCGACCATGGGTTAAAATACCGAGTATCCGATACGTATCGTCCGAGCTCAAAACCGATACGTATCGAACGATACGTATCGGAACAGTAAAAAATCGGACGATACATTGAATGTATCGTCTGGGCTTTCCATATAAAGTGAACGATACGGTACATTCAATGTACCGTATCGTTCACCTCCGATACCGATACGTATCGTCCGATACGTATCGGTATCGGACGATATTTTGATCCATGAACCCGACCCCAAATAAATAAATAAATTCTTCCAATATGAAACATAATTTATTTGGTGACGAACGATTTAAAATTGATACAAATCGAGCATATCAATCAAGTATTAAGCCAATACGTATCAGTTATATATATATATATATATATATATATATATATATATATATATATATATATATATATATATATATATATATATATATATATATATATCAGCCATATCAATCTGTGTATGTTGCGAGGGATGTGTGAAGTAACAAGGAAGGATAAAATTCAGAACGAGTACATAAGAGGAAATTTGAGGACACCTATAAAAGGAAAAATTACGGAATCTCGCATGAGGTTGATTATACATGCTCATCAAAGGCTAAAAGAGGGCCATGTACGAAGGGTTGAGATGCTACAAGCACAAGGAAGTAAGCGAAGAGGAAGACCAGTAAAGACCTGGAGAGAAGTCGTGAGAAGGAACATGAAGGATTGTGAAGTTACAAAGAGTATAACAGTGATCATAAATGAGTGGAGAAATAGGATTCACGCCGACCACAGATAGTTGGGATAAGGTTGTGATGATGATGATGTCGGCTGATATTAAAATATTATATTTTAAAATATTGAAATACATATATATATATATATATATATATATATATATATATATATATATATATAATTAAAAAAAAAATACCCAAAAGGAATTTTTGATGTTATGTCCAACTAATAAGGGATACATATCAGCTGATGTCAGCCGACATGAACCAATATGCCATAAATATCGACCTGTATAGGCCGATATTTATAAAAATATCAAGTTTGGGACCTTGGGGCTTCATATCATATCGGATCAAGGCTAGCCCGCTACATATCAGTCAATATGTATTGTATATGGCGGACATTTGAAACCATGGTGGTGACCAACTATCACCAAGCATTAACCTGAAAAATAAAACTACTTGACAAAGTTCTAAACTAGTTAATAGATACTTCTAAGATGAAACAAAAAATGGATAAGAATTTGGACGCTCAGACATAATCCATTCAAACTCAGTCATATACAGGTATAACCAAGATTCATAGCAAACGCATAACCCAAAATTCAAACTTAAAAGTGCTATCAAACACATGATTTATAAGCTTCCATCACAAATGAAATTTCAATGAGGAATTTTATCAAGCATTTGGTATGCACCATCCAAACAGATTTATGATAGATCAATTAGACTCCATCCAAACTTACCTTTGTAACCAAAATGGTGAATAAAATAGACCCACTACAAGCGCGATCAATCTATGATGACCTGCAAGAGATGCAAAACTGCAAATGAGCTAAATAGATAGAAAGAAAATAACCCATCAAAAATCAAAAAACAAAAGGGTTAAATGGGTGATGAGGAAAGTTGGGGATCAAAGAGCCAACCAATGAAGCGGAAACCTATCAAAGTGAGTGGGTTTAAAATTATGGATTCAAGGATTTAAAATACATAGAAAAGAATATGGAGACAGAGGGAGAGGGAGAGGGAGAGGAAGGGGAACTAAGGAAGTCCCGCCCGACCCAGCGCGTCAAGGAGAAAGATTTGACTATCGTCACCGTTGTTATAATTTTGATCGATTGCTGATGAATTAAATACGTCATTTTTTTCTTTTAGATTTTTTTTTTTCGGTAGTTGGCCTTTTAGGCATAGTCACCCAATCAGGGTTTGCCAGGTTAAAATTTTGAAAAGTTCCGAAAAATATTCGGACGAAAGCTTGTGAGAAATATTTTTGTTTTTCTTTTAAGATTTAAAATTATAAAAATATTATAAAAATATTACAAAGTTACAATTTTTTCAGAAAATTCAAAAATAATTGGCAAACTTTTGTGATAAGGTGAATTTTTAAAAATATGGACAATTTTTGTGACTACGCTTATAAAGACATGCCTAATTACTAGTTGGGACAGTGTTATATAGTAGACATTTTTTGGTAGACGACTTTGCAAGCAGCTTATGTAGTGCAACCGAACTAACTAATTGTATGCATAGTGGGCCCAATCATTGGAGACTTCAAAAATAAAACTATTTTCAGACGCAAAAACTATAGTTATTAACAAAAAATTTCTAGTTACTTTTGTATGCCCAAGTGTCAATTAAATTGCGGGAAAAAAAATTAAATTGTGGTCAAAAAGATTTGAGTGCGGAAGAAAGGAGCTTTATCACAAGGAAACCCACTGTACTTTCAGGCAATTGTATCATGTCACATCAGCCACTTGCACTTTGCTTGCCATATAACACTGTCCAAACTATTTCGACATCAACGGGTAGAAACTTCTTTATGCTCAGATGTTAATTAAACCACGGGATAAATATTAAATTGTAGTTGAAAAGATTGAGTGTGAAGGAAAGAAGCTTTATCGCAGTGAAACTCATTGCACTTGCAGTCAATTGCATCATGTCACATCAACCACTTGCACTTGCCATATAACACTGTCAAAAAAATCTATGCGTCAACGCATAGAAACTTCTTTATGCTCGAAAAACACAGCGATTTGGAGAATTCTCTGCTACAATCATGAGATAATCGACGGCTAGATTTGACCTATGACTTGAGTTATCGGACCTGGTTTATCTTATATCGGTGCATCACCTCACTTAAACAATTAAATAGAAATCTTTTTTCATCCTAGTCCTCCATATAATGGATCTTGAGGTCATGGTCATACTACTTGGAAGATGATGATTTCACGTGGCACACATTCTAAAAAGTGAATTTGAACCACATTGATGGGTACCCTCTGATCAATTCACAGTTTGGGATGTGTGCTGTATGGAATCAACACCTTACATCTGATGGTACTGTGGCATATGATCTCCATTGTTTATGGTGTTCAAGTTTAGGACAAAAAACGATCTCCGCTCTTTAATTCAAAACAAAACATTTGACAGATTTTTACCATGTTTAAGTGAGGAGTCTTCAGGTTTTACATGATTAAACTGTTTACCGCTGTAAATATCACTGTTGAGATTTTTTCTCTTCCCATCTTTCACACAACAGATCTTGAGATCATTATCATACCATCAGATGGTCAGATGATGAATCTCCCCCGTCTTGATGACATTATCATTTAACTAATATATATTTATTTTTTTCCCGTATCATTTTTTGCCGAATGTTTCCCTTGCTTGCCCAGACCTTCGATCAATTCCACTTTTTTTCTCCTACTTCCATTTTTTTACCAATTTTTCCTTTATTTTTCCCCTTTTCGTATTATTTCTGTACTCCCTCTTGAGGACTATAATTACAAGTGGGCAGCAGGCACAGCGTAAAGGGGCTGTGCAGACACAGTCTAATTATATCATTAGGAAAATTGTAAACAGTGGACAAATTTTGATGTAGCTAATTACATCGCCCCACATAAGTTGTTTGCGAAATTATCTGTAAAAAGTTGTCCACTGTATAACACTATCCATACAATTAAGATATTAATTAATGTTAATTAATAAATTGTATCAAGGATCAAAATTTTGGTTTTCATTTCGGTTTTGGTCTTGCTCGAAACCGAAATTTTGAGGAATTTTTTAAATTTATTATTATTATTATAATTGAAGTAGCAAAAGATCTGCCGATAATATGATACCTTGATAGCAATTTCGTTTCGGTACCACGGAAACTGAAATTATAGCGATTTCGTTTCGGTAGCACCGAAACCGATGCATGCATTAAAATTTCGGCCGAAATTTTGAACCATGCAACTGTATGACACTGTCCTACTCAACGAAACCAAATCCTGGGCTTCCTCAAACTAAACATACAAAAAAAAAAAGGATTTATTACAAACTGAGTTGGATCACAGTCTCTTTTAACTTGTGATTATATACCAAAAAAAAATGGATCAACAGAAGCTGATTTCCATTAATTCCACAAACTCATTGAACCCTAATCGGCTGGCTCCTCTGTGGTCAAAAGCTCGGATCATCTCTTTGCACTGCTCCACATTTGATCCTTCTTTAAACCCCAAACTAGATAGAACTCTCTGCAAATCCTCAGCACATATGAAACCATCTTTATTCTCATCAAAAACTTCGAAAGCCGCCTTTACTTCCTCCAAGCTCGGCTCCTTGTCGTCGAACAATTGCGCGAGATCACGTAACCGCAGGGAATCCTTTAGCTGTTCACCCTCTGGACTACAACAAATTCCCATATTTTTCATCAACAATTCGACGTCTTCTTTATTTATCTTTGCATCATCTTCCTCTGCGGCATCGAAGCAGAACTGCTGGTTCGACGACGCGTTCTCCCATCGAACAACGAGGAATCTAGAGTAATTTTTTTGAAATCTGAGGACCCAGTTAAGAATTCTATTGAAGAAGAGAAACCCAACAAAATCAGCTAATGAGAAAGAAGTCTTATCCATTGGAATGTGGTTTCTTGAAGGAGATTGAGAAATGGGTTGATTGAAGAAATTTGAAAGATGACTGAGAAATGGGTTGATGACATAAGGGCTGGTTGGTTGGTTGGTATTTGTAGGAAGCAAGCGGAAACAAAGATGAAGGTGCTAGATATTGTTTATGAAGTATCTGGGATCCTGCATTTGAGGACTTTGTTTTACTTATTTTGAATTATTGGATACTTATAAAGAAATTTTAGTGACAGATAGAATAGGTTGGAGCTGCTTTCTTGTCTTCTATGAGTGGAAGTTGAGGGAATTTGAGGAAATTTGAGCTTGTGGTGTGACTAGAGAAATATACAAGAAGTTTCTTGGAAGAAGCTGACTTGACCCTAAACTTGGCTGGGTCGGGTCGGGTCCAGTCCGGTCCGGCGAAAAGTTTGGCTGCCCAATGGGTCCATATATTTGGCTGAATCAATGGTGCACATGAGCCCAACCTGATTTGACCCAAACTGACCCAACCCAGAACACAAACCCAATCCGACCTGACCAAACCGGATCCGACTTGAAAAACCGATATGTGTTGAGTTACACTTTTTTAATATATGTGTTATGTGGAAACAAAAATTAAATTGACCATATGATAGCACGCTCAAGCTCAAGGTACATGTGAGGGAAGATTGAGATGAAAACCAATCTCCATTATCTGATTTATTAAAGATTTACACACCCAACTTCTTAATGAATGGGTTCAACCATAGTTACAAAAATCGCCGAATATTTGAAAAATTCGCGAATAATTCGCGAATTTAAGGTCCTCTGAATTATTCGTGAATTTTTCAAAAATTCGCCAAATCCCCAAACTTCACTAATAATTCCAAATTTTTCAAAAAAATTAATAATTTTCAAAATTTTTTTTTTTTTTTTTTTTTTAATTTTTCGCACAGATTTTTCCTCGGAATATTTTCCCAAACTTCCCAATTTTTTCGGATTTTTCCAAATTTTAACCTCGCTGAATTATTATCGAACCACGATTTTTTGACTATGGGTTCAATATTGGGTAGTGCCATAGTGGAACTTTTTTATATTAGTATATCTAATTATTATCATTATTATTGGATGCATATGACTTTCAATGTAAATTTTTTTATATTTTAATTTAAAAAATAATTTTCTTTTCATTTTACTCTCAAATTTATTTTTCGCTTTGGGATGGCCAACCGATCCCGTGGCTGATCCAATCTGGATCGGTTTTAGGCCAACCGATCCCGTGGCTGATTCCAATATGTGAAACCCTGTTTCAGCCTAACATAAAGGTTCTCTTTTTCTGAGTTTTTCTTAATAGGAAACATCCTTATTTTTAGGTTTCCGTGTCGGTTTGTCGATATTTTATCGACAGCATTCCTGTTTTTCGGTATTCGTGTCAGTTTGCCTATCTGAATCGGTTGCAAGATTTTAAAATGCTAACTAATACAGCTATAACATGATAAGCGTGCTGCGTATTCTTTCCATTATTTTATTCATCAAGGAAAAAATAAGTGAAAAAGTGTAATAATGTTTCATATTAAATTATTTTGCATGGACATACTTATTGATTTAACCATTTTTAATTAAAATAATCAATAAATATAGGAAAAGTTATAAACGGTGGATAATTTTTGGTAGACAATTTACAGACAGCTTATGTAGCGCGACGTGACGGGTTTCAGTGCTTAGGCACCACTATGTGTGTAGCCAGCCAGTCACGTCGCACCCATTATAAATTGTGTGTCATTTATAGGCACAGTGTTACGGAGTCACTCTTCCAGCAGTGTTAGTCCGTGCAACACCTAACGCCCGATGCGCTAAATCAGCCTATTTCTAATACCAACTGTCGTGGGGGCGTCCTTCGACGCGCCATCAACCCTCGCAGTGTTTCGCTATTACATGCAACGAAACCAATCAATCTCTTTCATCAGCTCTGATACCACCTGTCTAGAGGACTGGAATTCCCCCTCGTGGTTACCTTTATTTCACGGCCTACCATCCGATGTATTGTGCCCCTTACGGCACGCTCGCTTGCACCACTGTTCATATTTGGCATGCTCAAGCTTCACCGTGTGCACTGCACTAGTACCTTGCTTCGCAACGGTATTGACATGCAGCTCCTCATGCAATCATGCATTGCTCGCATATCGAACCAAGCCCACAGTCGTGTATCTACCTCATACTGCCGTGCTCAACAGAGTCTCACGCAACCCTCATGCTGTCGTGCTCTACTGAATCTCACACAGCGCCCAAGTGTTCCCACGATGTTGCCCAACTGTATGCACCGCGATGCGTAGTCCGGGGTCATACTTCAACCCCGCATTGGGTTCTACACGGCATCGCTGCGTCGACGTTCTAAACCCACCCTTTCAGACCTAGAAGACACTTGTGCCTCCTCTGGCAAAGCAAGGCCCCGTGTGTAGGGGAATAGCTCTCGAGTTTCCTTCCCCCCTATATAAGTGTAAAACAGTAATTCGGCCAAAATAACGGGAGAACTCAAACCCCTTGGTTTGGCATACTTTATTGTTCACACCGTAACGCACCGGATTGCTAGCTCATCTGGCCATATCGCGTCCGTGTCGCAACCCCCCATGCGATTGTATCGCATCCTCGTAGTGCGACCACGTCGCGAAGCCCTTCTGGCCCCATGTCGCGTGCCCTCCTAATATCACATACTGTGCTGTCCCTGCACCAAGATGCCACGTGCCCTTTTGACACCACATCACATGCTCCAGACACTTCATGTGACATTCAAATGACTCGAGTGTAAAGTTGAACTTTACAATTACAAGCCAAGTAGAAGGTATAACTTGTCATATATATAGAAGAGGAAAATAATCTCCTAACTCAAGTCATATGGAAGATTTGATCGTGCCCTTGAACCATTTTGATTGGAAAAAAGGGGGTTCAAATTATAATCCAGAAACGATTCGTGTACGTATTTCACCGAAAAATTTGTAATTCATTGAGGCAGGCCGAGTTAACTCGGAAACTGATTACAACTGGTGTCCTATTCAATGAAACCAACTTCTGGGCTTTCTCAAACTACTCTACTTAGGCTATAGAACATGGATTTATTACAAAGTGAGTTAGATCAGAGTCTATTTTGCCTTGTGATTATATATATACAAAAAAATAGATCAGCAGAAGCTGTTCTCCATTAATTTCACAAACTCATTGAAACCTAATCGGCCGGCTCCTTTGTCGTCGAAAGCTCGGATCATCTCTTGGCACTGCTCCACATTTGATCCTTCTTCGAACCCCAAACTAGATAGAACTCTCTGCAAATCCTCACCACATATGAAACCATCTTTATTCTCATCGAAAACATCGAAAGCCGCCTTTACTTCCTCCAAGCTCGGTTCCTTCTCGTCGAACAATTGCCCGAGATCACATAACCGCAAAGAATCCTTTATCTGTTCACCCTCTGGGCTACAACAAATTCCCATATTTTTCATCAACAATTCTACATCTTCTTTGCTTATCTTTACATCATCTTCCTCGGCCTCATTGAAGCAAAACTGCTCGTTCGACAACGCGTTCTCCCATTGAACAACAAAGAATCTAGAATATTTTTTTTGAAATCTGAGGACCCAGTTGAGAATTCTATTGAAAAAGAGAAACCCAACAAAATCAGGTAATGAGAAAGAAGAAGTCATATCCATTGGAATGTGGTTTCTTGAAGGGAAATTGAGAAATGGGTTGATTAGAGAAATCTGAAAGAGATGAGTGAGTAATGGGTTGATGACAAAATTTGGGGGTGAAGGGTATTTGTAGGAAGCAAGAGAGGAAACAAAGAGGAAGGTGGTAGGTCATAGGTGTGGTGCCTAATTTGTGTCAACAAAGTAAAAAATTATTGTTATGAAGTTTCTGGGATCCTGCTTGTTTTACTTCTTTTGAATCATTGGATACTTATAGACAGATTTTAGTGACAGATAGAAAGGGATGGGCCTGCTTTCTTATTTTCTATATATGGCTGCAAGCTGTAGGAAATTTGGCCTTATGGTGTGACTAGAGAAACACAGAAGAAGTTTCTCGGTAGCTAGCACTGTTAACGGGTCGGGTCGGGTTGGGTCAAAATTTTGGCTTGGCTACCGGACGGCTCAAGTGTCTATGGCTGACCCAGTGGTGCACCCAAACCCGACCTGACTTGACTCTGAACTGACCCAACCCGACCGACCCAAAAAAACAGACCCAACTCGACCTGACTTAACTCGATCTTAACTAACCCAACCCGACTTGACTCAAAAAATTGATGTGTGCCACGTGATTTTTTAGTTATTTTTTTAGATATGTGCCATGTGAAAATAAAAATTGTAAGTAGCTGCAACACTTCCTTGGTGAATTAATAGTACTGTTAATGGGTTGGGTCGAGTCGGGTCGGGGTCAGGCCAAAATTTTGACTGCCTGATGGGTGGAGTGTACTTGGCTGATCCAATGGTGCACATGAACCCGACCCCAAACTGAGTCAACCCGACCCGACTGACCATAAAAAACACACCCAACTCGACCTGACTTGACTCAAACAATTGATGTGTGTCGCGTGATCTTTGTGTTACTTTTTTCAGATCTGTACTATGTGGAAACAAAAATTGACCATCTTATGATACCCTGATTGTCTAAAGATCCATTGTGAGGAATAAAGGCACTCCCTTTTATGACTTTTTTTTTTTTATCGACCACGTACGTGTTCTTTGGTCTCTGTGTCGGTTTGCCGATCTGAATCGGTTGGGAGATTTTAAAATGCTAATTAATACAGCATGCAGCAAATTTTTTATATTATTTTATGCATCAAGGAAAAGATTAGTAAGGAAAAAACTGCAAATGTATCCTTGCACGAGCTGATCAAGTGAGAAACCATTAAATTATTTGCATGCACAATTGCACACTCTTTGATTTAACTATTTTTAATTAAAAGAATCAATAAATATAGTTACATACACATGCTCAGAGTCAAGGATCAAAATAGTTGGTTTCGTTTTCGGTTTCGGACATGACCGAAATCGAAAATTTGAACCGAAATTTCGGCCGATAATTTCCCTTCCATATATATTTGGATCGAAATTTCGGTTCAAATTATCGTTTCGGTGGAAACCGAAACTGAAGCGATTCAGCCAATTACTTGAGTTATTAGCCGAAATTTTGAACTATGCTCAAAATTGATCAACAACCATTTAAAATAATAATTTAAACGAGTTTTCTTTTTGGATGGTCGATGTGCATGTTGTTGTGACATCTGATCGATATAGATTAGACGTCGAGTAGCACCCAAATAATTCGAGGTTAAAGTTTAACCCTACAACTATAAGCAAGTACAAGGTTTAACTGGAATATTATATATATATATATATATATATATATATATATATATATATATATATATATATATATATATCAAGTCACAGGTGATAATTACCTGTAATAGATAGAGAGAGAGAGGCGGGGGGTTATAAATTTTTTTAAAAGGATACATATTTACCGTTGAGAATATGGGCAAGATCAAAAAAATCATTCCACCAGGGTAGATAATGGGTTTCACCCTATATATGACCTATGATTTAAAAGGCCATTTAAAAAAAAAAAACTAGTTTTAAAAAAAATTACATGCCACATGACAGGTTATATCAAAATGGGTCTTGTTTGGAGGTCCCATGCCACGTGACACGTGATCTAGCGCTTGGACGCTACTCCCATGGAATGATCAAAATAGCGGTTTCGTTTTTGGTTTCAGGCATGACCGAAATTAACCAAAATTTCATCTGAAAATTTAAACTTCGGCCGAAAATTTCCCCTCCATACATATTTTGAATGAAATTTTGGTTCAAATTTTCGTTTCGGTAGGGACCGAAAGCGATACCCATGCTCCCACGTGGACTATATATATATATATATATAGAGTCGATACCCATGCTCCCATGGCTATCGACTATATATTTATGCCGGTTTCATCCTCGAAAGTTCATATGGAGGTACACATGGCACCCAAAACACTCTTTAGTTGCCACATAGACTACGAGTAGACGGTTTAATTAGATCAATTTAAAAAAAAAAAATTAAATTAAAATTAAAAGCATAAGTCAATATTTAACTAATTTCAATAGTTTACATTTCATAGCTCAAAAAACACATGGTGAAAATGAGTTTTCAAAATTAATTTTTTTCTAAAAAAGATATAAGGGAAGTCCAAGTGGCATTAAAACAATATTTTGGATGCCACATAGACCCACTTGAAACTTTAAAAGACTGACCTTTTCATATATATATATATATATATATATATATATATATATATATATATATATATTGTCCACGTTAATCTCATACTATGACCAACCATGGCAATGGTTGACTGCTGCAGCATCTTATGCAAATTAGTCAGCCACTAAAAGGTTGGTGACGGACAAAAAGGAGTCTATTCTTTCTCTATGAAATTTCCCAAGTCTTGCTTTTGTAGTTTAGCCATCTCTTATCTTTTTTTCTCTGTTTTCCTTTTCTTTCTTTCGTCTCTGTTTACATCTGTAGGGAAGCTGGGGCTCACTTTTCTTAGTCAAAAAAAAAAAAAAAAAAAAAGGTGCACCAGCCCCCACAACCCTTTTTAGCTTCACAAAGACCTTTAAAACAATCGATTGATTTGCCTCACTACCGTTAACCTTTTTAAGTCTATATATGCCAACCTTCCAAAAAAAAAAAATCTATATATGCCAACCAATTCAGTCAAATGCTGACTTTCACGGGTTTTGATGGGACTGAGAGCTGTGCAATTCAGCTTGATAATCTTATGATCTTCCCCTATTAAAGGTTGAGCCAATTTACTCGACTTAAATGAGTTTGGAAACATGCACTATAAAAAAATAAGACTATTAGCGGCAACAAAAAACTGTCGCTATTAACAAAAAAATGCCGCTAATAATCGTAATAGTTTTTTTGTTAATAGCGGCAATTTTTTGTTACAAAAAAGTGCCGCTAATAGTCTTAATTTATGTAGTGATGGCTTAGGTTGTGTTTGGGTTAGCTCTTATAAGAGCAGAAGCAGGCAATGAACAGTTTTATCATTTAAAACAGCTCCCCGTTAAAGCAAATGGGGCGAGGAGCTGAGTTATCAAAACATGAAAACAGTTCTCTATCGGAGGCAAAGAGCAAAAGAGCTACTCGTTGCCCTGAAAGAGCTAGCCCAACCGCAGCCTTAAAATTGTGGATGGCAGTGGATTGCACCATCCAATGCATAATACTTTCAATTACCCGATCTATTAACGGGTCAAGTCGGGCCCTGCCAAATTTTAGCTACCTGATGGGAAATTGACATATAACTGACCCAACCTAACTCAATGTTTCACTTGAACCAAAGTCGAGTTGAAAGCCTCATGCCCGACCTCACCCAAAGGGTCAATTTTATGTTCCCGACCTGGTTAAAAACCTGGGTAAGGCAGTTGAAATATTGCGTCGGCCGGTTGACAGCCCTCCGTGAAACAAATATACTAAGTTTTGATGAAGGGAGCCATTTCTTATTTACAAGAAATTGGCCCTATCTTGCATGGCATGTGAAAATACCATCTAAGCCCTCATATTTGAAGTCTATGAATTAAAGATCTTAGGTACAAGAGACTGGCATGAAACACGACCTTTAACATGTAACTCAATAGAGTCGAAAACCATTACTTGATTCAACAGGCAGACTATGTTAAGTTTTATGATAGAGGTTGTGTTTCATCATAGAGATCGTGTTTCTTGACAATCTTTTGTACAAAAGATCTCTAGATCGTGGCCTTCAAATGAAATGGCTTAGATGGTTTTTTCACATGGCATAAATCTCCAAAATATCATCTTTCTTTTAAACTATGTGCAATGGTCATCTTCTAATGTGCAAGTAATGGCTCTGAAATGTGCAACTAGCATATAATTTATCATTCCAAATTTCCAATATTCAAAGAATACACAAATATTTTTAAATTTCAAATGTAAAACAAGATCAAATGTGGAAAAGATTTCGTATGGCATAACTCTCTGCTAGCCCCTGCCATAGCAGAGTTCACCTGCTTTAGCAGGTTTCCATCCTCTTCGCTAACATCTCGCTACCTGCTTTAGCAAGTACCAATTTTCCTTGATAACTCTTTGCATAGCAAGAGTTTATGCAAAATTTACTTGTTCAGTAGTTTTACCCTCCTCTTTACTCACTCCTTGTCAGAGCAGATTTTATTTGCTCTAGTAAAGAGTTGTAGAGAGCATGGAGGTTGATGCTAGAGCAAGTAAATCCTCCTTTGCAGGGACTTAGAAAAGAGAATGGGAACCAACTAAAGCATGCAAACTCTGCTCTAGCATGGGCTAGCAAAGAGCTATGCCATACGCAACCTTAGTACCTTTAAATACACCCACCGAATCTTTGATCAGTTCACCCATGCTGAAACAATTGATTGAGTTGAATCAGACGATGGAGATTGTTGACCCTCTCAATCTTTCACATGATGGATCTTGAGATCATGGGCGTACCATCAGATGGTCAATGATTTATTTCACGTGGCACACATCTCAAAAAAGTAACCTTCACGTCACATGCACCCTCAAAATTGATTTTAAGGTCACTTTTTTGGGTGTGTACAACATGAAATAAAAAACCAATCATTCAATCGTACGCCTATGATCTCAAAGATCCATCGTGTGAAAGATTGGGACGATAAACAATCTCCATCATCTGATTCAATGCAATCAATGTGTTTTAGCGTGCATGAACTCAAAGATTTGGTGGGTGAATTTAAAGGTACTCAAAAGAGATTTCGTTAGGCTCAAGGTAAAATGATAAGTTCGCCCTCCAAGCCTGTTGTTTGGGGTTTATAATCTTTCGGTTGAAATCAATGTGCACCAATCTGATGTTAGAATTTCCAAATAGGAGCAAGTTTTGGCTGAATTGTCCAAAGAGTTAGTCTACAATGGGTGTTCGCTCATCATGAGTGGACATCGCAGCCCACATGACCTTGTGACTGATTGACTTGCACAAACTTTCAATGGATGAAAATTCGTGCAAGTCATTCAGTCATAGGGACATGTGGACTACGATGTCCACTGTTGATGAGTGGACACCCATTGTAGACTAACTTTTGTCTAAATATTTTTTTTAGAAAATTTGCATTTTCGGCCCTATAAATTTGCTCATTTGCATAAACGATCCTATAGTTTGAAACTTTACATAATAGACCAGCTCCAAGCTAAGCCGATTTCATGTCAGCACCGACCTATTTTTTCATTATATATATGTTTATTTTCTATTATAGTCCAGTGAATGACAACCAATTGTAGTTATCTAAACCAATCAATTGTAATCGTACATGATTATATTTGTAATCTTATTAAAGTATACCTTATTTGATAATTTTTACACATCAATTATATCAACTAATTATAATTATTTAAATCAATAGTAACTCATATTAAAATTCTAAAATACAGAAAAAGATAAAAAGAAGATGAAAAAGAGAAAAAGAGAGAAATATATAACAAACAAAAGCGAGCAACTAACTTAAGATAGCGAGCCGTTAACTTAAGATAGCGGCACGCTATCTTACAATAGCATTTGTATTAGAGTGTACCTTATTTGATAACTACCACACTTCAGTTATCTCAACCAATGTTAAAATTTTAAAAATAGAGAAGAAATTTTTTTTTTAAAAAAAGATGAAAGAAAGAAGAAGAAGACAGAAATGTAGAACAAACAAAAACAACCGTTAACTTAAGATAGCGGCCCGCTATCTTAAAATAGCGATCGTATTAGAGTGTACCTTATTTGATAACTACCACACATAGTATTAGAGTGTACCTTATTTGATGACTACCATATATCAGTTATTTTAATCAATTGTAGTTATCTAAACCAATTATAACCCATCTTAAAATTTTAAAATACAGAAAAAAATATAAATATAGAACAAACAAAAGCAGCCGCTTGTATTTCTTCTATATTTCTATCTTATTCTTGTCTTTTAATCTTTTTTTTTGTAGTTATTGATCAGTCACATAATTTTTCATTTTATCACCCTTAACTTAGTGGTGCTAGGATTTAATTTGCTACTAACAAATTAACGATGTGCAGATATTAAGGAAAAACATTAAGAAAGAGCCAAAGTGTTAATATTCGTCAAAATGAACTCAAAAAATAGTAAGAAAGACAATTAAGTAAAAAAGACGATTTCCTGCCTACTAAAAGCCAGAAAATAGTAATTTACAATTCTGCAAAAGAGACAAAAGAAGAAAAGCGAAAAATCGTAATTCAGATAATCGTCTAAATAGAAAATTATAAAAGATAGAAAATCGTGATTTACGATTTTCTAAGAAAGAGAAGAAAAAGATAGAAAATTGTGATTTGTAATTATCCAGAAAAGAAATTTTCCTATTATTGCTATTGCTGCTGATCATGTGAGTGAAGATTATCACCGCCAAGAACAGAATTAGAAGATATATGAAATTAGAAGTTTGATGAATCATGGATGTGAGAAGATTGATGAAATAAAGGAGAACAATCCAGAAGTACATCAATCATTGAAAGTAAGGAAAAAGAAAATTAGGAATTAGAGTTATATTAGGAATCTTTTATTTTTATTAGTTTCTTTTATTATAATTAGAACTTTATAAATCAACTCCTTATGATCTATAAATAAAAGAGCCCGGTATAGGAATAAGCATCGAAGAATTTCAGCATCAATTGATAATTGAGATTGGATTTTCTTCCGATCAGTAGTGTAAAATAGTTAGAGTAGATTAGATATGAGAGGTTTCTCAAGAACAATTGACGACTGTTATTGGGCGCTGAAGATTAGTGTAGATATCATAGTTTTTCAAAAGCAATTGACGACTGCGGATGAGGGGTGAAAGATATATTTACTTTGCTTTCTAGTTTAGATTTTATTTATTTTATTTACATGTTTTGTAAACATTTTCAAGTTTTAATTTGACTTGACAACTCAGGTTTGAATTTGCAGATTAGTGTAACGATTTTTACGTTTTCATCTTGAATTTTCTAGAGTATGATTTACACCCAGATTTTAGGAAATTATTGATTAGATTAAATCTATGTTAAAGAATTTTAGTCTTTGATTGATGCCCAAATTTTAGAAGACTGCAATACGGTGTAACGGTACTGTTTATTTTTATAAACATCCAATGGTTGAAGATTGGGATTGACGACCTCAATCTGAAGGAGAATTATGATTTATTTTCTGCATTTTAGATTAAGAAATCATTCTTTTATTCATATTTCTCAAGTAGTTTAGAATCTTAAAAGATAAATATAAACTTTAAAATAGATATATATATATATATATATATATATATATATAGGATAAAACTTCTTCTAGGAACGATCCCATACTAGCTCTATAATTTTCATTCTGTGTTTGCAATAGGTTAAGACTTAATTAGACATATATAGTAAGTCGATCAGTTATCAAATAAGCTACACTCTAATAAAATTACAAATATAATGGTTGCAAGTGGTTTATCTAATGTTAGATTATCAGCACTCGATTATCGTTCACTGGGCTACCTACTGGAGTTGGAATTGAAAAAATGAATGACACAAAATAATGAAAAATAAGCATATATATAATGAAAAAACAGGCCGGTGCTAATGTGGAAATGGCTTGGCTTGGAGCATGCTTATTCTGTAAAGTTTCAAATTATAGAGCCGTTTCTACAAATAAGCAAACTTATCAGGCTGAAAATGTAAATTTTCCTTTTTTTTATAACAATAATCTTAAGTTCTTCTTCACACGACAACCGATCATATGATCAAATACCCAATGATTAGCCAACCTCACTAGTGGGACCAAGTAACTTATGGGGTCCATAGGGGGAGGGTGCCTTAATTTGTCTTGAAGTTTGAGTTGAATTATAACCATTTGATCATCTGATCAGTGAGACTACAATATTAGCTCTTCCAAAGCATAATCACCAAATCAGGGTTCGACAAGGTTAAAATTCGGAAAAATCTCGCAAACTTGGGAAGGTTGGGGAAATATTTGAAAGAAAAATCGGTGAGAAAATTTTTTAAATAAAAATAAAAAGATTTAAAACTAAAAATTTAGTAAGTCACAACTTCTTTGAAAAATTTAGAAATTATTCCCAAATTGTAGGTGAATTTTTAAAAAACTCACAAATAATTCAAAATTAATTTGGGAGACTTTAAATTGGTAAATTATTCGCAAAATTTTCAAAATTTTAGTGATTTTTGTGATTATAATCCAAAGCCCTTCACCCATATAGGCGCTAGGCACATTAATCCTTTTATTAATGAGATGAGTTGATAAATTTAGTCAAACATATGACCATAGTTTCAAAGATTCAAAGGCGGCTAGCACTAGCAGTCTATCAAAATTAGCCCCGTTTTGAAGTCTAATCCGTAGTGCCGCCTCCAAACTAGGCCCCTGGATGGTGGGGTCGGGTTTTAAATGGGTCAATGTTTAATCAGGCTATTGGAGCTACCTCATACATGGACCGTTTACTTATCGGTTTGGGCCGGGTCTTTTTAATACAGGCCTATTACCTTAGCACAGACCAGGTCCGTTTACTGATTGGGCCGGGCCGGGCCTTTTTAATACAGGCCTATTACCTTAGCACAGACCAGGCCCGTTTACTTATCGGTTCGGGCTGGGCCTATTTAATACAGGCCTTTTACCTTAGCACATACCAGGCCCATTTACTGATTGGGTCTGGTCGGTAGGGTCATGGGCTGCTCAACATTTTTACATAAATCGATATATAAGTATCGAGCCAAGTTCGGGGTGGGCTTTAATCGGGCTTTTGGAACTAGCTCATGCCCGACCATTTTACTAATTGAGTTGGGCCTACTTTTGGGCCTACTACCTCAGCCTATGACAGGCCCATTGAGACCTCAAAATCGAACCATACCTCAACAAACTTTGAATTGATTCATGTGAACTAGGACCATCAATGGATTAATTGGGTCGGAGCAGGCAAAAAATCTCTTTGCCCCAACTCTGAGGTCGAGGCCCCAACTCAATCTGACTTGACCTGGCCTGACCCAATCTGAGTTCCAGGTCAAGCATTTCGTGCCCAACCGGACCTGACCCGATCAGATATCCAACGCACAACTTGACTCAACGATTCCGGCCCGGGTCTTCAGGTCGCCTCTTTGAGTTAGGCGAGTCAGCTCTTGGAGTCTTCGGTTTGGTAGCTCGGGAAGGTTGGAAACAAATTTAGATTGTTAAGTATATTTTAGGTCATGTACTAATTAATCTCTTAATTTTCATAAGTATTTACGAGATAAAGTTGATATCTTATTGAAGCGGCCCACTTTCACACTTTTATGGGTTGACTTAATTAGAAAAAGAGTTGATCAACACTTCCTTAATCGTAGTTTTACTTATAGTTAAGGTTTTTTTTTTTAACAAATAAATAAATACATACATAGTATCTGTATCACTGCAATAAATTATGAGGTCTTTTGTTACATGCATGGTATCAATTATCAGCCGATACCGATACATATTGGTATTGGCCGATACGGGCTCGTATCAGCCGATACGTATCTGGTATCAACCAATATGTATTCGATATCAGCTGATACCTATATTTTTTATTTTATTTTTAATTTTTGTTTAAAATAGGCCGATACATATTGGCTTATTCGTATTGGTCCAACAAGGACCGATACCCAATACCAATTTTGTTACTTTGGTTACACGATTATTTTTAGGCCATTGACCATCTTTGATCTCATATTACACACAATTTTTGTAAAGGGGGGCATTACTTGCACAAACAAAGTTATCCTCTGCAAACAATTTAAAAGAAGACTTAATATTTTGAGGACCCATGCCATGTGAAAACACCATCTAAGCCATCCTTGATGTAAAAGATTGGCATAAAATACGATTTTTATCATATGATTAATCAGAATCAACCATTGAATCAGATGATAGCCTTTGGTTGTATTAGGTAGTGAATATGTTTCATTCCAATCTTTTGCATCAAGGATTTTTAGATCATGGCCTTCAAATCATACACCTTAGATGATGTTTCCACATGGTACAATTCCTCTTTTTTACCTAAAATCTATTGTCATTTGAGAGATATATTTATTGTCACCGCTCATCAAGACATAATACGGGCATATCAAAAGGAAAAATTAAGGTCATGTTTGGCAATCATTTTCCAAAAAGCACTTTTCTAATAGAAAAAATGTTGGGTGAGAAGCACATTTCACCCAAAGACATGACCTTTACTAGCTGAAAATGGTGTTGCATTGAGAAGATGCCCAATGATGCTTCTTCTATAATGTCATTTTCAACATGTGATAGACTTTTTTAAGAAGCAATATTTAAGAAGTAATATGTAAATCACCTCTTCAGAGCACCTGAAAAGTGCTTTTTTGAGAAGGATTGCCAAACAGGGCCCAAGAAAAAATGGCTGAAAGCCAAAAGAACGGAAAAAGGAGAATAATCAGAGTATAAGAAGAGTACCGCAAAGGAAAAATTCGGAAAAAGGGCAAAAAAATGGTATGGGAAAAAAGAAAAAATAATATAAAACTATTAATTTAACTTTATTCGTTATACAAAGAAATGTGTAAATCACATTTTTTTTTTTTGAAATCCGTTAACATGATTCATCCTTTGGTTGTGTTTGGCATTTGGCATTGGTCTTTGGGAGAGTAGAAAAGAACAGTAGCTACACTTTGTTATTGCAAAGAAATGTAGGAAGAGAGCAGGATTGGAAGGAGATATAAGGGAGACTACTCTTTGAAATAGGAAAAATTGCACTCTTTAAAAGAGCATGATTAATAATTTTATTTTATTTTTACTGAGAAAGAACATGATTTTTCATACTTTTTTAAAGAGGGATTTTTTCATATTTCAAAGTGTACATTTCCATTTTTTCTTCCTCTAATCGGTTTCTCTCCTCATATTCATTTGCAATACTAAAGAGTAGCTGCTGCTCTTTTCTTCTCTTCATAGACATGCCTATGAGGTTTGAAAAGCTAGGAATCCAATTTGGCACTTAGGCTATGTTTGGCATAGCTCTCTACTAGCCCTTGTTAGAACAGAGTTCACCTGCTTTAGCAGGTTCCCATTCTCTTTGCTAACATCCTGCTACCTATTTTAGAATGTCCCCATTTTCCTTGATAACTCCTTGCATAGCAAGATTTACTTGTTCAACCGTTCTCTCATCTTCTCTACTCACTCCTTGCTAGAGTAGATTTTATTTTTTCTGATAGGGAATTAGCAGAGAGCAGAGAGGTAACTGCTAGGGTAAGTAAATCCTACTTTAGAGGGAGTTAGCAAAGAGAATAGAAACTTGCTTGAACTCTGCTCTGGTACGGTCTAGCAGATAGCTATGCCAAAGATAGCCTTAGAAACTGGTATATATGTGGATCATATTATAAACAACATTAAAAAATAGCCTGTTTACTGCTAAATTACAACAACGTGCGAGGAATTTGAATTTAAGATTATCAAAGACTTGGTCTTAAAGTCATGGATGCACCGAGCCGGAAGATTAATAAAGTTATATGAAAAAACTAGAGGATTCAGCCATCAAAATTAACATAAGACAAGTTATATGAAAAAATTGGAGGATTCAGCCATCAAAATTAACATAAGACAGGCGCGCAAAGGGTGGAAGGTATTCAACAGATGATCAATCAAACACAAGGTATCAAACTTGTTATCGATACCAGGTATCGGTCCATCTTGATCCGATATATATTGGCCGATACGGTATCGGTGTGAGTGTATATATATATTGTTAGGAATTCTACCCACTCTACGAACTCCCTATCGCGATGAATGTGAAAAAAATAAGAAGATTCAGGCAAAAATTAATCACACGCACAACACAAAGATTTACGTGGTTCACCCAATCGAGGGCTACGTCCACGGGAGTATATGCACTATTTTTTTGAATGTTTACAATACATACACTCTCTTCCCTCTAATGCAAAGTCAATCAAGATCTAACACGATCTTCAATAATAAATCTATAGTTAAACCAAGGACGTAATCCTTTAAATAATAGAGAAGAGAACTGTCGGAATATAATCACGATTCCGATAGAAGAACGGCTTCAATCAGATCTTCAATCCCCAAGTTATTCTTCAATACTTTTTCACTCTCAAAGTATTCTCACATGAAATTTTCACCAAGCTCTCTCCAGATCCCTAGAGAAAAACTTTCTGCAAATAGGCTCCAAACACTTTTGAAAACGTAACTCACAAAATCTCTAAGACTTTCAAGTATTCAAAACACTTCCAATTAAGTCTTCTAATCACATTAGGAAACCTTGACTAAAGTAAAGTTCCAAAATAGCCAATAAAGTAAAACTTTCGGATCTGCATCCGCCCATCAGTCAATTAATTGACTTTCTAACTTCATTGACACCGGTCAACAGTCAATCGATTGACTTTTCAACGTCAATCAATTGACCTTTGTGGTTGAGATTAAACCTTCTTCAACAATCTCCACCAAGGTTTCATCTCCAATCACGTTATTGTCCCAACGGGCATCAACATCTTCGATAAGTGTTAATCAAGTTTAGGCAATGCCTAAACTTATTTTGCGTAGCCGGCTTGGTCAACATGTCCGTTGCGTTCTCTTTCGTATCGATCTTCTCAATCGATATTTCTCCGTCTTCTATCATATCCCTGATAAAATGGTAGCGAACATCTATATGCTTTGTTCTAACATGAAAGACTTGGTTCTTTGCTAGGTGAATGATACTCTGACTATCACAGAAGATATCCGGTGCTCTCATCAACTTTACCAAATTCACTGACCAAACCTTTAAGCCATGAGGCTTCCTTAGCCGCTATATACTCGGCCTCTATAGTTGACAACACAACTATCCCTTGAATCATAGACTTTCAACTAATCGCTCCACCTGCCAGGACAAACACATACCCCATGGTAGACCTTCTTCTATCAAGATCACCAGTATAGTCAGAATCGACATACCCGTAAAGATCCAACTTGCTTGTATCTCCACCTTCAAACATCAAACCATATTCAGCTGTACCTTTCAGATATCTCAATATCCATTTCACTACAAGCCAATGTTCCTTACCCGGATTCGACATATACTTGCAAACCACACTCAAGGCCTGTGCTAAATCTGGACGTGTACTCACCATGGCATACATCAAACTCCCAACGACATTTGCATACGAAATATCTTTCATATATTCTCTTTCTTCATGTATGAACGGACTCATCTTTTTTGTGAGTTTAAAATGCTCTGCTAGAGGAGTTGATACAGGCTTGACATCACTCATATTGTATTTCTCAAGGAGCTTTTGGATAAAGGTCCTTTGAGTTAGCCAAAGCCTCTTCTTCTCCCGATTCCTCGTGATTTTCATACTTAAGATCTTATTTACGAAACTAAGATCCTTTATCTCAAACTTCTGGCTCAATGATTATTTCAGCTTGTTGATTTCAACCTTGCTTCTTTCGAACAACATATCATCTACATAGAGAATTAGGAAGATTTTCTCCCATTTACCATACTCTTTCCAGTAGACACAACAATCATATTATCCCCTGTGATACCCTATACCAAGCATATATGAATCAAACTTTCTGTACCACTGCCTGGGTGCCTGCTTGAGACCATACAAGGATTTCTTCAATTTGCAGATGAGTGATTTTGACCCTTCTGCTTCAAATCCTTCTGGCTGTCTCATATAAATTTCTTCCTGAAGATCTCTATGGAGAAAAGCTGTTTTCATATCCATTTGTTCTAGTTCAAGATCTTTCTGAGCAACTACTGCCAACAACGTGCGAATCGATATATGTTTCACAATCGGAGAGAATATCTCATTATAATCAATACCCTCTTTCTGAGAAAACCCCTTTGCAACTAGCCTTGCTTTAAGCTTTGGAGTTTCACTCTTGTCACCTTCTTTTTTTCGAAAGACCCATTTACAATCGATGACTCTCTTCCCTTTAGGAAGTTTCATGAGATCCTAAGTCTCATTCTTCAAAAGTGACTGTCATTCTTCTTCCATAGCTAACTGTCATTTTACTGCATCTGTATCCACCTAAGGTTCTGGAACTGTGCTTGGTTCCCCATTCTCTCTGATAAGTGCAAGTGTTAAAGGAATCATGTCCTTAAACTTTTCAGGGCGTTTCTTCATCCTCTCTGATCTTCTCAAGGTAGTCTGAACCGGTACCTGAGACTGCAAATCTTGAGAAATTATTTCATCTTCATTATCTTTCTCATCTTGCTCATGCCTTTCAACATCAACTTATACCTGAGGTTCACCAGATGACTGAAGTTTGTCTTTCGCTTTTTTCATCGGAAACTCATCTTCGTTGAAAGTAACATCTCTTTCAACTATCACTTTGTGAGATTGTATATCCCACAAACGATAACCCTTGACTCCTTCACCATAGCCAATCAAGACACACTTTTTGGATTTTGGATCAAACTTAGATCGTTCACTTCCCTGAAGTAATATATAAGCCGCACATCCAAACACCCTCAAGTGAGAGTAGCTCCCGTGTCTTCCATACCAAACCTCATCTGCAGTTTTCGAGTTCAATGCCGCTGAAGGAGATCGGTTGACCAAGTAACATGTCGTGTTCACAACCTTTGCCCAAAACCCATGACTCAAGTCGGAATGGTTCAACATACATCGCGCTTTTTTCAATAGTATTCTGTTCATCCTCTCTGCTATACCATTTTGCTGAGGATTTCCAGGAACTGTTACGTGCCTAATAATCCCTTGATTTTCATAGTAAGCCTTAAACTCTGATGACAAGTATTCCCCACCATTATCTGATAAAAGAATCTTCACCTTTCTGTCTGTCTGCTTTTCAACCATACTTTGCCACTGCCTGAATTTTTGAAACACATATGATTTATTTTTAATCTGACACACTCAAACTTTCCTGGAGTAGTCATCTATAAATGACACAAAGTAGTTGGCTCCACCTACTGAAGTGACTTTAGCCAGCCCCCATACATCTGAATGTATGTAATCAATCAGCCCCTTCAAAGTATATTTTCTAGTAGAGAAACTGACTTTCTTCTGTTTCCCAAAGATACAATCTTCACAAAAATTTAGTTTACAAGTTTGAATTTCAGAAATCGCCTTATTCTTTATGAGCTCTGTCAGCCCACGTTTACTCATGTGACCAAGCCTTTTGTGCCACAAATCTGAGAAGTCATTGAAATCTTTTATAGCCGCAACACTACTGTCGCTGATTGTGTTACCTACTAAAATATACAGATTTCCCATCTTTTCACCTTTCATCAAGGTCATAGCATCACGTACAACCTTTAGTTTACCGGATTCTAGAATGATTCGACATCCTATCTCATCTAATGCTCCAAACGAGATCAGATTTTTCTTCAGATCAGACACATGTCTAACCTCAGTAAAAGTGTGAACACAACCATCAAACATCTTGATTCTGAACGAACCGATACCCACTGTTTCACATACACTGCCATTCCCCATCAAAATCGTCTCATCATTGGCTACCTTATACTGGTCAAACCAATCCCTGTATGGACACATGTGATACGATGCCCCTGAATCTGGGATCCATCTATCATTAAACTGACTGGAGCTTAACAATGCACACAATAAGTTTTCACTGGAATCTGACTTAGCAACACTAGCCTGTTGCGCAATCCCTTCATCACCCTTATTATTATTTAATCTCTGCTTACAATATTTGCGAATATGTCCAGATTACTTACAGAAGTAACAGATAATATCCTTTCTGTCACCCCTAAATTTAGACCTGCTATTTTCTCTCGTTGATTTATTATTCCCTCTGGATTTATCTCTTTTGCGATCATGGTTTCGATCCCTTTCGCTTAAGAGACTAATCCCTTCGGAGTTAGATTCGGACTGTTTTCTCAATTCGTAGGAAAGAAGTGCAGCAGTCACTTTTTCGACGGCAATAGTATCTTTACCATAAATTAATGTGGTAACAAGGTGCTCATAAGATGGTGGCAATAAGGTGAACAAGAGAAGTGCAGATCTTTTTCTTCAAGTTTCACCTCAATGCTCAATAGTTCACTAACTATTTTATTAAACGAATTCAAATGATCATGAATACGCGTACCAGCCTTCATACGAAGGGTGTAGAGTTGTTTCTTCATGAAGAGTCGGTTGGACAATGACTTTGTCATGTAGAGAGATTCCATCTTCTTCCACAGATCCACGGTCGTCTTCTCATGAAGAACATTATACAGAACTTCATCGAACAAGCACAATCGGATAGTGCTTACGGCCCTCTTATCAATAGAGTTTCACTCTTCATTGAGCATCTCTGCCTTCTTTCCCATCTCTTTTCCAAGTAGGGCATCATCAATGCTTTGTTGGACAAGGAGATCTGTGACCTTGACTTGCCACAAAGCGAAGTTATTCTTCCCAAAAAACTTCTCCACCTCAAATCGTGCATTTGAGACCTTCATCGCCATTGTAGCGTAAACCTTGCTCTGATAGCACTTGTTAGGAATTCTACCCACTCTACAAACTCCTTATCGCGATGAATGCAGAAAAAATAAGAAGATTCAAGCAAAAATTAATCACACGCACAACACAAAGATTTATGTGGTTCACTCAATCAAGGGTTACGTCCACGGGAGTATATGCACTATTTTTATGAATGTTTACAACACACACACTCTCTTCTCTCTAGTGCAAACTCAATCAAGATCTAACACGATCTTCAACAATAAATCTATGGTTAAACCAAGGACGTAGTCCTTCAAATAATAGAAAAGAGATCTGTCGGAATATAATTATGATTCCGACAGAAGAACGGTTTCAATCAGATCTTCAATCCCCAAGCTATTCTTTAATATTTTTTCACTCTCAAAGTATTCTCACATGAAACTTTCACCAAGCTCTCTCCGGATCCCTAGAGAAAATCTTTCTGCAAATAGGCTCCAAACACTTTTGGAAACGTAACTCACAAAATCTCTAAGACTTTCAAGTATTCAAAACACTTCCAATTAAGTCTCCTAATCACATTAAGAAACCTTGGCTAAAGTAAACTTCCAAAATAGTCAATAAAGTAAAACTTCCGGATCTGCATCCGCTCATTAGTCAATTGATTGACTTTCCAACTTCAATCGATTGACACGGGTCAACAGCCAATCGATTGACTTTTCAACGTCAATAGATTGACCCCTGTGGTTGGGATTAAACCTTCTTCAACATATATATATATATATATATATATATATATATGTTTAGAAAAAGTAAAAAAAAATAGTTTTTTTTTTGTTGTTTGTATCGATCAGTATCGGATGATATCGAGACAATATCAGCCGATACAGACCCGTATCAATCCGACACCAATATTGACTCCGATACCACCCGATACTGGTATCAGGGTAGCATCAGTATAGTTTACCGAAAAACTAATACGTATCAATAGCTGCCGATACTTGATACCATGATCAGACATGTAGAGAAGGCAATACGGTAGCTGACGCACTTGCTAACAAGGTGTGAAATCGGATATCAGTTCATTGTGGACCGATACGTCTTTGCTGATACTGATACAATACACCAAGGTATCAAATATTGGCCGATACCGATACGTATCGGCAATATGTATCGGTACATATCGGTATCCAACTCGGTATTGGCCGATACCTATATTTTTATTTTTTATTATTTTTTTAAAAAATAAGCCGATACGTAGAGGCCGATTTGTATCGGTCCTTCAACGACTGATACTGATTTTGTTACCTTGCGATACACCTTTAAAAAAACAAAAATCAAATGAAGGAGGTATTGGCCTATTCGGCCGAAACTGATACGGTAACGCTACTATATCGGGGCCGTATCAGTATCGATTGGCCCATATACTGATATGTATCATCGATACGTATTGGTATTGGCCGAAACGTGATACCATACTTGCTAATTTTGCTCAACATATAAGTCGATCATATTTTCAGAAACTTTGGGGATCTGCATTTGAAGGCTCGTGGGAGATTTATTGGAGATATGTTGGAGATCCCCAATTTTAGATTTAGTTGATTTTGTATTGTTCTTCATTTTGAGTAATTAAACTTAAATTAATTTTCATCAAAAAAACCAAGATACACTTTCCAATTAAACGCCTTTTCATGTCTGCTAAAAAAAATTGTGTTAAACGCGTTTTTTTCAAGAAAGAACACCTTGTTTGTTACGGGTGTATTTGGTTCGGTTTGATTGGTTTTGGACCAAAATCACAAATTACACTGGTCTTAATTGGTTTTTAGATTTTCAAATCAAATCAAACCGTCCAACCCTTGAACCAAACTATCCCGATTCAATTCGGTTCGATTTAGTTCGGTTGGTTTCGGTTTTCCTATTAGTTTTACTTGTACATCAAAAATTTCTTAACCTCTCAACCGGCTTTCCTATAAGTTTTACTTTACCGCTATAGGATTTAGGAATAAGCTAAAGACAAGGGTAGGGTACAAACTACATTCAGTTCGGTTCCGGTTCGGTCGATTTCGGCCTTAGAACCGAAACCAAATCAAACTTTTCGGTTTTCCTTTTATCCAAACTAAACTCAAACCAGACCCAACCCGACGGTTCGGTCGATTCGGTCTAAAAAATGCACAGCCATAGTTATGGATATATGACCAAACGAAGAAACTACTTGCACATAGTCTAAAAATTAGGTTTTTAGGACCTGAGCCATGTGGTCTAAGGCGTATGATTTGAAGGCCATGATGTAATGACCTTTGGTGCCAAAGATTGCCACAAAATACAATCTCTACCATCTGATGGAACACAATCAAACCTCATTATCTAATTCAATGGTTAATTACGGTTAATTAAATGATTCCATTTTTAATCTTTAGATCAACACCTTCATATCAAACTGCTTAGATGGTGTTCTACAGCACAGGTCTCAAAAATATTTAAGTCTTTCTTTTAAACTATGTGCAACTATATAGTTCTTGTGTGCAAGTTGTTGCTCCAATGAAGAAATTGTGGCTGTGTTTTGCATCGAGACGGATGGGGGGCAGCACCCCATCTGCTCCCTATTAGTTCCTCACTAGAGCAGTTTTCAACTGTTGTCGCAAAGCTCCCTAGACCCCCAATTCCCTGCAGCTCCATGCCCGATCCCCTGTAGCGCCCGAGCGGCTTACTAAATGCCCTTTGGTGTGAGCTAGAACGGACGGGGAGCGTTGCCAAACAGACGTAGGAAATGTCTACCCTTAAATATTCCAATCCAATAAATTTGCTATTGAAATCTAAGCCCATATATATATATATATATAGGAAAAGGTGTCCGTCCTCCAAGCTTCCAATTGGAGCTCCACGTGGCATCCAAAATATTGTTTCGATGCCACGTGGAGCTTGGGTGCGTTGCTTAAATCATCTTTGAAAAAAAATAAAAATTGAAAACTCATCTCCACCGTGTATTTTTTGAATCATGAAATATGGACTAATGAAACCCGTCAAACTTTGACTTATAAGTTTTAAAAGTTTTTTCATAATTTTTTTTTTTTGCATTAATCTAAACCGTCCACTTGTGCTCCACGTGACACCCACACAGTGTTTTGGGTGCCACGTGGAGTTCCATGTGTATTTGGGAGGACGGTCACCGTCCTCTATTGGAGGACCTAACCGACTCCCATATATATATATATATATATATATATATATATATATATATATGCAAATTTAAATCCAAGACGAAATCAGTGGCTATACCGAGCATCAAAACGTAGAAAGATGCAGAGGATGCCTCATGTACCAATGCTGAAAATCATTGAATGCTTTAAATCAAATGATGAAACGATTCTTAAGACCATGGACATACTATTAGACAGTCAATTTTGAGTCGCCTGAAAATAAATAAAACACATCCTGCTCACTTGTGATTTTTAGGTCACTTTTTGATATGTGTATCTCATGAAATAAAAAATATAACATTTACTCCTATGGTCTTAGATCAATTGTGTAGAACAGTGAGACAAACAATAATCTTTATCATTTGATTCAAACCAAAACAGTCAATTGTTTTCAGCCTATGTGACCTCATTAATCAATAGAGCTAACCTATAACTTTCACTCATTTTAACACTTCAAAGAAAACCTAAGAAAACTTTCTAGATCCAAGATTTGGATTTCATAAATTATCAAATTCATGATATAAGGCTAAAATTTATCAAATCTAAGATCTAACTAACGATAACCGACACAAACTTCAACCAAATATGTAAAATAAAAAAAAATACTCTCAATTTTCATATAAGAAGATGACCAGTCTTTTAAAGACTATTGCAATCGAAACTTAAGGGGTTAGGTGAGCTGACCAGGTACCTGCTTCCAAAAGCAGGAGACCTGAATTCAAATATCCTCCCCCCCTTGAGGCCACCCTAGGAATTTATATCTTGTGCTGACCTAATATGTGCTGAATTTGGGATGCACATGTGCCTCTGAGATTAGGCGGGTGCTCTAAGAGGCCCGAATACCCAAGTTATCAAAAAAAAAAAAAAAGACTATTACAACCTTTTGAAGACGTTAAAGATGGCTGCAATCTTTAAAGACTGTTGCGATCTTTAAAAGACGATTGCAATCTTTTAAAGGCTGAGCCCATCTTTCCCAGACTGATTGAGATGAATTCAACTCGATTAAATCTCTCAAAATCATCTTGTTTAGTCAAATTCAGAGATGTATTATTGTTAAGAAAGGATATTTTTGCCATTTCAAAAGTTATGTGAAAGTTATCGACGATTGGGGTTATTGCATCCAGGATTTAAAAAATTTTAAAATCCTATCCTGAGTTTGACAATTTTTGAAAATGCCATCTTCGCGAAATTTTCGTAAAAACTATAACTTTCACTCATTTTAATTAGGGATGCAAGTGTTGAACCGAACACTGAACCAAACCGAATCGAAAAGTGAGGGTCCCGAATCAGACCAAATCGCACTAAAACCAGACACAAACTGAACCGAACAACTGAAAACCAAAGGGGTACGTTGAGTAAACCAAATAAACTGAAACAACAGAAAAAACCCGAAAAAACCAAAAAAAATGAAGAAAACCAAAAAGTAGGTATTTTACCTACACGGAACGGAACCGATCCGAATCGGTTTCAGTTTCAGGAATAAAAAAACAGGCCGAACCGAGCTGATTGGGTTTCGGTTCGGTTTCTGTTTGGGGTGTACCGAACCGAACTTGCATCCCTAATTTTAACACCGTGTCAAAAAAAATAAAAAATAAAAATAAATTCTGAGTCAACTCAGTATTCAAATCGCTTTGAAATTAATTGACAATAAATACAGGAGATGTGAACACCATTCGTTTACAGCCTCTTACTAAGTAAAAACAGAAAATTACATTTAAAAATAAAAATGAAAACTATTATGTATCTATTATGCAAATTAATTCATGGTGGAGGGGGGTTGAGGAAACCTCCAGTTCTAGGATTTGTGTTGGCCCCAGGTTCATCGTAATCCATCGTTGATTCCACCATCTCCCTCCCTTTCTGTAGATTTTCCTAATAACCCAGCAAAAAAAAAAACAAAGTTACAAGTAGAAAACACAACAGAATCTGGGGAATTCTATGGTGTAAGATTCCACAACAATAGATGGTGAGAGAGGTATTGGAGAATCTACAACCCCCACTCAGTCAAAATTAAAGGTGTTAGATGAACTAAGGTTATGTCACGTCACTTTTTTCAGTTGTCTCCTTTTGCTGATATTTGAGGGGAGGGAGACAAAGAGTTGGTGAGTTTAATATATAAAAAGAATGAAAGATTTGGAATCCAAAAGAAGGAAAAATTTACCTCCAATTGATTCAAGGAAGCTCTTCTCTCAAATGTCATTTCCTTTCTCCCAAATCCTATAAGGAACAAAACAAAACCCAAAACAAAAAATTTAGAAAATAAATAATATATAAAAAAGAAGAAGAAGAAGAAGCAGCAGCAGCAGCTTACCTTGTGAGAAGCAGAGAAGGAAGATAACTGAAATCAGAAGAATTTCGAGAAAATAAGATCGACCCATGATTTCTTTCAAGTTGTTGAGAAATGGGTTGTTCTCAGATTCCTAACCCGGCTCTGGTTTTTGAAAAACGCTTCTTCTACCGATCTGAAGAACTTGGGTGTTCAAACTTCAAAGATCCCTTTATATAAGTAGCCAGCTCTTCGAATCAAGAAACCGCGTTTTGCTGATTTGAAACCGCTTTTGGTTGTTTCGAACCATCCATAATAGTTTACTTATAGCTTTGTATCGAATCTCAGTTGCTGGATTTATATATTTGAGGTCAGCTCTTGAGATTCACATGTTAAAAAATATATTTTTTTATTTTTATTTTTTGTGGTCAGAGCAGAAAGATCGGGCTTTGCAACTTGCAAGTGAGATATCTAGAAAGATTTGTAGAAATTAGTAAGAAAATGAGGTGCTTTTTTCAGTGTCCTAATTTGACCATAAAGAATGAGATTGACTCTAGTTACTACACCTAGGGATGCAAGTTTTGAACCGAACATCGAAATCGAACTGAAAACCGAGGATCCCAAACTATACTAAAACCCGACACAAATCAAACCAAATCGTTCAGATTGGGTTTGGGTGGCTTGAAAACGAAAACCGAGGGAGTAGATTGAGTAAACCGAAAAAAAATACTCTAACAAAATAAGTATTTTACTTACACCGAATTGAACTAAATCGGTTTCGATTTCAGAAAAAGAAAATTTGAACCAAACCGAATGGGTTTCAGCTTGGTTTCGGTTTGGAGTGTACTGAATCGGACACAGAAAATTTTGAGTTCAATTTGATTTGGTGCACTGAACTTGCATCCCTACTTACATCACTAGATTAAACTCTCACCGGCATACTTAGCATACCTCTATGCCACGTGGCGCCATGTAGAGCATAAATTTTACCAATCCACTTGATTAAGTGATTGGATATCATCTGAATGTTAAAAACTAGTTCGATTAGTGAATCTACACCATCCAATCTAATCACTTAAAGATTGACCAGAAGTTAAATACCAACGGTCTATATTAAAATATAGCATCAACATATATAATGTTCTATCACTTGGACGATTTAAATATGCTCCTTATAACATAAAAATTGTATTTTATACTAATATATCTATTAACATAGCTAACTAGGTAGAACCTATAAAATATATTTTTAATTAGATAAATACGTTTAATAAAGCCCTCATGGAGCTTGCCTAACAAAACAAAAAAGAGTGGCAAATGATGCAGGGGCCCTGGCACCAGCTGTGGTGTTTGTTTGGGTTCATTGGTGTTCACATTGCACATGCTAGTAAATCGAACCTTTAGATGGACCACTGGTCTATCTAAATTTAGTGTTTTTGTAGGTTTATTGGCCCCCTTTGGTTATAAAGGAAAAAATATTAGAAAAATTAATGTGTATGACCCTGATTTAAAGGGTAAACGATGTTGACTCTTTTTTTCTAAATGTCACCATTCATTTTAAACATCTTTGACCAGGTGATGAATAATATCGATATCGGATTTTTAGCGGGGTATGTGTCTGATTGACATTGTCCATTTCTACGTGGCATTCGACCGTTGAACTGCATCACATGCAAGGATTAAAATTTCGGTTTTCATTTCAGTTTTGGTCTTGCTCAAAACCGAAATTTTGAGGCCCAAGCTGATTTTTTTTTTTTTTTTGAAGAAGCAAAATATCTGCCAAAATTTTGGTTTCGAGTAAATTAGCGGCCAATAATTTGCTACTTCAATAATTTTGGCGAAAAGATGAAGTTATCGTTTCAGACCCTACCGAAACCGATGTGTTTCGGCCGAAATTTTAAACAATGGTCACATGCCGCTCAATTGGCTTGAGTGCAGTGTCAACTGCTCCACTCCAATGCATATTCCCAGGCCTAATATATTAACAGAGAAATGAAGATAAAGTTTTTTAGGCAAAAATTTAATTAAAGACAAAAATTCCTTATAATTTGTTTTAGTTAAGTAAGTTGATATTGTCAATTGAAATTTTTTTAAATAATTTAAAAGAAATTATGCATAAAATGTGAATAGCCCGTAAATATCGCATTATGATTTACTTTCATTTTTTGTTTATTTAATCTTATATTATTATTTTTAAAATTTTTCATAGAGAGTAAAGTAGATTCTTTAATTGTTATTTTCTTTACTGTAGTTAAATCCCTATAATTATATTAAATTTTCAATGTAAAATCGATTCTTTAATATTTATAATCTTTGTAGTATATTCCTATCATGATTTCAAATATTGTCGATTCGTTTCACGTCTTGGGGATGAACGAGAGGGTAAACATGCATACATCTTATCGGCCGGAGGCATGGAAGAAAAACTTGTACTTTTAAAGGTTATTTTTTTTTTTCTTTTTTTTTTAATAGAAAAACTTGTACTTTTAAAGTTGAATTTGAATAAAATGTTATATTAGTACACATGTGGTAAATTGTCACTTTTGCATGGCTTTGCACAAATATGTGAACTCCAATATCTATTATTATTTTTATTTTTTAACGTGTAATATGTTATTATATTAAAAGAGAAATGAAGATTAAACTTTTTAGAAAAAAATTCAATTAAGGTAAGAAATTCCTATATTTCGATAAAAATTTATTTTATTTAAATAAGTAGATATTATCAAATTAGAATTGTATGAATAATTGTAAAAGAAATCATATGTAAAGAATGTGAATAGCTCATAATTATCACATTATGATTTATTTTACCTTCCTCCTTTTTTAATTTAATTTTATATTTGTTTGTATTTGTACAGGGGCCTAAACACTACAATAAAGAAGACTATTAGTGGCAGACAAAAACTGCCGCTAATATTCTTAATAGCCTTTAATAGTTTTTTGGTTAATATCGGCAATTTTTTACAACCAAAGACTTGCTGCTAATAGTCTTATTTTTTGTAGTGAAAGTGGATTCTATAAAGAATACCTCTAAATCCACCCATAGAATCTTTGAGTTCACCCATGCCGAAACACATTGATTGCATTGAATCAGACAATGGAGATTGTTTATCCTCCCAATCTTTCACACGATAGATCTTGAGATCATGAGTGCACCATCACACGGCCAGTGCTTTATTTCAAGTGACACACATCTTAGAAAAAGTGACCTTAACATCATGTGCATGCTCAAAATTGATTTTAAGGCCACTATTTTGGGTGTGTACCACATGAAATAAAAATTGACCGTCTGATGGTTCGCCAATGATCTCAAGATCCCTCGTGCGAAAGATTGGGATGATGAACAATCTCCATCGCCTGATTTAATGCAGTTAATTTGGTGGGTGGATTTAAAGGTACTCTTCTATAAATTTGTTGTCTTTAACTTAGTTAAATCTCTATAATTATATTAAATGTTAAGTTTCAAACAAATTCTTTATTATTTATTGTTGAATATTTTTGTCGCAATCACGATCAAATCTAGAAATGCTCCAATATACCAAGTAAATTCAGTGATTCGGATGGATGGACGTCCGTGAATGGACTCACGGACATCCGTGAGTGATTAACGGACGTCCGTGTTCCGGCAGTTTCGACGGTTATAGGAAGTTAGCGACGGTTCCGACGGTTATGGGAAATTATTTCAAGGACATCTTTGGTCAAGGATATCCTTACCCCGATAGTTTAAAAAAGGATATGTGTGATTCGGGATGTAAGGAATTTTTGGGAATAGTATTTCAATTTTAAAAATTCTCTCGAGAATTCTCCATATCCCTTCTCTTTGAGATATTCTTGTGTTTGTTCGGAATTGATGTAAATCTCAAAGAATCTTTTTACCTTGGCGTTTCAAGAATGTATTGACTCGTGTAGATCGAGTAGGCTCGTGTGAATTGAGTGGACCATCGTGAGAGACGACGGTTGAAGGTGATAGCATTACATTATGAATCAGATGATTATGAGAGGCGATCATTATTGGTGAGATGAGTGAAAGAGAATTTTATTCATTAGCACTGTAAGAATGTATTGTTCATAGTGGATTGTTTGCCTTGGATTTAAGAGAGATCCCGTAGTTTTTACTTGTGAAAGGATTTTCCACGTTAAAATCGTCTTTGTTAATTTTGTGGTTGTGTTTGCATTATTTCTCTTCTAATATCATCGTTAACCCCGAATTTTCAATTAGTATCAGAGCCAGTACATTTTGTCTGATTCTCACGAATTGAGTGTTATGACAAACTCGGGGTATCATGATCTTTCTAGAGAAGTTGCATCTAAACCTCTTGTATTCGATGGTCCTACTTGATCTGATTTTACTTGGCAAATAGTTTAGGGGGAGTATATAGAGTTGTAATTTTTTATTTTCATACTAGATTAATGCATATGACTTAGAAGAGAGCAAATATGATATATTTTTTTATTTCTTTAAGTCCTTGTAATCTAGATTTTATCATGATTGTGATAAATGGGGAGATTGTTGAATATTTTGTCGCAATCACGATCAAATTTAGAAGTACTCAAATATACTAAGTAAATTCAGTGGTTCGGATGGACGAACGTCCGTGAATGGACTCACGGACATCCGTGAATGATTCACGGACGCCCGTGTTTCGGCGGTTCCGACGGTTATAAGAAGTTAGTAGTGGTTCCGACGGTTATGGGAAGTTATTTCAAGGACATCCTTGGTCAAGGGCATCCTTGCCCCGATAGTTTAAAAAGGGATATGTGTGATTCGGGATGTAAGGGATTTTGGGCATAGTGTTTCAATTTTAAAAATTCTCTCGAGAATTCTCCATGTCCCTTCTCTTTGAGATATTCTTGTGTTTGTTCGGAATTGATGTAAATCTCAAAGAATCTTTTTGCTTTGGCGTTTCAAGAATGTATTGGCTCGTGTAGATCGAGTGAGCTCGTGTGAATCGAGTGGACCATCGTGAGAGACGACGATTGAAGGCGATAGCATTACATTATGAATCAGATGATTGTGAGAGGCGATCATTATTGGTGAGATGAGTGAAAGAGAATTTTATTCATTAGCACTGTAAGAATGTATTGTTCATAGTGGATTGTTTGCCTTGGATCTGAGAGAGATCCCGTGATTTTTACCTGTGAAAGGGTTTTCCACGTTAAAATCGTCTTTGTTAATTTTATGGTTGTGTTTGCATTATTTCTCTTCTAATATCATCGTTAACCCCGAATTTTCAATCATCTTTAATGTAGCTATATTCCTATCATGGTTAAAAATATTGCATGATAGTTTTCACATCTCAAGCTGAGCGAGATGATAATCATATCACTTATCGTCTAGAGACGTAGAAGAAAAATTTAGGGCCTATTTGACAATTTTCCAGAAAACAAAAGAAAATGATTTGTAGATCCAATGGATTCCAGCTCTTTGGAAATTCATAGCAATTCATTGTTTTCCGGTGGTTGGATTGAGTAATTATACATAGAAAGTAGATAATGAGTATCATTGATAGTGTATATCTCACATACCCAATAAATCTAACTTTATATTGTAAGGGAGATTATGTGAGAGAGAAAAATTAGGAGAGAGACAGAGATTAGGAGAGATAGATTTAGGGAGAGAGACAGAAATTAAGAGAGAGAGAGAGATATTAAAAGAGAAACGTAGAGAGAGCTAAGGAGAGAGAGCTTAGGAGAGAGAGATTCGGAGAGATAATGGGAAATCTAAAAAAGAGAGATTATGAAAGAGAAATGGGAGCACCATCTGTGATGTACACAGCACACACCAAATAAAAAATTAGAGAGAGAGAGATCAATGAGAGAGAGATTCAATGAGAGAGCGAGCGAGAGAGATTAGCAGAACGATAAGAGAGAGTAAGGAGAGAGAGAGCGAGAGATTCAGCGAGAGAGATTCAGTGTGAGAGAGAGATTCGGTGACTTATTTATTTATTTTTATTTATTACAATTATTTTATTATTTATTTTTTTATGTTTTATTTTTTACTTTTATATATTTATTTTATTTATTTTTCTTTATTTATTTTTCTCTCCAATTGGTTTTATTTCAATTTATTCATTAAGAAAGAGTGAGTGAGAGAGAGAAAGAGGAAATTCGATGAGAGAAAGAGAGATATCGTGTGTGTGTGTGTGTATATATATATATATATATATATAGAGAGAGAGAGAGAGAGAGAGAGAGAGAGAGAGAGTTCTCATACAACAAAAAGAGGGGAGGGGAGGGAGGCAAAAGTTTTCTGATGAGATCTTATTTATTTTAGAGGGATTTATCTTTTTCCAATGTAAAAGAGATATTTGAATTTTTTTATTATTTCTGGTACAACTTTATTGTCAAAAATAGGAAATTAATATATATTTCATTTCCTTTTCCATGAGTTCTTTTCCTTTCCTCCTATCCAAACATACCCTTAGGGTATGTTCGAGAGATTTTTTGGCCCAGAATTTGAGTTTTGGAAGCAAAATCTCGATGAGGACCACGTTCGAGAGATTTTTTGGGTACCGGGAATCGGAGCTTTTTCCGAGTGAAAAAAACGTTTTAACGTCCGAGCAAATAGCTCGGATTAGGCTCAGATTTTGGCTATGAAGTATACTTGTACTTGGGACATACATGAGATCCTCCCCAAACAGCTACGTAGTAGCTTTAGCTATGCATCGTCTTCCTCATGGCAACAAGTATTTGAAGCTATGCATCGTCTTTCCCATGGCAGCAGGTATACCTGCTGCTGCTGCTTCTCTTCCCTTATATATATATATATATATATATATATATATATATATATAATTATATTGATATAATAATAACAAGTACAAGCAAGATAGGCAACAAACTTTATTAAAGGCAACCGACATGAATAGGGAGCCATTACTTGCAGCCGCTTTTTAAGTGATTGCACAGCGGTTATAAAAAGACTTTGTATTTTAGGGACATTCTGAGTTGTGAAAATGCAATCTGGGCCGTCTGATTTAAATTTCATGATCTATAGATCCTTAGTAGATAAGATTGGCATGAAATATACTCTTCATCATGTGATTAAATATAGTCAAAGGTTATTATTTGATTTAACAGTTGACAACAATAGAACATGTGATAAATATCGTGTTTTGCTCCAATCTTATCCACTAAGGATCCATATATCATGAACTTTAAATCAGACGGCCTAGATTGCATTTTCACATGTCACATCTCCCTAAAATATTAAGTCTTTCTTTAACCGCGGTGCAATCACTTAAAAAGCGTGTGCATGTAATGGCTCCCCACTTGAATATATATATATATGGAAAAGGCCTCCGTCCTCCCATGGAGGACGGTCACCATCCTCCAAGCTTCCACGTGGAGCTCCACGTAGTAGCCAACATATTGTTTCGATGCCACGTGGAGCTCGGGTGCATTGCTTAGATCATCTTTGAAAAAAAAAAAATTGAAAACTCATCTTTACCGTGTGTTTTTTGAACCGTGAAATGTGGACCAATGAAACCCGTCAAACTTTGACTTGTGATTTTTAAATTTTTTTTTTAATATTGATCTATACCGTCCACTTGTGCTCCATATGACACCCAAATAATATTTTGGATGCCACGTGGAGCTCCATGTGTATCTTGGAGGACAGTCACCGTCCTCCATTAGAGGACTTAACCGGCTCCCTATATATATATATATATATATATATATATATATATATATATATATATTAGAGTACCTTTAAATCCATCCACCAAACCTTTGAGTTCACCCACGCGGAAACACATCGATTGCATTGAATCAGATAATGGAGATTGCTTATCGTCCCAATATTTAACGCGATCGATCTTTAGATCATAGGTGTACCATCATACGGTGGTTTTTTATTTCATGTGGCGCACACCCATAAAAGTGACCTTAAAATCAATTTTAAGTGTGCACATGATGTTAAGGTCACTTTTCTGAGATGCGTGCCGCGTGAAATAAAACACTGCCGTATGATGGTACATCGATAATCTTAGGATCCATCGTGTGAAAGATTGGGAGGATAAATGATTTTCATCATTCGATTCAATTCAGTCAATCTGTTTCAGCGTGGGTGAATTCAAAGATTCGGTGGGTGGATTTAAAGGTACTCTCTCTCTCTCTCTCTCTCTCTATATATATATATATATATATATATATAAAAGCAACCGGCTTAAATCAGATTCGAAAAAAGTCTTCGTCAAATATGTTCAGCCTCATCTTGATTGGTTGTCTGTAAATTTTGAGAGAAATCCGAGTACGGCACATAAATCGATGATTAGATCTCGTTTCTACGGTCATAGTATAATCATTGATTGAATTGATTCTGAGGAGTTTCTAAGAGGAACTTAAAACAAATGATTCCGAGTTTTATAAGAATCTGTCAGGAATCTAAGTAACTTAAGAATGCATATGGGAAAATCAGGAATCTAAATCTGCTAAGAATCTGTTAGGAATCTGCGTGTCCAAGAATCTGCCCAAAATCTAAAAAAATCAGGAAGCACCTGAGCGAGAGATTAGGGTTTGTTTGGCAATTTTTTATAAAACATAGGAAATGAATTTATACATCCAATAGATTTCAGTGCTTTGAGAATTCATAAGAATTCCTTATTTTCCGGTGTTTGGATTGAATAATTACACCTAGAAAATAGAAAATGAACACCATTGATGGCGTACACCGCACACACCCAATAAATCCGACTTTCTATTGTGAGGAGATTACGTGAGAGAGAAAAAAGAGAGGAGAAAGAAAGAGATTAGGAGAGATAATTTAGGAGAGAGAGATAAGAGATAGAGATAGAGATCGTTGAGAGAGAGAGAGAGTGTGTGTGTGTATCTGTGTGTGTTCTCGCGCAATAAAAAGAGGGGAGGGGAGGGGAGGGGAGGGAGGCAAAAGATTTCCTATGAAATCTTTCTATCTTAAAGGAATTTGTCATTTTCTAATGAAAAAGAAAAATTTTAAATTTTCTATTATTTCTAGTGGCACAACTTTGTTATCAACCATAAGAAATTAACATATTTCCTTTCCCCCTATCCAAATAGACCCTTATATTTTTAAGTAGAATTTGTGTAGGATAATATAATAGTACCACTTGAAAGTGTACTAATCACATGACTTGAGTGAGAGATCATTACACTATATTTATGGGAGACGTCCGGGGATGTGTCTCGAGACGCATGGATGACCATGCATTTGAACCACGTGGCACCCATCCAAGGGATCTGGTGTCACGCAACTTGTCCAAAGATGATTTAAAAAAGTTCGCTACCTTGATATTTGACTTATGATTTAAAAAAGTTTTGTTAAAATTTAGTGGAGTACCAAAAATATAATTATGAATTATATTTAATATTTATAAAAATATTATTAATTATTTAAAAATAACTATCATAATAATAATAAATTCACTAAAAATCAACGAAATGTTGTTAATTTCACTTAAATTAATAAAAAAAATTCACTAAAAATCAATGAAATTAATTTTAGAGAAATCACCGAAATTTGTTAGAAAGTTTTGTTCGACCCATAATTCGGTGAATTTTGGAGAATTTGGGAGAAATTTGTCACTATGGATGGAACATCTAAATTGTATGAGTGCGTGTGATCATTATTGGTATTTATTTTGCCCCATATGAGATGAGAAGCATGATCATCATCATTGCCATTGTCGGTAGCCGTGCCCTATACATTTGAGGAAACCATGATGAAAAATATTACAAATTGATATTGGTCAGCACCTTTTTCGAAGAACAGAATTGCTAAATTAAGCAACTATCATACCAAGTAGACAAAATTAGTTAATGGATAGCATCAAGGTGTTAAACTCGGTAACGATATCGGTATTGACCGGGTATCGGTCCATGGAGGACTGATATGTAGCAGCCGATATCGAATTGTATTGGTACCTTTAAAATAGTAATAATAATAAGAAGAAAATAGAGGTATCGATTGATACTGATACCATATTGGCCAATACGGGCCCGTATCGGCCGATACCGATACCCGAGTTGATACTTGATACGTATCAGTTAGCCAAAAAACTGATACGTATCACCGAAATTTGATACCATGGGTAGCATTATATACTCGTTAAACCTGTGAAGAACACACGCATATCGACCATAAAATTTTTTAATTGTCTGGAATTAGACGATTAAGATCATATTTTGTCCGAATCACCCCACACTAGATCTTGAGATTGTGCGGCACCTATTAGACGGTCACATATTGATTCCATGTGGAACACATCCCCAAAAGTGACTATCTGGTCGGTAGGCCAATGATTACATTGTGTAAACATGATCTGATTGTCTGATAGGTGCGCCATAATCTCAAGATCTATTGTGTGGGACAAAAAATGATCTTTGTCTTCTGATTCAAAGCAATCAACAGTTTTTTTATGGTGGATATGCACGTGTTCCTCACAAGTATATATAACGCTACCCTTATTTAATAACTAGGAAGGTTTTTGGTCAGGTCAAACCGGTTGAACTCTCAGTTACGCCTATCAATCGGTCAGCTCGACCCGACTAATCTTACCTGAATGTTTTTATTGGACCGTGCACTTAAAGTTGACCTTCGAGTCGGGTTGGGCATGAGACATCCAACCTGACCCAATATTTACATATAAAATGAAGGAAAACAGAGGGGTTTTAACAGGGTCAGTTCGGGTTTTGGGATTAGGTTAGGGATGCATGTTTTGAACCAAACATCAAAACTAAATTGAAAATCGAGAGAACCGAATCGGACTGAACCACACCAAAACTCGACACAAACTGAACTGAACTCCAATTCGGTTCGATTTCGGTTTGGATGACTTGAAACCGAAAATCGGGAAAAAACTGAAAAAATACCCTAAAAATAGGTATTTTACCAACACCAAACCAAATCGGTTTTGGTTTTGGCTTCAGAAAAGAAAAATTGAACCAAACTAAACCGAACACTGAAAAATTCGGGTTCAGTTCGGTACACCGAACTTGCACCCCTAGATCAGGGTCAAATATATACCTTTGACCCTTTAGGTCAGGTCGGGTGTACCCGTTTTAAATCGTGGACTTTAACTCTTATAAGTTGACATCTACTTTGAATAACTTGCACCCACCCAACATGTTTCCTTTGAAAAGTGCTTTTTTGGTAAAGGTCGCCGAAATTTTTTTCCGACCCCTATTTCGGTGAACTTCGAAGAAATTTGTCACTATACTCAAGATCAATTGTGTAAAAGATTGGGATGAAAAATAAGATCAATCGTGTGAAAGATTAGGATGAAAAACGATTTCAGTATCTAGGGCTGCAATTGAGCCAAGCCGAACTCGAGCTTGGGGTCAGCTCTAGCTCGGCTCTACCTCAAATGAGTTGAGCTGAGCTCAGCTCTAGGCTCTAGGAAATAAAAAATTTTGAGCTCTAGCTCAGCTCTCCGAGATAAAAAAATTTGAGCTCTAGCTCGGCTCTCCGAGCTCGAGCCAAACTTCGAGCCCATATAAGTTCAAATAAAAAGGGTTTTTTGCAAATACCCCCCTGAGTTATGTTGATATTACAAATAATCCCCCCCGTTATAGCTATTTGCTTTAAACCCCCTGAGTTAGCATTTTGATGTTTATAAAACACCATCTTTAACGGATGCTACTTTAAATGGTTAATCAGCCGTTAAAGAATAGTCTAAATGCCATATTTATCCTTTTTAAAATTAATTACTAAATTGCCACCCTCTACATGTGGTAAGAGTAATTTTAAATCCACCCCTCCACTTAGAAAAAAGAGTGTCTCAACCTTTCACACGATGTATCTTGAGATCATGGTGGCACCATCAGACAGTTGACTGCATTGAATTAGACGATTGAGGTCGTTTATCGTCCCAACTATTAAGTCGTTTATCGTCCCAACTATTCACACGATGGATCTTGAGATCATGGTGGCACCATCAGACTGTTGATTGCATTGAATCGGACGATGGAGATTGTTTATCGTCCCAACCTTTCACATGATGGATCTTGAGATCATGGTGGCACCGTCAGATTGTTGATTTTTTATTTCATGTGGTACACATCCAAAAAAATGACCTTAAAATTAATTTTAACCGTATACATGATGTTAAGGTCACTTTTTTGAGATGTGTGCCACGAAATAAAACACTGATCGTCTAATTATATGCCTAAACTATCTCCATCACCTTATTCAATGCAATCAATGTGTTTTAGCGTGGGTGAACTCAAAGATTCGGTGGATGGAAGCAGACGCGGTTAGACAATCCAATTCCTAAAAATTGGTCTTGAATGATATAGGAAATTGGAGGGACGAGTATTTTGAGTGGAACACGTAGATTGAAGGTTTTCTTTTCAAGAATAATTGCATCATTTGCCACAAATCCTCCATTGGTTAAGTATTTGTCCAAACGTTGGCATGCTTTAATGGGGGAATCACCCATCTGATGAGTCTTGAATCTGATGAGTGAATGAAGGGCCTTTTAGAAGAGTACCTTTAAATCCACCCATTGAATCTTTAAGTTCACCCACGCTGAAACACGTTGATTGAATTGAATCGAACGATGGAGATCATTTATCCTCCCAATCTTTCACATGATGGATCTTGAGATCATGATCGTACCATCAGACGGTCAGTGTTTTATTTCACGTGGCACACATCTCAGAAAAGTAACCTTAACATCACGTGCATGCTTAAAATTGATATTAAGGTCACTTTTAGGAGTGTGTACCACATGAAAAAAAAAGTCAATCGTCTGATGGTACACCCATGATCTAAAGATCGATCTCATGAAAGATTGGGACAATAAAAAATCTCCATCGTTTGATTTAATGCAGTTGATGTGTTTTAGCGTGGGTGAACTCAAAGATTTTGTGGGTGGATTTTAAGGTACTCCTTTTAGAATAGTGATAAATTATAATGGTGTGACTTGTAAATAAAAGTGAATGAAGGGCCTTTTAGAATGGTGATAAATTTTAATGGCATAACTTGTAAATATAGATGAATGAAGGGTCTTTTAGAATGGTGGTAAGGGCAAAATAAGCTTTCCGTCCATAAACTCACGACTAGTTAAGGGGTTATATGAAACAGAAACACAAAAATAAGGGCTGTAGAATAAATACCCATAACACGGGGGTATATGCAAAAAAAATTGGGGGTATATGCAAAAAAACCCAAATAAAAAAAATCTTGTTAGTGTTTTTTTCAAACACTACCTTCTCTCTTGTTTTTTTAATTTTTTTCTAATGGTTATAGACTTTCACTCTTCAAATATAAAGAACTATATAATAATATTTTAATTTTGTAGGATATTTCTTTTATCGGTTAAAAGATTGATTGCGGTTGCCGATTATCGATGCTGTGAGACAAGAGCCCAACACTCCAAAAGTGTATGGATTAGCCCGAATAATTAACAGTTGTTGGTATTGGCAGCTGCCCGGTCGGTAAGAGAGAGAGAGAGAGAGAGAGAGAGAGAGAGAGATTAGTGCGTCTGAAGCTAATGGAGCTGCTGGCTTGTTGAGAGCTTTTGAGAGAAGAAGAATACAAAGTCTATCAGTTTCATATCTGTCATGTTGGAACTCTTTAATTTACATTTTGAGAGATAAGAATAATGCAAACCTATGAAATGATAAGGAATACTAAAAAGTGTTGTCTGAAATGATAAAGACTGAAAAGTGTAGTTGGAACCTTTTAATTTACTGTTTTGCCTTTCAAGTCGAAGTTTAGACCAGTAAGAAAAATTTAAACTGTTACTTTGAACGTTAGAACAGTAAAAGTATATGTATATTATTTAATTTATCATTTAAAAGTACATGTATGTTTTATATTTACCGAGCCGAGCCATAAAGCTGAGCCTGGCCCAGCCAGCCTTAGCTCGAATTCTATAGAATGAGCTTCAAAAGAATGGGCTTGACTCGGCTCTAGAACTGAGCTTCAAAGATCAAAAGCTCTCATATTTAGAGCCGAGCCGAGTCAAACTCCCGAGCTAGCTTGACTCAATTGCAGCCGTATCAGTATCCAATATGTAGAAGATTGGGATGAAAAAAGATCTCTATCGTCTCGGACAAGGCGGTCAAGACTCTCACATGTGAAAACTTTGGTTCTAGGTAAAGAAATTTTAGTTGTAAATTACGAGTCTAGGATCGAGTTAGTATAAGTATCCAACTATTATAGGTGGACACCAAAACAAGAACGTAACCAAGATTTTATGTTGGTGGGAGCAAGCAATGATTAATAGACGTTAATATTTATTTTACCGTCGATGAGTATCCCCTCTCCCCTTGAGGCCATTCTAAGGATTTATATCATGTGCCGACCTGACATATGTTGAATTTGGGGTGTGCATGTGCCCTGAGATTAGGCGAGTGCTCTAAGAGGTCCGGATACACATATTATCAAAAAAGAAAAAAAACTCTTCAATATTTCTATCATGACTCATCCTAACTTATTCTCTTTGACTTTTTTGACTTGTTCTCACACGTGCAACGCACATGCCTTTTCTAGTTGACTTTAAAACATTCTAAAGGACTTTAAAGCATTCTAAGTAGAATGATCATAAGTCGTATGCTTAACAAAATTAATTGCTTTCTAATTTTTTTGGTTAAGCTGGTGATGCACATGAACTTTTAGTATAATAAAAATATATTATTCTCCCTTTTTCTTCTTATTCCAATGTCATAGTTAGGTGATTAGGTCTCATCCCACTACAAGTTGGGAGTTGGGTGGTTGTTTACAATTTTGCCTTTGCTTCATGGAAGTCTATCTATACTTCTAGATGGCAAGGTATTAGGTAGCAAATTGGGATTTGGTATTAGGCATCGGTCCATGAAGGATTGATACATATCGCCAATACATATGATATGTATCGGTCTCGGCCGATATGTTGATATTTTTTTTCTAAAACAATATGATGCATGTTATAGACTTATAGTCTTAAAACCATAGCTTAGACTTATAATCTAAATTATTAAATGATATTTTCTTAACAATAAAGAAATTATTTTTTAAAAAATAATTAATTTTTTTAACACTACAAAAAAATAGTTTATTAGCAGTAATTTTTTTGAGCAAAAAACTGTCGCTATTAATAAAAAATTATTAAAGATTATTAGCGACAAGGGTATTAACGACAGGTTTTTGTTAATAACGGCAGTTTTTGACTGCCACTAATAGTCTTATTTTTTGTAGTGTAAAATTCGTAGGTATCGGCTAAATGATATTGGGATGGTATAAGTATCGATATTGGTTTGCCAAAATACCGACATATCTGTATCGGCCGATATTTGATTCCATGCTAATATTATTATATTATATAATAATATAATAAACAGTTGTAACTACTAGAAAAAAAATATATATGTGAATTAAAAAGGTTGACTAATGAAAGTGTTATTGACAGTCAAACTCTTTTGTTAATAGAGACGTTTATGTAGATTGTAGAATGCTGCTTTTGTATTATATTATTATATACACTTTATAGGGCTGCAAAAGATGAGGGTGCTTAGCACCTAAGAGCCCATTAAAGATAAGGATTAATGGGTTGTTAGAGGTGTCAATGTCATCATTTACAATGTGCCCTTTAACCACGGTATCCTGCAATTGGTGACTATTATGGACTTTATCACTATAAAAAAAATGTACCTACGCTAACGGCATATATGCCGACAGCTGAAGCCGTCGACATAGGGTTATTTTTTTTAAATTTATTTCCTAACCTACGCCGACGGCTGAATTCAACAGCCGTCGGCGTAGGTATATATATATATATATATATATATATATATATATATAAAATTAATAATAATAATAATAATAATTTTTTTTTTCAATTTCTTCCCCCCTGCTTCATTCCCATGCTATCTTAATCGATTTCGGCATCGCTCTCTCTCCATTTCAAATTTTCAAACAACATCCAATTATCAATATTCAATTTATCGGGCCAAGCCCTCTTTCAGCACCTAAAAGAAATTAAGTTCAAAGGGATGAGGTTTTAGAAATTTTTCCAATACCTTAAAAGTGCCTAAGTCATCACTTAAGCGAGCGATAAGTGATAACCAATAAATAAGCTTTGATCCATGCTTTAAGCAATCAATAGACTCTTTGGTTATGGGTCGCCCTTGGAGAAAGTAGGCATGAGTCATGGCTAGCAGCCCGCCAATCGAGATCGACGCATTGCTCAAGTACTCATCAAGAGTCGGCGTGTATCCGCTGCTAAACCACCTTGCTTCTACTAAGTATGCTTCACATAGACTTGTCCACTGTAATAAAAAAGATTAATTATCAATTACTAATTAAGTATTAATTATCAATCACTAAAAATCTTGTAACACTCATACAACGATATCTATATATATCACACTAAATTTTGTATTTCACCCTAAACCGAGCATAAAACATCTCAATGAAGTCAAGAGATAAGATTAATACACACAAACAAAGGTGAAATCTGCTTTGGATGATTGTCAAACCCGATCAAACAAGAGATAAGATTTCCAAGGGCATTATGAATTTTGTATAAATCAGACTTTTGACATGATTAATTAAGGTCTCAACGCGGAAGGGCTTTGACCTTGGCCCGACGGCCCGCCGTTACATGGATGGGCTTAGGTAGGTGGCCTAATATATAAATGGGCTTGCACAAAGCTAGACCTATTAGTAAGTCGGGTCAAATATGAGCTAGTTCGAAAGGCCCCATTAAAATCGGACAATTTAATCTTGGCTTGCTTGCTTGGCCCGACCTGATTAACTAAGATCCTCTATATATCCTAAGGACATATTGCATCCATCCAAGAATAGTTCCCAAAATTTTCTTAGACCTAATCACCTAATTGACATCGTAAGTTGAAATTTCATTCTAAGGTGAGCTGATAAGATAATATAGAACCTTTCATTAGAATCTACTTTGTTTTCTATAGATCCCTCGGATGGTATACAACTACAAGCCAATCTAAAGGCTCTATATCTTGACTTACAAGAGCTCCACATGGTTGTTCAAGCCCTTCACCATAAACTTTACATGACATCAACACCCATGTAATGTAACAAGCACTGCTACCATTTTCATCCCCTTTGTAGATAATCGTGGATTGATTTCCTTAGTATATATTGCTTAGGATACGAGCTGTAGCAATGCCAGAACCCATTAAACCTCCACCAATAACAACAACTTTCTTTATACGCCTTGGTTTTAGTCCAACATCAGTTACATTAGGTACCTGTGAATATTTGTGCAACTTTTTTTTTAGTTCAGACAACATAGTTTATGATTTCAGGTATCACAGATTGACAACACGTCTTTCTCACAGGTTCTGTTATTACTAGACTTGTGTTTGGTACGTGGATTCAAGGGTTGGAAAGTTTGGGTTAGGGTTACGTTGAAGGAAGAAGCAGAGAGAGAGAGAGAGAGAGAGAGAGAGAGAGAGAGAGAGAGAGAGAGAGAGAGAGAGCAAGTCCTAATTAAAGTGACTGCCAGCTAAGAAGATATCAACCAGAAATGCTACAAATGAAAAATAAAAAAGTAGAAAAATCTCATGTATAAAAAGACGAGATCATGATGCATGAGAAAATTTATCAAAGAAAAACACCTTGGAAGTTGAGCGCTGAGCAAAGAAGACATGGACGACCTTTTGCAGTACTTGATAGCACCACCAATTTTGAATACTTTGACTCTCGAATCGTAAAATCCCATCTTAGTTCATAGTGGTGTCGTCAGAAATTTATACTAAAGCATCTCACATTAATCATGACTCAAGTAGATTGGAAACATTATTAATGTAAAACAGCGCGTGAACTTAGGCGCCTTTCTTTCATATGGAAGGCTACCTAAAAAATTTCATGACTCATTGGCTACAAAAAGTATAGCAAGAATTCCAAACGATGGCACTGAACTTCCTTACAAATGCTAATGCTGATCATCATGTATCATTAGAACTTTATAACGAAAAAAGGAATACATACTTTTAACAGGCCAGAATATCCTCCAAATGCAACGCCCTTGGCAATTGCATCAAGCCACACAACGCACATGTGCACGCGCACTCCCGCACACACACACACACACTCTCTCTCTTGACTTTGATATGAAATCAAAAGTAAAGTGACGAGGCAATGCAAGACAAGCACTCCACACACACTAACCTATAAGAAAATCTCTCCACACATAGGGGCCAAATCACAGAAATCCGCTAATGATTTGAAATTGAAACAGTTTCATATTCAGCAAAAAAAATTTAAAAATTGACACGCGCACACACACACACATGCTTGTGTTTTAATTTCTTCGAGTTAGGACCTCTCGGACTTCATAGAGCTCAAACCTAAGGGGAAATCACAAGTCAAAGGTCTCGTGAAGGGATTGGCTAGCATCTCCGTAGAAGGAAAATAGTCCACAAAGATCATGCACCCACCCACGCGATCACACCCGCGCGCACACACACGCACTATTGACTTTGATATGTAATCAAAAGCAAAGTGAGGAAGCAATGGAACACACACACACACTATAAGAAAGTCTCTCCACACACACTAACACTATAAGAAAGTCTCCACACAGGGGCCAAACAACAGAGTTTTGTTTTCAGCAAAAATATTTGACGCGCACTTGCGCGTACGTCCCCACACCACACACCACCCACCCGCGGATACGGACATGCGCAGACACACACATAGGAGCCAAACGCTGAAACCCGCTAATGATTTGAAATTGAAGGAGCTTTTGTATACATAAAATTTTGAAGGTAAATAATTGGTCTGCCATTATCACCTGAACATATTTTTAGGGTAATCTGAATTCCTAAAAGTAGTCATATATTGCTTTTCTTGATTGACAAATTCCCAGAAACGAGTCAAAACAATTCTGATAATCAAAATAAACATTTTTACAAGAACTTAAACCCCTGTCATCCAGGTGCTTGCATAAGTCAAAAAATTTTGCTTTTCAACACCAAATATTTTTTTGTTAGAATGGCCTATAAGTTTCTTATGGATTATAATAGACATAGGGCATACCAGCATCATTTTGACAACCTTTGACAACCCTATAAGCCTTGGCAGACATTGGGTGCCTAATAAATAATCACAAGTTTCTCAGCGCGGTATTTCCTATGGAATGCAAACAACAGGATCAGTCTCATAACCTCCTCAGATATAGCCCAAATATAAAAGAAAACAACATACCTCCACCCCCAGGAATTATCCCTAGTGTGAGCTCTGGCAAGCCAAATTGGGTTTCTGGAGTGGCAATGCGTGCGTGGCAAGCCTGTATAAAATTTATAGGGAGGATGCATTTTAGAAGCATGCTTGAGAACCTCATTGTGAAAAATGAATAGAAATGGTCCCATTTAGCAGTAGGTACAAACTATTGCCAATTTTAAGCCACCACCTAGTGCAAGTCCTTGAATAGCAGCAACAGAAAGCTTTTTGGCATCTAAATCAAGATTAAATGGTGATCAATTGATCATGACTACAGATAAGAAGAAAACTTTGCTTTGACATAAGTTTCCACAAATTATGAAATATTTCCTATATAAATGCAAATCAATTGTGTAATTAACTCAACAAATTCCCCCAAAAAAGTGACTAAGGTGAATACCTTCAATAATGTTGACCAGTATTTCAATACACACATTTGGTAGAAGTGAAAGATTCCCTGCTAAAGAAAAGTATACTCTGATAAATGCCCATAATCATAATTGGCTGGGGATTCAAAGACCGAGATATATATCGGAGTATCAGCTGGGTCTCATGCCAATACGTATTGGTTATATTGGATACGTATAAGCCAAACCAGGGATTTAAAGACCGGTATATCTCAGCGTATCAACTGGATCCCATGCCGAAACACATCAGTTATATTGGATATATAAGCCAAACCAGCCCATATATATTAAAGTACCTTTTTTCTATTATTAACGTAAAAAAAAACAAACATAATTTTGCTAAAATTAGGGCATTTTTAGCATTTTGTCTGGTTCATATTGGATAAATATGACCAGATATTGGGCTGCTATTTGACCGGTTTGACCCAATATTTAACCTCGTATCGAATCGTATGTTAACCTAATACAATATCAGCCTCATATGCATTGGATATGGCTGAAATTTAAAACCATGGTCACGGCCAATCCAAGTGGTGGCTCATCAATTCAATGGTTTGGATTGAAGGACACATGCACCAATATGTGGTAGAGATCAGAGGTGATTATGATATTTGATGGAGCTAAACGCCACCACATAAATAGAATGAAAATACCTTTATCTCTTCATCAAAATTAAAGTCACAGAATCAGTAAAAAGAACCAGTACTGAACTATTGATTATAACCTTAAAAGATGGAAAACTTGGTAATGAAGAAAAAGGTTTCCTCTAGAAAGAACTTCTCTTTTGCTAACATAATAAGAGCATGCATCAAGTTGCTATAAAGCAGAAAATATCAAGTAGTCATAAAGCAGAAAATATGTAGAGAAATTAAAAAAAATTAAACGAAATGAAAAAATCGTAGGGATCTGCGGAGACTAGCTTTTTCGATTTTAGTTTTTTTTTTTTTTGAAAAATCAGTTAAGGCAACCTAAACCGAATGTGCAGTTTTTGGTTTGACTTAGGCTGAACTGAACTGAACCAAAAATTTCAGTTTCTGCTCGGTTAATTGAATCTGCACCAACCATCTTAGTAATATGAAAATATAAAAATAAAAATAACAAAGCACTAATTACTACACTTGGCATGAAGCAATAATAAGAAAACATGGCTAGAATCATCACATACATGCAAATTCTTAAAACTAAGAACAAAAACTAATTAAGAATCCATTTATTTAAACATTATTTAAGATAAAAATAAAAATTCTAAAACCAAGAAAACGTAAAGAGAAAGCAATGTTTAATTCCATTTATTTTAATATAAAAATAATATATTATATATTAGAAGAATGAAAACAAATCCTAAAACATGGCGTCCTCCATCATGAACAGCTTGGGAAACAAGTCCCATATGAATGAGGGGGATTTAGGGTTTGAGCGAGAGAGATTTGAGCAAGAGGGGTTTGAGCGAGGGGGAATGAGGGGAGAGGGGAGAAGGGGGATGGGAGAATCGGAGAAGGGAGAAGGAAGAAGGGAGAAGGGAGAAGGGAGAAGGGAGAAGGGAGAAGGGAAAAATACACTTTGCTCGATTGAATAGGTTGTGGGCTTAAGTGGAGTGGGTGGGTTCGGCCCAAATCTTCCCCTACGCCGACGGCGTCTTAATTTCAGCCGTCGGCGTATCCATTATTTTTTGTAGTGTTAGGGGCTTTAAAATTGTAGAATTCATTTATTTTTTGTAATAACTTGACTGTTCGGACCTCTTAAAGCACCCTGACTAATTCCAGGGGCACGCACCCAAAGTTAGCACATGTCTAGTCAATATGGGATACAAATCCCTAGGGTAACCTCAAGGGGGGATTTGAAATTAAATCTTCGTCTTTATGAGGCATGTGTTACACGAAAGCTCTCAAATTAGTCAAGGATGTATCTCACTATATATGATCAAATAAGAACGCAAAATAAAAGGAAATCAAACACAATCACACAAGAGATAATATTTAAGTAATTCAAAATTTTGCCTACGTCTACGGGCAACAATGATTCACTATATTGATGATTCCATAAGATTACAAAAGCGCTCAACACTCATCAAAGCTCTCCACAAATCCCTAAATAGTTTTATCAAAGCTTTACAATGATATCTCAATTCATTAATTCGTCTAAGAGTTTTCTCCTTAAATATAGAAGACTTAAATCGAACTTCTAGTTCAAACACAACTTGTTTAAATATACGCTCAAAGCGTAACTCATTTGTCACAGGTCGCTCAAGCGACTTGGATAAAAAAAATCGCCCTTTAAAATAGTACACCAGCCGTTCGAGCGAGTACTAAAGTCGCTCAAACGACTTATACTAGGAAGTTGGCCCTTTTGGATGTGTCATCTCGCTCAAGAAACAATCAAATCCGCTCGAGCCAACCAAAAGTTAGAGCTATATACAACAGTAGGTATCAGAAACACTCGCCAAACCCCCTAATAATTGTATTGAATGACGAGAAGGTGCTTAATTTATAGTGATGCTTTCTTTTTCTCACATTAAAGAGAGTCAAATATCTACAAAACCATATGGATACTGATGCTTTCTTTTTCTCACATTTATCCACCAATGGCTCATGTAGGGCAATTGACAATAGGGAGCTAATACTTGCACACGAAATTTGTATCGTTGCACAAAATTTTAAAGGAAAACTTGACAATAGAGTGCATACAAAATTTTAAAGGAATACTTGCATACAAAATTTGTATCGTTGCACAAAATTTTAAAGGAAAACTTGATTTATTTTTTCAGACATGTGTCTTGTGAAATATTATTTAGGGCGATGTACCAAAAGGCGCCTTGTGCCTTACTTTATAACTTCAAAAACGTGAACTGTTCTTTATCACTGCCGGGCGCCCCCAGCGCGGATTGCACAGCCCTCATGCCGTTTAAACCCACGCACAAGCATAGAGTATATTACAAATTTACCCTTTTTATTATATCCCCTCATAAGTCTGTTAAATATCAGTTTTGCCATCAATATAAAGCCTAAAACCTCCATTCGAAGCCTCTGGTTCGGGCTGTCTTCTCGTGCGAAAGGGTTAGTGAAAACCCTAATTTTCGAATCCTCCGTTGGAGAGAAGCCGTGGTTGAAGGCGGTTTTAGGAGAAGCCTTACGAAAAGCCCTCCTCTCGTTCAACGTGTATCTTTAAAATCTCGCGCCGCTGCTTGTCGCGAGGTGAGTGGTTGGTATTAGGGTTTGAGACCTCCTTCAACCCCCGCCTCTCTCTCTCTCTCCATATCTCTTGATCTGCATTGTGTATGCATGATCTGGAGGTGCATTACATCACTTCAAGGGCGTCGAAGCTCACGCCGTCGTCTTCTGCCAACAGATTGGAACCATTGAAGGACCTCCAGGTAATCTACTCTGCAGAAACCCTTTTTTTATGCTTTGTTTCTCTTAGTTCACGAGTATCACTAATTTTGTTGTTACTGTGTGTTTTAATATTTTTTTAATGTTTGATTTGCTTTACGACTTTTTGCTCTGTTGTTATCATGTCGATCTGAAGATGTTTGGTAGTTCATGGTTTCCTCCCAAAACAAACCCATTAACGAAAAAAATAGTCTAAAACCTAAAGGTTTTAGGAACAAACTGAACAAAAGCTGAAATTTTTTTTTCCCTCATGTATAAGTAGAAAAAGGCGAAAGAATAGTTCGCTCTGCGCTCACCACACGACTGCCTAGAAGGAAAAATAAAATAAAATTGGACTACATCACAAATATTGCCAATTAATCGGTCAAGTCCTGGCCGATTAATCGGCGATAAAGTCGGGATGACTGCAAGTCGTCGACTTTTTCCGATTTTTGAAAAAGTCGGACCCTTTTGTGAGTACGCTCCCAACTTTACAGTGAAAGGCAACACTAGAGTGTTAGATGTTGTTTGTTTTACACAGCTTCCCACCTGGATTTCATTTAAAGAGCTACCTGCAAAGCTGAAAATGGGCATAAGCTCCCGAAAATGGGCCAAAGCTGGTAGCATTCAAAATCAGCTTCTGGCTTTAGCGTATGTGGGAATTTGTTTTAAGTGGAAGCGCGAAACTGGAGCCATGCCAAATAGGGCCCTAGTTTCATGTTGTGGCCCCTATTGTATATTATGGTTATGAGTGCTAATTTTTTATTTTGTTAAGGTTGAAAGCGGCGATCTTATTGGATACGGTTTGATACTAGAATTTATTGGAAGATTTCCAATCCTTGTTAGTTTGTCTGCTCTCAATGAGGACCAACTTGTTCAGGTATACTCCTTTTACATAAATTTTACCCTTTGTGTATTAGCTGATCCAGGCTTCTTGACACAGGAGTTTTTATTGGGTTGGACACCTAAATTTGACCTGTTGGGTCGGGTTGGGCATAAAATCGCATGGATCTGGTCGACCTGACGGTCCTGACCCGATATTTTATATTAGGGAGTCAAGGTAAATAGGGATTTTTTAACCCAATGGGATGAGGTTTTCGAGTCAGGTGTCGGGTCAGGCTTATGATGCCCTTTACCCATCAGGCCAAGGATCAAAATCTCTAGTTGAATTTCAGTTTTGATTTTGAAGAGCGCCAAATGATTTATGCATTAGAAAGAGATTTAAAAGCTTGAAGAGCGCCAAATGATTTCAATATAATTTTGAAGGACTAAACTTCACAAATTCTGCCAGATATAAACTCAATTGTTAAGAATCGAAGAACCCCCCAACCGTAATTCATATTAGAGCAACCGCTAGTCTCTCGTCCCTTGCTCTTTTTCGTAATAGATCTCAGTTGTAGTATAGAGATCCTAGTTTACCCGGTTTTAACTGCTCTGTACATAACTCTCTACAAGAATACAATTAACTTATTAAATAAAATAGAGACAACCAACTAACCAACCAACCAAACAACGAAAAAACAACCTTTAAATCTGGCTCGGCGAAGGTCCTTCAATCACCTTTGCTTTCGATGTCGAGATTAGTAACAACTCCTCACACTATCAGCTCCCGTTGTGAATTAGGTCTGATCCTCTTCGAACCCGTCTCTTGGTCGTTGGATTAGGATCAAACTCTGGAGACACGTGCATCTGTTTCTTGCTCGTATTCAACTCATTGACAACGACAGCGGTAAGGACCCGTGGTTTGTTCGGTACTAGCCCATTTTGGTCATTCCATCCAAGGACAAAGAGACGGAATGGATCTTTACCGTAGAACTCAATAAAACAATTGTGTACACGGATGTCAGTTAGTAAATAATTCGTGAGATCCAAATCTCTCGTATACTCCTCGATACGGAGACCCAAAATCAGATCAGAATTATAATTAGGATAGGGATCATTGAGTAGTAGAGTAGTAGGTAGTAGCAGTATTATATGCGTATTATAAGATTTTAAAAAGGGCTTTGTACCAAAAAGCGCCCTGCGCTATTTTATATTACCAAAAAAAGCGGCCTGCGCCATAATATATAGGTAGTGTAGAGCATAGTGACAAATTTTGGCGAAATATCGCGAAATGGGGGTCAAACCAAAATTTCAAGAAAATGTGGGACAAATTTTCTTGTACAACAATAGTGTGTACCAACTGGGCTCGTGAGGGAGCACCAATTACAGTGGTGAGGATTAACTAATAAAATCCAACCCACACCTTGTGAAGACAAAGGTGGGAAACAACGTGGAGGACAAGTATCGAACCCACGACCTACTCCCTCACAATGGAGGGAGTGTACCAAATGGGCTAATGCCTCTTTGCTTGTTCATGATTTTAGCCATCTATATTCCCTGGGTGGTTTAGAGGGTGTGTACTTGATGATAACTTTTTGTTGGGACCACTCATGTAAATTTTGTTTAAATGACCAAATATCGGCACTGGTTGGAAGTGTGGGTAAGCCACACCGTCAAACTGCTAGATCATAGATTGATATGCAATGAGCCCAAAAATCTCAGTTTTTTAGAGTTATGTGCCATCCGATCTATGCAATCTACTATCAACGTTGTGAAAAATTTTAATGGTTGATATTAACGTTTGTCAATCATATGATTCACATCCACTTATGGGCATGATTTGTTAGCTAAAATATTTTCTAGTAACGGGTTGCCATTTGGACAATTTAGATTGATCATAACTGTGTACCACATGTCAATATAGTAAACCACACTTCATTAGAGTGAGATCAAAATTTCTAATTTAAATGTGAACCAGCATCTATGTACCAAACAGTGTTTAAATGATCTTTATAATAATAATGCCACTTTTAACTCACACTATTAAAATGTGATTTATCATTGTGCCATGTGGAACACATTTTTGATTAATCTAAATTGTCCAAGTGGCTATCCATCTTTGGAAAAATGTCTCAGCCAAAGGACCTATAAGTGATTGTAAACCATTCGATTGGTAAACTTTTATATCAGCCATTAAAATTAAAAACAATTGTTGGAATTAGAGTGCACAAATCGGATGATTTGAATCTCTCAACAAAGTGTGATTTTTTTTACTCATAGTCCTTCAATTGATGATATATCCCTTTCACGATATTGATTTTGACAATCATAAGACAATAAATTATGTAAGATTGTTTAAACATCATTTAGTGTTTAAATGACAGTTAAGATAGTCACTCCCTATTGAGTATGACCAGACTCAGCAGAGTTTTTCTACAAGATAGAAAATATTTTACCATTTTGATCAAAGAGTTAGTCTATAATGAGTGTCCACTCATGATGAGTGGGCATCGCAATCCACATGTGCCTGCGACTAGTGACTTGCACAGAATTTCAAGTATTTGAAGTTTATAAAAGTCACTCAGCCGAAGGGATATATGGACTGTGATGTTCACTCATGATGAGTGGATGCCCATTGTAGACTAACTCTTTAATCAAAAGCCTACAAGAGCCTTCAAATAAGATAGGTAGAGACTAAACAACAAAGTTCCACATTAAGGAACCAAAAGTTCTTTGATCACGTATTTTGGGGAAACTTTGGTTTTCGGTAAAAAAATTTTAAATATTAAATTATTATTATTAATTTTTTAAAATTATAAATATATATGTTTTTAGAGATTTAATCCCCGAAATTTTTCCGAAGGTATCAAAATTAATTCTGAAATATACCGAAAGGACCACCCCCCACCGAAAAATTCCCGAAAACAAAATTTGTCACTATGGTGTAGAGAGAGAGAGCATCTAAAAAATATAGATACTCTCGATCACTTTAGGCTGCAATAGGTTTTGAGTTGGGGAGTTGTGAGGGGTTGCATTGATAAAAAAGGCTCAACTAAGCATCGTGACAAATTTTGTTGAAATTTGCCGAAAAGGGGGCCAAACAAAAAAGTCTGCTTAGCTAATCATAGCAATGAACATTGGAATTAGTCATATTGAATAGATTTTGACATAAATTAGGGGTATACCTATACTTTTGAATCCATGTGAATCAATGAAAATAGATGAAGAAACTATATGTTAATTGAATTAAATAGCTGAACAATGCAACCTCCAAAAGTAATTGCTCCTAAAAAACCGACCTATCTAAACCTATGTGATTTGTGTAGTCTACACTGCTATAAATTCTTTACATGATTGTACATGTATTTCCAATAAATTCTGTAATTTCTAAAAGAAGGAAAACTACAAAAAAAGCGGAAGTTGCAAAGCAACCAAAGGAAACATGATATAATCTAATGGAGACACCTTACTAAGAGATATCCATAAGTCAATGCCTTAACAATTCTCTATTTCATTTAAAAACTAACCGCCTTGAATGCCATTGTTAAGTACGACATCACTACCATACACTATAAATAGTTATTGGGGGAAATGGTCAAGTCCATCATGTTGAACCTCATTTTGTATTTTAATCAAATCTGCAGCCATTGGTTATGAGAGAATCTTAACTTCCACTCTTTAGAGGATGACCTGTAGTCAAAGATTCTCTCATTTCCAATGGTTGAATATGTGGCTGAACACGAAATCAGATTTCAACCAGTTGAACCTAACCTTATTAACAATAATAACCATAATTATTGATATTTTTGTGCACTGTGGTCTGTGGCCAGTGGACAATTGTGGGCTGATTGAGATTAATGATAAAAATTGTTATGGTTACTTACAGATGTCTTCTTGCTATGTAATCTGGGTCAGCTGACTTACTGTGGGCTGATGTATTCTGTTGTATGCTAACTTGCTACCCAAAACTCGTCACTGATGTACATGAATAATAGTAAATAACAAGGGAGAAACTAATTGCATGCGTGTTTTATGCCGTTGCACATATAGTTTGAAAAGAAGACTTGGTATTTTGAGAGCTCTACCTCTTGAAACACCGAGACCATGATGTAAAGAATTTTGGTGCAAATGATTAGGACGAAAAACTATCTTTATCATCTGATTTGACGTCTTTAACCATTGAAATCAGATGATGGCCTTTGACTATCTTAATTCCGTTGATGGTGATCACTTTCTTGTCAATCTTTAGCACCAAGGATCTTTACATCATGGCCATCAACTGCTTTCTTGGAAGATTTGAATAAGTATGTGACAAAATGCAAATCGAATGCCACATGAGTATTTGCAGTAGGGAAAGTCTTTTCTCATGGGAGTTGGTATTCGAGTGAAAACCATTGAACCTTTATTCTTTTCTCTTTAGATACAATTTAGCACTAAACAAATATCTATGCACATCACCTATGTTACCTAGACACACATCATTTTAGTGTCTATTTTTAATGTCAGTTAAAATGTTTAATCATTTTTAATGTTTTTTTTGGTTTAATCAATTTACGAGTTTTTTTGGTTTAATCAATTTACGAGTGTTTAGACACACATCTCTTTATTCTATTCTTCTTCTTCCTAGATACCGAACCTCCTTAGCCAGGCCCAATAAATATTCGGGCCATAAACCCTTTGCGCGGACTATTGTTTGTAGGCTGGCCCGATCTATTGCTGCCCTCAGGTCTGTTACAATGCCAGATCTTAGTTTTGCTAATCAATCACATCAGGCAGTTGGACTGCCCGGTATGGGGGCTAGTCGATGTGGATTGATTAGTTTTCATTGGTGATTTTGATGCTTTTCTTTTTGTCTAAGCAATATTTAGATGTACATAATTTAGAGCATTGAGTCCCTTTACTGATTTGGTTTGGGTTTTAAATGAATACTACTTGGAAGTATAAAATTTGCTACGTCAGCTGAACTATTTATTTATTTTGGTTTTCTACGTTGTAAATGTTTGTGTATAACGATGTGGACTTACTCAAAAAATGCAATTAGCGGGATACAAATTTTCAAAAAAAATTGACTCTTTTATTTTTGTCATTGGTACTTGTTGTCACTCGATTCTTAATTAATGACCCATGCCTTTATTTCGTGTTCAATCTTTTAACACAGGTTGTCAAAGATGATTCCTTAGTTTTTTAAGGCAGTAGGTAGCAACGATAGAAGCTACAATTTATTGGTAGGATACATTGTTCTGATCCGACAAATGTCAAAGAAAATGGCATGTTCTGTCCATATATTATATTGGTAATTTATTGCACCTAGTATACTTACTCTAGCAGTACTCACATTTATGTCTTTGAATGAACGTGTTCAGGAATATAATACATGTAGTCCAAGCAGAGTCAACCATTTTATTTCTTCTCTCCAAAATTTTGAGAAGGAAGCCCTTATGCCAACATCCTTTGGACCCCTTCTCGAGCTCGCCAATGTACGCACATGTTGTAGTCTCATTTATCTTTTGATCGAGAAGTTTGATTTTGTAAACGAATGGTTTGTAATAGGCGGTAAGCGCATACGTTTTCATATCTACCAAATGGCCGTGATTACTGGCCTAGATGTTGTTGGTAGGCCTAGTAAAGTTGATAAGAAAGTCGGCGAAGATGAAGTTAAATTATTTTGTAGTAACTATTTTGGTATGAAGAAAGAAATTATGAGGAGCGAAATTGAGAATATTCTCAAGAATTTAAATTCCTTAGAAAACCTTGATGACTTCAGAAGATTGTCTTTATTGTATTTACTTGTGACCTTTTTAATACCAAACAAAGAACGGACTGTCAACATAGAATACGTATACATGGTTTACGACATTGGGGAATTCAATAAAATTGCATGGGGGAAGATTGTATATGATGAACTGTTGAAAGGTTTAAAGATCTGTTCGAAGAAGTTCAAATCATATAAAAAGCACACTCATTTGAATGGTTGTGCATACGCTCTTCAGGTACTTTTACCCTTTGTAGTTTCAGTCATTGGTTGGGGAAAATCTTTGCATACTCATTTTTTGAAGCTCGTTTTGTAATTCAGGTATGGGCGCTTGAACGTATCTCCATTGTAGCTCCTCATTCCTTACAGTCGAGGATTCCAAGGTATCGGAGGTATTCCACGTTTTTACCGCTCACACGCGAAGCATACGAATGCGTGTTGAGAAGTGCTGATGTAAGATGGCCTATAACCCTAAAATCGAATTCTTATTGTATTTGGTTTTGTTTTATAGTAGTTTATATCTTTGATGTATTTTTCCACAGGTGACAGTTGAGATTAAAGTCACACATGAGGAATCAAGGATCAGTGTCATCCGCAAAGCCTTAAATGCTAGAGGACTAGAAAAGAATACAACCGAATTAATGGTGAAGCAAGTTGAAAGTTTAAAGAAAGAGCTCTGATCCTGTAAGGAAAGGGTTCGATTGTTGGAGAAAGGATATGCCGAGTTGAAGGTAAGGAAATGAAGAAAAATATATCGGGCTATTGATTTAGTAATTGTTTTCGTTGAAATCGAGTGTAACCAATCACTTATTTTTCTTTATAAATTAGCAATCAATCACGTCGAAAGAGAAAGTGGTAAAGGAGGAAGACGAACATACAAAAATATCGAAGGAAAAAGTGCCGAAGGTAATAAAAAAGTTAACTTCGAGATACAAATGATAGTAGGAGATCATTTAGTACAATATTATATCATCTGTGTTGATCAACAATGTTTTCTAATCGGATGACTATTCACACGCTAAACCACTAACTTGTGTATGAAACAGGGACCAAGGATCAATACTCGTGCGACGCCTCTAACTAAGAGCGTAAGAGAACATAGGGAAGAAATACCAATTTCCGAGCCGAAGGTATTATCACAAACTTAATTTTCTTAGTTAAATCCCTTTTTTGTCTATAGAATATAATTGATATCTAAAACTGGTCATATTTTAAAGCAGGGGTCTAACAGTAAATATGAAACCAAGTTAAGAAAACAGCACACTGATGAGTTTTCTAAACATGGTAAAGAGAGCAAAGCAACTAATACGGAAGTCGAGAATGATGTAATCAATTTACCTAGTGATGCGGCCGAAGTGCCAGTAGATTATTGCTCAACCCCAATCATAGATGACTCCGGAAACGATAACACACGCACCATCAACATGGATTTGTCAAAGAACCTCAAGTGCCTAGGGAAACGGGTGTCAAAAAAGTCACACTTGCTGAGAACTCCGTACCAAGCGTTTAACAATCGAAGGGCAACTAAGAAACAGATAAATGCGAAAGAGGTACGTAGTTTATAAGTAAGAAGATCGAATAATCGTAAATTTTATTTTATCTTTATGTGCATGTAGCAAGTGCGGTATGAAAAACACACTGCTAAACTAGAGTTGAGCTTGGAACAAAGTTATCTCGTCGAAATCTTTGAGTGACCTGACGACAAGTTAGTTGCCGTCTATTTGCTTTATTTGAGTATGTTTTAAACATTATGAATTATATTATGCTAAGCGAAAGTTGTATCTTTGATGTGCAGCCTCCTGATTAATCCTCATGGAGTAACCTCAACTAAGGCCTTTCATTATCACAAGGGGCAAGTTCTACCGCTATCAGAGCTTAAGACGCTACGTTCTCCAGCGTGGTTATCAGGAGCGGTATTGAAATGACCTAATTTAAGGATTTGAAAATTTTAAATACTCACTCCGTATTGTACTGAAATATAATACGTCATCATATATATGGATTGCATAGCAGGTTATGGACGCATATTTATTTTTACTGAAGAAACGAGAGGAGAAATATAAGGATAAATTTATGGAGTGTCATTTTTTCCCTATGTGGTATCTCGAAAGTGTATTCGCGATCCCCTTCAAAGTTCTATTTATGACGAAAATCACATTTAACACTAGTTTTGTCCGCACAGGGTTTGTTGCATACTACTAGCAAGGGATATAACAACTTGAACGCAAAGTATAACACGACCATGGGATCAGATGGTTCGTTGCCACCAACACTTACAATAAGTAGCAACTTAAAGAAATTTTCGGACCCGGAACGTGTTGGGTATCGAATTACTAATGTCGAGAAGGTAATGTGTTTAGTTGGATTATATATGTATTTGTGTCGAGAATATAAATGTATATGTTTAAAGTCATTTGTATGTGCTTTTCATTTATGTAATTGACATATGTGATTGATCATAACAAGACATACCTGTCGTTATGTTTAGATATTTATGCCCATACACAGGGAGAGTCTCGGGCATTGGGCCTTGTTCATTATCAATGTGAAAGATAAGAGGGTAGAGGTTCTCGACTCATTTTTGTGTGACGCTCTTATAAAGTAAGAAGAAGAGATTACTATATTGGTAAGTTTTGATATCAGGGTTATATTATTGAACTCCCCATTATGATGCGTTATATGGGGCTAACTATGTTTCTTTTTTTCCTCTGTTATAGAAGGACTTCCTACCTCTGATATTGAGTCATCTAGGGAATGACATGTTGGAGTCGCGGTCATGGTTGTGGTCGGGTCCTGCGAACATTCCTAGGTAGACCAACGGTTGAGACTGTGGGATGTTCGCCCTCAAATTTATCGATTATGCCTCTCGTGGTGCTACATATTCATTCAATCAGGTTAATTTGTAAGATTTGACTGTACTTAGCGGTTTGTGTTTATTCCGTAAATGACCCTCTCATTATTCTATGTATGCAGGCGGATATGATATACTTCAGGAGACGAGCGGCATTTGAGATAATTGTGGGCGCCATTGAACCATAGGGAAAAAGCCGATATAGGTATACATCTTGAGCACCATATATAAAGAACTTTTAATAGTCCAAATCGCTTAGGCCTCGGTTGAAAGCAGTGGAAGGTTGGAATGGTATACATATGTATTTGTATGCATATTTCCACTTTGTGGTCGAGTTTGTCATCTATATTTATAGCTATAATGCACAATAAAATAGGCAGATCGATTTAAGAAGTAAAATAAAAGTAGGGTTATTTTACCTCTGTCCTTTCGGTGGAGGAAAAAATTACGATTGGCACAGCTTCTGTCATACCCGGCGGCACCGAAAGAGCTAAGTGCTCAATCAAAGGCTCCTCGTTATCGCTTTCTTCTTCAGCTGCAGCTACAACTGCGTCTACCGAAGGGGTGTCAATCGGGACAAGTGGGTAATTTTCGCCGGAGCCCTCCAGTGGTACATCACTCCCCGTTTGTCATCTATCTTTTCGCCGGAGCCCTCGAGCCCCGCACATAATCACTTCCATCTGACACGACGGGACCAGACGATGCTAGTAGACATGCATCCGTCACCTCGTTGCTCGTAGACTTTGTTGAGTCACAACGTCAGTATCCTTTCTTGGTACTCTATTCATCTATCGTACCATACACATCCCACCTCTAAAGAGCACAGTTTGAAGATTCTCTATTTTCTAAAGAAAAAAATGTTAAAAATCTCTGAATTAAAGTATGCCAAATCTTTTCGAATTTTACCAAATTTAAGTAAGACGAATCATGCATATACATTTAGATGGTTACATGGATTATGTAATTATAAGTGTGCTTTGGGGGAGAATCAAACTCCATTCGTGGAGGGGAGGGAATAGAGTCGGAGCTGTTTTCAGTAGACATTCGATATCTGCAAATCAGTGATGCCTCAGTGGTGTTTGCGAGAGGTTTAGTCCCTGTATTTATAGTAAAATATATTGAAGTTCATCCCATTTATTGACATTATAATAATCACGTCCCTTGAGGAGACCCATTGGGTAAATCACCTACATATATGTTTCAACATACGCAATAGGACAACATATTACTGCAGTAGATGCGCCAACTCAAGTAGTATAGATTTTGAGCCCCGCACCTAATCACTTCCATCTGACATGACGGGACCAGACGATGCTAGTCGACATGCATCCGTCACCTCGTTGCTCGTAGACTGTGTTGAGTCACAGCGCCCATATCCTTTCTTGGTACTCTATTCATCTATCAGATGTGATCTGTGTGTCGTAAGATGTTCTTTGTCCAACATTGGTCATAAGTCATTTCCATACTTTGCTATTACTCTATGTAAAAGATCCTATGTATCTTAGAAAGCATGAGCATTATAAGACAAAAGTATTGTTTAACTTCTAAAATAAAATTTATTAGAAGTAGAAAGCCAGAACATCAATTACACATATTGGTGTATACCCCACTGCTGATATGTGAGGAGTTCACATGGACTCTTATTAAGCCTTTATATTGGGTTGATCCTCTAGATAAAGCAAAGTTGAATCACTTCAGTACCTGGACCAGTAGTCAGTGTCAAGGATCAAAATATCAGTTTCATTATCGGTTTCAGGCAGGACTGAAAGCGAAAATTTGACCGAAATTTCGATGCCCATTTATTTTAAAAACCAAAACATCGAGGTAACACAATATTGGCCGATACTTTGCTTCCTCGATATTTTCGCCGATTTTTTGAGGATTTCATTTTGGGCGTGACTGAAACCAATGCGTTTCAGCCGAAATTTTGATCCACGCTCAGTGTACTAATTTTTTGTTAGGACCAAGTGCTGAGTCCTATATTGAGGGTCGACTTGACCGAGTTTATACCAAACTTAAACCTTGGCTAAGTAGACTGGGAAATCTGACAGTCCAAATTCGTAAACATTGACTAAGTGAGATAAGTTTATTAATTTTTATTTTAAAAAAGAGTCAGGATAAGTGTCTTGTGCACGAGAACAAAGAATCTAAGTATCTTATCTTCCTCTTGCCATGTGAATTGCCAAGATAAGTGTCATGCACACCTGAGAACAGTAACCTAAGGCAATTCCAGGTTAAGTATCTTATCTTCCTCATGCCATGTGAATGGCCTATCAATTAGTAGATTTATGACATGTAAAACTTATGTTCTGATCAAAATATTGGCTGCAAACCTAGCTGGTTCAAGTTTTCCTGCTTTCAGCCATTTGTTACTTTTGAATTGCATGAATTAATACTTAATAGTCAAGACTACAAAATTCATTCTAACGTGTAACTGGAGGCCTATTATTTATTATTCAAATCTGATACTTAAAGCTTTGACAGCAGAGCATGCAATTAACTTCTTAAAATTATTTCATGAAAGATGGGCCATCTTTTGGTTGTTTTCTTGCTTGATGCAGAAACATAATACACATTTTTTGACATTTATGTCTCTCTTAGGTACAAGCTGCTCCTGGGATTTATAAGAAGCTTCCACGTGAAGACCCTTTCAATTACTTTAGGGATACTCCTGATGATCAGTGGATCAGGACAACAGATTTCACTCCCTCATCTTGTATAGGGCAATCTTCTGCATTGTGTTTGGAGGTTCCATACGGCTGCAAACTTACAGATATCCATGAAAAATTGGTCTATTATAAGGAAGAAGAGGGTCGATTCATATTGGAGAGAGGTTCTTCTTCTTCCCACGGTTAGGACCTGGTTCCCATTGTCGAGCCCCGCTATATTGTGCTTCCATATAAAATTTTATTTAAGATAAATTATTTGGTTCATACTCATGCTTTGAACCGACAATGTTGCTTCTTCAGCAGTACAGTGAATATCATACTTCAAATGGCTGCTGAAACAGTAATATATTCCCGTGAACACTGATTATTCTTTGACTGGAATAGTCAATCATAAAGTGATTATGTGGTGTACACTGCATTAGCATCATCTTGAGGTCTTAATGGGGCAACACCTTATAATAATAGTTACTCATTTTGTATTATTGTAATTGATTGGTTAATTATATTTTTTAAATACACGCAGGCCCTTGAAGAAGCAGAGCTCCCCAAACTGGAATCAACTTATGGCGTGTAGGTTGCGGAATGTTCCTTTGGCGGTTCTCAACTGGAATCGTAGACAAATAGGTCAGCTATGGCATAGCTCTTTGGTAGCCGCTGCCACAGAAGAGTTCACTTACTGTAGTTGATTGCCATTCTCTTCTCTAACTCCTTGCAAAGGAGGGTTTAACTGCTCTAGCAGCAACCTCCCTGCTCTCTACTAGCTCCCTACTAGAGCCAATAAAATTTGCTCTGGCAAAGAGTGGGTAGAGAGGAGGGTAGAGCTGCTAAACAGGTATCTTGCATAAAATTTTGTTATCAAGGAGAAGGGGTACCTGCTAAAGCAGGTAGCAGGATGTTAGCAAAGAGGATGGGAACCTCCTAAAGCAGGTGAACTCTCTTCGCTAGGGGCTAGCAAAGAGATATGCCATACGCAGCCATAGTGTTTTTGCAGGTTTTGCCTTCAGGGCCATTTATTTTCCTCATTTGCATTGTATTGAGTGTTTAGTAACTGCCTATATGGGATTACTGGATCTACACATTCATACAAATTTATGCTTTTGCGTGAGCACTTTGCAGTGTTAAAAATGGCGTATTTCTATTTCCCGATATAGAATGGCGTATTACTTTTGAATGTTTCTGTCCCATTTTTGTAGTCTAAGGATTTTATCAAATTGTCAATAGTTTGCATGTGAAATATTGTAATATATTTATGGGCTTGACGCTGCTGACAGTCATTTAAACACCAAAATGGTGTGTAAAGGATCTTACACCATCAATGGATCATATATTGAAGTGCAACAGGCTGAAATATGGTGTTTGAGGGAAATTAAAATCATCCAATCTGTAGACTGTAATGGCAATTGCTGTTTTCAGTTTTAATGACTGATTAAAGTTCTACTTGTAGGCATGTTTCTTTAGGTTGAGACGTTTTCCAATGAAAGATTGTAACTTGGACAAATTAGATTGATCACAGATGGTCACTACATGGCATCATGATAATCACACTTCAATGGTGTGAGATTAAAAGTCTTAACTTTAATGGTATAACATCATTTAAACACCACCATGGGCCGTTTGACAGAAGTGAAGTTTGCTTTTATACTAGTAGTGTGCATTTAACCGATGTAGGTATTTGATCTGGTAACTGGGGTGGTTCCTTATTTGTTTCTTTCACACAGGTCCTTGCCCTTAATGGATCTTATCACGGTGATACTTTAGGTGCTATGGAAGCACAGGCACCATCTTCATATACAGGCTTCCTCCAACAACCGTGGTATGGATTTTTAGCCGGATAAGAATTTGGTAGGGTTTTTCCATATCAATCACTGGATTTATTCACACGTCTCAAATATTTTGTTTTATTCATCATACAATGGAAAGCTAATGGTATACACACTCAACTCAAACTCTTGCTGAAATGGTCATGTCCGAAAAATAAAATAGTTGCACTCTGTTTTATAACATGGTGACCAGGTCGGGGTTCAGCAATGGTTTGCGGCAGCATTAAAACTTAAGGTATCGACGAGTTTGGAAAAAATGTGAGGAAAATAAAAAATTACTAGATGAGAGGAGGCTTTAAATCAGATGATGGAGATTAGGGCTGCCTCATTGTATTATTCGTGCTTGATTGTCTCGGGTTGTTTGTCTGAGGGTGGTGTTTATTTCTTTTGAATATATTCGCGTACTTAGCGAAACAAAAAAAAAGAATGATAAACTGAAAAAAAGTTTCACCGTTCATGACCACCGTTAGATCTATGATCATCAATGTTTTTTTATGAAAATTGCTTAGTAGCAGATAATCAATTGGCCGTTGGGTCACTTGTTGCTCATCTAGCTCTGGGTCCACTCTATTTTTTTACTAAATTTTTACGTTGGTGCAGACCGTTACCTTTTTTATCTGGGGTTGGGACTGACTTAATTAACGAAGAGAATTGATGGTATTGATGGAATTAGCAATTAGTTGTCCTAACACCCAACTTTGCTTAGAAACAAAGACAAGTTTCAAGCCAACTACCTATTGCAGCTGACATGTTAAGCATGGCATCACACTAATGTGCGCTGCGAGGGAGCAACAAAATTACTCTATTACGCTGTGTTTGGGTTAGCTCTTTTGGGGTAAAGAGCAGCTGTTTCATTTATTGGCTTCGTCAAAGAATTACTTTTACATTTGGTAACACAGCTCCTACCCTCATTTACTCTGGCGGGGAGCTATTTTAAGTTATGAAACTGCTCTATGCCTGCTCTATCTCAGAGCAGATTTTATTTGCTCTGACAGAAAACAGGCAAAGAGCTGCTTTTGCTCTTATAAGAGCTAACCCAAACACAGCCTTAGAAAGAGAGATTAGGATCAAATGATCAATTTCGTTTTTGGTCAGGATCTCATTTGCACAATAAACGGCCACTTGAATATTTATGATCAATGCATGACAACGTATGCCATGTGTACTAGATGGATTGCCCAAGCACAATTCCTGGTGCTTGGGCCAAGCCTACAGTACTAACTATTTTCACAGTCAACTACCTATTGCAGCTAGTGATTGTTTCCCACCTACTATTACTAAAGAAGGCTTTTTGGGGTAATAAATAAGGTATTATTACAAGGGAAGAATACAAAAAAAAAATCTGTAAGGAGCTACGACATCACCATGGCCCCCACCCACATAAATCAGACCAAAAACAGAGAATAAGAAGCTCAACTAAAAGAATTTACATGGTTCGATTTTTATAACCTAGGTCTATGATGAAGAAGAATCACACGGTTTCAATCAAACTCAACGTGATTGGTGAGAGCATGAAACATGGGATTAAAACTTAGGTAAAGAGTACTGAGACTCTCATAAAACGGTCCAGAGTGTGCTGAAATATGCCAACGTCAAGAAAAAATGAGAGTTATAACACACGAAAAATCTGGGCGTATCATGACTATATATTGAAGAGCCCCAATGATGTTGCAAATTGGTAAAAACTTAACAAAAATCAACCTATGGTGCATCTTGTTTGCTAGCAACAACTAAGCGATTAAACCTGCAGCAGTCCTAGATAGCAACAACTAAGCGATTAAACCTGCAACAGTCCTAGATAGCAACGACTAAGCGATTAAACCTGCAGCAATCCTAGATAGCAACAACTAAGCGATTAAACCTGCAGCAGTCCTAGATAGCAACAACTAAGCGGTTAAACCTGCAGCAGTCCTAGATAGCAACGACTAAGCGATTTAACTTGCAACAGTCCTAGATAGCAACAACTAAGTATTAAACTGCAACCAATCACATTCATATGCATAAATTCTTCCACAAGAATTCAAATTAAACAAAATACTAATTTATCATCAACAACACAGCTGAAAATATTAATAGTGCCACCTGATCCCTGACCCGACAAGACCGCCCTCCCTATCAAATGTGACATGGCCATTCCAGCTGAACGGGTCATCATCCTCATGTGGGGTTCTGTGCGGCATCAACTCGCACCCGAGTGGAACTTTGATAATCATATCCTGCCAATAAAGTAATAATATTTAAGTTACTGCCGCAATCACGAACAATGATGAATTAGATGCGGTGGGCTCCAAAGAAGTTGATGAAGATGGTTTTTGAAATTAGCTCCCATATCCTCTGATTTAATTGGATGAACTTTGTTGTGCGAACCACTGAGTAAGCCTTCATCCCGGATGCATTGTCGGCGTCCCGATGATCTGTTGCATACGTTCATCATTACAATACCGACAACGAAATTTACATTGTCCTACGAAGAAATGAATTTAATGGGTAAAAATGCACGTACAAACGATATATTCCCTCCCCTCTGTTCCATGGACTACAACTTTACGTTGCAAATACAAATAGATCAAAGCCTGCATGTTCTGGGCCGTTTGACAGAAGGACATACGGTTTAAGATCAAGCTCTCATAATTTGCTGATCCCTCCTCCGCTAAGATATTTTCAAGGGTTTCCATGTTTGCACCTATGCTTTGTGTAGCAGAGAAACTCAACAACAAAGCACTAAACAGGAAGTGATCCTCACATTGGGTGCCTCCTAACAAACAAGTCTCACTTAATGAAACAATTTTCTTCTACAGTAGGACTTCAAGAAATTCACAAATAACTCACGAAATAAACGAATTATTCTCATAATTAAATTTTTTTTCAAAGAGTTGAGGAATAATTTTTATTCATTATTTTTCAAAATTCATGAATATTTTGAGATTTTTTCATAAAGTAAGGGAATTTGGTAACTATAACATAACTGCTTTTGGGTGCACATTAATTTTTGTATATCTATTAGAGCACAAATCGGTTAAAGTAAACTTTTCAGTTTTTTCACCAATTCGGTGCTAAAAAAGATTTGTGTATGTACCAATTAGTAAATGGGAAAACGCAAAATAATAAAAAAATCTACTTCTATGGAGAGTTGTGTGGGTTTTAGTTCTCATAAGAAAATAAAATGATATATATAATGGAAGGCATAGAGGTACTTTGCAGATTTGCGAATGGCCATAGTGATTAACAAAAGACAAGTGAGGAAGAACATTGGAATCGACAAATGAATTACGCTTTGATTCTAGTCTTGGGGCTGTCGGCCTCCATCAATGGCCCGGATGCCCCACAATGATCTCATATGTCCCTCGTCGCCACAAGCGTATCATATATCATACCTTCCTGAAATAAAAAATCATTGAAATGTCAAATATATTATATTCATTATGCGATATGGCAATTATTGAAGAAGATCATGAAGATAAAACTGATGTTTGCACCTGAAAGCGATACTAATTAAGTAATGAACATATTGTAGAATGTGATTATATACATTCTCGAAATAACTATCGTCTGCACCTGGAAGTGATCCTCACATACAAAAACTAAGCTTTAATTAGATATTAATTAAACATAGAATAGTCACTTTGCTCCAAAAAGTAACTGACTTATACTCAGTTTCGCACCAGAAATTAAGTAGTGAACATATTGTAGCATAACAATCTCACGCAAAATATGTAAACCCTTTAATCTGATTTTATACATTCTAGGATGTGTAAGTCTACCTTTTCGTATTAAAATATGACAACATTATAATCACTCCAAAGAAGAAAATTGTAAGGAAGATGATCTCCTTTCTTTGTTTCTTCAACATAGTTATTTCACGCTTCAGAAATTGCACTTCCATGGATTTAGCCTCACAGATTCGAAGGCTCTCTTGAAGATCCTTGTATAGGTCTTCATCACAACATTCGAAATATGGGCATCGCTTCTTCTCCTACACATAATTGAAGAGGGTACGTTACTGGTAATTTATGAATGACAACGATCGCATAATTAAGAAATATGATTTAATGAGGGTCATACATCCAGTGGGCAGCGGAAGAACCAACTATTGGGATAATCGGTAGATTTTGACCTAACAATTGCACATGCCCCTGCACCGCAAGGGCATGCCCTTGATGGGTGAACCTGCATTTAGACTTGAAACAGATATGCAATGCTTGATTAGATATTGATGACCTTTCACCGAAGGAGATCAACATAAAAACATTCAAAGCAGAGAAAATGATCCATTAGCTTCTTCCCTCAAGTTAATGCTTACTCTCATTACGGAGACTAGAATACGGAGGTTGCGAACTATGAACAACCATACAATAGATAAGTACAAATAGAAATATATTCCCATGGGCTCTAGGGATGGTTGCAGGTCATGGAAATTCCTAATTTTGTATAGAGCCATATCAAGGGAAACTAAAAAGTATACTTCCATGTGATTGGTCAGCTCATATTCGATCAGTTCCCTAATACCAACTCACGTGCGAATGATAATTGAAGGATGCAAAATGGACAACTGCTTGCAAGAGAATGCTCACTATATATCAACTAATTAAAAATCACATGAACTTATGGGAATCTGTGTGAAACGTGCAACCATAAAAAGCACATGTAATGTGCTCCCATAATAGCGAGTATGAAAATATAGAGCTGTAATTATTTAATATTATAGCCCACTCAAACTCCATCTTGAAGACCATTCAGGGAGAGTTCGTTAATACAAAGGGCTATTCTCGACCCTATCTTGCTAAAAACTCCTCAATTTAGAGTCATTAGCAATAAGGTGGCCATATCATACCTTTCACCGAACCTTGCAAACTTGGTAAAACTTGAATAACTTGAGAGTGGTGAAATACAAAGAAATCAAACTGATGAGACCTAACTACAAAATAAAAGTAGCCAATCCCCGCCTACTTTTCTACGCATAGTAGGCACTCCTATTACAACTAAAATGGACGAAATAGATATTCCGAGTAGATAGATCCGTAAACACATTGGACGTATCACCGAAACAGTAAAGATTAATTCCCATCGAAATGCTACATATCAATTCGTTGGTGTAGAAAGTAAATTCATAATATTTGACACAAAACATCTTTGAGCACGAGCAGAATATATGGTTTCATTAATAAATTATGTGGTCATTGCATGCTGATTACCATGCCGCAAATTAATGGTCCTCATTGATTTTGTGGGCACGAGCAGAGAGGTACCCATTTCTATGGAGGAGCAGCCGAAGCGTTTTCTCAGGAACTCCCACATTGCGGTTTGGCAATCAAGCATAGAAAAGAAACATTGGAAAAGCTGTACTTTTGTTCTAAATAATTGTTTATTTCACTTTTGATGAGATTCTTAGACATAGTTGTTTACTCATTCAGGCTTGCTCTTATTGGTTCTATAACACCGATGCAATAACTCCTAAATTTAGTGGAATGAAGGGTTGAATTCTTCAGCCATTTATTGTGACAGTCGTATTCTAATTTCTAGAACTTTAATGTGCAATCACTCCAAATTCAGATGGGAAGTCGAGCTATGGTTCTATGAGCTGCTGGTACAACTACTACAAATCGGTGGTTTGCAATTCTCGATTGGTGGGGTTCTTTTATTTTCTTTTCGAGCTTATCAATAAGCTAGGTGTCAAATGTGTCATGGCAGGTAAAAAATCTGATGGGCGGGCTAGGTGTTCAAATTGTTAGGCATTCTTGTCATTTTTCCTACCTTATTTTTAATCTGATGGAAAAGCTCACCCAACTTTCGCCAATTTTTTCTCCACCAGAGCATTGACATGCTATGTGCAAAAGTATCCATCAATACTTCACAATAACACAAAGTATAAGGTAGATTGGTGGCAACTCATTGGTGATTACTTGTCTGAATAGTGAGAGCAAATATTGATTTAAAAAACAAAGTCATTTCTCATGCCCCGCATCAAGAATTAACTTTTTCTTCTTTTTTCAAATGTTTGGTGTACATTGAGGGACAACAACTGGCACAGCGGTAGGCTTTGGGCTTTGGAACCAAGAGATCATGTCATCGTCTTGTCCCCCTGCCGATAACCGTGTGAGCACAACATAGGCTAGGAGGGCACGTGCAACCCGGGGGAGTGGGCCCTTGCAGTCTATGGTAATCGGCATAATCGGGCTCACGCCCTATAAGATTTGAGGCTCGGATACCTCCAATATATATATATATATATATATGTGTGTTCTTAGTTACTTTCAAGCCACAAATAATTACATAGAGGGATCATTACCCTTATAAATATGTGTTCATAAAAAGTTCACTAATGTGTGCAGTATATGGGCTTGACTAATCCAATAGGTGGCTGATACAATGTTTGATCTCAATTCTCACACACGTACGCCCATTGACTCACAGGGATGGGGCCATATTCATCTTTGATGATCCTAGATATTATCTGTAACTGCACAAGAATGAACCGAACAGATTGAACTGAACAAATTGCCGCACTGTAGGGATTGGAGTGAACTCACTACACAGATTGAACTGATGACGATAAAAATCATATCTGTAAATGTAAGCCATTTCCTTTTTTTTCATGGTCCCTAACCGATTTCGGACATGACCCAAACCGAAATTTCGGTGGGGGTTATAAGGGACCAAAACACATTTTCGCTACGTGAAATCAAACATGCCCTTAATATACATTAGATTAAAAATACAGGGGATGCACAAAAACAAAAATTTCGGACCTCCTCACAGGCATTTTCCCAAACACTTACTAGCTGATGTAAAAATGGCGTTGAAGAATCAAACAATAGAGCCCATTCATATCACACAGTTGCAAGACCGAAAAAACCCTTCGGGTATATATATATATATATATATAGAGAGAGAGAGAGAGAGCTAAACCTCAACAGTCGGGTGCTTACCAAGACATACCTGATAAAAGCTCCTGGGCTGTGATCTCTGAGGCAATACAAAGCGATCTCTAAAGCAATACCAACCTCAACAGTCGAGTGCTTACCAAGGCTACACTGATAAAAGCGCCTGGTAGTGGTAGCCGTCGCTGGTAAGAAACGTCTGGGTAGGGTTCAGAGGTAGGTTGGGCTGCGATTTCTAAGTGAGTATGAAGAAGAGAAGAGGACAACAGAGAAACCCGTCCGATGGATTTTTGCCCTCCCTCACTGAGTCATATGTACTGGAAATGACGTTTGTGCCCCTGCTACCTGAGGTTTGAATTTGAAACCTACTTTCAGGAGCTTACGACTAGCGGGATGGTTTTGGAGCCGAAATAAATTTTGAGGACCAACATATTGGTACCTTCATTTGGGCCCATGAAACCTCTGAAACCGACCAAGTCATAGACCACTTGAAAACTTTATGGAGATTATTTTCCACCTCGATCTTTCACAAAATAGATCCTGAGATTTGGTCAGAGTTATCGGATGGCCATTTATTTGGCCACCCTACTTCACGTAATACTATTGTGCACCATACGAGGCAATAATGAATGACACAGTAGAGGTCACAACAACTGTTATGACGAGACTAGAGGATTTGTCGAGCACTGTTCCGAATCTCGGGCGACAACTGAAGTCCTATTGAGTGTCACCTCATAAAGAACATCAATGTCGTACTGAGTGTCACCTCACAAACAACATCAACTGATATGGCGAGAAAAGATGATCCACTGTGCACTGTTACGAATCTCGAGGTGACAAATCTTTGAATGTCTAGCAGGCAATAATCAACGACCTACGAAATGAAAATGGATCGCCTGATAGATGCGACGTTAACTCACAATTTGTTTTGGGGAAGATCTGAGTGAAAAGCAATCTCCACCATCTAATCTGAAGCAGTCAAAGGCGATCGAGGATTCTCTACAAAAGTGGGCGCTTCTACTGAATGCAGTAGGTTACCGTGGATTGTCCATCAGCCAGTAACCAACGTTGTACTAGAGGTCACACCAACTGTTATGACGAGACTAGAGGATCTGTCGAGCACTGTTCTGAATCTCGGGCGACAGTCCTATGCTCAAGCAACCAATGGGTTACCTCTGATTGTCTAGCAGGCGATAACTGAAGTCCTATTGAGTGTCACCTCGTAAAGAACATCAATGTCGTACTGAGTGTCACTCGCAAACAACATCAACTAATATGGCGAGACTAGATAATCCACTCTGCACTATTACAAATCTCGAGTGACAGTCCTGCGCTCTACCAAGCAGTAGGTTGTCTTTGAATGTCTAGCAGGCAATAATCAACGACCTACGAAATGATAATGGATCGCCTAATAGGTGCACCATTAACTCACGATTTGTTTTGGGGAAGATCTGAGTGAAAAGCAATCTCCACCATCTGATCTGAAGCAGTCAATGGCGATCGAGGGTTCTCTACAAAAGTGGGCACTTTTACTGAATGCAGTAAGTAGGTTACTGTGGATTGTCCATCAGGCAGTAACCAACGTTGTACTAGAGGTCACACCAACTGTTATGACGAGACTAGAGGATCTGCCGAGCACTGTTCCGAATCTCGGGCGACAGTCCTATGCTCGAGCAACCAGTAGTCCTATGCTCTACCAACCATTAGGATGCCTTTGAATGTCTAGCAGGCAATAATCCATGGTGCGGGCTTCTCCATAGTCCTATAAATTGGAGGTCTTGACAGGTTTCGACCCTCATTCGCCGTCACCTTTGCTTACGGTAAACGTCGCTTTAGTCGTCTGAGTCATATACATTATTTAGTTGTTTCTATACAATGGTGAAATTCTCCACCGATTAGCTATGACCCTTTATTTGTTGTGTAGATGGAGGATTCTAATCGCACCAACATGTCAACGATGTTGGCAATCTTGGCGGAGAAGGGACAAGTAATCTATGAGAACCTAGTCCTGAATCGTATGTCGTTTGGACAAACTGCAAAGAACGTGCAAGCGTTAAGCTACTTGTTCTTCGAAGGGCAAGCGATAATAGGGAAGATCGAGACCGATGAATATATAATTTGTACGCATTTTCTCTAGATTTTTGGCTTCTATATTTAAAAATATTTCCAAAATTCTCATAATCGTTGACTGATAAAATTTGCATGGTACAGATCATCAGGACACTTTTGATGCAGCAGCATTGAAGTCCGCGGGGGTTGTGCGCTCAACAATAATTTTCACACTTAATAATAAGACCTGGAAGGTTAATATTATCACGAAGCATATCCATTGTCTCGAACTCTCCCTCCTTTTATTTAATGAAACTATCCATTTTTATATCGGCCATAATGCGCCATTTTAATGTTGAACAGGAGATGAAAGGTAAGGTACTACCAGGAGCCGAACTCATGGTGGGGAAGGACATTCAGGAACCACAGTTCTTCGTCAGCTAGACTGATAGCTGTCAAACCCTTAGTCGTTCTCTGGATAAAGCCATCGGGCATTAGTTGAATAGCATTAGTAGGACTGACTGAACCTCAACCTTTAGCCTTGTGCCAATCCTATGTTTACGTGTTGTTTTATTTGGTGCTGTTTATGTGTTGTTTTATTTAGTGTTGTTTTATCCAACATTTTGGTTGAATCGCCTTTATTATTTGCAGAATTGATGTTTCGTAGATCATCCCCACAATAAGTCCAAAATACCCTTGGAATCATATGACATTTTTTGGCGTCGTATGACACACATCACACTCAAACATAAATTGCGATCATTGTTTGAGGATTTGGAACAAATGAAAATAAAAAAAGACCGTCTGGTAAGGGGGACATAATCTCAAGATCTATTGTACAGAAGATCAGGGTGAAAACGATCTCCATCATCTAATCGGAACAAATGAATGGTTATCACATTCTTTAAATCATGGTCGCGTTTAAAGAATGTGTGGGTGCAAATAGAGGTACCCATGTCCAAAAGAATGTCTGACTATTATATTAGAGGGCACAAATAAAGGTACTCATGTCGACCTCACTTAAAGTCTTCAACAAAAGAATAATCTGTTGAACATGATCATAGCATACCGTTAAGTAACGGTTGATATTTACTTTTTGAGGCCAATATCGCTTTTGTAAAATCTCTATATCGCTTTTATAAAATATTGAGACCAAAAAAGGCCACCATCTGATCTGATTTGAAGCCTTTTTTGGAGGTTTTTTTTTTTTTTTTGTCACATTTTTTTCAAACTCGTCGACCTCACTTAAATTTTACTGCTTCCAAACCATTGCCGAACCCCGATCTGGTCACTATGTCTCACTTCCAGATCTTTGAAATGCCTTGTTCATGAAGTCCTACGACAAATAAGGTGTACTCTATTATAAAACAGAGTGCGACCTTTTCATTTTTCAGACTTGACGATTTTAGCAAGGGTTTCAGTTGACCAATGGTGCTCGAATCAAGCTAGTGCTATCAATTGGTCAGGTAGTTTCATTAAAACTGATATAGATAATTCAGGACATGAACATTAATGGAAATTTAGGTGACAGTTTTTATCTTGATTAAAAAAAAAAAAATGTGTACCTACAGAATATGCTTTCTGGAAATTAGTGCTAGATTACTTTGTTTCTATTTTTCCCTCATAAATATAGTGCTAGATTACTTTGTTTCTATTTTTCCCTCATAAATACATGCATACGGGTGAAAGAGATTTAACCAAAGAACTTACCAAGGTAAAACTGCATTTTATTGAACTACAAAGGGATAGTCTCTAAAATTCAAATAACTTCCTTCTTGGCAAACTTTTAGAAACCACACCTCAACTGACAGTGACGAGAACTCTCTCTCAACATGATCTCTTCAACATGCCACATCCTTAATCTTGCGACCATGTTGCTGTTGTGAAACTCGCATTCCTTGCTTGGAAACAAGTCAATTTAGGGTGGGATTCTTTTAGAACCATTGCATCTTCAATCTAATCATTTCATAAATTTCCAGGGGGGCAAAAAGATGAATCCCCTCAATGTTGCTACGAATCCGTGCCTATTACATGAATATATTTATGACAGCATTGACACAAGAAAAGTAGAAAATTTCACTAAATTATAATTATTCAAACATAACTTGCATGAGAAACATATACATAATAAACAAAAGTGCGTCCGCAAATAACATATCATGAAGGACTTCTGATTGCGACCGGATGGCTCATTCTGGATTACCATCTCCTCTATTGACCAGATCGACTTCGCGGTAGTGGTAGGGGATAGCCCCACGAACTCGTTCCCTCCGTCGACCCGTCTGAGAAATATGGCGTTGTCTCCTTTCTTTTGGATCATTAACTCAGACCTATAGTTGATCAAATATCAAGAAAAACCCATAAAGGAAGCCAAATGATAGAGGTTATTACCCTCTTTACCTGAAGAGTAACATGGTTTGCAGCTGCAATGGACACCCCCGGATTGTACACTCCACTGATTAATGCATCGGGATTAATCAGTGGAGCCTCCACGTCGTTGGAATATATTTTGTATCTGCTATGTTCCTATATAAAAGATGAAAACCGAAGTGGTTGTTAGCTTAGAATCAACTGCTATGGTCGCAGCTTAACTGTAGAATCAGTTGGAACAGATATCAGACAGGGAGCTAGGAAGCCTGGATACTAACTTTTTAAAAATAAAAATCAATTTGGTTACGAAGAAAATATACAAAGAAATGGATCCTAATGCAGTTAACCCCAATCTTACACAAAGGACCTGCATCAAAAAAATCTCCCTACGGCATGATTCACAGTGCTCTAATGCCTTTCAAATGAACTATTATCGTGTCTCCCAAACTTGTTTCATCCCTTCATTTTATTGATGTTTGACCAGATTGAATCACTAAGATGGAGATGATTTTCAATGCAATCTTGCTACTGGTGGCACTCGATGACCATTATTCCCACATGTATCCAATCACTTAATACGAGTTGGGGCAACGATCAAGTCCAATTGTTTGAACCCGATATCGTGTTCGACTAATACCGTGATATAGTATAGGGGAGTGTTGACTGCATGTCATCCTATGCAATTGGAAACTATGGAAGTCAGGTTTCTCTTTATTGAACACGAAATCAAATCCGGTCCAACAAGTTAAACCTGACCACTGCCCTTATAGTTGAATGAGGTTCGGTCGGACAACGGTCAGGTCCTACTGATTGAATTTGATTTCATGTTCAACCAGATCTGGAGCTGTTGGATATGTGAGAATCTTCACTTCCACGCCATCTAACTTGACGTGTGATTCGAGCCCCGCCCTCTGCCAGATTTTCCCGTGTGAAGTTAGGCAAACTCATCACATGTAGCTGTAAAATGATTGCAAAAATGAATCTTAATTAATTATGCCATCTTTCTATTGAGGCAACTTATGGAAAGTTTTGAGAGAGAGGAAAAACATACATATAGCTTTTCTAAATTTGGAAAAAGGCTTATGACAAAGTGTTGAGGAGATAATCTGACGGATGCAGGAATAATGCAACCCGAATTTATATATGGAGATTATTCAAGATATGTATGAAAGAGTACTTCAATTAAGAGACTCAAAACTCATGAAAATCAGAATGTCCTCTACACTAAAATGCATATGATGGCCATAAACATGATCACAACTCTGTCAAATAAGCAGAGAAAAGGACTTTGACCAAGCAAAAGGACTTTTTATCCAGATAAAAAAAGTTAGGCAAGTTTACATTTCAAATAATTAGAAAGGTGACCGCAAGTAGTAATAAGCAGCTGATGGCTCAAGTATAGGGCAGTATATGGCTGTCAATGGGTTGGGCCAGGTCAGGTGGGACCATAAAATTTTGCTGCTCAATAGGAAATTGGCATATGATCAACCCGGACGGATCAACTTTGAAAACCTTGACGACCCATTAAAAACTCCCTTATTTTTCTTGATTTCATATCATATATAAAATTTTGTTGGGCTAGGTCGACCCCATTCTGACCTGATTGTCCTGTGACCCCACCCGAGCTGTTCAGATCTTTTAGTTGATACCACCTGGCCTTCAGGTCGGGTCGGACACCTAATGCCCGACCTGGTCAGGCAAGTTGGGTGTCGGATTTACCTGACCCATTGACATCCCTACTCAATTTCCCTGCTCAAATTTTCAAGATGACCTAACCCAATATTGGCTCTAACCCATTATCTCATTTTTGTAACAGTGGTGCATTGTCTACACTCCCCTAATAAATGTTAAAATGTTTTGATTAGAAAATGTCTACATTAACTGGTGAAATACGATGAAATATCCAAGCCTAATATGGAGTTTAGACAATGCACCACTATAACAAAAACCAACAGTAATTACGTAGCCAGATTCGGAGTTTAGATATTGCACCACTATAACAAAAACCAACATTAATTACCTGTGGAGATGGCAGTGGTACTGCTGTAGTACGTGGAAAGCCGAAAGAAAATTTTTACAAGAAGATAATGCTGCTACCTGATTTTTTTCATCCCAAAGCACAAATGAGAAAATTTTCCTGCTACCTGTTTTTTTTCATTCACAAATGAGAAATTATCCTACATTGTTTAGGGCGGGATCGACAATTATTTATTTCGGCCGATAAGTATCGGAAGAAGATGGACCAATACCTTGCTTTTAGTCATGGGCTTGGGCCTGTAGCACAATGGTCCATGATCGGCAATTATCCATATCGTCTAGTCACGTCAAGTTAGACGGCGGGGATCGAATCACAATAAGAAAATCACCTTCCAATCTCAGCCCTCCGTCGTGCTCCTCGGTAATCTTCGATGAGGAAGTCTAAAATTTCAGAAGTGTATGTTGCGATCAAAGTCTATATCGTAGATTTACCGTCTCAATATTAAGCGCGATGTGACCGGAGCAACTTCAGAAGCGGCGACTTGACAGGAGCAAGTCCAGTACCATCGTCTAGTCACGTCAAGTTAGATGGCGGGGCTCGAATCACAATAAGAAACCACCTTTCAATCTCAGCCATCGATGGTGCTCCTCGGTAATCTTCGATGAGGAAGTCTAAAATTTCAGAAGTGTATGTCCGGTCAAAGTCTTTATCGTAGATTTGTCGTCTCAATATTAAGCGCGATGTGACCGAAGCAACTTTAGAAGTGGCGACTTGACCGGAGCAAGTCCAGTACCATCGTCTAGTCACATCAAGTTAGATGGCGGGGCTCGAAGTGTATACTACTGGAGTAGGCGTATCTAGGGCAGCACTATACTGTCCCATCATGTAGGCTGGATCTTATTTCAGATTGGAATTGCACAATGGGTCTCGGCAAAGCACATGACTATTATAATGTAAAGGGAGGCACTTCAACATATTGTGCTATAAATAGAGGGACTATAACTCTTGTAAGCACCACTGGGGCATCAGCACTTGGCATAAAACTAATGTCTTCTGAGAATAGCATCGACTCTATTCCATCCCCTCCTCGTATGGAGTTTGATTCGCCCCCGCGTGAAAACCCCAAAAAGCCACGACCTTCTCGACCACCACCGAGACATAGTCGATCGTCATACAACCGCTATAAGCGTAGTTGTGCCTACATCACACGCCAGCTTCAAGCGGAGTTCCCACCGGAGGGCTCCGACGAAAATTATCCGATTGTCCCGATGGACGTAGACCCATCGATTGATGCGGTTGTAGTTGAAGTCGAGGATGAATGCGAGAGAGAGGAGCCTTCGACTGAGCATTTGGCTCTTCCGGTGTCGCCTGGTATGACGGAAGCTGTGCCAATCATCATTTTCTCCTCCACTGAAGAGGTCGACGGGGACGATTCAGATGATGTGAACGATATCAATACTTCTGTTGGGAGTGGTGACATTTGAAAGAGGTGTTGGGCCTCTTCTATATTAGTCGGAATATCTATTTAGTAAGTTTCATTTGAAATAGTCACGTATGCCTAGTTTGCATAGAAGATGTATTAGGATTTAACAAATTTCACTTTCAAGAAAATGCTCTACTGTACTACGCCTAGAATTAGATTATAAACCAGTAAGAGTTGTAGTTGTCCCTGGGAAAACTGATCAACCATTGATCGCTTGTGTTGTGAGTCTTGTGTGGCAAAATACTTTCATGAAGCAAAAGATTACAACAGTCTTGTGTGTGTGTGTCTGAAGTCTTCATAATCTTCTCATGAGGTCGGTGACACTTCAACAATCCCTATTTCTAATATTAGAGCCTCAAACGAGCAGGATAAAGTCACGTTCGAGTCAAGGTTCATATGGGCCCAACCTTTTTAGGCCAAAAATCCTGTCCCAAACTCAGCTCATTTATTAGCCGGATTCAAAGAGCATAAACTATTCATAACTCTCTCTCTCTCTTTACCGCTGATATTCTTAGGATTGAAGTAATATGATCTAAAACTATATATTCTCGGGATTGAAGCAATCCGATTGTAATTGGATAAGAATGATCAAATCAGTACAATCTAATATCAAGTAAGATAGTGATCGAAGCAATTCAAAACTGTGGCTCGATAAACCATGATTGAGACACGAGTTGACATAGCTCTGTCTTTCAGTAAAGCTGGTAATGGTTTCTATTATTCGGATGGATGAAAACATCATCAACTACACAATGTGGGGAACAGTAAAAAAAAGGAAAACAAAGGAAAATCTCTTCACAAGGCATGTGTCAAAACCATCTTTGAACTGCCTAATTGACTAAAGACAAGAGGAAAATCTCATCATTGGGCATATGCCCCTGATTTCACAGGTAAAAAGTATTGGTTTTCCATCCATACAGTGGGCTATTTGTGCTCTAAAACATATACGAAATGCAAGAAGTTGGGTGGCCTCAATTTTCCATGAATTTATTATCTAAATAAGCTAGAAATCATTTGTTAGAAAAATTTCCTTGTGACCCGCTCATATAATATATCTCTTTCTAATATATATTATAATTTATATACCTTGTGACCCAGTTTTTCTGGTCGGGTCGCGTCAACCAAAAGTATGGCCCAAACAGACCCATTGCTAGCACTACTTTCTGCTCAACATCTAACATAAGATTAACCAGTGACTACTCTGAATGGAAGATGGTTACTCTGAATGATGCATGTTCCAGGGGGAAAAACAAAAAAGAAAAAAAAATTACTCTGGATGATCAGCACCTTCAAAAGTGACATCGAGCTTTTTTTGTTGAACAGTGAATAGTGTTCAAGTAAGTGATAATGTTTTGTAAAGAACTAAGAAGATTTGTGAGAGTGAAAAAATGTTGGTTCCTTATGTTTTTGTACAAACTAAAATAGAAGTTCACACTGAGAAAAGCTACGAAATTGACATACCTTGCGTTGGGGATTCGACCTATGCCCCAATGGTGATGCTCTCAAGCGTGTAGCATTGAAGTTGGGAGTTCACAATGAAACACCCTTACCTGCAGCAGCCCTAGATAGCAACAACTAAGCACCATACCTGCAGCAGTCCTAGATAGCAACAACTAAGCACCATACCTACAGCAGTCCTAGATAGCAACAACTACGTACAAAGACCTGCAGCAGTCCTAGATAGCAACAACTAAGAATTAAACCTACAGCAGTCCTAGATAGCAACAACTAAGTACAATCCCAGGGTCTCTCATTGATTCTAAAATCTGTAATTCTTCAAATTCCGACAGAAAATAATGAGGGTACCGCATATTTTCATTTTAAGAGCTCTTGGAAAATCAAATAACTTGTCCAGTGGTGTACGGTTTATTAGACGCTTCTATGTTGTTTTTCATTTATGCAGCTCATCTTCTCTAGTCATCCTGTGGACTCCTGAAGCAACTCAATTTATCCAAACAACGGACCAGCAATTACTGTGTTTATGGCCTGTAACAAACTGTATCTTATCAGTGAAGATAAAAAACATGATGATGCTCTCAGTGTAGAAAGTGCAATTTTACAAGAAAAAAACAGTTTGCAAATTTAATGTGTGAAACAAGATGATTGTTGAAACTGCTGCCACATGGTTAAGCTTCATTTTTTATATGGACAACATGAATTCGTTTGCCTCTTGATGGAACCAAAGTTGCTAAGATTTTTCTCAACCAGGAGCATAATTTGTAAGCTTAATCTATAAACCAACATGCTGGAGCAAATTCTGCACAACTTGAACTACATATTATTAGAGGGAGGATATATACTTGTTTTCCGCTTGATGGAACCAAAGCTGCTAATATTCTTCCTGTATGGATACAGTGAATGAGGTAAGGCTCCCCTGTTTTCCTCAACTGGCCATAATAAGCTTTCATTGCAAATGCAATAGCCTTCTGAACCTGCCTTCATGAAATGTAGTGTCTTAAGTGCCAGAAAAAAAGGAATAAAATTCCAACTCAGGGATGCAATGGAAAAGTATAAACCTTCGCATCATTGAAGACTGGATAACCTGTTACATCTACTCCATCCAATATATGTGAATCTGTCGAATATAAAACAATTTTCATCAGGATGGAAAAGAAACAAATAACGTGCGGATAATGTGGCAAAAGATGGATTTAGTCACATTATGTATTAGTGAGGTGCACACCTTGATTTAGATGGTAGTGTGCTTATTTTGTTGGTTCCCTCACTCCCTCTCCAATATATATATATATATATTGGAGTGGGATTGGGGGGGGGGGGGGGGTGTTGGATTCAAAAAAGCAAGCGAGAGAGAGTATTTATAGTCCACTCATGCTACTAAAAGAAGACAGTTAAAACTAAAATCTCTGTTTGTGGGTGGGGTGGGGGTGAATAGAAAGAGAGAGAGAGAGAGAGAGAGCGAGAGTATTTATAGTGTACTCATGGTGCTAATAGAAGACAGTTAAAACTAAAATCTCAATTCTCTTCAATCATTTCAATTTTCCATTATAAAACTTGGCCACATGAGTTTAGAGCAACTCTTTTAGGATTTATACCATGTGGTACAAAAAGTGACTATTTGATGGTACCCTATGGTCCCAAGATTCATCTTGTGAAAAATTGTACCCTCCACTAATATTATGGATGCTTGTGCGACTGCTGCCAATCGCATTCATATGTAGAAATTCTTCCATGAGAATTCAAATTAACAAAATACTAATTTATCATCCACACATAACTGAAAAGTAAACAAATCTAAGTATCCATAACTACTAACAAAATAAAACCATCACAAAATGTGAATGTAAGGTCTCCAAGACCCACTAGTTCTCAAAATTACATGCAAGTAGGCAGAATTCCATAAATCACCTTCAAATTGAAATATAAACCTGATAAAGACACTAAAAATGATACAAAAGTGTTTTCCTTTATCCTTGCGACGATTACTCCACCCTCGTTTTTTTTTTTCTTTCCGGAGACACGGGCGTGCATGTTCTACGGTTGTGGCCTTTTTTCTTGCAAGTAGAGCACTTATTGGTGTTACCCTTCTCAATTGCTGACTTCATCCTAACTTTTCGTGGCCGACCTGAACGTGTTCTACCATGTGGTGGTTTTACAACTTCCTGCGTGGCTCCACTTGTCCACTGACTCTCATCAACAATCGGTTGCATGACATCATTGTAGGTATCACAATATCTCTCATTTGTAAACCACTCTTCTACAAAGTCGTGTACCGACGCAGATCGGAAGCTAATGGCAGCGTATGCATGCCTGCAAGGTATACCAAATACATCATAACTACGACAAGAACACGTTCGTGTCTCCAAATTCACTCTGTGAGTCTTTTCCTTTTCTATAACTGTAAACACATCCAAACTACTCGGATATACTGTTAGAAATCAACCAGCCATGATTTTATCCTTTAAATGTGCATCTGCATATTTTGTGAGCTTCTTTCCTTTACTAGCACGAGCCTTACCATCCAATGACCTCTGATAAAAGTAACTGGTAACCTTGGCATGAGTGAGCTCAACAATCGAAGCAATAGATAAAGTTCTAGCAAGCACTAATACGGAATTCATGCACTCTGAGTAGTTTGTAGTCAATATCCCATACCGTTTCCCAGGAAAGTGCGCAATGTTCCAATGTCTCTCGCCGATGTCATTAAGCCAAGCATGACAATTTGGAAAATTCTCTTCTAAAGCATCCATTTCATGTTTATACCCTTGAGGGGTGAGTTCTCTAGCAATTTTCCATATCAATCCCTTAACGTAAGAATTCTTGAACTTTAAGAGGAAGTTCTTTGTCAAATGGTGAACACAGTAACCATGCATACAGTTGGGAAACACCAATGGCACAAACTTCATTATAGAAATTGATTATTATAATCAACTCAGAAGGATTACCGGTCACATGGTCTCGTAATAATGTTAAAAACCACTCCCACGATTGATGATTTTCCTTCTCGACAACCGCAAATGCTAGAGGGAACAATCCGTTGTTACCATCGACAGCTTGAGCCATTAGAAGCTCTCCTCCGTATTTTCCCCTCAAACACGTCCCATCGATAGATACTATAGGCCTTAGAGTCCTTCGATAACTACGGATTGATGGGCCAAATGACCAAAAAATCTAAGAAAAGCGTTATCCTTTCCACGAATAAGTTCTGTTTTGGCATCAGGATCAACTCGCATCAACTCCTCACAATATCTGGGCAATAAGTCGTAAGAACGCTCCCAACCACCTGTGATATCTCCCATTGCAATTTCTTTGGCACGCCAAGCTTTTCGATATGACACTACCACACCATATTGTTTTTGTATGTACGATATAATCTTGCCTACATTATAATCTGGATGCAATTTTAGAAGACCCTTGATGCAGCTTGCAACCCAATGACTAGTGGCTTGTCGATGGTCCTTCCCGTGCTCTGCTGGTCCACATGTATGTGGGATATGAATAACGATTTTGAATGTGGTATCACAACGTATCTTTGAAGCACGGATGCGCCAGGGGCATGAGGCAATGGCACACTTTGCTACAACCTTCGTTGCACGAGTCTCTAATGGTGCATATTGGAAATTTGCCAATATTGCAAATTCTTTCAAAGCATTTTGAAAGTCTGCTTTCGAAGCGAAAAGTTTTCCAACTTGCATAGATGTCATCTCCCGTCTGTAAGTACCCGCCTCATCGCATAAATTCTCATCCTCAAAACGATACTTATCTCCATATTCCTTGAAAGGGGGCAAGTCATCTTCAACATCAAACGTCCGAACATAGCGATCCGGATCACGTGGGGGCACATCCTTTCTATCCTTACTCCGACTCTTCAAACTAGATCCGTCACCACTATCTCTTGATCTTGCGGTTCCGATGCCCTCGCACATGGGGTTCGTGTTAAAGGGAGACCCGTTCGAAGCTTCGTTGCTGCTATGACTCTTATTCGAAATAGAATCAGAACCTTTAGATGCATTGTCGTCGTCAATGCTATCGCGAGAAGGGAACATATCATGTCGGCTCCTATAAACAAAACGTAATATTTTTTTGTAACAAATTTACAAAATAAATATAGTTTCTGTTATAAACATTAATTGACAAAATTAAATGCTTTTACTTGGTATTGGAAGATGATCTAGAAATATCACCGACGGACCCGCCACTATCTTGACTTGGAAATCTAAACGGATGAATAGGTATACTTTTGTCATTGACCGGTTCCTTCCTATTATGAACAAAGATAGTCTTTTAATTGTATGAGGTGTATCGATCTGATAAATTGTACAAAAACAATTACATAACCTTTTCTCACCACAAGGAGTTGCAAACATAGGAGACGCATAAGAGGATGCATCCTTCTTATTCATGCTTTTTTCTCTACTCCTTTGTCTCCATCATTCGTCAATTCTTTAATGATATATATATGTATCATTCGGCATCCTCGATTTGCAAGAAACATTTGATGCACATCTCCATTATTTTCAATGTCTATAACCAAAACTTGATCGCTCAAGGTGCATGAGTATTTGAGAGTGAATTTACACTCCTCGCGACCCATATTGATTACCTCATAAATATTTTCCACGAGTGCCTCGTATGTAATATCGCACTGAACAAGCTTCAATTTTTTTTTTCCACCAACATACTTTGGTGACAAACCACATTCGTTCAACAATCCATCGTAGAAGCAAACCAAGTGAACCGTATCATTCATAATTGGTTATATCCTGTTTAGTAAGAGATGACAATATGATATACTGCTCGTGACTTAAATTAAAAATAAGAATTAATTTTGGATAATGACCATATATAATGGCTACTAAAAGTTACGGATCCCAAACATCCCCAACCAAGCCAATTATTTTAAATCAACTAGTCCATCTAATGCTCTTCAATCTTACCAACAAATCCATAAATGCTTCTTAAACCATATAAACATTTCTTAAACTAGTAAAAATTTCATGCCTTTCTTAGAAATTTCAGCATTAATAGTTTCTTTTATCATCTACACATATACTCAAACGGTTGATCATCATTTCAAACAAGGCACAAATAATGAACAACTTGAATTACAGATTAACTAGGTTCACTATAGACCAGTCCAACAACTTATTTACAGTGTAGATAAGGAGCATGTTAGTCATTTCGGCTCACTAATTTTAAGAGAAAAGTATCAGAAAACGCCCGTCCACAATTTTTAACACCGTTTCCCTAAATTTTTTTTTATTACTAAAAAACGTCCCTGCAACTTTTAAACGGCTGGCGTCGATGCACCGTGCAAAATTTCTTTACCGAATAGCCCTTGAATAGTCATTCAACGTCTCCTCCGGCGATCTGGTGATCACCAAACCTGAGTTGCCGGCCAACACCAAATAGAGGATTTTTTTTTTAGTGAGAGAGAGGGTGCCTTTGCCTAGTCTCTTTCTCTCTCTACAATTAAGCCTTTTTCCGTGACTCTTTCTCTCTCTATAATGAATTATCTTCGGACTCGTTTCAACAAATGAATTGATTAAGTCAAAATTTTGGAAAGATGAATAAACAGACCCATATAAAACAGAGGCTATGAGTATTCAGAAATAGAATATACTAACTAAATAAATTGCATGTATCACAAATTTTTGCCAATCCGAGGAGTAGCTCAAACTTTGATGCAAAAGGTTTATCGGTGGGGAGCATTGGCACAATATTCGCCACATTAATGCCTTTTCACTCAATAGTAACACAATTACTACACAACTAATTGTAATTAGAGGCTTCTTTATTTTCTTTGTTAATTAGAGGCCTCTTTTAGTTTTCTACTTAACTTCCAATCTCTTACTGACTGCCAACAAATCATGTTTTCTATAGCTCTCTGATCTAAGGTGGAGATTTAGCTTACTTTCTCAAATTTCTTTTCAAATAGACTGTTGATGGAAGATTTGGCTTCTAAAAAGTCTGCTGTAATTGTTTCTTCTATTTGGAACTTATTCCCTTCAAGAATTTACAAATTACAATCCAAATGGAAGGATCCACCAAGCTATTTGATGCCAATTTTGTTTGGAGACTATTAAAGATGGTTTTCTATGCAATCTAAGATTTAGGTCACTCTTGCTAATGATTTCAAATCAACTAGTCCATCTAATGCTCTTCAATCTTACCAACCAATCCGTAAATGCTTCTTTAACCATATAAATATTTCTTAAACTAGTGAAAATTCCATGCCTTTACTAGAAATTTCAGCATTAATAGTTTTTTTTTCATCTAGACATAACCTCAAACGGTTGATGGCTCAATAGTTTGAAACCATAGCTCAAAACCTGCACAAGATAGGTTCCAAAGAGTCATGAAAAATTGATATATGCCAAATTGTCTTTAATCACCTAAAATGCGTGCTAACTATGACTTAATATCAAATGATCATATAATTATCAAAACGACAATCTGACCCTTGCACGCAAACTCGGGTTTATACCACATGGAACACATGTTTGATGAATCGAAATAGTCCAACTAGCAGCCCATCATTGGCACATCTCAGCAAGAGAATCATTCTTATGATAAGATAGAAACCATCCTATCAGTGCACTTTAATATCGACCATTTAAATATAGGGCTTTGTACGAAAAAACGGCTTGTGCCTTTTTATATTACCAAAAAAACATGAACCTTAACTTATTACTTCAGAGCGCCCCAGCGTCTATTGAGCAGCCCGTCTGCCGTAGAAACCCACACAGGAAGCAAGTGATTTTTACAATTTTACCCCTCTTATTAATCGGTCTCAAACATCTGATTAAAATATGTGCCTTACAAAGAAACTGAACTTCGGGAACACACGTGTACATATACCTTAGGACAGAGTTCTAAGAGATGGACAGATGGCTTCAACGCCAACGAGTGTGGATTCTAAAAAGAGAAAGTTACATTACCTCGCGTGCTACTGTGGAGGACTATACACAATCCATCTGTAAAGTAAATTTGGTATCTATGATCGTCGATCTAAACCGTTCATCTAAGATAGATGGTTAGGGTTGTATCATCATACGGTCCATTTTACTCAAATTAAATTAAATTTAAATTTAATTATAATTTACAGATTTCATGATGCAGATCTCCGTCGCTTTCTCTAATACCCTACTAGCTTTCTTCTTCAATTCAACTTCCAAATCAGACAATAAACCAAAGACTTATTTATGACCTTTACACATTGTAAAGCCGTAAAATAGACAAACCATCAAAAATCTTTTTATAATATGGAAAAAAGAGAAAAATATCACTTGTAATCCGTGCACAACTTTGCTTCAATATGGATTTGGAAATTATAATTTAATTTTAATTAATTTTAATTTGAGGAAGAAAGAGAAAAAAACTTATTTCTTGCTCTATAGATCTGGAAAAAAAAAACTGATTTCTTGCTCTACAGATATGGGAATCAATGGCTCTAGATTGATCCATGCTCCAATGGCTCTAGATTAATCCAAGCTCCTATCTACCATCGCTTTTGTCACTTTTTTTCTTCTACGATTTAGTCGGTACTTTGCGAGACGGCCGCTGACGAACATAGGGTTTTGGAGAAGTAGGGTTAGGGAGAAGAAGGGGTGTGTAAAAGCAGCTCTAGATTAATCCAAGCTCCTATTTACCCTCGCTTTCGTCACTTTTTTTTTACACAAACCTAGATTGATCCAAGCTCATTTTTTTCTTCTACAATTTAATCGGTCCTTTGTGAGACGGCCTCCGACAAACATAGGGTTTTGGAGAAGAAGAAGTAGGGTTAGAAAGAAAAAAAATGGCTGTGTAAAGGCAGTTAATAGGGGCAAAAGTATAAAAGAAATTGCCCCAAAATGCTAACATGGGAATACACGGGTCAGAACGGCCCATTTTTGCCCGTATGGGGCGCTTTATGATTAAAAAAATAAAAATTCAGGGAAATGGTGATAAAGATGATTTTGGGGCGTCTCTTGGTACTTTTCTCTTAAATATATGCACAACCATATGAATTTCTGTATAGATCAAACAGTTCAAATCCACCAATGAGGGTGGTTTTTGGGCCCACTTAAGTTCAATTTATAAGTTATAATTTTGACGACTTTGATTGCTCAAAAACATATGGCAAAAACATTGATCAAAATATCGTCCAATACCGATACGTATTGGTTTTGGACTTGGACGATACGATAAATTGAGTTTTTCTCAGGCCCCTTAAAAAATAGTCAAATAATTGTTCAACTTATCATCCAATGTATCGTCACCGATATTTTCAAATTATTGTTTTGTGTTTTTTTTTTTTTGGAAAAATACCGGAATGTATCATCCCAGAACCGATACGTATTGTCCAGTAGGTATCGGTTTTAGGGATGAACGATATGATATGGAAATCCGAGATTTTGACCCATGGGCAAAAAAGCACTCAGGGCTCTATCTATAATGTGGCTGTCATGCCTCATCTATCTTACAATTATATGAATGATTGCATTTGCCGCACCGTAATTTGTGTCTGCAAATTTTTTTCGTTCTGATTTCCTTTCTGGTTTTGCTTTATTGTCATGAAGGTTTATAAAATGAAATGGGAATGGTTGGAACCAGATGTGATACTTGTTTGACAATGTTTCGTGTCAACGTGTTTATTTTAGTAAATTAAACACTGACGTTTCTTACATACAAGTGCGCAAAATGGCTGATGAAACTGGTTTGGATTTCAACAAACAAATTAGTTTGATAGAGACCAAGTATCAGCAGGTAACTCTTACAAGGATCTTATTATTTTCCACTCTGTATGTTATTATATTTTTGGAGGATAAAGAAATTCCCAATTTTGAGTTCTGTTGAATGCATGATTTCTAGAAGCTTTTTTTCCTCCTCCATGCTTGATGATACTTGATTTTTTATGAAACACACTTAATATAAGAAATTAAGGATAATTTGTGGACCTCCATTCCATGAAGGTCCAACTGACAAAAATTATTTTTTGATCTCATTCGAATGGGTTAGAGACTTAGATGTTTCTAGGAGGGGAGTAGTTCAAACTTTGATGCAAAAGGTTTATCGGTGGGGAGCATGATGAGTAGTGAAATATGATGATATTTCACCCCTAAATACCTATATTTAGCCGTCCGATGAAGGCTATCTGATGAGATTTGCTAGATTTGAAGTGTTTCAGGTAAATACAGTCCAAGTTTCTAAAACAGCCCAAGAATCCCGAAAATAATGTCAAAACACTGCTATTTTGGGTCATTGAGAACTTAGTGCGACTTGCAGCTCAATTTGGACCTTCAAGACGTCAGATTCAGGAAATTGCTAAAACATAAAAGTTGTAGAGCTCGTCGTCAGCTTTCCAACGCCTCAAGAATCACCTCAATCCGAGTTCGGTACAGAAAGTTATGAGCAAAATACCGAGGCAGTATCTGATGCAAAGCTAGGCGGGAATTCACGAAAATTACTCTTAGATGTCAATCGAGAGAGGTATTAGGGTTAGGCTATTATAAAAGGGAAGCCGAGTTTCTTAGGGATTATTATTTTTGCAATTAGAATATTATTCATTCTTTCTTTTTAGTTTTAGGCTCTTCACTTTGGGGAATATTTTCTTCATCTTTTCAAGTCTTCTTCTCTCCTTCTTCTAGGGTTTATTCAGTAGATTGTACCTAGGATTTGCATTATTTTCTCTCGAGAAATTCATGATTGTATTTAGGAAAAACAATTGCAAATATCTTTTGGAAGAAATAAAAGAGGAATGACTTTGAAAGAAAAGGAGATCAAACACCAAAGATGGTAGCATCGATGATCGGGAAGATGCGATCCCAGATAAGTACCCATGTTTATGATTAATACCGCATGATCTATTATTGTTATCATGGAATCGTTTTGCTCAAAGTTTGTGTGATTGAAAATATTTTAAATGCTTTGTTATGACCGTTGATTTGCGTATCAACGGCAGTAATCGCTAGATCCGGACCTGCAGTCGATCTAGTCAGTAGAGCGATTATGAGTCGATTGTCGTGATCTAAATATCATGAGATACGCTTATGCTTTTTTACATGACTCATACCGCAATGTTAGTGAGTCATTATTTTTAGATAGGGTATCCGATTGATGATCATATTTTATTTCAAGTCATTTTCTAGATGAATGATGGTGTGAATGATGATTTAATGAAGCTGGGTTTTAATGATAGAAAAGGTGCGAATGCAGTAGCATATTCCTTGATCTCATTTTAATATTGTTCAGAGATTTATCGAATTAATTGTTTAGATTAATTTATTTTTCATTTAGGAAAAGTGTGTTAAGTTTTGGTAAAATTGAATCGCCTTTGGTACTTCCTTAGGACGTTTTAAAATCTCTAAAAGAATTAATTAAAAATTCGCGTTTCCCTGTGGGTTCGACACCCCTGTTCTTGCCATACTACAATAGATCTTGTGCACTTGCAAGGGTTACATTCTAAATCGATCAAGTTTTTACGCACGAAATCGGTGAAATTTTGATTAATTGATAGGATTTTTCTTTTGAGTGTTTAAAAAATAAAATAAATAAATAAATAATTATTATTATTATTATTATTATTTCCTTTATTTTCTCTTTGATAAGATTTTGTGGAGTCTTTTTGAAGTTTAGATTTTAGGATACCTTCCTTGGAAATTTAGGAAGTAGAGATTTTTAGGACTTCTTATTTTAGATTTGGTAGGACTCTTTTTCCTTATTTTCCTCTTTTAGATATTTTTAGGATTTTCTAAATTTAGTCATTAACTTTTGTGGGACTTTTGTTTTAGGATTTTTAGGAATCTTTCATTCTTCTCCTTATTTTTCTCTTTTAGGAAAGATTTTATAGGATTTTCAATTTTAATTTTTAATTTTCGAATTTAATTTAAAAAAAAAAAATTAAAATTAAAATTAAAAAAAAATTTTAATTCGAATTTAAAAAAAAAAAAAAGAAAAAATTTAATTAATTTAAATTCGAATTTTAATTTTAATTTGAATTTTAAAAAAAAAAAAAAAATTTAATTAATTAATTAATTAATTTTAATTTTAATTTTAATTTTAATTTGAATATAAAAATAAAAAAAAAATAAAAAAAATTAATTTAAATTCGAATTTTAATTAAAAAAAAAAAAAAAAAGAAGAAATCTTTTCAGATATTGGCTCATCTCTTATCATCTTTGTTTAAATCGTTTGAAGCGAAATTTTGTGGGTTTGTTGTGGATTCTTCAACCTGCTTTTGAGTGTTGGTTATGAGCTTTACTCGCTCATCACCCACATCTCTACTGCTTAATCTTGAAATCGAAAGAGCTTGTAGAGAGAATCGAAGAGTCCAGAGGAATCAATATCAACAAATGAGACCATGGCGTACCAAGGGCAAGAGAGAGGTGAGAATAACAACAATGGGAATGTCAATACTGGAAATAGTAGGAACAATAAATTTGATGAGGGCCCTAGAACGCTGGAGTATTATAACGATCCTGGTTTTACGAGGATCGGGAATGTAATTATGCATGCTCCCATTCCAGGAACCACTATGAATTCAAATCAAGAATGATTCAAATGCTACCAATTTTCCATGGGTTAGCAAATGAAAATCCATACGTTCACTTAAATGAATTCACCTGGTATGCAAAATGTTCGAGTCCACAATGTCACGCGATGAGATAGCGAGCTCAGGACTCTTCCGTTCTCTTTAAGAGATAAAGGCAAAAACATGGTTCTATTCCTTAGAACCACAATCTATTCGAGTTAGGCACGCCCTTCCTTAAAAATATTTTCCCATGACTAAGGCCATTGAATTGCGTCGGAAGATCCAGTTCTTTCCCAACAACCTCTGAAACATTCCATGAATGTTGGGAACGTTTAAGGAATTGATCGAAGTTGCCCAAATCATCAAAGTTCCAAGGTGGCAACAAGTCCAAAGTTTTACAATGGGTGATTCTCAAGAGAGACGCATGGTTGATGCATCTTGTGGTGGATCTTGTGCCACGAAAGAAGTCGACGAATTGTGGGCATTGTTTGAAAAGTTATATCAAACTTGATACAAAGTGAGACATCAAACCAACTTGAACTCGCACCTAAATCTCATGTGTTGACAAAAGACGGATTATGCGATGTCAACAATAATGCCTCGATCTCTCAACAAAGTTTGACATGTCATTCAACAGATGAACATGTTGTTAGTCGCTACCAAGCAAGCTAAAGCTCTCATCACCCCCAGTGTTCAATTTGTGACCACCGGTCATCATATGGCTAATGAGTGCCCTACTACCTTGTCATTCTTCCCCGATGAACCTAATCCTCAAGAGCAGGTAAAAGTGTCTCAATCTTATTAGCGGCAGGGGAGTAAAATGTTCTGCAATACCTACAATCCGGAATGGGAAAATCACCCCAACTTATGATGGGGTGAATCGAATAAACGGCGGTAAACTCCAACATAGAGCCAACACAATGGGTGGACAACAACCTTTTCAACCAAATTTTCAACACAATTTTCGTCCACAATGCATTTCAGTGAATTCTAATTTCCAACGAATTCCAATTTCCAGCACGAATGCTCAGATATCATCCAAATTATCGACTCAGAAAAAATCGAATTTCAATCGAATCTTAATCAATCTCATGCCGGATTGAAGATTATCGATCCGAAGAAAAGCTTATGCGAAGCATGCAATCTTTACAGCAGATGATACTGGACAAAGTCAGCCAATTCGCCAATATACTGAGTCAGCGTGAGGAAGGTAGGCTCCCCTGCCAACCCATCAATAACTCTCGAGGCCAAGCACCATCCAAGCAGACCATCGAATAGTCAACAGTTGAAAGTCATTACGGTCTTTGAGAAGTGGACGAGGTTCATAATCAAGTGGAAATGCTCAGAAGTCGATGAAGAAAGAGAAGCAATAGAGGAAAAAGAACAAGAGAAAAGAAAAGAGAAAGGAAAAGGAAAAGAGAAAGAAAAAGACAAAGAGCCAGAGATAAGAAAAGTGCAAGAGCAAGGAAGAGAGAAAGGAAAAGAAAAAGTAATAGAGGAAGAGTTTCCATCAACCGTCCAACAAGGACGTGAAAAGAATCGGAAATGGAATCGCACCTTATGTCCCAAAGGCACCATTCCTCAATGCCTAACTCCTCCATCTAGAATGGGAAAGGGACCGACAAAATGGAAGAAATTTTGAAACATTCAAGCAAGTAAAGATAAATCTTCCATTACTTGAAACAATCAAACAAGTTCTGAGTACCAAGTTTTTCAAAGATTTGTGCACTCGGAAGAGAAAGGCACGCACTCACGTTTCAAAGAAAGTGTTCCTAACAAATCAAGTCGATTCGATATTACGATTGGAAACCCCACAGACCGAAAGACCACAGGTCCCAACTGCTCCATGTGTCATTGGTGGGCAACCAATTGGAAAGGCGTTATTGGATTTGGGAGCAAGTGTTAATCGATCCCATACTCAATGTACAAGAAACTCGGATTGGGTGAATTGAAACCCACGACGGTCACACTCCAACCGCGATAGATCGAAAGAAGACCGAGGGTGTTATCGAGGATGTTTTGGTTGGAATAGACAAGTTTGTCTTTCCAGTGGACTTCGTTGTCTTAGACATGGAACCACCTGCGAAATCAATCAATCAAGTCCCAATTATTCTTGGACGTCCGTTTCTCGCCACTGCCAACGCTTGCATTAATTGTCGTGACGGAGTCATGGACGTTTCTTTTGGAAACATGAAAGTCGCTTAACATATTCCATGCGATGAACCATTTCCCTAATGAGGATGAGGTCGAATGTTTTACATCGATCGGATGGGGAAGTGGTGGATGAAGCATTACCATCAATGCTCACCAAAGAGGAATTTGAAACTGCTTTGTTAGCCATCTATGAGGACAAAGGGCTTGAAAGGAAGCAGTCAGAAGAGAAAAAGTCAAATTCATCATGTCAAGATGATAACTTATGTGAAGTTGTGACTAAGGTAGAACCACTATCTACTGAGGTAAAGGATGTCTTTGACTCCATCAATTGGCGACCACCAATGGAATTGAAACAATTGCACGAGTCCCTCAAATATGCTTTTCGGGACCTCGAGAAACACTTCCAAAGTGATAATTTCATCCACATTATCGGAAGAACAAGAGAATGATTTGTTGAAGGTGCCGAAGAGCACAAGGAGGCCATCGGATGGACCTTAGCGATCTCAAGGGGATTGACCCATCGGATGTATGCATAAAATACATCCGGAGGATGAGAGTAAACCATCGAGGGAACCACGAGGCGACTTAATCCGAACATGCAAGAAGTCGCTTTTAAAGGAAATCATTAAACTCCTCGATGTCGAATCATCTATCCGATCTACGATAGTGAATGGGTTAGTCCAGCAAATCGTTCAAAAAGTCCGGAATTACGGTGAAAGAAACTACGGAGGAGAATTGGTGCCCACTGTGAAACTCTTGGATGGCGTGTGCATTGATTATCGAAAATTGAACACAACCGGAAAAGATCATTTTCCCTTCCGCTCATTGATCAAATTCTTGAGAAGTTATGGGCAAGAGTTTTATTGCTTTCTTGATGGTTATTCGGGATACAATCAAGTGCCCGTTTTCCGGTGATCAAGAGAGACAACATTCACGTGTCCATATGGTACGTTTGCATATCGAAGGATGCCATTCGGCTTATGTAATGCTCCTACCACGCTTCAACGATGTATGTTGGCCATATTCTCGGACATGATCGACAAATTCATCAAGTCTTCATGGACGACTTCTCGTTTTGGAAAAACATTTAATTCTTGTTTGAATCATCTTTCACAGTGTTGCAACGTTGTGTAGATTCCAAACTTGTTCTCGGTGGGAAAAGAGCCATTTTATGGTTCAACAAGGAATTGTGTTGGGGCATATTGTTTCAACGAAGGAATTGAAGTTGATAAGTAAGGTCGACTTAATTGCAAATTTACCACCTCCTAAAAGTGTTCGACAAATTCGATCATTTTTGGGGCATCTTTGGATTTTATAGAAGATTCATTAAGGATTTTAGCAAGGTGGCTAAACCATTGTGCACTTTGCTTGGCAAAGATGTTCCTTTTGATTTTGATGAGGATTGCATAAAGGCATTCCTAAAATTGCGTGAACTCTTATCAAATGCACCAATAATCCAACCACGGATTATTCTTTACCATTCGAACTCATGTGTGATGCATCCGATTATGCGATCGAGCTGTAAAGGGTGAATAAATTACCTCACGTAATTTATTATGCTAGCAAGACATTAATTGATGCCCAATCAATTACACCACCACCGGAAGGAATTATTAAGTGGTGTATGCTCGACAAATTCCGTTCCTATTTGCTTGGATCGAAAATAGTGGTCTTTTCGGACCACTGCGCTTTGAAATATCTTTTAGCAAAGAAGGATGCGAAACCAAGGTGATCCGTTGGATCACCTTCTCCGTGAATTCAACTTTGAGATTAAAGATAAAAGGGGTTGAGAACGTTGTGGTGATCATCATCTAGAATTACAAGAATCATCTATACGAGACCATCCGTGACACATTTCGGATGAACATTTGATGGCAATTGATGTAGCTGGTGCAAAGTTGTGGTTTGCTAACATCGTGTATTATCTGGTCACTGGCAGAATTCCCACTGACTGGGGTAAGAATGATAAGAATCTCTTTTTCTCCCAAATAAAATACTATTTCTGGGATGAACCATATTTGTTTAAATTCTGCTCGCATCAGATCATTAGGAGATGCGTGCGGAAGACGAGCAACTAAGCGTCCTAAATTTTTGCCATCTTTGGGGCTGTGGAGGCCATTTTGAGACGAAGACCGCATGAAAATCCTTCAAAGCGGATTCTCGGCCCTCAATCTTCGTGACGCTCAATAGCAAGGAATGCCAGTGTGTCAATACTTGGCAATATTTCACGACGAAATATTATGCCCCTTAATCCAATTCTGATTGTAGAAATTTTCGATGTTTGGGGGATTGACTTTATGGGTCCTTTTCCACCATCCTTTGGGTATTCATATATTCTGGTGGCTATTGACTATGTCTCCAAATGGATTGAAGCGTGGCAACCCGATCAAATGATCACAAGGTTGTGGTCAAATTTCGAGAGAACATGTGTTTATCCGATTCGGGATCTCAAGAGCAATCATCACTGATGGCGGTTCGCATTTTTGCAATAGCCATTTGCCACTTTAATGAAGAAATGCACGACGTCACTCACAAAGTCGCATTACTGCGTACCATCCACAGACTAGTGGTCGGTGGAAGTGTCTAACCGGAAATCAGCGAATTCTAGAAAAGACGATGCAATACCGGATAGAAGAGATTGGTCAAACCGCTATCTCGATGCTTTGTGGGCCTATCGATGCGCATTCAAGACACCGATCGGAATGTCTCCCTTGAAATTGTCTACGGAAGGCATGTCATCTTCCTGTAATTGGAGCATAAGGCATTCTCAGGCGATCAAACGATTTAATTTCGATATGCAAGAGGTCGAATCGAAGGTTACTGAGTGAATTAGAAGAGTTACGCCACGATCGTATGAAAATTCAAAGATGTACAAGGAAAGGTACAAAAGTTGCACGATCAATTAATTTCTCGGAAGGAGTTTCATGTTGGCCAAAAGTTTGGTTATTCAATTCGACTTAAGCTTCATCCTCGAAATTGAAATCTAGATGGGAAGGCCCGTTTAAAGTTGTTTCCATTAGTGAGCACTTGCAATTGAAATTCAAAGCCTTCGGGACAATCGAAGTTTTCAAAGTGAATGGGCAAAGACTCAAACCCGGTGTTTGAGCCGATGACCCATTTAAGATTGAGGCGATGCACCTTAGTGATCCAGATTCTTGATCAATGAAAGAGGTCGAAAGTCGACACTTAAACTCGGTAGCTTCACAGGAGGCAACCCGGTGTGTTTTATTTAGGAGTTGGACACAGTTTAGTTTAGGATTTAGGATTTATCTTTCTTTTCTATGTTTAGTTCTAGAATATTAGTTTTAGTTTAGTTTAGGTTATTTTTAATTTCCAAATTAGTGTAGCCATTACCTTCAATCTATTTTGGTCATGTTCTAATTTGATGCCCATATTCTCTTTTGACCGATCTTTGTGTTGAGGTACTTTTCAACGAGTTTGGGGTGCCTACTTATTGCAAACAATGAGGACATTGTCATTTTAGGTTTGGGGGTATGTATGATTATCTATCTTTCATCACTTATTTTGATATCCTTTGAAAAAAAAAAAAAAAAAAAATTATTTATTTGGAACCATCATACATGATTTACTTTGCAATAGTTTTCAAACTTTAGTTGATGATGCATGTGAATTTAATTTTGAGAATATTGATGTCATATTTTGAATACTTGTATCTAGGATGATGAAGCTTAATGTGATAATTTGTGGATGACTCGAAATTAGTGCTTAGAATTTTTGCACTTATACCAAGCTAAGACTTAGAAATCGATGAACTATTTTGAGCGTTGAATCTTAGGTTCTTAGTGGAGACTAAACCCGATAGCTTTAGAGCTAATTTCCGTCATTGATGAGTGAATATATAAACCTGAGTTTTCTTTGAATACTGAATTATTTTGCATAATCTCATAGATTTTATTTTGGCTTGTGACTTTGCATGATATCAAATTCATATTATTGTGTTAGAACGTACTGTATATCTACTCAAGACAAATAGGCAAGGTTACCATCTTTTAAGGAAATGATTGAAGGCCATCTTTGGCTCGTTTGTGCTTAAAATGCCCCACCTCATATAAATTTATCCTTCTAGTACCCCTTTGAGCCTATAGAAAAATTTACCCTTATACATTCTTTGATAAGCCACGTTAACTTTAACCCTTCACAATTTCTGAAAATTTAGCTTTACCCTTCTTATTTCTGAGAAATTAGGAACGAGGGATGAAAATGAGCGAAAAGAGAGTAAGTGGAGAGATAATGAGTTATGGTGTTCTTGAGAGTGTATGGCAAATATAAAAAGAAAAAGGGAGAGAAAAGAAAAAAAAAAAGAATGAAAAATGAGGTGCTTCAAGAAAAGGAAATTCAAAGAGAAGAATGAGAAAAGAAAAATATTGAAAAGAAAAAAAATGGTGAGAAATTAGAAAAGAAAAAAAAGAAAAGAAGAAATAAAAAAAAAAAAATCGAAGTTAGTTCCTTTTCCAATTTCTCAAATTTTGAATCACAATTCCTTTCTTTCTTACCCTTACCCAGGCCCCATTACAACCCTACAAAAGACCTTCATGATCCGATCTTGCATTGGTAATCGCTTGGAGAGTCAATATCCTTATGACACTTGATATGACATGCTTAGGATATACAAGTATCTGTTCTTATGAGATTTATTTTGGTTCATTGATTGGCATCGTGTTTCATCTATCATGTGAGACCTGTTTATTTGCTTTCTCTTGATCTCTCACATGTGTGCGAGAACTTTCCAATCATCGGAATTGATTTTATTTTGAGAGTATACCTAAAGTGAGGATTGAGTCAAGACAACAGATCCGATGATTTCCGTTTGGACTAGTTACGAGATGGATGAATCTTGGTTTTGGTATGCACACACTTGAATGGATGAGTTATCTAACGATTTGGAGCATTAGACTAATTTGAATGGATATTGGTATGATTAGTATAACATTGTTATTTAAAATTGAGAATTTGCATGTTGAATTGATTATTGATTTTGAGCTTTGAAGTTAAATATATGTTATAAAAATCAGATTTTGAAAACTCAATTTTCGATGGTTTGAAATTTTTGGAAGTTTGTGGGTAACTTCACTGCAAACCCTCAGGAGACACAACTCCTCCACTAGGGATCACCTAGGGGTTTAAAGGCTTGTTGCACATGCTAAGTGCAATCGTGTTCCCTACGAAAGTGGCATTTAAATTTTAGGATGTTAGTTTGATTTGCTTTATATTTCTATCATTCTCTTTTCGAGGACTAGCAAAGTGTAGGTTTGGGTGTGATGAGTAGTGAAATATGATGATATTTCACCCCTAAATACCTATATTTAGCCGTCCGATGAAGGCTATCGATGAGATTTGCTAGATTTGAAGTGTTTGTAAATCTGTCAAGTTTCTAAAAGCCCAAGAATCCGAAAATAATGTCAAACACACTATTTTGGGTCATTGAGAACTTAGTGCGACTTGCAGCTCAATTTGGACCTTCAAGACGTCAGATTCAGGAAATTGCTAAAACATAAAAGTTGTAGAGCTCGTCGTCAGCTTTCCAACGCCTCAAGAATCACCTCAATCCGAGTTCGGTACAGAAAGATATGAGTAAAATACCGAGGCAGTATCGATGCAAAGCTAGGCAGAATTCACGAAAATTACTCTTAGATGTCAATCAGAGAGGTATTAGGGTTAGGCTATTATAAAAGGAAGCCACGAGTTTCTTAGGGGATTATTATTTTTGCAATTAGAATATTATTCATTCTTTCTTTTTAGTTTTTAGGGCTCTTCACTTTGGGGAATATTTTCTTCATCTTTCAAGTCTTCTCTCCTTCTTCTAGGGTTTATTCAGGTAGATTGTAGATTTGCATTATTTTCTCTCGAGAAATTCATAGATTGTATTTAGGAAAACAATTGCAAATATCTTTTGGAAGAAATAAAGAGGAATGACTTTGAAAGAAAAGGAGATCAAACACCAAAGATGATGGCTTCATCGATGAATCGGGAAGATGCGATCCCCAGATAAGTACCCATGTTTATGATTAATACCGCAGTCTATTATTGTTATCATGGAATCGTTTTGCTCAAAGTTTGTGTGATTGAAAATATTTTAAATGCTTTGTTATGACCGTTGATTGCGCGTATCAACGGCCGTAATCGCTAGATCTGGACCTGCAGGCTGATCTAGGCTGTAGAGCGATTATGTGCTGATTGTCGTGATCTAAATATCATGAGATACGCTATGCTTTTTACATGACTCATACCGCAATGTTAGGCTGAGTCATTATTTTTAGATAGGGTATGCCGGATTGATGATCATATTTTATTTCAAGTCATTTTTCTAGATGAATGATGGTGTGAATGATGATTTAATGAAACTGTGGGTTTTAATGATAGAAAAGGGGTACGAATCTGGGGTAGCATATTCCTTGATCTCATTTTAATATTGTTCGTAGATTTATCAGTAATTAATTGTTTAGATTAATTTATTTTTCTGCATTTAGGAAAAGTGTGTTAAGTTTTTGGTAAAATTGAATCTGCCCTTTGGTACTTCCTTAGGGACGTTTTTAAAATCTCTAAAAGAATTAATTAAAAATTCGCGTTTCCCTGTGGGTTCGACACCCATGTTCTTGCCATACTACAATAGATCTTGTGCACTTGCAAGGGTTACATTCTAAATCGATCAGAGCACTGGCACAAAAATCGCCACATTAATGAAACACAGCTGAAATAAACAATCTGATATTTGGGAAAATAAACATTCAGTTCTATGAGGCATTCCATCAAACATTAGGTAGGCAACAAATCACAAAAAAAATTACAGACATAAAAAAATAAACAACACACATGCATTTTCACTTACTGTTGAAGAAGACGAAGATGGAAACCGGGGACCCAGCTGAGAACGAAGATGGACGATCTGAGCTCTGGCGTCGACAAAGGGCGGAGTGGTTTTTGCTTTTCGAAATCGTGGTCCCAGCTCTGGCCGCCCAATATACGGCGTCGACAAACGACGGAGGACGTAGATGGAAACCGGGGACCCAACTGAGAGCGAAGATAGACAATCCGAGCTCTGGCGTCGATAACCAAGGGAAAGAGCTTTTTGCTTTTCGAATACGAGGTCCCAGCTCTGGCGGCTCAACAATTGGCGTCAACAAATGACGGATCAGAGCCGAGATCCAACGGCGGCGTCGACAAATGGACAACAGGAAAAGAAGAGGGAGGAGGGTGACGAAGGAAGAAGCTCTTTTTTGAGAATTTTTTCCTCTCTTCGAGAGGGTATTTCAGTAATCTGCATTTTGTAGGTTCTCTGTCAACTGGCTGTAAACGGGCTTCTTGAGGGTGCTTGGGCGCCTGCTGATAATAAACCGAAGATGGCCACCGAAATGGTAATAAGTTCCCTTCAGGGGCGTTTTACGGTACTTAGCTCTATTATTTATGTCTTCTTATTTGAAGGTCATGATATAAAGATCTTTAGTATCAAAGATTGAAGGAAGTTGTGCTAAAAGTCTTCTTTTCTTGAGAACTTCCCACAAAGATCTTGGGTTACCCTTGAAAACTTAAGCCTGAAGCATGGTTTAAAATTTGAGTTAGGCTTAGGTGCACGGGCACGGTCCGTGCACCAAGGCTCACCAACTCTTAAAAATCCGCCTGCAATGTTATCCACAGTTTTAAAATTTACGGGGGGGGGGTTGGGAGCAAGATATCAAACTCGGTATCGGTATTAGTTATTGGTCCATCTTGGACCAGTATATATGAACCACTCAATACGTATCGGTCTTGGCAATATGATATCGGCAAGTATTTTTTTTTTTAAATTAAAGCAAAAAAACATAGGTTTTTTTTTATGAATCGGTTAGTATTGACCAATATCGGCCAATACTGAGACAATGTGGGCCAATACAAACTTGTATTGATCCGATACCGATACTGGTATCGGGATGGTTTCAATATCGATTTACTAAAAAATCAATACATATTGTTGATACATATTGGTATCGGTTAATACTTGATACCATTGTAGGGAGGGGTGGGAAGGATACAAACTTAACCTTGAGCTTTTTAAGCGTAAAGGGACTACTATTCTTACTTGAACTCGCGTTCTTATGCTTGACAAGCCAAGCCTTTTGACCAGTATATATATATAATTTTAATATTTATAACAAATATATTTATTAATTAAAATGGCAAAAATAAAATTAAAATCAATAATTTTGGTGATATTTCGTTAATTTCGCCGAACTTAATGAAATTTCGGCATTTCTGATAAATCACCGAAATTTCGTTGAAAGTTTTGTTCAACCCTTATTTCCGTGAATTTAAGAGAATTTCGGAGAATTTAAAAAAAAAAAAATTGTTACTATGAGAAAGAGCAAATAAATAAGAAATATATATATATATATTAAAAAAAGTATATTCCGAAGGGTGGGAAGGACCCACCACAACTCATCTTGTATGAAATGATGAATGACAGGGTGTGGTGTCTGACTTTATCCTGCTTAATGTAGACCCCATATTTGTCTACAATCCACAACACCACCCCCCCCCCCCCCCCCCCCCCCCAACCCACACCACAGTTCATTGACAACAATGAGCTAATGTCTTGTCAGCTGTGCCCTCAGGATGTGTACAGATTTCATGCTTTTTGAACTCTATTGTTTCTAGGTTCAATATTTACTGCACATGCATAGCTAATTTAAAATCATCAGTTCATTGTCTTCAATGAGCCCCAGCCGTGGGCTCATTGGATTCGTTTGGCCCCATTCCAAATCAATAAGATCGACAAATGACACCAAAATGCCAGTGCCTTTTTAAAGATGAACTCTGAAGTGGTAACATATACTTCGACCAACAACCGACTGCTTATGTGGCGCGATGCAAGTGGCTGGCCCGACCTGCATCGCTGGACCCACTGCACATGCATCATGCAACGTAAGCGGTCCGATTGAATGGTTTGCTGTTTGTGTCTACCATATATTAGTGTGCCTTATTCAATGACCCAAGCAATCTCATTTTCGATTAGTGACAACACACCACTCTTTTGTAGGCACACGCCAATAGCAGAGAACAGAGTTTATCTGCTATGGCAGAGAATAGTTTTATCACCTAAAATAGCTTCCCATCCGAGCAAATGGGGAGGGAAGCTGTGTCGGAAGCTGTGTCGTCAAATGCAAAAATAGTTCCCCGCTCGAGCTAAGGAGCGAAAGAGTCGCCCTATGACCCAAAAGAGCTAACCCAAATGCAGCCCAAAATAAAAAGCGAGCACCAATATGGGAGTGGTGCCCATAATCTATTCCTATTTGACACTAACAAGAGATCATGTTCTCATGGTTGCAAATGGTTGGGCAATAACTCGGCGAGGTTAAAATTTGTAAAAAATCAGAAAATCTGAGAAGTTCAGAGAAATATTCGGAGGAAAAAGCGATGAGAAATTTTTTTAAATAAAAATAAAAAGAAATAAAATTATAAAAAATATTTTAAAAATTAGTAAGTCACATCTTTTTTGAAAATTCGGGAATTATTCGAGAATATTTGGAGAATTTTCAAAAAATTTGTAAATTTGTTTAAATGGTATGAACCTTAAAAATGGTAGGATTTTTTAAAGTGGTGTGGCTTAACAAGCGTTGGTGTAGGAGCAATAATTCTCTTTCTTCTATAAATTTGTTTTTCCCCATATTTTATGATACCGGAACTTACTAAATCCAATGTTAGGGCCACTACAAAAATAAATTGTTTCAGCGGTGTGTGTTGTTAAGGGCCGTAGCGGTAGTTTTTGATAGAGACAGGACTAGTAGCAGCAGTTTTTTGTTAATAGTGAAAGTTTTTTGCTGCCGCTAATAGTCTTATGTTTTGTAGTAAGCTTAGATTAGGATTAAAATTAATTTAATCAATTAAAAAATAATAATTTCTCATAATAAATTTTCATGAAATTTTTTAGAAATTCAATTAGATGTTTTAATTCTGACCCAAAATAGCGTTACTTTCGTGTACATTCCCTATCGCGGATCTAGAAGACTAGGGTTCTTATGAACGGTTATATCTCCGATAGTTTTAGGGCGTCGAACGAACTCGCAAGCGGGTTCTCTCGATATTGAACAAAATTAAAAGGCAAATAATGATTTACGATGAACAAATAAGTTGATTTTGAATTTTATGAAATAAATAAAATAATTAGGATTACGCTACTTACGCAAACCATAGATCTAAAGAAGATAGAGATGGAAGAAAAGTTGGCATCGCACCAAATTGTAAGCGGGAATCGAAGAATCGCTCTCCATTTTGAGAGAATCACGCCTTCACAAAAGTTTAGAACTCTCAATTTGCATAAGCAATTTTTATTAACCAAAAGCTTATAATAAAGTTGTTTATAAGCCTTTAAATAGGCTAAGCAATGCATAAAACTAGAAACCCTAGTGTAACTCTAATTCCCAATTCAAATAAAAGAAATATCCTATTTCTTTGAAAACAATAAAATAAAGTCCTAAAATAATAAGGAAATTAATTATATCTCTAATAAAAGAAACAAATCCTATTTTTTAAAATAAAATAATAAAAGAGACTAATCTTAATTCAATTAAGATTCTTGAAATTTGTCACTTTCTATGCAGCTTCCAAAAACTAACCATAACTTCTTCAATACTTGTCAGAATTGCATATTGTTTGGCTGGTTATAAAGTTACTTCGATAAGTTTTCAAATATGATCAATTTCGCATCAATCCGACTTTGTTTGACACTTCAAAATAGTCTAAACATAAAAGTGACGGGATTGAAAGTTGAAAACCCTAATAAATTTTGGATTTTCTTCTTTCTGATCAAACGGGTCTTTAACGGGCTTTTTTTAAAAACTCATTTGCGGGTCTGCGTTCTCTTTTGACGTTTCCTCTTTATTCGAGCATGATTCAAACAGGCGAATCTAAAGTTCGCATCATTTTAAGGCTGTTGTTGCTATCACACAACATTATGTTACAACAACCTCACTTAAGCAAAGCAAAATTTGTTGACTACTTTGAATTAGATGATGGAAATCGTTTTTCGTCTGTCTTCAACACACTATATCTTGTCATCATGAGCCTATCATTAGACAGTCAGATGTTGATTCCATATTGCACACATCCCAAAAAGTGAATGTGATAGAGGTTATAATATTATGTCGTGTATCACATTCACTTTTGGGGATGTGTGCAACGTGGGATCAACATTTAACCATGAGATGGGCTCATGAAAAATGATCTCCATCATCTAATTTAAATCAGTCAAACTGTTTTTAGTTTGGATAAGTGAGGTGGCTGTAACATAAGTTGGTGTGGTAGTAACACTAGCCATTTTAAGGAAAAAGACAAAGGAATTTTCTCTTTCATGGTGCCATTTTCATTCCTAGCTTTCCATCCATTTCAATGAGTTGTCTGGTGACCCTACTGGCCCTACTTGGACTTTAGGAAAAGGAAGATGCTTTGGCTTTGGATGAGATATAAATTCATATTTATCTCCACTAGAGGAAAGGCCCCTACAAGCAAACTTTTTTCTTTTGTTTCCACCATCTCTCTCTTCTATTATTCCAAGCACAATTGGAACTTGAAAGCAATGGCTTTTACCACCTTGGCTTCACCCCAACCTTTATAATTACGCCCTTGGATCTTTCCAAACAATCAAAAAAACGAAATCTTCTTTCACTTGATCTTTTATCATGTTCCCCCTCAGATATTCTATAGCCTTTCTTTTGGATTTTATTCAGCGAGTTACATGAAATCATGATCATTTTTTACCAAAACCTCCGTCTGTCTGGCCACATTGGTTATGATCGAACCGGAAATCCAATCTGTAGTTTGACAAAGGAGTAGGTAGATTAAAACCCATCTTTTGTATCTTCAGAATCAGAGAATCTCTGTAGTTTGACAAAGGCGAAGATAGATTAAAAAAACTGGTCTTCCATAAAATCAAAATCCGAGACATGGGGATTTTCAAACAGTCATAACCTAAATCAAGGTCACTCTAACAAAGTGAATCCAGTGTAGAGTTCAAGGATCTTATAAGCAATGTAGACACTCAATTCGATTGTACGCTCGGACATTATGGAACTCAGCATAATACGCAAATGAAGGCAAATATAGAGTCCCCGAAATTGTAAGTTGAGATAGGGAAAAAAGGAGCTTCCTCTTGATTTAGGTTCACAAAGTTATATTATTACATCTGAGCATTCTAGCCTTCTCATTCACCCTATGCTTAGCCCTATCTGATCAAACTATTTATATGTACATAAACTACTGCAAGCATTGAAAAAAGAAGAAAAAAAAGTTGTTCATAGTGTAATGGAAGCTACGAAAACCATTAGAGCTATTTGAGCCAATCTGAGATAGCTCTTCCACATTCCGGAAAAACCAGAGACGCTCCTCTAAAACTCCTCAATTGGGCTTCTCTGCTGATCCCTTCGAAACCCCCCCTATGTCTAGAATTTACAAGTTTTTCAGCATCTTTTGATTATGATCTCTCGTGGAAATTGAGTGACCGTGATAAGGCTGCAGGGTTGGCATGCAACGCCTGAGCGGTCTCAGCCGTATGATTCCTATCTTCGCCCTTTGAATTCAATGCCTTAAAAAGCCCACCATTCATCTCACCACCCTTGTCGCTTTTAATTCCCAGTGCTGCCCATATAGAGCTCCTTGCAGCTTCGCTTGGGTCATCTATCCTCAGTGTCTTTGGAATCCAAAGACATCTCTCTGAATTGCTCTGTTTAGCTGTTTCTTCCTTCTCCGAATTGCCCTGCTTAAATGTGTTTTCTTCTCTTGAATGCTTACCAAGGGGAGAATTAGGACCAGACCCCGAGGATCCGTTGCTTGTGGGAGATGATTGAGGCGGTGGTAGGAAAGGGATACTCCAAAGACCCGGGATAGGACAACCCCAGTAAGGTGCCGTTGGGTAGAATGGTACAGGAAAGGAGGAAGCACAGAAGGCGGGTGGTGCTAATGGAGAGCTCCATTGTGCTGAATTCAATGGATAAGACCACGGGGGTCCCGGAAAACATGGTATCTGAGGAAAACCTTGACAATTCCGTAAACCCGGGTCCTGCAAATTTGTGTGTTTTTCCTCTTCTGTTGGATTACAAACTGTGTTAGAAGAACCCCCGGAATGCTCATCGTTATTCTCTCCATGGGAAACTGAGATTCCTTTCACTTCTGATCTGTGAAACTCGTTCCCGTTACTATTTTTCATTGGTTTTTCCGCAAGGTTTAAGACGGACGCCATTGATTCGCATAGAGGCGTATCTGAGCCAAACCTGAGAATGGTGCCATTGGGTTTTAGAGAAGGGTGGTGAGGCGTTTCAATGGTGTCCATTCGATCAGTTTGGAGAGCATCGGATGCTGTTATATGACGGCAATGCAATGCCGAGTGCTTGGTCTTCCGCCGCCCAGCTCCCACAGGAACGTTCCTCATGGCCCCACCTGCCGTCCAGTATCTCTGGCACTTCTTGCAGAAATGCCGTGGTTGGTTGACATTGTAGTTGTTGTAGTAACAGAATTTGGTGTCTAGGCTGTTACATCGAGGACATGGGAGTATCTTGTCGGGTTTCTTTAGAGTTTTTTCTTGAGAGATACAAGTCTCGCCCTGTTCTCCAGGTTTCAAAGTTTCGGGAATTTTGGATTCTTTGTCGACCAGAGGTGTTTTTGAGTTCTCATTTAGCTCTTCTGAAATCAAAGTTGCTTGATCTTCCTCTTTAGATTCACTGGACTTACGGTTCAATGTAACCTACAATTCGGTTTCAGATCTCTGATAAGTAACAATAATCACTTAAAATTAATCAAATAAACTTTTGGCAATTACAGTGATTCTTTTAATTTATTTAGACCATAAATTATCCATGACCATAAAATTTAACAATAACATAATCCAAGGAGAGAAATTTGTAAACTCTAGTTTGTTGATAAATCTCCCAAGTGTTTCATATCAGAAACTATCAATTTACGTGACCTTAATGGAAACAAACTTCAATAATCCATGCAGAAAAAAAAATCGTAACAAACTGTAATTTACAAGAACTCTTTTTCTTTCCGATAATAACAAAAGAAACCACTAATATTAAGGATGATCCCATATCATTATCACAAACAGAAGAGAGAGAGAGAGAGAGAGAGAGAGAGAGAGAGAGAGTTGCAAAAACTACGACTAGTAATTTTGTGCGTAAATGTTCAAATTACTAACATAAAAATAAGAAGGAACCCATAATCACTTTCCAAGTAGAACTGTGTTAAATAAAAAGGAAAATTAGCCATAATCACTTACAAGAATCTACGAGTAGTTTTAGGGTGCAACTCTCCTAACCGCCTTTACACAGATAGTGCCATGACCGTCCACTTTTAGGCCACGTGGCACACATCTTTGATCAATCCAAGTATTTCAACTGGCAGGCCATTATCGGAATATGTCTCCAGCAGAAAAATTACACCTATCAAAGGATCAGAACAATTTGACCGGTGCACTTAAATATCAACCGTTAAAAAATATGAACTGTCCAGTTTTGAGTGCACATGTCGAACAGTCCATATCCCCCAATGAGTATTTTTGGGCCCACTTCCCTTCCACATATGAGCTACCATTCGGATGACACGAATTGCTAAAAAATATGTGGCTCGTGGCTCAAAATTTGGGGCACTCAAGCCTCTCTCTTGTAAATGGGTGATCATTGACCATTAATCCATAGTATTATAATCAACACAATATTCTTGACTTCAATTTATGGACCTATGGAAAAAAATTAAAAATTTAATGAGAAAACTAGGGGAGAAAGGGAACCCTAGAATATAATATGAAACTCTAGAGGATAAAAACAATGCTTTTCAAAAAATGTTAAAAATATTTCAAGTTTATTAACACACTAGATCGCTAGCTGAGTGATTTGAGCAAAATATATATGAAACCCTAGAGGATAAAAACAATGCTTTTCAAAAAATGTTAAAAATATTCCAAGTTTCTAAACACACTAGATCGCTAGCTGAGTGATTTGAGCAAAATAGTATCAAATCAAGTAGTCAACTACTTATCGACCATCCAATGTGAAATAACTAAAATTCTGTAGCATGATTCGCCGGATATGTTCAGAAGCAACAGATCTTCTTCACTTCTTTAAAAAAAAAATCATGAAAAACTGAAGCTGGACTTAAATAAACTCAAAGATCTTTAAATGATAGGGTTTGTGTTATGAACCCAAAGTAATAAGTAACTAACTTCCCACTCCACTAAAGCGTAGGAATTTTTGGAGTATTGGCTAGGACCTTAATAAATGGTATAAAAGTCAACGCCACATTCGAGTCCTGAAAGGGGCGACCTGGGGACCAAAGTGGGGTACTAGAGTGAAAGCAGTCATAGAGCGGGCCGCTGTGGAGTCCTCGGAAGGAGCGACCAGAGGAAAGTGCCACCCGGGGCCCGAAAGGGAGCACCGGGGTGAGAACCACCAGAGTGAGCTGCCGAGGACGTCGACTGCAGAGAGCGTCGAGGTGTGCTATGACCCCAAAGCAATAAGGAATTAATTCCCCGCTCCACTAACACCTAGGCATTTTTGGAGTATGGATTATGACCTTAACTGTTTTTAGGAAAAATAGAACAAAGTTCAAAGTCTAAGAAGTCTAACCATAATACTCTGGAACAAGCAAAGAAGAACAAGAAAGACTTCACTGAGAAACAAGTAAACCCTAAAGATTTGCAAGAAGAAAATGAACAAGAGAATTCAAATTTTCCAGTGGGAACCTCTCCAAAACAGAACAAATGCCAGAGACAAGGTTCAATTCCTACATCTTTCAAGAAAAAACTAAAACTTTAATTCCATCGGCAGTCGGAAAAAAATGTCATTTAAGAAAAAAAAAAATGGAAAGAAAACCTGAAACCATAAATTTTGAAATGGACTGCAGGCAAAAAAATAAACAAATAACTTCAATTTTTAAGAAGAAAACAAAAATTATAAGTCAACAAAACTTCATAAATACTCTACAGTGTCACTAAAATATCTAAAATATCCAAAAAATCTAAAATAAAAAAATAATAAATAATAATAAAATCTATAAAATCGAAGTGCTTGCAAACAAACCTGAAATTCGAGTCTGGCATCTTAGATTCTAGGTTTACTGGTTTAGGAATTCAAGCAAAAATAACCAGAAAAAAAAAAAAATAATAAAATAAAATCTACACCACCAAAATCATCCAAAAATTCATAAATATTCTACACTGTCACTAAAAACCTTAAAATATATAAAAAAAAAAAAAAAAAAAAAAAAAAATCTACAAAACCAAAGTACTTCCAAACAAACATAAAACTCAAACAAGAGAAAAAAAAAAATCTATAGCACCAAAATCATCCAAAAAAGTATTCCTAAGTGTCACTAAAAAACTTTAAAAAATTAGGAAAAATAAAAATAAAAATCTATTAAATCGAATTACTAGAAAAAAAACCTGAAATTCCAGGGCACTTCTTCGATTCTACGTTTACGAAGTAAAATCAAACCGAAAAAAAAAAAAAAAAATCCGATACGAATACAAAATCTCATTTTCTCTCACCTTATCTTCATCTCCTCGTATAACAAGATCTCGATCACCTCCTCCGTCGTCCCCGGCACCCACCGCACTCTCCTCATTCGCCGGCACCAAAATCGTCTTCCCGAACAGCTTAATCGCCGGGTCTCTGGTATCCGACATTTTTTCTCACGATTTCCGAAACGAGTTAATTCCGACACACGAAACGCGAAAAAATCGGATTCAGAGTAAATGAGGTGTCTCTTCTTAGGCTTCTCGTTCGTCTCTCCCTCCTCGTCTCTCCGTTTAACGAGCTGGAAGTGCCACGTCATCCACAGGGCGATTCTCAGCCACAAGTTTTTGTGGTGTTGAAACCCCGATGTTGATTCCCCAAGCGAAAACAAAAGTTGGGGCATTTTGGGTCCTACTCAGCAACCAATAACTCATTGTATACGACATACAAAATTCGCCGATGTTTTCATTCTTTCGGGATATATTCGGAAGGAAAATGTTGCTTACCTCCCCTACAAACCGTACAAATGTTACATGTTGACCGTTGCTCATTCTATGATTGGACAGTTTAGAATAGTTGATCAGTTTCATTGTTCCGAACCGAATCGAAAATCAAAAACCCTCCCCACTCAAACCAAAACTCATTCGTTCAATTATGTAATGACTCTCATCTCAACTTCGTTGACTTATTGATTAATCTTGATATTTTTAATTTAAAAAATAATTATTTAAAATTATAATTATTAGATTATGTGTATAATAAAATATTATTAGTATCGTTAATTTTATCGACACGGTTAAATGCTCTGATTTAACTTATATGAATCTTTTATATTTATTTATATATATACTAGAGTCGTGTGAAATATATGCTTGAAACTTTTGTCTTATTAATAGTACTTAATTCTTAATTAATAATCTTAATTTGCCTAATATAAAAATTTTGTTTGATCACACTTAAGCGTTGGGATCTACACTATGCATGATTACATGTTACTAGTTATATTTATTATATTAATATGTTATATGAATTTATGATAGTTATATATAAAATTTAGGGTTAAATACATATTTCTATTTGTGTGTGTTTAATATATTAACCTATCTATTTCTTTTAGTTTTCTTCTTTTAGTCTCCTAGTTGCTTGTATAATTAGACTCTCAATTCCCTTATCTTCGATTATTTGTTGGGATCCCAACAACTCAACGCCTCTCGCAACTCCAAAATCATTTTTTTTCAGAGAACCCTCTTCAGCCCAAATCCATGTGGCACAAATTTTCTTGTAGCACGATAATTACACTAAAATTATGCATCTCTCGAGATTTCTCTAATTCCGATATCCACACATAAGATCTCAACACTTCAAGCTTGGGCCATTTGTATCTTGGACAGAAAATCAAAACCGTCCATTTCAAGTCATTCATTTCAAATTTATAGAGCCCTCACCCTCCACCTTTATTTTTTGATTGTGAAACCTTAAAATAAATACGCACAACTATCTTTTAATCCTACCTTCTATCTCTTCTTGTGGCTAGAAAAGGAGAAGACCCATATTCACCCTTGCTCTCTTTTGTGTAACTCAACCAATAAAAAACATGATATAAAATATGAAGCTTCTCCAAAATTAATAGACGCATATTCAACATCTTCTTTAATCAAATTTCAATTCTCTCAAGATTCGCTTAATTGTGATTAAGACGATCATTTGGACAAGGGGAAATAAATCATAAATCTCGTGATCGTCAATAGAGTTTAATCAAAATTACTAGAAATTGTGATCAACCTCCAATTCATTGCGATTTTAGTATTCGAAGTAGGGAGATTTCAACGACCAATTTGTATTTTATACTTATGATTCGTAAGTATTTTTAATGATTTTAATAAATTAGGTACTATAATTTTTTTCTGCTAACAATCGGGGGTCTCATTATGCCTTGGTTTGTGATTGATTCACTGTAAACAATTGGCGATCATCAATCTTATCGATCTTTAAATTCACGTTTTTCAAGGTTAAACGGTGTGCCGCCACTTGGGTGGAAAAGTTAAGGTTAATTATTTAAATTTTGTGTTTTGACTTTCTCACATTAAAAAAAATAAGACTATTAGCGGCAATTTTTTACTGTAAAAAACTGCCACTATGAACGAAAAAACTATTAAGACTATTAGCGGCAAAAGTTTTAGCGACAGTTTTTTTGTTAATAGTGGCAGTTTTTGGCTACTGCTAATAGTCTTATTTTTTGTAGTGTCACAACATAGCCTCCTACACTTCAATAAATATATACCAAAATCTGCCCATTTGGTAGGGCTGGGAATTTTAATGGCACTAGTTTGTGTAACATGTCATCTTTGGTAGATCGCAAAAATTAGTGCGTCTATTCAAATACTATAACATCAATTGGTATCGATTAAGGTTATGCTACTCTTTATTTTTGGTGTGTTGAACTGAGATGAAATCAGCCACTAACCTTTTCAAATTTGGCCTCAAAGTTGAGTCAAATTCGTTTATGTCAAAACTGCACTTACAGCTAGAATTCTGAAAATTTTTGTAGTGTTGGGTCTTTTGGATCGTTGACTCCCTCTGATTGTTAAGATTCTATACGATTTACGAAATTATCAATAGGGAATACCCCCTTGAAATATTGTGACCATTCTATCTGACGGATACAATTTTTTATAATCTACCTTCAAAAATTATTTTGCAATAAATCATATATTTGGCCTTTTATTCACTTTGATTGTACATAAAGTGATTGACACATGTCAGTCGCAAATATGTTAACACACCATTTCAATTATCTCAATGAAACCGGTATTTTTCCTAATTAACTATGTACATTATTAAGGCGCATGGTCTCTTTGCTTTTATAATGTTTTGAACATTTGAATATGAGATTAGAAAAATTAGATCCTTGTATCATTAATAAATAAAAAATATTTGCTCACGACACTCTTAAAGAGAAAATAAAAAGAAGAGAATATATAATATAAAAAAATTTCATTGAACCCTGAAAATTGATTATGAATTCTAAATTAATTATAAAATGTACAAATATAATATTATATTTTAGAAATATGCATGCGATTTAAACTTTGAATTTGAATGGATCTTGTACTATAGTATGCTTTGAACCGTTACAACGGTATTTTGAAACCCACAAGCTACCTTACTTAGCAAGAGCTACGGCACTTGAAAAAATTATTTTAGAACGGTGATGGTCAATATCTCTATCGGTATTTTGACTTTGACTCTGGCGTTATATATGTAATAGAGATTACTTTAAGTTATATATTTAAGTAATGCATAAACATAAGAATTAATATATGAAATAAAATGCAAAAGAAAAATATCATAATTGGACACTTATATAAAATTTACCTTTTAGATTTTCTAAATATGGCATCAAGACTCCACTGATTATATAAATCAAACTCAAATTTATACTTGGAGTTATTTATCTTAGAATATAAATGTGTAGTGACTCTTCATATTTTATTATATCTTAGTCATTAATATTGGAATGATTATTAAATCTATGTGTTTGATGATTTGAGACATGAATAGTTTTAGAATCATCTTACTGAGCATGTGAATTTTTAGCTCACCCCGACACTATATGTCGTAGGTACAGACATTGACAAAGATCCCGAATTGGGAGAATCTGATTTCGTGCCTGAAAACGAGAAAAATCTCCCACCTGAAGAATTTTATCCTTAGTGAAAATTCTTTGAGTAAGACTTGGTATGACTTAATAAATTTTCTTTAAAATAGTTATTCATTGCTTTTCGTAGATTGATGTAAGTACTACTATTTGTGTGACATACGATCATCACCGGTAGTATCTTTGGATTAATATTTTCATTTATGGATGTTTAATTATTTATTTCAGTTTTATAGACTATTTAATTTTCGTAATTATATCATTGTTTTAAGATAAATAAAAAGATATAATATTTTATTTTTATTTTTTTCATGTTCTTTCAATAAAAATTCTGCTTATAAGCTTATGAACTAAGTGATGGCCCGATATTCCACATCATTTTTGTGTGAAATTTTCGGGTCGTTACAGGTTCGGTGTGAGTATTTTACCAACTTTTATTTATCATTTAATGTAGTTTTTGATTATTTTTTTTAATTTTTTTTGGTTTGCTCCTCTTACTCCACGGTTTTCGATTTTTGCCACCCTAAATCGAAACCAAACTGAATTGGGATTCGTTTCGATTTTCGGCGTGATTTGGGCTGGTTCGGTACTCTCGGTTTTCAAGTTTTGGTTTAGGGTTAGCAACCCTAGTTTGAGTTTTGGCTTTAAACTATTGCCACGTGAATGACCCATGTTTAGGGCTGTCAATGAGTCGAGTTCAAGCCAAGCCAAGGCCAACTTGAAGTTGGCTTTTTTAATATTTGAGCCAAGCTCTTTTAAAGTTGAGCCTAAAACTACTTAGCTCGTGGTCGACTCTATTCTCTTATAGTTAAGCCTAAAACTACTGAGCTCATGGTCGGCTCTATTGAGTTCGAGTCGGTTTCGAGTCTCATAATATGTTATATTCTATCTATTTTTTTTGAATTTATTTGTTATTATCTTTCCTTTTTTCGGTACATTTTAATTTATCAATATTTAAATAATTAAAACTTCTACTCTTCTAATTATAAGTATCTAATCAACATATTTCATTTCATAGTAAATTAGCTAGCATGATGAGAGAGGAGATAGGACTTTGCGCTTAGGAATTGAACTGTTAGATTTAAGTATTTATAAGTAAAGTAAAAAAATTATTTGTTAGTTTACTAAAATATTCAAAACCCTTAATCATTATAAGCTTCTAATGATTAATTTTTATACATTTTAGTATTTTAAGTTGAATATAATCTTACACATAAATATTATATATTAAGTACAAGCTGAGCTCCAGACTATCCAACTCCTAGTCGGCTTATTTACAAACGAGCTCTAACTCATATTATTTGGCTTGGGTTGTGAGCCGAGCTAAGGGTACTCGCCATCTCATTGTTTTCTCAAATCAAGTCGAGGGAGTTCCCGAGCTGGCTCGGCTATTGAGAGCCCTACCCATGTTGGGTCACATGTGTCATGTGTATAATGCGTATGGCTCCATAAGGTAGTATATGATTTAGAATGGGTCACTAATACGACACAATGACACTATTTTTCATTATGTAAAGTTGTCTAGGAGTCATCAAGGCACATGCCTAAAGAGGATTCAATAGAGATAGGTATGTTCTTCTAGCGGATGAAATTGTTTGGTTAACAACCATCCAAGTGATGGCCTATCTATTTGACGAACTGGATCATGAGCGGACTTCAAACAATATATCAGCGAACTGCTTATGTGACACGATTGTCATGACTTGAACTCTATCCTATTTCGAGTTATAACCCGCACACATCCCAGATACGCTAAGTGGACATACATATAAATAAAGTTCTCGCGCTAATATGACTCCACGAAATTCGTGAATTCGACAAATAAGAATGAAATATAAAGACATTCATAAATGACTGAATAAATTAAATGTGATAAATCATGATCATAAAATAGTTATTAATCAAAAGAATAAGGGGTCGAAATTTTTTTTGATAAATGAGGATATGAAGTAATAATAACAATAATTGTATGAATAAGAACGAAAGAAAAACAGACTAAACTAGATGTTTTAATTTCTATCTCAAGCTAACGCTATCAGTAATTGGAGCTCGGATCAAAGTTAGCACCAAGATCCTCCTGAAAATCTGCAGCGTCGTCCTCCCAAGGCTCCTGGAAATCTACGTCCACAGGGTCGACGAAATTAACGTCAACGGGATCTGGATAGCTAGCGTCTACTCCGTCGATAAAATCACTTGAAATAATAAATGTCACGATAGCAGAGTTGCTAAACAACATGTAACTCAGTGGATACACTACCAATCCATCCTACACTATTCAGGTACATTGCGGATACATCTCGTGAGCGATAACAATAGTATGACAGTATATGAAAATAAAAGAGCGTCAAAACAATCAAATAAGGAAAACATATTATAATGAACATACAAGATCATGATCAAGATACACTTCAATCCCAACGTACCTCACCATACCTTATATACATATTGTCACATGCGTCTGTACATCTCATGGGCATGCTTACATACTCATAAACCTAATACGACCTGCGTCTGAGTCGTTATTCGAGCATATTATACAAGGGTTACCATAATAGCATACCACCATACTGTAACACCCTCCATACTATATCATAACGTATCATACACCTCATCCAGTCACAGGGGCGGTCGGCGAGTCGTATGATTTCTAAAGGCGAGAACTTTTATATCATAACTCATACTGTCTTTTAGGAGACCCATCTTGATTGTAGACGTTGTAGTCCTTACGGTGACTACGTAAGGAACGACACATACAGACTTAAGTTTTTAATCTTATGTTAGCCTATACAACAATATTTTATTATTATACTCTTATCTTAACACTTAACTTAACCTTAAACAAGTCATATACTTAATCTACTATATTTAAGGCTCAGGGTAGTCAGATCACCGTTTATGATACCGTTTACGAGATTACACTGAATCTGCACTTAGTACACTCGTCGTGATCGATGTTTCATACCACCATGAGTTGTAGGATATGAGCATACGGTATAATCTCCGCTTCGTTATCATCTCAGCGAATCACCAAACTCAAGCATAGGCATAAATTCACTCACTCACGTATATGACTTAATTTATCAATAACTCGTATAACATAAGTAAGAGGGAAATATAGAACTATCTTACTTAATGAAATTTTTTATATTGGAGATTTCGTTATATTTATACGAATATATTTACATATCACTCCAATAAAAATATATAATATGTTAGTTATTAGTATGAATTCAAAACGTAAAAGTCGGAGTTCGATTTTCACAAAAGCATCGAATTTCTAACTCTTTATGCTATTGAAGAGGTTGCGTTGAAGTGATAAAATTAATATTTTTGAATTCATAAATTGAAAGATAGTGTAATCTAAAGTTAGGTAAATCGCGATCATCGATTGAAACATTCTTGCTATTAGCATTCATCAAAAGGTTTAGTCGTGATAAATTGGGATAGAGTATTTGACACTCCGCAAAAAGACATCGATGTTTCGGAACCCTAGACCTCGAGTCGGGTATGAAATCCGGGTTCAAATCATCGCGGGTCGAGTCTCAATCGAGTGTATAAAAAAGCATAAAAGATGCATACACTAGATTATAATAAAAAAGGGGGTATTACCATGTTGAAGAATCGATCGTTCGGTCTCGAGATCGACCGATCGAAATTGAAGTGAAATTTGCTATATCAGTTCGGACGCAAGTCAATCGATCGGATTTGAAATTTGATCGATCAAAATTAGAACAAAAAATTTACTTAGTTTTATTCAAAATTGATCGATTGCAATTAATAATCGATCGATCGCAATTAAAGTAAATGAGGACATTGGCTCTGTCAAGACTCAATCGATTTAAAATATAAATCGATCGATCGCAATTAATGAGTTAGGCGCATTCGGTTAGCTCAACAATGACCGATCGGCATTCACATCAATTGGTCGAAATTAAAGCGAAATTTGAAACGCAGTACGGTCCATAATCGATCGATCGAAATTAAGATTCGATCGATCGATTATATAAGTTAATATGCAAATTTCGTTTTGGTTTTGAATAGATCGATCAGAAATGAGAATTGATCGGTCGATATAGGGATTTCTAAAGAAATTAGGGTTCCGAAAAAGACCCAAAAGAAAAGTAAATAAATAAAATAAGAATTACCAAATAGAAAAGAAAAATAATTAAAATAGAATCTATGACTGGGGTTAGCCATCTCATTCTTCTTTATTAACAATTTTTTATAAAGCGAATAAAATAGGGTTCATTTATTTAGTTCGTCGATACGCGATCGAACGTTCCCTACGCAACGGGATATAAGAAGAACATAATGGATTGATGGGTACCCACCTATTGAAGCGTGAACGGAAGATCTACAGAGTTTAGGTGAAGAGATCGATGTCCAATGCGAAGGTTCGTCCAAGTCGTTTTCTATTCCTTCCTCTTTGATCTTGATGGTAGAAATAGATTGCGGTGGTTATTGTGGAAGAGCACATGTGAATTTTGAGGGAAGACATTAGGGAGTTTTGGGGAGAGATTAGTTGAGGAAGAAAAATTATTACGGTTACGGTTTCTTAAGAGAAAAGAAGAACAAGATACAACTAGGGTTTCTTAAGAGATTAGAATAAGAAAAAGAAAAGAAAAGAGTTATGTACATTAATAGAGTTTTCTAAAATAAGGTAGGTTCCGGTGTTGCGTACTAACACCGTGCATAGTGCAAAACACATCTAACACTATTAAATGTACAATTAAAAAAATCTAGGTCGTTACAACGATACAAATGGATGGCCTGACATGCATTGTTAGGGCACACTACGCTTGCATCGCGCCATGCAAGCGGTCCGTTGAATGATTTGTTGTTTGCGGTCCACCATATATCAGTGTCCTTGACCAAATATAACTACTTCACATAATGCATCATGTTTTTAGCGATTTCTTGATTGTCTACTATTTTTTTTTTCTTAAGGGCTGATTTTTCACAGTGAGACCTTAAATTTTGGTTATGCACTCGAGCTAATGGCACTCCAAAATTATGCCGAATAAAAGGGTAAAGGAAAAAGTTCAAAAAACAAGGTAAAATGGATAATATTGGAAACAAAAGAGGAAAAATTGGAAGTACAGTAGAGTACACTACAAAAAATAAGACTATTAGGGACAGTTTTTTATAGCCAAAAACTGCTGCTATTAACAAAAAAAACTATTGAGACTATTAGTGGCAAGGGTATTAATAACAGTTTTTTTGTTAATAGCGGCTGTTTATGATTGCCACTAATAGTCTTTTTTTTTTATAGTGGTATGGCAAGAAAAAATTGAAAAAAAAAATTGATATTATGGGAGAAAATATTTTTTAAAAAATTTGTTTGAAATGTTTTATAAAAAAAAATAATAATAATATAATACTCAATTTAAATGAAAAAAAAAAAACGAGTTTTATTCATTTGTATGTGAAAAAAAGCCTTTACATACATTTATTAAAAAAATCCTTTTGCTTTCACATAAAATGCATTATTTTGTGACTATGTTTGGGACTTGTGATCCAATTGATCACTATCTAAGCCTTGAACGTCATTATCTAAAGATCTTTGGTGCTAAAAAATAGAACGGAATATAATTTCTATCATCTAATTTAATACAATCTAATTTATTCCAATGCAATTGACTGCATTGAATCGTAAAAGAGAGATTATGTTTCATGTCAATCTTTTACATTAGAGATATTTAAATCATGACTTTCAAATCCGATAACATAAATAGTGTTGAAATTTAACATTTGCCTCGTAATAATCGAGCTTTGAGATTTTGATGATTGTGTAAACCACTAATGTGAAAGATCAAAAGTGAACTTTCAATTATTTGTATTCTCGTAAATAACTTCATATTTATGAGGCTTGACCATTTGGACAAAAGCCATTAGACACTCTTTTTCATTATAGGTAAGCCCGTCTTGAACCTGCGTACTTAAGATAAATTTGACTTTTGTGCCATTGGCAGTGCTTAATATGAGTCATTAGCAAATGTATCGGTCGTGCCCCATGCCTATGTGTTGCCGTGTCGGTAATGAGCTTAGTTATAAAATTTGCAAATTTAAGGCTCTGCCAATTAATCTTGAATTATTCTCAATTATTTTAAAAATTTTGTGAATTAATCACAAACAATTCTTAAATAATTTCTAGTTTTTGCAATAAATCATGATTGTGTTTTTTTTTGTATTTTTTAATTTTCTTACTTTTTAATTTTATTTTTTATTTCTAAATTTTCTTAGATGATTTCTCTGAACTTGTAAGATTTTTCCAATTTTTAATCTTACTGAATTATTGCCGAACCCCGACTTTGTATTGTAACCAACATGTCAAACTCGGTTCGTTATCGGTTCATAGAGGACGGATATGAATTAATCGATACGTATAGATCGATACCGATATGTATTGGCCCATTTTAAAAAATAATAATAATAATAAAATAGAGGTATTGACCGATACTAATACCATATCAGTCGATACCCAATATGTATCAACTAATACAAGCCCATATCGGCCAATACCCGAGTTAGATACCATTATGTAGATATTGGACACCTTGTCGTAACAAGGGCATGAGAAACATTTCTTCATTGATATATGGGCAATGGTCTACATTAAGGTAGACAAAATGCCTCAAGGTCGCCATTGTGAGCCCAACTTACCTCAAAAAAATAAAGGCACAAAAAGTGCTTTGATTAAGCGTATGGCCGCTTACATGCATAGTGACAAATTACTTTATAAAATTTCTTTGAAATTTATCGATACAGGGTCAAATCTTAGAAATTATTAAAATTTTATTAAGTTCGGTGAAATTAATAAAATTTCATTGAAACTAATAAAATTTTATTGAAATTAATAAATTTTTTTTAATTTTATTATTTTTTAAATAATAAATAAAAATTTTATGAAATTTAAATATAATTTATATTTAATATTTTTTATACTTTATAAAATTTTTTGAAAATTATTTGAAATTTTTTCAAAATTTATCGAAATGAATTGAAATGACACTCGAACGAAATGTTGTCGAAATATAAATTTATCACTATGCTAACATGGACACATCTCAAATAATGTGCACATCTCAGTTAATGTGTCATGTCCCGGTAATGCACGAAAATTGATTACCCGTGTTGCACGCCCTGTAGATATTAGGTACATGTCACAAGCCGTTATTAGGTCAATTTAGCTCTCTCCAAAAGGTCAAAAGCACCTAAATATCCGTGCCTCCAAAGTTTGACAAGCAGTTAAAGCTAACGTTTCTTACCCTTTGGAAATTATTTATTACTTCATATCTGTTGATGGAGCTTTATTTTACCAGAATCTTCCCAATCTATTAAAAAGTCAATTTATTATTTTATGTGTCCCAAATTTTTTAAAATTTTGTCTTTAAATCATGTAACACACATCACATTCAAACGTGATTTTAGAATAATTTTAAAATTTGTGACATTTAAAATAAAAAATTAATTATTTGATAGGTGCATCATAATCTCAAAATCTAGTGTGTGGAAGATCAAGATAAAATACAATCTCCATCATACGATCTGAAGCAATTAGTAGGTTTCAACGGGTGTGATTTGGCTTCGCATAGGGTCTATCTAGTATTGAGATTTTATGAGAATTTTTATAAGATTACGAAGCTTATGAATAGCCTTTTACTCCATCAATCAGCATCAAAAGTTAACATAACAGAGATCATAACACCTGAAAATCCGTGACAATTGTTGCTTGTGTGAGATCAGTGAATAGAATAAAATTCCTTATAAAACACAGCAAATATATCTTGTTCTTCCTATCATCATCACCGTCCATTTCATGAGACTATCAGCCTAATTTTGACACTCCACGTGTACACTAATTTAGCACGTGGATATACGCTGAATCCAACTTATGAATTTTTTTTTGGCTGTCATTCTATTTTTTGCCACTTGGCAGTCGAAGAGCAAAAGGGGATATTCTAAGCTTTTTAACACGTGTCCACATCTAGTCTAGCATATATAAAAGTATAAATGGAAAAAGGTCGCACCGAAAGCATATCTTTTCCTTCCCAGTGTAACTTATATTATATGTTAAAGTTATTTTCTTAATTCATGTAAAGAGCAAGCTCCTAAAGATGGACACGTGGCTTTTATTTTTAATTATTTTAAAAATAAAAAAAAGACGATGCAAGTGAGTCTCCAGTAGGGGCGTAATTGGCTCGGTTTGATCGATTTTAGACCAAAATACAAACCAAATCAGTTCGTTTCTAAATGTTCAAACCAAACTAATCCATTTCGATCCGGTTTTGTTTGGTTCAGTCGGTTTCGATTGTCAAATTCTACTTGTACATCCAAAATTTTCAAAATTTTCATCCTGTTTTATATTTTTACTATTTTCGTTTTTTCCGGAGTCGTTTTGCTTTAACATATACAATTTTACACACAATAAACTTTTAGAAATTAGAACCTTAAGTTTCTACTTCCTTATTCAAACCTTAAGTAAGGTTCGAGCCTTAAGTAAGATTATGAAACATTAAATTTGGGCTCAAATTTTAGACCGAAAATCCAAGGCCCAATCATATGCTTGACACAAGTTGACTATATATATATATGGGAGTCGGTCCCTCTTCCATGGGAGGTAGGGAAGATGGTCACCATCTTCCAAGATCAATGTGGAAGTATGCATGACACCCAAAACGCTCTTTGGTTGCCACGTGGAGCAAAGGTGGATGGTTAAGATCAAATTTTAAAAAAGAAATTTTGAAAAAAGGTTTTTTAAAGCAAGTCAATATTTGACTAGTTTCAATGGTCTACATTTCACGGCTCAAAAAACGTTTGGTGGAAATGAGTTTTCAAAATTATTTATAAAAAAAATTGATCTAACATATGACATTGAAACAATGTTTTGGATGTCACGTGGACCTCCACCTGGAACTTTAGAGGACAGACACATTTTCCTATATATATAGAGAGAGAGAGAGAGAAAGTGAGAGAGAGAGAGTACCTTTAAATCTATCCACCGAATTGATATGAGTGCGACACGTAGCGTCCTTTTTATAAAGTGATAGGTGGAATGAGGCCCACTTCACTAACTAGGGTTACACCTTTAAAAGTTAAATACCCTTTGTGTCGTCATTTTTTACTTTTTTAAAGTTTCTTTCTTTTTTCTATTTTTTCAAGAAAGTGTTAGACTTACTTTTTCATACATATTTTACACAAAAAATGTGGTGCTCGATAGCGAAGCGCTAGCACTTCGGAAGCGAAGCGCCAATACCTCGAAATGAAGCGCTGACGCCCCTAATAAGAAGCGCGCTGGCTGTGACGGGGTCAATATTCGGGATAGCAACATGAAGGCGTGGAGGCCTTGGAGCTGGATGGTTGGCTAGCAGGTAGGGTGTCAGGCCTTGGTGTTAGGAGTGTGGCGCGTGAGCGCGGAGGTACGAAGCATTGCGGCGCGTGCGTGTTCCCCAAGGTATGGTCCGACGGTGACTCGAGCTAGGTGAGGATCTACTATGGCGACTAAATGCGCGTGGGGCATAGAAGTTGGTCTCATGGAGCATGTTGGTGTGGAGGATGGCACTGTGTGCTACGAAAGGAGTCTGTGTGTCATAGTGGTATGTCAAATCAATATCTTTGAGGTTCTCTTGCTGGATGACTTGAGGTGGTGTTTAGACCATACTTGGAGAAAGGGAATTGTGGAGCTATTTTTCTACCCACGGGGGCCATGCGGCACTGAAAGGTGCGCAGTGGTTTCCTAGGCTTGAAAGGGTGGGCTTAGGACGTTGCTTCGGCAATGCCGTATGTCACCCTAGGTGAGGTTGTCATGTAGCCTTGGATTACGTGTCGCGGTGCATTTGAATGGACAACGAGGGAGGCACTCGAGGGCTACATGGGACACGGTAGTGCACGACAGCTGAGGGTCGGATGTAAACGTGTATTAGTAATGAGAAATGTACACAATGGTGGACTTGATTCGGTATGTCTAAGAGTTATGTTGGAATTAGACGACATGAGGAGTTGTATGCTACTGTTGCGAAGTGAAGTAATAGTGCAGGGCACGCTAGGGTGAAACTTAAACAAGCCAAACGAGACACATAGGTGTTCGCATGAGTGTCGTAAGGGACACAATGCGATGAATGATAGACCTTAGAAGAAAGTAGACATGAAAGAGAGTTCCCGTCTTCTAGGCAGGTGGTATTAGAGTGATAGCTGGTTAGGTTGGCCTCGTTACACGCAGCAGCGAGGCGCCGCACGGGTGTGATAGCCGGTGTCGAGTTGTGCCCCCGTGACACGGCGCTTTGAAAAAAAAAAAAAAAATTATCGAAGTACCGACACCCCTAAAACGAAGTGTCGATGCTTCGTTTAGGGGGTTGGCGCTTTTATAAAAATTTTAAAAATATATAAATAAAAATAAAATAAAATTCTAAAGTGCTAGTACCCCTAAAACGAAGCACCGGCGCGCGACTCTTTCATAAAAAAAATAAATACTTTTTTTTTTAATCGAAGCGTTAGTGCCCCTAAATGAAGCTTCAGCGCTTCTTTGCAGAGGTGCTAGTGCTTCGCTATCGGGCGTTCAAATTTTTTCAATAAAATACACCTGAAAAAGTAAATCTGACACTTTGATAGAAGAAAAGAGAAAAGAAAGGAAAAAGAAAAAAGACTTCTAAAAAAGTTATGAATGACGGCTGAAAGTATATTTAACTTTTAAAATATTTTAAAAGTGTAACCCTAGTTAGTAAAGTAGTTCCAATGCCACCCATCATTTCACAAAAGAGTACTACATATTGCACCTATATCAATTGGCGTAGAGATATTTCTACGCCCAAAAGCATTTTCCCCTTTCCCATACATATATATATATATATATATATATATATATATATATATATATATATATATATATATATATATATATATTTATATTAAAAAAAGTTTACTTACAATCGATTCGGTACGATCGGTTTTGACTTGGGAAGGGTCGGAACCAAAACCAAACCGAATACTTTAGTTTTTCTTTTTGCCAAACCAAACCCAAACCTGAACCTGTCCAAACCGAACCAAAACCGGTGGTTCGGTCCGGTTTGGTCGTTTCAGCCCAAAAAATGCATGGCCCTATTCTTCATATGTCAAGACACATTGGATAATTTTTTTAAGGGACCGACTCTCCTTACCGTCATTTAAACACCAAATGGTGTTAAAAGATCTTACACCATTTATTGACTTATGATCTTAGAAATTCATATCGTCAAAGTGATATATCATCAATTGAAGGGCTATGGGTCTAAAATTCACACTTTTTGAAAAGTTCGAACCATTCCATCTGTACACTCTAATACCAACGATTATTCTTAATTTGATGGTTGATATTAAAGTTCATTGATCGGATGGTTTACAAATTAGAAGCATGATCCTTTGGCTGGGACATGTTCTAACGATAGATTGTCACTTGGACAATTTGAATTGATCATAGATGGGTGCCACATAGCACAATGATAAATCCCTCTCCAATGCTGTGAGATAACAAAGTGATGTTTTAATGGTGTAAGATCGTTTAAACACCATTTAGTATTTAAAAGTCGATCAGGAGCCATTATCCCTTTTTTTAAGGGTAACTCTAGCCGTGCTTATTGACTGCATTTAATCAGATGATAGAGATCAATTTTCATCCCAATCTTCTACAAGATTGATCTTGACACCATGGCCATACAATTAAACTGTCAATATTATATCTCATGTGGCACTGATCTCACGAAGGGACTCACATAACACTCAAACATTATATGATCACTTTTTGGGATTTGTGTCACGTGGAATACAAAATTGAGGCCTGATGGTACACCCGTAATGTCAAGATCAATTGTGAGGAAGTTTGGGATGAAAATCGATCTCTATTATCCAATTCTACACAGGCAACACGTTTACAGTATTGGTGCCCTCAGTAATTAGATAGGTGCAACCAGAGGTACCTTTTTTGGAGCACTTTTAAAGGGTGCGCTACTTGGACTTAAGAATTGTAGTGTTGCACCTTATTTTAAAGAAAAACTTGATTATTGGAATTTTTGTGCCAGATGAACACAATATCTAAGCCGTCTGATTTGGAAGCCATGATACAAAGATTTTGGATACAAAAGATTGGTACTAAACATGATCTCTATCATTTGATTTGGTATAGTCTAAACCCATTATTTGGTCCAATAATTTTTTTTAATTGAATCATATGATAGAGATGGTGTTACATGCCAATCTATCACACATATCTTTATATTATATGATATTTTCCCGTGCCATAAGTCCTAAATTTATCAACTATTTATTTTAAATAATGTTCAAAAAACACAAATTTATCAATGCAAGTAGTGGCTTCCATTTTAAAATAGTACCTCTGTTTGCACCCACACGTTCTCTGAAAGCACCCATGTCAATCTCAGACCCCTTGAAAATCATCGATTTTTCGGATCAGATGATGGAGACTGTGTTTCACCTCGATCTTCCACCAAATGGATCTTGAGATCATGGTGCATCTATCAAATGGTCTGTTTTTTATTTTGTGTGTTACAGATTGCAAAAAATGACTCTTTAATCATATGACACACATCATAGTCAGCGCTCAAACATGATTTTAGGGCCATTTTTGGGGCATTAGTGACACATGAAATAAAAAATGTACTGTCTGATAGATGCACTATGATCTCAAGATCCATTGTGTGGAAGACAGGGGTGAAATATGATTTCCATCATCTGATCCGAAGCAATTAACGGTCTTTAAGGGGTTTAGGATATGGATGCTTTCAGAGAACACGTGAGCGCGAATAGAGGTACCTTTTTAAAAGTAGTTAATTTATTCTTGGAGTTGATAAAAAAGAATTAAAAAAAAAAAAAACTGTTTTCTTATTACAGTAATAGAAAAATAAAAATTTACGTACAATTTTTAATGAATTAGAGAAGGCCTATAGTAGAGTACCAATCTAGATGAGGGTACCTCTCGTTGCGCCCACACATTCTTTGATAGTGCGCATGTCTTAGACCCCTGCATGTCTCAGACCCCTTTAAATTCATTGATTCCTTTTAATCAGAATTTGGAGATTGTGTTTCACCCGATCTTCCACATAATGGATGATCTTGAGATGTTGGCGCACCTATCATACGGTCAGTTTGTGATCTAATGTGTCACAGATTCCCAAAAAAATGGCCCTTGAATCATTCGACACACATCACACTCAAATGTGAGTTTAGGGCCATTTTTGTGGGATTTGTGATATGTAGAATTGCAAACTTATCGTTAGATAGGTGCGCCATGATTTAAGGATTTATTGTGTGGAAGATTGGGGTGAAAAATGATCTCCATCATTTGATTAGAAGCAATCAATAATTTTTTAAGGGAATTGAGACGTGGGCCCTTTCAGAGACCGTGTGGGTACAACCATAGATACCCTTTAGATAATTGGATAGAATATATGAGGATGATCCAAAATATGTATTAGTGTAGTAACTCTGTGAAGAGAAGACTGAACTTATTATTTGCATTGATTAATTATTAATGAATTGACGATTAAAATATAAGAAAAAGGTGTCCATCCTTCATGGGAAGACTGTCACCGTCCTCCAAAGTTCTATGTGGAGGTCCATGTGGCATCCAAAACATTGTTTCAATGCCACTTGGACCTCGGGTACATTGCTTAGATCATTTAAAAAAAAAAAAAATTTAAAAACTCATCTACACCATGTGTTTTTTAGCTATGAAATATAGACCATTAAAACTAATTGAATAGTAACTTATGCTTTCAAAAAGTATTTTTTAATTTAAAAAAAAATATAAAAAAAATAATCTAAGTCATCCACCCTTGCATCACGTGAACCAAAGAGTATTTTGGGTGTCATTTGTACCTCCACGTGGAGTTTGGAGGATGGAACGGGCTTCCAAAATATTATAAGAGATTGGTATATGTTGTTTGCTAATGATGTGGTGTTAATTGACCATAGAAGCAGATATGTGAATGAAAGGCAATAGGTTTGAAAATTAGCAAAATGAAGATTAAATAGATGAAGTTAAGGCCTTGTTTGATAACATGGAAATGTAATTAAATATGTGAAAATGAAATTAGTTTTCAATTGTTATTGTTTGACAGCTATGTAAGGAAGCGGAAATGAAATTATAATAGAAATTGAATTTCCATACACTAAGTCATTTTAGGAGGAAACTATTTCAACCTTTTAATTAGTTGAAATTGAGTTTTCCACTAACAAAATAGTAATTTTTTCTCATTTCAAATTTAAAGTTATTTGTAAAAAACTTAAAAGCAAAAAAAATTATCTTTTGACTTTTAAAAAGTAACTTTCATTTCTATAATCATTATATTAGCACGATCACTATGACCACCACATTATCTAAATTACACTTTTTTTAGCTAATATTTGACTTTGGTCAAAGTTTGAATTTTAAATAAATTTTAATTGGATTTATAAGCTATTTAAAGTTTTGACTTTTGATCAAACTTTGACTATTAAAACATGATAATAAGTTGAAAGTTGATAATATATTACCAAATTCTTAGCGATCAAAGGTTGACTTCATGATCAAACTTTGACTTTTAATTAAAATTTTACTTTTTATTAAACTTTGACTCCTATGATTTGATAGCGAAAAAGGGATACTGTCGTGTTGATCTATAATGTGATACTAGATTCTCCGTTTTATTAGTCAATAGTTTGACCGTTAGTCAGACTTTGACTTTTAATCAAACTTTGACTCGTACACAAAACTTATTTTTAGTCAAACTCAAAACCTGCTTATAGATAGAGTCTACTACTACATTTATATCGCATTAGTGTAATTTTTCTTTGGTCAAAATTTGACTTTTTATCAAAGTTCGATTTTCTATAACAAATTATAAATTTTAATTAGTGGAAGATTATAATTAAAATTATCTATAATTGTTTTAATTTTTAACTTTCAAATTCATTGCCTCATTTTTATTGGTCAAAGTTAGTAAATAGTGATTATTACTGTGTTATTTGAATTTTGATAATGTAAATATTTATCAGTCAAAGTTTTATAATTGGTCAAACTTTGACTTTATAAAATAATTTAATTTTTTTGAACTTTTGTAGTCCTAATGAGATTATTATTTTGTTAATTTATTACTTTGTAGTACATTACCAAATTTTATTTTACTTTTTTTTATATTTGATTAAAATTTGACTTTTTAAAAAGTAGATATCTAGTCAATTTTTTTACTAGTGTAATCTAGTGATGAATATGGATGCGGTCATGTTAATTTGTAACTTAGCGGTACATTGCCAAAATCTCTATTGGTCAAAGTTAAAATTTCTTTTGAAAGTTTGACTTTTTTAAAAATTGAATTTTCTTTCAAAATGTAACCTTACAGTACATACTAACATTTACTATGTAAATTTGTACTTTAGTCTTGAAAATTTTTATTGATCAAAGTTTTATGTTTTGTCAAAGTTTGACTTTTATTAAAAGTTTATATTTGATCAAATTTTAACTAGTATTAACGATATATATATATATACTATTATGGTAATTTACAGTTGGACTTTTATATATCCTTAATAAGTGATTTCTCGTCTTTTTTTTTTTTTTCTTTCAGATACACATTTCCAATACACCTCGTATCCATAATATATTTGCAATCGTCAGGTACAATCAAGTTGAATCGGATTTCAAGTTGTATCACATTTGCAGCCCTTAGATATGGAAGAAATTTGAATTTCATGATTTTTATTTTTATAGGATGACGTGCAATCAAGATTCTCCCATTTCTGCAAATGTGGTTGAACTTGAAATCCGGTTCTCCTATTTCACTATAACAAACCATTAGAGATCACCATAATCTATAAGAGACCGTAACAATCTCTTGGAGACCGCCACAATCTAAGGAAGACCACACTTCAATATCTGAAATCTCTAATGTCGGGATTGCGACTGTATGTAATAACACCGATACGATCTATAAAAAACTGCGATGTTCTGTAAAGATCACAACAATCTTTCAGAAAACGAGACGATCTCCAAGAGACCTCCACCATCCATAAGAGGCCAATCGCTAGAGATAGAGGGATATTGCCATAGAGATACTTTTGAGTAGTTTTATGAAATTATCCTCCATATGCCATTTTTTGAAATTATCCTCCATATGCCCTAGTGTTTCGCGTTCTACACAAAAGTTAGAGGGTATTTTTGCCATTTCATATTTAGGGTGAGAGTTAAAATTGTTCTAACTTGGATCTAGTAGTTTTGAGAATTATGTCCTAGTTGTAATAATTTTGGAAAACCACATCCTGGATTTGAATTTTTTTATATATTCTAACCATTCAATCCAACATCTTTAATATAAGACTCGACTCTCATGACCGCCATTTAAACACCAAAATACACCATCAATAATTTAAAATGTGGGTGATTTGTATTATCAAGTCATGGATTAAAGTGCAATGGACTAAAAAATATGGTATTTTAGGGAAATTTAAGCCATGTAATTTGTTATCTTTAATATTAACAGTTATTTTAGATTTTAATGGGTGATATTAAAGTTGATTACTAAAATGTTTCACATTCACTTACACATGTTTCTTTAGGATAAAATATATTCCACTAATGGATTTCAACTTGAAAATTTTGGATTAGTCATAGATGTAGGTCATATGACATAATTGATCAATCACACTTCAATGGTGTGAGATAAAAGTATAATTTTAATGGTGTAAGATCATTTAAACACCATTTTGGTGTTTAAATTTGTAATTATTATCTCACATTGTTGAAGTGTGATTGATCATTATGTCATGTGGCGTACATATTGACTAATCTAAATTGTCCAAGTGAATATCCATCGTTGTAACATATCTTAGCCCAAAGAGGCGTGCTTGTAAGTTGATATGGACCACCCGATTGATGAACTTTAATATTAGCCATTCAAACTAAAAACGTGTATATTATAGTCAACAGATTGGATATTGGTATTATAGTCATCAAATCAAATGATTCAAATCACTCATAAAGTTTGATTTTTGGACCCATTGCCCTTCCATGGAAATGGGCTCTGATGGCCTGCGGTGGGGGCCTGCTGTCAGCACCTATATACTGACAGTGGGCACCCACCGTCAACCAGTAAACACTGATGGTGGGTACCCATCGTCAGACCAACAGAATTTTTTTTTCTTCTTCTTGTAGCTATTATACTATGGATGCATATAGGCTCTAAAGGTCTTTGGGGTGAAAGATTGGCATGAAACATGATCTCTGTCATATAATTCAACTTCCCTTGATGATGGAAGAGCAAATCTCTGTCATATAATTCACTTAACTGATTTAAACTTCAAAATTGTGTTTAAATGATCTTACAACATTAATGATTTAAGATGTAGGCAAGTCATATTGTCAAAGTGATAGATCATTTATTTTGAGCAATTTGAATCATCCGATCTGTACACACTAGTGACTGATATTAAAGTTCCTCACTCAGATATGGTTCAAATCCAATTATAGGCTTGACTCTTTAAAAAGATAATTTGTTTTGAGCAATTTGAATCATTCAATCTGTACACACTAATACCAACTATTTTTTTTAGTGACTGATATTAAAATTCCTCACTTAGATATGGTTCACATCCAATTATAGGCTTGACTCTTTAGATGATGTGTTGCCGGTTAAGTGATAATAATACACCCCGCATGTCATAATAGTAAGCCACATTTTTTATGTGAGAAGATAAAAAAAATTGACTTCATCAAATTAGATGATGGAAATCATTAATCTAAACAATGTCTTCATTTACATTAATATAAACAATGTATTCATTTACATTAAAAGTTAATATACATATACAAAAAATTGATATCTTCAAGCCATAACACTCCAACTCTCACTCCATATACAAAAAAGAATCTACATCCTATAACACTCCAACTCTCACTCCAAGTTTCACTTTGATAGACTTTTTTTTCGTGAAGGATTTCGGCGTGGGGCTGTCGGACTTGGAGTAGCAATCTGTGAGGAGGGCAAACAGTCGAATTGAAGCTCATCGCGTACCCTCTTCATGACCTCGATCATGTACCCAATATCTTGATTTACACCAACAGCTATCGAATCCTCTAATAGCATTAATACCTTATCTTTGTGGTGTCGCTGCATTCAAAGTGACCGTGAGACATTATATAAATTTTCATATATGGTAGCAGTAATAAATGAAATACATCATAATAACACAAATATATACTCATTCCTCTGAGACATCGTCGACATCATCTCTACTTTGGGAGGATGACCTCAAGCTCCTGCGATGGTTGGGGTCCATAAGGTACAAATGAGACAACTTCTTGTACCACTCCATATAACCCTCCACAGTGGTCCCACTAAATGTTACAGCACCACGATCCTCTACAGATAATTGGTGATTGCGATGACGTTCAAAGTTCTCCTGAGGAGCTTTGTAGTATACAGTATATGTCTTCGCAGTTTTCTCTCTAATGCTCCCTTCTGCAAGTGCTATGGGTGTGAGAGGGATTGATTGCACGTGTCCCAACTGTTTCAACACCTGCTTCGGGTAATACGGCTCAATGATGTCGAAACAGAACAAACATCCGGTGTAAAATGCCGTAGGAGTAAACGAAATTTGGTTTCTAATCTTACAATATGAATCCCAAGTAACCTGTACGAGAGAGAGCTATTAGAATTATATAGGTTCACGTAAAATAACTAATTATGATAATACCTGATCCATTCGTAAGTCATCTAATGCTTCACGTAAAAGAATCAACTTTGATTTGGGATGTGTTGGTTAACTTAAAGGTTGCTGTCATCTAAAGGCCATAGGCAGATTATCAAAAGACCTTTCTACCAGCGCTGGACGTTGAAGAGCTAGGTGCTCATAGCTCCACGCCTGAAAATATAAATCATATAGTTTGACGTCAACACATATAAACAAATATTATAAACAAAATTTAGTAAGGCATTGCTATGTCAATGTAGTATATTTCAACCAACGTAAGCAGCCCAAAAATTTGTGCGACCTTCTTTCTTGATGCGATGCCCAGCTGCCTATAAATATAAGCGAGTGCAGCTGCTCCCCAAGCATAGTCTCCAATGGCCTTCAGATCAACCAACACCCTTACATATGGAGCTGACACCATACTGCCTGATTTATTGGCAAGGATTGTGCATCCCAGCAGATAAAGAATATATCCCCTTGCAGCACAATCAATCTGCTCATTAGAAGCATCATCAGGAATCTGGCTCAAACGAGCACGCAACTATTCCAACCGAAAAGCTTTCCTCTTACATCCTTTGTGATTCAATTCTTCCATCATATCGTCAGCGTCAATACCGAATGCTCGAACACACATGGCAACTAATTCAGTTGTACTACAAGGGTTTGCAACAACAGCCTTACCTACTACAGATATGTCAATGAGATGCTTCACGTCATCAAGAGTGATAGTCATCTCACCGGTAGCAAAGTGGAATGTATTTGTCTCAGGGTGCCATCTCTCAACCAAGGCAGATACTAATACACGATTGATGGTCTTGAATGCAACCCTACTCAGTAATCAAAACCCTGTCATCTTGATCCTACGTTTTAATTTGCAAGACATTTCAACGCTGGACCAAGCTTCAAGTTTAGCTAAATGTTGAATACAACGAAACGTACCTCGATCCTACATCAACCAACAATAAAATTAGTAAGAAATTTATAATTATATACACATAAAAGTAAATGCATTATATGAATTGAATGTTGTTTCTTACTTACTTTGTTAACCCATAGATTGTGGGCAATATGATTTTTATATCATCGTAGAAACGAAGTGTCCGTAGGGCCTCCAGAAAATGGTGCCACATTATCCTCAACTCTAGTTTAGGCCGACTCAACGTCAACCTCTTTAACTTTTCTCTTCTTTTTCGGAACTTGAATTTCTTCTTTTTCGCCTTCAACTACCTCCTCCACCCTCTCGGCTCTCTCACCTTCACCCGCTCTCTCTCTCCTCCACCCTCTCATCTCTCTCACCCACTTCCACTCTCTCCTCCACTTCCACCACTCTCTCCTCCACCACCCTCTCATCCTCTCATCTCCCTCACCCACTTCCACTCTCTGCTCCACTTCCACCACTCTCGCCTCCACCCTCCTCTTAGCTCCCTTAGCACTTCCACTCTCTCCTCCACTTTCACTCTCTCCTCCACTTCCACCACTCTCTCCTCCACCCTCCTCTTATCTCCCTCACCACTTCCACTCTCTCTTTCACCCTCCTCTCAGCTCCCTCACCCACTTCCACTCTCACACCTTCACCCTCTACTGCCACATCATCTACCCTTCCCTCTATTGTCCCCTCAATCACACTCCCCTCTACCCCACTCTTTTCTTCTACTCTCTCTTCGGATGCTCATTCGATTCGAGATTTCGTAAGCCTTCTTCTATAGGAAGCCGTAGGCTGTTTACAAAAATCATCTATTTTGTACTTCGACTATCAATCCAATCACATGATCGACGGTTAGTTTGGAAGAACTACATAAATGAGTACCTTTAAATCTACCCACCAAATTTTTAAGTTCAACCAAATCGTTGTGCTTTATTGTGAGTGAATTCAAAGATTTGTTTGGTTGATTTAAAGGTACTCAGAATATAAATATAACTAAATATCAGTACCTTTAAATCCACCAACTGAATCTTTCACTGACATTGAAACCTATTAACTGGTTTGAATCCGACGATGCAGATCATTACCCTCAAATAAGGTCACCTTTTGGATTATGTATCACATGAAATAAAGCAAATTTTCAACTAATGATGTGCTCATGATCATCACCCTCAAATAAGGTCACCTTTTGAAAGATTGAAATGAAAAAAATCTGCATCATCAGATTCAAATCATTCAATGGGTTTCAGCGTGGGTGAACTCGTGAACTCATTGATTCAGTACTTGGCTGATGAACTCATTGATTCAGTGTGGGTGGATTTAAAGGTACTCCTAAATATAACGAAAAAATCAATAAATCCTATCAAGAACTTCAATTTGAGGCTCCAATTATATAAAATAAATAAATAAATTTAAATTACCTAGAACAGTTGCCTCAGAGGGTTTGTTTGCCGCTCTTCAAATTGCAATCTCCGTCTGTTCGTAGCGTTCTTGCAATGCAAGAAGAAGATTGCAGGCATACAAATCTTAATTTCCGTTGGGGAAGACGATGTGGGTGTACAACCACAAACAATCGATCAATTTAGAAGAGGAAAAACGATGCGACGCGAGCGCGCGAAATGCGGGAATTCAAATATAGCGCGAGCGCGGGAAAAAGGAGAGGGAAGACGATGTGGGTGTATAGCAAAAGAATGTGGTTGGTGTATTTGATCGTTAGAAAAATTGAATTGGATATGTGGGTGGAAGGAAAGATTTTATTTTCATATGTTATGCACTCACATAAGTGGGTGGATATCAAGATTAGGTGGGTGGAAATAAAGGTACTCAACAATAGTCCGATACTGATATGTATCGTCTGATTCGTATCGATTTTGGACGTGGGCGATACGATACAATGCCTATGTATCGTATACCCCTTAAAAGTAAGTTATTATCATCCGATACGGGCAATTTATCGCCTGTATCGGACGATAAATTGAAATCATCATGGCGTGGGACAACGACCCTAAAGTGCGAAATATGATTTTTATGCATATTTTGTCAAAATTAATGAAATTAAATCAAGTTTAATCGCAAAATTATCTTTGATACTTTTAGGAGTTTGTAGAATTTTAATGGGTAGATCATACGAGATCTAGGCAGGGTCCAGTCCGATGCGCAAGTACTTTTAGAGTCGAGGCGAGATCGGCCTAGAGATAGGGCTCTAGCTTTTTCAGGCTTAGGCTCTCATTTTCGGTTCGTGTAGATTCATGAATTCCAAGTTGGGTTGTGAAAGGAATTTATGATTTGTAAAAGGCTTTTGGCTTTCAGGTCGGTTTATAGTTTAGGAAGGGTGTATGCTATGTTTGATGTAGGGTTTCAAAAAGGTTTAGGATTTTAGGATCGCACGGAAGTAATTAGGCTAAGGTTTAGAAAAGCATGCAGAGATTTAGATAACAAATATAATCAAACAAAGCAAATCGATGACAAAGATATATGGGCATTACTCCCTTGGTCTCACACCAAGCCCATCGCAGGGAAGAAGACGCTCTCTTTACAAAGCAAAAGCTCTCATTCAATAATCAATCAACTAATTATATTGTTTAGTTTAATGACCTTATATAGGAGGTCTTACAATAAAAGAAAACCCTAAAACGAATATTAGATAAAAGACAAATAAACCCTTAACACAAAAGTTTGAAACTAAACTCCTGAAACAACTAAAATAACTTGACACGATTTCGATCGATTGAAATTGGAATTCGATCGATCGAATTGAAAATCGATCAATCGAAATTCATATTTCTATGAAAATTGCCGTCGACATTCGATCGATCGACATTTTACTTTCGATCGATCGAAATTTCAATTCGATCAATCAAAATTTTAAATCAAAATTTCGCAGTTCCTTTAGTTCTTCCTCATCCTCTTTCTCCAGAATTTCCATCTTTCCTTAGCTTTGACTTCCATTATGCTGCTTCTTTCTACGCCGGTAGAAACAATGCGGTCCGAATCCAATGTCCATGTAAGTGGCATCCTCGTCAATTCCCCTGGACCAAAAAGGTTTCATCACCGATGAAACGTGCTCGTGGTAGATGTCTAGCAGGTCGGGGTTCAAGCGACGAACTTCATTCTCGTGGACCCAAGTATTTTCGGACTTCGGTTTGCCAACCCATTTAATCAAGTATTTCTGAAATCTCCCGTCATGTGTAGAGACGACATGATCATTGATTATATCCTCTATCTCATCTGATCTCTGTCTGCTTGGGGAAGAAAGAGGTATAGGTTGCAAGGGTGGATTGGGGCTGGGACTAGGAGGTGGTTGGAGTGGGTTTTATGGAGGTGGGGTGAAACCCAAGTAAGAAACCAAGTCCTCCACATTGAACGTTGAACTAACCCCCGTACCTGGAGGAAGCTCGAGCACATATGCATTAGGACCACTCTTAGCCAAAATTCTAAAAGGACCAGCGCCTCGAGATTGGAGCTTCTTTGCGGATCCCGATGAGAACCGCTCAGGCCTAACCCGGACCATCACACAATCACCCACATTAAATTCTTTAGAACGCCTGTGAGCATCTGCAGATAATTTATATTGATTTTTGCTTGAATTAATTTTCTATTTAATTTCGGCATGCAAGTTATGAATATGTTGTGCAAATGCATTGGCAGACTCTGACACTTTATGGGATGCAGACATGGGGATCAAATCTAATGGGGTCCTAAGCCTATGACCATGCACTACCTCAAAAGGACTCATGCTTATGGACCTATTGATAGAATTATTATAAGCAAACTCAGCTGTGGGTAAGATGCTATCCTAGGTCCTAACATGATCACCGATAAGACTACAAAGGAGATTCCCAAGGCTACTATTGGTGCTTTTGGTTTGACCATCCGTTTGAGGGTGGTAAGCGGTCGAGAATTGGAGCAAAGTGCCTATCATGTGTCAAAGTGTCTTCCAAAAATAACTAGTGAATTTAACATCCCTATCAGACATAATAGTTTTGGGCAACCCATTAAGACGCACTACCTCCGCGAAAAATAGTTTAGCAATATGAGATGCATCGGAGGTTTTGGAATAAGGAATGAAGTGGGCCATCTTGAAAAAGTGATCCACTACGAAAAAAATGGAATTGTATTTCCTAGGGGTCTTAGGAAGTCCAAGCACAAAATTCATAAAGAGGTCTTGCCACGGTGTGTGTGATATGGGTAAAGGAGTGTACAAGCCGGTATTTTGTTTGGTCTATTTTAACACTTGACAAGTACGACAATGTTTGACAACCCGAGCGATATCTCTCATTAGGCTAGGCCAAAAGATCCTATCCTTTATGAGCGTAACAGTTTTATTACGCCCAAAATGTCCGGCCATCCCTCCAGCATGTAACTCCCAAATGAGAAAGTCACGCAATGAAGTACGAGGGATGCAAAGGCGATTGCCTTTAAATAAGTACCCATCCTGGATGGTGTACACGGAGTGTGTGCTGGTCGGGTTACTAAGGAGAGTAGTGTACTCAATCCCAAAATCTGGGCACTTGGGGTACTCATCCTTTAACTTTTCAAACCCGACGACCTCGGTGCTCATTGTGCGCAAAGTCACTACTCGCCGACTAAGTGCATCAGCAACCCTATTTTCAGCACCGGCCTTATGCTTTAACATGAATGTGAATCCTTAAAGGTACTCAACCCACTTCGCGTGTCTTAGATTCACTTCTTCTATGAAGCAAGAAAGCGTAAGGCTTCATGGTCAGAAAATAGCACAAATTCCTGCGGTCTAAGATAATGTTTCAAATACCAAAGAGATCGAATGACCGCATAGAATTCCTTGTCATAGGTGGAGTATTTTTTCTTTGCCTCGTTAAGTTTTTCGCTAAAATAGGCCACAGGGTGACCCTCTTGGCTAAGCACTCCTCCTATGCTTACACCCGATGTATTGCATGCGACTTCAAAGACTTTAGAAAAGTTCGGCAATCACATGATGGGTGCACTACTCATTCATTGTTTGATCTCAGTAAAGGCTTTTGTTGCCGTTTTGCCCCATTTAAAGTCTCCCTTTTTCATGCAATTTATAATTGGGTCCATAATGGTGCTAAAGCTTCTGATGAAGCGACGATAGAAAGTAGCCAAGCCATGAAAGTTACGGACATTGTGTATGTTCTTAGGCTCGGGCCACTCTTCAATGGCTCTAACCTTTTCGGGGTCCGCGACCATTCCATTGGCCAAGATAATGAATCCCAAGAAGACAACAGAAGGTTGCATGAAAGTTCACTTCTTGAGATTGGCAAACAACTTCTCGCCCTTGAGGGTTTCACAAACCAGCCTAACGTGGGTCAAGTGTTGATCCTCGTCATGACTATAGATCAAGATGTCATCGAAATAAATAATAAGGAATTTGCCTAGAAACGGCCTCAACACTTGGGTCATGAGTCGCATGAAAGTACTCGGAGCATTAGAAAGCTCAAAAGGCATAACCATCCACTCATAAAGGTCATCCTTAATCTTAAGGGCGATTTTCTACTCATCACCGGGGTGGATGTAGACTTGATGGTACCCACTCTTAAGGTCTATCTTCGAAAAGATAGTGGCACTAACTATCATATTGAGCATGTCATCGAGCCTTGGTATGGGAAACCGATACTTAACAGTAATCTTGTTGATTGTACGACTATTCACACATGCGCCACGCACTATGTTTCTTAGGAGTGAGTAGGGCAGGTACGCCACACGAGCTCAGACTCTCTTGGATGAACCCCTTCTCAAGGAGCTCATTGACTTGCTGAGTCAACTCGGCGTGCTCTATCGGAGTCAACCTATAGTGGGGTAGGTTCGGTAAGGTAGATACAGGAACCAAGTCTATTGCGTGTTGGATATCACGCAGAGGAAGGAGTTCATTTGGTAAGTTTTCAGGAAAGACATCCGTAAACTCTTTTAAAATCAGCTCAACCTCTTTGGGACACTCGCTCTCCAACTCGGGAGCACTCTCTACTGTGACAACTACGTACACTACACTCTCTTCTATCGATGTTTTCTCAAGCTCAGAAGGGCTGGCAATATTAATGGCTTTAGAAGACTCACCCTTCTTTTTGACTGTATTGGTCAATGGTGTTTTGGGAGGCAAAGGGTGTAAAGTGTTCTTGTTACCCTTATGCAAGAATGTGCATATGTTTGTTCGACCAGAAAGAGTCACGTCCATATCGTAGAGCCACGGCCTTCTCAAAATGATATGGCCCACATCCATCGGCACCACATCGCATCATAAGGTGTGCGAATAAGAGCCTAACTGAATCAATACACAACACCTTTTCAACACAGGAATGGATGAAGAATTGATCCATACAACTTTATAAGGTCTCGGGTGGCTTCAGGTGTAAGCCCTAAGTGGTGTACTGCATGAGTTGATATTATGTTAGTATAACTACCGCTATAATTCTTTTCACCAAATCTGGCATAGGTGTGGAAAATATTCTCCCTTTCGCCAGTCATCCTTTTCATCTCGTTGAGGCTGTACAAGGGCACACCTCACAACTAAAGCACGACCAATAGCATCACCCTCCTCATCACTGGGTGTGCTAACCGGTTCAAATACTTTTTCTTTAACCACTACCTCATCATCATCCTCCTCTCCCTCAATGAAGAGAGTCCTTTGGGATTCTTTCGTAGGACATTGGGCGACAAGGTGTCTCATCCCATGACATTTATAAAACTTTACTTGAGAATTAACCCTTGAGGATTCTCCGACTACACCTTTTCCATTTTCAAACCTAGAATTGGTAGGGGCGGGTTGCGTAGGTTTGGGAGGAGGATTGAATCGTCCCTCACCAGATCTTTGGTTACTATATTGTGGCTCGGTTCTCTTCACCGTCGTAGTTTTCAAGTACCGTTCAAGATCTTGTACAACGGCATAGCATCTTTCAAGAGTTTCTACGGGGTGAAAAATAACTCTTTGTCAAGTCACAATCCGATGCGAAATCTAGAGAGAGTGATTTTAGGGTCTTCCGATACTTTTTCCCTCATTATAAACTCTTCGAATTTGGCAATGTAATCGGTCACGGGCATACCACCTTGGCGTAAATTTTGCCATTAGTCGAGGAGGCGTTGGTGGTATGATAAAGGAGCATACTTCTCAGTAAGTTGTTCCTTCATGTTGTCCCAACGAGTAATGGGAGGACAACCAGCGTTCACCCTAATGCACTCAACATTGAGCCAGAAAAGCCGAGCTTGACCAAGCAACTTCATTTTAGCGAGTCTAATGCAACGGTTGTCATTCATGGCATACCAATCAAAGTGTTGGTCCATGTCGGAAAGCCAATCGAGGAAGACGGTAGGGTCCATTCTTCCATCGAAAGTCGGAATCTCAACTCAGACGCTCTTAAGGAGTTGAACTTCGGGGTCATAGTTATCTCTACGAAGATCCCTATGATTCCGGTTGTCTTGGCGACCATTACGTTCAAAGTGAGGAAACTCATGCTCTTAGTGTTGATTTTCCAGCCCACCCATCGCTTCCAGTTGGTTGATTCGATCACGTAGTCTATCATTACCAACTCCTAGGGATGTTTGGGCTTGCTCAATGGTATTCAGACATGTATTAATCGCACCCAATTCTTCTCGCATAGCTCTAAGAGTATTAAGAACCTCATCCGAAGCCATGGTGATCACAGGGTTTATTAGGGTTCTAATATGGAATGTAATCTGGACTCACAAAAAAAAAATAATGCAATAAAATAGATAGGACAAGCAATGATGCCCTAACCTAGAAAACTTAGGGCTCTGATACCAAAACTGACGCGAGACAACGACCCTAAAATGCGGAATATGATTTTTACGCAATTTTTGCCGAAATTAATGAAATTAAATCAACTTTAATCGCAAAATTATCTTTGATACCTTTAGGGATTTGTAAAATTTTGATGGATAGATCACACGAGATCTAGGTAGGGTCCAGTCCGATGCGCAAGTACTTTTAGAGTTGAGGCGAGATAGGCCTAGAGATAAGACTCTAGCTTTTCTAGGCTTAGGCGCTCGTCTTCGGTCCGTGTAGATTCATAAATTTTAAGTTGGGTTGTGAAAGGAATTTATGGTTTGTAAAACGCTTTTGGCTTTCAGGTCGGTTTATGGTTTAGGAAGGGTGTAGGCTATGTTTGATGTAGGGTTTCCAAAGGGTTTAGGGTTTTGGGATTGTACGGAAGTAATTAGACTAAGGTTTAGAAAAGCATGCAGAGATTTAGATAGCAAATATAATTAAACAAAGCAAATCAATGACAAAGATATATGGGAATCACTCCCTTGGTCTCACACCAAACCCATCACGGGGAAGAAGACCCTCTCTTTACAAAGCAAAAGCTCTCATTCAATAATCAATCAATTAATCACATTATTTAGTTTACTGACCTTATATAGGAGGTCTTACAATAAAAGAAAACCCTAAAATGATTATTAGATAAAAGACAAATAAACCCTTAACACAAAAGTTCGAAACTAAACTCCTAAAACAACTAAAATAATCCGGCACGATTTCGATCGATCGAAATTGGAATTCGATCGATCGATTTTAAATTTCGATCGATCGAAATTCATTTTTCTATGAAAATCGCCATTGACATTCATCGATCGACGTTTTACTTTCGATTGATCGAAATTTCATAGTTCCTTTAGTTCTTCCTTATCCTTTTTCTCCAGAATTTTCCTCTTTCCTTAGCTTTGACTTCCATTACGTTGCTTCTTTCTACACAGGTAGAAACGATGCGGTCTGAATCCAATGTCCATGTAAGTGGCATCCCCGCCACATCATTTGCTTCGAAATTTTTTTTAGGGTTTAAAACCCATGGAAGAAGAAAAAAAAAGGAAGAAGCGGTGAAGGACTCACTTGGATGGCAAATGGTGAAGGTCTTCGTTTTTCCCCTTTCTTTCTTCTTTCTTTTTCCTTCTTTTTTTTTTTCATCTTATGTTTTGGCTTTAAACAACATTTATATGAAATGGAGTATGGGACTGACTCTCTTGCCAGTCACATACACGCCAGAATGGTGTTTAAATGATCTTAGAGATACGAGTTTATGATGTAGGTGATCTGAACCGTCAAAATTATTTTTTGGGGATATTTAAATCATCTGAACTTTAAACTATAATATCAACCATTGGTTTTAATTTTAAGAGCTGATTTTTAAAGTGTTTCAATCTCATTGATGGTTCACATTCATTGCCCAACCTTCAATCTATGATCGATTAGACGGTGTTTAAATAATCTCACACCATTCAAATATTACTTTTTATTTCACACCAATTAAGTGTGACTTATCATTATGCCACGTGGCACACACCTATGATTTGTCAAATAGTATTTAAATGATCTTACGCCATTAAAAACTCACTTTTTATTTGACACCATGAAAGTGTGATTTATCATTATGATTGCTTCAAATCAGATGATGGAGATCTTCTTTCACCCCAATCTTCCACACAATTGATCTTGAGATCATGTCTTTAGACGGTTAGTTTTTTATTTAAATGTCATATATCCTCAAAAAATGGCCCTAAAATCACGTTTGAGTGTGATGTGTGCCATAGGATTCAAGGGAAATTTTTTAGGGATTTGTGACATGTGGAGTAAAAAATTGATTGTGATAGGTGCGACATGATCTCAAGATCCTTTGTGTGGAAGATCAGGGTGAAACACGATCTCCATCATCTGTTATTGGTTGCACATATGGGCACTTTCATGAATTGCGTGAGCGGTCATAGAGGTACCCATATATATATAGAGGTACCCAATATTTCACACAGTAGATCTTGGGATCATAGCCCAACTGGCAGACGGTCAGATATTGATTCCACGCGGCATACATCCCCCAAAGTGACCCTGATCATGGGTGTATCATGAGAAGGGTTCTCGGGTCACTTTTGAGATTTATTCAATGTGAAATCAAAATCTGGCTGTCTGATATGTTTTGCATGAGCTCAAGATCCATTGTGTGATCAATTGGGACAAAACATTATCTCCATCATTGGATTCAATCCAATAAACAACTCTTAGGGTGTAAATCCCAAGTTTCCTTTAAATTTCTGAAATATACATCAAATAAGCCTTAAAATAAATAGAAATCATTAAATTTAATTTTTCTGATTTTAAGAGTATTTTTGGGGATTTTTTGGAAAAAAAATATATAGATATATCTATTAAACCGATACATTGAATGTATCGGACGATACCCGATACATAGCGCTGACCCAAGATCAGGCTCGGCCCGGCTCAGGTTGCAGCCCTACTTGTATATAAACTAGATATAAGTAAATCTTCTATTGTTATCTCCATAGTTGATCGAGATTTTGTTTTTTTAAATATCATGCTCTTATCGCCTGTCTTAATAAGTGTGGAACATGCTTAGGTTTAACATACTGACGATGTGATACAGGATTGGATGGTGTTGGATTCACCTGCTTTTTGATGATTCATCCAATCCTAATAAGCCCCTTATAATTCTCATCAGCCATTCAAGTCTACGTAAAAACATGCACGGTGGGTCATATGAGTGAACTTTAGTTTGGTTTCTTTTCAGTTAAGTTGCATTATTTTTCAGTTATTGAAGTGTATTTAAATAAAAACTCAGGCTTAATATTGGGATATTGCATTTATATTCCTTTTTTTTTTTAATTCTTAGCCACAATTTATTAAATGTGTCACCAGACACGATTGTTTGAAGAAAACCTCAGCTTCGATCCCTTTACTTATCCCAGTGGTGACCTAATTTTCCATTTTTTAACTATTATCTACAGGGGAAAATGACTCTAATTTTTTTATTATCAAGCTTTAAGTGTTCAAATGACTAGGTAACCTGATATCAAATCACTTGGAGCTCAAATAATCACACAAATTCGGTGATATTGTTAAGCGTAGAAGTCAATTTTTTTTTCCGTTCTTAAAATGGACTTCTTATAGTACGATCGTGAAGGGTATCTGAGCTATGTGGTGGAAGAAATGATAAAGCTAAGTATTCAAGAGAATCAGAAAGCCTGTGCGTATGATTTTGATGGCTGCATTAAATTATGAATGTTATATGTTGAAATAACGTTGTTGAGAAGTATGCGCTAAATTATGATTGTTATATATATGTTGAAATACTCTAACATGTTGATTCCAAATTTTAAGGAGAGATGGATAACCCACATGATATATATAAAATTGGAAAACTCATGTCCATGGAAACAGTCAAGAATTAAATATCATCAACAGTCCAATTTTATAACGGGATTAATCACAAGGTGGACATTAGATTTAATTTTTTTTTTAAAAAATTGCTAGAGAGCTTGGAGCATGGTGGAGGTGCTCCATTGGAGCACCTTCCCTTTTCCCATATATATATATATATATATATATATATATATATATGTGTGTGTGTGTGTGTACATGGGTAAAAATCTCATACGATACCGATAAGTATATATATATGTGTGTGTGTGTGTGTACATGGGTAAAAATCTCATACGATACCGATAAGTATCGGTATCGCTAGCCACCGATACACAATACATTGGGTATGTATCGGCGATACATACCCAATGTGTCATATTTATTCAATGAATCATTGATATATTGAATGTATCTGCGATACTAACATGTATTGTCTCGGTATTAATGGTGAACGATAGGTATCGGACAAACCAAATTTTGATCCATGTGTATATATGTAGGTTTGGGAGCTTCGCTTGGCTTTCCTATGTTGGCTTTGGTCCCGACCTCTATTTTATATCTTATTTAGTCAGATGGCAACATTTCTTCATCATCTTTATGGTTTTCCGGTATTCAAATATTTTTGTTCTTCCTCCAACTTAGGTTTCACGCAATTTATAAGCTTTTCTAGGATTCATAGGTTGATTTTTGGATTTTATTTAGTTAAGGTGGTCACAAATTGATTTGCAATTTGTCGAACTTTGGATTTTATTGTTGATACTTCTATTCAGGATTATGCTAACCTATTTCTATTTATCGCATAAGACTGGCTGCTAAAGTAATATATTAGACCTTGTTACTTCATTTTTTTTTCAAATTTAAATTAGGGTGGGCACGAATGCCAGGATGATTAGATTTGTTTTCGTCTTCTCAAGTATTGGATGATGATTAAAAGAGTTTTGAGGAACCCTCCAATTTCTAAGATGATTATTCAGGTCCACTCTGAATTTGATATAACGAAAAATTCTCTTTGTAGGCTTTTCACTGTCAGTGCTTGTGGATGTCTTAAGGATTTTGTCAAGATTGCTTTTCTGCATTTGATTTTCTTTTTTATTCTAAATTCCTTGTAGTAGGGCTTTAACTTACTTTTGCAATTTTAGATTAATATAGTTTGCTTATTTAGAGGCAGGGGTATGCCCCACAATCCCTTGTAATTTTTTTTCCTTTTATATATATATGGGAAACAAGAAAATACATCTGTGTGCAGCCCCCAAAAATGTTGCACACAAATGCTAGATCATGTGCCACGTGGCAGGCGATTGCGAGTTGCACCACATTCTCTAAGGATTCACCAATCTCTCTAGAGATTTTAGAAAAAATGGACTTTTTAAACTTTTTTTTCACGGGCCAAGGATACAGGTTTTTTACTCAAAAAATTTGTCGTTGAAAATTTTCACCTTTGACCACAAAATCAACATTTTTTTAATTTGTTTCTGACGGTCAATGATTGAGCTTGTCCCTTGGATTGGGTGCCATGTGACACCTAGCCCAGCCGGCTTGTGAGGTCCCCAAATTCATACACCGGATCAAGGCTCTCACTTGGAGACATCACACTATATCACATATCCATAATCATAATTATGTCAATTAATCTATCAAGATCCGCATATAAACGCAACAGAAAAACAACTATTAAAAGCGCACACATAAATTTTCTTTTTCCTATCATCAAGAGAGCAATACTAAAATATGAGATAACAATCTATTATATCAAGTTTTATACTTACTCTTTAAATTAAATTAAAAACCTGAAATCATGCATAATCCATCATTAACATAAACCTGTTCATAAAAATAAATATAAATATGAAATAAATGTCTTAAAGTCCTTTTTATTGCATAAAGAAAAACCTAATCAACTAAGCTCAAAATCCTTCTTCACTCAAGCCTAGATTTCCATCAATCAATGACCCATCTACATCATTTACTCCATGTATGGTTGTACTCCTCGGAATCCCAAATAATGATTAATTTATCAAGTAAACCGGTATGGACCAGACATGATGGGGCTAATAGAAAAGGTTTATAACTCAAACAAACTCATAAAATCAACCAATAACAGAGATATAGCATGCGACATAAATAATGAGTAAAGCGATAGAATGAAACTGAAACATAGCATTAAATCTAAATAAACGTTGTGGTTTGGGTCTCTATCCTAATTTCATGTGTGGTCATTTTAATTGTGCATTTATTTCTCATGAATCAGCATGTATAATAGACATGATTATCTCTTTCTTAATCATTATCTTAATCTTCTCTTATCTTTCGATTAGTAACTACATTAACCTTTGCGTAACTTCACTTCGGTTAAATAGTAAGCTTAAAAGTAAAGACCTCTTATTTGTCTAGTCTTATCATTAATGCATGAATGCATAATTTTCTTACTTGTCATTTTATTCATATTAATTCTTCTAGCATAAGCTCATAGGAATTCTATCGTGATTGTAGAAATATTTTACTTTCAGGTGCTATGTCGTAAAAGTATTTTTCACTTTTATAGATGTCATGAATGTACATACATAGAAAAACTGCAAATCAATCAATCATGCAATAGCTCTTTCACTTATTTAGGCTTAACTAGAGCTAGCTCTGACATTTTGGGGGCCCAAGCTAAGTTCCTAAAATGGGGCCTTTGTTTCACATTGCTTTATAATATATCTAAAATTTGCCATAATTTTTTTTTTACAAATGAAATAATACTCGTATTCTATTTTACTATATATAATTTGAAAATATAACTAACAATTTAATACAAGTAAATATTAAAAGAAAATGTAATACTAAAAAAATTCATTTAAATATTTCTGTTCTAGCATTTTTAGTGGCAAAGTCATTGATTAAAATTGTATACTCAATCTTATCCACCATATCATTTTCAATGGATAACATAGCTAATCCATTTAATTACCATCATGTGTGTAATACTAATACCCATATAATCAAAATTTTGTTCAACTTCATCAAAACTTCACAGAAAATTGTTAGATCATTAACTACCTCAGTTTATGGTTGGAATCCTCAGGAACTATCTCCAAACAAATAACAAATCATATATACACTGATCACTAAAATTAATACATTAAATTTCATAAGAAATGTCACAAAATTATCCTTATTTTTCATTAATTATATTTCCATAAACCTCAATGTCAATAAATCATTTACCGAAATCAAGCAACAAAATCATGAAAATTTATATCAAACCAAATTATAAATTAACCAGCAAATCTAAATTTCAAAAAAATAGAAGATTAAGAAAGGCGGCTTACGACAGACGTGTAGCAACGGCCAGCGGAGTGCTTCAAAGGGGAGGCGAGAGCCAAGGAGGTCTTTGGCCGTCATCACGTTCAACATTTGATCGCTCGAGCGGGTGACGCTATGGTCGGTCCATCGGTCCCTGATCCTCTTGTGATAGAGATTCCTCTGGAAAACCAAACACAAAGAAAAAAAAAGGACCAGAAACATAAATATATATTATAAAAAAATAAAATTTCAAAATCTTAATCACAAATATATCTATACTTTGTAAACTGCAGAAACATAACCAAAAGCTCCATTAGAGCACATAAATTTCTAAAAACCCATTTAGTAAACAAACAACAAAACTATAAGCACATTTAATCCAAAGTTTTGGTAAAAACAAAAAATCGTAGATGATCACATCAAGAAATGCAAGAAACTACAGCTCATACCCCTCGTCTAGATCCTCATATAACTTAAAAAATAAATTTCAGTACTCAGAAGCCAACTTTTACTCAGTTTAGTCTAGTATCCATTGATTTTCTATTATTTCAATGAAATATAATGTAAATTTTGTAGAGCCCATGATCCAGATTATCTCAAACACTTGATATAAGACCTAAGTCTGAGCTCCCTTTGATTAAAACATTAAAAAAAAAAGATCAACAACCACACAGATTTGAAGAGAAGAACAGAGAAAAGTCAGTTTTAATTAAATTTCTCTCCACTTATCTTTTCAGAAAGATCCAAGGCACTAAGTCTACTTTACCACTTCCGACCAATTCGTCCCCAAATAGACTCCAAAATGTGGAGTCTAAAGAGAGAGAGGCACTGAAGAGAGAGAGAGAGAGAGAGAGAGAGAGACAGAGAGATGCACTAGAGGCTGAGAGGTGTTGGACGGTTGGAGAGAAGAGAGGGCTTGGAGAGAGAGAGAGAGCCGCAGAGCATTGGAGAGAGGAGAGGGTTTGGAGAGAGAGAGAGAGAGAGAGGGGGGGGGTTTAGAGAGAGGGGTTGGAGAGAGGGGAATGTTTGAAGAGACTAGGGAGAGAGGCACTGGAGATGAGGGCCCTTTATATTTATTTTTAGTTTTTTAAGCCTACGTTTTAAAAGAGATTTTTTATCTGGGGGCCCAAGGCAGTCTCCTGGCTAGCGTTGGTCCAGGGCCGGCCCTAGGCTTAACATATCATAAACATGTAATCTCTATCGATTCTTACTTGTTTCATATTGTGTAAACCAAACATCCTAGGTTGCATAGATTCTAAGCAATAATAAAAAGGATGGGCATAAATAAATAATTAAGCATGATGAATAAATATAGGCAATATTGAATTGAAATAAAAATTCATTGCTTAACAACTGCCACATTCTGATCCCGACAATATCGAGTACAGACTCGAGTAGGGTCGGGCTTGTGCCAAAAACGTGATACAAAGAATTGATTTAGAATTTGAATGATGATTGTTTAATAGTGGAACCTTAGTGGCCCAGTAAAGTTTGTTAGTAAAACCCGGCCCTTAATGCACTAAAATATAGTGTATTGAGTATACACTTAAAATTTAGATCATCCCATATAACTATAGTGGTGTGTATTAGCTAATACACTCGAGTTTGATATTAGTATATATATACACTTAGTGTATTGGAGTTACACTAAATCCCAAATATATAATGCGTTTAAGTGCAGCAGATTTATACCTGAGCCATGCACAATCCATACACCTACTAAAGTGTAGCAGGAATTACACTTGAATTTAGTGTCCAGGCATATATTTTAATTAGTGTAGTAGCTTTACACTACAGCCCAACCTTATAAGGCTTATACACTTAAAACAGTATATTAGACTTATATTAAAGTTAAGCCTTATTTGGCTTATATGCCTCTACACCGAAAAGCCCATAATAGCACTACATGGAAGACCACCCCTAAATAGCTTATAAGTTGCTAAACTGTTAGCCGATGTCCACGAATGCATGAGTCATTTGCGACTCTCATGCACGCAAGGTACACAAGCTCTACAAGAGCTCGCCAGCTACTTCCATCTTCCTCCTTCCGTTTCAATCCTGTCGCAAACAGACCATGCAAAAACATAGTCAGCCATTAAAATAAAAGCTCTGCTAGTATTTCAAACCCACAGTCCTCTTCTAGCTTCAACTAGTTCTCACTTCGTTCTTCTCAAACCTTAGTTTCAAACTCATGAAATTAGAACGTAGATTACACAGTGACCTGCGATTCGAGTAAACGAATTGCAAAGGCAATCGCTGTCGGGAAGTTCTTATAGACCGAGTGGTTACGAGCTCCATCACCGACACACGCTCGACAGCATAGTATTGGCACCACGAGTCCTCCGAACGGTATAATATATTAGCTTTATATGTATACAAAAGAACCAATCAATTACAGGAATAAAAGAAGCCAAAGTGGAGTAGAAAACACCCTAGCAACCTAAGCCTGATAGGCTTGCCGCGACAACTTTACAGGCTTGCCGTGGCAACATTATGCTCAGACCACTATTCGGTATTTTAATCATAACTTTTGATCCTGAACTCCAAATGTCATGCTTTTTGATGCGTTGGAAAGGAGACAACGATCCCTACAACTTTCATGATTTAACAAATTCTTAAATCTAATGTTTAAAGGGTCAAAATTTTATGACAAGTCGCGACAACATGCTCAATTACAAAGCTTGCCGCGGCAACCCTGCATCTGACACACTTTGCGACACCTCTGTCAGGGTTTTGTGCTGGGATGACTTGTTGAGTTTGACCATGAGACTTGGGACCATAAATGGTCCATATTTGGGGTCTATGTTGACCCAATAAACCATTAAAATTACTAAAATTATGATCATAAATCCTAGGTATTTTGTGTACATGACGAGTTTGCTTGAAGACATGCGTGCACGGGTAACCAGTTACACGTAAACCTGGTATAAGGTAGGGAGATTACCTTGCTGACTTATATTTTAGTATTTCATTGTACTTCTGAGTAGCATGATAATTGTGTTGTATAGTCAGTGTAAATTGATCATGCTCATGATGCCTCCATATATTTATTAGTATTTCTGTTCAATACATGATCAAGGATTATATGCATCTGAGAATAACTAATAAATAAAGGATGTCCATGATTACACAGTGATGCCAAATTGACAGTATATGGATAATATTAGTACATTAGATACCTACATAGGTGCATGTCGGATTGAACGATAATGATTGATATATCTATTGGCCTGGTATAAAATGAAGATTGTCAGCTAATTTGGTATAGTAGTTATTGTCTACAAGTTCCATGAGTGCATGATGATTTGCAGACCTGATCTATCTTAGTCTCCATCACTTATTTGCTTCGGATAGAAGATTAGCAGGATAATATAAAAGATGAAGAGATATCTCATAACTCGTGCTAATTAGTATGATGAATGGTTCCATATATGCTCGTGTAGTTATGTAAAGATAAAAAAATCTAATAACTAATGCAAATCCGATATCTAGATCTGATATACGAGAGCATGTCAAAAGATTGTGCTAAGTACAGCTCAGTGATGAATCAGTTTTAATAAAGTTAGTTAACAGAAATACTTTTAGCTCACTAAGCTATGTCAGCTAGATCACTACGTGAAAATGGCATATAAACCACACCTACAAATATATAAAGAACCACTGCCCAAGCAATAGTATAATAATCCACTGCCAAAACCGGTAATTTATGATAATAAAACAGTGGTTTAATTAGTTAACCCTTATCACGCGCAACTCTAACCCCCATCACGTGCCAAATCTATCGGGTCCCTATTCTTAAACTTTCTCTCTTTATTATGCAATCAAAACACCGTCTCCCTTATTCATCTCTATTCTTTCTCTCTCAAAACCTAGCCTCTCTCCTCTTCCTCTCTCTCGACAACCCCTTTGCACGAGTTCGTCCAATCCATCTCAAACCCTAGCCTCGTCCTCATCTCCCTTCGACGACCACCCTGTCTCCGAGATCTACACCGATAGGTGCAAGTACCCTAGGTCCGCCAACGCCGAGTAAATAGCGTCGATCTGTGCGAACAACATGTTGTCGTAGCGGAGATTCGAGATCGGATCCAAAACCCCTTGGTTTGGCTGAAACAACACGAAATCCAGAGGGACTTGCTTCGGATTCCCCTTGTATGTGAAAAACAGATAAGCGTTGATGAGGAAAGTTGATTCGATCTTCGATTGGAAGCTCAAGATTGGAGAAATCACGTCCGTCAGATCACTCTGGAAAGATCCCGCGGACGATGGATAAGATGTCTAAAGCACGGCTAACGAGTGCGCTGTTGTGATGATCACTTGCTTATCTAACCCTAGTGTCACGAGTGCCGCCTGAACGTTCCGCATCGCGCGGAGAAGGTTTCGGATCAGAACCTTGTCTTCACCGGTCACTACCTCATTACTGACGGCGACGCAGGTGATTTTGTCTCCGGCAAGTAGGTATGCATATTCGTCTTTACCTAGGCCACGGCGTTCGACGGATCTCCCGTTCTCGCGAGCTGCTCGTTGTCGAGGCCGACGGTGAACTCGACTCCGGTGTTTGCGAATGCACGGAGAACCTGTGGATCTGCATCATAGAGCTTCACCTTGTTGACGCCGATCGATTGTAGGATCGAGACGGTGTTTTCCGGCGACAGGAGATTGTTCTCAATCTATCCGTAGTTGATGTCGATTGGAGTTGGAAAAGCGGCTGGAAGCAGATAACCTGCATGAATTCCAACGATTTCACCTAAAAATGTAAGAAAGGTTGATTGTAGAATAACTCATATATATATATATATAGAGAGAGAGAGAGAGAGAAACTAAAAGACCATAGAGTAGTTACTTGATAAAAAAATTAAGAGGAAAATGGAAGCCATCGATTTTGCTTCAAGTAAAGAAAAGAGGCAACTCAAGCTTGTAAGTGTTTAGTTTAGTAGTGGTAACGGCGTCAAGATTTGCCGTCAATATCTGGTGCTATAATAAGCTACAAACTTGAAATCAATTAATTATATATACATATCATGTATGACCAGAGGATTTTAAAACCGATACATATCGCCATCTGGGCTAGATCCCAAGCTGTACCTAAAGGATATATTGGAAATGTATCCACCATATGAAAGTACTTTTTTCATTTTTAATATTTAAAAAAAAATGCCCAAAGGCCAATTTTGGTATCATAACGGGTTCATATCAAACCGGACGATACTACCTGATATGACCCAATATGGGCCTATATGACCAGATATATGATTTTTTCTTCCCAATATTTGGTCATCTTTGTAGCTTAGTTTGGAGTATTAAATTTTCGTGGCTTTGTAACCTTAAAATTTTGTTTCTATTTGATGGTCAAGATATCAAGGTGCTGTGATAAACTTTGATGGGTTACTGTTGCTTATGGAGACTGCGGAGTAACTGTTTGTGAAAATGTTTGTTTGAAAACTGATACTATTGATGTTCCTCTTGGTGAGACTTCTCCCTCGACTTATATGAAGATTGATGTTCTTTGTGCTGCTCACTCTCTATTGGATGTTGCAATCTCTTTATAATATATTCTATTTTCCCTTCTTTTTTGAGAACTTAATTCTTTAAACAATTTTTAAGTGGCTTGCAGGATCTGTCTTTTGTGCTGTTGCTTCCCACTTCAAGAGAGGATTCACTTCAATGCTCATCTCTCAACTCCAATGAGGTATCAGCTACTTTGATCTTTGATTGAGTTTTCTTTTTGTATTTTTTTGGATTAATGTCTATGTAAATTCCCTTCTCGATAGAGACCTTGACAATTAGGATTAGTTCAAGTCCCGAATATGAAAGCCCCTCTTTAAGAGTCGTATTACTATTATTATTGAAAATGTCTCAAGGTTAAAAAAGAATTCTTACATTCAAAAATGCCTCAAGACTGTGTTTTCATTGTTCAACTTCAACCTACTGGATTGTAATCTTGACTTCCTACATCATGCATGCTGCTCAAATAAATCCGTCTGGGTTCGAAGTTTAATTAAGTTCCATGTGCATGGTTGATTTGTTTGAAAACTTTTGCAAGATGCTTGTAGACGATGAGTACAAGAAGAGTTAAGTTGCCTCCCTTTATAAGTTAAGTAGAATGATGCATTACTGGCGTATAAATAAAGGTTGTCATCATAAGTTAGCTTTAATTTTCCTGTTTCATTCATATGTGAATCTTCTAGTTATGCATGCTTTATTTGGACATACATTTTCAGAAAATCACAGTAGACATAGATGCACAATATTTAGGTATAGAGGATCAACGATATTTTCCATGACAATGGATGTGTTAATCATAGTCATGCAAGAAGAGATTTCATGATACATGTTCTTTGTCAATTGTGATGTCAATTTATTAGGAAGAGAACATTATACAACAATCTTTTAAGATTTGGGTGATCTATACCATCAAAATAATAGATCATAAAATTAAGTGCAACAGGCCCAAAATATGGGTTATAGGGAGATTTAAACCATCTGATCTGTGGATTACAATATTAACTGTTGTTTCTAGTTTTAATGGTTGATATTGAAGTTCATCAATCGGATGGTTCACAGCCATTTACGGGCATGTTTCTTTGGGTTGACACTTGTTCCAAGGATAGATTGTGACTTGGACAATTTATGTTGATCAAAGATGTTTGCCAGTTGGCACTTTCCACCCAAGGATTTAGCCACCTCCAGCTGAAAATGGTATGTTTGGAGGAGTAGCCCCGGGCTACTCCTCCATTTTCATTTAAACAGGCGTAAGTCCTTGGGTGTGGAAAGTGCTTCTCAACCAATATTTTACATTAAAAAGTGATTTTTGGAAGCAACTATAATACTTGAGAATTCCGATGATAGAAAATAATAAAACGTGGGTAGCACGACAAGAAGTCTATAGATGAACCAAGCCTATTTCAAACCCAGCATTTGGGTACTTTCCCCAATGGAAAATGCTTATTTTCATATGATTTGAATTAAATATAGCTCTATCAGATACTTTCTAGACATTATAATTGAAATAGTTTAAATTTTCTTGAAGAAACTGCATTTTGGTTAGCCGTTCTAACAACTAAAAAAATAAATAACTAAAGTAAGGGAAGCCTGCAGTTGGGCAAATCCGGTAAAGGAGTTTGCCGACGTGCAGTCACAAAATCAGAAAATCTGTGGAGAAATTCCTGGCAACTTGGAAGGTGATGACCAGTTAGGGAAGCTTGCAGTTGACGAGGATGATCTATCCTTGAAGAAATTAGATGAGTTCCATTCTCAACTCCAAGAACTTCAGAAAGAAAAGGTAGAGCTTCCCAATCTGTCAGTTTGATTTATTTTTTGAAGTTTAGGTTGTCCTTTATGTTTATGATTACTCATTGATCTCTCTTTTTCTATGTGGGCAGAGTGATAGATTCCACAAGGTTCTTGACTTTGTAAGCACAGTGCAGGATCTCCATATACTTCAAGCCCATTGCGCTGAGTTTCACAAGTGGAAAGAAAGCTCAACTGGAAATATCACCTGAAGCTTATCTGATCATTTCAGTAAGTAACCCTCAACCATTAGTGAAAAGAGATACACTCTTATGGCCGCTTTACATAAATATTATTATGAAAAGCACCCATTTAGGCCACATGGCACACATTATTGATCATTTTTAGTGTTTCATACAGATGGTTATCACTTATACCAGGTGCCCAAAAATCACCAATGTCAGAACTCTTTATTATTGACTATTTCAAAAATGTGTGCTACTGTCTATATAACAATAAATAGATCAGAGGGTTCATATATCCGAGTGTGATTTTTGGGCACATAATAGCACTCCGAAATGACCTACAATTTTGCTGACTTGGATTGCTCACTTCTAAACAACATCTAATGAATCTTTTCTGCTTATTATGTACGTAACAATATTTGCTTGGGGATATTGAATGTTACAGGACTGCAAGATCTCAACATTATTGGAGGTAATATTCTCAAGTGCCAGACCAAAATTTTATGTTAATACCTTTTACTTGCAATTAGGCCTGTCAATGGGTTGAGTCGAGTCGACCCATTATCCAACCCCATTTTGGTATTAGGTTTGGTATGCTCCTCAGTTCACTGAAAGTAGTAGTTCATGTGTAGGTTAATCCCCAGGAAGCTGCATTATCAAAATTCCTTACAGAAAAAAGCTACTATGCTAGTTTCGATAGCTTCTACCAGTCCATCCTAGTGGCATGACCCCGTGACTCAGTTATGGACAAATAGCTTCTACTAGTCCATCCTACTATTGTTGAAGTTTCATTGCATCTGAAATGGGCTGAGGAGGCATACTCGATTTTTTGTACATAAGCAAGTGTACTCTATTTTTTTTACTTAAAATTATGCATCAAAACATGGGTATGGCACCCATTGTTGCAACGCTTTGGTACCATAACCAAGGTAGTAGTGTGAATGTTGATGACGGTCCAACTACACAAGTGTATCAATCAAGACCATGGATTGCAGCCAGCATTGATGACGGTCCTACTACACAAGTGTATCAATCAAGTACCATCTTATTTCGATTCTCAGCATGAGTTCTTTAAACATTTATACATAGGTTAACTTATTTCATAGTTTTCTGCATCATTTTTCCTTGAATCCATATTTTTACTTATTTAAATTTCTTTGTAATTTTTGACATAAGTAATCACGATTGGGAGGAGGGGATCATTACAACAAATACGCAGGAATTATGTATATTGATTCGCCAAATTGATGTTACTGTCAAAGTGAGTCATAATTTTTACCCAAACAGCTTGGTTACTACATTTTCATTTTTAGTAGTTGATTATCCATTTGTTGTTTGGGCTATTTCAGAATCTTTATTGGGTTGATAGTGGTGATCTAGTTGCAATTGCTAGTGATACATCATTCTACATCCTACAGTACAATATTAGAATGCTGACAAATTATGCTTTCTATCTTCATATCATTCTGAATGAATTTTGCATAGCTTTTATTAGCTATGTTTATAACAGGGGTGCATAATTTAGTAAATTATATAGACAACGGAAAGCCAGTGGATGAGGAGGGTGTTCAGGATACATTTGAGCTTCTCCATGAAACTAATGAGCGAGTCCGAACTGGAATATGGATTGGAGACTGTTTCATCTATAATAACTCTCCTTGGCAACTTAACTACTATGTCGGTGGCTAGGTATATTAGATAAATTCTTCGTAACAAAGATGCTTGATTTCGAAAAGAAAAGTAATAGAAAACTGACAAACCTTGACTTCTTTTTTATTTTCCTGTTATATACATACATAATTTATAGTTATATTAACTAATGTGTATACATTGATATATATTTCAATAGTATATAGTACTTCTGTACCCATGTCTTGATGTATTGCATTATTCTGGATGTTGTTCCCAATACTTATTGTCCTATTCGACGCCTAAAGATGTTCATATCTAAGTTGTGTAAGATAAATTGTTCTCATCTTGGGATTGCCAAACTCTACCTTGCAATGTTTCATGGATGACATGCAATCATGTGGATACTTGTATTGGTGATTGCAGGTGACCACCATGTTCCACCTTGACCGGCCGGCCTATGTATTTATTAGGCTATCTTGCTAATCAAAGTCGTGTGCATCTCATAGACAAAGAGTTCAAGTGAGTGGGGATTCAGCTCTGGTTCTGGATAGTGTTGTCATTCCCAAATTTATTCATATGGCTAATATTTTTTTCCCCCTTGCAGTGTCATGGGATACACATTACTTATCAGCTTGATTGAGTATAAAACTCTTGTGATGCGTGGTGATCTGGACAGGGCAAATGAAATCTTGCCATCAATTCCCAAGGAGTCACAATAGGTAAGTTCCTACTATTTTGAAAGCTCCTAATATTTATTTTTTCAGATCTATTCTGCTAGGATTTTGGAAGCTCCTACTATTTTGAAGCAATCATATAGGGTTTTTGAAAATTCTAATCCGTTTGAAGTTTTATCCTTTTTTTTTTTTAAATTCTGTTTGAAGTTTCAGATCTGGAGTTCCAGAGACTCCTATAGGCTCTCCCCCGTTTTCAAAGAAGCAGTTTATTATTCATTAACTGCTTCTTGTTTTGCTCTGTTTCTTCATAATCAGATTGGAAGATGGAGTTGTAATGGATACGAAGAGTTTTTATAATGATTTTTTCTACCATTCTTATGGAGTGAGGGTGTTCTTGTACGATGATTTACTGTCAATCATGTCCCTACGTTTCCAAATTATACATATCCTCCAAATTAGTTACTCTGGAAACCTTTTTTATGTGCAAGCGATTGGTGCATTTTTTCAAAGTGAAGATGAACTTTTTCTTAACTCCCATGCTCAGGCAAGTAAAGCGATCATACTTGGTGTGCTTGATTTCTCTGATGTGATTATATTTATGTCCAATGGAATTTAGGTAGTTGCAGGTTAGAGATAGATTTATTACCTTTTTTAATACCTCCTACTTTTTGAAAAATTATGGAAATTTAGCTAAGCAGGGTTCATTTTAAAATAATTAGTTTTATAACCAAACATATTTCGCAAACAAGGATCCGTGCAAAACTTTTGGCATAAATACTTAGCTTTTGGCATAAATAATTACTTCCTCTTGTGGGCACACACGCTAGTGCACGGTCGTTACTCAAACATACTGGTTGCTGTAAAGCATTGCGAAGAAAATGCTAAGGTATTGATATTGTAATCCTTTATGATTTATTTAAAATTTGAAATCAAATTTGCCTATTTCATAACTGCTGTGGTCGCTATAATGCAGTCGAGGATGAGAAAGGGAACTACAGCGCCATCTGCTTTGCCACACACAGGTACACCTGCTTCAACTCATACAGGTACTATGGCATTACCAATTTCAGTTGCAACAACATCAAATTTACCTACTCCATAACTGCTATGAAGATGCTGGTGTTGATATCAGGGATAGAGATGAAGAATGACGACTTTGTATATTATTATTTTTTTAACATTTTTTGAAATGAATTTCGATTACAAACGGGTAATGTCAAGAAACAAGTATAAATTTTTTTTTACAATAGAAGTTGGGACTTGAAAGACACATCATATAATATATAATATATACAATGCACACTCACGCCACACTTGTGCAGCTATAGGACACCATGGCTGAAAGTGCACAGGAGCTCTAGCGAGTATGTCCTTTTTCCTTGGAGTTGGATTGGGATCAGGGTAGAGGTCCGGAGTATGTCCTATCTGTACGTCCGTGTGTGGTGGGAGGTCCGGAGTATGTCCTAAATGTCATAATAGCAATCAGCTATCATTAAGATCAAATTTCCTGAGCTGAATCATAAAACATATCTCAACAGCCATAAAAATCATTAGCATCATCAAGGAGATACTGGCGATACACAGTTTTACATCATCAAGGAGATACTGGCGATACACAGCCATAAATTTCTGGCGATAATAGTCCTTTTTTTTTGTTCGATTTATTGATATTTGACTATTAATGCTTGTCATTATATGATGTCTATTTCACATGCTAATTAATTAATGTTTCTTTCATGGAGTTTCTCCATTATTCATAATTTCATTTGGTGCTGTATTTAGGGAACCATTAAAATCGTTTGAGCGCAATAACCACACCAGGTACTATATTAACCCAAGGTTTTTTGGTGGCATTCTATTGGCAGGAACGCAGGCTAATGAATGTTTTTGAGGTCCAGCATTTTATCAACTCTTTGTGCCACACATTCTTGCTGTTAGAGGTTAGTGCTCTTTTACTTAGTTATTTCTGTTCTAAAAGAAGCATGAATAATTTTGACTATTCCATTACTTACCAATCCATTTCCTTGTTATTATTATTAATCACAGGTATTGTGGATTCATATTGTGGATTTCGATTAATCGATTTTAGTTTTCGATTAATCGATTTGGGATCGATTAATCAACTTGTGAAACTCGACTGTTCAAACTGGGAGTCTACTTTGCGAAAAGAAGAATTTCGATTAATCGAAATTGGATTCGATTAATCGAATGAAAACTCGACTGTTCGAACAGTGAAATTACTTTGCGAAAAGAAGAATTTCGATTAATCGAAATTGAATTCGATTAATCGAACGAAAACTCGACTGTTCGAACTGAGAATGGACTTTGCGAAAAGGAGAATTTCGATTAATCGAAATTGCTTCGATTAATCGATATTGTCATTCGATTAATCGATTTTGGAAATCGATTAATCGAATCAGATTCGATTAATCAATTTTGGAGTTCGATTAATCGACTGACATAAATTATGTTGACTTTTGGGTTGACTTTAAGATTTTTGGAGGATCTTATACCTTCTTTATTGCATCCTTTGTGATGTGTTTTACCTGTTATATGGTACCATAGGTGGTACGTGTGGACTAATGCACAAGGAGCCACGTGGGACCTTGATGCATTGATCAAACGAAGACTTGAGGTAGGGAACGCCTTGAACATGTACCTTATTTTACAAGAGCATGTATGTAGTGATATAGAATTCAATTCAAATATTTTACTGCTTAAAGAATTGTGAAAAGTGTGCGTGTGTGACATTCATAAGAGTAAACTAATGAGCCATCCCCAGGGGATGAAGAAGTAAAGAGATAAGAGTATCAGGTGTGATGCAAGTAAATGGATACATCCAAGGACGTATCCAAGGACTGAATCATGTTTGATAGGGCCTAACTGATATAAGATAGCACATTTACACGGTGAATAACTATATGTAAGGCACCGATATTTTTGTTATTTGAGGTTTGATAGGGTACCCCACCAACGTGGCGGGATATCCACGACTGACACGGCAGGATATCCGTGACCGATACGGCGGCGAAACCGTAGGCCAGTGCGGAGGCTTATCCGTACATAGTAAGCACACCCCAAGGGTGTTGATTGAGACAAGTGAAACCCCGCCACCAATCCCCAGGGGAAAGGGGCTTGGGTACTATTTGTATTCCCAGGGAATACGGTTAAAACTGTCTATATAGATGACGATGATGGGTATCTCGTCGGGGCTCGATGCTATATTGCTCGGGGATTACTTAAGTTGAAAGTTTAAGTTTTGCTTTAGGCCTTCTCAGCATCATTCATGAGTAAATGAAAATATAAGTAATCAACAGTAAAACGAAATGCTTTTAATCTGTTTCATTAACAACTGCATAGATACATCATGCATGGCATATCATGGAATACATGTGAGTTATAATTTATATGTTCAAACTGTGTTTGTTCCCTATTGAGCTAGGATGTAGCTCACCCTATAGACTATACGTCGCAGGTTCACTACTAGCAGCTGCCGCGGCTTCAGGAGACGCTGATCCCGGCGAGTCGGACCTTGCGGCCGGCGAAGAGTTGGAGCCACCTCGGAGGACTTCTTCTAGAGAGGACTCTGTTGTGCCACTGAGGATTTTGGAGAGGTTTTGTACGGCTTGGTATGTCAAGCCTTGATTGTCGTTTAAAAACATGTACATAAGGAGTTGGGATTATTCTTTTGGGACGAACCACCAGTGATAATCTCTATCATCGATGGTTCGGATCGGTTCTCCATTCATGCAGAGGCATGAGGGTAGAACTGTCTTTTGGGAAGTAAATTAATATAGATTTAAATTCCGCAATTTCATATATAGTGCTTTTGATGCTTGATGTACCAGTGTTTCGTGCTTAGCAAAAAGGGCACGGTCAAGATGATCGTGCTGATGGCACGGGTTTCGGTGCGAATTCGGTCATCACGATTGGTATCAAAGCTATTTTCTTTTAGCAATCGACAAGGGTTCTTTCATCGTGAACATAGGGGCTTACGCTAATCTAAACTTTAGTTTCAAATGCAATAAAATGTCATCTAGAGGAAGAGGCCACCAAGGGAGGCCAAGAGGAGTAGTGGAGATGATTACATCTCTCCTACAAATAGAGTGCCTTTAGGAGGTACTGAGGCCCCAGGGGGCAGTAGTAGTAGACAACGGGATGAAGAAGATCGAGATCATCAAGATCAAGATTTAAGAGAACAAGAAAGATTGAGAGAAAGACAAGAGGACAGAGAAGAGCGACAAAGGATGATGCACACTATGGAGACTATGGCAGCTGCCATGGCACAACAGGCCGCATCCTTTGCAGCTCATGCATCAAGAGAACAGCAGCCACCTACACCACCTGTAGGACCTGCGTTGCCTGTGCCCTCATCATTTACAGAGTTTAGGAGGATGAGACCTCCTACATTTTCTGGGCAGGCAGACACAATGGCCGCTGAGAACTGGTTGATGGAGATGGAGAAAGTCTTTAAGTAAGATGGGCAGCTTACATGTTGGATGGGGAGGCTGGGCCTTGGTGGAAGTCCGTGATACGGACTCGGGCTCAGGAGACCCCAGAGTTGCCTTGGACTTGGGAGGAGTTTGTTGAGGAGTTCAACAAACAATATTTTCCAGAAGTGGTGAGGAACCAACTAGAGATACAATTTTTATAGTTAGTACAAGGGAGGATGACAGTGAGAGAATACGGGGTAGAGTTTCTACGACTTGCCTGCTTTACTCGGACTTCGTCATCTTGAGGTAATGAAGTCCAAGAGGTTTCAGCAAGGTTTGAAGCCTGAGGTTAGGGGAGGCGTAGCTCCATTTCAGCTGAGGACCTATGAAGAGGTCATGAGCAAGGCGTTGGTTGTAGAGGAGGAAAACAATAACAGATATAGACAGAGGGAGCAGCAGAGAGGAGGAAGTGAACAAGGAAGAACGGGGCACTATGAACCGGTGAACAAAAAGCCGAGGTTCATGGGCCAGAATCAGAGACCACGGTTTCAAGGGGGTTTCGGAAGACCGGCGCAACAGCAACAACAATAACAACACCAACAGAGGTTTCCATTACTTGCGTCGGGGAGACCTATTCGCTATGAGAGCCCTGCCATGTCTACTGGTGCCACCATCACTCAGGGTTCTCGTACTGTTTCTTCCGCACCTCGGGAGACTTGCGCAAAGTGTGGCAAGTCTCATAGGACTGGTGTAGATGATCGGGAACTAGGGGTTGTTTCCGATGTGGCAAGGTGGGCCACTTGATCAAGGATTGCCGAGGTCGATAAGAGAAAGACGGTTCAGCAGAAAGACCACGACCAATTCAAGCAAGGAAACCGATCGTCCAGGGGAGAGCCTATGCAGTCACTGCTCAGGAAGCAGGGAACGTGCATGACGTCATCCAAGGTGAGACCTTTTCTAAAATTAAAGGAAATTTCCATTTCGTTAAGATTTTAGAGAGAGAGGATCATGCATTAGAAATTTTATAGATTCTCTTCTCAATACAAAAAGTTGTATGTAAATTAAGAGTGAAAATTGATGTGCAAACTATGTATGTATGTATGCTATAGGTACTTTAAATATATATGAAAAAGGATGCTTCGGTGGATATGACGCTCGAGTGTTGATAGACCCCGGGTCTACCCACTCATTCATCACTCCACGTTTCGCTAAGAAGATGAAGATTGTTCCAGAGACGTTGGATTTTGTCCTATCTGTGTCTATTCCGACTGGAGAGTTAGTAGACACGGAGTTAGCTTGCAAATCCATCATTGTAGCAGTTCGAGACTTAGAGGTGCATGAACTAGAAGCAAAGTTGATACTGTTAGACATGCAAGGGTTTGATGTGATCCTTGGCATGGACTGGTTGGCGCAGCATTGTGCAACCGTCGATTGCAAGAACAAGGTAGTTATTTTCAGACCCAACACAAGAAGATCATTTCGGTTTCAAGGAGTGAGGTCGTCATCTGTGCCACTGATCTCAGCAGTAAGGGCCGAGAAAATGATCAGAAAGGGTTGCAGTGGATACTTAGCTTTCTTAAAGGAGGACAAGGAAGAAAAGAATGTCATTTCTGAGATAGCAGTTGTGCGAGACTTCGCTGACGTGTTTCCAGAGGAATTGCCTGGGTTACCTCTAGAAAGAGAAGTAGAATTCGCCATTGACTTAGCACCAGGAACGGAGCCTATTTCAAAAGCACCTTATAGAATGGCTCCCGCTGAGTTAAAGGAGTTGAAGGAACAACTACAAGAGCTTATGGACAAGGGGTTTGTTAGACCGAGCGTGTCTCCATGGGGAGCACCGGTCTTGTTTGTCAAGAAGAAGGATGGGTCAATGCGGTTATGCATTGACTATCGACAATTGAACAAACTCACTGTGAAGAACCGCTACCCTTTGCCTAGAATAGACGATCTATTCGACCAACTGCAAGGAGCAAGGTATTTTTCTAAGATCCGGGTATCATCGATTCTTGAGTCAAAGTCAAGGACATGAGGACAAAAATAGCTTTCCGGACACGGTATGGACACTATGAATTCCTTGTGATGCCGTTTGGATTGACGAATGCTCCGGCGTCGTTTATGGATCTGATGAACCGAGTGTTTAAACCACACTTGACTCTCGTCGTAGTGTTTGTTGATGATATCCGATATACTCCAAATCCAAGACGGAACACGAAGAACAATTGAGGATTGCTCTACGACGCCACGTGAACACCAATTGTACGCCAAACTCAAAGAAGTGTGAGTTTTGGTTGGAAGAAGTTAGCTTTTGGGACATGTCGCCTCAAAGCATGGTGTCACCAGAGATCCAAATAAGATAGAAGCAGAGTAGTTAAATGGGAGCAACCAAAGACAAGGATGGCGTCCAAGTTTTCTGGGCTTAGCAGGCTATTATCGACGTTTCGTTGAGGGGTTTTCAAAGATATCGGGACCTCTCACAAAGCTGACACGAAAAGATTCAAGGTTTGAGTGGAGTGAGGCATGCGAGAAGAGTTTTCAAGAACTCAAAACGAGACTCACTTCTGCTCCAGTGTTAGCGATTCCTTCAGGCAGTGGAGGATACGTCGTGTACAGCGACACGTCATACAATGGCCTTGGTTGTGTGCTCAACCAGCACAAGAAGGTGATAGCTACTGATCAAGACAAAGGAACACGTAGAAAATTAATTCACCGACTCATGACTTGGGCTGGCGGCGATCATTTTTGCAAGATTTGGAGACATTACTTGTATCGTGAGACCTTCAAAATTTTCACCGCTCATACGCGCCTCCGATATCTCCTTACCCAGAACTCAACATGAGACAGCGCAGATGGATGGAATTCCTCAAGGATTACGATTGCTCCATACAATACCATCCAGGCAAGGCAAATGTAGTAGCCGATGCATTGAGTCGAAAAGGTTCAGCTCAGTTAGCTTCTTTGATTTTGGGTATGCACCGATGGAAATTATTGGAAGACCTGGCAATCTATGATGCGAACATTGAGTCAAAGGACACTGGATCCTTTTTGGCTAACATATCAGTAAAGCCAGTGATATTTGAGCATATCCACGATCTACAGATGAAAGATCCGACATTAACAAAGATTCATCAAGACGTGAGTGAAGGCATCAGGTTGGACTTCTCATTAAAAGAAGATGGTTCTTTATTGTTTAAGGGCCGTCTATGCATTCCGGACCAAGACCGCCAATTTTAGATCGAAACTCCACGGTAAACCCTAAATTTGTGTTGTCTTTTCAATTTGAATTAAGGAAACCCTAGATTTTTTTTGTATTTCACAAACCATGCCGCCTAAAACCCGATTGTCTTCGAAGAAGGCAACCTCTAAGTTGCCGGTTAGGCGTAAGAACGCCGCACCACCACCACCTACCCCATCGTCGGTGAGGACTCCGTCACCGTCGGAATCGGAGACCACCTCCGGTTCGGCCAATAGCGTCTCTGGCGAGTCTTCCGAATCCACCCCATGCCACGCCACCCACCAATGTCGAGCAACCAAATGAATGGTGGCGGCAAAGACCTTATCAGTCGAATATACCATCGACCCTACCGTTTTCACCCATCTCGATGTGCCGGGCGAGACCCAATGGGCTCAAAACTACATAACTAATGTCGGTCTCGGCAATCTTCTCAAACCAATCCGGGGTTTCTACTACCCTAGATTGGTGAGACTATTCTACCACGGGCTAACCAATGGCCCCACCGACCACTGTATTATAACCGAGATCGACGCGCCTTTCTATACCTTCACTCGTCGCCACATCCACGAGGTAATCGCGTGTTACCTCGATTTCACCCGAACCATTCCCACCCTTGAGGAGGAACCCGCTTTGAGAAGTCATGACCCGATGACCAACGGGAAAAAGGTGGGCTCCTTCGTTAAGAGGGTTGACCTTCCACCTTACATGTGGATGCTTGATTCCATAATCAAGTGCAACCTCTACCGTCATACGACACCGAAGCGTGGACAAAGTGCAACATGCACTTTACGCGGCCTTCTATGCCCGGTGGTTCGACGCCACGATGGACATCCTAGAGGGGATGAAATACATCAGGGGCAAGTTGATGAAGGGCAACATGAGGCCCAAAGAAAAGATGCCCTATGCTCGTCTCATATCGAGCATGTTGGAGTGCTACTCAACGAGCCATCCTACACCATCTCACCTCACGAGGTGAGGGCTCTACGAATCGCGTGAAGAGGCGTTTACAAAGTCTTCATGGACCCATAGCTATAACCTCTAAAGCGGACCCTATATCGGCTCGGGTCCGCTCCTTGACGGCGGCGGCCGCGGCGATAGCGGACGGCGTGCACCACCACCCCCACCACCTCGGCGCAGACCCACCGTGGGTGAGCACACCTGCAGCCGAGCCATCCGTGGAGAGGGTTCCCTCCCACACCAGCCTCACCAAACACCACACGCACACTCGCGCCCGCGACACCCACCTCATCCTACCGCGCCGCCTCCATCCGGTCCTACCATCGAGGACGTGTTGGCTCGTATGGAGGCCAACAACGAGCGGATGAACCGACGGATGGACTTCTTGATGTTCCACACCCTCCGCTACATTTACCCGACGGACTACCACCGCTACCTCGCCCAGGAGGAGTGGACACGCACCGCCTTCCAGAGGACCGTCTTCCCTCCCACCACTGCGACGGTTCCCTCCACATCCACATCCGCTCACGACAGAGACGCTTCCACAGCAGCCACTCCAGAGACACACCGGCCTACTGACTTTGATCAGCCTGACGAGAGGACTGTTTGAGTCTTGTATTTATTTTTGAGTTCTGATTGTATACCTGTCAATTGTATTGTACGCCAATTTATCTGGCATTGTAAATTTCCAAGTTTAAATATAAATCAAACTTTTGGTGAATTGTTTCCTTTATTAATGTACTTCCATACTTGTGTATAGCTGTTGAATGCGTCTAAGTAATATAGACCACCTCACCTGAGAGTGAGGGGGGGGCGTGCCCCAGACAGACAAACCTTGGGTTATTTTCGAGGACGAAAATTCCCAAGGTGGGGAGGATGTAATAGCCTGAAAAATCATGCTAAAACTATGACCTCGGGATCCGTGCCCGATCGGTCATAGGTTTGACCAAACGGAAGTCCAATAGTTAGCATGAGGTGTGATGAACGGATGAGATGTGATAAACTTAATGTCGATGTGGTGTGTGTTGTAAATGTGAAGTCGCATATACCTACCGCGGTATATGTGCTCAACACACAAGTGAGAAGAGAGGGATAAAAGGGTTTAATAACCCTAGATGGGTATTTTGGGTTGTTGAAGGAGAGTAAAGAAGAGAGAGAGAGAGTAAAAAGAGTGATTAATGCAAGGAGTAAAGGCAAGTTGAGGAAGGAAGGATTCAAGTACTAAAGAGGCCGATTCAACGCAAGGGATCCGCTGAAAAGCTAAAGCTGGAACCCTAGCCTTCCAACCCTAGATTTGAAATCAATTTGAGATTGATTCAAGGTAAAATTTTGTAAATCAAATGCATAGATTATAGAGGCTAAATGGTAGTTGAAAATAGTTTAAATCTTAGGATAATGGCTTAGAAAAATAGAAGAAAAAGTGTGAAAGAAGATTGGGAAGAACAACTCGAAAGGGGCTGAATCTGACAATTTCGATTAATCGAAATTGAGTTTCGATTAATCGAAATTGGCCAGGAAGTTGAAAGGTCAGAGGACCCCGATTTCGATTAATCGAATTTAATTTTGATTAATCGACTTTGGATTTCGATTGATCGATTTGAAAATCGATTAATCGACTGAAAACCTCCAGTGGACCCCAGGGGTTGGAGGAAATGACTTGAGGAAAAATCGACTAATCGAAATGAGATTTCGATTAATCGATTTTAGTTTTCGATTAATCGATTTGGGATCGATTAATCAACTTGTGAAACTCATTTGTTGAGGAGTCTACTGCGAAAGAAGAATTTCGATTAATCGAAATTGGATTCGATTAATCGAATGAAAACTTCATTGACGGTGAAATTACTTCTTGAAAAGAAGAATTTCGATTAATCGAAATTGAATTGATTAATCGAGCGAAAACTTCATTTATTGAGGCGAGAATGGACTTTGCGAAAAGGAGAATTTCGATTAATCGAAATTGCTTCGATTAATCGATATTGACATTCGATTAATCGATTTTGGAGTTCGATTAATCGACTGACATAAATTATGTTGACTTTTGGGTTGACTTTAAGATTTTTGGAGGATCTTATACCTTCTTTATTGCATCCTTTGTGATGTGTTTTACCTGTTATATGGTACCATAGGTGGTACGTGTGGACTAATGCACAAGGAGCCACGTGGGACCTTGATGCATTGATCAAACGAAGACTTGAGGTAGGGAACGCCTTGAACATGTACCTTATTTTACAAGAGCATGTATGTAGTGATATAGAATTCAATTCAAATATTTTACTGCTTAAAGAATTGTGAAAAGTGTGCGTGTGTGACATTCATAAGAGTAAACTAATGAGCCATCCCCAGGGGATGAAGAAGTAAAGAGATAAGAGCATCAGGTGTGATGCAAGTAAATGGATACATCCCAGGGATGTATCCAAGGACTGAATCATGTTTGATAGGGCCTTGTTGTTACTCCAAGTGTGCCATAATTGTGTGCATTATAAATCAAAAATTAAAGAATTAAAGAATGCTAAATTATATGGATGTTAACTTATGAAAGGGATATCAGCACATTGGGGCTAACACTGGCCTGCAAGATCAGGGCCAATTGTAGCAAGTTTTAAAAGTAAGTATTTCAAGATCGTCCACAGAGAAGTTTGTCTAAAATGAGAGATAAACCTCCAGATCTGTGCTACCAGATCTGGCTCTATAATTATCTAAAATAAAGAATAAATAAAAGAGAGTGTTGGATTGTGTCACATTTAACTATAAGCAAATAAAGAAAAGAACTAACTACATGATCCAGATCCGAGTTGGGGAGATGTTTAAAATAAAACAAATGCAGAAATAATAGCTTCATGTACTTGAACGTCTGGATTTTAATGGAGAATCAGAGTTCCACGGAGCGATTCAATCTTCATCCGGCTACCACGAGATGTAAGAGAAATAAATCCGAATTAAGGAATAGGTTTAGACTTATGGCAATGATTTGTCACAGATCATCCAATAGTTGTGGCCTATTCTTTAGTTCAGAACATGAACATCACTGTAAATGCTGCTTGAATTAGGTTACCAACGCTAATTCGCACAGGGATGATGAATTAAGGGAAGTTGGATGCGGATGAGTGAATCTAAAGAAGTCTAATGCACTAAGGTGAACATTCAGAACCCTCGACATGACTCCAATGGAGAAGACACAAATTACAGCAACCTTTTAAAATCCAACGTTACAATTCTGAGCACGGCTTCTTAGAGAGCCCTCGGACTTACGAGTCGAGCTTCTCGAAGAGCCCCTGGTTATAGTCTTGAATCCGAACTTGGAAGTACAAATCACTCACAATGGCTCTCAAAGGTAAAATACAAGAAGGGATTACAGGGGATCAGATGAGCTTTCTGACCGGAATGGGGGAAACAGAGATGAAAACTCTAAAATGGATACCCCAATTGGGCAAATGTCTTCTCAATTTATAGCTTTCCTCTATCCTCGCACAAGGTCAATTGACCAATCGAAGTGCTCGGATCTGGATTGCCCAATGGTCGTTGAGCACGGGGATCCGGATCTGCTCGCCAATGAAAATGCTCGATCTGGTTCACCAATCGGTGTTAGAAGCATCAATTACATTATAGAATTCAAAAGTTTGTTTGAGCTTCTAGAAGTTCCAAGTGATTTCATCTTTGGGTTTTCACGTAGGAATATGCCTTTGGTTTGTGCTTGGAATCTTCCTGGAATGTCTCGGGCTTTTAATTACATTAGGTAGCGTCTGCGAGTTTTGAAATGCCCTTCAAAGTGGTCAGAATCCCAGATGCCATTTCGCGAGTTTTAAGGGTCTTTTAAAGTAGTTTGGCTCGAAGTTCTTTTAGAAGCATTTTGGCTTCAGTTCTTTTTCAAAGCATCTTGGCTTGAAGTTCTTTTCGCAAAGCATTTCTTTTCTTTTCGCAGAGGTAAATCTTCTATTCGAGGAGTGTTTTCTTCTTTTTACAAAGTTCAAGGTTCTTTTGAATAGTAAAAGTTCTTTGCGAATTGGACTCTAGGCTCCCATTCTTCTTTGCGAATGGCTCTCTCTCTTTTTTCAGGTCTTTGTCTGCTCTTTTAGACCCTTTTTAGCCATTGCTGAGGTTGTTTCTTCAATCCATCTTTCAGCTTGACATGAGTTGTCAGCTTTTTGATCATTTTAGGATGCTTTTCGGACTTGGACCTGTCTAATTGGTTAGCTGTAAAATGCACACTAAAGCACTTATTTAGTCTTCTCAAGGGTCTTTCAAAGCTCATGTTTAGGGGTAAAAAATGGTATTTTTCACTACTTAACAGGCCTAACTGATATAAGATAGCACATTTACACGGTGAATAACTATATGTAAGGCACCGATATTTTTGTTATTTGAGGTTTGATAGGGTACCCCACCGACGTGGCGGGATATCCATGACTGACACGGCAGGATATCCGTGACCGATACGGCGGCGAAACCGTAGGCCAGTGCGGAGGCTTATCCGTACATAGTAAGCACACCCCAGGGGTGTTGATTGAGACAAGTGAAACCCTGCCACCAATTCCCAGGGGAAAGGGGCTTGGGTACTATTTGTATTCCCAGGGAATACGGTTAAAACTGTCTATATAGATGACGATGATGGGTATCTCGTCGAGGCTCGATGCTATATTGCTCGGGGATTACTTAAGTTGAAAGTTTAAGTTTTGCTTCAGGCCTTCTCAGCATCATTCATGAGTAAATGAAAATATAAGTAATCAACAGTAAAACGAAATGCTTTTAATCTGTTTCATTAACAACTGCATAGATACATCATGCATGGCATATCATGGAATACATGTGAGTTATAATTTATATGTTCAAACTGTGTTTGTTCCCTATTGAGCTAGGATGTAGCTCACCCTATAGACTATACGTCGCAGGTTCACTACTATCAGCTGCCGCGGCTTCAGGAGACGCTGATCCCGACGAGTCGGACCTTGCGGCCGGCGAAGAGTTGGAGCCACCTCCAGAGGACTTCTTCTAGAGGACTCTGTTGTGCCACTTTGAGGGATTTTTGGAGAGGTTTTGTACGGCTTGGTATGTCAAGCCTTGATTGTCGTTTAAAAACATGTACATAAGGAGTTGGGATTATTCTTTTGGGACGAACCACCCGTGATAATCTCTATCATCGATGGTTCGGATCGGTTCTCCATTCATGCAGAGGCATGAGGGTAGAACTGTCTTTTGGGAAGTAAATTAATATAGATTTAAATTCCGCAATTTCATATATAGTGCTTTTGATGCTTGATGTACCAGTGTTCCGTGCTTAGCAAAAAGGGCACGGTCAAGATGATCGTGCTGATGGCACGGGTTTCGGGGTGCCGAATTCCGGGCTGTCACATAAACCATCCCATTGATGGATTATAGTATCAACCATTGTTTCTAATTTAATGGTTGATATAAAAGTTCATCGATCGAATGGCTCTCATTCACTTATAGGAATGTTTCTTTGGGCCCAGCCATGCTCCAATAATATATTGCTACCTGGACAAGTTAGATTGAACACGAATGTGTGCCACATGGCATAATGATAAAACACACTTTGATGGTGTGAGATAAAAAGTTCACTTTTAATGGTGTAAGATCATTTAAACACCATGTTGGTGTTTAAACGTCAGTTAGGAGCCATTATCCCAAAATAATAATAATAATTATTATTATTATTATTAACAACAAAATGAATTATAAGCTGCAAAAACCTATTGTAAGTCACTCCATTGAATTTGATTTCAAACTAGTACGGAGTAAATAGAATCATAACATTCAAACCTTAATTGCCTAACAAGCATTGCAAAAATAAAATACTCACCAAAGGGGGAACTTTGGCTCCTGGAAGGAGACAGTAGTTCCAAATGGCGTGATACGAAAGGGAGAAGCAGATCCAGAGCTAATAGATGTAGTTGAAGCACTGAAAGCAGTAGAAACTTCAAATGTGTTAGTGTTAGAAGCACCAAAACTTGGGTGCTTGAATATAACATAACAGGGGTCCTTGGAAAACTGGATGCTGACGTAGTTGAGGAAACAAATGTTGGTGCGTTTGAAATGCCAAATGTCATGGCTGTGCTACTGAAAGTTGGAGTTGTTGTAGATCGAAAAGCAGAGTTGTTTTCAGAACCAACAACCAAAGTGTTTGAGGAACCTGCTGCTTGACTTGATGCGCCAAAAGATGTGGTGGAAGATCCTACAGTACAACAAAGGACTATGTCAACTAAATTCGAGGGGAAAAAAAATTAAAACAGAAACAAACTCAAAACAAAAATTAAGAGTACAAAATATTTAGATGCATAATGGATCAACTAAATAGATAAAGGATTCACAAAATAGCTGAAAAATTCAAGATCAGTAGCATCCACTCCATTTATAACAATTCTAGTGGCAATGTTGATAAAGAATTGTAAAAAGAATACCTGGCACGTATAAGAATTTTCTGGAATATTAACTCACTACTATCATCTCAGATTATCTATGTCTATAAATAAATCCATATATCAATAAACTTTATTATATCTATGAATCTATAATATATAATTTATATCTATAAACCTTTATTTTGTCTATAAATATATAATCTATATCTATAAACCTCTATTACCTCTATAAACCTATAATCTATATCTCACTGCTGTCATCTCAAAGAAAATATACAAGTTGTGGATGAAGTCATACTTTAGAGATGGAAATAGGTTGAAAGATCACTTCAAGAGTACAGTTTGACTTCTTGAATTTTGGACAGTTTTCAGAAAATTGCATGCATTTTTGAAAATATTTGTGGTTGTAGTAATAGCCACATATTCTGATAGGTCAAAAAACCCAAGAATTTCTGCCACCTAATTGTGGTGCCACTCAAATGCTGCAGTAATAATTTCTTTCTTCTCACGATTCATCCTCATTTTTAAATTATATCAACGGAAGCGACACCTACTAATGGGACTGGTATGGCCTAAAAATGTTTCCTGTACATCGAAGACTTTTTAGAAAAAGATGGAAAATTATGAAACAAGCACAGGAGTTGCCAAATAACAATTTTGAAGTACACCTCTACACTATTAATGAAGTAAAGATGAGGTATAGGATGCAGAACTAGCATTCTAAAAAACTGAAATAAATTAATTTAATAAAGCAATTCACCTGAAATTCTACTTTCACTTCAGGAAATTCTTCTTCTCTTTGCACTTCCCCACTAATTCCTGCCATATCAGATCCAAGAGTTAATCAAGACATCATAGTTACTGTTAGACAATTCACAATCATATTCCATGAACCAACAAGGTAACAAAATACAAAAATAAAGAAACCCATAATTTAAAGTGGTTCTGCATTCTAGTGTTCTTAGGTCTAGAATAAACATTAAATGCCCAAGCCAGGACATGGAATACATTGCTGAGTCTGAAACCGTAAATTCAGTATTGTGACCTAAGCCAGGAGATTGTTATCACCTAGTTTTAGTGAGAATAGGAATTGTCAGAAATTGAAAGCAAAGGGAAAAAGACAAGTTTGTGGACATGATAATTGATTGAAAAAGAACATTCGAATAAATCAATCCATCATTAGCACTCAATTAAGCACTGTTCGAACATTCGAGTAACTTATGAGTTTACTTTTGAGTAACACTAGCTCACGTGGTGGCCTTCCTACTTAACTTTGTATATTGGCATCGAGACTGCCACAAGAGATATCGGTTTAGCCCAATGTAGAGGGGACCTTGGTCTAGGCTTTTGAACTGCTATGTTTACCATTTCACATTTAAGCATTTAAGTGAGGATTAAGCTTAAATGGCATACGAAGATGTATTCCTGAATCTGAGCAACCACGGATCATCTCGTTCTGTCATGAGTTAACTTGTGGAGGTCACTTTAGTTCCAAAAAGACTGCAGCAAAGATCTTCCAAAGTGGTTTTTACTGGTCGACGATCTTTAAGGATTGTCATCAGCATTGCAAATCTTGTCACAACTGTCAAATGCTGGGCCGAATCTCAAAGCGCAACATGATGCCGCTCAATCCAATTTTAGAAGTTGAATTGCTTGATGTTTGGGGGATCGATTTCATGGGTCATTTTCCGAATTCGTTTGGAAATACATTCATTCTTGTCGATGTTGATTATGTCTCGAAATGGGTAGAGGCCGTAGCCTGTAAATCGAATGATCACAAAGTAGTGATCAAATTTCTCAAGGATTAAGTGTTTTCACGTTTTGGTATTCCAAAGGCGATAATCAGTGATGGTGGAAAGCACTTTTGCAATAAAGTGTTCACCCAATTAATGAAGAAATATGGTGTCACACACAAAGTTGCTACACCATACCATCCTCAGATAAGTGGCGAAGTTGAAGTCTCTAATAAGAAACTTAAGCGGATTTTAGAAAAGACAATCCACCCGAATCATAAAGATTGGTCGCTAAAATTGAATGACGCCCTATGGGCATATCGAACTGCGTTTAAAACTCCGATTGGCATGTCGCCGTATCGGTTGGTCTTTGGTAAAGGTTGTCATCTCCCGGTTGAACTGGAACATCGAGCATTTTGGGCCATTAAGTCATTGAATTTTGACCACCTGAAATCTGGTACCCAAAGGGGTTTCCAAATAAATGAATTAGAAGAAATCCGTGCTGATGCATATGACTGTACTAAATTGTACAAGGACCGTATGAACCGGGTTCATGATCAATCTATTCTACGTAAATCTTTCGTCGTTGGTCAACAAGTTCTACTCTACAATTCCCGACTTCACCTATTTCCCGGGAAACTAAAAACCCGGTGGAATGGTCCTTTCAAAATCTCTCGAATACTCTCCAATGGGGTAGTTGATGTTATCAACCCGAGACACGGGAATATTTTTCGAGTTAACGGTCAAAGATTAAAACCTTTCCTAGAGGATGCAACTGCATTCTCTGACACTCTTCCCTTGGGCAATCCAATGGATCACCCTGACTGAGCAATTCAGATGGCCGAGCTATCGACATTAAACTAGCGCTCATTGGGAGGCAACCCAATTTTGTGTAGGATTTCGGATTTAGGATTTATTTATTCCGTATATGTAGTTCTAGAATATTAGTTTTTTGTTTAGATTAGGTTGTTTTTAATTCCCTAAATAGTATAACCATATTCCCTTCATTAAATTTTTGGTCATGTTACTATTTGCTGCACATATTCTCTGTACCTGATCTTTGTGTTGAGGTACTTTTCAACATGTTTGGGGGTGCAATACCTATTTCAATCAATGAGGACATTGTCATCTTTAGGTTTGGGGGTATGGTTCTCTATTTCGCGTCACTTACTTTTTTTATGAAAAAAAAAAAAATAAATAAAATAAGATTTTTTTAATCATCATGCACATTATTTTGTGATTGTTTTCAAACTTTAGTTGATGATGATGTGAATTTAATTTTGAGAATACTGATGTCATATTCTGATTACTTGTATCTAAGATGATGAAGCTTAATGTGATATTTTGTGGATAATTTTGATATTCATGCTTAGAATTTTTACACTTATACCAAGCTAAGACTTAGAAATCGATGAACTGTTTTGAACGTTGAATCTTAGGTTCTTAGTGGAGACTAAACCCGATGAGCTTTAGAGTTAATTTCTCGTCATTGATGAGTGAATACATAAACTCGGAGTTTTCTTTGAATACGAATTATTTTGTATGATCTCCTACACTTCACTTTGACTTGTTACTTTGCATGAAATCAAATTCATATTATTGTGTTAGAATGTACTGTATATCTACTCAAAACAAATAGGCAAGGTTACCATCTTTTAAGGAAATGATTGAAGGCCATCTTTGGCTCGTTTGTGCTTAAAATATCCCACCTTATATAAATTTATCCTTCTAGTACCCCTTTGAGCCTATTAAAAAATTTACCTTTATACATTCTTTGATAAGCTACGTTAACCTTTACCCCTTCACTATTTCTGAAAATTCAGCTTTACCCTTCATATTTTTGAGAAATTAGGAACGAGAGATGAAAATGAACGAAAAGAGAGTAAGTGGAGAGATACCGAGTTGTAGTGTTTACTAAGAGTGTATGGCAAAAATATAAAAGAAAAAAGAGGGAGAAAAAGAAAAAGAAATTTGCAAAAAATAATGAAAAATATGAGGTGCTTCAAGAAAATGAGAGAAAAAGAAAAAGAAAGTTGAGAAAAATAGTGAGAGATTAGGAAAGAAAAAGAAGAGAAATAAAAAAATCAAAGGTTAGTATCTTTTCCAATTTCTCAGAAATTTTGAATCCCAACTTCCAATTCTTTCTTACCCTTACCTGAGCCCCATTACAACCCTAAAAAGACCTTCATGATCTGATCTTGCATTGGTAACTGCCTTGTGGAGAGTGAATATATGATACTTATGACACTTGATATGACATGCATAGGATATACAAGTATCTTCTTATGAGATTTATTTTTATTCATTGATTGCATCGTGTTTCATTTATCATGTGAGACCTTTTTTGTTTGCTTTGTATTAATCTCTCACATGTGTGCGAAAACTTATCCATCATCGGTGTCTTTATATTTTGAGAGTATACCTAAAGTGAGGATTGAGTCAAAACAACAGATCCGACGATTTCCCGTTTGAACTAGTTCTGAGATGAATGAATTTTGGTTTGGGTATGCACACACTTCACATTTAGGCATGAATGGATGAGTTATCTAACGATTTAAGCATTAGACTAATTTGAATGGATATTAGTATGATTAGTATAACATTGTTATTTAAAATTGAGGATTCGCATGTTGAATTGATTAATGATTTTGAGTTTTGAATGATAGATATGTTATCAAAATCATGTTTTGAAAACTCAATTTTATCGATGGTCTCAAAAATGTATTAAATTTGTGGGTAACTTCACTGTAAACCCTCAGGAGACACAACTCCTCCACTAGGGATCACCTAGGGGTTTAAAGGCTTATTGCACATGCTAAGTGCAATCGTGCTCCCTACGAAAGTGACATTTATTTTTCTTTAGTTTGCTTTGCTCGAGGACTAGTAAAGTATAAGTTTGGGGGTGTGATGAGTAGTGAAATATGATGATATTTCACCCCTAAATACCTACATTTAGCTGTCCGATGAAGGCTATCTGATGAGAATTACTAGATTTGAAGTGTTTTAGGTAAATATAATTCAAGTGTGTAAAACAACCCAAGAATCCCGAAATTAATATCAAAACACTGCAACTTTGGGTCATCGAGAACTTGGTGCGACTTTCAGCTCAATTTGGACCTTTAAGGCGACAGATTCATAAAATTATCAAAACATAAAAGTTGTAGATCTTTCTGTCAGCTTTCCAACGATATAAGAATTGCCTCAATCCAAGTTCGGGATAAAAAGTTATAGCCGAAATATCGAGGCAGTGTCTGATGCAAAGTTGGGCGGGAGTTCACAGAAATCTGGGAAGAGTTCACGGAAATCTGGGAAGAGTTTGATCGACTAGAAGGTCGATCGATCGACCAAAATGATAGAGTTTGAGATGGAGAGGACTTCGTAAAGCAGATTTTTAGAGATTTTTGGAGGGCCGATCGATCGACCCTATAAGGTCGATCAATCGACTCTGACTTTTTGAGTTGGGACACTTCTGTGGCTGGGAAACCTATGCGACTTGGATGCTATTTAAAGCCAAATCAAACACTTCGATGGAGATTATTATTTAGAGAGTTAGGATTAGTTTTAGAAGAGTTTTTATTTTTTTAGAGTAGAGATAGAGAGTTTTTATTATTCTTTTTTAGAGCTTTGTTCCTTTAAGTTTTCAGTATTCATTCCTTCAGTTTATTATTTTTTGTTCAGTTAATTCCTACATTAATTTCGTTTATGAAGATCATCGTACTTTTGGATCAAATAATTTCTATTGAAGCTTGAGGTATTTTTAGTTCATTAAATTGATGTTATTTTTCCTTCCTTAGTTATTTATGTCATTTAATTACAGCATGTGTGGCTAAATTCATAGGGATGGAGATCTAATGATTCCCATCCGAGGGATATACTTTTAATAATATAAATTTAGGATTAAAATATGAGATCTTATTTTATGGTCGTTGTGCTATCACGAACAGATGAAATCCCCGCCACTAACTGGGATCACGTGTGCCGAGCCATGCCCGGGATCTCAGATCTGTGACGGTAATTTTACCCAATCATTGTTATATGGTCTTTTTGCTTTCATCGTGTGGATCTAATTACGATTATGATCCGAAATCGAGTGTGCCGAGCCATGCCCTGGATCTTGGATCTGTAATGGTAATTTTATCTTAATTACGCCCTAATCTGAAATCAAGTGTGCCGAGTCATGCCCTTGATTTCAGATCTATGGTGGTATTTTTGTTAGAATTTTCACCCACTTTGGGGATGATTTTTATTTGAACCTGAGATCAAGTGTGTCGGGCCATGCCCTTGATCCGAGATCGATATATGAAAATCATCTAAGTCCTGATTGCAGGGATGCAACGTGGAACCTATCGGGGTAAAAGATGTGTTTCAATGGTATATCTCATAATTTAATCTTTAAATTTATATTACGGGAAGAACGGACCAAAGATGGGAGGATTTAGTATCTTCATCTTTGTCTTTATTTTTGAATTATCAGTTAAGTTTTAGTTTGTAGTCAGTAATTGTCATCTCACAAAATTAAATCATAAGACTGGTAGAATACTGTTAGATCTTAGTGGATTTCTTGAATTACTGTCTTGTCCTTTTAGATATTCCAAAAATAGTCCTCGTGGGAATGATCTCGTACTCTGCACCCACTATATACAATCTGATTCGTGCGCTTGCGAGTAAAACATTATAATTAAAAACCACATCAGTGTGCCACCCAAATTGTGAAAAACTTTACCCTCAATTTGTGGGATACTCCACCCAAAATATAATCATAAAAAATTCTACCTGATTTTGTAAAAAACTCCACCCAAAATATACATATATATATATAAGAAAATCTTAATATGCATAAATAATAACTACAGTTTAGAAGTGAGATAACTCCCACTCAAAGAATAAAGTTTAAGACTTTACCAATCCCTTACAATGACAATTGTGATGTAATAATAAAACCATATAATCATTAAATAATAAATCATGTTCAAAATATAATAGAAAAGTTTAAAAGGAAAATTTTATAATAAATTGTGATAAAATATAAACGGAGATCCCCACTCCATAATGATTTACAAATATATTCTTTTAAGCAAAAATAGTTCTATCGATATTTCCACTATTTAATATTAAAAGTTACATCACAAAATTATATCACCAATCATAAAATTCACGAAGGATATAGACACGATAACATGTCACCCAAAAAGTCTAATAGACTAATGTCCACAAAGGACTCTAAAATGACTATAAGTTATTAATATCCACCAAGGATATAGACACGATAACATATCACCAAAAGGTCTAAAACACCAATGTCCACAAAGGATTCCAAAATGACTTTAAGTCATTAATATCCACTAAGGACAAAACAATTCGTATTAGGAGTATGAACAAATTGATTAGAATATTTTATCATATGCAAATAATCCACTCTTTAAGTATAGATAATGTGTAACATCAAGCATCACCTTTGGGCAGAAACTGAGTGTACAACCTATCCTCTCTTCCGGAGCGCAGAAAAATGCGTGTAGACCTAATCGCTTATGTTTCCGGTTTGATCCTGATGATTCATTACCTTTGAGCAAGAGAATCATCATTCTCTCTCCTTTACAGTTACGACTATTCTACTCACTCCATTTACACGAAATTAATGAATCACCTTTGGGCAGAATCAATAACTCTATGCAAATCAGTGCACAAGGTGATCTTAATGAGATAAAATTTCAAGATTCAAGAAACGACAACCTCCATAGAATGGTCACCTTTGGGCAGATCCAATCCTACTTCAATTATAGTCTCTCGAACAACCACTTTAGCGGTCTTCCTTAACCCTATTGAAAAGACCTAGACCCGATATGTCTAATCTCGAGAGCTTAACCAACTCACCATAAAGTGTATGTGTGTAGCATGCAAATAGTCAAGAGTACCACAAAATAATATTTTATATAGATTTATAATGACAAAACTTAGCCATAGACTTATGAGCTTGCACACACATACACTTAGGTCATAGGATCAAACCAAAGATCCAAATGCACATGTAACACTAATATACTAGACATATCATTAGGGTTACCGTATATTACATTAATTAGTTCCAATAATAAGTCCAAAGCATAGGCCTCAGCGAGTAGATTAATATCGATTATTAATGAGTCAAAATCAGACTTAAAAATGGGCCGATATACCTAAACCAATAAACCTTTTCAATGAGGCTAAATTGGGTCCTCTATAATTATCTCAAGCTCAGGTCCAATTTGAGCCTAGAGATGGGGTCAAGACACCAAGAAATTCATACCATTATAAGCTCAAAGCACAAGGCTTAAAAATTTAAGATTATCAATCCCTTTAAGACAACCACATGTCTTTATTGGAATAAGGTTTCAAAATTTTGAAAGTGCCCCAAAATTCTTAATTAAACGCTTTGAGATTCGTGAAACTATAACCAAATATAACTCATGTTATGGGTAAGTGCCAAAAATTAATAATAATCATGAGTATCAGCCTTGGTACTAGAGCGCAACCTTCAATACTCATCTTTATATCTCCTCACAAACCTAACTTAAATCAAAAGTGTAAATGATTAATTTGGGATTCATTTCACCAACAAAACCAATGAATAAAAGGCACGTGAGTAAATATAGATACATATCATTAAATGTTAATGACTCACACATTCATAAAATTAGTGGCTAGGCCATACATATCAGTAAGTTATATATTTACTCGTATTTTAGTTAAGAATCACCAAATTTGGTAGTTTATGCACCATTATAAGGCCCACAACCCATGAGCAAATATGAGGGCCACAACCCATGAGCAGATATGAGGGCTATAACAACCCAATGCCTAAATTTGAGATTTATGAGTTAGAGTGCACCGTACACCAAGACTTCACACACATCCTTGAGGATCTCCCAAAACAATTTCATAAGAAAATGTTAATTTCAAATATTATTCAATTTAGGTAAAAAGAAACTTATTTTCTCAATATATAAACATTTGCATATAAGTAGCATGAGACCCTCACCAGCATACTAACAAATATATATGCATTTAACAAAGGATCCTAAGACTCATGTTCATCTCAAAAAAAAAAAAAAAAACTCCAAACAAGGAAAGGAAAATCCCTAAAGGACTCAAATTTCACGTAACTATGACAGTTTCTAAAAATAAAATAAAATTAAATAAAATATAGCAATTTTTGTAACACTGTTTAAAACCATGGTTCGAAATATCACTTAGAAGAGAGTGGTAAAGTAATTCTATACTTCCATCTCCTAAATTTTTTACGCCCACATCTCCATAACTATTTCTATTAGTAAAATAGATGCAGTTCTCTTTGCAATCTAGTAAATCTTTGGCTGGGAGAGAAATGGAGCCGTAAGCATCTAAGAAAATCATAGACTCAATTCGCAAGCTATCACAATTCCATCATGATTTATTGCATGGAACCTTCCTTTATAATAAGGTATATCTTCAAATCTCCTCCCTTCACCATTTAAAATAGTCCATTTTTTCATCTCGAGGCTTAAATAAGGTTAGTTTCAACGAGAAATCAAGAGTCCCCATAACCATGTAGTCGCCTGGGTACGAAATCGGGTTTGCAAATGAAACTACCTTTTCGACAAGATTAAGGCACGTGTTTTGATAAAAAACATATAATAAGATCAGATGCGATAAAATCAAGGCATAAGAACCTTTTTTTTTTTTACCATTCTAGCGCTTCTGAAGCACGCATACACAATTTGATGTTTCAATTAATCATAGCTAAATCTGTGCTCTGATACCACTTGTTGGATCTATTGATCCGACCACCCAAATATTTGCCCTAGGATCTAAGCGTGTGATTAATCAAAATAATCGACCTAATCTATAAATTAAAATACATGTGCGTACTTTATTGCGAAGATCATGACCATCGCTTTAGCTTTAATTCGATGTATTAATTATGAGGCCTTTCCTACAAAGAAGAAGAAGAAGGTGGCTCTACCCGCCTCTCTTGCTACACTCTCTTGATGGAAAGATGCCAAAAAGCTTGTGTGTAGTGAGCGGGGGACATCCACCAATATATATAGCATGAAGAGTTATGTCCTGCTTAGAATACCGTCCATCAAGGTATTCTAATAGGAATAAGAGTCACATGTAAATTAGGAAACCTTGAAGTTTCCTTTAATTCCCAATAATGCCCTTTATTATTTCAAGCAACTGCAATCCAGGGTTTTATAAAATCCTAGTGTGTGTGGGCCACACAAAATAAGAATTTTAGTTTCCATAAAAATTTCCAATAGATTAAACCATAAGGATCTGTTTATTTTATATGTTTTTAAAGCTATTTACATACTTTATTACGACACTTATGAGGTTTTCCTATTCCCCTCTCCTCTTTGTGCAAAGGCATATCTAAATGTTCATTAAGATTCTTGCCTAATTTATGGTAGCCTCATTCACAGTATTGTGTAACTTTTTGCAGGCAATGATCAATGAAGATGAAGTCTCAGAATCAGAATCTGAGCACAATATTTTACAGCCGTAGGATCAGAGAAATTGATTAGAATAAAATTGAAGCCAACCATTAGAGAATGACTTCGGGGACCCTGGGATATCTAGGAAACATATGAGAGCAAAACAATGCATGCGGCTGCCTAATGGCATTTGCTTAGAGATAAGCAGACATGTCCTCAAGGTAGCGAGTTCGAGTGTGACTTACCTATAAAAAGAAATTTAAAAAAAATACAAAAAAATAGCGGACAGGTCAAACACAAAAACAACAAAGTACAACTCCTTATAGAAAGATGATTTGGGGAAATTCAATCTTACAACGGATCTTGACAAGGGTCATTGGTAAGTGGTGTTGTAAACATTCATGTAGATGAATATGATTGTTCAATCGATTATAGTTGAGGCATGCCTCTTAGTTTGACAGGGAGTTTGGTTTTTTTTTTTTTCCAAATCATTTTGTTGTTCATAACTTCATATTATAATTTATAGTAAATTGAAATGCTTATATAGAAGCATGTCATTGAATTGAATTAGCCTTGTTTTGGAGTTTATTTTCCTTCATCACTGTGCTTAATACCTAATTTTCTTTTATAATCACCAAATTCGCAAATTGGGCAATGTTTACTGTATGTTTATTCTTGGGTATACATGGTTTAGAATAAGGTTATATTCATGGGCAGCTTTGGGATAAGTTGCAACTGAAATGGCAAAATTCTTATGTAAAATCTTATATTATCTCTTGCTGAATAAAAGATCTCTTCTTTTCTCTTCTCCTATAACTATCCTTAGTCTGATCCTTGATTCACTGCTAATCCACTTATTCATGGTATTAGAGCAACAAGAGGAGTATTAGTCGATTTCCTTTCAAAATGATTAGATTCTTCTAAAAGGTGGGGGTAAGGAGGTTCAGGATTATGGTGGTTAAGGAGGTGAGTGATGATGGACGACTTAGATACACAGATGAGGACATGGTGAGTGGTTCATTTGGAGTTATGGCTAGATAGTCAAGGGTACTATAGAGGGTAATAGGCAGGGCCCCTAATAGAGCAACTAAGGCTAAGCAATTGGAGAAGGAATAAGAAGAAAAGTGAAATGATCTCAGCTTCTACGGTTGGTGTTAGTATATGTAGTTGTGTGTCGTAAAGAAATTGAAGTTGTGTGAGTATGTACTAACTATATAGTGAAAGGGTACTACCATTATTTACACCACCCGATAAAATGTAATCAAATATTTCTTAGCATGGGAAGGTTATGTAAGTCTGCTTTTGAGAAAGGCACCATAAAGATGGTGATGATTCAGAACAAGGAATATTTAAAGGCCATCAGAGAACTTGAGTGAATGGCTGCTAGCTTGCTAGCTATTGGGGACCAGTTCATAGAGATATATTACAAGAAAACTAAATAATAATAATAATAATAATAATAAGGGTACCTTTGTTCGTGCCTACTTATTTTTGAGGGTGCCTACGTTTGAAACCTACTGAAACTTGGATCCTGGTGCCCACTGAAACGAAAATTTGAACAGAAATTTCAGTCAAAATATGTGTGGAGGTGAAATTTTTGGCCGAAATTTCGGTTCAAATTTTTGGTCATGCCTGAAACCGTTCTTTTGATACTTGGTTTAGATGATAGAGATCGTTTTTACCCCTAATCTTCCACTCGATGGATCTTGAGATCATAACATATCATCAGACAGTTTGTCTTTTTATTACACATGACACTTATTCCACAAAAATAGCCTTAAAATCTCTTTTTGAAAGGTAAAATGGCATGTGATTTTGGGACCACTTCTGAGGGATTTGTGCCACATGAAATAAAAAACTGAACATCTAATGGTACACTTTATGATCTCAAGATCCATTGTTTGGATGATTGACATGAAAAATGATCTCCATCTTTTGAATCCAAGCACTCCACGAGTTTTAGTTGGTTTCGAATATAGCTTAGGTGCGAACATTGATACCCTAACAATAATTAGGAGGCCATTGCTTAGCACACTAAAAGCACATAGATTAGTTTGAAAGAAAGATTTGACAAGCATAAGATTGTTGACATTTATGTAGCCCTGAATTCCCGAGAAATCACAATTTACACTACGACAATGTCAGGTCCATCAGGTTGAATCAGACTTTGAGTTCAACTATATCTACAGCCCCTGAATATCGAAGAATCTTTGACTTTCATGATTTTTAATTTTCTTAGGATGAGGTAAAGTTAAAATATCCTATGTCCAAAAACTGTAGATGTGATTGAGCTCAATCACATCTATAGTCCTTGGAAATAAAATAGGAGACTTTTGACTGCATATCATCTATAAAATATGGAAATAACGAAAGTCAAGATTCTCCCGTAACGGGAATAATAGATGAGCCCTTTTTGCGTGGAGTTCTGGTAAGACTTACACGTAGCATGGACTCAAGAAATTAAAAATAGAAAGCCTATTGACCAACTGGGGAAATCATCACACCACACCATAATAATTACATTTGATATGCGTCATATATGGGCCCACCTTCTAGCCACTCAAATACTCTCATAGCTTACTTGGAATTCGTGTAAGTCAACTTTGGCCAGGACATATCATGATGAGAAAGCAGACACAAGCAAAGACATAATATCCGAACCCTTAAGTCAAACTCTATTAAGTAAGAGGTTAAATTAACAAAAGATTGTTTTATTTACACCTACTTTATCTCCAATAACACCTACTGTAATTCTAAGACCACACCTTCCACTACCAGCATGTGCACCATTAAAAGTGCAAGGTGGGTGAGTGCTCTTAAAGTTTCAGTGGATGCAAATAGAGCTATTCATCAAGCAATTAGTGTTAAATAATATTAAATCGAGACCGTCCGTATGTGATTATTGTATCGTTATTATAGTTTTAAATATTATAAGGGGTACGTGTCGCGTCTCGAAGCTGAAAGAAAAGACAATTTTTGCTTGGGTATGCTAAGAGAAACTCAACTTTTTTAAATTAAATTTGTATAGATTGTGATGCTACTAAACCATTAAAGTATACTAATTGTTACCTTTATACATTGTTACACTATTCCATTCATTGTATCTTGTCCATGCGATAATCTATTGAGGGCTGCCATTCTTTATCTAATTTTGTGCATTAATAATATTTATTATTATTTTTATTTCTAATACGGGACAATCATTTAAAGTGTTCAGATTGATAGAAGATATTTTCCATGTGGCATAAGAGAAGTATATTTTAATGATTAAAGATCAAACTTTAATTGAATAAGATCATTTAAAAACCTTATTTCATTCATGCCATATCACCGAGACGTCGTGCTTATCGGCCTTATCCAACACGTCCCAATTTTTTATATTTAAAATCATGCTTGTAGGGATCTCAACAGGCCGGGCTTGAACTTGGCCCGGCCAACTCCAAAATTGGTCGAGTATGGATTGCGGTAGCTAGGCCTTAATAAAAATAGGCCCGGCCTGACCCGATCATAAGAGATAATTTCTATATAAATTATATAGAAATTGCCAAGCAACCCGTGGCCTAGCCCGTTCTGAAATGGGTCGGGTATGGGCTCAGGTAGGTAGGCACAAATAAAAAAAAAATAGGCCCGGCCTGATTAGTAATCAAGCTAAGTATGGGCTAGTTCCTAGAGGCTCGATTATAATCGGCCTGTTTAAGGCTTGAACCTAAACACAGTACGGCCCGGCCCATTGAGACCCCTACATGCTTGATACAGTCAAAGATATGTCTCGCTTCATTCCTATCCTACTGCCTGATCATCTCTATCAACTCTGATTCACAATTCACAATTGAGATCGATAGCAAAATTAAGAATCAAATAATTCATATATCCCCCTGGAAATAATAAATTTTTTATTTTTTTTATTAATCCAGTGGTACATAGTGAAGATACATTTGAGGCGCTCGTCATTTTATTATTTTATAAAATATTTTTAAAATATAAATATAAAATAAAAAGAAAAGCCATCTAAAGTCTAAAGTCTAAACAAGGAAATCCTTATATTTTTTGGGTATTTTTCAGCAAAAATCTACTTTTTCATCTTTATAGCAGCTTATGAACTTAGGTGCCAAAGGCTTGAAATGATACAATTGACATTTATTATTCTATATATTCATATTGGAGGTTTTAGTGGATAATGACACAAAATTAGATAATGAACAATAAAATTCGGTTAGAAAATGTTGATCTATGAATGGCTTCAAGGTATAATAACTAGGGAGGGATTATTCACAACCATTTTTTCATATGAAGAGCACACGCCCTTTCATTTCATAGGAAAAAATCGTTGATTGCTTTGAATCAGATGATGGAGATCATTTTTTATCTCAGTCTTCTATCATATGTCTTGAGATCATGGCGCACTGATCAGACGATCAGATCTTGATTCCATGTGGCACGCATCCGTAAAAGTGACTGTGATCATAAGCGTACCTATCAGACAATCACTTTTGAGAATGTGTGACATGTGGAATCAACATGTGACCATTTGATAGGTGTGACATGATCTCAAGATATATTGTATGGACGATTCGGAGGAAAACTAATCTCCATCATCTTATTCAAGGCGATCAAGGGTTTTTAATGGTGAAAGGGTGTGTGTTCTTCACAAGAAAAACAGGTGCAAATAATGCCACCCTTCAAATAAGAATGTAAAGACATCAAAATGGTATAAACATGGTTTCTACATTAGATCTAAATTATTCAATACGTTACTTTGACCTATCTCAAGGCCCTCATTTTTTTAGACTTTTCCGTGCTTTTTTAGAGTACTTGTGACCTTTGAAATTGACAATCAGAGGGCCCTAATCAATTGATCAATGGTTGCTAAGATTTGATGGCTAGGATGGAGGATTTTTTCAATGACTGGGTATCCGGGCCTCTTAGAGCACCCGACTAAGTCCCCAGGCACGTGAAATACCCACAATCATACATATCAGGTAATTAGGGATAAATTCCTGTGGGTGGCCAACAAGGGGTGCGATTTGACTCATGACCTCCGGTCAAGATGTCAGATTGGACTCTTTGATCTCACACGCTAATTTCAAGGGCAATGGTCAGGTCCAACCAAGTTGAATCGGATTTCGAGTTCGACCACATCTGCAACCTTGAAATAGGAGAATCTTCACAACACGTCTTCATATAAAACATGAAAACCATGAAAGTCCAGATTCTCCCATATCCAAAGGCTGTTGGAACTACCTAGCCGACTTAGAATAATTTAAACTAGGACTCAGATTCTCCTGACTGTCATTTAAACACCAAAATGGTCTTCAAAATGATATAACACTAATAATGGTTTCTGATGTTGATAATCTATACCGTCAAAGTGATAGATCATACGTTGAAGGGCAATCAGCGAAAAAATCACACTTTTTGAGTGCTTTGAACTACCTGCACTCTGCTACCCACCATTGTTCTTAATTAATTTTTAGTGGCTAATATTGTAGTTCACTAATGGGATGATTTACATCCACTTATAAATAAGATTCTTTGGCTAAGAGATGTTCTAATGATGAATAATTACTTGAACAATTTAAATAGATCAAAGCTATGTGTCATTTGGCATAATATAGAACAAAGGATGCATAAGTTAATGGTGTAAGATCAAAAAGTCTTAAGTTACTAGATCATTTAAGTAGTATTTTGATGTTCAAATCATTTGATTTGTGAACCTATTCAAATTTCCAACTAGAAGTCAACAACACAATTGCAACCAAGGTTAATGGATCCATCAGTCAAATGATTTGCCTCGCGGCTCGCGACATGATTTAAAATCTCGAAAATCTAACACGTCTCAGACGTGGCCAATACCAAGTCGTCCCGCATCTTGGCGAGAAATGTCAACAAGATGGTGTGATAGGTATATGTTTTTCAATTTAAAAGATTAGAATTATTAAAAAGAGTTAGATAAAAATATATTTAAAATAAAAATATAAAAGTTTGTTCTAAAATGTATAAACTATAAGAAATTGTAAAACTTTAGTATAATTATCTGATATATACTAGCTAATACAAATGAGTAAAATATGATTAAAAATTAGAATAAATGTCTTGGCCACAGCTGAACAAATAGTGAAGTGACCATCTATTTTTATGCCAAGCAATATAAAAATAATGGCTATAAGAAGAGCAGAACCAGCTACTCCATGAGCTTAATATCAAGCTTTAAAAATTAGAATACACATATTAGATGGTTCAAATCTTTTCTTCCACAGCCTTCCATGTTAGAAACACAGATTAGCATGGTTCAAAACTTCAATTTTTCAATCAATGTTACTACCACTCGACTTTATGTTACAACCCCCTCGCTTAAATAAAGGAAAAATATTTTGAGTATTTTAAATTGGATGATGGATATAATTTTTCATCCCAATCTTTTCACATAATAGATCCTGAGCTCATAGTCCTATACAGACACACATCCCAAAAAGTGAATATGATCAATGTACCACATTCACTTTTTGGGATTTGTATCACATTGAATCAACATTTGACTATCAGATAGTAGCCCTTGATTTCAAAATCTATTGTGCCGAAGGTTGGAACGAAAAATGATATGGAACGTCCAATTTAAAGCAGTAAACAAAATTCTCTTTTATTTAAGTGAGATGGCAGTAACATAAAGTGGTGTGGTAGTAACACCACCCTTTACTCCACAAAAGGTATGAGCTACAATTTTGATGCCTTGGATCGTCCCACACTTATGCCACTTATTTGAAGGGTCGTCAAAGACCGTTTAGCCAATACTTGTAAAAGAAAGAGTTAATAATAGGGATAATGGCTCTTCACATTTAAACACCAAAATGGTGTTTAAAGGATCTAACACTATTAAAATGTCACTTTTTTTTTCATATAAGTGAAGTTGTGTCATGTGGCATATATCTATGATCAGTCTAAATCTCCCAAATGGCAATCCATCGTTGCAACATGTCCCAGCCAAACTATCATATTTATAAGTGGATGTAAACCATTCTATCGGTGAACTTTAATATCAACCATCAAAATTAAGAACAACCATTGATATTAGAGTGCATAGATCGGATGGTTTGAATCTCCCAAAAAGTGTGATTTTTTTACCCATAGCCCCTCGATTGCTTGACAGTATGAATTTCCAAGATCATAAACCAATAAATGACGTAAGATTGTTTAAACCCCATTTGGTGCTTAAATGACGGCCAGGAGAGTCGGTCCCTTAATAATAATATAAAGCAGTCCAAACCCTATTTGTTCTTGATAATCAAGCAACTTTTAGGGATTTGTGCCTTGTGCACATAGAAAAATAGTGTTTGATATGTGTGTGATGATTTAAATGATATTTGGTGTAAAAGATTGAGACTAAAAATAATCTGTAACTGATGATTTAAATGATATTTGGTGTAAATCATACATATAATTTACATGGTATCGGTTAAGGCATTTGACTGCTTTGAATCAGATGATCAAAATTTTGTCTCTCGCAATTGATGCATGCCTGATTATCTAATCAACTCACAAAGAAAAGTGGCTTAGTTAAAAAATTATGCTACTTTGAATCTCGTCCATCTCAATTGAATTTGATGGAATGTACATAAATCTCACCCCTTGTTCCCCACTCGTATGGATTTATCCCTATTGAGTGATACATGTGATGTGTGGGTGTTGTAGGCACTCGGACACTTAGTTGTTGGTATAATTTTTAAAAGTTTATATTTTTTTTGTTTGGTCAATTGTTTGATCAAACGGTTATAACCATTTTAATAAAGAGTTGTGTATTTTGTGAAGGGTTGTTTAGACAATTTTTGACCTTTGTGTGAAGGGTCGTGTCCCTTTTGAGTGAAAGGATATGTACCTCTTTTGAAACGGTATCTAAACACTTTTTCATCATCTATTTAAAAAGTCCAATTCAATCATTTTACTTAACTTGAAAATCCCTTTATGTACTCTTTAATTTTGCTTTTGGAGTCTGGTTCAAAGCTATTTGTGCAATATTTTGATGTTTTGGAAACGTGATAGGGTTCACCAAATCCTCCAATTTTTCGGTAATCCATTGCTGATCACTTGTTCAAAGTGGTGGGGGAAAATAATGGTTTAAAGATAACTATATATTTCTGGTGCCTCAGATTGGATCACTGTATTGAATTTTTTATTTTCATTATTGACTTTTAATTTTCGCGACTTTAACCAACATTAGTCTGCTCTAGAGGCCGCATACCCATTATAAACAGATAAATAAATAAATAATAATAAAACCTTCAAGAACTCTAAGCCTACTAAATTTTGTCTCCCTTCATGACTAATTAACTAACAATAAGAGCTAAGGATCTCTACATACATTAGATAACAACTCTTTTCATTTCCTATGGATTTAGGGTACCAAAAGTAAAACTACATTTAGTATTTGAAATTTTCCTCCAAGAAACTTCATTGAAAAAGAACTAAGAGGCTGTAGGTTTAAGAGTAGTTATTAAAAGCAACAAGCAAAGCAAAACAAGTGAATATAATATAATGTGCCATTTGAAAGTACATAAATTATAAATAGTATTATGTTTGAAAATTCCCAACATGCACATTTCGTAATTGCTGAAAAAAGCAAAGACACTAATATTTATCACATTTGACCACCACCCCCCCCCCCCCCCCAATGGATAATATGCCTTTGATTTTTCATGTACAATCACCATCTTCCTACTGTCACACCCCACCTTCATAGTGGGTTCACCCTTATGTCCCATCAATTGTGCTTATTTTAGTCAACCCTTTTGCGCAAATTCTGTCTAGTTCATGATACCCATTACCCAGCTACAATAAAATCTCATTCATATTGAAAAAAAAATCACATTTATATTGGAAAAAGTGCAGCTCTATTTGCAACCACCAAAACTCTAAAAGCACCCACCTGTCCCCTGTCAATTCATCTACAACTAAGGATTGACCTATGGGCCATTGAGGTTAGGGACCTAGTCACTGATTTTGCCCACACGGCAACATTTGGTATATGTGGTTCTATCATATAGATTGGATTCATCCTAAGAATATTGTATAGAGAAATTATTAGGATGATGGTTTTCATAGCACAGTCCAAGTGGTTATACCATATGATTAGCTTAAAGTGCTAAAGAAGTAAACATCTCCCATTAGTTTTTCTAATTTTGTTTTAATCCCTCCCTTATTTTCTTGTGCTTGTAGCCTCTTAATGGCATAGTAGAGATATTTTTTAATACAATGTTAGCGCCTTGTGAATAATGTGGGACAAAAAGCCGTGTCATGTGTACAAAATTGATGACCTAGTTACAAAACTCGGTGACCTAGTAGAGATGAAATGTGTAGAGTCACCCTATACGAGCCTCTACCCAGTTCATTTCATCCATGCCCGAAAGCCGTGTGTCCGTGACATCAAGTTTCGGCATTTGATATCTTGCGAGCAGGGATTTAAAACAGATTATGTATTGGGAATAGTGGGCGGTTCCAAGCAGATATGTGTCGGATATATCGGATACTTAGCGGCCGAATTGGCCAATACTAAAGTAATCTTTTTTATTTTAAAATATTAAAAGTATATATAAATAACCTAAAGGGATTTTCAGTATTATGAGCAATACATAACAGGTTCATATCAGCCGATATTTGGCCGGTTTGACCCGATAATTGACCCTATGTCGAATTGGGGGTGTATAACATATCAGAAGGAGCCTGACCCGATACACCTATATCGGATATGGCCGTTATTTAAAACCATGCTTGTGAGAAATCCAAAGAGAATTTTGGGGTGAAGCATTTGGTTTGTGCTTGACACTATTTGTGAGCATATATGATCGAATAGGTGTTAAAAGTTAGGTAGATGGGCATTTGCAAAAGACCCCATGTTCATGATGGACCTTTTTGACTCTTGTGTGAAATGCTATAGGTGGTGGCGTGGTGCGTAAACAACCACATACCTCCAAAGAGAGTTGTCTAAAGTAATCGTATATAAAGAACACTAGCTAGCTTATGGGAGCACAACAAACAAGTCTATAGAAATGAAAACCACTTCTCTTCATCTACTAGTGATACTATTGGCCTTCTCTCATGCCATTTCCTTGAATGCTATACCTGTTACAAGTAATTAAATCTCCATTAGCCCTTTATAATTATATATATAAATCTTCATGTCATTCTTATCTTCTTCTTCTTCTTAAACTTGTTGTTTCTTCAATGGTGACAGGAACTGAAAGTTTGTTGCATGAAACTAGAGGTCTTCCAGCTTCAGACAGTTCCAAAAAGGTGGTCATTTCTTATGCTCAATGCATCTAGCTTTAACTATTTGTTGCACTTATTTATACAATAATTTTGAAGAAAATTGTTCTATTTTTTTCTTCTTTTGCTCCTAAAAACTTGCGTTAATCATACAACACCATAACCAGCTGTTTAATGCTGTCAAGCTAAGCTTATTTTGATAATGGACTAGCTGTAACAAACATCTTGTTTTTTGTTTTTCCTCTTCTTTCCTTAAGTCTTAAATTGCTTTGAACTTAGAAGATTTTCACGGAGCCTCTCTAAAAAAGGCGGTATATTTTTCACACTACAAAAAATAATACTATTAGTGACACCAAAAACTGTCGCTATTAACAAAAAAACTCGTTGTTTCAATAGAGACAGAACTAGTAGCGGCAATTTTTTTGTTAATAGTGGAAATTTTTAGTGCCACTAATTAATAGTCTTATTTTTTGTAGTGTCAGTTTTTTTATATAACATTTCTATGAAAATTCATTTTTGGTTAAATCCTTTCCAAATAAACTCGGATCAATTGCTCAAGTAAAACTGATTCATCTTTTTTTTAATGAACACAGATGATCAAGGACAACACGTTGGAAGAACCACTCATCAACCGAAGGATGATTTACGAACATGATTATCAACCTGGGCCTAATCCTCGCCACACACCGCCACCGAGGCAGCAAAAGGAAGGAAACTAACAGGGAAATTAGTTAGAAATTTTCTCTTAGGGGTGTGATTATTATAGCCTATTATTATATGAAAACCTTTTTTTTTTTTTCGTTAATTTTGGGAGAGAACCAAAACCCTTACTACTGAGCCCTTTTTTTTGGTAGTTGAAGTGAATGGCTTATATTTATAGATAGTATTTGTTTAGAGTATTAAGAGCAATGTCTCATATACCATGCATGTACTAGGGGCTATTCACATAGAGGGAAATGATTTATTAATCCTATATTTTCTCATGGATTCTTATCTTCCAAGAATCTACAGCCTATAGGATTCCTTTTTTTTTTCCATTATTTTCTTGTGTTTCAATGATGGTCTGGAAAATGGAGGACAAAGATTTATTGGGTATCGTGTGACTTAAGGAGACATTTAAGGTTTTCGAGGGCACAGCAAATTGAAATCCGAGGGTACCCATGAACTCTAAACTCGAAAAATATATAGCGCAAATGTGATTTAGTATTTGGATGAGTTGCATCCAAAAGGTGGAACATAGCAGATTTGTAAATCCGACCTTTTGGATTCCGCAATTTTCCTTAAAAACACACACACCCTAAACAGAAAATTACTATTGACATAGTAAATGTCTTGGTAAAAGAGATTGGCCTAACTCAAATGTAGAGGAAACATGTGACAAGAGTGTCCCCACCAAACAATGATAAATAATAACAATAAGAAGAGCTCCTCAACACTCCTCATGACAATGTGAAATGCTAGAAATATTTTCTATATATAACTTTTAGCATAGAAAGACCAATGTAACCTTTCCCTTATGTTAAACTTGATTAATTACACATAATTTTTTCTTTAAAACTAATTAGTATAGTTATTAGTATTAGAAATAAATAAAAACTATAATGTTTGTGAAATTTTTTCTAGTTTCACCTCCTTGAGTTTTTCATACAAATTGGTCTGATACTGCAACAACTTCAAAAGAACATGAACAACAATTATTTTCTTTAATTGAGAGTACTAGAGTTAATTAACCTTTACTCTCATTTCTTTTTTTCAATAATCGGGTTTATATATGGTACTAAAATGTGCCTAAAAAGATAGTCATGGGGAGATCTGAAGCATCTGATCTATGCATTCTAAAAATAAATGGTTGTTTGAAGGTTGTAACTGTCGAAATTAATGTGTATCAATCAAATGGTTTAAAATCTTCTAATCGATGTAATTTTTTGGCTATGACATGTGTCAATGAGGGGTTGCTTGTTGGACTACTTAGATTGATCAAATATGTGCACCACGTGACATAATGTTGGAAGGTCAAGCCACAATCCTTGCTTTATTTAAAGGCGGTCGTAAAATTTGCCATTCTATGTTAAAGTGTTCTTCATAAGCTTGATAACCTTATGATGCCAGTGACTCCCCATCAATCCTTGCTTTATTTTCACCCGTCCACACTTATCTTTTACATTACCATAGCAGGAAAAGGATGATTTACCAAAAAAATTACTGATACAATGAGATGGCTAAGCATCAATCCTGTGGAAAGCTGATATATCTACTGACCTCAGGACTCAGTAAAATATGTGAACTTCAGCTTTTGACTGGATTGTCTCCCTTAAAGGGTATTTAATAAGAGTAACTTTAAATCCACCCACCGAATCTTTAAGTTTACCCACGCTGAAACACATTGACTGCATTGAATCAGACGATGGTGATCATTTATCCTCCCAATCTTTCACATGATGGAGCTTGAGATCATGGACGTACTATCTGACGTTAGTGTTTTATTTCACTTGGCACACATCTAAGAAAAGTGACCTTAACATCACGTGCATGCTCAAAATTGATTTTAAGATTACTTTTTTGGGTGTGTACCATATGAAATAAAAAAAACAACAGTCTGATGGCACGCCCATGATCTTAAGATCCATCATGTGAAAGATTGGGACGATAAATGAATTCCATCGTTTGATTCAATGCAATCAATGTGTTTCAATGTGGGTGAACTTAAAGATTTAGGGGGTGGATTTAAATGTACTCATTTAATAATCTGAATTATTGTATGGTGTTGGCGAGCATAGTCAACAAAAAAAGGTCATCATTTCCTTTGCTTAGATATCCATTTCAGTAGTCAAGCATAAAAAAGCGAAAGCTAAAAGAAGGAAACTCTGGCATTTTCAAAGCTTAATTAACTCTTAATCTAGGTGCATGCATGGTGAATATAGAAAAACCCACCAACAACTTTTGAACATGATCCACTGTTTCCTATGGATCTTTTCTACGCTTCATTTGGACTTATATTTTAAAATAGGGATAGTGGCTCCTGACCCACGTTTAAACAATAAAATGGTATTTAAATTATCATGTACCATTAAAATTCGACTTCGTATCTCATACCATTAAATTGTGATTTATCATTATGCCATGTCGGCACACTTGTGATCAATCTAAATTGTCCAAGTAGCAATCTTTCATGGGAACATATCTCGGTCGAAAGAAACATGCCTATTAGTGGATGTAAACCATTTGATTAATGAACTTTAATATCAACCGTTAAAATTAAAACCGACGATTGATATTATAGTCCACAGATCGTATGGTTTGAATCTCCCTAAAACATCATTTTTGGGCTTGTTGTAGTTCCATCTTTGATCTACCACTTTGACAGTACCGTCACTGGCATGTTAAACCTATGATAGTGTAAGATCATTTAAACACCATTTGGGTGTCTAAATGACGGTCAAGGAAGTCAGGTCCATTGAATGACTGCAATGCCCCCCGAAAAAAAATGTTATTCCCATCATGTAAAGAGATATTTTAGGGCTTGGGGCCTATAGCATAATGGAAGATTTGACAAAATTGCAACCTCAAAGGTCACAGGTTCACACCTAGCCAGCTTACCTATAAAATAAAAGGTGAGGTCTTTTCGGAAAAGAGGGAGGCTGGACTGAGAATCCAGCTTCCCTTAGCTGATCCAGAGTGCTACAACACAGGTGCTACGAGGCACGCAAACTCTTAAGGTTTCACCTCTTCGTAGGGTGTTTTAGAAACCATTGATCTAATAGTGTGAAAATAAACGATGGAATGATGAATTCACCCTTTCATTTTTAAACCATTGACCAGATTGACGGTTTTATTGGAATAATAAAATTACATCAAGATCGAGCTCTGGGAGCAGCTTAGATGCTTAAAGAGCCAAAAGGACAAAAAGAAATCAAAGAAAAAGGAACAAAGAAACAGAAACAGGCTGAAAGCTGGGGCAAAAAGACAGGGACAAACTAAAGCAAAAACTTAAAATATAATAGCATTGCAAAGTAGCTGAATAAGCAAAGTAGCATCTATAGTTAAATGAAGTTAGTGACTAAGTTGGGGTTCGGGAATAAATCGGCTTGGAAAAAGTTAGAAAATATCTGGAAAAAACGTCAAACTCGGGAAAAAAAACGGTAAAAAATTTAGAAAAACAAAAGAGAAAATTTGTAAAAGTATGTTATTTAAAAAAGAATTCGGGAAAGTTTTTAGAAAAATTCAGGATACTCACAAATAATATGAAATTCACGAACAACTCTCAAAATTTATAATTTTTTTAAAAAGTCGCGAAGAATTATAATTTTATTCTTTTTTGCAAATCCCAGCAGTTCATAAAATAGTCCACTGCAGATCCTTTTAATCAATATGAACATCACCAAATCTCAGTATTATCACTCTGTACAGGCATCACCACTTGCATCAACAAGCAACCATATGATCCCAACATCTTCTCTGGGAGTGGGAGACCTAACTTCGATTCCCACCTTTGAGGCCACCTTAGATATTTATATCCCATCCGAACCTGGCGCGTCTAAGTTGGAGCACGCACATGCCCCTGGGATCAATTGGGTGCCTCTGAAATAATCTCACATGGATGCCTAGAAAGAAAGCTAGTCATATGAGAGAAAAGTAGCACTACTATGATTTTACCCGCCTCTGGAAGTGGGAAACCTGACTTTGAGTCCCCCACTGGAGGCCACCTTAGAGATTTATATCCCATGCGGACCTGGCGCGTCTAACTTGGAGCACGCACATGCCCCTGGGATCAATTGGGTGCCTCTGAAATAATCTCACACGAATGCCTAGCAAGAAAGCTAGTCATATGAGAGAAAAGTAGCCTCCTCGCAAGTTAACCTAACTTTTAAGCTACCTGCCACTAGCATTCAAGCAATCCATCAGCCCAAATCAGATAAAACTAATAGGAAATTAGCCATATCAGTTCACTCAGTCTTGCTATATTTTATTTCATTTAAAATTTCTAATTTAAATGCCAGTTCAATTCACTAAGTCTGCTTAAATTTTCATTTCCAAATCAAGATATTCAAAGATTATAACAACAACATCAGTAAATAAATAATGGGCAATGATCAGGTTCAACCAGTTGGAACTGGCCATTTGTTAGACTTGACCCCCACTTCATAAGACTTCATTTGTTAGTAGTCAGTATATACCAAATATTCATGTTAAGTAAATTCTACATCAGGAATAACATCAAGAGTTCATGCCCAATTCAGGATTCAATGTTAGCAGTCAAAGCAGTTTCAATATTCAGATCAGCAGCATGCTAAATTGTAGTCATTTGAAGACAAGAGATCAATTAGAGCTAAAGCACCTTCTTTTCAATTATCCAATTAATAGGAGCTGTTAGTCAGATGGGTAGATCATCGGATTAGGGCAGCTTTGGTCCATAAACATGATTACCTCCCACCTAGATGTCAGGTTACCATGTGGAACCACATAATATAATTGAATAATTTTAATTTCAAATTAACATTACATATATAGATACAAATTCCATGCCATAAACTTTGGCAATGATGCTTCCCTAGACTCGATGCTATAATCAAGCAAAGTGAATCCATATAGCATGTAATGATACACACATCAAAATAAGGAGTTATAACTAGGTGCACTACCACAAGCTACTAATGTTCTCTCAAATGTACAGCACAACCATTGGATGAAGGTGCAATCGATAGCCAATGGAAACGGTGAGAAATCAAGATGTGGCTATTCCTATTAAATTTCTGTGTTGCACTGGAGCTATAGGGTATACGCCCAATGACCAGAAAAATCGGGTCGCATCAGATGCTGCTCAGGGTTAAGATCCTCTAAAATCTCCTAACCATTTATGTCATAGATCAATAATCAAGTTGGGTGACTGGACCTTTGAATTGACTGGACCTGAAGGATGCTTCATGCTCAACCTGAAGTATTCACTGCAGAGCACTTAATTGCGATTTGTGAAAGTCAACCTTTCAAAAGATCTCAATCCCCTCCAACATAATTGGGATTTGTGAAAGTCAAACATTTCAAAAGATCTCTATCCCCTGCAACCATCAGATATCAGTTCCACAGGAGTATATGATCCACATTGTCCAAGGAGAAGTGTGGCTTAGGCTGTGTTTGAGATTGCTCTTTTGGAGGCAAAGAGCAGCTCTCTGCTCTGGCGCAGAGCAATTTAGTATGGAAGTATGGTTGGTTGTAAGTGCTCTTAGATCTTTCGAAGAGTGAAAGAGCTGAATTTGGGTCTCTTTAAAAGAGCAATTTAAACCTGCTCTTTTAAGTGGGCTGATCTTTGCCTCCAAAGAGCAATCCCAAACACAGCCTTAGCCACCTGATAGATCATGCTGCATATATACACTCCTTCCAAAGAAACGACATAGTTACACCACATAATCTCCAAATAATCTGCCCCTAGATATGGGAAGTGCTAGTAGACCATGCGGCGAACACCGAACAGTTGACCCAAAGGAAGCAACAAACTAATGAATCCACAGGAAAATGCATAAAGATGACACTATCCCCTGATTTTTCTCATGGTTGCCTAAATATACAGATTTTAAAATCCAACAGGAAGTTAGGAATGAGATGTTCCAAAGAATTTTGTCACTAATACGAAGTTTTTCGGGTGAACAAAACTTTACTTGGAGATTTTAGGGATGAGATGTTCCATGGATGACGCAGTACAAAGATGCTTTGATACAGTTGATGTTGTACGAGCTATAAAAACAGTAAGGGTGGTAGAATCACTCACACCGGGCGGAATCGCTCATGCCAAAACTATAGACTCGCACTGGGCAGAATATAAAAAACAATTAAGGTGGTGGAATCACTCACATCGGGCGGAATCGCTCACGCCAAAACTAGGGACTCACTCACCTAGGTTAGGGAATCACTCACCTAACAAAGAGGAATCACTCATTCTATAATGGAGGCTTCAAGGTCTCAATATAAATAATTCAAATATTCTTCTTTTCTTTTTTTACATTCACAAGATGCCCAATTCATGGAAATGAGCTTACAACCATTAACTAGATAATTAAAAACTACCATATTTCCAAAGTGACTTTTCAACTCCCAATATAATCTTTAAGAATTCCCATGTGACACTGCAACTTCCAACAGTAACTACTAATTAGAGTAAAGACTCCATAATTACTAATGAGCCAAAAATCTTACATCATAAAAGTGCCACAAAGGATGCCAAGTGGATAAATCAAATTGTGCCAGATTTTATGCCACATAGGGAGAGCAGACCGCATCGATGGAGGCTTCTTGATTACGCAAATGAAATCTGAAACTTTATGTAGTGGTCTGCCCAGCATGTATGCCTACTAGCTTCAAAAGCTTTCTGAAATTCCGTAGATCTCCAGAATTGATCGGGTATTCGATTAGTTCTAATTAATCTAGAGATTACACTATAACGCCAACAATCACCACAACACGAGATATACATGGAACCCAATCACTGGAAAAAATCACGGGACCTAAGTCCACAAACCAAATCCACTATGAAACAGAAAGATTACAATGAGTTTCGAATGATATACTGACAAATGCACATGCCCTATCAAACCCAATGCAAACCAACTTCCCGTCGTTGGTTGCCTCCATAGCTTTCCGATTTTGATGCTCTCATTTATCGTTGATGAATACACAAGAATCCACCTTGAAGCCCACAAGGCTATCAATCACACACCCTAATCTCTAAGGATAAACTACCACTCAATACACTTGAGCAAAATAAAGTACGCTGAAGATGAAGAAGGATAGAAACCTTTGAGTTAAAATCTTTTGCAAAACACACAAGTAGTTTTCAAAGGTTGAAGGAGAAGAAGATCAAGGGTTTTTGGGCTCAAAGAGGAAGAAGCTCTCTTAGCTTGCTTAACTCCCCTCTTGATCCAAAAAATCTTTAAACAAAAACCCTAACACCCCTTAGAAATTCGAAATCCGGAAAAGTCCCAAAACAAACTTTTCAGCAAAGTTGAAGATTTGTCGCGAAGGACCACAGCTCGCTATGATTCATGTGACAGCGAGCTGTGGTGACAGCGCGCTGTGAGAATCAACCACAACACGTTGTGGCCACCACAGCTCGCTGTGACACAATCAGAGCACGCCAGACTCAAGAAGAACGCAAACGTATTTTAAATTAAAAACATTTAGTCATTTGATTTAAACCAATTTAAGGTTTACAGATGAGGGATGTGACAGATAGCCTTGATCAATCAAGATAGGAACCATCCATCTTGGCATATACATATCCTGAGATCCACACGGATTTTGTCGTAGGGTGTGACAAACAGGTTCCTACAATCTCCACCGTTGTCACATTCTACGACAAAAAAAATATGTTTACATCATAACGAAATAAATAACATCACCAGAATCCCACTAATCCTATACAAAGATCTATACGAGAACATAAATAGGAACAATTACAAGGACTCAAGATCTCCCCTAAATCTATGCCTATCCTAAGCCAAATATGGGTCTTTCACCATCGCATCACCTACAAAAAGAGTATCCAAGCATATCCAATACGAACAAAGATATTATTATTAGCACAATACTGCAAACATCATCTGTAAACAATTCTCCCCCTTTTTGTCAAAATGGACAAAGGGAGGGAATACGAAACAATCACGTAGGCACGACATGGCCCCACAATATCCACATGAAATGACATGGCCCCACAATATCCAAATGAAATGATTGCATATAAAGACAGTAAAGCTAATGACTATTGATGTACTTTTTTTATTGTGATGTTTTACTCGCAAGTGCGCGAATCAGATTGTAGATAGTCGGTGCGGAGTATGAAATCATTCCCACGAAGACTAATGTAGAAGATCTAAAAGGATGAAACAGTAACTCAAGAAATCTACCAAGATTTAACAGTACCCTACCAATATTATAATTTAGGCAATTTTGTGAGATAAAATAATTACTGACTACAAAATAAAGTTTAATTGATAATTCAAAAATAGAGGTAGAGATGAAGATACTAACTCCTCCTATCTTTGGTTTGTTCTTCCCATAATACAAATCTAAGGATTAAACTATGAGATATACCATTGAAAAACATCTTTTATGGAAGACAAATGATCAAAACCCGGATAGGTTTCACATTACATCCTTGCAATCATAACTTAATTTCAGAGATGATTTCTATATATAGATCTGGGATCTAGGGCATGACTCGGCACACTTGATCTCAGATACAAATAGAAATCATTCCCATAATGGGTAAAAAATTCCAACAAGAATACCACCATAGATCTGAGATCAAGGGCATGACTCGGCACACTCGATCTCAGATTAGGGAGTAATTAAGATAAAATTACCATCACAAGTCTGAGATCCAGGGCATGACTCGGCACACTCGATCCCAGTTAGTGGCGGGGATTTCATCCGTTCGAGATAGCATAACAACCATAAAACAAAATCTCAAATTTTAATCCTAGATTTATACTATTAGAAGTACATCCCTCGGATGGGAATCATTAGATCCCCATCTCTAAGAAATTAGCCACATATGTTGTAATTAAACGACATAAAAAAGTAATAAATAGAAAATAGCATTGATGTAATTAATTAAAAATACCTCAACCTTCAATAGCAATTCCTTGATCCAAGCTTAATCCACGAGTATAATGATCTTTAGAAACGAAATTAAAAATACTCTCTACTAATCTCTAAATTTAAACTAGGAATTAATTGAGCAAAAATAAATTCTCCGAAGAAGGAATGCTAAAACAAGAAGGTAAAAGAACAACAAAACTCTCCAAAAAATAAAATCTCTATATCTGCATATCTCTTGAGTTGTTGTTTGTGGCTTTAAATACTCTCCAAGTCTCGTAGCTCTCCTAGCCCGAAATGCCAGGTCGATGCATCGACTCCCTAGAAATCTGCACTAAGGAGTCCCTTCCATCTCAAACTCCATCATTTCCCTCAATTAATCGAGTGAAAGGTCGATTAATCGACCTTCCCAGATTTTCGTGAACTTTAGCCCAACTCTCCATCAGATGTTGTCTCGATATTTTAGCCATAACGTTTTACTCTGAACTCAGATTGATATGATTCTTGCGGCATTAGAAAGATGACAGAAAGCTTTACAGATTTTGTGTTTTAGCAAGTTCACGAATCTGACGTCTTGAAGGTCCAAATTGAGCTGCAAGTTGTACTAAGTTCTCGATGACCCAAGGTTGTAGTGTTTGACATTATTTTTGGAATTCTTAGGCTGTTTTATGCACTTGGATTCTATTTACCTAAAACACTTCAAATCTAGTAATTTTCATTAGATAGCCTTCATCGAACGGCTAAATGTAGGTATTTGGGGGTGAAATATCATCATATTTTACTACTCATCACACCCCCAAACCTACACTTTGCTAGTCCTCGAGCAAAGCAAACTAAAAAAAATAAATACCACTTTCGTAGGGAGCACAATTGCACTTAGCCTGTGCAACAAGCCTTTAAACCCCTAGGTGATCCCTAGTGGAGGAGTTGTGTCTCCTGAGGGTTTATAGTGAAGTTACCCACAAACTTCCAAAATTTTCAAATCATCGACAAAATTGAATTTTCAAAACATGATTTTTATAACATATATACTATTCAAAAATAAAAACCATTAATTGTTTCAATATGTGAATCATCAATCTTAAATATTAATGTCGTGTCAATCATGCTAATATCCATTCAAATTAATCTAATGCTCAAATTGTTAGATAACTCATTCATTCATGCCTAAACATGAAGTGTGTGCATACCCAAACTAAGATTCATCCATCTCGGAACTAGTCCAAACGGGAAACCATCGGATCTGTTGTCTTGACTCAATTCTCACTTTGAGTATACTCTCGAAATAGAATCACTCCGATGATGGGTAAGTTTTCGCACACATGTGAGAGATCAATACGAAGTAAATAAAAAAGGGTCTCACATAATAAAAGAAACACGGAGTATCAAAGAATAAACAAAAAAAATCTCATAAGAAAATATGCTTGTATTTTCTAAGCATGTCATATCAAGTGCCATAGGTATCATATTCTCACTCTCAACAAGACAATTACCAAATCAAGGTCGGATCATGAAGGTCTTTTAAAGGGTTGTAACGGGGCTCATGTAAGGGCTACTATAAAGGGAAATTGGAATTCTAAATTTCTGAGAAACTAGGAAAGAAACTAACTTGATTTTTTTTATTTTTTTTCACTTTTTATAGACACCTCATATTTTCCTCCTCATTCAAATTCTTCTATATTTTTTTATACCATACATTCTCAGTAAACACCACAACTCAATTTCTCTTCACTCACTCTCCTTTGATTTATTCTCATCCCTCGTTCCTAATTTCTCATAAATAAGAAGGGTATGGCTAAATTTTCAGAAATGGTGAAGGGGTAAGGGTTAACATGGTTTATCAAAGAATGTATAAAGGTAAATTTTTCAATAGGCTCAAGAGGGGTACTAAAAGGATAAATTTTCCTGAGGTGGTGCATTTTAAGCATAAACAAACAAAATATGGCTTTCAATCATTTCCTCACAAGATGATAATTATGTCTATTTTTCTTGAGCAAAAATATAATATGCTCTAGCACAATAATATGATTTTGATGTCATGCAAAGTCACAAGCCAAAGTGAAATGTATGAGGTCATACAAAATAATTCGTATTCAAAGAAAACTCTGAGTTGTCATATTCACTCATCAATGACGGATATTTGGCTCTAAAGCTTACCGGATTTAGTCTCCACTAAGAACCTAAGATTCAACGTTCAAAATAGTTCATCGATTTCTAAGTCTTAGCTTGATATAAGTGCAAAAATTCTAAGCATGAATATCAAAATTACCCACAAAATATCACATTAAGCGTCATTATTTTAGATACAAGCATTCAAGATCTGACATTGATATTATCAAAATTAAATTCACCTATCATTAATTTAAAGTTTGAAAACTATCGCAAAATAATTCATGTATGATGGCTCTAATTTTATTTATATTAAATTTTTTTATTTTATTATTATTACTGTCGATTAATCGACTCGAAGAAGTCAATTAATCGAGAGTTGATGGTCAATTAATCGACCTTCATTGTCAATTAATCGAGAAAAAGTTAAAAAAACATTATTTTTTTATTTTTACTTTTAAATTTTTTTTTTTTTTTTTTTATTACTGTTGATTAATCGACTAGAAGAAGTCGATTAATCGAGGGTGGATGATCGATTAATCGACAGTCATTGTCAATTAATCGAGAAAAAGTTAAAAATATATTATTATTTTTTTTTTTATTTGATTTTTTTAACTAAATAAAAAATAAGTGATGAAAGATAGATAATCATACCCCCAAACCGAAAAATGACAATGTCCTCATTGATTGAAATAGGTAGTGCACCCCCAAACTTGTTGAAAAGTATCTCAACACAAAAATCAGGTGCAGAGAATATGTGCATCAAATTGGAACATGACATACAAGCGAGAATAAAAATTTATTGAAGGTAATGTGGCCACACTAATTTAGGAATTAAAAACAGCCTAAACTAAACTAAAAACTAATATTCTAGAACTAAACATACGAAATAAAGAAATTTTAAATCCTAAAGCAAAACTAAAATATGAATCCAACTCTTTTAACCATCGTTAGTTGGGCCCATCCACCTTGGTTCACTTAAATCGATGCTCTTTGGCACAGAGAATAATTTCTCCCAGAGTTCAAGCGGAAATTGATGAATCACCTCCAATGGTATGGATGGAGGGATGAAGGCGACGGTAGGAGATGGAGATGGGGGGTGGTGGTGACGATGGAACCACAGCAATCATCTCGATATTAGTAGGGATGGACGGTGTAGGAGGTTTGGAATGATTTACCCTCTTTCTAGATGGTTCACCCCAGGAAGGAATGATCATTGGATTGAGGTCGATGATTTCAACAGTGCTAGGCTTAAAAGGGACCGTCAGATTAGTGCGGCGCACCCACTTTTTAGAAGTCTCCTCCATCTTTGATAATCGTGCTCTGGTTAGATAGAATCTTCGGGCTATAAGAAGATTGTGCAAGATGTGATGGAAAGTGAGCCTAGGGGTGAATATAAGGAGAAGATCGATAGAGTTGTACTAGGAGGAGGAATTAAAAGAGGTGTCCCTCAAAAAGAAATATTTGAAGGTGTGTGAAGTACGCTTGAGGGATTTCAAAGACTAATGGAAAGTTGAAAAGTAGAGTCCCAATAGGAGTCGGTTTCAAAAAGGAGGGTCGATTGATCGATTGGGAAGTCGATGCATCGACTCCCCAAATTTGGTCATCAATTAATCGAGTATAACCCTCGATTAATCGACTAAATTTGGCCAAAGTTGTGAAAGGCATTCCATCGTTTCCTTTATATATATATATATATATATATATATATATATATATATATATATATATATATATCATTCACCTCTAATCTCTAAATGCAACATGAAATCCAAAAAAATAGGCAATCCCAAGCAGATTGAAAACACAATTTTTCATTGATAAACACAGTGATTATTACAAGGACACTTTGGATTGGACTCCTAAACATAAACAACCTAAACTTAACAAAGAAAAACAAAACAAAAGGGAAATCCTAATCCTAATTATCATCCCCCTCCTCTTCGGCCTGGCGGGCCCTAGCTCGCATCTCAAAATAGCTATCAGGCCACATGCGCTACCCGATCTGATGGAGGAAGGAACGATCATAGTGACTTCAACACAAAGTCGCACTATATTGCTGTTGCTGCTCATCGATTAAGGAATTTATTTGGGCTTGGAGCATATCAAGGGACACACCCTCATCGGGTTCCTAATCAGGTGCAGGCTGGTTGTCCTGGCGCATGCGGCGGCGCTGGCGTGGTGGTGGGGCAGGTTGGGCCAGTGCATCAACGGGGGCGTCAGGGATGTTACCCAAGAGACGCATACTACGGTTCCATTTGGTCGCACCATAATGATAGAATGTGAGGTCTCCGATATCATCATCCCAGTAGAACGGGAAATGAAGAAAATTGAGCAGCTTCATTAGCAAATGAGGAAAGTAAATCATAGCGGTATCACCAGTCGCAGGGTTGGCGACATCCTCATGGCATCATGAAGGATCCCGGGCACGTTGATCCATGAATTTCGATAGGCACCATAGAGTGCCTTCACCCGGTCACCGGTGCGCTCAGAAACGTGGCCACGGGGGCTGAGGTTACTACTAACCACACTATCCCAGAATAAAATCGAGCGCGGTAACACCAATCCGCAAACCCTCGCATGAAATGTTAAAAACCTCCACGAGGGTTTGCGGATAAATGCGGCGCAACCACCCATCAATTGAAATAGTAAAATGGGCGTCAACATGATTCTCAGCAGAGGCGTCCATCCACTCCATGTTTTGACAAAATAATCGAACAATCCGTTCGGACACCGTGATCGCAGGCGGCGTGATAAGGAAATGGACGCTAAGAGCCATCGCATAAGCGATGGAGACGACGCAGACTCACATGGACTGAAATGCCGCAATATAAAAAAGATATTCAGAAGAAAGATCTTGGGATGCGAAGCGACCACGTGGCTACGCATGTGGATGACCTGCAGGATGTTGGGAAAGTCATTGCGGCGCAGAAGATGACGAAGCCATGAAAGCACTGTCAGAATGTCGGAGAACGTCGGGGAAGAGAAAGGGACAAGATCGAATGAAAGGGAAGAGAGAATGCTTCCCTTTATGTAGACTCTAAGGCATCCTTTTTGGACGGTCGCACCTTATAGAGTCGATTAATCGACTTCATTATGAAAGGACACGGCTTTAACTACACCGCAGGGAAACACGCAACAGCCTCGCATGAAAACACGCAACGACCGGAAAGGGGAAAAATCGATTAATCGACACTTCAAGTCGATGCATCGACTCTTATCGAGGCATTGAAAAGGCAAAAAGGCGTATGCACAGAATTTAAGTCGATTGATTGACTCAGGGAGTCGATTAAGCGACTCCAATAAAAACAAACTGACAGAATAGGAAAAGGCAGCACAGTCATCAACATAGATTAGTCGATGCATTGACTCTAAAAGTCGATTAATCGACTTACATGAAAGTCTGCCATGAATAAGTGCAGACTGCCTCGTAAAAGGGAGGGTGGATGGTCGATTAATCGACAATCATTGTCGATTAATTGAGAAAAAGTAATTTATTTTTTTTGTGACAAAATAATAAGATAAACTAAAATCAAACAAAATTGGGTTGCCTCCCAATGAGCGCTAGTTTAACGTCGATAGCTCGACCATATGAATTGCTCAGTCAAGGTGATCCATTGGATCACTCAAGGAAAAAATGTCAGATAATGCAATTGCATCCTCTATGAAAGGTTTTAATCTTTGACCATTAACTCGAAAAACATTCTCGTGTCTCAGATTGATAACATCAACCGCCCCATTGGGGAGTATTCGAGAGATTTTGAATGGACCACTCCAATGAGTTTTTAGTTTTCCTGGAAATAGGTGAAGTCGGGAATTGTATAGTAGAACCTATTGACCAATAACGAAGGATTTACGTAAAATAGATTGATCACGAACCCCCATTTCATACGATCCTTATAAAATTTAGCACAGTCATATGCGTCAGCACGGATTTCTTCCAATTCATTTATTTGCAAACCCCTCTGGTTGCCAGATTTTGGGAGATCAAAATTCAATGATTTGATGGCTCAAAATGCTTGATGTTCCAATTCAACCGGGAGATGACAACTTTTACTAAAGACCAATCGGTAAGGCGACATGCCAATCGGAGTTTTAAACGTTGTTCGATACGCCCACAAAGCGTCATTCAGTGTTAGCGACCAGTCTTTACGGTTCGGATGGATTGTTTTCTCTAAAATCTGTTTAAGTTCCCGATTAGATACTTCAACTTGGCCACTTGTTTAAGGATGGTATGGTGTAGCAACTTTGTGTGTAACACCATATTTCTTCATTAATTGGGTGAACACTCTATTGCAAAAGTGCTTTCCCCCATCACTGATTGTCGCCTTTGAAATACCAAAACGTGAAAATACTTGATCCTTTAGGAATTTGATTACTACTTTGTGATCGTTTGTCTTACACGCTACAGCCTCAACCCATTTCGAGACATCATCAACCCCGACAAGGATGAACGTATTTCCAAACGAATTCGGAAAAGGACCCATAAAATCGATCCCCCAAACATCAAACAATTCAACTTCTACAATTGGATTGAGCGGCATCATGTTGCGCTTTGAGATCCAGCCCAATATTTGATAGTTATGACAAGATTTGCAATGCTGATGACAATCTTTAAAGATCGTCGGCCAGTAAAAACCACTTTAGAGGATCTTTGCTGCAGTCTTCTTGGAACTAAAGTGACCTCCACAAGCTAACTCATGACAGAACGAGATAATCCGTGGTTGCTTAGATTCAAGAATACACCATCATATGATTTGATCGGGATAGTATTTGAATAAATACGGATCTTCGAAAAAGTAATGTTTCACCCGAGCTAAGAAAATGGATTTCTCGTTCTTAGACCAATGGTGTGGTAATTTCTCGGTGACTAGGTAATTGACAAGATCCGCATACCAAGGTGGGCAGTCAATCCCAAACAACTGTTCATCCGAGAAGTGCTCTAAGATCTGAACGGGATCGTCAGATTTCTCAATAATAATTCGTGACAAGTGATCTGCCACCATATTTTCTTAGCCTTTCTTGTCTTTGATTTCTAAATCGAACTCTTGCAATAATAAGATCCATCTGATTAAACGTGCTTTAGCATCTTTCTTAGCGAATAGATAACGTAGGGCAGCGTGATCTGTAAATACCATGACTTTAGACCCTAATAAATAGGATCAAAATTTATCTAACGCGAAAACTACCGCAAAAGTTCCTTTTCGGTAGTCGAGTAGTTCAACTGGGTATCGTTGAGAGTGCGATTCGCATAGTAGATTACATGCGGTAATTTTTCTATTCTTTGTCCTAAAACAGCTTCAATTGCATAATCAGAGGCGTCGCACATGATTTTGAACAAGAAGTCTCAATTCGGAGATTGAATTATCGGGGCTTTTATCAACTCAGTCGTAATGGTTTCAAAGGCTTGCAAACATATATCGTCAAAGAGGAATGGGACATTCTTTGAAAGTAAGTTGCATAGCGGTCGCGCTATCTTGCTGAAATCTTTAATAAAACGTCGATAAAAACCGGCGTGTCCCAGAAAAGATCTTATTTCCTTAACTATTCTCGGTGGTGGTAGATTGGAAATTAAATCAACTTTAGCTTTATCGACCTTTATACCCTAAGACGATATGATGTGTCCCAAAACAAGGCCATCTTTAACCATGAAGTGACATTTTTCTCAGTTAAGGACAAGGTTCTTCTCCTGGCATTGTGCAAGTAGTAGGCGAAACTGTTTTCATGGATCGAGAAGTCGTCCATAAAAACTTCGAGGAATCGTTCAACTAAATCCAAAAAAATACTCAACATACATCTTTGGAATGTAGTTAGTGCATTATAGAGCCCAAACAGCATTCGTCGGTAGGAGAAAATACCAAAAGGGCATGTGAACATGGTCTTCTCTTGATCCTCAGGCGCAATGACTATTTGATTATAATCGGAATAGCCATCGAGGAAGCAATAGTAATCATGCCCGGCCAGTCTTTCTAACATCTGATCGATAAACGAAAGTGGAAAGTGATCTTTCCTTGTCATTAAATTTAACTTTCGATAATCGATACACACTCTCCAACCTGTTTGAATTCTTTTAGGAATTAGTTCGTTGCCCTCATTCTTCACCACTATGACTCCAGACTTCTTAGGACCACTTGTGTAGGGCTAGCCCATTTACTGTCAGAGGTGGGGTATATGATTGCAGCATCTAAAATTTTTATTACCTCATTTCGAGCCACGTCTTACATTATAGGGTTCAGTCTCCTCTGTGATTCCCTAGAAGGCTTAGCATTGTCTTCCAAGTGGATCCGGTGCATACACACCGTCGGACTAATGCTTTTGATAGCTCTTATCGACCATCCGATGGCACTTTTATGATCTTTGAGCACATTCATGAGTTGGCCTTCCTGATTTGCATCCAATTTTGATGAGATTATGACAGTTGAGTTTCATTCTCCCCTAGGTAGGCATACTTAAGATTTTCAGAAAGAGGTTTAAGTTCTAATGACACTTTCTCCTCCTCTTTCGGCTTTTCCTTGCTTAATTCAATTTGAACTCTAAAATCTTTATTCTTTTCTTCTCCCAGAAGCGGTGTGGAGTCCAACATTTGATTCACTTCTTGGATCATCAGATCAACATCAAAATTTTCTCCAAAATGCGCAAGACAAGTTGTTAAAGGATCTTCAATTTCGGATGCATGAAATATTTCTTCTACGATTTCATCGATTATGCAGGCTTGTGCATATTCATCATCCTCCATGGGTTGCTTGGCAATATTAAAGATGCTGAGTTCCACTGTCATATTCCCAAATAATAGATTCATGATCCCGTTTCGACAATTGATTAGCACATTGGAGGTTGCTAGGAATGGTCTTCCTAGAATCACCAGAATATTATTCTTCAAATTTGGTGCCAGTTCAGTGTCTAAAACAATAAAATCTACAGGAAAGTAGAAAGAATCCACCTTGATGAGGACATCTTCCACAATTCCTCGAGGGATCTTTACTGACCGATCAGCTAACTGAAGGGTCATCGCAGTGGTCTTAAGCTCTCCCAACTCGAGCTCCTTGTCAACAGAGTAAGGCAATAAATTGACACTTTCTCCTAAATCCAAAAGGGCCTGATCAATACAGTTATCGTCGATGACAATTGAGATTGTAGGACAACCTGGGTCCTTATATTTAATTAGGAGTTTCGCTTGCAACACTGAACTAACCTGCTTGGCTAAGAAAGCCTTTTTCGAAATATTGGTCTTTCTTTTGATTGTGACCAATTCCTTCAAAATTTTTACATAAGCAGGTACTTGTCGGATGGCATCCAGGAAGGGAATATTAATTTTTAATTGCTTGAAAATCTTATTTATTCCTTCCACATCATGATTTTTTTGTGGTACCATAAATCTTTGCGGGTATGGTACTATAGAAATAAAAATTTTCTTCTGTTCACTCTTTTCTTCTGTCGATCCTTTTGCATGTATTTTTTCTTCAATTTCTTCTTTCTCTTCAAATTTCTTTTCTCCATCAAACTTTTCCTCCTCCTCTGGCTACACCACTTTGTTATCAACCTGCTTTTCAGATCTCAACATTGTGATCGCTCGAATTTATTGTTGATTATCATCTTGTGATGAAGTTGGTGTTTGTTCAACAACCATTTGACCCCTTGGGTTAGGAACTGGTTGGCTGGGAAACGATCCTTTTTCTCTTTCATAGAGAAGAGTTGCCAATTGTCCAATTTGGGTCTCTATTTTAGAGATCGAGGATGTGTGAGAATGGATAATTTTCAACATGTCCTCAGTAGAAGGACATAGGAGGACGTTGGGCAGCATTTTCCAATGGATTGTTAAATCCAAGTGGTGGAAATATTGGTACAAAATTTTATTATTGAAAATTCTGGTTTAATTATCGTGGCTACCCAACCTGATTTTGATTGTATTGGAATTGATTTGGATTATTGAATCCTTATTGTGAAAATTGTCCTTGACCATAGTGTTGTTGTGGTCCTTGGTTGAAATTTTGTTGGGGATAGAAGTTCGTCCCCTATTTTCTAGGTTGTGTTCTTTGATTATCTTATTTTCACGAGAAATTTGGGTGGGTTCTCCAACTATTTGGATTATTCTCATTGAAAACGTTTCCTTGATTTCGCCCGTAGTTATTCACAACATTGAGCTGTTCAGATGTGTCTTCATGGTAGTTCTACATTGAAGGACAATCATCTGCTACATACGTTAGACTTGCACAGACTAAACATGGATCGGATTGTGTATTTATCATATGCACATTCTTCTTCAATTTCAATTTCTCCATTTGTTGTGTGAGGAAATCAATTTTAGCCATCAGATCCAGAGAATCCTTTACTATGTATAGTCCTCCCTTCTTGGTTGAATTTCCGGCTTGATCACGAGCTTTGACTGGTTGTTCCCAAGTCTTTGTGAAATCCCAGTGCTGGGAATCCTCGACCAACTTTTGTAGGAAACAATAAGATTCAGTTTCCTTGAGGCTCAGGAATCCTCCGCCATTCATTGACTCCACCAGATGTCTATTTGGTTGACTTAGTCCATTGCAGAAACACTGGACCAATCTCCACTTTGAGTATCCATGGTGTGGACATTTGAGTAGGAGATCCATGAATCTATCCCAAGCTTCATATAATCTCTCATCTTCTTGCGTGAAATCCGTGATTTCACATCTGAGGGCATTCGTCTTCGCCATGGGGAAGAACTTTGACAGAAACGTTTTGACCATCTGATCCCATGTGGTTATGGATCCTGATGGTAGAGAATTTAACCAGGCTTTTGCTTTATCCTTTATAGAGAAAGGAAAAAAGCATAGCCTGACAGATTCTTCGCTGAAGTTTTGGTATACAGATGAGCAAACTTCAACGAAGTCTTTAACGTGCTGGTATGGATCTTCTCTCTCCATGCCATGAAATATTGAAAGGATTTGGATGACATTTGTATGGATTTCAAACCGGTCGCCAGGTGTGGCGGGGTATACAATGCATGATAGGGTATTTGTAGTGATTGGAGAAAACAGTTCTCTCAATGTTAGCTCTCCTTCTTGTCCTTGTTCAATTTGTCAGTCATATTAACTTCAGTGGATGATTCACTTGAAAATTGTCTCCTTGATCTAGCGTTCTTACGATTAGACTGACAAGCACGTTCGATCTCAGAATTTAAAGGCTCTACTGTTTTTTCTTTAGAAGACCTAGTGTGCATGCAAATGACGCACAGAGTGGAGGTTTCAGGAAGGAAAACCTCAAGAGAGTATTTTATATATTTTTTTTTTCCTTCTTTTTTTTTTGAATCTCGATTGATCGAGTAAGAAGTTCGATTAATCGAGACAAAAGTCGATCAATCGAGTGGTATGCTCGATTAATCGAAACAGGACAGAGAATTAAATTTTTTTTTTTTTTAGCAGAAATACTGTTTTAATCCCCAGAAATTCCTAAAATTAACTGTCTATTTCCTAAAAATTCAGATTTTCTTGATTTAGTCCCCGACAGCGGCGCCAAAAACTTGATGTGATTTTTAATTGTGATGTTTTACTCGCAAGTGCATGAATCAGATTGTAGATAGTGGGTGTGGAGTACGAGATCATTCCCACGAGGACTAATGTAGAAGATCTAAAAAGATGAAACGGTAACTCAAGAAATCTACCAAGATTTAACAGTACCCTACCAATATTATAATTTAGGTAATTTTGTGAGATAAAATAATTACTGATTACAAAATAAAGTTTAATTGATAATTCAAAAATAGAGGTAGAGATGAAGATACTAAATCCTCCTATCTTTGGTTTGTTCTTCCCATAATACAAATCTAAGGATTAAACTATGAGATATACCATTGAAAAACATCTTTTATGGAAGACAAATGGTCAAAACCCGGATAGGTTTCACATTACATCCCTGCAATCATAACTTAATTTCAGAGATGATTTCTATATATAGATCTGGGATCAAGGGCATGACTCGGCACACTTGATCTCAGATACAAATAGAAATCATTCCCATAATGGGTAAAAAATTCTAACAAGAATACCACCATAGATCTGAGATCAAGGGCATGACTCGGCACACTCGATCTCAGATTAGGGAGTAATTAAGATAAAATTACCATCACAGGTCTGAGATCCAGGGCATGACTCGGCACACTCGATCCCAGTTAGTGGCGGGGATTTCATCCGTTCGAGATAGCATAACAACCATAAAACAAAATCTCAAATTTTAATCCTAGATTTATACTATTAGAAGTACATCCCTCGGATGGGAATCATTAGATCCCCATCTCTAAGAAATTAGCCACATATGTTGTAATTAAACGACATAAAAAAGTAATAAATAGAAAATAGCATTGATGTAATTAATTAAAATCCTTGATCCAAACTTAATCCACGAGTATAATGATCTTTAGAAACGAAATTAAAAATACTCTCTACTAATCTCTAAATTTAAACTAGGAATTAATTGAGCAAAAATAAATTCTCCGAAGAAGGAATGCTAAAACAAGAAGGTAAAAGAACAACAAAACTCTCCAAAAAATAAAATCTCTATATCTGCATATCTCTTGAGTTGTTGTTTGTGGCTTTAAATACTCTCCAAGTCTCGTAGCTCTCCTAGCCCGAAATGTCAGGGTCGATTAATCGACTTTACAAGTCGATGCATCGACTCCCTAGAAATCTGCACTAAGGAGTCCCTTCCATCTCAAACTCCATCATTTCCCTCAATTAATCGAGTGAAAGGTCGATTAATCGACCTTCCCAGATTTTCGTGAACTTTAGCCCAACTCTCCATCAGATGTTGTCTCGATATTTTAGCCATAACGTTCTACTCTGAACTTAGATTGATATGATTCTTGCGGCATTAGAAAGATGACAGAAAGCTTTACAGATTTTGTGTTTTAGCAAGTTCACGAATCTGACGTCTTGAAGGTCCAAATTGAGCTGCAAGTTGTACTAAGTTCTCGATGACCCAAGGTTGTAGTGTTTGACATTATTTTTGGAATTCTTAGGATGTTTTATGCCTTCATCGGACGGCTAAATATAAGTATTTAGGGGTGAAATATCATCATATTTCACTACTCATCAACTATACCAAAACATCCACATAAAAATGAACCCCATCTACAAGAAGATATCAGCTATCCAATGAAACCATGTCCACACATACAGTAACCATCAATATCCAAATAGAAACAAAGTATATAACCAACAGAAATTTGAAATTGTTCATGAGAGTAGAAATATTTCCCTGATCTTCCCTGATCATGCGAGTCCACCAGCACCTGCTCCATCATCAACGTCGTCTGACTCCTCAGAGACCTGCCATGCGTCAATCCTTTCTTAAAAGGTGGTGACATGTGCATCCACAAGGGCCACCTCCTCCCGCAAGTCATGTATAGCACCTTCGATAGTGTTGAATCGGCTGGAAACAAAATCGAATCGGCTCAACGCCAAATGTTGAAACTCAAGATTAGAGAGAGGATGATCACGGGCCTCAGTAGAGGAAGACGAAGCATGCTTGGCCGGAGGAGGTTTCGTAGGATCATTATGGTTGTCCCATGTGGTCTTAGCCGTAAAGAGATGGGAGGGTAAAAAATCAATTCCTTGATGAGTTTTGAGTGAATGTTGTGGAATATCGAAAAGCGAACCCATAATTTTTGAAACCACAATGGGGAACGGAATGGACGCATACTCCCAAGGGTAATGCATCGGGCACGAACAATCCACCAGATGATGGTGGGAACACAAACTAGGTGATCAGTGTCGATCAGCCACATGATGATCATCTCAGGAAGCCGACCTCATTGAAATTTCCAATCTTCAGCCAGAGGGTACCAAAAATAAGAAAGTGCAAGATGTAGAAATGATGTTTTAAACACCCTGGCGAGTACAGCCTTTAACAGATCCAGCCCCAGAACAAGACACACGTGATCAACAATGTTCTGCCATGAGTCAACAGGCAAGTCACAGATAGGGGCAGCCGGATCACGCAGGAAAAGAATCCCATTTGGGATGAGGGGAAGGTTGAGGAGTGACACAATGAGAGCGGGGGTAACGACGATCCTAGACCCGTGAACATGGGTGACTAAGAATTTCTCTTCCGTAGAAGAGACACTCGCTGCGAAGTCGTAGTTCCCGTAGAAATAGTGGACCAACTCGGAGTATGTTGAACCCCTAATGGAAAAGAGAGGAAACCAGCCATGAGATTTGAGCTTACCGTAAAAGGAGCACCCAGATAGACACTCGAGGTAGAAATGATGCTCCAACGCTAAGGTGCGTGAGCGAAGAAAACCAAAGTTCATATCTGCCATCTCTGAAATAAAGAACGGAGAAGAGGAGGGTGGAACCGAGGAAGTGGCGGCCGCCTTGGGCTTCTTGTGCGGAGCCATTGAAGAGCAGGACAAGGAGAAGAGTAGAAGAAGAAAATAAAAAGATACAGAGAGAATAAAAACTCGCTCCCCTTAAAAGATGAATAAATAAAGCCCACAGCTCGCTGTCTAATAAACCACAACGCGTTGTCATTAAGGCAGGGGAACGGTTGCCACTGAAGGGCATTACCGAAGGAGGCGGAAGTTTGAAATGTCGAGGCACAGCTCGTTGTGGAGGAGACCAGAGCGCATTGTCAGGCTGGCAACAACATGTCGCCTAGGGAAGCGTAACTAACAGGAAGTTACCAAAAAGGACCATAGCGTGTTGTAAAAATGTCACAGCGAGCTGTGTACAAGGATGTAAAAAGCGCTGCAGCCACAGTGAGCTGTCAGAAGACAACAACTCGCTGTGGCCACCACAAACAGGAGGACACTGTAAAAATGCAGCGCACTGTCAGAAGAAAGCAGTGCGTCGTCAAGAAGAAGAAACAATAATCCCCAGCCACAACGAGTTGTAACATGACAGCAGCTCGCTGTGGACACCACACGAACAGATGGTTGTAAAAAAATACAGCTCGGTGTTCCCCGACAGCAGCGAGCCGTGCACTAAAGAACCAGAAATACCAAGCATCCGCAGCGAGCTGTCGAAAGACCCCAGCTCGCTGTCAGCCTCACACCAGAGAGTGATACAAAAAATGCAGCGCGTTGTCAACCAAAGGGAAAAAAACTCAGGTGGTGCAGCAACAACACGCTGTCAAAGTTCTAGCGGCGCGCTGTGGATCTCAGTCTTACAAACACAAACCCCAGTCACAGCTCGATGTGGTGAACGCACAGCGCGTTGTGTATCGCAAAAAAATATAGAGCAGAAAACCAGAGACAGGGACGCAGAAAAAAAAATGAGAAAAGAAAAACTCCAGCAGCAGCTCGCTGTGGGGAGACCACAGCGCGCTGTCGGCACAAAATTTTTTATTTTTTTTTAGAATATATGAGGAGAAATTCAGGGGTGATATCAAGCAAAGATGTGATACAAAAATAAAGTACCTAGCAAGAACGAAGTGCATTTACCCATACAATCAGATCTAAGCTATTTAAGTGAGAAATATATCAAGTTATGCAGGAGTTCAACAACAACTAAGACCATATCATATGAAGAAGAACACGTCTCTTACGATCATCAGCATTTCCAACCCAATCGGCATAAGAATAGTAAGCAACAGAGGAAGATGTATCAAATGGGTACCAGAGACCCAACTCGGAAGACCCATTCACATACCAAATGACCCGCTTAAGACATTTTAAGTGAGATTCACGAGGAGAGGCCTAATAACAAGCACACAAACCAACACTAAAGGCAATATCAGGACGAGTGAAAATTAGATAGAGAGGACTTCCTATCATACTACGATACAGTGTGTTGTTAACTTCCACTCTAGTGAAATCTTTTGAAAGTTTGAAAGTAGTGCTCATGGGAGTCCGAGCATGCTTAGTGTTTTCAAGCTCAAATTTCTTAATAAGCTCAAGTGCATACTTGGATTGAGAGATGAAAATGTCAGAAGAGCATTGCTTAATTTGCAACCCAAGAAAACAAGTGAGCTCACCAAGACGACTCATTTCAAATTCAAATTTCATTAGATTAGAAAACCATTCAGTTTTGGGTGCATGGGTGGACCCAAAAATAATATCATCCACATAGATTTGGGCCATAATTAAAGTATTTTTCTCCTTTAAAATGAAGAGAGTCTTATCGACTCCTCTACCAAAACCATTTGACACAAGAAACTTTGTCAACCGTTCATACCAAGTACGAGGATCTTGCTTAAGACCATAAAGAGCCTTCTTCAATTTATACACATGAAGGGGGCAGTAAGGGTCTTCGAAACCTTTCGGCTGCTCGACAAACACTTCCTCTTTCAACAATCCATTAAGGAAAGCACTTTTTGACATCCATTTGAATTAGTTTAAAGCCCAGGTTATAAGCAATAGAAAGCATGATGCAAATGGACTCCAATCTAGCAACAAGTGCAAATTTCTTATAAAAATCAATACCCTCAACTTGGGTATAGCCTTGGGCAACTAACCGCGCCTTTTTCTTTATCACATTCCCTTTCTCATCCGTCTTATTCTGGAATATCCATTTAGTTCCAATGACACAAATACTAGATGGACGGGGAACAAGATCCCACACATCATTTTGAGAAACTTGAAGTAACTCCTCTTGTATGGCAAGAATCCACTTTTCATCATTGAGAGCATCCTTCACATTTTTTGGCTCAACCGACGATGTGTAACACACATAGCATATGACGTTAGCCACATGTTTCAAGCTATGTCGGGTTTGTAACCCGACGCTAGGATGACCCACCCAAAATATCACTCAGAGAGTGACTTTTCATATTCCTAGCATACGAAGGATGCTTCTTTTTAACACTGGGAGGTTTCTCAATACTAGGGGAAGAGGACTCATTGTTCTTAGTAAGTTGGCTCTCTTCAAGAGGAATAGAAGGGAGATCACCCAAATCAAAAGTGTCATGAGGTATCAAACTATCCTCACCATTATCAACAACATGAGAAGTACAAGCACGGTAAACAATGACCACATTGTAAGACTCCATGGACTGAGTTCTCAAGTTGAAGACCCGAAATGATCGACTATTTTGAGCATAACCAAGGAAGATTCTGGGGTCACTCTTGGGATCAAATTTTCTCAAGTTATCTCTATCATTCAAAATATAGCATTGACTTCTAAAAGTCTTAAAATGACTCACTTTAGGCTTCTTGTCATTCCAAATCTCATAGGGTGTTTGATTAGTACCAGGACGAACAAACACTCTATTAGAAATGTGGCAGGCCGTAGAAACAGCTTCGGCCCAAAAATGTTGGGCTAAATCTTTGACATTCAACATAATACGTGCCATCTCTTGAAGCACACGATTTTTCCTTTCAACCACTCCATTTTGCTAAGGAGTGTGACGTGAGAAAAACTCTTGCATGATTCCCAAGGAATTACAGAACTCATCAAACTTGGAATTACTAAAGTCACCACCTCTATCACTCCTGATACGTTTGACATTAACACCCTTCTTCACTTGACATCGTCTAATAATGATGACAAATTCATCAAAAGCACTTGATTTCTCTCTCAAAAAAGTAATCCAAGAATATCGAGAGAAATCATCAACCATGACTAAGATATATTTATTTCCTTTAATACTGCTAACCTTCATTGGTCCAACAAGATCAAAGTGAATAAGATCAAGGATCCGAGAGGTAGCAATACTAGAGAGTTTTTTGTGAGGAGCTCGAGTTTGCTTGTCCAACAAGCACCACAGACCGAGGTAGAACCTTTTCTTAGTTTAAGTAGGCCTTTGATAATTTCATCATTAGCAATTTTTACGAGGTCCTTAGTATTTATGTGACCGAGACGACGATGCCACAGTTCAAATTCATCACTAGAAGCCAACATGCAAGCAGGATCAAATTGAATATGAAACGTATAACAATTATCAAAAGATTTAATGCCACTTATGGAAACACTTCTAGATTGGTCAACAACCGAACATCCAAACTTAGTAAAGTTGATGTTCATCCTTTCATCACACAGTTGACTAATGCTGATAAGATTAGTCTTCAACTCATCAACATATAAAACTTCTGAGAGCTTAGGACAGTCAGGAGCATTGACCACTCCTTTCCCAATAATTTTGGAGCAACTCCAATTCCTAAAGGTGATAAAACCAGAGTCACATTTTTCAAGAGATGAAAAGTATGACTTATTTTCTGTCATATGTTTTGAGCACCCACTGTCAAGAAATCACTTAGATGGTTCAAAAGCTTGCAAAGCAGTGTGTGCAACCAACACATTTTCAAAACATTTCTTCACCTATTTCCACTCCATCAAATTTCCAAGTCTCTTCAATCGATAGAAAATTATCGTGTCATGCTTTTGGCGAAAGAGATCCATTTTTCTAGCAGGACACGAGAGGTTTATGTGTCCTTTTCTTCCATAGTAAAAATAGATTGGACCTTTTTTCCACTAGCCAAACAAGCATGAGGAGGGGAGGTGAGAAGAGGAGGTAACGTGGATGAAGATTCACATTTAGAAATTTTTGCACTTTGGGAACAAATTTCACTTTTCCTTTACCTTTCTTAACAAGGGTAGATTGATTCAATTCCTTAAAACCCAACCCGCTGTTATCACCCCATCCCCTACAAGCATCCCAAGTCCTTTGAGTGTTAACCCTAGCATTTTGTAACTTCCTAGGGTGATTTTTTCATTCCAAAGTTCTCTCTTGAGCCTTTCATTCTCAACACTCAAACTGTTGTATTTAAGATAATACTCAGCCCCCTCAAATTCCAAAAACTTAATTTTATCCCTTAGGCTTTTTATCTCATTTTCTAAAGATTCAACATTTTCAATCAAAAAATATTTCTCAACATTTATAACAACACACGAGGATGAGAGCGAAGACACATCTTGGATTAACTTCATCTTCTCTTTATTCAATTGAATATTGACAAGATAAAGTTCATCATACACCTCAAATATGTCAACCTCATCTTCCTCTTCATCCGAACCATTAGGGGTCACAAGAGAGGAAACATGGTTCTCCTCATAAATAGATGCAACAAATGCCCGAAACTCATGTTAGGACACATTTGACTCATCTGAGGAACCCTCATCACTAGTGTCATCTTCTTTTGCCACAACCATGGCTTTAGATTTTTCAAAAAAATTCTTCTTGTTGGGGCAATCATAAGCAAAATGCCCATAACCGCGACACTTGAAACATTATGTTTCCTCAGAAGATTCCTTATGAGAATTTTTAATGGGAATCTTTGGCTTACCATAAAACTTGCCAGCACTATTTTTATTTTTGAAAAATTTCTTGAATTTATTCGCAAACAGAGCAAGGTCCTTATCATCATCACTACCACAATCCTCATCATCATCCTTTTTCTTAGAAGATCGAAAGGCTACATCTTTTTGCTTTTGATTTCCTTGAATCTCGGATTCATAGGCTTGAAGAGATCCCACAAGTTCATCTATATTGATCTTGTCAATGTTTTTACTTTCAGAGATAGGAATCACCTTGGGTCTAAACCTTTCAGGCAAGGATCTTAGAACCTTCCTGACAACTTTATTTGGTGGTATCTCCTCTCCAAGGTAAAAAGACCTATTGACAATATCATTTAGCTTGGTGTAGAAGTTCGTAAACTTCTCATCATCATCCATTCGAAGATTCTCAAATTACGTTGTTAATATTTGCAGTTTGATAATCTTAACCTGAGGAGTCCCTTCAAATGTATTCTCGAGAATCAATCAGGCATCTCTTACCACCTCATAATTGTAAATCCTCTTAAACTCAGAAGCCGTTACAGCTCCAAAAATGGCATACAAAGCTCTAGAATTATCATTTGCAACATGCTTTTCTTCACCACTATAACGGTTAGTGGGTTTAATACTGATTTTCTCAATTCCATCTAAATGGGTCATTTCTTGAGGTGGAGACCTACCAATCTCAACAACAGACCAAACCATGATGTCCATAGATCTGAGAAAGGCCCTCATCCTAGCCTTCCAATATGGATAATTATAACCATCAAACAACGGAGGTCGTGTTGTGTAAATGCCCTCTCTAGGTAAATCAAAGCTTCCCGAATACGCCATAGATGCTCGATTCAGAAAGAATCAACAAAGCGAACTTTGCTTTGATACCAATTGAAATTTCGTAGATCTCCAAAATTGATCGGGTATTCAATTAGTTCTAATTAATCTAGAGATTACACTATAACGCCAACAATCACCACAACACGAGATATACATGGAAACCCAATCACTGAGAAAAACCACGGGACCTAAGTCCACAAACCAAACCCACTATGAAATAAAAAGATTACAAAGAGTTTCGAATGATATACCGACAAATGCACATGCCCTATCAAACCCTAATGCAAACCAACTTCCCGTCGCTGGTCGCCTCCATAGCTTTTCGATTTGGATGCTCTCTTTTATCGTTGATGAACACACAAGGATCCACCTTGAAGCCCACAACGCTATCAATCACACACCCTAATCTCTAGGGATAAACTACCACTCAATACACTTGAGCAAAACAAAGTAAAATGAAGATGAAGAAGGATAGAAACCTTTGAGTTAAAATCTTTTGCAAAACACAAGTAGTTTTCAAAGGTTGAAGGAGAAGAAGATCAAGGGTTTTTGGGCTCAAGGAAGAAGAAACTCTCTTAGCTTGCTGAACTCTCCTCTTGATCCAAACACTCTTTCAACAAAAACCCTAACACCCCTTAGAAATTCAAAATCTGGAAAAGTCCAAAAACAAACTTTTCAGCTAAGTTGAAGATTTGTCGCGAAGGACCACAACTTGCTGTGATTCATGTGATAGCGAGCTGTGGTCACAACGCACTGTGAGAATCAACCATAGCACACTGTGGCCACCACAACTCGCTGTGACACAAATCACAGCATGCTATGACTGTAGAGAGACTACAGCAGTGGCAGCACGTTATGGTGACTCCCATAGCCCACTGTGAGCAGATCTTCAAAGTATTTTAAATTAAAAACATTTAGTCATTTGATTTAAACCAATTTAAGATTTACAGATAAGGGATGTGACAGATAGCCTTGATCAATCAAGATAGGAACCATCTATCTTGGCACACACATATCCTAAGGGAGATCCACACGAATTTTATCGTAAGGTGTGACAAACAGGTTCTTACACTTTCTTCCATGGATAATAGCTAGCAAAAATAGTCATTTCTATGGTTGTAACTTACGAATGTAATCACCACATTCTACTATCAAACTGCAATTTTGAAAAAATTAAATGAAATTTTTCATGAAAAAGAAAGATGGGAGTGCCTAAGAATTGGTGCATCGGTAGATTCCGTAGTTGGACTATTATTGTACAAAGAACCTTATAAGTACCCTTTCGAGTGCGTTGTGTATAATGTTTGATTCATGAAAATAAAACATGCATAAATGTAGTGAAATTGAGGGAGAAATAGCTTCAACTAGCTAATTCAGTACAAATATTGTAAGACCTCATTTGAGTTGAATACTAATGTATACCAAACCACATCCTAGACCACTAACATTACTGATGCTTACCAAAAACCACATTGCAAGTTCATGGAAGGACCTTCTTATTGCAGGGAGAAAGCAGCTGAATCCAGTGATACTTCAGTGGGGTCAACATCAGATGAATCAGTACAGTCATCCACGAACAATGAGATGGTGGAAGAGGTGGTTGAAAGGCTTGAAAATAAATTATGGGGTCACCAGACACAAGACAAAGAGAAGTTAAATCAGAATAGCACAGACAAAATTATTGAAATTGGAAGGAAGCATGGCATGAGGTTTCGGGGGACTGATGATCAAAATTTTTTTGAAGCGATTAATAAAGATAGAATTGAATCTGCTTTTAGTAGAAAAGGTAAAGGAAGAAGGGAATTACAAAAACTAGATTGGGGGTTATCTTATAAGAAAGGTAATTGCAAGGTATAACTATTCTTATGAATGGTTTAGGGTTGTTTCTTTGGGATTGGCGTGTTAGAATGTGGATCTTATCTTGGAATGCAAGAGGTATTTGTGATCTAAATAAGAGGGCTACAGTTAAGAAGGTTATTATAAACAACAACCCATTGGTGATTACTCTTCAGGAAATTAAATGGGGAAGCACTGATAATCGAAAGATATCGTCGACCTCGGGTGGCAACCAGTGGGGATGGGAAAGCTTGGATGGATTCTATCGGGGCTTCAAGAGGTATTATAGTGGCTTGGAATAGCAGAGAGATTGATGGGCTGGAATCAGAAGTTGGTGAGCACTCAGTGTCAGTGTTGCTGAAAAATAGATCAGATGGCATGGTCTGGGCTTTTACTGGGGTTTACGGACCCAATGAAGACTCTCATAAAGAAGATTTTTGGTTTGAGTTAGCTAGTATGGCAGTTCGGTGGGAAGGCCCTTGGTGTGTGGGGGTGATTTTAATGTTGTCAAATTTGTGTCGAAAAGGATCGATGAAAGACTTGACAAGTATGGTATGAGACAATTTATTAGTTTTGTTAACACATTTGGGTTAGTTGAGTTTGATATGAATGGGGTTTTGTATACTTGGTCGAACCTGCAAGATATGCCCAAATTAAGCAGAGTGGATCGGTTTCTTTGTACTAATGAATGGATAGAAGCTAATCCTAATACGATTTTGGAAGGGCTCCCTAGACCCACTTCTGATCACATCCCCATCTTGCTCAGTTGTCCGATTAGAAATGGTCGTCCGGGCTCATTCAAATTTGAGAATGCATGGTTGAGAGATGAGAATTTCAAGGAATTGGTTATAAAATGGTGGAATGATTACCAGATATAGGGATGTGCGGCGTTCAGACTGGCAATGAAGTTAAAAAAAATCAAGGGTGAGATTAAAATTTGGAATGTAAATTTTTTCGAAAAGGTGGAACAAACAAAAGATAATATCCTTAAGGAAATTAGAGTTTTAGATCTTTTGGAAGAGTCTAGGCCTCTTAATGGGGAGGAGTCCGATCTCCGTACAGCCTTTAAGATGCATTATAATGAAAAATGTGTGGAAGAAGAGATCATTTGGAAGCAAAAGTTGAAGGTTCACTAGTTACAAGAAGGTGACAATAACACTAAGTTCTTTCACACGCTAGCCAATGCTAGGAGTAAGAGGAACTATATTAGCAGTTTAATTGTGGATGGTAGAGGTGGTTAAGAAGGAAGAAATATGTGCTGAAATTGTTATGTTTTATGAGAAGCTGACACAGAAGAAATCAGAGAGAGACCTGTGTTGGATGGTTTAAATTTTTGTTGCCTCTCTAAAAATCAAAAGCTTGGGTTTGAAAGCTCCTTTACCGAGGAGGAGGTTAGAAAGGTTATCATGAGTTGTGGGAAAACCAAAGCCCCGAGTCCTGATGATTTTACTATGGAATTTTTTCAATTCATGTGGGAAACCATCAAAGGTGGCATTATGGATTTGTTTAATGAATTTTACGAGAAGGGAAATGTGGATAGGAGTATGAATTCTACCTTTATTACTCTTATCCCTAAAATGGAGAGGGCTGAAGAAATAAAAGACTTTAAACCCATTAGTCTTCTTGGCATCCTTTACAAGATTCTTTCAAAAGTTTTGGCTAATAGATTGCGAAGCGTAATAAAATGCATTATATCGGTGAACCAGGGTGCTTTTATCGAAGGCCGCCAACTGTTAGACATGGTTGTTGTAGCTCATGAAGCAGTTGATTCGGTAAACAAAGGTGGTGGGGAAGGCATTATCTAAAAATTTAATATGGAAAAGGCATATGATAAAGTCAACTGGGATTTCTTATTGTTTGTGATGGGTAGAATGGGCTTCAGAGAGAGATGGAGGAAATGGATGCATGATTGTTTTTCATCATCTTAGTTTTCTATTTTGGCAAATGGATCACCAAGAGGATATTTTCAGAGTACTAGGGGTTATGGCAGGGTGATCCCTTGTCTCCAATGTTGTTCAATATAGTGGTTGAAGCTTTAAATGTTTTGCTTGTTAAGGCGGCTGAATTACAGCAATGTCAAGTTTGTATGATTTCCAGTAAGGGCCCTATGATTACCCATCTTCAATATGTAGATGATACAATTGTGTTTTGTGGAGCAAGTTTGAATGAAGTTTATGCAATAAAATGTGTTCAATATTTACGAAACGGTGTTAGGCCAAAAAGTTAATCTTCATAAATCAAAGCTTTCTGGAATCCGAGTAGAGCAACAGATATTGATTTCCTTAGCCGACAGTGTTGGGTGCATGCTAGAAAGTCTCCCTATTATTTCCTTAGGTTTACCGTTGGGAGTGGGAAAACCCTGTGTGAAGTTATGGGATCCAGTTATCACCAAATTTGAGAAGAGATTAGTTGTGTGGAAGAGCAAAATGCTTAGTAACGGGGGTCGTTTGACGCTTATCGAGGCTACTTTGTCATCTCTTCTTATCTTTTACATGTCTATGTTTAGAGCTCCTGAAACAGTGGTGAAACGGATGGAAAAGATAATAAGGAATTTCCTTTGGGAAGGGAGTTGAGATATAAAGAAATTTCAACTTTTAAAGGAGACTTGTTGTCTATCTAAGAAAGATGGAGGCTTAGGTATTCGCCATTTAAGCCTGACAAAAAAAACCTTGCTAGGCAAGTGGATTTGGAGAATGGGAGATGAGGAGGAACAAAATCATATGTGGCGGAAGGTGATCTCTGGGAAATGTAGGGATCCTAGTAATTTTTCCAATATAAGAAGCTCTGCTTATAGAGGTTCTGGATGGTGGAAGAGTGTTTGCTCAATTGTGGATGAGTTTTGGAAGGGAGTCAGTTTCAGATAGGGGATTGGTGATAAAATTCATTTCTGGGATGATATTTGGGTTATTGATATGCCCTTGAAAGATAAATTTTCATATTTATATCAAATTTCTCAGAATAGAGAAGGTTGTGTTAAAGATATGTTTGTTACGGTTAATGAGAGTGTGGTTTTGAATATTCGAGTGCGGGGAAATTTGCAGGAGGTGATTTCTATGAGACTTATTGCAGGGACCTTTGTTTTTGGCAGTATCATTCGAAGGGGATATTTTCGGTGAAATCCTTTTACTCCTCTCTTTATCAAAGTCCTGATAGTTGTCACAATTGGGTCAAGATTTGGAATCTTATGATTCTGTCGAAGATTAAATTTTTTGGATGGAGTGTTGGATGGGGAAGGATCCTCACTTTTGATCAACTGAATAGACGAGGAATGGGACTAAGATATAGATGTGTGATGTGCTTTCAAGATGAGGAATCTGTTAATCATTTAATGCTTCATTGTTGGATAGTTAGGCAACTTTGGAGTGTGGTTCTATAAACTTTTGGAGTTTCTTGGGCGTTTCCTGAGCATTGTGCCAACCTGCTAGCATGATGGGATGGTTTTGAGTTGAAGGATCTAAAGGATGAATATTGGAAATTTATGGACTTAGCGGTGATGTGGTCTCTATGGTCAGAAAGGAACAACAGGGTGTTTAACAAAAAAAGAAAATCTGTCTTTATGATTATGAAGTCGGTAAGAGATTTGGCTATTGATTGGATAAATATTAGTATTAAAGTTGGGGATAGTGTGGATTGGGACAACTTGCTCGATTAATCTTTTTTCCTCTCGCTTTAAAGAGGGATATTCATGATCTTCGGCATTTGATGACCCGGGGGTGAGGTTTTTGTATGTGTAGAGTGGGGTAGTATTTTTGTGACAGCTTGGATTTCGGTACTCCGAAACCCACGCCGTCAGTGGGTTTCGGAGTGCTGAATTCTGGGTTGTCACAGTTGGTATCAGAGCTTATGACATTAGAGATATCCAACAAGTCTTAAACAGTTTAGAGATTTGAGATTTTGTTGGATACTAGGGACCGTCTGTTAATGAGACTTTTGTTTCATTGTAACAGATTCTAATGGATCAACGAGGTAGAGGTCGACCTAGAGGAGGTCGCCAGAGAAGCGTGAGGAGTATAGACGATATTCCTTCGGGATTCGGTAGAGAGCAAAGACCACCTCCTGGGGAGGAGGGGGGTCATCGAGATGAGGCCACAGATAGGATGGCTAGAGCCATGGAGGTCGTAGCCGTAGCCGCTGCTATGGCTCAACAGACCCAACAAACTGCTCTGTTGACGGAACAGACTGCGATACTAGCCGCCAATAATGTGGGTCATCATCATCAGCCGCCACCACCACCTCCTCCTGCACTATTGCCATCATCTTTTGTGGACTTTAGGAGATTGAGACCTTCGAGTTTTCAAGGACAGACGGATTCGATGGAGGCAGAGAAATGGTTGAACCAAATGGAGAAGCTATTAGAAAGACTTCAGAGCCTTGAAGATGAGAACGTTGGTTGGGCTTCCTTCCAACTTGAAGGTGACGCCGATGCTTGGTGGAAGTCGGTGTTATGAAAGAGGGAAGTTGAGGGTCTACATGACCCGTGGACATAGGTCGAATTTGTGAGAGTGTTTAACAAGGAATATTTTCCAAAACAAGTCCGGAATCAGTTGAAGATGGATTTTGCCAATTTAGAGCAAGGGAGCATGACCGTATGGTAGTACGGTAATAAATTTGTATGTTTATCATGGTTTGCTCTAGAATTAGTGGCTACCGAAGAAATGAAGGCCAATAGATTTGAAGAAGGCCCGAGACCGAATATTAAGGATAGGGTGTCGATGTTCGAACTTGAAATGTACGCCGAAGTGATGGGAAAAGCCATCGTAGCTGAGAGATACATAAACAACATGTATAAGAGGCGTGATTTATAGAACAAGAACAAGGCCAGTCAAGGGAGAGCGAGTGACTACGACTCGGGGAATAAAAAGTCAAGGTTTGTAGCACCAGCTCTAATTTCAAGGCCACCCTACACGAGTTACCATAGCCCCACGACATCTACTCCCACAAGACCATTCTGCATAGAGGGCTCTACTCAGACTCAGATGTCCGGAGCATCAGTCACACAGGGATCTTCGAGAGCGGCATCGTCTAGTCCGCAAGTCAAATGTGCCCGTTGTGGCAAACCACATAAAACATCGGACTGTAGATGGGACACGGGAGGTTGTTATAAATGTGAAAAGATGGGCCACATGATAAGAGACTGACCCGAGATGAGGAAGGAAGGTACGGTGTCGACTGCTACGGCGTAGAGGCCTACACGATCTATGAGGCCCCCTGTCCAAGGCCCGCTTTTACAGTTACAGCTGAAGATGCTCGTATAAGCAACGATGTAATTCAAGGTATAATCTTCCTATTATGTTTAAATTTGTTTACTTGCTTTCTAGATGAAGAAAGTGCATTGATAGGAAGATCTAAGTTCATTTTGATGATTGTGTGATCTTGACATGCATGTCGGAACGTTTAGTATATGTATTAATATATAGGTATGTTACAATTGTATCAAGAAAATGACGGCGATCGTTGTGATGCACGAGTTCTGATAGACTTGGGGTCTACCCACTCGTTCGTAACTCCGGAATTTGCAGGGAGATTGAAAATCGTTCCCGAGGAGTTAGATTTCATTCTGGATGTGTCAGTTCCTACGGGAAGTGCAATAACCACAGACACTTGTTGGTCAATTATTATTCAAGTGAAAGATCAAGAGACCTTTATGGATCTCATCTTGTTGAACATGCAAGGGTTCGATGTACTCCTTGGCATGAATTGGCTATCCGCTTATATGGAAGCGTTAATTGCTTACGAAAAGTGGTCACTTTTTGTCCACCAAGACAGAAATCTTTTCGATTTATTGATGATAAGGGCAAGATCATGTCGATCATCTTCGCGGTGCGAGCTATGAGAATGATGAAGAATGGGGCGAAGGATACCTAGCTTTCCTATAAGAACAAAAGGAAATGAAGAATGTGATCACCGATATTCTGATTTCCTGTGAGTTTGAGGACATATTTCCTGACGAATTACCAGGATTACCACCCGATCGGGAGATTGAATTCATAATTAATTTAGCTCCAGGCACAGAACTAGTCTCCAAAGCTCCCTATCGAATGGCTCCTGCCGAATTGAAAGAATTAAAGGAGCAATTATAAGAGTTGTTGGATAGGGGCTTCATAAGACCCAGTGTATCCCCTTGGGGAGAACCAGCCTTATTTGTGAAGAAGAAGGACGGGTCGATGAGACTTTGCATCGACTATCATCAATTAAATAAGATTACAATCAAGAACAAGTGCCCATTACTCAGGATCGACGATCTGTTTGACCAGTTGTAAGGGGTGACATTCTTTACGAAGATCGACTTGAGATCAAGGTATCATCAACTGAAAGTGAAGGCCGAAGACGTTCAAAAGACGGCATTCAAAATTAGATACGGGCATTACGAGTTTTTAGTGATGCCTTCCGGCTTGACCAACGCACCACCTTCGTTTATGGATATCATGAACAGGGTGTTTAAATCACACCTTGACACGTGCGTAGTGGTGTTTGTGGATGACATTTTGATTTACTCAAAGACCAGAGAAGAACACGAGCAACAGTTGCACATCGCATTGCAGACACTACGTGAGCATAAGTTATATGCCAAACTCAACAAGTGTGAGTTCTGGTTAGAACAAGTTTTCTCGGCCATGTAGTTTCAGAAGCAGGTGTGATAGTTGATTCGACAAAGATTGAGGCGGTAGTAGATTAAGAACAATAGAAGACTGTGACGGAGATTCACAGTTTCTTCGGTCTAGCTGGGTATTATCGATGATTTGTGGAAGGATTCTTCAAGATTTCAGGACCACTCACGCAACTTACGAGAATGAATGTTAAATTTGAGTGGACCAGTGAATCTGAAGAGAGCTTCCAAGAACTCAAGAAATGGCTTACCTCTGCTCCAGTGTTAGCTATTCCATTAGGTAGTGGGAGATTTGCTGTTTATAGTGACGCATCATATGGTGGTTTGGGTTGTGTATTGAATCAGAACAGTAAGGTCATAGCCTACGGATTGAGACAGTTGAAAGAGCACGAGACGCACTATCCGACGCACGATCTAGAGTTAGCCGTGATGATTTTTGCGCTTAAGATTTAGAGGCATTACCTATATGGTGAGACCTTTGAAATCTTCACGGACCACAAAAGCCTCAAGTACCTATTTATGCAGAAAGAATTTAATATGAGGCAACGTCGGTGGATAGAATTTCTCAAGGACTACAACTGCACTATTCAGCATCACCCAGGTAAAGCAAACGTTGTGGCAGACGCGTTGAGTAGGAAGGATGTAGCTCAGTCGGCTAGTCTCATTATGGGACTTCGATGATGGAAACTATTGAAAGACCTTTCTTTGTACGATCAGAATATAGAGGTTAAGGATTCTGGTGTGTTGTTGGCAAATATCACAATCAGACCAATGATTTTTTATCGCATTTATGAACTTCAAATGAAAGACGCAGAGCTCGTAAAGATCCGACAAGGGGTGACTGCCAGTACAAGTGTGGATTTTTCTATTAAAGAGGATGGATCATTGCTATTCCGTGGACGCCTATGCATACCGATTGATGCTGATTTGAGGCAAACTATATTGGACGAAGCTCATAAGTCCAAGTATGCCATTCATCTTGGTGGTACTAAGATGTACTAGGATTTACAGAAGAACTATTGGTCGAGAGGATTGAAGAAAGACGTTGCCAAATATGTATCATAGTGTCTGGTATGTCAGCAAGTAAATGTGGATCACAGACGCCCGGCAGGTCTTTTACAACCTTTGCCAATATCAGAATGGAAATGAGAGTCTATCTCCATGGACTTCATTGTGGGATTACCAAGGACGATGAGGCACCACAATGCTATATTGGTAATAGTGGATCGACTGACGAAGTCGGCACACTTCCTGCCCTACAACACAACATACACAGTAAGCAAGTTGGCAGATTTGTATATGAGAGAAATTGTTCGACTACACGATATTCCGACAAGCATCATGTCCGAACGTGATCCGTTGTATACCTCGATATTTTGGCAAAGATTTCAAAAAGGTATGGGCACGAGATTGGACTTTAGTTCGGCATTCCATCCGCAGACCGATAGTCAAACGGAGAGAGGCAATCAGATTATTGAAGATATACTTCGAGCGTGCATGATTGATTTTCAAGGATCATGGAATCAGCATCTATCGTTGATTGAATTCACGTATAATAATAGTTTTCAGCAGAGCATTGGGATGGCTCCATATGAAGCTCTATATGGACGGAGGTGTAGGTCTCCGATCAACTGGGAGGAATCAAGCGAAAAATTTATATTGGAACCGGAAGTCATAAAGAAAAATGTCGAGACCGTTCGTATTATAAGAGAAAGAATCGAGACAGCACAAAGTCGGTAGAAGAGCTATGCAGATATCAATCAATCAAGCATAGATTTTCAAGTAGGAGATCACGTATTTGTGAAGATATCTCCAATGAAGGGTGTGATGCGCTTCGAAAAGCGCGAAAAGTTGAGTCCTCGCTATATTGGACCGTTCGAGGTATTGGGAAGAGTTGGTGAAGTTGTATATAGGGTTGCATTATCCCCGCAACATGATAGAGTGCACGACGTGTTTCATGTTTCTATGTTACGGAAATACGTAAGTCATATCCTCGATGTGCCACCAATTGAAGTCTACAAGGATTTGACGGTCATAGAAGAACCAATGCAAATTTTAGACCGAACTGAACAAGTGTTACATACAAAATTGATTCCCTTGGTGTTGGTCCAATGGAAGAATCATTCTAAAGAGGAAACTACATGGGAGCGCGAAGCTGAGATTCGCGACTAGTACCCTTCATTATTTCAATGATCTAGAGAGAGAAAGGATTTTGTAAAAGTCCATTGTGACTTCAAGGGCATGTAAACAATTTAAATGATGAATGAGATTTATAAATTAGAAGTATGGAACTCAAGATTTTTGAAGAAAACTCAAAAACACAAAAATTGAGTGTTTTCTGCTAATTTCGATCGATCGAAATTATTTTCAATCGATCAAATATGATTTCGATTGATCGAAGTGTAAACCGATCGATCGAAATGACCAGACAGAAGAAGGGATATTCATTAAATCAAGGCTTAATAAATTCGTTCGATCAAATTAATTTTCGATCGATCGAACTTGAAATCTGTTTGATCGAAATGAGAGCTTGTCCGATCAAACTGAAAAATTTATTTGATCGAATTGATTTTTGTTCGATCAAAAATTTTAAAGGCCATAGGTCACCTGAGAAAATCCGATCGGTCGAAAAAATTTCTCATCCAATCGAATTTAGGACTCGATCGATCGAAAATATTTTCGATCGATCGAAATCGTAGCCCAGTACTTCTTAAGACAATTTCGATTGATCGAAATCGCCATTCCTTTTACTTAATTAAAAATTCGATCGATCGAAAATTAATTCGATCAATCGAACCGCACAGTATATATATGAACTGAGTTTTAGTTCAAAATTTTCAAAAATTTTGGGGGTTTCCACTTAGGATTTTTCGTGGGTTTCTTTTAAAGGATCAAACGATCGAATGATTGCGTGCGAATCCTTCGGGAAATCGAATCCAAACTTCTTCAAGAGGTAATGCCCTAAATTTTTCCTTGCGATTTCGCATTTAATTCGTCTATTTCCAATTGATTCTAAAGAAACCCTAGGTTTTTCTTTTTAAAACCATGGCCCCTAAAGAGAGGTTAGCATCAAAACCAACCACATCCGAGGAACCCAAATCCATGATGGGTTCTTCGTAACCACCACCAAACCCTCCACCGCAACCCATACCCGAGCCACCAGCCACCTCTCAAGCGCCACAACCCGAACAACCGAACGAATGGTGGGCCGGAAAGAGGTTTGCTTACGAGTATACTATCAATCCGGCCTTATTTGAGACGCCCAATATGCCAGGCATCGACACTTGGGCACTTGATTACTTGAGCAAGGCCGGGTTGGATAATATGTTGAATGGCTTGCAAGGCCTTGGAATGTTTTGACAGTTATGGGCTCGACATTGATCTATTACCCCCAAACACCGAAGATATACCACATTTGGTAATTGCAGCGAAGATGACTTGGGGTTGACTTGCCTCTGGTCGAGCTATTAAATGAGCAGACTTACCGAGTTACATGTGGATGCTCAACACCATCTTCAAATGCAACTTGTACCCAATTCGCCATAAAATCGAGCTCATGTAAGCTTTATTCTCCGCGTTTGAGGGCCGCTGGTTCAATGCCACAGCTGTAGTTTTTGAAGGCATGAAACACAGCAGGGTGAAGATGCTAGAGGGGGCAGATAAGCCTGAAGAGTTTATTCCATATGCGGGCCTTATTTCGGCTATGCTTGAGGAGTACTCGGCGAGCACAGCACATAAAGTTTTCCCGCGCGAGCGCAAATCCTCCGATAATGTGGAATTCTATACTTTTAAACAGTGGAGGAAGACCTACAACAGGCTGAAACCACACCTCTAGCCAGCGTCCCAAGTGCCTCCTATCCCTCAACCTCAAGATGTGCCTGCCTAGGATGCTCCAGAGCATGACCAACCAGCTCCAGATGTCCCTCTTCAAGGTCAGCCATATGTCATCCCTTCAGCTCCTCAGCTAGATTACATGCCGATGCCACCACCCTACCATCAAGCAGCTCCAATGGCCAATGAGGAGTTGGCAACTCTCATATAAGAGAGTAATCGCCAGCTCAATCAGCACCTTGATTACCACAAGCTGCTAGTGGAGGGCACTCTACACGCTATGTACCCAACAGACTACCTCCAGAGGATGGCGATCATGCGTGCACGGGTGTTCGGCGCTTCTGCATCAAGCTACCGACACGAAGATCCATAGCCGTCTGATGGCAGCAGAGGCGAGCCGAAGATGTGGCGGAAGGCGATCCCATCGGACCGGGATGCTTGGCGATTAAAACGTTTTGTGAGCATTGAGAGTTTTTCTTTTTAGAATTCTAAATTTTGGGTGAATGACTGTATAAGTTTCATTAACTATGGTGGCATGGTTGCCACACCCATTTCTTTTGTTCATTATAACTATGGTAGCATGGTTGCCACGATGATATATTTCTTTTGAATTTTCATATATAGATATGCTAATCTTTTGATGGTCAATGGGCATCTGAATAGAAATTGCTAGGATTTGTTACATATGGCTTACATGCGTGTGTTGAAATTTTAATTACGAAATGGTTTGTTTAGCCATGTGTGGTGCCTTTCGCGGTCACCTTGCTTGTGTCTAACCTTCGTAGTTAATACAATTTTCAAGGACGAAAATTCTTAAAGTGGGGAGAATATAACATCCCTAAGTTATAACCCATGAACAGTAGGCCTCGATACGCATGCTGACTGTCCGCACGTCGAAGACCATGTCTAAGGATTTGGTAATGTAGGTAGATTAGATCCTATGATATGGATCTTGTGTGAGAGATGAAAATAGGAAGTGTTGCAGGGTTAGTGGACCTTCTTATACCTAACATAGGTATATCTATTTTGTACCTAAGCCTAAGGCTGGGTTATAAGGGAAATAAATATCCTTATTAACCTTGCATTCAATACCCTTTATTGCTTATGATTTGGAGTTAAGAAGAGAGAGGGTGAATCGAAGGTGTTGAATGCGGTTGAATGCGAGAACGATTCGTTCTGGAAGTGAGAAGCTAAAGGCTTTGATTGAAGAACGGCCACTGTTCATCTGGTGAAACGCTAGCCTGATTTGGAAGCAAAGATAGAAGAATCGGATCAAATTAAGGTATGGAATTTACATTTATGTTGTGAATTTGTGTAAGAACGTGTTTTGTCCACTTTGTGATCGAAAAGTCTTAAGAAATAGGGTAAGATCTGAGAAAGAACGAAAACGAATGAGGAAACCCATGACCGGGTGAAATCTGCAAATTTCGATCGATCGAAAAGGACTTAAGAAAGAAAAATTCGATTTCTGAGGACATTCATTCGATCGAAATTAATTTGATCGAACAAAATGTGTTTCGATTGATCGAATCTCACACTTGATTGATCGAAACATATATAACAGAGATTTCTTAAAGTTGTTGTAGGGATTCGACCGATCGAAATTCTTTTCGATCAATCAAATTTTTGATCCGATCGATCGAATTATAAATCAATCGATCAAAATTTCAAAGCCGATCAAAATTTCTAAGGGATTCGACCGATCAAGAAATATTTTGATCGATCGAAATAGAAGTTCGACCGATCAAACTGTGTGTTTGTCAATTGGCTTTTGTGTGATTCAATCGATCGAGATACTTTCGATTGATCGAATTCAGATTTCGATTGATCAAAACTAGGATTCGATCGATCAAAATTGCCAGATTCAAGAATTTGTTGTGTTTTGACTGTGAGATTTGGGGAGAATTTTTCATAGTATGTTTAGCATCATTATGATGTATGACCCATGGATTTGATGTGTTTAGGTGAGCTTGTGTCATGTGAGGCGAAGCGGACTCAAATTGTGGATTAAGCATTCGTGGCTTGAAATTTTGAGGTAGGAAAAACTTAATATCATGTGCATTTAATACATTAGCATGTGTGTTATGTTATGATGCGTTCTTTGATGAAATTATATAAATTTTGTTTATCACTCCGAATTGAGAAAGAATAGGCATATTTGTTTTTCATCTACTGTGACTTTTACATCTACTGTGACTTTTATAATTAGACAAATTACAAATGGCAAATAGAAACCCATCAACTACAAAAGTTATTAAAAGAGCAATGCTAGGAATTCATCTTCTGTGACTTTTACATCGATGAAAGGCATTTTTATTAGGTATTTGTTGTACTCATATTTGGTTACATAGCCAAGATGCGAGCGTCATGCGAGCAAGGACGCGCGCACACACACACACACACACACGAGATTCAGGATGTGCATTCAAAAGCATGATTTATCCATGAGTTCAAACCAGATTAGCTCCACATGGTATCCATCCAACCCAAGGACGAACAGGTCCAACTAAAAATAAATAAATAAATAAATAGGTGTGCATCCTTTATACAAAAACTGGTCAAAGGTGTAAAATATTAATGCACCAGATTCATACATGTGGCAAGGAAACTTTAACCAGGATTTTGAAGGGCAAAAAACATCCTAAGAATGAGTTTTTTATATATAAATCATGTCATGTGGCTGATTTATCTTAAGTGGGTGTTGTTTTGGAGATCATGTGCTATGTGACCTAGCATATATATGAAAGCACAATAGATCTCTTTTCATATATATATATATATATATATATATATATATATATATATATATATATATATATATATAGGAAAAGGTATCCGTCCTCCAAGCTTCCATGTGGCACCCAAATATTGTTTCGATGCAACATGGAGCTCGGGTGAATTGCTTAGATCATCTTTGAAAAAAAAATTAATTAAAAACTCATCTCTACCATGTATTTTTTGAACCGTGAAATGTGGACCAATAAAATCCGTCAAACTTTGACTTGTGAGTTTTAAATTTTTTTTTCAAATTTTTTTTTTTAAATATTGATCTATACTTTCCACTTGTGCTCCAAGTGGCACCCAAACAATGTTTTGGGTGCCACATGGAGTTCCATGTGTATCTTGGAGGATGATCACCGTCCTGCATTGGAGGACCTAACCAGCTCCCATATATATATATATATATATATATATATATATATATATATATATATATATATATATGAGGCCCGGGACTATACGCTCGGGCGTAAAGATATCTCTACGCCAATTGATATGGGCGTGACACGTAGCGTCCTTTTTGTTAAGTGATGGGTGACATGGGAGCCACTATTAACTAGGGTTACACTTTTAAAATATTTTAATACCCTTCTAGCCGTCATTCTTGACTTTTTTAAAGTTTTTCTTTTGTCCATTTTTCTAAGAGAGTGTCAAACATATTTTTTAGGTATATTTTAATAAAAAAATTTGACTTCCCTCTAACAAAGCGCTAGCACATCGACAACGAAGCACCGATACCCCGAAAACGTGGGGCCAATGCCACTAAAATGAAGCGTTGACGCCCCTAAAACAAGGCGCTGGCACCCCGGTGCCTCGTTTTAGGGGTGTTAGCGCCTCTATATCGAAGTGTCAGTACCGATTATAAAAAAAAAATTGTCGAAGCCTCATTTTAGGGGCGCTGGTGTTTCGATAAAAAAAATAATTAAAAAATTATAGAGAAGCGTTGACGCCCTTAAACGAAGCGTTGACGCTTCATTTAGGAGCGTCAGTGCTTCTATAAAAATATAATAATAATAAATAATAAAATCAAATTATATATATATATATATATATATATATATATATATATATATATATATATATACATTTATAAAAGCGTCGGCACCCCTAAAATCAGGCGTCGATGCTCCATTATTTTTTTTTAGCAAAACGTCGGCACCTCGACGCCAGGGTGCTAGTACTTCGCTGCCAAGGTGCTCGAGCTTCGCTACTGGGAGGCCACATTTTTTATTTAAAATATATTTAAAAAAGAATGTCTGACACTTTTTAATGAAAATGGAGAAAAGAAAGAGACTTTTAAAAAGTCAAGAATGACGACTGTAAGGGTAATAAATTATTTTAAAAGTATAACTCTAGTTAGTAAAGTGGTTTCCATGCCACCCATCACTTCACAAAAAGGACGCTACGTGTCGCGCCCATATCAATTGGCGTAGAGATATCTCTACGCCCGAGCGCATTTTTCCTTTTTCCTATATATATATATATATAAAGAGAGAGAGAGAGAGAGAGCCGGGGATATGTGCCCAGGCGTCGATATATTTCTGCACCTATTGATATGGGCGCGACAAGTAGCACCTTTTTATGAAGTGGGTGGCATGGGGCCTACTTTACTAATTAGGGTTAAACTTTTAAACTATTTTAAAAGTTATTGACCCTTCCAGCCGTCATTCTTGACTTTTTAAAAGTATCGTTCTTTTCTCTCTCTTCTCTCTCTTTTCTAAGAAAGTGTCATATTTACTTTTTCATGTATGTTTGAATTAATTGATATTATAACACATATCTTAATATTTTTCAGTGGTACGAATGCGATGACATAGTCCGTTTAACTATACGACAAATCGTTCATCACGAAATAATTAATACATCTTATTTATAGTTATAAACTTAAGTTAAAATTAAATAATATATATTTTCCTGCATAGGCATCCATTTAAAATAAACTAGGACTTGAAATTGGAGTTTTCAGTGTTGCAGATGCATTAGTGCAGTCCATATACAAACCTAACTTATTGAAAAAACTGAAATTATTTAATATAAACTATAATATAAGGTTTTTAATAGCCTTTAAACTTATGAAAATTAAATTATATATATATATATATATATATATATATATATATATATATATATATATATATATATATCTTATGATAGACTTGTGTCAATCACGACCAACACTTATCTTAAGGTTTTGACGTGTTCTGAACGCAATGATGCTATCCATCTGGCTTAATGAAATATCGATTAGCTACAATCAAATAATTTCTTTCTATAATAATCTACTTTCAACAAAAAAATAAATTACTATATATTTAATGTATCTTTTCATTCCAATGCCTGATTTTAGCAAATGAGGACTCTATCTTAGGGTTCTTGAGTCTTTTAGATACAATGGTGGTGTTCATAAACTCATATAACCCTCTAAATTTTTATTATTTAAAATATCATGTTCTTTAATATTATGTCCTACGATCGATGTGCTAAGTTTTGGTATGATGACATGTAAGAATAAGACTTAAGGTAAATTAAGCTTAAATGAAACTATGATATTGACCAAAATTAAGCAAAATAAGACGATGTATGAAAATTATTCTTAATTGGCAAACAATAGAGTTATTTAACGATTTGTATTGAATACCGAGTCCATTTAGTAGAATGCTTGTATTCGGTGATTTAGTAGGAGGACCGCGACATCCGATGATTTGACAGCTCATGCAGCAGCCAGTGATTAGTAGGAGGTTCTCCTCCGGTGATTAGTAGAAGGTTCGCGACCTTCGATGACATAGTAGGATGTTTGTATATGGTGATATGAGTTAGCCAAATATCGACGGTAGGTATTTCCGTTTTACTATACACAATCTTAAGCTATTATTTATGTGTTTAAGTTATTTTAAATTATGATTTAAACTAATAAAATAGATATTTTATGTTGTTAAGAATAAAGATGATAAGCTAAGCCAATTTAAAAATAATGTTAACGGGACCTAAGTCGTGGACCTATAAGAATAAGAAGGCGAACGGGAAGCCGTAAACCTAAAAGTATAATCGCGGGACGTAAGCCGCAGATAAACTAAAATAAGTTAAGATAAGCCACATGACTTAAGCCGTAGGCAAGATAAGCTAAAATATGACAAGAGATTTAAGTTGTGGAAAAGATGAAATTCTAACATGTTATAAGATAAATTAAGAATTCAACAAGAAGAATAAGTTATGTCACGTGCTACCCAATGTGTAGTTACCATCACGGGATTTCACAAGACCTAATCGGGCCATCCGATCTAAAAGTTTTCCCTATACGGAATGAGACGTATAGAATTGCTTCTATGTGAAAAGGTGCGGCTAGCAGGTTAAGTGATGCATGTGATCCTTATAGTTGTCATGGGCGACTTAGTTGTCAATTTCTTACTGTTTTGATACTTGAGTTGTTTAGCATTTATGATTTTTGATTCCCTTACTTTTAAAAAAAAAAAATTGGCCACCATTTTCATATATCGTTATGATAAATGTTGCTTCATAATCATTATATGCATGTGATGACTTGAGATCCTTAGTTATGCTCCAAAGTAGATTTTGAGTCGTCACAATAATATTAGAGGTTGCCTCCCTGTGATAATTTGAAGAACAAAAATACAAAAATATAAAAGAATCCTAATAAAATAAAATAAAATAAATATAAAAAATCAAAATTTGTATAAAAATCAATAGGGTCAGCAAGAAATATTCCCCTACCTTGAGATTTTCTTTTGACATTGCATTCCACGCTAGGTTGTTAACAACCGAGGGCCATATCTTATTGAAACGTGATTTCCATTTTGAAAAAATATGATAACCACACAAAACACCATACCTAAGATCCTCCCATCTAGCTAATTGACCCATTAGTCGAGGGAAGGCTTTTAGAGGCCCTCAAAAATACTATGCAATCAAAGGATAGCAAATGCAATCAAAGGCTTTTAGAACTGTGAAGATCCACACCCGCATGTCACAATATTGTCCGGTTTTGGGTTTAGGTCCACGCCCTAGTTTTGTTTTTGTTATGGGCTTAAGTTCTCACCTAAAACGCGTCATGACATATAGCATCCGCAATCACATATAGCCCAGGGTCAGGACTTTCTCCTATCCGATGTGGGACTATTACAATCTCCCTACCTTATAGAAGAGTCGTCCTCGGCTCTGATACCATTCTTTGAAGACCCTAAACCCACATGCCACAATATTGTCCGCATTTTGTTTTTGGCATGAGCTTAAGTCCCCATTCAAAACGCATCATGGCATGTACCATCCGCAATCACATATAACCCAAGGTAAGGATTTTTCCCTATCCGATGTGGGACTATTACAAGAACCCAACAAACTATATGCAAAGCTGGCTAGCATCATAGTGACAAATTTCTCCGAAATTTCTTTGAAATTTACCGAAACAGGGGTCGGATGAAACTTTTGGCGAGATTTCAATGATTTCTCCGAAATCGCTGAAATTTCATTAATTTCGGCAAAATTAATGAAATTTCGCTGAAACTTTACCGAAATTAATAATCTTTTCTAATTTTTTAAATAATAAATAAAAATTTTATGAAGCTTAAATATAATTTATATTTAATATTTTTGTACTCCCCAAAATTTTCCTAAAACTTTTCAAAATTATCTTGAAATATATCCGAAATGAACCGAAATAACCTTTTACGAAAATGTTGCCGAAAATGAAATTTGTCATTATGGCTAGCATGATTGATTCAATTAATGATCTTAACAATGTTGGATCTATCGATCCAACCACCCAAAATAATTGCTCTAAGATCTAGGCGTACGATCAATCAAAACAGTAGATCAATAATCTATAAATTAAAATATATGTGCGTACCTTATTGTGAAGATCTTGACCGTTGATTCAAGTCGACGCTTTTCTTACGAAGAAAGATGAAAGTGTCTCTACCCGCCTCTTTTGGTACACTCTCTTGATGGAAAGATGCTAAAAGGCTTGTGTGTAGTGAGCTGGGAACGCCCACCTATATATATAGCATGAAGAGTCATGCCCTGCCTAAAATACCGTCCATCAAGGTATTCTAATAGGAATAAGAATCACATGTAAATCAAGAAACCTTGAAGTTTCCTTTAATTCCCAATAATGTCCTTTATTATTTCAAGCAACCGTAATCCAGAGTTTTATAAAATCCTAGTGTGTGTGGGCAACACAAAATAAGAATTTGAGATTCCATAAAAAATTCCAACAAACAAGAGATTAGCTTGATAAGTGATGGAGAGGGCTCCTCGTAAGAGGCCACATACATCATTCAGCTGCTTTCCGGGTCATCTGGTTTTCACATCTAAGCTATCTAGTTTTGGCTGTCCTTATTTCTCATTGAATTTTCCTTATCAACAACTAAAGGTTTTCGCATGTGAACCATTGACAGCCTTAAACAGACAAAGAACATTTTTTGCCCATTCTTTTTATGAAACATGGGTAGTGTTTGTTATATGGAGCATAGATTTTATGTAGACAAAGTACAGGCGGCTGATGTAGTGCTATGCAATTGGCTGCAACTACAGTAAGACTCAATTAATGCACTCGCTGCAGCCAGTCATGTCGCATCACATCAGCCGCCTGCACTTTGTCCTCAGTAAATTTGTCCTAAACAAATTTGTCCTACTTTATAATTTTCCATAAAGCGGATATGTAGATTATGACACACCTATCAAACGGTCAGATGTTTCAATGTAGCACACATCCCCAAAAATGAGCCTAGTATGTGCATATCATGAAAAAGGGTTCGCAAATCACTTTTAGAGATAGATGTGTGCCATGTGGAATTAATATATAACTGTCTAAAAGTTATGCCATGATATTAAAATCCATTTTGTGGTTGGTTGGAGGGAGAAAAGATTTTCAAACACTTCTTGGTTCAAAGCAATCAACTACTTTTCCGCATGAAATTTTAGATAAGGAACTCAAAGATTCCACTGGTGAATTTAATTTGTCAATATTATCTTATTTTTCTATTTGTCTAATTTTTTTATATCTCCGAATATTCCTTGAATATTCTTGAAATTTTCAAAACTTTCCCAACTTGTTGCCGAACCCAAACTTTGTGACTATGTTAAGAAGGTAATTTGAATGAGTTCCTTTAAATCTATCCACCAAATTTTCAAATTCACCCATGCCAAAATACATTGATTGCATTGAATTAGATGATGGAGATTGTTTATTGTCCCAATCTTTAACATGATGGATCTTGAGATCATGAGCATATCATTAGATGTTTGATTTTTTATTTCATGTGATACACAAAAATAAAGTGACCTTAACATCAATTTTGAGTGTCCATGTGATGTTAAAGTCACTTTGATTCCATGTGTGCCACGTGAAATAAAATATTGATCGTCTAATGGTATGCCCATGATATCAAGATCCATCTTGTGAAAGATGAGGAGGATAAAGGATCTCCATTGTCTTATTGAATGAAGTCAATGTGTTTGATCGTGGGTGAACTCAAAGATTTGGTGGGTGAAATTAAGGCTGCGTTTAGGTTAGCTCTTTCAGGGCAAATAACAACTCTTTTACTCTTTGGCTCCAGTAGAGAATTGCTTTCATGTTTGGTAACACAGCTCCTCGCCCTATTTGCTCTGGCAAAGAGCTGTTTTGAGTGATCAAACTATTCCCTATATGCTCTCTGTTAGAGCAGATGAGAGCTGCTTCTGCTCTTTTAAGAGCATCTCTAGCATGAGAGCTATCCAATCCACTAAAGACATTATAGCGATCAAAATATAAAAAAGGCAGCTCCAACAGGCGCGCCATCCCACACGCTAAATATAGCTATTGCTACAGTAATAATTAAATTTAGCTATTATTGTACCAGTAGCTAAATATTAATATAGTTTGTTTTTTTTCTTTTTTTAAATGATAACTCTCTTTCTCTCTCTTATCTAGTAGTAAAATAATAAAATAAGAATGCACTGAAATCCGAGGATCCCGAACCACACCGAAACTCGACACAAATCGAACAGAACCGAATCCCAATTTGGTTCGGTATGAGTGGCTTGAAAGCAAAAAAAATCCTAAAAAAATAAAAAAAAGTAGGTATTTTACTTACACCGAACCGAACCAAATTGGTTTCGGATTCAAAAAAAAATTGAACCAAACCGAAACCCGACACAAACTGAACCGAACCGAACCCCAATTTGGTTCGATTTCAGTTTGGATGGCTTGAAGCCGAAAAAAAATCTGAACAAACGAAAAGATACCCTAAAAAAATAAAAAAGTAGGTATTTTGCCTACACATAACCGAACCAAATCGGTTTTGATTCGATTTCGGTTTGGGGTGTACCGAACCGAACACCAAAAATTTTGGATTCGATTCGGTATACCGAACTTGCATCCCTAAGGGCACGTTCGTTTCGTTGTATTGCTTATTTAATACGCGTAAAGTGGAATTAATATGGCCCAACGGAAGGTTTTTTTACACCACAGTCGTTTGTTTCACAGTAATCAATTGTTGTATTATACTGTTCATTTTGCAGGTAATATATAAGTCATACGAACCCTTGGCCTCGTAAGGTGAAAAAATTACAAGCACTTTTTCCAACGGCTATAAAAAATCATTTTCTTTTTTGCTTTTAAGAGAGGCGTCTTCAGGCTTTTATCTGCGTCCTTTAACATAGGCTTAAGAAGGCTTTTATCTTCTCCCCTTTCAACAAGGTCTTCTTAATAACGCCATCATCTTTGCATACGTCCATTAATGGGGTCTAAGAAACAAGCTCAATTTCATACCTAATATTAGAATTTGGTGGAACCCCAATAACACCTAGAGCTCCATTCCCCAAATCAAAAGGCAATGTGAACAATGCAGTTTCCCCTTCTTCATAGTAATTAATTCATGATCTAACCTACTTATAATTTGACCTAAAAACAAAAACCCATAAAAAAAACAGATCAACCCATTGAAAAGAAAGCAAAAAAAGCTATTTAAAAAAAAATATAAAAGAAATCCCAATTGAAATCTCACCGTGACCAATCTTAAAAGTGAAAGGCTCCCCTCTATCTCTACTAGAATCGAACTTGGTTCCATCAGGTAAAGTACCCACGTAATGAACTGGATTATTTCTAATACAAAAAAATCATAATCTTCAAAATCAAAACAAAAATCCGAGAACCCATCTACGAAAATTTCAAATCAATTATGAAAAAAGCTAGAAATTTAACTAGTAATTTCGTCTCCAAACTTAGGGGTCTCCCATCCATGGCCAGATTTGATAAGCTTCTTCTTCAAACCATAGGTATTAATCTCTCTCTCTCTCTCTCTCTCTCTCTCTCTCTCTCTCTCTCTCTTCACCTACTTTGAGAGGTGATGCAGATTCTATTTCTTCTCCTGGTTCCTCATCTAAGTTTTCTTCCTCTTTGATTTCTGAAACATTGGTGAACTTGTCGAAAGCCATAGATGATCAATCAATCGAAGAGCTTATGGGTTGTTTGCAATTGTCGCAAAGTTGAGTTCTCAAAATTTCAAGTTGAGAAAGAGACGATAGGGAAGTCAAATGTTTCTGACTTATGTTTATGGGTCGCAACACTCGAGCGAATCTACCTTCGATTAGTATGTAGTGCTCCGCGAATCAAATAGCTGAAGTATTAGTTCATCTTATTGACACCAGCCAAATGCGATTAATTGGTTAATAATTTTTTTTAAAAAGGAGAATTGGATAATATTATTGTCACATCACTTCAGCAAACTAAAAACAGTTAAATCGCTTTGAATTAGATGATAGAGATCTTTGTTCATATCTTTGTTCCTCCCAATGTTTTCTAAAATAGATCTTGAGATCATTGGCATACCATCAAATAGTCAGATGTTGATATCACATATCTCATAAAATAGATCTTGAGATCATAGGCATACCATTTGGATGTTGATATCACTTATCCCACAAGTGAACGTGAATGTGTGCCATCTGGAATCAATATCTGACAATTTGATGGTAGGCTCATGATCTCAAGATCTATTGTGTGGAAGATTGAGATAAAAAAACGATCTCCATCATATGAACAAAAGTAGTCAATAATTTTTGCTTTGCTACACAACCCGGATTGTTGGGTTATTAGAGGTTGAATAAAAATCTTGAATGTTAATTTTGATATGAATTTAAATATATTATACAAGTTGTTCTTTTGAGTATAATGTTAAAAAAATATCAAAAAGTGGATTTTATAAGAAAATTTTGCTATAAAAAACAATCATTTTACACCCAAAAATTATATATAAAGTAAATTCTGCATGTAATTTTGTTATAAAAAAATTACATGTATTTTTATAATATATGAAGCATATTACGATGAAACAAACGTGCCCTAAGTACGAGCAGTATAAAATATCTCATAGAATGATTTTTACTGGAGCAATCGTTAAAGTGGTATTTAGCTGTCCTTAGTCGAGATGCTCTCACGGCTTATCCCAACACAGCCTAAAGGTACTCAATATGAATTCCCGCTTCCTTAAGCTTAATTAATTAGTACTTATTACCTTAATAAATGCCAAACCAGTCAAATCATCGACCACCGCTAGCTAAGCCGAAGTGACTCCAAGCTCTGGAATCGAAGCGACATACGGTTACAGTACGATGCCGGCGCACGTTAGCTCACCTCACTGAAGCAATTTTTTAACTTTTTATTAGGTAGCATTACTTGCAACCGATTATTTTATAGCAATCCTCAACTCTGTATACACAGAACATCCGATTGAATCATCAAAAATAAAAATAAAAAGAACATCCGATTGCAAATAAGGATGTCCTTTTTATTTTCTTCTTCTATTTATTTTCCACTTTCCCGCCTCAACGGAACTCAACCGTCGACAGCGTCTCTCTCTCTCTCTCGTTTTCTATCTGTTTTCTATCTGTTTTCAAGTACTATCGAATCGACGACGAGAAATATTGCCAGAAACACGCAATGGCTGAGGGATTAAAGCTTGAGGTTAGGGTTAGGGGCAGGAGAAAGCGGTTTTTGGAACCCGGTTTTCCGACCATGTCAACCCGGTTTTCCGACGCCAATGACGACGATGGTCCACTTTATCCTCCGGAAGACCTTCGTTGCCGTAAAAACAATGGTAAAAAATGGCGTTGCAAGTACTATCGAATCGACGACGAGAAATATTGCCAGAAACACGCCATGGCTAAGAGATTAAAGCTTGAGCTTAGGGTTAGTGTTAGAGGGAGAGGGAGGGGTAGAGGAGGGAGAGGGAGAGGAGGGAGATTTAAGGATGCAGTTTCTGATGATGGATTGGAGAAATCGGAAGGTGATAGTGTTTTGGAAGATGATGGTGGTGGTGTTAGTGTGAACACGAAGCAGGAGAATCGGGGGGAGGAGAAGAGGAAATCAAAGAAGGAGGAGGTGAAGGAAGTGAATTTGAAGGGTAAGAGCCTCGATTCTTCTAGTGTTGCGGTTGAGGTTTCTGATGGTGATTGTAATCAGAGTGTAAGAAAGAAGACAGAGGTAAAGTTTATTCATTTATTTATTTATTTTCTGGTATTTTGATTCTATAGGATAACGTACATTTAGGTTACTAGTTCTTTTTTCATGAAATAAACATTTAAAAAATACGCAAAAATTAAAAAACACCTTGTGTTTTGGATGCAATCTATGAAAGATTTTATTTATAATTTATATGTCTGTGCTTTTGATGCCCAGCAAATTTACGATTTTTGCGGCTTAAACACAACAAAATAAAAAATGCATCCGTTTGTTGAAGTTTTATAGAACTAAAAACCTGTGAAAATTTACGAAAAAAAGGAGTGTTTGCTAGTAATTTCCTTTGTCTCCATATATGTTAAAGTCGTGGGTGGTCTAAGGTTTGTGCAATTTAGAGCTTTTGTGTGTTCATTTTAGAGTTTTTTTTGTGTTTTGAGAGATAGATTTTGAGTTTCTTCATTGGTGAAGTGAAACATATGGGATTTCTTTAACCAAAGATATAAAAGGAGAAACAGAGATTGGTGGATTCTCTGGGTGATCCAATGTTTTTTTGCAGTTCTCGTTGAAATCTAATGGATGAGATCGGTGGATTCTATGGTTATTGAAGATTTATTTGTTTAAATCTTCTCATTTGATTGGAACTTTTTGTTTGCTTTTGTTGCTTTTTTTTGGGTACAATGTGAATTTATTTATTTATTTTATTTTTGACAAATCAAAAGTTAGATTTCCTGTAGGGCTGTCAACGGGCCAGGCTTCAGCCCGGGCCCGGCTCGGATGGGCCGGGTTCGGGCCAGCTTTTTCAGAAATTTATTAAACGGGCCTGGCCTGGCCCGGATAAGAAACAGGCCCGGGTTCGGGGCTTCAAAGTGTAAGGCCTGGCCCAGATAGCTAAGATCCTTAAAAAAATAAAAAAAAAACTTAATTTTTTATTAAAAAAAGGTGAAAGCCCGCCTGAACCAGCCCTGCCCGTATAGCTAATCGGGCCGGGTTCGGGCCGGAAAAGTTTGAAAATGGGCTGAGCCCAGCCCGGATAGTTAACCGGCCGGGCCGGGCCCATATTAACAAATAATCAGCTATTCTATAAATAAAGGCCAGCACAAAGATTGCCAGTTCTTCAGCGAGGAAAAGTTTCCCAACAGGGAAATGTTATATGGAAGATACAAACTCCAGTTCTTGAACATGGAGTGCCATATATTATAAGAAAATGGAGTGCAAGCATGGGTCAAAATATCGTCCGATACCAATACGTATCGGACGATACGTATCGGTATTGGACTAGGACGATACGATACGTTCAATGTATTGTATCGTCCTGTTTGTATGGGAAGCCCCGGACGATACATTCAATGTATCGTCCGGTACATTGAATTTCCGATACGTATCGTCCGATACATATCGTTTTGGAGCTTGGACGATACGTATCGGTAGAGCGAAATTTTAACCCATGAGTGCAAGCCTATTTTCCATAATTCGGGAAAGAAAAAAGACGAAATTGACTCTTCTCACTGATATAAGGTTTATGAAGCTACAAAAGTGCCTTTGACATAGAAATTATGTAAAATGTTTATCAAGCTATCAAGTATGAATGTCAAGGCCGCCATAAATCTGTGACATAACCACATGACATTGGTGATGTACCAATAATCTGAAAGAACTTTCATTGATCTTGATGCTGTATAATTCATTTGTTCATTCGCAAAATTTGTATATAGGTAGCTATAATTGTGTGTATCACACGCACAAAGACAACAAAGGCTTCCAATATTTAAATAGAAACAATTTTCAATATATGACATTTAAACTTACCTTTTCAGTCAAGTGCTATTTAGTGTGTAGAATCTTGTAGCTCATACTGAAAAAATGATGGCTGATAATGGATTGTTTGAATTTCTAGCCTCTTCTTGGATCGTCCATGGACTGAAATTTTGAGAAATGACATATATTTGGACGGTTTGGAAATGTATAAACAATTGTTTCCAAAAGGTCAAATGGTTTTAAATGTGTGGTCACTGGTCCGTATAATTTTTTAGGTATTGCCTATTAAAGGGTTGGACAAAAAAGTTTGTGTCATTTGCTATGTGACATTTGATGGCTGAGTGGGTTATATTCCTTATATTCTGTTTCGTTTTGTGTTGTGTATTGGATTTTGTTGTTAGGTTTTCAGGCATCCGCCAGTTGAAGGCAACATGTGCCATCAGTGTCAAAGAAATGATAAAGGAAGGGTCATTCGATGCTTGAAATGTAGGAGGAAGCGATACTGTGCTCCATGCATAAAACGGTGGTTCGTTCATTTACTCCATATTTCGTTGCTGCTTTATTTTGGCTTGTATGCTCTTAGAGATTTTCAATTTAACCCGAAAACAAACATCTCTGACACGAGATCATGAGTTTCAGGCATGGACTAAATGAATCAAGTAGATGCGTGTATTGGGAAAACAAGTCTTTATAGAAGCTTGTTTGCAAATGCTGACATGCATCCTACTTCATAGATATTAGTCTCTTGAAAAATATGCTTCATCTCAGTTTGGGCCATCAACAAATCATAGCAGAAAATTGAGGTTCAAAGCCATCACTCAACTTGTTTTACTTCTTTAAAAAATGTTAATATATTCATCAAGCTTAACTTGGTGATCTCAAAGCATTTGTATTTTCTCAACCCCTCCTAAGGTTGTTTCTCACTATGCGTATTGACTAAGCTTCGATGTGTCTTCATTAATATTTCTTTATACAGGCTGTTGAATCCTTCTACAAGTTTCTAGAGGAATCTTAATGAGAATCAAGGTTCCTAATTTTCATAATTAACAATAAATGACATTGACGTTTTCCAATAAACAAATATTTAGTTTGTTTTCTAAAATTCCATGATTTGAAAGTGGCATTAAATGTTAGTGCCGATTTATTTTCTCACTCGGATTTAGTATGCAAGTTTATCTCTTTAACTAATGATATCTCTTGGAAATCACAGTTTGGAAGTAAAGTTCAGAACCCAATCAAGTCCTCAGCTTTAGCTTGATCACAATGGAGCTAAAACGGATTTATATTGTAATTATATGCTCAAAAGTTATTTTTCATGGTTCTCCTTAGTTATATTCTATTTTAATTGATTATATTGGGTATTCTATCTGTTTACCTTTAAGAAAATGGCAACTCGCAGAATGGGCATTTATTACTCTCATATCCTAGAAAGCTAGGTGTTCAACAAGTAAAGTGTTCACTATATTACTCATGTGTAATCAAAGTTATATGGCTGGCACCTAATGGGCATGCATGTGCTTTTGTGTATATATCTAAGGGAAACTAGATGTGCTACCTTCCGACAGTCGCATGTTCCCAAGCACGTGTGTGAACCCTGTGTCTGGTTTACCTACTTTTAAAAGCATTGGATAAAGTGATTTTGATTTGGAAAAAAGATTTAGGTATGGGTATTTGTAACTGACAATTTGGTCTTTGCAACCTATGGTTTCCACCATTAACTGCCTTGAATTGAAAGATGGAAATCGTTTTTCGTCCCAATCTTTTACACAATAGATCTCGATATCATAGCCCACCTATCAGGTGGTCAAATGGTGATTCCATGTGAAAAACATCCCCAACAAAACCCTTGTCATGGTACGCCTATGATCACAATCACTTTTGGGGATGTGTGACACATGGAATCAATTCTTGAATGTCTGATAGATGGGCCATGATCTCCCGATCTATTGTGCGGAAGATTGGGACGAAAACCGATTGTCTGATAGATGGGCCATGAGCTCTAGATCTATTGTGTGGAAGATTGGGATGAAAAACAATCTCCATCGTTTGCTTCAAGGCAGTCAATAGTGGAAACCATAGGTTTGTCGAGACCAGATCTTTAGTTGCAAATACCCATACCCTTGCAAATATATTAGGAGTCTTTATGATGGTATACATTAGGGGACACTGACATTTGCAACTGAAGATTCGGTCTCGACAACTGAAGATTCAATCTCCGACATGCCATAGAAGAATATTAAAGCGAGGTTTGAGGACTTGAGAAAGTTCTCAGTTGAGTTTATTTGGTATCTATGAACGCAGATAGGATCCTAGGAATATTCTGAACATCTGTGCCAAGTTTGAGGCTGACTTACATCTGCCAACTGCCAAATGTCCAGGTGTCCACTTGTGTTGGCATAAATTTAATTATTTTTTAAATAAAATAAATAAAATATAATTTAGAAATTGTTGAAAAGAAGATTCCTTATGATAAAAAAAAGCCTTGAAGAAGCCATAACTGATGAACTGGTTAAATAGGCCTATGACAAAAAAATGAAGCAAAACTAATAAACATGCTCATAATTATTAGAAGAAGAAATTGAATCCTACCTGGTATTTGCAGGAACTTTTAAAACAGAAAAGACAGATTATAGTGTTATTTCTTTTTAATATTTTTATTTAATTGCTATTGATAAAATAAATTTCTACTTGTTGAAAAGAAAATAGAGATTGGTGGGAAATCAATAGTGTTAGAGATTGGTGGGAAATCAACAGTGTTTTCTTTAATAGTTCTTTTTGAATTGCAAAGAACTTTAGCGAGGAGAGGACTACCTTCCATTGCCGGGAAAAATAATTGAGACCCTAAAACGACACATTTTAAAGAGGAAGCTTTGAGAGAGGATTATCATATATTATCGCCTCATTGGATGTTGTTGCTGGTCAACATTTTTATCTTGAGAGTGAGAAACCCATCCTTCTAATATTTGAGAAAGAAATCCTATTTATTTTACTTTTTACAATTACTAAATAACTTTAGGGTGTGATAAGGTGGAAGTGGCAATTCTAGGGTGAAATTGAATTCCCAATTCCACATGTTCTGTTTGATCGGGATTTAAGGGGATGGAAGTGAATTGAAGTTGGGACCACAAGTGAAATTCAGCCCAACTTCAATTCACTTCCACCCACCAATTCCATCACAGCTAAAATCAGTTCCACTCATGAAATGGCTGAAGTGCCAATTCCACGGGGCAAATTAGTCATTCTGAAACAATTGGAATGAAGTATCTTAGAATTCAATTTTTTTTCTTTTGTTAGCATTTGCCAAAATTACCCTTTTCCAATTCCATAGGAATTTATTTCCCAAATAATCTAATCAAACACTGGAATTGTAATTCTAGGGAAGTCACTTCCCACACAACATAATCAAGCAAGAGCAGTGTCATTTCCAAGGGAATTCACTTCCAAGGAAGTGAGCATGGAAGTGCAAATTCACTTCCAAGAGCTGAATTCCAAGTTATCAAACAGCTAGTCTTTATTTAGATAGAACATGCAACTTATTCTAAGAAGATAAAAGAAAGTAAAAGCTTTCAAGCAAAAGCTAGTGAATGTTTCTTCTACACATTGACAACAAAGTAGCAAACAGAACTTAAACTGACCCTTATCGACCTTGGAGAGTGGGTCATAAGTTTTAACTACTTCCACCTCTTTAGGACCAATCAAAGCTTTCCACACTAACTGATAAATAGTAACAAACTAATGTTGGAGAGTGGGTCATAAGTTTTTCAGCTACTCTTATGAAATCTCTGGGAAGGATGTTGTCTTGTTGAACACGTAACATTCTTAGCAATTTTACAAGTTACTCTTATTTTAGTTATTATTATGTTTAAATTGCTATATTTACAAATCCATCACATCCAAAAGTGAAGGGTTTGTGACTATTTTGAAGTGATGTACTTTATTCCACTTAGTAGCACGTGCACACATTGGATATCTCAGCATTCTACTTTCCTTCTTGGCAATTCATATGGCATAATACAATTGAGCTCCCTATCGGGGTTATCATCGCCTATAATTTTGGTTAGATGATTTAAATTAGCATACCCACCTATAATTTCACTTAAATAAGTTAATTTGGTTAGGGTTAGGGTCAGGTGGAGGAAGGAGAGAAGAACTAGAGAAAAATTTGGTTTTAGTGTGTTCCGCACACTTCCCAATGCATTAATACTTATAGAATATTTCATGTGACACGATTATGATGTCATGAATAACCCCAAAGATGTAAGTTAATCTACTTACGCCACAATCTAAACATGCTACTCACACACCCATGTACACTAAATAACATCTCTACAAATATGCCATATCCGTAGTGGCAGATGTTTTAAATTAACAGCAGACGGTCTATATCACCTAACCGATTGTATGTGAGCTGCATATTACACATTGCATGTTCATTTCAGTCTATATTGAATAGAGCTTTGTTAAGTCGACATTACACATAAAATACAGTGAAAGAAGTGTACTTTTTATTCTTGTGATCACAAAATGATAGGTAATAATTTAGGCACCATATTACATGTAATATGATTACCGTGAAGTGAACGTGGTCCATGTGTTCCAAATTTTAATTGCTCGAGGAAATTTGACCATGCTTTTGCAGTATTTGATATCTCAGTATCTGATCGGTTGAATATCAAATAAAAAAATTTCTTTCTCACATCTTTTTATTTGAATCATTGTGTACAGGTATCCTCATGTCAGAGGCTGGAATTGCAATGGCTTGCCCAGTTTGCTGTGGAAATTGCAACTGTAAAGCCTGTTTACGCACAAATAAAGCAGTGGAGGTACGTTTTTTGGGTATTCTGTAGCATTCAGGTCATAGGATAGTTGCAATCAGACCTACTTTATCGATGACACCTCAGGCCTTGTCATATCAGCAGGGTTCACGAAGAGAGATAATTGAAGTAGACGGAGTCCATCATTCTCGTTATTTGATACAGCTACTTCTGCCATTTTTGCGACAATTAGACGAGGAACAAACAAAGGAGGAGATAGAGTCTCAAATTCGAGGTATACTTTAGATGATTTGTGCATCGATTATTCTTTTAGTTGCTTGCTAAAGGAAGTTCCTGTCAAACAGGTTAACCATTACCCGAAGTAGAGTTGAAACAGGATGATTCTTTACGTGATGAACACGTGTATTGGTAGGCTTCTGTTCGCTCCTCTGCATGTTTCCATCATCTACCATGCAATCTGCTGAAATTTTTTTATATGCTTGTTTAACTATCTTTATTTTCGGTTACTTATGTTACAGCATTGTTTTTGAGCAGTGACAGTTGTAAAACTTCCATTGTTGATCTTCATAGAAGCTGTCCAAGGTGTTCATATGACCTTTGCCTTAGTTGTTGTCGAGAAATTCGTGAAGGCCACCTTCAGGGAAGTGATGAGGAAGTAATTATGCAATATTCCAACAGAGGTAAAGCTTATCTCCATGGAGGAGATCCTCTTCCTAATACTACTATGCAAAAAGGTTCAGCAACTGTAGAAGTCAAAATGAGCACTGCAGATCATCTTGGACCATTTAGTAAATGGAAGGCCAACAGTGATTTCAGCATTCCTTGCCCTCCAAAGGAAATGGGTGGCTGTGGACTTTGCCATCTGGAGCTGAATTGCATCTTCCGTAAGAATTGGGTTTTGGAATTGAAAGGCAAAGCAGAAAAAATGGCTGGCAGCTGTGAGTTTGAAATGCCTGATGTGTCCACTTGGTGCCCCTGTTATGATTCAGTTGACCAAACTGATTTTGGCAGTAGAAATTTAAGAAAAGCCGCTTGTAGAGAAGATTCTGATGACAACTATTTATATTGCCCGAATGCTACAGATATGCAACATGGACAGTTAGAGCACTTCCAAAAACATTGGTTAAAAGTTGAGCCTGTGGTTGTTCGTGATGTACTTGAGTTTACGTCTGGTTTGAGTTGGGAACCTTTGGTTATGTGGCGTGCATTTCGCGAGATCGCAAAATCCAAGTCTGGCGACGAGCTGAAGTCAGTGAAAGTCATTGATTGCCTGGACTGGTGTGAGGTTAGTTCTAGTATCCATTTCGTATGGCCAGGTTAAAGAGAATGCTAATACATGGTAGGTAGTAGTTACTACAGGTTTAAGACATTCTATTGCTTGAGCACATAACCACAAGTTTCTGTGTCTCTAGAAAATATCAACCATGGGTCAAAGTTTTGGACAAAACTGATACATATTTGTTTCGAAGGTCAGCGGGTCTATACATTGAATGTATCAACCCGTTTATATTGGTATTTATCGGCCGATATGTATTGATTGATTTTGAACCTAACCAATATGTACAGGAAAACGGAGATTTTGACCCATTGTCACAACTATTGGCTCTATTAGATACTTTGCTTTGCTCTTCTCCATGACCTTTAACTGTGATCAAGCTGCATTACTGTCCTTGTGTAGTATTCTCGTTCAGTGTCAACTTTAGAGCTGATGGCATGGCCACCCACCCACACACATTGTACACTCCCATATTTGTAACTTAAATTGAAGAAAGAGCAATGACAAGAAGTCTCAAACACAATTGAAAAAATTCAACCTAAATCCAAGCTACAATGTAGTACTTGTATCTTTACACACCATCTTTTGCCAAGTAATTATGACATAATCTGCCTCCTTTCGGATATGAAAGAAGATAGTATTTAACTTTTTTTTTTCCAATAGTAATAACGGGGTACTGCTGACATCATAGGTAAAACCCTCACCAACATGTTTTTTGTCACGTGGTGCATATCTTTGGCAAATCCAACTCGTCCAAGTGGAAAAACGTAATGTGAACTGAAGTACCATTGTTTATATCTAATGTTTAATCCATTTTGAAGTGCTTGCATTGGATGGTATGAATATTTTGATGGACATTGTTTGTGGATGAGTTTAGTTTAAAAATGTCAAGCTACTTTGATGAATTGGATTGGTCATAAATGTGCACTATGTGGCACTTGTTAGGAATATTGATACTAGAATTTTATGTATGGTGTGTGTTGAGTAAAATGGGTTTGCATGTATCTTTTCTATATAGTTTAATATAATTGCTTGTGAGATGGAATAAACTTATGAAGCCTTTTCCTCACTTCTTTTTCTCTCTCGTTTCTCTCTTCCACACAACCTTAATCCTAAACCAACATATAATAACATCTCACAAACCCTAATCCTCTTCTTGGTATCAAAGTTGAACCCTTGCCTTCACATCCTCGCCGCTGACATCACGATGACGCCAGATTGACGTTAGCCAAGTCATCCTTTGACTCGAAATCTGCCGGAAACTGGTGCACTATGATTGGTTTTTCATTTCCGATCGATCTCTTGGGCCATGGTCTTTGAGACCTCCATTGTGATAAATTTTTTTGTTTTGAGGTCATCTTTTTCACTGGTTTTGAGCCTTGGGATTGCTGGTTTCTGCAATCTTCAGCCCTTCAACTGCAGGGAACTCTGGTTTTTCACCACTTTGTATCATGTTTTATTGACTTGCGGTGCTTCCGACCTTGATTTCTTATGAACTTCTGATCTTTTATTTCAAGAGATGAGGACGATAACTTCTTGGTGATTCTTGTGGTTGTTCTAGTTTTTATTTTGATTTCTCCATTACTCCATTGTTTTTCTAGATGCTTTGAAACAAAAATGCCCTCATGAATAGTGCGGGATTGAATTGAATGTGAATCAATTTTTTTATATTTGTGGCTGTTTTTTTGGGGGTTGTTTGGTATTTTTTTTTCAGCCCTATATCCTTGCTTCTTTTTTTCCTCTTAAGGAAAATTGATCGAGAGATACAAAAATTTGAGTGGTGAGAATCTTCCCACTATTATCACCTCAATCAAACTAAATTCAAGCAATTATTTGGAATGGAAACGGGCCATCACCCTTTATGTTCAGGGTCGTATGAAGATGAGTATGTTGACAGGGACTACCCCTAGGCCTAGCATTAGTGTTGGTGATGCTGAGAAGTGGGATGCAGACAATGCAATTATTCTTGGATGACTCCTGAATTCTATGGATTTATCCATTTGTAGGACCTTTATGTTTTATGAGTTTGTTGTCAAGCTCTAAAGTAAGCTGGCAGACACGTTTGCACCTTCTGATCATGACACACGAATCTGTCAACTAAAACAGATGATTTTAGAATGTAAGCAGGGAGATTCTATTATGAGGGAGTATTACAGTTCACTTTAGAGTTTGGTGAAGAGGTTGTCGCCAAGTTAGCTAAGCGATATGAACGTGGCCACCTTTTCTTGGGGGCCTTCGTTCTGAATATGAGCAGACACGCACACATATTCTCACCACTATAGCTCTTCTTACATTGAGCACTTCCTATGGGATACTCTCTACTGAGGAGCAGCGTCGCCATGTCTATCAGTACACCGATCACTTCTACTCCGCAGGAGCGTGCAACCTTTACATCTGATACTCGCCCCCTGCTACCAGGGGTAGGGGAAAGAACGAGGAGGCAGACGTGGTGGTCGCGAAGGTCGCTCATCTCTCATATGTTCTCACTGTGGCCTTACAGGACATGACCGAGATCACTGTTATCGTCTTTATGGATATCCAGAGGGTTATTAGCCGATTTTTCTACATTTGCTCTTACAGTTGGTTCCGATACACTTGAGACTTTTGTTGGTGATTTGAGCTCCCTTCAATCCCAGGTGGTAGAGTTATTTAGATCATATGAGTTTCATGCCTCGCAACCACCTTCTACAGATCCCCCAGGGACTTTTGCTTCTACTTCTGAGCCATTAGGTACTACTGGTACGAGCTCTTTTTGGGTTCCTTTCGTTCCCCGGAAGCAGTGGCCCAATTCAGTTCGAGTGAACTTTGGCTGAAGGCGATAGAATAATAGACTAAGAAATATTAAATGCTGAAAGGAAATAGGAAAATTTTAAATGAAGAATACCTGGGTTGATGCAATCGCCGGCTGCAGATGTTTATCGATGCTGCAACACGCCATTGATGACGCGAGGAGATGAAGGTTGGACTCCTTTACTGAACGTCGGCCGACCAACTTCAGCAGCTATGGGTTGCCTACAGTCTAACTAGCTTGGTTCCTAATCTACTTAAAGGGGGGGTTTGGCCCGTTATGTTAAGGAGGATCGGCCTCATTCCCGGTTACTCTCTGTAAGCTCCCTTGGGCAAATCGGGTGGCTAAGGTTAAAAATTGGGAAAAAAGGTTAGGGACCTAATTGGCTCTAGGCTAAGAATCTGGGCAGGGGTTTCCTAAGGATCTAAGGCTAAGGGCGCTTGCTCCTCTTATACTTCTTCAAGAGTCAAGGCTAGCTAGCCAGTACCGTTAGCCTGACTACTTGGGGCTCCCAGAGAAGAGTCTACACTTCTAGAGGTCTAGAAGGCAGCTCAACCCCTTTCTTTGAGAACCTCAAAGAGAACCTCAAAATTTTTAAGAAGCTTCAAAAAGAGAAGGAAAAAAAGAGTAAATTGTGTGTTGAAAATCGTGGGGGTAAGGGGTCTATTAATAGGTATTGGGCTAATTCCGCGCATGAGGCCATGTGCATAATTAGCTGATTACGTGCATGATACATAACGTGGAATTGAATTCTGCGCAAGGATTCCAACGCTTAATTCAGTTTGAGTCGGTCATCGACTCGAGAGTGATCGGCTGAGCAGGTGTCCTAGTTCCAGTGTGCCTGGAACTAATTCCGTGCATGCAGGTATGCATGGAATCCAATTCTGCGTAAGCGGGTCTGTGCGAGATCGGGGAGTTTGGGCGGTCATGGGAAGTAGAGTTCCAATTCGCGTCTAAACTGAATCCCCTTGTTTTAAGCGCGAAATTAGGAACTTCGGGCGGTGTACGGGAGTGGAGCTTTGGTCGGTTCGGGACCAATTGCGTGCGTTAGTCCGCGCGTGCGATCAATTTCGCGCATGGGTGACTGCGCGAAATTGGAGGATCTCTCGGGCCGTATCAAGTCTATGTGATGGGGTTTCAGGTTAAGGGTAGACAAACTGGTAGGCAGGTCAGTAGAGACAGGCACCCCCCATTTGAATTCAATAAAAATAGTCTCGGATAAAAAATCTCAAAGAAAAAAAAGTCAACTTTCCAGTTCAAAAACAAAATTCGAATTTTTACAATTTGCTCAAATTTTTAACTTTCAAATGGCAAGCATTTTTTTGAAACTTTAAAGCCCATAAATTCTATCATATCAAAGTATTGCTAAAATACCAAAGTCCGGTACAAAAAGTTCACATCTGGGCTTTCAAATGAGGGATATATTGCCAAGGTTCTGGCCCGACCTTTGACCTTTGGTCGACAGGGCCTGAGAATTAACTATACACTATTATTATAGTGCACAATTTCTAGATAGTGGGGTTTTTAGAGTTTGAGGACTCTTATAGAGGGTTGGTGCCTTTCCAAAAGTCATGGGCAAGGTTAAGGGTTGAATTCGGATAAATGGAGTGTCTACTAGTACGCCTGATTCATTTGCTTTTGTTGCGACCACTACTACTATTGCTCCTAGTTGGTTCATTGACTCAGGGGCCATTGATCACATGACGGTTGAGTCTCAGGGGTACTCTCTCCATTCTCCCTCTTCTTCTCCTGCTCAGGTTCGTATAATTGATGGTTTCTACACCTGTTTTAGAAGTTGGGGCTATTCCCATATCCTCCTATTTATCTTTTTCTCATGTTCTACATGTTTCTTAGTTTTCTAATAAATTTTTTTTTCTGTTAGTAGCGTTGCCAAAAAACTAAATTGTTGCGTTATTTTTTATCCTACTAATTGTGTTTTTAAGGAATTTACTACGAAAAGGATTGTTGGTAGAGGCATTGAGAGGGGTGGACTGTACTTCCTGCAGGCTGACTATAGTACATCTACTGCTGTTGTTGGTGATAGACTTGTTGATACCTCCTCTGTATGTCCTTGTTTCTGTTAATGTTAGCCTAGACACTTTATCTTTGTGGCATGCTAAACTTGGACATGTCGGGTTTCAGTCCTTATGCTCTTTACTTCTCAGTTTTAAATCTATTTGCACTTTAATAATGTTTAAGTGTGATGTTTATGAGCTCTCGAAGCATGTTAGACATTCTTATTCATCACATATGCATAAATCTGATGTTCCATTTCATATTGTTCACTCTGATGTGTGGGGTCCCTCCTCAATTACTTCTGTTGATGGTTTTTAGTATTATGTTACTTTTATTGATGACTGTACTAGGTGTACATAGTTGCATTTGTTGAAACATAAGAATGGAGTCTTTTCTAACTTTCAGGAATTTCATGCCTTAATTAAAACTCAATATGGTGCTACTGTGAAAATTTCGAGGTTTGACAATGTGGGGGCGGAGAGTATACGTTTCAATCCTTTGCTAATTACTTGAAGGTGCATGACATTATTCATCAATTTTCCTGTCCTTATACTCCGCAATAAAATGGTGTTGCTGAGGGTAAGAACATGCATATTTTGGAATTGACTTGTTGCTTACTTCGTGGTATGTATGTGCCAAAACCTTATTAGTCTTTGACACTACTTACTGCCTGCTTCCTTATGAACCGCACCCCATCTAGGGCGTTGGCTAGTCATATTCCATATCATACACTTAGACCCACATATCATTTTTTCTGTTGAGCCTCGTGTGCTTGGATGTACTTGTTTTATCCAGGACCTTCATCCCACTCGATAGAAATTAGATGAAAAAGCTATCAGATGTTTTCTTTATTGGCTACTCTACTATTTTTAAAGGGTATCGTTACTATGATCCTCATACTCATCAGTTTTATACTTCCATTGATGTCAGATTTTTTGAGGATGTTTCCTATTTTATTGAGGAGTTCGCGATCGGGTGACTGCTTACCACCTTGCCAATTTTGTTTGTCTTTCATTTATCAGGCCTTTCTCTCTACCAATGACTCTAAGACAATCCCTTGGACTGTTAGTACTGGCCTTGATCTTCCCTCCTGGTGGGCTGTCATGGCCGATGAGATAGATGCCTTATAGGCTAATCATACATGAGACATGGTTCCTCTTACACCTAAGAAGAAAACTGTTGGTTGTAAATGGGTCTTCGATATAAAGCACAATTCGGATTACCCGGTTTCTTGATATAAGGCTCGACTCGTTGCAAAAGGGTTTACCCAAACCCTTGGGATTGATTATGAGGCTACCTTTGCTCATGCAGCCAAGTTGACTTATGTTTGTGTTTTCCTAGCTCTTTTGGCCATGCAGGGATGACTTCTTCGTCAACTCGATGTTAAAAATGCATTTCTTCATGGTGATCTCCTTAAGGAGGTTTATATAGATCCCCCTCCCGGTTTCCTGCTTCAAGGGAAAACTGTAAATGTATGTCGACTTCGAAAATCAATTTATGGGTTGAAAGCATTCACCTAGGGCATGGTTTCATCACTTTAGCAGCGTTGTTATTGATTTGGGGTTCCACAGATGTCATTCAGATCATACAGTTTTCATTTACTCTAGTCCTTTTGGTCGTGCTATTCATTTGGTTTATGTGGACAACATTATTCTTACTGGTGATGATCATGCCTTTATCAATTGGACTAAGAGTGAATTGGGCAGAATATTTGAAGTCAAAGACTTGAGATATCTGAAATATTTCTTTGGGTTGGAAATTGCTAGATCTCAAAAAGGGATATTTGTCTCTCAGGGAAAGTATGTCATAGACTTGTTGCGTGATACTCGTATGCTTGGTTGTAAACCAACAACCACGCCTATGGATCGGAAGCTTTCAATACATGAGAAGGATGAAGATTTTCTTTTGGATCCGCATGAGTACCAGAGATTGATGAGCAGATTGATTCATCTCACTCTCACTAGACTTGATATCAAGTTTGCTATCAGTCTTGTGAGCCAGTTTATGCATGCTTCTCGCACTGTTCACCTTGCTGTCGTCCATCGCATTCGTAGGTATATCAAGTCAAACTCGGGGCTTGGATTGATATGTCGTGCTTGTATTCCTATGAGTATTTCCGCTTACACTGATGCTGATTGGGCTGGATCTGCTACTGACCATTGATCTACTTTCGGTTATTGTGTTTTCTTGGGAGGCAACCTGGTTTCCTGGAAGAGTAAGAAGCCGACGGTGGTGTTTAATTCTAGTGCAAAAGTCGAGTACCGGGCCATAGCACATGGTACCTGTGAGGTCTTGTGGATTGAGCTTGGTTATCCTATTTTAGACTCTGTTCCCCACCATTGTGACAATGAGGCAGCATAGAAGATTGCTTCTGATTATGTTCTTCACGAGAGAACCAAACACATTGAGATTGACATTCATTTTGTTAGTGAGAGAGTATGGGACAAGACTATTGTTCTGATTGATGTTATATCCTCTCAGCGACCTACGGATATTTTGACTAAGGCCGTTGGGCCTAACACACTTAGTGATGTTGTTGTCAAGCTGGGCATGGTCAATATGCATGCTTCCAGCATGAGGGGGAGTGTTAGGAATATTGATATTAGAATTATATGCATGGTGTGTGTTGAGTAAAATGGGTGTGCATGTATCTTTTCTATATAACTTAATATAATTGCTTGTGAGATGAAACAAGCTTATGAAGCCTTCTCCTCACTTCTTTTTCTCTCTCGTCTCTCTCTTCCACATGACCTTAACCCTAAACCAATATCTAATAACATCTCACAAACTCTAATCCTCTTCTGCGCTTTGTGGTGGTAGAGTGTGATGATGAGAGTGTTATCTATTAATGTGATGTCAGTGACCAGAGTCAATCCTTTTGCAATAATCTCCTAGATCACGGTAGCGCACTTTCATGGAAGAAAGTTACCTTCCACTACCCATCTAGGAACATTTAGTGAATCCCCCTCCAACTCTAGGCATATTTGCAAGGTAAGGAAAATATATCCAAATAGTTTCCGAAAAGCCTTCAACTATCGCATATTTATGTGGCTGCTATGACTCTGCATCTCTAAGGAGCAAGTGGATTAAGGTAATGTTCTCATGGATTTTTTTTTCTGGTGGATCTACTGTTGTTTATGCATGCGGAGGCTTAGGGAGGATGTTATACTGATTTTGGTAAGAAGTTGTCTTCGATAATTATAGCTTTTTCGACATACTATTTTCAAAACGTGTGTTTGCCTGCATATCCTCTTCGAGTGGTTATCTATTTATTTGCTAGTCTATGAAATGAATTGTAATTGAATGAGGAACTTAAAATCTTCTCTTAAATGATGGTACATCTGTCTAACAGTTGTCTTCCTTCGTTCTTGGTGTGGCTTCATTTTTTTTATTTCTATTAAAATTGGGAACCTGAATCTGTATAATCTTAATTGGGTATTTTATGCTAGTAATTTTGATTTGTTTCAACTTTGTCCATGTTCCAATCTGTTCGATCATATATAGAGCTGACATAAATTCTTGTTATAATATGCAGGGTGAGATTAATATTCACCAATTTTTCGTGGGATATGCAGAAGGTCGAGCACATAGAAATTCATGGACGGAGATGCTCAAACTGAAAGATTGGCCCCCAAAAAACTTTTTTGAGGAGCACTTACCACGCCATGGAGCTGAATTCATCAGTGCTTTGCCATTTCAGGAATATACGAATCCTAAATATGGCCCTCTTAATCTTGTTACAAAGCTGCCAACACTTTTAAAGCCAGACCTGGGGCCAAAGGCATATATTGCTTATGGGATTGCTGAAGAGCTCGGACGAGGAGATTCTGTAACTAAGCTTCATTGTGATATGTCAGATTCGGTATGCCTACTTCTTTCAACATCTGAGATCTTTTATATGTCTGTGTGTGTGTTACACTAATGTAGTAAATCAGTTATATGATTAATCATTGTGGCTGAACCATAAATGAAGTTGTGGTTTAGGATGTTCAAGTGTACACAGACTACTTTTTGTCTAGTGAGCTTTCTTTGACAATATCATTAGATTGTGATATGATATAGTCTTGGCTCTGTATTCCATTTATCATTTTTTTTCTGCCAGTCATCGATAGTAATGTAAATATGTAATCATTTTGTCCTGGTTATTGTGTATTACTTCCACTTTTTGGCTCAGGTCTATGTTCTGACACATACTACAGATGTTCTCGAGCATGACAAACTTGCCAAAATCGAAAAATTAAGAGAGAGGCACAAAATTCAAGATAAAACGGAGCAAGAAAAGTACCCATTGGTACTTATTGAGTGTATGAAGAAAAGGGAAACTGAGGATATTAGGAAAAGAGGGAGAAGAACTGCAGTTTCTGGCAGTAACTTGATGTCGAAACACAAGGAAGGCGGTGCTCTGCGGGACATTTTTCGAAGAGAAGATGTGACTAAGCTACAGGAATACCTTAGAAAGCATAAGAGGGAATTCAGACATGTTCATTGTTCTCCAGTCGAGCAGGTAACACTTGATAAAAAAGATTATGTAGAAACAATGAATGTTGCATATGATACATGATATATACATCGAAATTTACATTATCTTTTTACAATCAGGTTGTTCATCCAATTCATGACCAGACGTTCTACTTAACTGTGGAGCATAAAAAGAAGCTCAAAGAGGAATTTGGTTAGTTTACTTGATGATATTTTTGTTATTTTGGATACTCCAAGCTGACACTTGGAAATTTTTTTGGGTATGTTTGTGTAGGTGTGGAACCATGGACATTCGTTCAAAATCATGGAGAGGCAGTCTTCATACCCGCTGGTTGTCCATATCAAGTAAGAAACCTAAAGGTACGTGTAACTCTATAAAGCATACTTTTGATTAGTGAACAGTGTACTACATGAGTTTACTCAATTAATTTCTCTTATCCAACTTTTTAAATAAGTGAGTTCTATTTTCTATGTCCTCCTTATTATGAAGCTCATGTCTTCCCTTTAACAGTCGTGCATACAGGTTGCACTTGACTTTGTCTCACCTGAAAACGTCCATGAGTGCCTCCGTTTGACTGATGAATTTCGCGTACTTCCTCAGAATCACAGTGCAAAGGAAGACAAACTAGAGGTACATCTTTTCCTGGTAATTTTTTCATTCTCTCTATGTCAATGCATGGGTGGTAATTGGCATGCATGTATTTTGCTAATGTAGTGATTTGTGTAGCATGTATACATGTATGGTGTATTCCTCCTTTTCCACTGTAGACTAAAGTTCTATTGGAGCTATGGTAATCAGAATAGTGCTATTTAATTGATGCCAATTGAGTTTGTTTTTGGCATGAACGGTGTCCCAGAAACCTTCAATAGCTCGGCTGCCTAGCTTCAACAACTAGCTGGAGTTTTTATGGACATTAACAGATGCTTATATGCACATTAACAGATGCACCGCATGTTTCTGTTAACCATTTTCTAATAGCTTTGCTTGAATTTGTTTCAAATGAGGCAGGTGAAGAAAATCGTACTTTATGCAATCAACCAAGCTGTGAAAGATTTGGAGGCCTCAAGGCCCTTAATTATATCATGAAGTGAGTCACATACTAATTCTTATATACCGTGCTTCTGAATTTTTTTTGGGTGGTTTTCTTTTCTCCTTCAGAATATTTAGGTGCATGAGGAATTTAAATCCAAATTAAAAAAAACTGCGAATATTTGTTTCTAATTTAAAGTTCAAAGCATAGGTTCAGATGTCTATATCTCTTTGCACAGGTTTGTGGGTGGTTCTGGTTTTAAGCTAATTTTGGTTTGGAGCTTTTAAAAAATAGGATTTTAGATGATTCATTAAACCCTTAGATAAAAGATATAAGTGAATCTAACACCTCTCCATCGCCTCAGTGAGTGTTGTTGGGATGAGGAACATTTCCTAGGAATGAGGTGAATCTTTAATGCTGTCTCCAAATTGTACTACTTTTGCTTCTACTAGGATTTTTTTAAGACCTGCTTTTGGCCATTTTGTTTACCGATTTGGGCCCGAGACGGTCAAAAATGACTACAAACCTCCAATGGAAACCCCACAACCATGTTCCTCAAGTCATCCAGGACTATTTGATCATCTTTTGTGAACATCAGTTTCTACTCCATTGGACCCATGAGAATCATGTCCAGTTACATCATCTCTTCCTGAACAGCTTGAAGGCTTCATAAAATTGGAATCTGCCTAGACACAGCAAATTTGAAATGTACTTTTTCTTGTATTCTATGTAGCATCAGTTGCATGTAAAGATGCAGAAATCTTGTATTGGCCTTTGAAGTGATTTGTTCGATTCTCTTTAGTGGAATCACTTGCTCTAGATATTTCCACACCCTTTTTGGCAGCTCTTATGATGTCAGGGGAAGTGTGGGTTAGGTTTAGCTTTCCTGCTTGTCAAAACTTATAGGCCTGTAACTTCTGTATCTAACATAAGTTGACGTTGATACATTGTTATTAAGTTACATGGCACCTATATATTATCTTTCTCAAAATGGAAGTTGGCACAACTTTTATTGTTTGTCTTCGTCAACCTTGATGAGGTGAGGATTGATCAAGAAAATGAAGGTGAGAATTGCCTCCCCCCACATATACTTGGGAACATTCATTCCTAATAGAAGAGATCTAGCAACTTCAAGAACATGACGGTTTTCCCCTCAGATACCCCATTCGGTTGGGGGGTGTAAGGACAAGTGGTGTGCCACTCTATTCCATGCTCATGTAAGTATGTCTGAAGATGGTGAGAGGCATACTCTCCTCCATTATCAGATCGCATAACCTTAACGTGAGCATGAAGCTGAGTTTAAACCAATTGATGAAACATAGGGAAAACATAAGTGACCTCATCTTTGTTTTTAAGTAAATAAAGCATAGAATGTTGAGTGCAATTATTTATAAATGAAACAAAATATCTACAACCGTGAGAAGAAACAACAGGGGATGGACTCTAAACATACGAATGGGTTAATTCAAAAGGAGTTTTACTTCTACTATATCTGACTTGATAACTGCTTCTTCAATGTTTCACAAATTGACACACTACACATCTAAACAAGGACAACTGATAATGCTGAATTTATTTTTGGAAAAAGTAAAGAAAGACAGCAAATAGGTAAGTGGCCACATTAGGCATGCCGCAATTGAAGCTCCCCACTCTAGAATTGATCGCAATAGGTCTCTGTATCCTCTGTAGATCTGACTCCTCAAACAAGTAGATTCCATGCTCCTCATGACCATGACCAAATATCCTCCCCGAAGTCAGGTCCTGAAATACATAATGAGAAAGATAAAAGGTTATGCAACAGTTCAGGTATTTGGTTAAACGACTAACAGATAACGAATTTAGAGGCATTTTAGGAACAAACAGAGTATAATCGAACTGCATGTTACCCCTATGGATGGCCCTTTACCCTGCATAGGTACAAGAGATCTGTCTGCAATATGATTTTGACAACTATTGAAAATACTAGAGATTGTAGGAAATAAATATGACATACCTGTCATATAGTCGGTAGCCCCAAAATCAATGATCCATGAGGACGGAGAAGTGGATGGGACATGTGCAGAGCCATAGGTACTTGGCTCAGCCAAATGAGAGGAGTTGGAGGATGGTCCATATGGAGCCTGAGATATAGCAGCACACTGGAGAAGACTCTGGTGATCCTGGTACTCCTGAGTGAGAATAATCTGTCCCAATGATGATGGAGGCACCTGAGGAGCAGTGGTAGGTGCAAAAATAATTAGAGGACCGAGCCCATCATCACTAGCCATCTGATACGCATGAGCACCTGAAGGAAATTTTGGCTTGCCATGAAGATCTGAATAAGTATCTGCTAGGTGTCCCTTTCTTCCACAATGAGTATACTTAAGCTTGCCCCTTTCTTCTCTAGAACGGTTACCACGATCGCCGTGACCACCATGACTTCTACCAGATCTCCTACTAAATTTAGAAAAAAAAAGGGAGGGTAGATAGACCTGGAGTACTATTAGGAGGACCCACATGCATATACTGTTTACGACTCTCCTGATGCTGCACTGAGCAAAAACAGTACCTAGGGGAGGACATTCCCCTCTCCCCAAAATATTATCCCTTATGGCCTCATATTCGGGGTTCACTCTCCTGATACTGCGCTAACTCATCCCACAGGGATCGAAGTTGAGTGTAGTAATCACTCAATGATCTTTCTCCCTCGTGGAGATTGCTAATCTTGTCACTATTCTGAAACATCCGAGCTAAATTTTGTTGTTGGGGATAAGCCTCACGGATAGCCTCCCACAATGCCTGCGTAATGCGTACTCATAAAGGATTGGGTAATCTCAAGCTGCATAGAATGAAGAAGCAAGGTCATCATATACCAATTCTCGGATTCCCAGTCACCATACCATTGATATACCATTGATATACCCCAACTTATTCATTACCCCCAAAACCAGGCATGCAGATCGAGACTAAGCCAAGTAATTTTTACCATCAAACTTCATCATGGTAATTTGGAACTGATGAGGTCCATCGGCACCGTCCCCTACACCAACCTTAGAATCCCCCATCAAGTGCTTCTCTCAACAAACACTTGTTCTGTACTACTGTGTTTTTTTTTTTTTCTCACCATACACGAGATCTACCGTCTTTTTACTGCTGCACAACCTCCAAATCACCAATAAAGGCTCACAACTCTCAAGGAACAAACAAAACAAACAGTTTGTCACTGATACACAACCGATAAACCATCAACAATAGGCTAACAACCCTCAATACCATCAAAAAGGAGGTTACACCTCTCAACAACCCCTATTCACAATACCCATTCAGAAAGTCACAAACAAATACCAATGGCAGAAAAAGGAGGCCTAAATCTGACGGGAATGCAAAAAAAAAAAGTTAAAAACTGCTTATCAGCGTCGTGAGGTCCTTTTCCAACGATTTCGGCACATATTGAGGTCTCTATGTAACTTTCAACACCGTTGTTGGTGGCTCAAACAATATATAGTGGCACTGAGACCCTCAAATCTTTAAAAAGTTTCACAGCTGCATCAATATGGCATCGAAACACTTACATGAGAATCTGCTAGTGTTTTAAGCAGTTAATCTTTAACCCTAGGGTTTCCGGAGATCGAGGACCTTGTTGTCTCGAGGAAGAAGACGACCCGAAATCAGTGACTTCCGGTCCTCAGATGCACTTGCTAGAAATGAGAAATATGCTAAGGGGAAGATTCCAATCCAAACCATATTTTCTGATAGGATTTCGGCTACCTCCGGCGATTGCTGACGTAAGTAGTCTGTTGATGTCAGCGATCGCGATGCATCGATTTTGTTGTCGATCGAACCTTGTCGGTTTTGTTATCGATCGATCCTTGCTCTGATACCAAGTTACTTTGGATTAGGGTTAGGTAGAGAAAGAAGAAGAAAAATAAGAGTTTAGGAGAAATTAGGGTTGAGTGAGTTAGCAATCCTCCCAATGCATTAAGTGTTATATGATCTTACATATAACGCGGATTATGGTGTATGGATAACTAGTAAGATGTAAGTTCAACCTCAACACTTAAATAAATCTTTCTCTCATTCTTTGAGTCGGACAAGGCATACTCGCTGGAACGAGGAACAAGACCACGCACGCAGATACGATTGCCCGATCTTGGTAAGTTCTCTCTCTCTCTCTCTCTCCTCGCCACCCCATCACTGTTCATCTTCTTTTAATTCTTCTCCTCTTTGATATCCAAATCCTGTAAGCATTTGCATAATCTAACCCTATCCCTGACTCAAAACCCCATGAGCTCGTCATCATCATCTCCAACCTCTGCAACCATCCATAAACCCTAACTCTAGAACTAACTCTAACTCACGTTACCCTTCATCTCTTGGTTTGAAGATTTTTTTGGCTTGTTTTTTCTCTGTTTTCATTTTAATACATCGTTGTCAAATGATGATGGTATTGGGTAATATGAAAAAAAAAATTATTTTTCTTTCTCCCAGTTTTCAACAGATTAGATATTTAAATGATGATGCGATTGGATATTCTTGACATTTTCAGGCCTTAAGTATTATAACCAATTCTCCAGGTCTTGTTATGTGTGAGTTTATAAAGGAAGTACAAGAAATAACAATTTTTTTTTCATTTTTCTGTTGTAAATTTCGTTTAGCAAGATTATCTTTACAAACTGAAGGATTGTGAAGATAAATATACCCTTGAGAGAATATGCTATGGGTAAATAAAGAGCGATGAACACATCAGTGACTTACCAAGGTAATTTCAAATTAGAATTTGAAGGACCTGTTTTGGACAATTCCTTGTTTTTAGCCTTGGCCTATCCCTTTGTACAGGAAATCCTATATTCAAATCATTCCTTGTGTTTAAAAATAAGAAGCCACAGAAAGTTGGAGATAATATGCCATGGTGTGTTAATATGTGTTATTGTTATGGGTGTCTAGTAATGTTTAGTTCTACATTGGTTAAGAATATATGTTTAGTCTTGTAAGCCCTCTATATAAAGGCTCATCTATTGTTACTTGGATATCCTGGAATAGCAACAATGTATTCCTTTGTAGTATTGCGCCCTCTCTCTCTCTCTCTCTTGCTCTTTTCTTCTCCATCTCCCTTCTCTCTCTCATAAACCCTTAATGGGCTTCTCTTGTAGTTTGTTTATCATTGTTATTAGTATATTTATCTTCTACACACATACCCATGCTCTCAAATACACATGCTCATATATATGGGAAGTGCTATAGTGCACGTGTGTACTGCAGCACATTATGTAACAATCAAAGTGATGTGTGACTTGCAAATTTATCTTATAGAGAAATATTGAAAGTATTTGTAGTTTCTCACTTTCTACCCGTAATTGATCAAGGAGTGTGAGTTTTGTTTTTTTACTTCGACAATTCTATATCTTAGCATTATTGGTTAGTCTTAGTAATGAATGATTTATACAATTTACAATGATGGTGAATTTGAGGGCTTATAAGGAAGGCTTTAATCTTGGTTTCCCAATGCAAGAATTGGATGTCATTGAATTCTTGCAACAGGTAACAATGCTGTAAAGAAGAAATGGTTTTCTAAGTATAGGGGTGGTACTTGTTAATTTGGAGTTAACGGTGCTAGTTTGCAGGTTGATCCCAATTGAAAGGGGGGGGGAATATTTTCCAACTCTTTTTACAGTAATCACTTTTCTATTTCATATATATTAGCAAAGTTTGAAATATGTTGGGGCAACTATATACTTATATAATTAGAAGATTTTAAGACTTTTGGACCTATCCTCTTTTTTTGGTTTTTTTAATCCTATTTTGATTGGTAGTTTTGGTGATCTTTGATGGTTCTCTTCATATATTTGATGTAGTTCTATAGGGTTGACAATGGTGTTATTAGCCTTTTAGTCTTTCCCATACTTTTCTTGGAAATGTCAATTGAGTTATATCCTCTACATGTAGTTTATTTTTAAATTCAGGTTTGTTAATTAAGCAAAAAAATGGATGAAGATGAATAACCAATTTGAAGTATGGAAGTAAAGCAAAAAGCTCTTCCCAACCATTCAAGTTGGATGCACATTACCACCTATAGTGTCTGCAGGTTAAACTTAATTTTCAATTTTTAGTTTTATATTAAAAATTCTCATTGCAATATGCAATGAAATATACAAATGAGGTAAACTTTATGATGATGTACTATCATCATCACTGGTCCCACATATTTAGAGTCAACTTTATGATAAAATTTCATGAATTTGACAATTTTATTAACGGATGCCTAACCTACAAGGTAACTCATTAATTTTATTTTGGTCGATTGTTAATTTCTTGTTGTTAACTATTAACATTTTTTTCTTTCTCAATAAGTTTTTATAGATAGGAGTGCTATAATTGAGAGGCTCCTGATATTGCAGGTATTCATGGGGTTGTTCTAACAACCAAAAATTTAATAGCTTAAATCCTTAAAGGTTGAGTTCTCGTCGTTGCCCATGAATTTTTATTGTTGGTGATCGGACAGGGCACTAAAAATGTCATAAACCAATAAGATTAATCTAGTTAGAAAGTACGACATACCTCTACTAAATGTTGTGATGTCCTTTCTCTTTGAAAGACAAAAAGTAGATGACATAGATGGGCGGAGGCTTGAAGTTCTTAACGGGATTGACAATCATAGAGGTTCAATCAATTTGGAAGGGCATTCTTTTGCAGGGAGGGTCAAATCAGATAAAAATGAATTGTGAAAAAGATAACTGCAGTAGTATCAAACCTCGTGACGTCCTTCAAACTCAAGCAAATGGATCCCACAAATGTGACAAAAATTAGGACAATCTCCAATGCTTGTTATAAGTTTTGCTCATACGAACTCAATAGAAGAAGTCCAGTACAGCATGCTTTTCAAATGCCTCGATGAGTTTGGGTATGTTGGCTTCTATTGCAACAAGGAAAATACTAATTCATTGACAAAACAAAGAAGAATGATGTGTTCTTCTCGTTACATAATATACCCCATGTTTGGTCTTTCGGGAGGAAAATAGGAGATGCTTTGTCTAGATTATGTAGAACGAGATTTTTCTTTTGTTGCAAAAGTCCAATTTCTTCAAATGCTCTATTTCTCTGCAAAACAAAGTTAGGTAATATGTTCTTTGATGTGTATATAATTTATATTATTGCTCCTTTTTAATTTTTTTTTGCAGGAGAAATGAGGGTTTTTTGGTGCCATAGCAAGAGATGATAGCTATCCGAAAGGGTGTAGATGAGGTTTTTGTTAGATTATATGGAGAAGCTTCGACGAGTGTTTTTAGGTTGAAGCTAATTTTGTTGTTTATAGTATAATATACAAAATTGATGAATAGGTTGAAGCTACAAGCACTTTTTTTGTCTTGAAAGTGGTGCAATTAATGAATTTTATTTCCTAGCATAATAGTTTAATGTGTCTAATGAATTTTATTTTTGACTCAAATATTCATTTTGTTGACTATTTGGTAGAATTTATTCCTAACAAAGAATTTGTAAATTCTCATTGTAGATGAGACACCATGTCTTCGAGAAGATACTTTTTTGTGATATGAATTTTTTGGAAAATGAATTTGAATGCGTGGCATAAGAGTGCTAGATCACGTGTAACGTGGCACGGGATTGCGAATGGCTCACATCTTCAAAACGCAAGATTTTAAACCTTGTTTTTAAGTGATGTTTATAGACAACTTGTTGGATTCTGAATACAATGTACGGAAACTGGAGCCTAGAATACAAACCTAAGGCTAAGCTTGAGGGTTTACAAAGAAGCCAAAGGTATTGACTGCATGTTTGCTAGTACTACTATTATTTATTTTATTAGTTGAATGCTATTTTAGGCAACTTTGTTTCAATGCTTACAGGCATTATATGGGAGAAGACCTTAAAAAGTTGACTTGGGCCTTATTTCCAATTGGGTCTATAAGGTTTGCTCCTGTTCTATCCCATTGAGCCCAATTGAACATCTTTGAGACTGACACAATTATGATTGCAAGTCTCATTTAAAATTTTCTGCTGATAGTAAATTAAATATTGTTAAATGGTTAGTTAATGGTCACAAATTTTCTGCTCATGCAGACCCCACTCATGATGGATTTCATTACTGAGCTTCGAGGAAGAGTAAGAGTCTTCTTGTGCTCATGTGTACGCTCATCAGTCAATTTCGTCGATCAAAAGATGCAATCATTAAGGGCTGTGTTTGGGATTGCTCTTTGGAGGCAAAGAGCAGCTGTCTGCTCTGGTGCAAAGCCCTTTAATATGGGACTGGTTGGTTGTAAGTGCTCGTAGCTCTTTCAGTGAGTGAAAGAGCTGAATTTGGATCTCTTTAAAAGAGCAATTTAAACCTGCTCTTTGCCTCCAAAGAGCAATCCCAAACATAGCCTAACAGAATCTGTAAAATATTTGGTAGATCTTTCCCTATTATCACGTGATGGATTACTGCATTGTTGCACTAACAAATTCATTATTCATATAATAGTTGCACTAACATGTAAAGTTCAATATAAAGCTACTTATCCGGTCTTTGAGATTTTTTCTACAATGTATGCAGTTGTTCTTTTGCCCATGTGCTTTGATAGATTTTATTTTGTATTGAAATATTTGATATGGTTAATCAGAAAGATTCTACTTCTGCAAGGGTCTACAATTTCAAGGAAGTTGCAAGGCTTGCTATTCTTACCATCTTGGCAGCTTCTACTACATTTAATCACATGATGAGGATTATATTTAGTTCATCTTTTGCAGTTAATATCTTTAATTCATGACCTTCAAATCACTTAGATGGTGTTTTCACATAGCATAGGTGGCCAAACTTGCAAGTCTTTCTTTTAGATTCACTGCAAGGGCCAACTTTCAAGTGCGAGTAATGGCTCCCTATTGTTATTATTAACTTTTTTTTCTCTCTGTAGTTAAGCTGGGATTGAACCCACAAGAATTTTTATTTCTAGTTATTGACAATTAGTGGCATATTTGACTGATTTGGTCAATCTGGGTGTAACCTAAAAGATTACTTGACTGAAAATTTCAGTTCTAGTGTTTTTGTCTCAGTTTTTTTGGCTAGAGATGTATCAGTGCCCCCAATCTTAAGTCTAATAAGAGTACCTTTATTTGCACTTGTGGTATCTTGAAAAGCACCTACTTATCGTGGGTGCACTCTTATTATTTCAAAGCCTTTGTATTTTGGGAGCAGAAGATGTATGTTTGAAGATGGTTATTAACATTTATTAATATAAAGCCCAATTCCTACTTTGAGTCAAAGTTTGACTATTTGTAGACCTTGAGATGTGGATGAATCTTTTCACTTTAAAGTCCTTTCACATCTGAAGGCACCATGTATACTCTTTAATTAGACATTGCCAATTGTTGAGGTGTGATGCTCAGCACATTTTGAACATTTTGACTACTTTAAGGTGTGATGTTCACCACATGATTTTATATTTTTTTCACAAAATAATTGTGATCATCGAACCGTTCCTATCCATATATCCGATCATGTGATTGACAGCCACATAGTGGGACCAGGTAAGTTACCTGGTCCATTGTACCAGGCTACCTTTACCCTAATTTTTTTTAAGCTAAGAAGTGAATTTTAACTTTTTGGTGCCTCTATTTGTGCCCACCTGTTTTCTGATGTATGACATTGTTGTGTTATACCCTAGCGCCCCATCTCATTTTTTTTAATGATCGATAAAGAAGATTTTATTGAAAAAGAAATAAAATATGCAAACTTGTGAACACAGAGTCAGCAAGAAGTTGTACCATAACTTAAAAAATTACTACCCCACTCTAAACATAAAGAACTACACCCCAGGTCATCAAATGTCGAAGACCATGAAACTCCCTCCCTAATGTGAGGGGAAATAAAAGGTTAATCATCCAATCCACACTACCCCCAACTTTAGCACCAATCTTTATCCAATCAATAACCAAGTCTCTGACAAACTTCATATTCATAGAGACTGATTTTCGTTTTTTGTTAAACACCCTATTGTTCCTTTTTGACCATAGAGACACAACACGACCAAGTCCATAAATTTCCAATATTCACCTTTAAGGTCGTTCAAGTAATTCAGTAGGAGCTTTTCAGTAATTCAGTGGGCGCGAACAAAAGTACCTTCAAATTTTGGGTACCTTGTTCGTGCCCACGTAGTCTCTGAGAGCGCCTATGTTCAAAACCCCTTGAAACCCGTTGATCGCTTCTAATCAAACGACATCATTTTTAACCCAATCTTTCACACGATGAATCTTGAGATCATGATAGTACCATCAGGCGGTTTGCTTTTATTCCAAGCAGTACATATCCCCAAAAGATGTCGTTTGAGCATGATGTGTGCCATGTAGAATCTTGTCTCGTGTGCAAGTAGTTGCTCTCTTATTTTAGGGATTTGTACCACGTGGAATGAAAAATAGACCGACTGATGGTACATTTATGGTCTCAAGATCCATCGTGTGGAAATTTGGGGTGAAAAATGCTTTCCATTGTCTGATTTAAAGCACTGACCGGTTATCCTCCGCGATTGCATACACCAACAGAGGTACATAAGATATTACACTTGAATATTACGAGCGTGGCGCAAGGAATTTAGAGGAGCGTAGTAGAAGGGGGTCGTAGGTTCTACTCTCCCTATTCAACCATTATACCCATGGTTACCAAATCCGAGTTCGACAATAGTTGGGTGAGGTTAAAATTTGAAAAACTTGGGCAAATTCAAGAAGTTTGAAAAAATATTTTTCAGGAAAAATCGGTGAGAAAAGTTTTTAAAATAAAAATAAAAAAATTTAAAATTATAAAAAATATTTAAAAATTAGTAAGTCACAATTTTTTGAAAAACCCGCAAATAAATCGAGAATAATTCGCGAATTTTTGTGATAAGGTGAATTCGCGAATAATTTAGGAGACCTTAAATTTGCAAATTATTCACAAAGCTTTCAAAATTTTGGAGATTTTTGTGACTATGATTATACCCAAGCCTCGAACCAGCTCGCCGTAGGCAAAATATAAGAGCGAATTAAGTAACATAGTCATGAGGTTACCTCTATTCGCGCCCACTCAAACTCTGAAAGCGCCAACGCATATAATGGTCTTTCTCTGTGGGCGCCCACCGACTTTCTCTTTTGGGGGTACTCACCCTCCTTTTCCGACTACATTCTTCTCCGGCAATGCTTGTGTAGGCATCACTGGATCACCATCTTCTTCTCCTCTTTTATCTTCTTTTCCTGCAACTTGCAACAACACCAAACTACCAACTATAATAAAACTCTAAAACCTAAAAAACCCTAAACCTAATAAATTCAAAAACCACCGTTGAACTTGTGACCATGGTTCAAAATTTCGGCCGATAATATCCGCGAAACGTTTCAGTTTTGATCCTCACCGAAGCGATACCTTGAATTGAAGTTTCAATCCAAATATGTATGGAGGGGAAATTATAAGCCGAAATTCAAATTTTCGACTGAAATTTCGGTTCAAATTTTTAGTTTCAGTCATGCTCGAAACCGAAAACGAAACTGTTATTTTGATCCTTGCTTGTGATGGTGGATACCCACTGCCAATCTTTTACATCCAATAGTGGGCAGCTCCCGCCAGATTATTATATTTGATGATGGGTGCCTACCATCACAAGCAGGGGCATAATCAGGAATTTTTGTTGGTGGGGGCTACAAATGATAAATATAATGTCAGTAGTTATTTTTACTATCTATTTGGGGGGATTCTATGATAGCTTCTACATCATAGAGGGCTTCTACATTATAGATTTGGGGGCTTATATACAAACGAAGGTTGTATGGGATGCATACTTTATAGAAACTCTAGATTTAAATGAGGGTTTAAGCCTCCACAACCTTCTATGTAGCTATGCGACTATTCACAAGTTCAAAAAATATATATTTAGGCCCTGTTTTTTTTTTTTCCGGCTTTTAAGCTTTGTGAAGATTTCTTCTTTGTTTTGTCAGTTCTCGCTGAAGATGAGGAAGAGAAGGAAAAGATGAAGATGGTGTTTCGATGATACCGATATCATCGTTGCGTTGGAGTTGAGGAAGAAGATGAATAAAAAACGAAAAGAAAAATAAGATTTTTAGTGATGCTGACATCATTGTTACAATTCTTGAGAGTTAATGAAAAAGAAGAAGACGAGGGTGATTCACCGCTTTTGGAGAAGCCACATGGATGGCGCATTTTCGGTGAGGATTTAAGCCCATGCCATAAACAAAATCGAGGTGGGGACCTAAGCCTAGAACCGAACAATATTGTGTCATGTGGGTCTGGGTCTTCACAGAATGGTATCAGAGCCGAGGACGGTTCTTCTATAAGGTGGGGGGATTATAATAGTCCCACATCGGATAAGGAAAAATCCTGACCCTGGGTTATATGTGATTGCGGACGCTACATGTCATGACGCGTTTTGGGTGGGGACTTAAGCCGGTGTCAGAAAGAAAATCGGGGTTGGGACCTAAGCCCACAATCGAATGATATTGTGACATGTGGATCTGGGTCTTCACAGGAAAGAAGAAGAGAAATAAAAAGAGGACAAATGAAGAAAAAAGGGGAGTTTATATACGTCGGTGCCCCAATAGAAGAATTTTTTGTCTCCCACGTGAGAACGTAGGCATTTTCAAAGATTGAGTAGGCATGAATAGAGGTACCCTTTCATTATTAACATAAGAATAAAGGGGATCTATCCCTTTTAATATACTAGTTCAGTGCCCTTTTTGGTGTCACGTTGCACCCAAAAGGTCACATGACACCTGTCATCCTAACCTATCGAGAACCTCTGTTAATGCCCACCTATTTATTAAAAGCGCCTACTTAATGAAACACACGCCCAACACCCACCACGAAGGTGACAAAATCGGAATCGGAATCGGTATCGGGTATCGATTTATGGAGGACCGATACGTATCGACTGATACGGATACAACTTGATAACTGATTACTTGGTTAGTATTGTATCTGCTAGTCACTGCAACTCAGCTTACTAAATGCAAATGCTATAAATGATAAGTGACTAGCCGGTAATACTGTACAACTTCAGTAAATGCCATAAATGCAGCTGACAAGTGACAACTGATAAAGCAACGCCTATTGCCTGAAAGCGTTTTATCTACTAGGGGTAATTTTGTTTGCACCCCCTTATCTACTTAAAGCGCCAAAAGTTGTGCTTGGCAATACCGTATATGCATCGGGACTGATACGTATCGGTTGACCAAAAAACCGATATGTATCGGTATTGGCTGATATTTAATTCCTTGCCCACCACACAACTATACTTCATTAAGCAGGCAGTCACGGGGGCGCAACCCGACACCGGTTGTCACACCCGTGTGGTGCCTCGCTACCGCGTGCAACAAGGCCAGCTTACACAACCATCAATCTGATATCACTCGCCTAGAGGACGGGAACTCCTGTCCATGGTTACCTTCTTCTAAGGCCTACCATTATCGCATTGTGCCTCTTGCAACACTCATGCCAGCACATCTGTGTCTCGCTTGGCCTGCCAAAGCTTCATCCTCGCGTGCCCTACATTAGTACCTCGCTTCGCAACAGTAGCATGCAGCTCCCCATGTCGTCCCATTCCAACATAACTCGCCAACATATTGAACCAAGCCCACCACCATGTGCATTCCCCGTTACCAACACACGCCTGTATCTGACTCTCTTGTTGTCGTGCTCTATTGAGTCCTACAAAGCCCTCGAGTGTCTCCCTCCTTATTGACCCATGTGCACCGCAACGCTGGCCCGAGGCCACATGACAACCTCACTTTGGGTGGTACACGGCATTGCCGAAGCAACGTCCTAGACCCACCCTTTCAGGCCTAGGAAACCACTACACACCCTTCAGTGCCACATTAGGGAAATAACTCTACAACTTTCTTTCTTCAAATATGGTTTAAACACCACTTCAAACCATCAACCTCCAAGGCATTAGTTTGACATACCACTATGACATATAGATTCCTTCCGTGGCATACAGTACCATCCTCCATACCAACACGCTCCGGAGACCAACTTCCACGCCCTATGCATGTCTAGTCGTCACACTAAATCCTCACATAGCTCGAGTCACCATTGCACCATACCTTGAGAAACATGCATGCATTGCAAGGCCTCATGCCTCCGCGCTCACGCACTACACTCCTAGCAAGCCATGGTCTTACCTGTTAGCCAACAAATCAACTCCAATGCTCTCCCGCCTTCGTGCTGATATCCCGAATATTGATCTCGTCACTGGGCGCTTTCACTAAATAGTTGAGCATGAATAGAGGTTCTCTACCCGGTTCTAAACTATGTGCAACTGTATAAATCTAGCGTGCAAGTTTCAACAGCCTTAGTTTGTTTATTTGCACCCATCAAATATTTGAGGGCATCGGTGATTCAAAGATTCTTGGGGTTCAAACGAAGGTACCCATACCTTGATGATAGACATCCTTTATACGATGATTTTCTGTACAATAATAGATAGTTCTGCTCCTAACCTGTTCCAGAACTTATGAGGGATTTCTTCAAGCCTAGCCTTTAGATCATTGAAGGAGCCATGGATTATCCATTCCTCTCTCTCAACTTAGATTTTTCTTTTGTTATTCAATAAAGCTGGTTCATTGGATTTCCTACAGATTTGTCGCACCCTTCTATCTTTTATTGAGCCTAACAACTATTTTATATTTCTTGTCTCTTATAGGAAGATGGTTGGTCACAGGAGCAGTTGCTGAATATCTTGTAGTTCTTGGAATTTTCTTGCTGTCCTAATGGAATTCTGGTTGATTTCTTATCTTCTCCAATTAAATTTCGATCTCAAGTAATCAATTTTACGAACTGAGAATCAGTTTCAACTGTAATTTAATCGACCCAAAAGTTTTTATTAGAGTTCACCCTCACCATTTCTCTGTTGATTTCCTCGGTGGGGGTTTATTTAGTCTTAGATTTGTGGGTTTGATCAGAAATCGATTTCATCATCTGGTTTTCAGATAGTCGGTTACTGTAGCATTGCTTCAATTTCCAGGTAATATCTGTTTTAGATTGGTGGGAAATTGATTTCATCATCTGGTTTCTCTTCAGGTAGTTGATTACTGTAGCCTTGTTTCAATTTCCAATTACTATCTGTTCTAGATTGGCGGGAAGTCGATTTCATCATCTGGGTTCTCTTCAGATGGTCGATGACTGTAACCTTGTTCTAATTTCCAGTTACTATCTGTTTTAGATTTGGGGGTTTTATAAGGAATCGATTTTATCATCTCGGTTCTCTTCAGATAGTCGATTACCGTAGATATGTTTCATTTTCCAGTTGCTCTCTGTCTATTTTAGATTCGCGGGTTTGATAAGAAATCGATTTTATCTTTTCCAATTTTACAACCTGAATTCCGTCATAGAATTGGTGTCAGGTATCAACTGTAACATAATCGATCCGAAAAGTTTAATCATGATCTCTCTGTTGATTTATTTGCAGGGAATTTATCGAGTTTTGGATTGGTGGGTTTGACTAGAAATCGATTTCATCATCTGTTTTCTCTTCAGATGGTTGATTAGGATACCATGGTTTCATTTCTTACTTCCCATGATCATCAAACCAATATGGCCAATTCACTCAATTCCACTGACCGAGCTGTTAATTCCAAGCAAATTCACCAGATTTTGAAAAACAGAAAACAGCCCACTTCTTTGAATCTTGTAAACATTCCATTTTGCCATCGATCACGGATGGCTGCGATCGATATTGTAATCTTGATCGCTGTTCTTGGGGCTGTTGGTTTCTTGGTGTTTCCTTATGTGAAGCTGGTTTGCCATGGAATCGATGAAATCTGTGGTGTGACTCTTTCTATGGTGAGAGGTGAGATCAATCACCGTGCTACTATCATCTATTTGTTCATAGGGCTTGGATTTTCCTTTGGAACGATCGCTATTTGGGGGATTTTGAGCTGTACAAGTGGCAGAAAGTGTGACAATCCAAACTGCCGCGGCCTTCGTAAGGCGGCGGAATTCGATATCCAGCTTGAGACTAAGGAGTATCTGAAGAATCTGAATTCTTCTTCTTTGACTAGTAACAATGATGGAGAAAGAGGGATGTTTGTGTTGGGTGAAGGGCATCACAGAGAATTGGAAGCTGAGCTTAGGAAGATAGCGCCGGTTAAGGGGAGGGCAGTTCTTTTGTTTCGGGCACGGTGTGGATGTGCAGTTGGTAAAATGCAAGTTTGGGGACCAAAAAAAGCTCAGACCATCAAGAAGGGAGTAAAGAGAGGGTAACTGGGCGATCAGTCCTAGTTACTGATACTGCTTCATAGTAAGGGAATAAAATCATCAATCATAGCGCTATTTGTAGTATAGTACCTATAAATTCACGCACCAAATCTTTGAGTTCACCCATCCTGAAACTCGTTGACTGCTTTGAATCAGACGATGGAGATCGTTTTTGTCCCATTCTTTCACACGATGGATCTTGGGATCATGGGCGTACCATTAGATGGTCAATTTTTTGATTTCACATGGCACATATCCCAAAAAGTGACTTTAACCAATTGATTGCTTTGAATCAGGCGATGGAGATCATTTTTATCCCAATCATTCACACGATGGATCTTAAGTTCATGGGTGTACCATCTGATGGTCAGTTTTTTTTATTTAACATGGCACACACTCCGGAAAAGTGACCTAAACATCATGTGAAACTCATCATGCTCAGACCTGATTTTAAAGTCATTTTTTTTGGGATGTGTGCCTCATGAAATAAAAAAATTGACCGTCTGATGGTACACCCATGATCCCAAGATCCATCGTGTGAAAGATTGGGACAAAAGCGATCTCCATCGTCTGATTCAAAGCAGTCAATGGGTTTCAGCATGGGTGAACTCAAATATTCAGTGGGTGAATTTAAAGGTACCCTGTAGTAGTATGTTTGAATAAGAAGACAATGATGTGCCTGTAATGATTATTGCCAATAAAGGGAATATATACATCCTTTATTAATTTTTTATGTTATATTTTGTAGTGTTATTTCTGTTATCTATTGCTAAAATCTCTGTTCTAAAATATAACTAATTGAATCCTCTAATGCTTAGAATTCTGCTGCTTGTTGTAGTTTTGTTTCGCTTGTTTGATGAGCTCTTTTCTCATATGAAATATTTCTAGGACCGAGTGTTAACGACTGTATCCTAAGGTTCTGGCCAGGAACTCTTTAATAGGTCCCTATATCAAATTTCTCAATTTGGTCTTTTTACTGTTTGATTTATCCAAGTGTAGCTTAAGGTTCTGAATATATTTTATGGCCGGGACCTCTATAATAGGTCCCCATATCAAATTGCCAAATTGGTTCTTTTTTTCTATTTGATTTAGGATCTCTGAATCTGAGCTCTTAAATACAGCATCTGGATGTTTCTCTTTCAAACAGGGCACATTTGATTCTGTTCTGTATTAAAAAATGAAAATTATTTATTCCAAGTGCACTGTATTTAAGCAAGAGATTCATATAAGCTTGTACCAAATATTGTTTTCTATGGGATTCTTCGTGGTGTTCTTTATGCCGAGTAATTTTTATTTATTTTCTAGTGGAATTCATGCTAATCAGATTGATCGTGTGTGCCTGGTGATTTATGAAGTTCTTTTATAGGATAGAAATTGTAAGACTCACCAAATAATTTGATCCAAAGGTTTGCACAAGTAATCATTTTGGAGGTGGGATGTTACTTGTTGTCAATACAATAATTGGCTGTTTTAATATGCCAATGCCTGTTTCAGTTCTGACAAATGATTAAAATCTCGGTATCGGTATGTGCTGATACTGAGACGTGTCGTCTCAAGTATCGGAATTTTAAAATTACTTTCTAAAATATCAAAGACATTCAAACACTGGCAGAGGAAGAATGCATAAGTTGTCATATGGAGACTTACAAATGGTTTATACTATAATCCTCACCTCCAAAGCTCAAGTTTGATCCAATAAAGTAGTGGTGGCCTTTGGTTGGATCATGGGATAGGTTCTTTAATAACCTTCGCCGGGTGGCTTCAGCATTACCAAGCAATTATCAGAGTTGCTACTAGAGTTTAAGGAACTAACTGGCAAACCCTTATCTTTAAAGATCAGACTCCCGGTCCACGTTTCCCAAAGAACTAAGTAAGAGCTCCATTTACGCAAAAGGGAAGTGCGTTTGAGACACCTTTCGCGCCTGCATACATGCGGTCTCTACTTGGGAAGGAAATAGGCAAGAAATAAAATAGAAAAAGAAAATGGAGATGATAATGGCTTATTATTTCATGTATGATTAGTGTAGAAAAGTGTTAATATTTGACCACTTAAATCTATATATTATCGTCCGATGAAAGCTATTTAATATATTTTATATAGTTTTAGTGATTTACAGGTCTAGAGATAAGTTGAGCATAAAATAGCCCAAAAGTTCAGAAAATAACGTCAAATTCGTGCAATCTTGGATCATCCAGGACTTATTCCGACTTGCAGCTCTATTTTGACCTCTAAAACATTGGATTCGTGAAATTGCTATTTCACACAAAGTTTTAAAGCTCGTTACCTTCGTTTCAATGCCGCAAGAATCGCGTTAATCCGAGTTCAGAGTAAAAAGTTAAGGCCAAATAATCGAGGGTGTGTCTACTGAGGAGTTGGGCCGAATTTCACGAAAATCTGGAAAAATCGATAGATCGATTTTAGGCCGATTTTCATGTTTTTAAGGCTTGAAATTAGTCAAAAATGGAAGAAAAATTAGGGTTTCGAAAAATATCCCTATAAAAGGCAAAGTTAGAGTTAGGATTAAGGAGCGCTCTCTTTTTGTATATTAGTTTTTAGTCTTATTTTTTTTCTTTTATCATTCTTTAGCTTTTTAGAAGGTAGATTAACAATTGTCTTTGATAGAATCATAGTGCGTTGATTAAAGCTACTTTGTGGATCAAGTTGGAGACTCAAATAGGGTATTTTAATGAATTATTTTCAGTTTATTTCATTTATTTGCAATTTTTACATTGAAATGTGGCAAAAATTTTAGAGCTTTAGAATCTAATGAATCTCATCTGCAGGATTCATCAATGAATTTAGATCTATGGTTGGAATGTTAGTAGACGCCTATATGATTTTTTCATTTTTGGGATCTAATCATTAATCCGAGATATGGGTACTAGTCATGCTTTTCCCATGATCGTAGATCTATGAGTAGGTACCATAATCTTGATTTTCATGCAAAAATCAGAGTCATTAATTCATTGTGATTAGATTTATTTTTAATACAATGAATGTTTTAGTTCTTTTAATTCGTGGATTTGAAAAAGTGTTATCTTAGATTTTTATACCGATTTAATTGTTTTAATCTTCTATAAAGTTTTAATTGATTTTAATATTTATGTCATTTTTCGTCTCTAATATTCCACCCTTTAGATCTGGCTCATGGATGATAACCAAGGATGAAAGGATTTAGTATCCTAAACCTCGCTTGTTTTTTTTTATTAATATTATCTTGTTTAGTTTATTCTTCTTGTACATTCATCAAACTTGTTAAACTAGATCAATATTGTGATAATTCTAGGGAATTCTGTGATTGGTAGTTACTTTTTTTTAAAAATCTATTAAAATCCTTGTGGGAACGACCTCTTACTCTTCACCTGTTTACTACGGTACGACTCGTGCACTTGCGACTAATACACTTTTAAATTCACAAAAATCTACATCTCACCGTTTGTGATTTACTACTATTAAGGTTGTTAGCTTGTCATTCGGACAAAACAACAACCAAAGTGAAGGGTTAGAATAAAAGAAAATAAGTGGGACGTGACCACTCCTTGCCCAAAGGTAATGATCCATGCTTTTAAGTGTTGACTGGTAATTTTTACAGAATGACGACTTAATTGTGGGGCAAGAAGGAACTAAGACTATGAAAATAAATGCACAAAGACTATCAACGACTATAAAAATGAAATAACTAAAGTAAATGGAAAGTGAAATGACTTCTAAAAAAAGATGTCAAGATGAGAGCTCCAAACGAATCTTCAAGGCATGCATTGAGAGGCTAGGGACAGAGGGATAATAAGAGGTAGGGGTGATGGATCCTAAGCTCTAGGGTTTCTAGAGGGTTTGAGCTGGAGGATTAGGTTTTTATAGAGGCCAAGGTTGGATTGAGGAGATGAGAGGGCAGAATTTAGCTAAAGCGTTTCAAAACCCTTTAAAAGGAGAAGCCAAATTTATGGAAAAATTACTTCAAGATGGGCCATTGGATGCTTGAAAAATGTCAAGCTCCTATTGACCCATCTTGTAGCACAAAGATTATGGTTTCTTGTTGGAGCAACCCTTGGATGTGACAAATGTCACCCAATTATGAATTATTCTAGAAAGGGAATGGGGTAAATGGCTAAGCATAGGTGGGTTGCCAGGTAATTTCCTACATTTTAGGATTCCTAATCTTTCCATTTGTTATTTCATTTGTTTATGTGCAGCTAGCGTTGTTTCTGGTTAAGCCACAAGCTTCCATGTTTCTTTCTTTTGGTTGTTTTAGTTTTCTGTGTGGATCTACCTCTGCAAGAAGTTTTAGTTGAAGTATTATGATCATGCCCATGGTAGAATTTGATATGATTTCAAATCCAGAATGCATGTAGATTCAAAGAGCATGTTAAATCACTGTATAGAAATTCATTCGAGTTAGAAAAAATAATTGGTCATTGCTATGATCGGAATTGTCATTGGTGTTTATTTTTTTGTTTTTTTTTATAATTTAGTTTTTGTTAAATCGTTAAAAGCAGATTTTATGCAATAGAAATTGCAACAGAAAGAATTGTGTTTAGGTAGATCTGTATCTATTACATTTAATGGACGAGAGATACTAGTATACCGGCCGAGTCCATGAGGGGATTTTTGGGACTGGAGAAAATCCACAAGACCAAGTTGAAGAAAATCAATGCATCCTAAACAGGAACTTTTGAAAACTAATTTATGTCAAAAAGTGAATTGTAAGTGAATTGTTTTCCCTGAATGTTGGCCAATTTTTCTTTTTTCTATGCATAAATGGTTAACTTCAGGCAGGAGTCCGAGTCACCAACTTCATATGGCAGGATGCAAAGTTTATATTGTTCTCAAGCAGCTTGATCAGATTGATGGTGGAGGCTGGCTTATAGTTTCTAACTGCTTAGGTATAATAACCCAGAACAAAATTATCTACGAAGAACTTCCATTTTACTTTATTTATAGGATTTCAAACTATCTACAAAGTACGATTATGTATATAGTTACATTTCTAAGGTTTCGTAATTCGTATTTTTAATTTTTTTGATTTTATTCTGTGATAAATGCATGGTCCGAGGAATCTTTTTTATCTGTTATAGGAGATTGGTGATTGAATCTATAAGATGAACTTGGTATATTGCGTTTTAAAGCACCTACCAATTGGTTATATGTTGTTTGTCGGAGTTGGAGCTATTTTCTTTGCTGTTTCAACATAAATTACTCCTTTACATTAAGTTTTATTTATTTTTTCTCGTCCCATGGACAGTTTTATTTGATAATCAACTAGTATTATTGGGGTTAAACGATTTGAAGAGTGTCAGACGATCTATAGACTGTGTTGAGCAAACAGGTTCTCAAAGTAGATTGGTTGAAATATATTGAGAGATCAAGAGTACATTTTTTACTAGTCAAAAATCACTTTCAAGAACACCCTCATTTTCTTTATAGAAATCTTAGTCATTTAGAAAAATTATCTGCATTCCTTCTAATAACAAGAAAAAAATATCTTAGAATGAGTAATTTTGCCAGTTTTATGTCTCCTTTACAAATTCAAGCTTTTGATAGGTAAGCCGGGCTCGAGTCGCAGGTTCGAGCCCAGCGTACGTATTCCAAAAAAAAGGGTAAAAAAAAAAAAACAAATTCAAGCTTTTCTTTTATATGTTTTATTATATGTAAGGAATTTCTGAACTAAGAATCTTCTAGATTAATTGCATTTATCTGATTCTCGCATTTATATGGGAGACATCCGTGTTAGAAAAGAAGTCCATTTTCAGAGCTTTAAACGTGGTAGTATTTAGTTTTTCTTTGTGGCTCTTTTGTAGCCTTGAGTTCTGAATGATTTTGAGTTCCAATTTTGAATTCACTTCTCGATATAGTGGTTGAGTCTAGGTTTACATGATCATGAGACATCAAGATCTTCATAATTGATATTGTTAACTGTGGATTTTCTATCCAAAGGAAAAAGGAGTTTATGAGGTGCAGGACAATGAATAGCGCGGTGTTAAGGTAATGGATGTAGAGAACCGAGGGGCCGGCGAGGATCAGGCTGGTGGAAGGGGGTGCAAAAAGGTAGGGTGTTCTTACACCATCAATGTTTTAAGATGTGGGTGATATGTACCGTAAAAGGGATATATCATAAATTGAAGTGCAACAGGCCCAAAAATGGTGTTTTCGGGAGATTTAATCCATCTGATGTGTGGACTGTAACATCAACCATGTTTTTAGTTTTAATGGCTAATATTAAAGTTCATCAATTGGATGTTCACATCCACTTATCGGCATATTTATTTGGGCTGAGACATGTTCCAATGATAGATTGCCACTTGGACAATTTAGATTGATCTCAGATGTGCACCACATGGCATCATGAATCATGATAAATCACACGTCAATGGCATGAGATAAAAAGTCTAATTTTAATGGTATAGGATCATTTAAACGCTATTTTGGTGTTTGAATGTCCGTCAGGAGCCATTATCCCTATCCAAAAATAAGAAGGCTGATATATATATATATATATATATATATATATATATATATATATATATATATATATACTCCTCAAAGACAAGAATTTTCCAATCTGATCCAACAGATCAACAGCGGATACTAGCTTACTGTTGGGATAAAGAGCAATCTAACAGATTTCATGGCCACAGTAGTATGGGAAATCAAGTAGCATTCATCAACATTATGAAAAATATGAGAAAACAGCCCTAATCCAACCATTGAGATGGGAAAATGGATTGCAATCATGAGGAAATAATATGAAATCATCTTTCTCATAGGTATCATTAGATCAAGATCCAATGAGAGAAAATTAACATTAATAGAGATTGTGAAAATGAGACAGAAAAAGGGTAAAATATCACTCTAAATATAAGTATAGCACCAAAACCAAACCCCAAATGGCAGATTAGGCAGGATCATTCTACCAGGAGAGAAAAACCGACCAACCCTTCAAATTTTTCTGAAGATTTGACAGTCCAATGCGCATAAAATGCTCAGAAAACTTTGAATAAGGGATATCTTTGAAATCCCTTGAAATCATAAAAAGGCCAAGTATGTTTTCTGAAAGTACCAGAAAATAAGAATATAATACAAGGGAAGAGGAGGTCAAGGGTTGACGTAGGGCTTACATCAGTACACGTCAGTGCTGTTGTCAGTAGGTAGGACTGATTATGAATGGATCCATTTATGTTGGGCTCTGATACCATGATGTTTTTAGTATATTAAGGTTAGTTTTTGGGGTTTGTGAGGAGAATAATTAAGGGAGAAGAAGATAAACAAGAAAAAGAGGATGGATTTGGGAAGCGTTGCCCAAAATGAGGGCTGAGAATTCTTATTAGAGTTGTATAAATGTACACGATAAGAATGCCCTTAATGCAAATACAATGGCATATGTCTTTTATAACTTGATCGTAAGCTAGACACATACGCCCTTTATAACCATACATTGGCTAACACCCCTTTGTCACAAAATTCTCCGAATTAATCAAAATTTTAGGAAAATACTCGGAATTGGTGGTTATTCGCTCGATTCATCAATTCTCCACATTTTTCTCCAATTTTTTTCTGAATTTGATGTTTTTTCTGAATTTTAATCATTTTTATCATTATGATACATGTTTTAATCATATAGTTCGTATTGTTTGTATATAATTGTATCTTGTTAATGCATTTCGATAATGTTATATGCTTATTTTATTATTTAAAGACATCGTTTTTAATTTAAGATAAGTTTGACATATGTTTTAATTGTTTATTATTATTTTTATTGTCGTCAAACTTTTCCCGAATCATCCTTGAATTTATCCGAATTAAATTGACACCCTACCGAATAATTACCGAATCTGAACTTTTTTACTATGCATATTTGAATTTTTTGTGTGGAGTCCGGACTGGACTCTTTTCTGTATGTTCTCTTGATTCTTGAGGCCATGTTCTCATCTCCTTTCTATTATTTTAGACTTGGTAGATCAATTTTGATGGGCCTTTGTAGAACAATGGATATATGGGTGCCTTTTCTAGTGACTTATGATTCACAGGAGGACCTTCTCCTACTGCCCACATAAGAAAGAGCATCATCCCAGAATCTCCTTTACTTATTTTGGAATATATTAAAGCTAGAAAGGGGTTGCAAGTACAGCATCTGGCTAAGGGGAAAAAGGTACTTTATGCATCATCTTTTTCAAGCTTTCAAAAGTTTTCAGAACCTTTGTTTTCCCCTGTGCAGCATGCATTAGAAAAGTATGTTATTACTGAGGAATAACAGAAAGGGTATCTCGATTCGCACCTACTAGGTTACTGGTGGGCGCCTAGAATGAAACTGTTGACCTCGTTGAATCAGATGATGGTGATTGTTTTTCATTCTAATCTTCCACACAGTCGAACTTGAGACTATGGGTGTGCTATCAGACGGTCAAGTTTTTTATTCCATGTGGCACAGATCCCAAAGGATTGGGGCCTAAAATCACATTTGAGCGTGATGTGTGCCATGTGATTTTAGGCCCACATTTTGGGATATCTTCCACATGGAGTAAAAAATTTGACCATCTGATGGCACGCCTGTGGTCTCAAGATCCATTATATGGAAGATTGGAATGAAAAACGATCACCATTGTTTGATTCAACGTGGTCAGTGGTTTTCAGTGTAGACGCCCACCAGTAATCTGGTAGGCGCGTATAGAGGTACCCTAACAGAAAATCTACATGGTAATTGAGGAGACTTGAACTTACATTTGAGGAATAAAAGAAACCCTTTCTTGTAGCCAAGAGGATGTTACACAACAGGCTTTCTGCTATATATCCTATGTTACTCAGACACTCCAAAATAGGTGTTTTGCATGTGTCTGGCACTTTTAGAGACCGACTCTCCTCATCGTCTGGTAGAAATAACACACTCCCCAGCCCAGTTTTAATCCGTGTCGTACCACATGGCACGTTCTTGACCAATCTAGTTCTTCCTTGTGGGAATATTTCATAAAAAACTTCACTCAGCCCGAAAAATATGCCCATCAAAGCATCTGAACCATCCATTCCGAGCAGTTCAACATAAACCTTACGTTAGATATGAATAACGGTCCATATTGAGTGGCCACATTGAGTGTCAAATCCTTTTACCGGCATGTTTTTCGTGAGTGATGTTCATATGTTGTTTAACCACTTGGACGAGTTGGATTGATTAAAACAGTGTCCACCCGTTGCTTCAGAAGTGGATGGTGAGGGTGTTATCTCAATCAGAGGGTGAGCTCCCCTTAATCCATCCTATATCCATGCCACATACCCCACTAACATAATGTCTTACATTTTTTTTTAGATAATATAAATCTGGCACTATAATTGATAGGCTGGTGTTACTACCACACCGCTTTATGTTACAGCCACCTCACTTAAGTGAAGCAAAAGAATCAGTTGACTGCCTTGAATCAGGCAATGGAGATCGTTTTTTATCGCAATCTTCTAAGCATAGATCTTGAGATCATGGTCATACTATCAGACTGTCAAATATTGATTTCATGTGGCACACATCCCAAAAAGTGAACATAAACCATGTTTGATGCTATTCCGTGATCATGTTCACTTTTTGGGATATTTGCCACGTGTAATCAACATCTGATCATCGACGGTAGGCTCATGATCTCAAGATTTATTCTGTGAAAAATTGGGGAACTTCTCCATCGTCTGTTTCAAACCAGTCAACGGTTTATAATTTGCTTAGGTGAGGTGGCTGTAACATAAGTTGGTGTGGTAGTAACACCAGCCTAATTGATATCCTTTTTTATTAATTGGCTTCAGTCTGGCAATGTTATGCAAAAGTCATGAAATGAGCAGGTAGCTTTGGCAACAGGTCTCTGCTCATCACCAATGTGTTTTAAAGTCGTGAAATTTAAAAAAATTCTTCTATAGGACTGATAAATTTAAAAAAAAAACCCATTCCTCTAGTATGGTGGTGCAAGTAACCATGGAATCATTCCTTATATTTGAAATGCCCTTTGAGATTTACAATGACCAAATTACTTCTGTTTAAGTTTCATTTAATACCATATTCGTGTATTAGTACCTTTTTCTAAGATCTTACAGTTGAATTATTGAAGGGTTTCAAATTGCAGCAGACAAACTGAATCTATGGCACTGAGATGGCAGCATTTTCAAGGCCAATCATTAGTTTTGATTCCTATGACTAAATATAGGACCGAAACATAGTGGCAAACTCGGAGTGTGGGAATAATTTTGGAAGGGAAATTTTTGGGAAAAATAAAAAAAAATTATGAAATATTACAGAAAATATATATTTCATATGTTAAACGTTTCATTGAAAATTTAAAAATATACATCTTTCATATATGTTGTGGATCTCGATGGTCTTTAAAGTCCGCATGTGTCTCAAGATCCACACATTGCACAGTTCACACACTTGTGGCTCATTGTCCACAATCAGTGGTCCGCTCATTGTAGACAAATTCTTCTAAGAAATGGATTTTACTGGGTCAATTTCAGAAATAAAATATGATGATAATTCCAAAATAAAAAACTCAATTTGCACAATTTTCCTCAAAATGGGTTACTTTCTATTTTTGTAAAGAATTCTTGCTGATAAGTAGGATAAAACTATATTTTTCCTATTTGAGATATAGGCTAGATTCATTGATTCCCCAGTCATCATTAAAACCAAAAAGAATCTGGTGCCTCCTAATAAGAAAAGACTCTTGCCACTCCCAACATTTGATCTTTTAAGTGCTGTTATATTTTGCGTCTGGCACTCAAAGGAAAACCATATAAGCCCTCCATTAATTTCATAAGTTCCTTACTGTAGATAAAAGTTGCACCCATTATTCATCATGGTGGGGGAACCCTCATGAGGCAGAGAATCTAGGAAAGAGAAGAAGGAAAAGTGGGGAGGTAGAAAGAAAAAATTCCAATTTTTTTTTACGACAAAAAAAAAGATTCTCTTCCTCTATGTCAAAGAAAAAAAAAGATGATGTGGATTGGTAGATGAAAGAAGAACTCCAGCTCATGCATATATTCTCCAGGATAAATATTTGCAACCCTTCTCTCTGTCTCTGTCTCTCTCTCTCTCTCTCTCTCTCTCTCTCTCTCTTTATTTTTTGTTTTATTTTCTAATATATAAATATTTCACACGTTAAAGCCATGTTTGTTTCTCAGTTGCAAGAGAGTTTTTGGGCTTATATTTAAAACTTTTACACCTTACTGATGGATCTGCAGAGCAAGCATAACCATTTTGATAACCAGATTTCTTTGGTTTCTGAAACAAGAAATTTGGGGTTGGTTCTGTCAGCAAAGTCAAGGCTAAAATGGACCCGAGAGCTTCATCAACGCTTTGTTGATACTGTTTTTCAGCTTGGAGGGGCAGAAAGTGAGTGTTTAGTCTTTATGATCAAGTTCTCATATGAAGCTTCTACCTAGAACCCAATTCAAAATTTCCGATTCCTATCAGTTTCGGAGGTCGCCGGTATGATACTTTGAATGTATCGTACCAGTGCATTATATATATTATAAGTATGTATCAGCTGATACGTACCAATATTTCGTCAAGAACTGATACGTATCGGACGATACATATCAGTTTTGGAGCTGGACAATACTTACCAGAAAACCGGTATTTTAAACCATGTTAGAACCTCCAACTTTTCCTTGGAATTATGATGTATATTTTTTATTTATATTGTTTTTAATTTTTTTTTCGGTCAGAGGCAACACCTAAAACTGTGATGCAGGTGATGGGGGTCCCAGGTCTTACTTTGTTTCACCTAAAGAGCCATTTGCGCATACTCTGTTTCATCGGAATCCAATTTATCTATCAAAATTCGAATAACTTTGTTAAGAATATTAATCTCTCTTTTAAATGGTAGAAGTATAGGTTTGCTCAGACTGAACAATCAGAAACCTCCAGTGGTAGTGAGAAAGAAGGTAAGAGTCAGTGATTTGAGTCAATTTATGTAACCTTGCTTTATCCTTGGTTTGGTCGGGTTTTATTGCAGATTTTACGGTAGCAAATTGCGGGAACCCCAAGATTGGAGGCACACATGTCAATGGCGAAAACATCAGCGAAACCCATAAAGCGATTAGAGAGTAAGGAGATGTACATTACCATCTTATCAATTCAGTGAAACATGTTTAGAAGAAATTTTGAAGCTACCAATAAAAATAAAAAAAAATTTAAAATTTTAAGCTGATTCATCTGTTACTCAGAAGCGTGCAAATTGCTAGAGCCCTGCAGATGCACTTGTATATGCAGAAGAAACTGCACAAACAGATTGAGGTAAGATGAGATAATCCAAATTCAATCAATGTGAAATCATCTTCTGATCTTAATTTAGTTGCAGGAACTCTTGCAACTCCGAATTGGAGCACAAGAGAATTATCTACTGTCCGTACTACAAAAAGCTCAGGAAAATTTCTTGGGGAACAATTCCCGTTCCATGGGACTGGACAATACGAAAGCCGAACTATTGGAGTTGATTTCTAAGGTAGATACCGAATGCCCGGGCTTTTCTGTTTCTCGATTAACCGGAAAAGAACCTAAGAGATCGCTAGACAGGAGCCTTGTGATTCCCCAATCTCAACTTACAGATTGCTCTATAAATAGCTGCTTAACATCTTCAGAAAGCTTGGAGAGAGTGCAAAAACTGCATATGGAACCTTCTTTTTATCGGCCGAACGAGACCCGATTGCTCAATCGAATCACAGGAGAGAAGAGAAAGTTAAGAACCATGTCTGCTGAAACAAGTAGTGAGGAACCAATTAGTAAGAGATCACCCCATCAAGAGAAATCTGAGAATCAATGTAGGAAGTTTGCACTATGGGAGGAGTTTGATCTGAATAGTTAGGATCCATCCATTGGGTCCCCTAGAACTCAATAACCTGATTAGTTGGAGTTGAGGGATGTTAAATGAGTGTAGCATGCACTTGGGTGCATGAGGTCTTCTTGGATTGGTGGAATGTTTGACTTCACAAATCTCATTGGTGGATCAAACTGCGAACTTAGTTTATTCTGGTTTTTTTCCATATAAGGATTCATGGTATGAAAACTGTTATGTTAGGAACCTGTTTATGTATAAATTTAGGAGCGTGAGAACTATATACTTATGAGGATATGGATCCCACGAACTTTTCAATAGAGGCTGTATCTGATAATTATAACATCTCTCTTTTGCCAATTCGACCTCGCCTTCCCCTTCTCCCTTCTCCATTCAATCCTAAATCACGAGATTCCAGAAACTACCATCCGATGGCTACTAATGATGACTGGGGAATCAATGAATCTAGTTGACTGCTTTAAATTAGATGAAGATAATAAGATCATTGGCTCAGCATCAATGTTAATTCCATCTGCCACGCTTTGAAAAAGTGAACTTGAAACCACATTTGATAGCACAATATGACCTCGTTCACATTTTGGAATGCGCACATTATGGAATCAAAATATAACCGTCTGATGCTTTACCCACTATCCCAACCTCTCATGTGTGAAAGATTCGAACGAAAAAATGATCTCCATTGTCCGACTCATATCAACATTTTATACATGTGCAAACCCTGATTGCAAAGAAAGAATCAATGGTTGCAAATGGTTGTACCCATAATTAAACGCAAGTGTGCCTTAATTCAACCCAAGGTTTTTTCTTATCAAACCATGCTTCAGTTGGTTGGTTAGAATCATGCCATAGAGAGTTTTTCGTCCCAATCTTCGATACTATAGAACCATCAAGCAGTAAAATTTTGATTCCACATGACACACTTCCCAAAAGTAATCCTAGAATCACGTTGTTTGATATATGCCCATGGAAAATTATAAATGGGGGACAGATTTGTTGAGGACAAAGTGCAGGCAGCTGACGTAGCGCGACGTGACTGGCCGCACCAACTTGCACTAATTGAGCCCCACCACACTTATAGCCAATTACATTGCGCCACATCAGCTGCTTACACTTTGTTTGCATAAAATATGTCCTCCATATGACACTGTCCATATGCCCATTATCATGTTCATATTTGGGATGTGTCATGTGAAATCAAAATTTGACAGTCAAATGGTAGGCAGGCTCGTGACTCGTATTTTTTCTTCTAGGTACTCTACTTTACAATAAGTTTAAGTTTTTTATTTTCATTTTTTTTATAATACAGTAAGTAAAGTTCTCTCATGGTTTGAAAACATTAAAAATTAGGATAACTGTTTTTATAACCGAAGATTCTTTGGACGCATTGCTGGTTTCACCGTTTCAATCATTGACTGCCTTGAATTAGACAATGAAGATAATTTTTCTTCCTAATCTTTCCAACAATAGATCTTGAGATCATGGCCCACCAATTGGTTGTGATCGTTTACTCAGTCGTGTGGCCGTTGGTGCTGTTTTTGTTATCTTGTATTGGCTGGTCGTTGAATCGTGCTCGATTAATTGTCCATGGTGAAAATTTAAAATAAAAAGCGATTTTTACTTTAAAAGAGGAACATGTATAAGGGTCATTTGCTCAATCAATAAAGCGCACCAATTCGACGTGACGCTTTGGGTCATGAGACCATGGTCTCAAGATCCATACTGTGGAAGATTGGGGTGAAATACAATCTTCATCGCCTGATTTGAAGCAGTCAATGGATTTCACTATGATTCTGATGTAGGCGCTTTCAATAAACCATAGGTGCAAACAGAGATACCCTTTTAGAGAAATGAAGCTAAAAATAAAATAAAATAAAAAGTAAAATCATTTACTATGTTAGCTTAACACTACCTGAGAATATGCCCACAGCAATATAACTAATCTGGGGTTTTAATATCTTTTTTTGTGTGTTAATAATCATTACACTTTGAATTTGCAATGGGCACATAACTATACCCTTTAGTTGCCCATAGACCGTAAAAAAAAAAGAGAAAAAAAGGAACTGTATTACTGGATCTACATGATTATGATTTCTCCTTTCTCTATCAAAACAGAATTAGCTCACACCTACATTTAGTATATAACACCAGCCACTTGAAATTGATTTGTATGTATTTATTAGCAATGTACACCGAGTGCACATTTACGGCTTTCAAAATGGATCCCTCTTGTTCATATGTTATGTAGTGTTGCACATGGGCACGAGTGGTAAACAGAAGTAGTAGTGCTGCACAGGGGCAAGAATGGCCAACCGCAATCAGCATAAGAATCTTTAAAATCATAAATAAATGGACTAAATAGAAACCCGATAAAATTATGTTAAAATCAAATGGTGAAATAGGGTTACCTGAGATAGCTCAAGTAGGACATTCTGTACAAGCAGGTGAACACAAGGAGATGCAATCCAATGGAGTAGAAGAAAATGAAAGTCCGAGCATATCTGTGACAACAGTTTTAGCCCCAGATATTATAGCAATGCACTTCTCTCATTATGAGAGAAGAAGAAACACATAAACATGGTGAGAAAAAAGAATTAAAGGATGGGCCCTATAATAAGTTCAATAGTTGCATCCCAGCTTTTCGTGTTATAATCTATGGCCATTCTGTTCAGGCCCTATAATAAGTTCAATAGTTGCATCCCCGCTTTTCATGTTATAATCTATGCCCATTCCGTTCCTGATTACGATTCACATAGGGGGAGTGAATGTTTGCAAAAAAAGTATTAAGGCATAAATATTAACCAGTTCATCCTGCTGCATGATCCCACCCAAGTAAGTAGTACCTTAGATTAATAGGTATCAGTCAATCCATCATGGAGGTTTCGGTTGTAGAGGGGTTTGACAGTTACCATAAGAATCTGATTTTCCAGTATATTCATTATATGTTATGAAACAAGAATTGTGAAAAGAAAGAAGTAATTGTAAAGATAGATGACACAAGAAAATTGGCCAGATCCCTTAGTGTGTGTATCATGCATTTTAAAGCATTGCCAAAAGAAAGATTCTTTAGTGTGTCATCTTTCTTCTGACAAATCAGAGTAGAACAACACCTCAAATATGTGTTTCCTTTTTTCTTTGTTTCTTATTGTAATCAAAATATGGCAAAAGAATAGGTTGTAGCAAAAATAATAAAAAACCTAGGCAAGATCCGGATAAAAGTACCTTTAATTCTGAAAATTAAACTTTTACAAAATGCAGAAAACCTATGGGGTTCACTTATAAATATGTCCCTCATGCCTAAACAATCAGAAACTCCCAGCAACATGCTTGAGCTTTCTCAATCATTGATAAGAACTGACCTTCAACTTTGTAGCTCCCCAAACCTATCTTTGAAATCCACACTTGCATTCTTTTCATCTACGTTACAGATCATAATGGTGGCAGGTTTCTTATGGGACTGCTATATCAATCGTAAAAATTAAAATTTAAAAAAAAGATCTCAATTTTTTTATATTAAATATTAAAAATGTTGTTTTATAAAATAATTTAATAGAATCTTCAAATCTCACCTAATATAGATATATGTTCACCATGCATGTAATAGATTAGACCTATTGAACCCTATTACATGCAATAGAATGAAGGAAAAAAAAGTGGTTCACCGTTTTTCGGAAATGAATATATAGAATCTTAGATTGATGCTCCACCATGTGACCTTCTATTCTAAAATGTTCTCTTTATAGTGAAGGAGAATCAAAGAAGAAAGGAGGAAGAAATGAAGACAGGAAAAAAGAAAAATTGAAGAGAGAACTTTAAAGCTTCTTGAAGTTCCAAACGGCTGGGATGACACAGGCACCAAATCAAAATTGGTATCGATATCAGTATCGAGTATCGGTCCAAATCTTGGACAATTACATATAGGCCGATACCGATACGGCATCGCTGTTACCAAAACCCATTTTTGTTTTTTTTTTAATATGATTGTATCGCTCAGTATCAGCTGCTACCAAGCCATTATCGACCAATACTGGCTAGTATCGGCCTCATACTGATACCACTACTTGTATCGGGGTGGTATCAGTATTGACTCTCGGCGAAACCGATAAGTATCGGTATTGACCAAGTTCTGATACCATGGGCACCAATGTATAGTCAGACAATTGTTTTTTTTTGGTACTAATGCTCACACACACACACACACAAATATCTCATCTATGACATGGACAAGACCTAGAATTAACACCCAATAAGTGTGGTTATCGATCGAGGTTTTGGGCTATGACATCACATCATACCTCATCTTTACAATTTCAAATTAGAAAATGAAATTAAGAAAAGTTTTTTTTCTTTTATACCTTGTTTCCTTAAAGCACATGAACTTGTAAGGTTAAGGATGCATCACACACTTAAAATTATATCCATTCAGTAGGATGAAGGTTCCAGATCTTGACATACCAGTAACTCTAATACCTATATGTACTAGACGGTACAATTGTTTCCGACTTACAGTGGTCAATAAAAATCCTTTATAGCACAAAAATGGATGTATCCGTGATACATTGGTAATCTATATTGTACACCCGGTACCGGGGGATATTTTCTAACTATGTTACTGTATTCATTGGCTTTAGATTGAAATTGAGTTTGAGCAAACCTAGATCGCTAGGGTAGGATGCTAACTAATAATTTTGGATCTCTTTGGTTAGCTAGTTTAGTTTGATCTTCTTATTTCATTGAATTATATATATAAATATATATATATATATATATATATATATATATATATATATATATATATATATATATATATATATATATATATTGAGAGAGAAAAAGAGGAAAATGATCTCCTCACTTGAGTCATGCATGAATCGAGTAGTGAGACCATTCACATCGCTTGTGGTCAACGTTGACCGCGACGTGTATGGTCTCACAGCTCGAGCCATTCCGTGACTCAAGTGTGAGGATCATTACCCTAATATCTATATATATATATATATATATATATATATATATATATATATATATATATATATATATATATATATATACACACACACACACACATTACAACAACTCCATACTATATTTTCTTGAATTTTAAAAGAAGTCAGAAGAAATGGTTTGATCTGCTTAGTTCTTATTTTAATACAATGTGACACGTGCCACTATATGACTTAGTGGGAAGGTGATATATACACATTACAACTGGTCTATACTATATTGTCTAAAATTTTAAAAGAAGTCAGAAGAAATTGTTTGATCTTCTTATTTTAATACAATGTGACACGTGCCACTATATGACTAAGTGGGAAGGCGAGGATTTAATTTTAGGCAGAAGGTGAGGAGAGTCGATCCTTATTTCTAATTGTTACGGACTTATAGTTATTGCTTTCTAATGTTTATCATTTCTTAAACACTTCTAACATTTATACTTGTCTATGGATGCATGTTATCACTTGATATTAGTACTTAATAGTGTATTATTTGTTCAAAAAATATGTTTAAAACAAAAATCAGTATTTAACATATAAAATATAGATTTTTTTATAGTTTTCTGTATATATTTTTAATGTTTTCATATTTTATATTTTTTCCCACCTGTTTTTTATTGTTTCCCTACTTTTCAAACTTCTGGCTACTTTTTCCCTTGCCGTTGTAAACCCAAACCCAAACTTTTCCACTATGGTTGCAACTGCAGGTTCATTCTTAAGGGTCAATGAAAACTTTGGGTTATGTTTTCCTACTTTTTCCCTTGCCGTTTTAAACCCGAACCCAAACTTTTCCACTATGGTTGCAACTGCGGGTTCATTCTTAAGGCTCATGGTCTTACACTTGTTCAATAAGAGTTATAAGTGATCAATAACAAAAATGAATGTACAATGCAAGAAAAAATTAGTAGTTGTTACAAACGAATTTGCAATTACAATTTATAATTGACACAAATAAATAAGACATGATTATGCCAACATTATGTAAAAAATCTCAAGTAGAATATACGAGATGGGGAGTAGTTAACAAAAAACCAATAAAAGATACATTAACCAACCATAGTGTCCAATAAAAATTCATGCACCATGTAAGTTATGGATAGAGTAATATTTTTTTATAGCTAAGCTGGGCTCAAACCTGTGACCTTGAGTTTGCCATATAATCAACCTTCCATTAGGCTACAACCCAAGCCCTATGGATCAAGTAATTACATCACAATTCTTAGGGACCAAGTAATTACCTCACAATTCCTAACTAGATACTACATTAGTTTATTCTGCGTTCTCTAGCTAAACCTGGAATTTATAGGAGCAAGGACATCTCAGTTTATCTCATGATTCTTTTGATACTTCAAGAAATTTTACTAGACAGACAAAGTTCTTACCAAAATTTTCACCTACATAGAAATTTTGAGGGCGGGGGGATTGGGGATTGTCCTCTACTTACAAATTTATTCATGAGCTCTATGGTTACCCAAATTTCTATCAACATACAAATTTGACTCTTATAAATTGTTAAAACATGAGAGCGAAAATGATATTGGGTACTCTTCCCACATATCAGAAAGATAAATAGAGCTTACTTGTTGCCAAGAAGGAAACGACCACTGCTAAGTGTGATTTTATCTCTAAATCCAAGTTCTTTATACCTCAGGTCCCTTTCCTGATTCAAATAGTATAATTTCAAGTAAAAAGCATGGATTGACATATAAAGGTGCAGAATATGAAAAGTACAGTAATAAAACACTTATTTAAACGTAAGTAGAGAAATAAGAGCTTAATATTCAAAGAAATGCACCCAAGAAGTTCCACAACATGAAAGCTGATTCAATTTTCTTTTATTGCTGAGGAAAGAATGTCATTTTCAATAGAAATTTGAACAAAGACGAGTTTCCTAGGTCTACGAAATTGATTTTAAGAACAGAGACGAAGTCAAATGCATATTGAACAGAATGTCAATGCTTTGTTGAATGTCAAAGACAAATAGGAAAGAAATTAACATTTAGTATATCTGGAACCAGTCAGAGCAGTGTTCCTCATTGATGCGTACTTAGTGATGTATAAGGATTAAAAAGTGACAATGGCTAAATCATAAGTGCATTAACGAAAAATAAAGAATCGGAGTGAGAACTGAAATGAATAATGATGAATCTAAATTATGTTAACAGTAACATCTAGCAGGGCTAAGCCACTAACAGGCTAAATGAGGCTGGGTAACTATGGCGGCAAGTTGTTAGGAGCGAATCGATAGTGAATGGGCCACTTCCATTGATTAAGAAGAGTATGAAGAAAGGGCAATAGACTCCCTCACAGAAATGTACAATGATGTTGCATGATCATGATGAGATTCCAGATCTTGGAAACATGGAAAAAAAAGATACAGCTGTATAAAGCTTTAATACTTTCTGTATGAAAAAATGTATGGCTACAGAAAATATATAGAAGAAAGTAGAAAAACAGTAAGGGTTAAAACGGATAACTATTACGTAGTTTCACAATTAGCATGCATAGCCTTCTTTGGTACTCAAAAAGAGTACACTATGAGCAATGACTGAGAAATGTAATGTACATTTAAGTTTCGTTGTTTTCTCCAGGATCTATAGCCAAATAATAATACAATGGATATGAGAGCCAGATTGGAGAAAAAACTAATGAAATAAGTAAGCAATGCATGTGAAGGAAGCAATATTTAGAGGGATTCACCAAACATAGGATTATTAGGACAATGTCTTGTGCAATGTAAGAATATAGCTCTGTGTTAATTTTAGCAATTTCAATGTAAGCTTATTTTGGAAAGTCAAAAGAACCCTAAAAAATCGTGACACAATAGTTCTCTTTATTTATTTAATGTAAGCCTATTTAAAGGATATATGTAAATTCGGTTTGGATTAATGAAGCTTATTTTATTTAGAAAGTACTTTTGCGAACCCTAGAAAATCATGAATATCTCCTTGTTGACTTTAATAGTTGACTGTTGATGGTTGTGTAAAGCAACCCCTTTTTCGTTAGTTTTTGGTCATAAAATCAGCTCCAAGCTGGCATATTCCCGACTGTGTCACTTGTCAATCATGCATACCATTACAACCCAGATTGTCCTTATAGCTCTTATGAGTCCTTACCATGAAAGGTCTGACCATCTGAGTTGTATTATAGGGGAAAAGCGTTTGCTCCCAAATTTCAAATTCAAGTAGTGCTAATTTTTTTGTATGGGCATACCCCAGAAACGTTGTAAATGTTTTTCTTTTATTTATTAAAACCTCACTTATAATTAAAATATATTTGTATATTTCTAGTTTATTATTCAAAAATATCTTTTTGTGTTCCCGTAACATTGTGATCCTGTAAGTAACCGAAATGACAGGGAGAATGCAATCATAGAACTTCAGGATTAGTAAAGGTTAATGGATTGTATTAAGGGCTTCTAACAAGTACACATTCGCTTCACAATATCATAATTTACTAGAAACTATCTCAGAAATTGCATCGTAAATGAACTTCTGCAAAATAAAAATGACATAATTGCATGAGACTCGTTATTGTCAACATCATCACAGCCTTATCCATCTATTTGGGGCTGGCTTTGATAATTGCATAAAACTGCATGATGAATTAGATTTAAAAAAACATATTATTCTAGAAAATGGATCATCTAAAACTGCACGAGTAATTATAGCAAACAATCAGGTAGTTACATAGAGCTGCAAACAATATTACGCTTTCGTAAAAATAGTTTTTGAAGTAGGATTAAACACTTAGAAGAAAGCCTTTCTATCCTATGCTACTATTCTTAACCCAAGATTGTAATGTTACTCATAACTTAAATAAACATATTTACATAACAAACACAACCAGCTTACGAATGAATACCTTTTTTGAGAAAGCCGCAAACGGATTTATGTCATCTTCATATATCTTCTTATACTTAGATTCAACATCTGAACCGAAGCCACTTTCGACGTCTTCAGGATGCTGAAAATTATAAGACGGTTCATGAATTAGACAATAGAAGATAAGACCATCTCTAAGAGACAACTCAATTATAAGAACTGAAGGAAGGAACCTTCTTCGATCCTCTAGAAGCTAGCTTTTCAATGCTGTAGTCTTGGACATAACGAATCTTTCCATAAAGCTTCACATTATCAGCTTTAGTTTTCTCGAGTTCTACCATTAACGCACCTATCTTCTCCTTCAGTTGCCTCATTTCCTACAACATTTGGAAAACAAATAATTGAGGGCCCAGAGAGACAAATTCCATAGTTTATGTAATGGGAAAGAAACTGAAACTGAAACGGACAAAAATTATAAACAGAAGGCTAAATAGATGCATAGGTGAAAATGTGAAATAATATTGAAATTATACCTCCTCCGTTTCTCTTAAGCGTGTCCGAAACCGATCTCTTTGATTACATATCACCTTAAGCATTGAACTTTGATCTTGATCTGAGGAAATATGTCTCTGATGGTCCGTATTCTGAACAGGTAATTGAACAGACTATGCATGAATTAAAAGGAATAGCTAAATGTAGTAAAAAGTATTTTAAAGAATCTACAGAAATATTCATGCACAAAACTGACACGAGCACTATAAACAATAAAGGAACGATATAAATGTGCTTGTGGCTCTAATTGTAATCAAATTAAAAGAAAATGTTTTGAAAAAATAGTCCAAACATAGTAAGATTCTGCTGGGATATAAAACACTTAACTGATAGTTTTGACGAAACTTGAACATATTACATTTGTTACTAGTCTCCTTACAATTTTTACATTACCAAGATCTGAAGAGGATGTCTCAAATAGGATTAACACAGGTTGGACGAAATGTTCTGCATTCTGAATCGGTAATTGAACAGACTATGCATGAATTAAAAGGAATAGCTAAATGTAGTAAAAAATATTTTAAAGAATCTACAGAAATATTCATGCACAAAAATGACACGAATACTATATACAATTAAGGTACAATATAAATGTGCTTGTGGCTCTAGGTGTAATCATGTTAAAAGAATGTTTTGAAAAAATAGTCCAAATAAGATTCTGCTGGCATATAACATACTTAACTGATAGTTATGATGAAACTTGCACATCTCATTATGTTTGTCAATAGTCTCCTTACAATTTTTTCATTACCAAGATTTGAGAAGGATGTCTGACGCGGGACGGAAACCCTAAAATGCGTGAACATGATTTTGATGCGATTTGCCGAAATTAAATAAAATTAATTCAAGATTAATCTCAAAACTATCACGATACCTTCGGGTTCGTAGAATTCCGATAGGTAAATCACGCGAGATCCGAATAGGATGTCCAATCCGATGCACAATTCCCGTTAGATTTGAGGAATCGGGCCTAGAGATAGGACTAGCTTTTCCAGGCTTGGGCGTTCATCTTCAATCCGATGTAGATTCACGGGTTCGAACTAGGGTTGTAGAATTTGGTAGGTGTGATGGTTCGGATGAAAACTAGGATTTTTGATGGAAATAAGTTTTGGGTTTTGAACTAGGGATTCAATATGGGTAATGGATTATAAAAGAAAACAAAGAAAATATATTGCAAAGGTAATAAAAGATCAAAGAGAATCGATGGAAATCACTCCCTTGGTCTCACACCAAACCTATCTCGGGAAGAACATCCAAGCATAAAACATTCAAATATTCAATTAACTAAATAAAAAGTGTTTACAAGCCTCTATATATAGGCCACCAATAATTAATTCGAAAATAAAAAGAGTCCTAAAAGAAATAAAATTAAAAAAGGCAGTTTTCCGCATAAAATAGAAGTTCCATCGTTGAACGTTGTCGTCGACGGCACGCTGTTGCACCATTCACAGCGTGCTGTGGCAATGTTCACAGCACGCTGTGGGACAGCGCGTTGTGACACTGTTCACAACACGCTGTGGACGTCGTCACTTGACAACTGTTTCACCCTTCTATTCTCTCTTGAAGCTACGATACTCGGGCTTCCTCTACGCTTCTTCAGATGCTGGTAGAACTGATGTGGTCCGAATCCGATGTCCATGTTTGTGGCGTCCCCATCAATTCCCCTGGACCAAATAGGTTTCATCACCGATAAAACGCACTCGTGGTAGATGTCAATCAAATCAGGGTTCAATCTGTTCTCTGTCTGCTTGGGGATGGAAGAGGTACGGGCTGCAAGGTTGGGTTGGGGCTATAAGGTGGTTGGAGTGGGTTTTCAAAAGGTGGGGTGAAACCCAAGTAAGGAACCAAGTCCTCCACATTGAACGTTGAACTAGTCCCCGTACCTGGAGGAAGCTCAAGTACGTATGTATTAGGACCACTCTTAGCCAAAATTCTAAAGGGTCCAGCGCCTCGGGATTGGAGCTTCTTCGTGGATCCCGATGGGAACCGTTTAGGCTTGACTCGGACCATCACATAATCACCCACGTGATATTCTTTAAAACGCCTATGAGTATCTGCAGACAATTTGTATTGACTATTGCTTGAATTAATCTTTTGTCTAATTTCGGCATGCAAGTTATGAATGTGTTGTGCAAATGCATCGGCAAACTCTGACACTCTATGAGATGCAAACATGGGGACCAAATCTATGGGGGTCCTAGGCCTATGACCATGTACTACCTCAAAAGGACTCATGCCTATGGACCTATTGACATAATTATTATAGGCAAACTCAGCTGTGGGTAAAATGGTATCCCAGGTCCTAACATGATCACTGACAAGACTACGAAGGAGATTCCTAAGGCTCCTATTGGTGCTTTCGGTTTGGTTATCCGTTTGAGCGTGATAAGCCGTCGAAAATTGAAGCATTGTGCCCATCATGTGCCAAAGGGTCTTCCAAAAATAGCTAGTGAATTTTATATACTTATCAGACACAATGGTTTTGGGCAACCCATGAAGACGTACTACCTCTGTGAAAAACAATTTAGTAATATGGGATGCATCGGAGGTTTTGGAACAAGGAATGAAGTGGGCCATCTTGGAAAATCGGTCCATTACGACAAAGATGGAATTGTGCTTCCTTGGAGTTTTGGGAAGTTTAAGCACGAAGTCCATTGAGAGGTCTTGCCACGGTGTGTGTGGCACGGGCAAAGGGGTGTATAAGCCGGTATTTTGTTTAGTTTGTTTTAACACTTGACAAGTACGACAATGTTTGACAACCTGGGCGACATCTCTTATTAAGCTAGGCCAAAAGAACCTATCTTCTACGAGCGCAATAGTTTTATTACGCCTGAAATGTCCGGCCATCCCTCCAGCATGTAACTCTCAAATGAGAAAGTCACGCAATGAAGTGCAAGGGATGCAAAGGCGATTGCCTTTAAATAAGTATCCATCTTGGGTGGTGTACACGGAGTGTGTGTTGGCCGGGTTACTAGGGAGAGCAGTGTATTAAACCCCAAAATCTGGGCACTCGAGGTACTCATCCTTTAACCTTTAGAACCCGACGACCTCGGTGCTCATTGTGCGCAAAGTCACCACTTGACGACTAAGTGCATCAGCGGCCCTATTTTCAGCATCGGCCTTATGCTTTAACACGAATGTGAACCCTTGAAGGCACTCGACCCACTGCGTGTGCATTCAATTTCTTTTGTGAAGAAAGAAAGCATAAAGCTTCATGGTCGGAGAACAACACAATTCATGCGGTCTAAGGTAATATTTCCAATACCAAAGAGATCGGATGACCGCATAGAACTCCTTGTCATAGGTGGAGTATTTTTGCTTTGCCTCATTAAGTTTTTCACTAAAATAGGCCACTGGGTGACCCTCTTGGCTAAGTACTCCTATGCCTACACCCAATGCGTCGCATGCGACTTCGAAGACTTTGAAAAAGTTCGGCAATCGCATGACAGGTGCACCTACTCATCCATTGTTTGATCTCGGCAAAGACTTTCGTCTCCGCTTTGCCCCATTTAAAGTCCCATTTTTTCATGCAATTTGTGATTGGAGCCATGATGGTGCTAAAGCTTCTAATGAAGCAACGATAGAAAGTAGCCAAGCCATGGAAGTTGCGGACATCGTGTATGTTCTATGGTTCAGACCACTCCACAATGACTTTAACCTTTTTGGGGTCCGCGACCATTCCATCGGCCGAAATAATGAATCCCAAGAAGACAACGGAGCGTTGCATGAAGGTGCACTTCTTGAGATTTGCAAACAACTTCTCTCCCTTGAGGGTTTCATAAACCAACCTAAGGTGGTTCAAGTGTTGATCCTTGTTATGACTATAAATCAGGATGTCATCGAAATAAACAACAAGGAATTTGCCTAGAAACGGCCTCAACACTTGGGTCATGAGTCTCATGAAAGTACTCGGGACATTAGAAAGCCCAAAAGGTATGACCGTCCACTCATAAAGACCATCCTTAGTCTTAAAGGCGGCTGTCTACTCATCACCGGGGCGGATTCGGACATGATGGTAGGCACTCTTAAGGTCTATCTTATAAAAGATAGTAGCACCAACCATCATATCGAGCATGTAATTGAGCCTCGGTATGGAAAATCGATACTTAACCGTAATCTTATTAATTGCACGACTATCCACACACATGCGCCATGTACCATCTTTCTTAGGAGTGAGTAGGGCAGGTACGGCACATAGGCTCAGACTCTCTTGGATGAATCCCTTCTGAAGGAGCTCATTGACTTGCCGAGTCAACTCGGTGTGCTCAACCGGATTCAACCTGTAGTGAGGCAGGTTCGGTAGGGTAGATTCGGGAACCAAGTTAATCGCATGTTGGATATCACGTAGGGGAGGGAGTTTGTTTGGTAAGTCTTCAGGGAAGACATCCGCAAAATCTTTCAAAATTGGCTCAACCTCCTTGGGACACTTGCTCACAGACTCGGGAGCACTCTCAACAATGACAACTATGTACACCACACTCATCTAACGATGCCTTCTCGAATTGAGAATGACTCATAATATTAATGGCTTTAGAAGACTCACCCTTCTTTTTTACTTTGTTGGTCGATGGTGTTTTGGGTGGCAAAGGATGTAAAGTAATCTTTTTTCTCTTATGCATGAACGTGCATATGTTTGATCAATCAGAAAGAGTCACATACATGTCGTAAAGCTACGGCCTTCCCAAAATGACATGGCCCACATCCATCGGCACCACATCACACCATAAGGTGTTCGAATAAGAACTTAATTGAATCAATACAAAACACCTTTTTGACAAGGGAATGGATGAAGAGTTGACCCATGCGACTTTATAAGGTCTCGGGTGGACTTCAGGTATAAGCCTCAAGCGGCGTACGGCATGAGTTGATATTACGTTAGTGCAACTACCGCTATCCACGATGATCCTATAATTCTTTTCACAAAATCTTGCAAAGGTGTGGAAGATGTTCTCCCTTCACCAGCCAGCATTTTCATCCCGTTGAGGTTGTGCAAGGGCATATCTCACAACTAAGGCATGGCCAATAACATCACCCTCCTCATCGTTGGGTGTACTAACCGGTTCAAAAACTTCTTCCTCAACCACTACCTCATCATCATCCTCCTCTCCCTCAATGAAGAGTCCTTTGGGGGTCTTTTCTAGGGCATTGGGTGGCAAAGTATCCCATCCCCTGACATTTATAGTACTTAACTTGAGAGCTACCCCTTGAGGATTCTCCAACTACACCTTTTCCCTTTTCAAACCTCGTATTGGTAGGGACAGGTTGTGTAGGCTTGGGAGGAGGATTAAATCGTCCCTCACCGGATCGTTGATTACTACATTATGGCTCGATTCTCTTCACCACCGAGGATTTCAAGTACCGTTCAAGATCTTGCACAACGGCATAACATCTTTCAAGAGTTTCCACGAGGTGAGAAATCAACTCTTTTTACAAATAAAGTCACAATCCGGTGCGGAATCTAAAGAGAGTGATTTCAGGGTCTTCCGATACTTTGGCCCTCATCATGATTTCTTCAAATTTGGCAATGTAATTGGTAATGGCCATACCACCTTGACGTAAATTTTGCCACCGGTCGAGGAGGCGTTGGTGGTATAATAAAGGAACATACTTCTCAGTAAGTCATTCCTTCATGTCTTCCCAATGGGTAATGGGAGGACAACATGCATTCACCTGATGCGCTCGACATTGAGCCAGAAAAGTCGAGCTTGACCAACCAATTTCATTTTAGCGAGTCTGACACAATGGTCGTCATTCATGGCATACCAATCAAAGTGTTGGTCCATGTCGGATTGCCAATCGAGGAAGACGGTAGGGTCCATTCTTCCATCAAAAGTCGAAATCTCAACTCAGACATTCTTGAGGAGTTGAACTTCGGGGTCATAGTCATCTCTACGATAATCCCTACAGTTCTGGTTCCAATTGTCATGGCGACCATCGCGTTCAAAGTGAGGACCTTCACGTTCTTGGCGTTGATCCTGGAGTTCATCTTCCGCTTCTAATTGGTTGATTCGATCACGCAATCGACCATTAGAAATCTCTAAGGATGTTTGGGTTTGCTCTATGGTCTCTAAATGCACCTTAATCGCACCCAATTCTTCTCGCATACCGTTAAGAGCATCGAGAATTTCATTCGAGGCCATGGTGATCACAAATATCTATTACGATTCTAATATGGAATGCAATATGGACTCACATAAGAAAAACAATGCAATAAAATAATTATGACAAGCAAAGATGTCCTAACCTAGAAAACCGGGCTCTAATACCAAAACTGACGCGGGACGAAAACCCTAAAATGCGTGAATATGATTTTGATGCGATTTGCCGAAATTAAATAAAATTAATTCAAGATTAATCTCAAAACTATCACGATACCTTCGGGTTCGTAGAATTCCGATGGGTAAATCACGCGAGATCCGAATAGGGTGCCCAATCCGATGCGCAAGTCCCGTTAGATTTGAGAGATCGGGCCTAGAGATAAGATTCTAGCTTTTCTAGGCTTGGGCGTTCATCTTCGATCTGATGTAGATTCACAGGTTCGAACTAGGGTTGTAGAATTGGGTAGGTGTGATGGTTCTGATGAAAATTAGGGTTTTTGATGGAAATAGGTTTTGGGTTTTGAACTAGGGATTCAAATGGGTAATGGATTATAAAAGAAAATAGAGAAAATATATTGCAAAGGTAATAAAAGATCAGAGAGAATCGATGGGAATCACTCCCTTGGTCTCACACCAAACCCATCTCGGGAAGAAGAACATTCAAGCATAAAGCATTCAAATATTCAATTAACTAAATAAAAAGTGTTTACAAGCCTCTATATATAGGCCACCAATAATTAGTTCCAAAAGAAAAAGAGTCCTAAAAGAAATAAAACTAAAAAAGACAGTTGGCCACATAAAATGGAAGTTCCATCATTTGAACGTCATGTCACGACGACGTTGTACCATTCACATTCACAACAGAGACATCGTATTCACATCACGCATGTGACAACATAGCACTGCTCACAGACACTCACGGACATCGCAACTATTTTAGCCTTCTATTCTCCCTTAAAGCTACGGTACTTGGGCTTCCTCTACGCTTCTTCCGACGATGGTAGAACTGATGTGGTCCGAATCCGATGTCCATGTATGTGGCGTTCCGGTCAATGTCTCAAATAGGATTAATGAGGGTTGAATGAAATGGAGGCAAACAAACAGAGTGTTGGGCAGCAACCAAAGAGTTCACTTAAATTGAAGGGATAATTTTATAAGACAGGGGGGATAGACCTGCCATATTATACGGTGCAGATCCTTGGCTACGAGAAAGTGACAAGAAGATAGACCAAATGTGGCTGATATGCATACTTTAAAATGAATGTGTGAAGTAATAACCAAGGATAAAATTCAAAACCATTAAACATCATAAAATTTGAGAGTAACACCTAAAAAGGAAAAAATTAAGGAATTTCGCTTGAGATGGTTTGGACATGTCCATCAGAGGTTTGAAATAGATCCTAAACGAAGGGTTGAGATGCTACAAGCACAAGGAAGTAGGAGAAGAGGAAAGCCAGTGAAGACCTGGAGAGAGTAGTGACAAGGGACATGAAGTTATTGAGAGCTTACTGCTGATAAAAAATGAGTGAAGAAATAGGACTCGCAAAGTCAAAGTCAAATAGATGGGATAAGGTTGTTATGATGATGATGATGATATATATATATATATATATATAGAGAGAGAGAGAGAGAGAGAGAGAGAGCTTTTATTATCTAAGACCTAATTTAGTAATGAGAATCATGCTACACAACCCCCCCCCCCCCACACACACACATGAAAAAAAAACACACACACAAGAAGATATTATGTTAGAGCATTGTTCTCACATGCACCTTGACAACAAAAAATATTTGAAATGAAATTATTATTGCAACAAATATCATGATGGTGTTTTACTAATGAAACACCACCTTACTAGAACCAATCAAAACGTTGTGATATGTTTGAACTGCACGGAGGTCGTTTATATGCAATTCAAAGATTTATTGAGCAAATCATTAGATGCAAAAGTACCAAATCATGAGGCTCAATTTTGTTAGGAATATTGATATTAGACTTCTATGTATGGTGTGTGTTGAGTAAAATGGGTGTGCATGCATCTTTTCTATATAACTTAATATAAGTGCTTGTGAGAATCGTGAAAACTCACTAAGCCTTCTCATTCTTTCTTTATCTTCTCTAATTCTAATCTTAAACCCAACAAACCCCAACACCAACTTCAACCTTCCAAACCCTAATAATTAGTAAAGTGTTGCCATCCATCCGTTGATAATTCTGTCCAAATCTATAGTATAAAATTCACTGTTAATGTCTGGAAATTACTACTATGAATGGTATTTCATTGCTAGAATACAGACAATGAGGTTTTATTGGGCTGTTTTAGAAAGTGCCTAGAAAGTGTTTGTAAAAATGCTTGTTTGGAGCTGATTGAGTGAATTAAGGATAAATATTGTTGTTGCTATGAGGAAAAATATCTGTGGATCTTGTGAGAGTTGCCAATGCTATAAAATCATTTTTGGGGCTGTTTTGTGGTAATCTTTGGCACTATTTGTTGGTTGGTTTGACACTATTTTGCGGCTGTTTTTCCTATATCCTTGCTTCTTTTTTTCCTCTAAGGAAAAATGACCAAGGGATACAAAAATATGAGTGGTGAAAATCTTCCTACTAGTATCACCTCAATCAAACTAAATTCAAGCAATTATTTGGAATGGAAACGGGCCATCACCCTTTATGTTTAGGGTCGTATGAAGATGGGTTTGTTGACAGGGACTACCCCTAGGCCTACCACTAGTGTTGGTGATGCTGAGAAGTGGGATGCAGACAATGCAATTATTCTTGGATGGCTCCTGAACTTTATGGATTCATCAATCTATAGGACCTTTATGTTTTATAAGTCTGCTATCAAGCTCTTGAGTAAGCTATCAAACACAATTGCTCCTTCTGATCATGGCACACTATCTACCAACTAAAACAGATGATTTCAGAGTGTAAGCAGGGAGATTCTACTATGGGGGAGTATTACAGGTCACTTCAGAGTATGTGGGAAGAGTTCAGCCACTATGAGCCTCTTTCTGAGTTTGGTGAAGAGGTTGCCACTAAGTTAGCTAAGCGATATGAATGCGACCAGATTTATACTTTTCTTAGGGGCCTCATTCTGAATATGAGCAGACACGCACACACATTCTCACCACTAGACCTCTTCCTACATTGAGCACTGTCTATGGGATACTCTTTACCGAGGAGCAGCCGCCATGTTATGCTTATCGATTACTCAGTCCTTCTATCTTTGCAGACCTTTACATCGATACTCTATGGGTAGGGAGAGCGAACGAGGAGGCAGTCGTGGTCGAGGGGGACGTGGTGGTCGCGGAGGTCGCTCATCTCTCATATGTTCTCACTGTGGTCTTACAGGAAATGACCGAGATTACTGTTATGTTATCAGCCGAGATCTTCTACATCTGCTCACACACTGCTCTTGATACACCGAGACTTCACAGGATTTGAGCTCCTTCATCCGTGTAGCAGAGTTATTTAGATCATATGAGCTTCGTGCCTCACAGCCACCTTCTACAAATCGCCCAGGAACTTCTGCTTCTACTTTTGAGCCATCAGGTACATCTGATTCATCTGCTTTTGCTGCGACCACTACTACTATTGCTCCTAGTTGGGTCATTGACTCAGGGGCCACTGATCACATGACGGGTGAGTCTCAGGGGTATTCTCTCTATTCTCCCTCTTCTTCTCCTGTTCAGGTTCGCATAGTTGATGGTTCCTACACTCCTATTTTAAGAGTTGGGACTATTCCCATATCCCCCTCCTTATCTCTTTCTCATGTTCTACATGTTTCCAAGTTCTCTACTAATCTTCTTTCTGTTAGTAGCATTGCCAAGAAACTAAATTATTGCGTTATTTTTTATCATACTTATTGTGTTTTTTAGGAGCTTACTACGAAGAGGATTGTTGGTAGAGGCATTGAGAGGGGTGGATTGTACTTCCTACAGGCTGACTTTAGTACACCTACTGCTGTTATTGCTGATACCTCCTCTATTTTCCTTTTTCTGTTAATGTTAGCCTAGACACTTTATCTTTGTGGCATGCTAAACTTGGACATGTCGGGTTTCAGTCCTTATGACCTTTACTTCCCAGTTTTAAATCTATTTGCACTTTAATAATGTTTAAGTGTGATGTTTCTGAGCTCTCGAAGCATGTTAGATATTCTTATTCATCACATATACATAAATCTGATGTTCCATTTCATATTGTTCACTCTGATGTGTGGGGTCCCTCCCCAATTACTTCTGTTGATGGTTTTTAGTATTATGTTACTTTTATTGATGATTGTACTAGGTGTACATGGTTGTATTTGTTGAAACATAAGAATGAAGTCTTTTCTAAGTTTCAGGAATTTCATGCCTTAATTAAAACTCAATATGGTGCTATTATGAAAATTCTGACAATGGAGGGGAGTATACGTCTCAATCCTTTGCTAATTACTTGAAAGTGCATGACATTATTTATCAATTTTCCTGTCCTTATACTCCGCACCAAAATGGTGTTGTTTAGTGTAAGAACAGGCATCTTTTGGGATTGACTCGTTGCTTACCCCGTGGTATGTATGTGACAAAACCTTATTGATCTTTGGCACTACTTACTGCTTGCTTCCTTATGAACCGCACCTGATCTAGGGCGTTGGCGGGTCATACTCCATATCATACTCTTAGACCCACATATCATCTTTTTTTTGTTGAGCCTCGTATGTTTGTGGGTGTACTTGTTTTATCCATGACCTTCGTTCCACTCGACAGAAATTAGATGACAAAGCTATCAGATGTCTCTTTGTTGGCTACTCTAAAGGGTATCGTTGCTATGATCCACATACTCGTTGATTTAACACTTCCATGGATGTCACATTTTTTTAGGATGTTCCTATTTTACTGAGGATCGTCATACTCTTACCCCTGCCCCCCTCCCCTCTCCCTTTGCCTGTACTTCAGGATCTTCCTATTCCTCCACAATAAAACGGGGTGCTTACTTATGTCCAACGCAGGTGGGGTGGTCCAACTTTAGTAGTGCCTCCTTCATCCTCTGCAGTAGTGACTCCAACTCTTGTAAGTATCCCTGATCCAGCCCCTATACCATCCTCATCTTTTACAAATGATATGGATCTTCCTACAGCTCTCACGAAAGGAGTTCGCGATCGAGTGACTCCTTACCGGCTTGCCAATTTTGTTTGTTATCAGGATTTCTCTCCCACTTATCAGACATTTCTCTCTACCATTAACTCTAAGACAATCCCTCGGACTGTTCGCGCTGCCCTTGATCATCCCTCCTGGCAGGCTGCCATAGTCGAGGAGATGGATGCCTTGCAGGCTAATCATACATGGGACATAGTTCCTCTTCCACCTGAGAAGAAAGATGTGGTTGTAAATGGGTCTTCGCTGTGAAGCACAATCCGGATGACACAGTTTCTCGATATAAGGGTCGGCTCGTTGCAAAAGGGTTTACCCAAACCCGTGCGATTGATTATGAGGCTGCCTTTGCTCCTGTAGCCAAGTTGACTTTTGTTCGTATTCTCCTAGCTCTTTCGGCCATGCAGGGATGGCCTCTTCATCAGCTCGATGTTAAATATGTGTTTCTTCATGATGATCTCATTGAGGAGGTTTATATGGATCCCCCTTTTGGTTTCCTGCTTCAGGGGGAGACTGCGAATGTCTGTCGACTTCGGAAATCAATTTCTGGGTTGAAGCAGTCACCTAGGGCATAGTTTCATCGCTTTAGAAGTGTTGTTATTGATTTAGGGTTCCACAAGTTTTCATTCACTCTAATCCTTTTGGTCGTGTTATTATTTTGGTTTATGTAGACAACATTATTCTTACTAGTGATAATCATTCCTTTATCAGTTGGACTAAGAGTAAATTGGGCAAAATATTTGAAGTCAAAGACTTGAGATACCTAAAATATTTTCTTGGGTTGGAAATTACTAGATCTCAAAAAGGGATATTTATCTCTCAGAGAAAGTTTGTCATAGACTTGTTGCGTGATACTGATAGTTGTAAACAAACAACCTCACCTATGGATCAAAAGCTTTCAATACATGAGAAGGATGGAGATTTACTTCCGGATCCCCATGAGTACTAGAGATTGGTGGGCAAATTGATTTATCTCACTCTCACTAGAACTAATATCATGTTTGTTGTCAGTCTTGTGAGCCAGTTTATGCATGCTCCTCGCATTGTCCACCTTGCTGTCGTCCATCGAATTCTTAGGTATATCAAGTCAAACCCAGGGTTTGGATTGGTATATCTTGCTTGTGGTTCTGAGTATTTCAGCTTACACTGATGTCGATTGGGATGGATCTGTTACTGATTATTGTGTTTTCTTGGGAGGCAACATGGTTGTATGGAAGAGTAAGAAACAAGCAATGGTATCTAAATCCAGTGCAAAAGCCGAGTACCGGGTCATAGCACATGGTACTTGTGAAGCCTTGTAGATGCGCTCCCTTTTATTTGAGCTTGGTTATCCTATTTTAGACTTTGTTTCCCTCCACTGTGATAATGAGGCAACAAAGAAGATTGCTTCTGATTATGTTCTTCACGAGAGGACCAAACACATTGAGATTGACATTCATTTTGTTCGCGAGAAAGTATGGGACAAGACTCTTGTTTTGATTGATGTTACATCCTCTCAGCAACTTGCAGATATTTTGACTAAAGCCATTGGGCCTAGCACACTTAGTGATGTTGTTGTCAAGTTGGGCATGGTCAATATGCATGCTCCACCTTAAGGGGGAGTGTTAGGAATATTGATATTAGAATTATATGTATGGTGTGTGTTGAGCAAAATGAGTGTGCATGCATTTTTTCTATATAACTTAATATAAGTGCTTGTGAGAATCGTGAAAACTCACTAAGCCTTCTCATTCTTTCTTTCTCTTCTCCTCTAATTCTAAACTTCAACCCAACAAACCCTAACACCAACTTCAACCTTCCAAACCCTAATAATATCAACTTCTTCTAATTTAGCATAAGAAGGTCGCACCATTATTATGGAGATAGGGATTAAAATAACCTATTGATTTTGCATCACAAAGGATACTTGATAAGGAAAAAGACCACTGGACGAACTTGTTAGCAGTGATGTTACGAGCCCGGAACCACAAACAATTAAAGCAATTTTTTTGAATGGGAGTAGAAGAAAACATGTTTAGATATTGCTATAATTTTTTGTACAAATGAGCTTCTGTTTAATTTGGTAAAAAGCCCCTTATTCTGCTATTCTTTTTACAAGGCCCTTGTCCTTAACATTTCTTTTTCAAAACATCAAAACTATCCTTTCGGTAAGATAAAGCATATTCAAAACATCCATTTGCTGGGATTGGTCCTTTGCCCCAGTGGTGATACCCTCAAGCGTGTAGCGTTGAGGTCAGGGGTTCAAATCCCATGCGTAACTATCAAAAAAATAAAACAACATTCATCCATCATAATAGTGCATCCGTTTTCACCCAATCTTTCTTGTAAGTGATAAGCATATTCTTTATCTTTCTAAACTTCGGCTTTCAATAGATTATTCCTCATCCCATTGGCCCAAATGCAGTGATATAAACACAGCAGGATAAAAGGGCTTTTCACCAAATTAAACAGAAGCTCATTTGTATATATATTGCTCTGCATGGTTTAGACTAATTTAACATTATTTATAATTTATCGCAAAACATGCACGAATTATATTTATAATCACATACATAAGTTAATTAAAATTGATTAGACTAATTAATTAATCAAATTAATTGGATTTATCCCAATTAGTCAAGATTAACCTAATTAAATGAAGTGAATAAAAAGATTTAAATATACTTCCGGCAATGTTTTGCAAAAGAAATGTTAATATTGCTCTAAATGGTTTACGAATCATATGATTTACACTTTGAAAGTCAGCATATTCTGATGTCATTCATCGTTTTTAAATGCATTTTATCTGTTAAAGCTATCTGTTCCCTGCATCTGCCATCTCATATCTGACTTATCTGAACTGTTTAAAAAGGGTAATTGTTATTTGGCAAATCCAAAATATCAAAGGTTTTGATGTAGCTTTTCGATATTCGGATCTCGAATACCAATCTGATAAGGAAAATCACTCACTGACCAGTTCCGCTATCTGCTATCAGTCAGCTTGATACCGATTCTCCTGTCAGGTAAGTAAATTTTGTTAACTGCTAATCTGATACTGTTATCAGTTAAATCTAATTCTGTTATTTGTTGAATAGATTCTGTTATCAGTTAACCTGATTTTGCTATCACTTAATCTGATTCTATTATCAGTTAAATCTGATTTTGTTATCAGTGAATCTATTTCTGTTATTAGTCACTCTGATTCCATTTGGCTCTTAGAATTTGTGCCCCAGCTACTTAGTAGCTTTAGCCATATGGTAGCTCAACTACTACCTTGGTTCGCTATTTTAAATATGCACAATAAAATGATTTGAACTCCAATTCTAAAGTTCTGAAATCTACTTTTCTGCATCTAAAATTGAATAATGAAAAGGAAAATTAGACACCACCAATTTCTACTATTGATCTATCATTGTCTCTCTCTTTTTAAATAGGATATTAAAGTTCTTATTTAATTTTTTGAAATTCAGCATATATATATTTATCCCTAGTAGCAACAACCTTCTACTTAGAGTGCAGCTCCCGCTTCGGAATCTTGCTCCCGCTCCCGACCATAAAACTATTCAATTTTAACCTTTTGATTACGCTCCTGCTTCAAACCTACTACACACTTCCTGCCGCTTCGTGCAACTAAGTATTTATCTATCATTCACAGTTGCATCACTACCACCACAAATAACGGGTGTTTCCCAGCCCCAATCCCCTTATAAGAAGTTGGTTGACAGTCAAAAATTCTTACCCAGCAGTCGTCCATCCGAAAGAACTCTCGATGGGACCAGAGCTTTCCACCCCGCTTTCCAATCGCCATTTATGCCCAACTTAGGCATCAATAGGTTATAGAAAGACTAAAACGTGAAGATACCTTTACCATCTGACATTCATAATCTCTTCTCATCACCACTCATGTTAGGAGAGGTGTTATAGACCCTCTCCATTCCCATGTCCCAGACCATCTCTTCAATTTGCACCGCTTTCCATCATCCCATTCGAACTTCAGACATTGCATAAAGTTATCTTCGACTAAGCACACTCCTCTCCACCAGATCAAGAATCTTCAATTTTTACTGATGCTAATCTCCCCGCCATCAACATCGTACCCATACGTAGCCCTTAAGGCTTTAACCCAGATTGCATCCCACTCCTCACAAATCCACTTACCAAGAAGAGCTTGGTTCATGGCTTTAATACTTCTAATCCAACCTCACCAACCCCCCCCCCCCTTCCCCAACCCACACACCCGCACAAATTCTAGACAATTGACACGCCTTCCAATTAACCAAATGGAATTGGTGTCTTTCCCCTGGACCTTCCTAAAGGAAAGTTCCTTTCAATTTGTTCCAATTTTTCCACAACCACACTTGGGCATTTAAACATAGACCTACAGTAGACTGAAAAAATTGTTAAAAGCAGCCTTTATTAGAGTAAGTCGACCAACCACCGGCAGAAAGTTTCTTTTCAAAGTAGCAAGCCTTCTTTCGAATCTCTCCACCGTCGGCTCCCACGTTCTATTTGGGATTCCCCACATAGAGGAAAGCCCAAAAATAGATGGCAAGTTGTCCCACTTGTACCAATATACTCCGCGTCTCCGCCAATTCTTGGACCCCTCGCCCATCGAACTTCACCCCTATCATGGTAGTTGTCCATACTAACCTTTTGGCCACAACAAGCCTCACAATAAGCCTCACAACATCTAAGAGTGGCTTTCACACTCCAAACTTCTTCTCTACTAAAAACACACAAAACCATGATGTCGTGGGTAACCTCCATCCCTTGCAACCTTGAATCCTGAGAAGAATCCCGTGTTAGTGCCAACCTGTAAGAGTTTTGCTAAGAGCTTCTCCAACATTGTTCCTACATTGTTATGTAGTGACAACCATATTGCTACAAGAATGCCAAAATTTCAGTCTTCCATAAGCAGACAAAGAACATTGAGATTGATTATCCGTCATGGCTATACTGCCCTGTAAGCTCAGCCATCTTGTTCATATCCTTTGATCTTCAGCTTGAAGAATACTTGATTATCCGTCGTGACGATCTTGCCCAATAAGCTCACCCATCTTTCGCAAATCCTTTGATCTTCTGCTTGCAGGCTTCTTTTGAAGTTGTTCAAAACTACTTCCATTCAGTTTTTACTTGTAAAATTCTTGATGACAACCATCGTCAAAAAAAGTCTTAATGATACCAATTGATGCATCAAGTATCTGTGGTATTTTGTTCATGTCCAAATATAATTGTGCATAAGTTGTTAGGGTTAGTTTTGTCAGCACATGTGTTACTCTTATCTATAATGCCTAGGGACCTGATTAATGAAATAATTCGATCCTAAAAAATTTACACATGAAAACAGGGATATAAATAGAAGAGCCAAGAGAAGAAAGAAATACCTCTGATACTTCGGTTGCCCCCACTTCCTTCATATCCCAATCATCAAAGATAGAATTTCTTCGATCTGCTGAGCTGTAGCCCTATAACAGAAAAAGAAATAATTGAGTAATCAAATACAAAATTCTGACTAAATAATCAATCTAGTAAACATTTCAAGAAATAAATATTTTTCGAACCAAACCTAAAATAATATAATTCCCGAAAGGGCAAAGCCTTTAACAAGAACTATACAAGTGAAACAGTTATGTTCAAAATAGAATCAACGTTCCGAAGTTTTACCATCAATAACTATGCTATGCCAATATAACCAGCAGGCAGTGATAATTAGGAAATGGACACTTCAGAGGATAAGTTACATCTTAAAAAAATGAACCAGGCCAAACCTTTAGTATATCATCTTCGAGCTTTGTAATCAATTTTTGTTGTTCGTTTGCCTTTGCAGTTAATTCTGCAATTCTGGCTTCAGCCGCCTCTAATAAAGATGCTTTTTCAGAAAGTTTGACCTTAACACAGCAGTAAAAGAATGTTAGGATGGCAGCAATTTGACAGTTATGAAATAGATTTCCAACCGATCTATAAAGGGAATACGTTCCATAATCTAGGCCAATAGCAAGCACCCATATCCATGACGTATCATGTCATTAGATATTTAAGTAGATATATTTGTCATGGATGAATGAGCATCAAAGTAGTAAAAATCACAAAAGAGATATTTTAAGCAATACCGCACACCTCATACCTTTAATTGTGTAAGCTCATGTTCCATCTTTCGGTTTTTATCAAGTAAAAGTGACTCCAATTTGCTCATTTCTTCACCACTAGTAGCTAGTTCCCAATCTTCAGCCTCAATTGAATTATAACCCACAGCCTGTAGAATGAACACTAAAATGTCAATATGGATATAGGAAAATAAAAAAAACATAATAAAAAAACACTTAGAAGAAGGAAAAAAGGCAGCAATACAAGAAGGTAATGGAATCAGAATCTTGGTGCATTATGCATGGCAAACAAACGCATGCTAGCCTTATCCACACAAGTGGAAGGAGTAAATTTTTGCACATAAATGCAAATTTATAACTACTTAGAAAACAGAAGCACTATTGATTTTTCAATCCACCATTCATTTTTTAAGGAATTGACAACTGTTTACCGTGGTAACTAAAATGCTTTTTTAAGGGTCTTTGATCGCCCTTGCGCACATCATTGTAGCACCCAAACATGTGTTTGGGTGTGCCATGTGGTGCCCAACTGGCACTATCATAGGGTTATATTGGACGCTATCCGAGGCTCCCGATCCCCCCCCCCCCAACACACACACACATATCTGATTAATCTGAGATTTCGGTGTGCCTTGGAAGTCGAAATGCTTCCATCCTCAGCAACGGAAGCATGGGCCATGTTACTCCGACTATTCTGAAACACGGGGCATCCCACAATGTCCCACGACACACACACACACACACACACACACACACACACGTATTGGATTAATCTGAGATTTCGGTTTGCCTTGGAAGTCGAAATACATCCATCCTCAGCAAGGGAAGCATAGGCCACGTTAATCTAACTATTCTGAAACACCGGGCGTCCCACAATGTTCCACCAAGTCTTCTTCAAGTATCATCCCTTTCTACTACAGTGGGTACACTTCATCATGTCTTTCTCTTCACATGCTAAAATGCTTCTGTTGCGGCTACGACCTACACTTCTACCTTCACCACGTTAGATCAGAGAATGAAGGAAGCACCGACCGCTCCGAGGGTTGAAGAGTGACATCCATGAACTTCATAGAAGTTTCTTCCCATTGAAGAAGGGGAAAAAAATGCACCCAAGGGTGACAATTCCTCTACACCAATAATACTAGCACGAACGTGATAATTTTCAGGATTAACACCGCAGAGAAGATCAAATATCTTCTTCTTGTTACTCCCCTCCCTCTAAAGCCTCATACAATCAGTGCACTGGGTTCTACTTGCACATGAATTACATTTACCCTTTCCCTAGTAGTGGCTCAACTAGTCCCATATACCTCTCAGTTGGGTACAATAGTCGCTAATAGACTTCTCCCCCTGTCGTGATTGTCTAATTTTGTCAATGAGACAACACTTAATATAATCATGCTTCACTAATGGCAAACCACAACTCCCTGGCTGAAATAGCATATATAAAAGAACTTCCAATTGATGGTTGCAAGGAACGTAACAACCATGTCATCGCTGTAATGTTTTTACACTTCCAACCGAAGGTTCCAAGATGCTGCCATTCACATATCTCAATTTTTGTTTAGATCCTAGAAACTATTCCGCTGACAGAGACCATGCCAAGTAATTAATACCGTCAACTTTAAAGGTGGTGATTTGTAGTCCATGATTACTTTCAACACTACGACCCACATTCACCTTGACTCCATCCATCACTAACAAATATTAACTCTTCCATCGGAAACATGTATTGATACTAGCTATCTAGACAGCACAGATACAATACTGTTGGGATTTACACTGATTCACTAGAGACTACATAGTCACTACACGGAAACACCTTCAGGTCCACGATAGATATCACTCCAAAAAGAAAAATCAACATTACTTCTTCATTTCTTGCTTAAATTCTGTATGACCAGGGGCAAAAGATTAGCGATTGCAAACCATCCTTCTTCAAACAGTTCAAGACATCAATCGATGGCACTTAATTATAAAGTGCTGAAAAACACGAAATTGAACGAGGTAGAGGGTAACCACAAGAACATGAAAGATTTGCAAAGAAATCCATTCAAAGCAATAGTTTATTGTCCAGACATGTTCGCTAGGAGAATCCGATCAGAACTACCCATAATCTCAAGCAGCAAAAGATCCCACAAGGGCTTGGACTTCAAAAATCCTTAATAAGGGTTTTGGCAGAAAAACCTTCGAAACACGACTTTGTGGACCTTGAATCAGAAAATATATAATATTAATTGTTCTCCTTGACATTCTGATCCTCCTCATATAACAAATTTTGAATTTTGAGGTCAAACGTTGACCTCTATTGATGTCAGCATGATGTTATGCTGACATCAGCGATATTGAGTGACGTCAGCAAGTGAACAAATGCTCTGATACCAAGAACTGACTGTCTCAAAATTTCACTTATCTTTCTTTTCCTTGCTGGACTCTACCACTGTTCCTAATCGCATTTCTGATGTCTTGTCTTAGCCACAGTGGAAAGGGGCCATGATTCAAGAGATGAGAGCACTAGAACAAAATGATACTTTGGGAGGTTGTGGAACTTCCTGAAAGGAAAAAGAAATGGTTGTGTGCAAGTGGGTTTATACATCAACTATGGACTGGACAGGTCAATTGCGCGATACAAGGCTAGACTGTTGCAAAAGGGTTCATGCAGACACTCACACAAGGGGTTGACTACGAAGAGACCATCGCACTTGTCGCAAAGTGTAAGACCATCAAAGTTTTTACCACTTGCTACATAGGGAGACTGACCAATGTAGGTTTCTCCGATGGAAGGTGCATAGACTAAAAAGGATATTTATGAGTTAAACCAGTCTCTTAGAGCCTGGTTTCAAAATTCAGTAATGCAATGAAGAAATGCAGATATTAGAGGAACCATTATGATCACCCGTTAATCGTAAAGAAAGGGGTTCACATCACAACCATAGTCGTGTACGTAGATGACATCATTGTCACTGAAGAAGATAGTGAGGAGCAGTGTTACCTTGGCACTTCTACTTCTGGGATTTTTGCCGTGCCGACACTTGGTGGCACTTGGCACCCGTGCCGACACTTGGACACTCCTCAAACAACACGAAACTTCTAGACATATATGAAAAACCTCATATTGCTATTAAAATGCTTATCAATTTGACAATGATAAAATGAACTTTGTTTCAAAAGAAAAATGTTTAAAGCTTAGTGACTACTGAAACAAAGGTTTGGGTCGTTGAAAATGATTTTATACTTTAATATATGTTTATTAGGTTCATGACATATATTATGAATCTTTTCATTACATATCTAAATTAGTTCTTTAAGATATCCCTACAATTTTTCTCTATATATGTGTAAACAACAAATTTGCGTAGGATATAAATTTAACACAAATCAATCATAACAAATTTCCCCTCGCTAGGAGAGGGTTTTATTAAAATGGCGGACCTTACACTTCCGGGTATCGCAATCGATTCCCCGTTAATTACATCAAAATTGAATACCTCTGATTAAAAGTTACTAAAAAATAATAACGTAATTACATCTCTGAAATAAACAAAACTAAGATTCTAATTCTAAGTCTTCATCAACATCTTCAATCCGTCATGAGATAGATGGATAGCAGACTATCTTCATCGGAGATTTGAGAAATATGAAATAGGGGACGACGGATGGGAGAACCCCTCCTCCAAAAGCCGGGTCCATTTGATCGAAAAGCACGAGTCATTACTGGAGCAAGAAACTCGTGGACGAGTCTTAAAACAAATTCTTGTTCTCTGGTCTCAAAGATGACTTCGAATACCAAATCCATTTTTTGGGCAACTGATTATCAGAAGAATTATCACTTTCAGTGATAGAGTGTCTAATCATAAGTTAGATATCGTCAAATTCCTTAAAATTTGATGATCATAGATAATTTTATAATGATTTTACCGTTGGATTTGATCAATATCTTAAGATTTGGTCAATGCATAATAAATCCACCATTGGATCTCGTTACGATCTCACATTATGATCATTTGACTAAAAGTCAATGAATCCACCATTGGATTTGATCAAAATACAAGATCTGATCAATATGTAATAAATCCACCGTTGGATCTCATTACGATCTCACATTATGATCGTTCGACTAAAAGTCAATGATTCCACCGTTGGATTTGACCATAATAACAAGATCTGATCAATATGTAATAAATCCACCGTTGAATCTCATTACGATCTCATATTATGATCGTTTGACTAAAAGTCAATGATTCCACCGTTGGATTTGACCATAATCACAAGATCTGATCAATATACAATAAATCTACCGTTGGATCTTATTATGATCTCTCATTATGATCGTTTGACTAAAAGTCAATAATTCCATCGTTGGATTTGACCAAATTCATAAGATCTAGTCAAAATGCAATAAATCCACCGTTAGATCTCATTATGATCTCACATTATGATCGTTTGACTAAAAGTCAACGAGTCCACTGTGAAAATCTCGAGGTTAAGGTCCAAACCCTCATTTGAGGGAGTGATGATCCGAACCGCGAGGGAAACTCTAATTATCATAGGTGAATATTTTGAGTATTATAATCTGGAATCATTCTTCGGGTTCGTGATTGCAACCCGTATGAGCATTGAATTTGTGGTTGCAATCCGAGTGTACTAGGAGTTATGCCTAGGGTCGTACCCACGTGGCTTAACTATTTCTAAGTACGCAAGAGATTGAGTACGAGTCGTAACGCGTAATCCCAAATTGTAACCATAAATCCCACTTAGGAGGAGTCGTAGCTCTTATCCTAAGCGTATCTCCTTTAGGTAAGGGTCGTAGCCCTTATCCTAAAAGTCTTAATCCTAACTTACTCCTCCCGTCCACTTTAAAAGAAAAAAAAAAAAAAAAAAAAAAAAGAATAGTCAGAATCTCGGAGATCACCCTAAAGTCTTTTTAAAAGAGTCGGAGATATTTTCGGCAGAACTCTCGTCTCAGAATTTTCGGATCCCCTGCAATGAGGACGGGTCTGCTATTTATAGATTTGTGGTAGCGGTTATAGAAGTTACGATCTTACGGTTCCGTAAGATTTTCATGAAATGAACGGTTGAGAGAGCTGCGTAAGTTTTCGTCTTCACGTGGATTGAGAAGATTCTTCTCACGTACGTCATTCTTTTCTCATAACCGCCTAGGTGGTTAAGTATATTTTCTATCCACCTAGGCTGGATAAGTATATTTCTATCCACCTAAGGCGGATAAGTATTTTTCTATCCACCTAGGTGGATAAGTATATTTTTATCCACCTAAGGTGGATGAGTATTTTTTCTATCCACTTAGGGTGGATGAGTATATTTCTATCCACCTAGGTGGATAAGTATTTTTCTAGCCACCTCGGTGACTACGTATATTTTCTAGCCACCTAGGTGGATAAGTATTTTTCTATCCACCTAAGGTGGATAAGTATATTTCTATCCACCTAGGGTGGATAAGTATTTTTTCTATCCACCTAGGGTGGATAAGTATATTTCTATCCACCTAGGGTGGATAAGTATTTTTCTAGCCGCCTAAGTGACTACGTATATTTTCTAGCCACCTAGGTGGATAAGTATATTTCTATCCACCTAGGGTGGATGAGTATATTTTTATCCACCTAGGGTGGATGAGTATTTTTCTATCTCTAGGTGGATGAGTATATTTCTATCCACCTAGGGTGGATAAGTGTATTTCTATCCACCTAGGGTAGATAAGTATTTTTCTAGCCACCTAGGTGACTACGTATATTTTCTAGCCACCTAGGTGGATAAGTATATTTCTGTCCACCTGGGGTGGATGAGTATTTTTCTATCCACCTAGGGTGGATAAGTATATTTCTATCCACCTAGGGTGGATAAGTATTTTTCTATCCACCTAGGTGGATAAGTATTTTTCTATCCACCTAAGGTGGATAAGTATATTCTTATCCACCTAGGATGGATAAGTATATGATAAGTATTTTTCTATCCACCTAGGTGGATGAGTATATTTCTATCCACCTAGGTGGATAAGTATTTATCTAGCCACCTAAGTTACTATGTATATTTTTTAGCCACCTAGGTGGATAAGTATTTTTCTATCCACCTAAGGTGGATAAGTATATTTCTATCCACCTAGGGTGGATAAGTATTTTTCTAGCCACCTACGTGACTACGTATATTTTCTAGCCACCTAGGTGGATAAGTATATTTCTATCCACCTAGGGTGGATAAGTATTTTTTCTATCCACCTAGGGTGGATGAGTATATTTCTATCCACCTAGGGTGGATGAGTATTTTTCTATCCACCTAGGTGGATAAGTATTTTTCTAGCCACCTAGGTGACTACGTATATTTTCTATCCACCTAGGTGAATAAGTATATTTCTATCCACCTAGGGTGGATGAGTATTTTTTCTATCCACCTAGGGTGGATGAGTATATTTCTATCCACCTAGGGTGGATGAGTATATTTCTATCCACCTAGGGTGGATAAGTATTTTTCTATCCACCTAGGTGGATAAGTATTTTTTCTAACCAGCTAGGTGACTAAATATATTTTTCTAGCCACCTAGGTGGCTACGTATATTTTTCTAGTGGCTAAGCATAGCTTAGGACTTTAACTCCTATTTAGATTAGGATTTGTTAAAAAAAAAACTATAAATAGTCTCTTTCCCTAATTCCTTCTGACTTTTAAGGCTAAGTGGAAGAAAAAAAAAAGGTTCTCAATTCCAAAATTTTCGACTCAACAATATGTTTTATTTATTTATTTTATTTTTCTTATGACCGTGCCACCGTATTTGAATTTTTAGAGATTGGCGTGCCAAACATCTATTGGCACCCGTGCCACGTGTCAAGGTAACACTGGTGAGGAGTTAATAAACTAAAAGGTTATCTCAACACAGTGTTTGCTATTAAAGAGTTGGGCCACTAAAGTATTTTCTGATAATTTAGGTGGCCAAGTCTAAGGAATAGCCTTACCGCAAAGAATGTACACACTTGATTGTTGAAACGAACTGGAATATTGGTTTGTAGGAGAGTTGTTACTCCTATGGAACAGAACCATAGGATCCATGGAGAAGAAATGGAACCTCTCAAGGACATTAGATTCTACTAGAGACTAGTGGGAAAGCTCATCTATCTCACGATGACTCGTCCTAACATTGAGTATGTTGTGAAAGCAGTCAGTCAGTAAATGCATGCCCCTATGACTACAAATCTTGATGTTGTTACAGAATCCCGAAATATCTGAAGGGGAGTCATGGTAGAGGATTACTCTATACGAACCATGGACATTTGGATGTTGAGGTGTTCATCGACTCAAATTGGGCTGGTTCTCTGAGTGATGGGAGATCCTCCACTAATTATTGCACGTTTCTGGGGGGAACTTGGTTATTTGAAAGAGTAAAAATAAAATCGTGTTTCAAATTCAAGTGCTATAGAGCCATGTTTCAGGAAGCCCGTGAGGGAATGTAGCTTCGATTTATCTTACAAGATCTTCAAAATAATGTAAAGTAGCCTCTACAGAGAGAACGAAGTCGCGCTATGCATTGCTGAAAATCTAGTATTCCATGAACAGACTAAGCACATTGAAGTGGGCAAGAAGGTTGAATCTATGGAGTTTGCAAACCATCAACTTCCACATATCCTTACAAAGACAGTAGGAAAGAACCAGCTGTAACATCTATGCTCCAACTTGAAGGGCGTTGTTGGTGTCTCCATAGAATGTACAATTAGTTGGTGTGTAAGTAACTTGGCTTATATGTAATCGGTTATATGAGTATTAATGGTGTATCATCATTCTCTCTCTCTACCATCAAAATCATCTCTACCATCTAATAAAGAGCTTGCAAACGGATGGTTGAAATGCATACAACAGCAGTGAGTGGACATACATCACTATTTTTTTGTTTGATCAATAATAGAACTTATATTGAAAAGAAGCAAGACGCTGAAGGACCAATACAAACTCGACCAAAAAGAGGGAAAAAATAAAAAGCAACAAAAAGTACAAGAGGACCCAACACAGCTCCCGAGCCTGGGAAGTTAGCCCGGGTCCCACATGTAGGACTCGTACGTAAGCCCCTTTCCTCCTCTCTCCACCCAAAGCCACACCAGATCTCTGACTGACTTCATGATCATCTCCAATGGGTGGCTTTTATTTTCGAAAATCCGCATATTTCTCTCGCGACATAAACTCCAAAACACGGCGAACAGGGCCGCCTTCCAGTAAACACCTAATTCCCCTTCCATTTTAACGGAAGACCAAACCAAGAATTGACCGACAAGTGTGGTTGGCACAACCCATAAGCAACCAAAAGACTTTATGACCACGCACCAAATGTGGTGAGCCACCTGACAGTGTAGAAAAAGATGTGCAGCGGTTTCCTCCCCATTGTTGCACATGACGCACCGATTTGGGATATCCTTCCCCCTCCGAACAAGCTGATCCACCGTAAGGAGTCTATCTTTGAATAGCGTCCACGCAAAAAACTTAATTTTCAGTGGAATGGACTCCTTCCATATACCAGCGCCCTGGAATCTAATTAGCGGACGACGGGAAAGCATCCTATAGAAGGACTTGACGCTGAAATTTTCGTCTCTGCTCGGGGTCCATATCCTCCGATCTTGACCATACGAGTTCCGTTGCACCTCATACAGCTTCTACATCAAATTCGAGAACGATACCACTTCATCATCCCTTAGAAGCCTTATGGTAGTAATCTCCCACAATCTACCCCCCTCAGATACAAATTCCTCGATGATCCCTTGAGGTTTCAAGGATATGGCGTAGATGTCCGGAAAGGCGACCTTAAGAGAACCACCATCCAACCAGGTGTCCTCCTAGAAGAGGATACGAGTATCACATCCCCAACTAAACCCCAGCCCTCTAGCGAACACCGACCATGTTTCTCCACCAAGCCGAAGAGCCCTTGTGAATCGTTGAACAAATACCCCAATTACCCATAGCTTGCCCGTACTTCTCGATTAGCACCTTACGCCAAAGGCTATCCCTCTCTTCCACCATTCCCGCTTGCCAGAACCATTTTCCTAGGAGCGCAAGGTTGGCCCCCCTCAAACTCCTAATGCCCGGCCCACCACACTCGACTGGCATGAGACAAGTATCCCAGTTGACTAGGTGATACCGTTTTTCCATACCTGCCCCCTCCCACAGAAAACACCGCTGAATTTGCTCCAACCGGTTGATAACTTTGCTTGGGCATTTGAACATAGACATATAGAAAATGGGCAATGATGATAAGATCGCTTTAACAAGAACGAGACGGCCACCACTACCCAATAGCTTACCTTTCCACAATGACAGCTGTTGTTCAAACCTTTGCACCATCGGTAGCCAATCATGAGCATTGGGGTATATGAGACTAAGAGGCATTCCCAGGTACTTGATTGGAGACAAGTTTTTACATCTTCCATCAATCATGAAGTCAACATCGCTTTCCAATCTACGATGACCACGAATAATGTTATTTTGAATAACACAATTGTTTTTCCCTTCTTTTTTGTTTTTTTGGCATTGGTTAGCTGAGACGCAATCTTCAAGTGGCATTAATGTGCACCATAAAAACTTCATTTGTCTCTCTCCCGTTATTTGCATACTACTTTGCTAAATCCTGAAACAGCCCCTTTTATTAAATAAACGATTATATTACAATAAAAGGAAAAACTACCCCTTTCATATAAAAGAATATCATTGTACTTTGCAAAATGGAAACTAACTCTTCTATAAATAGCCCTTTTTCCTTATTAAATGACCAAAATATCCTACTTTTAATCCTAATATAGCAAATACATACTTTGAGAAGAGAAAGAAAAACATATTTCTTGTCACTTCCACGAATGGATCAAATAGAAACGAAGAAAGTCGATAATTTGCAAGGATTTTGAGATCATCCCAAGAGATTCTTACACCCCCAACAGGTGATTTTAGATATTCAAATCAAGAGCTAGACGATTAGTAAGGAAGTAAAAGACCCTAAGGCGTTACAAGTTAAAAGGTGAGAAAATAACACTAATAATAAGATTGTTGAACCAAGGAGAATAGAAGTAGGGTGGGATCCAAATGACAGCGGGGTACAAATTAAGGGTAAATAGATTGCAAAAGAGATGCATGGGGAGTTATGCGTAGAAGGATACATGGTGGTGGACTCCAATGGTTCAAAAGTCCATTGGTGAAAAGAAATGGAAAACAACTGGAAGTCAGGAGCAACTAAAGACATTGAAAGATAAAAGCTAGCAAATATTACGTATATGAAAATTGTACATTGGGAGGGGGGGGGAGGTATCCACAAAACTGCCTAGACCAAAAACAAGGAAAACTAGAGACCTTGACCATATCAGGTACATTGAAGTAAAAATGAAAAGATGTCAGTGAGAAAAATGAGACTAAGAAAGTATCTAAACCTATGATGTTAAAACAACCTTGAAAAAGATGAAGGTGAGGAAAGCATTGAGACGAAATGGTTTACCAATAGAGGTTTTTTTATGGGCATGAGGGAGTTTATTTGGTTGAGCAAATAATTCACCAAGATATAATTAATACAAGAAAATGCCTGAAGAATGGAGAACGAGCAGTGTGGTATATTTTTATATAAGAATAAAAGAGAATATCTAGAATTGTGCCAATCTTTGAAGTATTAAATTCATAAGTCATGTTATGAAATTCTTTGAGAATTTTTTTTTTTTTTTTTTTTTTGATCAGTAATAGAGGATTATATAGAAAAACCAGCAAGGCGCTGAAGCCGTATACAATCAAGTGACATAGATAAAAAAAAAGGAGAACACCCACTAAGGACAAAACAAATAACCCCCACACTCAAGCACAGCCCACACTCACATCACTCTACCAAACAGGCCCCCCTTAACCCGGCTCCCAAGGGAAAATAACGGTGCGATCCCCCTGACCGCCCCGGGCTCCCCAAAAAGTAGCGAGCTCGAGAGTCGCCCTGATAACCATGCTAACAGGTTTGGTTTGACCCTCAAAGATTCTGCGATTCCTCTCGCACCAAATACACCAGAAAGCGGCGAAAAGGGCAGCCATCCAAGCTCCCCTACTGTCCCCCTTCAGCGAGATCGCCTCCCAGTTCAATACGAAGGCATACGGGGACAAAGGCATGACCCAGGAAACCCCAAAGGCTCTAAGAATGGCTCCCCAGACCTCAGAGGCCGCACGACAATGAAGGAAGAGATGCGATGAGACTCCATCCCGTCGAAAGCACATAGCACACGCCAACGGACCTCAATCCCCATCAATTAGCTGGTCCCTAGTAAGAATTTTATCCTTACAAACCGTCCAAATGAAAAATCTGATCTTGAGAGGAAAAGGTTCCTTCCATAACCATCTGCCCTCGAAGCAGATAAGCGGGCGCCATGATAGCCAACGGTATAAGGCTTTGACACTGAACTTCTCCTCCCGACTGAAGTCCCAAATCCTCTGGTCAGCCCTTAGAGGGGTCCGCTGGAAGCCACCTCAACAACTCCACATAGCTTGCCCTCTCACCATCCCTAAGACGTCTCCTGAGGACCACGTCCCAAGTACATCTATCACTCTCACAGGTGACAAATTCATCGATCCTACCACCCTGATTCAAAGAAAGGGCGTAGATAGTGGGGAATGTAACTCTGCTGCTCACACCCACCAGGTCTTCCCAAAAAGAACACGGGACCCACACCCCAATCAGATCGCACCTCGCTAACCCATATCTCCTGTGCACGTGAGATATCTCCACCACGACGAACAATTCCGGTGGGTAGACACACTATCCCCAATTCCCCTAGAAAGGCCGTTGTCGCAAAAACCATCCACCAGAGACAACCTCTCTCCTCGACCCTCTCCGCTCTCCAAGTCCACTTCCCGAGCATCGCCAAATTTGTTCTCCTAAGACTCCGAATCCCCAACCCTCCATACGCGATCGGGAGCTGACAAGTGTCCCAATTGAAAGTGATACCTCTGTTGACGGCACCCTCCCATAAAACGACCTTTGAATACGTTCCAATCACAATGATTTTGCGGCACCTATACATGGAGAACGGAAGATGGGTATCAAGAGAGCACCGCTTAACCAAGACCAACCTCCCCCAACACTAAGGAGCCTACCGCCATGCCGACAATCACGCTCAAATCTCGCACCATCTAAGCCAATCGCGACTCGAAGTTTTCGATCGAGCGGCATACCCAAGTATCTGATGGGTAACCCCTCAATGCGGCACCCAACCGACCCAGCCAAGGAAGTCAGAACCTGATTCTCCACCCTTATACCCGATAATGTGGATTTAAGGAGATTAACCCGTTGGCCCGACACCGCCGCAAACACAGAAAGCACATCAGCAATTGTGCTTAGTTCCGTCCCATCAGCCTTCCCGAACAGAATCGTGTCGTCCGCATACTGCAGATGCGTAATAAACCTCCCCCGATCACCGACTCTGATGCCTGTAAGCATGCCCAAATCCCGTGCCTTCCCGATCAAACCAGATAGAGCCTCCCCCACCATATTGAAAAGAAAGGGGGATAACGGATCACCCTGCCTGAGTCCCCTAGAGCTCTTGAAATACCCCGCTGGAGTCCCATTAACCAAAACCGAGAACCAAGCAGAAGAAATACACCCGCGCATCCATTTCCTCCAAATCACACCAAAACCCATCCTTTCCATCATATAATCCAAGCATTCCCAACTAACCCGGTCGTAGGCTTTCTCCATGTCCACCTTCCAGATCACAGCCGGCGTACGCCGAACATAGGCCGCGTGGATGGTCTCATTAGCAACTACCGCAAGATCCATCAATTGTCTCCCACGAACGAAAGCCCCCTGATAGTCAGAGATGATGGAACCCATAACCCACTTAAGTCTATTGGCCAGCACCTTCGCAATGATCTTGTAGACGCAGTTGGTCAAATTCTTTGAGAATTATTCCTCAAAAAAGGGTTTGCGAATTACTCAACAAGAAAAAAATTTACAAAAATTCAGCAAAAATCTTGAAAGTTGGAAAAAAATAAAAAGGATCAAAGAAGTCGGGGAAACAAAAACCTAAAAGCAAAGATAGGGAACAAGAATGTGTTTTAAGCTCCAAATTAACATCAATTGTGCTTGACATTATGCTTTGGGATTACAATAGAAGAATAAGGGGGTTACGTGGATCTCCTTTTCCCATATTAATAGATATTATAGACAAGTAGGCCTTCCCTTTAAGGAGTCGAATAGAGAGAGAAATCTCATTTGTGTAGGAAACTTTTTCTGATGAGGACATTCTAATATGGGGGTCCTAAATTTTTGAGCTTTTAGATCATAATGAGATAAAGTATCATTATCTAAGATTCTATCTCTCGTTTAATAATCATCGTCACAGCCTTATCCCATCTAAATGGGGTAGGCTTTTCAAGTCCTATTTCTCCACTCATTTTTTTTATCAGTGTTAAGCTCTCTGGAACTTCGCAATTCTTCATATCCTTCTTACGGCTTCGACCCAGGTCTTCACCACTTTTCTTCTCTTACTTCCTTGTGCTTGTAGCGCCTCAACCCTTCACACGAGTTTGCTTATAGCCTCCAATGAACATGTACTAACCACCTCGAGAAACATTCCGCAATTCTTTCCTTTGGAAGCCTCACTCTAAAATCTCCTCTTATGTAATCATTCTGAATTTTATCCTTTCTTGTTACTCTAGACATCCATCTCAACATACACATCTCAACCACATGTACTCTATCTTCTTATAGCTTTTCCGTAGCCCAACATTCCGTTTTATCTAATATGGCACGTCTAACCGCCATTTTATAAAATACATCCTGTCAATCTAAATGGAACTCTTGGGTAGAATCATACTCTGCTTGCTTGCTTCCATTTCATCAAGCCTGCATTAATCCTATTTCAGACGTCCTCTTCAAATCCATGTTCAATAAAAAATAATAATAATTAATCAAAAAAGAGATTCTATCCCCATTTAAGAAGGTGACATAGTGGGCCTATTTTATAGCAGATGAAGTATCTCTTGGAGACCTCACTAGTATGACATCTCAAGGGAGAGAATTAAGGAAATAGTGGGATCCAAATGAGATTGAATTTTTCAGAGAAACGGAGATTAAATCGTTTTATTTGATGACTTTGACATTTTTGTAAGTAGGCTTTGTTATATTTTGTCAGATTTAATATTCAGTCAGTTATGTTAAAGAGGGACATTCAGCATCTAGACTTGATTTGTTTGATTAAGAACTGAAACTAAAAGGATTTACTTTGATATTCAACCACTTTTCGACAACGTAAAGGGCATTTCAATCACTTTGTAACCATGTATTTTGACAAATAAGGAAATCCAAGGGGCAATGACTCTTTCTCCTCTAAAATTCTATTATTCTTTGTATCATCCTACATCCATCTCATGAAAATTATCTATAGAGTGATATCCCATTTAGCGTACAATTTCAGATGACTCCAGAGGTTAAAATGACTCAGGTTTAGACTTTTAAGAAGTGTGGTAAATTGTTTGAGTGATGATAATATGACTAACGAAAATATCAGACCTTCTCTTTATTTTCCAAAAAGATCTGCAATTATGCTTCTAAAAACGTAAACTCAAATAACTATTCAGCCAAACACAAGCAATTTCCCATTGGGACATGACACATTCAGAGTCATCATCTCAGATTTAAGGACATTTACGCAAGTAGACAACTAATAATTTCAGAATTACAAGGACGGATAAAGATTGTTTGTGCTTCAATAAACATGTCAACAAAACTAGCAATAATGACAATATTACAGGCGAAAATAAAACCATATTTTAGTTCCTTTTACAGGTATATGAACTCAAATTACAATGTCTATCCTAAGAGACTGTACAAAAAAGCAATGTGCAATGGCAATAGACGGATGACAGTTTGCCCACACCATCCCAATGGAACAAAATTACAACTTTCCATAGCTCAATGACAAGTAAAGATGCATTAGGAAGTTAACAGTCCATTATAGCGAGGATCATCAAACTAATACATGTTAACCAAGTATTTCAAGAACAAAAAACCCAATTATGTATAAGGAATAAAACCACCTGCAAAATTTTGACTTTTTTCCGTAGATCATCAACTAATTTTGTAGTTGGTCTTCCATGAAGCTCTTTTTTTATTTCCTCGAGAGCAATATCCTGTGAATTAACAAATGGATAAGCATTAAAAGAACATGAAGCAAGTAGTAACCATTTGCAATTATTGTATGCTTGTATCCCTCTTATTGTAATACGATAAAAAATAAAATAATAATAATTTAAAAAAAAAATTCGATTTAATAAAATTGTGTTTCACTCACTTAAAAAAATATTTGCAGTGATAAAAATTATGAGATTGATCCAGCTTAATATCAAGGTATTCAAAGGCGCAAGCCATGCCCGAGGCATTGGGGACTTGGGGGTCTTAAATGCCAGAGGCACGAGGTGCACGCCTAATCAGCTAGGTTCACTTTTTTCTGTATTTTATTTATATGTAATAAATTCATAGTGGTTTAATAAAAATTGACAACAATTTAATAACAACATATACAATTAAATAAATTCAAAATTTTAAATTTAATCTCAATTTAACTTAGAAAAAACCAGCCAGTTGAGCATTCTTAGGCTTAGTACAGGCATTAACATGTAAACATCAATAACACATAATCCATCATGCTGCGTGACAATTCGTTTGTAAATCATTAAAATCTAAACCACAGAGACATTCCTAACCTAGCAAAGGGAATGAAGATCTGTGCCATGAAACAATGTTTCTTTCAAACCGGAACAAGTTCAATTTCTAACTCAAATATCCCGAGGTAAGAGCAAAAGATAATTAAAAAATCATTAAAATCGCAATTGTCAACCTAACAATAACTTTATGAGAACAAATGAGAAGACAACAATTTTAATACGCATGAACATCTACTGATAATGCCTGAATTTCAAGAACAGTGAAAATTCGGCATAAGAACCCAAAATTTCAAAAAGCCTTTATTTTAAGTCAAATCAGTATGACGTCTACATTAAAAATTTGAAGCTATTATCAACATTCTTTATATTTTGAATCTAAAAATAGAAAATAACTTTATATTGGGTCCGAGCTTAGCTGCTATCCTATGTAGCTAATAGTGAGCCTCCAAACCTGTGGTGGGTTAGGGCCTAGGATAAGTACAGGAGCCTCGCCTAGCTCCGCCTTGCACCATAGCATGCTTTTAACTACATTTCTTAATATATTTGATTCTACAAACAGAAAGGTGTCCATAAAGCTTAGTAATTATGTCAAAATTGTCAATGAATACTGCATCAGGCTTCTCGATACAGGGGTAGACGCATACTGGAGTTATAAATTGATACTTCTTAATAGCATCTTCAGATAAACTCCAGGAAGAATTGCCGAGGTAGCTAGGGTGCAATTAGCCCTCCAATGACTGTTTGCTAAGCAGCTAGGATGGTGACCGGGGACTAATGAACAAACAAACACATGCAAACAAATATTAGAGAGCATAGAGTTTGTTCATGTCATGGTTTGTGCAATTGACAATTTCAAATTGAATCACTGGACCTTTCTCAATTTCAACTAATTGTACGTCCTTTTATGCAAATCAGCTGCAATCAACTAATTTTGACCAGATGTAGGTGGGATTGGCTAATTCCACAAATCAGAATTGTTTGATTCTAATTAATCAGAAACACCTTTTTTTCAATAGAGAATAGAGAATATAGGATTAGGTTACTTTAGAGTATAGACTATCAAAATCCATATAATGGTTTCTCTTGTTTCAGAATCTATAACTGTTATTATGAAATAAAATTCAAAGTATAAAGTTGGTATCCAAACCAAACCATAAATTGAATATATAATATGCACAGATACAATAACAAATGATTAATATGCAAATCAATGTTATCAAAATAGAATTGTATTGCAGTATTGTTTTGGATTTGTGAATCAAATTGTACCGTCAAATCATTGTATGGTTAGATTCATAACAAATTTTTATTAAATAAGAAAAATTCTGAAAAAAGATACCTATCTATAAGAGCACAATCATCCAAATATGCCCATAATCATTTATATACCATGATACTTCATTCACAGACAATATAAAGTGTAAACCAAGCATCCTAGATTTAAGATCAATTACAAAATTTGTCAAAAGTCTAGTAAAAAAAAATGTATCGTTATAAATATATCAAACTATAACTGAGCTCTTCACTTACTCCTCAAACCTAATCATCACTCATCAATCGTTAAAAAGTATGTCATTATAAAACTACATACCAATCCATAAGAGCACAATCATCCAGGCCCTTAGAGAGTAGTCTATAGCAAAAAATAATAATAATAATAATAATAATAATGTTCCTTTACTTGAAACTTGAAAAAAATGGTAGAGATGTGTTGTTCACTAGAAACCTCCAAACTTCAAAACCACACGTGCATTTGATACCCTCAACATACCGCAACAAACGGAAAGAAAATCCTCATTTGTACAAAGCAATTTTTTTTTAAAAGGCAAAAAACAAATTTGAAAAATAAAAAAATCCTAGAAACATTTTATAAAAGTGGGCCTTTGTTTCTTTAACTTATCTTTATGTAAATGAAATTATATATATATATATATATATATAAAGGATGAAAAGTGACAAAAATACAAAATTTAAGCTTCACGGTCAACCTGGGACCGTAAAACCCCATAGAATCAAATCTTAAGATTCATATGAATTTTAGGATTTGAATCAAATTGTATGATTCAATATATGAATAGGATGATTAATTTGAATTTATGATTCATAACAGAAACTGAACTGTAGAGCCTGCGATTTGATTTGAATCATACGACTCCCATAACGAATCATAGGATTCCCATAGTGAATCATAGGATTCCCGCCGTCAATCGAAGGATTTTGATAACAATAATATAATAGAGTAATACAGAAAACTCTTACAGATAGCAACTAATACCAGTACTAGTTGTGTAAACTAATCATAAAAGTAGCAATGAAGACCAGCATTGAGATACCTTATCATTGAGCAATGTATTCAACTTCTTGATCTCATTCATGTGCCCCTCTCGCTCATTTGATAAAGTGGCTTCTATTTTATGAAGTTCCATGTTCAAATCGGAGATTATTTTCTCCTTTGCATTCAAAGAATTCTCCAGAACAGTAATTGAATCCAAACTGTCGCTGCAATTTGAGCAATCCAAAACAATGGCACCAACAAATATAATTTTATCATGTCTTCTTATGCTTGCACAAGATAAACAAATACATAGAGAAGAGGGCATTACTGAAAAGAATAGCCCGGATGAACGCATAAAAACACTTCGTCACACAGAAAACATTTTAGCAAGGTGGTGAATGTCACAAATTAGTTGACTACATACAATATGGTGCCTTTAAAGTTTACTGTGACCATATTCAGGCACCATTAATGCAACCATATGTACAGGTCCATTGATCTATGTATTGACACTTGTGCTTTTTTAATATAATTAATGCAATTCTACTAACCATAACCGATAACCAACATATTTGGTCCACGTGGATGGTCTGTCACATGGTAACCATCAAATAATTGGGTACCAGGTGAAGGAATAGCCCAATGATCAAGATAATTAAAGAAATACAATTATATATATATATATATATATATATATATATATATATATATATATATATATATATATAACTAGATCGTCAATGGTGTCAAATGGGGGGGGAAATTAATAGGAAAACAAAATATGATTTCACTATTCATTTTTCACACCGTTAACACCATTTATATATATATAGACAGTCAATGGAGTCAAATGCGGGAAAATTAACAGGAAAACAAAATATGATTTCACCGTTCATTTTTCACACAGCTAACACCGTTTATTGTGTGGATATATATATATATATATAGAGAGAGAGAGAGACAGAGACAGAGAGAGAGAGAGACAGAGAGAGAGATAATTGTTTTGGATATTTTCTTCCGCCTGTTTTGGTCATCGGCCTGCTCATCCACATGGCACCCAATCATCTGATCGGGTTACTTGGTAGCCAATGAGGAAGAATCTAGGAAAATTACCTAGTACATAGGACTAGGAAACATTTATATATGTATATATAGGGTAATGATCCTCTCACTCAAGTCATGGGACACAATCCCATGCCTTGACCTACCATTAATTGCATGTCACATCAGATTGACTTTTTAAGTCAGTTGATGTGACATGCAGCCAATAGGAGCTCGAGTCAGATGATCATTTCCCTATATATATATATATATATATATATATATATATATATATATATATATATATATATGTCGGGAGAGAAAGAGAGAGACAGAGGTGTGGGACAGTGTGTACATGTGCATCTTGAAATTGCACCACATGATCAATTTCGGTGCCATGTGGCACCATCTCCAAAAATCGGGTGTCATGTGCACATGCATGTGGTCGATAAGCGACCATTTAAAAAAAAAAAAAGACAATTTACACTCATTGACCTTGTGGTCAAAGTTGAGCATTTTCAACGCCAAAAATTTTGGGTGAAAAACCCATATATTTGACCTAGGATTTGAAGGGTAATACCCTAGGGAATTTTTTCTAAAACCCTAGGGAATGTGGTGAACCCTTGAAGAATATGGAGTAACACGTGATAACGTGCCATGTGATCCAACTTTGTAGAAAGTGAAAATGTTGCACACGCGCGCATCTCCCCTTATATATATATATATATATATATATATATATATATATATATATATATATATATATATATATATATATATGAGGCCCGGGAATATGCACTCGGGCATAAAGATATCTCTACACCAATTGATATGGGCGCGACATGTAGCGTCCTTTTTGTGAAGTGATGGGTGGCATGGGAACCACTTTACTTACTAGAGTTACACATTTAAAATATTTTAATACCCTTCCAGCCATCATTCATGACTTTTTTAAAGTCTCTTTCTTTTTTCCATTTTTCTAAGAAAGTGTCAGACATACTTTTTTAGGTATATTTTAAATAAAAAAATGTGGCCTCCCGGTAGTGAAGCGCTATCACCTCGGCAGCGAAGCGCCGGCACCACGAAAACGAGGCGCTGGCACCCTGACCAAGGATCAAAATTTCGGGTTACATTTTGGCCGAAAATTTGAATTTCGGCCGATAATTTCATTCCCATACAACAAATGACCGAAATTTCGGTCATATATTATCATTTCAGTGGGGACAGAAACCGATAATTTCGGCCGAAATTTCGGTCATTTCGGCCTAAATTTTGATCCTTGACCCCGACGCCTCATTTTAGGGGCGTTGGCTGTTTAGAATTGCTTGAAAAAAAATTAAAATAAATGGCGCGGTAACGTTTTAGGCGTCGGTAACTTGATAAAAATAAAAATAAAATAAAATAATTTAATCGGCCTTGACATGTAGCCCTAAAGCAGTACGATGCTCCATTTTATTTTTAGCGAAGCGTCGGCACCTCGGCATCAGGGTGTCAACGCTTCGCTGCCGAGGTGCTAGCACTGCGCTACTGGGAAGCCACATTTTTTATTAAAATATACATAAAAAAGAATATCTGAAACTTTCTTCGAAAAATAGAGAAAAGAAAGACTTTAAAAAAGTCAAGAATGGCGGCTGGAAGGGTATTAAAATATTTTAAAAGTGTAACTCTAGTTAGTAAAGTGGTTCCCATGCCACCCATCACTTCACAAAAAGGACGCTACGTGTCGCGCCCATATCAATTGGCGTAGAGATATCTCTACGCCCAAGCACATTTTCCCTTTTTCCTATATATATATATATATATAGAAAATAAGGGTTAAGTTTCATTTAGAAAACTTTCAATTAGGACCGAAAAACCCTCTAGTTTAGATAAATATCATTTTAGTTAAATAATGTGGTCTTGTAAATGAGAATTTTGGGGTTCCTTTAAAGGAAACCATGTGAAGGATGTGAATAGTCCCATAAATATCCATTTAAGATTTACCATCCCCTTCTATTTCTTTCACTTTCTAATTTTTCTTTATAAGGACCAAAGTGGAACTAATGAAGAAAAAGAAAGGTGTCTTAAATACACCACTTTTAATATAAAAGCCTCATAACTTGCTACACAGATCTCCAACCAAACTAATCAAACTTAGATAGAAGTGCAAATGTATATGGATGTGTAATTGATAAAAAGATCATGCAACCATTCCAAAAGACCGAGAGTTTGTATATGGTAGCAAACCCATACACCCCTAGGGGTGAATGGGTCTTTTATCCTATACAAATGACATCATTTTGGAACCATGTGGTGCTGTGTCGTTCATAGAGTCATCATATTAATCAGGTTCAGCCCCAAGATTGCATCAAAATACTCTTTCCCACACAATTAAGAGGCTACAAGTGCCAGAAAATTAATATTCAAAATTTATTTTAATAATCACATGGTAGCCATTGATTTTCAAGTGCTTTTAGGCCTCTAATTGCATGGTGCATATGGTTTTTCGGTATAATCTTAAAATAAATCCAATCTATACAATGGGCTGAGAATGATGTGGATCACACGGCGATAAAATGGTACCCGTGCACAAAATTAATGACCTGTTATCCCTCAAGAGTGAACTGGTCAGTTATAATGTTTTACCATATCATATTATTATCTCTCTAAAAATCCAATGAAATAAAAAAGCTGATGTAGCAACCTCACAAAAAAATGAAGCCTCCTATAAATAACAAAAAAGAAAGTAAAAAAAAAAAACTAAAAACTGCTTCACGTCCCTCCCTCCCTCTGTCTCTCTCATACCTATCATTAGATTTCATTCTCATTTTTTTGTACTTTTGTTGTATGTAACACTAGAGAATCAGGAAACAGTCTCAGAATTACTTGGTTTATGTAGAATAAAAAGGTGAAGATGAAGCATAAGCTATGCTCCCAATGTACCATGTTAATTTTTTAGTATTTAGGGTTCCAAAACAAAAATACCATATTATTTGCATGCCATCTATATAGATTTAGATGTTATAAGATTTTAAATGTTTTATACATATGGGATCTTTTAAAAGCTCTATTAAATCTGTCATATGTAGTTTAGTTTTCTAAGATGTAAGGTTTATAGTTTATAGTTTTGAAGATTTTCTGAAGGCTTTGTTAAATCCTTACATATAAATTCATGTATTTGATCAGGTACATCAATGCTTTTAGATGGGATTGGATAGGAGTCGACTCTATTAGAGCCTCAGACGGTATCCTAGTAGCTTGGGATTCTGCGCTGTTCGATAAAGTGGATGACGAGTTCGACAGTTTTTCGGCCTCGATAGTGCTTCGAAGTAGGGACACTAGCAAGCTTTGGTCTTTCTCCAATATATATGGGCCTTCGAATGGTAGTTAGCGGGACGAATCCTGGTTTGAACTGGCTGCCATCTCGGCTAGATGGGAGCACCCTCATTGCTTAGGGGGGGACTTCAATGCTATTAGATGGCCGCATGAGAAATGCGGTGGGCCGCCTGATAGGGGGGGTGATGAGAGAATTTAATTCTTTCATTTTGGATTGGGAGCTGATGGATTTGCCTCTTAGGGGAGCGAATTTTACCTGGTCAAATAAGCAGGAGGTTCCATCTTTAAGCCAACTAAACCGGTTTCTTTGTACTACGGAATGGATGGAGTTATTTCCGGCGGCCAGACTTGATGGCCTTGCCATGGTGGTGCCACCGTCCTATTTTGTTGACTTGTGAGACGAGGGGGAGAGGTCCGGCTCCATTTCGCTTCGAAAATATGTGGTTGTTGGACGATCAATTTAAACGGCTGGTTCCGCAATGGTGGAGCGAGCCGGTGCTAACGGGTTCCGTTGTTTTCCGTTTTACTTCCAAGCTTCAAATCCTTAAAGGGCGCATCAAAACTTGGAATAGAGAAGTATACGGGCTGGTGCGGGCAGCGAAAGAGGCTTTACTCCGTCGGTTGAAAGAGATAGACATTCTCGAGGAGATGAGGGCCCTGCCAGAGGAGGAAAAATCGGAGAAGAGGGAGCGCAAGAAGTTGGAGTTCAGCAATAAGTGCATAGCTGAGGAGGTGCATTGGAGACAAAAATCGAAAGTTCGATGGCTGCGGGAAGGAGATCAAAATACGCAGTATTTCCATGCGGTCGCGAATGTTCGAAACAAAGCCAATTACATGAGCAGCGTTGTCGTTGACGGTGTCCGGTATTCGGATCTGGAGCAGATTCGGCACAATATGGTGAATTTTTATTCCAATCTATACTTGGACGATGGATTGACCCGCCCGGCTTTGGATGGCTTATCTCTTAATCACATCTCTGAGGCTGAGACCTTTGACTTGGAGAAGCCTTTTAGCGAGGAAGAAGTCTCGAGGGCTATTAGGTTTGGTGGGCAAAACAAATCCCTGGGCCCAGATGGCTTCACGTTGGAATTTTATCGTGCTTTTTGGCCGATGCTGAAATCGGATATGCTGAATATTTTCGACGAATTTCATGCCTTTGGGGTCATTGGGCGCTGCCTGAATTCCACTTTCATCACTCTGATTCCGAAAAAAAGGGGGGCTGAGAACATTTTCGACTACAAGTCGATTAGTCTCCTCAATTGTCTATATAAAATTATTTCTAAAGTCCTAGCCAACAGATTAAAACCAATTATGGGTAAGATCATTTCGGATATTGATCAATCACATAATTTATCATTTTATCGCCCTTAACTTAGTGACGCTAGGACTTAGTTTGCCACTAATAAGTTGATGATGTGCAGATATTAAAGATAACGAGTAAAAGAGAGCCTTAATGTTAATCTTTGTCAAATGAACTCAAAAGAGCATTAAAAAGACGATTAAGCGTAAAAAGATAATTCGCTGCCTATTGAAGAATGGAAAATCGTATTTTACGATTTTGCAAACGATTGAGCGCAATAATAAAAGACAATGAGAAATCGTAGTTTACGATTCTACAGAGAAGAAATGTTCAAAAGGCTGAAGCGATACTATGAAATGAAGAATCGTCTTGCGAGTGAACTGTATGAGAAGATAGAAAATCGTGATTTACAATTTTCCAGATAAAGCTACATATAGAAAGAACAATTGTGATTTACGATTCTCTAAGAATAGAAACTTCTCAGATTTGATGTTGATCACATGAGAATTTCTACCGCCATGAACAAAATTGGAAGATCTCTACAATTAGAAGTTTCACTGATCACGGATCTGAGAGATTGACGAAGAAGACTTTTAGAAGGATTCTGCTGTTAAAGATTAAGTAACATTCTAGAATCATATCAACCGCTGGAAGCAAGGAAAAGATAAAATTAGAAGTAGAGTTATATTAGGAATGCTTTTATTTCTTTTATTAGAATTAGAACTTTGTAAACCGACTCCTTACGATCTATAAATAAGAGAGCCCGAAATAGGAATAATCATCAAAGAATTTCAGCATCAATTGACGCCTGAGGTTGGATTTTCTTCTGATCAAAGTAGTGTAAAATAGTTAGAGTAGTTTAGATATCCAAGGTTTCTCAAGAGCAATTGACGACTGTAATTGAGTGCTGAAGATTAGAGTAAACATTTGTAGTTTCTTAGAAGCAACTGACGGTTGTAGCTGAGGAGTGAAGGATATATTTTACTTTGCTTTCTAGTAAGATTTATTTTTATACAAAGTTACAACTTTGCAAACATCTTCAAGTTTTGATTTGAATTAACGACTCAAGTTGGAATTTGCAGATTAGTGTAACGGTTTTTACTTTTCCATCTTCAATTTTCTAGAGTTTGATTGACGCCCAAATTTATGGTTGATTGTTGATTAGATTAAATCTATATTGATAGGACTTTAGTATTGATTGACGCCCAATGCTAGGAAACTAGAGATATAGTGTAACGGTACTGTTTAATTTTATAATTATCCAATAGCAGAGGATTGTGATTGACGACCATAATCTGAAGTTGGAGGATTAGGATTTATTTTTATGCACTCTAGTTCAGAAAAATTCTTTATTCATATTTCTCCCGTAGTTTAGGAATCTTAAAAGATAAATATAAGTTTTCGGAGAACTAGATTAACAGTAATATATCTATCTTCGTGGGAACGAGCCTATACTAGCTCTACAATTTATATTGTGCGCTTGCAATAAGTTAAGACTTAATTACATACACATATAAGTAGCAATCAGATACGCAGGGTGCTTTTGTGCAGGGGAGACAAATGACCGATCTAGTTGTGGTGGCACATGAAGTGATCCATTCAGGCGTATTTATCTCGCCGCCCTGCTGCCTTATGGAAAGTAGACATGGAGAAAGCCTACGATCGAGTCAGTTGGGACTGCATTGACTATATGCTCGGTAGATTTGGGTTTGGGTTGACCTGGAGGAAATGGATGCGCACTTGCTTCTCTTCGGTTTGGTTTTCTGTCCTAATCAATGGCACGCCATCGGGGTATTTCAATAGCTCTAGAGGCCTCCGCTAGGGAGATCCACTGTCCCCACTTCTATTCAATATGGTGGGTGAAGCCCTAGCTGGTCTTATAGAGCGTGCGAGGGAGATTCAGTTCATATCAGGGATTCAGGTGGGATCTCAGGGTCGGGCTATCTCGCATCTGCAATACGCGGACGACACCATTTTATTTGGATATGTTGATGTTGTTGAGTTTAATAACCTCTCTGATATCCTAGCAATTTATGAGGCTGTCTCGGGACAACGTGTTAACTTCCACAAGTCAGTTATTGCGGGTATTGGTACCACAGACGATCAGCTGGAAGAGTTATCTGCTACTGTCAGTTATGCTACTGAAAAGCTTCCTATTAAGTACCTGGGGATGCCTCTCGGCATCAAAAGGCTATCTGTTCGGGCATGGGATCCGATAATCCAGCAGTTCGAGCAACGGCTGTCTACGTGGAAGGGTAAATTGTTAAGTAGTGGGGGCCGGCTTCTGCTGGTTAAAACTGTGCTTTCAAGCATGCCTATCTTCTTCATATCTATGTTCCTCTACCCGGCTGGGGTTATACATCGCCTCGGAGAAATTCAACCCAATTTTCTTTGGGAAGGCTCGGGTCTTGGCAATCGCTACCACCTGGTGAACTAGGAGTCCTGTCAGCTCCCATTGTCTTTCGGAGGTCTGGGTATTAGAAGCTTGAAGGAGTCCAATGTCGCTCTTCTTGGGAAGTGGTTCTGGCATGTAGGTCAAAAGAGTGAAAGAGAAAGTCTCTGGAGAGTCGTGCTAGCTGAGAAATATGGATACTTAAGCGGGAATTGGGGAATCAATATTACCATACACAGGGGTACTTCGGTTTGGTGGATGGCCATATGTGCCAAGTGGTCGTCCTACGCTAAATGGATTAGGTTAAAGTGGGGCTGTGATTCTCGGACTCGGTTTTGGAAAGATAACTGGTTGGAAGGGGTCTGTCTTAAAATGGCTTTCTTGGACGTCTATGCCATTTCCACGAATCAGGGGGGAACATCAACAACTTTGTCTCCCAAACTGGTGGTGGTAGGGTATGGGAGGTTTCAACTCGTAGATCTCTTAGGAATGAGGAGATTGTTTCCTCATTCCTAATGTGCAAAAACACTGCCTTACTCTAGCTCTCTGAATGTGCAAAGACAAGACCAGAGGTTGTGGGCTTTAAGCAAAGATGGCAGTTTCAGTGTGAAGACTTATTATCGGATGCTCACTTGTCGTCCTCTTCTCAAATTTCAAGAAGCTAATCTATGGAAAACCGGTATCCCTCCTAAGGTTAGATTCTTTGCTTGGACTCTTTTTAAAGGGAAAGTCCTAACTATCGACCAACTCATTCGTCGGGGGCAGGTGGTTACCAATCAATGTGCCCCTGTGACAACAACAGGAGGAGTCAGCTGTGCACTTATTTTTACGTTGTCAGATGGCTTACCAGGTCTAGGGGGCGATTCTTAGTTTTTTCGATATGGCCTGGGTGATCCCTCCTACTACTGGTTGGCATTTCTTGGCTTGGAATTCCATCAGGTTTGAGGGTCAGCTTCAGGACTACTGGAAGGTGGCGTTCTACGTTGTCTGCTGGAGTATCTAGCTCGAAAGGAATGCTAGAATTTTTAAGAAGAAACTGCGTCCGATGGGGATGGTCATTAAGTCTGTTAGGGATTATAAGTACTTGTGGGTTTCCAGGTGTAATGATGCTGTTGGGGACAACCCTGTTCCTTGGGACCCGGGTTAGGCTCAAGTGGGTCCGACCCTTTTCTTGGGGCTGTGCTCCCTCCTTGTTTTTGTGTTTTTGCTTTTGGTTCTTGCTTTTTTGAGTCGGTGTAATTTGTTCAGCGCCTTGCTGTTTATAGTATATATATCTTACTGATCAAAAAAAAAAAAATCAGGTACATCGAGAAGAGCAGTGATCCGAAACTCATGCTTTGATCTCCACCCGTAGAATAACTTTTTTCTTAGTCTTTCTCATACATGTTATTTTTTAGGGATGTAGGGAAAGATATTTGAACTATATATTCTTTATTATACATTCCTACGATTTTTTTATGCTCAGTAATTAGTACTTAGTTTAGACTCGAACGTGAAGAAGTCAACTTTTATTGTTTTGTCCTTCATGCAGTTTATTCTTGTGCAAATAGGAGATTATATATAAATGTGCCTACGTAATTTATAATAGAATGAACCTACGTACAAACCTCATGCAGCTTACCCTCCTGTGAGTAGGAGGTTGCATGATGTACCTATGTACATACCTTACGCAGTTTAACCTCCGTGCAAGTAGGAGGTTACATGATAATGCACCTATGTACATACCTTACGCAGTTTAGCCTCGTGCGAGTAGGAGGTAACATGATAATGCGCCTATGTACATGCCATACGCAGTTCAGCCTCATGCGAGTAGGTAACATGATAATGCACCTATTTTAAATAAACTAAGATTATAAGTAATGCACTGGGAATCTTGATCATTTCTTTTTATGAACTAATTGATACTTTAAACCTTCAATCACCAGAATGCTCCTCTCTAGCCGTTTCGTTTTAATATTTCTGTCAAAGGACATTTTGCTTTTTATTTTATGTTAACCTTAGTTAATTGTTGGATGGTCCAATGACAACAACTATCTTTTTTTTATTTTTTTTTTGGGATCGGTAACTAGAATATATTGAAAAAACCAGCAAGATGCTGGAAGAAACAATACAGAGCCTGGTCGACCAACGGAAGACCAAAAAACTACCAATTAAACGACCCAGCAAATCAGTAAAAGAAAACAGAAAAAAACTCCTAGCATCTAAACAGCATCAGATCGACTTTCTAGTTACCCCGGATCCCAGGGGTCCGAAGTCAGCTCTCTACCGAAAGATAACCATAGTGAAACCAGGTCTTTAGCAGCTTTCACTATAATCCCTACAGGTTTCTTTTTTTGCTCAAATATCCTTAGATTCATCGCCTTCTAGATACTCCAGATGACTACAAAGAAGGTCACTTTCCAGTTATTCCTTATTTGGTCCTCTAAGCCAACCGCGTTCCAGGTCAGATAATGAACGTATGGCGTAGCAGCCATGACCCAATTCATATCGAACAGCTTCAAAACAATACTCCAAATCTCGGAAGCCACAACGCAGTGGATAAAAAGATGAGCTGACAACTCCTCCTCCTAGGTGCACATGACACAGCAATTAGTGATATTTTTTCCCTACGAATGAGTAAATCCATCGTAAGTACTCTCTCTTTGAATAAAGACCAGGCGAAGAACTTGATCCTTTAGCGGGATATTAGCCTTCCACAGCACTGCTCCTTGGAATTTGATTAGCGGTCGTCGTGTTAACATCCGATAGTACGATTTGACGCTGAAAATACCATTTTTGCTAGGGTCCCATACCCGCCTATCGTGACTATGGGGATTTTGGTTCATCCCATACAGCACCTGTAAAAGCCTTGCGAACTCTTCCTCCTCATCAGGTCACAGGTATCGACGAGTGCACACATCCCACAATCTAGCTCTGTTAGACTCCGAAACAAAATCAACAATCAGCCCCGTCGGGTTCCGAGCTATGGAGTATAAACGCTGGAACATCAGTTTAAGAATCCCCCCCTCAACCCATCTATCCTCCCAGAACTGGATCCGGGTGCCACACCCCCAGCTGAAACGAAGCCCCTTAGAGAAGTGCATCCAAGTGTCACAAATGTTTTTCCACCAGGCTGAGGTGCCTCTGCTAGCTGTGGTATTGATGCCCCAGTTGTAATCGGACGGCCCATACTTCTCAATCAGAACCTTTCACCATAAACTGTCCATTTCATCCACATTTCCGGCACGCCAGAACCACTTGCCAAGCAGGGATATGTTAGTCCATCTTACACTGCGAATTCCCAGCCCACCACAATTCAGCGGTAATAGACATGTGTCCCAATTAATGAGATGGTACTTTTTCTCCACGCCCGACCCCTCCCATAGGAAGTTACATTGGATTTGTTCGATCCGCTGTATTACTCCACTCGGGCACCTGAACATCGATATATAGAAGATCGGAAGGCTAGAAAGAGAAGCTTTAAGCAGAATCAGGCGGCCGCCACTGCTAAGAAATTTACCTTTCGAAGTAGATAGCCATTGTTGAAAGCGTTGAATCACCGGCTCCCAAGTCGTGGCCGTCGGTTTTCACAGTCCCAAAGGCAGCCCCAGGTATTTGATTGGAAAGTCTTGACTGCCACAATTAATTGTGCATGCCAACTCTCGTAAGACCAGGTTATCGATCCCAATGCCCGTTATCTTGGATTTGTGGAAATTAATGCACTGCCTCGTACACGGATAGGACCTCCGCAAGGGACCTGAACTCCTCCACCTTCGCCTTACCAAATAAGATAGTGTCATCAGCATACTGTAGAATTGAGATTGACCAATCATGTGCACCAACTCTGATCCCCGAAATAAGGTTCAACTATCTCACACGAGTAATGAGCCCCACAAGGGCTTCCCCCATCAGGTTGAAAAGGAAAGGGGAAAGAGGGTCTCCCTGGCAAATGCCACGAGAGCTCTTGAAATAACCCGCCGTTGTTCCATTTACCAACACCGAGAACCAGGGAGTTGAGTAGCACCCCCGCATCCAGCTTCTCCACTTAACTCCGAACCCGAACCTTCTTAGCATATAATCCAGCCCGGACCAGCTAATACGATTGTATGCCTTTTCCATATCCACCTTCCACAATGCTACCGGTAGCCGATCCAAATGAGCAGAATGGATGACTTCGTGAGCCACAATCACTTGATCAACTAGTTGTCTCCCTTGCACAAAGGCACCCTACGTTTCAAAGATCAACTTCCCCATTAATGGTCTCAGCCTGTTAGCTAGCACCTTAGCTACGATCTTGAATAGACAATTGATGAGGCAAATCGGACGAAAATCAGCGAGATCCTGGGCCCCGTCTTTTTTCGAAATGAGAGTGATGAATGTGGAATTGAGACTATGACCAATAAAAGCAGTTTTATGGAATTCATGGAAAACTTCCATCAGCTCCTCCTTGAGCACCAACCAGAACACACGAAAGAATTCCAAAGTAAACCCGTCGGGTCCCAGAGATTTGTTCTTCCCCCCTTTCTTTATGGCACTCCAAACCTCTTCTTCCTGAAACAGGAGTTCGATCTCGACGTCTTTTTCAGCCAAGATGGCACGAGAAGGCACACCATCCAGTTCGGGGCGCATCAGACCATCATCCTCGTAAAGTTTCGAATAAAATTGGACAACCTAATCCCCGATCTGGTCATATCCGACAAAAGTCACCCCCTCAACAGCCACACTACCTAAGTAGCTCTTTTTGTTTCTCGCATTGGCAACGGCGTGAAAATATTTGGTATTTAGGTCGCCCTCTTTCAATCACCGTACCTTCGCCTTTTGTCTCCAAGAAACCTCCTCAGCTCTACAAAGATTGTTGAAACTCCGCTTTTTTTGAACCCGTTCTTCTCGCTCACTGGCTGAAAGTACCCTGCTTTCCTCCAGGTTATCGAGCTCCTTCAGCCTCAAAAGCATAGCATCTTTATTGATATGCAGCTGTCCGAACACCTTTCAGTTCCATTCAATGGTTCTTTTCTTGATCCAGTATAGTTTCGATATGAATCAGTAAGCAGCCATTCCCGTAGGTCGAAGTTCACTCCACCACTCCGGCACAGTAGCACGGAAACGATCATCAAGTAGCCACATGTTTTCGAACCGGAACGGAGTCAGCCCTTTCTCCCTAGCTTCACACGTCAGCACCACTGGTCGATGATCGAAAACTGCCCTTGCTAAGCATTCCAGCCTGGCAGCTGGGAACATTTCCATCCAATCAACGTTGCATAAAAATCGATCCAATTTGTTGAGCGAGGGACAGTCTTGAAGATTTGACCATGTGAACCGGGATCCGGTTAACGAGACATCCTCCAGAGCCCAGTCAGATATCCAAGTATTGAAATTCCTCATCACCGCCACAGCTGGCGACCCCCCTTTTTTTCATGTCCCCATCTTATCGCATTAAAATCGCCTCCCAAGCAAATCGGGTAATCCCATCTGCCAGTAACAGCATCCAGTTCACACCAAAAATCGCCGCGAAGCATGTCATCCGAAGGCCCATAAATCTCGGAGAATGTCCACAATTTCCTGTTCTCTTTGTTCCGAAGAACCACCGACGCAGAGAAGAGCCCCACCTCTTCATCAATCTTGTCGAACAAGGACGAATTCCACGCAACCAGGATACCTCCCGAAGCCCCAGTCGAGTCGACTCCAGTCCACTCCCAGTTTTTTCCTTTAGGCACCGACGTGACTTTGCCTCCGTCACAGGAGCCCCATTTAGTCTCTTGGAGTGTGATAACAGCGGGCTGTAGTGACTCAATAACTCTTCTAACTCTGGCACGTTTATACCCGTCGCAAATACCCCTCACATTCTATGAAAGCATCTTCAGGAGAAAACAACTCTTCGCCCGCCCTTCAGCCGAGATAGGGTTCAGACACCCCCACCCCCCTATCATCCGTCATCCCCCATTGCAATCGCGCGAGCTCTCATGCTCCGGTCCACCGCTTCTTCCTACTCTCATTACGACTAACCAAAATAGAGCGGAATACCTCCTGCAGTGTCTCCTCCGAGCCTTTGAATGACATACCGAGATCACGGCCTACCCGGAATAGTCTATCAATTTCAGTAAAGTTGTCCGACTCACCTAACCGCCGAGGCATTCCCTGAGTCTCTTCCACCTCCGGCATCAGGAAACCCGAAAAGAAACTAGTATCCATTTCCAGAAACTGATCAGCCAAAAGTGGTGAGGTGATGACATCAGTCGAGGGTTCAAGCATTGTCGTCGGGTTCTCGGTTGTGGACGCTTGAGCCCAACTACCCTCATCCTTCTCCTCTAGGGCCCATAACTCATGTTTCGGGCCCCCATCTTCCCAGTTTCAGTCCACCCAATCAAGGATCAAAATTTCGGTTTCGGGCATGACCGAAACCGAAAATTTGGACTGAAATTTCGGCCGAAAACCGATAATTTGGCCGAAATTTCGGCCAAAAATTTGAATCCCATATAAAATATGACCAAAATTTCGGTCCAAATTATCGTTTCGGTGAGGACCGAAACCGATAATTTAGATCGAAATTTCGGTCATTTCGGTCATTTCGGCTGAAATTTTGATCCTTGGGCCCAATAATCTCAGCCCCACCCTAAGACAAAACAGAATAGGTCCATTTCCTAGACCCGAATAGCAGAAGTTCGAAGTTCCCCTGAAAATTAGCCTCAAAATTTCCTCACTTGCCACGTGGACTCCCTTGTCCATAGCACCGACACGTGTCAACCCTGGCACATGAGTAGCTCCCTCACCATAAGTTGACTCCATACCTACACAACCACTGGACTTTATTTTCCATTCAGTCTGCTATCTGGCTCGAGCAGGTTCTAGGTGTTGACGTGTCTACATCCAGCCAGAGCTCGAACCACGAGGAAGCCCACGTGTCGACAATCGAGCCATCAGCGGATTAATATTAGAATATAGACCCTTCCTTTTACGCAGCTACACCTTAAAACCTTTATTGCATCCTTTGGATATTTCCTTAAACGGCAAGGGCTCTGCCTCCATCTCCATGGGATCCCAGCTGCCGCCGCTATCGATGTCCTCGGTTGTCAGGGTCCACTGCGGTTGTACCGTCCTATCAGTATGATTTCACAGGTAGTCATTTTAGAGGTACGAGAAAATCTCAACCGTTGGAGCAATCGACAATGCAAGATTCACCGGAACAGGTAGTTGCCTACTCCAGTTATCAACTCCGTTTGAGGTCTGTCCACCATCAGATAGCATCTCCACTATCTCTCCCTCCTTAGCTTCAGCGTCGTCAGCCCTCACAACCCCTGTTGATCCCTCAGTTGCACCAGTAATCGCATCATGAACCATCCCATACGTCCCTGAGGAAGCACGGTCCCTCATAAACGCGGTCGCCCACCTTTGTGGCCCCAGACGAAAAGATGGGTTCGTGGTCGAGCGCCCCTCCGAGCCTCTCGCCGATATCTAGTCGGTCCTTACCCCCTCTCGACTGGATTGGAGATTGACTGGAGTTTTTCTGTGGCACTACCAAATGTCTATGCCGGTGAACCGGGGCCCCTCGGATTCTTCACCTGCCTGTTGCGGGAGGAGCACCCACTCCAACAATGCCACTTCTATGAAGATCCGAACTATTTGACCGCCGACCAAAACTTCACAGCTTCTAGGGATGCAGTTCAGCGAGTCGACGTCGATGAGGATCTGGCATGGTCCGTGTCCTAGAGGTCAGCAGTGCGTCTGTCGACCAGAATGAACCGTCTGCAACGGCCTCCGATCCCTTTGAACACCTCTGAGGACCATGCATGTATCAGTAGGCCGAAAACACGGATCCAGACCCTTTCCCTCTCTCGGTGGACTTGTAGATCTCCCACCGTTGGCTCCCAAGGCCGGCATTCCACAGGACAATCTTGAATGTAAAAATGTTTTTTGAGGCAAAAATCCTTAGCTCCCTTCTCCGGCCTGTACCGCAGTAGAAACTTTGTAGTGGAAATTCTAGATACAGTAGGTCTCTCTGTTAATTCCCACTTGTTAATGATCCATCTATGTAAAAGTAATAGTGACAATGAATCTTTATTAGTGTAAAGGACCACCCAGTAATGGCATAGATTACTGGCGAGAGAGAGAAATTGAGCGGAATCAAAACGGAGAGTCCCGAAGCTTGGCTTCGAGGGACCACTGTCATCGGCAGTTTCTTTCTTTCTCTGCCCCAAAATCTCAGCGAAAGACGATTTGAAACGATGATTGATCGACTCCACGATAGGAACCTTCACCTGACAGTAGGCCTTCCCGGCTATCGACCAACCCTGCTGCAAATCGTGCAGCTACGACTCATTAAGAATCAGTTGATGTAAATTTCTCCTCATGGGAACTCGCTCGTCGGCAGATTTTACAGCCGTTCCCTCAAATCTCGGGGAATCGCACCCGTATCGATGGCATACCACATGACGTCAGAACTTGACGTTGCGGCACCGAGCGCAAATCCAGTCACCCACCCTTAGCACCAGACACATCTCTCGGCCCATGATTTTTTTGCAATCCTACCCCAACAATTTTTTATTTTTTTTTCAATGACAACAACTATCACTAGATAAAACATTGATTACTTAAATTTGTAAACATTGTTTTCAACCTTCTTGCTTGGAACAAGTGTTCGGATTTTTTTGGCTTTTTTTTTTTTGGTCGGTAATAAGCAATATATTGAAGACCAGCAAGACGATGAAAACAATACAAGGACGCAACCAAAAACAATACTGAAAGCAAGCTAAAACAGCGTATGACACCGATAGCCACTCTACTTCTAACCTGGGTCCCAAGAAGACATATCCTCCCTTACACAATCAGAGATGCTAGCGACCCAGAACCTCATGAAGTCTCTGACAGACTTTATGATCATCCCTACCGGCCTACATTTATTCTCAAAAATACGTCCATTTCTTTCAAGCCAGATGCTCCAACTTACTGCGAAGAACGCCACCTTCCAGTATTCCTGAAGCTGACCCTCAAAACTGACAGAATATCATGTCAGAAACTGTTGATTTGCCGTAGCCGGGGTGACCCAAAACATGCCAAAAGAGTTGAGGATAACACTCCAGATCTTGTGTGCCACTTGGCAGTGGAGGAAAAGGTGCGCGGCAGACTCTTCCCCATGAAGGCACATCACAAATTGGTTGGACATCTCCTTTCCCCACCGAATGAGCTAATCAATTGTTAGGATTTTTTCTTTGAACATGGTCCACGCAAAAAATCTAACTTTGGGGGGGGGGGGCTCCTTCCATAATCGCACTCTCTGAAATCTGATCAGCGGGCGGCTCATGAGCATTCGGTAGTACGATTTGACGCAGAAACAGCCATCTTTGTTGGGAACCCATACCCTCTTATCTTGACAATGGGGATTGGGGCGACTTCCATAGATCATGGAAGTTTTTGGCTTTTACCAAACGAAATATTTGGGCTCCTAAAATAACTATTTTATATCTTGCAATATACAAGGGCTGTACCCTTATCCAAAATGATATAGAAAATGACTACTTTTGATTTACCACAAAGAGTTACAGACTTGTTTTATGGAGATTTAACGTTGATGCCAAACTTATGATTGAGATTGATCCTGGTGAGGTCATACCCTCCATTTTGTTTAAATAAAACTGCTTGCTTAGCAAAAAAGAAAAAAAGAATTTACGTAAGTTTTATCTTTACTTACTAAGCTTTTATTTACTTTTAAGTTCTACAGTCATTTAACATTTTTTTTTATTTACATTACTTTTTCAATAAAGTAATTTTGCTTAAGGTCTTTAATTCTTGGTAAGTCGGACAGCAAACGAGGAAAAAAAATTAAATATAAGATTTGAATACAGGTGGGAAGTATCCAAGATGTTCTAAGTATATCTATTGAATTTATATCAGGTTAGTATGGGAAAATTTATCATTTTCAAGGATTGGGGTATCTTATAATAAAATAGGTTATCAATGGTATCGGAAAACAAGAAAAGGAAAAAGTAAGGCTGATCCTAATGTGTGTTAGAATAGTTTGCTACAAGTGCCAGAAACAAACACGTCTGGCACAGCAATATTTTTGAAATTGTCCTTGCAATATAATCAGTAGAAAGCAAGAACGTGCCCCCACGTGTGTGCATTCCACGCGCAGAGAGAGAGAGAGAGGGAGTGTGTGTGTGTGTGTGTGTGTGTGTGTGCTGCACACCAATGCTCCTCCTGGATCGAAGCTTGTTTTTGCTTTGTCAGTGTTTTCATGCATACAGAAACTTGCAGATAAAATTAAAAAACTGTATCCTTCATTGTGTAAAACATGTTCACTAATTTCATAACATATGAACTAATGAGAAAGCAGCATAAGCTTCGCTATTGTACATCCCAAAAGCTCAAGAACATTAATTACAAACTGAACAACACTGATAGCACTTGTATGCCAAAAATTACAAAGTGAAAATGAAGGGAGACATGAGCACTTTCATATAAGGGGCTGAAGAAGAAAAATATTTGTGGCGACTGATGACAAAAGCAACTGGCTAGCCAAGAAATCCTAGTATTTAAGTGGTAGGTAACGGCCGCATAGCAACCAGAATTAGCATCTTAATCTAAGCATAAGTTGACCAAGAAAGTATGTACAGGACCAGAGCAATCAGCTAGCCCAAGAGATTGTAGCACTGTAAGTGGTAGCGGCAAGATACCAAAGGAATTGACAACACAAGCTAAGAATAAATTAACCAGGAAGATAAAGGTATGAATATATTGAACTTGGAGAAGGAAAAGGTGTTTTTACTGAGGCACTAATAGGATAACTAATGTGGTAAACAAGCCTTTATCAACTGCAAAACTGCCAACAGAGAATAAAAAATAGACGCTAATTACAAAACAACTAAAGAAGATACTACTTCAGATTAGTAATATCAAGCACGATAAGCTGACAATGAAATAGAAGTCCAAAATATCGAATAAGATCCTTTATGAAAGCCATTAGTAGGATGATAAAAAGGTAACGTGAGAACTTCCTGTCACATCTCCGCACATAATACAAGCATCCGAATATATTTTACAGAAGTTAAAACTATAGATTCTTCAAGAAGGAAGAAGCAACAAATTCATGTATAAAATAACAAAATAAGTATGAAAATGGGTAAATCAATTCAGTAAAAACTACTTCAAAAGAACCAATAAATAGATATAAAATAGCAGGTCCCTGTAAATACGGAGAACAGATATAGTGCAAAAATGAAAGAACTCACCTCTTATTTCCATTTGCTTCATTTGTTGACTGCAACTGAGAGCGCAGAAGTCCCTACATAGAAATTTTGATGTAAAACATGGTCATTTCATAACCAACAGTCATTTATTAGAGGAAAAAGAAAGATATAATCTCATCAGTTGATTTCAGAAATCTAGTAATTTTGACTTTCAAATTGAAAAGCCAAGCAACCGGAAAATAGAGCAATATAAACTAACTGCAGGATGCTGTGTTCTCCTTGCAGTTCAACTTTCAGCAAAGATAAACTTCATTTCAGAAAGAGTTTCAAGAGTTAAGACAAAAGAATACCATCCTATCAAAAACCAAACTGTCATTGCATAAAAAGATGTCTAATGGGTGAAATGCAGCCCATGGTTAAAAACAAGTATGATGGGAATGTTAAAGATTGTTAATTGTGAAAGAGATTAGAAGCACTGGTGAATTGGGGGATAAAATCTAAATCACATCCTCCCAATTCACGCTCTCTTTTAATTATTCGAAGTATGCCATTAATGAAACTATTTTGCTTACATTACCCTTGTTGAAACCATATTGCTCAATGAAACCTACTCACTAATACAAATACTATTATGCATGTGCCAAAAAAACTATTTTGCTTACAAAAGCTAGAGACTGCATTCTATGTGGTCTCTCCCCATCCATTTCTCAGTCCCATAGGAAAGGAAATTCCAAGCCTAATCTATTTGCCCTAGTTAGTAATTTGATTATACAGCCTCTGTTGAAAATGTAACAAAAGAGAGTCAGTGTTAGGTGGGGGCTATAGCAATTGCAATTTTTCATATCCTTTGGGTCTCTCCTCCGATCCCGGGGTTTGTATTTACCTCTGTAGTCTTAATGAATGTGTGTGTATGACTAGCAAAAAAAAAACAATATTAACTCAATGTCACAATGTATCAAACGATAATATACGCAGAAATGAAGTATCAACTAGTTTCACAACATATGATGTGGAACATGATCCTGATAATTATGAGTTCAAGGTGAATATAGGGAACCATACATCACTTCTTCAGCCAGCACCAAAACTTACACCAAGCTTTAGAGAAGAATTTGGCTACATTCAGTTATAAAAAATCAAGTATGGGCTCTAATTCTCAAGAACAAGCATGACTATTAGGCCTGGTCGATAGTCTCATAAAAGTATGAGAACGCGTGGATTGATGAATGCTCGAAATATTACTTGCAAGTTTTATTGGAGGCTCTTGCTCGGGCTGTCTCCGATCACCGCCCGCTGATTTGCACGTGTGACTCTAAAGGGAAGGGGCCTTCACCTTTTCGGTTCGAGAATATGTGGCTGTTGGAGGCATCGTTCCGTGAAAAAGTTCCGGTGTGGTGGCGAGAAAAGATCTGCACGGGGACTGCTGTGTATCATTTTATTTCCAAGCTCCATCATTTGGAGGGGAGGATAAAGGGGTGGAATCGGGATGTGTTTGGGGTGGTACAGGTCAGGAAAGAGAGCTTACTTAGGAGCTTGAAGGAGCTCGATGATTTAGAGGAAGAGAGAAGCCTTAATGGGGAGGAAAGAGAGGATCGGTTGAGGAAAAAGATGGAGTTTCACAGCGTTTGTAGGGCCGAACAGATCAGCTGGATGCAAAAAGCAAAGGTTAAGTGGCTAAAGGAGGGGGATGCTAATACGAAGTACTTCCATATTGTGGCTAATGCTAGATTCAAGTCCAAGTACTTGGGGAGGATCGTGGTGGATGGGGTTACAGCTGAGGGCAATGACCAAATCTGTGAGCGCATCATTGCTTTCTACCAATCCCTATATACGGATGAAGGTTTTATGCGTCCGCAATTGGATGGGGTGTCCTTCCAAGCTATTTCGGTGTTGGAGAGGGAGGAGCTGGAACAGATTTTCACGGAGGAAGTGTGGCATGCTATCAGATTTGGTGGACGAAACAAAGCGCCAGGCCCCGACGGTTTCACTATGGAGTTTTTCCAGGCGTTTTGGGGGTTGATCAAGGTAGATCTGATGGAGGTCATGTCGGAGTTTCACACTGATGGTTTTGTTGGGAGGGCGCTTGGTTCCACCATTATTACACTGATCCCGAAGCGAGATGGTGCCGAGGATATTTCTGATTATCGGCCCATCAATTTGACCAACTGTCTTTATAAGATCATGGCTAGAGTGCTTGCTAGCAGATTGAAACCTTTGATGAGCACTATTATTTCAGGGAACCAGGGAGCTTTCGTGCGTGGTAGACAGCTAGTGGATCTTGTTGCGGTGGCTAATGAGACGATCCACTCCGCTCATATTCAGCGATGCCCGGCGGCTATTTGGAAGGTGGATATGGAGAAGGCTTATGACCGAGTCAGCTGGGAGGGAATTGACTATATGCTGGGAAGGATGAGATTTGGTGACATTTGGAGAAAATGGATGCGTGGTTGTTACTCTTCCCCGTGGTTCTCGGTAATGGTCAATGGCACTCCGGCCAGCTATTTCAAGAGTTCTCGGGGTATCCGACAGGGGGACCCACTATCCCCTTTCCTTTTCAATATTGTGAGCGAGATGCTTTCCCGTCTGATTGATCGGGCCAGGGAAAGTCAGCTCATTTCCGGCATTCGGGTGGGGGCGCAGGGCAGGTGCATCTCTCATTTGCAGTACGCGGACGATACGATTCTCTTTGGGAGGGCGGATGCTTCTGAGTTCAGGGTGTTGGGGGATGTGTTGTCTGTGTATGAGGCTGTCTCGAGATAGCGTATTAACCTCCTTAAATCTGCTATTACGGGGATTGGGGTCGACAATTCCAATTTGGCGGCGCTTGCCCTCTCGGTCAGCTGTCCGACTCAGCATCTGCCTATTACTTATCTCGATCTCTCCCTAGGAATCAGGAAGCTTACGACCCGAGACTGGCAACCGGTCATACAGCAGTTTGAGCAGCGCCTTTCCGCATGGAAAGGGAAGCTTTTGAGCATGCGGGCAGGTTGGTCCTGATCAAGGCAGTTCTTTCTTCCATGCCCATTTTTTATATGTCCATGTTTTACTGCCCGGCGAAGGTGACTTGCCGTCTGGAAAGGATCCAGCGGTTTTTCTTGTGGGAGGGGTCGGGTTTGGGTCGAAGATATCATCTGGTTAATTGGGAGGTTTGCCAGTTGCCAGTTGCTTGTGGTGGACTGGGTATTCGCAGCCTCAGGCAGATCAACCGTGCTCTTCTTGGGAAGTGGTTTTGGAGAGCGGGTAGGGATGAGGAGAGGGAGGGGATTTGGAGAAAGGTGCTGGGAGAGAAGTATGGGCTGGCCTCTGTCGACTGGGGTATTTGTCCGGCCGCACACAGAGGCTCTACAGCGTGGTGGAAAGGGTTGTGTGGGGTCTGGGCCAGTTTTGCCAGAGGGTTCCATTTCAGTTGGGGGTGTGGTACCAGAATTTGGTTTTGGGAGGATGTCTAGCTGGACTCCTGCCCTCTTAAATCTAGGTTCCCTGGTATCTATGCCTTATCCGTGAATTTGGGGGGGATGATCGATCAGTTTGTCTCGCTTATCAATGGGGTGGTGGTCTGGAATGTCTATACCCGCAGATCGTTGACCGATTGCGAGATGGAGGAGTTCTCTACTCTACTTCAGATGTTGTATGCTGAACAGCGTAATCAGATGGGGGCTGACCAGAGGGTATGGGCGTCGAGCAGGGATGGCACTTTTAGTGTCAAAAGCCTATTTAAGTTGGTGACGCGACAGCCGCTTATTATGTTTGAGGGGTGATGGCTGTGAAAAGTTCCTATTCCTTATAAGATCAGGTTTTTCGTGTGGACCCTCTGCAGGGATAAAATTCTCATACGGGACCAGCTCATACATAGGGGGAAAGATGTTGCAACTACCAGTGTCATGTGTCCCGATGGGGAGGAGACTGCGGCACACCTTTTCCTTCACTGTCGGATGGCATGCTCGATTTGGAGTGTGATCTTCAAATCCTCGGGTCTGAACTGGGTTATGGCAGGGACTCCATACCAGCATCTGCTTAGCTGGGCCACTAGGATGGTGGACGCCAAAAGATGGGCACAGTCTAGACTTACTGTCTTCGCGATTTTTTTGTGCCTGTGGCGAGAGAGAAACTACAGAATTTTTGAGAATAACAGTAGGCCCATGGGGTTCATAGTCAAATCTGTTATGGATTTGGTGGGCTTTTGGATGGGGGGAGTTGAGGAGGGGAGAGGGCAACCCTCTCTAGTGTGGGATCCGGGCTAGGCTGCTGTCCGGTGTTGTTTCTCTTCTTTTTTTCTTTCTCTCGATTGTCGGGGTCACCCGTTTTCTTTTGATCAGGTTGTGTTTTTTGCTGTGGTGTCTATTGGATTAGGTTCTCAGCGCCTTGCTGTGTTTCAATATATTGCTACTTTTTACTGATTAAAAAAAAAAAGTTTTATTGAATGTCAAGCAATGAAAGTGGGATGCCTCAAAACTCTTTTAACTTTACACACATATTATGCTCAATGTACACAACATATAGACAATCAAAGTCAACCCTCAAAAGTACCTATGATCATTGGACAAGAAATCATTGGCATAGTCACAAAGTTGAGTGTCGGCAATAAATCGGCAAGGATTAAGTTGAGAAAAATCGGTTAAAGTCAGAAAAAAATCGAGGAAAATAAAAAAATTCAAAAAAATATAAAAAAACATAAGAAATATATCCTTATATATTTCAAATTAAAAATAATTGTTTTAATGAACAAAATAGTGCAAAAAAGGCAAAAAGAAGAAGAGTAGTGAACTCTGAGACGAGCAGGTAGCAAAGAGGGCGATGGCCCTAAAGGTTTTTTTTTTACTTCAAGTATAAATGGAAAAAAAAAAAAAAAAAAAAAAGAGAAAAAAAACAAACGGTACAACATCACAAACATCGCCGATTAATCGGGCGAGTCGCCAACTCGGCCGATTAATCGGCCATGTAGTTGTGATGACTGGAAGTCACCGACTTTTTTCGATTTTTTGAAAAAGTCGAAGACTTTTGTGACTATGATCATTGGTGGGACGTAGCTTGGCCACCAAGTTTAGCACACAAGTTTTAACTCATTCTAATCAAGTCCACTCTAACAAGGTGGAATGTACCTAATGGTCCATTCTAGAAATAATTTTGTGCTTCATTTTAATCCACATGATTCTGGACTATTTTCCAAGTGAAACAATGCTGCTGCAAAATAAAATAACTAGTGCTGGAAAGCCTATCAGATTATCCTTCCAACAACACCAAGAACATGTGACATGGACTTGGATTGGGTGATTTATGGAAAAGAAATCATTGTTGGCGGTACCCTAAGCAAGATTAGAACAAATTTTAACTCATCGCATTGAGTTCACTTCAACCAGGTGGACTGATTGAATTAGGTCATAGACTCATAAGTGAACAAGTGTATTTGATTTTGTGCCTCCAGTTCTCATCTACAATTAATTATGGCCTGAGCTTTCGTCACTCATGATTCTGACCTGTTTTCTAGTAGAAAATAGGACTCAAGCAAAACAAAAACAAGTACAATTAAAGCCTGTCGAAGCTTTCCAACAAGCCCAAGGAAATGTAATTTAGGCTTGTAGAGTGAGTTATGAACATAGTGGACTGCAGAAAATTTAAGTTTCTTTACTTATGTGTCAATTTTCAGAAAGTTTGATAAATATTTTCAGGACTGGGTTAAGTGTTCCCATTTATTTAGAAAATTTATTGGAGTAATTTAGGACATTAAAATTAAATCTTAGAATCTTTATATTGGAATTATAATTTATCATAAGAATATTAGTTGCTTAAGTGGCAACTTCGTATATAAACTGGAATTTGTATACAAAGTTATAGACATGAGTGTGATTGATGGACATATCTGACTTTCATCCATCTCTTCAATAACATTTAGCTGGAAGCTTTTTACTGTGCTTATCTTTACTAACATCAATATGATAGCTCGAACCAAGCATATATTTCTTACTGTCTAAATCTGGATGACTGAAAAGGGATCGCTAAACGTAATGCCAAAGTTCCCTTACTGCCTCAGATATATCTAGCTTCGCATGCGATTCAGATATCGCTAAAGCCAGTTCATTCAACATGAAACAGATAAATGAAAAGTCACATCATACGGTATAACCAGAGGAACAAAATGATCTCGCATCATTCAATATAATCAGAGGACATAATGACAAGGAATTCAGATTCAGACATTCATTATTCAAGGGAACATAAAAGCCAGTTCATTCAACATGAAAACAGATAAATGAAATAATCTCACATCATACAATATGACCAGAGGACATAACGACAAGGCATTCAGATTCTGACATCTATTGTTCATGACCATCTTAAAATATAATATGGGAATCGTAGGTGCACCTTCTCCCTTTCAAGACTAAGTAACCGTGTCTGAGCCCGCTCAACTTCATCCATTAAAAGATTGACTTCTGATTGTTTTGCTGCTCCTTCCTCCTCTGATATAAATAAAAAGGCATTGAGTTTAATAGAGTTGTTTTGGACAATGGCAAACCTTCCATGAGGTTGAAGCATACAGACAGTCATTTTCATACAGCAAGAATGAAGTCCTAAAGTGCATAAATTAATGGTAACAGCATCATTATTTCTGAAATTACCACACTACCTGATTGAGCACGAAGTTCAAACAGCTGGCTCTGGGCAAATTCATGTATTCTTTGCATATTTGAAACACTTTCTTTAGCTTGTCGTAACTGATCCTGTAAAAGTCGCTCCCTGCCTCCATATGATCATGACACATGTGGCAAGTTCAAGCAGGGCGCACATACATTCCATTAGTGTAGCTGAATATAAAGTGACACACAAGTATATACAGCCTAAATAAACTCTCCCTGGGTTGCTATAATAAATGCTAGATAAATATATGAATTTTTATCCCGCACACTTTATCAGTTGACAGGAATATGAACCCATATGTCAACTTTCCTTGTCATAAAGGAAGTGGAATACCTTTCTTTTAGGACTTCAAGTGTTTTCTGATTCTCCTCAGCCAAGCTGCGCTGTTTGATCTCCACAATCTCCTTCACTTTTTCCTCCATCTAGAATTCATCTCAAAAAGAAAAGCATTAACATAGAAGGCTGAAGAGTACATCTATGCGAAAGTCAAATTGAGATACTACAATATACGCAAAAACTTTGATGAAATGTTAATTTTAGCTCATGTGTCAATTCTTCACTCCAAAAGTAGCTTAGTCTGTTACATATAGACCTAACTTTTCCCATCTTGTATAAGGGGAGAGACTTTATTTTTTTCAGAAATTAGGGAAAGGGAGAGAGAGAGAGAGAGAGAGAGAGACTTTTTCATTTCCAATTTCTAAGATTATCACACTGAGAAAAACACCAAAAGAGATTTTTTGGAAATTATATTATGCAATAATGTAAATCGTTATTCATTTTTGTAATAATGCACACAGATAAACACCTGTGGATATGCCTTAATTTATATAGCAAACTTGGTCCTAAATTATGCATACATATGTTATTACATATGCATATAGAATAAACACCTCAAATATATATACAGATTCTTAAATATTTAAGTATTTACTGTGAACATCACATATACATATGCATTAATTTGTATAGTAAATGTTGTCATGATATGCGTATCCTCTTTATGCAAATTATATAGCAGAGAAACTATTTTATGGAAGAGTTATCAGAGGGGAAACTCAGGACAAATGCAGGTTTCATCAGGATGGAGTAGCGAAAGTGCAACTGACTTTGCTCTCTTTTCCTTAATTTTAACTTTAGGTTTCGGAGTATCTGCAATCATAACAGTTGCAAGGGCACGAGTTCACTGGGTTTTGATGCTGATAACAAAGTACTCTGGAGGAAGGATAATGGGTAGTAGCTTCCCAGGCTGAATAAATCTTAGGCTGTTGACCCTCAGGGTGGGTGGTCCACTGCAGGGAGGAGGCATTGTTCCTGGGGTATTTTGAATACTTATTACTCCGCCTTTGGTTTGAGCCCTAATGTAGGTATTAGTACTAGAGTGGATGTGGCTCCTGCCATGTAGTTTATTGACGGGTGATGATGGAGAATCTGAAGGATGACGACAAGATTTGTACCGATCATCGTAAGCTTGTCCAACGGTTGATATCTGAAGACATCAGCCTAGTATTTTTAGTCTCAGATTTCAGTCAAACGTTAAGGGTTATTTCATTTCAAATTCAAATGCTAAGAAAAGTTGAGTGAGTGATGGCAACACATGTTGGGAAAAGATGATTAGAGGTGGCATGCATTATACCTCATGTGACAGTTGTCCCCCTTAAACGAAATGATGTGAACTTTAGATCCGCCTATTTGAATTGTGGTCGGATAAAGAGGAGATGTCAAAAGAGAAAGTAGACCTGCGAATAGGTTTTTAAAAAATGATCCGTTAAAGACCCGTTTGATCAGAAAGAAGAAAATCCAAAATTTATTAGGGTCTTCAACTTTCAATTTCGTCACTTTTATGTGAGGCCTATTTTAAAGTGTCAAACGAAGTCAGATTGATGCGAAATTGGTCATATTTGAAAGCTTATCGAAGTAGCTTTCCTACGTGCCAAAAAACGTGCAATTCCGACATGAATTGAAGAAGGTATGGTCAGTTTTCGAAAGCTGTACAGAAAGTGACAAATTTCAAGAATCCTAATCAAATTAGGATTAGTCTCTTTCATTATTTTATTTTAGAAAATAAGAATTGTTTCTTTTATTAGAAATAAGATTAGTTTCCTTATTGTTTTAGGACTTTATTATTTTAAAAGGATTAGGATATTTCTTTTATTTGAATTAGGAATTAGAGTTATACTAGGATTTCTAATTATATGCATTAGTTAGCCTATTTAAAGGCTTGTAAACACTTTTATTATAACTTTTTTGGTTAATAAAAATTGCTTATGCAAAATTGAGAGTTCTAAACTTTCGTGAGGGTGTGATTCTCTCAAACGGAGAGCGATTCTTCGATTCCCAATTGCGGTTTGGTGCAAGACCAATTCTTCTTCCATCTATATCTTCTTTAGATTTACGGTTTGCGTAAGTAGCGTAATCGTAGTTATTTTATTTATCACATAAAAATCCAAAATCAACATTTTGTTCATTATTAACTTTATTAGCCTTTTATTTTCGTTTGGTATCGAGAGAACCCGCTTGCGAGTTCGTTCGATGCCCTAAAACTATCGGAGATCTAGCCGTTCATAAGAACCCTAGTCTTCTAGATCCGCTATAGGGAACGCACACTAAAGTAACGCTATTTTGGATCGGAATTAAATCACCTAATTGAATTTCTAGAATTTTCCATGATAATTTGTTATGAGAAATTTTTTTTTTTTTTAATTGATTAAATTAATTTTAATCCTAATAAAAAATTAAAAAACGTCTAGCTTTTGTATAAAAAAATTTCGTCTGGCTTTTGTCTGAAAATTTCTTGTCTAGCTTTTGTCTGAAAATTTTTGTCTACCTTTTGTCTGAAATTTCTATCTGGCTTTCGTCTAGGTTTTTTATCTAACTTTTGTCTGATTTATATATATATATATATATATATTTGTCTAAATTTTTGTCTAATTTTGTCTTGCCTCTTCATGGATCTCGATAGGATAGAAGCTCTTCTTAATGATTTTGCGGCCGCCTTTCAAGCCCAACTGCAAACTCAGCAGGAGGATTTAAAAACCCGTCATACTCAAAATCATAGTCAGACTTTCCAACTTGAGTCAAGGAGCACCAACACTAGAGGGAGCTCTAATTTACGGGTTCCACCATTGAAACCTGTGATTACTCCTTCGCATCCCTAAGAGGAGTAAGTGTTGCGAACCCTAATCCCTGTAGTCGTAACAAGTGCTATAAGTGTCAAAGACTTAGGCACTTTGCATACCAATGCCTCACAAAATCTCCCACTCCGAATTTAATGATTAAAAGAGAGCCCTAAGGAGTCAGCGAAGAGGACAGTGGAAATTGTACATGACAGTAGTACCGTGATGAGTGACAAGGAGATAGAAGAAGATGATGAAAGTCTAGTTTGTGTTAAAGAGACTTTTATTTCTCTTGTGAGTAGTGATGTTGAGTCACCCACACGTGAACAAATCAAGTCACTTGCCTATGAGTCATTGGTATCCGTAAAGTTGGGTACACACGAGTTGTTAGTGCCCGTTGAATCGAGTACACATGAGTCCATCGAACTAGGTACACAAGAACCAATAGGGTCAATTGAATCGAGTACACATGAGCCCAACGAACTGGGTATACAAGAACCATTATGGTCAATTGAATCGAGTACCCTAAAGTCTTTGGTTTTGGTTGAAGCGAGTACGCACGAATTAATCGAGCGAAGTGTACATGAGCCATTAGTGCCCCTTGTGTCGCTAACACATGAGTTGTTAGTATCACTTGAGTCAATTACACACGAGTCATTAGTGTCAGTAGTGTCACTCACACACGAGTCGTTAGTACTAGTTGAGTCGAGTACGCATGAGTCGTTAATAGTGTCACCTACATACGAGCATATAAAGTTTGTAGATGCACGTACACTTTTTTTTTGTCCGACAACAAAACCTTCAGACCCATTCCTGGATGCCCATCCACCTAAGCCCAATCTTATGTACTCATGAATTTCCAAAGATCTGCTTGAACAATATGTACAGATGTTAGATAGAAAAGTTTTGGGAGATCCATGTTTTGTTACTAAGGTAAATACCCATCAGGCATATCGAGAGTATCTTCTTAAGTGGAAAGGTAAACCGAAAATTAACAACACTTGGACTGCAAGGAGAATGCAATCTGAGAAACATCAGGCATACCTCATCCAGTGGAAGGGTAAGCTGAATACTAGAATACGCATAAATTTTCTCCCAATGTCTATTCATCATAGGTCATTAGAGTCTATATCCACATTTGCGCTTCGCATTCATGAGTTGCATGTTGAGATTAAGAAAAGAATTAATTTAAAGAATGAAAAATACAAATTCTCTGCAGATACTCACAGACGGTTCAAAGAATTCCAAGAGAGTGATTTTGTGATGGTTCAGAATAGACCCGAGCGATTCCCGCAAGGAGTTGCAAAGAAGTTACAAGCTCGTGGTGCTGGACCCTATCAAATCTTGAAGCGTGTCGGTTCTAATGTTTACATCTTAGATCTTCCGCCGGAATTAGGGATTAGCACGACTTTCAAAGTGGAGGACCTTGTTCCATTTCATGGCCCTTCAACAATCCCTGCCAACCCCTTTAAGCCTTCTACATCCGATGACCCAATTATTCCCCTTCCCACACCATTACCCCCACCTACTCGACAAACTTGTGAGATCATCGAAGATGTGCTGGAAGATCAGATTGTGTCCACCAACCAAGGGGGACTTTATAAGTATTTAGTCAAGTGGAAGATCGAAGCCGATTCAGAGAATACGTGGATAACAAGGGAAGAGTTTCAGCAGATTGATTTGAATCTCTTAGACCTATCACAACCAATATTCATCAGGAATGCGTCATTCTAACCTGGGGAGAATTGATGGGGACGTCCGATTCAAGCCGCTTTCGATTGAGGTTCCCTGTATATTGTCTATGATCGTGACCGTGAAAATTCATGCCAACCAAAGTTCGAGGTTGAACTTTTTCAAAGTAGAGGGGATTGATGCGAACTTTAGATCCGCCTATTTGAATTGTGGTCGGATAAAGAGGAAACGTCAAAAGAGAAAGTAGACCTGCGAATGGGTTTTAAAAAAAAAGCCCGTTAAAGACCCCGTTTGATCAGAAAGAAGAAAACCCAAAATTTATTATAGTCTTCAACTTTCAATCCCGTCACTTTTATGTGTGGCCTATTTTGAAGTGTCAAACGAAGTCGAATTGGTACGAAATTGGTAATATTTGAAAGTTTATCGAAGTAGCTTTCCAACGAGCCAAAAAACTTGCAATTCCGACATGTATTGAAGAAGTTATGGTCAGTTTTCGGAAGCTGCACAGAAAGTGACGAATTTCAAAAATCCTAATCGAATTAGGATTAGTTACTTTTATTATTTTATTTTAGAAAATAAGAGTTGTTTCTTTTATTAGAAATAAGATTAGTTTCCTTATTGTTTTAGGACTTTATTTTTTTAGAAGGATTAGGATATTTATTTTATTTGAATTAGGAATTAGAGTTATACTAGGACCTCTAATATTATGCATTAGTTAGCCTATTTAAAAGCATGTAAACACTTTTATGATAACTTTTTTGGTTAATGAAAATTGCTTATGCAAAATTGAGAGTTCTAAACTTTCGTGAGGGTGTGATTCTCTCAAACGGAGAATGATTCTTCGATTCCCGCTTGCGGTTTGGTGCGAGACTAACTCTTTTTCCATCTCTATCTTCTTTAGATTTACGATTTGCGTAAGTAGTGTAATCCTAGTTATTTTATTTATCTCATAAAAACCCAAAATCAATATTTTGTTCATTATTAACTTTATTAGCCTTTTATTTTCGTTTGGTATCGAGAGAACCCACTTGCGAGTTCGTTCGACACCCTAAAACTATCGGAGATCTAGCCGCTCATAAGAACCCTAGTCTTCTAGATCCGCGATAGGGAACGCACACTAAAGTAACGCTATTTTAGGTCGGAATTAAATCACCTAATTGAATTTCTAGAATTTTCCGTGGTAATTTATTATGAGAAATTGTTATTTTTTTAATTGATTAAATTAATTTGAATCCTAATCTCAGCCCTAACATTGCATTTAGTAAGTTCCCACATCACTAAAAGTATCAGGGTAATTTACTATCCAATCAAGGGCTTTTGGGGAAGTCAAAAGAAAGTACGCTGAATGTGAGAACCACTGGCCAGGACACAGATGTCAATTGTAAGGTTATGACCGAGTAAGAAATCGGCTTTATTGACCAATATACCTCTTTGGGGGTTTTTCTCTCTAAGCCGAAAGAAAATACGCTTGATATGGGACCACTGGCCCAAACATGGATGTAATTTGGGATATGTTTCCTCCTCTTGAAAGGCAACCTCCAACCCTGCCTATACTCTTCAGATACTAAGGCTCAGCCCTCATTCCTGTAAAGATCCTCATAGAACTGCACAACCACCCTTTCTATATCTTCTTTATCCACCACTCTCCTACCATCAACCATAAGATGTTGGATAGTATTAATTTTTCTCCGGCTGTTGGCTATGACGTGAAAGAATTTGGTATTTTTGTCTCCCACTTTAACCCATCTTATACAAGCATTCGAAGAAATTTCCTCCTCCAAGTTTTTCCGATTATCTTTGAACCCCTTTGTAGCCCTCAACTCTTCCCCGGTATGGAACCTTTCGTTCTCCAATTTATTCAGCTCCTAAATTTTACCAAGCACTTCCTCTTTCACCTTCCCACTTCCCACTAGCCCAAATACCTCCACAATCGACTGCTTAAAGGCTTCCTTCAACTTCATAAGCTTGACTGTCATCGTATATTCAGCATTCACCCTTATCCCACGAATCCCACTCTGCAGCCACCATGTTATGAAAAGCCCTCATCTTTTTCCACATATTTTCGAACCTAGACAGAATCAATCTCCTTCTCACAGAATCCCAATTCAGGAGGATAAGAATGTGGTCAAAAGTGGGTCTAGCAAGGCCCACAAAAAGAGCATTAGGAAACATTGCCCCAATGTTGAGTATGGAGCAACCAGTCAAGCCTTCTCACAATTACAGACTCCTGCTGATTAGACAAAGTAAAGTTCCTACCCCCTACCACTTAATCAATTAGGCCAAATTCTCTAATAAAATCAGTGAATCCATTCATCCTCATCACCATAGGAATAGGAATCTCTCCTTTCTTCTCAGACCGCCATCTAACAATAATGAAGTTCCCGCCCACAATCCAAGGAACCCACCAAGTAATATACACCTCCTCCACATGCCTCAAATAGTCGGTGTATCTGTAGTTATCTGTGGGTGTGAAGCATTCTTTATTTGTTTCTATTGTACCGATATCTATTGGATATTATGTAGAGTACATAGCTAATAATAAGTGGGTGTGAGACTACAGCTCTCAACCCTAGTTTCTACTATTCTTCTTCCTAACCCTAACTCTAACCTTGACTAACTCAATGTGGTATCAGAGCAAAGATCCTTGAAAATTTTATCTCGGCTGACGTAATCCTCCAGTGTGCTGATGTCATGTTGACGTCGTGTTGATGTCATCACAATCAACGTGTACCTCGAATGGGCAAAAATTTTAAACTGGTTTTGATCGGATTGGAGAGTAGAGCAACTTTAATTTTACAACTTGGGAGTTTTGGTGCCTAGATTTTGAGATTTGAAGCGATCATGGAGGATCTCTCAAATCTCAATCTTCACAGATTATGAGGATGGAGCACCAACAAGGGTCGCATCTGGGAAAGATTGGGGATACCTCTCAAATCTCAATCTTCATGGATTTTGAGGATGGAGCACCAACAAGGGTCCAATATGGGTAAGCTGGGATTGATTTTACCTGCACATTAAGGATCTGTAAAAAAAATTATTTGATTGATCTTTTGTGGAATTTAAGGAAACCCTCGTTTATAGGCTATTTCAAGTTTTTCTACAGCTCTGAACCAAGGTTCAAAATCTCAACTTTCCGGTACATATCATACAGCTACAAAACCGATAGGTATGGGACGATACGTACCTGTTTGAATGATACAATTCTATGCATCGCCTGGTACATACTAATATATATGGGTTGATACATTCAATGCATCGACCCAATCATTTTTCCTTCTTTGATCCTATGAATGTGATTTCATGTGATTTGAATCACCGTGGTAGAAGTTCTGGTTTTTTTCATGCTTGCAGGTAAGTTCTCAAAACTGAACAATGGGTGTTATTGGTGTTGGAGCAAGGTCGCCTAACCTTCACTATTTGTGAGCTGCATAAGGTTGTGTGCAGTGTTACCTAGGTACGCAGCACGGGTGCCAGGTGCCAAGTGCCAAGGTGTCCTTAAAGTGTCAGCACGACAACTTCTAAAAATTCCAATACGGCAGCATGGCGGTACAAAAAATATTTAAAACATAGCTATATTAATCAACAAACTCAACGTTTCCTGTAATGGAGAATAGATATGCAATCAATTCCATGATTTTCATCATTGATCAACATCATCTGATCAAAATATCCATGTACATGAAATTAAAAATTTTAAGTTTAAACATAAAGAAAAAATAAACATTCAAAGTACTTCAAAAAATAGTTCAACATTCTTGATGCTTCAAAAAATTATATAACCACTCATTTCCAAATGTATTTTTGCAAATTAGAATTCTTGACTTCTTTTTTTTTTTTGATTGGTAATAGAAAATTATATTAGAAACCAGCGAGGCGCTGAAATTCGTACACCGTCAAAAAAGAGACGAAACAACAGAACTAAGAGCAACCTAAGAAAGGAAAAAAACATAAAGCAAACATGGTATGGTCAATCCCTCCGCATCTGACAAACCCAAGATCCTAGGATCCCAGGATAAGTAGCAGCACTAGCCGCGATCCCATGGCATAGCCAGCTCCCCGTTTGGGACCCCACAACAATGAGACCATCCCACTATGCAGTCCCTAACCTCCTTGATGATCATACCCACTGGACGCGATTTGTAAGAAAAAATTCTCTCATTCCGTGCAAGCCATAAATTCCAGCGAACAGCAAAAAACGCCACCTCCCAATGGACCGAACCTGAACCTCCATGCATGTCGAAAACCAGGTGAGGATATGTTGGTGAAAGGTCTGTGGAATAACCCAGCTGAGCCCAAAAAAACTGAGAACCGTACCCCAAACCTTAGAGGCGATTTGACAGTGCATGAACAGATGCCCAACAGACTCTTCATCCTGCTGACACATCACACAAACATTATCTAGCTCCATGCCCCGTCGGATGAGGTGCTCAACCATAGGGACTTTTCCTTTGCACAAAAGCCAGGCGAAAAATCGAACTTTAGGGGGGATCCTCATCTTCCAAAGAAACGCACTCTCAAATTTGATAAGAGGGCGGCGCGTGACCATATGGAAATAGGACCGAACACTGAACCTCCCATCCTTGCTGCCCGCCCAAATCCGTTGGTCCTGCTGAAGAGTATCAGGCCGAGGCGTAAATTGTAGACATGAGGCTGGTGAAAGAAGCGATCTCTTCACTCCTAAGGGACCGGCGGGTGGATACCTCCCAAATCCAACCTCCACTGGTATCGGACATAAATTGACTTATTGTCCCCACCTAGTTGGAAGGTATAGCATGGATATCAGGAAAGAGAGTTTTAAGGTTGACCTCACCAGCCCAACTATCCTTCCAAAAACTGATATGAGAACCACTTCCCCACTTATATCTGACCCCTTTGCTATAGTTTTCCCATGTACCACTGACCCCCTTCCACCAAGCCGACATCCCTCGATGTATGTTGGTGTTGATCCCCCACCCTCCCCTAGAGACCCCATACTTTTCAGCCAACACATTCCGCCACAGGCTGTCTCTTTCACTCTCCAGACCAGCACGCCATAACCATTTGCCCAGGAGAGCAATATTGGTATCTTTCAGGTTTCTAATACCCAGGCCACCGCAAGACCGAGGGAACTGGCAGGTATCCCAATTCACCAGATGTAGTCGCCTTCCAAGACCCGAACCCTCCCAGAGGAAATTTCGTTGGATCTGCTCAAGCCGATAGACAACCCCTGTCGAGCAACGGAAAGCAGACATGAAGAAGAGGGCTATGCTAGACAATACAGCTTTAACCAACAACAGTCGGCCCCCACTACTCAGCAACTTGCCTTTCCAAGTAGATAGCCTTCTTTCAAACCTTTGAATGACCGGTTCCCACGCACGCATCGAGAGCTTTCTAATGCCTAAAGGCATCCCCAGATACTTGATAGGAAGCGCCTCAATGTCACAGTTGACGGTAGCCGCGAGATCTTCCAGCTGCTGGGCCCGTGTACCAATTCCAGCAATCGACGGTTTATGGAGATTGACGCATTTCCTAGAGACAGTCTCGTAAACAGCCAAGATATCAACCAAATTTGAAAACTCGTGGACCTCGGCAAGACCAAACAGGATCGTGTCGTCGGCGTATTGAAGGTGTGAGATAGTCCGGCCATGCGCGCCCACCATGACTCCCGAGATGCATTGAATCTGACATGCACTCTCGATAAGGGCAGCCAAGGCTTCACCCACCATGTTGAAAAGGAAAGGGGATATAGGGTCTCCCTGTCGAAGACCCCTAGTGCTTTTGAAATATCCAGCCGGAGTCCCATTTATAAGAATCGAGAACCAGACCGAAGATATACAAGCCCTCATCCATTTCCTCCAGGTCGTTCCAAATCCAAATCTACCGAGCATATAGTGAAGACAGCCCCAGTGGACGCGGTCGTAGGCTTTCTCCATGTCTACTTTCCATAGAGCAATGAGCCGACGTGCAAGGTGGGCAGAATGGATAACCTTCCGATCGCCATAAGATCAATAAGTCGCCTGCATTTAACGCTCCTTGATTATCAGAAATAATCTTCCCCATAAACGGTTTCAATCGGTTGGCAAGCACTTTAGCGATAATCTTATACAAGCAATTGAGTAGACTGATGGGTCTGCAATCCGATAAGTTCTCAATTCCATTAATCTTAGGAATCAGCGTTATAAAGGTAGAATTCAGATAGCGACCAATGTCCCCGTCGCTATGAAACTCGTAGAAGATCTCCATCAGCTCCGATTTTAGCAGCTGCCAAAATGCCCGGTAGAACTCCAGCGGGAACCCATCCAGACCAGGTGATTTATTTTCCCCGCCAAACTTGATAGCTCTCCACACCCCGTCCTCGGTAAATTGCTTCTCTATCTCAGCACTTTCCGACACCGAAATGGACTTGAACGGGAGCCCATCCAACTCCAGCCTAACCAAACCATCATCCGTATAGAGGTCGTGATAATACTTCACAATTTTGGGCTTAGCCTGATCCACCGAATTGTACTCCACCCCATCTATCACAATTCTGCCCATATAATTAGTCTTATTTCTAGCATTTGCCACCGAATGAAAGTATTTAGTGTTCAGGCCCCCTTCCTTGAGCCATCGGACCTTAGATTTTTGTCTCCACATTATCTCCTCCGCTCTACATTTATCATCGAGCTCCTGCTTCATGGCCACCCTTTCCCTTCGCTCCCCATCAGATAAAGGCCTCTCCTCCTCCATGTTGTCAATCTCATGAAGTCGGGATAGGAGTTCATCTTTCGCAGCCTGTACCTGTTCATACACATCCCTATTCCACACTTTGATACGAGCCTTTAAGTGCTGAAGTTTAGAGGTAAACCGAAATATGGCAGACCCAATCGGCGCCAGCTCTGCCCACCACACTGCGACAAGCTCCTTGAAATTGTTTTCTAACAGCCACATGTTTTCGAAGCGAAAAGGCGTCGGCCCTTTCCCCCTATTCTCGCAATTTAATAGAATTGGCCGATGATCCGACACTACCCTCGCAAGGGCCTCCACTGTTGCTGCCGGGAATAGCGTCATCCACTCCGTGGAACAAAGAAACCGGTCGAGACGGCTAAGGGAAGGAACTTACTGAAGATTGGACCACGTAAAATTCGCACCCATCAGCGGCATATCGATCAATTCCGGCTCCGAAATGAAGGCGTTAAACTCCCTCATCACCCCCCTGTCAGGCGGCCCGCCAGTTTTCTCATAGTCCCATCTGATGGCATTAAAGTCTCCCCCCCAGCAATGCGGATAGTCCCATCTACCCGAGATGGCTGCTAACTCGAACCAGAATTCATCCCGCATGGTAGGCATCATCAGGCCATAAATACCGGAAACGTTAATTTATGGCGTCAATTAGCGTCATCGCCTTGGTTTTCTTCATCGATGGAATGAGGCTCGATAATATCATTAGAATCTAAGTGCATCGTCTCTAATACTGCATCATCAAGTGATAAATTTGCGAATTCAAATTCTATCGGTTCTTCTAAACTGAAATCATCTCCAACCACATCTCAATATTTGCTAGGGCCTTCAACATATTGTTCTTCCCTTTTTAATAAGAGACACAAATTTGAGTGAACAATGACCCAAATCTTGTAAAAATCTAAATAAAAGTATAGTATATTGCAAAAACCATTTTAAATGAACCAAACCTTTTATTTAGTAGTTACTAATTGATAAGGGCTAATAAGTTGTCCAAAATAGCCCCCAAATTTGCATTGCTAGGACCTAAAATGAGTTAGGACTAGGCTTCTAATGTGTTCGTGTGTTTGGAGGGAATAAAAACCCAAGAAGAAAATAGAAAGAAATTGTGCAGGAAAAGGAGCCAAGAAGCCAACTCTCTGCCTTGACTTGCTCAAGCGACCTTGGTTATCGCTGGAGCGACCCCTTGCAAACTTCTTTGCACGTGGAACCATTTTGAAGGAATCTCCTATTTAAGGTGCTATGATTGGAAGGAGGCTATCTTTTGGATGGCTGCGAAAAGAACAAAAGGAGGAAGAAACAAAAGAAAAACCCTAATTCTTGGAAGAAGGAGCTACACATGACGGCCTTTTCCAACATCGCCGCGACCCTCGTTATGCACGGCTAAATCCGTAGTTTAGAGCGGTAACGAAGCATAGCTTCGGGTTTGGCTTATCATTTATTTGCTTCTATTATGTAATATGTTGCACATTAAGTTTTGAATGGAATATATCTTCTTGTAGAATTTATTTTCGAGTATTTTTGCTTTTATTTCTTGTAGAAATTAGCGCGGTTTGATTGAAGCTAGATATGTGATCTACGATCAATCCATGTGCATCGTGGTTTCACGTTACTGATGTCGTGTGATTAGACGAATCAAGCCGAACTAAGACGACTCCTCACTAGTAGATGGATCGTGCTAGATCTCAGTTGCCTCGTGTTACGATCAAGGGATCAAACCATTCTGGCAATCCAAACGGGGCTTGTAGCACCATGAGAACTGTTTTGCATAAATAGAATTAATTAAATCTAAGTTCGATTCGTGTAAGCTATGTGGAATTATGAAACCCTAAACCCTTCTCCTATTTCAATCCCCAAAATTTCATTAATTAGTTGCATTTATTTAAGATTCTTAACTATTCCAAATCATTTGTTTTAGGAAGTAATTAAATTATTAGGTGCGATCGTATACCAATCCCTATTGATTCAACACTCAAACTCAAGTTCTATGCTATGCGTTAGTGTTGGCTAGAGTTTAGGAGAACAGACGATAATACAATCGTTCACTAATCTTTACACAACTTTTTTCAAAAACAAAGTTCATTTTATCATTGTCAAAACGATGAGTATTTTGATGGTAATATGTAATTTTTCATATATGTTTAGAAATTTCGTGCTATTTGAGGAGTGTCCAAGTGTCTGCACGTGTGCCAAGTGCCACCAAGTGTTGGCACGACAAAAATCCCAAAAGTAGAAGTGCCAAGGTAACACTGGTCGTGTGACTTGCAGTACTGTTGATTGTGTTTGATTGGCAGTAGTGCCTCTTAACTATCTTCCTATCATTGTGGTATTCTTGGGGTGAATACTTCCTTTGTTTCTAAATAGTTTGTTGTGATTGTTAATTTTTTTCTTTTTTTGATCAGTAATGAGAATTGTATTAATAACCAGCAAGGTGCTGAAACCCAATACAATCATGACACTCCGTCAAAAGAAAAAGGACAGCAACAAGAAAGAGAGAAAAGTCTCCCCCTTAAGGACTCCCCCTTAACCCGGGTCCCACAAGAAATTACATCTACTTTCTCCAATCGTCCCCCGCCCAGCCCAAAACTTCACCAGCTCCACAGCCGACCGAATGACCATACCAACCGGTTTAGATACCTCCTCAAAAATTCTGAGATTTCTCTCACGCCAAAGGCACCATAACACGGCAAACAACGACGCCCTCCACGCGAGCCTTTCCTCCCCATCCCACGCTTCCCGAAACAGCAATAAATACCGGCCACATGCAGATGGACCAATACATACGAAAACCTTTTATGATGGCTTCCCACACCTCAGTAGCCATGCGACAATGGATGAAGAGGTGAGATGCGGACTCCTCCCCATCGAAACACATGACACACGAACTCTGGACACCCTTTCCCCGCCGAGTCAACTGGTCCCTAGTGAGAATTCTGTTCTTGCACAAAGCCCAAACAAAGAACCGAATCTTCAGCGGAATGGGCTCTCTCCACAGCCACCGACCCTCAAATCTAATCAGCGGACGGCGCGACAGCCAATGGTATAGTGATTTAGCATTGAACTTACCATCCTGATTCAGGACCCAAATCCTCTGGTCAACCCGGGACCCATTTTGCTGCGCCTCATACAGCCTACTCAGCATATCCAGATAGAGCCCTACCTTGCAATCCCTAAGGTGCCTTTTGATGACAACATCCCAAACACACCTCCCCCCAATGATCGACATAAACTCGTCAACCCTACCCTCCGGGTTCAGCGAGAGGGCGTAGATAGCCGGATATATCTCTTCGAGCAGCCCCACCTCTAACCAGCGGTCCTTCCAAAATCGAATCCGGGAGCCGCAGCCCCAGCTATATCGAACACCTTTCACCATGAACTCCCACACACGCGGAATCTCTCTCCACCATCGCGAGGTGCTCCTGTGGATAGAACACTGAATCCCCCATCCACCCCATGAAAGCCCATACTTGTCGCTAAGAACACGCCACCATAGACTTCCCCTTTCCTCCTCCCTTCCTGCTCGCCAAATCCACTTTCCTAGCAACGCCAGATTGGTTCTTTTAAGGTTTGGATCTACCACAAGCAATGACCCAAGAATCGACAACTGTCCCAATTAACTAAGTGATATCGCCCATTTGAGCCTGCCTCCTCCCACAGAAAAGACCTTTGGATGCTCTCCAGACGATTGAGAATCTTGGCGGGACATCTAAACATGGACATGAAGAAGATCGGTGTCGACGATAACACCGCTTTAACCAATATCAACCTCCCCCCACTACTCAAAAACCTTCCTTTCCATGCAGACAATCGCTGTTCGAATCTCTGCACAACAAGCATCCAATCACGGCTCGAAGGCTTCCTAATCCCAAGCGGCAGGCCCAGGAATCTAATGGGCAGCCTCTCAATACCACAACCCACCGAATCCGCAAGACGAGCCAAACACTCCTCATCCACCCCGATGCCGGAGACAGTAGACTTAGAGAGATTGATTCGAACAAAGCACACATCCGCCATGGTGCGGAGCTCAGTAAAATCAGCCGACCCAAATAAAATAATATCATCCACATACTGCAGGTGTGTAATGGTTTTGCCCTACTCTCCCACCTGAATCCCAGCAAGCCTGCCCAAGTCCTTGGCACGACCGAGCAGCACGGACAAAGCCTCCCCAACCAAATTGAAAAGAAACGGGGACAGAGGATCCCCCTGCCTAAGACCCCTAGAGCTCTTGAAATACCCAGCAGACGAACCATTCACCAAGACCGAAAATCACGGAGAAGAGTAGCACCCCCGCATCCACTTCCTCCAAGTAGCCCCGAAACCCACCCTCTCCAGCATGTAATCCAAATTCTCCCAGCTGACCCGATCGTAAGCTTTCTCCATATCGACCTTCCAAACCACAGCAGGCCTTCGATGAGCGAAGGCCGAATGAATAGTCTCATTAGCAACCGCCACTAAATCCGTCAGCTACCTACCACGAACGAAAGCCCCCTGCTGCTCAGAAATGATAGACCCCATCACCCATTTCATCCTGTTGGCCAGCACCCTAGATATAATCTTATACAGGCAATTAGTTAAGCTGATAGGTCGGTAGTCGGAAATATCCTCAGGTAATTGTGATTGTTAATTTTCGTAATGGATAAGACGAAGATTCATGTGGGTCGTGGCATTGAAGGGTCCAACGGACCCCAAATCACTACAATGAAATTTGACGGCAAATAAAACCTTGAGTGGTCAAGGTCTGCAGCGATGTTCTTGGGTTCCAAAAAAAAGTTAGGTTATTTGAATGGGGTTATTCCTGAATCGTATGTCACAAATCCAAAACACATTGATTAAGAGTGTGATAATAGCTGCTATGACATGGATCCTTCATTCTAAATGCAGCCTTCCATTATTCAGTCTTTCATGTATGCAACTAATGTAAAAGAATTATGGGGGGCCTTCTCCCAAAAGTAGATCCTTGCTAAGATGTTTCAATTGATTGACCGGATTAGTAACACTCGGCAAGGCGACTAATCAATTGGAGAGTGCTACACATTGTTGCGAAGGATGTGCAATGAATCGGCACATATCACGAGAATGATATGTGCAGCGGATATGTTAATAAACCAAGGTGTAGCAAATGTGTGAGCAAGGCTAATAGCACACTCGAGAGAAAGATGATATTTGATTTGTTGAGGGGTGTTAACTGCGAATATGAGTGTATGTGCCAGTACTTATACATGAGGAGTGTCCTCCATAGAATACCATCTTCTCTCTCCTGCAACATGAGGAGAGCAGATGTCAGTTGATGCATGTATCCCTTGATGCTCCATAGCGTTCAACACTTCCATCCTTCTATGTGTTTCAACCTAAAGGAGGTAGATCTGGTGGTAGAGGCAGACGTGGACGAGGATGCATGTCACGTGAGGAGAAAGAGAAGTTAAAAACGCAGTCATTCTGCGAGAAAGGGACATTTAGGAGAAACTTGCTGGGACTTAATTGGGAAGCCAAATTTTCCGAATAGCCATGCTTTTGTCGTTGAGGACAATGCTACATCTCCAGCTACTGCTACGGTCGTACCGCTTGTTGGAAGAATGACCTGAAAAGTCATTTATTTTTTGTATTTGATATTTTGATTAATTGAGATAAGTTTTTTATTCAGATTATTGATGTATTATTTTTACATCGTGCATAAATTATAAATAGCTACATGACCTAAACATTGATCATTAGATGATCACTGAGAAGTCGAACATCAAATAAGGTCCTTAGGCATATTGTAGAATGAATTAGGTGATCAGCTACAGGCTGACATATGAGATCTAGCTCTTCGGGTTCTTATGTTTAAAATTATTGTCACAACCTAATATGGAATTGGGCACTCCATTTTGGTAGGTTGCCAAAGTATTGGATGCTCTTCACTAAGAGATAACTGAATCTCTGATTAAGCATGGATACATATATTAGATAAGTACATTGACTAATTGCACCATGAGAGGTTTCATGACGGAACATGTTGTTATAAGATAACCTCTTACCCATAGGCATTGATTAATAAAGTCTTTAGACCAGAGAAATTATATTAATTATTGAATGATGATCTGCATCACTTTGAGGGTATCTATATGCTACCATTCATTTGGAGTATGTTCAAGATTGGGAAAAGATTGGCATCAGATATGAAGTCCTAACATTAGGTATTTTATTGATGATTATTGAAAAGATTATGCTACTTATTGGGTATACAGTGAACCATTTGAGTAATGATCATGGGTCAAAAAATCGTCCGATACCGATACGTATCGTCCGATATGTATCGGTTTTGGACTTGGGTGGTACGATACAAAGGCATTGTATCATACCCCCTTAAAAACAATGTACTTATCATCCGATACGGGCAATGTATCACCCGTATCGGACGATACGGACGATACATTGAAATTATCGGACGATAATTCCAATGTATCGTCCGATAATATGTATATTTTTTTTTTTCCGATTGTCTACACAATCGATGGCGATTGTCTACACAGTCGCCATCGATTGCATAGACAATCGGAAAAAAAAAAAAAAAATCAATGTATCAGCCGATACCCGATACGTATCATCCTGGAGGTCAGGACGATATGTATCGGTTTACCGATATTTTGATCCTTGGTGATGATAGAATTTCAACATGGAATCCATGACCATTCATTTGGGGTATGTTCAAGATTGGGGAAAGATTGCCATCAGATATGAAGTCCTAACGTTAGGTATTTTATCAATGATTATTGAAAAGATTATTTTATTAATTAATAAATAATGTTAAATATATATATTTTATTTTGAACAGCATTTGTAATCGTGAGAAATAGGTTTTCAATATTTGATGATAACCTCAATGTCATTCGGAAGAATATAAGATTGATGATGTTTATTTTTCCCATAAGCCCACATGGAGAATTGGCAATGGAAGGATAATATTATTAGTTGTGTCTATGGATGGGACCCTCCAGGTTAATATTCTATTTTGGGGATTCACTATCATATGGTCATTTCGCATCCCTGATAGTCCCAAACAAGTTGATCACGAGGTCAATCGACTTATTGGGGTAGCCCAGAATAGCATATCCCAAGCGATCTGGCCTTGCGCTCTAGATAGGTCCATTGCTTGATCTTTCACTCATTCCGTGGACATGAGATGTTCATTTACAGTCTAAGCATGTAACTGAAGTTCATGACTCTGCAGCCAGAATCTGCCATCCTCTTTTCGAAAACAGCACTCTCCATCTTTTGCTTCAATTTTGTGAATACCATGCTATGATCTCTCCAAGAAGCATCACTTTTTTTGTTATCTCTCCCAAAGCCTCTTCATTAAGAAAATGACGCAGACTATCAAAAAGCAAGACCCTTTTAACACTCCCTAGTCCTCACTCCTTTTTATATCCAAGTTTGTAAAAATGTACTGTTTGAGACTTTAATAGAGAATATGGAAAATACTATCACTTTTTGTAAATAAATATGACTGTCAGCAAACTTGTCCCAAATTTTGACAGACACATGAGGATTAGAAACCAAAGACACTTGTCGTCCCAAAGAGACAGGTTCATTCTGAGACCGATAAACTTGTTCGCGACTCACAACAAAATCCAATTGTTAGGGGACTCTAGATCATTACTTACTAAAGTAGATTGTTCAAAACACGGAGCAAGCACCCTCACTGATCCCTACCCACGTTCTCCTCCGACCCCACCACATCCTTGAATCTCTTCTCAGAAATTGACCAACCTTGAATCTCAAACTTCTTGTGTAGATAAAACTGGATGACCTTGATGTTTTGCATCAAGCACATGGTCTTTCTCACTTTTAATAAGCCTCTCTTCATTATGAGCCAAACAATGACACCGATCATGCCTGAGGAGGTTGATATTCCCACACCTACCGTAAACCCAGTTGCCTGCTTTGATGACTACCACCTGACGAGATATACCAGCTCCATTCACCGCAAGCCCAATCGCCTACACCCTGGGATCCGATGTACTAAAACTCTATGTTACACGATTCAAATTTTAAATATTTCTAATTTCTTAATATCCTAGCATCTATTTCCACATATTTCATTCGTAATGTTTATGAAATCTCCTCACCAAGATCATTAGAATATTAATCTAATGAATAGCCTTGAATTCCAAATCCTGTAGTCAAAAGAATACTCTTACATATTTATAGGGACCTTGATATCTGTGAAAGCCAGCTTTTGGAATGAATATTGAGGTGGATATCAAGCTAATGAATAGCCTTGTAGCTACCAAATCCCGTCAAAGGAAGCCTAAAAGATTTCTAGGGACCATGACATTGTCAAAGTCACCATTTGATATGATAGTTTAGGTAAAAGGCTCTTCATAATCTACATAACTATTGACGTTGGTCACGCTTTCTTCATCCTATTCGTGCAGGTGGCAATCACACTACTACTTATAAGAGACAATTTAAGAATGAACTGTACCATTACCTTACACTAATAGTATTCTTCTAGGATTTCAGAGATATTGTACTCACTAAAAGATGTAGTTGCCGTACATAACTTCTCTATCGCTTCCCATTCTATTTTCCTTAAAATTTCTATAAGCATTTCCCATATGTTTGCTGCATATTTAATACCTTTCCTGGACGTTTCCCATTTTGTTTATCGAACAATTTTTTTCATATGAAATTTTGCATTCTCATTTACAACATTGTATAAACCAGAATATTCCCTATATTATCATAATAGTTAAAAAACAAATGTATTAACTTATACATTTTACTAAACATGACCAATATGTTGACAAAACAATAAATATAAACAATATCATAAACTCAATTTTCTCATTGAATGATACTTCTATATTTTTTTATTTTTCTCATATTAAATGAATATTTCCATTGTATTAAAATTTTCTGATGGGATAGCCATATCACTCATTAAAGTTCTTACAACATGTTAACCGGATAAGTAAAAAATCATACGGAATCCACTACAAAATGCAAGCAGCAGTAAAAAAAACTTAATTAATTTGTTATTCAGTCACCCAGACCTGCTGTTCTAACTGACGGTTACGCTCTTCAAGTCTTCTAATTGTAGCCTGCTGATTCTTTAAATGAGTAGCTTCGGTCCTGAAATCCTCGAGTTCAACCTTCATCTTTCGGTTCTCAGATTCCAGTTCAGACAACTTCAAATCTTGCTCCTATATTAAAAAGAAAAAACTCACAAAAGGTAGGAGCACAAGCAACATGAATGAAACACAGATTCAACTTTCATGTATTATATTAGAACATGAACACTGAAAGACCTCAGATATATAACCTGCATTGTTAATTGACTTCATTCCACTGAAAAGGAACGAGAAAGCAATATCCAAGGCACATTGCAAAGAAAAGTTGAGCTAAAACATGGCAAGGATGATATAACATCAATATTTATCATTGTAAATGAAAAAAAGATGGATAATTAAAAATAAAAAATATAAATATAAATAAATAAGTGAGCTAAAGAACCTGTTACCGATTTCAACATAGAAAAAGCTGAGGTTATGGATGAATTACATAAAACCTGAAACTGAATGCATGCTATGACAGCAAGATACAGGATGGATATGGCATTGATGAAGGTTGGGTTGGATTCCATACGTACTACACTTGACATATAAATTACTCAGATTCAGGTACCTGTGTAACATAGAATGCAAGACCTACAAGAAATTCCGAAAGGAACCAGATATTACTTACAGAAATTGAAGCAAGCGCTGGATAAGGATCTGGAGCCTCATAAAGCTTCTGATAGATGTTAAGAAAGGCATTCTCTCCAAATTTTGCTCGCTTTGTAAGATTATCCACTTCTTCTTGGTAACACTTCAGCAAAGAATTAAATAAACTTAATTTCTCATCTGCAGAAGCTTTCTTGAAATCTGCCAACCAAAAGAATAATGGGGTTCACAGGAATTCCTTGACATAGATAGAGAAAATCATAACACTCTAAGCGGTACATAATGGAAACAATAAATGCTTCAGAAAAAAAGGAGAAATAATAAATAATAAGGATATTACTTATAACCAAACTTTCTTACAAGCCAATGGTAGTAAATCATGTCCTATGAAAAACTAAAAGGTAATTCCAGTAGTTTAAAGTGTATAATGCATGTAATACCTCGAGTGCTTTCTGCAAGCTTTCGCCTGTTTTTTTGGCTGCTTTCCTGATTTTCAGCTATCTTCAGCCCTTGTTCATCCAAACCACTTCTTTCTCTCTCTAAATCAAAATCTATAAATAACAAAAAGAAGCAAACTCATGAAGCATTTAACCCAGACTCTTTTTTCAACTCATGAAAATAATTATGTTGCATAATTGATTTTGTGTGTGTGTGTGTGTTTAGATGGATGTGGCAAGAAGTTAAGAGTACATGTCAGATGTCACTGAGATGCCTATGTTAAGTTGGATGTGTGGAGTAACAAGAAAGGATATAATTAAGAATGACTACATATGAGGAAATTTGAAAGTGGCACCTGTAAAAGAAAAAATAACAGAATGTCGCTGAAGGTGGTTTGGACATGTCCATCAGAGGCCAGAAGCAGACCCTATATGAAGAATTGAGACGCTACGAGCACAAAGAAGTAGGAGAGGAAAATGAAGGATTGCAAAGTTACAGGGAGCTTAGCGTTGATCATTAACAAGTGGAGAAATAGGACTCGCAAAATCGACCCCAACTAGATGGAACAAGGCTATGATGATGATGAGGATGACGATGAATTGGGTGCGGGTGTGTGTTTTTTAGAATACAAGTGTACATAGTTCAAAATATGAAAAGATAAAGCTTATAATTGTGTATTTTGTGAAAAACTCTATTTAATTTTTCTATTTGTTTTTCCATACCCACAGTATCATTCAATTTATGTGTTCAAACTGAGATCTCGCTTCATATCCATACATCTTTGCATGTGATTTAGACAATTCTTCTATTTATATCCATTTTTAATTTACTTGCACTATTTTTCTTTTCGTTTTTACGAACTACAAAAGTTTATTGTTATTTGTTTCATTGATGATCTTATATTCAAGTTTTAATTGTTTTTTTTTTTATTTACTTTTTTCTAATTTTTAACAAATTTAATGACTTTATTCAATTTTAATATTATTCTTAATTATAATGCTATTTTTTGTAGAAATGCCATGCATGTATTTTTTTCATCGCCGTGAAAGAGTCACCTGAATTGCTTTGTATTAAATTTTATCTTTTGTATCACTAACAATGATCCATTATACTGAGAAAAACGCTACAAGTACAATAACAATAATCAACACAACTCAAATCCCCACAAGGAAGGCAAGATAATTAATATGCTATTAAAGAAATATATATATATATATATATATATATATATATATATATATATATATATATATATTCATTTTCTCTATTCTTGTACGTTCCTCTTATGTTGTGTTTCAATTTCAACTACTCAAGTGGATTCACACACATATGTTGGTTTTGTGTAGATTTTGAGTGCAACCAATTAGTTGTAAAAAGTAGGCACCACTTGAGTTGCAATTATTATAACAAGGAGATATATGGAGGAGGTGTTTACTCACCTTAAGGAAAATTTGGCGGGAAATTAGCATATATCAGTATTTTTAACATCCGAGGAATACGCCATGGGGCAAAAATGAATGCTACATCGAAGGTATACACCTTCCTGGTTGAGGCGTATATTAGGCACACTCCTCATATCTAATAGGTAATAAGATTTTTGTATCTCGATTGTTTGCTTGCTTTTTACTTATATGCCAATAAACAGATATACTCGATTAGTAAATAATTTAATGAATGGAAGATCACTATTATTAAATGTTAAAGTCATCAAAATTTTAAGAGATAATAACTATAAATCAATATCAGAATTAAGAGTTAATAACTTAAAACCAACTTGAAGAGTTTAGAACTGTAATTAACCAAAGAACGAAGACATAGGACAAGTAACATACCTGTTTGCCCTGCACATATGAACATGATTCATATATAATATAATATAAATTGTTTATAGAATGATAATCAATAACTTTAAATCAACCTAATGATGAAGAAAATAATAACAATTAAACCACCCTGGAGAGTTAATAACTTTAATAAAATTAACTTAAATCAAAGAAATAAAAAATCTTTTGGGTGTCCCTACAAGCAACATGTAGCAATGGGGCACCGTCATAGAGGATAGTAAGCAAGGATTCTAACACAAACTACAGCAAGCTCTAACAAGGTACAATTGATAGAAAAGAACAATAGAAGAAATATCCCTCAAACTCCGGAAATTACAGAAGAGAACCCAGTAGCCTCAACCTTAAAATTCAATAAAATAGAATAATAATAGCAGTCAAGGTCTATCCTTTGTTGCATACAGTACAATAGTAATAATAAGTCCTAAACTGACTATAAACCCCAGCTCAGTAAAATAACTAAAAATAGTCTAAAAATAGCTCTAATCTATAGTAAACAAAAAGGTATTTGGCACCCTTTCAAAAATTCAAAAAATATAAAAAAGAAGAATAAATATAAAAGACATGGGTTCACAAAAATGATAGTTTAAAATAATATTAACAACAATACTCGAAAGCCCATAAACAAGCCCATGGGAGGGTTTTTATCCAACTGTACTGACCGACACTGCACAGATAGGACCTATCTTACTTTGTTTGCTAATTCGCCTGATTCAAATTTGGGTTTAGAATTCACAATTCGTTATTATCACGCCAACCCGATTAGCTAGGGGTAGGATGATTTTTATTTATTTTTAATTATGTAGAATTATATAATGTAACAATTTAAAGTTATGTTTGAATAAACAATAAACTAATGACTATATTGGTTAGACGGTGGTACATAGTTTCCAGTGAGGTCTTATGTTGGACTCTTCTTGTGGTGTTTTTGCATAAAATCCCATCTTCTACGAGGAAAGACCAATTAGCCCATCAAAACGAATTAGAGGGAGCTGTATGGTGAACTGGTGCACTCAAACTAGTTCGCAGTTTGCTTGGCAATCCATCAAATTAAGAATCAAAGGATAGGACCATGACAGCCCAGATTTGTGGCATGTAGCACACATCTTTGATCAATCCAAGTGGTCCAACTTTAGGCCCATCACTGGTACATCTCTCAGTGAAAGAATCACACCTATAAGAGGATTGCAACCAATGGATCTGTGCACTTTAATATCAACCATTAAATAAGCAAACATAACCGTCCATAATAGAGTGTATAGATCGGACAGTTCAAATCCTCCAATAAGTGATTTTTGGGCCCAAGGTTGCTCCCAATTGGAGCTACCACTTCGATTACTTGGATTCATCAAAATATGTGCCATGTGGACTAGAAGTGTGTTGGGCACGCCATACTCTATGTCATTTCCCATGTATCCTTAATTTAAATAGGAATTTAAGATTCTTCATCACCATTGCTTTGTTCAACCTATTCAGGGCCAACTTTTCAAGTTTATTGTATAGAGTTGAACTCTTTGTCAATCTGCAATCCTCCATGTTCCTCTCACTACTTCCCTTTTAGTCTTTATTAGTCTTCTCCTTCTCCTGCTTCCTTATCCTTTTATTGTAGCAATCCTTCGACAATGGTTGCTATGGGTCTCCAATGGACATGCCCAAACCACCTCAAACAACATTCCTTGACTTTTTCGTTAATCAGGTTACCACAAATCTACTTATCATTTCTATTACTACCCTTTCATGTTTTTTATTAGGTAAGTTGGGATTGAACCTACGACCTAGAGGTTGCAATATTGTCAACCTTCCATTGGACTACAAACCCAACTCCCTTTATACCCTTTCATGTTACTCCATGCATCTATCCGCCTTAGCATGCACATCTCAAACACATATAGTTCATTTTCTCCTCGCTCCTTCATAGCCCTACACTTTGTGCCATACAATGATGCACAAATTTTTGTCGCTTCTTGTCGTTGATTCCACAACACACCATTACCTGTCTACGCTTCGTTCACCTTGCATTGATGTTGTTTCAATTGTCCTCAAACACACCATTCAATTGTATAGTAGAGGTACCGAAATCTCTCATATTGTGGTACTAAATGGTTTTCTATTTGAACCAAATCATCATCCATGCCTTCTTTTTTCCTAAAGCACTTTAATTTGCTTGTTTTCATGTTCACCTAATACGCACCACATCATCAACAGACATACAACACGAAACCTCATCTTGTATTTATGTTTTCACTTCATCCATAACAACTGCAAACAAACTAGGAATCTAATTTAGAACATACAATAGGATATCGTGACTATGCTCCATGTTGGCAACTTGTTTTCCAAACTACGAAATAACTTCAACTTTCAGTTCAGGGTGACCTAGAATTGGAATTAATGCTCGGCTTCAAGCATCCTATTAAAGGGTCATGTAATTAAGAATAAACTGGATCTGGTCTCTGAGGGAATAAGAAAATCTACATTGCATCTCCTGCCTTCCTAGAGGCAAAACCTGAAGCACGGATGGGAGAAATTGGGAAGGAGATTCAAGCGATGAATAGAGAGGCTAGAAGGCTCAATCCTACCCTTCTCGGGGGTATTCAATGCATCTAAAGGAGGCATGTAGAGAGAAGGTAGAATTATAGTACTTATAAAATTCAGATAAGGTATTGCATGGCAGTAACATCATCAGTAGATGGATTTCAATCAAAGGAAATTCTCAATACCACCTATTAAGAAAAATCATGGCGTGGTTTATTCTCTGGGAACTATGGCATGAAAGAAATACGATGAGGGATGAATCCAGAGAATTCAGGAAAACAGAGGTAATAGCTTGCATCTCCAACTGGTTGAGAGAACACAATCAGCTGCTACATCATAAGGGTAAAGTTGAGGACATGTAATAACCCAAATTTTCTAAATTAGTGGTGGTTACAGTTGAGAACATGTACGAATCATTTTCTGAAAAGTGAAGTAAAAAAAGGTAATTTTGGTTCAGGGATGTGATGGTCATTTTAGAGAAAGATGGGGTAAAATAGTAATTTTGAATCTGGGACATATGGTGATTTTGGAAAATGTAGGGATAAAATGGTTATTTTAATTAAAAGACAAAAAGGTCATTTATCAAAAAGATTGAGGACAAAATAATAATTTGATAAAAGTTGAAACACTTAACTAAAATGTAGTTGCTTAACACCCGAACCCAAGATACATAGTCAAGGAGGTGATGTAGCACAATCAAAGATGTGATGCACCACTTGGCCCTTGGAATGGCCAAGGGGCATAGTCAAGGAGGTGATGCAGCATAGTCGAAGAGGTGTTGCAGCACAGACAGAGTTGATGAGGCACTTAGCCCTTGCAAAAGGCCAATAGGCACAGTCAAGGAGGTGATGCAGCACAGTCAAAGAGGTAATGCAATATTTGGCTCTTTGAAGAAGTCAAGGGGTACTAACAACGAGGTGATACAAGACTTGGTCCTTCAAGGTGGTCAAGGGTCACAATCAAAGACTAGGGTAAATACAAAAAGGGGCATCATTGGTATTTGCATAAAAATGAAAGCCAAAAAGGTAAACTCACAATAAAGGATAAGGACAAGAAAAACAATATTGTTACCATGTAGATAAGGATGGAAGAAAAGACAAAAAAATAATAATAAATTATGAGGTGGAGAGGACGTGAAAACATATTAGAATAGGAGATGGAGAGGTCGTGAAAATATATTAGAAAATTATGAGAAAGTGGAGAGGAAGTAGAAATATATTATTAAAAAATTGTAAGAGAGGGATGGAATTCCATCCATCCCACTCCCAAATTTGTGAGAGAGAGAGGAGGAGGAGAGGCGATTCGGGTCAACCTCGGTACTAAACGATTCGACGTGTTCAGGCACGATCCAGTTCAGCTCCGGCTTAGTCAGGAAAGTTAAATTTCGTTTAGTCTAACCAATCATGTTTAGCCTCATTAAGCATATTTAGTCTAGTTAGGCATGCTTAGGTTAATTAATCGCGCTTAGCTTAATTAATCATGCTTAGTCTAATTAATTATGTTAGACATAATTACGCATGATTAGCTTAGTTAAGCGTGTTTAGCCCATGGTCCAAAAACTCGAACTAAACTCGAAAATTAATCGGTCGAATATACTAGAAGACACGCAAAAAACTCGACTCGGTCTAACTCGATAATATATATATATATATATATATATATATATATATATATATATATATATATATATATATATATATATATATAACTTTAAGGGCTTATGATTAGTGAAAAGGTATGCTTTTGACCTTCTGAGATGTGAGATTAACCAATGTGTGAGTCTGCCCATGCACCTAATACCATCTCAATTAGGAAGTCCACACGACTATCAATTTCAAATTGATACTTTGCATAAAGAGGTTGTAACTACGAATCTGAAGAGAACTCTAAATGTGGACACCTCAGATTAATGACGACATGATCAACACCATTTCCTCGCATGAACATGACTATTGTTGGCTCTGATTGTGATCATCATCAAAAACTCATCCATCAAGCGATCTCAATCATGATTAATTCTGATAGACGATCACCTTACATGATTATGATCATGACCAATAACTCGTCATTTTAAGCAATCTTGATCATGATTATCTCTTATTGATCATCGCTTTACAAGATTGTGATCATCATCAATAGACCATCATTTTGAATAGTCTTGATCGCAGTTCTTCCCGATCGATCGTTATTCCATATCATCACGATCATGACCAATAGTTTATAGCATAAAACAATTTTGATCATGATCAACACTAAAAAGAAACACTTTCATGTAATCATAACCAAAAGCCATCACTTCAAGCAAATATTTTACTACTCAAAAGGCGATCACTCCATACGATTGCAGTCAACCCTTTGATATTGGAGTTTCCCTCGCGGTTCGGGCCCTTAATCCCTCAAATTGAAGGTTCAGACCTTAACCTCGAGATAGGAAATTCCTTTAAAAGAGAGATCGGGTTCGATCCAACAGTGCGATCTCTCCCATTTGGACCAACGTCTGAAATAAGTGATCAAGTAACCAGTTATTCAGGATGAAACCTTGTATAACGCCCGATATTAAGGTCAAGGCCTAGATCAGGTATCATCGGAGAAAGATTACCCGAATTCTCACCTTAATATAATGAGGATGCTAATATTTTCAAATGACCAGTTAGCTAAAGAAGAACGTGGACCCAGTATTCGAGTTCACTTACGAGACTCAACACCAAGAGGTCATAGGTCATGACAAGGCTTATTCATGAGCTTTGGCGTCTTTCCTTCTTCATACTTCTCGATGGAATGGAATGGGTTTCTATCGTAGAGGTCCACATATGTATCAACCTCTATTCCACATCAGACGGATTTCAGATTTCGAAAGTATGCAAAGCATACATCTACTAAAAACCTAATGCTGAAGACGAAGATGATGATGATGATGATGATGACGAAGACTTAGAATTTAGGAATTTTTTTATTCATTTTCAAAGATGTAATTATTTTACTTTTCTTTCGTAGCTTTTAATCAGAAGTATTCATTATTTTGGCATAATTAACGGGGCATCGACTGCGATACCCGGAAGTGTAAAGTTCACCATCTCAATAAAACCTTCTCCTAGGGAGGGGAAATTTGCTATGATTTATTTGTGAATGAATTTATCTCTACACAAATTTGTTGGGTACACCACCTAAAACATACTCTTCGAAATTACACATAGCGGTTTCTAAAGATCCTTCTTCAAATTTCTTTGGAGTTGGTGGTGTCTGTAGGAATTCAAAAGGACACACCAAGTATGTTGATTCCATCTACTTCAAGGCAACGTCCATTATAGAAGCAATCTGCATAACTTTTTATCATCTTTTTTAATGGGATTCTCACAATTATAATAGCATCACTATTGAAACCTCTTCCAAAGATTTAATTGATGCCATCCATGGATGAAATATTCATTGGACGCCAGAGTACTGGTATAATAAAGGGTTTATGGCTGCTTGTTAAGCTAAACTGGTTGGTTTGCTATACATTAGAAAACAATAATGGAACTACCGAAGCTCTCTCTATGTATGGGTTAACCGCTAAAGCAAACCAATCCTTTGATTCTTTTAGAAATTTACCTCGAGCGGTTCGGCAATGTCTCTATGGCAATTTACTAGGACACCCAAGCCTTCGTCATGTATATGTAAGGATATTAAGATGTACCAGAAAGGGTATGCCCCTTCTAAACTCTTTGTACCTTATTCTTTTCATTTAATTTAATTTCTTGGCTTGCTTAGCCCAAACAAAATATTTTATTTTTTTGTTTAAAAAAGGATTACTTATAAAAATTTGGAGTGATGAGGTTATACCAGTTGGATGAAGTGCAAGACTATGCCTAGCAAACAAGGCCCCCTCCGGTAGCTCTAGTGGCAAATAAAATTAGCAACCTTTTTTTTATTTTTGTTCCCATCAAAATCCGCTAGATGCTTGTTTCTGCTTGAAGGCTCAAGAACAATTGGTTCAGCTATCATCAATTGTGACAATGGGACAAGATATAAATGAGCAGTCTCGAACACTGTAACAAAATACTCTTTTTTTAAAAAAATAGACACGTATTATACGTGCTTTATTCCTACAATGTACTGAACACGTATAGTACTTGTATTTCTGAATAAAACATATATTTTCGTATAATACGTGTCTTTTACGTACTAAACGCATTTTTCACATATTAAACAATTTTTTCCCCATATTTTACCATACTTTTAAAAATTATTTTAAATTTTTTTAATTTGTTTTAATATTATCTTGTTCTTCCCCAATTTTTCTATTTTTTCCCCCTTCATATTTTACATTTTTCTTTTTTTCATGTATTTTGCCATTTCCTTTTGACTTTCTCGCTCACCGTATTAAACCCGTACCCGTATCCAAGAAATTTGGATTAGGATTTATAGAAAGTAAATAAATTTACTACTCTTAATTTACGTGGACTCTATGTAACAAATAAAGAACGTAACTTACCCCTTTTTTGCTGCACCTAAATTATAGGACCCCAAATAACTATTAACTGAAACTGACTATCCCGATTTTTCAGGACACAAGCCTCAAAGGAAGAATCAAAAAAAAAAAAAAATTAAGACTACCGGGAGAATTAATCTCAGTAATCTGTAGCACCATGTGACCATTTAAAACAGTGTCTCACGTGGTCACTTAAGTGATCATGTGGGACATTAAATAAATCCAGTTCTGCCCATTAAATAAACTCCAGTTCTGCCAACGGGTCTTCAAATATATACTCTGTTTAATCTTTACTTTAGCCCCTTTAAAATTTGTAACTTTCGAAGCGATTCCAGCCCTCCGTCATCTCCCGTTCGACGCCAATAACAGCTCGGAAGCTGCCCTATTTATACCCTGCATCACTTTTGAATCTGTGTTTCACTCATCACCATGTTTCCTTTTGTGCATCTCTTCTTCCTTCAGACTCTCCAAGCACCTCTTTAGCAAATTGTTTAAGCACTGTGTCATTTGTTCCCACATCTAATTTGGCCTCCCTCCATAATTCCTCACTACTTGTTCACACATTTTGTGGCACCATTTTATTTTGGGGTGATCCGTTGCCATTAATTTAGTCTTTGTCTCTTGATGTATACATCAAAACTACCAACCCTGATGAGGCTTGTAGAGGACCTAAATGGTTTAATCTTGATCTGGACAAAAATATCAGCCCTGAGGCGTGACCTGAAAGGGTATAAACAGATCATGCTGGATGGGCTCAATCCAAGATTAGCCTGATACCTTTTGAAACAGAATCTCTAGCTAGACTCAACCCATGGAATGCCCACCTAACTCTTTGACAGCTCTAGTCCTTTCTGTGTATCCAAACAGTACTAGAATGAATTCTGTAAAGTGCGTGTGATTTCCATAATCACAGTTTTATGAATCTACTTTTTCCTAAATCTATCTGAAATCAAGGACATGTCTTACCACCCTCAAGCTATGTATAGAGAGAGTAGGTGTTTTTTGTCTTTATGGATGATATCATGATCATATTGTCATGGTCACCCCAGCAATATGTGACATGCATCCATGGGATCATGTCACACAACACCTCATCCATGTAATATTTTTCAATAATAAAAGAAACTAGACCAAATGAAGTAACTAGAACCTCACCTAATTTCTTGAACCATAGAAATTGGAATCTTAAAAAAAATATAAATGATAGGAAGATTGGCAAAAGCTGCTTTAACCGTATATGAGGCATGGGAAAGATACATATTGTTTCTTCAACAAATTGTTGTCTTAACTGAAATTTCTCAACCCCAAATCCGTATCGGGTTCACAGAGTTTTCCTCCCTTAATAGCAACTGCCAAGTATTTTACATAAAGCAAACCAATCTCACGACATCTCACCCAAACTTAATGTCTCATGATGCCTCAATCATGATACTCCAGTAATTTACATGCAATAGATGACACAATAACCCCTGGGAAAAATAATATTGGCTTCCATTATGTTGACAACGTCCCAAAGCTCTCTTAAGCATGTCCTTAACAACCTCAATTAAAACAAAGAATGAGATTTAGGATGTCCCACTGTCGAAGAGCTCCAATTTTTTACACTTAAATTTTAAAATTTCAAGAGTTAATAACCTATTTTCTTATAAAGAAACTTTAATACTTCTAGCACGATTGGCAAAGGTTTCATGTTGATTTGACTTATATGAAGATTTTCAAAGTGAACAGACATACCAATACATGTTCTCGCTTAGTTTTTCTTTTCTTCCTTTACATCTGTTTCCACAACTTTAGTGATTTTCTTGTTGATTATATAGGGGGGCATTTGAAACGTTGAATGGTGTAATCCATGTTTTACAAGCACATGCCTTGGACAGCAGGAGAAAATGGAACCAAGATGGCACTATCCATGTTTGTATGTTAAAACGTGGATAGCACCATTTTAGGAAGAGAAAAAAATTACGATTTTTTTCAAACGTCACTTGGGGGAACTTCAATTGCCCTATTGGCTTATGCCCAAACAGCCCTAAGGAATTGATTCCATCAAACAAAACACAATTGGAAATGGGAAAGTTGTAATTGTAGAGTAGTAGCATCTATCATCATCCGCTATGGGCTAAAAGATGTATTATATCGTTTAGTAATCACGATCAAACCCAAAACCACATCTACCAAGCAATGCTCGCAATCTGATCAATGTGAAATCTAATGTCAAAAAAACTGGATCGTTGACCATATTCCATATTCAGCTCAACCAAATTACAAGTTTGAGTAGACCATCTACCAGACTGTTATCATTGTTTACTTATCCAATCCATGAGCTGAAGCCAATCCAAATCGTGGTGCTCCATATTAACGACCTGGATTAACAATTGTTTCAAGGCACCTAATACTAACTCATTATTCCCACCGATCACATGAATTCATCACCACTAAATTTGCCTGCATTCCATCTTCCAATCAAAATTTTTGCTATTTCCGACTACATCATTTTCCAAAGAGCAACCAATGTAGAAATCGAACACATAGATGTCGAAATCAGATCTGAACAAACATTGAGATCGAACGAAAACAAAGCTAATTAAGTTTGGTCATTGTATTAATTTGGAAGGGCTGTTACCTCTCCAGAAATTCGAGACAGCCGCAATTGGAGAGGGGGATGAGTTCCCCCCTTTCTCTCTTTCGGAACCTCCCTCCATAGGGATTCGCCAACAACACGATCCTTTTCTTCTTCTTCGATCGAACAAGATCTTCGCCTTCGATTTCTAGGGTTTGCAGACGCTTGATTGAGAAAAAGAGAGAGAGAGAGAGAGAGAGAGAGAGAGAGAGAGAGCAAGGGGATTAGAAAATCACGAACAACTGCTAACGCATCGGCGAGATTTCATAGTACTTCGTTTATATGTTGTTTGCAACGGAGAGGAGAGGCCGATGAGAGCTCACCGCTTGCTGGTTATACCACTGGGTCAGGTCGGGTCGAGTCGGGTCTGGGATGGGACCTTAAACGGGTTGATTATAATCAGGTCTCTTGGAACTTAGCCCATACCAACCTTACTAATCGGGCTGCATGTGGCTGTCAAAAGGTATACCCGAGCCGATACTTTACCTGGTCGGGTACATAAAGCATCTGACATCCAACCCAAACTTTGGGTCGGGGATTTTCCTGGTCGGTGGACCCGACCCGACCCAATATTTTATATCTAAAATGTATGTTTTTAGCAGGTGAGTTTAAGTGCACCATCGGGTCAGTTTAGGTCAGAATTTGTATTTTTGTTATTAGCCAGCAATAATATTGACCCGACCTGTTGACAGCCCTAATGGATTGATCGGGTTGAGTCAGATGTAAATGGGTCGATTTCTAATCAGGCTTTTGGAATGAGCCCATATCCAACCATAGTTACTAATCCGGTTGAGTTGGGCCAGCCCATTTATATATCGAGCCTACCTACCTTAGCCCATACTCTAATCATAGCGAATCTGGCTCATGCCCCCATCTGTTGAGATCCCTAGATAATACCCTCACTCACCTTCTTTCCTTTTATGTCATGGCAGAACTTTTTCACAACCCAAACCGCCCACCTAATTAATGATGATATCAATGTCACTCAACCCCAACCGAAAAATTGTCCCAACCATCATAATATTAGATTGATTAAATCTGAACAACTAAATTTATACACTTGTTTGTGCCTAAACTCGATTCATATTCAAGTTCTAGATAGATGTGGTTGGAACCAAGGATCAAAATTTTGGCCGAAATGACCGAAATTATCGGTTTTGGTCCCCACCGAAACGATAATTTGGATCGAAATTTCGGTCCAAATTTGTATGGATCCCAAAATTTGGGCCAAATTTTTTTATCCTTGGTTGGAACCCGAGCTAATAGAAGAAAGATGGAATCAAGTTTTCGCCATCATGGAATGGACCCAAATGTTCCCAACAACAAAAATCATCCACAAAGTTGCTCGGCTTTCTAATCACTCGCCTATCATTGTCTATATTTCCAAAAGGATCCCAATGACGTATCAAAAGTTATATGAAATCCGAAATGATGAAGATACTAAAGATTTGAAGAGGGAGTTGAATGATCTACTTCTTAAACAACAGATAGTGTGGCGTCAAAGATTACGCAACCACTGGCTTAAAGATGGAGACATGAACGTAGTAGCCGACGTATTGAGTCGGAAATCCTCTGGGACACTCGCCACATTACTATTAATGGTCAACAAGTGGAGATTACACAAAGATTTTGGAAATCTAGCAGAAAACATTCGAAAAGAAGGATCAAAGTTCATGTGTGCTAATCTAAGCAGACAATCCACCATAGTAGAGAAGATAAAAGAAAATCAAGTAAATGATCTTCAAATTATAAAGTAGATGGAAGAGGTGAAAAGGGGAGAAATGTCCGAATTCAGAAAAAGTACGGATGGTTCGCTGCGATATCAAGATCAGTTATGCGTATCAGGCAATCCAGAAGTAAAGAAGGAACTGTTAGATGAAGCCCACAAGTCTCGATATTAGGTGCATCCGAGAAGTATGAAGATTACCAGAACTTAAAGCAACACTTCCAGTGGAACAACATGAAGAGAGAAATTACATAATACGTATCAAAATGTCTATCATGTCAGCAAATTAAAGTCAAAAATAAGAAGTCAGCGGGATTGTTACAACTATTGTCAATACCGGAGTAGAAATGAGAGCGTATCAATATGGACTACGTCACTAGACTACCAAGAACAAAAGGCAGTCATGATTCAATATGGGTGATAATAGACGAACTTACAAAAGTGCACACTTTTTACCTATCAAGATTACTCAACCGATGGAAAGCCTCGTAAAAGTATATATCAAGGAGGTTGTTTGATTGTACGGGTTACTAGTGAAAATCGTGTCAGACCGATACTCAAAACTTACGTTAGGACGTTGGAGGAAGTTACAGGAACAGTTGGGTACTAAGCTACAATATAATTCTGCTTTTCATCCAGAGACCGACAGACAAGCAAAAAGGACGATTTGTACTTTAGTGGACATGTTGCAAGCATACATGCTGGATTTCAAAGGAAACTGGGACGATCAAAAAAATCATTTGATCAACGTGTACCGGAAAGAGTAAATTGAAATTGCCAAAAAGTTATTCAATCAAAGTCCAGAAATTTTTATAGTTGAAATTACAAAAATATCCTACTAAATGTATATAACACAAATAATATCGTGTATTTAGGTGAGAAGAACGGTGAGTTAGTAATTTCAACTATAAATGCTTATAAAACTTTAACCGAATGCCTTATTAGGAACCCAAAAAATCGTAAATTATTTTTTTTTTTTTAACTTTCTAAATTAGTATAATATACTAAAAAATTTTATTTCCTTAATCCATGTAACTATTCAAAATGTTGGTTTACGGCCCGTTTGTATCTCTGGATTAAAGCAATCACTATTTTTTCCTCAAACAGTGTATTTGTTATGCGTTTGAGAAATTGATATGGAATGAAAATTAAATATTTATGGACTAAAAAAAGGTCGCTATTTTAATGAAAATTAGAGATATTTTTATTCGGCTCCAGCTTTCGGCTTTCACTTAGAATAGATTCTTGCAAAATTAAAGTCAGAAGCTGGCTTTGGCTGCTTCAAGATATTGGCCATTTTCGTCTTTGTCGGAAGCTATTTTAAGTGAAATCGATGTGGAAATCTGTGTTAACCAAACAACACCGAAGACAGTAGTATTGCTTTTCAGTACAAGAAAGTTGGGAACCGTTTTTGAAAGCCATGCCAAATAGATAAAATTAAGGACTTTTAAATCTCTACTACGTACAGCGCCACACCACACCATCTCCTCCATCATCACCATTGCAATCACCAACTCTCCACCACTATCACCTTCTCTACCATGACCACCACCACATCACACACCATCACTAATAGCACCACCCACCACCAACAACACCTCATCTATGACAATCACCACTGCTACCACCTCCTCCACCATGTTTTCACGCCATGACCACCTCCACAACAACTACCAAGACCACTACCACTTCCACCATATCCATCACCATCACCATCACCTGTCCACCATGACCACAACTACTGTACACCACCACCACACCACACACCAAGACAACAGTAACCACCTCCTCAACCATGTACATAACCACCTCCATCCCTCCACCATTACCACCACTTTCACACTACACACCACGGCCATCATCATAGATTTAAAGTCATATATATATATATATATATATATATATATATATATATATATATATATATATATATATATATATATATATATATATATATATATATTGGTTGGGTCCTAGGCCGATACGAATATGATATATGAGATATGTATTGGCCAAATTAGCCTGATATTTAGGCTTCTTTTTAAAAATTTTAAATAATATATATATATATATAATTAATATTTTTTTATAAAGGGCATTTTTGGTAATTTTTCGAGTCATATTCGATACATATGGACTGATATGACCCAATATGATCTACTATTTGACCTATTTGACCCAATATAAAATCGGGGTACATATTTGTGTCAGATGAGGCCTAACCTAACACATATCAGCCGATATATATTGAATATGGGTGATATTTAAAACCATCACCACCTCCACAACCTCACAACGAACACCATCACCTGTTACGTTCCGCCACCACAAAACCAAGTGGAAGACGAATATTAGCATGTTTAAATTTGATTATTAACTACAAATTTAATTCTTCATTACAAACTTGACTAGAATGTTTATTAAAAAAAAGGTTATTCTCTCCTTAGTTTCATTACCACCATTGATAGCATTCACATAACTATAACCTTGCAGGTGATAAAATTAAGCCCAAACATATTGGCATTAGGTACTTCAAGTGTCATGGCAATGCAAAAGACATACATGAAGCTTACCTCAACATACCAAAGGATTCAGGATCATGGGGTGATGAAATATTGTCTGCCAGGGCATTGGTCAATCCCCAAATCCTCATGTTAAGTGGTATTGGACCTCAACAACAACTTAAACACTACAACATCTCTCCTCTAATTGACGCGAGAGAGGTGGGTAAAGGTATCCAAGACAACCTATCTATCTCACTTCTTATTAATTCTTCACAAACTTCTCAACAACAAACAGATCCCCCACAAGTTGTTGGAGTAGCATATGATTTTAAAACCATAATCCAATCTCTAATTTTACCCATTAGTTCAAACTCGACGATAATAACTATAGCAGCTAAAATTACACATCCATTATCAAGGGGGAAGCTAGAGCTAAGAAGCACAAATACTCGGCGGAACCCTTCAGTGAGATTCAATTATCTAGCAGTGGATAGAGACTTAGATGAATGTGTCAAGATGACTAGTCTGATCAAGAAAGTTGTGGAGTCGAAATCAATTGAGATGGTTCCGGAGAAACAAAACACAAAGATATCCGATTAGAAGCTGAGAAATTTTAGCAATGCAAATGTTAGAACATTCTACCATTATCACGACGATGCAATATCGGTTTGGTTGTCGATGAGGATTATAGGGTCGTTGGAGGTCATTGATGGACTGACCTTGCCGAAATCGTCGGGAACAAATTCAATGGCAACTTTGCTAATGCTAGGGAGGTACCAAGGAATTAAGATACTTAGAGGGGACAAATTAAAAGTGAGTTGTTTCAAGGAACTACTGAGAAGAGCATTTGATGCATATTGATGCCTTGGTTTGCTTTTAGCAATTTCAGTTGTTTTCTACTGTAATAATTGATGAACTTAAAATACTACATATTGATAATGTTTTTCCTATACTTAATTAGGAAGAGAAGCATTTTTAAATCAAGGTAAATAAAATCAATTAAGATCTCAAGAAATCTTTAGTAATCCAAAATACTTCCTAAGATATTAATAAACTTTTAATGATCTCAATCTTACCTAAATAATAAGATATATAATATAATATATATATCTCTCTTATCTACCTAAGATATTCTCTCTTATTAAGATCATAAGAGATTTTTAGTAATTAAAAATATTTCCTAAAATATTAATAAAATTCTAATCGATCTCAATCTTACCAAAATAGCACGATACATAATATAAGATGTATATCTCTCTTAACTACCCAATATATTCTCTATTCATCAAATATAGGAAAAATCGTTACCAATATGTAGTACTCTAAATTTTATCATGGGTATTAGAGTTGACCTTTTTCCACTCCACGTTACCTAGTTCAATTGTCCACATGATTTGGCTTAGTCCCGCTAATACAGATCCTCAGCGAAACCTTTAAGGGAGATTCAATTATCTAGAAGTGGATAAAGACCTAGATGAGTGTGTCAAGATGACTGGTTATGTCTGATTGAGAAAGTTGTGGAGTCGAAATCAATTGAGATGATTACGGAGAGACAAAACGTGGAGATATCCGATGAGAAGTTGAGAAATTTTTTCAAAGCAAATGTTATAACATTCTATCATTATCACGTCGGGTTCAATATCGATTCAATTGTTGATGAGGATTACAGGGTCATTGGAGTGATGGGCTTAAGGGTCTTCGATGGCTCGACGTTGCCGGAATTGGCAGGATCAAATACAGTGGCAAGTTTACTAATGCTAGGGAGGTACCAAGGAATAAAGGTACTTAGAGGGGACAGATTAAAAGTGAGTTGTTTTAAGGAACTAGTCAGAAGAGCATTAGATGCATATTGCTACCTTGGTTTGCTTTAAGCAATTTCAATTGTTTTCTATTGTAATAATTGATGAAACTTAAAATACATGTTGATAATGTTTTTTCTATATTTTATTAGGAAGACAAACATTTTTAAATAAAAGCCCATACAATCAATTAAGATCTCAAGAAAACTTTAGTAATCCAAAGTACTTGCTAAGATATTAATAAATTTTTAATGATCTCAGTGTTACCTAAATAATAAGATGTATAATATAATATATATTTCACTCTTATCTACCCAAGATATGCTCTCCTATTATGATCTTGTACGATTTTTAATAACTAAAAATATTTCCTAAAATATTAATAAAATTCTAATCGATCTCAATCTTACCTAAATAACACGATACATAATATAAGATGTATATCTCTCTTAACTACCCAATAATTCTCTATTCATCAAATATTGGAAAAATCTTTACCAATGCGTAGTATTCAAAATTTTATCATGGGTATCAGAGCAAACCTTTTTCCACTCCACGTCACCCAATTCAATTGTCTACGTGATTTAGTTTAGACACACAAACACAGATCCTCGACGGAACCTTTAAGGGAGATTCAATTATTTAGAAGTGGACAAAGACCTAGATGAGTGTGTCAAGATGACTGGTCCGGTCTGATCGAGAAAGTTGTGGAGTCAAAATCAATTGAGATGATTGCGGAGAGACAAAACGTGGAGATATCCGATGAGAAGTTGAGAAAAATTTACAAGAAAATGTTAGAACATTCTACCATTATCACGGTGGGTGCAATATTGGTTCGGTTGTCAATGAGGATTACAAGGTCATTGGCGTGATGGGGTTAAGGGTCATCGATGGCTCGACGTTGCCATAATCGTCGGGAACAATTTCAATGACAACTTTGCTAATGCTTGGGAGGTACCAAGGAATTAAGATACTTAGAGGGGGAAAAAAGTGAGTTGTTTCAAGGAACTAGTGAAAAGAGCATTTGATGCATATTGATTCCTTGGTTTACTTTTAGCAATTTCAGTTGTTTCTATTGTAATAATTGAAGAAACTTAAAATACTACATATCGATAATGTTTTTCCTATATTTTATTAGGAAGAAAAGCATTTTAAGCAAAGGTTAATACAATCAATTAAAATCTCAAGAAATCTTTAGTAATCCAAAGTACTTTCGAAAATATTAATAAATTTTTAATGATCTCATTCTTATCTAAATAATAAGATATATAATATAATATGTATATCACTCTTATCTAACCAAGATATTCTCTCTTATTAAGATCTTAAAAGATTTTTAGTAATTAAAAATATATCCTAAAATGTTAATAAAATTCGAATCGATCTCAATCTTACCTAAATAACAATATACATAATATAACACGTATATCTCTCTTAACTACCCAATATATTCTCTATGCATCAAATATAGGAAAAATCTTTACCAATATGTAGTATTCTAAATTTTGTCATGGGTATCAAAGCAGACCTTTCTCTACTCCATGTCACCCAGTTCAATTGTCCAGTGATTTGGTTTAGTCCTGCCAACACAGATCCTCGGTGAAACCTTTAAGGGAAATTCAATTATCTAGAAGTGGGCAAATACCTAGATGAGTGTGTGAAAATGATTGGTGCGGTCTGATCGAGAAAGTTGTGGACTCGAAATCAATTGAGATGATTGCGGGGAGACAAAAGGTGGAGATTTTCGATGAGAAGTTGATAATTTTTTGCAAGACAAATGTTAGAATATTCTACAATTATCACAGTGGGTACAATTTCGGTTTGGTTGTCAGTGAGGATTACAGGGTAGTTGGAGTTATGGGGTTAAGGGTCATCGATGGTTCAAAGGAGGTACCAAGAATTAAGATACTTAGAAGGGACAAAAAAGTGAGTTGTTTAAAGGAAGTAGTGAGAAGAGCATTTGATGCATATTGATGCCTTGGTTTGCTTTTAGCAATTTTGGTTGTTTTCTATTGTAATAATTGATGAAACTTAAAATACTACATATTGATAATTTTTTCCTATATTTTATTAGGAAGATAAACATTTTAAAATAAAGGTAAGCACAATCAATTAAGATCTCAAGAAAAATTTAGTAATCCAAAATACTTGCTAAGATATTAATAAATGTTTAATGATCTCAATCTTACTTATATAATATAATATGTATATCTCTCTTTTCTACCCAACATATTCTCTCTTATTAAGATCTTAAGAGATTTTTAGTAATTAAAAATATTTCTTAAAATATTAATAAAATTCTAATCGATCTCAATCTTACCTAAATAACACGGTACATAATATAAGATGTATATCTCTCTTAACTACCTAATATATTCTCTATTCATCAAATATTGGAAAAATCTTTACCAATACGTAGTACTCAAAATTTTATCATGGGTATCAGAGCAGGCCTTTCTCCACTTCACCCATTTCAATTGTTCACGTGATTTGGTTTAGTCACGCCAACACAAATCCTCGACGGAACCTTTAAGGGAGATTCAATTATCTAGAAGTGGACCAAGACCTAGATGAGTGTCAAGATGACTAGTCCGGTCTGATCAAGAAATGTGTGGAGTCGAAATCAATTGAGATGGTTGCGGAGAGATGATCGATTTTAAATGTATAACCCTTGCAAGTGCACAAGATCTATTGCAGTATGGCAAGAACAAAGGTGTCGAACCCACAGGGAAATCTTGAATTTTAATTAATTCTTTCAGAGATTTAAAAACGTCCCCAAGGAAGTACCAAAGGGCAGATTCAATTTAACCAAAAATTTATCACTTTTTCTAAATGCAAGAAAAATAAATTAATCTAAACAACTAATTACTGATGAATCTAAGAATAATATTTAAATAAGATCAAGAAATATGCTACCACAGATTTGTACCCCACTTTCATTAAAGAATCATTCACACCATCACCATCATTCATTCATAAAAATGATTTGAAATAAAGTATGATCATCAATCCGGCTTACCCTATCTAAAAACAATGACTCAGCCTATCATTGCGGTATGAGTCATGTAAGAAGTATAGCGTATCTCGTGATGTGTAGATCAAAACAATAAAAATATTAGACTATGGTATTAATCATAAATATGGGTACTTATCTGGGGATCGCATCTTTCTCGATCTACTGATTTAGCTGCTCATCTTTGGTGTATGATCTCCTTGTTCATTCAAAGTCATTCCTCTTTTTATTTCTTCCAAAAATCTTTGGTTACAATGTCTTTTCCTAAATACAATCTATGAATGTAAAAGAAAGACAGAGCAAATCCTAAGTACAATCTACCCAAATCAATCTCTAGAAGAAAGAGAAAAGAAGAACTTTTAAAAAGATGCTCAGAGGAGTCTAAAACCAAAAATAATAATGAATAAATAATCCTCTCAAAAAAACTCTCTAAAAAATCTCTAATTATTTCCTAAAAAAAACCCATCTAATTCCTATCTCTAATTCTTGCTCTAATTTTTGCTCTCCTTTTCGAAGTGTTTGATCCGCTTTAAATAGAGCCGAAGTTTCCCAGCCGCAGAGGTGTTCCAACTCGAAAATTTAGGGTCGATTAATTGATCCAATAGGGTCGATGCATCGACCTCCCAGATTTTCGTGAATTCCCGCCGAACTTTACATCAGATACTGCTTCAGTATTTTGGCCATAACTTTCTGTCCCGAACTCGGATTGAGGCGATTCCTGCGCCGTTGGAACTCTGATAAAAAGATCTACAACTTTTGTGTTTTAACAATTTCATAATTCGGGCGTCTTGAATGTCCAAATTGAGCTACAAGTCGCACTAAGTTCTGGATGACCCAAAGTTGCAGTGTTTTGACATTATTTTCAGAATTCTTGGGCTGTTTTTTGCACTTGGCTTGTATTTACTTGAAACACTTCAAATCTAATAATTCTTATCAGATAGCCTTCATCGGATAGCTAAATATAGGTATCTAGGGGTGAAATATCATCATATTTCACTACTCATCACACCCCCAAACCTACACTTTGCTAGTCTTCGAGCAAAGCAAACTAAAGAAAATAAATGCCACTTTCGTAGGGAACACGATTGCACTTAGCGTGTGCAACAAGCCTTTAAACCCCTAGGTGATCCCTAGTGGAGGAGTTGTGTCTCCTGAGGGTTTACAATGAAGTTACCCACAAACTTCCAAAAATTTCAAACCATCGGCAAAATTGTGTTTTCAAAACATGATTTTTTTTTAACATATATATTATTCAAAAATAAAAATATTAATTGTTTCAATATGTGAATCATCAATCTTAAATATTAATGTCATGTCAATCATGCTAGTATCCATTCAAATTAATCTAATGCTCAAATTATTAGACAACTCATCCATTCATGCCTAAACGTGAAGTGTGTGCATACCCAAACCAAGATTCATCCATCTCGAACTAGTCCAAAGCGGAAAATCGTCAGATGCATTATCTAGACTCAATCCTCACTTTAGGTATACTCTCGAAATAAAATCACTCCGATGATGGATAAGCTTTCGCACATATGTGAGAGATCAATACAAAACAAGCAAAAAGGTCTCACATGATAACTGAAACACCATGTAATCAATGAACAAAATCAAATCTCATAAGAACAGATACTTGTATATCCTAAGTATGTCATATCAAGTGTCATAAGTATCATATATTTACTCTCCACAAGGCAGTTACCAATGCAAGATCAGATCATGAAGGTCTTTTATAGGGTTGTAATGAGGCTCAGGAAAGGGTAAGAAAGAAAGAGAATTGAGATTCAAAATTTCTGAGAAATCGGAAAAGAAACAAACTTCTGATTTTTCTATTTCTCTTCTTTTTCTTTTCTAATCTCTCACTATTTTTCTCAATATTTTTCTATTTTTCTCAACTTTCTTTTTCTTTTGAAGCACCTCATATTTTTCATTATTTTTCACAATTTTTTTCTCCCTTTTCTTTTATATTTTTGCCATACACTCTCGATAGAAACACCACAACTCAAGATCTCTCCACTTACTCTCTTTTCGTTCATTTTCATCTCTCGTTCTAATTTCTCGAAATAAGAAGGGTAAACACGAATTTTTAAATGGTGAAGGTTAAAGGTTAACGTGGCTTATCAAAGAATGTATAAAGGTAAATTTTCCAATAGGCTCAAAGGGTACTAGAAGGATAAATTTATATGAGGTGGGGCATTTAAGCACAAACGAGCGAGATGGCCTTCAATCATGTCCTTAAAAGATGGTAACCTTGCCTATTTGTCTTGAGTAGATATACAAGATGCGTTCTAACACAATAATATGAATTTAATATCATGCATGCACAAGTCAAAATAAAATATATGAGATTATGCAAGATAATTAAATTCAAAGAAAACTCCGAGTTTATGTATTCACTCATCAACAACGGATATTTGGCTCTAAAGCTTCCTGGGTTTAGTCTCCACTAAGAACCTAAGATTCACCGTTCAAAACAGTTCATCGATTTCTAAATCTTAGCTTGGTATAAGTGTAAAAATTCTAAGCATGAATATCAAAATTACCCACAAAATATCACATTAAGCTTCATTATCCTAGATACAAGCATTCAAAATCTGACATCGATATTCTAAAAATTAAATTCACATACATCATCAACTAAAGTTTGAAAACAATCGTAAAATAATGTGCATGATGACTTCAAAATAAAATTTTTTTTTTTTTTTTTTTTTTTTTTAATTATAAGTGACGCAAAATAGATAACCATACCCCCAAACCTAAAGATTACAATGTCCTCATTGATTGAAATAAGTAGCTCACCCCCAAACCTGTTGAAAAGTACCTCAACACAAAGATCAGGTGCAAAGAATATGTGCATCAAATTGGAACATGACCAAAAATTTATTGAAGGGAATATGGTTACACTATTTTAGTGAATTAAAAACAACCTAAACTAAAAAAAACTAATATGCTAGAAATAAACATAAAAATAAATAAATAAATAAATAAAATAAAATAAAACCTAAATCCTAAAATAAACATGAATCCAACTCTGTTAATCGTTGTTAGGCGGACCCATCCACCTAGGTTCACTTAAATTTATGTTCTTAGGCACAGGGAACAATTTCTCTCAAAGATCAAGGGAAAATTGATGAGACACCGCCAATTGTATGGATGGAGGCGGCGAGGCTAAAGTAGGAGATGGAGATGGGGGGGACGGTGGCGGAACCACATCAATTATCTCGATATCAGTATCGATGCACAGTGTAGGAGATTTAGAACGTCTTACCTTCTTTCTAGATTGTTCTCCTCAGGAAGGAAGGATCATCAGATCGAGGTCGATGATTTCAACATTGCTAGGCGCAAAAGGGACCGTCCGATGAGAGCGGTGCTCCCGCTTTTTAGCAGTCTCCTCTATCCTTGATAACCGAGCTCTGGTAAGATAGAATCGGCGGGTTATGAGAAAAGTGTGCAAGAGTTAATGAAAAGTGAGCCTAAGGGTGAATATGAAATAAAGAAATTAAAATTCGAGTTTAAAATAAAGAATTTTTTTTTTTTTTTTTAAAATTTAAAATTCGAATTTAAAATAATTTTTAAAATTTTTTTTTTTTTTTTAAATTCGAATTTCAAAAATAAAATTTAAATTCGAAAATTAAAATATAAAATTTAAATTTCAAACCTAAAGACAATCCTTCAAAATCCTATAAAATCTTACCTAAAAGAGAAAAAGAAGGGAGAGAATAGAAAGATTGCTACAAAGCCTAAAGCAAGTAGTCCCACAAAAATTAATAACTAGATTTTAGAAAATCCTACAAAATATCTAAAAGAGGAAAATAAAGAAAATAAACTCCTAAAAAATTTAAAATAAGAAATCCTAAAAATCTAAACTTCCTAAAAGAACTCCATAAAAAAAAATACTTACCTAAGAGAGAAAAATAAGCGAAAGAAGATTTTGCAAAGCAAAAATTTAAAAATTGATTTTTTTTTTTTTTTTTTTTTTAAATCCGAATTTCAAAAATTAAAATTAAAAATTAAAATTTTTAAAATTTTTTTAAAAAAAAAAAAAATTTAAATTTGAATTTAAATTAAATTAAATTTATTTATTTATTTATTTATTTTTATTTTTTTAATCCGAATTTCAAAAATTAAAATTCAAAATTCAAATTTTTTTTTTTTTTTTTTTTTAAAATCCGAATTTCAAAAATTAAAATTAAAAAAATTAAATTTTAAACCTAATGGCAATCCTACAAAATCTTATCTAAAAGAGAAAAATAAGGGGAAAAAATAAAAGATTCCTAAATTTCCTAAGGAAAGTATCCTAAATTTATAAACTTCCTAAAAAATTAATAACTAATTTTAGAAAATCCTAGAATATCTAAAAGAGGAAAATAAGGAAAAAGAATCCTACTAAAATAAGAAGTCCTAAAAACCTAAGCTTCCTAAAAGACTCCTACAAAATCTAAAATAAAAAGCCTAAAAATCTCAACTTTCTAAAAATCCTAAATTTATAAACTTCCAAAAAAATTAATAACTAATTTTAGAAAATCCTAGAATATCTAAAAGAGGAAAATAAGGAAAAAGAATCCTACTAAAATAAGAAGTCCTAAAAACCTAAACTTCCTAAAAGAGTCCTACACAAACTTACCTAAAAACTAAAAGAGGAAAATAAGGAAAAAGAATCCTACTAAAATAAGAAGTCCTAAAAACCTAAACTTCCTAAAAGAGTCCTATACAAACTTACCTAAAAGAGAAAAATAAGGGAAAGAAGATTTTGTAAAGCAGAAATCCAAATATTGATTTTTTAATATTTTTTTTATATATATATTTTTTTTCAAAACACAAAAAAAAATCCCTAACCGAATTAATCAAAATTTTGCCGATTTTCCCGGCAGCGGCGCCAAAAACTTGATCGATTTTAAATGTATAACCCTTGCAAGTGCACAAGGTCTATTGCAGTATGACAAGAACAAAGGTGTCGAACCCACAGGGAAATCTTGAATTTTAATTAATTCTTTCAGAGATTTTAAAACGTCCCCAAGGAAGTACCAAAGGACAGATTCATTTTAACCAAAAATTTATCACTTTTTCTAAATGCAAGAAAAATAAATTAATTTAAACAACTAATTACTGATGAATCTAAGAATAATATTTAAATAAGATCAAGAAATATGCTACCCCAGATTTGTACCCCCCTTTCATTAAAGAATCATTCACACCATCACCATCATTCATTCATAAAAATGATTTGAAATAAAGTATGATCATCAATCCCAGATACCTATCTAAAACAATGACTCATTTATCATTGCGGTATGAGTCATGTAAGAAGTATAAGCGTATCTCGTGATGTGTAGATCAAAATAATAAAAATAGACTATGGTATTAATCATAAATATGGGTACTTATCCGGGATCGCATCTTTCCCGATCTCGATTTACTCATCTTTGGTGTATGATCTCCTTGTTCATTCAAAGTCATTCCTCTTTTTATTTCTTTCAAAAATCTTTGGTTACAATGTCTTTTCCTAAATACAATCTATGAATGTAAAAGAAAGACAGTGCAAATCCTAAGTACAATCTACCCAAATCAATCCCTAGAAGAAGGAGAAAAGAAGAACTTTTAAAAAGATGCTCAGAGGAGTCTAAAACCAAAAATAATAATGAATAAATAATCCTTTCAAAAAAACTCTCTCTAAAAAATCTCTAATTATTTCCTAAAAAAAACCCATCTAATTCCTATCTCTAATTCTTGCTCTAATTTTTGCTCTCCTTTTCGAAGTGTTTGATCCGCTTTAAATAAAGCCGAAGTTTCCCAGCCGCAGAGGTGTTTCAACTCGAAAATTTAGGGTCGATTAATTGATCCAATAGGGTCGATGCATCGACCTCCCAGATTTTCGTGAATTCCCGCCGAACTTTACATCAGACACTGCTTCAGTATTTTGGTCATAACTTTCTGTCCCGAACTCGGATTGAGGCAATTCTTGTGCCGTTGGAAAGATGAGAGAAAGATCTACAAATTTTGTGTTTTAATAATTTCATAATTCGGTCATCTTGAATATCCAAATTGAGCTACAAGTCGTACTAAGTTCTCGATGACCCAAAGTTGCAGTGTTTTGACATTATTTTCAGAATTCTTGAGCTGTTTTCTGTACTTGGCTTGTATTTACCTGAAACACTTCAAATCTAATAATTCTTATCAGATAGCCTTCAGGATAGCTAAATATAGGTATCTAGGAGTGAAATATCATCATATTTCACTACTCATCAAGAGACAAAACGTGGAGATATCCAATGAGAAGTTGAGAAATTTTTGCAAGGCAAATGCTATATCGGTTCGGTTGTCGATAAGGATTACAGGGTTGTTGGAGTGATGGGGTTAAGGGCCATCGATGGCTCGACGCTACTAGAATCGTCGGGAACAAACCCAATGGCATCTTCACTAATGCTAGGGAGGTACCAAGGAATTAAGATTAAGATACTTAGAGGGGATAAAAAGTGAGTTGTTTCAAGGAACTAGTGAGAAGAGCATTTGATGCATATTGATGCCTTGGCTTACTTTAGCAATTTCAATTGTTTTCTGTTGTAATAATTGATGAAACTTAAAATACTACATATTGATGATTTTTTCCTATATTTTATTAGGAAGAAAAGCATTTTAAAAGAAAGGTTAATACAATCAATTAGGATCTCAAGAAATCTTTAGTAATCTAAAGTACTTTCGAAGATATTAATAATTTTTTAATGATCTCATTCTTACCTAAATAATAAGATATATAATATAGTATGCATATCACTCTTATCTAACCTGGATATTCTCTCTTATTACTTCTTAAGAGATTTTTAGTAATTAAAAATATATCCTAAAATGTTAATAAAATTCGAATCGATCTCAATCTAACCTAAATAACAATATACATAATATAATATGTATATCTTTCTTAACTACCCAAGATATTCTCTATTTATCAAATATACAAAAAGTTTTTACCAATATGTAGTATTCTAAATTTTATCATCGGTAGCAAAGCAGACCTTTCTCTATTCCACGTCACCCAGTTCAATTGTTCACGTGATTTGGTTTAATCCCGCTAACACAGATCCTTGACGGAACCTTTAAGGGAGATTCAATTATCTAGAAGTGGGCAAATACCTAGATGAGTGTGTCAAGATGACTGGTCCAGTCTGATCGAAAAAGTTGTGGAGTCGAAATCAATTGAGATGGTTGCGGGGAGACAAAACGTGGAGATATCCAATGTGAAGTTGAGAAATTTTTGCAAGGCAATGTTGGAACATTCTACCATTATCACGGCGGGTGCAATATCGATTCTTTTGTCGATGAAGATTACAAGGTCGTTGGAATGATGGAGTTAGGGGATTTTTCAAAAACAATTGATGGGGTTAAGCATCATTGATGGCTCGATGTTACCGGAATGGCTGGGAACAAATCTAATGGCAACTTTGCTAATGCTAGGGAGGTACAATGGAATTAAGATACATGGGACAAAAAGTGAGTTGTTTCAAGGAACTTGTGACAACAGAATTTGATGCATATGGATTCCTTAATGTTCATAGCCTAGGCTTGCTTTTAGCAATTTCTTTTGTTTCCTATTATAGTAATCTTAGGTTTCTTGGTATAAGAATGCTTTAAATGCCTTGAAATTAATTATCATCTAAGAATTAGGGATCGTAAAAATAGAGACTCACTACTTTGGTATCAACTTCTCTCTCTCTCTCTCTCTCTCTCTCTCTCTATATATATATATATATATATTTATTTATTTATTTATTTTTATTTTTTTAAAACGGCCATATGGCCAAGACAACCTCGACAACCGAGGAGGAGTGCACATATATAGATATGACAGTTGCGGAGCAACACCAACGTGAATGGTGAGGACATACCACACAAACCAAACCCACACGTTGTAAAGACAAGGGAGGAAAACAAGCATGGTGATTTGATCCCATGACCTTCCCCACCATGGGGGAGCATACCAACTAGGCTAACGCCTCTTAAGTAACTTTCTATATTTGTTGAACAAACATAGTAAAATTGGAAATTTTCTTTCATTTATTAGATGTCCATAGGGGTCTCAATAGGCATGGCTGGGCCTTAAACAAGTTGATTATAGGGTTTTTTGCATATACCCCCCCGTGTTATGCTAATATTATAAGAAACTCGTTGAGTTATGGGTATTTATTCTGCAACCCCTACTTTTGTGTTTCTGTTTCATATAACCCCAGCCACGAGTTTATGGACGGAAAGCCTAGTTTGCCTTTAATGAAACCAATATTTTAAAAATACCACCATTCTAAAAGGCCCTTCATTCATCTATATTTACAAGTCATGCCATTAAAGTTTATCACCATTCTAAAAGACCTTCATTCACCTTTATTTACAAGTCATGCCATTATAATTTACCACTATTCTAAAAGGAGTACCTTTAAATCCACCCACAAAATCTTTGAGTCTACCTACGCTGAAACACATCGACTGCATTGAATCAAATGATGGAGATTTTTTATCGTCCCAATCTTTCATGAGATTGATCTTTAGATCATGGGTGTACCATCAAACGGTCAATTTTTTATTTCATGTGGTACACACCCCTAAAAGTGACCTTAATATCAATTTTAAGCATGCACGTGATTTAAGGTCACTTTTATGAGATGTGTGCCACATGAAATAAAACTTTGACCATCTGATGGTACGATCATGATCTCAAGATCCATCATGTGAAAGATTGGGAGGATAAATGAACTCTATCGTTCGATTCAATTCAATCAACGTGTTTCAGCGTGGGTGAACTTAAAGATTCAGTGGGTGGATTTAAAGGTACTCTTCTAAAAGGCCCTTCATTCACCCATCAGATTCAAGACTCATCAGATGGGTGATTCCCCCATTAAAGCATGCCAACGTTTGGACAAATACTCAACCAATGAAGGATTTGTGGCAAACGATACAATTATTTTTGAAAAGAAAACCTTGAATCTACATGCTCCACTCAAAATACTCATCCTTCTAATTTCCTATATGATTCAAGACCCATTTTTAGGAATTGGATTGCCTAACCGCGTTTGCTTCCATCCGCCGAATCTTTGAGTTCACCCATACTAAAACATATTGATTGCATTGAATAAGATGATGGAGATCGTTTAGGCATATCATTAGACGATCAGTGTTGTATTTCGTGGCACACATCTCAGAAAAGTGACTTTAACATCACGTATACGGTTAAAATTAATTTTAAGGTCATTTTTTTGAGTGTGTACCACATGAAATAAAAAATCAAACATCTGATGGTGCCACCATGATCTCAAGATCCATCATGTGAAAGGTTGGGGCGATAAACAATCTCCATCGTCCGATTCAATGCAGTCAACCGTCTAATGGTGCCACTGTGATCTCAAGATCCATCGTGTAAAGGTTGGGACGATAAACGATCTCCATCGTCCGATTCAATATAGTCAATGTTTTCCAGCGTGGGTGAACTCAAATATTTGGTGGCAGGATTTAAAACTACTCTTTTCTGTAAGTGGAGGGGTGGATTTAAAATTACTCTTAGCACGTGTAGAGGGTGGCAATTTAGTAATTTAATTTTTAAAAGGCTAAATATGGTATTTAGGCTATTCTTTAACGGCTGATTAATCATTTAAAGTAGCATTCGTTAAAGAGGGTGTTTTATAAACACCAAAATGCTAACTTAAGGGGTTTAAAGCAAATAGCTATAATTGGGGGGGTTATTTGTAATATCAACATAACTCAGGGGGGTATTTGCATAAAACCCTTGATTATATATTGGGCTTCTTCGAGCTATCCCGTACTTAGACCGATTGTTAATGTGACAGCCCAATTTTTGGCACCCCGAAACCCGTGCCATCAGCACGATCATCTTGACCGTGCCCCTTGACTACGCATGGAACACTGGTATATCAAACAACAATAATAAACTGAAAATAATAACTAGAATTGCGGAGTAAATATTATTTTAAAAATCTCTCAAAAGACAGTTCTACCTTCATTCCCCTGCATGAATGGGGAACCGATCCGAACCATCGATGATTGTCAATCATCACAGATGGTTCGCCCCAAAAGAATAATCTCATAATTTAATTACATTGTTTAACAAAAACAAGGCTTGACATACCAAGCCGTACCAAATAAGCTCACAAAAACTCTCAAAGATGCACAACGGAGTCCTCTAGAAGAAGTCCTCAGGAGGTGGCTCCAACTCGTCACCAGGCGCAAGGTCCGACTCACCAGGGTCAACGTCCCCTGAAGCCTCAGCAGCTGCTAATAGTGGACCTGCGACGTATAGACTAAGGGTGAGCTACATCCTAGCTCAATAGGGAATAAAACACAGTGAACATATAAATTAAAACTCACATATATTCCATGATATGCCATGCATGATGTGTCTATGCAGTTACTGAGAAAAACAGTTGAAAAGAATCATATTTTACTGATAGTTTACACATGTCTTTTAATTAATCATGAATGACACTGAAATGGCCTAAAGCAAAACTTAACCTTTCAACTTAAGTAATCCCCGAGCAATATAGCATCGAGCCCCGATGAGATACCTTTCATTGTCATCTATATAGACAGTTTTAAACGTATTCCCTGAGAATACAATTAGTACCCAAGCCCCTTTCCCCTGGGGATCGGTGGCGGGGTTTCAAACATATCACAACATCCCTGGGATGTTCTTATTGTGTACGGATACGCCTCCGCACTGGCCTACGGTTTCGCCGCTGTATCGGTCACGGATATCTTGCCGCGTCAGTCGTGGGTATCCCGCCACGTCGATGGGGTATCCTATCAAACCTCAAATAACAAAAATATCAAGTGCTTTATATATAGTTATTCACCGTGTAAGTATGGTATCTTATATCAGTTGGGCCCTATCAGACATTATTCATTCTTAGATACATCCCTGGGATGTATCTATTCCCGTGCATCACACCTGATGCTCTTATTACTTAACTTCCTCATCCCCTGGGGATGGCTCATTATTAGATGCTCTTATTGATGTCACTCACACACACTCTTCACAAAACTTTAAGTAATAAAACAGTTTTCAATTTGATTATATATCACTACATACATGCTCTTGCAAATTAAAGTACATGTTCAAGGTGTTCCCTACCTCAAGTTTCAGATAAAACATGCATCAAGGTCCCACGTGGCTCCTTGTGCCCAAGTTCACGCGTACCACCTATGGTACAACATAGCACATGCAACACATCATTAAAGATGCAACAAGGAAGGTCCAAGACCCTCTGAGAATCTTGAAGTCAAACTAAAAAGTCAACAAAAATTAAGTCAGTCGATTAATCGAACTCCAAGGTCGATTAATCGAATCAAATTCGATTAATCGATTCCCAAAATCGATTAATTGAGATTTCAAATCGATTAATCGATTCTTAAAATCGATTAATCGAGATTCCCAATCGATTAATCGATTCCAAATCGATTAATCGAAATTCTCAACTCTTTCAGTTCGATTCTCAATTCGAGTAATCGAAATCTCAAAATCGATTAATCGATCCCAAATCGATTAATCGAAATCCCAATTCGATTAGTCGATTTCCCCAAACCACTTTCCTCCAACCACTGGAGGTTCCCAGTCGATTAATCGACATCTAAATCGATTAATCGAAATCCAAAATCGATTAATCGAATCTCAGTTCGATTAATCGAATTCGGGTTTCTTTGACTTTTCAACTTCTTAGGGAAAATCGATTAATCGAAACCCAATTTCGATTAATTGATTTGGCCAGATTTAGCCCCCCTTTGGGCTGTTCTTCCAAATCTTTTGCCATCTAATTTCTTTCTTTTTCTAAGCCTTTATCCTATGGTTTAAACCATTCCTAACTATAATTAAGCTCCCATAACTTATGCATTTAATTCACAAAGAATTCACAAGGATTTTACCTTCAATCAATCTCAAATTGATTCGATCTAGTGGTTGGAAAGGCTAGGGTTCCAGCTTTGGTTCTAGCGAATCCCTAGCGTCGAATCCGGCGTTAATTGCTTGAATCCCCCTTCCTCAACTGGCATTAACTCCTTGCATAAACTATGCTCTCCTTCTCTCTCTCTCTCTTCTTTACTCTCTCTCTCAACAACCAAACAAAAGAGAAACTAGGGCTATTAAACCCTTTTATCTCCCCTCCAACCTGTGTGTTGAGCACATACACTAGAAGTAGGTGTATGTGACTCCAGATTTCGTCTCATTCCACACATTCACTTAAATTCTCACATCTCATTCGTTCATCTTATCCTACGTCTACTCGTGAACTCTTACATGGTCAAACCTATGACCAGTCAGGCACGGATCCCGAGGTAACTGTTTAACGCAAATTTTTTGGGATATTACATCCTCCCCACCTTGGGAATTTTCGTCCTCGAAAATAAACCAAGGGCGTCGGTCTGGTCCCCCCCCCCCCCACTCTTGGGTGAGGTGGACCAGTTGATTAACACAACATAGCAGAAACACACACATAGCATAAAATATAATTGCACTAGAAAATTTACAAAATTATTATATTAATTAACAGAAAATTTACAAAATATTTACATTAATGTAACCCACAGTACAACCAAAATTTTTCTATACAACCAAAATACAATGCAAAGTATGGCAGTCTAAGGCTCATGCCGTCCCCTCGCCAGACTGGTCGGGTGGTGGAGCAGGCTGCTCCATCTGAGCTGGTGGAGCTATGGGGGTTGGCTGGTCTCAAGTGGTCACTGGTAGTAGCGGTGGTTTGTGGTGTGGCTGGCTCATCTAGTGGGCGTGAAAGGTCACAGGCTTGGTAGCCTTGATGGTGGGATGGAAGACTAGACCCCGATGGAAGGCGGTGCGTCCCGCGGTCCACTCCTCCTCCTGGGCAAGGCGCCGCCGATAGTCCAACGGGTAGATGTAGCGGAGGGTATGGAACATCAGAAAGTCCATCCTCCGGTTCATCCTCTCGTTGTTGGCCTCCATGTGTGCCAACACGTCCTCGATGGTAGGACCGGAGAGAGCTGCGGGTCGACGACGGGATGAAGTCGGCGTCGCCGAGGTAGATGGAGGTGGTGGTGTAGCTGCTGTGGTAGGAGGTGGGATAATAGACTGGCTCGCAGCCGGTGGAATAACAGGTGGAGCCTCCTCCACTGGTGGTGCTCCGTCGGCGGGTAGGTCTAGCTGTGGTGGTGGGGGTAGTGGTGGTGCTACAGCTGCGCCTTCAGCTGGTAAGACCTTCTTCAGAAAGTTGTAACTACGGTTCCATGAGGAGTGTGAGAACCGTTTGATATTATCCGTCGCCCGCACCTCGTGGGGCAATATCGTGTATGCCAGAGCGTCAGAATAGCTCTCCAATATGCTCGAGATGAGCCGAGCATAGGGCATCATTTATTTGGGCCTTAGGTTGCCCTTCATTAACTTGCCCTTCCTGTACCTCATCCCTTCAAGGATGATCATGGTGGCGTCGAACCAACGGCCCTTGTAAGCCACGTAAAGTGCTTGTTGAACCAACTCTACCCGCTCGGTATCGTGTCGCATCGGGTAGAGGTTGCACTCAATGATGGAGTCGAGCATCCACATATACGGAGGTAAGTCTACCCTCCGAATTGAGGTGCCCGAACCCCTCTTCCCCTTGGTTATGTCACAGATGATCTCCTCGACATCCACCTCCTCTTGGAACGATGGGAATAGGGTAGTCTCAGGGACAAAGTCCAAATAGCACTCAAGTGCCTCATGGAAGTGACGGCGCGTAATTGTGTAGTCTCGACCCTCTATCTTGGTCAAGACTATGTCGTCAGTTGGGCCGTCTCTCAAGCCCTGGTAAAACAGTCGAACCAACCGAGGGTAGTAGGACCCACGAGTCAGTTTCAAAAGATTGCCGAGTCTGGCATTTTCAAGGTACCTACGAGCCCAATTGGTCTCGCCTTGCACATTAGGGTTTGTGAATAGGGTTGGGTCGATAATGTAATTGATCCCAATGGTCTTAGCCGCCCAGCACTCGTTGGGTTGAACTACATTGGTGGGTGGTGGTGGCATAGGTGTGGATTCACGTGGACACTTACGCGAAGATGTGCCCGTCGACCCGGATGTGGTGTCCGATGCCGATGGTGACGGAGTCCTCACGGGTGATGGGGTAGGTGGTGGCGGTGCGGCATTCTTACGCCGTACCGGGAGTTTTGTGGTTACCTTCTTTGAAGACAATCGGGTTTTTAGCGGCATTATGGTAAAAATAGAAGAAAAGCTAGGGTTTACAATTGGAATTCGAAGAAAATGAAATCCTAGGGTTTACCTTAGGTCTATGATGCGATGGTACTCGAATCCGATCCGAAATTTATGGAAAAAGTGCAAACCCTAGAGTGCTCGGTCGGTTGGAGAAGAGGAAGAAGAAATGGTGCCCAAAACTCAAAAGCTCAAATGATTTCGAATGGGGAACAAAATCCCCAAATTTATATATATAGGCTCCGATTCCATTAATCGATTTCTCAAAGTCGATTAATCGAGTTTCAAAATTAGTCAAGGCGCTCGAAATAGATTAATCGATTAGTCGAAATACAAAATCGATTAATCGAAACCCCTTTCGATTAATCGAAATCGGAGTCGTTAAACTTTCAAATTTTTGAGCTCACTGTGTTAGCCAGTCAATTAATCGAATCTCATTTCGATTAATCGAAACTCCCAAAATCGATTAATCGAATTTTACTTCGATCAATCGAAATCGTATGGTCCTTCAAATTTTTCCACATTCCTCAAATGACTCGATTAGTCGAATTTTCCAGTTCGATTAATCGAATTACAAATCGATTAATCGAAATCGTCATCGATTAATCGAAATTGCATATAACTCAATTTCTCATTGAAAATCCCTTAAGTTATTCTGTTAATCGAATCTCAAGATCGATTAATCGAAATCCAAATTCGATTAATCAAAACTTAGATCGATTAGTCGAATTCACTGTTACTTTAAATCTTTCAAATATCAGGCTCACTGGCCTCTATCAGTCGATTAATCGATTTACAAAATTGATTAATCGAATTCCCTCAATTAATCAAAATTTTCAAAATTTTCATTTGCCTAAGTTCGTCCTCACTGGCTGATGTCAGTCGATTAGTCGACCAAAACTCGATTAATCGAATCCTCAAATCGATTAATCGATTTGAAAAATCGATTAATCGGTTTTGACCCGACTTCTCGAATTCTGTGGTTTCTTTTGTCCTCTATTTCCATGGTGACATCTATCTCAAATTTTTTTCAAATTCTCATTGAATATATTGACTAACTGGTCATTATTGAATTATATGGAAGATGAGAATCCGCAAACATTCTTGCTATGTCACGATTTTGGTACTCTCAAATTGTCTCAAACAAGCTCGGATATTGTTCTCTCACGTCGGCTTCTCGTTCCCACGTAGCCTCTTCGGTCGGATGATTCTTCCATCGAACAAGCACTAAGGGGATCACTTTAGTGCGTAGTACTTGTTCCTTCAGATCCAAAATCTCCGCCGGTTCTTCTATCATGCTCATGTCCTCATACATCTCCCAAGGTTGACTTCCTAACACATGAGATGGATCATTTACGTACTTCCTGAGCATCGATACGTGGAACACATTATGTACCCAATCAAATAGCGGTGGAACACATTATGTACACATTATGTACTTCCTGAGCATCGATACGTGGAACACATTATGTACACATTATGTACCCGATCATTCACGTACTTCCATGATATGCCATGCATGATGTGTCTATGCAGTTACTGAGAAAAACAGTTGAAAAGAATCATATTTTACTGGTAGTTTACACATGTCTTTTAATTAATCATGAATGACACTGAAATGGCCTAAAGCAAAACTTAACATTTCAACTTAAGTAATCCCCGAGCAATATAGCATCGAGCCCCGATGAGATACCTTTCATCGTCATCTATATAGACAGTTTTAAGCGTATTCCCTGAGAATACAATTAGTACCCAAGCCCCTTTCCCCTGGGGATCGGTAGCGGAGTTTCAAATATATCACAACATCCCTGGGATGTTCTTACTGTGTACGGATACGCCTCCGCACTGGCCTATGGTTTCGCCGCCGACGGGCCACGCATATCCTCCGTCATGCATTGGGTATCCCGCCACGCCTATCAAACCTCAAATAACAAAAATATCAGGTGCTTTACATATAGTTATTCACCGTGTAAGTATGGTATCTTATATCAGTTGGGCCCTATCAGACATTATTCAATCTTAGATACATCCCTGGGATGTATCTATTCCCGTGCATCACACCTGATGCTCTTATTACTTCACTTCCTCATCCCCTGGGGATGGCTCATTATTAGATGCTCTTATTGATGTCACTCACACACACTTTTCACAAAACTTTAAGCAATAAAATAATTTTCAATTTGATTCTATATCACTACATACATGCTCTTGCAAATTAAAGTACATGTTCAAGGTGTTCCCAACCTCAAGTCTCAGATAAAACACGCATCAAAGTCCCACGTGGCTCCTTGTGCCCAAGTTCACACGTACCACCTATGGTACAACATAACACATGCAACACATCATTAAAGATGCAACAAGGAAGGTCCAAGACCCTCCGAGAATCTTGAAGTCAAACTAAAAAGTCAACAAAAATTAAGTCAGTCGATTAATCGAACTCCAAGGTCGATTAATCGAATCAAATTCGATTAATCGAGATTTCAAATCGATTAATCAATTCTCAAAATTGATTAATCGAGATTCCCAATCGATTAATCGATTCCAAATCGATTAATTAAAATCTCAACTCTTTCAGTTCAATTCTCAATTTGAGTAATCGAAATCCCAAAATCGTTTAATCGATCCCAAATCGATTAATCGAAATCTGAAATCGATTAATCGAAATCCCAATTCGATTAGTCGATTTCCCCAAACCACTTTCCTCCAGCCACTAGAGGTTCCCAGTCGATTAATCGACATCTAAATCGATAATCGAAATTCAAAGTCGATTAATCGAATCTCAGTTCGATTAATCGAATTCGGGTTTCTTTGACTTTTCAACTTCTTGGCGAAAATCGATTAATCGAAACCCAATTTCGATTAATTGATTTGGCCAGATTCAGCCCCCATTTGGGTTGTTCTTCCAAATCTTTTGCCATCTAATTTCTTTCTTTTTCTAAGCCTTTATCCTATGGTTTAAACCATTCCTAACTACAATTAAGCTCTCATAACTTATGCATTTAATTCACAAAGAATTCACAAGGATTTTATCTTCAATCAATCTCAAATTGATTGGATCTAGTGGTTGGAAAGGCTAGGGTTCCAGCTTTGGTTCTAGCGAATCCCTCGCGTCGAATCCGGCGTTAATTGCTTGAATCCCCCTTCCTCAACTGGCATTAACTCCTTGCATTAACTATGCTCTCCTTCTCTCTCTCTCTCTCTCTTCTTTACTCTCTCTCAACAACCAAACAAAAGAGAAACTAGGGCTATTAAACCCTTTTATCTCCCCTCCAACCTGTGTGTTGAGCACATACACCAGAAGTAGGTGTATGTGGCTCCAGATTTCGTCTCATTCCACACATTCACTTAAATTCTCACATATCATCCGTTCATCTTATCCTACGCCAACTCGTGAACTCTTACATGGTCAAACCTATGACCAATCGGGCACGGATCCCGAGGTCATTGTTTAACGCAAACTTTTCGGGATATTACAGTTAATTGGCCAGCCGGGCCAGCCCATTTAAGAATCGGGTCTACTTACCATAGCCCATATCTAGCCCATGGAAGTCCGGATTGGTCTGAGCTATGAGTTAGCCCAATAATTTCTATATAAAAGAACTCATTTGATCGATTCGGGCAGGGTTTGAGCCGAAGTTAAACTTGCCAATTTTAATAGGGCATTTGAAACCTGCACTACTAATCTCAACAAAAAAAATGACAAAAACAATGGCGAGAGTTCAACCTAATCTTCACATGCTACTGGTTGCTTACTTGCCATGGATAATGGCTCATGAGTGACATTTAACTCCAAAATGGTGTTTAAATGATCTTATACCATAAACGTTAGACTTTTAATCTAACACCATTGAAGTGTGATTTTTCATTATGTCATGCGGTGTACATATGTGATCAATCTAAATTGTCTAAGTTGCAATCTATTATTGGAACATGTCTCATTCCAAAGAAACATGCCTATAAGTAGATGTGAAACATCTGATTGATGAACTATAATATCAGCTATTAAAATTGTAAATAACGGTTGATACTAAAGTCCACTGACTGGATGGTTTAAATCTCCCTAAAATGCCCTTTTTGGGCATGTTGTACACCAATCTATGATCTATCACTTTGACGTGCGGATCACCCACAAGTTAAACCATTGGTGTGTAAGATCATTTAAACACCATTTTGGTATAATGGCTCGTGACTGACATTTAAACACCAAAATGGTATTTAAATTATTTTATACCATTAAATTAGAGCCTTTTCATGTTATACCATTGAAATGTGCTTTATTATTATGCCATGTGGTGCGCATTTGAGCTCAATTTAAATTATTCAAGTAGTCATCCATCATTGGAACATGTAGCTAAAGAATATGCTTATAAGTGAATGTGAGTCATCCGGTTGACGAACTTTAATATCAGCTATTAAAATTAAGAACAACAACTAGTATTAGAGTCCACATATCAGATGAATCAAACCTCCCAAAAAATATCAATTTTGAGTCCATTTCCCTTCGAGTCCATTGCCCTTCTACTTATGATCTATCACTGTGACATTGTGGATTTCTCATATCTTAAACCATTAATGGCGTATGATTGTTTAAATGACCATCAAGAGAGTGGGCCCCTTTTTATTTTTAAGGTGTCATGAGAAATATGTTACCAATATCAAGTTCTTATCTATTCCATAATTTTCCAATGGGATAATGGGTCATGACCATCATTTAAACACCAAATGATCTTACACTATTAAAATGTCACTTTTTATCTCACACTATTAAAATGTGATTTATCATTGTACCATATGGCACACATCTATGATCAATATAAATTACCCAGGTGGCAATCCATTGTTGAAACATGTCGTAGCCAAAGGATCGTGCTTATAAGTGGATGTAAAGTGTAAATCATCCGATCGATGAACTTTAATATCAGCCATTAAAATTAAGAATAATTATTGGTATTAGAGTACACAGATTGGATGGTTTGAACAGGGCCGGCCCTGACATTTTGGGGGCTCAAGGTGAATTCAAAAAATGGGGCCCTTGCTTCATATTACTTTATAATATATAAAAAATTCGCCACATATTTTTTTTGACAAATAAAATAGGGGAGCCATTACTTGCACACATTTTTCAAGTGATTGCACCAAATTAAAGGAAGACTTGGTATTTTAGGGACATGTGATATGTAAAATTGCAAAATGGGCCGTCTGATTTGAAGCTCGTGATCAATAGATCTTTGGGGCATAAAATTGGAGCAAAACACAATACATGTCATATGATCTATTGTAGTCAACTGTTGAATTATATAATAGCTTTTGACTCAATTTAATCAAATGATGAAAATTATATTTTGTTCTAATCTTTTGCCATTGATATCTTTAAATCATAGCCTTCAAATCAAACGGCTTAGATGGTGTTTTCACATAGTAGAGGTCACCAAACTTGCAGGTCTTTCTTTTAAATTCGGTGCAATCTGGTGCAATAACTTGAAAAACGTGTGCAAGTAATGGCTCCCATAAAATAGTACTCATATTCTAGTTTACTATATATATAATTTAAAAATGTAACTAAAAATTTAATACAAGTAAATATTAAAGGAAAATACAATAAAATAAGAAAATTTAATACTAAAAAAATTCAGATTGTGTAAGAAATTCTAGAAGAAAATGTTGAAAGAAGTCATCTATCATACGCCTTCTCTTCTTAAATCAAATAGCCTTTAAATAATTTTATGAGGCAATTGTTGATCCCAATCCCGGATGAGAAAAGAGGGGGTTGGTGTCACATTGACAAACAGTTGTAAAAAGACCCTGTTAATTCCCTAAAAGCCGACTCTAAATAGATGAGAATACTATTATGATGATGGTGATGAAACTATAAATGCAACAAATGGTCCTAGATTGATCCTAATATCTATTGTCTTTTATAGATCCTACGGAACAATGTTCACTTGATTTATACAGGTACCAATCCAATAGATCAATTAGTATTTGGTCAAAATTTCACTTTTTAAATAAAAGTCAATAGAACAAGACTTATATATATGACCATTTGAGTGGTCAAATCTTCATGGAGATTTTGATCTGAACTCACGTAGAAAAAAGATTTTCCTAATCCTCTTAAAGCTTATTGATTGAGTCGGATCAGACGATACAGATCGTGTTTCACCTCGATCTTCCACACAATGGATCTTAAGACTATGTCTCCCACCTATCATATGATTACTTTTATTCAACATGTCACATCCCCAAAACATGACCCTAAAATCACGTTTGAGTTTGAGCGTGATGTATGCCATTGCACACAAGATACACTTTTTGGGAAAATGTCATATGTGCCATGTGGAATAAAAATCTGAACGTATGATAGGTGGCATATGGTCTCAAGATCCCTTGTGTGGAAGATCGAGGTTAAAAAAATCTTCATCGGACTCTGATCTGACCCAATCAACGAGTTTATGAGGCTACACACAAGAGAGCTTCTAGAAAACGTGTGGGTGCAAACAGTCAAATAGACTTTTAAAGAAAATAATTAACTACTCTGATGAAAATGATGAAATTTCTAAACAAAATTTTAACTCGAAAAGACACAAAATTGGTATCGGGTAAGAGTAAGGTAACCAAATTCAGGGCCCTTTAGCCTTATAAATTTTTTTTTTTATAAAAAGCCCCTATTTTTTAATAAGCAAATAGGATTTGGGGCCCCTTAAAAATCGGGGGCCCAAAGCTCTTGCCTAGCTGGCCTTGATTCAGGGCCGACCTTGGGTTTAAATCTCCCAAAAAGTGTAATTTTTGGACATATAGCCCTTCAATTGATTATATATTATACTGACGGTATGAATTTCCAAGTTCATAAGCCAACGAAATGATATAAGACCCTTTAAACACCATTTGCTGTTCAAATGACATTTAGGAGTCATATCCCTTTCCCAAAATAGATGGGCCACTGCTACGGAAAGTGACAATAACGATGGATCAAGATATCATTTTATATTGGGGCAATAAATACCAATATTCCAAGGGTATGACAAAATCATCAATGGTCGGTGACTTACATTTAAACACCATTTGATCTTACACCATCATTTTAGATTTATTTTTTAATTTTTTTATATGGTCATTCGGCCGAGACAATTTTGAAAATTGAGGAGCAAATACGCCACAACTATAATGGTGAAGATTAATTAATGGAACCCACACCTTATAAAGACAAGAGTAAGAAACAACGTAGAAGATGAGAAACAACCCACGACCTACTCCTTCACACTGGAGGGAGCGTACCAACTGAGCTAATGCCTCTTTCGACCATTAAAGTGTAGCGTATAAAATGTAATATATTTTTATACCAAATGGTGCATATCTGCTAATAATTTAAATTATCCAAGTGACAATCCATCAGTAAAACATCCCTATGAGTATATGTGATCAACAATCTATTTTGTAAATTTTGATATGATCGATTAACAAATAAGAACAGCAACGGTTGATATTAGAGTGTATACATTGAATAGTTAAAATTTTACATATGGTAAAAGCCTCTTTGGGAATATGGCCATTTGGCCAAAGAATGAGCCAACATTGGTCCTTCCCGGATCGGCTAAACAACACTAAATGGCTCTTCCCTTTTTTCTCTGTCTTTGTTTGCTGTTATTGCTTTATATATTATTTTTCCTTTTTTATATATTTTTTATACACTTGCATAAAAAAAACAAAGAAATGAGTCTTAGACATATTGTCTTTTAGCGTATGATCTATCACTTTGAGAGTATGGACTATTGGAATCTTAAAAATCATTAATAGTGTAAAATTATTTAAACCAATGACTCAAAATCTGTTTCGGTATTAGATATTAGTCCATGGAGGGCTGATACTAGTCGGCCGATTCTGTTATGGATCGGCCCTTAAAAAAAACATATGTCTCGATTCAAACCAATACATCGGCCAACACTCAGGTCTGTATCGGCCAATGCATATCGGCCAATACTCAGGCCCATATCGGCTAATATGGATATCGATACCGAGTTGGAGGACGGACACATATAGGAGTTTGCCAAAAAATTGATATGAATCGCATGCACTTTGTCTATATAAAATGTATCCTCCATATGACACTGTCCCCATGTGATTTATTAATTTTTAAGACTTTTATGGGTAAAAGGAGAAAATAAAGCTACCCAAACCTCTCTGTTATAAATTTCGGTCGCTTCTCTGATACACCTCTCTCTATGCGCTTCCCTCATGCACCTCTCTCCATGCGAGGGGAACTTCGAAGTTTGAACGCCCCCACTCTATATACTCAATGTATAACCAAGTTCTTTAGATTGGTAGAAGAAGCCGTTTCCAAAAATAAGAGCCGGGCTTAGTAATCTGAGAACAACTCATTTCTCAAAAACTTTAAAGAAATCATGGGTCAACCTTATTTTCCCCAAAATCTTGTAATTTCTGCTATGTTCTTTCTCGGCTTCTCACAAGGTAAGTTTCTTCTTTTTCTTCTTCATCTTTATATATTTTTTATTTTTTATTCTGTGTTTGTTTTATTTTGATCCTCATACGATTTGCTAAAGTGACAAGCCAGGAAACTTTGGCAAAATCGGGAAAAAATTGGTAAATATCGGGAAAAGCCGGAATTATGAAAAAAATATAAAAAATTAGAAATATATATAAAAAAGTTTTAAACTAATATTTATGCATTTAGATATTAAAAATATGATGTATAAAACATAAAAAATTATATCAACTAACAATTTACTAATTCTTAAATATATGCGCATGTATTGATTTAAACCATAAACTATCCTTCACAAAATTAAGTTTCAATAGTCTATGAAGCATTGAATAATCAACCATAATTATCGAAATTATAAAGTTAAATAATGAATTCACAACTATAATTTAGTTAAAGTTATGATCTTTGTAAAGAACATCATAAATAATATTATCGTTTTCATTTGCGTCATTGTTAGCAACTTCTTCAACGTCATCCTCATGACTTAGTGGCGCAAAAGATACCTCTCGGAATACTTTGATGTGCTCAAGATAAATCGGTACACAATTTTATTTTTTTATTATCTTTACTTGTTCTTTTCATAAGCAAATTTATCCGAACGTACACCAAGTCTTTCAACCTCTTAGGTTCTAACCTAGCTATTTTTAATACATGTCGCTTCAAATGCACTCAAATTTCTTTCGCAAGTAGAAACATTACATAATTGGCTAAGCAATTTTATTGTCATTTTTTTAATATTTTAATTTTTTTATTAATTAAACTTTACCTTCACAAATCACAACACATCAAAACAAACAATCGTAATTGTCCAAGTGTTAAGTGGGTTTTTCAATAAATGATATTAAGAAAATAATATTTATTAAAAGTTAAATGTGTTATATATTATATTATAAAAGTGCTATAGATTATATTATATTATAATATAATAATCTGCAATTTGTAGAGCTTGTAGACTAGTAGGTTGTATCGTTGCAGCATCTTATATTACATCATATTATGTTATAATATAATATAATAATATATTATATGATATTATATTTATAATAGTCTGCAATTTGTAGAGCTTGTAGACTAGTAGATAGTACCACTTTAGGTTGTAGCTTCTTAACTTCATTAACCGTGTAAGTGTAGAGTTGTAGATTGTAGGCTACTTACTAGGCTATAGGTACGTAACTAGGTTCTTTAGCTTTTTTAAGCATTTTAGTCTTGAGAAGAAAAGAAGCAAAGAAGAAAAAGAAAAAGATACTAGAGGGAGAATGTGAGAGCCGATCGTCGTTGGGATTTAACGATGGTCGTTGTTGTATCGTCTCAAAAGAAAATCTTAACCTTGGAGCTTATGTTTTATTCCCCCCCCCCCCCCCCCCCCCCCAAGTTAGTTGGCCAAATTGCCGACTCGCTGATTTAGCGATTTGACCGCCTTTTTTATTTTTTTTCTAAGAAGGCGGTTAGTCGGCCAAATTGCCGACTTGCCGATTCAGCGATTTGGCCAACTAATCGCCGAATACATCGAAATACTTAAAATCGGATACTATCGCCGCTTTTTTGAAGAAGGCGGTGATGTTTGTCACTATGGGATTTGGGAGAAAGGAAATGACATTTGAGAGAAGAGCTTCCTTGAATCAAATTGAGGTACATTTTTCCTTTTTTATTATCTATAGGGAGCTGAAATTTGAACTAGAGATTTGTAGTGTGACACATAGTTAAAAAAAAAGACTTCATTATTTTTTAGATTTATGCCACATGATACATAATCTAACTCGTCTGATTTGAAGATCATGATATAAAGATCGTTAGGGCAAAAAATTGGCATGAAACATGATCTCTACCATATGATTTGGTAGAGTCAACAAATGAATCAGATGATGGACTTTCACTATATTCAATCCGGCGATAAAGCTCGCATTCTGTGCCAATCTTTGGCCTCAAAGGTCACGTTGATGTAATCTCTGAGGGCGCCTACTTCGAATCAGAGGATGAATTTTTTTTTTTACCCCACTATTCACATGATGGATCTTGAGATCATGAACGTACCATCAAACGGTCTGTTTTTTATTTCATGCTGTACTAATCACAAAAAATAGAGAACAACTCTTTGCTCACAAGATGAAAAATCGACCGTCTAATAGTAGTATGGTATCAAGATCTTTCTTTTTTAATCATGTTGCCCGGTACAAATCTTGTGTGTAAGTTTTAGTTCCTTATCTAAATTATGACATGGCGAGGGAATACCGTGGATCTAATCTACTAATAGTATGGTATCAAGATCTTTCTTTTTTAATCATGTGCCCCGATACAAATCTTGTGTGCAAGTTTTAGTTCCTTATCTAAATTATGACATGGCGAGGGAAAGGTATTCGTGGATCTAATACCGTCCATCCAGTTAGACAACATTAAACTCACTCTCTCCCCTCAAAAATCAGCTAGAGGAGAAAACCGAAAAAGTGATGACATACTCTCTTTCATCTAACACCGTTGACTAATATTGGGGTTGTGAATTCTCGAATTTCACTAAGAGGGGTTTGTGAATTCTCGAATATCAGTCGCCATCAATAGTTGTGGAATCTAACACCATAGAATACCTCAAACCTAACTAAGGATTCTTATGGTGCAACTGATGATTCCACCGCTCACATTGTTGACTGCCTTGAATAAGATGTTAGAGGTCATTTTTGGTATCAATCTTTTACGCATTAGATTTTAAGATCATGAACCGAGTTAGAAACTTTTATAAGAGGGGGCCAAAGTATGAACAAAAAATATATAAAAAAAAAAGGCCAAAACATGAATGAAAAATATATTAAGATTATGAAAAATGAAAATAACATTCATTCAATGTTAACAAAATATAAACATAAGAAAAATGATAAAACAATTGTTTCTTATTATATTTAGACAGCCGATTAGGTCTTTGACGGTGACCGTCCTCCAAGATACACTTCACATGGCATCCAAAACACATTTTGGGTGCCATGTGGAGTATGGGTGCGTTATTTAGATCAATTTAAAAAATTAAATTTAAAAAAAAATATTTTTTGACACAAGTCAAACTTGGACTAATATCAACAATCCAAATTTTATTGCTAAAGAAATACATGGTAAAAATGAGTTTTTAATTTATTTTTTTCAAAGATGATCTAAATAATGAACCTTTACTCCATATGACATCAAAGTAGTGTTACAAGTACCACATGATGGTTTATATAGGATCTTGGAGGACGCTTACCGACCTCCAATTGCAGGATAAAATCCTTTTCCTTATATTTAAATTTCAACTCAATAACCTAACAAAATGAAATCCAAAAATGAAATCCGACATTCTTTGAGATCCAAAAAATTATTTATAATTGAATATGTACTTGGGAAATCACTATCCTATTTTTGGATTATCAACATTTATTTTTTTGTGGGGTTTATGGGCTTGAAATTTTGCTTTGATTTTGTTGGGTTATTAGGAAAATTTACAGAAAGGGAGAGAGATGGGGGAATCTAAGGTGGATTACGAGGACCTTGGGGCTACCACAAAGCCAAAAATTGAAGGTTTCCTCAACCCGTTTCCACCATGGTTTAACTTACATCTTGCTTAAAATCTTGGGTTGTAAATAAACATACTTTGTCATTGGTGGAAAAGTATCTTGATTTACCAACCACCATTTTTCCTTCTCAACTTAGATTTCATGTAATTAAAAAGTTAGTTGTTTTGAATCTGACTATTGAGATCGCTTTTCATTTCATTTTTGGATAAATGTGAGATCATGGGCGTATTATCCGATGGTCAGATTTTAATTTCATATGACATACATTCTAAAAAATAACATAATTATAGACATACATAAAAAAAATCTAACTCTTTGATGGTTGAGAGTTATTCGAAGTAGTCAACTGTTTAAGCATGAAAAATCTGAGTTGAGATGGAGAAATTTTGGGTTGAAAATAAGGTATCCAAAAAGTTTCTTATAAATCTGCCCGCTTCTCTCTCAAACCTTTCCCTCACGCTCATAGCATGTGTATCCCACTAGTATTTTTTAATTATATATATTTAATAAGACAGGGTACCTCTATTCATGCCTACCAGATTACACTAAAACCCGGTGACCGTCATTAATCAGACGACCGTGAATGTCTCTCATGCCAATCTTCATCACAACAAATCTTCAAATCATGGACGTGCCATTAGATAGTCAAGTTAATGATTACACGTGACACCAATCCCAAAATGTGGCTCTAAAATCACATTTGAGCGTGATCTGTCATGTGATTTTAGAGCCACGTTTTAAAATTTGTGCCACTTTCGAATTAGATATTTGACTTTCTAATGGCACGCTCATGGTCTCAACTCTCAAAATCCGTTGTGTTGAAAATTGGCATGAAAAGAGGTCAACATAATGCAATAGGCACGAATAGAGGTATCCAAGAGGCATTAGGCTGTGTTTGAATTCGCTCTTTCAGGGCAAAGAGTAGCTCTTTTGCTCTTTGGCTCCGGTAAAGATCTGCTTTCATATTTGACAACATAGCTCCTCGCCCTATTTGCTCTAACGGAGAACTGTTTTAAGTGATAAAACTGCTCTATGTCTAAGTATGATTTTATCTGCTGTAATAGAGAGCGAGCAGAGAGCTGCCTCTGCTTTTATAATAGCTAATCCAAGTGATGGGAATAATGAGAACTCTTTTGTTGTACTATTTTTTTTCCTTTAATAGTGAGCTGGTGTTCTATCCAAAAAAAATAAAAAAAAATAGTGGGCTGGTGTTAAAATGAGATAAAGTTATATTATACACTGGGTTGATTCAGAACCACTGGCGTTGCCACATAGAAGGGTGGGGGCTCAAGCCCTCATTTAATTCTAGAGTTTCTATTAAGTATGATTCTTATACAACCTTTATTTGTATTTAAGCCCCTAAATCAATGATAAAATAACTACTAGTATTATATTTATCATTTATAGCCCCTGCCAATAAAAAATCTTGACTACACCTTTGCTCAGAACTCAACAGAAAAGATAATAGGATTTTTGGTTTTTGGCACCCAAAATCAAAACTGAACCGATCCAAAACCAGTTTTGGATTTTTGGTTTTGTATCCGTTTTGGATCGCTTTTTTGCAGTTCGACTTCATTGGTTCTCGATTTTTGATTTTTTTTCACCCCTGTTATATCCGCATTTTTTTTCACGTGGATTGCGTGGCAGGGACATGGAGACCTGTGAACATCCCGAGTGACACATCGAGACGAGTCAATCACCTAATTCCAACTCAATGTAGAATTTGCTCCCCACTCTTTCAAATGGAAAATTCAATTATCGACACAAATGGAACTCCAAGGATTAATCAATTTCTTCTTCATATTTTTTGGAGGACATATAAAGCTCCGGTGCATTGCTTAGATTATTAATTTTTTTTTTTTGAAAACCGTCTCTATTATTTCTTTTTTTCACCTTTTTACCATTGAAATTCATCAAACTTTAACTTTTATTTTTAATTAATTAATTTATTTTTTTAATTGATCTAAAGTGTCAACTCATGCTCCACTTAGCACCCAAACAGGATTTACTCCATTTTTCTCTCAAATTTCAAAAATAAAATATGTGATATTTTTTTAGCCATTTATATGTTGTATATATAGTTTACTACAATATATTCTTATTTTTTTAATTTCACACTTTTTTATGACCTGAAAGTATAGATTTCTCATTTATTTGATGGTATAATACAACTTTAAGTATTGTTAGCCAACATATGATACATATCTCGTAATCATTACAAAATTAATATAAAATATTGATTAAAGTTGCCTTTGTGTGTACGTTTAGCAAAAAAGTAACTTTAAAATGAAATGACAAAAATGTCCTTATTTTTATTAATGCATTCAATAGTTTATAAGTAGGTAAAAGTTAGAAATTAGAAATTAAATTTATCCTATTATGTCAATGACTCAATATAATTTACTAGAATATATTCTTACTTTTTAATCTCACTTTTTTAGAGATGATACGGTGTATATCCCTTAGAGTGATTTAATATATACCTTGAGTTATAGTAATTCTAAAAATGGGGGAGAAGCATTCTAATATAGTGAAACAAAGCATGCAAAGAGAATATTCTTATCATGTGGGGTTTTAAAAGGTCCTTAGTAAATTACATCACTATCCATCTTTTTTATCAAATTACATCACTACCCTTTTGCTTAGCAAATTACATCACTACCCTTTTTTCTTAGCAAATTACATCACTACCACTCTTTCTTAGCAAATTACACTACTACTCATGGTCTTAACAAATTACATCACTATCCTTATTTCTTAGCAAATTACATCACTATCCTTATTTCTTAGCAAATTACATCACTATCCCTCGATGAGCGATGTGCATTGGGTAACGAATACTATTATAAGAATATATGTATATATTTTTTTACGAATCCGAATATCAAATCCAAAAGAGAGAAATAATACTATTTCGAAAAATATCATCCCAATAATAGAACAATCTACATTGATAATTCAAGATCCATAATAGAGAACAAAATTAAAACCTCCAAAATACTAAACGAAACTGAGTCATTCCATTGTGCAAACATTGGGTTCAAGCTCGCTCCTGCTCACTTTTGTCAATATTTTGGCAGCCCTCCTATGTAGTACAAGTATGACTGAAGGTATTCAAGGTCGTATATGAATGACAGAGTACATCAATCACTATTAATAATTGCATTTAACTTGCATTGATCACTTTGAGCCTGCTAATCTGAATTGATTTTTTATCATACTGTATATCACTTTTAAGTGATACGGTCATTTTCTCTTACTTAATTGCTTCATATAAACTCCAAATACATAATAATCTTTGCAGTAATTCCTCTATATTTGTAAGTTGCTCTATATTGCTATATTTCTATGAGTCATAAATATAAATTCTATAATCATCATATAGAGGATAAATTTAATTCTCTTACTTCATCAATTAATCTCAAACTTAAGCGTTGGACATACGAAGCACGTGCATTTAACTAGTATATGTATAGGTGGAGGACGCTCAAGCATCCTCTAAGATCTCGTAGAGATAAATGTGACACCCAAAACACTATGATCTAAGCAATGCACCTGTACTCTGTCTACTATCAATTTAGTATCATGCTGTCAATTAGAGGTTTTTCATAATTTCGGAGGATCGAACACCTTATATATATATATATTTTGATAGTTCAGCGGGGTGTCATGGGTCTTACCGATTTATAGTTTCTTATATTACTTATTTATAGGTCTCGTTTGGATTAGTTGGACACTTTCATTTCAAAAAATACCATAAAATGAAGAAATCTTAAATATAGATTTAATTTTGCTTATTGAATGTTTGGTTTGTTCCTTTAATTTAATAATTTTTTAACAAAATGAATAATATTTTCCAATTGTATGCAAAATCATTTTATAATTAATATTATTTTAGATTTTTTGTGAATGTGCATCCAGTTGAAGATATAATGTGGTCAATAATCTCATGTTCTTCTACTCTTAATTGTAGGAACCAAAGACTCCCATTTTACTTCAGATGTTGAACAAGTATCAGGAAAATTATTTGATTATATTATCGTAGGGGGAGGCACGAGCGGTTGTCCCTTGGCGGCGACCCTCTTGCAGAAGTTCTCAGGAAAAGAGGAATTTTTGGGTTCCATTGATCCAAACAGATGAATTCACTTCAGTTGCAGAAGCCTTCGTCTCAGAGGAAGGAGTGATAAATCATAGGGGAAGAGTGTTGGGCGGATCAACGGCGATTAATAGTGGGTTTTATAGTAGGGCTAGTAAGGATACTATTAAAAGAATTGGATGGAATGAAGAGCTTGTGATGGATGCTTATGAATGGGTGGAGTCTCAAGTGGCTTTCAAACAAAAGAAATTGACCCCATGGCAAACTGCTACTAAAGATAGCTTTATTGAGGAGAGAATTCTACCTTTCAATGAGTTTAGTTTGGAGCATGTTAAAGGAACAAAGATTGGATGTACCATTTTTGATGAGAATGGGAAGAGACATACTGCTGCAGATCTATTAAAGAGTGTTGATTGCAAAATAATCACTGTTCTGCTGAATGCAACGGTCAATAATATCATATTCCATGATGAAGGTAAGCAAAAATGAAAGTTGGTTGGTTTTCTATTTCTGTTAGATCTGATTGTCACGATCTATGATAACCTAGTAGATTACTCCCATGTGTCGCCAAGTTTGACCTATTACTTGTGGAACGTATGGTGTATGATTGGATAACACTAATACACAAGTGTGTGTATTTTACAAGGAGTCTCTTTTTAAAAGATATTTGTTTGACGGGGGGTCTTTTTTTTAAAATAATTTGTTTGATGGTTGACCACGAAAAGAAACGTGGTTAACCACCTTTGGTTTGGTGGTTGACCATCATTTATAAGTGGGTCAACCATGAGATTACCTCCGTAAAAAAGAGTTCTTTTCTCTTATTACTTTTAGGGTTTTAAATAAAAAGCATATATAAATACTCTACGGGACTCCTTGTTTCTCATTTCTCTAAAAATACAAAGTGTGTAGCCGTTCCAAGAGAGAAGAGAACCCTCTTGCCTTTGAAACTATTATCAGATCTTCATGGTGATTCAAAGGCTTCTGATTTGCTTTTATCTTTCTAAAGAATATTGCACTCGAGGTCTCAAGCGTGTTTTGGCTCGTGAAATTGAGTGGCCTTGGTGGAATCTGAGGTACTGTTGTGGCTCGTCTGAACAGGAGTGGACCATCGTGTGACTCAGTGGTTAAAGGCAACAAATCGGGGATCTATGAGGATGCATAGTGGAATCTGGCATTGTGGTTCGGGAATGTTTGATAGGACTAGGGTGTCTGCATTCATTCGGTACTTTCTGTAACCTTTGAATTCATAGTATATTTGTTGCCTTGGATCTGATATAGATCCTGTGGTTTTTCCCTGTTGGGTTTTTCACGTAAAAATGTCATGTGCAGTGGTGATTATTTTATTTTTACTATTTATATTTTATATCATCGCTAGGCAAATCTAAGATACTGGAAATTTCAATTTCCTTGATGCAGGTTATCTATTCAAAAGTTGGATAAGTGCCTTTTTCGCAATTTTTTTTCCTAAAAGAAGTACATGTAGTGTGTTTAATTTTCATGGACTAAAAGGTTTCTATTTTATGGAAAATTATAAATGGACACGACGACTACCACCATGTACACCACCACTACTACACACACCTCGACCATGTCTAGAACCACCTTCATCTCTCCACCACACCACCATGACCATCCTCAAAGCTTCTTCTACCATGTCTACCACAGTACCACTACCACCACACAATGATGTTATGGGAGATCATGTTCCAACTCTTCCATACCACAAAACTGATTGGAGGATGAATTTTAGCATCTTTTAATTTAATTATTATGATCAAGATTTATTTTTAATTAAAAAGGTTATATCGTATGCATTATTTTACTACCACCACTAATGAGCATACACTAAAATTGTGCAGGTGATGAAATTAAGCCTAGAGCTATCGGTATTAGGTTCTCCAAGAGCCATGGCAATGCAGAAGACATATATGAAGCTTACCTCAACAAGCCAGGGAAATCAGGATCTCAGGGTGATGTTATATTATCAGCAGGGGCATTGGGAAGCCCCCAAATCCTCATGTTAAGTGGTATTGGACCTCAACAACACCTTAAACACTACAACATCTCACCTCTAATGGACGCGAGAGAGGTGGGTAAAGGTATCCAAGACAATCCGGCCATCTCTATTTCACTAAATTTTTCGCAAACTTCTCAACAACAAGCAGATACCCCACAAGTTACGGCAATAACAGATGATTTCCAAATCATAATTCAATCAGTAATTTTACCGATTAGTTCAAACTTGATGAGAATACCGATAACAGCTAAAATTGCGTTCCCATTATCAATGGGGAAGCTAGAGCTAAGGAGCACAGATCCTAGGCAGAACCCTTCAGTGAGATTCAATTATCTAGCAGTGGACAGAGACCTAGAGGAGTGTGTCAAGATGACTCGTCTGATCAAGAAAGTTGTGGAGTCGAAATCAATTGAGATGGTTGTTGGTAGACAAAACGCCGAGATACCTAATGAGAAGTTGAGAGATTTTTGCAAGACAAATGCTAGGACATGGTACCATTATCACGGCGGGTGCAATATCGGGTCGGTTGTCGATAAGGATTACAGAGTCCTTGGAGTCTTGGGGTTAAGGGTCATTGATGGCTCCACGTTGTCTGAATCCCTACCAACAAATCCAATGGCAACTTTGCTAATGCTAGGGAGGTACCAAGGAATTAAGATACTTAGAGGGGACAAAAAGTGAGTTTGAATTGAAGGAACTAGTCGCAACAGAATTTGATGCATATGGATGATTCCATGTTCATAGTCTGGGTTTGCTTTTACCAATTTCCCTTGTTTTCTACTGTAATAATGCTATGTTTTTTACCAGTAAAAAATTAATATTATGTTTTCTACTGCAAAAGTTTTATTAATACCTTGAAAATGTTTGTGATTTCTTGCAAAAATCGAATGAGAGAACAGACAAAATTGTAACTAGGGATCATAAAAATAGACACCTCCTGCTTCTACACTAGGGATGCAAGTTTTGAACCGAACACCAAAACCGAACTGAAAACCAAGGGTCCCGAACCGGACCGAACCACACCGAAACCCGACACAAACCAAACCGAACCCCAATTCGGTTCGGTTTCGGTTTGGGTGGCTCGAAACCGAAAACCGAGGGGGTAGGTTGAGTAAACCGAAAAAAGCTGAAAAAACCCGAAAAAAATGAAGAAAAGGCAAAAAAGTAGGTATTTTACCTACACCGAACTGAACCGAACCGATCCGAATCGGTTTCGGTTTCAAGAAAAAAAAATACAGACCGAACCGAACTGAACTGAATGGGTTTTGGTTCGGTTTCTGTTCGGTTCAGTACACCGAACTTGCATCCGTATTCTGCACCAACTTCTGATAAATACAGAAAATAGCTACCCTGCCCAGCCCGTCCAGGCCTTAAACGGGCTGATAGTAAATGGGCCTCTTGGAGCTAGCCCATATCCCATCTGTTTACTAATTGGGCCAGACAAAGTCAGCCCATTTATTAATCGGTCTATTTACCTTAGCTGATACCCAACCCATGGGACCTGGATCAGTCTTGGCCCTGGTCCGGCCCATTAAGTTATGTATAAAAGAATTCATTTGATTGATTCGGTCTGGTTTGGGCTGGACTTAAACTAGTCGATTTTTAAATGGGCTTTGAGAATTAGACCATACCCAGCCCGGCTAACTAATCGGCCCAGGCCTGGCTCCAGCCCAGCCCTTTTAGATCCCTAGGTGTGTATCAAAACGGTGCACAACTCTGTGTTGCAATATGCTCTGTGCAAATGGAGCATGAATGCCCAAGTGCTTGAACATGCCATGCACATGCACAGTAGTCAAAGTATATGATTAAGGGACCAACTCTCCTTACCGTCACTTAAACATCAAAATGTTACTTAAATAATCTTACACCATCAATGATTTAAAATGTGAGTGATCCAAACTATCAAAATGGTCCTCATAAATGGTGTTTTAGCGAGATTTGAACCATCCGATCTGTCCACTATAATATCTATAGTTGTTTTTAGTTTTAATATTTAACATTATATTTCTCCAATTAAGGATGGTTCGTATCCACTTATCGGTATGTTTTATTGAGTTGAGACATATTCCAACTATAGATTGCCATTTGGGCAATTTAGATTGGTCATAATGTTTGCTACATGGCATAATAATAAATCAAACATCGATGGTATGAGATAAAAAGTTTTAATAGTGTAAGATCATTTAAATATCATTTGTTTTTTAAATGCTGATCATGTGCCAGTATCCATATAATTAATTAAGACACAAAAGTAGTACACTACTGCACTACTGGTACCTGGGCCTGTGCACCTAGTTACAGGTGCAGAATGGGTCTTGGTCGAAGTGGACCCGATTAAAAATTTGTTACAGGTCAAGTACATGTTAGGGGAGACCCGACCTGATCCAGAAGTCCAAGTCAGGTCTAGTACATGTTGAAGGAGACCCGACCTGACCCAAAAGTCCAAGTTTGATTCAAACTTAGATTTTGGACCCAGAATTGGACTTGACCCTATCTAATTTAACCCTTGCCACAAAGAAAGGACATATGCCTATAGCCCCTAGGAAAGGCTATAATATTACAACCTCTAGGTCGCAGGTTCAATCCTATACTACCTATATGAAAATAGAGCGGATTTTAGACCCTATTAAGTATAGGGGTTATATGAGTCATTTGGCCTAACTTATATGTATAATATTTTAATTATTTATCTAATAAGCAAACTAGTTAGTTACCGATTGAATGATAGCTCAGCTGGTATTCTTCTCCTTTTGTGAGTGTCATGATCCAGAATCCTAGCCAATCCAAAGGGCCTAGAATTCCATGTTATGACACCGTACATTTGTTAAGGCGATAAATGAGCATACAAATTTTACTAAATTTTACATAAAATTTGGCTCTCAAAAACTGCGAATTAATTTTTCTTCTCATATTAAAATTTCATTCATTAAGCTTACAATGAATTTTGAGCTGATTATATTAAATGACGAAAAATAAAGGTACGGTCAACTACTGGAAAGTCTTTCTAAATATTTAACACATACCTAACTGGTCATTCATATTGTCACCCTCATAATCCGTATAATCTACTAGTGCATCAAGTTCATTGGGGCGGTGTAGTCCATATCTTTACCTGTAGCTGTTAGTTTTTTATGGGATGAGTTTATTCAGTCACTTAAACTCAGTGGGTTGTACAATCGATCCACCATAATTTACCCAAGTGATCGTGTGGTGCAATCACTTGAGTTACGGTGTATTTTGAAATAGAACAAACATTACTATATGATTTCAGAATATTCAAAACCTCATAACATATTATGTCAAAATTGAAAAACATAACATAAAATGGAATGCACATGATGCTTTTATTTTTTTATTTCTTTCCTACCAGTCTTATTAACTTATCATACGTGATAATCAAAAGTCTTATTATTACTTCACATGCCTATCCAACGTATTTTTGTATTTTAATTACCTTAATTAAATGACTTGTGTCAAAGCCGCTATTCGAGCCTATCACGCGAGGTTCACATGTAGAAAATCACCTAACCTCCATATCATAACATAAACCACCATCCAGTCAGATAAAGTTGCATGCATTGTAACAACAATATCCTCTTAGTTCGAGACAAAACTAACTTGTTGTCTTTAAGACTCGTATCAGTTGCAGACGTTGGACCCCTACGGTGGTTCGTAAAGTATGACACGTATAGAACTTAATTCATGTTCAACTGATCTTCATAATGTGTCTTAATATATTATGTCATTATTCAGTTTTAGGCTTAGGTCCTCGCCCCGATTTTATTTCTGGCATGGACGTTACGTTCGTCGTCCCCATCCAAATTTCATATTTGTGTGGGCTTAAGTCCCCACTATCTTAATATATCGTATCTTAACAGGTGAATTTCTCATCTTTACTTAAAACTTGTTTTGAATGAGCCACAGAGTAACATGAATGTACTTCGTGTGACATCTTATACTATTATAGAGGAGTTGCATCTGTAAATGAACGCGTACATTCCAAATTCCATGTGACCGTCAAAGAAACCCTACCATGACGAAGACTTATATTATATGTTATGTCATATTCTTAACTTAATATGCCTATGCCCTATCGTGATTTTCTATATGATGAATGTCATATGATGATGTGAATATATATCAGAAAGAAACTATAACATGCACCATAAACATTGGTAATCATAAAGAAAATTAACATAGAACACAACACATGAAGCATTGAGTAAAAACAGTAAAGAAGAAATATTTCAATATGTTTATTTCCTAATTGAGTCTAAATATTCTTCATTGGGGTTAGTTGTGTCTGTGGAACTTGGTGATTGATTGGTATAATAATTGGACATGTTTTGATCTTTAAAGAGACATGCAAGGACATTAAGGAACCGTACGAGCTTTAAAAGAGGTAACAAATATTCTCATTGTATCTGGAAGGTAAAAAAACCATGAGATCAAGTTTTGTTTCGTTTAAATCGGTTGTTTCAGTGAAAAGAAGGTCGAAATAAAAAAGTAAATAAAAACAGTTTCTGAAATTGTTAATCTCGATTGGTCGAAATTGGATTTCGATTGATCGAGAATAAGAATATAAGGAATTACTATAAAACCGGCTGATCGAATTGAAAATGAAACAGAGGACAAAAGTCTTTTACAGGATTTAATCTCGACTGGTCGAATTGTGTTTCAACCGGTCGAGTGAATGGAAATGAGTAGTCGAAAATGAGTTTTCGACCGGTCAAGATTTAAGGAAAGAAAGTTTTGAAGAAACATAACTCAACTAATCGAATTGGATTTTCTACCAGTCGAGTTGACTGCAGGGCTGCAGGAGATATTAATCTCGACTAGTCGATTTTAGGTTCCGACCGGTCGAGATCAACCAGAGGATGTAGTCCTCTATATAAATATAGTCTCGACCAGTCAAGTTTGAATTTCGATCAGTCGAGCCTATAATTTCATGCGTAGGTTGAGTTTTTCGACGTAGTTCCAGATTCTTTTTCTTCCTAATTTCTTTTAAGATTTAAATTAAGGTTCTTATATTAGAAAATAACTGAATAATTTAAGATAAATTTAGAGGCACCTACCTGTTAAAGCATGAATGATTGGTATTGCAAGGACTCAGACTGACGGTTTTGGATCATTCTTTTTAATGTTAGCACAAAAAGCTTCTCATCTCTTGGTGTCTATGCATCACATGAAAAACAAGATAAAATTTTGTTTGAGTTCGGTTGCTTACAAGATAAAATTAGGGTGTTGAAGGAGGTGGGACGGGACTGGAAATGATGTGGGGGAAAAATCAAACTAGGAGATTGGGGGAAAGGAGTTAGAAGTGATGGATGAGTGTTATTTTGGAGAGAGTGTGCGGTTGCGGATCAGAGGACTGCTGTTTCATCTGTAGGTGGAAGCAGTTTTTAGAGAGATTGCTAATAGATGGGGTGGGTTAATGACGATCGATTCGACTACGCTAGCACTTGAGAAGCTCCTTCATGCTAGATTCCAAGTCAAAACATTGACCTGGACTGAGATCCCATATCTTATTTGGGTTATTGCCGGGGAGTTCAAATATCTAGTAGCGGTGTAGGTGGAACAGTAGACGAACCAATGACGATAGAGTTCTCGGATTCTCATGTTCTAGCTGAGGCTACTGGTAAGAGGGTTCTTGAAGTGGTGGGTGTTGAGGTTGAGTGGTCTGGATCGACATTCGGTAGAACCCATCATGTCAATCAGTCGGGACGCGGAGCTGGAGGCAAGAGGGAATCGTCGGAGAAGATATATGTGGTGCATGGTGACGATAAGATTATATAGGAGAGGAAAGCGTTTTCCGAAAGAGATGGTCAACTAGATTTGTCTCCCATTAGGACCATGACAAATGGTAAACGATGGACCGCTGGTTCTAATTCCACTAAGGATGAACTTCAGACTATTTCAAGCCCGGACTCTCTTCAAATTGGGCGCCAAGCTTGTTTGAATATTGATTGTCACGGGTGGCCAAGTGTCAAGCTTAATAACCCTCTAATTGTATTGGGAGGTGGCTTGTTTTGTTAGCTTGATGCTGGGTCAGGCCTGTCTGAGGGGCGCAGGATTGAGCCTCGGGGGTCTTTGTTTGTCAATGGATCTGGTGGTTCTTCTGGATCGGGCTACTCTATGAATAGGCCATCTTTAGGATCGGTGCTGAGAAGTATTAACTTATTTGGGTCCAGAGTTGTTTTGAGCCCTTTGATACAAAATGTAGCAGAGGGTGAGGAGGAGGTGGTAAACCTTGGCACTGATGACTGGAGCTCAAATCCTAATGGAATGTTCGAGATGAGTGATCGGTTTTAAAATGTACCCTTGCAAGTGCACAAAATTGGTTGTAGCACGGTGAAATCAAGGGTGTCGAACCCATAGAGAAGCGTGAAATTTAATTAATTTTTAGAAGCGTCAAATGAACCTAAGGAAGTACCAAAGGCGAGATCTTTGTCACGATAAAAAGTAACAACTACACAAGCATGAAAATAAAAAGATCTAAACAAAGCTTAAGCAAGGAAAATAATGAAAAATCAAACAACGATGAAAAGATGATCAAAGAGTCCGCTAACCCTAGATTTATAACTTTTATACCATTAAACTCACAATTTCATAACATATCAATCACACAATCATTTATCTAGAAGAAAAATGAATGGTAAGAAAACATGATTATCGATTCGGCATACGTACCCTATCTAAAAACTATGACTCAGCCTATTATTGCAGTATGAATCATGTAAAAAACATAGCGTATCTCAAAATTCTAAACCACAACAATGAGAAAATAATTACTCTGCAGCCTAGATCGACCTGCAGGAACAGATCTAGATGGAATGACCCGTTTATGATGGTTGATAATCTAGGTCAACGACCATAATTGAGCATTTAAAAGATATTCAATTAAACATACTTTTTAGCAGAATAATTTCATGATGAAGTTAAGAAATTGTGGAGTTAATAATAAAAGCGTTACTTATCTGGGGATCGCATCCTCCTTGAATGAATGATTTTAGCCGTTTATCTCCGATCCACACGCAAAACACAAATCTAAAATCATCAAACACGTTCTTTAATTTATCAAATGTTTGGATCTTTTAGGAAAAGATCTGGAACCATACAAAGCTTTGGTTCCTAATTACAAACTAATTATCATAAATAAAAACAAGCATTAAAAACAATAAAAAAAAAACTAAGAAAAAGACTAAGAAAGTTGGCTAAGAAGGCCACTAAAAGAAGCATTCTTAAAACCTAAACATTGCTCTGTTTTTATAGGGCTCAGGTGGAAGAGTTTCCATGTATAGGTCAATCGATTGAATTCCAAGATTCAATCGATTGGATTCAAATTTTGAATTGTGGCGGACTTATTTGAATTTAAATCTCAATCGATTGAAATCTAAATCTCAATCGATTGAGTTCAAATTTGAATTTATGAGGAAAACAGTTGTCATCCAACTCAATCGATTGATTTCTAAATTTCAATCGATTGAGCCTGACATGTGGCATATCCATTCTCTTATTTGTGGCTGGACCAATCAATTCTTTTCATGGATTTCGATGTTTCTGTTGGCCCTTTGGTCCAATGCTCCCATACTGTCCTTAATTATGTTATTTTATGCGTTTGCAAGATCCAACGGTCACGAATACCTGAAACCACTAAAACTGCATAACAGCCATTAGAATGTCTTCATCGTATACTCAAATATTGATATTAGGGTGCGAAATGTGATCATATTTCAGTGCCGATCAAGGAGCAGTGAGGGATCTGCGTCGGCACCGGAGGATTTCCTTCCCATTGGATCCCAGGATGATCTCAACCAATTGTTGGAAATCGACCTTCAAAGCATTTGCCACAAATATGGTTTGTGCTTTTCTGGTTCTCGAAAGGCCTTACGCAAGCTATTTACAGGTAGTCGACAATTGGCCTGGAGGGGGTCATTTATGGGGAGGGATGTGCCGAAGGATGATGGATGGGGCTGCGTTTTCGTTAAGGCGGTTCTTGTTTAGGTACTTGTCGGTGTGGATGTTTGGAAATATAGTGTCGTGGAATGTTAGGGGCTTGGGGGACCCTGTTAAGTGTGTGGTGGTTAAAAATTCGATTGCTTCCTTAGAACCTCGGGTCGTTACCCTTCAGGAAACCAAATGGGCTGATTGCAATGTCGCCAAGATCAGATCGGTGCTTAGAGGTAGATGGTGGGACTGGGAGGTGCTGAATGCGGTGGGTACCAAGAGTGGATTAATTCTTGCCTGCGACAAAGGGGATTTGAAGTGTTTGGAGGTGAGGATTGGGAGCAGATCCATTTCTGTTAAGTTTGATGATTCTAGAAGCAGTGGTATATGGGCTTTCACAACGGTGGACGGTTATAATGATGCTAGGTTGCGAGAGGATTTTTGGGATGAGCTATTGGCCGTGCATCAGAGATGGAGAGTTCCTTACATAGTAGTGGGGATTTTAACATGATTACGTTAACGGCGGAGAATAGTGGACGATCGAGAATCACGAGTAGTTTGTGTGGCTTTTCGAACTTCATTTCTAGAGCTGCTTTGATTGATATTCCCATGACATGGGTTCGTTTCACCTGGTCGAATTGGGAGGATTGTTATCCAAATTTTATAACTGATGGCCATCCTTGCTCAGAGTCCGATCATCTGCCAATTGTTTTATCCTGCAAGGTGGACAGTTGGGGGCCCACTCCTTTTCGATTCGAATTAGCGTGGCTGAAAGTGGAGGGTCAGTGGCATCCTAGTGGAACGGCAGAGAAGATTTTTTTCACTAAGCTAAGATTTTTAAAATTTTTTCTTATAGGTTGGAATAAACGAGTTTACGGTAATGTGGTTGCTATTAAGAGGGAGTTGTTGGCCAAGATTGATTCTCTTAATTGCAAGGAACAACAAGTGGGGCTGCTCAATGCGGCGGAGTTGGTAGAGCATAACAGTCTTAATAGAAAGATTGGGGAAGAGATGTTTTGGAAGCAAAGATCCAGGGAGCGATGGGTAAAAGAAGGCGATTCGAATACGAAGTTCTTCCACAGTTTGGTGAATGCGCGAAATCGAAGAAATCACATTAAGGTCGAAGGGAGATGGATAGTGGACTTAGCGGAGGTGAAAGAGGTTTTTGTGAACAACTTCAAAAATCATTTTTCCGAAGAGGTTGAAATCAGACCTTTCCCAGAAGATCTACCATTTGCAGTCATTTCGGAGGAGGATAGATCCAATCTCGAAGTGCCATTCATGGAGGATGAAGTCAAGCCTGCTGTGTTTGAAGGAGATGGGGAGAGAGACCCGGGGTCGGATGGATTTTCCGTTTTCCTCTTATGCTCAAAGCACAAGAGGTGGTTGGGCTGCTGTCAGAGCTATATTTTCTATAAAAATGAACGCAAGAGAGCAAGAGGTAACAAAGGGATGATGGCTGTGGATGTTTGATGGAGAGGAAAAACAGAGCACCAAAGGGTGCTGCGGCTATATCTTTTTCTTTGAAATATGAAAATATAGCAAAGAGGAGCGGAGGGTGTTGTTGCCGTCTTTTGAAATTTTAGGACTCTCAAAACATTTTTTATTTATTTATTATTATTATTTTTTTTGGGCAATCTTCCAAGAGCAGCAGGGATAGAGAAAAGAGATTAGTTGGTACTTGCCATAGATACGGGTCCAAGTTGGATTTTACTAATATAGAAAGAGAGAGGATGGAATAGATGGCTGAGATATCCTGCAATTTTAAGAGAGGGAGAGTGAATAGTGAGAAAGAGAGTTTGAGAAAGAGAGAATGAGAGAGGAGCCCCATTTGGGCTAGTCAATGGAATAGGAGTCCAAAGCCGACTCTATGAATTGCTAAGAAAGAGGGTAGAGAGAGAGAGAGAGAGAGAGAGAGAGAGAGAGAGAGAGAGTGCTTGGGTCACGACTGTATGCTAATCTGGAATTCGGTTGCCAGCCTACCGAATTCAAAGTTTCTATAAATATATATTTATATAATTGCAAGATGTGATAGGGTGTGAAGCACCCATGTCAGTTTGGTGCTCCTCCTCATCTAAGATCCTATAATCCGATTTTAAAAATTCGGGTCATAACAATGGGGGATGAGGTTGTGAGTTCTAGACTCCACGTTTACCTCTTCCCTTTGGACTAGCACAGTCCCAGTGTGATGCCTATGCCGTATGGCAAAAAAACATAGTGAACAATAATTCGCGGTTCTGTTACACTTCAATCTATGATCTATCACTTTGACAGCAAGAATCATTCATATCTTAAACTATTGATGGTGGAAGATCCCTTAAATAACATTTTAGCGTTTAAATGAGGGTAAGGAGAGTTGGGTCCATGTTAGAAACCTCTTTACGCAAGAATCCTCTTACCAATAACAAAGCATGGAATCTGGTTGGTCAATCAGTGTCTCCCCAATACCACTTAATACCTACCAATCACATGGTAAACTCAATCAACAAGAAATGGAGCTCCAAAGATTCATCAATCTCTTCCTCACCATATTCCTCTTGTTGTTCACTAGTTTTTCTTCATCTTCATCTTCAATTATAGGGAACAAAATCCCCTATTTTACTTCAGATTTAGAACAAATCTCTGGTAAATCATTTGATTATATTATCGTAGGAGGGGGCACGAGCGGTTGCCCGCTCGCTGCCACCCTCTCGCGGAGGTTCTCGGTACTCGTAGTCGAACGAGGCGGATCACCTTACGAAGATCCACTTGTCATAGAAAAGAGGAATTATGGGGTCGCGTTGATCCGAACCGATGAATTCACATCGATTGCACAGCCCTTTGTCTCAGAGGAAGGAGTGAGGAATCAGCGATCTCGAGTGTTGGGCGGGTCTACGGCGATTAATTTGGGGTTTTACAGTAGGGCTAGTTTGGATTATATAAAAAGAGTTGGGTGGGATGAAGAGCTAGTGAGGGAGGCTTATGAGTGGGTGGAGTCTAAGGTGGTATTTGATCCAAAAGAGTTGAGCCCATGGCAATCTGTTGTGAAAGATAGCTTTGTTGAGGCTGGAATTCTACCTTTTAATGGTTATACTTTGGAGCATGTAGAAGGAACAAAGGTGGGGGGTAGCATTTTTGATGAGCATGGGAAGAGACACACGGCTGCTGATCTATTGAAGGGTGGAGATTGTAGAAGAATCACTGTTCTTTTGAATGCAACGGTCAATAACATCATATTCCACGATGAGGGTAAGCGGGTTTTTTTTCCTTGATTCATGAATCTATTCTCAAAGTTAGGTAAATCTTGCTTGGAGGCTCAGTAAGAAGTAGTTCGAATTAATCAAACTTTTGGAAACTTTCTCCAAATAGGTGGCCTGCCGAACTTTTTGCCAAAAATTCGCTTGATTCCTAATTTTTTTTCTAATCGGGTATCTGGTCTCTTAGAGCAATCAAATTTCAGGGTTCTGAAATTTGACTGAATTTTCGAATTTTTCCACAATTTGTCTGTGATACATGCTTCTTATTATTATTATTATTTATTATTTATTTATTTATATTTTATAACCGGGTATCTGGTCTCTTAGGCACTAGATTAAGTCCCCGGGTACCTACAACACTCGGACATATCATGTACCAGTCAGTAAGGATAAAACACTGCGAGTGCCCAACAAGGAGTGAGATTCAAACTAAGGACCCCTGCTTCTTGAGGCGTGGCCTTCGCCAAAATAAATAATAATTTTACTAATTAAAGACATACATTTTTTATTTTCTATTGGATGAATCACATCATTTTTTTACCTTAAATAGGTTAGAATTAAACATAATGTCTTTAAATAATAAAAAATGTGTAGGGAGTTTGGTGTGATGGTCAGGTACCCGCCTCAGGTAGCTGGAGACCTGAGTTCAAAGCTACCCTTGAGGCCACCCGAGGGATTTATATTCCGTGCTAACCTTTAACTTGCTAACTTGGGGCGTGCACGTGGTGCCCCTGGATTAGTCGGGTTCTATAAGAAACCCGAACACACGTTATAAAAAAAAAGGTTAGAATGTATTTTTATATGTTTTAATAATTTATTAATATTTTCGTAACCCCTGGATATCTCCAAAATTTTCTAAATCTTTCCTGAATGATTGCCAAACTGAACCGAACTAACACCCCGCTGAATGATTTCCGAATCCGAACTTGATTACGAATTTATGTTGACCGCCTTCTATCTGTCCTGTTCTACCTTCGATACCAAAATTTTCTTGTATTCGTTACCACTAACTGATAAAAATCCACAGGCAATGTGGGACTATTCTAACACTGACCGTGCAGGCAATGGAACTATGCCGAGGGCTATTGGCGTAAGATTCATCAAGAGCCATGGCAATGGAGATGATTTATATGAAGCTTACCTCAACAAACCAAGGAATTCAAGATCTTGGGGTGATGTAATACTGTCAGCAGGAGCTTTGGGTAGTCCCCAAATCCTCATGTTAAGTGGCATTGGACCTCAACAACACCTTAAACACCACAACATCTCACCTCTAATTGACGCGAGAGGGGTCGGAAAAGGCATCCAAGACAACCCGGGTATAGCCATTCTTGTAAATTCTTCGCAAACTTCCCAACCACAAACGGCTCCGATACAAGTTGCGGGAGTAGCCAATGGTTTTCAAATCATTATTGAATCTTCAATTGTCCCCATAAACTCCAACTCAACTGTGAGACGCATTTCGGCTAAAATTGCGTGCCCGATGTCAAGGGGGGAGCTAGAACTAAAGAGCACAAATCCTAGGGAGAACCCTTTAGTGAGATTCAATTATTTTGCTGCGGACGGAGACTTGGACAAGTGTGTCGAGATGACCCGTTTAATTGAGAAAGTTGTGGACACCAAATCAATTGAGATGTTTGTTGGGGAACAAAATGTGGAGATGCCCGATGAGGAATTGAGAAATTTTTGTAAGACGAATGTTCGGACGTACTACCATTATCACGGAGGATGCAATATCGGGTCCGTTGTCGATAACGATTACAGGGTCTTTGGAGTCGTAGGATTGAGGGTCATCGATGGTTCGGCATTGCTTGATTCTCCGGGAACAAATCCAATGGCAACTTTGTTGATGCTAGGTAGGTACGAAGGATTGAAGATTCTGAGAGATCACAATAGTACATGAATTCTGATGTGCTTTTCGCAATTTCCAGTGTTTTGTGCTTCACATGGTACATTTTGTGGTATGAAATTGAATATTTGATGATACAATTCTACTGTAATATATTTAGGCCTAAAAATAGTAGGAGAAAAGTAACAGTGACCCAAAACACTATGTCCTCTAATAAAGTTAAAAATTTGCTACAACTCTAGGTTGCGTTTGGGTTAGCTCTCATGAGCCAAAGAGCCACTCCATGGCTCTGTGGGGGAGCTAAAATTACGGTTGGTATCACAGCTTCCTGCCAGACTAATTTGTTTCCAGTCAAAGTAGATAAAACCAACTCTGACAAAGAGTGAGAGGAGAGCTGCCAAATAGATAAAACCTGCTCTGAGAGAGAGCGAGAGGAGAGCTGACTCACACACAGCCTAAAGCTTAGTGATTGCTTCGCTACAAAGTAATCACTTTGCTTGGGCCCCAAACAATCACATCTTTTGGATGGTTGGATGGTTAACCTGTGGGCAATTTCATGTAGAATCTTCATGGATCAGTGGCGATAGATAATACTTCTAATCAGTAAAGCAAAATGAGTAATTTGTGGGTCATTTCCGAGAACAAGAGTTACTAATGGGAGAGTGATCTAATTAGTAGCCACTAATGGCTTACTAATATGAGATATGTGTTGGGCATATGATATGGAAATCTGACTTAGATATTGCCGATTTCTTTGATTACTTTTGAAAACAATAAATAATAAGTTAAAAACTTAGGCTGGTATTACTACAATACCACTTTATAGTACAACCACCCCACTTAAGCAAAATGAAAAATATTTGGAGATCGTTTTTCGTCCCAATATTCCACACAATAGATGTTGAGATCGTGGGCCTACTATCGGACGGTCAGATGTTGATTCTAGGCGGCACACATCCGAAAAAGTGAATATGAACCATATTTGATGGTATATTATGATCACTTCACTTTTTGAAATGTTTTTCATGTGGAATTAACATTTTACCATCTAATGGTAGACTTATAATCTCAAGATCTATTGTGTGAAATATTGAGATGAAAAAATAATCTTTATCGTTTGATTTTAAGTACTCAACAAATTTTTCCCTTGCTTAAATGAGGTGGCTATAACATAAAGTCGAGCCCAAAATTAATACATCAACCATAGCACTCTTAATAGTCTTATTACGAAAGGCAACTAGAGACATAAGGTTGATTTCTCTCTTTAGAAGATCAAGTAATTCAAAGTCTACACTCTTGAAGATGTAGGTCTACTAAGACTTGCTAGTGGAGCCACCATCCAGTTTTTCAAAGGTTGAAGAGGACTTAATCAAATCCAATTGACTTCCTAAATATTTGTGTTACATACCGTTAATATATTGCATTTATATATAATAACTTAAAATATTTATTTATTTTATTTAGAGTTAAGGATTTAATAAGATCTTGACATGAGTCATTAGCCTAGCTTATACTACTTACAAAGAATTGACTTATGCCTATAGCCCCTATGGAAGGCTATAATATTACAACCAAGGTATTATAATCGGTATCGATCTCGAGTGTTGATTTGCCTGAGGCTGATATGAATTGGCCGATACAGATACGTATCGGCCAATATTAAAGAATAAAAATAAAAAATAAATGTCTCGGTCAAAACCGAGACGTATCAGCCGATACCGAGTTGGATATCGGTACTTATCGGACCGATACGTATCGGCATCCGCCGATTTTGACACGTATCTGGCAATTTCGATTAATCGAAATTGGGTTTCGATTAATCGAAATTGGTCAAGAAGTTGAAAAGTCAGAGGACCCCGATCTCGATTAATCAAATTGGGTTTCGATTAATCGACTTTGGATTTCGATTAATCGAATTGAGAATCGATTAATCGACTGAGAACCTACAGTAGACTCCAGTGGAGAAAAGAATTTAGCTTGATGAAATCGACTAATCGAAATGAGAGTTCGATTAATTGATTTATAATTTCGATTAATCGATTTGGGATCGATTAATCGATTTTGGGAATTCGATTACTCGAATTGAGAATCGACTGGATAAAGCAGAGAATTTCGATTAATCGAATTGGGATTCGATTAATCGAATGGGAATCTCGATTAATCGATTTGAGAATCGATTAATCGATATTGACTTTCGATTAATCGATTTTGGAAATCGATTAATCGACTGGGCCAGTTTATGCTGACTTCTGAGCTTGACTTTAAGATTCTTGGGGGGGGGTTCTTGGACCTCCTTTATTGCATCTTTAGTGATGTGTTTCACATGTTATGTGGTACCATAGGTGGTATGCGTGAGCTAGTGCACAAGGAGCCACGTGGGACCTTGATGCATTGATCAAACGAAGACTTGAGGTAGGGAACTCCTTGAACATGTACCTTATTTTACAAGAGCATGTATGTAGTGATATAGATTTAAATTCAAATGGTTTATTGCTTAAAGAGTTTGTGAAGAAGTGTGTGTGTGTGACATCAATAAAAGTAATCATAATGAGCCATCCCCAGGGGATGAGGAAGTAAAGAGATAAGAGCATCAGGTGTGATGCAAGTGAATGGATACATCCCAGGGATGTATCCAAGATTGAATCATGTTTGATAGGGCATAACTGATATAAGATAACACATTTACACGGTGAATAACTATATATAAGGCACCGATATTTTTGTTATTTGAGGTTTGATAGGGTACCCCACCGACGTGGCGGGATATCCACGACTGACACGGCAGGATATCCGTGACCAATACGGCGACGAAATCGTAGGCCAGTGTGGAGGCTTATCCGTACACAGTAAGCACACCCCAGGGGTGTTGATTGAGACAAGTGAAACCCCGCCACCAATCCCCAGGGGAAAGAGGCTTGGGTACTATTTGTATTCCCAGGGAATACGTTTAAAACTGTCTATATAGATGACGATGATGGGTATTTCATCGGGGCTCGATGCTATATTACTCGAGGATTACTTAAGTTGAAAGTTTAAGTTTTGCTTTAGGCCTTTTCAGCATCATTCATGAACAAATAAAAGACATGAGTAAACTACCAGTAAAATGTGATGCTTTTTAACTGTTTTCATCAGTAACTGCATAGACACATCATGCATGGCATATCATGGAATATATGTGAGTAATAATTTATATGTTCAACTGTGTTTTGTTCCCTATTGAGCTAGGATGTAGGTCACCCTATAGACTATACGTCGCAGGTCCACTACTACAGCTGCTGAAGCTTCAGGAGACGCTGACCCCTGTGAGTCGGACCTCGCGGTCGGAGACGAGTTGGAGCCACCTCCTGAGGACTTCTTCTAGAGGACTCCGTTGTGCAGCTTTGAGGGCCTTAGAGTGATTTTGTACGGCTTGGTATGTCAAGCCTTGTTTTGACTAAACAATGTATATACTGGATTTTGAGATAATTCTTTTGGGGCGAACCATCTGTGATGATTAGCTATCATCGATGGTTCGGATCGGTTCTCCATTCATGCAGAGGCATGAGGGCAGAACTGTCTTTTGAGAAATGTTGATATAGTGATTTACTTTCGCAGTTTCATTTCTATTTCAATTCAATTCATTGCTTGATATACCAATGTTCCATGTATAGCTAAGGGGCACGGTCAAGATGATCGTGCTGATGGCACGGGTTTCGGGGTGCCGAAATCCGGGCTGTCACAGGAATAGACTTGGATGATGTTGAATTCATAGATGACAGTTCTGAAGAGGATGATGACGACGTCCCGATTCAAGAAAATGCTGGTCACCAAGCTCTTGTACCTCCTCTAGTTCCTCCATTTCAAGCACCAGAGGGTCATTACTATGACCAACATTTTGATAGGATGAATTCTGATATTCAACAAATGAATTCAGATATTCAAAATTTATCTGAAAGAGTAGAAATTGGATTTAATTTATATGGTGAGCAGTTTTCTGCTTTACAGATGACTATGAATGACGGGTTTGCAGCGATGATGCATCACTTTAATAGTGTTTTCCCGCCACCAGGAGCTCATTTTCCGCTTCCAGAGTGACTTCATTTTCTTGTTTTTTTGTGGATGCTGGGATATTTTGATGTGATGTGAAAATGATATCATGTGATGTGTTTTGATTTTAGTTATTTTTTATTTTTTTTCTTGTATTATGTGAAACCTGGACTTTGTTATATTTTGTGGATATTTTGTAAAAGCACTGTTTCTAAATATTTTGATGATTAAATGAATGTGAACATGTTTCTATTATGATTCTTTCTTCATTCACCCTTTGTCACATTCTGACAAAAAGGGGGAGATAGTATTGTGTTATACCTGTCCTACTAATTTCTTATGTCTCATTCAACAGATAAAGAGCTACGACTGGAATATTCATAGATACTTGTTTACTTGACAAATGTTTAGGGGGAGCAAATCGAATTGTAACTTTTGCATTGCATTCATGTAAACTGATGTATAGGACTGAGATAACCAATGATTAATGTAATTTTTTTTTATTTGTTGTTCTTGTAAACTGGTTTTTATCATGATTGTGACAAAGTGGGAGATTGTGAGATAATTTTTGTCAAAATAATGACAAAAACCAGTAGTGCTCCTTAGAATTTTGAGTTGGCCAGGTAAAATTCAAATGACTAACGGTTTGTCATTTGTGGACCCACAGATGTCCGTAATGCACTCACAGACGACCATGGTCACAGACGACCATGAGTGATTCACGAACGTCCGTGGCCCGAAATCCTATAAATTCTAGGCAGTTTAGACAGTTTATGAACTGATCCGAAAATCCTCCATTTTTAATATTCTGGTCATAAATTCTATCCTTGAGATTACTTACATTTCGTTCATTTGAATCCTAAATCTCAAAATGTGTGTGTTTTTCTCTTATCTTTGTTGGAGAGTATACGGCTTGTGAGAGACAAGTGGACCTTCGTGAGAGACGACGGTTGTTGAAATTGTTTACTATGGATAGGATGATGGTGAGAGGCTGTCATTGTTGGTGAGAGGAGTGATAGGGCATATCATTCCAAAAAGCACTGTAAGGTTAATTATTCATAGTGGATTTTTTCTTGGATCTGAGATAGATCCCGTGGTTTTTACCTGTGATGGGTTTTCCATGTTAAAAACAACTTGCATTCATTTTATTGTTGTGTGGTGATTGTGAGTATTAAAATTTTCATTAATTTTATAGATTATTATAAATTTTCAAATTTTTATATTTAATGAAACCATCAATAATAATAAAGTTGATTATATGCCTCCTTATATAGGTTTAAAACCATAAATAACCAAAATAGAAAGTCTTAGAAACATAATAAAGCCAAAAAGGTAAAAAACAATCCATAAGTTGGACTTTAACAAAATATTTACGCGCGATCTCGATCAATTGACTTTAAGCCTAGATTGATCTATGACGGATTGACGGCGATGTTATTTTAGGATGACTCTCGAATCGAATTCGATTGTTCGAAGTGGAATTTCAATCAATCAAAATTGGACAGTAAGTCCACCACTTTCAACTGCTCCTTTCTTTCCTTCATCCTTCCTTGCGCCTTTCGCAATCAAAGCATTTTGGGTTTCTTCTTGCGCCTATGATACACGATAAAAGGCGGCTTGGCTTGAATGTTCTCGTCACTCTCCCTCGAGAACATGCATAGGCATTTGATTGATGAGGTAATTGGCGGTGAGGACAGTCTTACCCCATAAAGGTTTTGGTACATTCATACACAAAAGCAATGACCTAGCAACCTCAAGGAGAGTCGCATTGCACTTTTACTAATCTAGCGCTCAATAATATTAGTTTATCAACTGTTTGCTATTGACCTTGGTACAACCTAGGTAGTTGGGGTAAAGTATTAAATGCTAATTCAATTTAAAATACATTGTCAAGTTAATATAGCCAAATGTTAAAAATAAAAATTGATAAGACCAAATTTTAATTTTCATTTGTAAGACTTATCTATTTCAGGATAATACAAACTTACAAATAATTAGCACTGTTAGAAATTTTGGCCGAGGAAGAAAGACAATCTTTCTTAGATGATCTCCTGTGAATTTCGAATTGACAAAAAGAAAATACAATCTTATGAAGGATGAGAGGGAGAGATCATTTGGGTGGTCAATTTCAATAAACACCTGATCCACGGAAACTGAGGAGGCCATTTCATATTTGAAAGCAAAGCTAGAACATTAAAACCAACAAGCAAAGTGGAATGTTTGCATTTCTTAGTCTCCCAATTATATTTGAAAATGGATTGGTTATCTATAAGATAAAGAAACCTTACATTTTGTTCGGATTCTTGCTCTCCAAATTAAGAAAGACTTGTCAAAAATTGCCGGTTGGGTTGGTCTAACCAAGAAATGCATGGGAGAAAGGAATCCAAGGCATTCTTTTCACTTCATCAATAATAGATAGCAGCGAATCTAGTTAATCCTGTATAGGCGGAGGTGAGGATGGGGGTGAAGCCAAAATGAATTTATTGTTGTTTTAGGCTCTAACTTCTTAGATTAGAATGAGGATTTATATCTTCTATGTTAGGCTAGTTTCTCTTTGATTAGAAGTAGGATTTAAATCTTCTATATAAGGGAAAAAACTCTTTGACGAATTAAGAGAGTTGAGATATCCTTGTAAAGCTCTAGTAAACCTATTTAGGGTTTTGTGGGGAGCCTTGGTGAGGCTTGAGTGTTCTTGTATTCTTATGAAATCATCAATATAGTGAATCATCGTTGTCCGCGAACGTAAGCAAATTGCCAAATTACGTAAATATTGTCTCTTGTGTGATTGTGTTTAATTTCCTTTTATTTTGCGCTCTTATTTGATTGTTCATCGTGAGATCATTGGTTTATTTGAAAGCTTTCGCATAACAAATTGGTATCAAGAGCTATTAGGTTTCTGTTCTACAATCGGAGATGGCATTTAAATCTACAAAAGTTTCGAATGCGAGGTTCGAGGTTGAGAAATTCGACGGAAAGATTAACTTCGGCTTGTGGCAACTACAAGTTCGGGATATCTTGATTCAACAAGGACTGCATAAGGTATTGAAAGAGCTTATGGGTAAGCCAATGGATATATCCGATAGTGATTGAAAAGAATTCGAACTTCAAATATGTAGTACGATTCAGCTATGTCTAGCGAAGGAGATTACGTACAATGTGGTGCGGGAAAACTTGGCGGCCTCATTGTGGGCCAAATTTGAGAGTCTCTATATGACGAAATCTCTGACGAATCGTCCGTATCTCAAAAAGCAACTGTACAAGTTGCATATGAAGGTACTTCTCTCAACAAACATCTTAATGAATTAAATAGAATAATATATGAACTATTAAATATTGGAGAAGAGGTTAAGGATGAAAACAAACGACTATTGCTTTTGTGTTCCCTCCTCAATTCCTATGAACACCTAGTTACTACGCTGCTCAATGGGAAGGAGACTATTGAACTGGAGTCGGTTATAACGACATCACTTTATAATGACATTAGGAAGAAAGGTTCTGATAGTAATACACAAGCAAATGACTTATTTGTTAGGGGGAGACTAGAGGGTAGTAAAGCTGGAAGGGATGGATCAAAGTCCATATCTAAATCTACAAATAGAAAGACTGTAGAATGTTACAAGTGCTACGAGAAGGGTCACATCAAAAGATATTGTCCTCAGTTATAAGCTAGGAGGAATGATGCTTAAGATAAGAAATAGAAATGAGTAGTTGATGAGGCCGGTATACCTGAACAAGCTCCGGATGTTGATGAGAACGTATTGTCAGTGGTTTCTGATAAATACTCACAAAATGCATGAATACTTGATTCAGAGTGCTCCTATCACATGTGTCCAAATGGGGACTGTTTCACGTCTTATAAAGAGGTGGATGATTTTAATGGGTAATAATATGGCCTGCAAAACAGTTGGAAATGAGAGTATTAGAATAAATATGCACGATGGGGTTGTGAGAATAGTGGCCGATTTATACCACATTCCGAAACTGAAGAAGGACCTCATATCGCTTGGTACACTAAACTATAATGGGCTCAAGTTTAGAGCACAAGGTGGAGTTTTGGAGGTGACAAAGGGATCTCTGGTTGTGATGAAAGCAAAAAATATTGAAAACCTTTACTTTCCATTAGGGAGTATAGTGACAAGATAGCAGTTTGCCCTCTACACAATTATGGCACATGCACCAAGGGCATATGTCATAAAGAGGGATGACAGAGTTGAGCAAACATGGCTTGTTGAAAGGTGTAAAGCTTGAGAAAGTTAACTTTTGTGAGCATTGTGTCTTCGAAAAATAGTGCAGGGTTAAGTGTAATACATCGGTTCACACTATAAAAGGCACATTGGATTATATACATTTAGATGTATGTGCGCCTTCAAAGGTTTCTTCTAGAGGTGGTGTCAGGTACTTCGTTTCCTTCATCGTCAGGTACTTCGTTTCCTTCATCGACGATTACTCTCAGTATGTATGGATCTACATAATGAAGAGTAAGGATCGGGTGTTAAAAATCTTCAAGAGGTGAAAAATACTTTTTGAGAATCAAATTGGAAGGAAGGTCAAGCGGTTGAGAACCTCCACATATTGATAAGATCATTGAGATTAAAATGGTCAAACGAGGACCTCCACTATGACAGCCCGAATTTCGGCACCCCGAAACCCGTGCCATCGGCACGATCATCTTGACCGTGCCCCTTGGCTAAACACGGAATACTAGTATATCAAGCAATAGAAATAAACTAAAAATAATAACAATAACTGCGGAAATGATTCACTATTTAAATATTGCTCAAAAGACGGTTCTACCTTCATGCCTCTGCATGAATGGAGAACCGATCCGAACCATCGATGATAGCTGTTCATCAAGGATGGTTCGCCCAAAAGAATAATCCTAACATTTAATCACATTGTTTACAAAACTAGGCTTGACATACCAAACCGTAACAATAAGCTCACAAAACTTTCAAAGCTGCACAACGGAGTCCTCTAGAAGAAGTCCTCAGGAGGTGGCTCCAACTCGTCACCAGGCGCAAGGTCCGACTCACCAGGGTCAACGTCCCCTGAAGCCTCAGCAGCTGCTAATAGTGGACCTGCGACGTATAGTCTAAAGGGTGAGATACATCATAGCTCAATAGGGAACAAAACACAGTGAACATATAAATTAAAACTTACATATATTCCATGATATGCCATGCATGATGTATCTATGCAATTACTGAGAAAACAATAGAAAAGAATCACATTTTACTGGTAGTTTACACATATCTTTTAATTACTCATGAATGATGCTGACTAGGCCTAAAGCAAAACTTAACCTTTCAACTTAAGTAATCCCTGAGCAATATAGCATCGAGCCCCTATGAGATACCCATCATCCTCATCTATATAGACAGTTTCAAACGTATTCCCTGAGAATACCAAAAGTACCCAAACCCTTTTCCCCTGGGGATCGATGGCGGGATTTCAATTTATCTCAATTCAACACCCCTGGGGTGTGCTTACTGTGTACGGATAAGCCTCCGCACTGGCTTACGGTTTCGCCGCCGTATCGGTCACGGATATCCTGCCGCGTCAGTCGTGGGTATCCCGCCACGTCGGTGGGGTATCCTATCAAACCTCAAATAATAAAAATATCAAGTGCTTTACATATAGTTGTTCACCGTGTAAGTGTGGTATCTTATATCAGTTAGGCCTTATCAGACATTATTCAATCTTGGATACATCCCTAGGATGTATCCATTCAGTTGCATCACACCTGATGCTCTTATTACTTTACTTCCTCATCCCCTGGGGATGGCTCATTATGATTACTCTTATAGATGTCACACACACACCCTTTTCACAAAACTTTAAGCAATAAAACAGTTATCAATTTGAATCTATATCACTACATACATGCTCTTACAATTTAAAGTACATGTTCAAGGTATTTCCTACCTCAAGTCTCTGCTAAATCATGCATCAAGGTCCCACATGGCTCCTTGTGTCCTTGATCACACGTACCACCTATGGTACAACATAACACATACAATACATCACTAAAGATGTAACAAAGAAGGTCCAAGGCCCTCCAAGAATCTTAAAGTCAAACTCAAAAGTCAATAAAAACTGGCACAGTTGATTAATCGAACTCTGAAGTTGATTAATCGAATCTGATTCGATTAATTGATTCCCAAAATCGATTAATCGAGATTCAAAATCGATTAATCGATTCCCAAAATCGATTAATCGAGGTCCCCATTCGATTAATCGAATCCCACATCGATTAATCAAAATTCTTACTCTATCAATTCGATTCTCAATTCGAGTAGTCGAATCCCCAAAATCGATTAATTGATTAATCGAAAACCCATTTCGACTAGTCGATTTCCCCAGGTCACTTTCCTCCAGCCACTGGAGTCCACTGGAGGTTCTCAGTCGATTAATCGACACCAAACTCGATTAATCGAAACCTCAAGTCGATTAATCGAAACTCAGTTCGATTAATCGAATTCGGGCTACATTGACTTTTCAACTTTTTGGCGAAAATCGATCAATCGAACCTCAATTTCGATTAATCGAATTGGCCAGATTCAGCCCCCTTTTGGGTTGTTCTTCCCAATCTTCTTTCAACTAATTTTTCTTTCTTTTCTAAGCCATTATCCTATGATTTTAGCTATTTCTAACTACAATTAAACCGTTTAATCTATGCATTTAATCTACAAGAATTTTACCTTCAATTAATCTCAAATTGATTAAGTCAAGTGGTTGGGAAGGCTATGGTTCCAGCTTTGCTTCTAACGGATCCCTTGCGTCGAATCCGACGTTAAATGCTCAATCCCCCCTTCTAATCAGTTGCAATAACTCCTTGATCACTACCCTCCTTTACTCCTCTCTCTCTCTCTTCTTAACTCTGTCCAACAACTCAACATTGATTTTAGGGTTATTAGACCCCTTTATCTCCCCTCTAGCTTGTGCGTTGAGCACATACACCCGAATAGGTGTATGTGACTCCAGATTCACCTCACTCTCCACACACTCACTTAAATTCTTACATCTCATCCGTTCATCCTATCTTACGTCAGCTAGTGAACTCCTACATAGTCAACCTATGACTAGTCGGGCACGGATCTCGAGGTCACTGCTTAACGTGATTTTTCGGAATATTACATCCACATTGAGTGCGCAACAAAACAAAATAGTCCAACAACCCGTTCTTGACCTGAGGCTTTTTCTTGTTCCCGATTTTTAGTCCTTAGGATCTATTTTTCCGACACACTTGTGTGTCATGTGGAAGGACATATAATATACTATAGTTCTCGACCGATGGGTTTAACCTCAGGGTCAACCCTTTGACCATAACCGTCTTATGAATCCACACAAAACCTAGGAATGGAAAGGTACATTTTTCATATAATCGTCACAAAAAGTGTAAAAGCGTAGATTTGGATGGATAGAAGGGTACCCACCTGTTGAAGCATGAACGATTAGTATCACAAGGGTTCGGACCGACGGTGTCATGAGTGCGGCGGCAACGCTCTGATGGTGGAAACGAGGTTCATAAAGGCCTGTAGCCATCACCTTCCCATTTGAATCATAGTCATATACATTGGAGATCAATTCAATTTTATGTTGAAGGGTGGCTTGAGAGCTTAATGGTTATTGTGAACTTTTATAGTACATCAGGCACATGAGCCATTACCTCGTGGGTGGACATGTTTTGAAAATAACTACAAGTGAGGTCATTTTGCCCCATGTCATATGTGTATAAAGCTTTTTGAGAAATATTCCTCTTTTGACAGCAATTACTGATAAACTCCTCTTTAGTAGGCGACTTGGGATCTTGATTTGAATGAACTGCGAGGATTGCACATCGAGTGAAAAGGTACTGAACTACCCTCTTAAAAAAAATAGGGAAGTGTTCTGACGTTGGATCGAAGATCCTGCGGTAGCAAAGTTGGCTCCATGGGTGAAGTTGGTTCCCACCGGAATCGAGATAAGCATTAAGGAGTGGCAATCCCAAGCTCTCATCGATGAAATCGATCAGTAGCCGTCCATCGCAATACCGACTGGCTGGAGAATGGAAGGTCTTGCCATGTGGTGGAGGAGCATGTCCAAAACAGGCAGAGAGGCCGCCAGTGTTGGAATTCTAGTTGCCGAAGTTGAAGATTGCCGGAAAATCGCAACCTAAACAAACAGTCTAAATGTATAGTGTCATTAACGGTAAGAGATGAGAAGTTTGATGGGAGCAGTGAAGAAGGTGAAGTGGAGAGAGAGAGAGAGGTTCTTGTGTAGACGTGGCTTGAGGAGATGGAGAGAACAGTGCACAAGTATAGGTTTTAGGGTTTATTTTTATTTTTTTTTGTAAGAGCTTATAAGGGAGAGGGTGGTGATATCTTTGAGAGAGTGGACGATCAAGATGACTTCCGAAAGATACCTCTTCCCTTAAATATCTGTTGTGCGATTCTGTTGAGGTTGGGCGGCATTTTAAAAGGGCAAACTTGGCAAGAGAAGGGTGGCGTTTCATATCAATTACCAAATATAGGGGTATGGGGCTTATTAGGGTGTAGGGCATGCATGAGTAGAGTGGGTGTTAAAGAGTTTGAGTATGTACCAAATTTAGATTCACGTTGGGTTGCACTTTCCAATTCCTCATTTCAATTAAATACTAAACAAGGATTAAGCAAGGAGCATCCACGTGGGATGCATAGCTTCCACAAGTCTTAAAGCAAGGGTGAAATGTCGAATCTTAAAAGGGGGGGGGGGGTTAGTTGGGCTTTAAATTGTGTGTTAAACACAAGTACAATACTACTATGTATACACTATTTCTTATTAAACAAATATTGGTATACTAAACATAAAACTGTGAAACTTGAATAAAAGATGAGGCAATGGCTTGAACCATCTTCCTCATGGACTGGCTGTCATTGGTTGGTTACTCCCGACTTAATGGGTATTTATTTTAAACAACAAATTTAATTATAATATTAATATTTCATGAGAACCACTTACGTGCACTTATATATATACGATCCACTTTGCCATAAGGTAAGAATCCATTATTAGGGATCTAAAGATTTGAAATCAAAGGTGGTTTTGCCATTAATGCAAAATAAATCCCTTAATTGATGGGATTAGATTAGGCTTAGTTGCTTAAAAGGAGGAAGAGTTCAAAAAGGATTATTTATCTCTCTAGAATTTAGTTTCCAAGAGTGGCATGCAAATCTAGAATTCGGGTGCCAGATAGGTGTCCAAACCTTTCTTTCTATTGTCATGTGGGTTGGGGTACTGTGTGGGGTATACACACGGAGTTCGGTGCTCCACTGCATCTCACACTATTGAATGAACCTCCTAAGATCCGAATCATTACATTAAGTTGTCCCTTACACAGATTAAAAGAAAGACTTAGTATTTTGGAATCTGTGCCATGTGAAAATGCCATCTAAGCCATCTTATTTAAAGGCCAAGATCTAAAGATCTTAGGGTGCAAAAGATCAGCATGAAACACAATCTCTATCATATGAGTCAATGCAGTCAAAGGCCATTATCTGATTCAACAGTCGACTGCATTGAATCATATAATAGAGATGGTGTTTTGTGTCAATTTTTTGCATCAAATATATTTAGATTACGACTTCAAATCAGACAACTTAGATGATGTTTTTATGTGCACACGTCTCTAAAATATCGAGTCTTTCTTTTAAATTATGTGCAAGGGCTAACTTCTCGTGCGCAATGATGTGTCCTTAAATTTATACTCGCAAGTGCACGAGTCGTGATGTAGTCAGTGGGTGCAAAGTACGAGATCGTTCCCACGAGGATTAGTTAGAAAATTTAAAATTTAAAATATCAATTAACTAAAAGAATTTCCACAGATCTATCACAGTAACCAACAACCTAGAATTTTGAGAACTTTTGATAAATGAGATAAATGCTAACAGATAAATACTAACTGAATTTAAGAATTAAACAATTAATGAAAGATAAGGATTGGGATGCTAAATCCTCCCATCGTAGGTTTATCATTTATAGAATACCAATCTGTGGATTGAGATATGAGATCTTTAACAGATTTCTCAAAAGAAGCACTGCCCTATATACACGTGAGTTCTAAAATATAGATCTGAGATCACGGAGATGTATGATTAACATCCCATGAGTGTATGATTAACACTCACACCTCGGACAACATTTAGAACCCAATCTCTAGGGTGATGTCCAAAGGACAATCTAAAATCAAGGAGATGTATGATTAACACCCCATGGGTGTGTGATTAACACCCACACCTCAGATCGTGATTGGGACTCACCACTGTGATAAAGTCATACTATCAATCCGAGATCAAAGAGATATATGATTAACACCCCATGAGTGTATGATTAACACTCACACCTCAGATGGCAGTAAAACTTCACCCCGAGATGGGTAATAATTAGGATAAAACCATTATTGCAGATCTGAAATCATAGGGCATGATTAGCTCCTAGATCTCGGACTGAAATGATGACTTCACCATTTTCAATGAATATTAGGGTCTTAGAAAGATATCAGACATCTCAATCATACAGATTTATATTAATGTAAATGAATACCTCGGATGGGGTTCATTAGATCCCCATCCTTAATGAAACTAGCCACACATAATTGAAATAAGTAATAAAATAAATGCAGAAGTTAAAAATGCCATTAAAATATCGTAAAGAATTATCCACAAAAATCCACAAAAGGTTTAATCCAAAGTACGTACACCTCCTTCTTCAAAGTGGATCCAAATCGGAAAAACTAAGACTTATCTTCTTCTCAAAATGAATATTAAAAAGGTAGTTCAAGAAACTGGGACTCGATGCCCTTACATGTTGAAAAGCAGAAGACTAAAAAAATAGAAGAACGCAGTAAAAATGAAAACTCTCAAAAACAGAAGTCCCTAAAAAGAAGAATGCAGTAAAAAATAAGAATAAATCTTCGAAGGACTCCCCGAATGAATATATCTCCAAGAATATCTTTTTCCTTAATTGCCAAAACATAAGCCGCTTTTTCCTTCAAGATTTTATTCCGTGAAAAGAGTACCGAGATTCTCGCGGCCAAACAAAATTTCGAACTCAAATTCAAATTTGGTCGATCGATCGACTAAAGAGGGTCAATCGATCGACCATATCAGATTCTATTTTGAAATTCCAAATCTTCCGGATTAGGTCGATCGATCGACCAAAAAGGGTCGATCAATCGACCTCCCAGATTTTCGTGAATTCCCGCTACACTTTGTATCAGATACTGCCTCGGTATTTCGGCCATAACTTTCTATCCCGAAGTCGGGTTGAGGCGATTTTTGCGGAGTTAGAAAGCTGACGACGAGTTCTACAACTTTTGTGTTTTGACAATTTTCTGAATCTAACGTCTTGAAGGTTCAAATTGAGCTCCAAGTCGGGATAAGTTCCGAATGATCCAAGGTAGCACGAATTTGACGTTATATTATGAACTTTTGGGTTATTTCATGCTCACCACATCTCCAGGCCTGTAAATCACTAAAACTATATAAAACATGTTAAATGGCTTTCATCGGGTAGCTAAATGTAGGTCTTTAGGGGTGAAATATCATCATATTTCACTGCACATCATGCAACTAATGGCTTCTAAAATTTTCAACCATTCAAATTCCTTACGGGTTTACGGTGTACCCTTTGCAGGCCATGGTTCATGCATTTTTGCAAGAATGTGTGATTTTTGTTTATTTATTTATCAGATTTGATTTCAATTGATCTGCTTACTCGATCAAAATATATCTTTGCAAGAACACGCGTACCTTGTATTATTATCGAGTTACTGCGTCAGCAATCTCCTTAATAAAACTGATGATCTCCGCCAAAGAATCCGAGAGGGGACGGTGGTCTCCTTATATAGTCACTTCTCTTTCCTAACCCATCAAGGAAAGAGAGTGGAGACATATCACTTATATTAGGAAACTACTTGCTTTCTATCGCCTCGAGATACGTGTGGTCAAAGGTCCAACCCAATTTTTAATGAAAATCCAAAGATGGGTTAATGTTTGGACCACAAAAATCTAACATTCTCCCACTTTGTCTACACTTTAACTCATCTAAACATAATTTTAAAAAACGACTCTCTGGATTGACAAACTCTGAAAAGCGGATGGTCATCCATTTTATATTTTAAAAAATCATTGACCCCCACTACCTTGATGCTTCGTAACAACCACCCAAATTTAATAACAATACCAGTAAAGGATCATGGCGCACACAGTATTCCATCTTACGAATAAACACTAGGCAATCCATGGTCACAAAACTAGCATCATTAATGGACTTAGGTCTTTACTTAGTGATATCAGGCAACGCACATATATGTCATACCTATATTTGTCCAACTTCATACCCCAGGGTATGTCTTTCTGATGTCTTATTGGCTCCCCGCCTGTGACTCACGTTACCAATCTAGCAAAAAGAAGGCTTACCGATGTGGTGCCTAATCACATCTAGCTCAAGAAAAATTTAGACATAACGAGGTACAATCTCACTACTTTGCCATATGATAAAATCCCCATGCGAATGGACAGAGTATAATCACATATACTCTCAATAGCACGTGGACAAAAATAAAATATTTGATGCATTAACAACAAAATAAACTAACCAATATCAGACAGACAACTCCCATTAAAATTGTACAGTTAAAACTAATTCAATATGAATATCACAGTTCTAAGACTCTCATAATAACTGTCAACAACTACAAGCTCTTACTGATTTAATAATTCCTTAAAATCAGTAAGTTTTCAACAAGAACAACTTAATCGTAATCACATTAACTATCCATAAATTTTAAACGTACCATGTCCATAAAAATTGATATCAACTAAAAAATTATTAAATTTCTCTGAAAATTTAATTACAATAATAAGGTTCGATTATTAATTTTGGTATTCCAACTTTTATCTATATCAATTCTAATGTTTTAGTCAAGTTCACCTCGAATAAATCAATACTAAGGAAGCAAACAAATTATGAGATAAATAACAAAATCATCTCCAAATTGAAAACATTAATATTCTCAAAATATGTTCTTAAGTGTTACATTTTTATAATATCTATAGTTATTCAATTTGTGTCTCACTTATCGATGTATGAATCATCATCGTCATCATTTAACTTTTCTCATTTATCGTATTATAAAATCACTTGCCACACGCTAAGTCAAAAAATTAAAATATTTTCGATGCTCAATACCATTAAAATTTTAAAAATGGTATACACAATTATAACTACACTAACAATGACCATATATCACTAGATAACACTAAAAAATATGTCACTACACTTCTACAATGTATCAAATATTTTGATCATATATCACTAATTATTCTCTGTGAAATACGTCATAATTATATGTCTGATGAATCTATAATCATATGTTACGGATCATCCTTGAGAACTATGGCATGACTATCTGTCACTAAAAAAAAATTCATCGTGAACTATGACCATATGTCACTAACTAACCTCCAAGGACTTAACTAGAACTTAGAGACAAATTCAAATTAATTAGAGTGTAAGTCATGTGCAAACATTTACTCTATGGGGCAGCCCGATCGCATTATCTCAGCATCACCTTTGAGCAGAAACTTCGACATGCAGTTTGCTTTACAAGAACGTATTTGAGGAAACACGCATAGACCTAATCACTTGTATCGTATGTTTGATCCAGACTCTCCATCAGCTTTGGCTAGAAAGATTGTCCTCTCCCTTATGCACTTATGACCATTCTATTCACCCTACTTATATGAAATTCTTAAATCAGCTTTAGCCAGAAATTAGAAACTTCATAAATGCATGTGCCAACCCAATCTTAATAAGACACAAGTATCAAGATTCAAAAGTCACGCAACCTACATAGGTGGTCACCTTTGGACAAACCTCAGCCTATTTCAGCTACGTACTCTCGAACGATCGTTTTACCGGTCTACCTTGATCCCTAAGGCATGACCTAAATTTTATTCAACCATATCAAGTCTGATTCAAGGTTTCAAAAACTCATTTCCAGATATATGCACATCTTGCTAACTAATCTACTTTTGAAAGATAAATCAATGCCACACATTACAATTGATGAACAAATTAATCAAAATCAAACAGTTATAATATACATATGCATTAAGTGAACAAATTATCTATAATCATCAAACTATGATTATATGAGCATGCATGCCACATCTAGTCAATATCGACAATAGAACATTGAAAATCACACATGATATTTACCTTGAATCGGATATGATATGTTGAGAATAATAATAATAAAAAAACCCCATTTATAAAAATTACGGTACTAGAAAAGATCATCACCGTTGGATAGAAGAATCCTTCCAAGTAGTCAAATCTAACTCATATGGTGGGTAAGTGCCAAAATTAATAATAATCATGAGTAACATTATGTAAGTACCAGCGTTGGTGCTAGAGCACAATCTTCAATACCCAACCCTATATTTTCTCATAAAATTCAATTTTAATTAAAAGCACTTAAATACACAATAATTATCCGATTAAAAATTGTCAAAAAGATGTCAGGTCATGAAAAAGTCACAACAGAGAATTCCTTTTTAAAAATAGACCTCAAAAATAGATCTGAAATGCTCGAAAAAATCAAAATCCATATATAATATCCGAAATCGGACTTATAAATAACCCATAAATGACCCGAAAAGAATAAGGAATAATACGAGTCAAAATGGGCCTTAAGGACAAACGGGTCGTGTCTAACGAGCTGAATTGGGTAATGAATCATGGGCCGAGAATAGACTGGACCGGACCATGGGCCATGATCGGGTCATGACCCTCGTCCGATTGTCGATCGGGTCGGATCACTTGCCGGGTTGGGTCATCAAGTCATATAGAGTTGGAAAGCACCAACTTCGGTGTCCCAACTATTCATGCAATAATAATTCAAAGATCGCTTTTGCTTTATTTTAGCAAGAGAATGTAATCATTGCTTTATTATAGGAAGATAATCCTACACAAAATAAGAAAGCCTTCCTATTTCCCAGGTGCAGCCGTTTGATCATCATCAGATGGCTATCCCATCGATCAGTTTCTAGAAAGCTATAGGTGCTTATGGAGGAATCATCATAAATTCTAGAGAAGTAATTGTAGTGCCCTTTGGGACGCCTGATGGAGATATTACTTTCTTGATTAGTGACTGGTAAAAGAACTTGAAACTGGCAGTGATTTTGGGGTGCCTGATGGGGTTCTCGTTAATGGATTAAGCCCCCTACCGCTACAATGACTCACTTGTTTTTGATGGTATTGTTTAGGGATAATAAATGTTGAACAAGGTTATTGGAGTCAATGGGCATTTCCCCAGACCAAGGTTTTGGGTCCTTCTTAGAAAAGGCTATATGCACGAGGAGAAGGATAGATCTCAAGGAGAAGCATATAAAAACAACTCTTCCAAGGCAGAGAACTCAAGTCTCTCCATCTTCGGTGCTATTCACGGCTAATATTTCCCTCTTTTCCTTTTGTTTTATAAAAATCTTGATGAGCCCAAAACAAATAATCTTGAAAATTATATTGAAGAAAGGCTATTTAGATTATATCTCTATACACGAGTATAAATAAATTACAAAGAAATTTGATCAAATTATCGAGCCACCATAACTTTGATACCAATTGTTAGAATTTCTAGGATCTAAGCTCGAATCACACGATCAAAATATATCTTTGCAAGAACGCGCGTACCTTGTATTTATTATCGGGTCGCCGCGTCAGCGATCTCCTTAATGAAACTGATGATCTCCGTCAAAGAATCCGAGGGAGGACGGTGGTCTCCTTATATAATCACTTTTCTTTCCTAACCCATCAAGGAAAGAGAGTATCACTTATATTAGAAAACTACTTGCTTCCAATCGCCTCAAGATACGTGTGATCAAAGATATACAACCCAATTTTTAATAAAAACTCAGATTGATTAATCTGTTGACCACAAAAATCCAACACTTACAGAATGAACACATTATTATTGATTCTTATTTATTGAACTCTATTTCCATTTGTCGTAGCTCGGGGTCAAATACGAGCAGTGGTAGTGGCACCATTCCTTCAACATTCGGACCCATAAGTCCCGACGACAATGGAGTTTCGATGCTTAGAGTTTCGGAGCTCAAGTTTCTCAGGCTGATGGTATTACTTTCTCTGGTTTGACTTCAAAAACATGGATATCCAATTTTGCAAACGGCTCGATTGACTAAAGCGGCTTGTGGGCTGGTAAAGAGTTACAGAGATGTGCATAATCGACCACTAAAACTTGGTTTGATGGTCTTTTCTTTTCTTTTCTTTTATTTTTAATTATTTACCATGAATTATTTATCTTCTTTTATTCTATTTCAGCTTGGGTTTTGTCTTCAAATGGGTCATTTCACTTGTAATGGACACAGGCAAATTATTTAGCATTTTTTTTTTGAGTTGCTGAACATCGATAGACATTTTTACAATCTGTAAAACCATTATTTTGAGCATCTGTATTGACATTAATGCTTTAAATAATAGACCCAACCAGCTGGTTTTGTTAGAGGCGACCATACTCACCAAATTCTCTAACTTTTTGAGAAAGTTGCGAAAAATGCGACTTATTCCTAAAACGAATAAATCCCATTTTAATCTCTACGTTTTTAGAAAATTGCATTTTTTTGAAAAAGTCACGAATTCAGCGATTATATGGTAATTAATTCGTTACTTTTTCAATATATCAGGACTTTTCAATATTTTTATATTATTTCATTCTTTTTAATCTAAATTATTATTTTAAAATTTTCTCATTTTTTTCTCGTCTTTTTCCTGAAATTTCCGATTTTTGTCAAATTTTCTTCTTGCCAACGTATTCTGACCTTTATTCTGTAGCAGCAGTCCACTTTGCTGGAAAAAGGCGTTTATCTGTATTTTTTTAACCCAATTATTTCTCTTTTCTAAAATTATTTTGGGCATCTGATCTGTTATTTTTCCTAACCCACTGTAATGGAGTGTAATAACTGTCACCATTGTGGGTGGCTAACGTTTTTCATTTAGAAGCAATTCTTTGAAATGATTGACTAGTGGAATACGTTAAGTCAATCTTGAGTTACTATGGCTTATATTCCATTTCTATTAATCATCATCTGCCATTTCAAGTGCAGTTGATGGTGTAAGATTGATTTGTGTGTAGAATCAGCTGCTGGACACTTAGGCATATAGAGGAGACAAGAAAATATACTCAAACTTCAATTGTTTTAGTGTGACACTATTTTTTGTCAAGTGCTGACAGTTGATGTACCCCAATCTGGAGATCTGATGGGTGATGGTTTAAGCTAAAATACAATCTCTATTATGTGATTTAAAGTGGTCAAATGATTTTAAAATAAACAGTTATAACAGGTTTGTAGATGAGAGAGAGAGACTCAAGACTTAGACTTGAACTGGATTGGCCTGACCCAACTTTGTTCTGGTTGAGTATATAATGCGTGGATCAAAATTTCGGCCGAAATTTGAAATGCATTGGTTTCAGTGCCACCCGAAATGAAACTCCAAAAAAATCGGCCAAATTATCGAGGTAGTAAATTATCGGCCGATAATTTGCTACCTTGATAATTTGGGTTAAAAAAATATTAAAAAATTAGACACTAAAATTTTGGCGTGACCTTCAAATTTTCGGCCGAAATTTCAAAATTTCAGTCAAAATTCTAGTTTCAGTCATGCCCAAAATTAAAAATGGAACCGATATGTTGATCTTTGATATGATGTGGGCAGATCAGGTTAGGTCAAGACTTCAAAAGATCGGTCGACTTAGATTTTGGCCTGATTATGCAGCACACTCTGGTGGCTACTGACATCAGCATGACATTATCCCTAACATCAGCACTTCACTTATATGTCATTGATGCTTATATCATAGATTGATACCAAGTTTATTATTACTTTTAAGGTTAGCTTTGAGATAGAGAGAATTAGGGTTGATTGTTACACTCCTACTCACATGTCATTGATGCTTATATCATTTATAAAGTATTATTAATACCCATGTCCTATCAAAACACACACACCAAGAACACAATACTTGGGAGGCTGTTTAAATGTCTGCCTTTCTACCATTTGGGAAAGTTGGGGTTAAGGATCAAATTTTCGGTTTTCGTTTTGATTTCAGTTTTGCTTGAAATCGAAATTTTGAGGGCCACACCATTTTTCTTTTTATTCAAAATTTCAAAGTAGCAAAATATTGGCTGATAATTTAAAATTATCTGCTGATAATATGCTACCTTGATACTGGAACTGATGCGTTTCCGAAAATTTGAACCATGGTTGGGGTCACCGAATTTTCGTTGGCTCAACGTGTTTTGGCACAGGTGATTTCTTTTTGTTGCTAAAGATTGATGAGATGAGACAGGTGGATAGGGATATCAATGGGCCATTTAGTTTTAATTGGGCCTAAAGCACATCCCATGTATTAAAGGGTGAAAAGAGGCTTGGGCCTAGCTCAAAATGTTATAGCATAGCATTAAATTGTATAGGAACTTACAGGTTCCCTTTATGTATTTATGCCCAACACATAAACACACTTGAAAGTCATTAAAGATTAGGACAAGTGTACCTTTATTCCAAACCCTAGATTCTTTCTTCTCAACTTAGGTTTTACCTGCTAAAATCGTTGACTGCTTTAAGTGAAGACGATAGAGATTGGTTTTGATCCAAATCTGCTACACAATAGATCTTTAGATCATGGGTTTACCATTCAGAGGATAAGATTATGATTCTACGTGGTGCCGTACGCATCCCAAAAAGTGATCTAATAATCACGTTTGATGTACGCCCATAGTCGTGTTTAATTTTTAGGATGTTGATCACATGAAATAAACATCTAACCGTTTTGACGGTAGGTCCATGATTTCAAGATACATTAGGGCGGAAAGAGGTTTCCATCGTCTAATTAGAAGTAGCTAACGGTATTCACTAGTTAAAAGCTGGATTGAGAAAAAGGATTCTTGGGTTGTAAACACATACTGATCTCTATATATAAGCACTCAAGTTTTAAATCAAATTCAAACTGGGAGCCCTAATTTAAATTAAGCTCTAATGCCCACATTACAACCAAAATAAGATAAACCCTAAATATGAATTGGGCTTAAATTTTAGGCCTCATCTTGGCCCACTGACTCATAACCTTTAACTGATTTGCCCACCATTTGACATCCATGTGTTTTAAGCCTGCATTTTGAGGATTCTTTATTAGATGCAAAACATTGCATTGTCCATTAAAATATACTAAGATTGTATAGCTATTGAGATATATGAGTTTAAAGTTTGAAGATGCACAAACCAAGATGGCTTATCAGTTGAATATCATTTCCAATGATTAAGGGTGGCTTTATAAATATATTTGTTTGGTAGATTATCAAGTTCAGTTAATCAGGTGCTTTTGTTGTTAGGATTGACTTTTCAATTATTTTAATAATTTATTTTATAAAGCTACTTGCTAAGCTTAAATATCCTTTTCTCATATATATATATATATATATATATATATATATATATATATATATATATATATATATATAGGGTATTGTATAGGGTAATGATCCTCATGCGAGGCAAGGGCACAATCCCATAACTCGATCTATCATTGGTTGCATATCACATTAAGTTGACTTCTTAAATTATTTGATGTGACATGCAATCAATAAGAGTTTGAGTCATAAGATTACTTTCCATGACTAGTCATATGATCAATTTTCATATATATATATATATATGTAGGTAAGCTGGAATTAAATTTTTCATCATTTATCATCATCACAGCCTTATTTCATCCATTTATGGTCGACTTTACGAGTCTTATTTCTTAACTCACTTATAATCAATGCTAAACTCTCTGTAACTTTGTAGTCCTTCATGGCCCTTCTCATTGCTTCCCTTTGAGTCTTTATTGGGCTTTCCCTTCTCCGACTTCCTTGCTTGTAACGTCTTAACCCTTCGTACAAGGTTTACTTCAAACTTTCGTTAGGTATATCCAAATCACCTAAAGTGACATTCCATAATGATTTTTTATAGGTGTCACTCTTAAATTTTCTTTTCTATACTCTTTTCGCAGTTTATATTTTCTTTATAATCAACATATCCATCTTAGCATTGAATTTAAGTCACATGTACTTTATCTTCTCATCATTTGTAGCCCAAGAATCCGTACTAAATAAAATGGCAGGTCTAATTGTGGTCTTATAAAAATGTTTAATCTAAGTGGAACTCTTGGGTTGCACAATACTCTGCTCGTTATCTCCATTTCATCTAACTTGCTTTAATCTTATTTGATACACTCTCTTTAAATACACCATATGATTGCAAAATCGAGCTTAAAAAGCGAAATTTATGACAATCTGACACTAGATTATTTTCAATATTAACTAACAGTTGCGTGGAAGCTCACAAACTAACCAACAATCTCACGATGAACGATCAAATAATAATACAAAAATAGAGGAAAATCAATCACAAACATACAAAAGATAATATTTATGTGGTTCAGTATTATGCCTATGCCCACGGGCAGCGATAATCTACTACATTGATGATCACACAAGAATACAAGAACACTCAAGCCTCACTAAAGCTCTCCTCAAAACTCTACACTGTTTTTCCAAAGCTCTACATCTCAACTCTCTTCTATCATTTGACCAAAAGCTGTCCCTTTATATAAAAGACACAAATCATACTTCTAACATAAGAGACACTAGCCTTATATAGAGTCTGAACATAACTGAGCCATTACAAGTTAGAGTCAAACTACAATTCAAACTCTCCAAGTTAGAGCCAACCTCTAAATTAGAGTCCAACTACAATTCAAACTCTCCAAGTTAGAGCCAAACAACACTAACTCCTCCAAACTATCATGTTCACTAAATTTGCACTTTGCATGCTCCATTTTTGTTTCGCTAATTTTAAGTCTTTTGCCCTATAATTTTGACTCATCATTTATTTATTTTCTTGTTCGGACAATTAGTACCACATAAATAATATACACCATAAAATTTCTTCTTATATGGATGACCAACGCGTCCATAATTATAGAAAACAAAGAAGTAAAGACTCAAAGCAAATCCTTGATGTAACTTAACTCTAACAAATAACTCACTCATTTCTCCATATGTTGTTTTTACACTAATTAATGTCCTTTCATATATGCTTTAAATAAACTCTATATAAATTCAGGATGCATTTCGGCCAATCCTCTAATACTAAACATCAAATCAATGATTAGGATCACCCAAACGGCCAACTTGAAGTTGATTAATGCAATACTATGAATAAGATCAATGCATGGGATCAAATTGGAAAGTTAATAATATTGCAACCTTTAGGTCACAAGTTCAATCTAATAATAATAACAATAATAATAATACAAGATTATCATTATTTGCAACTAGACTTTCTTTCTTTGAAACTGTTGTTCGCACGTGCTGAAATTGTTGATTGCTTTGAATCACACATTGGACATCCTTTTTCGTTCCAATCTTTCATACAAAGGATCTTAGATCATCGGTGTACCATCAGATGGTAAATTTTTTATTCCATATCACACACATCTCAAAAAGTGAATGTGATCATGAGTGTATCATCAAACGTGGTTATCGAGTCACTTGTTGGCCGTTTGATGGTAGCTCATGATCTCGAGATTTATTATGTGGAAGATTGGGATGAAAAAGATCCCAAGCGTCAGATTGAAAGCAGTGAACGATTTTCTCATTTACAAACCTCGATTGCAAAGAAAGAATCACTGGTTGCAAATAAAGGTATCCTAATGGTAATAGTAATAATAAATAGGGAGCCATTACTTGCACACATTTTTCAAGTGATTGCACCGAATTTAAAGAAAGACTTGGTATTTTAGGGACATATGATATGTAAAAATGCAATATGGGCCGTCTGATGTGAAGTTCATGATCAATAGATCTCTGATACATAAATTTGGAGCAAAACACCATACTTGTCATATGATCTATTGTAGTCAACTATTGAATTATATAATAGCTTTTAACTCCATTTAATCAAATAGTGAAAATTATATTTTATTATAATCTTTTGCAATTAATATATTTAAATCATGACTTTCAAATGAAACGGTATAGATGAATGTTTTCACATAGTAGAGATCCTCAAACTTACAAGTCTTACTTTTAAATTTGGTACAATCTCAAGCAATCACTTAAAAAGAGTGCAAGTAATGGCTCCCTTATAAATTACACGGATATGGCCAAATGTCATTATTTGATGTCACATTCTATCTATTGCAGCCAAAAGAGACGTGCCATCTTTTCAACCTTAATTCATCACAAAGCAAAACCGAAATTTGGGAAGTCACCCTTTCCTTTGTAAACAATCAAATCCCTCACCCTTGCTAAATCTAACACACCACCACATTCTTACAAGCTGGTTCCCATACTTAGGGGAACACTTCCTTCTCTCCCACCTTTGATTCTAGCTGAAAATTTGACCGTTTGCTCAATTCCAACGGGAAGTGACTTCACTCATATCAAACGCCATTTCGATCTCAAGGTGTTGCGGCGAACGAGGAAATATATCAACGGTTACAACTCCACCGTCACCTGCTTGAAACAAGGTGATCTCCAAAAAGGAGGACGAGGACGAGGACGAGGACGAGAACGAGGAGGATATCATCGATCGGAAGACACTTAAGAAACTAATCAAAGCGACGGGGAAGAGAAGATTGATGATGGGAGTAAAGGTGGGCAAGGGAGCAAGTCACTTGGCCACCATTTCTTGGAAGAAGAGAAGCATCTCCCTTTGGTGAAGCAAGGTGAGTTTATGGAAGGTGCTAAGCTTAGTGGAATGGTGAGTCGTTACATTAAGGTCTGGAACCATTTGATCAAGATCAAGCGGGACTCTCGTTGTGGCTCCCGTCAAAGAGATATTATCTGGTTATCTACTACCTAGGATTTTGGCCGATCGATCATCGCGGGTTTATTATATAACGTACATTTATTGAAGCTTGATATAAGTGAATCTAGCACCGTCCATTACATTATTTGAGATGTTCATTCATACTATGTATAAAATTACTCTTTCCCTCATTTTTATTAGGGAGCCATTCGGATTCAAATAAAATTGTCTCTTTGGTCACTTCTTGGGTCATTGATCAGACGTTTCAAAGCGGTATTAGATGATCAATCAAATGGTTCAACAGCTTCCAATCCTCAAAGTGCTATGTGGATGCATATGATCATAAACTAATTAATTATTTTTAGTTTGATATGGTGGTTAACACTATCAAATGCCATGTGTTTTTTTTTTTAGTACTTTTAAATTCACCTACCAAATCTTTGAGTTCGCCCATACTAAAACACATTGACTTGGTAGAATCAGACGATGGAGATTGTTTATTTTCCCAATCTTTCACACGATAGATCTTGATATCATGGGCCTCTCATCAGATGGTTATTGTTTTATTTCTCGTGACACACATCTCAGAAAAATAACCTTAACATCACGTGCATGCTCAAAGTTGATTTTAAGGTTACTTTTTTGGGTGTGTACCATATGAAGTAAAAAATCAATCATCTGATAGTACGATCATGTTCTCAAGATCCATTATGTGAAAGGTTGGGACGATAAACAATCTCTATTGTCCGATTCAATATAATCAATGTATTTCACCAAGGGTGAATTCAAAGATTTGGCAGTTGGATTTAAAGGTACTTTTTTTTTATAAGGGCAAAAGAGTTATATTTTTTTCTTTTTAAACTATCAAAGACAATGGCCCGACTATTGCGACCTGATACCCAATCAGCCTGGCCCGAGTGTTTTATCGAGTCGGGTTGGGAAAATATCATTCCGGCCCAATATAAGTTCATGAAGGGAGCCATTATTTGCACACGAGAAATTGACCCTTCACATAGTTTAAAAGAAATACTTGATATTTTTGGGACCTAAACCTGTGCAAACAATGTCTAAATTTTATGATTTGAAGGTCATGATCTAAAGATTTATAACACAAAAGACTGACATAATAATCAATCGAGGAATGTACCAATTTTTTGTGCCACAAATCTTTAGATCATGGCCTTCGAATCAGATGGCTAAATGGCGTTTTCACTTACATAAGTCCCCAAGTAATCAAAGTCTTCTTTTGAATAATGTGCAAGGGCCAACTTCTCGTGCGCAAGTAAAAGCTCCCACTCATGGAAAGTTGGGACTTTTAAACTAAATTGGGTCGGGTTTTCGAGTAGAGCGTAAGGTCGGGTTAGACGTCTGTCCTTTACTCGCTGGATTACGAAAGTTTTGTCTAACGCGACCCGACCCGACCCGACAGATGGAAGCCCACTTGGTGGTGGGACCCACCTAAATGAGTAACAAGCTAACAACTGCTTATCATCCAAGCATCGACTTCATTACCAACCATTCCAAACGCCATGTAACGGAAGCCCCTCTCTCTCTCTCTCTCTCTCTCTCTCTCTCTCTCTCCCCTCTCCCTTCTCCCTTCTCCCTTCTCCCTTCTCCCTCTCTCTCTAATTTATTCTCATTTAAAGTAGAGAGCGTGAGAGATTAAAAGAGAGGCACAAAAAATGGCTGCAAAACTGAAGAGCATAAGCGAAGTTAATGTGGAGGACATAGTGGCAGCCGGGTTGGGCACTAGCGAGGCTAGAGAGTTCCACAAGGCACTCAAAAGCTACGCCTGCGCGAGAGGTGAATCAGAGGAAGCCACATGGCGCGAGCTCTCGATCAAATTGCTGCGGCCACACCACCCCCACGCGCTCCACCAGCTCCTTTATTATTCAGTCTATGCTCACTGGGATCTCTCTACCAGAGGCCCTCCTCGCTATTGGTTCCCATCTCTGTAAGTTCACACTACTTTACTCTCTTTGGAATTTATAAGATGCCCATGTGATATGGTACATGGGTTGCCCACTTAGAACTCTGTTTATGTTTTGATTAGTTTTTCTTTGATAAGTTTAATTGGATGGTTAGGATTGTGTGATACACTGTAAGGTCTTAGATCGATCTACAACGATTACTATAGAGGGCTACTATGCGCACACCAAAACAATCAATAGAGTGGTGTGCGGATAGAAAAAGTTAGTGTGTGACTAGATTTTTTTTTTTGTTGAACCCCCAAAACAAAAAATGGTACCTCTGAAGTCTGAACAAAGTCACAAAAATCACCGAATTTTTTAAAAAATTGTGAATAAATCATGAATTTAAGGTTCTGTGAATTAATCCCGAATTAGTCACGAATATTACAAAAATTTGTGGATAATTTTCAAAAATTTAAAAAAAAATCGTGGCTTTTAATATTTTTCCAAATCTTTATACTTTTAAATTTATTTTTTAAAAACTTTTTTTCTCCGATTTTTCCTCCGAATATTTCCCTGAACTTAGGCCGGATTTTTTCGAATTTTAACCTTGCCGAATTATTGCCGAACCCCGACTTGGTGACTATGCCTCTAAAAGCGATTTCTTCTAATCAGATGATGGAGATTGTTTTTCACCCTAATCTAGATCTTAAGATCATGGCACACCTATCAGAGGGTTAGTGCTTGATTTCATGTGTCACTTATCCCCAAAAAATGGCTCTTGAATCATATGGGGCGTTTGTTTGGGGATCTGTGACGCATTAAATCAAACACCAACCGTGTGATAGGTGTGCCATGTTCTCAAGATCTATTGTGTGGAAGATCGGGGTGAAAAAAGATGTTCATCATCTGATTAGAAGGAATCAATGGTTTCCAAGGGTCTAAGATGTGGGCGCGCTCAGTCTTAAAAAAGTGTTATTAAAGAGGGTTGCTACGTGCACACCACTTTTTTCTTCCTGCATACCAAAAAAAAGTGGTCTGCGGATATAAAATGTTAGTGTGCACCCAAAAGCTGCTATGAACACACTTTTTGATAAGTGAGATACTCTCTTTTGAATCTATAAGATGCCCATATGATATGATGATACATGGGTCCTGGTTGTCTACTTGGAACTTGTTTATGTTTTGGTTAATTTTTCTTTGTCAAGTTGAATTGGATGGTTAGGATTCTTTGATATTTCTTTGTCAAGTTGAATTGGATGGTTAGGATTCTCTGATTGCCACTGTGGCCTACCTCGTGAATTTGATGGTCTTAGATTGATGTTCACCAGTCCTATTAAAAATAATAATAAAGAGGGCTGTCACGGGCACACCACTTTTTTCTTCGTGGACACCTAAAAAAGAAAATAGAGCAGTGTGCGGATCGCAAAACTTGGTGTATGCTTAGCAAAAATTATTTTATTTCATAGAAAGAAGCAGAAAATCAGTGAAAGTTTGTGTGCACCTAAAAGCTGCTCTGAACAGACTTTTTGATAAGTGGAAAATGTTTTTGTTCTTTATTAGCGACTGAAATGTGAAATTTGTCATCAATATTTTTTTCCTCATTAATTGGTGCGTGGGTAGCAAAAGTTGGTGTGTGACTAGAAATAGTGTGTGGGAAGAAAAGAGATGTATGTGTGCGCCTAAAAGTCTTCTTATTAAAGGCCAATTATATTCTTCAACCACTAAAAATAAATTAGTCATGGTTTACAAACTCTCCTAGTTTACACTATTAGGAAACTCTCTTGGTTAGGTAGTCCAAAGTGTTAGGAATTCAATAAGATACCGTCGAATTCCCTATCACGATGAATATGGAAAAAATAAGTAGACACAAAAGCAATCACACACAATATAAAAAGATTTACGTGGTTCACCCAGTTTAGGCTACATCCATGGAGTATATGCACTATATTTATGAACGTTTACAACACACACTCTCTTCTCTCTAGTGCACTCTCACTCAAGATCTAACACGATTTTCAACAACCAACACGCTGAATAAACAAGGACGTAGTCCTTCGATAACAGAGAAGAGATCTGCTAGCATATAGTAATGATTCCAGCACAAGAATGACTGCAATCAGATACTTCGATCCCCAACCTTTTCTTCAATACCTTGCCTCTCAAAGTATTCACCAGTTTTCACTCAGTAGAAAACTCTCTTGGAACCTTAGAATAACCTTCTGTCAATAGGCTCCATCATGCTTAAGGAAACTTTGACCAAACTCTTCTATAATAGCCAAGCAGTCCAAATCTGCAAAACTAATCCATCCAAAATCGATCAATCGATTTCACAACTCGATCGATCGATTTCAACTCGAGAGATACTAAACAAATTTATGCTCAGAGTCGATCGATCGATTTCCCAGCTCGATCGATCGAATTCAACCCGAGAGCAGTCTGTTTATTTCGCCCAGAATCGATTGATCACTCTATAAGCTCGATCGATCGATTGGGACTCGAGACCACTCCTCAGAATGTCTCAAAATACGCGTTGAGATTAAACCTTAGCCAACAATCTCCACCTAGGTTTCATCCTCAATCACGTCACCGCCCCAACGAACTTCAACATCTGCGACAATTGTTGATCAAGTTTAGGCAATGCCTAAACTTATTTTGTGTAACCGGCTTGGTCAATATGTCCGTTGCGTTTTCTTTCGTATCAATCTTTTCAACCGATACTTCTCTATCTTCTATAATATCTTTGATAAAATGATAGCGGGCATCTATATGATTTGTTCTAGCATGAAAGACTTAGCTTTTTGCTAGGTGAATGACACTCTGACTGTCGCAGAAGATATCAGTGCTCTCATTAACCTTACCAAATTCACTGACCAAACCCTTAAGCCATAAAGCTTCCTTAGCTGCTTCTGTAGCTGCTATATACTCTGCCTCTGTAGTTGACAACGCGACTATCCCTTGAAGCATAGACTTCCAACTGATCGCTCCACCTGCCAATACGAACTCGTACCCCGTGGTAGACCTTCTTTTGTTAAGGTCACCAGCATAATCATAATCAACGTAACCGTAGAGATCTAACTAGCATGTATCTCCACCTTCAAACATCAACCCATTTTCAGCTGTACCTTTTAGATACCTCAGTATCCATTTAACAATAAGCCAATGCTCTCTTCTTGATACTTGCAAACCACACTCAAGGCTTGTGCTAAATCTAGTCGCGTACTCTCCATGACATATATCAAGCTCTCAACAACATTTCATATGAAATATTCTTCATGTATTTCCTTTTTGCATGTGTGGACGGACTCATCTTCTTTGTGAGTTTGAAATGCTCTGCTAGAGGAGTTGATACTGGCTTAGCATCACTCATATTGTACTTTGAGCTTTGGATAAAAGTCCTTTGAATTAGCCAAACCCTCTTATTCTCACGATCTCTCATGATTTCCATACCTAGGATCTTATTTGCGGAACCAAGATTCTTCATCTCAAATTTCTGGCTCAATGATCACTTCAGCTTGTTGATTTCAATCTTGCTTTTTGCTGATATCAACATATCGTCTTCATTTCACAATACTCTTTTCAGTAGACACAACAATTATATTGCCCCTGTGATACCTTATGCTTGGCATATATAAATCAAACTTTTTGTACTACTGCCTGGGTGCCTGTTTGAGATCGTATAAGGATTTCTTAAGTATGCAAATGAGCGATTTTGACCCTTCAGCTTCAAATCCTTCTGGCTGTCTCATATAAATCTCATCGACGACCTCCATGGAGGAAAACTGCTTTCACATCAATCTATTTTAGTTCCAGATCTTTCTGAGCAACGACGGCCAACAACGTGTGAATCGATGTGTGTTTGCAACCGGAGAGAATATCTCGTTGTAATCCATACCCTCTTTCCGAGAGAACCCCTTTGCAGCTAACTTTGCTTTGAACTTTGGAGTTTGTCTCTTATCACATTTTTCTTTCGAAAGACCCATTTACAACCGATGACCTAAGCTCTTAGGAAGTTCCATGAGATCCCAAGTCTCATTTTTCAAAAGTGCCTGCCATTCTTCTTTCATAGCTAACTGCCACTTTACTGCATCTATATCCACTCGAGCTTATGGAAATGTGCTTGGTTCCCCATTCTCTGCGATAAGTGCAAGTACTAAAGAAACTATATCTTAAAGCTTTTTAGGACTTTTTTTCGTCCTTTCTGACCTTCTCAAGGTAGCTTGAACTAGAACTGGTACTTGAGACTGCAAGTCTTGAGAAACTGTGCCATCCTGCTCTATTTCAGAGTCTTCATTATTTTTCTCATCTTGCTCATGCCTTTCAACTTCAACTTGTACTCGGGGTTCACCAGATGACTGAGGGTTATCTTCCGCTTTTTTCATTGGAAACTCATCTTCATTGAAAGTAACATCTTTTTCAACTATTACTTTGTGAGATTGTGTATCCCATATACGATAACCTTTTATTCGGTCGCCATAACCAATAAGGACACACTTTTTGGATTTTGGATCTAACTTGGATCGTTCACTTCCCTAACTTAATGCATACGCAGCACATCCAAATACCTCAACTGAGAGTAACTTCTGTGTCTTCCATACCAAATCTCATCTCTAGTCTTTGAGTTCAATGTTGCTGATAGCAACCTGTTGACCAAGTCACATGCTATGCTCACTGCCTCTGCCCAGAACCCATGACTCAAGCTGAAATGATTCAATATACTCCGCGCTTTTTCCAATAATGTTCTATTCATCCTCTCGGCTACGCCGTTTTATTGAAGATTTTCATGAACTGTTAAGTGCCTAACAATCCCCTGATTTTCACAGTATGCCTTGAAATTCGATGACTAGTATTCCCCACCATTATCTGATCTAAGAATCTTCACCTTTCTGTCTGTCTACTTTTCAAGCATACTCTACCACTGCTTGAATTTCTGAAACACATCCGACTTATTTTTAATTAGATATGCCCAAACTTTTCTGGAATAGTCATCTATGAATGATACAAAGTAGTTGACTCCACCTACTGAAGTGTCTTTAGCCGGTTCCCATACATCTGAATGTATGTAATCAATCCACCCCTTTGAAGTATGTTTTCCTGTGGAGAAACTAACTTTCTTTTGCTTCCCGAAGATGCAATCTTCACAAAATTTCAGTTTACAAGTTTGAATGTCAGAAATCGCCTTATTCTTTATGAGTTCTGTTAGCCCGCTTTCATTCATGTGATCAAGCCTCTTGTGCCACAAATATGAGAGATCTTTGGAATCTTCGTAGCAGCAACACCACTGCCGCTGATTATGTCGCCTATTAGAATGTAAAGATTCCCCATCTTTACACCTTTCATTAAGGTCATAGTACCTCGTGCGACCTTTAGTTTTTCGGATTCTAGGATGACTCGACATCCTATCTCATCCAATGCCCCTAACGAGATTAGATTTTCTTCAGATCAAACATATGCCTAACCTCAGTAAGAGTACGAACATAACTATCAAACATCTTTATTATGATAAAACCGATACCCACTGCTTTACATACACTGTCATTCCCATCAAAATCGTCCCACCATTGGCTACCTTGTACTGGTCAAACCAAACCCTGTATGGTCAAACCTTGTACTGGTCAAACCAAACCCTGTATGGGCACATGCGATATGATGCTCCTAAATTTAGGATCCATCTACTATCAATCTAACTTGAGCCTAATAGTGCACATAGTAGATCTTCACCGGAATCTGACTTAACAACACTAGCCTGTTGCGAAGTCCCTTCATCACTCTTATCTTTATTCAATCTCTGCTTGCAATATTTGCCAATATGTCCAGATTGTTAACAGAAGTAACATATAATATCATTTCTGTCACCTGTGGATTTTGACCTGATGTTTCCTCTCTTTGATTTATTATCCTATCTGGACTTCTCTTTTGCGATCATGGTTTCGACCCCTTTCGCTAAAGAGACTAATCCCTTCGGAGTTAGATTCGGTTGTTTTCTCAGTTCGTCAGAAAGAAGTACAATAGTCATTTCTGCGACGACAATAATATCTTTACCATAAATTAATGTGGTAACAAGGTGCTCATAAGATGCAGACATTGAGGCGAGCAGGAGAAGTGCAAGATCTTCTTCAAGTTTCACCTCAATGCTCAATAGTTCACTAACTAGTTTATTAAACGAATTTAAATGATTATGAATACGCGTACCAGCCTTCATACGAAGTGTGTAGAGTTATTTCTTCATGAAGAGCTTGTTTGACAATGACTTTGTCATATAGAGAGATCTCATCTTCTTCCACAAATCTACGGTCGTCTTTTCGTGAAGAACGTTATGTAGAACTTCATCGGACAAACACAATCTCTTATCAAGAGAGATCCACTCTTCATCAGACGTATCTGCCTTCTTCCCTATCTCCTTCCCAAGTAGAGCATCATCAATGCCTTGTTGGATAAGAAGATTTGTGACCTTGACTTGCCACAAAGCGAAGTTATTCTTCCCCAAAAACTTCTCCACCTTGAATCTTGCATTTGAGACCTTTATCGCCATTGTAGCATAAACCTCGCTTTGATACAACATGTTAGGAATTCAACAAGATACTGTCGAACTCCCTATCACGATGAATACGTAAAAAAATAAGAAGACACAAAAGCAATTATACACAACACAAAAGGATTTACGTGGTTCACCCAATCTAGGGCTACATCCACGGAGTATATGTACTATATTTATGAACGTTTACAACACACACTCTCTTCTCTCTAGTGCACTCTCACTCAAGATTTGACACGATCTTCAACAACCAAGACGTTGAATTCAACCCAAGAGCAGTCTGTTTATTTTGCCCAGAATCGATCGATCGCTCCACAAGATCGATCGATTGATTGGGACCCGAGACAACTCCTCAGAATGTCTCAAAATACGTGTTGGGATTAAACCTTAACCAACACAAAGGACACTACTTTCACCATAGTCTAAGCCTCTAAAAAAGGTGCCTTGTGGCACTCAAAGGGCCAAAACCCTGTCTTAGCATCACGTGGACCAAGGGGACATAAAATGGATAAGTAAAAGCAAGAAGCAAAATCTACGGAAAATGTAAAAAAATAACTACATTCATCAGTCTAATTTTCAAACTAATCGATAATGCTAGTTGCTGCCCATGACTGCCAAAATTCATATATATGAGGACGTTTGCATAAGCCGAACATTGCATAGATCATCAACAAAAAATGGAAAATTGAAAATTCATTTTATGGCAAAAATAAAAAGTGATTACATTCAATGGTCTAATTTTCCAACAGGATAAATCCCATGGTGGAGATTAGGTTTTTTATTTATTATCATTATTATTATTATTTTCAATTGATCTATACACGTCCCCCTTGCTCCACGTGGTACCAAAATATGCTTTTGGACGCCATGTGGCACTTTTTCTAAAGGCTCGGGCAACAATGGCAAAGGTATTGGCAAATAGACTTCGCTCCCTTATGAACTAAATTATATCCCCAAATCAGAGCACATGTGTGGATTGGAGATAGATTTTTGATGTGGGTGGTTTTGGCTCATGAATGTATAGACTTTAGGCATACATCAGGCTTAGCTGGGGTGATATGCAAGTTGGATAGGGAAAAAGCTTACGATAGGGTTAATTGGGAATTCTTGAAGTACATGATAAGGAAAATTGGCTTTGGCCAAAAATAGAGGAAGGGGATTAGGAGTTGTATCTCCTCAGTCCGTTCCTTGGTTTTGATAAATGAGGCCCAAAGAGTTTTTTGTAGGAGCACTAGGGGGTTGAGATAAGGGGTCCCTTTATCGCCTTTTTTTTGACATGGTTGGGGAAGTCTTCTTGACGTTAATGTGTCAAGCCACTAGGTCGGGGTTACTTAGGGGGTTTGAGTTGACGAGGAGAGGAACCTTTCTTGCGCATCTACAATACGCAGATGATACAATTGTTTTCTCTGGTTTGGAGGATGGTGAAACTAGAAATGTAAAGGTTGTTATTTGATGCTATGAAGGTGTGCCCGGGCAACAAATGGACATCAGAAAGACGATATTCAGAGTAAAATTGGAGGATCGGAGTTTCGCTAACTTGGCTAGTGCTGTGGGATGCAAATAGAGTAGTCTCCCGACTACTTATTTGGGGTTGCCATTGTTTTAAGGTAGGGCTTTTTTTGTCCATGTGAAAACTGATCATTGAACGGTTTTGTAGGATCTTATACCCCGTTGAGCTACCATTCCGGCCCAAAACCAGTTGGTGATGGAAGAGGTACAATTTAAAGTTTTAAGGTGTTGGGAGAGAGTTTCTAGACCCCCCCCCCCCCCCCCCCCCCGGGCCCTCGAGGGTTGCACAGGGACCCAACAATTACCCCCTCACTAGTACCACCCAAGCAGGACTTGAACCTCTGACCTAGCTCTGTTTTTTCTGGATTGTTTGTGTGCGGTCGGTGGGGGGACTCCAAGGAGAAGATTCATGTTATTAAATGGGATGTGGCAAAATTGAACGACTCAAGGGGATCCAGGCATTCAAGGTATTTCGACAATCAATTTAACCTACTACGTAAGTGGCTTTGGTGGTGTAATGAAGAGGAAGATGCGTTATAGGCTCAAGGGATCATGGAGAAATACGATAGCGAGGACTCAGGTTGGGGTGTCATGGGTCTTAGGGGATGGCTGACGGAAAGGAGTGCAGAAGACTAGATCCAATTCTAATGAGGGTATCGGCTTTAGGGTGAGAAAAGTTAATATAGTTAGATTTTGAAGGGCTGATGGTGAGGTGAGGTGTTTAAAAGTAGATTCCCCCAAATTGTGTGGTCAGATTGAGTGCTCCATTCGTGAAGAGGTATCTTGTTGGTGTCTGGCATCTCTTGGTTGCTCGGCTCTCCCTAGGGAGGAAGTTGTCACGAGGGCACAGCCCGTCACATGTCTGCCACGCCTGTGCTGCGCTTCGATGCCACAACAATGAGGCCAACCTAACCCTCCACCAGCTCGGATACCACCCGCCTAGAGGACCGGAACTCTCCTACATGGTTACCTCCTCTACTAAGGCCTACCATACCAACGCATCATGCCCCTTGCGACACGCATGCCCGCACCTCCGTGCCTCACTTGACTTGCTCAATCTTCACTTTGTGCCATGCACTAGTACCTCGCATGCAACACTACTATGTAGCTCCTCATGGCATCCCATTCCAACATCTCTTGTCATACTAAACCAGGCCCACCATCGTGTGCGGCTCTCATAAGCATCCAACATACTAAACGAAACGCACATCATAAGCATCCGACCCTCATGCCAACGTGCTCCACAGTGTTCCACGTAGCCCACGAGTGCCTCCCTCATAGCCAACCTATGTGCTCCGTGACGAATAACTCGCGACATAGCAACCTCACTTGGGTGACACGCGGCATTGCCAAAGCAACGTCCTAGGCCCACTCTTATAGACTTAGGAGACCACTGTGCACCCTTCAGTTCCACAAGTCCCCATGTGTATGGGAGTAGCTCTGCAGCTCCCCTCCCATATATATGGTTTAAATGTCACCTCTAGCCAAATAGCAGGAATACCTCAACCATATTGGTTTGACATACTGCTCATGGCATACGATCCTTGTCCATGGCACACGAACCATGCAACACCAATAGATGTAAGTCAGCTATCCACGTCCACACGCAGGCCTAGTCGCCACACTAGCATACTACCTAGCTCGATTAGCCATCTTCGCTACACATAAGGGAGCATACACACAATGCAAGGCTTGCACATCTCCACGCTCACGCATCACACACCTAGCTCCAGGGCCCACAAGCCTTCCTGCTAGTACCCAGAGTATTGACCCCAGCACAAAGTGCTAAGAGAATGGGAGTATTTGAGGCCGCGTTAGGATTTCTTATTGTGTTAGCATTCTTTGTTGTTTGGCTTTTATTTCTTATTTTTTCCTTTTCTCTTTCATATGCAACATAGCAGCTCCGCTATGCTCTTTTTGAACTGCTGTATTTTTTTTTTGGTAAAAATATTGCATTGCCCTGATAAAGACGACAAAAAAGAAACTACTCAAACATATTTCTATCTTCTTATTTGTGTTCTACTCAAGGTTTACGCTTAGTTTTTAATTAGATGTAGGAAACAGATTCTCATTTTATGTTTAACATTTGTAATATTAGGTACACTACACTTTTAGCTTATATTGAAAAAAATTAAAAATAATTTTAGGTTGTCAATATTCTTTTAGGATGCATCATGCAAATGGGCTAGGTTGGGCTCCGCGTGGAGTAGATCCAGGCAAGATCCATTTTATAATCGAGTCTAGATTTTTGACCCATTTACTAACGAGTCATGTCCAAGTCAAAATAAGCAGGTCATCTAGATTATTTTTAAAAAATTCTTTGTAAAGAATGTAGAAAAATCTAAAAAAATAGTAAATATATTTCTTGATATAATTATGACTTTTATGCATAAAAACTCACTAGAATGAGGTTTAATTAATAATTAATTAATAAGTAATTGACCTAATAGAGTATAATATTACTTAATGCATTTAAATGCTTAAGAACAAATGTAAGTGAAGTCACAAACTATGACCTACGAGTAATTTTGCATGAATGATGAACTGTGAAGTACGAATTGAATCACTAAAAACATATACAGCTCACAAATAAACTATAGCATAAAGCTTCATTAAACTATAAGACATTAGCTATTTATCTCGATTCAATCAAATCCACGTAGAATCGTAGATGGACTGTGGCTCCAAGTTTAATCATCATCTTCTCCATTGACTGTGACAGAAGTACTGATAAGACCCAAATAACTGCTCATATTGACCAAATTGGTTATTCTTCTCGCCCATGTACTTTCCATTCTGATGGTTTGATATTGGCCAAATTCCATTTTGGCGACGCTTTCTGTTGTCATGAACAACGTTGCTCTGCAACAAAGGTCAAAAACTATGTTACTTAATTCGTCACTCCACCAAGCGGATTGTGAATTGGTTTGGAGCGAACCAATTCGCAGTTTTATTCTGTCCAATTCGGCCCAATTGAGAGAACTGGGCGAATTGGGGTATTTATAAACAAAAATGCTTTTAAAAAGAATATGGAGGTGGAGAGAAACGAACCCCACGACCTACACTATCTACATCCAAAGTAACAACTTACCTAACCAACTAAGCTGAGAACTGTTTTGGTTTATAAAGTTAATATTAATTAATATATTTCAAATAATTGTTTGCTTAATAATAATAATAATAAATAAATAAATAAAAGCCCATCCTACCCCTAGTGAATCGGGTTCGCATGAGAGTAGCAAATTACGAATTATGAGCTCAAAAACGAATCGAGTGAATTACGAATTAACTCAATTAAGTAACATAGGTTAAAAATTACTTTCTTCAGGATGATCTATAGCATGGGTTAAAATCTCGGAAAAATGATACGTATCGTCCAGCCCCAAAACTGATATGTATTGGACGATACATTCCAATGTATCGTCTGAAATTTTGGATTTTTGTATGAGAGGCACCGATACGGTACCTTGAATGTACCGTATTGGTAAGGTCCAAAACCGATACGTATCGGTATCGGACGAAATTTTGACCCATGATCTATAGGTTTACATGGTTATACTCCTTGCCTTCTCAACTTATAGAGAGGAAAATAGGTCCATGTGGCAATTTATGAGCTGAAACAGTCATGTTGGCCTTGTAGGAATGATTCATTAGTGCATTAGAAGACACTGAGTTCCAAAGAAGTAATGCTGGCTACTTTATTTATCAAAAAAAGACGTTGGGAAACTGAAATCATTTGTGCTGAATTTTGATATTAAGGACTTAGCATAACATAGTTTTTGCAGGATAGAACTTACTGCCAAAATTGGCATCTTTATATCTGCCAACTATTTGTTTTATCTGCTTTAGAGACAGGTAAATAAGGGTTGAGTTGTTGGAATTACTGATGGAACAAAATCATCAGAAAACCAATGGTGGAAATCCTCTAAAGGATCCTTAACCATATCAAAGATTAGCTAGGTATGACCCTGAACTTGTTACATGCAGTTGGAGCCATAGGTCACTTGATGCTCACTCCTTGTACTTCTATATATTAGTTATGTGGAAGAATTGAGGTATATAAAAACTTCAGTCGGTAGTGGTATTTTCTATGCGTCAGACTAGGTGTTGGTATCTTCCTACTTTAACGTTGATTGACTTTCTCATATGAATGGGTGCAAGAAACAAGTAGTGTTGCAAAGTGGTTTTGGTCAAAATGGTAGCTCAATGGGGTCTAAGAAGATCCTACAAGTGGTCTTGAAGCCAGTTTAGGGGTTCAAGTCCCCCTCTGGTGGTACTAGTTGGGGTGGGCCTGGGAGGGAGGGAACACTCGAAACGCTCTCCCAACACCTTAAAACATTGAGTTGTGCCTCTTTCGTCACTAATTTGTTTTGGTCGGAATGGTAGCTCAATAGGGTATAAGATCCTACAAGTGGTATCAAAGCCAGGTCAGGGGGGTGAGTCCCGCTCAGGGTGGTACTAGTTGGGGAGAGGGGGGGGGGGGGGGAGGGGGGGGGGCGTTTGAAACGCTCTCCCAACATCTTAAAACATTGAGCTGTGCCTCTTCCATCACCAATGGGTTTTGGTCGGAATAGTAGCTCAATGGGTTATTAAAAGATCCTACATACAAGTAGTGGTTGCTAGGTTCAGTCCTAGATTGAAGCATATGGTAATGGCTCATATGACTTATGTGCTTACTTGTTTACTGTTGACTGTCATAAGGTAAAAATAAAACAGCCAAAATTTAAAATAAATTTTTGCCAAATTTTAAATTCACCGCACCACGCCACGTACATGTGCTCGTGGCCGTCCTCAGTTGGCCTAGTCTAGTTTGGCTCGGCTCGGCGTGCGCTTGTGTGTCAAAGAGCATGGGGTGGAACACCCAAAATTGGGTGTCCCCTGGGTGAAGGCTCCAATCCAATTCTTTGCCCCAACACCCCTTTACTTGAACCTAAGTCCCAAAATTTGTTTACAGGCCTATCCACAAAATGCAAGAGAAATTTTTTAAAAACTTTAAAATTTCTAACAATAAACACTCTCCTTTTCTCATGCACGCCCATCCATGCTCCATAACTCGTAACCTTTTCATTACCCTCAATTTAAACCAATTAAACAAAATAATAAATTTTGATGTTGCCTTTTTCCCCCAAGAACAGTTTTCCTGCTTGATTGATTTCAGGGAAGATCATTTCTCCAATACTGATTCTTGTACTCTGTATGCTAATGTGAATTTACAAATTTGTAGTAGGCACCTCTATCCACAAACGAAGGTAAGCATTTAATGGATACCTTGTTCATATTTTTGCTTCTAAGGGATGCTTGTTTACAATTTTATTTAATTAGCTATATTTTTAGATGATTGATATTGCAAGCCATTTCTCTTGAGTTTTCCAAGGGATTTTTGAATTTTAACCTTTAGGCTTTGTTTGAATGTTTTTGAGGAAAAGGTGGAAATGGATTTAAAGATCCCATGGATTCCAGCCCTTTTGGAATCAATAGGAATTCATTGTTTTTTGGTGTTTGGATTGTGTAATAATACAGAAATAGAATGGGAGCACAATTGCTGGTGTACATGACACACCCCAAACCAACAACATATTATCTTCTCCAAGACGGAGTAGGGTAAGGCTCATTTCTGTTGGAAATGATAAGATCCAACCTAAAAAGTAGAATTTGATCATTTCCACAGGCATGGAAAGCGGCCCATTTTCTGATGCCTAAGTTTTATCCAAACACGGGAAATGGGCGGAATTCAGTTTCCTTTCCGGACATTTATTTTTCTTTCCTCCTACCCAAACACAGCCTTAGGTTAATTTATATCTAACGAATTCATCCTTCCATTCTGTTATGTTCAATCTTGGGATTAATTTATGTGGTTTTAGCAATCTTCAAAGTAATTAAACTGCTGTGTAGGAGAACATATGGATATTGTTTCTTAACAAAAGCGCATTAAATGAACTCCTTTTGCAGTGCTTAAATGTCTGCAGTTTGACAGGAAACTTTCTAAGCGTACAAACCTGGGGCAATTGATGGAAATCCATGGTGCAAATCTTTTAGGACCATCATATAAGGATCCAATCTCAAGCTTTAGTCTCTTTCAAAAGTTCTCAGTTCATCACCAAGAGGTAAAATTTTTGGAGGCCGTCATCAAATTTTGAAAAGTTAAACCTTTTTTCTTTATAATTAAGCAAATTCGTTCGATGGAATGGAATATTTTTGTTATGATCAATAATTGTTAACAAATTTCAGGTCTACTGGTCATTGGTTTTGAGAGAGCTTTCAGTTATCTTCCGTAAAGGCCCAATGCGTATTCTAGATACGGAGGAGAAGTCGAAGCATGGGGGAAATTGGTTGCCGGGTTCAGTTTTAAATATTGCTGAATGTTGTTTGTTACCGACATGTTTCCCGAAAAAGGAAGATGACAGTGTAGCTGTTATATGGAGGGTTGAAGGTCATGGTGATTCTTCGATTAATCATTTGTCGTTGCGAGAACTACGAGATCAAGTGATGTATGATTTTAATTAGCAATCCATTTCTTTTAGCATTTCAAATCTTATAGGAGATGCAATTTTGTTTTCAAACTCGTGAAAAATTAATTGGTAGATTATATAATTTTGTGATTAACCAACATGGGGATACCAGTTTCATTTTTTTTTTGTGTGTGTGTGTGTGGGGGGGGGGGGTTTACCCGTTTCCAAGAGCAACGGTATGCACAACACAATGATGCTCACCACCATCATATCAAAGCTCATGAAGGATTCTAATATTTCACTTTCATTTAGTAGTACAAGTGGAATTATATTAGCAGCACAAAAGTTGGGGGTTGGGGAAGTGGTCCACTAGCCAACATAGTCACAAAAGTCTCTGACTTTTTCAAACAATCGGAAGAAGTCAGTGACTTGCAGTCATATTGACTTTATCACCTATTAATCGGCCAAGTCGCAATTCGGTCGATTAATTGGCGATGTTTGTGATGTTGTCATTTTTTTTCTTGTTTTTTAGTTATACTTAAAGGAAAAAAATCTTTAGGTTTTGCATGTTTTGCATTATTTTGTGTATTAAAACCATTTTTTTAAACTTGAAATATATTATGATATATTTTTTGCATTTTTTTGAAATTTTAAATTTCCCCGATTTTCTCTTATGTTGACTGAATTTTGCGAACTTGGACCCTTGCCGATTTATCGCTGACTCCCTACTTTGTGACTATGCTAACCAGTGATGCAATTATTGCCTTTTGTGGTAGTGGGGCGGACCCCTTAGCAAGAGCAAAGGTGAGCACAGCTCAATGATGCTCACCACCATCATATGACAGCTAATGAAGGATTCTTACATGTTTAATAGAATAAGAGGAATGATATCGTGATTCTTAGCACCACCAAAGTTGGTGATGCACCTCATCTAGCTCATCGATCTGGACTCTAATCATTATGCTACCTCTTAATGCTAGATTTCTCATAACATAATTTATATTTCTGCCTTCTAACTCTTAGGGTTAAGCTTGTGCATTAATGTGTTGCATCATTGTTGGCAGGATGGTGGCAAATGCACTGGATCAAATGTTCTTGAAGGGCGATGCAATTGCAATAGACATGCCAATGACAGTTACGGCAGTTATCTTATACCTATCGATCATTCTCGCAGGTTTCGTTGTTGTATCAATAGCTGATAGCTTTGCAGCCAAGGAAATTGCAACCCGGTTGCGTGTTTCCAAAGCAAAGGGCATCTTTACTCAGGTGATCATGTTGTAAAATTATGCTTAATCCATTGCAATTTGTAATGAATTTAGAAGAGATATTGATGTGTGAGACCCGGGACTATATGTCCAGACGTAGCCCTAAGGGCTGCGTCCACGTCAGCTAGGTACAATGTGGCACCCATCACGAGGTTCGGGTGCCATGACAACTTAGACAAAATTGATCAGGTTCCACCCAAAAAATTTGGGCATGATCCAATGCATAACCACCGTTGAAAATGTGGTCAAAGATGCCTAAAATCATTGCACCAAGTTGGTTGGGCGTTACCTTCTCTTTGACCTATCAAAACGGAGGACAAAAGAGTCAATTTTTTTTTTTTAAAATCACATCCCATGGCTGATAGACCAAAAACTGATGTTGTTTTGGGTTGATCATGCCACCTGACATGTGATTTGGCATCCAGGTGTAGCCGTCCAAGGCTATTTCCGGATCCTAGTAGCAGGAAGTTTCTATATAGTGAGCCGCTCCCGCTTCAGAATCTCGCTCCCGCACTCGCTTCCGACCATAAAATAGTGTATTTTTAAGCCTTTAGTGATGCTCCCGCTCCCAACCACCACACACTTCCGGTAACTAAGGTCCGGATGCATTTCCCTAATTCTCTTGATGTGTTATGCTTTTCTCGAAGTTGAGTGTAGACTAGTCATTGGGTAACAGTTTTGCCTAGTGCGGCAATCATGGTTCAACATCTCGTCCGAAACTGGCACGTACTGGTTTTGGACGTCATTGGTACGATACTTTGAATGTGTCGTACCAGTGCATTACATATACAGTGGTGATGGATCGGACGATATATACCAATGTATCGGAACCTGATTTGCTCAGCTCTGATCATGGATCAAAATCTCGGCCGAAATTTCAAATTTTCGGCCGAGTCGTCTCGGTTTCGGCCTGAATCGAGACGATAAAATGCTATTTATCGCCCCTCCTCCGGAAAAAGCATATTATCGGCCGTAATTTGAAATTATCGGCCGATCATTTCAAGTTATCGGCCAATAATTTGAAAATTCAAAGTATCGGCCGATAATTTCAAATTATCGGCTGATAATTTCTGAGATCACACATTAAAAAAAAATAGGGTTTAAACCCAATGTTTACATAAAAAATCCCAAATTTTTTCCCTCTTTCTTCTTCTTCTCTCCTCTATTTTTTCCCTCCATTTTTTATCTTGCTTGCTCCTTTAATCCCAAAAAAATAAAAAAAAATGGAGGAGAAGATGAAGAAGAAAGGGAAAAAAATAAAAATAAAAAAAGAACAAGGAGGAGCTACCTAAACATTGCCCTATCTCCTGAAATCCCCCCCTTTTTTTTCCCGTCCCTTTCTTCCTTTTTCTTCTTCTTCTTCTTCTTCTTCTTCTTCTTCTTCTTCTCTCCTCTGCTCTTGTTTTTTCCTGCAAAAAGTGCAAAACAGTGAATGAGTTTAGCCTTTAATAGTTGCCTTTTTAATAAATGGGACGGGAGTCATTATTTGCATACGCTTTTTAAGTAATTGCAACCATTACTTGCACTCGTTTTTAAGTGATTGCTCCCAAGTTAAAAAAATAACCCTGTATTTTGGGGCCATGTGACATATGAAAACACAATTTGGCCGTTTGATTTAAAGTTCATGATCTATAGATCGTTAGTAAATAAGATTGGCACGAAATATTATCTTCATCGTGTGATTAAATATAGTAAGAGGCTATTAATTGATTCAACGATTGACAACAATAGATCATATGATAAATATCGTGTTTTGCTCCAATCTTATTCAATGTGAAATCAAAATTTGATCGTCTGATATGTTTTGCAGGAGCTCAAGATCCATTGTGTGATCAAAAATAGTTTCACTAGTGTATATGTGTATTCTAACAATGTTAAAGAGTTTAAAAAAACTAATAAAATAAAGTTCCGCAGAATTCAGTAAAGCTCGGAGCATATTTTCAAAAAATCCGAAATTTACCGAAAATTACCGAAATTTTGACCAATTTACGGTTCGGGTCATGAACGAAACCGAAACCGAAACCGAGATTTTGATCTATGGCTCTGATACCAAATAGTGCAAACTGGATACCTTTTAATGAAAATCAGGGCCTAGTTAATGTAACTCTATGCCTCTTGAGGTAGACCTCACCCACAATAATTAAAGAGATTAAAACCTCTTTAATTTTGTCGTCACTATATCAAAATACAGTCGAACAGTCCCCGAATTCTCAATATTTAACTGAGTATGACAGGCCTAAAGAGGGCTGTCCATATTGAAATGTGTGTGTGTGTGTGTGTGTGTGTGTGTGTGTGTGTGTGTGTGTGTGTGTGTGTGTGTGTGTGTGTGTGTGTGTGTGTGTGTGTGTGTGTGTGTGTGTGTGTGTGTGTGTGTGTGTGTGTGTGTGTGTGTGTGTGTGTGTGTGTGTGTGTGTGTGTGTGTGTGTGTGTGTGTGTGTGTGTGTGTGTGTGTGTGTGTGTGTGTGTGTGTGTGTGTGTGTGTGTGTGTCTCTCTCTCTCTCTCTGTCTCTCTGTCTCTGTCTCTGTGTCTCTCTGTGTGTCTCTGTGTGTGTGTGTGTGTGTCTCTGTGTCTCTGTGTCTCTGTGTCTGTGCCTGTGTCTGTGTGTGTGTGTGTGTGTGTGTGATGTAATTAATACTATAGTGGTTTGTAGGTAATAATGGGTGTGTGTATGTTGCAAGGGTAATTGCTTCTTTTTGTTTAATATAAAGGGCTAGTAGGGTTTCTCTAACCCTAACTAAGTCATCTTTGGCGCTCTCACTCATTCCATCTTCTTCCATCTCTATCCTGACCCTAATCTTTCTCAGAAAGTCAAGTTGGTATCAAAGCCACGATCTGGAATAGTGCTATTGCTGACATCATGCAAACCTGTGTTGACATTAGTATGATGTCACATTGACGTCAGCAAGGTAAAAAATTGACCTCAAATTGGAACAAATCTTATTATCTCTAGAATTGTTTTGGAGAGATCTACAACTTTAATAGTAGAAGGTCCATTTTCAAAAGGATTTCTCCTTGGATCCTTCATCCTGATTTTCATGATTTCCAGGCTATCAGACACCAGCTAGTGAAGACAGTGATTACTCAAATTGATAGTTATTCTGTTACGCTTTTATATCAAAGCAACTATTGAGGTTTAGGTGTAACAGCTTATTATTTTCTTGAATGCTCCCTTTCACAGAGATTGCAGTTTACTTTCAAGCATGGCTGAATTTTGATGGGAAACTATAGTTACCTTTATAATACCAAATTCCATGTTGTTGCACTTTTTTCAATTTATAGTAGATATAATTAATCATTCTGATCAGCAGTTTTATTGTGCATATTTTGGAGTTTCTAACTATGATATCCACATTCTGTATTTTCAGGATTTTTTAGTTAGAGGAGAGAGAAAATTTCCTCTATACAGGTAAAGTGTATTTATTGCAGTAGACACTTTATCCATATGCTAACAAACACTATCTAAGTTCAACTAAGAAATTTCTAATACATCTTATTTTTCATTCGGAAAGCGGATGGTATTGGAGCATGGTTTAAAATCTCGGCATCTCATCTTGTTTCCGTTAGTCCCAAAATTGAGGCAAGACGTCTCGTTTTGGGAGAGATAAGCCTGTATTGGGTGAGATGGGTGTATTTTTAGCCGAAATAGACTTGTCTCGCCTAAAATATGATTTTTTTTTTAACCGTTTCATCCAATGTTACTTAGGCACTTCTACTTTGGGATTTTTTCCGTGCCAACACTTGGTGGCACTTGGAAACGTGTCGACACTTGATGGCACTTGAACACTCCTCAACACAGCACAATGCTTCTAGGTGTGTAGGAATACACCACATCTATCACAATGTTCCTCATTTTGACACGATGAAATGAACCGTCGTTTTATAATTAAAAAAATGTGTAATGTTTAGTAACTTATAAAATAAAAAGCTTGGGTCATTGAAAACGATTTGGATAATATAAAATACTTTAGTTAGGTTCATGGCATACATTATGTATCTCATTACATATCTTAATTGGTTCTCTAAGATTTTCCTTCAATTTTTTTTATATAACTTTTATTTTTTTAATTTTATTTTTATAAGGCCGTGCTGCTGTATTGGAATCTTTAGAAATTGGCGTGCCAAACATCTATGACACGTTGACACTTGTCACCCGTGCCACACGTCTAGGTAACACTGGTCGTCCATGCTTGCTTAACAGAATGCCTTATATGAGACGTTTTGTTTTGGGCGAAATTCTAAATGTTGGTTGGAAAGATTACCTGCTTGACTGGACCCAACTACCGTTCATGTCATTCTAGCATATGCATCCTTGTATATGATGATTTTAGAGTTGTTATCATGGTATCAAAATTCGGCCGATACCGATACGTATCGGTTTTGTCGAGAACTGATACTGATACCACTTGATACAGGTATTGGTAACATTATCTGATAAATTTGGGTATCTGTTTCAAAACGAATTGGCCATTAGTGGAGAGGCATGAGATATTATAAGGGGAGAGGCAAGGCTATAATTTACCCAATGTGGGACTAGACTTCAACATGCCCCGCACGTGTTGGTAGGACTGTTAATCACTGATTTATGTCACTTTCCACCTCCTAACCTAACCATTAATAGACCTTTGAGCTGGTTAATAATGAATTTTTAAGTGTGTTTTTGTAGCTAGAAATAAATTGCAGCTTAGTGCAACAGTCCATATAATGAATACCAAGAAGAGAGAATTGGAAGTCAAGCCTTGAAGCTGATGGAATTACGGAGAGTGCACCATGGTGATCCACACCATGTGGGCTATTTAGCATGCCTTGGACCCCTAGAAGTCCTACAGAGAAAGAAAAGTGGGGCCCATGCTTAGTGGACTGTTGCTTCAGACTATACAAACTGCAGAGAATCAGAAATTCAATGTCGAGCAGCTCTGTGCCTTCACAAACAACCTCTCGAGCAGCTCGAGTGTACCAACAACTTCAGCACTTCAACCTCGAGCAATTCTCGAGCAGTTATGCACCTTCACAAGTAGCCTCTCGAGGAGCTTAAGCAGATCAGCCTTCAAAACACTCAGCTCGAGTGGTTCTCGAGCAACTCAGTGACTTCACAAACATTCTCTCGAGCAGTTCTCGAGTGGATACATCTTCAGAAGCTTCAGGTCGAGAGGATCTCGAGCACATTATATACAGAAGTAATGAACCTGTTAAGCAATTTATAGCTTCAATCCATCCACTCGAGCAGTTTGGAGGCCATCCTCACGAGCTGCCTTCTGAAGCCATTTATCCTGTCGAGCTTCACATTGAACTTGTCGAGTAGCAATGCCTGAAGCACTCCAGCCACTCGAGCACCTCTCGAGATTCACATTCTGAAGCTCAACCACTTGAGGCTTGGGTTCTAGCTTGTATTTATGGACTTCAAGGGCATTTGTGGACTTCCACAGCACCTAGGGCACATTTCCTAATGTGTTGTGCTTGCCCTAACTGTCAGGAGCAACACTTGGCTGAAAATAAGCCAAATCAGCAGGGTCCTAACTAACTTGATTCCCCTCTTCTCTGATTGGCCAGCGCAAAAAGGCACTTTAGGGATTGTATAAAAGCCATGTAAAGATGCAGAAAGAGAGATCTTTGGAGCAAGGGAGCCCGGTGGGATATTCTTGCATTATGTCATTTTAAGGTTAGGCTATCTTTTTGTTTTCTTTCTCCTTCCTTAGCTTAGCATGTTGGGCTAAGTGTTTGTAATAGATAAGGTTGATTTAAACTGTAAAAAAGACTGTGTGAGAGCATTGTAAAGGGTCTGGAGGGTTGCAGAGACTGCAGCCTTGAGGGAAAACCATTGCAAGTTTTTTTAATGCAATGAAAAGTTGTTTTTACTGTTCCATTCAATCTGTAATTTTCTAGTGATTTTCATTTAGATCCTTATAGATTGTATGCACCTATGGATGCATGAGCTTATAGCCTTGCAAACATAGTGGCTGCAGTGAGTATCTTGTTCTGGCTTTTAAGCCCCATGACTGGAGTATATCCATGGGATATCCTGTGACCATTCAAGTGGACAGGATATAGCCCTAGGACTAGTCCATATCTCAGGGTTGGGTTGGATTCTTCTTCCTTGCATTTGTGCTTGTAGCCAAATGAAGGACAACTGTAATCCCAGCTCTTGCTCTGCCTTGCCATTTTTTTTTCAGTGAAAATCAGTCCCTAGCTATTTACTTCCCATATTTTCTGTTTATTTTATCAAACAATTTTCATCCTTCTCTAAACCCCCTTTCTTTTATAGCTGTTTTTATAGTTAGTTTTATTTTCTATTTTTAGTTCAGTTTTGTGACACCCAAAACTCCCTCTCTTTACCTTGCTTTCTTAGTTTAGGTTTAGAACTGCCAGATCTGTAGCAGATCTAGAGGTCCACTATTCCACTATTGTGTTTAGATCATTAATCTCTGTGGGACAACCCTTATCAAAACTTGCTACAACAACCCTGGATCTTGCAGGACTGTGGTTATTTTGCTGCTGTGTTCAATCCATTTTGGGCCCCCTTTTTATATGTTTTTTCCTTTCTTTATTTCCACTATATTTTGACCACACATTTATAATAAAAAGAACTACAACACATCCAATTAGACCAACAACGACTGAGCCATATCTTGTGGAAAATTGAATTGGGTGACGTGGAGTGAGAAAAACCTGCTCTGATACCATGATAAATTTGGTTATCCATCTCAAAACCAATTGGCCATGAGTGGAGGGGCCCAGGATATTATAAGGGGAGACAAGGCTACAATTTACCGAACGTGGGACTAAACTTCAACATCATTGACATCGGACTGATACGGGCCCGTATAAGCTGATACTGTCTTGGTCTCGACCGATACTGACCGATACGAATATTTTTTCTATTTTTTAAAACTTTTTTTTTTCAAAAAATAATAATTATCAACCGATACGGTATCCACCATACCGTATCCGTATCGCCGATACGTATCGGTCCAAGATGGACCGATACTCGATACCGATCCTGTTACTTTGCTTCTAATAGCCTCTAAATTGTATACGCAGAGGGGTATCGTGCTTATTCTTTGTCTTGAAATCTAGATCCTTAAAACTACAGAATGCTTTGCCATCTAGTTTACTGATTGGCCTTCGGTCGCTCTTTAAACCGGTCCTTTACCGATTATGTAATAGTCCCACATCGGATAGAGAAAAGTCCTCACCCTCGGCTATATGTGATTGTGGACGCTACATGTCATAACGTGTTTTGGGTGGGGACGGCGAAACGTAACGCCAATGCCAGAAACAAAACTGGGGCAGGGACCTAAGCCCAGAATCGGACAATATTGTGGCATGTGGGTCTGGGTCGTCACAGAATTGTAATAGTCCCACATCGGACAGAGAAAAGTCCTGACCCTGGGCTATATGTGATTGCGAATGCTATATGTCATGACGCGTTTTGGGTGGGGACGACGAAACGTAACGCCCATGCCAGAAACAAAACCGGGGTGGGGACCTAAGCCCAGAACCGGACAATATAGCCCAAGGTCAGGACTTTTCCCTATTCGATGTGGGACTATTACAATCCCCCCACCTTATAGAAGAGTCGTCCTCGGCTCTGATACCATTCTGTGACGACCCAGACCCACATGCCACAATATTGTCAGATTCTGGGCTTAGGCCCCCGCCTCAGTTTTATTTCTGGCATGGGCGTTACGTTTCGTCGTCCCCACCCAAAACGCGTCATGACATGTAGCGTCTGCAATCACATATAGCCCAGGGTCAGGACTTTTCTCTATCCGATGTAGAACTATTACAATCCCTCCACCTTATAGAAGAGTCGTCCTCGGTTCTGATACCATTCTGTGACCCACATGCCACATTATTGTTCGGTTTTGTGCTTAGGTCCCCGCCCCGGTTTTGTTTCTGGCATGACGCGTTTTGGGTTGGGATGGCGAAACGTAACGCCCATGCCAGAAACAAACCCGGGGCGGGGACCTAAGCACAGAACATGACAATATTGTGGCATGTGGGTCTGGGTCGTCACAGATTAACAAATTGATATTAATGGAATCAGAAATTGTGTACATTAGAAAAACATGGCCCAAGCATTATTTTTGATACTCATATCATGAATGTTATATTTGTATGTTATGAATAGCGTGGGCTAGGTATTTTTTATAATTAAGAAGGGATAGAGTGGTGTTCGTACTAGTGAATGGCATCTTTTAATAACTTTGGTTTTCAGGCCACATGATGCATAGATTATAAACCTTGTTAATTAGATGATGATAGATATGAAGTGCATCTGAAATCAAAGAGGCTTTGAGATTGAGGAGTAGAGAAATAGAGAAAAAGAGCAATGGGGAGGAAGAATGGAGGGAAAAGAGAGAAGGGGATCGATTGTGGGCCCGATGAGCCAGAAAATTAGGTGACGTGGGACAACGACCCTAAAATGCGGAATATGATTTTATGTAGATTTTGTTGAAATTAATGAAATTAAATCAAGTTTAATCGCAAAATTATCCTTGATACCTTTAGGGTTTGCAGAATTTTGATGGGTAGATCACACGAGTTCCAGATAGGGTCCAGTCCGATGCGCAAGTACTTTAGAGTCGAGGCGAGATCGGCTTAGAGATAGTACTCTAGCTTTTCTAGGATTAGGCGCTCGTCTTCGGCCCGATGTAGGTTCACGGATTCCAGATTGGTTGTAAAAGGGAATTAGGGTTTGTAAACGATTTATGACTTTGAGATCGGTTTATGGTTTAGAAAGGGTATGGGCTTGTGTGATTTAGGCTTCAAAACGGGTTTAGGGTTTCGGGGATCACAAGGAAGGATTTAGGCTATGGCTAGAGAAGCACACAGAGATTTAGAGATATCAAATATAGACGATATGATCGTTGATTATATCCTCTATCTCATCTGATCTCTGTCTGCTTGGGGAAGGAAGAGGTATGGGTTGCAAGGTTGGATTTAAGCTGGGACTAGGAGGTGGCTGGAGTGGGTTTTCAGGAGGTGGGGTGAAACTCCAGTATGGAACCAAATCCTCCACATTGAACGTTGAACTAACTCCCATACCTGGAGGAAGCTCAAGTACATATGCATTAGGACCACTCTTAGCCAAAATCCTAAAAGGCCCAGCGCCTCGAGATTGGAGCTTCTTTGAGGATCCCGATGGGAACCGCTCAAGCCTAACATGGACCATCACGTAATCACCCACGTTAAATTCTTTAGAACACCCATGAGCATCTATAAATAATTTATATTGATTGCTGCTTGAATTAATTTTCTGTTTAATTTCGGCATGTAAGCTATGAATATGTTGTGCAAATGCATTGGCGGACTCTGACACTCTATGGGATGCAGACATGGGGATTAAATCTAATGGGGTCCTAGGCCTATGTGATGCGGGACGGAGACCCTAAAATGCGGAATATGATTTTTATGCAGATTTTGCCGAAAGTAATGAAATTAAATCAAGTTTAATCGCAAAATTATCTTTGATACGTTTAGGGTTTTGCAGAATTCAGATGAATAGATCACACGAGATCCAGGTAGGGTCCAATCCAATGTGCAAGTACTTTTAGAGTCGAGGCAAGATCGGCCTAGAGATAGGACTCTAGCTTTTCCAGGCTTAGGCGCTCGTCTTCGGTCCGATGTAGATTCACGGATTCCAAATTAGGTTGTAAAAGGGAATTAGGGTTTGTAAAAGGCTTATGGCTGTTAGATCGGTTTATGGTTTTGGAAAGGGTGTTGGCTATGTTTGATTTAGGGTTTCAAAAGGCTCAGGGTTTTGGGATTGAAAGGAAACAATTAGGCTACGGTGTAGGGGAAGCAAACACCGATTGAGATATAGCAAATATAATAGAAAAATAACAATGGCTTTTGGGAATCACTCCCTTGGCCTCACACCAAACCCATCTTAGGCAGAGATTACTCAAGTATAAAAGCATTCAAATAATCAATCAACTAATTAAAAAGTGTTTACAAGCCTCTATATATAGGCCACCAATAATTAAACTCGAAATAAAAAGTCCTAATACTAGTAAAACACTAAAAGACAATTTTCCGCATAAAATTAGAAATAAAAATCGAGATCGGCCATGTCAGGCGTGGATACAACAGTGGTAGCGGTCACAGAGATGTCACACGAGTCATGGCAGATGTCGCGATGCGTCATGGCGTCTGTCACCAATTGTCAATTGTCGCGGCTACCGCTATGGCGTTGTTCTTTGTGTCTCATTTTCCTCTTTCTCCTCCGGGCTTCCTCTACGCTTCTTCCGACATTGGTAAAACTGATGTGGTCCAAATCCGATGTCCATATATGTGGCGTCCCCGTCACTATGACCATGCACTACCTCAAAAGGACTCATGCCTATGGACCTATTGATAGAATTATTATATGCAAACTCAGCTGTGGGTAAGATGGTATCCCAGGTCCTAACATGATCACCGACAAGACTACGAAGGAGATTCCCAAGGCTCTTATTGATGCTTTCGGTTTGGCCATCCGTTTGAGGGTGGTAAGCTGTAGAGAATTAGAGCAATGTGCCCATCATGTGCCAAAGGGTCTTCCAAAAATAATTCGTAAATTTAACATCCCTATTAGACACAATAGTTTGGGCAACCCATGAAGACGCACTACCTCCGCCAAAAATAGTTTAGCAATATGAGACGCATCGGAGGTTTTGGAACAAGGAATGAAGTGGGCCATCTTGGAAAAGCGGTCCACTACGACAAAAACGGAATCGTGCTACCTAGGGGTCTTAGGAAGTCCAAACATGAAATCCATAGAGAGGTCTTGCCACAGTGTGTGTGGCACGGGTAATTGTACAAGCCGGTATTTTGTTTGGTCTGTTTTGACACTTGGCAAGTACGACAATGCTTAACGACCCGGGCGACATCTCTCATTAGGCTAGGCCAAAAGAACCTATCCTCTACGAGCGCAACAGTTTTATTACGCCCAAAATGTCCTGCCATCCCTCCAGCATGTAACTCCCAAATGAGAAAGTCACGTAATGAAGTGCGATGGATGCAAAGGCCGTTGCCTTTAAACAAGTACCCATCTTGGATGGTGTACACGGAGTGTGTGCTGGTCGGGTTACTAAGGAGAGCAGTGTACTCAGCCCAAAAATCTGGGCACACGGGGTACTCATCCTTTAACTTTTCGAACCCGACGACTTCGGTGCTCATTATGCGCAAAGTCACCACTCGCCGACTAAGTGCATCAGCGGCCCTATTTTCAGCACCGGCCTTATGCTTTAACACGAATGTGAACCCTTGAAGGTACTCAACCCACTTCGCGTGCCTTGGGTTCAACTTCTGTGAAGCAAGAAAGCGTAAGGCTTCACAGTCAGAGAATAACACAAATTCCTGCTGTCTAAGGAAATGTTTCAAATACTAAAGAGATCGAACAACCGCATAGAACTCCTTGTCATAGGTGGAGTATTTTTGCTTCGCCTCGTCAAGTTTTTCACTAAAATAGGCTACAGGGTGGCCCTCTTAGCTAAGCACTCCTCCTATGCCTACACCCGAAGCGTCGCATGCGACTTCAAAGACTTTAGAAAAGTCCGGCAATCGCATGACGGGTGCACTACTCATTCGTTGTTTGATCTCAACAAAGGCTTTTGTCGCTGCTTTGCCCCATTTAAAGTCCCCCTTTTTCATGCAATCAGTAATTGGGGCCATGATGGTGCTAAAGCTTCTGATGAAGCGACGATAAAAAGTAGCCAAACCATGAAAGCTACAGACATTGTGTATGTTCTTAGGCTCGGGCCACTCCACAATGGCTCTCACCTTTTCGGGGTCCGCGACCATTCCATTGGCTGAGATAATAAAAATCCCAAGAAAACAACAGAACGTTGCATGAAGGTGCATTTCTTGAGATTTGCAAACAACTTCTCGCCCTTGAGGGTTTCACAAATCAGCCTAAGGTGGGTCAAGTATTGTTCCTTGTTATGACTGTAGATCAGGATGTTATCGAAATAAACAACAAGGAACTTGCCGAGAAACGGTCTCAACACTTGGGTCATGAGTCGCATGAAAGTACTCGGGGCGTTAGAAAGCCCAAATGGCATGACCATCCACTCATAGAGACCATCCTTAGTCTTAAAGGCGGTTTTCCACTCATCACCGGGGCGGATACGGACTTGATGGTAGCCACTCTTAAGGTCTATCTTTGAAAAGATAGTGGCACCAATCATCATATCAAGCATGTCATCGAGTCTTAGTATGGGAAATCGATACTTAATGGTAATCTTGTTGATTGCACGGCTATCCACACACATACGCCATGTACCATCTTTCTTAGGAATGAGTAGGGCAGGTACGGCACACGAGTTAACTCGGTGTGCTCAACCGGATTCAACCTGTAGTGGGGCAGGTTTGGTAAGGTAGATCCGGGAACTAAGTCTATTGCGTGTTGGATATCATGCAGAGGAGGGAGTTCGTTTGGTAAGTCTTCAGGGAAGACATCCGTAAACTCTTTTAAAATCGGCTCAACCTCCTTGGGATACTCGCTCGTAGACTTGGGTGCACTCTCTACGGTGACAACTACGCACACCACACTCTCATCTATCGATGCTTTCTCGAACTCAGAAGGGCTCACAATATTAATGGATTTAAAAGACTCGCCCTTCTTTTCGACTGTGTTGGTCGATGGTGTTTTGGGAGACAAAGGGTGTAAAGTGATCTTTTTGCCCTTATGCATGAACGTGCATATGCTTGATCGACCAGAAATGGTCACGTCCATGTCGTAGAGCCACGGCCTTCCCAAAATGATATGGCCCACATCCATCTGCACCACATCACACTATAAGGTGTCCGAATAAGAACCCAATTGAATTGGTACATGACATCTTTTCGACACGGGAATGGATGAAGAATTGACCCATGCGACTTTATAAGCTCTCGGGTGGGCTTCAGGTGTAAGCCCTAAGCGGCGTACCGCATGAATGGATATTACGTTGGTACAACTACCACTATCCATGATGACCCTACAATTCTTTTCACCAAATCTGGCATAGGTGTGGAAGATGTTCTCCCTACGCCTGTCATCCTTTTCATCCCGTTGAGGCTGTGCAAGGGCACACCTCACAACTAAAGCATGACCAATAGCATCACCCTCCTCATCAATGGGTGTGCTAACCGGTTCAAATACTTCTTCAACCACTACCTCATTATCATCCTCCTCTCCCTCAATGAAGAGAGTCCTTTAGGGTTCTTTCATAGGGCATTGGGCGGCAAAGTGTCCCATTCCATGACATTTATAGCACTTTACTTGAGAATTAACCCTTGAGGATTCTCCAACTACACTTTTTCCCTTTTCAAACCTAGAATTGGTAGGGGCAGGTTGTGTAGGTTTGGGAGGAGGATTGAATCGTCCCTCATCGGATCGTTGGCTACTATATTGTGGCTCGGTCCTCTTCACCACCGTAGTTTTCAAATACCGTTCAAGATCTTGCACAACGGCATAGCATCTTTCAAGAGTTTCTACAGGGTGAGAAATTAATTCTTTTTGCAAATCCAGTTGCAATCCGGTGCAGAATCTAGAGAGAGTGATTTCAGGTTCTTCCGATACTTTTGCCCTCATCATGAACTCTTCAAATTTGGCAATATAATTGGTCGCGGGCATACCACCTTGGCGTAAATTTTGCCACTGGTCGAGGAGGCGTTAGTGGTATGATAAAGGAACATATTTCTCAGTAAGTCATTCCTTCATGTCGTCCCTACGGGTAATGGGAGGACAACCCGCGTTCACCCTAATGCGCTCAACATTGAGCCAGAAAAGTCGAGCTTGACCAACCAACTTCATTTTAGCGAGTCTAACGCAATGGTCGTCATTCATGGCGTACAAATCAAAGTGTTGGTCCATGTCAGAAAGCCAATCGAGGAAGACGGTAGGGTCCATTCTTCCATCGAAAGTCGGAATCTCAACTCGGACGTTCTTAAGGAGTTGAACTTCGGGGTCATAGTCATCTCTACGATAATCCCTACGGTTCCGGTTGTCTTGGCGACCATTACGTTCAAAGTGTGGACACTCATGCTCTTGGTGTTGATTTTCCAGCCCACCCATCGCTTCCAGTTGGTTGATTCGATCACGTAATCTATCATTACCAACTCCTAGTGATGTTTGGGCTTGCTCAATGGTATTCAAACGTATACTAATCGCACCTAACTCTTCTCGCATACCGTTAAGGGCATTGAGAATCACACTTGAGTCCATGGTGATCACAAGGTTTATTAGGGTTCTAATATGGAATGCAATATGGACTCACAAACACAATATAATAAAATAAATATGACAAGCAAAGATGCCCTAACCTAGAAAACCTAGGGCTTTGATACCAAAACTGACGCGGGACAATGACCCTAAAATGCGGAATATGATTTTATGCAGATTTTGCCGAAATTAATGAAATTAAATCAAGTTTATTCGCAAAATTATCTTTGATACCTTTAGGGTTTGCAAAATTCTGATGGGTAGATCACACGAGATCCAGATAGGGTCCAGTCCGATGCACAAGTACTTTAGAGTTGAGGCGAGATCTGCTTAGAGATAATACTTTAGCTTTTCTAGGATTAGGCGTTCGTCTTCGGCTTGATGTAGGTTCACGGATTCCAGATTGGGTTGTAAAAGGGAATTAGGGTTTGTAAACGATTTATGACTTTGAGATCGGTTTATGGTTTAGAAAGGGTATGGGCTTGTGTGATTTAGCTTCAAAACGGGTTTAGGGTTTCGAGGATCACAAGGAAGGATTTAGGCTATGGCTAGAGAAGCACACAGAGATTTAGAGATATCAAATATAAGCAAACCACGCAAATCAATAACAACAATAAGGAAAATATAGGGGAATCACTCCCTTGGTCTCATACGAAGCCCATCTCAGGCAAAGATTACTCAAGCATAAAAGCATTCAATAATCAATCAACTCTCCTAATTACATTGTTTAAAGACCTTATATAGGAGGCCTTACAATAAAAGAAAACCCTAAAACGAATATTAAATAAAAGACAAATAAACCCTTGAAACAAAAGTTCGAAATTAAACTCCTAAAATAACTAAAATTCTTGGCGCGATTTTGATCGATCGAATTTGGAATTCGATCAATCGATTTGAAATTTCAATCGATCGAATTGAAAATCGATCGATCGAAATTTCATATTTCTATGAAATCGCCGTCGACATTCGATCGATCGAATTTGAATTTCGATTGATCAAAATTTTCGATCGATCGAAATGTCAATTCGATCGATCGAAATTTCGCCATTCTTTCTCTAGAATTTCCATCTTTTCATCTTTCCTTAGCTTTGACTTCCATAACGCTGCTTCTTTCTACGCCAGTAGAAATGATGCGGTCCAAATCCAATATCCATGTATGTGGTGTCCCCGTCATTCGGCCATAAGAAGTGCTGTTATGGGCTTGTTTATAAGCCCAAAACAAGACACTAACAAGGCTGAGAAAAGGGTTTAAGTGTTTAAGATTTACTGGAATGAACCTCTCAATAGGTCTTTCAAAGTACGAAGTTGAAAGAAAAAGAGTTAAAAAGAGTTGGTATTAGGTAAGCAACCCGAGCGCCTGGTCCTTGGTTCACAAGTTACTTCTTGGAACACATGCCACTTGGTTTCACCAACTATGCCATGTGATTCGAAGATCATGGTCAAGAGATCTATGTTTCAGAAGATTGGGAAGAAAAAACTTCTACCATGTTTTCAAAGCAGCCAACACCTTTAAAATGATTGGCTAAGACCATTTTGAGATTTACATGGTAGGCGTTAATTTTGAAGGCTTTTGGCCACTTTGACTCTATGATGGAGATGTTTTTTCATCCCAATCTTCTGCTCACTAGATCTCTTGATCATGGTCTCAAATCACATGACATAGTTGGTGAAACCATGTGGCCGTGAACCACGGACCTGGCGCTGGGATGGCTTACTAATACCAACTCAAAGAGAAATAAGCAATAAGTAGAGGAGATAAGGAGAGAAGACGATACCCTGTCTTTTAAGAAAGAACTCTCGAAGACGAGAATATGAGAGGGAGACGTATGAGACTGATGAGAAAGTGTGTCAAAAGTGTGATATGATGAGAGTGACATTTTCTCGAGAAAGGAGGAATAATAGAAAAGTAAGTTAATTCGTTTTTCTCGAGAAAGGAGGAATAATAGAAAAGTAAGTTAATTCGTTTATACTAATAAGTAATTCGTTTATACTAATAAGTAAAAAATACTTATTTGATGATAAAATAAGTCATGTTGTTACATCTCGGATTTTTTTACTTTCTTTGTATGGTGTTAGATGTGTTTGCACTATGCTTGGTGTTAGCTCTCCACACCCGAACCTACCCTATTTTAGAAATTTCTATTTAAGTACGTAACCCTATTCTTCTTTTCTCCTTCTAATATCATCAGAAACCCTAGTCGTCTCTTATTCTTTTCTTTTCTTCTTAAGAAACCCTAGTCGTCACAACCTTTCTTCTTCAACCCATCTCTTCTCAAACTCTTTAATCTTTTCCCTAAAATCTTTTGTGTTCTTCCACAAGAACCACCGAGATTTATTTCCACCATCAAGATCGAGGAGGAAGAAGGGGAAATCTTGGATGGGCCAATGCGTGGAACGTCGATCTTTTCACCCTAATCGCCGTAGATCTACTGTTCACGCTTCAATCCATCTTGTTCTCCTCAGATCTCGTCGCGGAGGGTACGTTCGATCTCGTATCGACGGGCTAAATAAAATGAATTTTATTTTACATTCTTTATAATATTATTTTTAATAGGGTAATGTAGCTAGCCTTAGATGTGATTGCACTTAATCGTGTTTAAATTATTTTTCCTTATTCTCGGATCTTATTTCGGAACCCTAGAGGCTCGAGAATTTTTTAAATCGATCGATCGACTTCCTATTCTGATCGATCGATTCTTGGCCAAGCAAAAAGGGTACATTTTCCATACTCAGTTGATCGATCGATTTCCTATTCCGATCGATCAATTATGGACAGAGTTGACTGTGCTTATATTTTATTATATTTCGATCGATCGATTCCTTCTGCTCGATCAATCGATTCTGGTCAGAGATCATTATATCTTTATATTGCCATTTAAAATCGATCAATTGATTCCATGTTCTCGATCGATCGATCCTGAACCGAGACCACTGCATGCATTATATTTTATTTCTATGTTCGATCGATCGACTTTGGACAGAGACCATTTATATATAATATATTTGCTTTCATCTTCGACTGATTGATCGATTCTGAACCATACCGATTGTCTCTTTTGCTTTATGTTTGATCGATCGATTCTAATGTCTAATCGATCGAATCTGGACAAAACCAATTACTTTTATATTTTATTATCGATCGATTCCAACTTCCGATCGATCGATTCTGACCCGAATTGACTGACATATATATTTTAATACCGATGGATTGATTCCAAAATCGATCGATCGATTCTCGTCCGAACAGACATCAATTACTATTATTTTATGTTCCTTTCTTTCTTATACCTTCACATTAGCATGACCAAAAATTAATGCATATTTAATCACTTAGATGTTTCGATTGATAGACGTGATTTACCTAACCTTAAATTTTAATGTCTTTCAATTTGAGCATTTAATTATAGTAATCTATATATATATATATATATATATATATATATATCACTTTTGTCGCTTCAACGCGACCACTTCGATAACATGGAAGAGTTAGAAATTCGATGCTCTCTTGAAAATTGAACTCTGCCCTTTACGTTATTGAAATCACACTTATAACTACCCTATTCTATATTTATATTGAGGTAATATGTAAATAGATATATGTATAAATATAACAAAAATCTGGATGTAAATCTTTTTTGTACGTATGATATTTCTGTGCTTTCATGTTGATCATGTATACGAGTTATGGACATGTTAGGTCATATGTACGTGAGTATGAGATCATGCCTATGCTTGGGCATGGTGATTCGCTAAGATGGTATCGAAGCGAGGAATACATCATATTCACATGCCCTACAACTCATGGTGGTATGAGACATCATGACGAGTACGGTGAGTGCGAATTCAGTGTAGCCTCATATACGGTGATATAAACGGTGGTCCTATCACCCCGAGTTTTAATATGATAGGATAAGATATTAATTAAGATATGAGATTCGAACCTCAGGCCTTAGTTATAGTGAGATCTCTTTACGGTCATGTGAAGCTTGGAATGTAGACGTCCATGTACGGATGCAACCTCTATGGTAGTTTCAAACCTCTATGGTAGAGAGGTCTCTTTATTGCCACACAAAGTACATCTAAGTTACTACGGAACCCTTTCCTCAGAAAGCGTAATTTAGTGGAGTTATCCCACTATAGCTCGTCCTAGCTGTAAGTTGTAAGAGTATGTTATGATATGAGTATGTTAAGATAAGATAAGTTACGAGTATGACAATAAGCCACTGCTGTGTAGGCCAATAAAAGATTAAGAACTTAAGTCTGTACGTGTCGTTCCTTGCGTAGCCACCGTAAGGGCAACACCGTCGTCAGTCAAGACGAGTCTCTGGGAGAAAGTATGATATGAATTACATTTATTGGCTGCCCTTGTGACTAGATGGGGTGTATATGGAGGGCGTTATGGTATGATGGTAAGATACTATGATGACCCTCACATGGTAGCTCGAGCAGCGACTTTGGCATAGGTCGTGTAGGATTTATGGGTATGTTAGATATGCTCATGCGATTTACAGATGTATGTACGAGAATAATAAAATATATTATGTTATGTGATATGGTGAGGTGCGTTAGGATATGAGTGTCTAGATCATGGTCCTGCATTTATGTTATGATATGTGAGCTCTACGATATGCACATGGTTGTCATTTCCTCTTTCTGATACCATTGTTATACTATTATTACTACTCACGTGATGTACCCACGATGCACCTGAGTAGAATGAGGTGGATTGGTGGTGTATCCATTGAGTTTACGTGACTGAGTAAACTCATCCTACGAAAAACTAACAACTGCAGGTGATTATATTGGCGGAGTTGACGCGGGATATCCAGATCCTGCTGACGTTGACTTCATTGACCCCATGGACACTAAGTACCAGGAACCTTGGGAGGGCGACGCCACTGAGTACCAGGAGGACCTTGGTGCTGACTTTGACCCGAGTGCCGGCTATTGACAGTTGTAGACTCGATACTGAGTTTTGTTTGATATTATTATTGTTGACCCTATAGTTTCTTGTATCGGATTTGTCTCTGACTTTTTATTTCCGTTTATTTGTGGATTTCTTGGATTTTATTGCTTTTATTTATATATATGGCCGCCCATTTATTTCTTTCTTTTATTGTTGGGTTAATGGATTTTGCGGAACCAGATTTGCACGAGAACTTTGATTATGTGTATGTCCGCTTAGCGTATCTAGGATGCATGCGGGTCATAACTCGGAATTCTAGGCCCTCGGGATGGGGTAGAATTTCGGGTCGTGACACATGTAATTTAAATTTATTTTAACTATTATAATATTTATGGGTCAATATTATTATAATGCATTTGCATTGTATATGTTAGACTGTTTCTGTTTTAATAATACCCTTTCTCGGCACAGAGCAATATCATGGGGTATAATTTTTTGTAGTTATAGCTTTTATGAATAGGATATAATCTAGTTCTAGTGTCTAACAAGAAAACCAAATAACCAGTAATTGGGAAATCTATCATTGTTTGGTCCTGATTTGATGATGGGTGGTGAGGGACTAGGTACTTGTTGATAAAATATCGTGGGTTCAACCATGGGTCAAAATCTCAGACAATTCCGGGACAATACTTACCCATTGTATCGTACCATGTAAGAATAGTCCAAAATCTTGGACGATACAAACTTTGACTCATTTGTATCATCCGAGATTTTGATTTTTTCAAAATCTCGGCTGATACATTCAAAGTATTGTCCGAGATTTTGAAAAACGGGTGCCACTTAAGTAACAGTGTATCGTCCAAAATCTCGGACGATACAATGATGGTATCGCTTGTATCATCCGAGAAATTGGTTTTTTCAAAATCTCAGACGATACACATTTGTATCATCCAAGATTTTGGTTTTTTCAAAATCTCAGACGATACATTCAAAGTATCATCCTATATTTCAAAGAAATTGGATTCAATGTATCAGCGATACATCAATTTATTGGCCGGTAAGACGATAAACATATTCTCCAGGAAGCCTGGACGATACGTATCAGATTTCCGAGATTTTTACCCATGGGTTCAACAACCCCATTAGAATGTTATCATGGTCGAAATGTGATGGATAATGATACATACATTTTGTTTCAGGATGCATATGTTGGCTAAAATTTTGTGTATCAGTATGAACTCATATTTTTCCTTCTTGTAGTCGTGTCGTAGAAGCCAATGCTTGCAAAGCTATTGTTATTCCGGCAATTGGAAAAGACGTGGAAATTGAACTAAGGGAACATGACTTATCATGGAAAGATTTTCTGTCGGGAGTTAATCATCTTTCAAGGTATCACATTCAAAGTATCGTACTGATGATCTCCAAAACCGGTATGTATCGTCCAGGCACGTACCTGTTTCGGACAAGGGTTTGGACCATGATCATAATATGAAACATGCTAAGTAGCTTTGGCCACCTTATTTTTGTTTAAGTTCTATATGTAGTTCACTATTCGAAAACAATCTATTTGCAGACCAAATAGTTATTCCCCAGTTTATCAACCGGTAGATTCTGTGACCAATATACTCTTTTCATCAGGAACCACAGGTAAACAAAGTTTTCATTTTCACATAACTTCTATCTACTTTATGAATTTTCATCCATCAACTGCTTCTCTCTCTTCTCCTTCATGCAGGAGATCCAAAGGCTATTCCATGGACACAGCTTTCTCCGATTAGAAGTGCTGCCGACGGATGGGCACACATTGATCTCCAACCTGGAGATGTTTACTGCTGGCCTACAAATTTAGGTTGGGTAATGGGACCAATTTTGCTGTACTCAAGCTTTCTTACTGGTGCTACTTTGGCCCTCTATCATGGATCTCCTCTGGATCGTGGTTTTGGCAAATTTATTCAGGTGGTAACGACTAAAACATTTTTTGTTCTATTATTTTATTTGAATATTTTGTTTTTGAGCCAATTTGTATGCTTATCTATGTTCAGGATGCGGGTGTGACGGTCCTGGGTACTGTACCGAGCCTCGTAAAAGCTTGGAAAAATACTCATTGCATGGATGGACTTGATTGGACGAAAATAAAGTAATTTTCTCTGTGATGTTCATTGTGATCATTTGCATATGGGCAGTGTTATACAGTAGGAAGTTTTGATAGATTATTTTGCAGGCAGCTTATGTGGCGCGATGTGACTGGCTGCACTCACAGGTGGGCCCAAGCAATGCAGCCAGTCACGTCGTGCCACATAAGCTGCCTGAAAAATTGTCTATCAAAAACTGCCTACCGTTAATGATTTTCTTTTGCATATTATTCTCAGCCATGATTTTAAATATCAGCCCTATTGAATACATATCGGCCTATCGGATTAAGCCCCATCCGATATACACCCCCGATTTTGTGAAAGTGGGGCAAAATCAGGTCAACAAGGTCAAATATTGGGTTCATATCGGATATGAATCGGATACATACCGGATATATGTATCGGATAAATATCAGATATGAATCGGATGTAATACCGAAAATGCCCTTTGGGCAATTTTTTTAAATTTTCCATATGTTTAATATTTTAAAAATAAAAAGGAAGATGCTTTAATATCAGCTGGTTTGGCTGACACATATCCGATATATCTGATACATATCGGCCTGGGACTCAGCTGATATGCCGAGATGTATTGGTCTTTAAATCCCTGGTCTCAACAAAAAGTTCACATATTTTTCCATGCAGAACATTTGCTTCTACGGGGGAAACGTCCAATGTTGATGATGATTTGTGGCTCTCTTCACGGTCATCTTATAAACCTATTATTGAGTGTTGTGGTGGAACAGAACTTGCATCTTCTTACATTAAAGGAAGCATGCTGCAACCACAGGCTTTTGGAGCATTTAGCACACCATCAATGTCAGCCGGGTTCGTCATCCTTGATGAGAGTGGAGTTCCTTATGTGAGAACATATCTTGACTGATTATGGATATTAATGTTTAGCATGTAAACGGAAAAGGGTACCTCTGTTCACGCCTACAGGATTACTGAAACCCATCGAACTGTGTGGAATTGGATGATTGAGATCATTTTTCACCCCTATCTTTCGTACAATGGATCTTGAGACCATGAGCGTACCATTAGAGGGGCCATTTTTTGATTTCATAGGGATCCTAAAATCATATGGCACACATCACGCTCCAACTTGATTTTCAGGCCATTTCTTTGGGATTTGTCCCACGTGGAATAAAAAACTGACACTCTGATGGTAAGATCATGGTCTCAAGATCCTTTGTGTCGAAGATTGGGGGTGAAAAATGATCTCAATTGTTTGATTCCAAGAAGTCAAAGGATTTCAGTGGGTTTCAAACGTGGACGCTTTCAATAATCCTGTAGGCGCAAACAGAAGTACCCAAAGGAAAATTATTAAGTTAGATGATGTGACTCCATGACCTATATGACAGCCAGATGATCAGCCATGTGTGGGAGAAGTGGGTTTATTTCCTTTATATTTTGGAGCAACTGATCGATTGCTCAATGCTGATCACGAAGAGGTTTACTTCAATGGAATGCCAAAGTACAAAGGAAGGGTAAGAAAGGATACTCATCTTTTTTCTGTCTGTTAGATAATTTGTTGGTACTTAGATAAGTTTCATCAACTTTTAAACATCACCGAGTTTTCTCCTTGAAATGACCACTTGGAGTCAAATGGGTTATTTAAAACCATCTTGGAGATAGAAAATATAAGGTTGTTATGATATTATGTTATTGTAGTTAGGGGTGGCAATGGGCCATGCTTGGACCGGGCAAAGCCTGACCCGAAAATTTTGAACTTGGCCCAAGCCCGGCCTGAGCCAGTGGGGGCTTTATGACCGTAAGCCCAAGCCTGACCCGCCATAAAATTTCAAGGCCCAAGCCCGACCCAACCTGGCCCGTTTATTTATAAATTACTTAGTGACTTACAAAAAATTAGCTCTATATTCATAAAAATAGAAACATAGATATAATACAAACATCTTATAAGAACTTACTATACATTTCTAGGAAAGTGTAATGTTTAAAAAATAAAAAATTTATAGTTCTTTAAGACTATTTTTTTTTTTTAATACTATAATTGAAACTCAATGTACAGATCATCTATGAGAGCCCAACAGGCCTAGGAGCTTAAACCCAAAGCTAGACTGTTTAAATTGTGGGCTTAAAGTGCCAGCCCAAGCCTGGCCCACGGGCTTTATGTCAAGCCTAAACCCTCCTTAAATCGAGCAGGGCCTAGTGGGCTGGGCCTGGCTACCCAGCCCATTGCCATCCCTAATCCTAGTTTGATGCGGGAACTTACTAAATGCAATGCTAGGGATTGAAATTAATTCAATCAATTAAAATAACAATATCTCATAACAAATTATCACAGAAATATTCTAGAAATTCAATTGGATAATTTAATTATGGCCCAAAATAGCGTTACTTTTCGTGTACGTTCTCTATCGGATCTAGAAGACTAGGGTTCTTATGAATGACTAGATATCCGATAGTTTTAGGGGCATCGAACGAACTCGCAAGCGGGTTCTCTCGATACCGAACGAAAATAAAAGGCTAACAATGAATTAACGATGAACAAATAGGTTGATTTTGAATTTTTTTATGAGATAAATGGGATAGATATGGGATATAATTGAAAATAACTAAATTAGGGTTACACTACTTACGCAAATCATAGATCTAAAGAAGATAGAGATGGAAGAGGAGTTGACCTCGCACCAAATCGCACGCAGGATCGAAGAATCGCTCTCTGTTTTGAAAGAATTACACCCTCACGAAAGTTTAAAACTCTCAAGCTTGCAAAAACAATTTTAATTAACCAAAAACTAATAATAAAGTTGTTTACAAGCCTTTAAATAGGCTAACCAAAACCCTAATACGAAATTAGAATAATCCTAATGCAAATAAAACACAAATGGTAACTTTTGACCTAAAATAATAAACTTCCGCCAAATCGCACGCAGGATCGAAGAATCGCTCTCCGTTTTGAAAGAATTACACCCTCACGAAAGTTTAAAACTCTCAAGCTTGCAAAAACAATTTTAATTAACCAAAAACTAATAATAAAGTTGTTTACAAGCCTTTAAATAGGCTAACCAAAACCCTAATACGAAATTAGAATAATCCTAATGCAAATAAAACACAAATGGTAACTTTTGACCTAAAATAATAAACTTCCGCCAAAATTCGCTTTGTTGGTTGATCGATCAGTGCCTAGGGTCGATCAATCGAGTATATAAATATATACTTGTCCACAGTCTCTATCCGAAAACCATATTATTCTTAACTACAATCGATCAATCGAAGGTGGGTGTCGATCGATCGATTGATGCTTGTAACTTCGCCTCAGAATGTGTAGCTGCTGTCCTTCCTCCATCGATCGCTGGATGGAGTCGATCGATCGACTGAGCAATTTTCAACTCTCCGAATCACTGACTGATTTTCTTCCGCCTTTGTTGATCTTCTTCCGCCTTCAATACGTCACTGGCGGCTACTTGAACCTGATGTCTCCATCAACTCTCCCCGGGTTAGATGGATTCATCCCCGATGAATACTGGTTGTGATAGAGGTCCAAGAGATCCAGATCAATCTGCTGAAGTCCCCCTTGGTTAGTGGACACAATTTGATCTTCCAGCACTTCTTCGATGATCTCACGAATTTGCCGAGTACGTGGAGGTAATGGAGTGGGTAGGGGAATAATTGGGGAATCAGATGTAGAAGGTTCAAAGGGGTTATGTGGGATGGTTGAAGGGCCATAGAACGGAACAAGGTCCTCCACATTGAAGGTTGTGCTAATCCCTAATTTCGACGGAAGATCTAAGATGTAAGCATTAGAACCGACACGCTTCAAGATCTGATAGGGTCCAACACCACAAGCTTGTAACTTCTTTGCAACTCTTTGCAGGAATTGCTCAGGTTTATTCCGAACCATCACAAAATCACCCTCTTGAAATTTTTTGAACCGTCTATGAGAATCTGTAGAAAACTTATATTTTTCATTATTCGCATTAATTCTTTTCTTAATCTCAGCATGTAACTCATGAATGCGATGCGCAAATATAGATGCAGACTCTGATGACCTCTGATGAATGGACATTGACATGAGATCTATAGGCATCCTAGGTTTATACCCATGCACAATTTGGAACTGACTCAGCGACAGGTAAGATGGAATCCCAACTCCTAATGTGCTCTCCTACAAGACATCGTAACAAATTTCCTAGACTCCTATTGATAACTTCGGTTTGCCCATCAGTTTGGGGATGATATGCAGATGAAAATTGAAGTCGAGTCCCCATTTTGTGCCACAAAGGTATTCCAAAAGTAACCGGCTAAAATAAATTTACAAATTTAACATCGCGGATCGACATATTCATAGTCTTAAAGTAAACCAGGTAAACGAATAACCTCGTTAAAGAAAAGGGCAGTAATGCTACTTGCATCAGAGGTCTTCAAACACGCAATGAAGTGGGCCATTTTTGAAAAATGGTCCACAACCATGAACACCGAGTCATGCTTTCGGAGGGTAGAGGCCTAACACGAAATCCATAGACAGGTCTTGCCATGGGGTATGTGGCACTGGTAAAGGTGTGTATAATCCGATATTTTGCCTCTTGTTTGGCCAGTTAGTAAACACGATATTGGCTGATGATTTTGGCAACATCTCGAGTGAGATTGGGCCAATAGAATCGGTCGTCAACCAATGCGACGGTTTTGTTGCGACCAAAGTAGCCGGCAACCCCTCTAGCGTGTAATTCCCAAACAAGAAAGTCTGGTAAGGAAGTACGGGGAATACACAATCGGTCTTTTAGAAATAAGTACCCTTCTTGTAGGGTGTGCTTACTTTCTCTGACAAGTTGTCCACTCATAAGTGTGGTGTACTCTTCACCAAAATCCGGACATGTGGGATTATCCTCCACGAGGCGATCAAATCTGGTTACCTCAACACTTAATGAGTGCAACTTTGCCACTCTACTGCTAAGCGCATCCGCAGCTCGATTCTTTACACTAGTCCTATGTTTCAATACAAAGGTGAACCTTTGAAGTTGTTCAACCCATTTCGCATGTCATGGATTTAACTTCTTTTGGGAACTCAAAAGTCGCAAGGCTTCGTGATCAGAGAATAAGACGAACTCATGTGATAGCAAATAGTGTTTATAATATTTAAGAGATTGTACTACCGCATAAAACTCTTTATCGTACGTAGAGTATTTCTGCTTGGCCTCATTCAACTTTTCATTGAAGTAAGATATTGAATGGCTCTCTTGGCTCAACACTCCTCCAATACCTACTCCTAGCGCGTTACACGCTACCTCAAAGATCTTAGAAAAGTTGGGAAGGCGCATGACAGGAGCTTCAGTCATTCGGGACTTGATCTCCTTGAAGGCTTTAGCCGTAGCATGTGTCCATTTAAATCCCCCTTTTTTATGCAATTGGTGATAGGGGAAGTTACTGTACTGAAGTTATAGATGAACCACCTGTAAAACGTCAAAAATTCATGAAAACTACGGACCTCGTGAATATTTTGAGGTTCAGGCCAATTGACGATAACTTTGACCCTTTCCGAATCCGCAGTCATTCCTTCTGAAGTCACGACAAACCCTAAGAAGACAACGCTATTTGACATGAATGTGCACTTCTTCAGGTTCGCGTATAATTTCTCTCCTCTGAGAGTCGTGCAAACTTGCCTTAAGTGGTTTTCGTGTTGTTCCTTATTGTGGCTATAGGTAAGTATGTCGTCAAAATGGACCACAAGGGACTTGCCTATGAAAGGCCTCAACACCTGTGTCATGACAAGCAGGAAAGTACTCGAGGCATTTGAAAGCCCAAACGACATGGCAAACCACTCATACAAACCATCTTTGGTTTTGAAGGCAGTTTTCCATTAGTCCCCGGGACGAACTTTGATTTGATGGTACCCACTCTTCAAATCGATCTTCGAAAATATTGTGACACCTACCATCATGTCCAACATATCGCCCAAGCTTGGTATCAGGAGCCGATACTTGACCATGATCTTGTTAATAGCACGGCTATCCACACACATCCTTCAAGTCCCATCTTTCTTGGGTGTGAGCAATGTCGGCACGACACATGGACTCAAACTTTCTTTTATGAACCCCTTTTGGAGAAGTTCATCAACTTGCCTCTTCAACTCCGAGTGCTCGGATGGATTCATACGATAGTTTGGAAAGTTAGGCAGGGTAGCTCCAGGGACCCAATCAATGGCGTATTGGATGTCCCGCAAAGGTGGTAATTCACTTGGAAGGTCTTCAGGAAAGACATCCCGAAACTCATTCATTAATGGTTCAACCTCTTTTGGAACCTCAACGCCTAACTCTTTGGATTTCTCAACTGTGACAAGGACATAGACGATGTCCTTTGTCTTAGCGCCTCGTTCAAACTTAAGAGGGCTAACGATGTGAACGACCTTAGGTGTTTTCTCTCTCTATCAAGCCTTTATCGCTTGATTTGGTTGGTTTCATTGTGGGTGGTTTAGGATTGATCTTTATTGTGTTCCCATTATGAGTGAATGAACACACGTTCGATTTTTCGAACAACTTAACGTCCATGTCATACAACCATGGCCCCCAAGGATGATATGCCTCACATCCATAGGCACAATATCACACCACAAGGTGTCCTTATACGAGCCGAATTGTATAGGAAATTGACACTTTTGTGAAACATGGATGGATGATGAATTGACCCACGCGATTTTGTAGGGTCGTGGGTGAGTTACGGGCGCAAGTCTTAAGCGAGAAACTGTGCTCTCGGAAATCATGTTGGTGCAACTTCCATTGTCGGCGATGACTCGACAGGCTTTCTCCCTACACTTGGCTATGGTGTAGAAGATATTTTTCCATCATCAATCGTCACTCTCCTTTGACTAGGCTAGAGCACATCTAACCATAAGAGTCTGTGAGGTATTATTCTCCTCAACGGGATAAGAGATTTCCCAAAGACAAGCCATTGTTCGCTCCCCTACATAATCTTCCTTGTCACTAGGGAACGACTTAGGCTCGTAAACTTCAATTGTACCCTCGTCATGCTCATTTTCGGTGTCCTCGGCTATAAACAGATTCCAGGATGGGCATTGTGCTGCAAAATGCCTGATGCCGTGACACTTGTAACATTTATTTTGACCACCACTCTTAGGGCTTTCGAGCATTGGGCCCTTACCCTTATCGACTCTGGTTACTGGTGTGGTAACTGGGTTGGGCCTAGCAAGCAGGGCTCTAGTGTTGGGCTTTGACTGGGGAATGTTGGACCTATAGCCAGACCTATAACTAGATGGAGTACTAGTCTTGAGGGATCACTCTAACTCCTCGACTCTAGCGAAACACTCCTCTAAATCGGCAACAGGGTATCGAATAAGTTCCCTTTGCAGTTCTGGGTGAAGGCCCATTCGAAATCGAGATAGGGTAACTTTTTCCTGTTCATCCACATTGACTTGGGTTTTCAACTCTTCAAATCTATCAATATTCTTTGTGATCGGTGAATTTCTTTGGCGTAATGAATGCCACTAATCGAGGATACGTTCATCATAGGATAGAGGAACATACTTCTCGTTCAATTGGATCTTCATCTCTTCGCAAGTGGAAACGGGAGGAAGACCATGGGCATGCCTACGACGCTCTAATCCATCCAATAAAGTCGAGCTTTACCCATAAGTTTGCCTTTAGCGAATCGGACTCTTCGCTCTTCGGACATGGCGTACCACTTGAAGTAGTTTTCCATGTCGGTGACCCACTCGAGAAAGACCTTAGGTTGTCTTTTCCCGCCCAAAGTAGGGGCATCCATTTTCACAGATTTCATGATTTTATCGTCCTGATTTGCTTGAACTTCACTACATGGTTTACCTACCCTCCCACGATCATTTGTGTTGACTCTATTGTAATTTTCAGTGTTAAAATCGTGGAGTTTTTCAACACGGGTTTCCAAAGCCTTATGCCAGGTTTGTTGGTCACGCAACTGTTGCAATTGATTGTAATTTTCAGCCATTTGGGTTTGAAGGGTGGACAACTTAGACGTAAGGTCTCTAATGAGGGCTTCCATCTTAAGGGGATCCATGGTGATGCAAGACAAAACTATATGATGCAAGACAAATATGGGATGATGAGAGACAAAATTTATAATGATGTAAAATAAACAATAAAAGAAATATATCCTAAAACCTATATGAACACTGAAACCCTAAAACTAAACTGATGCTTTGATACCAATTTGATGCGGGAACTTACTAAATTCAATGCTAGGACTGAGATTAAAATTGAAATTAATTCAATCAATTAAAATAACAATTTCTCATAACAAATTACCACAGAAATATTCTTGAAATTCAATTGGATAATTTAATTACGGCCCAAAATAGTGTTACTTTTCGTGTATGTTCCCTATCGGATCTAGAAGACTAGGTTTCTTATCAACGACTAGATCTCCGATAGTTTTAGGGCTTCGAATGAACTCGCAAGCAGGTTCTCTTGATACCGAGCGAAAATAAATGGTTAACAATGAATTAACGATGAACAAATAGCTAGATTTTGAATTTTTTTATGAGATAAATGTGATAGATTTGGGATTTAATTGAAAATAACTAAACTAGGGTTACGCTACTTACGCAAATCGTAGATTTAAAGAAGATAGAGATGGAAGAAGAGTTGGTCTCGCACCAAATCACAAGCGGGATCGAAGAATCGCTCTCCGTTTTGAGAGAATCACACCCTCATGAAATTAAAACTCTCAAGCTTGCAAATTAATTAAAAACTAACAATAAAGTTGTTTACAAGCCTTTAAATAGGCTAACCAAAACCCTAATACGAAATTAGAATAATCCTAATGCAAATAAAATACAAATGATAACTTTTGACCCAAAATAATAAACTTCTGCCAAAATTCGCTTCGTTAGTTGATCGATCGGTGCCTGGGGTCGATCTATCGAGTATATAAATATATACTTGTCCACAGTCTCTGTCTGAAAGCCATATTATTCCTAACTACAATCGAAGGTGGGTGTTGACCGATCGACTGAAGCTTGTAACTTCGCCTCAGAATGTGTAGCTGTTGTCCTTCCTCTATCGATCGACTGAGCAATTTTCAACTCTCCAAATTTGAGCTGATTTTCTTCCGCCTTGGCTGATATTCTTCCGCCTTGGCTGATCTTCTTCCGCCTTCGATACGTCACTGGCGGCTGCTTAAACCTGATGCCCCATCATAGTCATTTCTGTTGAAAAAGGGAGCCTAATTTATGTTGTTTACCTGGCAGTATGAATTTTCTCAATAAATTATGGATCAAATAGATGCCACCTGTTGGAATATGTTGTGTTATTACGAATTAGGTTTGAGTTTGCCACCATCTCGTCTTTTTTCCACCTTATGTTTTCAATGTTCTCCAAAAAGTGTTACGGAGACGAAAAACATTTGTTCTCATACAAAAATTTGTTGCTAAGGGATTCAAAATCTTTGCTTATCCCCTTCTTTTAAATAGACCAATGTGAATTGTTAACCTTTCATATGTATCTTATTCTCTTTCTTTCTTCCCATTATTTTACGAAAGCTTTTGCTAAAAAATTGCCAAAGAAAACCACTGCATAGGATTCTTCGATACATCCACTAACACCAAACCAATTCAAGAAGTAGTCCAAATTTTTTTATGCAAACTTAACATCTCTAGAATAGGTATTCCACCGTCTCCTCGACCAACCCGGAGAACCTGCAATCTGCAGGAACATCCTTTCCCCTTTTCCTTAGTTGCACACTCGTTAACGCTCTTCCTTAGTCACGTAGGGAAATATCATCTCGTATGGATAAATCTTTGGTTCTCGTATGTTTAGTTGTAGCATAAAGTGCAAATGAATCCATCACCAATTTCTCCATTCACAGTTGATATATATTATATAAAATATTAATTTTATATATATATATATATATATATATATATATATATATATATATATATATATATATATAATTGATTTGAACAATGCATCCGAGTTCCACATGTACCATCGGGGCACGCAACCCTTTTCCTAAATATATTTATAGTGAACTATATATATTGAAAGTATAATATTTTGGTTTGATAGAGGGGAAAATTTAATCTTACACCTTTAAATAATAACTTAGTTGTCAACATTGAGTGAAAAGTTTCATGTCTCTCCGATGGAGATACATAACGGAAAAACTGGCTTAGTGCAAAGATTTACCTTGAGTTGCATTGTTTATAAAATAAGATCTTTTGTGACTTGTATTTGTTGCTAGGTACTAAGGAGGCATGGAGATATAATTCAAAGAACTGTTGGTGGCTATATCATAGTACATGGTAGGGCTGACGATACGATGAATCTTGGCGGTATTAAGGTATCATGCTTTCCTATGTGCCTGCCCTAAGTAACAAGCAGGGATTTTTTCATGAAACACCCCATATATAATCTAGATGCAAATGAATGTAATACCTTTTAGTGAGTGGCGGAGCAAAGATTTTCTTCTAAGGGGGGCTAGTTATGGTTGACATAGAGATCGAGTTAGTAGTATTAGGTAACCCACGTGAACTCTGAGTGATTTGGTACTCAGGTCACTTTTTGGGATGGGTGGCATGTGAAACAACATATGCATCTTTTAATCAATGTGCCATGATCTAAAGATCTCCATCGTCAGATTCACCGTCAAACTCCATCTAAAATTAATGGCTACCATGTAAATCAAACATACCGTTAATTTTGGATGGTGTTTGAATGCGTTGAATCAGCCGACGGAAACCTTTTTGCATTTTTTTTTTTTTTTACGAAGTAAATCTTGAGATCACAGTATCAAATCACAAGGAACACATGATGGTTCAACGCAGCACACATCCTAAAAAGTGATTTTAGTGCCGAGAGTGCCAGCGTTTGAGTCAGGTAGCTAATACTAATTTAACTGAAATCGTGGTGGTCAATAAGGTTTAAGATTTTTCATGTCGGACTTATATAACTAACAAACTCCTCCCTCTCTAGTAAGGCAGTCATTGGCCAAACTTTCAACACTACGATTTCGAAGGGTTTTCCTGTTTGCAGACAAGTTCAGTTGAGATAGAGCGGGTGTGCAATAAAGCTGATGATAACATACTGGAGACGGCTGCAATTAGCATTACCCCTGTAACCGGTGGACCCGGGCAATTGGTTATATTGGTGGTACTAAAGAATGGAACAAACCATGAACCTGATCTGCTGAAACAAAAATTTTCAAGTGCTATCCAGAGTAACCTTAATCCTTTGTTTAAGGTATCGTATTTGCTACTTTCTCATCTATTCCTTTGCTCATACAATAAGTTCTTTTGTCGCTGCCAGTGTTACCTAGACACGTGGCACAGGTGCTTAGTGTCAATGTGTCATAGATGTTTGGCACCCCAATTTCTAAAGATTGCACTATGGCGTCACGGCCTTAGGAAAAATAATATTTTTTTAAAAAATAGAACATATATAGAAAAAAATAAAAATTGAAGGGACATCTTAGAAAGTCCATTGAGATATATGATGAAAAGATACAAAATGTATGCCATGAATTTAACTAAAAATATACTATATTATACAAATTGTTTTCAAAGACCCAAACTTTTTATTTTGTAAGTTACTAAACTTTACGCAATGTTTTTTTTTTTTTTTAATAAAATGACAATTCATTTTATCGTGTCAAGACGAGGAGCACTTTAATGATATTATATTATATTTTTATACATGTCTAGAAGTATCATGCTGTGTTCAGGAGTGTCCAAGTGCCACCAAGTGTCGGCACGGCAAAAATCCCAAAAGTAGAAGTGCCTAGGTAATACTGGTCACTGCTATAACCAATGAAATATAAAATAAAATAAAATAATCACCGCTGTGATTGTTGGTTTTTGGTGTGATATTTCTTCTCTTGCCCATAAACAGGTGAGCTTTGTCAAAATCCTTCCGGAGTTTCCTCGAACTGCATCGAATAAGATATTGAGAAGAGTTTTGAGAGATCAAATGAAACAGGAGCTTTCGGTTCGAAGTAGACTATAGTTAACCTTCAGATTTACGAGACTATAATCAAGGTTGTGATATAGCAATTATGATAAATGATGAACAAGATAAGAATATGTGGAAAATCTGTAATTCAATATACTGCTTGAGAAATCTAACTCCTGTCAGATAATTATTGTTAAGACTTAATTTAGCTGTTCATTTGATGTTTGAATTATTGTTTTCTAGGTTAGTTGTATCCATGTCCATTTCAGTTTTACTTGAAATAAAATTGTTATACTAGCAAAATGACTCATTTGATGCATGTACAAGCCAGTTGACATGATATATATATATATATATATATATATATGTAGTGTAGTGATCACCTTACTCGAGGATCCTTCTCATGGTGCGCCCATGATCCCAATCACTTTTGGGGATGTGTGCCATGCATAATCAACATATGACTATCTAATATGTGGGCCATGATCTCCAGATCTATTGTGTCGAAGATTGGGACAAAAAACGATTTCATTGGCTAATTCAAGGCGGTCAATGAATTTCACAGCAGAAACTCTGGGCTGCGGAGACTAAATCTTCAGTTGCAAATACTGGTATCCTTACTAAAATCCTAGGTGACACAGAAATATTTAATCTTTCTTCTAGATATTCGAATAATGGAATCAATCCCTAAGTCAAATGTGTCCTACTTCCATACCAAAACAAATGTAGAAGAGGGTATGGGTCAAAATTTTGTCCGACACCGATACCGATACGTATCGGTATTGGACCAGGACGATACGGTACATTCAATGTATAATTTCATCCATTTGATATATAAATGTCTAGATGATACATTCAATGCATCGCCTGATAAGTTACTGTTCCGATACGTATCGGTTTGAAGCTCGGACGATACTTATCGAATATTCGAGATTTTGACCCTTGGGAGAGGGTGAGACATAATGCATTAAGAATCTGTCCCAACAAAACAAGAAACAAATGCTAGGGAATGACTCATATCCCACCATGCAAGTGAGTCAACCAGCAATGGTCAAACCTGTGCCTCTGTCTTAGGTTTTTCAAGAGGGCTGCTATGTAGACGCCACTTTTTTTGTTCCCGCACACCCGAAGAGAAACATAGTGATGTGTGGATAGTAAATGTAGGTGTGTGCCTAAAAATTTTTTTATTTTATTTAACCAAAAGAAACAAAATTAAGAACAGTTTTGTGGACCCAAAAGTTTCCGTGCATACGCTTTTTGACTAGTGATAGATTGACAAGTGATACATGTTTTGGATCTTTATTAGCATCATTAAAGATTTTCTTTTTCATTAATTGGTGTGCAGATATCATAAGTTGGTGTACGACTAGAAATGGTGTGGCGGAAGAGAAAAGTGGTGTGCATATAGCAGCCCTTTTTTTACTTTAAATATAGAAAATATATTTGTCATACGTGATTAAAAAAAAAAAAAAAAAAATAGCTAAAACTTGCACATAAGATTTGTCACGCAAGAAAACATGCTACTTTATATCGGTCATGAGGATAAATTCCTGTGAGCATAAGCAGCTTTTTGCCTGTTTTCTGCCAGAGCAGGTTTTATCTATAATGACAGAGAGCTGTTTGATCACTTATTAAAACAACTCCCCGACGGAGCAAAAGGACAGAAAGTTGCATTGGCCGAATAGAGTTGTGGCTCTTGCCAGAGCCAAAAATCAAAAGAGCTGGTCTTGTTGAGGCATTAATCAGACCACCACAGAAATTGACTCCAACCTACCACAATTTCTATTCTAATTGCTCTAATGTAAGGTGCTTTTGATATTGTTACTTATGGGGCACCACCATTAACCTGATTTAGTTAGATTTTCCGTCTAAAATGGCCTTTAAATTCGATTAGATTTTCTATAATCGAATTCCAAGATCAAATGATGGCCCTAGACAACATTGAATCATATGAATGATATCATGTTTTATGCGAATCTTTTGCAACAAAGATTTTTATGTCATGACTTTCAAATCAAATGGCTTAGATTATGTTTTCATATCATAGAGGTTCCCTTATTCACGCCCACTTATTTAAGCGAGCGTGAACAAAGGCTCTTATCCCCAACACCGATACCGAGTTTGATACCTTGGCCAAAACTGATCACCAATTACATACAACAATAGAAATCAAGAGAGAATTGGAAAAACCCAGTTGGAAAAATCACTTGCTCATAAATCTATATACAATGATCTAGAAAGAGAGAGAACAGAAAAACAAAAAATTGAAGACTGAGGAGGGTGATCAATCTCGAACGGCATGAGCATGCCAGCAGAGCAGGATGGAGATGCACCATCGAAAGAGGTAAAAGCGGGCTCTCTGTCGCCTTGCGATCTCCAAACACCGCTTACCAAATCGATCTCTATCGGAGCCGTCGGCACTGTTGGTGGTGCTGTTGGTGCTGCTTCTGATCGAAGAATAACTGCTACGTTGCCAACTACCATGGTTCACCATCTCTTTCTCTCTCTCTCTCTCCAAGTTTAGCTCTCTAGATATGAAATGGGTGTCTAGAGACTAGAGAGAGAACGGTAGTTGTATGAGGAAGTGGTTAATAGAAGAAGAGAATTATTATATATATACTTATTGATGATAAAAGGGTGCAGTTGAAATTTGTTGACTCAGGGAGAGATGGGGGGCTTCTGGAAGGGCGGCTTTCAAATTTCTATTTTGCTCCATCTGATTTCTTGTCTTTTATGCTTTTCCCCATCAGTAGCCAATATATATTATATAGGGCCCACTGATTTATTTGTTAATATTTTCTAGAAGTACGTATAATAAATGATGAAAAGTTTCACAAATTTTCTATTAAATTTCATCATGTGCGCCTCTTCTAATTTTTTATAGATTGAGAAGGTGTGCTCAAATTTCCAACACACCCTAGTATTACATGGGGCTCTCAATGGACCGGGTTGGCTAGGATTTCGGCGCAGATCTGACCCGAAAAATGTGAGTTTTTTTGGTGTATAGGTTTGGCTTGAAATCCGGACCGGGCTCACTATGATCGGACTAGTGTTAACTCAGGCCAAGCTTGGACAATATATATATAATTAAAGAGAATTATCTTAGAATGTGGCCAATCAGCCATGTTTGTTTCGAGGCTGAGGCTGATCAGCCTCATTTTAAGATCGATCGGCCGATACCTTATAGCTGATACTATGATTAGGACTTACGAAGCCTTCCATTATTAAAGTTTCATATAAAAAAAAGGTCAACATATAAAAAAAAGACCAACAACCTACTCAGGACTGCTTAAGGTCAGGTTTAGGCTGAGTACATCTAGGCTCTGATTAGGGTCGTGCTAAATTTTACCCTAATCTTGCCTAGGCCGGGTTTCACCCTAACCAGCCCTAACTTGGCCCATTGAGAGCCTTCGAATAAAATTCTGAAAGAAAAATTTATAATTCTTTTTATGATTTGAGAATCATTGCTAAGTTGGCAGTTGAACTTTTGTGGTTCTATTTCATTATTTTATATGGACTTTTTTATTAAGGTAGACACATGTTTATTTCATTAAATTCGTTTTAAGGTTATATTTATGTGTTGTAATTGGCTCTCCTCTCTTATGGCCAATAAGACCCTGACATATGTAGAAGTCAACTTTTGATTCATTGAATTTGTTGACATCACCATTAATCCTTTTTCATTATACATAGGCCATATATAAGAACTAGTATAGAGTATTTTAATGAGATTTATCCTTTTTGTCCATAAGATGTACTTTGGTAACTTAGCTTTGGTTTTGGATTAATTCTTTTACGGGCACTTTAGAAAAATCACCCTGAAAAAGAAACGTTTTAGCCTATCATTCAGGCTTCAAACATTTTAGAGGATCAGGTATATGTTGTTTTTTCGGACTTTAAATTTCCGTGAGATTGTTAAAAGAGTCACACGTGTGATTAATCAACTCCATACAAGTTTACTGAAATGCCCTTTTATAAAAGGTACTTCAGAAGCTTACGATGAGTTTTTTTCTAGATTTTCCTCCGCAGCTCCCACCTTCTCTTCTCCTGTGCAGCACCAAAACTCTGAAAAGCGTTGAGTTCGTGGTTATTGAAGACGAAGACGGTCCATTCTTCTGAGTTTACCGTTTCTAGATCTGTTTCCAAGGGTTTTTTTAGATCTGTTCAGGGGTTGGTTTAGATCTATCTCCAAAGGTTGGTTTAGAAGCTCCCTTCTCCTGCGCAGCTCCCTTCTGAGTTTAGCGTGGTTATTGAAGAAGAAGAAGGTCCATTTTTCGTGGTAGTGATCACTCACCCAAAGGTATGTCCATCTACGTTATTGTTTATGATTATAGCATTTGAGGTTTTATTTTTAATTATAGAGCCAATAAAAATATTACTTTTATCCATTCGTCTCTAAGGTTTTACAGCGTTAAATCCTAATCATTTGACAAATTATTTATGAATTTGTTTATTTATTTGTTATATTAATGAGTGAATTGGAATCTATGTTATAAAAGTTTCCATTGTGATCGTAGATCTGATGACTTTTCTAGTTATTATTTGATATACTCTAGTTTTTTTTTTCGTAATTTACTTATTTATTAATCTATGATGTAAAGGTCTCTGCTTGCTTATCATGTTCTCTCCATTTTCCTTGTCTGATGCGTATGAGATCAACGACTTTCCGAGTCTTATTTCTGTACTCAAATTAGTAGATCAATGCGAAAAAAATAATTCATAGATCTAAAAAGTGTTAGCGTATTTCTGTACTTAATCATAGAATGAAATTGAGTTCCGTATTTGTTGTTTGTAGCGGTATGAAATTTGAACACCCTCTAGGTGAAGATTCAATAATTTTTCTGTTAGCATGGCAGTGTTACCCAGATATGTGGCACAGGTGTCAACTGTCAAGGTGTCATAGATGTTTGGCACGTCAATTTCTAAGGATTCAAATACGGCGGTATGGCCTTAAAAAAAATAGAACGTATATAAAAAAAAAATTGAAGGGAAATCTTAGAGAGCCCATTGAGATCTGTAATGAAAAAATACATAATGTATGCCATGAATATAGCTAAAGTATAATATATTATACATATTGTTTTCAAGGACCCAAGCGTTTTTTAAATTTTTTGATAAGTTACTAAGCTCTACACAAGTTTTTTATAAAACGACAATTCACTTTATCGTGTCAAAATGAGGAACATTTTGATGGTATTATGTGGTATTTATATACATGTCTAGAAATATCGTGCTATATTGGGGAGCGTCCAAGTGTCACCAAGTGTCGGCACGTGTCCAACAGCTACCAAGTGTCTGCTCGGCAAAAATCCCAAAAGTAGAAGTGCCTAGGAAGGGTCCAAAGGACAAAGGTGCCATCTCGGAGACATGTCTTGTTAATTTTAACAATAGAAGAGGTCTTTTCTCGTGTCCCTTGTTATTAGATTTTGCCATTTTGGATTACAGATTCTTGGTTCCCTGGATACTCTCTCTCTCTATTTGGCGAAGGGGTTGGTGTAAAAAAAAGTGATAGATTTGTTTTGGGACTTTTGCATTTAGGTTCAATGGGTTTGGTGTTTATTTATTTATTTTTATTTTTATATTTATATATATATATATATATATTTTTTTTTTTGGCTTTCTGGGATGATCAATCGTGATTTGTAATGGGATTTTAAAGCTGGGGGTTTTTGGCTTTCGAGAATTATTAAGTCGAATTCGACAATTGAGTTATGACAGTAGGTTCTTTATTTTTTTATATATTTCCTATGTTTCTATTTGAATGGTTTATTCATGTTCTATTTCGATGGTTACTCGTGTGTCTTAGGATTTCTGTTTGAAATGTTTATTTAGGATTCCTTTTGATTGTATATATTTTTTTTGGTCTACTTTGGTTTCTTTGTTTTGGCTTTTTGTGATGGTTTCTGTTATATGATTGGGTTTTTAGGCTAGTCTTCTGATTTCTTTATTTAATTTTAGTCCTTTGACTCGATCTTCAGATTAGTTTTTGGTATGTTTCATGTTTTGTTATGTTTGAATTGTTTGCTTGATGCTCTTCGGTACGTTTGATTTTATTGCTTTCAATCGGTGTAGGAAAGCTTCAAAGGAAATGAATAAGTTACCGCATTCATTCAACCTTTTGGAGTCTTCTAACTCACATTCATTCAACCATTTTTTATGGCTAGTCTTCTAATTTTAGTCCCGTGTCTCACATTTTCAGAGATAAAGAAATCTTTGAAGCGAGAAGAAACAACAAGAGAGCTCCAAATAGAAGGGTCTCTATATAAATTTAGGAGAAACTCAGTTATTAATAGATGAGAATCAGATACTTATGAAATAGTTAGAAATCAGATATCATGAACAGAGTAGTAGGCCATTCAATTATTCGATGGAGATTGTTTTTGGTCCCAATGTTCGACACAATTGATCTAGAGATCATATATTACAATGAGACGATGAGACATTGATTCCGCATGGCACATATGCCAAAAGAATCATACTTACTGTGGCACACGTCAAGTATGATTCTTGGATCTCTTTTCATGTTGTGTCACGTGGAAAACAAAATCTGACCAAAACCATCGCAAGAGCATAATCTCAAGAAATATTATGTCGATGATTTGGACGTAAAATGATATCCGTTAGACGAAAAGAAAAAATGTTTGGTAAATTGCCTGACACTAAAGTAGTTAACTTCTGTTAGAGCATAGCTAATGAGTAACCTCGCTTATCGTTATATTTGGTATATGAGCTTCTTTATTTGTGACATGTAATATATAGGTACAATATAAAGGATGAAAACTGATATAGTATCGGTCATTTTTCGTTATGACGGGACACTCACTATTGATCAAGATGTAGCGAACTATCACGAGGGGAAACAAAGAAAAAAATCTATGAGAAGGGACATCTCGTTTCGAAAATTCTTACAAGAGACGTGTGTCATAAGCAATTGAATGGACGATAAGTCCCTTATAACCCTCAAATATTCATATTACAGTGTAGCTAAGTCATCACTAATTTCGATTTAGTGAATGAAGGAGATCTTCAGGAGATGTTTACTAGTTTCGGAAAGGAATATGAATATATTATCACATATATAAATAAACCTGTAATCGACCTCCAATTTGGTCGTGGTGTAAATCATAGAGGTAATTCATCAAAAGTAGATTATAAACTGAAGGAGTGCATCAATACCGATAATAAGTATGAATCTATTTTTGTTGATCGTGTCTGTACTATCTTTGATAGGCCTATACTCAAAATCGTAAGGAATTGATATGGCAATGGTACTAACAACGAGAATGATGTTTGCAGGGGGGTAAATCGCCTTAGATTTGCACCAATAAACTCTAGCTACAGTAGCTATGATACGAATCATCCAGTTGACAGGTGATGTAAAAACTACGATAAACACATAATCATTCTACTTATTCATACTTCATAATAGCTAATGGGCCTATACTCAAAATTGTAGGGAATTGATATGGAAATGGTACTAACAACGAGAATGATGTTTGCAGGGGGGTAAATCGCCCTAGATTTACACCAATAAACTCCAGCTACAGTAGCTATGATACGAATCATCCAGTTGATAGGTGATGTAAAAACTACGATAAACACATAATCATTCTACTTATTCATACTTCATAATAGCTATTGGGCCTATACTCAAAATCGTAGGGAATTGATATGGCAATGGTACTAACAATGAGAATGATATTTGCAGGGGGTAAACCGCCCTAGATTTGCACCAATAAACTCCGACTACAGTAGCTATGATACGAATCATCCAGTTGACAGGTTAGTGAAAAATGGATAAAATTTACAATCTCGAGATGAACTACAGTAGCTATGATAGCTATGATACACATCTAGGGGGTAAACCGCCCTAGATGTGTCTGTACTAGTGGACACATGTGTTCTTTAGTTTTATGATAAACACCGATTTGATGTAGGTTTACAATTTATTAAAGTTATTCAAGTTCAAATTGAAATGATGATTGAGAAATGTATTATCTAATTTTATTCCCTAAAGTATATGTCATGATTTGAATTTTATGTCTTTAATACACCTAAAATATGTGTATGTGCTTAATATCATATTTTTCGCATGCCGTGACTTTTCAAAAGATTTTAATTAAAAATATATGTTTTAGTTTTTTAAGCTCTTATATTTATTTTCGTCATTAATGGACACAAGTTATGTAGTAGCCTACTAGTTAAAAGCTTTAAGTTCTAGATAAGAGGTTTAAGGATCAAACCTTGTTATGTGTGCTCTAAACCTCTATTTTGGACTTTGAGGTAAAAGCCTATACACTCTTCCTTGTTGTGTTAGCTTAACACCGGATAATTCCCAAAATGTGATAAATAAGTGTCTAACATAGAACCCTAAATTATAAACTCATTTAGAGTTCTTCTTAAGAATAGAGCCGTCAGAGACTCTAGAGACCTTAGAGAAGAAATTCTAGATCTATCTTCCTATAACCATTCTTTTGGAAGTGCGGCGAGACATTGGCGTATATTCTCAAGCGGCCTTCACCTTCTTCTAAAATCATTATCATTGTTGGGATCTTAATCTAATCGTGGTGGTACGATCGATCTAGGTATGGAGAAATCATGCTTTCCATTGAACTTAAAATATTGATTTTTAAATAGATTTTTATGTAAATTAGTGAGTCTATTTCATGACTAATGAATGGATGATTAAATTAATGCATGCTATGATTGATGATCTTTAATGTTGATAATTTTAATTAAGAAGGAGACGGTTGAAATCCCACCATGTGATTTGATGCATTTTGATGAGTGCTCACAGAAGTATGTCAATCGATTGGGGATTAAATGATACTATTTTAGAAAAATATACAGAATTATGCCAATCGATTGACGATTGGATGTCAATCGATTGAGCTTGAATAAGAAACTAATGAACGATATTATTTCGAGAAAATACACAAATTGGAATCAATCGATTGATTCAGAGGAGTCAATCGATTGAGCTGTATGTATTATGACATGCACAGAATTATGTCAATCGATTGAGCTTGACTTGAAATCAATGGATGGTATTTGCGTAGTTAAGTTCTATAATCAACTCTTCTCTTAATAGTGTGATTAAAATGCCAATGTTTACGCACCATGATCGTATGATATGCACTGTAATATTTATGCACCATGATTGTGTACACTTTAATATTTATGCACCATGATTAAATGCACTTAAATGCCTATGTAGTATGATATCACTCTCATGCACTTTACATGTTCCATGATGGCCTATATAATGCACAATCAAGACACGTAAAACATGATGAAATGTCAAGCCATGATCAATGAGCATTAGACCCAACATCTTGTACCCGATGGAGTCTAAGAAGGTATTAGGCCCAACATTTGGTGCTTGATGAAGTCTAACTAAACACGATTAAAGAGCATTAGACCCAACATCTTGTACATAATAGAGTCTAAGAAGGTATTAGACCCAACATCTTGTGTAAGATGGAGTCTAACTGAACAAGAGTATGATGAGCATGATTCAGCCCAACGTCTTGAGCGGGACGGAGTTTGACATACAATAAATAATATGATTCATTAGACCCAACGTCTTGAGCATGATGAAGTCTAACTAAACAAGTGATAAGCATGATTAAGACCCAACGTCTTGAGCGGGACGGAGTCTAACGTGCATTAAATGACAAGAAAGATGAAATTAAAAGAAATGATGCATTCATGTATTATTGATATATATATTTATGTTCAGTACATTTCAGCTTATTGAGATTATACATGCCACATGCACACACACATGAAATATACCAAAATATTTATATGACTATAATTGATATTTTATATTTCAATGAATTGTATGTCTGGTCCATACAAGTGTAAACTTACACCCCTTGTTGATGTGGGTGACCAGATGAGACAGGTATTACCAAGGACAATGTATGGGTCTATGGCGATGAGACGGCACGTGGTGCTTAGGAAACTGGACTGAATGGCGATGATGGCTTCGTGGCCTAATTAGCTATTTTCCTTTCTAGTTATTAGTAAATTTAAATAAATGGGACATTGATCAGTTAGTATTTTATCAAAACTGTTTAAGCTTTAATTATGTTGAACTTGTTATTGGAATAAGAACATTATCATAGGTTTTATTTAGATTAATTAATGTTTTAAATAAATTTTATCTTCCGCTGTTTAAGGTGATTTTATCGCCTTATTATGTTTCTATGGTTCACGATACGAAGGTATGGTCTAAGATCTTACAATTAAGAGGTTGTGAGATCTCGGGTCGCTACAGTATATATCGATTAAACTTGATATCACTTTAATGATTGTTCATCACAGGGTAGAATTGCTAAATTACGAATCAGATAATGTCTCCAAAGATGGTCAAAGTATTTCTTTTGACCAAGACGAAACAAGCACAGATGGTGTTGATGGTGTTATAGGGGTCGATGAGGTATTTGAAGAATGCAACTTTGAAAGATGTACGATGAAGGAGGGTGGTGAAGCGGAATGAAGGGCGGTGAAGAGGAATGAAGGGCTAAACGAGAACCCATCATATAATTGGGTGGAGCCGGTGGAGGAGTGTAATGAAACGATATCCTCAAAACGTAAGAAGAATGAAAGGGAGGATGGGATAAAGCCGAACGAGGGTCTGAACAAAAGGGTATCCCCAAAATGCACGAAGGGCAAATGTCCCAGCGGGGCGAAGCCGAATAAGGAGCCGAATGAAAGAGTATCTCCAAAAGGCCAAAAGAATGGATAGTCTAATCATGACCAAGGCTTCTTTTCCCAACAGACTCCGACCAATTCGATGTGTTCCCAAGATTCGGAGTCTCGATTCTTTTTCGATGACGAAAGCGAGTATGACTCTAATAACTTGAGCGTTGGGGCGATATTTCGTTCGAAAGAAGTATTTCATACTTTTCTAAGGGAGTATGTTATAAGAAAGAATTTTATGTTGAAGCCCATAAAGACATTTAATACACTTATTACAGTAGGGTGTGCAACTTCCCTCTTGCCTTTGGCGTATACATGCTTCGAAGCAACAAGATGTGTTGGCATTCCAAGTTAGAAGTTATGTGCCGCATCATACATGTTTATTTTCGTGGGTTGATTCAGGTCATCAACAGACATCAAGGAAATGGATTGCTAGTCAGATTAGTAATCGGGTGCGCAAACATCCTAATATGAGACCCAATGAGATTGCATTCTATTTGAAGGAAAAATTTGGTGTAGAAGTCAGCTACTTCAAAGCGTGGAAGGGAAAAGAAATCGCTTTCGAACATGCTTTTGGTGGGTGGGATGAATCGTATAATTTACTACCATCTTATTGCATCAAGTTAAAGCGAGTAAATCCGGGAGCCGTGACTATTTTACTTCGGCATCCTAACAATGCCTTCTTCCGATTTTTCTGGGTATTTGGGCCATCGATCCACAGTTATCGAGATAAAAAAATTACGACGAATTATCTCAATTGATGGGGCTCATCTTAGAGGCAAATATGTCGGTAAACTCTTAATTGCAACAACAACTGGTGGTAACAACTGATTGTTCCCCTTAGCATTTGCAGCGGTTGAGGAAAAAATAAAGGAAGTATGGAGTTAGTTTTTAACTATACTATGTAAGCAGATCATTGTTGATGATGAAACTCCTCTTGTGCTCATTAGTGATCGTAACAAAGCTTTGATGGAAGTTTTGAATGTGATTTTTTTGCATGCAATCCAAAGTTATTGTTTTAAGCACTTGTGTGATAACTTTGATAAGAAATTCAAGTGCAAGTTTATCCAAGGCTGGTTATGAAAAATTGCTCGCAGCTTTACGGTACCAGATTTTGAGGTAGAAATGGATGGGTTGAAGGAAAGCAACCTTGATTGTTGGGAATGGTTAAACGGTGTTGATAAACATCTATGGTCTAAAGCCTATTTTCCAGGAAAGTGATATCATTTGTTGACAACAAATATATCTGAATCTTTGAACTCTGTGCTGAAGTTCGATAGAGTTTTGCCTATCATGTCCATCATTGAAAAGATGCGTGAAAAGGTAACCGAATATTTCTACCAAAGGAAGCTTGATGGTGCAGCCTTGGGGACGGGTTTGACAGAGTACGCAGAAAAATATTTGTGCCGTCAATCCCATTATGCATCCCATATGTGGCCTACTCCGTCCAGCTTGAATGAGTTTAGTGTCAAGACTACTGCTCGAAAATTCAATGTTAACCTAGAGTTGAAGACATGTTCTTGCCGCCGATTTGACGTGTTGGGTCTCCCGTGCTCTCATGCATTGGCAGTGATAAAATATCGGCGGGCTGCAGTGTCAGATTATTGTGAAGATTGGTTTAAGGCTGATAGATATCGTGTTACGTATGAGGAAGTTATGCTCTCGACTACCGATGTTAGTGAGTGGGGTGGTAAATATGAGGGCGCTAAAGTTCTACTGCCACATCCTAGAAACCCTTCCAATCGCCCCAAAAAAAATCGGTATAAGTCAGCACACGAGACCAATAGGAAAGGTACTTGCAGCGTGTGTAGCGTCAAAGGACACAATCGGAGGGGTTGCCCACAAGAAAAGAGTGGAGTTGCACAAGAAGAATGCTTTTAGAGGCTGGAGGTACCCCTAAAGTAGTATTTGTCACATCATTATTTAATTCTCACAGTTTATTTATAAATATATATGAAGAGATTTGCTTCCATGATTATTTATTTCTCCAAATTATTTTTTTTGTGCTTTCATGATTATTTAATTCTCTCATAGAAGAAAAACTAAATTAACTAACGCAAATGCAGTAAACCTTTGGGAGGATTCAATATCTATAAAAACTAGATTTTTTTTCCTTATCTGATAATTTCCTACAAATTTTAGCTTGTCTAATTTGACATTTCTACAAATTTCATCATTGGCATCACTGACCTCATTTCCAATGCATGGCCCATTGGATGACATATCAAATTGAGCAATAGTTTTCCTCTCTGTTTTGAACCTTCACGCTAAAACAGTAAATTGAATAATCCAACAAAGGCAAAACTCTTCATATGTCGAGAAATACTATTTTCTATCAAAGAGGAAATAATAACACACAACTTCACAAGTAACTGCACAACTGATCAACAAATTACAAATCGTACACATTCTATTGTTCTATTCCACTCCTGATATACCATGTAGAAGTTTAGGAATTTGAATTTTGCGGTTAAGGTATTATTAACAAGTATTGAGTTGTTCGTCTTCCAATAAAAGCCATCTGCTGCCCTAGGATGGATATGAACACTTTACACCATGCCAAATGGAGATTCGAGCTGTCAAAGGGAAGAATTTTATAGGAAGACTCAAAAAAGTTTGCAAACCCTTCTATCTCTGAATTTTCCCAATGGGCAAATAGACCTCTTAAAGACATTATTTCTAACAAACAATTAAAAGTACAGAATACATCAAACACCATTTTTTTTTATTTAGCTGTCTCTGTGTGTTTTTGTTTTTCTTTTGGTGACTGCTTGTGAGTTGGGTGGGCACGTAGCCTTTGTCAGTTGGGGACCTCTTATGTGCTGAGGCACACTGCAGGTTGCAGTCCATCAATGGACATAATTCAACCACACTTTTACAAATGCCACTATAAGTTAACTCCATCTCCTTACCCTTTTATTTTTTCTCTCTCTTATCTTCTATTCTCTTCTCCTCTTCTCCTCTGTGTTTTCAATGGATTGACCACCTTGTTCATCTCTCTTACTCCTATCTGATACAATTTCATGGCTGATATGGGCACTGCCAAACCTACCACAAGATATCTCATTTTCTTCTTCATCACCATTCTCCTTGGAGCTTTCTTTACAACAGGTTATACCCAAGAACCTATTCTCATTTGTTCTTCTTTGTAGTTTAATTTAAATGCAGCCAAGTTATAAAAATAGTTGCGACTGTGTATTGCCTGTCCAGACTTTATTTGTTTAGTCATCCATTAAATATTGTATCTAACAATATTTTAATTCTTCACTCTCTGTTGTTAAGAGCCTTGCCTAGGGGGCATGGACACATAGGTGGAGTCTGGATTTGAACACCATTAGGAATTAAGGATAGCCTTGCCAGGTTACTAGGAGGCATCTAGGTGGGCCTGCCTAGGTCCTCTCGCGTCAGTGTCAAGGGTGGAAAATATTATCTCATGTTTTTTTGTAATGTAAAAAATTGACCATAACTCTAATCTAATATCATCCTTAAAATCCTTAAATTGTGCTTAAGTGTGGGGTTTAAAGTTTTAAACCCCTGCCATTTATGCTATTTGCTGGAGGGGATGACCACTTGGACAAATGCCCAATCCTGTGAAACCCAAATTTGCTTATCTTTTAAAAATCGATAACCATGAAATTAGATCAAGTCAAGTTTACATTTAATTATTCTCAATAATGAAGGCTGCATCCTGCTAAAATTATAAATTCAGGTTCTTGGACATGGAAATCCGACTTAGTGTGACAAAACACTACTGAAATTGTCACCAATTTAGAATATTAAGATGCAAGATTTTCTGTACACAAACCAGTGTAAAACACTTCTGAAATCTATATCTGCCCCCAAAAAATTCTGTAAATACACTGTTAAAACTGCACTGTATATCTGTATTGCCATGTATAAAGTGTATATATTCTACTTGTGAAGATTTGACAATACAGTTACAAGAGTCGATGCTCCACCTAAACTAACTCTGCCATTGCCAATCCCAATCCTGGGTGAGAAAGGAGTGTTGGCATCAGGTTGACACAGCCATCGATAAAATACCCCGTTAAATCCTTATGATGAGTCCTATTAGGCGGAGAACTAGGAATCACAAAGCAACCCAAATAGATGGGATAATGCCCTATGCGCACATTAGACCTTGTGTATTTGCCAAAGCTTCCAGGTATGAGTATTGAAGCAGAGAATATGGAAGATAAAATCCAAGTTGTACATGCAAATATTAATAAGCTCCTTGAAGGTCAAATGCAAAGTACAAGGCCAATGCAGATATGCACAAGTGACGAAGAAATGATGATGGTTTATCTTAGAAAAGAACATTTCCTGGTTGGAACATACAAAAAGTTGAAGAATAAGGAGTATGGGCATGTCCTAAAAATCAATGACAACGCCTACGTGGTTGATATTCTTGAGGAGACCATCTATGGCAGCAGTTACTAAGACATCTGATCATTGGCCTCACTTTGAAACAATAAAGTTCAGCAGCAGGCGATGAAGCAGCAACATAACACAGCTTCTCAGCAGTATATGATCAGAGCCGCCATGCTTTATATGCAGAAATCTTACCACAACAGAAAACTATTATGTTTTCAAAGCTAATTGAAATATTTATTATTGGTTTTTGCAATTTGATTTTATTATTTGTTGCTTGCAAGTTGCTAAAGTTACTTAATTCTTTCAACATTACTAGGCCGCACCATCTATTTATTTATAAAAATCATAGCTGAATTGTGTTTAATACGTAGCCATGTAGGTTCCTATGAGATTCTTGTATGGTATGCTAGTTCTTATTGCAGAATTTTTATATATGATGAATGCAATAGGCTAAACTATTGCAATCTAATCTTTGAATTGATTCAGGTATTGCAGCTGAAGAAACAGTTATACACCAGCAAAAGGACTCAAATTCATCTCCATCAGTTATGAAATTGCATTTGCAGGTAAAATCTTCTGAACTTCATACCTACCAAAGAGTGCTGAACTTTCATCATCATCATCACAGCCTTATCTCATCAAACACAAATGCTTCTATAAACTCACAAACACAAATACTTCTAGATGCATGAGTGGTAAGTCATACATCCCTATTCTGGTATAATTAAAGTCCTTATAGATGCATGTTGTGAACTAGAATGGGTAAGTCACTTATGCCTATAATTACAATGTTCGGTTTTGGTAATATTTCTGCAGGGGGTCATTTCGGTTCAATTTGGAAGAATTTAGGGAAGCTTCAGGAAATTTTTGTCGATTAATATATATATATATATATATATATATATATATATATATATATATATATATATATATATATATATATTACAACAAAAGCATATATTAACATATTTAAAGTTGAAAGATACTTCTAAGCAATCAAATAGGTGCACTATATAATCCACAATCCACATGCATCACAAATGTACTATCTTTTAGAAAGATATGGAAAATTTCGTGGACTCATCAAAATAGGCGAAATTTCGTTAGAGGTTTTGGTGGACCACTATTTCGGCGAAATTTGAATAAATTTGTAAGTCCCTTTGGATTTCTCCTACGATATAGGTGAAATTTGTGACTCTTAGTAAATATGCGTTGAAAATTAAGTTATTCCAAAGATAGCTACAACTCTTAGTGGTTTGTAATCTAATATTAGGCGTAGGTGACTAGTACTTTTTCTTGAAAGTGAAATTTGCTACATCCTATTACATCTTCTACGCAAACTAGGCATAGGTGACTATTTCAAACGAAACCTACTAAATAGTTATTCCGACTAAACGAGACCAGGCCCAACACCTCTTTTAAATGTCATCACTCCCAACTTAAGTATTGATTTCGATCACATCATCTGAATCGTCACCATCAACCTCTTCGGTGGAGGAAAAAATGACGATTGGCACAGCTTCCATCATACCGGGCGACACCAGAAGAGCTACATGCTGACTCGAAGGCTCCTCTCTCTCACTTTCATCTGCAGCTGCAGATGAAACTGCATCAACCAGAGGGTCTACGTCCATCGGGACAATTGGGTAATTTTCTTCGGAGGCCTTTGGTGGGAACTCCGCTTAAAGCTGGTGAATGATGTAAGCATAGCTACGCTTAGAGCGGTTGTATGACGATTGACTATGTCCTGGTGGTGGTCGAGAAGGTCATGACTTTTTGGGGTTTTCGCGCGGGGGCGAATCAAAGTCCATGCGAGGAGGTGATGGGATAGAGTCAGAGCTATTCTCAGAAGATATTAGTTTTATGCCAAGTAGTGATGCCTCAATGATGTTTGCGAGAGATGTAGTCCCTCTATTTATAGCATAATGTGTTGAAGTCCCTCCCATTTCTTTACATTATAATAATCACGTGCATTGCCGAGACCTATTGTGCAATTTGTCCCGATATAAATTTCAACGTACATGATGGGATAATATGGTGCTGAGCTAGATACGCCAACGCCAGTAGTATACATTTCGAGCCTCGCGGGTAATCATCTCCATCTAACATGACGTGACTAGACGATGGTACTGACCTTGCTCCTGTCAAGTCACCACTTCTGGACCTACCCCTATCATATCACCCTTAATATCGAGACTGTAAATCAACGATATAGACTTTGACCGCGACATGCAGGGGTCACGGCTCGAGTGGTGCCGTCTCTGGAGTGATAGGATCATTAGCCTCTCTCTCTCTCTCTATATATATATATGTATGTATGTATGTAGAGAGAGAGAGAGTCAACTATAACTATTATTTTCCGGAACCTCATAGACTTAACTAATTAAAATCCTTTTCTCCTTCAAAAATTAATAAATCCTAATCTCTTCACGAAATTCAAGTGGAACATTGCTTCATCTTTTTAGTGGATAATAAATATCAATTTGGGTATTGATTTATTGCTTTTGCACTTCCTAAACTTTTGTATTTTGTATTGTCTGTGTTGCTTTTCTTTCAATTTCAGTTTGTTGATGATCTCCTTCAATACAAAATTTTACTGCTTTCAGTCAATCACCTTACGATTTCTTCAATTCAGAATTCACACATCAAATTTCTATGGATAAGAGCAGCATGGAAAGAAATTAAGTCATTTATTTTGGAAGCCCTGTACATTAATTGTAGTTTTTCCTTCATAAGCAAGATGTTTTCTTATTATGCCCTTTATAATACTGGTTTCAATGGAGAACTTTTAGCTTATGGTGTGCTGTTTTTTATGTGTTTTTACAGTAATCCGCCATTAAAGTCATTGGTTGCAATTTATGTTTTAGCCTAGCTAGCTGTACAGTGTCAAAATCAAGGTTATATTTTTCTTTCTGCTTTTATGTACATTACTACAAATAACAAACTTCCTAGCCCCTTGGGCAGATTAGATAAATTGAAATCACACTAATTTTATCTCATATTAAAGGCAAGGTTATATTGTCTTAAGTAAATTGGAATCACACTACCTTTCTACAATGGCTAATACATCCTCATCCATTATAGATATGAAATGCAAGGTTTATTGAATGTCCATTTCTTCGATTTGATGGGAAGCAAGTTGAGGTCTATGATGGAAAAACTTATTATTACTTGAAAACAATACTATAGCTGATCAGTTCAATTTTGTTGGTCCATGTCGACTAGATGCGTGGCCAAAATGTCCTGTTAGCTGTTGCTTCTATTCCATTTGATCTTCTGCGGGTCATGATAACACTAAACATTTCTTCATTTTTGTTCCTTAATCATTAAAAAGGGTCTGATGTTTCCCCCTCCTATTGAATTTATTCCTACTAACTACAAATATGAAAAAAGGGTGTGTTGTTTTCATTACTTGTACGTATAAAACTTGGGGTCTTCCTACACCTTGTCGAATGGTGGTTGTTAATGTGTTCACTTATAATGCCCATTCTTTGCTGCAGGGCGATGCGGACATTGCTCTGGATAGACTCTGGGAGAAGATGAAGACTTGAAATCCAACAATAGTAGAGGGATCACATTTCCTTCTTTTAGGTTTTTATTGAACTGCTAAATACTAATAAATTAGATTGCTTTAGTTCTCTATTTGTTTTCGGGATTATGAGTGAGTGAGACAAGACTCTTCTTTTTCTAATATTCTGATGACCCTTCATGTGGTTATTAGCCATTTGTCCATCTGAAATTTCAGTCAAAATATCAAACTCATCATAGCATCTGAATATTTTGGTTGGAGAGCATATATATATATATATTGAACTTTGGCTATTCATTTGTTAGCCTTCCATTTTTAGTGGTATATTGGGCCATCTGAGAAATACAAATGGTAGGCTATTGTTTAGATTGACTCACCCTAGCATCTGAACCTGTTGGTTGGATAGTACACCCTCTTTCATGATCCTTGTCCATTCATATTTTAAACTTCCATTTCTCTTTTAAACTTCCATTTCTCAAGCCACGCACGCATTGAAACCAAATCAGCGTTTTTTTGGTTTTGTGCGAGATGATATTCTTTGTATTTTGCAAGTGGGAATCATATATAAAATAGTTTGACTAAAAAATGCTCATAAAATGCAAAATCTTTCTATCAGTATTTTGTCATTGGTTCCATGGTGACGAATATAAGATGGTAGGTTCTCCTCTTAATGGTTTGCCAACTTGCGAGGAGTTTTGGTAGCTCTGGCAGCATCCATCTATCTATCTCGAAGGAGACTCATTTTTAATATTTGTTTGGGAATTCGGTTTAGAGATATGGATTCTAGTCACGGCTTGGCTGTGATGCAAGTTTTTAGTCACGACTTGGCTGTCATATGGCTCTAAAATATGGATTCTAGTCATTTTTTTGTTTTCACAAGTTTTTAGTTGAGTTTGTAGTGTGATGCAAGGTTGTCCTACCATGTTCGATTTGATGTTATTATCATGCTTAATTAGTTCTTCAGATTTGTTGGATTTTAAGTTATTATCATGCTTAGTTAGTTCATCAGATCTGGTTCCATGGCCCCAATTATTTTAATTGGTTTTTCTCAGGTTATTACAAGAAAGAGGTGGTAGTTTAGGTACAATTGCACTTGTATGCATAGTTTAACAGAGTTGGCTGTTCTTCACTGTTAACAGTGGATATCAGTTTCCTGGTAATAATTAAAAAAAAAAATAGTCGATATGAGTTAATTTCTAAGCACTTTATTGGCCATATCTAATTGACTACTTGCCTAAGACAATTAGTTTTTGTAATTTCAAATCCAATGCACAAGTAATGAAATAGTTTTGGAGTTAGGTTGACATATTTACCATGGTTTTTTCCTTTCCTTTGAAGCGAGAAGGGTGCGGGAAGCGACGTTGCCAAACATGCCCCGAATGAATTGCTAGTGAAGTGCCTTTGTACTCTCGTCACACTACTGAAACAACCCTTTTATTTTTTAATGGGTACCTCTGTTCGTGCTCGTGCCTACAGGTTTATTGAAAGGTGCTTATGAACCCATTGATCACTTAGAATTAGACGGTGGAGATCATTTTTCAACCGAATGTTTCACACAACGGATCTTGAGACCATGTGTGTACCATTAGACAGGCTATTTTTTTGTCCAAATGGCACAGATCGCAAAAAATGACCCTACAATCACAAGCTGCACATTACGTTCAATCGTGATTTTAGGAACATTTTTTGGAACCTGTGCCACGTGAAATTAACTAATTGTCTGATGGTAAGATCATGGTCTCAAGATCCATTTTGTAGAAGATTAGGGTGAAAAAAATTCAAAGTCAATGGGTTTCTCTAGGTTTTGGACGTAGAAGCTTTCAGTAAACTAGTAAGTGCAAACTGAGATACCCTTTTTTAATTGCTTCGTCAAAAACACTAATAAAAATACTTACATTTTTCATTATCAACATCAACCAACTTGTTTTAGATTACTAAAAACAGTATCCCTCTTATTGCCTTAGGACTAGACATTTCATGTTCATTTAGGTCTCCACATTTTCTCACTGGCCTAAAAGTCTAAAACATCGGCAGCTGCACCCTTGATAATTTTCAATAGCTCTTCCCTAAAAATAGATTGAAAACAAATCTATGTTAGGGCACATGAGATGCGAAAGGGCTGCAAATTCTTACTTACAGAGTTGATTTTGTATGTGTGGCACTATTTTTTGTGCCATTTAATTCAAAAGCTATAATAAATTGGATTTATCATCGAAATTTTTTTGGCACAGAATGATTAAGATGCACTATAAGAGCTAGAAAATGAACGGCTAAAATAAATTTGGACAAATTGCTTGGTAACTGTTTAATTTTTGGCACTTTGAAGCTCTTAGTCAAATGGTGCAGATAATTTTTCAATGCAATCTTAGGATGAATAATGATATAGATGATCGCCCTAGATTAATTATAAAAGCATGGCCAATACTGATATTCATACCATATCTATACCTTTCACGGGGTGGTATCAAAATCGATTCTCTGCAAAACCGATACATATCGATATAGGCCATGCTTTTATAATTAATCTAAGTTGTAAAGTAGCTTAATGCAAACATGTAATGTGCCTGCATTATTATCCAACCAATATTTGCACACATCTTAACCAGCGATTCTTGCATCTTATGCCACACAATCTGAACGTTTGAAGATGTAGATCTCAGTTTTATAACAGAGTACACGCTATTTGTCATAGGGTTTCATGAACAAGGCATTTCAAAGATTCGGAAGTGAGACATAGTGACCAGGTAGGGGTTCGGCAATAGTTCGGCAACATTAAAATCCACGATCACATGAAAATCCTGCCATCAGAATTCATCTGAGTCAAGTAGTCAACCATTTAACATAAGGTTTTGGTAAGCTCCAATCAATTGAACCCTAAATGGGTTCAACTGATTTTAAAACCATCCGACACGATTTTAAGGCCATCGTTCGCATTTGATTTAGGAATAAGCAAATCAGTATTCAGGCATATCGATTCGCTAGACGATGAAAGTGAAGGACATGGGCGCGAGTAACGTAATAACCAATCAAATTTATAACTCGTATCAACCTAACCAACTTGTACAATGATCGTGAGGCTCACTTTCATCAGAAACTGACAATATTTAAGGAGCTTGATTTCCTCCTCCTTTGCTAGATGTCTAAGGCGAAGGAGGACGTAAAAGCGCCAACACATCGGTGGTCGTTCTAGGCGACGGAATAAGTACTATCACCAGTGTTCGATCTACTCCTTCCGATGTGTCGGGCGGAAGGACAATGGATTCATCGCACGTAGGGGGAGCACGTATTTTCCACCATCGGGGCACCCGGGGAAACTCACGCTGCCATAGCCTGTACAAGTTGTATCAAATATTCAAATCAAATAATATAATAATATTAATTGATAAACTCGTGGCCCCAAAATAAAATAATATTAATTGTTAAAAATGCCATCCATTCCGCTCTATCCTCCAGTAAGCCGCAACGTGATCTTACTATCGTTGTGCCCTCGCCATCTAAGTCTAAATTACCGAGTTGCAGCACTGCAAAAGAATGAGAATAAATGAATGTTAAAAATATATTTTTCATTCAGCACCTGGATGAATAAGTAATCATAAGCATCATCTCTTACAGACAATCCTTTGTCCCAACTTATTGACAATGATCTCAGCTTTACACGAACACAGAAGGAAGTTTAGCGCTCGGGCATTTTCCCTAGTTTGTGCGAAAGAATGGCGATTCAGTATTAGACGGTCGTAGCGCGAGGCACCTCTTTCAATGAGAAGTATAAACATTTTGAATGACAAATCCTTGAACTCATCCATTTGGACAATACTTAACCTCAATTATTTGTCTTACCTCTACACTTTTTTAAGCTAAACTATTTGCCCACATATATAGAAGAGGAGAGAGAGAGAGAGAGAGAGAGAGAGAGAGCATTTAAGTACAATAGTAACTCAATCGTTCGAAATCAAAGATATTTCTAAGATTTAAGATTTAAGATTTAGAAATCTTTAAGGTACAGTGTCATGTTTTAGAGAGAGAGAGAGGCTGCCTATTGTTTGAGAGAGAGAAGAGAGAAGAGAGAGAACCTACAAGACATACCGATATTTACTTGAAAATATAGCTTATACTAGAATGTAAGTCTAGTACTTACTAGTACCACCTACTACTGACGCCTCCTACCTAGTAGTACTTCTACAAACACCTATTACTAACCCTGGAAACCTAGCAAATATCTATGGGAATTGAGGTGACGTTTGCTGAAAGGCACCGGCTCGTTTGCAAAGCACCAACATCTCAAACCTCTAGAACCCTTGGACTACTTAAGATCATATGATGGAGATCGTGTTACGCCCTGAACTTTTATCAAAAGGATCTTGAGATCATGTCTCACCTATTAGACGGTAACTTTTTAATTCCACATGTCACGGATCCTCTAGATCTGTTAGAGTGTGACGATGGGTGTGCCATAAGATTCAAAATCCATTTTTTGGGGATTTATGACTTGTGAAATAAAAAACAGAACGTCTGGTAGGATAAGCATGATCTTAAGATCCACTGTATGATAGATCGGGGCCGATATTTAATACATATTGTGGCCGATATCGGCATGATGTGTGCCATATAGCTTAGGGGGCAATTTTTGCGGATCTGTCGAACGAGTATAAAATAATCTTCGGAAAGGTGCACTATTATTTGAAGATCTGTTATCGGATAGGTGCACTATTATTTATAGATCTGTTTTGTGGATGATCTGAGTGAAACATGATCTGGGCTCATCAAATCCGACGCTTTCGGGGAGTACAAAAAAATATTAAATATAAATTATATTTAAACTACATAAATATTTTATTTATTATTTAAAAAAGGACAAAAATTAGAAAAGATTTATTAATTTTGGTGAAATTTCAACAAAATTTTGTTAATTTCACTGAAATTAATGGAATTTCAACGATTTCGGGGAAATCATCAAAAGTTTGCCAAAAGTTTCGCTCGACCCCTGTTTCGGTAAATTTTGAAGAAATTTTGGAGAATTTCGGAGAAATTTGTCACTATCACTGAGAATGTTATAAACTTAAATCCAAACATACTATCAATACATCATTGGTTAGCTTATCAGAGAACTATAACTACGAGTTTACGACTGTCAACGGGTTGGGTCGGCCCAATATCCAACCCGTCTGACCTGGGGTTTTATCGGGTTAGGCGCATAAACTTGACCTGTCGGATTGGAACATGAAGCATCCGACCCGTCCTTTGGGTCGGGTCGGGCATAAAGCATCAAACCCAACCTTTGGGTCGGGTTGTCTCAAAGGTCTGTTCTGGTCCACCCGAGCTGATATTTAAAAGAAAAATCAAGAAAAATAGGAGACTTTAGTGGGACCAACCTTGGAATTTCAGGTCGGGAGTCAGATCTAGTTGGGTATATGCCCTGGGATTTTAGGTCAAGTGTCAGATCTGGTTGGGCAGCCAAAATTTGGGCCCAATCCAGTGCGACCCATTTGCAACCCCACCTATAATTACCCTCCTAAAGAATGGGACAGCTGTCGTTTTATTAGTAGCTTTGCTACCAAGTCCAGGGTGTAATTGACCATTTGTCAGCCCTGTTAGGACCTAGTTGGTTATTGGTTGTATCTATCTACACCTTCAATTCATAGTTAAGAAACCTTCAATTCATAGCTCTGGAATGGTGTAAAGTGGACGGCTACTCAATACTTAATTAGTGAGGGAAAAGTGGACAGCTACTATTGTTAACCCAGTTCCAATAAAGTGTCAATAAAAAATACACGTTGCATTAGAAGAAAAAAATGAGGGAAAACGGATTAAGATCTGGGCATATCCCTACTCGTCGCCGTCATCGCTATCGGCATCATTCTCTTTATCGTCGTTTTCCTCGACGTCTCCGTTATTGTCGTTAATATGCTCATTATCTGTCCTGTGTGGCATAAATTCTTTACCAAGGGCAACCATACCGGTCATTGCCTGCAACCATCAATAGTACGATTAGAAGTTGTATTTACAAATAAATATATATAAAACCTAATAATAAATGATTATTTATACGCTTACAATCCAATCACTATAATCGAATCACAATACAAATGATGTGTTTACGGCTTCGCCGATACGATAATCCTCCGCGGTTGGAGGTTCCGCCGGACTAACAGTCATGATGTTCCTCGCATTCACCGTCAACGCTGTTTGACCCTGATAAACTAGGCACGAAAGCGAGTGAACATTTTCAACCATCTGCCCAAAAGAAAGCCGATTAAGAACTAAGATTTCAAATCTTACAGCTCTCCTCTCCCTCAAATTGTCTACCATAATAGTCATGTGTGCCTCATTGTATGGATCAACACTAGCTATCCGATCGATTACGAAAAAATTGAAGGATTTCCAACTAAATTACGGTTACAAATTTATTGCAAGAACTGAGCTTAATAACAAAACACAACTTTGCCTGATTTTCTTTTGTTGCAAAGCCCTCTATAAATAATACAGTGATGTACTGTTGAAGCACAACATTGCCCAATTTATGGTTTGATCTAACATGTAAATAACCTTTGAAGAGACACTCACATGTCGATGTAATAGGGTACCTCTATTATTAGATTCAAAGCATTTAATTGGAACACCCGATTTTCTTAGGGTACCTCTAATTGCATCCTTACAATAAATTTGAAAGGGCACCTCTAATTGCACCCACGACTTTATTGTAACACCCACATATCATACCTATTAAAACAATTGATTGCATCTAATCAATAGATCGGGATAGTGTTTCATCCAGATATTTTTGAAAAATAGATCTTCAGATCATGGCACATCCATCGGATAGTAAATTTATGATTACACATGTCACGAATTCCAAAAAATTGGCCATAAACTCACGTTTGAGTAGGGATGCAAACCCTAGACCGAATTGTCAGATGGTGGGGGTCACTTTTCGTCTCCATCTTCTGTACAGTGGATCTATGGATCGTGGCGTACCATCAGACGACCAATGTTTTATTACTCGTGGCACACATCTCAAAAAGTGACCCTAGAATTGTGTTTGAGTGTGATGGCGGTCATATGATTTACGATCACTTTTGGGAGATGTGTCCTATGTATACTAGAAAAATGACCCTATGATGACATGAGCATGATCTATAGATTAATTGTGAGAAATATAAGGACGAAAAATGATCGCCACCATCTTTTTAAAGTCGGTCAATTCACACCGAGGTGGGGTGAGAAAACACATTGACTTCATTAAATTTGATGATGAAGATTGTTTATCATCACAACCTTTCACAAGATAGATCTTGAAATCATGGACCTACCATCAGACGGTCAATTTTTTATTTCATGTGCTACACACATAAGAAAATGACCTTCAAATCAATTTTGAGCTTTCACATCATGATGTTAAGCCGTTTAGGTCACTAGCAGTCATATGATTTACGATCACTTTTGGGGGATGTGTGCTATGTATACTAGAAAAATGATCCTATGATGACACGAGCATGATCTATAGATCAATTGTAAGAAATATAGGGACGAAAAACGACCTCCACCATCATTTTAAAGTCGGTCAATTCACACCGAGGTGGGGTGAGAAAATAACTTCCACCTTATAATTATCTTAGGAAGAAGCACAGGGATTACCTTGTTATTTATGAGGTTGTGGAGTGCAATGACACTCCCAATGAGGGAAGAAAGGTAGACAACCAACATCATGTCGTTTGTTTTCACTACAAGAATAAAAAAATTCTGATTTAATCACCTGCATAATAGCTATAAACAAAAATATTTTCAGAGAAATTTTACTAAATAATGATGATGCCTGCGAAGGCCTTGATTAGTTCAGCCACATTAAGATTTGGAAGTAGATTGAACACATCCTGCAAAATTCAACGACTCTGTAAGAAGATGAAAATAATAAGATCCATAATCAGACATTTGCAGTCCACAAGACACATCCCAAACCTGCAACTGTGATGAAAACTAGGATCAACCACCATAGCCTCAAGAGGAATGGCTTTCATGACTAGAAGATCTAGGTTAAATCTTTAGTTGCACATAGAAGAAGAATGAGCTTATTTCGGGGTGGAAGCACTCAGCCCAAGGGCAAACATTAAAAACTGGGGTTGGCCACATAAAAAATAAGAGATCAAGGGGGTACCACATTACTTTTTCCAATTAATAACCAGTTAATGTTGTACTTCTGCAGGTGTCAACCAAATGACAACCTAGTCCATCAGAGACGAGAACAAGAAACCAATAAACAAGCAAAAGGGATCCTTCAATCTATATGTATGATGATAAAAATAAGGCTAGTCCTCAAAAACGAATGCTACGGAGTAGAACCAAATAAATACTTAATCCCCATTTAGAAAAATGATAAGTGGGCCATGCAAAGATGCACCCATTTATCGACTTTGTTCATTGAAGTCCCAGATCGGGAAATACACAACCAAGATCGACTTTAAAACCCACATTAAAAAGGCTATCTCAATACGCAACCAAGATCGACTTTAAAACCCACATTAAAAAGGCTATCTCCGACTTCAAAGGAAGAATAAATGTTGTCGTAGGCAGGATTTTTTCAGAACCATACACGTTCTGTAGATCAGAAATAGCTGGTTTTGCATCGACCCACTCGGGAACTATATATCCAATTCCACAATCTCGAATCCAATTCCTTCAAGCAAGATGCAGTGAGAGATATATATATACGCTGTTGAATCCAATTCCTGCCAACATCTTTACATTACAGCCTTCAAATCAGACGGCTTAATCACGTTGCACGCAGCACAGGTTTAAAAAATCGTTCTTTTTACACTACTTGCAATGGCACAAATCTCGTGTGCAAGGATTGCTCTCCTCCTACAAAAATATTTGTGTACAATTCTTGTGTGCAAGTGTGACGACCCAGAATCTTTATCCGATCTCGAGGGCCTAGAATTCCGTATTATGGCACCACACGCTTGTTAAGGCGATAAGCGGACATACACATAACTCTTAAATCAATTAGCATAAGGATCAAGGCATTTAATAGTATCATTTAAAAATAAATGGCTCACGAAATCAACAACGGAAAACGTAGATGACATTAATTAAGTGATAAATCCTAACCATGCATCTATAATCGAAAACAAACAGAGGTTTTACGTAGGATAAAACAGTCCCAACGCAAACTCAAAAGTGGTACTGAAAAATAAAAGTAACTAATAATTAGTCTCCCCTGAAAATAATAAAAACTATAATTAAAGAATTTCTCAATGCTCAAAGTAGTCCGCCGGATCTATTCCCTCGTCCAAATGGTAGCCGATGTCTTCACTCTCATGAGCCGCATCAGGAACATCAGTATCCCCATCCTCAGTGATGGAAAAATCAGAGTTCTCACCTGCAACTGTTAGTTTTGGGGAGGGGGTGAGTTTACTCAGTCACGTAAACTCAGCAGGTTGCACAATCGATCCACCATAAAATACCCAGGTGATCGTGTGTGCAATCGCTTGAGTTGCGGTACATTTTGAAATAAACCAAACAACTATAAATTATTACAAAAATATCTAAGATCTCATATCTATCATAACAAAACTCAAAAATATAGCATAAAAAGAAAAGACGTAACATAAAATGAAAAGACCTGACATAACATGAAATGAATATGATGCATCAAGTTCTTATCTCTTTTTGTGTCTGCTTTGTCGACTTTTCCTATGTGGCATATTTTAAAACTTAATATTGCTCCATACGCCTACACAACGTACTTCACATCTTACTTAATTTACGTATAATGACTGTGCTGTGTACCGCCGAGCCTATCACGCGAGGTCCACGTGTAGATAACCACCTAACCTCCATATCATGACGTATACCATCATCCAGCCCGATGAGGTTGCATGCTTTTAAATCAGTGTCCCCTTACGTTCGGGACACTGTCGTAGCATATAGTCCTTAAGACCCATCTTGGCTGCAGACGTTGGATCTTGCGGTGGCACGCAAGACATGACACGTGTAGAAACTTAATTTATATTTTGCTGGCCTTCACAACGTAACTTATCCGTATTCGTAGCTTACCTTATCTTACATATCATTCTCTATCGTTTGCTTAAAGCTTAATTTGAAGTGAGCCATGGTGCGATAAGATTCACAAAATCACGCTTTCCAAGGGACGGGTTCTGTAGTAACGGATGTACTTCGTATGACAGCCCATACTCCCATAGAGGTGTTGCATCCGTACATGGATGCCTACATTCTAAGTTCCACGTGACCGTGACAGGAACCCCACCATGACGAAGGCTTAAAAAGTCGTGTGACATAGCTTATTCCTTTTTTATTATGCGTATGCCCTATCATGATTTTTCTATATGGTGCATGCCATATGATGAAATGACTAACTTGGCCAAAAGAAACTATTTCATACACCTTACATACTTGTGAATATAATATAATAATTAAAATTTGAAAAGAACAGATATTTCATACAAAAATTTTGGAGAAACCTTCATGGGCCGCTAGATTGCTTAAAGATTGATCGGGCCTATGGTTCTTAAACTTTTCTAAGTGGTCTGTGTGTCGAGACCTTTTTCTAGTTTTGACCCAAGAGTGGATCAAAGAGACGGGTCAAATAATCCCCTTGGTTATACGCGGGTTTATATCCCTTATCAAATATTTCAAACTTGCAGGTCTCAAAACACGTCCTCAAAGTTTTAGTGGCCCTTTTATGATCCATTAGATTACATTGTGTTACTATTGAGATCGTTTTGAAGTTGGTCCTATGGACCAGTTGGGCCTTGATTCTCAAAAATTAAGGATCAAAGGGAACTCATGACGTTATTCCATGTGGCACCTAAGGCTAAAATGAGAAGACATGAACTTAGAGTCATCTATCATCTAATCTCAACCATTTGATGGTTAGACAATAAAATTTTACATAAGGTTGGTTCTTTTGTCCCGATCCTGATTCGACCTCTAGCACACTAGATCCTTCAATCAACCTTTCACAAAATCTAGGAGTCATGTGCACACTTAGTGTACCTACCATGTGGCGATCAGATTGAATGGATCTGAACCATCAGATATTTAAGAAAGATGATTTTAAGGTATTAGGTCTTTGGGCCCAATTTATTTTGACCTCTAAGGTCTCAGATCTAAGGGTCAAATCCTTCATGTTCGCTGATATCCAAATGGCCTTTTAATTTTCTTGATTTGTGGGCTAAATTCTCGAGTTCTGAATCGTCAGATGTCTTGAGGATTTCAATTAGTGGAGATGGTTCATCTTTGCTCTATTTCTTGGGTTGGGCCCACAAGGTCCAACCTTGAATCTATTTCGTTTGAAATCAATGGTGCTAAAGGGATGGTTGCACCAAAATATTGACGCACCAAAATATTGGTTTCCTACATGTACTTAAATGCTCCTGACTACATTGGTCGGTACCGGTGAGTTATCACTAGCAATGACGGCGCTTGGTTGGGCCGATCCTCAGTAACCAATTTGTACCGACCAAGAAATTTTGTATCTATCTATATATACGTATATGCATAGGTATAGGTGTAAATACATACATATGAATGTATATATGTATGTATATATATATATATATATATATATATATATATATATATATATATATATATATATATATATCGGTGAATATCTTTAACTGAACAGAGGGGGAGGAGGTCTTGAGATTTTAGGTCTTCTCTCTCTAACTTTATATGCAAATCTGTAATATATATACATATCAATATATATTATTTTAAGCATTTTTTTTGTAGCGTCTATTGCAGAGTAGAAGTAAGCAAAAGAAGGGATTGGTAAAGAAATTAAAATCCTTGCTAAACACGCATATAAGTTAATATACATGCATATCTACATCTGTGTTATTATTTATAAATATTTACAACTATATATTTATAAATATCTGTGGGTAAACCAGAGAATGAGAAGAGGGTCGGGAGGTTGGGTCTTCATTCTCTCTCTAAAATTCTGTCATTAGACTACTCTCTCTCTAAACAGACTCTTAATTTCATTGAGCGTTCACTCTCTCTCTCTCTCTCTATATATATATATATGTGTATGTGTATACTTTTGTTTTGCAGGTGAAAGAGCAAGTCCCTGTTACAGAGACGTAAGAGAAACAATGGGAGAGAGAAGTGGGAAAAGGAGATTTGGGAATTTAGATCTAGTGTAATCATACACGCTCTTATATCTATATACTTATATATATACCTATATATATAGAAGTACATACATAAATTCTCCTTCCTCTGTTTATTTACATTTTATTTAAAATAGCTATAGCATAGGGAGGAGGGTGTTACTTGGGGAAGGGAACGGCTACCAGAAGGCTTCAGGTTGGGGGAGACTTTAAGTTGGGTCTCTTTATATCTCTCTTTTCACCTTTCAGGTTGGGAGATTGGGTCTTGTAGTGTGACATCGTGTGATCATCAAAATATATAAAGCCAATATATATTAAGCAATATATATGTATATATATTTATATTACATATCCATAAATAGTTTATTATAATTTATTTATTTTCTTTTTATTTGTTCTTCTTGATCCTCATGGCTAAGCAGCCATTAATGAAGCTTCATATACAAAATATATTTTTCAAAAATGAAGGAAAAGCTGAATATTTTAAGATCAATCGAGGGGCACCCACCTGTTGGAGCATGTATGGGTTGATTCTGATCGATTCGGCGACACGACAGCTTACGCGTCGATTCAAATATGCGGCACTGTCGCTTTTAGCGATCGCTGATGGTGGGTCGTGGTGCAATTTGGTTGGATGCGAGAGAAAGAAAGGGATTATCACAACATTAATGGTGCCGAGATATTGGTAGAGAATGAACGAGTGGTGGAGATAGATGGAGGAGGAAGAAGCTAAGGATATGAGAGTTTATAGAGAGAAGATGAAGACTTAATTTGGGCATGGTTCGCCAAGAAGGCAAGAGTTCAAAGACCCAAATTCCCTTATAAAATTAGGGAATCATGGGACATAAAAAGGCTAATTTTTTATTCCTAAAATATAATATATTGCTAGCTAGTAATCGGGTCCAACTAAAATTATAAAGTTTCTACATTAATGATTGTGTGTGTGGGTTGGGTTAGAGTGTGGAGCACTCACATGGGATTCAGCGCTCCACCACATCTAATGCCATTGGATCGCCCTCCTAAAATCTGTGTCATAACAGCAAGTATCGCTCCCCTCCTACAAATATGTGTGTTGTGAGGGGGGGTTGGTGGAACCAAAGTTGGAGACTTGTACATAGAGAAACTACAAAGGAGGGGATTTAGGTATATGGTCAGTGATTTCCCAATACAAAGCCAAACACTAGGGGGAATCAAAAGTTAATATAAGAGTTTGTTGTGGTCAGTGATTTCCCAATACAAAGCCAAACACTAGGGGGGGAATCAAAAGTTAATATAAGAGTTTGTGTGACAACTCACCGAAGTGTAAAGCCTAGACACTACTTTTTCACCTACTTCGAAATTTGGGGGGAATCAAAAGTTAATATAAGAGTTTGTGTGACAACTCACCGAAGTGTAAAGCCTAGACACTACTTTTTCACCTACTTCGAAATTTTTTACTCCCAAATCAATCTCCACCACCTCGCCTGCTATATCGGTTCCTGTTTTATTGAGGAAAATCATTAGCATATGTACTAATGACATTCTATTTCAGAATTGGATATCCAATTCAAACAAATCAAATTAATATAATTTGTTGCATAATTTCTAATATACATATATAGTTTTAAATGTTATTCCTTGGATATACAAGAAGCTAAAATTGACATGCTACTATAAGAAGTTGAACGTTGTGATGACTGTTAAGATTCTGGAAAGCGTTTCAGACATTTTACTTTAACTTTTGTTTAAATATTCGTGAATGTTCATTCGTTGATATTGTTGACTTTTATATGATGATGATTGTATTCATTAATCATGCAATTATATTATATTATGCATATATATTATATGAGGCCCGAGACTATGCGTCCAAATCATTTGAGCAGCATGTGGCACCAATCACGACGATCGGGTACCAGGCAACTTGGATAACATCAATCAGGTACCACTCAAAAAATTTGGGCCTGAATTGATGCATATTGATTGTTAAAATGTGGTCGAACGTGCCAAAAAATAATGCACCAAGTTGGTTGGGCATCACCTTATCTTTGACCTATCAAATCAAAGCCAAAAAAGATTAAAACAAAAAAAAAAGAATTTTCTTTTTCTTTCAAAACCGCATGTCCCATGACTGATCAACCCAAAATGGATGTTATTTTGGGTTGATCATGCCACGTGGCATGTGATCTAGCATCTAGGTGCAGCCCTACAAATTTGCGCATGAACTCATTTCCCCAATTCTCTCTCTCTCTCTCTCTCTCTCTCTCTCTCTCTCTCTCTCGGGTTGAGCATGTCACGTGGCATGTGATCTGGCATCCAGGTGCAGCCCTACAAACCTGCGCCTAAACGCATTTCCCCAATTCTCTCTCTCTCTCTCTCTCTCTCTCTCTCTCTCTCTTTATATATATATATATATATATATATATATATATGGGTAATGATCACCTGACTCGAGTCACGCTCGAGTCATACGTGATTCGAGCAGGTGATTGTCAAATCACGATCAAAAATTGACCACGACGTGATCTGAAGGTAACCCGCTCGAGTCATGCACTCGAGTCAAGTGATCATTACCCATATATATAAAGAGAGATTATCTTGCACCAAAAAACCATTGCATACATAACATAAGTACTCAGACCAGTCCACCAGCATGACATTGACAATTCTAAGCATTGGAAGATGCAAACGATGATGTACACAAGTGAGGTGCGGCCTTGATGACACGTGATTAAGATGTGATCTTCTCTAGGAGATCGAGACAGAGTCCAGTTTTCTGAAATAACTCCCTCAATTGTTGTATATGACGCTTAATTATCTTGGCCAGGTTTGACTGTTTTGAAAAACCACGTCAGTTGATTTGAAGATATGGTAAACTGCATGATGTGTGATGACCAACAAAATTTCCTTCTTCTTTCTTTTTTCTTTTCTTTTTGTGAAGAGCGTGTCTTAGATTACACATGGTTCAAACCACTATAGAGACAAGTAATGGGATTATTCCAGTCCCATTCGTTGTATGGTGAGATCCATCTAGTAGGAGACTCTTTACAAGCTCACCATTTTATCATAAAGATAAGTAGGGCTCACAATGGATCAGGGCTGGCCCAGATTTCAGTTGGAAATAGCAGGTTTTTTGGGTGGGTAAGCCCTGCTGAGGACCCAACCCGAGCGAGCATGATCTCGCTCGGGAAAAATTGAGCCCGGCTTGGGCTATGTACCCCAACACCTGGCCCAGGCCCAGTCCAGTTTTCATATATATATAAATATATAGTAGTAAATTATACATAATAAATTATTTATAATAGGTTTTAATTAAAGGGTATTTTACTAAGATGCCACCAAAGCTACTATGCCTACTATAAAAAAAACCCTCATTTTTTCACCAAAGCTACAAAGCCTACTATAAAATGCCACTAAAGCTAATACGGCTATGATAAAAAACCTCATGTTTGATTTTATTTTTTTTAAATTATCTTACAAATTTTGATTTAAAAAAAAACTAAAATAGCTATAAAAAAAAACTGTAACCCAGCCCGCTAGGGCCATGGTTTGGGCTAAGTACTTCTAGGCCCGAGTAGAATAAAACCTTAACCCGGTCCATGAAGGACCGGGTTAAGGCTTAACTAGGACCGGGTTAAGGCTTAACCGTAACTTGGCCCATTGAGAGCCCTAATAGTTGTCACATTCACTTCACTAGAAGAAATGATTGTCTACCAATGTGAAGGAGAAAGTTCAATAGTGTATCCCAAAATTTTTTCTATTGACGGCAAGTCATCATGAAAGTCAAAACTAAGTTTCTAAAGGGAAAATTTGTTTTAAGGAGCTAAATTTCAGGATATTTGCGGCAAAAATGGATTCAAGAAACGACAACATGCAAGCATAGAAGATAAAAGAGAACAAAAGTGCAGGACCCTTAACTGAAGGAAAAAATAATTGAATGGAAAAATGGTGTCAATGCCCCTCCAACAAAAGTAACTAGTAAGTAATAAAATTTGTTGATCTTAAAGTACCTATGGTAAGGCCTTCTTACGTTGGATTTCCGACGCTATCGTCCTCCTAAATGAATCCATGTCATCCTAAAGACACATGAAACGATTAACACTATTGCGGAAGTGTGTACAAAAAAAGTGCGGATCTATTTTTTCATAGGAAGTACTTTAGTGAAGTTATATGGCAAATCGTGAGAGGAATGATCAACATATATCATCACAAATACACCACAATCAAAACCATTGACTTCTTTCGGAATATCTCCGCATTCTTGTATTGGGCAATTGGCGATATCATAAATGTTGATCCCTAATCGCGCGAGTAGTCGAGGGAGAAAATTCCTCTGTAAAGTAATGGAAGTTCTAGTTCAAATATGAGTGATTTGAGGAACAAATGAATTGAAAAACATCTATTACCTCAAAAATTTGATGGCTTTGGGACAATACCAATAACAAAATTTGTGATTCATAAATTTGAGGGCTTTGGAAACATACCACTAATAAAATCTCGTTATAGTACCTCACCATGAGATCGTTGTAGAACGAGTTCAAAATCTCCACTCTCTTCTCTTGAATATATAAGATAAATAAAGTCCAATGGCCCCCCTTGAACATTGTTAAAAAAACCTGTGACAAACTCATATTAAATAATTACAGGATTTGGGACCTTGCACAATTATCGATAACGGACTATTCGTAGCACCTCTACATAAGAATTTGAAGCAAATCTACCTTCTGATAGCTACTGAGCTTTTTTTGAGGTCGTACAGGATTAAGCCATGTTTTCAGATCACTATTATGAATATTAAAATGCTTAGGTAGGGGACCATCAGGAACGTCGTACTTTTTGTATTTTCTATTTTCTCTCCACTTACTGTAGGCGTTTGATAATTACGTCAACAATTCCTAACATGTATCAACAATAAAATATATAAGAAATATATTGGAATCATGACTCATATTACCAAGTACAAATAATGGTACTCAGTTTTACACTTGCTAGATAATACGCAGGGAAGAAATGACATCTATGAAACACATCTGGATTCTGATCCTCTTGCTTCATTAACAAATAAAAATATGTTGTCATCGCCTATGCCCACATAGATTAAGAAGGTATCAAAATTGTTTTAAGGAGATATAAATATTTAAGGTGACGAATCAAATTTTAGAGCACATTACCACTCCAGCTACCCAATTTGGCGGTTTAAGCGACTGCAATTGATCAAGGAAGAAATTACGTACTCCATCTACATTTATCTTTTTCCTTCGATATATATCCCAACAAAATAAGGGTATTTAAGTTACAAAAATATATGCGATAGATTTAAAAGTGAAGTAGATAAAAAAATTCGCGTACCTATTGTCTGGATTTTCCCAATGCGAGACTACCAACTCATTGTCTTCCTTTGAGAGTGGGTGATTAACTTGATAGCAAGCCTAATCAATAGACAAAAGCATTAAGCCTAAACCAACTCTGCATTCCTACCTCACATGAAGTCTTTAAGCAAGAATAATTATGAATGTGAATAAAGGGTGAAGGGTTTGCTATTACTAGGTCAACGGGTTTTCCAATACTATACTTTTGATGTTTCTTTGACGAAGGGTAAGGATGTTTCAAATAAGTCATTAGCTTATCAAGATTTTCACCTAAAATCTTAGTCCTAGGATCCTAAACAGAAAATTCATAATTGTGAGTATTACCAAATCAGACGCATTTTAACATGTAATTTTTGGGATGATGAATAATATCTTGTCATCATCGGCCGAATTACTCTCCTCTACATGCACCTACTTAAACCGTTAAACAAGTAAGAAATTGGTAATATTTTATTATACTCATATAATACATTAAAATAATATTACAAATTACCTTATCGATCTCCGTAATATTCTTCCCTTCGCACGGCTCGATCTCCTTTTTAGTTTTTCTCTTTACCCTAATATCACTCGTGTACGGCGACCTTAAGGACGTCGAAGGATATTTCTTTCTTTGTGTCTTAACAGTGATATTTGTCACTAATATAAAATAAAAATAAATTATTAGAAAGCAGGATGGAGATTTACTTATTAATTAGATTTCAATATTGTCACCTTTGGCTCTCTTTGGACAGAGTCTTCCAAAACCTTCTCTCTTAAAAGTTCATCTAAATGAATAATCGGATGTTTTTCCTCTTCTTGAGCTTTCATTCCTTCATTTTCTGTCATACAGTTATGGCTTTTATAACAAGACTCCTTAAGGGAATGCACTCTTTCTTCTCCCACTTTCATTGATGTGCTCTTCGGTGGCATGTTCTTAGGCATGAGATGCCCCTCTTTCTTGTCCTTATTGAGTACAAATCGATAAAATAAAATTAGAGAAGTTGAAGATTTATTCTAGGAAAAATATATTGAAACTCATTAGACTAGAAAAATCAATACTCTTACTTTAAGATTTGCAACTTCATGCTCTATCACTTTAACGCGTTCTCTTAGAGCCTCACAAGAATTACATTTACTACCGGACTTTTAGTGCATCATGTAAACAAAACATATAACATGACGAGAACTACGCCTCATACCTTGGGATTTATAAAAGCGGCCTTGTAAAAAGGGCGATTTTGCCTTTAAATCTTTGGATACCGCAAGTATCTTGGGACAACCATTGTAGCCTACAGTAAAGTTAAGTTTGGAAAATGCTCATAAGCCCATATCTGCGATGATGTCACGAACAATATTATGCTCTTTTTACAATATTGAATTTAAACCATTTGAATTGGATGAAAAACTAGTCACGAGAAAGTTACCTGGAGCGCAAATGCGCACCCTTTGACAACAGTGTGAGTCTTCATCGACTTATAATTCAAAGCACATTTATTCAAAAACTCCATTAAGAAGTCATACACTAACTTCCCCCATGCAAATTTATTGAATTTCTGAATGTCTCAAACCATTTCAACATAAATAATATCAACTTTCTTATCACGGTTGGGAAGCAAAAAGCACGCAATAAAGTACAAAGCGACAATCGTATAAAATCTTTGGACTCTGTTGTTGAATCTAACCTAGAAAGTGCCCCCAGGATTTCATCTCTACCAATATCAGATGCTTTCGTAAAGTGTCTAATAATGAACATCTTTATTTCAGGGTCATTTGTATTTAAATTTGGTCTCTACCAATATCAAATGCTTTCGCAAAGTGTCTAATAATGAACGTCTTTATTTCGGGGTCATTTGTAGTTGAATTTGGTTGATCACCACCTCTCCAACCCTCAAGTTTTAGTCGTATAACTAATTCAATCTCAAATTCTTCAAATTTTATTCTCCTATCCCCGACTACTAAGACACCACTCTCAATTTCAATGTTTTCGATAATCCAAAAAATTAAATTAGGACAAATAGGTACTCTCAACAATGCAAGGAGAGGTGAGAATGATGTGCATTTGATGCCTTCCCTCTCTTGGGTAGATAAGTCACCGAAGAAGTAACTCATCTTCTTCATATTGCATCTCAGGAGATCCTAGAAAGCGGTGAAGAATTATTAACATACAATGCCATATTTTAATATTATTATACCAAAGATAGCAATTCAAAACATTATTGACGGAGACCATACCATTTTCTCCATCTCCAAATTCAAAAAGGTTCAGGATGACAATTGGTGATAATATGTTGTAGCCTACAATAACTGTAACTTGTAAAATTGAAGCACATAAGAGAATCTAAGAGATCATACGAGTTAAGCAAACAGAATTGTTAAAGAGAGAATGAGGATACATGACTGATATTGAAAACAACATATACCCACACTTAGCATAGACTAGTAAAAAGGCACGTGCAAATGCACGTGGATATTAGGACCATTAAATGATTAAACTTGATTTTTAGACATCTATCGGGGGATTTGAATATAAAAAAAATATAGTATTTCAAGTGTTCGTTACTATATTTTACAATTTATTATAGAAAAAAAAAAACACATTTATTATTATGTTTCATATGTCTTCATTATGTATAATTTAAAATTATAAAAAAATTTAATAAAAAATACAAAAATATAACTTATATTGTAAACTATAGAACATGAAGTAAAAAAATAAAAACTAACAAATAAGTATAATGTGGAAAATTCAATTAAATCGAAAATGAGTATTTATTCCTTCTCGACTTTAACTTTCTTGAGGATTTTATTGTCTTCATCGTCCGTAGTCTCGTATTCCAAAGTAGACTTAAAATCCATAGAGAAAAGACTGACCATTTGGAGTGGTCATTGCTCGATGAAATTATGCAACAAAGTGGATTTCAAGGAGCTTCGGAGAATGGATGAAGAGTTGATAGGGCTTGTTACTCTAGGCAACAGGGTCCCTCAAAGGTTTTCCTCCTTAGCTTAGTGGTATTATGGCTAGGGGAGGGGTTTCCCTTACACTATTTCTTTTTTACGTTGCAAATAAATAGGGGGTCTCATTTGAGGATTAGAAATTAGGAACTGCGAATTGGATTACTAATCTTTCGTTTTCAAATGATGAGATATTGTTTTTGGCCTATCTGTGGTGGAAGTGGTCATTTGAAACTGATCCTCGAGCTTTGAGACCATAACTACTCTAAGGATTAATATTCAGATATTTGAGTGTTAGAAATCAAGTTCAATGAATCTAGACTAAGCAAGATTGAAATGATTCCCGATTGTACCATTGGCAAATTTCGGAATCAATATCTTGGCCTCCTGCTGTGCATTGCTCGCTACTAAGGAAATTTGGGAACCCATATTCACCGAGTGGAAAGAAAACTTTTTTTAAAATTTTTTTATCAGTGAGTAGAGAGAAAACTCATTATTTTAGCACTCAACTTGGGTTAGTGATCTCATATAGAAGTTGCAAGGCACTTCCTTATGGTGAAAATCACTTCATGGGCTTGATTTTGTTCTGCCAAAATTGGTTAGTGGCCTATGTATTTGAAAAAATTAGAGAAGTTAAAAAAGTGCTGCTACCTCAATGGCTAGGAAACATGAGGGGAGTAATAGAAGCATCATGATGAGTTTTGCTGAAGGAAAAGTATGGCAGTTTTGATGAGAAGGAAATACACACTACGTCTAGATTAAAACAATCAGGAGTTTAGAGAGAATTTATTTTCTTAGTTGGTATAATCTAATTAGAAGTTCTTTTAACACAATTAGCTGAAAGAGTCCTAGTTTAATTAAAAGTGTAGTTATAGAAAATTAGAAAATATAGGGATGCATAAGGGTAGATAGAGTAGCTTAGGGGTATTTTGTTCCTAAAATATGAAAACACTAAAATTGACAGAAATAGGAGGATGATTCATGCTTTTATATAGTAGTAAGGATATAGACGTTTAAAAACTAAGATTCCCCTATACACCCAACTCAGATAATCTAAGAGATCCTGCCCAGAGTGTGTTTGGTAAGCAAACGGGGAGCTGACAGGGAACAGTGCGAAGCTGCAGCTCCATTCATATTACGGAGGCTGCATAAGTGAAAACTCATTGATTTCTTTGAATTAAATGATGGAGATCGGTTTTCATCCAAATCTTCCACACATTGGACAATGGGCATACCATCAAAGGTCAAGTTTTTGTTCCCCACCGAAATCGAAATGAAAACTCAAATTTTTGGATATTAATGTATGGTGGGGAAGATTTTGGATAAAATTTTGGCCGAAACTGAAACGAAATCCGATTTTTTTATTCAAGATCCATCAGTCAATGATTTTTCAGTATAGGCACCCGAGTGTTTCAATAGGAGGGGATAGAGGATAGGAGCAGGGAACCTAAGCACCTAATAGCTCCATCCATATGATTCAGACTCCACTAGACCAGGAGCACTGCACAAGAATGTGATTATAATACCCCAAAAAAAATAGAATACCACATTATAAAATTGAAAACTTTTTAGATCTATGATTTATTTTTTCGCATTGATCTACTAATTTGAGTACAAAAATAAGACTCGGAAAGCCGCTGATCTCATACACATCAGACAAGGAAAATGGAGAGAACATGATAAGCAAGCAGAGGCCTTTACATCATAGATTAATAAATAAGTAAATTACGAAAAAAAAAATTATATATCAAGTAATAACTAGAAAAGTCATCAGATCTACAATCACAATGGAAAATTTTAAAACATAGATTCCAATTCACTCATTAATATAACAAATAAATAAACAAATTCATAAATAATTTGTCAAATGATTAGGATTTAACGCTGTAAAACCTTAGAGACGAATGGATAAAAGTAATATTTTTATTGGCTCTATAATTAAAAATAAAACCTCAAATGCTATAATCATAAACAACAATATAGATGTACATACCCTTGGGTGAGTGATCACTACCACAAAGAATGGACCTTCTTCTTCTTCAAGAACCACGCTAAACTCAGAAGGGAGCTGCGCGGGAGAAGGGAGCTTCTAAACCAACCTTTGGAGCCAGATCTAAACCAACCCCTGAACAGATCTAAAAAATCCTTGGAGATAGATCTAAACACGCTAAACTCAGAAGAATGGACCGTCTTCTTCTTCAATAACGACTGTCTTCTTCTTCAATAACCACGAACACAACGCTTTTCAGAGTTTGGGAGCTGCACAGGAGAAGAGATGGTGGGAGCTGCGCAGGAAAATCTAGAAAAAATACCCACCGTAAGCTTCTGAGTACCCTTTATAGAAGGGCATTTCAGTAAACTTGTATGGAGTCGATTAATCACACGTGTGACTCTTTTTTAGCAATCTCACGGAAATTTGAAGTCCGGAAAATAACATATGCCTGATCCTCTAAAATGTTTGAAGCCTGGATAATATGCTAAAACGTTTCTTTTTCAGGGTTGTTTTTCTATTTTTCCCTTCTTTTACCTTACGTACTTTGACTAATACTCAAATGTTTTGAGTGCAAAGTTTTAGTGTCATTATCCTTAAGGCTACGTTTGGGAACTTGGATTTGAATTTAGGGATTTGGATTTGGATCTCCTAAATCCAAATCCACCATTTGGTTCCACATTTTTGTGTTTGGATTTGGGTTTGGAAAATCCATTGGAATTTAGAAATTCATGTCTGTATGTAAGAAAGTCGATTTGTAAATAACACCTCCTAGGCGTTATTTGAAAATCCAGATCTTACACCATCATATAATTGGCTATGTTTTGTGAATAAAAAGTTATTACCTAGCGCTATCATAGGTACGACTCGACCTGATACTCGACCCACCTGAGCCAAGTATTTTTAAGTTTGACTGATCTGGTTGGATTGGGCATGAGGCATCCCACCAAGGGTCAAAGGTTGACTTCAAGGTAAACTTTGATTTTTAATTAAAATTTTACTTTTCATTAAATTGACTCTTACATTTTAATAGCAAAAAAATCTATGTTGATCTATAATGTGATACTAGAATCTCGATTTTATTAGTCAAACTTTGACTTTTGGTCACCTTTGGTCAAACTTTAACTTTTACACAAAATTTATTTTTAGTCAAACTCGAAACCTACTTATAGATAGAGTCTACTACATAAATTTATACTATGTCAGTGCAATTTTTCCTTGGTCAAAATTTGACTTATTGTCAAAGTTCAATTTTTTATAAAAAGTTAAAAATTTTAATTAGTGGATTATTATAATTAAAAATATCTCTCATTGTCTAATTTGTAACTTTAAAATACATTGCCTCATTTTTAATGGTTAAAGTTTGACTTTTACACAATTTATTTTAATTCAAACTCGAAACCTGGTTATAGATAGAGTCTACTACTATATAAATTTATGAGAAAAGTACCTGAAAATGCCTCAAAAATATTCTTATCACCATTTTGGTGAGATTTTTTTTTTATTATCAGATGCTGCCCATGCACCCTCAATACAGGCGGCATTAAGGCGCTTAGATCCTTTTTGAAATTAAAAATTTACTTTTTAGCATCTGGAATAAGCTTCTTCTCTGGTGAAATCAAACCCTAGTTCTTCTTCTCCGGTGAACACCAAACCCTATCAGGCCGATGAAGGATCTGGATTTTGTATGTTTCTTCTTCTTCGGCGAACACCAAACCCTACAAACCAGTTCTTCTCCGACGAACACCAAACCCTACAAACCCTACTTCTTCTCTGGCGAACACCAAACCCTACTTCTTCTTCTCCAGCGAACATCAAACCCTAATCAAACCTCGTTCAGACAGTCAGATCTTGAGGGGTGGTTGTGGAATCGTGAGTTTGTCGTCAGAGATATATGGGCAAAGTCTAAGGAAGAAGCTTCGGCGATGGGTTTTTCTGTAGCGGTGAAATTGAATCAACGGTTCAAACGGTCAGATCTCGAGGGGTAGTTGTGGAACCGTGAATTGGTCGTCGGAGCTCGTGAGTTGGTCGTCAGTGCTGATGATTTGGTCGCCGAAGCTCGTGAGGTAAACCTATAAACAACCCCTGCATCGTGCGTGTGTTTTTATAGCAGGCGGGCCATTCACAGGACACTAGGGCGCTCCTTGATTATAAAGTAAGGTTCACACTTTTTTGGTGATAAAAAGAGGCGCAAGCCGCTTTTTGGTAGAATGCCCTAAATTTATACCGTATCAGTGCAATTTTTCTTTGGTCAAAGTTTGACTTCTTGTCAAAGTTTGATTTTCTATAAAAAGTTATAAATTTTAATTAGTGGAATACTATAATTAAAAATATCTATCATTATTTAATTTTTAACTTTAAAATATATTACCTCATTTTTATTGGTCAAAGTTTGACTAAAAGGTCAAACTTTGACTTTTACACAATTTATTTTGAGTCAAAATCGAAACCTGCTTATTGATAGAGTCTACTACTACATAAATTTATATCGTATCAGTGTTGTATCAGTGCAATTTTTCCTTGGTCAAAGTTTGACTTTTTGAAACTTTTTTCAAAGTTCGATTTTCCATAAAAGGTTATAAATTGTAATTAATGGAATACTATAATTTATTCTTTTTTTTGAAATGGATTAATGGAATACTATAATTAAAAATATATATCATTGTTTAATTTATAACTTCAAAATATATCGTTCCATTTTTATTAGTCAAAGTTTGACTTTTAATCCAAATTTGACTTCAGTCAAAATTTGAGAAGTGTGTCTTGACAATAGATAATGCTTATTATTCTATTATTTGTATTTTGGTAATGAAATTTTTTATTTGAGATTAAAATTTGAAATTTGGTCAAACTTTAATTTTATAACACAATTTTTATTCCACCAATGTAATTACAATACAATTCCATGTTATCAAACAAGATAAATCAATTTCCAATAAAAAGAAAACTGACCCTAAGCTAAAAAATCGAAAAAAAAATAATATATATATTCAAAAAAACTCAAAAATAGATCGATTCTGCTTTGTCAGGTGGAGTTCGTTAATCAACTCAAAACATTTCGTCGTTCGATTTTAGGTGAATCGATCAAATCTAAATTTTCGCTGATTTTGGTTCTAAGACAATCAACTTCCACCCCTACATAGAATAAAGAAAATCAATGAAATATAAATTATTTTTATAAAAAAAAAAAATAGCCAAATAAAATATCTATAAATCCTTGGGCCAAATCCTAATGTAATGCTTAAACATCCAAACAAAATATTTCCAAATCTAAATATTTCAAATTCTGAATTTGAAACACCTAAATTTGAAATGCGTGAATTTAAAATTCTTAAATGCAAATACTTGTTTCCAAACGCAACCTAAAAGGAATTGGATTTTTTTTATATATATATACTAAATAAGCAAATTTTTTACTATTATAAAAGGATGAGAAAATTATCTTAAAAAAAAAAAAAAAAAAAAAAAAGACTTCATGCATGTATGTGTCATACCATAAATATTTGAAAAATTATTGTTTATTATTGCTCAATTTACATCGTGGCATCTAACAGAAAACAATAAGGTTGTGAGAAAATCGATCAGAATCGATCAAAATTTCGGTTCACTTTCGATTTTGAAAAAGTGACTTATCAGGTTATCAATTCGATTTCGATCGAACCGATAAGAAACCGACGATAGGCTATTACTTAGGTGTATACAAAAATAAGTTTAAAAAAAAAAATCAAAATAATAAAGTTTACGTAAGTAATAACTATTATTTTCCCTTTTTTATAAATAATAATTATTATTTGTAAAAAGAAAATTTTACAAATAATATCTTGAAAAAAAAATCACAAAAATAAGTGATTATTTATAATTTTTTCTTTTTAAAAAAAAAATTATAAATAAAAAAACTGAGATTTAAAATCCCAACCGCCTCAATGAGACGAGTTTCATATCATGTGGTCTTATTTAGTCTAATTAAATATAATTAAAATAGTTAAGAAGGATTAGGATAAAATAATCTTGCTTTGGTTAAATTAGTCTTGTTTAGTATAATTACTCATGCTTAACCTAATAATTCTGTTTAACCTAATTATCTTATTTAAACTTGATTAACCTTGCTAAACCTAGTTCATCCTAGTTTATCATGTTTAACCTAATCATTATGCTTAACCTACGTAATCCTGATTAACCCTAATTAATTCTTCTTAACCAAAGGGAGCCACTACTTGCAGTCGAAGTTTGGGTTATATGAAAACATCACCCAAATCGTTTGACTATAATATTTTCATCATTTAATTAAATGGAATCAAAGGTTATTACATAATTCAATAATTTAATTATAATTATAATATTTCATGTACCAAAAATCTATTGATTATGAAGTTCAAATCAAACGACCTATCACCTGTCCCTAAAATAGGGAGGTATTTTTTAAAATTCGGTGCAATCGCTTGAAAAACCTGTGCAAGTAAGGGCTCCCTGTTCATAATCCTAAACAAAATATACTATAATAAAAATATATCAATAAATAAATGAATGAAAAAAAAAAAAAAAAAAAAAAAAAAAAAAACCTAGAATTAATATTTTGGATTTAGAGCTTCCAATGGAGTTGTTTTACGGCAGAAGATTTAACACTCTTGGATGGTCATATAACCCTTGTAGGTGCTCCAATCAAAGAAACACGACAAACCTTCAAATAATTCTCCCCCATCACCCCATGTGTCCACAACCTATAGTTTATCCATAGTTTCCCACTTCCACACAAGCAAACAATAAAATAATACCTTAAAATCAACCATTCCATCATGTAGTAGCACCCAAAAACACACATCAACCAAATCCATAGAACCAACTTTCCCCATTAGAGAAAATCAAAAAATCAATCTCCCATACCAAGAAGTTAAATAAAACAAGAAATTTTCAATTTACTCCTATATAAAATAAAATAAAATAAAATACCCATTTACAAAATTAAAAAAAAAAAAAAAAAAAAAATCCTAAAAATTCTATTGTTCATCTGATGAATCAACAGATGTTGAATCTCTCCTACTCATAGAAAAACTAACCCAAATCTCTCTGTCCACCAGCCCTAAACCCCTTCTTCCCTCTTCATCAACCCCATCACCATTACCACCATCTCTATAAACCCTACCACCATCACTTTTCCCACTCTGATCAGAATCATCAACAGGCATCTTAAACCTGCAAACTGGGCAAGACCCATGAATCCCCAACCACTTTTCAATGCAATTTGAATGGTACCTATGCTTACAAGGCATCTCCCTAGCTTCTCCCCCAATCTCCAAACCCTCCAAGCAGATCACACACTCTTCACCACCATCCACCACCTCGATCTTTGGCATCGCATCTATCGAAGCCTTCGAGGCCGGCGGAATCCCCTTTTTCGCCGAATCTAATTCCGAAAGCTCGCGCCAAAGAGATTCGAAGCTTCTGCCGCCTTGGATCACCACCATGCCTTGGGTTAATGGGTTTACGAAGATGATTCTGTCATGGGTATTAGAAGTTTGCTGGGTTTCTTGATCTGGGTCTTGTGGATCGTCTGCTTGGGTTTGAGGATCTGTAAATCCGAAGAGGAGGGGGAAGAGGAAGGAGAGGTCTCTGTTTCTTGAACTGATCAGACGGTCCAGAAACGAGTTGGTGGGTTCTGATGGATCAGAAGCAGCCATTGAGAGAAATCGAGAAGGGAAACAGAGAGATTTTTTTGGTTTTGGTTTTGATTTTGAAGGGAAGATAGAGAAGGGTTTTAATGGGTTGGAGGAAGATTTATTGGGGGCGAGGAGGCGCCCACAGGAAGGTTGTAGAAGCCTCTGGAAGGTTACTTTATTATTTACTTGTTTTGGTTTATGCTTATCTTTAAGCCAGAGAAGATTCAACTTATGTTGTCACAGATGTTAAGGCTCCTCAAAATCAGTGAAAGTCTGTTGGTAATAAAACTCAAGATTAGTAGGGAAGGTGTCAAAGCGATATTGACAACGAGTGCAGCATCATGATAAGAAGGGTTCTTATGTTATGCTTAAGGGTGATCCTGGAATGCCTTTCTTGGTAAGATGGACTCTTTATTGTAGGTGTGATAAAAGAAAAAAAAAAGGAGGTGAGAAGTATTTTGTTGTTTATATATTTTATTGTAAGTGTGATAAACGAAAAAAAAAAAAGGAGGTGAGAAAATCATAAATAAGTATTTTATTGTTTATATATACATGATGTTCTATAAAATTATAAAAATAATAAATTTATAAAATAAAAAAAGTTACTTGGGTTCCAATACATGGATGAAACAATGCATTCGAACCCCCATGTGGCAATTGATTCCAAAATAGAAACCTTTTTTTTGGATCATGTGCAATGCGGCATGTGATCTATTAAGAAAATTTTTAAAAATATTAGTTGTCAAAATTTCAATCAAAGTTTAGAGTACTGCCTCACACATTATAGTGAAAATTGAGGTTGCAATATTGTTAACCTTCCATTGTATAGGCCCAAGCCATTCCAATCTACATCGGCTTCGCTGAAGTTAGCAATGCTTAAAATCAAGAGTATTTGTTTAAATGATGGTGTTTTTATTAATTTATAACTCTTTTCTTATTGTTTAATTTATTTTTATTATTTTTTATAACTCTTTTCATATTGGTTTATTTTTTATCATTTTTGTAAGAGTATTAGTAATCATGCATAGATTGTTATATTTTTCTCCTTTTTTTTTTAATACATATCGGTCACTATCTAGTCATATAGGCCGATTGGGGCCATAACGAACTTTGCCATCTTATTTAAAACAGTCAACGATTTATGCACATAACATATAGGTTGAGATGGATGAATCTTTGGCTATAAATGAAGGTATCGTTTGTTAATTTTCTTAAATATTCTGTTAGATAGCAACATTTCCAACCTAAGATTCTTACATCACCACTGACAGGAGCACCAATGACGGTTCTACTGTTCAGACTATTGACTACCTTGAATTGGATGATAAAAGTCATTTCTTGTCATAATATTTTACGAATTGGATCTTGAGATCATGTCACACATATCATACGATCATATGTTGATACCCGTGGCACACATCCCCAAAGTGACTGATCATGGAGTACCATGGTATACTGTGTTCACATATATATGGCCACGGATAAAAGGGATCTAATATGAACTTAATATAAAGAAAGTTTTAGATAGACCAATTCCATGCGGCATAATGTATGGGTGATGATCTAGATCATGTTTAAATCTTGAAAAATTATTAGCTTTGGGTACCTTTATTTTAATTCTAAGATTCATCCTTTTCAACTTGAATTTCACGTGATTAAGCCATTGACTATTTTGAATTAGATGACCTAGACCAATTTTTTCTCCAAACTTCCACACAATGGATCTTGAGACCATAATTCTACCATCGAATGGTCAAATTTTTTATTTTACATGGCACACACATCTCGAAAAGTGATCCAAGAGTCACACTTGATCTATGCCCATGCTTATGTTCATTTTTTGGGATGTGTGTGTATAATCAAAATCTGACCATCTGGTGGTAGGTCCACGATCTCAAGATCCATTTTTTGAAAATTTGGGTGAAAAATGGTCTTCATCGTCTAATTCAAAGCAGTCTAACGGTTTACACATGTAAAATTTAAGTTGAGAAGAAAGAATCTTAAGTTGGAAAAACAGATATTACTTATGTCTTTCTTAGTCATAACTAGATTATTAATAAGTTTCTCATTTCAATTAGGGCACCTAAGTTTCATATTTTAATTATATAGATATGCACAAAGAGAAGCGACATGAGAATTATGATTTAAAGGGAGAAAAAGTCTAAAAAATTATTAAGGGTATTTTCTTTAAATAGTCTCTATCTCCTAGGTTTTTATTTCTATTTTCACAAAAGGTATTTCTAATACTAACTAGTCACAAAAACTCCTCCGGCATCTCAATTAAGATAGTATAGATTTACCCGCTGTTTTTTTTAAAAAAGATATGAAAATTTTATTTACAAGCAAAATAGGAAGAAAATCTTACCATAGTGGATATGGGTGATTAGAGTATTTTTCGTAGAGAGATTGGAGCGTTTAATTAGCTCGAAGAGTCCTAATTTAAGAGATTTATTCGTTTAATTAGCTTGAAGAGTCTTAGTTTAATTAGAAGTATAGTTATAGAAAATTAGAAAATATAGGGATACATGAGGAAGAACATGAGGGTAAATAGAGTAACTTGGGTATTTTGTTCCTAATATATGAAAACACTAAAATTGACGGAAATAGGAGGATTCGTGCTTTTATATATACTAGTAAATATGCGCGTGTGTTGCACATGTTAATTTATAAAATTTAATAAATATCAATAATATAACTTATTATATTTTTATTTGAGGTTTTTATCTATGTTTTACATGTAATTGTGCAAGGCAAATTTAAAATTAAGATAACTTTATTGACGATAAAAAAATAGTGTTTATTATAAATGATAGAAAATAAAAAATTATTTAGTAATTGAAATTATACTTTTGTAAGGAGCTTTTTCAATATGATCTCCTCAAAATTTTTGAACATACAGATTTTTTGAGCATCTACACTTAGAATCTATTAACCATATTGTTGGAGATAAATATAAGTCATAGACAATAATTTACTAATCTATCAAGTGTATTCATAGCAGCTTTGGGTGCACATAAACTTTTCTCAATTTCCTTCTTTTCGTTAAATAAGATAGTAAAAGTTAGTTCTTAATAATATAAGTATATCTCAAGATCCATTGTGTGGAGGATTAGGATGAGGGAGGATCTCTATTTTGTGATTCAAAACAATCATATAGTCTTTTAAATGGCTGCCCTCAAAGATTCAATGGGTACAAATGAAGTTCGCATAGTGTAAATGTCATATATCTATGAGACGGTTAGCAATCAATACCAAATTTTAGGTAGAGATGAGGTATATCATCATTTTTGAGCAATACCTTGTTCATGAACGACCCGAAAGGCCCACATTTTAATCAGGCACAAAAAATTGCTTTAAGCTCTGCACATTTGTAGTTTGAGCTTAAAAAATGTTGCTTAGGTCCAGCCCAAAGGGATTTGGATGAGCTTGGGTTAAGTTTCATTATAAAGTGTTAAAAACAGGCAAGTTTATTCAAATCGTCCAATAATATAGCATGTGACAGCCGAGGTAAGAAGGGAGAATCTCCAACTGTAAATAAAGGTACCTTGTTTAGAAAATGTCGGTGTTGCCATGATGCTAATGTAACAGCCGCCTCACTTAAGTAAAATCAATTGACCCCCTTTCAAGTGAATGATGGAGATCATTTTTCATCCTGATCTCGAGACAATAGATCGTGAGATTATGAGCCTACCATCAGATCAGATGTTGATTCTATGTGGTACACATCCAAAAAAGTAAACATAACGCCTGACTGTCTTATAGTAGGCCCATGATCTCATTATCTATTGTGTACACCCATGCAAAAAATAAACATGGTTGATCAATTTTTGTCTCAATCTTCAACACAATAGATCTTGATATCATGGTTCAACATCAGACAATATGATTTAACTCCACATGGCAGACCTCCTGAAAAGTGGCTTTAGTGCGACATTTGATGTACGCGCATGATCATATTCCTTTTTAGGGATATGTGGCATGTGGAATCAAAATATCGTTGGATGAAAAATGATCGCTATCGTGTGATTCAAAGCAGTCTCAACTCGGGTTTCATGTGATTAAATTATTGACTACTTGGAATAGATGGTAGAGATCATTGTCCTACCATTAGATGGTAAGATTTCGATTTTGCATGGCTGACCTCCCAAAAAGTGATTTGAGATCCACATTTGATGTACATGATTAAAAATGATCTCTATCGTCTAATTCAAAGCAGTCTCAACTTAGGTTTCACAAGATTAAACGGTTGACTGCTTTGAATTAGACGGTGGTGAACATTTTTTAGTCTCAATCTTCGATAAAATAAATCTTGAGATCATGACCCTATCATAAGAAGATAAGATTTGGATTCCACATTGTAAACCTCCTGAAATGTGATTCGTGAGCCATATTTGATGTACGCCCATGATCATGTTCATAATTAGGTGCGTGAGATCTATAATGTTGAAGATTTGGATGAAAGAAAATACCCATTCTCTCCTTCAAAGCAGTCTCAACTTGGGTTTCACCCAAAGAAGATTTGGTTTAAGTTAGAAACAATTTCTACTTGATTGCTGCTTTTTTCCTCCCTATATAATATAAATTGTCCAGATAGCTGTGTTTGATATATTCGCTCCAGTAATTTGAACTTCTTCACTTGAAGCTATAGTAGCATGGAAAAAGTTGTTTTGTTATGGTCTATGGCTTTTAATTCAAATATGCTGCTGATTCCCAATTAAATAGTACCTCCAGTACTGCTTCAAAATATTCCAGCTATTCAAGTTTATGCAAACAGCAACCTACAATACTATAGCGTAGGGTTATTAGATGAAAATCTGCTTAGAATTCTGTCTCATGGTGTCAAAACATGGTAAAACAGCCCTGACTTTTATGGTATTTTAGTTCAAATTTTGTGTAAAAACACAATTACAATTATAGTTTTAGTACCTGTATGTCAGCCCCAAAATCTCTCAGCAGCAACATGAAGTCAGAATTTTTTTTTTTTTTTTGAGATAAACATGAAGTCAGAATTGCAGCACCAACGACGCCAACAACAGCCTGATAGATCAACTCCAACAGAAGCACTAGTAGATCAAGATCTCAACAGTTTTGGAAGTCTCAAAAAACAACATGAACAACTACAAAACCTCTCAATCATCACGGATTATGTACAAATTTATCATAAAAAAAATTAAAAATAGAACCTGGATTGAAAAGTTACAGTATCTAACCAATAACCACGATCAGTCTGAAAAGCAGTTTCATAGGTAGTACATAGAAACTCAAAAGTCGGAAAAAAAGGAATGAAAACTCTCCTCTCTTTTTTTCTTTTTTCTTTTTTTCTGAAAGGCAATCGTAACTACGAAAATCTCACTCTCTTTTAAAATCTCGTTAGTCTAGTTAGATTTGGCAGAGAGACTTATTCATTTAATTAGCTGAAAGAGTCCTAATTTAATTAGAAGTGTAGTTATAGAACATTAGAAAATATAGGGACACATAAGGAAGAACATGAGGGTAGATAGAGTAGCTTAGGGGTATTTTGTTCCTAAAAAATATGAAAACACTATAATTGACAGAAATAGGAAAATATCATTCATGCTTTTATATGATATATATATATATATATATATCTTTTATCAATGAAGGAATTAGTAGAAACTATGAACTTCAGATTTGATTCACTAGTTGCAACATCAGAGCATTAAAAAAAAACTCAATACTGGGGAACATCTTGCCACAAAAAGAAAAAATAAACCAACTTCAGAGGCCCCAATTCTCAATATCAAACAAAACCATTTTATTTTATTTATTTATTATTGCGCAGAAAAAATGATCACGGTCATCCATACATATAAATCAAAGAACCATTCAGATATCAAGAAGAATTAGATGAAGAAAAGTCGAGGGAAAAAAAAATTTAAGCGTAAATCCATACCATCTATCAAGTTTGAAATCCTGTGTACGAGATTCTTCTTTTCTGATCAAACTCTGTAGAAAGGAGTCCCTCGAAGCCTTTCGACAGTATACCTTCGACCGCACATGCAGAATTGTTCAAGCAACCGATCGTGCTATGTGTACTCATTTCCATGTGATCATCCATAACACTGGCAGCATTCACTGGCAAATCAAGATCCCAGTACACCACTTTATCAGTGACGGAAGCCTGCCTACATCTTTTAGGCTTCAAGCAATCCATCGAGCTTGTTGAGTTCCGCAGGGCATTTGGTTCTCCCAGTTCACATCTATCAATCACCATCAGAGATTTCCGCTTTGAAGCAGGAAGCACTTTTAATCCTGAAAAACATATCTTGCATCTAAAGTTGTAATGACGAGATTTTCTTCAAGAATGTAAAGCTAGAATAAGGGCTGCAAAAGGGGTCAGGTTGACAAGACTGGTAGAGCGATCCAACCATCCACAGGTCGAATTTGGGTCCAAAATCCTGATCCATTGGGTCAGGTTGGGTCAGAAATCACAACCAGATTATTAAATGGGTCAGGCTCGGGGCCAAGTTTCTTGACCCGAACATGCCGACTATATTTCGACCTAAGCTGGCCCAACCAGACCTGAGTTTTCTCTAATTGAGTTAGCTGAGATAGGGTAGAGTAGGGCTGTCAACGGGTCGGGTCGGGTCAAAATTTTGGCTCCCCAATAAGAAAATCGCAAATGCCCGACCCGACCTGACAGTGCACTAAAGCCAACCCAAAAACCCTACCTGTTTCCTGACCCGAGAACCCGACTCGACCATAAACCCCTACTTTTTGTACTTTTTACATATAAAATATTGGGTCGACCCGACCCGCCCAAATACCTCACCCGACCCGAACATTGGGTCGGATATCTCATGCCCGACCCGACCGGACGGGTCAAGTCTATGTACTATTGTATCCTACCAGGTAAAATATTGGGTCGGGTCGGGTATGTGACCGACTCGACCCGCTGACAACCCTAGTTGAGAGTTTAAAAATTGGTTGACCCCAACCCGAGACATATAGGATAGCTTTACCCCTTTAAATATGGAATGATAACTTGTTATTGGAAATTAAATTACCATACGTACCACGGAGAGTGTCCGATGTGTGTGGTTGTGTTTCAGGATCATCACAGTTGCAACAATTCTGAGTACTACAACTATTGGATCGAGTGATTCTGCACTTCAGTTGCAAAAGGAGAGAACAAGAGCAATATTGGTAAACAAAATATAACCATCCGTTGAAACATAGATGCAGGAATTAGTTATTCGACCATAGGCAAGAAAGGATATGATGTCCATAATGAAGGTAAAAAATCTAAACAAGCACATGATATAATTTAGAAATTAAAGAACATAATAATTATGGCTGTCAATGGGTCGGGTTGACCTGATACCCGACCCTATATTTTACCAGGTTGGGCACATAAACTTGACCCAAAGTCAGGGACCGGGTGGGGGCGGGTCGTCTCGACCCGATAGATTAAACTGCCACTCAACATCATTCCCCCGATCATGAGTGGTATAAAAAAACTAAATTCAGAAGTTCACAGCAGATAGAATGCATCTTAGTTATGAAGTTAGTGTTATCAAGACACATGGCAAGTCCCAAGGTGTATAGGTTCTTGGCATGGATATTTCTGAAAATTTCAATACAGAAGCTCGACCATAAAAAAAAATCAAATGTCAAAAATTAAATTATATCTAATATAACTGAAGGAATATCTTAGAAAGATAATTGAGAAACCTATTTGATGAAAATATGAAAAGTATACCTAGTGATTGTCATGAAAACTAACTAAAAATATTTCATATGATACCAGTGGCTTTCAATGACCCATTCTTTTTACAATTTAGTAAATATTACAGTTTTTTTTAACATAACTCATTTTCCGTGTCAAAGAAGTAACATTTCAAAGGTATCAGGTGGCATCTTGTTGTACATGCCTAGAAATGACCTCACGTTGGGAAGTCTCTAAGTACCAAGAATTGGCACAACAAAAAAAGTGATTTAGGATGCACGGGACGTGGTTTGATAAATTGTACCGGTTGATTTGAAGGACCTAATACAAAAGATCTAGAGGACCAAACATTAAATTGAAAAAGCATCCCCACCATGTGATTCAGATTAGTCAAAAGATTTTAAAATGGACAGCTACCATGTAAATCTCTGAAATCAGTTAAGCCATTCGGTTTAAAGGCGCTGACTGTTTTGGATCAAATAATAACAAATATTTTTCGGCCCAATCTTCACACCATTTATCTGTAGATCATGGTCTTCGAATCACTCAACACGTAAGATGAAAATGGGGCCTCATGTGAAAAAAGTGAGCCTTTCCAAATCATCATTTAGAACAGGTCGGTGTACATATATGAGCTCTTAACCATTTTTAGTGTGCAAATGTGGTAACTATTGTGAGGAGTTGGCATTATATGCACACATATTTAGAGCACCTAAATTTATGTGCACCAAAATGGTGTACAGTATGTGGTGCCATGCACACAATGTGCATTTAAATCCATTTGTACAATCGCAGCAATCTGTGAACACTTCTTTAAATATGTCATGGTGTCACACAATAAACAACTGCCATTTAATTACCATTAAATTTTTTTTTCCTGTATTTGACCAAATTTTCCATATTGAAAATCATATAAGTATCAGTAGACTCCAATCAATATCGGTAGGTATCGGCTGATACCTACAGGATGTGTACCTTGTTTTTTTTTTTTTTTTTTTTACTGTTTTGGTCTCTGGCATCGGCTGACATGTGTCAGCCCAAACGGGAGGCAGATATAACCTCCAATGCGAATGTTTAAGACCTTAGGCTGTGTTTGGGTTAGGTCTTATATGAGAAAATGCTGCTGTCTGACTGCTCTCCGCTAGAGCAGATTCTCTCCGCTAGAGCAGATAAAATCTGCTCTAGCAGAGAGCAATTTTATCACTTAAAACAGCTCCCCGTTAAAGCAAATGGGGTGAGGAGCTGTGTTACCAAATATAACAGCAGTTCCCTGCTGGAGCCAAAGAGCTGCCCTTTAGCCTGAAAGAGCTAACCCAAACACAACCTTAGTAAAATTATAAGATCTAACTAATGAATCCTGCTGGAAAAGAAGTGGGTGGCAAACATAATGTAAGGTGCAATGTTCACTGTGATTATCCAAGAATTTTAAACCTTGAAATATACGTTGCATCAGCATTAATTTATATGGAATCAGTTTGTATGTACGTTAGCAAACTGACACAACTCACTAATACAAACTTTGTTTCAATAATAAATATACATACATATATATGGGGTACCTCTATTAGCGCCCACACAATCTCTGAAAGCGCCCATGTCGGAAACCCCTTCAAAACCATTGATTGCATTGGATCAGATGATGGAGAACGTGTTCCACCCCAAACTTCCACACAATGGATCTTGCGATCATGTCGCACCTAGCAGACGGTCGATATTTTAGCCATAGGATTAAAGGGCCATTTTTTGGGGATCTGTGACATGTGGAATCAAAAAGTATCTTATAGATGCGACATGATCTCAAGATCCCTTGTCTGGAAGATCGGGATGAAACACAATCTCCATCATCTGATCTGAAGCAATCGATGGTTCTGAAGGGGTTGCACACGTAGGCGCTTTCAGACATTGCACGGGCGCTAATAGAGGTACCCATATATATATAATTCAAAATTTCAATCATACATTCAAATTGGAATTCTACTGTATTGTATTGATTCGAGACGATAATAGTCGAATCATACGATTCAACTGGGGTTTTGCAAGTCATGACTTGTGACTTGAAGGACCCATAAAGTTCACTTTTAAAAGATTAAAAGACCCCTTTCATCTTTGTTTAAATTCTTTGTTTAAATAGAACTTGTCTTTTGGGATCTTTTAGGGCTAATATTACCAACAATACATCGACTCCCTCGTCCTCAAATCCAGGGCAAACCCCTACTTCCGTCTCCTAAACCATCTTCACCACAGGTAGGAATCAAATTCTTTTTTTGTCTTGTACACAAAAATAGGAGCATGTGGATATAATTTTTTCAAAGGATTTGTACCTTCATCAGTAAGTATTGAGTTGCTTAATGATGTTTCAAAAAAATTTATTAAAGTTTTTGTATGGAATATTTTCACATTTATATTTATATTTATATTTGCAAAGAGTATTCTTTTCTTCCGTGGTTTTATACATTCAAAGATGGTGGGAGAACTAGATATTTTATGGTGACATTGTCAACAGGTGAAGGAACATAAGTAGCAATATATAAGTGTAACCATTGTGAAAAACAAATACAAGATGGTGTTTTTCAACTATACGCAGAAGTACTGAATGATGTTACTTTAAGGAATTATTAGAGGGAAAATCAAAAGATAATGAAGTCGTGGATAATATTATAGTTGACGAGGAAGATCAAAGAGATGAAGGTGATGTTGAAGTAGTGGATAGAAAATGAAAAAGGAAGATGGATGATTAGGCTGTTAAAAAAAGAGGAAAGATGTAAAAACTAGGAAATGGGGGAGGGGGGGGAGGGAGAGAGAGATAAAGAGAGAGCGAGCAATGGAAATTTAAGGACTACATTGTTACTAGCTTGAGAATAATTTAGTTATTGTGCTCCTACCCTACTTTTGTATTTCTTATAAAAAGTTTACTACCTTGAGAGAGAGCAATGGAAATCAAACCGCTAGAATATCTTTTGTATTTTTTATAATTTTTATTATTTTCGCAATCCCCAAATTTTCCCCCAATTTATTCAAATTAAACAAACTGATGCCCTCCAAATTATTGCCAAATCTGAACTTGGTCACTGTGCTCCTACCCTACTTTACCATTTTCCTCCACTTTCCTACCATTCACCCCAACATGTCAGACACATCAACAAATTAATCAGGGTATATATTTAAGTGAAGTTCTATTAATGGAATAACTCATGGAAAAAAGCATCTATGTAAAGCTTATCATAGAGATAGAAATCAAACCTGTACATATGCTCAACAAAATCATCAATAAGAACAGGCCAAGCACCTACAAAAAAAATTTGAAGAAATTGAATCAGTGCCTTATGAAATAGATCAGAGATTGTGTTTGATAATGAAAATACTACAATAATTTCCATGTTCTAGAGACAAAATTTAGTAACATTCAGGACCCAACACCACAATTACAAGTCCAAAGTAGTTGCAGACTTGCAGTCCTATACTCACAAACAAAGTCTAGGAGAAAACTGCACTATTTAACACTGTACTTAGTTGTTACAATTTCTTAGAACTAAGCGTAAGTGTCATTTGATAGAAGAGAAGTGTGAAAATCTAAAAAGCGAGATTGAGTGAACTAGGAGGGCTTAGGGAAAGGAATGCCTCTCAATGATAGCAAACATGAATGAGTCTTCAGGTTTGGGGTGTCGGAAGATCCAAAAGTTGACATCGTCTCCATTAATTTGCTAGGGTATCTTCAGTAGGTTTACATCCTTGGGAATAGGGTAGGCGAGAATATGGAAGTGCGAAGTAGGGTGGGTTATTTTTCCACGAACTAGTCTTTCAGGTTTGTATTCAGGATGAGAAAATGTCTCCCTTAGGAAAGTCTATGTATGGTTTGAAGTTTTCGCCTCATGTTTCGGTTCAATGTCTCAGTGGAGTGTTCATTGGTATGAGATTTCAGAGATGTCACTCATAGCACATTATCTTTTATCACCCTGGTCTTGTTTGTCGTACTATCTCGTCGGTGTATGTTGATGATATAGTTGTTTACTAAATTCTTCAAACCCTAGAGAGGAGTCGGGAGACATCACCTTGATTGTCGCCTGGGGCCATAGAGTAGAGTGAAAATTTGAGTCCTATTATTAGAACCTTATTTTCTAGATCGGGAAACAAACAAATGTAGATGGAGCACTAAATCGGATTGACATAATTGCATAGCTGAATTTATTAAATATCTGTGCTTTGGGGATAATTTTGATATTTCCGCTACTCTATTAAATCCCAATTGGATTTCGCATTGCATATTTGGGATAGTTTTGATATTTTCGCTCCATCTGCATCAGTATGCATTGTTGCAAGCCAGCTTCCTCACTTACGGATTCTAAGCACTCTCTTCATGTGAGCTGGGGAGGGGTTTTTTTTTGTTTTTTTTTGGGGGGGGGGATTTGATCCCCATGAGTATCAACGCCATGTGGGTTTGTAGATTTATGCACGCTCCTCATCGTCATTCAGCCAATGTTTATTGCATTCTCAAATAGCCCTAATTGATGAATTTATATTGCTCTCATGGTCATCTTCATATATCTGGATATATGGAAGCTAATTGGGTTGGCTCAGCTACAGACCATCACTGTACAACTGGGTACCATGTTTTTCTTGGTTTCCGATTAGCCCCAGACCCATACATTGTAATAAAGAAGCAATCAACAAATTTTGCATCTAATTCAGTGCTACAAGAATGCACAAAACGTATTACAGTTCACACTCACTCCATTAGAGAAAGGTTTGGGATCAAACATTAGAGCTTGTTGATGTATCCACCACTCAACAGCTTCCAGAAATCCTCGATAAGTCGGTTGGGCTTCCAATTTTTCCGGACATTTCTGACAAACTGGGATGCATGATATATATGCTCCAGCTCGAGGGGGAGCGTGTTAGGGTGTGTGTGTATGTGTTGTGTTCCATACAAGAGTGTAGAATATATGTGGGTGTGTGTAGCAGGTTGTTAATACAAAAAGTAAGACACAATGTCTACCCCCTTAAACTTTTTTTTTGATCGGTACCCCCTTAAACTTATCACCCTCATATATATTACATCCAAACCCTAAAATCTACCTTTGGGTTCTTTCTTTGAAACCTCTAGGCATACTATCCTCCCAAAAAATCCCTGGAGCCTCTAATAAATCTTGACCAGCGTCCTGCTTATCCCCAATCCATTCCACCATCAAAATATTTGTCGCCTAATCCAAACACTTCTACTCCTGCGTTTTAATATCCTAAACTCCTCTGACCCATATGAACCACCAAATGGGTAGCAAAGCGACCTCCCAGAAGTCCCTCTGCTACTCGACCTCCTGAATTGCAATCCCACGACACTCATGCAAAGATCTGGGTTCTATGTGGGGGAGTCACTCTCCAAACACCTCTCCATTCCTCATCAACTGTAGCCTGAACTCTCAAACAGTTTAAAAAGACTCGACAGAGAAGACCCCCTTCTTAGCAGGAGTCCACACCCTTCTGTCCACTCTATTACTATTAGGTGTAGCACCATCTAACACTTCCAACAGGTTCATAACCACACTGATCTTGCTCTCGCTCATGCTTCTTTTGAACTGCACATGCCACCACACTTGATCCCAGCATCCGAGATGGTGGTCTCTTCTTAACAGTTATGCTATTTAGGGACCTGAACTGATCTGCTAGAGCTTTCCACCTAACCAAATATCCTTCCAGAAAAGTATATGACTGCCATCACCCCACTCCAATATGTTGCTGAAAGAACTCCCAAACTGTCGAATACCCCTCACCAAGCCAAAGACCTTCCTGAAATAGTAATGTTACCTAGACACATGGCACGAGTACAAGTGTGAAGGTGTCATAGATGTTTGGCACGCCAATTTCTAAAGATTCCAATACAGCAGCACGACCTTAAGAAAAATATAACGTATATATAAAAAAATTAAACAGAAATCTTAGAGAGCCAAATGAGATATGTCATGAAAAGATACATAATATATGCCATGAATCAAACTAAAAGTATACTATATTATACAAATTGTTTCCAAGAACCCAAGCCTTTTATTTTATAAGTTACTAAACTTTATACATTTTTTTTTAAAACAACGGTTCATTTCATCGTGTCAAACGAGGAACATCGAGATGGTATTATATGCTATTTCCGTACATGTCTAGAAGTGTCGTGCAGTGTTGAGGAGTGTCCAAGTGCGCCACCAAGTGTCGGCACGTGTCCAAGTGTCAGCACTGCACAAATCCCTAAAGTAGAAGTGCCTAGGTAAAACTGTGAAATAGACCCATTTATCTGCAGTCTTCTTCCTTCCCCCATATTTAGCCAGAAGTACACGAACCCATAAACCACACCTATCGTCTCCAATCTTCAAAATCACTTACCCAACAGCTCGTAGTTCATGATCTTGAGATCCCTAATACCAACAACACCCTTCTCATGGTTGTTTCATTTGTTTGTGTTGCTTCGAGTTAGGAACCTCTCTCACCTCATTTGGGTGTTTCTGTAACTTATTATTATTAATAAAATTGTTTTCATTATCCCCGGGGGGGCTGCTCTTAGCCAAAATTCTAAAGGGTCCAGCGCCTTGGGATTAGAGCTTCTTTGCGGATCCCGATGGGAACCGCTCAGGCCTGACTCGGACCATCATATAATCACCCACTTGATATTCTTTGTTGCTTGTATTGATTGTTGCTTGAATTATTAACTTGTATTGATTGTTGCTTGAATTTATATTTTGTTTAATTTCGGCATGCAATTTATGAATGTGTTGTGCAAATACATCGGCTGACTCAAATACTCTATGGGATGCAGACATGGGGATCAAATCTAGTGATGTCCTAGGCCTATGATTATGCACTACCTTAAAAGGACTCATGCCTATGGACCTAAAGCAAGCTCAGCTGTGAGTAAAATGATATCCCAGGTCTTAACATAATTACCGACAAGACTACGAAGGAGATTTCCTAAACTCCTATTGGTACTTTCGGTTTGGCCACCTGTTTGAGGGTGATAGGCCGTCGAGAATTGGAGCAATGTGCCCATCATGTGCCAAAGTGTTCCAAAAATAGCTAGTGAATTTGACATCCCTATCAGACACAATGGTTTTGGATAACCCATGAAGACCTACTACCTCTGCAAAAAATAATTTAGTAATATGAGATGCATCGGAGGTTTTGGAACAAGGAATGAAGTGGGCCATCTTGGAAAATCGATTCACGACAATAAAGATGGAATCGTGCTTCTTTGGAGTTTTGGGAAGTTCAAGCACGAAGTCCATAGAGAGGTCTTGCCACATTGTGTGTGGCACGGGTAACGGGGTGTACAAGCTGGTATTTTGTTTTATTTGTTTTGACACTTGACAAGTACGACAATGTTTGACAACCCGAGCGACGTCTCTCATTAGACTAGGCCAAAATAGCCTATCCTCTACGAGCGCAACAGTTTTATTATGCCCGAAATATCCGGCCATACCTCCAGCATGTAACTCCCAAATAAGAAAGTCACGCAATGAAGTGCGAGAGATGAAAAGGCGATTGCCTTTAAACAAGTACCCATCGTGGATGGTGTACATAAAGTGTGTGCTGGTCGGGTCACTAAGGAGAGCAGTGTACTCAATCTCAAAATCTAAGCACTCGGGATACTCATCTTTTAATTGTTCGAACCCGACGACCTCGGTGATTGTAATCGTTTATAGCTGCTTGGTCTATTTCAAAATGTACCGCAACTCAGGCGATTGCACACACGATCACCTGGGTATGTTATGGTGGATTGATTGTGCAACCACTGAGTTTACGTGACTGAGTAAACTCACCCCCCTCCCAAAACTAACAGTTGCAAGTAAGAACACTGACTATTCTATCACTGAGGATGGGGATGCTGTTGTATCTGATGCGACTCATGAGGATGAGGACGTCGACTACCATCTGGACCAGGGAGTAGATCCGGCGGACTACTTTGAGCATTGATAGATTCTTTAGTTCTAGTCCTTATCACTTTCAGGAAACTTGTTATTAGTTACTTTTATCTATCAGTACTTCTTATGGGTTTACGTTTGGGACCATTTTACCCTACGTAAAACCTCACTTTATTTGCTATCATAGGTGCATGATTAGGATTAATCACTTTATTAATGTCATCTACGTTTCTTGCTGATAATTTATGAGTCATTTTTCTTTAAATGCTATCTTAAATGCTTCGATCCATATGCTAAATTGATTTAAGAATTATATGTATGTCCGCTTATCGCCTTAACAAGCGTGCGGTGTCATAACACGAAATTCTAGGCCATACGCTGCCCACTTCACCTTTTCATGTTATGCGAGTGAAGAGATTCCGAAGAACTTCTCGATTGTACTTATCCAATCTTCAGGAGCGACTAGCTCGAGTTGTCCATGGAAATAAGGAGGTCGAGTTCTGCTCTATACTTGGAATCCAGTAGGTGCGTAGGGTGGATTTTCCTGTCAAGGAGAAGGCTGACGTTGATTGACAAGTTCTTGGACAGCTTGTCTTTGATGCTCTCGTTGCACTTCCATCTCGTGCAGTAATTGAGTTCTTTCCTGCTGGAGTGACTGCGTCAGCTGAGTCATTTGTTGACTGAGAGTAGTTGTCATCTCGCGCAATAGGCGCATTGCTTCAGATTCTTGAGGACCTTCATGTGATGAAGCCTCGTTCACCTGAGAGCTATTAGTTTCTCTACGTCGTGGAGCCATCAAGTCATGATTCAACAAAATGTCGTATGTTAGTGAATTCGTACGACATAGTCCTTAAAGGAAGTAAAGCCTGAGCTTTGATACCAACTCTCGGCAAGTAGATTCGCAAATTCAAACTCTTGGCAAGTAGATTGGCAAGTTCAAACTCTCGGCAAGTAGATTGGCAAGTTCAAATTTTCGGCAAGTAGATTCATAAGTTCTAACTCTCGTGCGGTAAAAGATGGCGAAGGTGAACAAAATACGGTGCAAGGAGAAAGGGAGATCATCCAATCGAGGTTCTCCAAATATTATTCTTGACCTCCACGAAGATCAATTTCAGTCGAAGTTCGAGATCGAACTTTTTCAAAATAAAGGGGATTGATGCGGAATATAGATTTGCATGTTTGGATCGCGGATAGTTCTGTTTCGTGCATATCGTAGACGACAAACAACCATGAAATTGGCGGTTATTGGTGATTGCAATTAGTTATTGGCGGTTTAGTTAGTTAGGTTCTTATTTTGAATTTGAATTTAATTAGTTATTATTTTGAATTTGAATTTAGTTAGTTATTTATTTTTCAAATTTCGAATTTAGTTAGTTATTTATTTTTCAAATTTCGAATGTATTGCAAAATGCCTATAAAAGGCTTTGCAAAAACAAATTTTAGTGTTTAATGAAAATTTTAGTTGCTTTGTACATCTTGTGAAAGAGTGATTCTTTCATTTAGAAAACTTGATGAGTTTTCGCCTATGAGGAGTGATTCCTCAAAGTTATTGTTGGTGTGAAGCCAACAAACTTGCGCATGCGATTGGTGCGAGGCCGGTCGTTCAATCATTACCGAAGATTTTCTACCTTATTCTTCTTTTATTTTTTTGTGATTTTAGATTTCATATATCAAATTCCAGATTTCAAATTTCAGATTTAGATTCCATATTTCAGCATTCATATAGATTCCAGATTTCAACATTCATATAGATTCCAGATTTCAACATTCATATAGATTCCAGATTTCATTGTCATTATCTTGCATCATTTAGTCATGGACCCCTGTAAGATTGAGAACCCTAACCTCTCTTTTACAGGATTTATGTTATTTTAGGGTTAGCATGCGATTTTCCTGCATCAGAATTGGTATCAAAGCCCTAGTTTTCATCTGAGTCATCAAACCTACTCAATCCTACAACCCTAGTTCGAACCCGTGAATCTACATCGGATTGAAGATGAACGCCCAAGCCTGGAAAAGCTACAATCCTATCTCTAGGCCTGATCCCACCTCAAATCTAACAGGACTTGTGCATCGGATTGGTCACCCTATTCGGATCTCGCGTGATTTACCTACCAGAATTCTACGAACCCGAAGGTATCGTGATAGTTTTGAGATTAATCTTGAATTAATTTTATTTAATTTCGGCAAATCGCATCAAAATCATATTCATGCATTTTAGGGTTCCCGTCCCACGTCAACTGGCGGGGAAGGCATCCCAAGCCTTAACTAATTTTTGCATCTACCTACGCCAATAACGTTCCTCAAGCCAAAATCATTTGTATCCCCCAGTCTAAATAGGAGACCAAGTTTCTAAGATTTTTCTATTAGAATCTCTATCAAAACTCTGATTTATTGGAAAGGTTCTGAGATCCTCAACCCAACAGACACAAAAATAAGTGTTAAAAACATCACCTTACATGTTATGTATAGGAATATAGTAATGATTGTGAACCCCCAATAGCTACATGATGGTTCCACATGGTACACATCCTAAAAAGTAACCCAAGTACCAAAAGCGTCGGTGCTTGGGTTGGGTACCTAATACTAACCCTTTTTAATTAGTTAGTATTTGGTAAGCGGGATTCAATGGCTTTGGGTTTTCTCTTCTCACTACTTAAGTGGCATGAGTGCTGTGACTTGGTTCTCAGATCATTTTTTCGATGGGAATCACACAGAAACATGTGTACCGTCTGATAGGTTTATAATGATCTATATATCTTTGGTGCAAAACTTCGGGACGAAAAGTGATCATCATCTGGGTCAAAGTAGTCAAACATCATCCAAAATTAATGGCTACCATGTATGTCAATATACCTTAATTCTAGATGGCCTTTGATTGCTTTGAATAAGATGGAGATCGTCTTTCGACCCAATCTTTTGAACCATAGATCTTGAGATCATGGGTGTCGAAGCACACAAAACACATTGTAATTCCATATGGCACACCTCCTAAAAAGTGGCCCGAGTAGCAAGATCATTAGCGCTCGAGTCAGGTACCTAATAACAACTCATTTTTAATGAAAGTTTTCTGTTTTCAAACTTCTCGGGATAGTTTATGCATGCAATAGTATTTTAACACACACACATATATAAAAACATAACACACACACACACATATATATATCAAAGGTAAGCAAGGTGGGCTGACCCTACTCGCTACCTTGGCTCCATCCCTATCATTTGCATTGATTAGATATGAATCCATGTCAAATGTGGAGAAGTGTGGCATCCCAAAATTCACACACCGGCTCAATGCGCTCACTTGGAGAATTACACTACATCACATATCCATGATCATAATTAAATCAATTAATTCATAAAGGTCCGCATATAAACGCAATGGAAAAATACCTATTAAAAGCGCACACATAAATTTTCTTTTTCTATCATAATGAGAGCAATGCTAAAATATGAGATAACAACCTATTATACCAAATTCTATGCCTACTCTTTAAATTAAATAAAAACTGAAATCAAGTATACTCCATCATTAACATGAACTTGTTCATAAACATAAATCTGAAATTAATGTCTTAAATTCCTTCCTAATGCATAAAGAAAAAACTTAATCAACTAAGCTTCAAATCCTTCTTCGCTCAAATCTGAATTTTCACCAATCACTGACACATCTACTTCATTTACTTCATGTATAGATGTACTCCCTAGAATCCCAAACAATGGGTCAGTCTACTAAGTAAACCGGTATGGACTAGACATGATGAAGCTAATAAAAAAGGTCCATAACTCAAACCAACTCATAAAATCAAGCAATAACGGAGATATAACATATGACATAAAAAATGAATAAAGCAATAGAATGAAACTGAAATATAACATTAAATCTAAATATAACATTATGACTTGAGTCTCTACCCTAATTTCATGTGTGGTCATTTTAATTGTGCATTTAATGCTCATGAATCGGCATGCATAATGGGCATGGTTATCTCTTTCTTAATCATTATCCTAATCTTCTCTGATCCTTCGATTAGTATCTACGTTACTTCTCTTCAGTTTAGTAAGCTTAAAATTAAAGACTTTCTCCTATCTCTTCAATCTTATCATTAATGCATGGATGCATAACTTTTCTTACTTGTCATTCTTATTCATGTTAATTCCTCAAGCATGAGCCCAAAGGAATTCTATAGTTTCATGTGTCATGTCGTAAATGCATCTTTTCACTTTCATGGATATCATGAACGTACATGCATAGAAAAACAGGAAATCAATCGATCATGCAATAGCTCTTTCACTTGTTTAGACTTAACATATCATAAACATGTAATCTCTATCGATTCCTACTTGTTTTGTATTGTGTAAATCAAACATCCTAGGTTGCATGGATTCTAAGCAATAAATAAAAAAAATAAGGATGAACATAAATAAAGATTTAAGCATGATGATTAAACATAAGCAATATTTGAATAGAAATTCATTGTTTGCATCCTGAACAAATTCTGAAACCCCTGCCAGATTCTGGATTCTGGACAGAATTTCGTGATCAATCACGAAACCCTGTGTACTATCGAAAACCTGCGATTAAGCATCAAAATTTAACAATCTAACATGAAGAATATTCATTAAATGAAATAAACCCTAGTTCCTATTTTATTTTTGTGTTATCTACGTTTCCGATTAATTTCAATATGATTTCTCCATACCTCTAGTCTTCGCGTAAAATTGACGTAGCTCCTCTCCTTTGATCCAATCCAAAGCTCTAATCCGAAATCCGATCGCGTCGTAAGCTCCTCTCACGTTCTTCTAAGCCTTCAAACCGAAAACTCTAGGGTTCCTCTTCTAATTCTCCTTCTCTAGAATTCTCTCTTTCTCTATAAGGATATTTGGTTATAAGTGTTATGTCAAAATTCTGTAAATTAAACCTAATCTCTATATTTATAGTACTTTAAGGTTTCCTATTTAAGATCTAACTCTATTTAGAATTTCCTACATGGGTCTGAAGTGATTTTATGGGCCTTTAATTACTTAATGGATCTTTAATTAGTTAATGGATCTTCAGTTAATTTACTAACATATTTTAAAGGTCCATCAAACATTACTAAACGCACCCCAATTATTACTAACATATATTTAAAGGCTTTTAAGGTTTATTAATTAGATTAATTAATTATTATGGGTCATTATTAAATAAAGTAAGTATTATAGTCATGCACAACAATTAATCACATGCATCAAATCAATCAAACTAATCATAATTACAAATCTAACGAATAATTAAGGACTAAATAAGAGAAAAATCTCAGTCGTTACAAGAAGGCATTTTTATTCCTCGGAGCTCATGCCCATGAGCCCATCTCCATCTAGTTGTGAAGTAGTAATCACTTGAAGAGCATCAACTACAGCAAAAATTTTAACGCAGTTTTGAAACAAAAAATTATAATTTTATAATGAGATCTATACAACTAGGAAGACAGCAGCATTGAATTGTTCTCTCTTTTGGATTCCAATGAGTGGGAACTAGGTCAAAAGAGCATAAAAAATGCATTTCTCACATGGAAGTAGGAAGCATGAAGCCAAGCACTATCTCCTTGTTACTTTTGTTCCCCTAATTATTCTTGAATCCACTCATAAAATACTAGAAGGTATGGAATAGTGACATGAATAATAGCTATCAAAGCAACTTTAAAAATCATTTGCTGACATATATAATAGAAGCAATATATAGAGCTAAATCTGTATCAACCTACATATGTGCATGGTCCAAATCTACAAGATAATTAAATTGGAGAGTACACCTTTAGGATCATATCCTTCAAGATCTTCATGTACACATCGACTAAAGGCTAGAAGTTGTCGCCACGTATCCTCAGAAACATTATGCCTTTGATTTTTCTAAATGAAATGCAAAATATCAGTGAACATGAATAAACAATAAAAAAACAACAATTTCATTATTGAGAACTAGTGGAAGGCTCATGCATTGCACGTGAACGGAAAAATAGACGTGAATCTACCCCCTTTTTCTCACAGGAGAAAGAAAAACATTGATTATGCATATTAGTATAAGATGAAAATGATTAATCTACTTTTAAATCATTAATAATCTAACACCCATTTTACCATAAACATTGATTATGAATGGTCTACTTGATACTCGATCCAATCTACTTAGTAATTTTCTTGAGTGTAACCTTTAGCCTGTAATCAAATCTAAACAACTAAGAAATAGATAAAAAATTAATTTAGTCAATCAAATAATGTTTGGAATAGTTAATCAATTTTATTAGAAAGAATAATTTGGGCTTCAAGACCATGTACTTGGACCATTGGTGTATGTGTGGGATACCTAATATCAAATCATTCATGAGTTTCTATACACCCCAATGTTCGAATAATTTGGAGGGAGCAGACAGATGGGCCACATTTGGTTAATAGTTCAAGTACAAACACTATATATGTAAATAAGAAAAGCTTTAAGTAAAGGTTACCATTATTTGCACCCGTGAAACTATAACATCACCCATCTCCCCCAGTCAGAATGCATTGACTGCTTTGAATTAGACGAAGGAGATTATTTTTCACCCAAATCTTCCATACAATTGATCTTGAGATCATCAATGTACCATTACATGGTCAGATTTTGATTCCACGTGCCACACTTCCCATAAAATGACCCTAAAAACCATCCCTCATGAGAAATAAAATTTAAATATAAAAAATTTCTAAAATGCTAGTGTAGCATCTCATGAAGCATTTTAGTTTAGAAAAATTATTCCAAAAAGTGACCCTAAAAATCCATCCCTCATGGGATTTAAATTTTCAAAAATAAATAAATAAAACTAATGTACTATCTAGTGAAGTATTTTGGTTTAGAAAAATTAAAATTATCTTCTCCCTCACTCAATTTTTTGTTATCATCTTTGAATGTCTTTCCTAAAACCAATTATCTTTAATAAACTACATCGTGTAAATGATTTTCAACTTGAATGTGTTTGAGCCACAAAATCTTGAACGTATTTGAGACACAAAATATTTGAAGCAATTCTCAGAGCCAGTCTTATGGGAAAAAATTAAAAATTAAATTATTTAGAAAATTTATCAACCGCAATATATAGTCTTATTCTACAAATACGAAAAATATGACTTTGGTCGGTGCAACTCATTTTGATCACTTTAATGCATATATGATATATCAATATTTTGTTAAAATTGAAAATGAAAGGAATCAAGAATAAGCAAGGAACTGATACCCAACATCCAAACAAAAAACAACAGTGGTGTTCTTTATTTTTTCTAAAACGGAACAGAGTATTAATCAATGATCTGTTTCCAGCACATCTTTATGGACTATATGAAATAGTTATTTTACAACCAATGCTTTATATGGAACATAGAGGCAAAGCTATTCACCAAATTAGTTTAAAGAAAAAGCCTTTAAAAAATGAGAGGAATATCGAAAGTGGGAAGATGGATTAATAATGCAAAAAAAACTTAAAAATCAAATTAAGCCACATGAAATGATGGAAGATAAAGAAACATATCTTAAAATTTCAAAGCTTAGTAGACAGAAAATATCCGTATGTAATGTCGTCTTCGAATGCTGATTTTCATTTTAAGAGAGAGTGTGGGGTTATGCCATTTTGAGGATTGATTTACAAGGAGGATTTTTTCCGAAAATGAGAGAGAGAACGGGCAGTTTAACGGTTCTTGTGTAGTTGTATTATTTTTTGACCGGTTTTTTTGGAAAGACATGCTATAGAGGGGTCTTTTGTGAAGAGTTGCGTAAGAGGTAGTAACAACCCTATAGAGGGGTTTTTTAATCCTTTTTTAAGGTGGTACTGGCAGGTACACGTGGCGCCCTCGTGGTGTTTTGCTTGGGCGGGTCGAGGCCTCGGTTCCCTAGCTTCGGATCCGGTTCTACAGGTAGGGTCTGGTGTGTGTACGATGGGCCGGCTCGGGTGACTCTGGACCTCAGGGATTTTGTACTATGGACGACCCGTTTGGATCTATTCTCTTTACTGGGTCCGGGTCTCCATGGGGCGGTGCATTGCGTCTCTATTCGGACCCGGTTTTGGATAATCTTGCGCCTGGTCAACTTGGCCTTCTTCTGTCAACGGGTCCCCTCTCTACCGGAGGGCTAGACGCTGCCCAACTCCCTTTCGAAAGCCGTCCTTCCTCGTCCGATCCTTCTTTGGTCGACTCTAAGCTGCTCTCGCCTCTACTAGGTTCGTCGGATGAATCGTCTTCTTCATCCTCCTCTTGCAGTAGTGTTCTTCCAATCAGAACCATCAGGCGCAACGACGTTGGTCGCAGGGAAGAATGCTTCACCCCTTTTGGCGAGGTTTTGGCCCCAGTAAAAGACTTTGAAACTGCGGGGACTCCGGACTTTTTCGACGATATTATTCAGTTCGGAACTGATCTCGGGATGTCTTTCAAAGGGTCTGATGATGAACTTAGGGACATCTTCAGGACGCCCTCGACTTTCCATATCTCCCCGCCTCCCTCAAAAAAAAAAATCGCTACCGAGAGAATTGGCCAGATTGGAGTGGGGAATGTCTGATGGGAGGGGACCTAGACCCCAGTAAGGTTTTGGCTGTTTGGGCGGGTTGTCTAATGTTGTCTTTATGAAGATCATGTCTTGGAACGTTAGGGGAGCATGCCACCCCAAAAAGCGTGGGGGCGTCAAACAGATCATAGTTTCCCATAATCCGGCGTGGTTACCCTTCAAGAGACTAAGTGGGGAGTCTGCGACTAGGCCAAAGTGGCTTCTATTCTAGGGGGCAACATATGGGATTGGTGTTGATTCCATAGGTGCCGCAGGGGGCATTCTACTTGCATGGAACTCACACCTCTTCCGCAAAATTGACGAGGAGGTTGGTCTATTTTCGACTTCAGTTGTCTTGGAAAACAGGGACAGCGGTAAGGTGTGGGCCTTTACTGGCGTCTATGGCCCAACCGATGCTCACTCCAAGATTGAGTTTTGGTATGAGCTGGCCACAGTGGCAGGACGCTGGGACGTTCCGTGGTGTGTGGGAGGGGATTTCAACGCTATCCGGTGCCCAAACGAAAAATCTAGAGGTCCGCCAGATCGGCCCAATATGGACACGTTGAATTCTTTTATTCAAGACTGGGCCCTTGTGGACCTGCCCTTAAAGGGAACCCGCTTTACTTGATCAAACCTTCAAGATTCAACTTCGTTGAGCAGGCTGGATAGAGTCTTGGTAGACCCAGATTGGCTTGATTTATTCCTCAATGCTATGCTTCATGGCCTCGCCAGGGCTATTTCCGACCATCATCCTTTGTTGCTCCACTGCGACGCTGTGGGTAGGGGTCCCCCCCCTTCCGTTTCGAGAATTTTTGGCTTTCCAATGCCGATTTCAGGGAAAGGGTCCCTATTTGGTGGCGCCAATCGAATCCTCAAGATTCTGCGGCGTTTAGACTCGTTTCCAAGCTGGCCTTTCTAGAAGGTCGCATCAAAACTTGGAACAGGGAGGTGTTTGGTTTGGTCCATGTTTGGAAAGAGACTCTGATGTTGCGTCTCTCTGCGCTCGACTTACTGGAGGAATCCAGGGGGTTATCCGATACTGAGAAAGAGGAAATATTAAACCTGAAAATGGAGTTTAGCGACAAGTGCCTTCAAGAAGAGATTTGTTGGAAGAAAAAATCCAAGGTTCATTGGTTGAAAGAAGGGGACAATAACACCAATTTTTTTCACTCGGTGGCCAATGCCAGGAACAAAAAGAAGCGCTTGTGCAAAATAAAAGTGGACGGGATAGTTGTTACTAATCCAGATCTGATTAGATCTAAGATGGTCAATTTTTATGAGAACCTGTATAGCGAAGAATGCGTTTCCAGGCCAAAGCTGGATGGTATTCTTTTCCCCTCCCTCCCGGTGGTGGATCGAGACATTTTGGAGGCCTCTTTTGATGAGAAGGTGTGGGCTGTGATCAAATTCAATGGTTGCAATAAATCCCCTGGCCCTGATGGTTTCACAATGGAGTTCATAGGTGTTTCTGGTCGCTTCTTAAAGCGGATATCTTGGCTTTCTTCCACGAGTTTCACTCTTGTTCCTCTGTTGGCAGAAGCCTCAACTTGACCTTCATCGCTCTCATCCCTAAGAAAGATGGAACTGCAGACCTCTGAGACTTCCGGACCATCAGCCTAATCAATTGCTTGTTTAAAATCCTATCCAAGGTCCTCGCTAACCGAATTAAGCAATTCCTCAAGAAGATCATCTCGCCCAACCAGGGGGCATTTATTCCTAATAGGCAGTTGATAGACATGGTGGTGGTGGCACAAGAGGTCATCTACTCTACCCACACTGATCAGTTTCCGACCGCCATTTGGAAGGATGACATGGAGAAGGTTTACGACCGAGTCAACTAGGATTGCCTTGATTACATGTTGGGGAGATTCAGCTTTGGAGAGAGGTGGAGAAGATGGATGAAAGCGTGTTATTCTTCGGCGTGGTTCTCGGTTTTGGTTAATGGGTCCCCGTCAGGCTACTTCCAGAGTTCTAGAGGCCTCCGACAGGGAGATTCGTTGTCTCCTTTTATGTTCAATATTGTAGGCGAAGCACTGGGAGGGCTTCTCGAGCGTGCTCGATCTATCAGCTGCATTTCGGGTATCCCTGTTGGCCCATTCAGTTGGGTGGTTACTCATCTCCAATACGCTGACGACACGATCCTGTTCGGCAAGGCTCAGCTTGACGAGATCCGGGCCTTTGCTGATGTGCTCACAATTTATGAAGCAGTGTCATGGCAACGTGTTAATTTAGCCAAGTCTAAGGTGAGCAGTATACGCATTGATTGCCATTTGGTTCAGCTTTTGGCGCAGGAGGTGCATTGCGTCTGACGCACTTCATATCTCTTATTTGGGGCTGCCTCTCGAGATCTGTTAGTCCAATGCCCATGTCTAGGACCCGGTAGTCCGAAGATTTGAAGGAAGACTCTCTTCTTGGAAAGGAAAACTTTTAAGTACTGGGGGTTTCTTGTGCATGGCCAAATCGGTTCTCTCAAGCCTTCCCATCTTTTTTATGTCCATGTTTAGGTGCCCCATTGAGGTGATCAGGAAGTTAGAAAAAATTGAAAGAGACTTCTTGTGGGAGTACGGCTGTCAACGGGCCGGGTTTTTCACCAGGGTCGTTTTTTTTAAAATATAATTTGGGCCCAAACCCGGCCCGATAGCTAATCGGGTCAAGCCGGGCTCAAATGGTTTTAATATTTTTTTACAATTTTTTTAAGATTTTTTTTTTTATAAAGGACCTCATAATAAACGGGTTGGATCAGGTCGGGCCTTACACGTGGCAGCCCGATCGGGCCCGGGCCAGGCTGAAACCCAGCCCGTTCAATGGGAGGCCTGCCTCCGTCCTAAACACTTCGGCGGATTAGATATTTGGAACCTAAGATTGGTAAATACGGCCCTCCTTGGAAAGTAGTTTTGGTGGGCGGGTTGCGAGTCTGAGAGGAGCAGCCTCTGGTTAATTGTTTTGGCTGAAAAGTATGGTTGGGCGCAAGGCCTCTGGGGTATTAATGTTTCCATTTCTATAAGGGTCTTAGAGTGGTGGAAGGGACTTTGCGGAGTCTGGACGGACTTCTCTAGGTGGACCTCTTTCAGCTGGGGGGATGATTCTCGTATTCAGTTTTGGGAGGACTCGTGGATCAAGCTCTACCCCCCTGAGTTCCTTATATCTGAGCATCTTTAACGTCGTGGTCATCCCTCGAGCCTTGCTAGCGGAGATGTATATTGTCATTGGAGGAGCTCCCGTTTGGAACATAGTCACCAAGAGGTCTCTCTCCAACGTTCAGATGATGCAGTACCAACGCCTTTTGCTCCTCTACGGAGCTAAGCGAAACCAGTAGCAAAGGGATGCTCGCATTTGGATGGTGTCAAAGAATGGAATCTTCTTGGTCAAATCTTTCCATCGGAGTCTCTCTTGTCATCCGATGACTTAAATTGGCGGGCAATGGTCAGGTCCTACCAAGTAGAACCAGATTTCCAGTCCTACCTCACTTGTTGCCCTTGGAAATAGGAGAATCTTGACTTTTTTGGTTTTCACTTTTTATAGCATGACGTGCAGTCAAGATTCTCCTATTTCCAAGGGTAACAGATGGGGTAGGACTAGAAATCTGATTTTACTTGATAGGACATGACCATTGCTGGCACAGGACAACGACCTTAAAATCTGTGAATGCCCATGATATACCAATTTGTCGAAATTAAACTAACTAATTGAGTAATTAAATTACAAATTAAAGCGACACCTTGGGATTTCTCGGGATTCTGCTTAAATGATCATGCTAGGCCCAAGTAGGCTCCAATCCAACGCGCGAGATCCGTCAAGAGCTGGGGAAGAGGTGATCCTAGAGATAGAACTCTAGCTTCGTCTAGGTCGGACTTTCATTCAAAGTTCGCGATAGAATCAATAGCTCTTCGCTAGGACTTTGAAAGGAAGCGATCAATGGCACGAATCGAACACACTCAAGCCCAACAACGGTCGTGGATCGACAGGCTAGGGTCGGATTCGATCCATGAGAATGAACATTGAGGGTATTCTAGATCTAGGGTTAGGGAATTAGAACAATCAATGGAAAGGGGAAAATGGATGCAAGAGATTAGGGGAAAGTAGGAAACAAACAAGACAAGAAATCAAGAAGATAAAAAATAAATGGGCATCTCACCCTTGGCCTCACACCAAACCCCAAATGGGGAAAAAAACTTACTCTTCAAAGCTCCTCACAAGCCCAAATGCAATGCACTTTCATTAATCAATAACAATTGTCAAAAATGGCCTACATTTAACCTTTTATAGCAAGTACCCAAAAGTTCTAACCTTAAAATAGAAAAGTACAAAGTTACCCTTAAAAGGTAACCTAAAAGTTATCAAAAACAAAAGTATAAACAAGCCCAAATCGGGTGAGTGCGTCACTATTCTCACTCGAGCGACCTTTGGTTGTCGCTCGAGCGGGAATCTTTGAAGGGGGTTGCTCGAGCAAATATAAAAAATTTTGGACATTTTCGCTCCAGCAACCAAAACCCAAGAGTTTTGGTTGACTTTCTGAAGCAATTCGCTCGAGCGAATTTGAACCTCGCCCGAGCGAAACCTGAGCAGGGGATCTTCTCTTGGGCTGATCTTCTAGGGTCTTTCCTCGGTGGATCTTAACGCTCCTCGGCCCTTCCGTCGCTTCTTCCGCCGATACACCTTGTACAGCCTGAAACCTAGGTCCTTATTGGTGGCATCCCCGTCAATTCTCCCACACCGAAAGGGCTTCATCACTGATGAAGAGCGATCGTGATACTGATCAAGCATGTCTGGGTCAAGGCGGCAGATATCGTCTTCGTTGGTCCATGTATTCTTGGATTCTGGCTTCTGCACCCACTTCACTAAGTATCTCTGAAATCCTCCGTCATGGGTGGAGCCCACACGGTCATCTAAGATCTTCTCGATTACATCTCGCTTCTTGGAGGAGGAGGCAGTGTCAGCTGCGAGGCTTAGGTCGGTTTGGGATTAGAAGACGTTTGAAAATGATTGTAAGGGGGTGGGGTTGAGCCTAGATAAGGAACTAGGTCCTCCACGTTGAACATTGAACTAACCCCCATATCTTGAGGAAGTTCGAGGACATATGCATTCGGACCACGCTTTGCCACAATCCTGAAAGGGCCGACGCCACAGGCTTGGAGCTTCTTCGCGATCCCCGATGGGAATTGTTTAGGCCTAACCTGAATCATCACATGCTCACCAATTTGGAATCCTTGAAACACTTGTGGGAATCCGCCGATAACTTGTAATTATCATTGCTCGAATTAATTTTACGTCTAATTTCAGCATGCAAATTATGAATATGATGTGCAAAAATATCCGCGGATTCGGATGTGCGGTGAGATGCGGGCATTGGGATCAAATCTAGGGGTGTCCTTGGTTTGTGACCATGCACCACTTCAAATGGGCTTCTACCTGTGGACCTATTTACGGAATTATTGTATGCAAACTCAGCTAAGGATAGAATGGAGTCTCAGGTCCTAATGTGATCACCGACAAGACAACGAAGGAGATTGCCTAAACTCCTATTGGTAACCTCCGTTTCACCATCAGTTTGAGGGTGATATGCCGATGAAAATTGGAACATAATACCCATCATGTGCCATAAGGTTTTCCAAAAGTAACTAGTGAACTTGACATCCCTATCCGACAGAATGGTCTTGGGTAACCAGTAGAGGTGTACCACCTCCATGACAATAAAAATGGAGACATGCTTTTGGAGAGTCTTGGGAAGACACAACACGAAGTCCATCGAGACGTCTTGCCAAGGCGTGTGTGAGACCAGCAATAAAGTGTACAGGCCGGTATTTTGCCTTCTTTACTTAAAAACTTGGCAAGTACGACATTGTCGCACAATCTGGGCGACATTTCACATGAGACCAGGCCAAAAGAACCTATCCTCGACGAGCGCAATAGTCTTGTTGCGCCCGAAATGCCCGACAATCCCTCCGACATGCAACTCCCAAATGAGGAAGTCACGCAATGAAGGAGGGATGCATAGGCGGTTGCCCGTGAACAAATACCCGTCTTGTAGGGTATACTTGGAATTAGTACCGGATGGATTGTCCCAGAGAGTAACATACTCCGCCTCAAAATCTAGGCACTGGGGTATTCTTGGACCAATTGCTCAAATCCCACGACTTCGGCGCTCATGGCTTGCAAAGTCCCTACCCGGCGACTAAGTGCATCAACCGCTTGGCTCTCTGCACCGGCCTTGTGCTTCAACACGAATGTGAACCCTTGAAGGTACCCGACCCATGTTGTGTGCTTTAGGTTCAACTTCTTTTGAGAAGTAAGGAAGCGTAAGGCTTCATGGTCAAAGAATAGCATAAACTCTTGCGGTCTAAAGCAATGTTTCCAATACCAAAGAGATTGGACAATTCCATAGAACTCTTTATCGTAGGTAGAGTATATATGCTTTGCCTCATTGAGTTTTTCACTGAATTAGGCCACAGGGTGGCCTTCTTAGCTAAGCACTCCGCCTATTCCTACACCCAACGCATCACATACGACGTCAAAGACTTTAGAAAAGTCTGGTAGACGCATGACGGGTGCACTTGTCATTTTCTCTTTTATCTCGGCAAAGGCTTTCGTCGCGGCTTTGCTCCATTGAAACTCCCTTTTTTCATGCAGTCGGTGATGGGAACCATAATGGTTCTGAAGCTTCGAATGAAGCAACGACAAAATGTGGTCAACCCGTGTACGCAGCGGACATCGTGGATGTTTTTAGGCTCGGGCCATTCGACAATAGCCTTTACTTTTTCCGGGTCCACGATCATCCCATCAGCCGAGACAATGAACCCCAAGAAGACAACAGATCGTTACATGAATGCGCACTTCTTGAGATTCGCATACAGTTTCTCTCCCCTCAAGGTCTCACAAATTAACCGAAGGTGGATCAAGTGTTGCTCATTGTCGCGACTATAGATCAAGATGTCATCGGAATACACCACAAGGAATTTACCCATAAATGGTCGCAACATTTGGGTCATGAGCCTCATGAAGGTGCTCGAGGAATTTGAAAGCCCAAAAGGCATGACCAACCACTCATAAAGATCATCTTTGGTCTTAAAGGCGGTTTTTTACTCATCACTGGGACGAATTTGGATTTGATGGTAGCTACTCTTAAGGTCTATCTTGGAGAAGATAGTGGCACTATCATATCCAACATATCGTCGAGCCTCGGTATAGGAAATCGATACTTGACCATTATTTTGTTGATGGCCCGACTATCCACACACATTCGCCAAGTGCCATCCTTTTTGGGTGAGTAGTGTGGGAACGGCACAAGAGCTTAATCTCTCTCTAACAAACCCCGTTTGGAGGAGCTCATTGACTTGTCGAGTTAACTCGGTGTGTTCAACCGGATTCAACCTATAGTAGGGTAGGTTCGGTAGGATAAATCTGAGAACCAAGTCTACCGCGTGTTGGATGTCACGCATTGGAGGGAGCTCATTTGGTAAGTCTTGTGGGAAGACATCACAAATTCTTTTAAAATCGGCTCAACCTCCATGGGGTACTCACTCATAGGCTCGAGAGCACGCTCAAAGGTGATGACAACATACACCACACTCTCATCTAACGTCGCTCTTTCAAACTCCGAAGGGCTCACAATATTGATGGTCTTAGATTGGATGCCCTTCTTCTCAACTTTCTTATCCGATGGTGGCTTGGGAGGCAAGGGGTTTAGCTTGATCTTCTTGCCCTCATGCATGAACATGCACACATTAGACCGCCCAAGGAGGAACACGTCCTTGTCATAGAGTCACGGCCTCCCGAAGATATTGTGGCCCACATCCATCGGCACCACATCGCACCACAAGGTGTTCGAATACTAAGCTAACTGTATCGGTACACGACACCTTTGGGACACGGGAATAGAGGAAGAGTCGACCCATGCGACTTTGTACGGTCTCGGGTGGGGCTCGGGTGTGAGCCCTAAGCGGGTAATGGTGTGTGTCGACACGACATTCGTGCAACTCCTGCTATCCACAATGATCTTACAACTCTTCTCACCACACTTGGCGTAAGTGTAGAAGATGTTATCTCTATGCTAATCATCCTTCTCATCACATTGAGGTTGTGCAAGGGCACACCTCACGACCAAGCAATCTTGGATGTAATTCAGTGCACGACTACCATCGTCACCTTCCTCATCACTAGGCGTAACGACCGGTTCATACACTTCCTCTTCGATCCCTTCATCATTCACCTCTTTGGGGGTCTCTCGTAGGGCATTGGGCGGCAAAGTACCCGAACCCATGACATTTGTAGCACTTGGTTTGAGTGTCACCCCTTGAGGACTAACCTACCACGCCCTTCCCTTTGTCAAACCGAACATTTGTAGGAGTGGGTTGTGTCGGTTTGGGAGGTTGATTTCCAGCACTAGGCCATCCTTCTCCGACTTTATGGCTACCGGCATATGGCTCAAATCGTTTCACCACCTTCGTTTTCAAATACCGTTCAAGGTCATGCACAACAGCGTAACACTCCTCAAGACTGCCGACAGGGTGGGAGATCAACTCTTTTGGTAGATCCATTCGCAATCCGGTGTAGAACCTAGAAAGAGTGACTTGAGGATCCTCCGATACATTAGCCCTCATCATGAATTCCTCAAAATTGCCAATGTATTCGACTATGGGCATACTACCTTGGTGCAGATTTTGCCATTGATCAAGTAGGTGGTGGAAGTATGATAAAGGAGCATACTTCTCTGTGAGCCGCTCCTTCATGTCCTCCCAACGGGTAATGGGAGCATGACCTGCATTCACTTGCATCCGCTCGACGTTGACCCAAAAGAGTCAAGCTTGACCAATGAGCTTCATTTTGGCGAGTCTAACACATCGCTCATTGTCCATGCCATACCACTCAAAGTGGTGATCCATGTCAGAGACCCAATCGAGGAAGACTTTAGGATTCATTCTTCCATCGAAGGTCGGAAACTCAACTCGAACATATTTGAGGAGTTTCTCATCCGGATAGTAGTCATCTCCGCGATGAACTACTTTAGTTCCGATTCCCGCCCTCGGGCTGACCGTCGCGCTCAAAACGTGGACCACGACGCTCATTGCGTCGGTTGTGTTGCCCCTCATCTCCTTCCAACCGGTTCAACCATTCGAGGAGCATCTCATTAGAGGTCGTCATAGCTGTTTGGGCTACCTCCATAGCATTCACCTCTCATTCATTGTAACCATCAAGGCTTGGATGCCCTTAAGAGCATCGACAAGCACATTCGTGTCCATGGGAACCACGACTCTCTAATATGGGTTCTAAAATAACAAGCAACTATGAACCAAGTGGATGAGAAATTTTATTAAACACAAAACATGCATGCAAATGAACACTGAAATGCCCTAACCTAGAACCTAAGTTTTGATACCAAAACTGACGCGGGACGACCCTAAAATCCGTGAATGCCCATGATATGCCAATTTGCCGAAATTAAACAAATTGTTGAGTAATTAACTACAAATTAAAGCGATACCTTAGGGTTTCTCGGGATTCCGCTTAACTGACCATGCTAGGCCCAAGTAGGGTCCAATCCAACGCGTGAGGTCCGTCGAGAGATGCGGAAGAGGTGATCCTAAAGATAGAACTCTAGCTTCGTCTAGGTCGGGGCGTTCGCTCGAAGTTCACAATGGAATCGGTAGCTCCTCGCTAGGACTTTGAAGGGAAGCGCTCAATGGCATGAATCAAACACGCTCAAGCCCAATAACGGTCGTGGATCGACAGGTTATGGTCAGATTCAATCTACGAGGATGAACATTGAGGGTATTCTAGATCTAAGATTTGGGAATTAGAACAATCAATGGAAAGGGGAAAATGGATGCAAGAGATTAGGGGAAAACAGGAAACAAGCAAGATAAAAAATCAAGAAGATCAAAGATAAATGGGCCTCTCACCCTTGGCCTCACACCAAACCCCAAATGGAGAAGAAGACTCACTCTTCAAAGGTCCTCACAAGCCCAAATGCAATGCACTTTCATTAATCAATAACAATTGCCAAAAATGGCTTACATTTAACCTTTTATAGCAAGTATCCAAAAGTTCTAACCCTAAATAGAAAAGTTCAAAGTTACCCTTAAAGGTAACTTAAAAGTACTCAAAAACAAAAGAATAAACAGGCCCAAACCGGGCAAGTGCGTCATTATGCTCGCTCGAGCGACCTTTGGTTGTCGATCGAGAGGGAATCTTTAAAGAGGGTCGCTCGAGCGAAAATCAAAAATTGCTCGAGCGACCAAAACCCAAAAGTTTTGGCCTTATTTTGGACATATTTTCGCTCGAGCGACCAAAACCCGAGAGTTTTGGTCGGCTTTCCGAAGCAATTCGCTTGAGCGAATTTGAACCTCACTCGAGCAAAACCTGGGCAGGGGATCTTCTCTTGGGCTGATCTCTAAGGTCTTTCCTCAGTGGATCTTGACCCTCCTCGGCCCTTCCGTCGCTTCTTCTTTGGCCGATACCCCTTGTACGGCCTGAAACATAGGTCCTTGTTAGTGGCGTTCCAGTCAATTGCCCGTCAATTGACTGGAACTTCATTTGGAAAGCTCCGAGCCAGCCAAAGGTGAAGTTCTTCTGCTGGACAGCGGTTCTCAGACGTATTCTGGCGATGGATCAGCTGTTGGTAAGAGGCAAAGATATCCCTAATAGGTACCCAATGTGTCTTACTGCCGAAGAGTCGATCTCCCATCTATTAATCGACTATTGGGCGGCCTCTAAAATATGGAATTCCCTTTTGATGTCTTTTGGAATGAGTTGGGTTCTCCCGAAATCGGTTCCTCAGTTGCTGGTCTCTTGGTACGGTCATAGATTTTCCGGTGCCCTTAGAGCTTTTTGGAGAACCGCTGCCTTAGCGGTTCTTTAGGGTATTTGGCTTGAAAGGAACAACCAGGTGTTCAATCGAAAGCGCCGTCCTTTCGGATCAATTCTAAGGAGTATCAGAGACCTCATGTTTCTGTGGATTCCCTACGATAAGGGTGGGAACTGGGACTCAGAAGGTGTTATCGCTTAGTTCCCCGAAGCCCCATGCGGGGGGTCTGGCTACGCCTTCGGAGTCCTGTTTTTCTTTGTCCCATGTTCTTTCTTTCTTGCTTTTTTGTCATTTTCTATCCTTGTATCCTTTCCCACCTTCTCACTGGTGTTGTTCAAAATCGGTTCCTCAGTTGCTGGTCTCTTGGTACAGTCATAGATTTTTCGGTGCCCTTAGAGCTTTTTGGAGAACGGCTGCCTTAGAGGTTCTTTAGGGTATTTGGCTTGAAAGGAACAACCAGGTGTTCAATTGAAAGAGCCGTCCTTTCGGATCAATTCTAAATAGTATCAGAGACCTCATGTTTCTGTGGAATCCCTACAATAAGGGTGGGAACCGAGACTCAGAAGGCGTTATCGCTTAGTTCCCCGGAGCCCCGTGCGGAGGGGGTTTGGCTGCACCTCCGGAGTCCTGTTTTTCTTTGTCTCATGTTCTTTCTTTCTTGCTTTTTTTGTCGTTTTCTATCCTTGTATCCTTTCCCACCTTCTCGCTGGTGTTGTTCGCAATGGAAATGAGTTTTTTACCGATTAAAAAAAAAAAGGTAGTAATAAGAATCTTAACATTTTGCATTTTTTTGGAAGATGTGCTACAAAGAGATCATTTGGTGAGGAGTTGCTTGTAAGAGGAAAGAAACGGTATTTTAGAGATGTGAGGGCATTTTAGTCAGAAAATGAACCAAATCTGGGCCTGCATTTTTTACCCACTCCATTCTCATTATAATAGTAGAGATGTTTGGGGATTATGAGACGAGAATTAACTTGGCCAAGTTATAAATAAAAAGAAAAAACTATTTTCAAACAACTGATCAACAGCATATAGAAAAGCAGCTATTATACGATGGGCGAAGACAACATTGCAGTGCTACCTTGGCACTTCTACTATAGAAAAGCAGCTATTATACGATGGCCGACACTTGGTAACACTTGGCACACATGCCGACACTTGGACACTCCTCAAACAGCACAAAACTTCTAAACATATATGAAAATTCACATATTAACATCAAAATGCTCATCGTTTTGACAATGGCAAAATGAACTTTGGTTTTGAAAAAAAAATTGTGTGAAGTTTAGTAACTACCAAAGAAAAGGTTTGGGTCGTTGAAAACGATTTTTACAATATACTATACTTTTATTTAGGTTCACGACATATACTATGCATCTTTGATTTCCCTTCAATTATTTTCTATATATGTTATATTTATCATGTGGCTATGGGTCTCTAGGGGTTGTGAAGGAGTAAGGGGAGAGGCTCTTCAGTGGGAACCGGGTTAGGTTGGGTGCAGCAGAGTAGCTGCCTCTATTAGCCTTGCGGCTGGTTTCTGCCTTTTTTCTGTGCTACCTTCTTTTTTTGTTTTCTTTCGTCTTTGGTCATTGTGTCCATGTATTGTTCTTTTCAGCTTCTCACTGTTTTTCAATATATTTTGCATTACCGATCAAAAAAAATAAAAAATAAAAATCAATTATCTAATTTATTTTTCTGAAGACCGTGCCACCGTATTTGAATCTTTAGAAATTGGCATGCCAAACATCTATTGGAACCGGTGCCACGAGTTTAGAGAACACTGTAACATTGCAGTACTACTATCTTGGTTTCCAAAGGGTAGCCACCATAAACATTTTGATAGTTCTATTATATTGAGCAGGCTAAAGCGCCAGAAAAAAACATAGGCAAAAACAGAAGGGGAAGAAAGCTGGTGATATGATGAAAGAGTTGTCATCATTGATTGATAATACAGGAAGTTTTAAATACAAAGTGTCCGAAGGCTGGTGGAAATGCTAGTGTATATACAGGGCAAATTTTGTGTGGAAAGATAGGATGAAGCTTTATAGGAGCATCTCCCGTCAAAAAGGCAAATCGATATGATCTTATTGTTGATAATTTTCGCTTGGTGGCATGCATCAAACTTTTTATCTTCTTTTTTTCACGTTCCTCTTTTTACAAGTGGGCTTTTATCCAAGTGAGAGAATCCTAAGGAGAGTGAGGTAATTTTTCACAATAATCTGGGGAAGGTGGTGGATATAGAGCTTATCATGGTTTACCTGACCATGAGGAATTTACCCTGGATGAGGCATGGTAGACAATGAGAATAATCTACTTCCCAGGATCCCTCTAAATTACTTTATCTTCATCAAATATCCCAAACAGCCAAATCTGATTTCTACTGTTTGATGAGTAGGATCACTTGTGTGAGCTTGCTTTATGGTAATCATCAGACCAATTTCGAAGGTAGTTATTGGGATATATTCGATGATCGGGTATTGGTATCTCTGATCATGGGGTTTATGCTCACTATGACCTGTGACGTGGCCTTAGGACACTAAATCTGGTACAATTGGCACAATTATTCCAGTTCATTATTGTGATGATTGGGAGCTTGAGGAAGATTTCATCAATCCATGAGAAATGCACTTGGATGGTGAAGTTGTAGAAGTCTGGGTACCTAAAGGGAGACTTCAACTATTAGGGGAAGAGATCATATTTGGACCTTGACAGAGGTACCAATACCTGCCATATGAGGAAGTTTGTTTCATGTGATTTTTTTATCAATGCAATTTTGCTTGAACGTCTGAATCATAGTCACAAGTCTTCGATTTTTTCAAAAAATTGGAAAAAGTCGGCAACTTGCAGCCATCCCAACTTTATTGCCGATTAACCAGTCAAGTCGCGAGTTGGCTGATTAATCGGCGACGCTTGTGATGATGTCCGATTTTTTTTCTTTTTCTTCATTTATAATTAAAAGGAAAAAAAAAAAATCTTTAGGTTTTGTACTATTTTGTTCATAAAAACGTTTAGGTTTTGCCTACTTTGTACTATTTTGTTCATTAAAACCATTATTTTTAACTTCAAATATATTATATTATGTACTATTTTGTTCATAAAAAACCTTTAGGTTTTGCCTACTTTGTACTATTTTGTTCATTAAAACCATTATTTTTAACTTCAAATATATTATATTATGTACTATTTTGTTCATAAAAAACCTTTAGGTTTTGCCTACTTTGTACTATTTTGTTCATTAAAACCATTATTTTTAACTTCAAATATATTATATTATATATTTTATAATTTTTTGAATTTTTTTATTTTCCCGGGCCTAGACCTTGATGATTTATTGCTCAACTCTCGACTTTGTGGGGCTGAATCTAATTTGTAAAAGTGGGGTGAGCATTAGATTTTCAATGGATGTGCATCAGCAGTGGAAGAATTATTACGAGCTAGAATGAGTAGACTTGTATGACACTCCCGGAACTGAATAAATCTAGCAAGAAGAAATCATCGCCAGTTAATTATGCTAAGAAATAGAAATAAATAAATAAATAGTGAGGAAGGACCATGCTTGTTATGGGATAAGAGGGCTTGAAATCCTCTTCTGTGATAATGTTTTTCAGAGGTTTCATAGGGAGGGTTTAGATTGGTTGTGTAGCAGGTCTATAATTGGGTGTTGGAAATTCTTCCAGAAAGGAGTTATGGGTGTTCAGAATCTGGCTGGTTATCCAGAGGCTTATCATTTGGTTTTTAGTTTGATTCATATTGAGTTTGCTTGTGATGTTGACAGTTTGGCCTTGGCTTTGTTGAGGTGGTTTTTTTTTCCCTAACCTTTTGATCAAGGATTTAAATTATTCCAGAAAGGAAGGAGTTAGTGGTGTTTCAATTCAACCTGGTTATCCTCCGGACTATAGCTTTGGTATTTGTTCAATTTGTGTTAATAATCTGGGTACCTCTATTCGCACCTACCATATTACTGGTGGGCGCCTATGCTGAAACCCGTTGATCACGTTGAATAAGACGATCGTGATCGTTTTTCCTTCAAATCTTCGACACAATGGATCTTGAGACCAAAGGCATGCGATCAGACAATTAAGTTTTTGATTCCACGTGGCACATATTTCAAAAAGGGCCTTAAATTCACATAGCACACATCACGCTCAAAAGTGATTTAGGGCTACTTTTTTGGGATCTGTGCCTCATGGAATCCGAAACTTGACCGTCTGATGGCACGCCCATGGTCTGATTGTGCTGAAGATTGGAATGAAAAACGATCACAATCATCTGATTCAACGCGATGAAAGGGTTCAGCGTAGGTGCCCACTAATAATATGAAAGGCGCAAATAGAGGTACCCTCAGATTCTGCCTATGATATATCCTTTCCTTTGTTAAGGGAGCTTTTTCATTGCAATCTTCTGACCAAGGATTGATATCGAGAATTTTAGATTACAGAAAGGGACTCAGTCTAGACAAAACCTGATCACTGAATCAACTCGGGGACAATTCGGTCACAAGTAGGGCGTCCAGGGCATACAACTCAACCAAGTTATAGTCGACTCAATCTCAGTTGATACTCAAACGAGTCGACTCGACTGAGTTGTATCCGACTGAGGTTATATTTTTCACAAAAAAAAAAAAAATTCATGTTAAAGTCTTCTGTTTGAGTATCCCCAATTGTTTTCTTTTGTATTTTACTTTAATAGAATAAAAATTAGTCATAAATTAGAAAGTACAATTTTAATATTTAAAATTTTCAATAGTAAACTTGACATGCAACTATGGTCTATGGCTAAGACCCAAAAGCAAAAGGGTAAGGGGAACAAATAACAATCAATGGCACACCCATTGTGATGAAGCATGTTAGGCATCTGAAATCGGAGAAGTCAATAAAAATTATTGCTATAAAATACCAGTAGCAATGGTTTGGAGGGATTGGATTATAATATACCCAGGCATGGTAAAGTACAATGCAAAAACTAAGACCTCCCAATATGAAATTTCACACAAATAATAACGCTGATGTTACTACCATACCAGTTTATGTTACAGTCAATCTTTAGGTTTTGTACTATTTTGTTCATTTGGTTCATAAAAAACCACTAGGTTTTGCCTACTTTGTACTATTTTGTTCATTAAAACCATTATTTTTAACTTCAAATATATTATATTATATATTTTATAATTTTTTGAATTTTTTTATTTTCCCGATTTTTCGGACTTTGACCGATTTTTCCGGACCTAGCCCTAGATGATTTATTGTTTGACTCTCGACTTTGTAGGGCTGAATCTAATTTGTAAAAGTAGGGAAAGCTTTATATTTTCAATGGATGTGCATCAGAAGTGGAAGAATTGTTACAAGTTAGAACGAGTAGACTTGTTTGACACTCCCGGAACTGAACAAATCTAGCAAGAAGAAATCCATATGATCATGATAAATAAATAAAATTTTCCTTCAGCCAAAATTAAAGGACCATTGTAGACCATCAAGAACATTAAAGGAATCCTATCAAGGCATCAAAAGCTGTATGCTACAGGTATGCACGTGAAAGAACGTCAATTTTCCATCAAGCAAATATCACTGAAGAATACCTATCAATATTATATATATATATATATATATATATATATATATATATATATATATATATGAGGGACGGGAATGTGTGTCCGGGCGTAGAGATATCTCTATGCCAATTGATATGGGCGCGACACGTAGCACCCTTTTGTGAAGTGATGGGTGACATTGGAACCACTTTATTAACTAGGGTTACACTTTTAAAATATTTTAAAAGTTCAATATCCTTCCAGCCGTCATTCTTGACTTTTTTAAAGTCTCTTTTATCTTTCTTCTCTCCATTTTTTCAAGAAAGTGTCAAACTTACTTTTTCAGGTATATTTTACTCAAAAAATCTGGCCACCCGGTAGCGAAGCGCTACCATCTCGGCAGCGAAGCGCTGTGTCACGGAGTCACTTGTTGCGACGTGAACACCCATGCGGCACCTAGCTTCCAACTGTCACAGAGTCACTCGTTGTGACGTGAACTCATGTGCGGCACCTAGTTCCCCAAGCTAGGTCAGCCTAATTCAACTCCCGCGCCTGCGAAACAACACAGCAGGTTAGATACGACGGAGAATATGACGCAGAATGCGATAGGCAGCGACGAGTAGAGGGGCAGCCCCCCATTGGGAGTAGACCCACACCGCGGTGGTGGTTGGAAACCACCCCAAACACGATGGCCCTAATACACAACGTAACTAAAGCGACCAAGCACCAAGCAAGGCCCGGATGCACGCGCTCAAGCCCACAAGGCTAGCGCACGTGTTGGGTCCGGGGACTCCAGCTCATGTCCCCATATATAAGGGTTAAACACCATCAAGGGCCAAGGGATGGGAGGACCTCAAAGGCATTGGTTTGACATATCACCATGACACACGGTCCTCGCCCGTGGCACACAGTGTCATCCTCCACACCACAACGCCCACTACACCTGGCTTCTTCCCCCATGCGACCATGTCGCATCCGTGTCGCGACCACATCGCGTGCCCTCCTGGCACCATAACCAACACACACGGAGCCCATCTATGGAGCAGCCCTCATGGCTTAGTGACACACCCACGATGTCGCGACTTCAATCCAGCAGTGCCCCCATGCGGAGCACCAGTGCACAAGTGGCCCTACGGTTAGCCCGGATGGCCACGCCACATGTCCCCATCAACGCAAGGAAGAAGTCGCCCTACGGCTGACCCGGATGGCTACGCCGCATGACCACGTTACATCCTCCCCCACTTAAAATCCGCAGCATCCTCGTTGATGCCAAGGCACTCCTCCACAAGAACATGCCCTCCCCCTCATGCTGCGGTCTCCGAACTCACGTCTTCACTGCACACACTCGCAAAATGAACCATGTTGCTCTGGACCATCGGCAAATGAAGCTTTCACTTGGAGTAGTAGCCTTTGTCCCTCAGCAACTCCCGCCTTCACTCTGAGTAGCAAAATTGTACACAAACAAAACTCTATAAACCATTGGCGTCTAAGTCTTCCCACGGCCCACGCCAACAAGACCAAGGTGTCACACTCACTTCTCAGCAGTTAATCACTCGGAGCACCCCTACCCTAGGGACAAATTCCTCATCATCAACTTCCTTCTTTTTACTCTTCTCCTTTTCGGCGACCATAGCATTCAGGGCGGCCTTCTGTGGGCACTCCCACACTAGATGCGGCCCACCACACAAGAAACAGCTCTTCGTCTTCGGCCTGTCCTCTCTCTTCCTCTCATATCTACCCCTCTCCTGACCGAACCGCTCAAGCCCGATCTCATTCGGCTTCCTCACCTACTTGTCCACATTGTCAATGGGCGCCAGGTCCGCCTTCTCTCGCTCTTGGCGGTGCTCGATTAGCCGCTCGGCAACAGCCAACGTCTCATCCAGGTTATCCAGTCCTCTACGAGTCAACTCATATTGCGCCCATGGCACCAATCCGTCAATGAAGTAGAAGACCTGGTCCTGCTCGCTCATATCGCCAATGTCTAACATCAGGCTCGTGAAGGTCTTAATATACTCGTGCAACGGTCCAGTGTGTTTCAACGTTGATAGTGGCTTCCGTGTTGTCCATCCAACATTGGTAAGTAGAAATTGAGCCCGCAGCTCCTTCCTCAAATCAGCCCACGACTCGACTGCCCCTATGCCCAAACGTGCCTCTGACATACAATGCCTCCACCACAACTTGGCATCCCCACCAAGTATCTCGATGCAATCCTCAGCTTGATTTTCCCATCGAGGTCCCCCAGAGATACGAGGTATTCCTCTACGTCCCAAATAAAGTTCTTGAGGTCTTTCTCCTCGCAAGAACCCTTAAATGTTTCTAGCTTGAGGAACTTGAACCGGGGTGTAGATGTCCCTGTCGGCGTCCCTATCGGCATTGTGAGTACGAGCTTCTTCAAAATGTTTCATGTCATCACGCATTTCCTCCAACGTGACTTTTATCTCGTGCACTTCTACGGACAACTGCTCTACGGTCTCAGTCAAGGCGGCATAGCTTCTCTCATGCCTATTCAGTCGATTCCATTGGGATGTTACAACTGACACCACTGAATCCAACTGTTCCATCTGAGCTTCCAGATCCTCTAATCGTTCCCTTGTTGTACGCCGTCTCGTATCTTCACTTGTGCCTTCCGCCTCGGCCATCTCAATGGATTTGATACCAACTGTCACGGAATCACTTGTTGCGACATGAACTCCTGTGCGGCACCTAGCTTCCAACTGTCACAGAGTCACTCGTTGCGACATGAACTCGCATGCGGCACCTAGTTCCCCAAGCTAGGTCAGCCTATTTCAACTCCCGCACCTGCGAAGCAATGCAGCAGGTTAGATACGACGCACAATGCGATAGGCAGCGGACACAGAATGCGATAGGCAACGGACGCAGAATGCGATAAGCAGCAACGAGTAAAGGGACAGCTCCCCATTAGGGGGTAGACCCACACCGCGAGGGTGGTTGGAAACCACCCCAAACACGATGGCCCTGGTACACGACAAAACTAGAGCGACCAAGCACCAAGCAAGAACTGGATGCACGCAATCAAGCCCACAAGGCTAGCGCACGTGTTGAGTCGGGGGACTCCAGCTCATGTCTCCCTATATAAGGGTTAAACACCATCGAGGGCCAAGGGATGGGAGGACCTCAAAGGTATTGGTTTGACATACCACCATGGCACACGGCCCTCGCTTGTGGCGCACAATACAATCCTCGACACCACAACGCCCACTACGCCTGGCTTCTTCCCCCATGCGACCATGTTGCGTCCGTGTCGCAACCACATCACGTGCCCTCCTGGCACCATAACCAACACACTCAGAGCCCATCTATGGTGCAGCCCTCATGGCTTAGTGGCGCGCCCACGATGCCCCGACTTCAATCCAGCAGCGCCCCCACGCGGAGCACCAATACACAAGTGACCCTACGGCTGGCCCGCCGCATGCCCCCATCAACGCAGGGAAGAAGTGGCCCTACGGCTAACCCAGATGGCCACGCAGGCCCGTCATAGCCGGCACCCCGGTGGCGAAGCTCTAGCACCCCGACGCCAGTGCCTGGGTGTCAGCGCCTCGGCGCTTCGCTAAAAAAAAAATTATAATCGAAGCGCTGACAACTCGATATAGAGGCGTCGGGGCCCCTGAAACGAGGTGCCAACGCCCCTTTTTTTTTTTTTAGTGAAGCGTCAGCACCTCAACGCCGAGGTGCCAGCACTTCACCGTCAGGGTGTCAGTGCCTCACTATCGAGGTGTCGGCGCTTCACTGCTGAGGTGCTAGCGCTTCGCTATCAGGCGCTCACAATTTTGAGTAAAATATACTTGAAAAAAAGTAAGTCTGACACTTTGTTAGAAAAAGAGAGAGAAGAGCGAGAAAAGAGACTTTAAAATGACTTCTAAAAAAGTCAAGAATGACAGCTGGAAGGATATTTAACTTTTAAAATATTTTAAAAGTGTAACCCTAGTTAGTAAAGTAGTTCCAATGTCACCCATCACGTCACAAAAGGGTGCTACGTGTCGCACCCATATCAATTGGCGTAGAGATACCTCTACGCCCGGGTGCATTTTCCCCTTTCCCTATATATATATATATATATAGGAAGCCGGTTCCGTCTACAATGGGAGGATGATCACCATCCTCCAACGTCCACATGGCACCTAAAACACTGTTTGTGTGCCAGGTGGAGCACAAGTGGATAGTTTAGATCAAATTTTTTTTTAAAGAATTCTAAAAAAACTTTTTTAAAACACAAGTCAAAGTTTGATGGGTTTCAATGGTCCACATTTCAAGGATCAAAAAACACACGGTGGAGATGATTTTTTTTATTTATTTTAAAAGATGAACTGAGCAATACAGCTCCACGAGGCATCGAAAAAATGTTTCGGGTGCTACGTGGAGCCCCGCATGGAACTTTGGAGGACAGTGACCGTCCTCCCATGGAGGACGGACACTTTTTCCATATATATATATATATAGAAGACCCAAAGAAGAGAAGCATAGGCAGTTATGAGATTGCAAGCACAGACAACATCACATTTAATGCTTGGTAATCATAAAAACTTTACCTCGACAAAATCACACCATTGACTAAGCAATCGAAACCTTCCTGTCAAAACTAATCTCCAAGCAGCTATGGCCCTACTAACAGCTGAAAATTTCCCAAAAGGTCAACATGAATAAGGATGAACAAATGGCAGTGCATACATACAGCATGGGAAATAGGGAAAGCTTCAAAGGTAAATTGCATCAAAATAATGGACTTACTGATATTTTTTTGCCCATTCTCCCGGCAAATGAAAAACACAAAATCATAGAAACATGCAAACTGGCGAGAATTTACCTATAAAAGAATTGTAAATTGTGAAAAATTGGTCGATAACAAGGGTATAACAAACTCGTTGCAAGTGGACAAGGGTAGCATAGAAATAACACATGCAACTAAAGGATCTTCCTAAAGAGCTTCCAAGGTGCAAACAACATAAAAGTATGCTACAGAGAAAAATTCACAAGCCCTTAAAAGAATACATGAAACTTGAGAAAAATGGCACCTCACCGTCAAGTTTAAGCGAGCCATGAGCTCAAAAAGATCATCAAAAATCCTACTTTTGTCACTGGAAAGAAACAAACACTGAAATATGAGCAGCAGAATAGAAGAAAACAAAGAAAATTGTAAACGGTTGACTGCGGCTAGCGTATTCTACAAAAAAATCTAATTATGTACATCAAATGGTCAACAGTAAAGATAAATTTATCACATGTTTGTAAAGCCACGAACAGAGACAGGCATACAATTATTGGTCGTAACTCTAACCATATTTACTGGCAATAAAAAGTATCTATCATCATTTTCTCTTAATAATTTTAATATTTGTTATTATCTATCAATTGATTGCAATAAAATGAAATAATCGCAATAAATTGCGGCAGTTATTTAGACCAGTTTTATAGAAATAACTTTTTATGCTAAATTTTCCAAAGAAAAAGTTAATTAAACTTTATAAATAAATAAATAGATTATAATATAATACACCAGAAGAAAGAGAGAGAGAGAGAGAGAAAGAGAACTTATAAAAAGATTTACATAAGCAGCTTCTCATTAAATATTAAAAACTGGTAGAACAATTATCATAGAATACTAAACTGATATATTATATTTCTCATGGATTTGACAGTATAGTCATGGAATATATTGAACCTTGTTAATAGGTTAAATCCTCTTATAGGTTCGATTATCTCTCTAACTCAAGATGCATCTGTAAGGTAGGCAGATGTTGGATGTCACCATAGTGGCTCATGACTCATGAGGCGATTGATTTTCGCCCCGAGAGCAAGAAGTCAAGGATCATTTGTAGACATGGAGAAAGCTTATGGCTGTAGACTATATGCTGTAGAGACTTGGTTTCGGTGTTAGATAGAGGGGATACATGAAAGCGTGGTACTCCACGACTTGGTTTTCAAATCATGATTAACAAAACTCCTACAGGTTACATTAAAAGTTCAAGAGGTTTAAGGTAAGTCGATCCTCTCTCCCCTTTCCTTTTAATATGGTGGGGGGAGGGGGGCGCTCTTAGTAGATTTTTACAAAAGGGTATATTTCTCAAGGTTTGGTCTTTGGTAGAAATGGTCCTTCCATCACTCATCTTCAATATGTTGATGATATGATGGTCTTTGTGGGACGAAAAGCTAGTGAATTGTTGTATATTAGCTCGATTTCATGATCTAAGAAGTCATTTTTGAACAAAGACCAATTATCTAAGACGAAGCACTTGGGGGTTGGAGTGGAAGAGGCACAGTGATGGGGACATCAAGATCGAGAGCGTTGGATTTGAGCCGTAACAGATTTTCCAGCTTAAGAAACGACGTAAGAAGCGGCGAAAAAGTGGCCTTAAAGAGCGACAAATTGGCTCACTGCCTATTTCCACTCGAGCGAACACCATCCTTGCTCAAGCGAGCATGTAGTAGAAATTAGGCCTAACTTTCGGCCAAAACTTGCGCAAGCGACCTTGGTTATCGATCAAGCGAGCCATTGAAGAATGCAGAAGATTTTCTCGGGAGCAAGTCACTCAAGCGCGCATCATTATCGCTCAAGCGAGCATCGTTGTCGCTCAAGCAAGTCAATATCCAGCTTTGACATTTCTAGTCCTTTTCCTAGGTTTTCTTTTAAGACAAAAGTAACCATTTTAGGGTAGTTTAGTAATTTGATGTTTTAGGGTTTTTCTTCTTTTGAGGCTTATATATAAGGTCCTTATAAGCATTGTAACAGATGGTTAATTGATTAATAAGTGCATTGCATTTTACAACTTGAGATGAGCTTTGTTGAAGCGTGATTCTTCTTCCCCGTGATCGGTTTGGTGTGATGCCCACCAATTATTTTGATCTTCTCTTTTATCTTTTGCTATTTGCTTAATAGTTATTCATCTATCTCATTCTTTTATTTGTTTGCATTCTCAAACCCTAGATCTAGAATAACCCTGATGCCCACAAACTTCTAACCTTTTCTAATTCTATTTCTCTATTTATCTGTTTTCCTACCGATCCCATAAACCTATTTCAGCCATTTCTATTTGATCATTCTGAAAACCCAAACCCTAGATTTCATCTGAGTAATTAAATTGATCTAATTCAACAAACCCTAGTGAGATTTAGTGATTCCACATTGGATTTACGAACAAGCGCCCCAATCTGGAAGATGCTAGAGTTCTATCTCTAGGATCGCACATTCCGCAAATCTAAACGGATCTCGAGTGTCGGATTGGACCCTATCCGAAACAAGCATGATCACTTATGCAGAAATCCATGAAACCCTAAGGTATCGCTTTAATTTGGATTTTATTGCTTAATTAATTAATTTAATTTCGACAAACCATCATTTTATCATCGTTCACGAGTCTCAGGGTCTTTGTCTAGCGTCAGTTTTGGTATCAGAGACATAGGTTCTAGGTTAGGGCATATTTACATGTCATTTCAATCTTATTGCATTGTATTTCATTTGTGTACATTAGTGTGCACGTCTAGTGTTTGACAAAAGTCTTGATTCATTTTGGTTCACATGTGTATGTCATTTCAGTGTCGTTTGATTTTATGTCATTTGTGTCTTCATTTGTGCGCACATCTTGTACTTGTTAAAATTCCTCACTTGTTATGTGGGTTAAAATCATTCGTTTGATTTTATTTTCATTAGTTTGTTCATTTGCATGCTCATCTTGTGTTTGCTAAAATTTCTCAATTGTTGTGTGGTCCATAGTGTGTGTCTATTATAGTTTTGTGTCAGAGTTGTGTTTATTATAGTATTGTGTCTGAGTTGTGTTTGTGTCAAGCATCATGTATGAGTCACTTACACGTCACCGTGAATTCCTTACTCGTCATGAAAGAGTACTAACCAAACAAGGAAACCGTTACACTCCAAATCCTAGGCAAAGTCTTGAAAGTCATGATGAGATTAGAGTTAGGGGATACTCCCATCATTGTGAACCAGAATATGATCTTGATAGAAAATCTCTAAGGTCTATTCACGTCGAAGTCCCAGATTTTGAAGGTATGGCGAACCCTAAAACCTTCGTGGGATGGTTGTCTAGCATAAACGAGTATTTTGACTCGTATGACGTGTCGAAAGAGTGTAACGTGAGGCTTGCCTAAACGAGGTTGGTGCGCCACGCTAAAACCTATTGGGATGGTGTGGAGTTTTAATGCGAGTTAGTTTGAAATAAGTAGGCCTCTCAATGGGTCGGGTCGGGTCGGGCCGGATTTTGGTCCGGCCCAAAAAAAGTAGTACTTTCTATCAAACAAACCCTGCCCGGTATCTGGCACGGGTTAAACATGTTGCAACCCGGATAAATTCGGGCCGGGCTTGGGTTGAGTGTTCCAACACCCGGCCCGGATATTTTATATATATATATATATACTTATCCTTTTCAAGTTATAAAAAAAAAAAATCTTTTAATTAAATATAACTTACTTAAATGCCCTGAGATTAACCGTTGCCTGTTATAACCATTGTGCAACCTTTGTCCATTATAGCCATTGTGCAACAAACTAAAATAAAATATTTGAATAAAAGCATGCACCTGAGCCTCTATAATGTTAATATAATTATTTAATTAATTTTTTAACCTTCTTCAAACTTTTATTAGAAAAAAAAACCCCAAAAAAGCTCGAAAAAACACCTAAGCCCGGCCCGGCCCCCGGCCCTAATCCGGCCCATTGAGAGCGCTAGAATAAGCCCATCACACGATGAGAGGACATGAAGGAACGACTCATCGACCAATATGTTTCTTTCACACACCACTACTTTCTACGGTGTTTGGACGCTAAGGTGGATAAGTGTCATAAACACACCCAACTTGAGTCTAAGAGCACCTACACTAAGGAGGTTTATAATTCCGGGGTTCAACCATTGAAACCCACAATTACTCCTGCGAGTCTCCAAATTGATCACGGTAAAGGAATTGTCCGCGAGAGATATAATTTTGGGGTTCAACCATCGAAACCCGTGATTACTCCTCTGAATCCCCAAATCGATAATGGAAAAGGAGCGATTAGAGACAACTCCAAAACTAGTGGTCACATCAAATGCTATAAGTGTCAAGTACGTGAGCACTTTGCTTACCAATGCCCCACAAAATTTTTCACTCCGAATTTATTGATTAAAAGAGAGTTCTAAGGACCCGGAAAATATGAAAGTGGAAGAAATTGTGTATGACCCTAGTACCGTAATAAGTGAAAAGAGGAGATAGAAGTTGAAGAAAGTCTAGTTTGTGTTAAAGAAACTTCTATTTCCCTTGTGAGTAGTGATGTTGAGTCGCCCACATGTAAGTCAACCAAGCCACCCACGCTCGATTCGACCGAGTCACGTATGCATGATTTGTTAGTGTCCGTAGAGTCAGTTGTGCATGAGTCCTTATTGTTGGTAGAGTCGAGTGTACTTGAGTCTTTGGAGTTGGTCGAACAGAGTACACGCGAGCCATTTGAGTCACTTGCCTATGAGTCATTGGTATCCATATGGTTGGTTACACACGACTTGATGGTGCCGCCCATTGGGTCGAGAGTACACAAGAACCATTAGTGTTAATTGAATCGAGTACCCCAAAGTCTTTGATTTTAGTTGAAATGAGTACGCACAAGTTAATCGAGCCGAGTGTGCAAGAACCATTAGTGTCAATTAAATCAAGTACCCCGGAGTCTTTGGTTTTGGTTGAAGCGAGTACGTGCGAATTAATCGAGCCAAGTGTACATGAGCCATTAGTGTCCCTTGATTCGATCACACATGAGTTGATAGTACCCACAGAGTCGGTTGGGCATCAGTCGTTAATGTTAGTAAAGTCAAGAGCACTTGAGTCAGTTACATGTGAGTCGTTAGCACCGCGTGCATATGAGAGTGTCAAGTCCCTAGGTGCACATACACATCATAAACTTGAGTTGCGTACGAACTCAGATAGGTCTTGAGTCTCATTCTGCATTGTATGCCAAAATTACGCTTAAAACTAATTTGTGCAATGGAGATTCCAAATTATGGGTGGATTTGCCTGTGAGCTTCAAGGATATCTAAATAAGTGGCCATGAAATGGTTCAGAAGAACGAATCCCATCGGGGATCGCGAAGAAGTTCCAAACCCATGTAGCCGGATCTTTTAGGATGGTAGCAAGGAGTTGACCTAAGGTATATGTGCTTGAGCTACCTCAAGGTATGGGGGTTAATTCAACACCCAAGGTGGAAGACCTAGTTCCTCATCTAGGCCCAATCCCACTTCTTAGAAGCCATTTTCAAACGTCAATTCCTTTTGAGTTAATTCGAACCCCACAACCCTTATCTTTTCCTCCTCCGAGCAAGCTGAAAAGCGAGGTTATTGAGAAGATCTTGAATGGTCTTGTAGCACTCACCGATAGTAGATAGTTTCAAGGTTATTTTGTGAAGAGGGTTAGTAAGACGACTTCCGAGAGTGCATGGGTTAATCATGAGAGAGTTCGCCACTGGAGTTCCTATATTCCGACAGATATCACGATCACACTTCTTTGGCGATGAAGTCCTTTGAGTCCGAGAGAGTTGCTGAGAAGCTTTAAAAATATTTGGTAGAGTGGGTTGGCGAGCCAGGTTATTTGATTCATCGAGGAGAGGTTTACTGTGTATGCTCCGATACAATCGACCGAGATGATGATCATATGTCACCAGGTGCCAAGATTGTTTGGGCTAGTTGCAAAGAGTTCCACAGTTCGAGTCCCAATACACTTGATCAGTACTACATGTGTGTTTCATCGGTAAGGTAAATTTTCGAGTCCGAGAGAATTGATGGGGATGCCAACTTTACCGACCAATGTCACAAGCAAGTTTCATCAGTGATGAAACATTTTGGGTCCGAGAGTATTGATGGGGACATCAAGATCGAGCGCATTGGATTTGGGTCGCAACAGGTTTTCCAGTATAAGAAGAAACGACGTAAGAAGAAGCGAGGGAAAAGTGGCATTAAAGAGCGACAAATAGGCTCACAGCCTATTTCCGCTCAAGCGAACACCATCCTCGCTCGAGCGAGCATGCATCAAAAATTAGGCCTACCTTTCGGCCAAAACTCGCGCAAGCGACCTTGGTTATCGCTCGAGCAAGCCATCAAAGAATGAAGAAGATTTTCTCGGGAGCAAGTCGCTCGAGCGAGCATTGGTTGTCGCTCGAGCGAGTCAACGTCGAGCTTTGACGTTTCTAGTCCTTTTCCTAGGTTTTCTTTTAAGACAAAAGTAACTATTTTAGGGTAGTTTAGTAATTTGATGTTTTAGGGTTTTTCTTCTTTTGAGGCTTACTATATAAGGTCCTTATAAGCATTGTAACAGATGGTTGATTGAATAATGAAAAGTGCATTGCATTTTATAGGTTGAGATGAGCTTTGTTGAAGAGTGATTCTTCTTCCTCGTGATCGGTTTGGTGTGAGGCTAAGGGTGTGATGGCCACAAGTTATTTTGATCTTCTCTTTTAACTTTTGCTATTTACTTGATAGTTATTCATCTATCTCATTCCTTTATTTGTTTGCATTCTCAAACCCTAGATCTAGAATAACCCTAATGCCCACAAACTTCTAACCTTTTCTAATTCTAATTCTTTGGGTTGGCCCTTTCTAGGAGCCCATGGTTTTGGCTCGATTTGTTATAGAATAGTAAAGGATACAAGTTACATTACTTTAAATTTTATGTTCAAGGCTGAATCTTATATTGTCCATTTTTTAAATCCCAAGAATTCTTGATAAATATGACCTCTCTGACACTATTCTTATAATAATTATTGTTATAGAACGTGATCAACAAAACTTTTTCTCATCGTCTTAGATTCATAGACCGACCGCTAATAGAAGGAAATGTGATGATATGATGGGTTTTTAAACTCACTGTGCACAATATTTAAACATATATATTCAACATCCATCAGTATGCTTCCCTCAAATCTATTCTTCTTGTGAAGAGATTTTTGGTTCTTCGAGACCAAAGAAAAATATTCACATATATTTCATAATATTGCATTGCATACTGAAAGGAACACTTACCTTCTTTGCCTTCTCAACTCTATCAACCTTGAAAGATGATCTAGTGCTTCCCTCGAGCTAGCATATTCAGATTTTATTACAATATCTAGAAGTGAAAGACACAAAGGTCAAATTTACAAATAATTTACCAGCAGATACAGAATTAAAATAAATAAGCAACCAATATGATCTAATGAGGGCAGCACAATAAATAAAAAGAAAAAAATATTTAGATATTTGTAATACAAACATTACACACTTAGGGCTCGTTCGAGAGTCCTGAATCAGCAGGATTCTTGGTTTCAACTCTGAAAGTGGGGTAAGAAACCACCTTTCCGCGAGTTTCTTACGTTCGCAAGTTCAAGTGGACCCCGCACGAAAAAGGCCACCTTCCTCCCCAAAAGCGACGTTTCTCTTTCTGTCCAAAAGTCTTAGAAAAGCCAGGATTCTTACCCCAGCATTGTATACTCCTCCCAAAGCGTTACACCTGATTGCAACTCCATCATTTGTGAGTCCCAACAGCGTGAATTAAAAGGGTAGCTTTAAACGCACCCACTGAATCTTGTTGGGCACCTACGCTAAAAACCATTGATTGCTTTAAATCAGATGGAGATAGTTTTTCACTCCAATCTTCAACAAAAGGGATCCTGAGATCATGATGCACTTATCAGACCGTAAATTTAGATCCTGAGATCATGAGATCCTGAGATCCTGATGCACTTCATAGCAACAAAAGGGATCCTGAGATCCTGAGATCATGATGCACTTCATAGCAACAAAAGGGATCACGTGGCACAGATCCCAAAAAAGTGGCCTAAAATCACATGGCACACCTCACGCTCAAACGTGACTTTAGGGCTACGTTTTTAGGATTTGTGCCATGTGGAAGTGGAAACTAACCCTCTGATAGGTGCGCCATGATCTCAAGATCCATTGTGTAGAAGATTGGAGTGAAAAACGATCCCCGTCATTTGATTTAAAGCAATCACTGATTTTTAGAATAGGGCCAAGCAAGATTCGGTGGGTGCGCTTAAGGCTTCCTTTTGTAGCTATGAAGTGACTACAGTTGGAGCCCCAATGTACATATATATACTTCTTTTTCCTTATGCACATATTTATAAGAATGAAGTTTGTTTTAAGGGAGCCATTACTTGCACTCAGAAACTTGGCCCTTGCCTTGAAGTTAAAGAAAGACTTGGTATTTTAGGGACATGTGATGATGAAAATGCAATCTTTGCCGTCCGATTTGAAGTTCATGATCTAGAGTTATTTAGAACATAAGATTGGATCAAAACATGATCTTTATCATATGATTTATTACAGTCAACTGTTGAATTATATAATAGCCTTTGACTAAAGTTAATCACATGATGAAGATTATGTTTTGTGCTAATCATTTGCACTTAATATCTTTAAATCATGACCGTTAAATCAAACGATTTAGATGGTGTTTTCAAATAGTAGAGATCACCAAACTTGCAAGTCTGTATTTTAAATTCGGTGCAAGGGCCAAGTTTCCGAGTGCAAGTAATGACTCCCTTGTTTTAATTGGGCCCCAATGTTCATAATATTCATGACATTATACTACTATATTGGAGTCGTGTATATAATTTAGTAAGTATGTCTCGAAAAATTATATTCGACAATAAATCCATCAAATAAGTTCAACCTTGAATGGATGGGTAACCCGTAAAACTTTAATCAAATTTGAGTACAATGAGTAGTCCGATGATTAACATTCGTACGGCGGTAGCACAACCACCGATTCAATCAATTCTGAACTTTTCAAAAAAAAACTTAAGAACGATTGAGAAATTAGCATTTCTGAGAAGAACCACGAATTAGAGCAATTTAAGAACACATACAGGAAAAGACAGGAATCAGAGTCTGCTAAGAATCAGCAGGATTCTGAGTTGCCAAGATTCAGAGCTTTTCTAGGAAAAGTCAGGAATCACCTGGATGAGGCCTTAGAGAAGAATCACATTAAACATGTAGAGAAAAATCACATTAAGAACAGTTTAGTTCACCAATTAAGTAGATAACATAGTAAAACAAAAAATAGAAAAAAGCCCCAATGGCCTTAATACACTAATTCTAACAGCCAATTCTTAAACTAATTAAGAAAGCCTTGATTTAGAAACCATGAAACGGAAACTTGCAATACAATGATTGGGGAGTAAGGAGCATCATAGGAAATCTTGGGCGAGACGAGACGTCTCGCCTCTCGCACCTCAAAGAAACGAGAATAGGTTGTGATTCTTTCCGAGAACTAACATAAAAGATATTGATTTTATATTTTAGTTTATATAGGGTGTTATGCCTATGCAATATTAAAACTGTATTGCTGATTTTATTTGTATACATGACACTATTTTATTTCACCGTATCCTATCTATGTGATGATTTCATGAATGGCAATCATGGTGCACCCAAATTTGTGCACGCTAATATTGCTAGTATTCTTATTTTTTAACAGCTAATATTAAAGATCCTTGATCCGACGGTATACAATTGATTAATAGGTGTCATTCATGGATCAAAATATCGTCCGATACCGATACGTATCGGACGATACGTATCGGTTTTGGACCTCACCGATACGATACAATGGGTTTTTATCGCCCCCCTGAAAAAACAGTCAAATTATCGTTCAATGTATCGTTCGTATCGGACGATAATTTGAAATTATTGTCCGATAATTTCAAATTATCGGTTTTAATGTTTTTGTTGTTTTTTTTTTTTATTTTTTGGAAAAAATCGGAGCGTATCGTCCGGAACCGATACGTATCGTCCGATACGTATCGGTTTTGGGGCTGGAGGATACGTATCGAAAAAACGAGATTTTGATCCTTGGTGTCATTCTTTTACTAAGATGTGTTCCAATCATGAACAGCCACTTGGACTGTTTAGATTGATCCCCAATATTTGCCACATGGCATAACAGTGAGGTATTCTTTGATGGTGTAAGATCAAACGCCTATTTTAATGGGGATTATTCAAAAGGTTATTTTTTAACAGCTAATATTAAAGATCCTTGATCTGACGGTATACAATTGATTAACATGTGTCATTCTTTTACTAAGATGTGTTCCAATCATGAACAGCCACTTGGACTGTTTAGATTGATCCCCAATATTTGCCACATGGCATAACAGTGAGGTATTCTTTGATGGTGTAAGATCAAACGCCTATTTTAATGGTGTAAGATTATTCAAAAGGTTATTTTCGTTTCACGCTATCTCACCGAGACACGGTCATTTCAAACCATGGTAAGGAGACATTGATGAGTGATGATTCTCTATCTTAATAAGACACAAGCAGCGACACTAGCAAATTATCCAAACTCAACAGAAACGAAAAAAAAACACACAAGCAAACAAATATATAGAAGTCCATACGCCTTCATTAAGGCGTGATTTGCAGACACATTTTTTCTGCAAAAAAACACACCATAAAATCAAGAAAGTTTACATCTTGATTAAACTCATTTTTTTAACAAAATAATTAACATGTTACAAACCTTTGCATTGACAAACCATTTTGAAATGAATATTATATTACAACTTTTTACTTTTTTTATTGTGCATCCAAATGAAGTCAAAGAATCTAGAACTAGGCTCCAGGACTAAACCCTAAATCCTAGCCATCAGACAAGATTCAGGAAACAATTATATGGCAAATAATGCGGGCAAATTCAATTGCTAGAGTTACTAAATTATCTTCCAAAGCAATTAATGGAATAAAAAGTATATGTGAATGCATAAACAACAAACTGATCACGAGAAATCTAAGAACAACACAACATGATAATTCAAAAAAATCGATAATTCATGTATATATATATATGCAATATTGAACGCTCTTCTACACGTAGATAATCTATACCGAATAAATCATAGACAAACAAAAAAAAAATCAAAATTCCAATTTCTGACCCGAAGAACAACCGTAGTATCTAGTGTAAATTTCTGCTGATAAAGAAAGAAACCTGCGTACCGCAGTATCTAGTGTAAATTTCGAAGATGTCGACTTGGTTCGAACCAGAGGAATCCATGAACACCGAGAAATCAGATTTCAAAAGCTAGGGTTTCCTTATTTTCAGAGAGTGTAGAAGAGGAGGCGGCAACCACCCGATTTCCGGCCTCGGGGACCGTCACAGTTGAGAGAGAGAAAGAGAGAGAGAGAGAGAGGTGGAGGGGGGGAGAAGAACCAAAATTGATGAGATATGATCCGACGCACGTGCGTGACCCCTGCAATCCAACGTCTCAAAATATCTCACACGCATCTCACGCCATGAGTGCGCTGGCACACCTGATCATCAAATGGCGTCTGACTACTGCATACTCTAACTGACGACTTATGTGGCCACTAGGAAACTCTTTCACAAAATTCTCCTCGGGAACCATAACTTGCACACACTTTTTAAGTGATTGCACTATATTGCATCGAATTTCAAAGAAAGACTTGTAATTTTGGCAACCTCTAATATGTGAACACATTATCTAATTCGATTGATTTGAAGGTCCACAAAAGAGTAGAATAAAATATAATTTTTCCCAATTGATTAAATGGAGTCCAAGGTTATTATATAATTCAACAACTTACTACAATAAATGATATAACAAGTATCGTATTTTACTCCAATTTTATATATTAAAGATCCATTCATCATGAACTTTAAATCATGTGGCCCATATTGCATTTCTACATATCACGCGTCCCTAGAATATCAAGTCTTTCTTTATATTCAATACAATTACATGAAAAATGTGTGCAAGTAATGGCTCCCTTCTCCAAATTAATCAAAAATTTGATAATAAAAAGAAAATTCTTTAAATAAGTTTTGCACCCAAAAATTCACTTAATTTTCTTTCTTTTTTTTTTATTTCAAACTTTTTTAAATTTTTGTCACTAATTATATTTCGAAAGGGACCGACTCTCCTCCCCGTCATTTAAACACCAAATCGTATTGAAACGATCTGACAGAATTTATTGGCTTATGATCTTTGAAATTCATATCGTCAAAGTGAGATGATTCTTACTTTTTGGGAGGTTCGAATTATCTTATTTGTACACTCTAGTACCAACAGTTGTTCTTAATTTTGATGGTTGATATTAAAATTCATCGATCGGATGATTTACATCCAATTATAAGTATGATCATTTGGCAAAGACATGTTCCAAAGATGGATTGTCACTTTGGGAAATTTAAATTGATGTGTGCCACATGACACAATGATAATTACAGTTAAATGGTTTGAGATAAGAAATAACATTTTAATAGTGGTGTAAGATTATTTAAACGCCATTTGGTCTTTTAATGTTGATTAGGAGCCATTATCCCTTCTTTAAATAGGTTTTTCATTGACTGCATTTTCTTTTGATTTGTCAATTTTTCTTTAATTTTTTTGAATTTGATAATTTTTTCCAAAGTTTGTTGAATTTTTGTCATTGTCATACATGCTTTAATCGTACTTCTAATTATTTTTAATAATTGTATCTAGACTATTTAATAAATTTATTTTATTATTTAAGGACATATTTTTTTAACTTTAAATAATTATATATATAAGTGCATGCCCTCTATGGGAGGACGGTCACTGTCCTCCAAGGTTTCATGTGGAGGTCGGTGTGGCACTTAGAACATTGTGTCAATGCCATCTAGAGCTTGGGTGCACTATTTAGATCATCTTTTTTTAAAAAAATAATTTGAAAACTCATCTCTATCGTTTGTTTTTGAGTCGTGAAATATGGACCATTTAAACTAATCAAAATTTGATTTATGCTTTTAGACAGTTTTTTCTAAAATTTCTTTCTTCAATGTTGATATAAGCCATCCACCCGTGCTCCGTGTGGCACTCAAATAGTATTTTGGGTGTCACAGGGACCTCCATATGTATCGTGGAGGACGGTGACCATCCTCTACTGGAGAACCTAATCGGCTCACAATAACCTCGTTCAAGATACACATGGAGGTTCACGTGGGATTCAAAACACATTTTGGGTGTCATATAGAGTAGGGTGCATTGTTAGATCAATTTTGAAAAGAAAAAAAATCAAAAAAGTATTTTTACTGCATAAGTCAAACTTATACTAGTTTCAACGGTCCAAATTTTATTTATAAAAAATACAAGATAAAGATGAGTTTTCAATTTTTTTTTTTTTTTCAGATATGATCTAAGCAATGCTCATGTTCTCCATGTGGCATCAAAATAGTGTTACGAGTGCCACATGGAGCTTCATGTCAGATCTTGGAGGACACTCGTCGTCCTCCATTGAAGGATGGAACCCTTTTCCTATATATATTATGATGACCCGGGCCCACATGCCACAATATTGTCCGGTTCTTGGCTTAAGTCTCTGCCCCAATTTTAGTTTTGGCATGGGCTTAAGTCCTCACTCAAAACATGTCATGGCATGTAGCATCCGCAATCACATATAGCTCAGGGTTAAGACTTTTCTCTATCCGATGTGGGACTATTACAATCCCCCCACCTTATAGAAGAGTTGTCTTCGGCTTTGATATCATTCTGTGACGACCCAGATCCACATGCCACAATATTGTCCGATTTTGGGCTTAAGTTCTCGCCCCAGTGTTATTTTTGGCATGGGCTTAAGTCCCCACCAAAAACGTGTCATGACATGTAGCATTCGCAATCACATATAGCCTAGGATTAGGACTTTTCCCTATCCGATATAGGACTATTACAATCTGTGAAGACCCAGACCCACATGCCACAATATTGTTCGGTTATGGGCTTAGGTCCCCACCTCGATTTTGTTTCTAGCATGGGTCTCCACTCAAAATGCGTCATGACATATTGTGTCCGCAATCACATATAGCCCAGGGTCAAGACTTTTCCCTATTCGATGTGGGACTATTACAATCCCCCCACCTTATAGAAGATATGCCATCGGCTCTTATACCATTCTGTGAAGACTTAGACCCACATGCCACAATATTGTCTGGTTTTGAGCTTAGGTCCTCGACCCGATTTTGTTTCTGGCATGGGCTTAAGTCCCCACCCAAAACGCGTCATGACATGTAGTGTTTGCAATCACATATAACTCAGGGTCAAGACTTTTCCTTATCCGATGTGGGACTATTACAATCGTTTTGAGTGGAGTCTTAAGCCCATGCCAAAAATAAAATAGGGGTGGGGGCCTAAGCCTAGAACCGGACAATATTGTGGCATGAGGGTCTAGGTTGTCACATATATTGATAGTTTATAATTATTTTATAATTATCACCTATTAGTAAGATGGCAAGTCTGCATTTGACTTGATATTAAGTGCACGGATCAATGCACCAAAGGCAGTTTTTTTAACATAAAATATGACCGTACACGGGTGCATAGTTGATAAATTCAGGGTTGATAGGTTTCCACCTATCTCTTATTAGCTTAGGTCTCATTCAGGTGTTTTTTAGCTTCTTCTCAGAAAAACTTTGAATCCTGACAACTCAGATTCCTGTTAATTCTTTGCAGACTCTTATTCTTGTCTATTCCCAGATATGTTCTTAAGTTGTTATGATTCCTAGTTTTTCTCAGAAAAGTTAATTTCTCAATCGTTCTTAAGTTATTCTCTGAAAAACTCATAATCGGATGAATATGTGATTGTGCTACCGTCGTGCGAATGTTAATTATCGGATTACTTGTCGTACTCGGATTTAGCTAAAAATTTTAGGGCGACCAATCCATGCAAGGTTGGATATGTGGCAGGTTTATTTTTGAATATAATTTCTAGAGACGTACTTATAACACCAAAAATGTTTTATTATATATATATATATATATATATATATATATATATATAGGGAGCCGGTTAGGTCCTCCAATGGAGGACGGTGACAGTCCTCCAAGATCCACGTGGCACCCAAAATACTTTTTGGATGCCACATGGAGCACAGGTGGACAATTTAGATTAATATTTAAAAAAAAATTAAATTTTTTTTTTTACCCCATAAGTCAAAGTTTGATAGTTTTCATTGGTTCACATTTTACAGTTCAAAAAATACACGATAGAGATGAGTTTTTTTTTTTTTTTTTTCAAAGATGATCTAAGCAATGCACCCAAGGTCCACGTGGCATTGAAATAATATTTTGGGTGCCACGTGGAGTTCCACGTGGAAAGTTGGAGGACGGATCCCTTTTCCAATATATATATATATATATATATATATATATATATATATGTGTCAAATAAAAATTATAAACTCATGAAAGTGTTCGGCTCGATATCATTAATGGCATATGATGAGGTTCATTAGTCCAATACATTCAAAATTGGCTTAATCGAAAAGTCAAAATAAAAAATACAAAGCAAAAAAGAACTTACGAAAAACGACATATAACACTAAAGATGACTATGAGGTAGCGTCGTTGTCGTCCTCATCCTCGGAAGAGATTGAGGCAGTCATCATCTATTTGAGAGAACCAGTATGATTGTCCCAACTATCGTCGCGAACATGTTATAAGGAGGCTCCCAATCGGGGTCTAGTTCATTACATAAAAAAGCACGTCACTTGTTGAAAAGATCTTGGGGAGTAACATGGGGATTTGATTATTAAACTCTTGAAGATGATATCTTATATATATATATATATATATATATATATATATATATATATATATATATATATATATAATGGGCATGACTCTTTTGACCAGCATTTACGCACCAAAATAGTGTTTAAATGATCCTATAATGTTGATGGGCTCAATGTATGGGTAATCCATACCGCCAAAGTGATTTCATAACTTGAAGGGTAGTGGGCCCAAATATTAAATATTTTGAGAGGTTTTAACCATCCGATCTGTGCACTCTAATATCAACCATTGTGTGTAGTTCTAATATCAAACTTGCTTTTCGGAGGGCTCACATCCACTTATGGGCATGATTCTTTGGCTATAACATTTTTCAATCATGGATTGCGCCCAGAACCATTTAGATTGATCATAAATCAGTGCTACATGGAATATTAGGCAAAGACACTTCAATGGTGTGAGTTAACAAATTATAATTTAGTGGTTGTAGATCATTTAAACACCATTTTAAATGTTGGTCAGGAGCCATTATACAATATTAATTTTTATTTTTTACATAATTTAGTATAGTGTTATAGTGGTTGAGTGATTGTTTAGTGACACCTAGGTTCTAAGTTCAAGTCTCTTTAGGCACTATATTTTTATTTTTATTAAATACTAGTAAAATGGCAAGTGCAAATGCAGATGGACATTAGAACCTTTATATGTTTTATGATTTATTAAAGAAAAAAAAAAAACTTATTACTATGTTTCTTATGTCTTCATTATGTATAATTTAAAATTATAAAAAATTTAATATATATATATATATATATATATAACTTATATTGTCAACTATAGAACATGAAGAAAAAAAATAAAAACTAACAAATAAGTATAATCTAGAAAATTCAATTAAATCGAAAATGAATATTTCTTCTCGACTTTAACTTTCTTGAGGATTTTATTGTCTCACCATCCGTAGTCTCGTATTTAATATTTTGACATATCTACGACCTTGTAAGACAATTTTGGTAAATTGTATCTTGCACTTTGATTTGAACAAAATACTTATTTTTGAGATATTTGTTCATTTTCGAGATATTGACACCAAATTTGATTTTAAGGCCACTTTTTTGGGATCTGTGTCACGTCAAATCAATGCCTGTCCATTTGATGGTACACCCATTATTTAGAGATCAAGTGTGTCAAAGGTTAGAACAAAAAACATTTTTCATCATTTGGTTCAAAACTAGCAATTGGTTTTAACATGGGCGCCCTAATAGATTCGATGAGCATAGTTAAAGGTAAAATCACATTTGATAAAATCGCGTGTCATTCTATAATATCCCGAAAATTTGAGCATTTAACAACTTTGACCTCGGGATTCGTGCCCGATTGATCGTAGATTTGACCAAGTGATGGTCAAACTTAGAATTCATAGAGTGATGAACTGATGTGATGCAAATGTGACTTAAGTGTAGTGAATGTTATTGGTTTAGAACTTCATACACCTATCTCTGGTGTATGCGCTTAACGTCGAAACCAAAGAGAGGTTATAAGGGTTTAATAACCCTAGAATCCTTTTGTTTTGGGTTGTTGAAGAGAGAGTTAAGAAGATAAAGAGAAAGAGGAGGAGACTAATTGTCAAAGAGTTATTGTGTTGGATTGAGGGAAAGTGAAGCATTGATTGCCGGATTCAACGCGTTGGAGCCGTTGAAGCAAAAAGTTGGAGCCCTAGCCATTCCAACCAAGATTTTAATCAATTTGAGATTGATTGAATGTGAGTTTTAAATTAGTGTTAATGCATAAATTGTAGATGATTAAATTCGATCAAATGTACTTAAAAGAGTAGATTAAAGGCTTAGAAAAGAAAGGGAAAAAGATTTGGAAGAACAGCCAGAAAGGGGGCTGAATCGGACCAAATCGATTAATCAAAATTGGGATTCGATTAATCGATTTTGGTCTGGAAGTTGAAAAGTCAGGTAAGCATGATTTCGATTAATCAAATTAGATTTCGATTAATCGATTTGGATGTTCGATTAATCGATTTGGAAATCGACTAATCGACTAGGTACTTCCAGTGGCTGGAGAAACATGACTTGGGGAAATCGACTAATCGAGTTGAGAAATCAATTAATCTACTTTGGATTTCGATTAATCGATTTGGAATCGACTAATCGATTTCGGAATTCGACTACTCGATTTGAGAATCGACCTTATTATGTTAGAGACTTCGATTAATCGATTTTGGAAATCGATTATTCGATTTGGGCTTCGATTTATCGATTTTGGAAATCGATTAATCGATTTGTGTTTCGATTAATCGATTAATCGACTTTGGCAGTTTTACTTAACTTTCTAGTTTTACTTAACTTTATTACATCTTTAGTGATGTATTGCATGTGTTATGATGTACCATAGGTGGTACGTGTGAAAGCGAGCATAAGGAGCCGTGTGGGACCTTGATGCTAAGACCTTCAAAGAATTGAGGTAGGGAATACCTTGAACATGTTCTTTAATTTCAAGAGCATGTATGTAGTGATATAATTATCAAATTTAAAGTTGTTTTAACTATAAAAAGCTTTGTAAAAATAGGTGTGTGTGTAACACCAAGAATGTGAAAAAGGCATATGTGTGATGCAAGTGATTAAGATTAAGTAATCTAATAAAAATGAGGCATCTCTAGGGGATGAGAAAGTAATAAAGACATCAAGTATAATGCGAGTAAGATATACATCCCAGGGATGTATATGTGATTGAATAATTACTGTTGAGGCCTAATTGGTATAAAATAGTACTTTATACGGTGAATAACTATATGTAAAGCACATGTTATTTTTGTTATTTGAAGTTTGTTTAGAATACCCTATCGACGTGGCGGGATACCCACGACTGACGCGACATGATATCCATGACCGGTATGACGGCCAATCCATGCACCAGTACGGAGGTTTATCCGTAACAGTAAGTACATCCCAAGAATGTTGAGTGAGATTTAACCCCGCCGCCTAGTGAGAAAGGGGCTTGGGTAGTATTCCCAGGGAACACATTATTTACAACTGTCTATTTAAGCGACGATGGTGGGTATTCCATCGGGGCTCGATGCTATATTGCTTGGAGATTACTTAAGTTAAAGATTTAAGTTTTGCTTTAGGCCTGTTCAGTGTCATTCATGATAAATCAACAGTAAAGTAAGACATGCTAATTACCAGTAAACTTGAATGCAAATTATCAACTTTTAAACTGTTTTCTAGCAAATGCATAGACACATCATGCTTAGAATATCATGGAATATATGTGAGTATTAATTTATATGTTCATTGTGTTTGTTCCCTATTGAGCTAGGATGTAGCTCACTCCTTTAAACTATACGTTGCAGGTCCACTGATAGCAGTAGCTGAGGCTTCGGGAGACGTAGATCCGGGTGATTCGAAATGCGTGCCTGGAGACAAGTTGGAGCCTCCTCCCGAGGACTTCTTCTAGGAGACTCTATTGTGTACTTTGACAGAGAGTAGTTTTTGAGAGCAGATTGTACGGCTTGGTATGCCAAGCCTTTATTTTGATAGCAATGTAATTAAATTGACTTAATTCTTTTGGCGAACCACCTGGGGTGATCTGTTTATCACCGATGGTTCGGGTCGGTTCTCTGTTCATGCAGTGGCATGAAAGTAGAGCTGTCTTTTGCATGTGCCAGTTGGGCATATTAACTTTTTCCGCTTTATGAAAGTATTTGCTTATTTATTTATCATTGCTTGTTACACCAATGTTCCGTGCATAGTTTTGGGACACGGTCTGGAGGATCGTGCTGATGGCATGGGTTTCGAGGTGTCGAAATCCGGGCTGTCACACATTCATCTTGTTTAAATTTGATTTTAAGGTCACTTTGGAATCTGTGCACATCAAATCATATCTGACCATTTGATGGTACATCCATAATCTCAAGATCATGTGTATGAAAGATTGGAACGCAAAGCGTTGTTATCATCCAATTCAAATCAGTCAATGGGTTTTAACATGGGTGCTCTCAAAGATTCAGTTGGAGTCTTTAAAGGTACGTTTGAAGGTGAGGTCTTACATGGGCGCTCTTAAAGATTCCGTTAATGTATTTAAAGGTACGTTTGAAAGTGGGGTTTTGATTGGCATGCCGAGTTGCTATGGTTTGATCAGGTCTAACTGGTTGAACTCTAAATGTGGTTCAAACATATTTGAGAAGTGTTCGTGCGTTGTACATGGACACCGTAAAATGAAATATCAAAGATGGTTTTAATTATAAGTTAAAATTGATTGATTGTATAAAATCATAATCGTATATTATTAGTCAATTACTAAAAAACTAATAACAATTATTGTTAAATATTATATTGATTCGAGTAGTTCGTAGAACTTATTCTTTTATAATATTTAAAAATTAATTAAAAATCATCTTACTCAATGATAAGCATGTTAGAATATTTGTTTTGATTGATGAAGACAGTAAAATTAATAAAAAATTGGGTTGACGAAGTAACAAATTCAATTTCATATCTAATTAAATTATCAATTAAATTGGGTTCGAATTTTTATACCCTTCGTATTTATTAATTATTATTTAAAAGATGAATAGTAATGACCATCCATACATAGGGGTCTAAGTTTTGACCTGAAACTCGAACCCGACTTGAAAACCGGTGAATCGAACTAGTCTAAACAGATCCGAAAATCGATACTGAACCTATTTTGGACCCGTTTCGATTTGTGGGGGCAAAAATCGAGAATTTATTAGGTAGGATGAGAAAACCGAAAAAGTAGCTTAAAATAATAAAATGGTAATTGCACCCCATTCAAATCCATGATTACTTGGAATTAGGTGATGGAGATCGTTTTTCACCCCAATTTTTCGTACGATAGATCTTGAGACCACGATCTTACCCTTGGATGATTAGTTTCTTATTCTGCGTGACACATATTCCAAAAAAAGGCCCTATAATCACGTTTAAGCGTGATGTGTGTCATGTGACTTCAGGCAATATTTTTGTAATTTATGCCACATGAAATAAAAATATGATTGTTTGATGGTACGCCCATGGTCTCAAGATCCATTAGTGGAAGATTGGAGTGAAAAATGATCATCTTCTGACTCCAAGCAATCAATGAGTTTGAATTGTCTTTAAACGTAGGCACCGACAAGGTACCTATAAAATATAAGAGGAATGATTACTTGCACCGAAAATTATGCTATTGTACCTAATTCAAAAGTAAATTTGATATTTATGGGACCTATGCGGGTACTTCTATATGTTTACTTAAGGCGCCTATATAAGAAATTTCTTGAAACCCATTAACTTCTTGGAATCATATGATGCAGATCGTTTGTCCCCCAATATTCTAGAAAGCGGTTCTTGAGATCATGAGCATTCTATCAGATGGTCAAGTTTTGATTGTTTTGATTCAACATGGCACAGATCCGTAAAAATGGCCTTAAAATCACATGGTCAAGTGTGTTGAACGTTCAAACGAAAAACATTCTCCATCATTTGGTTTTAAATTGTCAATTGGTTTTAACATGAGCGCCCTCATAGATTCGGTGGGTGTATTTAAAGGTAAATTCACATTTGATAAAATCACCTGCCAATCATCTCGTTTAAATTTGATTTTAAGGTCACTTTGGAATCTGTGCACGTCAAACCAACGTTTGGCCATCTAATGGTACGCCCATAATCTTGAGATCAAGTGTGTGAAAGATTGGAACAAAAAACGTTGTTATCATCCAATTCAAAGCAATCAATGCAAGAAAAGTAATCAGTTCTCCTATTTTAATTTTAAAATATGTAGAAGTTTTAGGGAGGAGAAAATATAGGTGCTCATAAGAAGTTTCATTTAGTTTTTTATTTTATTATTTTATTTTTTTTTGAAAAAATTGATATTTTGAATAGTGTTCAAATTATCGACCAATAATTTCTTTGAAGGTTGGTACATTTTGGCCGAAATTTTCGAGTTTTCGTTTCGGGCTTGGCTGAAACCGGTGCATATCGGCTGATGATTTTAATTATCGGCCAATGTTTTGAACCATGGTTTGAACACTTTTTTAGGCTTGGGATCTTCCTATGATGTTTAGACTCTTGGCTACTTTGGATTGGTCAAAAAGTCTTCTACGTGGCTTAGAAAGTGAGATGGTGAGAGCTTTGGCTTAAGCCTAAGGGGGCTCCTATCAAGGCATCAACCCTTGAAACAACATAACTAGGAGACTCATTGGTCAGGGCAAGGTTCAAGATTTTAATGAAGCTGCATGGAACTAGCCCACAGATTGCCAATATTATTGGGGTTGAGGTGGGCTAGATCGTTAATTACTGACTTAATTACCTTAGCTCATACCTAGCCTATAGCGGGTCGGCTTGAGTCGCAAGCCAGCACCCCGATATCTCTATATATGGTCTCAATTAATCAGCTCGGGCCGGATTTTGGCTAAGCTTAAATAGGCCAATTTTTAATTAAGCTTTTGAAACTACCCAATATCTGGCACGACTAAATCTCGGGCCTACCTGTCTTAGACATACCCCGCCAATTGTGAGCCAGGATCAGCTCAAGCCCGGCCTATCAAGACCCATAAATATATAACATAACTCCAACCATCCATGCTTACTTATCACAAAAAGTGCTCCCTCCAACCTGTCCAACTAACTTCCACTCTGGCACTTCCATCTCACCACACTCCTGCCACTCTCCTCCTAAAACACACTCTCCACCTCACCATAAAATAGCTCTACCAGCTCCAAGCACCTCCTCACCAACCCACCTCCCCCTTCCCTCCACCCAATCTCATAGCCATCAAGTTCATCACAGCCCACTCCGCCCATGCCAACCTCCGCCACGCCGCACTCATCTTCGCCCACTTCTCCACTACCCCCAACATTTTCTCCTGGAATGTCATCCTCAAAGCCCTATGTGAGGTGGCTGGCGGTGTGGTCAGCCGTAGGGCCACTTGTGCCACTAGTACGTCAGGCATTGGTGAGTTGAAGCTGGGGCATCGTCGGCGCTTAATCAAGTCATGAGGGCTTCATCATAGGTACTCCGAGAGATTTGGTTGTGGGCCAAAAGGGCCCGCGACATAGTGGCAACTTGGTTCGTAACACAGTGCCAACAGGGCACACGATGCGGTGGCGACATATCCATGTAGGGGAGCGATGCAGGGCATTGCGATGTGAATAGTAAAGTATGTTAAACCAATACGTTTAAGGTCCTCCTGCCATTTGGCCTGAATTACTATTTTACCTTTATATATGGGGAAGTGATCTAACAATCACGTGATGTGTCGCTGGCGTAAGTGATTTCCTATGGAACTCGTACGATAGCCTTGTGGGCTTGAGTTCGTGCATCCGGGCCTCGTTGCGGTGTTGGGTCGCTCTTGTCACATCGTGCGCTGGAGCCATCGTGTTGGTGGTCCACGACCACCTTCCATGGTGCAGACCCAGACCCTATGTGGGGTTGCCCCTAAGATTGTCGCTGCGTATAACTATATGAATTGTATTCGGGAATTCGCATAGTTTCTAACCTAATGCGTTACAGTGCAAGTTTGAAATGTGAGTAGGCCGATCTAGTTCAGAAAAGCTAGTTGCCGCATGACAGATTATGTTCCAAAGAGTAACTCTGTGACATTTGGTATCAGAGCCTAGAGATGGTAGAGGGGACCAGTAGTGGTACACATAGACGTACAAGAGAACGTTTAGATAACCTTGAAGGTCAGGCAGAACAGTTTGAGACAGTGGTTTTGCTTGTAGCAGGCCATGCAGAAAGATTAAGCAAGCAGAAAGAAAACCATGCCATATTGGCTGAAAACCACGCCACATTAGTGGAGAACGTGAAAATTCTTACCAAGGATACGAGGGCCACCGTCGAAGCCCTTCGTTTACAGATCGATGACCTGACCACCAAGATGAACGTCCTGATGAGGGCGATTAGTTCTGGGACTGCTCAACAGCCAGAAGCTCCCCAACGGAAGGTTAAAATACCTGAGCCACGGTGCTACGGGGGAGCTTGTGACGCTAAGGAATTAGAGAATTTCTTATGAGATATTAAGCAGTACTTCCGTGTCGTCCCACCTACAACCGAAGCTATGAAAATGATCACAGCGACCATGTATCTCGAGGGAGATGTTAAATTATGGTAGCGTACACACTACGAAGAGATTCAAGGTGGACGCTGTGTTGTAGATACGTGGGAGGATTTGAAGAAAGAATTAAAAGCTCAGTTCTTGCCTGAAAATGTCGACTTTATCGCTCGGCGGAAATTACGAAAGCTGCAGCACACATGCACAGTAAGAGAATACGTGAGGCAGTTCTCCGCCTTGATGTTGGACATCAAGGAAATGTTCGAGAAAGACAAATTATTCTACTTCCTTGAAGGCCTTAAGCCATGCGCGTAGACGAAATTAAATAGAAGAGCCCTACCGGACCTAGTAGCCGTGCAGGCTGCAGCAGAATGATTAACGGACTATGGGCCATCATATCAAAATAAGAAGAGATCGCACGAGAACAAGGGTGATTCGAAGAATCCGTCAAAAGATAATAAAAAAAGCAAGAGCGGCACACATAAAAAGAAGGTGCATGGAAAAGAATCACATGCAAAGTCAACTTAGTCCGCTAACTACGTACCGAAGTCAGGTTGCTTCCTGTGTGGAGGGCCTCATTGAGTTAAAGATTGCCCACAGAAACAATCGTTAAATGTCCTTCGCGCTACCACTAGTGCTCCTACACCTCCTGCTGCGAAAGAATAAAAAATATAGGGGCACTCAAGTTGCTGAATGCCATAAAGGGCTAAGTAGAGAAAGGAAAGACGGTCGCGTCCAAGGGACTGATATACATAGAAGTGTGCATCAATGGGAAAAATACTCGTGCAATGGTTGACACGATCATCACAGACAAAGAAGCACGTCGCCTAGGATTGAAATTGGAGTAAGACTCTAGCCGGATAAAGGCCGTGAACTCTGAAATGCGCCCCATAGCTGGGATAGCAAATGGCGTACCTGTGCAAATAGGGCTGTGGATTAGATCGGAAAACTTTATGGCAGTATAAATGGATGATTTCAAAGTTATTCTTGGGTTGGAACTCCTACACCAGGCCAAAGCCATACCCATGTCGTACCTCGGATCAGTGTGTATGTTTAGAGAGGATAATCCTTGTATGATCCCCGTCATTTAGAGAGGCAAAGAAGTAGAGTGTTGAGTTTATCTCGGCGCTCCAACTCAAGAAGGGACTAAAGAGGGGGGAACTTACATTTCTTACAACGCAGATAGAAGAGAACACGACAAGGTCAATTGAAGTTGTGCCAGAAAGCCTGTCAGGGCTTCTCGGAGAATTTAAGGATATCATGCCACCAGAGTTGCCGAAAGTGTTGCCACCTAGGAGATCAGTGATCACCAAAATCGAGTTAGAACTAGGTGCGAAGTCGCCGGGTAAAACTCTATACATAATGGCCCCTCCAGAGCTAGCCGAGTTACGTCGGTAGTTAGATGAGTTATTGGGGGCAGGGTTTGTTCGATCGTCTGAAGCTCCATTTGGCGCCCCAGTTCTATTTCAGAAGAAACGTGACGGTAGCCTTCGATTATGCATCGACTACAGAGCGCTGAATAAGGTCACCGTCAAAAATAAATATCCAGTACCATTGATTACAAATTTGTTTGATCAGTTGGGCAATGCGAGGTACTTTTTCAAGCTGGAATTGAGATCTGACTACTATCAGGTGTGAATCGCCGAGGGAGATGAAAGCAAGACTACCTCTGTGACCAGGTATGGGGCCTTTGAGTTTCTAGTGATACCCTTTGGGCTGACTAATGCCCCAGCTACCTTCTGCACCCTGATGAATGAGTTGTTCAACCCTTACCTCGACAAGTTCGTGGTGGTGTATCTGAACGATATCGTTGTATACAACAATACATTGAAAGAACAACTCGTCCACTTCCAAACTATATTCAATGTTCTGCGAGAAAACAAACTTTATGTGAAGAAAGAGAAGTGCTCATTTGCACAAGAAGAGATCATGTTCTTGGGGCACCGTATTGAGGGAGGAAACATCATCATGGACCTTGAAAAAGTTCGTGCAATTCAGGAGTGGAGAGTGCCAAAAGAGTTGACCGAGTTGCGGTTGTTTTTGGGTCTTGTCAATTATTACAGAAGGTTTATCCCCAATTATTCACACTGTGCGGCACCGCTGACTGACGTTTTGAAGAAAGATCGACTGTGATAGTAGTGGGAGAAGTGCCAGAGGGCATTTGAGGATTTAAAATCGATGGTCATGAGTGACCGTGCTGAAACTACCTGATCACTCCAAACCATTTGAGGTACACATGGATGCCTCCAACTATGCGATAGGAGGAGTATTAATGCAAGAAGAACATCCAGTGGCCTTCAAGAGCAGAAAGCTGAACGATACCGAGCGGTGGTATACGGTTCAAGAAAAGAAGATGACGGCGGTAGTACATTATCTGAGGACGTGGAGGCACTACCTACTTGGGTTAAGGTTTCTAGTGATGACCGACAATATGGTGACTAGCTATTTTTAGACATAGAAGAAATTATCGCTGAAACAGGCCCATTGGCAAGACTTTTTAGCCGAGTTCGGTATGGGCTTGGTGTACAAGCCCGGCAGGACCAACCAAGTCGCAAACGCTTTGAGTTGTAAAGCGGAGTTAGTAGCATTGAAAGTTCAGTTAGCAGTGTTAAAATTGAAGAACAGGCTGTAGCTAGTCGCGTGAGTTCTACTATCCCCGATCGGTTGCGTAATGGGTTGAAGTTTAATCCCCTCACGAGGACCATCCTACAGCAGATACAAGAGGGGAGAACACGACGATTTTGGACGGAGGAAGGACTGTTGGTGACCAAGGAGGGCCGTTTCCATGTACCGAAAGTGAGAGAACTTAGGAAAAAAGTCCTAAAAGAATGTCATGACACATTGTGGGTTGGTCATACAAGAATTTATTGCACGCTCACCTTATTGGAGAGGCGTTTCTATTGGCCTAAGATGGAGGAGGATATAGAGGAGTATATCAGGACTTGCCTGATATGCTAGTAGGACAAGGCGGAAAGAGCTAAACCATTTGAACTCCTGAAGTCGTTATCCGTGCCATCCAGACCATGGGAGAGCGTCTCTCTAGACTTCATATTTGCGTTACCAAAGGGAGGGACACTTGGGTCCATCCTGGTAGTTGTAGATTGATTTCCGAAGTATGTTACATTCATTCCGACACCATTGAACTGTAATACAGAGCAGCTGCCCGATTATTTGTCAGTAATGTTGTGAAACATTGAGAGTGCCGCAAGTGATTGTCAGCGATAGGGATCCACGGTTTGCTAGAAAGTTTTGGTCGGAAGTATTCCAGCTCCTGGGGACGAAACTGAACTTCTCATCCAACATGCATCCTCAAACAGATGATAAGATAGAAAAGGTGAATGCTATTTTGGAACAGTATTTAAGACATTTTGTGAGTGCCAACCAAAATAACTGGGTTCAGTTGTTAGACGTTGCACAATTTTATTATAATCTGTAGAAGAGTTCGGCCTCAAATAGGAGCCCATTAGAATTGGCAATTGGCCAGCAACCGTTGAAGCTGCATACAATTACTATGGGATATACTGGATTAAGTCCAACAGTCACCATCTTGCCAAAGAGTGATAGAGAAATGCAGAGATCGCTAGGGCCTATATGAAAAAGGCCACTAAGAGAATGAAGAAGTGGGCCGATGAGGGTCGACGACCTATCGAGTTGCACATAGGAGATAAAGTTTTGGTAAAGTTTAATCCGAAGCAGCTCAAATTCTTCAGAAGAAAACACACAGGATTAATTCGTAAATACTATGGGTCATTCCCAATCACAAAAAGGATCAATGATATCTCATTTTGAGTGCAACTTCATTCCCGACTGAGAATACATCCAGTATGTCACGTCAGTTGCTTGAAGCCATATAAAAGAGACCCGAATTACCCAGGGAGAAGTTTGTCAACTCGCGTCGCACCAGATGCCGATTTACAATTGAAGAGACGGGTTGAAGAAATCTTTGTATACAGGCGCAGTAACAGGGAAGCTGACAGTTATAATGAATTTCATGTGGAATACCTTTTGAAGTGGAGGGGCCTATCGGAGGCTGAAATTACCTGAGAACTTGAGAGTACCCAACCATCCTTCCAAGTCGCTTTTAAGAAGTACTTGAAGCGCGTCGACGGACGTCAACGCAACTAAGTAGGAGAGGATGTGACGTGGCTCGCGGCGTGGTCAGCCACAGGGCTACTTGTGCCACTAGTGCGTTAGGCATTGGTGGGTTGAAGCTGAGGCATCATCGGCGCATCACCAAGTCATAAGCGTTTCGCCATAGGTACTCCGAGAGCTTCAGTCGTGGGCAAAAAAAACCCATGGCAATGTTGCGGCACGGGTTTGATACGAATGTGTTCATTTGTAATTCGCTCGTCGGCATGTATTTTAAGTTCGGTGAGTTGGCGACCCATCCAACTTTTCAACGAAATGCCTATGAAAGATTTGTCTTGGAACACGTTGGTTTCGGGTTACGCTTCCTGTGGTGATGTTGATGAGGCGAGATAGGTGTATGATTGGATGGATGAGAAGAATTTGGTTACTTGGTCGGCTATGATCTCGGGGTAATGTAGATGCTGCCTGGTGGTTGTTTGATGTGATGCCGGAGAGGAATGTGGTCTCGTGGAATGCGATGAATTGCGGACGCCATTGGCTTGTTTCAGCAAATGCAGCAAGTTGATTGTGTGATGCCTAAAGATGTCACTTTTGTGAGTGTGTTGTCGGCTTGTGCGCACCTTGGTGCGCTTGACATAGGGAAGTGGATTGATCGGTTCATCCATCGGAGAGCGAAGGAGTTAAATCTTTTCTTTGGGTAACGCCCTTTCGGATATGCATGCCAAGTGTGGTTGCATAGCTGAGGCTAGGGGAATTTTTGATAGAATGGACGAGCGAGATGTCATCTCGTGGAGTACACTTTTTTCTTGGTTGGCGATGCACTGTCAAGCCGATGACACGTTCGAGTATTTCTTTGAAATGCTGGAACATTCATGGGCTTGTTATCGGCTTGCACGCATGTTGGTTTAGTTGATAAGGGACTCGAATATTTCCGTCTGATGAGTGATGAGTATGGGATTGCCCTCACGGTTGAGCATTACGGATGTGTGGTAGACCTGCTTAGTCGAGCTGGGCGGCTTGATGAAGCAGAGGAGTTGATCAAGTCAATGCCAATCAAACCCAATGTTATTATTTGGGGTGCATTGCTTGGTGGGTGTCGATCCTACAAAGACATCGATCGTGGGGAGCGTGTGGTTCAACATATCCTCAAGTTAGAGCCCAGGCATTCGGGAAGAGTGGTTGGTTGAGGATGAGAGAGAAAGGGGTGGTGAAAGTTCCCGGGTGTAGTTTCCGGATGAGAGAGAAAGGGGTTGTGAAAGTTCCCGTATTGTAACGACCATTGGTAATGGAAGGCCTTCGAATCTTCGATCCTTAGCAATACAAGCAATCGTAAATAAATTCATTCTACACACGTTAGTGAGAATTGCTGATTTTATTTTCCCCAGATTCATTACTTTGATCTAGAAATGCAGTATATAATTTGTTATTCATATTGCTAATTTAGTTTTTTTACTTTTATCTTAATTAATCTCAAAATGTGAACCCTGTGGAAATATGAACCGACTGAGAATGTGAATTCTGTGGAATGGACTGACTGAGAATTGGACAATTTGATTTAGAATCTCCAATTGTAAATAGCAGTTTGCAGGGCTGTCAACCGGTCAGGCGGGCTCGTTTCTTGACCCACCCGGCCTGGTTTTTAACTGGACCAGGCACATAAACTTGACCTGTCTAGTCATGTCAGGCATGAAGCATCTGACCTGACCATTTGGCTGTGTCAAGTCATGCTCCTTCTCACTCAAGGATCAAAATTTCGGCCAAAAAAAAAAAATTTGGCCGAAATTTAAGCCAAAATTTTAGATCCCATACAAATTTTCAGTCCAAATTATAGTTTCGGTGGGGGCCGAAACCGATAATTTTGGCCAAATTTGCGGTCATTTCGGCCGAAATTTTAATCCTTGATTCTCACCTAATATTTTATTTTTGAAAAGTGTTTCTTGAAAAAGAGTTGCCAATCATAAAGTAGTTTTTGTTTAACTCTTTTCCTCGGCTAATTTAAAGCCGATTAAGTATCTAATATGCTTCCTCATAGCCACTTCAATTAAATATCATTTGTTCTGATATCAACTCCACTATTATGTCGTATCAAAAAAAAAAAAAAAAAAACTCCACTATTATGTCTGGTCTAATTGGTTGAACCTCGTTTCGTGCTCAGCCCCTCTTATCACCAATGAACTGAAGAAGATAAGGTTACGGATTTGATACGGTGAGGACCTTGTTCGATTATGCTACTATACCATATGGGAAACCGGCATTCAAAATAGTTGGCCGTTGGAGAGATTGCATGTGAAATTTAAATATTACGCTCGTTTTCAACAATATTTCGGATAAGTTTGGGATACATATATATAAATTATATTACATATTTATTAATTAAAAAAGGCTTTTTCTTTTAAGTTTTAAGAAGCCATTAATTAATGTAAAATTTTGTTAATTCCGCCCAAATTAAAGAAAATCACAGAAATTGTCAAAAGTTTCCTCTTACACCAATTAAAGTTGCCTCTTGCACCAATTTCGGTGATTCAGAGATTTTGTCAGTATGCTCGTAAGTCATAAATAATACATGCAAAATAAACAATGTCATTAGATCAATTATTAAGGCCCTTCTTTTTTAATAACTTGGGTGTAACTTGGGTGTCCTGCTACTTAGATCACTTGACTAATCGCAGGGGCACATTTGCACCCCAAGTTAGCACATGCCTAGTCAGTATAGGATAAAAATCCCTCGAATGGCCTGACCCAAGGGGGGATTCGAACTTAGGTCTCCTACTTCCTGAGGTGGGTTCGCCAAATCCCTTTAAAGGTAAGGATCATTCAACCTATTTTAGGTTTCAAATTTGTACCCTTCATCATTTCTAATATTCTGATCCATGCACAACTTCCAGTGCAAGGATCAACTGTGCACAAAAACTCGATGGATCGTGGAGCTGAGAGGGGTCAGATTTTCAACAAAGCTAAGATGCGCCTACAAGAAAAGGGGTTTCTGTCCGCACCTATAAGATTACTGAGGATGCCTACGTCTGAAACACATTGATTAGTTGGAATCAGTCGATGGAGATCGTGTTTCACCCCAATCTTCCACAAAATGGACCTTGAGACCGTGAGCTTACCATCAGACAGTCAATTTTTTATTCCACGTGAAAGTCTCCTCCCTCGTAATTAAACGAACTAGAAGAAATTCACATTTCAAAGTTCTAATCACATTACAGAGTAATCCTCTGCAGAGAAATGTCTGCCCAAAAGTGACCCAATCTGACCTCTGAGTTGTGTGTTCGTGTTATAAGGTGTCACCACTGATACTTAGCTGCGAGAAGGACATCTTCGTAATTCTGAGCAGCATGGTCCCAGCTGAGATCTTGCATCATCCCCCTCTTCTGAAGCCCTTCCCAGCTGTTCTTGAACTCCCTATATGTGTACAAGCAGTTCCCCAAAGCATCCACAAGCCTATTCGCCTCCGCCCGATGAAAGGTCCACCCAAGCCCAGATTCTTTATACGGATCAAACGGCGGCACGGTATCTTTTAATCCGCCCACAGCGTGAACCACCGGAACAGTCCCGTAGATCATGGCGTAGAGCTGGTTCAGCCCACATGGCTCGAATCTTGAAGGCATTAGAAGTATGTCTGATCCTGCGGTTATCCGATGCGCCATTTTAACGGAGAATCCCACCCATCCTCTGACCTTGTCACGATGTTGGTTCTCGAACTGCCGGAGCATGTTCTCGAGATCAGATCGCCCAGTGCCTAGCATGATCAACTGTACATCCTGACCCATCATCCAAGGTATGGCCTTGGCAATGAGGTCGACGCCTTTTTGGTCGTCAAGGCGTCCGATGAAACCAATCAGGGGGACATCATCACGAACAGGCAGACCGAGCTCTTTCTGTAGAGCCTTTTTGCACTGGCGCTTTCCGGATTGGAGGGTCTCAAGAGAGTAGTTGGTGTAGCCGTCAGATTTTAGGTGAACATCCAGTTTCGGGTTCCATTCTCTTGTGTCGATCCCGTTAACGATGCCGTGGAATTTCCAATCATTCTCGTTTATGATTCCGTGCAGGCCCCAACCACCTTCCGATGTTTTTAGTTCCCAGGCGTAACCGTGGCTGACGGTAACTACACGGTCGGCAGTTTTCAGGCCAGCAGCAACGATATTGAAGTGATCTCCTCCAACCGGATCGTATAACTTGAAATGGTCTAAGTAGTCAGGTGGCAAATCCACGTTCGAGAAATCGTCAACTGGACCACGACCCTGGATGAAAAATCTTGATCAATAATGGAAAGAAAAATATTTTTACCAGCTTAAACCTATATGCAATGAAGAAGATCAAACATTTTGCACAACAAACTATATCAAATTTGAAGAGAAGCAATGTAACGGAAAAACAAGCTGTCAATATTTAAGGTCAGAAGAAAATTTACACCCTGATTCTATATTAGGTCAAATATTGAGTCAAACAGTTGCGGGGGGGTAATGTCTCCTACAATATTCGGTTGCATCAGAATTAGTTGGATGGAGAGTTTGGATGCTAGAGTCTTAAGTTCCTGTTTTCAGTAAATTGTTTCTTTTCTTTGTAGGTGACCTTTAATTGAGGCCCATTGGAAAAGTCATTGGGAGGTTCCCAATCCACTCAAAACTCATTATATTGGTCAGACTATCTAAGCTCAATAACTGCAAGCGGCTGCTCATGATATTAGAGTGGCTGCTCAACAACTGCAAGTGGCCCTTCATGACAGTTATAGCTAGAATATGAGCTGTTGCTGTCAACTGATGATTGCAAAAAGTTGATATAAATTGAGAAAGGTATTATAGTCTTTCAAAGAGAAAGCATTCTTTTCTAAATACTTCATCTGTCAGCATTAATGTCTAATAACTACTGATGGTGAGCATGAATCTCTAAAAAATCCCTATGGTAATTTGTATCACCATCACCAAATCACATTTGCCAACTTTCCACCTTGGGTACAAATTCCACCACATAAACCAGGCAACAATGTCTTTGACCGAGCTTGATCAGAATGGTTGCCGTGAAGCCCTTGTGAAGGGTGTTCTTATTCTTTTTCTCTTCTGGTTGGATATTTTGCCAAAACAGGTGAGTCTCTTAATATTAAATTTTGAATTTGTACATCTCCTCCCCTCTATCCACACTACATTTCTCTTTGGGGGTAGATACTTCAAGCAGGGCATAGGATTTGCAAAGACAGTTTTCTTCGCCTAGCATGTTTCTTGTTAATCCATCTTTTAGGCTTGTGATCAAAATCACTTGCTTTTGTTCCAACCTTGACGGGGACAACACATACATGGACATTGGATTCGAACCGCATCGTTTTTACCGGCGTAGAAAAAAGCAGCTTTATGGAAGTCAAAGCTAGGGAAAGATGAAAATTCTGGAAAAAGAGGATGAGAACTTTAGGAACTGCGAAATTTCGATCGATTGAATTTGAATTTCAATCGATCGAATGTCGACGGCGATTTTCATAGACCTATGAATTTCGATCAATCGAATTCGCGCCAAATTTTGTTTAGTCGTTTTAGAAGTCTAATTTCGAACTTTTGTTTAAAGGGTTTAATTGTCTTTTATTTAATATTCATTTTAGGGTTTTCTTTTATTGTAAGACGTCCTATATAAGGTCATTAGCCTAAACAATGTAAGTTAGTTGATTGATTATTGAATAAGAGCTTTTGCTTTGTGAAGAGAGAGTCTTTTTCCCCGCGATGGATTTGGTGTGAGACCAAGGGAGTAATTCCCATATATTTCCTTTATTTTTGTCATTGATTTGCGTGGTTTGCTTATATTTGCTATCTCTAAATCTCTGCGTGCTTCTTTAACCATAGCCTAATTACTTCCTCGTGATCCTCAAAACCCTAAACCCTTTTGAAGCCCTAAAGGACACAAAGCCAACACCCTTTCCAAACCATAAACCGATCTAAAAGCCATAAGCCTCTTACAAACCCTAAATTCCCTTTTACAATCCAATTAGGAATCCACGAATCTACATCGGACCAAAGACGAGCGCCTAAACCTGAAAAAAGCTAGAGTTCTATCTCTAGGCCAATCTCGCATCGACTCTAAAGTACTTGCGGATCGGACTGGACCCTACCTGGATCTTGTGTGATCTACCCATCAAAATTCTACAAAACCCTAAAGGTATCAAAGATAATTTTGCGATTAAACTTGATTTAATTTCATTAATTTCGGCAAAATCTGCATAAAAATCATATTCCGCATTTTAGGGTTGTTGTCTCGCGTCAAACCTCCTTTCTTTTTATTCTATCTAATTTAATGCATTTCTTATTATCTATAAATAAAATATCGATTGGATAAGATACTACTCTATATATAGTCAATGTGAGATAATATCAATGGCTCTATATGCACATATATAACACCATTATGTATGAATGTGTATAAGGCAAGCACAAACAAAGAGGAGTAGCTCACTAAAAATTCAACTGAGAACTCAAAATTTAATAAGCCAACTCAATCAAGAACTAAGTCGATCAATTAGAAATAAAACTCCAACTAGTACCTTTTTATAGGAAATATTATTGACTTCAAGACCCTCATTGGAACAACTTTATGTCAACTCATTTTCAGTCCCTCATCCAATCAAAGTAGAATTTTGAGGTTTCAAACCATTTAGTTATTTATACTCGTATACATGGCATATACAAATATGTACTAGATGTCTGGTACTTGAAGATTGCAGTGGTCAAAAGACTATCCATGACCATGTTCAAGAATCACACCTCTCTAGCATACATCATGGATCAAAATTTCGTCCGATACTGATACATATCGGACGATACATATCGGTATCGGAGCTGAACGATACGGTACATTCAATGTACCGTATCGTCCAATTGTTTGGCGGATACCGAATGATACATTCAATGTATCGTTCGGTATCAGACGATACCGATACGTATCGTTTTGGAGATCGGACGATACGTATCGGTAACCCGAGATATTGACCCATGGCATACATAGTGACAAATTTGGGGATCTGTATCACGTGGAATAAAAACAGACCGTCTGATGGTACGTTCATGGTCTCAAGATCCATCTGCGGAAGATTGGGGTGAAAAACGATCTAGATCGTCTTATTCAAAGCAATCAACGGGTTTCAGGGGGTTTCGAAAGTAGGCGCCCTCAGAGATTGTGTGGGTGCGAACATAGGTACCCTAAAGATAATGATTATTTCTCTCCACAGTTGAATTAAAGTTAAAAAACTAGCTTGACTAGGCAGTCAAGTCTTCTAATGTCCAACCTTGAACATTGGAGCAAACTTTCTAGCATACATGGTGAAAATTTTCACCGAAACAGGGGTCAGATGAAACATTCGGCAAAATTTTCGGTGATTTCTCTGAAATCGCAGAAATTTCAGGGGAAATTAATGAATTTGTTTAATTTTGTCTATTTTAAAATAATAAGTAATATTTTTATAAATATTAAATATAATTTTTTGTACTCCCCGAATGTTCCCGAAACTTAATCAAAATTTATCTGCAATGACCCCCTACCGAAATATTGCCAATAATGAAATTTGTCACCATGCTACATGTGCAATAAAATCAATAAAGCAACATTTTAAGCTTAGAGAACAAACCTGGTGTGCTATGTTGTGGATGACAAGAATGCATCGGGTGAATTTCATCAAGCCCTTGTCTCGATAGTATGCCCTCAGATATACAGGTAACAATGCCGTATGCCAATCATTTGCAATAAAAATCAGATTTCCGTCTCCATAACAGACACCACCACATGGAACATGCCAGGGTACCTGAAAAAAATTACTGCTGCATTAATTGCCAGCTGGGGGATGAAAGTGATGCTTAAAGAAACTACCAATTAGAATACTAATCATACCATCTATTAAAGTCACTATTAATTCATAAATTTCTTATATAAATAAGTAAATTAATTAAATCGTCATGCAAGTAAATCTTTAAAAAATCACGTGTGTGGCTGGTCCAGCTAAGATGATGTCACAAGGATGTCATCACTGTACAGAATTGCCACTACGTACAATACTTTTTTTGTACTACGTAATGCTAATAAAATCATTTGGGCCTCATCTATTTTATTTAGTGGTGGTATTTTATTTACATTTAAATTTTTAATATAAAAGCTCATACATCTAGGATACTTAGCAAGGATTGCATGTTGATTTGATTTAAAATGAAGATTTTGGAAATCTTGGCTTTTATGCCAAACTGTAGCATTTTAGATAAACAATTGTTGACCAAAACACACCAATTCATCCCTATGCTCAATTGCTTATAGTTTATTAACTTTATTTACATGGGTGTATAAGATTTATGTGTAGTATATAATAAAAATAATCAATAATCTAATTTAGGGTTATATTTTTTATTGGATTATTGATTACTAATGTTTTAAAAATAAACGCAATAAAAAAAAAATCATATTTATATTTAGAAATATTATTCTATTTTTTTTTTCAAAAAAATAACACTGCATCACTAATACGAATACATTTTTAGTCCTGAAAGGTGGTCAAAATGGCAAGTACAATACTTAGTCTTCATAACTCTGCGTATGCAAATGTGCACACAGTACGTGTTTGTATCTGTGCTTCTGTTTTAACGACTCAAGCATGCACCTACCACCCTTTTCTAAGCTGTGTCCCTGCTTTAGTAACTCCAGCATAGTAATATTTGAAAAATCTTTCTCCAATCCCCTTCCAAGCATGCACTTACCACCCTTTTCTAAGTTTCTTATCACTCCAGAGTAGGAATGCAGCTTCTGTTTACCGAACCGAAAATTTCAGTTTTCAGTTCGGACCAGCCTGAACTGAAACCCTACCGAAACGAACCGGTTCCAGTTAGGTCTCTTCTTTTTGAAACAGAAACCGATCCGAAACGTGAATATTTTGGGTTTTTCAGTTCGGTTTCGTTTCTTATTTTAATTTTTATGTTTTCTCATCCTACCTCTTCGAATTTTGCCACCCAAAACCGAAACCGAACTGGAATCGATTTTCAGGCCGGTTCGGATATCGGTTCGGTTTTGGGTTTTGGATTTTGGGTCAAAGCTTGCATCCCTACTCTAGAGTGTATTATTATTACATAAATTCAATAGAACACCACATTCACAACGTCCAAGATCGAGAGGTAACAAGTGGTTGGAACAAAGTTCCGATTTTGAAATATTCTGGTTATGCATCGTCATAGAATTAGATACCTCCTACCAACAATTTATATGTTCGTCAAAAAACTAGACCAATGTCCATTTTGATATCCATTCCAAGTGATTAATAAATATGAAAACAATACAAGAATCATATAAATAATTACTCAAATAATGGATACTAACTTTCCAGTAAGAAAAAAATTACTGTCAAATATTTTTTGCATAAACCAACCATTTTGAGTCTTTTTCTCTCGGTGATGTGGTTTTAAGGCATACCTCTACAGCTGCCTTGCAGAACAAAACCATTCTTTTTAAAATATCCTGCATTCAGTGGAAAGCCAAACTTGAGTGTCAAATTGGGAAGGCAACAAAAAAGAACTTGGGAAGGAGGAAACCATCAAAACTGAATTTAAAGAAAAAACAATTTATTTTTTTTGCTTTTTGATTAGGAAGGATAATTTGATAATAAATTAAATAAATATATACAAGGCACAGAACCCAAGCAATAAATTTGAAGTTTTGAACCCACAAACACAGAAATATTTTATATAATGCCACAAAGAAGATAAGAGTAGACATGATACAACTGGTCAACCCACTCCATCTTTTGCAAAATCACCAGCTTTGGCATTGGCTTCTCAGTGAACAAGGCAGAAAGACGCTTAACAGATATTTTAGTAGCGAGATAATGGCTCCTGGCCGACATTTAAACACCAAAATGGTGTTTAAATGATCTTACACCATTAAAATTAGACTTGTATCTCACACTATTAAAGTACGATTTATCATTAGGTCATGTGGCACACATTTCTGATCCATCTAAATTTTCCAAATGGCACACTGTTGTTGAAACATATATAAGCCCAAAGAAACATATCTATAAGTGGATGTGAACCATCCGATTGATGAACTTTATTATCAGCCCTAGAACTAAAAACAACGGTTGATATTATAGTCCACAGATCGGATGGTTTAATCTTCCCAAAACACCATTTTTGGGCCTGTTTCACTTCAATCTATAATCTATCGCATTGACAGTACGGATCACTCACATCTTAAACCATTGATGGTGTATGATCATTTAAACACCATAAGGGTGTTTAAATGAAGATGGTCAGGGGAGTCGGGTCCTTTAGTAACTGCTCTAGACATGAAACTAAATGCTGAGAGAAGTACAAAGAATTTGGAAGCAAATTACTTCAATAAAAAAGAAAACTATTTATAAAGAGCTGGTATTAGCCTATTAGTTACTCGACCCAAGTGCCAGAGGTGGCAATCAGGTAACCACGCCAATCTCCTTTGCCCAAATGACCAAGCCTCGGGAGTTGCACTGCTATTTATGACTGATAAGCATGCAAATAAGTGAAATTTCACTTTTGAACTTTAACCGATTTGGAACTAAAAAATCATCGGCACATTCACCAAGGTTGTCATTCTGAGATTGACCCAAGTGCCGCCGCTGGCATTCGGACCGGGTAACTTATACTAAGTCATTTACAAATGTCGTCTGCAAACAAATAAAAAAATTCAAAACGTACCAGTCGGGATCCACCATATATATTTTTCTCAATGTGGCGAAACATATGACTGTCCATAAAAACAAAATCCACCCCATCAATATAGGCTTGATAAAATTTTACCTCCACATCCTGCAAGATAAATGTCACAAAAAACCACAATAAGGTCGAAAGTATTTCAAGAAGGGATATTTGTTTTCAACACAAGATTCTTCCTTCTCAACCCAAGCTTCAAGTGTTTAAAATGTTAATTGCTTTGAATCAGACGACAAATATCGTTTTTCTTCCCAATCTCTGATACAGTAGATCTTGAGATCATGGTCCTACCATCAGAAGGACAAATTTTGATTCCATGGGCCACACATCTCAAAAAGTGATCCGAGAATCACGTTTTGGGTATGTCCATGTTCCTTTTTATGGGGATGTGCACCCCATGGAATCAAAATCTGTCTATCTGCTGGTAGGCCATGATCTAAAGATCTGTTGTGTCGAAGATAGGGATGAAAAACTATCACCATATTCTGGTTAAAGCAGTCAACGGTGTATGAACGTGAAAGCCGGATTTAGAAGGAAGAATCTTGAGTTGTTAATAAAGGCACCCTTGCAAGAATGTTCCAACGAGAAGTAAAGATATAGCCTCCTGGGAATGCATACCTGCCCAGCCACATTATAATTCTTACGTACTCCGGTTTCTTTGGCTTCGGAGTAGTCACCATACCGTGGAACCAAAACCTAGAAAGTACATAACAGTTTTTTGACATTTCAAGTGCAGTGAGGAATTCATAAATTTCAATGGTTTGAGTTTCTTGCCAATAACATAGTCACAAAGTCGGGAATCGGCAATAAATCAGCAAACATCGGTCAGTCGAAAAACTTTGGCAAAACTAAAAAAATTCAAAAAAATATAAAAAATATGTCATAATATATTTTGAGTTAAAAATAATGGTTTCAAAGAACAGAATAGTACAAAATAGGTAAAACCTAAAGATTTTTTTTTATGAACAAACTAAACAAAATAGTACAAATCCTAAAGGTTTTCCCCTTAAGTATAAATAGGGGTGAAAAAAAAAACCGAAAACTGACAGAACCGAACCAGGAAAAACCGACCCGATACCAAACCAAACTGATCCAAAACCGAAACCGATTTTGGGTCAGTTCGGTATCGGTTCTGGTGAAAACCGATAAAAAACTGAGAAAACCAAAAATCCCTTTAAAAAATAAAAATAAATAAAAGTGTATCAGTTTTGGTTTTTTGCTTATTGGTTTTCCGAAACTAATAAATTTTGGTTCGGTTTCGATTTGAATTTCCACCCCTAAGGATAAGTGAAAAATAAAATAAAATAATATATATATTTGAACACATCACAAACATCACCAATTATTCAGCCGAGTTGCGACTTGGCCAATTAATCGGTGACAAAGTCAAGATGGTGGCAAGTCCCGACTTTTTCTGATTTTTTGAAAAATTCGGAGACTTTTGTGACTATGACCACTACTAGTAGGATTCTAAGCAGTAAAGGCGAAAGGATCGGCAGTCTTGGACCAGATGATGCGGTCCAATTCTTTCGTAACCAGTCAGTACAGTTGGCTTTAATCTTCAACTAGCCATTTTGGGGAAAAGGGGATTTTTTTTTTTTTTGGCAAAGATCCTCAGTAGTTGATAGAAAAATAAGATTACCATAACCCGATGTCCACGCCTAGCCAAAGCCTTTGGTAAAGCACCAGCAACATCTCCAAGCCCACCTAAAGAAGATCATCAACAATAATGACCAGTCTCAGTGATAACATCAAGTAGAGAAAGCAAATCGCAATAGCTTAAGCCGTTGTATCAAAACTCGGCCAATACCAATATGTATCGGCGATACGTATCAGTTTCATTGAGAAACGCTACCAATACCAACCCGATACAAGTATTGGGGTGGTACCGGTAGATATATCGGTATCAATCGATACTGACCAATACAACTAACTATTTATATTATTTTTTATTTTTATTTTTTTTCAAAAAACAAATATCAACTGATAAGGTATCGAGGATACCGTATCCATGTCAGTCCAAGATGGACCGATACTGAGATTGACACCTTGGCTTAAGCAACATGAGAACAAAACAACAAAGAAGAAGGTTCAATTGAAAACCATAGAGTATCATTCAAAGGTAGATCTACAAAGACATATATGAGGGGTACTCATCCGATGGATCAAAATCTCAGACGAAACTGAATCATATCAGTGAGGTTTGAAGTGAACTTTAGATCCGCCTGTTTGAATCGTGGCTGGATAAAGAGGAAACATCAAAAGAAATAGTGGACCCACGAATGAATTTTTAAAAAAGGCTCATTAAAGACCCGTGTACACATTGATTTAGGCAATATTTTATCTAGGTTTAGTTTCCTTTCTTATTAGAATTCTTTTAATAAGTGCTTTGTTTTAGGATTAGTTTCCTTATTTTAATTATTTAGGGGTCAGACACATATATGTGATATGTGACTGTTAATCCTGTTACCTTCTTCACAACCATAAAAAAAGTGGTCATAAGTCTACCAATATCTGTCGGAATTGTGTGATTCTTATCTTGTTAGAAAGCTACTTCGATAAGCTTTCAAACAAGACTAATTTCATGTCAATCGGACATTGATTGATCCTTCAAAAGTGGTCGCGTAATAAAAAAATGGATTAATGGTGAAATTAATTGTGATCGTTAGAATATAAAGTTTTAATGTTTGATTAGGAGTTTTATTTTAAATAGTATTCCTAGGTTTTTTTTCTTTATAAATACACATGATTTTAAGACTTTATTTTATTGTTTTAGAAGAATTAGGATATTTCTTTTATTTGAATTAGGAATTAGAGTTACACTACGATTTTTAGTTTTATGCACTGTAAAAGCCTATATAAAGGTCATTAGTGCTAGAATTTAATTATTGATGATGAATGAAAAAAATTATGAGTTTTGCTTTGTACAAATTCTAGAGAACTTGAGATGAGTTTCGATGAAAGAGTGATTCTTCTCGCACTTGGCGGTTTGGTGTGAGGTCAACTTTCTTCCTTGGATCTTCTTCTACCCCTATTTTCTCTTTTATTTTTTGTTTTAATTGCAGAGCGAGAACCCTAACCCCTATCGTGTGGGATTTACGCTATTTTAGGATTAGCGTGAGATTTTTCCTTATCAAATTGGTATCAGAGCCACGTTCAACACTCGGCACGTGAAGTCCATCATGAGTAAATAACAGTTTATCGAAGCCTTGCACGAGTTGAATGAATTCATGATAGCTAGAATGGGATTGTTCGTGGATCGGCGAAAGCACCTTGATTTGTATTAGACGATTGGTAAGATTAGACAAGCATGGGATCGCAGAGTCGGAGGTATTTGAATTCAACACCTCAATATTGGCCAGCTTTATATGATCGAGCATTTACTCTTGAGATTACACGTGAGTTAACAAATACACGTCGGATAGCGGAAGTATTAAACAAGGGTTTCGTTCAAGAATTTCTTGAGGGTTTTCTCCTCAAATTACAAGAGGAAATCATATCGGTGAGACATGAAGCTTTGAGATTTAAGCTTTCAAAACTCGTGTCCGTTAACCCAATCCTATCACCAACCGTCCGTTATAATCCCATAATCGTTGTGAAACCTACACCCATTACGGAATCCATTAACGATGTAAAATCTATACCGGTTGCAGCCCCCGTAACAACTTACAACCCAAAGCCCGTTCAAGAAATCAAACTCGTCACCGTCGTTACCCTAGCCGACCTCATCTCACCTAAAATTATTATCGATCCTCTACCTAAACCCGTGATAGCCTCAAAATTAGTTGAAGAGTCGATACTGGCTGACGAGAACCCTCTTCTGGTCAATATCTGTACTAATCCCGACATCGTTGAAGTGCTCGAGACAGTTGAAGAGCAAGTTGCCGCAATCAGTCCTCCTGAGCCCGAGATCGTTGAAACACAATTATTCGAAATGAAGACTATCGCACCTACGACCCATAGGTCCCAAGATCGTGCTGGTTGTATGTTGACGTCCATTCCCGTTGGTGAATCAAAGATCAAACAGATCGAGCCCGAGTGAAATCCTGTTTACTTGTTCAAGCCACTTCCAATCGAGGTTCCATATATATTGTCTATGATCAAGACCGTGAAGATCCATGCCAACCAAAGTTCGAGGTCGAACTTTTTCAAAGTAGAGGGGATTAATGCGAACTTTAGATCCGCCTGTTTGAATCATGGCCGGATAAAGAAGAAGCGTCAAAAGAGAAAGTGGACCCACGAATGAATTTTTAAAAAAGGCCCGTAAAAGACCCGTGTGCATATTAATTTAGGTAATATTTTATCTATGTTTAGTTTCCTTTCTTATTATGATTCTTTTAATAAGTGGTTTATTTTAGGATTAGTTTTTTTTATTTGAATTATTTAGGGATCAGACACATATGTGATATGTGACTGTTAATCTGGTCACCTTCTATGCAATCATCAAAAAAGTAGTTATAAGTCTACCAATATGTGCCAGAATTGTGTGATTCTTGTCTTGTTGGAAAGCTACTTCGATAAACTTTCAAACAAGACCAATCTCATGTCAATCGGACATCGTTTGACCATTCAAAAGTGGTCGCATAATAAAAAATAGGATTAATGGTGAAATTAATTGTAACCGTTAGATTAGAAAGTTTTAATGGTTGATTATGAGTTTTATTTTAAATAGTATTCCTAGGCTTTTTTTCTTTATAAATACACATGATTTTAGGACTTTATTTTATTGTTTTGGAAGAATTAGGATATTTCTTTTATTTGAACTAGGAATTAGAGTTATACTAGGATTTTTAGTTTTATGCATTGTAAAAGCCTATATAAACTTCATTAGTGCTAGAGTTTAATTATTAATAATAAATGAAAAAAATTATGAATTTTGCTTTGTGAGAATTCTAGAGAACTTGAGATGAGTTTTCGATAGAAGAGTGATTCTTCTCCCGCTTGCAGATTGGTGTGAGGCAAACTTTCTTCCTTAGAGCGATTCCTTGGATCTTCTTCTATCCCTATTTTCTCTTTTATTTTTTGTTTTAATTGAAGAACGAGAACCCTAACCCCTATCATGCGAGATTTACACTATTTTAGGGTTAGCGTGCGAACTTTAAATCCGAACTGTTTGAATCGTGGCTGATAAAGAGGAAACGTCAAAATAGAAAGTGGGCCAACGAATGGGTTTTTTAAAAAGGTCCGTTAAAGACCCATGTGCATGTTAATTTAGGCAATATTTGTTATAAGAAATTGCCTAAATTTCAAGACTCCTAATTGAATTAGGATTAGTCTCTTTTATTATTTTATTTTAGAAAATAGGATTTGTTTCTTTTATCAGAAAAATAATTAGTTTTCTTATTATTTTAGGACTTTATTTTATTATTTTAGAAGAATTAGAATATTTCTTTTATTTGAACTAGGAATTAGAGTTACACTAGGATTTCTAGTTTTATGCATTGGTTAGCCTATTTAAAGGCTTGTAAACAACTTTATTAGAACTTTTTGGTTAATGAAAATTGCTCATGCAAAATTGAGAGTTCTAAATTTTCGTGAGGGTGTGATTCTCTCAAACGGAGAGCGATTCTTCAATTCCTGCTTGCGGTTTAGTGCGAGACCAACTCTTCTTCTAACTTTATCTTCTTTAGATCTATGGTTAGCGTAAGTAGCGCAACCCTAATTATTTTATTTATTTCATAAAATCCAAAATCAACCTATTTGTTCATCATAAATCATTATTAGCCTTTTAATTTTGTTTAGATCCACCTGTTTGAATTGTGGCCAAATAAAGAGGAAACACCAAAAGAAAAAGTGGACCCACGAATGAATTTTTAAAAAAGGTCCGTTAAAGACCCGTGTGCACAGTAATTTAGGCAATATTTTATCTAAGTTTAGTTTCCTTTCTTATTAGGATTTTTTAATAAGTGATTTGTTTTAAGATTAGTTTCCTTATTTGAATTATTTAGGGGTCAGACACGTATGTGATATGTAACTGTTAATCCCGTCCCTTTCTGTGCAACCTTCAAAAAAGTGGTCATTAAGTCTACCAATATGTGTCAGAATTGTGTGATTCTTGTATTGTTGGAAAGCTACTTCGATCAGCTTTCAAACAAGACTATTTTCATGTCAATCGGACATCGTTTGACCCTTCAAAAGTAATTGCGTAATAAAAAAAGGGGATTAATGGTGAAATTAATCGTGACCATTAGATTATAAAGTTTTAATGGTTGATTATGAATTTTATTTTAAGTAGTATTCCTAGGTTTTTTTTTTTATAAATATACATGGTTTTAGGACTTTATTTTATTGTTTTAGAAGAATTAGGATATTTCTTTTATTTGAACTAGGAATTAGAGTTACACTAGAATTTTTAGTTTTATGCATTGTAAAAGCCTATATAAAGGCCATTAGTGCTAGAATTTAATTATTGATGATGAATGAAAAAAATTATGAGTTTTGCTTTGTGCGAATTCTAGAGAACTTGAAATGAGTTTTCGATAGAAGAGTGATTCTTCTCCCGCTTGCGGTTTAGTGTGAGGCCAACTTTCTTTCTTGGAGCGATTCATTTTTCTTTTTTGTTTTAATTGAAGAGAGAGAACCGTAACCCCTATCTTGCGGGATTTACGCTATTTTAGGATTAGCGTGCGATTTCCCGCATCATAGTTGTACACTTGTACTGTCTCGAGTATTGCACCATACATATACTTTGTAATATATTATATAGTTGATACCCGAGACAATATCCGATACTTAAAGATGGTCCATCTCGGTATCGCCACAGACCGATGCCGAGATTTTAATCCTTGATCAAAATACCTGTTTTGGACCAGGGAGCGCATTCTGCAGCTACCAGAATGATGTTCATCACGTTCGCCCCAGCCAAAGGGGGAGGTTTTACGTCTTCTTCTATAGGAGTCACCAAAGCCTCATCATCTATCCCACTCGTAGTTTCTTTACTTACTCCTGCTTCTTCAAGCTTCCCGTTTTTGGAACCATAAGTATCTGACGATTGTGGAATCAACCATGTTATTGGCTTAGCCTGAGCCACTGCTGTTCTAGTTTCTCCAAAATTCTCGGAAACATCCGTATCAGAGTAACCCTTTTCAAATGATGAAGTGTTTCCAGGTTCCTTTTCCTTCTCTCCTTCATCCAAATCTTGGGTAACGGGAACAAATGGAGTTTTCGAAATATCGACGGGATATGAATGACTATAAAGGTCGGCATCGGACGACTCTAGACCCTTATCTGAAGAAGAGTCATCATTCTCATTGCCAAGTATACTATTCTTTATCGATGAAACAAGTTTCCTCCTTTCTGCAATCTGCATCAAATATTAAAGAAAAACAAAGTCACTGTTTGTTTATTACATATTGAAAAAGAGACTAAAATTGCAAGTGGGTAAAGAAAAAAAATTGCAACCACAAGAAATCCTAATGTGATCCAATTGGCTTCAAGGTCGCGGGTTTGAGCCCAGCTTACCTAAAAAGCAGAAAAAGTTCTTTGAATAATTGTTAGAAACCTTTGAAAAGCATGAATTATGGGCAGCAAAGTTTCATACATCTCAATTAATCCATTAAGTTCCCATGATGTACCAAAATAGAGGACCTGTGGACCACAGCTGTTGCGTGCCCTGTAGATATTAGGTGCATGGCATGCTGAAAAGGCCAAAAACATTTATTCACAGATTTTATGCTCATAAATATTTGTGCCTTTTCCAAAATTTGACCACTGCGGTTAATGAAGACTAGTCTGTGCGCGCTACACTTGCTTTGGCTTGGCACAAGCCACGGAGTACGCGTTCCTAGTATTGAGATTTGATGTGCATCATAAGATTATCAAACTTAGGAAGATCCTTTTACCCAATCTGACATCCACAGATATCGTAACACCTGAAAATCTGCGACAATCAGCTTTTGATGATTTGTTGGTTGTGATATCAGTGAGAATCAAAAAAATAAAATACTATACAATAAGTATATCCTGGCCTTGAAGCCAACTAGATCCCATTAGGATTTAACCTCCATTAACAAGAAAAATTAAATCGCCCACCACAACTTGGAATGATCGAGATCAACTAGAATATTTACGTGCTTCGACTAGAAGGGCATGGGATTCAATTGGAAACAACTTAAATGAGCAAGCAACAAAACAGAAGGATATCTTGTAACTGCTTGAACATGGGAATCAGGAAAATGAAGGTTTGCAAAAATTACAAATTTACTGAAGAAAGCTCTTGGGATCATAGCCACCAAGTCCGGTTTGGTATTAATTCGGCAAGGTTAAAATCCAGCACAATTGCAATTTCGGGGAAAATTTTGGAGAAAAATTGGAAGAAAAAAGATTTAAAAGTATAAAAGAATTTTAAAATACTAACAATCAGGATTTACTAAAAAAATTGTGAATTATTCAAGCGAATTTAAAAAAAAACACGAATTTTGAAAATTTTGCCAATAATTTGTAGAATCTTAAATTCACAAATTTTTTAAACACTAGGAGAATTTGGTGACTATGCTTGGGAAGATAAAGGATAGCATAAGAAGCCATGGTCCCCAAAAAGTTGGAAAGCTACAGGAAGGTTAAAAACCCTTAGAAGACAAAACAATGCCATGGATATCAATCTATGCAATGGAAAAATGGTCTTCAGCCCCTTCATGAGCCCCAATATATTTTTTATGACATTTTACTTCTTAGGTTTTTGGGTGGGTTAGCATTTAGGCTGACGTAAAATAAATGCCTATGATGAGTGTGGATGGTTTTCACAAGTTGCATAATAACGGCACGTCAATTGAAATATAGCAATGGGCTTGCTTAAAGTGTGGTAGATTTAGATATAAGACAAACTCGGAGAACCTAATATAAAAAAATTCTGATTGAAAGGATTCCATCTTGAAGACATCAATTGTACGTAAAATACAATAACTTATTAGATAGTATGAAATATAAATCATACCTGTATATGTTAAACCTATCGGCGGTAGGACCACCAATGAAGATATTGAATACAAGGTATCAAACTCGGTATCGGTGTCGGGTATCGGTCTATGTTGGACCGATATGTATCAGCCAATACGGATACGGTATCACCGATACAGTATCGGCCAAGTTTTTACTTTTGTTTTTGAAAAAAAGCAAAAAAAAGAACAAAAATAATTGTATCGGTCAATAACGGCCGATACCGAGGCAGTATCGGCCGATAGCGAGATAGTATCGGCTGATACTGACCCGTATTGGTTCTCAATGAAACCGATAAGTATTGCCAATATGCATCGGTATCGGCCAAGTTTTGATGCCATGGTTGAATGTACATAGTCATGGTAAATTTATTAAATAGCCAGCTCCAGGCTTGTGGAAGGATGCTTGTCACGGGGTCGCACTTCCGCAACCTCAGTCCCGTGCGGCACTTAACGCACGCTGCGCTAAGTCAGCCTACTTCTGATACCAACTGTCGCGGGGCGTCCTTCGACGTGCTTTCAACCCGCACGGTGCTTCGCTACCGCAAGCAATGAAGCCAACCCATCTACACATCAGCTCTGATACCACCCGCCTAGAGGACGGGAACTCTCCCAACATGGTTACCTCTGTTTCGCGGCCTACCACCCAACTTATCGTGCCCCTTACGACACGAGCATTTGCACCACTGTGCTAAACTTGGCCTGTTCAAGCTTCACCCTATGCACTGCACTAGTACCTCGCTTCGCAACAGTCTTGGCATGCAGTTCCCCATTCCAACATGTCTTGCTCACATACCGAACCAAGCCCACACCCTTATGCCTCGTGCTCGCGTGCTCAACTGAGTCCCACGCAATCTGCCTTTGTATGCATTCCAAATTGCTAGCACCCGTTCATCCTTGGCCCACATGCTGTCGTGCTCAACTGAGTCCCACGCAGCGCTCTGGTGTTCTCACCAGGTTGCCCAGCCGTATGCACTGCGACGCGTAGTCCGGGGCCTAACTTCAACCTCGCATTGGGTGCCACACGGCATCGCTGCGTCAACGTCCTAGGCCCATCCTTTCAGGCCTAGGAGACACTTGCGCCCCCTCTGGCGACGCAAGGCCCCGTGTGGGCGGGAGACCGTCTCCACCAACTCTCCCACATAGAAGGGTAAAACAGTCATTCGGCCCGAATGGCAGGAGAACCTCAAACCTATTAGTTTGACATACCGCAACGCCTTCGCATCGCTAGCCTACCTTGGCTGTGTCGCGTCCGTGTCGCTCCTACGTCCTACCCACATGCGATCGTGTCGCGTCCTCGCAACGCGACCACGTCGCCAGGCCCTCTTGGCCCCATGTCGTGTGCCCTCCTGGCACCACATGTCATGCCCCCAGCACTATGCTACAAGCTCGAGTATTGGCCCCGTCACATGCTGCTCCTCCTAGAATTTGATTCTTCGGTAGGGCGGTGACTTGGGAAATTGTTTTGAAAGTTACTAAATCAATCAAATCAAGAGTGGAATGGAGCTGAGAAATTGGTGTGTCATGTGTCAGAATGGGAAGGAGAGTGCCAGGCATCCATTTCTACATTGCAGCTTTGCTGAGAGGTCTGGAGGTGGCTATCGGGTGTATTTGGCATCAACTAGTGCTTTCCTAAAACATGTGGAAACCTCATGGCTGAATGGAGGGGCAGGGCCGACCCTAGGGGGTGTCAACAGGGGCGGTGGACATAGGCCCCGACCCAGAATAGGCTCCGACTTGGCGGCGGACACAAGCCCCTCTCTCAAATCTGGTTACCCAAAAAAAATAATATTTTAATTAAGTAAAACCCACCTTACCCGAAAAGCAAACCCCCCTCACGTTTTTCCTCTCTGTTCGCTGCTCTCTGCTCTCTCTCTCTCTCTCTAACTTGAAACCCTACTAGATTCCAACGCCCCCACCGGATTCCAACACCAGTGAGTCGGTGACGCCCTACTACTAGCCACTGCCCCGGCGCCCCCTCTCCTTCTTAAAAAAGTTAATCTCTCTTTCTCTTCCTCCTCTTCTTCTCTCTCTCTCTCTCTATCTCTTTCATGTGGTTGTAGAGCAGAGCCCACTGGCCACGGTCGGACTGCATTGTGCCCACCAAGTCACCAATCCCCTAAAGTCTCAACCTCCCCACCCTCTCTATTGGCATTGGCGTCAGCAATCAGATTGCCAACGGCACTATCTGATCGCCAACACCAACAACACTCCCCACCCTATCCACGGATCTGCTAAAATCTTAAAGGATTACTTGTAACTTGCAACCCGAGATTCTTTCTTCTAAACTCGGGTTTTATATATTAAAATAGTTTGACTATCTTGAATTTGACGATTGAGATTGTTTTTCATCCCAATTTTTCATATCTTGAGACTATGGGCTTATCATCACATGGTAAGTTTCTTGTTCTATATAGCACACATCCCAAAAAGTGGCCTTTAAATCATATCTCATCATTTTTTGGGATTTGTGCTACTTGGAATAAAAAATTGAGCGTCTGTTAATACGCCAATAATCTCAAGATCCTTTGTGTGGATGATTGGGGTGAAAAACGATCTCTATCGTTTGAGTCAAATAAATCAAATTTCGATGATCAAAAGATCATGTGGAAAAGATTAAAGGCATGATCAAAATATCCTATGTCGGAAAGAACATCTAAGCCGTCATATTCGACTCAAATTGAATGGCTGATGATTATTTACAGATTTTGAGGTGGCTTAACAACGCTATGAAATAACTAGTCCCTATTTCGGGATTTTTTTTTTTTGTTAATATAAATATATAATAGGGCCCTATTTCAGAATTTTTTTTATTAATATAAATAGGCCCCATTTTGGAATCTTGACATAGGCCTCCAAAACCTCAGGACTGGCCCTATGGAGGGGAGGTAGATTGGGTAGTAGCACATCTGGCAATATGTGGGACAAGTAGGTAAAAGATGAAAGTTGGAAATATGAAAAGTGGTCGTTGGAATGGCAACCATGGTGATTGGTGCCTTGGTAAGGGGATCTCTCAAAAGGTGAGGATGATTAGAGCGCACGGTTGGGTCTGTGCTAGGTCTGGGAATTTAAACTTTCTAAAGAGGAACTTTTGCCATCGTTCGGGTTGCTTTTAATGTATCGGACGATATGTACCAGTGTATCGTCCAGAATTGGTACAACCGAACGAAACGTACCAGAAAACTGGTTTTTTTAAACCATGATCAAGAGTGAGAAAGACAATATCCTTAATCCTAAACACCATGGTCAGGCCCCCATTACCAAACAACAGTTGAAGGATTCGAATGAAGGTGGACCATTTTAGGTAATAGATTGAAAGAGATGGTAGAGTCTAGGACCAACAGGTCACCGGAACGAGTCCAAAACCCTCCACTTTCTTCCCTCTCAGCACCAGGACGTGGGGCGAGGTGGGCTCCATGAGATGCCTCGGGAGAAGGGCCGCCATGCACCTTCGGGACCACATGCCGAGAAAGGGGTGGATTTTAACTCTGATAACTCACTCGCCCACATTGAGTTATGGAACATTTTTTTTGCCAGTAAGTAGATAAAATTATTAAAAAATCATTGTACACACTACTTTTTTTATTAAGACACCAATATTTTGAGTTTAGAGAGATGGATCAGGCATCGGTGGGGGGTTCATCGAAGCACTGTCGAATTCTGTGGCATTGGATAGTAAAATTTTTGCGGTGGATCCCTTTGGCCTTTTTTCCGAAATGGGGTGGCACCTCGACCAACATGTTCCGGTTCGGTATATAATTGAAGTCGAATCATGTTGGAAGAGGATCTTGCGATTGATTCGAGTCCGATTCCGATTAGAATGACAGATGTGGTCCAACTTATAGTATTCGACCAGGAATACGATGGGGACGACTCATGTTGTGGATGATTCATCCAACTCATGGGTTTCATAAGGTGGTCGAGGCTTGGGAGAGTCCTCTAGGGAAACAGTCCCAATTAATGTCGAGAGGCAAATAGGGGTGGATGCCGGTGGGCGAGGAGGTGTTCAGCTTCGAGGAGAGGGGCAAAATGGGAAGACACAAAATTTTGAGTAATTGCAAGAACGAACGGAGAAGTGGGGAGAGGTTGCTTGGAGGAGTCCTCTAGGTAAACGGTTCCAGTTAATGTCGAGATGCAAATAGGGGTGGAAGCTGGTGGGAGAGGAGGTGTTCGGCTTCGAGGAGTGGCCAAATGGGAAGACACAAAATTCTGAGTAATTGCAAGAACGAACGGAAAAGTGGGGAGAGGTTGCTTGGAGGAATCTGAGGAAATTCAAATTTCCTAAGTTGAATCTGGATGGTGGCGAGTAGGAGTTCCGCAATCGGGTTCGCCTGATAGTAGCAAAGTGCGATATCGAATTCAAATCGAGCGAATTAGCGAACTAAGTAACATAGGTCCATCTCAGAGGGAGGCTATTATTGGTGATATAATAAGGGATTCGGGTGGGCAGTTTGGTCGGATATCCAATTCCAAAGAAACCTCTATGATGATGAGTTTGACATGAAATGGTGCATCTCCTAGGAACCAAGGGGCTGATAAAAAGGTTTTGGGGCCTGATACGAAGGGGAAGTTCGATGTTAGAAGCTTCTATGATGTGGTAAGAGTTAAGGAGGGTGCGGTGCAGACAAGCGTTGGAGAGGTGTGCGGAAGGTGGATGTCACAACAGAGTTCGATTCTTTATTTGGATTGTCGTTTGGGAGAGAATACTGCCAATTGATCAGTTGTAGAAGTGAGGTATTGTAACTTTCCATACCCGTGAGGGCTTAGGAGCCACTAGGCTTTCTATGGAGTCGCCACCCGATTTTCAGAAAAGAAGGAAAACCAATATCAAGTTTATATGATTCTCGTGTCTAGCCTTCCAGAGAACCAAGTGAGTGGTCCGATTATGCGGGGGAAGTGTTGTTGCACAACCCTCATGGTCTTTCCTTAGGCCCTTTCAAATAAAATGAAATACAACATGTATAGTAAGAGAAAATGACAAGTAAATATGTAAATGCTTAAAAATGGTTCGGCTCTTTCATGTAGGCTTCCCCATGCACGTGAGGGTTATACTATCAAGGTAGGTAAGGCTGTGTTTGGGATTGCTCTTTGGAGGCCAAGAGCAGCTCTTTGCTCTGGCGCAGAGCACTTTAGTATGGACCATGTTTGGTTGTAAGTGCTCTTACCTCTTTCGGAGAGTGAAAGAGCTGAATTTGGGTCTCTTTAAAAGAGAAATTTAAACCTGCTCTTTTAAGTGGGCTGTTCTTTGCCTCCAAAGAGCAATCCCAAACACAGCCTAAATTTTCATATAGAAAAGGTAATGACCGAGATAAAGGAGTGTGAGTGCAATCAATTCCGAAGTCAGACAGAGTCTCCCCTTTCCTGAAGGAATGATCCACATATCTAAGCCCTGATTTCGCGATACTTACGACAGAACAGGGCCTTAATTACGAGGCAAGGTGAGAAGAAAATAGATACAGGGCAATCAATAAAGAAATAATATTAAAAAGAAATAGCAATAAAAAAAATAATATGAAAAGGAAATAGAGGGAAGATGATGAGAGCTTTTTGGCTTGACTAGAAGCTGAAACCGAGAGGCTAGATTGAAGGTTTCTAGGTGTAGGGAAGTGTAGACCTAAGGCTCTAGGTGTATTCTATGGGTGTAGGTGATGGATTAGTGTTTTGGAAGAGTGAGGAGATTATTTGAGAAAGTAATATAGCAAACGTTCTCTAAGGGTTTAAAAATTTCAGCCTTCGGAAGGAGAAAAGGCCTCAATTAATAGAGAAATGGCTCCAAGATTAGCCATTGGATGTTTGACAAGTGTCAAGCTTCCATTGGCTCATCTCATAGCACAAGGATTATAGTCTTTCTCCATTATGTAATTTCCAATGGCTTTAGGCTTCCAACGGTTTCTAGGGATTAGGGATGCCTAATTGGGGAGTTTGATTGAGCTAAAGTAGGGTAATGAAGGTTTAGTGGATAATTGGAATGAGATTTGGGAAGGTCAAAAGTTCTAAGTTTTTGGGTCGAGATTTGGATGGGGTAGAGCCCACTAGGGGAAATAGGCTTTAAGGGAACTAAGAGGGCAGTTTTGGAATGTTTGGGATGTGTTGGCACAATTTCCAAGGTGAATAAGTTAATCAAAATGAAATATTGAATTTAAATTTGTATTGGGAAGTACAGAGTCATGCGTGAGTATTACATGCATGGTTTACCCATGCGTGTGTAATACACAAGCAAGCCAGAGTTTGCAAAAGTAAAAGGGGTGCAGCCTCAAAGGGGCGACACCTTTCTCAATCATTTTTGTTGCAGCCTCCTAATTCATGCCTCGGGATCCGGGATTGCCCCATTATATCAGAGGGTCAACCTTTGACCTTGATTGCCTAAATTCAGGTGTCTATAGGTATGGATGTGAGAAATGTTTGCGTCCTGTGTGGAAGGGTGGAGGAAAGTGCTAAGTACTTTCTTATGCATTGTGACTTTGCTTAATTAGATGTTTTTTGCTTCATCTAATTAAGATGGAAGAGCTTATTCGTGGATTTAGAATAGAACTGTGGAAGCTTTATCAGGGAATTACTAACAAATGTGGCAAGCCTATTTTAACCTGGCCTAAAGTCTAAAACCAACTGAGAAATACAGATAGGAATGGATCTAATCAAGAAAAAATTCTGGATTCTAGGGCTTCCATACCCTTATTGGAAGCCAGAGTAACTGATTTAGTGAATTTCATTTCAATTATCACAATTTAATAATGCCGAACTGATTAGCCCATCATTCTTCTATCTTTGGTTAATAAATATAAGAAAACTGATTAGGACATCAACCAATACGCTTTGCATGGAAAGCGGAAGAAGAAGATTCAAAGCAAAGGAAAAGAAGCAAACAAAGGAAAAGAAGAAAAATCATGGTCATTGACGGACATCAGCAAAAATAAGCGTTTCTAGAATTTATCGCACGGACGTTCGTGATAAATCATGGACCTTCGTGATCTAGACAAATTCTGGTCTTGTGCAGGCCCATCGACGACGGACGTCCATGGTCATATGACGGACGTTTGTTAGTTCTGTCCGCAAAATTAGCGGCTAGATGAGTATTGAGACAAACTTGTCATTTAGAGTTTTAATTGTTTTAGGACTTTCTTATTTCGAATTTATTGTTTAGTTAGGGTTTCTTAGCCTATATAAGTCTTGTAAACACAATTTGAAATAGTTGATTGATTAATGAATTAAGAGATTGCTTTTGTGCAAATCCTAGAGAGCTTGTGAAGAGTTTTCACCCAAAAGAGAGATTCTTTCAAACTTGAGGAGCAAATCTTCGATTTATCGTGCGGATTGGTGTGAAGCCGACGTACTCCTTAGTGTGAAGCCTTTGAACCCTCAATTTTTTTATTCTATTTTCTTAATTATTATTAGGTAAATTGTTTATGCTATTCTTTTTTAATAAAATTCCAAAATTCCTAGTTTGTTAGTTGCTGGAATATTTGATCATATCTTTTATTTGATATATCCTTTGATTTTACCTTGAATAAATTAAATCGTTCCGGCCTTTGATTTCTTCAAACCCTAGAGGAGTCAAGAGATGTTATCTAAATTGTCGCTTGGTGCCCTAGACTAGAACGAAGCTCGAGTTCCCTCATTGGAACCATTTTCTAGATCAAGAAAATTTAATACATACGAGCGCTAAAATTGGGTAATTTTGTAGTTGGGTAATTTTGCATATTTTGGCTAATTTTGAATATGAGCGCTAAAATTGAATACATATAAAATAATTAAATTTATTAAATTATTTTTTGTAGTTGGGTAATTTTGAATATTTTGGCTAATTTTGAATATGAGCGCTAAAATTTAATACATATAAAATAATTAAATTTATTAAATTATTTTTTGTAGTTGGGTAATTTTGAATATTTTGGCTATTCAATTAAATCTGAAATTAATCCCAAAATTCGCATAATTAAGGTTTTAGCGTTTGTCCTGCATCAGATTGGTATCAGAGCACAATTTCGTTTAGCGTTAGGATTTTATTTTAACTTTATTTTGCATTCTAGATTGACCTTAGGGTTTCATATAGAGTATTTACTTTTGTCAACCACCGATGGCTTCAGACGATCTTGTTGCAACATGCGCCTCCTTGTGGAGTAATTTGCACAAATGGAAACCCGTATGGCGGAATTCCAAGATGTCCAGAATGAGGTATCCAATAAAACAACACCTAAACGATCTAGGAATAGTCAGATTAACATGGATCGTAAGAGAGAACTTAGTACAACCCCACCTCGGAGAGAGTTTCATCGTCATGAACGGTTGGGAAATTCGGATGAGAAGTTCCTCAAAACTGTTCTGATCGAAGCTCCAACTTATGATGGGAGGATGGACCCTAAAGTCTTCCGTGATTGGTTGTCAGATATGGAGCATTATTTTGATTGGTATGATATGATGGAAGAGAGAAAGGTGATATTAGCCAAGATGAAATTAGTGGGTTAAGTGCGACTTTTTTGGACAAATCTAGAGCACCGACCAAGGATCAAAATTTCGGCCAAAATGACCGAAATTTCGGCCGAAATTATCGGTTTCGGTCCCCACCAAAATGAAAATATGGGATCGAAATTTCGGTCGTTGTTTGTATGGGATTGAAATTATCGGCTGAAATTCAAATTTTCGGCCGAAATTTCAGTTTCGGTCCCCTCCGAAACCGAAATGAAACCCGAAATTTTGATCCTTGACATAGGCGAAAGGTGCTTGACCGTGAACCCATTAATACGTGGGTGGACATGAACGATAAGCTCTATGAGAAATATGTCCCCACATATTACACATGACGCCTCCTAGGCCAATGGCAAAATATCGCGGGAACATGTCTATTACTGATTATATTGTCAAATTTGAGGAGTTCGTAATGAGAGCTAATGTGTCTGAACCGAGTCAAGTTACACTTAAAAGGTTTAGGACATGTCTTCGTCCAAAACTACAGAAGGAGTTGGTACCCCACCAATGTTTTTATATCGCATATGTGATGCTATGCGATGGCATAGTGCCATCACATATGCGGATCGCATATGCAATTGCGCAATGGCATAATTTTTTATTTTTTCAAAAAAATCCAAAAAAATCTCCAAATATCCCCCAAAATTCCCAAAAGTGTATAATATATGTTTTGTGTTAATTTAAAGAAGTGGGTGGAGACTGGAGAGCTTAACAAGTAACAGCCACACTAAAAAAAGGAAAAAAGGAAAGAAATGAGGTGTAATAAGGAGGAAAAACAATCAAACAAAATTTAATAGGAATTATAAATTAATTTCTAACTCTTGAATCCTTGAATCTTTGATTCTTGAAGTGATTTCTTCCCTCTTTGCTTGAAGAATGATGGTTGAAGCTTGCTTAGCTAACCATAAAATAGAGCAAAAGGAATTATCAACAAAGCTTTGAGAAAGAAAGAGAGGAAGATAGCACTGCAAACTAAAAAAAAAAAAGACCAAAGAGGCACAAATCATACCTTAGATGGATGTGGTATGGATTAGGAAGAGGAACCCCCCTATTTATAAGCTTTGGGGAGGCTTAAAAAATAAATTAATTAATTAAAATAAGCTATGCGACAGTTAGCGATCGCATACCTCCCAAATCGCATATGTCATCATGGCATATGCGATTTGTACATTTAGGATCGCATATGCGATCGCTTTTGACAACTATGTTCCCCACACCGTTGACAGGTTAGTGGATTGTTATGTCATGGTGTAAGAGTTGGAAAAATATATTGAAACACCTACCACTGGGCGACGCAATTCGTACCACTTAGAATCTAAGGCTACCTCTACGAAAGGGGTGAGCAATCAGAAATTGCCATCGTCCAAACACATGAATTCTTAGGTTGATAAGGGTAAAGGAAAGTTCATCAAGAGTTCTAAGAATGTGCCACAACAATGTTATAAGTGTCAAGGCTTTGGCCACTTTGCAGCTCAATGTCCCCCTAAATTCAAACCTTAATTCTTTAGGAGGATCTCGAGACAGAGGACAAAGGAATAGAAGTAGAAGTTTACGAACCTACTGGGATTTCAAGTGATGAGGAAGAAGAAATTGTAAAAACCTTAGGCTGTGTTAGGAAGGTTTTTATTTCCAAGGAAAGTGTTGATAGCGTGTTCGTGTTGCGTGAGTCATTAGATCGGTAGGTGAATATCATCATTCCAACTTGCATGAGATTAATAATCGAATTTTATTGAATAAGGGGAAATACACATAATTTTACTAACACATTAAATTTCTTCAATGAGTTTAATCACAGTAATTTTGTGTTAATCCAAGATAGCCCTGAGCATGTGGAACAATTTGAAATCTTAAAAAAGGTAATGATGAGGATCTAGATTTTTCTCTAGACAAGGGCAAGCATTCGATAGTTGCAGTGAAGGATTTTACATCTATTCTAGGTCCAACAACTATGCCCTTTGACTCATTCCTTGTTGCCAAAGCACCCGATCCAAGACCATTTAGCTAATTCATACTCAATTCCCTACCTGTGCAATATGAGAGAAGGTTGAATGAGAAAATTGTAGAGTTTCCACACTTCACTACCAATATTGCCAAGCAACATGAGTATGTTGTGTGGTGGAAGGGTAAGCAGAAGATGGAGCATCCTAAAGAGGAGATGGACAGATTGACCAACTCATCAGGGATGAGTTTCTCCCACCCGGGGAGAATTGATGAGGACATCAACCGATACGCTTTGCATGGAAAGCGTAAGAAGATTCAAAGAAAAGAAAAGGAAGCAAAGGAAAAGAAGAAAGATCATCGTCATTAATGGACGTCCGCAAAAAATAAGCGTTTTTAAAATTTATCACATGGACGTCCGTGATAAGTCATGGACATCCATGGTCTAGACCAATTCTGGTCTTGTGCAAGCCCATCCAGGACGGACGGACGCCCATGAGTTCCGTCCATAAAATTAGGGCCAGACGAGTACCGAGGCAAACCATGTCATTTAGAGTTTTAATTGTTTTAGGACTTTCTTATTTTGAATTTATTGTGTAGTTAGGGTTTCTTAGCCTATATAAAGACCTAGTAAACACAATTTAAAATAGTTAATTGATTAATGAATTAAAAGATTGCTTTTATGCAAAGCTTAGAGAGCTTGTGAGGAGTTTTCACCCGAAAGAGAGATTCTTTCAAACTCAAGGAGCGAATCTTTGTTTTATCGTGCGGATTGGTGCGAAACCGACATACTCCCTAGTGTGAAGCCTTGGAACCCTTATCTTTTTATTTTATTTTCTTAATTATTGTCAGGTAAATTGTTTCTTTTATTCTTTACGATAAAAATAAAAAATTTCCAAAATTCCTACTTGGTTAGTTGTTGGAATATTTGATCATATCTTTTATTTGATACATCCTTTGATTTTTCCTTGAATAAATAAAGAAAATAGAGGAGTCAAGAGACATTATCGAAATTGTCGCTTGGTGCCCTAGACTAGAACGAATCGGAGCCGTTTTTCTAGATCGAGAAATTTTAATGCATGTGAGCGCTAAAATTGAGTTAGCCCAATTGTTTTAATTAAATTTATTGAATTATTTTATGTGGTTGGATGATTTTGAATATTTTCGCTATTCAATTTAATATGTAATTAATCCCAATTTTGTATAATTAGGGTTTTAGCGTTTGTTTTGCATAAAAAAAAAATGCTAACAAATAATGCTAGAAATATGATTAAATAACCTATTGAGTATGAACCATCAAGTACAACCATGGTCTGCAAGAGTAAAGAAGCAACTAACAACTAGCAAACGGTAACTAACAAGTTAAACAAGGAAAAAAAAACAAGTAAATCATTTGGCTTTTAACCTCAAGGGGTTAGACGAGCTGGCCAGTTACTTGCTTCCAAAAGTGGGAGACCTGAGTTCGAATCCCCTCCCCCCCTTGAGGCCACCCTAGGGATTTATATCATGTGCTGACCCGGCATGTGCTGAATTTGGGGTGCACATGTGCCCCATCTTTGGATGTTAGAGACACCAACTGATCAAGAAAAATTCAATCTAAAGTTGATTAAATCCGATTCAAATATTAGAGAAATTTCAACAAATTGATTGGATCCAATTTTCGTTTTGGTCAATCCATAAAAGATGAGGAAAATATGGTTTGTATCTAATTGGGCCTTTATCCAAGTGGTAATGCCCTCAAGCGTGAAACATTGAGTTTATGGGTTTACCTTGACCCATAATTAAAAAAAATATTAAGTATGGTATCAAAACTCAGCCAATACCGATATATATCGGTTTCATTAAGAAGCGATACCACCCCGATATCAGCATTGGGGTGATATTGGACCAATACGGCTCAGTCTGGTAGATACTGTCTTGGTATCGGCCGATACTGACCGATTTTTTATCTTTTTCCTTAAAAAAAAATTTTTTGCCCAATACAGTATTGACGACACCACATCCACATCGATCCACAGTAGTGGAACCATGTGAGGGCAAGTGCGGCAAGCGCCCGCACTCAACCCCATTTTTTTTATATTCTCAAAACTAGTTTGAAGTAAAAACTAAACCCCCCCCCCCCTCATCTCTAAAAGGCCCTCTCTTTCTCTCTCTCTAAAAACCAAACCTCCTCCCGTCGCCCACCTAAGCCCGATGCCCTCTCTCTCTCTCTCTCTCTCTCTCTCTCTCTCTCTCTCTCTCTCTCTCTCTCTCTCTCTCTCTCCTCTTGGCTCTCGCAGCTCACCTACCTGAACTCGACGCTGACGCCCTCGGTACTACCACTACTCTCTCTCTCTCTCTCTGGCCCACCAAGCACCTGACCTCAGCCTCCACCTTACCAAAATCTAGAGGTTGCTTTGTTTCAATTGAATCAAAATCATTGTCCAATTTCTTGCTTATATCTATCAATCTTTTGGCTTTGTTTCTTTTCTTTCTTTGGTATTTTTTTTTTAAAATTTTTGTTGGCAAATATAATTGCAGACAACATGATGGGTCAATTTTGATTGTGTTTTTTCATAATTTTTTTACTGCAACTGTCTATGGCATAGTAGGGGTAGAGAGTTGCTCTAATACCAACTCTCACGCACACGGGTAGAGAATCTGCCCGAGTCGTGCGGCCCAGGTGTGTTTAGATGCAACCTTAGACCCACTAGATATCTACAACAAGGCGTTCACATCAAGTTACACACTTGATAAAAAAATTGACACACACAATTAATGTACCAGTTCCATATATGAGCTCTTATTTCATGAGTTTACTCAGTAATAACATTACAAGGAAAAAATAAAATGTAAAAACTCATTCATTCGCTCATAACAAAAACTCGGAACTACCTAAATTTCAAGAAATAACAACTCTCATACAAAAAGTACCTGTTGAAGTAAGTCTCTTTGCATTGATAAAACCTTCTTGCTCTTCTCAATTGTCTCCCGAAGGACATCCTTATCATCATCATCATATCCACCATCGACTTCATTTCTGCCAATAACTCTGACACCCTTACTCCTCCAAAGCTTCTCTCTACAAAATTTCCCTCCACTCAAACGAAAACCCAAATGTAGGTTGCCATTTGCTACCTTACAAAGCCCAAATTTGCAACCAGTTTGACCAGAATCAAGAGATTTTCTTCTTCTACATGTGAAAGAGAATCTACGATGAGGACAGTTGCTTTGATTCTGAATAAGAACTGAGTTCTCCATTGCAAGGCACCCGATTGACGCCATTATTGTACTCTTCCAAGACTCTAAAACTAACAAAAATACTTTTAATGATGGAAACACAGTTGAGAAATGATGGTTTGAAGAAGCCCCAATGGAGGGAATTGAATTTTGATTGAAACCCACTTGAGAAAGTGAAAAAATTAAAGAAGCGCAAGTTCAAGAAACTGAGATTGAAGAAGAGAGATGAAGAAATGGTGATCAGAGAAAGTAAAATTCGATATATTAAAGCCCACAAGAAGGCCACTTGAAGGAATTGAAATTTGAATGAAACCTAGCTGAGAAAGTGAAAAATCAAAGAAGCCCAAGTTGAGGAAACTGTGCTTCAAGAAGACAAAGATGAAGAAATGGTGATGCAAAACTAGGTATAATGAAGAAAACCCATTTGAGAAAATGGAGATTTGAAGAAGACCCAATTAAGGAAATGTAATTTTGAACGAGACCCAGTTGAGAATGTGAAAATTATAGAAGACCCAGTTGATGAAACTGAGACTGAAGAAGACAAAGATGAAGAAATGGTGATCAGAGAGGGCAAAACTAGGTATACTGAAGAAAACCCAGTGAAGAAAATGGAGATTTGAAGAAGACCCGATTGAGAGAAAATAGTAAAATAATGGAGCAGTGATTTGGGAGGTAAAAAAAGAGGGAAAGTGGAAAGAAGAGAACTGTGTTTTTTCGAAGATTAAGGAGAGATGGGTCCCTGTGGCAGGGATTTATATAAAAGGGTTTGAGGCTCTGATTCACTGGAATTGCCAAAGAAGATGAAAATCACAAGCTTTGGCTGATTCAATCAACTAGTGGTTGATAACAAAATCCAAAAACAAGAAAAAGAAAACCTAGTGGGACCGGATTTGGCTTAAGAAAAAAAGAAAAAAAAAACGTGTGCGCGTTTGCTGAGTGAGAGAGAGATCAATTAGCAGAAAATAATTGAGGCCAGACGATGGTTGAAACTTGAGACAACATCTCACATCAAACTGTCATGCCACATCAACTTCAACACAAGTGGCGCGCATTTATAAATTCTAATAATTTTTATTATATATGATAATCCAAAGGGTAGTGTTATTTTTATTCAAATAATACAACCCTTGGATTACTCCGAGGGTAGTATTATTTGCACCTAATTATTTTTCTGTGGAATGCACTCTCTTTTACCATTAAAATAAAATAGTTTGACTTTCTTAAATCAAATGATAGAGAACATTTTTCATCCCAATCTTCAACACAAGAGATCTTGAGATTATGACACACCTATCAGACAGTTACATGTTGATCCACATGACATATATCCCTAAAAGAGACCAGTTGATAGATGCCATGATCTCAAGATCCATTGTGTGTAAGATAAGAAAAAAATCGATCTACCTCTTCTAATTCAATACAGTCAATAATTTTTTAGGTAAAAGAGCATCACCTTTTATGTTTTTTTAAAGAACGCAACCTCATCACAGTGAGTGCAAATAATGTCAATCTTAATAATTACTAAAAATATTTATGTTGATGCTTACATGACACGTGAACTCACAATGATTGCAAAACTCCAAATAATGCCACTCCTTAATAATTGCTAAAATATTTATGTTGATAAACATCAATAATTACATGACTTAGTGTAACATTTTATCAAAATAGTGCTACGACTTCCACATAGAGCAGCTCCATATAAGATCTGTCCTCCAATTGGAGGAAGAAATCCTTTTTCATATATATATATATATATATATATATATATATATATATATATATATATATAATCCACATAGAGCTCCATATCGGATCTTGGAGGATACTCACGATCCTCAGAGGAAGAAATCCCTTTTCTTTTCTTGAGGAAAACATAGTTCTTTAATTCACTAATTCAGAGGTAATTACATTAAGTAATTGAGGTGGAAAAGAATTCCTTCAAGTTTCATTACAATCATACCGGATACCAATTTTAGCTAGTGAATCGGCCACAGTATTGCATGAATGTCTGACGTAGATAATGTTTGAAGAGATAAAGCTCTCCCATTCGGATTTGATGAGATCGAATAGAGCTTCAAGTTACGAATTCAAGGGAGGATCTTTTACACTTGTAATCAGTGGTGTAGCCACATAGAAGGTTGTGGGGGCTCAAGCCCCCATTTAAATCTAGAGTTTCTATAAAGTATGTATCTTATACAACCTTGGTTTGTATATAAGCCCCTAAATTTATGATATAAAAGCCCCCAAATTGATCGGCAAAAGGTTAGATTTTTTTATTTTTAATGGTCTAGATTAATGGATTAAATGTTAGGATTAATTACTTGAATTTTTTATATAAAGTTTGGGTAAAAATGACCAGAAATCGCGATGAAAATAGGTTAAAAATGTTAAAAATAACGAATCGTAGAGTGCAATAAAATTTGATTAATTAAATTAGGAAATGATCGATCAAACTATGATTCAATTGATCAAACTTAAGAAATGATCGATCGAATTATATAATATCCCTATATAACAGAAGGGGGTTAAAGCCCGATGGGATTTGATCGATCAAATTGGAAAATGATCGATCGAAGTTCCTTGTTCTATCTGCTTTGGTATTTTAATTATAACTTTTTATTTCGAACTTTGATTGACGTGATTCTCACGGCGTTGGAAAGAGGACAACGAGTTCTACAACTTTCATTAATCAACTTTTGAATCAAATATTTTGAGGGTCAATTAAGTGAAAAGTTGAGTCAAATTTCGAGTTAGCACGAACTTGCCCATTTCCGTCTCGTTTTTGGGAAATCATATAAATACGTTAAATTTGTTAATAATTAGAATTAGTCCTTAATACATTATCGTATATATGATGTATATTGAGAGTTGGAGGCCGTAGATGAAGAATTTTAGATTGCTTTGAACGGCTCCGAACTTAAGGTAGGGGAAACTCAACGAAAATTACATTTTATAAATTGATTCATAGTTTTTTTTATATTCGATCTGATTTTTTGCTTTCATACCTAGATCGATCGTATCTCAATGATTCAATCGGGTTCCTTATCACTGCGATGCCTTTAGAAGAAGACGAAAGCCGCTTGAGAATAGATGCAAATGTCTCGCCGATCTTACAAAAGAAAAGTTCTAGAAAAAGAGGATCTAAAATTTCTTCTCTAAGATCTCTAGGGTTTCTTACGGGAAGAACCTTTATTCTTAAGAAAAACTCTAAATGAGATTATGATTTAGAGTTTTTCCCGTAATACATTCTTAACTTATTAGGGAAACATCCGATGTTAGGCTAACACAACATAGAAAGAGGTATAGAGATTTATTTCAAAGTCTAAAATAAAGGTTTAAAACCTACATACCATGGTTCAATCATCTGATCTCTTATCTTTAACTCAAGCCTCCAACCAATAGACTACCACATAACTTGTATCAATTAAAGACAAAAATAAATATAAGAGTTTGAAAAAACAAAACATATATTTTTTAAAAAATTAAGGCATGCAGTGTATAGGCTATTAGGCACAAATAAATAAATTAGGTGTATCAAATCATGAAATTGAATCACTACACTTTAATGCTAATAAATGTATTGAAAACCTTGTCTTCTTCGAGAGATGCTAAGACACAATGAAGGCGGGTGGTGTAGAGGAAGAGGAAGAGGTGGAACTATAGATGATGGTTCGGTCGATATGTGAGCCTAACAGTGACCCTTCCCCTTTCTCACCGGGGCTTGGTATCGACAATGGTAGAGTTTGTAAAAAAAAAATTATTATCTAGTGTTGGTCACTTATTTTCAGAATGTTAGAAGGGGGAGATGGGATACAATCCTAATCTTTGACTTTTTACACACAAAATGATTCTCAGTATTCACGCTTGACCAGAACCATGTAGATTACTTGCTTACTCAGATTCTTGACTTTTCTGGGATGTGTTCTTTAAGTTACTAAAAAAAACTCTGATTTCTAATTTTTTTCTGAAAAATCACTACAAAAAATAAGACTATTAGCGGCAGCCAAAACTATCGCTATTAAAAAAAACTGTCGCTATTGAAATAAGAAGATTTTTTTGTTAATAGCAGCACTTTTGGCTGCCGCTAATAGTCTTATTTTTTGTAGTGAACTCATTTTCTTGCATTTTTAAATTTCTCCCAGAAAATTAGTTTACTGGATGTAGGCCATATAGCTGTACAAATGTGTGCACAACAACGCTATTCAATCATGTTTGTGATCATATTTTGGTCAAATTTTACGGATTTATGATTCATGCGAGATTGAACACATTAACCAGTCTAACTATTTAAATACGAATTAAATAGTGGTAATTAATAAAACACCATATACTCATTCTCAACTTGGTTTCATGGGAATCAACTATTGATTGCTTTGAATCATACGACATAGGTTATTTTTCATCCCACTATTTGAACCAATGAATCTTAAGATCATGGGCATATAATCAGATACTCAAATTTTTATTTCATGTGGCATACATCCACAAAATGAACATGATCATAGGCGTATATCGAACATGAAAAAAAAATATGACCTTCTAATGGCCTGACCATGATCTCAAGATCTATTGTGTCGAAGATGGGGATGAAAAACGATCTCCAACATTTGATACAAAGCACTCAATGATACATTGATTAACTTCACATATGAATAATAATCATTTATATGCATATTAATTGCATGATTAATCAAGGTGTCAAAATCAGTATCGAACTAGGGTATCTATCTATGGAGGAGCGAAACGACTCGGCCAATACGTATCCGCCGATACCAATATGTATCAGGACCGATACACATCAGTTTGTCAAGAAATCGATATGTATCGGTATCGGCCATTTTTGATACCATGTGATTAATTATCATCTGTTATATGATTAATGAGAGTCGTTTCTCCTTAAACCTTAATTGACAAATTTGAACCATCTGTCAAGGATCAAAATTTTGGCCGAAATGATAGAAATTTTGGTCCAAAATATCGGTTTCGGTCCTCACCAAAACAATAACTTGGACCGAAATTTCGGTCATATTTTGTGTGGGATTAAAATTATCGGCCGAAATTTCGGCCAAATTATCAGTTTTCGGCCGAAATTTCAGTCCAAATTTTCGGTTTCTGTCATGCTCGAAACCGAAATTTTGGCCAAGACATTTTTATCCTTGCCATCTGCATGATAGGCTTAATAAACCCATTGGGGATACGAAAAATATAATGATGCAGGAGGATACAATTGTGGAAAATCATAAATCAATGATGGTCAATAGAAAGACACACTTTTTCATTAAAAACAAAATAAAAATAAAAAGACACACCAGGCGATCATGGCTGCACTTCACTAGATAGCTGTGTTTGGGATTGTTCTTTAGAGGTGCATGCCACTAAAAAAAGCATGTTTAAATTACTCTTTTAAAGAGACTAAATTTAATTTTTTCACTTTTCGAAAGAGCTAAAAACACTTACAATCAAACACAGTCCATACAAAAGTGCTGCTATTTGCCACCAAAGAGCAATCCCAAATACAGCTTAAAGTGACGGTTTAAATTTTTATGAGACCTAAGAGGATAGTGGATTTTCCAATTAAACAAAGGTTTAAATTTTTATGGGAATTAAGTGATGGTTTAAATTTTATGAGAACTAAGGGCATTTCCAACGGGTTATGTCAAATTTTGGGGGACGTAATGTCCAAGCCAAATTTGGCATAAAATTATTCCAACCTAGTATATCAAATTTTTCATAAGAATGAATAAAATATTTAAAAAATAATTTTAAAAGAAATAAAAGATAGTAAAAAGTGAATTTGACATTGCTAGAGTGGTATGCCAAATTTTGACATATCATGGTTAGATGCCAAATGGTTGGAGCGAAAAAATTTCTTAGAGGATGCTAAATCCATCCGTTGTGAAGGCCAAGGGGATTCGCTTTTGCAACCAATAAAGAGTTTCTTTGCCCTTGTTTGGCAATGGAGCACTTTGCAGAAAAAATCGTAAAAAAAAATAAAAAAAAATTTGTTTCACGGATTTGGATATTTTCCACTGTTTGAGAATATGGTGGGTCCTACTTGCTTGGGGAAAAAAGTGGAAATAGTCAGAGTAAAAGTTTCAAGGAAAATTTTCCTGAAAATTTTTTTAACCCATGTTGTCTTGATATAAATGATGGGGATCATTTTTGGTCCCTTCTTCAGAACAATAAATATAGAGATCATGACCCACCTATCAGACGACTACATGTGGATTCCATGTGGCACACATCCCCAAATGTGACAGTGAACATAGTGTAATATGTTCTGACAATTATTACGTGCACATGTAAAGTTGGCCCTTGAACATAGTTTAAAAGAAGGGAAATTTACCTAATCGACCCTGTCAGATACACCTTTTACGTCAGAGGCCCTATAGTTTCACCTTTACCCAAACCGACCTGCTGCGCGGCGAGCCGTCACCCGCCTTTAGGAAATACCGAAATTGCCCCTAAAGTAATAAATAGCCGTCCTTTATTCAAATCATTAATGTTTACCTTTTTTACTTTTTGCTTTTTCGTTCGAAGTCGGTAGAGAGGCGGTATTAATTCGTAGTCGTAGACGCTCGGTTTTTGAATCTTCAAGCTACCAAAGCCGTAAGTTAGAAATTAAATTACCTTTCATTTCTGTTGAATTTTTTATTCTCCTTTCTATGGTCTATGTTTTGAAATAATTTTCTTTTTTATACGATTTCCTACACAATCGTCATCGAATCGATGACGATTGTATTTACAATCGATAACAATTGTATAAACAATCGTCATCGATCGCTTTAACAATCGACGACGATTTCCTAAACAATCGGTGATTTTTTATCTAGCCTGATTATAAATAATCTCTTTTAGTATCTGAGTCACGCCTTTCAATTTTATTACAGTTCATATATAGAAGCCGTCAAGATGGTTGTACAGCGGGCTATTGGCAAATATTCGCCTACTGGCATTTCGAAGGTCTACGAGAACGCTAGCCCGCAGCGGAAGGAGTTGCTAAGAGCATCAGTTTTTGGGGGAATATTTTAAATGCCAAAGGGTGTTAGTTTAGTTTTGCTGGAGATTTCGTCGATGCCATGTTGAGTTTTTGGGTTGAGAAGAACCACTTTCGAATCGAGAAGAGAGATGTCTATCTTCGGAAGATGGACATTACTTTAATACTGGGCCTTACGGTGATTGAACCTCAACAGTATACCCCTTCCGTTAAACCACCTGAAAAGGAAACCATTTGATTCAAATATTTTCGTGGACTATCGATCGGAAAAATTATTCGGCCTCATATAGAAAATGGATTGAGGCTAGCGGAAAGTGATGACGACTTCGTCAAGTTAGCTCTTCTATTTATTCTGTGTACATTTATTTTTCTCGGGTCCTACCATCAAGTGTCGGAAGACCACGTTGAACTCGTCAATGCTGTGGATAACTTCAAATAAACTTTGTGGGGTCTCTACGTGTTCAATGACTTGCTGGAGTATATAGAGAAGGGCGTGACAAATAGAAAAACTGTCGACAACGATAAAGCCCTTAAGCCGTATAATATTTATGATAGTATGTGTGTACTTTAATGGTAGGCCTATGAGATGCAGTCTGACATCTCACCTCAAAGAATGTTTATGATAAAAAATTTCCCCCGATTGTTGAAGTGGGCAGAGAAGCCGCAAACGAGGACGAAAGGCTACACTCTTGCAAAGATGCTGGACAACAAGGTACGATGTCATTTTAAATAATTCAAATTTATAAAGGTAAATTTATAAGGACTTTAAAGAGTAAATTGAAAGATTATGACTACCAAATCAGTCGATATCGACTACCTACGAAGTTTTTATCGACTGCCTACGCAGTCGGTATCGACTTATTACGAAATCGGTATCGACTTCCTATACAATCGGTATCGACTTCCTACACAATCGATATCGACTTCCTACACAATCGTTATCGACTGTAAATGAAATCGGTATCGACTCGTTAAGCAGTCAATATATTACAGTGATTGTTCAATTTTCTTTGTAATTTTGCTATGTTATTTTACAACCTGTCTTTTATCGTAACAGATTTACGCTCCCCTCGAACCTGTTTCCTTCGAGTTGGAGATACCCATTGTAAGGGATTATCAGCGGGGTCAAAGGGCTGTTGGGGAGAAGATTGGGGGGAAGGGGAAAGAGGTTGAAGAGGTCAAGAAAGCTGTGAAATTTGATTTGTGACCCAAGAAGAAAAGAAATTATATTTCGGTCAAAGAAGTTGATGAGAAAGAGTTTGAGGACGAAACAACGTCTGACGAAGACTCGTCGTCAGAAAAGGTCCCCGTCCAATTAGACTAGCTTAGAAGGGATGCCGCAAAGACAAGCGGCAGCACATCAACCTCCTCTAATCAAGAGTTGTTAAGGAGGATTGACGGTATGAAGTTGGAGAACTTGAAACTCAACCAAAAAGTGAGCCATTTGAAAGAATTAGTGAACCAATTGATGGAAGGGAATAAGCAGTTGGTGGAAGAAAATAAGCTCCTCCGAAAACAATGCACCTCCTTTGATGACCGGCTCACTTCAAGGGATGTACAACTGCAAACGGCGGATCACTTAAACAAAGTGATCTGGAAGGAGCAAGGAAAAATTATAGAACTTCTTCAAACGATCTTGGAGGTGACACCCAAGGTGCTTTAATTTATTTTGATTGTTTATTGAATCGATAACGATTGAAAAAACAATTGGTAACGATCGCGCGTACAATCGATAACGATTATATTTACAATCGTTAATGATTGCAAATACAATAGTTATCGATTGTTTGTAGAGTCGATATCAATTGATTTCAGAGTCGATATAAATTATTTTTAAAGGTCATATCTATTCTCTCATATCTGATTATTTATCGATTTTATTTCTTTCGATGTTCAGGATGGTGCTGTTACGAAAGTTGTTATCGGATGTGTCTCTCACTGTCGATATGGGGCCAGAATCTGCTGGCCCAGCAGACCAGGGATCAACAGATATGGGACCACCTCCCCCCACGCAAGAGAAGGTGGCAGCAGCTGACAACCAATCCCAGGATCATGATGATAAGGGTGATCTGACTGGTGATGAGTAACCTGAGCAACCATTCGATGCTCGCTTGAGGCCTATGACTAAATTAAAATAAGTTGCCTCGAAGCCTAGGACCCAGCCGATAAAAAAACTTGCAACCGAGATGATGCCGCCCTCTTCTACGGTTGAGCTGACAGATGAGTAGAGGTTCATGAATGTCATATGGATAGCTCCCGAAAAGGATGCCGAGTAAGCTACTTATTTTCGTAATTTGTCTATTTTTCCGATGATAGTTAGTAGTTAGTTAGTAGTTAATTTCGTTTTGAATTTAAACTTTGGCCTTTATGTTTTATGCAGAGTATCGTGGGTTTATACACTCCGGATGTGTATTTTCAAATGTTTGAAAGGCCAGGGACACTTAGACAATATTGTAAGTAACAATATCTCTCATATTTTATTCTTAATTCTTTTCAGTGATGTTATTTTCTTTTCATGTTTTCTCACAATAACGACTGCTTAAACAACGAGAATGATTGCCAAGATAGTCGATAACGATTGTTTAAACAATCGACATCGATTGCCTTAACAGTCGTTAATGACTGTATTAAAAATCGTTATCAATCGTCTTAACAGTCGATACCGATTGTATTAACAATCGTTAACGGTCGTCTTAACGGTCGATACCGACTGTATATAGAATCAAATGCGATTCTCTGTATAGTCGATTACTGAAATTTTTTTTCTTTCAGATATTGGGAGTCTACATAAGACTTTTGAAAGTCATTGATGACACTACTCATCCTGAGGTAGTGGATAAATTCTTTCTTATGAGCCCCACCGATTTGTCCTATATGGTCATGGATTATAATGATTTCAGATTCTTTATTGAATCTGAAAAACTCAAAGGCCAACCGTTGGCCATGCAAATTCAACGGTGGGCTGCCCTGAAGGAAGAAGTTAACCTGAGCAAGAAGGTGCTCTAAAATTTCTTCAATAGGTTGAGGGCTCTGTGGGCTCACCAATATAATATGGTACATTACGATCTCTGTAAATTTTTTCTATAATTTTCACCATTGTATCCTCTAATATAATATTCATTTCAGATATTTGTCTCAGTCTATAATCACGATCCATTACATTGGGCCCTTGCGATCGTTAAGGTTTTAGAACGATTGGTAATGATCGTTGACCCTATTTTAGATAGGCCCTCTAAAGAGAAGTATCCTGTTCAAATGAACGTCCTGGTAAGAATTGTCCATACTTACAAATTATAAATTTTCAAGTTTTACTTATTTTATCTGACAATGATTACGACTGCATAAGCATTCGTTAGCGATTGCCTATATATTCGTTATCAATTTCTTAAGCAGTCATTAACGATTGCCTATATAGTTGTAAGCAATTGCTTATACAATCGAGTGCGACTACTTATACAATCGTTAATGACTCTTTTGACAGTCGATGTCGACTGTTTATAAAGTCTATATCGACCTTATTAACAGTCGAAATCTCAAAAAATTTTGAAAGTAGTAAAAATTTTCACTGTTTACTTACCTTAGCTATATATCTTAGCTGCTTATCTTATTTGACATTGCACTTTTCAAAATAGACCAAATACCTTCCCGCGCTTTTACATATATACGGAGACTCCACTGCATTGAACGCTGAGACCTATCCGTGCTCAAGTTCTAATTGCAGGATCAAATCCGTATCCCGACAGACCAATGGGTGGGACTGTAGGGTGTTTGTATTGAAGTACATAGAGTACTTCATGACGGGGAAGAAATTTGACTTCAGCCATGGCAATATGAGTCAGATCAGGGCAAAAAGTGGCCAAGCCCTTGGTAAATTCACTGCCGATAGAGAAGCCGAGAAAGATACCGATGTAGAACCTACTACTGATGCACCACCCTAGTTTTTTTCATAAGTTAAAATTGTATTTAGTTGTAAGCAGAACATTCATGGAAATTTGTCAATGGAAATGTTACATTTTTGCAACATTCGACTTTTTTTGGAAACTTGCAATCTCAAGTATGTAAAAATATATCAGGTGAATATTCAAAAACGAAATAATAGGCTAGTTTTGGGCGTGTCGCAGACCGTATTGACAGTCCTATCGACTATATAAAGAGAGTAAATAATGAGTGCTTTTACAATCGATATCGATTGCTTATACAATCGATGTCGATTTTATAAACAACTGTTAACGATTTGATAGGCAGTCGATGTCGACTTCTTATACAATCGATATCAACTACTTATAAAATCGACATCGATTGTATGAGTAGTCGATGTCGACTTCTTATACAATCGATATCGACTGCTTATAAAATCGACATCGATTGTATAAGCAGTCGATATCGACCGTATTAACAGTCGATAATGACTGTCTGTTCTAAGAAAACGCTGGAAAAATGCTTAAAAGTTCTACTAAAATATACTTTACATTTTTAATAAAAATTTATCGTATATATTACATCCAAATTTATAGCTAATGGACTGTGGGTGTTGTCGTTGAAGGTAGCCGACTTCTTGTACTGTCTCAACCCATTAGCCCCACTGCCGTGTAACTCCTGCGATTGTGACCATACTCACTGCACTTGCCATACTGTAAGGCCCTAACCTTACCCTTAGACCGTATCCTTCTCTTTTTCGGACGGTTCGCTTGCTTTCGACAATTATAAGGTGGTCTCACTGTCATATTTTCAGGCAGCTGCTCAGCTTGGAATTCTCATTGGCTTTTATCGAGGGTGAAAAGTCATTGTTCATCGTATATTTGTCTAAAGCAAGCAGTGAAAAACTACATCTCACAGAAGTTATTGTAATCATAACTTCTTTGATTGATGGCCGCCACGGTATGAGAGCAAGGCAAACCATGAATGTGACAACTGCGGCAAATACATGTCTAATGTTCCAAGTCAACGTGATGAATGAAATTTTTAGAATTGACTTGGAATTTATCGTGCCCGTATGGTTGAACTCTCTTTCTACCGGCCTATTACAACTCCTTCATGTGCTCGTCTGCTTTCGGGCAGAGGAGGGTGGTCAATTTCTCAGATTTCTGTCGGCGCGGTTGAAAATGATCGGTGACTTTCTCTCTAGTAGTTTTGATTAGGTCGATAATTGGTCTCTCTCAAGCTATCTTTAGTACACTGTTCAAGCTTTCAGTAGTATTTGTAGTCAGAAAATCATACTGCCTTTCTTTCATATATGCGCGTGCCCAATGCTTTGGGTCTATTTTCAAAATATACTTTATGGCTCGAGGATCAGCAGGATCTTTCTTCATTTCGTTAATAAAATAATTAAATCTCTCTACTAAATATGCATGCACGACGCTCTACCATAGACCCTTCACATTGTTCCTGGGATACTTGTATTGGAAATTTTATGTCATATGTCGCATCTAGTAGTTGTGGTGTGCGTTAGGGAAGATATGCTTCACCGCTTTAATTAAACCCTTCGACCCATCCGTGGTAAAAATGAAATCTTTGGTAAACTCATCGATCACGAACGCACCTACCCGTTTAAGAAACCACATCCACGTATCCTCTTCTTCCAACTCGACGACGGAAAATACTAACGGTAATATATGGCCATTACCGTCTTGCACCGAGGCGATAAGTAAGATCCCTTCGAAACATCCCCGTAGGTGTGTGCCATCTACAAACAATGTGCGACGAAGTGTATTGCGGTAGCTTCCGATGTATAAGCCGAAACTCTAACAAAATCTTTGAAACTTACTATCGAGCGTTAGTTGAAAGGATGTTTGTACATTATGATCTACCTTTTCCATCTCCTTCACGTAGGCCGGTAGATCCACAAATTATCCTTTCCAACTGCCTCTAATATCATTAAGGGCAAGTTCTTTTTTCCCCCTCCAAGCCTTAGCATATGAGATTTGTATATTATAAGCTTTTATAATATCGAACATTATCGACGCCGGGGTATAGTCGAATCCTTTCATAAGTTTCTCTCGTACATAGTTGGCTACGAAGGAGATTCTTGCATTACGATAACCGTGCGGTCCGATCTTAGCGGCCCCGCATGTGTGAGTACTATTGAACGTCTTGATTTTAAAAGTGTTGAACCCAGTTAATTTAGACGTATGTATTCGCCATGAATAACCGGGTTCGTAGTATGTGGTTGTCACTCGATAAATAGTGGTTTTCAAAGGCTGAATTTGAAAGTTTTTCTCTACCGCGTACTTTTTCAATGCTCTTTGAAATGTTTGTTTGTCTCTGAAGATCTCTCCAACTTCAAACGTCCAATTCCGGTATTCGGTTTCCACTTCTTGATCGGAAGACTCGTCCGATGTCTTTGACACTTAGTAAGGTCCATCTACTAAGGGATTAACAAAACCTCTCACAAAAATTTTCGGATCCTCTTTTATAAACTCATCCAGTTCGTCATTATAATCTTTGACGTTCTCTTTACTAGCAATGTTTTGAGGTGGTTGACTAGATCCTTCTTCACCGAAGGAGTTTTGATGTGGTTGACTGGGCCCTTCACCGAACGGGTCATGACATGGTTGACTAGGCCCTTTACCGAACGGGTTCTGACATGGTTGACTAGGCCCTTCACCGAAAGGGTGCTCATGTGTATGGAAATAGGGTTGAACTCCTTTGTTAATCTCCATCGATAGCATAGTAAAACATAATTCGTGAGTCAGTCAAGTTGTGAATGCACCGGGGAAGATATGACGAAAATCGTTTTCATCCCCCATTCTTAGAGACGTGTAGTCTAACTCTTAACTACAATATTGTGACCCATGCATATTTTGTAGTGGGTCATCATATGATTCAACTAGGGCATAGTTTAAATCAATAGTTGCCTTCAAGGTCAATATGTTTGCCACAAAATTGCCGTCATTGCCTAATTGAACGGTATCATATGTAGGTCCTTCCTCCTCAAACTTACATGACTGGAAGGAATGGTTACTCACAAAGTCAGTCTCACCTATAGGTACTTGTTCAGCTTCGAATCGGAAGGAGGATGGTTCTTTAATGATGAATACCTTTATAATGTCTGACCTAGATTTATAAAACAAAAATAGGGTGGCCAAATCATCCGAATCCAAAATGTCGGCAAGCATAGGGGTATTCACTATCTTCATAGAGAACTTTATGGAAATTGTTTTATCTATCGTCGCAAAACTGATAGCAAAAATTCGCCTTATGAATTGTTCATAAGACATACTCGTCGAAATTGTAATAACCCTCCAGCGACCACCTTCATATAAATCATCATCATTTACAATATGACTATCAAAGTGACAGAGAAGATAAATTTTCACACCAGACATCACCTATTTAAGAAGGAGAAGGAAGGGGTCATAAGACGGATGACAAAAAGGAATGACAAATTGGTAGCAAAACAAATAATACACAATCGATATCGATTGTAAATAGAATCGATATCAATTGTAAAGAGAGTCAATATCGATTGTATAAACAGTCGATAACGATTGTTTATGCAGTCGTTATCAATTGTTTATACAATCGATATCGACTGCGTATACAATCGATATTGACTCTTTATCAGTCGAGAACGATTCCCTATAAAGTCTTTATCGACTATTTCGATATATTTATCCAGTAAAATTAATTTTCAAAAATAAAATTATATTTCTTATACTTCTAAGAAATTTTCGATAGGGTTTACACTGGATCTGAACATACCTCACGTCGGAATGACAAACTGCAAGATCTTCAACACCCAGTGGCAAAATGCAGGAACTTCTTCTCCCAAGCCTCTATTTTCTTCTTCTAAGTAGCAGATCTGAGGCAAAAGGTGTCGTCACTCTTCTCCCAAGCCTCTGTTTTCTTCTTCCAAGTAGCAGATCTAATGCAAAAGACGTCGTCACCTTCACCATCTCTAACTTCTTACTAACTCTAGTAGATTAAAATGATGAAGAAGGGGATGTATTCGTGGGTTAAAGAAAGTCAGAGAGGGGATAATATGGACTTTTTATACTCCTTAGGGTCGACTCGGCTTCGAGCTGGTCGGTTTGGGTAAAGGTGAAAATATAGGATCTTTGACATTAAAGGTGTATCTGACAGGGTCGATCAGGTAAATTTCCTTTAAAAGAAAGAATTGGCATGTGAAACTTGTACCATGTTAAGACGCCATCTAAACCAATTGATTTGAGGCTTATGATCTAAAGATCTTAGGTGAAAAAGATTGACACCAAAAATTATTTTCATCATACTATTCAATACACTCAAAAACCATTACTTAATTCAACATTTGATTGTGTCGAATCATAAGATAGAGATTGAGTTTTATGCCTCTTTTGAGTAGTAGATCTTTAGATCAGGACTTTCAAATCAGACGACTTAATTGTAACCCAACCATCTAAGCCACTTAATTTGAAGGCCATGATCTAAAGATTATAAGTGCAAGATTGGCACCAAACATGATCTTTATCATATGACTCAATACATTCCAAAGTCATTATCCGATTCAATAGTTGATTGTATCGAATCATATGATAGTGATTGAGTTTTGCATCACTCTTTTATGTTATAGATCTGTAGATCATGACCTTTATATTAGACGGCTTGGATGTAACCTCACCTCATAATTGTACCATTTATTTACACTGTAAAACCATAACCTTGCCCTATCTCCTCCGGCCAACATTGCATTGATGCTTTGAATCCGCCAAAGGAGATTGTTTTTTATCCCAATCTTCCACATGATTCATCTTGAGATCATGGGTATATCATCAGACGTTCTTTATTTATTTCATGTGGCACCCATTTCAAAAAATGACCTGTGATTTGAACTTGATGTATGCCTCACGAGTTTAGAGTTATTGTTTGGGATGTGTACCACGCGAGATAAAAAACTAACCATGTGAGGGTATGCCCATGATCTCAAGACTCATCTTGTAAAAAATTGGGACAAAAAACAATTTTCATGTTCCAATTTAAAGCGATTAATGCATTTTGGCCCGAGGAGATGAGGTGTAGTTATAGGTTCACATGGTGTGAATAATGGTACCTTTAAAAAAAAAAATTATCCAGTGTAGCCAAACAGCTTGAAAAAAAATAAAATCAAACCATTGTAAAATTTAAAAAAAAAAAAAACTTCTCATGAGTTCTTTTACAAGTCCATGTAAAGTAAAAAAAAAAACATTTTCAATGACTTTTGTCAAACAAAGCCTAAGTGTAGGGGGCTAATGTAGTTGCGCTGACTTACATTAATTGAATCCCACTGTACTTTCAGCTAATTGTATCGTGCCACATCAGTCCCCTACACTTAGTCTGCATAAAATATGTCCTCCATATACCTAGGGTTGCAACCGAGCCGGGCCGAGCCCGAGTTCGGGTCAGCTCTAGCTCGGCTCTACCTTATACGAGCCGAGCTGGAGGTCGGCTCGAGGATCTTCGAGCTCGAAAATTTCAAGCTCTAGCTCGGTTTTCCGAGCTGGAGCCGAGCTCGGGCCGAGCTTCGAGCCAAGTATGTTCTATTATAAAAAAATTTCTCCTAGTACGTTTTTAAAATTTCTACTCAATTAAATATCTATTCTACAAAACATTTAAAATGCATAATTAAACACAATCACACAACATATGAAATAAATAAATCGTTAGATAAATTAGGGCAAGTGGGGGGCAATTCCTATTTACCCTTCAAAGTAACCATTAGATAAACTTAAACGGTTACTTTGAAAGGTAAAATAGACCTCTCAAAGTTAATTACTTATATATATATATATATATATATATATATATATATATATATATATATATATAAACCAAGCCATAGAGCCGAGCCAGCCTTTGCTCTAGCTCGGCTCTGTTCATTCGAGCTACAAACTGTCCAGCTCTCGAGCCGAGCTCTAAAGAGAAAAACTCTTATTTTTCAGGCCGAGCTGAGCCGAGTTGTCGAGCTGACTCGGCTTTGGTGCAGCCCTACATATACCACTGTCCGTGGTCTAATTATTATGGGCGCATAAAACCTTGTGAAGCACACAGACTTTTGTGCACTATAAAGTCCGCACACATCACAAGGTCGTGTGTGTCCATGGTGGTTGGACCACTTATCATAAACAGTGATCACTGAAATTAGGTGAGATCGTAAAGAGGAAAAAAAAATTATTTAAGAAGAAAAGTGTTATCAGCTTACACCACACCCTTTTTTTTTTTTTGGTAAATTCCCAGTTACATCCACATCATTTAGGAAAGCAAAAAAGCATCGATTGCTTTGAATCAGACCAAGGTATCAAATATCGGTCCATACCGATACGTATCGGTATTTTGGCCAACCGATATCGATACACCCTGATATCAGCATCGGGGTGGTCTCTGTATCAGGTATCGGCCAATACCTACCAAATTTGAATTTTTTTTATTTATATTTTTTAAAAATATTTCCTTTTTAGTAAAAAAATAACTAATAGTTTAAAATTTGTCTTTTATGATACTTTTAAGACTATAAGTCTTAAACATTTTTCAGATTTTTTTTTGCCGATATCAATACGTATACTTGATTTTTCGTCCCAATCTTTTATATCATAGATCTTCAAATATGAGCCTACCCTTAAATGATCAGATGCTGACTCCACATGACACACATTTCAAAACATGAACGCAATAATTTTGTATCATCAAACGTAGTTCACATCCACTTTTTGAGATGTGTTGTAACAACCCGGATTTTTAGACTTTATTTTAACGGTGTTAGATGATGCACCACATTATGTACTGTGCTAACGCTCCACATCAGAATCGAAACCACCCTTTAAAATAGAAAAATTCTAATTTTTCCTATATCAAAATTAGACTCATTGCGAAGCGCTCGTCAATACGATTCCAACGATATATAATTTAACGACTTCTGACAAGAATATAAAAAGTTATGCCCATTTTAAGTGATCAAGCAAGTCAAAGGGTATAACTGTAATTTTGGGAGAGAAATACCAATTGCTTTGGTGCTTATGCAAAACGCTGGAACGAAACCTTTTCTCAAGCTATTCAAGTTACGTATGAATTCTTATTCTGTGTAAAAATCTCCTATTCTATTAAATCTCCTACGAAAAGTGTTAATTAGAGTTGACCTAAAATTTTATACCATTGTAAATAAAATTTTAAAAGCTCTCTACTCTCTATAATCAGAAATTATTCTCTCTCAAGACTAAGACGAACCGACGCCCTGGGCATCGACCTTTTTAACCCGAATCGCCGTTGAACTTCCGTTCATGCTTCAAGAGGTGGGTACCCATCAATCCATCTTGTTCTTCTTAGATCCCGTCGCGTAGGATGCATTCGATCGCGCATCGACGGGTTTAAAAATCTTATTTAAATCCAAATATCTCATAAATTAATAGACCTATATGCTTTCCCTTGAAAGTTGTATATTCTATAAGTCGGATTTATATGTTATTTCTCTTTTCCTTTCAAGAACCCTTTTATTTGGGCCATTAATATTTTACTCTCTATTAGGTCTGTATATTTAATATGTCTACTTCCTTTTAAATCTACATACTAATTAAATATGAATATCTTTAAGTATGGTAAATCTACATGTTTAGTATTTTATTTTTTTATTAAAATTACATGAACTGTAAATTAGGTTTATATGTTATTTCTCTTTTCTTTTCAAGAATTCATTTTGTTTGAGCCATTAATATTTTACCTTATATTAGGTCTGTATATTTAATATGTTTACTTCCTCTTTTATGTCTGTAAAATTAATTAAATTCTAATACTTATAAATTTGATAGATTGACTTAATTGGCATAATATCATATTGATATTATTTATTTCCAAAATCTATATAGTTATAAATTTATCCTTCTACTAAGACTATAATAATATATATTATTGTTGCAAGTTATATTATTATTTATTTAAAATTAATTAAGCCCAAAAATTAAACTATATTTTTGTTTTATTTAAATGAATAATAGATTGTACCAACTTAAAGTTTCGGGTCCGAACTTGAGGCTACGAACCCGAATTCGCGGCCACGAACCCGAGCTCGCGACCATTGATGCACCTGTCCCGGTATTTTGGTCATAACGTTTTACTCCGACCTCGGATTAATGTGATTCTTACAGCATTGAAAAGAAGACAGCGAGCTTTACAACTTTGTGTGAAATAGCTATTTCACGAATTTGACGTTTTAGAGGTCAAAATAGAGCAACAAGGCGGGTTCAATTTTGAATGACTCAAGGCTATTCGAATTTAATATTATTTTCTAATTCTCATGACCAAAGTTCCTGTGTATATTATATTGTAAGGTCTTTCGATCGATGGTCATGATAAATCATAACTTAATAAGTATAAATACCATTTAATTTAATTATCTAATTATTATATATATATCTCAATTTTATCGTTTCAACGCGACCTCTTCGATAATACAAAGTGTTAGAACTTCGATGCCTTTATAAAACCGAACTCTGACCTTTACGATTATCGAAATCACACTTATAACCCTATTCTATAATTATATTGGTGTGGTATATAAATAAATATAAATATAAGCATAATCAAAATCTAAGTATAAACTGTTCTGTATGCGTGATACTTTTGTATTTATAACTTAATCAATTTATACGAGTTAAGAATATGTTAGATCGTGAGTACGAGAGTGTATGAGATCATGTCTACGCTTGGGCGTGGTGATTCGCTGAGATGGTATCGAAGCGAGGAATACACTATATTCACATGCCTTACAACTCGTGGTGGAATGAGAGCCATGACGAGTCGGGTGAGTGTGAATTCAGTGTAACTTCGTATACGGTGATCCTATCACCTCGAGTTTTAATACGAGAGGATAAGATATGAGATATGATACGAGAATCGGGTTTTGGGCCTTAGCTGTGGTGAGGTTTCTTTTACGGTTACATGAAACTCGAAATATTGGCGTCCATGTACGGATGTAACACCTCTATGGCAGTATAAACTACCACACGAAGTACATCCAAGTTACTACGGAACTTTTTCTTGGGAAGCGTGAATTAAGAAGGTTGCCTCACTATAGTTTGTCATAGGATTAAGTATAAGAGTATGATATGATATGAGTATGAGATAAGATAAGTTATGATACGAGTACGATAATAAGACATCGCTGTGTATGCCAGCAAAAGATAAAGAACTTAAGTCTCTGTACGTGCCGTTCTTTGCGTAGCCACCGTAAGGGCAACAACGTCTTTCAACCAAGACGGATCTCTGGGAGAGATTATGAGTATGAGTGTGTTATGAGTGAGTTTGGCCATTATGTTTCCCCATTGACTGGATGGTAGAGTATGAGTATGACACGAGGGCGTTATAATATGATGGTATGATACTATGTTGACCCTCCCATAGTAGCTCGAGCAGCGACTATGGCACAGGTCGTTTAGGATTTCACTAGTGTAATAGCCCGAAAAATCATGCTAAACTGTGACCTCGGGATCCGTGCCCGATCGGTCATAGGTTTGACCAAATAGAAGTCCAATAGTTAGTATGGGGTGTGATGAACGGATGAGATGTGATGGGTTGAGTGTCTATGTGGTGCATGATGGAAAATGCGAAGTCACATACACCTACTGCGGTGCATGTGCTCAACACACAAGTTAGAGGGAAGATAAAAGGGTTTAATAGCCCTAGTTTCTCTTTTAATTGGTTGAGTGAGAGAGAGCAAAGAAGAGAGAGAAAAGGAGACCATAGTTAATGCAAGGAGTAAATGCTAGTTGAAGGGGGGGGATTCGAGCAATAAATGTCGGATTCGACGCGAGGGGATCCGCTCGAAGCAAAGCTGGAAACCCTAGCCTTTCCAACCGCTCAACTTAATCAATTTGAGATTGATTCAAGGTAAAACTTTGCGAATAAAATGCATAGGTTGTAGAGGTTAAATTGTAGTTAAAAAAAATGGTTTGAATCATAGGATAATGGTTTAGAAAAATAGAGGAAAAAGAGTGGAAAAAGATTGGGAAGAACAGCCAGAAAGGGGTTGAATCTGGCAATTTCGATTAATCGAAATTGAGTTTCGATTAATCGAAATTGGCCAGGAAGTTGAAAAGTCAGAGGACCCCGATCTCGATTAATCGAATTGAAATTCGATTAATCGACTTTAGATTTCGATTAATCGAATTGGAAATTGATTGATCGACTGGGAACCTACAGTGAACTCCAGTGGAGGAAAGAAAAAAAAGCTTGGGGAAATCGACTAATCGAAATGGGAATTCGATTAATCGATTTAGAATTTCGATTAATCGATTTGGGATCGATTAATCGATTTTGGAAATTCGATTACTCGAATTGAGAATCGACAGATAGAGTGGAGAATTTCGATTAATCGAATTAGGTTTCGATTAATCGAATGGGAACCTCGATTAATCGATTTGAGAATCGATTAATCGATGTTGACTTTCGATTAATCGATTTTGGAGTTCGATTAATCGACTGTGCTAGTTTATGTTGACTTTTGAGTTTGACTTTAAGCTTCATGGGGGGGTCTTGGACCTCCTTTATTGCATCTTTAGTGATGTGTTTCACCTGTTATGTGGTACCATAGGTGGTACGTGTGAACTAGTGTACAAGGAGCCACGTGGGACCTTGATGCATTGAGCAAACAAAGACTTGAGGTAGGGAACACCTTGAACATGTACTTTATTTTACAAGAGCATGTATGTAGTGATATAGAATTCAAATTCAAATATTTTATTGCTTAAGAATTGTGAAAAGTGTGTGTGAGTGACACCCATAAGAGTAAGTATAATGAGCCATCCCCAGGGGATGAAGAAGTAAAGAGATAAGAGCATCAGGTGTGATGCAAGTGAATGGATACATCCCAGGGATGTATCCAAGATTGAATCATGTTTGATAGGGCCTAACTGATATAAGATAGCACACTTACACGGTGAATAACTATATGTAAGGCACCGATATTTTTGTTATTTGAGGTTTGATAGGTTACCCCACCGACGTGGCAGGATATCCACGACTGACACGGCAGGATATCCGTGACCGATACGGCGGCAAAACCGTAAGCCAGTGCGGAGGCTTATCCGTACATAGTAAGCACACCCCAGGGGTGTTGATTTGAGACAAGTGAAACCCCGCCACCAATCCCCAGGGGAAAGGGGCTTGGGTACTATATTGTATTCCCAGGGAATACGTTAAAAGTGTCTATATAGATGACGATGATGGATATCTCATCGGGGCTTGATGCTATATTGCTCGGGGATTACTTAAGTTGAAAGTTTAAGTTTTGCTTTAGGCCTTTTCAGCATCATTCATGAGTAAATAAAAGACACGAGTAAACTATCAGTAAAATATAATACTTTTTAACTGTTTTATCAGTAATTGTATAGACACATCATGCATGGCATATCATGGAATATATGTGAGTAATAATTTATATGTTCAACTGTGTTTTGTTCCCTATTGAGTTAGGATGTAGCTCACCCTATAGACTATACGTCGCAGGTCCACTACTAGCAGCTGCCGAGGCTTCAGGAGACGCTAACCCCGATGAGTCGGACCTTGCGGCCAGCGAAGAGTTGGAGCCACCTCCTGAGGACTTCTTCTAGAGGACTCCGTTGTGTCGCTTTGAGGGCTTTTTGATAGAGATTTGTACGGCTTGGTATGTCAAGCCTTGTTTTGGTTAAACCATGTATATATTGAGTTTAGGATTATTCTTTTGGGGCGAACCATCTGTGATGATTGCTATCATCGATGGTTCGGATCGGTTCTCCATTCATGCAGAGGCATGAGGGTAGAACTGTCTTTTGGAGAATTACTTTAATATAGATTTAAATTTCGCAGTTTCGTTTATTATTTCATTTTATGCTTGATATGCCAATGTTCCGTGCTTAGCTAAGGGGCACGGTCAAGATGATCGTGCTGATGGCACGGGTTTGAGTGTCAAACTGGCATCTCGATTGGTATCAAAGCCATTTTCTTTTAAGAAATTCTGACAATTGTTCCTTGGGTCAGAACATAGGGGCTTCTGCTAACGAAACTTTAGTTTCAAATGCAGCCGCAAATGTCATCTAGAGAAAGAGGCCGACCAAGGGGAGGCCAACAGAGGAGTCTACGTAGTGGAGATGATTACATCTCTCCTACTAATAGAGTGTCTTTAGGAGGTACTGAGGCCCCAGGGGGCAGTAGTAGTAGACAGCATGATGAAGAGGATCGAGATCGGCAGGATCAAGATCTAAGAGAACAAGAGAGAGTGAGAGAAAGACAAGAAGATAGAGAGGAGCGACAAAGGATGATGCACACTATGGAGACTATGGCAGCTGCCATTGCACAACAAGCCGCATCCTTTGCAACTCACGCGTCAAGAGAACAGCAGCCACCTACACCACCTGTAGGACCTGCGTTGCCTGTGCCCTCATCTTTTACAGAGTTTAGGAGGATGAGACCTCCTTCAATTTCCAGACACAATGGCGAGAACCGGCTTATGGAGATGGAGAAAGTCTTTAGTGTCTTTGACATGCACGGAAGATGAGTGTGAGATGAGTGTTATATGTTGGATGGGGAGGCTGGGCCTTGGTGGAAGCTGATAATCTGGACTCGGGCTCGAGACCCCAGGTTGCCTTGGACTTGGGAAGAGTTTGTTGAGGAGTTCAACAAACAATATTTTCGAAGTGGTGAGGAACCGACTTGAGATACAATTTTCTGATTAGTGCAAGGAGAATGAGCGGTGAGGGAATATGGGGTAGAGTTTCTACGACTTGCCCGTTTTGCTCCGGATTACGTCGCTACCGACGTGATGAAATCCAAGAGGTTTCAGCAAGGTTTGAAGCCTGAGGTTAGGGGAGGAGTAGCTCCATTTCAATTGAGGACCTATGAAGAGGTCATGAGTAAAGCACTAGTGGTTGAAGAGGAGAATACAAATAGATATCGACAGAGAGAGCAGCAGAGAGGAGGAAATGAACAAGGAAGATCGGGGCACTACGAACAGGTGAACAAAAAGCCGAGGTTCGTAGCCCAAAATCAGAGACCACAGTTCCAAGGGGGTTTCGGAAGGCCGGCGCAACAACAACACCAACAGAGGTTTCCATTACTTGCGTCGGGGAGACCTTTACGCTATGAGAGCCCTGCCATGTCTACTGGCGCCACTATCACTGAGGGGTTCTCGTCTTTGCTTTCTTCCGCACCTCGGGAGACTTGCGCAAAGTGTGGCAAGCCTCATAGAACAGTGGATTGTAGGTTGGGAACTAGGGGTTATTTCCGATGTGGCAAGGCGGGCCACTTGATCAAGGATTGCCCCGAGACGGATAAAAGAAAGACGGTTTCAGTTGCAGCACCACGACCCATTCAAGCAAGGAAGCCGATCGTTCAGGGGAGAGCCTATGCAGTCACTGCTCAGGAAGCAGGGAACGTGCATAACGTCATCCAAGGTGAGGCTCTTTTAAATTAAAGAAAATTTTCATTTCATTAAAATTTTAGATAGAGAAGGTGCATGCATTAGGAATTGTATAGATTCTTTTTCTCAGTACTAAATCTATATGTGAATTAAGGGTGTATTTTGATGTGTAAATTATTGTATGTATGTATGTATACTATAGGTACTTTAACTATTTATGAAAAAGGATGCTTTGTTGGATATGACGCTAGAGTGTTGATAGACCCAGGGTCTACCCACTCATTGGTCACTCCACGTTTCGCCAAGAAGATGAAGATTGTTCCAGAGGCGTTGGACTTCGTCCTATCTGTGTCTATTCCGACTGGAGAGTTAGTAGACACGGAGTTAGCTTGCAAATCCATCATTGTAGCAGTTCAAGACCTAGAGGTGCAGGAATTGGAAGCAAAGTTGATAATGTTAGACATGCAAGGGTTTGATGTGATCCTTGGCATGGACTGGTTGGCGCAGCATTGTGCAACCGTTGATTGCAAGGACAAGGTAGTCATTTTCAGACCCAACACAAGAAGATCATTTCGATTTCAAGGAGTGAGGTCGTCATGGCTACGATCTCGATGAAAAGAGAAAATGATCATAAAGGGTTGCAGTGGATACTTGGCTTTCTTAAAGGAGGACAAGGAAGAAAAGAATATTATTTCTGAGATAGCAGTTGTGCGAGACTTCGCCGACGTGTTTCCAGAGGAATTGCCTGGACTACCTCCAAAGAGAGAAGAAGTAGAATTCGCCATTGACTTAGCACCAGGAACGGAGCCTATTTCGAAAGCGCCGTATAGAATGGCTCCTGCTGAGTTAAAGGAGTTGAAGGAACAACTACAAGAGCTTATGGACAAGGGGTTTGTTAGACCGAGCGTGTCTCCATGGGGAGCACCGGTCTTGTTTGTCAAGAAGAAGGATGGGTCAATGCGACTATGCATTGACTATCGACAATTGAACAAACTCACTGTGAAGAACCGTTACCCTTTGCCTAGAATTGACGATCTATTTGACCAACTGCAAGGAGCAAGGTATTTTTCCAAGATCGACCTGAGATCTGGGTACCATCAGTTGCGAGTCAAAGAAGAGGACATTCAGAAGACAGCTTTTCGGACACGGTATGGACACTATGAATTCCTTGTGATGCCGTTTGGATTGACGAATGCTCCGGCGTCATTTATGGATCTGATGAACCGAGTGTTTAAACCACACTTGGACTCCTGCGTCGTAGTGTTTGTTGATGATATATTGATATACTCCAAATCCAAGACGGAACACGAAGAACATTTGAGGATTGCTCTACAGACGCTACGTGAACACCAATTGTACGCCAAACTCAGCAAATGTGAGTTTTGGTTGGAAGAGGTTAGCTTTTTGGGACATGTCGTCTCAAAGCATGGTGTCACTGTAGATCCAGCAAAGATAGAAGCAGTGGTTAAATGGGAGCAGCCAAAGACAGTGACCGATGTCCGAAGTTTTCTGGGCTTAGCAGGCTATTATCGACGTTTCGTCGAGGGGTTTTCAAAGATATCGGGACCTCTCACAAAGCTGACACGAAAAGATTCAAGGTTTGAGTGGAGTGAGGCATGCGAGAAGAGTTTTCAAGAACTCAAAACGAGACTCACTTCGGCTCCAGTGTTAGCGATTCCTTCAGGCAGTGGAGGATACGCCGTGTACAGCGACGCGTCATACAATGGCCTTGGTTGTGTACTCAACCAACACAAGAAGGTGATAGCTTACGGATCAAGACAATTTGAAAGAACACGAGAAAATTACCCGACTCATGACTTGGAACTAGCGATCATTTTTATGAAGATTTGGAGACATTACTTGTACGGTGAGACTTTTGAAATTTTCACCGATCATAAGAGCCTCCGATATCTCTTTACACAGAAAGAGTTCAACATGAGACAGCGCAGGTGGATGGAATTCCTCAAGGATTACGATTGCTCCATACAATACCATCCAGGCAAGGCGAATGTAGTAGCCGATGCATTGAGTTGGAAAGGTTTAGCTCAGTTAGCTTGTTTGGTTTTGGGTATGCACCGATGGAAATTATTGGAAGACCTGGCATTCTACGATGCGAACATTGAGTCAAAAGCCACCGGATCCTTTTTGGCTAACATATCAGTAAAGCCAGTGATATTTGAGCATATCCACGATCTACAGCTGAAAGATCCGGCATTAACAAAGATCCATCAAGACGTGAGTGAAGGCATCAGGTCGAACTTCTTAGTAAAAGAAGATGGTTCTTTGTTGTTTAAGGGCCGTCTATGCATTCCGGACAATGCCGACCTAAGACGAACCATTCTTCATGAAGCCCATAAGTCAAATTATGCTATCTACCCTGGTAGCACCAAGATGTACCAAGACTTGAAAAAGAACTACTGGTGGAGAGGACTGAAGCAAGACGTGGCCGAGTACGTGTCGCGGTGTTTGACTTGTCAGCAAGTGAAGGTTGATCATAGACATCCTGCTGGACTATTGCAACCCTTACCAATCCCAGAATGGAAGTGGGAATCGATCTCAATGGATTTCATTGTTGGATTGCCCCGTACTGCCAAGAGACACAATGTCATTTGGGTCGTCGTGGACCGATTGACCAAATCAGCGCACTTTTTGCCATACAATACTACGTATACAGCAGGAAGACTGACAGACTTATACATGAAGGAGATTGTAAGATTACATGGGATTCCAAGCAACATAGTTTCAGATCGTGATCCACTATATACATCCAAGTTTTGGAAGAAATTTCAAGAAGGAATGGGAACACGACTAGACTTTAGTTCATTTTCCATCCTCAAACCGATGGGCGATGATGAGCGAGTGAACCAAGTAATAGAAGACATGCTCGAGCATGCATGCTAGATATGCAAGGATACCGGATGAGTATCTACCGCTGTGCTCGAATTCGCATACAACAACAGCTTTCCAAACGAGCATTGGCATGGCACCGTATGAAGCTCAGATGGACGACGATGCAAATCACCTCAATTGGGAGGAAACAGTGAGAAATTTGTGTTATAAAACTACTTGAAGACAACGCCATCGCTGCTCAATAATCGAGAAAGGTCAAGTCAAGACAGTAGTAGATGAAAAGTTAATACATGAAGCGTACTAGTGTCGACTATAAGGTGGGCGAGCACGTGTTTGTGAAAGTGTCACCTATGAAAGGTGTAACGAGATTTGGCAAGAGAGGGAAGTTAAGCCCACGTTATGTTGGACCATTTGAAATTTTGGGATGTGTAGGTGAAGTTGCGTATCGCATTGGGTTACCACCGCTGTTTGATCGAGTACATAACGTTTTCCACATATCGATGCTCAGAAAGTATGTGAATGATCCGTCTCATGTATTAGGAAAGCAACCTATGGAGATGTGTGAGGACATGAGCACGATAGAGGAACCTGTGGAAATCTTGGATCGAAAGGAACAAGTACTGCGCACTAAAGTGATTCCCTTAGTTCTTATTCGGTGGAACAATCATCCAAAAGAAGAGGCTACTTGGGAACGAGAGGCCGATGTGAAAGAACAATATCCAGCCTTGTTTCCAACGACATGAGAATTCAATGTAAACCACAAACATGTTTGTGGAATCTCCACGATACTTGTAATTCAATGGAAATTTTGGTCAAATTTGATTTAAGGAACATATTTTGTATGTGCATGACCAAGTGAATGTGTTTTTATGGAAATATGAGCCACTTGATGTCATAAACTGTCAAAAATAATCAAAGAACCAAAGAACTTGAAAGTCTGAAGAAATTGGGCAAAACCGATTAATCGAATTTCAAATCGATTAATCGATTTGGAGTTTCGATTAATCAATTTTGTTCGATTAGTCGACTGGCAGGTGCCAGTGACTAGAAAATTGAATAAGAGTTAGAATATACATAGAAGGTAATTTCGATTGATCGAGTGATAATTTCGATTAATCGATTTGGGATCGATTAATCGATTTTAGAAATTCGATTAATCGAATTGAGTATTCGATTAATCGAACTTCATGTTCGATTAATCGAACAAACTGGGAATGTTAGAAGAAATTGGGAATAAATTAATGAAATTTCGATTAATCGAAGCGGTTTCGATTAATCGATTTGAGATTTCGATTAATCGAAATGGATCCCCGATTAATCGATTTACTTAAGGGACTTGGAAGAAATTGAAGTCAAGAGACGATTTCGATTAATCAAAGTAAAATTTCGATTAATCGATTTGGAATTTCGATTAATCGAATCATTGTTTGATTAATCGAATAACTTAAAGAATCCTGAAATTTTTGGAAGTTACTGCACGATTTTGATTAATCGAAGTGAATTTCGATTAATCGATTTTGAAATTTCGATTAATCGAAATGGATTTCGATTAATCGAAATGGATTTCGATTAATCGACTGGCTCGCGCCAGTGAGCTCTAAAACTTAAATTTTTAAACGGACACGATTTCGATTAATCAAAATCATTTCGATTAATCGATTTTGACTTTCGATTGATCGATTTGGGAAATCGATTAATCGATTTTGCACGGCTTAACCTAGTTTTGAATCTAGATTAATCGATTCTGAATTTCGATTAATCGAGCCAAGACCTATATATTGAAATTTAGGGATTTTCTTCCCCATTCGAATCATTTCAGCTCTCGGGAATTTGGGCGTTTGACCTTCTCCTTCTTCTCCAACCATCCGACGCCCTAGGGTTGCACATTCGTTGGTGTTTCGGATCGGATTCACGTGCTAGCGCATCCAAAACCCACGGTAAACCCTAATTTCGTACTTTTCCTCCAATTTGAGCTAGCTAAACCCTAGATTTTTGCCATTTTCTAAAAATGCCGCCCAAAACCGAGTTGTCTTCGAAGAAGGCAACCTTTAAGTTACCGGTTAGGCGTAAGAACGCCGCACCACCACCACCTACCCCATCGCCGGTGAGGACTCCGTCACAGTCGACATCGGAGACCACCTCCGGTTCGACGAGCGCGTCTACGCGCGAGTCTTCCCGAGAGTCCACACCAATGCCCCCACCACCCACTAATGTGGTGCAACCAAATGAATGGTGGGCGGCCAAGACCTTCGAGGTCGAATACATTATCGACCCAACCTTATTCACAAATCCCGATTTACCGGGCGAGACCCAATGGGCTCAAAACTACCTCAACAACGCCGGTCTCGGCAACCTTCTCAAACCAATCCGGGGTTCTTACTACCCTAGATTGGTGAGATTATTTTACCAAGGGCTTGTGGATGGCCCGACCGATGATGTGATCAAGACCACCATCGAGGGTCGCGACTACACGATCACACGTCGTCATATACACGAGGTGCTCGAGTGCTACCTCGATTTCACTCCTGAGACCACCCTATTCCCACCCTTTGAGGAGGACCCTCGATTTGAGGAGATCATGACCCGTATGACCAACGGGAAAAAGGGGTCGGGATCCTCCATCAAGAGGGTTGACCTTCCCCACTACATGTGGATGCTTGATTCGATAATCAAGTGTAACCTATACCCGATGCGCCACGATACGGAGCGCGTAGACAAAGTGCAACAGGCACTTTATGCGGCCTTCTGTGGCCGATGGTTTGATGCTACCATGGTCATCCTAGAAGGGATGAGGTACATCAAGGGAAAATTGATGAAGGGCAACATGAGGCCCAAGGAGAAGATGCCATATGCTCGGCTCATCTCGAGCATGTTGGAGTGCTACTCCGACGATCCCTCCTACATCATCTCGCCTCACGAGGTGAGGGCTACGGATCGCGTGAAGACGTTTTCGAAGTCTTCATGGACCCGTAGCTACAACCTGCTCAAGCGGACCCTACCGGCTCCGGGTCCCGCTCCAGTCGCCGCAGCAGCAGCAGTAGCACCACCGCCACCCCCACCACCACAGCAGGACCCACCCGTGGGTGGGGCACACTGCACCGAGCCTTCGTGGAGAGGGCCACCACACCTAAAGAGCCTCACCGACACCGCCACCACTCACACTCACCCACACCTCACTCATCACATCGCCGCTCATGGAGGCCATATAGGATGAACCGGAGGATGGACTTCCTTCTCTTCCACACCCTCCGCCACATTTACCCTACCGACTACTGCCGCTACCTCGCCCAGGAGGAGGAGTGGACAGTCGGACGCACCGCCTTCCACCGAGGACCCGTCTTCCATCCTACCACAGCCACTACAGACGCGGCTCCTTCCACATCTACCTCCGCTCCGTCGACCGAGACGCCGCAGCCATACACCACCCACCAAAGATAGTCTCCACCACCATCACCCCAGCTCTAGCACTCCGCCTCGTAGTACCATCAGCACACATGGAGCAGCCTACTCCAGTACCCGACCAGCCTGGCGAGGGGACTGCCTGAGTCTTGTATTTATTGAGTTTTTCTTGTATAACTGTAGATTATTTTGTACGCCAACTCATGTGGCCCTTGTAAAATTTTCAGATATTAATAGAAATTAAAAATTTTGAGTACATTGTTTCAATTCCTTAAATTTACTTCTATGCTTGTGTTATGAACACCTAAATGATTCTAAGTCAACTGGACCACCTCACCTGCGGGAGAGAGACCCAAACCGACAAACCTTGGGTTATTTTCGAGGACGAAAATTCCCAAGGTGGGGAGGATGTAATAGCCCGAAAAATCATGCTAAACTGTGACCTCGGGATCCGTGCCGGATCGGTCATAGGTTTGACCAAATAGAAGTCCAATAGTTAGTATGGGGTGTGATGAACGGATGAGATGTGATGGGTTGAGTGTCTATGTGGTGCATGATGGAAAATGCGAAGTCACATACACCTACTGCGGTGCATGTGCTCAACACACAAGTTAGAGGGAAGATAAAAGGGTTTAATGGCCCTAGTTTCTCTTTTAATTGGTTGAGTGAGAGAGAGCAAAGAAGAGAGAGGGAAGGAGACCATAGTTAATGCAAAGAGTAAATGCTAGTTGAAGGGGGGGGGATTCGAGCAATAAACGTCGGATTCAACGCGAGGGGATTCGCTCGAAGCAAAGCTGGAAACCCTAGCCTTTCCAACCGCTCAACTTAATCAATTTGAGATTGATTCAAGGTAAAACTTTGCGAATAAAATGCATAGGTTGTAGAGGTTAAATTGTAGTTAAAAAAATGGTTTGAATCATAGGATAATGGTTTAGAAAAATAGAGGAAAAAGAGTGAAAAAAGATTGGGAAGAATAGCCAGAAAGGGGCTGAATCTGGCAATTTCGATTAATCGAAATTGGGTTTCGATTAATCGAAATTGAGTTTCGATTAATCGAAATTGGCCAGGAAGTTGAAAAGTCAGAGGACCCTGATCTTGATTAATCGAATTGAAATTCGATTAATCGACTTTAGATTTCGATTAATCGAATTGGAAATCGATTGATCGACTGGGAACCTACAGTGAACTCCAGTGGAGGAAAGAAAAAAAAGCTTGGAGAAATCGACTAATCGAAATGGGAATTCGATTAATCGATTTAGAATTTCGATTAATCGATTTGGGATCGATTAATCGATTTTGGAAATTCGATTACTCGAATTGAGAATTGACAGATAGAGTGGAGAATTTCGATTAATCGATGTTGACTTTCAATTAATCGATTTTGGAGTTCGATTAATCGACTGTGCTAGTTTATGTTGACTTTTGAGTTTGACTTTAAGCTTCATGGGGGGGTCTTGGACCTCCTTTATTGCATCTTTAGTGATGTGTTTCACCTATTATGTGGTACCATAGGTGGTACGTGTGAACTAGTGCACAAGGAGCCACGTAAGACCTTGATGCATTGAGCAAACAAAGACTTGAGGTAGGGAACACCTTGAACATGTACTTTATTTTACAAGAGCATGTATGTAGTGATATAGAATTCAAATTCAAATGTATTATTGCTTAAGAATTATGAAAAGTGTGTATGAGTGACACCCATAAGAGTAAGTATAATGAGCCATCCCCAGGGGATGAAGAAGTAAAGAGATAAGAGCATCAGGTGTGATGCAAGTGAATGGATACATCCCAGGGATGTATCCAAGATTGAATCATGTTTGATAGGGCCTAACTGATATAAGATAGCACACTTACACGGTGAATAACTATATGTAAGGCACCAATATTTTTGTTATTTGAGGTTTGATAGGGTACCCCACCGACGTGGCGGGATATCCACGACTGACACGACAGGATATTCGTGACCGATACGGCAGCGAAACCGTAAGCCAGTGCGGAGGCTTATCCGTACATAGTAATCACACCCCAGGGGTGTTGATTTGAGACAAGTGAAACCCCGCCACCAATCCCCAGGGGAAAGGGGCTTGGGTACTATATTGTATTCCCAGGAAATACGTTAAAAGTGTCTATATAGATGACGATGATGGGTATCTCATCGGGGCTCAATGCTATATTGCTTAGGGATTACTTAAGTTGAAAGTTTAAGTTTTTCTTTAGGCCTTTTCAGCATCATTCATGAGTAAATAAAAGACACGAGTAAACTACTAGTAAAATATAATACTTTTTAACTGTTTTATCAGTAATTGCATAGACACATCATGCATGGCATATCATGGAATATATGTGAGTAATAATTTATATGTTCAACTGTGTTTTGTTCCCTATTGAGCTAGGATGTAGCTCACCCTATAGACTATACGTCGCAGGTCCACTACTAGCAGCTGCCGAGGCTTCAGGAGACGCTGACCCCGGTGAGTCGGACCTTGCGGCCGGCGAAGAGTTGGAGCCACCTCCTGAGGACTTCTTCTAGAGGACTCCGTTGTGCCGCTTTGAGGGCTTTTTGATAGAGATTTGTACGACTTGGTATGTCAAGCCTTGTTTTGGTTAAACCATGTATATATTGAGTTTAGGATTATTCTTTTGAGGTGAACCATCCGTGATGATTGCTATCATCGATGGCTCGGATCGGTTCTCCATTCATGCAGAGGCATGAGGGTAGAACTGTCTTTTGGAGAATTGCTTTAATATAGATTTAAATTCCGCAGTTTCGTTTATTATTTCATTTTATGCTTGATATGCCAATGTTCCGTGCTTAGCTAAGGGGCACGGTCAAGATGATCGTACTGATGGCAAGAGTTTCGGGGTGCCGAAATCCGGGCTGTCTCAACTAGTATGTTAGTTACGCTCATGCGATGTACAGACGTATGTGCGAGAATGATAATAAGACATGGTATGATATGTTATGAGATATGGTAAGGTTTGTTAGGATATAAGTATCTAAATCATGGCCTTACATTTATGATATGATATGAGTTTTACGATATGCATGTGATTTTGTCTTTCTTTTGCTATCTGCTTTGAGATATTATGTTTATCACTCACAAGATGCACCCACAATGCACCTGAGTAGTATGGGGTGGATTGGTGGTATATCCACTGAGTTTACGTGACTGAGTAAACTCATCCCACGATAATCTAATAGTTGTAGGTGACATCGCTGGTGGAGTAGACGCCGACCATCTAGATCCTGCTGACGCTGATCTCATTGATCCCGCGGGTGTTGAGTACCAGGAGCATTGGGAGGGCGACAGAGCTGAGTACCAGGAGGGCTACGGTATTGATTTCGATCCGAGTATCGGATATTGATCATTATAGACTTAGTAGTAGATTTGGTTCTTATTATTATCATTAATTTTATGATTTCATTTTATCGGATTTGTCTCCGACTTTCATTATTATTTTATTGGTGGATTATTCAGTTTCATTATTTTTATTCTAGTATTTATGACTATTTTATTTCCACCTTTATCTGTTTGCTTTCACGGATTTCGTGAAACCATTATTGCGCGAGAACTCTGATTAGGTGTATGCTCGCTTAGCATATCCAAGATATGTGCGGGTCATAACTCGAAATTCTAGGCCCTCGGGATGGGGTAGAATTTCGGGTCGTGACATATGTGCTAGGTAGAATTAACATTTGACCATATGATAGTAGACCACCCATGATTTTTAGATTTATTGTATGGAAGATTAGAAAGATAAATGATCTCCATCGTATGATTGAAAGCAATCAACCATTTTTTATAGTAACACTTCTCTTTACAAATGATCATGGTCATCAAACTCAGTGCCATTTTATTTCACTATTGTGGTCCGTCTGTGGTATAGGCCTATCAACAGGCTGAGTCGGGGCACAATTTAGGTCAACCTGACCCTACACCCAAAGGCGTTCAAAAGCCACTAAATATCTCTTCGAAACCATATAAAATATACAATGTTTAGGTTGGGTCGGGTCAAAATATGCTTGACCCGACCCACCCAATGTTTGACCCGACCTTACCCAAAGGTTGGGTTGAATGCTTCCGACTCAACTCGACCGATGGGTCAAGTTTATATGCCCGTTCCAATTCAAAACCCGGTGAGGTGACTCGGGTAACGGACCGACCCGACCTATTGATAGCCATAGAGTAGCTAGTTTCTTAAGATTACATGCTAGTCTAATTCACAACTCATTGTGAAATGATAAAATCCAAGAAAGATGAGCAAACTTGGGAACACTTCCAATTTACAAGACTAATCACACAAAATTTAGAGAAGTGTTACTACCACGCCACATTGCTTTCAATTAAATGATGGAGATCATTTTTTATCCAAATCTTCCGCACAATAGATCTTAGGATCATAGACTACTATCCATCAACTATTAAATGTTGATTCCACGTGGATCACTTTTGGTGGTACGCCATGATCGTGTTTATTTTTTGAGATGTGTCACGTGGAATCAATATCTAATTGTTCGATGGAGGGCCTATGATCTCAAAGTCTATTGTGTAGAAGATTGAACTGAAAAAACGATCTCCATCGTCCAATTCAAAGCCGTCGACGATATTTTCTTTGTTTAAGTGGTGCGTTGGTAACAAAAAATGGTGTGGAAGTAACACTTGTCAATTTATAGCAATATACCAACATTATATACATCAAGTAGAGTCAAGGCTCTTGTCACCTTAGACTTAGAGTTTGCTTTTAGATGTGGCTATGAAGGAGGAAACAAGCAACCAGTGTAAGTTCTCGCAACCCTTCCCTGGCTATATTCTATGCTCTTGAGCTTCTCTTGGCACCATTTGAGTTGATGAGTGGAGATCAAAGACATCTTTAGGATCCTTGACACAAGCTTCAAGTCTACCATAGTAAACAAGACCTCCCATCTTTGGGTTTCTTCAAGTGGGTTAGCTCTCTTCAACCAGCACTTCTTTTTGCCTTGTAAATCCTTCAACCCTAGACCCTTCTTCAAAAATCAAATCAACCCATGTCATTTTCCACTTAATATATAAAATTTATTTGTAGCTTGTTATAGGGGAAATTTCCACCAATCAAGGGGAAAATGACATTTTCCAAGTAATATTATACATATAAAATGAAAGTGCTAGGATACCATATGCATTGGCAATAGCATAATTTAAGTCGTTTAGATCAAACTTAGTTTATTGGTCAACTAGGTTCGAACAATTCGGTACTATGAAGCAATCTCGATTCACATATGGAAATTTGCACTTTTTATTGCAAAGGACCCCTTAGTTATTTATAAAACTTGAAGTCTTAACTAAGGTATCAAAAATCGACCAATACCGATATGTATAGGCAATACTTATTGGTTTCTCGGCAAACCGATATGCATTTGTGCCGATACGTATAAATATATCGCCCATCTTTGATTTTGGTTTCTGCTTTATTTGTTGTTTATAATACGTTTTAAAGTTGTTTTATGCTTTTCTTTGTTTTATAATGATTTTTTGTAATATTTTTTCTGTGATGTCATTCTTATGACGCGATAGTGCATACGTTGATTTTTTCTGTGCTGTCATTTGTCAAAAGGGTTCCCCTAGTTGCACCCACCTATTTAATTACTGAAAGCCCACGTATCGGACCTTAAAACACTGTTGATTGCATTAGATCAGATGATGGAATCCGTTTTTCACCCATATCTTTTATGGAATAGATCTTGAGATCATGGCGCACCTATCAGACGGTCAGTGTTTGATTAAATATGTCATAGATCCCCAAAAAAATCCCTTGAATCATATAACATACATCACCCTCAAACGTGATTTTAAGGTCATTTTTGGAGATCTGTGTTACGTGGAATAAAAAACTTACCGTCTAATAGGTGCACCATGACTCAAGATCTATTGTGTGGATGATCTGAGTGAACGAGACTTCCATCATCTGATTCTACGAAATCAATGTTTTTCAAGGAGTTAGGGACGTTGGAGCTTTGAGTAAATAAGTGGGCACCAACATAGATACCCGGGTTAGGAAGTTTCGCCTGAAAGTGGCTGATTTTCTTATAGGTCTTTGTTGTCACGTTAGTTGTCTCTATTTAAAATAATTTTATATATTATGCAATTAAAAGTTGACAACTGTTAGTATATACATATTTTCTAATTTTCAAATGAACAAGTATTAAAAGTATAGCCTATTTAATGGGGTACCGTACTACACAGTCTACCCCATGGACCGATATATATTGGCATCGGCCGATTCGTATTGGCCTCAGGCAAACCGATCCTCAAAACCGATACCACTATTGATACCTTGATCTTAGCTTCAAATCTTTCTTTATGTTTCTAAATTTCATTTTAAGAAAAACAGTTAGCATTAACCAATCAATTAGCTTGTCACGCTGAATCAGATCAAATCGAACGACTAATTGGTCGTTGTACCTAATTTGCGGTTCGCTAGGTGAATGAACAAATTAAGTAGTATTTGTTTGGATAGCGGAAAATATTTGAAATGAAAATAATTTCCACCCTTTCTACCATTTTGATAGAAAAAAGGGCATTAGAAATCAGCACAAAGGGGTGTGCCGGCTCACACCCCTCCGTCTCATTCCCAAACACAGTCTTAGTATCTAATATTAACTACCATCAACCGGTAGAGATTAATCTTTTTCATTTTAAGAATAAAAATCTAAGGCTGTGTTTGGGTTAGCTCTTTCGCTCTTTGACTCTGTCGGGGACAGCTTTTATGTTTGATAACACAACATTTTGCTCCATTTGCTACGACGGGGAGCTATTTTAAGTGATAAAAGTGCTCTCTGCCTGCTTTTCGTCAAAGTTTTATCTACTCTGATAGAGAGCAGGCATAGAGCTGCTTATGCTCTTCTAACAGTCAACCGAAAAACAGCCTTAAAGGAAATTAATCTTTTCTAGTGAAAGAGGAGAATGACTTTACCATTTTGAGTAAGATTCTGAGGTCAGCTAATAGAGCCAAGTCATTTGGATCTTCCACTTGTGGATAAGTCCACATAAGACTCTTGAATTTCCATGTAGACTTCTTATTATCTGTCCTCACAAAATCCCAAAAAGCTTTGATTGATTTCTTTATTGCCTTTGACACTTCCCTTGGTTTTATGGCTTCTCCCTTCACCCCTTCCTTTTCTTCTTCTACATAACCTTTTAGATACATAGAACACTTGACTTTTTTCAGAAAATTAAAAAGTTTCTACCTTAATAAAATGAAAGATGAGCCTAATCTGTAGTCAAATTTCATATAAAAACACTGATTATAATAAAAATCAAATCCAACAATATCTTTGTCTCACATGAGTAAACTTTAATATGATAGTTAATAGTTAATATGGCAGTAGTTGAGCATATCTCAGAGACTAACAAATTTGAATACAAAATTTAATGTACATATTTTATTATTAAAAAATAAAAAATAGGTAATATTGGGTATTGTCCTACTTAGACGAAAATCGCATTTTAGTGCCGTAAACACCACAAAAAATAGATGTCTTTGACTGGCTAAACTAGTCTAACCTGGTATAAAGATTCCTTATTATCCTTTATCCTGTCGTTAGATTCATTTTATATAGTTGTAAAAATACTAGCTTCTAGTCCTAAAACCAAAGTTATCTAGTTTGTTGGTTCACACGGTTCGAATTTGGGTTTGTAATTCACGATTCGCTACTATCAAGCAAATCCGATTCTATAGTGGTGGGATGAGTTTTAAAAGCATTTAGTAATTTAATAATATAGATTTGCACTCACTTAGCTATAAAACTTAAAAATCCTTTCTCTATGTTTTTAAAATTTTATTTTCAGATAGAATAGTTTGCATTAATCAATCAATTTGCTTGTCATCCTGAATCGAACCAAATTGAACCGTGACCTGATTCCTTGTACCAAATTTGCAATTGGATGCGTGAATGAGCGAATTAAATAACATACCATAAAACTTTGCAAACTCTTAATCAAATGAAACTTCCTCATCAACATAAAGTTAAAAAATTCAATCACATTATATAATTGTAAAAAGACTAGTTTTTAGATATATAAAACTTCACAAAATCTTAATCAAACAATACTTCCTTATCAAAATAAAGTTAAAAACTTCAATTAATTTATATGTTTCTTAAAAAATACTAGTTTTTTAGACATAAAACCACCCTTCCACCCTTTTTGCTTAAAGAGATAAGCATATATAGATTAACTTAATAATAAAATTTACAAACAGCAGTCAAACTGCTCTTACATCCAGAACCCAAGCAGGTAGAGAATATTCAAAATTTTGATCATGAATTAGTGTTAGATGCTCGCGGTACCTATATTGTAAATGTGGCACATGCTGCCACCGATGCAAAATGTTAAATGGCAGGCCATCCTGTGGGTATAACTTTGCCTGAACTTCATAATGATTGGAGGATTCCAACCATCTGATCAAATCACATTTATTGAACCATTGGAGTCACCCAGCCCTCCCAGTGTAATTTTTCATGTAAGTTCAATCCACATGGTGGCCTATACACCTTCAGGTAGTCTATTTGAAGGCCATATATTGAACCATTGGAGTTACCCTCCCAGTGTAAATTTTAATGTAAGTCCAATCCACATGGTGGCCTACCAAATAAACATGTGGACTGAGGACAATCATAGTGACAAAGTCAAAAAATTGGCAAAAGTCAAGAGAAAGTAGGAAAAAAATAAAATAAAAATCGGCAAAGTAGAAAAAAATTGGTAAACTTTAGAAAATTGTTAATTAAGCGATTTGTTTGTTTGATGAATAAATTGTGATTAATTTGGGACTTTTTCAAGAAGTAGCGATTATCGTCACTATGATGCCACTATTTGTGTTAAAACACGAGGAAAAATCTCCTTTTGTTTTGCTTTCTTCCTTTTTGTTGAGCTTCTCACTCTGCCTCGATCTGTAATTGTTTATTTTTAATGAAATTCTCAACTTTTAACGATTAAAAAAAAAAAAAACACGAGGAAAGATTGGAATTGTAGAAGTCAAATACCTGAGACTTTTGGAACTTGGAGAAGATTTTTGAGAGAAAATCTTCCATGAACATAACTCCAAAACCTTTTCTCCTCCTTTCTTTCATCTTCCATAAACCTCTCTAACAAAACCTGAAACTGCTGAAATTTGGCAGCCACATCGTCATAGAAAGCACCTTTTGGAGACGTAGAGCAGCATGCTACTTCTTCAACTTTTCTATATTGGTGATAAAGAGCCTCCCAACACAAACAAGTTTGACCCACATAAACCATTTCAAAATCACTTTCTAAACTTGTTATAAGTTTTGTTCTAGCCACTTTGCTCCATGTGATGTAAGGGAGTGACAAATTTAAGGGATCAATGCTCTGTAATGAACTAGAGTTCCCTAATTGCCTGCTCAATATGGCACCTACGAAAAAAAAAAGGAAAAAAAATAAAAGAAAAGAAAAGAAAAGTGATTATGGATAATATATTAAAACTAGTCAAGTTTCAACGGCGATTCAGCTAATGATCGCCTTATGGGTCAGTTTAATAACTGGTGTTATGGACATACCCATAGTCACCAAGTCAGAATTTGGGAATTCTTTGGTAATGAAAAAAAAATGGCAATATTCATGGAAGTCAGGAAAAAAGCCGTCGAAAAGATTAAAAGTAGGACCGAATACAAGAAATAGAGATGAGCTAAAACCAATCTAGTTGTTTCAATTTTTTGAACTGTAAATTTTGATCAGAACCAATTGGCAATATTCATGGAAGTCAGGGAAAAAGGCGTCGAAAAAAATCTTTTGAGTATTAATTCATGATTTATTGGTGACTTTTTAAAAAAATCGACGACTTTTGTGACTATGGGCTTACCAACCTAACACCCTGAGTTTAATTGAGCAGAGCAAGGAAATACTCACTTATTCCACATGTTCTCTCGTAATTGAGTAGATCGAACCATCTCATCCTCTCGGTGTATTTCTCGTAGAACCAATCGACTTCTTCATCTACTTTCCTCTCCATGATGGGTGATTCAAGGCTAGACACTTGTGAAGAAGACTCGGCGAGCTCATCTCTATCTAAATTCTCATTCAAGTTAACAATTGGTTCCTCCTCGCCGCCATCTTCTTCCTCCTCACAACATTCTATTTGATCCTCTCCATCTAATTCCTCAGTCACATTAACAATTGGCTCCTCCTCCCTGCCATCTTCTTCCTCCTCACAACATTCCATTTGATCCTCTCCATCTAATTCCTCAGCCACAATTACAATTGGCTCCTCCTTACTGCCGTCTTCTTCCTCACAACCATCTATTTGATCTTCCAATATTCTCGATTTGTGAATAAGTTTCAGTACTTTGTAACAATCATGTAACACAATACTTGTGATGGTGTCTTGAGTTCCGAAAAATTCGTGCCTTTGATCCTCCCGCAAAACTTCGGAATCGTACAACCCAATGGTGGAAACCATTTGAGTGAGGTGATTCCTTGAAAATCTAAACACCAACAAAATACCAAACCAGGCAATTCTGAGAGGGTAGAAGAGTAGAATTGATAGCCAACTTCCTATCAATTTGACCCATATGAAAATCTGGCATAATATAAGCAGAGTTGGATGAATGAAGAAGCTCAAACAAAAATATCTTTCATAGAGTACATTTCGTATGAGGATATACTCAATGATAAGCCAACAGGAAGTAAGCAAAGTCATCTCAAAAGAGCTACGGAACAGAAATGCCTCTGTTCTTTCCTTTTTTCTCTCTCTCTCTCTCTCTCTCTCTCTCTCTCTCTCTCTCTATATATATATATATATATATATATGTGGACTCAGGGACCTTGCACATACTAAACATTGGTGCGATGATGCAGGGACTCCTTTGCCATATATAAAAGAATTGGGATATACAATCGGTGGTAGCTAAAAACGCTACCACCAGTGCGCCAGATCACATGCCACATGGCATGATTGACCCAAAAGAACACCTATTTTGGGTTGATCAGCCATGCTACATGTCTTTTAAAAAAAATAAATATTTTTTTTGACTTTTTTTGGCCTCCATTTGAAGGGTCAAAGATAAGGTAACGCCCAACCAACTTGATGCATTGATTTTAGGCAACTTTGACCATATGTTTAACGGTGGATATGTATTGGATAGAGCCCAAATTTTTCGAGTAATACCTGATTGTGATTATCTAAGTTGCCGTTGCAGCTGATTCTCCTGATTGATGCCACATGGTGCCCAAAGGGTCTGGTGGTAGCATTTTTTGCTACGATCGGCTGTATAGTTCCGGGCTCCTCTCTCTCTCTCTCTCTCTCTCTCTCTCTATATATATATATATATATATATATATATATATATATATATATATATATGATATACGTGGAGCTCCACGTGGCATGCAAAACACATTTGAGTGTCACGTGGAGTACATGTGCATTCTTTAGATTAATTTAAGAAAAAGATATTTCTAAAAAAAAAAAAATTTAAATACAAGTCAAACTAGAACTAGTTTCAATGGTTCAACTCAATTTAAAAATTTTCTTTTTTAATATTTTAAAAATACAAGTTAATTTTATTATTAAAGAAATACATGATAAAGATGAGTTTTTAATATTATTTTTTTCAAAGATGATCTAAGCGATACACGTATGCTCCATATGGCATCAAAATAGTGTTGCGAGTGTGACATGGAACTTCTTTTCAAATATGTGCACATTGGTAGGTGTTTGATAGAATTAGTGTTTGATAGAATTAATGAAGTATATGTCAGGGAAGGTGATGAGTTGAATGTTAGGCCGAGCATCAAATAATAATCTGGTGGTGATCATGAAATGGGCCATGAGATGTTTCATTAATGTTGTCCCTTTTATTTTAAGATTAGTTAAAAACGTGGCTTATAATATAGTTAATCTTACTACATTTTAACTAATATTTATTGATTTTTATATACAAATAGTCTCTAACTGCAACCAACTTGCATAGCTCTTAACGGGTTGGACCAGCTGCTGACCACCTAATGTTGATCCAAGTCGAGTTGGGTCGGGGCCGTCGGGCACATACTCGCCTATTGGGTCGAGTTCAGGCCGTGAAGGGATGGGTACCTTCTATGTCGAATACTGTTTTTTTTGGATAAAATCATGGAAAAATGGAGGAAAAAGATTTATTGACTATCTTATATTCTTTTTTATGGATTCTTAGTTTGCAGGAATCAATTGGATTTCCTTCATTTTCTATTGTTTCGATAGTTATATTGATAATCTGGAAAATGTATTGTTTGGAACTTGGATAGCCGTATTGGATAGACATACAGTTTGGCAAATTGAAATTCCGAGGGGTATACTCTAAACTCGGAAATAGCGAAAAATTGAGGTATATTTTTCCAGTAGATAAGTTGCATCGAATAGGTTAAAAATGTTAGATTTGGAATTCCGACCTTGGGATTTTATCATTTTCCTCATATCCATTGTCCAAACACACCCTTTAAGTACGGTACTCCAGTTGATATAATAACTACTTTTGTCATCCTTTGGTCTCTGTTAAAAGTCAACCCACGAGGTCAGATGATAAATCTCTGCGTTCACACCATTTGGAGTCGATGACTTATTTGCCCTGGTGACTATTTTGCCCTTTTTGGACAAATAACGGATGTAAACTTCCTAAATCAAGGTGATGTAAAGGCTGTAAATGGGTCACGGCTGGGTTGGTCACCTGGGACCCACATGAGACCCAACCCTCACTCTCAACCCTGAACCCGAATCCTAAATCGGATTAGTGTATTGTAGATAGGATTGCAAATTTTGCACCGAAAATCGAAACCGAGCAAAAAATCAACCCACCAAACCAGACTAAAACTGATCTGAAACAACAACAAAAACTGTACCGATTCCCAATCAATTCGGTTTGGATTTTGAGTGGCTGAAGCCGAAAACTGGTCGACGCCATTAGGTCGCATTAGCTCGAAAATGGAAGACCCAAACCCAACTTGATAATATTTTAATTGTATTGGCGCAAAAGTCTTGTAGAACTTCGAAGTCTTTCACCCTTTTTCGTGGAAATTGGAGTCTTTCTTGGACTTTTTCACAAAAAACTGAAAAATCAATTTCGAGTTGGTCTTTAAATGGGTCAGGTTGACTTGATGGAACGAGCCTCGGGACCTCCGACTCGTCTCTAGTCGAATTTGGGTCCAAAGTCCCCACCCGTCTAATCTGGTTCAAAATATTGTCTCGATTTTAAAATACGCCAGTTTTTTGTCTTAAATGTCGGGCCGATCAAGCCCCCTCTGTTTCGATATATACCCCAATATAATGTAGGGTCAAATATCGAGTAAAAGTGGTAAATATCAACCAAGATTGATCCATATCGGCCTATATTGGATCATATGGGCTAATATTATATGATATGAACTAAATATAATATCGAAAATGCCTTTTGATACAAAAGTTTATTATTTTAAAGAGAAAAAAAGAGCACTTGAATATCGGCCAGTTTAGTTGATATGTGTCTGATATCCGATAAGTATCGGCTTAGAACCCAATTGATATGAATTGATTATTGAAGGGAAATTTGCATTTTTAACCCTACAAGGTTGTTTATTTGCAGAAACGGTCTTATAATTTGAAATTATGTAAAATAGGCCAGCTCCAAGCCAAGCCGTTTTCACGTCAGCATGAGCCTATTTTTTCATATTATATATATATATATATATATATATATATATATATATATATATATATATATATATATATATATTTATTTATTTTGTATTATTTTTTTGTCATCCCTTTTTTTAAGTTGGCGGTCACTATCTGAAGACGACATTAGATGATAATTTATTTTAATTGTGTATATGGTATGAAATCACTGTAAAAAAAAAAAAAAACGCTAACATACCGTTATCTTAAGTTGGCAATCACTATCTAAAAATGCAATTAGATGATAATCTATTTTAATTGTGTACATGGTATGAAATTACTGTAAAAAAAAAAAAAAAAAAAAAAAATCGCTAACATACAGCTATCTTAAGATAGCGACCGCTAACATACAATTATTTAAAAAATAAAAAAATTAAAAAAATAAAAAAAAAATCGCTAACATACCACTATCTTAAGATAACGACTGCTAATATACCGCTATTTTAAAAAAAAATAATAATAAAATAAAATAATTTTTTTTTTAAGATAGCAGCCGTTGAAGTATGTTAGCGGTCGCTATCTTAAAATTATTATTATTATTATTATATTTTTTAAGATAGTGGTATGTTAGACCGTTTTTTTTTTTTTTTTCTAACATACCGCTATCTTAAAAAAAAAAAAACGACCGCCATCTTAAGATAGCAGAATGTTAGCGATCGCTATCTTAAGATAACGGAATGTTAGTGGATTGTTTGAATTTTTTTTTTGTTATTTATGTCTTCTGTTCTTATATTTTTTGTAGATCACTAACCAATAAAACTTATATTAGATAACACAATAAACTCTCTTTTTCATCTTAAGATAGGGACCGCTATTTAAAAAAAAAAAAAAATAGCGACCACCATCTTAAGAAAATGGTCGGTATCTTAAGATAGCGGTATGGTAGCGATCGCTATCTTAAGATAACGGTATATTAGTGGGTTTAAAAAAAAAAAAATGTTATTTATTTCTTTCGCTCTTATATTTTTTACAGATCACTAACTAATAAAACTTATATTAGATAATACAATAAACTCTCTTTTTCTTTTTATCCAAAACCACCATTTTAAGATAGCGATCACTATCTATCTTAAGATGACGGCCACTATCTTTAGATAACAATATGTTAACAGTTTTTTTTTTTTTTTTTTTACTTATGTCTTACGCTCTTATATTTTTGACAGATCACTAACTAATAAATACAGTAATCTCTTTTCTTTTTTCGTACCCTAATATTTATCATATGTTAGCGAGCGCTATCATAAAATATCGTCCGCTATCGTAAAATAACGCCTAAGATAGCGCCTACTATCTTAAAATATCAGATACCACGACCCGCAATTATAAGAGAACGAGCACTACTGTAGTCGGAATTGAAAAAATGGACAATAAAAATAAAATTAAAAATAAACATATATACAATTAAAAAATAGGTGGATGCTTAAGTGGAAACGTCTTGGCTTGGAGCTGGCTTATTCTGCACAGTTTCAAACTATATGATCATTTTTGCAAATAAGTAAACGTGTAAGGCCGAAAATACAAATTTCCCATTATTAAATCTTTGCTTGATATGTTCAATTTAGTTGTGGATCGTGAATTCGAATTCGAACCTAACATACCAGTTAACTATGGTTGTAATTAGTATTGCTCTTTGGAAGAATAGAAAAGAGCAACTGCTGTTCTTTGTTGTTGCAAATGAATATGGGGAGAGAGAATGATTGAAAGAAGGAAAAAGGAGAGGCCACTCTTTAAAGCATGAAAAATAACCCTCTTTAAAAGGGCATGAAAAATAATGCTAAAAAACAAAGCTCTTTAGTAAGTTTCATTGTAAACATTCTCAAATAGACTTTTTTGTACGTAAATAGAACAAATAAAGTCAGGTGAATGCCCTCGTTCGTTGTGACTTATTATTTGATTCAATTTGGTTGGGTTAAGTTTTCGTTTTAAGTCAACCTCGTGTCATGATTTTTACTTAAGAAATTGACTGGTATTTGGTATACAAAAGCAAAGGCATATCACATATCACTGACTCTTTGATAATGGACAAGAAAAGAGGAAAAGTTGGTTGGTTTTTCTATTTCAAAGAGCAGCGTCTCCTTTATCTTCTTCCAATCCTTCTCTGTTCCCACATTTCTTTATAATAACAAAGAGCAGTTGCCGCTCTTTTCTACTTCCCTAAAGAGCAATGCTAAACACAGCCTATGTAACTCTAACCCAACCTGGCTATGATAGATTAATCGTTTTACCCATGGATCAAAATATCGTCTGATACCGATACGTATCGGACGATATGTATCGATATCAAACTTGGACAATACAGTATATTCAATGTACCGTATCGCCATTTTATATGTAAATGCTCGGACGATACATTCAATGTATCGTCTGGTATTTTACTATTCCGATACGTATCGTCCGATACGCATCGGTTTTAAGCTCGGACGATACATATCTGATACCCGAAATTTTGACCCATGATTTTACCCTTTAATTTTCAAACCGCTAAGGCCTTGTTTGTCAAAGTTGCCTCAAAAGAGCATTTTTCAAAATAAAATATTGGATGAGAAGCCCTTTCCTCCCAAAGACTTGACCATCTCTAGCTTAAAATGGAAAAACACAACTTCTTCAAACATACACCATTTTTCATTAGAGGTGGCCATATCCTTGGATCGAAAATACTTCTCATCTAATATTTAACCCTGAAAAGTACTTTTCTGAAACAACTTTACCAAACATGGCCTAGTTTTTCTTAGTTTAACGAGCACGAGCATAGTTACTAAGTTGGAACTTGGGAAAAAAAATGGGCAAAAGTCTGAAAAAGTTGAAAAGCATTTGGAAAAAAGTAAAGGAAATATTTTTAAAATATTAATAAATAAATATTTTCTCGACAAAATTAACTAAGGAAAATTTTGGAAAAAATTCGTAAAAAATACGAACATTGTGATTTATTAAAAATTACGAGTACATTTTAAAAAATGCGTTTAAACATATTTCCTACGTTTCATGAAAAAAAAAGCTTTTTAAATGAGTTTTTTTCTAATAAAACGGAGATTTTGATAACTATAAGCACGAGGGTTGAGGGTTGATTTGATTATCCAATGGTGATGAAGTGGTGAGGCCCACGATTGATGAGAGGCCAGCATAAGCATGCATGATGGTATCAAAGGCAGGGATCAGGATCCCTTATTTCGTCCAAGTTCCAAATTGATGGACCACCATATGGAGGGATCTCTCATCAAGCGCCTAAGATAGCGCCTACTATATTAAAATACCAGATACCACAACCTGTAATTATAAGAGAGCGAGCACTACTGTAGTCGGATTTGAAAAAATGGACAGTAAAAAAAAATTAAAAATAAACATATATACAATTGAAAAATAGGTGGATGCTGAAGTGGAAACGTCTTGGCTTGGAGCTAGCCTATTATGCACAGTTTCAAACTATATGATCATTTTTGGAAATAAGCAACGTGTAAGGCCGAAAATGCAAGTTTCCCATTATTAAATCTTTGCTTGATATGTCCAGTTTAGTTGTGGTTCGTGAATCCGAATTTGAACCTAACGAACTAGTAAACTATGGTTGTGTTTGGTATTGCTCTTTGGAAGAATAGAAAAGAGTAACTGCTGCTCTTTGTTGTTGCAAATGAATATAGGGAGAGAGAATGATTGAAAGATGGAAAAAGGAGAGGTTACTCTTTAAAGCTTGAAAAATAACCCTCTTTAAAAGAGCATGAAAAATAATGCTAAAAAACAAAGCTCTTTGGTAAGTTTCATTGTAAACATTCTGAAATAGACTTTTTTGTATGTAAATAGAACAAATTAAGTCAAGTGAAGGCCCTCGATCGATGTGACTTATTATTCAATTCGATTTGGTTGGGTTAAGTTTCCGTTTTAAGTCAACCTCGTGTCATGATTTTTACTTAAGAAATTGACTGGTATTTGGTATACAAAAGCAAAGGCATATCACATATCACTGACTCTTTGATAATGGACAAGAAAAGAGGAAAAAGTTGGTTGGTTTTTCTATTTCAAAGAGCAGCGTCCCCTTTATCTTCTTCCAATCCTTCTCTCTTCCCACATTTCTTTACAATAACAAAGTGCAGTTGCCGCTCGTTTCTACTTCCCCAAAGAGCAATGCTAAACACAGCCTATGTAACTCTAACCCAACCTGGCTATGATAGATTAATCGTTTTACCCATGGATCAAAATATCGTCTGATACCGATACGTATCGGTATCAAACTTGGACAATACGGTACATTCAATGTACCGTATCGCCATTTTGTATGTAAATGCTTGGACGATATATTCAATGTATCATCCGGTATTTTACTATTCCGATACGTATCGATTTTGAGCTCGAATGATACGTATCTGATACCCGAAATTTTGACCCATGATTTTACCCTTTAATTTCAAACCGCTAAGGCCCTGTTTGTCAAAGTTGCCTCAAAAGAACATTTTTCCAAATAAAATATTGGGTGAGAAGCCCTTTCCTCCCAAAGACTTGACCATCTCTAGCTTAAAATGGAAAAACACAACTTCTTCAAACATACACCATTTTCCATTAGAGGTGGCCATATCCTTGGATCGAAAATGCTTCTCATCTAATATTTAACCCTGAAAAGTACTTTTCTGAAACAACTTTACCAAACATGGCCTAATTTTTCTTAGTTTAACGAGCACGAGCATAGTTACCAAGTTGGAACTTGGGAAAAAAATGGGCAAAAGTCCGAAAAAGTTGGAAAGCATTTGGAAAAAAGTAAAGGAAATATTTTTAAAATATTAATAAATAAATATTTTCTCGACAAAATTAACCAAGGAAAATTTTGGAAAAAATTTGTAAAAAATATAAAAATTGTGATTTATTAAAAATTGTGATCTATTAAAAATTATGAGTATATTTTAAAAAATGTGTTTAAACATATTTCCTACGTTTCATGAGAAAAAAAGCTTTTTAAACGAGTTTTTTTCTAATAAAACAGAGATTTTGATAACTATAAGCACGAGGGTTGAGGGTTGATTTGATTATCCCATGGTGATGAAGTGGTGAGGCCCACGGTTGATGAGAGGCCAGCATAAGCATGCATGATGGCATCCAAGGCAGGGATCAGGATCCCTTATTTCGTCCAAGTTCCAAGTTGATGGACCACCATATGGAGGGGTCATAGCCTTGGTATCTAGGGCTCTTAGAGCACGCGACTAATTTCAGGGGCACATGCGTGCCCTAATTTAGTAGATGCTGGGTCAGTATGGGATATAATTCACGACGGCTTATGGACTGAACGAGATTCAAGCACACTGGGCTCACCTGGGTTTAAGTCAGGCTGAGCTTGGTTCATGTCGGGCCTTAAATGAGATGATTATGATCGGGCTTTTTGAAAGTAACCCATGTTGGACCCAAGTTACTAATCGACTCAGGCGAGCCCCAGCCCGTTTATAAAGTGGGCCTAGTTACCTTAGCCATATCCGGCCACTACGGGCTGGCAGCAGTCTGGCTTGAAAATGTTGGAGATCTCCTTTCCGTCTAGTCTTCCTTGCAATAGATCTTGAGATCATGACCCAACTATCAAACGGTCAGATGTCGATTCCACATCCCCAAAATTGATCATGATGATGCACATACTAGGAGAAGGATTCTATGGTCACTTTTGGGGATGCGTTCCACATGGAATGAACATCTAACCGTCTGATAGGTGAGACATGATCTCAAGATCTACTAGGTGGAATTCTGATTCAATACAATCGACGGATTTTACGACAAAATCCCTGTTTAAAAATGTAGAATATTCGGTTATAAATACACAAAATAGCCCATCTTTTAATGCTGCAAAGAATGGTAGGTACAAGCCGGGCATACAAAAGCCGTAAAGAAATGTATGGTAATTAGAGTCTAAATGCTTACTAGTTAGCTACACATACATAATTACATCATCTATGATCAAACTGGAGAAGGAGCTTCTGCAGCACCATTTGTTGCATTGATGGGCAAGAAGCCTAATTTTGATATAATCTCATTTGCTATGATCTCATTAGCTGCGTCTGATGGGTGATACTCGTCCCAGAATACGTACTTCCTTCGATCTTCGCACAGACTCGACGCCGGCGTGCACGTAAGAGCCGGTCGGATATTTCCCAGATTGCAACATGGGCTGTCTGAGTTATTGAAACCTGGAAAATTCAATTGGTGAAGATAATGGATTAGCCCTGATGAGAAAAATTAAGTTTTAAGATATATGGGATTAATCCTAGGGGTCCAAATGGGCCGGGCCGGGGCAGACTCCCGGGTTGGGTACTTGTTAGATGTTTAGTTCATGGGGTCAGGGCTAGGCCTTTATAAATGGCTCAGGCACGAACACTAACCATTTGATCAATTCCCATAGCCCAAGCATGTTCATAAATAGTAACTAGTGGAGGGGCCTATTTAAAGAGAACATGCCTACTTCAAACCATAGTCACCAAATTGAGGTTCGGCAATAATTCGGCGAGATTAAAATTTAAAAAAATCCTGTAAATTCGGAAAGTTTGGGGAAATATTCGGAGGAAAAATTGGTGAGAAATTTTTTTAAATAAAAATAAAAAGCTTTAAAATTATTAAAAAATATTTTAAAAATTAGTTTGTTACAATGCTTTGAAAATTTTGGAAATTATTCGGGAACATTTCGCTAATTTTTGTAACAAGGCGAATTTTCAAAAAATTCGCGAATAATTCGGGGGACCTTAAATTCTCGAATTATTTTCGAATTTTTCAAAAATTCGGCGATTTTTGTGACTATGCTTCAAACAGTTTTATGAAAACAATGCCTACGCATTTTTGGAAAATGATTCAACCCAAAACAATAGCCCTTTTGGGTTAATCAGCCACATGGAATGTGATTTAAAAGAAAAATTAACTTTTTAAAACTTTTTCTTTCCTTTATTTGATGGGTGCCCACCCAATCCGAGCACCTTCGATTACAAATCTTAATAGTGGATATGTATCGAATCATGCCCACACTTTTTGGGTGGTACCTGGTCGTCTTTGGGCACCCGATCCTAGATGGGCCCCACATGGAGCCCGCGAACTGATGATATGTGTATCTAAAACTACAAAAACATTGAAGTAGGCATGTTTTTCTAAAGAGCCTTTTTGATTAATTATCATCAACTAAGCCCCCTATTCGGCTGCACTTTTCATGGTCCAGGACTTACTTTTGGACCTTGAAAAGCTATTCTGGATCTATAATAAGTCATGTTTGGCAAAGTTGCTTTCCAAGGACACTTTTTAGAGTAAAATATTGGATAAGAAGGCCACCTCTAACTGAAAATGATGAGTGTTTAGAGAAGTAGTCCGGGCCGGGACTACTTCTCCATTTTCTGGTAGAGATGGCCAAGTCCATGGTGGAAAATACTTATATTTTATCCTGAAAAGTGCTTTTAAGAGATTGCTCCCAAAACTAATAATTAATCTTGCAATGTGTTTGGGAATCCAAACATGGAAATTGATCATGTATCACGAACCGTATCTGCGGGGATTGCTGATTACATTTGCGACGACATCGTAAGCGTCCCCAAATTGGAAGCTCGAGTTCGGAAGGTTGCTCGACAAGACTCGAAAGAGTCGGCTCGCGGCTTTATTGAAGTCAAGTGCCAATTGGTTCGTTTTCTCCTGGCATCCCCCAGAGGTGCTCAAGACGCGTTGCAATGGAATGCAACCCATGGGTCCTAGCCCAAAGAACATCAATTTTCGAGCACCTAAGGTATATAGTTGCTACACATGAACAAATTAAAGCGCACTTTAGTTAATTAATTAATAGAAATTATAAAAATCGACGAGTTTTCTTTCACTTTTAACCTTTAATTGTTCTCGTAACGTTGTCATCATGTAGTCGATGAACCCTTGGGGAGTGTACGTCCATGAATCACGGTATACCGGTAACAGAAAGTTGTTGATGAAGTCGTTGCTCCCTAGGGCGACGACGTAGCGGGCTTCGCTGAAGAACTTCTCGGATTCCTGGCTACCAATTTTCCTTCTTATCAGCTCTTGTGTTCCTTTAAAGAGCTCAATTTGTTTATCCATGCAAAACCTTTGAATCTATTATAAAGCCACAAAATATAGAAAAAGTTGGTACATTCTACCCTTATAGAGCATATCAAGGGAGCTGTTTGGATGCATTTTGAATTCATATAATTCATAATGCGACTTGAAAGATTGTGAATATGATAAAGAGTTATGTGCAAATTATGGCCCTTTTGGCAATCCTTTTTGGGCCCTGGAATCACTTCTGGTCTCTAAATATGCGAGTGTAAAGCTAAAATTATCATTTGGTAAGAAGCTAATAGGATCTTAGACCCCATTGGTCTATCATTCGGTTCAAAATGATATGGTGATGGAAGAAGCCTTAACTCAATATTCTAAGGTATTAGGAGAGCGTCTCGTGTCCCCCCGGCCCACCCACAAGAGTTGCACTTCTACCTCCGGATGCAGAAGCGACTTTCCCCCAAACGTGGCCGACCCTACTGGGATTTTGGGGCCATAAATAAAATTAGTCTCATACATGATTTGGTTGCCATAAAAAAAAAATGTAGCTAGTTATGCAACCGAAGATTCTTGCAACTAGTTTTACTGCTTACACCGTTGACTGCCTTGACTCAAATGATAGAGGTCATTTTTTGTCCCAATCTTTTATCCTGATTAGATCTTGAGATCATGGCCCACATATCATCAACATCTGACCGTCTAAAACCTTTTACGTGTTAAAGTGATTGTGATCATGGCATACTGTGGTACACTCTGATCATGGATGTGTGCCACTTGAAATCTATATTTGAGTCTGATATGTGGGCAATGATCTCAAGATCTAATATATGAATGATTGGAACGAAGGAAAAGACCTCTATCATCCGATTGAGGCAGTCAACGGTGTGAACGATGGAACCATCAGTTGTGCCGCAAAAATATTCAATTGCAAAAATGGCACGACCTTGTCACCTACAATCATGATATCAAAATTCGGCCGATACAGATATGTATCGCCAGCCGATACGTATCGGGTATCAACTGATACAATATCGGTTTCGGTCGATACCTCTATTTTAAAAAAAAAAAAAAAAAAAAAAGTTGATACGTATTGGTCCTGCATGCTCGAGTAAGATACCGATTTTGGCACCTTGCCGACAATTACAAAGCATAATTCACTCCACCACCGGATTTATATGAAGAGAAAATTATAGACAACTTACAAACAAACTTCCAGTGTCATTGACAATCCCACCACCACCAGAAGCATAATTCACTCCATTTATAAGTATCAAATCCTCATTTAGAGATGGGTCCAAAAATGCTGGTGGCCTAGGAAGGCCCATTTTGTCACCTACAAACATATAATATTTTACATATAAGTAAGGATTATAACAAGAAAATGAAGTACATAATTTCATTATGTGACCCATGATCTGAATCATGGTTTATAAATCAGGATTAAAACAAGAAAATGAAGTCCATAATTCATGTGACCGATGATACCTTTCGGAAAAAATTCATGAAAATTTTGGGGATTAAAATTTTTTTTTTTTAAATTACTAAAATATATACTAAATTACTAACATATTTAAAATAAAATAAAAAAAATTAAATATAAAAAAGAAAATTATCGAAAATTTCGATAGACCCCCTTTCAGCGCTATGCCCATGATACATGATTTTTTTGAAATGTAAGTATTGGTAAAAAAAACATATTTTAAACGTGTTTATGACGGTTCATGAAAAAAAAAATTGCTTTAAGTGAGTTTTTTCAAAAAATCAGAGATTTTGGTAACTATGTAGTTGGATGTTTCATGCCTGGCTAACCCAACCCGACGGGTCATGTTTTTGTGCCCGACCCAGTTAAAAAATCGGTCTGGATGGTTCGGGCAATACCTAATGGACAGATCAAATTCCTAATGGAGTTTCCATGGGATTAAACTATTCTTTCAAGTAGCTTCCTCTAGCCACGCCCCTTAGGAGCATAAACTTTTCTTTTTCTTTTTCTTCTGATAACCTGGGTTTTCGGGACAGACTAATCTCAGGGCTCCTGCACGCCCCAAGTTAGCATGTGTCAGGTCAACCCGAGATATAAATCCCTAGAGTGGCCTAATTAGGAGGGATTCATTAGGGAAATGAACTTGTTGTGCATAAGATTCATTAGGGTAATGAACTTGGTGTGCATATTGTCCCACAAGGGAAAACTAAAAATCGTCCTCAAAAAAGAAATAAAAAAAGCGAAATAGAATATGCACTACAAAAATAAAGTGTATATTCAACAGCAGCCAAAATTGTCGCTATTAACCAAGAAAACTGCCGCTATTGAAATAAGAAGGATTTTTGTTAATAGTGGCAGTTTTGGTTGCCACTAATAGTCTTATTTTTTGTAGTGATAAAACCATGAACCCCCTAAAGGGAGGAGAATTTATTTCGTTTCTTTAACGTAAATTTTATTAAATGATTTATCAAAAACATAAAATAAATAATAAATTTTATTAAAGGAACCTGACACAGCTTTACTACAAGCAAGCCTTCTTAGGGAAATTAATGGTTTATCATGTGACAAGCTAATTACAAAAAGAGTTTAAGCTACCTATTATATCGGCGACGGTTCGACCATTAGTATACCTCCCATTGGGCATGCCATCCCCGAAATCGATCCCGTAATACGGTAGAGATGCCCGAGCGAGGCTCCTACTTAGATAATTGTTGTTACCGACGTCCGAGAGGGAGTCTCCGAAGATGAATTGCACGATCGTGCAAGAGCCTCTCTCGCTTGCGAACCCTAAGATTACCACCAACACCGTTAGGATCGCCACTTTCGCATTTGCTGCCCTCATTTCTAGAATCAAGATGTGTCATAAGGAGAGGTAGAGCTTGGTGACATATAAACATAGTAGCAAGTCTAAAGGTTCGGTGTTTTGTGGAGGGGAAGGTTGGTTTAAAGAGAGGTTGATAAACCAACCGTTAATTTTCAAACCTAACAAAAACAACTCCAAAGCTAACGTTAAGAGTCAAAAGACTCAAAACTCAAAAGTCCTTCTGATTTGAAAATTTAAGCTATTACTAAACGAGAATGCGATTTGGGTTCTCCTCTCAAAGGCATCATAAGGTTGTTAATGTTATGAAGCGAACTGACTTTCATGGGCTTTTAGATACTCTCATAACTGTGGAAGTCAACTACTAACATGATTTCTTGTGTAGAACCATATAATCTTATGATGCAGATTGGGCCCCATTAATCCTAATACGAAAAAGGCAAGGTTATAATTCATTGACTCTCCTCAAAGGCAACATCAAGGGTCAAAATTTCGGGTTTCATTTTGGTTTTGGAGGAGACTGAAACCGAAAGTTTGGTCATTTCGGCCGAAATTTTGATCCTTGGGCAACATAGCTTTTTAGCCACAGAATGTTGTCCAAAGCTTATTTCACAGATTTTGTAGCCATGGAAATCTATGTCAGTATGGTTCTGATAGGATTTGGTGGCTAAAAAGCACTTGTGATCATTGATCAAGAGGCTGTCTTGGTGCCCTAGTAGTAGGGCTCTCAATGGGCCGGGTCAGCCCGGATTTTGGCCCGCACCCAGTCCGAAAAAAGTGATATTTTTTTATTAAGCAAACCCGGTTCGGTATCCGGATTGGACTAAGCATGTTGCAACTCGGATAAATTCGGGCCGGGCTTAGGTTGAGTGTTGCAACATCCAACCCGCACCCGGCCCGGATATTTTATATATATATATATATATATATATATATATATATATATATATATATATATATAATTATAAATTTTTTTATATAGTTAAATATGATTTACTTAAATGCCGTGAGATTAAACAGCTAAACGGTTTAAACTTTGGACATTTAAGTCAAAAGCGCAATAAGCAACTGTTGTCCGTTATAATCATTATGCAACAAATTAAAATAAAATATTTGAATAAAATCATATACTTGAGCCTCTATAATGGTAATATAATTATTTAATTAAAATTTTAACCTTCTTCAAACTTTTATTAGAAAAAAAAAAGCAACCCAACCCAATTTTATTAGAAAAAACAGCCTCAAAAAATAGCCTTACCAAATTTTATTAAAAAAAAAACAGTCGGAAAAAAGTCCGAAAAAATACTCAAGCCTGGCCCGGCCCGATAGGGGCCGGGCTTAGGCTGAGTACATCGTTGCCCGGGTTAGGGTCGGGCTGAAAAAATTGAGAACCCGGCCCGGGTAGGTTAGGGCCGGATTGAACCCCAACTCAGCCCTATTCCGGCTCATTGGGATCCCTACCTTTTAATCTTTAAAAAAAGGGTCTCCATATATGATTTGATGGGTCCAATTCTTGGAACCCAAGTGGGCTTGGCCTGTAAAGAAGTTCAGGCCCTAGTATTCATGTTGGGCCTGGGTCTGAAACTTACCCAATCAATAACAAGCCGGCACGATGCTATGGCCGGGCTCGAATGCACCAACCCAACCAATTTACCCAGTTCTTCGGTTGGGGTCATGCCAGGCATGAAACATCCCACTCGACGTCTTCATCGGATCAGGTCCACTATAGGTTCGGCTAGATAAATTTCTCATTTTTTTTAAACGGGTTGCCTGACCCAATGTTTTTTGGGTTCGGTTGGGTATATACCATTGACCCGTCGGGTTGTACATAGTCAGGTCAAGCATATATACACTTAACTGGCCTGCTGACTAGTCAGGTCGAGCATATATCCTTGACCTGGGGTGTTCGGCAGTCAAAGTTTGGTCCAATCCAACCCGACCCGACCATACCATTGACAGCCCTAAAGAAATCAACAGAAAGTTGGTAAACAATTTTAAACCACTTTGTTGAAGACGCTGCCAACCTTACTGGTTCTCTTTCTTAAAGTACACTCAAAAGGCTCTTGACCGAAAAACTCTACATATATAGTGAGTTGGTATCTGGTGAAAATTGGTCCGAAATGATCGGTTGCCGTAGAAATAATAATGACGAGCAGCATGGGTCTCTTTCCTCTCTTTATAGTCTGATTCAAAGCTTTTGATGAACATTTTTTTTTTTTTGTAGCAGATATCCTTGGACAATTGAATCTATCATCAGTGAGTGTTGGTCTCTCAACTCCCTTGCTGGTTTGTCAAATGCCAACTTGATTTCTACAACTTTTATGACTTTAAGGGTTTGTTTGTGATGACCAAGACATACATGCCATAATATTATTCGGTTTTGAGCTTAGGTCTCTGCCTCGATTTTGTTTCTGACATGGGCTTAAACCCTAACCGCTAATAGTCTTATAGTTGTTTTGTTAATAGCGGCAATTTTTTTCCAAATTGTCGCTAATAGTCTTATTTTTTATAGTACAAAATATGTCATGACATACTGTGTCCGCAATCACATATAGCTCAGGGTCAGGACTTGTCTCTATCCAATGTGGGACTATTATAGTTTTCCACCTTATATAAAATTCGCCATCGACTCTGATACCATTCTATCATGACCCAGACTCACATGCCATAATATTTATATTGTCCGATTATGGGGTTAGGTCCCTGCCCCGATTTTGTTTCTAGCATGGGCTTAAGTCCTCACCCAAAACGCGTCATGATATGTAATGCCCGTAGCCCAGAGTCAGGACTTTTCTCTATCCAATGTGTCTCCATGATGATAGACTCAGTCTTGCCACTATTGTTATTTGTTTGTAATTTGGTCATAGGATGTGGTGTTCTCTTGTCTTTGGTTGAGGGGGTGATGGCTTTACCGAAGCTCTCTTAGGTTGAGAGTTTTTTTGTTCTTGTTGTATCTTTTCTTTGATTTTAATACAATTGCTCAATTAGCAACAAAAAAAAAAAAAAAACAAAAAAAAAACTTCAAGCCCACCGGCAGTCCTATCAATGGGAAAAGTATGTTGACTTAGTCAACGCCCTTAATCATGATGAGATGACTAACGCATAAGTCTCCTAACATTTGTGAATCAAGATTCATTTGACGCCCGTAATTTTTTTTTTCTGTATGAGTGTCATTCTCAAATGTTCTCTTTTGTATTTGTTTTATATTTGACCCATTCTTGTTCCTCCACACTAGGGATACAAATGCTAAATCGAATACCGAAATCGAACCAAAAAACAGCCCTCCCGAATCGGCCCGAACCGCCTTAAAAATCGCCTTAAACCCAACCGAAGTGAAATCGATTCGATTTTCGGTTAGGGTGGTTGGAAACAGAGAACCGATTAGGTAGGTTGAGTAAACCGACCTATTAAAGGGTCAAAACCGGCCCGAACCGGCGGTGTAAACGTTACCTGAACCGAACCGAGCCTCTATGCTCCAATAAACCTAGTGAAATCTTAAAGAAATAGTTGTAGAGTTGTTGCACGTGTCATGAGATGATGAGACTTCTTTATTTAAAAGCATAAAAGTAGTACAATTGTACATGAACTTCTATTTTTTCCTCTCCAGCTGTGTACAGCTAGCTATTTATTGCACGACTTCTTTATTTTAAAACAAAAAAAAAAAGTGATAAAAACCATTATAAAACCAACATGAATCCCTATATGCCTATCTCTTAAACAAACCACCGATCTTCTAGTTTCACCATGAGAATTCCCAACGAAGAGAAGAGACCAGGTTCCTCTGCCTCCACAAATTTCGTAGAAGCGCCGATCTCTTAAAGAAACAAGTCAGAAAGTAGTTGGATTCTGTTCTCGGAAAACTTGATCTCGTCTTCACCGCTCCCTTTCTTCCCCAATTTTTTTTTTCAAGCAAAAGCATGGTGCTAACCGTTCACCATGAACCGAACCGATACACCAACTGAGTGATCAGGCTGAACTCAAACTGACTGAACCGAATCGAACCGAACCAAACCGAATACCAAAAAAATCGGTTTCGATTCAATTTCGGTTTGGGCATTTCTACACATCGGTACATCAAACCGAACCGATTCATATTTTGGTTCGATTTCGGTTTGTGGTGTACCGAACCAAACACCAAAAAAATCGAATTTGGTTCAGTTCGGTTCAGTACATCAAACCTGCATCCGTACTCCACACCGGAGTGACCAAATTCATTCACGAACAATTCACAAATTTTTGAAAACCAAATAATTTGCAAATTTCCAAATAAAATCCGAATTTTCCGAATAATTCATGAATTTCTTGAATTATATGCAAATTTTACGACTTTTTCACAAATTTTCAATAAAAAAGTTTATTTTGTAATCTTTTTTATTTTTATAACTTTTATTAATATAGTTTATAATTTTTTAATATTTTTTTTTAATTTAACAAATTTTGCTGAATTTTTTCAAATTTTCTCCAAAGACAATTTATTCCCAATGCCAACTTGGTCACTATGTGCTCCACACATCCATCTCAAGAAAGGCATCTTGGGAACATGTATTTTATCTTCTCGCCTCTTTTTCATGGCCTAACATACTGCACCATAAAATATGACATATTTAAACGCGACCTTGAGGTTATACAATCAAAGTATCAAAATCGGCATCGGTCTCGAATATCGGTTTACTGAAGACCAATACGACTCGGCCGATACTTATTGCCCTATTTCTTTTTCTTTTTTTTTTTAAAAAATCTACGTCTCAGCCAATACCCAATACGTATCGGCCGATACGGTATCCGATACCCGAGTTGGGATACCGATACCACTACAAAAATAAGGTATTTCAGTGGCACTTGCTGTTAAGGCAATTTTTGGTAGCGACAGAACTAATAGCGGTGGTTTTTTGTAGTGACAGGACTAATAGCGGCAGTTTTTTGTACAAAAAACTGTCGCTAATAGTCTTATTTGTAGTGTACTTATCAGACAAAAAACTGTCGCTAATAATCTTATTTGTAGTGTACGTATTGAACCGATATGTATCGGTCTGCTAAGAAACCGATACATATCGCTGATATGCATAGTATCGGCCGATTTTTAATGAGAAAAGTACCAGAAAATGCCCCTCTATAATTTTTATTACCATTTCCGTGAATTTTTTTTTTTATTACGAAAAGGCGCCCATGCAGCTTCAAAACGGGTCGGGCATGACGCCCGGGTTGTACAGAAAAGCCCTTGCCTATAAATTGTCGGATCTCATTTCCGTCCGTCCAGCCTATTGATAAACGCCGGTTTGATCGATTTTCGATAGATTTTTTATATCAGTTTTCAATTAATTTTAGTGTCTTTTCCGGCGATCGTGATCTGATAATATTTTTTTCGGCAATTGTGATCTGATAGCATCTTCTCCGGCGAACACCATATAGAGGGTTTTATATGGTTCTTCTTCTCCGGCAAACACCAAACCCTAGTGAGAGAGAGAAAGAAGAGAGGTTTGAAGGATCCGAGAAGAGGGTTTTGCATCGTTCTTCTTCTCCGGCAAACACCAAACCAAACCGAAACCCTAGTTCTACCAATAACTTGTACAAGAAAAAAAATGGTAAAAAGCAATTGAAATCCACAAATCACTCCTCTTATATGAACTCACAAGAACTCGAAAAACAAGATCATCATCATAAAAAAAAAAACAAAACAAAAATCCCCTACATTACTAGTCGAATTCAATGTCAGAAAACTCAAATCTGCAAGAAACCCAGAAAATCCAACTCAATTTCAGTCAGCCACCAAATGCACTAAAACACTAAAACCCCCTAAACACCAATCCCCAAAAAGAGAAAAAAAAATTTAATTAAAAAGGCAATCCAATAGAATGACTGAAAAGAAACCAACCCATTTATTAAAAAAAGAAAACCCAAAAAGGGTCAATAGAGAGAGGAGAGAGAGGAGAGAGGGTGTGAAAGATCTGGGAAGAGGGTTTTGAAGGATATACGTTTTGCATCGATCAAACTAAATGGATCATGTTTTCCTTCTCTTTCTCTCTCCTCTTTCTCTTTCATATTCTTCTTCTCACTCTTCTCTTTCTCTCATAAAAAAAATGTCACCGTTCTAGTTTCTCTTTCCTCTTTCTCTCTCATAAAAATGGCACGGTTCTAATTTCTCTCTCCTCTTTCTCTCATAAAAAATTGGCATCATTCAACTCAAAGAGTTTAAACTGATGGCATAAATGTAATTAACATGGATTTTAAAGGGACGGGTGTAGAATGGCAAAATTGTAAACTACCTGAAAGATTTCAGCTGTTTCAAGTGTGCATGAGCGGTTTTTCGGAATATACAATTGCACACCATTTTTTGGGTTTTTTGGTAATAAGATAAGGCACCGGGCGCTATTTGGTACAAAGCCCATTTTTAATTCCTTGGCTACAATATTGTCAACCTTCCAATACTCATGCATTGTGCCTTCACCATACCTGATGCACCTGTCCAAACATGCTATTATCATTTATCCTTGCCTAAAATTAGTAGCTGTTCTAGGGGTGCAGATTCGGTTTAAAAAAAATTGATTTTCGGTTCGGTTTCTGCAAAACGGAGCCCGACCCGACCAAAATATTTCGGTTTGGCTTCAGTTAACCCAAAATTTCAGCCACTCAAGCTGAAGCTGAACCGAACTGAACCGATTCGATTTTGGTTTGATCGGTTTGGTTCGATTTTCAGTTTTTCCTCATATTTTTTGTTTGTTTTTTCGTTTCCTTCATTTTTCAGTTTTTTCAACCTATCCAGCCGCTTTTCGGTTTTTAGGTACCAAATTGATACCAAATCCGTTCGATTCGATTTTTCAATCGGTTATGGTGTGACTCTTTCTAATTGGTTTTCGATTTTCGATTCAAACTAAGCTGCTCGTACAATGAATAGGAATAAGGGTATGTTCATTTCCATGGAATATTGAAATATTACATGCAAATGAGTTAATTTATATCATCGGTCTAAATAAACATGTTCTGGCCATGGTATCAATATCGGCCAATAATGCACAGTATCGATCGATGCATATTGGGTATCCAATAATGCACAGTATCGATCGATGCATATTGGGTATCAGCCGATACCTATTAGTTTTAAATTATTATTTTTTTTTTTTATAATAAATTTTTTTATTAAAAAGACTATAATTATAGTTTAGGTTATAAGTCTAAACTCTAGTTTACTATAATATGTATCATTTTCTGTTATTATTATATTTTTAAATATAGTTATTGGGGTATCGGTGACACGAATTGGTTCTCAAGGGCTGATACCTGATGCCGAGTCCTGATTTGACACCTTAGTTCTAGTACCTTCATTTTGAGGTAAAGTGATTGTATAATGCACTATTCACATTTTAGCTATTTTTTGAATAGCTCTTTTTTCACAGACAATGTGATATGACAGATAGGTTTTATGCAGGCAAAGTGTAGGTGGCTGACGTGCCGCGACACAATTGGCTGCAAGTGCAGTGGGGCACAAGCAATGCAAGCTGGGGCAATCTGTCATATTGTACCACATCAACCGCCTATACTTTGCCTGTCCAAAACTTGCCTGCCATTTTCAATTTTCTATTTTTCACACAGGCTTAAAGGTTTTTACCTTAGCTATAAATGTGTTTTTAAAGGTGTTCACATCCTCCTCCTCAAGCAACATGTGTTCACAAAACCATTAGTGCGAAAATACCCATGGGAGAATCACAATTAAGGTAACAAACTCCGTATCGGTATCGGGTATCAATTTTTGGAGGATTGATACCCAATATGTATCGACCGAAATAAGCCCGTATCGAGTGATACATATCTATATCGGCCGAAATTTGATACCATGTGGACAATACAAAACTCTATCTCATTCACAATCTCCTGCAAAATGGGCTTGAAATCAGGCAAGAAAGCCCAATTGCAGCAGCCTTTTAACAAATGGGTACCGCTATTTGAGCTGACAGGTTTACTAGTGGCATATTTTAGGTGGTGCTTGATCGATCTTATCCAAGTGTCTGTGACACACAATTCCTATGATGAGTGCCACATGATGCCCAACTGGTGTGATCATTTAACCAACATTTGGTGTTTAAATGACAATCAGGAAAGTCGGTCCCTTAATATATATATGGGCGCGACTCGTATCACCTTTTTTTGAAGTAATGGGTGACATGGGGCCACTTTACTAATTAAGATTAAACTTTTAAAATATTTTAAAAGTTATATTCTTTTTTAATTGTCATTCTTTACTTTTTTAGAAATTCTTTTAAAGTTTCTTTTTTTTCTATCTCTTCTCTATTTTTTTAAGAAAGTGATAGACTTATTTTTTTAAGTATATTTTATTCAAAAAATGTGAACGCCTCGTAGTGAAGTGTTAGCACCTCGACAGCGAAACGCTGACACCCCAATAACGAGGCGCTAGACCAAATGACTGTGGCACACAATTCTCGTTATGAGTGCTACATGATGCCCAATTGGTGTGATCGTTTAAGCAGCATTTGGTGTTTAAATGACAGCCAGGAAAGTCAGACCCTTAATATATATATATATATAGAGAGAGAGAGAGAGAGTGTGTGTGTGTGTGGGGGAGGACTGGTGAAGGTACTCTGGAGGAGAGTAGGTCCCTTCATATATATATATATATATATATGAAGAGGGGAAAATGCGGTTGGGCATAAAGATATTTATATTTTATATACCAATTGATATGGATGTAACACATAGTACCTATTTTGTGAAGTGATTAGGCAGCATGGGGCCCACTTTACTAACTAGGGTTAAACTTTAAAAATATTTTAAAAATTATATTTCCTTTCAGTTATCGTTCATAACTTTTTTAGAATCCCTTTTAAAGTCTTTTTCTTTTCTCTCTCTTCTCTCTTTTTCTAAGAAAGTGATTGACTTATTTTTTCAGATATATTTTACTCAAGAAATGTGAACGCCATTTAGCGAAGCACTAGCACCTCAACAACGAAGTGTTGACACCTCTATAGCAAGGCGCTAGCACCCCGACGGCGAAGCGATGGCACCCCGACGCCGAGGTGCCAGCGCGTCGAGGTGCTAGCGCGGGGGTGTTGGCGCCTCTATATCGAGGTGTTGGCGTTTCTCTTAAAAAAAATAAAATGAAATGTCGGTGCCTCGTTTTAAGGAGCCAGCGCCTCTACATCGAGGTTTAATGCTTTGATAAAATAAAAATAATAAAAATTAAAATAAAATTTTAGGGGCACCGAGGCGCTGGCGCCCTAAAACGAGGCACTGACACCTCTCGAGGTGTCAACGCCCCTGAAACAAAGTGTCGATGCTTCATTTTTTTTTTTAGCGAAGCACTGACACCTTGATATAGAGGCACTGGCTCTTCGCTGCCGAGATGCTAGCGTTTCGCTAACAGCGCTAAAATTTTTAAGTAAAATATACCTGAAAAAGTAACTGCGATAGTTTCTTGAAAAAGTAGAAAGAAGAAAGAGAAAAGAAAGTTTTAAAAAGTCAAGAATGATGGTTGGAAGGATATGTAAGTATTAAAATATTAAAGTGTAACCTTAGTTAGTAAAGTGGTTTCCATGTCACCCATTACTTCACAAAAATGAAGCTACATGTCACGCCCATATCAGTTGGCGTAGAGATATCTCTATGCCCGGGGGCATATCCCCGGCCCTTATATATATATATATATATGGAAAAAACCTCCGTTCTCCATGAGAGGACAGTCACCGTCCTCCAACCTTCCACGTGGCACCTAAAACACTTTTTGGGTGCTACGTGGACCTTGGGTGCATTGCTTAGATCATCTTTGAAAAAAAATATATTTAAACTCATCTCTAACGTGAATATTTTGAACCATGAAATGTGGACCAATGAAAATCGTCAAACTTTGACTTGTGAGTTTAAAATTTATTTTTCAATTTATTATTATTTTTTTAATATTGATTTAAATTGTTCACCTATGCTCCATGTGGCACCCAAAAAGTGTTTTGGTTGCCAAGTGGATCTTGGAGGACGGTCACCGTCCTCCATTAGAGGACCTAATCGGCTCCCTATATATATAGGAAAGGTGAAGGTATTCCAGAGGAGTACCCTGACCATACTCTATCAGCCACATGGAGGTCCAAGTGGCCACCCCAATATTGTTTTGGTGTCACTTAGAGCTTTAAAAATATGTATGAATCAACTGTAAAAAACTATGAATTCAAAATCGGCATCGGACTCAAGTATTGGTCCATGGAGGACCGATACGACTCGGCTGATATTGATACGTATCAGCCTATTTAAAATAAAATAAAATGAAAATAGAGGTATCGGCCGAAACCGATACCTTCATCAGTTGATACCCGATACCGTATTCGGGGCCGATATGTATCGGTATCAGTCGATTTTTTATATCATGATCACAACGCCCCACAAAAATTGTGCATGCATTAAATTTGGGCCACTTTGACCACACTTTCAACAGTGGATATATATCGGATCCTGTTCAAAAAATTTAGGTGGTACTTGATCTATCTTATCCAAATTTTCATAGCACATGATTCTCGTGATGAGTGCCACATTTTCCTTCGAAAGTTGGCCCTTACACCGTATTTAAAAGAAAGACATGTAAATTTGGCAACCTCTGTTATGTGAAAACACTAACAAAGCCATTTGATTTGAAGGCCATGATTTAGATCATTTGAATCTCATGCACCAAAAGATCTATAAATCATGAACTTCAAGTCGAGATTGAATTTTCACTCGTCGAATGTCCCTGAAATAGCAAGTCTTTCTCTAAATTCGTTGCAACAGCTAATTTTCGGAATGCAAGTAATTTTACAAGTTTATGTTGCGGTGAAAAGAGCCAAAATTTTACACAAAAGAGTTCTCATTTTGAAATGTAAAATAGTAAAAAGACAAAAAAAACAAAGTTATGGAATGTGGATTTTGCAGTGAAATGAATAGGCACAGACGAAACGTGCACCTTTAACGTATCATATATTATTTCTGTCGGCAATTGACAACTTTCCTACGTGTCATACAACAATTTGCTTGCTATTAATCTACCAAAAAGTGTACCACACCTGTGGAACAGGAGGCTCCACGTGGCTAAATCTAACCCACCTGCCTTACGTTAAAAACCTCACGATGATTGCTTCGAATTAGATGATCTAGATCATTTTCACCCATATATTTCACACGATGGATCTTGAGACGATGAACATATCATCATACGATCTCTTTTATATCCCGCTTGATGCATATCTCCAAAAATAGATAGCTCTTACTTGTTCACGAGTCGAGATTCCACATGAGATACATCACACTCAAACAATTTTTTCTGAGATCTGTCCTACGTGGATTATAAAAACGGACCGGCTGATGTCACATTTATGGTCTTAAGATCAATCGTGCGAGAGATTGGGGTAAAAAGCGATCCAGATCGCCTAATTCGAAGCAATCAGCAGGTTTCATGGTTAACGATTTTGTGGGCACAAACAGAGGTACCTGTACCGTTTGATAAAGAACGGGGTCTGGATGATGCAAGTTAAAGAATCAACTAAGTATTAGGTGTAACTCACAAAGACATTTACTAGTGTTAGCGAGAACCATGTTTGTTGTATGCTTATGATCATGTTCAGTTTTTGGAATGTGTACAATATGAAATAAAAATATGACCTTCCGCTGGTAGGTCCATGATCTCAAGATCTATTGAGTTAAAGACTTGGACAAAAAACAATCTCTATCAAATGATTCAATGTGCTCTAACTGTTAAGCTTGTAAAACCCAAGTTAAAAAGGAAAAATCTTGCATCATAAATAAAGGTACCTTCTATATAGGGTACTTTTGTTTGCGCCCACGCTTTTTCCAAAAGTGCCCACCTCTCAAATCCCTTGAAAATCATTGATTCCTTTTAATCAGATGATGATCGTTTTTCACCCGATCTTCCTCACAATAGATCTTGAAATCATGGCGCACCGATGAGACAATAAAGTTTTTGGTTCTATGTGTCACCGATCCACAAAAAATGACTTGAATCATTTGGCACACATCACGCTAAAATGTGATCTTAGGGCCATTTTTGGGGGATTTGTGACATATGAAATAAAAAACTGAATGAGTGATAGGTGCGCCAAGATCTCAAGATATATTTTGTGGATGATCAGAGTGAAAATTAGTCTCCATCATCTAATTTGAAAGAATCAATGGTTTTCAAGGGTATGGGAAGTAGGTGCTTTCAGAGAATGCGTGAGTGCAAACAAAGGTACCCTTTCTATATGTCGCTCATCTATGTGCCACCCATCATGTAATCTGGTGCCCCGTGGCAGCCAATCAGCAACAGTCTAACTTACGTTAGATCTTGAGAGCAGAGAGCACCTTATATTATCTTGGTTGATGTATAACATGACAATTGACATCTTTCCTACGTGTCATCTACCAATTGGCTACTAATCTACTTTAAAGTGTACCACATCCGCAGAACAAGAGACTCGACGTGGCTCAATCTAAGCCACCAGCTAGTAAAAAAGCATTAAATAAGGAGCTCTTAGGGTTTGTTTGGTTCATTGTAATTAGTTCTTTGTAAAAATCACTTTACCTGTAAAATGATGTTGACTGGATTATATGTAGATTTTATTTTTTTTAATGTAAAATATATATTTGTTTCACCGTAAAATTTTAGTGTAAAATTTACTTTTTGTAAAAAATAGAGCCTTTGAAATTTGCTTTTTACTTTTGCAAGTAATATTTTAATATTACGAGCCATCACCCTTATAAATCAAAAAAATTACAAATAATTTTTGTGGCACAATCTACGAAAAATTACAGTGAAACAAACGACTTTTGGTATAAAAAATAAAGTTGTTGGGGTAATATTACAAGCTTTACATGTAATATCTCCCTTTACATTAAAGCGAACGTAACCTAGTGTCTTTCATAAAACACTGTATTTGAATATTAGGTGTGAATCACTAAGACACTTACCAGTCTGAGCGGTATCTTCATATGGAAAACGAGCATCTTACAACCACTTACTCAGGTCGAATTTGTATAAGGTACACGACCCAAGCTCCATGTCACTCGGGTCAAGGATAAAAATTTTGGCCAAAATTATCAGTTTTGGTCCCCACCGAAATGATAATTTGGGACCGAAATTTTGATCATTTTTGAATGGGTTGAAATTTTCAGCCAAAATTTCGGCCGAAATTCAAATTTTCGGATTTCAGTTCCCTCCAAAACCAAAACAAAACCCAAAATTTTAAGTGCCCAACCAGTGAAAAAATCAACATTATAGATTCACTGACCATTCGGGTAGAAGGAGATCAACCTTAGCCCCACCTCGTGGTTGAGTTAGTACCTAATCTCGTGGTTGAGTTAGTACCTAATCTCAGCTCTCTAATATCTAAAAAAAAAATAAAACTCACCTCTAGAGGTGGAAAAAAAAATGAAAACCGACGCAACCGAACTCATAAAAATCGAACCGAAACTGATTTGAGCTTGGTGTCAATTTTGAGTGCCGAAAATCGATATAATAGGAAGAGAACCGTTAAAAATATTGAAACAACAAATATAAACTCGTACTATGATCTCAAGATTTATTGAGTAGAAGATTAGGACGAAAAATGATCTCTATCAGAAGATTCAAAGTGATCATCAATTTAAGCGTGAGAAACTCAAGTTGAGAAGGAAAAATCTTGGGTTGTAAATAAATGTTCCATTCTATATATTGCTTAACCCTTTTCTAACTGAATTAAACACCACCCAAATCATGAGATTAATGTAAGTCAAAAAGAGAAACTATCAGATTCACTTATATCTATTCCAAAGTGTATATGGCTACACCGTATCCTTCTCTCATTAATTAACAGTAAATTTACCAACTACCCAGCAACTAGAAAATCTATATCCTTTATCCACGACAAACCGCAACCGTCCATTTAAACGATCAAACGACTCATAACTCCTCATATCAGATACCATATCCACCCAACAAAAACTCAATTAAAACCCTCGCAGATCCATTAAACCGTCGACGAAAAACCCCAAATCTCCGCCCAAAATGGCGTCCGTAGCCCTAACCAGCCGACTCTCCGCCAGCGCCTACGACCGAAAAACCACAATTCTCCGGCAAGAAAACCTACAACACCAATTTTCTCTCTCTACCCCTAACCCCCTCTCCAACCGTTCGATCAGCCGGTCACTCCAGATCCGCGCCGCAAAATCGAGCCCGAAGGTCACCGGCCGGAGCCTTCGAGTCGCCGTGATCGGAGGTGGTCCCGCCGGTGGCGCCGCTGCCGAAACCCTAGCCAAAGGCGGCATTGAAACCTACTTGATCGAGCGGAAGCTCGACAACTGCAAACCATGCGGCGGCGCCATTCCTCTCTGCATGGTCGGAGAATTCGATCTTCCCATGGACATAATCGACCGGAAAGTGACCAAAATGAAGATGATTTCGCCATCGAACGTCGCCGTTGACATTGGTCAAACTCTAAAACCCCACGAGTACATCGGCATGGTACGCCGCGAGGTCCTCGACGCCTACCTCCGAGATCGTGCGGCTGACGCGGGCGCAGCCGTGATCAACGGCCTATATTTAAAGATGGACATGCCAGAGAGCTCCGATGCGCCGTACGTTTTGCACTACAGTGCGTACGAAGGGAAACAAGGCGGTGCAGGCCAGAAGCGCACGTTAGAGGTCGACGCCGTAATCGGCGCCGACGGCGCAAACTCGCGCGTCGCGAAGGCCATCGGCGCAGGGGACTACGACTACGCGATCGCGTTTCAGGAAAGGGTCAAAATCCCGGACGAGAAAATGGTTTATTATGAAAATCTCGCTGAGATGTACGTGGGTGATGACGTGTCACCTGATTTTTACGGTTGGGTTTTCCCCAAATGCGACCACGTGGCAGTGGGGACGGGCACTGTGACACATAAGGGGGAAATAAAAAAGTTCCAGCTGGCAACTAGGCTGAGGGCAAAGGAGAAAATTTTGGGCGGGAAAATTATTCGAGTTGAGGCGCACCCTATACCGGAGCACCCCCGGCCGCGCAGGTTAGCCGGGCGCGTTGCGCTTGTCGGCGACGCGGCTGGGTACGTTACGAAGTGCTCCGGCGAGGGAATTTACTTCGCCGCGAAGAGCGGGCGGATGTGCGCGGAGGCGATCGTTGAGGGATCAGAGAAGGGTACGAGGTTGATTGAGGAAGGGGATTTGAGGAAGTATTTAGAGAAGTGGGATAAGACTTATTGGCCAACTTACAAGGTGTTGGATGTGTTACAAAAGGTGTTTTACCGGTCAAATCCGGCGAGGGAGGCATTTGTCGAAATGTGTGCCGACGAGTATGTCCAAAAGATGACTTTCGATAGCTATTTGTATAAACGGGTCGTACCAGGGAACCCGCTCGATGATCTTAAGCTCGCCTTTAATACGATTGGTAGTTTGGTTAGAGCTAACGCGCTCCGAAGGGAGATGAGCAAGATCTGAATTCTGAATTCTGAACACTTAGGTGCTCAGATTTCTTGAACCCTATATAAACTTCAATTATTTTTTTTCTTTAGTGGTTCTTGGTAAGTGTTATAGTAAATCAGTAATAGATTGTGGTTAAAGTTTGATCTTTTGAAATATGATTAGAATAATTGAACTCTTGAATTTGGGAGAAGTATTTAAAATCCTCACATTTCAAATACTTGAATTTACAAATCTTATGTTTGGATGTTTAGGCAGTGGATGTGCATTTTTCTCTTAGCGAACATGAAGCTAAGTTTTATAGCTTAGTCGCATGACATCTTTTGACAGAAAATTGAACACTTGAAAGGCATGCAATTTCTGCTAGGGCTGTCAACGGATCCGGTCGAGCCAAAATCCGGCAGCCCACTGAAAATGATATATGACCTGGCTTGATGGTGCACCCGACCCAATCCAAAAACCTGACCCAGCCCGTTAAAAACAGCTATTTATTGTACTATATATAATTTCGGGTTGAACCGACTTATTTTTGGACCGACCCAACTATAGGGTTTGGCCAGATGTCTCATGCCTAGCCCGGCGAGTCAATTTTAGGTACCCGGCCCGGTTAGTAAAAAATTCGAATTGCATTAGTTAGGCATAGGGTACACGTTGTCAAACCTAATTTCTGCCCTCTTTTAGGCTTAAATTAGTTCTGCCCTCTTTTAGGCTTAAATTAGTTCAACACAGGACATGCATCCATAATAACCTCATTTATACATAATTTCAAACACATAAAATGCATGACTTATCAACTCATTTGATGACATAATTTTAAACATATGAATCATATAGGTGAAGGAGAAGAAGACAACTAAATCCCTAATTTCTCGTTGGATATCAGACCCATCAACTAATTAGTCATCGGTGCTTCTTCTCCGCTATCTAAACATGCGGATCGTGACTCAATTAAGCTACTTCTCGAGGGAGATGATCGAGCTTCGATCTCTGCTCTAGCTGTTTCCGAGAACAAAGTTGTAAAAACAACCTTTTCTATCTTAACAGATAACAATCGGCAGGAGATCCTTAACTACTTGCTCAGCTTGTAAGATTTAGAAAAAGCCGCCATCAAGTCGAGGTGCGAGATTAATGCATTCTATATCACCATGAGCACGAGAATTCCGAACAGTTTTTTTTATGACGATAAAGATAAAGCAAAAGAGTTGAGAGAGAGAGAGAGAGATGATAAATCCCTGTAAGACCAACACGTTTTGGGTTGGTTGGAGCACCCCTGGCCGTGTAGGTTAGCCGAGCGCGTTTTGTTGGCCGGCGACGTGGCCAGGTATGTTACGAAGTGCTCCGGCGAGGGAATTTATTGAAACCCTATAAACTTGATATTGAGTCCTAGTGGCATTGGATCGAATAGTTTGGTAGATTTTTTTCCTTTTTATTGGTAAGTGTTATGATTATATGTTGGGAATCAGTGTCTATGGCCTGTAAGATCTGTAAGTTCGTTATAGTTCGGTTGGGGATTATAAAAGTAATAATAAATTATTTAAATATATAAAAATAAATGTTAACCTATTTTGCATAAAAAAATGATTAAATAATAAAATTTGAAGTACTATTTAAGCATGTAACGAAAAAACTACGTAAAAATCGGTGTATCAGCGAATCAAGCGATTATTCGGCAGACCACTTATTCAGAGAATTTCTAAAAAATATTAAATAATTCGACGAATATTGTGACAGAGCTCCTAAGTTCTTGTAACTAAAGCTTGAGGTGGTTATTAGATTATAGGACATGATTCAAGCTTATCAAAGTTAATTATTCTTCAAAGATTAGTTTGTAAAAAGGTTAGAAAGAATGGAAATAATAGATTCTTTAATTTGGAATTCCTTTTGCCCACAAATCCAACAATATTTCATTAAATCAAATTGAAATGAGTAGGGAGATCAATTCTCAATGGTAACGAAAGAGAACTAAATTGGCCAAATAGTTGAAGGCTCGATAGGAGTCATACCAAGAGGAACACTCATCTCCCTTTTCTCTATGAATTTTCTATGTTGAAGACTCTGAATTCTGTGTAATTGCAAAGATTACTAAAAATGATATCAAAACCAACACCATGTCTTGAGCTCGAATCTTGGAAGATGAGACCTAAGAACAGGGTCAACCATGAGATTTTGGGGGCCCAAGGCGAGTTCCTAAAATGGGGCCCTCCATATTAATCCCCCCAAAAGATAATTGTTATAATTTTTTTTAACAAATAAAATAATACTCAATTCTCCCACTGACAAATTTCTTTGATATTTTTCTCAAATTTTGTTGAAATTCACCGAAATAGACGTTGGACGTACCTTTCAAAAAAATTTCTATGATTTTTCTTTTAAATTTAGTCATTTTTGCACAATAGGTAATTTTTTTATAAATATTAAATATAATTTATATATAATATTTTTTGTACTTCTAGAAAATTTTCAATTTTTTCCAGAAATACCAAAATACTGCCGAAATTGATATTTGTCACCACAATGGCACAATTACTCCTAGATGACGAATATGCATATTTCATTCTATTGTTTATAATTTGAAAAAACAACTAATAAGTTAACGAGAATATATATTAAAGGAAAATAAAACACAAACAGGTAAATAGTAGAATGTACCTCACGGATTGAGTAACCCAACTAATAACATTGTGACATTTTTAGCACTTTAACAGTCTCAGAAGGTTCTATAAATAGATTCATTGCATAGTTCTCATCAAATAGATCCAAATGGATAGGTCATTTGCGAAAAATTGAGTTTTAATGAGCATGAGATTGTTGTTTTAAGTTGGGTCATTTAAATACGTATATATATAAATGATCCGATCAAACAAATCCGGACCGATTAAAATGGGGTCAGAGAATCCAGAAGAGTTGAACTCATAACCTATTGGGTAAAAAGTAAAACATCACAAGAAGCTTAACCAACTAATCCAATAACTTGATTTGCTATTTTAATACATAAAAAATTATATTAACCAATAGCCCATAAAGATTTACAAAAATAGGGGCCCCAAAAAATTTGGATGGGCCTTGCCCAGCCTAAGAAAAGAGTTATTAGGGTTACCTAGTGGCATGGATCAAAATTTCTGTCGAAATTTGAAGATTTTGGCCGAAATATTTCGATTTCGGCCCCTACCGAAATCGAAATTAATAACCAAAATTTCGGGTATTTAATGCATTCGGACCGAAACCGAAACGAAATTCGATATTTTTATCGTTGCCTAGTAGTCCTAAAAGCCCGAGATGGGTAGGGGCCAAAAGGAGATACTAAATTGAAAGCTGCCACAGTGTAGAGTCCTGAAAGGACAATCTAGTGAGAGGGCTATGTACGGGCCTTAAAAAGGCTACGAGACTAAAAGCCGCCACGAGTGAGCCTTATACCTCCCCTGCCGAGCAAGATGGTGTGCTACTATCCTAAAGTAATAAGGGCTTAACTACCTACACTATTAATGCTATTTTATTGATTAGGTCATTAATACAATTACTATGTAAGTAGGCTGCCTTAAAGACAATATTATATAGAGGACAGATTTTATGCAGACAAAGTACAAGTAAATGATGTGGTGCGATGCAATAGTGCAGTGAGCTCAATTAATGCAGGCACGCTTTATCCTCAATAAATTTGCCTTAATGTTTGATCATGGATGCATGCGACACCATGTTCTAATAATTATTTTGGTAGGGCTATCAACAGCTGGGAGCCCCCAACCATGACATGAGCCTCCTTACCAGATTTAATCTAAGTGGGGCATATGAGGTTGACCCATTGGTCGCATCGGACCGGGCTTAGAAGCACCCATGGTTTGAAATCTCAGATTTCTGAGTTGTCTCTCAAGCAATCCTGAGACCAAGACATCTCGCATTTCGGTGAGACAGCTTGACCCTTTGAATAATCTTACACTATTAAAATAGGCACTTGATCTTACACCATTAAAGAATACTTCACTGTTATGCCATGTGACAAATATTTGAGATCCATCTAAATAGTCAAACTGATTGTTCATGATTAGAACACATCTTAGTTGAAGAATCGCGCCTATAAATAAATTGTATACCATTCGTTCAAAGATCTTCAATACTATCGTTGAAAAATAAAAATAATAGCAATATAAATGTACATAGATTTGGACACAATGTGATGAAATCATGACATAAAATAGTATTGTGTGTACCAAAAGAATGACCAATAGTACACTTTCAATAATGTACAAGCCTAATAACTTATATAAATTATAATAAAAAAATAATATTTTTGATGTTACATCTCGGGACAAATCACAGTAGAATCTCGTTTCGCTGAGGCCCGAGATGCGAGATGTTTTGTCTCACATGAGATTTCAAACCATGGAAGCATTGGGTTTGGTTAGGGCAACTTACATTACATGATTTTGATCCGGATGATACAATCTATTTTATGGGTTGGGTTAAGGGCCAAAGGATTGTCGGCCCGACGCGGATTTTGACCCAACCTGACCCATTTACACGCATGTTTTTAAACAAGGTATTAAAATCGGTAACGGTCTTGGGTATTGGTTTGGCCTCGGCCGATATGTATTGGCCAATTAAAAAATAATAATAATATAAAAAATAAAATAAAATCCCGGTCGAAACCGAGACATATCGGTATCGGCCGATTTTTGATACCTTGTTTTAAATACATTTACTCCAAATGATCATAATATTTAAAGAGAAAAAAATAAAATAAAAATTATACTCCACTTCCATTGGAAAAAGGTAGGTTAGTTTGATTGAGTTAAACAATTAAACCACAACAGCCCTATCATGTTTTTCACTTCCATTAGAAAAATTGTGTTGTTGTTATGGTATCTAAGTATTAGATATCGATAAGTATCGACGATACGTATCGATGTTTTGGCCAACCGATATCAGTATCGATTAATACTGCATAGCATCGGTTGATACGTATCAAGTATCAACACTGGGGTTTTGACCGAGTCGTTCCAATTTTGAATTTTTTTATTTTTATCATTTTTTAATGTTTCATTTTTATTAAAAATAATAACAACTAAAAGTGTATTGGTTTTCAGATTTTTTCAAATTTAAAGAAAAACATAATATATTTGGGATTTTGATATCTTGGTTGTTGCATCTTATTTAAAAGAAATACTTGATATATTTGTGACTTTGCCACATGGAAACACCATCTTACCTATCTAATTTGAAGGCCAAAATGTAAAGATCTTTGGTGCAAAAAATTAGAACGAAAATATGATCTCTATCATATGATTCAATGCAATAGTAAACTATTGAACAAATGATGGGTTTTTATTGTGTTGAATCATATGATCACAAAGATCGTGTTTCATGCAAATCTTTTGTATCAAAGATCTTTACCCCATAACCTTCAAATCAGACAACTTAGATAGTATTTTCACAGGGAACAAGTCCTAACAATATCATATTTTCTAGATAACAATTGAAAATTAAAAGGCTTGTTGACAAGTAAAATCTTCGAGGTCCCAGCAGCTCGTGAAAATAACTTTTCCAAATTACGAAGCCCATGAATGGGGTGACATGGGCACGAAGGATCATTAGGAGTGGCAATGGGCTGGGTAGCCCGACGAGCCCGCTAGACCTAGCTCGATTTAAGGAGGGTTCGGGCTTGACATGAAGCCCACAAGCCCAAGATTAAACAGGGCGGGCTTGGGTTTAAACCCTTAGGCCCGTTGGCTCTCATATAATATGTATTTTGAGTTTCACCACCTGTAATATTTAAAATATAACCCTTAAAAAATTATAAAATTTTTATTTTTATACTCTACACTTTTTTGAAAATAGATATTAACCTCTTATTAATATTATAAATATGTTATTTATGATGGATGATCATTTAGTTTCCAACTTGATGACCTTTTAGTTTCCAACTTTTACAATTATTTACCATATTTATGTTGCCCCTTAGAATTCTTATCCATTAGCATGTAACTCTTTTAAAATTATGACAATGTGTATATACCTTCCTAATCTTTCATCTTCCTCTAACCTCACATTCTAACATTGCAATTCTATATAAAGGGTCTTGTGAAAGTATGACAGTACTCAAAAGAAGTGAATGATATATAATTCTTGAAGAATTAGTTTTATATTTTGTAGTCTTTCTATTTTCTCTTTATTTTCTTTTAATTTTATAACAATTAGATACTTATAGCATATATCAAGGGTTCTAGTTTTATGAAGAGGCTCGGGATTATAATGTTCGGACATGATCTAACGCATAACCATTGTTAAAAATATGGTAAAAAATGTCTAAAATCAATGTACCAAATTAGTTGGACATCACTTTATCTTTGATTCATCATATGGAGGAAAAAAAGTCCAAAAAATAATTTATTATTATTTAAAAAAATATCACATGTCTCATGGCTGATCAAACCCAAATCGATTTGTTTTGAGTTGATCATGTCATGTGGCATGCGATTTGACATTCGGGTGTAGCCCTTCGGGGCTATTTTCCCAATTCTCTTTTATAAATATAGAGTTAATTTTTGCAACTCAATAAAGTAATTTATAAATCAATGGGCTAGGTTGGGTCGGGCTTTGAAAGTTTACGACAGGCTGCTAGGCTTGGGCTTCGTAAGCTGGTTACGGACTCAGGCCGGGCTTGGGCCAAGTTCTAACCGCCGGGCCCAAGACCGGCCCATTTCCACTCCATCAAAAGCTTACAAAAAAGCAAACCGTCTCTAACCATTAATTTGGTCAAACGCTGACATGCACAACATTCAGGCCGCTAGAAGCACCTTCATATATACTGAGTTGAAAAAGAATTGAAATTGAAAGCCTCTCTCAATTAATTTGTTAATTTTTTTGCCCTTTTGATTCGTTTTATCTGCAGATCTCTGGAGGCTCGAGGAAATCGATCGTGCAACCGTTCGATAAAATTCGTCACAGAAAGTTCATGAGTTTATTGATTGCATGGTGTAACATATGCCATAGAACTGATTGATTTGGATCTCTGCAAGTCAGGTGTTCGATATATTTCCTGAACGAATAAAATTTTCTTCTGTCATGAAAATATATAACTTAAACGTATAATTCATGCTTTAGATAGCCCAAAAGTGCATATCTTGTTTCTGTAAAAGATGTTCTAGTTGTTTTTCTCTTCAACTCAGATCTCAGATGCCTTGATTTCTGAAATGGCCATTTTTCAGGTCTGAAGTTAGTCATATCTTATTGGGTGGTCTTATGGGTCTCATTGCTGCTCCTCTGTTGCAACAAGTAACGACCACGTCTCTCTTTCAGACCCCTGCAAACCCATTTAACTGTATTCCCCTCTACAACAAAAGTAAGCAAGATTTCCTCACTAAGGTGTTTTTTCATCCATATTTGTGCAAAGGGAGTCATTACTTGCACATGCGAAGTTGCCGGTAGCACATAGTTTGAAAGATAACTTTATGTATTTTGGGGTCCTACACCATCTAAGCCGTCTGATTTGAAGGCCATGATCTAACGATCTTGAGTGCAAAATATTAGCACAAAACAAAATCTCTATCTTACGATTCAACACATTCAACTGTTGAATCTTATAAGGGCTTTTGACTGCATAGAATCATATGATAGAGATCATTTTTGGTGCCAATCTTTTTCACCTTAGATCTTTAGATAATTACCCTCAACTCAGACAGCATAAATGGTGTTTTCACATGGCACAAATCTCCAAAAGTCTTTCTTTTAAGTCGTGCAAGGTCCACTTCTCTTGTGCAAAGAAATGGCTCCCATGTGTAAAATATTCATGCTATCCTAAAAGTTGTGTCACCGACAGTCGTGCCATGTGCTACTCCAGTCATATAACACATGCCAACCAGTCGAAATATATATATATATATATATATATATATATATATATATATATATATATATATATATATATATATATATATGCACCCAAGAACACCCATATTTTTCTTGGGTACCTCTGTTTGCGCCCATGTTAGAGACACCTTGAAAACCATTAATTGCTTCAAATCAGATGATGGTGATCTTGTTTCAGCCCAATATTTCACACGCTAGATCTTGAGATCATGGCGCACCAATCATATGATCAGTGCTTGATTTCATGTGTCAAAGATCCCCAAAAATGGCCCTTCAATCATATGATACATATGACGCTTAAACGTGATTGCGTAAGTTTAGGGCAATTTTCTGGGTATTTGTGACAAATGGATTAAAAAACTGGCGGTTTGATAGATGTACTATGATCTCAAGATCTATTGTGTGGAATATCGGAGTGAAACACAACCTCCATCATCTGATGTGACATCATTAATGGTCGTCACATGTCCCTAAAATGCCAAGTCTCTCTTTAAAGTCCGTGCAAGGGCCAACTTTTCGAATGCAAAGGCCCTTTTAAAATCTGCCAAGTAATGGCTCTCTAGGAAAAAAAAGAAATGAAATTTTTTTTAAAATGGGGACTGGGGCGGGGAGGCCGCCCCAAATCCGGTCCGCCTGAGGGGGCGCCTGGGGCCTGAACCGCCCGGGCGGCCACCCCGGGCGACTTTTAAGAACAGTGCTGTCCATCATTGACATATATCTCAGCAAAAGAATTGTACGGATCAAAGGATTGGAATCCGTTCGATTGGTGCACTTCCATGTCAACCGTGAAATTTTTTTGCACAACCACCCATATTAGCATGCATTGACTGTTCAAATCCCCTAATGAGTGATTTTTGTGCCTCCCTCAGGGTCTTCCGGAAGAGGCGCAGACCTGTGGGCATGATCATGAAATCCATTAAGGATTTCATGATTGACTGGATAACGTTAGGCAAGGAGGGCAGGGATGGTCTTGAGACCGATTGGCTTGAGAAGTATTCTGTTTGACTGCCTTCAATGTTCCTTCTTCTTTTTTTTTTAATCTTTTCTCACTTTTGCTTTTGCTTTGCGGCTGAGCACCTCTCTAGACCGATTTTATTTCTCCTTTTTTGATTAATATGTTTCTTTTTATCGATAAATTATATATGAGCCACCACTTTGATGACTTGGATTGCCCAAACACATGGGGTGACTTGGATTGCCCAAACACATTTGCCGCGTGGTGTAAAATGGGGCTGTCATGTCTCTATCTATAATGGGCCAGTCATTCCCCATTTGCTGTACTTCTAATTAGATGAGAAATTTCTTCATATTTCCATGACATGTGGCAATGTATGGCGTACTGTGTACTTTCATAGATTTCATTTGTCACCAACCTCATCTCTCTTCTACTTCGGTAGGTTCCTTTCCAAAGTCTCTGGTGATCGAAGCAAGAGCAAACACTCGAAAGGAGAGTGCAAAAGACAGGAACAGGAGAATGCAAAGGAAAGTAAGATTTCCAATCACTGTGTAATGGTAGTTGAGCATGCAGAGTGTAATATACTTTAAATTGTATTCTTTCTTGCAATAAGTTTTGGTGACCAAGGTATCAACCTCAGTATCAGTATCGGGTATCGGTTCAACTTGGACTGATATGAATGCTGCATCTCTGATACCATATCAGTAGGTTTTTTCTTTGGAAAAAAAAGCACCAAAAAAAAGAAGAAATTCATGTATTGGTCAGCCGATACCAAGACAGTTTCGGTCCGATACCGATTCCACCCCGATACCTGTATCGAGATGGTATTGGTATTGGTTCTCGACAAAAACAATACATATCGCTGATACGTATCGGTATCGGCTGAGTTTTGATACCTTGGTGGCGACTATAGCATATATGGCTCCATCATCTAAATATCATTGCTCTAAGTTTACTTAGTTTTTGCATGTTCCTTGTCATGACATATGTTGCTCACTTGTATGCTGGGAAAATGCACTGCTCTACCATTCTAATGTCCTACTAGTTTGAGTGGCTTGGGCACCTTTTGATCTTGTTGCTTTGATTTGTGACACAACATATTTGTTCAATATCCATTGATAACTTTACTAGATATACTTGCATTTGAGTTATGAGGGTTGTGTAAACGTTGTTTATTTGATGTTCCATGCCACTGCAATCATGCTTTCTCAATCTGATAGTTCATATGTCATTTGAGACTGAAATTGGGTTTTGTTCCCAATGCAATAAAACTTTGGGTCTCTTTGTTCGCGTCTACGCCATTACCGAAAGTGCCTACGTCTGTGGCCGCCTAAAACCCATTGACTGCTTGAGATCAGACGATGCAGACCATTTTTCACCCCAATTTCGGACAAGGGATCTTGAGACCATGTGTGTACCATCAGACGGGGAGTTTTTCATTCCACATGGCACAAATCCCAAAAATGGCCCAAAATCACAGTTGAGCATGATGCACACCATGTGATTTTAGGGCCGCTGTTTTGAGATCTGTGCCATGTTGAATCAAACACTGCCCAATTAAAATATAGACCTAACCATCTTAAAATATAGGCCTAACCATTGTGATAATATTATCTCGTTTTCCCCAAGTTTTCCATTTTTTTCGTCCTCCATATTTTTCAGTTTTTGACCTTCCAATATTTTCCCCTTTTTTTCCTGTATTTTGCCATTTTTTCTGGCTCTCTCGCTTAGCCCGTACCCGTATTTTGTCACTTTGGGCCCAACAGGTGTTGTAAAATTGTAAGAGATCAACAAATCGATGTAGTTAAAACTTTAACTGGATTAGTCAAATTAAATGTAGGCTAGAGCCCTTTTGGAAGGAAGTACTTGGTGGTTAAAGATTGCTTGCAAGACTTCAAATCTTGTGGAGGGTGACTCTAGAAATGTAATTCTATAGGCTTCAAAACCAATTGGTAGCCCATGGAAGTTAGATTCAATTGAACAAGAGATTCGGACATTTTGATGAGCTTAAACATCTCATTTATATACGTTAGGACGAGGTTAATAGCTTGGTTGATTCCTAGCTAGAGAGGGGGTTGGTGAGGTTCTTATCATGTATTATGGATTCTATTTCTCTTCCTTAATTCTTCTTTTATTGTTAATAAAATTGTAAGATTGTTCTTAAACAATGTTGTTTATTTAAACATCTCTTTTGTGAGCTAAAATATCTCTTTGCTATTTCTCTTTATTAATAAAATTGTTATTCATCAAGAAAACAAACATCCATTGTGTATTTAGCTTTCGAAATGCTACATCGGTAAACTTGATCAACATTAAAGAAATTTATGTGCTATCTTTCAGTTGCCCTGAAATGGTTGTTCCCAACGAAATTGTAGATGATATTGCTTTCTTTTTAATATTTATATCTTTCCTTTTCTACAGCACATGTATATTGTATCCTGAAAGACGATAAGGATTATTTTTTCTATAATTGTTTTACAGTAGTATTATCATATTCATGGTATCAAAAATCGGCCGATACGATACGTATCGGTTTTGTCGAGAACCGATAGCGATACAACCCCAATACAGGTATCGGGGTGGTATCGGTATGAGTATCGGTGTCGGGCTGATACGGGTTAGTATCGGCCGATACAGCCTTGGTATCGGCTGGTACAGCCTCGGTATCGGCCGATACTGACTGATTCAATTTTTTTTTTACTTTTTTTTCAAGAAAATAGAAATTGGCAGATACGGTGTCGGCGATACTGTATCTGTATCGGCTGATACGTATAGGTCCAAGATGGACCGGTACCCTATTCCGAGTTTGATTGATTATATTCAACTTGAATGACAATGTGTGATTCTTAACAGTAATTTCTTTTCCATTTGATGACTGCATTTGATATGGCCTCTTATCTTGACTAGTTCAATGGCTCATCTGCCCGACCGAGGCTCTCTGTATTCTGTTCGACCAAGCAGTTGTATGCTATGTTAATTGATGATCAAAACAAGAAGTGCTTATTTTACAGAAGCACTTTACAGAAATCTGTCCGTGAGAACCCTTCGAGCAGCACCGCTGTATGTATAGTAGCATATAACTTTTCTTTTTTATGTCTGCCAACCTTTTACTGTGTGGATGATTTGATAGTGGTTTTTGTATCCAAATAAATACACAAAATGTAATGGATTATAGGTTTTTCATGCGCTTTGTCTCAAATTTTAATTGGCTTTTTTGTATTCAAAATAAAAAATTGGCTTTTTTGATTGGATTTATCCCCTGTAATAAGGACATGACACTTGGTCCTTTAGCCTTATTGAGAAGACACATGTCTTGATGGTCAGAACAAAGAAATCCTACATTATATTGTGTAGGTTTCCTATAGGTAAATTTCCTAACTCTTTCTCAATTTTTAGCCTTTTTATATTTGAATATTATATATTCCAAGCACACTTAATCAATAATGTGGTTTTGATGGAGGGCGCCCTAGCAATTGTGTGGCACAGACAAAGTCATGGAAACTTACTGGTTTTCTTTTTCGATTCATTGTCTTCCACTTAGGTCTCAAGTTGGTATCTCCAGTATTACATATAGGCAGCTCCTATTGCTCCCTTGTCCCAAGAAGTTTTCCTCGTCTATTGATCTCGAGGTGGTTGAAATTGCCTGTTTTGTGGAGTTCGCCAGTTAGAGGTTAATATAATAACTTATAGTTTCACGAGTCGCCTTTTATATTCATTCCTATTATTAAATGGGGAATCTATTCTGAACTCAATTCATTAAAAATTATTTAGTGCTCAGATATAATGAATGAAGTGAATTGAATTCTTTTCTCTCCTCATCTGGTTTTCTTTATGGAATTAACTTGAAACCCAGACTCGATTCTGTATTTTTTTTATTCCTTCTTTGTACTTTTAGCCTTTGTAATCTATTTTCATTACCGATCAAATAAAAAGAAGCAAACAGACGAGTTGATTTTAAGCCTTTATTTGTGGTGACTTTTTGTTTCATCTGTTGTGGCATCCATGTCAAGTAATGTTATAAGGTTTTTTTCCTATAATGTATGGTTTCAAATGGAAAAAAATTGTCATTTTGTAACGTATTATCTATACACCATTTTGGAGCCAATAATAAATCCAACGACATAATATTATTTCTCCTAACTGATAGTTGTTTCTCAAATGTGCTATCTTGCCCATTTGTCATTCTTATTGCCGACTCTTTTGATATTTTATGTCGTTGCATATCCTTATGTAGTCTACATTAAAATGAGGAAGTAATTTTTTGTTTTAAAGAGTTATAGAATGGAGTTTTCTGGAATGGAAGATTCATAGAAAGGCCCATCCAATGCTAGCCATCTGAATAGATGAGGCTTTTGGTGGGAAGGGTTTTGCTACTCGAGTCATGGGAGGTACAATAGTGAAATTTTCTCAAGTTGAATATCTGCGACAAGGTATCAACTCGGTACCGGTATTGGGTATCGGTGAATCTTGAACCGATACGTATCGGACGATATTGATACGGTATCGTCAATACCATATCGGCCCATGATCTGAGATGAAGGTATAGGAGTGGGTAAAAAACTTAAAATTTTCTTAAGTATGATCGTGTTTTCATTCTTTCTAATCATCATTCTTGATTGTTCTCCTGATTTTTAGCAACATTATGATAATTAGGATTGAGGTGAGGGTTGATGTTTTGTACAGCCTGATAAAACTGTGTATTTTGGAACCCTTTCCCACCCCGTATATATATACAATATGTAAACCGCAAGTAGATCTGAACCATTTGTTATAAGGTCAGATTCAACTGCTGAAATTAGTTCCAGGGTGTACGACTTCTATTTAAAGTCATATTAGACTCTTTTAGGGTTGGATGAGAGATTGTGAGCCTCTTGTAGAAAACAAACAGGAGGTTTGTTCCTCTCAGTTTTCAAGTTTTCTCCTTATTAGGAAGCAGTAGTGAATCAGTGTGAATTTCCGTGGACGTAGCCTCATATCAGGCGAGCTTCGTAAATTTCTGTTTTGTGTGGTTTGCATGCATTTTTCTATATCTCACATCCCCAGTAATATAGTCAATCATCTGAAATATATATTTTGCGCTTTCTTTCGGCTAATATGAAATGCTTAAAAACAAAGACTGCTTCGACGTCCTTATCTTTTATATTTCTGTTACGTAACAATGAGAATGAACAATGGTTCCTAATAGTAAGTCTAGTGCTATGGGGTTCACAATTTTCTTTATCTTGTGAATGCAGGAAGCTGCACGGAGGGTTGGTGAAGAGCTTGTCAAGACTTGTATGAAACTAAAGATCAACGAAATATCTTCCTACGATCGCAACGGTTTCGCTCGAGGGGAAAGGATGGAAGCATTTGAGATTGCAATTTCCCAACATGGGTTCTTGACACGCTAGTGATTGATGTACGGTGATTGATCATTAGGAGCTGTATGAAAACAAGGGGTAATTTGCCTATAACACATCTTTTAACTGTTATAGTTTAATCTTATTACTAATTGTCAGATGGATAGCCCCTTACCTATTTTTTCCTAGTGCATTTTTTGTTTTGAGTTTTTTTTTTTTTTAATGTTAGAACATGCCCAAAAAAAATAAAATAAAAATTGGATGCTTTTATTATGAACTAATGGAGTGGTGAAAGGCATCAATGGCCATTTAGCTATTGCATTCCTTAAAGCACTAACTTTCACAGTTTCCAGGGCTTAGTACCCCAATTTTGTTTAATACAAAATTGTGGATTTCAGCTTTTTGTATAGATTAATGGTGGCTAAAGGCATTAAAGTTGAAATAGTGATAAAAAATTAACAGGCAATATTCATTAAAAAAAAACAGAGGAAAAAGAAGAAAACAATCTCATCAGGTTGCTTAACACAATTTCCATGGAGATTCACAGGCATTTTACCCAATCAAGGCGTATGCCATATTTTATTACCAAAACTGTTCGATTTAATATTGCCCAATAGTTCTAAGAGGGGGAATGACAGGAATACTGATGAAATCTTACGCCGAAAAGGGTGGTAAGAGCATCTCCAATGGGGTATCCACCCACTCGCCTTTTACACCTCCAACAGTCATTCCAAAAGTAATGTGGAAATGGAATACCAACTTGGTATCCTATATAAGTTATACTTAAAAGGGCTGATCAGATATTAGAAAAAGTTTAGAGAGGATTTAAAAAAGAAAAAATATTTAAAAAGTAGTGAATTATTCATGAACTTTATGAATTTTTAAAAAACACGAATTTTTAAAAATTCGTGAATAATTTGTGATTAATTCACAGTACTTTAAATTTGTGAATCATTTGCGAGTTTTTTCAATAATTAAGCAAATTTAGTGACTATGCTTGCGAGCACCTTCTTTAGCAACTGAATGCTGTCAAATCTGACTTTCACTCTTTCATGTCCCTGTAATCAGTGGTAGTCATTTTTTGAGGAGATTGATGAGAGTTAAATTGGTTATCATCACTGTCATAATCCTAGGAATCTCGCTGGAGAATAGCGACTCGGAGCTGCGCCCATTTCTAACAACATAAAGCTTGTGTTTGCGCTTATTTCTAATGTCAAAACTTCCCCGACGCCGACCACCACCGCGGGAGAAGATTTGCAAAAAAAAAAACAGCGACGCCGGAAAAGCTATGGTGGGAATATGCCTCTTACACATGGAAAACTTTTTGTATCTCATGTCTCCTTAGAACTTTGATTTCCGTAAAATCCTGATTTTCTAAACCTTTTTAGTTAGTATAATACTCTAAAACCTTTTAAAATCCATCCCTATTTTCTAAAGTCCGCAATAAAGAAGTGGTCCTCTTTGGAACGTTGATCAACTTTAATGTCCCATCTTTGGTGTTTCGCCTTATCACCGAATTTTATCTCCTAGTTGGTGAAAGGGCGGGAACGGTTGGCAGTTAATAACCGTTAATAACCATAACATTTAAATTTAAATTCAAATGAGATGAAACAACCAACCAACCAACCAACAAAAATCATATAAAAAGCCACCACCACCCTTCATATTAACTCCTTCAAATCGCACCAACCCCTCTACCCATCCACTCCCTTTCACCGGCCTACTCAGAATCTCGCCGGAAAATGGAGCAAGACGATGCAACTTCCGTCAATATTTACAATGATCCATCGTTGTACCCCTCTTCTCCATCGTCTGATCCATCGACAATCGGCCGTAAAAGAAAGGCAATGGCCAAAGGAGTACAAAAGACCCTGTCAAAGACTTCGATGCTCGCAAATTTCCTCCCTACCGGCACCCTACTCACCTTCGAAATGCTCCTGCCATCAGTTTCGGGTGACGGTAAATGCTCTCCTGTGTCTACTAATATGATCAATTCCCTCCTTGGCTTATGTGCACTATCATGCTTCTTCTTCCACTTCACCGATAGTTTCCGAGGGCCCGACGGGAAGGTCTACTATGGGTTTGTGACACCCAAAGGATTATCGCTTTTCAAAACGGGTCTCGGGGTAGAGGTCCCCAACCACGAGAGGTATCGGGTCGGATTCGTCGATTTTGTGCACGCCATCCTCTCGGTACTCGTCTTCATAGCGATCGCGTTTTCCGATCATCGGGTGACGAATTGCCTATTCCCGGGTTACAGGATGGAGATGGACGAGGTGATGGAGAGCTTTCCATTGATGGTTGGTGTCATATGCAGTGGATTGTTTCTAGTCTTCCCCAACACTAGATATGGGATAGGGTGCATGGCTGCATAAAACTGGTGTGCTGTCTCTAAATTAATGTTGTATTCTAAGGATAATGTGGTCAAACGAGTCAATTTGCAATTTGGATTATTTTTTATTATAAAATTGTTTTAATAAAGTATCGGCCCATAATCAATGGATCGGTGTTTATGTGGAACAGGTGTCAAACTCAGTATCGGTCCATCTTGAACCGGTACATATCGGTGTCACCGATACGGTTTCGGCGAGTATATATATATATTGTATTTGATCCGTGTCGGTCTAATGCCAATACTGATATCGATACCGCCCCGATATTGGTATCGGTATCGGTTTATCAAAAAACCGATACGTATCGCCAGTACATATCGGTATCAGCCAATACTTGATACCATGATGTGGATTTTTCCACATGCTTGATTAATTAGGGGGATTTTGTGATGGAGGCTGTCAGTTAATTGGGTTGGGTCGAGTAGGGTTCAGCCAACTAATCGAATTAGGCTTATTCATGTAAAAGGGTTGGGTCGGGTCAGGTTGGGTCAAGCCAAATGATTGATTGGGTTGGATCTGGTTGGGTGGGGTTTAAGTGTTAGGCATCCGATCCAAGGGTGGTAAGCGGATCAACCACCCTTAGCAAAAGTTAAAACGAAGGGACCGACTCTCCTGTCTGTGATTTAAACACCAAAATTGTATTTAAATAATTATATACCATTAATGACTGAAGATAAGGGTAATCGTCACCGTTAAAGTGGATAGATCGTACACATAAAGGCAACGGGCACAAAAATTATAGTTTTTGAAAGTTTTAAACCATCTGATCGATGCATTTTACTTATGGGTATAATTCTTTGGCTAAAAGGTGTTCTACTGATGGATAGCCACCTGGGCAATTTAAATTGATCATAAATGTGTGCCATAGATCATAATAGTAAACTGCACTTTAATGGTGTGAGATCAAAAATATTTATTTAAGGGTGTAAGATCATTTAAACCCCCCATTTGGTGTTTAAATATTGGTCAGGGCACTAATGATAAAATAAAAATGATTGGGTTTTAGGGGCCGGGCAGCCGGCCCATTGAATGCCCTATATCCAATACCAACTCATTAACGGTGGCTCTCAAATGTTGGCAACGCGCAGGTGCACTTCCTGACCCGTGCACTTTCCCCACTATTCGGTCAACAAGTAAATGGATGATTGGAATTGACTGACATAACATTTGTTTTTAGAGAGCCATTACTTTGCACACGCTTTTTAAGTGATTGTCCGGAGGTTTAGAAAAGGCTTTATATTCTAGGGACATGTGACATGTGAAAATGTAATCTGGGCCGTCTAATTACCCGTTAGATCTTGCAGAAACATAAATGAACATAATTAACAACTAAATGGGAGCATTAAATCATGAAACCAATGGAATAATTAAAATCTGCGAAAAGAATCGATTAATCCAGTCATTGATAAGGAGAACTAATTAAATATGTTATATGTCAAAATCAATCGATTGAGTTAAAAAATCAATCGATTGATTTTATGACACCTTTTTGTCGCTCAAATCTGAAATTTAAAATCAATCAATTGAGTTATAAAATCAATTAATTGAGTTTTATGACAATTGTTTGCTTCTTAAATTTGAATTTGAATTCAATCGATTAAGTTATAAAAATCAATCGATTGACTTTAAATTCATTTGAGCTTGCAAATTTCATATTTTAAATTCAATTGATTGAATATTGATTTTCAATTGATTGACCTTAAAATGATAACTTTTCAGCCCGCTCCTTGTATAAACAAAGCTATGCTTAGAGTTTGAGGAGCCTCTTTGGGAGTCGTCTTTTGGGGCCTCTTTTTGACCGATTTTCTTAGCCATTTCTTAAATTTTCTTCATTATTTTTTGTGCTTAGTTTTAGTTTGTAGGTAAGAATCAAGGCTTTGTAAGGTTTCAGATTTTTTTCTAAAATATCCAAACATTGGATAAATAAAAGAGCATTTTTTATGGCTTCGAATTCATGTGTTGCATTCGATTCGGAAATGAGCGGCTAAACCTCTCGTTCAAGGAGGAAGCAACTCCTAGATGAGTATTTAATTTATTTTCAATCTCATCATTTCTTGTCATGATTATTGAATCGTACGGCTTTAAGTTTGTACATATTATTTATCATCGAATACATATTTATAGTCATTGATTTTGGTTATCGGCGATAATAAAAGAGTTATTCCACCTAAATCGATCTTATAGACCGATATAAGATATCATACGATTGATTTTACTTGTTGTGGTTATGTGATTAAGATACGTTATGCCTTTTGCATGATTCATGTCGTGATTGATTGTGTCATAGTGTTAGGATAGTGTATGTTGGATCTTGTAATCACATTCTTTTTTAATCGTTTTACTTGTAATAAAATGAGAGTACATAATTTGTCATTGAAATGTGTGGATTGTTAGTAAAAACATTACAATCATTTCTTTTTATAAATATTGAATCATATAGCTAATTATTCGTGCTATTTGTGATATCTTTGAACACTTGTCTATAGTCGTGATTTCGTAAGATTAACGGCCGTAGAAGGGTTGCACCCAGATCGAACTTGTAGGTCGCTATAGGATGTCTTATGATTGATTATCATTATCCTGGTTATATGTTTGTAATATGTTATGTTTTTCGCATGATTCATATCGTAATTGAATGCGTCATAATGTCAGGATAGGGTATGCCGAATCAAATAATCATATTTCTCGAATTGTTTTGCTTGTAGTAAAATGAGGGTAAATATTTGTCTATTTGAAATGATTGATTTGTTTTAGAAAGATTGCAAATCTAGGGTGAGGGGAATCCTTGATCATCTCATCATAGTTGTTTGATTATTCATTGTTTTCCTTACGTAGACTTTATTTAGGTTTCGTTAATTGTGTTTTGTGTAGTTTTTTATTTTTTACAAAATCTCACATTTGGTACTTTTTTATATTCGTTTTGCGCTTCTAGAATTAATTAAATTTCGCACTTCCCTGTGAGTTTGACACCCTTTATTTCGCCTATCTACGATAGATCTTGTGCGCTTGCAAAGGTATACATTTAAAATCGATCAGTCTCCTCTTTTAAATTTGAGAGTTTTTTGCATATAACCCCCCGTGTTATGCTAATGTTATAAAAAAATCCCTGAGTTATGGATATTTATTCTGCAACCCCTACTTTTGTGTTTCTGTTTCATATAACCCCCTACCGTTAATTAGCCGTGAGTTTATGGACGGAAAGCCTATTTTGCCCTTAATGAAACCAATATTTTAAAAATACCACCATTCTAAAAGACCCTTCATTCATCTATATTTACAAGTCATGCCATTAAAGTTTATCACCATTTTAAAAGGCCCTTCATTCACCTTTATTTACAAGTCATGCCATTATAATTTACCACTATTCTAAAAGGAGTACCTTTAAATCCATCAACAAAATCTTTGAGTTCACCCACGCTGAAACACATCGACTGCATTGAATCAAACGATGGAGATTTTTTTTTGTCCCAATCTTTCATGAGATCGATCTTTAGATCATGGGTGTACCATCAGACGGTCAACTTTTTATTTCATGTGGTACACACTCCTAAAAGTGAACTTAATATCAATTTTAAACATGCACGTGATGTTAAGGTCACTTTTCTGAGATGTGTGCCACATGAAATAAAATACTGACCGTCTGATGGTATGATCATGATCTCAAGATCCATCATGTGAAAGATTGGGGGGATAAATGATCTCCATCGTTCGATTCAATTCAATTAACGTGTTTCAGTGTAGTTGAACTTAAAGATTCAGTGGGTGGATTTAAAGGTACTCTTCTAAAAGGCCCTTCATTCACCCATCAGATTTAAGACTCATCAGATGGGTGATTCCCCCATTAAAGCATGCCAACGTTTGGACGAATACTCAACCAATGGAGGATTTGTAGCAAACGATGCAATTATTCTTGAAAAGAAAACCTTCAATCTACGTTTTCCACTCAAAATATTCGTCCCTCCAATTTCCCATATGATTCAAGACCCATTTTTAGGAATTTGATCGCCTAACTGCGTCTACTTCCATCCACTTAATCTTTGAGTTCACCCACGCTAAAACACATTGATTGCATTGAATAAGACGGTGGAGATCGTTTAGGCATTACCATTAGACGATCAATGTTTTATTTCGTGGCACACATCTAAAAAAAGTGACCTTAACATCACATATACAGTTAAAATTAATTTTAAGGTCATTTTTTTGGGTGTGTACCACATGAAATAAAAAATCAACCATCTGATGGTGCCACCATGATCTCAAGATCCATCGTGTGAAAGGTTGGGACGATAAACAATCTCCATCGTCTGATTCAATGCAATCAACCGTCTGATGGTGCCACTATGATCTCAAGATCTATTGTGTGAGTGGTTGGGACGATAAACGACCTCAATCGTCTAATTCAATGCAGTCAACTGTCTGATGGTGCCACCATGATCTCAAGATACATCGTGTGAAAGGTTGGGACGATAAATGATCTCCATCGTTCGATTCAATGCGGTCAATCATCTAATAGTGCCACCGTGATCTCAAGATCCATCGTGTGAAAGGTTGGGACAATAAGCGATCTCCATTGTTCGATTCAATGTAGTCAATGTTTTTCAGCGTGGGTGAACTCAAATATTTGGTGGGTGGATTTAAAACTACTCTTTTTTGTAAGTGGAGGGGTTGATTTAAAATTACTCTTACCACGTGTAGAGGGTGGCAATTTAGTAATTTAATTTAAAAAAGGATAAATATGGTATTTAGGCTATTCTTTAACGGTTGATTAACCATTTAAAGTAGCATCCGTTAAAGAGGGTCTTTTATAAATACCAAAATGCTAACTCAGGGGGTTAAAAGTAAATAACTATAACTGGGGGTTTATTTGTAATATCAACATAACTCGGGGGTATTTGCAAAAAACCCTAAATTTTATACCAAAGTGCAACCACTAGGGTAACTTAGATATTTTGACAAAAAAAATAATTATTAGTATTTTTCACTTATCCGGTGTAATCACATAGATTTTGTGTGCAATTAATGGCTCCCCTTTTATAATTAATCTGAAGGGTATCTCTAAACGCGCGCCCTCGCGTTCTCTGAAAGTGCCCACGTCTCAAACGCCTTGAAAATCACTGATTCCTTTGAATCAGATGATGGAGATCATTTTTCACCCCGATCTTTCATACAATAGATTTTGAGATCATGGCGCACATATTAGGCGGTCAGTTAGTCGATCAGTTTATGATTCCATGTGTCACAAGTCCCAAAAAATGGCCCTAAAATTAGGTTTGAGTCTGATGAGTGCCATATGATTCATGGTTTTTTGAGAGATCTATGACACATGGAATAAAAATTGAGTTTGATAGGTGTAACATGATCTCGAGATCTATTGTGTGGAAGATTGGAGTCATCTTCAACATTTGATTCGAAGGAACTAATGATTTTCAGAAAATAGGTGGGCGTCTTTAGAAGTACCCTAATTACCTGAAAAGTGTCAGCGATATATTTCCACGTGGGAGATAAACATATGATTTATCTAAACACATTTTTCAAAACTTTCTATGCCTATCATCTATATAGGCATTTGTTTGAGAGTGCTGTCTGCGTCAATCGCCACGTCCAGCCAGGTTGAACTCAGTTGAGTTTAATCACATCTCCAGCCTTTGGATATGAGAGAATCTTGACTTTCATGAGTTTCTCTTTTATAAGATCACGTGCAGTCAAGAGTCTCTTATTTCCAAAGGTTAGAGATGTGGTCGAACAAACAAACCAATTCAATCTGGTCGGACTTGACCAATGCCCTATATATATATATATATATATATATATATATATATATATATATATATATATATATGTGTTTGTGTGTGTTTTCTCCATCATCTATGCCTATCTTGATAGTGTCATAAATGGCATAGGAAGTTAACGACGGACTGCTTACCTGACGCGATATAAGTGAATGGCTTGACCTGTATTATTGGCACTCACCGTGCTTGCATTGTGCACCACGTAAGCAGCCTGTTGAATGTTCTGTTGCATGCGATCCACCATATATTAGTGTCTAAACGTTGTGGTTCGGGTTATAGTTTTCTGATATGAACCCGTCTTGACCCAATCCAACCCTATTTGACCCAACACCCTACCTTATATGTTTAACTTAAGTTTGCCCAACCTAACCTGAATCTTTTTTAATCGGGATGGTCGGGCTGAGTCGGATTCTGATTAAGGGTTTCAATAAATCGACTCTCTCAGATTTTATTATCTAATTGTTTCTCAAAAAAATGAAAGCTAGGCATAATTTCATTATCTAACTGTTTTCCATCCTTGTATTTATAAGATGTGGGTTGGGTTATATTAGTTAACCCCCACCACTCTAGTTGGTGCTCTCTCACGCTGCTCCACAACTGTCATATGTGTATGTGTGCCTGCTCATCGGTTGTCGAGGCTGTCTCGGACAAATGGCCGTATAAAAAAAAATGGTGTCAACTGTGTGAAAAATGGGTGATAAAACATAATATAATTTTACTGTCAATTTTCCTTGTAATTGATACTATTCACTCCACAATTTTATATTTTCTTATTTTGCTTTTTTTTTTCTTATATATATAATAGTTATATTCATCAAGTCGTTCCTTTATGTAGCAATCGATCATGTGCTTGAGTGCCATGTGGCCGTAAATTAATGTGGGACCAGATAAGTTTCCGGGTCCTTAATACCAAGCTACCTTTATCGAAAGTAGTAAGGAATAATGGGATTCGATAGAAGCATTCACGAATAAAACTCATGAGCATTGCCCAGTCTAGGCAATAAGAAATGGTCATGTCAGGCCACGGGTGCATTTTTTTCTTTCATTATCAAGTGCTTCATATAGATGATCATCACATGTACCACACAATTTAAAATTCATGCATATTAAAACATTAGAATCATCCAATCAAATTCACACATATTAAAGCATTTGAATCATCCAATCAAATCATTGTAATATGGACTGAACATCGATCCAATCAAATCATTGGGACAAAAAAAACGATCTCTATCGTCTGATTCAAGACAGTTAATAATTTTTATAGTGGAAAATCATGCCTTCTTCACCAATTTAACGAGTGCAAATAACTTCATCCATTTGTTTTTCTTCTTTTTTCATCAGGTGCTATAGGGCTCAGTTATGAGTGTATCGGTTTGCCACTGCAACTTTAGGTCTAGCAAGCGGAGATTTGAAGACCGATGCATCGACATATTGGCTGGGACCGAGGCCTACATATATAATAATCATTTCATTCTATTTTAAAAATAATAACCATATAATATTTTATCGAAAAATATTAGTGAAAAAGATATTTCAAAAGCATACCTTCTATTATAAAATTACATATTTACTCATGATTTACATTTTATTAAGCCTTTAAAAAAAGGGTAATCTGGTCATTTGCTAAATAAAATGAATAGCCATTTACGTAAATATTTTATAAAATTTCTCACTGTGGTAGGAAGTTTTGGTCATTCTTGGGTTATGTGCCATATGGAACACCATCTGATCGGTCTGTTTTGAAGACTATGAAAGAAAGATCTTTGAAACTAAAAATTGGAGCGAAAAATTATCTCTATTATCTTATTGTTAGAGTCAACTATTGAATTAGAGGTTAGCATTTGATTGTATTCAGTCAAATAAGATGATAGACATTGAGTTACATTCCAATCTTTGGCCCCAACGATCTTTCCATCGCGTTCTTCTAATCAGACGGCTCAGAGGATATATTACACGGGGCAAATATGCCAAAACAATATAGTCTTTGTTTTTACATATATTCCACGATACAAATATCGTGTGCAAGTTGTAGCTCCCATATTAGATTTACCAAGCTGTGCATCATCTGTGGTCATAGTAACAAATTTCTCCAAAATTTCTTTGAAATTTACTGAAATAGGGGTCGGGCGAAACTTTTAGCGAAATTTCGATGATTTCTCCGAAATCGCTGAAATTTCATTAATTTCTAAAAAATTAACGAAATTTCATCAAAATTAATAGATTTTGTCTAATTTTTGTCATTTTAAAAATAATAAATAAAAATTTAAATATAATTATATTTAATATTTTTTGAACTCTCCAAAATTTTTCCAAAACTTTTCGAATTTTTCTCGAAATTTAACCGAAATGAACCGAAATAACCCCCTACCGAAAGGTTGCCGAAAATGAAATTTATCACTATGTGTGTGGTGCATTGATCATCTATATTTAGTACACCCTATAGCAATGCTAGTCAACAATTGAGATGTCCTTGTGACTGAAGATTGTATTAAATTATATTTTTCTTTGTTCATAAATTATATTTAATCTTTGTTTTTTGGGTTTTGTTCATTCCAAATAGAAACTGAATTGAAATGAATCAGTTCAGTTTCGATTTGTTATTTCTTTTGGACATAATTAGAGAAACATGACTGGGAAGAAAGCATTTTGCGCTATTATATCGAAAGGAAAAAGTTTTATATAGGGTAGCTCTGTTCGCGCCCACGCATCCTCTGAAAGCGCCCACATGTGCAACCCCTTAAAAGTTGTTGATTGCATCGGATCTGATGATGGAGATCGTGTTTCACCCCGATCTTCCACACAATGGATCTTGATATCATTTTGAACATATCAGGCACTCAATGTTTTATTTTACATGTCACAAATCTCCAAAAAATGCCCCTTGTATGCAATGGCACACATCACTCTCAAACGTTATAATAGGGTCATATTTTGGGGGATCTGTGATATGTGGAATCAAATATTGATCGTCTAATAGGTGGGACGTACATGATCTCAAGATCCTTTTTATAGATGATCGGGGTTAAACCCAATCTGCATCATCTGATCCGACTCAATCAATGGGTTTTACAAGTCTCCAACGTAAGCGCTTTCAGAGAATGTGTAGGCGCGATTAAAGCTATCCCATTATATAATTGCAGGCAATAGCTCCCACTCTTTGAAGGAGCGACTACTCTGAAAGCGCCCTTATCTCAGACGCCTTGAAAATCATTGATTCCTTCGAATCAGATGATGGAGGTCATTTTTCATCCCGATCTTTCATATAATAAATCTTGAGATCATGACACACCTATTAGGCGGTCACTTAATCAGTCAGTTTATGATTCCAATGTATCACAAGTCCCAAAAAATAGTTCTAAAATTACGTTTGAGTCTGATGAATGTTCTATTGTATGCGATCCACCATATATTAGTGTCTAAACGTTGTTGAATGGTCTGTCGTATGCGATCCACCATATATTAGTGTCTAAACATTAATATATATAATACATAGAAGCAGTAGCAGTTTTCATATTTTTCCCTTAAATGGTGTCACGTATGTGTGAGAGAGAGAAACTTCTACATCTAGGGGTGTAGAAGGGTCGGGTCAAGTCGGGTCAACTTGACGGGTTAAGCAATACAACCTACACGAACGGATTTGCTTTCAGATTTCTTACCCATCAGGTCGACTCGAAAATCTCAGCCATTTGATTAAACAGGTCTGGCTCTGGTTATAGTTTTCTGATATGAACCCGTCTTGACCCAATCCAACCCGACTTGACCCAACACCCTACCTTATATGTTTAACTTAAGTTTGCCCCAACCTAACCTGAATCTTTTCTAATCGGGACGGTCGGGCTGAGTCGGGTTCTGATTAAGGGTTTCAATAAATCGGCTCTCTAAGATTTCATTATCTAATTGTTTCTAAAAAAATGAAAGCTAGGCATAATTTCCTTATCTAACTCATCCTTGTATTTATAAGGTGTGAGTTGGGTTATATTAGTCAACCCTCACCACTATAGTTGGTACTCTCTCACGCTGCTCCACAATTGTCATATGTGTACACGTGCCTGCTCGTCTGTTGTCGAGGCTGTCTCGGCCGAATGACCGTATAAAAAAATATGGTGTCAACTGAGTGAAAAATGAGTGATGAAACATAATATAATTTTACTAGTCAATTTTCCGTGTAGTTGACACTATTGACTCCACAATTTTATATTTTCTTATTTTGATTTTTTTTTCTATATATATAATAGTTATGTTCATCAAGTCGTTCCTTTATGTAGCAACTGATCATGTGCTTGAGTGCCATGTGACCGTAAATTAATATGGGACCAAATAAGTTACCGGGTCCTTAATACCAAGCTATCTTTATCGATAGTAGTAAGGAATGATGGGATTCGATAGAAGCATTCATGAATAAAACTCATGAGCATTGCCCAGTCTAGGCAATAAGAAATGATCATGTCAAGCCACGGGTGTATTTCTTTTTTTCATTTTCAAGTGCTTCATATAGATGATCATCACATGTACCACACAATTTAAAATTCACGCATATTAAAGCATTAAAATCATCCAATCAAATTCACGCATATTGAAGCATTTGAATCATCGAATCAAATCATTGTAATATGGACTAAACATCGATCCAATCAAATCATTGGGACAAAAAAAACGATCTCTATCGTCTGATTCAAGGCAGTTGATCAATAATTTTTATAATGGGAAACCATGTGTTCTTCACCAGTTTAACGAGTGCAAATAACTTCATCCATTTATTTTTCTTCTTTTTTCATCAGGTGCTATAGGGCCCATTTATGAGTGTATCGGTGTGCCACTGCAACTTTAGGTCTAGCAAGCGGAGATTTGAAGACCGATGCATCGACATATTGGCTGGGACCGAGGCCTACATATATAATAACCATTTCATTCTATTTCGGTGTCCTTGAAATCCGTGAATACTAATTTGAAATTTGTGAATATTCAAAATTTTGAACCCAAAAAATCCATGCAGTCTTGATTAAGCAAAAGATTTTGAAGTAGTATAATAGTGCAAAACGTTTATAACATGAATCCTTTTTTTGCTAAGTGCCCTTTTTTTCTTTCTATCTTTTAAACCGATAGTGAAACGGAATCCGAAAATTTGAGTTTTTTTTTATTTTATTTCCGTTCAATTTTAATTTGTTTTCTTTTATTTTTTCAGTTTTAAAGTTTTTTTAAAAAATTTTGAATTTATTTATTTGTTTTCTCATCTTATCTCTTTGATTTTCATGGGGCTAAAAATTCGCATTAACAAGCACATGTGGACTAAGATTTGTCAGTGTACGGGAGCCAGCCAAAGTAGCACATGACTCCTCTACCAAACCCAAACTAAAAATATAAAGTATTAAAAAACATCATTTAATGGTGTTTCAGATTACAAGGTGGAGCACCTTATCATCGAAATCTCTCACACCATATATCTAAATATCTTGATCAAAGAAGTAGGTGGCACAATACGCTCAAACTTTTATTTTAAAATTATCTTTAGGGATGTGTGGCAAGTAGCATAAAAAATTGACTCTCTCATAGCATGTTTATAATATGAAGACTTATTGTGAAGAGGATTGGGATGAAAAACGATCTCCATTGAATGATTCTAAGCCATCAATGATTTTTCACATGTACCCTTAAAGAAACATTGGGTGCAAATAAAGGTATTTATAAAATGATAAATGGGTAGGTCAAATGAAAAGGAAAATGCGTGAAACCTGTGAACTCTGAAGATAGGAATAAGTACTAAGAAAAGGAAATTAATAAAAGCTAGGAGTCTGTATCTTTCTACACCACGTAAATTCAATATTAATTTATTTAGAAATTGAAGCATCACATGTCCAATTAGGGTCTATAAATTGATCATCGAATAGGGTCTACAACATATCTCCATCGACTGGTAGTTTGAGAGAGAGAGAGAGAGAGAGGAAGAGAGAGAGAGAGATGAAGAATGTGCAACTGATAATAATGGTGTTGGCAGCCATCTTCGCGATGTCTGCCTTCTCCATCGATGCTCGGCTCAACCACCAGTTGGTTCTCAAAGCTATGGGCATCAACACCGGTAAACATAACCACCATTTTAGCTAAATCTGAGAAATAAGATGTAATATGTGTTCATACATATCTTCTCTATCTTTATAAACATAACCACCATTTTATCTTTATATTACATATCTTTATATTACATATCTTCTCACACCATATATCTAAATATCTTGATCAAAGAAGTACGTGGCACACTACGCTCAAACATTTATTTTTAAATTAGGGAAATTTGCACTTTCGGCTCTATATGTTTGCGTATTTGCAGAAACGGCCCTATAGTTTCAATCCTTACATAAATGGCCAGCTCCAAGCCTAGCCGCGTGCACGTCAGATATCTATATATATGTTTCTCTATGCAAGCATTGAATCTAGAATTTTTGTATCATTTTTTAACAATTTTTATCTTTCTTTGAAAGCGATTTCGAGATTCCACTAAAGATCGTATAACATAGAGAATACAATAGGCTAGGTAAGATATCGAGTACAATATCTTTTAAGTTATTGTTTTCCCAATTTTTCAAAACATTGTAGGTAGTCTAAGACATATAAGTTATCGGTCGATATCTTAATTTATTGACCGATATCTTAAGATATCGATCGATATCTTAAGTTATCGGTCGATAAATTAAGATATCGATCGATATCTTAAAAGAGGTTTTTTTTTTTAGTTTCTGGATTATGGTTTACGTTAAAAGTTCATCCATCGGCTATATATCTTAGGATATCGGCCCGATATCTTAGGATATCGAGCGATAACCTATGATTGTCAAAAACTCTAAAGTTTTCATTCCTTTAATTTTTTAATAATATTTTTAAACAATTGTAGCGCTAAGTCAAGTATAACTCTTTATAAACAACTAATTTTAATTTTAATTTTATAAATATTGTAGGTTGAAATGGATGTTCCATTTCTTTGCCATTTTGATTTCGTACGCGTGAGAGATAATACTTACAACGGAGGACATCGGAGGATTGTCACTGTCACGGAGAATATATCATTTGATGAGTTTATAGAGAATGGACACGAGGAAGAACATTCTATTACACTTACTGTTTCATTACGCATAGGGAATGAGCTTGTATTTGCCGAATTGTCTGACTCTGATGATCTTATAAACTTATTTAGAGCATATCGTATCGGTGATGGTGTTATAAATATTTATATCGAAAAATCATTAGTCACTACTGTAGCAGAAATTTTGTCGTCTTTAGAAACATTTTAACCGTTTAAGGAAACAAACGAAGATGATCATGGTGTGGGAACAGAACATTTGATTGAAAATCAAGGAATACGGTATGAAAAGGAGAACATTATTGCACCGATAATAGCCGACGATGATAGAAATATAAATATAGGATTTCCCTACAAGAAACTTCGAGCAACCCTATTCGAGACATTAGATGAGTGAAGGCGATGAAGATCAAGGATATTCTCATCAAATGAATCCGATGCATGATACATCTCAGTTCAACTTCGATTCGGTAAATCAGTGGGAAACGTTTTTAGTCGGCCTTAGTCCATATCAATGGCCTTCCGAACAAATAGCTTCGGAGCCAACGATAATCGAGCCTTCAACAGAACAACCTCTCATACATCAAACATTCCCGCATCGGCTAACATCAATCCAAACAACTGCACATCAACCAAGCGTACATCGACGAGCTCAATCCCAATCACGTAATAACCATCCAGTCGATGACGGTGATAGTGATCCTGAAAATAATGAAGCCCCGCCGTCTCCCACTTCGCGTGTTTATACTAATAGGGGAATTGATCAACCTCTGGTGGACGAAGATTATCAGCTTAATGACTCGGAAGGGGAGTATATGGATTCAGACGATGAGGAACTATTTAAGGGGAACGATTACCATTGGTCAGACGTTTAGAAATAAGAAATCATTTCAAAAAGTTCTTAAAGAATTTGCGATGACAAATAATTTTTAGATTAAACCAATAAAAATCAGTCCCCTTCGAGTAACTGCGAGGTGTGTTGAAGTAGGATGTGCTTGGCGAATACATGCATCGAAATTAGTAGGCGTAGACACGTTTGCTGTGAAAACTTTCCACCCGGAACACACGTGCGGAATGCCAGCTTTTGGAAGCGGACATCACCAATGTACGACATCGTGGATAGCTTCATTCGTTAGAGATAAACTATTAAAGGGTTTTGACGAGACTCCTGCTTCAATAATTTTTTATATTGAAAAAAAATACGGTATAACAGTAGGTTACTGGAAAGCATGGAGAGGAAAAGAAATGGCGTTGAATGACATCCGAGGTAGCTGGAAGGAGCAATTTAAGATGTTACCGTCATATGTTGCCGAATTACAGCAGGTCGATCCGCATATCTGCATCTAATTGTGTCTCGAGCCCGATAATGCATTTTAGAGATTCTTCGTGGCATTGGACCTTGCATTGCATTCGAAGCTTTCGTAATACTTTACGAAGAATAATTGCGGTAGATGGAACACATTTGCGTGGACGATATAAGGGAGTGTTGTTAATAGCTACGGGGATAGACGGGAATAGACATTTATTTCCTATAGCGTTCGGCGTTGTACCGAAAGAAAATGAAGACCATTGGACATGGTTTCTTGATCTATTAGGGAGACGTGTAATCGGTGAATTTGAAGAACAGTTTGTTTTGATATCAGACAGACAGAAAGGTTTGATGGAAGCAGTGGAAAAAGTTTTTCCTAATGCCTTTCATACCATCGATCGACATCCGGCTCTAAATCTGTTTGATAAATATAAGGATACAATCTCTAGACCGCTTTTCTGGGTTGCTGCCCGTGCATTTTCAGAAGCAAAATTTAAAAGAATTATGCGAAAAATAGAAGACGACGCCCCGCCGAAATGTACAAAATAGATTAAAGAAATTGGTGATCATTTCTGGGCACGCGCTTATTTCTAAGGGAGGCGTTATGATATGTTGACAACTAATATAGCTGAAAGCATAAATAGTGTGTTGAAAATAGCCAGGGAGGAACCGATTGTGAGCATGTTAGAAACTATTCGCACAAAAGTAGCAGAATTTTATCTTCGTCGTCAAGAGGAAGGAAATAAAATGACACATGTGTTAACACCGATGGCAGAAAAACACATAAAAAGAAATTCAGGATGAGCCCGTCGAAAAAACGTCATACCATATGGTCGTGATATATTTCAAGTTAAACGTGGCGATTACACTCACAGTGTCGATCTAGAATCGCGAACATGTACATGTAGACGTTGGGCTATTCTTGGATTACCATGTTCACATGCGATTACCGCATTATTGCCCCGAAACAGAGAAAGAGAGATCCCCCAATTTTGTGACCACTGGTTTACCAGTGACTTATTTAGGAAAACTTATAAAGAACACTTTGTCCCGACCGTTGACAAGCGCCAATGGACTTCTCAAATAAAAGACATTCAAGTTTTGCCTCCCCACAAAATACGTCAAGCCGGCCGTCCGAAGAAAAGGAGAACAAGATCTAAAGGGGAAGTTCGACCACTACAATGTAAAAATTGTAACAAGTACGGTCATAATTGTCGCTCGTGTAAATTTGTTAATATTTGAAATTAACTTATATTACATCAAAGGTTGAGATTGAAAACAGATTTAGATTAGATTAGACCTAGTGGCAATCGAGCTTCCAAATGATCTCATTATAGAAGAGTATTTTTTTTTATCTTTTTTTTTTCTTTCAATATAAACAGATTAAACCTCAATAAAAGAGCGATCAACATCTACCAATTAATTAATATATATTTTTAGAATTGTGATTAAAATATATTGTTGTGCTTCTTAATAAATCATTCATTCATTCAAACAGGATTTGAAGTTGCTAAATTCGTCCCTAATCTACTAGTGATTGGCATAAAGCCAAACCAAAGATATCAGGCTTCACAATTCAGAAAGGTATATCTTAAATCATCGGCCGATATTTTAAATCATCGGTCGATATCTTAAATCATCGGCCGATGATTTAAATTATCGGCCGATGATTTAAAATATTGGCCGATGATTTAAAATACCGGCCGATGATTTAAGATATCGTCCGATAACTTAAAATATCGGACGATGATTTAAGATATCGGCCGATAATTTAAATCATCGGCCGATGATTTAAGCTATCGTCCGATATCTTAAAATATCGTTCGATTACTTAAGATATCGGCCGATGACTTAAATTATCGGCCGATGATTTAAGATATCGAACGATGATTTAAGATTTCGGCCAATGATATAAGTCATCGGCCTATTGGAATTGCTTCAAGAGAGGAAGGCTCCATTGATAAATCAGGCAAGGTGATACAAATAAGATAAATTGATAACAACGAAAATGAAAATTATACAACTTAATAAAAATTAATAAAATTAAATAATTTACAATTTCATCAAAAAATATCTTTACAAAACACTAAAAAATTTTACAGATATGAACTCTTCTTCTCAAACGTGCACATTCGATGTCCGATTTCGGCTCTAAATTGTTGCATATGTTTATCGTCGAAATCAATAGGCCGCTGTTGGGAGAAGTATTCTATATACTTCAAAACGTATACACCGCAATCCCAACCATTTTGTTGGATCGGGAGAACGACACTGTTGAACGCCGATACCTTCCACTGTTGATCGAAAGCTGACTTCAAACCGATAGTGTAAAGAAGGCGCGGAAGGTGATTCAATAGACATTCTTTATGCGCTTCAAACCTTTTTGAGCACTCTCGGTCTGCTGGATCAATTAACTTAATTTCTCGATCAACTAATGAAATTATAGCCAACGCCCAATGGCTATGTTTTTCGCTATGCATCGGAAGATAAATCTACACATAAACGGAACCGAAATTTTAAATAATAAATTTTATTTAAAAGCCGTTAACGTTAAATAAAGCGAAGTTTAGTATTCAAAAACGTACCGTTCCACAGTCGATCGCGTGAATTCCGCGGATATTATTTGTTAATAGTGGTTCCATCGGCTTTGAATTGTTACGAAGGTCTGAAACAAGATAATGTAGCTATACCTTCATTATCGAGGTCGCTGAGCGCAGCTATACCTTCATTATCGATATATTTTTCAAATTTTTTCTCGTCTGCCATAAACAAGGTCTGAAACAAGATAATGTAGTAAGTAAATAAATTAGAAGAAGTTAATCAAGAGTCGTGATTGAAAAGACAAATAAAAGAAACAAACGAGCTTCCAATAAATATTTGAAACCTTACCAGGGCAGACGCAGAAGCGAACCAGCTTTTTTCGGCATTGGCCGTAAACATTGAATCGTTTATAACTTCAAGGACTCTCGATGACTTCATTGTCGAGCCACGAGCGTCCTTTGAGAACCTTCAAAAGAGCAACTGTGATCTCAACACCGCTGATAGTATTGACGATCACATTGTCCTCGTTCTCCGGCCGATTCCAAAAACTAAGCATATACTTTTGCTCCATTGATATTGCCTCATCCTCCTCCTCCTCTACAACCAATTTTGGTTTTTTTATTAATGCTTTAGTGGTCGGAGACTTTCTCTTCTTACGAGCACGCAAGTCATAACCTTCGGCTTCATTTTTTGTAGATGATAGTTTCACTATAATTGTTTTTAGTGATGCTACCGTGACTCACGAGAAGGCTGCGTAAGAGGAGCACCATCATCACCCACATCAACCAAGGGTTGTTTAGTAGGCTGAGGAGCAGTAGGTTTTGGGGCAGCGGGTTTAATGGCAGTAGATTTATTTGTAAGTTGAGGAGCGGCGGGTTTTGGGGCAGTTGATTGTTGTCTAGGTGGATGAGCAGAGGGTTTTGGGGCACTTGACTGATGGCTTGGTTGAGGAGCAGTTGGTTTTGGGGCACTGGACTGATGGCTTTGTTGAGGAGCAGTGGGTTTTGGGGCAGTAGACTGATGGCTTTGTTGATGAGTGGTGGGTTGAGGGACAGTTGATTGAGGGTAAGTGGGTGAAGGAACGAAGGTGTCAAAGAGCACAGAGGTTAAAATATTATCCTGCATAATTGCAAAAAAATATACATTACAAAAAATAAAAAATAAAAAAAAACTGCATTATCGACCGATAATTTAACTAATCGGTCGATAATTTAAATAGTCGATCGATAATGTAACTTATCGGTCGATAATTTGTTATCGATCGATAATTTACATTATCGATCGATAATTTAAATAGTCGTCGATCGATATGTAAATTATCGATCGATAATTTAAATTATCGATCGATATAACTTATCGTCTCTAATGTACATTATCGATCGACATTTAAATTATCTCGATAATGTACATCGCCTGACGATAAGTTCCATCTTCTGACGACAAGCTAATTTTGCATTGTTGTAAAGAAATGATTTTGTTCTAAATTTGAAAAGTCTTGGTTTGATACCTTTCTTAAATGAGAGATGACCGCATCAAGATCCTTCCGTATTGCTTTATTTTCTTCTTGTAAGGCCTTCTTATCTCTCCCTAGTTGTTCAATGGTGAGTGCTTGCCCTTTAAGCAGTGTAAATGCACGCCGGAATTCTTTTTTCATTTCTTTTACAGCCATGCGGAGCGTCTTGTATTCTTTTCTTAGCTCCGTTACTTCTTTGGTTAGGTGCGGTTGCCTAACTGGCTGCTCTCTTGTTGGCTCGGGCCTAATTTCTGGTTTGCCCTTTGGTTGACGTACAACGACTTCAAAATCATCGTTATCGTCGCTATAATCTTCGTCATCCACATTGTCGTCATCTTGGCTAATCGGCTCTCCGGCTCTTTCTTCCGGACGTGTTGGATGACTTGGGATATCATCATATTCATCTATATTTTCTTCGGAGTAAGGCTCTTCTCTTTCTTCGGTCTCTTCCTTCTTATTTTCCATTTCTCTTCGAATCAAAAAGTATCGAACCCATTTATACTGTAATTCGTGCTTCTCAACTTCAAGCTCTATAATCACTTTAGACTTAAGAAATTTTTCTCTATATAAATTAGGATTACGGCTGAATTTCGGGCCTTCCCATTTCATTAGCCTTGGAATTGGTTCTTTAAGCCCAATAGGAGCGGTGGCGACTGCAGAAAAGTGCTCAAACGCCCAAATCTGTAAGGCGATAGTGCATCCATAAATATTATATTGCCCCTTTTCTGACCTTCTCGCTATTTCCCTCCTGCCACTCGCTTTTGATATACTATCTAATAAATTATTGTAAACTATCAGGCCCCACGGTAACTTGTTGAACTCTTCAATGTTATCTACTAATTCTAAGTACCGTGTATCTACTTCCTGGTATGTGTCCGGAAGTAAAAAGAACATCTGAAAATAATAATGATAGCTAAAAAATCATCGTTGGATAAATCAAGATCACAATAATTTCTTCAATACGAGATCTTTTCGCCGGCTTCCCCCGAAAGAATTTGTATCGAATAGTTGTTTCCTCTTTTACGGCAACCTTCTCAGACTCAAGTTCCGTCAGCATGTTGAGGCCTAAAATCAAGGCTATATCGATCTGTTGCAGGAGTACATTGGTGTTCTTGACCTTGAAAATATTCTCTTCAACCCAAAAACTTAAAATAGCGTCAACCAAGTCTCCAACGAAACCTAATTTCTCATTCATCCTAAATAGATGACCGAATACTGAATCATCTAATATTTTCTTTCTCTCTTCGTTACAGTGCATGCAAAATTTCCTAACACCAATTCCAGAATATTTTTCGATGGGCTTTAGAGTCATGGTCATTTTCAATAACTTAATAGAAACTGCAATATAAATAAAAAGCAATTAATAAATAAAAGAAGTGATTTTGAAAAAACTACTAATCCCCTAACCTACCGATAACTTACCGATAACTTAAATTATCGACCGATAATCTAAGTTATCGATCGATAATCTAAGTTATCGACCGATAACTTAAATTATCGGTCGATAATTTAAGTTATCGACCGATAACTTAGATTATCGATCGATAACTTAGATTATCGGTCGATAATTTAAGTTATCGGTCGATAACTTAGATTATCGGTAAGTTAACGGATTAGGTGGGAAACATTGGGGATGACTAAATGTGTTGAAATGTAAAAAAAATAAATTACCTGGAATTGTAATGTGACCTTTTACCGCTTTGTCGCCGCTCTCTTATTTTTTTCAGAAAAGTTAAACTTAAAAGTAACAGTAACTAATGAAATGTAAAAGTAGCTTTTATACTTTCTGTTAAAGGGCGGTGAAATTTTTTTTTTTATATTATTTAAAATAGGTCCTTGCTGATGTGGAGCAGGCGGAGGCGGCTAGGCGTGGAGCTGGTCATTAATGCAACGGTTGAAACTATAGGGCCGTTTCTGTAAATACGCAAACATATAGGGCCGAAAGTGCAAATTTTCCTTTAAATTATCTTTAGGGATGTGTGGCAAGTAGCATAAAAAATTGACTGTCTGGCATGCTAATAATCTGAAGATCTATTGTGAAGAGGATTGGGATGAAAAACGATCTCCATTATATGATTCTAAGCCATCAATGATTTTTTACATGTACCCTTAAAGAAACATTGGGTGCAAATAAAGGTATTTATAAAATGATAAATGGGTAGGTCAAATGAAAAGGGAAATGCGTGAAACCTGTGAACTCTGAAGATAGGAATAAGTAATAAAAGCTAGGAGTCTGTATCTTTATCTCCATCGACTGGTAGTTTGAGAGAGAGAGAGAGAGAGGAACAGAGAGAGAGATGAGGAATGTGCAACTGATAATAATGGTGTTGGCAGCCATCTTCGCGATGTCTGCCTTCTCCATCGATGCTCGGCTCAACCACCAGTTGGTTCTCAAAGCTATGGGCATCAACACCGGTAAACATAACCACCATTTTAGCTAAATCTGAGAAATAAGATGTAATATGTGTTCATACATAACTTCTCTATCTTTATAAACATAACCACCATTTTATCTTTATATTACATATCTTCTTTGCTAGTATATATAATCAGAGAAATAATAAAAACAATTATTATTTCTCTCATCCTATCTCCTTCTCTCTCGACACTTGTCTCAAACGTGCACTTTGCCAGTATATATAACTTGAAATTCCATTAATAACATGTGACGTTTTACTATATTTTCTTTTCAGTTTCTAGCCATTCCTACGGTGAGAAATCGTGCGACCCTTGCATATGCACCAGAAGCTATCCTCCGACCTGCTGGTGCGGCTATCTTGGGGAGAAATGCTACGATGCTTGTGCCTGCATCTGCAGTCAATACCCTTCTCCTTTTACTGCGACCTGTTATTGTGAGGATGATGAAAAAAATTACTGTGCTATTGACCTAGCAGAAAAGCCGGATAAGGAGTAGCAGAAAAGCCAATAGGTTTTTGCGAGCGTGCTATCTATCTTTAAATAAAATAATGTAAAGCTCGTAGTAGTAGCTCTACATGTTGTGGCATATATGTATCAGTTGATGAATCTATCAACTTCTCTTGTCGATATAGGCAGAGCTGTTTCTAATGCCTTTTCTTCTCTTATTGTTTTGCACTTTTCCTTTACCATCAATGCCTGAGTTTCGTGGGGCTCACAACATGTGGGAGAACTATATATACTGAGATCCGTGAAAATGAAATATTTATGGGGTGTCCTAATACATCATAAGCACACCTTAATTATGGTTAGTGCACCCCATCACTTAACGACGATTGGAGGCCTATGAATGGGCCACTCTCTTGAATCCTTCAAAAAATCCTAAGCATCTGATAGAGGGCACCTTTGTTTTTATTTGGCCCTAAATTTTTCCCTACATGGTACGCTATTGAAGAGTAAGACATAGCTACCAAAATCTCCATGTGTTTTATTGAAAAAAAACTCGGTTAAAACCTTTTTTTTTTTGTTTTTTCATAGAACGCTCAAAACACATTTAAAAAGCTTTTTTTTTTTCTAAAATACTATTTTTTTCTTTTTAAATCACGATTTTTATGTTTTAGATGGGTTTTCTACAAAAAAAATTTCAAAAATTTCCTTATTTTGTTAAAAGAATATTTCTTTTAAATATTTTAAAATATTTTCATTACCTTTTTCCAAATGCTTCCCAAAATGAAATTATTGATGGGATAATGCCTCCTCACCGACATTTATACACCAAAATGGTGTTCGAATGATCTCATGTCATTAAAGTTAGATTTTTTTTTTCTCGTATCATTGAAGTAATGATTTATCATAATTTTGATGAACATTTGTGATCAATCTAAATTTTCTAAGTGACAATCTATCCTTGGAACATGTCTCATCCTAAAGAAACTAACATGGATAAATGGATGTAAACCATCTAATTGAAAAGTTTATTATCAGTCATTAAAAAATACAACAGTTAATGTGATAGTCCCTGGAACATCCGATGGTTTATCTCTCCTTAAAATATTATTTTTGGGCAAGTTGCACTTCAATCTATGGTCTATCCCTTTGACGGCACAGATCACCAGCCCAAAGCTTAAACGCTTAAACCATTGATGATGTGAGATCATTTAAACATCATTTTGGAGTTTATTTGGAGAGTGTCAATTATAGATGTTCTATTATAGGCTCAGTTTTAAGTGAGTTAATTTGAAGGTATGTTGATCTTCAGTTGGCAAAAGGGAACATGATTGATGGTTGATGGTATGGGATTCACGTTCACTTTTTGAGATGTGTGCCACATGGAATTAACATCTGATCGTTGGATGCTAGCCCTATGATCTCAAGCATTGAGGCAAAAGACAATTTATATAGTCTGATTTGAAGTAATCTAACGAAATTTTTCCTTGCTTAAGTGAGGTGGCTATAGCCAAATTAAATACAGGTCATATCTAATGAGAGAGCTTAGCACAGAGAGGCCCTTGCTGCTCCGTCATTAATATCCACGGGACCTGCAAAACATATATTCAACTAATGATCCTTTATTATCTCTAATGAAGCCCCAAATGAAGGCACCTTCATCACTAACTCACCCATCAGTACTACTATTCGTAAAGTCGGTCTTCAGTTTTGCCCAAGTCATCAATACTTCTTTTCATAACGTCAATCTTCAGTTTTGCCCAAGGACACTGCTTCCTGGTGACAAGAACGCGGTGACTAATATTCCAAAGAGATAGAATCTGACCATCAGAAGGATCGCATTCTAAGCATTTCTCCTTATCCATTCTAATAACTTTACAAATTTTCTTAAGCAAAATTCTATTTTGAGCTTACTCCCCCTCCTACTCTTCTCGTGCCATACGTTCAAGAACGGAGCCAAGGGGGGGCTAACAGGGGCCATGGCCACCCCGCTTATTTAGTTTTTTCTCTTTCTCTTTAATTTATCTTACCTATACGTCAAAATGATTGACCCCGTCTAAATAAATGCACAGTTGAGCTCTCTCTCTCTCTCTCTCTCCTATCTTTTAGGCATCTCCTCTCTCCTATCTTTTAGATGTCTCCTGTAACAGCCCGAATTTCCGTCTCCAGAAATCCGTGCCGTTAGGATCATACTCTGGATGATCCCGGATCGATCACACGTGTCCGCGCATATAGCGGAAGCTAGGTGGACACATCCGAGCAGCGGTATTCTGAGTCAAACAATTTCTATGCTAAACACACATCAATAATAGTAAATGGAAAGAAAACACACACATTCCCAAAAAGGAACCAAGAAGAACCATCGGTGATGGACGTACATCACCCAAACAATGGTTCCCGATAGTGGTTCCGAAATGGAATGTGGACTAACATAAAATAAGTAAATGCAGAACTATATACGTTTATACAAAGGTGGCCACCAGGCACACAGTAATCCAAAAGATCAAAAATACAAAATGTCGGGCATCAATACCCAGGCTACGGATAAAACTCGTCCGCCTGGACGCCTCCTCGTCTTCCGCCTCGGCCTCGGATCCGCCGATAATCCGTCACTCTTGCGTCGGCACGCACTCGTAACCTAAAAGTGTTTTAAAAAGCAGGGTGAGCTACATCCTAGCTCAGTAGAAGAAGTTCGATTAATTTGCATCTCATTTATTAAACATGATTGCAGAACATATCTTAAATCGATAAGTGAAACAAAACTGAACAGAGTATGGAATGATGCTCAAACATGCGGAGATCGTAATGCATAATCGTAATAGCAAATGTAACTTCGTAATTTGCAAAATGCTATGCTTATTATATTTAAATGACTTAAATCATGCATATCTCTAACTTAAGTAACTCCGTATATATATCACGTGGTAGCCGATTTGTGCCGATAGGAAACCCCAACCAATCGCTGCTCAATGAACAATTTTCGTGAATGCAATTATGCCCACACATGGAGTGCATATTTTGCCGAGGATTTTCAAGCAACTGCCCATTGTGCAAGAAACGCGTATAGCGCCGAGTCGGTTGGAAGCGCTTAATTCTTGAACCTCAAATCAAATACATACTTATTACCTCATGAATCGATTATCGAGATTATCGAGCATATGCAAAGAACGAAGCATGATATCGAGTAATACGGGAATCGAGTTTAATGCATATGCGGGCATGCTTTCGAAAATCGTGAGATAGAATACAATGTTAAGATATCATGCAATTAAATTTAGATACACTTTAAGTTGAATTTTCCCTACCTCAGTCGACCTCTTTCTAAGCAAATCCAACGCCGTTCTAAAGCAGTCCAAAAGTTATTATCTCACGGCCTCCACTCTTTTGTCTACATCACACACATGATGATGTATAAAATTGATCCTAAATATTAATAATATTGACGATTTAAGTATTTTCTCAAAATGTAGACTAAATGGGTAATTTCATGTTGATTCAAAACTTAACCCAACTTCCCACTTCGTTTTGACTATTAAAACATTTGATTTAAGATTTGGCTAATTCATGAAAGAGTTAGATCTCGTCGTACTCTTTCACGCATCAAGAATCGCGTCAATCGGAGTTCGGGACAAGGAGTTATGGCCAAAATACCGAAGCAATATCGATACTTCACAAGACGTGCTAACTTAGAACTTGGCCAAACTTCCAGCTCAATTTTAATCATCAAAAATTTATTCATCAGTTAGTTAATTCATAAAAGTTGTGGATTTAGTTGTCCTCTTCCAATGCCGCAAGAATCGCATCAATCGGAGTTCGGGACAAAAGTTATGACCAAAACATCAAGAAAGGTTTCAAGATCATATTGATCGATCAACACATCATATTGATCGATCAATACATTGATCGATCAATCTCACTATTGATCGATCAACCATCATGTAGATCGATCACCCATCCTATTGATCGATCAACCATCATGTAGATCGATCAATTTCACCATTGACTTCGGAATGAACCCCGAACCTTACTTTGTTTTTATCATTGTTTATATAGTTTGATCGATCAATCACTTATATTGATCGATCAACACTAAATTTGATCGATCAATCACCTATATTGATCGATCAACACCCAATTTGATCGATCAATCACCTACATTGATCGATCAAAACCTCTAAATACACGACCATAATGTTTTGTCATTTTGATTTCTTTTCATCCAAATCTTCTACGATCTTCATCGTATCACACAAATCCACACTAAACTAAAACAAGGATTTGTTCTATAATCTAAACCATTAAAATCAAAGAAAACTAACCTTTCTTCGATCGATTTCGCGCCTTTAAGGATCGTTGTCCAAAAGGGGTTTCGAAACGAAACTTTCGGATTTCCACGATGAATCCACAGAGATCGATCACAAGGACTTGAAGATGATGCCGTTCATCCTTACGCGTCGATCTTAACCTCTTCCAAGCACGGGAGACGATTCCAAAGTGATCGGCTCTTTGAAAATGGGGTTCTTTTTCCTTAAAAGAAATAGGGGTTTCTAACGAAAGGGGCTTGAACGGTCCAGATTTATAAACGGCGGAACACCATCGATACCGACGTCACGAGCCTTGCGACGAGTGCGGAGTCCTCTGCGCGATGGCGATCTCGCGATCGAAATCTCACAAGAAGGGGTTTGAAGGTTGACGGGAGCTCTCTCTCTCTCTCTCTAGCTTTCAAATTTGCAAGGCTTGCAACCGGGTGAAGCTTCTTTGAGAAGCTTTGCCTTTTAATTAGCTAAAGGGTTTGGTTTCCGGTGCGAAGCGATAACACTGCAAAAGTGTGTTAGGCTTATCCACTTGAAATAGAGTTTGGTTTCGGTGTTGAGCGGCACACGATGCGTCGGTGCACGACTCATCTACTAAAGGCCTAAATTAAATCTTTTAACTTGATTCCTTTACACACACAGTATCTCAGACATGCTTACATTATTTATTTAATATTTTTAAGGTGACCTTGTTTTCCGTGCCGGATACGCACACTATTTCAGTCGGGTTCGGGTTCAGATTTTTCGGGTCATTACATTCTTCCCACCTTAAAGAATTTTCGTCCTCGAAAATCGACATGCCAGTTTCAAAAAGGTATGTGTATAATTCAATATGCCCAAAAATTAGGGTCATGATATTTACCCTTCCTCAAGGAATTTTCGCCCTCGAAACTGCAAAACATACCTAAACAGGTCTACTATCCCCACAAGTTTAACCAAGGCAGTGATAATTATGTCACAAAATTTCATTATATTATAGTAATAGATTAAGATAGAATAACTAAGTTCTAAATTATTTTTGCCAATAATATTTTCATAAATTTTAATTTATTTTGATTTTCGTGCCAGGCACGTATATCAAAGCAATCGAGTTCTGTTTAGAATTTTAGGGTCATTACATTATCCCCCTTAGAAATTTTCGTCCCGAAAATGTCTAATGTGACACACTAACAGTTTGAACCCTAGCAAACGTGCACAGAACATCAAAATGAATATTTGGTTACAGGGACAGCAGATGCATCCCCCTCAAGTGCAACGTAAGGTTATGCCCCCCCATCATCTAGTGCTTGCCCATCAGGCACCTCCTCAACTGGAGTTGGTGGTATAACCCCCTCCTCAGGTAACCTCTTGACCAATAAATTATAGCTCTTGGTCCAATCCTTGAGCTTAAAAACTTTAATGTTCTTGGTCAAGCGAGGCTCGCCAGGAGCCAGGCTATACTCCTCTCTCAATGCGATATACTGCTCGACCATTCTTGTTATCATTTGAGCCTATGACAGCTCTTTCGTTGAAGCAGTCTTCTGCTTCTCAAACAGTAAATCGCTATCATTGATCTCGCGAACTTGTACAAAAACGGGGTTATGGCACACTTGATAAAAGTATCAAGCATCCATAGTCTATCAGGGAGTTGGGCTCAGTAAGGGCTTGACTTGAACTATACTGACCACTAGTCTATCATGGTATGAGACATCTTTGACATATGGTGGCAACAACAAGTCTCCACATACCGTGAAGAATATAGTAAAGCGGCGGCGACATCAAATTGGTTAAATTTATAGTCACAACCGTCAATGTTGGTGACCAATTGGTAACGAGTGTCACCCCGGTAAAGATGTTGATAAAAGAGCCTCACTATATGAGGACAAAAATGGACGTAAAATGACTCATGCAATGTTCTCAACCCTAGCTTAGCAACATAGTCGATCGCCCATTCCATTTCGAGCCAATCCTCGAATAGTTTAGAGTCGAAAGCATATTCAGGCAACAATGTTTTAGAAGCCCACCACTCTTTTGGAAGTTCTTGTTGAATTAGTGGTGGCTGTGGGTTTTGAACGGGTGGCACATCTTGTTCGATTGGTGTCACGGGTTGCACAAGGGTTGTGCGACCGATTTCACGATTGGCACCGATGTACGAGCCCAAGATGTAGGGATTTTATACGACGAAGTCTTCGTTCGCGGTCCCATAGTCTAAAATATACAAAATGCAAAAAGAACCCCCCCCCCCAAATAAGGAAAAGAGTAGGGTTCACCACAATAGCCGAGAAAAATGCGATCCAATGAATCAAAGCAAGAAGCTCGAGAGAAAATATCCCTTGAACGAAGGAATCAAACTCTCTAACGATTGAAGATCTTAATCATGGTGAGAAATGAAAACCCAAAATATAACTTAAATCGATAAAGTTGATCGATCAATGCTCAATTTGATCGATCGATGCATTTTTTTTTTCACGTAATATAGTATAATCGGTTTGATCGATCAACCTTCTTATTTGATCGATCGATGGTAGTTGATCAATCAATTCACCAAATTGATCGATCAATCATTATAGTCAAACTATTTCTTTAAACACACCTCATTAATTGAGGCATTACTCGACCGCTATTTCACTACATATAGGGTATCGATATGCTATCTAGACAACTCAATATGATATGGAATTGTAATTGCCATTACATAAAGCAATAATGGGTTAGAATTATAAATCGCAAAAATTTCCTCTCGCATTAGGTGAACAAAAGGTGTATGACTCACGAATTTTGGTTTCACGCCCCATTTTGCCTCAAGATGAGTGATTTCGCTAATTCAATGGTTTAGGGTTCTATCCTCCATCCCGCCCATGACTTTCACACCATTGAACACCAATAACATAAGGAACATATCGCTAAAGTATCGACCTTGGTCGGCCGATTACAGACCCACCAAATTTCGACAAGCTCCGGTGGTTCCAATGGTTTAACAATCTCAAAAACTAGTGATCCTTGTTAAGCTTGACACAATCGCATGGTGTCCATGCTCCACATTCACGAGCAATAACGCCTCACCAAATCTCTTTCTCGCCTTAAATTCCACCACTTAACATAATTGTAAGAGTTAAAGCAAAGGAATAATCTCCATTCCTAGCCAAGCCTTTAAACTTCTAACCGCTAGTATGTAAAGCATATACACCCCCCATAGGTGTGCAAGATCACATCAATGGTCTACACCGTACACACATGTGCACCGTACACCCATACGTAATCTAACGCACCTCATCACATTTGACTTCCACATAGAACCAATTATCGAAAGCACGTCTCCCTAAGTAGCGACATGTGGGTAAAGAAGACACATCAAGAGGCCTTCCACCATCCATACATACGCACCTCTATAATCCGCAGATTGGCAATCTTCTTGCAGGAAGCCATACAATTTAGAAGTCTCCATCATAAATTCCACGTCCTCCAAATTAGGGTTATCATAATCTCCCATCCGAAGGAATTTCATCCTCAAAAATATCCTAAAGATATCTCGACTAAAACTCAATTGTTCATAGCGCCAATACACGTGCACAAAGGTATTATGCGTGAAATAGTCCCGCCACTCATATATATGCGCGACCCCTCTCTCTGAGTCCACACATCCACAATGGACTCACACGCATCCAGAGTCGAAATAGTTTCCCCCAAAATCAGTGTATCCACACGATCCCGATAGGTAAAATTGTCGGGTTAATGTACTGGTCGCTAAGCTCATCCCAAATCTACTGAAAAAGTGTGGCAGTCTTCTCATGCACCAGGTATCTCATATCACACCTCCATAAGCAATTATATATAGTAGTATGTCACCATCACGTTAACCATTAGTCAAAAGAATATGACCATAATGCCCACAAAATTCATACATAGGCAAAAACTAGTTGTTGGGCTTTTTATTAAGGATGTCCCCCTTATTTACTTGACTGGTGTTCATTCCACAAAGAATTGTATATTGATCATGAGATTAAGACTACTTAACCAGAATGTATCTATAAATAGGATCAACTAAACCTTGAAAGAAATATAATGTGTTGTCCATTCAGCAGATCTTCACTTCAACGATGTTGATCATTAGTGATCATGTATCATTTCCATTGTATTAATCATAGTGACCCCTTACGATTGTAAAAATACTCATGGAGCACAGTAGACCAATTTTGAAACATACCATTAATCCGAAAATCCGCTTCACCACATTGATGCTATCGTTATCAGAATAAATCAACTCATGACTTGGAATAGGTCTCATCTGTCTACGAACAATTGTTCACACTCACCCACTTTCTGATACGCAACGGTGGTAAGAGATATCACCAAAAGGATATAAAGCCATCACCAAGATGAGATAAAGCCATCACCAACATGAGGTACAGCCATCACCAAAATGAGATAAAGCCATTACCAAAATGAGGTAAAGCCATCAGCAAAATGAGATAAAGCTATCGCCAACATGAGATAAAGCCATCAGCAAAATGAGATAAAGCTATCACCAATATGAGAACCTCTAAAATCTACCACAACGATCAGAAAAATCTTCAAACTTTATGCCCTTAACCAATCTTATGATACGCGAATAGAATTTCGATCATACAGGAAGGGCAAAAGAGTGTGACACATCTAGCCTTTCAAATCAAGGAGATGATTTTAAATAGTTGTTCTCAACATCATATAATTTAAGTACACCAGGGTAAGGTCGTACATAATTATCTAGTCATGATTAATTGTCTCTCATATGCATAACTCCCAATACAATCTCCATACCAACGAAATCTCCATATAGTCCTTGAAAATCTATAGTCATTCATCATGGCTTAGGTGAAAACAGCGCAATCTACGGTAGTGACATCCAACTCTGCTCTCCCATGATATCCCTAATTAAAATTTTCCTATCCTTTGTCAATTACCGACATGATCGCCTTAGACTTTTCCAATCCTCAGAAAACTTTCAGAGTAAATTACAGCGATTAATGACCGAACTCACGTTTAGAAGGGACATATTTAAATACACCATAATCATGACTCATTAGTTAGGAAGAAGAATACTAGGATTAAGTCTGCTCATTCAACTTCATTTCTCATAAGTATTAAGGAAATTTCAAATTCACTAACCAATTGTCCTTAAAAATATTTATTGTAACTGTCAAGATTTATTAAGTCCGCTAATATAACTATCACTTACGTAGTTAATCTTCTGAATTTAGAATTCGTTTATGTCATGCAAGTGATTTAAGTCGATACACAAGTGATAATGCTATGATATTTCGCACGTGTCAAAACCAATTAAATTCCTAAATCATCTGAGCATTAAAATAGAATCTTGACAATTGATATCGAACTTATACCTTGGGCATCTTGAGTTGCAGGAAGAATCGGCTTATAAGTAGATGTCGAGGTCTCCTGCTTCTGTCGCTTATCTGGGCAGTTCTTAACTCGGTGTCCTTGCTGACCACATCTAAAACAAGCACCCGAGAGAAACCTACAAGCCTCCGTTCTATGAGATTTCCCACACCACGCACATGTTACAAATGGTGTAGATAAGGAAATAGGTAAGGCCTGCCGTACCGAAGTAACTCTAGTCGTCGCCGGATGTAAAGAGCGAGAACTATTTTGAGTGGTTGTCGAGGTCATTGCTTCCTTTTTCAAAGCAGGAAAATGTCTTACCAAGTGTCCCATTCGTCCACACCTAAAACAAGCCCCAGTAGATTTTCTACAGTCTCTCGCTAGGTGTCGCCCGTCACACCTAGAACATAATTCATTTAATGTCGATGGAGAGGTGTGAGTCGTCCTTCTCAACATTGCCGTAAGTAGTGCAGCCTGCTGAGTCATAGTGCTAAGCATCGCTTCAAGCAACTGCCTATCCGGTTCACCTCCTCTAGTGTGTACAATCTAGCCTTCTTTCGTGGTGCCATTTCAATCATTAGCATGACACCTAAATTCCCATCAATAATTGTCATAGTCACAATGGCCTAAGTTCCAGCACCATCTTAAAACATATTTTATCTAATAGCCGTATATTTATCAAATCATCCAATATTTCCCTTAAAAGTGATTATGAGATCCACCATTTAAGTCTTAAATCGAATCCCAAGTTCTAAATCTCCAGCTATAGTCATGCAGTTCTATAGAAGCTAAAACCAAAACTCCACTAACTTTGCTAAAGTCCTAATTGGGTCATAGAAAACTTACTTCCCAATCATACCTACATCCATAGCCTAGTCTGAAGTCCTAACACGACCTAAAGCCTAGGCTTTGATACCAACTGTAACAGCCCGAATTTCCGTCTCCAGAAATCCGTGCCGTTAGGATCATACTCTGGATGATCCCGGATCGATCACACGTATCCGCATATAGCATAGCGAAGCTAGGTGGACACATCCGAGCAGCTATTCGAGTCAGTCAAACAATTTCTATGCTAAACACACATCAATAATAGTAAATGGAAAGAAAACACACATTCCCAAAAGGAACCAAGAAGAACCATCGGTGATGGACGTACATCACCCAAACAATGGTTCCCGATAGTGGTTCCGAAATGGAATGTGGACTAACATAAAATAAGTAAATGCAGAACTATATACGTTTATACAAAGGTGGCCACCAGGCACACAGTAATCCAAAAGATCAAAAATACAAAATGTCGGGCATCAATACCCAGGCTACGGATAAAACTCGTCACCGACGTCTGCCTCGTCTTCCCGCCGCCTCGGATCCCCGATAATCCGGTCACTTTCGTGCACGCACCTCGTAACCTAAAAGTGTTTTAAAAAGCAGGGTGAGCTACATCCTAGCTCAGTAGAAGAAGTTCGATTAATTTGCATCTCATTTATTAAACATGATTGCAGAACATATCTTAAATCGATAAGTGAAACAAAACTGAACAGAGTATGGATTGATGCTCAAACATGCAGGAGATCAGAATGCATAACTGGTAATAGCAAACAGAACTTCAGAATTTGCAAAATGCTATGCTTATTATATTTAAATGACTTAAATCATGCATATCTCTAACTTAAGTAACTCCCGTGTATATATATCACGTGGTAGCCAGATTTGTGCCGATAGGAAACCCCAACCAATCGTCGTTCAATGAACAAATTTCGTCAGAATGCAATAATGCCCACACATGGAGTGCATATTTTGCCGAGGATTTTCAAGCAATCGCACATTGTGCAAGAACGGATATACCGAGTCGGGGATCGTCTGAATATTAAACCTCAAATCAAATACATACTTATTACCTCATGAATCAGATTATCAGAGCAGATTATCAGAGCATATGCAAAGAACAGAAACAGATATCAGAATACGGGAATCAGAGTTTAATGCATATGCAGGCATGCTTTCGAAAATCAGAGATAGAATACAATGTTAAGATATCATGCAATTAAATTTAGATACACTTTAAGTTGAATTTTCCCCTACCTCGGTCGGACCTCTTTCTAAGCAAATCCAACGCCTTCTAAAGTACCAAAAGTTATTATCTACGGCCTCCACTCTTTTGTCTACATCACACACATGATGATGTATAAAATTGATCCTAAATATTAATAATATTGACGATTTAAGTATTTTCTCAAAACAGACGGAAATGGGTAATTTCATGTTGATTCAAAACTTAACCCAACTTCCCACTTCGTTTTGACTATTAAAACATTTGATTTAAGATTTGGCTAATTCATGAAAGAGTTAGATCTCGTCGTACTCTTTCCAACTCATCAAGAATCGCGTCAATTGGAGTTCGGGACAAGGAGTTATGGCCAAAATACCAAGCTAATATCGATACTTACCAAGACGTGCTAACTTAGAACTTGGCCAAACTTCCAGCTCAATTTTAATCATCAAAAAATTTATTCATCAGTTAGTTAATTCATAAAAGTTGTGGATTTAGTTGTCCTCTTCCAATGCCGCAAGAATCGCATCAATCGGAGTTCGGGACAAAAGTTATGACCAAAACATCACCAAGCGTTAGTCGGCAATATATTGATCGATCAACACATCATATTGATCGATCAATACATTGATCGATCAATCTCACTATTGATCGATCAACCATCATGTAGATCGATCACCCATCCTATTGATCGATCAACCATCATGTAGATCGATCAATTTCACCATTGATCGATCACCACCGTCGGAATGAACCCCGAACCTTACTTGTCGCTTTTTATCATTGTTTATATAGTTTGATCGATCAATCACTTATATTGATCGATCAACACTAAATTTGATCGATCAATCACCTATATTGATCGATCAACACTAATTTGATCGATCAATCACCTACATTGATCGATCAAAACCCTAAATACACGACCATAATGTTTTGTCATTTTTGATTTCTTTTCATCCAAATCTTCTACGATCTTCATCGTATCACACACAAATCCACACTAAACTAAAACAAGGATTTGTTCTATAATCTAAACCATTAAAATCAAAGAAAACTAACCTTTCTTCGATCGATTTCGCGCCTTTAAGGATCGTTGTCCAAAAGGGGTTTCGAAACGAAACTTTCGGATTTCCACGATGAATCCACAGAGATCGATCACAAGGACTTGAAGATGATGCCGTTCATCCTTACGCGTCGATCTTAACCTCTTCCAAGCACGGGAGACGATTCCAAAGTGATCGGCTCTTTGAAAATGGGGTTCTTTTTTCCTTAAAAGGAATAGGGGTTTCTAACAAAAGGGCTTGAACGGTCCAGATTTATAAACGGCGGAACACCATCGATACCGACGTCACGAGCCTTGCGACGAGTGCGGAGTCCTCTGCGCGATGGCGATCTCGCGATCGAAATCTCACAAGAAGGGGTTTGAAGGTTGACGGGAGCTCTCTCTCTCTCTCTAGCTTTCAAATTTGCAAGGCTTGCAACCGGGTGAAGCTTCTTTGAGAAGCTTTGCCTTTTAATTAGCTAAAGGGTTTGGTTTCGGTGCGAAGCGATAACACTGCAAAAGTGTGTTAGGCTTATCCACTTGAAATAGAGTTTGGTTTCGGTGTTGAGCGGCACACGATGCGTCGGTGCACGACTCATCTACTAAAGGCCTAAATTAAATCTTTTAACTTGATTCCTTTACACACACAGTATCTCAGACATGCTTACATTATTTATTTAATATTTTTAAGGTGACCTTGTTTTCCGTGCCGGATACGCACACTATTTCAGTCGGGTTCGGGTTCAGATTTTTCGGGTCATTACATTCTTCCCACCTTAAAGAATTTTCGTCCTCGAAAATCGACATGCCAGTTTCAAAAAGGTATGTGTATAATTCAATATGCCCAAAAATTAGGGTCATGATATTTACCCTTCCTCAAGGAATTTTAAGCTCAAATCGCAAAACATACCTAAACAGGTCTACTATCCCCACAAGTTTAACCAAGGCAGTGATAATTATGTCACAAAATTTCATTATATTATAGTAATAGATTAAGATAGAATAACTAAGTTCTAAATTATTTTTGCCAATAATATTTTCATAAATTTTAATTTATTTTGATTTTCGTGCCAGGCACGTATATCAAAGCAATCGAGTTCTGTTTAGAATTTTAGGGTCATTACATTATCCCCCCCTTAGAAATTTTCGTCCCCGAAAATGTCTAACAGACACTAACAGTTTGAACCCTAGCAAACGGTACGTAACATCAAAATGAATATTTGGTTACAGGGACAGCAGATGCATCCCCCTCAAGTGCAACGTAAGGTTATGCCCCCCCATCATCTAGTGCTTGCCCATCAGGCACCTCCTCAACTGGAGTTGGTGGTATAACCCCCTCCTCAGGTAACCTCTTGACCAATAAATTATAGCTCTTGGTCCAATCCTTGAGCTTAAAAACTTTAATGTTCTTGGTCAAGCGAGGCTCGCCAGAGCAGTGCTATACTCCTCTCTCAATGCGATATACTGCTCGACCATTCTTGTTATCATTTGAGCCTATGACAGCTCTTTCGTTGAAGCAGTCTTCTGCTTCTCAAACAGTAAATCGCTATCATTGATCTCGCGAACTTGTACAAAAACGGGGTTATGGCACACTTGATAAAAGTATCAAGCATCCATAGTCTATCAGGGAGTTGGGCTCAGTAAGGGCTTGACTTGAACTATACTGACCACTAGTCTATCAGGGTATGAGACATCTTTGACATATGGTGGCAACAACAAGTCTCCACATACCGTGAAGAATATAGTAAAGCGGCGGCGACATCAAATTGGTTAAATTTATAGTCACAACCGTCAATGTTGGTGACCAATTGGTAACGAGTGTCACCCCGGTAAAGATGTTGATAAAAGAGCCTCACTATATGAGGACAAAAATGGACGTAAAATGACTCATGCAATGTTCTCAACCCTAGCTTAGCAACATAGTCGATCGCCCATTCCATTTCGAGCCAATCCTAATAGTTTAGAGTCGAAAGCATATTCAGCAACAATGTTTTAGAAGCCCACCACTTTTGGAAGTTCTTGTTGAATTAGTGGTGTGGGTTTTGAACGGGTGGCACATCTTGTTCGATTGGTGTCACGGGTTGCACAAGGGTTGTGCGACCGATTTCACGATTGGCACCGATGTACGAGCCCAAGATGTAGGGATTTTATACGACGAAGTCTTCGTTCGCGGTCCCATAGTCTAAAATATACAAAATGCAAAAAGAACCCCCAAACAACGAAAAGAGTAGGGTTCACCACAAAAGACGAGAAAAATGCGATCCAATGAATCAAAGCAAGAAGCTCTGATAGCCGAAAATATCCCTTGAACGCAAAGGAATCAAACTCTCTCGAACGATTGAAGATCTTAATCATGCGAGTGAGAAATGAAAACCCAAAATATAACTTAAATCGATAAAGTTGATCGATCAATGCTCAATTTGATCGATCAGACAGTACTTTTTCACAGAATATAGTATAAACTGGTTTGATCGATCAACCTTCTTATTTGATCGATCAGATGTGTAGTTGATCAATCAATTCACCAAATTGATCGATCAATCATTATAGTCAAACTATTTCTTTAAACACACCTCATTAATTGAGGCATTACTCAGTCGCTATTTCACTACATATAGGGTATCAGTATATGCTATCTAGACAACTCCAACTGTATGGAATTGTAATTGCCACGTACATAAAGCAATAATGGGTTAGAATTATAAATCGCAAAAATTTCCTCTCGCATTAGGTGAACAAAAGCAGGTATGACTCACGAATTTTGGTTTCACGCTCCCATTTTGCCTCAGTAGCTGAGTGATTTACTGGCGAATTCAATGGTTTAGGGTTCTATCCTCCATCCCGCCCCATGACTTTCACACCATTGAACACCAATAACATAAGGAACATACTGCTAAAGTATCGTACCTTGGGTCACGATTTCAGCCCACCAAATGACAAGCTCCAGGGTTCCAATGGTTTAACAATCTCAAAAACTAGTGGCGATCCTTGCTAGCTTCGACACAATCGCATGGTGTCCATGCTCCACATTCACGAGCAATAACGCCCTCACCAAATCTCTTTCTCTTCGTCTTAAATTCCACCACTTAACATAATTGTAAGAGTTAAAGCAAAAGGAATAATCTCCATTCCTAGCCAAGCCTTTAAACTTCTAACCGCTAGTATGTAAAGCATATACACCCCCCATAGGTGTGCAAGATCACATCAATGGTCTACACCGTACACACATGTGCACCGTACACCCATACGTAATCTAACGCACCTCATCACATTTGACTTCCACATAGCCGAACCAATTATCAGACGAGCACGTCTCCCTAAGTAGCGACATGTGGGTAAAGAAGACACATCAAGAGGCCTTCCACCATCCATACATACGCACCTCTATAATCCGCAGATTGGCAATCTTCTTGCAGGAAGCCATACAATTTAGAAGTCTCCATCATAAATTCCACGTCCTCCAAATTAGGGTTATCATAATCTCCCCATCTGGAAGGAATTTCATCCTCAAAAATATCCTAAAGATATCTCGACTAAAACTCAATTGTTCATAGCGTCAATACACGTGCACAAAGGTATTATGCGTGAAAATAGTCACAACCATCGCGCCACTCATATATATAACCTCTCTCTCTGAGTCCACACATCCACAATGGACTCACACGCATCCAGAGTCGAAATAGTTTCCCCCAAAATCAGTGTATCCACACGATCCCGATAGGTAAAATTGTCGGGTTAATGTACTGGTCGCTAAGCTCATCCCAAATCTACTGAAAAAGTGTGACAGTCTTCTCATGCACCAGGTATCTCATATCACACCTCCATAAGCAATTATATATAGTAGTATGTCACCATCACGTTAACCATTAGTCAAAAGAATATGACCATAATGCCCACAAAATTCATACATAGGCAAAAACTAGTTGTTGGGCTTTTTTATTAAGGATGTCCCCCTTATTTACTTGACTGGTGTTCATTCCACAAAGAATTGTATATTGATCATGAGATTAAGACTACTTAACCAGAATGTATCTATAAATAGGATCAACTAAACCTTGAAAGAAATATAATGTGTTGTCCATTCAGCAGATCTTCACTTCAACGATGTTGATCATTAGTGATCATGTATCATTTCCATTGTATTAATCATAGTGACCCCTTACGATTGTAAAAATACTCATGGAGCACAGTAGACCAATTTTGAAACATACCATTAATCCGAAAATCCGCTTCACCACATTGATGCTATCGTTATCAGAATAAATCAACTCATGACTTGGAATAGGTCTCATCTGTCTACGAACAATTGTTCACACTCACCCACTTTCTGATACGCAACGGTGGTAAGAGATATCACCAAAAGGATATAAAGCCATCACCAAGATGAGATAAAGCCATCACCAACATGAGGTACAGCCATCACCAAAATGAGATAAAGCCATTACCAAAATGAGGTAAAGCCATCAGCAAAATGAGATAAAGCTATCGCCAACATGAGATAAAGCCATCAGCAAAATGAGATAAAGCTATCACCAATATGAGAACCTCTAAAATCTACCACAACGATCGTAAAATCTTCAAACTTTATGCCCTTAACCAATCTTATGATACGAATAGAATTTCGATCATACAGAAGGGCAAAAGAGTGTGACACATCTAGCCTTTCAAATCAAGGAGATGATTTTAAATAGTTGTTCTCAACATCATATAATTTAAGTACACCTGGTAAGGTCGTACATAATTATCTAGTCATGATTAATTGTCTCTCATATGCATAACTCCCAATACAATCTCCATACCAAACGAAATCTCCATATAGTCCTTGAAAATCTATAGTCATTCATCATGGCTTAGGTGAAAACAGTACAATCTACGGTAGTGACATCCAACTTATGCTCTCCCATGATATCCCTAATTAAAATTTTCCTATCCTTTGATCAATTAATTACGACATGATCGCCTTTAGACTTTTCCAATCCTCGGAAAACTTTCGAGTAAATTACGTGATTAATGACCGAACTCACGCTTAGAAGGGACATATTTAAATACACCATAATCATGACTCATTAGTTAGGAAGAAGAATACTAGGATTAAGTCTGCTCATTCAACTTCATTTCTCATAAGTATTAAGGAAATTTCAAATTCACTAACCAATTGTCCTTAAAAATATTTATTGTAACTGTCAAGATTTATTAAGTCTGCCAATATAACTATCACTTACGTAGTTAATCTTCTGAATTTAGAATTCGTTTATGTCATGCAAGTGATTTAAGTCGATACACAAGTGATAATGCTATGATATTTCGCACGTGTCAAAACCAATTAAATTCCTAAATCATCTGAGCATTAAAATAGAATCTTGACAATTGATATCGAACTTATACCTTGGGCATCTTGAGTTGCAGGAAGAATCGGCTTATAAGTAGATGTCGAGGTCTCCTGCTTCTGTCGCTTATCTGGGCAGTTCTTAACTCGGTGTCCTTGCTGACCACATCTAAAACAAGCACCCGAGAGAAACCTACAAGCCTCCGTTCTATGAGATTTCCCACACCACGCACATGTTACAAATGGTGTAGATAAGGAAATAGGTAAGGCCTGCCGTACCGAAGTAACTCTAGTCGTCGCCGGATGTAAAGAGCGAGAACTATTTTGAGTGGTTGTCGAGGTCATTGCTTCCTTTTTCAAAGCAGGAAAATGTCTTACCAAGTGTCCCATTCGTCCACACCTAAAACAAGCCCCAGTAGATTTTCTAGGTCTCTCGCTAGGTGTCGTCACACCTAGAACATAATTCATTTAATGTCGATGGAGAGGTGTGAGTCGTCCTTCTCAACATTGCCGTAAGTAGTGCAGCCTGCTGAGTCATAGTGCTAAGCATCGCTTCAAGCAACTGCCTATCCGGTTCACCTCCTCTAGTGTGTACAATCTTAGCCTTCTTTCGTGGTGCCATTTCAATCATAGCATGACACTAAATTCCCATCAATAATTGTCATAGTCACAATGGCCTAAGTTCCAAAGACCATCTTAAAACATATTTTATCTAATAGATATTTATCAAATCATCCAATATTTCCTTAAAAGTGATTATGAGATCCACCATTTAAGTCTTAAATCAATCCCAAGTTCTAAATCTCCAATATAATGAAGTTCCTATAGAAGCTAAAACCAAAACTCCACTAACTTTGCTAAAGTCCTAATTGGGTCATAGAAAACTTACTTCCCAATCATACATCCATAGCCTAGTCTCAAGTCCTAACACGACCTAAAGCCTAGGCTTTGATACCAATAATCAATTTCCGTCTCCAAATCCGTGCTAGGATCATACTGGATGATCCTGATCGATCACACGTGTCCGCGCATATAGCGGAAGCTAGGTGGACACATCCGAGCAAATGTATTCGAGTCAAACAATTTCTATGCTAAACACACATCAATAATAGTAAATGGAAGAAAACACACATTCCCAAAAGGAACCAAGAAGAACCATCGGTGATGGACGACATCACCCAAACAATGGTTCCCGATAGTGGTTCCGAAATGGAATGTGGACTAACATAAAATAAGTAAATGCAGAACTATATACGTTTATACAAAGGTGGCCACCAGGCACACAGTAATCCAAAAGATCAAAAATACAAAATGTCGGGCATCAATACCTGTTACGGATAAAACTCGTCCGCACTCGACGTCTCTCTCGTCTTCCGCCTCGGATCCGCCGATAATCCGGTCACTCTGCGGCAATCGCAATTTCGTAACCTAAAAGTGTTTTAAAAGGTGGTGAGCTACATCCTAGCTCAGTAGAAGAAGTTCGATTAATTTGCATCTCATTTATTAAACATGATTGCAGAACATATCTTAAATCGATAAGTGAAACAAAACTGAACAGAGTATGGATTGATGCTCAAACATGCAGGAGATCAGAATGCATAACTGGTAATAGCAAACAGAACTTCAGAATTTGCAAAATGCTATGCTTATTATATTTAAATGACTTAAATCATGCATATCTCTAACTTAAGTAACTCCCGTGTTGATATATCACGTGGTAGCCGACGCAGCCGATAGGAAACCCCAACCAATCGCGCTCAATGAACAATTTTCAGAATGCAATAATGCCCACACATGGAGTGCATATTTTGCCGAGGATTTTCAAGCAACTGCACATTGTGCAAGAAACGGATATACCGCCGAGTCGGTGGGGATCGTCTGAATATTAAACCTCAAATCAAATACATACTTATTACCTCATGAATCAGATTATCAGAGCAGATTATCAGAGCATATGCAAAGAATGTAAATGATATCGTAATACACGGAATCGAGTTTAATGCATATGCGTGCATGCTTTCAAAATCGAGATAGAATAAATGTTAAGATATCATGCAATTAAATTTAGATACACTTTAAGTTGAATTTTCCCTACCTCGTCGGACCTCTTCTAAGCAAATCCAACGCCGTTCTAAAGCGGTCCAAAAGTTATTATCTACGGCCTCCACTCTTTTGTCTACATCACACATGATGATGTATAAAATTGATCTTAAATATTAATAAAATTGACGTATTTAAGTATTTTCTCAAAACAGAGACGCCAACGGGTAACTTCATGTTGATTCAAAACTCAACCCAACCTCCCACTTCGCTTTGACTATTAAAATATTTCATTTAAGATTTGGCTAACTCACGAAAGAGTTAGATCTCGTCGCATTCTTTCCAACGCATCAAGAATCGCGTCAATCGGAGTTCGGGACAAGGAGTTATGGCCAAAATACCAAGCAATATCGACATTTCACCAAGACGTGCTAACTTAGAACTTGGCCAAACTTCCAGCTCAATTTTAATCATCAAAAATTTATTCATCAGTTAGTTAATTCATAAAAGTTGTGGATTTAGTTGTCCTCTTCCAATGCCGCAAGAATCGCATCAATCGGAGTTCGGGACAAAAGTTATGACCAAAACATCAAGCGGTCAAGATATCATATTGATCGATCAACACATCATATTGATCGATCAATACCACATTGATCGATCAATCTCACTATTGATCGATCAACCATCATGTAGATCGATCACCCATCCTATTGATCGATCAACCATCATGTAGATCGATCAATTTCACCATTGATCGATCACCACTGTCGGGAATGAACCCCCAGCAACCTTACTTGCTGTTTTTATCATTGTTTATATAGTTTGATCGATCAATCACTTATATTGATCGATCAACACTAAATTTGATCGATCAATCACCTATATTGATCGATCAACACCCAATTTGATCGATCAATCACCTACATTGATCGATCAAAACCCTCAGAAATACACAGCCATAATGTTTTGTCATTTTTGATTTCTTTTCATCCAAATCTTCTACGATCTTCATCGTATCACACACAAATCCACACTAAACTAAAACAAGGATTTGTTCTATAATCTAAACCATTAAAATCAAAGAAAACTAACCTTTCTTCGATCGATTTCGCGCCTTTAAGGATCGTTGTCCAAAAGGGGTTTCGAAACGAAACTTTCGGATTTCCACGATGAATCCACAGAGATCGATCACAAGGACTTGAAGATGATGCCGTTCATCCTTACGCGTCGATCTTAACCTCTTCCAAGCACGGGAGACGATTCCAAAGTGATCGGCTCTTTGAAAATGGGGTTCTTTTTCCTTAAAAGAAATAGGGGTTTCTAACGAAAGGGGCTTGAACGGTCCAGATTTATAAACGGCGGAACACCATCGATACCGACGTCACGAGCCTTGCGACGAGTGCGGAGTCCTCTGCGCGATGGCGATCTCGCGATCGAAATCTCACAAGAAGGGGTTTGAAGGTTGACGGGGGCTCTCTCTCTCTCTCTCTAGCTTTCAAATTTGCAAGGCTTGCAACCGGGTGAAGCTTCTTTGAGAAGCTTTGCCTTTTAATTAGCTAAAGGGTTTGGTTTCGGTGCGAAGCGATAACACTGCAAAAGTGTGTTAGGCTTATCCACTTGAAATAGAGTTTGGTTTCGGTGTTGAGCGGCACACGATGCGTCGGTGCACGACTCATCTACTAAAGGCCTAAATTAAATCTTTTAACTTGATTCCTTTACACACACAGTATCTTAGACATGCTTACATTATTTATTTAATATTTTTAAGGTGACCTTGTTTTCCGTGCCGGATACGCACACTATTTCAGTCGGGTTCGGGTTCAGATTTTTCGGGTCATTACATCTCCTCTCTCTTATCTTTTAGACGTCTCCTCTCTCTCTCCTAACCAAATACACTATTTTAGTCTCTCCTATTTTTTTATGAGCAATAGTTCAACCACCCTCCTAAAACTTCTTTTCTTAAATTATATCCTAATACATATCTCTCCCTCTCTAACACAGGATTAGGCCATCGAAATGTCATTTTTCTACTATTTTATCCAAACAGACCTTAAAAGTTAAAAATGAGGCTTAGCCCAGTTAATATGGCTCTCAGCTATGGCAAATTGGCCCTAATGCCTATTGATAGGAGCACGAATATATATAAACAAAAGATTTCTTTTTCTTTTTAAATTTTGTTAATAGTAAATGAATGTTATTTTTATTTTTTATAACATTATATATTTCTTATTCATACTTTGGCCCCCTCCCATGAAAGTTTCTAGCTCCGTCCCTGCATACGTTCCAAATAGTTGTCACAAAGCCTATTTTTATCATTTTAGTGTGTTTTAATCCTATAGCTTTACTAGCACAATGTATCATTGAGTGCTTTGTATCAAATGTTGGAGATCGTTTTTCATCCCCATCTTCAACACAATAGATCTTGAGATTATGGTCAGGCCATTAGAATGTCATATTTTTTTATCATGTTCGATATATGCCTATGATCATGTTCATTTTGTGGATGTGTGCCACATGGAATAAAAATTTGAGTATCTGATGATATGCCCATGATCTCAAGATCCATTAGTTTGAATAGTGGGATGAAAAATAACCTATGTCGTATGATTCAAAGCAATCAATAGTTGATTCCCATGAAACCAAGTTGAGAATGAGTATATGGTGTTTTATTAATTACCACAATTTAACTCGTATTTAAGTAGTTAGACTGGTTAGTGTATTCAATCTCATATGAATCATAAATCCATAAAATTTGACCAAAATATGATCACAACATGATTGAATATCGTTGTTATGCACACATTTGTACAACTATATGGCGTACATCCAGTAATTAGAAAACGCAGGAAAATGAGTTCAATACAAAAAATAAGACTATTAGCGGCAGCCAAAAGTGCCGCTATTAATAAAAAAAACCTTGTTATTTCAATAGCGACAGTTTTTTTTTAATAGCGATAGTTTTGGCTGCCGCTAATAGTCTTATTTTTTGTAGTGATTTTTCGAAAAAAAATCAGAAATCAGAGTTTTTGTTAGTAACTTAAAGAACGCATCCCAGAAAAGCCAAAAGTTTGAGTAAGCAAGTAATCTGCATGATTCTGGTCAAGCGTGAATACTGAGAACCGTTTTGTGCATAAAAATTCAAAGATTAGGATTGTATCCAATCTCCCCCTTCTAGCAGTCTGAAAATAAGTGACCAACACTAGATAATAACTTCTTTTTTTTACCATTTTTTATACCAAGCCCCGGTGAGAAAGGGGAAGGATCATTGTTAGGCTCACATATCGACCGAGCCATCATCCATAGTTCCACCTCTTCCTCTTCCTCTACACCACTCGCTTTCCTTGTATCTTAGCATCTCTAGAAGAAGACAAGGTTTTCAATATATTTATTGGCATTAAAGTGTAGTGATTCAATTTCATAATTTGATACACCTAATTTATTTATATGTGTCTAATAGCCTATACACCGCATGCCATAATTTTTTAAAACGTCTTAATTAAAAATATATGTTTTAGTTTTTCAAACTCTTATATTTATTTCTGTCATTAATTGACACAAGTTATGCGGTAGCCTATTGGTTAGAGGCTTGAGTTAAAAACAAGAAATCAGAGGATTGAATCATGGTATGTTGGTTTTAAACCTTTATTTTAGACCTTGAAATAAATGTCTATACATCTTTCTATAGTGCGTTAGCCTAACACCGGATGTTTTCCTAATAAGCTAAAAAGGTATTAAGGGAAAAACCCTAAATCATAATCTCATTTAGAGTTCTTCTTAAGAATAGAGGTTTTTCTCGTAAGAATTCCTAAAGAAGAGATTCCAGATCCTCTTTTTCTAGAACTTTTCTTTTGTAAGATCAGTGAGACGTTTGCATTTATTCTCAAGCGGCCTTCGCCTCCTTCTAAAGGCATCGTAGTGGTAAGGAACTCGATTGAATCACGGAGATACAATCGATCTAGGTATAGAGAAATCATGCTTTTATTTAAAACTTAAATGTTGAATCAAATAAAATTTTCGTAGTAAAAATGACTTTTTATTGCATAAATAACGAATTGTATGGCTTAGATGTGAGGCTTACTATGATGAATGTTTCTAATGTTGAGATTTATGTTCATAAGAACCAGGTACAATCCTACTATACAAATTTGGGGCACTTCACGGAATGCTCCGTCAAAATCGATCGATTGTGTTTGGAGATCGATCGATTTTGGACGCTAAGGCATAGTATGCTCACAGGTCTTAATCGATCAATCGAGTTTGGTTAATCGACCGAACAATTTTTTGGACGATACTTCATGGAATGCTCTCTAGTCAAAATTGATTCGATTTCGCTTATAAATAATGTCATGCTCTCGGTTGGGATCGATTGATCGATTCTAAAATCAATCAATCGAGCCGATAAATAAATTGGTTTGAAACTTAAAAGAGGAATCGATCGATCGAAAGGTGTAAATCGATCGATCGATTATGAATGGGCAGGTTTCTTTTTTAGTTCTTTTTACAAATGTCTCTTTAAATGTTAATATTTATGTGCAATGACTATATTCATATGCACTTCAATGTTTTATGATGATGCACGAATTGCATGATTAAAACACATGAACAAGATAAAATGTTGTTATGATCATGTTTGATTAGACCCAATGTCTTGAGAGAGACGGAATCTAACAAACATTAAATAATAGGCATTAGACCCAACATCTTAAGAGGGATGGAGTCTATATAAACAATGAATAAGAAAGTATTAGACTCAACGTCTTGATCGAGACAAAGTCTAACTAAACATGAATAAAGAAGTATTAGACTCAATGTCTTGAGTCGGGAGGAGTTGGGATCCAACCTATGAACTCACGAACTTGAGGTTGCAATATTATCAACCTTTCATTGTGCTACATCCCCAAGTTGATGATTGTATCTTATCAGCGATAAATATGAAATATTGTCTATTGCTAAAAAAAATTGTATAGAAATATAAAATCAGTTTGATTCTAAATTGTGTATTTTGAGATGTGATAATGCTAAAGAATTCTTCTCATTTGATTTTATTCAAATTTGAAGAAATATGATATTATACCTTTATCGATAGTAGTAAGGAATAATGGAATCAATAGAAGCATTTAGGAATAAAACTCATGAGCAATGCCCACTCTAGGCCATGAGAAATGCTCATGTTAGGCCACGGGTGTACTTTTTTTTTCATTTTAAAGTTTTTCATATATATGATCATCACATGAACCACACAATTTAAAATTCACTCATATTAAAGCATTGGAATCATCCAATCAAATCACTGTAATATGGACCGAATATCGCTTTAATATAGACCATTGTTGGTCCATATTAAATCGCTTTCATGAAATGACTCCAGCTCTAACTCCACTACAAAAAATAAGACAATTAGCGGCAGTTTTTTGAAGCAAAAACTGTTGCTATTAACAAAAAAAAAAACTATTAAAGGCTATTAAGACTATTAGCGGCAAGGGTATTAGCAACAATTTTTTTGTAAATAGCAGTATTTTTTACTGCTGCTAATAGTCTTATTTTTTATAGTGATCAACCTACTTTAAAATTATAATAAATTAAAAAAACTCTACGTCTCAACCGAAACTAAGATGTATCGGCTGATACGGTATCGGATACCCGAGTTGAGATACCGATACATATCGGGCAGATTCGTATCGGTTTTCCAAGAAACCGATACGTATCGCCGATATGTCGGTATCAGCCGATTTTTATACCTTAGGTATAAGTGATGGCCATCCACATGAAACACTTAGCCTAAATGGATGCTTTTCATAGCAAATTTCATTTAAAGTGGTGATTGGAGCCCATCCCAAGAGGTGGCAAGTGTTGTTTGCCCAAAGAGATAGGTTGCAAATTCGAGTCCAGGAATCAACCTCTATCCAAAATGGCGGTTAGGTTGCCTACCATTTACCTCTCTCAAACCCTACTGAAAGAAAGAGAGCCTTCTGCATTGGGTGCAACCTTTTATCAGAGCCGGTCCCTAATACTGATGATGATGATGATGATGATGATGAAAACAAAATAATTTCATTATATTTACAACCACCCCACACAGAGCTAAATCCCTATTATATTTTATTGGCATTCAATGAAATTTTCTACATTAGAAAGAAAATAAGCAACAGCATTCAATAATAGGGTTCTACTCTATTCCCCCACCTCCTTTAGAATGAAGGGAATTGGATCTGTGAGGAACACTTCCCATTAGGCAATCCGGGGCACTCGATGAAGTTAGACCCCGATACGTCCACGCACAGATAAATCTGATACAATTGTTTATTACCCGAACTATCGGTGTTGCATTCGATTCCGGGTTCGTGACCTGTCACTTCCCTTATGGCCTCGCTTACGCTCTCTAAAGTATAAAATCCATCGTCCGGCTCAATCCCTAAATACCGTCACAAAAATAATTCAAAAAACTAATTTAAAAAATGATTGATTGGTAGAGTACAATTGCAATTATTGCACCTCAGAGTAACCCTTTGAACTTGTTGATTACTTGAACCTGGCCTGAATAATTATTCAGGATGGGCCGGGGTGTTTCTAATTCGGCCCCTAGGACTTAGGCTGAATAACCACTTAAGGCTTGTGGCTAGCTTATCAACCGGGCCTACTTTGGTTAGCCAATATCCAACCCATGGTTGGACCAAGCCTGACCCATTAATCCTCAGACATACACCTAAGTAGAATTTTGAAATGGCTAACTAATTGAGTATATTTTTAAACATCTATGTTGTGGAGTACATAGTTCTGTTATACTCCATTAATCAATCATTTCAAAGATTTATTATTGAAATATGATACTAATTGCAGTATTCTCACCAGCATTCTTTAGAATTTGCAGGATGTCTGCTTTGCTTCTCAACGCGAGAGTAGCTTTGAAGTATCCGTGTTGATTGAAAACAGACTCAGCGCAGGTCCCGTGCTTTTCCCATTCATGTTCCCAAAATGCCGAGCCGTTGCCGCTAGGGCAAGCGAGAGTTGGCCACGCCTTTTGCAGTTGGCTGACGAGGTCCAAAATCTACACACAAATATAACCGTAAGTTATATACTTTTCTCCGTTCCGATTCGAGGGCATTTAAAAGTACAAGATAAACCATTTTACGACTTAAAAATAAACTTTAACCAATGATCAATGAAATTATGGCTGGAAAAGTGGCTGGATCAAACTTTCGGAAAAATTTCAATGATTTCCCTCAAACAGTATTAATTTTGGCTTTTTTATATATTATATATTTTTATTCTCTCCGAAATTTTCCCAAAAAATTCTACATTTTTATCAAAATTGTACCAATAATTAAATAAAAAAACTCACGTTAGAGATTTTTCTAACCACGGATCTCAAGGGACAAGAAGAATTGAATTTTCGACCCTAGGACCTCATCAAGTCATCATATTCCAAAAATCTAAGAAAGGATGGTCCGCTGGGGGTTGGTCATTTAAGAGCCCCATTGATGACCATAAATTCGGCATATATAGGAGATTCAATTTATTTGAAGATTTCTCACAGGAAAACACCTTTGACTGCCATGAATCCGATGATGGCTGCCTTGAATCGGATGATGGGGACCCTTTTTTATTCTAATTTTTCAGACAATAGATCTTGAGATCATGACCCTTCAAATAGTTAAATCTTGATTTCACGTGGCACACATCACCAAAAGTGATCGTGATCATGATCATACTTATCATATGCTCACTTTTGGGGATGTGTGCCACGTTGAGTCAACATCTGACCGTCTCATAGGTGCGCCATGATCTCAAGACCCATTTGGTTGAAGATTAGGACAAAAAACAACCTCTAATGTCGGATTCTCGGATAGGTTCGCCATGATCTTAGGACCTATTTTGTTGAAGATTGGGACAAAAAATATTCTCTATCGTCTGATTCAAGGCAGTCAATAATTTTTATGGTGAAAAACCATGTGTTCTTCACAAGATTAACGGGTGCAAATAACGTCATCCATTTTTTTTCTTCTGTTTTTTTTATCAGATGTTGGTAAGGCCCACTTATGAGTCTATCGGTGTGCCATCCCAACTTTAGGGGGAGATATGAAGACCGATGTAACACATATTGGCTGGGACCCATAACTTAGATCACATTAAGCTTTAAAACAGGAGTAGTATGGTCATTTGATAAATAAGATGGATAGCCCTTTAGGTAAATATTTCAGGTAAAATATGAGATATAGGTATAAAATTGACATTATTTTATAAAGGGAGCCATTACTTGCACACATTTTTTAAGTGATTGCACCGAATTTAAAGAAAGACTTGATATTTTAAGGACATATGATAAATGCAATATATGCTTTTGATTTGAAGTTCATGATCAATAGATCTCTAGTACATAAAATTGGAGCAAAACACGATATTTGTCATATGATCTATTGTAGTCAACTGTTGAATTATATAATAGTCTTTGACTCCATTTAATCAAATGATAAAAATTATATTTTGTTCTAATCTTTTGCAATTGATATCTTTAAATTATGGCCTTCAAATCAAACAGGCTTAGATGATGATTTTACATAGTAGAGGTCGCCAAACTTGCAAGTCTTTCTTTTAAATTTGGTGCAATCCGATACAATCACTAAAAAAGAGTGTGCAAGTAATGGCTCCCTTTTCTAAAAGAGACTTATTATGATAAATTTATCATTATTTTATCATCGTAAAGGTGGTTAGTGCATTTAAAGCTGCTCTATTTGGAAGTGGATTTCAATATCCTTAGGTGCACCTTTCCCCATCTTTGAAAAACAAATAATAAATTCTCATAAAAAAAAATAAAAAATTTAAATATATAAAAATAAAAATTCATCTTCTTATAAGAACTTTAGACCCTCGAATATTTTGTTTAAAATAAAACTAAATTGGTACCATTATTTGCACAATTGCACCCATTAAAAAAGTGGTGCCCTCACTACAAAATAATTGATTGCTTTGAATCAAATGATAAAAACTAAGCCTATAATACATGCTGGGGACAAAAACAATCTTCATCTACTCATCAATGCATTCAATGGTTTTAGGACTGGGTACGCATACCTTTTAAAGGACCGCAAATAATGGCATCCAAAATATAATTAAATCAATGGACATATATGGTAAAGTTACTTACTCTCTTTCCGAAAATAATGTCAATTTTCTACCCATTTCAAACATTTATGAGAGAGAAAATTTCTATAAAATGTTTACCTAAACGGCTATCCATCTTATTTAAAAACTGACCAAATTATCTATGTATTAAAGGCTTAATAAGACGTAAATTATAGGTAAATATGTAATTTTATAATAGAATTAGGTTGGGATTAGTTCAAGTGTAAGCTTAGGATTATCCAAAGTTATCAAAAAAAATAAATTATAATAGAAAGTATATATTTGAGATACCTTTTTAAGTAAATTTTTTTTGATAAAATCTTATATGATTATTTTTTTTTAAATGATATAAAATATTTATTATTTTCTACAATGTTCCCTATTTCTAGTGCGATATATATCATGACTTCCTGCACTCTTATATGTGAAAAATAATACGGTGAATGACTATTTCCTTGAACCTTGACCAACCATTCTCTTTTATTCACACAAATATATAATATTAATATAAGGTAAATTTATCATAATAACTCTCTTTCCTAAATTAAAGTTAATTTTACACTAATTTCAAACTTGTATTAAAGGCTTAATAGGATGTAAATTATGAATAAATATGTAATTTTATAATAGGAGGAATGTTTTGAGACACCTTTTTAGTAAATCTTTTTGATAAAACCTTATACGATTATGATTTTTAAAATGGTATAAATTAGTTATTATTTTGTAAAATGGCTCCTACGTCAAGTGCCCTTAATATAAAATGTTCTAAGTTCTAATATTATATTTTCATGATATCAAAAATCGGCCGATACCGATCGTATCGGTTTCTCAACAACGAATCGTATCGGTATCTTAATGTAGTATCGGTATCTTATCCCGACGTCTGGGCGTATCGGCCAATACATATTGGGTATGGGCCGATACCTCTATTTTCTTTTCTTTTTAAAAAAAAAAATAGTTTGATATGTATCGGTCCTCCATAGACCGATACCCAAGTCCGATACCGATTTTGACACCTTGATATTTTTCCTTATACCTTGGCCAATTGGCCACAGGTGGGGTCCAAACTGTTTGTACAAGGCTGGACTTAGAACCTCACGGTTTTCATCAGATGGTAGTACAAACTCTGATCTGATCTGATAACAAATTATTTGATAAAAAAAATTTGCATTGGTTGTTAATATTAAGCAAGATGCTTAATATGAATTCTGAAAGCATTGGTTGTTAATATTTAAATTACATTTTTACTCAAATCTATTTTAATTAATCACCAAATAAATAAAAATTAGCACAGAAGAGGAAAAAATATCATACCTTGGAGTACACAAAAGGGTTTTGAGGATCGCAATTCGACGGATAACTCCCATCGTTGTAATTGGGCCAAAGTCCATGAATGCCAAAATCGGTTGCCGGCTTACCGGATTTCGGGTAGCAACAACTTTGCGATGTGTCGCAGTAGGCCCCGGGCCACTAAGCCAAAACAAATGTGAGATACCAGTAAATTTAGTACTTATAGTAGAATTAATAACACTCTCAGCTGTCACATATTTTTGTCCTAAAGATGATCTCAATCATTAGTATCAAAAATCAAACGATACCGATATGTATTACGTGTCGGTCTCCTCGAGAACTGATACCAGTATCTGATATAGGTATGGGGGTGGCACGGTATCACTATGAGGCCAATACAGGTCAGTACCAGTTTTGATGATACCTTATCCCTATAGACCGATACCCGATACTGATACCTTGATCACAATTGAAATGCATTTCAATTGCATTTTGACATGTTCGCTCACGACTCGATCCCGATATCGGGATCAAAGCAAACAGAGATCAGACCCATTAGACCCTCGTTTGTCTCGATCGCCAAAATGACGGAATACGAGCCTAAACGAGAACACGGTGGGTGCAAATGTAACGACCCAGACCCACATGACACAATATTGTTCGATTCTGGACTTAGGTCTCCACCCCCGTTTTGTTTCTGGCATTTGCTTAAGTTCCCACCCAAAATGCGTCCTGATATATAGCGTCCGCAATCACATATAGCCCAACATCAGGACTTTTCCCTATCCGATGTGGGACTGTTACATCAAATCTCACAGTATAGTGGAGAGAATTACCTGGAGAACAAGGTAGAAGAAATCGAAATCCTGAGCTGCAGATAGAACTGAGAAAAGGGCTAAGATGAGACCCTTGATGAGAATTGGAGAAGTTGGTTCCATGGTTTCTTGCACTAAGAGAGGACCCAAGTGGATTCTCCTTGCTGTTTCTATCTCTATGGAAAATTGCGTAGGCCGATATCTATATTTATAGACAAAAATATAGGGATTTTTTGGTCGGCATATTCGATGAATATGGCAATTTTTCTTGCCTTCTATATCCTTTCTTTTGTAATTTTTCTCTTCTACTCTCATACTGTTTATGGAAGAAGAGAGTTGACTCGGACGAGTTAGAAATTTGGCTTTTACTGGGGTGGGTTGGCGAGTTTATGGGGGCAGATAAATGGTTAGAAATGAGGTCATGGCCTCATGGGTCCGAGAATGGATAAAGAGGATATGGGAAGTCATCAACTTTGGTGGTGCTCCCATCTCTATCTGCCAATTGGTGTATTGCATAATGATCTGAACCATCCAAATGTTCTCAATTCTTTACACTAGATCAATGCTCCAACTTATAATAGACATCACACTAGCTAATCATTCCTTTTAGATTTTAATTTAAATATAAGTAATGATTCGCATTACACAACGGCTTAGATTCAATTCTCTTGTGTAGTGCTTGTACAAACTTGCACATAGAAAAAATTCATTTTTAGCGTAGCACACGAGGAAGAGACCCATACTAGGAAGAGACCCGTATGAAGGGCCGGAGCAAGCGTGAAGATTAGAACTCATTACCTATTGCTTCCACAAGGGAAGAGGATAATCCTACTTTAAAGTACGAGCAATAAGGTGAATTATGGTCAAACGATATGATTGATTAGATTGAATCACCGTTGATCCTTCACCTCATGTTGCCCCGATTCTACTAAGGATTACCTTTAGGGCCTGTTTGGATATGGGGAAAGGAAAAGAAATCATAGGAAAGGAAAGAAAATGTGATACTTTCCTATGTTTTGCAACAAAATTGTGTCACTGGAAATCATAGAAAATTTTAAAATTTTCTTTTCCATTAGAAATCGACAAATCCCTCTAAAATAAGATGATTTCATCGAAAAACTTTTGCCGATTTCTCTCTTTCTATGTCCTCTATCTCTCACTCTCTTTTTTAATAAATAAATTGAAACAAAATCAATTATTGAAAAAATTATAAAAATTAAACTAAAATAATAAAAAAAAAAAAAAATTTTAAAGAAAAAAAAATAAAGATGAAATAAAAAAATCAAGAATAAAAATAAAAAATAAAATAAGACTTAAAAAAAAATAATGATAATAATAATTTTTAAAATAAAATAATAAAAAAATTTTAAAAAAATTTAAAAATAAATAGATAAATATTAAAAAATTAAAAAATTAAAAAATTAAAATAAAATAAAAATTTTAAAATAATAAATAATAAAAATTATAAAATTATAAAATTATAAAAAATATAAAAAATATTTTTTAATAATATAAATAAATAATAAATAATAAATAAAATTAAAATTAAAAATTAAAATTAAAAAATTTAAATTTAAATTTAAAAATTTAAAAATATTAAAAATACAAAAATTAAAATTAAAAATAAATAAAATAAAATACAAAAATTAATAAAATAAATTAAAATTAAAATTAAAAATTAAAACTTAAAAATTAAAAAAATTAAAAATAAAAATAATTTTTTAATAAAATAAAAAATAACAAATTAAAATAAAAATAATAATAATAATACAAATTTTTAAAAAAATTTAAAATTTTAAAAAATAAAATATAAATATAAAAATAAAATATAAAAAAATTATAAAAAAATAAAAAATAAATTAAAATTAAAATTTTAAATTTTAAATTTAAAAATTTTAAAATAAATTAAAATTTAAAAATTTTAAATAAAAATACAGAAATTAAAAATTTTAAAAATTAAAAATTAAAAAAATAAAAATAAAATAATTTCTTTTTAATAAAATAAATTAAAATCAAAAAATAAAAATATAAAATACAAAATTTTAAAAATTAAAAAAATTTTAAAAATAAAATTAAAATACAAAAATTAAAATTAAAATTAATAAAATTAATAAAAAATAAATAATAAAATAAAATAAATTAAAAATAAATAAATTAAAAATTAAAAAAAAAATTAAAATATAAAATAGTTAAATAATAAAATAAAATAAATAAATAATAATAATAAATAAATAATAATAATAGTATAATATAATAATATAAATAAAAGAATTTTTTTATTTTTTATTTTTATTATTTATTTTAATTTAATTTATTTATTTATTTTATCAAAAGAAAGAGAGAGAGAGAGAGACAGAGTGATTTTATTTTTTATTTTTTTATTATTTATTTATTTATTTTAAAAATAAAGTAAAATAATAATAAAAATTAAATTAAATATAAAAAATTTAAAATTTTTAAAAATATATAAAAAGAAAAAAATTAAAAATAATAATAAATAAATAAAAATTAAATCTCTATCTCTCTCTCTCTCTTTTTCTTAGCTCTCTATTATTATTCTTCTTTTTAGATGCCTCTTTTCCTATCTCTCTCCTAAAGTTTCTCTCTCTACATAATTCTTTTAATTTTTCTCTCCTCAAATTTCTCTTTCTTAAACTCACTTTTCTCTTTCATAAATTTTCTTTCTCTCACAAAATTTTCTTCATAATAGAAAATTAAATTTATTAGGTATATGAGATATACTATCGATAATGGTTATTTTCTATTTTCTATATGCCAATTACCAATTCAAACACCGAAAAACAATAAATTCTTATGAATTCCCAAAGAGCTGGAATCCATTGGATTTACAAAATCTTTTCCTATGTTTTTCGAAAAATTGCCGAACAGACCCTTAATGTTTGGACAACAATAGAAAAGATTACCTCATGGGCAGAGTGACAAATTTAATTTTTCCCAATATTTCGGTAGGGGAAAATATATTGAATAGAGATACCCTGAAATAAATAACAACTAATGAAAAAACGGGTTGAGGAGAATACTCCGGTGCGCTCAGTGGCCAGATCACATGCCACATGATAATCAACCCAAAACAAATCCCATTTGGGTTATCATGTGGCATGTGATTTAAAATGTTATATATATATATATATATATTTGCCCTCCATTTGATGGGTCAAGGATAAAGGTAATGCCCCAAAACTTTGGTGCATTGCTTTTTCCCAACTTTGACTACATATTTAATGGTGGAAAAGTCATAAAAAAAAATAAAATTTATGGGATCTAATCGACCTTGTCTAAGTTGTAGTGGCACCTAATCCTCCTGATAGACGCCACATAATGGTCAACTTATGGCGGGTGTAGAGATTTCTCTACACCCAGGCGCATAATCCTGGGCCTCATGGAAAAAAAAAATGTAAATAAATAAATAAATAAACACCTATTACCAGTGGAGATGAGTTGGGCCAACCTAACAGCCTGGCCCAAACAAAAAATTTAATGTTAGATGTTAATCAATCAAGGAACATTGATGACACTATTTTGGCGCCAAGTGTTATCTTGTGGTGCATTAAGTGATTTATTTATATCATATTCATCATTAGATTGCATAAAAAATCATCTACATCATGTGATTAAGAGCTTAAAAGCACTTTAAAGGTAAGACGACCATGCAATTATTCAAATCTGTTCAAACTCTTTATTTTTTACAGTTTGAACCTCTTGATGAGATAATTATAAAGAAAATTTTTTCATGCAACCTTAGAACTTAATCCAATCTATATGTTTTCATGTGTACAAATAATCCATAACCTCTTGCCAAGTCAATTTTGGAATGAGTTGGGTTTTGAACCTTTTGGAAGTGGACTCAACCCAATTATAGAGTCCAGGCCCAATTTCTTTTATGAACTTCTTTGAGAATTATCATATTAGGAAGTTTATGTAAAACATAACTATCTTTAAGACTATGATTAGAAGTTTAGAATTATCATATTAGGATTAGGTTTGATTGAATTGTATTAGCCTCTTTTTTGTAAGATCTCTTTGAATGAAAGTAACAAAGATTGCCAAGATGTAGCCATAAGAAACGGTCTCTCCAAAGGCATAAATGGTTGGCAGTTCACGTTCTCATCATCCTTGGTAAAATCAAGTCTACCTCGGAGACATTCATAAACCGCTCTAGCATATTTCTTGGCAGATAACCCCAATTTTGGCGTGGTTCTCTCTCTCTCTCTCTCTCTCTCTCTCTCTCTCTCTCTCCAAAGTAATCATATGGTATCAGAGCATACGACTTGGCATCCAACCTCCTCATCTCCTTCTCATGCCTCTTCTTTGCTCTAACAATGTACCTCCTACCCAGCCCAGTCACCCACACCAACCACCTTCTTCCCTCCTCTTGTGATTCCCAATCTGAGACTTCATCACACGTGGTTCCTTTCAGTTCCCCCGTCTCTACCAACTCCACCAATGTCCCTTGAGATTTCATCTCCACCGTCATTTGCTTGGATGACCATCACCAACATCTTGATGTTCATCATGGACCTAAGAAGAATCTCAAGTCCATTGCCTAAATGTTTGGGGTTAGCTCATATGTTTCAAGTTACATTTCAAAGTTTAATTACACATATTTTTCTCATTTTATGAATAGGTAACTGTTGGATTGCCAGATGTAAGAGGGAGGGAGGAAATATTAAAGGTCCATAGCAACAACAAGAAACTTGAGAAGGATGTCTCTCTCAATACCGTGGCAATGAGAACCCCCGGATTAAGTGGTGCAGACTTGGCAAACCTCATGAATGAAGCAGCCATTCTTGCAGGCAGAAGAGGCAAAGAGAAGATAACAATGAGTGAAATTGACGATTCGATCGACCAGATTGTGGCGGGAATGGAGGGTACCGCGATAACAGACGGAAAGAGCAAGATCCTAGTGGCTTACCATGAGATTGGGCATGCCATTTGCGCGTAAGTTTCACCGACTACCTTTTGCATGAACCAACTACTATTTCGTGTTCTTGAAATGCCTTTGCCTTTTACTCCATTTAAAATTTCTTGATTTAGGGATTTTAAAGGTGTAAAATGATTTATTTTTTTTCTCTTATTCAATTCATTGTTTAGAAGGTATCCATTATATCTTTTCCCATAATTTTGGTAATATAAACTAACCAATGTTCAGAACCTAGTCAGCTTTTGGTTGTCATTGCAGAGGTGAGTGGGTGGTGGTTAAATGGAATATTTGATTCAGTTTTAATAGGAGACTAGGCACTATGCTCTCTGTAGGGGTGTGTGTATTCAGCACTTCAGTTGAAGTGACTGAGCAAAGGGTCCTAATCTTGTTAAATAGCTGACTGAGCGAAGGGTCCTAATCTTGTTAAATAGACCTAACAATTCCTTTACATAGCCTCCCTGTTTACCTCATTTATGCAAATTAAATAACGACACTGATTCAAAAATCGTATTTTGATAAGTAACAAGACAATGAATTCAGCAAAAATAATAAAATAAAAAATACATGCTTACAAAGAAAAAACAAAATTAAAAAAGTGACTACAAAGAACCAAAATGATATTTATGTACTCAGCAAACTCCATAAATAGGCATTGTTGCACTGTATAATGGAAATAATTACTCAAAATGGTCTTTATTGATCTGTTAATTTCAGGACGTTGACCCCGGGGCATGATCCAGTACAGAAAGTTACTCTTATTCCTCGAGGACAAGCTCGTGGTCTAACTTGGTTTTTACCGCACCCAGAATTCCGTGCCATCAGGATCATACTCTAGATGATCCCCGGGACAAATCATATGTGTCTGCTTGTAAAGCGGAAGCCAAGCAGACACCACCCAGCAGTGGTGGATCAAGCCAGTCACTTAGCAACGCATTTAGTCATAAAGAACAATAATATTAAGACAATTAATTCTATATTAAGCAAAGAAAATGCATTCTCGAAAAGGAACCAAGAAGAACCATTGGTGATGGACATCCATCACCCAAACAATGGTTCCCAATAGTGGTTCCGAATAGAATGCGTAACTATACAATAAATAATCCTAATAAAATGTACACAAAAGTGGCCACCGGGCACACCATAATCGAAAAGAACCAAAATACAGTATAACAGACACTAGTACCCAGGCTACGGATAGAACTCGTCACTTTGAGCTTGGTCTCCTCGTCTTGACCTCGGCCTTTGGGTCAGTCGGTAGTGCAGGTCACTCTCTACTAACGACCTCAGAACCTAAAAAATTAATTTAGAACACAGGGTGAGCTACATCATAGCTCAATAGAAGAATTCCAATTAAATGAATTGAATATGCAGATCATGCCATCTCATAACAGAAATCAAATCAGGAGCGTACAATCATGACAAATCAAATCAATTACTAAGCTTTTAGACAAGAAATCAGATGTTATGCAAGTATATTATCAGAGAGCTTAAATTGTGTATATTTAACTTAAGAAACTCCCGTGACTATATAGCACGGAGTAAACAGGAATGTCCGATAGGAAACCCCAACCAATCGTCGTTCACATGAACAATTTTGAAAGTGCAACAATGCCTCATCTATGGAGTGCAATTGCGCCGAGGATTACAAGCAGCTGCACAAGTGTGCCAGGCATCGGATATACCGCCGGGTCGGTGGGGATCATCTGGTTTAAATCATCAAATCACTTACGTATATACCTCACAGATCAGATAATGTAATCAAGCAAGTTTTGTAATGCGAATCGAACGTAAATCAAAATAGCAGAACTCAAGATATGCACATGTTTGGTAAAAACAGAAATCAGGGCATAGATATGAGATAAACATGGAATCATACTCAAAAACAGTTTAGGTTGGTTTTCCCCTACCTCAGGTCAATTTATCTTCTAAGCAAATCCAAAGCCTTTTCAAGGTGTCAGGGTTTGATTCCTAGATCATAAACATAGTACTTAAATGTTAGGGATGTCAGAAAGCTAACCGGCACAATGTCCGATGGTGTTTAATCCTCAAAACCAAAACAGAACTAAAACAGGGGTGATTGATCGATCACCACACTCATTGATCGATCACTACCCCTTGTTGATCGATCAATCCCTCTCATTGATCGATCACCACCCTCTGAGTTCTCATCCTAACAACCAAATTGATCGATCAATACACCTTATTGATCGATCACCTGTCATCATTGATCGATCAATACACTTATTGATCGATCAATAATCCCTCTTCTACACTCTTCTATACAGTTTAAATTGATCGATCACCACCTTTGTTGATCGATCAATGCTCCCTGTTGATCGATCACTACCCCTTGTTGATCGATCACCAACCCCTTTTTCAAAAACTCACCCTTCTGTTCACATTAACTATTTATACAGATTGATCGATCAATGCCCTCATTGATCGATCAATACCTCGATGATTGATCAATACTTCTGTTGATCGATCACCAACTGTCATTGATCGATCACTCTCCTGTTGATCGATCAATGCCCTCATTGATCGATCAATGCCCTTCGGGCATTGAACTTCTAACATTTTTGGGTCTCTGTTCCCCTATTCTGTCCTATATAGATTGATCGATCAATGGGCTTCATTGATCGATCACCACTGCTATTGATCGATCACCACTTGTGTTGATCGATCAATAATGACAGAAACTCTGTCATTTATGAAGTTCATCTCCAACCCTATTTTTCATTAATGGTTCTCAACTACCATTATCACCACATCTATGCACCTACTTGGGCATCTCATTTGCCCCTATTTAAACATACAAACTCACCTTTGTTCGGGCCCTTACGGGGTTTCGGCTAATCGATTTGAATGAGGGTTTCGGATCTAGTTTCCGGAGTTTGTCGTCGCTACGGCTTGGATAAGTCGATGCCTAGTTTCCTTTCAACCCTCTAGACCACACACACTCTTAAGCTAGTGTGGAGTGTCCTAGCTCATCTCTCAATCCTCTATCTCGGATAATGTGGGATCCCCGGGTACCGCTAACTCCGTTTCTCAAGGAACACCCTCCGCTTCTCAGCTTCTAAAGCAAGGGAAAGAGGGAGAAGAAGAAGAAGAACTCCCTCTAGGTCTCCCTTCCTTCTCTTATAAGCTAAGAAAACAGATATTTCTGTTTTCCCCTTATTTTTGTTCCGGTGTGGAGCACTAACACGGTCGCTACGACGCGAAGTGCTACGCTAACCCTTTATCCAACCCAGACTTAAACAAAAATTCAAATGTGAACTAATCTAACCGTGGTATAACCTTATCTCAACTAATATTACTTCTTAATATTTTTGCACGAGATCTAAAAAAATTTAGTTTCATGTTCTAGATTTTTAGGGTTGTTACACTGCTCTTGTTTCTAAGAAGCAGATATTTGCTAGAATAGTTGGAGGTCGAGCAGCAGAAGAAGTGATTTTCGGAGAAACAGAGGTGACTACTGGTGCAGCTGGAGACTTGCAGCAGATTACCCGGGTAGCAAAACAGGTCAGTTAAATGAAATCAATTTTCAAATTGAAGAAAATAACCAATTGGATTAATCACTGCCAGCATGTAGGGGTGCAAATTAAAACAGAAACCCGAAAACTGTGCCTTCCAACTGCACCAAAACCGATCGAATCAACACCGAACCAAACCGCCTTGGTTTCGGTTTTGGTAATCAAACCAAAACCCGGGTACGGTGTGAAACCAACGAAAACCCAAAAAAACTAAAGAAGAATATGAAGAAAACCGAAAATCAAACCAACCCAAGGAAACCAAAATCGTGATTCCTTTTGGTTTTGATTTGGAGTGGTTGAGAAATTGCCAACCAAATCGAAACTTTTCGCTTAGGATTCGTTTTAGACCGATACTAAACCAAATTTCATCAATTGTTAACCCAATTTACACCTCTATCAACATGTAGTGAGAAATAAGTAGAAGTTTTGCAAGCAGGCATCATGGTTTAGAAGAAAAATATGAAGGGTGGGAAAAGCAGATGACTTATCAACCTATTCAAAAATTGCCCACTTCCAATTGCATATTTGAGGAAATTTTCACATTTTGGGAAATAAGTAAAGAAGTCAAAGAGTTCCCGTTAGGGATGTCAGCGGTCGGCCTACCATTGCCCACCGACACGGTTTTCAACAAGGTCAAGATTCAACTCAACCGGGTGGTCGAGTTAGGTGGATTGGGTTGAAACAGTAAATTTTGATGCAACCCAACCTGACCGATAAACTATGTATATTACGAGGGTTTGAGGGGATTAGTGGTTAATGAACCAACCCATCCCCAGTTTTTCGACCGGGTCAACGTAGATTTGACACAACCCGATATGAATGCATTGACAACTTGATGCTAATTGTGGACGATCATAACTATTTTTCATTTTTAAACAGCCGATTAGTGTATCTTTGATTCTTGATCGAGATGGTCTAGCGTTTGGATGTCCAAGATTGAGCCATGGGCATTGTGAGATCCAGAGTACATGAGGCGGTGATGTTGTCGAGAATGCTAGCATGGAATTCCATGTCGGAAAAACTTGCGTAAGATATCGATAAAGGCAAGAAGGAAATTATTGAGAACGACATACAAGTTGCGAAGAACCACATAAGGAATAATCGAAGCTATCGAAAAGCTAGTGGAGGTGCTATTGGAAAAGGAAACTCACGGAGATGAATTTAGAACAATTTTATCGAAGTTCTTGATAATTGGTTGGACAAAATAGATACAAACTTTGTTCTGAGCTTATCAAAGTATGAGCAGCCTCATTGATATAGAATTATACGGTCAAGTAGTGTAATAATAAATCCCAAGTATTATTTGTGATACTAAAATGGTCATATCATTGAGAAACTATTATGTGGTGCGAGACTTGACGCTAAACTATTACGCGATCTGAGACTCAAACCAGGTCACACGTGAACCTATCTGACCGGTCTAAGATGACTTAAAACTACTTCATATCAATTCATTAACCATCTCTATGAAACAAGAATGGCTTGAATCTTCATTAGCCATAAAATAAAGGCTTTAGGTCGATTGGCGAAAAGAATGACTAGAAACTGATGGCAACTAGTGAACACAGCGGTTCAGCCAGGTGGAGGTGGATCTTGGTTATAAAACATCTAATCTAATACGGACGGAACAGACTCAAAAGGAGCGGCTTTCTTTCTGCCCAAAGAGGCTAGAGAGACAAGTGGAGTTCATTATACTTTAGAGTTTCTGGCAGTCTAGTAATAAGCACAAAAGATACAGAAGATCCAATAGTTTATACAGAAAGCTTTCATGATATATAACAGTATCTATCTGTCTATGGTTTCACTAACTGTGAACATATTCTAGTACGTCTCAGAAAATTCAAAGAGAGGCTCACTCCATGCTATGGATAAGAGCTTAGGAGCTTACAAGTTAAAACAGACACATTTTGCGTTTTGAAAAATCTGAATGCCTCGTAATTTTAAGATTTGGGCTTAATTCAGGGCTCACTGAAATCATCAGACATCAACAGATCTTGAATTGTCGATCTTGGGTTGGGCATTAACATTTCCCGCATAGAAGCCGATCTTAGGCTACACAAAGCCAAATTAGCCACTAAAGAAGCTGCAATTGAGATTACAATATAAAGAGACCAGGCTCTATCCATCTTGCTTAGCACACTCTTGATCAATCCTCCCATGGAAGCACCACTCCACAAGAAAACCATTAATTGATCTGATAGAATTTAAACCAATCCTTCAGAGGGGATCACAAGATCCTTCTTCTGACAGAAATCAATGTCCTCATTAATTGTAGGCATGGCTCAAAATATTGACCGATAATTCAAATTATCGGACGAAATGATTCAGTTTCGATCCCCACCGAAACGAAATTTTGGTCAAAAAATGTATGGAGGAGAAATTTTCGGCCGAAATTTTGTACCAAAATTTCGGTTTCGGTCATGCCCAAAACCGAAAATGAAACCGCTATTTTGATCCTTGATTGTGAGCGTCTGAAATATGACTTCCATATCAAAGAAGCAGCTGGCGCGGAAGCACCCAAATATCACCACCGATCCACACGATGAACACTCTAACAATAATGCCAAAGAGAGAAAAAATGATAGTGGCTAATGTGAAGTCTCAACCCTACTGACTTCTTTCGTAAGCGCGAATAATGAATTGCAGTGGTTTTTGGTCAAACTCAGACACCAGCAGGTAGGGATGCAACGTTTGATTGCCAAAACTGATCCCGAACGGTCCGAAAACAGATACGGACTAATCCAAACTGAACCGATTCCGGTTCAGTTTGGTTTTCTGAACCGTTTAGATAGGGTGAATATTAAAAACCGAAAAACACAGACACACACCGAAAAAACCACAAAATTCCTTTAAAATATGAGAAAATTTGTAAAAATCTGATTTGAAACCAAACCGAAAAAACCGAAAGTTTCAGGTTTCAGGTTTCGGCTCGGTTTCAAAGAAAAAACCGACTCATTTCGGTCCGGTTTCAGTTCTAGCTGAACCGAACCGAAAACCAAAAATTTCGGCTTCAGTTTGGTTCGGTAAACTGAACTTGCATCAATACCAACAGGTAAAGGACGAAGAGATTGATCTCACGAGCAGGTAAACAAAGCACATCTATCTAATTCACGACCAAGGTTTTTGAATTCTGCTATGCAATTTTCCTACTGGTTATCTAATATTCAAGCTTGTCAATTTCAAAAACAAAACCCTTAAAATGAATTACCTTGGTCCTCTAAGAATTCTCTTATTCATCTGCTCTATGTCCTCAGTAAGAAAATCAATAAACTTAAATATCCCACATCGCTTGTGGGCTAGGTCTTGGGCTGTATATAACTTGGGCAAACAGTAGTAAATATTACTCGGGTATTAGGTTTTCGAATTTTGCTTACTACTCCAAACTTTTGTTTTTTGGCAAAAAATACTCTAACTTCAAATTTTTTAGAAAAACAATATTTTCACGGATTTTAAAACTTCAAAATACCATGAAAATACTGTTTTTTCTAAAAATTTCACGATATTTTGAAGTTTCAAAATCCGTAAAAGTATTGTTTTTCTAAAACATTTGAAGTTGAGTTTTTTTTTTTTGAGGCATTAATTTCTAAAGTGCTCATATTTAAACTTACCAACGAATTGTCCATCCATAAGTTCAAGGCAGTTTCTATTTTAGAAAAAATAGAACTTATTAAATTGTCCATCCATAACTTGAGTATCGACAAATTCTCTTTTTCTTATTTCTTAAAAAAAATTTTAACATATTGTTGAATGGTCCATGGCTAAATATTTTAGTATAATTCTCCATTGATGACTTCACAAACACTTTTTCAAAGAGTTGATTCAATACATCGTGGGAACATGTATTTCTGCCTGCCGATATTTGCAACCAATGATTCTATAGTTGCAACTAGGGTTTTTCCATGTTGATACCGTTGACCTCTTTTAATCGGGCGATAGAGATGGTGTTTCGTCCCAATTTTGGACAAGACTAATCTCTATATCCTAGGTAATGTATCGTGCGGTTAGATTCAATGCAGCACAATACCAACAAGGGTACCTCTATATCCTAGGTAATGAATCAAAATTGACTATCTGATAGGTGCGATGTGATCTCAAGATCATTTGTGTGGAAGATCGAGGTGAAACACGACCTAATATTCAAACGGTAAGTTTTTTATTTCACATGTCACACATCCCCAAAACATGGCCCTAAAAATGTTTGAGCGTGATGTGTGTCATATGATTCAAGGGATTTTTTTAGAGATCAATGACATTTGGAAAAGAAAAAAAAGGACAATTTGATAGGTGCAACATGAACTTAAGAATCTTTGTGTGGAGAATCGGGGTAGAACCCGATCTCCATCATCTAATCCGAAGCAATCAATAGTATTGAAGGGGTTTCAGTGGGCACTAATAGAGGTACCCATTATATAGGGTAGCTCATTCACGCATTCTCTGAAGCCACATGTGCAACCCCTTAAAAGTTGTTGATTGCATCGGATCTGATGATGGAGATCGTGTTTCACCCCGATCTTCCACACAATGGATCTTGATATCATTTTGAACATATCAGACACTCAGTTTTTTATTTCACATGTCATAAATCTCCAAAAAATGCCCTTATAACGCACATGGCTCACTCTCAAACGTTATAATAGGGTCATATTTTGGGGGATCTGTGATATGTGGAATCAAATATTGATCGTCTAATAGGTGGGACGTACATGATCTCAAGATCCTTTTTATAGATGATCGGGGTTAAACCCAATCTGCATCATCTGATCCGACTCAATCAATGGGTTTTACGGGTCTCCAACATAAGCGCTTTCAGAGAATGTGTAGGCGCGATTAAAGCTATCCCATTATATAATTGCAGGCAATAGCTCCCACTATTTGAAGGGAGCGACTACTCTGAAAGCGCCCATGTCTCAGACGCCTTAAAAATCATTGATTCCTTCGAATCAGATGATGGAGATCATTTTTCATCCCAATCTTCCATACAATAAATCTTGAGATCATGGCACACCTATTAGGCGGTCAGTTAGTCGGTCAGTTTATGATTCCATGTGTCACAAGTCCCAAAAAATAGTTCTAAAATTACGTTTGAGTCTGATGAATGTTCTATTGTATGCGATCCACCATATATTAGTGTCTAAACGTTGTTGAATGGTCTGTCGTATGCGATCCACCATATATTAGTGTCTAAACATTAATATATATAATACATAGAAGCCGTAGCAGTTTTCATATTTTTCCCTTAAATGGTGTCACATATGTGTGAGAGAGAGAAACTTCTACATCTAGGGGTGTAGAAGGGTCGGGTCAAGTCGGGTCAACTTGACGGGTTAAGCAATACAACCTACACGAACGGATTTGCTTTCAGATTTCTTACCCATCAGGTCGACTCGAAAATCTCAGCCATTTGATTAAACAGGTCTGGCTCTGGTTATAGTTTTCTGATATGAACCCGTCTTGACCCAATCCAACCCGACTTGACCCAACACCCTACCTTATATGTTTAACTTAAGTTTGCCCCAACCTAACCTGAATCTTTTCTAATCGGGACGGTCGGGCTGAGTCGGGTTCTGATTAAGGGTTTCAATAAATCGGCTCTCTAAGATTTCATTATCTAATTGTTTCTAAAAAAATGAAAGCTAGGCATAATTTCCTTATCTAACTCATCCTTGTATTTATAAGGTGTGAGTTGGGTTATATTAGTCAACCCTCACCACTATAGTTGGTACTCTCTCACGCTGCTCCACAATTGTCATATGTGCGTGCACGCGTCGCCGTCTGTTGTCGAGGCTGTCTCGGCCGAATGACCGTATAAAAAAATATGGTGTCAACTGAGTGAAAAATGAGTGATGAAACATAATATAATTTTACTAGTCAATTTTCCGTGTAGTTGACACTATTGACTCCACAATTTTATATTTTCTTATTTTGATTTTTTTTTCTATATATATAATAGTTATGTTCATCAAGTCGTTCCTTTATGTAGCAACTGATCATGTGCTTGAGTGCCATGTGACCGTAAATTAATATGGGACCAAATAAGTTACCGGGTCCTTAATACCAAGCTATCTTTATCGATAGTAGTAAGGAATGATGGGATTCGATAGAAGCATTCACGAATAAAACTCATGAGCATTGCCCAATCTAGGCAATAAGAAATGGTCATGTCAAGCCACGGGTGTATTTCTTTTTTTCATTTTCAAGTGCTTCATATAGATGATCATCACATGAACCACACAATTTAAAATTCACGCATATTAAAGCATTGAAATCATTCAATCAAATTCACGCATATTAAAGCATTTGAATCATCAAATCAAATCATTGTAATATGGACTAAACATCGATCCAATCAAATCATTGGGACAAAAAAAACGATCTCTATCATCTGATTCAAGGCAGTCGATCAATAATTTTTATAATGGGAAACCATGTGTTCTTCACCAGTTTAACGAGTGCAAATAACTTCATCCATTTGTTTTTCTTCTTTTTTCATCAGGTGCTATAGGGCCCATTTATGGGTGTATCGGTGTGCCACTGCAACTTTAGGTCTAGCAAGCGGAGATTTGAAGACCGATGCATCGACATATTGGCTGGGACCGAGGCCTACATATATAATAACCATTTCATTCTATTTCAGTGTCCTTGAAATCCGTGAATACTAATTTGATATTCGTGAATATTCAAAATTTTGAACCCAAAAAATCCGTGCAGTCTTGATTACGCAAAAGATTTTGAAGTAGTATAATAGTGCAAAACATTTATAGCATGAATCCTCTTTTTGCTAAGTGCCCTTTTTTTCTTTCTATCTTTTAAGAATCCGGAAATTTGAGTTTTTTCAATTTTATTTCCGTTCAATTTCAATTTGTTTTCTTTTATTTTCTCAGTTTTAAAGTTTTTTTAAAACAATTTGAATTTATTTATTTGTTTTCTCATCTTATCTCTTTGATTTTCATGGGGCTGAAAATTCGCATTAACAAGCACATGTGGACTAAGATTTGTCAGTGTGCAGCCAGCCAAAGTAGCACATGACTCCTCTACCAAAACTAAAAATATAAAGTATTAAAAAACATCATTTAATGGTGTTTCAGATTACAAGGTGGAGCACCTTATCATCGAAATCTCTCACACCATATATCTAAATATCTTGATCAAAGAAGTACGTGGCACAATAGGCTCAAACTTTTATTTTTAAATTATCTTTAGGGATGTGTGGCAAGTAGCATAAAAAATTGATTCTGATGGCATGTTTATAATATGAAGACCTATTTGAAGAGGATTGGAATGAAAAACGATCTCCATTGAATGATTCTAAGCCATCAATGATTTTTCACATGTACCCTTAAAGAAACATTGGGTGCAAATAAAGGTTTTTATAAAATGATAGATGGGTAGGTCAAATGAAAAGGGAAATGCGTGAAACGTGTGAACTCTGAAGATAAGAATAAGTACTAAGAAAAGGAAATTAATAAAAGCAATAAGTAATTTAATAAAAGCTAGGAGTCTGTATCTTTCTGCACCACGTAAATTCAATATTAATTTATTTAGAAATTGAAGCATCACATGTCCAATTAGGGTCTATAAATTGATCATCGAATAGGGTCTACAACATATCTCCATCGACTGGTAGTTTGAGAGAGAGAGAGAGGAACAGAGAGAGAGATGAAGAATGTGCAACTGATCATAATGGTGTTGGCAGCCATCTTCGCGATGTCTGCCTTCTCCATCGATGCTCGGCTCAACCACCAGTTGGTTCTCAAAGCTATGGGCATCAACACCGGTAAACATAACCACCATTTTAGCTAAATCTGAGAAATAAGATGTAATATGTGTTCATACATAACTTCTCTATCTTTATAAACATAACCACCATTTTATCTTTATATTACATATCTTCTTTGCTAGTATATATAATCAGAGAAATAATAAAACAATTATTATTTCTCTCATCCTATCTCCTTCTCTCTCGACACTTGTCTCAAACGTGCACTTTGCCAGTATATATAACTTGAAATTCCATTAATAACATGTGACGTTTTACTATATTTTCTTTTCAGTTTCTAGCCATTCCTACGGTGAGAAATCGTGCGACCCTTGCATATGCACCAGAAGCTATCCTCCGACCTGCTGGTGCGGCTATCTTGGGGAGAAATGCTACGATGCTTGTGCCTGCATCTGCAGTCAATACCCTTCTCCTTTTACTGCGACCTGTTATTGTGAGGATCATGAAAAAAATTACTGTGCTATTGACCTAGCAGAAAAGCCGGATAAGGAGTAGCAGAAAAGCCAATAGGTTTTTGCGAGCGTGCTATCTATCTTTAAATAAAATAATGTAAAGCTCGTAGTAGTAGCTCTACATGTTGTGGCATATATGTATCAGTTGATGAATCTATCAACTTCTCTTGTCGATATAGGCAGAGCTGTTTCTAATGCCTTTTCTTCTCTTATTGTTTTGCACTTTTCCTTTACCATCAATGCCTGAGTTTCGTGGGGCTCACAACATGTGGGAGAACTATATATACTGAGATCCGTGAAAATGAAATATTTATGGGGTGTCCTAATACATCATAAGCACACCTTAATTATGGTTAGTGCACCCCATCACTTAACGACGATTGGAGGCCTATGAATGGGCCACTCTCTTGAATCCTTCAAAAAATCCTAAGCATCTGATAGAGGGCACCTTTGTTTTTATTTGGCCCTAAATTTTTCCCTACATGGTAGGCTATTGAAGAGTAAGACATAGCTACCAAAATCTCCATGTGTTTTATTGAAAGAACTCGGTTAAAACCTTTTTTTTTGTTTTTCATAGAACGCCCAAAACACATTTAAAAAGCATTTTTTTCTAAAATACTATTTTTCTTTTAAATCACGATTTTTATGTTTTAGATGGGTTTTCTACAAAAAAAAATTTCAAAAATTTCCTTATTTTGTTAAAAGAATATTTCTTTTAAATATTTTAAAATATTTTCATTACCTTTTTCCAAATGCTTCCCAAAATGAAACTATTGATGGGATAATGCCTCCTCACCGACATTTATACACCAAAATGGTGTTCGAATGATCTCATGTCATTAAAGTTAGATTTTTTTTTTCTCGTATCATTGAAGTAATGATTTATCATAATTTTGATGAACATTTGTGATCAATCTAAATTTTCTAAGTGACAATCTATCCTTGGAACATGTCTCATCCTAAAGAAACTAACATGCGGATAAATGGATGTAAACCATCTAATTGAAAAGTTTATTATCAGTCGTTAAAAATACAACAGTTAATGTGATAGTCCCTGGAACATCCGATGGTTTATCTCTCCTTAAAATATTATTTTTGGGCAAGTTGCACTTCAATCTATGGTCTATCCCTTTGACGGCACAGATCACCAGCCCAAAGCTTAAACGCTTAAACCATTGATGATGTGAGATCATTTAAACATCATTTTGGAGTTTATTTGGAGAGTGTCAATTATAGATGTTCTATTATAGGCTCAGTTTTAAGTGAGTTAATTTGAAGGTATGTTGATCTTCAGTTGGCAAAAGGGAACATGATTGATGGTTGATGGTATGGGATTCACGTTCACTTTTTGAGATGTGTGCCACATGGAATTAACATCTGATCGTTGGATGCTAGCCCTATGATCTCAAGCATTGAGGCAAAAAACAATTTATATCGTCTGATTTGAAGTAATCTAACGGATTTTTCCCTTGCTTAAGTGAGGTTGCTATAGCCAAATTAAATACATGCAGGTCGTTTCTAATGAGAGAGTTTAGCACAGAGAGGCCCTTGCTGCTCCGTCATTAATATCCCCGGGACCTGCAAAACATATATTCAACTAATGATCCTTTATTATCTCTAATGAAGCCCCAAATGAAGGCACCTTCATCACTAACTCACCCATCAGTACTTCTTTTCATAAAGTCGGTCTTCAGTTTTGCCCAAGTCATCAATACTTCTTTTCATAACGTCAATCTTCAGTTTTACCCAAGGACACTGCTTCCTGGTGACAAGAACGCGGTGACTAATATTCCAAAGAGATAGAATCTGACCATCAGACGGATCGCATTCTAAGCATTTCTCCTTATCCATTCTAATAACTTTACAAATTTTCTTAAGCAAAATTCTATTTTGAACTTACTCCCCCTCCTACTCTTCTCGTGCCATACGTTCAAGAACGGAGCCAAGGGGGGGCTAACAGGGGCCATGGCCACCCCGCTTATTTAGTTTTTTCTCTTTCTCTTTAATTTATCTTACCTATACGTCAAAATGATTGACCCCGTCTAAATAAATGCACAGTTGAGCTCTCTCTCTCTCTCTCTCCTATCTTTTAGGCATCTCCTCTCTCCTATCTTTTAGATGTCTCCTCTCTCTTATCTTTTAGACGTCTCCTCTCTCTCTCCTAACCAAATACACTATTTTAGTCTCTCCTATTTTTTTATGAGCAATAGTTCAACCACCCTCCTAAAACTTCTTTTCTTAAATTATATCCTAATACATATCTCTCCCTCTCTAACACAGGATTAGGCCATCGAAATGTCATTTTTCTACTATTTTATCCAAGCAGACCTTAAAAGTTAAAAATGAGGCTTAGCCCAGTTAATATGGCTCTCAGCTATGGCAAATTGGCCCTAATGCCTATTGATAGGAGCACGAATATATATAAACAAAAGATTTCTTTTTCTTTTTAAATTTTGTTAATAGTAAATGAATGTTATTTTTATTTTTTATAACATTATATATTTCTTATTCATACTTTGGCCCCCTCCCATGAAAGTTTCTAGCTCCGTCCCTGCATACGTTCCAAATAGTTGTCACAAAGCCTATTTTTATCATTTTAGTGTGTTTTAATCATATAGCTTTACTAGCACAATGTATCATTGAGTGCTTTGTATAAAATGTTAGAGATCGTTTTTCATCCCCATCTTCAACACAATAGATCTTGAGATTATGGTCAGGCCATTAGAATGTCATATTTTTTTATCATGTTCGATATACGCCTATGATCATGTTCATTTTGTGGATGTGTGCCACATGGAATAAAAATTTGAGTATCTGATGATATGCCCATGATCTCAAGATCCATTAGTTTGAATAGTGGGATGAAAAATAACCTATGTCGTATGATTCAAAGCAATCAATAGTTGATTCCCATGAAACCAAGTTGAGAATGAGTATATGGTGTTTTATTAATTACCACAATTTAACTCGTATTTAAGTAGTTAGACTGGTTAATGTATTCAATCTCATATGAATCATAAATCCATAAAATTTGACCAAAATATGATCACAACATGATTGAATATCGTTGTTATGCACACATTTGTACAACTATATGGCGTACATCCAGTAATTAGAAAACGCAGGAAAATGAGTTCAATACAAAAAATAAGACTATTAGCGGCAGCCAAAAGTGCCGCTATTAATAAAAAAAACCTTGTTATTTCAATAGCGACAGTTTTTTTTTAATAGCAATAGTTTTGGCTGCCGCTAATAGTCTTATTTTTTGTAGTGATTTTTCAAAAAAAAATCAGAAATCAGAGTTTTTGTTAGTAACTTAAAGAACGCATCCCAGAAAAGCCAAAAGTTTGAGTAAGCAAGTAATCTGCATGATTCTGGTCAAGCGTGAATACTGAGAACCGTTTTGTGCATAAAAATTCAAAGATTAGGATTGTATCCAATCTCCCCCTTCTAGCAGTCTGAAAATAAGTGACCAACACTAGATAATAACTTCTTTTTTTTACCATTTTCGATACCAAGCCCCGGTGAGAAAGGGGAAGGATCATTGTTAGGCTCACATATCGACCGAGCCATCATCCATAGTTCCACCTCTTCCTCTTCCTCTACACCACTCGCTTTCCTTGTATCTTAGCATCTCTAGAAGAAGACAAGGTTTTCAATATATTTATTGGCATTAAAGTGTAGTGATTCAATTTCATAATTTGATACACCTAATTTATTTATATGTGTCTAATAGCCTATACACCGCATGCCATAATTTTTTAAAACGTCTTAATTAAAAATATATGTTTTAGTTTTTCAAACTCTTATATTTATTTCTGTCATTAATTGACACAAGTTATGTGGTAGCCTATTGGTTAGAGGCTTGAGTTAAAGACAAGAAATCAGAGGATTGAATCATGGTATGTTGGTTTTAAACCTTTATTTTAGACCTTGAAATAAATGTCTATATGATGTGATATTTTAATGTAATGTTTTACTCAAGTCTTGCGAATCGGTTTGTATATAGTGGAGTGCGAATGCAGATCGTTCCCACGAGGATTAATTTTGAAATACCTAAAAGAGACAAGCAATTCTAGAAATCTATTAAGATCTAACAGTATTCTACCAATTTTATGATTTAAGCGGTTGGTGGTAATTAATGACTACAAACTAAAATTCAATTGATGATTCACAAATAAAAGTGAAGATGATGATAAAGATGAAGATACTAAATCCTCCCATCTTTGGTCCGTTCTTCCTATAATATAAATCTAAGGATTAAATTATGAGATATTTCATTAGTAACAAACATCTTTTATGGAAGATCAATGGTCAACACCCTAATAGGTTCCACGTTGCATCCCTGCAATCAGGACTTAGATGATTTTCATATATCTAGATCTGGGATCAAGGGTACGGCTACACACATGATCTCAGGTTCACATAAAAATCATCCCCAAGGTGGGTGAAAATTCCAACAAGAATACCACTTACAAATCTGAAATCAAGGGCATGGCTCTCACACTTTATTGATTAGGGATATTTAAGATAAAATTACCATTCTGAGAACCAAGATCCAGGGCATGGCTCGGCACACTCGATCCCAGAACATAATCGTAATTAGATCCACACAATGAAAACACAAAGACCATAACAATGATAGGGTAAAATTACCGTCACAGATCTGAGATCCCGGGCATGGCTCGGCACACGCGATCCCGGTTAGTGGCGGGGATTTCATCCATTCATGATAGCACAACAACCATAAAAATAAAATCTCATATTTTAATCCTAAATTTATATTATTAAAAGTACATCCCTCGGATGGGAATCATTAGATCCCCATCCCTATAAATTTAGCCACACATATTGTAAATAAATGACATAAATAAATAAATACGGGAAAATAACATTAATTAAAATTACCTCAAACTTCAAAATAAATTACGTTGATCCACACGGATGATAATCTTCAGAAACGAAATAAATGCAGGAAATAAACTTTGAACAAAATTTAGGAACTGAAGGAATGAGTACTGAAAAATTAAAGAACAAAGCTCTCAAAAAGAATAATAAAATTTATCTATTTCTATGTCTAATTATGAAAAATAATGGCTAAAAACTAAGAACACTAAAAACTAAAACTCTCTAAAAAAAACTCTAATTCTAATCTCCTCTTCCCCGAAGTGTTTGAGTCACTTTAAATAGACCCGTCGTGCGGAGGTCTCCTAAGCCTACTTTTCCGGGTCGATTAATCGACCAAGGGATGTCTATCCATCGAGCCGACAGAGAGTCCCAAAAAACAGGTTCACAGTGTCATATTCGTGTCAAACTTAAACTCTGGCTCGATTAATCGACCCCAGAAATCCGTGAAATTCAGCACTTCTTCTTGGTTCAGACACTGCTTCGGTATTTTGGCCATAACTTTCTATCCCGAACTCGGATTGAGACGATTCTTACGCCGTTGGAAAGCTGACGAAAAGATCTACAACTTTCATGTTTTGACAATTTCGTAATTCGACCGTCTTGAAGGTCCAAATTTAGCCGCAAGTCGTACCAAGTTCTTGATTACCCGAAGTTGCGGTTTTGACATTATATTCGTAATTCTTGTCTTTTTCTATACTTGGCTTGTATTTACGAAACACTTCAAATCTAATCAATCTCATCAGATAGCCTTCATCGGACAGCTAAATATAGGTATTTAGGGGCGAAATATCCTCATTTTTCAGTACTCATCACTACATCTTTCTATAGTGCGTTAGCCTAACACCGGATGTTTTCCTAATAAGCTAAAAAGGTATTAAGGGAAAAACCCTAAATCATAATCTCATTTAGAGTTCTTCTTAAGAATAGAGGTTCTTCTCGTAAGAATTCCTAAAGAAGAGATTCTAGATCCTCTTTTTCTAGAACTTTTCTTTTGTAAGATCAGTGAGACGTTTGCATTTATTCTCAAGCCTTGCCTCCTTCTAAAGGCATCGTAGTGGTAAGGAACTCGATTGAATCACGGAGATACAATCGATCTAGGTATAGAGAAATCATGCTTTTATTTAAAACTTAAATGTTGAATCAAATATAATTTTCATAGTAAAAATGACTTTTTATTGCATAAATAACGAATTGTATGGCTTAGATGTGAGGCTTACTATGATGAATGTTTCTAATGTTGAGATTTATGTTCATAAGAACCAGGTACAATCCTACTATACAAATTTGGGGCACTTCACGGAATGCTCTCTGGTCAAAATCGATCGATTGTGTTTGGAGATCGATCGATTTTGGACGCTAAGGCATAGTATGCTCACAGGTCTTAATCGATCAATCGAGTTTGGTTAATCGATCGATCAATTTTTTGGACGATACTTCATGGAATGCTCTCTAGTCAAAATTGATCGATCGATTTCTGGGCGATAAATAATGTCATGCTCTCGGGTTGGGATCGATTGATCGATTCTAAAAATCAATCAATCGAGCCTGACAAATAAATTGGTTTGAAACTTACAAAGAGGAATCGATCGATCGAGCAGGTAAATCGATCGATCGATTATGAATGGGCAGGTTTCTTTTTTAGTTCTTTTTACAAATGTCTCTTTAAATGTTAATATTTATGTGCAATGACTATATTCATATGCACTTCAATGTTTTATGATGATGCACGAATTGCATGATTAAAACACATGAACAAGATAAAATGTTAAGCCATGATCATGTTTGATTAGACCCAATGTCTTGAGAGAGACGGAATCTAACAAACATTAAATAATAGGCATTAGACCCAACATCTTAAGAGGGATGGAGTCTATATAAACAATGAATAAGAAAGTATTAGACTCAACGTCTTGATCGAGACAAAGTCTAACTAAACATGAATAAAGAAGTATTAGACTCAATGTCTTGAGCGGGGTGGAGTTGGGATCGAACCTATGAACCTACGAACTTGAGGTTGCAATATTATCAACCTTTCATTGTGCTACATCCCCAAGTTGATGATTGTATCTTATCAGCGATAAATATGAAATATTGTCTATTGCTAAAAAAAATTGTATAGAAATATAAAATCAGTTTGATTCTAAATTGTGTATTTTGAGATGTGATAATGCTAAAGAATTCTTCTCATTTGATTTTATTCAAATTTGAAGAAATATGATATTATACCTTTATCGATAGTAGTAAGGAATAATGGAATCAATAGAAGCATTTAGGAATAAAACTCATGAGCAATGCCCACTCTAGGCCATGAGAAATGCTCATGTTAGGCCACGGGTGTACTTTTTTTTTCATTTTAAAGTTTTTCATATATATGATCATCACATGAACCACACAATTTAAAATTCACTCATATTAAAGCATTGGAATCATCCAATCAAATCACTGTAATATGGACCGAATATCGCTTTAATATAGACCATTGTTGGTCCATATTAAATCGCTTTCATGAAATGACTCCAGCTCTAACTCCACTACAAAAAATAAGACAATTAGCGGCAGTTTTTTGAAGCAAAAACTGTTGCTATTAACAAAAAAAAAAACTATTAAAGGCTATTAAGACTATTAGCGGCAAGGGTATTAGCAACAATTTTTTTGTAAATAGCAGTATTTTTTACTGCTGCTAATAGTCTTATTTTTTATAGTGATCAACCTACTTTAAAATTATAATAAATAATTAAAAAAACTCTACGTCTCAACCGAAACTAAGATGTATCGGCTGATACGGTATCGGATACCCGAGTTGAGATACCGATACATATCGGGCAGATTCGTATCGGTTTTCCAAGAAACCGATACGTATCGCCGATATGTCGGTATCAGCCGATTTTTATACCTTAGGTATAAGTGATGGCCATCCACATGAAACACTTAGCCTAAATGGATGCTTTTCATAGCAAATTTCATTTAAAGTGGTGATTGGAGCCCATCCCAAGAGGTGGCAAGTGTTGTTTGCCCAAAGAGATAGGTTGCAAATTCGAGTCCAGGAATCAACCTCTATCCAAAATGGCGGTTAGGTTGCCTACCATTTACCTCTCTCAAACCCTACTGAAAGAAAGAGAGCCTTCTGCATTGGGTGCAACCTTTTATCAGAGCCGGTCCCTAATACTGATGATGATGATGATGATGATGATGAAAACAAAATAATTTCATTATATTTACAACCACCCCACACAGAGCTAAATCCCTATTATATTTTATTGGCATTCAATGAAATTTTCTACATTAGAAAGAAAATAAGCAACAGCATTCAATAATAGGGTTCTACTCTATTCCCCCACCTCCTTTAGAATGAAGGGAATTGGATCTGTGAGGAACACTTCCCATTAGGCAATCCGGGGCACTCGATGAAGTTAGACCCCGATACGTCCACGCACAGATAAATCTGATACAATTGTTTATTACCCGAACTATCGGTGTTGCATTCGATTCCGGGTTCGTGACCTGTCACTTCCCTTATGGCCTCGCTTACGCTCTCTAAAGTATAAAATCCATCGTCCGGCTCAATCCCTAAATACCGTCACAAAAATAATTCAAAAAACTAATTTAAAAAATGATTGATTGGTAGAGTACAATTGCAATTATTGCACCTCAGAGTAACCCTTTGAACTTGTTGATTACTTGAACCTGGCCTGAATAATTATTCAGGATGGGCCGGGGTGTTTCTAATTCGGCCCCTAGGACTTAGGCTGAATAACCACTTAAGGCTTGTGGCTAGCTTATCAACCGGGCCTACTTTGGTTAGCCAATATCCAACCCATGGCGGGCTGGACCAAGCCTGACCCATTAATCCTCAGACATACACCTAAGTAGAATTTTGAAATGGCTAACTAATTGAGTATATTTTTAAACATCTATGTTGTGGAGTACATAGTTCTGTTATACTCCATTAATCAATCATTTCAAAGATTTATTATTGAAATATGATACTAATTGCAGTATTCTCACCAGCATTCTTTAGAATTTGCAGGATGTCTGCTTTGCTTCTCAACGCGAGAGTAGCTTTGAAGTATCCGTGTTGATTGAAAACAGACTCAGCGCAGGTCCCGTGCTTTTCCCATTCATGTTCCCAAAATGCCGAGCCGTTGCCGCTAGGGCAAGCGAGAGTTGGCCACGCCTTTTTGCGTTGGTGACGGTCCAAAATCTACACACAAATATAACCGTAAGTTATATACTTTTCTCCGTTCCAATTCGAGGGCATTTAAAAGTACAAGATAAACCATTTTACGACTTAAAAATAAACTTTAACCAATGATCAATGAAATTATGGCTGGAAAAGTGGCTGGATCAAACTTTCGGAAAAATTTCAATGATTTCCCTCAAGTATTAATTTTGGCTTTTTATATATTATATATTTTATTCTCTCGAAATTTTCCCAAAAATTCTACATTTTTATCAAAATTGTACCAATAATTAAATAAAAAAACTCACGTTAGAGATTTTTCTAACCACGGATCTCAAGGGACAAGAAGAATTGAATTTTCGACCCTAGGACCTCATCAAGTCATCATATTCCAAAAATCTAAGAAAGGATGGTCCGCTGGGGGTTGGTCATTTAAGAGCCCCATTGATGACCATAAATTCGGCATATATAGGAGATTCAATTTATTTGAAGATTTCTCACAGGAAAACACCTTTGACTGCCATGAATCCGATGATGGCTGCCTTGAATCGGATGATGGGGACCCTTTTTTATTCTAATTTTTCATACAATAGATCTTGAGATCATGACCCTTCAAATAGTTAAATCTTGATTTCGCGTGGCACACATCACCAAAAGTGATCGTGATCATGATCATACTTATCATATGCTCACTTTTGGGGATGTGTGCCACGTTGAGTCAACATCTGACCGTCTCATAGGTGCGCCATGATCTCAAGACCCATTTGGTTGAAGATTAGGACAAAAAACAACCTCTAATGTCGGATTCTCGGATAGGTTCGCCATGATCTTAGGACCTATTTTGTTGAAGATTGGGACAAAAAATATTCTCTATCGTCTGATTCAAGGCAGTCAATAATTTTTATGGTGAAAAACCATGTGTTCTTCACAAGATTAACGGGTGCAAATAACGTCATCCATTTTTTTTCTTCTGTTTTTTTTATCAGATGTTGGTAAGGCCCACTTATGAGTCTATCGGTGTGCCATCCCAACTTTAGGGGGAGATATGAAGACCGATGTAACACATATTTGGGACCCATAACTTAGATCACATTAAGCTTTAAAACAGGAGTAGTATGGTCATTTGATAAATAAGATGGATAGCCCTTTAGGTAAATATTTCAGGTAAAATATGAGATATAGGTATAAAATTGACATTATTTTATAAAGGGAGCCATTACTTGCACACATTTTTTAAGTGATTGCACCGAATTTAAAGAAAGACTTGACATTTTAAGGACATATGATAAATGCAATATGGGCGGTTTGATTTGAAGTTCATGATCAATAGATCTCTAGTACATAAAATTGGAGCAAAACACGATATTTGTCATATGATCTATTGTAGTCAACTGTTGAATTATATAATAGTCTTTGACTCCATTTAATCAAATGATAAAAATTATATTTTGTTCTAATCTTTTGCAATTGATATCTTTAAATTATGGCCTTCAAATCAAACAGGCTTAGATGATGATTTTACATAGTAGAGGTCGCCAAACTTGCAAGTCTTTCTTTTAAATTTGGTGCAATCCGATACAATCACTAAAAAAGAGTGTGCAAGTAATGGCTCCCTTTTCTAAAAGAGACTTATTATGATAAATTTATCATTATTTTATCATCGTAAAGGTGGTTAGTGCATTTAAAGCTGCTCTATTTGGAAGTGGATTTCAATATCCTTAGGTGCACCTTTCCCCATCTTTGAAAAACAAATAATAAATTCTCATAAAAAAAAATAAAAAATTTAAATATATAAAAATAAAAATTCATCTTCTTATAAGAACTTTAGACCCTCGAATATTTTGTTTAAAATAAAACTAAATTGGTACCATTATTTGCACAATTGCACCCATTAAAAAAGTGGTGCCCTCACTACAAAATAATTGATTGCTTTGAATCAAATGATAAAAACTAAGCCTATAATACATCTTTGAGGGACAAAAACAATCTTCATCTACTCATCAATGCATTCAATGGTTTTAGGACTGGGTACGCATACCTTTTAAAGGACCGCAAATAATGGCATCCAAAATATAATTAAATCAATGGACATATATGGTAAAGTTACTTACTCTCTTTCCGAAAATAATGTCAATTTTCTACCCATTTCAAACATTTATGAGAGAAAATTTCTATAAAATGTTTACCTAAACGCGGCTATCCATCTTATTTAAAAACTGACCAAATTATCTATGTATTAAAGGCTTAATAAGACGTAAATTATAGGTAAATATGTAATTTTATAATAGAATTAGGTTGGGATTAGTTCAAGTGTAAGCTTAGGATTATCCAAAGTTATCAAAAAAAATAAATTATAATAGAAAGTATATATTTGAGATACCTTTTTAAGTAAATTTTTTTTGATAAAATCTTATATGATTATTTTTTTTTAAATGATATAAAATATTTATTATTTTCTACAATGTTCCCTATTTGGTCAAGCTAGTGCCAGATATATATCATGACTTCCGTGGACTCTTATATGTGAAAAATAATACGGTGAATGACTATTTCCTTGAACCTTGACCAACCATTCTCTTCTTATTCACAGCACAAATATATAATATTAATATAAGGTAAATTTATCATAATAACTCTCTTTCCTAAATTAAAGTTAATTTTACACTAATTTCAAACTTGTATTAAAGGCTTAATAGGATGTAAATTATGAATAAATATGTAATTTTATAATAGGAGGAATGTTTTTGAGACACCTCTTTTAGTAAATATTTTTTGATAAAACCTTATACGATTATGATTTTTAAAATGGTATAAATTAGTTATTATTTTGTAAAATGGCTCCCTACCTGGTCAAGTGCCCTTAATATAAAAATGTTCTAAGTTCTAATATTATATTTTTCATGGTATCAAAATCGTACCGATATCGTATCGGTTTCTCAACAAATGAATCGTATCGGTATCTTAATGTAGTATCGGTATCGGTATCACGATCAAGACTGTTACATATTGGGTATGGGCCGATACCTCTATTTTCTTTTCTTTTTAAAAAAAAAAATAGTTTGATATGTATCGGTCCTCCATAGACCGATACCCAAGTCCGATACCGATTTTGATACCTTGATATTTTTCCTTATACCTTGGCCAATTGGCCACAGGTGGGGTCCAAACTGTTTGTACAAGGCTGGACTTAGAACCTCACGGTTTTCATCAGATGGTAGTACAAACTCTGATCTGATCTGATAACAAATTATTTGATAAAAAAAATTTGCATTGGTTGTTAATATTAAGCAAGATGCTTAATATGAATTCTGAAAGCATTGGTTGTTAATATTTAAATTACATTTTTACTCAAATCTATTTTAATTAATCACCAAATAAATAAAAATTAGCACAGAAGAGGAAAAAATATCATACCTTGGAGTACACAAAAGGGTTTTGAGGATCGCAATTCGACGGATAACTCCCATCGTTGTAATTGGGCCAAAGTCCATGAATGCCAAAATCGGTTGCCGGCTTACCGGATTTCGGGTAGCAACAACTTTGCGATGTGTCGCAGTAGGCCCCGGGCCACTAAGCCAAAACAAATGTGAGATACCAGTAAATTTAGTACTTATAGTAGAATTAATAACACTCTCAGCTGTCACATATTTTTGTCCTAAAGATGATCTCAATCATTAGTATCAAAAATCAAACGATACCGATATGTATTACGTGTCGGTCTCCTCGAGAACTGATACCAGTATCTGATATAGGTATGGGGGTGGCACGGTATCACTATGAGGCCAATACAGGTCAGTACCAGTTTCGATGATACCTTATCCCTATAGACCGATACCCGATACTGATACCTTGATCACAATTGAAATGCATTTCAATTGCATTTTGACATGTTCGCTCACGACTCGATCCCGATATCGGGATCAAAGCAAACAGAGATCAGACCCATTAGACCCTCGTTTGTCTCGATCGCCAAAATGACGGAATACGAGCCTAAACGAGAACACGGTGGGTGCAAATGTAACGACCCAGACCCACATGACACAATATTGTTCGATTCTGGACTTAGGTCTCCACCCCCGTTTTGTTTCTGGCATTTGCTTAAGTTCCCACCCAAAATGCGTCCTGATATATAGCGTCCGCAATCACATATAGCCCAACATCAGGACTTTTCCCTATCCGATGTGGGACTGTTACATCAAATCTCACAGTATAGTGGAGAGAATTACCTGGAGAACAAGGTAGAAGAAATCGAAACTGAAATTGCAGATAGAACTGAGAAAAGGGCTAAGATGAGACCCTTGATGAGAATTGGAGAAGTTGGTTCCATGGTTTCTTGCACTAAGAGAGGACCCAAGTGGATTCTCCTTGCTGTTTCTATCTCTATGGAAAATTGCGTAGGCCGATATCTATATTTATAGACAAAAATATAGGGATTTTTTGGTCGGCATATTCGATGAATATGGCAATTTTTCTTGCCTTCTATATCCTTTCTTTTGTAATTTTTCTCTTCTACTCTCATACTGTTTATGGAAGAAGAGAGTTGACTCGGACGAGTTAGAAATTTGGCTTTTACTGGGGTGGGTTGGCGAGTTTATGGGGGCAGATAAATGGTTAGAAATGAGGTCATGGCCTCATGGGTCCGAGAATGGATAAAGAGGATATGGGAAGTCATCAACTTTGGTGGTGCTCCCATCTCTATCTGCCAATTGGTGTATTGCATAATGATCTGAACCATCCAAATGTTCTCAATTCTTTACACTAGATCAATGCTCCAACTTATAATAGACATCACACTAGCTAATCATTCCTTTTAGATTTTAATTTAAATATAAGTAATGATTCGCATTATTACAACTTAGATTCAATTCTCTTGTGTAGTGCTTGTACAAACTTGCACATAGAAAAAATTCATTTTTAGCGTAGCACGAGGAAGAGACCCATACTAGGAAGAGACCCGTATGAAGGGCCGGAGCAAGCGTGAAGATTAGAACTCATTACCTATTGCTTCCACAAGGGAAGAGGATAATCCTACTTTAAAGTACGAGCAATAAGGTGAATTATGGTCAAACGATATGATTGATTAGATTGAATCACCGTTGATCCTTCACCTCATGTTGCCCCGATTCTACTAAGGATTACCTTTAGGGCCTGTTTGGATATGGGGAAAGGAAAAGAAATCATAGGAAAGGAAAGAAAATGTGATACTTTCCTATGTTTTTAACAAAATTGTGTCCTTTGGAAATCATAGAAAATTTTAAAATTTTCTTTTCCATTAGAAATCGACAAATCCCTCTAAAATAAGATGATTTCATCGAAAAACTTTTGCCGATTTCTCTCTTTCTATGTCCTCTATCTCTCACTCTCTTTTTTAATAAATAAATTGAAACAAAATCAATTATTGAAAAAATTATAAAAATTAAACTAAAATAATAAAAAAAAAAAAAAATTTTAAAGAAAAAAAAATAAAGATGAAATAAAAAAATCAAGAATAAAAATAAAAAATAAAATAAGACTTAAAAAAAAATAATGATAATAATAATTTTTAAAATAAAATAATAAAAAAATTTTAAAAAAATTTAAAAATAAATAGATAAATATTAAAAAATTAAAAAATTAAAAAATTAAAATAAAATAAAAATTTTAAAATAATAAATAATAAAAATTATAAAATTATAAAATTATAAAAAATATAAAAAATATTTTTTAATAAAATAAATAAATAATAAATAATAAATAAAATTAAAAATTAAAAATTAAAAATTAAAAAAATTTAAATTTAAATTTAAAAATTTAAAAATATTAAAAATACAAAAAATTAAAAATTAAAAATAAATAAAATAAAAATACAAAAAATTAATAAAATAAATTAAAATTAAAATTAAAAAATTAAAACTTAAAAATTAAAAAAAATTAAAAAATAAAAAATAATTTTTTTAATAAAATAAAAAAATAACAAATTAAAATAAAAAATAATAATAATAATACAAATTTTTAAAAAAATTTAAAATTTTAAAAAATAAAATATAAATATAAAAATAAAATATAAAAAAATTATAAAAAAATAAAAAATAAATTAAAATTAAAATTTTAAATTTTAAATTTAAAAATTTTAAAATAAATTAAAATTTAAAAATTTTAAATAAAAATACAGAAATTAAAAATTTTAAAAATTAAAAATTAAAAAAATAAAAATAAAATAATTTCTTTTTAATAAAATAAATTAAAATCAAAAAATAAAAATATAAAATACAAAATTTTAAAAATTAAAAAAATTTTAAAAATAAAATTAAAATACAAAAATTAAAATTAAAATTAATAAAATTAATAAAAAATAAATAATAAAATAAAATAAATTAAAAATAAATAAATTAAAAATTAAAAAAAAAATTAAAATATAAAATAGTTAAATAATAAAATAAAATAAATAAATAATAATAATAAATAAATAATAGTATAATATAATAATTTAAATAAAAGAATTTTTTTATTTTTTATTTTTATTATTTATTTTAATTTAATTTATTTATTTATTTTATCAAAAGAAAGAGAGAGACAGAGACAGAGTGATTTTATTTTTTATTTTTTTATTATTTATTTATTTATTTTAAAAATAAAGTAAAATAATAATAAAAATTAAATTAAATATAAAAAATTTAAAATTTTTAAAAATATATAAAAAGAAAAAAATTAAAAATAATAATAAATAAATAAAAATTAAATCTCTATCTCTCTCTCTCTCTTTTTCTTAGCTCTCTATTATTATTCTTCTTTTTAGATGCCTCTTTTTCCGAGTCTCTCTCTCCTAAAGTTTCTCTCTCTACATAATTCTTTTAATTTTTCTCTCCTCAAATTTCTCTTTCTTAAACTCACTTTTCTCTTTCATAAATTTTCTTTCTCTCACAAAATTTTCTTCATAATAGAAAATTAAATTTATTAGGTATATGAGATATACTATCGATAATGGTTATTTTCTATTTTCTATATGCCAATTACCAATTCAAACACCGAAAAACAATAAATTCTTATGAATTCCCAAAGAGCTGGAATCCATTGGATTTACAAAATCTTTTCCTATGTTTTTCGAAAAATTGCCGAACAGACCCTTAATGTTTGGACAACAATAGAAAAGATTACCTCATGGGCAGAGTGACAAATTTAATTTTTCCCAATATTTCGGTAGGGGAAAATATATTGAATAGAGATACCCTGAAATAAATAACAACTAATGAAAAAACGGGTTGAGGAGAATACTCCGGTGCGCTCAGTGGCCAGATCACATGCCACATGATAATCAACCCAAAACAAATCCCATTTGGGTTATCATGTGGCATGTGATTTAAAATGTTATATATATATATATATATATATATATATATATTTGCCCTCCATTTGATGGGTCAAGGATAAAGGTAACGCCCCAAAACTTTGGTGCATTGCTTTTTCCCAACTTTGACTACATATTTAATGGTGGAAAAGTCATAAAAAAAAAAAAAATTTATGGGATCTAATCGACCTTGTCTAAGTTGTAGTGGCACCTAATCCTCCTGATAGACGCCACATAATGGTCAACTTATGGCGGGTGTAGAGATTTCTCTACACCCAGGCGCATAATCCTGGGCCTCATGGAAAAAAAAAATGTAAATAAATAAATAAATAAACACCTATTACCAGTGGAGATGAGTTGGGCCAACCTAACAGCCTGGCCCAAACAAAAAATTTAATGTTAGATGTTAATCAATCAAGGAACATTGATGACACTATTTTGGCGTAAGTGTTATCTTGTGGTGCATTAAGTGATTTATTTATATCATATTCATCATTAGATTGCATAAAAAATCATCTACATCATGTGATTAAGAGCTTAAAAGCACTTTAAAGGTAAGACGACCATGCAATTATTCAAATCTGTTCAAACTCTTTATTTTTTACAGTTTGAACCTCTTGATGAGATAATTATAAAGAAAATTTTTTCATGCAACCTTAGAACTTAATCCAATCTATATGTTTTCATGTGTACAAATAATCCATAACCTCTTGCCAAGTCAATTTTGGAATGAGTTGGGTTTTGAACCTTTTGGAAGTGGACTCAACCCAATTATAGAGTCCAGGCCCAATTTCTTTTATGAACTTCTTTGAGAATTATCATATTAGGAAGTTTATGTAAAACATAACTATCTTTAAGACTATGATTAGAAGTTTAGAATTATCATATTAGGATTAGGTTTGATTGAATTGTATTAGCCTCTTTTTTGTAAGATCTCTTTGAATGAAAGTAACAAAGATTGCCAAGATGTAGCCATAAGAAACGGTCTCTCCAAAGGCATAAATGGTTGGCAGTTCACGTTCTCATCATCCTTGGTAAAATCAAGTCTACCTCGGAGACATTCATAAACCGCTCTAGCATATTTCTTGGCAGATAACCCCAATTTTGGCGTGGTTCTCTCTCTCTCTCTCTCTCTCTCTCTCTCTCTCTCCAAAGTAATCATATGGTATCAGAGCATACGACTTGGCATCCAACCTCCTCATCTCCTTCTCATGCCTCTTCTTTGCTCTAACAATGTACCTCCTACCCAGCCCAGTCACCCACACCAACCACCTTCTTCCCTCCTCTTGTGATTCCCAATCTGAGACTTCATCACACGTGGTTCCTTTCAGTTCCCCCGTCTCTACCAACTCCACCAATGTCCCTTGAGATTTCATCTCCACCGTCATTTGCTTGGATGACCATCACCAACATCTTGATGTTCATCATGGACCTAAGAAGAATCTCAAGTCCATTGCCTAAATGTTTGGGGTTAGCTCATATGTTTCAAGTTACATTTCAAAGTTTAATTACACATATTTTTCTCATTTTATGAATAGGTAACTGTTGGATTGCCTGATGTAAGAGGGAGGGAGGAAATATTAAAGGTCCATAGCAACAACAAGAAACTTGAGAAGGATGTCTCTCTCAATACCGTGGCAATGAGAACCCCCGGATTAAGTGGTGCAGACTTGGCAAACCTCATGAATGAAGCAGCCATTCTTGCAGGCAGAAGAGGCAAAGAGAAGATAACAATGAGTGAAATTGACGATTCGATCGACCAGATTGTGGCGGGAATGGAGGGTACCGCGATAACAGACGGAAAGAGCAAGATCCTAGTGGCTTACCATGAGATTGGGCATGCCATTTGCGCGTAAGTTTCACCGACTACCTTTTGCATGAACCAACTACTATTTCGTGTTCTTGAAATGCCTTTGCCTTTTACTCCATTTAAAATTTCTTGATTTAGGGATTTTAAAGGTGTAAAATGATTTATTTTTTTTCTCTTATTCAATTCATTGTTTAGAAGGTATCCATTATATCTTTTCCCATAATTTTGGTAATATAAACTAACCAATGTTCAGAACCTAGTCAGCTTTTGGTTGTCATTGCAGAGGTGAGTGGGTGGTGGTTAAATGGAATATTTGATTCAGTTTTAATAGGAGACTAGGCACTATGCTCTCTGTAGGGGTGTGTGTATTCAGCACTTCAGTTGAAGTGACTGAGCAAAGGGTCCTAATCTTGTTAAATAGCTGACTGAGCGAAGGGTCCTAATCTTGTTAAATAGACCTAACAATTCCTTTACATAGCCTCCCTGTTTACCTCATTTATGCAAATTAAATAACGACACTGATTCAAAAATCGTATTTTGATAAGTAACAAGACAATGAATTCAGCAAAAATAATAAAATAAAAAATACATGCTTACAAAGAAAAAACAAAATTAAAAAAGTGACTACAAAGAACCAAAATGATATTTATGTACTCAGCAAACTCCATAAATAGGCATTGTTGCACTGTATAATGGAAATAATTAGGCAAAATGGTCTTTATTGATCTGTTAATTTCAGGACGTTGACCCCGGGGCATGATCCAATACAGAAAGTTACTCTTATTCCTCGAGGACAAGCTCGTGGTCTAACTTGGTTTTACCGAGGACGACCACCTTGTAAGACCGGTTTCCCGAATTCCGTGCCATCAGGATCATACTCTAGATGATCCCCGGGACAAATCATATGTGTCTGCTTGTAAAGCGGAAGCCAAGCAGACACCACCCAGCAGTGGTGGATCAAGCCAGTCACTTAGCAACGCATTTAGTCATAAAGAACAATAATATTAAGACAATTAATTCTATATCAAGCAAAGAAAATGCATTCTCGAAAAGGAACCAAGAAGAACCATTGGTGATGGACATCCATCACCCAAACAATGGTTCCCAATAGTGGTTCCGAATAGAATGCGTAACTATACAATAAATAATCCTAATAAAATGTACACAAAAGTGGCCACAAGCACACCATAATCAAAAGAACCAAAATACAATTATACAGAGACACTAGTACCCGCTACGGATAGAACTTCGTCGCTTTGAGCGTCGGTCTCCTCGTCTTGACCTCGACCTTTGGGTCAGTGGTGATCAGGTCACTCTCTGTGCACGAGCAATGACCTCAGAACCTAAAAAATTAATTTAGAACACAGGGTGAGCTACATCATAGCTCAATAGAAGAATTCCAATTAAATGAATTGAATATGCAGATCATGCCATCTCATAACAGAAATCAAATCAGGAGCATACAATCATGATAAATCAAATCAATTACTAGGCTTTTAGACAAGAAATCAGATGTTATGCAAGTATATTATCAGAGAGCTTAAATTGTGTATATTTAACTTAAGAAACTCCCGTGACTATATAGCACGGAGTAAACAGGAATGTCCGATAGGAAACCCCAACCAATCGTCGTTCACATGAACAATTTTGAAAGTGCAACAATGCCTCATCTATGGAGTGCAATTGCGCCGAGGATTACAAGCAGGTGCACAAGTGTGCCAGGCATCGGATATACCGCCGGGTCGGTGGGGATCATCTGGTTTAAATCATCAAATCACATACGTATATACCTCACAGATCAGATAACAGAATCAGAAGCAAGTTTTCAGAATGCGAATCAGGAAACAGAAATCAAAATAGCAGAACTCAAGATATGCACACATGTTTGGTAAAAACAGAAATCAGGGCATAGATATGAGATAAACATGGAATCATACTCAAAAACAGTTTAGGTTGGTTTTCCCCTACCTCAAGTCAATTTATCTTCTAAGCAAATCCAAAGCCTTTTCAAGGTGTCAGGGTTTGATTCCTAGATCATAAACATAGTACTTAAATGTTAGGGATGTCGAGCTAAGCTAAGCTCGCGATGTCTGTTTAATCCTCAAAACCAAAACAGAACAAAAACAGGGGTGATTGATCGATCACCACACTCATTGATCGATCACTACCCCTTATTGATCGATCAATCCTCTCGATCGATCACCACCCTCTGAGTTCTCATCCTAACAACCAAATTGATCGATCAATACACCTTATTGATCGATCACCTGTCATCATTGATCGATCAATACACTTATTGATCGATCAATAATCCCTCTTCTACACTCTTCTATACAGTTTAAATTGATCGATCACCACCTTTGTTGATCGATCAATGCTCCCTGTTGATCGATCACTACCCCTTGTTGATCGATCACCAACCCCTTTTTCAAAAACTCACCCTTCTGTTCACATTAACTATTTATACAGATTGATCGATCAATGCCCTCATTGATCGATCAATACCCTACAGTGATCGATCAATACTTCTGTTGATCGATCACCAACTGTCATTGATCGATCACTCTCCTGTTGATCGATCAATGCCCTCATTGATCGATCAATGCCTAAATTGATCGATCAATGCCCTTCGGGCATTGAACTTCTAACATTTTTGGGTCTCTGTTCCCCTATTCTGTCCTATATAGATTGATCGATCAATGGGCTTCATTGATCGATCACCACTGCTATTGATCGATCACCACTTGTGTTGATCGATCAATAATAACAACTCATCATTTATGAAGTTCATCTCCAACCCTATTTTTCATTAATGGTTCTCAACTACCATTATCACCACATCTATGCACCTACTTGGGCATCTCATTTGCCCCTATTTAAACATACAAACTCACCTTTGTTCGGGCCCTTACGGGGTTTCGGCTAATCGATTTGAATGAGGGTTTCGGATCTAGTTTCCGGAGTTTGTCGTCGATCGCTCTGCTTGGATAAGTCGATGCCTAGTTTCCTTTCAACCCTCTAGACCACACACACTCTTAAGCTAGTGTGGAGTGTCCTAGCTCATCTCTCAATCCTCTATCTCGGATAATGTGGGATCCCCGGGTACCGCTAACTCCGTTTCTCAAGGAACACCCTCCGCTTCTCAGCTTCTAAAGCAAGGGAAAGAGGGAGAAGAAGAAGAAGAACTCCCTCTAGGTCTCCCTTCCTTCTCTTATAAGCTAAGAAAGCGAGATATTCTGTTTTCCCTTATTTTGTTAGGTGTGGAGCACTAACAGTCGCTTCTGACCTTGAGTGCTCTAACCCTTTATCCAACCCAGACTTAAACAAAAATTCAAATGTGAACTAATCTAACCGTGGTATAACCTTATCTCAACTAATATTACTTCTTAATTTTTTTAAATCGGTCTCGATTTCCGTGCCGGGCACGTAGATCGAAACAGCTAGTTTCATGTTCTAGATTTTTAGGGTTGTTACACTGCTCTTGTTTCTAAGAAGCAGATATTTGCTAGAATAGTTGGAGGTCGAGCAGCAGAAGAAGTGATTTTCGGAGAAACAGAGGTGACTACTGGTGCAGCTGGAGACTTGCAGCAGATTACCCGGGTAGCAAAACAGGTCAGTTAAATGAAATCAATTTTCAAATTGAAGAAAATAACCAATTGGATTAATCACTGCCAGCATGTAGGGGTGCAAATTAAAACAGAAACCCGAAAACTGAGCCTTCCGAACCAGACCAAAACCGACTGAAAATCAACACCGAACCAAACCGTTTCAGCCCAGTTTGGTTTCGGTTTTGGTAACTGAAAACCAAAACCCGGTCGTGTACGGTGTGAAAACCAACGAAAAACCCAAAAAAAAACTAAAGAAGAATATGAAGAAAACCGAAAATCAAACCAACCCAAGGAAACCAAAATCTGATCGGTTCCTTTTGGTTTCGGTTTGGGTGGTTGAGAAATTCGGCTAACCGAAACTGAAACTTTTCGCTTAGGATTCGGTTTTCGGTAGACCGATACCAAAACCGAAATTTCGGTATCAATTCGGTTAACCCAATTTACACCTCTATCAACATGTAGTGAAAAATAAGTACAAATTTTGCAACCAGGCATCATGGTTTAGAACAAAATATGAAGGATGGGAAAAGCAGATTACTTATCAACCTATTCAAAAAATTGCCCACTTCCAATTGCATATTTGAACGGAAATTTTCACATTTTGGGAAATAAGTAAAGAAGTCAAAAGAGTTCCTGCTGTTAGGGATGTCAGCGGGGTCGGGTCGGCTGTGCACAGCCCACCGACCTGGTTTCGAACAAGGTCGACATTCAACTCAACCTTGTTGGTCGAGTTAAATTTGGATTGGGTTGAAACAGGCAAATTTTGATGCCACCCAACGACACGATAAACTATGTATATTACAGGGTTTGAGGGGATTAGTGGTTAATGAACCAACCCATCCCAACCCAGGTTTTTCGACCGGGTCAACGTAGATTTGACACAACCCGATATGAATGCATTGACAACTTGATGCTAATTGTGACGATGATAACTATTTTCATTTTAAACTGATTAGTTTATCTTTGATTCTTGATCGAGATGGTCACAACGTTTGGGATGTCCAAGATTGAGCCATGGGCATTGAGATCGATGAATGCTGAGCGTTGATGTTGTCTTTGAGAATGCTAGCATGGAATTCCATGTCGGAAAAACTTAGAAGATATCGATAAAGGCGATAAAGGAAATTATTGAGAACGCATACGAAGTTGCGAAGAACCACATAAGGAATAATCGAGAAGCTATCGAAAAGCTAGTGGAGGTGCTATTGGAAAGGAAGCATCACAGGAGATGAATTTAGAACAATTTTATCGAGTTCTTGATAATTGGTTGGACAAAATAGATACAAACTTTGTTCTGAGCTTATCAAAGTATGAGCAGCCTCATTGATATAGAATTATACGGTCAAGTAGTGTAATAATAAATCCCAAGTATTATTTGTGATACTAAAATGGTCATATCATTGAGAAACTATTATGTGGTCTCGAGACTTGACGCTAAACTATTACGCGATCTGAGACTCAAACCAGGTCACACGTGAACCTATCTGACCGGTCTAAGATGACTTAAAACTACTTCATATCAATTCATTAACCATCTCTATGAAACAAGAATGGCTTGAATCTTCATTAGCCATAAAATAAAGGCTTTAGGTCGATTGGCGAAAAGAATCGACTAGATGGCAACTAGTGAACACAGCGGTTCAGCCGGTGGGAGGTGGATCTTGGTTATAAAACATCTAATCTAATACCGGACGGAAGACTCAAAAGGAGCGGCTTTCTTCTGCGAAAGAGGCTAGAGAGACAAGTGGAGTTCATTATACTTTAGAGTTTCTGACAGTCAAGTAATAAGCACAAAAGATACAGAAGATCCAATAGTTTAGACAGAAAGCTTTCATGATATATAACAGTATCTATCTGTCTATGGTTTCACTAACTGTGAACATATTCTAGTACGTCTCAGAAAATTCAAAGAGAGGCTCACTCCATGCTATGGATAAGAGCTTAGGAGCTTACAAGTTAAAACAGACACATTTTGCGTTTTGAAAAATCTGAATGCCTCGTAATTTTAAGATTTGGGCTTAATTCAGGGCTCACTGAAATCATCAGACATCAACAGATCTTGAATTGTCGATCTTGGGTTGGGCATTAACATTTCCCGCATAGAAGCCGATCTTAGGCTACACAAAGCCAAATTAGCCACTAAAGAAGCTGCAATTGAGATTACAATATAAAGAGACCAGGCTCTATCCATCTTGCTTAGCACACTCTTGATCAATCCTCCCATGGAAGCACCACTCCACAAGAAAACCATTAATTGATCTGATAGAATTTAAACCAATCCTTCAGAGGGGATCACAAGATCCTTCTTCTGACAGGAAATCAATGTCCTCATTAATTGTAGGCATGGCTCAAAATATTGACCGATAATTCAAATTATCGGACGAAATGATTCAGTTTCGATCCCCACCGAAACGAAATTTTGGTCAAAAAATGTATGGAGGAGAAATTTTCGGCCGAAATTTTGTACCAAAATTTCGGTTTCGGTCATGCCCAAAACCGAAAATGAAACCGCTATTTTGATCCTTGATTGTGAGCGTCTGAAATATGACTTCCATATCAAAGAAGCAGCTGGCGCGGAAGCACCCAAATATCACCACCGATCCACACGATGAACACTCTAACAATAATGCCAAAGAGAGAAAAAATGATAGTGGCTAATGTGAAGTCTCAACCCTACTGACTTCTTTCGTAAGCGCGAATAATGAATTGCAGTGGTTTTTGGTCAAACTCAGACACCAGCAGGTAGGGATGCAACGTTTGATTGCCAAAACTGATCCCGAACGGTCCGAAAACAGATACGGCCTAATCCAAACTGAACCGATTCGGTTCAGTTTGGTTTCTGAACCGTTTAGATAGGGTGAATATTAAAAACCGAAAAACACAGACACACACCGAAAAAACCACAAAATTCCTTTAAAATATGAGAAAATTTGTAAAAATCTGATTTGAAACCAAACCGAAAAAACCGAAAGTTTCAGGTTTCAGGTTTCGGCTCGGTTTCAAAGAAAAAACCGACTCATTTCGGTCCGGTTTCAGTTCTAGCTGAACCGAACCGAAAACCAAAAATTTCGGCTTCAGTTTGGTTCGGTAAACTGAACTTGCATCAATACCAACAGGTAAAGGACGAAGAGATTGATCTCACGAGCAGGTAAACAAAGCACATCTATCTAATTCACGACCAAGGTTTTTGAATTCTGCTATGCAATTTTCCTACTGGTTATCTAATATTCAAGCTTGTCAATTTCAAAAACAAAACCCTTAAAATGAATTACCTTGGTCCTCTAAGAATTCTCTTATTCATCTGCTCTATGTCCTCAGTAAGAAAATCAATAAACTTAAATATCCCACATCGCTTGTGGGCTAGGTCTTGGGCTGTATATAACTTGGGCAAACAGTAGTAAATATTACTCGGGTATTAGGTTTTCGAATTTTGCTTACTACTCCAAACTTTTGTTTTTTGGCAAAAAATACTCTAACTTCAAATTTTTTAGAAAAACAATATTTTCACGGATTTTAAAACTTCAAAATACCATGAAAATACTGTTTTTTCTAAAAATTTCACGATATTTTGAAGTTTCAAAATCCGTAAAAGTATTGTTTTTCTAAAACATTTGAAGTTGAGTTTTTTTTTTTTGAGGCATTAATTTCTAAAGTGCTCATATTTAAACTTACCAACGAATTGTCCATCCATAAGTTCAAGGCAGTTTCTATTTTAGAAAAAATAGAACTTATTAAATTGTCCATCCATAACTTGAGTATCGACAAATTCTCTTTTTCTTATTTCTTAAAAAAAATTTTAACATATTGTTGAATGGTCCATGGCTAAATATTTTAGTATAATTCTCCATTGATGACTTCACAAACACTTTTTCAGAGAGTTGATTCAATACATCGTGGAACATGTATTTCTGCCTGCCGATATTTGCAACCAATGATTCTATAGTTGCAACTAGGGTTTTTCCATGTTGATACCGTTGACCTCTTTTAATCGGGCGATAGAGATGGTGTTTCGTCCCAATTTTGGACAAGACTAATCTCTATATCCTAGGTAATGTATCGTGCGGTTAGATTCAATGCAGCACAATACCAACAAGGGTACCTCTATATCCTAGGTAATGAATCAAAATTGACTATCTGATAGGTGCGATGTGATCTCAAGATCATTTGTGTGGAAGATCGAGGTGAAACACGACCTAATATTCAAACGGTAAGTTTTTTATTTCACATGTCACACATCCCCAAAACATGGCCCTAAAAATGTTTGAGCGTGATGTGTGTCATATGATTCAAGGGATTTTTTTAGAGATCAATGACATTTGGAAAAGAAAAAAAAGGACAATTTGATAGGTGCAACATGAACTTAAGAATCTTTGTGTGGAGAATCGGGGTAGAACCCGATCTCCATCATCTAATCCGAAGCAATCAATAGTATTGAAGGGGTTTCCAGCGTGGGCACTAATAGAGGTACCCATTATATAGGGTAGCTCTCATTCCGCATCGCATTCTCTGAAAGCGCCCACATGTGCAACCCCTTAAAAGTTGTTGATTGCATCGGATCGATGATGAGATCGTGTTTCTGATCTTCCACACAATGGATCTTGATATCATTTTGAACATATCAGACACTCAGTTTTTTATTTCACATGTCATAAATCTCCAAAAAATGCCCCTTGTACGCAATGGCACACATCACTCTCAAACGTTATAATAGGGTCATATTTTGGGGGATCTGTGATATGTGGAATCAAATATTGATCGTCTAATAGGTGGGACGTACATGATCTCAAGATCCTTTTTATAGATGATCGGGGTTAAACCCAATCTGCATCATCTGATCCGACTCAATCAATGGGTTTTACGGGTCTCCAACATAAGCGCTTTCAGAGAATGTGTAGGCGCGATTAAAGCTATCCCATTATATAATTGCAGGCAATAGCTCCCACTATTTGAAGGGAGCGACTACTCTGAAAGCGCCCACGTCTCAGACGCCTTAAAAATCATTGATTCCTTCGAATCAGATGATGGAGATCATTTTTCATCCCAATCTTCCATACAATAAATCTTGAGATCATGGCACACCTATTAGGCGGTCAGTTAGTCGGTCAGTTTATGATTCCATGTGTCACAAGTCCCAAAAAATAGTTCTAAAATTACGTTTGAGTCTGATGAATGTTCTATTGTATGCGATCCACCATATATTAGTGTCTAAACGTTGTTGAATTGAATGGGTCGATGATCCACCCTATTTTAGTGTCTAAACATTAATATATTTAATACATAGAAGCCGTAGCAGTTTTCATATTTTTCCCTTAAATGGTGTCACATATGTGTGAGAGAGAGAAACTTCTACATCTAGGGGTGTAGAAGGGTCGGGTCAAGTCGGTCAACTTGACGGGTTAAGCAATACAACCTACACGACGGATTTGCTTTGATTTCTTACCCATCGTCGACGAAAATCTCACCATTTGATTAAGCAGTGCGCTCGGTTATAGTTTTCTGATATGAACCCGTCTTGACCCAATCCAACCCGACTTGACCCAACACCCTACCTTATATGTTTAACTTAAGTTTGCCCCAACCTAACCTGAATCTTTTCTAATCGGACGGTCCAATGAGTCGGGTTCTGATTAAGGGTTTCAATAAAACGGCTCTCTAAGATTTCATTATCTAATTGTTTCTAATAAAATGAAAGCTAGGCATAATTTCCTTATCTAACTCATCCTTGTATTTATAAGGTGTGAGGTGGGTTATATTAGTCAACCCTCACCACTATAGTTGGTACTCTCCCACAATTGTCATATGTGTACACGCTGCACCGTCATTCGTTGTCGAAATTTGTCTTTACGAATGACCGTATAAAAAAATATGGTGTCAACTGAGTGAAAAATGAGTGATGAAACATAATATAATTTTACTAGTCAATTTTCCGTGTAGTTGACACTATTGACTCCACAATTTTATATTTTCTTATTTTGATTTTTTTTTCTATATATATAATAGTTATGTTCATCAAGTCGTTCCTTTATGTAGCTCCCATCATGTGCTTGAGTGCCATGTGACCGTAAATTAATATGGGACCAAATAAGTTACCGGGTCCTTAATACCAAGCTATCTTTATCGATAGTAGTAAGGAATGATGGGATTCGATAGAAGCATTCACGAATAAAACTCATGAGCATTGCCCAATCTAGGCAATAAGAAATGGTCATGTCAAGCCACGGGTGTATTTCTTTTTTTCATTTTCAAGTGCTTCATATAGATGATCATCACATGAACCACACAATTTAAAATTCACGCATATTAAAGCATTGAAATCATTCAATCAAATTCACGCATATTAAAGCATTTGAATCATCAAATCAAATCATTGTAATATGGACTAAACATCGATCCAATCAAATCATTGGGACAAAAAAAACGATCTCTATCATCTGATTCAAGGCAGTCGATCAATAATTTTTATAATGGGAAACCATGTGTTCTTCACCAGTTTAACGAGTGCAAATAACTTCATCCATTTGTTTTTCTTCTTTTTTCATCAGGTGCTATAGGGCCCATTTATGGGTGTATCGGTGTGCCACTGCAACTTTAGGTCTAGTGGCGGAGATTTGAAGACCGATGCATCGACATATTGGCTGGGACCGAGGCCTACATATATAATAACCATTTCATTCTATTTCAGTGTCCTTGAAATCCGTGAATACTAATTTGATATTCGTGAATATTCAAAATTTTGAACCCAAAAAATCCGTGCAGTCTTGATTACGCAAAAGATTTTGAAGTAGTATAATAGTGCAAAACATTTATAGCATGAATCCTCTTTTTGCTAAGTGCCCTTTTTTTCTTTCTATCTTTTAAGAATCCGGAAATTTGAGTTTTTTCAATTTTATTTCCGTTCAATTTCAATTTGTTTTCTTTTATTTTCTCAGTTTTAAAGTTTTTTTAAAACAATTTGAATTTATTTATTTGTTTTCTCATCTTATCTCTTTGATTTTCATGGGGCTGAAAATTCGCATTAACAAGCACATGTGGACTAAGATTTGTCAGTGTACGGGGAGCCAGCCAAAGTAGCACATGACTCCTCTACCAAACCCAAACTAAAAATATAAAGTATTAAAAAACATCATTTAATGGTGTTTCAGATTACAAGGTGGAGCACCTTATCATCGAAATCTCTCACACCATATATCTAAATATCTTGATCAAAGAAGTACGTGGCACAATAGGCTCAAACTTTTATTTTTAAATTATCTTTAGGGATGTGTGGCAAGTAGCATAAAAAATTGATTGATGGCATGTTTATAATATGAAGACTATGTAAGAGGATTGGAATGACATACGATCTCCATTGAATGATTCTAAGCCATCAATGATTTTTCACATGTACCCTTAAAGAAACATTGGGTGCAAATAAAGGTTTTTATAAAATGATAGATGGGTAGGTCAAATGAAAAGGGAAATGCGTGAAACGTGTGAACTCTGAAGATAAGAATAAGTACTAAGAAAAGGAAATTAATAAAAGCAATAAGTAATTTAATAAAAGCTAGGAGTCTGTATCTTTCTGCACCACGTAAATTCAATATTAATTTATTTAGAAATTGAAGCATCACATGTCCAATTAGGGTCTATAAATTGATCATCGAATAGGGTCTACAACATATCTCCATCGACTGGTAGTTTGAGAGAGAGAGAACAGAGAGAGAGAGATGAAGAATGTGCAACTGATCATAATGGTGTTGGCAGCCATCTTCGCGATGTCTGCCTTCTCCATCGATGCTCGGCTCAACCACCAGTTGGTTCTCAAAGCTATGGGCATCAACACCGGTAAACATAACCACCATTTTAGCTAAATCTGAGAAATAAGATGTAATATGTGTTCATACATAACTTCTCTATCTTTATAAACATAACCACCATTTTATCTTTATATTACATATCTTCTTTGCTAGTATATATAATCAGAGAAATAATAAAACAATTATTATTTCTCTCATCCTATCTCCTTCTCTCGACACTTGTCTCAAACGTGCACTTTGCCAGTATATATAACTTGAAATTCCATTAATAACATGTGACGTTTTACTATATTTTCTTTTCAGTTTCTAGCCATTCCTACGGTGAGAAATCGTGCGACCCTTGCATATGCACCAGAAGCTATCCTCCGACCTGCTGGTGCGGCTATCTTGGGGAGAAATGCTACGATGCTTGTGCCTGCATCTGCAGTCAATACCCTTCTCCTTTTACTGCGACCTGTTATTGTGAGGATCATGTAAAATTACTGTGCTATTGACCTAGCAGAAAAGCCGGATAAGGAGTAGCAGAAAAGCCAATAGGTTTTTGCGAGCGTGCTATCTATCTTTAAATAAAATAATGTAAAGCTCGTAGTAGTAGCTCTACATGTTGTGGCATATATGTATCAGTTGATGAATCTATCAACTTCTCTTGTCGATATAGGCAGAGCTGTTTCTAATGCCTTTTCTTCTCTTATTGTTTTGCACTTTTCCTTTACCATCAATGCCTGAGTTTCGTGGGGCTCACAACATGTGGGAGAACTATATATACTGAGATCCGTGAAAATGAAATATTTATGGGGTGTCCTAATACATCATAAGCACACCTTAATTATGGTTAGTGCACCCCATCACTTAACGACGATTGGAGGCCTATGAATGGGCCACTCTCTTGAATCCTTCAAAAAATCCTAAGCATCTGATAGAGGGCACCTTTGTTTTTATTTGGCCCTAAATTTTTCCCTACATGGTAGGCTATTGAAGAGTAAGACATAGCTACCAAAATCTCCATGTGTTTTATTGAAAAAAAACTCGGTTAAAACCTTTTTTTTTTTGTTTTTTCATAGAACGCCCAAAACACATTTAAAAAGCATTTTTTTTTTCTAAAATACTATTTTTTTCTTTTTAAATCACGATTTTTATGTTTTAGATGGGTTTTCTACAAAAAAAATTTCAAAAATTTCCTTATTTTGTTAAAAGAATATTTCTTTTAAATATTTTAAAATATTTTCATTACCTTTTTCCAAATGCTTCCCAAAATGAAACTATTGATGGGATAATGCCTCCTCACCGACATTTATACACCAAAATGGTGTTCGAATGATCTCATGTCATTAAAGTTAGATTTTTTTTTTCTCGTATCATTGAAGTAATGATTTATCATAATTTTGATGAACATTTGTGATCAATCTAAATTTTCTAAGTGACAATCTATCCTTGGAACATGTCTCATCCTAAAGAAACTAACATGCGGATAAATGGATGTAAACCATCTAATTGAAAAGTTTATTATCAGTCGTTAAAAAATACAACAGTTAATGTGATAGTCCCTGGAACATCCGATGGTTTATCTCTCCTTAAAATATTATTTTTGGGCAAGTTGCACTTCAATCTATGGTCTATCCCTTTGACGGCACAGATCACCAGCCCAAAGCTTAAACGCTTAAACCATTGATGATGTGAGATCATTTAAACATCATTTTGGAGTTTATTTGGAGAGTGTCAATTATAGATGTTCTATTATAGGCTCAGTTTTAAGTGAGTTAATTTGAAGGTATGTTGATCTTCAGTTGGCAAAAGGGAACATGATTGATGGTTGATGGTATGGGATTCACGTTCACTTTTTGAGATGTGTGCCACATGGAATTAACATCTGATCGTTGGATGCTAGCCCTATGATCTCAAGCATTGAGGCAAAAAACAATTTATATCGTCTGATTTGAAGTAATCTAACGGATTTTTCCCTTGCTTAAGTGAGGTTGCTATAGCCAAATTAAATACATGCAGGTCGTTTCTAATGAGAGAGTTTAGCACAGAGAGGCCCTTGCTGCTCCGTCATTAATATCCCCGGGACACCGCAAAACATATATTCAACTAATGATCCTTTATTATCTCTAATGAAGCCCCAAATGAAGGCACCTTCATCACTAACTCACCCATCAGTACTTCTTTTCATAAAGTCGGTCTTCAGTTTTGCCCAAGTCATCAATACTTCTTTTCATAACGTCAATCTTCAGTTTTACCCAAGGACACTGCTTCCTGGTGACAAGAACGCGGTGACTAATATTCCAAAGAGATAGAATCTGACCATCAGACGGATCGCATTCTAAGCATTTCTCCTTATCCATTCTAATAACTTTACAAATTTTCTTAAGCAAAATTCTATTTTGAACTTACTCCCCCTCCTACTCTTCTCGTGCCATACGTTCAAGAACGGAGCCAAGGGGGGGCTAACAGGGGCCATGGCCACCCCGCTTATTTAGTTTTTTCTCTTTCTCTTTAATTTATCTTACCTATACGTCAAAATGATTGACCCCGTCTAAATAAATGCACAGTTGAGCTCTCTCTCTCTCTCTCTCTCTCCTATCTTTTAGGCATCTCCTCTCTCCTATCTTTTAGATGTCTCCTCTCTCTTATCTTTTAGACGTCTCCTCTCTCTCTCCTAACCAAATACACTATTTTAGTCTCTCCTATTTTTTTATGAGCAATAGTTCAACCACCCTCCTAAAACTTCTTTTCTTAAATTATATCCTAATACATATCTCTCCCTCTCTAACACAGGATTAGGCCATCGAAATGTCATTTTTCTACTATTTTATCCAAGCAGACCTTAAAAGTTAAAAATGAGGCTTAGCCCAGTTAATATGGCTCTCAGCTATGGCAAATTGGCCCTAATGCCTATTGATAGGAGCACGAATATATATAAACAAAAGATTTCTTTTTCTTTTTAAATTTTGTTAATAGTAAATGAATGTTATTTTTATTTTTTATAACATTATATATTTCTTATTCATACTTTGGCCCCCTCCCATGAAAGTTTCTAGCTCCGTCCCTGCATACGTTCCAAATAGTTGTCACAAAGCCTATTTTTATCATTTTAGTGTGTTTTAATCATATAGCTTTACTAGCACAATGTATCATTGAGTGCTTTGTATAAAATGTTAGAGATCGTTTTTCATCCCCATCTTCAACACAATAGATCTTGAGATTATGGTCAGGCCATTAGAATGTCATATTTTTTTATCATGTTCGATATACGCCTATGATCATGTTCATTTTGTGGATGTGTACATGGAATAAAAATTTGAGTATCTGATGATATGCCCATGATCTCAAGATCCATTAGTTTGAATAGTGGGATGAAAAATAACCTATGTCGTATGATTCAAAGCAATCAATAGTTGATTCCCATGAAACCAAGTTGAGAATGAGTATATGGTGTTTTATTAATTACCACAATTTAACTCGTATTTAAGTAGTTAGACTGGTTAATGTATTCAATCTCATATGAATCATAAATCCATAAAATTTGACCAAAATATGATCACAACATGATTGAATATCGTTGTTATGCACACATTTGTACAACTATATGGCGTACATCCAGTAATTAGAAAACGCAGGAAAATGAGTTCAATACAAAAAATAAGACTATTAGCGGCAGCCAAAAGTGCCGCTATTAATAAAAAAAACCTTGTTATTTCAATAGCGACAGTTTTTTTTTAATAGCAATAGTTTTGGCTGCCGCTAATAGTCTTATTTTTTGTAGTGATTTTTCAAAAAAAAATCAGAAATCAGAGTTTTTGTTAGTAACTTAAAGAACGCATCCCAGAAAAGCCAAAAGTTTGAGTAAGCAAGTAATCTGCATGATTCTGGTCAAGCGTGAATACTGAGAACCGTTTTGTGCATAAAAATTCAAAGATTAGGATTGTATCCAATCTCCCCCTTCTAGCAGTCTGAAAATAAGTGACCAACACTAGATAATAACTTCTTTTTTTTACCATTTTCGATACCAAGCCCCGGTGAGAAAGGGGAAGGATCATTGTTAGGCTCACATATCGACCGAGCCATCATCCATAGTTCCACCTCTTCCTCTTCCTCTACACCACTCGCTTTCCTTGTATCTTAGCATCTCTAGAAGAAGACAAGGTTTTCAATATATTTATTGGCATTAAAGTGTAGTGATTCAATTTCATAATTTGATACACCTAATTTATTTATATGTGTCTAATAGCCTATACACCGCATGCCATAATTTTTTAAAACGTCTTAATTAAAAATATATGTTTTAGTTTTTCAAACTCTTATATTTATTTACATCACAATTGACACAAGTTATGTGGTAGCCTATTGGTTAGAGGCTTGAGTTAAAGACAAGAAATCAGAGGATTGAATCATGGTATGTTGGTTTTAAACCTTTATTTTAGACCTTGAAATAAATGTCTATATGATGTGATATTTTTAATGTAATGTTTTACTCGCAAGTGCACGAATCGGTTTGTATATAGTGGGTGCGGAGTACGAGATCGTTCCCACGAGGATTAATTTTGAAATACCTAAAAGAGACAAGCAATTCTAGAAATCTATTAAGATCTAACAGTATTCTACCAATTTTATGATTTAAGCGGTTGGTGGTAATTAATGACTACAAACTAAAATTCAATTGATGATTCACAAATAAAAGTGAAGATGATGATAAAGATGAAGATACTAAATCCTCCCATCTTTGGTCCGTTCTTCCTATAATATAAATCTAAGGATTAAATTATGAGATATTTCATTAGTAACAAACATCTTTTATGGAAGATCAATGGTCAACACCCTAATAGGTTCCACGTTGCATCCCTGCAATCAGGACTTAGATGATTTTCATATATCTAGATCTGGGATCAAGGGTACGGCTAGACACACATGATCTCAGGTTCAAATAAAAATCATCCCCAAGGTGGGTGAAAATTCCAACAAGAATACCACTTACAAATCTGAAATCAAGGGCATGGCTCGGCACACTTTATTCAGATTAGGGATATTTAAGATAAAATTACCATTACAGAACCAAGATCCAGGGCATGGCTCGGCACACTCGATCCCAGAACATAATCGTAATTAGATCCACACAATGAAAACACAAAGACCATAACAATGATAGGGTAAAATTAGAGATTTCATCCATTTATGATAGCACTACAACCATAAAAATAAAATCTCATATTTTAATCCTAAATTTATATTATTAAAAGTACATCCCTCGGATGGGAATCATTAGATCCCCATCCCTATAAATTTAGCCACACATATTGTAAATAAATGACATAAATAAATAAATACGGGAAAATAACATTAATTAAAATTACCTCAAACTTCAAAATAAATTACGTTGATCCACGGATGATAATCTTGAAAGAAATAAATGCAGAAATAAACTTTGAACAAAATTTAGGGAACCTGAAGGAATGAGTCGAAAAATTAAAGAACAAAGCTCTCAAAAGAATAATAAAATTTATCTATTTCTATGTCTAATTATGAAAATAATGGCTAAAACTAAGAACACTAAAAACTAAAACTCTCTAAAAAAAACTCTAATTCTAATCTCCTCTTCCCCGAAGTGTTTGAGTCACTTTAAATAGACCCGTCGTGCGGAGGTCTCCTAAGCCTACTTTTCCGGGTCGATTAATCGACCAAGGGATGTCTATCCATCGAGCCGACAGAGAGTCCCAAAAAACAGGTTCACAGTGTCATATTCGTGTCAAACTTAAACTCTGGCTCGATTAATCGACCCCAGAAATCCGTGAAATTCAGCACTTCTTCTTGGTTCAGACACTGCTTCGGTATTTTGGCCATAACTTTCTATCCCGAACTCGGATTGAGACGATTCTTACGCCGTTGGAAAGCTGACGAAAAGATCTACAACTTTCATGTTTTGACAATTTCGTAATTCGACCGTCTTGAAGGTCCAAATTTAGCCGCAAGTCGTACCAAGTTCTTGATTACCCGAAGTTGCAGTGTTTTGACATTATATTCAGAATTCTTGTACTGTTTTCTATACTTGGCTTGTATTTACCTGAAACACTTCAAATCTAATCAATCTCATCAGATAGCCTTCATCGGACAGCTAAATATAGGTATTTAGGGGTGAAATATCCTCATTTTTCAGTACTCATCACTATACATCTTTCTATAGTGCGTTAGCCTAACGGATGTTTTCCTAATAAGCTAAAAAGGTATTAAGGGAAAAACCCTAAATCATAATCTCATTTAGAGTTCTTCTTAAGAATAGAGGTTCTTCTCGTAAGAATTCCTAAAGAAGAGATTCTAGATCCTCTTTTTCTAGAACTTTTCTTTTGTAAGATCAGTGAGACGTTTGCATTTATTCTCAAGCGGCCTTCGCCTCCTTCTAAAGGCATCGTAGTGGTAAGGAACTCGATTGAATCACGGAGATACAATCGATCTAGGTATAGAGAAATCATGCTTTTATTTAAAACTTAAATGTTGAATCAAATATAATTTTCATAGTAAAAATGACTTTTTATTGCATAAATAACGAATTGTATGGCTTAGATGTGAGGCTTACTATGATGAATGTTTCTAATGTTGAGATTTATGTTCATAAGAACCAGGTACAATCCTACTATACAAATTTGGGGCACTTCACGGAATGCTCTCTGGTCAAAATCGATCGATTGTGTTTGGAGATCGATCGATTTTGGACGCTAAGGCATAGTATGCTCACAGGTCTTAATCGATCAATCGAGTTTGGTTAATCGATCGATCAATTTTTTGGACGATACTTCATGGAATGCTCTCTAGTCAAAATTGATCGATCGATTTCTGGGCGATAAATAATGTCATGCTCTCGGGTTGGGATCGATTGATCGATTCTAAAAATCAATCAATCGAGCCTGACAAATAAATTGGTTTGAAACTTACAAAGAGGAATCGATCGATCGAGCAGGTAAATCGATCGATCGATTATGAATGGGCAGGTTTCTTTTTTAGTTCTTTTTACAAATGTCTCTTTAAATGTTAATATTTATGTGCAATGACTATATTCATATGCACTTCAATGTTTTATGATGATGCACGAATTGCATGATTAAAACACATGAACAAGATAAAATGTTAAGCCATGATCATGTTTGATTAGACCCAATGTCTTGAGAGAGACGGAATCTAACAAACATTAAATAATAGGCATTAGACCCAACATCTTAAGAGGGATGGAGTCTATATAAACAATGAATAAGAAAGTATTAGACTCAACGTCTTGATCGGGTGGAGTTGGGATCGAACCTATGAACCTCACGAACATGAGGTTGCAATATTATCAACCTTTCATTGTGCTACATCCCCAAGTTGATGATTGTATCTTATCAGCGATAAATATGAAATATTGTCTATTGCTAAAAAAAATTGTATAGAAATATAAAATCAGTTTGATTCTAAATTGTGTATTTTGAGATGTGATAATGCTAAAGAATTCTTCTCATTTGATTTTATTCAAATTTGAAGAAATATGATATTATACCTTTATCGATAGTAGTAAGGAATAATGGAATCAATAGAAGCATTTAGGAATAAAACTCATGAGCAATGCCCACTCTAGGCCATGAAATGCTCATGTTAGGCCACGGGTGTACTTTTTTTTTCATTTTAAAGTTTTTCATATATATGATCATCACATGAACCACACAATTTAAAATTCACTCATATTAAAGCATTGGAATCATCCAATCAAATCACTGTAATATGGACCGAATATCGCTTTAATATAGACCATTGTTGGTCCATATTAAATCGCTTTCATGAAATGACTCCAGCTCTAACTCCACTACAAAAAATAAGACAATTAGCGGCAGTTTTTTGAAGCAAAAACTGTTGCTATTAACAAAAAAAAAAACTATTAAAGGCTATTAAGACTATTAGCGGCAAGGGTATTAGCAACAATTTTTTTGTAAATAGCAGTATTTTTTACTGCTGCTAATAGTCTTATTTTTTATAGTGATCAACCTACTTTAAAATTATAATAAATAATTAAAAAAACTCTACGTCTCAACCGAAACTAAGATGTATCGGCTGATACGGTATCGGATACCCGAGTTGAGATACCGATACATATCGGGCAGATTCGTATCGGTTTTCCAAGAAACCGATACGTATCGCCGATATGTCGGTATCAGCCGATTTTTATACCTTAGGTATAAGTGATGGCCATCCACATGAAACACTTAGCCTAAATGGATGCTTTTCATAGCAAATTTCATTTAAAGTGGTGATTGGAGCCCATCCCAAGAGGTGGCAAGTGTTGTTTGCCCAAAGAGATAGGTTGCAAATTCGAGTCCAGGAATCAACCTCTATCCAAAATGGCGGTTAGGTTGCCTACCATTTACCTCTCTCAAACCCTACTGAAAGAAAGAGAGCCTTCTGCATTGGGTGCAACCTTTTATCAGAGCCGGTCCCTAATACTGATGATGATGATGATGATGATGATGAAAACAAAATAATTTCATTATATTTACAACCACCCCACACAGAGCTAAATCCCTATTATATTTTATTGGCATTCAATGAAATTTTCTACATTAGAAAGAAAATAAGCAACAGCATTCAATAATAGGGTTCTACTCTATTCCCCCACCTCCTTTAGAATGAAGGGAATTGGATCTGTGAGGAACACTTCCCATTAGGCAATCCGGGGCACTCGATGAAGTTAGACCCCGATACGTCCACGCATGAATAAATCGATACAATTGTTTATTACCGAACTATCGTGTTGCATTCGATTCGGGTTCGTGACACATCACTTCCCTTATGGCCTCGCTTACGCTCTCTAAAGTATAAAATCCATCGTCCGCTCAATCCTAAATACCGTCAAAAATAATTCAAAAAACTAATTTAAAAAATGATTGATTGGTAGAGTACAATTGCAATTATTGCACCTCAGAGTAACCCTTTGAACTTGTTGATTACTTGAACCTGGCCTGAATAATTATTCAGGATGGGCCGGGGTGTTTCTAATTCGGCCCCTAGGACTTAGGCTGAATAACCACTTAAGGCTTGTGGCTAGCTTATCAACCGGGCCTACTTTGGTTAGCCAATATCCAACCCATGGCGGTGGACCAAGCACCCATTAATCCTCGACATACACCTAAGTAGAATTTTGAAATGGCTAACTAATTGAGTATATTTTTAAACATCTATGTTGTGGAGTACATAGTTCTGTTATACTCCATTAATCAATCATTTCAAAGATTTATTATTGAAATATGATACTAATTGCAGTATTCTCACCAGCATTCTTTAGAATTTGCAGGATGTCTGCTTTGCTTCTCAACGCGAGAGTAGCTTTGAAGTATCCGTGTTGATTGAAAAGCACTCGGCCAGTCCCGTGCTTTTCCCATTCATGTTCCCAAAATGCCGAGCCGCTGTTGCCGCTAGAAGCAGCGAGTTGGCACGCCTTTTGCTCCAAAATCTACACACAAATATAACCAGTAAGTTATATACTTTTCTCCGTTCAATTCGAGGGCATTTAAAAGTACAAGATAAACCATTTTGACTTAAAATAAACTTTAACCAATGATCAATGAAATTATGGCTGGAAAAGTGGCTGGATCAAACTTTCGGAAAAATTTCAATGATTTCCCTCAAACAGTATTAATTTTGGCTTTTTTATATATTATATATTTTTATTCTCTCCGAAATTTTCCCAAAAAATTCTACATTTTTATCAAAATTGTACCAATAATTAAATAAAAAAACTCACGTTAGAGATTTTTCTAACCACGGATCTCAAGGGACAAGAAGAATTGAATTTTCGACCCTAGGACCTCATCAAGTCATCATATTCCAAAAATCTAAGAAAGGATGGTCCGCTGGGGGTTGGTCATTTAAGAGCCCCATTGATGACCATAAATTCGGCATATATAGGAGATTCAATTTATTTGAAGATTTCTCACAGGAAAACACCTTTGACCGCCATGAACTGATGATGGCTGCCTTGAATCGGATGATGGGGACCCTTTTTTATTCTAATTTTTCATACAATAGATCTTGAGATCATGACCCTTCAAATAGTTAAATCTTGATTTCGCGTGGCACACATCACCAAAAGTGATCGTGATCATGATCATACTTATCATATGCTCACTTTTGGGGATGTGTGCCACGTTGAGTCAACATCTGACCGTCTCATAAATCATGCAAGACCCATTTGGTTGAAGATTAGGACAAAAAACAACCTCTAATGTCGGATTCTCGGATAGGTTCGCCATGATCTTAGGACCTATTTTGTTGAAGATTGGGACAAAAAATATTCTCTATCGTCTGATTCAAGGCAGTCAATAATTTTTATGGTGAAAAACCATGTGTTCTTCACAAGATTAACGGGTGCAAATAACGTCATCCATTTTTTTTCTTCTGTTTTTTTTATCAGATGTTGGTAAGGCCCACTTATGAGTCTATCGGTGTGCCATCCCAACTTTAGGGGGAGATATGAAGACCGATGTAACACATATTGGCTGGGACCCATAACTTAGATCACATTAAGCTTTAAAACAGGAGTAGTATGGTCATTTGATAAATAAGATGGATAGCCCTTTAGGTAAATATTTCAGGTAAAATATGAGATATAGGTATAAAATTGACATTATTTTATAAAGGGAGCCATTACTTGCACACATTTTTTAAGTGATTGCACCGAATTTAAAGAAAGACTTGACATTTTAAGGACATATGATAAATGCAATATGGGCGGTTTGATTTGAAGTTCATGATCAATAGATCTCTAGTACATAAAATTGGAGCAAAACACGATATTTGTCATATGATCTATTGTAGTCAACTGTTGAATTATATAATAGTCTTTGACTCCATTTAATCAAATGATAAAAATTATATTTTGTTCTAATCTTTTGCAATTGATATCTTTAAATTATGGCCTTCAAATCAAACAGGCTTAGATGATGATTTTACATAGTAGAGGTCGCCAAACTTGCAAGTCTTTCTTTTAAATTTGGTGCAATCCGATACAATCACTAAAAAAAAAGTAATGGCTCCCTTTTCTAAAAGAGACTTATTATGATAAATTTATCATTATTTTATCATCGTAAAGGTGGTTAGTGCATTTAAAGCTGCTCTATTTGGAAGTGGATTTCAATATCCTTAGGTGCACCTTTCCCCATCTTTGAAAAACAAATAATAAATTCTCATAAAAAAAAATAAAAAATTTAAATATATAAAAATAAAAATTCATCTTCTTATAAGAACTTTAGACCCTCGAATATTTTGTTTAAAATAAAACTAAATTGGTACCATTATTTGCACAATTGCACCCATTAAAAAAGTGGTGCCCTCACTACAAAATAATTGATTGCTTTGAATCAAATGATAAAAACTAAGCCTATAATACATGCTGGGGACAAAAACAATCTTCATCTACTCATCAATGCATTCAATGGTTTTAGGACTGGGTACGCATACCTTTTAAAGGACCGCAAATAATGGCATCCAAAATATAATTAAATCAATGGACATATATGGTAAAGTTACTTACTCTCTTTCCGAAAATAATGTCAATTTTCTACCCATTTCAAACATTTATGAGAGAGAAAATTTCTATAAAATGTTTACCTAAACGGCTATCCATCTTATTTAAAAACTGACCAAATTATCTATGTATTAAAGGCTTAATAAGACGTAAATTATAGGTAAATATGTAATTTTATAATAGAATTAGGTTGGGATTAGTTCAAGTGTAAGCTTAGGATTATCCAAAGTTATCAAAAAAAATAAATTATAATAGAAAGTATATATTTGAGATACCTTTTTAAGTAAATTTTTTTTGATAAAATCTTATATGATTATTTTTTTTTAAATGATATAAAATATTTATTATTTTCTACAATGTTCCCTATTTGGTCAAGCTAGTGCCTGATATATATCATGACTTCCCTGCACTCTTATATGTGAAAAATAATACGGTGAATGACTATTTCCCTTGAACCTTGACCAACCATTCTCTTTTTATTCACAGCACAAATATATAATATTAATATAAGGTAAATTTATCATAATAACTCTCTTTCCTAAATTAAAGTTAATTTTACACTAATTTCAAACTTGTATTAAAGGCTTAATAGGATGTAAATTATGAATAAATATGTAATTTTATAATAGGAGGAATGTTTTTGAGACACCTTTTTTAGTAAATATTTTTTGATAAAACCTTATACGATTATGATTTTTAAAATGGTATAAATTAGTTATTATTTTGTAAAATGGCTCCCTACCTGGTCAAGTGCCCTTAATATAAAAATGTTCTAAGTTCTAATATTATATTTTTCATGGTATCAAAAATCGGCCGATACCGATACGTATCGGTTTCTCAACAAACAGATACGTATCAGTATCTTAATGTAGTATCGGTATCGGTATCCGCTGATCCGGGCCTGTATCGGCCAATACATATTGGGTATGGGCCGATACCTCTATTTTCTTTTCTTTTTAAAAAAAAAAATAGTTTGATATGTATCGGTCCTCCATAGACCGATACCCAAGTCCGATACCGATTTTGATACCTTGATATTTTTCCTTATACCTTGGCCAATTGGCCACAGGTGGGGTCCAAACTGTTTGTACAAGGCTGGACTTAGAACCTCACGGTTTTCATCAGATGGTAGTACAAACTCTGATCTGATCTGATAACAAATTATTTGATAAAAAATTTGCATTGGTTGTTAATATTAAGCAAGATGCTTAATATATGAAGCATTGGTTGTTAATATTTAAATTACATTTTTACTCAAATCTATTTTAATTAATCACCAAATAAATAAAAATTAGCACAGAAGAGGAAAAAATATCATACCTTGGAGTACACAAAAGGGTTTTGAGGATCGCAATTCGACGGATAACTCCCATCGTTGTAATTGGGCCAAAGTCCATGAATGCCAAAATCGGTTCTGCCACTTACGGATTTCGGTAGCAACAACTTTTGCGATGTGTCGCAGTAGGCCCCGGGCCACTAAGCCAAAACAAATGTGAGATACCAGTAAATTTAGTACTTATAGTAGAATTAATAACACTCTCAGCTGTCACATATTTTTGTCCTAAAGATGATCTCAATCATTAGTATCAAAAATCAAACGATACCGATATGTATTACGTGTCGGTCTCCTCGAGAACTGATACCAGTATCTGATATAGGTATGGGGGTGGCACGGTATCACTATGAGGCCAATCTGGTCGATACCTTCGAATCCCTATAGACCGATACCCGATACTGATACCTTGATCACAATTGAAATGCATTTCAATTGCATTTTGACATGTTCGCTCACGACTCGATCCCGATATCGGGATCAAAGCAAACAGAGATCAGACCCATTAGACCCTCGTTTGTCTCGATCGCCAAAATGACGGAATACGAGCCTAAACGAGAACACGGTGGGTGCAAATGTAACGACCCAGACCCACATGACACAATATTGTTCGATTCTGGACTTAGGTCTCCACCCCCGTTTTGTTTCTGGCATTTGCTTAAGTTCCCACCCAAAATGCGTCCTGATATATAGCGTCCGCAATCACATATAGCCCAACATCAGGACTTTTCCCTATCCGATGTGGGACTGTTACATCAAATCTCACAGTATAGTGGAGAGAATTACCTGGAGAACAAGGTAGAAGAAATCGAAATCCTGAGCTGCAGATAGAACTGAGAAAAGGGCTAAGATGAGACCCTTGATGAGAATTGGAGAAGTTGGTTCCATGGTTTCTTGCACTAAGAGAGGACCCAAGTGGATTCTCCTTGCTGTTTCTATCTCTATGGAAAATTATGAGGCCGATATCTATATTTATAGACAAAAATATAGGATTTTTTGGTCGGCATATTCGATGAATATGGCAATTTTCTTGCCTTCTATATCCTTTCTTTTGTAATTTTCTCTTCTACTCTCATCTGTTTATGGAAGAAGAGTTGACTCAGACGAGTTAGAGATTTGGCTTTAACTGGGGTGGCTTGGCGAGTTTATGGGGGCAGATAAATGGTTAGAAATGAGGTCATGGCCTCATGGGTCCGAGAATGGATAAAGAGGATATGGGAAGTCATCAACTTTGGTGGTGCTCCCATCTCTATCTGCCAATTGGTGTATTGCATAATGATCTGAACCATCCAAATGTTCTCAATTCTTTACACTAGATCAATGCTCCAACTTATAATAGACATCACACTAGCTAATCATTCCTTTTAGATTTTAATTTAAATATAAGTAATGATTCGCATTACACAACGGCTTAGATTCAATTCTCTTGTGTAGTGCTTGTACAAACTTGCACATAGAAAAATTCATTTTTAGCGTAGCACACGAGGAAGAGACCCATACTAGGAAGAGACCCGTATGAAGGGCCGGAGCAAGCGTGAAGATTAGAACTCATTACCTATTGCTTCCACAAGGGAAGAGGATAATCCTACTTTAAAGTACGAGCAATAAGGTGAATTATGGTCAAACGATATGATTGATTAGATTGAATCACCGTTGATCCTTCACCTCATGTTGCCCCGATTCTACTAAGGATTACCTTTAGGGCCTGTTTGGATATGGGGAAAGGAAAAGAAATCATAGGAAAGGAAAGAAAATGTGATACTTTCCTATGTTTTGCAACAAAATTGTGTCACTGGAAATCATAGAAAATTTTAAAATTTTCTTTTCCATTAGAAATCGACAAATCCCTCTAAAATAAGATGATTTCATCGAAAAACTTTTGCCGATTTCTCTCTTTCTATGTCCTCTATCTCTCACTCTCTTTTTTAATAAATAAATTGAAACAAAATCAATTATTGAAAAAATTATAAAAATTAAACTAAAATAATAAAAAAAAAAAAAAATTTTAAAGAAAAAAAAATAAAGATGAAATAAAAAAATCAAGAATAAAAATAAAAAATAAAATAAGACTTAAAAAAAAATAATGATAATAATAATTTTTAAAATAAAATAATAAAAAAATTTTAAAAAAATTTAAAAATAAATAGATAAATATTAAAAAATTAAAAAATTAAAAAATTAAAATAAAATAAAAATTTTAAAATAATAAATAATAAAAATTATAAAATTATAAAATTATAAAAAATATAAAAAATATTTTTTAATAAAATAAATAAATAATAAATAATAAATAAAATTAAAAATTAAAAATTAAAAATTAAAAAAATTTAAATTTAAATTTAAAAATTTAAAAATATTAAAAATACAAAAAATTAAAAATTAAAAATAAATAAAATAAAAATACAAAAAATTAATAAAATAAATTAAAATTAAAATTAAAAAATTAAAACTTAAAAATTAAAAAAAATTAAAAAATAAAAAATAATTTTTTTAATAAAATAAAAAAATAACAAATTAAAATAAAAAATAATAATAATAATACAAATTTTTAAAAAAATTTAAAATTTTAAAAAATAAAATATAAATATAAAAATAAAATATAAAAAAATTATAAAAATAAAAATAAATTAAAATTAAAATTTTAAATTTTAAATTTAAAATTTTAAAATAAATTAAAATTTAAAAATTTTAAATAAAAATACAGAAATTAAAAATTTTAAAAATTAAAAATTAAAAAAATAAAAATAAAATAATTTCTTTTTAATAAAATAAATTAAAATCAAAAAATAAAAATATAAAATACAAAATTTTAAAAATTAAAAAAATTTTAAAAATAAAATTAAAATACAAAAATTAAAATTAAAATTAATAAAATTAATAAAAAATAAATAATAAAATAAAATAAATTAAAAATAAATAAATTAAAAAAAAAATTAAAATATAAAATAGTTAAATAATAAAATAAAATAAATAAATAATAATAATAAATAAATAATAATAATAGTATAATATAATAATATAAATAAAAGAATTTTTTTATTTTTTATTTTTATTATTTATTTTAATTTAATTTATTTATTTATTTTATCAAAAGAAAGAGAGAGAGAGAGAGACAGAGTGATTTTATTTTTTATTTTTTTATTATTTATTTATTTATTTTAAAAATAAAGTAAAATAATAATAAAAATTAAATTAAATATAAAAAATTTAAAATTTTTAAAAATATATAAAAAGAAAAAAATTAAAAATAATAATAAATAAATAAAAATTAAATCTCTATCTCTCTCTCTCTCTTTTTCTTAGCTCTCTATTATTATTCTTCTTTTTAGATGCCTCTTTTTCCGAGTCTCTCTCTCCTAAAGTTTCTCTCTCTACATAATTCTTTTAATTTTTCTCTCCTCAAATTTCTCTTTCTTAAACTCACTTTTCTCTTTCATAAATTTTCTTTCTCTCACAAAATTTTCTTCATAATAGAAAATTAAATTTATTAGGTATATGAGATATACTATCGATAATGGTTATTTTCTATTTTCTATATGCCAATTACCAATTCAAACACCGAAAAACAATAAATTCTTATGAATTCCCAAAGAGCTGGAATCCATTGGATTTACAAAATCTTTTCCTATGTTTTTCGAAAAATTGCCGAACAGACCCTTAATGTTTGGACAACAATAGAAAAGATTACCTCATGGGCAGAGTGACAAATTTAATTTTTCCCAATATTTCGGTAGGGGAAAATATATTGAATAGAGATACCCTGAAATAAATAACAACTAATGAAAAAACGGGTTGAGGAGAATACTCCGGTGCGCTCAGTGGCCAGATCACATGCCACATGATAATCAACCCAAAACAAATCCCATTTGGGTTATCATGTGGCATGTGATTTAAAATGTTATATATATATATATATATATATATATATATTTGCCCTCCATTTGATGGGTCAAGGATAAAGGTAACGCCCCAAAACTTTGGTGCATTGCTTTTTCCCAACTTTGACTACATATTTAATGGTGGAAAAGTCATAAAAAAAAAAAAAATTTATGGGATCTAATCGACCTTGTCTAAGTTGTAGTGGCACCTAATCCTCCTGATAGACGCCACATAATGGTCAACTTATGGCGGGTGTAGAGATTTCTCTACACCCAGGCGCATAATCCTGGGCCTCATGGAAAAAAAAAATGTAAATAAATAAATAAATAAACACCTATTACCAGTGGAGATGAGTTGGGCCAACCTAACAGCCTGGCCCAAACAAAAAATTTAATGTTAGATGTTAATCAATCAAGGAACATTGATGACACTATTTTGGCGCCAAGTGTTATCTTGTGGTGCATTAAGTGATTTATTTATATCATATTCATCATTAGATTGCATAAAAAATCATCTACATCATGTGATTAAGAGCTTAAAAGCACTTTAAAGGTAAGACGACCATGCAATTATTCAAATCTGTTCAAACTCTTTATTTTTTACAGTTTGAACCTCTTGATGAGATAATTATAAAGAAAATTTTTTCATGCAACCTTAGAACTTAATCCAATCTATATGTTTTCATGTGTACAAATAATCCATAACCTCTTGCCAAGTCAATTTTGGAATGAGTTGGGTTTTGAACCTTTTGGAAGTGGACTCAACCCAATTATAGAGTCCAGGCCCAATTTCTTTATGAACTTCTTTGAGAATTATCATATTAGGAAGTTTATGTAAAACATAACTATCTTTAAGACTATGATTAGAAGTTTAGAATTATCATATTAGGATTAGGTTTGATTGAATTGTATTAGCCTCTTTTTTGTAAGATCTCTTTGAATGAAAGTACAAAGATTGCCAAGATGTAGCCATAAGAAACGGTCTCCAAAGGCATAAATGGTTGGCAGTTCACGTTCTCATCATCCTTGGTAAAATCAAGTCTACCTCGGAGACATTCATAAACCGCTCTAGCATATTTCTTGGCAGATAACCCCAATTTTGGCGTGGTTCTCTCTCTCTCTCTCTCTCTCTCTCTCTCCAAAGTAATCATATGGTATCAGAGCATACGACTTGGCATCCAACCTCCTCATCTCCTTCTCATGCCTCTTCTTTGCTCTAACAATGTACCTCCTACCCAGCCCAGTCACCCACACCAACCACCTTCTTCCCTCCTCTTGTGATTCCCAATCTGAGACTTCATCACACGTGGTTCCTTTCAGTTCCCCCGTCTCTACCAACTCCACCAATGTCCCTTGAGATTTCATCTCCACCGTCATTTGCTTGGATGACCATCACCAACATCTTGATGTTCATCATGGACCTAAGAAGAATCTCAAGTCCATTGCCTAAATGTTTGGGGTTAGCTCATATGTTTCAAGTTACATTTCAAAGTTTAATTACACATATTTTTCTCATTTTATGAATAGGTAACTGTTGGATTGCCTGATGTAAGAGGGAGGGAGGAAATATTAAAGGTCCATAGCAACAACAAGAAACTTGAGAAGGATGTCTCTCTCAATACCGTGGCAATGAGAACCCCCGGATTAAGTGGTGCAGACTTGGCAAACCTCATGAATGAAGCAGCCATTCTTGCAGGCAGAAGAGGCAAAGAGAAGATAACAATGAGTGAAATTGACGATTCGATCGACCAGATTGTGGCGGGAATGGAGGGTACCGCGATAACAGACGGAAAGAGCAAGATCCTAGTGGCTTACCATGAGATTGGGCATGCCATTTGCGCGTAAGTTTCACCGACTACCTTTTGCATGAACCAACTACTATTTCGTGTTCTTGAAATGCCTTTGCCTTTTACTCCATTTAAAATTTCTTGATTTAGGGATTTTAAAGGTGTAAAATGATTTATTTTTTTTCTCTTATTCAATTCATTGTTTAGAAGGTATCCATTATATCTTTTCCCATAATTTTGGTAATATAAACTAACCAATGTTCAGAACCTAGTCAGCTTTTGGTTGTCATTGCAGAGGTGAGTGGGTGGTGGTTAAATGGAATATTTGATTCAGTTTTAATAGGAGACTAGGCACTATGCTCTCTGTAGGGGTGTGTGTATTCAGCACTTCAGTTGAAGTGACTGAGCAAAGGGTCCTAATCTTGTTAAATAGCTGACTGAGCGAAGGGTCCTAATCTTGTTAAATAGACCTAACAATTCCTTTACATAGCCTCCCTGTTTACCTCATTTATGCAAATTAAATAACGACACTGATTCAAAAATCGTATTTTGATAAGTAACAAGACAATGAATTCAGCAAAAATAATAAAATAAAAAATACATGCTTACAAAGAAAAAACAAAATTAAAAAAGTGACTACAAAGAACCAAAATGATATTTATGTACTCAGCAAACTCCATAAATAGGCATTGTTGCACTGTATAATGGAAATAATTAGGCAAAATGGTCTTTATTGATCTGTTAATTTCAGGACGTTGACCCCGGGGCATGATCCAGTACAGAAAGTTACTCTTATTCCTCGAGGACAAGCTCGTGGTCTAACTTGGTTTTTACCAGGCGACGACCCTGCTTGTGACAGCCCGGTTTTCTGCACCCAGAATTCCGTGCCATCAGGATCATACTCTAGATGATCCCCGGGACAAATCATATGTGTCTGCTTGTAAAGCGGAAGCCAAGCAAACACCACCCAGCAGTGGTGGATCAAGCCAGTCACTTAGCAACGCATTTAGTCATAAAGAACAATAATATTAAGACAATTAATTCTATATTAAGCAAAGAAAATGCATTCTCGAAAAGGAACCAAGAAGAACCATTGGTGATGGACATCCATCACCCAAACAATGGTTCCCAATAGTGGTTCCGAATAGAATGCGTAACTATACAATAAATAATCCTAATAAAATGTACACAAAAGTGGCCACCGGGCACACCATAATCCAAAAGAACCAAAATACAGTATAACAGACACTAGTACCCAGGCTACGGATAGAACTCGTCCGCCTGAACGTCGGTCTCCTCGTCTTCGGCCTCAGCCTTTTGTGGTCAGTCAGTAGTCCTCACGTGTCTTAACGAGCCTTTCGTAACCTAAAAAATTAATTTAGAACACAGGGTGAGCTACATCATAGCTCAATAGAAGAATTCCAATTAAATGAATTGAATATGCAGATCATGCCATCTCATAACAGAAATCAAATCAGGAGCATACAATCATGATAAATCAAATCAATTACTAGGCTTTTAGACAAGAAATCAGATGTTATGCAAGTATATTATCAGAGAGCTTAAATTGTGTATATTTAACTTAAGAAACTCCCGTGACTATATAGCACGGAGTAAACAGGAATGTCCGATAGGAAACCCCAACCAATCGTCGTTCACATGAACAATTTTGAAAGTGCAACAATGCCTCATCTATGCGAGGATTACAAGGCAGGTGCACAAGTGTGCCAGATCGGATATATATACCGGGTCGGTGGGGATCATCCGGTTTAAATCATCAAATCACATACGATATACCTCATGATCGATAATGTAATCGAAGCAAGTTTTCGTAATGCGAATCGTGAAATGAAATCAAAATAGCGTAACTCAAGATATGCACACATGTAAAAATGTAAATCAGGGCATAGATATGAGATAAACATGGAATCATACTCAAAACAGTTTAGGTTGGTTTTCCCCTACCTCAAGTCAATTTATCTTCTAAGCAAATCCAAAGCCTTTTCAAGGTGTCAGGGTTTGATTCCTAGATCATAAACATAGTACTTAAATGTTAGGGATGTCAGAAAGCTAACCGGCACAATGTCCGATGGTGTTTAATCCTCAAAACCAAAACAGAACTAAAACAGGGGTGATTGATCGATCACCACACTCATTGATCGATCACTACCCCTTGTTGATCGATCAATCCCTCTCATTGATCGATCACCACCCTCTGAGTTCTCATCCTAACAACCAAATTGATCGATCAATACACCTTATTGATCGATCACCTGTCATCATTGATCGATCAATACACTTATTGATCGATCAATAATCCTCTTCTACACTCTTCTATCTATTTAAATTGATCGATCACCACCTTTGTTCATCGATCAGTGCTTCCTGTTGATCGAGCACTACCCCTTGTTGATCGATCACCAACCCCTTTTCAAAAACTCACCCTTCTGTTCACATTAACTATTTATACAGATTGATCGATCAATGCCCTCATTGATCGATCAATACCCTACAGTGATCGATCAATACTTCTGTTGATCGATCACCAACTGTCATTGATCGATCACTCTCCTGTTGATCGATCAATGCCCTCATTGATCGATCAATGCCTAAATTGATCGATCAATGCCCTTCGGGCATTGAACTTCTAACATTTTTGGGTCTCTGTTCCCCTATTCTGTCCTATATAGATTGATCGATCAATGGGCTTCATTGATCGATCACCACTGCTATTGATCGATCACCACTTGTGTTGATCGATCAATAATGACAGAAACTCTGTCATTTATGAAGTTCATCTCCAACCCTATTTTTCATTAATGGTTCTCAACTACCATTATCACCACATCTATGCACCTACTTGGGCATCTCATTTGCCCCTATTTAAACATACAAACTCACCTTTGTTCGGGCCCTTACGGGTTTCGCTAATCGATTTGAATGAGGGTTTGGATCTAGTTTAGGAGTTTGTCGTCGCACGGCTTGGATAAGTCGATGCCTAGTTTCCTTTCAACCTCTACACACACTCTTAAGCTAGTGTGGAGTGTCCTAGCTCATCTCTCAATCCTCTATCTCGGATAATGTGGGATCCGTGCACCGCTAACTCCGCTTCTCAAGGAACACCCTTCTCGCTTCTAAAGCAAGGAAAGAGGGAGAAGAAGAAGAAGAACTCCCTCAGGTCTCCTTCCTTCTCTTATAAGCTAAGAAAAGATATTTCGCTTTTCCTTATTTTTGTTCCGGTGTGGTGCACTAACACGGTCGCTACGACGCGAAGTGCTACGCTAACCCTTTATCCAACCCAGACTTAACCAAAAGATCAAATGTGAACTAATCTAACCGTGATATAAACTTATCTCAACTAATATTACTTAATTTTTTAAATCTCGATTTCCGTGCACGAGATCAAAAAATTTAGTTTCATGTTCTAGATTTTAGGGTTGTTAATCGCTCTTGTTTCTAAGAAGCGATATTTGCTAGAATAGTTGGAGGTCGAGCGAAGAAGTGATTTTCGAGAAACGAGGTGACTACTCGTGCATTGAGACTTAGCAGACACGGGTAGCAAAACAGTCTTAAATGAAATCAATTTTCAAATTGAAGAAAATAACCAATTGGATTAATCACTTTGCCAAAGATGTAGGTGCAAATTAAAATGTAAACCCGAAAACCGAGCCTTAACTGGACAAAACCGATGAAAATCAACACCGAACCAAACCGTTTCATTGATTTGGTTTCGGTTTTGGTAATCAAAACCAAAACCCCGTATGCGTAGTGCAGAAACCAACGAAAAACCCAAAAAAAAACTAAAGAAGAATATGAAGAAAACCGAAAATCAAACCAACCCAAGGAAACCAAAATCTGATCGGTTCCTTTTGGTTTCGGTTTGGGTGGTTGAGAAATTCGGCTAACCGAAACTGAAACTTTTCGCTTAGGATTCGGTTTTCGGTAGACCGATACCAAAACCGAAATTTCGGTATCAATTCGGTTAACCCAATTTACACCTCTATCAACATGTAGTGAAAAATAAGTACAAATTTTGCAACCAGGCATCATGGTTTAGAACAAAATATGAAGGATGGGAAAAGCAGATTACTTATCAACCTATTCAAAAAATTGCCCACTTCCAATTGCATATTTGAACGGAAATTTTCACATTTTGGGAAATAAGTAAAGAAGTCAAAAGAGTTCCTGCTGTTAGGGATGTCAACGGGTCGGGTCGGGCTGTGCAGCCCACCACACAGTTTCGAACAAGGTCAAGATTCAACTCAACCTTCGGGTGGTCGAGTTAATGGATTGGGTTGAAACAAAAATTTTGATGCAACCAACAACCGACGATAAACTATGTATATTACAGGGTTTGAGGGGATTAGTGGTTAATGAACCAACCCATCCCAACCAGTTTTTCAATTCGGGTCAACGAGATTTGACACAACCCGATATGGTCTGTTGACAACTTGATGCTAATTGTGGACGATGATAACTATTTTTCATTTTTAAACAGCCGATTAGTTTATCTTTGATTACTGATCAGATGGTCACAACGTTTGGGATGTCCAAGATTGAGCCATGGGCATTGACAGATCCAGTAGTACAGAGCAGTGATGTTGTACTGAGAATGCTAGCATGGAATTCCATGTCGGAAAAACTTGCAGAAGATATCGATAAGGCAGTAAAGGAAATTATTGAGAACGCACGAAGTTGCGAAGAACCACATAAGGAATAATCGAGAAGCTATCGAAAAGCTAGTGGAGGTGCTATTGGAAAAGGAAGCATCACGGAGATGAATTTAGAACAATTTTATCCGAAGCCATCGATAATTGGTTGGACAAAATAGATACAAACTTTGTTCTGAGCTTATCAAAGTATGAGCAGCCTCATTGATATAGAATTATACGGTCAAGTAGTGTAATAATAAATCCCAAGTATTATTTGTGATACTAAAATGGTCATATCATTGAGAAACTATTATGTGGTCCGAGACTTGACGCTAAACTATTACGCGATCCGAGACTCAAACCAGGTCACACGTGAACCTATCGACCGGTCTAAGATGACTTAAAACTACTTCATATCAATTCATTAACCATCTCTATGAAACAAGAATGGCTTGAATCTTCATTAGCCATAAAATAAAGGCTTTAGGTCGAAAAGAATCGACTAGAAACTGATGGCAACTAGTGAACACAGTTCAGCCAGGTGGGAGGTGGATCTTGGTTATAAAAACATCTAATCTAATACCGGACGGAACAGACTCAAAAGGAGCGGCTTTCTTTCTGCCGAAAAGAGGCTAGAGAGACAAGTGGAGTTCATTATACTTTAGAGTTTCGGCAGTCAAGTAATAAGCACAAAAGATACAGAAGATCCAATAGTTTATATGAAAGCTTTCATGATATATAACAGTATCTATCTGTCTATGGTTTCACTAACTGTGAACATATTCTAGTACGTCTCAGAAAATTCAAAGAGAGGCTCACTCCATGCTATGGATAAGAGCTTAGAGCTACAAGTTAAAACAGACACATTTTGCTTTTGAAAAATCTGAATGCCTCGTAATTTTAAGATTTGGGCTTAATTCAGGGCTCACTGAAATCATCAGACATCAACAGATCTTGAATTGTCGATCTTGGGTTGGGCATTAACATTTCCCGCATAGAAGCCGATCTTAGGCTACACAAAGCCAAATTAGCTTCCAATGAAATTTCAATTGAGATTACAATATAAAGAGACCAGGCTCTATCCATCTTGCTTAGCACACTCTTGATCAATCCTCCCATGGAAGCACCACTCCACAAGAAAACCATTAATTGATCTGATAGAATTTAAACCAATCCTTCAGAGGGGATCACAAGATCCTTCTTCTGACAGGAAATCAATGTCCTCATTAATTGTAGGCATGGCTCAAAATATTGACCGATAATTCAAATTATCGGACGAAATGATTCAGTTTCGATCCCCACCGAAACGAAATTTTGGTCAAAAAATGTATGGAGGAGAAATTTTCGGCCGAAATTTTGTACCAAAATTTCGGTTTCGGTCATGCCCAAAACCGAAAATGAAACCGCTATTTTGATCCTTGATTGTGAGCGCCTGAAATATGACTTCCATATCAAAGAAGCAGCTGGCGCGGAAGCACCCAAATATCACCACCGATCCACACGATGAACACTCTAACAATAATGCCAAAGAGAGAAAAAATGATAGTGGCTAATGTGAAGTCTCAACCCTACTGACTTCTTTCGTAAGCGCGAATAATGAATTGCAGTGGTTTTTGGTCAAACTCAGACACCAGCAGGTAGGGATGCAACGTTTGATTGCCAAAACTGATCCCGAACGGTCCGAAAACAGATACGGACTAATCCAAACTGAACCGATTCCGGTTCAGTTTGGTTTTGGCCGACCAACCGGTTAGATAGGGTGAATATTAAAAACCGAAAAACACAGACACACACCGAAAAAACCACAAAATTCCTTTAAAATATGAGAAAATTTGTAAAAATCTGATTTGAAACCAAACCGAAAAAACCGAAAGTTTCAGGTTTCAGGTTTCGGCTCGGTTTCAAAGAAAAAACCGACTCATTTCGGTCCGGTTTCAGTTCTAGCTGAACCGAACCGAAAACCAAAAATTTCGGCTTCAGTTTGGTTCGGTAAACTGAACTTGCATCAATACCAACAGGTAAAGGACGAAGAGATTGATCTCACGAGCAGGTAAACAAAGCACATCTATCTAATTCACGACCAAGGTTTTGAATTCTGCTATGCAATTTTCCTACTGGTTATCTAATATTCAAGCTTGTCAATTTCAAAACAAAACCCTTAAAATGAATTACCTTGGTCCTCTAAGAATTCTCTTATTCATCTGCTCTATGTCCTCAGTAAGAAAATCAATAAACTTAAATATCCCACATCGCTTGTGGGCTAGGTCTTGGGCTGTATATAACTTGGGCAAACAGTAGTAAATATTACTCGGGTATTAGGTTTTCGAATTTTGCTTACTACTCCAAACTTTTGTTTTTTGGCAAAAAATACTCTAACTTCAAATTTTTTAGAGAAACAATATTTTCACGGATTTTAAAACTTCAAAATACCATGAATATACTGTTTTTTCTAAAATTTTCACGATATTTTGAAGTTTCAAAATCCGTAAAAGTATTGTTTTTCTAAAACATTTGAAGTTGAGTTTTTTTTTTTTGAGGCATTAATTTCTAAAGTGCTCATATTTAAACTTACCAACGAATTGTCCATCCATAAGTTCAAGGCAGTTTCTATTTTAGAAAAAATAGAACTTATTAAATTGTCCATCCATAACTTGAGTATCGACAAATTCTCTTTTTCTTATTTCTTAAAAAAAATTTTAACATATTGTTGAATGGTCCATGGCTAAATATTTTAGTATAATTCTCCATTGATGACTTCACAAACACTTTTTCAAAGAGTTGATTCAATACATCGTGGAACATGTATTTCTGCCTGCCGATATTTGCAACCAATGATTCTATAGTTGCAACTAGGGTTTTCCATGTTGATACCGTTGACCTCTTTAATCGGGCGATAGAGATGGTGTTTCGTCCCAATTTTGGACAAGACTAATCTCTATATCCTAGGTAATGTATCGTGCGGTTAGATTCAATGCAGCACAATACCAACAAGGGTACCTCTATATCCTAGGTAATGAATCAAAATTGACTATCTGATAGGTGCGATGTGATCTCAAGATCATTTGTGTGGAAGATCGAGGTGAAACACGACCTAATATTCAAACGGTAAGTTTTTTATTTCACATGTCACACATCCCCAAAACATGGCCCTAAAAATGTTTGAGCGTGATGTGTGTCATATGATTCAAGGGATTTTTTTAGAGATCAATGACATTTGGAAAAGAAAAAAAAGGACAATTTGATAGGTGCAACATGAACTTAAGAATCTTTGTGTGGAGAATCGGGGTAGAACCCGATCTCCATCATCTAATCCGAAGCAATCAATAGTATTGAAGGGGTTTCCAGCGTGGGCACTAATAGAGGTACCCATTATATAGGGTAGCTCTGTTCACGCCTACGCATTCTCTGAAAGCGCCCACATGTGCAACCCCTTAAAAGTTGTTGATTGCATCGGATCTGATGATGGAGATCGTGTTTCACCCCGATCTTCCACACAATGGATCTTGATATCATTTTGAACATATCAGACACTCAGTTTTTTATTTCACATGTCATAAATCTCCAAAAAATGCCCCTTGTACGCAATGGCACACATCACTCTCAAACGTTATAATAGGGTCATATTTTGGGGGATCTGTGATATGTGGAATCAAATATTGATCGTCTAATAGGTGGGGCGTACATGATCTCAAGATGCTTTTTATAGGTGATCGGGGTTAAACCCAATGTGGATCGTCTGATCCGCCTCAATCAATGGGTTGTACGGGGCTCCAACATACGCGCTTTCAGAGAATGTAGGCGATTAAAGCTATCCCATTATATAATTGCAGTGCAATAGCTCCCACTATTTGAAGGGAGCGACTACTGAAAGCGCCTATGCCTCGTGACGCTTAAAAATCATTGATTCCTTCGAATCAGATGATGGAGATCATTTTTCATCCCAATCTTCCATACAATAAATCTTGAGATCATGGCACACCTATTAGGCGGTCAGTTAGTCGGTCAGTTTATGATTCCATGTGTCACAAGTCCCAAAAAATAGTTCTAAAATTACGTTTGAGTCTGATGAATGTTCTATTGTATGCGATCCACCATATATTAGTGTCTAAACGTTGTTGAATGGTCTGTCGTATGCGATCCACCATATATTAGTGTCTAAACATTAATATATATAATACATAGAAGCCGTAGCAGTTTTCATATTTTTCCCTTAAATGGTGTCACATATGTGTGAGAGAGAAACTTCTACATCTAGGGTGTAGAAGGGTCGGTCAAGTCGGGTCAACTTGACGGGTTAAGCAATACAACCTACACGAACGGATTTGCTTTCAGATTTCTTACCCATCAGGTCGACTCGAAAATCTCAGCCATTTGATTAAACAGGTCTGGCTCTGGTTATAGTTTTCTGATATGAACCCGTCTTGACCCAATCCAACCCGACTTGACCCAACACCCTACCTTATATGTTTAACTTAAGTTTGCCCCAACCTAACCTGAATCTTTTCTAATCGGGACGGTCGAGTCGGTTCTGATTAAGGGTTTCAATAAATCGGCTCTCTAAGATTTCATTATCTAATTGTTTCTAAAAAAATGAAAGCTAGGCATAATTTCCTTATCTAACTCATCCTTGTATTTATAAGGTGTGAGTTGGGTTATATTAGTCAACCCTCACCACTATAGTTGGTACTCTCTCACGCTGCTCCACAATTGTCATATGTGTACACGTGCCTGCTCGTCTGTTGTCGAGGCTGTCTCGGCCGAATGACCGTATAAAAAAATATGGTGTCAACTGAGTGAAAAATGAGTGATGAAACATAATATAATTTTACTAGTCAATTTTCCGTGTAGTTGACACTATTGACTCCACAATTTTATATTTTCTTATTTTGATTTTTTTTTCTATATATATAATAGTTATGTTCATCAAGTCGTTCCTTTATGTAGCAACTGATCATGTGCTTGAGTGCCATGTGACCGTAAATTAATATGGGACCAAATAAGTTACCGGGTCCTTAATACCAAGCTATCTTTATCGATAGTAGTAAGGAATGATGGGATTCGATAGAAGCATTCACGAATAAAACTCATGAGCATTGCCCAATCTAGGCAATAAGAAATGGTCATGTCAAGCCACGGGTGTATTTCTTTTTTTCATTTTCAAGTGCTTCATATAGATGATCATCACATGAACCACACAATTTAAAATTCACGCATATTAAAGCATTGAAATCATTCAATCAAATTCACGCATATTAAAGCATTTGAATCATCAAATCAAATCATTGTAATATGGACTAAACATCGATCCAATCAAATCATTGGGACAAAAAAAACGATCTCTATCATCTGATTCAAGGCAGTCGATCAATAATTTTTATAATGGGAAACCATGTGTTCTTCACCAGTTTAACGAGTGCAAATAACTTCATCCATTTGTTTTTCTTCTTTTTCATCAGCTATAGGGCCCATTTATGGGTGTATTTGCAGCTCGCAACTTTAGGTCTAGCAAGCGGAGATTTGAAGACCGATGCATCGACATATTGGCTGGGACCGAGGCCTACATATATAATAACCATTTCATTCTATTTCAGTGTCCTTGAAATCCGTGAATACTAATTTGATATTCGTGAATATTCAAAATTTTGAACCCAAAAAATCCGTGCAGTCTTGATTACGCAAAAGATTTTGAAGTAGTATAATAGTGCAAAACATTTATAGCATGAATCCTCTTTTTGCTAAGTGCCCTTTTTTTCTTTCTATCTTTTAAGAATCCGGAAATTTGAGTTTTTTCAATTTTATTTCCGTTCAATTTCAATTTGTTTTCTTTTATTTTCTCAGTTTTAAAGTTTTTTTAAAACAATTTGAATTTATTTATTTGTTTTCTCATCTTATCTCTTTGATTTTCATGGGGCTGAAAATTCGCATTAACAAGCACATGTGGACTAAGATTTGTCAGTGTACGGGGAGCCAGCCAAAGTAGCACATGACTCCTCTACCAAACCCAAACTAAAAATATAAAGTATTAAAAAACATCATTTAATGGTGTTTCAGATTACAAGGTGGAGCACCTTATCATCGAAATCTCTCACACCATATATCTAAATATCTTGATCAAAGAAGTACGTGGCACAATAGGCTCAAACTTTTATTTTTAAATTATCTTTAGGGATGTGTGGCAAGTAGCATAAAAAATTGATTCTGATGGCATGTTTATAATATGAAGACCTATTGTGAAGAGGATTGGAATGAAAAACGATCTCCATTGAATGATTCTAAGCCATCAATGATTTTTCACATGTACCCTTAAAGAAACATTGGGTGCAAATAAAGGTTTTTATAAAATGATAGATGGGTAGGTCAAATGAAAAGGGAAATGCGTGAAACGTGTGAACTCTGAAGATAAGAATAAGTACTAAGAAAAGGAAATTAATAAAAGCAATAAGTAATTTAATAAAAGCTAGGAGTCTGTATCTTTCTGCACCACGTAAATTCAATATTAATTTATTTAGAAATTGAAGCATCACATGTCCAATTAGGGTCTATAAATTGATCATCGAATAGGGTCTACAACATATCTCCATCGACTGGTAGTTTGAGAGAGAGAGAGGAACAGAGAGAGAGAGATGAAGAATGTGCAACTGATCATAATGGTGTTGGCAGCCATCTTCGCGATGTCTGCCTTCTCCATCGATGCTCGGCTCAACCACCAGTTGGTTCTCAAAGCTATGGGCATCAACACCGGTAAACATAACCACCATTTTAGCTAAATCTGAGAAATAAGATGTAATATGTGTTCATACATAACTTCTCTATCTTTATAAACATAACCACCATTTTATCTTTATATTACATATCTTCTTTGCTAGTATATATAATCAGAGAAATAATAAAAACAATTATTATTTCTCTCATCCTATCTCCTTCTCTCTCGACACTTGTCTCAAACGTGCACTTTGCCAGTATATATAACTTGAAATTCCATTAATAACATGTGACGTTTTACTATATTTTCTTTTCAGTTTCTAGCCATTCCTACGGTGAGAAATCGTGCGACCCTTGCATATGCACCAGAAGCTATCCTCCGACCTGCTGGTGCGGCTATCTTGGGGAGAAATGCTACGATGCTTGTGCCTGCATCTGCAGTCAATACCCTTCTCCTTTTACTGCGACCTGTTATTGTGAGGATCATGAAAAAAATTACTGTGCTATTGACCTAGCAGAAAAGCCGGATAAGGAGTAGCAGAAAAGCCAATAGGTTTTTGCGAGCGTGCTATCTATCTTTAAATAAAATAATGTAAAGCTCGTAGTAGTAGCTCTACATGTTGTGGCATATATGTATCAGTTGATGAATCTATCAACTTCTCTTGTCGATATAGGCAGAGCTGTTTCTAATGCCTTTTCTTCTCTTATTGTTTTGCACTTTTCCTTTACCATCAATGCCTGAGTTTCGTGGGGCTCACAACATGTGGGAGAACTATATATACTGAGATCCGTGAAAATGAAATATTTATGGGGTGTCCTAATACTACATTAGCTCATCTTAATTACGGTTAGAGCACCCCATCACTTAACGACGATTGGAGGCCTATGAATGGGCCACTCTTGAATCCTTCAAAAAATCCTAAGCATCTGATAGAGGGCACCTTTGTTTTTATTTGGCCCTAAATTTTTCCCTACATGGTAGGCTATTGAAGAGTAAGACATAGCTACCAAAATCTCCATGTGTTTTATTGAAAAAAAACTCGGTTAAAACCTTTTTTTTTTTGTTTTTTCATAGAACGCCCAAAACACATTTAAAAAGCATTTTTTTTTTCTAAAATACTATTTTTTTCTTTTTAAATCACGATTTTTATGTTTTAGATGGGTTTTCTACAAAAAAAATTTCAAAAATTTCCTTATTTTGTTAAAAGAATATTTCTTTTAAATATTTTAAAATATTTTCATTACCTTTTTCCAAATGCTTCCCAAAATGAAACTATTGATGGGATAATGCCTCCTCACCGACATTTATACACCAAAATGGTGTTCGAATGATCTCATGTCATTAAAGTTAGATTTTTTTTTTCTCGTATCATTGAAGTAATGATTTATCATAATTTTGATGAACATTTGTGATCAATCTAAATTTTCTAAGTGACAATCTATCCTTGGAACATGTCTCATCCTAAAGAAACTAACATGCGGATAAATGGATGTAAACCATCTAATTGAAAAGTTTATTATCAGTCGTTAAAAAATACAACAGTTAATGTGATAGTCCCTGGAACATCCGATGGTTTATCTCTCCTTAAAATATTATTTTTGGGCAAGTTGCACTTCAATCTATGGTCTATCCCTTTGACGGCACAGATCACCAGCCCAAAGCTTAAACGCTTAAACCATTGATGATGTGAGATCATTTAAACATCATTTTGGAGTTTATTTGGAGAGTGTCAATTATAGATGTTCTATTATAGGCTCAGTTTTAAGTGAGTTAATTTGAAGGTATGTTGATCTTCAGTTGGCAAAAGGGAACATGATTGATGGTTGATGGTATGGGATTCACGTTCACTTTTTGAGATGTGTGCCACATGGAATTAACATCTGATCGTTGGATGCTAGCCCTATGATCTCAAGCATTGAGGCAAAAAACAATTTATATCGTCTGATTTGAAGTAATCTAACGGATTTTTCCCTTGCTTAAGTGAGGTTGCTATAGCCAAATTAAATACATGCAGGTCGTTTCTAATGAGAGAGTTTAGCAGAGGCCCTTCTTTGCTCCGTCATTAATATCCCCGGACCCGCAAAACATATATTCAACTAATGATCCTTTATTATCTCTAATGAAGCCACAAATGAAGGCACCTTCATCACTAACTCACCCATCACTACTTCTTTTCATAAAGTCGGTCTTCAGTTTTGACCAAGTCATCAATACTTCTTTTCATAACGTCAATCTTCAGTTTTACCCAAGGACACCGCTCGGTGACAAGAACGCGTGACTAATATTCCAAAGAGATAGAATCGACCATCGACGGATCGCATTCTAAGCATTTCTCCTTATCCATTCTAATAACTTTACAAATTTTCTTAAGCAAAATTCTTTTTGAACTTACTCCCCTCCTACTCTTCTCGTGCCATACGTTCAAGAACGGAGCCAAGGGGGGGCTAACAGGGGCCATGGCCACCCCGCTTATTTAGTTTTTCTCTTTCTCTTTAATTTATCTTACCTATTTGTCAAAATGATTGACCCCGTCTAAATAAATGCACAGTTGAGCTCTCTCTCTCTCTCTCTCTCCTATCTTTTAGGCATCTCCTCTCTCCTATCTTTTAGATGTCTCCTCTCTCTTATCTTTTAGACGTCTCCTCTCTCTCTCCTAACCAAATACACTATTTTAGTCTCTCCTATTTTTTTATGAGCAATAGTTCAACCACCCTCCTAAAACTTCTTTTCTTAAATTATATCCTAATACATATCTCTCCCTCTCTAACACAGGATTAGGCCATCGAAATGTCATTTTTCTACTATTTTATCCAAGCAGACCTTAAAAGTTAAAAATGAGGCTTAGCCCAGTTAATATGGCTCTCAGCTATGGCAAATTGGCCCTAATGCCTATTGATAGGAGCACGAATATATATAAACAAAAGATTTCTTTTTCTTTTTAAATTTTGTTAATAGTAAATGAATGTTATTTTTATTTTTTATAACATTATATATTTCTTATTCATACTTTGGCCCCCTCCCATGAAAGTTTCTAGCTCCGTCCCTGCATACGTTCCAAATAGTTGTCACAAAGCCTATTTTTATCATTTTAGTGTGTTTTAATCATATAGCTTTACTAGCACAATGTATCATTGAGTGCTTTGTATAAAATGTTAGAGATCGTTTTTCATCCCCATCTTCAACACAATAGATCTTGAGATTATGGTCAGGCCATTAGAATGTCATATTTTTTTATCATGTTCGATATACGCCTATGATCATGTTCATTTTGTGGATGTGTGCCACATGGAATAAAAATTTGAGTATCTGATGATATGCCCATGATCTCAAGATCCATTAGTTTGAATAGTGGGATGAAAAATAACCTATGTCCGATGATTCAAAGCAATCAATAGTTGATTCCCATGAAACCAAGTTGAGAATGAGTATATGGTGTTTTATTAATTACCACAATTTAACTCGTATTTAAGTAGTTAGACTGGTTAATGTATTCAATCTCATATGAATCATAAATCCATAAAATTTGACCAAAATATGATCACAACATGATTGAATATCGTTGTTATGCACACATTTGTACAACTATATGGCGTACATCCAGTAATTAGAAAACGCAGGAAAATGAGTTCAATACAAAAAATAAGACTATTAGCGGCAGCCAAAAGTGCCGCTATTAATAAAAAAAACCTTGTTATTTCAATAGCGACAGTTTTTTTTTAATAGCAATAGTTTTGGCTGCCGCTAATAGTCTTATTTTTTGTAGTGATTTTTCAAAAAAAAATCAGAAATCAGAGTTTTTGTTAGTAACTTAAAGAACGCATCCCAGAAAAGCCAAAAGTTTGAGTAAGCAAGTAATCTGCATGATTCTGGTCAAGCGTGAATACTGAGAACCGTTTTGTGCATAAAAATTCAAAGATTAGGATTGTATCCAATCTCCCCCTTCTAGCAGTCTGAAAATAAGTGACCAACACTAGATAATAACTTCTTTTTTTTACCATTTTCGATACCAAGCCCCGGTGAGAAAGGGGAAGGATCATTGTTAGGCTCACATATCGACCGAGCCATCATCCATAGTTCCACCTCTTCCTCTTCCTCTACACCACTCGCTTTCCTTGTATCTTAGCATCTCTAGAAGAAGACAAGGTTTTCAATATATTTATTGGCATTAAAGTGTAGTGATTCAATTTCATAATTTGATACACCTAATTTATTTATATGTGTCTAATAGCCTATACACCGCATGCCATAATTTTTTAAAACGTCTTAATTAAAAATATATGTTTTAGTTTTTCAAACTCTTATATTTATTTCTGTCATTAATTGACACAAGTTATGTGGTAGCCTATTGGTTAGAGGCTTGAGTTAAAGACAAGAAATCAGAGGATTGAATCATGGTATGTTGGTTTTAAACCTTTATTTTAGACCTTGAAATAAATGTCTATATGATGTGATATTTTAATGTAATGTTTTACTAAGTGCGAATCGGTTTGTATATAGTGGAGTGCGAATGCGAGAGATCGTTCCACGAGGATTAATTTTGAAATACCTAAAAGAGAAAGCAATTCTAGAAATCTATTAAGATCTAACGATTCTACCAATTTTATGATTTAAGCGGTTGGTGGTAATTAATGACTACAAACTAAAATTCAATTGATGATTCACAAATAAAAGTGAAGATGATGATAAAGATGAAGATACTAAATCCTCCCATCTTTGGTCCGTTTCTTCCTATAATATAAATCTAAGGATTAAATTATGAGATATTTCATTAGTAACAAACATCTTTTATGGAAGATCAATGGTCAACACCTAATAGGTTCCACGTTGCATCCTGCAATCGGGACTTAGATGATTTTCATATATCTAGAGGGATCAGATGCAGCTAGACACATGATCTCGAGGTTCAAATAAAATCATCCCCAAGGTGGGTGAAAATTCCAACAAGAATACCACTTACAAATCAAATCAAGGGCATGGCTCGGCACACTTTATTGATTAGGGATATTTAAGATAAAATTACCATTCTGAGTAACCAAGATCCAGGCATGGCTCGCACACTCGATCCGAAACATAATCGTAATTAGATCCACACAATGAAAACACAAAGACCATAACAATGATAGGGTAAAATTACAGATCTGAGATCCGGCATGGCTCTACATCACGATCCCTAAGTGTGGCGGGATTTCATCCATTCATGATAGCACAACAACCATAAAATAAAATCTCATATTTTAATCCTAAATTTATATTATTAAAAGTATCCCTGGATGGGAATCATTAGATCCCCATCCCTATAAATTTAGCCACACATATTGTAAATAAATGACATAAATAAATAAATACGGAAAATAACATTAATTAAAATTACCTCAAACTTCAAAATAAATTACGTTGATCCACACGGATGATAATCTTCAGAAACGAAATAAATGCAGGAAATAAACTTTGAACAAAATTTAGGAACTGAAGGAATGAGTACTGAAAAATTAAAGAACAAAGCTCTCAAAAAGAATAATAAAATTTATCTATTTCTATGTCTAATTATGAAAAATAATGGCTAAAAACTAAGAACACTAAAAACTAAAACTCTCTAAAAAAAACTCTAATTCTAATCTCCTCTTCCCCGAAGTGTTTGAGTCACTTTAAATAGACCCGTCGTGCGGAGGTCTCCTAAGCCTACTTTTCCGGGTCGATTAATCGACCAAGGGATGTCTATGCATCGAGCCGACAGAGAGTCCCAAAAAACAGGTTCACAGTGTCATATTCGTGTCAAACTTAAACTCTGGCTCGATTAATCGACCCCAGAAATCCGTGAAATTCAGCACTTCTTCTTGGTTCAGACACTGCTTCGGTATTTTGGCCATAACTTTCTATCCCGAACTCGGATTGAGACGATTCTTACGCCGTTGGAAAGCTGACGAAAAGATCTACAACTTTCATGTTTTGACAATTTCGTAATTCGACCGTCTTGAAGGTCCAAATTTAGCCGCAAGTCGTACCAAGTTCTTGATTACCCGAAGTTGCAGTGTTTTGACATTATATTCAGAATTCTTGTACTGTTTTCTATACTTGGCTTGTATTTACCTGAAACACTTCAAATCTAATCAATCTCATCAGATAGCCTTCATCGGACTAAATATAGGTATGTAGGGGTGAAATATCCTCATTTTTCAGTACTCATCACTATACATGTTTCTATTGTGCGTTAGCCGAACACCGGATGTTTTCCTAATAAGCTAAAAAGGTAGTAAGGGAAAAACCCTAAAGCATAATCTCATATAGAGTTCTTCTTAAGAATAGAGGTTCTTCTCGTAAGAATTCCTAAAGAAGAGATTCTAGATCCTCTTTTCTAGAACTTTTCTTTTGTAAGATCGATGAGACGCTTGCATTTATTCTCAGCGCCTTCGCCTCCTTCTAAAGGCATCGTAGTGGTAAGGAACTCGATTGAATCACGGAGATACAATCGATCTAGGTATAGAGAAATCATGCTTTTATTTAAAACTTAAATGTTGAATCAAATATAATTTTCATAGTAAAAATGACTTTTTATTGCATAAATAACGAATTGTATGGCTTAGATGTGAGGCTTACTATGATGAATGTTTCTAATGTTGAGATTTATGTTCATAAGAACCAGGTACAATCCTACTATACAAATTTGGGGCACTTCACGGAATGCTCTCTGGTCAAAATCGATCGATTGTGTTTGGAGATCGATCGATTTTGGACGCTAAGGCATAGTATGCTCACAGGTCTTAATCGATCAATCGAGTTTGGTTAATCGATCGATCAATTTTTTGGACGATACTTCATGGAATGCTCTCTAGTCAAAATTGATCGATCGATTTCTGGGCGATAAATAATGTCATGCTCTCGGGTTGGGATCGATCGATCGATTCTAAAAATCAATCAATCGAGCTTGACAAATAAATTGGTTTGAAACTTACAAAGAGGAATCGATCGATCAAGCAGGTAAATCGATCGATCGATTATGAATGGGCAGGTTTCTTTTTGAGTTCTTTTTACAAATGTCTCTTTAAATGTTAATATTTATGTGCAATGACTATATTCATATGCACTTCAATGTTTTATGATGATGCACGAATTGCATGATTAAAACACATGAACAAGATAAAATGTTAAGCCATGATCATGTTTGATTAGACCCAATGTCTTGAGAGAGACGGAATCTAACAAACATTAAATAATAGGCATTAGACCCAACATCTTAAGAGGGATGGAGTCTATCTAAACAATGAATAAGAAAGTATTAGACTCAACGTCTTGATCGAGACAAAGTCTAACTAAACATGAATAAAGAAGTATTAGACTCAATGTCTTGAGCCGGGTGGAGTTGGGATCGAACCTATGAACCTACGAACTTGAGGTTGCAATATTATCAACCTTTCATTGTGCTACATCCCCAAGTTGATGATTGTATCTTATCAGCGATAAATATGAAATATTGTCTATTGCTAAAAAAAATTGTATAGAAATATAAAATCAGTTTGATTCTAAATTGTGTATTTTGAGATGTGATAATGCTAAAGAATTCTTCTCATTTGATTTTATTCAAATTTGAAGAAATATGATATTATACCTTTATCGATAGTAGTAAGGAATAATGGAATCAATAGAAGCATTTAGGAATAAAACTCATGAGCAATGCCCACTCTAGGCCATGAGAAATGCTCATGTTAGGCCACGGGTGTACTTTTTTTTTCATTTTAAAGTTTTTCATATATATGATCATCACATGAACCACACAATTTAAAATTCACTCATATTAAAGCATTGGAATCATCCAATCAAATTACTGTAGTATGGACCGAATATCGCTTTAATATAGACCATTGTTGGTCCATATTAAATCGCTTTCCGTGCCAGGCACGTACATCGATGCGATTAGTTTCTGGTTCAAATTTTCTGGGTCATTACATTATCCCCCCCTTAGGAATTTTCGTCCTCGAAAATGTCTAATAGGTGCGACTAAGGAACAGAGGTTTTCTAAGACTAATAGACCGAGATAATATAGAGGATGAAGTCTACGTACGATGCAGAGAAATATAGACATGCTAAACAGAATGTATATAATATGCAGAGTAATGTAAATGCGGATATATACGTAGTTTACAAATATTATAGAGTAGTATAGTTATACCTGTGGGGACATCGGATGGTCCACTCTCGCCAGATGGTCTAGTCCTGGCAGAGGCCGGTGATGTGATATTTTTAATGTAATGTTTTACTCGCAAGTGCACGAATCGGTTTGTATAGTGCGATAGATGCGAGATCGTTCCCACGAGGATTAATTTTGAAATACCTAAAAGAGACAAGCAATTCTAGAAATCTATTAAGATCTAACAGTATTCTATCAATTTTATGATTTAAGTGGTTGATGGTAATTAATGACTACAAACTAAAATTCAATTGATGATTCACAAATAAAAGTGAAGATGATGATAAAGACGAAGATACTAAATCCTCCCATCTTTGGTCCGTTCTTCCTATAATATAAATCTAAGGATTAAATTATGAGATATTTCATTAGTAACAAACATCTTTTATGGAAGATCAATGGTCAACACCCTAATAGGTTCCATGTTGCATCCCTGCAATCAGGACTTAGATGATTTTCATATATAGATCTGGGATCAAGGGCACGGCTAGGCACGCATGATCTCAGGTTCAAATAAAAATCATCCCCAAGGTGGGTGAAAATTCCAACAAGAATACCACTTACAAATCTGAAATCAAGGGCATGGCTCGGCACACTTTATTCAGATTAGGGATTATTTAAGATAGAATTACCATTACAGAACCAAGATCCAGGGCATGGCTCGGCACACTCGATCCCAGAACATAATCGTAATTAGATCTACACAATGAAAACACAAAGACCATAACAATGATAGGGTAAAATTACCGTCACAGATCTGAGATCCCGGGCATGACTCGGCACACGCAATCCCGGTTAGTGGCGGGGATTTCATCCGTTCATGATAGCACAACAACCATAAAATTAAAATCTCATGTTTTAATCCTAAATTTATATTATTAAAAGTACATCCCTCGGATGGGAATCATTAGATCCCCATCCCTATAAATTTAGCCACACATATTGTAAGTAAATGACATAAATAAATAAAGACGGGAAAATAACATTAATTAAAATTACCTCAAACTTCAAAATAAATTACGTTGATCCACACGGATGATGATCTTCATAAACGAAATAAATGTAGAAATAAACTTTGAACAGAAATTATAAACTGAAGGAATGAGTACTGAAAAATTAAAGGGAACAAAGCTCTTAAAAAGAAATAATAAAACTTCCCTATTTCTAGGTCTAACTATGAAAAACAATGGCTAAAAACTAAGAACACTAAAAACTAAAACTCTCTAAAAAAAAACTCTAATTCTAATCTCCTCTTCCCCGAAGTGTTTGAGTCACTTTAAATAGACCCGTCGTGCGGAGGTCTCCTAAGCCAATTTTTTAGGGTCGATTAATCGACCAAGGGATGTCTATGCATCGAGCCGACAGAGAGTCCCAAAAAACAGGTTCACAGTGTCATATTCGTGTCAAACTTAAACTCTGGCTCGATTAATCGACCCCAGAAATCCGTGAAATTCAGCACTTCTTCTTGGTTCAGACACTGCTTCGGTATTTTGGCCATAACTTTCTATCCCGAACTCGGATTGAGACGATTCCTACTCCGTTGGAAAGCGGACGAAAAGATCTACAACTTTCATGTTTTGACAATTTCGTAATTCGACCGTCGTGAAGGTCCAAATGTAGTCGCAAGTCATACCAAGTTCTTGATTACCCGAAGTTGCAGTGTTTTGACATTATATTCAGAATTCTTGTACTGTTTTCTATACTTGGCTTGTATTTACCTGAAACACTTCAAATCTAATCAATCTCATCAGATAGTCTTCATCGGACAGCTAAATATAGGTATTTAGGGGTGAAATATCCTCATTTTTCAGTACTCATCAGCCGGCATGGTGGGGCGAGCAGGAACAGGGGTGTAAGTGCGAGGATCTACCACGTGCTCACGGGCATGCGCAATCATCGGTGTCGAAGTCGTCATGTATGACTGCTGCATCAAGAGCTCTAACATGCCCTCGGCGTAGTCAAGCCGTCGATGAACCTGACGCTGGAATAGCTCAATCCCATCCAAGCGCTCATGTATGTGTTTGTTACCCTCGAGGACCGCAGCAAGCACGGCGTCAAGAGTAACGGTGGATGGGGCAGGGGCAGGGATAGGGGCAGCAGGTGCAGGTGTAGGGCGACGTGACGAAGAAGAACGCGGTGGTCGCCGTGATGGGGTAGTAGCAGGTCGAGGTAGCACCTCAGGCTGAGGTGGTTGATCAGATGGGGCCTCCCCCCCACTAGGAGCTGGTACAACAGGTGCCCCACCCTCTGGAATAACGGGCTCCACAGCCTCGTCGTCACCCTCCTCCTCGGGCTCGGGTAGTCTCTTGACCAAAAGATTATAACTCTTGGTCCAGTCTTTTAGTTTAAAGACTTTGGTGTTGTTGGTTAAGCGTGGCTCATTAGGAGCCAAGCTATAGTGTTCGCGTAGAGCAACATATTGCTCCACCAGCTTTGTGATTAGGCGAGCATAGGGAATTTGTTTTGTGGCTCCCGCCTTCGCCTTTTCAGTCATAAGGTCGCGGGCGGTGATGATGCCCTCAATCACGACCTCGGCCATAGGATACCAGCGGTCCTCAAAGGCCGAAAAGAGGGCCATCTGAACAACACCAGTCCGTGAGGACTTGTGCAAAAACGGAACAAGTGCACACTTGAAATAAGTATCAAGCATCCACAGTTTGTCGGGTAGTTGGGCCCTAGAAATGGATTGGCCCTTCCCATGCTTTCCGTTGGTCATCTTGGCGATGACATCTGCAAAAGGAACATCCTTCTCATACGGTGGCGCCAAGCCACGCGTATCAAGGTGAGTGGTTGCACACTCTAGGGCAGCGGCAACATGGAATCGGTTGAATTTATATTCAAACCCGTCAGAGTCGTCGGTGTCGGGAATCCCCCCAACGAAGGTTTTGGAAAAAGAGCCGCACTATGCAAGGGCAATAGTGATCATGAAACGGCTCAAGCAAGGGTTTTAACCCTAACTTTTGAAGGTAACCCATGGCCCAAGCCATTTCGGGGCGATCATCATAGAGAGTAGAAATAAACCTATACTCGGGTAGAAAGGTTTTGGAAGCCCACCACTCTTTGGGGACTTCACGCTCGATGGGGGCCGGGATGGGTGGAACCACATCCGAAATCGGTGCCATGGGTGGCATGGTTGGTGGAGGAACGGGAATGGTGGGCGGTACCGGGCACGAGCCCGAGATGTGGGTACCTTACGCGAAGCATTCTTCGTGCGAGGTCCCATGGTCAAATCCTTACAAAAGAATGAAAATAAGACTCGAAAGGAAGCAAACAAGAATTTTACCGGGTGAATGGAGCGATGTCCACGCGAATCAAGCCGGAGAAAGGATGGGAATGGCCGGAAGTGAGTCGGAAGGGAAGTTGAAAGGTCGGAGTGCAAAAACCCTTTGCTCGTTCACGTGAATAGGATAGAGCAAATGACCGTTCAAAACCCTCTTTATAACACATAAGTGCCTTGGTGATCGATCAATTCATTGGTGGTTGATCGATCACCACTAAAATTTTTAAGTTCAAAACAACTGAACCCGACCTGTTGATCGATCACCACATTCAATGTTGATCGATCAATGGTCCACTTGTTGATCGATCACCAACCTCCCTGTTGATCGATCAATGGACCACTTGTAAAAATTTCTCGTTACAATCGGACCATTAAAATGACTTAACCGTAATGGAAAGATACCGGTACATGTACATCACATACATGACCCAAAATATACGACAAATCGAGTCGATGAGATAAATCTAATCATCAAGTTATAATCACGATGATGAATTTAGAAACAAACTAAAAAGAAAATTCACCTTGCGCATTAAGTGAACAAGTGTGGATACTGTTCACGGATCTCGGCAGCACGTTCCCAAGTGGCTTCCGAAGCAGTATGATTCCGCCATTTGACAAGTACTAGCGGAATTAATTTGGTCCTCAAAACTTGATCCCGTTGATCCAAGATCTCTATCGGTTCTTCAACCATGGTTAGATCTTCTTGTAAATCAATCGGTTGAAAATCCAAGACATGTGTCGGATCATGCACATAACGTCGCAACATCGATACATGAAAAACGTTATGCATGCTCGCCAACTGTGGTGGCAAAGCAATCCGATACGCAACCTCGCCAACCCGTCCGAGTACCTCAAAGGGGCCAATATACCGAGGACTCAACTTTCCTCGTTTTTCGAAGCGCATGACACCCTTTGTTGGCGATATTTTTACAAACACATTGTCTCCCACCTGAAAACAAGTGTTAATTACCTAACTAATTACTTAAACTAGAAAATCGTAACCTCGGGAATGCCTTAAAGGATACCTGAAACTCTACGTGTATCCGATGAAGATCGGCATAACTCTTTTGGCGACTTTTGAGCAACCTCAATCTTCGTGGATCAACCGAATCGCCACGCGGTTGTACTTTCCACGATATCGAGTCCCAAAATGAGTTTCTCACCGACTTCCTCGATTCAATGGAGATCTACATCGACGTCCATACAAGGCTTCATAAGGCGCCATCCCGATACTCGACTGATAGCTGTTGTTGTAAGCGAACTCAATCAAAGATAGATGTTCATCCCATGAACCTTGAAAGTCCAACATACAAGCTCGCAACATATCTTCGATGATCTGGTTCACTCTCGATCCCATCTCACGAGGATGAAACGCCGAAATGAACTCCAATTTAGTACCCATGCCCGCGCTAAAACTGCGATGTATAGAGCGGATCTCTATCACATACTATCTTTTGGTATGTCGTGGTAACGGACTATCTCCTTGATGCACTCGCAAGCACACTGTAGCGTAGTGCGGTATGGAAAGAAGTGTGCAGATTTGGTCAACCTATCAACAATGACCCAGATGGCATTGTTCTTCCTCAATGTGCTTGGCAACCCCAAGATGAAATCCATAGAAATGGCTTCCCATTTCCATTCTGGTAGAGGTTGTAACAACCCATTTGGATTTCGATGGTCTACTTTCACCTATTAGACAAACATCGAGACACAAAATCTGCTACATCTTTCTTCAGTCCTCTCCACCAAAAACTGCGCTTGAGATCTTGATACATCTTGGTACTCCCAGGATGTATAGCATACGTTGACTTATGTGCTTCTTCTAGAATAGTTTCCTTAAGATCTTTATCAGCTGGTATGCACATTCGATCTCGAAAGAAAGTACCATCATCCTTGATGGAGAAATCAGTCGAATCCGTTGATCACATCCTTGCGAATGGCCATAAGCTCATCATCAATCATCATCGGAGCCTACGCACGTTATTAAACAACGTGGGTCAGATTACACTATGGTAGCCATCAATGCCCCTGAACCTTTGACGTCTATCAATGCATCGCACAAGGCCAGGTCCTCAAGTAGATGCCACCTTTGTATTCTGGTGATAAGGTGTGACAACTGAGCAGAAGACTTTCTGCTCAAAGCATCTGCCACAACATTGGCCTTCCCAGGGTGATACTGGATGGAACAATAATAATCTTTCAAGAACTCCATCCATCTGCGCTGTCGCATATTTAAGTCCTTCTGGGTAAACAAATACTTAAGGCTTTTATGGTCGGTGAAGATAGCAAACGTCTCACCGTACAAGTAGTGCCTCCAAATCTTGAAGGCAAGATTACCGCAGCCAACTCTAAGTCATGAGTCGGATAATTCTTTTCATGCTCCTTCAGCTGTCTAGAGCCATAAGCGATAACCTTCTTGTGCTGGTTGAGGACACAACCCAAACCACCATATGATGCGTCACTGTAGATAGCAAAACCTCCTCTAGGTGTCAGAGTCGACGCAGCGTCTTCAATTCCTGGAAGCTCTTCTCACACTGATCAGTCCAATCAAATCTAGCATTCTTCTTAGTGAGAGTGAGTGGACCTGATAGTTTAGAGAACCCCTCTACGAACCGTCTGTAGTATCCGCCAAACCAAGAAAACTACGGACCTCATTCATCGCTCCTCGTGTTCCCGATTCACAATGGCTTCAATCTTAGCGGATCCTGTAATACCCTTTGCGAGACGATATGACCCAAGAAACTAACTTGGTCAAGCCAAAACTCACACTTACCGAGCTTAGCATAAAGTTTGTGATCTCGAGGGTGCATAGTAACACGTAGATGCTCTTCATGTTCCTCCTTTGTCTTGGAATAGACAAGGATGTCATCTACAAATACCACTACTGATGTGTCCAAGTGTGGTTTAAACACTCGGTTCATCAAGTCCATGAAAGACGCAGGTGCGTTCGTCAATCCAAATGGCATAACAAGGAATTCATAGTGCCCATATTCACGGTCAACGCCGCCTTCTCAATGTCTTCAGCTCTGACTCGTAGTTGATGATAACCCGACCGCAAGTCGATCTTCGTAAAGAACCTCGCTCCTTGCAATTGATCAAACAGATCATCGATTCTAGGAAGCGGGTAACGATTCTTAATCGTCAACTTGTTTAACTGCCGATAGTCGATGCACAAGCGCATTGAACCATCCTTCTTCCTGACAAACAATACTGGTGCTCCCCAAGGAGACACACTAGGTCGCACAAAACCTTTGTCAAGTAGTTCTTGCAATTGCTCCTTTAGCTCTTGTAATTCTGCTGGAGCCATCCGATAGGGAGCCTTTGATACTGGTTCAGTGCCTGGGATTAGATTGATTACAAACTCCACCTCCCGATCTGGTGGTAGTCCCGGTAAATCCTCAGGAAATACATCGGAATACTCGCATGCAATGGGAATATCAGATATCACATTTGTCTTCTCCCATTGCTCTTGTAGGAAGGCTATATATCCACTGCATCCACTCTTCATCATCCTCTCCGCCCGAATAGCGGATATCAACGGAGCTACCTTAGACTTCACTCCGAAGAATCTAAAGGATCGCTCCTTTGGAGGGCGGAAAACTACCATCTTCCGAAGACAATCCACACTTGTGTGGTAAGCGAATCTTGATCCATTCCCAAAATGATGTCAAATCCTTTCATATCTAATGTAATCAAATCTGCGTGTCTCATGATCATCTCGCCACTACCATCGATTTACACACGGTGAGTGCATTCCTTTGCACTACCGTGGGGGACAATCGCCGGATGAAATCTAGTTGTTCTGGAGTGGCACTCAATTCCTTTGTAAATTGAGGCCGTACGAAAGAATGTGTGGAGCCTGGGTCTATCAGGGCTTGTGCTCTAGGGAAGCAAATATCGCAACTCCTATACAGTTTCAGTTCACCTACATACCAATATCAACATTACTGTAACGTTTTAGATGTGTAGGTTTATGTGTACTATTATAATCAAAATAAATTAATTAATTTATATATTTCCAATTTTCCAGTTCATTATATCAAACAACACCATATCTCTTGAATTCTAATCATACCTTGAATGACGTCATTTGATGTCAGAGCATCGGTGGCATAGCATAAGCGACCTTGAACTACGTGTCGAGATGATCGCATCGTCGATCATCCGGACCGCTCCTGTCTCCCTTCCTTCCTCTGGCGTTCTGATTAAATGGCCCATCTTGCCACACAAGCATGCCCTGTCTCTCTCCTGCGATCCTCTCTGTCTTGTGTGGTTTCCCACACTTTGCACATATCACGGCCGGAGTGAAGGACGAGACTCTTGAAGGTCCCTGAGTCACTGAGGCCCCGCTACCAGAAGATCCAGCTGGTCGAAATGATCTGGAAGATGTAGGAGCTGCTGCTCTCTGATATGAACTCGATCCTGAAGAAATCGCCGGTCGAGAGTGCGTAGGGTATCTCGGAGGTCTGGAAAATCTAGCCCTCTTGTTCTGCTCTGTATCCTGAGATTGCCCTTGGAATGGTCTCTCTCTCGCCTGCTTGTCCCTCCAAGAGAATTGTTTCTGGTTTTCTTCTTCAGCTATGAGTGCCTTGGCCATCACTCCTTCATATGTCTCCATTTCCCACATGGCGACATCCTTTTGTAAATTTTGTCTCAGTCCCAATTGAAACTTTCTCGCTCTCATCACCAGAGCTACGTCGTCGAGGTGCAAATCGAGCTAATCTATCAAACTCAGCTCCATAATCCCTGACTGTCATTGCACCTTGCTTCAGCTCTATAAATTTCACCTCCCTTGATGCCTCACAATTTTCGGGAAGTATTTGTGATAAAACACCTCCGTAAACTCCTCCCATGTCCAAGGGGTGTGAGGAAACTCTCTCTGTCTATTTTGTGACACCGACTTCCACCAAGGTCCGGCGTCACCATCCAGTTTGAAAGTGGCCCAACGCACTTTCTCTACGTCGCTGCACTGTAACACTTCAAAGAGCTTTTCCATCTCTTCTATCCATCCTTCTGCCTCAATGGGATCCGTTTGACCTGAGAAGTTAGGAGGTCTCATTCTCCTAAACTCCGCAAATCCACCAGGCTGATGGGGTGGTCTAGCGGCCTGTTGAGCTAAAGCAGTTGTCTGCTGAGCGACGTTGGTAGCTAATGCTTCCAACACCTGCTCCATCCTCTCTTCATTTCTCCTTCTACCTCCTCTGGGTCCCAATGGAACCGCATTTGCTTGTGAGAGGAACTCCAAGCCCCTCGACGAGCCTATGACCTCGGGCACATCCCTCAGAGGAATCTCTCTCGACTGTTCTACCTCGCCAGTGCCCTCCTCTGAACTTAGGGCCCATACTGGTCTGTCATTGTGAAAACAACAACATTGATCAGTACATATAGATTGTAAAAACAATCCGTTATGAACCCATAGTTCAACCTAAAGCCTAGGCTCTGATACCAACTGTGACAGCCCGGATTTCTGTGCTCAGAAATCCGTGCCATCAGGATCATGCTCTGGATGATCCCTAGGACAAATCACACAATATCTGTATATAAAGCGGAAATATACAGATAAAATCCCACAACGGTAAGTAGAGTCATCTAACGAATCAATCTAAAAGTAAGAACAATAAAGAAACCTTCATTTATAAATGTAAAAAGTATACATCCTCAAAAAGGAACCAAAAAGAACCATCGGTGACAGACATCCATCACCCAAACAATGGTTCCCAATGATGGTTCCGATAGAATGTATAATAACACTATAAAAGAAATAAAATATCTACAAAAATTAATACAAAAGTGGCCACCAGGCACACATAATCCAAAGTCTCCAAACAAACATAAAACCCCAAAACTATCTAAGCTATACCCAGTCTATGGGTAAAAGTCGTCAGCTGAAACGTCTGTCTCCTCGTCCTCAACCTCAGCCTCAGGATCAGGCTGATAGTCTGGGTCGCTCTCAGTATCTGGAGTCACCGCCTCAGAACCTAAACGTTTACAAAAACAGGGTGAGCTACATCCTAGCTCAATAGAAGAATTCCAAATAAATTTGCATTCTAATTGCATAACATGGTCATCAAAGAACAAAACTGAAAATATGCAACAGATGTATAAAACATGAGACATTTATCCAAAACAGAACAGAATTGATGAATACAACATATAATGACTTAGTGTAGTATACTTAAGTAACTCCCGTGAGTATAGCACGTGGTAGCCAGATTTGGTCCGATGGATAATCCCAACCATCGTCGTTCACATGAACAATTTCGGAATTGCAACAATGCCCCACACATGGAGTGCAATTGTGCCGAGGATTACAAAGCAAATGCACAAGTGTGCCTGAAACGGATATACCGCCGAGTCGGTGGGATTTTTACTGAATATCAAACCTCAAATCACATGCATACTTATCATACTTAACAGAATTCAGATTTCGGATACGGATATCAAATGTCGGATCAAGTACATAATAGAATGCTCATACATATGCTAAACATGCTTTTAAAACAGAATTAAACTATGCTAAGATATGTATGACAGATATAAACCATGACATCAAAAATAAATGCAATTTCGGTTGAATTCCCCTACCTCGGATCAAGCTCCTTCTAAGCAAATCCCAAGCTTTTTCAAGGCATCTTAGTCTGATCCTAGACCATAAACATGTTACTCTAGGTGTTAGAGTGACAGATTGTGAACTGGCACAATGTCCAGTGGTTCTTACCTATAAATTTTCTAACTGTCTGAAAACAGGGTTTATTGATCGATCAATACCTTGTTGATCGATCAATGAACTCTTTATTGATCGATCAACACCCTTGTTGATCGATCACCAAAGCACAAACTGTTTGTATATATTGTACACAATTGATCGATCACCATGTTGGTTGATCGATCAATGGTTTCAGGTTGATCGATCACCACCACTGTTGATCGATCAATACCCAATCAATTGATCGATCAATACCACCATTGATCGATCACCAACATTAATCCAAAATTCACCAACTCTCTGCCATTAATGTTCCTTTACTATATATATATAAATTGATCGATCAACACCCTTGTTGATCGATCAATTCCACACTCAGTGATCGATCAACACTTTGTTGATCGATCAATTCCACACTCAGTGATCGATCAACACCTTGTTGATCGATCAATAATGACGAATTTTCAGTCATTAATGGAGTTCACCAAACAAATTTTTCTAACTTATTTTTCCTTCCAAAAATTCATTAAAATCTTAAATATTCATACAGAACCTATATTTAGGGCATCCAACTGCCCATTTTAAACAAGAGAGCTCACCTCTATGTGGGCCCTTTTCGGGGTTTCGGCAAACACTCCGGATGAGGGTTTCGGATCAAGCTCTCGGAGTTTATCACCGATCCGAGTTCGACGAGTAACCTTTTAGCTCTGGTTCAGCATGCAGAGACTTCACACACACACAACCCATACCTAAGCTTTATCCATTGGTCTCTACATACCCTAGCTTAGGAAACTCACCTTTCAATCTTGCTAACCCTGTTTTATACAAAAACCCTCTTGAAAACTCACCTAGCTACAGACTCCTTAGCCGTTAGAGTAACTAGAGCAAGGGGAAGAAGAAGAAGAAGAAGAAGAAGAACTTCCTCTACCTCTCCCTTCCTTCTCTTATAAGCTACCAACTGAAATATCTAAATATCTTAGATATTTCAGTTGCTTCTCTAATTTTGATTTCGGTGTGAAACACCAACATGTCGATACGGCGTAGTGTACCGTCTCGACATCGTACTCAACTCGGATCGAAACGGGTTTTCATACGTGAACTAACCTACTTATAGGCTAATATTATTTCTATTAATATTATTTTCAAAGTTTTAAATTTTCTGTCTCGATTTCCGTGCCAGGCACGTACATCGATGCGGTTAGTTTCTGGTTCAAATTTTCTGGGTCATTACAATCTGTGATATGTGGAATCAAATATTGATCGTCTAATAGGTGGGACGTACATGATCTCAAGATCCTTTTTATAGATGATAGGGGTTAAACCCAATCTGCATCATCTGATCCGACTCAATCAATGGGTTTTACGGGTCTCCAACATAAGCGCTTTCAGAGAATGTGTAGGCGCGATTAAAGCTATCCCATTATATAATTGCAGGCAATAGCTCCCACTATTTGAAGGGAGCGACTACTCTGAAAGCGCCCATGTCTCAGACGCCTTAAAAATCATTGATTCCTTCGAATCAGATGATGGAGATCATTTTTCATCCCAATCTTCCATACAATAAATCTTGAGATCATGGCACACTTATTAGGCGGTCAGTTAGTCGATCAGTTTATGATTCCATGTGTCACAAGTCCCAAAAAATAGTTCTAAAATTACGTTTGAGTCTGATGAATGTTCTATTGTATGCGATCCACCATATATTAGTGTCTAAACGTTGTTGAATGGTCTATCGTATGCGATCCACCATATATTAGTGTCTAAACATTAATATATATAATACATAGAAGCCGTAGTTTTCATATTTTTCCCTTAAATGGTGTCACATATGTGAGAGAGAGAAACTTCTACATCTAGGGGTGTAGAAGGGTCGGGTCAAGTCGGGTCAACTTGACGGGTTAAGCAATACAACCTACACCAACGGATTTGCTTTCAGATTTCTTACCCATCAGGTCGACTCGAAAATCTCAGCCATTTGATTAAACAGGTCTGGCTCTGGTTATAGTTTTCTGATATGAACCCGTCTTGACCCAATCCAACCCGACTTGACCCAACACCCTACCTTATATGTTTAACTTAAGTTTGCCCAACCTAACCTGAATCTTTTCTAATCGGGACGGTCGGGCTGAGTCGGGTTCTGATTAAGGGTTTCAATAAATCGGCTCTCTAAGATTTCATTATCTAATTGTTTCTAAAAAAATGAAAGCTAGGCATAATTTCCTTATCTAACTCATCCTTGTATTTATAAGGTGTGAGTTGGGTTATATTAGTCAACCCTCACCACTATAGTTGGTACTCTCTCACGCTGCTCCACAATTGTCATATGTGTACACGCACTCGCTTTCGTCGTTGTCGAGTTTGCCTCTTAAATGACCGTATAAAAAAATATGGTGTCAACTGAGTGAAAAATGAGTGATGAAACATAATATAATTTTACTAGTCAATTTTCCGTGTAGTTGACACTATTGACTCCACAATTTTATATTTTCTTATTTTGATTTTTTTTTCTATATATATAATAGTTATGTTCATCAAGTCGTTCCTTTATGTAGCAACTGATCATGTGCTTGAGTGCCATGTGACCGTAAATTAATATGGGACCAAATAAGTTACCGAGTCCTTAATACCAAGCTATCTTTATCGATAGTAGTAAGGAATGATGGGATTCGATAGAAGCATTCACGAATAAAACTCATGAGCATTGCCCAGTCTAGGCAATAAGAAATGGTCATGTCAAGCCACGGGTGTATTTCTTTTTTTCATTTTCAAGTGTTTCATATAGATGATCATCACATGAACCACACAATTTAAAATTCACGCATATTAAAGCATTTGAATCATCAAATCAAATCATTATAATATGGACTAAACATCGATCCAATCAAATCATTGGGACAAAAAAAACGATCTCTATCATCTGATTCAAGGCAGTCGATCAATAATTTTTATAATGGGAAACCATGTGTTCTTCACCAGTTTAACGAGTGCAAATAACTTCATCCATTTGTTTTTCTTCTTTTTTCATCAAAATGCTATAGGGCCCATTTATGGGTGTATCGGTGTGCCACTGCAACTTTAGGTCTAGCAAGCGGAGATTTGAAGACCGATGCATCGACATATTGGCTGGGACCGAGGCCTACATATATAATAACCATTTCATTCTATTTCAGTGTCCTTGAAATCCGTGAATACTAATTTGATATTCGTGAATATTCAAAATTTTGAACCCAAAAAATCCGTGCAGTCTTGATTACGCAAAAGATTTTGAAGTAGTATAATAGTGCAAAACATTTATAGCATGAATCCTCTTTTTGCTAAGTGCCCTTTTTTTCTTTCTATCTTTTAAGAATCCGGAAATTTGAGTTTTTTCAATTTTATTTCCGTTCAATTTCAATTTGTTTTCTTTTATTTTCTCAGTTTTAAAGTTTTTTTAAAAAAATTTGAATTTATTTATTTGTTTTCTCATCTTATCTCTTTGATTTTCATGGGGCTGAAAATTCGCATTAACAAGCACATGTGGACTAAGATTTGTCAGTGTACGGGGAGCCAGCCAAAGTAGCACATGACTCCTCTACCAAACCCAAACTAAAAATATAAAGTATTAAAAAACATCATTTAATGGTGTTTCAGATTACAAGGTGGAGCACCTTATCATCGAAATCTCTCACACCATATATCTAAATATCTTGATCAAAGAAGTACGTGGCACAATAGGCTCAAACTTTTATTTTTAAATTATCTTTAGGGATGTGTGGCAAGTAGCATAAAAAATTGACTCTTTTATAATATGAAGACCTATTGTGAAGAGGATTGGGATGAAAAACGATCTCCATTGAATGATTCTAAGCCATCAATGATTTTTCACATGTACCCTTAAAGAAACATTGGGTGCAAATAAAGGTTTTTATAAAATGATAGATGGGTAGGTCAAATGAAAAGGGAAATGCGTGAAACGTGTGAACTCTGAAGATAAGAATAAGTACTAAGAAAAGGAAATTAATAAAAGCAATAAGTAATTTAATAAAAGCTAGGAGTCTGTATCTTTCTGCACCACGTAAATTCAATATTAATTTATTTAGAAATTGAAGCATCACATGTCCAATTAGGGTCTATAAATTGATCATCGAATAGGGTCTACAACATATCTCCATCGACTGGTAGTTTGAGAGAGAGAGAGAGGAACAGAGAGAGAGAGATGAAGAATGTGCAACTGATCATAATGGTGTTGGCAGCCATCTTCGCGATGTCTGCCTTCTCCATCGATGCTCGGCTCAACCACCAGTTGGTTCTCAAAGCTATGGGCATCAACACCGGTAAACATAACCACCATTTTAGCTAAATCTGAGAAATAAGATGTAATATGTGTTCATACATAACTTCTCTATCTTTATAAACATAACCACCATTTTATCTTTATATTACATATCTTCTTTGCTAGTATATATAATCAGAGAAATAATAAAAACAATTATTATTTCTCTCATCCTATCTCCTTCTCTCTCGACACTTGTCTCAAACGTGCACTTTGCCAGTATATATAACTTGAAATTCCATTAATAACATGTGACGTTTTACTATATTTTCTTTTCAGTTTCTAGCCATTCCTACGGTGAGAAATCGTGCGACCCTTGCATATGCACCAGAAGCTATCCTCCGACCTGCTGGTGCGGCTATCTTGGGGAGAAATGCTACGATGCTTGTGCCTGCATCTGCAGTCAATACCCTTCTCCTTTTACTGCGACCTGTTATTGTGAGGATGATGAAAAAAATTACTGTGCTATTGACCTAGCAGAAAAGCCGGATAAGGAGTAGCAGAAAAGCCAATAGGTTTTTGCGAGCGTGCTATCTATCTTTAAATAAAATAATGTAAAGCTCGTAGTAGTAGCTCTACATGTTGTGGCATATATGTATCAGTTGATGAATCTATCAACTTCTCTTGTCGATATAGGCAGAGCTGTTTCTAATGCCTTTTCTTCTCTTATTGTTTTGCACTTTTCCTTTACCATCAATGCCTGAGTTTCGTGGGGCTCACAACATGTGGGAGAACTATATATACTGAGATCCGTGAAAATGAAATATTTATGGGGTGTCCTAATACATCATAAGCACACCTTAATTATGGTTAGTGCACCCCATCACTTAACGACGATTGGAGGCCTATGAATGGGCCACTCTCTTGAATCCTTCAAAAAATCCTAAGCATCTGATAGAGGGCACCTTTGTTTTTATTTTTGGCCCTAAATTTTTCCCTACATGGTAGGCTATTGAAGAGTAAGACATAGCTACCAAAATCTCCATGTGTTTTATTGAAAAAAAATTCGGTTAAAACCTTTTTTTTTTTGTTTTTTCATAGAACGCCCAAAACACATTTAAAAAGCATTTTTTTTTTCTAAAATACTATTTTTTTCTTTTTAAATCACGATTTTTATGTTTTAGATGGGTTTTCTACAAAAAAAATTTCAAAAATTTCCTTATTTTGTTAAAAGAATATTTCTTTTAAATATTTTAAAATATTTTCATTACCTTTTTCCAAATGCTTCCCAAAATGAAACTATTGATGGGATAATGCCTCCTCACCGACATTTATACACCAAAATGGTGTTCGAATGATCTCATGTCATTAAAGTTAGATTTTTTTTTTCTCGTATCATTGAAGTAATGATTTATCATAATTTTGATGAACATTTGTGATCAATCTAAATTTTCTAAGTGACAATCTATCCTTGGAACATGTCTCATCCTAAAGAAACTAACATGCGGATAAATGGATGTAAACCATCTAATTGAAAAGTTTATTATCAGTCGTTAAAAAATACAACAGGTAATGTGATAGTCCCTGGAACATCCGATGGTTTATCTCTCCTTAAAATATTATTTTGGGCAAGTTGCACTTCAATCTATGGTCTATCCCTTTGACGGCACAGATCACCAGCCCAAAGCTTAAACGCTTAAACCATTGATGATGTGAGATCATTTAAACATCATTTTGGAGTTTATTTGGAGAGTGTCAATTATAGATGTTCTATTATAGGCTCAGTTTTAAGTGAGTTAATTTGAAGGTATGTTGATCTTCAGTTGGCAAAAGGGAACATGATTGATGGTTGATGGTATGGGATTCACGTTCACTTTTTGAGATGTGTGCCACATGGAATTAACATCTGATCGTTGGATGGTAGCCCTATGATCTCAAGCATTGAGGCAAAAAACAATTTATATCGTCTGATTTGAAATAATCTAATGGATTTTTCCCTTGCTTAAGTGAGGTTGCTATAGCCAAATTAAATACAGGTCATATCTAATGAGAGAGTTTAGCACAGAGAGGCCCTTGCTGCTCCGTCATTAATATCCACGGGACCTGCAAAACATATATTCAACTAATGATCCTTTACTATCTCTAATGAAGCCCCAAATGAAGGCACCTTCATCACTAACTCACCCATTAGTACTACTATTCGTAAAGTCGGTCTTCAGTTTTGCCCAAGTCATCAATACTTCTTTTCATAACGTCAATCTTCAGTTTTGCCCAAGAACACTGCTTCCTGGTGACATAGAACGCGGTGACTAATATTCCAAAGAGATAGAATCTGACCATCAGACGGATCACATTCTAAGCATTTCCATTCTAATAACAACTTTACAAATTTTCTTAAGCAAAATTCTATTTTGCTCTTTCTCTTTAATTTATCTTACCTATACGTCAAAATGATTGACGTCTAAATAAATGCAGTGATTGAGCTCTCTCTCTCTCTCTCTCTCCTATCTTTTAGGCATCTCCTCTCTCTTATCTTGTAGACGTCTCCTCTCTCTTATCTTTTAGACGTCTCCCTAACCAAATACGCTATTTTAGACTCTCCTATTTTTTTAGGAGCAATAGTTCAACCACCCTCCTAAAACTTCTCTTCTTAAATTATATCCTAATACATATCTTTCCCTCTCTAACATATGATTAGGCCATCGAAATGTCATTTTCCTACTATTTTATCCAAACAGCATCTTAAAAGTTGGGTAATGAGGCTAGCCCGTTATCACGCTCTCACATAAATCGCCCTAATAGCAATACGTAACTGATAGGAGCACAAATATATATAAATAAAAGATTTCTTTTTTTTTTTTAATTTTGTTAATAGTAAATGAATGTTATTTTAATTTTTTTATAATATTATACATTTCTTGTTCATACTTTGGCCCCTTCCCATGAAAGTTTCTGGCTCCGTCCCTGCATACGTTCCAAATAGTTGTCACAAAGCCAAATTTTATCATTTTAGTGTGTTTTAATCCTATAGCTTTACTAGCACAATGTATCATTGAGTGGTTTGTATCAAATGTTTGAGATCGTTTTTCATCCCCATCTTCAACACAATAGATCTTGAGATCATGGTCAGGCCATTAGAAGGTCATATTTTTTTATCATGTTCGATATACGCCAATGATCATGTTCATTTTGTGGATGTGTGCCACATGGAATAAAAATTTGAGTATCTGATTATATGCCCATGATCTTAAGATCCATTGGTTCAAATAGTGGGATGAAAAATAACCTATGTCGTATGATTCCAAGCAATCAATAGTTGATTCCCATGAAACCAAGTTGAGAATGAGTATATGGTATTTTATTAATTACCACTATTTAATTTGTATTTAAATAGTTAGACTGATTAATGTGTTCAATCTCGCATGAATCATAAATCCGTAAAATTCGACCCAAATATGATCACAACATGATTGAATAGCGTTGTTGTGCACACATTTGTACAGCTATATGGCCTACATCCAGTAAACTAATTTTCTGGGAGAAATTTAAAAATGCAAGAAAATGAGTTCACTACAAAAAATAAGACTATTAGCGGCAGCCAAAAGTGCCGCTATTAACAAAAAAATCTTCTTCTTTCAATAGCGACAGTTTTTTTTTAATAGCGATAGTTTTGGCTGCCGCTAATAGTCTTATTTTTTGTAGTAATTCGAAAAAATTAGAAATCGAGTTTTTTAGTAACTTAAAGAACACATCCCGGAAAAGCCAAAAAGTCTTGAGTAAGAAAGTAATCTACATGATTCTAGTCAAGCGTAAATACTGAGAATCATTTTGTGTGTAAAAAGTCAAAGATTAGGATTGTATCCCATCTCCCCCTTCTAGCATTCTGAAAATAAGTGACCAACACTAGATAATAATTTTTTTCTATCAAGCCCCGGTGAGAAAGGGGAAGGGTCACTGTTAGGCTCACATATCGACCGAGCCATCATCCATAGTTCCACCTCTTCCTCTTCCTCTACCCCACCCGCTTTCCTTGTGTCTCAGCATCTCTAGAAGAAGACAAGGTTTTCAATACATTTATTAGCATTAAAGTGTAGTGATTCAATTTCATGGTTTGATACACCTAATTTATTTATTTGTGCCTAATAGCCTATACACTGCATGCCTTAATTTTTTAAAACGTTTTAATTAAAAATATATGTTTTATTTTTTCAAACTCTTATATTTATTTCTGTCATTAATTGATACAAGCTATGTGGTAGTCTATTGGTTAGAGGCTTGAGTTAAAGATAAGAGATCAGATGATTGAACCATGGTATGTAGGTTTTAAACTTTTATTTTAGACTTTGAAATAAATGTCTATACCACTTTCTATGTTGTGTTAGCCTAACATCATATGTTTCCCTAATAAGTTAAAAAGGTATTATGGGAAAAACTCTAAATCATAATCTCATTTAGAGTTTTTCTTAAGAATAAAGGTTCTTCCCGTAAGAAACCCTAGAGCTCTTAGAGAAGAAATTCTAGATCCTATTTTTCTAGAATTTTTCTTTTGTAAGATCGACGAGACATTTGCATTTATTCTCAAGCGGCCTTCGTCTTCTTCTAGAGGCATCGCAGTGATAAGGAACCCGATTGAATCGTGGAGATACGATCGATCTAGGTATATCAAGAAAACTATGAATCAATTTATAAAATATAATTTTCGTTGAGTTTCTCCTACCTTAAGTTCGGAGCCATTCAAAGCAATCTAAAATTCCTCATCTACGACCTCCAACTCTCAATCTACATCATACATACGATGATGCATTAAGGGCTAATTCTAATTATTAACAAATTTAACGTATTTATATGATTTCCCAAAAACGAGACGGAAATGGGCAAGTTAGTGCTAACTCGAAATTTGACTCAACTTTTCACTTAATTTTGACCCTTAAAATATTTGATTCAAAAGTTGATTAATTCATGAAAGTTGTAGAGCTCGTTGTCCTCTTTCCAACGCCGTGAGAATCGCGTCAATCAAAGTTCGAAATAAAAAGTTATAATTAAAATACCAAAGTAGATAGAACAAGGAAATTCGATCAATCATTTTCCAATTTGATCGAACAAATCCCATCGGGCTTTAACCCCTTCTGTTATATAGGGATATTATATAATTTGATCGATCATTTCTTAAGTTTGATCGATTGAATCATAGTTTGATCGATCATTTCCTAATTTAATTGATCAAATTTTATTGCACTCTACGGTTCGTTATTTTTAACATTTTAAACCTATTTTCATCGCGATTTCTCGTCATTTTTACCCAAACTTTCTATAAAAAATTCAAGTAATTAATCCTAACATTTAATCCATTAATCTAGACCATTAAAAATAAAAAAATCTAACCTTTTGCCGATCAATTTGGGGGCTTTTACATCATAGATTTAGGGGCTTATATACAAACCAAGGTTGTATAAGATACATACTTTATAGAAACTCTAGATTTAAATGGGGGCTTGAGCCCCCACAACCTTCTATGTGGCTACACCACTGATTACAAGTGTAAAAGATCCTCCCTTGAATTCGGAACTTGAAGCTCTATTCGATCTCATCAAATCCGAATTGAAGAGTTTTATCTCTTCAAACATTATCTACGTCAGACATTCAGGCAATACCGTGGCCGATTCATTAGCTAAAATTGGTATCCGGTATGATTGTAATGAAACTTGAAGGAATTCTTTCCACCTCAATTACTTAATGTAATTACCTCTGAATTAGTGAATTAAAGAACTATGTTTTCCTCAAGAAAAAAAAAGGGATTTCTTCCTCAGAGGACCGTGAGTATCCTCCAAGATCCGATATGGAGCTCTATGTGGATTTTATATATATATATATCTGAAAAAAGATTTCTTCCTCCAATTGGAGGACAGATCTTTTATGGAGCGGTTCTATGTGGAAGTCGTAGCACTATTTTGATAAAATGTTACACTAAGTCATGTAATTATTGATGTTTATCAACATAAATATTTTAGCAATTATTAAGAGTGGCATTATTTGCAGTTTTGCACTCATTGTGAGTTCACGTGTCATGTAAGCATCAACATAAATATTTTGGGAAATTTACCTGATCGACCCTGTCAGATGTATCTTTTACTGCAGAGACCATATAGTTTCACCTTTACCCAAATCGACCAGCTGGAAGCCTAGCCGACCCTAAAGATAGAAAAAAGTCCAAATTACCCCCTTTCTTTAACGCACAAAAACATCATCTTCTTCCTCATTTTAATCTGCTACAGTTTTGAAAAATCAGAGGTGACGAAGGTGATGGTGTCTTCTCCTCAATCCAATCTATTCCGATATGCTATTTGGATCGACCTAGATACACCTTTGTAAGGCGATAACACCTCTTAAAAAAAAAAAAAAAAAAAAATTTTAACAGTCGATGCCGACTCTTAACACAGTCGATGCCGACTCTTAAAATAGTCAATGGCGACTCTTAATACAGTCGGTGCTGACTGTTTTAACAATCGATGGCAACTGTGTATACAGTCGCCATCGACTGTATAAATAGTCGATGTCGACTAAAAAAATAAAATAAAATAAAATTATACAGTCGATGGCGACTGTATACGTAGTCGCCATCGATTGTGTAAATAGTCGATGCCGACTGTAAAAAAAAAAACAAACAAACAATTTTTTTTTTTTTTTTAATACAGTCGATGGCGACTGTATACACAGTCGCTATTGATTGTGTAAACAGTCGATGCCGACTGTAAAAAAAAAAAAAAAAAAATTTGATATAGTCGCCATCGATTGTGTAAACAGTCGATGCCGACTGTAAAAAAAAAATTTTTTTTTTTTTTTTTTTTAATATAGTCGATGGTGACTGTGTATACAGTCGCCATCGATTGTGTAAACAGTTGATGCCAAGAAGAAGAAAAAATGCAAATATCAGATGGCATAGATCTAGGTATATCCTTTTTTTTTTTTTTGACGGTTTAGATCTAGGTGTACCTTAGAAATAGAGAGTTTCCTGTTGAATCTCTATGCTGAGAAAGATCCTTGGCAGATTACAATGAGGAAGAAGACGATGCTTTTATGCGTTAAAGAAAGAGGTAATTTTGACTTTTTACTGTGGCTAGGCTTGGAGCTAGTCGATTTGGGTAAAAGTGAAACTATAGGGTCTCTGCAGTAAAAGGTACATCTGACAGGGTCGGTCAGGTAAAATTTTCAAATATTTGTAACAATTATTGGGATTGGCATTATTTGCACTCATTGTGATGAGGTCACGTTCTTTAAAAAAATATAAAAGGTGATGGTCTTTTACCCTAAAAAAGTAATTGACTGTATTGAATTAGAAGAGGGAGATCGGTATTTTTCCTATCTTACACACAATAGATCCTGAGATCATGACACCTAATCAGGTCATGATCTCAGGTCCCACTAGGTTTTCTTTTTCTTGTTTTTGGATTTTGTTTTCAACCACTAGTTGATTGAATCAGCCAAGCTTGTGAGCCCAAAAATAGTATTTTAAGGAGAGCTAAACCATCAGAGGGCTTCCTAAGCTTGTTACTCTGGGCATGAAAATTGTAGAGGGCTTCCTAAGCTTTCCAACAACATATAATATGCACTTTTTGGCTCAGTACTGTGAGAGATATCCTTAGATTGTTGAGGCTGACCTGAAATCTGCAGAATCAAAATTGCAGAAATATGAGTCAAGTTGCACAGCATGGTCTGACCAACCTAGACTTGATTAGTGATTCCACTTCTGAGATGTGCTCCAATGAGTCACCTTTCACTGGAATCTGGAATCACCATCATACCAGTTTTGTTTCTGGGTGTTAATGGGTTTCTGTCTGATTTGATTAGGTTAAATTTTTTTTGAAGTATTTTGTTTCTGGGTATTGATGGGTTCTTGATTTGATTGTGTTTAGAGTGCTCACTTACGTTTTGAATATTTTGAAGTATTCTGTTTCTAGGTGTTAATGGGTTTCTTGATTTGATTGGGTTTTAAGCATCTACTTATTTTTTGAATGTTTTTGGAGTAATTGGTTTCTAGGAATTGATGACTTTCTTGATTTCATGGTTTTTGGAGTGTCTACTTAATTTTGAAATTTTGAAGTATTTGATTTCTGAGTATTAATCGGTGTCTTGATTTGATTCGGGTTAGAGTGCGATGAGTAGTCCCGAGGATCGGAGCTTAATTGGCACGCTGTTAAGCAAGTGAGTTGGATCTTTTTTCTTTTTTTTGGGCTAAGTGGAGATATTGTTTGTGCAACAGAGAAATCTATGAACCAGAAGATATTTATATGTACATTTGAGCTTGAACTGAAATGCAAGTCAGTCGAATCTGGTTTTCTTTTTTAATCTGTTGGGTATTAGAATTTTATGTTGAGGATGATAACATTGGTGTTTAACTTGATTTTTGTAGGTTATTTGTTGATTAATGCGACACCGAGCAACAGGTTGATTTCTCTGGTTTGCTCTTTCTTTCTCTGTTTTGCTTTGTTTTTGTTTGATATTGAATCGTTGAGTTCCTGATTAATTCTTTATTTATTTTAATCAAGGTCACACGCGTCTGTGTAAACTGCGGTGTTAATATGGGAGAATATTTCTGCGACATTTGCAAATTCTATGATGATGATGTAAGATAATTACAGTGTTTTTTCTTAATTTTCTTTTTTTCATTCCTTGGCCTGTTAGATTTGTCATGTTATTCTCAGGACTTGACAAAATCGGATTTGGAACTTTGGATGGCAAGCTTAGTTTTTGTCAATGTTTCCAAAATCTTCAACCATGACTCGTTGAATTTCTTTTCATGTTTTAATCGTGACTTATTGAAAAAGTTACAAATTAATCACAATATAATCTATTAAACCACAATTTTTACAATTACTCAATGAAAGGAAAATATGATACAATGAAAAAATAAACTCTTATACCTTTTTATTTTTAACCAAGCTAAAACAAAAATCTTATTTCTCATTTCTAAAAAATCTAGTTAATAGTAATAGGTTTAAAACTGTTCTAGTCCTCTATCTTTGTTTTTATTTCTTTAGGCTGTGGTTGGGTTAGCTCTCTTATAAGAGTAGACGCAGCTCTCTGCCTGCATATGGAGGGAGCTGTGTTACCAAACATAAAAGTAGTTTCTTGCTAGAGCCAAAGAGCGAAAGAGCTGCTCTTTGGCCCTAGAGAGCTAACCCAAACACAGCCTAATCAATCAATTTTTCCCGACTCTCCCAATTGTATGTTGTTTTTTGCAAAAAAAACTTACTTGCCGAATATTTCCTGAATTTCGATTTGGTGACTATGGTTTGTGTAATGGATTAATAGGACATGGGAGGTATCCTCACTGATGAATCGGCTTTTAGCCACCAAATCTCATCAAAAGCGGGCTGTCATGTATTTTGGAGACCTTGACATCCATGGAAGTAAGCTTGAATGGGATTTGGAGGCTCAAAGGTGCTTAATAGCCTTACTTATGGAAAATCGATCTCTAGTATAATTTCATTCCTAATGCTTTCTATTGTTCTTGTTACAGACTGGAATACAATAGTTTCATTGTTATGACTGCGGTATTTGCTGGTTAGAAAAGTCAACAATCAGTTCTCTAGTGTTCTACTACTTGCTTTATACCTGCCAATTGGTAAAACTAATATGACATATTGTAAAACTCAATCAGGGTTGGTGGCCAAGAGAACTTCTTTCATAGATATTAGTGTAGCTTCCTATGCTTGACCATTTGGGGAAAAAGAGGTTGACCCGAGTACCACTTGGGTTGGGTACATAATGCCAGCTCATTGTCTGAATCCATATCACATATTATACGAAGAATGCAAGAAAATTCAAGTTTGGCTTGAATGGTAACCAACACAATTGATTAATTTCAGTTAAAATTTTAATTTTTTTTATTAATCCGATAGGTGTATCCACCTATAGCTGCATCTTTGTGTTCACTAATTATTGGAACTGAAACAGTCAATCTAAAGCAGAATATAGCACTGACACTATTTAATAATAATTACATATAGTTATGTGATATCACTATTTAATAATAATTACATATAGTTATGCCTGGCCCAAGCTGGAAAACTGGGTCAACGGGGGCCGACTCTGTTCAAAATCCTTTAAACCCCTTAACCATTATATATAAAATATTGACCTAAAGGTCAAGTGGGATGCTTCAAGCCTTACCCGATCCAACGTGTCAAGTATAGGTGGCTAATTCAGGTTTTAAACTGTGGTAATGAACCAATCTGACCCGTGCACAATCCTATCTTCGTTGCATTTTACTCGTATCAAATTAAAAGAATTCTAATCTTTGCCCAGAGATGTGGGAAATAGAAGACTCATCACCATGCTTTTGGATATTTGAGCAGGTTGGGACAAGGCAGGAAGAAAGCACTGATGTACCTGCGAGAAAATCCTCTTTTTTGAAGTGAAATAGAAAAGGTGTATAATTTTTTCTATCATGTAGCATTGTCAAGGCATGGCTATCTATAATAATTAAAATAAGTTAGTATTAGGTGGTTTTGTCCAAGCACCGGGGTTGGTGTTTGGTTCATCTACACTAACATGTGGTATCCATGTACATCGATTCAAACTGTCTGCAAGGAAGGTCACCATGCAAATGACTAGTTAAAATCCAGATTGTCAGTCAAAACAATCCTAACCGTTCGCTGGAGAACCTGTAGGAACCTTTAAATGAATGGCCTAAACAAATACGAGGCCAAAGTGGAAGTGCACTTGTTAGATGGTTAGGATTTTTTGTTTATTGTTAGCTGTACCCAATTTTACATGGTGTCCTTTCATGTGGATGATTTGAATCAATTTTCACGGATGCGACTATGTAAACACAGATGGTCCAAAGTCCAAATGGATGAGAGAAGGACATGATGATGAAAGTGGAAACTAGTTAGAAAATTTGTTTAGAACTTAACAGTCAAGTTGGGGAACATGGAAGTAAAAGGATCTCCTACAAGACAGCTCAGCCTAGTTTGCGTGAAACCTCAGCTTACATTAGTGTTTTGGGGGGAGGTTGGAATAAAAAAAGTTCCTAAAATCAAATGTACCAACCATAAAGCAAAATAAATCCAAACTGAGTGTCATGTTTATGAACTTTGATAAGCCGAATATAGGAATGCACCAACCACATCTCAAACTACATTTAATTTAGCCAAATAAAATTATTTCTGCCAGTTAGAATGTTTTTTCTCTTTTTTGATCAGTAAGCTAGGAATGAACCAGAGACTTCAAGGTTGCAATATTGTCAACCTTCCAGTCAAGCTACAGGTCAACCCGATAACTAGTTGAGAAAAAAAAAAAGAAAAAATTTACAACATCCTTGATATGCTGCACTATTATCCTAGAGAGACCATACCTTTAAGCGATGTTTTCCAACAAGAGCCGTAGTTCCCCATAAGTAGTGGGCAAAACATTCTCATCAGAGGAGACGTTCAAAAGCATGAGCAAGTCACCTGCACCATAACAACGCCACAGGCATGATAGTGATGCAGTAGAAGCTCTGCTAACAACTGCACTCTCTAAATGAGATTTTTTGTGACTTAGTTTAATTCCCTTGAAAATTGCATTAAAAGGCATACAACTGCACTTGTTGCATTTGGACTCTATGGGGAGCCAACTGATGCGACTCTGGCTTCCGAGGTAATTGCTCATTTTATAATCCTATTTCCTTTTTCTGTTGAATAATCATAATGATTTGCTCTTTTGTCTTGGTGTACACCAGTGCTGATGTTAATAAAAGTATAGCAACGCATTGGAAGCCTTGTAATTTCTGGTACATAAACCCATAGATTTAGTTGGAAATTCTGATATTGTCCAACTTAAGTATAAATGACAGATAGCAATTCATTTGTTACGGTTTGAAAGAATAGACCCCCTTTGTTGTTCAGGATAATTTTCTAATGACTCTAATGACTCTTATAAGGTACATTAAGCAAGTTGATTTGATTGAAATATTTGTACTAATAAACTTCTCTCGTTTCAGAAAAGTTTATTTGCCGTTGGAATGATTTGTTGTGATGAAGAAGAAGGCCATTCAATTGAGAAGTCCATCTTGTTACAAGGCAGGTACAGAGTAAAGGAATTTTGATTGTCCATTTAACATGCATTTTAATTTTTCGCTATCAGCTGTTTAATTAAACAATGACAGAATAATTGGTTTTCAGTTTGTTATTAAATATGATTCTTGGTGTTATGATAGTGTTGAGCATTCCGGAGGGCAACGTGTGCGCCTTGACCTCCAAAAGTTGGTCCAATTTTCCTTATTTCTGGGTCAGGTAAATCCGTGCATTAGATAGTGTGCACCGCTTGATCGTATCAAAAGCGGTTGATTCTTTTCCTTTGTTGGTTTCTCCTAGAGTTCATTTGCCTCCTACAAAGAAGCAAGCCATGGACCAGGATTTTAAATTGACATCTTCCAATATATCAGGGCAGCTATCATTGGTATGTATTTACTAATAGTAGGGTTACACAAACCAATTTTTATCTGTTAAATCATTTTCTAATAAATCTTATTAATGGTCATTATATATTGTTTTTCAGAGTTTTACACAGAGGAAAATCTCTAGCAGATTCACAATTTTTTGTGGGCAGAATAACTGTTTCCTTGCCCCTTCTTTTATTTCTTATCAATTATACCAAAGTATCTAAACGATCTTCCTAACATTCCACTCGTTATCGCAGTAGGCCCTTTTACTACATTTGATAACTTGTTATTTGAACCCTTCTGCTTGCTTATGCACGTAGAAAGCAACCTCAACAGCTTATACTGGTGAGGGCCTGAAATGGTTCAGTTCTATCAACTTTTGAAAGATCTTTCTTTGGGGTAATTCCCAGTTTTTAAATTCAAAACTTTTTGCAGCCCTGACCATTTATTGATTCTGAACACTCAAAGATTAAAAAACAAACTGTTGACAGAAGCTTTGATGAAAAATTTTGTACGGACATTCTTAGAATAGTCTCATTATTTATCTTGCCACATATTCATTATATGTTTACAAAAATATTTTAGCAACAAATATTTAGTTCTTTTACTAAAAATTAATTGATCCAGTTGCAAGATTATGCTGAATATATGGGTTCCACTGCCCGTTTGATTATTGTGCCATCTACACGTGATGCAAACCATGACTTTGTTGTCCCTCAGGTTCTCTTTTTACTTGACTTATCATATCTATTTTTTTGCCTTTTCTTTAATCCTAAAATTAAGATTAAATTTATTTTTTTGATGGATGTTACTATGATTTAAGTTGTTAATATTGGTTTTGTAGCCTGCATTTGATATCCATCTCTCAGAAGATCTTAAGCATCAAGTATATATACCTTTGACTGGATTTAAAAGTTGATCTTTTATTACAATTCTATCCTCGATTTCCCTTTTTATAATCTAATCGTGGTTATAGTGGTTTCTCATTGAAATTTTGTATTCTCCAATCCAGATAACTTGCGTTGCAAATCCAGGGTTTTTTGATGCAAATGAGGTACCTACTGTTGACCTTGATCAATATTCTTCCTCATCCTCAAGGATTTTCATTTATGGTCTATGTTTATGCTCATTATACACCTTGTAAAGGCTCGATTTAAGGGTCGATGGACTTGGTTCCTTTTGTGTTTGATTTAGAAGGTTTTCTTATTAAAGCAGAGTTAAATTCTGTAGGCAACAAAATATTGCAGCTGTACTTATAGGATTGCTTTAAGCCATTGACTCTTCTCACCTGCTTTATCTAGGTGGTACAACTTTTTAGCTATCAAATTCCATAAAAAACTGACCTTTTCAGATTTTAGGTCTCTGTAATCCTCTACCGGAAACCTGAGTAATTGGGCCTTTAGAACCTACCCCATACCCAGCCCGATTACTAATTGGGCCAGGATAGCCCATTTATTAATGGGGCCTATTTTATTATGATTATTATTTATTTATTTATATATATTTTTTTTTATTAAAAAAAAAACCTATGCCTGACGGGATAGGTAAGGAAATAAATTTAAAAAAAAATAACCCTAGCCGACCCCAACCCTATGTCGACGGCTTCAGCCGTCAGCATAGAAGTCGTCGTCGTAGGTATTCACCTACAGAAGTATTGCTGTCTTGAAGCCGTCGGTGTTGGTGTTCTTGTGGCGAGTGCTCTATCTTAGGCAATGGCGGTCGTCGTATGTTCTTTTTTTTTTGCAGTGTCGGGATGGGGAAGGGGGAGCAGTCGCACGAGTCACAAGCATCGTAGCATTTGTACTTGACATCACGGCATGAGCTTTCCGAAGGATTTTTTTGTTGCATATGCAAGAGTCGCACCATTTCTCTCACCGCCAGTACAATTAGAAACTGAAAAGAAAATATAGAAAAACGTCACATGTTAATGGAATATCAAGTTGTATATACTAGCAAAATGCACATGTGTAGAGTTGGAAAAATTGAAATGTTGATCCGAAATAATACATGGAACTGATTCGAGGCACGAGAAATATCGTTGTCTTTAAACCAATATTTGCCCCCACCACTTCGACAAAGTAGTTACCAACAGATTATCGAAAAACTGGTTTCAGGATACAACGAACTAGCTGTGTATTCTTGTGAAGGATTTGGCGAATCCGATCACGCTATCCGAACACCAAATATTGCAAGAATGCTCTGATCAAGACCTTTAATGACATAACAAGAGAGAAGAAAGAAGACTCTTTTTGTGGTATATAAAACAATGATTTTAGATTCCTTAAATAGAAATCAAGTGGTGCGTTAATACACCCTTTTCCTATGAAAATGTGCAACACGCATCCCCTGGGAAAAGACACACCCCTTTGAAATGACCCTTCATTTTGAAAAGACACACCACTTTAGAAAGACCCTTCATTTTAAAAAGACACATCATTTTGAAAAGACACCTCAATTGAAAAGACACACCTCTTGGGAAAATACAAGTTTAATAAACTTTTAAATATTTAACAATCTCCCACTATTTAAAAGTTTAAATATCCAACAATCCTTCACTATTTAAAATTTTGAAATCAGAGCAAAGCCTAAAATATATGCATAAATAAAAATGTCTTACAGACTTGAATTTTCACTTTAGTGGAAATAACTCAAAATTTGCCAAGATTTTTAGTGAAACTCAGTCTTGAACTAACAATCTTATATGACAAATCGGAACTATTCCACACATATATTTCATATATTTAGTGTTCAATAAATTGGCTAGTACATTTATACCATATGCTAGTACCCTGATTTTCATAAGTGTTTATGAGATAAAATCATGTCTCATTGAAAGCAGCTCCACCCTCACACTTATATAGGTAGACCTATAAGAGATGCCCCTATAACTTTAACATCTCAACACATTGTGTTATAGCGTCTATTAAGAGCAATGCTAAACCTCCCCTTATCTATTACAGGTAAAGCACTACCCTTCCTGGGATATTTACGAGAATTTAATTCATCAATGTAGTGCCCCTTTGTCCGCCACAGATTTATCACTTGTTCTTCCTTTTGAACCTAAACATTGACCAAACAAATATTAGGTAGGGTTCTCATCGTAAGTGATTGTTTGGGTAAATGATTTTAAACCCATCCTGATTCTTCTTTTAGACTAATACTTTCCATAATTACCTACAATTGCAATTATCAACATATAAAGTGTTTCTTCAGACATTTCCGTCTGAAATCATTTATCATTTATTTTCTTGTTCATTGACAAGGAAACGAGTTTCATAGAGAACTTAAAAGTTTTGACTCAATCTTTGTTGGTACTTCTACCAATGGACCTTTAAGTCACTTCATTTCTCTAGCTATTTTGATATAAGCAACAAACTCAATGAGATTTATAGTTGCTCTTTAACATCTCTTGTGAGATCATTACTCCCTTTCTAAAAGATAAATCATCATCAAATGATTTAGAACTCAAAATCTAAATCTATTATCTTTCCTAATATAATTCAACCAGAATCATTTGATCATCTTCAAATGATTCTATCAATCTTCTAGCGACAACTCGATTTTGCCAAAAGATTATGACCATATGATCATTGCTAAAGATTCCACCCATTTGATCATGTCCATTCGATCAAATCCAATCAATGGCCATGAAATGGTCTTAAAATTTAAGCCACTTGATCATGGTTACCTATTGACTACATAATTACATCCAATGAATCACGATAAGCCTAAGATCAATATCCTAATAATTTGGCTTACTCAAACACAACCGTTCAGTCGTACTCAAGCAATCACCAACAGATGGCAGGATCGCTAATTATAGTTGCATGAACATGAACACGCGTGATCTAATGAGTATCAAAGCCTTTATCAAAAATAGCATTAGGTCCGTATAGATCCAAACTCAAACGATAATTACCCATAAACACATTATTTTATTTTGTTGGGAGAGCACTGTACTTGGTACTTTGCCACGTTTAAATAAAATCCAACATTTAGGTCGGTTATAATGTGGAATCGACACCCACGTGTTGCCCAATTCAAAAATTAGATAGTATAAAACTTTTCACCATGAATGATTATAGAGATTATAGAGGTAAAGCAATGATTATAGAATATTCTACCAATAAGGGAAGCACATGTAAAGTTTAACACTTTCCCATTCGTATGGAGGAGTAAGAAAGATGCTCCAATCATTATATAGTATTTTTTTTATTCAAGTTCCCTCCAAAAAAAAATATCATCTACGATCTAATTCTTTTCTATACATTGGCAGAAGAAATCCTGTGACGACCCGACTTTTCCAATCCTTACAGTATAGGAAAAGCCGGTTCATCAACTTATTGATTTCTCAATAAGCCGTATTCAAACAGAAGCCGGCACATCACAATGATCTAAAACAGAGGCAAAGTAGAGATAAACCATACATCAAAAGCTTTATATAACAAATCTATCACTATGAGGAACCAAAAGGAACCACCGGTGATGGCCAATCCAACACCTAAACTAATGGTTCACGATGATGGTTCCTCAAGTGATATCAAAAGAACAAAATAAGGCCTAGGGCCCAATATTCAAAACAATATTCAAACAAAATACCAAAAATATAGGATCTAGAGATCAAGGGAAGAACTCCTCAGCAGGTAAATCTAATTCCTCCTCAGGAATATAGTCAGAATCCTCCAAATCTTCCGATCCCAGATCAGTCTCAGCACCTGTGACGTATAGTCGAGGGTGAGCTAACAACAAAGCCCAATAGAGGAAACAGATCTATTTGCATTTCATTATAAGTAAAGGTTTTTCAAAGGACAGAATTCGGATCAAATATGGTTTTCAAATGATGCTTTGCAAAGCGAAATCTCGATTCTAATCACGAGTTAAGGTGAATACATGAATCGATGTGTTTGAAATTTTACATTGAGCATGCTTCTTATATTAAATTTATAACTTAATTTTATCTCTCAAATTTCCTATAGCATGAGAGCAAGGTGCATTACCGATGGGAAAACCCTCACCGACCATCGCGTTCATGAACCCTTTTTACGAATGCAACAAGCCCCTCGCTATGAGGGAAACTTGCGCCAAAGTTATACCGTCAACACGGTTGGTAGAATCTAGGGCATCGTTACGGCGTACCTCAAATCAAATGCAAATGCTAACGTATTTCAATACTTATATTCATAACATAATCTTGATTTTGGAAGTTACGATTCAAAAGTTCGATTCAAGATTTAAGCGAGGTTACGAGGTTCAATTTGCAAAGTTCTTAGTTATAACAAGGTTTCCAAATTTTCATTTGTGTCATAAAATCGAGTTTTATTCATCTTTGTGTAATTTCAAATTTCCAAATTATACTTCTTATTTTAACGACAAAAGTCTTTACTTACAATTTAATGCAAATAAAATACAAGGTTCCCCTACCTTATCAAAGAGCTTCCAATCAAGCACAAAAAAAACAAATCCTCACCAAGGACTCCCAACAGTCAAAACCTACATATATTAACACTCTCAGTGTTAAAATAAAACCAAAAATCAAACTAAGAGATTGCGGATCAAAATCCAACAAAAATTTGAATGCGAAGCAGATGAAATTGACCCTCGAATTCAAATTAAATGGTCGAATTTGAAATTCGATGGTCGAATCCAAAATCGACCATCAATTCCCAAATTACGCATCGCCTTAATTCATCAATTGACGATTGATTTTCAAATCGATTGTCGAATCAATTTCGACAATCGATTTTGAAATCGACAATCCAATTCTGTGCAATGGTCATGCACTTTGACATTCACGGTTCTTTTTCCGATCTTTTCAGCTAAACCTCTTCTTTATTGCACACATATGTTACTCTAAACAAAACATAATTAAATTTACACATGGAGGTTTCAACGACCTACCTCTTGTAGCTTAAACCGTTGATCCCATTGCACCGATTCACACACCGGAACCAATCTCCAGCTCAATGGTTCAGATCTTCAAATCAGTCCATATTCACAACGAGGTGGACATTGCCTCAGCCACAACGAAATCACAGAGAACTTCTCCCTTTCCTTATCTCTTTTCTCTTTCAATAGTTCAAACAGATCCTGGTACTAACTCAAGGCTTATTAATGGTTGAGATGGGAAGAGGAGTTCTCTAACTCTATAGATCTAAAGATCAAAAGCAGCCCCAAAGAGTTTCCTATGTTTTCCAACCGGAAGAGAGAAGTATATTTTCTCTAACTCTCTCTCTCTTTATAATATTAAAACAAAGCTTACAAAAATCTAGATATTTCAATTTTACAACTTATCCATTTATTTTTGCAAAACCCCCGGCGTTAAACACAAATATAAACCTTATTGTATGCGTCTTTGATTTCTTGACCTATACACACCTCATAATTAAATCCTTTGGTCATGTCCCTCATCATAACCAATACTAACAAAAAAACTCATAAAATAACATAATTATTTTTGGGCACGCTTATCGAGGTAAACGAAAATAGGTTTAAAATATCGGGGATATTACATTCACCCCTCCTTAGGAATTTTCGTCCGCGAAAATTGAACATGATACACACAGACAATAAAAGTAGAGAAAACATGGGCAGGTGTACGATCCCACAGACCAAGGGATGGGATCCGTAGTAACATGGATGTCGCATGTGGCATGAAAAGCCATAGTGGATTGCATCCGTACATGGATGCCCACACCCCAAGTGTCACGTCTTGGGAGACCGATGCATGGCAAGAGATCAAAATGTATCAAAACCAACATGTAGAATCGAGTGTGTAAGCAAACCCACACAAGTGTCTAAAAGAAATATTTACCAAAATAGATGCAAAGTAAACTCATGCGGAATGATCCATATATACAAACAAGGCTAAACAAGGGATCTAAAACCACGCAGAAAGAGAAAAATAAAGGATAACAAAGAAGGACCACCGTGTCCTAATAATCCGTAGTGCAAAAATAAAGAAGGACCACGGTCCTAATAATCCAAGTCAGATAATAAGCATACACCGATAGTGAAAAAATAAATCAAGAACCCCTCTACCAAGCATACTAAGAAGCCCCAATCAGTAGATGGACCACCGATCCAAAACACCATCACCTCAGCATCATCCCCGCATCAAGAGGTGGCGAAGGAGGAATACTAGTATCGGTCGCCGATGTCGAAGGCGATATCACAAGCTTCGGATATCGCCATATCGCGGTGTAGTCATCGGAAAGGCATCGCATGAGGTAAGAGAGAGCCGCCATGGACATCCAACTCGGCGCATAGAGGTGGTGTGGTGGGTGAGCTCTTGAATCGATGGCTCATCGCGGTCATCGCCGTGTGAACTCGAGGCGTAAGGATATCGCTCTGTGAAATGGCGAGCAACATGGCGGGATCCTCATCGGCATCACGTGCATCCGCGCCGAGGCTACGGTTCTTTAAGAGGTTTCACAAAGCGGTAGGTTTGACCCCAATTGACCGGTTATACATCTTTCTACCAGGTGATGAACTTGAGTTCGGATGGGAGAAATGTCATATTCGGGACCCGCTTGATAATTTTCAATCATGATAGAAATTAAGCGGGCATAGGGAATGCCCTTCTTCGGCGTTTGATTTGCTTTCCCATTTTCTCACGTGCCTTGATAAGCCCCTTTAAAAGTACCTCAGGAGCACTAAACCATCGCTCTTTAAAAGCGAAATAAAATCATTGGAGGGGACCGGTGCGCTCAGATTTATGTCCAAGAGGGTAAAGGGTAGTCTTAAAAATTTTATCCAAAATCCACATAGATTCTGGCATATGTGTGCGAACAATGGACCTACCAGACCCGTGACGTCCTTGCGTCATTTGAGCCATTACCTCGTGAGAAGGGACTGGTTTGGGAAAGGGAGGACCTAAACCCATGGTTTTAGAGTATTGCAACGGGCAACGTAGTGCCACAGCCATGTCATCTAAGTCAAAAATATAATCTCGCCCATCAATTTTAGTGTAAATTTTCTTCCCGTCCTCGCGGCGCATATGTTGGTAAAACAGGCGCACTAAACGAGGATAAAAATGGGCACTAAATTCAGTGCACAGGAAGGTTAGCTGGGCTTTTTCAAGGTATTCACTCGCCCACTGTGTGGTAGTTTGTTGGTCAAACAACTCCGGGTGAAAAACATACTCATTGGCGAAGCCCTTGATGCTCAAAATTCATTGGGCTTTTCGGGCATTGGAGGGCACAGATGGTGTGTGAAATTTGAGAAGGTGGTGGAAGTGAGGTGGTTCCGGCGTAAATTTGTCTCATGTAGGGCGGCTAGAGGAACCAGCTTTCGAAGCCGGCCTCTTGGAGGTGGGGTTGCGAATAGGGGTGGCCTTCTTAGGCCCCATTTGAACAATGAACAAAAAATGTAACAAAAACCCACAGAAAATGCACAAATTGCAATTAAATTGGGGCGTGGGAGGAGTTACCTTGTGAAAAGCCCCAAATCCGATTTCCTAAGAGTGAAATCCAAATCCTTGGTGTAATCCGTGTGAAAACCCCTTCGATTTTGGCAAAAAGAATGATGAAAACCCTAAAACCACCAAATCGCCCAAAACCCTAAGCCTAAACCCACAGAAAATCAACCAAAAATAATCGAGCCAAAATAGGAGCCCCACTTAAATCGAGAAAATCGACCCTCGATTTCAAATTCGTGGGTCGAATTGGAATTCGACCGTCGATTCAAAAATCGACACTCGATTTTTTTTGAAAATTTCTCAGGCCTAAATTTGGCCTTAAAATGCCTATAATCAATGCAGAAAAATCGACCCTCGATTTCATAAATCGACCCTCGATTTTTCAAGTGTCTGAGGTCTTCAAAATTTCAAAATTTTGACATTTTTAAGGCATTACCTTGGGTCCAAATGGATCATTTGTGTGTCCATTTCATGCAAAACAGCTCAGTTACAGATAATAGCTATATGTCAGTCCAATTTGGACTAAAAAGTTTTACGAAAATAAACTTAAAAATTTGTTGTGAAGGAAAATAGCAAGTCCGGGTCTGATTGGACTCGTGAAAAAGTTACAAACTGAGCATATTTTGGACCATGACCATGACATGTCAAGGCCAAATGGTTCAGTAAATGTCCAAATAGGTAAGTGACCATAGACCGAATTTAGGTCACTAGACCTATAGTGAGTAGCATACCAGAATTGGGTCTAAGGCCCAAAAATTTTTCCGATTTCTATAATGTAGGGATTTCGATATAGACCCACTCAGTAAAAATACCTTGATCCTCCAAAATTTCTCACAGAAATATTTATATGTATATATAAAACCAATAGGTACACATAAATGTCAAATTATTACACAGTCTACACAAAGTGAGAAATATAAAATTTTAAGCAAAAAGGCTCGGAAATTGGTCCCGGAGCTCAGCTTCACGCTCCCAAGTGGCTTCCTCCGGTGTATGATTCCTCCATTGTACAAGAACCAAATTCTAGCACGTACAGCGTAGGATCTGCTCCTTGCGATCCAAAATCTGAATCGGGTCCTCAATCACCGTCAAACCCTCCTGAAGCTCAATGGGTTGGTAATCAAGCACGTGAGTCGGGTCACGTATGTATCGACGAAGCATCGACACATGGAAGACGTTGTGCATGCTAGACAATTGTGGCGGTAGCGCCACTCGATAAGCAACCTCTCCGACTCGGCCTAGTATCTCAAAAGGCCCAACGTACCGAGGACTCAGTTTCCCTCGTTTCCCAAACCGCATAACGCCCTTGGTAGGCGAAATCCGAACAAAGACATTCTCACCGACCTGTAAAATCGAGTATTAATGCTAATTTCACATGGAACATATATCAAGTGAAGAAATGCACATTGACATATCAAAACTACCTGAAAATCCACGTGTCTCCGTTTGAGATCGGCGTAGCTCTTCTGACGACTCTGAGCTACCCGTAGTCGCTCGCGTATCAATCGAACCGTCTCGGTAGTGCGCTCAACTATCTCAGGTCCAATAATGAGCTTTTCACCCACTTCTTCCCAATTCAACGGTGATCGACACCGCCGTCCATATAAAGCCTCGAACGGAGCCATACCAATGCTAGCCTGAAAGCTATTATTGTAGGCGAACTCTATCAGAGGCAAGTGTTGGTCCCATGACGTGAAAATCCAACATACATGCTCTCAACATGTCCTCAATGATCCAGTTCACGCTCGATTCGGCCATCCGTCATGGTGAAACTAAAATCAAGGCGAGAACCTATGCCTTCTGAAATCTTTGCCAAAATGTGAAGTAAACAACGGGTCTCGTCCGGACACAATCTTGGCGGTATCCCATGCGGTCTAACAATCTCCTTTAAGTATAACTCTCTGCCAAGTCTCATTATATGGCAAGAAATGAGCGAGACTTGGTTAGTCGATCTACAATGACCAGATGGCATTGTTCTTTCTCGATGTCTTGACAATCCGAAAATTATAAAATCCATCGAAATGGCTTCCCATTTCCACTCGAGCCTGAGTAAAGGCTGCAATAGACTGCGGGATTCGATGATCAACCTTAACATTGACAAACCAAACACGCGACCGTACTGCTCGGCGACGTCGCGTTTCAAACTCGCCACGAAACTCTTCATCAAGTCGATACATCTTGGTGCTACCGGGATGTATGGCATACATGGATTTGTGAGCCTCTTCGAATGGTGTCCCGAAGCTTCGATATTGACGGTACACATACACGGTCGTGAAATAATAAGGTTCCATCTGCTCGTATAGAGAAGTCTTTCTTACTGCCATTCTCGACATCTCGTCTGATTGCCATGAGCTCATCATCGGTCATCTGAAGCTTTCTAATATTCTCGAAGAGCGTAGGGCGTAGTACAAGAGTAGCCATCAATGCTCCCGAGCCTTTTACATCAAACCGTGAGCTGCCCAAAGCCATATCTTCCAATAGCTTCCATCGCTGAATCCGGCTCACAAGATGTGATAACTGAGCTGAAGACCTTCTACTGAGAGCATCAGCAACGACATTTGCCTTTCCCGGATGGTACTGAATCGAGCAATCGTAGTCCTTCAAGAACTCCATCCACCGTCATTGCCAGCATATTCAAGTCCTTTTGGTGAAAGAGGTACTTGAGACTCTTATGATCGGTGAATATATCAAAACTTCACCGTAGAGGTAATGTCGCCCAGATCTTCAAAGCGAATATAACTCTTGCTAGCTCTAAGTCATCGTCGGATAGTTTCTTTCATGGTCCTTCAACCTAGAACCATAAGCAATGACCCTCGTGTTGATTAAGCACACGGCCTAGTCCGCCATAGGAAGCATCACTATATCTGCAAAACCTCCATCCTGAAGGTATAGCAAGCCTTTAGTCGTAGTCAAGCGGCGCTTTAACTCCGAAACTCTGCTCACACCTTTATTGTCCAACTTAGCATTCTTTCTTGTGAGTGTAAGTGGACTGATATCTTTGAAAACCCTCGACAAATCGCCGATAGTACCACCTGAAACCAAGGAAACTTGGGACCTCTTGTAAGCGTGTAGGTTGTTCCCATGTCACCAGAATCTATCTTTGTAGGATCCTTTGAGATACCGCTTGGAGACTCGTGTCCCAAGAAACTAACCTCAAGCCAAAACTCACACTTGAGTTTGGCATACAAGGATGGTCCACGGTGTTTGAAGAGCTATCTTGGATGTTGTACATGCTCCTCTCGGTTTTCGAATAGATGAGGATATCATCTCTGAAAACTCTACAAATTATCAAGATGTGGTTTGAACACCACTGTTCATCAGGTCCATGAAAGATCTGGTAGCATTCGTCAATCCAAATGGCATCACTAGAAACTCATAGTGGCCATAGCAGCGTCCAAAGCAGGTCTTGGATATATCTTCCGCCTTGATCTTGAGTTGGTGATAGCGACCTCGGATCAATCTTTGAAAAGAACCTTGCACCTGCAATTGATCAAACAAGTCGTCTATCAGCGGAAGAGGATACGATTCTTAATCGTCATCTTGTTGAGCTGCCTATAATCGATACCGCATCCTTCTTTTCACAAATAGAACTGGTGCACCCCAAGGAGAAACACCGGTCGTATAAAGCCTTTGTCTAAGACTCACAGAAGGCATTCCTTGAAACTCTGTCAACTCGTGAGCGCCATCCGATATGGAGCTTTAGATAGCAGTTACATGCGGCGCTAGCTCAATCGCGAACTCAATCTCTCGGTCGGTGGTAATCCGGTAAGTCCTGCGGAAAGACATCGGGATAATGCAAACCACCTTGATAAGAGCCAAGTCGTTCTTCTTCTCGGTAAAATCTTGCAAATAGGCGGATACCCACTTTGCAACCATTCTTCATCATACGCTCGACTTTAAAATTTGAAACCAGCGGCGCAACCTTGGATTTGACTCCAGAATCGGAAGGACTTTCACTTTGGCGGTCGGAAGGTCACTATCTTCGAAGGCGATCCACCTTTCGCGTGATAAGCGCCAACCAATCCATTCAAGAATGGCGTGAACCCTTCCATGCTCAGCGTAATCATATGGGTCAATATCTCGTGCTCATCAATCATCACAATGATGTGACATCTTTATGTCGATGCACACGAACTCCCGTAGGAATCTTGACATCTAGAATGAAAGCAAGGGGTTGGAGTAATTCCCAACTTCTACGAGAAAGAAGGAGTAATAAGCGAGTGTGTAGACCGGTCTATAAGTACTCGTGCTTCAATTTTATCCATGTCATCTCGACTACTCATCATAAGGGTACCTTTAGTTAAAAGTTTTGTTAATTATGCGATGATTTCTATGTGGTTCAACATAATTGACTTGAATTCAAATTTTAAACAATAATAATTGAATCAATGCATAAATGACATCTCAACTTTAATGATACCTTGAATAGCGTCATTCGGCGTTTGGGCATCTGTCGATCCTTTGCATAAGCCCGACCTTGAATAGAGGTCGTCGACTTCTGCGTAGAGACCGTCAGTAGTCGTCCTTTCTCAACAACAGACAATCCTTGATCATATGACCAACTTTGTCCACACACAAGCATGCTCCGGTGTTAAAATACGCAATCCTCTGTTTTATGTGTTTTCCCACATCTTGCACACAGTGGAGTAGAAACAGGAGTAACAGCTGATCCTTTCGTTGAACCTTGAGTCGCAGAAGCTCCACTCGCAGTAGTGCCCCCAGCTCTGAATGGTTGTCCTGGTGACGAACTCTGCGGTCTCTGATATGAAGACGTCACTGGTCCTGAAGCAACAGCTGGTCTAGAGTATGATGGCTGACTAGGGTAGGGAGGAGGTCTAGAGAACCTCGGCTTTTTGTTCACCTGCCCTGAAGCACTCTGCTGTCCCTGGCCAAACCTATTTTTATTACTCTGCTCTCGCCTCAAGTACTGTTTTTGAATATCTTCCTCTGCAATGAGGGCCTTGGACATAACGCTTGGCAAGATACGTCTCCATTTCCCACACCGACACCCTTTCCTGAATGTTCGGCCACAAACCTCACTGAAATTTCTGAGCTCTCATCAGCTCAGTGGCCACATGCAAGGGTGCAGATCGGGAAAGTCTATCAAATTCTGCGCCATACTCGCGCAGACATCTCATCTGTTTCATTCGATGATCTTGGACTTGAAAATATTGATCGTTGAACGTCTCCACAAACTCCCCAAGTCCATGGAGTATTAGGGTAGTCCTGCTCTCTCATCCTAGAAGCAGATTTCCACCATGGGCTAGCCTCGCCCAAAAGTTTGAAAGATGCCCAGCGTACTTTCTCAATATCCGTACACTGTAACACTTCAAATATCTTCTCGATCTCATCCAGCCATGCCCCGGCTTCCATAGGATCCGTCTGCCCTGAGAATGTAGGAGGTCTCATCCTCCGAACTTCGTGAATCCTCTGGTGATGTCTGGCTGCCGACATCTCATACGTCTATCAATGGCTGCGATCTGTTGAGCCATGTTAGTGGCCAAGGCTGACACACGTCCACATTTCCTCCACAGGCCTACCGGCTCCCGGGGCCTCTGCATTACTTTTGTGGCAACTCTTCCTCGCCACGTGAGGTACCTACACCCTCACCGATCTCCTCAAGGTGAGCCATGCGTGGTCCTCTCTACCTCGGCCTCTGCCTCACGAACGCGGAGGCATCTTTGATCTGTCATTGTTGAAAAACAATAACAATTGATCAGTAAGATTGTCAAGACAATCCATCCCTAGTCCTAAGACTCTGAACCTAGAGCATGGCTCTGATACCAACTGTGGCGACCCGACTTTTCCAATCCTTACGGTATAGGAAAAGCGGTTCATCAACAATTGATTTCTCAATAAGCCGTATTCAAGCAAGGGCACATCACAATGATCTAAAAACAGAGGCAAAGTAGAGATAAACCATACATCAAAAGCTTTATATAACAAATCTATCACTATGAGGAACCAAAAGGAACCACCGGTGATGGCCAATCCAACACCTAAACTAATGGTTCTCGATGATGGTTCCTCAAGTGATATCAAAGAACAAAATAAGGCCTAGGGCCCAATATTCAAAACAATATTCAAACAAAATACCAAAAATATAGGATCTAGAGATCAAGGAAGAACTCCTCGGCAGTAAATCTAATTCCTCCTCGGGAATATAGTCGAATCCTCCAAATCTTAGATCCCGGATCGGTCTGGACTGTGACGTATAGTGAGGGTGAGCTAACAACAAAGCCCAATAGAGGAAGCAGATCTATTTGCATTTCATTATAAGTAAAGGTTTTCAAAGGATGAATTCGGATCAAATATGGTTTTCAAATGATGCTTTGCAAGCGAAATCTCGATTCTAATCACGAGTTAAGGCGAATACATGAATCGATGTGTTGAAATTTTACATTGAGCATGCTTCTTATATTAAATTTATAACTTAATTTTATCTCTCAAATTTCCTATAGCATGAGAGCAAGGTGCATTACCGATGGGAAAACCCTCTCGACCATAAATGTTCATGAACCCTTTTACGAATGCAACAAGCCCCTACGCTATGAGGGAAACTTGCGCCAAAGTTATAATCAACACGGTTGGTAGAATCTAGGGCATCGTTACGGCGTACCTCAAATCAAATGCAAATGCTAACGTGTTCAATACTTATATTCATAACATAATCTTGATTTTGAAGTTACGATTCAAAAGTTACGATTCAAGATTTAAGCGAGGTTACGAGGTTCAATTTGCAAAGTTCTTAGTTATAACAAGGTTTCCAAATTTTGATTTGTGTCATAAAATCGAGTTTTATTCATCTTTGTGTGCAACTGAATTTCCAAATTATACTTCTTATTTTAACAGCAAAACAGTCTTTACTTACAATTTAATGCAAATAAAATACAAGGTTCCCCTACCTTATCAAAGAGCTTCCAATCAAGCACAAAAACAAATCCTCACCAAGGACTCCCAACAGTCAAAACCTACATATATTAACACTCTCAGTGTTAATATAAAACCAAAAAAATCAAACTAAGAGATTGCGGATCAAAAATCCAACAAAAATTTGAATGCCGAAGCAGATGAAATCACCCTCGAATTCAAATTAATGGTCGAATTTGAAATTGATGGTCGAATCCAAATCGACCATCAATTCCCAAATTCTGCATCAGGCCTTAATTCATCAATTCGACAGTCGATTTTCAAATCGACTGTCGAATTCCAATTTCGACAGTCGATTTTGAAATCGACAGTCGAATTTCCTGTGTTCTGTGGCTGTGCACTTTGACATTCACGGTTCTTTTTCCGATCTTTTTCACAGCTAAACCTCTTCTTTATTTCACACATATATGTTACTCTAAACAAAACATAATTAAATTTACACATGGAGGTTTCAACGACCTACCTCTTGTAGCTTAAACCGTTGATCCCATTGCACCGATTCACACACCTAACCAATCTCGACTCAATGGTTCGAGATCTTCAAATCACCCATATTCACAACGAGGTGGACATTGCCTCTACCACAATCAGAGAACTTCTCCCTTTCCTTATCTCTTTTCTCTTTCAATAGTTCAAACAGATCCTGGTACTAACTCAAGGCTTATTAATGGTTGAGATGGGAAGAGGAGTTCTCTAACTCTATAGATCTAAAGATCAAAAGCAGCCCCAAAGAGTTTCCTATGTTTTCCAACCGGAAGAGAGAAGTATATTTTCTCTAACTCTCTCTCTCTCTTTATAATATTAAAACAAAGCTTACAAAAATCTAGATATTTCAATTTTACAACTTATCCATTTATTTTTGCAAAACCTCCGGCGTTAAACACAAATATAAACCTTATTGTGTACGTCTTTGATTTCTTGACCTATACACACCTCATAATTAAATCCTTTGGTCATGTCCCTCATCATAACCAATACTAACAAAAAAACTCATAAAATAACATAATTATTTTTGGGCACGCTTATCGAGGTAAACGAAAATAGGTTTAAAATATCGGGGATATTACAAATCCTAAGAGTGATATACTCGCCTCAATTTGAATTGATCCCCTGTGAATCAAGTCTCTGAGCCAATATAGCTTGGATTTGCGGAAGAGATGCTTTAATCTAGATTGTAGACGTTGATGTTTTAGTTCAATTTTTGGCTCTAATTTGGCTCGGATTATGGTTTTGCTAAATCAGTATACAATCCTAAAGCAAAAAATTTTAAAAAAAATTTCCGAACGATCCCACTTCCTAACTTCGATGGCGAGAGAGGAACGATTTATAAGTATACGCTGTGTTTGATGGAGGTGTGAGAAAACGTATACTTAGTGGATACTTATAACAAAGGACAAATTGATATATGGGTCTTAAAGGATTCCCCGAAGAAGAATTATTTGTGGATCAAGCAATACACTATCGATTTAGTGAAGTATACATCAATTAGCCTATTGCAACCGGTGATGATTTAGCCGGCCATCCCAATGGACATGCTGTTATACAACAACTGTAATGTAGCCGTGCAATTAAATCTGACTCAAATCAAAATATGATTATATTTCACACCCTAATACCAACATTTGGCCATCTGATGAAGGCATTCTGACGGCTGTTGTGCAGTTTTATTGGTTTCAAGTGTTCGTAACCGTTGGATCTTGCAGGAACATAATTGAGCATAATTAGAGGTTATATGAGAGCATTGGACCCTGGAACCACCGAAAATACCAAAATTTGTGAAGATAATTGATTGGTCTAGCCACGATTATGAGAATTGAATATGTCACATATCATCATCAATCGATTGAATTTTAGAAATCAATCGATTGAATTTTAGAAATCAATCGATTGAGTTGGATGACATCTGTTTTCCCCTTAAATTTGAATTTGAACTCAATCGATTGAGATATAGAAATCAATTGATTGATTTCAAATTCAAATAAATCCGCCAAAAATCAAATTTTGAATTCAATCGATTGAATTTTGTAATTCAATCGATTGAACTATATATGGCAAATTTTCAGTCCGAGCCCTATATAAACAAAAGAGTGTCTACGGTTTGGAGAGTCACTTTTGGTCCTCATTTGAGGTCCCTGGGCCTAATTTTCTCCTTAGTTTTTCAGTTTGTAGTTTTAGCATTTGATAATTAGTTTGTAATTAGGAATCAAAGCTTTGTAAGGTTCCAGATCTTTGCTAAAAGATCCGAGCATTTGATAAATTAAAGAACGCGTATGATGGTTTCGGATTTGTGCCTTGCGTGTGGATTGGAGATGAACGGCTAAAACAGCTCATTCAATTATAGATGATTGATCGATTTAGAATGTAACCCTTGCAAGTGCACAAGATCTATTGCAGTATGGCAAGAACAGGGGTGTCGAACCCACAGGGAAACGTGAATTTTTAATTAATTCTTTTAGAGATTTTAAAAACATCCCTAAGGAAGTACCAAAGGGCAGATTCAATTTTACCAAAAACTTAACGCACTTTTCCTAAATGCAGAAAAATAAATTAATCTAAACAATTAATTACTGATAAATCTACGAACAATATTAAAATGAGATCAAGGAATATGCTACCCCAGATTCGTACCCCTTTTCTATCATTAAAACCCACAGTTTCATTAAATCATCATTCACACCATCATTCATCTAGAAAAATGACTTGAAATAAAATATGATCATCAATCCGGCATACCCTATCTAAAAACAATGACTCAGCCTAACATTGCGGTATGAGTCATGTAAAAAGCATAGCGTATCTCATGATATTTAGATCACGACAATCAGCACATAATCGCTCTACTGACCTAGATCGACTGCGGGTCCGGATCTAGCGATTTACGGCCGTTGATACGGGTCATAACAAAGCATTTAAAATATTTTCAATCACACAAACTTTGAGCAAAACGATTCCATGATAACAATAATAGACTGTGGTATTAATCATAAACATAGGTACTTATCTGGGGATCGCATCTTCCCCGATCTACTGATTTAGCCGCTCATCTTTGGTGTTTGATCTCCTTTTTCTTTCAAAGTCATTCCTCTTTTATTTCTTCCAAAAGATATTTGCAATTGTTTTTCCTAAATACAATCTATGAATTTCTCAGAGAAAAATAATGCAAATCCTAGGTACAATCTACCCTGAATAAACCCTAGAAGAAGGACTTGAAAAGATGAAGAAAATATTCCCCCAAAGTGAAGAGCCCTAAAAACTAAAAAGAAAGAATGAATAATATTCTAATTGCAAAAAATAATAATCCCCTAAGAAACTCGTGGCTTCCCTTTTTATAATAGCCTAACCCTAATACCTCTCTCGATTGACATCTAAGAGTAATTTTCGTGAATTCCCGCCTAGCTTTGCATCAGATACTGCCTCGGTATTTTGCTCATAATTTTCTGTACCGAACTCGGATTGAGGTGATTCTTGAAGCGTTGGAAAGCTGACGACGAGCTCTACAACTTTTATGTTTTAGCAATTTCCTGAATCTGACGTCTTGAAGGTCCAAATTGAGCTGCAAGTCGCACTAAGTTCTCAATGACCCAAAATAGCAGTGTTTTGACATTATTTTCGGGATTCTTGGGCTGTTTTAGAAACTTGGGCTGTATTTACCTGAAACAGTTCAAATCTAGCAAATCTCATCAGATAGCCTTCATCGGACGGCTAAATATAGGTATTTAGGGGTGAAATATCATCATATTTCACTACTCATCACACCCCCAAACCTACACTTTGCTAGTCCTCGAGCAAAGAGAATGATAGAAATATAAAGCAAATCAAACTAACATCCTAAAATTTAAATGCCACTTTCGTAGGGAACACGATTGCACTTAGCATGTGCAACAAGCCTTTAAACCCTAGGTGATCCCTAGTGGAGGAGTTGTGTCTCTGAGGGTTTTGCGGTGAAGTTACCCACAAACTTCCAAAATTTCAAACCATCGGTAAAATTGAGTTTTCAAAATCTGATTTTATAACATATATTTAACTTCAAAGCTCAAAATCAATAATCAATTCAACATGCAAATTCTCAATTTTAAATAACAATGTTATACTAATCATACCAATATCCATTCAAATTAGTCTAATGCTCCAAATCGTTAGATAACTCATCCATTCATGCTTAAAGCGTGTAGTGTGTGCATACCAAAACCAAGATTCATCCATCTCGTAACTAGTCCAAGCGGAAATCATCGGATCATTGTCTTGACTCAATCCTCACTTTAGGTATACTCTCAAAATAAAATCACTCCGATGATTGGTAAGTTTTCGCACACATGTGAGAGATCAATACAAAGCAAATAAAAGGTCTCACATGATAAATGAAACACGATGCCAATCAATGAACAAAATAAATCTCATAAGAACAGATACTTGTATATCCTAAGCATGTCATATCAAGTGTCATAAGTATTATATATTGACTCTCCACAAGATGCTACCAATGCAAGATCGGATCATGAAGGTCTTTTGTAGGGTTGTAATGGGGCTCGGTAAGGGTAAGAAAGAAAGGAATTGTGATTCAAAATTTACGAGAAATTGGAAAAGGAACTAACCGATTTTTTTTTTTTTTTTATTTCTCTTCTTTTCTTTTTTTTTTCTTTTCTAATTTCTCACCATTTTTTTTTTCTTTTCAATATTTTTCTTTTCTCATTCTTTCTTCTCTTTTGAATTTCCTTTTCTTGAAGCACCTCATTTTCATTCCTTTTTTTTTCTTTTCTCTCCCTTTTTTCTTTTTATATTTGCCATACTCTCGAAGAAACACCATAACTCATTATCTCTCCACTTACTCTCTTTTCGCTCATTTTCATCCCTCGTTCCTAATTTCTCAGAAATAAGAAGGGTAAAGCTAAATTTTCAGAAATTGTGAAGGGTTAAAGTTAACGTGGCTTATCAAAGAATGTATAAGGGTAAATTTTTCTATAGGCTCAAAGGGGTACTAGAAGGATAAATTTATATGAGGGGGGGGATCTTAAGCACAAAAGGGCCAAAGTTGGCCTTCAATCATTTCCTTAAAAGATGGTAACCTTGCCTATTTGTCTTGAGTAGATATACAAGATGCGTTCTAACACAATAATATGAATTTGATATCATGCAAAGTCACAAGCCAAAATAAAATGTATGAGATTATGCAAAATAATTAGTATTCAAAGAAAACTCGAGTTTATATATTCACTCATCAATGACGGAAATTAGCTCTAAAGCTTCGGGTTTAGTCTCCACTAAGAACCTAAGATTCAACGTTCAAAATAGTTCATCGATTTCTAAGTCTTAGCTTGGTATAAGTGCAAAAATTCTAAGCATGAATTTCAGAGTCATCCACAAATTATCACATTAAGCTTCATCATCCTAGATACAAGTATTCAAAATATGACATCAATATTCTCAAAATTAAATTCACATGCATCATCAACTAAAGTTTGAAAACTATTGCAAAGTAAATCATGTATGAAAATCAAAAATAAGTGATGAAAGATAGATAATCATACATACCCCCAAACCTAAAAATGACAATGTCCTCATTGTTTGAAATAAGTAGGTACCCCCAAACCTGTTGAAAAGTACCTCAACACAAAGATCGGTCGAGAATATGGGCATCAAATTAGAACATGACCAAAATAGATTGAAGGTAATGTGGCTACACTAATTTGGAAATTAAAATAACCTAAACTAAACTAAAACTAATATTCTAGAACTAAACATACGAAAAGAAATAAATCCTAAATCCTAAACTAAACTGTGTCCAACTCCTAAATAAAACACCTGGGTTGCCTCCCGAGAATGGAGTTTAAGTGTCATTGATCAAGAATCTGGATCACTAAGGTGCATCGCCTCAATCTTAAAGCGGGTCATCGGCTCAAACATTGGTTTGAGTCTTTGCCCATTCACTTTGAAAACTCGATTGTCCAAGGCTTTGAATTTCAATTGCACCGTGCTCACTAATGGAAACAACACAAACGGGCCTTCCATCTAGATTTCAATTTCGAGGATGAAGCTTAAGTCGGAATTGAATAACCAAACTTTTTGGCCAACATGAAACTCCTTAGAAATTAATTGATCGTGCAACTTTTGTACCTTTCCTTGTACATCTTTGAATTTTCATCATACGCATGCGTAACTCTTCTAATTCACTCAAGCTGTAACCTTGATTCGACCCTGCTGCTTGCATATCGAAATTAAATCGTTTGATCGCCCAGAATGCCTTATGCTCCAATTCGACAGGAAGATGACATGCCTTCCCGTAGACAATTCTGAAGGGAGACATTCCGATCGGTGTCTTGAATGCAGTACGATAGGCCCACAAAGCATCGATAGCGGTTTGACCAATCTCTTCTATCCGGTCGTACCGTCTTTTCTAGAATTCGCTTGATTTCCCGGTTAGACACTTCCACCTGACCACTAGTCTGTGGATGGTACGGCGTAGCGACTTTGTGAGTGGCGTCGTACTTCTTCATTAAAGTGGCAAAATGGCTATTGCAAATATGCGAACCGCCATCACTGATGATTCCTCTTGGGATCCCGAATCGCTTAAACACTTCTCTCGGAAATTTGACCACAACCTTGTGATCATTTGATCGGGTTGCCACAGCTTCAATCCATTTGGAGACATAGTCAACAGCCACCAGAATATATGAATACCCAAAGGATGGTGGAAAAGGACCCATAAAGTCAATCCCCCAAACATCGAAAATTTCAACAATCAAAATTGGATTAAGGGGCATCATATTTTAGTCGTGAAATATTGCCAATTTGTTGACACCGTTGGCATTCCTTGCGATTGAGCACGTCACGAAGATTGAGGGCCAGAGAATCCGCTTTGAAGGATTTTACATGCGGTCTTACGTCCTCGAAATGGCCTCCACACTGACATATGGCAAAATTTAGGGGCTTAGTTGCTCGTCTTCGCACGCATCTCCTAATGATCTCATCCGGTAGAATTTAAACAAATATGGTTCATCCCAGAAATAGTATTTTATTTGGGAGAAAACGTGATTCTTACCATTCTTACCCCACTCTGGGAATTACGCCGATGACGGATAATTCACGGCGTTAGCAAACCACGGAACTTTTGCACCGGCTACATCAATTGCCATCAAATGTTCATCCGAAATGTGTCACGGATGGTCTCGGTATAGATGATTCTTGAGTAATTCTAGATGATGATCACCACAACGCTTCTCAACCCCTTTTATCTTTAATCTCAAAGTTGAATTCGGAGAAGCGGGATCCAACGGATCGACCTTGGTTTCGCATCCTTCTTTGCTAAAAGATATTTCAAAGCGAGTGGTCCGAAAAGACCACTATTTTCGTTGCAAGCAAATAGGGTCGGGATTTGTCCAGAGCATACAGCACAGCTAATATTTCCTTCTTGGTGGTGGTGTAATTCGGTTGGGCGTGAATTGATGTCTTGCTAGCATAATAAAGTGCGTGAGGTAATTTATTCACCTTTGCCCTAAGAGCTCCGATCGCATAATCAGATGCATCACACATGAGTTCGAATGGTAAAGAATAATTCGGTGGTTGGATTATTGGTGCATTTGATAAGAGTTCACGCAATTTTAGGACTGCCTTTATGCAATCCTCATCAAAACCCACAGGAACATCTTTGCCAACTAAAGTGCACAATGGTTTATCCACCTTGCTTAAATCCTTAATGAATCTTCTATAAAATCCAGCATGCCCCAAAATGATCAATTTGTCGAACACTTTTAGGAGGTGGTAAATTTGCAATTAAATCGACCTTAGCCTTATCAACTTCAATTCCTTTCGTTGAAACAATATGCCCCAACACAATTCCTTGTTGAACCATAAAATGGCTCTTTTCCCGGTGAGAACAAGTTTGGAATCTACACAACGTTGCAACACACGTGAAAGATGATTCAAACAAGAATTAAATGTTTTTCCAAAACCGAGAAGTCGTCCATGAAGACTTGATGAATTTGTCGATCATGTCCGAGAATATGGCCAACATACATCGTTGAAAGCGTGGCGGAGCATTACATAAGCCGAATGGCATCCTTCGATATGCAAGCGTACCATATGGACACGTGAATGTTGTCTTCTCTTGATCACCGGAAAGCGGGCACTTGATTGTATCCCGAATAACCATCAAGAAAGCAATAAAACTCTTGCCCATTAACTTCTCAAGAATTTGATCAATGAGCGGAAGGAAAATGATCTTTTCCGGTGGTACGTGTTCAATTTTCGATAATCAATGCACACACGCCATCCAAAGAGTTTCACGAGTGGGCACCAATTCTCCTCCGTAGTTTCTTTCAATCGTAATTCCGGACTTTTTGAACGATTTGTCTTTGGACTAACCCATTCACTATCGGAGATCGGATAGATGATTCCATCGAGAGTTTAATGATTTCCTTTAAACGACTTCTTGCATGTTCGGATTAAGTCGCCTCTGTGGTTCCCTCGATGGTTTACTCTCATCCTCCGGATGTATTTTATGCATACATCTTGAATCCCTTGAGATCATTAAGGTCCATCCGATGGCCTCCTTGTGCTCTTCGGCACCTTCAACAAATCATTCTCTTGTTCTTCCGATAATGTGGATGAAATTATCACCGAAGTGTTTCTCGAGGTCCCGTAAAAGCATATTTGAGGGACTCGCAATTGTTTCAATTCCACGGTTGGTGGCTCAATTGATGGAGTCGACATCCTTTACCTCGAGGGTAGTGGTTCTACCTTAGTCACAACTTCACATAAGTTATCATCTTGACATGATGAATTTGACTTTTCTCTTCTTTGCTTCCTTTCAAGCCCTTTGTCCTCATAGATGGCTAACAAAGTTTCAAATTCCTCTTTGGTGAGCATTGATGGTAATGCTTCATCCACCACTTCGTCCATCGATCGATGTAAAAACATTCGACCTCATCCTCATTAGGAAATGGTTCATCGCATGGAATATGTTAAGCGACTTTCATGTTTCCAAAAGAAACGTCCATGACTCCGTCGACAATTAATGCAAGCGTTAGCGGTTGGCGAAAGCAGACGTCCAAGAATAATTGGGACTTGATTGATTGATTTCGGTGGTTCCATGTCTAAGACAACGAAGTCCACCGGAAAGACAAACTTGTCTATTCCAACCAAAACATCCTCGATAACACCCTCGGTCTTCTTTCCGATCTATATCGCGGTTGGAGTGTGACCGTCGTGGGTTTCAATTCACCCAATCCGAGTTTCTTGTACATTGTGTATGGGATCAGATTCACACTTGCTCCCTAATCCAATAACGCCTTTCAATTGGTTGCCCACCAATGACACATGGAGCAGTTGGGACTCGAGGGTCTTTCGGTTTACGTGGGGTTTCCAATCGCAATATCGAATGACTTGATTTGTTAGGAACACTTTCTTTGAAAGCGTGAGTGCGTGCCTTTCTCTTAGTGCACAAATCTTTGAAAAACTTAGCGTACTCAGGAACTTGTCTGATTGTTTCAAGTAATGGAAGATTTACCTTTACTTGCTTGAATGTTTCAAAATTTCTTCCATTTTGTGGTCCTTTCCCATTCTAGATGGAGGAGTTAGGCATTGAGGAATGGTGCCTTTGGGACATAAGGTGCGATTCCATTTCGATTCTTTTCACGTCCTTGTTGGGACGGTTGAAGGAAACTCTTCCTCTAATACTTTTCTTTTCCTTTCTCTCTTCCTTGCTCTTGCACTTTTCTTATCTCGCTCTTTGTCTCTTTCTTTCTCTTTTCCTTTTCCTTTCTCTTTTCCTTTTCCTTTCTCCTTTCTTTTCTCGATTCTTTTCCTCTCGCTTCTCTTTCTTCATCACTTCTCTGCATTTCCACTTGATTATCAACCTCTCGTCCACTTCTCGGACCGTAATGTGACTTTCAAGCTGTTGACTATTCGATGGTCTGCTTGGATGGTGCTTGGCCTCGAGGATTATTGATGGGTTGGTGGGAGCCTACCTTCCTCTCATTGACTCGGTTGATTGGCCAATTGGTACTTGGTCCATTATCATCTGTGAAAGATTGCATGCTTAAGCATAAGCTTTTCTTCGGATCGAATCTTTAATCTTGGCATGAGATTGATTAAGATTCTGATTGAAATTCTGATTTTTTCGGTAGTCAGAATTTGGATGATAATACGGAGCATTCTGTTGGAAATTGGAATTCTGTTGGAAATTAGAATTCTGCTGGAAATTCTGTTGTGGACGAAAATTTTGTTGAAAATTTGGTTGAAAAGGTTGTTGTCCACCCATTGTGTTGGCTCTATGTTGCTGGTTTACCTGGCCAGTTTGGTTCGATTCACCCCATCCTAAGTTGGGGTGATTTTTCCATTCCGGATTGTAGGTATTGGAGTACATGTTTCTACCCTGCCGCTGATAAGATTGAGTCACATTTACCTGCTCTTGAGGATTAGGTTCATCAGGGAAGAATGACAAGGTAGTAGGGCACTCATTAGCCATATGACCTGGGTGGTCACAAATTGAACACACTGTGGGGTGTGGCGAGCTTTAGCTTGCTTGGTAGCGACTAACAACATGTTCATCTGTTTGAATGACATGTCAAACTTTGTTGAGAGATCGAGGCATTATGGTTGACACCGTACAATCCTTCTTTGGGCAACACATGAGATTTGGGTGCCGGGTTCAAGTTGGTTCGGCCCAGTGTGTCACTTTGTATCGAAGTTTGATATGACTTTTCAAACAGTGCCCACAGTTCGACAGCTTCTTTCGTGGCACAAGATCCACCACAAGATGCATCAACCATGCGTCCCTCTTGAGAATCGATCCATTGTAAAACTTTGGACTTGTTGCCACCTTGGAACTTGATGATTTGGGCAACTTGATCAATTCCTTAAAAGCGTTCCCAACATTCATGGAATGTTTACATGAGGTTGTTGGGAAGAGAACTGGATCTTCTGACGCAATTCAATGGCCTTAGTCATGGGAAAATATTTTTTAAGGAACTGACGATGCAGCTCTGCCCAACTCTGAATAGATTGTGGTTCTAAGGAATAGAACCATGTTTTTGCCTTATCTCTTAAAGAGAACGGAAAGAGTGAACTTAGCTATCTCATATGACATTGTGGACTCTGAACATTTTGCATACCCAGTGAATTCATTTAAGTGAGCGTCACGGATTTTCATTGCTAACCCATGGAAAATTGGTAGCATTTGAATCATTCTTGATTTGAATTCATAGTGGTTCCAGGAATGGGAGCATGCATAATACATTCCTGATCCTCGTAAAAACCAGGATCGTTATAATACTCCAATGTTCTAGGGCCCTCATCAAAATTATTGTTCCTATTATTTCCATTATTGACATTCCCATTGTTGTTATTCTCATCTCTCTCTTGCCTTTGATGCGCCATGGTCTCGATTTGTTGATATTGATTCCTCCTGGACTCTTCGATTCTCTCTACAAGCTCTTTTCGATCTCAAGATTAAGCGGTGGCAGATGTGGGTGATGAGAGCAGTAAAGCTCATACACCAACACTCACAAGCAGGGTTGAAGAATCCACAACAAACCCACAAAATTACGCTTCGATTTAAACAAAGATGATAAGCAGATAGCCAATATCGTGAGGAAAGATTTCTTCTTTTTTTTTTTTTTTTTTTTTTAATTAAAATTCAAATTTAAATTAATTTTTTTTTATTCAAATTAAAATTAAAATTAAAATTTAAATTAATTAATTAATTAATTAAATTTTTTTTTTTTTTTTTTTTTTTTAAATTCAAATTAAAATTAAAATTCGAATTTAAATTAAAAATTTAGTATATTTTTTTTTTTTTTTTTTTTTTAAATTGAATTTAAATTAATTAAATTTTCTTTTTTTTTTTTAAATTCAATTAAAATTTTTTCAATTTAAATTAATTAAATTTTTTTTTTTTTTTAAATTCGAATTAAAATTTTTTTTTAATTTTAATTTTAATTTTTTTTTTTTAAATTAAATTCGAAAATTAAAAATTAAAATTGAAAATCCTATAAAATCTTTCCTAAAAGAGAAAAATAAGGAGAAGAATGAAAGATTCCTAAAAATCCTAAAACAAAAGTCCCACAAAAGTTAATGACTAAATTTAGAAAATCCTAAAATATCTAAAAGAGGAAAATAAGGAAAAGAGTCCTACCAAATCTAAAATAAGAAGTCCTAAAATCTACTTCCTAAATTTCCTAAGGAAGGTATCCTAAAATCTAAACTTCCTAAAAGACTCCACAAAATCTTATCAAAGAGAAAAATAAGGAAATAAATTTTAATAATTATTATTTTTTTTATTTTTATTTTTTAAACACTCAAATGTAGAAAAATCCTATCCAATTAATCAAAATTTCACCGATTTCCCGTGGCCAAAACTTGATCGATTTAGAATGTAACCCTTGCAAGTGCGAGATCTATCATATATGGCAAGAAGTGTCGAACCCACGAGGAAACGTAAATTTTTAATTAATTCTTTTAGAGATTTTAAAAACATCCCTAAGGAAGTACCAAATGGCAGATTCAATTTTACCAAAATCTTAACGCACTTTTCCTAAATGCAGAAAAATAAATTAATCTAAACAATTAATTCGATAAATCTACGAACAATATTAAATGAGATCAAGGAATATGCTACCCTGCATTCGCACTTTTCTATCATTAAAACCACGCTTCATTAAATCATCATTCACACCATCATTCATCTAGAAAATGACTTGAAATAAAATATGATCATCAATCCGCATACCTATCTAAAAACAATGACTCACTAACATTGGGGTAAGAGTCATGTAGAAAGCATAGCGTATCTCATGATATTTAGATCGCGACAATCAGCACATAATCGCTCTACAATGTAGATCACTGAGTCCGAGATCTAGCGATTACCGCTGATATCCGAATCAACGGTCATAACAAAAGCATTTAAAATATTTTCAATCACACAAACTTTGAGCAAAACGATTCCATGATAACAATAATAGACTGTGGTATTAATCATAAACATAGGTACTTATCCGGGATCGATCTTCCCGATCTCTTCGATTTAGCTCATCTTTGGTGTTTGATCTCCTTTTTCTTTCAAAGTCATTCCTCTTTATTTCTTCCAAAAGATATTTGCAATTGTTTTTCCTAAATACAATCTATGAATTTCGTGAGAAAATAATGCAAATCCTGTGTACAATCTACCCTAATAAACCCTAGAAGAAGGAGAGAAGAAGACTTGAAAAGATGAAGAAAATATTCCCCAAAGTGAAGAGCCCTAAAACTAAAAGAAAGAATGAATAATATTCTAATTGCAAAAATAATAATCCCCTAAGAAACTCGTGGCTTCCTTTTATAATAGCTTTAACCCTAATACTCTCTCGATTGACATCTAAGAGTAATTTTCGTGAATTCAGCTTTGCATCGATCTGCCTCGGTATTTTGCTCATAATTTTCTGTACCGAACTCGGATTGAGGTGATTCTTGAAGCGTTGGAAAGCTGACGACGAGCTCTACAACTTTTATGTTTTAGCAATTTCCTGAATCTGACGTCTTGAAGGTCCAAATTGAGCTGCAAGTCGCACTAAGTTCTCAATGACCCAAAATAGCAGTGTTTTGACATTATTTTCGGGATTCTTGGGCTGTTTTAGAAACTTGGACTGTATTTACCTGAAACACTTCAAATCTAGCAAATCTCATCAGATAGCCTTCATCGGACGGCTAAATATAGGTATTTAGGGGTGAAATATCATCATATTTCACTACTCATCAATGATCTATTACAGGCTCATGTTTAGGTGAGTTTGAAGGTATGTTGATCTTCAGTTGACACACATCCCAAAAAGGGAACGTGATTGATGTTTAATGGTATGGGATTCACGTTCACTTTTTGGGATGTGTGCCACTGGAATTAACATCTGGCCGTTGGATGGTAGCCATATGATCTCAAGATCTATTGTGTGGAGGATTGGAGAAAAAAATAATTTATATCGTCTGATTTGATGCAATCAACAGATTTTTCCTTTGCTTAAGTGAGGTGGTTGCAGCCAAATTAAATACAGGTCATCTCTAAAGAGAGAGCTTAGCAAAGAGACAATATTGGACCCTTGCTGCTTTGTCATTCCCATCAGTACTACTTTTCATAAAGTTAACCTTCAATTTTGCCCAAGAGCACTGCTACCTCGTGACATTAACACGGTGACTAATATTCCAAAGAGAGAGAGTCTAACCATCGTATTTTTTTAGAGGGTTGCAACAATTAAACTAGAGTTCTCTAATTACAATAAAAAGTAACTCGGATATATATTTTTTGGCTGGTGTTCCTACCACACCACTATGGTACAAAAACTCCACTTAAGTAAAGTAAAATTTCATTGATTGATTTGAATCAGATGATGGAGATTGGTTTTTGTCCCACTCTCTCACAAGTTGATATTGAGGTCATGGGCCTACCATCGGGCACTTAAATATTGATTCCATGTGGCGCACATCCTATAAAATGAACATGAATCGTGTCAAATGATACATCGTGAACATGCTTACTTGTTGGAATGTGTGCCATGTTGTAATATCCTAGATATTTTGGATCAGATTTTGTTTACCTTGGTAAGCGTGCCTGGAAAATTTATGGGACGAACCAGGAGTATTTAGGTAGGTTAAGGTATGATGAGAGATGTGGTCAAAGGATTTTTGATCTGGATTTGTGGATGTCATGTATTTGATGACATATACGCTAAGAATGGTATATGTGCTTAGCACCGAAAATAAATGCATGTTAAGTGGATGGAACTTCAAACATAAATATCATGATATTTATAGGAAAAATCATGATATTTTGAGGAGAGAGGTTTGCTTATAAAGGGAGAGGATTAAGAGAGAAGTTGATCTCTTCTTCCTCACGTATGAACTAAGCTTTGCAACCCTTGTTCTTCTTGCTTAGATCTTTAGAGATTTAGAATTCCTCTCACCATCTCAACCATTGTTAAGCCTTGTATCATGCTTCTGATTTGATTAAGATATTGGGAAGGAAGACTAGGGGAGAGTGGACGGTTTGGTGAAGGATCTGGGCTAAACTTTGCCCTGGTAGCAAGGTGAAGATGGACTGATTTTGGGGTCCAAATTGGAACTTGCGGCTTAATTCGGTGCTTAAGAATAGATCCACGGAAGCTAGGTGTAGACCTTGAAAGGTAAGCTCTTTAAACACCTTTGATTAAAATTATTTATGCTTAGAATAGTTTAGATAAAGGGTACGTCTGAAAAAGATAGATGGATTGGTGTTTTGGAATGAAAAATCAAGTCGGAAGAACAAATCTGGAACACACAGATCTGGAGAAATTCGATGGTCGAATTTCAATTCGATGGTCGAATTTGAAATTAGTCGGTAACATGTGTATACATGAATGTTTGTAATGTAGATTAAAGATTGGAGATCGTCGAGTGAGCTTTTACTTTGCCTCTGATATGCTCGACTCTAAACTAAGGTAGGGAAAACTTGATATCATGTGCATTATTTCATAAACATGTGTGTTATGTTATGATACGTTCTTCGATCCTATTTTGTGATTTCCGTTTATGATTTTGAAGAAATGAGGCATGTGTTTATGTATGACTTAAAAACATGTGAGACTTATGGAATCCTCGAGATTCATTTGATATGTGTATAAGAGACTTTCACACTTTGTTCCGACTTCTGATATAAATTATAATTATCACTTCACACGGTGATAAGCTATATGTATGCACTTTTGGATTTAAGGTTATGTGAATACCCGACCGACGCGGCGGTATAACCGTGACTGACGCGGCAGGATATCCGTGACTGCACGTGCCAATCCGTAAACCCTTTGTGATATGTGCTTTGTGATTCCTACCGTATAACGGTAAATATGTTCGGCCAAGTGTCCAACTCTACGGGACCTTGGATTTATGTGCAAATGACTCATGTGAGTGACGATGGTGGGTATTCCATCGGGGCTTGAGGCTATAGTTCCTCATTCTAGTACTTTAAGTAAACACTTTTAAGTTTTCTTCTTTCTTATGTCGAATAGAAATGTGAGCATGTTCATGATTCCATTAGCATTGCATATGTATATTAAGGTTATGAAATCACCTCTTTGCATGTGTTCAAAACAACTTTGTGTACGTTATGCCATAAGATATGTGTTTGATGTTATGATAAGCATGTTATTAGTTTTTTTCCTACTGAGCTTGGATGAAGCTTACCCCGACTATACGTCACAGGTGCTGACACTGCCTTAGGATCTGACGATCGTGATTTGGAGAACTCTGACTACATTGCTGAGGAGGAGTTGGAGACCCCAGCATAGGAGTTCCTTCCTTGATCGAGATAGGTCATTTTGGTACTTTTGGATTCTAATCTTTTTGAATATTGGGCCCTAGGCCATTGTTTTGTCTTTTGGATATCACTTGAGGAACCATCAATAGGAACCATTGTTTAGGTGTTTGGATTGGCCAACACTGGTGGTTCTTTCTGGTTCCTCTTGGTGATATTTTTTGTTAAAGCTTTTAAGCTTTTGTTCTTATTTTATTAGCTTTGCTTCTATTTAGATCTATGCTTATGCTGCCGGCTTTGTTTGAAATACGGCTTATTGAGAAATCCATAAGATGATGAACCGGCCTTTCCTATACCTTAAGGATTGGAAAAGTCGGGTCGTCACACATGTAGAGTCAACATGTGACTCTCTGACGGTAGACTCATGATATCAAGATTTATTATATGCAATGTTGAGATAACAAGAATTTCCATCATCTGATCCAAAGCAGTCAATCACTAAAAAATAAGATTATTAGCGGCAGTTTTTTATTAAAAACTGCCGCTATTAATCCTGTCGATTCGAAAAACTGCTGCCATTAGTTATGCCGCTACCAAAAAATGCCTTAATAGTAAATGCCGCTAAAACTCCTTATTTTTGTAGTGAACTGTCTTTGTTGGTTTAACTGTGGTGGCTATAACATAAATCAATGTGGCAGTAACAGTAGGGTTTCTTTTTTCATAATTTAATCATTTAAATAAATATTATTTGGGTATTAAGACACTTACTCCATATAGATATTTTTATTTTTTTTGTTTTTTTTAACCGAAAGTGAAACGGAATCCGAATATTTCACTTTCTTATTATTTTGTTTAGGTTCAATTTCAATTTATTTTCTTATATTTTTTTTCAGTTTTAAACTTTTTTTAGTTTTTTAATTTATTTATTTATATTCTCTTCTTATCTCTTTGATTTTCGTGGGGTTCAAAACTTGCATTATCTTCCAGAGGTGGGCCAAGATTGGTGGGTGAGTCAGGGTACGGCAGCGGCAGTAGCACATAACTCGATTGAACAAACCAAAATCATAAGTAGCACATGAACATAAGTAGCACATGTCTACTTATTCCAAACAAAAAAAAAAAAACATAAACTAAATAAAGAGAATGAAGATAAAGGAAGGATTGCTTTAGATTACATGGTGGATAACTTTTTCACATAAATCCCTATGGTGGCTTCATGGGTGAAGGAAATATGATTCAAATTCAAGTCTCCTGCTTTTACCTGTCCGACTAGCCTAATTCCTAGAGATCATTGATGTGAATTTTAATTGTGATATTTTACTCATAAGTGCACGAATCGGATTGTATATAATGGGTGCGGAGTACGAGATCGTTTCTACGAGGACTAATTTTGAAAGATCTAAAAAGACAAGTAATTCCAGAAATCTACTAAGATCTAACAGTATTCTACCAGTCTTATGATTTAGGTGGTTTGATGAGATGATAATTACTGACTACAAACTAAAACTTAACTGATAATTCAAAAATAAAGATAAAGATGAAGATACTAAACCCTCCCATCTTTGGTCCGTTCTTCCCATAATACAAATCTACGGATTAAACTATGAGATATACCATTGAGAACAAATATCTTTTATGGAAGATAAATGGCCAAAAACTCCGATAGGTTCCACGTTGCATCCCTGCAATCAGGACTTAGATGATTTTCATATATAGATCTGAGATCAAGGGCATGGCTCGGCACACTTGATCTCAGGTTCAAATAAAAATCATCCCTAAAGTGGATAAAAATTTCAATAATAATACCACCATAGATCTGAAATCAAGGGCATGGCTCGGCACACTCGATTTCAGATTAGGGAGTAATTAAGATAAAATTACCATTGCAGATCCAAGATCCAGGGCATGGCTCGGCACACTCGACCCCGCATCATAATCGTAATTAGATCCACACGATGAAAGCAAAAAGACCATATAACAATGATTGAGTAAAATTACCGTCACAGATCTGAGATTCCGGGCATGACTCGACACACGCGATCCCGGTCAGTGGCGGAGATTTCATCCGTTCTTGATAGCACAACAACCATAAAATAATATCTCATATTTTAATCCTAAATTTATATTATTAAAAGTACATCCCTCGGATGGGAATCATTAGATCCCCATCCTTATGAATTTAGTCACACATATTGCAATTAAATGACATAAATAAATAAGGAAGATAAAATAACATTAATTTAATGAATTAAAAATACCTCAACTTCAAAAGAAATTACTTTGATCCAAAAGTACGATGGTCTTCAGAAACGAGAATAATGCAGGAATCAACTTGAACAAAAACAATAATAAACTGAAGGAATGAGTACTGAAAAATTAAAGGAACAAAGCTCTCAAAAAGGAATAAATAAAAACTCCCTATTTCTATGTCTAACTATGAAAAAGAAAAGCAAAAAACTAAAACTCTAATTTCCTATCTCCCTAATTTCTCCTTTTTCCTCGAAGTGTTTGAGTCGCTTTAAATAGATTCCCGGTCGCAGAAGTCTCCCAACTCGACAATTTAGGGTCGATTAATCGACCCAATAGGGTCAAAATCAGCTTTAAAGTAGTCAATTTCGTGTCAGACTCTCCTTCCCCCAGAAATCCATGAATTTCAGCACACTTTTTGTATCAGACACTGCTTCGGTATTTCAGCTATAACTTTCTGTCCCGAACTTGGATTAAGGTGATTCTTATTCCGTTGGAAAGCGGACGAAAATATCTACAACTTTTATGTTTTGATAATTTCATAATTCGGCCGTCTTGAAGGTCCAAATTTATCTGTTAGTCGCACCAAGTTCTCGATGACCCAAAGTTACAGTGTTTTGACATTATTTTCAGAATTCTTGGGCTGTTTTTCACACTTGGCTTGTATTTACCTGAAACACTTCAAATCTAATAATTCTCATCAGATAGCCTTCATCGGACAGCTAAATATAGGTATTTAGGAGTAAAATATCATCATATTTTAGTACTCATCATACCCCCAAACCTACACTTTGCTAGTCCTCGAGCAAAGCAAACTAAAGAAAATAAATGCCACTTTCGTAGGGAACACGATTGCACTTAGCATGTGCAATAAGCCTTTAAACCCCTAGGTGATCCCTAGTAGAGGAGTTGTGTCTCCTGAGGGTTTACAGTGAAGTTACCCACAAACTTCAATACATTTTTGAAATTATCGATAAAATTGAGTTTTCAAAATATGATTTTGATAACATATATACCATTCAAAACTCAAAATTATTAATCAATTCAACATGCGAATTCTCAATTTTAAATAACAATATTATACTAATCATACTAGCATCCATTCAAATTAGTATAATGCTTAAATCGTTAGATAATTCATCCATTCATACTTAAACGTGAAGTGTGTGATACCCAAACCAAAATTCATTCATCTCAGAACTAGTTCAAACGGGAAACCGTCGGATCTGTTGTTTTGATTTAATCCTCACTTTAGGTATACTCTTGAAATAAAATTACTCCGATAATGGGTTAGTTTTCCCACACATGTGAGAGATCAATACAAAGCAAATAAAAAGTTCTCACATGATAAATGAAACACGATGCAATTAATGAACAAAAATAAATCTCATAAGAAGATACTTGTATATCCTAAGCATGTCATATCAAGTGTCATAAGCATCACATATTTACTCTCCACAAGGCAGTTACCAATGCAAGATCAGATTATGAAGGTCTTTTTAGGGTTGTAATGGGGCTCAGGTAAGGGTAAGAAAGAATTGGAAGTTGGGATTCAAAATTTCTGAGAAATTGGAAAAGAAACCAACTTCTGATTTTTCTATTTCTCGTCTTTTTCTTTTCTAATCTCTCACTATTTTTCTCAATATTCTTCTATTTTTCTCAACTTTCTTTTTCTTTTGAATTTTCTTTTCTTGAAGCACCTCATATTTTTCATTATTTTTCACAATTTTCTTTTTCTTTTTCTCCCCCCTTTTTCTTTTATTATTATTATTATTTTTTGCCATACACTCTCAGTAAACACCACAACTCGGTATCTCTCCACTTACTCTCTTGTCGTTCAATTTCCTCCCTCGTTCCTAAGTTCTCAGAAATAAGAAGGGTAAAGCTGAATTTTCAAAAATGGTGAAGGGTTAAAGGTTAACGTGGCTTATCAAAGAATGTATAAAGGTAAATTTTTCAAAGGCTCAAAGGGGTACTAGAAGGATAAATTTATATAAGGTGGGGTATTTTAAGTACAAACGAGCCAAAGATGGCCTTCAATCATATCCTTAAAAGATGGTAACCTTGCCTATTTGTCTTGAGTAGATATACAGTACATTCTAACATAATGATATGAATTTGATTTCATGCAAAGTCACAAGCCAAAATAAAATGTATGAGATTATACAAAGTAATTCGTATTCAAAGAAAACTCCGAGTTTATGTATTCACTCATCAATGACGAGAAATTAGCTCTAAAGCTCACTGGGTTTAGTCTCCACTAAGAACCTAAGATTCAACATTCAAAACAGTTCATCGATTTCTAAGTCTTAGCTTGGTATAAGTGTAAAAATTTTAAGTATGAATATCAAAATTATCCATAAAATATCACATTAAGCTTAATCATCTTAGATACAAGTAATCAGAATATGACATCAGTATTCTCAAAATTAAATTCACATGCATCATCAACTAAAGTTTGAAAACAATCGTAAAATAATGTGCATGATGACTTCAAAAAATATATATTTTTTTTAATAGAAAAATAAGTAACGCAAAATAGATAATCATACCCCCAAACCTAAAGATGACAATGTCCGCATTGACTGAGAGAAGTAGCGCACCCCCAAACTTGTTTGAAAAAGTACCTCAACACAAAGATCAGGTGTAGAGAATATATGCATCAAATTGGAACATGACCAAAAATTTATTGAAGGGAATATGGTTACACTATTTTAGGGAATTAAAAAAAAAACAACCTAAACTAAAAAAATAAAATGCTAGAAATAAACATGAGAAAAAAAATAAAATAAAATAAAACCTAAATCCTAAACGAAACCAAACGGAAACTACACAATTGGGTTGCCTCCCAATGAGCGCTAGTTTAAAGTCGATAGCTCGACCTTGTGAATTGCTCAATCAGGGTGAGCAATTGGATCACTCAAAGGAAGAGTGTCAGAGAATGCAATTGCATTCTCAAGGAACGGTTTCAATCATTGACCGTAAACTCGGAAAACATTCCCGTGTTTCGGGTTGATAATATCAACTACCCCATTAGGGAGTATGCGAGAGATTTTGAAAGGGCCACTCCAACGGGTTTTTAGTTTCCCCGGAAATAGATGAAGTCGGGAATTGTAAAGTAGAACCTGTTGACCAACAACGAAAGATTTTCGTAGAATTGAGTGATCATGAACCCGTTTCATACGGTCCTTGTACGATTTAGCACAGTTATAGGCATCAACACGGATTTCTTCTAATTCATTTATTTGGAAACCCCTTTGGGCACCAGATTGCAAGAGATCAAAATTTAATGACTTAATGGCCCAAAATGCTCGATGTTCCAGCTCAACCGGGAGGTGACATCCTTTACCAAAGACCAACCGATACGGCGACATGCCAATCGGAGTTTTAAACGCCGTTCGATACGCCCATAGAGCGTCATTCAACTTTAGCGACCAGTCTTTACGATTCAGCTGGATTGTCTTTTCAAAAATCCGCTTAAGTTTTCGATTAGAGACTTCAACTTGGCCACTTGTCTGAGGATGGTATGGCGTAGCGACTTTGTGCGTGACACCATATTTCTTCATTAATTGGGTGAACACTTTATTGCAAAAGTGCTTTCCACCGTCGCTGATTATCGCCTTTGGAATGCCAAAATGAGAAAACACTTGATCCTTGACAAATTTGATCACTACTCTGTGATCATTCGATTTACACACCACAGCCTCTACCCATTTCGAGACATAATCAACACCGACAAGAATGAACGTATTTCCAAACGAATTCGGGAAAGGACCCATAAAATCGATCCCCCAAATATCAAATAATTCAACTTCTAAAATTGAATTAAGCGGCATCATGTTGCGCTTTGAGATTCGGCCCAGCATTTGACAGTTGTGACAAGATTTGCAATGCTGATGACAATCCTTAAAGATCGTCGGCCAGTAAAAATCACTTTGGAAGATCTTAGCGGCAGTCTTTTTGGAACTAAAGTGACCTCCACAAGGCAACTCATGACAGAACAAGATGATTCGTGGTTGCTCAGATTCAGGAATACATCTTCGTATAATTTGATCAGGACAGTATTTGAATAAGTACGGATCTTTGAAAAAATAGTGTTTCACCCTAGCTAAGAAAGCGGATTTCTCATTCTTCGACCAATGGTGAGGTAATTTCTCAGTGACTAGATAATTGACAAGATCCGCATACCAAGGTGGACAATCAATCCTGAACAACTGTTCATCCGAGAAGTGCTCCAAGATCGAAACAGACTCGTCAGATCTCTCAATAATTATTCGTGACAAGTGATCTGCCACCACATTTTCTGAGCCTTTCTTGTCCTTGATCTCCAAATCGAACTCTTGCAACAACAAGATCCATCTAATTAAACGTGCCTTAGCGTCTTTCTTAGCGAACAGATAACGCAGAGCAGCGTGATCTGTGAATACCACGACTTTAGATCCTAATAAATAAGATCAAAATTTATCCAACGTGAAAACTACTGCCAAAAGTTCCTTTTCAGTGGTCGAGTAGTTCAACTGGGCATCGTTGAGAGTACAACTCGCATAGTAGATTACATGCGGTAATTTTTCTATTCGTTGCCACAGAACAGCTCCAATTGCATAATCAGAGGCGTCGCACATTATTTCAAACGGGAAGTCCCAGTTTGGAGATTGAATTATTGGAGCTTTTATCAATTCGGCCTTAATGGTTTCAAAGGCTCGCAAACATTCATCATCAAAAACGAACGGGGCATCCTTCGAAAGTAAATTGCATAGCGGTCGCGCTATCTTGCTGAAATCTTTAATAAAACGCCGATAAAAACCAGCGTGTCTGAGAAAAGATCTGATTTCTTTCACTGTCCTAGGTGGTGGTAGATTGGCAATTAAATCAACTTTGGCCTTGTCGACCTCGATACCCTGGGACGATATGATATATCCCAAAACAATGCCATCTTTAACCATGAAGTGACATTTTTCCCAGTTAAGAACAAGGTTCTTCTCTTAGCATCGTTCAAGAACTAGTGACAAATGATTCAAACAGTCAGCAAAACTGTTTCCATGGATCGAGAAGTCGTCCATGAAGACCTCGAGGAATCGCTCGACCATATCTAAAAAAATACTCAGCATACATCTTTGGAATGTAGCTGGTGCATTACAAAGCCTAAACGGCATTCGTCGGTAGGAGAAAGTACCAAAAGGACATGTGAAAGTGGTCTTCTCCTGATCCTCAGGTGCAATGGCTATTTGGTTATACCCAGAATAGCCATCGAGGTAGCAATAGTACTCATGCCCGGCCAATCTTTCCAACATCTGATCGATAAACGGAAGAGGAAAGTGATCTTTCCTCGTCATCAAATTTAACTTTTGATAATCAATGCACACTCTCCACCCTGTTTGAATTTTTGTAGGGATTAGTATGTTTTCCTCATTCTTCACCACGGTGACTCCCGATTTCTTAGGGACCACTTGTGTGGGGCTGATCCATTTACTGTCAGAGATGGGGTATATAATTCCAGCATCTAGAAGTTTGATTACCTAATTTTGGACCACGTCTTGCATTATAGGGTTTAGTCTCCTCTGTGGTTCCCTAGAAGGCTTAGCATTGTCTTCCAAATAGATTCGATGCATACAAACCGTGGGGCTAATGCCTTTGATATCTTTTATTGACCAACTGAGGGCACTTTTGTGCTCTTTGAGTACATTCATGAGTTGGCCTTCTTGATGCGCATCCAATGTTGATGATATTATAATGGGTTGAGTTTCATTCTCCCCCAGGTAGACATACTTGAGATTTTCCGGAAGAGGTTTAAGTTCTAAGGACACTTTCTCCTCCTCTTTCGGCTTTTCCTTGATTAATTCAATTTGAGTTCCACGCTCTATTTCCTTTTCTTCTCCCAGACGTGGTGTGGAGTCCAACATGTGATTCACTTCTTAGATCAGTTGATCCACATCAAAATTTTCTCCAAAATGTGCAAGACAAGCTGCTAAAGGATCTTCAGTCTCAGATGCATGAAATATTTCTTCTATGATTTTATCGAGTATGCATGCTTCTACATGTTCATCATCCTCCATGGACTGTTTGGCAATATTAAAGATGTTGAGTTCTACTGTCATATTCCCGAATGACAGATTCATGATCCCGTTTCGACAATTGATCAGCGCATTGGAGGTAGCTAGGAATGGTCTTCCTAGAATCACTGGAATGTTATTCTTCAAATTTGATGCCGGTTTAGTGTCCAAAACAACAAAATCCACAGGAAAGTAGAAAGAATCCACCTTGATGAGGACATCTTCCACAATTCCACGAGGGATCTTTACGGACCGATCAGCTAACTGAAGGGTCATCGCAGTGACCTTACGTTCTCCCAACTCGAGCTCCTTGTACACAGAATAAGGCAACAAGTTGACACTTGCTCCTAAATCTAAAAGGGCCTAATTAATATGGTTATCGCCGATGATGATCGAGATTGTAGGACAACCTAGGTCCTTGTATTTGATCGGGAGCTTTGCTTGTAACACTGAACTAACTTGCTCGGCTAAGAAAGTCTTTTTCGGAATATTTGTCATTCTTTTAATTGTGACCAATTCCTTCAAAAATTTAGCATCAGCCGGCACTTGGTGGATGGCATCTAGGAAAGGAATATTAATTTTTAATTGCTTGAAAATCTCATTTATTCCTTCCTCATCGCGATTTTTCAGTGGTGCCATCAATCTTTGCGGGTACGGTGCTTTAGGAACAAAACTTCTCTTCTGTTCACTCTTTTCTTCTGATGTTTCTTTTGCTTGTACTTTATCATCAATTTCCTCTTTCTCCTCAAATTTCTTCTCTCCATCAGACTTTTTCTCCTCCTCTTGCAACACTACTTTGTTATCGACCTGCTTTACAGATCTCAATGTTGTGATCGCCCGAATTTGTTATTGATCATCCTCTTGTGTTGAAGTTGATGTTTGTTTAACAACCATTTGGCCCCTTGGGTTAGGAACTGGTTGGCTCGGAAACGATCCTTTTTCTCTTTCACAGAGAAAAGTGGTCAATTGCCCAATTTGGGTCTCTATTTTAGAGATTGAGGATGTGTGAGAATGAATGAGTTTCATCAGGTCCTCAGTAGAAGGAGTTTGTGTATGAGGACGTTGGGCAGTATTTCCCTGTGGAATGTTAAATCCAGGTGGTGGAAATGTTGGCACAAAATTTTGCTATAGTTGGTTTTGATAACCTCTCATTGGTTGTGCAAACTGAAAATTCTGGTTCATTTGCCTTGGCTGCCAAACCTGATTCTGATTGTATTGATATTGATTCGGGTTATTGAACTCTTGCTGCTGAAATTGCCCTTGACCGTAGTTCTGCTGCGGTCCTTGGTTGAAATTTTGTTGGGGATAAAAGTTCGTCCCCTGCTTCCTGAGCTATATTCTTTGATTCTCTTGTTTCCATGAGAAATTTGGGTGGTTTCTCCAGCTATTTGGGTTATTCTCATTGAAAACGTTTCCTTGATTCCGCCCATAATTATTCACAACATTTAGCTATTCAGATGTGTCTTCATGATAGTTCTGCATTGAAGGACAATCATCTGCCATATGCATTGGACTTGCACAAATTGAACATGACTCAGGTTGTGTATTTACCATATGCACATTCTTCTTTAATTTCAATTCCTCCACTTGTTGAGTGAGGAAATCAATTTTAGCCATCAAATCCGGGGAATCCTTTACTACGTATAGTCCTCCTTTCTTGGTTGAACTCTCGGCTTGATCACGGGCTTTGACTGGTTGTTCCCGAGTCTTTGTGAAATCCCAGTGCTGAGAATCCTCAGCAAGCTTTTCTAGGAAAGCATAAGATTCAGTTTCCTTAAGACTCAGGAATCCTCCACCATTCATTGACTCCACCAGATGTCTATTTGGTTGACTCAGTCCATTGTAGAAACACTGAACCAGTCTCTACTTTGAGTATCCATGGTGTGGACATTTGAGTAAGAGATCCATGAATCTATCCCAAGCTTCATATAATCTCTCATCTTCCTCTTGCGTGAAATCCGTGATTTCACATCTAAGGACATTAGTCTTCACCATAGGAAAGAACTTTGACAGAAACTTTTTGACCATCTGATCCCAGGTGGTTATGGATCCCGATGGTAGAGAGTTTAACCAGCCTTTTGCTTTATCCTTTATAGAGAAAGGAAACAAGCGTAGCCTAATGTATTCATCATTTGAAGTTTTGGTAATGCAGATGAGCAGACTTCGACAAAGTCTTTGATGTGCTGGTATAGATCTTCTCTCTCCATGCCATGAAAGATTGGAAGGATTTGAATGACATTTGTACGAATTTCAAATCGGCCACCAGGTGTGGCGGGGTATACAATGCATGATGGGGTATTTGTAGTGATCGGAGAGAACAGTTTTCTCAATGTTGGTTCTTCCTCTTGTTCAAGTTGCCCATTCATGTTGTCAATCATCTTGACTTGATGGATGATTCCTTGAAAATTTCGCTTGATCTAGCGTCCTTACGATTTGACCGGCAAGCACGTTCGATCTCTGAATTTAAAGGCTCTAAAGTTCTTTCTTTAGAAGACCTAGTGTGCATGCAAATGACGCACAGAGCGGAGGTTTCATGCAGGAAAACCTCAAGAAAATTAATTTAAAAAATAAATAAATAATAATAATAATTAAAAATTGAATTTAAAATATATATATTTTTTTTTAATTCAAATTTCAAAAATAAAAATTAAATTCGAAAATTAAAATATAAAATTTAAATTTCAAAACCTAAAGACAATCCTACAAAATTCTATAAAATCTTACCTAAAAGAGAAAAAGAAGGGAGAGAATAGAAAGATTCCTACAAAGCCTAAAACAAGTAGTCCCACAAAAATTAATAACTAGATTTTAGAAAATCCTACAAAATATCTAAAAGAGGAAAATAAGAAAAATAAACTCCTAAAAAATTTAAAATAAGAAATCCTAAAAATCTAAACTTCCTAAAAGAATTCCATAAAAACTTACCTAAAAGAGAAAAATAAGGGAAAAAATTTCGATTTTTAAAAAAAAAAAAAAAATTAAAATTAAAATTTGAATTTAAATTAAATTTAAAATTAAATTTTTTTTTTTTTTTTAAATTCGAATTTCAAAAATAAAAATTAAATTCAAAAATTAAAATATAAAATTTAAATTTCAAAACCTAAAGACAATCCTATAAAATCCTATAAAATCTTACCTAAAAGAGAAAAAGAAGGGAGAGAATAGAAAGATTCCTACAAAGCCTAAAATAAGTAGTTCCACAAAAATTAATAACTAGATTTTAGAAAATCCTACAAAATATCTAAAAGAGGAAAATAAACTCCTAAAAAATTTAAAATAAGAAATCTTAAAAATCTAAACTTCCTAAAATAACTCCATAAAAGTACCTAAGAGAGAAAAATAAGGGAAAAAATTTTGATTTTTTTTTTTTTTAAATTAAAATTAAAATTAAAATTTTTTTTTTTTTAATTCGAATTTTAAAAATAAAAATTAAATTCAAAAATTAAAATATATAATTTAAATTTCAAAACCTAAAGACAATCCTACAAAATCCTATAAAATCTTACCCTAAAGAGAAAAAGAAGGGAGAGAATAGAAAGATTCCTACAAAGCCTAAAACAAGTATTCCCACAAAAATTAATAACTAGATTTTAGAAAATCCTACAAAATATCTAAAAGAGAAAAATAAGGAAAATATACTCCTAAAAAATTTAAAATAAGAAATCCTAAAAATCTAACCTTTCGAAAAGAACTCCATAAAAACTTACCTAAGAGAGAAAAATAAGGGAAAAAATTTTAATTTTTTTTTTCTTTTTTTAATTAAAATTAAAATTCGAATTTAAATTTAATTTTTAATTTTGAATTTTTTTTTTTAATGCAGAAATACTATTTTAATCTCCGAAAATTCCTAAAATTTACTGTCTACCAAAAATTCGGATTTTCTTAATTTAATCCCCGGCAACGGCGCCAAAAACTTGATGTGAATTTTAATTGTGATATTTTTTACTCATGAAATTTGCGAATCGGATTATATAGGGTGAGTACGAGATCGTTCCCACGAGGACTAATTTTGAAAGATCTAAAAAGACAAGTAAAATCCAGAAATCAACTAAGATCTAACAGTATTCTACCAGTCTTATGATTTAGGTGGTTTGATGAGATGATAATTACTGACTACAAACTAAAACTTAACTGATAATTCAAAAATAAATATAAAGATGAAGATACTAAATCCTCCCATCTTTGGTCCGTTCTTCCCATAATACAAATCTACGGATTAAACTATGAGATATTCCATTGAGAACAAGTATCTTTTATGAAAGATAAATGGTCAAAATCCGATAGGTTCCACGTTACATCCTCGCATCAGGGACTTAGATGATTTTCATATATAGATCCGAGATCAAGGGCATGGCTAAGACACTTGATCTCGTGTTCAAATAAAATCATCCCCAAAGTGGATAAAAATTTCAATAATAATACCACCATAGATTCGAAATCAAGGGCATGGCGACACTCGATTTCGATTAGGGAGTAATTAAGATAAAATTACCATTGCAGATCCAAGATCCGGTGGCATGGCTCTAAGACACTCGATCCCACATCATAATCGTAATTAGATCCACACGATGAAAGCAAAAGACCATATAACAATGATTGGCAATCCGCAGATCGAGATCCTGGGCATGGCTACACGCGATCGATTAATTGGCGGAGATTTCATCCGTTCTTGATAGCACAACAACCATAAATAATATCTCATATTTTAATCCTAAATTTATATTATTAAAGTACATCCTGGATGGGAATCATTAGATCCCCATCCTTATGAATTTAGTCACACATATTGCAATTAAATGACATAAATAAATAAGGAAGATAAAATAACATTAATTTAATGAATTAAAAATACCTCAACTTCAAAAGAAATTACTTTGATCCAAAAGTACGATGGTCTTCAGAAACGAGAATAATGCAGGAATCAACTTGAACAAAAACAATAATAAACTGAAGGAATGGGTACTGAAAAATTAAAGGAACAAAGCTCTCAAAAAGGAATAAATAAAAACTCTCTATTTCTATGTCTAACTATGAAAAAGAAAAGCAAAAAACTAAAACTCTAATCTCCTATCTCCCTAATTTCTCCTTTTTCCTCGAAGTGTTTGAGTCGCTTTAAATAGATTTCCGGTCGCAGAAGTCTCCCAACTAGATAATTTAGGGTCGATTAATCGACCCAATAGGGTCAAAATCAGCTTTAAAGTAGTCAATTTCGTGTCAGACTCTCCTTCCCCCAGAAATCCATGAATTTCAGCACACTTTTTGTATCAGACACTACTTTGGTATTTCAGCCATAACTTTCTGTCTCGAAATTGGATTGAGGTGATTTTTATGCCGTTGAAAAGCAGACGAAAAGCTCTACAACTTTTGTGTTTTGATAATTTCATAATTCGGCCGTCTTGAAGGTCCAAATATAGCCGTATGTCGCACCAAGTTCTCGATGACCCAAAGTTACAGTGTTTTGACATTATTTTCAGAATTCTTGGGCTGTTTTTCACACTTGGCTTGTATTTACCTGAAACACTTCAAATCTAATAATTCTCATCAGATAGCCTTCATCGGACAGCTAAATATAGGTATTTAGGGGTGAAATATCATCATATTTCAGTACTCATCAATCATTCATACCATATATCTATATATATCTTTAGATCTCTATTTATACATCTTGAGATAATTTGCGTACCATTAAAGAGTCATTTTTCACTTCTATGAGACAAACATTAAAAAAATTGATCAATGAACTACGTGGCACACCACGGTCAAAGTTGATTTTCAAATCATCTTTTGGGATGTGTGCCACGTACTACCCTCAAAGAAACAGTGGGTGCAGATAATGGTATTTATAATATGATAGATGGGTAGGTCAAAATGAAAAGGGAAATGCGTTAAATGTGTGAACTCTAAAGATAAGAATAAGTACTAAGAAAAGAAAATTAATAAAAGCTACGAGTCTGTATCTTTCTACACCACGTAAATTCAATATTAATTTATTTAGAAATTGAAGCATCACATGGCCAATTAGGGTTTATAAATTGAGCACCCAAAGGGTCTGCAAGATGTCCATTTGACTGGTAGTTCAAAGAGAGTGAGGAACAGAGAGAGAGAGATGAAGAATGCGCAACTGGTAATAATGGTGTTGGCAGCCATCTTCGCGATGTCTGCCTTCTCCGTCGATTCTCGGCTCAACCACCAGTTGGTTCTCAAAGCTATGGGCATCAACAGTGGTAATTAAACATAACCACCATTTTAGCTAAATCTAAGAAATAAGATGTAATACGTGTTCATACATATCTTTTTTATCTTTATTTCATATAAAGGGTGACAGGAGAGGTCAGAAAGAAAGAAAATTAAAAAATAAAAATTCTCAAATTCTTTTAAAGCTTTTTTCTTTAAATGACTGAAAAATCGGGAACACCGTAAAACTGAATATCAGTTAGTATTTCGATCTCTCATTCCATCTCCTTCTCTCAAATTGTGCTACACACAGTGCATTTTGCTAGTATATATAACTTGATATTCCAATTAACGTGTGACTTTTTTCTATATTTTCTTTTCAGTTTCTAGCCATCGGGGCGGTGAGAAATCGTACGACAATGCAGAGGTGAGATGCATTTGCAACCTAAAATTGCCTCCGGACTGTTGGTGCACAGAAGAAGGGAAGATATGCGACAAAACTTGTGCCGACATCTGCAGCCAACACTACCCCCCTCCTTTTGGTCATGCGACCTGTCGTTGTGGCAAAAATGAAAAAGATTTATGTGCTTCTGATGTAGCAGAAAAGCCGGATGAGGAGTACCAGAAAAGCCAATAGGTTTTTGCGAGCTTCCTATCTATCTTCAAATAAAATAATGTGAAGCTCGTAGTAGTTGCTCTACATGTTGTGGCATATATGAATCTATCAACTTCTCTTGCCAATATAGGCAGAGCTGTCTCAAATGCCTTTTCTCATAGTTTTGCACTTTTCTTTTACCCATAAATGCCTGAGTTTCGTGTGGGGCTCATGTGGGAGAACTATATATACCGAGATCCGTGAAAATGAAATATTTATAGGTATCCCTAGATACCATAGCACACCACACGTTATGGTGAGTGCACCCCATATCTTAACGATGATCGGAGCATCTGCACATGGAGGCCTATGAACGGGCCATTCTCTTGAATCCTTCAAAATATCCTAAGCATATGATACAGGGCCCTTTTTTTTTATTTGGCCCTAAATTTGTCCCTATATGGTACGCGATTAAAGAGTAAGACATGCATAGCTAACAAAATCTGCATTTTATTGAAAAAGACTCGGTTTAAACCTTTTTTATTTTTTTTCATAGAACGCCCAAAACACATTTAAAAAGCATTTTTTTTTTCTAAAATACTATTTTTTCTTTTTAAATCATGATTTTTATGCTTTAGATGGGTTTTCTACAATTTTTTCCCAAATTTTTTCTTATTTTTTCTTGTTAAAAGTGTCACATTTCGAAAAATCTGAACCAAACATGACTACTTTGGTATGTGTGCCCGACACAAAAAATGAGACAAACTTAAATTTTATAATAATAATAATTATTATTATTATCGAAATCTGTGTGTGCTAGAAGTCGTATGCTACACACGACGAAATCAGAGACCTGATTAGATCTTTGGTAGAAGACTACGCACCTGAGAAAGGTGTATGTGCTTAACACCATAACTAAAATTTGAGAAATAGAAATATCAGAGATATTTCTTTGATTTAGCTTATAAAGGAAGGAAAGGGTTAGAGTGCTTCTCTCTACTTCTTCCCTTGTCCCGTTTGGTTTGTTCCGAGCTACAAGAGTGCGCCTCATGCATAGCCCCGATTTCGCATTGATCTACTTGAGCCCCAGGGAACTCCCTTTGTGAAACCAAGGTGTGAGTGCCATGTAAATCCTTGATAATCTTATCTAAGAGGGTGAGGGAGCGTGCTGACTGACGTCGGTACGTCGTATCTTGGTTGGGGAGGTTTAACCACCTCTGTGTGTTAGCGTGGAGCTGCACATCTGGTTCTCCGGAGAGCTAACATTGGCAAACTCTCCGATTCGAATTCGAAACCCACCTCGAGCCGCAAATCACTGTGAACCACAGAAGCGACTGTAAAGAGGTGAGTTTATGTGTACATTTATGTTGTCTTAGATACCTAACATGTGACAGCCTGGATTTTCACACCCAAAAATCCATGCCATCAAGATCATACTCTGGATGATCCCCATGACAAATTATAAAGTGTCTGCTCGTATAGCGGAAACCAAGCAGACACTGTCCAGCAGTGGTAGGTCGAGTCATCACATAAAGCTTTTAAAATAAATGAATATAACAAATAAAACATGTATTTTTAAATACCAAAAGAACATACATTCCCAAAAAGGAACCAAGAAGAACCATTGGTGATGGACATCCATCACCCAAACAATGGTTCCTAATAGTGGGGTCCCAATAGAATGTATAAACACACAAAAATACAATATCTATGGTAATCTATATATATATATATATACAGACAGTGGCTACCAGGCACACAATAATCCGGAATATCAAAATACAAATATCAGACTCAGTACCCAGGCTACGGATAGAACTCGTCCGTTTGGATGTTTGTCTCCTCGTCCTCGGCCTCAGCCTCTGGGTCAGGCTGGTAATCAGGGTCGCTCTCGGTGTCGGGAGCTACAGCCTCAGAACCTATAAATGATTTAGAAACATGGTGAGCAACATCCTAGCTCAATAGAAGAATTTCAGTTAAAGTTGCATCTTAATTGTAAATCATGGTTGCAGAAGATATGAACAGATACAAACAGATGTGTCAAATATGCGGAAATTATCAAGCAGGTAGATCTTATCAGAGTGTACGGAGTGTGATACATATATTGTTTAATAACTTAGAATAATAACTTAAGTAACTCTCGTGAGTATAGCACGTGGTAGCTAGATTTTGTCCGATGGGTAATCCCAACCATCGTCATTCACATGAACAATGCCTCACTATGGAGTGCAATTGTGTCGAGGATTTTCAAGCAGATGCACGAGTGTGCCAGAAACGGATATACCGTCGAGTCGGTGGGATTCGTCAGAGTATTAAATCATAAATCACATGCAAATATATCTTATTGAACAGGAATCAGATGACAGATATCAGAATTATCAGAGTTACAACAGAGTTAACATACATGTGCTAGACATGACTGGACGGTAAAATCAGACTATGCAGTTAAATATAAAAGCTTTGGTACCATGAGATCAAAAATAAATACAATTTCAAATGGATTCCCCTACCTCGGATCAAACTTCTTTCTAAGCAAATCCAAAGCCTTTCAGGAAGTCATGGTCTGATCCTAGGCCCTAAACATAGTATTCTAAGTGTCAGGGATGTTAGAACATAAACTGGCACAATGTCCAGTGAGGTTTTATTCACAAAACTAATACATGCAGAAAACAGGGGTGATTGATCGATCACCACTCTTATTGATCGATCAATCCCTCTTGTTGATGATCAATGACCTCATTGATCGATCAATCGTCTCTCAACCCTTAACTAGCAACAGAGTCAATTGATCTATCAATAGCCTCTATTGATCGATCACTACTCATCTTTGATCGATCAATACCTTTATTGATCGATCAATAGCCCTTTCTCACCTCACTTTAACACAGCCAAAATTGATCGATCACCAGCTTGGTTGATCGATCAATGCCTCCTGTTGATCGATCAATGCCTCCTGTTGATCGATCAATAGCCTCTATTGATCGATCAATAGCCTAAAATTTAAATTTCCCACCTTCTATTCATATTTAATATTTATACAGATTGATCGATCAATACACTCCAATGATCGATCAATGCCTTCATTGATCGATCACCACCAGTCATTGATCGATCACTCTCTTGTTGATCGATCAATACCCAGGATTGATCGATCAATGCCCAAATTGGTCGATCAATGCCCTTCGTGCATTGAACTTTCAGAATTTTCAAGGCTTCTGTTCACATCTTTGTCTTATACAGATTGATCGATCAATGGCCTTCATTGATCGATCACCACCCATCATTGATCGATCAATACCTTCATTGATCGATCAATAATGACAGAACTCTGATCGGTTTTAAAGTGTACCCTTGCAAGTGCACAAGTTCGATTGTAGCACGGTGAAATTAAGGGTGTCGAACCCATAGGGAAGCGCAAAATTAGATTAATTTTAAAGAGATTTCAAAGACCCAAGGAAGTACCAAGGGTGAGAGATTTCATTGTCAAGATTTACCACTACACAATGCAATAATCAAAAGAACTAAATCAAGCTATGCACGGATGAACTATGATTAAGAAATTAACAATGATGAAATGATCAAGGAGTTGCTAACCCTAGATTTATAACTTTTCTACAATCAACCACACAATTTCATGTTAAATCATTATACCATCATTTAACTACAAGAAAAATGAATCGATGAAAATGCAATTATTGATTCGGCATACCCTATCCGAACACTATGACGCATCCAATCACGGCATGCATCATGCGAAAGGCATAGCGTATCTCAAATTCGAAATTACAACCGTAAGAATCAATCGCACGGCATCCTATATCGATCTACAAGATCGATCTAGGTGGAATAATTCGTTTATTGTCACCGATCACACGGTCGACGGCTATAAACGAGTATTCGATGATAACACAATGAAGCACACACTAAAAGTTATACGATTCAATAATTCTAACAAGAAATTGTAAGCTTAAAAGTAAGTTAGTTACTCATCTAGGGGTCGCTTCCTCCTTGAACGAGGGGTTTAGCCGCTCATCCTTGATCCACACGTACAATGTAAATCGAAAGCCATCACAAAAATTGCTCTTTTATTTATCAACCGCTTGATCTTTTTGGAGAAGATCACAACCTTACAGAGCTTTTTATCTAAATACAAAACTAAAAATAACAAAGAAAAAATTGCTAAAGGCCCTAAGAAAGTCTACCGAGCAAAAGTCCCCCCGAACCCTAAACATCCTGTTGTTTAAATAGGGCCCGAGCTAAAATTATTCCATATCCGAATCAATAGATTGAATTTTGAAATCAATCGATTGAATTCAAAATTCGAATTTTGGAGGCTCGTTTGCATTCCCAAAATCAATCTATTGAATTTAAGGAATTCAATCGATTGATTTTCGAAAATCAATCTATTGAATTCCAAATTCAATCTATTGATTTTGGAAATCAATCTATTGAATTCCAAATTCAATCTATTGATTTTGGTGGCTCATTTGCATTCCCAAAATCAATCTATTGATTTTGGTGGCTCATTTGCATTCCCAAAATCAATCTATTGATTTTTGGAAATCAATCTATTGATTTTGGAAATCAATCTATTGATTTTTGGGCAACTTTTTAAACTCAATCGATTGAGTTTCAAATCTCAATCGATTGAAATGGGCATGTGACATATTTAACTCTCGAAACTGTGGCTAGACCAATCAGTCTTTTTCACGGATTTCAGTGCTTCCGCTGGCTCCATGGTCCAAAGTTCATATAGTCCCTTAATTTTATTCACTTAAGCTCTTTCAACATCCCACGGTCCGTAACACCTGAAACCACTAAAACTATACAACAGCCGTTAGAATGCCTTCATCGGATGCTAAATGTTAGTATTTAGGGTGCAAAATATAGTCATATTTCGACACAGATCAAACTCCAGTCATTAATGGAGGTCATCTATCTTACCTATTTTGACCCCATCATCATTAATGGTTGTCTTGCAACCATTAATACACAATCAATACACATATTAGGGCCTCTCATTTGCCCATATTTAAAAGCACATGCTCACCTTTGTTTAGGTCCTCTCGGGGTTTCGAAAACGCGAATCCGGAGGGTTTCGGATCCGCCTCTCGCAATTTATCACCGATCCGACTCCGACGAGCAGGCAATTAGCTGTGGTTCAATACGCAGAGACCTCAAGCATACTTAGACTATACTTAAGTTCGTCTCATTAAACTCTACATACCCTAACTCAGACAACTCACAATCTCGGGTATCACTAACCCTATTCTTCACGAAGAACTCACCCAAGCATAACCTAGCTACACTGTTTAGTTCAAAAATAAGAGGGAGAAGAAGAAGAAGAAGAACACCTCTCTCCCAACTCTCTCCCTTCCCTTATAAGCTACCAAAATGAAATATCTCTGATATTTCACTTTAAACCCTAAGTTAGACTCCGGAGTGAAGCGCCTACATAACTTCTACGGCGTAATGTGCTACTTCAACATCCTTCACAACTCGGACTTAAGCGAAATTGCACGAGTGAACTCATCTAACTATGGATTAATATTATTTTTAATAATATTAATTTTAATTTTTAAATCTGTCTCGATTCCCATGCCGGGCATGCATATCGAAACGGTCAGGTTCTTGTTCAAAATTTTTGGGTCATTACATTATCCCCCCCTTAGGAATTTTCGTCCTCGAAAATGTCTAGGTGGACTTAGGGTTTTCAGTGAAGGATGTAACAAGTAGCGACCTCAAGCAGAAATGAAATAGATAAACAGATCATGAATTTAAATGCAAATAAATGATTGACAAGATAAACATATCAAATTATTAATAAGATTAATTACGAGAGTAAAGTAATTACCTGCTGGGACATCAGATGGTCCGGCCTCGTTAGGCGTGGGTCTGCTGGGACAAGGCGGTGGTGTGCGATAGTCATGAGGGTCCACCACGTGCTGACGAGCGTGAGCGATCATCGGCGTAGACGTCGTGGCGTATAAGTGTTGCATGACTAGCTCATGCATGCCCTCGTGGTAATCCAGACGATGATGGATCTGTCTCTAGAACGCCTCCATGCCATCCAACCGCTCGTGTATACGCCGGTTACCCTCCACAAGCTCACGAAGCATCGCTGCGACGTCGACTGAGGAAGTTGGTGGGGGATGCGATGGGGTGTGACGGGGCAGTCGTCGGGGTGTAGTGGGGTCAGGTCGTGTAAACACCTTAGACGGAGGTGGTGGATCATGTGGGGCCTCCTCTCCGTGCAGGTTCGACGGAGCGCACCTCGCAACAGGGTGGAACGGCTCACCGCTGCCTCCTCCTCTGGGAGCCATCGAACTAACAAATTATAACTCTTGGTCCAGTCTTTCAGGTGAAAGACTTTGGTATTATCGACCAAGTGTGGCTCGTAAGGAGCCAAGGTATATGCCTCGCGTAGAGCGGCATATTGCTCTACCATTTTAGTGATGAGGTGGGCATAGGAGATTTGTTTCTTAACCCTCGATTTGACCTTCTCCGACATAAGGTCATTGGCATTGATGATGTCATCTATGACCAAGTCAGCCATAGAGAACCAACGGTTCTCAAAGGCCGAAAATAGTGTTTGTGGCACCACACCAGTCCGCGAGGACTTGTGCAAAAATGGGTTGAGTGCACACTTGATGTATGTATCAAGCATCCACAATTTATCGGGTAATTGGGCCCGAGAAATGGATTGGCCCTTCCCGTGCTGACCCTGGGTCATCTTGGTGACCACGTCAGTGAAAGAGACTTCCTTGACGTACGGGGCATCCAAGCCCGTGTTCTCAATGTAAGCGGACGGGCATTGAAGTGCCGCCGCCACATGGAAATGGTTGAATTTATACTCAAACCCATCGATGGTCGTGACGAGTTGATGGCGACTATCACCCCATCGTAGGTTTTGGAAGAATAGTCTCACGAGACGTGGACAATAGTGGTCATGGAATGGTTCAAGCAAGGGCTTCAACCCGAGCTTTTGGATATAACCCTTGGCCCAAGCCATTTCGGGTCGGTCCTCGTAAAGCGAGGAAGTAAAGACGTATTCAGGTAAGAAAGTTTTGGAAGCCCACCAAGTTTTGGGGACTTCTCGTTCAATTGGAATCGAAACGGGAGTCGGAACGGGTGGTACCACGTTCAAAACCGGTGCCACGGGTGGCACGGGTGGTTGGGGAACGGAAACGGAGGGCGGTTCGGGTGTACGAGCCCGGGATGTTGGGATTTTCCGCGAAGCATTCTTCGTTCGTGGGCCCATGGTCAAGATTTGCAAAAACACGAAACGAGAATCGAAATGAACGAAAAAGAAAGTTTTACCGAGCGAATGGAGCAATGTCCACTCGAACCACGCGGGAGGAAGGATCTAGATGGCCGGAGATGAGTCGGGAAGGAGGTTGAGCGATCGGAGTCCGAAAGCCCTTGATCGATCACTCTAATAGCTAAGTGCAAATGACCGTTCGAAACCCCAAACCTTAACTTAAACTCCAAGATTGATCGATCAATGCTTTTATTGATCGATCAATGAAGCATCTTTATGCCCTAGCCCGATGCATAGATCGATCAATACCCTCTATTGATCGATCAATGGTCCCTTAATTGATCGATCACTACCCTGTTGATCGATCAATGACCCCATTGTTGATCGATCACTATCATGTTGATCGATCAATACTCCTTCTTAATCGATCAATACATAAATTGATCGATCAATCAATCGATCTCTAACCCTTAGTCAGACATTGTTGATCGATCAATGACCTTATTGATCGATCAATCAACCATGGTGATCGATCAATACCTCCTGTTGATCGATCAATTATACCATAAACCAACCTCTTTATTGTTATTCTTTTTAATTTGACAACACGGATCAACGGCATTTATAGCAATAAAGGTGCATGAAAAGTTACATACAATACCCGAGTAAATCATGCATATATGTACAATTATGAACATAATCAAGTCCCCATCATCCTTGGACGTCCGTTTCTCGCTACTGTCAACGCTTGCATTAATTGTCGCACGGGAGTCATGGACGTTTCTTTTGGAAACATGAAGGTTAGATTGAACATATTCCATGCGATGATCCATTTCCCTAACGAGGATGAGGTCGAATATTTTTACATCGATCAGATGGACGAAGTGGTGGATGAAGCATTACCATCAATGCTCACCAAAGAAGAATTTGAAACCGCTTTGTTGGCCATCTATAAAGAAAAAGGATCTGAAAGGAAGCAGTCAGAAGAGATGAGGTTGAGTTTATCATGTCCAGATGATAACTTATGTAAAGTTGTGACTAAGATAGAACCGTTACCCATTGAGGTAAAAGCTGAACCGACTCCATCAATTGAGGAGCCACCAACTGTGGAATTGAAACAGTTGCCTGAATCGCTCAAATACGCTTTTCTGGGGCCACGAGAAACGTTTCCGGTGATAATTTCATCCACGTTATTGGAAGAACAAGAGCATGTGTAATATCCCTGATATTTTCGGCATATTTTCGTTTACCTCGGTAAGCGTGCCCGGAAAATATTGTAGAATATTTTTGGACTTTTGGTAAGCTAAGACTATGGTAAGACTGATGGCCAAAGGATTTGGTCTCGAGAGGTGTGCAAGTCATGCACGCATTGGCATACACAATAAGGAGGTGTTAGTGGTTAGCATGAAATAAATCCCTAAGTTAGAGGATAAGTTAAAGAGTTGAATATCTAGATATTTTTTTTCTAGATTGGTTTGGTTATAAAAGAGATTGCAAGTGAAGCTTGCATCTCTCTATCTCTCTATCTCTCTCCCGTTGGAAAAGTTAAGGAAAATAACCATGCAAGGTTATTTTAAATCCTAGATCTAAGAAGAAAGAGAGATCCTCCTCCCATCTTGGCCATTGAACGTGTTGGTGATGGTCTTTAGATCTGTTTAAGCTATGAGAAGGGAAAGATAGAGGAGAAGACATCCCTGTGCTCGAAATCAGGTTAAAGAGGAAGGGTTGCAATGAACAAAGTGATGCCATTGAACCCCTCAGAAACTGATTTTGGAGCACAAATTGCAATAAGTGAAGGACCTACCATTTGGAGCCAAAAAGGAGGTATGTCGAAAATCTTTGTATGAAAATCTGTAGAGATTATTGTTAGAAATTAGAACATATATATGTGAAATAAAGAAGAGGATTAGCTGTGAAAAAAAAAAGGATCGGAAAAAGAACCGCGAATGTCAAAGTGCACCACGAACACGGAAATTGATCGTCGATTTCAAAATCGATCGAAATTGAATTGACGATCGATTTGAAAATCGACTGTCGAATTGATGAATTAAGGGGCTCGTGGTAATTTGGGAATTCGATGGTCGATTTTGGATTCGACCATCGGATTTCAAATTCGACCCACGAATTTGAATTCGAGGGTCAATTCAATCTGCTTCTGGCATTCAAATTTTTGTTGAATTTTTGATCCGCAATCTCTTGGTTTGATTTTTTGGTTTTATATTAACACTGAGAGTGTTAATATATGTAGGTTTTGTCTGTTGGGAGTCCTTGGTGAGGATTTGTTTTTGTGCTTGATTGGAAGCTTTGATAAGGTAGGGGAACCTTGTATTTTATTTGCATTAAATTGTAAGTAAAGACTGCTTAAAATAAGAAGTATAATTTGGAAATTGATTTGCACACAAAGATGAATGAAACTCGATTTTATGACACAAATCTGAAAATTTGGAAACCTTGTTATAACTAAGAACTTTGCAAATTGAACCTCGTAACCTCGCTAAATCTTGAATCGTAACTTTGAATCGTAACTTCCAAAATCAAGATTATGTTATGAATATAAGTATTGAACACGTTAGCATTTGCATTTGATTTGAGGTACGCCGTAACGATGCCCTAGATTCTACCAACCGTGTGTATAACTTTGGCGCAAGTTTCCCTCATAGCGTAGGGGCTTGTTGCATTCAGAAAAAGGGTTCATGAACGACGATGGTCAGTAGGGTTTTCCCATCGGTAATACACCTTGCTCTCATGCTATAGGAAATTTGAGAGATAAAATTAAGTTATAAATTTAATATAAGAAGCATGCTCAGTCAGAAAATTTCGAACACATCAGATTATGTATCAGTTTTAACTCAGGATTAGAACTGGAGATTTCGTTTGCAAAGCATCATTTGAAAACCATATTTGATCCGAATTCTGTCTTTTGAAAAACCTTTACTTATAATGAAATGCAAATAGATCTGCTTTCCTCTATTGGGCTTTGTTTCACGAGGTCTTTGAGACTGATTTGGGATCGGAAGATTTGGAGGATTCTGACTATATTCCTGAGGAGGAATTAGATTTACCTGCTGAGGAGTTCTTCCCTTGATCTCTAGATCCTATATTTTTGGTATTTTGTTTGAATATTGTTTTGAATATTGGGCCCTAGGCCTTATTTTGTTCTTTTGATATCACTTGAGGAACCATCATCGTGAACCATTAGTTTAGGTGTTGGATTGGCCATCACCGGTGGTTCCTTTTGGTTCCTCATAGTGATAGATTTGTTATATAAAGCTTTTGATGTATGGTTTATCTCTACTTTGCCTCTGTTTTAGATCATTGTTATGTGCCGGCTTCTGTTTGAATACGGCTTATTGAGCAATCAATAAGTTGATGAACCGGCCTTTCCTATACCGTAAGGATTGGAAAAGTCGGGTCGTCACAGTTGGTATCAGAGCCATGCTCTAGGTTCAGAGTCTTAGGACTAGGGACGGATTGTCTTGACAATCTTACTGATCAATTGTTATTGTTTTTCAACAATGACAGATCAGCATGCCTCCGCGGTTCAGAGGCAGAGGCCGAGGTAGAGAGGGACCACGCATGGCTCACCTTGAGGAGATCGGTGAGGGTGTAGGTACCTCACGTGGCAGAGGAAGAGTTGCCACAGGTGCGAATGCAGAGGCCCTGGGAGCTGGTAGGCCACAGGGAGGAAATGTGGACCAGGTGCTGGCAGCCTTGGCCACTAACATGGCTCAACAGACTGCAGCCATTGATAGACAGACAGAGATGTGCCCGGACATCAGCCAGGAGGATTCGCCGAGTTCAGGAGGATGAGACCTCCTACATTCTCAGGACAGACGGATCCTATGGAAGCCGAGGCGTGGCTTGATGAGATAGAGAAGATATTTGAAGTGCTGCAGTGTACAGATGTTGAGAAAGTACGCTGGGCATCCTTCAAACTTTTGGGAGAGGCCAGTCCGTGGTGGAAGTCTGTTTCTAGGATGAGAGAGCAGGACTACCCTAATACTCCATGGACTTGGGCAGAGTTTGTGGAGACGTTCAACGATCAATATTTTCCTAAGATCGTGCGTCATCAGTGGGAAGTCCAGTTCATCGAGCTGAAACAGGATGAGATGTCTGTGCGCGAGTATGGCGCAGAATTTGATAGACTTTCCCGATTTGCACCCTTGCATGTGGCCACTGAGCTGATGAGAGCTCAGAAATTTCAGAGAGGTTTGAGGCCGAACATTCAGGAAAGGGTGTCGATGTGGGAAATGGAGACGTATGCCGGCGTTATGTCCAAGGCCCTCATTGCAGAGGAAGATATTCAAAAACAGTACTTGAGGCGAGAGCAGAGTAATAAAAATAGGTTTGGCCAGGGACAGCAGAGTGCTTCAGGGCAGGTGAACAAAAAGCCGAGGTTCTCTAGACCTCCTCCCTACCCTAGTCAGCCATCATAGTTGCTTTCAGGACCAAAGGACGCCTTCATATCGAGACCGCAGAGTTCGTCCACCAGACAACCATTCAGTGGGAGCACTCATGCGAGTGGAGCTGTGGCTCAAGGTTCAACGAAGGATCACCACATTTACTCTGCTTCTACTCCACTGTGCAAGATGTGGGAAAACACATAAAAGAGGATTGCGATTTTAACACTGGAGCATGCTTCGTGTGTGACAAAGTTGGTCATATGATCAAGGATTGTCCGTTGTTGAGAAAGGACGACCATACCTACTCACGCAGCTCAAGGTCGGGCTTATGCAAAGGATCGCCAGATGCCCAAACGTCGAATGACGTCATTCAAGGTATCATTAAAGTTGAGATGTCATTTATGCATTGATTCAATTATTATTGTTTAAAATTTGAATTCAAGTCAAATATGTTAAAACACATAGGAATCATTGCATATAATTAACAAAACTTTTTAACTAAAGGTACCCTTATGATGAGTAGTCGAGATGACATGGATAAAATTGAAGCACGAGTACTTATAGACCCTGGGTCTACACACTCGTTTATTACTCCTTCTTTCTCAGAGAAGTTGGGTATTACTCCTGAACCCCTTGCTTTTATTCTGGATGTCAAAATTCCTACGGGGAGTTCAGTGTGTACTGATACAGCATGTCAGTCAGTCATCGTGATGATTGATGAGCACGAGACATCGACCGACATGATTACGTTGAGCATGGAAGGGTTCGACGTTATTCTCGGAATGGATTGGTTGGCAGCTTATCACGCGAGTGTAGACTGTCTGCGGAAGATAGTGACCTTCCGACCGCCAAAGCGAAAGTCCTTCCGATTTTGTGGAGTCAGATCCAAGGTTGCGCCGTTGGTTTCAGCCATTAAAGCCGAGCGTATGATGAAGAATGGGTGCAGTGGGTATCTGGCCTATTTGCAAGATTTTACCGAGAAGAAGAACGACTTGGCTCTTATCAAGGTGGTTTGCGATTATCCTGATGTCTTTCCAGAGGACTTACCTGGATTACCACCTGACCGAGAGATTGAGTTCGCGATTGAGCTAGCGCCGTACGTAACTGCTTATCTAAAGCTCCATATGCCGAGTTGACAGAGCTCAAGGAATGCCTTTCTGTGAGTCGTTAGACAAAGGCTTTATACGAATCGAGTGTTTCTCCTTGGGGTGCACCGTTCTATTTGTGAAAAGAAGGATGGATCGATGCGTCGTGGTATCGATTATAGGCTACCAACAAGATGACGATTAAGAATCAAGTATCCTCTTCCGCTGATAGACGACTTGTTTGATCAATTGCAGGTGCAAGGTTCTTTTCAAAGATTGATCCGAGGTCGCTATCACCAACTCAAGATCAAGGCGGAAGATATATCCAAGACGCTGGGACGCTGCTATGGCCACTATGAGTTTCTAGTGATGCCATTTGGATTGACGAATGCTTTGATCTTTCATGGACCTCGATGAAGGTGGTGTTCAAACCACATCTTGATAATTTGTGGTAGTTTTCGAGATGATATCCTCATCTATTCGAAAACCAGAGAGGAGCATGTACAACATCTGAAGATAGCTCTTCAAACACTCAGGGACCATCAGTTGTATGCCAAACTCAGTAAGTGTGAGTTTTGGCTTGAGCAGGTTAGTTTCTTGGGACACGTAGTCTCTGAAGCGGGTATCTCAGTGGATCCTACAAAGATAGATTCTGTGGTGACATGGGAACAACCTCGGCGATTCTGAGGTCAAGTTTCCTTGGTTTGGCAGGTACTATCGGCGATTTGTCGAGGGTTTTCAAAGATATCAGTCCACTTACACGACTCACAAGAAAGAATGCTAAGTTATTTGGGACGATGAGCGATGTGAGCGAGTTTTGTGAGTTAAAGCGTCGCTTGACTACAGCACCAGTGCTTGCTATACCTTCAGGCAGTGGAGGTTTTGCAGTATATAGTGATGCTTCCTATGGCGGACTAGGCTGTGTGCTTAATCAACACGAGCGGGTCATTGCTTATGGTTCTAGGCAGTTGAAGGACCATGAAAGAAACTATCCGACGCATGACTTAGAGCTAGCAGCAGTTATATTCGCCTTGAAGATCTGGCGACATTACCTCTACGGTGAAGTTTTTGATATATTCACCGATCATAAGAGTCTCAAGTACCTCTTCACTCAAAAGGACTTGAATATGCGGCAGCGACGGTGGATGGAGTTCTTGAAGGACTACGATTGCTCGATTCAGTACCATCCGGGAAAGGCAAATGTCGTTGCTGATGCTCTCAGTAGAAGGTCTTCAGCTCAGTTATCACATCTTGTGAGCCGGATTCAGCGATGGAAGCTATTGGAAGATATGGCTTTGGGCAGCTCACGGTTTGATGTAAAAGGCTCGGGAGCATTGATGGCTACTCTTGTACTACGCCCTACGCTCTTCGAGAATATTAGAAAGCTTCAGATGACCGATGATGAGCTCATGGCAATCAGACGAGATGTCGAGAATGGTAGTAAGAAAGATTTCTCTATACGAGCAGATGGAACCTTATTATTTCACGACCGGGTATGCGTACCGTCGAATATCGAGCTTCGGGACACCATTCTGGAAGAGGCTCACAAATCCATGTATGCCATACATCCTGGTAGCACCAAGATGTATCAGGACTTGATGAAGAGTTTCTGGTGGCGAGGTTTGAAACGCGACGTCGCTGAGTACGTGTCGCGGTGTTTGGTTTGTCAACAGGTTAAGGTTGATCATCAGAATCCTGCAGGTCTATTGCAGCCTTTACCTGTGCCTGAGTGGAAATGGGAAGCCATTTCGATGGATTTTATACTCGGATTGCCGAAGACACTGAGAAAGAACAATGCCATCTGGGTCATTGTAGATCGACTAACCAAGTCTGCTCATTTCTTGCCATATAATACCACCTATACAGCCAGTAGACTTGCAGAGTTATACTTAAAGGAGATTGTTAGACTGCATGGGATACCGGCCAGTATTGTGTCTGATCGAGACCCGTTGTTTACTTCACATTTTTGGCAAAGATTTCAGGAAGGCATAGGTTCTCGTCTTGATTTTAGTTCGGCGTTTCACCCACAGACGGATGGCCAGACCGAGCGCGTGAACCAGATCATTGAGGACATGTTGAGAGCATGTATGTTGGATTTTCACGGGTCATGGGACCAACACTTGCCTCTGATAGAGTTCGCCTACAATAATAGCTTTCAGGCTAGCATTGGTATGGCTCCGTTCGAGGCTTTATATGGACGACGGTGTCGATCGCCGTTGAACTGGGAAGAAGTGGGTGAGAAGCTCATTATTGGACCTGAGATAGTTGAGCGCACGACCGAGACGGTTCGGTTGATACGCGAGCGACTACGAGTAGCTCAGAGTCGTCAGAAGAGCTACGCCGATCTCAAGAGGCGACACGTGGATTTTGAGGTTGGCGAGAATGTCTTTGTTCGGATTTCGCCTACGAAAGGCGTTATGAGGTTCGGAAAGCGAGGGAAGTTGAGTCCTCGGTACGTTGGGCCTTTTGAGATATTAGGCCGAGTCGGAGAGGTTGCTTATCGAGTGGCGCTACCGCCACAATTGTCTAGCATGCACAACGTCTTCCATGTGTCGATGCTTCGTCGATACATACGTGACCCGACTCACGTGCTTGATTACCAACCCATTGAGCTTCAGGAGGGTTTGACGGTGATTGAGGACCCGATTCAGATTTTGGATCGCAAGGAGCAGATCCTACGCACTAAAACGATTCCTTTGGTTCTTGTACAATGGAGGAATCATACACCGGAGGAAGCCACTTGGGAGCGTGAAGCTGAGCTCCGGGACCAATTTCCGAGCCTTTTTGCTTAAAATTTTATATTTCTCACTTTGTGTAGACTGTGTAATAATTTGACATTTATGTGTACCTATTGGTTTTATATATACATATAAATATTTCTGTGAGAAATTTTGGAGGATCAAGGTATTTTTACTGAGTGGGTCTATATCGAAATCCCTACATTATAGAAATCGGAAAAATTTTTGGGCCTTCGACCCAATTCTGGTATGCTACTCACTATAGGTCTAGTGACCTAAATTCGGTCTATGGTCACTTACCTATTTGGACATTTACTGAACCATTTGGCCTTGACATGTCATGGTCATGGTCCAAAATATGCTCGATTTGTAACTTTTCACGAGTCCAATCGACGGACTTGCTATTTTCCTTCACAACAAATTTTTAAGTTTATTTTAGAAACTTTTAGTCCAAATTGACCGACATATAGCTATTATCAGAATCGAATTTGTTTTGCATGAAATGGACACACAAATGATCCATTTGGACCCAAGGTAATGCCTTAAAAATGTCAAAATTTTTAAATTTTGAAGACCTCAGACACTTGAAAAATCGAGGGTCGATTTATGAAATCGAGGGTCGATTTTTCTGCATTGATTATAGGCATTTTAAGGCCAAATTTAGGCCTGAGCAATTTTCAAAAAAATCGAGTGTCGATTTTTGAATCGACGGTCGAATTCCAATTCGACCCACGAATTTGAAATCGAGGGTCGATTTTCTCGATTTAAGTGAGGGTTGAAACCCTCTGTTGCCATTCGGGTTTTAACATTTTTGGGGATTTTTGAGCTAGGGTTTGGAGCGATTTGCCGATTTGGGGCTCTCTTGGTATTTTGGCTGCAAATCTAAGGAGGAGTGCACTACATTGTCAAGGGGATTCGAATTCCTTCATTGCAAACCCGATTTGGGGCTTTTCCTCAGGTAAATACCTCCCTCATCTCAAGATTTCGTGGGTTTTGCATCTGTTTTGAGGGTTTTTCTTGCATTTTTTTTTTGTTGTTTTATTTGCAATGGGGCCTAAGAAGCAGACCCCTATTCGCAACCCCACCTCTAAGAGGCCGGCTTCGAAAGCTGGTTCCTCTAGCCGCCCTACACAAACAGCCACACAGCCCCGGGAACCACCTCAGTCGGTTCCACCACCTTCTCAGCCCACACCATCTGTGCCCCCTCCAATGCCTGAGCAGCCCAATGAATTTTGGAGCATCAAGGGCTTCGCCAATGAGTATGTTTTTCACCCGGAATTATTTGACCAACAAACTACCACACAGTGGGCGAGTGAATACCTTGAAAAAGCCCAGCTAACCTTCCTGTGCACTGAATTTAGTGCCCATTTTTATCCTCGTTTAGTGCGCCTGTTTTACCAACATATGCGCCGCGAGGACGAGAAGAAAATTTACACTAAAATTGATGGGCGAGATTATATTTTTGACTTAGATGACATGGCTGTGGCACTACGTTGCCCGTTGCAATACTCTAAAACCATGGGATTAGGTCCTCCCTTTCCCAAACCAGTCCCTTCTCACGAGGTAATGACTCAAATGACGCAAGGACGTCATGGGTCTGGTAGGTCCATTGTTCGCACACATATGCCAGAATCTATGTGGATTTTGGATAAAATTTTTAAGACTACCCTTTACCCTCTTGGACATAAATCTGAGCGCACCGGTCCCCTCCAATGATTTTATTTCTTTGCTTAAAGAGCGATGGTTTAGTGCTCAGGTACTTTTAAAGGGGCTTATCAAGGCACGTGAGAAAATGGGAAAGCAAATCAAAACGCCGAAGAAGGGCATTCCCTATGCCCGTTTAATTTCTATCATGATTGAAAATTATCAAGCGGGTCCCGAATATGACATTTCTCCTACCGAACTCAAGTCTACTGCTGGTAGAAAGATGTATAAACTGGTCAATTGGGGTCAAACCTCCTACGCCTTGTGAAACCTCTTAAAGAACCGCAGCCTCGATGCGGATGCACGTGATGCCGATGAGGATCCTCGCCATGTTGCCCTCGCCATTTACGAGCGATATCCTTACGCCTCGAGTTCACACGACGGATGACCGCGATGAGCCATCGATTCAAGAGCTCACCCACCACACCAGCTCTGCGCGCCGAGTTGGATGTCCATGGCGCGCTCTTATCTCGATGCAAGATGCCTTTCCGATGACTACACCACGATATGGCCGATATCCGAAGCTTGATATCGCCTTCGACATCGGGCGCCGATACTAGTATTCCTCCTTCGCCACTAATCGCGGTGATGATGTCAGCTGACGGTGATGGTGTTTCGGATCGGGCGGGTCCATCTACAGTTGGGGATTCTTAGTATGCTTAGGAGAGGGGTTACTGATTTATTTTTGTCACTATCGGTCTGTACTTATTATACAGCTTGGATTATTAGGACCTGGTGGTCCTTCTTTTATTTTTACATTACGGATTATTAGGACCTGGTGGTCCTTCTTTTGTTATCCTTTATTTTTCTGTCTTTGCGTGATTTTAGATCCCTTGTTTAGCCTTGTTTGTATATATGGATTATTCAGCATGAGTTTACTTTTGCATATATTTTGGTAAATATTTCTTTTAGACACTTGTGTGGGTTTGCTTCTGTCCCTCTGATTCTACGTGTTAGTTTTGATACATTTTTGATCTCTTTGTGACTTCATGCGTCACTGTGCATCGGTCTCCCGGCACGTGACACTTGGGGTGTGGGCATCCATGTACGGATGCAATCCACTATGGCCTTCGATGCCACATGCAGTACATCCATGTTACTACGGATCCCATCCCTTGGCTTGCGTGCCCTGCGGGATCGAACCACGGTGGCCCATGTGCCCTGTTTTGTATTCCATTTTCGCGGACGAAAATTCCTAAGGAGGGGTGAATGTAATATCCCTGATATTTTCGGCATATTTTCGTTTACCTCGGTAAGCGTGCCCGGAAAATATTGTAGAATATTTTTGGACTTTTGGTAAGCTAAGACTATGGTAAGACTGATGGCCAAAGGATTTGGTCTCGAGAGGTGTGCAAGTCATGCACGCATTGGCATACACAATAAGGAGGTGTTAGTGGTTAGCATGAAATAAATCCCTAAGTTAGAGGATAAGTTAAAGAGTTGAATATCTAGATATTTTTTTTCTAGATTGGTTTGGTTATAAAAGAGATTGCAAGTGAAGCTTGCATCTCTCTATCTCTCTATCTCTCTCCCGTTGGAAAAGTTAAGGAAAATAACCATGCAAGGTTATTTTAAATCCTAGATCTAAGAAGAAAGAGAGATCCTCCTCCCATCTTGGCCATTGAACGTGTTGGTGATGGTCTTTAGATCTGTTTAAGCTATGAGAAGGGAAAGATAGAGGAGAAGACATCCCTGTGCCTGGAAATCTGTGCCAAAGAGGAAGGGTTGCAATGAACAAAGCTGATGCCATTGAACCCCTGGGTTAGAAACTGATTTTGGAGCACAAATTGGTACGAAGGGACCTACCATTTGGAGCCAAAAAGGAGGTATGTACTGAAAATCTTTGTATGAAAATCTGTAGAGATTATTGTTAGAAATTAGAACATATATATGTGAAATAAAGAAGAGGATTAGCTGTGAAAAAAAAAAGGATCGGAAAAAGAACCGCGAATGTCAAAGTGCACAGCCACAGAACACAGGAAATTCGACTGTCGATTTGAAAATCGACTGTCGAATTGATGAATTAAGGCCTGATGCAGAATTTGGGAATTCGATGGTCGATTTTGGATTCGACCATCGAATTTCAAATTCGACCCACGAATTTGAATTCGAGGGTCGAATTCTGTCCTGTTTCTGGCATTCAAATTTTTGTTGAATTTTTGATCCGCAATCTCTTGGTTTGATTTTTTGGTTTTATATTAACACTGAGAGTGTTAATATATGTAGGTTTTGACTGTTGGGAGTCCTTGGTGAGGATTTGTTTTTGTGCTTGATTGGAAGCTTTGATAAGGTAGGGGAACCTTGTATTTTATTTGCATTAAATTGTAAGTAAAGACTGTTTTGCTGTTAAAATAAGAAGTATAATTTGGAAATTCAGTTGCACACAGCATGAATGAAACTCTGATTTTATGACACAAATCTGAAAATTTGGAAACCTTGTTATAACTAAGAACTTTGCAAATTGAACCTCAGAACCTCAGTTAAATCTTGAATCAGAACTTTTGAATCAGAACTTCCGAAAATCAGTATTATGTTATGAATATAAGTATTGAAATACGTTAGCATTTGCATTTGATTTGAGGTACGTCAGAACGATGCCCTAGATTCTACCAACCGTGTTGACGGTATAACTTTGGCGCAAGTTTCCCTCATAGCGTAGGGGCTTGTTGCATTCAGAAAAAGGGTTCATGAACGACGATGGTCCATCGGTAATACACCTTGCTCTCATGCTATAGGAAATTTGAGAGATAAAATTAAGTTATAAATTTAATATAAGAAGCATGCTCAGTCAGAAAATTTCGAACACATCAGATTATGTATCAGTTTTAACTCAGGATTAGAACTGGAGATTTCGTTTGCAAAGCATCATTTGAAAACCATATTTGATCCGAATTCTGTCTTTTGAAAAACCTTTACTTATAATGAAATGCAAATAGATCTGTTTCCTCTATTGGGCTTTGTTGTTAGCTCACCTCGACTATACGTCACAGTCTTTGAGGACCGATTTGGGATCGGAAGATTTGGAGGATTCTGACTATATTCCTGAGGAGGAATTAGATTTACCTGCTGAGGAGTTCTTCCCTTGATCTCTAGATCCTATATTTTTGGTATTTTGTTTGAATATTGTTTTGAATATTGGGCCCTAGGCCTTATTTTGTTCTTTTGATATCACTTGAGGAACCATCATCGTGAACCATTAGTTTAGGTGTTGGATTGGCCATCACCGGTGGTTCCTTTTGGTTCCTCATAGTGATAGATTTGTTATATAAAGCTTTTGATGTATGGTTTATCTCTACTTTGCCTCTGTTTTAGATCATTGTTATGTGCCGGCTTCTGTTTGAATACGGCTTATTGAGCAATCAATAAGTTGATGAACCGGCCTTTCCTATACCGTAAGGATTGGAAAAGTCGGGTCGTCACAGCATGACTTGTTGAAAGTGCTTAAAGATCACAAGGAGGCTATTGGATGGACCCTAGCTGATTTAAAAGGGATTGACCCATCAGTATGTATGCATAAAATATATCTGGAAGATGAGAGTAGACCATTGAGGGAACCACAAAGGCGACTTAATCCGAACATGCAAGAAGTCGTTTTAAAGGAAATCATTAAATTATTCGATGCTGAAATCATTTATCCGATCTCTGATAGTGAATGGGTAAGTCCAATCCAAATCGTTCCGAAAAAGTCCGGAATCACTGTGAAAGAAACTACTGAAGGAGAATTGGTCCCTACTCGCGAAACTACTGGGTGGTGTGTCTGCATTGATTATAGAAAATTGAACACAGCTATCAGAAAGGATCATTTTCCCCTTCCATTCATTGATCAAATCCTTGAGAAGTTAGCAGGACAGGAGTTTTATTGCTTTCTTGATGGTTATTCGGGATACAATCAAGTGCCCGTTTTTCCACCTGATCAAGAGAAAACGACATTCACGTGTCCTTACGGTACATTTGCATACCGTAGAATGCCTTTTGGCTTATGTAATGCACCTGCTACTTTCCAACGATGTATGTTGGCCATGTTTTCGGATATGATTGATAAATTCATCGATGTGTTCATGGACGATTTCTCTATTTTTGGGAAAACATTTGGTTCATGTTTGAACCACCTTGCACAAGTGTTACAAGGTTGTGTTGATTCTAAACTTGTTCTCAGCTGGGAAAAGAGCCATTTTATGGTTCAACAAGGAATTGTGTTGGGACATATTGTTTCAAAGAAAGGAATTGAAGTTGATAGGGCCAAAGTCAACTTAATTGCCAATTTGCCACCACCAAAGAGTGTTCGTCAAATTCAATCATTTTTGGGTCATGCTGGATTTTATAGAAGATTCATTAAAGATTTTAGTAAGGTGGCTAAACCATTGTGCACCCTGCTTGGCAAAGATGTTCCTTTTGATTTCGACGAGGAGTGCATGAAAGCATTTCTGAAATTGCGCGAGCTCTTATCAAATGCACCGATAATCCAACCACCGGATTATTCTTTACCATTCGAACTCATGTGTGATGCATCTGATTACGCTATCGGAGCTGTCTTAGGGCAAAGGGTAAACAAATTACCTCACGTAATTTATTATGCCAGTAAGACATTGATCGATGCACAGCTTAACTACACCACCACTGAGAAAGAGTTGTTAGCTGTGGTGTATGCTCTCGATAAATTTCGATCTTATCTGCTTGGATAAAAAATAGTGGTCTTTTCAGACCACTCTGCATTGAAATATTTATTGGCAAAGAAGGACGCCAAACCAAGATTGATCCGCTGGATCTTGCTCCTTCAAGAGTTCAATTTCGAAATCAAAGATAAAAAGGGAGTAGAGAATGTTGTGGCTGATCACTTGTCTCGCATTTTGCCCGAAGAATCATTTGCACCTGAACCTATCCGGGACTCTTTTCCGAATGAGCAATTGATGGCAATTGATGTGACTGCTACGAACGCTCCTTGGTTTGCCAATATCGTAAATTATCTTATCACTGGCAGAATCCCTACTGAATGGGGTAAGAATGATAAGCATCTCTTTTTCTCCCAAATCAAATACTATTTTTGAGATGAACCACAATTATTCAAAATCTGTTCCGATCAAATCATCAGGAGATGTGTACCGGAAGAAGAGCAACTAAGTGTCATAAATTTCTGCCATGCTGGAGCCTGTGGAGGCCATTTCGGAGGACAGAAGACCACACAAAAAATCCTTCAAAGCGGATTCTACTGGCCCTCCATCTTTCGTGACGCTGCTCGATTTTGCAAAGAATGCCAACGATGTCAACAGTTGAAAAATATTTCACGACGAAATATGATGCCCCTTAATCCGATTCTAATTGTTAAAATTTTTTATGTTTAGGGGATTGACTTCATGGGTCCTTTTCCCCCATCTTTCGGATACTCATATATTCTTGTAGCTGTTGACTACATTTCCAAATGGATTGAAGCTGTGGCAACCCGATCAAATGATCACAAGGTCGTTGTCAAATTTCTGAAAGAAAATGTTTTTAACAGATTTGGGTTTCCACGGGCGATCATTAGTGATGGCGGTTCGCACTTCTGCAACCGCCATTTTGCTACTTTAATGAAGAAATACGACGTCACTCACAAGGTCACAACGCCATATCACCCGCAAACTAGTGGTCAAGTGGAAGTGTCGAACCGAGATTAAAGCGAATTTTAGAAAAGGCGGTGCGACGGATAGAAGAGATTGCTCTAGCAAGCTGTCGATGCTCTTTTGGCCTATCGTCACTTTCAAGACACCAATTGGAATGTCTCCGTTCAGAATTGTCTACGGCAAAGCATGACATCTTCCTGTTGAATTGGAGCATAATGCATTTTGGGCTATCAAAAGATTTAACTTTGATATGCAAGCGGCAGGATCAAATCGAAGGCTACAGCTGAGTGAATTAGAAGAGCTACGCTATGATGCATATGAAAACTCCAAGATGTACAAAGAACGGTACAAGAAGCTACATGATGAGTCAATTTCTCGGAAAGAGTTTCACATTGGGCAAAAGGTTTGGCTGTTTAATTCCAGACTAAAGCTTTACCCGGGAAAACTGAAATCTAGATGGGAAGGCCCGTATCAGGTTGTTTCTATTAGTGTGCATGGTGCGATTGAGATCCGCAGTCTCACGGACAATCAAGTTTTCAAAGTGAATGGGCAACGTCTTAAACCGGTGTTTGAGCCCATGACCCAGATGAAAATTGAGGCAATGCACCTTAGTGACCTAGATTCTTGATCAATGAAGAGGTCGAGCTGTCGACACTTAAACTCAGCGCTTCCTAGGAGGCAACCCAGTGTGTTTTATTTATTTTCGTTTTCATTTTTATTTTTGTTAGTTCTAGAATATTAGTTTTTAGTTTAGTTTAGGTTGTTTTTAATTTTCAAATTAGTGTAGCCACATTACCTTCAATCTATTTTTGGTCATGTTCTAATTTTATGCACATATTCTCTGTACCTGATCTTTGTGTTGAGGTACTTTTCAACAGGTTTGGGGGTGCAATACCTATTTCAATCAATGAGGACATTATCATTTTTAGGTTTGGGGGTATGATTCTCTATCTTGCGTCACTTTCTTATTTTTCTTCATATAAAAAAATAAAAAATAATAAAATAATAAAAAAATTTAAAAAAAAAATTTGAACCATCATATATAAATTATTTTTCGATAGTTTTCAAACTTTAGTTGATGATGCATGTGAATTTAATTTTGAGAATATCGATGTCAGATTTTGAATGCTTGTATCTAGGATAATGAAGCTTAATGTGATATTTTGTGGGTAATTTTGATATTCATGCTTAGGATTTTTACACTTATACCAAGCTAAAACTCAGAAATCGATGAACTGTTTTGAACGGTAAATCTTAGGTTCTTAATGGAGACTAAACACAGGAAGCTTTAGAGCCAAATATCCGTTGTTGATGAGTGAATACATAAACTCGGAGTTTTCTTTGAATACGAATTATTTTACACAATCTCATATATTTTATTTTGACTTGTGACTTTGCATGATATCAAATTCATATTATTATGTTAGAACGTACTGTATATCTACTCAAGACAAATAGTCAAGGTTACCATCTTTTAAGGAAATGATTGAAGGCCATCTTTGGCTCGTTTGTGCTTAAATGCCCCACCTCATATAAATTTATCCTTCTAGTACCCCTTTGAGCATATTAAAAAAATTTACCTTTATACATTCTTTGATAAGCCACGTTAACCTTTAACCCTTCACCATTTACGAAAATTCAGCTTTACCCTTCTTATTTCTGATAAATTAGGAACGAGGGATGAAAATGAACGAAAAGAGAGTAAGTGGAGAGATACTGAGTTGTGATGTTTACTGAGAGTGTATGGCAAAAATATAAAAGAAAAAGGGGGAAGAAAAAGAAAAAGAAAATTGTGAAAAATAATGAAAAATATGAGGTGCTTCAAGAAAAGAAAATTCAAAAGAAAAAGAAAGTTGAGAAAAATTGAAAAATATTGAGAAAAATAGTGAGAGATTAGAAAAGAAAAAGAAGAGAAATAGAAAAATCAGAAGTTTGTTTCTTTTCCGATTTCTCAGAAATTTTGAATCTCAATTCCCTTTCTTTCTTATCCTTTCCTGAGCCCCATTACAACCCTACAAAAGACCTTCATGATCCGATCTTACATTGATAACTGCCTTGTGGAGAGTAAATATATGATACTTATGACACTTGATATGACATGCTTAGGATATACAAGTATCTGTTCTTATGAGATTTGATTTTGTTCATTGATTACATCGTGTTTCAGTTATCATGTGAGACCTTTTTGCTTATTTTGTATTGATCTCTCACATATGTGTGAAAGCTTACCTATCATCGGAGTGATTTTATTTCGAGAGTATACCTAAAGTGAGGATTGAGTCGAGACAACAGTTAAACGGTTTTCGTTTGGACTAGTTCCGAGATGGATGAATCTTGGTTTGGGTATGCACACACTTCACGTTTAGGCATGAATGAATGAGTTGTCTAATAATTTGAGCATTAGATTAATTTGAATGGATACTAGCATGATTGACATGACATTAATATTTAAGATTGATGATTCACATATTGAAACAATTAATGTTTTTATTTGTGAATAATAAATATGTTATAAAAAAATCATATTTTGAAAACTCAATTTTGCCGATCGTTTGAAATTTATTGAAGTTTTTGGGTAACTTCACTGTAAACCCTCAGGAGACACAACTCCTCCACTAGGGATCACCTACGGGTTTAAAGGCTTATTGCACATGCTAAGTGCAATCGTGTTCCCTACGAAAGTGACATTTATTTTCTTTAGTTTGCTTTGCTCGAGGACTAGCAAAGTGTAGGTTTGGGGGTGTGATGAGTAGTGAAATATGATGATATTTCACCCCTAGATACCTACATTTAGCTATCCGATGAAGGCTATCTGATAAGAATTATTAGATTTGAAGTGTTTCAGATAAATACAAGCCAAGTGCAGAAAACAGCCCAAGAATTCTGAAAATGATGTCAAAACACTGTAACTTTGGGTCATTGAGAACTTAGTGCAACTTCTAGATCAATTTGGACCTTCAAGACGGTTGAATTATGAAATTGTCAAAACACAAAAGTTATAGATCTTTTTGTCAGCTTTCCGACAACATAAGAATCGCCTCAATCCGAGTTCGAAACAGAAAGTTATGGCCAAACTACCGAAGCAGTGTTTGATGCAAAGTTTGGCGGGAATTCACAAAAATCTGGGAGGTCGATTAATCGACCCTATTGGGTCGATTAATCGACCCTAAATTTTCGAGTTGGAACACCTCTGCGGCTGGGAAACTTCGGCTCTATTTAAAGCCGATCAAACAATTAGAAAAGAAAGAATTAGAGAGTTAGTTTTGACTTTTTTTTTTTTTTAGAGTTTTTGGAGAGAATTTTTTAGAAGATTATTATTCATTATTATTATTTTTGGTTTTAGACTCCTCTTGGCATCTTTTCAAGAGTTCTTCTTTCTCCTTCTTCTAGGGTTCCATCTGGGTAGATTGTACCTAGGATTTGCATGTTTTTCCTTTACGTTCATGAAAGCATAGATTGTATTTAGGAAAAGGCATTGTAAATAAAGATCTTTGAGAGAAATGAAAAGATGAATGACTTTGAATGAACAAGGAGATCATACACCAAAGATGATCGGCTAAATCAGCAGATCGAGGAAGATGCGATCCCCAGATAAGTACCCTTATTTATGATTAATACCATAGTCGATTTATTGTCATCATGGAATCGTTTTGCTAAAAGTTTGTGTTATTGAAAATATATTGAATGCTTGTTATGATCGTTGATGGCGCGTATCAACGGCTATAATCGCTATATATGGACCTGCAGACTGATCTAGGCTGCAGAGCGATTATGTACTTACTGTTATGATCTAAACATCATGAGATACGCTATGCTTCTTACATGACTCATACCGCAATGATAGGCTAAGTCATTGTTTTTAGATAGGGTATGCCGGATTGATGATCATATTTTATTACGAATCATCTCTATAGACGAATGATGGTGTGAATGATGCTTTAATGAAACTGTAGGTTTTAATGGTAGAAAAGGGGTACAAATCTGGGGTAGCATATTCCTTGATCTCATTTAATTATTATTTTAGATTCATCGATAATTAGTTGTTTAGATTAATTTATTTTTCTACATTTAGGAAAAGTGTGATAAATTTTGGTAAAATTGAATCTGTCCTTTGGTACTTCCTTAGGGGCGTTTTTAAATCTCTGAAAGAATTAATTAAAATTCACATTTCCCTATGGGTTCGACACCTTTGTTCTTGCCATACTACAATAGATTTTGTGCACTTGCAAGGGTTACACTTAAAATAGATCAGTATCCATTATATCTTTTCCCATAATTTTGGTAATATAAAAACTAACCAATGTTTAGAACCTAGTCAGCTTTTGGTTGTCATTGCAGAGGTGAGTGGGTGGTGGTTTAATGGAATATTTGATTCAGTTTTAATAGGAGACTAGGCACTATGCTCTCTGTAGGGGTGTGTGTATTCAGCACTTCAGCTGAAGTGACTGAGCAAAGGGTCCTAATCTTGTTAAATAGCTGACTGAGCAAAGGGTCCTAATCTTGTTAAATAGCTGACTGAGCGAAGGGTCCTAATCTTGTTAAATAGACCTAACAATTCCTTTACATAGCCTCCCTGTTTACCTCATTTATGCAAATTAAATAACGACACTGATTCAAAAATCGTATTTTGATGGGTAACAAGACAATGAATTCAGCAAAAATAATAAAATAAAAAATACATGCTTACAAAGAAAAAACAAAATTAAAAAAGTGACTACAAAGAACCAAAATGATATTTACGTACTCAGCAAACACCATAAATAGGCATTGTTGCACTGTATAATGGAAATAATTAGGCAAAATGGTCTTTATTGATCTGTTAATTTCAGGACATTGACCCCAGGGCATGATCCAGTACAGAAAGTTACTCTTATTCCTCGAGGACAAGTTCGTGGTCTAAATTGGTTTTTACCGGTAGACCACCGCTCTTGTTTCTAAGAAGCGATATTTGCTAGAATAGTCGGAGGTCTTGGAGGTCGAGCAAGAAGAAGTGATCTTGAGGAGAAAGCAGAGGTGACTCTTGGTGCTGGAGACTTGCATCAATTTTCAAATTTAAGAAAATAACCAGTTGGATTAATCACTGCCAGCATGTAGGGGTGCAAATTAAAATAGAAACCCGAAAACTGAGCCTTCCGAACCGGCCCGAACCAGACCAAAACTGACTGAAAATCAACACTGAACCAAACCGTTTTGGCCCAGTTTGGTTTCGGTTTTGGTAACTGAAAACCAAAACCTGGTCGTGTACGGTGTGGAAACAGACGAAAAACCCAAAAAAAAACTAAAGAAGAATATGAAGAAAACCGAAAATCAAACCAACCCAAGGAAACCAAAATCTGATCGGTTCTTTTCAGTTTCGGTTTGGGTGGTTGAGAAATTCGGCTAACCGAAACTGAAACTTTTCGGTTAGGATTCGGTTTTCGGTAGACCGATACCAAAACCGAAATTTTGGTATCAATTCGGTTAACCCAATTTACACCTCTATCAACATGTAGTGAAAAATAAGTACAAATTTTGCAACCAGGCATCATGGTTTAGAACAAAATATGAAGGATGGGAAAATCAGATAACTTGTCAACCTATTCAAAAAATTGCCCACTTCCAATTGCATATTTGAACGGAAATTTTCACATTTTGGGAAATAAGTAAAGAAGTCAAAAGAGTTCTCCGTTAGATGTCAGCGGGTTGTCGGCTGCACAGCCCACCGACCGGTTTCGAACAAGGTCAAGATTCAACTCAACCTTCGGGTGGTCGAGAGTTAAATGGATTGGGTTGAAACAGGCAAATTTTGATGCAACCCAACCTGACCTGATAAACTATGTATATTACAGGGGTTTGAGGGGGATTAGTGGTTAATGAACCAACCCATCCCAACCCAGTTTTTCGACCCGGGTCAACGTAGATTTGACACAACCCGATATGGTCTGTTGACAACTTGATGCTAATTGTGGACGATGATAACTATTTTTCATTTTTAAACAGCCGATTAGTTTATCTTTGATTACTGATCAGATGGTCACAACGTTTGGGATGTCCAAGATTGAGCCATGGGCATTGACAGATCCAGTAGTACAGAGCAGTGATGTTGTACTGAGAATGCTAGCATGGAATTCCATGTCGGAAAAACTTGCAGAAGATATCGATAAGGCAGTAAAGGAAATTATTGAGAACGCATACGAAGTTGCGAAGAACCACATAAGGAATAATCGAGAAGCTATCGAAAAGCTAGTGGAGGTGCTATTGGAAAAGGAAACTGTCACAGGAGATGAATTTAGAACAATTTTATCTGAAGTTTCGATAATTGGTTGGACAAAATAGATACAAACTTTGTTCCTGAGCTTATCAAAGTATGAGCAGCCTCATTGATATAGAATTATACGGTCAAGTAGTGTAATAATAAATCCCAAGTATTATTTGTGATACTAAAATGGTCATATCATTGAGAAACTATTATGTGGTCTGAGACTTGACGCTAAACTATTACGCGATCTGAGACTCAAACCAGGTCACACGTGAACCTATCTGACCGGTCTAAGATGACTTAAAACTACTTCATATCAATTCATTAACCATCTCTATGAAACAAGAATGGCTTGAATCTTCATTAGCCATAAAATAAAGGCTTTAGGTCGATTGGCGAAAAGAATCTGACTAGAAACTGATGGCAACTAGTGAACACAGCGGTTCAGCCAGGTGGGAGGTGGATCTTGGTTATAAAAACATCTAATCTAATACCGGACGGAACAGACTCAAAAGGAGCGGCTTTCTTTCTGCCGAAAGAGGCTAGAGAGACAAGTGGAGTTCATTATACTTTAGAGTTTCTGGCAGTCAAGTAATAAGCACAAAAGATACAGAAGATCCAATAGTTTATACAGAAAGCTTTCATGATATATAACAGTATCTATCTGTCTATGGTTTCACTAACTGTGAACATATTCTAGTACGTCTCAGAAAATTCAAAGAGAGGCTCACTCCATGCTATGGATAAGAGCTTAGGAGCTTACAAGTTAAAACAGACACATTTTGCGTTTTGAAAAATCTGAATGCCTCGTAATTTTAAGATTTGGGCTTAATTCAGGGCTCACTGAAATCATCAGACATCAACAGATCTTGAATTGTCGATCTTGGGTTGGGCATTAACATTTCCCGCATAGAAGCCGATCTTAGGCTACACAAAGCCAAATTAGCCACTAAAGAAGCTGCAATTGAGATTACAATATAAAGAGACCAGGCTCTATCCATCTTGCTTAGCACACTCTTGATCAATCCTCCCATGGAAGCACCACTCCACAAGAAAACCATTAATTGATCTGATAGAATTTAAACCAATCCTTCAGAGGGGATCACAAGATCCTTCTTCTGACAGGAAATCAATGTCCTCATTAATTGTAGGCATGGCTCAAAATATTGACCGATAATTCAAATTATCGGACGAAATGATTCAGTTTCGATCCCCACCGAAACGAAATTTTGGTCAAAAAATGTATGGAGGAGAAATTTTGGTCAAAAAATGAACCGAAAATGAAACCGCTATTTTGATCCTTGATTGTGAGCATCTGAAATATGACTTCCATATCAAAGAAGCAGCTGGCGCGGAAGCACCCAAATGTCACCACCGATCCACACGATGAACACTCTAACAATAATGCCAAAGAGAGAAAAAATGATAGTGGCTAATGTGAAGTCTCAACCCTACTGACTTCTTTCGTAAGCGCGAATAATGAATTGCAGTGGTTTTTGGTCAAACTCAGACACCAGCAGGTAGGGATGCAACGTTTGATTGCCAAAACTGATCCCGAACGGTCCGAAAACAGATACGGACTAATCCAAACTGAACCGATTCCGGTTCAGTTTGGTTTTACTGAACCGTTTAGATAGGGTGAATATTAAAAACCGAAAAACACAGACACACACCGAAAAAACCACAAAATTCCTTTAAAATATGAGAAAATTTGTAAAAATCTGATTTGAAACCAAACCGAAAAAACCGAAAGTTTCAGGTTTCAGGTTTCGGCTCGGTTTCAAAGAAAAAACCGACTCATTTCGGTCCGGTTTCAGTTCTAGCTGAACCGAACCGAAAACCAAAAATTTCGGCTTCAGTTTGGTTCGGTAAACTGAACTTGCATCAATACCAACAGGTAAAGGACGAAGAGATTGATCTCACGAGCAGGTAAACAAAGCACATCTATCTAATTCACGACCAAGGTTTTTGAATTCTGCTATGCAATTTTCCTACTGGTTATCTAATATTCAAGCTTGTCAATTTCAAAAACAAAACCCTTAAAATGAATTACCTTGGTCCTCTAAGAATTCTCTTATTCATCTGCTCTATGTCCTCAGTAAGAAAATCAATAAACTTAAATATCCCACATCGCTTGTGGGCTAGGTCTTGGGCTGTATATAACTTGGGCAAACAGTAGTAAATATTACTCGGTTATTAGGTTTTCGAATTTTGCTTACTACTCCAAACTTTTGTGTTTTGGCAAAAAATACTCTAACTTCAAATTTTTTAGAAAAACAATATTTTCACGGATTTTAAAACTTCAAAATACCATGAAAATACTGTTTTTTCTAAAAATTTCACGATATTTTGAAGTTTCAAAATCCGTAAAAGTATTGTTTTTCTAAAACATTTGAAGTTGAGTTTTTTTTTTTTGAGGCATTATTTTCTAAAGTGCTCATATTTAAACTTACCAACGAATTGTCCATCCATAAGTTCAAGGCAGTTTCTATTTTAGAAAAAATAGAACTTATTAAATTGTCCATCCATAATTTGAGTATCGACAAATTCTCTTTTTCTTATTTCTTAATAAAAAAAAATTTAACATATTGTTGAATGGTCCATGGCTAAATATTTTAGTAAAATTCTCCATTGATGACTTCACAAACACTTTTTCAAAGAGTTGATTCAATACATCGTGGGAACATGTATTTCTGCCTGCCGATATTTGCAACCAATGATTCTATAGTTGCAACTAGGGTTTTTCCATGTTGATACCGTTGACCTCTTTTAATCGGGCGATAGAGATGGTGTTTCGTCCCAATTTTGGACAAGACTAATCTCTATATCCTAGGTAATGTATCGTGCGGTTAGATTCAATGCAGCACAATACCAACAAGGGTACCTCTATATCCTAGGTAATGAATCAAAATTGACTATCTGATAGGTGCGATGTGATCTCAAGATCATTTGTGTGGAAGATCGAGGTGAAACACGACCTAATATTCAAACGGTAAGTTTTTTATTTCACATGTCACACATCCCCAAAACATGGCCCTAAAAATGTTTGAGCGTGATGTGTGTCATATGATTCAAGGGATTTTTTTAGAGATCAATGACATTTGGAAAAGAAAAAAAAGGACAATTTGATAGGTGCAACATGAACTTAAGAATCTTTGTGTGGAGAATCGGGGTAGAACCCGATCTCCATCATCTAATCCGAAGCAATCAATAGTATTGAAGGGGTTTCCAGCGTGGGCACTAATAGAGGTACCCATTATATAGGGTAGCTCTGTTCACGCCTACGCATTCTCTGAAAGCGCCCACATGTGCAACCCCTTAAAAGTTGTTGATTGCATCGGATCTGATGATGGAGATCGTGTTTCACCCCGATCTTCCACACAATGGATCTTGATATCATTTTGAACATATCAGACACTCAGTTTTTTATTTCACATGTCATAAATCTCCAAAAAATGCCCCTTGTACGCAATGGCACACATCACTCTCAAACGTTATAATAGGGTCATATTTTGGGGGATCTGTGATATGTGGAATCAAATATTGATCGTCTAATAGGTGGGACGTACATGATCTCAAGATCCTTTTTATAGATGATCGGGGTTAAACCCAATCTGCATCATCTGATCCGACTCAATCAATGGGTTTTATGGGTCTCCAACATAAGCGCTTTCAGAGAATGTGTAGGCGCGATTAAAGCTATCCCATTATATAATTGCAGGCAATAGCTCCCACTATTTGAAGGGAGCGACTACTCTGAAAGCGCCCACGTCTCAGACGCCTTAAAAATCATTGATTCCTTCGAATCAGATGATGGAGATCATTTTTCATCCCAATCTTCCATACAATAAATCTTGAGATCATGGCACACCTATTAGGCGGTCAGTTAGTCGGTCAGTTTATGATTCCATGTGTCACAAGTCCCAAAAAATAGTTCTAAAATTACGTTTGAGTCTGATGAATGTTCTATTGTATGCGATCCACCATATATTAGTGTCTAAACGTTGTTGAATGGTCTGTCGTATGCGATCCACCATATATTAGTGTCTAAACATTAATATATATAATACATAGAAGCCGTAGCAGTTTTCATATTTTTCCCTTAAATGGTGTCACATATGTGTGAGAGAGAGAAACTTCTACATCTAGGGGTGTAGAAGGGTCGGGTCAAGTCGGGTCAACTTGACGGGTTAAGCAATACAACCTACACGAACGGATTTGCTTTCAGATTTCTTACCCATCAGGTCGACTCGAAAATCTCAGCCATTTGATTAAACAGGTCTGGCTCTGGTTATAGTTTTCTGATATGAACCCGTCTTGACCCAATCCAACCCGACTTGACCCAACACCCTACCTTATATGTTTAACTTAAGTTTGCCCCAACCTAACCTGAATCTTTTCTAATCGGGACGGTGAGTCGGTTCGATTAAGGGTTTCAATAAATCTCTCTAAGATTTCATTATCTAATTGTTTCTAAAAAAATGAAAGCTAGGCATAATTTCCTTATCTAACTCATCCTTGTATTTATAAGGTGTGAGTTGGGTTATATTAGTCAACCCTCACCACTATAGTTGGTACTCTCTCACGCTGCTCCACAATTGTCATATGTGTACACGTGCCTGCTCGTCTGTTGTCGAGGCTGTCTCGGCCGAATGACCGTATAAAAAAATATGGTGTCAACTGATTGAAAAATGAGTGATGAAACATAATATAATTTTACTAGTCAATTTTCCGTGTAGTTGACACTATTGACTCCACAATTTTATATTTTCTTATTTTGATTTTTTTTTCTATATATATAATAGTTATGTTCATCAAGTCGTTCCTTTATGTAGCAACTGATCATGTGCTTGAGTGCCATGTGACCGTAAATTAATATGGGACCAAATAAGTTACCGGGTCCTTAATACCAAGCTATCTTTATCGATAGTAGTAAGGAATGATGGGATTCGATAGAAGCATTCACGAATAAAACTCATGAGCATTGCCCAATCTAGGCAATAAGAAATGGTCATGTCAAGCCACGGGTGTATTTCTTTTTTTCATTTTCAAGTGCTTCATATAGATGATCATCACATGAACCACACAATTTAAAATTCACGCATATTAAAGCATTGAAATCATTCAATCAAATTCACGCATATTAAAGCATTTGAATCATCAAATCAAATCATTGTAATATGGACTAAACATCGATCCAATCAAATCATTGGGACAAAAAAAACGATCTCTATCATCTGATTCAAGGCAGTCGATCAATAATTTTTATAATGGGAAACCATGTGTTCTTCACCAGTTTAACGAGTGCAAATAACTTCATCCATTTGTTTTTCTTCTTTTTTCATCAGGTGCTATAGGGCCCATTTATGGGTGTATCGGTGTGCCACTGCAACTTTAGGTCTAGCAAGCGGAGATTTGAAGACCGATGCATCGACATATTGGCTGGGACCGAGGCCTACATATATAATAACCATTTCATTCTATTTCAGTGTCCTTGAAATCCGTGAATACTAATTTGATATTCGTGAATATTCAAAATTTTGAACCCAAAAAATCCGTGCAGTCTTGATTACGCAAAAGATTTTGAATTTATTTATTTGTTTTCTCATCTTATCTCTTTGATTTTGATGGGGCTGAAAATTCGCATTAACAAGCACATGTGGACTAAGATTTGTCAGTGTACGGGGAGCCAGCCAAAGTAGCACATGACTCCTCTACCAAACCCAAACTAAAAATATAAAGTATTAAAAAACATCATTTAATGGTGTTTCAGAGTACAAGGTGGAGCACCTTATCATCGAAATCTCTCACCCCATATATCTAAATATCTTGATCAAAGAAGTACGTGGCACAATAGGCTCAAACTTTTATTTTTAAATTATCTTTAGGGATGTGTGGCAAGTAGCATAAAAAATTGACTCTTTTATAATATGAAGACCTATTGTGAAGAGGATTGGGATGAAAAACGATCTCCATTGAATGATTCTAAGCCATCAATGATTTTTCACATGTACCCTTAAAGAAACATTGGGTGCAAATAAAGGTTTTTATAAAATGATAGATGGGTAGGTCAAATGAAAAGGGAAATGCGTGAAACGTGTGAACTCTGAAGATAAGAATAAGTACTAAGAAAAGGAAATTAATAAAAGCAATAAGTAATTTAATAAAAGCTAGGAGTCTGTATCTTTCTGCACCACGTAAATTCAATATTAATTTATTTAGAAATTGAAGCATCACATGTCCAATTAGGGTCTATAAATTGATCATCGAATAGGGTCTACAACATATCTCCATCGACTGGTAGTTTGAGAGAGAGAGAGGAACAGAGAGAGAGATGAAGAATGTGCAACTGATCATAATGGTGTTGGCAGCCATCTTCGCGATGTCTGCCTTCTCCATCGATGCTCGGCTCAACCACCAGTTGGTTCTCAAAGCTATGGGCATCAACACCGGTAAACATAACCACCATTTTAGCTAAATCTGAGAAATAAGATGTAATATGTGTTCATACATAACTTCTCTATCTTTATAAACATAACCACCATTTTATCTTTATATTACATATCTTCTTTGCTAGTATATATAATCAGAGAAATAATAAAACAATTATTATTTCTCTCATCCTATCTCCTTCTCTCTCGACACTTGTCTCAAACGTGCACTTTGCCAGTATATATAACTTGAAATTCCATTAATAACATGTGACGTTTTACTATATTTTCTTTTCAGTTTCTAGCCATTCCTACGGTGAGAAATCGTGCGACCCTTGCATATGCACCAGAAGCTATCCTCCGACCTGCTGGTGCGGCTATCTTGGGGAGAAATGCTACGATGCTTGTGCCTGCATCTGCAGTCAATACCCTTCTCCTTTTACTGCGACCTGTTATTGTGAGGATGATGAAAAAAATTACTGTGCTATTGACCTAGCAGAAAAGCCGGATAAGGAGTAGCAGAAAAGCCAATAGGTTTTTTGCGAGCGTGCTATCTATCTTTAAATAAAATAATGTAAAGCTCGTAGTAGTAGCTCTACATGTTGTGGCATATATGTATCAGTTGATGAATCTATCAACTTCTCTTGTCGATATAGGCAGAGCTGTTTCTAATGCCTTTTCTTCTCTTATTGTTTTGCACTTTTCCTTTACCATCAATGCCTGAGTTTCGTGGGGCTCACAACATGTGGGAGAACTATATATACTGAGATCCGTGAAAATGAAATATTTATGGGGTGTCCTAATACATCATAAGCACACCTTAATTATGGTTAGTGCACCCCATCACTTAACGACGATTGGAGGCCTATGAATGGGCCACTCTCTTGAATCCTTCAAAAAATCCTAAGCATCTGATAGAGGGCACCTTTGTTTTTATTTGGCCCTAAATTTTTCCCTACATGGTAGGCTATTGAAGAGTAAGACATAGCTACCAAAATCTCCATGTGTTTTATTGAAAAAAAACTCGGTTAAAACCTATTTTTTGTTTTTCATAGAACGCCCAAAACACATTTAAAAGCATTTTTTTTCTAAAATACTATTTTTTCTTTTTAAATCACGATTTTATGTTTTAGATGGGTTTTCTACAAAAAAATTTCAAAATTTCCTTATTTTGTTAAAAGAATATTTCTTTTAAATATTTTAAAATATTTTCATTACCTTTTTCCAAATGCTTCCCAAAATGAAACTATTGATGGGATAATGCCTCCTCACCGACATTTATACACCAAAATGGTGTTCGAATGATCTCATGTCATTAAAGTTAGATTTTTTTTTTCTCGTATCATTGAAGTAATGATTTATCATAATTTTGATGAACATTTGTGATCAATCTAAATTTTCTAAGTGACAATCTATCCTTGGAACATGTCTCATCCTAAAGAAACTAACATGCGGATAAATGGATGTAAACCATCTAATTGAAAAGTTTATTATCAGTCGTTAAAAAATACAACAGGTAATGTGATAGTCCCTGGAACATCCGATGGTTTATCTCTCCTTAAAATATTATTTTTGGGCAAGTTGCACTTCAATCTATGGTCTATCCCTTTGACGGCACAGATCACCAGCCCAAAGCTTAAACGCTTAAACCATTGATGATGTGAGATCATTTAAACATCATTTTGGAGTTTATTTGGAGAGTGTCAATTATAGATGTTCTATTATAGGCTCAGTTTTAAGTGAGTTAATTTGAAGGTATGTTGATCTTCAGTTGGCAAAAGGGAACATGATTGATGGTTGATGGTATGGGATTCACGTTCACTTTTTGAGATGTGTGCCACATGGAATTAACATCTGATCGTTGGATGGTAGCCCTATGATCTCAAGCATTGAGGCAAAAAACAATTTATATCGTCTGATTTGAAATAATCTAATGGATTTTTCCCTTGCTTAAGTGAGGTTGCTATAGCCAAATTAAATACAGGTCATATCTAATGAGAGAGTTTAGCACAGAGAGGCCCTTGCTGCTCCGTCATTAATATCCACGGGACCTGCAAAACATATATTCAACTAATGATCCTTTACTATCTCTAATGAAGCCCCAAATGAAGGCACCTTCATCACTAACTCACCCATTAGTACTACTATTCGTAAAGTCGGTCTTCAGTTTTGCCCAAGTCATCAATACTTCTTTTCATAACGTCAATCTTCAGTTTTGCCCAATAACACTGCTTCCTGGTGACATAGAACGCGGTGACTAATATTCCAAAGAGATAGAATCTGACCATCAGACGGATCACATTCTAAGCATTTCCATTCTAATAACAACTTTACAAATTTTCTTAAGCAAAATTCTATTTTGAACTTACTCCCCTACCCCTCCTACTCTTCTCGTGCCATACGTTCAGGAACGGAGCTCAAAACCGACACGTATCGGACGATACGTATCGGAATAGTAAAATATCGGACGATACATTGAATGTATCGTTCAAGCATTTACATACAAAATGGCGATACGGTACATTGAATGTACCATATCGTCCAAGTCTGATACCGATACGTATCGTCTCCTCTCTCCTATCTTTTAGATGTCTCCTCTCTCTCTCTTATCTTGTAGACGTCTCCTCTCTCTTATCTTTTAGACGTCTCCCTAACCAAATACGCTATTTTAGACTCTCCTATTTTTTTAGGAGCAATAGTTCAACCACCCTCCTAAAACTTCTCTTCTTAAATTATATCCTAATACATATCTTTCTGTGACGACCCGACTTTTCCAATCCTTACGGTATAGGAAAGGCCGGTTCATCAACTTATTGATTGCTCAATAAGCCGTATTCAAACAGAAGCCGGCACATAACAATGATCTAAAACAGAGGCAAAGTAGAGATAAACCATACATCAAAAGCTTTATATAACAAATCTATCACTATGAGGAACCAAAAGGAACCACCGGTGATGGCCAATCCAACACCTAAACTAATGGTTCACGATGATGGTTCCTCAAGTGATATCAAAAGAACAAAATAAGGCCTAGGGCCCAATATTCAAAACAATATTCAAACAAAATACCAAAAATATAGGATCTAGAGATCAAGGGAAGAACTCCTCAGCAGGTAAATCTAATTCCTCCTCAGGAATATAGTCAGAATCCTCCAAATCTTCCGATCCCAAATCAGTCTCAGCACCTGTGACGTATAGTCGAGGGTGAGCTAACAACAAAGCCCAATAGAGGAAACAGATCTATTTGCATTTCATTATAAGTAAAGGTTTTTTTCAAAGGACAGAATTCGGATCAAATATGGTTTTCAAATGATGCTTTGCAAACGAAATCTCCAGTTCTAATCCTGAGTTAAAACTGATACATAATCTGATGTGTTCGAAATTTTCTGACTGAGCATGCTTCTTATATTAAATTTATAACTTAATTTTATCTCTCAAATTTCCTATAGCATGAGAGCAAGGTGTATTACCGATGGGAAAACCCTACTGACCATCGTCGTTCATGAACCCTTTTTCTGAATGCAACAAGCCCCTACGCTATGAGGGAAACTTGCGCCAAAGTTATACCGTCAACACGGTTGGTAGAATCTAGGGCATCGTTCTGACGTACCTCAAATCAAATGCAAATGCTAACGTATTTCAATACTTATATTCATAACATAATCGATTTTGGAAGTTCTGATTCAAAAGTTCTGATTCAAGATTTAACTGAGGTTCTGAGGTTCAATTTGCAAAGTTCTTAGTTATAACAAGGTTTCCAAATTTTCAGATTTGTGTCGTAAAATCAGAGTTTCATTCATGCTGTGTGCAACTGAATTTCCAAATTATACTTCTTATTTTAACAGCAAAACAGTCTTTACTTACAATTTAATGCAAATAAAATACAAGGTTCCCCTACCTTATCAAAGAGCTTCCAATCAAGCACAAAAAAAAACAAATCCTCACCAAGGACTCCCAACAAAAACATATATTAACACTCTCTGTTAATATAAAACCAAAAAATCAAACCAAGAGATTGATCAAAATTCAACAAAATTTGAATGCGAAGCAGATGTAATTACCCTCGAATTCAAATTAAATGGTCGATTTGAAATTCGATGGTCGAATCCAAAATCGACCATCGAATTCCCAAATTTCGCATCGTGCCTTAATTCATCAATTGACATGATTTTCAAATCGACGTCGATTTAATTTCGACGATGATTTTGAAATCGACGATTTAATTTCCTGTGTTCTGTGGCTGTGCACTTTGACATTCACGGTTCTTTTTCCGATCTTTTTCACAGCTAAACCTCTTCTTTATTTCACATATATATGTTCTAATTTCTAACAATAGTCTCTACAGATTTTCATACAAAGATTTTCAGTACATACCTCCTTTTTGGCTCCAAATGGTAGGTCCCTTCGTACCAATTTGTGCTCCAAAATCAGTTTCTAACCCAGGGGTTCAATGGCATCAGCTTTGTTCATTGCAACCCTTCCTCTTTGGCACAGATTTACAGGCACAGGGATGTCTTCTCCTCTATCTTTCCCTTCTCATAGCTTAAACAGATCTAAAGACCATCACCAACACGTTCAATGGTCAAGATGGGAGGAGGATCTCTCTTTCTTCTTAGATCTAGGATTTAAAATAACCTTGCATGGTTATTTTCCTTAACTTTTCCAACGAGAGAGAGATAGAGAGATAGAGAGATAGAGAGATAGAGAGATGCAAGCTTCACTTGCAATCTCTTTTATAACCATATTTCATGTTAACCACTAACACCTCCTTATTGTGTATGCCAATGCGTGCATGACTTGCACACCTCTCGAGACCAAATCCTTTGGTCATGTCCCTCATCATAACCAATACTAACAAAAAAACTCATAAAATAACATAATTATTTTTGGGCACGCTTATCGAGGTAAACGAAAATAGGTTTAAAATATCGGGGATATTACATTCACCCCTCCTTAGGAATTTTCGTCCGCGAAAATTGAACATGATACACACGGACAATAAAGAAGAGAAAACATGGGCACCTGTGACGATCCCACAGGGCACGCAAGCCAAGGGATGGGATCCGTAGTAACATGGATGTACTGCATGTGGCATCGAAGGCCATAGTGGATTGCATCCGTACATGGATGCCCACACCCCAAGTGTCACGTCTTGGAGACCGATGCATGGACGCATGAAGTCACAAAGAGATCAAAAATGTATCAAAACTAACACGTAGAATCAGAGTGACAGAAGCAAACCCACACAAGTGTCTAAAAGAGATATTTACCAAAATATATGTAAAAGTAAACTCATGCTGAATGATCCATATATACAAACAAGGCTAAACAAGGGATCTAAAATCACGAAAAGACAGAAAAATAAAGGATAACAAAAGAAGGACCACCAGGTCCTAATAATCCGTAATGTAAAATAAAAGAAGGACCACCAGGTCCTAATAATCCAAGCTGTATAATAAGTACAGACCGATAGTGACAAAAATAAATCAGTAACCCCTCTACCAAGCATACTAAGAATCCCCAACTGTAGATGGACCCGCCCGATCCGAAACATCATCACCGTCAACAGCAGCATCATCACCCGCATCAGTAGTGGCCGAAGGAGGAATACTAGTATCAGCGCCCGATGTCGAAGGGCGATATCTTATATAGCTTCGGATATCGCCATATACGCGGTGTAGTCATCGAAACGCGTCGCATCGAGATAAGAGAGAGCGCGCCATGGACATCCAACTCGACGCATAGAGCCGGTGTGGTGGGTGAGCTCTTGAATCGATGGCTCATCGCGGTCATCTGTCGGTGAACTACGAGAGCGTAAGGATATCGCCTGTAATGAGGGCAACATGAGCAGGATCCTCATCGGCATCACGTGCATCCGCATCAGGAACTGCTGGTTCTTTAAGAGGTTTCACAAGGCGACTGTAGGTTTGACCCCAATTGACCAGTTTATACATCTTTCTACCAGCAGTAGACTTGAGTTCGGTAGGAGAAATGTCATATTCGGGACCCGCTTGATAATTTTCAATCATGATAGAAATTAAACGGGCATAGGGAATGCCCTTCTTCGGCGTTTTGATTTGCTTTCCCATTTTCTCACGTGCCTTGATAAGCCCCTTTAAAAGTACCTCAGGAGCACTAAACCATCGCTCTTTAAAAGCAGCAAATAAAATCTGTTGGAGGGGACCGGTGCGCTCAGATTTATGTCCAAGAGGGTAAAGGGTAGTCTTAAAAATTTTATCCAAAATCCACATAGATTCTGGCATATGTGTGCGAACAATGGACCTACCAGACCCGTGACGTCCTTGCGTCATTTGAGTCATTACCTCGTGAGAAGGGACTGGTTTAGGAAAGGGAGGACCTAGTCCCATGGTTTTAGAGTATTGCAACGGGCAACGTAGTGCCATCAAAGTCAAAATATAATCTAATCAATTTTAGTGTAAATTTTCTTCTCGTCCTCGCGGCGCATATGTTGGTAAAACAGGCGCACTAAACGAGGATAAAAATGGGCACTAAAGTCAGTGCACAGGAAGGTTAGCTGGGCTTTTTCAAGGTATTCACTACCTTTGTGGTAGTTTGTTGGTCAAATAATTCGTGAAAACATACTCATTGGCGAAGCCCTTGATGCTCAAAATTCATTGGTGCTCGGGCATTGGAGGGGGCACAGATGGTGTGGGCTGAGAAGGTGGTGGAACCGACTGAGGTGGTTCCCGGGGCTGTGTGGCTGTTTGTGTAGGGCGGCTAGAGGAACCAGCTTTCGAAGCCGGCCTCTTGGAGGTGGGGTTGCGAATAGGGGTCTGCTTCTTAGGCCCCATTGCAAATAAAACAACAAAAAATGCAAGAAAAACCCTCCAAACAGATGCAAAAACCCACGAAATCTTGAGATGAGGGAGGTATTTACCTGAGGAAAAGCCCCAAATCGGGTTTGCAATGAAGGAATTCGAATCCCCTTGACAATGTAGTGCACTCCTCCTTAGATTTGCAGCCAAAATACAAAGAGAGCCCCAAATCGGCAAATCGCTCCAAACCCTAGCTCAAAAATCCCCAAAAATGTTAAAACCCGAATGGCAACAGAGGGTTTCAACCCTCACTTAAATCGAGAAAATCGACCCTCGATTTCAAATTCGTGGGTCGAATTGGAATTCGACCGTCGATTCAAAAATCGACACTCGATTTTTTTTGAAAATTTCTCAGGCCTAAATTTGGCCTTAAAATGCCTATAATCAATGCAGAAAAATCGACCCTCGATTTCATAAATCGACCCTCGATTTTTCAAGTGTCTGAGGTCTTCAAAATTTCAAAATTTTGACATTTTTAAAGCATTACCTTGGGTCCAAATGGATCATTTGTGAGTCCATTTCATGCAAAACATTCGATTCTGAGATAATAGCTATATATGGGTCAATTTGGACTAAAAAGTTTTACGAAAATAAACTTAAAAATTTGTTGTGAAGGAAAATAGCAAGTCCGGGTCTGATTGGACTCTTGAAAAAGTTACAAACTGAGCATATTTTGGACCATGACCATGACATGTCAAGGCCAAATGGTTCAGTAAATGTCCAAATAGGTAAATGACCATAGACCGAATTTAGGTCACTAGACCTATAGTGAGTAGCAATCCGATTTCTATAATGTAGGGATTTCGATATAGACCCACTCAGTAAAAATACCTTGATCCTCCAAAATTTCTCACAGAAATATTTATATGTATATATAAAACCAATAGGTACACATAAATGTCAAATTATTACACAGTCTACACAAAGTGAGAAATATAAAATTTTAAGCAAAAAGGCTCGGAAATTGGTCCCGGAGCTCAGCTTCACGCTCCCAAGTGGCTTCCTCCGGTGTATGATTCCTCCATTGTACAAGAACCAAAGGAATCGTTTTAGTGCGTAGGATCTGCTCCTTGCGATCCAAAATCTGAATCGGGTCCTCAATCACCGTCAAACCCTCCTGAAGCTCAATGGGTTGGTAATCAAGCACGTGAGTCGGGTCACGTATGTATCGACGAAGCATCGACACATGGAAGACGTTGTGCATGCTAGACAATTGTGGCGGTAGCGCCACTCGATAAGCAACCTCTCCGACTCGGCCTAATATCTCAAAAGGCCCAACGTACCGAGGACTCAACTTCCCTCGCTTTCCGAACCTCATAACGCCTTTCGTAGGCGAAATCCGAACAAAGACATTCTCACCGACCTGAAAATCCACGTGTCTCCGTTTGAGATCGGCGTAGCTCTTCTGACGACTCTGAGCTACTCAGAGTCGCCACAGATCAACCGAACCGTCTCTGCGTGCGCTCAACTATCTCAGTCCAATAATGAGCTTCTCACCCACTTCTTCCCGTTCAACGGCGATCGACACCGTCGTCATATAAAGCCTCGAATCGAGCCATACCAATGCTAGCACTCGAAAGCTATTATTGTAGGCGAACTCTATCGAGGCAAGTGTTGGTCCCATGACCCGTGAAAATCCAACATACATGCTCTCAACATGTCCTCAATGATCCGTTCACGCTTCTCGCCATCCGTCTGGGTGAAACGCCAACTAAAATCAAGACGAGAACCTATGCCTTCCTGAAATCTTTGCCAAAAATGTGAAGTAAACAACGGGTCTCGATCAGACACAATACTGGCCGGTATCCCATGCAGTCTAACAATCTCCTTTAAGTATAACTCTGCAAGTCTACTGGCTGTATAGGTGGTATTATATGGCAAGAAATGAGCAGACTTGGTTAGTCGATCTACAATGACCGAGATGGCATTGTTCTTTCTCGATGTCTTGACAATCCGAGTATAAAATCCATTGAAATGGCTTCCCATTTCCACTCGAGCCTGAGTAAAGGCTGCAATAGACTGCGGATTACGATGATCAACCTTAACTTTGTTGACAAACCAAACACCGCGACACGCATTACTCGGCGTCGCGTTTCAATCCTCGCCACCAGAAAGTCTTCATCAAGTCCTGATACATCTTGGTGCTACGGGATGTATGGCATCTATGGTTGTGTGAGCCTCTTCCGTAATGGTGTCCCGCTCGATATTCGACGGTACACATACACGGTCGTGAAATAATAAGGTTCCATCCGTCAGATAGAGAAGTCTTTCATCGCCATTCTCGACATCTCGTCTGATTGCCATGAGCTCATCATCGGTCATCTCTTTCTTAATATTCTCAAGAGCGAGGCGCAAAGACAAGAGTAGCCATCAATGCTCCCGAGCCTTTTACATCAAACCGTGAGCGCCCAAAGCCATATCTTCCAATAGCTTCCATCGAATCCGGCTCACAAGATGTGATAATCGAGTCAAGACCTTTCATCGAGAGCATCAAGCGACATTTGCCTTTCCTGATGGTATCGAATCGAGCAATCGTAGTCCTTCAAGAACTCCATCCACCGTCATCGCATATTCAAGTCCTTTTGAGTGAAGAGGTACTTGAGACTTATGATCGGTGAATATATCAAAACTTCACCGTAGAGGTAATGTCGCCAGATCTTCAAGTAATATAATCACGCTAGCTCTAAGTCATGCGTCGGATAGTTTCTTTCATGGTCCTTCAACCGCTTAGAACCATAAGCAATGACCCGCTTCGTGTTGATTAAGCACACACTTAGTCCGCCATAGGAAGCATCACTATATATCGCAAAACCTCCACCGCTCAAGGTATAGCAAGCATCGGTGTCAGTAGTCGCGACGCTTAACTCCCCGAAACTCGCCACACTGCTCGCCCAAATAACTTAGCATTCTTTCTTGTGAGTCCGTAAGTGGACCTCGATATCTTTGAAAAACCTCGACAAATCGCCGATAGTACCTCGCCAAACCAAGGAAACTTCGACCTCAGAATCGCCGAGGTTGTTCCCATGTCACCACGTAATCTATCTTTGTAGGATCCATCGAGATACCCGCTAGACTACGTGTCCCAAGAAACTAACTCCGCTCAAGCCAAAACTCACACTTACCGAAGTTTGGCATACAACCGATGGTCCCCGAGTGTTTGAAGAGCTATCTTGAGATGTTGTACATGCTCCTCTCGGTTTTCGAATAGATGAGGATATCATCTACAAAACTACCACAATTTATCAAGATGTGGTTTGAACACCGCTCATCGTGTCCATGAAAGATGCAAAGATTCGCCAATCCAAATGGCATCACTAGAAACTCATAGTGGCCATAACGCCATCCAAACGCAGCCTCTTGGATATATCTTCCGCCTTGATCTTGAGTTGGTGATAGCGACCGATCAATCTTTGAAAAGAACCTTGCACCTCGCAATTGATCAAACAAGTCGTCTATCCGCGGAAGAGGATAACGATTCTTAATCGTCATCTTGTTGAGTCGCTATAATCGATACACGACGCATCGATCCATCCTTCTTTTTCACAAATAGAACTGGTGCCCCAAGGAGAAACACTCGGTCGATAAAGCCTTTGTCTAACAGACTCAATCGCCTTGAGCTCATTAACTCAAAGAAAGCGCCATCCGATATGGAGCTGGTTAGCATCGGCGCTAGCTAGCTCAATCGCGAACTCAATCTCTCGGTCGTGGTAATCCGGTAAGTCCTCCGGAAAGACATCAGATAATCGCAAACCACCTTGATAAGAGCCAAGTCGTTCTTCTTCTCGGTAAAATCTTGCAAATAGGCGGATACCCATCGCACTCATTCTTCATCATACGCCGCTTTAATGGTGAAACCAACGGCGCAACCTTGGATTTGACTCCACGAATCGGAAGGACTTTCGCTTTGGCGGTGGAAGGTCACTATCTTCCGATCCCACGCCGCGTGATAAGTCGCCAACCAATCCATTCCGAGAATGACGTCGAACCCTTCCATGCTCAACGTAATCATGTTTGGCCAATGTCTCGTGCTCATCAATCATCACAATGATCGACATGTCAGATCAAGGCACACCGAACTCCCCGTAGGAATCTTGACATTTAGAATGAAAGCAAGGGGTTCGGGAGTAATTCCCAACTTCTCTGAGAAAGAAGGAGTAATAAACGAGTGTGTAGACCCAGGGTCTATAAGTACTCGTGCTTCAATTTTATCCATGTCATCTCGACTACTCATCATAAGGGTACCTTTAGTTAAAAAGTTTTGTTAATTATATGCAATGATTTCTATGTGGTTCAACATAATTGACTTGAATTCAAATTTTAAACAATAATAATTGAATCAATGCATAAATGACATCTCAACTTTAATGATCCTTTGCATAAGCGACCTTGAGCTGCATTAATGAAACCTGCGTAGAGGTCGATACAGAGTGACCGTCAGTCCTTTCTCAACAACAGGACAATCCTTGATCATATGACCAACCTGTCCACACCTGAAGCATGCTCCAGTGTTCCGTCTGCAATCCTCTGTTTTATGTGTTTTCCCACATCTTGTACACAGTGGAGTAGAAACAGGAGTAACAGCTGATCCCTTCGTTGAACCTTGAGCCACAGAAGCTCCACTCGCAGTAGTGCTCCCAGCTCTGAATGGTTGTCCTGGTGACGAACTCATGGGTCTCCGATATGAAGACGTTATCGGGTCCCAAGCAACAAATGGTCTAGAGTATGATGGTCGACTAGGGTAGGAGGAGGTCTAGAGAACCTCGGCTTTTTGTTCACTCAAGCACTCTGCCCCTGGCCAAACCTATTTTATTACTCTGCTCGCCTCAAATCGCTTTTTGAATATCTTCCTCTGCAATGAGGGCCTTGGACATAACGCCGGCATACGTCTCCATTTCCCACATCGACACCCTTTCCTGAATGTTCGGCCTCAAACCTCTCTGAAATTTCTGAGCTCTCATCACCAAGGTACACGCAAGGGTGCAAATCCGAGAGTCTATCAAACTCGCGCCATACTCACAAGACAGACATCTCATCTGTTTCTTTCGAACTGGACTTCCCAATCGATGACGCACGATCTTAGGAAAATATTGATCGTTGAACGCTCCACAAACTCGCCCAAGTCCATGGAGTATTAGGGTAGTCCCGCCTCTCATCCTAGAAACAGATTTCCACCATGGGCTAGCCTCACCAAAAGTTTGAAAGATGCCCAGATTTTCTCAATATCCAGACACCGTAACACTTCAAATATCTTCTCGATCTCATCCAGCCATGCCTCGCTTCCATAGGATCCGTCGCTCGAGAATGTAGGAGGTCTCATCCTCCCGAACTCGGCGAATCCTCCCTGGCGATGTCCGCCGCCAAGATCTCTCGTCTGCCTATCAATGGTCGCGCCTGTTGAGCCATGTTAGTGGCCAAGGCTGCCAAGACTGGTCCACATTTCCTCCCCGTGGCCTACCACCCTGTGGCCTCTCGTGATTCGCACTGTGGCAACTCTTCCTCCGCCACGTGAGGTACCTACACCTCACCGATCTCCTCAAGGTGAGCCATGCGTGGTCCTCTCTACCTCGGCCTCGCCTCGAATCATGGAGAGCATGCCGATCATCATTGTTGAAAAACAATAACAATTGATCGAAGATTGTCAAGACAATCCATCCCTAGTCCTAAGACTCTGAACCTAGAGCATGGCTCTGATACCAACTGTGGCGACCCGACTTTTCCAATCCTTACGGTATAGGAAAAGACGGTTCATCAACTTATTGATTGCTCAATAAGCGTATTCAAATGTGTTTAGGCACATAACAATGATCTAAAACAGAGGCAAAGTAGAGATAAACCATACATCAAAAGCTTTATATAACAAATCTATCACTATGAGGAACCAAAAGGAACCACGGTGATGGCCAATCCAACACCTAAACTAATGGTTCACGATGATGGTTCCTCAAGTGATATCAAAGAACAAAATAAGGCCTAGGGCCCAATATTCAAAACAATATTCAAACATAATACCAAAAATATAGGATCTAGAGATCAAGTGTAGAACTCCTCAGCAGGTAAATCTAATTCCTCCTCTGGTATATAGTCAGTATCCTCCAAATCTTCCGATCCCAAATCGGCCTCAAAGACTGCGGACGATAGTCGAGGGTGAGCTAACAACAAAGCCCAATAGAGGAAATGATCTATTTGCATTTCATTATAAGTAAAGGTTTTTTTCAAAGGATGTAATTCGGATCAAATATGGTTTTCAAATGATGCTTTAAACGAAATCTCGATTCTAATCACGAGTTAAAAGCGATACATAATCTGATGTGTTCGAAATTTTCTGACTGAGCATGCTTCTTATATTAAATTTATAACTTAATTTTATCTCTCAAATTTCCTATAGCATGAGAGCAAGGTGTATTACCGATGGAAAACCCACGACCATCGCCGTTCATGAACCCTTTTACGAATGCAACAAGCCCCTACGCTATGAGGGAAACTTGCCAAAAGTTATACCGTCAACACGGTTGGTAGAATCTAGGCATCGTTGCACCTCAAATCAAATGCAAATGCTAACGATTTCAATACTTATATTCATAACATAATAACGATTTTGGAAGTTCGATTCAAAAGTTACGATTCAAGATTTAACAGAGGTTCTGAGGTTCAATTTGCAAAGTTCTTAGTTATAACAAGGTTTCCAAATTTTCGATTTGTGTCGAAAATCGTAGTTTCATTCATGTCAGTGTAGCAATCAATTTCCAAATTATACTTCTTATTTTAACAAAGAAAATGCCTTTACTTACAATTTAATGCAAATAAAATACAAGGTTCCCTACCTTATCAAAGAGCTTCCAATCAAGCACAAAAAACAAATCCTCACCAAGGACTCCTAACAATAAAACCTACATATATTAACACTCTCAGTGTTAATATAAAACCAAAAAATCAAACCAAGAGATTGCGGATCAAAAATTCAACAAAAATTTGAATGCCAGAAACAGGACAGAATTCGACCCTCGAATTCAAATTCGTGGGTCGAATTTGAAATTCGATGGTCGAATCCAAAATCGACCATCGAATTCCCAAATTCCGCATCAGCCTTTAATTCATCAATCGACAATGATTTTCAAATCGATCGTCGATTTATTCGACGAATCGATTTTGAAATCGATTCAATTTCTGTTCGTGGGTCGTGCACTTTGACATTCACGGTTCTTTTTCCGATCTTTTTCACAGCTAAACCTCTTCTTTATTTCACATATATATGTTCTAATTTCTAACAATAGTCTCTACAGATTTTCATACAAAGATTTTCAGTACATACCTCCTTTTTGGCTCCAAATGGTAGGTCCTTCAGACTAATTTGTGCTCCAAAATCGCTTTCTAACCAGGGTTCAATGGCATCACTTTGTTCATTGCAACCCTTCCTCTTGGCATGATTTACTGAGCACAGGGATGTCTTCTCCTCTATCTTTCCCTTCTCATAGCTTAAACAGATCTAAAGACCATCACCAACACGTTCAATGGTCAAGATGGGAGGAGGATCTCTCTTTCTTCTTAGATCTAGGATTTAAAATAACCTTGCATGGTTATTTTCCTTAACTTTTCCAACGAGAGAGAGATAGAGAGATAGAGAGATAGAGAGATAGAGAGATGCAAGCTTCACTTGCAATCTCTTTTATAACCAAACCAATCTAGCAAATATCTAGATATTCAACTCTTCAACTTATCCTCTAACTTAAGGATTTATTTCATGTTAACCACTAACACCTCCTTATTGTGTATGCCAATGCGTGCATGACTTGCACACCTCTCGAGACCAAATCCTTTGGTCATGTCCCTCATCATAACCAATACTAACAAAAAAACTCATAAAATAACATAATTATTTTTGGGCACGCTTATCGAGGTAAACGAAAATAGGTTTAAAATATCGGGGATATTACACTTTCCCTCTCTAACATATGATTAGGCCATCGAAATGTCATTTTCCTACTATTTTATCCAAACAGACCTTAAAGGTTAAAAATGAGGCTTAGCCCAGTTACTATGGCTCTCAGCTATGACAGATTGGCCCTAATGCCTATTGATAGGAGCACAAATATATATAAATAAAAGATTTCTTTTTTTTTTTTAATTTTGTTAATAGTAAATGAATGTTATTTTAATTTTTTTATAATATTATACATTTCTTGTTCATACTTTGGCCCCTTCCCATGAAAGTTTCTGGCTCCGTCCCTGCATACGTTCCAAATAGTTGTCACAAAGCCAAATTTTATCATTTTAGTGTGTTTTAATCCTATAGCTTTACTAGCACAATGTATCATTGAGTGGTTTGTATCAAATGTTTGAGATCGTTTTTCATCCCCATCTTCAACACAATAGATCTTGAGATCATGGTCAGGCCATTAGAAGGTCATATTTTTTTATCATGTTCGATATACGCCAATGATCATGTTCATTTTGTGGATGTGTGCCACATGGAATAAAAATTTGAGTATCTGATTATATGCCCATGATCTTAAGATCCATTGGTTCAAATAGTGGGATGAAAAATAACCTATGTCGTATGATTCCAAGCAATCAATAGTTGATTCCCATGAAACCAAGTTGAGAATGAGTATATGGTATTTTATTAATTACCACTATTTAATTTGTATTTAAATAGTTAGACTGATTAATGTGTTCAATCTCGCATGAATCATAAATCCGTAAAATTCGACCCAAATATGATCACAACATGATTGAATAGCGTTGTTGTGCACACATTTGTACAGCTATATGGCCTACATCCAGTAAACTAATTTTCTGGGAGAAATTTAAAAATGCAAGAAAATGAGTTCACTACAAAAAATAAGACTATTAGCGGCAGCCAAAAGTGCCGCTATTAACAAAAAAATCTTCTTCTTTCAATAGCGACAGTTTTTTTTTAATAGCGATAGTTTTGGCTGCCGCTAATAGTCTTATTTTTTGTAGTAATTTTTCAGAAAAAAAATTAGAAATCAGAGTTTTTTTTAGTAACTTAAAGAACACATCCCAGAAAAGCCAAGAGTCTGAGTAAGAAAGTAATCTACATGATTCTAGTCAAGCGTAAATACTGAGAATCATTTTGTGTGTAAAAAGTCAAAGATTAGGATTGTATCCCATCTCCCCCTTCTAGCATTCTGAAAATAAGTGACCAACACTAGATAATAATTTTTTTCTATCAAGCCCCGGTGAGAAAGGGGAAGGGTCACTGTTAGGCTCACATATCGACCGAGCCATCATCCATAGTTCCACCTCTTCCTCTTCCTCTACCCCACCCGCTTTCCTTGTGTCTCAGCATCTCTAGAAGAAGACAAGGTTTTCAATACATTTATTAGCATTAAAGTGTAGTGATTCAATTTCATGGTTTGATACACCTAATTTATTTATTTGTGCCTAATAGCCTATACACTGCATGCCTTAATTTTTTAAAACGTTTTAATTAAAAATATATGTTTTATTTTTTCAAACTCTTATATTTATTTCTGTCATTAATTGATACAAGCTATGTGGTAGTCTATTGGTTAGAGGCTTGAGTTAAAGATAAGAGATCAGATGATTGAACCATGGTATGTAGGTTTTAAACTTTTATTTTAGACTTTGAAATAAATGTCTATACCACTTTCTATGTTGTGTTAGCCTAACATCATATGTTTCCCTAATAAGTTAGGTATTATGGGAAAACTCTAAATCATAATCTCATTTAGAGTTTTTCTTAAGAATAAAGGTTCTTCCCGTAAGAAACCCTAGAGCTCTTAGAGAAGAAATTCTAGATCCTATTTTTCTAGAATTTTTCTTTTGTAAGATCGACGAGACATTTGCATTTATTCTCAAGCGGCCTTCGTCTTCTTCTAGAGGCATCGCAGTGATAAGGAACCCGATTGAATCGTGGAGATACGATCGATCTAGGTATATCAAGAAAACTATGAATCAATTTATAAAATATAATTTTCGTTGAGTTTCTCCTACCTTAAGTTCGGAGCCATTCAAAGCAATCTAAAATTCCTCATCTACGACCTCCAACTCTCAATCTACATCATACATACGATGATGCATTAAGGGCTAATTCTAATTATTAACAAATTTAACGTATTTATATGATTTCCCAAAAACGAGACGGAAATGGGCAAGTTAGTGCTAACTCGAAATTTGACTCAACTTTTCACTTAATTTTGACCCTTAAAATATTTGATTCAAAAGTTGATTAATTCATGAAAGTTGTAGAGCTCGTTGTCCTCTTTCCAACGCCGTGAGAATCGCACAATCAAAGTTCGAAATAAAAAGTTATAATTAAAATACCAAAGTAGATAGAACAAGGAAATTCGATCAATCATTTTCCAATTTGATCGAACAAATCCCATCGGGCTTTAACCCCTTCTGTTATATAGGGATATTATATAATTTGATCGATCATTTCTTAAGTTTGATCGATTGAATCATAGTTTGATCGATCATTTCCTAATTTAATTGATCAAATTTTATTGCACTCTACGGTTCGTTATTTTTAACATTTTAAACCTATTTTCATCGCGATTTCTCGTCATTTTTACCCAAACTTTCTATAAAAAATTCAAGTAATTAATCCTAACATTTAATCCATTAATCTAGACCATTAAAAATAAAAAAATCTAACCTTTTGCCGATCAATTTGGGGGCTTTTACATCATAGATTTAGGGGCTTATATACAAACCAAGGTTGTATAAGATACATACTTTATAGAAACTCTAGATTTAAATGGGGGCTTGAGCCCCCACAACCTTCTATGTGGCTACACCACTGATTACAAGTGTAAAAGATCCTCCCTTGAATTCGGAACTTGAAGCTCTATTCGATCTCATCAAATCCGAATTGAAGAGTTTTATCTCTTCAAACATTATCTACGCTGTATATCTGTGCATTAATAGCTAAAATTGGTATCCGGTATGATTGTAATGAAACTTGAAGGAATTCTTTCCACCTCAATTACTTAATGTAATTACCTCTGAATTAGTGAATTAAAGAACTATGTTTTCCTCAAGAAAAAAAAAGGGATTTCTTCCTCAGAGGACCGTGAGTATCCTCCAAGATCCGATATGGAGCTCTATGTGGATTTTATATATATATATATCTGAAAAAAGATTTCTTCCTCCAATTGGAGGACAGATCTTTTATGGAGCGGTTCTATGTGGAAGTCGTAGCACTATTTTGATAAAATGTTACACTAAGTCATGTAATTATTGATGTTTATCAACATAAATATTTTAGCAATTATTAAGAGTGGCATTATTTGCAGTTTTGCACTCATTGTGAGTTCACGTGTCATGTAAGCATCAACATAAATATTTTGGGAAATTTACCTGATCGACCCTGTCAGATGTATCTTTTACTGCAGAGACCATATAGTTTCACCTTTACCCAAATCGACCAGCTGGAAGCCTAGCCGACCCTAAAGATAGAAAAAAGTCCAAATTACCCCCTTTCTTTAACGCACAAAAACATCATCTTCTTCCTCATTTTAATCTGCTACAGTTTTGAAAAATCAGAGGTGACGAAGGTGATGGTGTCTTCTCCTCAATCCAATCTATTCCGATATGCTATTTGGATCGACCTAGATACACCTTTGTAAGGCGATAACACCTCTTAAAAAAAAAAATTTTAACGATGTCGACTCTTAACACAAATGATGACTTTTAAAATAGTCAATGGCACTCTTAATACAATTCTATGCTTTTAACAATCGATGGTAATCGTATACAAATGCCATCGATCAGATAAATAGTCATCGTCGACTAAAAAATAAAATAAAATAAAATTATATAATGATGGCGATCGTAATAGTCGCCATCGATTGTGTAAATAGTCGATGCCGACTGCAAAAAAAAAAACAAACAAACAATTTTATTTTTTTAATATAATGATGGCTTAATCGATACACAAATGCTATTGATTGTGTAAAATAAATGATGCGATCAGAAAAAAAAAAAAATTTGATATAGTCGCCATCGATTGTGTAAACAATGATGCCTAATCGTAAAAAATTTTTTTTTTTTTTTAATATTATGGCGATATACAATGCCATTGATTGTGTAAACAGTTGATGCCAAGAAGAAAAAATGCAAATATCAGATGGCATAGATCTAGGTATATCCTTTTTTTTTTTTTTGACGGTTTAGATCTAGGTGTACCTTAGAAATAGAGAGTTTCCTGTTGAATCTCTATGCTGAGAAAGATCCTTGGCAGATTACAATGAGGAAGAAGACGATGCTTTTATGCGTTAAAGAAAGAGGTAATTTTGACTTTTTACTGTGGCTAGGCTTGGAGCTAGTCGATTTGGGTAAAAGTGAAACTATAGGGTCTCTGCAGTAAAAGGTACATCTGACAGGGTCGGTCAGGTAAAATTTTCAAATATTTGTAACAATTATTGGGATTGGCATTATTTGCACTCATTGTGATGAGGTCACGTTCTTTAAAAAAATATAAAAGGTGATGGTCTTTTACCCTAAAAAAGTAATTGACTGTATTGAATTAGAAGAGGGAGATCGGTATTTTTCCTATCTTACACACAATAGATCCTGAGATCATGACACCTAATCAGGTCATGATCTCAGGTCCCACTAGGTTTTCTTTTTCTTGTTTTTGGATTTTGTTTTCAACCACTAGTTGATTGAATCAGCCAAGCTTGTGAGCCCAAAAATAGTATTTTAAGGAGAGCTAAACCATCAGAGGGCTTCCTAAGCTTGTTACTCTGGGCATGAAAATTGTAGAGGGCTTCCTAAGCTTTCCAACAACATATAATATGCACTTTTTGGCTCAGTACTGTGAGAGATATCCTTAGATTGTTGAGGCTGACCTGAAATCTGCAGAATCAAAATTGCAGAAATATGAGTCAAGTTGCACAGCATGGTCTGACCAACCTAGACTTGATTAGTGATTCCACTTCTGAGATGTGCTCCAATGAGTCACCTTTCACTGGAATCTGGAATCACCATCATACCAGTTTTGTTTCTGGGTGTTAATGGGTTTCTGTCTGATTTGATTAGGTTAAAATTTTTTTGAAGTATTTTGTTTCTGGGTATTGATGGGTTCTTGATTTGATTGTGTTTAGAGTGCTCACTTACGTTTTGAATATTTTGAAGTATTCTGTTTCTAGGTGTTAATGGGTTTCTTGATTTGATTGGGTTTTAAGCATCTACTTATTTTTTGAATGTTTTTGGAGTAATTGGTTTCTAGGAATTGATGACTTTCTTGATTTCATGGTTTTTGGAGTGTCTACTTAATTTTGAAATTTTGAAGTATTTGATTTCTGAGTATTAATCGGTGTCTTGATTTGATTCGGGTTAGAGTGCGATGAGTAGTCCCGAGGATCGGATCTTAATTGGCACGCTGTTAAGCAAGTGAGTTGGATCTTTTTTCTTTTTTTTGGGCTAAGTGGAGATATTGTTTGTGCAACAGAGAAATCTATGAACCAGAAGATATTTATATGTACATTTGAGCTTGAACTGAAATGCAAGTCAGTCGAATCTGGTTTTCTTTTTTAATCTGTTGGGTATTAGAATTTTATGTTGAGGATGATAACATTGGTGTTTAACTTGATTTTTGTAGGTTATTTGTTCGGTGTGCGACACCGAGCAACAGGTTGATTTCTCTGGTTTGCTCTTTCTTTCTCTGTTTTGCTTTGTTTTTGTTTGATATTGAATCGTTGAGTTCCTGATTAATTCTTTATTTATTTTAATCAAGGTCACACGCGTCTGTGTAAACTGCGGTGTTAATATGGGAGAATATTTCTGCGACATTTGCAAATTCTATGATGATGATGTAAGATAATTACAGTGTTTTTTCTTAATTTTCTTTTTTTCATTCCTTGGCCTGTTAGATTTGTCATGTTATTCTCAGGACTTGACAAAATCGGATTTGGAACTTTGGATGGCAAGCTTAGTTTTTGTCAATGTTTCCAAAATCTTCAACCATGACTCGTTGAATTTCTTTTCATGTTTTAATCGTGACTTATTGAAAAAGTTACAAATTAATCACAATATAATCTATTAAACCACAATTTTTACAATTACTCAATGAAAGGAAAATATGATACAATGAAAAAATAAACTCTTATACCTTTTTATTTTTAACCAAGCTAAAACAAAAATCTTATTTCTCATTTCTAAAAAATCTAGTTAATAGTAATAGGTTTAAAACTGTTCTAGTCCTCTATCTTTGTTTTTATTTCTTTAGGCTGTGGTTGGGTTAGCTCTCTTATAAGAGTAGACGCAGCTCTCTGCCTGCATATGGAGGGAGCTGTGTTACCAAACATAAAAGTAGTTTCTTGCTAGAGCCAAAGAGCGAAAGAGCTACTCTTTGGCCCTAGAGAGCTAACCCAAACACAGCCTAATCAATCAATTTTTCCCGACTCTCCCAATTGTATGTTGTTTTTTGCAAAAAAAACTTACTTGCCGAATATTTCCTGAATTTCGATTTGGTGACTATGGTTTGTGTAATGGATTAATAGGACATGGGAGGTATCCTCACTGATGAATCGGCTTTTAGCCACCAAATCTCATCAAAAGCGGGCTGTCATGTATTTTGGAGACCTTGACATCCATGGAAGTAAGCTTGAATGGGATTTGGAGGCTCAAAGGTGCTTAATAGCCTTACGGCGCCTTATGGAAAATCGATCTCTAGTATAATTTCATTCCTAATGCTTTCTATTGTTCTTGTTACAGACTGAAAAACAATAGTTTCATTGTTATGACTGCGGTATTTGCTGGTTAGAAAAGTCAACAATCAGTTCTCTAGTGTTCTACTACTTGCTTTATACCTGCCAATTGGTAAAACTAATATGACATATTGTAAAACTCAATCAGGGTTGGTGGCCAAGAGAACTTCTTTCATAGATATTAGTGTAGCTTCCTATGCTTGACCATTTGGGGAAAAAGAGGTTGACCCGAGTACCACTTGGGTTGGGTACATAATGCCAGCTCATTGTCTGAATCCATATCACATATTATACGAAGAATGCAAGAAAATTCAAGTTTGGCTTGAATGGTAACCAACACAATTGATTAATTTCAGTTAAAATTTTAATTTTTTTTATTAATCCGATAGGTGTATCCACCTATAGCTGCATCTTTGTGTTCACTAATTATTGGAACTGAAACAGTCAATCTAAAGCAGAATATAGCACTGACACTATTTAATAATAATTACATATAGTTATGTGATATCACTATTTAATAATAATTACATATAGTTATGCCTGGCCCAAGCTGGAAAACTGGGTCAACGGGGGCCGACTCTGTTCAAAATCCTTTAAACCCCTTAACCATTATATATAAAATATTGACCTAAAGGTCAAGTGGGATGCTTCAAGCCTTACCCGATCCAACGTGTCAAGTATAGGTGGCTAATTCAGGTTTTAAGCCTGCTGGGTAATGAACCAATCTGACCCGTGCACAATCCTATCTTCGTTGCATTTTACTCGTATCAAATTAAAAGAATTCTAATCTTTGCCCAGAGATGTGGGAAATAGAAGACTCATCACCATGCTTTTGGATATTTGAGCAGGTTGGGACAAGGCAGGAAGAAAGCACTGATGTACCTGCGAGAAAATCCTCTTTTTTGAAGTGAAATAGAAAAGGTGTATAATTTTTTCTATCATGTAGCATTGTCAAGGCATGCCTATCTATAATAATTAAAATAAGTTAGTATTAGGTGGTTTTGTCCAAGCACCGGGGTTGGTGTTTGGTTCATCTACACTAACATGTGGTATCCATGTACATCGATTCAAACTGTCTGCAAGGAAGGTCACCATGCAAATGACTAGTTAAAATCCAGATTGTCAGTCAAAACAATCCTAACCGTTCGCTGGAGAACCTGTAGGAACCTTTAAATGAATGGCCTAAACAAATACGAGGCCAAAGTGGAAGTGCACTTGTTAGATGGTTAGGATTTTTTGTTTATTGTTAGCTGTACCCAATTTTACATGGTGTCCTTTCATGTGGATGATTTGAATCAATTTTCACGGATGCGACTATGTAAACACAGATGGTCCAAAGTCCAAATGGATGAGAGAAGGACATGATGATGAAAGTGGAAACTAGTTAGAAAATTTGTTTAGAACTTAACAGTCAAGTTGGGGAACATGGAAGTAAAAGGATCTCCTACAAGACAGCTCAGCCTAGTTTGCGTGAAACCTCAGCTTACATTAGTGTTTTGGGGGGAGGTTGGAATAAAAAAAGTTCCTAAAATCAAATGTACCAACCATAAAGCAAAATAAATCCAAACTGAGTGTCATGTTTATGAACTTTGATAAGCCGAATATAGGAATGCACCAACCACATCTCAAACTACATTTAATTTAGCCAAATAAAATTATTTCTGCCAGTTAGAATGTTTTTTCTCTTTTTTGATCAGTAAGCTAGGAATGAACCAGAGACTTCAAGGTTGCAATATTGTCAACCTTCCAGTCAAGCTACAGGTCAACCCGATAACTAGTTGAGAAAAAAAAAAAGAAAAAATTTACAACATCCTTGATATGCTGCACTATTATCCTAGAGAGACCATACCTTTAAGCGATGTTTTCCAACAAGAGCCATAGTTCCCCATAAGTAGTGGGCAAAACATTCTCATCAGAGGAGACGTTCAAAAGCATGAGCAAGTCACCTGCACCATAACAACGCCACAGGCATGATAGTGATGCAGTAGAAGCTCTGCTAACAACTGCACTCTCTAAATGAGATTTTTTGTGACTTAGTTTAATTCCCTTGAAAATTGCATTAAAAGGCATACAACTGCACTTGTTGCATTTGGACTCTATGGGGAGCCAACTGATGCGACTCTGGCTTCCGAGGTAATTGCTCATTTTATAATCCTATTTCCTTTTTCTGTTGAATAATCATAATGATTTGCTCTTTTGTCTTGGTGTACACCAGTGCTGATGTTAATAAAAGTATAGCAACGCATTGGAAGCCTTGTAATTTCTGGTACATAAACCCATAGATTTAGTTGGAAATTCTGATATTGTCCAACTTAAGTATAAATGACAGATAGCAATTCATTTGTTACGGTTTGAAAGAATAGACCCCCTTTGTTGTTCAGGATAATTTTCTAATGACTCTAATGACTCTTATAAGGTACATTAAGCAAGTTGATTTGATTGAAATATTTGTACTAATAAACTTCTCTCGTTTCAGAAAAGTTTATTTGCCGTTGGAATGATTTGTTGTGATGAAGAAGAAGGCCATTCAATTGAGAAGTCCATCTTGTTACAAGGCAGGTACAGAGTAAAGGAATTTTGATTGTCCATTTAACATGCATTTTAATTTTTCGCTATCAGCTGTTTAATTAAACAATGACAGAATAATTGGTTTTCAGTTTGTTATTAAATATGATTCTTGGTGTTATGATAGTGTTGAGCATTCCGGAGGGCAACGTGAGCGCCTTGCCCTCCAAAAGTTGGTCCAATTTTCCTTATTTCTGGGTCAGGTAAATCCGTGCATTAGATAGTGTGCACCGCTTGATCGTATCAAAAGCGGTTGATTCTTTTCCTTTGTTGGTTTCTCCTAGAGTTCATTTGCCTCCTACAAAGAAGCAAGCCATGGACCAGGATTTTAAATTGACATCTTCCAATATATCAGGGCAGCTATCATTGGTATGTATTTACTAATAGTAGGGTTACACAAACCAATTTTTATCTGTTAAATCATTTTCTAATAAATCTTATTAATGGTCATTATATATTGTTTTTCAGAGTTTTACACAGAGGAAAATCTCTAGCAGATTCACAATTTTTTGTGGGCAGAATAACTGTTTCCTTGCCCCTTCTTTTATTTCTTATCAATTATACCAAAGTATCTAAACGATCTTCCTAACATTCCACTCGTTATCGCAGTAGGCCCTTTTACTACATTTGATAACTTGTTATTTGAACCCTTCTGCTTGCTTATGCACGTAGAAAGCAACCTCAACAGCTTATACTGGTGAGGGCCTGAAATGGTTCAGTTCTATCAACTTTTGAAAGATCTTTCTTTGGGGTAATTCCCAGTTTTTAAATTCAAAACTTTTTGCAGCCCTGACCATTTATTGATTCTGAACACTCAAAGATTAAAAAACAAACTGTTGACAGAAGCTTTGATGAAAAATTTTGTACGGACATTCTTAGAATAGTCTGTTATTTATACTGCCACATATTCATTATATGTTTACAAAAATATTTTAGCAACAAATATTTAGTTCTTTTACTAAAAATTAATTGATCCAGTTGCAAGATTATGCTGAATATATGGGTTCCACTGCCCGTTTGATTATTGTGCCATCTACACGTGATGCAAACCATGACTTTGTTGTCCCTCAGGTTCTCTTTTTACTTGACTTATCATATCTATTTTTTTGCCTTTTCTTTAATCCTAAAATTAAGATTAAATTTATTTTTTTGATGGATGTTACTATGATTTAAGTTGTTAATATTGGTTTTGTAGCCTGCATTTGATATCCATCTCTCAGAAGATCTTAAGCATCAAGTATATATACCTTTGACTGGATTTAAAAGTTGATCTTTTATTACAATTCTATCCTCGATTTCCCTTTTTATAATCTAATCGTGGTTATAGTGGTTTCTCATTGAAATTTTGTATTCTCCAATCCAGATAACTTGCGTTGCAAATCCAGGGTTTTTTGATGCAAATGAGGTACCTACTGTTGACCTTGATCAATATTCTTCCTCATCCTCAAGGATTTTCATTTATGGTCTATGTTTATGCTCTGTTATACCTGCTTGTAAAGGCTCTGATTTAAGGGTCAGTAGCAGACTTGGTTCCTTTTGTGTTTGATTTAGAAGGTTTTCTTATTAAAGCAGAGTTAAATTCTGTAGGCAACAAAATATTGCAGCTGTACTTATAGGATTGCTTTAAGCCATTGACTCTTCTCACCTGCTTTATCTAGGTGGTACAACTTTTTAGCTATCAAATTCCATAAAAAACTGACCTTTTCAGATTTTAGGTCTCTGTAATCCTCTACCGGAAACCTGAGTAATTGGGCCTTTAGAACCTACCCCATACCCAGCCCGATTACTAATTGGGCCAGGATAGCCCATTTATTAATGGGGCCTATTTTATTATGATTATTATTTATTTATTTATATATATTTTTTTTTATTAAAAAAAAAACCTATGCCTGACGGGATAGGTAAGGAAATAAATTTAAAAAAAAATAACCCTAGCCGACCCCAACCCTATGTCGACGGCTTCAGCCGTCAGCATAGAAGTCGTCGTCGTAGGTATTCACCTACAGAAGTATTGCTGTCTTGAAGCCGTCGGTGTTGGTTTTTACTGACGGCGAGAGTGCTCTATGCCGACGGCTGGCAGCCGTCGGCGTATGTTCTTTTTTTTTTGCAGTGTCGGGATGGGGAAGGGGGAGCAGTCGCACGAGTCACAAGCATCGTAGCATTTGTACTTGACATCACGGCATGAGCTTTCCGAAGGATTTTTTTGTTGCATATGCAAGAGTCGCACCATTTCTCTCACCGCCAGTACAATTAGAAACTGAAAAGAAAATATAGAAAAACGTCACATGTTAATGGAATATCAAGTTGTATATACTAGCAAAATGCACATGTGTAGAGTTGGAAAAATTGAAATGTTGATCCGAAATAATACATGGAACTGATTCGAGGCACGAGAAATATCGTTGTCTTTAAACCAATATTTGCCCCCACCACTTCGACAAAGTAGTTACCAACAGATTATCGAAAAACTGGTTTCAGGATACAACGAACTAGCTGTGTATTCTTGTGAAGGATTTGGCGAATCCGATCACGCTATCCGAACACCAAATATTGCAAGAATGCTCTGATCAAGACCTTTAATGACATAACAAGAGAGAAGAAAGAAGACTCTTTTTGTGGTATATAAAACAATGATTTTAGATTCCTTAAATAGAAATCAAGTGGTGCGTTAATACACCCTTTTCCTATGAAAATGTGCAACACGCATCCCCTGGGAAAAGACACACCCCTTTGAAATGACCCTTCATTTTGAAAAGACACACCACTTTAGAAAGACCCTTCATTTTAAAAAGACACCTCAATTGAAAAGACACACCTCTTGGGAAAATACAAGTTTAATAAACTTTTAAATATTTAACAATCTCCCACGATTTATAAGTTTAAATATCCAACAATCCTTCACTATTTAAAATTTTGAAATCAGAGCAAAGCCTAAAATATATGCATAAATAAAAATGTCTTACAGACTTGAATTTTCACTTTAGTGGAAATAACTCAAAATTTGCCAAGATTTTTAGTGAAACTCAGTCTTGAACTAACAATCTTATATGATAAATCGGAACTATTCCACACATATATTTCATATATTTAGTGTTCAATAAATTGGCTAGTACATTTATACCATATGCTAGTACCCTGATTTTCATAAGTGTTTATGAGATAAAATCATGTCTCATTGAAAGCAGCTCCACCCTCACACTTATATAGGTAGACCTATAAGAGATGCCCCTATAACTTTAACATCTCAACACATTGTGTTATAGCGTCTATTAAGAGCAATGCTAAACCTCCCCTTATCTATTACAGGTAAAACACTACCCTTCCTGGGATATTTACGAGAATTTAATTCATCAATGTAGTGCCCCTTTGTCCGCCACAGATTTATCACTTGTTCTTCCTTTTGAACCTAAACATTGACCAAACAAATATTAGGTAGGGTTCTCATCGTAAGTGATTGTTTGGGTAAATGATTTTAAACCCATCCTGATTCTTCTTTTAGACTAATACTTTCCATAATTACCTACAATTGCAATTATCAACATATAAAGTGTTTCTTCAGACATTTCCGTCTGAAATCATTTATCATTTATTTTCTTGTTCATTGACAAGGAAACGAGTTTCATAGAGAACTTAAAAGTTTTGACTCAATCTTTGTTGGTACTTCTACCAATGGACCTTTAAGTCACTTCATTTCTCTAGCTATTTTGATATAAGCAACAAACTCAATGAGATTTATAGTTGCTCTTTAACATCTCTTGTGAGATCATGACTCCCTTTCTAAAAGATAAATCATCATCAAATGATTTAGAACTCAAAATCTAAATCTATTATCTTTCCTAATATAATTCAACCAGAATCATTTGATCATCTTCAAATGATTCTATCAATCTTCTAGCGACAACTCGATTTTGCCAAAAGATTATGACCATATGATCATTGCTAAAGATTCCACCCATTTGATCATGTCCATTCGATCAAATCCAATCAATGGCCATGAAATGGTCTTAAAATTTAAGCCACTTGATCATGGTTACCTATTGACTACATAATTACATCCAATGAATCACGATAAGCCTAAGATCAATATCCTAATAATTTGGCTTACTCAAACACAACCGTTCAGTCGTACTCAAGCAATCACCAACAGATGGCAGGATCGCTAATTATAGTTGCATGATCATGAACACGCGTGATCTAATGAGTATCAAAGCCTTTATCAAAAATAGCATTAGGTCCGTATAGATCCAAACTCAAACGATAATTACCCATAAACACATTATTTTATTTTGTTGGGAGAGCACTGTACTTGGTACTTTGCCACGTTTAAATAAAATCCAACATTTAGGTCGGTTATAATGTGGAATCGACACCCACGTGTTGCCCAATTCAAAAATTAGATAGTATAAAACTTTTCACCATGAATGATTATAGAGATTATAGAGGTAAAGCAATGATTATAGAATATTCTACCAATAAGGGAAGCACATGTAAAGTTTAACACTTTCCCATTCGTATGGAGGAGTAAGAAAGATGCTCCAATCATTATATAGTATTTTTTTTATTCAAGTTCCCTCCAAAAAAAAATATCATCTACGATCTAATTCTTTTCTATACATTGGCAGAAGAAATCCTAAGAGTGATATACTCGCCTCAATTTGAATTGATCCCCTGTGAATCAAGTCTCTGAGCCAATATAGCTTGGATTTGCGGAAGAGATGCTTTAATCTAGATTGTAGACGTTGATGTTTTAGTTCAATTTTTGGCTCTAATTTGGCTCGGATTATGGTTTTGCTAAATCAGTATACAATCCTAAAGCAAAAAATTTTAAAAAAAATTTCCGAACGATCTCACTTCCTAACTTCGATGGCGAGAGAGGAACGATTTATAAGTATACGCTGTGTTTGATGGAGGTGTGAGAAAACGTATACTTAGTGGATACTTATAACAAAGGACAAATTGATATATGGGTCTTAAAGGATTCCCCGAAGAAGAATTATTTGTGGATCAAGCAATACACTATCGATTTAGTGAAGTATACATCAATTAGCCTATTGCAACCGGTGATGATTTAGCCGGCCATCCCAATGGACATGCTGTTATACAACAACTGTAATGTAGCCGTGCAATTAAATCTGACTCAAATCAAAATATGATTATATTTCACACCCTAATACCAACATTTGGCCATCTGATGAAGGCATTCTGACGGCTGTTGTGCAGTTTTATTGGTTTCAAGTGTTCGTAATCGTTGGATCTTGCAGGAACATAATTGAGCATAATTAGAGGTTATATGAGAGCATTGGACCCTGGAACCACCGAAAATACCAAAATTTGTGAAGATAATTGATTGGTCTAGCCACGATTATGAGAATTGAATATGTCACATATCATCATCAATCGATTGAATTTTAGAAATCAATCGATTGAATTTTAGAAATCAATCGATTGAGTTGGATGACATCTGTTTTCCCCTTAAATTTGAATTTGAACTCAATCGATTGAGATATAGAAATCAATTGATTGATTTCAAATTCAAATAAATCCGCCAAAAATCAAATTTTGAATTCAATCGATTGAATTTTGTAATTCAATCGATTGAACTATATATGGCAAATTTTCAGTCCGAGCCCTATATAAACAAAAGAGTGTCTACGGTTTGGAGAGTCACTTTTGGTCCTCATTTGAGGTCCCTGGGCCTAATTTTCTCCTTAGTTTTTCAGTTTGTAGTTTTAGCATTTGATAATTAGTTTGTAATTAGGAATCAAAGCTTTGTAAGGTTCCAGATCTTTGCTAAAAGATCCGAGCATTTGATAAATTAAAGAACGCGTATGATGGTTTCGGATTTGTGCCTTGCGTGTGGATTGGAGATGAACGGCTAAAACAGCTCATTCAATTATAGATGATCTATTACAGGCTCATGTTTAGGTGAGTTTGAAGGTATGTTGATCTTCAGTTGACACACATCCCAAAAAGGGAACGTGATTGATGTTTAATGGTATGGGATTCACGTTCACTTTTTGGGATGTGTGCCACTGGAATTAACATCTGGCCGTTGGATGGTAGCCATATGATCTCAAGATCTATTGTGTGGAGGATTGGAGCAAAAAATAATTTATATCGTCTGATTTGATGCAATCAACAGATTTTTCCTTTGCTTAAGTGAGGTGGTTGCAGCCAAATTAAATACAGGTCATCTCTAAAGAGAGAGCTTAGCAAAGAGACAATATTGGACCCTTGCTGCTTTGTCATTCCCATCAGTACTACTTTTCATAAAGTTAACCTTCAATTTTGCCCAAGAGCACTGCTACCTCGTGACATTAACACGGTGACTAATATTCCAAAGAGAGAGAGTCTAACCATCGTATTTTTTTAGAGGGTTGCAACAATTAAACTAGAGTTCTCTAATTACAATAAAAAGTAACTCGGATATATATTTTTTGGCTGGTGTTCTTACCACACCACTATGGTACAAAAACTCCACTTAAGTAAAGTAAAATTTCATTGATTGATTTGAATCAGATGATGGAGATTGGTTTTTGTCCCACTCTCTCACAAGTTGATATTGAGGTCATGGGCCTACCGTCGGGCACTTAAATATTGATTCCATGTGGCGCACATCCTATAAAATGAACATGAATCGTGTCAAATGATACATCGTGAACATGCTTACTTGTTGGAATGTGTGCCATGTTGTAATATCCCAGATATTTTGGATCAGATTTTGTTTACCTTGGTAAGCGTGCCTGGAAAATTTATGGGACGAACCAGGAGTATTTAGGTAGGTTAAGGTATGATGAGAGATGTGGTCAAAGGATTTTTTATCTGGATTTGTGGATGTCATGTATTTGATGACATATACGCTAAGAATGGTATATGTGCTTAGCACCGAAAATAAATGCATGTTAAGTGGATGGAACTTCAAACATAAATATCATGATATTTATAGGAAAAATCATGATATTTTGAGGAGAGAGGTTTGCTTATAAAAGGAGAGGATTAAGAGAGAAGTTGATCTCTTCTTCCTCACGTATGAACTAAGCTTTGCAATCCTTGTTCTTCTTGCTTAGATCTTTAGAGATTTAGAATTCCTCTCACCATCTCAACCATTGTTAAGCCTTGTATCATGCTTCTGATTTGATTAAGATATTGGGAAGGAAGACTAGGGGAGAGTGGACGGTTTGGTGAAGGATCTGGGCTAAACTTTGCCCTGGTAGCAAGGTGAAGATGGACTGATTTTGGGGTCCAAATTGGAACTTGCGGCTTAATTCGGTGCTTAAGAATAGATCCACGGAAGCTAGGTGTAGACCTTGAAAGGTAAGCTCTTTAAACACCTTTGATTAAAATTATTTATGCTTAGAATAGTTTAGATAAAGGGTACGTCTGAAAAAGATAGATGGATTGGTGTTTTGGAATGAAAAATCAAGTCGGAAGAACAAATCTGGAACACACAGATATGGAGAAATTCGATGGTCGAATTTCAATTCGATGGTCGAATTTGAAATTAGTCATGTGTATACATGAATGTTTGTAATGTAGATTAAAGATTGGAGATCGTCGAGTGAGCTTTTACTTTGCCTCTGATATGCTCGACTCTAAACTAAGGTAGGGAAAACTTGATATCATGTGCATTATTTCATAAACATGTGTGTTATGTTATGATACGTTCTTCGATCCTATTTTGTGATTTCCGTTTATGATTTTGAAGAAATGAGGCATGTGTTTATGTATGACTTAAAAACATGTGAGACTTATGGAATCCTCGAGATTCATTTGATATGTGTATAAGAGACTTTCACACTTTGTTCCGACTTCTGATATAAATTATAATTATCACTTCACACGGTGATAAGCTATATGTATGCACTTTTGGATTTAAGGTTATGTGAATACCCGACCGACGCGGCGGTATAACCGTGACTGACGCGGCAGGATATCCGTGACCGGTACGGCGGCCAATCCGTAAACCCTTTGTGATATGTGCTTTGTGATTCCTACCGTATAACGGTAATTATGTTCGGCCAAGTGTCCAACTCTACGGGACCTTGGATTTATGTGCAAATGACTCATGTGAGTGACGATGGTGGGTATTCCATCGGGGGCTTGAGGCTATAGTTCCTCATTCTAGTACTTTAAGTAAACACTTTTAAGTTTTTCTTCTTTCTTATGTCGGAATAGAAATGTGAGCATGTTCATGATTCCATTAGCATTGCATATGTATATTAAGGTTATGAAATCACCTCTCTGCATGTGTTCAAAACAACTTTGTGTACGTTATGCCATAAGATATGTGTTTGATGTTATGATAAGCATGTTATTAGTTTTTTTCCTACTGAGCTTGGATGAAGCTTACCCCGACTATACGTCACAGGTGCTGACACTGCCTTAGGATCTGACGATCGTGATTTGGAGAACTCTGACTACATTGCTGAGGAGGAGTTGGAGACCCCAGCATAGGAGTTCCTTCCTTGATCGAGATAGGTCATTTTGGTACTTTTGGATTCTAATCTTTTTGAATATTGGGCCCTAGGCCATTGTTTTGTCTTTTGGATATCACTTGAGGAACCATCAATAGGAACCATTGTTTAGGTGTTTGGATTGGCCAACACTGGTGGTTCTTTCTGGTTCCTCTTGGTGATATTTTTTGTTAAAGCTTTTAAGCTTTTGTTCTTATTTTATTAGCTTTGCTTCTATTTAGATCTATGCTTATGCTGCCGGCTTTGTTTGAAATACGGCTTATTGAGAAATCCATAAGATGATGAACCGGCCTTTCCTATACCTTAAGGATTGGAAAAGTCGGGTCGTCACACATGTAGAGTCAACATGTGACTCTCTGACGGTAGACTCATGATATCAAGATTTATTATATGCAATGTTGAGATAACAAGAATTTCCATCATCTGATCCAAAGCAGTCAATCACTAAAAAATAAGATTATTAGCGGCAGTTTTTTATTAAAAACTGCCGCTATTAATCCTGTCGATTCGAAAAACTGCTGCCATTAGTTATGCCGCTACCAAAAAATGCCTTAATAGTAAATGCCGCTAAAACTCCTTATTTTTGTAGTGAACTGTCTTTGTTGGTTTAACTGTGGTGGCTATAACATAAATCAATGTGGCAGTAACAGTAGGGTTTCTTTTTTCATAATTTAATCATTTAAATAAATATTATTTGGGTATTAAGACACTTACTCCATATAGATATTTTTATTTTTTTTGTTTTTTTTAACCGAAAGTGAAACGGAATCCGAATATTTCACTTTCTTATTATTTTGTTTAGGTTCAATTTCAATTTATTTTCTTATATTTTTTTTCAGTTTTAAACTTTTTTTAGTTTTTTAATTTATTTATTTATATTCTCTTCTTATCTCTTTGATTTTCGTGGGGTTCAAAACTTGCATTATCTTCCAGAGGTGGGCCAAGATTGGTGGGTGAGTCAGGGTACAGATGGCAAGTAGAATCGATTGAACAAACCAAAATCATAAGTAGCACATGAACATAAGTAGCACATGTCTACTTATTCCAAACAAAAAAAAAAAAACATAAACTAAATAAAGAGAATGAAGATAAAGGAAGGATTGCTTTAGATTACATGGTGGATAACTTTTTCACATAAATCCCTATGGTGGCTTCATGGGTGAAGGAAATATGATTCAAATTCAAGTCTCCTGCTTTTACCTGTCCGACTAGCCTAATTCCTAGAGATCATTGATGTGAATTTTAATTGTGATATTTTACTCATAAGTGCACGAATCGGATTGTATATAATGGGTGCGGAGTACGAGATCGTTTCTGAGGACTAATTTTGAAAGATCTAAAAGACAAGTAATTCCGTAAATCTACTAAGATCTAACAAGATTCTACCACCTTATGATTTAGGTGGTTTGATGAGATGATAATTACTGACTACAAACTAAAACTTAACTGATAATTCAAAAATAAAGATAAAGATGAAGATACTAAACCCTCCCATCTTTGGTCCGTTCTTCCCATAATACAAATCTACGGATTAAACTATGAGATATACCATTGAGAACAAATATCTTTTATGGAAGATAAATGGCCAAAAACTCCGATAGGTTCCACGTTGCATCCCTGCAATCAGGACTTAGATGATTTTCATATATAGATCTGAGATCAAGGGCATGGCTCGGCACACTTGATCTCAGGTTCAAATAAAAATCATCCCTAAAGTGGATAAAAATTTCAATAATAATACCACCATAGATCTGAAATCAAGGGCATGGCTCGGCACACTCGATTTCAGATTAGGGAGTAATTAAGATAAAATTACCATTGCAGATCCAAGATCCAGGGCATGGCTCGGCACACTCGACCCCGCATCATAATCGTAATTAGATCCACACGATGAAAGCAAAAAGACCATATAACAATGATTGAGTAAAATTACCGTCACAGATCTGAGATTCCGGGCATGGCTCGACACACGCGATCCCGGTCAGTGGCGGAGATTTCATCCGTTCTTGATAGCACAACAACCATAAAATAATATCTCATATTTTAATCCTAAATTTATATTATTAAAAGTACATCCCTCGGATGGGAATCATTAGATCCCCATCCTTATGAATTTAGTCACACATATTGCAATTAAATGACATAAATAAATAAGGAAGATAAAATAACATTAATTTAATGAATTAAAAATACCTCAACTTCAAAAGAAATTACTTTGATCCAAAAGTACGATGGTCTTCAGAAACGAGAATAATGCAGGAATCAACTTGAACAAAAACAATAATAAACTGAAGGAATGAGTACTGAAAAATTAAAGGAACAAAGCTCTCAAAAAGGAATAAATAAAAACTCCCTATTTCTATGTCTAACTATGAAAAAGAAAAGCAAAAAACTAAAACTCTAATCTCCTATCTCCCTAATTTCTCCTTTTTCCTCGAAGTGTTTGAGTCGCTTTAAATAGATTCCCGGTCGCAGAAGTCTCCCAACTCGACAATTTAGGGTCGATTAATCGACCCAATAGGGTCAAAATCAGCTTTAAAGTAGTCAATTTCGTGTCAGACTCTCCTTCCCCCAGAAATCCATGAATTTCAGCACACTTTTTGTATCAGACACTGCTTCGGTATTTCAGCTATAACTTTCTGTCCCGAACTTGGATTAAGGTGATTCTTATTCCGTTGGAAAGCGGACGAAAATATCTACAACTTTTGTGTTTTGATAATTTCATAATTCGGCCATCTTGAAGGTCCAAATTTATCTGTAAGTCGCTCCAAGTTCTCGATGACCCAAAGTTACAGTGTTTTGACATTATTTTCAGAATTCTTGGGCTGTTTTTCACACTTGGCTTGTATTTACCTGAAACACTTCAAATCTAATAATTCTCATCAGATAGCCTTCATCGGACAGCTAAATATAGGTATTTAGGGGTAAAATATCATCATATTTTAGTACTCATCATACCCCCAAACCTACACTTTGCTAGTCCTCGAGCAAAGCAAACTAAAGAAAATAAATGCCACTTTCGTAGGGAACACGATTGCACTTAGCATGTGCAATAAGCCTTTAAACCCCTAGGTGATCCCTAGTAGAGGAGTTGTGTCTCCTGAGGGTTTACAGTGAAGTTACCCACAAACTTCAATACATTTTTGAAATTATCGATAAAATTGAGTTTTCAAAATATGATTTTGATAACATATATACCATTCAAAACTCAAAATTATTAATCAATTCAACATGCGAATTCTCAATTTTAAATAACAATATTATACTAATCATACTAGCATCCATTCAAATTAGTATAATGCTTAAATCGTTAGATAATTCATCCATTCATACTTAAACGTGAAGTGTGTGATACCCAAACCAAAATTCATTCATCTCAGAACTAGTTCAAACGGGAAACCGTCGAATCTGTTGTTTTGATTTAATCCTCACTTTAGGTATACTCTTGAAATAAAATTACTCCGATAATGGGTTAGTTTTCCCACACATGTGAGAGATCAATACAAAGCAAATAAAAAGTTCCCACATGATAAATGAAACACGATGCAATTAATGAACAAAAATAAATCTCATAAGAAGATACTTGTATATCCTAAGCATGTCATATCAAGTGTCATAAGCATCACATATTTACTCTCTACAAGGCAGTTACCAATGCAAGATCAGATTATGAAGGTCTTTTTAGGGTTGTAATGGGGCTCAGGTAAGGGTAAGAAAGAATTGGAAGTTGGGATTCAAAATTTCTGAGAAATTGGAAAAGAAACCAACTTCTGATTTTTCTATTTCTCTTCTTTTTCTTTTCTAATCTCTCACTATTTTTCTCAATATTCTTCTATTTTTCTCAACTTTCTTTTTCTTTTGAATTTTCTTTTCTTGAAGCACCTCATATTTTTCATTATTTTTCACAATTTTCTTTTTCTTTTTCTCCCCCCTTTTTCTTTTATTATTATTATTATTTTTTGCCATACCCTCTCAAAGAAACACCACAACTGATCTCTCCACTTACTCTCTTGTCGTTCAATTTCCTCCCTCGTTCCTAAGTTCTCAGAAATAAGAAGGGTAAAGCTGAATTTTCAAAAATGGTGAAGGGTTAAAGGTTAACGTGGCTTATCAAAGAATGTATAAAGGTAAATTTTTCAAAGGCTCAAAGGGGTACTAGAAGGATAAATTTATATAAGGTGGGGTATTTTAAGCACAAACGAGCCAAAGATGGCCTTCAATCATATCCTTAAAAGATGGTAACCTTGCCTATTTGTCTTGAGTAGATATACAGTACATTCTAACATAATGATATGAATTTGATTTCATGCAAAGTCACAAGCCAAAATAAAATGTATGAGATTATACAAAGTAATTCGTATTCAAAGAAAACTCCGAGTTTATGTATTCACTCATCAATGACGAGAAATTAGCTCTAAAGCTCACTGGGTTTAGTCTCCACTAAGAACCTAAGATTCAACATTCAAAACAGTTCATCGATTTCTAAGTCTTAGCTTGGTATAAGTGTAAAAATTTTAAGTATGAATATCAAAATTATCCATAAAATATCACATTAAGCTTAATCATCTTAGATACAAGTAATCAGAATATGACATCAGTATTCTCAAAATTAAATTCACATGCATCATCAACTAAAGTTTGAAAACAATCGTAAAATAATGTGCATGATGACTTCAAAAAATATATATTTTTTTTAATAGAAAAATAAGTAACGCAAAATAGATAATCATACCCCCAAACCTAAAGATGACAATGTCCGCATTGACTGAGAGAAGTAGCGCACCCCCAAACTTGTTTGAAAAAGTACCTCAACACAAAGATCAGGTGTAGAGAATATATGCATCAAATTGGAACATGACCAAAAATTTATTGAAGGGAATATGGTTACACTATTTGTAATATCCCCGATATTTTAAACCTATTTTCGTTTACCTCGATAAGCGTGCCCAAAAATAATTATGTTATTTTATGAGTTTTTTTGTTAGTATTGGTTATGATGAGGGACATGACCAAAGGATTTAATTATGAGGTGTGTATAGGTCAGGAAATCAAAGACGTACACAATAAGGTTTATATTTGTGTTTAACGCCGGAGGTTTTGCAAAAATAAATGGATAAGTTGTAAAATTGAAATATCTAGATTTTTGTAAGCTTTGTTTTAATATTATAAAGAGAGAGAGAGAGTTAGAGAAAATATACTTCTCTCTTCCGGTTGGAAAACATAGGAAACTCTTTGGGGCTGCTTTTGATCTTTAGATCTATAGAGTTAGAGAACTCCTCTTCCCATCTCAACCATTAATAAGCCTTGTTTTCTGTTCACTGTTGATGTTCAACATCTTGATTCAGATTTAGATTATTTTTGAATTGCATTGTTTTTTGAATATATTGGGCCCTAGGCCTTATTTTGTTCTTTTGATATCACTTGAGGAACCATCATCGTGAATGTGACGACCCGACTTTTCCAATCCTTACGGTATAGGAAAGGCCGGTTCATCAACTTATTGATTGCTCAATAAGCCGTATTCAAACAGAAGCCGGCACATAACAATGATCTAAAACAGAGGCAAAGTAGAGATAAACCATACATCAAAAGCTTTATATAACAAATCTATCACTATGAGGAACCAAAAGGAACCACCGGTGATGGCCAATCCAACACCTAAACTAATGGTTCACGATGATGGTTCCTCAAGTGATATCAAAAGAACAAAATAAGGCCTAGGGCCCAATATTCAAAACAATATTCAAACAAAATACCAAAAATATAGGATCTAGAGATCAAGGGAAGAACTCCTCAGCAGGTAAATCTAATTCCTCCTCAGGAATATAGTCGAATCCTCCAAATCTTCCGATCCCAAATCGCCTCAAAGACCGTGACGATAGTCGAGGGTGAGCTAACAACAAAGCCCAATAGAGGAAATGATCTATTTGCATTTCATTATAAGTAAAGGTTTTTCAAAAGATGTAATTCGATCAAATATGGTTTTCAAATGATGCTTTGTAAACGAAATTCCGCTCTAATCTCGAGTTAAAACTGATACATAATCTGATGTGTTCGAAATTTTCTGACTGAGCATGCTTCTTATATTAAATTTATAACTTAATTTTATCTCTCAAATTTCCTATAGCATGAGAGCAAGGTGTATTACCGATGGGAAAACCCCATCGACCATCGCCGCTCATGAACCCTTTTTCTCGAATGCAACAAGCCCCTCACGCTATGAGGGAAACTTATGCCAAAGTTATACCGTCAACACGGTTGGTAGAATCTAGGCATCGTTCTCGACGCACCTCAAATCAAATGCAAATGCTAACGATTTTTCAATACTTATATTCATAACATAATACTGATTTTCTAAGTTCACGATTCAAAAGTTCGATTCAAGATTTAACGAGGTTCCGAGGTTCAATTTGCAAAGTTCTTAGTTATAACAAGGTTTCCAAATTTTCGATTTGTGTCATAAAATCGTAGTTTCATTCATATGTGCAAATGAATTTCCAAATTATACTTCTTATTTTAACAAAGAAACAGCCTTTTACTTACAATTTAATGCAAATAAAATACAAGGTTCCCTACCTTATCAAAGAGCTTCCAATCAAGCACAAAACAAATCCTCACCAAGGACTCCTAACAACAAAACCTACCTATATTAACACTCTCGGTTAATATAAAACCAAAAAATCAAACTAAGAGATTGCGGATCAAAATCCAACAAAATTTGAATGCCGAACAGATGTAATTCACCTCTAATTCAATTGTGTCGAATTTGAAATTCGATGGTCGAATCCAATTTCGACCATCGAATCCCCAAATTCTGCACCAGGCCTTAATTCATCAATTCGACAGCCGATTTTCAAATCGGCTGCCGAATCCCAATTTCGACAGTCGATTTTGAAATCGACAGTCGAATTTCCTGTGTTCTGTGGCTGTGCACTTTGACATTCACGGTTCTTTTTCCGATCTTTTCACTAAACCTTTTCTTTATTTCACACATATATGTTACTCTAAACAAAACATAATTAAATTTACACATGGAGGTTTCAACGACCTACCTCTTGTAGCTTAAACTGTTGATCCCATTGCACCGATTCACACACTAACCAATCTCCACTCAATGGTTCAGATCTTCAAATCACCCATCCAATAAGGTGACCACAACCTTTCATCAACCAACCAAATCACAGAGAGGTTCTCACTCTCCACATCACTCTTCCCTTTCTATAGATCAAAATGATCCAATACAAATCTAAGGTTAATTAATGGTTGAGATGTGAAGAGGGTTCTAAAACTCTCTAGATCAAAGGATCAAATGAGGCAAAGCCTTAGAGCTTAAATTTCTAACGAGTGAGAGAAGTGAAATTCTCTTTCACTCTCTCTTATAACAAAAAAGCTAGTAATAAAAATATCTAGATTTTTATACTTTTAACTTATCCACAAGAGTTGAAAACCTATCCACTAAACACAAACATAAACCTTATTGTGTAAGTCATTGGTTACGTGACTTACACACATCTTCCGACAATTTCCTTTTGCCATTAGTCTTACCAAAGCCTTAGCTTACTAAAAGTCCAAAAATATTCTACAAAGATTTTCCGCACACTTAATGAGATAAACGAAAATATACCAAAATATTAGGATATTACATTCACTCCTCCTTTGGAATGTTCGTCCTGAAAATTGAACATGATACACACCGCATAATAAAAGAATAGAAAACATGGGCACCGTGGTATACGATCCTACAGCACGTAAGCCAAGGGATGGGATCCGTAGTAACATGGATGTACCGTATGTGGCATGAAAAGCCATAGTGGATTGCATCCGCATGGATGCCCACATTCCCCAAGTGTCACGTCGGCCGACCGATGCATGGACGCATGAAGCCATAAAGAGATCAAAATGTATCAAAACCAACATGTAGAATCAGTGATGTATAAACCCACACAAGTGTGTAAAAGAAATATTTACCAAAATAGATGCAAAAGTAAACTCATGCGGAATGATCCATATATACAAACAAGGCTAAACAAGGGATCTAAAACCACGCAAAGACAGAAAAATAAAGGATAACAAAAGAAGGACCACCAGGTCCTAATAATCCGTAGTGTAAAAATAAAAGAAGGACCACCAGGTCCTAATAATCCAAGTCAGATAATAAAGACCGATAGTGAAAAATAAATCAAGAACCCTCTACCAAGCATACTAAGAAGCCCCAATCAGATGGACCCGACCGAAACACCATCACCAACAAGCAGATCATCACCCGCATCAAGAGGGTCAAGGAGGAATACGAGTATCAGCGCCCGATGTCGAAGGGCGATATACTGAAGCTCGGATATCGGCCATATACGTGGTGTAGTCATCGGGAAACGCGTGCTGCATCAGATAAGAGAGAGCGCCGCCATGGACATCCAACTCCTGACGCATAGAGCTGGTGTGGTGGGTGAGCTCTTGAATTTGATGGCTCATCGCGGTCATCTGTCGTGTGAACTCTGAGAGCGTAAGGATATCGCTAATGGGAGGGCAACATGAGCAGGATCCTCATCGGCATCACGTGCATCCGCATCAGGAACTGCTGGTTCTTTAGGAGGTTTCACAAGGCGACTATAGGTTTGACCCCAATTGACCAGTTTATACATCTTTCTACCAGCAGTAGACTTGAGTTCGGTAGGAGAAATGTCATATTCGGGACCCGCTTGATAATTTTCAATCATGATAGAAATTAAACGGGCATAGGGAATGCCCTTCTTCTCGCTTTGATTTGCTTTCCCATTTTCTCACGTGCCTTGATAAGCCCCTTTAAAAGTACTTCAGAGCACTAAACCATCGCCTTCTTTAAAAGCAAAAATAAAACTCGCTGAGGGGACCGGCCAGATTTATGTCCCAGGGTAAAGGGTAGTCTTAAAATTTTATCCAAAATCCACATAGATTCGCATATGTGTGAACAATGGACCTACGACTGCATTGGCGTCCTTGCGTCATTTGAGTCATTACCTCGTGAGAAGGGACTGGTTTGGGAAAGGGAGGACCTAAACCCATGGTTTTAGAGTATTGCAACGGGCAACGTAGTGCCACAGCCATGTCATCTAAGTCAAAAATAATCTCCCATCAATTTTAGTGTAATTTTCTTCGTCCTCATGCATATGTTGGTAAAACAAAGCACTAAACGAGGATAAAATGGGCACTAAAGTCACAGAAGGTTATGGCTTTTTCAAGGTATTCACTCGCCCACTGTGTGGTAGTTTGTTGGTCAAATAATTCCGGGTGAAAAACATACTCATTGGCGAAGCCCTTGATGCTCCAAAATTCATTGGGCTTTCGGGGCATTGGAGGGGCAGATGGTGTGGGTGAGAAGGTGGTGGAACCGAGGTGGTTCCTGGCCGTTGGTCTCTGTAGGGCTAGAGGAACCACCAAGCCTCTTGGAGGTGGGGTTGCGAATAGGGGTTTGCTTCTTAGGCCCCATTGCAAATAAAACAACAAAAATGCAAAAAAAAAAACCCTCCAAACAGATGCAAAAACCCACGAAATCTTGAGATGAGGGAGGTATTTACCTGAGGAAAAGCCCCAAATCGGGTTTGCAATGAAGGATTTCGAATCCCCTTGACAATGTAGTGCACTCCTCCTTAGATTTGCGTAAAATACAAAGAGAGCCCCAAATCGGCAAATCGCCCAAACCCTAGCTCAAAATCCCCAAAATGTTAAAACCCGAATGGCAATAGAGGGTTTCAACCTCACTTAAATCGAGAAAATCGACTCGATTTCAAATTGTGGGTCGAATTGAATTGATCATTTATCAAAAATCGACACTCGATTTTTTTGAAAATTGCTCAGCCTAAATTTGGCCTTAAAATGCCTATAATCAATGCGTAAAAATCGATCGATTTCATAAATCGACCCTCGATTTTTCAAGTGTTCGAGGTCTTCAAAATTTAAAATTTTGACATTTTTAAGGCATTACCTTGGGTCCAAATGGATCATTTGTGTGTCCATTTCATGCAAAATACTCACTGAATAATAGCTATATGTCACCAATTTGGACTAAAAGTTTTACTTAAAATAAACTTAAAATTTGTTGTGAAGGAAAATAGCAAGTCCGGTCTGATTGGACTCGTGAAAAGTTACAACCGAGAGACATATTTTGGACCATGACCATGACATGTCAAGGCCAAATGGTTCAGTAAATGTCCAAATAGGTAAGTGACCATAGACCGAATTTAGGTCACTAGACCGATAGTGAGTAGCATACCAGAATTGGGTCTAAGGCCCAAAAATTTTTCCGATTTCTATAATGTAGGGATTTCGATATAGACCCACTCAGTAAAAATACCTTGATCCTCCAAAATTTCTCACAGAAATATTTATATGTATATATAAAACCAATAGGTACACATAAATGTCAAATTATTACACAATCTACACAAGGTGAGAAATATAAAATTTTAAGCAAAAAGGCTCGGAAATTGGTCCCGGAGCTCAGCTTCACGCTCCCAAGTGGCTTCCTCCGGTGTATGATTCCTCCATTGTACAAGAACCAAAGGAATCGTTTTAGTGCGAGGATCCGCCTTTGCGATCCAAAATCAATCGGGTCCTCAATCACCGTCAAACCCTCCCAAGCTCAATGGGTTGGTAATCAAGCACGGAGTCGGGTCACGATGTATCGACGAAGCATCGACACATGGAAGACGCGTTGTGCATGCTAGACAATTGTGGCGGTAGCGCCACTCGATAAGCAACCTCCGACTCGGCCTAATATCTCAAAAAGGCCCAACGCATCGAGGACTCAACTTCCTCGCTTTCGAACCTCATAACGCCTTTCGTAGGCGAAATCCGAACAAAGACATTCTCGCCAACCTCAAAATCCACGTGTCGCCTCTTGAGATCGGCGTAGCTCTTCCGACGACTCAGCTCACCAGTCGCCGTATCAACCGAAATCGTCTCTTCGTGCGCTCAACTATCTCAGTCCAATAATGAGCTCTCACCCACTTCTTCCCAGTTCACGGATCGATCGACCGTCTATAAAGCCTCGAACGGAGCCATACCAATGCTAGCTCGAAGCTATTATTGTAGGCGAACTCTATCGAGAGGCAAGTGTTGGTCCCATGACCCATGAAAATCCAACATACATGCTCTCAACATGTCCTCAATGATCCGTTCACGCGCTCGGTCCGCCATCCGTCATGGGTGAAACTAACTAAAATCAAGACGAGAACCTATGCCTTCCTCAAATCTTTGCCAAAATGTGAAGTAAACAACGGTCTCGATCGGACACACATCTGGCGGTATCCCATGCTAACAATCTCCTTTAAGTATAACTCGCAAGTCTCAGTATAGGTGGTATTATATGGCAAGAAATGAGACTTGGTTAGTCGATCTACAATGACCCAGATGGCATTGTTCTTTCTCGTGTCGGAATCCGAGTATAAAATCCATCAAATGGCTTCCCATTTCCACTCAGCATGTAAAGGTAAAGACAGGATTCGATGATCAACCTTAACTCTGACAAACCAAACACCGCGACACGTGCATCGACGTGCTTCAAACCTCGCCACCGTAAACTCTTCATCAAGTCCCGATACATCTTGGTGCTACCAGATGTATGGCATACATGGATTTGTGAGCCTCTTCCGTAATGGTGTCCCGGCTCGATATTCGACGGTACACATACACGTCGTGAAATAATAAGGTTCCATCTGCTCAGTATAGAGAAGTCTTTCATCGCCATTCTCGACATCTCGCTCGATTGCCATGAGCTCATCATCGGTCATCTCAAGCTTTCTAATATTCTCAAGAGCGTAGGGCGAGTACAAGAGTAGCCATCAATGCTCCCAGAGCCTTTTACATCAAACCGTGAGTGCCCAAAGCCATATCTTCCAATAGCTTCCATCGAATCCGCTCACAAGATGTGATAACGGAGTCAAGACCTTCTACCGAGAGCATCAACGCATTTGCCTTTCCGGATGTATCAATCGAGCAATCGTAGTCCTTCAAGAACTCCATCCACCGTCACGCCGATATTCAAGTCCTTTTGAGTGAAGAGGTACTTGAGACTCTTATGATCGGTGAATATATCAAAACTTCACCGTAGAGGTAATGTCGCCAGATCTTCAAGGCGAATATAACTGCTAGCTCTAAGTCTGGATAGTTTCTTTCATGGTCCTTCAACTGCCTAGAACCATAAGCAATGACCCGCTCGTGTTGATTAAGCACACAGCCTAGTCCGCCATAGGAAGCATCACTATATCGCAAAACCTCCATTTCAAGGTATAGCAAGCATCGGTGTCAGTAGACGCTTTAACTCCCCGAACTCGCCACACTGCTCGCCCAAATCGAACTTAGCATTCTTTCTTGTGAGCCGTAAGTGGACTGATATCTTTGAAAAACTCGACAAATCGCCGATAGTACCGCCAAACCAAGGAAACTTGACCTCAGAATCGCTGAGGTTGTTCCCATGTCACCACAAATCTATCTTTGTAGGATCCATCGAGATACCCGCCTTAGACTACGTGTCCCAAGAAACTAATTCGCCAAGCCAAAACTCACACTTACTGAGTTTGGCATACAACTGATGGTCCCTGAGTGTTTGAAGAGCTATCTTCAGATGTTGTACATGCTCCTCTCTGGTTTTCGAATAGATGAGGATATCATCTACGAAAACTACCACAAATTTATCAAGATGTGGTTTGAACACCCTGTTCATCAGGTCCATGAAAGATGCAAAGCATTCGCCAATCCAAATGGCATCACTAGAAACTCATAGTGGCCATAACGCGTCCGAAACGCAGTCTTGGATATATCTTCCGCCTTGATCTTGAGTTGGTGATAGCCTGACCTCAGATCAATCTTTGAAAAGAATTTGGCACCTTGCAATTGATCAAACAAGTCATCTATCCGCGGAAGAGGATAACGATTCTTAATCGTCATCTTGTTGAGTTGCCTATAATCGATACACAGACGCATCGATCCATCCTTCTTTTTCACAAACAGAACCGGTGCACCCCAAGGAGAAACACTCTTTCGATAAAGCCTTTGTCTAACGCTCCACGTCGCTCCTTGAGCTCATAACTCGAGCGCCATCCGATATGGAGCTTTAGATAACGTTGATGCCGCGCTAGCTCAATCGCGAACTCAATCTCTCTCGGTCGGTGGTAATCCGTAAGTCCTCCGAAAGACATCGATAATCGCAAACCACCTTGATAAGAGCCAAGTCGTTCTTCTTCTCTAAAATCTTGCAAATAGGCCGATACCCTGCACCCATTCTTCATCATACGCCGGGCTTTAATGGTCAAACCAACGCGCAACCTTGATCTGACTCCACAAAATCGGAAGGACTTTCGCTTTGGCGGTCGGAAGGTCACTATCTTCCGCAGACAGTCTACACTCGCGTGATAAGCTGCCAACCAATCCATTCCGAGAATAACGTCGAACCCTTCCATGCTCAACGTAATCATGTCGGTCGATGTCTCGTGCTCATCAATCATCACGATGACTGACTGACATGCTGTATCAGTACACACTGAACTCCCCGTAGGAATTTTGACATCCAGAATAAAAGCAAGGGGTTCAGGAGTAATACCCAACTTCTCTGAGAAAGAAGGAGTAATAAACGAGTGTGTAGACCCAGGGTCTATAAGTACTCGTGCTTCAATTTTATCCATGTCATCTCGACTACTCATCATAAGGGTACCTTTAGTTAAAAAGTTTTGTTAATTATATGCAATGATTTCTATGTGGTTCAACATAATTGACTTGAATTCAAATTTTAAACAATAATAATTGAATCAATGCATAAATGACATCTCAACTTTAATGATACCTTGAATGACGTCATTCGACGTTTGGGCATCCTGTGCAGTCACTGCATAAGCCCGACCTTGAACTGTAGGTCGTGTCGACTTCTGCGTAGAGACCGTCGTAGTCCGTCCTTTCTCAACAACAGGACAATCCTTGATCATATGACCAACCTGTCCACACCTGAAGCATGCTCCAGTGTTCCGTCTGCAATCCTCTGTTTTATGTGTTTTCCCACATCTTGCACACAGTGGAGTAGAAACAGGAGTAACAGCTGATCCCTTCGTTGAACCTTGAGCCACAGAAGCTCCACTCGCAGTAGTGCTCCCAGCTCTGAATGGTTGTCCTGGTGACGAACTCTGCGGTCTCTGATATGAAGACGTTACTGGTCCTGAAGCAACAGCTGGTCTAGAGTATGATGGCTGACTAGGGTAGGGAGGAGGTCTAGAGAACCTCGGCTTTTTGTTCACCTGCCTCAAGCACTCACATCTCGCCAAACCTATTTTTATTACTCGCTCTCGCTCAAGTAATCGCTTTTGAATATCTTCCTCTCGCAATGAGGGCCTTGGACATAACGCCAAGATATCGCCTCCATTTCCCACATCGACACCCTTTCCGAATGTTCGCCTCAAACCTTCTCAAATTTCGAGCTCTCATCACCGGTGGCCACATGCAAGGGTGCAAATCGAAAGTCTATCAAATTCTGCGCCATACTAAGCGCAGACATCTCATCCTCGTTTACCGATGAACTGGACTTCCACCGATGACGACGCAAAATATTGATCGTTGAACGTCTCCACAAACTCTGCCCAAGTCCATGGAGTATTAGGATAGTCCTGCTCTCTCATCCTAGAAACAGATTTCCACCATGGGCTAGCCTCGCCCAAAAGTTTGAAGGATGCCCAGCGTACTTTCTCAACATCTGTACACTGCAGCACTTCAAATATCTTCTCTATCTCATCAAGCCACGCCTCGGCTTCCATAGGATCCGTCTGTCCTGAGAATGTAGGAGGTCTCATCCTCCTGAACTCGGCGAATCCTCCTGGCTGATGTCTGGCCGCATCTCTCTCTATCATCAATGGCTGCAATTGGGCCATGTTAGTAGCCAAGGCTGCCAATACCTCGTCTACATTCCCTCTATCCTGCCTCGCAGCTCCCAAAGGCTCTGCATTAGGGCCAGAAGCAACTCGCCCTCTACCATAAGAGGTGCCTACGCCCTCACCTATCCCATCAATGCGAGCTGTACGAGGTCCCTCTATACCTCGGCCTCTGCCTCTAAACCGCGGAGGCATGCTGATCTGTCATTGTTGAAAAACAATAACAATTGATCAGTAAGATTGTCAAGACAATCCGTCCCTAGTCCTAAGACTCTGAACCTAGAGCATGGCTCTGATACCAACTGTGACGACCCGACTTTTCCAATCCTTACGGTATAGGAAAGGCCGGTTCATCAACTTATTGATTGCTCAATAAGCCGTATTCAAACAGAAGCCGGCACATAACAATGATCTAAAACAGAGGCAAAGTAGAGATAAACCATACATCAAAAGCTTTATATAACAAATCTATCACTATGAGGAACCAAAAGGAACCACCGGTGATGGCCAATCCAACACCTAAACTAATGGTTCACGATGATGGTTCCTCAAGTGATATCAAAAGAACAAAATAAGGCCTAGGGCCCAATATTCAAAACAATATTCAAACAAAATACCAAAAATATAGGATCTAGAGATCAAGGGAAGAACTCCTCAGCAGGTAAATCTAATTCCTCCTCAGGAATATAGTCAGAATCCTCCAAATCTTCCGATCCCAAATCAGTCTCAGCACCTGTGACGTATAGTCGAGGGTGAGCTAACAACAAAGCCCAATAGAGGAAACAGATCTATTTGCATTTCATTATAAGTAAAGGTTTTTCAAAAGATCAAATTCGGATCAAATATGGTTTTCAAATGATGCTTTAAAACGAAATCTCGATTCTAATCACGAGTTAAAAGCGATACATAATCGATGTGTTCAAATTTTGAGCATGCTTCTTATATTAAATTTATAACTTAATTTTATCTCTCAAATTTCCTATAGCATGAGAGCAAGGTGTATTACCGATGGGAAAACCCTACTGACCATCGTCGTTCATGAACCCTTTTTCTGAATGCAACAAGCCCCTACGCTTATGAGGGAAACTTGCGCCAAAGTTATACGCCAACACGGTTGGTAGAATCTAGGGCATCGCTTACGGCGTACTCAAATCAAATGCAAATGCTAACGTATTTCAATACTTATATTCATAACATAATCTTGATTTTGGAAGTTACGATTCAAAAGTTACGATTCAAGATTTAACCGAGGTTACGAGGTTCAATTTGCAAAGTTCTTAGTTATAACAAGGTTTCCAAATTTTGATTTGTGTCATAAAATCGAGTTTCATTCATGCGTACTGAATTTCCAAATTATACTTCTTATTTTAACAGCAAAACAGTCTTTACTTACAATTTAATGCAAATAAAATACAAGGTTCCCCTACCTTATCAAAGAGCTTCCAATCAAGCACAAACACAAATCCTCACCAAGGACTCCCCACAGTCAAAACCTACCTATATTAACACTCTCAGTGTTAATATAAAACCAAAAAATCAAACTACGAGATTGCGGATCAAAAATCCAACTAAAATTTGAATGCCGAAAGAGGAATTAGGACCCTCGAATTCAAATTGGATGGTCGAATCCAAAATCGACCATCGAATTCCCAAATTACGCATCGAGCCTTAATTCATCAATTCGATCGATTTTCAAATCGATCGATTAATTTCGACGATCGATTTTGAAATCGACGTAATTTCACGTATTGTGGTATGCACTTTGACATTCACGGTTGTTTTTCCGATCTTTTTCACAGCTAAACCTTTTCTTTATTTCACACATATATGTTACTCTAAACAAAACATAATTAAATTTACACATGGAGGTTTCAACGACCTACCTCTTGTAGCTTAAACCGTTGATCCCATTGCACCGATTCACACCGGAACCAATCCGGCTCAATGGTTCGAGATCTTCAAATCATCCATCCAATAAGGTGACCACGGCCTCATCGATCAACCAAATCACAGAGGTTCTCACTCTCCACATCACTCTTCCCTTTCTATAGATCAAAATGATCCGAATACAAATCTAAGGTTAATTAATGGTTGAGATGTGAAGAGGGGTTCTAAAACTCTCTAGATCAAGGATCAAATGAGGCAAAGCCTTAGAGCTTAAATTTCTAACGAGTGAGAGAAGTGAAATTTCTCTTTCACTCTCTCTTATAACCAAAAGCTAGTAATAAAAATATCTAGATTTTTATACTTTTAACTTATCCACAAGAGTTGAAAACCTATCCGGTACTAAACACAAACACAAACCTTATTGTGTAAGTCATTGGTTACGTGACTTACACACATCTTCCGACAATTTCCTTTTGCCATTAGTCTTACCAAAGCCTTAGCTTACCAAAAGTCCAAAAATATTCTACAGCATTTTCCGGGCACACTTACCGAGATAAACGAAAATATACCGAAAATATTAGGGATATTACAGTGAACCATTAGTTTAGGTGTTGGATTGGCCATCACCGGTGGTTCCTTTTGGTTCCTCATAGTGATAGATTTGTTATATAAAGCTTTTGATGTATGGTTTATCTCTACTTTCCCTCTGTTTTAGATCATTGTGATGTGCCGGCTTCTGTTTGAATACGGCTTATTGAGAAATCAATAAGTTGATGAACCGGCTTTTCCTATACTGTAAGGATTGGAAAAGTCGGGTCGTCACAGTTGGTATCAGAGCCATGCTCTAGGTTCAGAGTCTTAGGACTAGGGATGGATTGTCTTGACAATCTTACTGATCAATTGTTATTGTTTTTCAACAATGACAGATCAGCATGCCTCCGCGGTTCAGAGGCAGAGGCCGAGGTAGAGAGGGACCACGCATGGCTCACCTTGAGGAGATCGGTGAGGGTGTAGGTACCTCACGTGGCAGAGGAAGAGTTGCCACAAAGTAATGCAGAGGCCTGGAGCCGGGTAGGCCACAGAGGAGGAAATGTGGACTGTGTGTCATTTTGGCCACTAACATGGCTCAACAGACGCAGCCATTGATAGATGACAGAGATGGCAGCCAGACATCACCAGAGGATTCGCGAGTTCGTGGAGGATGAGACCTCCTACATTCTCGTAAGTGCATTTGATCCTATGGAAGCCGAGGCATGTGGATGAGATCGAGAAGATATTGAAGTGTTATCGATATTGAGAAATCTGTTGGGCATCTTTCAAACTTTTGGGCGAGGCTAGCCCATGGTGGAAATCTGTTTCAGGATGAGAGAGCAGGACTACCCTAATACTCCATGGACTTGGGCAGAGTTTGTGGAGACGTTCAACGATCAATATTTTCCTAAGATCGTGCGTCATCAGTGGGAAGTCCAGTTCATCGAGCTGAAACAGGATGAGATGTCTGTGCGCGAGTATGGCGCAGAATTTGATAGACTTTCCCGATTTGCACCCTTGCATGTGGCCACTGAGCTGATGAGAGCTCAGAAATTTCAGAGAGGTTTGAGGCCGAACATTCAGGAAAGGGTGTCGATGTGGGAAATGGAGACGTATGCCGGCGTTATGTCCAAGGCCCTCATTGCAGAGGAAGATATTCAAAAACAGTACTTGAGGCGAGAGCAGAGTAATAAAAATAGGTTTGGCCAGGGACAGCAGAGTGCTTCAGGGCAGGTGAACAAAAAGCCGAGGTTCTCTAGACCTCCTCCCTACCCTAGTCAGCCATCATACTCTAGACCAGCTGTTGCTTCAGGACCAGTAACGTCTTCATATCAGAGACCGCAGAGTTCGTCACCAGGACAACCATTCAGAGCTGGGGGCACTACTGCGAGTGGAGCTTCTGCGACTCAAGGTTCAACGAAAGGATCAGCTGTTACTCTGTTTCTACTCCGTGTGCAAGATGTGGAAAACACATAAAAGAGGATTGCGAGCGGAACACTTTGGAGCATGCTTGGTGTGGACAAAGTTGGTCATATGATCAAGGATTGTCTGTTGTTGAGAAAGCGGACTTCTGACGGTCTCTCGTGAAGTCGGCGCGACCTACAGTTCAAGGTCGGGCTTATGCAGTGACTGCACAGGATGCCCAAACGTCGAATGACGTCATTCAAGGTATCATTAAAGTTGAGATGTCATTTATGCATTGATTCAATTATTATTGTTTAAAATTTGAATTCAAGTCAATTATGTTGAACCACATAGAAATCATCGCATATAATTAACAAAACTTTTTAACTAAAGGTACCCTTATGATGAGTAGTCGAGATGACATGGATAAAATTGAAGCACGAGTACTTATAGACCCTGGGTCTACACACTCGTTTATTACTCCTTCTTTCTCAGAGAAGTTGGGAATTACTCCCGAACCCCTTGCTTTCATTCTAGATGTCAAGATTCGGGAGTTCTGTGCAGTTCGACACAAGATGTCGGCCTACCATTGTGATGATTGATGAGCACGAGACATTGACCGACATGATTACGTTGAGCATGGAAGGGTTCGACGTCATTCTCGGAATGGATTGGTTGGCAGCTTATCACGCGAGCGTGGACTGTCTTCGGAAGATAGTGACCTTCCGACCGCCAAAGCGAAAGTCCTTCCGATTACGTGAGTCAAATCCAAGGTTCGCGTTTGGTTTGACCTTTAAAGGCGTATGATGAAGAATGGTTGGTGGGTATCGGCCTATTTGCAAGATTTTACCGAGAAGAAGAACGACTTGGCTCTTATCAAGGTGGTTTGCGATTATCTGATGTCTTTCGGAGGACTTACGGATTACCACGAGAGAGATTGAGTTCGCGATTGAGCTAAGCGCCGCATGTAACCGTTATCTAAAGCTCCATATCGGATGGCGCTTTGAGTAGAGCTCAAGGAGCGGCTTGAGGAGTCATTAGACAAAGGCTTTATACGACCAAAGTGTTTCTCCTTGGGGTGCACCAGTTCTATTTGTGAAAAAGAAGGATGGATCGATGCATGTATCGATTATAGGCTGACTCAACAAGATGACGATTAAGAATCGTTATCCTCTTCATGGATAGATGACTTGTTTGATCAATTGCGGGTGCAAGGTTCTTTTCAAAGATTGATCCGAGGTCGCTATCACCAACTCAAGATCAAGGCGGAAGATATATCCAAGTTGGACGTTATATGGCCACTATGAGTTTCTAGTGATGCCATTTGGATTGACGAATCTTTGCATCTTTCATGGACACGATGAGCAGGGTGTTCAAACCACATCTTGATAAATTTGTGGTAGTTTTAGATGATATCCTCATCTATTCGAAAACCGAGAGGAGCATGTACAACATCTCAAGATAGCTCTTCAAACACTGGGGACCATCGGTTGTATGCCAAACTCAGCAAGTGTGAGTTTTGGCTCGATCAGGTCAGTTTCTTGGGCCACGTTGTCTCGGAGTCAGGTATATCAGTGGATCCTACAAAGATAGATTCAGTGGTGACATGGGAACAACCTCACGGCGATTCTGGTCAAGTTTCCTTGGTTTGGCGTGGTACTATCGGCGATTTGTCGAGGGTTTTCAAAGATATCAGTCCACTTACACGACTCACAAGAAAGAATGCTAAGTTATTTGGGCGAGCTGTGAGCAAGCGAGTTTTCGGGAGTTAAAGCGTCGCTTGACTACGACGCAGCTTGCTATACCTTGACGGTGGAGGTTTTGCGGTATATAGTGATGCTTCCTATGGCGGACTAGGTGCTTAATCAACACGGGTCATTGCTTATGGTTCTAAGCGTTGAAGGACCATGAAAGAAACTATCCGACGATGACTTAGAGCTAGCAGCAGTTATATTCGCCTTGAAGATCTGGCGACATTACCTCTACGGTGAAGTTTTTGATATATTCACCGATCATAAGAGTCTCAAGTACCTCTTCACTCAAAAGGACTTGAATATGCGGCAGCGACGGTGGATGGAGTTCTTGAAGGACTACGATTGCTCGATTCAGTACCATCCGGGAAAGGCAAATGTCGTTGCTGATGCTCTCAGTAGAAGGTCTTCAGCTCAGTTATCACATCTTGTGAGCCGGATTCAGCGATGGAAGCTATTGGAAGATATGGCTTTGGGCAGCTCACGGTTTGATGTAAAAGGCTCGGGAGCATTGATGGCTACTCTTGTACTACGCCCTACGCTCTTCGAGAATATTAGAAAGCTTCAGATGACCGATGATGAGCTCATGGCAATCAGACGAGATGTCGAGAATGGCAGTAAGAAAGACTTCTCTATACGAGCAGATGGAACCTTATTATTTCACGACCGTGTATGTGTACCGTCGAATATCGAGCTTCCGGGACACCATTCTGGAAGAGGCTCACAAATCCATGTATGCCATACATCCTGGTAGCACCAAGATGTATCAGGACTTGATGAAGAGTTTCTGGTGGCGAGGTTTGAAACGCTGACGCTGAGTACGTGTCGCGGTGTTTGGTTTGTCAACAGGTTAAGGTTGATCATCAGAATCCTGCAGGTCTATTGCAGCCTTTACCTGTGCCTGAGTGGAAATGGGAAGCCATTTCGATGGATTTTATACTCGGATTGCCGAAGACACTGAGAAAGAACAATGCCATCTGGGTCATTGTAGATCGACTAACCAAGTCTGCTCATTTCTTGCCATATAATACCACCTCTACGAGACTTGCGAGTTATACTTAAAGGAGATTGTTAGGCGCATGGGATACGCCAAGATGTGTGTCTGATCGAGACCCGTTGTTTACTTCACATTTTTGGCAAAGATTTCAGGAAGGCATAGGTTCTCGTCTTGATTTTAGTTCGGCGTTTCACCCACAGACGGATGGCCAGACCGAGCGCGTGAACCAGATCATTGAGGACATGTTGAGAGCATGTATGTTGGATTTTCACGGGTCATGGGACCAACACTTGCCTCTGATAGAGTTCGCCTACAATAATAGCTTTCAGGCTAGCATTGGTATGGCTCCGTTCGAGGCTTTATATGGACGGCGGTGTCGATCACCGTTGAATTGGGAAGAAGTGGGTGAAAAGCTCATTATTGGACCTGAGATAGTTGAGCGCACTACCGAGACGGTTCGATTGATACGCGAGCGACTACGGGTAGCTCAGAGTCGTCAGAAGAGCTACGCCGATCTCAAACGGAGACACGTGGATTTTCAGGTAGTTTTGATATGTCAATGTGCATTTCTTCACTTGATATATGTTCCATGTGAAATTAGCATTAATACTCGATTTTACAGGTCGGTGAGAATGTCTTTGTTCGGATTTCGCCTACCAAGGGCGTTATGCGGTTTGGGAAACGAGGGAAACTGAGTCCTCGGTACGTTGGGCCTTTTGAGATACTAGGCCGAGTCGGAGAGGTTGCATATCGTGTGGCGTTACCGCCACAATTGTCTAGCATGCACAACGTCTTCCATGTGTCGATGCTTCGTCGATACATACGTGACCCGACTCACGTGCTTGATTACCAACCCATTGAGCTTCAGGAGGGTTTGACGGTGATTGAGGACCCGATTCAGATTTTGGATCGCAAGGAGCAGATCCTACGCACTAAAACGATTCCTTTGGTTCTTGTACAATGGAGGAATCATACACCGGAGGAAGCCACTTGGGAGCGTGAAGCTGAGCTCCGGGACCAATTTCCGAGCCTTTTTGCTTAAAATTTTATATTTCTCACTTTGTGTAGACTGTGTAATAATTTGACATTTATGTGTACCTATTGGTTTTATATATACATATAAATATTTCTGTGAGAAATTTTGGAGGATCAAGGTATTTTTACTGAGTGGGTCTATATCGAAATCCCTACATTATAGAAATCGGAAAAATTTTTGGGCCTTAGACCCAATTCTGGTATGCTACTCACTATAGGTCTAGTGACCTAAATTCATTCTATGGTCACTTACCTATTTGGACATTCTTGAACCATTTGGCCTTGACATGTCATGGTCATGGTCCAAAATATGCTCGATTGTAACTTTTTCACGAGTCCAATCGGACTTTGACTTGCTATTTTCCTTCACAACAAATTTTAAGTTTATTTTCAGAAACTTTTAGTCCAAATTGGACCGATATATAGCTATTATCTCGTGAGAATTGTTTTGCATGAAATGGACACACAAATGATCCATTTGGACCCAAGGTAATGCCTTAAAATGTCAAAATTTTGAAATTTTGAAGACCTCAGACACTTGAAAAATCGAGGGTCGATTTATGAAATCGAGGGTCGATTTTTCTGCATTGATTATAGGCATTTTAAGGCCAAATTTAGGCCTGAGAAATTTTCAAAAAAAATCGAGTGTCGATTTTTGAATCGACGGTCGAATTCCAATTCGACCCACGAATTTGAAATCGAGGGTCGATTTTCTCGATTTAAGTGGGGCTCCCTATTTCGCTCTGTTATTTTTGGTTGATTTTCTGTGGGTTTAGGCTTAGGGTTTTGGGCGATTTGGTGGTTTTTAGGGTTTTCATCATTCTTTTTGCCAAAATCGAAGGGGTTTTCACACGGATTACACCAAGGATTTGGATTTCACTCTTAGGAAATCGGATTTGGGGCTTTTCACAAGGTAACTCCCACCCAATTTAATTGCAATTTGTGCATTTTACGTGGGTTTTGTTACTTTTTTGTTCATTGTTCAAATGGGGCCTAAGAAGGCCACCCCTATTCGAACCCCACCTCCAAGAGGCCGGCCAAAGTCGGGTTCCTCTAGCCGCCCTACAGACATTACACACTCGAACCACCTCGGTCGGTTCCACCACCTTCTCGACCCCACACCATCTGTGCCTCCAATGCCCGAGAGCAATGAATTTTGGAGCATCAAGGGCTTCGCCAATGAGTATGTTTTTCACCCGAGTTGTTTGACCAACAAACTACCACACGGTGGCAGTGAATACCTTGAAAAAGCCCACTAACCTTCTGCGTAATCTAATTTAGTGCCCATTTTATCCTCGTTAGTGCGCTTTGTTTTACCAACATATGCCATGAGGACGGAAGAAAATTTACACTAAAATTGATGGGTAGATTATATTTTTGACTTAGATGACATGGTCTGGCACTACGCTGTCTGCTGTAATACTCTAAAACCATGGGTTTAGGTCCTCCTTTCCCAAACCAAATTCCCTTCTCACGAGGTAATGGCTCAAATGACGCAAGGACGCCACGGGTCCGTAGGTCCATTGTTCGCACACATATGCCGTAATCTATGTGGATTTTGGATAAAATTTTAAGACTACCCTTTACCCTCTTGGACATAACTGAGCGCACGGTCCCTCCAACAGATTTTATTTGCTTTTAAAGAGCGATGGTTTAGTGCTCCCGAGGTACTTTTAAAGGGCTTATCAAGGCACGAGAAAATGGGAAAGCAAATCAAAACGCCAAGAAGGGCATTCCCTATGCCCGCTTAATTTCTATCATGATTGAAAATTATCAAGCCGGTCCCGAATATGACATTTCCCACCAACTCAAGTCACCGGTAGAAAGATGTATAAACCGGTCAATTGGGGTCAAACCTACACGCTTTGTGAAACCTCTAAAGAACCAAAGTAGCCTCGGCGCGATGCACGGATGCCGGCGAGGGATCCTGCTCATGTTGCCCCTGCTCAGCCCCCACAGAGCGATATCCTTACGCTCTCAGAGTTCACACGACAGATGACCGCGATGAGCCATCAGATTCAAGAGCTCACCCACCACACCAGCTCTATGCGTCAGGAGTTGGATGTCCATGGCGGCGCTCTCTCTTATCTGGTGCAGCATGCCTTTCCCGATGACTACACCACGAATATGGACGATATCCGAAGCTTCGATATCGCCCTTCGACATCGGTGCGATACTAGTATTCCTCCTTGACCACTCTTGATGCGGGGATGATGTCTTTGCTTGACGGTGATGGTGTTTTGGATCGGCGGGTCCATCTCTGGTTAGGGCTTCTTAGTATGCTTGGTAGAGGGTTCTTGATTTATTTTTTCACTATCGGTGCATACTTATTATACTGACTTGGATTATTAGGACTGGTGGTCCTTCTTTTATTTTACTCGGATTATTAGGACTGGTGGTCCTTCTTTTGTTATCCTTTATTTTTACGTCTTTGCGTGGTTTTAGATCCCTTGTTTAGCCTTGTTTGTATATATGGATCATTCCGCATGAGTTTACTTTTGCATCTATTTTGGTAAATATTTCTTTTAGACACTTGTGTGGGTTTGCTTCTGTCACTCTGATTCTACATGTTGGTTTTGATACATTTTGATCTCTTTATGGCTTCATGCGTCACTGTGCATCGGTCTCCCGGACGTGACACTTGGGTGTGGGCATCCATGTGGATGCAATCCACTATGGCTTTTCATGCCACATGCAGTACATCCATGTTACTACGGATCCCATCCCTTGGCTTACGTGCCCTGTGGGATCGTACCACGGTGCCCATGTTTTCTCTTCTTTTATTGTCTGGTGTGTATCATGTTCAATTTTCGCGGACGAAAATTCCTAAGGAGGGGTGAATGTAATATCCCCGATATTTTAAACCTATTTTCGTTTACCTCGATAAGCGTGCCCAAAAATAATTATGTTATTTTATGAGTTTTGTTGTTAGTATTGGGTATGATGAGGACATGACCAAAGGATTTAATTATGAGGTGTGTATAGGTCGGGAAATCAAAGCGTACACAATAAGGTTTATATTTGTGTTTAACAGGAGGTTTTGCAAAATAAATGGATAAGTTGTAAAATTGAAATATCTAGATTTTGTAAGCTTTGTTTTAATATTATAAGAGAGAGAGAGTTAGAGAAAATATACTTCTCTCTTAGGTTGGAAAACATAGGAAACTCTTTGCTTTTGATCTTTAGATCTATAGAGTTAGAGAACTCCTCTTCCCATCTCAACCATTAATAAGCCTTGAGTTAGTACCAGGATCTGTTTGAACTATTGAAAGAGAAAAGAGATAAGGAAAGGGAGAAGTTCTCTGTGATTTCGTTGTGGCTGAGGCAATGTCCACCTCGTTGTGAATATGGACTGATTTGAAGATCTGAACCATTGAGCTGGAGATTGGTTCCGGTGTGTGAATCGGTGCAATGGGATCAACGGTTTAAGCTACAAGAGGTAGGTCGTTGAAACCTCCATGTGTAAATTTAATTATGTTTTGTTTAGAGTAACATATATGTGTGAAATAAAGAAGAGGTTTAGCTGTGAAAAAGATCGGAAAAAGAACGTGAATGTCAAAGTGCACGACCACGAACAGAAATTATCGATTTCAAAATCATTTGTCAATTGATGAATTAAGGCCTGATGAATTTGGGAATTCGATGGTCGATTTTGGATTCGACCATCAATTTCAAATTCGACCCGCAATTGAATTCGGTCGAATTACATCTGTTTCGGCATTCAAATTTTGTTGGATTTTGATCCGCAATCTCTTAGTTTGATTTTTGGTTTTATATTAACCTTTGAGAGTGTTAATATATGTAGATTTTATTTGTTAGGAGTCCTTGGTGAGGATTTGTTTTTGTGCTTGATTGGAAGCTCTTTGATAAGGTAGGGAACCTTGTATTTTATTTGCATTAAATTGTAAGTAAAGGCATTTCTTTGTTAAAATAGAAGTATAATTTGGAAATTGATTTGCACACGGCATGAATAAAACTCGATTTTATGACACAAATCAAAATTTGGAAACCTTGTTATAACTAAGAACTTTGCAAATTGAACCTCGTAACCTCGATTAAATCTTGAATCGAGAACTTTTGAATCAGAACTTCCAAAATCGGTATTATGTTATGAATATAAGTATTGAAATCGTTAGCATTTGCATTTGATTTGAGGTGCGTCGAGCGATGCCCTAGATTCTACCAACCGTGTTGACGGTATAACTTTGGCGCAAGTTTCCCTCATAGCGTAGGGGCTTGTTGCATTCGAAAAAGGGTTCATGAGCAGCGATGGTGGTGAGGGTTTTCCCACCGGTAATGCACCTTGCTCTCATGCTATAGGAAATTTGAGAGATAAAATTAAGTTATAAATTTAATATAAGAAGCATGCTCAGTCAGAAAATTTCGAACACATCAGATTCATGTATTCAGTCTTAACTCGAGATTAGAATCGAGATTTCGTTTGCAAAGCATCATTTGAAAACCATATTTGATCCGAATTCGTCCTTTGAAAACCTTTACTTATAATGAAATGCAAATAGATCTGTTTCCTCTATTGGGCTTTGTTGTTAGCTCACCTCGACTATACGTCACAGTCTTGAGGCGATGCAGGATCGGAAGATTTGGAGGATTCTGACTATATTCCCGAGGAGGAATTAGATTTACCTGCTGAGGAGTTCTTCCCTTGATCTCTAGATCCTATATTTTTGGTATTTTGTTTGAATATTGTTTTGAATATTGGGCCCTAGGCCTTATTTTGTTCTTTTGATATCACTTGAGGAACCATCATCGTGAACCATTAGTTTAGGTGTTGGATTGGCCATCACCGGTGGTTCCTTTTGGTTCCTCATAGTGATAGATTTGTTATATAAAGCTTTTGATGTATGGTTTATCTCTACTTTGCCTCTGTTTTAGATCATTGTGATGTGCCGGCTTCTGTTTGAATACGGCTTATTGAGAAATCAATAAGTTGATGAACCGGCTTTTCCTATACTGTAAGGATTGGAAAAGTCGGGTCGTCACACTATTTTAGGGAATTAAAAAAAAAACAACCTAAACTAAAAAAATAAAATGCTAGAAATAAACATGAGAAAAAAAATAAAATAAAATAAAACCTAAATCCTAAACGAAACCAAACGGAAACTACACAATTGGGTTGCCTCCCAATGAGCGCTAGTTTAAAGTCGATAGCTCGACCTTGTGAATTGCTCAATCAGGGTGAGCAATTGGATCACTCAAAGGAAGAGTGTCAGAGAATGCAATTGCATTCTCAAGGAACGGTTTCAATCATTGACCGTAAACTCGGAAAACATTCCCGTGTTTCGGGTTGATAATATCAACTACCCCATTAGGGAGTATGCGAGAGATTTTGAAAGGGCCACTCCAACGGGTTTTTAGTTTCCCCGGAAATAGATGAAGTCGGGAATTGTAAAGTAGAACCTGTTGACCAACAACGAAAGATTTTCGTAGAATTGAGTGATCATGAACCCGTTTCATACGGTCCTTGTACGATTTAGCACAGTTATAGGCATCAACACGGATTTCTTCTAATTCATTTATTTGGAAACCCCTTTGGGCACCAGATTGCAAGAGATCAAAATTTAATGACTTAATGGCCCAAAATGCTCGATGTTCCAGCTCAACCGGGAGGTGACATCCTTTACCAAAGACCAACCGATACGGCGACATGCCAATCGGAGTTTTAAACGCCGTTCGATACGCCCATAGAGCGTCATTCAACTTTAGCGACCAGTCTTTACGATTCAGCTGGATTGTCTTTTCAAAAATCCGCTTAAGTTTCCGATTAGAGACTTCAACTTGGCCACTTGTCTGAGGATGGTATGGCGTAGCGACTTTGTGCGTGACACCATATTTCTTCATTAATTGGGTGAACACTTTATTGCAAAAGTGCTTTCCACCGTCGCTGATTATCGCCTTTGGAATGCCAAAATGAGAAAACACTTGATCCTTGACAAATTTGATCACTACTCTGTGATCATTCGATTTACACGCCACAGCCTCTACCCATTTCGAGACATAATCAACACCGACAAGAATGAACGTATTTCCAAACGAATTCGGGAAAGGACCCATAAAATCGATCCCCCAAACATCAAATAATTCAACTTCTAAAATTGAATTAAGCGGCATCATGTTGCGCTTTGAGATTCGGCCCAGCATTTGACAGTTGTGACAAGATTTGCAATGCTGATGACAATCCTTAAAGATCGTCGGCCAGTAAAAATCACTTTGGAAGATCTTAGCAGCAGTCTTTTTGGAACTAAAGTGACCTCCACAAGGCAACTCACGACAGAACAAGATGATTCGTGGTTGCTCAGATTCAGGAATACATCTTCGTATGATTTGATCAGGACAGTATTTGAATAAGTACGGATCTTTGAAAAAATAGTGTTTCACCCTAGCTAAGAAAGCGGATTTCTCATTCTTCGACCAATGGTGAGGTAATTTCTCAGTGACTAGATAATTGACAAGATCCGCATACCAAGGTGGACAATCAATCCTGAACAACTGTTCATCCGAGAAGTGCTCCAAGATCGAAACAGACTCGTCAGATCTCTCAATAATTATTCGTGACAAGTGATCTGCCACCACATTTTCTGAGCCTTTCTTGTCCTTGATCTCCAAATCAAACTCTTGCAACAACAAGATCCATCTAATTAAACGTGCCTTAGCGTCTTTCTTAGCGAACAGAGATAAGCGAGCGGCGTGATACATGAATACCACTTTAGATCCTAATAAATAAGATCAAAATTTATCCAACGTGAAAACTCTTCGCCAAAAGTTCCTTTTCAGTGGTCGAGTAGTTCAACTGGGCATCGTTGAGAGTACAACTCGCATAGTAGATTACATGCGGTAATTTTTCTATTCGTTGCCACAGAACAGCTCCAATTGCATAATCAGAGGCGTCGCACATTATTTCGAACGGGAAGTCCCAGTTTGGAGATTGAATTATTGGAGCTTTTATCAATTCGGCCTTAATGGTTTCAAAGGCTCGCAAACATTCATCATCAAAACGAACGGGCATCCTTGAAAGTAAATTGCATAGCGTCGCTATCTTCTTTGAAATCTTTAATAAGCGCCGATAAAAACCAGTATGCGAGAAAAGATCTGATTTCTTTCAACATCCTAGGTGGTGGTAGATTGGCAATTAAATCAACTTTGGCCTTGTCGACCTCGATACCCTGGGACGATATGATATATCCCAAAACAATGCCATCTTTAACCATGAAGTGACATTTTTCCCAGTTAAGAACAAGGTTCTTCTCTTGGCATCGTTCAAGAACTAGTGACAAATGATTCAAACAGTCAGCAAAACTGTTTCCATGGATCGAGAAGTCGTCCATGAAGACCTCGAGGAATCGCTCGACCATATCTAAAAAAATACTCAGCATACATCTTTGGAATGTAGCTGGTGCATTACAAAGCCTAAACGGTTAAATCGGTAGGAGAAAGTACCAAAAGGACATGTGAAAGTGGTCTTCTCCTGATCCTCAGGTGCAATGACTATTTGGTTATACCCAGAATAGCCATCGAGGTAGCAATAGTACTCATGCCCGGCCAATCTTTCCAACATCTGATCGATAAACGGAAGAGGAAAGTGATCTTTCCTCGTCATCAAATTTAACTTTTGATAATCAATGCACACTCTCCACCCTGTTTGAATTTTTGTAGGGATTAGTATGTTTTCCTCATTCTTCACCACGGTGACTCCCGATTTCTTAGGGACCACTTGTGTGGGGCTGATCCATTTACTGTCAGAGATGGGGTATATAATTCCAGCATCTAGAAGTTTGATTACCTAATTTTGGACCACGTCTTGCATTATAGGGTTTAGTCTCCTCTGTGGTTCCCTAGAAGGCTTAGCATTGTCTTCCAAATAGATTCGATGCATACAAACCGTGGGGCTAATGCCTTTGATATCTTTTATTGACCAACTGAGGGCACTTTTGTGCTCTTTGAGTACATTCATGAGTTGGCCTTCTTGATGCGCATCCAATGTTGATGATATTATAATGGGTTGAGTTTCATTCTCCCCCAGGTAGACATACTTGAGATTTTCCGGAAGAGGTTTAAGTTCTAAGGACACTTTCTCCTCCTCTTTCGGCTTTTCCTTGATTAATTCAATTTGAGTTCCACGCTCTATTTCCTTTTCTTCTCCCAGACGTGGTGTGGAGTCCAACATGTGATTCACTTCTTAGATCAGTTGATCCACATCAAAATTTTCTCCAAAATGTGCAAGACAAGCTGCTAAAGGATCTTCAGTCTCAGATGCATGAAATATTTCTTCTATGATTTTATCGAGTATGCATGCTTCTACATGTTCATCATCCTCCATGGACTGTTTGGCAATATTAAAGATGTTGAGTTCTACTGTCATATTCCCGAATGACAGATTCATGATCCCGTTTCGACAATTGATCAGCGCATTGGAGGTAGCTAGGAATGGTCTTCCTAGAATCACTGGAATGTTATTCTTCAAATTTGATGCCGGTTCAGTGTCCAAAACAACAAAATCCACAGGAAAGTAGAAAGAATCCACCTTGATGAGGACATCTTCCACAATTCCACGAGGGATCTTTACGGACCGATCAGCTAACTGAAGGGTCATCGCAGTGACCTTACGTTCTCCCAACTCGAGCTCCTTGTACACAGAATAAGGCAACAAGTTGACACTTGCTCCTAAATCTAAAAGGGCCTAATTAATATGGTTATCGCCGATGATGATCGAGATTGTAGGACAACCTAGGTCCTTGTATTTGATCGGGAGCTTTGCTTGTAACACTGAACTAACTTGCTCGGCTAAGAAAGTCTTTTTCGGAATATTTGTCATTCTTTTAATTGTGACCAATTCCTTCAAAAATTTAGCATCAGCCGGCACTTGGTGGATGGCATCTAGGAAAGGAATATTAATTTTTAATTGCTTGAAAATCTCATTTATTCCTTCCTCATCGCGATTTTTCAGTGGTGCCATCAATCTTTGCGGGTACGGTGCTTTAGGAACAAAACTTCTCTTCTGTTCACTCTTTTCTTCTGATGTTTCTTTTGCTTGTACTTTATCATCAATTTCCTCTTTCTCCTCAAATTTCTTCTCTCCATCAGACTTTTTCTCCTCCTCTTGCAACACTACTTTGTTATCGACCTGCTTTACAGATCTCAATGTTGTGATCGCCCGAATTTGTTATTGATCATCCTCTTGTGTTGAAGTTGATGTTTGTTTAACAACCATTTGGCCCCTTGGGTTAGGAACTGGTTGGCTCGGAAACGATCCTTTTTCTCTTTCACAGAGAAAAGTGGTCAATTGCCCAATTTGGGTCTCTATTTTAGAGATTGAGGATGTGTGAGAATGAATGAGTTTCATCAGGTCCTCAGTAGAAGGAGTTTGTGTATGAGGGCGTTAGGCGATGTTATGGAATGTTAAATCCAGGTGGTGGAAATGTTGGCACAAAATTTTGCTATAGTTGGTTTTGATAACCTCTCATTGGTTGTGCAAACTGAAAATTCTGGTTCATTTGCCTTGGCTGCCAAACCTGATTCTGATTGTATTGATATTGATTCGGGTTATTGAACTCTTGCTGCTGAAATTGCCCTTGACCGTAGTTCTGCTGCGGTCCTTGGTTGAAATTTTGTTGGGGATAAAAGTTCGTCCCCTGCTTCCTGAGCTATATTCTTTGATTCTCTTGTTTCCATGAGAAATTTGGGTGGTTTCTCCAGCTATTTGGGTTATTCTCATTGAAAACGTTTCCTTGATTCCGCCCATAATTATTCACAACATTTAGCTATTCAGATGTGTCTTCATGATAGTTCTGCATTGAAGGACAATCATCTGCCATATGCATTGGACTTGCACAAATTGAACATGACTCAGGTTGTGTATTTACCATATGCACATTCTTCTTTAATTTCAATTCCTCCACTTGTTGAGTGAGGAAATCAATTTTAGCCATCAAATCCGGGGAATCCTTTACTACGTATAGTCCTCCTTTCTTGGTTGAACTCTCGGCTTGATCACGGGCTTTGACTGGTTGTTCCCGAGTCTTTGTGAAATCCCAGTGCTGAGAATCCTCAGCAAGCTTTTCTAGGAAAGCATAAGATTCAGTTTCCTTAAGACTCAGGAATCCTCCGCCATTCATTGACTCCACCAGATGTCTATTTGGTTGACTCAGCCCATTGTAGAAACACCGAACCAGTCTCTACTTTGAGTATCCATGGTGTGGACATTTGAGTAAGAGATCCATGAATCTATCCCAAGCTTCATATAATCTCTCATCTTCCTCTTGCGTGAAATCCGTGATTTCACATCTAAGGACATTAGTCTTCACCATAGGAAAGAACTTTGACAGAAACTTTTTGACCATCTGATCCCAGGTGGTTATGGATCCCGATGGTAGAGAGTTTAACCAGCCTTTTGCTTTATCCTTTATAGAGAAAGGAAACAAGCGTAGCCTAACAGATTCATCGCTGAAGTTTTGGTAAACAGATGAGCAGACTTCGACAAAGTCTTTGATGTGCTGGTATAGATCTTCTCTCTCCATGCCATGAAAGATTGGAAGGATTTGAATGACATTTGTACGAATTTCAAATCGGCCACCAGGTGTGGCGGGGTATACAATGCATGATGGGGTATTTGTAGTGATCGGAGAGAACAGTTTTCTCAATGTTGGTTCTTCCTCTTGTTCAAGTTGCCCATTCATGTTGTCAGTCATACTGACTTCAGTGGATGATTCCCTTGAAAATTTCTGCTTTGATCTAGCGTCCTTACGATTTGACCGGCAAGCACGTTCGATCTCTGAATTTAAAGGCTCTAAAGTTCTTTCTTTAGAAGACCTAGTGTGCATGCAAATGACGCACAGAGCGGAGGTTTCATGCAGGAAAACCTCAAGAAAATTAATTTAAAAAATAAATAAATAATAATAATAATTAAAAATTGAATTTAAAATATATATATTTTTTTTTAATTCAAATTTCAAAAATAAAAATTAAATTCGAAAATTAAAATATAAAATTTAAATTTCAAAACCTAAAGACAATCCTACAAAATTCTATAAAATCTTACCTAAAAGAGAAAAAGAAGGGAGAGAATAGAAAGATTCCTACAAAGCCTAAAACAAGTAGTCCCACAAAAATTAATAACTAGATTTTAGAAAATCCTACAAAATATCTAAAAGAGGAAAATAAGAAAAATAAACTCCTAAAAAATTTAAAATAAGAAATCCTAAAAATCTAAACTTCCTAAAAGAATTCCATAAAAACTTACCTAAAAGAGAAAAATAAGGGAAAAAATTTCGATTTTTAAAAAAAAAAAAAAAATTAAAATTAAAATTTGAATTTAAATTAAATTTAAAATTAAATTTTTTTTTTTTTTTTAAATTCGAATTTCAAAAATAAAAATTAAATTCAAAAATTAAAATATAAAATTTAAATTTCAAAACCTAAAGACAATCCTATAAAATCCTATAAAATCTTACCTAAAAGAGAAAAAGAAGGGAGAGAATAGAAAGATTCCTACAAAGCCTAAAATAAGTAGTTCCACAAAAATTAATAACTAGATTTTAGAAAATCCTACAAAATATCTAAAAGAGGAAAATAAACTCCTAAAAAATTTAAAATAAGAAATCTTAAAAATCTAAACTTCCTAAAATAACTCCATAAAAGTACCTAAGAGAGAAAAATAAGGGAAAAAATTTTGATTTTTTTTTTTTTTAAATTAAAATTAAAATTAAAATTTTTTTTTTTTTAATTCGAATTTTAAAAATAAAAATTAAATTCAAAAATTAAAATATATAATTTAAATTTCAAAACCTAAAGACAATCCTACAAAATCCTATAAAATCTTACCCTAAAGAGAAAAAGAAGGGAGAGAATAGAAAGATTCCTACAAAGCCTAAAACAAGTATTCCCACAAAAATTAATAACTAGATTTTAGAAAATCCTACAAAATATCTAAAAGAGAAAAATAAGGAAAATATACTCCTAAAAAATTTAAAATAAGAAATCCTAAAAATCTAACCTTTCGAAAAGAACTCCATAAAAACTTACCTAAGAGAGAAAAATAAGGGAAAAAATTTTAATTTTTTTTTTCTTTTTTTAATTAAAATTAAAATTCGAATTTAAATTTAATTTTTAATTTTGAATTTTTTTTTTTAATGCAGAAATACTATTTTAATCTCCGAAAATTCCTAAAATTTACTGTCTACCAAAAATTCGGATTTTCTTAATTTAATCCCCGGCAACGGCGCCAAAAACTTGATGTGAATTTTAATTGTGATATTTTACTCGCAAGTGCACGAATCGGATTGTATATAGTGGGTGCGGAGTACGAGATCGTTCCCACGAGGACTAATTTTGAAAGATCTAAAAAGACAAGTAAAATCCAGAAATCAACTAAGATCTAACAGTATTCTACCAGTCTTATGATTTAGGTGGTTTGATGAGATGATAATTACTGACTACAAACTAAAACTTAACTGATAATTCAAAAATAAATATAAAGATGAAGATACTAAATCCTCCCATCTTTGGTCCGTTCTTCCCATAATACAAATCTACGGATTAAACTATGAGATATTCCATTGAGAACAAGTATCTTTTATGAAAGATAAATGGTCAAAAATCCCGATAGGTTCCACGTTACATCCCTGCAATCAGGACTTAGATGATTTTCATATATAGATCTGAGATCAAGGGCATGGCTCGGTACACTTGATCTCAGGTTCAAATAAAAATCATCCCCAAAGTGGATAAAAATTTCAATAATAATACCACCATAGATCTGAAATCAAGGGCATGGCCCGGCACACTCGATTTCAGATTAGGGAGTAATTAAGATAAAATTACCATTGCAGATCCAAGATCCAGGGCATGGCTCGGCACACTCGATCCCACATCATAATCGTAATTAGATCCACACGATGAAAGCAAAAAGACCATATAACAATGATTGGGTAAAATTACCGTCACAGATCTGAGATCCCGGGCATGGCTCGGCACACGCGATCCCGGTCAGTGGCGGAGATTTCATCCGTTCTTGATAGCACAACAACCATAAAATAATATCTCATATTTTAATCCTAAATTTATATTATTAAAAGTACATCCCTCGGATGGGAATCATTAGATCCCCATCCTTATGAATTTAGTCACACATATTGCAATTAAATGACATAAATAAATAAGGAAGATAAAATAACATTAATTTAATGAATTAAAAATACCTCAACTTCAAAAGAAATTACTTTGATCCAAAAGTACGATGGTCTTCAGAAACGAGAATAATGCAGGAATCAACTTGAACAAAAACAATAATAAACTGAAGGAATGGGTACTGAAAAATTAAAGGAACAAAGCTCTCAAAAAGGAATAAATAAAAACTCTCTATTTCTATGTCTAACTATGAAAAAGAAAAGCAAAAAACTAAAACTCTAATCTCCTATCTCCCTAATTTCTCCTTTTTCCTCGAAGTGTTTGAGTCGCTTTAAATAGATTTCCGGTCGCAGAAGTCTCCCAACTAGATAATTTAGGGTCGATTAATCGACCCAATAGGGTCAAAATCAGCTTTAAAGTAGTCAATTTCGTGTCAGACTCTCCTTCCCCCAGAAATCCATGAATTTCAGCACACTTTTTGTATCAGACACTACTTTGGTATTTCAGCCATAACTTTCTGTCTCGAAATTGGATTGAGGTGATTTTTATGCCGTTGAAAAGCAGACGAAAAGCTCTACAACTTTTGTGTTTTGATAATTTCATAATTCGGCCGTCTTGAAGGTCCAAATATAGCCGTATGTCGCACCAAGTTCTCGATGACCCAAAGTTACAGTGTTTTGACATTATTTTCAGAATTCTTGGGCTGTTTTTCACACTTGGCTTGTATTTACCTGAAACACTTCAAATCTAATAATTCTCATCAGATAGCCTTCATCGGACAGCTAAATATAGGTATTTAGGGGTGAAATATCATCATATTTCAGTACTCATCAATCATTCATACCATATATCTATATATATCTTTAGATCTCTATTTATACATCTTGAGATAATTTGCGTACCATTAAAGAGTCATTTTTCACTTCTATGAGACAAACATTAAAAAAATTGATCAATGAACTACGTGGCACACCACGGTCAAAGTTGATTTTCAAATCATCTTTTGGGATGTGTGCCACGTACTACCCTCAAAGAAACAGTGGGTGCAGATAATGGTATTTATAATATGATAGATGGGTAGGTCAAAATGAAAAGGGAAATGCGTTAAATGTGTGAACTCTAAAGATAAGAATAAGTACTAAGAAAAGAAAATTAATAAAAGCTACGAGTCTGTATCTTTCTACACCACGTAAATTCAATATTAATTTATTTAGAAATTGAAGCATCACATGGCCAATTAGGGTTTATAAATTGAGCACCCAAAGGGTCTGCAAGATGTCCATTTGACTGGTAGTTCAAAGAGAGTGAGGAACAGAGAGAGAGATGAAGAATGCGCAACTGGTAATAATGGTGTTGGCAGCCATCTTCGCGATGTCTGCCTTCTCCGTCGATTCTCGGCTCAACCACCAGTTGGTTCTCAAAGCTATGGGCATCAACAGTGGTAATTAAACATAACCACCATTTTAGCTAAATCTAAGAAATAAGATGTAATACGTGTTCATACATATCTTTTTTATCTTTATTTCATATAAAGGGTGACAGGAGAGGTCAGAAAGAAAGAAAATTAAAAAATAAAAATTCTCAAATTCTTTTAAAGCTTTTTTCTTTAAATGACTGAAAAATCGGGAACACCGTAAAACTGAATATCAGTTAGTATTTCGATCTCTCATTCCATCTCCTTCTCTCAAATTGTGCTACACACAGTGCATTTTGCTAGTATATATAACTTGATATTCCAATTAACGTGTGACTTTTTTCTATATTTTCTTTTCAGTTTCTAGCCATCGGGGCGGTGAGAAATCGTACGACAATGCAGAGGTGAGATGCATTTGCAACCTAAAATTGCCTCCGGACTGTTGGTGCACAGAAGAAGGGAAGATATGCGACAAAACTTGTGCCGACATCTGCAGCCAACACTACCCCCCTCCTTTTGGTCATGCGACCTGTCGTTGTGGCAAAAATGAAAAAGATTTATGTGCTTCTGATGTAGCAGAAAAGCCGGATGAGGAGTACCAGAAAAGCCAATAGGTTTTTGCGAGCTTCCTATCTATCTTCAAATAAAATAATGTGAAGCTCGTAGTAGTTGCTCTACATGTTGTGGCATATATGAATCTATCAACTTCTCTTGCCAATATAGGCAGAGCTGTCTCAAATGCCTTTTCTCATAGTTTTGCACTTTTCTTTTACCCATAAATGCCTGAGTTTCGTGTGGGGCTCATGTGGGAGAACTATATATACCGAGATCCGTGAAAATGAAATATTTATAGGTATCCCTAGATACCATAGCACACCACACGTTATGGTGAGTGCACCCCATATCTTAACGATGATCGGAGCATCTGCACATGGAGGCCTATGAACGGGCCATTCTCTTGAATCCTTCAAAATATCCTAAGCATATGATACAGGGCCCTTTTTTTTTATTTGGCCCTAAATTTGTCCCTATATGGTACGCGATTAAAGAGTAAGACATGCATAGCTAACAAAATCTGCATTTTATTGAAAAAGACTCGGTTTAAACCTTTTTTATTTTTTTTCATAGAACGCCCAAAACACATTTAAAAAGCATTTTTTTTTTCTAAAATACTATTTTTTCTTTTTAAATCATGATTTTATGCTTTAGATGGGTTTTCTACAATTTTTCCCAAATTTTTCTTATTTTTCTTGTTAAAAGTGTCACATTTGAAAATCTGAACCAAACATGACTACTTTGGTATGTGTGCCCGACACAAAAAATGAGACAAACTTAAATTTTATAATAATAATAATTATTATTATTATCGAAATCTGTGTGTGCTAGAAGTCGTATGCTACACACGACGAAATCAGAGACCTGATTAGATCTTTGGTAGAAGACTACGCACCTGAGAAAGGTGTATGTGCTTAACACCATAACTAAAATTTGAGAAATAGAAATATCAGAGATATTTCTTTGATTTAACTTATAAAGGAAGGAAAGGGTTAGAGTGCTTCTCTCTACTTCTTCCCTTGTCCCGTTTGGTTTGTTCCGAGCTACAAGAGTGCGCCTCATGCATAGCCCGATTTCGCATTGATCTACTTGAGCCCCAGGGAACTCCCTTTGTGAAACCAAGGTGTGAGTGCCATGTAAATCCTTGATAATCTTATCTAAGAGGGTGAGGGAGCGTGCTGACTGACGTCGGTACGTCGTATCTTGGTTGGGGAGGTTTAACCACCTCTGTGTGTTAGCGTGGAGCTGCACATCTGGTTCTCCGGAGAGCTAACATTGGCAAACTCTCCGATTCGAATTCGAAACCCACCTCGAGCCGCAAATCACTGTGAACCACAGAAGCGACTGTAAAGAGGTGAGTTTATGTGTACATTTATGTTGTCTTAGATACCTAACATGTGACAGCCTGGATTTTCACACCCAAAAATCCATGCCATCAAGATCATACTCTGGATGATCCCCATGACAAATTATAAAGTGTCTGCTCGTATAGCGGAAACCAAGCAGACACTGTCCAGCAGTGGTAGGTCGAGTCATCACATAAAGCTTTTAAAATAAATGAATATAACAAATAAAACATGTATTTTTAAATACCAAAAGAACATACATTCCCAAAAAGGAACCAAGAAGAACCATTGGTGATGGACATCCATCACCCAAACAATGGTTCCTAATAGTGGGGTCCCAATAGAATGTATAAACACACAAAAATACAATATCTATGGTAATCTATATATATATATATATACAGACAGTGGCTACCAGGCACACAATAATCCGGAATATCAAAATACAAATATCAGACTCAGTACCCAGGCTACGGATAGAACTCGTCCGTTTGGATGTTTGTCTCCTCGTCCTCGGCCTCAGCCTTGGTGGTCAGTGGTAATCGTGGTATGATTTAGAAACATGGTGAGCAACATCCTAGCTCAATAGAAGAATTTCAGTTAAAGTTGCATCTTAATTGTAAATCATGGTTGCAGAAGATATGAACAGATACAAACAGATGTGTCAAATATGCGGAAATTATCAAGCAGGTAGATCTTATCAGAGTGTACGGAGTGTGATACATATATTGTTTAATAACTTAGAATAATAACTTAAGTAACTCTCGTGAGTATAGCACGTGGTAGCTAGATTTTGTCCGATGGGTAATCCCAACCATCGTCATTCACATGAACAATGCCTCACTATGGAGTGCAATTGTGTCGAGGATTTTCAAGCAGGTGCACGAGTGTGCCAGAAACGCATATACCGTCAGTCGGTGGGATTAATCGAGTATTAAATCATAAATCACATGCAGATATATCTTATTGAACAGGAATCAGATGACAGATATCAGAATTATCAGAGTTACAACAGAGTTAACATACATGTGCTAGACATGACTGGACGGTAAAATCAGACTATGCAGTTAAATATAAAAGCTTTGGTACCATGAGATCAAAAATAAATACAATTTCAAATGGATTCCCCTACCTCGGATCAAACTTCTTTCTAAGCAAATCCAAAGCCTTTCAGGAAGTCATGGTCTGATCCTAGGCCCTAAACATAGTATTCTAAGTGTCAGGGATGTCAGAACATAAACTGGCACAATGTCCAGTGAGGTTTTATTCACAAAACTAATACATGCAGAAAACAGGGGTGATTGATCGATCACCACTCTTATTGATCGATCAATCCCTCTTGTTGATGATCAATGACCTCATTGATCGATCAATCGTCTCTCAACCCTTAACTAGCAACAGAGTCAATTGATCTATCAATAGCCTCTATTGATCGATCACTACTCATCTTTGATCGATCAATACCTTTATTGATCGATCAATAGCCCTTTCTCACCTCACTTTAACACAGCCAAAATTGATCGATCACCAGCTTGGTTGATCGATCAATGCCTCCTGTTGATCGATCAATGCCTCCTGTTGATCGATCAATAGCCTCTATTGATCGATCAATAGCCTAAAATTTAAATTTCCCACCTTCTATTCATATTTAATATTTATACAGATTGATCGATCAATACACTCCAATGATCGATCAATGCCTTCATTGATCGATCACCACCAGTCATTGATCGATCACTCTCTTGTTGATCGATCAATACCCAGGATTGATCGATCAATGCCCAAATTGGTCGATCAATGCCCTTCGTGCATTGAACTTTCAGAATTTTCAAGGCTTCTGTTCACATCTTTGTCTTATACAGATTGATCGATCAATGGCCTTCATTGATCGATCACCACCCATCATTGATCGATCAATACCTTCATTGATCGATCAATAATGACAGAACTCTGATCGGTTTTAAAGTGTACCCTTGCAAGTGCACAAGTTCGATTGTAGCACGGTGAAATTAAGGGTGTCGAACCCATAGGAAGCGCTAATTTTAAAGAGATTTCAAAGACCCAAGGAAGTACCAAGGGTGAGAGATTTCATTGTCAAGATTTACCACTACACAATGCAATAATCAAAAGAACTAAATCAAGCTATGCACGGATGAACTATGATTAAGAAATTAACAATGATGAAATGATCAAGGAGTTGCTAACCCTAGATTTATAACTTTTCTACAATCAACCACACAATTTCATGTTAAATCATTATACCATCATTTAACTACAAGAAAAACGAATCGATGAAAATGCAATTATTGATTCGGCATACCCTATCCGAACACTATGACGCATCCAATCACGGCATGCATCATGCGAAAGGCATAGCGTATCTCAAATTCGAAATTACAACCGTAAGAATCAATCGCACGGCATCCTATATCGATCTACAAGATCGATCTAGGTGGAATAATTCGTTTATTATCACCGATCACACGGTCGACGGCTATAAACGAGTATTCGATGATAACACAATGAAGCACACACTAAAAGCCGTACGATTCAATAATTCTAACAAGAAATTGTAAGCTTAAAAGTAAGTTAGTTACTCATCTGTCGCTTCCTCCTTGAACGAGGGGTTTAGCCGCTCATCCTTGATCCACACGCACAATGTAAATCGAAAGCCATCACAAAAATTGCTCTTTTATTTATCAATCGCTTGATCTTTTTGGAGAAGATCACAACCTTACACAGCTTTTTATCTAAATACAAAACTAAAAATAACAAACAAAAAATTGCTAAAGGCCCTAAGAAAGTCTACCGAGCAAAAGTCCCCCCGAACCCTAAACATCCTGTTGTTTAAATAGGGCCCGAGCTAAAATTATTCCATATCCGAATCAATAGATTGAATTTTGAAATCAATCGATTGAATTTTGAATTCAATCGATTGAATTCAAAATTCGAATTTTGGAGGCTCGTTTGCATTCCCAAAATCAATCTATTGAATTTAAGGAATTCAATCGATTGATTTTCGAAAATCAATCTATTGAATTCCAAATTCAATCTATTGATTTTGGAAATCAATCTATTGAATTCCAAATTCAATCTATTGATTTTGGTGGCTCATTTGCATTCCCAAAATCAATCTATTGAATTTAAGGAATTCAATCGATTGATTTTCTAAAATCAATCTATTGATTTTGGTGGCTCATTTGCATTCCCAAAATCAATCTATTGATTTTTGGAAATCAATCTATTGATTTTGGAAATCAATCTATTGATTTTTGGGCAACTTTTTAAACTCAATCGATTGAGTTTCAAATCTCAATCGATTGAAATGGGCATGTGACATATTTAACTCTCGAAACTGTGGCTAGACCAATCAGTCTTTTTCACGGATTTCAGTGCTTCCGCTGGCTCCATGGTCCAAAGTTCATATAGTCCCTTAATTTTATTCACTTAAGCTCTTTCAACATCCCACGGTCCGTAACACCTGAAACCACTAAAACTATACAACAGCCGTTAGAATGCCTTCATCGGATAGCTAAATGTTAGTATTTAGGGTGCAAAATATAGTCATATTTCGACACAGATCAAACTCCAGTCATTAATGGAGGTCATCTATCTTACCTATTTTGACCCCATCATCATTAATGGTTGTCTTGCAACCATTAATACACAATCAATACACATATTAGGGCCTCTCATTTGCCCATATTTAAAAGCACATGCTCACCTTTGTTTAGGTCCTCTCGGGGTTTCGAAAACGCGAATCCGGAGGGTTTCGGATCCGCTTCTCGCAATTTATCACCGATCCGACTCCGACGAGCAGGCAATTAGCTGTGGTTCAATACGCAGAGACCTCAAGCATACTTAGACTATACTTAAGTTCGTCTCATTAAACTCTACATACCCTAACTCAGACAACTCACAATCTCGGGTATCACTGATGAGTAGTGAAATATGATGATATTTCACCCCTAAATACCTATATTTAGCCGTCCGATGAAGGCTATCTGATGAGATTTGCTAGATTTGAAGTGTTTCAGGTAAATACAGTCCAAGTTTCTAAAACAGCCCAAGAATCCCGAAAATAATGTCAAAACACTGCTATTTTGGGTCATTGAGAACTTAGTGCGACTTGCAGCTCAATTTGGACCTTCAAGACGTCAGATTCAGGAAATTGCTAAAACATAAAAGTTGTAGAGCTCGTCGTCAGCTTTCCAACGCTTCAAGAATCACCTCAATCCGAGTTCGGTACAGAAAATTATGAGCAAAATACCGAGGCAGTATCTGATGCAAAGCTAGGCGGGAATTCACGAAAATTACTCTTAGATGTCAATCGAGAGAGGTATTAGGGTTAGGCTATTATAAAAAGGGAAGCCACGAGTTTCTTAGGGATTATTATTTTTTGCAATTAGAATATTATTCATTCTTTCTTTTTAGTTTTTAGGGCTCTTCTTCACTTTGGGGAATATTTTCTTCATCTTTTCAAGTCTTCTTCTCTCCTTCTTCTAGGTTTATTCGTGGTAGATTGTACTTAGGATTTGCATTATTTTTCTGAAAAATTCATAGATTATGTTAGGAAAAACAATTGCAAATATCTTTTGGAAGAAATAAAGAGGAATGACTTTGAAAGAAAAAGGAGATCAAACACCAAAGATGTACTAAATCGATGATCGGGAAGATCGATCCCAGATAAGTACCTATGTTTATGATTAATACCACATCTATTATTGTTATCATGGAATCGTTTTGCTCAAAGTTTGTGTGATTGAAAATATTTTAAATGCTTTGTTATGACCGTTGATTGCGCGTATGATTCAACGTAATCGCTAGATCCGACCCGCAGTCGATCTAGGTCAGAGAGCCATTATGTCGATTGTCGGATCTAAATATCATGAGATACGCTATGCTTTTACATGACTCATACCGCAATGTTAAATTTGAGTCATTGTTTTTAGATAGGGTATCTTGGGATTGATGATCATATTTTATTTCAAGTCATTTTCTAGATGAATGATGGTGTGAATGATGATTTAATGAAACCGTGGGTTTTAATGATAGAAAAAGGGTACAATGCAGGGTAGCATATTCCTTGATCTCATTTTAATATTGTTCGTAGATTTATCAAGAATTAATTGTTTAGATTAATTTATTTTTTCGCATTTAGGAAAAGTGCGTTAAGTTTTTGGTAAAATTGAATCGCCTTTGGTACTTCCTTAGGGACGTTTTAAAATCTCTAAAGAATTAATTAAAATTCACGTTTCTGTGGGTTCGACACCTGTTCTTGCCATCATGATAGATCTTGTGCACTTAGGGTTACATTCTAAATCGACCAAGTTTTTGGCGCACTTGAAATCGGTGAAATTTTGATTAATTCGGATAGGGATTTTTCTGTTTTGAGTGTTTAAAAAAAATAAAAATAAAAAAAAATAATAATTATTAAAATTTATTTCCCTTATTTTTCTCTCTTTGATAAGATTTTGTGGAGTCTTTTTAGGAAGTTTAGATTTTTAGGATACCTTCCTTAGGAAATTTAGGAAGTAGAGATTTTTAGGACTTCTTATTTTAGATTTGGTAGGACTCTTTTTCCTTATTTTCCTCTTTTAGATATTTTTAGGATTTTCTAAATTTAGTCATTAACTTTTGTGGGACTTTTGTTTTAGGATTTTTAGAAATCTTTCATTCTTCTCCTTATTTTTCTCTTTTAGGAAAGATTTTATAGGATTTTCAATTTTAATTTTTAATTTTCGAATTTAATTTAAAAAAAAAAAAAAAAAATTAATTAATTAATTAATTAATTTAAATTCGAATTTTAATTTTAATTTGAATTTTTAAAAAAAAAAAAAAAAAAAAAATTTAATTAATTTAAATTCGAATTTTAATTTTAATTTGAATTTTAAAAAAAAAAAAAAAAAAAATTTAATTAATTAATTAATTTTAATTTTAATTTGAATAAAAAAAAAAAATAAAAAAAATTTAATTAATTTAAATTCGAATTTTAATTAAAAAAAAAAAAAAAAAAAAGAAATCTTTCCTCATTGATTAGCTCTTTTTATCATCTTTGTTTAAATCGTTTGAGCGAATTTTGTGGGTTTGTTGTGGATTATTCAACCTGTTTGTGAGTGTTGGTGTATGAGCTTTACTCGTTCTCATCACCCACATTTCTGCTTAATTTTGAGATCGAAAGAGCTTGTAGAGAGAATCAAGAGTCCAGAGGAATCAATATCAACAAATGAGACCATGGCGGAAAGGCAAGAGAGAGATGAGAATAACAACAATGGGAATGTCAATAATGGAAATAATAGGAACAATAATTTTGATGAGGGCCCTAGAACACCTGGAGTATTATAACGATCCCGGTTTTACGAGGATCAGGAATGTATTATGCATGCTCCCATTCCAGGGAACCACTATGAATTCAAATCAGCAATGATTCAAATGCTACCAATTTTCCATGGGTTAGCAAATGAAAATCCGTACGTTCACTTAAATGAATTCACGTATGCAAAATGTTCGAGTCCACAATGTCACCGATGAGATAGCGAAGCTCACTCTTTCCGTTCTCTTTAAGAGATATAGGCAAAAACATGGTTCTATTCCTTAGAACCACAATCTATTCGAGTTGGCGGTCGCATCGCTTCCTTAAAAATATTTTCCCATGACTAAGGCCATTGAATTGCGTCAGAAGATCCAGTTCTTTTCCCAACAACCTACAGAAACATTCCATGAATGTTGGGAACGTTTTAAGGAATTGATCAGAGTTGCCCAAATCATCAAGTTCCAAGGTGGCAACAAGTCCAAAGTTTTTACAATGGGATCGATTCACGAAGAGAGACGCATGGTTGATGCATCTTGTGGTGGATCTTGTGCCACGAAAGAAGCTGACGAATTGTGGGCATTGTTTGAAAAGTTATATCAAACTTCGATACAAAGTGAGACACTGGGGCGAACCAACTTGAACCTGACACCTAAATCTCATGTGTTGACAAAAGACGGATTGTACGATGTCAACAATAATGCCTCAGATCTCTCAACAAAGTTTGACATGCTGTCCAAACAGATGAACATGTTGTTAGCTGCTACCAAGCAAGCTAAAGCTCCTGTCACCCCCACAGTGTGTTCAATTTGTGACCACCCAGGTCATATGGCTAATGAGTGCCCTACTACCTTGTCATTCTTCCCTGATGAACCTAATCCTCAAGAGCGGTAAATGTGACTCAATCTTATCGGTCGGTAGAAACATGTACTCCAATACCTACAATCCGGAATGGAAAAATCACCCCAACTTAGGATGGGGTGAATCGAACCAAACTGGCCAGGTAAACCAGCAACATAGAGCCAACACAATGGGTGGACAACAACCTTTTCAACCAAATTTTCAACACAATTTTCGTCCACAACAGAATTTCCGCAGAATTAATTTAATTTCCAGAATTCCAATTTCAACAGAATGTTCAGATTATCATCCAAATTCACTACGAAAAATCGAAATTTCAATCGAATCTTAATCAATCTCATGCCAAGATTTGAAGATTCGATCCGAAGAAAAGCTTATGCTGAAGCATGCAATCTTTTCGGAGATGATAATGGACCAAGTCGATCAATTGGCCAATCAATGAGTCGGCGAGGAAGGTAGGCTCCCAACCCATCAATAATCCTCGAGGCCAAGCACCATCCAAGCGGGACCATCGAATAGTCAACGGTTGAAAGTCATTACGGTCTTTGAGAAGTGGACGAGAGGTTCATAATCAAGTGGAAATGCATCAGAAGGCGATGAAGAAAGAGAAGCAATAGAGGAAAAGAATCGAGAAAAGAAAGAGAAAGGAAAAGGAAAAGAGAAAGAAAGAGACAAAGAGCCGGAGATAAGAAAAGTGCAAGAGCAAGGAAGAGAAAGGAAAAGAAAAAGTATTAGAGGAAGAGTTTCTTCAACCGTCCAACAAGGACGTGAAAAGAATCGAAATGGAATCTGCACCTTATGTCCCAAAGGCACCATTCCTCAATGCCTAACTCCTCCATCTAGAATGGGAAAGGGACCGACAAAATGGAAGAAATTTTGAAACATTCAAGCAAGTAAAGATAAATCTTCCATTACTTGAAACAATCAAACAAGTCCCCGAGTAAATGCCAAGTTTTTCAAAGATTTGTGCACTAAGAGAAAGGCACGTACTCACGTTTCAAAGTGTTCCTAACAAATCAAGTCATTCGATATTGCGATTGGAAACCCCACGAAACCGAAGACCCCGGAGTCCCAACTGCTCCATGTGTCATTGGTGGGCAACCAATTGGAAAGGCGTTATTGGATTTGGGAGCAAGTGTTAATCGATCCCATACTCAATGTACGAAACTCGGATTGGGTGAATTGAAACCCACGGCGGTCACACTCCAAGCGAGATAGATCGAGAAGACCGAGGGTGTTATCGAGGATGTTTTGGTTGGAATAGACAAGTTTGTCTTTCCAGTGGACTTCGTTGTCTTAGACATGGAACCTGCGAAATCAATCAATCAAGTCCCAATTATTCTTGGGCGTCCGTTTCTGCCATCCTTAACGCTTGCATTAATTGTCGACAGAGTCATGGACGTTTCTTTTGGAAACATGAAAGTCGCTTAACATATTCCATGCGATGAACCATTTCCCTAATGAGGATGAGGTCGAATGTTTTACATCGATCAGATGGACGAAGTGGTGGATGAAGCATTACCATCAATGCTCACCAAAGAGGAATTTGAAACTGCTTTGTTAGCCATCTATGAGGACAAAGGGCTTGAAAGGAAGCAGTCAGAAGAGAAAAAGTCAAATTCATCATGTCAAGATGATAACTTATGTGAAGTTGTGACTAAGGTAGAACCACTACCTACTGAGGTAAAGGATGTGCTGACTCCATCAATTGAGCAGCCACCAACTGTGGAATTGAAACAATTGCCTGCGTCGCTCAAATATGCTTTTCCGGGACCTCGAGAAACACTTCCGATAATTTCATCCACATTATCGGAAGAACAAGAGAATGATTTGTTGAAGGTCTTTGAAAAGAGCACAAGGAGGCCATCGGATGGACCTTAGCTGATCTCAAGGGGATTGACCCATCAGTATGTATGCATAAAATACATCTGGAGGATGAGAGTAAACCATCGAGGGAACCACAGAGGCGACTTAATCCGAACATGCAAGAAGTCATTTTAAAGGAAATCATTAAACTCCTCGATGCTGGAATCATCTATCCGATCTCTGATAGTGAATGGGTTAGTCCAAAGACAAATCGTTCGAAAAAGTCCGGAATTACGGAAAGAAACTACGGAGGGAGAATTGGTGCCCACGTGAAACTCGGATGGCGTGTGTGCATTGATTATCGAAAATTGAACATGACCACCGTAAAAGATCATTTTCCTTCCGTTCATTGATCAAATTCTTGAGAAGTTAGCTGGGCAAGAGTTTTATTGCTTTCTTGATGGTTATTCGGGATACAATCAAGTGCCCGTTTTTCCAGCTGATCAAGAGAAGACAACATTCACGTGTCCATATGGTACGTTTGCATATCGAAGGATGCCATTCGGCTTATGTAATGCTCCGGCCACGTTTCAACGATGTATGTTGGCCATATTCTCGGACATGATCGACAAATTCATCAAGTCTTCATGGGACGACTTCGGTTTTGGAAAAACATTTAATTCTTGTTTGAATCATCTTTCAGTGTTGCAACGCTGTGTAGATTCCAAACTTGTTCTCGAAAAGAGCCATTTTATGGTTCAACAAGGAATTGTGTTGGGGCATATTGTTTCAACGAAGGAATTGAAGTTGATAAGGCGAGGTCGACTTAATTGCAAATTTACCACCTCCTAAAAGTGTTCGACAAATTCGATCATTTTTGGGGCATGCTGGATTTTATAGAAGATTCATTAAGGATTTTAGCAAGGTGGCTAAACCATTGTGCACTTTGCTTGGCAAAGATGTTCCTTTTGATTTTGATGAGGATTGCATAAAGGCATTCCTAAAATTGCGTGAACTCTTATCAAATGCACCAATAATCCAACCACCGGATTATTCTTTACCATTCGAACTCATGTGTGATGCATCTGATTATGCGATCGGAGCTGTCTTAGGGCAAAGGGTGAATAAATTACCTCACGTAATTTATTATGCTAGCAAGACATTAATTGATGCCCAATCAATTACACCACCAGAAGGAATTATTAGGCTGGTGTATGCTCGGACAAATTCCGTTCCTATTTGCTTGGATCGAAAATAGTGGTCTTTTCGCACCACTCGCTTTGAAATATCTTTTAGCAAAGAAGGATGCGAAACTAAGGCTGATCCGTTGGATCCCCGCTTCCGAATTCAACTTTGAGATTAAAGATAAAAGGGGTTGAGAACGTTGTGGTGATCATCCGCTAGAATTCGAAGAATCATCTATACCGAGACCATCCGTGACACATTTCGGATGAACATTTGATGGCAATTGATGTAGTGCAAAAGTTCCGTGGTTTGCTAACATCGTGAATTATCCGTCATCGCGTAATTCCCCGAGTGGGGTAAGAATGATAAGAATCTCTTTTCTCCCAAATAAAATACTATTTCGATGAACCATATTTGTTTAAATTCCGGATCGGATCATTAGGAGATGCGTGCGGAAGACGAGCAACTAAGCGCCCTAAATTTTTGCCATCTCTGGGGCTGTGGAGGCCATTTGAGGATGAAGACCGCATGTAAAATCCTTCAAAGCGGATTCTCTCGCCCTCAATCTTCGTGACGCTCAATCTCAAGGAATGCCAACGGTGTCAATACTTGGCAATATTTCACGACGAAAATATGATGCCCTTAATCCAATTCGATTGTTGAAATTTTCGATGTTTGGGGATTGACTTTATGGGTCCTTTTCCACCATCCTTTGGGTATTCATATATTCTCGGTGGTTGACTATGTCTCCAAATGGATTGAAGCTGGCAACCCGATCAAATGATCACAAGGTTGTGGTCAAATTTCGAGAGAACATGTGTTTAACCGATTCGGGATCCCAAGAGCAATCATCGTTGATGGCGGTTCGCATTTTGCAATAGCCATTTTGCCACTTTAATGAAGAAGCACGACGCCACTCACAAAGTCGCACGCCGTACCATCCATCCATACTAGTGGTCGTGGAAGTGTCTAACCGGAAATCAAGCGAATTCTAGAAAAGACTATTTAACGATAGAAGAGATTGGTCAAACCGCTATCCGATGCTTTTTGTGGGCCTATCGTGATCGCATTCAAGACACCGATCGGAATGTCTCCTTCGTAATTGTCTACGGAAGGCATGTCATCTTCCCCGTCAATTGGAGCATAAGGCATTCGGCGATCAAACGATTTAATTTCGATATGCAAGCGCAGGTCGAATCGAAGGTTACAGCATTGAGTGAATTAGAAGAGTTACGCTTCGATGCGTATGAAAATTCAAAGATGTACAAGGAAAGGTACAAAAGTTGCACGATCAATTAATTTCTAAGGAGTTTCATGTTGGCCAAAAGTTTGGTTATTCAATTTCGACTTAAGCTTCATCTCCGGAAATTGAAATCTAGATGGAAGGCCGCTTTGTGTTGTTTCCATTAGTGAGCACTGCAATTGAAATTCAAAGCCTTTAGGACAATCGAGTTTTCAAAGTGAATGGGCAAAGACTCAAACCAATGTTTGAGCCGATGACCCAGTTTAAGATTGAGGCGATGCACCTTAGTGATCCAGATTCTTGATCAATGAAGAGGTCGAGTCATTGACACTTAAACTCCTCGGAGGCAACCCAGTGTTTTATTTAGGAGTTGGACAGGTTTAGTTTAGGATTTAGGATTTATTTCTCTTTTCGTATGTTTAGTTCTAGAATATTAGTTTTAGTTTAGTTTAGGTTATTTTTAATTTCCAAATTAGTGTAGCCACATTACCTTCAATCTATTTTTGGTCATGTTCTAATTTGATGCCCATATTCTCTGCACCTGATCTTTGTGTTGAGGTACTTTTCAACAGGTTTGGGGGTACCTACTTATTTCAAACAATGAGGACATTGTCATTTTTAGGTTTGGGGGTATGTATGATTATCTATCTTTCATCACTTATTTTTTATTTTCTTTGAAAAAAAAAAAAAAAAAAAAAAATTTTTTGGAACCATCATACATGATTTACTTTGCAATAGTTTTCAAACTTTAGTTGATGATGCATGTGAATTTAATTTTGAGAATATTGATGTCATATTTTGAATACTTGTATCTAGGATGATGAAGCTTAATGTGATAATTTGTGGATGACTATGAAATTCATGCTTAGAATTTTTGCACTTATACCAAGCTAAGACTTAGAAATCGATGAACTATTTTGAACGTTGAATCTTAGGTTCTTAGTGGAGACTAAACCCGATAGCTTTAGAGCTAATTTCCGTCATTGATGAGTGAATATATAAACTCGGAGTTTTCTTTGAATACTGAATTATTTTGCATAATCTCATACATTTTATTTTGGCTTGTGACTTTGCATGATATCAAATTCATATTATTGTGTTAGAACGTACTGTATATCTACTCAAGACAAATAGGCAAGGTTACCATCTTTTAAGGAAATGATTGAAGGCCATCTTTGGCTCGTTTGTGCTTAAAATGCCCCACCTCATATAAATTTATCCTTCTAGTACCCCTTTGAGCCTATAGAAAAATTTACCCTTATACATTCTTTGATAAGCCACGTTAACTTTAACCCTTCACAATTTTAAAATTTAGCTTTACCCTTCTTATTTCGAGAAATTAGGAACGAGGATGAAAATGAGCGGAAAGAGAGTAAGTGGAGAGATAATGAGTTATGGTGTGTACTGAGAGTGAATGGCAAATATAAAAAGGAAAAAAGGGCAGAGAAAAAAAAAAAAAAAAAAAAAAAGGAATGAAAAATGAGGTGCTTGAAAGAAAAATATTGAAAAAAAAAAAAAAAATGGTGAGAAATTAGAAAAGAAAAAAAAAAGAAAAGAAGAGAAATAAAAAAAAAATAAAATAAAAAAAATCAGAAGTTAGTTCCTTTTCCAATTTCTCAGAAATTTTGAATCACAATTCCCTTTCTTTCTTACCCTTACCTGAGCCCCATTACAACCCTACAAAAGACCTTCATGATCCGATCTTGCATTGGTAATTGTCTTGTGGAGAGTCAATATATAATACTTATGACACTTGATATGACATGCTTAGGATATACAAGTATCTCGTTTATGAGATTTATTTTTGTTCATTGATTGCATCGTGTTTCATTTATCATGTGAGACCTTTTTATTTGCTTTGTATTGATCTCTCACATGTGTGCGAAAACTTACCAATCATCGGAGTGATTTTATTTTGAGAGTATACCTAAAGTGAGGATTGAGTCAAGACAACAGATCCGATGATTTCCCGTTTGGACTAGTTCTGAGATGGATGAATCTTGGTTTTGGTATGCACACACTACACGTTTAAGCATGAATGGATGAGTTATCTAACGATTTGGAGCATTAGACTAATTTGAATGGATATTGGTATGATTAGTGTAACATTGTTATTTAAAATTGAGAATTTGCATGTTGAATTGATTATTGATTTTGAGCTTTGAAGTTAAATATATGTTATAAAAATCAGATTTTGAAAACTCAATTTTACCGATGGTTTGAAATTTTTGGAAGTTTGTGGGTAACTTCACTGCAAACCCTCAGGAGACACAACTCCTCCACTAGGGATCACCTAGGGGTTTAAAGGCTTGTTGCACATGCTAAGTGCAATCGTGTTCCCTACGAAAGTGGCATTTAAATTTTAGGATGTTAGTTTGATTTGCTTTATATTTCTATCATTCTCTTTGCTCGAGGACTAGCAAAGTGTAGGTTTGGGGGTGTGATGAGTAGTGAAATATGATGATATTTCACCCCTAAATACCTATATTTAGCCGTCCGATGAAGGCTATCTGATGAGATTTGCTAGATTTGAAGTGTTTGAAATACATCGGTCAAGTTCCTAAAACAGCCCAAGAATCCCGAAAATAATGTCAAAACACTGCTATTTTGGGTCATTGAGAACTTAGTGCGACTTGCAGCTCAATTTGGACCTTCAAGACGTCAGATTCAGGAAATTGCTAAAACATAAAAGTTGTAGAGCTCGTCGTCAGCTTTCCAACGCTTCAAGAATCACCTCAATCCGAGTTCGGTACAGAAAATTATGAGCAAAATACCGAGGCAGTATCTGATGCAAAGCTAGGCGGGAATTCACGAAAATTACTCTTAGATGTCAATCGAGAGAGGTATTAGGGTTAGGCTATTATAAAAAGGGAAGCCACGAGTTTCTTAGGGGGATTATTATTTTTTGCAATTAGAATATTATTCATTCTTTCTTTTTAGTTTTTAGGGCTCTTCACTTTGGGGGAATATTTTCTTCATCTTTTCAAGTCTTCTTCTCTCCTTCTTCTAGGGTTTATTCAGGGTAGATTGTACCTAGGATTGGCATTATTTTTCTCTGAAAAATTCATAGATTGTATTTAGGAAAAACAATTGTAAATATCTTTTGGAAGAAATAAAAGAGGAATGACTTTGAAAGAAAAAGGAGATCAAACACCAAAGATGATGGCTAAATCAATCGATAGATCGGGAAGATGCGATCCCGGATAAGTACCTATGTCTATGATCAATACCACAGCCTATTATTGTTATCATGGAATCGTTCTGCTCACAGTTTGTGTGATTGAAAATATTTTAAATGCTTTGTTATGACCGTTGATTGCGATATCAACGGTGTAATCGCTAGATCTGGACCTGCAGTCGATCTAAGAGCGATTATGTGCTGATTTGTGATCTAAATATCATGAGATACGCTATGCTTTTACATGACTCATACCGCAATGTTATTTGAGTCATTGTTTTTAGATAGGGTATGCCGGATTGATGATCATATTTTATTTCAAGTCATTTTTCTAGATGAATGATGGTGTGAATGATGATTTAATGAAACTGTGGGTTTTAATGATAGAAAAAGGGGTACGAATCTGGGGTAGCATATTCCTTGATCTCATTTTAATATTGTTCGTAGATTTATCAGTAATTAATTGTTTAGATTAATTTATTTTTCTGCATTTAGGAAAAGTGCGTTAAGTTTTTGGTAAAATTGAATCTGCCCTTTGGTACTTCCTTAGGGACGTTTTTAAAATCTCTAAAAGAATTAATTAAAAATTCACGTTTCCCTGTGGGTTCGACACCCCTGTTCTTGCCATACTGCAATAGATCTTGTGCACTTGCAAGGGTTACATTCTAAATCGATCAATCACTAACCCGATTCTTCACGAAGAACTCACCCAAGCATAACCTAGCTACACTGTTTAGTTCAAAAATAAGAGGGAGAAGAAGAAGAAGAAGAACACCTCTCTCCCAACTCTCTCCCTTCCCTTATAAGCTACCAAAATGAAATATCTCTGATATTTCACTTTAAACCCTAAGTTAGACTCCGGTGTGAAGCGCCTACATAACTTCTACGGCGTAATGTGCTACTTCAACATCCTTCACAACTCGGACTTAAGCGAAATTGCATGAGTGAACTCATCTAACTATGGATTAATATTATTTTTAATAATATTAATTTTAATTTTTAAATCTGTCTCGATTCCCATGCCGGGCACGCATATCGAAACGGTCAGGTTCTTGTTCAAAATTTTTGGGTCATTACATTATCCCCCCCCTTAGGAATTTTCGTCCTCGAAAATGTCTAGGTGGACTTAGGGTTTTCAGTGAAGGATGTAACAAGTAGCGACCTCAAGCAGAAATGAAATAGATAAACAGATCATGAATTTAAATGCAAATAAATGATTGACAAGATAAACATATCAAATTATTAATAAGATCAATTACGAGAGTAAAGTAATTACCTGCTGGGACATCAGATGGTCCGGCCTCATTAGGCGTGGGTCTGCTGGGACAAGGCGGTGGTGTGTGATAGTCATGAGGGTCCACCACGTGCTGACGAGCATGAGCGATCATCGGCGTAGACGTCGTGGCGTATAAGTGTTACATGACTAGCTCATGCATGCCCTCGTGGTAATCCAGACGACGATGGATCTGTCTCTAGAACGCCTCCATGCCATCCAACCGCTCGTGTATACGCCGGTTACCCTCCACAAGCTCACGAAGCATCGCTGCGACGTCGACTGAGGAAGTTGGTGGGGGATGCGATGGGGTGTGACGGGGCAGTCGTCGGGGTGTAGTGGGGTCAGGTCGTGTAAACACCTTAGACGGAGGTGGTGGATCATGTGGGGCCTCCCCCTCTCCAGATGCAGGCTCGACGGGAGCCGCACCCTCGGCAACAGCGGGTGGAACGGGCTCAGCTGCGCCCTCCTCCTCCTCTGGGAGCCATCGAACTAACAAATTATAACTCTTGGTCCAGTCTTTCAGGTGAAAGACTTTGGTATTATCGACCAAGTGTGGCTCGTAAGGAGCCAAGGTATATGCCTCACGTAGAGCGGCATATTGCTCTACCATTTTAGTGATGAGGTGGGCATAGGAGATTTGTTTCTTAACCCTCGATTTGACCTTCTCCGACATAAGGTCATTGGCATTGATGATGTCATCTATGACCAAGTCAGCCATAGAGAACCAACGGTTCTCAAAGGCCGAAAATAGTGTTTGTGGCACCACACCAGTCCGCGAGGACTTGTGCAAAAATGGGTTGAGTGCACACTTGATGTATGTATCAAGCATCCACAATTTATCGGGTAATTGGGCCCGAGAAATGGATTGGCCCTTCCCGTGCTGACCCTGGGTCATCTTGGTGACCACGTCAGTGAAAGAGACTTCCTTGACGTACGGGGCATCCAAGCCCGTGTTCTCAATGTGGCGACGGGCATTGAAGTGCCGAAATGGTTGAATTTATACTCAAACCCATCGATGGTCGACGAGTTGATGGCGACTATCACCCCATCGTAGGTTTTGGAAGAATAGTCTCACGAGACGTGGACAATAGTGGTCATGGAATGGTTCAAGCAAGGGCTTCAACCCGAGCTTTTGGATATAACCCTTGGCCCAAGCCATTTCGGGTCGGTCCTCGTAAAGCGAGGAAGTAAAGACGTATTCAGGTAAGAAAGTTTTGGAAGCCCACCAAGTTTTGGGGACTTCTCGTTCAATTGGAATCGAAACGGGAGTCGGAACGGGTGGTACCACGTTCAAAACCGGTGCCACGGGTGGCACGGGTGGTTGGGGAACGGAAACGGAGGGCGGTTCGGGTGTACGAGCCCGGGATGTTGGGATTTTCCGCGAAGCATTCTTCGTTCGTGGGCCCATGGTCAAGATTTGCAAAAACACGAAACGAGAATCGAAATGAACGAAAAAGAAAGTTTTACCGAGCGAATGGAGCAATGTCCACTCGAACCACGCGGGAGGAAGGATCTAGATGGCCGGAGATGAGTCGGGAAGGAGGTTGAGCGATCGGAGTCCGAAAGCCCTTGATCGATCACTCTAATAGCTAAGTGCAAATGACCGTTCGAAACCCCAAACCTTAACTTAAACCCCAAGATTGATCGATCAATTCTTTTATTGATCGATCAATGAAGCATCTTTATGCCCTAGCCCGATGCATAGATCGATCAATACCCTCTATTGATCGATCAATGGTCCCTTAATTGATCGATTAATGACCCCATTGTTGATCGATCACTATCATGTTGATCGATCAATACTCCTTCTTGATCGATCAATACATAAATTGATCGATCAATCAATCGATCTCTAACCCTTAGTCAGACATTGTTGATCGATCAATGACCTTATTGATCGATCAATCAACCATGGTGATCGATCAATACCTCCTGTTGATTGATCAATTATACCATAAACCAACCTCTTTATTGTTATTCTTTTTAATTTGACAACACGGATCAACGGCATTTATAGCAATAAAGGTGCATGAAAAGTTACATACAATACCCGAGTAAATCATGCATATATGTACAATTATGAACATAATCAAGTCCCCATCATCCTTGGACGTCCGTTTCTCGCTACTGTCAACGCTTGCATTAATTGTCGCACGGGAGTCATGGACGTTTCTTTTGGAAACATGAAGGTTAGATTGAACATATTCCATGCGATGATCCATTTCCCTAACGAGGATGAGGTCGAATATTTTTACATCGATCAGATGGACGAAGTGGTGGATGAAGCATTACCATCAATGCTCACCAAAGAAGAATTTGAAACCGCTTTGTTGGCCATCTATAAAGAAAAAGGATCTGAAAGGAAGCAGTCAGAAGAGATGAGGTTGAGTTTATCATGTCCAGATGATAACTTATGTAAAGTTGTGACTAAGATAGAACCGTTACCCATTGAGGTAAAAGCTGAACCGACTCCATCAATTGAGGAGCCACCAACTGTGGAATTGAAACAGTTGCCTGAATCGCTCAAATACGCTTTTCTGGGGCCACGAGAAACGTTTCCGGTGATAATTTCATCCACGTTATTGGAAGAACAAGAGCATGACTTGTTGAAAGTGCTTAAAGATCACAAGGAGGCTATTGGATGGACCCTAGCTGATTTAAAAGGGATTGACCCATCAGTATGCATGCATAAAATATATCTGGAAGATGAGAGTAGACCATTGAGGGAACTACAAAGGCGACTTAATCCGAACATGCAAGAAGTCGTTTTAAAGGAAATCATTAAATTATTCGATGCTGAAATCATTTATCCGATCTCTGATAGTGAATGGGTAAGTCCAATCCAAATCGTTCCGAAAAAGTCCGGAATCACTGTGAAAGAAACTACTGAAAGAGAATTGGTCCCTACTCGCGAAACTACTGGGTGGTGTGTTTGCATTGATTATAGAAAATTGAACACAGCTATCAGAAAGGATCATTTTCCCCTTCCGTTCATTGATCAAATCCTTGAGAAGTTAGCAGGACAGGAGTTTTATTGCTTTCTTGATGGTTATTCGGGATACAATCAAGTGCCCGTTTTTCCACCTGATCAAGAGAAAACGACATTCACGTGTCCTTACGGTACATTTGCATACCGTAGAATGCCTTTTGGCTTATGTAATGCACCTGCTACTTTCCAACGATGTATGTTGGCCATATTTTCGGATATGATTGACAAATTCATCGAGGTGTTCATGGACGATTTCTCTATTTTTGGGAAAACATTTGGTTCATGTTTGAACCACCTTGCACAAGTGTTACAAGGTTGTGTTGATTCTAAACTTGTTCTCAGCTGGGAAAAGAGCCATTTTATGGTTCAACAAGGAATTGTGTTGGGACATATTGTTTCAAAGAAAGGAATTGAAGTTGATAGGGCCAAAGTCAACTTAATTGCCAATTTGCCACCACCAAACAGTGTTCGTCAAATTCAATCATTTTTGGGTCATGCTGGATTTTATAGAAGATTCATTAAAGATTTTAGTAAGGTGGCTAAACCATTGTGCACCCTGCTTGGCAAAGATGTTCCTTTTGATTTCGACGAGGAGTGCATGAAAGCATTTCTGAAATTGCGCGAGCTCTTATCAAATGCACCGATAATCCAACCACCGGATTATTCTTTACCATTCGAACTCATGTGTGATGCATCTGATTACGCTATCAGAAGGGTAAACAAATTACCTCACGTAATTTATTATGCCAGTAAGACATTGATCGATGCACAGCTTAACTACACCACCACTGAGAAAGAGTTGTTAGCTGTGGTGTATGCTCTCGATAAATTTCGATCTTATCTGCTTGGATAAAAAATAGTGGTCTTTTCAGACCACTCTGCATTGAAATATTTATTGGCAAAGAAGGACGCCAAACCAAGATTGATCCGCTGGATCTTGCTCCTTCAAGAGTTCAATTTCGAAATCAAAGATAAAAAGGGAGTAGAGAATGTTGTGGCTGATCACTTGTCTCGCATTTTGCCCGAAGAATCATTTGCACCTGAACCTATCCGGGACTCTTTTCCGAATGAGCAATTGATGGCAATTGATGTGACTGCTACGAACGCTCCTTGGTTTGCCAATATCGTAAATTATCTTATCACTGGCAGAATCCCTACTGAATGGGGTAAGAATGATAAGCATCTCTTTTTCTCCCAAATCAAATACTATTTTTGAGATGAACCACAATTATTCAAAATCTGTTCCGATCAAATCATCAGGAGATGTGTACCGGAAGAAGAGCAACTAAGTGTCATAAATTTCTGCCATGCTGGAGCCTGTGGAGGCCATTTCAGAGGACAGAAGACCACATAAAAAATCCTTCAAAGCGGATTCTACTGGCCCTCCATCTTTCGTGACGCTGCTCGATTTTGCAAAGAATGCCAACGATGTCAACAGCTGAAAAATATTTCACGACGAAATATGATGCCCCTTAATCCGATTCTAATTGTTAAAATTTTTTATGTTTAGGGGATTGACTTCATGGGTCCTTTTCCCCCATCTTTCGGATACTCATATATTCTTGTAGCTGTTGACTACATTTCCAAATGGATTGAAGCTGTGGCAACCCGATCAAATGATCACAAGGTCGTTGTCAAATTTCTGAAAGAAAATGTTTTTAACAGATTTGGGTTTCCACGGGCGATCATTAGTGATGGCGGTTCGCACTTCTGCAACCGCCATTTTGCTACTTTAATGAAGAAATACGACGTCACTCACAAGGTCACAACGCCATATCACCCGCAAACTAGTGGTCAAGTGGAAGTGTCGAACCGAGAGATTAAACGAATTTTAGAAAAGACGGTGCGACCAGATAGAAGAGATTGCTCTAACCGGCTATCTGATGCTCTTTTGGCCTATCGTACCGCCTTCAAGACACCAATTGGAATGTCTCCGTTCAGAATTGTCTACGGGAAAGCATGACATCTTCCTGTTGAATTGGAGCATAATGCATTTTGGGCTATCAAAAGATTTAACTTTGATATGCAAGCGGCAGGATCAAATCGAAGGCTACAGCTGAGTGAATTAGAAGAGCTACGCTATGATGCATATGAAAACTCCAAGATGTACAAAGAACGGTACAAGAAGCTACATGATGAGTCAATTTCTCGGAAAGAGTTTCACATTGGGCAAAAGGTTTGGCTGTTTAATTCCAGACTAAAGCTTTACCCGGGAAAACTGAAATCTAGATGGGAAGGCCCGTATCAGGTTGTTTCTATTAGTGTGCATGGTGCGATTGAGATCCGCAGTCTCACGGACAATCAAGTTTTCAAAGTGAATGGGCAACGTCTTAAACCGGTGTTTGAGCCCATGACCCAGATGAAAATTGAGGCAATGCACCTTAGTGACCTAGATTCTTGATCAATGAAGAGGTCGAGCTGTCGACACTTAAACTCAGCGCTTCCTAGGAGGCAACCCAGTGTGTTTTATTTATTTTCGTTTTCATTTTTATTTTTGTTAGTTCTAGAATATTAGTTTTTAGTTTAGTTTAGGTTGTTTTTAATTTCCAAATTAGTGTAGCCACATTACCTTCAATCTATTTTTGGTCATGTTCTAATTTTATGCACATATTCTCTGTACCTGATCTTTGTGTTGAGGTACTTTTCAACAGGTTTGGGGGTGCAATACCTATTTCAATCAATGAGGACATTATCATTTTTAGGTTTGGGGGTATGATTCTCTATCTTGCGTCACTTTCTTATTTTTCTTCATATAAAAAAATAAAAAATAATAAAATAATAAAAAAATTAAAAAAAAAATTTTGAACCATCATATATAAATTATTTTTCGATAGTTTTCAAACTTTAGTTGATGATGCATGTGAATTTAATTTTGAGAATATCGATGTCAGATTTTGAATGCTTGTATCTAGGATAATGAAGCTTAATGTGATATTTTGTGGGTAATTTTGATATTCATGCTTAGGATTTTTACACTTATACCAAGCTAAAACTCAGAAATCGATGAACTGTTTTGAACGGTAAATCTTAGGTTCTTAATGGAGACTAAACACAGGAAGCTTTAGAGCCAAATATCCGTTGTTGATGAGTGAATACATAAACTCGGAGTTTTCTTTGAATACGAATTATTTTACACAATCTCATATATTTTATTTTGACTTGTGACTTTGCATGATATCAAATTCATATTATTATGTTAGAACGTACTGTATATCTACTCAAGACAAATAGTCAAGGTTACCATCTTTTAAGGAAATGATTGAAGGCCATCTTTGGCTCGTTTGTGCTTAAATGCCCCACCTCATATAAATTTATCCTTCTAGTACCCCTTTGAGCATATTAAAAAAATTTACCTTTATACATTCTTTGATAAGCCACGTTAACCTTTAACCCTTCACCATTTACGAAAATTCAGCTTTACCCTTCTTATTTCTGATAAATTAGGAAGGAGGGATGAAAATGAACGAAAAGAGAGTAAGTGGAGAGATACTGAGTTGTGATGTTTACTGAGAGTGTATGGCAAAAATATAAAAGAAAAAGGGGGGAGAAAAAGAAAAAGAAAATTGTGAAAAATAATGAAAAATATGAGGTGCTTCAAGAAAAGAAAATTCAAAAGAAAAAGAAAGTTGAGAAAAATTGAAAAATATTGAGAAAAATAGTGAGAGATTAGAAAAGAAAAAGAAGAGAAATAGAAAAATAAGAAGTTTGTTTCTTTTCCGATTTCTCAGAAATTTTGAATCTCAATTCCCTTTCTTTCTTATCCTTTCCTGAGCCCCATTATAACCCTACAAAAGACCTTCATGATCCGATCTTGCATTGATAACTGCCTTGTGGAGAGTAAATATATGATACTTATGACACTTGATATGACATGCTTAGGATATACAAGTATCTGTTCTTATGAGATTTGATTTTGTTCATTGATTACATCGTGTTTCAGTTATCATGTGAGACCTTTTTGCTTGTTTTGTATTGATCTCTCACATATGTGTGAAAGCTTACCTATCATCGGAGTGATTTTATTTCGAGAGTATACCTAAAGTGAGGATTGAGTCGAGACAACAGATTCGACGGTTTTCCGTTTGGACTAGTTCCGAGATGGATGAATCTTGGTTTGGGTATGCACACACTTCACGTTTAGGCATGAATGAATGAGTTGTCTAATAATTTGAGCATTAGATTAATTTGAATGGATACTAGCATGATTGACATGACATTAATATTTAAGATTGATGATTCACATATTGAAATAATTAATGTTTTTATTTGTGAATAATAAATATGTTATAAAAAAATCATATTTTGAAAACTCAATTTTGCCGATCGTTTGAAATTTATTGAAGTTTTTGGGTAACTTCACTGTAAACCCTCAGGAGACACAACTCCTCCACTAGGGATCACCTACGGGTTTAAAGGCTTGTTGCACATGCTAAGTGCAATCGTGTTCCCTACGAAAGTGACATTTATTTTCTTTAGTTTGCTTTGCTCGAGGACTAGCAAAGTGTAGGTTTGGGGGTGTGATAAGTAGTGAAATATGATGATATTTCACCCCTAGATACCTACATTTAGCTATCCGATGAAGGCTATCTGATAAGAATGATTAGATTTGAAGTGTTTCAGATAAATACAAGCCAAGTGCAGAAAACAGCCCAAGAATTCTGAAAATGATGTCAAAACACTGTAACTTTGGGTCATTGAGAACTTAGTGCAACTTCTAGATCAATTTGGACCTTCAAGACGGTTAAAAAACATCATTTAATGGTGTTTCAGAGTACAAGGTGGAGCACCTTATCATCGAAATCTCTCACACCATATATCTAAATATCTTGATCAAAGAAGTACGTGGCACAATAGGCTCAAACTTTTATTTTTAAATTATCTTTAGGGATGTGTGGCAAGTAGCATAAAAAATTGACTCTTTTATAATATGAAGACCTATTGTGAAGAGGATTGGGATGAAAAACGATCTCCATTGAATGATTCTAAGCCATCAATGATTTTTCACATGTACCCTTAAAGAAACATTGGGTGCAAATAAAGGTTTTTATAAAATGATAGATGGGTAGGTCAAATGAAAAGGGAAATGCGTGAAACGTGTGAACTCTGAAGATAAGAATAAGTACTAAGAAAAGGAAATTAATAAAAGCAATAAGTAATTTAATAAAAGCTAGGAGCCTGTATCTTTCTACACCACGTAAATTCAATATTAATTTATTTAGAAATTGCAGCATCACATGTCCAATTAGGGTCTATAAATTGATCATCGAATAGGGTCTACAACATATCTCCATCGACTGGTAGTTTGAGAGAGAGAGAGAGAGGAAGAGAGAGAGAGAGATGAAGAATGTGCAACTGATCATAATGGTGTTGGCAGCCATCTTCGCGATGTCTGCCTTCTCCATCGATGCTCGGCTCAACCACCAGTTGGTTCTCAAAGCTATGGGCATCAACACCGGTAAACATAACCACCATTTTAGCTAAATCTGAGAAATAAGATGTAATATGTGTTCATACATATCTTCTCTATCTTTATAAACATAACCACCATTTTATCTTTATATTACATATCTTCTTTGCTAGTATATATAATCAGAGAAATAATAAAAACAATTATTATTTCTCTCATCCTATCTCCTTCTCTCTCGACACTTGTCTCAAACGTGCACTTTGCCAGTATATATAACTTGAAATTCCATTAATAACATGTGACGTTTTACTATATTTTCTTTTCAGTTTCTAGCCATTCCTACGGTGAGAAATCGTGCGACCCTTGCATATGCACCAGAAGCTATCCTCCGACCTGCTGGTGCGGCTATCTTGGGGAGAAATGCTACGATGCTTGTGCCTGCATCTGCAGTCAATACCCTTCTCCTTTTACTGCGACCTGTTATTGTGAGGATGATGAAAAAAATTACTGTGCTATTGACCTAGCAGAAAAGCCGGATAAGGAGTAGCAGAAAAGCCAATAGGTTTTTGCGAGCGTGCTATCTATCTTTAAATAAAATAATGTAAAGCTCGTAGTAGTAGCTCTACATGTTGTGGCATATATGTATCAGTTGATGAATCTATCAACTTCTCTTGTCGATATAGGCAGAGCTGTTTCTAATGCCTTTTCTTCTCTTATTGTTTTGCACTTTTCCTTTACCATCAATGCCTGAGTTTCGTGGGGCTCACAACATGTGGGAGAACTATATATACTGAGATCCGTGAAAATGAAATATTTATGGGGTGTCCTAATACATCATAAGCACACCTTAATTATGGTTAGTGCACCCCATCACTTAATGTAACGACCCCGAAAATTAGAACACGAGCCTGACTGCTTTGATCTACGTGCCCAGTACGGAAATCGAGGTTGATTCAAAAACTTTCGGGTTATATTAATTTAAATAACGTGGCACTGTGATGAGACGAGATCACGTGTAAAATTTCGTATAGATCCTAGATGTGTAGAGGGTAGGTGGAACACGCTGCGCAGAAGCAACTGCGTTCATGCTTCACACCGGAACAGATACCAAGGGCAAAACAGGGATTCTGAGTTGAGAGGTAGCTTATAGAGGAAGGAAAGGGAGACAAGAGAGGAGAGACTTCCACTCTTCTTCTCCTTCATCCCCTTGCCCTACGTGCTCCATAGGTTGGAGATTGTGCTAAGAAAGTGTGAAAGAGATCCCTTGTGAGAGAAGAAAAGGGTTAGCAAGAGAGAAGATGAGGGATTTCTAAGCTAGAGGAGCTAGACCTAAGTGATTGAGTTACCTGGGGTTTAAGATTGGTGTGAGAGACCTTGATCTGACGAACCGTAGTCAAGAGCTTCTCACGGATCCGGATCGAGGAAGAGCTCGAGATCTAGGTTTGAAACCCTCTTTTCGCCATTGTTTAACCCCAAGAAACCCACGAACAAGGTGAGTTGTGTGTGTTAAATAGGGTTAAACGAGTAGTTTAAAGGGTGTGTTTATGATGTATTAATGGTGATTGCACAACCATTAATGGAGAGAGAGCAAAAATGGAAGGAAGGTGAACTCCATTAATGACTTTTGTCAGTTATTGATCGATCACCAAGGTGGTGATCGATCACTGAGGGTTGGTGATCGATCACCAAGGGCTGGTGATCGATCAATCTGTATAAACTTATGGGGAACAGAGACCCCAGAAAGTTGAGAAGTTGAGGCCCGAGGTGGAGATCGATCACCAAGGTGGTGATCGATCTACAAGGGAGTTGGAGATCGATCACCAAGGTGGTGATCGATCTACAGTGAGGTTGGTGATCGATCACCAAGGTGGTGATCGATCAATTTGTATAAAAATTAATGTGGACAGAGGGGGGAGTTTTTGAAACTTGCTGTGGTGATCGATCACCAAGGTGGTGATCGATCTACAGAAGAGTTGGTGATCGATCACCAAAGTGGTGATCGATCTACAGAAGAGTTGGTGATCGATCACCAAGGAGGTGATCGATCAACCTTGACTGTGTTGAGGAAGAGATATGGAGGTTGGTGATCGATCACCAATGTGGTGATCGATCTACAGTGGGTGGTGATCGATCACTTACCCCTGTTTTTGCCTGTCTTGACTTCGTGAAGTAGACACCCCGGATATTGTGCCGGGTAGTTCTCCGACATTCCTAACACTTAATGTACTGTGCATATGGTATAGAATAAACCACGACCGCGTCGAAAAAAGCTTTGGATTTGCTTCAAGATAAACCGATGCGAGGTAGGGGAAAATTCAACTTAAAGTGTATCTAAATTTAATTGCATGATATCTTAACATTGTATTCTATCTCTGATTTTCGAAAGCATGCCTGCATATGCATTAAACTCTGATTCCCGTATTCTGATATCTGTTTCTGTTCTTTGCATATGCTCTGATAATCTGCTCTGATAATCTGCTCTGATAATCTGATTCATGAGGTAATAAGTATGTATTTGATTTGAGGTTTAATATTCAGACGATCCCCACCGACTCGGCGGTATATCCGTTTCTTGCACAATGTGCAGTTGCTTGAAAATCCTCGGCAAAATATGCACTCCATGTGTGGGGCATTATTGCATTCCTGAAAATTGTTCATTGAACGACGATTGGTTGGGGTTTCCTATCGGCATAAATCTGGCTACCACGTGATATATATACACGGGAGTTACTTAAGTTAGAGATATGTATGAATTAAGTCATTTAAATCTAATAAGCACAGCATCTTGCAAATTCCGAAGTTCAGTTTACTTTTGCCAGTTATGCATTCTGATTTCCTGCATGTTTGAGCATCAATCTATATCTGTTCAGTTTTGTTTCACTTATCGATCTAAGATATGTTCTGCAATCATGTTTAATAATTTAGATGTAAATTAATTGAAATTCTTCTACTGAGCTAGGATGTAGCTCACCCTGCTTTCTGAAATCTTTTAGGTTCGAAAGCGGTTCAAGACGAGAGTGACCCGGACTATCACCGGATCCCGAGGCCGAGGCGGAAGGACGAGAGAGACGTCAAAGTGAGTTTTACCCGTATTGTATTGATGCCCGACATTTTGTACTTTTGATCTTTTGGATTACTGTGTGCCTGGTGGCCACCTTTGTATAAACAAATATAGTTCTACATTTACTTATTTTATGTTAGTCCACATTCCATTTCGGAACCACTATCGGGAACCATTGTTTGGGTGATGTACGTCCATCACCGATGGTTCTTCTTGGTTCCTTTTTGGGAATGTGCATGTTTCTTTACATTTAAATATTGTTGACGTGTATTTAGCGTAGAAATTGCTTGACTCAGACTACCGCTGCTCGGATGTGTCCACCTAGCTTCCGCTGTATGCGCGGACACGTGTGATCGATCCGGGATCATCCAGAGTATGATCCTAACGGCACGGGTTTCTGGAAACGGAAATCTGGGCTGTTACAGTTGGTATCAGAGCCAAGACTTTAGGTTGAACGGTGGGTTCATAACGGGTTGTTTTCACAATCTATGTACTGATCAATGTTGTTGTTTTTACAATGACAGACCAGTATGGGCCCTAAGTTCAGAGGAGGGCGTAGTGGAGGTAGAGCAGGACAGAGAGAGATTCCCCTGAGGGATGTGCCAGAGGTCACGTCGCGGGGTTTAGAGTTTCTCTCACAGCCAAATGTGGTTCCGGTGGGACCAAGAGGAGGAAGAAGAAGAAATGAGGAGAGGATGGAGCAGGTGTTGGAAGCATTAGCTACCAACGTCGCTCAACAAAGCACGTTGGCTCAGCAGTGACTAGACCACCATCACCTAGTGGGTTTGCGGAGTTTAGGAGAATGAGACCTCCTAACTTCTGGTCAAACGCGGATCCCATAGGCGGAAGGATGGATTGAAGAGATGGAAAAGCTCTTCGAGGTACTACAATGTAGTGATGAGGAGAAAGTGCGTTGGGCCACTTTCAAACTTGATGGTGACGCCGGACCATGGTGGAAGTCGATGTCACAAAATCGACAAAGAGAATTCCCTCACACTCCTTGGACATGGGAGGAGTTCACGGAGGTGTTTTACCACAAATACTTCCCGAAAATTGTGAGGCATCAATGGGAAGTGAAGTTTATAGAGTTGAGGCAAGGCGCCATGTCGGTGAGAGACTATGGAGCGGAGTTTGACAGGTTGGCTAGGTTTGCTCCTCAGCATGTAGCCACAGAGTTGATGAGGGCCAGAAAGTTTCAACTTGGCCTTAGACAGAATTGCGAGAAGGGCGTGCCATGTGGGAAATGGAGACGTATGAGGGAGTCATGGCCAAGGCTCTCATAGTCAAGAGGAGAACCAAAGCAGTTTCTTGGAGAGACAAGCGGTAGAGAGAGACCGTTGCAAGGGCAATCCCAGAACACAGAACAAAACAAGAGGGCTAGGTTTGCTAGACCTCCGAGATACCCTACACACTCTCGACCGGCAATATCTTCGGGTCCTAGTTCCTACCAGAGGGCGGCAGCACCTACGCCTTCTAGATCATTCAGACCAGCTGGATCTTCTGGTAGCGGGGCCTCAGTGACACAGGGACCTTCAAGGATCTCATCCTTTACTCCGGCCGTGCTTTGTGCAAAGTGTGGGAAACCACACAAGGCGGAGGATTGTAGGAGAGATCTGGGGCATGCTTCGTGTGGCAAGATGGGCCACTTGGTTAGGAATTGCCACGAGGAGAGTAAGGAGCGCGGGGATCGGTATCAACACGTAGATCATCTCGACCAATAGTCCACGTCGAGCTTATGTCACCATGATCGATGCTCGACATCGAATGATGTCATCAAGGTATGATTTGAGATTCAATGAATGTGGGTTATTGATATAATGAATTAAGAATTTTGAAAAATATAGAAATTGTTGAGTAATTATGATGAGAATAGTATATATATGCATGCATAGTTAAGACGTTGAGATAACATTGAAATTGGCGTATAGGTGAACTGAAATTGTATAGGAGTTGCGACATTTGCTTTCACAGAGCACGAGCCTTGATAGATCCAGCTCTCGCACTCTTTCATCCGACCTCAATTTACTCGAAATTGGGTGCCACTCCGAAACGCTTAGACTTTATTTTGGATTATGGGTTCCCACGGAATATCATGAACGCACTCACCGTGTGCAAGTCAGTGATAGTAGCAGTGGAAGAACACGAGACACAGGCAGATTTGATTCTGTTAGATATGAAGGGATTTGACGTCATTATGGGAATGGACTGGCTATCCGCATACCGCGCAAGTGTGGATTGCCTTCGGAAGATAGTGGTTTTTCGTCCACCTAAGCGACGGTCATTTAGATTCCTTGGGGAAAAATCTAAGGTGGCTCCGTTGATATCCGCGATTCGGGCGGAAAAGATGATGAAGAAGGGATGCAGCGGATATGTGGCTTTTCTACAAGAACAACGGGAAGAAACAAATGTGCTATCCGATATTCACGTCGTGTGTGAGTATCCCGATGTATTTCCGGAAGAATTGCCTGGATTACCACCAGTTAGAGAGGTTGAGTTTGCAATTAATTTAGCTCCAGGCACAGAACCAGTATCTAAGGCTCCGTATCGGATGGCTCCAACAGAATTGCAAGAGTTGAAGGAACAACTGCAAGAACTGCTTGACAAGGGATTTATTCGGCCAATTGTGTCTCCTTGGGGAGCACCGGTGTTGTTTGTCGAAGAAAGAGACGGCTCAATGCGCTTATGCATTGATTATCGGCAGTTGAATAAGTTGACGATTAAGAATCGTTACCCGCTTCCTAGGATCGACGATCTATTTGATCAATTGCAAGGAGCGAGGTTCTTTACGAAGATTGACTTGAGATCGGGTTACCATCAATTACGGGTCAAGACTGAAGATGTGGAGAAGACAGCGTTCAGAACCAGATATGGGCACTATGAGTTCTTAGTTATGCCATTTGGATTGACGAACGCACCCGCATCATTTATGGACCTGATGAATCGTATATTTAAACCACACTTAGACAAGTCGGTGGTTGTTTTCGTAGACGACATTCTTGTCTATTCCAAGACAAAGGAGGAACACGAAGAACATCTACATGTGGTTTTGCGGACCCTTAGAGAACACGAATTATACGCAAAGCTCGGCAAGTGCGAGTTTTGGTTGAACCAAGTGAGTTTCTTAGGCCATATCGTCTCCGAAAAGGGTATAACAATAGATCCCACAAAGATCGAGGCGGTTGTGAATTGGGAACAGCCTAAGACAGTGACAGAGGTCCGTAGTTTTCTTGGTTTGGCAGGGTACTACAGGCGGTTTGTAGAAGGATTCTCTAAACTATCGAGTCTGCCTTTTCGACTCACAAAGAAAAGTGCTAAGTTTGATTGACTAACAATGCGAGAAGAGTTTCCGTGAATTGAAGACGCCTAACTACGACACCGACTAGCTATACCTTCCGCGAGGAGGCTTTGCTATCTACTGCGACGCATCGCATAGTGGGTTAGGTTGCGTCCTCAACCAAAGCCAAGAAGGTTATCGCATATATGGCTCTAGCAAGGAACATGAGAAGAACTACCCGACTCATGACTTGGAGTTAGCAGCGGTGATCTTTGCTCTGAAAATTTGGAGGCACTACTTATACGGTGAGACATTTGACATCTACACCGACCACAAAAGCCTGAAGTACTTGTTTACACAAAAGGACTTGAACATGCGTGTGAGGTGGATGGAGTTCTTAAAAGACTACGATTGGTCCATCCAGTACCACCCTGGACAAGCCAATGTTGTGGCGGCTGCTTTGAGGAAGTCTTGGTCGGTTGGCACATTTGATCACCAGTGCAAAAGGTGGCATTTATTGGAAGACCGGCCTTATGTGATACGTTGATTGATGTTAAGGGTTCAGGTACTTTGATGGCCACCATTGTGATACGGCCCACTTTGTTTGACAATATACGTAAACTCCAAATGGTCGATGACGAACTCATGACGATTAGAAGAGATGTGATCAATGGGATAAAGCCTGATTTTTCTATTAAGGATGATGGCACCTTGCTATTTCGAGATCGGACATGCATACCGGATACAAAAGATCTAAAGGACACAATTTTGGAAGAAGCGCATAAATCTACGTATGCTATACATCCGGGTAGCACCAAGATGTACCAAGATCTCAAACGAAGTTTTTGGTGGAGAGGATTAAAGAAGGATGTGGCAGAGTATGTTTCTCGGTGTTTGGTCTGCCAGCAAGTGAAAGTAGATCATCGGAATCCAGCAGGTTTGTTACAACCCTTGCCAGTACCAGAGTGGAAATGGGAAGCCATCTCTATGGACTTTATTCTAGGATTACCGAATACACTGAGAAAGAACAATGCAATTTGGGTTATTGTTGATCGTTTGACGAAATCTGCACACTTTCTACCATATCGGACTACAATCACAGCCAATAAACTAGCCGAGTTATATTTGAAAGAAATAGTTCGATTACATGGAATACCTGTCAGCATCGTGTGTGATAGAGATCCTCTGTATACGTCGCAGTTTTGGCGACGGTTCCAAGAAGGCATGGGTACAAAATTGGAGTTCAGCTCAGCGTTTCATCCTCAGACAGATGGGCAGACTGAGAGTGTAACAGCCCGAATTTCCGTCTCCAGAAATCCGTGCCGTTAGGATCATACTCTGGATGATCCCGGATCGATCACACGTGTCCGCGCATATAGCGGAAGCTAGGTGGACACATCCGAGCAACGGTATTCTGAGTCAAACAATTTCTGTGCTAAACACACGTCAATAATAGTAAATGGAAAGAAAACACACACATTCCCAAAAAGGAACCAAGAAGAACCATCGGTGATGGACGTACATCACCCAAACAATGGTTCCCGATAGTGGTTCCGAAATGGAATGTGGACTAACATAAAATAAGTAAATGCAGAACTATATACGTTTATACAAAGGTGGCCACCAGGCACACAGTAATCCAAAAGATCAAAAATACAAAATGTCGGGCATCAATACCCAGGCTACGGATAAAACTCGTCCGCCTGGACGTCCGTCTCCTCGTCCTCTGCCTCGGCCTCGGGATCCGGCTGATAATCCGGGTCGCTCTCGATGACGACACTGCGACCTCGAACCTAAAAGATTTGAAGCGAGGGTGAGCTACATCCTAGCTCGATGAAGAATTTCAATTAATTTACATCTAAATTATTTAACATGATTGCGAGAACATATCTTAGATCGACAAGTGAAACGAACGAGCAGATATAGATTGATGCTCAAACATGCAGAAATCGTAATGCATAATCGCAAAAGTAAATCAACTCTAATTAGCAAGATCTTTGTGCTTATTAGATTTAAATGACTTAAATCATACATATCTCTAACTTAAGTAACTCCGTGTATATATCACGTGGTAGCAGATTGTGCGATAAAACCCCAACCAATAAATGGTTCAATGAACAATTTTCGGGGAATGCAATAATGCCCACACATGGAGTGCATATTTTGCGAGATTTTCAAGCAAGCGCACATTGTGCAAAGCGGATATACCGCCCGAGTCGGTGGGGATCGTCTGAATAATAAACCTCAAAAAATACATACTTATTACCTCATGAATCGATTATCGAGCGATTATCGAGCATATGCAAAGAATGTAAATGTATATCGAATACGGAATCGAGTTTAATGCATATGCGGGCATGCTTTCAAAATCGAGATAGAATACAATGTTAAGATATCATGCAATTAAATTTAGATACACTTTAAGTTGAATTTTCCCTACCTCGAGATCGCTTTATCTTCTAAGCAAATCCAAAGCTTTTTCGACGCGTCGTGGTTTATCCTATACCATATGCACACATTAAGTGTTAGGAATGTCGAGAACTACCCGCACAATATATGGTGTCTACTTCATGAATTCAAGACAGGCAAAAGCAGGGGTGAGTGATCGATCACCACCCACTGTAGATCGATCACCAGCCTTTGTAGATCGATCACCAGCCTTTGTAGATCGATCACCAGCCTTTGTAGATCGATCACCGACCTTTTGTAGATCGATCAGACCTTTGTAGATCGATCACCACCTGGTGATCGATCACCACGATAACTTCAAAACTCCTCTCTCTGTCACATAAATTTTATACAAATTGATCGATCACCACCTTGGTGATCGACCATCAACATTTTGTAGATCGATCACCACCTTGGTGATCGATCACGAACTCATTGTAGATCGATCACCACCTTGGTGATCGATCACCACTCGCCTCAACTTCTCAACTCTCTCATTTCCTATAAACTTATACAGATTGAACGATCACCAGCCCTTGGTGATCGATCCTTAACCTTATAGATCGATCACCACCTTTGTGATCGATCACCAATAATGACAAAGCTGTCATTAATGGAGTTCACCTTTCCTTCCATTTTGCTCTCTCCATTAATGGTTGTGCAATCACCATTAATACATCATAAACCTACCCTTTAAACTACTCATTTAACCTTATTTAAACACACAACTCACCTTGTTCGTGGGTTTCTTGGGGTTCCTAATGACCAAAAGAGGGTTTCCAAAACCTAGATCTCGGAGCTCCTCTTCGACGCTGGATTCGTGAGAAATTCCTCGGCTCCGTTCAATGATCGTGGTCTCTCACAACAATCTCAAACCCTAGGTAACTCAAACCCTTAGGTCTAGCTCCTCTAGCTTAGAATCTCTCCTCTTCTCTCTTGCTAACCCTTCTTCTTCTCTCTCTCAATGATTTCTTTCACACTTCTTAGCATCAATCTCCAATCTATGGAGCACAGAGGGCAAGGTGATGAAGGAGAAGGAATGAAGTCTCTCTTCTCTTGTCTCCCCATCCTTCCTCTATAAGCTACTTCTCACAAGCAAAATTTCTATTTTGCCCTTGGTGTCTTATTCGGTGTGATGTATGAACACGATTTCTTCTAGAACGTGTTCCATCTACCCTCTACGCGTCTCAGATCTAAACGAAATTTCACACGTGATCTCATCTCATCACGGTGCCACATTATTTAAATTAATATAACCTTAAAGTTTTTAAATTAACCTCGATTTCGCAGACACATGATCAAAAGCGATCGAGTACGTGTTCTAATTTTAAATCGTTACATTATCCCCCCCTTAGGAATTTTCGTCCTCGAAAATGTCTAAGAGGCGTACGTAGGGATTTTGTAGTTTTAAGACTCACATGCTAAACTAATACAGGAAATTGATCTAAGTGTCATGCATCGTAACTAAAACATTTACGAAGTGTATATGTTGCAGGCAGAATAATTAAAGTATGAACAGAGTATATACAATATGCAACGAAATATAACTAGAGAGATACATGTACATATAAATGGCTAATAAGCAATAGTAGCAGTAATACTGCGGGAGCATCGGATGGGCCGTGATCGGATCGTGATCGCTTGGGTGAATGATAGTCGCGTGGATCCACCACTGTGGGCGTGATGCGCGAGCATCGCGTGGGCGTCGTGGCATAGAGGTCTGCATGACTAGCTCATGCATACCAGCGTGATAGTCGGCGATGCATGCATCTGGAACGCCTCAACGCCATCCAGTCTCACGTGGATGCGGCGATTGCTCTCCACCAACTCGCGAAGCAACGCAGTGACGTCGTCGGAGGAAGGCGGTGGGGAGGGGTGGTGCGTGTGAATGATCGACGGGTGGAATAGGGGCTGGTCGGATGGCTCTGGGCCGGGTGGTAGGTCTGTGGTGTCTCGCCCTCTGTAGTGTGGGCGCTCAGTCTGAACCCTCTGCTCTAGGAGGGGCTGAACCTTCTGCTACAGCAGGGGGAACGGGCTCAGCCGCGCCCTCCTCCTCCTCAGGAAGACGCTTAACCAACAAATTGTAGCTCTTTGTCCAGTCTTTCAGATGAAAGACCCTAGTGTTGTTGGTCAAACGAGGCTCCTGGGGAGCCAAAACGTAGGCCTCGCGTAGAGCAGCATACTGCTCCACAAGCTTGGTGACGAGGCGTGCATAGGGGATCTGTTTCTTCGCTCCAGATCGCCCCTTCTCAGACATCAGGTCATTGGCGTTTATGATGCCATCAATGACCAGATCTGCCATAGAGAACCAGCGGTTCTCATAGGCGGAGAATAGTGCCTGTTGCACTACTCCGGTCCGTGAGGACTTGTGCAGGAAAGGGTTGAGGGCACACTTGATGTAGGTATCAAGCATCCACAACCGATCAGGTAGTTGGGCCCTAGAAATGGCTTGGCCCCTACCGTGTTGGCCTTGGGTCATCTTGGTGACCACATCGGCATAGGGTACCTCCTTGACGTAAGGAGGCTCGAGGCCACTGGTCTCAATGTCTGTGAGACGGGCATTGAAGTGCCGCTGACGTGGAAATGGTTGAATTTATATTCAAGGCCATCGATGGTTGTGACGAGTCGATGGCGACTATCACCATTTGAGTTTTGAAGAAAAGCAGCGCGATCGTGGGCGGTAATGATCATGGAAGGGCGAGTAAGGGTTTAAGCCCTAGCTTTGTATGTAACCCTTGGCCCAAGCCATTTGGTCGGTCCTCATATAGTGAGGACACAAAACGTATTCGGTAGGAAGGTTTTGGAAGCCCACCATGCGTTAGGGGACTTCACGCTCAATGGTGAGCGATGCGGATGCGACAGGCGGGGTAGAGGTTTGCCGGTGCCATGGGTGCTTGCAGACGGCAGGAGGGAACGGAATGCGGGTCTGAGCACGAGTTCGGTGTGGGTACTTTACGAAGGATTCTTCGTGCGTGGTCCCATGGTCTAGATTTGGGCGAAATGCAAGAAAAGGAATCGAAAGTTAAGGAAAGCGGAAGATTTCTGGTGAATGTGGCGGACACTCAAATCGCGAGGGAGAACGAAACAAATAGCCGGAGAACGAGCGAAAATGGTTGAGGAAGGTCGAAAATCGAAAACCCCTTTGGTCTCTTGCGGTTAGAATGTTGCAAATGACCCCTCGGGTTCCCCCCTCTTTTATAACTCAACGTCCATTGGTGGTCGATCACGGCCTCTTGGTGGTCGATCACCAAGGCATCTTTAAGTTCAACTCGATTCATTGATCGATCACCAAGTGGTGTAGATCGATCAAGGGTCCTTGTAGATCGATCACCAAGCTGGTGTAGATCGATCGCGGGTGCCAGTAACACTGCATTTCATCTGGTCAATCTCCTTAATTTGATGGTCCGGATTTTAAAACTACTAATTCATACACCACATAGAGTATTCCAAAAGATAAATTCGTCAAGCATATGCTCACACCAATTTATAATTATGGCACGAATTCGGGATGAAATCGAGACTTACCTTTTCATCGTGTGAGCAGATCGGATCTTTGTTCACGGATTTGATTACTCTCTCCCAAGTAACTTGGCGTCTGAATGATTTCTCCATTTCACTAGTACCAGTGGAATTAATTTGGTCCGTAGGACTTGGTGTCGACGATCCAAAATAGCGATCGGTTCCTCAATCGTCGTCATATCCTCCTGAAGCTCTATCGGTTGGAAATCCAAGACGTGAGTCGGATCACGTACGTAATGGCGTAGCATGGATACGTGGAATACGTTATGCATGCTTGCTAACTGCGGTGGTAAGGCGATCCGATATGCTACTTCGCCAACCCGTCCAAGTACTTCAAATGGTCCAATGTACCGAGGACTTAGCTTCCCGCGCTTCCCAAAACGCATGACGCCCTTGATTGGCGAAATTTTCACAAACACCTTGTCTCCAACCTGAAAACAAGGGTCAATTCCTTTGTAGTTTAATTTTTAACCATGGTCATATCATTAATGTAATTGATTATACCTGAAATTCCACTTGTGTTCGGTGAAGATCGGCATAGCTCTTTTGGCGACTTTGGGCCATCTTCAGCCTATCACGTATTACTCTTACTGTTTTAGTGGTACTATCTACCATTTCTGGTCCCAAGACAAGCTTCTCGCCGATTTCTTCCCAGTTCAATGGAGATTTACATCGACGTCCATATAAGGCTTCATAAGGTGCCATCCCAATGCTCGACTGATAGGCATTTGTTATTATCTGAACTCGATTAGAGGTAAGTGTTGATCCCATGAGCCATGAAAGTCTAACATGCATGCTCGCAACATATCCTCTATTATCTGGTTCACTCTCTCAGTCTGCCCATCTGTCTGAGGATGAAACGCTGAGCTGAACTCCAATTTCGTACCCATGCCTTCTTGGAACCGTCGCCAAAACTGCGACGTATACAGAGGATCTCTATCACACACGATACTGATGGGTATTCCATGTAATCGAACTATTTCTTTCACATATAACTCGGCTAGTTTATTAGCTGTGATTGTAGTCCGATATGGTAGGAAGTGTGCAGATTTCGTCAAACGATCAACAATAACCCAGATTGCGTTGTTCTTCCCCAGTGTACTCGGTAATCCTAAAATAAAGTCCATAGAAATGGCTTCCCATTTCCACTCTGGTACTGGCAAGGGTTGTAACAAACTCTTTGGATTCCGATGATCTACTTTCACCTATTTGGCGGACCAAACACAGAAACATACTCGCCACATCCTTCTTTAACCCTCTCCACCAAAAACTTCGTTTGAGATCTTGGTACATCTTGGTGCTACCCGGATGTATAGCATCGTAGATTTATCGCTTCTTCCAAAATTGTGTCTTTTAGATCTTTGGTATCCGTATGCACGTCCGATCTCGAAATAGCAAGGTGCCATCATCCTTAATAGAAAAATCGCCTTATCCCATTGATCACATCTCTTCTAATTGTCATAAGCTCGTCATCGACCATTTGGAGCTTTCGTATATTATCAAACAATGTGGGCATTATCACAATGGTGGCCATCAAAGTACGAACCCTTAACATCAATCAACGTATCACATAAGGCGGGTCTTCCAATAAATGCCACCTTTGCACTCTGGTGATCAAATGTGCCAATTGGTGAAGACTTCTGCTCAAAGCATCCGCCACCACATTGGCTTTTCGGTGATCTTGGATGGAACAATCGTAGTCCTTTAAGAACTCCATCCACTGTGACATCGCATGTTCAAGTCTTTTGTGTAAACAAGTACTTTAGGCTTTTGTGGTGGTGTAGATGTCAAAGGTCTCACCATATAAGTAGTGCCTCCAAATTTTGAGCAAAGATCACCATTGCTAATTCCAAGTCATGAGTCGGGTAATTCTTCTCATGTTCCTTGATTATCTAGAGCCATATCGATAACCTTCTTATCTTTGGTTGAGGACACAACCTAACCCACTATATGATGCGTCATTGTAGATATAAAGCCTCCTCTGCCCGGAAAGGTATAGCTATCTTTGGTGCTTTGTAGTTAAGCGTCTTCAATTCTGGAAACTCTTCTCGCATTGTTCCAGTCAATCAAACTTAGCACTTTTCTTTGTGAAATTTGAGTGAGTGGACTCGATAGTTTAGAATCCTTCTAAACCGCTGTGGTAAGTACCTCGCCAAACCAAGAAAACTACGGACCTTCACACTGCCTCTTAGGTCGTTCCCAATTCACAACCGCCCGATCTTTGTGGGATCTACCGTTATACCTTTTATGAGACAATATGGCCTAAGAAACTCACTTGGTTCAACCAAAACTCGCACTTGCCGAGCTTTGATAATTTGTGTTCTCTAAGGGTCCAAAACCACATGTAGATGTTCTTCGTGTTCCTCCTTTGTCTTGGAATAGACAAGAATGTCTACAAAACAACCACCGACTTGTCCAAGTGTGGTTTAAATATACGATTCATCGTCCATAAATGATGCGGTGCGCTCACAATCCAAATGGCATAACTAAGAACTCATAGTGCCCATATCCGTTCTCAACGCCGCCTTTCTCCACATCTTCACTTGACCCGTAATTGATGGTAACTTTGATCTCAAGTCAATCTTCAGAAGAACCTCGCCCTTGCAATTGATCAAATAGATCATCGATCCTAGGAAGCGGGTAACGATTCTTAATCGTCAACTTATTCAACTGCCGATAATCAATGCATAAGCGCATTGAGCCGTCTTTCTTTCGGACAAACAACACCGGTGCTCCCCAAGGAGACACACTTGGCCGAATAAATCCCTTGTCAAGCAGTTCTTGCAGTTGTTCCTTCAACTCTTGCAATTCGGTTGGAGCCATCCGATACGGAGCCTTAGATACTGGTTCTGTGCCTGGAGCTAAATTAATTGCAAACTCAACCTCTCTAACTGGTGGTAATCCAGGCAATTCTTCCGGAAATACATCGGGATACTCACACACGACGGGAATATCGGATAGCACATTTGTTTCTTCCCGTTGTTCTTGTAGAAAAGCCACATATCCGCTGCAACCATTCTTCATCATCTTTTCCGCCCGAATCGCGGATATCAATGGAGCCACCTTAGATTTTTCCCCAAGGAATCTAAATGATCGTCGCTTAGGTGGACGAAAAACCACTATCTTCAAGGCAATCCACACTTGCAGACGCCGGATAGCGATCCATTCCCATAATGACGCCAAATCCTTTCATATCCAATGTAATCAAATTTGTGTTCGTGTTCTTCCACTGCCACTATCACTGACTTGCACACGGTGAGTGCGTTCATAGTATTACCCGTGGGAACTGACACCGTCAAAATAAAGTCTAACTGTTCTGGAGTGGCACCCAATTTCTTAGTAAATTGAGGTCGGATGAAAGAGTGCGTAGAGCCTGGATCTATCAAGGCTCGTGCTCTGCGGAAAGCAAATGTCATAACTCCTATACAATTTCTTCACCTATACGCCAATTTCAATGTTATCTCAACGCCTTAACTATGCATGCATACATATACTATTTACATCATAATTACTCAACAATTTCTATATTTTTCAAAATTTCAATTCGTTATATCACTAAACCACATTCATTGAATCTCAAATCATACCTTGATGACATCGCTCGATGTCGAGCATCGGGTCATGGTGATTTGCATAAGCTCGACCGTGGACTATTGGTCGAGATGATCTCGTGTTGATACCGATCCTCGCTCCTTACTCTCCTCGTGGCAATTCCTAACCAAGTGGCCCATCTTGCCACACGAAACATGCCCTTATCTCTCCTACAATCCTCCGCCTTGTGTTGTTTCCCACACTTTGCACAAACCACGGCGAGTAAAGGATGAGATCCTTGAAGGTCCCTCGTGTCACCGAGGCCCCGCTACCGTAAGATCCAAATGGTCCGAATGATCTAGAAGAAGTAGGTCTGCCGCCTCCGGTAGGAACTAGGACCAAGATATCGCCACGAGAGTGTGTAAGGTATCTCGGAGGTCTAGCAAACCTAGCCCTCTTGTTTTGTTCCGTGTCCTGAGATTGCCCTTGAAATGGTCTCTCTCTCGTCTGCTTGTCCCTCCAAGAAAATTGTTTTTGGTTCTCCTCTTCAGCTATGAGAGCCTTGGCCATGACTCCCTCATACGTCTCCATTTCCCACATGGCGACGTCCTTTTGTAGATTCTGTCTAAGGCCAAGTTGAAACTTTCTGGCCCTCATCAACTCTGTGGCTACATGCTGAGGAGCAAACCTAGCCAACTCACAAATTCTGCCCATAGTCTCTCACGACATGGCGCCTTGTCTCAATTCTATAAACTTCACTTCCCACTGATGCCTCACAATTTTCGGGAAGTATTTGTGGTAGAACACCTCCGTGAACTCCTCCCATGTCCAAGGAGTGTGAGGGAATTCTCTTTGTCGATTTTGTGACACCGACTTCCACCATGGTCCAGCGTCACCATCAAGTTTGAAAGTGGCCCAACGCACTTTCTCCTCATCACTACATTGTAGCACCTCGAAGAGCTTTTCCATCTCTTCAATCCATCCTTCCGCTTCAATGGGATCCGTTTGACCCGAGAAGTTAGGAGGTCTCATTCTCCTAAACTCCGCAAACCCACTAGGTTGATGGGGTGGTCTAGTGCTGAGCCAACGTAGCTTGCTTGTTGAGCGACTCTGGTAGCTAATGCTTCCAACACCTGCTCCATCCTCTCCTCATTTCTTCTTCTTCCTCCTCTTGGTCCCACCGGAACCACATTTGGTTGCGAGAGAAACTCTAAGCCCCGCGACGTGACCTCTGGCACATCCCTCAAGGGAATCTCTCTCTGTCCTGCTCTACCTCCACTATGCCCTCCTTCAACTTAGGGCCCATATGGTCATCATTGTAAAAACAACAACATTGATCGACTTACCTAGATTGTGAAAACAATCCTTTCTAAACCCGTAGTTCAACCTACATGCCTAGGCTCGATACCAACCGTAATGTACCAATTCCGCTCTCAAATCCGTGCCGTTAGGATCATACTCTGGATGATCCCGGATCGATCACACGTGTCCGCGCATATAGCGGAAGCTAGGTGGACACATCCGAGCAACGGTATTCTGAGTCAAACAATTTCTGTGCTAAACACACGTCAATAATAGTAAATGGAAAGAAAACACACACATTCCCAAAAAGGAACCAAGAAGAACCATCGGTGATGGACGACATCACCCAAACAATGGTTCCCGATAGTGGTTCCCAAATGGAATGTGGACTAACAAAAAATAAGTAAATGCATAACTATATACGTTTATACAAAGGTGGCCACCAGGCACACAGTAATCCAAAAGATCAAAAATACAAAATGTCGGGCATCAATACCCAGGCTACGGATAAAACTCGTCCGCCTGGACGTCTGTCTCCTCGTCGTCTGCCTCGGCCTCGGATCCGCCGATAATCCGGGTCGCTCTCGAATGCAAATGTACCTAACCTAAAAGATTTCAGAAAGCAGGGTGAGCTACATCCTAGCTCAGTAGAAGAATTTCAATTAATTTACATCTAAATTATTTAACATGATTGCAGAACATATCTTAGATCGACAAGTGAAACGAAACTGAACAGATATAGATTGATGCTCAAACATGTGAAATCGTAATGCATAATCCAAAAGTAAATCAACTCCTAATTAGCAAGATGTCAGGTTTATTAGATTTAAATGACTTAAATCATACATATCTCTAACTTAAGTAACTCCCGTATATATCACGTGGTAGCGACGCAGCCGATAGGAAACCCCAACCAATCGCCGCTCAATGAACAATTTTCGTGAATGCAATCATGCCCCACACATGGAGTGCATATTTTGCCGAGGATTTTCAAGCAACTGCACATTGTGCAAGAAACGGATATACCGCCGAGACGGTGGGGATCGCCTGAATATTAAACCTCAAATCAAATACATACTTATTACCTCATGAATCGATTATCGAAAGCATTATCGAGCATATGCAAAGAATGTAAACAGTATATCGTAATACGGAATCGAGTTTAATGCATATGCAGTGCATGCTTTCAAAAAATCGTAGATAGAATACAATGTTAAGATATCATGCAATTAAATTTAGATACACTTTAAGTTGAATTTTCCCTACCTCGCATCGCTTTATCTTCTAAGCAAATCCAAAGCTTTTTCGACGTGTCGTGGTTTATCCTATACCATATGCACAAAGACATTATGTTAGGAATGTCGAGAACTACCAAGACAATATCCGGTGTCTACTTCATGAATTCAAGATCGATCACCTTTTGTAGATCGATCATCACTTTGTAGATCGATCACCACTTTGTAGATCGATCACCACTTTGTAGATCGATCACCAAATTTTGTAGATCGACCATCAATTTCTTTTGTAGATCGATCATCAGCTTTGTAGATCGATCACTTCTGTAGATCGATCACCGAAGCTTCAAAAACTCCTCTCTCTCGTCCACATAAATTTTATAAATTGATCGATCACCACCTTGGTGATCGACCACCTACCTTGTAGATCGATCACCACCTTGGTGATCGATCACCCGACTCATTGTAGATCGATCACCACCTTGGTGATCGATCACCACCCGAGCCTCAACTTCTCAACTCTCTCGCTCCTATAAACTTATACAGTTGATCGATCACGGCCCTTGGTGATCGATCCAACTCGATCGATCACCACCTTTGTGATCGATCACCAATGACAGCAAAGCTGTCATTAATGGGGTTCACCTTTCCTTCCATTTTTGCTCTCTCTCCATTAATGGTTGTGCAATCACCAATAATACATCATAAACCTACCCTTTAAACTACTCATTTAACCTTATTTAACACACAACTCACCTTGTTCATGGGTTTCTTGGGGTTCAAGAATGACAAAGAGGGTTTCCAAAACCTAGATCTCGGAGCTCCTCTTCGACGGATTAATGAGAAATTCCTCTCGTTCAGCAGATCAGGTCTCTCACAACAATCTCAAACCCTAGGTAACTCAAACCCTTAGGTCTAGCTCCTCTAGCTTAGAATCTCTCCTCTTCTCTCTTGCTAACCCTTCTTCTTCTCTCTCTCAATGATTTCTTTCACACTTCTTAGCATCAATCTCCAATCTATGGAGCACACAGGGCAAGGTGATGAAGGAGAAGAAGGAATGAAGTCTCTCTTCTCTTGTCTCCCCATCCTTCCTCTATAAGCTACTTCTCTCAAGCAAAATTTCTATTTTGCCCTTGGTGTCTATTCCGGTGTGAGGTATGAACACAGTTGCTTCTGCGCAACGTGTTCCATCTACCCTCTACGCGTCTCAGATCTAAACGAAATTTCACACGTGATCTCATCTCATCACGGTGCCACATTATTTAAATTAATATAACCTTAAAGTTTTTAAATTAACCTCGATTTCCGCGCCGGGCACGCGGATCAAAGCAGTCAGGCACGTGTTCTAATTTTCGGGGTCGTTACAGAGAGAGTGAACCAGATCATAGAGGATATGTTGCGAGCATGTATGTTAGACTTTCATGGCTCATGGGATCAGCACTTACCTCTGATCGAGTTCGCGTACAATAATAGCTATCAGTCGAGCATTGGGATGGCACCTTATGAAGCCTTATATGGACGTCGATGCAAATCTCCATTGAACTGGGAAGAAATCGGCGAGAAGCTTGTCTTGGGACCAGAAATGGTAGATAGTACCACTGAAACAGTAAGAGTAATACGTGAAAGGTTGAAGATGGCCCAAAGTCGCCAAAAGAGCTATGCCGATCTTCACCGAACACAAGTGGAATTTCAGGTTGGAGACAAGGTGTTTGTGAAAATTTCGCCAATCAAGGGCGTCATGCATTTTGGGAAACGCGGGAAGCTAAGTCCTCGGTACATTGGACCATTTGAAGTACTTGGACGGGTTGGCGAGGTAGCATATCGGATCGCCTTACCATCATAGCTAGCAAGAACGTATTCCACGTATCCATCTTTGCGCCATTACGTCTGTGATCCGACTCACGTCTTGGATTTCCAACCGATGAAGAGCTTGGGAAGATATGGCCGATTGAGGAACCGATTGCTATTTTAGATCGTCGACATCAAGTCCTGCGGACTAAATTAATCCCGCTGGTACTAGTTAGGTGGAGAAATCATTCCGACGCCGAAGCTACTTGGGAGAGAGCAACCGAAATCCGTGAACAGTATCCGCATCTATTCACCTGATGAGAAGGTAAGTCTCAGTACTTCATCTAGGAATTCGTTGCCGTGATTATAAATTGGTGTGTGAGCATACTTGACTTAATTTCTCTTTTGGAACACTTTATATGGCTGTATGAATCGGAGTCTCAAAATCCGCATCGTCAATATTAGGGAGATTGAGCAGATGAAATGTGGTGTTCACATCGTGATCGATCTACACCAAGCTGGTGATCGATCACCAATAGGCAGTGATCGATCTACACCCAGTGGTGATCGATCTATAAGAGGCCGGGATCGATCACCAAGGGCTGGTGATCGATCAATGAAGCGGGTTGGAACTTAAAGATTCCTTGGTGATCGATCACCCAGAGGCCGGATCGATCACCAATGGGCGTTAAGTTATAAGAGAAGTCCGAAGGGTCATTGCAACATCACAACCGCAAGAGACCAAAGGGTTTTCGACTTCGACCTTCCCCAACCATTTTCCGACTATTCTCCTCTATTTCGCCTGCTCTCCGATTTGAGATTTCCTTGATCTTTGATTCCTTTCTTAGCATTTAACGAATCTATACCATGGGACCACGCACGAAGAATCCTTCGCGTAAGGTACCCACGTCTCGGGCTCGTACCCCGGTACCGCCCACCGTTTCCGTTCCCCCGCCGTCCGTGCCACCCATGGCACCGGCTTCGACCTCTACCCCGCCCGTTCCCGCATCCGCACCGCTCACTATTGAGCGTGAAGTCCCCAATGCCTGGTGGGCTTCCAAAACCTTCCTACCGGAATACGTTTTTGTGTCCTCACTATATGAGGACCGACCCAAAATGGCGTGGGCCAAGGGTTACATACAAAAGCTAGGGCTTAAACCCTTACTCGCGCCCTTCCATGACCATTACTGCCCACGTATTGTGCGGCTTTTCTTTCAAAACCTCAAATGGGGTGATAGTCGCCATCGACTCGTCACAACCATCGATGGCCTTGAATATAAATTCAACCATTTCCATGTTGCGGCACTTCAATGCCCGTCCAGCATTACATTGAACCGATGGCCTCGAGCCTCCTTACGTCAAGGAGGTACCCTATGCCGATGTGGTCACCAAGATGACCCAAGGCCAACACGGTGAGGGCCAAGCCATTTCTAGGGCCCAACTACGACCGGTTATGGATGCTTGATACCTACATCAAGTGTGCCTCAACCCTTTCTGCACAAGTCCTCACGGGACCGGAGTAGTGCAGAGCACTATTCTCGCCTATGAGAACCGCTGGTTCTCTATGGCGAATCTGGTCATTTATGGCATCATAAATGCCAATGACTGATGTCTGCGAAGGCGTCTGGGCGAAGAAAGCAGATCCCTATGCGCCTCGTCACCAAGCTCATAGAAGCGTTATGCTGCCCTCTGTGAGGCCTACGTCTTGGCTCCTCACGAGCCTCGTTTGAGAAACAACACTAAGGTCTTTCATCGAAAAAGGCGGACAAGAGCTACAACTTGTTGGTTGCGTCTTCTGAGGAGGAGGAGGAGGCCGGTGAGCCCGTTCTCCCGATGTAGCGAGAGGTTGATCCTGCTGTGTGCAGTTCGATCCACGATGTGCGCGACCACAGAGGATGAGCCACCACAGGACCTACCACCCCAGCCAGAGCCATCTGTCTGACCAGCCCCTGTTCCACCCCGCCGATCGGTTGCACCGCCCCTCCCGTCTTCCTCCGGCAGCGTCAACTGCGATGCTTGCGAGTTGGTGGAGAGCAATCGCCGCATCCACGTGAGGCGGATGGCGTTGAGGCATTCGAGAGATGCATCGTCGTGCGGACTATCACTGTGGTATGCATGAGCTAGTCATGCGGCACCTCTGCCACGCGTCCACGCTGGATGATCGCGCCGCGCCCGCTGCAGGTGGATCCACGCGACTATCATTCACCGCCGGCGCGTCCCAGCAGACAAACGCCTGATCACGCCGGCCCATCCGATGTCCCCGCAGGTATTACCATGCTATCATACCTAGTAGTTAATTGTATGTATACATTCTATTTATATTCATTGCATGCCTCATAAATTCTTAAGACTTTCATTTTCATGCACGGTATATGTATAAATTCGTAAGTGTTTTAATTACCGCATGACACGTGACCAAATTTACGTATTAGTTTAGCATGTGAGTTTTAGAACTACAAAGCCACGAATGCCTCTTAGACATTTTCGAGGGCGAAAATTCCTAAGGGGATAATGTAACGACCGAAAATTAGAACACGAGCTGGCTTTGATCTACGTGCCCAAAGACGGAAATCGAGGTTGATTCAAAAACTTTGGTTATATTAATTTAAATAACGTGGCCTTTGTGATGAGACGAGATCACGTGTAAAATTTGATAGATCCTAGATGTGTAGAGGGTAGGTGGAACACGCACAGAACAAGCTGCGTTCATGCTTCACACCCAGCAGATACCAAGGGCAAAAGCAGGATTACGAGTTGAGAGGTAGCTTATAGAGGAAGGAAAGGAGACAAGAGAGGAGAGACTTCCACTCTTCTTCTCCTTCATCCCCTTGCCCTACGTGCTCCATAGGTTGGAGATTGTGCTAAGAAAGTGTGAAAGAGATCCTCTTGTGAGAGAAGAAAAGGGTTAGCAAGAGAGAAGATGAGGGATTTCTAAGCTAGAGGAGCTAGACCTAAGTGATTGAGTTACAGGGTTTAAGATTGGTGTGAGAGACCTTGATCTCGCGAACGAGCCGAAGAGCTTCTCGGATCCGGATCGAGGAAGAGCTCAGATCTAGGTTTGAAACCCTCTTTTCGCCATTCTTGAACCCCAAGAAACCCACGAACAAGGTGAGTTGTGTGTGTTAAATAGGGTTAAAGCGAGTAGTTTAAAGGGTGTGTTTATGATGTATTAATGGTGATTGCACAACCATTAATGGAGAGAGCAAAATGGAAGGAAGGTGAACTCCATTAATGACTTTCTTGTCATTGGTGATCGATCACCAAGGTGGTGATCGATCATCGAGAGGATCGATCACCAAGGGCTGGTGATCGATCAATCAGATAAACTTATGGGGAAAGAGACCCCAGAGTTGAGAAGTTGAGGCCGAGGGAGATCGATCACCAAGGTGGTGATCGATCTACAAGGGAGTTGGAGATCGATCACCAAGGTGGTGATCGATCTACAGTGAGGTTGGTGATCGATCACCAAGGTGGTGATCGATCAATTTGTATAAAAATTAATGTGGACAGAGGGGGGAGTTTTTGAAACTTGCTGTGGTGATCGATCACCAAGGTGGTGATCGATCTACAGAAGAGTTGGTGATCGATCTACAGAAGAGTTGGTGATCGATCACCAAGGAGGTGATCGATCAACCTTGACTGTGTTGAGGAAGAGATATGGAGGTTGGTGATCGATCACCAATGTGGTGATCGATCTGATTGGGTGGTGATCGATCTACGGTGGGTGGTGATCGATCACTTACCCTGTTTGCCTGTCTTGACTTGAAGTAGACACCGGATATTGTCGGGTAGTTCTCGACATTCCTAACACTTAATGTACCGTGCATATGGTATAGAATAAACCGACACGTCGAAAAAGCTTTGGATTTGCTTGAAGATAAAGCGATCGAGGTAGGGAAAATTCAACTTAAAGTGTATCTAAATTTAATTGCATGATATCTTAACATTGTATTCTATCTCTGATTTTCGAAAGCATGCCTGCATATGCATTAAACTCTGATTCCCGTATTCTAATATCTGTTTCTGTTCTTTGCATATGCTCTGATAATCTGCTCTGATAATCTGATTCATGAGGTAATAAGTATGTATTTGATTTGAGGTTTAATATTCAGACGATCCCCACCGACTCGGCGGTATATCCGTTTCTTGCACAATGTGCAGTTGCTTGAAAATCCTCGGCAAAATATGCACTCCATGTGTGGGGCATTATTGCATTCCTGAAAATTGTTCATTGAACGACGATTGGTTGGGGTTTCCTATCGGCACAAATTTGGCTACCACGTGATATATATACACGGGAGTTACTTAAGTTAGAGATATGTATGAATTAAGTCATTTAAATCTAATAAGCACAGCATCTTGCAAATTCAAGTTCGCCATTTACTTTTGCGATTATGCATTACGATTTCCGCATGTTTGAGCATCAATCTATATCTGTTCAGTTTTGTTTCACTTATCGATCTAAGATATGTTCTGCAATCATGTTTAATAATTTAGATGTAAATTAATTGAAATTCTTCTACTGAGCTAGGATGTAGCTCACCCTGCTTTCTGAAATCTTTTAGGTTACGAGGTGCAGTGCAAGACCGAGAGTGACCCGGACTATCGGACCGGATCCGAGGCCGAGGCGGAGGACGAGGAGACGACGTCCAGTGACGAGTTTTACTTGTATTGATGCCCGACATTTTGTACTTTTGATCTTTTGGATTACTGTGTGCCTGGTGGCCACCTTTGTATAAACAAATATAGTTCTACATTTACTTATTTTATGTTAGTCCACATTCCATTTCGGAACCACTATCGGGAACCATTGTTTGGGTGATGTACGTCCATCACCGATGGTTCTTCTTGGTTCCTTTTTGGGAATGTGCATGTTTCTTTACATTTAAATATTGTTGACGTGTATTTAGCGTAGAAATTGCTTGACTCAGACTACCGCTGCTCGGATGTGTCCACCTAGCTTCCGCTGTATGCGCGGACACGTGTGATCGATCCGGGATCATCCAGAGTATGATCCTAACGGCACGGGTTTCTGGAAACGGAAATCCGGGCTGTTACAGTTAACGACGATTGGAGGCCTATGAATGGGCCACTCTCTTGAATCCTTCAAAAAATCCTAAGCATCTGATAGAGGGCACCTTTGTTTTTATTTGGCCCTAAATTTTTCCCTACATGGTAGGCTATTGAAGAGTAAGACATAGCTACCAAAATCTCCATGTGTTTTATTGAAAAAAAACTCAGTTAAAACCTTTTTTTTTTTGTTTTTTCATAGAACGCTCAAAACACATTTAAAAAGCTTTTTTTTTTTCTAAAATACTATTTTTTTCTTTTTAAATCACGATTTTTATGTTTTAGATGGGTTTTCTACAAAAAAAATTTCAAAAATTTCCTTATTTTGTTAAAAGAATATTTCTTTTAAATATTTTAAAATATTTTCATTACCTTTTTCCAAATGCTTCCCAAAATGAAATTATTGATGGGATAATGCCTCCTCACCGACATTTATACACCAAAATGGTGTTCGAATGATCTCATGTCATTAAAGTTAGATTTTTTTTTTCTCGTATCATTGAAGTAATGATTTATCATAATTTTGATGAACATTTGTGATCAATCTAAATTTTCTAAGTGACAATCTATCCTTGGAACATGTCTCATCCTAAAGAAACTAACATGCGGATAAATGGATGTAAACCATCTAATTGAAAAGTTTATTATCAGTCGTTAAAAAATACAACAGTTAATGTGATAGTCCCTGGAACATCCGATGGTTTATCTCTCCTTAAAATATTATTTTTGGGCAAGTTGCACTTCAATCTATGGTCTATCCCTTTGACGGCACAGATCACCAGCCCAAAGCTTAAACGCTTAAACCATTGATGATGTGAGATCATTTAAACATCATTTTGGAGTTTATTTGGAGAGTGTCAATTATAGATGTTCTATTATAGGCTCAGTTTTAAGTGAGTTAATTTGAAGGTATGTTGATCTTCAGTTGGCAAAAGGGAACATGATTGATGGTTGATGGTATGGGATTCACGTTCACTTTTTGAGATGTGTGCCACATGGAATTAACATCTGATCGTTGGATGCTAGCCCTATGATCTCAAGCATTGAGGCAAAAAACAATTTATATCGTCTGATTTGAAGTAATCTAACGGATTTTCCCTTGCTTAAGTGAGGTTGCTATAGCCAAATTAAATACATGCTGTCGCTTCTAATGAGAGAGTTTAGCAGAGAGGCCCTTCTTTGCTCCGTCATTAATATCCCCGGACTGCAAAACATATATTCAACTAATGATCCTTTATTATCTCTAATGAAGCCCCAAATGAAGGCACCTTCATCACTAACTCACCCATCGATTTCTTTTCATAAAGTCGGTCTTCAGTTTTGCCCAAGTCATCAATACTTCTTTTCATAACGTCAATCTTCAGTTTTGCCCAAGGACACTGCTTCCTGGTGACAAGAACGCGGTGACTAATATTCCAAAGAGATAGAATCTGACCATCAGACGGATCGCATTCTAAGCATTTCTCCTTATCCATTCTAATAACTTTACAAATTTTCTTAAGCAAAATTCTATTTTGAACTTACTCCCCCTCCTACTCTTCTCGTGCCATACGTTCAAGAACGGAGCCAAGGGGGGGCTAACAGGGGCCATGGCCACCCCGCTTATTTAGTTTTTTCTCTTTCTCTTTAATTTATCTTACCTATACGTCAAAATTATTGACCCCGTCTAAATAAATGCACAGTTGAGCTCTCTCTCTCTCTCTCTCTCCTATCTTTTAGGCATCTCCTCTCTCCTATCTTTTAGATGTCTCCTCTCTCTTATCTTTTAGACGTCTCCTCTCTCTCTCCTAACCAAATACACTATTTTAGTCTCTCCTATTTTTTTATGAGCAATAGTTCAACCACCCTCCTAAAACTTCTTTTCTTAAATTATATCCTAATACATATCTCTCCCTCTCTAACACAGGATTAGGCCATCGAAATGTCATTTTTCTACTATTTTATCCAAGCAGACCTTAAAAGTTAAAAATGAGGCTTAGCCCAGTTAATATGGCTCTCAGCTATGGCAAATTGGCCCTAATGCCTATTGATAGGAGCACGAATATATATAAACAAAAGATTTCTTTTTCTTTTTAAATTTTGTTAATAGTAAATGAATGTTATTTTTATTTTTTATAACATTATATATTTCTTATTCATACTTTGGCCCCCTCCCATGAAAGTTTCTAGCTCCGTCCCTGCATACGTTCCAAATAGTTGTCACAAAGCCTATTTTTATCATTTTAGTGTGTTTTAATCCTATAGCTTTACTAGCACAATGTATCATTGAGTGCTTTGTATCAAATGTTGGAGATCGTTTTTCATCCCCATCTTCAACACAATAGATCTTGAGATTATGGTCAGGCCATTAGAATGTCATATTTTTTTATCATGTTCGATATACGCCTATGATCATGTTCATTTTGTGGATGTGTGCCACATGGAATAAAAATTTGAGTATCTGATGATATGCCCATGATCTCAAGATCCATTAGTTTGAATAGTGGGATGAAAAATAACCTATGTCGTATGATTCAAAGCAATCAATAGTTGATTCCCATGAAACCAAGTTGAGAATGAGTATATGGTGTTTTATTAATTACCACAATTTAACTCGTATTTAAGTAGTTAGACTGGTTAATGTATTCAATCTCATATGAATCATAAATCCATAAAATTTGACCAAAATATGATCACAACATGATTGAATATCGTTGTTATGCACACATTTGTACAACTATATGGCGTACATCCAGTAATTAGAAAACGCAGGAAAATGAGTTCAATACAAAAAATAAGACTATTAGCGGCAGCCAAAAGTGCCGCTATTAATAAAAAAAACCTTGTTATTTCAATAGCGACAGTTTTTTTTTAATAGCAATAGTTTTGGCTGCCGCTAATAGTCTTATTTTTTGTAGTGATTTTTCAAAAAAAAATCAGAAATCAGAGTTTTTGTTAGTAACTTAAAGAACGCATCCCAGAAAAGCCAAAAGTTTGAGTAAGCAAGTAATCTGCATGATTCTGGTCAAGCGTGAATACTGAGAACCGTTTTGTGCATAAAAATTCAAAGATTAGGATTGTATCCAATCTCCCCCTTCTAGCAGTCTGAAAATAAGTGACCAACACTAGATAATAACTTCTTTTTTTTACCATTTTCGATACCAAGCCCTGGTGAGAAAGGGGAAGGATCATTGTTAGGCTCACATATCGACCGAGCCATCATCCATAGTTCCACCTCTTCCTCTTCCTCTACACCACTCGCTTTCCTTGTATCTTAGCATCTCTAGAAGAAGACAAGGTTTTCAATATATTTATTGGCATTAAAGTGTAGTGATTCAATTTCATAATTTGATACACCTAATTTATTTATATGTGTCTAATAGCCTATACACCGCATGCCATAATTTTTTAAAACGTCTTAATTAAAAATATATGTTTTAGTTTTTCAAACTCTTATATTTATTTCTGTCATTAATTGACACAAGTTATGTGGTAGCCTATTGGTTAGAGGCTTGAGTTAAAGACAAGAAATCAGAGGATTGAATCATGGTATGTTGGTTTTAAACCTTTATTTTAGACCTTGAAATAAATGTCTATATGATGTGATATTTTTAATGTAATGTTTTACTCGCAAGTGCACGAATCGGTTTGTATATAGTGGGTGCGGAGTACGAGATCGTTCCCACGAGGATTAATTTTGAAATACCTAAAAGAGACAAGCAATTCTAGAAATCTATTAAGATCTAACAGTATTCTACCAATTTTATGATTTAAGCGGTTGGTGGTAATTAATGACTACAAACTAAAATTCAATTGATGATTCACAAATAAAAGTGAAGATGATGATAAAGATGAAGATACTAAATCCTCCCATCTTTGGTCCGTTCTTCCTATAATATAAATCTAAGGATTAAATTATGAGATATTTCATTGGTAACAAACATCTTTTATGGAAGATCAATGGTCAACACCCTAATAGGTTCCACGTTGCATCCCTGCAATCAGGACTTAGATGATTTTCATATATCTAGATCTGGGATCAAGGGTACGGCTAGACACACATGATCTCAGGTTCAAATAAAAATCATCCCCAAGGTGGGTGAAAATTCCAACAAGAATACCACTTACAAATCTGAAATCAAGGGCATGGCTCGGCACACTTTATTCAGATTAGGGATATTTAAGATAAAATTACCATTACAGAACCAAGATCCAGGGCATGGCTCGGCACACTCGATCCCAGAACATAATCGTAATTAGATCCACACAATGAAAACACAAAGACCATAACAATGATAGGGTAAAATTACCGTCACAGATCTGAGATCCCGGGCATGGCTCGGCACACGCGATCCCGGTTAGTGGCGGGGATTTCATCCATTCATGATAGCACAACAACCATAAAAATAAAATCTCATATTTTAATCCTAAATTTATATTATTAAAAGTACATCCCTCGGATGGGAATCATTAGATCCCCATCCCTATAAATTTAGCCACACATATTGTAAATAAATGACATAAATAAATAAAGACGAGAAAATAACATTAATTAAAATTACCTCAAACTTCAAAATAAATTACGTTGATCCACACGGATGATAATCTTCATAAACGAAATAAATGCAGGAAATAAACTTTGAACAAAATTTAGGAACTGAAGGAATGAGTACTGAAAAATTAAAGAACAAAGCTCTCAAAAAGAATAATAAAATTTATCTATTTCTATGTCTAATTATGAAAAATAATGGGTAAAAACAAAGAACACTAAAAACTAAAACTCTCTAAAAAAAACTCTAATTCTAATCTCCTCTTCCCCGAAGTGTTTGAGTCACTTTAAATAGACCCGTCGTGCGGAGGTCTCCTAAGCCTACTTTTTCGGGTCGATTAATCGACCAAGGGATGTCTATGCATCGAGCCGACAGAGAGTCCCAAAAAACAGGTTCACAGTGTCATATTCGTGTCAAACTTAAACTCTGGCTCGATTAATCGACCCCAGAAATCCGTGAAATTCAGCACTTCTTCTTGGTTCAGACACTGCTTCGGTATTTTGGCCATAACTTTCTATCCCGAACTCGGATTGAGACGATTCTTACGCCGTTGGAAAGCTGACGAAAAGATCTACAACTTTCATGTTTTGACAATTTCGTAATTCGACCGTCTTGAAGGTCCAAATTTAGCCGCAAGTCGTACCAAGTTCTTGATTACCCGAAGTTGCAGTGTTTTGACATTATATTCAGAATTCTTGTACTGTTTTCTATACTTGGCTTGTATTTACCTGAAACACTTCAAATCTAATCAATCTCATCAGATAGCCTTCATCGGACAGCTAAATATAGGTATTTAGGGGTGAAATATCCTCATTTTTCAGTACTCATCACTATACATCTTTCTATAGTGCGTTAGCCTAACACCGGATGTTTTCCTAATAAGCTAAAAAGGTATTAAGGGAAAAACCCTAAATCATAATCTCATTTAGAGTTCTTCTTAAGAATAGAGGTTCTTCTCGTAAGAATTCCTAAAGAAGAGATTCTAGATCCTCTTTTTCTAGAACTTTTCTTTTGTAAGATCAGTGAGACGTTTGCATTTATTCTCAAGCGGCCTTCGCCTCCTTCTAAAGGCATCGTAGTGGTAAGGAACTCGATTGAATCACGGAGATACAATCGATCTAGGTATAGAGAAATCATGCTTTTATTTAAAACTTAAATGTTGAATCAAATATAATTTTCATAGTAAAAATGACTTTTTATTGCATAAATAACGAATTGTATGGCTTAGATGTGAGGCTTACTATGATGAATGTTTCTAATGTTGAGATTTATGTTCATAAGAACCAGGTACAATCCTACTATACAAATTTGGGGCACTTCACGGAATGCTCTCTGGTCAAAATCGATCGATTGTGTTTGGAGATCGATCGATTTTGGACGCTAAGGCATAGTATGCTCACAGGTCTTAATCGATCAATCGAGTTTGGTTAATCGATCGATCAATTTTTTGGACGATACTTCATGGAATGCTCTCTAGTCAAAATTGATCGATCGATTTCTGGGCGATAAATAATGTCATGCTCTCGGGTTGGGATCGATCGATCGATTCTAAAAATCAATCAATCGAGCCTGACAAATAAATTGGTTTGAAACTTACAAAGAGGAATCGATCGATCGAGCAGGTAAATCGATCGATCGATTATGAATGGGCAGGTTTCTTTTTGAGTTCTTTTTACAAATGTCTCTTTAAATGTTAATATTTATGTGCAATGACTATATTCATATGCACTTCAATGTTTTATGATGATGCACGAATTGCATGATTAAAACACATGAACAAGATAAAATGTTAAGCCATGATCATGTTTGATTAGACCCAATGTCTTGAGAGAGACGGAATCTAACAAACATTAAATAATAGGCATTAGACCCAACATCTTAAGAGGGATGGAGTCTATCTAAACAATGAATAAGAAAGTATTAGACTCAACGTCTTGATCGAGACAAAGTCTAACTAAACATGAATAAAGAAGTATTAGACTCAATGTCTTGAGCCGGGTGGAGTTGGGATCGAACCTATGAACCTACGAACTTGAGGTTGCAATATTATCAACCTTTCATTGTGCTACATCCCCAAGTTGATGATTGTATCTTATCAGCGATAAATATGAAATATTGTCTATTGCTAAAAAAAATTGTATAGAAATATAAAATCAGTTTGATTCTAAATTGTGTATTTTGAGATGTGATAATGCTAAAGAATTCTTCTCATTTGATTTTATTCAAATTTGAAGAAATATGATATTATACCTTTATCGATAGTAGTAAGGAATAATGGAATCAATAGAAGCATTTAGGAATAAAACTCATGAGCAATGCCCACTCTAGGCCATGAGAAATGCTCATGTTAGGCCACGGGTGTACTTTTTTTTTCATTTTAAAGTTTTTCATATATATGATCATCACATGAACCACACAATTTAAAATTCACTCATATTAAAGCATTGGAATCATCCAATCAAATCACTGTAATATGGACCGAATATCGCTTTAATATAGACCATTGTTGGTCCATATTAAATCGCTTTCATGAAATGACTCCAGCTCTAACTCCACTACAAAAAATAAGACAATTAGCGGCAGTTTTTTGAAGCAAAAACTGTTGCTATTAACAAAAAAAAAAACTATTAAAGGCTATTAAGACTATTAGCGGCAAGGGTATTAGCAACAATTTTTTTGTAAATAGCAGTATTTTTTACTGCTAATAGTCTTATTTTTTATAGTGATCAACCTACTTTAAAATTATAATAAATAATTAAAAAAACTCTACGTCTCAACCGAAACTAAGACGTATCGGCTGATACGGTATCGGATACCCGAGTTGAGATACCGATACATATCGGGCAGATTCGTATCGGTTTTCCAAGAAACCGATACGTATCGCCGATATGTCGGTATCGTACCGATTTTTATACCTTAGGTATAAGTGATGGCCATCCACATGAAACACTTAGCCTAAATGGATGCTTTTCATAGCAAATTTCATTTAAAGTGGTGATTGGAGCCCATCCCAAGAGGTGGCAAGTGTTGTTTGCCTAAAGAGATAGGTTGCAAATTCGAGTCCAGGAATCAACCTCTATCCAAAATGGCGGTTAGGTTGCCTACCATTTACCTCTCTCAAACCCTACTGAAAGAAAGAGAGCCTTCTGCATTGGGTGCAACCTTTTATCAGAGCCGGTCCCTAATACTGATGATGATGATGATGATGATGATGAAAACAAAATAATTTCATTATATTTACAACCACCCCACACAGAGCTAAATCCCTATTATATTTTATTGGCATTCAATGAAATTTTCTACATTAGAAAGAAAATAAGCAACAGCATTCAATAATAGGGTTCTACTCTATTCCCCCACCTCCTTTAGAATGAAGGGAATTGGATCTGTGAGGAACACTTCCCATTAGGCAATCCGGGGCACTCGATGAAGTTAGACCCCGATACGTCCACGCACAGATAAATCTGATACAATTGTTTATTACCGAACTATCGTGTTGCATTCGATTCCGGTTCGTGACTGTCACTTCCTTATGGCCTCGCTACGCCTCTAAAGTATAAAATCCATCGTCGGCTCAATCCTAAATACCGCCACAAAAATAATTCAAAAACTAATTTAAAAAATGATTGATTGGTATACAATTGCAATTATTAGCACCCCAGAGTAACCCTTTGAACTTGTTGATTACTTGAACCTGGCCTGAATAATTATTCAGGATGGGCCGGGGTGTTTCTAATTCGGCCCCTAGGACTTAGGCTGAATAACCACTTAAGGCTTGTGGCTAGCTTATCAACCGGGCCTACTTTGGTTAGCCAATATCCAACCCATGGCGGGCTGGACCAAGCCTGACCCATTAATCCTCAGACATACACCTAAGTAGAATTTTGAAATGGCTAACTAATTGAGTATATTTTTAAACATCTATGTTGTGGAGTACATAGTTCTGTTATACTCCATTAATCAATCATTTCAAAGATTTATTATTGAAATATGATACTAATTGCAGTATTCTCACCAGCATTCTTTAGAATTTGCAGGATGTCTGCTTTGCTTCTCAACGCGAGAGTAGCTTTGAAGTATCCGTGTTGATTGAAAACAGACTCAGCGCAGGTCCCGTGCTTTTCCCATTCATGTTCCCAAAATGCCGAGCCGTTGCCGCTAGGGCAAGCGAGAGTTGGCCACGCCTTTTGCAGTTGGCTGACGAGGTCCAAAATCTACACACAAATATAACCGTAAGTTATATACTTTTCTCCGTTCCAATTCGAGGGCATTTAAAAGTACAAGATAAACCATTTTACGACTTAAAAATAAACTTTAACCAATGATCAATGAAATTATGGCTGGAAAAGTGGCTGGATCAAACTTTCGGAAAAATTTCAATGATTTCCCTCAAACAGTATTAATTTTGGCTTTTTTATATATTATATATTTTTATTCTCTCCGAAATTTTCCCAAAAAATTCTACATTTTTATCAAAATTGTACCAATAATTAAATAAAAAAACTCACGTTAGAGATTTTTCTAACCACGGATCTCAAGGGACAAGAAGAATTGAATTTTCGACCCTAGGACCTCATCAAGTCATCATATTCCAAAAATCTAAGAAAGGATGGTCCGCTGGGGGTTGGTCATTTAAGAGCCCCATTGATGACCATAAATTCGGCATATATAGGAGATTCAATTTATTTGAAGATTTCTCACAGGAAAACACCTTTGACTGCCATGAATCCGATGATGGCTGCCTTGAATCGGATGATGGGGACCCTTTTTTATTCTAATTTTTCATACAATAGATCTTGAGATCATGACCCTTCAAATAGTTAAATCTTGATTTCACGTGGCACACATCACCAAAAGTGATCGTGATCATGATCATGATCATACTTATCATATGCTCACTTTTGGGGATGTGTGCCACGTTGAGTCAACATCTGACCGTCTCATAGGTGCGCCATGATCTCAAGACCCATTTGGTTGAAGATTAGGACAAAAAACAACCTCTAATGTCGGATTCTCGGATAGGTTCGCCATGATCTTAGGACCTATTTTGTTGAAGATTGGGACAAAAAATATTCTCTATCGTCTGATTCAAGGCAGCCAATAATTTTTATGGTGAAAAACCATGTGTTCTTCACAAGATTAACAGGTGCAAATAATGTCATCCATTTTTTTTCTTCTGTTTTTTTTATCAGATGTTGGTAAGGCCCACTTATGAGTCTATCGGTGTGCCATCCCAACTTTAGGGGGAGATATGAAGACCGATGTAACACATATTGGCTGGGACCCATAACTTAGATCACATTAAGCTTTAAAACAGGAGTAGTATGGTCATTTGATAAATAAGATGGATAGCCCTTTAGGTAAATATTTCAGGTAAAATATGAGATATAGGTATAAAATTGACATTATTTTATAAAGGGAGCACTTATTGCACATTTTTTAAGTGATTGCACCGAATTTAAAGAAAGACTTGACATTTTAAGGACATATGATAAATGCAATATGGGCGTTTTGATTTGAAGTTCATGATCAATAGATCTCTAGTACATAAAATTGGAGCAAAACACCATATTTGTCATATGATCTATTGTAGTCAACTGTTGAATTATATAATAGTCTTTGACTCCATTTAATCAAATGATAAAAATTATATTTTGTTCTAATCTTTTGCAATTGATATCTTTAAATTATGGCCTTCAAATCAAACAGGCTTAGATGATGATTTTACATAGTAGAGGTCGCGAAACTTGCAAGTCTTTCTTTTAAATTTGGTGCAATCCGATACAATCACTAAAAAAGAGTGTGCAAGTAATGGCTCCCTTTTCTAAAAGAGACTTATTATGATAAATTTGTCATTATTTTATCAACGTAAAGGTGGTTAGTGCATTTAAAGCTGCTCTATTTGGAAGTGGATTTCAATATCCTTAGGTGCACCTTTCCCTGCATCTTTGAAAAACAAATAATAAATTCTCATAAAAAAAATATATAAAATTTAAATATATAAAAATAAAAATTCATCTTCTTATATGAACTTTAGACCCTCGAATATTTTGTTTAAAATAAAATTAAATTGGTACCATTATTTGCACAATTGCACCCATTAAAAAAGTTGGTGCCCTCACTATAAAATAATTGATTGTTTTGAATCAAATGATAAAAACTAAGCCCATAATACATGCAGGGGACAAAAACAATCTTCATCTACTCATCAATGCATTCAATGGTTTTAGGACTGGGTACGCATACCTTTTAAAGGACTGCAAATAATGGCATCCAAAATATAATTAAATCAATGGACATATATGGTAAAGTTACTTACTCTCTTTCCGAAAATAATGTCAATTTTATACCCATTTCAAACATTTATGAGAGAGAAAATTTCTATAAAATGTTTACCTAAACGGCTATCCATCTTATTTAAAAACTGACCAAATTATCTATGTATTAAAGGCTTAATAAGATGTAAATTATAGGTAAATATGTAATTTTATAATAGAATTAGGTTGGGATTAGTTCAAGTGTAAGCTTAGGATTATCCTAAGTTATCAAAAAAAATAAATTATAATAGAAAGTATATATTTGAGATACCTTTTTAAGTAAATTTTTTTTGATAAAATCTTATATGATTATTATTTTTTAAATGATATAAAATATTTATTATTTTCTACAATGTTCCCTATTTGGTCAAGCTAGTGCCTGATATATATCATGACTTCCCTGCACTCTTATATGTGAAAAATAATACGGTGAATGACTATTTCCCTTGAACCTTGACCAGCCATTCTCTTTTTATTCACAGCACAAATATATAATATTAATATAAGGTAAATTTATCATAATAACTCTCTTTCCTAAATTAAAGTTAATTGTACACTAATTTCAAACTTGTATTAAAGGCTTAATAGGATGTAAATTATGAATAAATATGTAATTTTATAATAGGAGGAATGTTTTTGAGACACCTTTTTTAGTAAATATTTTTTGATAAAACCTTATACGATTATGATTTTTAAAATGGTATAAATTAGTTATTATTTTGTAAAATGGCTCCCTACCTGGTCAAGTGCCCTTAATATAAAAATGTTCTAAGTTCTAATATTATATTTTTCATGGTATCAAAAATCGGCCGATACCGATACGTATCGGTTTCTCAACAAACAGATACGTATCAGTATCTTAATGTAGTATCGGTATCGGTATCCGCTGATCCGGGCCTGTATCGGCCAATACATATTGGGTATGGGCCGATACCTCTATTTTCTTTTCTTTTTAAAAAAAAAAATAGTTTGATATGTATCGGTCCTCCATAGACCGATACCCAAGTCCGATACCGATTTTGATACCTTGATATTTTTCCTTATACCTTGGCCAATTGGCCACAGGTGGGGTCCAAACTGTTTGTACAAGGCTGGACTTAGAACCTCACGGTTTTCATCAGATGGTAGTACAAACTCTGATCTGATCTGATAACAAATTATTTGATAAAAAAAATTTGCATTGGTTGTTAATATTAAGCAAGATGCTTAATATGAATTCTGAAAGCATTGGTTGTTAATATTTAAATTACATTTTTACTCAAATCTATTTTAATTAATCACCAAATAAATAAAAATTAGCACAGAAGAGGAAAAAATATCATACCTTGGAGTACACAAAAGGGTTTTGAGGATCGCAATTCGACGGATAACTCCCATCGTTGTAATTGGGCCAAAGTCCATGAATGCCAAAATCGGTTGCCGGCTTACCGGATTTCGGGTAGCAACAACTTTGCGATGTGTCGCAGTAGGCCCCGGGCCACTAAGCCAAAACAAATGTGAGATACCAGTAAATTTAGTACTTATAGTAGAATTAATAACACTCTCAGCTGTCACATATTTTTGTCCTAAAGATGATCTCAATCATTAGTATCAAAAATCAAACGATACCGATATGTATTACGTGTCGGTCTCCTCGAAGCGATACGATGTCGATATAGGTATGGGGTGTACGGTATCACTATGAGGCCAATGTCTGAAGTCGATTACGATTTGATGATACCTTATCCCTATAGACCGATACCCGATACTGATACCTTGATCACAATTGAAATGCATTTCAATTGCATTTTGACATGTTCGCTCACGACTCGATCCCGATATCGGGATCAAAGCAAACAGAGATCAGACCCATTAGACCCTCGTTTGTCTCAATCGCCAAAATGACGGAATTCGAGCCTAAGCGAGAACACGGTGGGTGCAAATGTATCGACCCAGTCCCACATGACTCAATATTGTTCGATTACGGACTTAGGTCTCCACCCCGTTTGTTTACGGCATTTGTAAGTTCCACCCAAAATGCGTCACGATATATAGCGTCCGCAATCACATATAGCCCAACATCAGGACTTTTCCCTATCCGATGTGGGACTGTTACATCAAATCTCACAGTATAGTGGAGAGAATTACCTGGAGAACAAGGTAGAAGAAATCGAAATCTGTTGCGAGATAGAAGCGAGAAAAGGGCTAAGATGAGACCCTTGATGAGAATTGGAGAAGTTGGTTCCATGGTTTCTTGCACTAAGAGAGGACCCAAGTGGATTCTCCTTGCTGTTTCTATCTCTATGGAAAATTGCGTAGGCCGATATCTATATTTATAGACAAAAATATAGGGATTTTTTGGTCGGCATATTCGATGAATATGGCAATTTTTCTTGCCTTCTATATCCTTTCTTTTGTAATTTTTCTCTTCTACTCTCATACTGTTTATGGAAGAAGAGAGTTGACTCGGACGAGTTAGAAATTTGGCTTTTACTGGGGTGGGTTGGCGAGTTTATGGGGGCAGATAAATGGTTAGAAATGAGGTCATGGCCTCATGGGTCCGAGAATGGATAAAGAGGATATGGGAAGTCATCAACTTTGGTGGTGCTCCCATCTCTATCTGCCAATTGGTGTATTGCATAATGATCTGAACCATCCAAATGTTCTCAATTCTTTACACTAGATCAATGCTCCAACTTATAATAGACATCACACTAGCTAATCATTCCTTTTAGATCTTAATTTAAATATAAGTAATGATTCGCATTACACAACGGCTTAGATTCAATTCTCTTGTGTAGTGCTTGTACAAACTTGCACATAGAAAAAATTCATTTTTAGCGTAGCACACGAGGAAGAGACCCATACTAGGAAGAGACCCGTATGAAGGGCCGGAGCAAGCGTGAAGATTAGAACTCATTACCTATTGCTTCCACAAGGGAAGAGGATAATCCTACTTTAAAGTACGAGCAATAAGGTGAATTATGGTCAAACGATATGATTGATTAGATTGAATCACCGTTGATCCTTCACCTCATGTTGCCCCGATTCTACTAAGGACTACCTTTAGGGCCTGTTTGGATATGGGGAAAGGAAAAGAAATCATAGGAAAGGAAAGAAAATGTGATACTTTCCTATGTTTTGCAACAAAATTGTGTCACTGGAAATCATAGAAAATTTTAAATTTTTCTTTTCCATTAGAAATCGACAAATCCCTCTAAAATAGGATGATTTCATCGAAAAACTTTTGTCGATTTCTCTCTTTCTATATCCTCTATCTCTCACTCTCTTTTTTAATAAATAAATTGAAACAAAATCAATTATTGAAAAAATTATAAAAATTAAACTAAAATAATAAAAAAAAAAAAAAAATTTTAAAGAAAAAAAAATAAAGATGAAATAAAAAAATCAAGAATAAAAATAACAAATAAAATAAGACATAAAAAAAAATAATGATAATAATAATTTTTAAAATAAAATAAAATAAAAAAAATTTAAAAATTTTAAAATAAATAAATAAATATTAAAAAATTAAAAAATTAAAATAAAATAAAAATTTTAAAATAATAAATAATAAAAATTATAAAATTATAAAATTATAAAAAATATAAAAAATATTTTTTAATAAAATGCATAAATAATAAATAATAAATAAAATTAAAAATTAAAAATTAAAAATTAAAAAAATTTAAATTTAAATTTAAAAATTTAAAAATATTAAAAATACAAAAAATTAAAAATTAAAAATAAATAAAATAAAAATCCAAAAAATTAATAAAATAAATTAAAATTAAAATTAAAAAATTAAAACTTAAAAATTAAAAAAAATTAAAAAATAAAAAATAATTTTTTTAATAAAATAAAAAAATAACAAATTAAAATAAATAATAATAATAATAATACAAATTTTTAAAAAAATTTAAAATTTTAAAAAATAAAATATAAATATAAAAATAAAATATAAAAAAATTATAAAAAAATAAAAAATAAATTAAAATTAAAATTTTAAATTTTAAATTTAAAAATTTTAAAATAAATTAAAATTTAAAAATTTTAAATAAAAATACAGAAATTAAAAATTTTAAAAATTAAAAATTAAAAAAATAAAAATAAAATAATTTTTTTTTAATAAAATAAATTAAAATCAAAAAATAAAAATATAAAATACAAAATTTTAAAAATTAAAAAAATTTTAAAAATAAAATTAAAATACAAAAATTAAAATTAAAATTAATAAAATAAATAAATAATAAATAATAAAATAAAATAAATTAAAAATAAATAAATTAAAAATTAAAAAAAATATATATATATAAAATAGTTAAATAATAAAATAAAATAAATAAATAATAAAATAAATAGTAATAATATATAAATAATAATAATAAATAAATAATAATAATAGTATAATATAATAATATAAATAAAAGAATTTTTTTATTTTTTATTTTTATTATTTATTTTAATTTTATTTATTTATTTATTTTATCAAAAGAAAGAGAGAGAGAGAGAGAGACAGAGTGATTTTATTTTTTATTTTTTTATTATTTATTTATTTATTTTAAAAATAAAGTAAAATAATAATAAAAATTAAATTAAATATAAAAAATTTAAAATTTTTAAAAATATATAAAAAGAAAAAAATTAAAAATAATAATAAATAAATAAAAATTAAATCTCTATCTCTCTCTCTCTCTTTTTCTTAGCTCTCTATTATTATTCTTCTTTTTAGATGCCTCTTTTTCCGAGTCTCTCTCTCCTAAAGTTTCTCTCTCTACATAATTCTTTTAATTTTTCTCTCCTCAAATTTCTCTTTCTTAAACTCACTTTTCTCTTTCATAAATTTTCTTTCTCTCACAAAATTTTCTTCATAATAGAAAATTAAATTTATTAGGTATATGAGATATACTATCGATAATGGTTATTTTCTATTTTCTATATGCCAATTACCAATTCAAACACCGAAAAACAATAAATTCTTATGAATTCCCAAAGAGCTGGAATCCATTGGATTTACAAAATCTTTTCCTATGTTTTTCGAAAAATTGCAATGCATCTTTAATGTTTGGACAACAATAGAAAAGATTACCTCATAAGAGTGACAAATTTAATTTTTCCCAATATTTCGGTAGGGAAAATATATTGAATAGAGATACCTCAAATAAATAACAACTAATGAAAAACGGGTTGAGGAGAATATTTAACTCGATGGCAGATCACATGCCACATGATAATCAACCCAAAACAAATCCCATTTGGGTTATCATGTGGCATGTGATTTAAAATGTTATATATATATATATATATATATATATATATATATATATATATATATATATATATATATATATATATATTTGCCCTCCATTTGATGGGTCAAGGATAAAGGTAACGCCCCAAAACTTTGGTGCATTGCTTTTTCCCAACTTTGACTACATATTTAATGGTGGAAAAGTCATAAAAAAAAAAAAAATTTATGGGATCTAATCGACCTTGTCTAAGTTGTAGTGGCACCTAATCCTCCTGATAGACGCCACATAATGGTCAACTTATGGCGGGTGTAGAGATTTCTCTACACCCAGGCGCATAATCCTGGGCCTCATGGAAAAAAAAAATGTAAATAAATAAATAAATAAACACCTATTACCAGTGGAGATGAGTTGGGCCAACCTAACAGCCTGGCCCAAACAAAAAATTTAATGTTAGATGTTAATCAATCAAGGAACATTGATGACACTATTTTGGCGCCAAGTGTTATCTTGTGGTGCATTAAGTGATTTATTTATATCATATTCATCATTAGATTGCATAAAAAATCATCTACATCATGTGATTAAGAGCTTAAAAGCACTTTAAAGGTAAGACGACCATGCAATTATTCAAATCTGTTCAAACTCTTTATTTTTTACAGTTTGAACCTCTTGATGAGATAATTATAAAGAAAAAATTTTCATGCAACCTTAGAACTTAATCCAATCTATATGTTTTCATGTGTACAAATAATCCATAACCTCTTGCCAAGTCAATTTTGGAATGAGTTGGGTTTTGAACCTTTTGGAAGTGGACTCAACCCAATTATAGAGTCCACGCCCAATTTCTTTTATGAACTTCTTTGAGAATTATCATATTAGGAAGTTTATGTAAAACATAACTATCTTTAAGACTATGATTAGAAGTTTAGAATTATCATATTAGGATTAGGTTTGATTGAATTGTATTAGCCTCTTTTTTGTAAGATCTCTTTGAATGAAAGTAACAAAGATTGCCAAGATGTAGCCATAAGAAACGGTCTCTCCAAGGCATAAATGGTTGGCAGTTCACGTTCTCATCATCCTTGGTAAAATCAAGTCTACCTCGGAGACATTCATAAACCACTCTAGCATATTTCTTGGCAGATAACCCCAATTTTGGCGTGATTCTCTCTCTCTCTCTCTCTCTCTCTCCAAAGTAATCATATGGTATCAGAGCATACGACTTGGCATCCAACCTCCTCATCTCCTTCTCATGCCTCTTCTTTGCTCTAACAATGTACCTCCTACCCAGCCCAGTCACCCACACCAACCACCTTCTTCCCTCCTTTTGTGATTCCCAATCTGAGACTTCATCACACGTGGTTCCTTTCAGTTCCCCCGTCTCTACCAACTCCACCAATGTCCCTTGAGATTTCATCTCCACCGTCATTTGCTTGGATGACCATCACCAACATCTTGATGTTCATCATGGACCTAAGGAGAATCTCAAGTCCATTGCCTAAATGTTTGGGGTTAGCTCATATGTTTCAAGTTACATTTCAAAGTTTAATTACACATATTTTTCTCATTTTATGAATAGGTAACTGTTGGATTGCCTGATGTAAGAGGGAGGGAGGAAATATTAAAGGTCCATAGCAACAACAAGAAACTTGAGAAGGATGTCTCTCTCAATACCGTGGCAATGAGAACCCCCGGATTAAGTGGTGCAGACTTGGCAAACCTCATGAATGAAGCAGCCATTCTTGCAGGCAGAAGAGGCAAAGAGAAGATAACAATGAGTGAAATTGACGATTCGATCGACCAGATTGTGGCGGGAATGGAGGGTACCGCGATAACAGACGGAAAGAGCAAGATCCTAGTGGCTTACCATGAGATTGGGCATGCCATTTGCGCGTAAGTTTCACCGACTACCTTTTGCATGAACCAACTACTATTTCGTGTTCTTGAAATGCCTTTGCCTTTTACTCCATTTAAAATTTCTTGATTTAGGGATTTTAAAGGTGTAAAATGATTTATTTTTTTTCTCTTATTCAATTCATTGTTTAGAAGGTATCCATTATATCTTTTCCCATAATTTTGGTAATATAAACTAACCAATGTTCAGAACCTAGTCAGCTTTTGGTTGTCATTGCAGAGGTGAGTGGGTGGTGGTTAAATGGAATATTTGATTCAGTTTTAATAGGAGACTAGGCACTATGCTCTCTGTAGGGGTGTGTGTATTCAGCACTTCAGTTGAAGTGACTGAGCAAAGGGTCCTAATCTTGTTAAATAGCTGACTGAGCAAAGGGTCCTAATCTTGTTAAATAGCTGACTGAGCGAAGGGTCCTAATCTTGTTAAATAGCTGACTGAGCAAAGGGTCCTAATCTTGTTAAATAGCTGACTGAGCGAAGGGTCCTAATCTTGTTAAATAGACCTAACAATTCCTTTACATAGCCTCCCTGTTTACCTCATTTATGCAAATTAAATAACGACACTGATTCAAAAATCGTATTTTGATAAGTAACAAGACAATGAATTCAGCAAAAATAATAAAATAAAAAATACATGCTTACAAAGAAAAAACAAAATTAAAAAAGTGACTACAAAGAACCAAAATGATATTTATGTACTCAGCAAACTCCATAAATAGGCATTGTTGCACTGTATAATGGAAATAATTAGGCAAAATGGTCTTTATTGATCTGTTAATTTCAGGACGTTGACCCCGGGGCATGATCCAATACAGAAAGTTACTCTTATTCCTCGAGGACAAGCTCGTGGTCTAACTTGGTTTTTACCAGGCGACGACCCTGCTTGTGACAGCCCGGTTTTCTGCACCCAGAATTCCGTGCCATCAGGATCATACTCTAGATGATCCCCGGGACAAATCATATGTGTCTGCTTGTAAAGCGGAAGCCAAGCAGACACCACCCAGCAGTGGTGGATCAAGCCAGTCACTTAGCAACGCATTTAGTCATAAAGAACAATAATATTAAGACAATTAATTCTATATCAAGCAAAGAAAATGCATTCTCGAAAAGGAACCAAGAAGAACCATTGGTGATGGACATCCATCACCCAAACAATGGTTCCCAATAGTGGTTCCGAATAGAATGCGTAACTATACAATAAATAATCCTAATAAAATGTACACAAAAGTGGCCACCGGGCACACCATAATCCAAAAGAACCAAAATACAGTATAACAGACACTAGTACCCAGGCTACGGATAGAACTCGTCACTTTGACGCTTGCCTCCTCGTCTTGACCTCACCTTTGGGTCAGGTGGTAGTCCTGGGTCACTCTACGTACACGAACGACCTCGTAACCTAAAAAATTAATTTAGAACACAGGGTGAGCTACATCATAGCACAATAGAAGAATTCCAATTAAATGAATTGAATATGCAGATCATGCCATCTCATAACAGAAATCAAATCAGGAGCGTACAATCATGACAAATCAAATCAATTACTGAGCTTTTAGACAAGAAATCAGATGTTATGCAAGTATATTATCAGAGAGCTTAAATTGTGTATATTTAACTTAAGAAACTCCCGTGACTATATAGCACGAGTAAACAGGAGAATGTCCGATAGAAACCCCAACCAATCGCCGTTCACATGAACAATTTTGAAAGTGCAACAATGCCTCATCTATGGAGTGCAATGAGGATTACAAGTGCACAAGTGTGCGCATCGGATATACCGCGGTCGGTGGGGATCATCCGTTTAAATCATCAAATCACATACGTATATACCTCACGATCGATAATGTAATCGTAAGCAAGTTTTCAGAATGCGAATCAGGAAACAGAAATCAAAATAGCAGAACTCAAGATATGCACACATGTTTGGTAAAAACAGAAATCAGGGCATAGATATGAGATAAACATGGAATCATACTCAAAAACAGTTTAGGTTGGTTTTCCCCTACCTCAGGTCAATTTATCTTCTAAGCAAATCCAAAGCCTTTTCAAGGTGTCAGGGTTTGATTCCTAGATCATAAACATAGTACTTAAATGTTAGGGATGTCAGAAAGCTAACCGGCACAATGTCCGATGGTGTTTAATCCTCAAAACCAAAACAGAACTAAAACAGGGGTGATTGATCGATCACCACACTCATTGATCGATCACATTCTTATTGATCGATCAATCCCTCTCATTGATCGATCACCACCCTCTGAGTTCTCATCCTAACAACCAAATTGATCGATCAATACACCTTATTGATCGATCACCTGTCATCATTGATCGATCAATACACTTATTGATCGATCAATAATCCCTCTTCTACACTCTTCTATACAGTTTAAATTGATCGATCACCACCTTTGTTGATCGATCAATGCTCCCTGTTGATCGATCACTACCCCTTGTTGATCGATCACCAACCCCTTTTTCAAAAACTCACCCTTCTGTTCACATTAACTATTTATACAGATTGATCGATCAATGCCCTCATTGATCGATCAATACCCTACAGTGATCGATCAATACTTCTGTTGATCGATCACCAACTGTCATTGATCGATCACTCTCCTGTTGATCGATCAATGCCCTCATTGATCGATCAATGCCTAAATTGATCGATCAATGCCCTTCGGGCATTGAACTTCTAACATTTTTGGGTCTCTGTTCCCCTATTCTGTCCTATATAGATTGATCGATCAATGGGCTTCATTGATCGATCACCACTGCTATTGATCGATCACCACTTGTGTTGATCGATCAATAATGACAGAAACTCTGTCATTTATGAAGTTCATCTCCAACCCTATTTTTCATTAATGGTTCTCAACTACCATTATCACCACATCTATGCACCTACTTGGGCATCTCATTTGCCCCTATTTAAACATACAAACTCACCTTTGTTCGGGCCCTTACGGGGTTTCGGCTAATCGATTTGAATGAGGGTTTCGGATCTAGTTTCCGGAGTTTGTCGTCGCTACGGCTTGGATAAGTCGATGCCTAGTTTCCTTTCAACCCTCTAGACCACACACACTCTTAAGCTAGTGTGGAGTGTCCTAGCTCATCTCTCAATCCTCTATCTCGGATAATGTGGGATCCCCGGGTACCGCTAACTCCGTTTCTCAAGGAACACCCTCCGCTTCTCAGCTTCTAAAGCAAGGGAAAGAGGGAGAAGAAGAAGAAGAACTCCCTCTAGGTCTCCCTTCCTTCTCTTATAAGCTAAGAAAACAGATATTTCTGTTTTCCCCTTATTTTTGTTCCGGTGTGGAGCACTAACACGGTCGCTACGACGCGAAGTGCTACGCTAACCCTTTATCCAACCCAGACTTAAACAAAAATTCAAATGTGAACTAATCTAACCGTGGTATAACCTTATCTCAACTAATATTACTTCTTAATTTTTTTAAATCGGTCTCGATTTCCGTGCCGGGCACGTAGATCGAAACAGCTAGTTTCATGTTCTAGATTTTTAGGGTTGTTACATTATCCCCCCCTTAGAAATTTTCGTCCTCGAAAATGTCTACGAGTTGTGGTCAGGCAATAGTTAGTTGTAAGATTAACAAATAAATGAAATTGAGAATCAGACAGTCGAGATAGCATGCAGTGATAATCACGTATTCAGAACATAATTTATATGCTAAGCAGAGCACTTTAGATATAGACAGATAAATTACATAAGAATAACATATAGTAGCATAGTAATACCTGTGGGAATATCGGATGGACCGGCCTCGTCAGGTGTAGGTCTGTGGGGACGAGGCGGTGGTGAGCTGTAGTCGCGCGGGTCCACCACGTGCTGACGAGCATGAGCGATCATCGGGGTGGACGTCGTGGCATATAGGTGCTGCATGACCAGCTCATGCATCCCCTCGTGGTAATCCAGACGGCGATGCATCTGCCGCTGGAATGCCTCCATGCCATCCAGCCTCTCATGGATACGACGGTTGCCCTCCACCAGCTCCCGAAGCATCGCGGCAACATCGTCTGAGGAAGATGGTGGGGGATGGGCCGTGGGCTGACGAATCGGTCGATGGGGTGTAGTGGGGGCCGGTCGGGTAGACACCTCAGATGGAGGTGGTAGATCACGCGGGGCCTCCCCCTCTCCTGATGCAGGCTCGGCAGGAACCGAACCCTCAACGACGGTAGGTGGAACGGGCTCGGCTGCGCCCTCATCCTCCTCTGGAAGCCGTCTCACAAGTAGGTTGTAGCTCTTGGTCCAGTCTTTCAATTGAAAGACCCTGGTGTTGTCAACCAAGCGTGGCTCGTGGGGAGCCAAAGTGTAGGCTTCTCGTAGAGCGGCATACTGCTCTACGAGTTTGGTGATAAGGCGGGCATAGGGGATCTGTTTCTTAACCCCGGATTTGACCTTCTCAGACATGAGGTCATTGGCGTTGATGATGCCCTCAATGACCAAATCTGCCATAGAGAACCAACGGTTCTCATAGGTCGAGAATAGTGCTTGTTGCACTACTCCAGTCCGCGAGGACTTGTGCAGAAAGGGGTTTAGTGCACACTTGATATACGTATCAAGCATCCACAGTCGGTCGGGTAGTTGGGCCCTGGATATGGATTGGCCCCTCCCGTGTTGGCCTTGGGTCATCTTAGTGACCACATCGGCGTAAGAGACCTCCTTGATGTACGGGGCATCAAGGCCACAGGTCTCGATATAGGCAGACGGGCATTGAAGTGCCGCCGCGACATGGAAATGGTTGAATTTGTACTCAAAACCATCGATGGTCGTGACAAGTCGATGGCGACTATCACCCCATCGTAGGTTTTGGAAGAAAAGCCTCACGATGCGTGGGCAATAATGGTCGTGGAAGGGTTCGAGCAAGGGTTTTAACCCGAGCTTTTGGATGTAAACCTTGGCCCAAGCCATTTCAGGTCGATCCTCGTAGAGCGAGGAAGCAAAGACGTATTCGGGTAGGAAGGTTTTTGAAGCCCACCACGGTTTGGGAACTTCACGCTCAAGTCGGGGCGATGGTAAACCGGTGCCATGGGTGGCACGGTTGGCAAAGGAAGCGGTGTGATGCAAGGGTACGAGCTTGCGAGACGTGGGTACCTTACGCGAAGCGTTCTTCGTGCGAGGTCCCATGATCTAATCTCGGCTAAAAATTTGAAAAGAGAGATCGAAATTAATGAAACGAGAGATTTACCGAATGAATGGAGCAAGGTCCACTCGAATCAAGCCGGAGAACGAACGGAAATGGCCGGAGAAGAGTTGGGGAGGAGATTGGACGGTCGGAGTGCAAGCCTTTGATCGATCACAGTGAACGCTTCGTGCAAATGACCGTTCGACATCCCCTATTTTTAACTTAAACCCCGGCATTGATCGATCACGGATTTTGTTGATCGATCAATGAAGCATCTTTAAGCCCTAAATCGATGCATTGATCGATCACCAACCTCTGTTGATCGATCACTGATGCCCTTATTGATCGATCACTACTAATGTTGATCGATCACTACTTTCCTTCCAATGCAAAATTGATCGATCACAGACCTATGTTGATCGATCACTTGAAGCTCTATTGATCGATCAATATTGCTATTGATCGATCACCAACCTTACTTTTGAGTGAAATCCTTCACTATCATTGATCGATCACCTCCTTCTGTTGATCGATCACTAACCTCTATTGATCGATCAATGACCTTCGTGAGACTTCATTGTAACAGTCAACTTCTTCCAACAGTGAGCCGTCCGAATTTCGAAACTAAGGATACGTGCACATCATACAGAGTACCCCTATACGAAGATTCATCTAGTAAATGATGCATGCTTACGCACAATGACTTAATAATGTGATGAACCTTTAAGCGAAGATGATTAAGAATTTACCTCTCTCAATGGGTAAGGATTCTTGGCGTTCCCAAGTAACCGATGTCCGAATGATTTCTCCACTTGACTAGTACCAGTGGAATTAACTTAGTCCGCAGAACTTGATCACGACGATCTAAAATCGCAATTGGTTCTTCTATCACCATCATATCCTTCAGAAGTTCTATTGGATGGTAATCCAAGACGTGAGTCGGATCGTGTACGTAACGGCGTAGCATGGACACGTGAAAGACGTTGTGCATGCTTGCCAACTGTGGTGGCAAGGCAATCCGATAAGCGACTTCTCCAACCCTTCCGAGTACTTCAAATGGTCCGATGTATCGAGGACTCAACTTTCCGCGTTTTCCAAAGCGCATGACGCCCTTGGTTGGCGAAATCTTCACAAACACCTTGTCTCCAACCTGAAAACAAGTGTTAACTCTCTATTGATTTAATTTTAACCATGGGCATACGAATCGTCTGTCCTATTTGATTATACTTGCAACTCCACTTACGTCCGATGAAGGTCCGCAGATAGCTCTTTGACTTTGGGCCATCCTCAATCTTTCGCGAATCACTCTAACCGTCCTCGAGTAATCGTCCCACGATCGCTGGTCCTAAGACAAGCTTTTCCGACTTCTTCCCAATTCGGTGGAGATGTGATCGACGTCCATATAAAGCTTCATAAGGCGCCATCCCAATACTTGACCGATAATCTGCTATTGTGTTTAATTCGATCGAGGTAAGTGTTGATCCCATAAACCATGAAAGTCCAACATACATAACATATCCTCTATAATCTGGTTCACTCTCTCAGTTTGCCCATCTGTCTGAGGATGAAATGCTGAGCTGAATTCCAATTTAGTGCCCATGCCTTCCTGGAATCGTCGCCAAAACTGCGATGTATATAGCGGATCTCTATCACACACGATGCTAACCGGTATGCCATGTAGTCGAACTATTTCCTTCATGTATAGCTCGGCTAGTTTATTTGCTGTAAATGTAGTCCGATACGGTAGGAAATTGATTTAACCGTTGTCACAATAACCCAAATGGCATTATTCTTTCTCAATGTGCTCGGCAATCCTAGTATAAAGTCCATAGAAATGGCCTCCCATTTCCACTCTGGCACTGGTAATGGTTGTAACAAACCCGCTGGATTCCGATGATCTACTTTCACCTGCTGGCAGACCAAACACCTAGAAACGAAATCTGCCACATCCTTCTTTAATCCTCTCCACCAAAAACTTCTCTTGAGATCTTGGTACATCTTGGTACTCCCAGGATGTATAGCATATGTAGAGTTATGCGCTTCCTCCAAAATTGTGTCTTTTAGGTCCTTTGTATCCGGTATGCATATCCAATCTCGAAATAGCAATGTGCCATCATCCTTGATGGTAAATTCAGGTCTGATCCCGTTGATCACATCTCTTCTAATTGCCATAAGCTCATTGTCAATCATCTGGAGCTTACGTACATTGTCAAACAATGTAGGGCGTATCACGATGGTAGCCATTAGTGTCCCTGAACCTCTAACATCAATCGCAGATCACATAAGGCCAGGTCCTCAAGTAGGTGCCACCTTTGTACTCGGGTGATAAGATGTGCCAACTGGGCTGACGACTTTCTGCTCAAAGCATCTGCCACAACATTGGCCTTCCCAGGGTGATACTGGATGGAACAATCGTAGTCTTTCAAGAACTCCATCCATCTGCGTTGTCTCATATTCAAATCCTTTTGAGTAAACAAATATTTAAGGCTTTTGTGGTCGGTAAAGATATCAAACGTCTCACCGTACAAGTAGTGCCTCCAAATCTTGAAGGGAAAGGTTGCCGCACCCAGCTGTAAGTGATGAGTGGGATAATTCTGTTCATGCCCCTTCAGCTGTCTAGAACCATAAGCGATAGCCTTCTTGTGCTGGTTGAGGACACAACCCAAACCACCATATGATGCGTCACTGTAGATAGCAAAACCTCCTCTGCCAGAAGGTATTGCCAACATCGTGTCAGTAGTCGACGCTGCTCTTCAATTCCTCGAAGCTCTTCTCACACCGATCACCCAATCAAATCTAGCATTCTTCTTGAGTGAGTGGAGGATAGTTTAGAGAACCCTCCACAACCGTATGTAGTATCCGGCCAAACCAAGAAAACTACGGACCTGTTCTTGTCCTCGGTTTCCCGATTCTAGCGGCTTCAATCTTAGCGGATCCTTTGTAATACCCTTTGCGAGAGACGATATGACCCAAGAAACTAACTTGGTCAAGCCAGAACTCACACTTACTGAGCTTCGCATAAAGTTTGTGATCTCTAAGGGTCTGCAAAGTAACACGTAGATGCCCTTCATGTTCCTCCCTTGTCTTGGAATAGACGAGGATGTCATCTACAAATACCACTACTGATGTGTCCAAGTGTGGTTTAAACACTCGGTTCATCAAGTCCATGAAAGACGCAGGTGCGTTCGTCAATCCAAATGGCATAACAAGGAATTCATAGTGCCCATATCCGTTACGAACGCGTCTTCTCAATGTCTTGACCGACTCGTAGTTGATGATAACCCGACCGCAAGTCGATCTTCGTAAAGAACCTCGCTCCTTGCAATTGATCAAACAGATCATCGATTCTAGGAAGCGGGTAACGATTCTTAATCGTCAACTTGTTTAACTGTCGATAGTCGATGCACAAGCGCATTGAACCATTTTCTTCTGACAAACAATACAGGTGCTCCCCAAGGAGACACACTAGGTCGCACAAAACCCTTGTCAAGTAGTTCTTGCAATTGCTCCTTTAGCTCTTGTAATTCTGCTGGAGCCATCCGATAGGGAGCCTTTGATACTGGCTCAGTGCCTGGGATTAGATTGATTACAAACTCCACCTCCCGATCTGGTGGTAGTCCCGGTAATTCCTCAGGAAATACATCGGAATACTCACATGCAACGGGAATATCGAATATCACATTTGTCTTCTCCCGTTGCTCTCGTAGGAAGGCTATATATCCACTGCATCCACTCTCCATCATCCTCTCTGCCCGAATAGCGGATATCAAAGGAGCTACCTTAGACTTCACTCCGAAGAATCTAAAGGATCGCTCCTTTGGAGGGCGGAAAACTACCATCTTCCGAAGACAATCCACACTTGCGTGGTAAGCAGATAGCCAGTCCATTCCCAAGATGATGTCAAATCCTTTCATATCTAACAGAATCAAATCTGCCCGCGTCTCATGATCATCTACTGCCACTATTACTGATTTACACACGGTGAGTGCATTCACTGCACTACCTGAGGATTATTCTTGTCAGGATAAAATCTAGTTGTTCTGGAGTGGCACTCAATTCCTTTGTAAATTGAGGCCGTACGAAAGAATGTGTAGAGCCTGGGTCTATCAGGGCTCGTGCTCTATGGAAGCAAATATCGCAACTCCTATCTGATTCTCACCTACATACCAATATCAACATTACTGTAACGTTTTAGATGTGTAGGTTTATGTGTGCTATTATAATCAAAATAAATAAATTAATTTATATATTTCAAATTTTCCAGTTTATTATATCAAACAACATCATATCTCCTGAATTCTAATCATACCTTGAATGACATCATTTGATGTCAAAGCATCGGTGGTGGTGACAGCATAAGCTCGACCGTGAACCACTGGTCAGTGATCTTTAATGTAGATACGATCCCGACCTCTCTTTGCTCTCCTCGGGGCAATTCCTAACCAAGTGACCCATCTTGCCACACCAAGCATGCCTGTCTCTCTCTCAGTCCTCATCTTGTGTGGTTTCCCACACTTTGCACATATCGCGGAGTGAAGGACGAGACTCTTGAAGGTCCACTCGAGTCGAGGCCCCGCTACCGTAAGATCCAAATTTGGTCGAAATGATCTGGAAGATGTAGGCGCTGCTGCTCTCTGATATGAACTCGGTCCTGAAGAAATCGCCGGTCGAGAGTGCGTAGGGTATCTCGGAGGTCTGGAAAATCTAGCCCTCTTGTTTTGCTTTGTATCCTGAGATTGCCCTTGGAATGGTCTCTCTCTGACTTATCCTCAAGAGAATTGTTTCGGTTCTCTTCCTCGGCCTATGAGAGCCTTGGCCATGACTCCCTCATAAGTCTCCATTTCCCACATGGCGACGTCTTTCTGTAAATTTTGTCTCAGGCCGAGTTGGAACTTCCTTGCTCTCATCAACTCCGTGGCTACATGTTGAGGTGCAAACCTAGCCAACCTATCGAACTCTGCTCCATAGTCTCGCACTGACATGGCGCCTTGCTTCAACTCTATGAATTTCACCTCCCATTGATGCCTCACAATTTTAGGGAAGTATTTGTGATAAAACACCTCAGTAAACTCCTCCCATGTCCAAGGAGTATGAGGAAACTCTCTCTGTCTATTTTGTGACACCGACTTCCACCAAGGTCCGGCGTCACCATCCAGTTTGAAAGTGGCCCAACGCACTTTCTCTACGTCACTGCATTGCAATACTTCAAAGAGCTTTTCCATCTCTTCATTCCACCCTTCTGCCTCAATGGGATCCGTTTGACCTGAGAAGTTAGGAGGTCTCATTCTCCTAAACTCCGCAAATCCACCAGGCTGATGGGGTGGTCTAGCTGCATGTTGAGCTAAAGCAGCTGTCTGCTGAGCAACGTTGGTAGCTAATGCTTCTAACACCTGCTCCATCCTCTCTTCATTCCTCCGTCTACCTCCTCTGGGTCCCAATGGAACCGCATTTGCTTGTGAGAGGAACTCCAAGCCCCTCGACGAGCCTATAACCTCGGGCACATCCCTCAGAGGAATCTCTCTCTGACCTGTTCTACCTCTGCCGTGCCCTCCTCTGAACTTAGGGCCCATACTGGTCTGTCATTGTGAAAACAACAACATTGATCAGTACATAGATTGTGAAAACAATCCAACCTGAACCCGTAGTTCAACCTAACGTCTAAGCTTTGATACCAACTGTGACAACCCGGTTTTCTGCACCCAGAATTCCGTGCCATCAGGATCATACTCTGAATGATCCCCGGGACAAATCATATGTGTCTGCTTGTAAATCGGAAGCCAAGCAGACACCACCCAGCAGTGGTGGATCAAGCCAGTCACTTATCAACGCATTTAGTCATAAAGAACAATAATATTAAGACAATTAATTCTATATTAAGCAAAGAAAATGCATTCTCGAAAAGGAACCAAGAAGAACCATTGGTGATGGACATCCATCACCCAAACAATGGTTCCCAATAGTGGTTTCGAATAGAATGCGTAACTATACAATAAATAATCCTAATAAAATGTACACAAAAGTGGCCACCGGGCACACCATAATCCAAAAGAACCAAAATACAAGATAATGACACTAGTACCTGAAGTTACGGATAGAACTTCGTCACTTTGACGCTTGGTCTCCTCGTCTTGACCACTCAGGTCAGGTGGTAGTGCAGGTCACTGCGTGCAACGAGCGACCTCAGAACCTAAAAATTTATTTAGAACACAGGGTGAGCTACATCATAGCTCAATAGAAGAATTCCAATTAAATGAATTGAATATGCAGATCATGCCATCTCATAACAGAAATCAAATCAGGAGCGTACAATCATGACAAATCAAATCAATTACTGAGCTTTTAGACAAGAAATCAGATGTTATGCAAGTATATTATCAGAGAGCTTAAATTGTGTATATTTAACTTAAGAAACTCCCGTGACTATATAGCACGGAGTAAACAGGAATGTCCGATAGGAAACCCCAACCAATCGTCGTTCACATGAACAATTTTGAAAGTGCAACAATGCCTCATCTATGGAGTGCAATTGCGCCGAGGATTATGCACAAGTGTGCCATCGGATATACACGGGTCGGTGGGGATCATCTGGTTTAAATCATCAAATCACATACGTATATACCTCACAGATCGGATAACAGAATCAGAAGCAAGTTTTCAGAATGCGAATCAGGAAACAGAAATCAAAATAGCAGAACTCAAGATATGCACACATGTTTGGTAAAAACAGAAATCAGGGCATAGATATGAGATAAACATGGAATCATTCTCAAAAACAGTTTAGGTTGGTTTTCCCCTACCTCAGGTCAATTTATCTTCTAAGCAAATCCAAAGCCTTTTCAAGGTGTCAGGGTTTGATTCCTAGATCATAAACATAGTACTTAAATGTTAGGGATGTCAGAAAGCTAACCGGCACAATGTCCGATGGTGTTTAATCCTCAAAACCAAAACAGAACTAAAACAGGGGTGATTGATCGATCACCACACTCATTGATCGATCACTACCCCTTGTTGATCGATCAATCCCTCTCATTGATCGATCACCACCCTCTGAGTTCTCATCCTAACAACCAAATTGATCGATCAATACACCTTATTGATCGATCACCTGTCATCATTGATCGATCAATACACTTATTGATCGATCAATAATCCCTCTTCTACACTCTTCTATACAGTTTAAATTGATCGATCACCACCTTTGTTGATCGATCAATGCTCCCTGTTGATCGATCACTACCCCTTGTTGATCGATCACCAACCCCTTTTTCAAAAACTCACCCTTCTGTTCACATTAACTATTTATACAGATTGATCGATCAATGCCCTCATTGATCGATCAATACCCTACAGTGATCGATCAATACTTCTGTTGATCGATCACCAACTGTCATTGATCGATCACTCTCCTGTTGATCGATCAATGCCTAAATTGATCGATCAATGCCTAAATTGATCGATCAATGCCCTTCGGGCATTGAACTTCTAACATTTTTGGGTCTCTGTTCCCCTATTCTGTCCTATATAGATTGATCGATCAATGGGCTTCATTGATCGATCACCACTGCTATTGATCGATCACCACTTGTGTTGATCGATCAATAATGACAGAAACTCTGTCATTTATGAAGTTCATCTCCAACCCTATTTTTCATTAATGGTTCTCAACTACCATTATCACCACATCTATGCACCTACTTGGGCATCTCATTTGCCCCTATTTAAACATACAAACTCACCTTTGTTCGGGCCCTTACGGGGTTTCGGCTAATCGATTTGAATGAGGGTTTCGGATCTAGTTTCCGGAGTTTGTCGTCGCTACGGCTTGGATAAGTCGATGCCTAGTTTCCTTTCAACCCTCTAGACCACACACACTCTTAAGCTAGTGTGGAGTGTCCTAGCTCATCTCTCAATCCTCTATCTCGGATAATGTGGGATCCCCGGGTACCGCTAACTCCGTTTCTCAAGGAACACCCTCCGCTTCTCTGCTTCTAAAGCAAGGGAAAGAGGGAGAAGAAGAAGAAGAACTCCCTCTAGGTCTCCCTTCCTTCTCTTATAAGCTAAGAAAATGATTGCTTTTCCCTTATTTTGTTCCGCAGGAGCACTAACACGGTCGCTACGACGCGAAGTGCTACGCTAACCCTTTATCCAACCCAGACTTAAACAAAAATTCAAATGTGAACTAATCTAACCGTGGTATAACCTTATCTCAACTAATATTACTTCTTAATTTTTTTAAATCGGTCTCGATTTCCGTGCCGGGCACGTAGATCGAAACAGCTAGTTTCATGTTCTAGATTTTTAGGGTTGTTACACTGCTCTTGTTTCTAAGAAGCAGATATTTGCTAGAATAGTTGGAGGTCGAGCAGCAGAAGAAGTGATTTTCGGAGAAACAGAGGTGACTACTGGTGCAGCTGGAGACTTGCAGCAGATTACCCGGGTAGCAAAACAGGTCAGTTAAATGAAATCAATTTTCAAATTGAAGAAAATAACCAATTGGATTAATCACTGCCAGCATGTAGGGGTGCAAATTAAAACAGAAACCCGAAAACTGAGCCTTCCGAACCAGACCAAAACCGACTGAAAATCAACACCGAACCAAACCGTTTCAAATTGATTTGGTTTCGGTTTAATGTAAACCAAAAACCAAAACCCGGTCGTGTACGGTGTGAAAACCAACGAAAAACCCAAAAAAAAACTAAAGAAGAATATGAAGAAAACCGAAAATCAAACCAACCCAAGGAAACCAAAATCTGATCGGTTCCTTTTGGTTTCGGTTTGGGTGGTTGAGAAATTCGCCAACCTAAATCTAAACTTTTCGCTTTGGATTCGGTTTTCGGTAGACCGATACCAAAACCGAAATTTCGGTATCAATTCGGTAACCCAATTTACTCCTCTATCAACATGTTGTGAAAAATAAGCACAAATTTTCCAACCACGCATCATGGGTTAGAACAAAATATGAAGGATGGGAAAAGCACTTTATCAACCTATTCAAAAAATTGCCCACTTCCAATTGCATATTTGAACGGAAATTTTCACATTTTGGGAAATAAGTAAAGAAGCCAAAAGAGTTGCTGCTGTTAGGGATGTCAACGGGTCGGGTCGGCTCAGACCGCCCACCCGACCACGGTTTCTAACAAGGTTAGGATTCAACTCAATCTTCGGGTGGTCGAGTTAGGCTGGATTGGGTTGAAACAGGCAAATTTTGATGCAACCCAACCTGACGATAAAGTATGTAGATTACAGGGGTTTGAGCGGGATTAGTGGTTAATGCACCACCGCATCCCAACCCACTTTTTCGAGCCGGGTCAACGTAGATTCGACACAACCCGATATGGTCTGTTGACAACTTGATGCTAATTGTGGACGATGATAACTATTTTCATTTTTAAACAAATTGATTAGTTTATCTTTGATTACCGATCGATGGTCACAACGCTTGGGATGTCCAAGATTGAGCCATGGGCATTGATGTATCCAAAGAGTACGCAGGCGATGTTGTAGAGAATGCTAGCATGGAATTCCATGTCGGAAAAACTTGCGTAAGATATCGATAAGGCAAGAAGGAAATTATTGAGAACGATACAATGGTTGCGAAGAACCACATAAGGAATAATCGAGAAGCTATCGAAAAGCTAGTGGAGGTGCTATTGGAAAAGGAAACCGTCACAGAGATGAATTTAGAACAATTTTATCTCGAAGTTTCGATAATTGGTTGGACAAAATAGATACAAACTTTGTTCTGAGCTTATCAAAGTATGAGCAGCCTCATTGATATAGAATTATACGGTCAAGTAGTGTAATAATAAATCCCAAGTATTATTTGTGATACTAAAATGGTCATATCATTGAGAAACTATTATGTGATGCGAGACTTGACGCTAAACTATTACGCGATCGAGACTCAAACCAGGTCACACGTGAACCTATCGACCGGTCTAAGATGACTTAAAACTACTTCATATCAATTCATTAACCATCTCTATGAAACAAGAATGGCTTGAATCTTCATTAGCCATAAAATAAAGGCTTTAGGTCGATTGGCGAAAAGAATCGACTAGAAACTGATGGCAACTAGTGAACACAGTTCAGCCGGTGGGAGGTGGATCTTGGTTATAAAAACATCTAATCTAATACCGGACGGAACAGACTCAAAAGGAGCGGCTTTCTTTACGCGAAAGAGGCTAGAGAGACAAGTGGAGTTCATTATACTTTAGAGTTTCGCAGTCAAGTAATAAGCACAAAGATACGAAGATCCAATAGTTTATACTAAAGCTTTCATGATATATAACAAGATCTATCTGTCTATGGTTTCACTAACTGTGAACATATTCTAGTACGTCTCGTGAAAATTCAAAGAGAGGCTCACTCCATGCTATGGATAAGAGCTTAGGAGCTTACAAGTTAAAACAGACACATTTTGCGTTTTGAAAATCTGAATGCCTCGTAATTTTAAGATTTGGGCTTAATTCAGGGCTCACTGAAATCATCAGACATCAACAGATCTTGAATTGTCGATCTTGGGTTGGGCATTAACATTTCCGCATAGAAGCCGATCTTAGGCTACACAAAGCCAAATTAGCCACTAAAGAAGCTGCAATTGAGATTACAATATAAAGAGACCAGGCTCTATCCATCTTGCTTAGCACACTCTTGATCAATCCTCCCATGGAAGCACCACTCCACAAGAAAACCATTAATTGATCTGATAGAATTTAAACCAATCCTTCAGAGGGGATCACAAGATCCTTCTTCTGACAGGAAATCAATGTCCTCATTAATTGTAGGCATGGCTCAAAATATTGACCGATAATTCAAATTATCGGACGAAATGATTCAGTTTCGATCCCCACCGAAACGAAATTTTGGTCAAAAAATGTATGGAGGAGAAATTTTCGGCCGAAATTTTGTACCAAAATTTCGGTTTCGGTCATGCCCAAAACCGAAAATGAAACCGCTATTTTGATCCTTGATTGTGAGCGTCTGAAATATGACTTCCATATCAAAGAAGCAGCTGGCGCGGAAGCACCCAAATATCACCACCGATCCACACGATGAACACTCTAACAATAATGCCAAAGAGAGAAAAAATGATAGTGGCTAATGTGAAGTCTCAACCCTACTGACTTCTTTCGTAAGCGCGAATAATGAATTGCAGTGGTTTTTGGTCAAACTCAGACACCAGCAGGTAGGGATGCAACGTTTGATTGCCAAAACTGATCCCGAACGGTCCGAAAACAGATACGGACTAATCCAAACTGAACCGATTCCGGTTCAGTTTGGTTTTGGCTGCCGAACCGTTTAGATAGGGTGAATATTAAAAACCGAAAAACACAGACACACACCGAAAAAACCACAAAATTCCTTTAAAATATGAGAAAATTTGTAAAAATCTGATTTGAAACCAAACCGAAAAAACCGAAAGTTTCAGGTTTCAGGTTTCGGCTCGGTTTCAAAGAAAAAACCGACTCATTTCGGTCCGGTTTCAGTTCTAGCTGAACCGAACCGAAAACCAAAAATTTCGGCTTCAGTTTGGTTCGGTAAACTGAACTTGCATCAATACCAACAGGTAAAGGACGAAGAGATTGATCTCACGAGCAGGTAAACAAAGCACATCTATCTAATTCACGACCAAGGTTTTTGAATTCTGCTATGCAATTTTCCTACTGGTTATCTAATATTCAAGCTTGTCAATTTCAAAAACAAAACCCTTAAAATGAATTACCTTGGTCCTCTAAGAATTCTCTTATTCATCTGCTCTATGTCCTCAGTAAGAAAATCAATAAACTTAAATATCCCACATCGCTTGTGGGCTAGGTCTTGGGCTGTATATAACTTGGGCAAACAGTAGTAAATATTACTCGGGTATTAGGTTTTCGAATTTTGCTTACTACTCCAAACTTTTGTTTTTTGGCAAAAAATACTCTAACTTCAAATTTTTTAGAAAAACAATATTTTCACGGATTTTAAAACTTCAAAATACCATGAAAATACTGTTTTTTCTAAAAATTTCACGATATTTTGAAGTTTCAAAATCCGTAAAAGTATTGTTTTTCTAAAACATTTGAAGTTGAGTTTTTTTTTTTTGAGGCATTAATTTCTAAAGTGCTCATATTTAAACTTACCAACGAATTGTCCATCCATAAGTTCAAGGCAGTTTCTATTTTAGAAAAAATAGAACTTATTAAATTGTCCATCCATAACTTGAGTATCGACAAATTCTCTTTTTCTTATTTCTTAAAAAAAATTTTAACATATTGTTGAATGGTCCATGGCTAAATATTTTAGTATAATTCTCCATTGATGACTTCACAAACACTTTTTCAAAGAGTTGATTCAATACATCGTGGGAACATGTATTTCTGCCTGCCGATATTTGCAACCAATGATTCTATAGTTGCAACTAGGGTTTTTCCATGTTGATACCGTTGACCTCTTTTAATCGGGCGATAGAGATGGTGTTTCGTCCCAATTTTGGACAAGACTAATCTCTATATCCTAGGTAATGTATCGTGCGGTTAGATTCAATGCAGCACAATACCAACAAGGGTACCTCTATATCCTAGGTAATGAATCAAAATTGATTATCTGATAGGTGCAATGTGATCTCAAGATCATTTGTGTGGAAGATCGAGGTGAAACACGACCTAATATTCAAACGGTAAGTTTTTTATTTCACATGTCACACATCCCCAAAACATGGCCCTAAAAACGTTTGAGCGTGATGTGTGTCATATGATTCAAGGGATTTTTTTAGAGATCTATGACATTTGGAAAAAAAAAAAAAGGACAATTTGATAGGTGCAACATGATCTTAAGAATCTTTGTGTGGAGAATCAGGGTAGAACCCGATCTCCATCATCTAATCCGAAGCAATCAATAGTATTGAAGGGGTTTCCAGCGTGGGCACTAATAGGGGTACCCATTATATAGGGTAGCTCTCTTCACGCCCACGGATTCTCTGAAAGCGCCCACATGTGCAACCCCTTAAAAGTTGTTGATTGCATCGGATCTGATGATGGAGATCGTGTTTCACCCCGATCTTCCACACAATGGATCTTGATATCATTTTGAACATATCAGACACTCGGTTTTTTATTTCACACGTCACAAATCTCCAAAAAATGCCCCTTGTACGCAATGGCACACATCACTCTCAAACGTTATAATAGGGTCATATTTTGGGGGATCTGTGTGACAGCCCGGATTTCTGTGCTCAGAAATCCGTGCCATCAGGATCATGCTCTGGATGATCCCTAGGACAAATCACACAATATCTGTATATAAAGCGGAAATATACAGATAAAATCCCACAGCGGTAAGTAGAGTCATCTAACGAATCAATCTAAAAGTAAGAACAATAAAGAAACCTTCATTTATAAATGTAAAAAGTATACATCCTCAAAAAGGAACCAAAAAGAACCATCGGTGACAGACATCCATCACCCAAACAATGGTTCCCAATGATGGTTCCGATAGAATGTATAATAACACTATAAAAGAAATAAAATATCTACAAAAATTAATACAAAAGTGGCCACCAGGCACACATAATCCAAAGTCTCCAAACAAACATAAAACCTCAAAACTGTCTAAGCTATACCCAGTCTATGGGTAAAAGTCGTCAGCTGGAACGTCTGTCTCCTCGTCCTCAACCTCAGCCTCGTGATCGATAGTCCGGGTCGCTCTCAAGCACTGAGTCACCGCCTCGAACCTAAACGCTATTAAAAAACAGGGTGAGCTACATCCTAGCTCAATAGAAGAATTCCAAATAAATTTGCATTCTAATTGCATAACATGGTCATCAAAGAACAAAACTGAAAATATGCAACAGATGTATAAAACATGAGACATTTATCCAAAACAGAACAGAATTGATGAATACAACATATAATGACTTGGTCCGATGGATAATCCCAACCATCGTCGTTCACATGAACAATTTCGGAATTGCAACAATGTCCCACACATGGAGTGCAATTGTGCCGAGGATTACAAAGCAAATGCACAAGTGTGCCTGAAACGGATATACCGTCGAGTCGGTGGGATTTTTACTGAATATCAAACCTCAAATCACATGCATACTTATCATACTTAACAGAATTCAGATTTCGGATACGGATATCAAATGTCGGATCAAGTACATAATAGAATGCTCATACATATGCTAAACATACTTTTAAAACAGAATTAAACTATGCTGAGATATGTATGACAGATATAAACCATGAGATCAAAAATAAATGCAATTTCGGTTGAATTCCCCTACCTCGGATCAAGCTCCTTCTAAGCAAATCCCAAGCTTTTTCAAGGCATCTTAGTCTGATCCTAGACCATAAACATGTTACTCTAGGTGTTAGAGTGACAGATTGTGAACTGGCACAATGTCCAGTGGTTCTTACCTATAAATTTTCTAACTGTCTGAAAACAGGGTTTATTGATCGATCAATACCTTGTTGATCGATCAATGAACTCTTTATTGATCGATCAACACCCTTGTTGATCGATCACCAAAGCACAAACTGTTTGTATATATTGTACACAATTGATCGATCACCATGTTGGTTGATCGATCAATGGGCTCTGTGTTGATCGATCACCACCACTGTTGATCGATCAATACCCAGTCAATTGATCGATCAATACCACCATTGATCGATCACCAACATTAATCCAAAATTCACCAACTCTCTGCCATTAATGTTCCTTTACTATATATATATAAATTGATCGATCAACACCCTTGTTGATCGATCAATTCCACACTCAGTGATCGATCAACACTTTGTTGATCGATCAATTCCACACTCAGTGATCGATCAACACCTTGTTGATCGATCAATAATGACGAATTTTCAGTCATTAATGGAGTTCACCAAACAAATTTTTCTAACTTATTTTTCCTTCCAAAAATTCATTAAAATCTTAAATATTCATACAGAACCTATATTTAGGGCATCCAACTGCCCATTTTAAACAAGAGAGCTCACCTCTATGTGGGCCCTTTTCGGGGTTTCGGCAAACAGTGGATGAGGGTTTGGGATCAAGCTCTCGGAGTATATCACCGATCCGAGTTCGACGAGTAACCTTTTAGCTCCGTTCAAAGATGCAGAGACTTCACACACACAACCCATACCTAAGCTTTATCCATTGGTCTCTACATACCCTAGCTTAGGAAACTCACCTTTCAATCTTGCTAACCCTGTTTTATACAAAAACCCTCTTGAAAACCCACCTAGCTACAGACTCCTTAGCTGTTAGAGTAACTAGAGCAAGGGGAAGAAGAAGAAGAAGAAGAAGAACTTCCTCTACCTCTCCCTTCCTTCTCTTATAAGCTACCAACTGAAATATCTAAATATCTTAGATATTTCAGTTGCTTCTCTAATTTTGATTTCGGTGTGAAACACCAACATGTCGATACGGCGTAGTGTACCGTCTCGACATCGTACTCAACTCGGATCGAAACGGGTTTTCATACGTGAACTAACCTACTTATAGGCTAATATTATTTCTATTAATATTATTTTCAAAGTTTTAAATTTTCTGTCTCGATTTCCGTGCCAGGCACGTACATCGATGCGATTAGTTTCTGGTTCAAATTTTCTGGGTCATTACATTATCCCCCCCTTAGGAATTTTCGTCCTCGAAAATGTCTAATAGGTGCGACTAAGGAACAGAGGTTTTCTAAGACTAATAGACCGAGATAATATAGAGGATGAAGTCTACGTACGATGCAGAGAAATATAGACATGCTAAACAGAATGTATATAATATGCAGAGTAATGTAAATGCGGATATATACGTAGTTTACAAATATTATAGAGTAGTATAGTTATACCTGTGGGGACATCGGATGGTCCACTCTCGCCAGATGGTCTAGTCCTGGCAGAGGCCGGTGATGTGATATTTTTAATGTAATGTTTTACTCGCAAGTGCACGAATCGGTTTGTATATAGTGGGTGCGGAGTACGAGATCGTTCCCACGAGGATTAATTTTGAAATACCTAAAAGAGACAAGCAATTCTAGAAATCTATTAAGATCTAACAGTATTCTATCAATTTTATGATTTAAGTGGTTGATGGTAATTAATGACTACAAACTAAAATTCAATTGATGATTCACAAATAAAAGTGAAGATGATGATAAAGACGAAGATACTAAATCCTCCCATCTTTGGTCCGTTCTTCCTATAATATAAATCTAAGGATTAAATTATGAGATATTTCATTAGTAACAAACATCTTTTATGGAAGATCAATGGTCAACACCCTAATAGGTTCCATGTTGCATCCCTGCAATCAGGACTTAGATGATTTTCATATATAGATCTGGGATCAAGGGACGGCAGCACGCATGATCTCGTGTTCAAATAAAAATCATCCCCAAGGTGGGTGAAAATTCCAACAAGAATACCACTTACAAATCTGAAATCAAGGGCATGGCTCGGCACACTTTATTCAGATTAGGGATTATTTAAGATAGAATTACCATTACAGAACCAAGATCCAGGGCATGGCTCGGCACACTCGATCCCAGAACATAATCGTAATTAGATCTACACAATGAAAACACAAAGACCATAACAATGATAGGGTAAAATTACCGTCACAGATCTGAGATCCCGGGCATGACTCGGCACACGCGATCCCGGTTAGTGGCGGGGATTTCATCCGTTCATGATAGCACAACAACCATAAAATTAAAATCTCATGTTTTAATCCTAAATTTATATTATTAAAAGTACATCCCTCGGATGGGAATCATTAGATCCCCATCCCTATAAATTTAGCCACACATATTGTAAGTAAATGACATAAATAAATAAAGACGGGAAAATAACATTAATTAAAATTACCTCAAACTTCAAAATAAATTACGTTGATCCACACGGATGATGATCTTCAGAAACGAAATAAATGTAGAAATAAACTTTGAACAGAAATTATAAACTGAAGGAATGAGTACTGAAAAATTAAAGGGAACAAAGCTCTTAAAAAGAAATAATAAAACTTCCCTATTTCTAGGTCTAACTATGAAAAACAATGGCTAAAAACTAAGAACACTAAAAACTAAAACTCTCTAAAAAAAAACTCTAATTCTAATCTCCTCTTCCCCGAAGTGTTTGAGTCACTTTAAATAGACCCGTCGTGCGGAGGTCTCCTAAGCCAATTTTTTAGGGTCGATTAATCGACCAAGGGATGTCTATGCATCGAGCCGACAGAGAGTCCCAAAAAACAGGTTCACAGTGTCATATTCGTGTCAAACTTAAACTCTGGCTCGATTAATCGACCCCAGAAATCCGTGAAATTCAGCACTTCTTCTTGGTTCAGACACTGCTTCGGTATTTTGGCCATAACTTTCTATCCCGAACTCGGATTGAGACGATTCCTACTCCGTTGGAAAGCGGACGAAAAGATCTACAACTTTCATGTTTTGACAATTTCGTAATTCGACCGTCGTGAAGGTCCAAATGTAGTCGCAAGTCATACCAAGTTCTTGATTACCCGAAGTTGCAGTGTTTTGACATTATATTCAGAATTCTTGTACTGTTTTCTATACTTGGCTTGTATTTACCTGAAACACTTCAAATCTAATCAATCTCATCAGATAGTCTTCATCGGACAGCTAAATATAGGTATTTAGGGGTGAAATATCCTCATTTTTCGACTCATCGGTACATGGTGGGGCGGCGAGTGCGAGGATCTACCACGTGCTCACGGGCATGCGCAATCATCGGTGTCGAAGTCGTCATGTATGACTGCTGCATCAAGAGCTCTAACATGCCCTCGGCGTAGTCAAGCCGTCGATGAACCTGACGCTGGAATAGCTCAATCCCATCCAAGCGCTCATGTATGTGTTTGTTACCCTCGAGGACCGCAGCAAGCACGGCGTCAAGAGTAACGGTGGATGGGCAAGGTGGATAGGGGCAAGAAAAGTGTAGGCGACGTGAAGAAGAACGCTGGCGGTCGCCGTGATGGGGTAGTAGCAGTCGAGGTAGCACCTCAGCCGAGGTGGTTGATCGATGGGCCTCCCCACTAGGAGCCGGGTACAACAGTGCCCCACCCTCCGAATAACGGGCTCCACAAACCTGGTCGTCACCCTCCTCCTCGGGCTCGGGTAGTCTCTGACCAAAAGATTATAACTCTTGGTCCGATCTTTTAGTTTAAAGACTTTGGTGTTATTGGTTAAGCGTGGCTCATTAGGAGCCAAGCTATAGTGTTCAGCGAGAGCAACATATTGCTCCAGCTTTGTGATTAGGCGAGCATAGGGAATTTGTTTTGTGGCTCCCGCCTTCGCCTTTTCGGTCATAAGGTCGCGGGCGGTGATGATGCCCTCAATCACGACCTCGGCCATAGGATACCAGCGGTCCTCAAAGGCCGAAAAGAGGGCCATCTGAACAACACCAGTCCGTGAGGACTTGTGCAAAAACGGAACAAGTGCACACTTGAAATAAGTATCAAGCATCCACAGTTTGTCGGGTAGTTGGGCCCTAGAAATGGATTGGCCCTTCCCATGCTTTCCGTTGGTCATCTTGGCGATGACATCTGCAAAAGGAACATCCTTCTCATACGGTGGCGCCAAGCCACGCGTATCAAGGTGAGTGGTTGCACACTCTAGGGCAGCGGCAACATGGAATCGGTTGAATTTATATTCAAACCCGTCAATGGTAGTGACGAGTCGGTGTCGGGAATCCCCCCAACGAAGGTTTTGGAAAAAGAGCCGCACTATGCAAGGGCAATAGTGATCATGAAACGGCTCAAGCAAGGGTTTTAACCCTAACTTTTGAAGGTAACCCATGGCCCAAGCCATTTCGGGGCGATCATCATAGAGAGTAGAAATAAACCTATACTCGGGTAGAAAGGTTTTGGAAGCCCACCACTCTTTGGGGACTTCACGCTCGATGGGGGCCGGGATGGGTGGAACCACATCCGAAATCGGTGCCATGGGTGGCATGGTTGGTGGAGGAACGGGAATGGTGGGCGGTACCGGGGTACGAGCCCGAGATGTGGGTACCTTACGCGAAGCATTCTTCGTGCGAGGTCCCATGGTCAAATCCTTACAAAAGAATGAAAATAAGACTCGAAAGGAAGCAAACAAGAATTTTACCGGGTGAATGGAGCGATGTCCACGCGAATCAAGCCGGAGAAAGGATGGGAATGGCCGGAAGTGAGTCGGAAGGGAAGTTGAAAGGTCGGAGTGCAAAAACCCTTTGCTCGTTCACGTGAATAGGATAGAGCAAATGACCGTTCAAAACCCTCTTTATAACACATAAGTGCCTTGGTGATCGATCAATTCATTGGTGGTTGATCGATCACCACTAAAATTTTTAAGTTCAAAACAACTGAACCCGACCTGTTGATCGATCACCACATTCAATGTTGATCGATCAATGGTCCACTTGTTGATCGATCACCAACCTCCCTGTTGATCGATCAATGGACCACTTGTAAAAATTTCTCGTTACAATCGGACCATTAAAATGACTTAACCGTAATGGAAAGATACCGGTACATGTACATCACATACATGACCCAAAATATACGACAAATCGAGTCGATGAGATAAATCTAATCATCAAGTTATAATCACGATGATGAATTTAGAAACAAACTAAAAAGAAAATTCACCTTGCGCATTAAGTGAACAAGTGATATCGTTCACGCGGATCTCGGCAAAGACGTTCCCAAGTGGCTTCCGAAGCAGTATGATTCCGCCATTTGACAAGTACTAGCGGAATTAATTTGGTCCTCAAAACTTGATCCCGTTGATCCAAGATCTCTATCGGTTCTTCAACCATGGTTAGATCTTCTTGTAAATCAATCGGTTGAAAATCCAAGACATGTGTCGGATCATGCACATAACGTCGCAACATCGATACATGAAAAACGTTATGCATGCTCGCCAACTGTGGTGGCAAAGCAATCCGATACGCAACCTCGCCAACCCGTCCGAGTACCTCAAAGGGGCCAATATACCGAGGACTCAACTTTCCTCGTTTTTCGAAGCGCATGACACCCTTTGTTGGCGATATTTTTACAAACACATTGTCTCCCACCTGAAAACAAGTGTTAATTACCTAACTAATTACTTAAACTAGAAAATCGTAACCTCGGGAATGCCTTAAAGGATACCTGAAACTCTACGTGTATCCGATGAAGATCGGCATAACTCTTTTGGCGACTTTGAGCAACCCTCAATCTTTCGTGGATCAACCGAACTGCCACGGTTGTACTTTCCACGATATCAGGTCCCAAAATGAGTTTCTCACCGACTTCCTCCCAGTTCAATGGAGATCTACATCGACGTCCATACAAGGCTTCATAAGGCGCCATCCCGATACTCGATCGATGTTTGTTGTAATAACTCGATCAAAGATAGATGTTCATCCCATGAACCTTGAAAGTCCAACATACAAGCTCGCAACATATCTTCGATGATCTGGTTCACTCTCTCAGTCTGCCCATCATGCGAGGATGAACGCTTCCAATTTAGTACCCATGCCTTCCACAAACGCCGCTAAAATCATATGTATAGAGCGGATCTCTATCACATACTATCTTGTTGGTATGTCGTAACGGACTATCTCCTTCGTGCATACCGCAAGCCCGCTAGTATGGAAAGAAGTGTCGATTTGGTCAACCTATCAACAATGACCCAGATGGCATTGTTCTTCCTCAATGTGCTTGGCAACCCCAAGATGAAATCCATAGAAATGGCTTCCCATTTCCATTCTGGTACTGGTAGAGGTTGTAACAACCCGGCTGGATTTCGATGATCTACTTTCACCTGTTGGCAGACCAAACATCGAGACACAAAATCAACATCTTTCTTGATCCTCTCCACCAAAAATCAGCTTGAGATCTTGATACATCTTGGTACTCCCAGGATGTATAGCATACGTTGACTTATGTGCTTCTTCTAGAATAGTTTCCTTAAGATCTTTATCAGCTGGTATGCACATTCGATCTCGAAACAGTAAAGTACCATCATCCTTGATGGAGAAATCAGGTCGAATCCCGTTGATCACATCCTTGCGAATGGCCATAAGCTCATCATCAATCATCTGGAGCCTACGCACGTTATTAAACAACGTGGGCCGTATCACTATGGTAGCCATCAATGCCCCTGAACCTTTGACGTCTATCAATGCATCGCACAAGGCCAGGTCCTCAAGTAGATGCCACCTTTGTATTCTGGTGATAAGGTGTGACAACTGAGCTGAAGACTTTCTGCTCAAAGCATCTGCCACAACATTGGCCTTCCCAGGGTGATACTGGATGGAACAATAATAATCTTTCAAGAACTCCATCCATCTGCGCTGTCGCATATTTAAGTCCTTCTGGGTAAACAAATACTTAAGGCTTTTATGGTCGGTGAAGATATCAAACGTCTCACCGTACAAGTAGTGCCTCCAAATCTTGAAGGCAAGATTACCGCAGCCAACTCTAAATCATGAGTCGGATAATTCTTTTCATGCTCCTTCAGCTGTCTAGAGCCATAAGCGATAACCTTCTTGTGCTGGTTGAGGACACAACCCAAACCACCATATGATGTGTCACTGTAGATAGCAAAACCTCCTCTACCAGAAGGTATTGCCAACACTGGTGCTGTAGTCAGACGCGTCTTCAATTCCTGAAAGCTCTTCTCACACTGATCAGTCCAATCAAATCTAGCATTCTTCTTAGTGAGCTGAGTGAGTGGACCTGATAGTTTAGAGAACCCCTCTACGAACCGTCTGTAGTATCCGGCCAAACCAAGAAAACTACGGACCTCATTCGCTCCTCGGCTGTTCCCAGTTCACAATGGCTTCAATCTTAGCCGGATCCACTGTAATACCCTTTGCAGAGACGATATGACCCAAGAAACTAACTTGGTCAAGCCAAAACTCACACTTACTGAGCTTCGCATAAAGTTTGTGATCTCTGAGGGTCTGCAAAGTAACACGTAGATGCTCTTCATGTTCCTCCTTTGTCTTGGAATAGACAAGGATGTCATCTACAAATACCACTCGATGTGTCCAAGTGTGGTTTAAACACTCGGTTCATCAAGTCCATGAAAGACATGCGTCGTTCGTCAATCCAAATGGCATAACAAGAAATTCATAGTGCCCATATCTGGTTCTGAACGCCGTCTTCTCAATGTCTTCAGCTCTGACTCGTAGTTGATGATAACCCGACCGCAAGTCGATCTTCGTAAAGAACCTCGCTCCTTGCAATTGATCAAACAGATCATCGATTCTAGGAAGCGGGTAACGATTCTTAATCGTCAACTTGTTTAATTGCGATAGTCGATGCGCGCATTGAACCATCCTTCTTTCTGACAAACAATACTGGTGCTCCCAAGGAGACACACTAGGTCGCACAAAACCTTTGTCAAGTAGTTCTTGCAATTGCTCCTTTAGCTCTTGTAATTCTGCTGGAGCCATCCGATAGGGAGCCTTTGATACTGGTTCAGTGCCTGGGATTAGATTGATTACAAACTCCACCTCCCGATCTGGTGGTAGTCCCGGTAAATCCTCAGGAAATACATCGGAATACTCGCATGCAATGGGAATATCGGATATCACATTTGTCTTCTCCCGTTGCTCTTGTAGGAAGGCTATATATCCACTGCATCCACTCTTCATCATCCTCTCCGCCCGAATAGCGGATATCAACGGAGCTACCTTAGACTTCACTCCGAAGAATCTAAAGGATCGCTCCTTTGAGGGCGGAAAACTACCATCTTCAAGACAATCCACACTTGTGTGGTAGCGGATAGCCATCCATTCCCAAAATGATGTCAAATCCTTTCATATCTAATGTAATCAAATCAGTGTCTCATGATCATCTCACCGCCACTACCATCGATTTACACACGGTGAGTGCATTCACCTGCACTACCGTGGGGGGGAATCGTCAGATGAAATCTAGTTGTTGAGTGGCACTCAATTCCTTTGTAAATTGAGGCCGCATTTAAAGAATGTGTGAGCCTGGAGTCTATCGGGCTCGTGCTCTATGGAAGCAAATATCGCAACTCCTATGTTTGGTTCACCTACATACCAATATCAACATTACTGTAACGTTTTAGATGTGTAGGTTTATGTGTACTATTATAATCAAAATAAATTAATTAATTTATATATTTCCAATTTTCCAGTTCATTATATCAAACAACACCATATCTCTTGAATTCTAATCATACCTTGAATGACGTCATTTGATGTCAGAGCATCGGATAGAACGGCATAAGCGACCTTGAACTACAGTCGAGATGATCGCATCGTCGATACCGATCCGGACCGCTCCTTGTCATCCCTTCCTTCCTCCGCGCTTCTCGATTAAATGGCCCATCTTGCCACACCAAGCATGCCCTGCCTCTCTCTCCTCCCTGCCTTGTGTGGTTTCCCACACTTTGCACATATCACGGCGGAGTGAAGGACGAGACTCTTGAAGGTCCTCGAGTCACGAGGCCCCACTACCGTAAGATCCATTGGTCGAAATGATCGAAGATGTAGGAGCCGCTGCTCGATATGAACTCGGTCCCAAGAAATCGCCACGAGAGTGCGTAGGGTATCTGAGGTCTGGAAAATCTAGCCCTCTTGTTCTGCTCTGTATCCTGAGATTGCCCTTGGAATGGTCTCTCTCTCGCCTGCTTGTCCCTCCAAGAGAATTGTTTCTAGTTTTCTTCTTCAGCTATGAGTGCCTTGGCCATCACTCCTTCATATGTCTCCATTTCCCACATGGCGACATCCTTTTGTAAATTTTGTCTCAGTCCCAATTGAAACTTTCTCGCTCTCATCAGCTCTGTAGCTACGTGCTGAGGTGCAAATCGAGCTAATCTATCAAACTCAGCTCCATAATCACATTGTCATTGCACCTTGCTTGACTCTATAAATTTCACCTCCCTTGATGCCTCACAATTTTCGGGAAGTATTTGTGATAAAACACCTCCGTAAACTCCTCCCATGTCCAAGGGGTGTGAGGAAACTCTCTCTGTCTATTTTGTGACACCGACTTCCACCAAGGTCCGGCGTCACCATCCAGTTTGAAAGTGGCCCAACACTTTCTCTACGTCATCAAAGAGCTTTTCCATCTCTTCTATCCATCCTTCCCTCAATGGGATCCGTTTGACACGAGAAGTTAGGAGGTCTCATTCTCCTAAACTCCGCAAATCCACCAGGCTGATGGGGTGGTCTAGCCGCCTGTTGGGCTAAAGCAGCTGTCTGCTGAGCGACGTTGGGAGGTAATGCTTCCAACACCTGCTCCAACCTCTACTCATGTCTCCTTCTACCTCCTCTGGGTCCCAATGGAACCGCATTTGCTTGTGAGAGGAACTCCAAGCCCCTCGACGAGCCTATGACCTCGGGCACATCCCTCAGAGGAATCTCTCGCTGACCTGTTCTACCTCTGCCGTGCCCTCCTCTGAACTTAGGGCCCATACTGGTCTGTCATTGTGAAAACAACAACATTGATCAGTACATATAGATTGTAAAAACAATCCGTTATGAACCCATAGTTCAACCTAAAGCCTAGGCTCTGATACCAATCAGGATGCGGATTGCGTGCTCGAAATCCGTGCCATCGAGATCATGCTCGATGATCCCTAGGACAAATCACACAATATCTGTATATAAAGCGGAAATATACAGATAAAATCCCACAGCGATAAGTAGAGTCATCTAACGAATCAATCTAAAAGTAAGAACAATAAAGAAACCTTCATTTATAAATGTAAAAAGTATACATCCTCAAAAAGGAACCAAAAAGAACCATCGGTGACAGACATCCATCACCCAAACAATGGTTCCCAATGATGGTTCCGATAGAATGTATAATAACACTATAAAAGAAATAAAATATCTACAAAAATTAATACAAAAGTGGCCACCAGGCACACATAATCCAAAGTCTCCAAACAAACCTAAAACCCCAAAACTGTCTAAGCTATACCCAGTCTATGGGTAAAAGTCGTCAGCTGGGACGTCCGTCTCCTCGTCCTCAACCTCACCTCGGGATCGGTGAGATGCAGGTCGCTCTCGGTCGCTGCACTGAGTCACCGCCTCAGAACCTAAATGTTTACAAAAACAGGGTGAGCTACATCCTAGCTCAATAGAAGAATTCCAAATAAATTTGCATTCTAATTGCATAACATGGTCATCAAAGAACAAAACTGAAAATATGCAACAGATGTATAAAACATGAGACATTTATCCAAAATAGTACAGAATTGATGAATACAACATATAATGACTTAGTGTAGTATACTTAAGTAACTCCCGTGAGTATAGCACGTGGTAGCCAGATTTGGTCCGATGGATAATCCCAACCATCGTCGTTCACATGAACAATTTCGGAATTGCAACAATGCCCCACACATGGAGTGCAATTGTGCCGAGGATTACAAAGCAAATGCACAAGTGTGCCTGAAACGGATATACCTATCAAACCTCAAATCACATGCATACTTATCATACTTAACAGAATTCAGATTTCGGATACGGATATCAAATGTCGGATCAAGTACATAATAGAATGCTCATACATATGCTAAACATGCTTTTAAAACAGAATTAAACTATGCTGAGATATGTATGACAGATATAAACCATGAGATCAAAAATAAATGCAATTTCGGTTGAATTCCCCTACCTCGGATCAAGCTCCTTCTAAGCAAATCCCAAGCTTTTCCAAGGCATCTTAGTCTGATCCTAGACCATAAACATGTTACTCTAGGTGTTAGAGTGACAGTTGTGGAATCGCACAATGTCCAAATGGTTCTTACTTATAAATTTTCTAACTGTCTGAAAATAGGGTTTATTGATCGATCAATACCTTGTTGATCGATCAATGAACTCTTTATTGATCGATCAACACCCTTGTTGATCGATCACCAAAGCACAAACTGTTTGTATATATTGTACACAATTGATCGATCACCATGTTGGTTGATCGATCAATGGTCAGGTTGATCGATCACCACCACTGTTGATCGATCAATACCCAGTCAATTGATCGATCAATACCACCATTGATCGATCACCAACATTAATCCAAAATTCACCAACTCTCTGCCATTAATGTTCCTTTACTATATATATATAAATTGATCGATCAACACCCTTGTTGATCGATCAATTCCACACTCAGTGATCGATCAACACTTTGTTGATCGATCAATTCCACACTCAGTGATCGATCAACACCTTGTTGATCGATCAATAATGACGAATTTTCAGTCATTAATGGAGTTCACCAAACAAATTTTTCTAACTTATTTTTCCTTCCAAAAATTCATTAAAATCTTAAATATTCATACAGAACCTATATTTAGGGCATCCAACTGCCCATTTTAAACAAGAGAGCTCACCTCTATGTGGGCCCTTTTTGGGGTTTCGGCAAACACTCCGGATGAGGGTTTCGGATCAAGCTCTCGGAGTTTATCACCGATCCGAGTTCGACGAGTAACCTTTTAGCTCACGGTTCAAAGATGCGAGACTTCACACACACAACCCATACCTAAGCTTTATCCATTGGTCTTTACATACCCTAGCTTAGGAAACTCACCTTTCAATCTTGCTAACCCTGTTTTATACAAAAACCCTCTTGAAAACTCACCTAGCTACAGACTCCTTAGCCGTTAGAGTAACTAGAGCAAGGGGAAGAAGAAGAAGAAGAAGAAGAAGAACTTCCTCTACCTCTCCCTTCCTTCTCTTATAAGCTACCAACTGAAATATCTAAATATCTTAGATATTTCAGTTGCTTCTCTAATTTTGATTTCGGTGTGAAACACCAACATGTCGATACGGCGTAGTGTACCGTCTCGACATCGTACTCAACTCGGATCGAAACGGGTTTTCATACGTGAACTAACCTACTTATAGGCTAATATTATTTCTATTAATATTATTTTCAAAGTTTTAAATTTTCTGTCTCGATTTCCGTGCCAGGCACGTACATCGATGCGGTTAGTTTCTGGTTCAAATTTTCTGGGTCATTACAATCTGTGATATGTGGAATCAAATATTGATCGTCTAATAGGTGGGACGTACATGATCTCAAGATCCTTTTTATAGATGATCGGGGTTAAACCCAATCTGCATCATCTGATCCGACTCAATCAATGGGTTTTACGGGTCTCCAACATAAGCGCTTTCAGAGAATGTGTAGGCGCGATTAAAGCTATCCCATTATATAATTGCAGGCAATAGCTCCCACTATTTGAAGGGAGCGACTACTCTGAAAGCGCCCATGTCTCAGACGCCTTAAAAATCATTGATTCCTTCGAATCAGATGATGGAGATCATTTTTCATCCCAATCTTCCATACAATAAATCTTGAGATCATGGCACACTTATTAGGCGGTCAGTTAGTCGATCAGTTTATGATTCCATGTGTCACAAGTCCCAAAAAATAGTTCTAAAATTACGTTTGAGTCTGATGAATGTTCTATTGTATGCGATCCACCATATATTAGTGTCTAAACGTTGTTGAATGGTCTGTCGTATGCGATCCACCATATATTAGTGTCTAAACATTAATATATATAATACATAGAAGCCGTAGCAGTTTTCATATTTTTCCCTTAAATGGTGTCACATATGTGTGAGAGAGAGAAACTTCTACATCTAGGGGTGTAGAAGGGTCGGGTCAAGTCGGGTCAACTTGACGGGTTAAGCAATACAACCTACACCAACGGATTTGCTTTCAGATTTCTTACCCATCAGGTCGACTCGAAAATCTCAGCCATTTGATTAAACAGGTCTGGCTCTGGTTATAGTTTTCTGATATGAACCCGTCTTGACCCAATCCAACCCGACTTGACCCAACACCCTACCTTATATGTTTAACTTAAGTTTGCCCAACCTAACCTGAATCTTTTCTAATCGGGACGGTCGGGCTGAGTCGGGTTCTGATTAAGGGTTTCAATAAATCGGCTCTCTAAGATTTCATTATCTAATTGTTTCCAAAAAAATGAAAGCTAGGCATAATTTCCTTATCTAACTCATCCTTGTATTTATAAGGTGTGAGTTGGGTTATATTAGTCAACCCTCACCACTATAGTTGGTACTCTCTCATCACGCTCCACAATTGTCATATGTGTACACGTGCTCGCCGTCTTGTCGAGGTCGCTCACCGAATGACCGTATAAAAAATATGGTGTCAATCGAGTGAAAATGAGTGATGAAACATAATATAATTTTACTAGTCAATTTTCCGTAGTTGACACTATTGACTCCACAATTTTATATTTTCTTATTTTGATTTTTTTTTCTATATATATAATAGTTATGTTCATCAAGTCGTTCCTTTATGTAGCAACTGATCATGTGCTTGAGTGCCATGTGACCGTAAATTAATATGGGACCAAATAAGTTACCGAGTCCTTAATACCAAGCTATCTTTATCGATAGTAGTAAGGAATGATGGGATTCGATAGAAGCATTCACGAATAAAACTCATGAGCATTGCCCAGTCTAGGCAATAAGAAATGGTCATGTCAAGCCACGGGTGTATTTCTTTTTTTCATTTTCAAGTGTTTCATATAGATGATCATCACATGAACCACACAATTTAAAATTCACGCATATTAAAGCATTTGAATTGTAACGACCCCGAAAATTAGAACACGTGCCTGACTGCTTTGATCCGCGTGCCCGGCGCGGAAACCGAGGTTAATTTAAAAACTTTAAGGTTATATTAATTTAAATAATGTGGCACCGTGATGAGATGAGATCACGTGTGAAATTTCGTTTAGATCTGAGACGCGTAGAGGGTAGATGGAACACGTTGCGCAGAAGCAACTGTGTTCATACTTCACACCGGAATAGACACCAAGGGCAAAATAGAAATTTTGCTTGAGAGAAGTAGCTTATAGAGGAAGGATGGGGAGACAAGAGAAGAGAGACTTCATTCCTTCTTCTCCTTCATCACCTTGCCCTGTGTGCTCCATAGATTGGAGATTGATGCTAAGAAGTGTGAAAGAAATCATTGAGAGAGAGAAGAAGAAGGGTTAGCAAGAGAGAAGAGGAGAGATTCTAAGCTAGAGGAGCTAGACCTAAGGGTTTGAGTTACCTAGGGTTTGAGATTGTAGTGAGAGACCCCGATCTGAACTGCAGCCGAGGAATTTCTCACGAATCCGCACCGAAGAGGAGCTCCGAGATCTAGGTTCTGGAAACCCTCTTTTCGGGCCATTGCCGGAACCCCAAGAAACCCACGAACAAGGTGAGTTGTGTGTGTTAAATAAGGTTAAATGAGTAGTTTAAAGGGTAGGTTTATGATGTATTAATGGTGATTGCACAACCATTAATGGAGAGAGAGCAAAAATGGAAGGAAAGGTGAACTCCATTAATGACAGCTTTGCTGTCATTGGTGATCGATCACCAAGGTGGTGATCGATCGATAAGAGTTAGTGATCGATCACCAAGGTGATCGATCAATCAGATAAGTTTATAGGAAGAATGAGAGTTGAGAAGTTGAGGCCCGAGGTGGTGATCGATCACCAAGGTGGTGATCGATCTACAATGAGTCTGGTGATCGATCACCAAGGTGGTGATCGATCTACAAAGGTGTTGGTGATCGATCACCAAGGTGGTGATCGATCAATTTGTATAAAAATTTATGTGGACAGAGAGAGGAGTTTTTGAAGCTTACTGTGGTGATCGATCACCAGGCTGGTGATCGATCTACAAAGGCTGGTGATCGATCTACAAAGGCTGGTGATCGATCTACAAAGGCTGGTGATCGATCTACAAAGGCTGGTGATCGATCTACAAAGGCTGGTGATCGATCTACAAAGGCTGGTGATCGATCTACAGTGGGTGGTGATCGATCACTCACCCCTGCTTTTGCCTGTCTTGAATTCATGAAGTAGACACCCCGGATATTGTGCCGGGTAGTTCTCTGACATTCCTAACACTTAATGTGCTGTGCATTTGGTATAGGATAAACCCTGACACGTCGAAAAAGCTTTGGATTTGCTTAGAAGATAAACTGATCTGAGGTAGGGGAAAATTCAACTTAAAGTGTATCTAAATTTAATTGCATGATATCTTAACATCGTATTCTATCTCTGATTTTCGAAAGCATGCCTGCATATGCATTAAACTCTGATTCCCGTATTCTGATATCTGTTTCTGTTCTTTGCATATGCTCTGATAATCTGCTCTGATAATCTGCTATGATAATCTGCTCTGATAATCTGATTCATGAGGTAATAAGTATGTATTTGATTTGAGGTTTAATATTCAGACGATCCCCACCGACTCGGCGGTATATCCGTTTCTTGCACAATGTGCAGTTGCTTGAAAATCCTCGGCAAAATATGCACTCCATGTGTGGGGCATTATTGCATTCCTGAAAATTGTTCATTGAACGACGATTGGTTGGGGTTTCCTATCGGCACAAATCTGGCTACCACGTGATATATATACACGGGAGTTACTTAAGTTAGAGATATGTATGATTTAAGTCATTTAAATCTAATAAGCACAGCATCTTGCTAATTCCGGAGTTCAGTTTACTTTTGCCAGTTATGCATTCTGATTTCCTGCATGTTTGAGCATCAATCTATATCTGTTCAGTTTCGTTTCACTTGTCGATCTAAGATATGTTCTGCAATCATGTTTAATAATTTAGATGTAAATTAATTGAAATTCTTCTACTGAGCTAGGATGTAGCTCACCCTGCTTTCTGAAATCTTTTAGGTTACGATCGATCTAGATCTTGAGCGATCCGGATTATCACCGGATCCCGAGGCGGAAGGGCGAGAGGAGACGTTGAGCGACGAGTTCTATCCTTAGCCTGGGTATTGATGCCCGACATTTTGTACTTTTGATCTTTTGGATTTACTGTGTGCCTGGTGGCCACCTTTGTATAAACATATGTAGTTCTACATTTATTTATTTTATGTTAGTCCACATTCCATTTCGGAACCACTATCGGGAACCATTGTTTGGGTGATGTACGTCCATCACCGATGGTTCTTCCTGGTTCCTTTTTGGGAATGTGTATGTTCTTCCTTACATTAAATATTGTTGACGTGTATTTAGTGTAGAAATTGGTTGACTCCGACTACAGCTGCTCGGATGTGTCCACCTAGCTTCCGCTATATGCGCGGACACGTGTGATCGATCCGGGATCATCCAGAGTATGATCCTAACGGCACGGATTTCTGGAGACGGAAATACGGGCTGTTACATGAATCATCAAATCAAATCATTATAATATGGACTAAACATCGATCCAATCAAATCATTGGGACAAAAAAAACGATCTCTATCATCTGATTCAAGGCAGTCGATCAATAATTTTTATAATGGGAAACCATGTGTTCTTCACCAGTTTAACGAGTGCAAATAACTTCATCCATTTGTTTTTCTTCTTTTTTCATCAGGTGCTATAGGGCCCATTTATGGGTGTATCGGTGTGCCACTGCAACTTTAGGTCTAGCAAGCGGAGATTTGAAGACCGATGCATCGACATATTGGCTGGGACCGAGGCCTACATATATAATAACCATTTCATTCTATTTCAGTGTCCTTGAAATCCGTGAATACTAATTTGATATTCGTGAATATTCAAAATTTTGAACCCAAAAAATCCGTGCAGTCTTGATTACTCAAAAGATTTTGAAGTAGTATAATAGTGCAAAACATTTATAGCATGAATCCTCTTTTTGCTAAGTGCCCTTTTTTTCTTTCTATCTTTTAAGAATCCGGAAATTTGAGTTTTTTCAATTTTATTTCCGTTCAATTTCAATTTGTTTTCTTTTATTTTCTCAGTTTTAAAGTTTTTTTAAAACAATTTGAATTTATTTATTTGTTTTCTCATCTTATCTCTTTGATTTTCATGGGGCTGAAAATTCGCATTAACAAGCACATGTGGACTAAGATTTGTCAGTGTACGGGGAGCCAGCCAAAGTAGCACATGACTCCTCTACCAAACCCAAACTAAAAATATAAAGTATTAAAAAACATCATTTAATGGTGTTTCAGATTACAAGGTGGAGCACCTTATCATCGAAATCTCTCACACCATATATCTAAATATCTTGATCAAAGAAGTACGTGGCACAATAGGCTCAAACTTTTATTTTTAAATTATCTTTAGGGATGTGTGGCAAGTAGCATAAAAAATTGATTCTGATGGCATGTTTATAATATGAAGACCTATTGTGAAGAGGATTGGAATGAAAAACGATCTCCATTGAATGATTCTAAGCCATCAATGATTTTTCACATGTACCCTTAAAGAAACATTGGGTGCAAATAAAGGTTTTTATAAAATGATAGATGGGTAGGTCAAATGAAAAGGGAAATGCGTGAAACGTGTGAACTCTGAAGATAAGAATAAGTACTAAGAAAAGGAAATTAATAAAAGCAATAAGTAATTTAATAAAAGCTAGGAGTCTGTATCTTTCTGCACCACGTAAATTCAATATTAATTTATTTAGAAATTGAAGCATCACATGTCCAATTAGGGTCTATAAATTGATCATCGAATAGGGTCTACAACATATCTCCATCGACTGGTAGTTTGAGAGAGAGAGAGAGGAACAGAGAGAGAGATGAAGAATGTGCAACTGATCATAATGGTGTTGGCAGCCATCTTCGCGATGTCTGCCTTCTCCATCGATGCTCGGCTCAACCACCAGTTGGTTCTCAAAGCTATGGGCATCAACACCGGTAAACATAACCACCATTTTAGCTAAATCTGAGAAATAAGATGTAATATGTGTTCATACATAACTTCTCTATCTTTATAAACATAACCACCATTTTATCTTTATATTACATATCTTCTTTGCTAGTATATATAATCAGAGAAATAATAAAAACAATTATTATTTCTCTCATCCTATCTCCTTCTCTCTCGACACTTGTCTCAAACGTGCACTTTGCCAGTATATATAACTTGAAATTCCATTAATAACATGTGACGTTTTACTATATTTTCTTTTCAGTTTCTAGCCATTCCTACGGTGAGAAATCGTGCGACCCTTGCATATGCACCAGAAGCTATCCTCCGACCTGCTGGTGCGGCTATCTTGGGGAGAAATGCTACGATGCTTGTGCCTGCATCTGCAGTCAATACCCTTCTCCTTTTACTGCGACCTGTTATTGTGAGGATGATGAAAAATTACTGTGCTATTGACCTAGCAGAAAAGCCGGATAAGTAGCAGAAAAGCCAATAGGTTTTTGCGAGCGTGCTATCTATCTTTAAATAAAATAATGTAAAGCTCGTAGTAGTAGCTCTACATGTTGTGGCATATATGTATCAGTTGATGAATCTATCAACTTCTCTTGTCGATATAGGCAGAGCTGTTTCTAATGCCTTTTCTTCTCTTATTGTTTTGCACTTTTCCTTTACCATCAATGCCTGAGTTTCGTGGGGCTCACAACATGTGGGAGAACTATATATACTGAGATCCGTGAAAATGAAATATTTATGGGGTGTCCTAATACATCATAAGCACACCTTAATTATGGTTAGTGCACCCCATCACTTAACGACGATTGGAGGCCTATGAATGGGCCACTCTCTTGAATCCTTCAAAAAATCCTAAGCATCTGATAGAGGGCACCTTTGTTTTTATTTGGCCCTAAATTTTTCCCTACATGGTAGGCTATTGAAGAGTAAGACATAGCTACCAAAATCTCCATGTGTTTTAGTGAAAACAAACTCTGATAATACCTTTTTTTTTTGTGTTTTCATATGACGCCCAAAACACACTTAAAAAGCATTTTTTTTTTATAAAATACTATTTTTTTCTTTTTAAATCACGATTTTATGTTTTAGATGGGTTTTCTACAAAAAAATTTCAAAAATTTCCTTATTTTGTTAAAAGAATATTTCTTTTAAATATTTTAAAATATTTTCATTACCTTTTTCCAAATGCTTCCCAAAATGAAACTATTGATGGGATAATGCCTCCTCACCGACATTTATACACCAAAATGGTGTTCGAATGATCTCATGTCATTAAAGTTAGATTTTTTTTTTCTCGTATCATTGAAGTAATGATTTATCATAATTTTGATGAACATTTGTGATCAATCTAAATTTTCTAAGTGACAATCTATCCTTGGAACATGTCTCATCCTAAAGAAACTAACATGCGGATAAATGGATGTAAACCATCTAATTGAAAAGTTTATTATCAGTCGTTAAAAAATACAACAGTTAATGTGATAGTCCCTGGAACATCCGATGGTTTATCTCTCCTTAAAATATTATTTTTGGGCAAGTTGCACTTCAATCTATGGTCTATCCCTTTGACGGCACAGATCACCAGCCCAAAGCTTAAACGCTTAAACCATTGATGATGTGAGATCATTTAAACATCATTTTGGAGTTTATTTGGAGAGTGTCAATTATAGATGTTCTATTATAGGCTCAGTTTTAAGTGAGTTAATTTGAAGGTATGTTGATCTTCAGTTGGCAAAAGGGAACATGATTGATGGTTGATGGTATGGGATTCACGTTCACTTTTTGAGATGTGTGCCACATAGAATTAACATCTGATCGTTGGATGGTAGCCCTATGATCTCAAGCATTGAGGCAAAAAACAATTTATATCATCTGATTTGAAGTAATCTAACGGATTTTTCCCTTGCTTAAGTGAGGTTGCTATAGCCAAATTAAATACATGCAGGTCGTTTCTAATGAGAGAGTTTAGCACAGAGAGGCCCTTGCTGCTCCATCATTAATATCCCCGGGACCTGCAAAACATATATTCAACTAATGATCCTTTATTATCTCTAATGAAGCCCCAAATGAAGGCACCTTCATCACTAACTCACCTATCAGTACTTCTTTTCATAAGGTCGGTCTTCAGTTTTGCCCAAGTCATCAATACTTCTTTTCATAACGTCAATCTTCAGTTTTGCCCAAGGACACTGCTTCCTGGTGACAAGAACGCGGTGACTAATATTCCAAAGAGATAGAATCTGACCATCAGACGGATCGCATTCTAAGCATTTCTCCTTGTCCATTCTAATAACTTTACAAATTTTCTTAAGCAAAATTTTATTTTGAACTTACTCCCCCTCCTACTCTTCTCGTGCCATACGTTCAAGAACGGAGCCAAGGGGGGGCTAACAGGGGCCATGGCCACCCGGCTTATTTAGTTTTTTCTCTTTCTCTTTAATTTATCTTACCTATACGTCAAAATGATTGACCCCGTCTAAATAAATGCACAGTTGAGCTCTCTCTCTCTCTCTCTCTCTCTCTCCTATCTTTTAGGCATCTCCTCTCTCCTATCTTTTAGATGTCTCCTCTCTCTTATCTTTTAGACGTCTCCTCTCTCTCTCCTAACCAAATACACTATTTTAGTCTCTCCTATTTTTTTATGAGCAATAGTTCAACCACCGTCCTAAAACTTCTTTTCTTAAATTATATCCTAATACATATCTCTCCCTCTCTAACACAGGATTAGGCCATCGAAATGTCATTTTTCTACTATTTTATCCAAACAGACCTTAAAAGTTAAAAATGAGGCTTAGCCCAATTAATATGGCTCTCAGCTATGGCAGATTGGCCCTAATGCCTATTGATAGGAGCACGAATATATATAAACAAAAAATTTCTTTTTCTTTTTAAATTTTGTTAATAGTAAATGAATGTTATTTTTATTTTTTATAACATTATATATTTCTTATTCATACTTTGGCCCCCTCCCATGAAAGTTTCTAGCTCCGTCCCTGCATACGTTCCAAATAGTTGTCACAAAGCCTATTTTTATCATTTTAGTGTGTTTTAATCCTATAGCTTTACTAGCACAATGTATCATTGAGTGCTTTGTATCAAATGTTGGATATTGTTTTTCATCCCCATCTTCAACACAATAGATCTTGAGATTATGGTCAGGCCATTAGAATGTCATATTTTTTTATCATGTTCGATATACGCCTATGATCATGTTCATTTTGTGGATGTGTGCCACATGGAATAAAAATTTGAGTATCTGATGATATGCCCATGATCTCAAGATCCATTAGTTTGAATAGTGGGATGAAAAATAACCTATGTCGTATGATTCAAAGCAATCAATAGTTGATTCCCATGAAACCAAGTTGAGAATGAGTATATGGTGTTTTATTAATTACCACAATTTAACTCGTATTTAAGTAGTTAGGTAGTTAATGTGTTCAATCTCATATGAATCATAAATCCATAAAATTTGACCAAAATATGATCACAACATGATTGAATATCGTTGTTATGCACACATTTGTACAACTATATGGCGTACATCCAGTAATTAGAAAACGCAGGAAAATGAGTTCAATACAAAAAATAAGACTATTAGCGGCAGCCAAAAGTGCCGCTATTAATAAAAAAAACCTTGTTATTTCAATAGCGACAGTTTTTTTTTAATAGCGATAGTTTTGGCTGCCGCTAATAGTCTTATTTTTTGTAGTGATTTTTCGAAAAAATCGAAATCGAGTTTTGTTAGTAACTTAAAGAACGCATCCGGAAAAGCCAAAAGTTTGAGTAAGCAAGTAATCTGCATGATTCTGGTCAAGCGTGAATACTGAGAACCGTTTTGTGCATAAAAATTCAAAGATTAGGATTGTATCCAATCTCCCCCTTCTAGCAGTCTGAAAATAAGTGACCAACACTAGATAATAACTTCTTTTTTTTACCATTTTCGATACCAAGCCCCGGTGAGAAAGGGGAAGGATCATTGTTAGGCTCACATATCGACCGAGCCATCATCCATAGTTCCACCTCTTCCTCTTCCTCTACACCACTCGCTTTCCTTGTATCTTAGCATCTCTAGAAGAAGACAAGGTTTTCAATATATTTATTGGCATTAAAGTGTAGTGATTCAATTTCATAATTTGATACACCTAATTTATTTATATGTGTCTAATAGCCTATACACCGCATGCCATAATTTTTTAAAACGTCTTAATTAAAAATATATGTTTTAGTTTTTCAAACTCTTATATTTATTTCTATCATTAATTGACACAAGTTATGTGGTAGCCTATTGGTTAGAGGCTTGAGTTAAAGACAAGAAATCAGAGGATTGAATCATGGTATATTGGTTTTAAACCTTTATTTTAGACCTTGAAATAAATGTCTATACATCTTTCTATAGTGCGTTAGCCTAACACCGGATGTTTTCCTAATAAGCTAAAAAGGTATTAAGGGAAAAACCCTAAATCATAATCTCATTTAGAGTTCTTCTTAAGAATAGAGGTTCTTCTCGTAAGAATTCCTAAAGAAGAGATTCTAGATCCTCTTTTTCTAGAACTTTTCTTTTGTAAGATCAGTGAGACGTTTGCATTTATTCTCAAGCGGCCTTCGCCTCCTTCTAAAGGCATCGTAGTGGTAAGGAACTCGATTGAATCACGGAGATACAATCGATCTAGGTATAGAGAAATCATGCTTTTATTTAAAACTTAAATGTTGAATCAAATATAATTTTCATAGTAAAAATGACTTTTTATTGCATAAATAACGAATTGTATGGCTTAGATGTGAGGCTTACTATGATGAATGTTTCTAATGTTGAGATTTATGTTCATAAGAACCAGGTACAATCCTACTATACAAATTTGGGGCACTTCACGGAATGCTCTCTGGTCAAAATCGATCGATTGTGTTTGGAGATCGATCGATTTTGGACGCTAAGGCATAGTATGCTCACAGGTCTTAATCGATCAATCGAGTTTGGTTAATCGATCGATCAATTTTTTGGACGATACTTCATGGAATGCTCTCTAGTCAAAATTGATCGATCGATTTCTGGGCGATAAATAATGTCATGCTCTCGGGTTGGGATCGATCGATCGATTCTAAAAATCAATCAATCGAGCCTGACAAATAAATTGGTTTGAAACTTACAAAGAGGAATCGATCGATCGAGCAGGTAAATCGATCGATCGATTATGAATGGGCAGGTTTCTTTTTGAGTTCTTTTTACAAATGTCTCTTTAAATGTTAATATTTATGTGCAATGACTATATTAATATGCACTTCAATGTTTTATGATGATGCACGAATTGCATGATTAAAACACATGAACAAGATAAAATGTTAAGCCATGATCATGTTTGATTAGACCCAATGTCTTGAGAGAGACGGAATCTAACAAACATTAAATAATAGGCATTAGACCTAACATCTTAAGAGGGATGGAGTCTATCTAAACAATGAATAAGAAAGTATTAGACTCAACGTCTTGATCGAGACAAAGTCTAACTAAACATGAATAAAGAAGTATTAGACTCAATGTCTTGAGCGGGGTGGAGTTGGGATCGAACCTATGAACCTACGAACTTGAGGTTGCAATATTATCAACCTTTCATTGTGCTACATCCCCAAGTTGATGATTGTATCTTATCAGCGATAAATATGAAATATTGTCTATTGCTAAAAAAAATTGTATAGAAATATAAAATCAGTTTGATTCTAAATTGTGTATTTTGAGATGTGATAATGCTAAAGAATTCTTCTCATTTGATTTTATTCAAATTTGAAGAAATATGATATTATACCTTTATCGATAGTAGTAAGGAATAATGGAATCAATAGAAGCATTTAGGAATAAAACTCATGAGCAATGCCACTCTAGGCCATGAGAAATGCTCATGTTAGGCCACGGTGTACTTTTTTTCATTTTAAAGTTTTCATATATATGATCATCACATGAACCACACAATTTAAAATTCACTCATATTAAAGCATTGGAATCATCCAATCAAATCATCGTAATATGGATCGAACATCGCTTAATATAGACCATTGTTGGTCCATATTAAATCGCTTTCATGAAATGACTCAGCTCTAACTCCACTACAAAAAATAAGACAATTAGCGGCAGTTTTTTGCAAAAAGAAAACTGCTATTAACAAAAAAAAAAACTATTAAAGGCTATTAAGACTATTAGCGGCAAGGGTATTAGCAACAATTTTTTTGTAAATAGCAGCATTTTTTACTGCTGCTAATAGTCTTATTTTTTATAGTGATCAACCTACTTTAAAATTATAATAAATAATTAAAAAAACTCTACGTCTCAACCGAAACTGAGACGTATCGGCTGATACGGTATCGGATACCCGAGTTGAGATACCGATACATATCGGGCAGATTCGTATCGGTTTTCCAAGAAACCGATACGTATCGCCGATATGTCGGTATCAGCCGATTTTTATACCTTAGGTATAAGTGATGGCCATCCACATGAAACACTTAGCCTAAATGGATGCTTTTCATAGAAAATTTCATTTAAAGTGGTGATTGGAGCCCATCCCAAGAGGTGGCAAGTGTTGTTTGCCCAAAGAGATAGGTTGCAAATTCGAGTCCAGGAATCAACCTCTATCTAAAATGGCGGTTAGGTTGCCTACCATTTACCTCTCTCAAACCCTACTGAAAGAAAGAGAGCCTTCTGCATTGGGTGCAACCTTTTATCAGAGCCGGTCCCTAATACTGATGATGATGAAAACAAAATAATTTCATTATATTTACAACCACCCCACACAGAGCTAAATCCCTATTATATTTTATTGCCATTCAATGAAATTTTCTACATTAGAAAGAAAATAAGCAACAGCATTCAATAATAGGGTTCTACTCTATTCCCCCACCTCCTTTAGAATGAAGGGAATTGGATCCTGAGGAACACTTCCCATTAGGCAAGGGGCACTCGATGAAGTTAGACCCGATCGTCCACACGCAGATAAATCGATACAATTGTTTATTACCCGAACTATCGGTGTTGCATTCGATTCGGTCCGTGACACTGTCACTTCCTTATGGCCTCGCTTCGCTCTCTAAAGTATAAAATCCATCGTCTGGCTCAATCCCTAAATACCGTCACAAAAATAATTCAAAAAACTAATTTAAAAAATGATTGATTGGTAGAGTATAATTGCAATTATTGCACCTCAGAGTAACCCTTTGAACTTGTTGATTACTTGAACCTGGCCTGAATAATTATTCAGGATGGGCCGGGGTGTTTCTAATTACTAGGACTTAGGGCTGTATAACCCCTTAAGGCTTGTGGCTAGCTTATCAACCGGGCCTACTTTGGTTAGCCAATATCCAACCCATGGTGGGCTGGACCAAGCCTGACCCATTAATCCTCAGACATACACCTAAGTAGAATTTTGAAATGGCTAACTAATTGAGTATATTTTTAAACATCTATATTGTGGAGTACATAGTTCTGTTATACTCCATTAATCAATCATTTCGAAGATTTATTATTGAAATATGATACTAATTGCAGTATTCTCACCAGCATTCTTTAGAATTTGCAGGATGTCTGCTTTGCTTCTCAACGCGAGAGTAGCTTTGAAGTATCCGTGTTGATTGAAAACAGACTCAGCGCAGGTCCCGTGCTTTTCCCATTCATGTTCCCAAAATGCCGAACCGTTGCCGCTAGGGCAAGCGAGAGTTGGCCACGCCTTTTGCAGTTGGCTGACGAGGTCCAAAATCTACACACAAATATAACTGTAAGTTATATACTTTTCTCCGTTCCGATTCGAGGGCATTTAAAAGTACAAGATAAGCCATTTTAGGACTTAAAAATAAACTTTAACCAATGATCAATGAAATTATGGCTGGAAAAGTGGCTGGATCAAACTTTCGAAAAAATTTCAATGATTTCCCCCAAACGGTATTAATTTTGGCTTTTTTATATATTATATATTTTTATTCTCTCCGAAATTTTCCCAAAAAATTCTACATTTTTATCAAAATTGTACCAATAATTAAATAAAAAAAACTCACGTTAGAGATTTTTCTAACCACGGATCTCAAGGGACAAGAAGAATTGAAGTTTCGACCCTAGGACCTCATCAAGTCATCATATTCCAAAAATCTAAGAAAGGATGGTCCGCTGGGGGTTGGTCATTTAAGAGCCCCATTGATGACCATAAATTCGGCATATATAGGAGATTCAATTTATTTGAAGATTTCTCACAGGAAAACACCTTTGACTGCCATGAATCCGATGATGGCTGCCTTGAATCGGATGATGGGGACCCTTTTTTATTCCAATTTTTCATACAATAGATCTTGAGATCATGACCCTTCAAATAGTTAAATCTTGATTTCACGTGGCACACATCACCAAAAGTGATCGTGATCGTGATCATACTTATCAGATGCTCACTTTTGGGGATGTGTGCCACGTTGAGTCAACATCTGACCGTCTCATAGGTGCGCCATGATCTCAAGACCCATTTTGTTGAAGATTAGGACAAAAAACAACCTCTAATGTCGGATTCTCGGATAGGTTCGCCATGATCTTAGGACCTATTTTGTTGAAGATTGGGACAAAAAATATTCTCTATCGTCTAATTCAAGGCAGTCAATAATTTTTATGGTGAAAAATCATGTGTTCTTCACAAGATTAACGGGTGCAAATAACGTCATCCATTTTTTTTCTTCTGTTTTTTTTATCAGATGTTGGTAAAGCCCACTTATGAGTCTATCGGTGTGCCATCCCAACTTTAGGGGGAGATATGAAGACCGACGTATCGACATATTGGCTGGGACCCATAACTTAGATCACATTAAGCCTTTAAAACAGGAGTAGTATGGTCATTTGATAAATAAGATTGATAGCCCTTTAGGTAAATATTTCGGGTAAAATATTAGATATAGGTATAAAATTGACATTATTTTCTAAAGGGAGCCATTACTTGCACACATTTTTTAAGTGATTGCACCGAATTTAAAGAAAGATTTGACATTTTAAGGATATATGATAAATGCAATATGGGCGGTTTGATTTGAAGTTCATGATCAATAGATCTCTAGTACATAAAATTGGAGCAAAACACGATATTTGTCATATGATCTATTGTAGTCAACTGTTGAATTATATAATAGTCTTTGACTCCATTTAATCAAATGATAAAAACTATATTTTGTTCTAATCTTTTGCAATTGATATCTTTAAATTATGGCCTTCAAATCAAACAGGCTTAGATGATGATTTTACATAGTAGAGGTCGCCAAACTTGCAAGTCTTTCTTTTAAATTTGGTGCAATCCGATGCAATCACTAAAAAAGAGTGTGCAAGTAATGGCTCCCTTTTCTAAAAGAGACTTATTATGATAAATTTATCATTATTTTATCAACGTAAAGGTGGTTAGTGCATTTAAAGCTGCTCTATTTGGAAGTGGATTTCAATATCCTTAGGTGCACCTTTCCCTGCATCTTTGAAAAACAAATAATAATTTCTCATAAAAAATAAAAAAAAATTTAAATATACAAAAATAAAAATTCATCATCTTCTTATAAGAACTTTAGACCCTCGAATATTTTGTTTAAAATAAAACTAAATTGGTACCATTATTTGCACAATTGCACCCATTAAAAAAGTTGGTGCCCTCACTACAAAATAATTGATTGCTTTGAATCAAATGATAAAAACTAAGCCCATAATACATGCAGGGGACAAAAACAATCTTCGTCTACTCATCAATGCATTCAATGGTTTTAGGACTGGGTACGCATACCTTTTAAAGGACCACAAATAATGGCATCCAAAATATAATTAAATCAATGGACATATATGGTAAAGTTACTTACTCTCTTTCCGAAAATAATGTCAATTTTATACCCATTTCAAACATTTATGAGAGAGAAAATTTCTATAAAATGTTTACCTAAACGGCTATCCATCTTATTTAAAAACTGACCAAATTATCCATGTATTAAAGGCTTAATAAGATGTAAATTATAGGTAAATATGTAATTTTATAATAGAATTAGGTTGGGATTAGTTCAAGTGTAAGCTTAGGATTATCCAAAGTTATCAAAAAAAAAAAATTATAATAGAAAGTATATATTTGAGATACCTTTTTAAGTAAATTTTTTTTGATAAAATCTTATATGATTATTTTTTTTTAAATGATATAAAATATTTATTATTTTCTACAATGTTCCCTATTTGGTCAAGCTAGTGCCTGATATATATCATGACTTCCCTGCACTCTTATATGTGAAAAATAATACGGTGAATGACTATTTCCCTCGAACCTTGACCAACCATTCTCTTTTTATTCACAGCACAAATATATAATATTAATATAAGGTAAATTTATCATAATAACTCTCTTTCCTAAATTAAAGTTAATTTTACACTAATTTCAAACTTGTATTAAAGGCTTAATAGGATGTAAATTATGAATAAATATGTAATTTTATAATAGGAGGAATGTTTTTGAGACACCTTTTTTAGTAAATATTTTTTGATAAAACCTTATACGATTATGATTTTTAAAATGGTATAAATTAGTTATTATTTTGTAAAATGGCTCCCTACCTGGTCAAGTGCCCTTAATATAAAAATGTTCTAAGTTCTAATATTATATTTTTCATGATATCAAAAATCGGCCGATACCGATACGTATCGGTTTCTCAACAAACAGATACGTATCAGTATCTTAATGTAGTATCGGTATCGGTATCCGCTGATACGGGCCCGTATCGGCCAATACATATTGGGTATGGGCCGATACCTCTATTTTCTTTTCTTTTTTAAAAAAAAAATAGTTTGATATGTATCGGTCCTCCATAGACCGATACCCAAGTCCGATACCGATTTTGACACCTTGATATTTTTCCTTATACCTTGGCCAATTGGCCACATTGTTAATATTTAAATTACATTTTTACTCAAATCTATTTTAATTAATCACCAAATAAATAAAAATTAGCACAGAAGAGGAAAAAATATCATACCTTGGAGTACACAAAAGGGTTTTGAGGATCGCAATTCGACGGATAACTCCCATCGTTGTAATTGGGCCAAAGTCCATGAATGCCAAAATCGGTTGCCGGCTTACCGGATTTCGGGTAGCAACAACTTTGCGATGTGTCGCAGTAGGCCCCGGGCCACTAAGCCAAAACAAATGTGAGATACCAGTAAATTTAGTACTTATAGTAGAATTAATAACACTCTCAGCCGTCACATATTTTTGTCCCTAAAGATGATCTCAATCATTAGTATCAAAAATCAAACGATACCGATATGTATTACGTGTCGGTCTCCTCGAGAACTGATACCAGTATCTGATATAGGTATGGGGGTGGCACGGTATCACTATGAGGCCAATACAGGTCAGTACCAGTTTCGATGATACCTTATCCCTATAGACCGATACCCGATACTGATACCTTGATCACAATTGAAATGCATTTCAATTGCATTTTGACATGTTCGCTCACGACTCGATCCCGATATCGGGATCAAAGCAAACAGAGATCAGACCCATTAGACCCTCGTTTGTCTCGATCGCCAAAATGACGGAATACGAGCCTAAACGAGAACACGGTGGGTGCAAATGTAACGACCCAGACCCACATGACACAATATTGTTCGATTCTGGACTTAGGTCTCCACCCCCGTTTTGTTTCTGGCATTTGCTTAAGTTCCCACCCAAAATGCGTCCTGATATATAGCGTCCGCAATCACATATAGCCCAACATCAGGACTTTTCCCTATCCGATGTGGGACTGTTACATCAAATCTCACGATAGTGAGAGAATTACGGAGAACAAGGTAGAAGAAATCAAACTCGAAATGCAGATAGAACCGAGAAAAGGGCTAAGATGAGACCCTTGATGAGAATTGGAGAAGTTGGTTCCATGGTTTCTTGCACTAGAGAGGACCCAAGTGGATTCTCCTCTGCTTTCTATCTCTATGGAAAATTATGCGTCCGATATCTATATTTATAGACAAAAATATAGGGATTTTTGGTCGGCATATTCGATGAATATGGCAATTTTCTTGCCTTCTATATCCTTTCTTTTGTAATTTTTCTCTTCTACTCATACTGTTTATGGAAGAAGAGAGTTGACTAGACGAGTTAGAAATTTGGCTTTTCTTTGGGGTGGATTGGCGAGTTTATGGGGGCAGATAAATGGTTAGAAATGAGGTCATGGCCTCATGGGTCCGAGAATGGATAAAGAGGATATGGGAAGTCATCAACTTTGGTGGTGCTCCCATCTCTATCTGCCAATTGGTGTATTGCATAATGATCTGAACCATCCAAATGTTCTCAATTCTTTACACTAGATCAATGCTCCAACTTATAATAGACATCACACTAGCTAATCATTCCTTTTAGATCTTAATTTAAATATAAGTAATGATTCGCTTTACACAACGGCTTAGATTCAATTCTCTTGTGTAGTGCTTGTACAAACTTGCACATAGAAAAAATTCATTTTTAGCGTAGCACACGAGGAAGAGACCCATACTAGGAAGAGACCCATATGAAGGGCCGGAGCAAGCGTGAAGATTAGAACTCATTACCTATTGCTTCCACAAGGGAAGAGGATAATCCTACTTTAAAGTACGAGCAATAAGGTGAATTATGGTCAAACGATATGATTGATTAGATTGAATCACCGTTGATCCTTCACCTCATGTTGCCCCGATTCTACTAAGGACTACCTTTAGGGCCCTGTTTGGATATGGGGAAAGGAAAAGAAATCATGGGAAAGGAAAGAAAATGTGATACTTTCCTATGTTTTGCAACAAAATTGTGTCACTGGAAATCATAGAAAATTTTAAAATTTTCTTTTCCATTAGAAATCGACAAATCCCTCAAAATAGGAGGATTTCATCGAAAAACTTTTGCCGATTTCTCTCTTTCTATGTCCTCTATCTCTCACTCTCTTTTTTAATAAATAAATTGAAACAAAATCAATTATTGAAAAAATTATAAAAATTAAACTAAAATAATAAAATAAAAAAAAAAAAATTTTAAAAGAAAAAAAAATAAAGATGAAATAAAAAAATCAAGAATAAAAATAACAAATAAAATAAGACTTAAAAAAAAATAATGATAATAATAATTTTTAAAATTAAAAAAAAAAATTAATTTAAAAATAAATAAATAAAAATTAAAAAATTAAAAAATTAAAATAAAATAAAAATTTTAAAATAATAAATAATAAAAATTATAAAATTATAAAATTATAAAAAATATAAAAAATATTTTTTAATAAAATAAATAAATAATAAATAATAAATAAAATTAAAAATTAAAAATTAAAAATTAAAAAAATTTAAATTTAAATTTAAAAATTTTAAAAATATTAAAAATACAAAAAATTAAAAATTAAAAATAAATAAAATAAAAATACAAAAATTTAATAAAATAAATTAAAATTAAAATTAAAAAATTAAAACTTAAAATTTTAAAAAAATTAAAAAATAAAAAATAATTTTTTTAATAAAATAAAAAAATAACAAATTAAAATAAAAAATAATAATAATAATACAAATTTTTAAAAAAAATTAAAATTTTAAAAAATAAAATATAAATATAAAAATAAAATATAAAAAAATTATAAAAAAATAAAAAATAAATTAAAATTAAAATTTTAAATTTTAAATTTTAAAATTTTAAAATAAATTAAAATTTAAAATTTTTAAATAAAAATACAGAAATTAAAAATTTTAAAAATTAAAAATTAAAAAAACAAAAATAAAATAATTTTTTTTTAATAAAATAAATTAAAATCAAAAAATAAAAATACAAAATACAAAATTTTAAAAATTAAAAAAATTTTAAAAATAAAATTAAAATACAAAAATTAAAATTAAAATTAATAAATAATAAATAATAAAATAAAATAAATTAAAAATAAATAAATTAAAAATTAAAAAAAAAATTAAAATATAAAATAGTTAAATAATAAAATAAAATAAATAAATAATAAAATAAATAGTAATAATATATAAATAATAATAATAAATAAATAATAATAATAATATAATATAATAATATAAATAAAAGAATTTTTTTATTTTTTATTTTTATTATTTATTTTAATTTAATTTATTTATTTATTTTATCAAAAGAAAGAGAGAGAGACAGAGTGATTTTATTTTTTATTTTTTTATTATTTATTTATTTATTTTAAAAATAAAGTAAAATAATAATAAAAATTAAATTAAATATAAAAAATTTAAAATTTTTAAAAATATATAAAAAGAAAAAAATTAAAAATAATAATAAATAAATAAAAATTAAATCTCTATCTCTCTCTCTCTCTCTTTTTCTTAGCTCTCTATTATTATTCTTCTTTTTAGATGCCTCTTTTTCCGAGTCTCTCTCTCCTAAAGTTTCTCTCTCTACATAATTCTTTTAATTTTTCTCTCCTCAAATTTCTCTTTCTTAAACTCACTTTTCTCTTTCATAAATTTTCTTTCTCTCACAAAATTTTCTTCATAATAGAAAATTAAATTTATTAGGTATATGAGATATACTATCGATAATGGTTATTTTCTATTTTCTATATGCCAATTACCAATTCAAACACCGAAAAACAATAAATTCTTATGAATTCCCAAAGAGCTGGAATCCATTGGATTTACAAAATCTTTTCCTATGTTTTTCGAAAATTGCCAAGCACTTAATGTTTGGACAACAATAGAAAAAGATTACCTCATAGGCGAGTGACAAATTTAATTTTTCCCAATATTTCGGTAGGGGAAAATATATTGAATAGAGATACCCTGAAATAAATAACAACTAATGAAAAAACGGGTTGAGGAGAATACTCTGGTGCGCTCAGTGGCCAGATCACATGCCACATGATAATCAACCCAAAACTAATCCCATTTGGGTTATCATGTGGCATGTGATTTAAAATGTTATATATATATATATATATATATATATATTTGCCCTCCATTTGATGGGTCAAGGATAAAGGTAACGCCCCAAAACTTTGGTGCATTGCTTTTTCCCAACTTTGACTACATATTTAATGGTGGAAAAGTCATAAAAAAAAAAAAAAAAAAATTATGGGATCTAATCGACCTTGTCTAAGTTGTAGTGGCACCCAATCCTCCTGATAGACGCCACATAATGGTCAACTTATGGCGGGTGTAGAGATTTCTCTACACCCAGGCGCATAATCCTGGGCCTCATGGAAAAACAAAATGTAAATAAATAAATAAATAAACACCTATTACCAGTGGAGATGAGTTGGGCCAACCTAACAGCCTGGCCCAAACAAAAAATTTAATGTTAGATGTTAATCAATCAAGGAACATTGATGACACTATTTTGGCGCCAAGTGTTATCTTGTGGTGCATTAAGTGATTTATTTATATCATATTCATCATTAGATTGCATAAAAAATCATCTACATCATGTGATTAAGAGCTTAAAAGCACTTTAAAGGTAAGACGACCATGCAATTATTCAAATCTGTTCAAACTCTTTATTTTTTACAGTTTGAACCTCTTGATGAGATAATTATAAAGATAATTTTTTCATGCAACCTTAGAACTTAATCCAATCTATATGTTTTCATGTGTACAAATAATCCATAACCTCTTGCCAAGTCAATTTTGGAATGAGTTGGGTTTTGGACCTTTTGGAAGTGGACTCAACCCAATTATAGAGTCCAGGCCCAATTTCTTTTATGAACTTCTTTGATCTTATTTTGCACAAATTTTGCGTAACTATGTTTATATCTTAAAAATTGGTTTGGAGTCTCAAATTCAACTTGTAGGTCCCTTCTATTATATTTAGTTATAATGGCAGGCATTCTAGTGCTTGTGGATTGTGATCCCAGTCACACTCTTATATTTCACTCTTGTGAATTGTGATAACAACCAAACATGGGCTCCCATGTGGTGGCCCCCTCAAATATTGTTTTGGTGACACGTGGAGTTTCAGCAGGCTCTATAGATCAATTCTAAAAAAACTTAAGTTTAAAAATGAATTTAGAAATTAAAAGTCAAATTTTGACTGTGATTCAATGATTTAGATTTTATGACTCAATAAATACATGATAAAAATATGGATTTTATATTTTCTTTTTTCAAAAATGATATAAATGACACTACCTTACTCTATGTGGTTGGATTTTATATTTTCTTTTTAAGAAAATGATCTAAATGACACTACCTTACTCTATGTGGTATATATATATATATATATGTGTGTGTGTGAGAGAGAGAGAGAGAAACAGATTTGGGGACCATCTGAATTAGTTTTGGATATGTTGGACTTGTTACTAGAGGTTTCGTGGGAGAAGAGAACACACCCATGTTTTAAATTGGCTCAATTGATGGTGATTGGCGATGAGCTGGTTCTCTTGGACTTAAATATGCTTTATTTTCACACTGGAAGCTTCCTAGTTTCAAAATCCGTGAAAGTCATATTTGTACTAGATTCGATGGCTAAGAAGTATGAAGCCACTTTAATGAAGTAGATTGTTCAAATTATATGCCATTTGGCCACAATTGAGGCGGCCAAGATCCAATCTCTATAGAATGTGGGCATTTATATAATTATATCGATTTAAGTAGAAAAAATAAAACTCATATGGACAACACTAAATATATGTTATTTATAGCCGTGGGATATGCATACTAGGAAAAAATTGGCATATGAGTTACTTATGTGATAATTTGGCATATGAAAATCAAAGTTAACTCTAACCACATATGTAATATTTTATTATAAAAATCATTTGAAATAATAAAATATAATTTTTTTTGTAAAAAACTAATTGAAATAATAAAATATGAAAGCTCATTGGCGTCTCAATTCCTCACTGCCATTTTTGATGTGCTATGGCAAGACGTCAAATCCACGTGGATTTGACATCTGGCTTGGAGCTCCTCCTTCAATTCTTTGCTGCCGTTTGTGTCCGTTAAATTTCTCAGGTGGAAATGTCATCTCTCTCCATTGGAGATGCTCTAAGCTAGGCTCAAACCTGCGAAGTTCATTATGTATATTTATCTGTAATATTGATATCTTCATTTCCCCTCTTCTTGATCCTACAGATGCCCATTCTTCAAACTGCAAACAAAAAAATATATATAATTTAACATAAAGATAAAAGGCCAAAAAAACAATAAAAAAAATCATACATATGAATTTCCAAAGATTCCAAGAAAAAATACCTAACAATCTTTTTAAGACTAAACTAACTACAAAATCTCCAAGACTTAACTAACTACAAAAATCTTTTTAGACTTAACTAACTACAAAATCATATAGGAATTTCCAAAGATTCCAAGAAAAAGTACCTAACAATGTCTTTTACCATGGTTTTCCACTGTTCATATGTTCTTACTCATTCAATCTGGTTGAACTTTTCACGGCCACGGACGATGAATCTGATGGTTTAAGGCTTCCATTCAGGTTCATCTTCGACTGTGGTTCATCAACTGCCCAAATGAAATGTGTACCAAAAGAAGGGGAAAAAAAGGTTGGGACTCCATAAATACATTAGACTTTCTCCAATAATGAGAGAGTCACCAATAATGAGAGAGATGGAATTCTTCAATCACAGCTTACCTACGAAAAGAGAAAGCAGCTATTTGGGCTGCAAATGGGTTGGGTTGATCCGACGAGTCCAGCTACCCTACCCCTGCCATCGATCGAGTTCAGGTCCAAAATCCCAACCTGCAGGCAAATGGGTCAGGATAGGGTCTCAGATCTTGACCCGAAACCGAACCAACCTGACTTCCTGTCTTATACTTTATCCCAACCTGCCCCAAGGATTTGGCCTGTACCCCAATGGAAGGTTGATGATATTGTAACCTCTAAGTTGCACGTTCCATCCCAACTTACCTATCAAAAAAATTAAAATAGCCGGCCTGGCCCAACCAAAACTGAGCTTTTGCTAATCGGGATAGATTGGGTCGGGTCTGGTTTAAGCCTATAATAATTGAGTCGGGTTGGGTACAGTTGAGGTAGACAGTAGTTGGGTTGAGCTTAACCCAACACATTTGCAGCCCTGTCAGCCATGGAGGTCAACGATTCCTAGCTTGTATGATTGTGGGATCCATTATCTTTCTCAATCAGATCCACATTTTATCACTTCAGGACATGCATGTTTGATTCTTGATCAAGAACAAGATCACTAAAAATCATGCACGTGTATGGTAAGTAGAGGATAAGATCTTCTAATGGACCCACATATCTTCTTTTGGCTTTGGCATGGACCTCTAGGGCCTCTTTCCAGTGATCCACAAACCTCCACATAAGCATCACCACCTCACCTGCTTTCTCTTCTACATTCATCCAACCATCATCTGGACACTTCAAGAAAAATTAAACAGAAACAGAGAGAAAAGACACTCAAATCAAATGCAAGTGCTAGAAGAATCCCAATGACCATTTAAATTTATTTATCACTACTGAAAAGCCCATTAAAAATAAGCAAAGATTTCAAATTGTCTACCTGCACTTATTAAAATCACCATGTCATCTGCCTTAGCTGCATCAATTTCCCACCTCCCCACCTCTAAATTTCAAGGCCTCTCAAAAGAAAACCATCCCAAAATTACTAATAAAGCAAACTAATGGGGACGTCCGATTCAAGCCGTTTCCGATCGAGGTTCCCTATATATTGTTTGTGATCGTGATCGTGAAAATCCATGTCAACCAAAGTTCGAGGTCGAACTTTTTCAAAGTAGAGGGGATTGATGCGAATTTTAGAACCATCTGTTTGAATCGTGGTCGGATAAAGAGGAAACGTCAAAAGAGAAAGTGGACCCATGAATGAGTTTTTTTTTAAAAAGACCCGTTTGATCAGAAAGAAGAAAATCCAAAATTTAATTCCAATATATATATATATATATATATATATATATATATATATATAAGTATGATTATTACATAATATTTGTATACTGTATATCGGGTATTGATACTGAACAGGCAAACCTGGCAGTGAAAAAAAAATGGTCAGTGGGTCGTCATCTTCATGGTGAAATGAAAAAAATAGCTCTTATAGACAGATTCGTTGACATTATTAGAGTATATCTTGTGTAGTTAGAGATGATACACATCACTTGATGCATACCCTAGGTTTTAAGAAAGTTTTGAGTATGTTAGGATTATTTAGATCTGATTAGGATTTGGTTAGGAAGTTTATGTAAAACATAACTATCTTTAAGACTATGATTAGAAGTTTAGAATTATCATATTAGGATTAGGTTTGATTGAATTGTATTAGCCTCTTTTTTGTAAGATCTCTTTGAATGAAAGTAACAAAGATTGCCAAGATGTAGCCATAAGAAACGGTCTCTCCAAGGCATAAATGGTTGGCAGTTCACGTTCTCATCATCCTTGGTAAAATCAAGTCTACCTCGGAGACATTCATAAACCGCTCTAGCATATTTCTTGGCAGATAACCCCAATTTTGGCGTGGTTCTCTCTCTCTCTCTCTCTCTCTCTCTCTCCAAAGTAATCATATGGTATCAGAGCATACGACTTGGCATCCAACCTCCTCATCTCCTTCTCATGCCTCTTCTTTGCTCTAACAATGTACCTCCTACCCAGCCCAGTCACCCACCAACCACCTTCTTCCCTCCTCTTGTGATTCCCAATCTGAGACTTCATCACACGTGGTTCCTTTCAGTTCCCCCGTCTCTACCAACTCCACCAATGTCCCTTGAGATTTCATCTCCACCGTCATTTGCTTGGATGACCATCACCAACATCTTGATGTTCATCATGGACCTAAGAAGAATCTCAAGTCCATTGCCTAAATGTTTGGGGTTAGCTCATATGTTTCAAGTTACATTTCAAAGTTTAATTACACATATTTTCTCATTTTATGAATAGGTAACTGTTGGATTGCCTGATGTAAGAGGGAGGGAGGAAATATTAAAGGTCCATAGCAACAACAAGAAACTTGAGAAGGATGTCTCTCTCAATACCGTGGCAATGAGAACCCCCGGATTAAGTGGTGCAGACTTGGCAAACCTCATGAATGAAGCAGCCATTCTTGCAGGCAGAAGAGGCAAAGAGAAGATAACAATGAGTGAAATTGACGATTCGATCGACCAGATTGTGGCGGGAATGGAGGGTACCGCGATAACAGACGGAAAGAGCAAGATCCTAGTGGCTTACCATGAGATTGGGCATGCCATTTGCGCGTAAGTTTCACCGACTACCTTTTGCATGAACCAACTATTTTGTTCTTGAAATGCCTTTGCCTTTTACTCCATTTAAAATTTCTTGATTTAGGGATTTTAAAGGTGTAAAATGATTTATTTTTTTTCTCTTATTCAATTCATTGTTTAGAAGGTATCCATTATATCTTTTCCCATAATTTTGGTAATATAAACTAACCAATGTTTAGAACCTAGTCAGCTTTTGGTTGTCATTGCAGAGGTGAGTGGGTGGTGGTTAAATGGAATATTTGATTCAGTTTTAATAGGAGACTAGGCACTATGCTCTCTGTAGGGGTGTGTGTATTCAGCACTTCAGTTGAAGTGACTGAGCAAAGGGTCCTAATCTTGTTAAATAGCTGACTGAGCAAAGAGTCCTAATCTTGTTAAATAGCTGACTGAGCGAAGGGTCCTAATCTTGTTAAATAGACCTAACAATTCCTTTACATAGCCTCCCTGTTTACCTCATTTATGCAAATTAAATAACGACACTGATTCAAAAATCGTATTTTGATAAGTAACAAGACAATGAATTCAGCAAAAATAATAAAATAAAAAATACATGCTTACAAAGAAAAAACAAAATTAAAAAAGTGACTACAAAGAACCAAAATGATATTTACGTACTCAGCAAACACCATAAATAGGCATTGTTGCACTGTATAATGGAAATAATTAGGCAAAATGGTCTTTATTGATCTGTTAATTTCAGGACATTGACCCCAGGGCATGATCCAGTACAGAAAGTTACTCTTATTCCTCGAGGACAAGTTCGTGGTCTAAATTGGTTTTTACCAGGCGACGACCCTGCTCTTGTTTCTAAGAAGCAGATATTTGCTAGAATAGTTGGAGGTCGAGCAGCAGAAGAAGTGATTTTCGGAGAAACAGAGGTGACTACTGGTGCAGCTGGAGACTTGCAGCAGATTACCCGGGTAGCAAAACAGGTCAGTTAAATGAAATCAATTTTCAAATTGAAGAAAATAACCAGTTGGATTAATCACTGCCAGCATGTAGGGGTGCAAATTAAAACAGAAACCCGAAAACTGAGCCTTCCGAACCAGACCAAAACCGACTGAAAATCAACACCGAACCAAACCGTTTCAGCCCAGTTTGGTTTCGGTTTTGGTAACTGAAAACCAAAACCCGGTCGTGTACGGTGTGAAAACCAACGAAAAACCCAAAAAAAAACTAAAGAAGAATATGAAGAAAACCGAAAATCAAACCAACCCAAGGAAACCAAAATCTGATCGGTTCCTTTTGGTTTCGGTTTGGGTGGTTGAGAAATTCGGCTAACCGAAACTGAAACTTTTCGCTTAGGATTCGGTTTTCGGTAGACCGATACCAAAACCGAAATTTCGGTATCAATTCGGTTAACCCAATTTACACCTCTATCAACATGTAGTGAAAAATAAGTACAAATTTTGCAACCAGGCATCATGGTTTAGAACAAAATATGAAGGATGGGAAAAGCAGATTACTTATCAACCTATTCAAAAAATTGCCCACTTCCAATTGCATATTTGAACGGAAATTTTCACATTTTGGGAAATAAGTAAAGAAGTCAAAAGAGTTCCTGCTGTTAGGGATGTCAACGGGTCGGGTCGGCCTGTACCTGGCCCACCCGACCTGGTTTCTGAACAAGGTCAGCATTCAACTCAACCTTCGGGTGGTCGAGTTAGGCTGGATTGGGTTGAAACAGGCAAATTTTGATGCAACCCAACCTGACCTGATAAACTATGTATATTACAGGGGTTTGAGGGGGATTAGTGGTTAATGAACCAACCCATCCCAACCCAGTTTTTCGACCCGGGTCAACGTAGATTTGACACAACCCGATATGGTCTGTTGACAACTTGATGCTAATTGTGGACGATGATAACTATTTTTCATTTTTAAACAGCCGATTAGTTTATCTTTGATTACTGATCAGATGGTCACAACGTTTGGGATGTCCAAGATTGAGCCATGGGCATTGACAGATCCAGTAGTACAGAGCAGTGATGTTGTACTGAGAATGCTAGCATGGAATTCCATGTCGGAAAAACTTGCAGAAGATATCGATAAGGCAGTAAAGGAAATTATTGAGAACGCATACGAAGTTGCGAAGAACCACATAAGGAATAATCGAGAAGCTATCGAAAAGCTAGTGGAGGTGCTATTGGAAAAGGAAACTGTCACAGGAGATGAATTTAGAACAATTTTATCTGAGTTTACTGATAATTGGTTGGACAAAATAGATACAAACTTTGTTCCTGAGCTTATCAAAGTATGAGCAGCCTCATTGATATAGAATTATACGGTCAAGTAGTGTAATAATAAATCCCAAGTATTATTTGTGATACTAAAATGGTCATATCATTGAGAAACTATTATGTGGTCTGAGACTTGACGCTAAACTATTACGCGATCTGAGACTCAAACCAGGTCACACGTGAACCTATCTGACCGGTCTAAGATGACTTAAAACTACTTCATATCAATTCATTAACCATCTCTATGAAACAAGAATGGCTTGAATCTTCATTAGCCATAAAATAAAGGCTTTAGGTCGATTGGCGAAAAGAATCTGACTAGAAACTGATGGCAACTAGTGAACACAGCGGTTCAGCCAGGTGGGAGGTGGATCTTGGTTATAAAAACATCTAATCTAATACCGGACGGAACAGACTCAAAAGGAGCGGCTTTCTTTCTGCCGAAAGAGGCTAGAGAGACAAGTGGAGTTCATTATACTTTAGAGTTTCTGGCAGTCAAGTAATAAGCACAAAAGATACAGAAGATCCAATAGTTTATACAGAAAGCTTTCATGATATATAACAGTATCTATCTGTCTATGGTTTCACTAACTGTGAACATATTCTAGTACGTCTCAGAAAATTCAAAGAGAGGCTCACTCCATGCTATGGATAAGAGCTTAGGAGCTTACAAGTTAAAACAGACACATTTTGCGTTTTGAAAAATCTGAATGCCTCGTAATTTTAAGATTTGGGCTTAATTCAGGGCTCACTGAAATCATCAGACATCAACAGATCTTGAATTGTCGATCTTGGGTTGGGCATTAACATTTCCCGCATAGAAGCCGATCTTAGGCTACACAAAGCCAAATTAGCCACTAAAGAAGCTGCAATTGAGATTACAATATAAAGAGACCAGGCTCTATCCATCTTGCTTAGCACACTCTTGATCAATCCTCCCATGGAAGCACCACTCCACAAGAAAACCATTAATTGATCTGATAGAATTAAACCAATCCTTCAGAGGGGAGCACAAGATCCTTCTTCTGACAGGAAATCAAAAATCAATATCCTCATTAATTGTGGGCATGGTTCAAAATATTGACCGATAATTCAAATTATCGGACGAAATGATTCAGTTTCCATCCCCACCGAAGCGAAATTTTGGTCAACAAATGTATGGAGGAGAAATTTTTGGCCAAAATTTTGGTTCAAATTTTCGGTTTCGGTCATGCCCGAAACCAAAAATGAAACCGCTATTTTGATACTAGATTGTGAGTGTCTGAAATATGACTTCCATATCAAAGAAGCAGCTGACGTGGAAGCACCCAAATATCGCCAACGATCCACACAATGAACACTCAAACAATAATGCCAAAGAGAGGAAAAATGATAGCGGCTAATGTGATCGTCACGATCAATGGTATTGAAGGGGTAGCTCTGTTCCCGCCCACGCATTCTCTGAAAGCGCCCACGTATGCAACCCCTTAAAAGTCGTTGATTGTGTCGGATCTGATGATGGAGATTGTGTTTCACCCCGATCTTCCACACAATGGATCTTGATATCATTTCGAACATATCGGACACTCAGTTTTTTATTTCACATGTCACAGATCTCCAAAAAATGCCCCTTATAAGCAATGGCACACATCACGCTCAAACATGATTTTAGAGTCATATTTTGGGGGATCTGTGATAGGTGGAATCAAATATTGATCGTCTGATAGGTGAGACAAGATCTCAAGATCCTTTTTTATGGATGATCGGGGTTAAACCCAAACTGCATCATCTGATCCGACTCAATCAATGGGTTTTAAGGGTCTCCAACATAAGCGCTTTCAGAGAATGTGTGGGCGCGTTTAAAGCTGATCCCATTATATCATTATATAATTGCAGGTAATAGCTCCCACTATTTGAAGGGAGCGACTACTTACAAACCAGATTTGTGTTGTTGCACACAAGTAAAACGGAAAATCAATATTTTGGAGACCTACTGTCATATGATTCAATGAAGTCAAATTCAACTCAGATGACCTTTGAGTGCATTGAATCAAAGAGATCATATTTCATATCAATCATTTGCTGGAAGATCTTTAGATCATGAGCTTCAATCAGACACCTTAGATGATATGTTACAACATGGACATGTCTTCAAAATTAGAGGTTCCAATGAATTAAATGATGAGAAAGTAGAATTTACCTTTAATATTGCGACATGAGTGTGAATTGAATGTGGCCTAAGTGAATAAATAATATTCAGATCAGATGGTTAAAATCATACGGTCAATGTCATCTTGTGCTATATTCCATTTGGACCATGGCTTGCCTTGTACCAGATAAGTGACTTCCACAGATCATCATCGTGATCATCACAACCTTATCCCATCTATTTGGGGGTGACTTTGCGAGTCCTATTTCTCCGATCGATTTTTATCAGCATACCATGGCATGAATTGCTGCCTCTCTACCTGTGTGTTGGTATTAAATACCCAACCTAAGACTGTCGATGGTTCAGTGCAGGCCAAAATTTTGGATGTTCAATGGGAAATTGGCATATGCTTGACCCAACTCGATGGTGCACCTAACCCGACCCTACGAGACAAGGGTATATGCATGACAACCTGAAAACCCACTCAGTTAAAAAACTCCAATTTTCCTTGATTATACAGAAGTTATTGGGTCGAACCTGGTCGACCTGACCCAACCTTTCTCAATTTTTGTACAATCTGACCCGATGGGTCTAAGTTTATGTGCCACGGTAAAAAGCCCAGATCGAGCAGCTCAGGTATTGGGTCGACCCAACCCGTTGACAGCCCTTACCCAACCCTTAGATGAGTTAAGTGACAATTTCTTGCACAAAATCTATACAGCCTTTGCTCCTGAGCTTATCAAAGTTTGAGCAGCCTCATTGATATAGAATTTGTGAAATTGTAAATCCCAATTATTATTGGTGGTAGTTGAATGGTTATAACTTATAAAAAATGTACAAAATATCCAATATTTTATACAGAAAGCTTTCATGACATGTAACACTCTCTCTCTCTCTCTGTGGGGTTTCAGTAACTTTGAATATATTTTGGGTTAGCAAGAAAATAAGACCATGTTTTGAACATATTGCAGTACATCTCAGAAAATTTAAACACACTCACTCCATGCTATAGATGAGAGCTTCTTAGGAGGGGCTAGAAAAAGCTCTTTAATTTGTCTTACAATTTCAGACAGTAATCATCAGTCATCAACAGTTCTCGAATTATCCATCTTGGGTTAGGCGTTAATATTTTCAGCGTTGAAGCAGATCTTAGCCTACACAAAGGGGGTTGGTGCAGTGGCCAGCACCATGCCTCAAGAATAGGAGGTCCCGAGTTCGAATCCCATCCCTGGTGGCCACTCACAGGGACTGACCCTACTGACTAGTACCTGTGATGTGCGGCTGTCGCATGTACCTAGGGACTAAGTCGGGTGCTCTAAGAGGCGGGATTCCGCGTTATTTTATTTTATTTTAAAGGCCGCCACTAAAGACGCTGCAATTGAGATTACGAAATAAAGAAACCAGGCTCTATCCATCTTGCTTAGCACCTCTTGATCAATCCTTACATGGAAGCACCATTCCAGAAGAAAACCATTTAATTGATATGAAAGAATTTGAAGCCAATCCTTAAGAGGGGCTCACACAAGATCCTTTTTTCTGACAGGACATCAAAAATCAAAATCCACCTTAATTGGGATGTCTGAAATATGACTTCCATATCAAAGAAGCTGCTGAAATTTTCATATATAAATGGCTGAGTTTCACCACAGTCCAAACAATTGAATTATATATATGTATAAATTCTTTGAACCTACCAATAATCTTTACAAGAACATGACCCTTCGCGAAAATGGTGGAACCGACTGCGATCTCTTATAACAACCTCTCGATTATAAACACTTGATAGAACTTTCACAAAAGTGTGGCAGTCCATGCAGATACGAAGGTTCTTGGCAATTCTGATGGTTGTCCCAGGCGGCGTTGCGAGAATCCCAAAAGCAATGGCTAACTTCTCACTATGATAAGTTAGTGCATTCTCCCTCTCTTTCGAATTCAAATCATGAAGCTCGGCTTTCATCTCGGCCACGTAACCAGCAATCTTCAGTTGCTTCCCAATCTCATTAAGCATCTCGTAAATTTCCTCCATGCGTGGGTGAGAATCATCATCCACCACGAACTCATGAACATCTCCGTTCAATTCTATTGTACTACAACCTGGCGTAGTTTGAATTCCATTATCCTTCATCAACCTCCGTACCTCGGCCACCTTGTCCCAATTACCAATGGAAGCATAAATATTTAGTAACAAAACATAGTCTCCAGCTTGTTGGGCTTTTAGCTCGATCAAATGCCCGACAACACGTTCCCCGAGTACGACATAACGATGAATTTTACAAGCTCCAAGGAGAGTCCTCCAAATTGTTGAATCTGGCTGGACCACCATTGAATTTATTAGATCATATGCTTGATCAAGCAAACCAGCACGGCCCAAAAGATCAACCATACATCCATAATGGTGCACATTAGGGGTTATTCCAAATTCCTTCCTCATCAAATGGAAGAACCTCGAACCTTCATCTACCAATCCACCATGACTACAAGCCGAAAGAACTCCTGTAAAAGTTTGATCATCGGGCAAAATACCCACTCTCTGCATCTCCTCAAATGCTTCAATAGCTTCCTTTCCATGCCCATTCATAGCCAGCCCAGAAATCATAGCACTCCAAGTAACGACATTACGCTTACGTGTTCGTCTAAACACTCGAACAGCCTTATCCAAACACCCACATTTCGAATACATCGCAATCAGTGAATTACTAAGATTCACAGCATCACCATAACCATGCTCATCAATATAACAATGAACCCGTCTACCGAATTCGAGCGCACCCAAATGGGCAGAAGCTTGGAGAAGAAGCAAGCAAGTGACATCATCCGGTTCACACCCATACAGTGGGCCCTGCATCAAATCAAACAGCCCCAGTGCATCTCGTGTCCTGCCATTCCGTGTGTAGCAAGAAATCAAGACGTTCCAAGCAACAGTATCTCGTTGAGACATTTCATCAAACAATTTGCATGCATCATTCCCCTTCTCGCATGTCGCATACAACCCCATCAAAGAAGTGAGTAACAAGCAATCAGACTGGTGCCCATCTCGCCAAACACGCCCGTGAATCTGTTTACCTCCAATTAAATAAGGAATTCGAGTACAAGATTTAACCACGAAGGAAGAAGACAATGGGTTCGGAGGGATACCTCGCTTTAGCATTTCGACGTACGAGTAGAAAGCTTTCTCCGGTGAGTTGCTTCCCGCGAAGCATCTAATCATGGTGTTGTAATGAGAGACAGTGGGGTTCGGGATTCCAGCGAAAATGTGGCGGGAATAGTTGGTGTCCACTTGAGTGGTGGAGTTTAAGAAAGTAGTTAAAACGGTTGGAATTTGGATGAGTGAGGTGGTGATGATGTGGGCGTGGATTTGGAGGAAATGGGTCTTCGCTGAACATGATTTTAGGAGTGAAATGCAACTTTTTTCAGAGCTAGTGAAACTGGAAAGTTGGTTTTCTGGGTGTTTTTGTTGGTAGGCGTGAAGGTGATTCAGGTTAAGTAATGAGTTTGGTGTGACTAAATGGGAAGAAATGGAGGGACGGTTTTGGTGGCTAATATTGAGTAAGCGTGAGAAAGCCATGTACTTGGCCTGCTCTGTATTCTAAGACGATCAGAAAGTTTCATTTCATAGCCAAACTATGTTTATGAAATTCTCCTTGCCCTCGTCCCATGGTTATCAAGCTTATGAGGTACCTTTTAGCCCATTGTGTTAGATCCGGTTATCACGATCTATGATAACTTAGTAAATTACTCTTATATGTCGCCAAGTTTGACCTATTACTTGTAAAACGTATGGTGTATAATTGGATAATACTGATACACAAGTGTTTGTGTTATATAAGGAGTCTCTAAAAGATATTTGCTTGAAAGGGAGTCTTTTCTAAAAAGCAATTTGTTTGATGGTTGAGTACGTTTTCTTTCATGGTTAACCACCAAAACTTTGATGGTTGACCACGAAAAGAAATGTGATTAATCACATTTGGTTTAGTGGTTGACCATCATTTATAAGTGGGTCAATTGTGAGATTACCTCCGTAAAAAGGAGTTCTTTTCTCTTATTACTTTTAGGGTTTTAAATAAAATATATATATAAATACTCTACGGGATTCTTTGTTTCTCATCTCTCTAAAAATACACAATGCTCAGTCGTTCTAAGAGATAAGAGAACCCTCTTGCCGTTGAACTTTTTTATCAGATCTTAATGGTGATTCAAAGGCTTCTGATCTGCTTTTATCTTTCTGAAGAATATTGTGCTTAAAGTCTCAAGCGTGTTTTGGCTCGTGGAATCGAGTGGCCTTGGTGGAATCTGAGGTACTGTTGTGGCTCGTCTGAACACGAGTGAACCATCGTGCAACTCGGTGGTTGAAGGCGACAAATCGGAGATCTAGAAGGACGCGTAATGGAATCTAGCGTTGTGGTTCAGGAAGGTTTGATAGGACTAGAGTTTCTGCATTCATTTGGTACTTTCTGTAACCTTTGAACTAATAGTGTATTTGTTGCCTTAGATCTGGCATAGATCCCGTGATTTTTCCCTGTTGGGTTTTCCACGTAAAAATCTCGTGTGCAATAGTGATTGTTTTATTTTTACTATTTATATTTTATATCATCGCTAGGCAAATTTAGGATACCGAAAATTTCACATTGAATGTGTCAAAAGTTGACCCCTATGGATGACCCTTTTATAGTATTGGAACTAGGGGTGCAAGTTTTGACCCGAAACCGGAACCTGACCTGAAAACCAAACGAACCGAACCGGTCCGAACCAGCCGATTCTGGTTCAGTTCGGTTTCGATTTTGGATGGTGAAAACCGATTAGGTAGGTTTAGAAAATCAGAAACAATAAAAAATTAAAAAATTAAAAAAAAAAAAGGAAAAAACGGAAAAAATAGCTCAAAAAAATTATAAAAAAGAAAATTTGAACCGATTCGTTTTGGATCGGGTACCCGAATTTGCACCCCTTATTGGAATCAAGGTTCAAAATCTCAGCTTTTCAATACAAATTGGCGAGAAACCAATATGTATCGGATTTGGATGATACATTGGTATGTATTCGTCGATACATACGAATATATATATATATATGGGCCGATACATTCAATATATCGACCTAGTGACCTCCGAAACCGATACGAAGCAGATGATACGTATCGGTCTCATCCAAAATGTTGAACCATGATTGGAACTAGAGTTCAGGTCCCAAGCCCAGCTTTTCGACTCTAAACCACAAGCCCAGACATCTCCTATGGCCTATGGGATGCCGGGTTTGTTGGGTTGTCCCAGACAAATTCCTATCAAAAGAATCAGCACCTGTTTGTTTAAAATTATGTGTTCTACTGACAGATTGGAAGTGGCAGTGAGGAAAATAAAGACACAAGATATCCCAAGCCTTCATGATCATAGATTCATAGTTTAGATGAATGAGAGATCTTCTCAATCTTAAAATTACAAGAGCATACTTATTAAATATAAAAAATAACAAAACGAAAAAAGCACTACACTTATTCCCTATAATGACACCCAAGGTGTCAAATAGGGTATCAGGTATTGGTCCATGGAGGACCGATACGTATCGGCAGATACGTAATACGTATCGCTGCTTTTTAGAAAAAAAAAAAAATCAAAGAGGTATCGGCTAATACCGGCCCGTATCAGCTGATACCGAGACCGATCCCGATACCGTATCGGGGCCGATACGTATCAGTTGGCCAACAAACCGATAAGTATCGGTATCGGCCGATACTTGATAGCTTAATGACACCCCATCTCCCCCACTTCACAACTCAGAAAAGGACTTATTATAGAGAGAGAGCCGTGCTTTTACATCTTCTTAAACGGAAAGGACTTATTATGAATTGTGCAATGTGTAGTAACCCTACAAATCTACAATATGCATTTTGAATTAGTTCTACCAGTAGTCGCCACAAGAACACGACCCATTCTCGAAATGATGAAAGCGATGGAGGTCCCTAAGAATTATCCGTCTATCGAACATCATAGATATAAGTTTGGCAGCCGAATGGCAATCTCCGCAAACCCGAAGGTTCTTAACAACGCGAATGGTCGTCCCGGGCGCAGTATTTATAAGCCCGAAAGCAATTGCGAGCTTTTCGCTATGGTACCTAAGACTAGCTTCCTTCCCTTCCTCCTCCATGGCTGGATGAAACACCAAAGAAGTATCCGGCACGTACCCGATCGATTTTAGTTGAATCGATAACTCATCAAGCATTCTATGTAACTCTTCAGATTGGGGATGCATCCCATCTCCTGAAAAGAATTCATGTACTACATTATCCACCTCCACTGAGCTACAACCAGGCACCTTGGCCACCCCTCTCTCTCTCATCAATTTCCTTATCTGATTAACATCTTCCCATCTCCCATCAGCTGCACACATGTTCGATAATATCACATAATCCCCACTGTGCGTGTCTTCTACTTCAAAAATGCACTCGATCACACGCTTTCCGAGATCTACGTTGCCGTGTACCCCACAAGCAGATAACAATGTTCGCCACAATATCGGCGTGGGCTTGATCGGCAAGGCCTCGATGAATTTGTAAGCCTCATCTAAGAGCCCGGCTCGACCTAGCAAATCTACTATACACCCATAATGCTTGATCTGCGGAACGATCCCGTACTGATCTCTCATGCTATGGAAATATTTGTGGCCCTCATTCACCAATCCCGCATGGCTACACGCGTATAAAACACCGAGGAAGGTAATTTCATCTGGTTGAATTCCCGCCTTTTTCATATCTTCAAACAAGGAAATGGCTCTGATGCCATGTCCATGAATTGCGTAAGCCACAATCATAGTGGACCATGCCTGCGTATCTCTAAAACCCATCATCTCAAACACGAGAACTGCATCTTCAAAGCTCCCACATTTTGCATACATGTCGATAAGAGCAGTGTTCACTTTCACATACGAATTGAACCCATTTTTCTTTACATACTCGTGTATCCATTTCCCTAGCTCCAGCGCCCCTAACAAGGCGCACGAAGATAGAACACTAAGCAACGTGACATCAGTGGGCTTGAGATTGCTCGCTTGCAATTCTCGAAACAAGGCCAACGCCTCATTAGGCCTACTACTCCGAGCGTAGCCGGTGATCATCGCGTTGTAAGAAACAACACATGGGTCTGCCATTTCGTTAAAGAGGCGGCGGGCCGCGTACAGGTCACCGCACTCGGCGTACATGTTTACGAGTGTCGGGTGCACATAGATGTTATGATGCAACTCATGCTTTAGAGCTAAGCAATGCACTTGCTTTCCCTCCTCCAAGGCTTTTGCATTGGCGCAAGCCTTGAGGAGAGATGGGAAGGTGTAGTCATCGGGGGAGATGTCCGAATTGAGCATTCGGGCGATGAGTGCGACGGCATGGAGAGGGGTGTGGGTGCGCGCGTAGCCACGGGACATGGTGTTAAAGAGGACTACGTCTGGTTGGGAAATTTTGTCGAACAGTTGTTGGGCATAGTCCATGGTTGAGGGAGAGGGTCTGAGAGAGCAATAAGTAATGAGTTTAGAGAGGGCTGAGAGGTCATATTGGAGTTGGGCTTTTACTAGTGTGGCTTGTATTTGCTTAAGTTGTCTGACTGAAGAGCATTTGTGTAAGAGATGGAGAGATGAAAGGGGTTTGGGTTTGGAGGCTGGGTTTGGTGGGTTGTTATTAGTTTTGGATTTGGAGAGAGAGAAGGGGTTTAGAGGAGAGGGGGTTGTGGCTGTCATTGCAGAGATGAATGGATGGTGGGGAAATGGAATATTTGATTCAGTTTTAATAGGAGACTAGGCACTATGCTCTCTGTAGGGGTGTGTGTGTTCAGCACTTCAGCTGAAGTGACTTAGCAACGGGTCCTAATCTTGTTAAATAGCTGAATTTCATGGATTTAATGGTCCCTGATAGCTGTGAAATTCAGCTCTTGATAGGAAATGATAAGTCAAAAGATCGTCATAACCGGATAATGGCTCCTTACCAACGTTTTAACAGCAAATTGTATTTAAACTATCATAGACCATTAAAATAAGACTTTTTACCTCACACCATTGAAGTGTGATTTACCATTATGTCATGTGGCACATATCTATAATCAATCTAAATTTTCCAAGTAGTAATCTATCATTGGGAAATGTCTGAGGCCAAAGAAACGTGCCTATAAGTTGACGTGGGCCATCCAAATATCATATTGATAAATTTTAATACGTAATCTTTAAAATTAAAAACAAAGGTTGAAATTACAGTCCATAGATCATATGGCTTAAATCTGCCTAAAACACTATTAGATCAGATGGTTTAAATTTCCCTAAAACACTATTTGTAAGCCTGTTGCAATTCAATCCATGATCTATCACCTTCCTGGTACAGATCACTCACATCTTAAACCATTGAGGCTGTAAGATCATCTTTTTGTGTTTAGATGACGGCAAGGAGAGTCCTAGGACTCGACTCTACTGTTTGTCATTTAAACATTAATCTGGTGTTTTTAGGATCTTACACCATTAAAAGTGTAAGAAGCGAACAATCAAAGTTGTCAATGTTATATTCCATACATTGAACTAAGTGGGCCAGAAAATCACAACTTGTTGAGAATATTTGTACTATCCGAATCAATGCCCTCTAACTTCGACCATTGTTCTTATTTTTAAACGGTTGATATTAAAGTTTATCGATCAGATGGTTCGCTTCTAGTTATAAGCGTGATTCTTTGGATGAGGACTGTTTCAATTATGGATTATTATTATCATTGCCATCGCATTATACAATCTATATGGACTATCACTTAGGCATCGATCGTTTAGCCAGAAATAGTCGGAATTTGACTTTGGGACTCAGACAGTGCCATTTTCTGAGACTTTCTGAATTTTTCTCTTGTTCGAGAGATAGCGTGGGACCCACCATAAATATGAGTCTTTCCGAGTGAAAGCGACATTTTAACTTCCGAGCAATTTTCTCGGAAAGACTCAGATTCTAAGTCCAACCTGAGTATTTCGTTCAAGAATATACAGCGAATTGTAATCTCACGCGCATGGTAACGGCTAAAAATCCTAATGCCTCAACAACGAATTTATTCTAAAAAAATTCAAGGAAAATACACCATTTAATCATCAAACAACAAGGAAACTCTAAAATCTCTACTAGGATTTCAATTCAAATAGGTTGTCTTCTATCTCACTGTGATGAAACACCAAGCAACCATCTTCCAAAGCCCTAATTTTATCAAACAAACAAAAAACTCAAATTAAAGGCCTAATTTAAATAAACAAACAAAATATCATTTTTAGTAAACAAAGTTCAAATTCATTAAACAAACCAAAAAAATCAAATTAACAAGATAAGAATCAACAAGTAGTAGAGAGTTGCAGATTACTTAATTCACAGTTTTCCAATGATTCAACTTGCTTGATTCAGTGAAATCAATGGTGGGTCATCACTTTCAAGTCTTCATAGTGAAGAAGGTTGTGGGAGGGAGAGAGAGAGAGGAGAAAGATGAAATTTTTTTTTAATGGAAAAAGATGAGAGACTTGCATATTCGCGCTCTTAAAATGGTTAAAGAAGCCTCTTGAAAACCAAAAATATCTTATAAAGGCAATTTTGATTGCAGTCAACTTCATATAGCATTGTTGTATTAAATGACATGATTTGTTGGTTGCAAATAAATATATAGTGGATTCTTAGATGGGTAGCTATCTTGGCAACCAAAGGTGGTTCCAAAGGTTACGCCACTGCCTGCCTTGAATCAAATGGTTGATGTCGTTTTTCATCCCAATCTCTTCCGAAAATAGGTCTTGAGATCATGACTCACATATCAAACAGTCTATTGAGTTTGGTTTGTGTATTGGGCTTGGCTGCCTTGATTCTGATATCTCGGTTGAAATTTTCGTTTCCGGAATTTTGTCCTTGGTTGGTAACTGCATTGAGTTGTTCAGAACCCGAGGCCTTCCTTTGTTTTTTGTCGCTAGAGGAGGCTCCCTCAGAGGCTAACATCGAGAAGGAGAAGTCTATGTTCTTAATGTGTCTTTGTATGCACGAAGTACGCAGATGAAGAGTAGCAAAATCTGGGCAATCGCTTGGAATGAGGTCACTATGTAGAGGCTCTCGGGCGTTATCAATGATGATATCAATCGCGTCATTTTCTTTCATTTGGCTCCCCATTCGGGCTGCGAGCCTTCTCCAACGACCAACAAAGACCGTAAAGTCTTCCTCGGCCTCTTACTTCATGGTCATTAATTCACTGAGACTAACCGTTTCTTGAATTAGGTGTTTGTATTGATCTAGAAACTTACTAGCTAGATCATCGAACATGTCGACCTTATGGAGCGGTAGACTGGCGAACCAACCAAGGGCTTCCCCCTTTAGCGATCTTTGAAAATAGTGGATGAGGAGCCCTTGATTGTCGCATATGGGTCGGCAATCATTGCAAAATAATGACAAGTGGTGATTTGGGTTTCTAGTACCATTGTATCTATTGAACTTGGGAGGCTTGAAGCCTGCAGGTATGGTAAACTCAAGATCCCGACAAAACTTATCAAACCCAATGAGAATTCGGGGCATTCTCTCTTAGACATGTAATCATCTAGAACCCGAGTAAGGTCCTCCATATTTATACCGATATCTTTCTTTGTAGTTTGAGGAGGAATCCGACCTCGGTTGTTATTACTGAAGAAAGTCCAAGTGACTCATTCATGTGGTGACACATGAGGCGAAATAGTGCGTGGAAGGGTCGGCGACCTCTCCTCCTGTTGATACTTTTCACTCTAGCGTTCTTCCTCATCCGCATTCCGTTGATCCGTGATGGCTTGGTATAAGGCAGCCAAGCCTTGAAGTAGATCCTCGACTTCTTTTCCTCCTTTTGACAGTGTGTGGGCATTGAGATCTACAATTTGATTGACAGTGTAGTTTTGTCCAATGTCGTTGTCTCTTCTGTTATTATTACTAGTACTTGGAAGAGTGAAGAGTATTTCTTCACCTGTCATGTTAACTTGAGTATGATCCTGGACAGGGTCATAAGACAGCCTGACATCGTACTCGGGGTTGTCATGGTAGCCTCATAATGGCGGGTTGTTATTTTTTAGGTTCAATTTACGAATCCCTAACATTTCAAGTTTTTGGAAAATATTCATGTGCTCTAAAAAAACTCTCAGGGGATTTGAAACTAGGGAGATATAGATCGCTTCCGCTTCGGGTTCCTAGGTTCCTTACAACGTATGCAAGTGTTCTTCTTTGGATAGGAGGGTGGGTACAATCCGCGCCTGATTAGATCTTACCAGAAGGTCCGAAGTGCAGGAAGTTCCCCGGATCAAATCCCCGAAGAGGCGATCACACCGGTCCTTACACAACAGAGGTGGGTATTAGGGACTGGTTGCTAGATATGCCTAAATGCGTGAAGGTGTGTTAAAAGTGAAAAAGAAAATAGAAAATTAAAAACCAAATTAATTAAACTAGGGCAATCCTAGCAAAAGGGGTCTCACTGTGATCGTCGGTCTATTGGTATGCGCTTTTCTAGGTCTCTTTCGAGTCCCGGAAAGTGGCCCAAATCGGTCACTATAGACTCTGTTTGCACAGATGGGCGGTAAGTAATAAAGCAGTAAAGAGAAGTGGAACTTTTAAATGCACCTGCAGAAGTCGTTAGTTGCAACCGAATTTAAATGTACCTGATCGTGATCGCCATCTATTGATTTATCGACGTTGTAGAACGTCAATGATCATGAGAATGAGGTGTGAGATTTGGGTTGGATTTCTATACTAAACGTCGGCTTGCCAACTTTAGTAGCTACTGTTGTTTGAGGTTTAACTAGTTTAGTTTTCTACTCCTAATTGGGTCTATCTAAAGAAAGGGGGTTGTCGCCCGTTATGCTCAGGAGGATTGGCCTTGTTCCCGGGTACCCTCCGTTAGCTCCCCTGGGCAAATCAGTTGAGGCAATGGTGGTTTTATAAACATTGGGAAAGGTTACAGACATAATTGGCGCTAAGCTGAGAATTTCGACAAGGGTTTCCTAAGGGTTGGATCTAGGGCTGAGCTTTTCTCCCTTTTGTACTACTTCGAGAATCAGAGCAAGTGGGCCAGCCCCACCATGCTCAATTACCCTTTAAGATTTCTAAAGAAGAGTTTGCAATTCTAGGAGCCAGAGACCTAGAGTGCAACTCAACTCCTTTTTTTCGAAATCTCTGAGCGAACCTCGAGTTTTCTAAAAGGAATAAGCAAAGATTAATTGGTGTGTTGTGGGGAGGGCAAGGGACCTATTTATAGTATACGACCAATTATACGCTATGGGACCTGCCCATAATTCTGGATTATACGCTGTCCGACAAACATATATTCAGAATTATACGCAGAACATACAACGCATAATGAAATATGCGTTGTGGTGCCAACGCATAATTCAGACGGCAAACCGGTTGCCTTGGTCAAGTGACCGGGTGACCGGAAGGGTCTCCAAGGTGGAGTCCAAGTGGGATTTACAACAATTATGCGCTACTATCATAGCGCATAATCGCGAAAGTTCGAGAAGGTTAAAGAAGAGAAACCAAGTCCAAATTGGACTTATTATGTGCATGGGATCCAACGCATAATCGAATTATGCGCTATTAAGATACCGTATAATTCGGGGGAGTTCCAGATTCCTGGACCAGATCGGGTCTGAATTGTGCGCTGCGAATCCAGCACATAATTTAATTATACGTTGGGTCACCAACGTATAATTCCCAAACTGAGGGGCCCTTTCCACAAATCATGGGCAAGGTCAATGGTTGATCGAACAATTTTGTATACTCCGAGCAGACAAAAACGAGGTATCTATAGGTCATGAAATTGGTCATCACGACACGTCAAATCCGATCTTCGTCAACCAAATCACCGCGAAAATCTCGGATCACGCTTCAATAGATGGTTGCCCTCCTATCCAACTCATTCTACTTAGTTTACACAAGAAAAATTATGTTTAAATTACTATTGTTGAGAAAAATTGCGAAATACTTATCAAAAGAAATAATGATAATAATGATAAAAATAATATATATGTATAAACACCTACTCGGTGCACTAAACTAGTCAATATACAATCCTCACTTGACCTTAGGTGCGAGGTGATAATTTCTCATTTATAAATATATATAAGTGTGGTAAATGTATTTATATATAAGGTCAAATAAATGGACTACATATGCCTAACACCAAATCCATAGACATTTCTAACTTTATTTATTCTAAATCAGCCCTTATAAGGTCAAATAAATGGACTATATATGCCTAACACCAAATCCATAGACATTTCTAACTTTATTTATTCTAAATCAGCCCTTATATATATATATATATATATATATATATATATATATATATATATATATATATATATATATATATATATATATATATATATTTGTGCATATATTATATTATCATATGTATCTAGTACATGTGTGCTCAACACTTTGAACCAGCCCCAAATTCCACTCTTATAAGACTTCTCTCACAATCCCGACACCCAAGTCAATACTAAAACCAAACCATCTAAATACTTAACAATCATATTATTCATGCATTCTTATTGATCTTATATATAGTATAAATGAGCGACCAATACCTAAACTATACCCAAACTCTATTCAACATACTTTCCTTATGATACTCTCATAGTCTTAGACTGTTTATTTTTATGTAAATAGTTAGGGTCTTTTAGTTAATTTGGATCAAGGCCTCATTCATTCATTTGGACAGTGGCCCACTTTTGTCAAATCAACTGGCTTATGGCCATTTTTCCTTATGTGTGGGTTTTAAGCGCTACAGTTGTCCAAACGGGTCAAGCCCTACTTTCTTAAACAGACAGGGCTCGAAGTCCGTTCCACTCAATCCCCATGGGCTGAATATATTCTTGTTTACACAAGAGCTTTGAACTCTTTATTAAATATGATATGGATCTAAGGCCTTCAATCAAATTGGCCCATGGCTTTAACACATTATTGACTTGAGTTGGGCCTAAGGCCCCTTATATTGTGAGTTGGGTCAAAGGGCACCTTATCTCTACGCAAACAAGCCAACCCCTTTTAGTCATTTGTATGCACAGTGGCATAGGCCCTCTTCATTTATTTGTATGCATGAATTGAAAGCCCTTTAATAAGTTTAGATGGGACCCAAAAATGTCGTTTTAAAATACTTTGGTCTCATGCTCCTTGTTATTTTTATAAGAGACACGTAATCCTTGTAGCCCACATGTGACTCACATGTGAAGCTCATGTACCACATGTAACTTCTATGCCACATGGACTCATATGATCTGTATATCATGCGGGCCATGAAACTTACGTGTGACAAGCAAATATCAGACCTTTGGAATATTTTCATGTGAATCAGCATGCAATCCAGACATAAAAAGTTTAGAATTATTGAATATTATAGTTACCAAAAATCTAATATCGTCGAAAAATAAATGGGTCCATCCATATGGGCCTTTTTTTGTTCATGGACCGTTAATGGGTCTAAATACCCTAAGCAACCAAATGAGCATTTTAAGAAATCGCAAACCAAACTTCAAGGATGGGCCCAACCCACCTTCTAGACTCAATTGATGCACCATTTATTCATGCTATGAGGCATGTGGTACACTGATGGTCATACGATGAGACAATCTTCATCATGAATTGATAACCGTTCAGTTAATGGTTTAAATGAACAAACGAATAGCGGAAAAATCATGAAAGACCCAAACACACATTACACTGATGACATCGGTGAGATTAGATTATTTAAAACTCGGTCACATTTACCTTAAAATACGTTTATTATATATTCGATGGTCTATAAATGATTCAGTCATTTAGAGACTAAATATTATCTGAATCACATAAATGACTATTTATTTTCATAAAATTGAGAGGATCAATCTAATGAGAATAATTTATCATTATATTGTGACACACATTATATGATCACTTCTTGATTTACACATGACCTCTTTCTCTCTCTCCTCTAGCAGTAAGTTGAGTGTCCCTAGGAGACCCTAAACTACTTGCTTGTCTGGTTAAGACCTTAGGTCTCTATCCAACGTCACGAGTCAAAGTTTGACTCATGTTGTAACTTGTAACTGGCCTGTGATCAGTTCACTAATAATTTTCTTCTTATTTTACTTGTTTGACTTTTATGCAACTTACAAATAGGATAAGTTATTTTATGATTAGGCTTCAATTGTCGAAATATGTTGTTGAGATTATATAATATGTATATTCCATTAAGTATTTTCATCGCCACTGCATTACATTCATTTCATAGAAATGCGATAGGGCATATATGTGATAGGATAAAGTAATAAGATACGGCACTCAACCTTTAAGCCTTCGTCATAGTGGGGTTCTTGATCAACCTTTAAAATAGCATATTTTATGCCCAAATCTCAACCTTGCTAACCCTCATTTAACTACTAATGGTTGTCATTAATATGAGACGTGCTACAACAAGTTTGAAGGCTGAAAGTATGCAAAAGTGGTTAAAAGAGCAAAGTAGAAGAAGACCCAAAGCCACGACAAGTGACTGAGCTGAAACAGATTGAACAAGCCCAAAAAAATCAATTTCAACCGATCGAGATCCAATTTGGACCGATCAAAATAGCGCAACAGCAGAGAAAGAAAGAAAAGAAGAAGAATGAAAGAGACTGCACAACTCGATCGGTCGAGATGCCCAATTCGACCTGTCGAGTCCTTTGAAGCTTCAAAAACCCGAAATGGACCGGTTGAGACTAAACTCGACCAGTCGAGACCAAACAGAAACTTGGGTTTGCTTATAAATATAATCTCAACCGGTCGAAGTGAATTTTGACCAATCGAGTCTGAAGGTGCAGTTTGAAGGAAATAAGGAGTTGGACCGGTCGAAATCAGTGTCAACCAGTCGATATTTAAAGATAACCAAGGATCTGCACACCTTGAGCAAATTGAGAGCTCGGCCAGTGAAGATAGGTCATTCTTGCGATTTTTCAGGCTTCACAGCCTGTAATTTCTGGTGCCCGAGAGCCTGGCTTCATCAATTTTCTCCGACTGATTTTTTGGGATTTTAAGAGTTATCTGCCCTATTTAAAATTGTGTTAGGGCCTTATGATCTATAAATAAGGACCTTAGAGTTAGGATTATGGGAGTCTCTCAACCGTGAATCTTCCTAGGTTTTTAGTTTCTTTTTGCGTTTTAGGTTTTAGTTTTTCAGTTTTGGAGAGTTGTGAGAGAGTGTGAGACTTGTAATCATCGTCCAATGATCAAACCAGAGATAATGAAGATCAATCAGACGATGCGTGACTAACTTCTCCAAGACTGGGATCCCTTGTAAATTACATATGAGTTTTAAATTTAATTTCTATTTCTTTTTCTATTTCGAATTTCTTGTGATACGATTTCATGTTTGAGGTTTATGGTTGTTATCGTAGATGTGCAAGTAGCGATTTATTTTTATTTTATTCAATCCTAATGGCCTTGTAAGGATTAGGGTTAGATCTAATAGGATAGACACCCTCGGATTAGAGCTTGTAGCATAGTTTCGGCGATTACGTGCAATGATATTTAATGTTTAAGTCGCTAGTGATTAGATTGATCATATCGTCCCGACTGGTCCATGACTATAAATAGGACCTAATTCTTATACCTCACTTTAGCTTGTAGCGAAGAGCAGGACTGTACCTGAAATTTGGAATATGATAGGAATAGAAGTTAGATTATTTACGAGTCTGTGATCTAAAAGGGATCCCTAGCTGCTTTCTCATAACTTTTTAAAATCTATTTTATTTGTTTTCTAGTTAATTTAGTTAGAAAACGTCATTCAAAATTCTTTTCGATTAAGACTGTAGTTAGGAAGTAAACGACAAGTCTCTATGGTTTGACACCCTTGTATTCGCTCTAGAACTTGTGCACTTGCAAGGTTTCAGATTATAAACGATCAATTCTTTTTACGGTCACGTGAAACTTGAAGTGTAAGTGTTCGTGTACGGATGCAACACCTTTATGTGAGTATGGGCTGCTACAAAGTATGTCCAGGTTACTACGAAACTCATCCCTCGCGAGGCGTGATTTATGAAGTTTATCTCACTATAACTTATTTTAATTTAAGAATCTAATAAGCTATATAAACATTATGTATGGTAAAAAAGTGGAGACTTAAGCCCACATTAATAATGAAATTTGGGTGGGGACCTAAGCCAAGAACCGAATAATGATATGATAAGACATGCTGTGAAGGTCAACTGAACACGAATTAATTTCTACACGTGTCATAACGTACTAGCCACCCTAAGGGTAGAACGTCTGCAGCCAAGATGGATCTTAAGGATAATATGTTTAGCTTTGTTTCAAACTAAGAGGACACTGAAGGTTTCAACTTAAGGGGACCTGTTGTACTAATGTGCCAACCTCATTGAGCTGAATGGTGGTTTACGATAAAATATGGAAGTTCGATGATTATCTACATGTGGACCTTATGTGATAGGCTTTAACAGCATCCATGACCCATGTATACATAAGATCTGTATGATACGAAGTATGTTGTGTAGTCGTATAAAGCTATAATAAGATTTAAGATATGTCACGTAAGTTAATTTGATGAGAGAAGTAAGAAAAGTGATAAGCATTAGAAACATCATATACACTGAAATTTGTTATGTCATTTCAGCTTTATAGTTATGAAAATTTTATAAAAACTTTTATTATGTTGTTTATATGGAATTGTAAGGATTCACTCCCACCCAAAAGGTTGCACCCACAATTACCTAGGTAGATTATGGTGGATTGATTGCGCAACTAACTAAGTTTATGTGACTGAGTAAACTCATCCCATGAAAAACTAACAGTTATAGGTGAAGATATGAACTACATTGCCCCGGTGGACTTGATGCACCGGTAGATGATACGGTTTATGAGGGTGATGACGTGGTTGACTAGTTAAACGATGTCAAGTATGTATTAAATATTTAGAAAGACTTTCCAGTAATTGATCGTACCTTTATTTATGGTCATTTAGTATAATGGACTCAAAACTCAATGTAAGCATAATGAAGAAAATTTTAATGTGAGAAGAAGATTTGATTCACAATTTTTGGGAGCTCAATTTTATGTAAGATCTAGTAAGATATGTATGTTCGTTTATTTCCTTAACAAATGTGCAGTATCATAACATGAAATTCTAGGCCCTTAAGATTGGCTAAGATTATGGGTCGTGACTGACCTATTCCAATTTAGATAAAAATTGGTCTGTACTCACTGTGCATGTCCCAAATTAATGACCATATATATGCCAGCCACATGTATAGTGAAGATGATGGATGCACCAGTTCTGGCTAGGGTTGCATATAGGTTCGGTTTGGTCTAGGTCAAGCTCAACCCAAATCTGACCCAACACCCTTAAGTCCTTGACCCTCAACTCGGCTGGACCTGTTATTGAAACTCTCAACCTGAACGTGACCCTTTTAGAAAGAATTTGGGTCTGGTCGAACGAACTAATTTAAAATATAAGGGAGGGAGTGGGGTAATGCTTGAGACAAGAAACCTCAACCAGAAATGTCAAGGTTTTTAACCTGACTTGAAGAACCCATGCCCAACATACAATGGTCAGGCCACTTGACCCATTGGGTTAACCCCACTTGTATGCTCCCCTACTTATGTGAAACACTTTAAGTTGTGTTTGGAATTGAAAGAGATGAGCACACACCAACACCTCGTCATCGCCCACTCCCCATCAGAGCAATTTTCAACTCCTCTGGCAAAATTGCAGTTATAAACCATCCATAGCTGCCTGTATGCTTCCGGTCAGCTCCATACTCCCCAAATGCTTTTCAAGAGAGCTCTCCGCCTGGGCGCGTTGCTACACACAGCCTTAATAGCTAGGCGAGGACCCAACTCAAACTAAGATAATAGTGGTGGGGAATTCAGCGAGCGTACTACATCACTTACATTGCGTCTCTTTTATTTCGCCCTTACCCACAACTTAAGTGGCCAACTAGATATTGTACATCGGAACAACCAAGTTTCGTAATGCCCCTCATCTGTACCAGAAATCAATGCATTTTTTATTACATCTATACCATAAGACTCATAGATAATAACCAATGGAAAAGATATTTTGATAAAAGAATCCTAACCGTCAAATATGTTTCTCTCTAATTTGAACGGTTATTATAGTAGGAATAATGTACTTTTAAAATTTATTGAATTCGTCCGACTAGAGGCTGCAATCAAGGATCAAAATATCTGGAAAAATTTCGGCCGAAATATCGATCGAAATTTTGGGTCCCATACAAATTTGGACTGAAATTTTGGTCCAAATTATCGTTTCGGTGGGGACCGAAATCGATAATTTCGGTCATTTCGATCGAAATTTTGATCCTTGGCTGTAATGACCCTATTTAACAAGGCTGAGGGGAGAATGCTCCCAGGCATAGAGCCTTTTTGTAAAGTGATGGGTGACAAGGGGCTCACTTTACTAACTAGGGTTAAACTTTTAAAATATTTTAAAAGTAATATTTCATTTCAATGATCATTCTTGATTTTTTTAGAAGTCTTTTTATTTTCACTCTCTTCTAAACTTACTTTTTTAGATATATTTTATTCAAATAATATGGGCCCGGAGTGAAATGCTAGCCTCTCTATAGCGAAGCGTCGACACTCCAGTAGAGAAGCGCGAACACCCCAGGAGAGAAGCGATGACACTGCAGGGGAGCCGACGCCTCAATATCGAGGTGCCGACGCTTCACTACCGAGGTGAAAATAAAAAAGGCACCGACGCCTCTATATCGAGCCGTCGACACCCTTTTCTTTTTTTTACACCTTAGTAGCAAAGCGCCGACACTTCGGTTGGTGCTGGCTATGATGGTGGCACACAGTGGCTACCCGAGCCTTATGCAACTCCGCTCATTGCGCTTGTACTCCGCGTGGGGCATCGGTGGAGTGTTTGTGGGCCAGAAGCATTTGCGATATATTGGTGCTCTACGAAGGGGTACGCGATGTGGCGCCAAGAGGGAGCGCGACATCATGGTGCCTGAACGACACGCGATGTGGTGCCAAGAGGGCACGCGACATCAAGCCATGAGGGCTTCGCGACACGGTCGCATGAAAAATGATGTAGGACATCATGAGTGTATTGGTGTGGTAGATGGGCAATATATCAAACCAATACGTTTGAGATTCTTTCGTTATTTTCCCATAACTGGTGTTTGAACCATCTATATGGGAGGCAAACTACTCTCACACAGACGAGGCCTTGCGTCACCAGAGGGTGTGTAAGTGTCTCCTTGGCTGACGGACGTTACTTGCGAAGCAATGCCGTGTGTCACCTAAAGCGAGGTTGCCATGTATGTCGAATTACACGTCGCGGTGTATGTGGGTTGACTAAGCGTGTGACACTCGGAAGCTACGTGAGACTTGATCGATTTTAAATGTAACCCTTGCAAGTGCACAAGATCTATTGTAGTATGGTAAGAACAAGGGTGTCGAACCCACAGGGAAACATGAATTTTAATTAATTCTTTCAGAGATTTAAAAATGTCCCCAAGGAAGTACCAAAGGGCAAATTCAATTTACCAAAAATTTATCACACTTTTCCTAAAAGCAAGAAAAATAAATTAATCTAAACAACTAATTGCTGATGAATCTAAGAACAGTATTTAAAGATGATCAAGGAATATGCTACCCCAGATTAGTACCCCTTTTCTATCATTAAAACCCACAGTTTCATTAAAGCATCATTCACACCATCATTCGTCTATAGAGATGATTCGTAATAAAATATGATCATCAATCCGGCATACCCTATCTAAAAACAATGACTCAGCCTATCATTGCGGTATGAGTCATGTAAAAAGCATAGCGTATCTCATGATATTTAGATCACATCAGTAAGCACATAATCGCTCTGCAGCCTAGATCAGCCAGCAGGTCTAGATCTAGTGATTATAGCTGTTGATACGCGCAATCAACGGTCATAACAAACATTCAATATATTTTCAATAACACAAACTTTTAACAAAACGATTCCATGATGACAATAATAGACTGCAGTATTAATCATAAAAAATTGCTACTTATCTGGGGATCGCATCTTCCCCAATCAACTGATTTAGTCGTTCATCTTTGGTGTATGATCTCCTTGTTCATTCAAAGACATTCCACTTTTTATTTCTTCTAAAAATCTTTGGTTACAATACCTTTTCCTAAATACAATCTATGAATGTAAAAGAAAGACAGTGCAAATCCTAAGTACAATCTACCCAGATCAATTCCTAAAAGGAGAAAAGAAGAACTCTTGAAAACTGCCCAAAGGAGTCTAAAACCAAAAATAATAATAATGAATAATAATCCTCCCCAAAATTCGTCCCTTCTATGTCTAACTATGAAAAAGAAAAGCCAAAACTAACTCTCTAATTATCTATCTCTCATTTATTCTCGACGTGTTTGATCCGCTTTAAATAGATTCCCAGTCGCGGAAGTTTCCCAGCCGCAGAGGTGTTCCAACTCGACAATTTAGAGTCGATTAATCGACCCTACAAAGATCCCTAAAAATATGTTTTAAAGTGTCAGGTCCATGTCAGACTCCTTTTTGTGGCTCGATTAATCGACAAAAAGGGTCGATGCATCGAGCTCCTAGAAATCCGTAAATTTCAGCCCACTTTTTGCATCAGATACTACTTCGGTGTTTTGGACATAACGTTCTATCCTGAACTCGGATTGAGACGATTCATATGCCGTTAGAGAGCTGACAGAAAGATCTACAACTTTTGTGTTTTGACAATTTTATAATTCGACTGTCTTGAAGGTCTAAATTAAGTTGCAAGTCGTACCAAGTTCTCGATGACCCAAAGTTGTAGTGTTTTGACATTATTTTCAGAATTCTTAGGCTGTTTTCTGCATTTTGCTTGTATTTACCTGAAACACTTCAAATCTAGTAATTCTCATCAGATAGCCTTCATCGGATAGCTAAATGTAGGTATCTAGGAGTGAAATATCATCATATTTCACTACTCATCAAGACTCGGTAGAGCACATTGGCATGAGGGTCCGAATATAATGTGTGATGGTGAGGTGCGCCACACACAATGATGAACCTTGTTTGATATGATGACAACATGTTGGAATAAGACGACATGAGGAGTTGGCATGCCTTTACTCGCAAGTGAAGTACTACAACAGGACACAAAGGGGAAGCTTGAGCAGGCCAAGCGAGACACAGAGGTACCTGCATGCTCGTCGCGAATAGACACCATGCGTTCATATGGTAGCCTCGGGTGAAGACAATCACAAAGGGGAGTTCCCGTCCTTTAGGCGGGTGGTATCAAAGCTGATGTTGATTTAAGTTTGCTTCGTTGCATGTAGCATCAAGGCGCCGCACGGGTATGATAGACGTGAGGTGTGCGCCTCCGTGACATTTGCTATCAGAGATAGGCTGACCTAGCTTACGAAGCTAGGTGCCGCACGCGAGTTCACAAGATGGAAAGAGTGACTCCATGACACGGCGCTTCGCTATTAGGCGCTCACATTTTTTTAACTAAAATATACCCGAAAAAATAAGTCTCACACTTTCTTGGAAAAAGGGAGATGAGAGAGAAAAGTCTAGGATTAAACTTTTAAAATATTTTAAAAGTTATATTTTCTTTCAGCCACCATTCTTGACTTTTTTATAAGCCTCTTTCTTTTCTATCTCCTCTCTTTTTCCAAGAAAGTGTGAGACTTAACTTTTTCATATATATTTTACTCAAAAAATGTGGGCGCCGGTAGCGAAGCACTAGTACCTTGGTAGCGAAGCATCAACACCTCAGTAGAGAAGCACTGACACCCCAGAGAGAGAAGCGCTGGCACCGTAGGGGCGTCGGCTCTTCGCTACCGAGTAGGGCTCTCAATGGGCCAGGCCGACCCGAATTTTGGCCTGCACCTGACCTAGAAAAAGTGGTACTTTCTATTAAGCAAACCCGGTCCGGTATCCGAACCAGGTTAAACATGTTGCAACCCGGATCAATTCGAGCCGGGCTTGGGTTGAGTGTTCCAACACCCGGCTCGCACTCGGCCCGAATATTATATGTATATTATATATTATTATTATTATTATTACCTATCTTTTCAAAGTTATAAAAAAGAAAAAATTCTTTTAATTAAATATAATTTACTTAAATGCCATATATATATATATATATATATATATATATTATACTTATCTTTTTAAAGTTATATAAAAAAAAATTTAATTAAATATAATTTATTCAAATGCCCTGAGATTAGTCGTTGTCCGTTATAATCATTGTGCAACCATTGTCCGTTATAACCATTGTGCAACAAATTAAAATAAAATATTTGAATAAAAACATGTACCTAAGCCTCTATAATATTAATATAATTATTTAATATTCTTCAAACTTTTATTAGACTAAAGCATCCAAAGCACAACCAAATTTTATTAGAAAAAATATCCCCTAAAAATAGCCCAACCAAATTTTATTAAAAAAAAATATCGAAAAAAAGCTCGAAAAAATTCCCAAGCTCGGTTTAGGCTAAGTTCATCGCAGCCTAGGTTAGGGTTGGACCGAAAAATTTGGGAACCTAGCCTAAGTAGGTTAGGGTCGGGTTGAACCGTAGCCCGACCCTAATCCGGCCTATTGAGAGCCCTACTACAGAGGTGCAAAAAAGTCTTGGCGCCTCTCCCACGGTCAGTGGCTTCTCACTGGTGTCGGTACTTTGCTACCGTGCACCCACTTTTTTTTAGCAAAATTTGTCTGAAAAAATAAGTCTGAAACTTTCTTGGAAAAAGGAAGAGAAGAGAGAGAAAAGAAAGAGTTTTTTTTTTGCTTCTGCACCTTGGTAGCGAAGTGCCAACTCCTCGACAGTGTTAACGCTTCTCTCGAGGTGCTGACGCTTCTCTATCAAGATGTCGGCGCTTCGTTACCGAGGTGCTAGCTCTTCGCTACCGAGCGCCCACATTTTTTGAGTAAAATATATCTGAAAAAGTAATTCTAACACTTTCTTGGAAGAAAAAAAGAGAAAGAGAGAATTTTTTTTTTTTTTTTTTCACCTCAATAGTGAAGGATCGACGCCTTGATATCAAGGTGTTGACGCTCGGGCTATGCCAGCGCTTCTCTCCTGGGGTGCCGACGCTTCTCTACAGGGGTGTCAGCGCTTTCCTACCAAGCGCTCACATTTTTTGAGTAAAATATATCTAAAAAATTAAGTTTGACACTTTCTTGAAAAGATGAAGTGAAGAGAGAGAAAAAAAAGAGACTTCTAAAAAAAGTCAAGAATGATGGCTGAAAGTAAATATAAATTTTAAAATATTTTAAAAGTTTAACCCTAATTAGTAAAGTGGGTCCTATACTACCCACCACTTCACAAAAAAGTGCTACATATCACACCCTTATCAATAGGCATAGAGATATCTCTACGCCCGAACGCATTCTTCCGGGCCTCATTTAACAATGAGTACGAATATTCTTACCGTTTTATTAGTAAGTACTAAACAACGTTTTTCAAGCACGAAAGCCATTGAAAGATTTCAGACGTTGGAGAATTTTTTATGTTCCAATCTTCTTCAAGACAAAGGTTAAGATCATGACAAGCCTATCAGATGGTCTGATGTTGATTCGACATGGCACATGTCCCTAAAAGTGAAAGTCAAACTCCCTTCACATGATCCTAGGTCACTAGGGATGTGTTATGCGAAATCAACATCTGACCGTCTCATAGGCTCTCCATGATCTTAGGATCTATCCTAAGGAAGATTTGAACAAAAAGAAAATCTCGATCATCTTATTCAAATCAGTCAACGATTTTCGGCCATAAAAAATTGTAAAGATACTTTCTAATATAAACGGCTGAGAAATGAGAATATAGCCGTACCCTTTAACAATTTAGATGGAGCACCACGATTATTGGTGGTGGCGCTCGACATTGAATCATATTCATTCGCCTTTAAATGCAAAACAACGAGAAAGACTCACGGTCTGAAAAAAAAAAACCCTAATTTTTTCATTATTTTTTTTGCATTTCCAACGAATCTTTTTTGGTAAGCATATTAATTCTTTTTTCGGATTAGGGTTTCTAATTGCACTGATTTAGCAGAATAATTACTTATTTATAGATTTGCATTTCATTTATTTCTCTTATATTGTTGTTTATTTGTTTGATTATCTGAAGCGAAGTGGGTTTCGATTAGGGTTTTATCATACATGAAAATTTATGTTATATATTTAGATCGTTGTTTCTGATGTATGTTATATATAATTGATTTAATTTACATTTCATATTTAGAAACTGGTTTTTTACTATTTTGAATTGTTATTTAAATAGAAATATTTACTATTATAGGCAGGAATATGAACTGAGTAGTTGGGAACTTTTCTAGTATATATGAGTAATTTTACAAGTAGATTAATTCGTTCTGAGTTGACTCGGTACAGTAGATATCATGTACCATCGTATTGCGTAATGGTTTGTTTGGACATGCAGATTTTTCGCGAAGAAACGGCAATTATTAAAATAGATTAAATTTTTTTATGTTTGCATAACTCTATTATAAATTTAATACTTTTTAGCAAAATAAGTAACAATTGAGAAACATTTGCGATATATGCTAAAACCATTCTGCAGTAAATTTTATTTTATTTATTTATTTATTATGATTATTAGTATAATTTGTTTTTTTTTTTTTTTTTTTTTTGTGATTGTGCTTCCAAATTGAGGTTTAATTAATGTTGGCAGGGTATTGGGTTGTGTGTGTGTGTGTCTGTAGTTAAGGGATCTTAGTGGGTCCGGCACTAGAGTTCGACTCTACGCTCCAGTGTGGATCATGTTCCACGTGGTACGTGATTGCAAGTTGACTCAATTCAGTAGATATCATGTACCATCGTATTGCGTAATTGATGGGGATATAAGACTCAAGCAACCGCCAGCAACGTATCGAAGGCGAAAGAATAGCGTAAACGTGGTTAGAAAGAAGAACCGTTCAAATTCTGTTCAAAGTTCGAAGGACTGAAGAAGTGCTTTAGTTGATCGATCAACCCCAACTTTCAATCGATCGATTATGGACAAAAGACATAGTGTTTTGGCGAATGCATTATTTCTCCGTCGATCGATCGACCTAGATTTTTGATTAATCGATTTTGGACAGTCTTCGGACAAATTATATATTCATAAATCGATCGATTGCGCAAGTTTTGACGAGATTTTACTTATTTCGGTCAAACTTTCCATTTTAGTGTTTTATCTGCTTTAGGACTTTTCTAATTTCGTATTAGGGTTTGGTTAGCCTATTTAAAGGGTTGTAAAAATAACTTTGATTTAATTATTAGTAAATGAAAATTGCTTTTGCAAACTTTGAGAGTTTTGAACTTTCGTGAGGGTGCGATTCTCTCAAAATAGAGAGCGATTCTTCGTCCCGCGTGCGGTTTGGTACGAGGCCAACTTTTCTGTCATCTCTATCTTCTTATGATTTACAAGTTGCGTAAGTAGCGTAACCCTAACCTATCTATTTCTCTATTAAACCCCAAATTTAACCTATCTTTATACCATAAAATCAGTGCTTGTTTATTTTCCACCATTAAAATCATTATTCGCCTTTATTTTCGTACGGTATCGGAAGAACCCGTCTGTGAGTTTGTTCGACGCTCTAAAATTATCGGAGATCTAACTGTTCGCTAAGAACCCTAGTCTTCTAGATCCGATAGGGAACGTACGTGAAAAGTAATACCAGTTAGGACCGAAATTAAATTATTCAATTGAATTTCTTGTTATTTTTTTTGATAATTTGTTAAGAAATATTGTCATTTTAATTTTAGCCCTGGCATTGCATGTGTTAGTTTTCGCAAGAGGTTTGGTATCAAAGCATTTGTTAGTTTAGGGTTGTCGGTGTTCATATAGGTTCTAGGGTTTATTTCTTTTTATTGTTTTGTCTTGCATCATTTAATTTTGTTCTTGCATCGTCATGAATCCCAGTAAGATAGAAGCTTTAATTAGAGATCTTACGTCTAAGTTGACTGCGAGTCAAACTGTCCTTCAAGCCCAGATGGATGAACACCACGATCAATTGCAACAACAGTTGCGTGATCAATAAGCCCGACATGAGGCTTTAGAAATCCGTGTTGAAGAGATCAATGAGTTTATTACTGAAAATCACAATAGAGTCAACACCAATGACCGTAGGAGGGAAGGTCCTCACCGGCGTGAAGTCCATACCGATCAGGACGACAAAGTCATAAAATCTATTAAAATGGACACCCAAACTTTTGACTGGAAAAGAAAACCTAAAGTCTATCTCGAGTGGTCACCAACAAGGAAAACTATTTCGAGTGGTACACCATGTACGAGAAGCGTAAAGTCCAATTTGCCAAGGTCGAGCTAGACTTTATTGGTTGGGATTAGAACGTCGTACGCAGTCCCAGGGTCTTCGTCCCATTTCTACTTGGGGGGAAATTAAGGTCCAATTGAATGAGAAATATATTCCTCTATCTTATGATGAATGTATTCTCAATCAGTGGCAATAATTGCGCCAAGGGAATTCACCGATCACAAATTACATTGATAAGTTTGAAGACCTGATGCCCCATACCAATGTGGATGAGCCGGAAAGAGTTACCCTATCTCGATTTCGAATGGGCCTTCGCCCAGAACTACAGAGGGAACTCATTCCATACCCTGTTATCGATTTAGAAGAATGTTTCTCTAGATTCGATGAGTAGAGCGATATCTCAAGACCCCTCAAACCAAACGATTTGATACTAGTGGGTTCGGTTATAGGTCTAACTTTCCTGAATCAATACCCAATGTTAATACCCCGTCTTCTAGGTCCAACCCAGTTGCTACACCTGTAACCAGGGCCGGTAAGGGTAAAGGCCCTATGCTTGAAGTCCTCAAGGGTGGTGGTCAGAAAAAGTGTTATAAGTGTCACGACATCGGACATTTTGCAGCAAAATGTCCAACCCGAAACCTGTTCATAGCCGAGGACACTGAGAACATGCTTTTAAAACTCGACGAGTCGACTCGAAACTCTGGCGAGTCGACTTGACCCAGTTTCGAGTTGACTCATCTATAGACTCGATTTGTGCTTCAACTCGGTCGACTCGAAAACTTGACCGAGTTTGTCGACTCGGCGAGTTGACTTTAGTGACCCTAAATGAGGAGAGGAAAGAAAGAAGAGGACGAGGACGAGGACGAGGACGAGGACGAGGACGAGGACGAGGACGAGGACGAGGACGAGGGGGAGGGGGAGAGGACGAGGAAAGGAGGGGGAGGGGGAGGGGACGAGGGGGAACTTGGAGGTTATGTGTTGATAGTCGCGCTATTAATAAGTTCACGGTCAAGTATTGGTTTCCTATACAGAGACTGGACGATATGTTGGACATGATTGTCGGTGCCACGATATTTTCGAAGATCGATTTGAAGTGGGTACCATCAAATCTGAGTTCGTCCCGGGGACAAATGGAAAACTACCTTTAAAATCAAGGATGGTTTATGTCACACCTTGAAATCCAATATACTATGAATTTCGATACGCGAGCGAATTCAATAATCAAAACAAAACTAAAAGGTTAAATAAAACACGTGATATTTCATTCATAATCGTAAAAGAAAGGTACATCATTGTTACAAATCATTGTTCATCGTGAACACCATTACAATCCTCCCTTACAACAAAATACAAAACCTTACCAAGTCCTCAGCTTTCTCTAATTCAAAAGATATCCCAACGTCTTTGCTTGAAGAGATGTTCGAAGGTTTACTCGATCCGCCACTGAAATATTATCAACGGGGGTGAGATAAACTCAACAAGTGCCCCCCTAATAATATCTTGTAATCTATGTCTTAATAATCAATAAGAGAGACAAAATTCATTTATGAGCATTCTTTTGATTTCAGTAGAGGTTATATGTATATGCAATTTCGCTATTTAGTTCTCAAGGCATTGCATTTGCAGTTATCACTAAATAGGAAATGAGATGTATAGATAAAAGAACATGAAATTTTTTCTTTGAAAGGAAAGCAAAAGCAAATAACTTAATTTCAGCGGCTACACATTTATAGGTGTAGGTTCTACTACTATAGTTCCGGATCCATGGTACACCCACATGTGACCCTTTTGGACTTCACCTCTCATTCAAGTACTTACCATGTATATATGAATCTCACACCTTACCGTGACAAAGTGGTAGGCAAATATGTACTTCATATATGGAAGCACTAGCACGAACATTCGTCCCAAACCCATGCTGTCCAATGGGGGATCCACACTAGAAGTGTCATATAATTATGTAGATGCACAACATATGCAGTAGAAAATCATTTGTTCAATAGTTGATGCTTTCCATAATCAAGATGGCATTTCATGATACTTTTCGAAAAGAAATACGTATTACGATCAGTCAATTTTCATAGTCATTCTTTCTACCGGTTTATGATAAGAACCATACTATAATTTGCTTGCTCATATGATCAATTTTATACTCATGCTAGGTATACCATCAAGAATCGAATTACGATTAACTTTATACGGGAATTCTAATTATCAATTATGATTGTGTAGAGATAAAAGAACAAGTTCTTACATAGGTATGCTCACATATTTATAATATCAACTCACAACAATGTCTCGTAGATATATCAGTATGACACTACCTAAGGGTTTCAATTCATAATTATAGGGTTGTATGTACTTGTATATACATTGTATTTAAATAATACTAATTAATTAGATAGAACAGGGTGGTAAGAGTAGGTCACTTGCCTTGATATGCACTTCCCTGGTGATTGCGATGGTGGTGATTGAAGCTCGGGTTGCTCAAAGTGTTACTTGCATGAGAATAAAGGTGTGTTAACGCTAAGCGATGTCTCGACAAAAGAGTTGGGTGAATACACCAGAGATAATGAGTTAGGGGTTGAGTTGGTTCACGGGAAGGTTAGCCAATAGGGTCTCGACTCGGATGGTTCAAGTTTCGAGATCGAATGGTATCATTACATGTCGATAGAGTACGACGATCGGGTCGTGTTGCAATACCGGAATTATTATGAAAGGGTAAATACATTAAAAATCATTTTGATAACCCATGATAAGGATATATATATATATATATATATATATATATATATATATTAATAAATATTTGAAATCAGATAAAATATAAATTACTAAAATATATAATTAGTAAATAGTAAATAATATTCACAGCCGAAAGAACATTAATAACCTGTTCTTTTAATTTAAATAAATATAATAATTCGTAATAAATAAAATATATTTTATAATACTATGGCTGATATGAAACTTTATAGATAGATATATTCCTAACATGTTTATATATATATATATATATATATATATATATATATATATATATATATAGGTTTCATACCTTATATTATATATATATATATATATATATATATAAAAGATAAAAATAAAAAGGCTTGTAGGGTCACTGGTCTGTGACAAAACATAGATAAAAAGTACCCGTATAATAGGGATGCAGGTTCGGTGTACCGAACCAAACCGAAATCGAAATTTTCGGTTTTCGTTTCGGTACAATACAAACCGAAATGTCCAAACCGAAATCGTACCGAAACCCATTTTTTCGGTTTTCGGTTCGGTTCGGATAGGAGTGGTTCGATCGGTTTGGGTTCTAGAGAGATTTGCAAAAATACCTAAATACTAACAAATTTAAAATAAAATTACCAAAATGGTAGTTTTTAGAGAGAAATTCTCCCTCAACCTCCTCTTGCCCGATTTTTTCGCGCCGCGGTGCTGCCCATCAGCCTCCTCTTGCTGGAGTTCTCCGCGCCGCCCATCGCCAAATCTAAGCTCGGACGAGGGTATTTGGGTTGGGTGAGGGCTTGACTTTTATGAGTAAAACCGATTTTAGAATTTAGAGTAACCGCTAACGGTGGACGCCCGTCGCCATTAAAGCTTGAGACTGGAGAGTATTGAGGAGTGCGGAGAGCAAGCAGAGACTCACTCTTTTCTCTGTTAGGCTTAATGGCTGAGTGCTAGGTTAGAGACACTAGGTTAACTCTCTCTCAGAGACTTTTTTTTTTCTTTTGATAATGACTCTTGTCAGTCGTCAGAGATTTAGACTACTAGTGTATATAATTATAATATATATAATATATATATATATATATATATTGTAATCATAGTTATTATATAATCATTATATTATAGTCATATAGTGTATGTAATTATAATATTAATAGTTATTGTAATCACGTAATGTCTTTTTCAAAAAAAAAAGTTGCTATAATGTACTATAGTTATATATAGTGTATTATAGTATATATAGTATATATATATTATATTATATAGTAGTAATATATATAGACAATTGCTATTGCTATTTGCTAAAGGAAATATAAAAAATTATATAGACAATTGCTATTTGGCATTTGCTAAAGGAAATATAAAAAATTTATTAATAAAAAGATGTACAAAAAATAAAAGTGTACAAAAAATAATAAAATTACAAATCGACTTCCTCATCTATATTTCTTAACATATCCTCTAATGTGATTAGGTAGAGGTCTTCTCCCGAGATTCCGCGCTCGCTTCTTTCCTGTGAGATCCAATCCTTCAAACATACTAACGATTCAACCGTTGATTCTTTCAAGCGACTTCGGAACGTCCCTAGAATTCTTCCACTTGTACTAAACACCGATTCCGACGCAACTGTAGAGATGAGAATTGTTAATATATCCCGTGCCGTAACACAGAGAACGAGATATTGACGAGAGACATTATTCCACCAGTCCAAGACTTTAAATTTATTTTCGTTAGTTTTATTCCAAACAATCGGGCGATTATCAAAATAATATTCAAGCTCATCAAAAGTAGTCGTGGTTGGTGTAATTATATCTTCCGCATTATATTGTGTATCATATTTTTTCATTACTGATGAAAAATCATATGTATTAGTTTGTTTAGCAGAACTATTTTTATTTAATTTTCCTTTATAATAATTAAAAAGTTCAAGATATTTAGATTTATAGTTCATTAACAGGGTTTGCACTTTATTGGAGTCACCGTTATTTTGCATCCTTAAAAGAAGGTTTAGTATTTCTAGTTTATATCTCGGGTCCATCATACTTGCGAAGGCTATATTTAATGGAATTTTTCTCTAATATTTATCGTATTTTTCTTGCGTTTTAAAAATGGAGGCCCTACCGGAAAACAATTGGCCTAAGATTTCCAAATTTTGAATGGCCCATAGGTTTGAGGTTGTATGAAAAGAACCAGAAAAAAGAGTTGTAGAATTTTTAAAACATTCGAATTTTGTTTTTATCATTGATAGCTCTTCCCAACTACTGATAGGGTCTTTGCCCAAATTGAAAAGAGTAGTGTTTACTTGTTCTTACATAGGGAGGATTCCCTCCAACATATTAAAAGTGGAATTCCATCTTGTCGGGCAATCCAAAATTAACTTCTTCGGTGTTAAATTTGCATCGATAAATAATTGATAAAATTCTTGTAATTTGGCGGGTGACCATTTGATTAATTTTACAAAATTCATAATTTCATCTATAATAGGACTAAAATACACAAGTCCATCAGTGACTATTAGGTTCAAAACGTGTGCACTACATTGCATGTAAAAGATTTCTTGAAAGATAGGTATAGTTACTAACCTATGTTGGCCGGTTAGAGCACTAACAGTGGTGGTATTATTGGACGGGTTATCTAAAGTTATTGAGAAGATTTTATCTTTAATCTTAAATTTTTGTATTATAGTAATTAGGGGCACGACTAAGTTAACGCTCATGTGAGGCCCTTGAATAGGACAAAACGCAATAATCTTTTTATTTAATGACCAATTAAAGTCAACTAAATGTGTGGTGGCACATATGTATGGTTTCTCGGTTACGGATGTCCATACATCCGAAGTAAGTCATATGCCACCGGGTATATTTTTAAACATTTGAATTAAGGAAACTTATATATTTTTTAAACATTTTCCAATATCACTACTAAGTGTAGTTCTACTAATTGGACTAAATTGAAGCGCAAAGGCGTTTCAAATCCAATCGACAAACCAATTGTTGTCGATCCAAACTAATGACACCTTTTTCACTATAAGTTTTTTTATTGTTTCTAATCTAGCCCTAACCGGGTCATAGGTCTAAGGGGTAAGTGAATCATCATTGTTTTGAATTAAGTTTCTTTCTTCTATTACTAATTTATTTTGGGTGGTTTTGAGACATCGGCCTCAATGCCCTCGTAAGTCGCTGGTACCGACTTTCTTCGGATCACAAGTGAACCATTGAGTACAACTGGAGCATTGGGCTTTCTGTATACCATCTATCATCATCGGTTCCCAATAATAGTCCCATATTGTGGCTCTTTTTTTATTTTTGCTCTCCGGTGGCACCATACTAAAATTTGTGGACGGTTGTTGCGATGGTTGAATTTGATCATTAATTGGTGACGGTGGTGGTGGCGGTTGTACTAATTGTGAGGCTCATTGATGCCAACATTATCACCACCATCATCACTCAATTGATGATCAACCGGATGCTCCATTGATGCCATTTCGATTAACAAAAAAAATATAATTATAAGTATAAAAATATTAATATAAAACAAAATATTACTAGTATGACTGGAGGGTGGAGAGAGTAGCTTGAAGCTTTGATGGAGAGCTTTAACGGAGAGTTAGAGACCTTTGAGTTTGGAGCTTTGATGGGGGGTCTTTTATGAGAAATTAAATGGAGAGAAATAGATAGTAATTGTGAAGGAAAATGGTAGGTGGGGAGAGTATTTATAAGGAATTAAGAATGGAAAGAAAAATTCGAAAATGGATGCAACCAGCAATTTTCTGGTTGCACCCTGGCTGCAACCAGGTCAAAAGCAGCTGCAACGGCCATATTCTAGCCGTTGCAGCCCAACGACTAGTTCTCTAGCCCATGGGTCAAAATTTCGGGTGTCGGATACGTATTGTCCGAGCTCAAAACCGATATGTATCGGACGATACGTATCGGAATAGTAAAATACCGGACGATACATTGAATGTATCGTCCGGGCATCTACATACAAAATGGCGATACAGTACATTGAATGTATCGTATCGTCCAAGTCCGATACCGATACGTATCGGTATCGGACAATATTTTGATCCATGCTCTAGCCGTTGGTACTGCAACGGCTAGAAAAGTAGCCGTTGCAGGGTTAAGTTTTATTCACTCATTGTTATTTTAACAAATAACAATGAGTGAATGACAGCCGTCATCCACTCTAAGTCTCGAAGCCACACGTTAAAAGGGTAAAAAAAATGGGAAACATTACTTGCACTGGCTTTTTAAGTGATTGCACCGAAGTGAGAAAATGACTGTTTTTTAGAGACTTGTGACATGTGAAAATGCAATTTGGGCCGTCTGATTTAAAGTTCATGATCTATAGATTCTTAGTGGGTAAGATTGGCACGAAATATAATCTTAATCATGTGATTAAATATAGTCAAAGGCTATTATTTGATTCAACGGTTGACAACAGTATATCATATGATAAATATCGCGTTTTGCTCCAATATTATTCACTAAGGATCTATGGATCATGAACTTTAAATCAGACGACCTAGATTACGTTTTCACATGTCACGTGTCCCCTAAAATACAAAGTTTTTCTTTAACCTCGATGAAATCACTTAAAAAGGGAGTGCAAATAATCAATGCTACCTGGACATGTGGCACGGGTGTCAAGTGTCAAGGTGCCAATAGATGTTTGGCACGCCAATCTTTAAAAATTCGAATACGGCGGCACGACTATAAGAAAAATAAAATAAATAAATAAAACATATATAGAGAAAAATTTAAAGGATATCTTGGAGAACCAATTTAGATATGAAATGAAAAGATTTATAATATATTTATAAAATCGTTTTCAACGACCCAAACCTTTGTTTTAGTAGTTACTAAACTTTACACATTTCTTTTCAAATAAAGTTCATTTTATCGTTGTCAAAATGATAAGCATTTTAATAATAATATGAGGTTTTTCATATATGTCTAGAAGTTTCGTGCTATTTGAGGAGTGTCTACGTGTCGGCACGGCAAAAATCCCAAAAGTAGAAGTGCCAAGGTAACACTGCAAATAATGGCTCCCAAAACAAAAAAGCAAAACAAAGCAGTTGCTAGTTGGTCGAGTCGGGTCGCGTTAGTTTAAAAGAGGCAACTGGTCGGTCACCATTGGTTTCTACGGTCGGTCACCGCCGGTTCAACCTCCAATCGGTTCGGTGCAGGTTCGGTTTGGGAAGTCGGTTCGGGTCGGTTTGGGCCCATTAATGGGTCAGTTTAGTCAACTTACCCAATCAGTTCTCGGTTTCCCGCCACCCAAACCGAAAACCGAACCGATTTCACTTTGGTTTGGTTCAGTTCGGTTTAAGTCGGTTTCGGGGCAATTCGGGCCGGTTCGGGCGGGCCGATTTTCGGTTTGGTTTAGGGTTTGCATCCCTATCGTATAATATACATAATTATATACTATATTATGTAAAAATAAAGATGAAAAATGGGTTTTCATACCATTGTTCTAGCACAAACCGAGATGTGGTTTGGGCACAACACAGGAGAAAGAGGAAGAGAGGGACTGGTAGAGAAGAGAGGAAAAACACAGAAGGAAACTAGATTTCGTCGTTGGGTTCGGCATTGCCATCGATGGAGTTGACGCCGATCGCGACTGCAAAGGTGAACGACGGTCGCAAGGGTGCACCTGGTGACAATAGCCGCGCGAGCATCCAAATCGACGACAACGATTGCCTACGATGGTTGTTGTCGAAAAGCGAGCCGACCGAAACAAACAAAAAGAAGATAAGGAAGAAGAAGAAGAAGCTGAAGCTGAATGACTTACTAGAGGTTTTCGATCGCGGAGGAGAAAGGAGATGGCTGCCTCTTATTTTATAGCCAGAGTAGGGATGCAAACTCTAAACCGAACACCGAAACCAAACCGAAAACTGGCCCTCCCGAACCCCCTCGAAACCGATTTAAACCGAACCGAACCGAAGTGAAATCTGTTCGGTTTTTGGTTTGGGTGGTAGGAAACTGAGCACCGATTAGGTAGGTTGAGTAAACCGACCCATTAATGGGTCAAAGCCGGCCCGAATCGGACCTGAACCGGCTTCCCAAACCGAACCGAACTGATTGGAGGTTGAACCGGCGGTGATTGACCGGTAGAAACTGATGGTGACCGAGCGGTTGCCTCTTTTAAACTAATGCGACCCAACCTGACCAACTGGCAATTGCTTTGTATTTCTTTTTTGTTTTGGGAGCCATTATTCCTTTTTAAGTGATGTCACCGAGGTTAAAGAAATACTTTGTATTTTAGGGGACATGTGAAAATGCAATCTAGGCTGTCTGATTTAAAGTTCATGATCTATAGATCCTTAGTGAATAATATTGGAGCAAAACGTGATATTTATCATATGATATACTGTTGTCAACCGTTGAATCAAATAATAGCCTTTGACTATGTTTAATCACATGATTAAGATTATATTTCGTGCCAATCTTACCCACTAAGGATCTATAGATCATGAACTTTAAATCAGACGACCCAGATTGCGTTTTCACATGTCACAAGTCCCTAAAAAATAAAGTCATTTTCTCACTTCGGTGCAATCACTTAAAAAGCCAGTGCAAGCAATGTTTCCCCCCTTTTTTTTTTGCTCTTTTAATGTGTAGCTTAGAGACTTAGAGTGGCTGACGGCTGTCATTTACTCATTGTTATTTATTAAAAGTTTTTTCTTTTTTTGAAGAAAATGTCTTGTTAAATAAAACTTAACCCTGCAACGGCTACTTTTCTAAATTTATTGCGGTTCAACAACTAGAGAACTAGCAGTTGAATCTGTAACTAGAATATGGCCGTTGCATGACTGACACAGTTGCGATCGGTATGCAACCAAAAAATTGTTGGTTGCACCCATTTTCGATTTTTTTTCCTTTTAAAAAAAAAAAATATATATTCTTAATTCCTTATAAATACTCTCTCCTCACCTATCATTTTCCTTCACAATTACTATCTATTTCTCTCCATTTAATTTTTCATAAAAGACCCTCCATCAAAGTTCCAAACTCAAAGGTCTCCAACTCTCCATCAAAGCTTCAAGCTACTCTCTCCACCCTTCAAGTCATACCAGTAACATTTTCATGTATATTAATAATTTTATACTTACAATTATATTTTTTTTGTTAATCAAAGTGGCATCAATGGAGCATCCGATTGATCATCAATTGAGTGATGATGGTGGCGATAATGTTGGCATCAATGAAGCCTCACAATCGGTACAACCGCCACCACCACCGTCACCAATTAATGATTAAGTTCAACAAGCGCCCACAAATTTTAGTATGGTGCTACCGGAGAGGAAAAGTAAAAAAAGAGCCGTAATATGGGACCATTATGGGGAACCGATGATGATAGATGGTGTACAGAAAGCCCAATGCTCCGGCTATATTCAATGGTTCGCTTGTGATCCGAAGAAAGTCGGTATTAGCGGCTTACGAGGGCATTGGGCCGATGTCTCAAAACCGCCCAAAATAAATTATTAATAGAAAAAGGAAAATTAATTCAAAATAAGGATGGTTCACTTACTCCTTGGACCTATGACCCGGTTAGGGCTAAATTAGAAACGATAAATTTTTTTTTTATAGTGGAAGAGGTGCCATTCGTTTGGATCGACAACCATTAGTTTGTCGATTGGATTCGAAACGCCTTTGCGCCTCAATTTAGTCCAATTAGTAGAACTACACTTAGTAGTGATATTGGAAAATGTTTTAAAGAAAAACAAGCTTTCCTAATTCAAATGTTTAAAAATATACCCGGTGGCATGGCTTACTTCTGATGTATGGACATCCGTAACAGGGAAACCATACATATGTGCCACCGCACATTTCGTTGACTTTAATTGGTCATTAAATAAAAGGATTATTGCGTTTTGTCCTATTCGAGCGCCTCACACGGGCGTTAACTTAGCCGCGATCCTAAATACTATCATACAAAAATTTTAAATTAAAGATAAATTTTTTTTAATAACTTTAGATAACGCGTCCAATAATACCACAACTATTAGTGTTCTAACCAACCAACATAGGTTAGTAACTATACCTATCTTACAAGAAATCTTTCACATGCGATGTAGTGCACACGTTTTGAACCTAATAGTCACCGATGAACTTGTGTATTTTAGTCCTATTATAGATGAAGTTAGGAATTTTGTAAAATTAATCAAATGGTCACTTGCCAAATTACAAGAGTTTCAACAATTATTTATCGATGCGAATTTAACACTGAAGAAGTTAATTTTGGATTGCATGACACGAAAAAATTCTACTTTTAATATGTTGGAGGGAATCCTCCCTATGAAAGAACAAGTAAACACTACTCTTTTCAATTTGTGCAAAGATCCTATCAGTAGTTGGGAAGAGCTATCAATGATCAAATTTTTTTTCGAATGTTTTAAAAATTCTACAGCTCTCTGGTTCTTTATATACAACCTCAAACCTATGGGTCATTCAAAATTTGGAAATCTTAAGCCAATTGTTTTCCGGTAGGGGACATGGACATCCCTCCATTTTAAAAATGCAAGAAAAATACGATCAATCTTGAAGGAAAATTCCATTAAATATGGCCTTCGAAGTATGATGGACCCGAGATATAAACTAGTAGTACTAAACCTTATTTTAAGGATGCAAAATAACGGTGACTCCAATAAAGCGCAAACCTTGTTAATGAACTATAAAACTAAATGTCTTGGAACTTTTTAATTATTATAAAGGAAAATTAAATAAAAATAGTTCTGTTAAACAAACTAATACATATGGTTTTTTCATTAGTAATGGAAAAATATGGAATACAATATAATGCGGAAGATATAATTACACCAACCACGATTACTCTTAATGAGCTTGAATATTATTTTGATAATCGTCTGATCATTTGGAATGAAACTATCGAAAATAAATTTAAAGTCTTGGACTGGTGGAATAATGTCTCCTCTCAATATCCCGTTCTCTCCGTTACAGCATGGGATTTATTAACAATTCTCGTCTCTACAATTGTGTCGGAATCAGTGTTTAGTGCAGGTAGAAGAATTCTAGTGACGTTCCGAAGTTGCTTGAAAGAATCAATGGTTGAATCGTTAGTATGTTTGAAGGATTGGATTTTACAAGAAAGAGGCGAGCGCGGAATCTCGGGAGAAGACCTTGACTTAACCACAATAGAGGATATGTTAAGAAATATAGATGAGGAAGTCACCACAATAGAGGATATGTTAAGAAATATAGATGAGGAAGCCGATTTGTAATTTTATTTATTTTTTGTATATATTTTTATTTGTAAATTTTTTATATTTTCTTTAGCAAATGCCAAATAGCAATTGTCTATATAATTTTTTACATGTCCTTTACCAATAGCAATTGTCTATATATACTACTACTATATAATATATTATATATATACTATATAATATAGTATATAGAACATACTCATTACAACAACTTTGTTTTTTGAGAAAGACATTACATGATTACAATAACTATTTATTACTATTATAATTATATACACTATATGACTATAGTATATTGATTATATATAATATATATTATAGTTATATACACTAGTAGTCTAAGTCTTTGACGACTGACAAGAGTCATTGTCAAAAGAAAAACAGTCTCAGAGAGAGAGAGAGAGAGAGTTAACCTAGCTCTCTAACCTAGCACTCAGCCATTAAGCCTGACAGAGAAAAGAGTGAGAGTCTCCGCTTGCAGCCCTCACTCCTTAGTTCTCTCCGGCCTCGAGCTTTAATGGTGACGGCGTGCACCGTTTCCGGTTACTCTAAATTCTAAAATCGGTTTCATTCCTCATCACAAAAGTCAAGCCCTCGCCCGACCCAAATACGCTGGTCCGAGCTTAGATCTAACGATGGGCAGCGCAGAGAACTCCGGGGATAGGAGGCTGATGGGCGGCGCCGCAGTGCAGAGAAATCCGGCAAGAGGAGGCTGAGGGAGAATTTCTCTCTCTAGAAACTACCATTTTGGTAATTTTATTTTAAATTTGTTATTATTTGTGTATTTTTGCAAATTTCTCTAGAATCCCTTTCTCTAGAACCCAAACCGGTCCTATCCGAACCGAACCGGAAATCGAAAAAATGGGTTTCGGTTTGGACATTCTTGCAAATCGGTACATTGAACCGAACCGATTCATAGTTCGGTTTCGGTTTGTATTGTACCGAATCGAAAATTTTGGTTTTGGTTTCGGTTCGGTACACCGAACCTACATCCCTAAGCCAGAGGGTGATGGTGGTGCCGTGTGTGAGGGTAGTGGCGTGATGAAGGTGAGCCTGTCGTCGGGACGACGTCGGACTGCTGCACCGTATTGAGCTCCATCCCTTTGTAGCGGATATGATTGGGGGATAGGGTTTGGTGTTAAGGACAAAAGAGGGCTATAAGAGGTTAGGTTGGGTCTTGGACTGGGCCTGGTTCGGCTAAGAAAATGGGTTGGGTCTGGCTGGTATGAGTCCTCACAGTTTATATGAGTAGTTTGTTATGCTTTTTGGGCTCTCAAATTCCTCGAGTACTTTCATGTATATCATGACACGGGTGTTGAGAAGTTCCTTGTGGTCTATTTCGACGACATCCTTATTTATAGCCACAACAAGGAGCAACACTTAAGCCACTTAAGGCAAGTTTGCATGCCTCTCAAAGGAGAGAAGTTATACTCGAACTTGAAGAAGTGCACTTTCATGTCACAATGCGTTATCTTCTTAGGGTTTGTCGTTACCTCTGAAGGAATGACTGCAGACTCGGAAAAGCTCAAAGCTATCATAGAATGGCCTGAACCTCTGAACATTCATGAAGTCCGTAGCTTCCATTGGGTTAGCCACTTTCTACAGACGGTTCATTCGTAACTTCAGTACGGTAACTTCCCCTATCACCGATTGCATAAAAAAGGGAGAGTTTAAATGGACACCTGCTGCGACGAAGGCTTTTAAAAAGGTTAAGTCTCGAATGACGGAAGCTCCTGTCATGTGCCTTATTGACTTTTCTAAGGTTTTTGATGTAGCGCGTGATGCGTCTGACGTAAGTATTGGAGGAGTGTTGAGCCAGAAGGGTCATCCGATAGCTTACTTCAATGAAAAGCTAAATGAGGCTAGAAGTACTTTACATACGACAAAGAATTCTATGTGGCAGTACGGTCTCTTAAATATTGGAAACATTATTTGCTACTACATGAATTTGTCTTGTTTTCTGATCACGAAACCCTTAGATTTTTGACTTCCCAAAAGAAGTTAAACTCGTGACATGCGAAATGGGTTGAGCAACTTCAAGGGTTAACCTTTGTGTTGAAACATAGGGCTGGTTTAAAGAATAGAGCTGTTGACGCGCTTAGCCGTAGAGTGGCGACGTTGCACTTATTAAGTGTTGAGGTGACTGAATTCGATCGCCTCGTGGATGATTATCCCACATGTTCGGATTTTGGTGAAGAGTACACTTCGCTTATAAGTGGACAGTCTGTTAGGGAGAGTAAGTACATCCTACATGGAGGGTACTTGTTTCTAAAACACCGATTGTGTATTCCCCACACTTCGCTTTGAGACTTTCTTGTTTGGGAATTACACGTTGGAGGGGTTGCTGCTACTTTGGTCGCAACAAAATCGTTGCATTGGTTGAAGACCAATTCTAGTGGCCCAATTTCACCCGAGATATTGCCAAAATCATCAACCAGTGTCGTGTTTGCCAACTGTCAAAGCAAAATAGGTAAACACCGGGGTTATACACACCTTTATTGGTGCCACACACTCCGTGGCAAGACCTCTCTATAGATTTTGTGTTAGGCCTCCGCAAGACCCTCCGAAAGCACAACTCGGTGTTCATTGTCATGGACCGTTTATCGAAGATGGCCCACTTCATCGCGTGTTTGAAAACCTTTGATGCAAGTAACATTGCCACATTTTTCTTTAATGAGGTTCGTTTACACGGTTCTAAGACTATAGTGTCTAATCGTGATGTCAAATTTGTTAGTTACTTTTGGAAGACACTATGGCACAAAACGGGGACTCGGCTTCAGTTTTTATCTGCATATCACCCCAAACTGATGGGCAACTCGAGGTTGTCAATAGGAGTTTAGGGAACTTGTTACAGTGTCTAGTAGGTGAGCACATTAGGAGTTTGCATATAATAATTCAGTTAATAGAACCACATGTATGAGTCCATTTCAAATCGTGCATGAGTATAAACCTAGGACACCCGTAGATCTCATCCCTATGCCAGTTCATCAAAGGTCATCAGAGTTTGCATCCACTTTTGCACATTGCATTCATGAAGTGCATGCTGAGATTAAAGAAGAATTAATGCAAACAATGAAAAATACAAGCGTTCTGCAGATTCTAAGATTCAAAGAGTTTCAGGAGAATGATTTGGAGATGGTTCGAAATAGACCTGAGCGATTCTCTCAAGCAATTGCAAAGAAGTTACAAGCTCGTGGTGCTGGACCCTATAGGATTTTAAAGCGTGTCGGTTCTAACACTTACATCCTAGACCTACCACCAGAAATGGGGATTAACACGGCTTTCAACGTGGAGGATCTCGCTCCGTTCCATGGCCCTTCAACCATCCTAGTCAACCCATTTGAGCCATCTACATCCGATGCCACTATTATTCCCCTACCCACGCCGTTACCTCTACCTACTCGTCAATCTCGTGTGATCATTGAAGATGTTTTGGAGGATTAGATTGTGTCCACCAACCAAGGGGGACTTCAGAAGTACTTGGTCAAGTGGAAGAATAAAGCCGATTCCGAGAATACGTGGATATCATGGGAAGAGTTTAAACAGATTGATCCGGATCTCCTCGATCTCTATAACAACCAGTATTCAATCAGGGATGAATCCTTCTAACCCGGGTAGAGTTGATGGGGACATTAGATTCAAACAGCTGCTAGTAACGTATTGAAGGAGAAAGAAGAGCGTAACAGTAGTTAAAAAGAAGAACTGTTCAAATTCTGCTCAAAGTTCGAATGATTGAAGAAATGATTTAGTCGATCGATCGAACCCAGCTTTCGATCGAACAATTGTGGACAAAATACATAGTGTTTTGGCGAATATATTATTTCTCTGTCGATTGATCGACCCAGATTTTCGATCGATCGATTTTGGACGGAGTCTTCAAACAAATTATATATTCATAAATCGATCAATCAACCCCATAATCGATCGATCGCGCAAGTTTTGACTGGATTTTACTTATTTTTGTCAAAATTTTCATTTTAGTATTTTATTTGTATTAGGATTTTTCTAATTTCGTATTAAGGTTTGGTTAGCCTATTTCAAGGCTTGTAAAAACAGCTTTGGTTTAATTATTGTTGAATGAAAATTGTTTTTGCAAACTTTTAGAGTTTTGAACTTTCATGAGGGTGTGATTCTCTGAAAACGGAGAGCGATTCTTCGTCCCGCGTACGGTTTGGTGCGAGGCCAACTCTTCTTCCATCTCTATCTTCTTCTGATCTACGAGTTGCGTAAGTAGCGTAACCCTAGCCTATCTATTTCTCTATTAAACCCCAAATTTAACCTATCTTTACACCATAAAATCAATGCGAGTTTGTTCAACACCCTAAAACCCTCAGAGATCTAGCCGTTCGCTAAGAACCCTAGTCTTCTAGATCCGATAGGGAACGCACGCGAAAAGTAACACTTTAGGACCGAAATTAAATTATTCAATTGAATTTCTTGTTATTTTCTTTGATAATTTGGTAAGAAATATTGTCATTTTAATTGTTTAAATTAATTTTAATTTTAATGTCAGTCCTAATATTGCATGTGTTAGTTTCCACATCAGTAATGGTTCGTTTGGACATGCACATTTTTCGCGAAGAAACGGTAATTATTAAAATAGATTAAATTTTTTTATGTTTGCATAACTCTATTATAAATTTAATACTCTTTAGCAAAATAAGTAACATTTGACAAACATTTGCGATCTGTGCTAAAACCATTCTGCAATTAATTTAATTTAATTTAATTTATTTATTATGATGATTATGATTTTTTTTTATTATTTTTATTTTTTTTGTGTTTGTGCTTCCAAAATGAGGTTTAATTGTTGGGATATTGGGTTGTGTGTCTGTAATTAAGGGGTCTTGGTGGGTCCCGCACTAGAGTTCGACTCTATGTTCTAGTGTGGATCTTGTTCCATTTGGTACATGATTGCGAGTTGCAACACTGCCTCTTAAGGGTTCACCAGCCCCTCTAGATTTTTCAGAAAACAATTGGATTTTTCTGCCTTTCATTTTACTGGTCAAAGATATGGGCTGTACATACAAAAATTTCACGCATGTAAATTTTCAAACTTTGACCACAAAATCAAAACAGTTGTTTTTTGTATGGTAATTGATCGATCTAGTGCATGTGGCATCTAAATGGCTCGAGTATAGAGTTCAACTCTACAATTCAAGTAGAGGCTACGACTGTCGTGTGTGTATGTATTTATATATATGTAGGGGTGCCTAAGCTTTCCCTACATATGCTGACATGTTCCCAGGGAAATTACTCGGGTCCTAGGTGGGGAATGAACCACCTATGAATCCAGAGAAGCAAATGCTGGGGTTAATATGCCATGTTTTTATCACAAAAGTGTCAAACATTAAAAGTGAGTTCAGGGTTTAGTATTTAGAACTCTTATGTTCAACATGACATGGGCATGGGTGCATGCATGCAATTTCTAGAGCCAAGAGATTTCGTAGAGGTTTTCTAAGTTACTTTCTTACTTATAATTAATGGGATGAGTTTAGGGTTTAACATCTCCCTAGTAGGATACCCGGATTTTTTAATTTTGGTATGGGATCCATGTCAATATGGCTCCGCTGCATCCACATATTTTATTCTATTAATGATGTATTGGAAATTAATTAGGTGACTAAAATATATTCCAATAATTAGAAATAGTAAATAATTAATTATGTTGATAGGGGGATCGAGTGAATTGGATACTTGGGCCCAAACTTCTACATATTATGTGTTTCTCATACCTCTGAAGTATCCAATATTTTTTATTTTCCATAATCAATCATGAAAATCTTGTTGAACCCATTTCTTGAAAATTTTCTAAGTTTTTGTAAAGATTGATCCAGTGACTCTAGAATGTTGGGGGGTGGAGGGGGATGGAAAAAAGTCGAATCATCGTTTCAGGTTCTTGGAGAATTAGGGATACTTAGGTAATTTTCTCATCATAAAAGGCCTCTTTAAGGTAGTTTTTTTTTTTGCTTTTGTGGGGGAGGGGGTGGTGGTTGTCAACTTGAGGTTCAAGCGAAAATTTCCATTTATATGAGTATCATGGATCAAAATTTCGGTTTTGGTTTCGTTCACCACCCAAACCGTAAATTGGTCAAATTTTTGGTAATTTGCTCAGAACTATGCCAAACTTTATTTTTTTAACTCAGTCACATTATTAGAAAACGTATTTGACAAAATCGGGCAAGATTCGACAAGATTCGGCTAAATCTAGGAAGATTCGGCGAGATACAACTAGATGCAGAGAAATCTTACGATATTCTGTAAGTTATGGTAATTTTGGGAGAGAATCCATCAAAGTTTGGCGAGAATTCTATCAAAATCTGGCAACTTTTGGCGGAATATGACGAGTTTGGTAAGTTACGGTATGATATGACGATATTTCGTCAAAATCCGATAATATCTAACGAAATTTCGTCAAGCTATGGGAGGAGAGAAGAGAGGAGAAAAATAAAAAATAAACTAAGTGTAAAGGAATGAAACTTGGGTAAATGTATGGGAACAAAAAAAATTCGAAGCAAAAGATCTAAAAAAGAAGAAAAAAAAAACCAAATTCTCGGTTGGGCCGATAATTTGTCAAATTATCGGCCAATATTTATTTCAAAATATCGGCTGATAATTCGAATTTTCGCCCCCACCTGAAAAATTCCAATTTCTCATTTCGTTGGGGGCCGAAACCGAGTCATATCGGCTGAGAATTTGAGTTCTCGGTCGAGATTTTGATCCATGATGGGTATAGCACCAAAAAAGATCCTTAAAGGTATTGTAAATAATTTTCTCATCTTAAACATGAAATTTGAGTTCTGGGTTTAGTATCTCACTAAGTCACTATTGTACCCAAATCCTTCACTCCCCATAAATACTCGGGTCCGACGTGACATGACATGGGATTCATGTCAGATGTGGCTCAGCTGCCAAATATTTTTTCTATTGAAGCAGATTTGATCACTAATTAGAAACAAAACAAAACTATATTCTAATTCTAAAAATAGTAATTATTAAATGTATTCTGATCGTAAATTATAACATATGTAAAGACTAAAAAGTAGAGAAATTTTTCTTAATCTTTACAATGGTCAACCTCCTGACTTTGGGTTGAGGGGGGCAAGTCACATCATCATGTGGAGGTTTGGGTGAAGACTTCCATTTTTTTAGGTTAGTCGCCACAGTAAGGTTTATGTCAGGTGTTTATTAGAAGGGATTTCAAATTCTCATTTTACTGTCACTTTGAGTATTTTTCTCCAGGACAAAAGCCAATTGAAACAACGAGAATATTATAACATATCATGGTGTAATATTATATATGCGCATATAATATTAATGCATATAGCATCGTATATAAATTTAAGATATATCAATAACAAATGGGATTGAATAAAAATAGAAGGCAAATTCCAACATAATGGTTAAGGCATGGTTAATTATTATATTATCACCATTATCAATCATTATTAGTAGTGTTATATGGCATGCCATGGTATATATATATATATATATGTGTGTGTGTGTGTAAGCCGTGATTGCCTATGTGATTTAAAAAGTATGCCATCTCATACTAAAGTATGCCCTTGGCATATGCTATCGCATACTCAGTATGCCATGGCATACTTTCTCAATGCTTATGAATAGAGGTTCCTCCCCACCTCTCAAATTTCTCTATAACAATTTCAAGCCTCTCTTTTGCTCTCTCCCTCTCTCGGTGCTACCTAGGCACATCTACATTTTGGATTTGTCATGCTGACACTTGGTGGCACTTGGACAGGTGCCGACGATTGGTGGCGCTTGGATGCTCCTCACAACACGGTACTTCTAGACATGTGTGAAACTACCATAATACCATCAAGATGTTCCTTGTTTTGACACAATAAAATGAACCGTCGTTTCATAAAAAAATTGTTTAAAACTTGGTAATTTATGAAATAAAAAGCTTGGGTCCTTGAAAACATACATTACGTATCTTTTTATTACGTATCTCAATTGACTCTCTAAGATTTCCCGTCATTTTTTTCCATATATGTTCTATTTTTTTTTTTTTTTTTAAGGCTGTGCTGCCATATTGGTATCTTTAGAAATTGGCGTGCCAAACATCTATGACACATTGACACTTGGCGCCCGTGCCACATGTGTAGGTAACACTGTCACTCTCTTATTTTCCTCAAACTTTCTATTGGGTCAATTAATCTACCGTATTCAAGTATCTATGACAAAAACATTTTTTTCTTTTTTTATTCTTATCAAATTAAAGAATTTCAAGATTCAAAGATTTATGTTCTTTTATTACCTTTTGTCGCGGAGTTAAGCATGTAATGAATACTAATGATTTAAATTTGTTATAAAATTATATTAAATTATTGCATATGATAATTTCCCAATTTCTATAAATTTTGCATTTTTTTCCTATTTTTTAATATATATATTTTAAAAAAGTATGCCATCATTCATGCGATTATGCCATATCGCATAGCATTTGGGATGCATCACTTACAATCATGTTTGCTGTTTGACAACATTTATTATCATCATCATTATAGTGCTTTAGGTATGTTTAGAGGGTAATATTCCTATGGGCAACTCACTTGGTAAATAATCAGCATCCAATGATTGTGATCAATATTTATGTTACATGCAGAATTATTGTATAGTCTAGTAGCATTTACCAACCTTTTTAGTGTAACATGGACTCGGACTCAAGTGTTGGATGTAATGCATGTCCATGAAGTTGACTCGGCACGCTAGTAGAATCCAGACTTTCTGATTTGTCTGTGCCAAAAATTAAAAATCATAATAAAAATATTGAAAAATAAATTTACAAGAAAGAAGATACCCTAAGAATATATGAAAGGTTATGCTTCAATTTCATTACTATCTTACTCTTATAGTAGTTATATAATGGTAGATGGATGTAGTTATTATTTATTTATTATAGCAGCTATGGGTACATATGTATATACTGCTTTTAAAGAGCTTTACCTGTGTCAGCCTCACAGTCAGCTTCTCAAATGAAGATTCTGTGTGACACCTTTGATCTGTAGGTAAGAAATAAATTTAAATCAAGCTCGTTAGTTGAAATGCTTGGTAATCGCTAATGAATTATATGTTGTTGTTGTTGCTCCCAATTCTCGAAGGCATTCCAAATATATGCGATAAAGGTATATGATTGAATGGTCTATTAAGTTATGAGAGATTCCAAGCATGGCTCAAAATCTCGTCCGATACCGGTAGGTTCCGGACGATACCTACTGGTATCGGAGGTCACCGGTACGATACTTTGAATGTATCGTACCAGTGCATTACATATGTTTTGGTAATGTACCGGACGATACATTCTAAGTATCGTCCATCATCCGGAACCAGTATGTTTCGTCCGATACGTACCGGTTTTGGAGATGGATGATGTGTACCGGAAAACCGGTATTTCAACCCATGATTCCAAGACAGTTTTACAAATTACAATGCCACTCGCTGCAGGCCAAAGATGGGCTCACTCACTTTGCGGTATTACACGCAAAGAGAAGGAAGGAAATTTCTGCTTGCAATGACTGTTGAACAAAGCCTCTAGCGGAGAATTAGGCATGCTGCTTCATTGCAAATAACAATTTAGACGATTGATGAACAGATAAAACACCAAATAGAATTCAACATTGTTGTAGATAAAGATTGAAAATGACCATCAAACAGAGAAGACAGCAACGCAATGTTTCACGACAGCGGAGATTTAAAGTTTCTAATGAGCAGAAGGAAAAAATACATGATGCTGCACAGAAACAGGTACTACAGATGTCTGATGTCCGGAGGGAACTACAGAGAAAACAGCAGCGTGCTGTTGCACGAAGAAAGTGGGGCCTACAGACTGAAGATAACAGGAAACCTTGTGATGAGGGTAGGCAGAGAAAAAGGGTAGGAGAACAGAAGATGCATTCAAATGAGCATGGGCGCTTGAATAAACTAAAGAGAAACAATGCTGATGGAGGGATTGATCATCTGTTGATACTTGCTCAGTCAGCTGAATTACTATTGGAATTGGAGGATAAATCCCATGGTGCATATAAAAATAATGACAATCATGAAGGCATGCCCTTGAAATTTTTAAAATTTTAGAACAGTTTATGATTTCTATCTTTCAATTTGTATTATACTTACAATTTTTATTTTTTCAGGATCACAAAACCCGTTGAATAGTTCTAACTCAACAGGTCAGCATCTCTGTAACTTCACATATAGAACTATGTTTATTATTCTTAATATCATTATAATCAATGATTCATGGGTCAAAATCTCGGATGATACCGGAACGTATCGTCCAATACGTACTGGTATCGGATGACAACGGTACGATGCATAAACAAATAACGCCCGGTGTATTTATCGTCCAATGTATCATTTGTATTGGATGATACATTGGTTTTTTCAATGTAATAGACGATACATTCAATATATCATCCTCTTTTTTAAAGGGTCACTTTAGTATCGTCTATGCATTCAATGTATTGTCAATACATTCAAAAAAATAACTATTTGTACTGGCGATACATTGATCAATGTTTTGGCAATACATTCAATATATCGGCCAGTACAAACGGTACGTATCGTCCTGGACCTTGGACGATACGTATCGGATTTCCGAGATCTTGACCCATGTTCATGATTAATTTGCTGTGATCATATATGCATGTGTTTTACATGCCATGAATGTATACCTGTTCCAGATCAGATACACGTGGATAAAAAATATGATGTGACGCAAGTTGATGCCAATGTTGAAGCTGGAAAAAGCATGTTACTTTTGCGAGAAAGAACCCGCTTGAGCCAGTTTCGACGTTCAACTTGGTTAAGAAATGCTCAAAAAGTACAAGAGATGCATGAGACACCCATATATGGAAGTTTGGATTGCCAAAGCAGTGGAGGTATTTTTTATTTATTTTTGGTTCTTTAGAAGACAAGGATTATTTTCAAAAAGTTTTAGCAAATTATACTACTTTAGTAAGTTTTAGAAAAAAAGGATTGTCACAATTTTCTGGGTCTCTAATAAGACAACCGGTCAAAATTTTAAAAGCATTTATACTGGAATTTACCAATTCGCCCTTCTTCCCATCTAAATACAGGATATCGTTTGTGTTATATGACATTTAGAAAGTTATTTTCGTAATTTCATCTACAAATGTTTCTCATACATTGACCAAATGACTTTTTTGAGACATTTTCTTGCATTTTCAAATTACCCTTTCCGGCACACATTGATTGAATGATTTTTTGAGGACATTGAATAATGTTTAAATTTTTTTTTCTTTCTTTTTCCTCTTGATAGACATGCCATACATATAATGATTAACTTTTGGAGAAAATTTCCAAACAAATCCTATAACACGTTTTTATTCCTGCGGAGGACTCAGGTATGTTTAAAACCTATGAGAGGGTTTTTTGTGCTCGTGTGGGGCAAATGGCAAAAATGCCGTCCTATATATGCTAGTTAAAAAATGAGGGCTCCCTTTTTTCAGAAATTTTTTGTAACAAAACCAAGAGCTCCTTCCTTCCTCCTTTGCCTCAACCTCCTCCACAAAACACCCTCTCTTGGGTTTTCCTCAACCTCTCGTGGGTTTCCTCAACCGAACCGGGAGCTCTCCCTCTTCATCTCAGGTTCCCTATTCAACGTCTCTCTTCTCGACAAAAAACCCTCACTTGCGACCTCTCCAGCGAGGATTTATCTTCTCGCCCTGAAATTTGGGTATGCGATTGTGGTTGCAAATGAACACTGCCGCCGATGTTTATTTTTCGGCGACTCGCGAAAGCCCTTCTCAAGCTTTGTAGCATTTTTTCGGCTATTCGCAAAATCAACTCCAACGCTCATCCTCTCAAGCTTTCCTCTTCTCCAACCCCTTTCCAGCCGGCGTCGGTGTTCGTTTTTCGGCAACTTGCGAAAGCCTTTCTCAAACTTTGTTGCATTTTTAGGGGACTCGTGAAAAGCCCCTTTTCAGGCTTTGTTGCTTTTTTTGGTGACTCGCAGAAGTGAATCCAACACTCATCTTCTCCATCCCCTTTCCGGCCGATGTCGGTGTTCGTTTTTCGGCAACTCGCGAAAGCGACTTACGAAAGTGATTTCTCAAGCTTTGTTGCATTTTTCGGTGACTCACGAAAGCCCCTTCTCGAGCTTTTTTACGTTTTTCGGCGACTCACAAAAACAACTGCGAAAGCTCCTTAAGATTTGTTGCGTTTTCGGCGACTCGCGAAAATGATTCCAACGCTCATCTTGCCCTTTTTCTTCCGGCGTCAGTGTTCGCTATGATTTGGGTACTTCTTGTAAGATGTAGTGCGTTTGACTGGGATGCAATTGTGGTAATGCATGCACTACAATTACTGGATTGTTACTCTTATTGAGGTGGTGCTTAACGCACTGCCACTGGAGGCAGTGCAAGTAGCCAGTACGTACTTGGTCTGTGATAAAATGCGATGCATTATAGTGCACTGCATAAAGGTGTAGTGAAAAAAATTGCCCCTGCAGTGCAAAAACTTGTGATGTACTATAGTGCAGTGCAGTGCAGTGCATTTTAATGTGTTACTTTACTATGCCGTGCATTGCTATGTAGTGCAACTGTAATGCAATGCATTACCATGCAGTGCAACAATAATGCAATCCTTCACTATGCAGTGCAACAGTAATGCAGTGCATTACTATGCAATGAGGGTAACTTTGACATTTTGAAAACTCTTTAAAGTTACTAAGCCCTCCATCGTAAACTTAGAAATTTGAGGTCCTCCCTGGGAATAAAAACTTGTCACAGGATTTATTTGGGAAATTTCTCTAACTTTGCTGCATAGAGTAACTTATTTTTGTTCTGCAGAACGGACTGAAAATTATTCGCACCAAGTCCACAAAGAGCTGGATTGCCAACCTGCAGGTTAACTTTTGCCTTCATTGCTGTTGATTGTATATGCATTTGTGGAGCACACATACTATGAAGGACCCGACTCTCCTGACCGTCATTTAAACACCAAAATGGTGTTTAAGATATGGGTGATCTGTACCATCAAAGTGATAGATCCTAGATTGAAATGCAACAGGCCCAAAGATGGTGTTTTAGGGAGATTTAAACCATCCAATTTATTGACTGTAATATCAATGGTTGTTTTTAATTTTAATGGCTGGTATTGAAGTTCATCAACCGGATGGTTTACATCGTCAGATCCACTTACAAGCATTTTTCTTTGGGCTGAGAGATGTTCTAATGATAGATCTAAAATATCAAATCTTTACACCATGACCTTCAAATCTCCTGTGTCGGTTGTAGCTCTCATGTAATGATATTTGTTGATTCTTAATTATATAATCCATAATAAATAAATGGTCCTTCCTCAGCTACTTATTAATGGGGATGGGTCTCAGTCAAGTGTATTTGATGGTCAGTTTGAAAAATTTAATGGTTGGCAGAAGTAATGGGGAAGAAGTAGATGATTCAAGGTCATGCGACAAGTTTTTGTTAAAACTTTAGATGAGGAGTTTGCAGTCTTTATTCATCTTCACCTGCATCCCAACATCTGGAATTGATTGATGCATTTTACCTATATGACTTCAGGACTCTTTTCAGTCTTTTTCATCATGATAATTCCCATTCATAGAGTGCGAACGATGACAAGTTAGCAAATTCCTTGATCATCTTGTGGCAACATAGATCGGATGATTTACTATATCTGACAGTCTTCACTATTCCTCTTTAACTGAATTTGTTGTATCCCGAGTTTCTTCTTATTTTCCGTTTACTTTTGTATTCAAAATTCCACATAGAGGTGTCTCATTTTTCCATGGGCATTTGGGGCGTCCTCGCCTTCATGATTCTGGGCTTTCGTGTGGGCTTGTTACGTCCTTGTCCGGGATTGATTGGGGAAATCCTTGGCTGTTGGAGAAGTGATCCTTTTCTGCAGTGTCGATGTGAACTTGCTACAATCACCACTAGAAATTCTTTTGTAGAGTGACCAGATTTTCCATAACAAAGTGTTTCCATTGGACTCTTTGGCTGCAAGGAAAAGATTCCATGTTTTATCTGAGTATGTTATTCGACCATATTCTCCGTTTTGTCCATGCAGATGATATAAAAAGGGTGTGTTGGAAGTTGTGTATGATTTACCAAAGTGATGAGTGCACTCTTGCAATATTTCCGTTTTATTTATGCAAATAATTTGAAGGGTTTGCTCAGAAGTTGTGTATGATTTACAAATGGGGAAAGATCTTTCTTAATGGGCAACCTCACTGGAAAGGGGGAAATTATTTCCGTTTTATCCTTGCAGATAATTTATTCTTTCGGAAACTTGGGCTTTGTTGGAAGTTGGGTATCCTTCAGTACTTAAAAGGTGTAGTTTTGTTGGCCTACTCTAGCCATTTTGGTACTCACGGGTTTGCAACTCAATTTTGGGAGAAATTAGAGCAATTCTACTAGGTTATGAGATTTGTAAGAGATGAATTGTTGGCCGTCCGTTGTTGAAGACTGTTTTTATTTAATTTTAAGTTGGATACAAAAAATGGAGCTTTGTGGAAACTCCTTGATTGTATCTAGGAGGTGACGCGGGACAAAACGCTAAAACCTAATATGCGAATTTGGGATTAACTTTTAGAAAGAATTGAATAGCGGAAATATTCAAAATCATGCAACACATTAAAACTAATTCAATGAAATTAATAAAACAAGTTAGATTAATCCGTTTAGCGTCTGCATGCGTGACAATTTTTCCGATCTAGAAAAACGGCTCCGATAAAGGAACTCGGAATTCGTTCTAGTTTAGGGTATCAAGCGATAAGTGCAATATCGGATTTGATTCATCGAGGATTTTGAATGAAATAAAGCTTAGAATAACTTAGCAAAGGAAAACAATTTTTGGGGATTTTGATTTTATCAACGGAATTAAGGAAAACTAATACCTGACAATAATTAGAGAAAAGACAAAATAAAATGATAGATTCTAAGGCTTCACACCGAGGATTTTCCGAAGCTTCACACTACGGCTTTACGTCGGCTTCGCACCAAGTCGCACGAGAAACAATTGCTTACTCCTCAAGGTTTGAAGGATTCACTTCCTCGATTGAAAACTCTTCACAAACTCTCTAGGGTTTGCACAAAAGCAATTCTCTTTTATTCAATAATAAAAAACTAACTAAAAAGTATTTACAAGCCTCTATATATAGGCCACCAAAAATAAAATTCGCAATAAAAGAGTTCTAATACTAATAAAACACAAAAAAGAAAGGTTCACATAAAATCCTGTCACTGTAGCTCGCTCGAGCGAGGATTATAACCGCTCGAGCGAATTTAAGTGATCGCTCGAGCGAGGGCTCGTTGCGGCACTGTTCTCCTCGCGGTTTGTATCCGTTTCTCCTCTGAGGCTACGGTGCTCGAGCTTCCTCTACGCTTCTTCTGACGCCGAAAATCTGTTGTTGCCCCAAATTTAAGGCTCCTAAACTTGGCGTTCCCCGTCATTCTCCTCCACTCAAAATGTTTCATCACCGATGAAACACACGCGCCACACTTCAGGAGCTCAATTCTTGGCTTGCCTTTTCATGCTGTGAGATACTTCTGATTCTTACCTTCATTGGCATGAAAGCTTGGAAATTCTATAACCTTCTCATTCGACCTTTTCTCATGTTGCACAGGTAAGGTACGGGATAGAAAATGGGACAATGGGGGTGGTTCGATTGGATGCTCAAGAAGGAATGGATCAACGGGCAGGGTGGTGGGATCAAAAAGAGGCGTAAAATCCGTTATGGCAACTATCAGATGGTTACCCTTGCCTAAAGGAAAATCGAGATCTCCATCATTACCCTTTTTTAAAATTGGGAAAGATTCCACATGCTCAGAACCATAAGAATTAACACAAAACTGTTAGTATCAAGGACATCAAATATATTCAATGTGTTAGTATGATCATGCGTATTTCCAATATCCAATAAATTCAGATTGTTAATCCCATGGAAATCAGAATGATGATGTGTAACAGCCCGGATTTCCGTTTCCAGAAACCCGTGCCATTAGGATCATACTCTGGATGATCCCGGATCGATCACACGTGTCCGCACATATAGCGGAAGCTAGGTGGACACATCCGAGCAGCGGTAGTCTGAGTCAAACAACTTCTACACTAAATACACGTCAACAATATTTAAATGTAAAGAAAAACATACACATTTCCAAAAAGGAACCAAGAAGAACCATCGGTGATGGACGTACATCACCCAAACAATGGTTCCCGATAGTGGTTCCGAAATGGAATGTGGACTAACATAAAATAAGTAAATGTAGAACTATATTTGTTTATACAAAGGTGGCCACCAGGCACACAGTAATCCAAAAGATCAAAAGTACAAAATGTCGGGCATCAATACCCAGGCTACGGTAAAACTTCGTCACGGGCGTCTCTCCTCGTCTCTCCGCCTCGGGATCCGGTGATAGTCCGGGTCACTCTTTGCGGCAATGACCTCGAACCTAAAAGATTTGAAAGCGGTGAGCTACATCCTAGCTCAAGAGAAGAATTTCAATTAATTTACATCTAAATTATTAAACATGATTGCGTAACATATCTTAGATCGATAAGTGAAACGAAATCAACAGATATAGATTGATGCTCAAACATGCAGAAATCGTAATGCATAATCGCAAAAGTAAACCAACTTCTAATTAGCAAGATGTTATGCTTATTAGATTTAAATGACTTAAATCATACATATCTCTAACTTAAGTAACTCCGTATATATATCACGTGGTAGCCGATTTGTCTGATAGGAAACCCCAACCAATCGTCGCTCAATGAACAATTTTCAGAATGCAATAATGCCCCACACATGGAGTGCATATTTTCCGAGGATTTTCAAGCAACCGCACATTGTGCAAGAACGGATATACCGGGGATCGAATATTAAACCTCAAATCAAATACATACTTATTACCACATGAATCAGTTATCGAGCAGATTAATCGAGCATGTGCAAAGAAAGCAAATGATATCGAATACGGAATCGAGTTTAATGCATATGCATGCTTTCGAAAATCAGAGATAGAATACAATGTTAAGATATCATGCAATTAAATTTAGATACACTTTAAGTTGAATTTTCCCCTACCTCAGATCAGTTTATCTTCGAAGCAAATCCAAAGCTTTTTCGGCGTCGTGGTTTATTCTATACCATATGCACGACATTAAGTGTTAGGAATGTTTGAGAACTACCCACAATATCCGGTGTCTACTTCATGAAGTCAAGACAGTAAAAAAGCGAGGGTAAGTGATCGATCACCACCCACTGTAGATCGATCACCACCCACTGTAGATCGATCACCACATTGGTGATCGATCACCAACCTCCATATCTCTTCCTCAACACAGTCTAGGTTGATCGATCACCTCCTTGGTGATCGATCACCAACTCTTCTGTAGATCGATCACCACCTTGGTGATCGATCACCATAGCAAGTTTCAAAAACTCCTCCCTCTGTCCACATTAATTTTTATACAAATTGATCGATCACCACCTTGGTGATCGATCACCACCTTGGTGATCGATCACCAACACCCTTGTAGATCGATCACCACCTTGGTGATCGATCACCAGACTCATTGTAGATCGATCACCACCTTGGTGATCGATCACCACCTCGGGCCTCAACTTCTCAACTCTCTGGGGTCTCTGTTCCCCATAAGCTTATACAGATTGATCGATCACCAGTCCTTGGTGATCGATCACCAACCCTCAGTGATCGATCACCACCTTGGTGATCGATCACCAATGACAGCAAAGCTGTCATTAATGGAGTTCACCTTCCTTCCATTTTTGCTCTCTCTCCATTAATGGTTGTGCAATCACCATTAATACATCATAAACACACCCTTTAAACTACTCATTTAACCCTATTTAACACACACAACTCACCTTGTTCGTGGGTTTCTTGGGGTTCCGGCAATGACCCGAAAAGAGGGTTTCAAACCTAGATCTCGGAGCTCTTCCTCGATCCGGATTCCGTGATAAGCTCTTGTTTCACGGTCTCTCACACCAATCTTAAACCCCAGGTAACTCAATCACTTAGGTCTAGCTCCTCTAGCTTAGAAATCCCTCATCTTCTCTCTTGCTAACCCTTTTCTTCTCTCACAAGGGATCTCTTTCACACTTTCTTAGCACAATCTCCAACCTATGGAGCACGTAGGGCAAGGGGACGAAGGAGAAGAAGAGTGGAAGTCTCTCCTCTCTTGTCTCCCTTTCCTTCCTCTATAAGCTACCTCTCAACTCAGAATCCCTGTTTTGCCCTTGGTATCTGTTCCGGTGTGAAGCATGAACACAGTTGCTTCTGCGCAGCGTGTTCCACCTACCCTCTACACATCTAGGATCTATACGAAATTTTACACGTGATCTCATCTCATCACAGTGCCACGTTATTTAAATTAATATAACTCGAAAGTTTTTGAATCAACCTCGATTTCCGTACTGGGCACGTAGATCAAAGCAGTCAGGCTCGTGTTCTAATTTTCGGGGTCGTTACATGATGTGATCCTACAAATTCTAATGACTCACTTGAGATGGACACAGTATCAAGATTGTCCTCGGCAATGGGAATTGTCCTAATGCAACCTATCGCTCTGACCGGAACCTCCCCTTCCTCATCACTTGGTGTTTCACACGTTTATACACTTCTTCGGGTATCTCGTTGCTCTCTTTCTCAGTATGATCCTGAATGATCAAGGTCTGACCCTTACTAGGACATTGGGATGCAAAGTGACCAAAACCTTGACACTTATAACATTGCTGCAGGGCATGCTTAGTGCTTTCAACCATTGGTCCATTTCCTTTGTCAACTTGGGGAATTATGGATTTTGAGGATTGACTAGAGGCATTATTACCCTTTTCGATAGGGTTAGATTGATGCTCAAGTTTGGAAGACTTAGATCGGCCATGACTGGGGGTATCGAGATACCGTTCTAATTCTTCAACCCTAACAAAGCATTCCTTGAGATCCGTAACGGGATAAGGAATGAGTTTCCTCTGTAACTCTGGGCGAAGACCCATTCGGAATCGGGAGAGGGTAACTTTTGCTGGTTCATCGACATCGGCCTGGGTCATCAAGTCTTCAAATCGATCGATGTACTCTATGACTGGGGAGTCCCCTTGATGCAATGACCGCCACTGATCAAGAATACGTTCATCTTATGATACGGGAACGTACTTTTCGTGCAATTGGACTTTCATTTCAGCCCACGTGGAAATAGCACGAAGACCCTGGATTTGCCTACGACGCTCCACTCCCAACCAATAAAGTCTGGTTTGACCCATAAGCTTGACTTTGGCAAATTTGACCTTGCGGTCTTCGGACATGGTATACCACTCAAAGTAGTTTTCCATGCTGGCGACCAATTCGAGAAAGACCTTGGGTTGTCTTTTCCCGTCAAAAGTAGGGGCGTCCATTTTCACAGATTTCATGACCTTATCGTCCAGATTGGTTTAGACCTCACATCGGGGAGAAACATCTCTCCTACGGTCACGGTTGTTGACTCTAATGGGATTCTCAGTGATGAGCTAATTGATCTCTTCGAAACGAGTCTCTAAAGCCTCATGTCGGGCTTGTTGATCAGCAATGTGCTCATCCATCCGGGTTTGACTAGCGGTCACCTTAGATGCAAGATCTCTAATCAGGGCCTCTAAGGTACTGGTATCCATGATGGAATTATGCAATACAAAAATACTAAATTCAAGTGAACCCTAAAATCTATATGACATCGACCCTAAACTAAAACTGTGCTCTGATACCAAAACTGACGCGGGACAAAACGCTAAAACCTAATATGCGAATTTGGGATTAACTTTTAGAAAGAATTGAATAGCGGAAATATTCAAAATCATGCAACACATTAAAACTAATTCAATGAAATTAACAAAACAAGTTAGATTAATTCGTTTAGCGTCTGCATGCGTGACAATTTTCCCGATCTAAAAAAACGGCTCCGATGAAGGAACTCGGAATTCGTTCTAGTTTAAGGCATCAAGCGATAAGTGCAATATCGGATTTTTGATTCCTCAGGGATTTTGAATGAAATAAAGCTTAGAATAACTTAGCAAAGCGAAACAATTTTTGGGGATTTTGATTTTATGAACAGAATTAAGGAAAACTAATACTTGACAAAACTAGAGAAAAGACAAAATAAAAGGATAGATTCCAAGGCTTCACACCAAGTATTTTTCGAAGCTTCACACCACGGTTGTATGTCGGCTTCACACCAAGTTGCACGAGAAACGATTGCTCACTCCTCAAGGTTTGAAGGATTCACTCCCTCGATTGAAAACTCTTCACAAGCTCTCTAGGGTTTGCACAAAAGCAACTCTCTTTCATTCAATAATAAAAAACTAACTAAAAAGTCTTTACAAGCCTTTATATATAGGCCATCAAAAATAAAATTCGCAATAAAAGAGTTCTAATACTAATAAAACACACAAAAAAAAGTTTTACATAAAATCCCGTCGCTGTAGCTCGCTCGAGCGAGGATTATAACTGCTCGAGCGAAGGCTCGCTCGAGCGAGTTTAAGTGATCGCTCGAGCGAGGGCTCGCTGCGGCACTGTTCTCCTCGCGATTTGTATCCGTTTCTCCTCTGAGGCTACGGTGCCTGAGCTTTCTCTACGCTTCTTTTGACGTCGAAAATCTGTTGTTGCCCCAAATTCAAGGCTCCTAAACTTGACGTTCCCCGTCAGGAGGCCTTTGATTTCTTGGTAACTTGTTTTTCATCCCTCTCACATGGTCAGTGAAAAGTTGCTTGAAAGTAGAATCTTTAGTAAAAGTTCCCTTTTTTTTAGCTCGGTAAGGTCCGCAATATATTAAAGGGTGGCGTTACTCACAAGTTTTTCCTGTGAAGAACACACGATTTTCCAGCATAAAAAACTGTTAATTGCCTTGAATCAGACGTGGAGATTGTTTTTCGTCCCAATCTTCTACACATGTTGATTCCATGTGGCACACATCCCAAAAGTCTTCAATCCTTCCACATACAAGGCACCAGTTAACTTGGGACATCCAGGTGCATCAATGACACCTTTGCCCAACGTATCATGAGAAAGGAGTCTCAAGTCACTTTTGAGATGTGTGCCACTTAGAATCAACATGTGATCGTCTGATAGGTGCGCCATGATCTCAAGATCTATTATGTGGAAGATTTGATGTGGAATTTAGATCTGCATGTTTGAATAGTGGTCAGATCGAGAAGAGGAGAAGGTCAACAAAGAAGTGGACCCATAAATGAGTTTTAAAATTTCGTTTAAAGATCCATGAAGACCCATGTGTAGGCATGCGATGTGGGAGCAAATGAAAGAAGAAAGCAAAGGAAAAGAAGACGAAATTTCGTGGGCTTCAAAACAGACGTTTCTAGAATTTATAGCATGGATATCTCTGATAAAGCATGGACATACGTGATTTTTGGACGGAAATACATGTTTCTAGAATTTATAGCATGGATATTTGTGATAAAGCATGGACATACGTGATTTTTGGACGGACGTCCGTGACCTTCAGCGGGACATCCGTGAGTTTCGTTCGCAAATTGGTAGTTATACGAGTATTGAGGCAAAACTTTTCATTTTAGAGTTTTAATTGTTTTAGGACTTCCTTATTTTGAATTTTATTGCTTAGTTCGAGTTTCTTAGCTTATATAAAGGCATATAAAACACAAAAAAAAAAATCACCAAATCAAAACTCGGGGCGAGGGTCGGTATGGTCTTGAGCCGTAAGGATTCGTGCCTTGTGCTCAGGGCCGGGGATTGGTTATGTGGTAGATGTCGCAACGTCAATTTCCGTCGGCGTTTGGTTTGCCACCGGCATGGATGCGACGCTACGAGAGCGCAGGGGAAAACCGTTACGTCTGGTTCTGAGACTCGACCTCTTTGTCGGGAGAACCAATTTTTTTTAAATGAGACTTAGGTTGGAGATATTCAGCGAGGGTGGTCAATCGTTACTAAAAAAAACAGAACCATTGATTGGGCTTCCTTGGTTTCTCCCAACCGGCGGCCTGGCGAGTCGTTTGGCTACCGTGGGAACTTGGAGCTGGTTCTGTCGATGTCTAGGGGACCCGTGGCTCGGGAGTCTCCCATTTCCTTCGGGTCTCTTGATGTCGACCTTCCTCATTCTTGTGCACTTGCAGTTAACTTAAGATATTACTGGATCGTTTTAAAGACTTACAGTGATATATTATCTTTACTATCGGTACATAGGTGGATCAATTACAGTTGGAAATCGTCGGCTAGGCTTAAGGTTTCCAGTATATCCTCTTATTCTTTCCTCTTGCGCTTCGGTACGGAGGATGATGCGTCGGCTTGCTGTCTCAAAAAACGATTCTTCATTGAGGGGTGTTCGGTTGTCTGTCAGCGCTGGGAACCTTCGGTGGGTGAGGCTAAGGTGCTTGAGGAGGAGGGAGGGGTTTGGTTAGATATTTTCGGCCTCCCGCTCCACGCGTGGTCTCCGAAGATGTTCCGCGGGATCGGGAGTCGATGTGGTCGCTTCATTAGGGTCGATCGGCGATCGGCGAACGTCTGGATCACGTCGCATTGTCGTATCCTCGTCGGTGTCGAGCAGATCAACGGGATTCCTCGGCTCATCGATGTTTTGGTTGACGGCCAACGTTGTCAGCTCTTCGTTGAACTCACCCGTGGGGAGGGGGCTGGGGTCAAGCATCAGTCGGTCGAATGGCCGTCGGGGTCTCTGTCCTCTGGCATCGGCGTCGTGCAGAATCCGGTAATGATGGTTAAGGCGCTCTCGGATCTAGTCCGACATGGAGGGGCTTTGCCGTATGGGATATCTACGGGAGGCGCGGAGGGGCGCTCGGCCTCGGATTCGTCGACCAATCTGGGCCCACGGATCTCTCCCTTCTTGTCGACGGGAGACAACGTCGTCCTCGCGGTTGCTCATTTTGAATCGGTGGTGGGACTGGAGAGGGGAGCTGGTCAATAGATGTCGCTGGAGGTGCCGGTAGGAGTTTCTGCGCGCCCGGCGAACCTGAGCAGCTTGCACGCAGATCCAGTAATCGTACACTTGCAAGAAAGGGAAGTAGGTGAGATCAGGGGGCTATCGGGTGTGTCGGACGAGGTAGGTGGCCGCACTTGGGATCCGATGGAACTCGAGGTGGTCGGCTCCTCTGCGAGGCCTATGTCTCTCCGATGCAAAAATCCAAATAGATTTTATTTGAGAAGGAGACGATTTAAGCGGTGGCATCGGGAAGAGGGTCGTTGTCTGGAGGCGACACGTAGCCTGGCGGTCAAAGGCTCTGGAAGACCCATCTCTGTTTCGCAGAGATTGCTTGTGGGGGACGAGGTTTGGAGGGATTTTATACTTGAGACGGAGGGAGGGACATGTGCTACCGCCACGTGGCCTTCATCGCCTGACTTCGGGTCCGGGTTTTCTATTGGGCAGACTGGATTGCTCTCGCGGGTCCCCACTTGCTATGAAGACCCATGGGGTGCCTCCCGGGGGGGGCCCACTAGATCTCTGGGTCCGGATCTATTGACCGGGTCGACGGCCTATGATGGGCCCAATTTTGCCGATTTTGCGGGCTTCACTCCTCCTTCTGGAGCCTTAGTCATTTCGGGAGATATGCCTTCATCCTATTTGGTCACTGAGACGACTGGCCTACTTGAAAGGATTGGTACCAGAGAGCTGGAGGACCTCTGGAAGGGAAGAGTGCCCACTGGGGAAGATGATAGTTTTGAGCATACTGTCGGACCGTCGGGTGTCGCTGGGACTGAATTGGTGCGGTGTAGGGGTTTCGAACACACAGAGGTCTCTACGCAGAGGCACTTATCTATGCAGCTGTCGGAGTACGCGGAGGGGCTAGATTCTGGTTTGGTGGAGGAAATTGATCGGTTGATCGGATTGGGGCGAAATCTGGGGATGACGTTTAAGGGATCCCAGGCGGAGCTTCGGGAGGTGTTCGGATCCATCATTATGGGCCGTGCGTCGAGTAAGCGTAGGAGGCGAGGTGGTTCGCGGGAATTGGCGCGACTACAGTGGGGTATGTCGGATGGGAGAAGGGAGGGGTTTTTTTGAAGGGTATAGGTCATGTGGGTGGGATTCAGATTGGTTGCTTATGAAGATGTTATCATGGAACGTTCGAGGAATTTCTTATCGATGGAAAAGGGCGGGGGTTCAGCAGGCGATCAAGATTCTCAAACCAGTTCTGGTTACTTTACAAGAGACTAAGTGGGGAAGTTGTGATGGGAGGAAGGTGACTTCAATCTTGGGGAAAGGTAGCTGGGACTGGATCTGTGTCGATTCTATCGGAGCTTCTGGAGGGATTTTGGTGGCCTGGCCGTCGGTCCTGTTCGATAAAATTGATGAGGAGTTGGGTTCTTATTCGGCCTCTATGGTGCTGCGGGATAAAGCCTTGGGGAATGTTTGGAGTTTTGCGGGAATTTATGAACCGGTATCCGACTGTGAGAAAGGGGATTTCTGGTTTGAGTTAAACGCGCTAGCTTCTCGTTGGGACTTCCCTCTTTGTTTGGCTGGGGATTTCAACGCTATCCGTTGGGATTTCGAGAAACAGGGTGGACCGGCCAACGTTCGGGCCATGTGTGATTTCAACTCCTTCATCGCGGATTGTGGCTTAGTTGATATTCCGATGCTGGGGGCCAGATTTACGTGGTCTAGTATGCAGAACTTGCCGTCTCTCAGTCAACTGGATAGATTCCTCTGCACTACCGACTGGCTTGACGGTTTCCCGGGTGCTTGGGTCATCTCGGATCATCGGCCTATTCTGCTCACTTGTGAGTCTAGGGTGAGGGGCCCTGCCCCTTTCCGTTTAGAAAACATGTGGCTTTTGGAGGAAGGTTTTCGAGAGAAGGTTAGGGGGTGGTGGGCGGAACCGGGGTCGAATGGGACGGCTGCCTTTCGATTTATCAACAAGCTGCGTCGGATTAAGGAAAGGATTAAGGTACGGAACGCAGAGGTGTACAAGAAGGTGCATGTTAGAAAGGGGGAGCTGCTATCAAAAATGGAAGCCTTGGACAATTTGGAGGAAACCAGGGGACTGTCCGCGGTGGAGAGGGAGGCGAGAATGCAGGCGGAGGAGGAGTTCAGAGAGACCTGTAGGGCCGAGGAAATTATGTGGATGCAGAAAGCGAAAGCAAGGTGGTTCAAAGAAGGGGATGCCAATACTAAGTTCTTCCATGATGTCGCAAATGCCCGCAATAAAACCAAATATTTGGGGAATATTATAGTGGATGGGGTGGAGTACTCCCGGTAATGACGAGGTTCGGGATAACATTGTGGGTTTCTACCAGCATTTGTGCACGGATGAGGGCCTGCTGAGACCGGTTCTGGATGACCTGCCGTTCCCTTCCATTTTGGTTGAGACTAGTAGAGAGCTGGAGGGGTCGTTTACGGAGGAGGAAGTGTGGACTGCGATCCGATCGGGAGGCAGAAATAAGTCATATGGAATTTTACCGCGTCTTTTGGGAGAATATTAAAGCTGATCTGATGGGGGTCTTCCACGAATTTCACTCCACGGGCTTTATCGGGAGAGCCCTCAACTCTACCTTTATTACCCTTATTCCCAAGTCTCATGGGGCTGCCGATATTTCCGATTACCGTCCGATCAGCCTCACTAATTGTGTCTACAAGATCATTGCGAAAGTGTTGGCAAATAGGCTAAAATGGGTGATGGATACTATTATATCTAGTAATCAAGGGGCCTTCGTTCGTGGTAGGCATCTCTTGGACCCCGTGGCGGTCGCCAATGAGACTATTCACTCGGCTCATGCGCGTCGCATGCCAGCCATGGTGTGGAAGGTAGACATGGCGAAGGCTTATGATCGGGTCAACTGGGGGAACTTAGAGTATATGATGGGCAGGTTCGGGTTCGGAGTCACCTGGAGGGAGTGGATGCGAGGGTGCTACTCTTCTCCATGGTTTTCGGTGCTGATTAATGGGACCGCGGAGGGGTATTTTAAAAGCTCTAGGGGCCTCAGGCAGGGTGATCCCCTATCCCCTTTTCTTTTTAATATGGTGGGAGAGGCGCTATCTGGGCTGCTAGATCAAGCCAGGGCCGTGGGTATGATTACCGGTATCAAAGTTGGGAATCAGGGGCGATGTATCACACATCTACAGTACGCGGATGATACGATTTTATTTGGGAACGCAGGAATGTCGGAAATCTGCGCTATGGCTGATGTTCTCTCGGTTTATGAGGCTGTGTCGGGCCAAAGGGTTAACCTCCTCAAGTCTACGGTATAGGGGATAAGGGTGGACGACGAATTGCTAGTGGCTATGGCGTGTTCGGTTGGGTGTCAAGTGGAGGGGCTGCCAATCAGGTACCTAGGGATGCCTCTTAGATCCCGTAGGATCACGAGCCGGGACTGGTTACCGGTGGTGTAGAGATTTGAACAACGTTTGTCTACTTGGAAAGGTCGGCTGTTGAGTAGCGGGGGAAGGCTGGTTTTGGTCAAAGTGGCGTTATCATTGATCCCGACTTTCTTCTTCTCGATGTTTCGGTGTCCCGCTAAAATCATTGATCGTTTGGAACAGATCCAAAGATCGTTTCTGTGGGAGGGGGCTGCTCACAATCGGTGGTGCCATCTTGTCAACTGGGACACGTGTCAGCTGCCTATGAATGATGGGGGGCTGGGGATTCGGAATCTCAAGCGAATTAATTTGGCGTTGCTCGGGAAGTGGATATGGAGAGCGGGAAGGGAGGAGGAGCGGGGTTGCCTGTGATGGCGCGTTCTGCGCGACAAATATGGATTATCCGAGGGGAATTGGGGGATAGGTCTGTCCACTTAGAGACATGTCTCGTCGTGGTGGAAAGACATTTCCCGTACTTGGGAGACTATGACTAAAGGAGTGGGATATAGTTGGGGTTGTGGATCTCATATTTGTTTTTGGGAGGATCCGTGGTTGGATGTGGGTCCGCTCAGAGTAATGTTCCCAGACATCTACGCCCTCTCTCCCAACCCGGGTGGCAAGATCGCTGAGTTCGTATCTGTGATCAATAGTAGGGACGTTTGGGAGTTAGTTACCAGAAGGTGCTTGAGGGAAGGCGAGATGGGAAATTATGTGGCCTTGTTGAGTAAGTTATATGCGGCAAACCGGAACCGCTTAAGGATTGATCAGCAGGTGTGGAACTTCAATCGAGAGGGGAAGTTCACGGTCAAAGCTTTATATAGGTGGTATTCGCGCCGTCCGCTCATCAGGTTTGATGGCAGATGGTTGTGGAAGGAACCTAACTTGTTAAAGATCAGGTTCTTCGCGTGGACTGTGTGCAAGGACAAAATCCTTACCAGGGACTTGCTCACCCGCAGAGGTGTGGACGTCCCCACAAGGTGTGTTATGTGCTCGGATGGGGAGGAGTCTGCGGCTCACCTTCTTCTTCACTGCTGGGTGGCCCAAGAGGCGTGGGGGGCCATCCTGAAAGGCTTCAGTATGTCTTGGACGATGCCCCATTCTCCTCACTCATTCTTGATAAGTTGGGAGGTGGCGATGGTTAATGAGGGGAATAGGAAAGCCTGGAGAGCAGCGATGTTTGTGGGATGGTGGTGCCTATGGTGCCAAAGGATCCGTAGAATTTTCAAAGACAAGTCCCAACCGATCCGCATGGTTCTTAGGGCGGTTTCAGAGCTCGTCACCCTTTGGGATTCGGGAGGTGGGAATGGTTTTAGCAGAACAAGTTTCCGGTGGGACCCGGGGTAAGGGGACCGGCTCGTTTCTGTGGGGTCCCTTGGGTTTTCTGTTGTCTGTGTCTTTGATATTTAACTGTTGGTTTGTGATGTATGTCTTGTTTGTATATGGTTTCAGCGCCTTGCTGGTCTTTTATATAATCTTTAATTACTGATAAAAAAAAAAATAAAGGCATATAAAGGCCTTCTAAACACAATTTAAAAAGTTAATGAGTTTATGAAAATTTGAGATTACTTTGTTCATCTTGTGAAAAGAGACCAACACCAACAAGAGTGATTCTTGGTGCGAAGCCGACATGTCTCTTTGAAGTGATTTCGAAGATCTATTCTTATTCTCCTTTTATTTTATTTTGTTTAATTTGGAGATCGAGAATCCTAAATCCCGTTGTGTGGGATTTTGAGTTATTTTAGGGTTAGCGTGCTATTTGTCCTGCATCAAGGTTGGGACAAAAAACGATCTTCATTGTTTGATTCAATGCAATCAACAATTTTTTCTTGTGGAAAATCGTGTGGTCTTCACAGGAAAAACATGTGTGAATAACGCCACCCTATATTAAAAGGAAAGCAAAAATAACGTTCAGTGAGAGCCTTAACCACAAGACACGAACCCCGAAAGCGAAAACAGCTACATAGACTAGGATAGGTTCCCCTCACTGCCGACAAAAGAGACCAACAACAACAAGAGCCTAGAACTAAGTGAACCCCAGAGATATGAGCCCAAACTTCCGATACAGACTCAGGAAAGGCACGAATCCCCTTACCACTTATCAGGGTGGTCAATGATGCAGTCCAACATGGCCAACAGCTCATCGCTCTGATGTGACTTCCTTCTCTTATGTAGAGAAACATAGTTGGTGACACTGTTCTTACCAAATTCTATTGCCATCTTCAGTGGTCTACAATTTTGCGGAAATTCCTGTCGTTTCGCTCAAGCCATAAGGTCCACATCTCACATCCCAAAATATGTTCTTAGAACTTTCAAACTTTATAGTTTTCTATCGTCAACCAGCTCAGGGCAAGTACTAGGGAAAGCCCAATTATTGTGGAAGAAATTAAGAAACTGACCCCAGACCATAGTGCATTTCGATTAGGGTTGTATTCTATGGTTAATATTCTACCAGATATATCTTTTTCATTCCATCGAAAGTCTATTTTGCGGTATAGACGCTTATGACCTCCCCCTCTATGCCTTGCGGTACTGATTCCTTTGGCATTACGACCTTTACCACAATGATGCTGTCCATAGATCAAATTATTTTGTGGATTGGATTTCACTTGACTGTCTACCTTCTCCATTGTGTGTCCTCGGGATAGTGTTATTAAGTATTTATTATTATTTATTTAAGTGCCGTTCTCTATAATAGGTGGAATAGAATACCACTTTGCTATAAATCATCGGATGGTCAACTGTTTTCTCCATCTTTAAACACATGGAACAAATGTTTCGTGAGGAAAGGAATTGTTGGTGGGATATTCAACTTCCAAATCCATGATCAGCCTAATGAGGATGGGGTGGCAGAGTTTAGGTTCTTTTTTGAAGACCTCACCAGAAACATCTGTTGTTCTAATATTTGTAGGGATGTATATACTATAGATTGTTGTGCCCTGTTACTTACTATTTTATAGTAACCTCATGTTTAGAAAATAAGTACAAAATTTGTAGTAGCCAGTGGCACGTAGTTTCTCACTAGTCCGAACACTCCTTTTCCATATTTTCAGCTTTCTGTATGCCATTTTGTAGGTTTAGGAAATTTTATAAAGATATTCATTATCATTCAACAATTTTTGCAAATGTATTTTGAAAATGACACATTTGACAAAATAATTATATTATGAAGATGGTTTTCTGAACTCTTGGTTAATGATCACGTAATAATGGCATAGAAGATTAAAAACACAAGTGTGTACCATTATACTTTCAATCCAACCACGTAGTTATAAGATTGTAATTTTCTCGTGGTGCAAATCAATGTACATGTTAGTGTTGTTGATGTAGGTATCTCCTACGGCTGCCTGTGGCAGCCGTCAGCCTAGGGTACGCCAACGGCTGGTATGGGCAGCCGTCGTTGTAGGGTCAGATTATATGCAAATTTAATTTTGTTCTTGAAACTGCCTCCCCCTTCTCTCTCCCTCTCTTCAAACCCTAGCTGCTGAAATGCATCAGATTTGATGCGATTCATCTCCGATCTCACCCTAACCCTAGATTTCTGACGCTTCCATTCGATCAAATCTACCACAACATCCAGAGGTCTTCATCTTCGATTTCTGAGGCACTCATCAAGAGACTCCGTTCGATCAAGGCATCTACAACTTCATCAACTTTTGATTTCAATTTTCAGGTACTCTCCTCTCCTTATCGAAGATGTTGAATTTGTGCCTTGCGTTTCCAATCTCTGATTTTTTTTTGTTCCTCTGATTTGACTTAAGGTTTTTATTTTTATTAGGACTCCCTCTCTCTCTTCAAACCCTGGCTGCTCTAAACGCATCAATGACATTGAGACTCGGCTGCTATGCATTGTATTTTGGATCACTGATATGCAACTTCTATGCATATTCACCAAGTCCGAGTTTGGTAATAATTTGACCGAGTTAAAATTTGGAAAAATTCGACAGAATTCGGAGAAAAATCAGGAAAAAAATATAAAATATATAAAAAATCGCAATTTATAGAAAAAATCCTGATTATTTGCAAATTATCCACTTACACGAATTTTTGAAAAATTCATGAATAATTTGAAATTAATTCACAGAGTCTCAAACTGCTGTGAGAGAAAAGAAAGGGCCGAGACCCTGTTTTCTGTACTCGTGGCTTTTGAGCATGTTGCTGTGAGTTTTGAGTCTCTGTCCTGGGTTATTTCGAGGGTTCTGATCCTCTAATTTTTGCTGTTAATGGTCTTCTTAGACTGATTTCGTGGCTGATCAGATACAGTCTTTTAGGACTTATATTGCTGTTGTTAGGGATATTATAATCATAAAGGTGTAAATCAGTCATTTCTTCTTATTCATAATCATATTAGTTGTAATACCTTTAGTGCTTAAAGGGCAAATTGCATATTCATTATAAAATTCGAGGGACATGCAATTGACAATATTCCTAGTTCTCTTTCAATTCTTCCTCTCCTTTGTATGGTTTAGATCAATCATCCAAAGTTATAGAAAAAGCATTTGGTTTCTTGAGATTCGAGGTCGCATTTGGTTTAGTCATTGGTGGATCCCATTACTGCATGAATTTATTTTTTTTGTTTCTTCACATTTAGAGTGGAGATTTATTAAAGATTCAGCATCGAGTAAGATTTCTGTTTTTTTTTTATATTTTTTGCACTTTTTTGTTATCTCTATACCTCGAAGGCTTAAAACCTTCTTTTTCGCTTCTCTTATTTTGATGGTATGTTTAATGATGAAAGGCTTACCGCAATCCCTATAGTAAGGATTTATGTCCTGTTATATATTTGGTACTTTTGTTTCCTATCCCTATCTCAAAGGCTTAGAACCTTTTTTTTTTTCTTTTTAGTTTTGTGCTAAATGTTTTAGTGGGAGAAGGAGAATACATATGAAATAAAGAAACATCTACTACTCCACATAGAATTAGATTGGATGTTTCTTTATCTCCCCCTCTCCCAGAGATGAAATTGTCTCAGGATCCTATTACTTCCCCTCTGGAGGTGCATAATGGAGATCCTTAATGTTTTTCAATGCACTAGAGATTAGTTTGTTTGTATCTGTCAGCTTGGTTAACTACCACCCAATTGCGCCAAGTTTTTGATCTGTAAACAAGTTTTTTAAATTTGGCACTCTAACAATGTTGAGAACTCTGACTCTAAGTCCGAAATCATATTTTGAATTTAAAGTTACTACTCAACTTAGCCAATGAAAACTCACAAATTATACTTAAGATTGGTAGAGTTGACCATTGACTATGGGTTTGGACTCGATACTCTGATCCTGGAGAAACCAAGTTGATTTGGCTGAGTTCTGAGTCTGCATTAATTTTTCGAAAGTTGCCCGTTAATTGCATCTGCATGGTGTGTCCCGTTTGTTGGTGTTGGCTTCAGCCTCCCAAATCTACCACATACGTCAAAGAATAAGTTCAGCCTTTAATTCCTTGCTGTAAAAGTTTGGAGGCCAAACCAATCATTTCTCACTAGCTTTCGTTGTTATGGACCAGACTTTCTTCATTTTTTTAAAAAATTCATGTCATATAAACGCCTTTTCTGCTCTATGTATAATTTAGTTGTAAACTCCTTTTCTTTATTTACACATGTAGACAAATTGTTAGAAGGTGTTAATTTTGGGATGCTGGGAATTAAACCTTGAAAAATGATCAAATTATAATTATCACTTGGACCATTGTATTCCTGAAATAAATATTTATTTCACCCCAGGCCAATCAATCAGTGTCACGTCTTGAACATCACATGACACATGACTTACTTGAAACATGTGGAAACCGACTCTTGCCAACACTGCCATTCCAGCTGGCTGATTAGCTTCCAACCAAATCCACTATGGTGCATCAGCATACAGCTTATTTAACTGTTGTGCAACAGTGTTAATGTGGCCTCAATTAGATTATAGACAACCTTGCCACTATTTAGTCACTTGCTTGATTTCAATACACCCTTTGATATGATCAATTGAAAAGCAAATGTCGAGTCTCATGTTGTCCTTAAAATTCTGCACTTGACAACTATAGAGATCAACTAACAGCCACTTACCCAACTGAGCTTATTGATAGAATTTTGCTTGTGCGATGCCAAAAAAAATGAAGTACTTAGGAATAAATAGCTAAGTTGTTAGCGACGAATTAAGTCCATGAAATTGATTAGTCTTGGAAGTGTATTACCTAAGTCAAAGCATTATATCTGTGACTGAAGGTGTTGAAGAATGTGCATTACAAGCTCAGAATGTAATAAGGTAACTTTGACTGTGGAAGGAATAGTCTCTAAACTGAGCATAATTGCGATTTGTATTTGAACAAAATTTTCAATTTTTAACTTTTTTTCTTTTTCCAGCTGGATCTTGTCATAGACTTATATTCCCAAGGAATGACTTAGTAGTTAGTGCACTTAATTGTCCAAAGCAATCAAGGTTCACAAATTTGAATTAGTTGGTTCGGTTAGACACATGTCATTTATCAAGTTGGCTAATTTTCGACATTCTTAGATTTGGGTTCAAACCAAGTTGGCTTGCTGAGTTTGTCAATCTGTCCTTTATTTTTTGTACTCTATGATTTTGAGATTGCTTCTAACTTGTCTACTTTTATTGGCTGCCATAGGAAAAAAATACTTTTCTAACTTACTTATCATCACATTCTTTTTTTCCTTCATCAGTAGCCAATAGTCAAACTAATTGCAGTTTTTAATATGGCGTCTAACATCTTAGATTTTTTGGTTGGATCGTGGATACAATAGGTTGTTAAAGAAGATGAGTCTGAGTAATTCCTTCAGTTACTGAGTTCTCTTTAATATTTTCCGAATCAATGTAAGATTCTGAGACCCGACAAGCTCAATCGCCTTACGATTTCTTCAATTCAGAATTCACACATCAGATTTCTTTGGCATATTCTAAGAGCTTTGTCTGAAAAGAGCAGCAAGGTGCGGCATAATTGAACTTTCACTATTGCAATAGGTATAACCATCGACATAAAAGGAGATTGCTGAAACAAAAATAAGAAATAAGGACTCCAGAGGAGGCAAAGAACCAGCTGAATGATACGTCATATGTTTAAGAAAGTGAAAATAAGATGTGTGTAGCTGTCATAGATTCATTTAGTTATATAATAAAAAATAAGTAAAAAGAGCACTCTTTTTACTTAGTTTGTCGATCCTCCTTGTGATAGATAAAGTTGAGTCATAGTGTTTGATCGTATTAGTATCACTAGTCTTTCTCACTTTCTCTCACTAGTTTCACGAGCTTAGCTCGAATAAGCTATCTCTATTTTCAAAGCTTTTTGTATAGACCTTAAGGATAAAAGCTGGTTGCAGAAGCCTCGGTAAGCTAATTTTTGAACGACTAATTAATATTCGCAAATAATTATATGAAGTGGTGAAAGTAGTGTTATAATAGAAATACTGAAACATACTGCGATGGAGCAAAAGAATTCATTAAACTTGCTGACTCTCATAGAGCAGTTTATGATGGAAGGTTAAAATGCCCCTGCATTAAATGTTGCAACGTCTACTATCAAGACGTGAAGACAATATATGATCATATCATATGGCACGGAATTGGGAAGAGATACACTACGTTATTTTTCCATGGGGAAAATAACACGTCATTGAGTTTTACACGAGATGAAACGTTGGATGATGTAATTGAAGAAGAGGATGATACAACTGATGATATAAGGGGCATGCTACATGATTTGTGTGGGTTCCGAGTGAAGAAGAAATTCATGATAATTCGAGACAAGGCACAAAGAGCACGTTGGATGACAATGCAACTAGATTCTTTAATTTGGCCGATGATGCAGAGATGGCTCTCTACACAAGGTGTAAACATACAAAATTATCTTTTTATCGTAAGACTGGCATATCAAGTGCCTCTGTGGATGGGGCATCAAATCCTTCTCAATGTTACTTGACCTGTTAAGAGGATCGAAACTATCAGATAATTTTACACAAAGCAAAAAGATAGTTACGGACTTGGGACTCAGTTACAATGAAATTGATGCTTGTCCGAATAATTGTATGTTGTACTATAAAGAATCCATTGACAAACAGAAATGCGACATTTGTGGAACTTCACATTGGAAGATGCATGAGAACTACACTCCTGATAATACTAAAAAGAAGTCTCCAACAAAATTTTTGCGTTATTTCCCATTGAAGCCACGTCTTCAGAGATTGTATGTCATCTAGAATTGTTACTGATATGGTATGGTATGGCAAGACGTAGAGCGCATTAAAGATGGTGTTTAAGGCATCCAACAGATTCTCAAGGCTGGAATCATTTGGACGAACTTTATCCCGCGTTTAAAGAAGACCCTCGGAATGTTAGACTTGGGTTAGCAAGTGATGGATTCAACCCCTTCAGAATAATGAGTATCACCCACAACACATGGTCCGTTACTGTTTCGTACAACTTACCACCATGGTTGTGCATGAAACAACCAAAAGCATTATCTTATCGACTATAATACCTCGTCTAAAAAGTAATGGAAATAATATTGATGTCTATTTGAGGCCACTGATTGATGAGTTGAAGGATTTATGGTTAGATGGGGTGGTGACATATGATGCTTTGAAGAAAGAATTATTCGTTCTCCGTGCTACGTTGCTTTGGTCCATGCCATAAAAACATGTGTACTCAAAGGTTGAGATACAGAAAGAAAGAATGTTATATGGGTTCATCTTCGATTCTTATCGGTGGATCTCAAATTTCGAAGTCAAACACAGGCATTCAATGGGAAACCCGAGAATGAAGTTGCTCCAAAACTGATCTTCAGAACAAAAGTCTTGAATGAGGTAAACAAATTTGAGCATAAGCCCATTCTTGGAGAAGAACGTAATTGGAGAAAGAAGAGCATATTCTTTGAGTTGCCTTATTGGGAGCGCAATCTCCTCAGACACAATCTCGATGTGATGCATATTGAAAAAATATATGTGATAATGTGCTCTTCACTATTTTGGGCATTGATGGAAAAAGGATGGGGTAAATTGCGAGAAAAGACTTGGCTGAAATGGGATTGAAGAAAGAGTTACATCCACAACAAATAACTTCAAACAAATACAAATTACCAACGTCAATCTATAATTTGGATAGACATGGAAAAGAATAGTTTTGCAGAGTTCTTAAGAATATGAAGATTCCATATGATTTCTTGTCTAATATCTCAAGCTGTGTCAATGCCAAAGAACGAAAGATGCTTGGATTAAAAAGTCATGACTCACACCATGTTGCAACATTTTTTGCCTGTGTATTCAACATATCTTACCAAAGTATGTGACGAGGACTCTAATAGACTTTAGCGAATTCTTTCGTGAATTATGTTTGAGAGTTTGTCGAACTAACTATTTGATCCGCCTTGAGAAGAACATAACACTGACACTTTGCCATTTGGAGTGAATATTCCCTCCTGTTTTTTTAACATCATGGTCCACATGCTGATACACTTGGCATCGGATGCATTACTTGGTGGACCTGTGCATTATCGGTGGATGTACCCCATTGAGAGCTTTGTACTGATGTCTTGTCACTTTTCAATTAAATATGAGAGAATATTGATGAGTTGCAGTAACACATAAAAGTTGAGTTTTCAAAATCAGGTACTTGTTCACTTTAAAGTCATATGTGAGCAATAGGGCTCAGCCTGAGGGGTCCATTGTAGAAGTCTATTTGGCGGATGGATGTCTCACATTATACTCTCGATACTTGCACAATGTTGAGTCAAGGCTAAACCGAGCTAGAAGAAATGATGAGGAAACATCAATGAGAAGCGCCAAAGTGGTCAATCTTACCGATTTGAAATGGACACGGACTCATCGTTATGTCCTCTACAATAATGTTAACGTCACAAGATATATAGAGTATAAAACGTTAACAAATATTCATATTATATTTAGAGAGCCGATTTTTTCAATTATTTTAATATATGAACCCTTTTATGTAGGGATCATAACAGAATAATGCGACACAAGTTCCATCGAAAACGCCCACTCCCCGCATGATATAGAGAAAGAACACGAAAGACATTTCATATATTGGATTAAAGGTCGAGTATGTAACTATATATTTCTAAATCCATCATCAATATATCTCCTTTTTAGCTCATGATTAATACTTTCTTTTATATTCTTAATTGATACGAGATGAAACGAAAATTAGATTTACGTTAGCAAAAGAGCTTCAGCTGTTAGCGGAGGGATCTCATCATATTGCCGAAAGGCTAGAATGCTATCCTATTAATGGATACAATTTCAAAACAGTTGCAAAAGAATCAAAGGTTAAAACGGAAAATAGTGGAGTCTATCTATCGGCAACGACTGCTAGCTTTTCAAGTGCAAGGGATATCAATCCGATTACTGGCAATGTGGAATATTTTGGCCTATTGATCAACATAATTCAACTAACTTATTCTGATAAATTGAATGTTACAATGTTCAAATGAGAATGGGTAGATGTTTGCGTAGAAGGGAGGGGAATAAAGCAAGATGATTTGGGGAACACACGTGTGACTTTCACATGATTGGCATTTTCTGATGAGAATCCTATATGCTGGCTTCCTAAGTCAAACAAGCTTTCCACGTAGATGATCCTATTGACCCAAATTGGAAGGCTGTTTTTAAAGTCAAGCCTTAAGAAGCCTATGAGTTGAGAATAGAAGATTGTAAACTATTAATGAGTGACCAAAATTTAAATGATAGAGGAGATGTAAATGACGATTGTAACGATGACACTGAGTGGGTTAGAACATATGCTGAGGGAGAGATTGTTGTAGTGACCGTACTTCATAATGACGGTGAACAGTAGTCATTAACCTTTTGTATTTTCACAATGTGATCAATTTCTGTGTGAGATGCTTATTATGAGTATTCTTATCAATTTTCACAATGTTCTCTAGTAGATGGTTTCCATATATCACTAAGTGCTATCATTGATAAGAAGATGGGCCTGAAAGCAACAACACATAATTATCATGGCTGTGTTTAAGATTGCTCTGAATTTGCCCTTGTACTCTTTTAACATAATATTTACTCTTTATGTTACTTTCAGATATGGATCCAAATCAATCCCCACAAAAAAAAGTACGAGGGAAAACTTTATGTATTGATTTGCATAAAAATATACCGAAGCACCCTCTCCCACTTGTTTTCAATGACTGGGGCCAGCCAGTAGGAGGTGAGATTGTACAATTTATCAACTACCTTTGGGTGTTATCAAGAGATGGGTCTTTGTTACCTATCGATTGCCCTTCATGGGACGTTGTGGACCCTATGGATAAAGAAAAGGTTTGGAACGCTGCTAAGGTAAATTTAATTAATTATTTCTTATTGAGAATATATGCATTTCAAATTATTTATCATTCATTATTTCTTTCGTATGCAGGTTCACTTTGACATTCCTGAAGATGACAAAGTAAGAACATGGTTCATGCGATCGGTAGGAAGAAAGTGGAAGGAACACCGAAATGATCTAAAAAGAAGATATTTTACTAATCCCCCTAAAGGAGTAGATCCATCCTATCTGAACTCGCCAGGGGTTGACGAGAGACAATGGTTGAATTTAGTCGGTAGGGATGGACATTGGCAAAACTCCAAAACGAAGGTTGGAAGACGGTTCACAACATATTAAATTTTTTATATGTTCAAACTTATTATAAATGTATATAATAGGAATTAATTTTTTTTTTCAGAAAATGGTTGAAATAAATAAAGTCAACCGGGAAAAAAAGAAGATGCATCATACAATAGGGCAGAAAAGTTTTCCTTTAATTATTGCATCAGCAGTAAGTGAATTTATATATTTTCTGATTAATCATACTGTGTATATTTTATAGTTATATATTTTATGTTTCATCTTATTATATGAAATCATATTAATATCTGTATTAATTTTTTTATTTTACAGAATTTAGACGATGGTGTAGAACCTAGTCGCTCCAATAAATTCAAAATTACTTATACACGCAAGGTTGGTGCACCATCAAATAGTGTGGTCGCGGATACATTGGTAAATTTTATAATTATTTTTATGTACAAGACATGTTTTATTTCTCGAAATAAAGTATATTATTAGTTGTTACAGGAGAAAGTAAAGAGGCAACAAGAGAAAGAGCAAGAGGGAGCCAGAGACCCCCATGGTGGTGAAGATGTCCTCTCTCAGGTTTTTGGAGAGGATCGACCTGGTCAATGTCACACTCTTGGAGTGGGATCGCCTCCATCACAGGAATGGGGGGGCAAATCCAACAAACAAGGGGAGATGGCTTGTTTGAGGAGCAAGCTAGAAGAATTTGAAGAAAGAGAGAAAGAAAGAATTAGAGAAATGCAAGAAAGAGATGCAGAAAGAGATAGAAAGATGGAAGAGGCGCTACACAAGCACGATGAACGAATAGAAGAATTGAAGAGAATGCTCCTCGCTTCACAAAGATAGATCTTGAAGGTGATTGAAATTTTATTTCTACTTAGTATTAGAGCCTTAGCTACTGTTCCTATACATGCACCGCCGCCACTGCTGATGTCAGCACCTGACTCGTTTTTCTTACTTATTTCTCAAAAGCTTGTTCATGATCCTTTGTTGTTTAAACTCATGTTTCTTATCAGGCGAAGACTGAACTTTTTGGCGCTTATCAGAAGCCGAGCTTCAGGTATTATTTTAATGACAGTCTTCTTATTATATTATAATTTCTAGTATTGTTTTTATAATATCTGTGGGTTCTTCGAGGATTGATATTTTATTCTATCTTCTTGTTTTAGTTTCTACTTTCCTTCTATAGGATATATGATTTCGTCTAATTATTCTGATCTTTCTACATTTATTCTCAGTATTATGATATCCGAAAAGAATGTGAGGGAAGCCTTTGTTATGACTTCGCATCTGTATATGTTGCAAGTGGTGCAATTTTTTATCATAATGGAGGGGCTTAAGATTCGAAAGGAGGGAATGAATAAATAAAGAACAAGTTGCTAGTCCTATAAATCTGTTAAAAATTTGTTTTTTGTTGCCAGAAATGTTCAATGATTACAATTCTGAACTGCTTCTAAATTTGAACTTGAGCTTTCTTAGCCTTCATGATTACTTGCTAAGGTTAATTCTAAGGAAACCTCTTCATAAAAGTTAGTAGACAGTATGAATTCCTGCATATCTTGATACTTTAGAGGAAGGTGATCTATTAAGATTGAAGGTTTGTTTGATGCTATGTACTTTAAACAGGAAATACCCTTGGAGAAATTGCTGGTGAGAAGGCTGGTATCTTCAAGGTATTCTTAAATTACACATCTTTGCAGACCTACACTGTGCGGTAGGATATACTTCTTTCTTTTCGACATCTTCTTCACCTTAACCTTTTTTTTTTTTCCTTTTGTTTTTGGTACAGCATGGGATTCCGGCCTTTACTGTTTCCCAACCTGAAGAAGCAATGTCGGCACTTGAGGCTAGGGCCTCTCATTTAGGTGTAAGATGCATGGAAAAATGCAATTTTCTTGGATGAAGTGCAGTTTTTGCTAATAGAAGAGGTGTATTCTTGCCATGTTACAGTAACATTGATCAAAGGTTTTATTCTGTAACTCATTCAGAAAACTATATTCTTCACGCTGGTTACAGATATCTCTTCAAGTAGCACCCGTGTTGGATATCGACTCTCTAAATGGTCTACAACTTGGGCTCGGCAATGAGCACCAGTATCAAAATGCAGGGCCTGCAGTTACCTTCTGTCGTACTTGGCTTGAAAAGTCCTGCAATATTGAAGGCTTGTATCTGGACCAACTATAAGTTCTCCATTTTGTGTTGGTTTAATTTCCATTATTACTGTCTGCAATGTTGAAAATGTTGGGTCTTGTTCTGCATGGGAAAATAGGGATCTCTACCAGAATAGTTTGTTAAAGGGCTTGCAACTGCCAATCTGCAAGGGCGAGCACAAATTGTTCCTGATCTCCATATCAATATGCAAAGCCGATGTCACTCCTAGTTTTGGAAACCTGGTTTACTATTTCGATGGAGCACATAGTCCTGAAAGCATGGAAATCTGTGCAAGATGGTTTTGTCATGCTGTCGCAGAAGATTTACAGCAACAGAAATCCTTGGAGCAGCCTCATGACAATTGGATTGCCACAGAGTTCGTTACATAATCAACCAAATGAGCTTAATAAACCAGAGTCCATTGAGAAAGGCTCAACACAAGTAAGATCAGAACGTTTCCAACCTCATCAGAAAACTATGTGAATCAATTTGTGCATTTCTTTTGATGCCTTGTTACTCCAGTGGCAAGCTTATAGTGAATTTTTTGGAAATTATACTGCAGATATTACTGTTCAATTGCATGCCAGTGCGAGACCCTCAGTTGCTTCTTCTATGTCTAATAAATGCATGTGCTTGTCACGGTAAATTTCTCTGAAGGATACATTCCTAGGATTTTGCTTGGGTATTTTGTTTTATGTTTTCAGTTTGAGTTGCGTTATACCAGATATATGGAAGTCATTATTCACCATCAGTTTGTCAGATCTTACTTATGCCTATTAAGATTTGACATGTAGTTTAATGAGAAATTATTTGCCTTTCCTTGTTTTACTCATCACAGATCGCCTGTGCATATAAATGTAGTAACATAATTTAAATAAAAATTAGTTTATATCAAGGAATAAAATCTCAGTATTGGTAGATGACCTGGCTAATACTAAGTCGAGTCAGGACAACTACACTGTGTTGTACTTCCAAGTGACATGCTTGTGAAACTTGGTATCCGTGGAGATTGGTACCTGAGACTTCAATCCTTGATTTGTGTGCACATGGGATAATGCATTTTCCGTGACAAATGCTAAAACCTTTTTTAATTATAAAAAAAAAACCCCTATTTTTGGTCATTCCTATTATAGCATCGAATAAAGCTCATATTGTAATTAATGATGTTTTACTTTGAAGAGTAACATTTAAATAGTCAATTCACCCGAGTTCTCCGAACATAAGAGTCCAACATGGTGTCCGAAGAGTCTTGACATGTGTTGACGAATAGATGGCACTCCTCACCAGCGCTGTTATTTCATGTGGTTCCCTTCGGGCACATATTTTGTTGATCCATGTCGTCCAATCGTAGCGCTTCAATGTGAAACCCACATTATTGAAGAGCAAGGATTGAAAGGTTAGAACCCTTTGATGGGCACCAATATTTTAAGGAAACATCATTTCACATTTGCAACTTGGATTGATCAATCGAGGATGTATGCCATGCATTAGAACTAGTGCATTTGTGAGTATTCCATCTCTTGATTTAAGTGACTCTTCATAAGTCCTTTTGTTTTGTTAACCATAAGGCAGCACTGTGCATTAATTTTTGTGCAGCAAAACTATCTGTCATTTTTGTCTCAATTTTTATGAACCATGGTTAAAGAAGCGGGTATCTCTATTTTTAATTTCATCCAGGACTGCTCCTGAACCATAGAGTTACTATTTAATATTCTTTTCCACCAATGCTGGATTATGTATTTATTTTAGTTGACATTTGATAGCTTAGCTTTGAATCAAATGGTGGAGATTTTGTCTTAATTTTTTACACCAAAGAACTTTAGGTTATAATGCACCTGTCATATGGTACATATTAAATCCACATGACACATCCCAAAATTTTGTGATTACCAACTCAGCTAGGGCTCACTCCAGTTCCATAACAGTAACGCATTCTTTGTGGACCTTATCCTCAGCTAGGGCTCACACCACTTCCATAACTGTAACTCATTTTCTTTGTCGTCCTTACCCTGCCCCTCATGAAAGTAAATCCCGGCAATGCCCCTGCTTGTTGTCATTAGGCCTCCCAACCTGGCGCATGGGATACATGTCCTATGTCGCACAAATCTCAAGATGCACGGATCTCTTTGTACTTGAATTCTTCATACATCTCGAGGTTTGGGTGATGCATCCTTTGGGAGGACCCCTTGCAGTTGGGGCTTCAGCTGCCATTGCCTAGGCATTTTAACATTCTTATCTTCGCTTCCTACACCCATTGATGGACAAATTTTCCGCCGAAAAATGTTGTTATAGATGACATTTATAAGCAAACGTGAGAAAGATTATCTTCGTCGGAGTGGCTCTTGGCTGCACCCCTCGGATCCTATTTGGGTTGATTTAGGGTTCTTAGTATTTGAAAATAAGCTGAATAATTTAAGATGGATTGAGAGACACCCACTTGCTGAAGCCCGAATCGAGAATCTTGCGGCGATTTGGGTTGGCAACGATCGGATTCGGAGCTTTGATTTGCTCGAGTCATTTCTCAAGCAACCTTCTCTCACAACCGAATTTGCACAACGATGAGGATCCTCGATGGGGAGGTGATTGGGCTCCAAAAAATGATGTTCGGGTCGCCATTACGATGGGGGTCCGAACACGTGGTGTTGCTCTGCCATGAAACTTGATGGAGATTCGGTGAAGGAAGTGTAGATGATGGCGCAAGAGGGTGGTAGGTTATGAGGTTTAAGAGCAAGGAATAGTAACAACAATGGTGGTGCTGCTGTGCTTATGCGAAGAAAAACAAGAGACGGGTGAGAGAGGGAATGAAGTAGAGATTTTTAATTCTCTCCAAATTTCTTATTTATATAGAAGAGGTAGTTAGAGGAGTTTAATTGGGCCATAGTCGAAAAAGGTAAGAGTCGTTGGAGGATTCTAATTGATTACAAATCAATTTCGTAAATGGTGGGATTTAATTGCCTTAATTGTTAATACAATATGACTCTTGGGATTCGGTTACCACTTTTATGAAAACCGGATCTAATTTTAGAATTTTCATAAATTAATTGTGTGGGCTATGATAGGGTATGGATACATATACTAGATTAGTGCTTCACACATCTCACCATCAAATAGGGTCAAAAGAGACCTTGGTCATAACAATTTTGTTGTTATGATAAGCCAATAATCACCATAATTGAGAGATTTGTATCTTCAGGTCACTGGCTCTAACATGGAAGGTGTGTGCACATTTTTTACCGGACAATGGCTCCTCACCGATATTTAAACGCTAGATGGTGTCTAAATGATCTTACACCATTGAAATTTGGTTTTTTTATCTCCATTGAAGTGTGATTTATCATTATGCCATGTGGGGCACGGCTGTGATCAATCTAAAATTTTCAAGTGGCAATCCACCATTAGAACATGTCCCAGCCTAAAGAAAAATGTCTGTAAGTGAACGTGAATCATCCAATTGATGAACTTTAATATCAGCCATTAAAATTGTAAACAATGGTTAGTATTAAAGTACACAGTTCGGATGGTTTAAATCTCTCGTTGACACCATTTTTGGGTCTGTTGCACTTCAATCTAAGATTTGTCACTTTGATGGAACAGATCACTTACATCTTAAACTATTGATGGTGTAAGATTATTTAAACACTATTTTAGTGTTTAAATGACACTTACGAGAGTTAGGAGAGTCGGGCCCTTTTTTTTAATAGTGGTTGTTAAAAGTTAAAGCGGTCTGATAGGATGATTCCAATGCCTCATAGATGTGTGAGCTTGGACATGATGTTAAGGTCACTTATTTTGGATGTGTGCTACGTGAAATCATACACTAACTACACCCATGATCTCAAGATCCATCGTGTGAAAGATTGGGAGGATAAACGATCTCTATCATTTGATTCAATGCAGTCAAAGTGTTTCAGCGTGGGTAAACTCAAAGATGCTATAGGTGGATTTAAAGGTATTCATTATTTTATCTCAACCCGTTGAAGTGTGGTTTCTTAATATGTCATGTGACAATGATTTATGATCAATTTAAATGGTTCAGGTGGCAATCCATCATTGGAAAATGTCTTAGCCAAAGAATTATATCCGTAAGTGGATGTGAATCATTCGATTGGCGAGTTTGTATGTCAGCCACTAAACTAAACATATCGGTTGGTATTAGAAATTTACAATTGATAGATTGGATGATTAAAACACCTAAAAAAATTTGATTGTTGGGCCCATTGACTTTCAACTTATAATCTATCACTTTGACGGTGTGGATTAACTACACCATGAGCCCATCAATGGTATGCGATCATTTAAGCACCATTTTGGTGCTTAAATGACGGTTAAGAGAGTTGTGCCCTTTTTTAACACATTGGCAGTTGGTAGTGTGACAACGTGATGGGTACCTTTAAAATCACTCATGGAATTTTTTAGGGTGCCAACCTTGAAAATCCATTGACTGCTTTGAATAATGGAGATTGTTTTTCGTTCCGATCTTTAACACGATGGATCTTGGGATCATGGTCGTGCCATTAGACGGCCCTCATCATGCTCAAACTTAATTTTAAAGTCATTTTTTTAGGATGTGTGCCACATGAAATAAGAAAGTGACCATTTGATAGTACCCCAATGATCTCAATATATATTGTATGAAAGATTAGGATGAAAAACATTCTCAATTGTCTTACTCAAAGTAGTCAACAAGTTTTAGCATGGATGCCCTGAAAGATTCAATGGGTGAGTTTAAAGGTACTCTAAAGTGATTTTTGGTCCAAATCTTATTTAGTATGGCCAAGTGTACAATATCACTAGTATATGACAAGACCGCAAATAATAGACCATTCAACGGACCTTTTACGTGACGCCATGCAAGTGCAGTGGATCCCAGCAATGCAGGTCCATCCACTTGCATGATGTTTAAGGTTCGCTCATAATTTTCCATATTAATAAAGTTTCATATGTACAAAATATATAACATGAGGTATTGATAGAGAAACAATACCCCTAATACCAAATGCTAAAAGAGATTTGACGCTTTTGACCAATGGCCACTCCTCCATTTGGTGCTCATTGATTCATTTTTGGTTAATCCATCCCATCCAAGCGATTAGAAATTATATATATATATATATATATATATATATATATATATATATATAATAGTCTGAAAAATATACCATCCACGTGATTTATAAATTGGATGACTTAAATTAGTCAAAGATCTCAGCCACATGGTAAAACTAATGCACTAATGCACTTGGGGCGCGTCATTAGTCGAAGCAGGTGACTCCCCATTAATCTATGGGAAAGAAACTAGAAAAAGCCACCATCTAGTGTTGGTCCCATAATTACAAGGAGTTGTAGTTAGCTTTTCATGTACAAAGTGGCTGTTCTCTAATTCTCACACTCGAGAGTCTGAGCTTTTGCCCGTCACACCAAACAATGGACCTAATCCACGCAAAGAGATAACCCTCTTAACAAATGAAGGGATTAATGGGGCTTCAACCCCATTATAAGATTAATAACATTATTAATAAAGTGTGACCATCATCTTAAGATGGAAGTTATTCCATTTTTTAGTAATTTGTTTTTTCTACGAATCAGCGGTAAAAAAAAAAAACACCATAAGATGGAAATACCATTTTTTTACCAAAGTTTTTCTATAAGTTTATTTTATTATGGACAGCACCATGATTCAGGGAACATTTCTTAAAGAGTAGGTTTACAATAAGCGAACCGTTCACTCTTAAGCATAAATGGATCAATCTCCTTTAATTAAAATGGTCAAACCTTAAGAAGCACACACAAAATAACTAAAAATAAGCAAAAATACGCATTTGACCATTTAAGCAAAGAGACGCATTGAATACCATTTTAACATAGAGTTAGTCTACAATGAGTGTCCACCCATGATATGCATTAAAGCTGCCCACACATCTGTATGATTGCGTGAAATATATGGATATCCATGGATGAGAAGTTCGTGCGGCACTCAATCATACAGACATGTGGACTGCAGTGTCCACCCAATATGGGTGGGTGGACGCTCATTGTAGACTAAGGCTGCGTATGTTATTGCTCTTTGGTAGCCCCCTGCCATAACAAAGCTCACCTACTTTAGCAGGTTATCATCCTCTTTGTTAACATCCAGATACCTGCTTTAGTAGGTAGCCCTTTTCCTTGATAACTCCTTGCATAGCAAGATTTTATGTATTATTTACCTGTTTAGCAGTTCTACCCTCTTCTCTACTCACTCTTTGTCAGAGCTCATTCTATTTGTTCTGATAGGGAGCTAATAGAGAAAAAGGTAGAACTGCTAGTGTAGGTAAATCATGCATAAAATCTTACTATACAAGGAGTTATCAAGGAGAAGGGGTACCTGCTAAAGCAGGTATCGGCATGTTAACAAAGCGGATGATAAGCTGCTAAAGTAAGTGAGCTCTGGTATAACAGGGGCTACCAAAAAGCAATGCGATACCCAACACTCTTTAGCATAAGGGATATTGACCCCACTAACACCTAAGGGCTAAGAGTAAAATGGACGGTGACCCTTGTACCAACTTATTTAATATCCCTCAAAGCTAATGATATCTAACTTAATGTCTACGACCTCATGTACCCCTCCCCTAGTCTAACCGGTTTGGATCGGATTATAGAAACCTTTAAAATTTAGTGAAAAAGAAATTCCACCACTACACTACCTATGTAGGGCCACAATATTGTAGATAAGGCACAAATGCTTCGCATTTCGAGATATCTTAAGGGCAAATGATAGGTGTATCAACTGTTTGGGTCGACTCGTTACCGGTTCTATTAGTTAGGCCCATAAACTTGACTGGTCGGGTCATGTTGGATTTTTTGTTGAGGCATATACCCTTGACCCGTCGAGGTGCACTATTTGGCTCAGATTGGGCATATGTTATTTCAACTCGGGTAGCCAAAATTTTGGCCCGAGCAGACCCATTGACAACTCTAGTAAATGAGCCTTTGCCCGAATAACATGAACCATTTAATGCGAACCATCATTGGTGCTTTAATCGCTCATTTTGTAGGCTCGTTTAGGCTCTTGATTTTATGGTAGAGGTTGTGTTTGGATTAGCTCTTTACAAGAGCAAAAGCAGCTCTCTGACAGAGTATATTTTATGCTGTTATAAAAAAAAATAATTTTACCAGTTAAAACAGCTCCTTGCCAGAATAAATGGGATGAGGAACTATTTTTACCAAACATAAAAGCAATTCATCGCTGGAGCCAAAGAGCAAAAGTGCAGCCCATTGATACGAAGGAACTAACCCAAACACAACCAGAGGAGTTGATATATAGCATCTAATTGGGATGGGTCACTAATTCTTTACACAAGGCATTTTTTATTTTGTGTGGGACTAACAGTTAATCAAAACACAACTAGCATCCCATCATTGACACGTTTTTCCTGTGCAGAGAATACTCTTTCAGAGGAAAAAACATTGACGGTCTCGAATCATATGATGGAGATCGTTTTTCGCCCCAATCTTTCACACAATAGATCTTGAGACCATGGCGTACCTATATGATGGTTAGATCTTGATTCCGTGTGGCACACATCTCCAATCCCTAATCATGAACATACCTATCAAACAATTGCTTTTGGGGATTTGTGCCATGTGGAATCAACATGTGGCTGTCTGATAGGTGAGCCATGATCTCAAGGTCCATTGTGTGGAAGATTGGGACCGTAACTGATCTCCATTTTATGATTACGGGTGCAAATAATGCCTATATGCTCCCAATAAACTCTTTGCCCACTCTCTAAATGCTGTTTTGGGGAGCTCTCTGTCTAGGAGCGTTGCCAAACATAGCCTTAATAGCTACGCGAAGACCCAACTCAAACTACTATAATAGTGGCGGGGATCTAGGCCAGCGTACTGCGTCCCATACTTTGCGTATCTTTTAGTTCCCCAACCATACTCACAGCTTATCTAAATTGGCCAACTAGATATTATACAATGGTACAACCACTAGACTACCAAGTTTCGTAATGCTCCTCGTCATTACTAGAAATCAGTGCATTTTTTCTTCCATCTATACCATAAAAATCATAGATGATAACCAATGGAAGAGATATTTCTGATAGGAAAATCCTAACCATCAAATAAGTTTCTCTCTAATTGAAGGATTAACGTCCTTATGACTATTCTCACCTGTTTATTAGTAAGTATCACACAATTTTTTTACGGACGAAAGCCATCGAATGATTTTGATCAGATGTTGAAGATTGTTTTCTATTCCAATTCAAGATAGAGGTTAAGATCATGGCGCACCTATCAGACGGTCCGATGTTAATCCACATGACACATGTCCCCAAAAGTGTAGGTAAACTTTTTTCCCATGATCTTGGTCACTTGGGATGTGTCATGTGAAATCAATATCTGGCCGTCTGATAGGCTCTCCATGATCTTAGGATCTATCCTTAGGAAGATTGGAACAAAAGAAAATCTCCACCACGATTATTTGTAGTGGCGCTCTACACTGAATCATATTCATTTGCCTTTAAATACGAAACAACCAAAAAGACCCACGTGGAACATTTTTTCATCCGTCTCCTAGACAAGCCCTTTTAGGGTTGGTTGGCTCACGGTCTGAAAAAAGGCCCTCCTAATTTATTTTTATTTTTTTTAGCATTTCCAACGAATCTTTTTTGGTAAGTATATTAATACTTGTTTCGGATTAGGATTTCTAATTGCACTGATTTAGCAGAATAATTACTTATTTATAGATTTTCATTTCATTTATTTCTCTTATATTGTTTTTTATTTGTTTGATTATCTGAAGTGAAGTGAGTTTCGATCATACATGAAAATTGATGTTATATATTTAAATCGTTGTTTCTGATGTATGCTATATATAATTGATTTAATTTACATTTCCTATTTAGAGACTGGTTTTTTACTATTTTGAATTGTTATTTAAATAGAAATATTTACTATTATAGGCAGGAACCTGAACTGTGAGTAGTTGTAACTATTTCTAGTATATATGAGTAATTTTAGAAGTAGATTAATTCGTTCTGAGTTGACTCGGTACAGTAGATATCATGTACCATCGTGTTGCGTAATGGTTCGTTTGGACGTTCACATTTTTCGCGAAGAAACGGTAATTGTTAAAAGAGATTTAATTTTTTTATGTTTGCATAAACTCTATTATAAATTTAATACTTTTCAGCAAAATAAGTAACATTTGACAAACATTTGCGAACTATGCTAAAACCATTCTGCAGTTAATTTTTTAATTTAATTTATTATTATTATTATTATTATTGTGTTTGTGCTTCCAAAATGAGGTTTAATTAATGTTGTCGGGGTGTTGGGTTGTGTGTGTCTGTAGTTAAGGGGTCTTGGTGGGTCCGGCACTAGAGTTGGACTCTACCTTCCAGTGTAGATCATGTTCCAGGTGGTACGTGATTGCGAGTTGCAGCACTTCCTCTTAAGGGCTCATCAGTCCCTCAAGGTTTTTCGGAAAACAATTAGACTTTTTTGCCTTTCATTTTACGGGTCAAAGATATGGGCTGTTTCTACAAAAATTTCACCCATGTAACTTTTCAAACTTTGACCACATAATCAACAGTTTGAAAACAGTTTTTTTTTTTTTTGTATGGTCATTGATTGATCTAGTGTATATATATATATATATATATATATATATATATATATATATATATATATATATATATATATATATATATATATATATATATATGGTTGCCTAAGCTTTGCCTACACATGCTGATATGATCCCAGGCAAGTTAGTTGCGTCCTAGGCAGGGAATGAACCACCTACGAATCCAGAGAAGCAAATGACACCGCTGGGGTCAATATGCCCTGTTTTCATCACAAAAGTGTCAAAGATTAAAAGTGAGTTCAGGGTTTAGTATTTAGAACTCGTGTTCAACATGACATGGGCATGGGTGCATGCATGCAACTTCTAGAACCAAGAGACTTCGTAGAGGTTTTCTAAATAACTTTCTTACTTTAATAAATGGAATATGAGTTTAGGGTTTTGCATCTCACTAGTAGGATACCTGGATTTTTTAATTTTGGTATGGGATCCATGTCAATATGGCTCCGCTGTATCCACATATTTTTTTCTATTAAAGACGTATTGGAAATTAATTAGGTGACTAAAATATATTCCAATAATTAGAAATAGTAAATAATTAATTATATTGATAGGGGGATCGAGTGAATTTGATACTTGGGCCCAAACTTCTACATATTATGTGTTTCTCATACCTATGAAGTATCCAATATTTTTTATTTTCCATAATCAAACATGTGAAAATCTTGTTGGATCCATATCTTGAAAATTTTCTTAGTTTTTGTAAAATTCATCCGGTGACTCTAGAATGTTAGGGGTGGAGGGGGATGGGGAAAAGTCGAAACATTGTTGCAGGTTGTGTTGGACAAAACAGCTCAGAGAGTTGTGTTGGACCAAACTTGACTTGGAGAAGCCCAAGATCGCTTTCGGAAATGACTTCCATTTATATGGGTCCATGCATGTTACTTTTACCACCAAAAGCCACAGTTAGGGATACTTTAGGCAATTTTCTCTTCCTAAAAGGCCTCTATAAGGGTGATGTTTTTGGTTTTTTTTTTTTGTGGGGGAGGGGGATGGTGGTTGTCAACTTGAGGTTCAAGCGAAGACTTCCATTTATATGTGTGTAGCACCCAAAAAACCCTTAGAGGTATTGTAAGTAATTTTCTCATCTTACACATGAAATTTGAGTTCCGGGTTTAGTACCTGACTAAGTCACTATTTTACCCAAATCCTTCACTCCCCATTAATACTCGGGTCCGACTTGACATGTCATGGGATTAATGTTAGATATGGGTTAGCTGCACCCAAATATTCTTTCTATTGAAGGAGTTTTGTCCATTAATTAGAAACAAAACAAAACTATATTCTAATTCTAAAAATAGTAATTATTAAATGTATTCTGATCGTAAATTGTAGCTTATACAAAAAGTATAGAAAATTTTCTTAATCTTTGCAATGTTCAACCTCTTGACTTTGGGTCGAGGGGGAGACGTGATAGGGACATCAAGATCAAGGGCGTCGAATTTGGGCTGCAACAGATTCCCCAATGTCGAAAGAAGCGAAAAGGAAGTCGGAATTAATGAACTGGAAGAAACTTAAGCATTTGGGCGTATTGAGATCAATCGATCGATCGATTGAGGCCAGAGGACTTAGGACTTTTGGTGAAATTCTTTTCCCAATTGATCGTTCGAGTCTTAATTTTCGATCGATCGAAAGTGAACAGAGAGTTCACGCTATTTATAACTTTATAAAACGATCAATCAATCCTAGAATTGATCGATCGATTTGTCGCGTGAGTTAGTTCTGCTAAAATACAAAATTTAGTTTTCGGGGCAAACTTGTCTTTTAGTATTTATTTGTTTTAGGGTTTTCTTTTTTTGTGGCCTACTATAGAAGGTCTTTATAACTTTGTAATAGACATTAATTATTGAATGAAAATTTGAGAGCTTGCTGTGTGTCAACCCTAGAAGACTTGTGAAGAGTTTTCAACCGAAAGAGCAAATCTTTCAACACCTGAGGAGTGAGCCTTCATTTCTTGTGCGACTTGGTGCGAAGTCGACGTACAATCTTAGTGTGAAGCCTTGGATCTTATCCTTCTATTTTATCTTTTTTCTCACTATTGTTTGGTAATTTCTCTCCTATTTGCTTTGACAAAATCCTAAACCCCAAATCTAAAAATTTACATCTCTGATCTACCCCTGTTGTTAATTCTTCGAGCCTTTATTTTCAAACCCTAGAGGAGTCGAGAGATGATACCATAATTGTCGCTTGGTGCCCTAAACTAGATCGAAACTCGAATCCTTCATCAGATCCGTTTTCTAGATATGAAAATTTAATGCATGCAGACACTAAAATGAAATCATTCTAATTGCTTTAATTAAATCCATTAAATTATTTTATGTGTTTGGGTGATTTTGAATATTTCCATTATTCAATTTAATCTATGGTTAATCCCAAATTTGCATTAATTAGGGTTTAGCGTTTGTCCCGCATCAAGAAGTCACATCATTATGTAGAGGTTTGGGCGAAGACTTCCTTTTTTTAGGTTAGTTGCCACAGTAAGGTATGAGTCGGGTGTTTATTAGAAGGGATTTCAAATTTCTCATTTTATTGACAGTTTGAGTATTTTTCTCTAGGACCAAAGCCAATTGAAACAACGAGAATATTAAAATATATCATGGTGTAATATTATATATGCGCATATAATATTAATGCATATAGTATCGTATATAAATTTAAGATATATCAATAACAAATGGGATTGAATAAGAATAGAAGATAAATTCCAATATAATGGTTAAGGCATGGTTTATTATTATATCATCATCATCAATAGTGTTAGATGCCATGCCATGCCACACACGCACACACACAGACAGAGACACATAGTGATAATGATTGATAAGATATATCAATAACAAGTGGGATTGAAAAAAAATATAAGATAAATTCCAACATAATGGTTAAGGCATGGTTTATTATTATATTATCATCATCAATCATTATCAGTAGTGTTATATGCCACACACACACACACACACACAGACATAGAGAGAGAGAGAGAGATAATTGGTGGTGCTTGGACACTCCTCTCAACATGTACTTCTAGACGTGTGTGAAAATACCACATAATACCACACACACACACACACACACACACACACACATATATATATATATATATATATATATATATATATATATATATATATATATATATATATGATCTTTGAATGCTTATGTGATTTAAAAAGTATGTCTTGGCATATCCTATCGCATACGTAGTACGCCATGGCATACTTTCTCAGTGCTTATAAATAGAGGTTCCTCCCTACCTCTCAAATTTCTCTATAACAAGTTCAAGCCTCTCTTTTATTCACTCCCTCTCTCTCGGTGCTACCTAGGCACTTCTACATTTGGGATTTGTCATGCCGACACTTGGTGGCACTTGGACACGTGCCGACAGTTGGTGGTGCTTGGACACTCCTCACAACACGTACTTCTAGACATGTGTGAAAATACTCCCCCCCCCGGCACACACGCACACACACACACACACACACACAGATATATATATATATATATATATATATATATATATATATATATATATGAGCCCTGAATGCTTATGTGATTTAAAAAGTATGTCTTGGCATATGCTATCGCATACGCAGTACGCCATGGCATACTTTCTCAGTGCTTATAAATAGAGGTTCCTTCCTTCCTTTCAAATTTCTCTATAACAATTTCAAGCCTCTCTTTTATCCACTCCCTCTCTCGGTGCTACCTAGGCACTTCTACATTTGGGATTTGTCATGCCAACACTTGGTGGCACTTGGACACGTGCCGGCAATTGGTGGTGCTTGGACATTCCTCTCAACATGTACTTCTAGACATGTGTGAAAATGCCACACACACACACACACACACACACACACCCACACCCACCCATCCACCCACCAATTGCATACGCAGTACGCCATGTCATACTTCCTCAGTGCTTATAAATAGAGGTTCCTCCCTACCTCTCAAATTTCTCTATAACAATTTCAGGCCTCTCTTTTATTCACTCCCTCTCTCTTGGTGCTACCTAGGCACTTCTACATTTGGGATTTGTCATGCTGACAATTGGTGGTGCTTGGACACTCCTCACAACACGTACTACTAGACATGTGTGAAAATACCACATAATACCATCAAGATGTTCCTCGTTTTGACACGATAAAATGAACCGTCGTTTCATAAAAAAATTGTTTGAAACGTAGTAATTTATAAAATAAAAAGCTTGGGTCCTTGAAAACAATTTGTTTAATATAGTGTACTTTTAGTTGGGTTCATGACATACATTATGTATCTTTTTATTACATATCTCTATTGACCTCTTAGATTTCCCTTCAATTTTTTCCAAATACGTTCTATTTATTTATTTATTTTTTCTTAAGGCTGTACTGCTATATTGGTATCTTTAGAAATTGGCATGCCAAACATCTATGACACGTTGACACTTGGCACCCGTGCCACGTGTGTAGGTAACACTGTCTCTCTCTTATTTTCCTCAAACTTTCTATTGGGTCAATTAATCAACGTATTCAAGCATGTATGACATAAACATTTTTTTTTTTATATTCTTATCAAGATTAAAAAATTTATGTTCTTTTATTACCTTTTGTCGTGGAGTTAAGCATGTAATGAATACTAATGATTTAAATTTGTTATAAAGTTATATTTAAATTACTGCATATGATAATTTCCTAATTTTTATAATTTTTCTATTTTTAATTTTCTATTTTTTAATATATATTTAAAAAAAATGTATGTCATCATTCATGCGACTATGCCATAACGCATAGCATTTGGGATGCATCACTTATGATCATGTTTGCCGTTTGACAACATTTATTATCATCATCAGTATAGTGCTTTAGGTATGCTTAGTAGGTAATATTCCTATGGGCAACTTAGTGGATGCTTAGGGGGACAATATCCTAAGTGCTCTTTTACTTGGTAAATTATCAGCATCCGATGATTGTGATCAATGTTTATGTTACATGCAGAATTATTGTATAGCCTAGTAGCATTTAACAACCTTTTAAGTGTAACATGGACTCGGACTCAAGTGTTGGATGTAATGCATGTCCATGAAGTTGACTCGACACGCTAGAAGAATCCAGACATTCTGATTTGTCTGTGCCAAAAATTAAAAATCATAGTAGAAAATATTGAAAAATAAGATTACAAGAAAGTAGATACCCTAAGAAAATATGATAGGTTATGCTTCAATTTCATTACTATCGTACTCTTATCGTAGTTATATAATGGTGGATGAATGTAGTTATTATGAATTTATTATAGCAGCTATCGGTATATATGTATATACTGCTTTTAAAGAGCTTTACATGTGTCAGCCTCACAGTCAGCTTCTCAAATGAAGAGTCTGTGTGACACTTTTGATCTGTAGGTAAGAAATAAATTTAAATCAAGCTCATTAGTTGAAATGCTTGGTAATCACTAATGAATTATATGCTGTTGTTGTTGTTCCTAATTCTCGAAAGCATTCCAAATATATGGGATAAGGCTATGATGGTATGATCTATTAACTTATGGGAGATTCCAAGCATGGTTCAAAATCTCGTCCGATACCAGTAGGTTCCGGACGATACTTACTGGTATCGGAGGTCACCGGTTCGATACTTTGAATGTATCGTACCAGTTCATTACATATGTTTTGGTAATGTACTGGCCATCGTCCGGAACCGGTACGTTTTCATCCGATACGTACCGGTTTTGGAGATGGATGGTGAGTACTGGAATACCGGCATTTCAACCCATGATTCCAAGACAGTTTTACAAATTACAATGCCACTCGCTGCAGGCCAAAGATGGGCTCACTCACTTTGCGGTATTACACGCAAGGAGAAGTGAGGAAATTTCTGCTTGCAGATGATTGTTGAACAGAGCCTCTAGCGGAGAATTAGGCATGCTGCTTCATTGCAAATAACAATTTAGACGATTGAGGAACAGATAAAACACGAAATAGAATTCAACATTGTTGTAGATAAAGATTGAAAATGACCACCAAACAGAGAGGACAGCATCACAATGTTTCACGCCAGCGGAGATTTAAAGTTTCTAATGAGCAGAAGGAAAAAATACATGATGCTGCACAGAAACAGGTACTACAGATGTCTGATGTCCGGAGGGAACTACAGAGAAAACAGCGCCGTGCTGTTGCACGAAAAAAGTGTGGCCTACGGACTGAAGATAACAGGAAACTTTGTGATGAGGGTAGGCAGAGAAAAAGGGTAGGAGAACAGAAGATGCATTCAAATGAGCATGGGCACTTGAATAAACTAAAGAGAAACAATGCTGATGGAGGGATTGATCATCTGTTGATACTTGCTCAGTCAGCTGAATTACTATTGGAATCGGAGGATAAATCCCATGGTTCATATAAAAATAATGACAATCATGAAGGCATGTCCTTGAAAATTGTTAAAATTTTAGAACACTTTATGATTTATATCTTTCAATTTGTATTATACTTACAATTTTTATTTTTTCAGGATCACAAAACCTGTTGAATAGTTATAACTCAACAGGTCAGCATCTCTGTAACTTCACATATAGCACTATGTTCATTATTCTTAATATCATTATAATCAATGATTCATGATTATGAGTCAAAATCTCGGATGATACCGAAACGTATTGTTTGATACGTACTGGTATTGGATGACAGCGGTACGATACATAAACAAATATCGTCTGGTGTATGTCTCGTCGAATGTATCATTCGTATTGGACGATACATTGGTTTATTCAATGTAATAGACGATACATTCAAAATATCATCCGTTTTTTTTTTTTTTTTTAAGGGTCACTTTAGTATTGGCTATACATTCAATGTACCTCCGATTGTATAGCCGATACATTCAATGTACCGTCAATACATTCAAAAAAATAAATATTTGTACTGGCAATACTTTGATCAATGTTTCGGCTATACATTGATCAATGTTTTGGCTATACATTGATCAATGTATCGGCTAGTACAAATGGTACGTATCGTTCGGGGCCCTGGACGATACATATCGGATTTCCGAGATCTTGACCCATGTTCATGATTAATGTGTTGTGATCATATATGCATGTGTTTTACATGTCATGACTGTATACCTGTTCCAGATCAGATACACGTGGATAAAAAATATGATGTGACGCAAGTTGATGCCAATGTTGAAGCTGGAAAAAGCATGTTACTTTTGCGAGGAAGAACCCGCTTGAGCCAGTTTCGACGCCAAGCTCGGTTAAAAAATGCTCAAATAGTACAAGAGATGCATGAGAAACCCATATATGGAAATTTGGATTGCCAAAGCAGTGGAGGTTTGTTTTTTTTTTTTTTTTTTGCTTCTTTAGAAGACAAGGATTATTTTCAAAAAGTTTTAGCAAATTATACAACTTTAGGAAGTTTGAGAAAAAAGGGATTGTCACGATTTTCTGGGTTCCTAATAAGACAATCGGTCAAAATTTAAAAAGCATTTTTACTTGAATTTACCAAATCGCCCTTCTTCCAACCTAAATACAGGATATCGTTTGTGTTATATGACATTTAGAAGGGTATGTTCATAATTTCAACTATAAATGTTTCTCATACATTGACCGAATGACTTTTTTGAGACATTTTTTGCATTTTCAAATTACCCTTTCCGGCACACATTGCTCGAATGATTTTTTGAGGACATTGAATAGTGTTCCAATCCTTTTTTTCTATTTCTTTTTCATCTTAAAAGATATGCCATGCATATAATGATTAACTTTTGGAGAAATTTTCCAAACAAATCATGTAACATGTTTTTATTCCTGCGGAGGACTCAGGTATGTTTAAAACCTATGAGAGGGTTTTTTGTGCACATGTGTGGGGCAAATAGAAAAAATGCCGTCCTATATATAGTAGTTAAAAAAAGAGGGCTCCCTTTTTTCAAAATTTTTTGTAACAAAACCGAGAGCTCTTTCCTTCCTCCTTTTCGATTTCCTCCTCAACCTCCGTCTTCTACATAAAACACGCTCTCGTGGGTTTCCTCAATCGAACCGAGAGCGTTCCCTCTTCATCTCCGGTTCCCTATTCAACCTCTCTCTTCTCCACAAAAAAGCTCTCGCCCTGAAATTTGTTTCTGTGATTGTGGTTGCAAATGAACACCGCCGCCAATGTTCGTTTTTCGGCGACTCGCGAAAGCCCTTCTCAAGCTTTGTAGCATTTTTTCGGCTATTCGCGAAAGTGACTCCAACGCTCATCCTCTCAAGCTTCCATCTTCTCCAACCCCTTTCCAGCCGGCGTTGGTGTTCATTTTTCGGTAACTCGCGAAAGCATTTCTCAAGCTTTGTTGCATTTTTAGGTGACTCGTGAAAAGCCCCTTTCCAAGCTTTGTTGCGTTTTTCGGCGACTCGTGGAAGTGAATCTAACACTCAACTTCTCTAGCTTTCCTCTTCTCCATCCCCTTTCTGGCCGATGTCGGTGTTCGTTTTTCGCAACTCGCGAAAGCGACTTGCGAAAGTGATTTCTCAAGCTTTGTTGCATCTTTCGGCGACTCGCGAAAGCCCCTTCTCGAGCTCTGTTACGTTTTTCGGCAACTCACGAAAACGACCGCAAAAGCTCCTTCTTAAGATTTGTTCCGTTTTCGGTGACTTGCGAAAATGATTCCAACGATGATCTTCTCATGCTTTTCTCTTCTCCAACCCTTTTCTGGCCGGCATCAGTGTTCTTTTTCCGGCCGGCGTTAGTGTTCACTCTGATTTGGGTACTTCTTGTGAGATGTAGTGCATTTGACTGGGATGCAATTCTGGTAACACATACACTACAATTACTAGATTGTTACTCTTATTGAGGTGCTTCTTAATGCACTGCTACCGGAGGCAGTGCAAGTAGCCAGAAGGTACTTGGTCTGTGATAAAATGCGATGCATTATAGTGCACTGCATGAAGCTGTAGTTAAAAAAATTGTCCCTGCAGTGCAAAAACTTGTCACGTACTATAGTGCAATGCAGTGTATTTTAATGTGTTACTTTACCACGCAGTGCATTACCATGCAGTGCAACAGTAATGCAATCCTTCACTATGCAGTGCAATGGTAATGCAGTGCAACAGTAATGCCGTGCAACAGTAATGCAGTGAGGGTAACTTTGACATTTTGAAAACTCTTTAAAATTACTAAACCCTCCACCGTAAACTTTGAAATTTGAGGTCCTCCCCGGGAATAAAAACTTGTCACAAGATTTATTTGGGAAATTTCTCTAACTTTGCGGCATGGAGTAACTTATGTTTGTTCCGCAGAACTGGCTGGAAATGGTTCACTCCAAGTATACAAAGAGCTGGATTGCCAACCTGCAGGTTAACTTTTGTCTTCATTGCTGTTGGTTGTATATGCATTTGTGGAGCACACATACTATAAAGGACCCGACTCTCCTGACTGTCATTTAAACACCAAAATGGTGTTTAAGATATGGGTGATATGTACCACCAAAGTGATAGCTCATAGATTGAAATGCAACAGCCCCAAAAATGTTGTTTTTGGGAGATTTAAATCATCTGATTTATTGACTGTAATATCAATGGTGGTTTTTAATTTTAATGGCTGATATTGAAGTTCATCAAGGCATTTTTCTGTGGGCTGGGAGATGTTCTAAACTTCTAATGATAGATCTATACTATCAAATCTTTACGCCATGGCCTTCAAATCTCCTGTGTTGGTTGTAGCTCCCATGTAACGATATTTGTTGATTCTTAATTATATAATTCGTAATAAATTAAAAATTAAAAATGTAATAAATGGCTTCGCCATGGCATGGCGAGCCTCTTCAGCATGACCTCGCTACACCGCCTTAACTACCTTTGATATGGTGATCCGTACTGTCAAAGTGATAGGCCATAGATTGATGTGCAACACCCCCAAAAAGGTGTTTTAGGGAGATTTAAACCATCCAATCTGCGGACTTTAAGTCAACCGTTGTTTTCAGTCTTAATGGCTGATATAGTGATATTAAAGTTCATCAATCGGATGGTTCACATCCAGTTATAGGCATGTTTCTTTGGGCTAAGACATGTTCCAATAATAGATTACCGCTTGGACAATGTAGATTGATTACAGATGTTCACCACATGGGATAGTCATAATCACACTTCATTGGTATGAGATTAAAAGTCTACTTTAATGGCATAAGATTATTTAAACACCATTCTGGTGTTTAAATGTCGGTCAAGAGCCATTATCTCTATAAAGTACTATGTAATTGCTTAATCTTTTCTAGTTTTCATCTAATCATTGCTCCACATTTTGTTGTTGTTTTTTTGTCCTTTTCAGTTTCAACAGGAAGTGATAATTGCCAAATGCAAGAAGGGATACCATGCAAAGGAGCGGACTTCCAATATAATGCAGGTACACTTTTGACTATATTCTGTTGATTTGCATTCTGGAAACACCCAAACCATGAATTAGATGGCTACTGTTCATTAGTGTTTTGGATAACCGTTGGGCTTCCGTTTGTTCTAAATTTCCTTTTATGTGGAAGCCCTTTTTTTATGTAAAAAATTAATTGCAACACCTTTCCTTGATTCTTACTTTGCAATGTCAACAGAATTGTTTAATTGGCAGATGGTTGATGAGATTCATATGGACAAACTATGCAAAACCGATGAACTGGCTGATGCAGGTCTAGTTTTTATTTTTTATTTTTACATTTTATTTGTTGATTCCTATTAAACTATTTCTTGCAAGGAAGGTTCACTTTAATTTACATTAAATATATATGGATCAACTTTCCTCGTTGACGTCATAAAGTTATCTAGCTTATGAACAACCTTTAGGCACCTTATACTGCCAGAGGCTATAATTTCACGAACTTCTGAAGTACTGGCATCTGTGGAAGTCAGATTTTGACAGAATTAATTGGAGGTCAAAGTCTCTTAAGCTTGATAATTCTATGATGGGGCCTTTCTTTGCTTCTTCCTGGTCTTTACTTTGACCAGACAATAGTTTTTTTGCTCCTTATCTTTATATTTAGCTAACCGATCACAAAATTTTTGTATTGCCTTAATAATTGTATGACTTTCATTTTTGCAGCATCAAAATCAAAAGAAATGAATAAGACTGAAACATATGAAGGGATACGTGGAGGAGACCAAGTACTTCGAGAGAAGGATCGCCAATGTAATGCAGGTGCTCTTTTCATTTTATTGTCTTTGCTTTATCTGTTGTGGTTTATCAAAACTCTTCCTCAAGTCCTACTAATATTAATGACAGTTGTCATTGAAATAACATTGCAGTTTTAGGCCTTAGAACGGTTGGGCCTGTAGCTCAACTAGCTGGTTGATGGGCATGGTTTTAAAACGTGAAAAATGGACTCGACTCAATAGTCAGTTGAGTCGAGTTAACTCGAAGACTTGGTAAATTCGATTCGCTCCGACCTGTTAATTTAGTAATGATTTTGAAAATATATATCCTATAAAATTAAAAAATATGTTACAAGGAAAAGATGGAATGATATGTTAATAAAATGGATAGTTTAATACTTTTTAAAATGATTGGGTTTTAAAAACCTTTTCTCATGAACATATAATATATAAGGGTACTTTATGAACCCTGATTGGATCATCCTAGCAAATCAGGTTCTTTCTCCTATAAGTCTTATTACCGGATGCTGGTTGGTCGCCCCCTGTGTTGTTGTGATTGGGCCTCACTTTGGAAGGCTCCGGCTCCCCCAAGGTCAAGTTTTTTGTTTGGGCAGTCATTAGGGGTTGTATTCTTACCGTGGGCCAGCTTATCAGAAGGGGAAAGGACGTGCCTAATCTTTGTTCTGTGCCTTCAATCTGAAAAATCGGCGTCATATCTTTTCCTCCATTGCTGGGTGGCGCAGGAGATTTTGGGAGTCCTCCTCAAGTCTTTCAATATGGCGTGGGTCTTTTCGAAAGCCTCCTCACTTCCTGGCTCTGTACCAAGATGGAGGGGTTCTCCGGGGCTTTTTGGAGGGTTGGTATCTTTGCGGTGCTTTGGGGCATTTGCTTGGAGCGGAATACCCGCATCGTCCGCAAACAGCATCGTCCAATTGGTTTGACTTGACTCGGATTCAACTCGAAATCGCGGTGAGTTGAGTAACTAGGCTGAGTAACTCGTTGACTTGCCGAGTTTTAGAACTATTGTTGACGGTATTGCAACCTTGAAGTCTCAGATTTAATCCCAACTTATCCACAGGAAAAAAAGGTGATATATTAAATTCCGGGATGGGAAATTTTTTTTGTGCACCTAATTTGTGGTCAAACAGTGAATTAACATACTGGTTCCCATTCCCTGAACGATCTCTTTTACCACTGGTTTTTCTATAATTTTATAGTTTTATTTATTTATTATTATTTTTTTGCAAATTTATGGTTTCCTTTGTTATTTTGGTATGCATAGGAGTTTAGATTGCATCTGGTCCTCTAAACTCATCGACGTGGATTTGAACTGGTTTTAACTCTAAAAGCCAGTAAAAACTATGAAAGTCATGGAGTTCTCCAATGTCAAATGAGAAAGATGTGTCAATTACCTATTGATTTCAGATTGCATCTGGCTTGGCTGGTTTTTTGATGCCCTTATTCCTTATTTTTGGATCTTCTTTACCTATAACTAATAGGGTCTTTTAAGGAACTCCGTGAAAGAGGCTAAATCACAACATGGCCTCTTCTTTCGTTCCACACATCATCTCAAAGATGGAAAAGATAAAAGATATGTCCCATTATTAGCCTAGTGGGAAGCCTTTACAAGATCATAGTTAAAACTTTAAAGTGCTTGCAAATTGTTTGAATAAGGTGTTGAGCAGTATCAATTCAGAAACACGAGGCATTCATTCACAAAGGCATCCTTGATGAGCTCTGATTGCTAAAAGTTTTAAGTTTAGCCTTCAAATTCGACTTCTGGTATACATGACTTTATGACCATGGGGAATGGTCCTTCCTCAGCTACTTATTAATGGGGATGGGTTCCAGTCAAGTGTATTGATGGTCAGCTTGAAAAACTTAATGGTGGGCAGAAGTAATGGGGAAGAAGTAGATGATTCAATGGCATGGGACGAGTTTTTGTTGAAACTTTAGATGAGGAGTTTGCAGGCTTTATTCATCTTCTAGGCATGCTTCAATCCACCTGCATCCCAACCAATGTTCTTAAAATCGTTGGGCAGGTTCGGGTAGTTGGGGGGATGTTCGGATGGAAATCACTGAGGGGGGCCCAAGCGGTTGCCCCAAGATCCGGGCGGCTACTATGCCTATATATATATATATATATATATATATATATATATAATCATAAATGTATATATTTTAATATATACATTCAATTTTATATCTAAACACAACATTAGAACATTAGATTAGACTATTAGAGGTTTAGAGCATCAAAATAAATTATTATTTTTCAAAATAAAAAACATTCATGATTCAAGTTCACTGAGCGACGCGTTACTGTAAACACGTTAGTGCATTCGGCAAATCAAACATGCCGATATATATGTAATTTTTTTAGTATACATAGTCACAGTGTCACACACACACATATAACATATTCATTTTAGTATATATATATATATATATATATATATATATATATATATATATATATATATATATATATGTGTGTGTGTGTGTGTGTGTGTGTGTGTGTGTGTGTGTGTGTGTGCACTGCGCTGGAAAGAAGAAGAAAAAAGATGCAGGAAACCAATATGGAGGAAACCAGAAAAAAAAGAAAAAGGAAAAAAATTCGAAAAAAGAAAAAGAAGAAAAAAATTTGCTAGGAAAAAAAAAAGAAAAAAAAGAAGGAAAGAAAATCAGAAAAAAGAAAAAGAAAAAGAAATCAGAAAAAAGAAAATGAAGGAAAAAAAAATTGCCAGAAAAAAAGAAGAAAAAAGAAATTCCTGCAATTTTTTTTGGTATTTTACAAATGAAAAAAATAAACCTGCTGCCAGAGGCCAAGAGGGTTACCGGTGCTTCGAAGAAGAAGAAAAACTAAACACGCAAACACACAGCGTAAAAAAAATACAGATTACAGATTACAGAGAACTAAGAGAAGAAAAAAAAAAAAAAAAAACCCTTTCCGGAGGGTCGCCGAAAGTTTGCCGCTTTGCCGGAGGATCGCCAAACCCCGGTGTTTCGAAGAATTAGAAAATATGCTGCATAAAAAATAAAAATAAAAATATATAAAAGAAGAAGAAATAAAAATTGAAAAAGAAACAAAAAAAACCTTACTGGACGGTCGCTGGAGGTTTGTCACCTTGCCGGTGGATCACCGGACCATGGTTCTTTGAAGAAGAAGAAAATAAGCTGCTTATTGCATAAAAAATAAAAATATATAAAAGATGAAGAAGAAAAAAGAATTAAAAAAAAAAACTCTTACTGGAGGGCCGGTGGGCCGTTGTGGAAGAGGCGAAGAGAGGAAGAGAGGAAGCTAGCTAGGTTAGCTTAAAATGAATATATATAGCCCGACCCGAACCGATTTTTGGACCCTCCTGGACAGGCGCCCAAGCCCCAGATCGCCTACACTACCGCCCAAACAGAATTCGGTTTGGCTGGGGACTCGATTCGCCCGGGCGGCTGCCCCACCCAATTTTCGAAACATTGATCCCAACATCTGGAATTTGATTGATGCATTTTACCTATATGACTTCCGGATTCTTTTCAATCTTTTTTATCATGATAACTCCTATTCATAGCGACAATAGTGCGAAGGATGCCAAGTTAGCAAATTCCTTGATCATCTCGTGGCAACTTAGATCAGATGATTTACTAATATCTGACAGTCTTCGCTATTCCTCTTTCACTGAATTTGTTGTATTCCGAGTTTCTTCTTATTTTCTCTTTACTTTTGTATTAAAAATTCACACATAGAGGTTGCTCTCATTTTTCCATGGGCATTTGGGGCTCGCCTTCACGATTCTAGGCTTTCGTGTGGGCTTGTTACGTCCTTGTCCAGGATCGATTGGGGAAATCCTTGAATGTTGGCCTTTGCTGCAGTGTCGATGTGAACTTGCTACAATCACTGCTAGAAATTCTTTTGTAGAGTGACCAGATTTTCCAAACAAAGTGTTTCCATTGGACTCTCTGGGTGCAAGGATAAGATTCCATGTTTTATATGAGCAGGCTATTAGACCATAGTCTCCATTTCGTCCATGCAGATGATTTAAAAAGGTCGTGTTGGAAGTTGTGTATGATTTACCAAAGTTATGAGTGCGCTCTTACGATATATCCGTTTTATCCATGTAGATAATTTGAAAGGGTTTGTTCAGAAGTTGTGTATGATTTACCAATGGGGAAAGATCTTTCTTAATGGGCAACCTCACTAGAAAGGGGGAAATTTTGATGGCTGTTCTTTCAGAAATTCGGGTTTTGTTGGGAGTTGGGTATCATTCAGTACTCTTAAAAGGTGTAGTATTGTTGGCCTACTCTAGCCATTTTCGCACTTACGGGTTGCAACTCAATTTTGGGAGAAGTTAGAGCAATTCTACTGGGTTATGAGATTTGTAAGAGATGAATTGTTGGCCATCTGTTGTTGAACACTGTTTATATTTAATTTTAAGTTGTATACATAAAAGGGAGCTTTGCGGAAACTCCTTGATTGTATCTAGGAGGCCTTTGATTTGCATGTAACTGGTTTTTCATCCCTCTCACATGGCCAATGAGAAGCTGCCTGAAAGTGTATTCTTTAGTAAAAGTTCCCTTTTTTTCCACTCGGAAAGGTCCACAAGATATTAAAGGGTGGCGTTACTCATTCCTCCGATGTGACTTCCTTCTTTTGCCTAGAGAAACACAGTTAGTGACACTGTTCTTACCAAATTCTCATGCCATCTTTAGGGGTCGCTCAACCCCACATCCCAAAGTATGTTCTTAGAACCTTTAAACTTTAAACTTTTCTATTCTTCAACCAACTTAGGACAAGTACTAGGGAAAGCCAAATTATTGTGGAAGAAATTAAGAAACTGACCCCAGACCATAGTGCATTTCGATTAGGGTCGTATTCTATGGTTAAGATTCTACCAGATATGTCTTTTTCATTCCGTCAAAAATCTATTTTACGGTATAGACGCGTATGACCTCCCCCTCTACGCCCTGCGGTACTGATTCCTCTGGTATTACGACCTTTACCACAATGATGTTGTCCATAGATCAAATTATTTCGTGGATTCACTTGATTGTCTACGGCTCCATTGCGTGTCCTCGGGATAGAAGTTTTGTATAAGCGTATCGCCGTGCTATTAAGTATTTTTTGTTATTTATTTAAGTGCCTTTCTCTATAATAGGTGGAATAGAATACCACTTTGCAATATATCATGGGATGGTCAGCTGTTTTCTCCATCTTTAAGCACATGGAACAAATGTTTCATGAGGAAAGGAATTCTTGGTGGGATATTCGACTTCCAAATCCATGATCAGCCTAATGAGGATGGGGTGGCAGAGTTTAGGATCTTTTTTGAAGACCTCACCAGAAACATCTTTTGTTCTAATATTTGTAGGGATGCATATACTATAGATTGTTGTGTCCTGTTACTTACTATTTTATAGTAACCTCATGTTTAGAAAATAAGTACAAAATTTGTAGCAGCCAGTGGCACGTAGTTTCTCACTAGTCCGAACCCTCCTTTTCCATATTTTCAGATTTCTGTTTGTCATTTTGTAGGTTTAGGAAAATTTCCCCTTTTTTTATAAATAAATTCATTTTCAGTCAACAATTTTTGCAAATGTATTTTGAAAATGACACATTTGACAATATAATTGTAATTTAAAGATGGTTTTCTGAACTCTTGGTTAATGATCACTTGATAATGGCATAGAAGATTAAAAACACAAGTGTGTACCATTATACTTTCAATCCATCCACACAGTTATAAGATTGTAATTTTCTCGTGGTGCAAATCAATGAACATGATCACATGTTAGTGTTGTTGATGTTCATGGATCTATCCCATGCGCTCGCATCCTACGGCTTTGTCTTAACTACTTTCCTAGAGCGCATTCAATTAAGCTGATTCACCCATGGCCTTTGTTTGCCAAAATTGCAGTCACCTAGTCCTATTGATTTGTTGGTAATTGTTTTTTTAATATTAATAGATATTAATAAATTTATGTTAAGTAAAACTTAAGAAAGAGGAACATAACCAATACAAATGAAATCCAGAAGAATACCATCTACCACATTGTTGGCCTTTGTAAAATATGACAGAAGAATAACACAGACTATTCAATTTGTGGTGATGAAGGCCCTTTGCCAAAAAAAAAAATAAATAAATAAAAAAAATAAGGTCCTTAGCTGGATTTTATCAATGTCGTCTAAGTGCTTCATCAGTTCACCCCCCTTTACAGTTTTCAGTAATATCAAATTTACCATTATTACCAGTACATAAAAAAATAGTTAATCTGTCATAAATTCTGTCCATTTTTTTACGACTAGGCGCTTTTGGAATCCCGTAGATTTTGTAAGTCTATCCCAATGGCATTAACAGGCTTTCCATCTACAACAAAAAGACATTAGGACCTGTTACCGATATGGAAAAAGAGCCTTTAGTGTCTGCATTAATGAAATCTTTTACGTCAATGAGACTGGAAATCACACACATTTGACACACTTCTCTTTCACTTCTAGCAAATAGGAATGCCTCTAGTACCTGTGGTTCCTGGTTAACCTAAGGGCTATCATTATTAGGTTTGATGGCATCCTATCATCTCAAAGATCTCTGGTCTTTGTTCACCTTCAGCTACCCATTTTTCATTTTCTCATAAGATCTTGAAAAACCCCAGCTACCTGTTTCCATTGCTTTTGCTATATATATACATATTGATCAGCAAAAGAACATTTCTTTTGATAATTAACGGTCTATTGAAGAGAATGTGTTACATATGAAGGTCTTGCAGCCCTATGCATTTATTGCAGTTTGATTTTTATTTCCATTTTATATGTTGATAAAGAGAACTGTACCTATTTTGCACTCTTTGGTTAATCCAGACAACATGTTGCAATTTAGCTTCCAATTTGTATTTTGAGAAAGAGAAATATACCTATTTTGCATCCTTTGATTAATCTAATCTATCACATCTGTTGATATAATTCTTCCCGGCTCTTTTTCTTGAAATATTAGATTTCCGGAACCATTAAGTGTATTCTTACTTACTAAATTGCCACAAGGTATTGCTACCACCATATGTTTACATGTATACCTTTTCTTAATATTTATTTTGCCTTCTGTTAAACTTTATTATCGGTATAATAACTCATAGGCTTCGACGAATTTGTTCTTGGGGAAATTGAATTCAGTACTGATACTTCCCCTCTTATTTTGGTGATGAATAAATTTCATGGAACATATTGACTGTCTTTTGCAGCCCAAAAGAGGAAAGAACGAATTCGTATCATTGGTGAGCAAAGAGAATTAAAAATAAATGGTATTCGTAATGCCGTCGTACCACAGCTGCAGCTAGATGTGGCTGGTGAAGTAAGGCAACAATCGAGTCCGCAACAGCTTATTATTACACAGCAATTAGATCAGATGTCTGATGAACTTCGACAACTTAAAGAACAACAACGTATTGCACGCCGAGTGAGGGTTCTAAGGAATAATCAACGGAAGGAGCAATTGAGGAAGCAACATCTCAATGCTGCACAACAGGAGCAAATACGTCAATCTATTGAGCAAATGCGTGCATCAATTGAGAAACAGAAGGGCGAACTATGTGGAGTCGAACCACAGTGGCTGCTACAGATGTCGTGTATGCAAAAAGATCATCGTGATATTGCACGTGAACGGCGATTACAAAGGATTTTTGAGCGGAGGAAGCAGTTGAGACAGAAAAATCATAGTGATCCACAAATACCGAGACATCTTATCGATGATGAACAAAGGGGGCAGATATATGAAGCCGAACAACAATGGCTGTGGCAGATGTCGGAATTGCAGAACGAACAACGCCGCGAAGCTGAACGCCAATGGCTACTACAGATGCCTGATGTTCAGAAGGAACAGCGGCGTGCTGAAGCACGGCAACGAAGAGCACGACGGATGGAAGAACAAAGGGCGTCACAGAACCTGCATAATCGCTTAAATAAAGAGAAGATAAGTGAGGAAAGCATTACTGATGGAGGGAGCCATCACCAAAATGTAGTTAAGAAGGGTGAATCTTCTGAATTTCTGTTGGAAGTGGAACACAAGTCTAACCAGTCTATAATAAATGAAAGTCATGAAGGTTGGTGCTCTGAAGTTTTAAAAATATCAAATATTCTTTTCATTAATATGCATTTTTTGAGGACCCCATTTTGGACCGACAATGGCAACTCCATGCTCCGTCTCAATTTCTAGTTATACTTGAGCCACATATTAATAATAGGGTTTTAGCATTTTTATAAAGGATATAGGTAGCGTGGTACCAAGGACTAGGTAACTTACCTGGTCCCGCATTAGTTTGGTGCCACATGGCACCCAATCACATGACCGGCTGCCACATAAAAGAGCGGATCAATGATCATAACACTATTGTAATTTTTTTAAAAATAAACCATATAAAATCAGGCAGTCAACTAAGTCAATTGTATGAAGTTTTCCATTGGAGCCAAAGAGCTAAAGAGCGGCTCTTTATCCCGAAAGAGTTAACCCAAACACAACCTAAAACTACTTTTGGTTTCACCGTTCATTTTCGACACGGTTGTTACCATTGACCATATAGTTCTATATATTTTATTAATAATTTTTACAATACTCATGTTCATCAAGTCGCTCCTTTACGTGGCACTCAATCATGTGGTTGTGGCACCATGACAGGTAACTAATGTAGGACCGCGTAGTTTACCTGGTCCTTGGTACCAGGCAACCTTTATCCTTTTATAAAAGATAAGAATATTTCTGGTGTATTAAATCAAACAAGTGATATTATTTGTAGTATAGCCACAGAATATGTTGCATATATTTTAACCAGATATGTAGTACCGAACATGGCTACTCCTTGATTGGTCCAAACACAGGTTCTTCATTTATCTTTTGTAGTATTACCCTCTCTTTTGGATGATTTTCTTATCTGTCATCGGCAAGGATTTGAATGAATTTTTCTTTCTGTTTGACTACGAAAAAATGCCTGCCTTCAAAACTCCGTGTATTAGATATGACACAATAAACCAGCATTCAACTCTCATTTCTATATGTACTTGTTGATTATGACATAGTTACAAAAGTCTCCGACTTTTTCAACAAATCGGAGAAACTCGGTGACTTGCAGTCATCCCGACTTTCTCGCCGATTAATCGGCTAAGTCGTGACTTGGCCGATTAATTGGCTATTCTTGTGATGTGGTCCATTTTTTTTTTTCCATTGTTTTTCACTTAATACTTCAGGGGAAAAATACCTTTAGGTGTTGTACTATTTTGTTCAGCTTGTTCATAAAAAATTTTAGGTTTTGCCTATCATGTTCATTGGAATTGTTATTTTAAATTGGAAATATATTATGATTTACTTTTTATATTTCTTAGAGTTTTTTATTTTCCCTGATTTTTTTTACTTTGACCAATTTTTGCCGATTCCCGACTTAGACCCTTGCCAAGTTATTGCCAACTCCCGACTTTCTGACTATGGATGATGTTGCTGTTACTCGACATGGTTCATGCATCTCTCTAACTGAGTCTACTTGGTTACATACAGATCAATCTGTGGAACAACAGCCCATTGCAACACAAGTTGAAGACAATGTGGAAGTCAAGGAACACATTTTATGTGTGAAAGGACGAATGCGCTTAAGTCGCTTAAAATGCCATGCTCGATCTCTAAATACTCATTTAGTAGAGAACAAACATGACAGCAGTACGCATTCCCAGAACAAAAAAGGTAAACCTTAATTTTTATTATCAAGTGATCCATGTGTCATGCAATCTGGTCACAGTCACATCATATACAACATCCTACTTATTATAAAAAAAACTAAAATGCTCAACATAAAAGTGACTGGAGAAAGACTTCCAAAGCCCTCCCCAAATAGATGGGATAAGGCAATTATGATGATGACTACAAGAATGCTTGAACTCTGTGAAGGATGGTATTTTTTACATACACATGTTTGATAAATTGTTATGTGGAGGGCTGCCTGCGCCCAAAAGTGATGATTCCCTTGTCCCCTTGTCCATAGGGACCTCGTGTCATACAACCGCCTTCCAAATCCCCATTGATATGCACGCCACTTCATAGTGATTTCCAATAGGTTTTTGTATGGATGTAAAAGTAGGGCAGTGCTTAAATTGATGGCATTTGTAGTTTGACTTTGTATACAGTTCATTGAATAAATATTTATTTTCTTATAAAAAATATATTGTATTTTTATTTCCATTCATCTCTGTTGTTCTTGCTATGTTATGACATTGGCATGTAACTTATCTTACATTTCATGGTAAGCATTGAGGCATATATTGAACACCCAGTTCTTCCAAATGTTGTTTATGTGTGCTTTTGGTGTTCTGCCAGTATTTGTTTAATGCAATCTATTCTGACAAATTTTCATATTTATAGGGGTCTCTGAGCAACTTTAGGGAGCTAATATTTGCACACAAGATTTTTACTGTGACACATGGGTTAAAAGATAGACTTGGTATTTTTGGGACCCGTGCCACATGGAACACCATCTAAGCTGTCTGATTTGATGGACATGATGTAAAGATCTCTGATGCCAAAAAATGGCATGAAACATGATCTCTATCATCTGATTCAACACAGTCAAAGCCTACCATCTGATTTAATGGTTGACTGTGTTGAATCAGATGATAGAAATCATGTTCCGTGCCAATCTTTGGCGTCGAAGATCTCTACATCATGTCCTTTAAATCAGATGGCTTAGATGGTGTTCCCTGTGGCACGGGTCTAAAAAATACCAAGTCTTTCCTTTTAACCCATGTGCCACAGTTCACATCTCGTGTGCAAGTTGTAGCTGCCATAATTTAATTTCTACTACATCTATCTGCAACTCAATGAACTTGTTTAAAGGAAACACTTGTTCCAATTGATGATGCATCAGGATACCTGATCACAGTCCTTTACCAGAAATCAGGAATTTTACCTTATAAAGGTTAAGACAATTGTTAGGGCTGAAAAATGGCCAGGTTAGGTCGTGCTCAACCCAGACCCAACCCTTGTCGTGAACCCCTCGAACGGAACTCGACCCAACCCATCACAGATCTGAAAATCTGGGCCCAAATCCTACTAACCTAACTCGTCACATGAAATCCTTGAAATGGAATCTGATCCGACCCATCACTGGTTAGAGCACTTGGACCTGAACCTGACCTGATTAGGGATCAATAATCTGAACCCAATGAGCCCACTCCGTACCTAGACAATGAAAGTGGATATTTTTTAGGGCTGGTCATTTGCAAAATTGCAATTGGGTCTGGGCCCAGGTCAGAGCCTGATTTGGTTCTTGTTTGTGAGAATACCAACAAAAGGGATGGGGGTTGGATATGTGTTCCCGTTCTAAATGAATATGTGTACCCATTCATAAATACTAACTTCTCATTCATTTGTATGAATGCTTATATGATAAGTACAATTAAAATGGAAATCTTGCTCCGTATAAAGAATGAAGACAATGAAAACTGGTACAGAAGAACAAGAACTCAAATCTTCACCTCAATTCCAGAAGACATCTCACCTGATCTTCGGAATTTTAGGAAGAACTCTTGTAAACTCTCGAACACTCGGAGCTTTTGCTCTCACATTTCTGAAACTAAACTCTTCCAAAACTGCCTCTAGACTTTCTCTGGAGGGGGTATTTATAACGGAATACACTTGAATTCCTGCCTTAAGTTACTTCCACGTGTCTCAGCTTGATTGCACTGTTCATTGACACTCAGCTTTGAGGTCAATACCTTAATTTCCAATCATTGGTCATCAAGACTGAGTAACGGTTCTTAGTTCACTGTGTTTTCTCTTAATCTGATGTTTAGGTGTTAATTGGAATAATCCCTGGAGCTATCTTCACTGATCTACGCGGAGGAGACTCTCCACTAATCATCAGTCAACAATCAGTTACTGCTCGAGGAATGGTCTAGAATATTCAGCACGTGCTCTTTTCTAATTGTCACAGGTCCTCTTGCACAAAGTCTCCAATCGACTTCACTGCTTTTGTTTGCAAGCTGTCAACAACTAACTCCGACAGGCTGTCATTCACTTGGAGTTGCCAACCCCAGAGGATGCCAATGTAGTGTTATAAGATAATGCGGTCCTCCGCTGAATGACACTGGTATAACATCTCAAGATCTATGTAATCATGGTTTAAAATACCAGTTTCCTGTACGTATCGCCCAGCTCCAAAACCAGTACGTATGGGTTCCGGATGATACATTGGTATGTATCGTCTGATACATTACCAATACATTTGTAATGCATCGGTACGATACACTCAAAGTATTGTACCGGTGACCTCCGAAACAGATATGTATCGTCCTGTATGTACCAGTTTCAGACGAGATTTTGAACCATGTGTATATTGCTGACAAATCATATCACGATCCTCTTTTGGACTGCCGCTGATACGGCATCCCGAGGACCGTTGCAGTATAACACTGAAACAACAACTCACTGTCCTCCATGGAATATCATCTCGCGGAACATTGACTGAAACAGATTGCGGTCCACCGCGGAACAACACTGATGCCCAAGCAAATTAAACTGTAGCAGGTTCAACGCTAACCGGGGCAGAAAGACTTGAGCCAATAGTAGTAGCTTCTCTGATTACCACACTTTGTTCTTCAAATGTAGCTTTGGAGTTGAATTACTGATATCGTGAAGCTACCAATTTCCAATATTGTCAATTGACTTCATATTACTATGCACCGCAGGAAACTGAAGTTGCTCCACTATGTCAAAACTCTCTGATCTCTATAGATTTGCATGTTCAAAACTGATCCAAACTGTATGGGCCACAAGTCTGAGTAGGGGAATTTGCTGATCTCCATCTAATTACTGTTTGTCACAAACTATTCTCTAAGCCTTGTGACAAAGTACGGTTTTTTTTTTTTAAATAAGCGTATAATATGCATTTCTTTTGGCACAATGTACTAATCACGTTTAATGCCTGTATTTTTTAATACAATGCACATTTTTGTTTAATACGTGTATTTCACGTATTAAACGCGTTTTTTGCATATTTTACTTTTTTTTCCCATATTAAAAAAAAAAACTGTTTTAAAACTTTTTTTTAAAATTTAATATTATCTCTTTTTTTTTCTAGATTTTTTCCTTTTTTCATTTTCTATTTTACAGTCTTTTAACCTCTTGATTTTTTCCACCATATTAAACTCATACCCGTATTTTGTCACTTTTCTCTAAGGGGTATGCTTGTAAGGTCCCAGGCCTCCACATGGACATGCAACACAAAGCGTCGATTAATGCTGTTGACGATCACAATGTCCACTATTACTTCTCCATGAATGTTGTCCAAATCTTATCATACACACTCAGCTGCATTGCCTTTTCAACAGATGTCATTTATTGAAAATGGAGTATTTACTGAAAGGGCAAGGGAGGGATTGGGTTTAGGGTTTACATGGGAGCTGCATGAGAGAGAATTATACAAGAGAGAGATGAGGGTGCGTATTGAGTGTAAGTTTTGTGGTGTGGAAGAACATGCAACATCTTTTATGTGGTGTGAGTTTCGAGATGGATTTGGGACTTGTTTTGGCATGATATGGGGTTAGTGGCTTTGGGGAGTTCTGCGCCTTAGTTCTAGCCGACCTATTTGACAGAAAAGTGGTTACTATTTCAAAGATTTTACTAGTGGCAATATTCTGAGAGATCTGGAAAGAAAGAAATAGGCATATATTTGGCAGTAAGTTTGAGACTGTCAAATACATTGTTGATTCCATTACAGAGCACCTGTATTGGTCGTGTTTGGCATCTTCTTTGTGATCAGCTGAGTCCATTACTAAGATCTGTTGGAGTGGGGGCTGATTAGACCCCCTTAGAGTTCTTAGTTTTTTTTCTTTACTGTCTGGCTGCTAACTGCTTTGAGTTTTTTTTTTTCCTTTTGGTGTCTTATTTTTTATTTTTTTCTTTCTTCTTTTTCTGTCTTTGTTTTACTTAGACGAAGGATCTCGTTGTGCCTTCTTTGATCTGTTGAAAGTTTCTTATGAGTTACTAAAATCATGGCTATTCTTTGATTAAGAAAACAGGTATCTTTCTAATTAATTGACATTTTCTGTTATTAAATTTGGTTGATTATGGGGGAAAAAAGCCTAATCCCTCCCTTCATACGCATTTGATATCAACTTAAATATTATATAAAACTCTTCCTTTATATTATATATATAGAGGCAAAAGGGGAATGCATTTGAGTGTAGGTGACGGGGATGCCACCAACAAAGACCTAGCGTTCAGGCTGTACAAGGTGTATCGACGGCGAAAGAAGCGACTAAAGGGCCAAGGAATGTTAAGAACCACCACGGGAAGGCCCTAGAGTTCAGATTGGGAGCACCAGGCATCAACAGGCGATGGACGTCCATGGCTCCAGGACGGACGTCCGGATTTCGAGGTGCTCACTGTCTAGTGAGCACGAACGTCCGTAGTGCACCACGGACGTCCGTGAGTAGGCGACGGACGTCCGCGGATCCCAGGTCGGATGTTCGTGAAAACCCACGCATCAACGTCATAAGTGACGTAATTCTCTTTTTTATCCTTAGTTTTTGTCCTTTTTGTAAGTTACCACTTAGGGTAATTTAGTACTTTTCCATTTTTAGGTTTATTCTCTTGTAATGGCTATAAAGCCCAATTTGTAAGCCATTTTTGGCACTTGATTTTGAATTAATGAAAAGAGCTATTTGCTTTGGCTTGTGAGGAGCTTGAAGAGTGACTCTTCTTCCCTATTTGGGGTTTGGTGTGAGGCCAATGGTGAGATGTCCATTATTCTTTAATTTTCTTATTTGATCTCCTATTCTTATTTGATCTCTTATTTTCCCCTAATCTCTTGTATCATAATTTCTTTCTTTTGATTATTTTTCCCACTCCTAGATCTAGAGTAACCTTGATGTCCATCCTTATGGATCGAATCCAATCCTAGCCCTTCGACCCATAACCGTTGTTGGGCTCGAGCTTGCTCGATTCGCGCCATTTAACCGTTTTGATTCAAAGTCCTAGCGAGGAGCTACTGATTCCACGAAGAATTACGATCTAACTCTTCGACCTAGACGAAGCGAGAGTTCTATCTCTTGGATCGCCTCTTCCGCCATCCTAATGGATCCTACGCGTTAGATTGGACCCTACGTGAACCAAAGCATGGGCACCTAGGCGGAATCCCGAGAAACCCCCAAGGTATCACTTTAATTTGTGATTAATTGCTTAATTAATTAGATTAATTTCGGCAAATCATCACATCATGTGCATTCACGGATTTCAGGGTCGTTGTCCCACGTCAGTAGGGTTTGAAGTTAAACCCTACACTCGAAGCATTTTCCGCGTTTGCATGTGATACTTAATGCTAAGTGGCATGGGTCCCCTCTCGGGTTCACCTGTCCTTGGGTTTTTAGGAAAGAAAAATTGAAAAAGTGATGTACCGTCTTGATCTAACAGTGGGAAAATGAATGGGGACATGATTTTTTATTTTAACGCTTATTTTAACAACCATTGACCAGTGCAGTCAATGGTGATTTTAATGGTCTTGGATCAACAATGTACATGTTGCATCCCAATGTCCTGGTGCAAGGTTGAACCCTATGCTCAAATGCAGGCTCTCACGTCTCTTACATAAACTAAAATAAAATATTAAGCATCAAACTTACATATCATCATCACCATCATCATCATCACCACCATCATCATCTTCATCATGGCTGTGTCCCATCTTTTTGGGATCGACTTTGCGAGACATTTCTCCACTCCTTTCTTCTTCGCGTTACGTTCTCTGTCACTTTGCAATCCTCATGTCCCTTCTTGCTACTTCCATCCAATTCTTCACTGGTCTTATCTTTTCCTGCTTCCTTGTCTTGTAACATGTAATCCTTCATACAAAGGCCACGTTCACTTCGTGGTTTTCGGTTGTTTTACGTGGATAATGCTTAAAATACGTGCCGATTCCAATTTAGGTCCGTTCTTCTCATGGAAAAACTTCAGCCAAAATGGTTAGATTCCTTACCGGTAATATTAATTACTTACGAGCAAATCTCAAGTAAAATGCCTAAAATTGCGGCAGAGTTTGCAACAATCATATTATGGCCCCGATTTTACAGGCTGAAAAGTGGGTACCCCACAGTTCTGTGATACGACTTTAGTAGTAGATAATTCCCTACCCTTCACGGGTATTCTCCCAAACTAAAATGCAGTTGCCTATCCTGAAAACATATGACCATTCTCACCCTTTAAATAGTAAGTACCACAGTTTTTTCACGGAGAAAAACCATTGACTGATTTGAATCAGACGATGGAGATTTTTTTTGTTCCAATCTTCGTCGCGATAGAACTTAAGATCATGAGGTGACAATTAGACGGTCAGATGTTGATTCCACATAGCACACATTCCCAAAAGTGACCTAGATCATGGGCAAAGGAGTTGACCTTCACTTTTAGGGACGTGTGCCATGTGGAATCAACATCTGACTGTCTGATAGGTGTGCCATTATCTTAAGATCTGTCGTGAGGAAGATTGGAATAAAAAAAATCTCCATCGTCTGATTCAAATCAGTCAATGGGTTTCATTCGTGAAAAGACTTTGTGGTGCCATTTATTTATTTGTAACCTAGTATTCTGGTATGTGTATGTTTGGTGGATTTTGTGCAAGTGTACTTCAAAATTATTATAATCTTAAAGGAGTTGGTGGATGTGCTTTTTGAAAGATGTAGTATAACTCATTTATAGCGTCGATTGTGTACTCAATAGTCCAAAAATTGTGATTCTTAAAATGTGAACCATTAGGGTCGATCATAATGGTATAGATGAAGTTTGATTTAAATTTGATCACACTCAGGCGCTTCCCCGATAGGGGATGCGATGGTTACAAAAGGAACGGCTAGGATGTTTATAGGAATTTTACATGTGTTATTCATTTGGCAGTATTCTCAATTTCATGTCAAAAAGTTGCTTTTTCACAGCAAAAATGCGGTGAGGAAAACACATTATTTTACTGGGCAGATTTGAATTATACCACTTTATATGTAGCCCATTTTACCTGCAAAACTGCTATTTGCAGGCATTCTAAGTACCACAAGGTGAACACACCCAAAGTTTTTTTCTGGTCTCTGATGGACATGTCCAAAACACATCGGGTGACACTTCGTTATTTTTCTCTTTTATAGTTGCCACTCCTAAATTTCCTCTTATCGTTCCTAATTTTATCCTTCTTACTCACCACATCATTTTCAACATACACATCTTGACTCCATGCACTCTATCTTGTTGTTACTCTTTTGTAGCCTAACATTCAACACCACATAGTATGACAGATCTTACTGCTGTCTTATAAAACATCTTAGGTTGCACAAAACCTTGCCCACTTGTCTCCATGTTTTTCAACCTGCATTAATCCTATTTCAGATGCCCTCCTCAAATCTACCATTTGATTGCACAATAGAGCCTAAATAACAAAATCCATGACAATGCGGCTCCAAATTGTTTTCTATTTAACTAAATCATCCACCATATTATTATGTTCACTAAATTCTCACTTTATATCATGGGTCAAAATCTCGGATTTCTGGAAGTATCATCCAGGCCTCCTGGACGATACCTATCGGCGTATCGGCCGATATATTAAATGTATCACAATGTATCGGCCTGGTACAACTTTTTTTTTTTGAATCCCCCCAAAGTACCATAAAATTCAGGAAAAATATATTTAATGGTTTTCAATTTTTTCAAAATTTTTTTTTAAGGCATCTTTAAGAGTTTTATCAACTTAGAAATATAAAATCGATTAACTTAACATTGTATATGAATATAACATTAAAGTCTTCATAGTAGACTACTGATCATAGCACGTTGTACATGAAAAACTTACATTAAAGCCACATTGAATTCCTTGGTTGTTCTTCGTTGTCGTGACCATCATCATCAGTGCGCCAACTTTGCTTATAGTGTTGGTCATATCAATACCCATGATCATATGTCACCCCTTCAAACTGAGGCATTAGCATAGGGTATGTGTTCGTATAATATGGAAATGTCGGTCCATATGATCATATGTCCCCCTTTCAAACTGAGGCATTAGCATAGGGTATGGGTTAGTGTAATATGGAAATGTCGGTCCTCCAAAAATTTGACTAACGAAGTCTTCATATTGGGGGTAGGTTGGTTGAGGGATTGGTATGGGTTAGGGTTATTGGTTGCTGAATCTTCGGTGTTTTGCAAACTAAATCCCCCAAAGGTAAAAATTGTATAACTCATATCATGTTGTGGTGTTCGGTAAGATTCTGAAGCTCCTCTTCCTTCAACCCCTCCACCTCTAAATGTAGGAGTGTCGAACATTACTAACGGTTCATCGTCCCATTCGGCAATACCTCCTTAAGAGGGACCAACATCATTGCCTCTACCATCACCCCACACTATCCCCATCATTATTATCATCATCATCATCATCATTATCACTATCGGACTGTGTTTCTTCATCAGATCCAACCATTGAATGGCAATGCAGTCTTCTTTTCCACCTAAGTTGTTGAGAAGCCTGCTCCAACGCTGTTCTTTCTACATTGTCCAACCATGCAATGCTCTCACTATCCAACACTGGAGCTTCTCTCTCTTCAATCCACTGATTCAAAGGATCATCCTTCGCGAATATATAATCCAACTCGATGAGGTTAAAATATTCACTATCTCTAGGGTAGAAAATGATAGATTAATTAGTATATGCCTCAATTAGATCAAATAAAAAATGTATGAACTAAGAACCTAAATAATTGCTTACCACGGTTGGTCCTCTCCATATTTCTGACTCTTAACTGCATATTATAATGACAGTAGACTAACTTTTCCAATCGGCGCATAATTAACCTATTCCTGATCTTCGCGTGGATAAGAGAAAACGTACTCCAATTCCGCTCAGAGTTGGATGAGGAACATGTTTGGGATGAAACTCGCATGGCAATCCGCCTCAGTATTGGTCCATCATGTCCATAGTGCATCCACCAATCCGCAGGTTTATCATGTTGAATATGAGATTGCGCTAACCTCGTTTTAAACGACCCATGTTTCTTTCGGAACATATCAATCTACAAAGACGGAATACGATAACCTACATATCAATCTACAAATAGAGCATATTGATCTATAAGTTAGAAATAATATTATAACTACTCACATCTCTTATGGCTTGACCTTGGTTAGCCAGCTCCGACTCCATTTGTTGGATGACATTGAGTAAACCATTGTAGCTTTTATCGGTTTCATTCAACTCAAAGCGTCGTGTATATTGGAAGACAGGGTTCAAATAATGCGCTATACATAAAATATGAGCATCGTATTAATATATAAAAACAATGAGCACTATGAAAGATAACAAATATATTAAATTCATTAAATAAGCAGTTCAGCATGAATTACCTGTGACATGCAAGTATTGGTGGAATTGTTCATCCCACCTCTTGTCGATAATTGACTAATATCGCTTATATTTTGTAGGACACTTTATTTTGATGACCAACTTCGCCTTGTCCATTGACTTATAAACGTATCCCATGGTTAGTTTGTCATCCCCATCTATCAATCTCAACACCTGTACTAGCGGGGTAGTGACGTCCACCAAGTGCTCAACATTTGTTCATTGATGCAAGCAGATCTCTTTGATCGGGGCAATTCTGATTTATATTTTGCCCATTCTTCGGACGATACCGTGCTTTTCAGCTCACGCCTATAACTTGCTAAGCTTTGTAGGGCTAGAAATTGAGTGGCAAACTGTGTAATCCCAGACCGGAGGAGCTCGTTCTTAGTAAACCCCCATTAAATTCAACAGCTTGTTGAATTTAAAACAATGAGCTCGTTCGTAGTATATAAAAACAATGAGCATTGTGAAAGATAACAAATAAATTAAATTCATTAAATAAGCAGTTAAACACGAATTACCTATGACATGCAAGTATTGGTGGAATTGTTTATCCCACCTCTTGTCGATAATCAACCAATATCGCTTATATTTTGCAGGACACTTTGTTTTGATAGCCAACTTTGCCTTGTCCATTGTTATAAACGTATCCCATGTTTGGTTTGTCATCACCATCTACCAATGTCAGCACTTGTACTAGCGGGTTAGTGACGTCCACCAAGTGCTCAACATATATCCATTGATGCAAGTAGATCTCTTTGATCGGAGCAGTTCTGATTCATATTTTACCCATTCTTCGGATGACACCTTGCTTTTCAGCTCACGTTTATATCTTGCCAAGCTCTGTAGGGATAGAAATTGAGTGGCAAACTGTGTAATCCCAGGCCGGAGGAGCTTGTTCTTGGTAAACCCCCTCATTAAATTCAACAACTTGTCACTGTTGTGCAAAAAGGAAGTAATCATTCTTCCCTTTTGAATAATTGTTTGTGCCTTGCTCCTCTTTCCCAAGTCCTTAAGAATGAGGTCCACTCAATGAGCGGCACACGAAGTCCAATATAAGTGAGGTCTCTTCAACATTAATTTTATTTAATCCGCTTTATAATTGATGACATTGTCTGTTACCACTTGTACAACCCGCTTCTCTCCAACCTCTTCAACTACCTTATCCATTAGTTGAAAGAGGTAATCAACCGTCTTTGCGTGCTTAGAAGTATCGACTGATTTCAAAAATACTGTCCCAACATCGCTATAGACAAAAAATTTATCAAACTTTTCCTTGTTGGACCGGTCCATCCATCCCACATAATAGTGTATCATCTCATCCCATACTTCCTTAAAGCTTTTCACGTAAGCTCCAATCTCCGCATACTCCTCATCCAATAGAGGCCCAAATACCTCGTATGCAGAAGACTTTTTAACTCTTGGACCAGCTTCTATACTAGTAGCGATCATACTTTTGAAGTATGACGACTCCACAACCTGACTTAGAATGTGGTTGAATACCACGAACTTCGTAATGACATTTTCAAGCTGCTTCCCCCATGTTTTCAGTAAGGTTGCGTTCAATTTTGTTTGTTTTGAACTTTCTGTCTGATACATGAACGCATCCATAGGACTTGTACTACGACATGTACTAGGCCTCCTTGTCTCCCTCACTGTTGTTGACCTATGCAACTTCTCAGTCTCCTCATCATCATCAACATCAACATCATGTGGCCTTTGGCCAAACCCACCACTAGCATGCATGGATAGGCCCCTCAAGTTGGACCGAAACCAACAATCGACCTCTTCCTCATCTCGTCGAAGTCGTGCTTCTCTAGCACTCTCCCCCATCCCTCTCGTTGTCACCGCATCAACATCCTCGTCATCCTCATCATCCTCATCATCATCCCCTATTCCCTCAGGTCCAGGAGCATGAAGCTCTAGATCTCCCCTCCTTATTCTCTCATACATGTTCCTATCTCGGTCGACATCTGCTTTATTTTTCCCTTAGCTGCCTGCATGATGGTTCTCATAGCTACCATCACTTCTTTCGAAACATTCTCACATCTTTTAATCTCTCCCTTGATGTGAACTAAATGCTCCTTCAATCGTGTTATACCTCTTCCCTGTATTTTTTTTCCATAGAGTATACATTCAATTCGGAGCCTATTGCCATCTATAGCTTTGGTGTATTGTCAGGCCAGATCTTGCCCATGTAGCATATTTATTTATTTCACCTGCATGAATTACCAGACGATTGAATGTTCATTACGAGCAACTAAACATTGATGATATGGAAGTAATTACATGTGACATATCATCATATGATGAGATGGCACATGCAATGTTACCAATTGCATGTGACATATCATCATATGATGATACGTCACATGCAATTAGTAACATTGCATGTGCCATATCCCATGACGATGTGTCACATGTTGATTACTTGGTGATTAATGACATCCTATGATGATGTGTTACATGTTGATTACATGTGACACATCATCACATGATAGGTCTATTATGTTGATCATATGTTGATTAATAACATCCCATGATGATGTGTCACATGTTGATTACATTTTGATTAGTAACATCTCATGATGATGTGTCACATGTTGATTAGTAACATCCCATGATGATGTGTCACATGTAATCAACATGTGATACATCATATGCTGATATGTCACATGTCATCAAATGATGATATGTATGATTACATATGACACATCATCAATGATATGTCACATGTTGATTACATGTGACATAATATGATGATATATCACATGTTACTAAATGATGTGTCACATGTAATCAACATGTAACATCATTGATGGTATGTAGCATGTCATATATGCAATAGTTAATATTTTTTTAAAATAATAGTTAATATATAATTGCATGTGACATATCATTTGATAATATGTTGATTGTAAATTAATATATGAATATTAGATTACATGATTACACATCATTCTAATTTTTCAAACAATAATTAATATATGATTATATATAAATTAATAGTTAAAAGAGTAATTAATATATGATTTTTCAAAATATATAAATTCATAGCAAAAATAAAAGATAGTTTATTAGCTAGGTTAGGAATTAATTAACAAAATATTATGATCTCCGTTAGGAAATAAATGAACCTAGGTTAGTAGATCTAGGCTAGGTTAGTAGATGAGACATCTAGGGCCTCAAATTTGTTGGTTTTAACACAAAACCTTCAAATTTGTGTTTAAAATTTCAAGATCTGCCATATTTATGGGTAAATCTATTATAAATAAAGGTAAAAATGTAAGAAAATAGAGAAAAATAAGCCTAAATGATGAAACACATACCTTTTTTACGATCTCCGACGAGACGGCGACGATCCCGAGTGTTACCGGGTGGTGGGTTTGAGTCTCCGGTGCTTATGAGGGAAGATGAGGAAGAAGGAGAAGATAAAATAAAAAGAAAATGAGAGAAAAAGAGGGGAAAAAGGGGATAACAAGCCCAAACCCGTGTTTGAAAGTGGTTGGGCCTCACTTAAAAAAAATTGAAATTATCGAACAATAATTTGAAATTATCGGCGATAATTTCAAATTATTGTTCGTTATGTTTGAAAGTTGCTAGGCCTCATTTAAAAAAATTTGAAATTATCGAACGATAATTTCAAATTATCGGCGATAATTTGAAATTATTGTTCGTTATCGGTGATAATTTCAAATGTTTTTAAGTGAGGCCCAGTCACTTTCAAACACTAAATTATCGCCTTATAAGGGCAAATTATCGTCACAGGCCCCTAGATAGCGATATGTATCGAACGATACTTATCGGTTTCGGACGATATTTTGATCCATGCTCTATATATTTCATCTTTGTTCTACTAATTTTCAATCCTCTTACCTATAAGATCTTTCTCCATAATTCTACCCTCTCATTAACTTGTTTCCTTGTTTAGGAGATTAGTACCACATTGTCTGCAATTAAGATGTGCCATGGGATCTTTTTTTGTATGTTTCTTGGTAATGCATCCATGGTCAGGGAAAACAAATAAGAGCTCAAGGCAGATCCTTGATACAACTTAAGTCTGGCAGGAAGCTCACTCAACTCTTTGTACATGGTTCTTACACTAGTTACCACCCTTTTATTTGTCTTATCTAAGTTTGGGATGCATTGCCTTATCACCTTCCACCATGTTATCTGTCTCGGCACTCTATCATAAGCCTGTTCCAAATCAATAAAAGTCCTATGTAGATTTTTCTCTCTTTGAACTTGTATATAAGTTGCCTTTAGAGAAAAATGGCTTTAGTTGATCTTCTTGACATGAATCCAAACTTTCTATTATTCTTTCTCAAAGTTTTATAGTTTGGCTCTTAAGTTTAATGCATTGTTAGTTGGCACAATTTTGGATGTCCCCTTTGTTCTTATAAAAAGGGACCTCAATGTTTTTTTGTCATTTTTCAGGCATTCTCTTTGTTTTCAATATCTTATTGAACAATTTAATCAATCAACTCAGCCCATTCTCTCCTATCAAAATCCAGCCTTGTATAGGTATTTCATCCGCTCCAAATGCTTTTATGTTGTTCACCTTTACTAAGGCTGCTTGCCCTTCAGCTCCCCATATTTCATTTAACATCCCTTGATTTGGTTCCTTTGTTTGATTCACTTCCCTCTCATATTCCGTGTTCAAAAAATCTTTAAGTACTCTTGTCATCTTTCTTCATCTCATCACCTTTTACCAAGACCCTTCAATCTTTTTTTTTAATGCATCTTGGTCCAGATGTCTATTTTTTCTTTCTTTAATCCTAGAAAGTTTGTAGATTTCTTTCTCCTTTAATTTCCAGCCTATTGTATAGATTGTCATACGCTTAACATTTAACCTTACTCAGCTTTGTTAGCTTCACTTTCGGCGAGCTTATATCGTCCAAGATCTTTTGTATTTCTAGTTCTTTGCCATTCCTCGGCAATTGACTTTTGAATCTCTGTATTCCACCACCATGTTTCCTTTTGTGTTCCCCTTTCTTCCTTTATATTCCCCAAGAACGTCCTTAGCTGCTCGTTTAAGACGTTATGATGTTTGTTCCCATCTCTCATTTGGATCCCCTTTATACTTCCACGTTTTTGTTTGCTCAGCTTTCCTTTAACAGTTGTTATTGTATCTCTCTTTAAGTCCCATCATTTTATTTTTGGGTGATCATTTGTCCTCTTTGTAATCATCTGACTCAGTACACTATGTAAGGCAAGCCCCTTGTATATTGTAAGTAAGCTATGTTATATAACATTATAAGTTAATTTATTTGAGTTGGACCAAAGCAAGCTTGGCCAAACAAAACATGTACAATGGCCTGTCTGGTTGGAAGCCCATGGTCCAAACCTGATTTGATGGAGTTTCAACCTGACCTAGCTCAACCCGACTTGTCTTGGCTGGTCTAGATTCTTGACCTAAACAACTGATGGTAGGTTGGGTCGTTTGACCTGTCTGGTCAACCCGATTGATACGCTATGCTGTCCTAACAATTACTCTTGAATTTTGACAACTATCAACAACGAATACTTATCATTTTAAGGTCACATTATTATTATTTTTTTATTGGTTTTAAGTTCATATTAATTTAAATGAAGTAGCTTTCTTGTAAAGGGAGTCTCTTTTGACCATCTATTGTATTGGGAACCCTGTTGCCTTGTGTTATTTTTGGCTTTTCTTTTTCAGTAGAAGCCTCCATCTATGAATGATTGTTGAGTCTTTGTTGCAAACTTCATGTTATGGAGTCCTATATGTTTTTAACTAGAAGGCCACTGTGGACCAACTGTGGTGGTTACCTGATGGTGGTTTGGGGAAGAGTTCTAATGATTGTTCAGTTGTGTAAGAGAGGGATGGATGTGCCAATGGAGTGTGAATTCTGTGGCGCGGAGGATGAATTAGTACAGCAACTATTTTATTATTTATTTTTTGATATTTTGGGTGTCCATGGCTCTTAGAGAACCCGACTAATCCCGGGGCACGTGCTCACCCCAAGTAAGCACATGCCGGGTCAGCGTGGGATATAAATCCCTAGGATGGCCACAAGGGGGGATTCGAACTCAGGTGAGCCATGTATGGGATGGATTTAGATCTGACTTGGGGTTATTGGTTGTTTAGGCGAGTCTTGTATTTTGTCATTGGCTGGCTGACCAGTGGATGTCTGGAAGGCGGCTCTAATTGCAATTTTCTGGGAGAATTGGAGGGAGCAAAGTAGATGTGAGTTTGAAAAGAATTTCCAAACCTTTAGATTTTTTTCTCATGTGATTATGGAGGCCGTGTTGGTGGTGTTTATGTCCTTGCCTCTTGCTTAGGTGAGTCTTGTACTTTGTTATTGGCTGGCTGACCAGTGGATGTCTGGAAGGCGGCTCCAATTGCAATTTTCTGGGAGAATTGGAAGGAGCAAAATAGATGTGAGTCTGAAAGAATTTCCAAACCTTTAGATTTGTATCTCATGTGATTATGGAGGCCCTGTGTTGGTGGTGTTTATGTGCTTGCTTCTTGCTTAGCTGGGTTAGTAACCGAGATCATGCTGGATTGGGGGCATATTTTACCACCTATGTCTATCTCCTCTAATTTCTCCCTTTTCCCACCCTATGATGGAGAGTTTTTTTTTTTTTTGATAGTTTTCATTTCTTTTATGCTTTTGTTTTTCCTTTTTCTGGCATAGCTTCTCGCTGCACTTCTCTGATCCAGTGTATTTTATTATATTTAATGAAAATACAGCTGTAATATGAGAGTAAAAAAGGAGTTAACAATATCTGGTTTTTATTTCCTGTAGGAAAACACAATAGCAGTTGACAATATATTTATTTTTTCTCAGTGGGCTATCACCAACTTTAATAGATTATATTTATTTTGAAAACTCCATCAGGAGCTAAAATTTACAGATATAGGTCTTACATATTTTTACATTTACATTTCAAAATTTTTGTTTCTGTACCAAAAAATATTTAACTTAGCAGTTGTGGTATGTAAGTGATGCTGGCTGAAAAAGAAATTTGATTTTTTGTTCAAAGGAAGCTAAAACTTGCTCACGAAATTTGTACCATGTTACATGGTAAAAAAGAAAGACTGTTATTTTTGGGATCTGTGACGTGTAACACCATCTAGGCTTGCATGATTTAAAGACTGATGGAAAGATCTTTGAGGCCAAAGATTGGCACGAACTGTGATCACTATCACATGATTGAATAAAGTCCAGTGCCATCATTTGATTCAATGGTTGACTCTGACAACTCAATTGATAGAGATCATGTTTCGTTCCAACTTTTGGCATCAAAGATATTTATATCATGGTCTTCAAAACAGACGGCTTAGATGGTGTTCCACGTAGCACAAAATCTAAAAAATAGCAGTCTTTCTCATAGTTGCGAGGAGTTGGTACGGGGTACTGGTATGTTTAGGTGAAAAAAATTTCAGGTACGACAATGGAATGCCATAGAAAGATATAGATACGTTATAGGTACGGAAATAGAAACAAAATGGATGCGTTATAGGCACGATATAGATACGAGATGGATTCGTCATAGAAACGTTATTGGTGCAATATGCGAAATGAATATTTTGGACCATGTGTGATATTGGTGTAACATTGGTACTTTTTTTGGTAATTATATATGATAATTATATTTATATGTAAGGATTGATATTTATATTTTTGAAGACAATGTTTTCATTTTACTCTGAACTTAATGAGAGGGGTGTTAAAACACCAATATAACTAGTTAACTACATCCATACTTCCATTCAATAAGCTCACAAAATAAAAGAAATAAGATTAATCAATTCTAGGACAAGTCTTAAAGATCCATACCCAGTCACATATAAAGTTCCAAAAATAAAAAAGATAGGAAACAAAAAATTGCAATTAAAAATGGAGACAATAGATTCATAGTTCTAATCTTAGGAGGGTCCAAAACAAAAAGAAACAATCCCTCACAAAACAAAGAGAAACGACTTCACTCTCTAACTACTAAGATCGAAGAGGCCTCTTTCCCTTTGGGTCATTCATTGTAGCATAATCAGCTCCCTTTCCTCAATGTGTCTAAAAATTCGTAAACATTAGATTTTGACATAATCTAATGGATCTACAAACGAAATTATGGAGAAGGGAGAGATTAAAAAAGAATTAGAAGTACTGATTAAAGGGGAAGCTGGTGTCTTTTATAATAGAAACGAGTTTCAACAAAGATAGAAACCTGTTTCTCTTTTAAATGAAATCCGTTTCTATTTTTAATGAAATCCGTTTCTATTTTAGGCCCTGTTTGATAGCAATGAAACTCCAAAGAGGAAATGAAATCAATTTCTTAGTTGGTTTCCTGGGAAATGATTTCCTCTAGAAATGGATTTTCCACTGTTTGATTAGTGTGTTTGAGAAATGAATTTCATTGGAAATTGATTTCTCTTGTTTGATTAGCATCTTTAAAAATGAATTTGACATTGAGTTTTTAAATTTTGATCATTTATTATTAAAATCATAATTAAAGTCAAATATTTACCAATAACTTTTTTAATGATATTCTATTACATTACAAATTAATACCATAGTAATCACTATTTATTACTAAGTTACATAAATCAGAGTTTGAAAAGTCAAACTCAAATAAAAAGTCAAACTTTGACCAAACTTAAAATTTTGAAAAAAAAATTTATGTAAAATCAAATAACAAAGTTATAAATGCTAGTATCTAATGTAAGTGTTTATACGTTGAAATGAAATGAATTTTTTATAAAAGTCAATTTTAACTTTGACCAAGAGAAAATTTTACAATGTACCAACAAGTTACAAAAGTCCAACTGCAAATTAATATAACAGTATTCATATACATCGTTAGGTTACACTAGTCAAAATTTGATCAAATATTCATTTTTAATAAAAGTCAAACTTCGACCAAACGTAAAACTTTGATTAATAAAAAATTTTAAGACTAATGTACAAAGTTGTATAGTAAATGCTAGTATGCACTATAAGGTTATATGTTGAAACAAAATTCAAATTTTAAACTTTAGAGAAAATTTAATTTAAAAAAAAAATCGAACTTTGACCTAGATTTTAAACTATGACCAATAAAAAATTCGACAATCTATCGCCAACCTACAAATTAATATAACAATATTCGTATCCATCGCTAGGTTACACTAGTAAAAAATTTGACTAAATATCAACTTTTAAAAAAATCAAACTTTGACCAAATATAAAAAACAACTAAAATAAAATTTGGTAATGTAAAGTAATAAATTAAAAAAATAATAATCTCATTGGGGATACAGAAGTTCAAAAAAATCAAATTGTATTAAAAGGTCAAAGTTTGATCAAATATCATACTTTGACCGATAAAAATTTGCATTACCAAAATACAAATAACAGTAATAATCACTATCTACTATCAAGATACACTTCTCAAATTTTGGCTAAAGTGAAAATTTGAATAAAAGTCAAACTTTGACCAATAAAAATGAGGCAATATATTTTCAAGTTATAAATTAAAATAATGATAGATATTTTTAATTATAATATTTCACTAATAAAAATTTATAATATTTTATAGAAAATCAAACTTTGACCAAGAGTCACACTTTGACCAAGAAAAAATTGCACTAATATGGCATAAATTTATGTAGTAGTAGACTCTATCTATAAGCAGGTTTTGAGTTTGACTAAAATTAAATTTTGTGTAAAAGTCAAAGTTTGATCAAAGGTCAAAGTTTGACTAAAGGTCAAACTATTGACTAATACAATTGAGAATCTAGTATCAAATTATATATTAACACGACAATATCCTTTTTTCGCCATCAAATTATTGGAGTCAAATTTTAATAAAAAGTAAAATTTTAATTAAAAGTCAAAGCTTGACCGTAAAATCAACCTTTTACCTCCTAAAAGTTTGATAATATACTACTAACTTACAACTTATCATGTTTCAGTAGTCAAAGTTTGATCAAAAGTCAAAACTTTATATAGCTTATAAATTCAATTAAAGTTTGATTAAATTCAAACTTTGACCAAAGTCAAATATTAGCTGAAAAGAGTATGATGTAGATAATGTGCTGGTCATAGTGATCGTGCTGGTATAATGGTCATAGAAATTGAAGTTACTTTTTAATAGTCAAAAAATAAATTTTTTTTTTTTGCTTTTAGGTTTTTAAAAGTAACTTTAGATTTGCAATAACAAAAAATTATTATTTTGTTAGTAGGAAACTCAATTTCAGCCACTTAAAAGGTTGAAATGATTTCCTCCTAAAATGATTTGGTGTATGGAAATTCAATTTCTATGCGGGACGACATAATTTCATTTCCATCACCTTAAATAGCTATCAAACAACAATTGGAAACTAAATTTTATTTCCACAATGAAATTACATTTCCATGTTATCAAACAAGGCCTTAAAAGAAACTTGTTTCTATGAAATTTCTATTTTTCATAGAAACGCGTTTCTATAAACATTTCTTACCAGTCCCTGGTACTGGTACACATGGGGACTGGTACGATAGGGTAAAACATGTTTCTGGGTAACTATGGCCTTTCTTTTTAACTGTGTGCCATGGTACAAATCTCGTGTACAAGTTTTAGCTCCCTTGTTCAAATCCCGTACTTTGCTATAAAAAAAAAAATTTGATTTATTTTATTCACGAATGAAATACCCATTTATCATAAGACTGATATATATACTCTGTTAGATGTTATATAATCTAATGAAGCTGATTGTTTGATGTGTAGGGAGTTAGTGGCTATTCCTTCTCAGCCTATGCTCCATTTTGTGCTTGTGAACTATGTTTTGAGAACGTTGATGTATCCAAGTTTCATCATACCTGCAGTGGGCTGTTAGCGCGTCGGCTTTTTCTGTGAGCTGTCAAAAATGTGCTTCATCATGGGCCCTTGGAGGATGTGGAGAGACAGAGAAATGACTTTTCTGAGAAATTTAATAGCTTGCGACTCTCGCTACAATTGAGCTGATTTTGCCTCATTGTTAAAGATTAGATCAATCTTGTCAGAGTTTCTCAAGCCGAAACTTTGGCGAAGGGCATAAAGTTAATCTGTGCGTGATGAGTTATTGAGATCTGATGTTACTAAATCTCAGACCATCCACTGCAATTTGATATTGGATCTTGTGATATTGGATCATCCTTCATCGTGTGATATTAGTTGACCAACCTATATATCTGGGTCCTGCGGTTTTCTATAGAAGGGCATAAAATAGCTTCTTTGCTGTTTCCCTGATGTGGAAAATCAGTGGAATCATACTTTTTCACAGCTTATGGGTGTTTGATATATCTGAGATAGGGATTTTTCTGAAGATAATTGCTATATTGGGAGGTTTCTTGCTGCACTGGGACCCAAGGTTGGATGACAATTGTCACAAGGGTAACCAACCATTTCCACCGAGTCTTCCGGATGGATCTCTCTTCGATTACTTGATGTTTATTTCCTGGATGGCGGTTAAAGTTTGTTTTCATGCCGGCTCGTCACAGATTTAGTTAGAGATTGCTTGATCACATGTGAAAGTGAGTTGAACATCTGATACTGATACTGATCCTGTCTAAAACAGTTTCATTTTGTGATGGGTTTAATCCCACCAAGGAGGAAAAATTGCCATTGTATAGAAGATATGCATTCAAATTGGTGGTCTTATATTAGGTTCTAAAATGGGGTTGATGAGAGTTTATGAAGGAGATTCGAGTAGCTATAATTATTGGCCAAGGTTTATGAACAAGGGAAGTCTGTAGAATGCTTTACAGGTTCAAAGTCTCCTGCTAAACTAAAACTGGCTGCGCCCGTATTGCTGCGATTGTCGCTTTGCTCATGCTTTTGGGAAGCCATCTGGAATCTGAGAGTATGGAAGATTGATTCTGTATGATACATATTTTTGTTTGAAACTTCCAAAATTCTGGGCACAACCTCCCTATACAGATACTCTACAAGAGATTGAAATTTAGCTCATCTGATGAGCGGCCAAGGAATCTAGAATCTGCCGAGATTTCAAGCATCCGGTAAGCTTTAGCTTTCTTTCTATAGATACCCTTGTAAATTAGATTACATTACTAATGGTATTTTGATAGATTAGATTGAAATTTTGCCTGGTATGTAGATTGGGGTGCGTTGGTAATTTGATATAGAATTCTCCCCAAGCTCATTTTGCCTGAAACCTTCACTAATTGAGTTGGGTGCTATGCACAACTACTGAGATGCATAGTTTGGATTTTGAGATTTTTTCATATGTTCTCTCTCATCTTTTTTTTTTCCCCCTCTTTTTACTCAGTTAAAATGACAATTTATTAAAAAAGAAACTCCACACTACCAATCTAAGATCATGGAGAGGTATGATTAATCTCTCATGAGTGTATGATTAACACTCACACTTAAGATAGTAATCAGAATTTACACCTAGGGTAAAGTCACATCGCTGATCTGAGATCACAGAGATGTATGATTAACATCTCATGAGTGTTTGATTAACACTCACACCTCAGATAGTAGTAGAACCTAACCCTGAAGTAAGTAATAATTAGGATAAAATCATCATTGCAATGTTGAGATCATAGGGCACGATTAGCTCTTAGATTTCAGACCATAATCAGATTACAGTCATGTCAATAATATCATTAGGGCCCTTAAAAGAATCTAACATTTCAACCACAAATATATATTAATATAAATGAATACCTCAGATGGGGTTCATCAGATCCCCATCCTTAATGGAACCAGCCACACATGATAAAATTAAACAACATGATTAAAAAGTAAATCAACATAAACATTAAAAATACCGTAAAGAGTTTCAACAGAATCCACAAATTTTTTTAATCCAAATCAGATACAATCCCTCTTCGAAAGTGCATAAAAAATAATCTAAATCTTATGCCTAAAAAGTGAATAATAATAAAACTGGAACAACCGAGACTGAATATCCTCGAAAACTCGAAGCAAAAGCAGAAAAAATGCAAGCGGAGAAGATCCTCCCGAATCTTCATATTTCTCCTTAAATATCTCTCATTCGGAATTTGAATTTTAAAATGGTCGATTAATCGACTAGGAATTTGAATTTGAAATTGGTCGATTGATCGACTTAAGTGGTCGATCAATCGATCAATTCAAAAATTGAATTTTGAATTTAAATTCCCTTGTTATGTCAATGCATCAACCAAAGGGGGTCGATTGATCGGCATTCCCAAAGTCTCAGTCGAGCGGGTCCTTTGCTTTACTGTTCTGGTGGTTGTTGTTATTTCACTCTTTTGTGCTCCTTAATGCATCCAATGATCAATTTCACTTGAAACTCATAAAACTTCACAAATTTCATTAGATAGCTTTTATCGGATGGCTAAATGTAGTTCTTTAGGGGTGAAATATCATTATATTTCACTACTCATCAATCTCTAGATTTATTGTGTCGAAGCTTGGGACAAAAATGATCTCCACCATCTTGACTTTCTTATAGTCTGGCCATGATCTCAAGATTTATTGTGTCGAAGCTTGGGATGAAAATGATCTCCACCATCTGATACAAATCTCTCAAATGATTTAACCACTTGAAAACATGGGTTGGGAATGACGAATTTTGGGGTACAAATAAATGTACCTTGTACTTTTATCCTTACGGAAAAAAGAGTAGATAAAAGAAATAATAAATAAATGGATGAGATAGAAGCCTTGAGAGAGACGTGTAAGGATTTAATAAGGTTGGTGTTTCTAGCAATGGAGCCATTAATGACACACGAAATCCATGTGATTGCACCGAGTTAAGTGAGATTTGTCCTTACAGTGTGATTGTACGTAAAATTAAAAAAAAATTGTACAGTAATTTTTTTTTTTTTCTTTACTCTCTCTCTCTTACCTTGGAGAAACAATGACACCCAATAATAACTTTAACAACAAAACAACTACTATTCCACACTCCCAATGCCATTCACCCGTTCCTTACCTCTTTAGAGGCTTGGCGGCTATGTTAGGCCCTAACTTTTGCTCTCTTGATACTTGCTTGTTCTTATTGGAGGCTTTCTGGGTTCCTAGGGAGTTAAGAAAACTGAAATAGAGATGTAGAGAACAACGAAGAGAGATCCGAGGTTCCATCAAAGTTCTCCCAAATTTTGAGGAGAAAATAGTAGTGATTGTGGCCGGAGATGTGAAACCGACGTTTTTGGCCACACCCCATTCAAGCAGGGCTTCTTCCTTTGGAGATAAAAGTCATTCTGAAGGAGAGAAAAAAGAGAATCAGTAATTTCGGCTGACAATCAACATAAGCTTGTCCTCATCTAACTTTTATACTAGGTGCAACCACTAGGGTAACTTAGGTATTTTGAAAAAAAGAATAATTATTAGTATTTTTTACTTATCCGGTGCAATAACATAGATTTCGTGTGCAATTAATGGCTCCGTTCTAGCAAACCACATTATGGTACATCAATCTCACTTAAACAAAGGAAAAATTTATTGACTGCTTGAAATCGGACGATACAGATAATTTTTTATCCCAATAATCCTAGATCTTGAGATCATAATCCTACCATTTAGTGGTTAGATGTTGATTCCATGTGACACACATCCCCAAAAGTGAGCATGAACCTCGTACCATCAAACATCATTCACATTCACTTTTTGGGATGTGTGCCAACTGAAAATCAACATCTGACCGTTTGATAGCAGGCCCAAGATCTCAAGATCACTTGTGTGGATCATTGGGACCAAAAATGATCTCCATATTAAAATTTGAAGCAGTCAATGGGTTTTCCTTTGTTTAAGTGAGGTGACTGTAATATACCGTAGTTGTGTAGTAACACCAGCCTTTTAATAAGGAGATAAAAAAGTGAACGGTTGATAGACCCTCCTAAATAGGAGAGGATGGTTAAGTGTTTTTCGTGTGGCTCCCAATTTTTTTTTTTTAAGTGAGTGCAATCACATAAAGCTCATTTAAGATGATGCTTACTTAAGTTTTTTGGCTTTAATTGGGGTTCAATTACATATTACTTATGCAATTATTAAAATGATGCTATTACTTAATTTTTTTCAAGTATTTTTTTGAAAGAAGCTTTAGCATTAATTCTGGAAATCAGCAAATACAAGTGGCACAAATGAGGAGGGAGCTCCTTGATCCAGGACCTATAACTAAAATTTGCAAGAGCATCAGCTGCTACCTTATTAGCTATCCTAAGCAGGTGATTACATTTAAAATTTGTGGACCAGCTAACAATGAGATAGAAAGGTTAGTGGACTCATCACCAATCGCTGATATCACCTGCCGTGAGTCACTTTCGATGATTATAGCAAAACTCATATTGGTAGTTTATAGCAAAACTGGCAGTCTGGCATGGGTCCTTGTTCGTGTCACCATGTACAATAATATTCTGTTCAATCCATATGGACCATGCAGTTACAAAGAAGAAGGTGAAAATCCGAAGGGCCTTCGAGATTTCCGCCGCCGTAGCCTTAGTGAAGATGAGGCCAATGATCAAAATTTTGGTTTTCGTTTCGGTTTCGGAGGGGATCGAAATCAAAATTTCGGCGGAAAATTTAAATTTCGGCCGATAATTTCAATCCCATATATTTGATGACCGAAATTTCGGTCCCAAATTATCGTTTCGATGGGGACTGAAACCAATAATTTCGACAGAAATTTCGGTCATTTCGGCTGAAATTTTGATCCTTAGATGAGGCTATTATCTGTGAAAGAGAGATGGGAAATGGTTGGGGCAATCTTTGCATACTTTGATCCCTGAAATCTTTCCACGAGGTTGGGGCATCTTTGCATACTTTGATCCCTGACATCTTTCCACAAGCCATTAGTCCTTTGCAATAGGTGTGAGAAAGCCCTCGGTGCAAATAATAAATAAATACGGGGGCAAACGATCTCCGTGGTGGATGGCACAAGGTGTAACATTACCAATAGGTGTAACATTAATAAGGAAAGAAAGGAGACAGAGGTGACACAACTCATAATTAGTTGGAGTCATTTTTCGTGAAAACTCAATTTTACTCAACGCAGTCATATGCTTATACTCATATAAAGCTTTAGAAAATATTAATTACCATTTTCACTTAACCTAAGTTTTTCAAATAATGGGCAATCTCAAAAGATACTAAGGTTGGGTATGGCATAGCTCTTTGCTAGCCCTTGTTATAGTAGAGTTCACCTACTTTAGCAAGTTCTCATCCTCTTTGTTAACATCCTACTATTTGTTTTAGTAGGTATCCCTTCTCTTTGATAACTCCTTGCATAGCAAGATTTTATGCAAGATTTACTTGTTCAACAGTTCTACCCTCCTTTCTATTCACTCCTTGTTAGAGCTGATTTTATTTGCTCTTATATGGAGCTAGTAGAGAGCATGAAGGTTACTGTTAGAGCAAGTAAATCTTCATTTATAAAAAGTTAGAAGAGAGAATGAGAATCAACTAAAGCAGCTGAACTCTACTATGGTAGGGGCTAACAAAGAGCTATGCCATACACAATCTAAGATATTATCCAAGATCAATCTCCGCGGGACGAAAGCACTATGGTTCTTTGAGATAATAGAAGGTAGGACGTTCTTAAGTCTATTAGTGAGAACTTTTATAATGATCTTGTAGAAAACATTGCATAGACTGATTGGTCTAATTGCAGACTGATTGGTCTAAATTCACTAATTGACTTTGGGTTTCTAACGTTGGGTATGAGGACCCATGTAAAAACCTTAAAACATCATTACCACAGGTGTTCCAATTTTCTTGGTAGAATAAGGTCGGCATGCCATCCGGACTAGGTGCCTTGAGCTGTTTCATTTGGAAGAGCGCTTTGTATACTTCATGGATGGTGAATTCCTAAGTGAGCCAACTGTTTTATTCCATTGTTACTGTTGGACTTTGGGCCTTTTTCATGTGACCGAGGTACGTCGTTTCTCAGCAGAAGTGAGTAGCAACTAGGGCCAGCCCTGGGGCAAGGCCCATTAGCTGGCCGCTTCGGGCCCCCAAAATTTTGGGGCCCTATATTCTTAGAAGTCTTTATGAGGCATTGGTTAGTATAATTTCCAATGTACTAAAACAATAAATCAAGTCAATGGATTAGTTGGTTAAGCTACTTGTCATTTTGTACTTTTTATCCAATAATTGGTTATGGGTTGAACTCTTCTCAAGCCTCATATTTGTTATTTTTTATGGGTCCGATCGGGTCTCTGCCAAGTCGGTGTTGGTCATGGGTCGGGTCAGTTGCCTCACTGGTTCAGGTTGGCCTTATACATTCACCTAGTGGATTCTTTGGCCCCATTTTGATCGATCCGGATTTGTTTGACTGTATCTTTTATATATATACAATTTTTTTCTTATTAAATGACCCAACTTAAAGCAACTATCTTGTTCTTGTTATAACTCAATTTTTTGCAAATGACCTATCAATTTGGATCTATTTGGCGAGAGCTATCGAATGAACTTATTTATGAAACCCTTTGAGACTGCTAAAAAATGATAGGAAAGATTTAATGACAGTTAAAGTGCTAAAAAATGCCACAATACTGTTATTAATTGGCTTACTCGATCCATGGGATACATTCTATATGGATTAAAACTCAATTACTCGATCCATGGGATACATTCTATACGGACATAATTTGTCTATCTATACATTCATTTAAAAAAAATGTTGCAGAATCTGTCGTAGAGAGGTGTAAGTACCTACAACTGCAACAAAAAACCCTATGACCAAAATCCCTGTGATGATCATCGTCTCGATCCGATGACTCCGATAAACCTTAGAAATCTTGAGGTAGCAAATGCATGGTAATACCATTGAAGCTGTACTGCTTAGAACTGCTCCAGTGAGTGTTATAAGGTACCCAAAGAGTGGAACTGTTAAAGCGATAACAACGGTGCTGATCACTATTAAGGTTCTGATCACAAGGCTAATTAGTCTCGTTTCTTTGTATGGTAAGATACCTTCAAGGGCAGTCGCGATTGGCGTAATCATCAATGCATATTTTGTTAAAGGATTGATGATTGTGGTGTAAATTGCTATATTTGAGCTAAGTTTTCCGAGAGGGAGATTTAGTGTAATTTGAGATTTTACATCATCTCCATACATTAGGTAGCCCAAAACTCCTATGGATCCATAATTTATGGTGCAAAGGATAAAACACAGGATCAATACCTACAGCCACAAATAACACAAAGAAGTCAGTACCATGTCTAGGGCTAGTGTATTTGAAGTTGGAAGAAACTTTTGTTCAAGAAGGAGAAGAAGATGGCTATTTTAAGCTAAAAATTTACAAAATATTTGCATAATAAATCTATGATTAAACTAGCGGAAGATTTAGAACTAAAGTGATTTAAAATTTAAACCAAGTGAATAGTAAATGTGTAAAGGTAGCCCGGTATCAAGGACCATGTAACTTACCTAGTCCTACATTAGTTTGCTGTCATGTGGCAACAAAACACATAATCGGTGGCTGCCGCATAAAAGATGACTCGATGATCATAACATTATTGTGAAATATAATTAAAATAAGCCATATAAACTGTGCAGTCATCAGAGTCAACTGCACAAAAAATGAAGGGTAAAACTACATTTGGTTTCACCGTTCATTTTCTAAATGGTTGAGAGCATGTAAGTTTAACGGACCTTGGTATTATCTCTAATAAATATAGAAAATATTAGGAGTTATTTTTGTCACCTTTGAGAATTGGCTCTTGTCTTTCATAGAAGTGTGCATGGTAGGAAACACTGGATGACCACAGTAGCAAAATGCATAGAGACTGAAAGAAGTAGGATTCCTCTCAAATTTGACAATCTTCCTCTTCCATGAAAGCCAACACCATCAACTGCACCAGCCCATAACACAGAAACAACTAGAACAACAGAAGCCAAGACCCCACCACTAGATACGTAAGCAAGCAGATTCAGGCTCCTTAACCATGTAGTGGGTAGAATTAAAATGGCAGCTATAAGAACAAAGACTTGTCTTCCTCCTAGTCTCAACCCCATGATTTGGTAACTCACATTCGGAAACAATTTATCCAAATTATCACCTTCCAATATCAAAAATTCAGTCGCTACTAGATACAACTCGAGATACATGAAAGTGGCGATCACGACTCTTCCTTTGGAGCCAAACGCGATTTCACCAATGTCCGGGTAGGTTCTAGCAAGTGGGTATTCATTCAAGCATCTTTGTAGAAGTAGCCCTGTGTAGCAACAAATGATTGCTGTACTGAAAAAAATCACCAAACTTAACCACCCACCTTGTGAGAGTGCATACGGAATTGATAGCATCCCAACTCCTGATGAGAAAAAAAGCAATGAGGTCAAATATTGAAGAGTGGCCCGCTTTCACGTTTTATCAAATTCGTAATAATTTTTGCAGAGATAACATTAGTGACTATTTCACTTCCAATTTTTTTGTGTGTGTGCAATTAGTGTTTCATTTTACTCCCTTTTGTCGTAGATTAGTGCTCTTGCACCTCATTTGTAAATTGGGATAAAAATATAGGTAAAACTGTTGGATCAAACCATAGTATCTCAGAAACCCTTTTTACTCTATCCTATCAGTCCTATAGCGGTAGATTTTGACTGCCGCTAATAGTTTTTGACTCCCGCTAATAATCTTATTGCTTTTGTAGGAGAGAGAGAGAGAGAGAAGCAACCAACCTGACAAGGCATTGACTCCATTAAGACAAGTCCTAACGAAAGAAGTGTCTCCTTGTTGGGTCTGAGTCTTGAACTCATGGTCATCTTCATGTAGGAGAAGGGGCTTCTTAATAGAGAAATCATCATCTACCACTTTGATTGTTATCTGTTTTGTTGAGTCGAAAGCCATATTTCTCAAACTAGAGAAGATACACTACAGCAGTAGTAGTTACTTTGGTGTTTTGCTACTCCTCGGACTTCTCTTATATAAACGCTGGCCTTTTTGGTCGTATTCTCCAAACATCTTATTCAGTTATTAACGGTGGATCGAAGTGGTCCACACGAAACAAAACAGAGGTCCCGGGGTGCGTGATTCATGTGACCAAATTATCCAGACTCGCACTAACTACACATGCTCAATGGTGGCGGCCATGATATATTCTAGAAAGAAGCGGGCACCCATAGTTACCCTTAAATATCTTCGATCTAATTTTATTAAGGGATACTTGTTACATGTGTAAAACTGTACCGTATAGCTTCTTGGCCCCACCTTTGAAACTGAAGTCAGTTTTCTAGGTGCAAGTACTTGCACCGCATAAGGATTTAATAAGGTTAGGTTGGTGTTTCTAGCAAGGGAGCCATTATTGGCACGAAATTCATGTGATTACAGGAATTAAGTGAAATTTGTCCTTGCAGATGCTTTAAGTAATTGCACCTAAAATTAAAAAAGGAATTAGATTAAAAAAGCTTGCACCCTAATTGTTTTTCTTTAGGGATAATTAAAGAAACATGTCTCAAAAACAAACTTTTTAGCAAAAAGGACCCGACTTCAAATGTTTTAGAAAAATGGTGCTTTCACGGATTTTGGAACTTCAGAAAATCGTGAAAGCATTATTTCAAAAAAAAAATCAAAAAAATGGTCCTTTCACAGTTTTATGAAGTTTCAAAATCCGTGACAGCACTGTTTTTTTAAACCGTTTGAAGTCGGGTCTATTTTGCTAAAAAGTTTGTTTTTGAGGCATTGTTTTCTAAAGTGCCCTTTTCTTTACTCTCTCTCTCACCGTTCCTACAAAAAATAATACTATTAGCGGCAACCAAAAACTGCCGCTATTAACAAAAAACTACCACCAATACCATTACTGCTAATAGTCTTAATAGCTTTTTTGTTAATAGCAGCAATTTTGTACAGCCAAAAACTGCCGCTTGTAGTCTTATTTTTTGTAGTGTCTCTCTCCCCTCTCTAGACCGTCCTCTCTCTCTCTAAACCGTTCTCTCTCTCTCTCTCTCTCTCTCTAGCTCTTACCTTACTAAAATAGCTTTAACACCAAAATAACTACTGTTCCACACTCCCAATGGCCTTCACCCGTTCCTTACCTCTTTGGAGGCTTGGCGGCCATGTTTTTTTTGTTTTTTTTTTATAGGTAGAAGGAAATCTTATTAAAAAAGAAAATTATGAACACAAACAAAGAATAGCAGGACAGTAAAAAATTGAATCCTGTGTACTGCCATGGACAAAGAAAACTAATTATCCCACCCCGGATGGACCCAGATTTGCTCCATCTTTCACCAACTTGTTAGCTAAGCCGTTAGCACTCCTTGGGATATGGAGGAACGAGATTGATTTGTTGACTATTGCAGCCTTAATCATGTGAATAAAACGTGCATATCTCCACGGATGTTTGGCTTTCCCACTAATCCAATTTAACACACAAGTTGAGTCACTTTCAACGATGTAGTTTGAAGAGGGCATTGCCGTAAGCAAAGGAAGACCATGGGCAGCAACAGAGAGTTCTGCTTCATTGTTGGAGCAAATGCCAATATAGAAACTGTATGTCTCTAAGATTGAACCATTGGCATCAGAAATAAAGCCACCTCCTCCACCTTTACCTGGATTGCCAAGCGAGCACCCGTCAAAGTTAAGCTTCAAAGATCCAGGGGGAGCTGAAGACCAAGTAGGGGCAATGGATGACTTTGGCACACCAGACCAGCAGACAGAGTTTCAGTTTGAACGAATCAATTCTCTAGGAACCATCCTGAATTATTTATCACGTTTTGCCCAAGATATTGCCAAGTTGTTCAAACCCGAAACAATAGTGGGGACCGACTTAGATGCTCCTTCGAAAATTCGCCGATTTCTCTCCCAAACAATCGTAAATGGCACTATCCGCCAAAAGATTTTGCCACATTTTCGAAAAGGGGCCGAATTCCAACCAGCCATAAAGTCAGAGAACGAGTGAGGAGAAGTCCATTTAATCTCAAAAAGAGTAAAGAAATAGTTCCAAATCTCTGTTGCAACCGGGCAATGGAGGAACATATGGGAGACAGATTTTTCTTGACTGTACCACATTGAGCAGCGATTGGCAATGTGAAATCCCCGACTTTGTAAGTGATTAACAGTTAGGATCTTGTCAATGACCACAAGCCACATGAAGAATTGAACCCTACTTAGAACATGGGTCCGCCATATCCACATCCACCTGAGTGATGGAGTAACCAAAATATTTAGCTCTTTATAAGCTGATGAAACAGAGAATTCACCTTTAATGGAAGGCATCCATATCAAAGTATCTTGCTCACAAGGTTCGAGAACCACCTCTGCATGAAGTAAAGACATTAACTCCACCCATTGGTTGATCTTTGAATCCGATAACCGCTTCTTGACAATGAGGTTCCATCTAAGATTTCCATCCAAGCCCCGGTCAGCCGCGCCCTGGACGGTAATGTCAGTGTCCCGCATAGCTGCATATATAGCAGGGACCAAGGGGGTCATGCCAGAATGAAGTGATCGAGCCCGACCCTATTTGAAATTTGCATCTACTGATAAAGAGCTGATGAGTAGACGAGATAGATTTCCAGATACCCAAGGAAGTCCCTGATTTTGAAGGCGAAAGAAACCAAGTACTACCATCGCTACCATATTTTTGAGCAAGCAGAGTCCGCCATAGCGATTCTTGATCCGAACCGATTCTCCACCACCATTTCGCAAGAAGAGCCATGCTGAATTCTTTCATGCTAAGAACGCCAGCTCCTCCGTAATCGATTGGCCGAGCAATGAAACCCCAATCTGCAAGATGAATATTTTTAATATCATTATGCCCAACCCATAAGAAGTCCCTTTCTATCTTCTCAAGCCTTTTCCTAACCCAAACTGGGCAAGAAAATAATGACATATAGTGCGTCGGAAGCGCCGATAAAATAGACTTGATTAGGGTAATCTTAGCGGCCCTCAAAAGAAGCTTAGCCTTCTACCCGGCAAGCCTCCTTTCAACTCTTTCTATGATAGGCATCCAAGTCGCTTTCTTGGGGATGCTAGGGACAATGGGGATGCCGAGATACTAAAACTGAAACTTGTTCACATCACAGTCGAAAGATGAGGCCAGCCTTGCGATAGAATTTTCAACGGCTGCGATTCCGATCAACTTACATTTGGCTGGGTTGATGCATAGATCTGAAATAGCCTCAAAACATAGCAGAAATTTTTTAATGTTAGATAATTCGAAATCGCTATTGTTAAGGAAGATTAGAAGGTCGTTTGCATATTGGAGGCGAGTGATCTGGATTCCTCCTCTTCTTGGGCAAAAATCGTGGAAATAGCCAAGCTAGTTGGCCTTAGATAGTAACCCATTAGGACCTTCAGCTGCAATGAGGAGCAAAAAGGGAGATATAGGATCGCCTTGACAAATGCCATTGTTGGCTGGGAAGTAACCTTCTGGGCTTCCATTGACGAGAATAGAGTACCGGACTGAATTCAAACACCCGAAAATTCAATTCCTCCATCGGTTGCCCATCCCTAAACGGCTCATCATGTAGTCGATGTAGCTCCATTCAACCATTTCATAAGCCTTTTCAAAATCGACTTTGAGGAGAACGCCAGCCTGTTTTTTCTTATGTCTAGAATCGACACATTCATGAGCAATTAGGATGCCATCCAGAATTTATCATCCCTTCAAAAAAGCAGACTGATTGCTCGAGATAACTCCGGAGAGGACCTGTTTCAAACAATTCGCTAGAACTTTAGCAATTATTTTGTATAGGCTTCCAATTAGGCTGATAGGACGGAATTTGTGTATTTCATTTGCTCCTTCTTCCTTGGGAATCAATGCAATGAAGGTGGCATTGACCTCCGGGCTGATTAGACCATCGGCAAAGAATTTGGCAAACACCGCTAGAAGATCTAGCTTGATGAATCCCCAACATTTTTTATAAAACAACATTGAAGATCCATCAGGGCCAGGGGCGCCATCTCCGTCCATCTCTTTGATTGCAGTGAAAATCTCCTCCTCGGTGAACTAGGATTCTAACATACGAGTTTCAGCAAAGGAGATTTGGGAGAAATGCACACCGTCCATCTCGAGTCTGACGAACGGTTGTTAAAAGAATCTCTGGTGGAAATGAGGCACAAAACCTTATGCAAAGATGTGATTATGACGTCTACGAACAGAAGCCTGGACATGGAAATATCGAGAATTTTTATCACCCACATCTGTCCATCGGTCTCTAGACATTTGCTTCCAATAACTTTCTTCTTGCACTAAAATAGCTTTATATGAATCTTTAAGGCAATTTCTTTATTCTCGTTGCTCTGGTAGCAGCTCACCTTCGCCTTCGAGCTGATCAAGGGAGCCGATCAATTCCAACATTTTTCCTTTTTTGGTGAAAATGTTCTCGAAAACCTCTTTGTTCCATTTGATTAAGGCTTGTTTTACTAATTTGAGCTTCTTCATAAGGGTGTGGCTAGCACTTCCATTACTATTGATCTCATACCAGGCTTGTTGGATGATATCAGTAATCCCCTGTTCTTCGAACCACAAAGTGAGGAATTTGAACGGTTTAGGCTTTCTCTGACTAGAAATAGCAACGAGACGAATCGGGTTGTGGTCTGAAGTTGGGCGCGGGAGATTATCAGCTATGAAATTCTAGCAAATCTTGTCCCAATTATCGGAGCAAATAAATCTTGGGTGTTTCTGGTTAGGCCTAAACCGTGAGGCCTCAGATTTTGCTCTCTTGGTGCTTGTTCTTATTGGAGGCTTTCTGGGTTCCTAGGGAGTTCAGAAGACAGAGATAGAGATGTAGAGAGCAAGGATGAGAAATCTGGGGATTCTATCAAAGTTCTCCCAAACGAGGAGAAAATAGTGGTGATTATGGCCGGAGATGTGAAGCCGGTGTTTTTGGCCACACCCAATTCAAACAGGGCTTCTTCCTTTGGAGATAAAAGTAATACATAAGGGGAGATAAAAGAGAACCGGTAATTTCGGCCGACAATCAGCATGAGCTTGTCCTCTTTTAACTTTTATACCAGGTGCAACCACTAGGGTAACTTAGATATTTTGGAAAAAGAATAATTATTAATATTTTTCACTTATCCGAAGCAATCACATGGATTTCATGTGAAATTAATGGCTCCCCTCTAGCAAACCACATTATGGTACATCAATCTCATTTAAACAAAGGAATAATCCATTGACTGCTTCAAATCGGACAATACAGGTCATTTTTTACCCCAATAATCCTTAGATCTTGAGATCATAATCCTACCATTTAATGGTCAGATGTTGAATCCATGTGACACACATCCCCAAAAGTGAGCATGAACCTCGTATCATCAAACATCATTCACATTCACTTTTTGGGATGTGTGCCAACTGAAAATCAACATCTGACCATTTGATAGCAGGCCCAAGATCTCAAGATCACTTGTGTGGAACATTGGGACCAAAAATGATCTCCATCGTAAGATTTGAAGCTATATATGGGTTTTCCTTTGTTTAAGTGAGGTGGTTGTAACATTCCGTGGTTGTGTAGTAACACCAACCTTTTAATAAGGAGATAAAAAAGTGAACGGTTGGTAGACCCTCTTAAAAAGGAGGGGATGGTTAAGTGTTTTTCGTGTGGCAAATTATACTCCGCTAGCCCGCTTGGCTCAGATTCTGAGAATTTCTGGCTATTTTACTCGGAAATGTAAAAACTTCTGACAAGCAGAATGTAGATTAATTTATGTGGGTCCCACCGTCTTTATTGAATGCAAAAAAACCCACAAGAATGGCTTAAAAATTGTACTTTCTAAGCTACATCCTCAAATTGCTACCAAATTTGGCTAAACGAACTAGGCCTAAGAGAGTCGGGAAACGAAAAGACAAGCAGAAAGAGAAAACGACCGAGCAAAGGCTTTGCTTAGTTTGTGATTGAGAAGAAGAAACTAATCGACAATTAACAATCTAAAGCTTATGAATCTATTATGTGATACGTATACTGTCGATTTAGATGAAGAAGAAGAAGAAGATTTCTCTCAAATTTCTAGAGTTTTAGGCAATTTGTGGCTCCCAATTTTTTTTTTTAAGTGGGTGTAATCATATAACACTCATGTATGATAATGCTTACTTATTTTTTTTGGTTTTAAGTGGGGTTCAATTACATATTACTTATACAATCTATGACAACCCGAATTTTCCCAATGTAATTTTCTGAGATATATATATATATATATATATATATATATATATATATATATATATATATATATATATATATAATTTTATTTTTTCTTTAAATCACACCAAAAGGGAAAATCCGGACCGCCAGATCGCAGAACACAATCTGATACAAAATATTTGGTATAAACATATGGTGTAATTAAAACTCCAGTTCTAATATCTAATATGTATAAAGTAACAGACACCAGTGATGGCCAACCATCACCAACATTAGTGAACATCGGTATACAAGTTCTAAGCCTTAACTTACCAAATCCACAATATCCAAAATATACGATCCCAAAACAGAAGACAAGGACGGAAGCTTCTCTTCTTCTAGTGCGTAGTCTGGGTCTTCCTCAAACCTATACCTATGACGTATGATCGGGAGTGAGCTAACATCTAAGCTCAATAGAAGAGCATCAATAGCAGTTACATCTTACTAATGACAGAGTTCAAAGCAGAAGCAGATCAGATATTCAAGACGGAATTCAAAGATTTAACAGATCAAATAATCGAATGGCAGAACAAAAGTAATAACATAGCAGAAATTTGATGACAGAAACAAAAGCTTGTATTTTCTTATTCACCATACCTAATTCATAGATTTTCATGTTCACTTTACTCATTGTGTTCACATCACTCACTATCCTCACTTCACTCACTACGTTCACTTCACTTACTCTGTTCACTTCAGTAACTGTATTCACTTATATAGGTTAAACAAGACGGATCATAACAAAACAGAACGAATCAGATTAAAACATACTGAACAGAACGAATCGGATTCAGAAGTTGGAAACAGAATAGTTAAAAGCATACTAAACAGAATGAATCGGATTCAGAAGTTGGAAACAAAACAGTCAGATCCTATGTGAAAACAGAACAATCAGATCATACGTGGAAACAGGAATGAAACAGAATATATCAGAACATATGTGGGAACATGACGGAAGCAAAACATATCAGAACATATGCAGAAATAAAATATCAGGTCGAATATAAAAGAAATCATGAATCAATTTATAAAATATAATTTTCATTGAGTTTCCCCTACCTTAATCTCGGAGTCATTCCAAAGCAATCCAAATGTCCTTATCTACGGTTTCTAACTCTCAATCTACATCACACATAACGATGATGTATTAAGGACTAATTCTAATTACTAATAAATTTGACATATTTATATGATTTCCCAAAAATGAGGCGGGAATGGGCAAATTCGTGCTAACTCAGAATTTGATCTAACTTCCTAATTAATTTTCACCTTCAAACCATTTGATTCAAGAGTTGTTAATTTACAAAAGTTATAGAGTTCGTTGTCCTCTTTCCAATGCCTTAAGAATCGCATCAATCAGAATTCAAAACAGAAAGTTATGACCAAAATACCGAAGCAGTGTCGACACTTCAGTCAAATTTGATCGATCGGATTCCAAAAAAAATCATACCTTCTTTTATATATATATATATATATTATACAATTTGATTGATTAAATTTTCAATTTGATCGATCAAATTCCAATTTAAACGATAAAATATAATTTGATCGATCGAATTTCAGATTTGAACTATCGAATACAATTTGATCGATCGAATTCTAATTTGATGGTTCGAATTTCGACGGGTTCATAACCCTTTGGGCATTCCATCCCGATTTCTCACCATTTTTCACCCAAACTTTCTACAAACAATCAAAGTAATTAATCCTAACATTTAAGCCATTAATCTAAACCATTAAAAACAAAGAAATCTAACATTTTGCCAATCGATTTCGCAACTTCAAGGAATGTTGCCAAAAAGGGTTTTGGAACGAAACTTTCGAATTTCCACGACGAATCCATAGAGATTGATCACAATGAAGTCAAGATGACATCGTTCATCCTTATGCATCGGTCTTAACCTATTCAAAGAGCGGAAGACGATCCAAGGTGATCGGCTCTTTGAAAACAGGGCTTCTATAGAAAAAGGGTTTCTAACGGAAAGGGGTTTGAACGGCTTGAGATTTTCTAGAGCGGCACTCAAGCTATGATCGCATTAATTGCTTCACGGAGAGTGTGGAGATTGCGGCGATTACATGATCAAAATCCCCCAAGGTTTGACGGGTGACGATTTTCCAAGACGTGGGGCTCGACTCTCTCTCTTCTTCTCAATTTCAAAAGGCTTTACTTAGCCTCTAAGCAACCCACCTCCTCTCTCTCTTATAACCCATGAAACCCAACTCAAATATCTTTGATATTTGACCCCAAGTTCTATCCTCTTATCCTAGGTTCGGTTTGGTGTTAAGCGGCACACCGCAAGTTGGTGTACGGCTCATCCACTAAAGGCCCAAATACACATTTAAGCCTTAATCCATCCACACAAAGTTATCCTAATATCATATAATAATTTATTTTTATATAAAAATCATAATGACATCGGTTTCCGTGTTAGATACGTACACAGGGTCAGTTGAGTTCAGGTTCGGATTTTTCGGGTCATTACATTCTTCCCACCTTAAAGAATTTACGTCCTAAAAAATCGACGTGTCATATATGAAAAGGTATGGATACAATTCAACATGTTCAAAAGTGGGGTCATAACAAAGTAGGGTCATTACATTTCACCCCACCTAAGAGGAATTTTAGCCCTCGAAATTGATCCTTATACCTGTAGTGTGTATCATAGGAAACCAAATGCACAAGAAATCGAAACCATTTATTAACAAGGGAAATCATACATTTACAAGGGCTAAACCCCACCACCACAAAAGTTTACTGCAAAAAAACTTACACCAAAGATGTCCATTTTCTCATGGAGTTCATACAAAAGATCAAAGACATTAAGTACCTACAAGGTGCAAACCCAACTCTTGAGTTTCTGACCAACTCACCTACGAATGTGTTTCGCTCCTTATGTGGGGACAATCTCTTATCCGATGTCCAACCTGTCCACATTTAAGGCATGCTCCCTTAGCCCACCAACAGTCGTCTGACTTATGACATTTTCCACACCTTACACAGGACTCAACCGATGCTGATGAAGTACCGTGTGAAGATTGCTGCACCCCTGATACTACAGCCATAGTAGGGTGTAAAAGACGGAAAGGTCGCGAAGACGTAGGCATGGATGGTCTCGAGTAAGCAGTCTGAGCAGGCTGAATAGATGCGGGCATCAATAGTCTCGGTACCTTACCTATCTGCTCGGAAGCATAAGATTGCACTTGACTTGTCACACTCCTATTTTGTTGGTCTCTCCACAAATACATCTTTTCACTTTCTTCCTTGGCAGTAAGGGCCTTGGACATAACCCTCGCATACATTTCTAGCTCAAAGATTGAGACGCTCTCTTGAATGTCAGGTTGTAAGCCAAGCTAAAATTTCTTGGCCCTCATCAATTCGGTGGTCACGTGCTGAGGTGCAAATAGCGATAATCTATCGAACTCAGCCCCATACTCTCGCACACTCATCTTATTATGCTCCAGTTTGATGAACTGGACCTCCCACTAGTGCCGTATCATCCTGGGAAAGTATTTATCATTGAATATCTCTATAAATTCTGCTCAAGTCCATGGCATATTGGGAACTTCCAACTCCCTCATTCTGGACACCGACTTCCACCACAGGTCAGCCTCACCATTCAGTTTGAAGGCTGCCCACCGTACCTTCTCAACTTCGGTGCATTGGAGCACCTCGAAGATCTTCTCCATCTCATTCAACCACTTCTCGGCCTCAAGTGGATCGACTTAACTCGAAAAGCTTGGAGGATGCATCTTTCTAAACTCTATAAACCCCCTAAAGGTTGGTTCTTGACTACACGTAACTCTGCTTGCTGAGCCATTGAGGCTGTCTATTGAGTCATTGAAGCCGTCTATTGAGCCATATTGCTAGCCAAGGCTTCCAACACCTGTCTATCACTACCACTATCATTGCCACGCGACGTACCCTTACCTTCAAGAACATTCGTCATGCGGACTGTTCTCGGTCTGCCTTTACCTCCTCTGACACGTGGGGCCATGCTGATCTATCATATTCAATAAAAAGATTCAATCAGAAGTGATCATGATGACCCACAACCCTAACCTAACATAGACTGACTCTCCTATGTTCCGACAGAATCTAATGCCATATTTCCGCACTTAGAGCTATGGCTCACAGTCTCCCATAAGACCTAAAGCCTAAGCTCTGATATTAACTGTGACACATGGTGTCACAGATGACCTGCCCATATGGTGTTCTTCAGGATCCAATACCATATCTCTGATTTCCCATAAGACTTAATGCCTAGGCTTTGATACCAACAGTCATAGCCCGAAATTTTCCAACGTAATTTTCTGAGATATATATATATATATATATATATATATATATATATATATATATATATATATATATTCTTTAAATCACAACCAAAAGGGAAAACTTGGACCGCCAGATCGCAAAACACAATCTGATACAGAATATTTGATATAAACATATGGTGTAATTAAAACTCTAGTTCTAATATCTAATATGCATAAAGTAACAGACACCAGTGATGATCAACCATCACCAACATTAGTGAACATCGGTACACAAGTTCTAAGCCTTAACTTACCAAATCCATAATATCCGAAATCTACAATCCCAAAACAAAAGACAAGAGCGGAAGCTTCTCTTCTTCTAATACGTAGTCTGGGCCTTCCTCAAACTTATACCTGTGACGTATAGTCGGGGGTGAACTAGCATCTAAGCGCAGTAGAAGAACATTAATAGCAGTTACATCTTACTAATGACATAGTTCAAAGCAGAAGCAGATCAGATATTCAAGACGGAATTCAAAGATTTAACAGATCAAATAATCGAATGGGAGAACAAAAGTAATAATAGAGCATAAATTCGATGACAGAAATAAAAGCTTGTATTTTCTTATTCACCATATCCAATTCACAAATTTTCGTGTTCACTTTACTCATTGTGTTCACATCACTCACTATACTCACTTCACTCACTGTGTTCACTTCGTTCATTGTGTTCACTTATGTATGCTATGCAATGCGTACGGATCGCCCCTGTACAGGCCCACTATGTATGCTATGCAAAACATACGAATCGTCCCATAGAGGCCAACTATATATGCTATGCACTATATACTGTGTATGGATAACCGCCATACCGGTCCACTTGTCAATGTCTACTCACAGTCAAATGTTCAGATATGTTCTCGATATTCTTATTCACACTCAGATACGGGGTTCAAGGTTCAAGTCTCTTGTTTCTAAGGCTCAGAGTCCAATAATCCACTCTAATTTCAATAAGTATAGTTCAGGTCTACGGTCATCCCTCATTTTAAACAAAGACTCTTAACGTAATTATATTCCCTATTGTCTTAGAGTTTAACTAAAATGGGTTATAGTGCGATAGCTTCATAATCACGCTTTTGAAAGGACGGGGTTCGTAGTAACCTGGATGTACTTCGTATGACATCTCATAACACCATAGAAGAGTTGCATCCGTACATAGACGCCTATGTTCCAAGTTCCACGTGCCTGAGAAAGAGACCTCGCTATGACTTGTCTCACAAGTTTTCAAAGATTCAAATGTTGTCAGATTACTAAAAAAGTGTTTCATGTTCATTCAAATTCAAAGTTCATATGCAGGTTAAATAAGACGGATCATAATAAAATAGAACGAATCAGATTAAAACATATTGAACAGAACGAATTAGATTCAAAAGTTGGAAACAGAACAGTCAAAAGCATACTGAACAAAACGAATCAGATTTAAAAGTTGGAAACAGAATAGTCAGATCATATGTGGAAACAGAACAATCAGATTATACGCGGAAACAAGAATAAAATAGAATATATCAGAACATATGTGGGAACATGACGGAAACAAAACATATCAGAATATATGCGGAAATAAAATATCAGGTCGAATATAAAAGAAACCATGAATCAATTTATAAAATGTAATTTTCGTTGAGTTTCCCCTACCTTAATCTCGAAGCTGTTCCAAAGTAATCCAAATGTCCTTATCTACGGTCTTCAACTCTCACTCTACATCACATATATGATGATGTATTAAGGACTAATTTTAATTACTAACAAATTTGACGTATTTATATGATTTTCCAAAAATGAGGCGGGAATAGGCAAATTCGTGCTAACTCAGAATTTGATCCAACTTTCTAATTAATTTCGACCTTCAAAACATTTGATTCAGGAGTTAATTAAATCATAAAGTTGTAGATCTTGTTGTCCTCTTTCTAACGCCCCTAAAATCGCATCAATCAGAGTTCAGAGCAAAAAGTTATAGCCAAAATACCAAAGTAGTGTCGGCACTTCAGTCAAATTTGATTGATCGGATTCCAATTTGATCGATCAGATTCTAAAAAAACCATACCTCTGTTATATATATATATATATATATATATATATATTATACAATTTGATCGATCGAATTTCAATCTGAACGATTGAATACAATTTGATCGATCGAATTTCAGATTTGAACGATCGAATACAATTTGATCAATCGAATTTCAGATTTGATCGATTGAATTCCAATTTGATGATTCGAATTTCGACGGGTTCATAACCCTTTGGGCATTTCCATCCCGATTTCTCATCATTTTTCACCCAAACTTTCTACAAGCAATCCAAGTAATTAATCCTAACCTTTAAGCCATTAATCTAAACCATTAAAAACAAAGAAATCTAACATTTTGCCAATCGATTTCGCAACTTTAAGGAATGTTGCCAAAGAGGGTTTTGGAATGAAACTTTCGAATTTTCACGATGAATCCACAGAGATAGATCACAATGAACTCAAGATGATGTTGTTCATCCTTATGCGTCGATCTAAACCTATTCAAAGAGCGGAAGACGATCCAAGGTGATCGGCTCTTTGAAAACGGGGCTTCTATAGAAAAAGGGTTTGAACGGCTTAAGATTTTCAAGAGCGGGACTCAAGCTATGATCTCGTTAATTGCTTCGCAGAGAGTGCAGAGATTGCGGTAATTACACGATCAAAATCTCCCAAGGTTTGACGGGTGACAGTTTTGCAAGAAGTGGGGCTTGGCTCTCTCTTTCTTCTTCGTAATTTCAAAAGGCTTTACTTAGCCTCTAAGCAACCCACCTCCTCTCTCTCTTATAACCCACGAAACCCAACTCAAATATCTTTGATATTTGCCCCCAAGTTCTATCCTCTTATCCTAGGTTCGGTTTTAGTGTTAAGCGGCACATAGCAAGTCGGTGTACAACTCATCCACTAAAAGCCCAAATACACATTTAAACCTTAATCCATCCGCACAAAGTTATCCTAATATCATTTAATGATTTATTATTATATAAAAACCATGGTGACATCGGTTTCCATGTCGGACACGTACACGGGGTCAGTTGAGTTCGGGTTCGGATTTTCGGGTCATTACACAATCATTAAAATGGTGCTATTACTTAATATTTTCAAGTATTAATGTTTGATAGAGGCTTTAATATTAATTCTGGAAATTAGCAAATACAAGAGGGACAAGTGAGGAGGGAGCTGCTTCATCCAAGACCTATAACCAGTACCATTGTGAGCTAAAATTTGCAAGAGCATCAGCCACCACTACCCTAGTTTTCCTAAGCAGGATTACATTCGATCAAAATTTGTGAACCAGCTAACCGTGAGATAGAAAGGTTAGTGAACTCATCACCAATCACTGATATCACTTGCCGTGAGTCACTTTCGATCGATATTTTATAGCAAACTTGTAGTTTACAGCAAAACTTTCAGTCTCGTAATGTACAATATTATTCCCTGCAAGCCATACGGACCATGCATTTACAAAGAGAAAAGCTGCCCCCACGTCCTTGGGTAAAGGTTTCGCATCACACTATCTTTGGAAGAGACAGAGGACATGTTTGATTGGATAGAGTTTAAGGGCACTTGTGGTTACATGTGACGGAGTTTAAAAACACGTTAACGCGTTTACTCTTTGGTCTATCAAACGATCGCTCGAAGTCAATTTGCCAATTAAAACGTTGAAACATGTTTCATTTGACAATCAAACGTATGAAAAATAATGCCTTTTTCATGTGGCCGACGTAGTACGTCGTTTCTCAGCAGAAGTGAGTAGCAACCTGGGCATGGCCCATCAGGTAGCCGCGTCATGCACCCAAAATTTTGGGGGCCCATATTCTTGGAAGTCTTTATGAGGCATTGGTTTGTATAATTTCTAATCTACTAAAGTAATAAATCAAGTCAATGAGTTAGTTGGTTAAGCTACTTGTGTTTTTTTACTTTTTACTCAATAGGTTATGGGTTCAACTCTTCTCATGTCTCATATTTACTTTTTTTTATGGGTCTGATTGGGTCTCTGTCGGGTTAGTGTTGCTTATGGGTCGGGTCATTTGACCAATTAGAAAATTTCGGACCGCCAGATCGCAGAACGCACTCCAAAAATAGAATTTACTTGGTACATCCGCACGCGCGGAAATCAAAGCAGTTATAATGCATGACAGAATGAAATGATTCCATTCTATACAGAACATCTAAAACAAAATAACCGAATTAAAACTACCGGTAATTGCCGATCATCAGCTAAACAGTCGCGTACAAAATGAATATACAATACAAATTCTAATTCTACGAAGTTTCGTGAATATACCAAGTCTAAAGTCCAAAGGTCACTAGACCAAGTCCCAAAGTCAAAGATTTACAGGATCCTCTTCAAGCCTGATCCAAATCTGTATCTGTGACGTATGGTAGGGGTGAGCTAACAGTCTAAGCTCAAGAGAGGAAAACTCAATACAAAAATCATATCTTATCAAATCAAAGAACATATTCGATGACTAAATTTAAAAACACTTTTCATGTCAAATACAAAATTTAAAATAATACTGAGTTCGGAATCATAACTAAAACATGTCAAATCAGAAAAACAGACATATCACGTTAGAAAGCAAAACTTATCATGTCAGCAAACAAAACTGTGTCATGTCAGAGAACAAAGACGTATCGTATTAGAATGCGGAACAAAACAGGAACAAAACAAAAACGGAGCACTGAAACAAAGTGGGAACAAATTCAAGTAAGAAAGCGAAATAGAACGGAACATTGTACGAAAACAGAGTCATCTAAGAAACAGAACGTATCAGATAACATAAACAAAATCAGAAACATATAAGAAACACAAAAGTATAAGAATCCAAGTATTAGATCAAAACATCGGATCGAAGCATCCCTTTGTGGGAATAGGATAAAAACCCCGGAGCCTCGACTCCTCTTTGTCACCAATGTGTGACCAAAGCATCATATCAAAACAACAAAACGGAATCGAGCATAAAATGGAACAAAGCTAATAATGGAAGTAGAAACGAAATCATGTCAGAAAGCATGAACATAATCATATCAGAAAGCAGATCGATCCACATATAAGACCAAATCAACCCTTAGTGGGAACAGGGTAAAAACCCCGGAGCCTCAACTCCTCTTTGTCACCGATGTGTGACCAAAGCATCATATCAAAACATCCTTTAGTGGGGAATAAAATACTTCACATCAAGGCATCCTTAGCAGGGAACAGAAACATATTAGATCATAAACATGTGACCAAAGCATATAACGGAAACAAAGCATCAAATCAAAACATCCTATAGCAGGAACAGGGTCAAAACCCTGGGGACTCCACTCCTCTTTGGAAAGCAATCAATGTGGCCAAAGCATCCGATAGCGGGAACAAAGCATTTCGTAGTGGAAACAAGGTCGTAACCCCGAGGACTCCACCCCTCTCTTGGAGACTCTACTCCTCTTTGCCACATGATTTCAGGGTCATACAATTCACATTCAAAATTCATAGTTCAATGTTCAGTGTTTGCTATTCAGAGTTTAGAATACAAAATCAGAGTTTAGATAAAGAGTTCAGAGTTTAATGATAGAGTTCAGAGTTCAAGATACAGAGTTCAGAGTTCAATAATAGAGTTCAAAGTTCAAAGTTCAATGACAGAAGTTCAATGTTGCAATGCGAGTCAAATGTCACAAGATTTCAATGTTCAGACAAAAACGGATTCTTAACAATCAAATGAATTTCAAATATTCAACTGAAAAATGATTTCTATAAAATCAAAGTTCTAAAATATAAGATTCAGTGCAAAATTGTCATTAAAATCTATGATTAAAGTCAAAAATATAATCGTGCATTGAACTTCCCCTACCATTCCAAATTCAAATTCAAGGTTTTTAATATTCAAATACGGTTAAATCTGACAAATCTAAATCCATTTCTAACCATCATACTCAATTTGATTCTATCAAGGAATTCCATGCATCGGAATAAAATGCAATTGTGCATTGAGTGTCCCCTACCTTAAATTCGGAGCTGTTCAAAGCGATCTAAAGACCCTCGTCTATGGTCTTCCACTCTTAACCTATATAACATTAAGATCATAATACGTGTCAATGGTGGCGAAAAATGAATTGGCTCAAAGTTTTACGAAGTTTTTCAAAGAAAAATTGAACTAGCCAAAGCAGAGTAAATCGATTGATCGATTTCAAAAATTGATCGATCGATTTCTTCAGAAATTTTGCATCTCCCTATCCTGTCAAAATCGATTGATTGATTTTCGAAATTGATCGTTCGATTTTGACAGATTCTGTAGCCCTTCGGGGTTCTTCTTCCTTCAATCCAAAACACCCAAAACCCATTTCATACATTCCAAACTCACATAAATCAACGCTAAACTAATTCCACACAAATTAAATTAAGTCTTACCTTCTAATATCGTGCATGCAAGTTCTATGGTGATCAAATTGATGGATTTGACAACAAACCCTCTCGTTCTTCCAACGATCCAATCTCTTCTCTCCGATCATAACGACGCCAAATTTGAAGATCAAATCCTTCAAACGCACACGATGAACCTAAAGCCTCCACTTGAGCAACGGCGGATCTTACAAGATCACGGACATTGGTGGTTTCTAAAACAACCAAAAGAGGGTTTTAGAGAGACGGAACCCTCTCGCTCTTCCCGGATTGCAACCACGTGCAAGATCGATGCTCTCTTGCATAGCTAATCATAGAAAATGGGAGATTGAGCGGAAAATCAACAACGCAAACGGGTTTCGGAGGGCATGAGGTTGGAGCCTTTTCTCTCAAGCTCACCTTCTGTCTCTTCAAATTTCCATACAATGCAAAGAGGTGTACCTAAAAAGCCTCTCTTATGCATTTGGTTCCGACTCGGTGTGAAGTTTGCACACCAAGCTAGTGCACTAACTCTTATCCAAGTACACATGGGTTTGCTTCAACGTGAAGCTCGCAAGTTAGTGTGTTTCCTCTCATCCAAAGTGATTTGGTTTGATGTGAGGCTATCACACCGTCAACGGTGCATCAGTTCTTATCTAAATAATTTCGATTCAGTGTGAGGCTAGTACACCATGAGTCGGTGTACTGCCTCTCCATCTGTAATGATCGAAAAATTTGAACTTGAACTCAACTGACCCTATGTACGTGTCCGACACGAAAAACGAGGTCACCTTAAAGATTTTAAAAGAAATAATTAAATATGTTTGGGATAAATTGTGTGAAAATAATTGAGGTTTGGTCAGTCACATAAAATATCATTTTATCACCTTTAACGTAGTAATGCTAGGACTTAGTTTACTACTAATATGATGATGATGTGTAGATATTAAAGAAAAATAATAAAAAAGAGCCAAAGTGTTAATATTCATCAAAATAAACTTAAAAAATAGTAAAAAGATGATTGAGTATAAGAAGACGATTCGCCGCCTATGAAAGCTGAGAAATCATAGTTTACGATTGAGCGCTAATACTGAACCCAAAGAAAGAAGAAAAAATAAGAAATCCTAATTTACGATTCTTCAAAATACGATTATTCAGAAAGTGATATAGAAAAGAGCGATCGTTCATTATAGAAAATTATCCAGTATGAAAGTCATGAAAGAAAAGAAAATCGTGAATTACGATTTTCTAAAGAAAGAAGAAAAAAATCGTGATTTACGATTTTTCCAGAATAGAAGCTTTCTACTGCTATTACTACTGTTGTTGATCATGTGAGTGAAGACTATTACCGTCCTGCACAGAATTAGAAGAATCCTTGAATTAAGAGTTTAACTGATCACGAATCTGAGAAGATTGATGAAGATATACTTCGAAGATTTCTACTGCTGTTACCAAGGAAATAAATCAGGAACACATCAACCATTGGAAAGCAAGGAAGAATAAAATTAGAAGTAGAGTTATATTAGGATAGTTAAATTTTTTTATTAGAATTAAAAGTCTTGTAAATTGACCCCTTATGATCTATAAATAAGAGGGCTTGGAATAGGAATAATTATCGAAGAATTTTAGCATCAATTGACGCCTGAGATTGGATTTTCTTCTGATCAGTAGCGTAAAATAATTAGAGTAGATTAGATATCCAAGGTTCCTCGATCACAATTGACGACTGGGATTGAGAGCTGGAAGATTAGTGTAGATATCTGTAATTTTTCAGAAGCAATTGACAACTGCGGCTAAGGGGTGAAGGATATATTTTTATTGCTTTCTAGATTAGATTTATTTTTATAAAATTTACTGCTTTGTATTTGAGTTTTAATTTGAATTGACGACTCAGGTTGGAATTTGTAGATTAGTGTAATGATATTTATTTTTCCATCTTTAGTTTTCTAGAGTTTGATTGACGCCAAGATTTTAGGAAATTATTGATTAGATTAAATCTGTATTGATAGAATTTTAATGTTGGTTGATGACCAATACTAGGAGACTTGACATATAGTATAAAGGTATTATTTAATTTCATAAATATCCAAGAGCAAAAGATTGTAATTTACGACCATAATATGAAGTTTGACAATTAGGATTTATTTTCTGCAATTTAGTATAAAAATTATTCTTTTATTCATATTTCTCCAGTAGATTAGATCTTAAGGATAAATAGAAGTTTTTGAAATAAGAATTTGAATATAAAGATATAAATATATTAATTAAAAGATAAACAAACTTCCTCGTGGGAATGATCCTATCGCTAAGTTATAAATTTCATTGTGCGCTTGCAATAGGTTAAGACTTAATTATAAGATACATAGAAAATAGCGAGCCAAGGTTTTGGCGCCACTGTCGGGGAAGCGAATTTATTTTTATATTTGTTTTATTCATATCTTAATATTTTTATTCATTTAGAAACTAATATTTATCTTTCTCTTTTGATATTTCTTTATATTTTTATCACTTCTTAATCTTTTTGCAGGTTTATTTGGAACAGCAAATCAATGTTTCAACATCCCCTGATTAGAGAAGTCAGAGGCCCATATTTGTCTCTCTCTCTCTGCTTTCTAAAAAAAAAAATCAGAAAAAGCTAAAACTACAAAATAGTTTCGTTTCTGGTGTTTACATCATACTCGATCTCAAAGCCTAGATTTCTTTGAGTGTGACCTGGAAATTGAACTAACTCTCTTGCGTAATCTCACACTAAATCGAAGAGAGTTCCCAACCATGGCTGACGACTGTTCTATTCAAACACACTTCAGCCTGGTTGCCCTAACTGAGCCCTCTTGTATAGTGATACTAGAGGTAGCAGTAGGTCAAAATTTTGAGATCAAGTCTCACATACTCCAGTCGCTACGGACCTTTCATGGGCTTGACCGAGAAGACCCCTATCAATACCTTAGGGACTTCATAGAACTTTACACCATGTTCCAAGCTCCAAACACCAACAGTGAAGCCTTTAAATTACGACTGTTTCCCCTCTCTCAAAGATAGGGCGAAGGCGTGGTTAATTTCATTACCCGCCAGAAGCATTACCACCTGGGAAGCACTCTAGTCTAAGTTTCTGGGCGAGTACTTTCCAATTGGTAGAACTAATTAAATTCGCCAAGCCATTCAGGACTTCAAGCAAATGCCTGGAGAATTATTCCATGAGAGTTAGGCCAGGATGAAGGATTTATTATGAAAGTGTCCTTATCACGATGTGCCGAAATGGTCCATCGCACAAAGTTTCTATCAGGGATTAAGTGAGACCAACTAGTCTACAGTTGATGTCGTTAGTGGAGGAGCCTTTATGACTCAAAACGGCCAATAGTCTTAGAATTTATTTGAAAAATTGGCCAATAATTTGAAGCAAAAACAGGCTTTACTTAGATCTAACCCATATGTTATTCACCACACCCCGCTCGCGAGGGGTGGTCTTTACGATATCAAGAAAGATAAAGTAAAGAAGGAGGATGACATAAGTGTAAAGGGTGCAACTCTTGAACAACAAATCGCTACTTTAATGTCTGCCAAACCGAGCACTATGGAGAGATCCTTGGCAAATTGTTAAATTGCCAAAGTTTCACCAAGAACCCTATTGCGCCATCATACCAAGTGGCAGGGGAGACCGAACAAATAATGGCCTTTTAGAGAGGATATTTTGGGAATACATATAATCCAGCTTGGAGTAACCATCCTGGATTTAACTAAGGTTCCACAGCGGGAGCACAACTATCAGCACAAGTGCAACCTCGATTTCCTCAGACCCAAGTTTTCCACCAAAGGCTTTAACCACCGGCTACACAGCCCCAATTAATTCCACATAGCAATATGCCTGATGGCACGGTTGTTCAAATCCTCTGGGATTTGTAGCAACAGTTGCATCAGCATTCTAAGGATTTACATCAACTTTCTCAGTTCTTTTAGATGCTACATTCACATACTCAATCCATGACGAAGCTGGAGAGCCTGATAGGCCAATTAGCTTCTCAAGTGGCTAAAATGGAGAGTGGTAAATTGCCTACGCAGCTAGTGAATAATCTTAGAGGACAAGTATTCCTGGGACAGACATTGGCTCCCCAAAACCAAGTATAAAAACTTCTTGGACTGTCGAGTTATCGACTCATCCATAGCACCAATTCTAAATTATGTAAACTATTTCTTTTCTCTTCTTTAAGTATTATAGTACTACCTAAATCGTTGGAAAATGATAGATCGTAGTTTATACCTACTATATATCATAACGAATAATCGTATGGATTTACGATTAATCGTGAGTGTGTCTAAGTAGAAGCTCAGCGACTGTGATTCTTATTCACTAAAGGCTAGAATCAATGTACGATTCTAGGTGAAACATGTGTGATGACCGACTTAGCAAGTCATCACTGAAAATAGGACCTACATATTTGTAAAAGGGGATATGTTGGCCCCATTTTCAAAGCCTTTCAGTTTTTCCTCTCTTAGCTTCCCTCTCTTTTTCAAAATTGCCCATGAACTTAACCGTTTTGCCCCCCAATCTGTTGTGATTTTAATCTTGTTTTAAACTTGCAAGTGCACGAATCGAATTGTAGTAAGTGGGTGCAGAGTATGAGATCGTTCCCACGAAGATTGCTTAAAAAATTATCAAGAGGAAGTAGCAATTAATCACAGGAACTATCACAAATCTAACACAATATTCAAACTAGTTTTCCGATTTTGCAGTCATGTGAAAGAAATAAATAAATAACAATATACTGAAATTTAATGTAAGATATAAAGCGAGGTTTGGGATGCTAAATCCTCCCATCCATTGTTTAACATTTACCATCATATATCTAACTGGTTGAAATTCAAGAGATGCAAGACATAAGATTGTTGTTCTTTCAAAATCACAAAAGAAATCGACAAAACATTCACTGTAAAAGAAATTTAGTTCTAATGATGATAAATAAATGTTACAGGCGAAATGAACAAAACATTTACTGTAAAAGAAATTTAATTATAATGACGATAAATAAATATTACAAACCAAATGAATAAAACATTTACCGTAAAAGAGGTTTCTAATGACGATGAATAAATGTCTCAAATATTAGCAATAAAGAACTCGGTGTAAATTCCAAATCACAAATCCGCGTTCATGGGAAGAGTATGACTAAATCCCATACCTTAGAAATGGTATTCGGTATTTACATAGATCGACAAGAACAAATAAGCGATAAAACCAAACTGCATCAAACATTAAATTCCAACCACAGATCTATGATAAATAAATAAAACCTAGGATGAAATTCCTTAGATCTCAATCTCAAAGAAATTTAGTCACACATACTAGAAATGAACAACATAATTGAAAGACAATGAAAATAACATTAAAATACCGTAAGAGAAGCTTTAATAATTCTAAGGTAAACTTTGATCCAAGTACAATTCTTCTTAAAGCCGTAAAATGAAACTAAGCTAAAATCTAAACCTAGAAAATGGGAAAAATAATGCTTGGAAGAATCAAAGGGAAAGCCAAAAGAAAATTAAAAAAATGCTAAAGAAAATAAAAGCTCCCCAAAGGGAGAGACCCCTAGAACTAATTCCTAAGTTTGCTTAAATAGGTCCTCAGCTCCAGATTTGAAATTCAAATTCAAAATTCAAACTCAAGGTCCAACAGTCCATTTGTTCCAGTGAGAGTTAGTTTTATGCTCTTCTATACTTCCAATTGCATCCAATGGTAAAATCTTCCTGAAACAATTAGATCTTTACAAATATGTCAGATTGCCCTCATCGGATGGTTAAATATAGGCTTAAAGGAGTAAAATATGATCATATTTCACCACTCATCACACCTCCAAATCGACACTTTGCTAGTCTTCGACCAAAGGAGAAAATAAATAAACTGAAAAATAAACTAACATCCTAATGCCACTTTCGTAGCGATTGTATTTAGTGTATGCAACAAGCCTTTAAACCGCTTGGTGATCCCTAGTGGAGGAGTTTTATTTCCTGAGGGTTTTCAGTGAAGTTACTCACAAACTTCAACACATTTTTAAATCATCAACAAAATTGAGTTTTCAAAACATGGTTTTCATATATTTTTAACTTTAAAGCACAAAACCATTAATCAATTCAACATGCGAATTCTTCATTTCAAATAACAATGTTATACCAATCATACTTGTATTCATTCAAATTAGTTTAATGCTCAAATCGTTAGATAACTCATCCATTCATGCTTAAACATGTAGTGTGTGCATACCCAAACAAAGATTCATCCATCTCGAAACTAGTCCAAATAGTAAATCATCAGATCTCATGTCTCGACTCAATCCTCACTTTAGGTATACTCTCAAAATAGAAACACACCGATGATGAGTTCATTTTCGCTCACATGTGAGAGATCAATATAAAGCAAGTAAAAAGGTCTCACATGATAGAAGAAACACGACGTAATCAATGAACAAAAATAATTCTCATAAGAACAGATACTCGTATATCTTAAGCATGTCATATCGAGTGCCATAGGTATCACATATTCACTTTCCACAAGACAGTTACTATATCAAGATCGGATTATGAAGGTCTTTTTAAGGTTGTCATGGGGTTCGGGTAAGGGTAAGAAAGAAATGGAAGTTGAGATTCAAAATTTCTGAGAAATTGGAAAGGAAACTAACTTCTGATTTTTCTATTTCTTTTCTTTTTCTTTCCTAATCTCTCGCTATTTTTCTCAATATTTTTTTATTTTCTCAACTTTATTTTCTTTTCTCACTCATTTTTCTTCTTTTGAATTTCATTTTCTTGAAGCACCTCATATTTTTCATTCTTTTTTAATTTTTCTTTTTCTTTTTCTCCCCCTTTTTTTTCTGCCATATAGTCTCAATAAATACCACAACTTGGTATCTTTCTACTTACTCTTTTTTCGTTTATTTTTATCCCTCGTTTCTAATTTCTCAGAAATAAAAAGGGTAAGACTGAATTTTCAGAAATGGTGCAGGGGTAAAGGTTAACGTGGCTTATCAAAGAATGTATAAAGGTAAATTTTTCAATAAGCTCAAAGGGATACTAGAAGGATAAATTTATATGAGGTGAGGTATTTTAAGTACAAACGAGCCAAAGGTGGCCTTCAATCATGTCATCAAAAGATGGTAATCTTGCTTATTTGTCTTGAGTAAACATACACTACGTTTTAGCACAATGATATGAATTTAATATCATACAAAGTCACAGGTCAAAATAAAATGTATGAGATTATACAAAAATAATTCGTATTCAAAGATAACTGTGACTTTATGAAAACTCTCATCAAGAGGACGAGAAATTAGCTCTAAAGCTCACCAGGTTTAGTCTCCACTAAGAACCAAGGATTCAAAGTTTAAAATAGTCCATTGATTTCTAGATCTTAAGCATGGTATACGTGCATAAAAGTGTCTAGGCATGAATTTCAGAGCCATCCTCAAATTATCACCTTAAATTTCATCCTAGATACAAGTAATCAAAATATGACATCAATATTTTCAAAATTAAATTCACATGCATTATTAACTAAAGTTTGAAAACCATCACAAAATAACATGTGTGATGGCTTCAAAATATTTTTTATTTTATTTTATTTATTTATTTATTTATAAATTTAGTTTTAAGGGTATCATAATAATAGTATCACAGAAACTACTCCCCCAAACCTGAATTGAACAATGCCCTCATTGTTGATAATAAATAAAATATTAGAGTAAGGTGAGAGAACATACTTGAAGTAATGATTTGATAGCATATGAAAAGGGGAGAGATAGAAAATCCCCCCCCCCCCCCAAACTTGTATAAAAGCATACCAAGCTATCCAAGCATCCTCACCACACAAAAAAGAATATTAACAATATAGGGGAAATTATCAAAATTAACAAAACGCTACTCGAATAACACTATCAAAATCATAATCAATCATAAAAAAGAGTGTATCTAAGCATTTAATTTTTTTTTAAAAAGAAAATTAAAATTAATCTACAAGGTGTAAATACAATCCGAGTGCACCAGGATCTCAAATTTTCATGAAAAATTTTCTGAGAATGATCAGTGGCTTATTTAATAGTCCCTCCATTTCTCTGATCAAGGACTTGGTTACACCCCCATGATGTGCTCAAGTTCCACCACTACGGTCCATCTCTACACTAAAAATCTCTACCCTGTACTTGGCATTCCCAAAATCATACTCCAGATTCAAACCCATTATTCTTTTGTCGGCATTCTGTTGATTATCTATGTATTCAATGAATGGGCAACAAATTTAAAATTCCTCTTTCTCCCCCAAACTGAATTCATACTCATCGAAAAAAGTTATGTTTCCCTTATTAGGTGTAGTAAGGGTATCATTTTTTTTTTCTCTTGTCTTAATTTGATTCTCAATTCCCTCCTCGACATAATTATCGTTTGATCGGTACTGAAATATGATCATACTTCGCACCCTAATATCAACATTTGACTATCCGATGAAGGCATTCTAATGGCTATTACGCAGTTTTAGTGGTTTCAGGTATTCGTGATCGTTGGATCTTGAAAAGACATAAAAGAGCATAATTAAGGATAATATGGGAGCATTGGACGAAAGGGCTAATAAAAATATCGAAATTCGTGAAAAGAATTGATTGGTCCAGCCACAAGCAAGAGAATGGATATGCCATATGTCAGGCTCAATCGATTGAAATTTAGAAATCAATCGATTGAGTTAGATGACAACTGTTTCCATCATAAATTCAAATTTATAGTCAATCGATTGAGATTTAAATTCAAATAAGTCCACCACAATTCAAAATTTGAATTCAATTGATTGACCTATACATAGAAACTTTTTCACCCGAGCCCTATATAAAGAGAGCAATGCTTAGGGTTTAAGGGGGCTTCTTTTAGTGGCCTTCTTGGCTAACTTTCTTAGTCTTTTTCTTAGGTTTTCTGTATTATTTTTTTTAGTGCTTAATTTTAAATTATGATAATTAGTTTATAAGTAGGAACCAAAGCTTTGTAAGGTTTCGAATCTTTCCCTAAAAGATCTGAACATTTGATAAATTAAAGAACGTGTTTGATGGTTTTGAATCTGTGTCTTGCGTGTGGATCAGAGATGAATGACTAAAATCGTTCATTCAAGGAGGAAGCGACCCCTAGATAAGTAGTTAATTTATTTTCATTCAATCATTTCTTTTTATAAATATTGAATCGTATGACATTCAAGCCATATGATTGGACCTTACTGTCGTGATTTAGAATTTTGAGATACGCTATGCTTTTTACATGATTCATACCGCAATGATAGGTTGAGTCATCGTTTTTAGATAGGGTATGCCGGATCAATAGTCACGTTTTTTATAATTCATTATTCTTAGAGTTAAATGATTGGATCTTACTGTTGTGAGTTAGAATTTTGAGATACGCTATGCCTTTTACATGATTCATACCGCAATGATAGGCTGAGTCATCGTTTTTAGATAGGGTATGCCAGATCAATAATCACATTCTTTTTGTTTTATTTTTCTCCTTGATAAATAATGATATATATTTGACATAAAAATGTGTGATTGATTGTTGATAGAAAAATTATAAATCTAGGGTTAGCGAACTCCTTGATTATCTTTTCATCGTTGTTTGATTTTTCATTATTTTCCTTGCTTAAGCTTTGTTTAGATATTTTTATTTTTATGTTTGTGTAGTTGTTAATTTTTATCATGACAAAAATCTCGCCTTTGATACTTCCTTAGGTTCGTTTGACGTTTCTAAAAAATAATTAAATTTTATTCTTCCCTGTGGGTTCGACACCCTTGATTTCACCGTGCTACGATAGATCTTGTGCACTTGCAAGGGTACAATTTAAAACTGATCATCGTTCCATTCCATTTCCTCTTCTCCTTGAACTCGCACTACCTCAATGCTCGCTGTGTCACTTTCAAGAATAATGACCAATTGGTCATGCTTATAATTCTGAATGAAATCAGAGGGGTCCTCTTGAATATGTTATTCATTCCGATCGGTATCAATCAGGGACTCCTCTATTTCATCTTCAATTTGCAACTGCTTAGCCACCTCACTAAGTTGAGATTGTAACCTAGAAATTCTTTGAGTTGTCGTGTGCACAAAACTTTTTAAATATTCTAAGAAGTAAGAAGAAATTTGGGCTGGTTCATATGGTTTTGTGTTTCGAAAGTATTGAGTTTGCTACAAAAACTCATAAGAAAAGTTATTGGGGCAAGAACTTTGATCATCGTTAGGCATCATATCACAATAATATGAGGTGTCTGATTTGAAGTTCATGATCAATAGATCTCTAGTACATAAAATTGAAGCAAAACACGATACTTGTCATATGATCTATTATTGTCAACTGCTGAATTATATAATAATCTTTGACTCCATTAATCAAATGATGGAAATTATATTTTGTTCTAATCTTTTGCAATTGATTTCTTTAAATCATGGCATTCAAATCAAACGACTTAGATGGTGCTTTCACATAGTAAAGGTTGCCAAACTTGCAAGTCTTTCTTTTAAATTCGGTGCAATCACTTGAAAAGCGAGTGCAAGTAATGGCTCCCTCTTATATATTTTTACATTTAAATTTCAAAATTTTTGTTGTTGTACCAAAAAATATTTAACTTAGCAGTTGTGGTACATAAGTGATGCTGGCTGAAATAGAAATTTGTTTTTTTGTTCAAAGGAAGCTAAAACTTGCAAACGAAATTTGTACCATCTACGCTGCATGATTTAAAGACCGTGATGGAAAGATCTTTGAGGCCAAAGATTGGCACGAACTGCGATCACTATCACATGATTGAATAAAGTCAAGTGCCATCATTTGATTCAATGGTTGACTCTAACAACTCAATTGATAGAGATCATGCTTCGTGCTATCTTCAAATCAGACGACTTAGATGGTGTTCCACGTAGTATGATGAGTAGTGAAATAAGATGATATTTCACCCCTAAATACCTATATTTAGCCGTTCGATGAAGGCTATCTGATGAGAATTACTAGATTTGAAGTGTTTCAGGTAAATACAATCCAAATGCAGAAAACAGCCCAAGAATTCTGAAAATAATGTCAAAACACTGCAACTTTGGGTCATCAAGAACTTGGAGTGACTTGTAGCTCAATTTGGACCATCAAGACGGCCGAATTATGAAATTGTCAAAACATAAACATTGTAGATCTTTCTGTCCGCTTTCTAACGCTACAAGAATCATATCAATTCGAGTTCGGAGTAGAAAGATATGGCCAAAATACCAAAGTAGTGTCTGATACAAAAATGGGCTGGAATTCACGAAAATCTGGGAGGTCGATGTATCGACCCTTTTGCTCGATTAATCGAGGGGCAACAGTAGTCTGACATGGAATTGACTCTTTTAAGCAGATTTTTAAGGATTGTTGGAGGGTCGATGCATCGACCCTGACTTTCGAGCTGGGACACTTCTGCGACTTGGATACTATTTAATGCCAAATCAAACACTTCGAGAGGAGTTAGTTTTTAGAAGAGTATTTATTTTTTAGACTAGAAGTAGAGATAGAGAGTTTTTATTATTCCTTTTTGAGAGCTTTGTTCCTTTAATTTTTCAGTATTCCTTCCTTCAGTTTATTATTTTTGTTCAATTGATTTCTACATTAATTTCGTTTATGAAGATCATCGTACTTGTGGGTCAAAGTAATTTCTGTTGAAGTTTGAGGTATTTTTAATTCATTAAATTAATATTATTTTCCCTTCCTTATTTATTTATGTTATTTAATTACAGCATGTCTGGCTAAATTCATAGGGATGGGGATCTAATGATTCCCATCAGAGGAATGCACTTTTAATAATATAAATTTAAGATTAAAATATGAGATCTTATTTTATGGTTGTTGTGTTATCACGAACGGATGAAATCTCCGCCACTAACTGAGATCGAGTGTGCCAAGCCATGCCCTGAATCTCAGATCTGTGACGGTAATTTTACCCCAATCATTGTTATATGATATTTTTGCTTTTATTGTGTGGATCTAATTACGATTATGATCCAGGATCGAGTGTGCCGAGCTATGCCCTGGATCTTGGATCTGTAATGGTAATTTTATCTTAATTACTCCCTAATCTGAAATCAAGTGTGCCGAGCCATGCCCTTGATTTCAGATCTATGGTGGTATTCTTATTGGAATTTTCACCTACTTTGGGGATGATTTTTATTTGAATTTGAGATCAAGTGTGCCGAGCCATGCCCTTGATCCCAGATCTATATATGAAAATCATCTCTTAAGTTAAGTCCTGATTGCAGGGATGCAACGTGGAACCTATCGGGGTTTTGACCATTTATCTTCCATAAAAGATGCGTTTCAATGGTATATCTCATAGTTTAATCCTTAGATTTGTATTATGGAAAGAACAGACTAAAGATGGGAGGATTTAATATCTTCATCTTTATCTTCATCTTTATCTTTACTTTTGAATTATCAGTTGAGTTTTAGTTTGTAGTCAGTAATTGTCTTCTCACAAAATTAAATCATAAGACTGGTAGAATACTGTTATATCTTAGTGGATTTCTTGAATTACTGTCTTGTCTTTTTAGATCTTTCAAAAATAGTCCTTGTGGGAACGATCTCGTACTCCGCACCCACTATATACAATCTGATTCGTGCGCTTGCGAGTAAAACATTACAATTAAAAATTACATCATAGTACAAAATTTAAGAAATAACAGTCTTTCTCATAGTTGTCAGAACTTGGTAAGGGTACTGGTACATTTAGGTGAAAAAAGTTTCAGGTATGTTTTTGGTACGAAAATGGAACGCCATTGAAAGAAATAGATACGCTATAGGTACGGAAATAGAAATGAAATAGATGCATTATAGGTACGAAATAGATACAATATAGATACGAGATAGATTCGTCATAGAAATGTTATTGGTGTGAGATGCGAAATGAATATTTTGGAAAATGTGTGAAATTGATGTAACATTGGTACTTTTTTGGTAACTATATATGATAATAATATTGATATGTAAGGATTGATATTTTTATTTTTGAAGACAATGTTTCCATTTTACTCCAAACTTAATGAGAGGGGTGTTAAAACACCAACATAACTAGTTAACTACATCCATGCTTTCATTCAATAAGCTCACAAAATAAAAGAAATAAGATTAATCAATTCTAGGACAAGTCTTAAAGATCCATACCCAGTCACATATGTAGTTCCAAAACAAAAAGAAACAATCCCTTACAAAACAAAGAGAAACAACTTCACTCTCTAACTACTGATATTGAAGAGGCCTCATACCCTTTGGATCATTCATTGTAGCATAATTAGTTCCCCTTCTCCTTCCTCAATGTGCCTAAAAATCTGTAAACATTAGATTTTGACATAATCTAATGGATCTACAAAGGAAATTATGGAGAAGGGAGAGATTGAGCAAGAATTAGAAGTAATGATTAAAGGGGAAACTGGTTTCTTTTATAATAGAAACGAGTTTCAACAAAGATAGAAACTTGTTTCTCTTTTAAATGAAATTCGTTTCTATTTTTCATAGAAACACATTTCTAGAAACATTTCTGAAACGTTTCGTACTAGTCCCCGGTATTGGTATGCATGGGGACTGATATGATAGGGTAAAACATGTTTCTGGGTAACTATGGTCTTTCTTTTTAACCATGTGCCACGGTACAATTCTCGTGTGCAAGTTTTAGCTCCCTTTTCAAATCGCATATTTTGCTATAAAAAAAAGGAAATTTGATTTGTTTTATTAATGAATGAAATGCCCAAATATTATGAGACTGATATATATATACTATGTTAGATGTTATATAATCTAATAATGCTGATTGTTTAATGTGGAGGGAGTTAGTGGATTTTCCTTCTCACCGTATGCTCCATTTTGTCCTTGTGAACTATGTTTTGAGAATGTTGAGGTATCCAAGTTTCATTGTATTTGCAGTGGGCTTTTTCTTTGAAGGGCAGGGCAGACATTGACCTGTAAAAAATGTGCTTCATCATGGGTCTTTGGAGGATGTGGGGAGACAGAGAAATGATTTTTCTGAGAAATTTAATAGCTTGTGACGCTCGCTACAATTGAGCTGATTTTGCCTCATTGTTAAAGATTAAATCAATCCTGTCAGCGTTTCTCAAGCCCAGACTTTGGCGAAGGCCATAAAGTTAATCTAGGTGTGATGAGTTATTGAGATCTGATGTTACTAAATCTCATGCCATCCACTGCAATTGATATTGGATCTTGTGGTATTGGATCATCCTTCATCTTGTGATTTTAGTTGACCAACCTATATGTCAGAATCCTATTAGGAATTCTACCCACTTTATCGAACTCCCGATTGTGATGAATACGGAAAAATAAAGAAGATATAAAAGTACAATCACCCACAACACAAAAAATTTACGTGGTTCACCCAATCGCGGGTTCCATCCACGAGAGTATATGCACTACTTATGAACGTTTACAGCGCACACACTCTCTTTTCTTTATTGCAAACTCAATCAAGATCAAACACAATCTTCTACATCCAACACGCTGTAAAAACAAGGATGCAGTCCTTCAAAAAATAGAGAAGAGATCTGCCAGAATATAGTAACGATTCTGGCACATGAACGACTTCAATCGGATCTTCAATCCCCAAGTAATTCTTCAATACCTAGCCTCTCAATGTATTCACCACTGTTTTCTCTCTTCAAAACTCTCTCCAAACAATGCAGGAACCCTTGAGAAAAACTTCTGCTAATAGGCTCCAAAACACATTAGGAAACTCGACCCAGAAAATATTCCATTTTAGCCAAGTATTCAAACTGCGAAACTGAATGTGCCCAGAATTGATCGATCGACTTTAACACCTCGATCGATTGATTTCAGTGCGTGAGAAATCCAATATTATGTTCTCAGATCGATCGATCAATTTCCACCAATGAGCAAACTGTGCATTGGGATTAAACCTTATTCAACTAAGGTTTCATCCACAATTGCACCACCACCCCGATGGGCATCAACATCTTCGACACGTGTTAATGAAGTTTAGGAAATACCTAAACCTATTTTGTGTAACCGGCTTGGTCAACATGTTCGCTGCATTCTCTTTTGTATCGTTATTCTCAACTGATATTTCTTCATCTTCTATCATATCTCTGACAAAATAATATCGAACATCTATATACTTTGTTCTAGCATGAAAGACTTGGTTCTTTGCTAGGTGAATGACACTCTGACTGTCGCAGAAAATATCAGAGCTCTCATCAACCTCACCAAATTCACTTACTAAACCTTTAAGTCATGAGGCTTCTTTTCCTGCTTCTATAGCCGTTATATACTCTGCCTTTATAGTTGACAACACAACTATCTCTTGAAGCATAGACTTCAAACTGATTGCTCTACCAGCCAAGACGAACATGTACCCCGTTATAGACCTTATTCGATCAAGGTCACCTGCATAATCAGAATCGACGTAAACGTAGAGATCCAACTCGCATGTATCTCCACCTTCAAACATCAAACCATATTCAATTGTATCTTTCAGATATCTCAATATCAATTTCATTGCAAGCCAATGTTCCCTACCCGAATTAGACATATACTTGTAAACCACACTCAAGGCCTGTGCTAAATCTAGTCGTGTACTCATCATGACATACGCTAGACTCCCAATAGCATTTGCATATGAAATATTTTTAATGTATTCCCTTTCTTTATGTGTGGACAGACTCATCTTGTTTGTGAGTTTGAAATGTTCTGCTAGGAGAGTTGATATAGGCTTGGCATCACTCATATTGTGCTTCTCAAGAAGATTTTAGATAAAGGTCTTTTGAGTTAGCCAAAGCCTCTTCTCACAATCACTCATGACTTCCATACATAAGATCTTATTTGCGCAACCAAGATCCTTCATCTCAAACTTCTGGCTCAATGATCGCTTCAGCTTGTTGATTTCATCCTTGCTTCTTGCTGCTATCAGCATATCATCTACATAGAGAATTAGAAAGATTCTCTCTCCTTTATCGTACTCTTTCAATTAGACACAACAATCATACTCCCCCCTGTGATATCCTATGCTTAACATATATAAATCAAGCTTTCTGTACCATTGCTTGAGTGCCTACTTGAGACCGTACAAGGATTTGTTCAATTTGCAAACGAGTGATTCTGACCCTTCTGCTTCAAATCCTTCTGGCTGTCGCATATAAATTTTTTCCTGAAGATCTCTGTGGAGGAAAATTATTTTTATATCTATCTGTTCTAATTCGAGATCTTTCTGAGCAACGATGACCAACAACGTGCGAATTGATGTGTGCTTCGCAATTAGAGAGAATATCTCATTATAATTGATACCCTCTTTCTGAGAAAACCTCTTTGCAACTAGCCTAGCTTTGAACTTCGGAGTTTCACTCTTATCACCTTCTTTCTTTCGAAAGACCCATTTACAAACAATGACTTTCTTCCCTTTAGGAAGTTTTATGAGATCCCAAGCCTTATTCTTCAAAAGTCACATAATATTTTCTTATTGGCTAATGTGTCATGTCATAATAAACATTTATTGTGTTTGTGGTGATTGGTAACAGTTCCTGTGAGGATCGTGGATCCTTCAAAGGACTTGAACTCTTATGGGCTTGGAAATGTTGACTGGAAGGAAAGAGTTGAAGGCTGAAAACTCAAATAGGAGAAGAATATGATGCAAATGACTAGCAGACACACTGATGGAAAAGGAGATATCAAAGGAACTGGTTCGAATCTTTTGCCTTTTTTTTATTTTTCTGTATTGGGGTATGGTGATGCAAATCATTTGTCTGCGTACACATGCATTTGTGTGTGTGTGTGTGTGTGTGTGTGTGTGTGTGTGTGTGTGAGTGAAGACATGTATGTGCTAACCTGTGTTTCTCAGTTGCTATGACTCTTTAGTTTTTTGCCTTCTATTCCACCCCTTGCTTTTTTCTTTTCTTTTAGTGTATCAATCAATGGATTAAACTCAAACACGTTTGTCTCTGGTTCATGTGATGCAACTGCTCTATTGTGGGACACTCGAGTCGCAAGTCGAGCAATCCGAACGTTTAATAGGCATGAGGAAAATGTTAACACTGTAAAGTTCTTCCCAGATGGGCTGAGATTTGGAACCGGATTAGAAGATGGTACATGCAGGTTATTTGACATGAAGACTGGGCATCAGCTCCAAGTTTACTCTCAGCAACATGCTGATAATGAAATCCCTATTGTGACCTATATCGCTTTCTCAATATTTAGCAGGCTTTTGTTTTGTTTTCTAATGTCACTGCTTATGGGGATTGTTATGTATGGTATGCCTTAGTAGGACAGGTATGCAGTTCTGCTTTTTTTTCTAATGTCACTACTTGTGTGCCTGTCTCTACTTCCATGAACTCAACATTGAGAAGGCATGCATGCCCAATGTTTTCTTTTTCAAGATAGGGAGACTGATTTATGTTGTGCTTAATTTGTGGATGGTATGTCAGAAGGTTATTTGACCCAATTACTTGATTCCTGATTGATCTCAGGTAGTTCTGAACTTGGGAGCTGTGCAGAACTCGCATCACGGTCATGATTGATCTCATAAGGTAAGCGAACATGATGTATTTGTTGATAAGATTGTTGATTTTAATGTGTATATTTTCTGTCTCCCTCACATTTTCTGTATTTATTGCAAATATCTTTTGGTTTTGATTGATCTACATACGAATATGTTTGTTTTATCATACTGGTTCCAGGACATTTAGCCTGCCATCAACAAATTCTTTGGTGAGAGTTCTTTTCATTTAACAATGATGTATTTTTAATTCAGATTATGGGACATATGCAGAGGTAGCATTTTTTCATATACCATATTGGCCATTGTTAGTAACAGAGGTTGTGTTTTATGTATTCAAACATCCATCGGTTTCCTTCTTGGCATCCACAAATTACGGTTTAATAGTGAAGATTCTAAGCAACGGAAAGGGAGTACTTGAAAACCAGCCATTGCCAACCAAAGGCCAGTCCTCTCAATATGCAATTAGATTACTCATTACATTTGGCCTCTTAACTATGGATGCATTGTTGATAAAATATTCTCATACAATTTTGTAGGTATGAGTAGGAGGGAAAAGATGATTTAACTAATGAGTAGAGGATGTAGCTAAATTGTTATTGTCCTAATGCAGTTTAACTTCATTGCCTCGAGTACTAGATCATTGAATAGATGCAACTCAATGAACCCATTTGGTTCCTGGTTTCTCAAACGGAAACCCATCAACCCAACTTGACGCAACTCCATTACATTATATTGTACCCAAGCTGGCCCAACCGAGGACCCACGTTTTTGCTAATCTGGTTGGGTCGGGTCGGGTTCATATTGCGGGTTTTAATTAATAAATGTTGACCCCAATTCGACCTGAACGAAATCATTATTAGCAAATGACGGGAGATGATCAGTTGTAGTGCTGCTTGGATATTTCCTCACTACTTTTAATTGTATCTTTTCAGACTCATGGAATCACCAAACCAACTTTAGAAGTCAGGGCAAGTGCCTTAGCTTCCTGGGCATTCCTTGCAACTACAGTTAGTCAAGCGCAGTTAGTATTAGTCAATGGTAATTAGAAGTCACTAACTCTGCATCCGTAGGAGAAAACCTTTAGCCTGGTGGAAGTGTTTGTGGAAACAAACGCTTGGGATGGCATCAGGTAAAAATATTTTGTTGACCCTTAGAGCTTCTGCTTGCCAAGTGTTTGTAGAAATGCCTCCATTAGAATTTCTACCTTGATTAAGGACGATTAGATTGTGGCTACCTCTACAAGAAGTCCAGCAGACACTCAGGTTGGTAGTTCGATAAGTATCATGCTACCTCGTTGAACTTAGTGAATTCAAGATTTTAGGAGCAACAACTCTTCTTATTTAAGAGCACGTCCATGATGAAGGCGGTCAACGGTAGCTCTCAGGAGGTTAGATTTGGTGATTGGGTATGCTATGAATGCGGTAATCACAACTTCGCATTCAGAATGGAATGCAATCGTCGTAGTTGCAGCTACAAAAAAAGAACTAAAGACATCGTCTATCATAGGTAGGAAGGTAGGAATCACAACCCCAAGCTATCCTAGAAACAGATGGATGACCTCAGGAATGGGTGGAATATTCATCGCAAGAAAAAGGCCTATAAACCAGAATCCACCTCCCACTCAGGTTGCCACCCCAGCTTCAACGCGCCAGAGGTTTCATTGCTCGGCCCCAAAGGAAAGGTGTTTAAAGGGTAAAATGAAGAAAATCCCGATCAGTTTCAGAGAATGGACTCCCCGGGAAGCCATGGGTGTAGACAGTGAAGGTACCCCTATATGGATTCAGATTAGAAGAATTTCCCTTCACGCTTAGTGCCTTGACACTTTTATTTGCATCGCTGAGTTGTTCGTTCTACTCGAAGACGTCCAATTTAGATTTCCTACAGGCCTCATTACCTCTCTCCGGCCCTTGTGCTAGGTCTTCTCAAGCGGTTCGACAGATCCTGAACCCCAAGAAACAGCAGTGGATTAACAAAATTTCTCATCTGCATAGGCCATCAATTCTAGATTCCAAGGAATGAAGTAAAATAGAAGTTATTGGCTGTTCCATGCGGAGAGGAAGCTCATCCCTCACCCCACCCTCCTGCATCCCTAATCCAGTCACACCACGTGGATGCCACCCATTGGACTCAAACTCTGTTTCAAATTCAAATTTGAATTTTGACAGATTGGCGATACACACCCAAAAAGCATCTAGCATACCCTTATTGGCTAGAAATCGATGGAGGTCCAACATTGACTTATTGTCTCTTTTGTTAGATCTGATACCACTTGCTAGCGTTGATACCACTTGTTAGGAATTCTACCCACACTACGAACTCCCTAGGGGATGAATGGGGAAAAATAAGAAGATTTAGACAAAAAACAATCACACACACAACACAAAGATTTACGTGGTTCACCCAATCGAGGGCTACATCCACGGGAGTATATGCACTATTTTATTAACGTTTACAATGCACACACTCTCTTCTCTCTAGTGTACTCTCAATCAAGATTGAATACGATCTTACACAACCAACACGCTGTAAAACAAGGACGCGGTCCTTCAAATAACAGAGAAGAGATATGTCGGAATATATAACGATTCCGACACAAGAACGGCTTCAATCTGATCTTTAATCCTCAAGCTTTTCTTCAGTATTTTTTCTCTCAAAGTATTCTTCACAAGTTTTTTCTCTTGAAAACTCTCACCAAGCTCTCTCTGGAACCCTTAGAGAAAATTTCTGCAAATAGGCACTAAACCCTTTTGGAAACGTAACTTACAAATCTCCTAAAATTTGCAAGTATTCAAAACATTTCAAAAAGCAAGCTAAAATTCAAACCTGCGAATCTGAATTCGCCCAGAAGTCAATCGATTGATTTCCCAGACTCAATCGATTGACGTCTGTGGTTAGGATTAAACCTTATTCAATAATCTCCACTAAAGTTTTATCCCCAACCACGTCACCATCCCAACGGGCATCAACATCTTCGACACGTGTTAATGAAGTTTAGGAAATGCCTAAACCTATTATGTGTAATTAGCTTGGTCAACATGTCCACTGCATTCTCTTTCGTATCGTTATTCTCAACCGATATTTCTTCATCTTCTATCATGTCTTTGATAAAATGATATCGAACATCTATATGCTTTGTTCTAGCATGAAAGATTTGGTTCTTTGCTAGGTGAATGACACTCTGATTGTCGCAGAAGATATCGGTGCTCTCATCAACCTCACCAAATTCACTGACCAAATGTGACAGTACGGATTTCTGTACCCAAAAATCCGTGCCATCATGATCATGCTCTGGATAATCCCTAAGACAAATCAAAGGGTGTCTGCTTGTCTAGCGAAAATCAGAGCAGACACGGTCTAGTAGTAGCAGATCGAGTCATCATATATGGCTTTTAAAAGAAAGAAGAAATAAATATTTTATATTTATAGAAACAAAAGAATATATATCCTCAAAAAGGAACTACGAAGAACCACTGGTGATGGACATCCATCACCCAAAATAATGGATCCTGATAGTGGTTCCTATAAAATGTATAATAATACATAGAACAATATCTATAGTAATAAATATAGAAAGGTGGCCCCCAGGTGCACGGATAATCCCAAAATACAATACAAAATCTAAAAATATAAGACAAATATACCCAGGCTAAGGGTAAAACTTGTCTACCTGGATATCAGTCTCCTTGTCCTCGGCCTCAGCCTCTGCCTCTGGCTGGTAGTCTGGGTCACTCTCCGTGCCAGGAGCCCTCGCCTCATAACCTATTAATATTATAGAAAATAGGGTGAGCTACATCTAAGCTTAGTAGAAGAATTTCAGTTAAGTTTACATCTTAATTGTAAAACTTGATTACAGAAGACATTCAGATAGATAAGCAGTTGCAGAATATTGACATAATTGAACAAATGCAGATAGATGATCAGGTATGCAAAAGAATCAGAATGCAAAACTTATCAGAGCAGACATAACCTCATAGTTGATAGGATGTTATGCATACAGTATTTAATGACTTAAAATAGTATACTTAAGTAACTCCCGTGAGTATAGCATGTGGTAGCCAGATTTGGGCCGATAGGTAATCCCTACCATCGTCGTTCAATGAACAATTTCAGGAATGCAGCAATGTCTCATTTAAGAAGTGTAATTGTGCCGAGGATTTCCAAAGCAGATGCACGATTGTGCTAGTCACCGATATACCGCCGAGTCGGTGGTATTCGTCAGATTCTTAAACCTTAAATCACATGCATACATATCATAATACAGGAATTAGATGATAGATAGCAAGTAATAGGAATAAGATATGATGGATTTTTTGACACATATGCCAGACATGAACGGAAAGTAAAATCAGAATATGCAGGAGGATTTAGAAGATTTGGAACCATGTGATCAAAACAAATACAATTTCAGTTGAAATTCCCCTATCTCAGATCAAACCTTTCCAAGCAAATCCAAAGCTTTTTAAAGCATCACGGTCCGATCCTAGACCATAGACACAGTATACTTAGTGTCAGACATATCAGGATTTCAACTAGCACAGTGTCCAGTAGTGTTTTATTCACAAAACTAAAACAATAGAAAACAGGGGTGATTGATCGATCAATTCCTTATTGATTAATCAATCCATCACCTTGATCGATCAATGACCTCATTGATCGATCAATCTCCCTAATAACTCACAGGTGACAGAGGGATTTGATCGATCAACATCCCTGTTTGATCGATCAATCCTCAACTTTGATCGATCAATTCCTCAAATTGATCGATCAATCCTCCAAATTACTTTCGCAGAACAGGGGACAATTGATCAATCAACTTCCTTGTTTGATTGATCAATCCTTGAATTTGATTGATCAATTTTATCATTGATCGATCAATTTTATCATTGATCGATCAATCGAGTCAGATTCCAAATTTTCAAAAAAAATGCCTTCCTATTTGTGCAATTATTTATACGAATTGATCAATCAATTTCCCAATTGATAGATCAATCTCCCTCATTGATCGATCAATGTCCACATTGATCGATCATTCTTACCTTTGATCGATCAACCCTTCATATTGATTGATCAATTCTCAAATTGATCGATCAATGCCTGTCGGGCATTGACCTTCCAGAAAACTATACCTACTGTTTTATTTAATGAAAAACAAGGTTTGATCGATCAATCTTTAACATTGATCAATCAATCCCAAGCTTGATCGATCAAATACCTAATTTGATTGATCAATAATGACAGTTTATGTCATTAATGGCGATCCTTTTTCTTGACCTACTTTTATCCTTAATCACTAATGATTCCTATTCCACACTCACACACAATCATTTTCATATTTATGAGGTCTTAACCTCCACAATTTTAATATAAAAACTCACCTCTTAAATGTCCCTTTCGGGTTCTCGGCGAATGCGATCCGGAGAGGTTTTCGGATCCCAAATCAAAATTTTGTCGCCGTGACAACTCGGAAGAGCAGATCTGTGGCTCCGCTTCAACACGCAGTGATATCACACCTCCTTGTAGAGCAAATACGACGTACTAATGTCGATTTAACACTCTTCGCTCAATATCTCCAACCTAGGTTCTCTTCTAATTGTGGTTTCTCAACAAGGGAACCCTAGGATTCATCTCATAGCCACAACTCATTAGGAAATCAAGAAGAAGAAGAAGATGAGAGGTATGCACTCTAACCTTCTTCCTTCTCTTATAAGCTAAGAAATTGAAATATCCTTGATATTTCAGTTTTCTCCTAAACTTATGCTCCGGTGTGGAGCACACACACACACTTCTCTGGCGTACCACGCCTCCTCAAGGAGTTACTAGACTCGAATCATCAGCAAAATCAACACATGACTTTGCCTAACCATGGATTAATATTATTTCTAATAATATTAATTTAAAATTTTAATTTACCTCAATTTCCATGTCGGGCACGCTTATCGAAGTAGTCGAGGTATGTTATAAAATTTAGGGTCGTTATACCAAACCTTTAAGCCATGAGGCTTCCTTAGCTGCTTCTGTAGCTGCTATATACTCGGCCTTTGTAGTTGACAATGCAACTATCCCTTGGAGCATAGATTTCCAACTAATCGCTCTACCTGCCAAGATGAACACGTATCCTGTGGTAGACCTTCTATCAAGATCACATAGTCAGAATCAACATACCCCATAGAGATCCAACTTACTTGTATCTCCACCTTCAAACATCAAACCATGTTCAGCTGTATCTTTCAGATATCTCAATATCCATTTCACTGCAAGCCAATGTTCTTTAGCCGGATTCGACCTATACTTGCAAACCACACTCAAGGCATGTGCTAAATTTTGACGTGTACTCAGCATGACATATATCAAACTCCTAATGGCATTTGTATACGGAATATTTTTCATGTATTCCCTTTCTTCATGTGTGGACAGACTCATCTTATTTGTGAGTTTAAAAAACTCTGCTAGAGGAGTTGATACAGGCTTGGCATCACTTATATTGTACTTCTCAAGGAGCTTTTGGATAAAGGTCTTTTGAGTTAGCCAAAGTCTCTTTTTCTCACGATCTCTCGTGATTTCGATACCTAGGATCTTATTTGCAGAACCAAGATCCTTCATCTCAAACTTCTGACTCAATGATTGCTTCGGCTTATTGATTTCAACCTTGCTTCTTACTGCTATCAGTATATCATCTACATAGAGAATTAGAAAGATTCTCTCTCCTTTACCATACTCTTTCTAGTAGACACAACAATCATATTGTCCCCTGTGATACCCTATGCCCAACATATATAAATCAAACTTTTTGTACCACTGCCTGGGTGCCTGCTTGAGACCATACAAGGATTTCTTCAATCTACAGATGAGTGATTCTGACCCTTCTGCTTCAAATCCTTCTGGTTGCCTCATATAAATCTCTTCCTGAAGATCTCCATAGAGGAAAGCAATTTTCACATTCATTTGTTCTAGTTCAAGATCTTTCTGAGCAACGACTGCCAACAACGTGCGAATCGAAGTGTGTTTTGCAACCAGAGAGAATATCTTATTATAATCGATACCCTCTTTATGAGAAAACTCCTTTGCAACTAGCCCTGCTTTAAATTTTGGAGCTTCACTCTTATCAACTTCTTTCTTTCAAAAGACTCCTTTACAACCGATGACTCTCTTCCCTTTAGGAAGTTCCATGAGATCCCAAGTTTCATTCTTCAAAAGTGATTATCATTCGTCTTCCATAGCCAACTGCCACTTTACTGCATTTGTATCCACCCGAGTTTTTGAAATTATGCTTGGTTCCCCATTCTTTGTGATAAGTGCAAGTGCTAAAGGAACCATATCCTTAAACTTTTTAGGACATTTTTTCATCCTCTCTAAACTTCTCAAGGTAGTCTGAACTATTACCTGTGACTACAAGTCTTGAGAAATTGTGCCATCATGCTCCATCTCAGAGTCTTCATTATCTTTCTCATCCTGCTCATGCCTTTTAAAGTCAACTTGTACCTGAGGTTCACTAGATGACTGAGGTTTGTCTTCTACCTTTTTTCATCGGAAACTCATCTTCATTGAAAGTAACATCTCTTTCAACTATTACTTGTAAGATTGTGTATCCCACAAACGATAATCTTTGACTCCTTCGTCATAGTCAATCAAGACACACTTTTTGGATTTTGGATCCAACTCAGATCATTCACTTTCCTGAAGTAATGCATAAGCCGCACATCCAAACACCTTTAAATGAGAGTAACTCCCGTGTCTTTCATACCAAACCTCATCTACAGTTTTGAGTTTAATGCCGCTGAAGGCGATCGATTGACCAAGTAACATGTCGTGTTCACTGCCTCTGCCCAGAACCCATGACTCAAGCCGGAATGGTTCAACATATATCGCGCTTTTTCTAATAGAATTCTGTTCATCCTCTCTGCTATACCATTTTATTGAGGATTTTCAGGAATTATTAAGTGCCTAACAATCCCTTGATTTTCACAGTAAGCCTTAAACTCTGATAACAAGTATTCCCCACCAATATCTGATCTGAGAATCTTCATCTTTCTGTTTGTCTATTTTTCAACTATACTCTGCCACTGCCTAAATTTTTGAAACACATCTGATTTATTTTTAATTAGATACACCCAAACTTTTCTGGAGTAGTCATCTATGAATGACACAAAGTAGTTGGCTCCACCTACTGAAGTGACTTTTGTCGGTCTCCATACATCTGAACGTATGTAATTAATCAGCCCCTTCGAAGTATGTTTTCCAGTGGAGAAACTGACTTTTTTCTGCTTCTTGAAGATACAATCTTCATAAAAATTCAGTTTGAAAGTTTGAATTTTAGAAATTGTCTTATTCTTTATGAGCTCTGTTAGCCCACGTTCACTCATGTGATCAAGCCTCTTGTGCCACAAATCTGAGAGGTCATTGGAATCTTTCATAGCCGCAACACCACTACTACTGATTGTATTGCCTATGAGAGTATATAGATTCTCCATCTTTTTACCTTTCATCAAGGTCATAGCACTACGTACGACCTTTAGTTTATTAGATTCTAGGATGGCTCGACATCCTATCTCATCCAATGCCCCCAACGAGATCAGATTTTTCTTCAAATCAGGCACATGCCTAACCTCAGTAAGAGTACGAACATAACCATCAAACATCTTAATTCTAATAGAACCGATACTCACTGCTTTACATACACTATCATTCCCCATCAAAATCATCCCACCATTGGCTACTTTATACTGGTCAAACCAATCCCTGTATGGACACATGTGATACAATGCCCCTAAATCTAGTATCCATCTATCATCAAACTGACTGGAGCTTAACAATGCATACAATAGGACTTTACCGAAATCTGACTTAGCAACACTAGCCTGTTGCAAAGTCTCTTCATCACCCTTATTATTATTTAATCTCTGCTTACAAAATTTGCGAATATGTCTAGATTACTTACAAAAGTAACAGATGTTATCCTTTCTGTCACCCCTAGATTTGGACTTGCTGTTTTCTTTCGTTGATTTATTATCCCCGCTGGATTTATCTCTTTTGCGATCATGGTTTCAACCCCTTTCGCTCAAGAGACTAATTCCTTCGGAGTTAGATTCGGGCTATTTTCTCAATTCGACGGAAAGAAGTACAGTAGTCACTTCTTCGATGACAATAGTATCTTTACCATAGATTAATGTGGTAACAAGGTGCTCATAAGATGCAGGCAATGAGGTGAGCAAGAGAAGTGCGAGATCTTCTTCTTCAAGTTTTACCTCAATGCTCAATAGTTCACTAACTATTTTATTAAACAAATTATGAATACACGTACCAGCCTTCATACGAAGGGTGTAGAGATACTTCTTTATGAAAAGTCTATTGGACAACGACTTTATCAATAGAGAGATCCTATCCTTTTCCATAGATCCATGATTGTCTTCTCGTGAAGAATATTATACAGAACTTCATCGGGCAAGCACAATCGGATAGTATTTATGGCCTCTTATCAATAGAGTTCCACTCTTCATCGGACATCTCTGCCTTCTTTCTCATCTCCTTTCCAAGTAGAGTATCATCAATATCTTGTTGGACAAGGAGATCTGTGACCTTGACTTGCCACAAAGAGAAATTATTCTTCCTAGAAAACTTCTCCACCTCGAATCGTGCATTCGAGACCTTCATTGCCATTGTAGCGTAACCTCTCTCTGATACCACTTGGTAAATCTGATACCACTTGCTAGCTCTGATACCACTTGTTAGACTTGATACCACTTGCTAGCTTTGATACCACTTGTTAGGAATTCTACCCACACTATGAACTCCCTATCGCTATGAATGCGGAAAAATAAGAAGATTCAGGTAAAAAATAATCACACACACAATACAAAGATTTACGTAGTTCACCTAATCGAGGGCTACGTCCACAAGAGTATATGCACTATTTTATTAATGTTTACAACGCACACACTCTCTTCTCTCTAGTGCACTCTCAATCAAGATTGAACACGATCTTACACAGCCAACACATTGTAAAACAAGGACGCGGTCCTTTAAATAATAGAGAAGAGATCTGTCGGAATATATAACGATTCCGACACAAGAACTACTTCAATATGATCTTCAATCCCCAAACTTTTCTTCAATACTTTTTCTCTCAAAGTATTCTTTACAAGATTTCTCTCTTGAAAACTCTCACAAAGCTCTCTCTGGAACCCTTAGAGAAACTTTCTGCAAATAGGCACCAAACCCTTTTGGAAACATAACTCACAAATCTCCTAAAATTTGCAAGTATTCAAAACACTTCAAAAAATAAGCCAAAATTCAAACCTGCGAATCTGAATCCGCCCAGAAGTCAATCGATTGATTTCCCAAACCCAATCGATTGATTTTCCCAAACTCAATCGATTAACGCCTATGGTTAGGATTAAACCTTATTCAACATCTTTCGCTGGGTAAAAAACCAAAAAATCTAGATCCGTTTGTCATCTTTTCGGAACCCGTTGAAAGTAGTTGCTCTCTACAATGGCCCCCAGGATTCGGCGATCCTCGGGTCCCAGATCATGCTATTGGAAAGGTATTTGGGGAAAAGAGGTTGCAGACAGAGGCTTCATGGAGGCAGAGGTTGCGGACATGGGCTTCATGGAGGCAGAGGTTACGGACAACGAACTTGGGGAGGCAGAGGTTATGGTTGGCTACTTTGGGGTGGATGAGGTTGCGGACGACGATGTGGGGGAGACAGAGGCCGCAAATGGTGATAATGGGGAGGCTGAGGCTATGCATGACGATCTTGGTATGGACCGTCTTCTTTTCAAACTCGAGCTTAACGACTATGCCCCCTCAACGCCTATTCATCATTCTGATTCTCATCTCCAAGATTGCCTCCGCATTCAAAGTGCACTCAATTTCTGCAGGAACCTAGGGATCTCTTTCGATGGAAGAGAGGAGGAGCTCCTCAAAATTATGGACTTCATCGAAAACCAAACTCGGATGGATGTCCCAAAAAACTCCTCCAAACGGAAGTCTAAGTTAGAAAGGGAGCTTAAACGTCTGCAAACCTCTGTGTTCTTCTCAGTCAAACACAAACAAGGGGAGGGGACATCTAACTATCCATGATTTGTTTATCAAGGAATATCAGAGGGATGGGGACTTTGAATAAAAGGCGACATATCAGATATCTAGTTCGGACTCATCATGTAGAGTTTTTGATGATTCAAGAAACCAAACTGCAATTCATAAATGGGTTCATCATTAGAGATCTGGGATTTGGAGGCTCATTGTGACAGCCCGGACTTCTGTGCTCAGAAATCCGTGCCATCAGGATCATGCTCTGGATGATCCCCAGGACAAATCACACAATATCTGTATATAAAGCGGAAATATACAGATAAAATCCCACAGCGGTAAGTAGAGTCATCTAATGAATCAATTTAAAAGTAAGAACAATAAAGAAACCTTCATTTATAAATGTAAAAAGTATACATCCTCAAAAAGGAACCAAAAAGAACCATCGGTGACAGACATCCATCACCCAAACAATGGTTCCCAATGATGGTTCCGATAGAATGTATAATAACACTATAAAAGAAATAAAATATCTACAAAAATTAATACAAAAGTGGCCACCAGGCACACATAATCCACAATCTCCAAACAAACATAAAACCCCAAAAATGTCTAAGCTATACCCAGTCTATGGGTAAAAGTCGTCAGCTGGGACGTCCGTCTCCTCGTCCTCAACCTCAGCCTCAGGATCGGTGATAGTCAGGTCGCTCTCCATTAAAGTCACCGCCTCGGAACCTAAATGTTTACAAGCGAATTGAGCTACATCCTAGCTCAATAGAAGAATTCCAAATAAATTTGCATTCTAATTGCATAACATGGTCATCAAAGGACAAAACTGAAAATATGCAACAGATGTATAAAACATGAGACATTTATCCAAAAGCGATGCAATTGATGAATACAACATATAATGACTTAGTGTAGTATACTTAAGTAACTCCCGTGAGTATAGCGTGGTAGCAGATTTGGTCCGATGGATAATCCCAACCATCGTTCACATGAACAATTTGAATTGCAACAATGCCCACACATGGAGTGCAATTGTCGAGGATTACAAAGCAAATGCACAAGTGTGCTCGAAGCGGATATACCGAGTCGGTGGGATTTTTCTTGAATATTAAACCTCAAATCACATGCATACTTATCATACTTATGAAATTGATTTGATACGGATATCAAATGTCGGATCAAGTACATAATAGAATGCTCATACATATGCTAAACATGCTTTTAAAACAAAATTAAACTATGCTGAGATATGTATGACAGATATAAACCATGAGATCAAAAATAAATGCAATTTCGGTTGAATTCCCCTACCTCGGATCAAGTTCCTTCTAAGCAAATCCAAAGCTTTTTCAAGGCATCTTAGTCTGATCCTAGACCATAAACATGTTACTCTAGGTGTTAGAGTGACAGATTGTGAACTGGTACAATGTCCAGTGGTTCTTACATATAAAATTTCTAAGCGAGGGGTTTATTGATCGATCAATACCTTGTTGATCGATCAATGAACTCTTTATTGATCGATCAACACCCTTGTTGATCGATCACCAAAGCACAAACTGTTTGTATATATTGTACACAATTGATCGATCACCATGTTGGTTGATCGATCAATGGGCTCTGTGTTGATCGATCACCACCACTGTTGATCGATCAATACCCAGTCAATTGATCGATCAATACCTTGTTGATCGATCACCAATATTAACCCAAAATTCCCCAACTCTCTGCCAGTAATGTTTCTATCCTATATATATAAATTGATCGATCACCACCACTGTTGATCGATCAATTCCCTACTCAGTGATCGATCAACACTTTGTTGATCGATCAATTCCACACTCAGTGATCGATCAACACCTTGTTGATCGATCAATAATGACGAATTTTCAGTCATTAATGGAGTTCACCAAACAAATTTTTCTAACTTATTTTTCCTTCCAAAAATTCATTAAAATCTTAAATATTCATACAGAACCTATATTTAGGGCATCCAACTGCCCATTTTAAACAAGAGAGCTCACCTCTATGTGGGCCCTTTCGGGGTTTCGGCAAACACTCCGGATGAGGGTTTCGGATCAAGCTCTCGGAGTTTATCACCGATCCGAGTTCGACGAGTAACCTTTTAGCTCTGGTTCAGCATGCAGAGACTTCACACACACACAACCCATACCTAAGCTTTATCCATTGGTCTCTACATACCCTAGCTTAGGAAACTCACCTTTCAATCTTGCTAACCCTGTTTTATACAAAAACCCTCTTGAAAACCCACCTAGCTACAGACTCCTTAGCTGTTAGAGTAACTAGAGCAAGGGGAAGAAGAAGAAGAAGAAGAAGAAGAACTTCCTCTACCTCTCCCTTCCTTCTCTTATAAGCTAATAAACAGATATTTCTGTTTTCCCTTAGCTTATGTTCCGGTGTGGAGCACGAACACGGTCGCTACGACGCAACGTGCTACACTGACTCCTTACCCAACTCCGATTCCAATGAAATTACACAGGTGAACTCATCTTTCCATGGTGTAACTTTATCTCAATTAATATAAATTCTAAATTTTAATCGGTCTCGATTTTCGTGCCGGGCACGTAGATCGAAACAGTCAGGTTCGTGTTCTAGATTTTAGGGTTGTTACACTCATGAAATTGGGAGGGGATTAACTCTTAAGCGGCTACCGGTGGAATCCTTACTATTTGGGACTCCTCCATCTTCAACAGAGGAGCTTTTTTCAAAGGGGAATTTAGCCTCTCAGTTATTCTTCAAAGAAAATTTGATGGCCTTTCCTTTCTTTTCTCCAACGTTTATGGCCCCTGGATTGACGCTCTTAGACACAGTTTTTGGGCTGAATTGGAAGAGGCAAAAGCATCTCTCAGGCTTGGAATAGAAGGGTGGTGTATTGCCGGGGATTTTAACGTCACCAGATTCCTATCCAAAAGATCTTCGTCGGGTTCTAATTCTCTTGGGTCGATGGTATTCTCTGAGTTTAAATCCGAGAACAACCTCCTTGACCTGCCTATATCGGGGGGAACTTTCACTTGGTCTGATTTGCGTGAGGTTCCTACCCTCTCCAAATTAGATCGATTTCTGATCTTGGAGGACTAGGATGCATGCTGCCCGAATCTTGTGGTGGAAGCCTTGCCTCGTCCCACCTTGGATCATCGTCCGCTGATTCTTTACCCTCGGGCTCCCTTGGATAAACCCAAGAGATTTCATTTTCAACTCATGTGATTTGAAAATTCTGATTTTTTACAGGTGATCTGAGATGCATGGAATTCAGTTAATGAGGTGGGGGGGCTGGTAGAAGATATATGCTCAAACTCAGAACGGTGAGGTCTGCGCTTAGTGTGTGGAACAAGAATTCTTTCGGAAATATTTTCAGGACTAAAATAAATCTCCTCCAGCAACTCAAAGCTTTCGATGACAAAGAAGAAGTCGCTCTGCTTTCGAGATCTAATCGGGAAATTCGATTAATGCTCAAAGAATAACTCCAAATCACTCTTAGAAGGGAAGAAATTTATGGGCGACAGAATTCTAGAGACATTTGGGTGAAGGTTGGCGATCTCAATTCAAAATATTTTCATAGACTTGCCTCCAATAGAAGAAGACGCAACCACGTCACCAACATTCAGGCAGGGAACTCATCTTTTTCCGATCCTGTCAACATAACTCATGCTTTTGTCTCTCACTTCAGCAATAGATTCAAAAATTTTGGTGGTTTCATACCGCAATTGGATGGGTTGGCTTTTAGATCGCTCTCCCAACAAGACTCCTCGAGCCTTGAATCTGAATTTTCGGAGGACAAAATTAAGGCCGCTATTTTTGATCTGGCCGGGGATAAAGCCCCTGGTCTAGATGGTGTCTCGCTCGCTTTCTATAAGAAAAGTTGGAGTGTTATTAAAGGGGATCTGTGTGATGTTTTTAAAGAATTCCATCAGAGGGGAATTATTAGTCGCGATATGAATGTGACCCTTCTCGCTTTGTAAAATCTGACGGAGCTGTTGATGTGAACGCGTTCAAAACCATCAGCCTCATCAATGGCGTGTACACGATTTTAGCGAGAGTCCTCGCCAACAGGCTCAAGAAATTCCTTCCCCTCTTGATCTCTCCTACTCAAATCCTTCAGGGACGTCAACTTATAGAAAGTGTCTTTATTGCCAATGAATGCATCGATAGCTATCAGCGCAAAAAGAAGCAAGGTTTCATTTATTAAATCGACCTTGAGAAAGCCTATGATAATGTAGATTGGAACTTTTTACTATACATGCTTTCTCGGATGGGATTTGGTCCCAGTTGGATAAGATGGATAAAGGGCTGCATTTCCTTAGTATGGATGTCAGTCATCGTTAATGGATCGATCGAGGGCTTCTTTCCAAACGAGAAAGGGCTTTGCCAAGTGGATCCCTTATCCCCCTTCTTGTTCCTCGTTGTTGCAGAAGGCCTCCATGCTCTCCTCAACCATGCTATAGATTTTAAGTTGTTTAAAGGGTTCAATATAGCTAGAGGCATCTTGACTATATCCTACCTCCCCTATGCCGACAACACAGTCATTTTTTTCGATGGAAGTCCGAAGGAACTGATAATGGTAAAAAAAATTGCACCCCTCTTTCAATCGGTGTCTGGCCTTAATGTCAATTTAGCAAAATCTTTGTTAGTTGGAAACAGTTGGGATCAAGACATAGTTGATTTTCTAGCTAGTGGCTTGGGCTGTAAATCGGGTTCTCTTCCCTTCATATACCTAGGCCTCCCAGTTGGGCCCCATCTCCCTGGTAAAAAGTTATGGCAAGTTTCACTTGATAGATCGACTAAATGGTTAGATGGGTGGAAAGGAAAATATCTCTCATTAGTGGGCCGTCTCACTCTCATTAGATCGACGTTATCGGCGCTCCCGATCTTTTATATGTCCCTCTTTCCTTACCCGGCCTGGGTAAGACAAAAATTAGAGAAAGTATATAGGAATTTTCTCTGGCAAGGGACTGACGAGAAAGGTAAAGTACACATGGTCGATTGGCGTCTTATTTGTAGAAATTTAGTCGACGGTGGTTTGAGAGTTATCAGGTTGAAAGACTTCAATAAAGCCCTCGTAGCTAAATGGCTATGGAGGATCCATACCTATTATTTTTGGAGTAAATTAATAACGGTTCATTGACGTTGTTTACATATACCACTGATTTAGGTCGTGATTTCTAAAGAATAATAACAACTATTTTTCCATTAGGAACAACGACTAAAAACCATTGTTATTTTATAACAGATATGAGTCGTTGTTTATATGATAAATAAACAATGATTTTGGGCCGTGATTTATGAAAATCACTGTGCTATAAACAATGGTCGTTGTTATGGCTCAAACCGTTGTTTATGAAATTTACAACGATTTTGGACCGTTGTTTTTTGACGATTTTCTGTGATAGACTGATTGATCTAAATTCAGTGATAGACTCCGGGTTTCTAACTTTGGGTATGAGGAGAACATGGGTTTTGTTAATATTAGAGATGCATGAGGACCCATTTAAAAACCTTAAAACAGAAGAGGAAACATCATTGAAGGGGAATCTTATATTTGTAGAACCCCGTTGAGCTTAAATGACCCTGATGAGCCTTCCTCCAATAGGAAGCGTTGAATCCACCTAATTCCAATGAATGGTTACTATGAAAGATGAGATGAGCTCCTTAGAAAGGAACCACGTCGGGGAATTGGTTGATCTACCGCCTGAACGAAGGTTATTGGAGGCAAATGGGTCTTAAAAATTAAACGCAGATGGATCAATTGATAAGTATAAAGCTCGTCTCGTGACGAAAGGTTATACCCAAAGAGAGGGTATTGTCTTTGAAGAGACATTCTCCCCAATGGTGAGGATTAATTGCCTCTGTTTGCCTCATTTTAGCTATTGTTGGCATATATATATATATATATATATATATATATATATATATATAGATAGATTTGGAGCTTTTTCAAATGAATGTAAAGACCGCCTTTCTTAATGGAAAACTTGACGAAGAGATCTACATGGGTCAGCCCGTCGGTTTTAAATTTGAAGGACATAAGGGCAAAGTGCGTCACCTTTTACGTTCTATATATGGCCTGAAACGGTCATCTAGAAAATGGTACTCTACCCTTGCGTCACCAATTTACATGGGGCCAATGGGGGACGCAGGATTTTCCGCCTAAAGGGGAGTCACTCGGTAGTTGATAGTTTCGATGCAAATAATTTTCTCCAATATAGGGACATACGATCATACAATCAATTTTGATTTCACGTGACACACATCTAAAAAAATGACCCTAAAATCACATGGATCACGTCTTGCTCAAATACGATTTGGGATCACTTTTTGGGATGTGTGCAACATGGAAGAAAAAATTGATTGTCTGATGGTATGCCTATGATCTCAAGATCTATTGTTTTGAAAATGGGGATGAAAAATGTTCTCCATCGTCTAATTCAAAATAGTTAATACATTATGCATGAATAGAGGAGATGGGACGAGGTTACAATTTCATAATGTGTAAATAATGGTACTCAACGGTTAAACTCTTTAGGTACCTCTGTTCGCACCCACGCAGTCTCTAAGAGCACATACGTTTGAAACCCCCTAAAACTCGATAACTACTTCAAATCAAATGATGGAAATTGTTTTTCATCCCAATCTTCTACATGATGGATCTTGAGACCATGAATGTATCATCAGACTGTCTATGTTTATTCCACGTGGTACAAATTCCCAAAAAATACCGCTTAAACATGATGTAAAAAGTACCGCTTAAACGTAATGTATGTCATGAGAAATTCCGTCTCGTGTGCATGTAATTGGTCTCTACTACTTTAGGGATTTGTACCATGTGGAATAAAAAATAGACTGTTTGATAGTACGTACAATCATGGTCTCAAGATCCATCGTGTGAAAGATTGGGATGAAAAACGATTTAGACCATCTAATTCTAAGCAGTCAACAAGTGTAAGGGGTTTCGAATATGGGCGCCCTAAGAGATTGCATGGGCGTGAAAAGAGGTACCCAACTCTTTATAATAGGTTGATTATGAGATAGATTTTTTGTAGGTATGAGATGAGAGAGTGAGAAAAGACGCACCACAATTTAAATGGGTATCTACTATTATTGGCAACCGTATGATAAGTATTTAAAACTATAGCTGCAAATGAGGGTTCCTCTTACGATTTTATTAGATTTTATTACCCCTAATTTCTCTCTTCGCGCTTTATCATATTAAATTAAAGGAACGAGTATTTGCAACCAAGATTCGGTCTCAACAACCAATGATTCCAATCTTAGCATATTGACTGTCTTGAATCAAACGATAGAGATTGTTTTGCATCCCAATCTTCCACATAGTAGATCTAGAGATCATGGCCAACCTATCAGACGGTTAAAATCTTGGGAGGGATTTAAATAGATATATACGTGGCCCTTTAAGGTTTCTTTAAAACTTTTGGTGGTGGGGGGACCCCACCAATTGTATGTAGATTCGCCCCTGCACGGGGACCTTAATTTTGTGTTTCCGTATTGTTGGATTTGTCCCACATCGGCTATGGGCTGACCCTTCTTGGGCTCAATCTCGCCAACACGTGCGGGAGCGTGTTGGATTTGTCCTACATTGGCTGACCCCCCTTGGGATCTTTATATCTCGGGCAACCCCACCTTCCTCACCTTACAAGCTGGTTTTGTGAGGTTGAATTAGGTCCGTTGGATTTCTATCATGGTATCATAGCCATTCTTTCTCCCCAAGTCACTTATTTCTTGCCCACGTGATTTGATTTCATCTCGCCAACACGTACGAGGTGTTGTTGGATTTGTCCACATCTGTTGTGGGCTGACGCTTCTTAGACTCTTTATATTACAAGCCTGTTTTGTGAGGTTGAGTTAGGCCCGTTGAATTTCTTATCACTTATTAGCACCTACGTAGGGTGATAGATCAGTTGTTGATTGTTACATAACTAACCTTTGATTGCTTTGAATCAGATGATAGAGATCATTTTTCACCACAATCTTCCACCTAGTGAAACTCGAGATCAGAAATCTACCATCACGCAGTCAGATTTTGATTCCATAGTTAGTCAAACTAAAAAGTGAACATGATCATGAGTGTACATCAAACGTGATTCTTGGATTACTTTTTGAGATGTGTGCCATGAGAATCAAAATCTGACTGTTTGATTATAGGCCCATAATCTTTAGATCAATTATATCAAAGATCAAGGTGAATAATAATTTCCATCAGTTGATTCTGATTTAAAGCGGTTAAAGGTTATTTTGTTGGAGATTGAGCAAGCTAATAAGTAAAGGAAACACAAAAGCAAGGGCCGCATTATACATAAGTGAAACATTGGAGGTGGGGTGTATATGTGTGGGCTGATTCCGGGGTAAATGCAAAAACCCCAAAAGAAAAACAACTAAAAGAAAAAAAAAAAAGAAAAAAATCACATCAAATCATGCAACAATTGAAGGAACCTATTGCTAAACGGCCCTTTTTTTTTGGGATAATTAGAGAAACATGCCTCAAAAACAAACTTTTTGGCAAAAAATACCCACCTTCAAACGTTTTAGAAAAACAGTGTTTTCACGGATTTTGAAACTTCAAAATACCATGAAAGCATTGTTTTTCTAAAACGTTTGAAGTTGAGTGTTTTTCGCTAAAAAGTTTGTTTTTGAAGCATTATTTTCTAAAGTGCCCTTTTTTTTTTTAGCCGAAAGTGTTCACCATGTTATTAGCCTCATGGGAGATCGAAGTCGCCGCGATAAAAGCATAAGAAGATCAAATCTCCAACATTTAATTTGTTGAAAAATATCAGAGAGCTGCTGCAGATAGTTCCTCTTCCTCCTCTACGATACGATTCCCATTAGAGCACATTACCGGATTATCCTTCTATAAATAGATACTAAGCACCGCGAATAAGCAAATATTCACAGATGTTGCAGAATCTGTTGTAGAGAGGTGTAAGTACCTAAAACTATAACCAAAATCCCTATAACCAAAAATCGCCATGATGATGATCAGTTCAAACTGACGACTCGGAGAAGCCTTGGACATTGTTAGGTAGAATATATACATGGTAATACCATTGAAGTTGTACTACTTAGAAATGCCCCAGTGAGTGTTATAAGGTAGCCAAAGAGCGGAACGGTTAAAGCAATCACAACGGTGCTGATCACTATTAGCGTTCGACTAAGGATGCTAATGAGTCTCTTATTCTCGAACGAGTGATCATCAATTGCATATTTAGTTAAGGGATTGATGAGTGTGGTGTAAATTGCTACATTTGAGCTATATAAGATTTCCAAAGAGGGAGATTTAGAGTAATTTGAGATTCTACATCTTCTCCATACATTAGGTAGCCCAAAACTCTCATAGATCCCTAGGTTAAGGTGCAAAGGATAAATCAAAGGATCAACACCTATGGCAAGAAAAAGCACAAAAGACTTAAAGTTAGTTCCCTAGGCAAGTGGATTTGATTATGATGTTGGAAGAAAATAATAGTTTAAGAAAGGATGAAATGGCTAGTTTAATTTAGGCAAAAAAAATTATGAAATATTTCACTAATAAATTTAGAATTAAATTAGTAAAGATTTAGAATTATAAGTATTTAGGGGTTTTTGCTGAATGGAAAATTGGGCACTTAGCGAAAAGAGGATTCATGTTATAAAAGCTTTACACTATTATTGTAATATCCCGATATTTTTGAATCCGAGTTTGACTGATTTCGTGCACAAGTTCGGCATGGTGACCAATGTCGCCATGGTTTTATTTAATAATAAGTCATTAAATAATATTGGGGTAGCTTTGTGTGGAAGGATTAGAGTTTAGAGTGTGATTAGGCAGTTAGTGTGAAAGCCGTGCACCGACTTGCGGTGTGCCGCTCAACACCAAAACCCAACCTTAAGATAAGAAGATAGAATTTGCAACTAAATATCCTTGATATTTAGTTAGGTTTTCATTCGGTTATAAGAGAGAGGAGGTTGGTTGCTTAATGGCTAAGCTTTGCCATTTGAAATTTTTTGTAGAGAGAGAAAGGGAGTGAGAGTTGAAAGAACCGACCCAACTTATTTGAGTACCGTCACCTTGGAAACCCTTGTGGTATTTCGATTGTGCGATCACCTACAAGCTCCGTACACTCCGTATCTTTCACAACGCTTGTGACGCAGATCATCTCACAATCGTCGTTTGTGTTTTGAAGAGATGGAAATAAATCGTTGAAGAAATTCGACGATTTTGCTCCAAAACCCTCTTCGGCATTATTTCTTAAAGCTGTGGGATTAATCGGCAAAAAGGTTAGTTTCTCTTTTAATTTTAATGGTTTAGATTGTAGAATAAATCTTATTTTAGTTTAGTGTATGTGTCCGTGCAAAAATAAAGCGAATCCGACAAGATTTGAGGGGAAAAATAGACCAAGGAAGCAACATGAAGGGTTCTGAACCCGAGAAATTCGAGGGTCGAATTTGGGTTTTTAAGCCTGATGCATTTTTGGGAAATTCGAGGGTCGAATTTGGATTTTTAAGCCTAATGCATTTTTGGGAAATTCGAGGGTCGAATTTGAATTCGAGGGTCGAATTTGGTCTGATGTGCCGACACTGCTTTGATATTTCGGTCAAAACATTTTACCCCAAACTCGGATTGATGTGATTTTTGAGGCGTTGGAAAGAAGACAACGAGCCCTATAACTTTCTTGAATTGAAAAATTTGTGAATCGAATGTTATAAAAGTCAAAATTTAGGGTGAAGTAGGGACAAGTTTTCACATGAGTCAACGTTACCTTAAACTTGCCTGTTTCGTCTAGTTGTGAGAAAATTTTAGGAACTTTGGCTTTTATGATAATTAGTCGGTAACATGTGTATATATGAATGTTTGTAATGTAGATTAAAGATTGGAGATCGTTGAGTGAGCTTTTACTTTGCCTCTGATATGCTCGACTCTAAACTAAGGTAGGGGAACCTAAAACCTGATTCGCATTCTAGTATAAGTTTAGGTTATCTTGTATAAAGCATAAATTCCTAAATTTTGTTTGACACAGCATGATTAAGAACTGAGAAATATGATACAAATCAGAACTTTGAAACTTTGATATGAATAAAAACTCAGAATTTGAATTTTCACACTTTGAACTTTGAATCAGAACTCTAAAAATCCGTGAATGTATTATGTATACAAACTTTGATATATTTAGCATTTGCATTTGATTTAAGGCACATACGGATGATACCCTAGATCCTACCAACCGTGTTGACGGTAATTCTATTTGGCGCAAGTTTCCTTTATAGCGTAGGGGCTTGTTGCTCTTCAGAAAATGGGTTCATGAAAGACGATGGTCAGTAGGGCTTCCCATCGGTCACGTAGTCCGCTTTCATGCTATAGAAAATTTGGGAGATAAAGTGAAGTTATAAACTTAAGACAAGAAGCATGCTAATTCAGAAGATTTTGAACACATCAGATGAATATTCTAGTTTTGACTCATGATTAGAACTGGAGATTTAATTTGCAAAGCATCATTTGAAAACCATATTTGATTTGATTTCTGTCTTTTGAAAACCTTTACTTATAATGAAATGCAAATAGACATGTTTCCTCTATTGAGCTTTGATGTTAGCTCACCCCGCCTATACATCATAGGTGCTGACACTGCCTTAGGATCTGACGATCGTGATTTGGAGGACTTTGACTACATTGCTAAGGTAGAGTTGGAGACCCCAGCAGAGGAGTTCCTTCCTTGATCGAGAATAGTCATTTTGGTACTTTTGGATTAGAATCTTTTTGAATATTGGGCCCTAGGACATTGTTTTGTCTTTTTGGATATCACTTGAGGAACCATCATTAGGAACCATTGTTTAGGTGTTTGGATTGGCCATCACTGGTGGTTCTTTCTGGTTCCTTTTGGTGATATTTTTTTTATTAAAACTTTTAAGCTTTTGTTCTTGTTTTATTAGCTTTGCTTCTATTTAGATCTATGCTTATGCTGTCGGCTTTGTTTGAAATACGGCTTATTGAGAAATCAATAAGATGATGAACCAGCCTTTCCTATACCTTAAGGATTGGAAAAGTCGGGTCGTCACAATTGGTATCAGAGCTTAGGTTTTAGGTCTTATGGGAGACTGTGAGCCATAGCTCTAAGTAGGAAATGACATTAGGTCTGTCTAAACATAAGCTATGAGTGTTAGAGTTCTGTCAGGACATCGAGACCATCTGTTAATTGAAACCTTTGTTTCATTTTGACAGATCGATATGGCGCCTCGTAAAAGAGCCAATACTTTACGCATTGACGATAATGATCGCGACCAAACTAGGCAACTGCTGGCGACAATGGTTAAAACAATGGCCAGACAGACTGCTCTGCTCACAACGTTATTGCGAGACACTGCGCACAACTCTCCATCATCACAGGTTGAGTTATGCTCACGGTGTGGTAAGCAGCACAAGACAGAGACGTGTAGAAGGATCACAGGTGCGTGTTTTAGGTGTGGACGCATTGGACATCTGATAAGAGACTGTCTCGAATTGGAGAGAGAGGTGACAACATCGACAACAACTAGAGCATTTGCAGTACGACAAACCTTACGTATCTCTTCATTCGTACCGATTGATATGTGAGCAAGATGTGGAAAGAAGCATAGGACGGAGAAGTGCAGGCTCGCCTTGGGTGCATGCTTTAGATGTGGTTAGAAGGGACATCTGGTGAAGCATTGCCCAGAGCCGAATCAAAGGAATATTGCTTCGACATCTATTCCGGGACCATCATCATCACACGATGCCCAACCAACGAATGAAGTCATCCAAGGTATAATCCAGTATTGATTGTCGAGAGTTTACCTTATTCTCATGTGATGAATGTTCTTAGAAGTTATATGCTATTATGACATTTTGGGTAATATCATAATGCTATCTTATATACACTTAAATGAAAGCATAGGCATAAAACCTGAATACTTTACACTTGTATTATAATGTTGGCATATGTGAAACTGAGGCATGAGTATTAATCGACCCTGGGTCTCCTCACTCCTTTATTACTTTGATGTTCTCAATGCGTATGGGCATTACGCCTGAGACGTTAGACTTTATATTAGTGGTGACAGTTCCTACGGGTAGTTCAGTGAAGACGGACACCATGAACAAATTAGTCATCATTCGCGTGGAGGATCTTGAGACTAGGGCAGATGTGATATTATTGAATACGGTGGGTTTTAACGTGACGTAATATTGGGAATGGATTGGCTATCCGCTTACCATGCAAGCGTTGATTGCCTGAAGAAAGTGGTAACTTTTCGTCCTCCTATGGGAAAGTCCTTTCAATTTTACGAAGTGAAGACTAGGGTAGCACCTTTTATATCAGCTATTCGAGCTGAATCTCTGATAAAGATTTTGGGCTTGCAATATATATTTCTAGTTCATACAGGTATACAAATTTTAGAAAATTGTACCTACATGTTCGTGTTTACTTTAGCTAAATGACATGAGATCAATCGGGCCATGTTTAGCTTGGTTGATGACTTATAATAGCAAATTATAGGTGTTACCCCTACGGCTGAGCCTAGGATTAGCGTTCAATATGTTCGGGCTTTGAAAAGGTCGATATAGAATAAAGACCAACTTTCAAAAAAATTTAAATTTTGGAAAAATTTTGAAGTACACAGTTACTGCAAAATTTGAACCTCGAATTTAACATTCGAAGGTCAAATTTTGTATGGTCACTGACAGGGTTTTTAAGGTTTCTTTGGGTTTTTCCTCCTTCTTGGGCAAAATTAAGGGGATTAGGCTGTGTGCTTAATCAAAATGAGTGAGTCATTGCTTATGGTTTTAGGCAGTTGAAAGACCATGAGAGAAATTATCTGACGCAGGATCTCGAATTAGCAGCAGTTATCTTTGCCCTGAAGATCTGGAGACATTACCTCTACGGTGAGATATTTGATCTTCACCGATCACAAGAGTCTCAAGTACCTATTCACTCAGAAGGACTTGAATATAAGGCAGCGACGATGGATGGAGTTTTTGAAGGATTATGACTGCTCGATCCAGTGCCATCCGGGAAAGGCAAATGTCATTGCTGATGTTCTCAGTAGAAGGTCTTTAGCACAGTTATCACATCTTGTTAGCCGGATTCAGAGATGGAAGTTATCGGAAGATATGGCTTTGGGCAGCTCACGATTCCATGTGAAAGGCTCAGGAGCATTGATGGCTACACTTGTCCTGCGCCCTACGCTCTTTGAGAATATCAGGAAGCTTTAGATGACCGATGATGAGCTGATGGCGATCAGACAAGATGTGGAGAATGGCAGCAAGAAGGATTTCTCCATACGAGCAGATGGGACCTTGTTGTTTCACGACCGTGTATGTGTACCGTCGAGTACTGAGCTTCGGGACACCATTTTGGAAGAGGCTCACAAATCCATGTATGCCATACATCCTGGTAGCACCAAGATGTATCAGGACTTGATGAAGAGTTTCTGGTGGCGAGGTTTAAAACACGACGTCGCTGAGTACGTGTCGCGGTGCTTGGTTTGTCAATAGGTTAAGGTTGATCATCAGAATCCTGCAGGCCTATTGCAACCTTTACCTATGCCTGAGTGGAAATGGGAAGCTATTTCAATAGATTTCATTCTCGGGTTGTCGAAAACACTGAGGAAGAACAATGCCATTTGGGTCATTGTCGATCGGTTAACCAAGTCTGCTCATTTCCTGCCCTATAATACTACGTATATAGCCAGTAGACTTGCAGAGTTATACCTGAAAGAGATTGTTAGACTGCATGGGATACCGGCTAGTATTGTGTTAGATAGAGACCCGTTGTTTACTTCACACTTTTGGCAGCGGTTTCAGGAAGGAATGGGTTCTCGTCTTGACTTTAGTTCAGCGTTTCACCCACAGACGGACGGCCAGACTGAGCGAGTGAATCAGATCATCGAGGACATGCTGAGAGCTTGCATGTTGGATTTTCACGGGTCATGGGTCCAACACTTACCTCTGATCGAGTTCGCTTACAACAATAGCTTTCAAGCTAGCATCGGTATGGCTCCGTTCGAGGCTTTATATGGATGACGGTGCAGATCGCCGTTGAACTGGGAATAAGTGGGTGAGAAGCTCATTATTGGCCTTGAGATAGTCGAGTGCATGATCGAGACGGTTCAGTTGATTCGTGAGAGACTACGTGTAGCTCAGAGTCGTCAGAAAAGCTACGTTGATCTCAAGAGGAGACATGTGGATTTTCAGGTCGGCAACAATGTGTTTGCTCGAATCTCGCCTACGAAAGGCGTTATGCGATTCAACAAAAGAAGGAAGCTGAGTCCTTGGTACGTTGGGCCTTTTGAGATATTAGGCCGAGTCGAAGAGGTTGCATACCGCGTGGCGCTACCGCCGCAATTGTCCAACATGCACAACGTTTTCCATGTGTCGATGCTGCGTCGATACATACATGACCTGACTCACGTACTTGATTACCAACCCATCGAGCTTCAGGATGGTTTGACGGTGATTGAGGACCCGGTTCAGATCTTGGATCGCAAGGAGCAGATCCTACGCACTAAGCGGATTCCTTTGGTTTTTGTCCGATGGCGGAATCATACAAAGGAGGAAGCCACCTGGGAGCGAGAAGTTGAGCTTCGAGAACAATTTTCGCTCCTTTTTGATTGATTTTATTTCAACAATGCATAAGGGATGCCTTGTGTTTAAACTTTTGTAATATATTTACTTGTTTTATAAATATATATAAATTTTGGCGAGTAATTTTGGCGATTCAATGTATATATATTAAATTTGTGACTGTTTAGAAGTACCTACTTTATGGGAAACCGAAAAATTTTGGGACTTCAACCGAGCCCGGGGATGTTACTCCCTAATGTGCATATGAAATAATTCGGGCAAAATTTTAAGCTCCTTCATTCACTTTTTATACGATAAATTCGGCTTTGATACTGATGTCATAGTCGGATTCTATGATAGAAATGAAATGGGGTCAAAGGAGGTCCATTTGGACCCAAAGGAATGGTTTAAATGTCAAAATTTTGGACATTTTTAAGGCCACAGGTATTAGGAAAATCGAGGGTCGAAAATCAAAATAGTGGGTCGATTTTGGATGAATATTACTTAGGCTGTTTGGGCCAAAATATGGCCTGAGAAAATTTTAAGGAAATCGAGGGTCGAATTTGAAATTGACCCATGAATTTAAAATCAAGGGTCGATTTTGTCGATTTAAGATTGGTTATGTTTTGGGGTTTGGCATTTCGTGCTTTGAACACAAAGGGTCTGGTTTGGGGGTTTTGCAGATTTTTTTGTTTTCTTAGGTTCTCTTCCAAATTTTTGGCCGAAATCAAAGGGGATTCAACTGCTCAGTGCAAGGGCCTTGGATTGCACAACTGGGAACCGAATTTTGGGGCTTTTCTCAAGGTAAAACCCTCATTATATTTTTATTTGTGGAACCTTATCTTCTTGCAATCTGTTGGGGTTTTTATTTTTGTTTGAATGGGGCCTATGAAAGCCACCCCTATCCGAAACCCTACATCTAAGAGGCCGGCTTGAAAGGCTAGTTCCTCAAGCCGACAAGCTCAGCCACCAACACAGTCGGCTCCACCACCCCGACAAATCCGTGAACAACCAAATGAGTTTTGGAGTATAAAAGGGTTTACTGATGGATGGAGCTTCGCTCCCTACCTATTCGATCAGCAGGCAACTACTTAAACGGCTTTCGATTATCTCGAAAAAGACCAATTGACCTAACTTTTGCAACCTTTTCATGACCATTTCTATCATTGTTTAGTATGCCTCTTTTATCAACGTATGAGATGAGAGGATGGCAAGAAAATTTAGACCACCCTTGACGGACGGGACTACGCTTTTGGTGTGGACGACATTGCCACGGTCATGCGCTGCCTAACCACACACTCCACCTCTATGAGCCACGAGTTGCAAATACACGGGGGGGCGCTCACTTACCTGATGCAGCATGCGTTTCTCGTCGATTCTGCGACTTACATGGCAGATATCCGGGCGTCGGTTCACCACCCTTCTACATCGGGAGCAGGTCCCAGCGTACCTACAGATGCGGGTGATGACGGCACGGATGATGACGATACTGATGGTGGGGACGATGACTAGGCTTCAGCTGGTCAGGCTGCTAAGGGGGAGGAGCCAGCCTGTGTGTTGTTATGTTATTTTTGTTGTCTTGTTCATAGATTGCATTTATTTTTATGGATGCTCTAGAACCTTATGGTTCTATCTTTTGCTATTTCTTATAAACTTTTGTTTTGTGGTATGGAGCGCTAAGCTCCATTTTGTTTCGTTATGTATTATTTGATCTGTGGATGCTCATGTAGTTTATAGCCATCTTTGTTTGGTTATGGACTTATGGACTTCGATATATGAGCATGTACTTTCATCCATGGTTGTTCTTTTTCTTCACTTATGGTTGTGCCTTTGGTTCTTTTGCATTCTGTTTTGGTATTTATCTTGTTTTGTGATTCGATTTACTTGACCCTATCACTTAAATCACCTGTTTTGTGTCTTTTATGTTTTGATTTGTACACCATGAGTCACGGTGAGGTTGTTTCCCGACATGTGACACTCGGGGTGTAGGCATCCATGTACGGATGCAATCCACTATGGCCCTTTGGGTGCCACATACATTACATCCAGGTTACTACGGATCCCATCCCTTGACTTGCGTGCCCTGTGAGGTTATCGCACAGTGGACCATGCATTTTTTGTTTTAGTTTTGTATTTGCGGTTCCATCTCGCCTGAAAGGTTTGGATGGGTTTCTTTCGCGCTTTGTTTCGTTTGTCTTCTCCATTTTCGAGGATGAAAATTCCTAAGGAGGGGAGAATGTAATATCCCGATATTTTTGAATCCGAGTTTGACTGATTTCGTGCACAAGTGCGACACGGTGACCAATGTCGCCATGGTTTTATTTAATAATAAGTCATTAAATAATATTGGGGTAGCTTTATGTGGAAGGATTAGAGTTTAGAGTGTGATTGGGCAGTTAGTGTGAAAGCCGTGCACCGACTTGCGGTGTGCCGCTCAACACCAAAACCCAACCTTAAGATAAGAAGATAGAATTTGCAACTAAATATCCTTGATATTTAGTTAGGTTTTCATTCGGTTATAAGAGAGAGGAGGTTGGTTGCTTAATGGCTAAGCTTTGCCATTTGAAATTTTTTGTAGAGAGAGAAAGGAGTGAGAGTTGAGAGAACCGACCCAACCTATTTGAGCACCGTCACCTTGGAAACCCTTGTAGTATTTCGATTGTGCGATCACCTACAAGCTCCGCACACTCCGTACCTTTCACAACGCTTGTGACCCAGATCATCTCACGATCGTCGTTTGTGTTTTGAAGAGATGGAAATCAATCGTTGAAGAAATCCGACGATTTTGCTTCAAAACCCTCTTCGGCATTATTTCTTAAAGTTGTGGGATTAATCGGCAAAAAGGTTAGTTTCTCTTTTGATTTTAATGGTTTAGATTGTAGAATAAATCTTGTTTTAGTTTAGTGTATGTGTGCATGCAAAAATAAAGCGAATTCGACAAGATTTGAGGGGAAAAATAGACCAAGGAAGCAACATGAGGGGTTCTGAACCCGAGAAATTCGAGGGTCGAATTTGGGTTTTTAAGCCTAATGCATTTTTGGGAAATTTGAGGGTCGAATTTAAATTCGAGGGTCGAATTTGGGTTTTTAAGCCTGATGCATTTTTGGGAAATTTGAGGGTCGAATTTGGTCTGATGTGTCGACACTACTTTGATATTTTAGTCATAACATTTTATCCCAAACTCAGATTGATGCAATTTTTAAGGCGTTGGAAAGAAGACAACGAGCCCTATAACTTTCATGAATTGACAAATTTGTGAATCGAATGTTATAAAGGTCAAAATTTAGGATGAAGTAGGGACAAGTTTTCATATGAGTCAACGTTACCTTAAACTTGCCTGTTTCGTCTAGTTGTGAGAAAATTTTAAGAACTTTGGCTTTTATGATAATTAGTCGGTAACATGTGTATACATGAATGTTTGTAATATAGATTAAAGATTGGAGATCGTTGAGTGAGCTTTTACTTTGCCTCTGATATACTCGACTCTAAACTAAGGTAGGGGAACCTAAAACCTGATTTGCATCTATTATAAGTTTAGGTTATCTTGTATAAAGCATAAATTCCTAAATTTTATTTGACACAACATGATTAAGAGCTGAGAAATATGATACAAATCAGAACTTTGAAACTTTGATATAAATAAAAACTCAGAATTTGAATTTCCACACTTTGAACTTTGAATCAGAACTCCAAAAATCCGTGAATGTATTATGTATACAAACTTTGATATATTTAGCATTTGCATTTGATTTGAGGCACATACGAACGATACCCTAGATCCTACCAATCGTGTTGACGGTAATTCTATTTGGCGCAAGTTTCCCTCATATCGTAGGGGCTTGTTGCTCTTCAGAAAATGGGTTCATAAAAGACGATGGTTAGTAGGGCTTCCCATCGGTCACGTAGTCCGCTCTCATGCTATAGGAAATTTGGGAGATAAAATTAAGTTATAAATTTAAGACAAGAAGCATGTTAATTCAGAAGATTTTGAACACATCAGATGAATATTCTAGTTTTGACTCATGATTAGAACTGGAGATTTAATTTGCAAAGCATCATTTGAAAATCATATTTGATTCGATTTCTGTCTTTTGAAAACCTTTACTTATAATGAAATGCAAATAGACATGTTTCCTCTATTGAGCTTCGATGGTAGCTCACCCCGACTATACGTCACAGGTGTTGACACTGTCTTAGGATCTGACGATCGTGATTTGGAGGATTCTGACTACATTGCTGAGGAGGAGTTGGAGACCCCAGCAGAGGAGTTCCTTTCTTGATCGAGATTAGTCATTTTGGTACTTTTGGATTAGAATCTTTTTGAATATTGGACCCTAGGCAATTGTTTTGTATTTTTGGATATCACTTGAGGAACCATTGTTTAGGTGTTTGGATTGGCCATCACTAGTGGTTCTTTCTGGTTCCTCTTGGTGATATTTTTTTTATTAAAGCTTTTAAGTATTTGTTCTTGTTTTATTAGCTTTTCTTCTATTTAGATCTATGCTTATGTTGCCAGCTTTGTTTGAAATACGACTTATTGAGAAATCAATAAGATGATGAACCGACCTTTCCTATACCTTAAGGATTGGAAAAGTCGGGTCGTCATAATTATACTAATTCAAAACATGGATTTCAAGGACACCGGAATACGGTGCATCCTAATTATGCAAAACTTTTCTGTTTCGGTATATTACTACAAAATGCTTTCTTCCCAGTCTTGTTTCTATAATTATGCCTGGAAAATTTGTGTTTAGCCCATCGGTAGTAGCCCGATTCATCATAGTAATGAAGACAGATCTCGAGAAAATTCGTCTCATTTGTGAAGCACAAGTGAAAACTTCACAAATGAAATGATGAGGCTCGTAGTTTGGTTACCGCACACCTCGGAACTTCACAAATGACATGATTATAAGTTATAGCATCACCTCTTCTGCAACTTGTTTGCCTGATCATGACTGCGTACATCACGGTGCTAACAAAAGAGTGGGGCCAAGAAGCTATCGTGTTTAGCCTCAATTAATTGATCAAACGTGTTGGGTGTGCATGCGAGAACATGTTTAAGACCTAATTTAGAGGATGCCCGACTTAAGTAGCAGTACGTATAATTTGGACACGTGAATCAGGTGTGTTGTCTCGCTGTCATCGTTCATAAGTTCAACAAAAGCATGGAGAAAAGAGCCATCTATCCTATCAAAATAATAATAAATAAATAAAAGAGCCATCTACGACAAAAAAGGCCTGCGTTTATATGAGAGAGATCAGAGGAGTAGCAAACACCCAAGAACTACTGCTGCGCTGTGTATTTTCTCTTAGTTTGAGGAATATGGCTTTCCAAGTGGTAGATGATGATTTCTCTATTAAGAAGCCCCTTCTCCTACATGAAGATGACCATGAGTTCAAGACTCAGACCCAACAAGGAGACACTTCTTTCGTTAGGACTTGTCTTAATGGAGTCAATGCCTTATCAGGTTGCTTCTCTCTCTCTCTCTCCCTCTCTCTTGAACCTTTGATTTTTTTACACACAAAGTGACTGCTCTTGGGATTCGAACCCGCATCTTCACCCTTGACAGCCCAAGCCTTTTATCATTGGAGCAAGCAATGACCCCTAATCCTAGATGTTGTATGTGATGCGGCCGTATGTGTATGCTTTATGAGGAATCTATTTCTCATCTTTTCATACATTGTTGGGTCGCCACCAAAATTTGGTGTAAGATTCTAAAATCCTTTGAGCTGAGTTGGGTATTTTCAGAGAACATCCACCAGCTCCTCCAGATCCTGGTTTCGTCCTATGGACGGAAACTCATGGGCCTATGGAAGCGTTTTGGAGGGTTGGGGAGTTCGCTGTCCTGTGGGGTATTTGACTAGAAAGAAACGCTAGAATTTTCTTATGTAAGCCCTCCTTAATTAAGTAGAGGAGTGGAGAGTGTTCAGCCTGTTTGGCCTACCCTTTTTTGCTTTTTCCGCCTTTTCTTTTTTCTTGCGCTGTTTTCTAATGAATTTTTGCTGGTATTAAAAAACGTAAAATTAGACCCATAATCCTCTCACTTGATAGCATGCATGGTTTACGATTGGGAGCAACCAAGGTTTCAAATATTGGTATCGGTCATTGGATCGGTCAGCCTAAACCGATCCGGATCGGGATCAGCAAATCGGATCGGGTGATCCCAACGCCAAAAAAGTTTGAAGGCAAAATTACAATAATTAAATATTTTTTACTGTTAGTTGCCAAATAAATTGTTCAAATCAGTCGCAAATAATTTATTTTTATGTACAATTCATGATACGCCATAATTTTACACTTACAACACTCACATTAAGAAAAACAATAGCCCAATTATACTTATAATATATATATATATATATATATATATATATATATATATATATATATATATATTATATGAAATCTATATATTATATATATGAAATCTATATATTATATAATATATATTATATATATATATTATAATAATATATACATTTAATATATTTGTAATAAGATTTTTATACATATTATATATATATATATATATATATATATATATATATATATATATATATATACGGTTGATGTACAGTTGATTTAGACACAAGAGCAAAAAAAGTCCATGTGAGTTGATATATATATTTAATATATATGTAATATATATATATATATATATATATATATATATATATATATATATATATATATATATATATATAATACAAAAATTCATTTCAAAAGAGAGATGCGAACCTTTCTAGAGCTGTGGAGGCAACGGCAAAAAATGGAGAAGCTTTGTCAACAGTTCTATTGTTGGCGAAGGAAAGATATGCAGAAGCTTTGTGAATCAGGTGAACCGTTCAAAGATCTTTCAAAGAAGAGCCCTACTGTAAGAGGAAGCCGAAGAGACCCGATAGTGGACACTAGGATTTTAGGGTGAAAATTAAAATAATTGCCTTATTTTGTTTATTTTATAATTTATATTTGGCGTAGAGTTTAATATATTTTTTATGTGTATAAGTTTCTCGGATCGGTGAATCGGCGATCCGACCTAAATATCATTCAGTATCAGCCGATTCAAAGCAATCCGACCGATCCAAATCTGATACCAAGATGCATTTAATATAAAAGAACAATAATAATTAAAACATGTAATTCTATATATGCCAAAAGAATACATATTCTCAAAAAGGAACCAAGAAGAACCATTGGTGATGGACATCCATCACCCAAACAATGGTTCCCGATAGTGGTTCCGAATAGAATGTATAAATAATAAGATAAGTAATTCTACTATAATATATACAAAAATGGCCACCAGACACACAATAATCCAAAATATCAAAATACAGCACATCGGACTCAAGTACCCAGGCTACGGATAGAACTCCGAATGTCCTCCTCGTCCTCGACCTCACCTGGTGGGTCAGCCGGTAATTCACTCGGCGGAGCTACAGCCTCAGAACCTAAAAGTGATTTAGAAAGCAAGGTGAGCTACATCATAGCTCAATAGAAGAATTCCAACTAAATGAATTGAATATGCAGATCATGCTATCTCATAACAGAAATCAAATTAGAAACGTACAATCATGACGAATCAAATCAAATACTGAGCTTTTAGACAAGAAATCAAATGTTATGCAAGTATATTATCAGAGAGCTTAAATTGTGTATGTTTAACTTAAGAAACTCCCGTGACTAAATAGCACGGAGTAAACAGGAATGTCCGATAGGAAACCCCAACCAATCGTCGTTCACATGAACAATTTTGAAAGTGTAACAATGCCTCATCTATGGAGTGCAATTACGCCGAGGATTACAAGCAGGTGCACAAGTGTGCTAGGCATCGGATATACCGCCGGATCGGTGGGGATCATCTGGTTTAAATCATCAAATCACATACATATATACCTCACAGATCAGATAGCAAAAATCAGAAGCAAATTTCAGGATACGAATCAGGAAACAGAAATCAAAGATAGCAGGAATTTATGATATACATACATGCTTGTTAAAAACAGAAATCAGGGCATAGATATGAAATAAACATGGAATCATACTCAAAACCAGTTTAGGTTGATTTTCCCCTACCTCAGGTCAAAATACCTTCTAAGTAAATCCAAAGCCTTTCAAGGTGTCAGGGTTTGATCCTAGACCATAAACATAGTACTTTAAGTGTCAGAGATGTCAGAATGCTAACTGGCACAATGTCCGGTAGTGTTTAACTCATAACATCAAAACAGAACAAAACAGGGGTGATTGATCGATCACCATTCTTATTGATCGATCAATACCTCTTGTTGATCAATCAATAACCTCATTGATCGATCAATACTCTCTTAGCTTTCATCGAGGAACATAGTCAATTGATCGATCACTACTCATCATTGATCGATCAATACACTCATTGATCGATCAATAACCTCTTTTCTTTTCACTTCTAACATAGCTAAATTGATCGATCACCTCTTTGGTTGATCGATCAATACCTCTTGTTGATCGATCAATGCCTTCATTGATCGATCAATAACCTATACTCAAAATTTCTCACCTTCTGTTCACATTAACTATTTATACAGATTGATCGATCAATGCCTTCATTGATCGATCAATACACTCCAGTGATCGATCAATACCTTTGTTGATCGATCTCCTTCTCGTTGATCGATCAATACCCAGGATTGATCGATCAATGCCTAAATTGATCGATCAATGGTCTTTGAGCACTGAACTTCCAGAATTTCAGGGCTCCTGTTCCCTTTTCTGTCTTATACAGATTGATCGATCAATGGTCTTCATTGATCGATCACCACCTGTCATTGATCGATCAATGCCTCTTGTTGATCGATCAATAATGACAGAAGCTCTGTCATTAATGGAGGTCATCTCCAACCCTATTTCAACCCATTTTTCATTAATGGTTCCCAAGAACCATTAACACACAATCAATGCACATATATGGGCTTCTCATTTGCCCCTATTTAAACACACAAACTTACCTTTGTTTGGGCCCTCTCGGGGTTTCGGCAAATCGATCCGGATGAGGGTTTCGGATCCAGTTCTCGGAGTTTATTGTCGCTACGGCTCGGATCAGTTGACGACCAGTTCCTTTTTAACCCTAAAGACCGTACACACTCTTAGACTAGTTGTGGAGTGTCCTATTTCATCTCTCCATCCTCTATCTCGGACAATGTAGGACCTCAGGTACCACTAACCCCGTTTTCTCAAAGAACACTCTCACAGACCAACCTAACTACAGATTTCTCAACTTCTAGAGCAAGGGGAAGAAGAAGAAGAAGAAAAACTCTCTCTAGGTCTCCCTTCCTTCTCTTATAAGCTAATAAACAGATATTTCTGTTTTCCCTTAGTTTGTGTTCCGGTGTGGAGCACGAACACGGTCTCTATGACGTAACGTGCTACATTGACACTTTACACAACTCAGACTTAAACGAAAATGCACATGTGAACTCATCTAACCATGGTGCAACTTTATCTCAACTAATATTAATTCTAAATTTTTAAATCGGTCTTGATTTCTGTGTCGGGCACGTAGATCGAAATCGTCAGGTTCGTGTTCTAGATTTCAGGGTTGTTACACCAAGCTTCCACGTGGAGCTTCGCGTGGCACCCAAAATATTGTTTCGATATCACGTGGAGCTCGACTGCATTGCTTAGATTATCTTTAAAAATAAAATAATTGAAAACTCATTTCCACTGTGTATTTTTTGAATCATGAAATGTGGACCAATGAAACTCGTCAAATTTTGACTTGTGGTATATATATATATATATATATATATATATATATATATATATATATATATATAGGAAAAGGTCTCCGTCACCGTCCTCCAAGCCTCCACGTGGAGCTCCACGTGGCACCCAAAATATTGTTTTGATGCCACGTGGAGCTCGAGTGCATTGCTTAGATTATCTTTGAAAAAAATAATAATTGAAAATTCATCTCTACCGTGTATTTTTTGAACCGTGAAATGTGGACCAATGAAACCCGTCAAACTTTGACTTATAGGTTTAAAATGTTTTTTTCGATTTTTTTTTTAATATTGATCTATACCGTCCACCTGTGCTCCACGTGACACCCAAACAATGTTTTGGGTGCCACGTGAAGCTGCATGTGTATCTCGATCACCGTCCTCCATTAGAAGACTTAACCAACTCCCATATATATATATAAGTGGGTAGTGGGCCTAGCGGTCCAAGCATTCATGTGACAGCCGGACTTCCATTCCCGGAAATCCGTGCCATCAGGATCATACTCTGGATGATCCTCGGGACAAATCATAAGTGTCTGCTCATATAGCGGAAGCCAAGCAGACACTATCCAGCAGTGGTAGATCGAGTCAGTCATCTCAAGATTTCATTTACTATAAAAGAACAAGAATAATTAAAACATGTAATTCTATATATGCCAAAAGAATACTCATTCTCAAAAAGGAACCAAGAAGAACCATTGGTGATGGACATCCATCACCCAAACAATGGTTCCCAATAGTGGTTTCGAATAGAATGCATAAATACTACAATAAGTAATTCTACTAAAATATATACAAAAGTGGCCACTAGGCACACAATAATCCAAAATATCAAAGACATCGGACTAAAGACTCCAGGTTTGGATAGAACTCGTCTACTCGGATGTCTCTGCCTCTCGCCCTCGGCCTCACTCGGGTCAAGCTGTAACTGGGTCACTGTCGGAGCTACTGCCTCAGAACCTAAAAGTGATTTAGAAAGCAGGGTGAGCTACATCATAGCTCAATAGAAGAATTCCAACTAAATGAATTGAATATGTAGATCATGCTATCTCATAATAGAAATCAAATCAGAAATGTATAATCATGGCGAATCAGATCAAATACGGAGCTTTTAGACAAGAAATCAAATGTTATGCAAGTATATCATCAGAGAGCTTAAATTGTGTATGTTTAACTTAAGAAAATCCCGTGACTATATAGCACGGAGTAAATAGGAATGTCCGATAGGAAACCCCAACCAAATCGTCGTTCCTATGAACAATTTTGAATGTGCAACAATGCCTAATCTATGGAGTGCAATTGTGCCGAGGATTACAAGCAGGTGCACAAGTGTGCCAGGCATCGGATATACCGCCGGGTCGGTGGAGATCATCTGATTTAAATCATCAAATCACATACATATATACCTCACAGATCAGATAGCAGAAAATCAGAAGCAGATTGCAGGATACGAATCAGGGAACAGAAATCAAAGATAGCAGGAATTATGAGATGCATACATGCTTGTTAAAAACAGAAATCAGGGCATAGATATGAAATAAACATGGAATCATACTCAAAAACAGTTTAGGTTGGTTTTCCCCTACCCCAGGTCAAAATATCTTCTAAGCAAATCCAAAGCCTTTCAAGGTGTCAGGGTTTGATCCTAGACCATAAACATAGTACTTTAAGTGTCAGAGGTGTCAGAATGCTAACTGGCACAATGTCCGGTGGTGTTTAACTCATAAATTCAAAACAGAACAAAACAGGGGTGATTGATCGGTCACCACTCTTATTGATCGATCAATACCTCTTGTTGATCGATCAATAACCCCATTGATCGATCACTAATCATCATTGATCGGTCAATATACTCATTGATCGATCAATAACCTCTCTTCTATTCACTTTTAACACAGCTTAAATTGATCGATCATGTGACAGCCCGGATTTCGGCACCCCAAAACCCGTGCCATCAGCACTATCATCTTGACCGTGCCCCTTAGCTAAGCACGAAACATTGGCATATCAAGCATAAAATGAAACAATAAAGGAGCTGCGAAATTTAAATCTATATTAAGTAATTCTCCAAAAGACAGTTCTACCCTCATGCCTCTGCATGAATGGAGAACCGATCCGAACCATCGATGATAGCAATCATCACGGATGGTTCGCCCCAAAAGAATAATCCCAACTCAATATATACATGGTTTAACCAAAACAAGGCTTGACATACCAAGCCGTACCAATCTCTCTCAAAAGCCCTCAAAGTGGCACAACGGAGTCCTCTAGAAGAAGTCCTCAGGAGGTGGCTCCAACTCTTCGCCGGCCGCAAGGTCCGACTCACCAGGGTCAGCGTCTCCTGAAGCCTCGGCCACTGCTAGTAGTGGACTTGCGACGTATAGTCTATAGGGTGAGCTACATCCTAGCTCAATAGGGAACAAAACACAGTTGAACATATAAATTATTACTCACATGTATTCCATGATATGCCATGCATGATGTGTCTATGCAATTACTGATGATAACAGTAAAAAAAAGTATTTCATTTTACTGGTAGTTACTTATGTTTTCATTTATTCATGAATGATGCTGAAAAGGCCTAAAGCAAAACTTAAACTTTCAACTTAAGTAATCCCCGAGCAATATAGCATCGAGCCCCGATGAGATACCCATCACCGTCATCTATATAGACTCTTTTAACGTATTCTCTGGGAATACAATATAGTACCCAAACCCCTTTTCCCTGGGGATTGGTGGCGGGGTTTCACTTGTCTCAAATCAACACCCACGGTGTTATCGTACGGATAAGCTCCGTGACCGCTTCACGGTCGCACCAGACTCGGTCACGGATATCCTGCCGTGTCAGTCGTGGATATCCCGCCACGTCGGTGGGGTACCCTATCAAACCTCAAATAACAAAAATATCGGTGCCTTACATATAGTTATTCACCGTATAAATGTGCTATCTTATATCAGTTAGGCCCTATCAATCATGATTCAATCTTGGATACATCCCTGGGATGTATCCATTTACTTGCATCACACCTGATGCTCTTATCCCTTTACTTCTTCATCCCCTGGGGATGGCTCATTATACTTACTTTATGGGTGTTACTCACACACACTTTTCACAATTCTTAAGCAATAAATATTTGAATTTGAATTCTATATCACTACATACATGCTCTTGTAAAATAAAGTACATGTTCAAGGTGTATCCTACCTCAAGTCTTTGCTGATCAACGCGTCAAGGTCACACGTGGCTCCTTGTGCACTAGTTCACACGTACCACCTGTGGTACCACATAACATGTGAAACACATCACTAAAGATGCAATAAAGGAGGTCCAAGACCTTCCAAGAATCTTAAAGTCAAACTCAAAAGTTAACATAAATTAGCTCAGTCGATTAATCGAACTCCAAAATTGATTAATCGAAAGTCAATATCGATTAATCGATTCTCAAATCGATTAATCGAGATTTTCATTCGATTAATCGAAATTCTTTGTTCAGCCAAGTCGATTCTCAATTCGAGTAATCGAGTTCCTAATATCGATTAATCGAAATCCCATTTCGATTAGTCGATTTTCCACAAGTCATTTCCTCCAGCCCCTGGGGTCCACTGGAGGTTCCCAGTCGATTAATCGATACCAAAATCGATTAATCGAAAATCCAAAGTCGATTAATCGAAACTCAGTTCGATTAATCGAACTCGGGTTCCTTGACTTTTCAACTTCTTGGCGAATTTCGATTAATCGAAACTCAATTTCGATTAATCGAAATTGCCAGATTTAGCCCCCTTTTGGCTGTTCTTCTCAATCTTTTTCCACACTTTTTCCTCTATTTTTCTAAACCATTATCCTATGATTTAAACCATTTTCAACTACAATTTAACCTCTACAATCTATGCATTTTATTCACAAAAATTTACCTTGAATCAATCTCAAATTGATTTCAAATCAAGTGGTTGGAAGGCTAGGTTCGGCTTTTTCTAGCGGATCCCTCGCGTCGAATCCGACGTTTATTGCTCGAATCTCCCTTCCTCAACTAGCATTTACTCCTTGCATTAACTATGCTCTCCTCCTCTCTCTCTTCTTTACTTCTCTCTCAACAACCAAAGCTATTGGTTTTAGGGTTATTAAACCCTTTTATCTTTCCCCCAGCTTGTGTGTTGAGCACATGCACCTTGATAGGTGTATGTGACTTCAGATTTACAACACACCCCACATAGCTACGCAACCTATCACATCACATCCGCTCATTACACTCTATGCTAACTATTGAACTTCTATTTAGTCAAACCTATGACCGATCGGGCACGGATCCCGAGGTTATAGTTTAGTGTGATTTTTTGGGCTATTACAGATCACCACTTTGGTTGATCGATCAATGCCTCCTGTTGATCGATCAATGCCCTCTGTTGATCGATCACTAACCTATTTTCAAAAATTCCCACCTTATGTTCACATTAACTATTTATACATATTGATCGATCAATGCCTTCATTGATCGATCAACACCCTCCAGTGATCGATCAATACCTTTGTTGATCGATCACCAATTGTCATTGATCGATCACTCTTACTTTGATCGATCAATACCCAGGATTGATCGATCAATGCCCAAATTGATCGATCAATGCTCTTCGAGCACTGAACTTTCAGAGTTTAGGGGCTTCTGTTCCCCTTTCTGTCTTATACAGATTGATCGATCAATGGTCTTCATTGATCGATCACCACTTGTCATTGATCGATCAATGCCTTCATTGATCGATCAATAATGACAGATACTCTGTCATTAATGGAGGTCACCTCCAACCCTATTTCAACCCATTTTTCATTAATGGTTCCCAACAACCATTAACACACAATCAATGTACATATTTGGGCTTCTCATTTGCCCCCATTTAAACACACAAACTCACCTTTGTTTGGGCCCTCTCGGGGTTTCGGCAAATCGATCCGGATGAGGGTTTCGGATCTAGTTATCGGAGTTTATCACCGATCCGAATCCGATGAGCAACCGTTTAGCTTCGGTTCCGCATGCAGAGACTTCACACGTACTTAGACCATACCTAAGCTCATCTCATTGAACTCTATATACCCTAGCTTAGGAAACTCACCATCTCAATATTGCTAACCCTGTTCTCTCAAGGAACTCTCTCACAGTTCAACCTAGCTACAGATTTTCTCAACTTCTAGAGCAAGGGGAAGAAGAAGAAGAAGAAGGAGAACTCTCTCTTTGATCTCCCTTCCTTCTCCTATAAGCTAATAAACAGATATTTCTGTTTTCCCCTAGTTTATGTTCCGGTGTGGAGCACGAACACGGTCGCTACGGCGCAACGTGTCACATTGACCCTTTACACAACTCAGACTTAAACGAAAATGCACGTGTGAACTCATCCAACCACGGTGCAACTTTATCTTAACTAATATCAATTCTAAAATTTTAAATCGGTCTCGATTTCCGTGCCGGGCACGTAGATCGAAACAGTTAGGTTTGTGTTCTAGATATTCACGGTTGTTACAATTCATTTTCCTGACAGTCGGGGACTATTTTCAGTAGCCGAAAAATCATCAAAATTTTCCTATTTCTATTTATTTTTTTACGACCTTTGAAGCCCAAATAGACCATCAGTTAATGGCTGAGCGATCATTAGTTCATGGGTGATTAATTAATTATCCATCCATTTGTTGCTTATAAGAAGTACCTATATTTTATATTAGAAAGTAGTGACCAAGTCAGGGTTTGGGAGTAAATCAGCTTGGAAAGACATAAACAGTTGAAATTCAAAAAAATAAAAAATAAATTATAAACATATATTAATTAAAAATCACAAAAATATAAACAAAATGGGAAAAAATTCGGGAATTATTCTTGTGATCTGCAATTGTTTGAAAAGTCAATGCATAATTATAATTTAATTTATTTTTTCAAAAAATTTCAAATTATTCGCAACTTTGAAAAAAGTTAGAGAATTTGGTCACTATGATTAGATATATAATGCTCTTAAGAAAACTCAAAAAGTGAGATTATGGGCATTTAATGCTCTAGTCATCCATCCATTTGTTCCTGATAATAAGTTGCATTTAGAATTACAAATACCACAACCTTAAATCAGGGGTGTAGCAACAATTTTCCAATGACGGGGGCTAACAATGATCAGTAGACGTTAATACTTATTTTAAGTTCTATTTGGAGGCTTGTTCAACAAAAATTTTGGAATTTATATTAAAAGATATTTATATAAGAAGAGCGTCTAATACAAATTCAAGAGCTAAAAGGGGGCTTCAGCCCCCACGCTCTTATATGTGGCTACGCCACTGCCTTAAATAAAGCCCTAAGCATAGCGGCAAATGAAGTCATGGTTCAGGTATAAATCAGCATGGCAAAATTTTTAAGAAAATGTGGCAAATTCAAGAAAAAAAAGTGACAACATTTTACCACAAATAGATGAATAAAAAATTATAAAAATTACAAAATTTGGAAAAGCAAAAATTTTACAGAAAAAACAATTTCTTGAAATTGGTAATTCTTTTGAAAAAGTCACCAACTTTTCAAAAATCATCATTTACTTAGAATTTAATCGTCAACTAAAAATGTTACAATAAAAAAATTACTCGAAACATATCTAAAGTGTACTTATACTTTTCAATGATATGCGCATGATGACCATTCTACGATACATGATTTATGAAAAGAATGATTTCAATGACCCTAAAAATTTGTAAAAGTTGGATTTTGGCATAATCTACTGGCTCTAAAAACTTATTATATGGAAGAATGAAATTAGTTTAATTAAAAATAGAAGTATCAATTAAATAGGAAATGGATTTCTTTTTTAATGGAAATCAGTTCCTATGTAAATTAAACAGGGTTTTCTTCTATGATAGAAACGAATTTTTTTTCATGCCGATCCCCGGTATTGGTATGCATGGGGACTAGTAAGATAGGGTAAAAAGGGTTTCTGTGTTAATGTGGTTTGATCGAACAATTTTACCTATATTTTTATCCCAATGTACAAGTGAGGTGCAAGAGCACTAATCTAAGACAACTGCGAGTAAGATGAAACACTAATTGGACACCCAAAAAAATTTGGAACCAAAATAGTCATTAACGTTATCTCTGCAAAAAATGCTATGAATTTGATAAAACATGAAATCAGACAATTCTTCAATATTTGATCTCATTGTTTTATTTCTCATCAGGAGTTGGGATGCTATCAATTCCATATGCACTCTCAGAAGGTGGGTGGTTAAGTTTGGTGCTTTTCTTCAGTACAGCAATCATTTGTTGCTACACAGGGCTACTTCTACAAAGATGCTTGAATGAATACCCACTTGCTAGAAACTACCCAGACATCGGTGAAATCGCGTTCGGCTACAAAGGAAGAGTCGTGATCGCCACTTTCATGTATCTTGAGTTGTATCTAGTAGCCACTGAATTCTTGATATTGGAAGGTGATAACTTGGATAAATTGTTTCCGAATGTGAGTTACCAAATCATGGGGGGGTTGAGACTAGGAGGACGACAAGTCTTTGTTTTTATAGCTGCCATTTTAATTCTACCCACTACATGGTTAAGGAGCCTGAATCTGCTTGCTTACTTATCTAGTGGTGGGGTCTTGACTTCTGTTGTTCTAGTTGTTTCTGTTTTATGGGCTGGTGCAGTTGATGGTGTTGGATTTCATGGAAGAGGAAGATTGTCAAATTTGAGTGGAATCCCTACTTCTTTCAGTCTCTATGCATTTTGCTACTGTGGCCATCCAGTGTTTCCTGCCATGCACACTTCTATGAAAGACAAGAGCCAATTCTCAAAGGTGACAAAAAATAACTCCTAATATTTTCTATATTTATTCGTCCGTTAAACTTACCTGCTCCCACAATAGTTTGTTGCCAGATGACAGCAAACTAATGTAGGACTAGGTAAGTTACCTGGTCCTTGGTAACGGGCTACATTTACACATTTACTATTCACTTAGTTTAAATCACTATGGTTCTAAATCTTCCACTATCTTAATCATAGATTTATTTTGCAAACATTTTGTAAATTTTTAGCTTAAAATAGCCATCTTCTTCTCCTTCTTGAACAAAAGTTTCTTCCAACTTCAGATACGCTAGCCCTAGACATCGTACTGACTTCTTTGTGCTATTTGTGGTTGTAGGTATTGATCCTGTGTTTTATCCTTTGCACCATAAATTATGGATCCATAGGAGTTTTGGGCTACCTAATGTATGGAGATGATGTAAAATCTCAAATTACACTAAATCTCCCTCTCGGAAAACTTAGCTCAAATATAGCAATTTACAGTACAATCATCAATCCTTGACAAAATATGCATTGATGATTACACCAATCGCGACTGCCATTGAAGGTATCTTACCATACCAAAACACGATACTAATTAGCATCGTGATCAGAACCTTAATAGTGATCAGCACCGTTGTTATCGCTTTAACAGTTCCACTCTTTTCGTACCTTATAGCACTCACTGGAGCAGTTCTAGGCAGTACAGCTTCAATCGTATTTCCATGCATTTGCTACCTCAAGATTTCTAAGGGTTATCGGAGTTGTCGGATCGAGAGGATGATTATCCCAGGGATTTTGGCCATAGGGTTTTTTGTTGCAGTTGTAGGTACTTACACCTCTCTACGACAGATTCTACAACATTTTTTAAAAATGAATGTATAGATAGACAAATTATATTTACACAAATAAGTGAGTTTTAATCCTCGTATAGTTTTATGGCAACATCGATCACTATGAGGCCGATCAGATGGTGGCAGTCAATGCAAAAGGAGGTGATCAGATTGAGCTATGGGCGTATTGCCGTCCCTTCAATTGAAGCATGTTGTCCCCTTTCAGTTTTTGTAATGTATCCTGTTAGGAGAGTGTTATTAGTTTCTTTTTTAATAAATTGCCAATTACCATTTTAACTGAGTAAAAAGAGGGGAAAAAAACAGGTGAGAGAGGGTATGAAAAAATCTCAAATCCAAACTGTATTTCTCAGAAGTTGTGTATGGCACCCAACTCAATTAGTGAAGAATCCAGGCAAAATGAGCTTGGGGAGAATTCCCAATCTACATACCACACAAAATTTCAATCTAATCTATCATACTAATAATTATAGCTACTCGAATCTCCTTCATAAACTCTCATCAACCTCATTTTAGAACCTAATATAAGACCACAAATTAATTTGAATGCGTACCTTCTATACAATGGCAATTTTTCCTCCTAGGTGGGATTAAACCCATCACAAAATGAAGCTGCTTTAGACAGTATCGCTATCAGATGTTCAACTCATTTTCACATGTGATCAAGCAATATCTAACTAAATCTGTGACCAGCCACCCTATTCTAATCTCTATCCTTCTGGCACAGTATTTCTTGTAGCCAAGCAAATATTAATTAATGGCAAGAAAACTATTTGTCTGATGGTATGGTGACGATCTCAAGATCCATTATGTGTAAGAGTGGGGTGAAAACTGATCTTCATCATCTAATTCAGAACAATCATATGTCAACTGCACCATGGCTAGTGCCCGTGTCCATACACCAAATAAAACCTCTCTTTTTTTTAAGTACCAATGCAACCTCATGGAAAACAAATCGTGACAAGGGTGGATTGTCAAATAGAATAAAACGTATGGGTTTATTTGTAATTTCACAAATAAAAATTCAATAATAAAACACTCGAATTGCATCTATATATATATATATATATATATATATATATATATATATATGACAAAGGCGCCCACGTCAGCATCATGCTCGTTTCTGATTTCCCGTTTTTCAGTTCGGGTGGGCCCCGCTACCCTGGCTTTTTCCGTGAGCGTCCCCATTAGAAGACCCCTATGAGCTATGGGGCAGACGGCGAACCCTTTCAAGCACTACGCTCTCCATTTCTCGACTTTTTTCGTTTGTTTTGACCGTCGTTTTCCAAAGGTGTTAAGACGCTGACCTCCTCAAATATATATCTGTTTAAATTATCTGATTAATATTTTGTATATAGTTCTAGATGTACAGATAGGGATGCAGATTCTGTAAACCGAAACCGAAATTTTTGGCTTTTGATTCCGGGACGAACTGAAATGAATCGGTTGGATTTCGGTTCAGTTTTCCGAAACCAAAATCGAACTGGAACCCAAATACTTCAGTTGTTTCAATTTGATTTCAGATTTTTTAATTATTTCTAAGTTTTTAAGCATAGTGACGAATTTCTCCGAATTTTTTTAACTTTCCTTCGAAATTTACCGAACCAGGTGCCAGACGAAACTTTCAGTAAAATTTCAGTGATTTTTTAGAAATTGCCAAAATTTCATTAATTTTGATGAAATTAATGAAATTTGCCAAAAGTAAGGATTTTTCTTTTAATTTCAATCATTTTAAAATAATAACTAAGATTTTTTATAAATATCAAATATTATATATATATATATATATATATATATATATATATATTGTACATCCCAAAACTTTTTTAAAATGTGTAATGACCCGAAAAATTTGAGCCCGAACTCGACTGACCCCGTGTATGTGTCCGACACGGAAATCGATGTCTCCATGGTTTTTATGTAATAATAAATCATTAAATGATATTAAGATAACTTTGTGCAGACGGATTAAGGTTTAAAGGTGTGTTTGGGCGTTTAGTGTGAAAGTCGTGCACCGACGCACTGTGTGCCGCTCAACACCGAAACCAAACTCTACTTCAAGTGGATAAGCCTAACACACTTTTGCAGTGTTATCGCTTCGCACCGAAACCAAACCCTTTAGCTAATTAAAAGGCAAAGCTTCTCAAAGAAGCTTCACCCGGTTGCAAGCCTTGCAAATTTGAAAGCTAGAGAGAGAGAGAGAGAGCTCCCGTCAACCTTCAAACCCCTTCTCGTGAGATTTCGATCGCAAGATCGCCATCGCGTAGAGGACTCCGCACTCGTCGCAAGGCTCGTGATGTCGGTATCGATGGTGTTCCGCCGTTTATAAATCTGGACCGTTCAAGCCCCTTTCAAGAAACCCTATTTCTTTAAGGTGAAAGAACCCCATTTTCAAAGAGCCGATCACTTTGGAATCGTCTCCCGTGCTTGGAAGAGGTTAAGATCGACGCGTAAGGATGAACGGCATCATCTTCAAGTCCTTGTGATCGATCTCTGTGGATTCATCGTGGAAATCCGAAAGTTTCGTTTCGAAACCCCTTTTGGACAACGATCCTTAAAGGCGCGAAATCGATCAAGAAAGGCATTTTCTTTGATTTTAATGGTTTAGATTATAACAAATCCTTGTTTTAGTTTAGTGTGTATTTATGAAGTATTAATGGTGATTGAACAACCATTAGTGGAAGGAGATCAAAAAATGGAAGGAGGTGAACTCCATTAATGACTTTTTGTTATTGGTGATCGATCACCAAGGTGGTCGATCGATCTACAGGAGTTAGTGATCGATCCAAGGTGGTGATCGATCTACAATGAGTTGGTGATCGATCACCAAGGTGGTGATCGATCAACTGTATAAGAAATTGATGCGACGAAGGGGAGTTTTGAAATTAGATTGGTGATCGATCACCAAGGTGGTGATCGATCTGGGAGGTTGGTGATCGATCACCAAGGTGTTGATCGATCAACCTAGACTGCTTAATCGCTTCAGTGTTTTAGTCATAACTTTTTACTCCGAACTCCGATTGATGCGATTCTTGCGGCATTGGAAAGAGGACAACCAAATCTACAACTTTTATGAATTAACTAACTAATAAATAAATTGTTATGATGATCAAAATTGAGCTGGAAGTTTGGTCAAGTTCTAAGTAATCACGTTTTGACAGAAGTATCGATATAGCTTCGGTATTTTGGCCATAACTCCTTGTCCCGAACTCCGAATGACGTGATTCTTGATGCGTTAGAAAGAGTACGACGATATCTAACTCTTTCATGAATTAACCAAATCTTTAATAAAATGTTTTGAGGGTCAAAATGAAGTGGGAAGTTGGGTCAAGTTTCGAGTCAACACGAAATTACCCATTTCTGCCTCAGTTTTGAGAAAACACTTAAATACGTCAACATTATTAATAATTAGGATCAATTTTTAATACAACATCACTTGTGTGATGTAGACTAAGAGTAGAGGCTGTGGATAAGAACTTTTGGATCGCTTTGGACCGGCGTTGGATTTGCTTAGAAAGATCTGTTAAGGTAGGGGAAACTCAACGAAAATTACATTTTATCAATTGATTCATAATTTCTTTGATATTCAACCTGATTCTTTATTTCCATTACGATATGTTCTATTTCCGCCCTGTTTGTATATGATCCGATTATTCCGTGTTTCCGCCAGAACTGATTCGTTTCTATTCAATTTGGTTTTTAATCTGATTCGTTCTGTTTTGCTTATGATTCGATTTGTTCTGTTTCCGTATGAGATATTATTAGTTGAACTTGCCTATGAACTTTGAATTAGAATGAATATGGGACTGCTTTTGACAAATTGAATAGAAACTATAGGATGTTGAATCGCTGGATTTTTGGGTAATGTTATCTGACAGTAACTGAGAAATTTAGAATATGGATGTTTGGACTCTGTACCTTGGAAACCAGATAGACTTAATGTTGAATTGATAAGTATGAACCTTGAACGCTATATTTGAGAGTGAATGTGAATAGTGAGAATATATATGAAACTTGAGTGAGTAGACATTGACAAGTGGACGATGCGGTTATCCATTACCACGATGTATAGTGCATAACATACATAGTGGGCCCGTCACGGAAGCGATCCGTCACATTGCATAGCATACATAGTGGGGTCTGGGGCGATCCGTCGCATCATTGCATAACATACATAAGTGAAGTGAACATAGTGAACATAGTGAGTGAAGTGAATACAGGAGTGAAGTGAACACAATGAGTGAAATGAGCATAGTGAGTGATATGGACGCAATGAGTAAAGTGAAACACTAAAATCTGGAAATTGAGCACTGAATAAGAATTACAAGCTTGTGTCTGTTAAAAAAATATCTACCTTGTCATTACTTTTATTACGCTATCAAACATCCGATCATTCAATCTGTAAATTAGTCTTTTATATATGACCTATACGCTTTGAATTCTGTCATTAGTAAGATGTAACTGCTATTGATGTTCTTCTACTGAGCTTAGATGTAGCTCACCCACGACTATACGTCACAGGTATAGCCTTTCATCGGAACCTTGCACTTGAGGAGAATCGGAGTTGCCTACTGGTGGGAGGAGCTCACTTGGTTTGGCACAATGACTTCTGAGACTTGAGTTTTGTATGTATTTGTACACCACTGTTTAGGTGATGGTTAGTCATCATCGGTGGTTTAGCTTGTTTCCTTTGGATTACGTGTTCTCGATATAGAATGGAGTTTTATATTTTTGTTCTGTCATGTGTACCTGTTTTGATTTTGCTCATGTGTGTTTATACCAAGTATATTCTGTATCAGATTGTGTTCTGCGATCTGGCAGTCCGAGTTTTCCCTTTTGGTATTGGTTTAAATAAAATAAAATAAAATAAAATAAAAAAAATCTCTATGGAAAGGTAAGTTGGGAAAATTCGGGCTGTTACAAAATGCCTTTGAATTTTTCCTGAAATTTATCCAAAATTAATTAAAATGACCCCCTACCAAAATATTGCCGAAAATAAAACTTTCACTATGTTTGAAAGGCTTCATTTTCACTATGTTTGAAAGCCTTTTTCAGTTTTTTGGAATGTTTTTATCTTTTTGGATTTTTATCTTTGTTATCATCCTACCTAATCGATTTTTGAATTTTATAAGTTAAGGCCACCCAAAACCGAAATGGAACTGAACCAGCTCAGTTTCAAACCAGTTTGAAGTCTCTGATTAACAATTTACATGAACGTTCTAGATAGACAAATAACATAGTTGAAAATAAATTATTAATCATATAATATTTAATTTGAATATTTTAATTGATTGGATAGTTGAAGCTCTCTGTATTAAGCTTTCAGTGTTATTCGAATTTTGGCGGCGTAACGTCTTAAATCATTGGGTGAGGGAAAAGCCTAAAAGAAAATAATAGAGGATGATGGAAGAAGAAGAGAGCCGGAGATGAAATCTCGGCACCCTTGTAGCACCACCATCGGATTTTCGCGTATGGGTATTCCGGCAAGCTTTCAATTATAAGTATGGGTAATGGAATCCTAAGTTTTAAGCTAAGGTTGAGAGATTGAAGGCTTTGAAGTATAAAGATATGAGATGAAATGACTAGGGTTTTACTTTGCTAAAATAAATTAGTGTGTCCTAAATGAGGGTGTAGGGGTCTCTATTTATAGAGAGATGGGTGATTAGTGGGTTCCTGATTGGTAATAGGGCTCTAATGGAAGGTTAGGTTTTAGGTAATGGATTCAATTAAGGATTCAAAGATTTTGGAGGCTTGGAAAATATGAAGTTGGATTTTAATGGTGGATGATGGGGTAGCTACTTAAATGGTATAAATGTAATTCAAGAGGAGTATGAGGGCATAATGAGGATGGGTTTAGAAACTATCCCAAGGTCCAAGGTGGTCCCAACATCAACGAAAATCGGTGAAGATCTCAAAAATCTAGCAGTTGCAGGTTTTAACTCATGCATGCATGAGTTAAGTCCCACAATTTTTTTTTAAGAAGTAAGAATCCGAGTCGAAGGCTATTTTTTGAGAAAAAAAATGAAAATTGGTCATGTATGCATAATATGCACGCATTAGTTAATTTTGGTCATGATCATTGGATGACCCTTCTCATAATTTGGGCTTCCCTTTTATGATGAAGGGGGTGATTACTTACATACTATAAGTTGGCCCTTGCAAACATATAGTTTAAAAGGAAGACTTGGTATCTTCGAAACTTGTGCTATCAAAATATATTTAGTACTGATTTAAAGACAAGATGTAAAGATTGTAGGTATAAAAGATTGGCACAAAACAAAATCTCTACCATCTGATTTAGTGCAATCAATTGCTGAATTAGATAATGGCCATCGAATGTAGTAAATCACTATACCTATGATCTCTAGATGATGGCCTTCCAATCCAAGGATCAAAATTCCGGATTTCGTTTCGGTTTCGATTAAATTTTGACTGAATTTCGAAATTTCAAATGTAAATTTGCTACAAAGGTTTCTAAAATTATCGAAACTTTAAGTTTTCGTTTTGGTTTCGGTGAGGACCGAAACCGAAACATTTTGGCCAAAATTTTGAGATTTCGGCTGAAATTTTGAACCATGTTCCAATCAAACAACTTAGATGCATGTCTCCAAAATATAGGGTAATTTTTTTTTAAATTCTTTAAAGGGACAACTTCTTGTGCGCAAGTAATGGCTCCCTCTTGCAATTCTACAATTTCTTTCCGGTGGTAGTAAATCGTAGTTCTTCGTTTGAGTCACTCTTAACAATGGATTAAATATCTGCCGAAATTTCAATCTATGGCTTGTAATATTTCGGTTTCATCATTTGAGTCACTCTTAAGCATGGATTAAATATTGTCCAAAATTTCAATTTATCGCTAGTAAAATTTTGGTTTTGATTTTGACCCACTCCGGCTATTGAAAATTTGGCCGAAAGTCTGCAAAGTGACAAAAAATTTATCGAAATTTTAATCAAGACGGCTTTTGGATGGCCGTCTTTAATAAGTGGTTATTGGAGACGGCTTCAAAAAGCCGTCTCTAATAACTGTCTCCAAAAGTCTTCTTTTTTGTAGTGTAAGTACCCAAAGATATAAATTAAAATAATAAACTCAAAAGTTTCTTTTAGAAACAAAAAATGATTATAATCAGCATTTTATAGTCCACGAATTCAGTATTTTCTAGAGTTAAGTCTGCACAAGAAGAAGAAGAAGAAGATTCTTCACTTGCGATTTCCAATGCTTCCATAGAATCAATATGTATTATAATATTATGAAACTTATGGAGAGATTTTTATCCCATCAAACGTCAATCTTATGATGCCAAAAAAAACGCCAATGCCTATCTCATGCCATACAATATATATATATATATATATATATATATATATATATATGACAAAGACCATAAAGTTGCCAAAAATATAAATAAATGGAAAACAAATTAATGAGAAGAATATAGCTAACACAAAATGATAAATATGACTTAAATGAGAGTGGCGCTCCAACAAATAAAGTAATCGGCATGAAGTTTATGAATAAAATAATACAATGCACAGTAATAATATCTTGGCTTTGAAACTAATCAAACAGAACATCCACATATGATGCTCTGATTTTGTGTTTACAAATGCCTAAAAATGAAAAAAAAAAAATGTATATAAAAACCTAAAAATGAAACCATTACCAGAGATCATTGAAGCCTTGGAATCCGTTGGATTGAGCGGGAGATCTGCCAAGCTACTCATACGCTCTAATCCTCACTTTGTCGATCTCTCTACCTCTTCTTTTTCAACATTCGTAACAGCTCTCGAAACCCTAAAAATCAGGGGGGCCGTTTGGTCCGCTCAATCAAGAAGCATCCCTTCCTCTGCATCCTCGATCTGATCTCCAATATCTCATCAACTGTTTCCAACATTCCAGATCTAGATCGTAAAAAAATCAATCTGATTCTCTTCGTTTTAAACCCCGAAATCCTCGTATCTCTCCAACCGAAGATCTTTCTCTTAACCCGATACGATTTGTCGAAATCTGATATATCCGATATCCTAAACCACATCAATCTTAGGCTTTTCCTCGAAAAATCCCTCGAAGCTGTCGTTTCCCTTCTCTTCTTCCTACGAACCCTAGAGACTAGAAAGCCCTAAAAAACCAACTGTTAACCATCACCCTTACCGCCTTATCGGACCCCACCCTTCGAAGCTACAATGATGGGGGAAACTAGGGATTTCATTAGAGAGGGAGATGGAGGCTAGGGTTTCGAAGAGGGAGATGCAGGCTAGGATTTCGAAGACAGAGAGAGAGCGAGAGAGAGGGGAGGAGGCGAAGAGGTGAGAGAGGCTTGGGTTTCACAGAGAACGAAGTGGAGTGGTTTTGTTAGAGAGTTATATAAAGAGAGAAGAGAGGTGGTTTACGGATTACGACTTCGTCTAGGTCGGCCTGATACATTTGCACGAGATTTGCATGTGAGAGTGTTTTAAACTTAAAAAACCACTTATTTAAGGAGTAAAACTACTATTTTAGTGAGTGATATATTACACCACCATTTTAAGCAGTGGTTTATTTTATGCTGCTACAGTGGTTATTCCCTCATTTCTTAATTGGGAGTGTAAAGATGAATTTTGACGGATGCTCTTGGCAACCCAGGACGGGTGGAATTAGAATAATTAAGGGATCCGACGGGATACCGTACCATCTAGTCAAGAGCTTTTCAAAGAAAAAAAATTGAAAACAAATCAAAAGGTTGCTCACCATTAGGGGCTGTAAAGCTGAATTTTTCTAGTTGCTCCTAGCAACCTAGGAATGGTGACAAGTGGAATAATTAAGGGATCCGATGGGATACTATCCATCTATTTAGGACTTTTGCAGCCGATGTTATGATATTCAAGTTTTTACAGTGATGAGTAGTGAAATATGATGATATTTCACCCCTAAATACTTACATTTAGCCATCCGATGAAGGATATCTAATGAGAATTACTAGATTTAAAGTGTTTCAGGTAAATACAATCCAAGTGCAAAAAACGGTCCAAGAATTCTGAAAATAATGTCAAAACACTGCAACTTTGGGACATCGAGAACTTGGTGCGCCTTGTAGCTCAATTTGGACCTTCAAGACATCCGAATTATGAAATTGCCAAAACATAAAAGCTGTAGAGTTTTCTGTCAGCTTTCTAACACCATAAGAATCATGCCAATCTGAGTTTGGAGTAGAAAGATATAGCTAAAATACCAAAGCAGTGTCTGATGCAAAAGTGGGCTAGAGTTCACGAAAATCTGGGAAGGTCGATTAATCGACTCTTTGCTCGATTAATCGAGGCACAGAGAGTAGTCTGATACGGAAGTGACTTTAAAGCAGATTTTTAGGGATTTTAAGGAGGGTCGATGCATCGACCCTATAGGGTCGATTAATCGACCCTGACTTTTCGAGCTGGGAAACCTATGCAATTTGGAAACTATTTAAACCCGAACCAACACTTCGAGAGGGGGATTATTTTTTAGGGAGTTAGATTAGATTTTAATTTTTCATAGACGTAGAAATAGAGATTTTCTTTATTCATTTTTGAGAGCTTGGTTCCCTTTAATCTTTTCAACATTCTTTTATTCAATTTAGTATTTTTGTTCAGTGGATTCCTACTTTAAATTTAAAGATTAGTAAAGAGTATTGTTAATTTCGTTTATGAAGATCATCGTACTTGTGGATATCAAAGAATTTTCATTGAAGGTTGAGGTATTTTTGATTGATTAAATTACTGTTATTTTGTATTCCTTACTTGTTTATGTCATTTAATTACAACATGTGTGGCTAATTTCTTAGGGATGGGGATCTAATGATTCCCATCCGAGGGATGTACTTCTAATAATATAAATCTAGGATTAAAATATGAGATTTTATTTTATGGTTGTTGTGTTATCACAAACAGATGAAATATCCGCCACTAACTGGGATCGAGTGTGCCGAGCCATGCCCTGGATCTCATATCTATGACGGTAATTTTACCCAATCATTGTTATGGTCTTTTTGCTTTCATCGTGTGGATCTACTTACGATTATGATCCGGGATCGAGTGTGCTGATCCATGCCCTGGATCTTGGATCTGTAATGGTAAGTTTATCTTAATTAGTTACTCCCTAATCTGAAATCAAGTGTGCCGAGCCATGCCCTTGATCTCAGATCTATGGTGGTATTTTTGTTTGAATTTTTATCCACTTTGAAAATGATTTTTATTCAAAATCTGAGATCAAGTGTGCCGAGCCATGCCCTTGATCCCAGATCTATATATGGAAATCATCCCTGAAATTAGGTCCTGATTACAGGGATGAAATGCAGAACCTATCCGGGTTTTGACCATTTATTTTTCATAAAAGATGTTTGTTTTCAATGATATATCTCATAGTTTAATCCTTAGATTTGTATTACGGGAAGAAAAAGCTAAAGATGGGAGGATTTAACATCTTCATCTTTACCTTTATTTTTGAATCATCAATTAGATTTTAGTTTATAGTCAGTAATTATCATCTCATAAAACCACCTTAATCATAATATTGGTAGGGCACTGTTTAATCCTAGTAGATTTCTTAAACTGCTGTCTCATCTTTTTAGATCTTCAAAAATAGTCCTTATGAGAATGATCTCATACTCCGCACCCACTATATACAATCTGATTCATGTGCTTGCGAGTAAAACATCACAATTAAAATTCACATCAAGTTTTTGGTGTCGTTGCCGGGGATTAAATTAAGAAAATCTGAATTTTTAGGAAATAGACAGTAAATTTGAGGAATTTTCGGAGATTAAAATAGTATTTCTGCTAATTTAAAAAAAAAAAAAAAAAATTTCATTTTCTCTGTCCTTTGTCGATTAATCGAGTATACCACTCGATTAATCAACCACTGTCTTGATTGATCAAGATTCTGACTCGATCAATCGAGATTCAAATTAAAAAAAAATATTAATTAATTAAAAAAAAATTCTCTTGAGGTTTTCCTGCCTAAAACCTCCACTCTGTGCATCATTTGTATGCACACTAGGTCTTCTAAAGAAAGAACTTTAGAGCCTTTAAATTCTGAGATCGAACGTGCTTGTCGGTCAAATCGTAAGGACGCTAGATCAATGTAAAAATTCTCTAGTGAATCATCTACTGAAGTCAATATGACTGACAACATGAATGGACAACTCGAACAAAAGGAAGAACCAACATTGAGAGAACTGTTTTCTCCAATCACTACAAATACCCCATCATGCATTGTATACCACGCCACACCTGGTGGCCGATTTGAAATTCGTACAAATGTCATCCAAATCCTTCCAATCTTTCATGGCATGGAGAGAGAAGATCCATACCAGCACGTTAAAGATTTCGTCAAAGTCTGCTCATTTGTTTACCAAAACTTCAGCGAAGAATCTGTTAGGCTACGCTTGTTTCCTTTCTCTATAAAGGATAAAGCAAAAGTCTGGTTAAACTCTCTACCATCAGGATCCATAACCACTTGGGATCAGATGGTCAAAAAGTTTCTGTCAAAGTTCTTCCCTATGGCGAAAACAAATGTCCTCAGACGTGAAATCACGGATTTCACGCAAGAGGAAGATGAGAGATTATATGAAGTTTGGGATATATTCATGGATCTCTTACTCAAATGTCCACACCATGGATACTCAAAGTGGAGATTGGTCTAGTGTTTCTACAATGGACTAAGTCAGCCTAATAGACATCTGGTGGAGTCAATGAATGGCGGAGGATTCTTGAGCCTCAAGGAAACTGAATCTTATGCTTTCTTAGAAAAGCTGGCTGAGGATTCTCAGCATTGGGATTTCACAAAGACTCGGGAACAACCAGTCAAAGCTCGTGATCAAGCCGGAAGTTCAACCAAGAAGGGAGGACTATACGTAGTAAAAGATTCACCGGATCTGATGGCTAAAATTGATTTTTTCACTCAACAAGTGGAGGAATTTAAATTAAAGAAGAATGTGCATATGGTAAATACACAACCTGAGCCATGTTCAATTTGTGCAAGTCCAATGCATATGGCAGATGATTGTCCTTCAATGAAAAACTACCATGAAGATACATCTAAACAGCTAAATATTATGAATAATTATGGGCGGAATCAAGGAAACGTTTTCAATGAAAATAACCCAAATAGTTGGAGAAACCGTCCAAATTTCTCATGGAAATAAGATAATCAAAGAATACAGCCCAATAAACAGAGGACGAACTTTTATCCCTAACAAAATTTCAACCAAGGACCGCAGCAGAACTACGGTCAAAGGCAATTTCAACTGCAAGGGTTCAATATTCCAAATCAATTTCAATACAATCAAATCAGGTTGGGCAGCCACGACAATTGAACCAAAATTTTCAGTTTGCACAACCAATGGGAGGTTATCAAAACCAACCACAATAAAATTTTGTGCCAACGTTTCCATCACCCAGATTTAACAATCCACTGGAAAATATTGCCCAACGTCTTCATAGACAAACTCCTTCTAATGAGGACCTGTTGAAACTCATTTATTCTCACACATCCTCAATCTCTAAAATAGAGACCCAGGCAATTGGCAATTTTTCTCTGTGAAAGAGAAAAAAGATCATTTCCTAGCCAACCAGTTCCTTACCCAATGGGCCAAATGGTTGTTGAACAAACATCAACTTCAACACAAGATGATGATCAACAAAAAATTCGAGCGATCACAACGTTGAGATCTGGAAAGCAGGTCGATAACAAAGTAGTGTTGCCAGAGGAGGAGGAAAAGTATGATGGAGAGAAGAAAATTGAAGAGAAAGAGGAAATTGAAGAAAAAGTACAAGCCAAAGAAATAACAGAAGAAAGGAGTGAATAGAAGAAATTTTTTATTCCTAAAGTACTGTACCCGCAAAGATTGATGGCACCACGAAAAAATTACGATGTGGAAGGAATAAATGAGATTTTCAAGCAATTAAAAATTAATATTCCCTTCCTGGATGTCATCCGACAAGTGTCTGCTTATGCAAAATTTTTGAAAGAATTGGTCACAATCAAAAGAAAGACAAATATTTTGAAAAAGGCTTTCTTAGCCGAGTAGGTTAGTTCAGTGTTGCAAGCAAAGCTCCTAATTAAATACAAGGACCCAGGTGTCCTACAATCTCAATCATCATCGGCGATAACCGTATTGATCAGGCCCTTTTGGATTTAGGAGCAAGTGTCAACTTGTTGCCCTACTCAGTTTACAAGGAGCTCGAATTGGGAGATCTTAAGACCACTGCGATGACCCTTCAGTTAGTTGATCGGTCCGTAAAGATCCCTCGTGAAATTGTGGAAGATGTCCTCATCAAGGTGGATTCTTTCTACTTTCCTGTGGATTTTGTTATTTTAGACACTGAATCGGCATCAAATCTGAAGAATAACATTCCGGTGATTCTAGGAAGAGCTTTCCTAGCAACCTGCAATGCGCTGATCAATTATCGAAACGGGATCATGAATCTGTCATTCGGGAATATGACAGTGGAACTCAACATTTTTAATATTATCAAGCAGCCCATGGAGGATGATGAACATGCACAAACATGCATACTCGATGAAATCATAGAAGAAATATTTCATGTATCTAAAATTGAAGATCCTTTAGCAGCTTGTCTTGCGCATTTTGGAGAAAATTTTGATGTGGATCAACTGATCCAAGAAGTGAATCACATGTTGGACTCCACACCGCTTCTGAGAGAAGAAAAGAAAATAGATTTTGGAGCTCCAATCATGGAAAAGCCAAAAGAGGAGGAGAAAGTGTCCTTAGAACTTAAACCTCTTCCGAAAAATCTTAAGTATGCCTACCTGGGGGAGAATGAAACTCAACCCGTCATAATATCATCAAAATTGGATGCGAATCAAGAAGGCCAACTCATGAATGTACTCAAAGAGCACAAAAGTGCCATTGGATGGCCGATAAAAGATATCAAAATCATTAGTCCAGCGGTGTGTATGCACCGAATCCATTTGGAAGACAATGCTAAGCTTTCTAGGGAACCACAGAGGAGACTAAACCCTATAATGCAAGACGTGGTCCGAAATAAGATAATAAAACTTTTAGATGCTGGAATCATATACCCCATCTCTGACAGTAAATCGGTTAGCCCCACACAAGTTGTCCCTAAGAAGTCGGGAGTCACAGTGATGAAGAATGAGGAAAACGAACTAATTCCTACAAAAATTCAAACAGGTTGGAGAGTGTGTATCGATTATCGGAAGTTAAATTTGATGATGAGAAAAGATCACTTTCCACTTCCGTTTATTGATCAGATGTTAGAAAGACTGGCCGGACATGATTACTATTGCTTTCTCGATGGCTATTCCAGTTATAACCAAATAGTCATTCCACCTGAGGATCAAGAGAAAACTACGTTCACATGTCCATTTGGTACTTTCTCCTACTGACGAATGCCGTTTGGGCTTTGTAATGCACCAGTTACATTCTAAAGATGTACGCTGAGTATTTTTTCGGATATGGTCGAATGATTCCTCAAAGTTTTCATGGACGACTTCTCGATCCCTGAAAATAGTTTTGCTGACTGTTTGAATCATTTATCTCTAGTACTTACACGATGCCAGGAGAAAAACCTTGTTCTTAACTGGGAAAAATGTCACTTCATAGTTAAAGATGGTATTGTTTTGGGACACATCATATCGTCTCAGGGTATCGAGGTCGATAAGGTTAAAGTTGATTTAATTGTCAATCTACCACCACCGAGGACAGTGAAGGAAATCAGATCTTTTCTGGGACACGCCGATTTTTATCGGTGTTTTATTAAAGATTTCAGCAAGATACCGCAACCGCTATGCAGCTTACTTTCAAAGGATGCCCCATTCCTCTTTGATGATAAATGTTTGCAAGCCTTTGAAATCATTAAGGCTGAATTGATAAAAGCCCCGATAATTCAATCTCCGAACTGAGACTTCCCGTTCGAAATCATGTGCGACGCCTCTGATTATGCAATCGGAGCTGTTCTGGGACAACGAATAGAAAAATTACCGCATGTAATCTACTATGCGAGTCGTACTCTCAACGATGCCCAATTGAACTACTCAACCACCGAAAATGAACTTTTGACAGTAGTTTTCGCGTTGGATAAATTTTGATCCTATTTATTAGGATCTAAAGTTGTGGTATTTACAGATCACGCTACTCTGCATTATCTGTTCGCTAAGAAAGATGCTAAAGCACGCTTAATCAGATGGATCTTGTTATTACAAGAGTTCGATTTGGAGATCAAAGATAAAAAAGGCTCAGAAAATATGGTGGCAGATCACTTATCACGAATAATTATTGAGAAATCTGATGATCCTGTTCAGATCTTGGAGAACTTCCCAGATGAACAGTTGTTCAGGATTGATTGCCCACTTTGGTATGCGGATCTTGTCAATTACCTAATCACCGAGAAATTACCTCACCATTGGTCGAAGAATGAGAAATCCATTTTCTTAGCTCGGGTGAAACACTACTTTTTCGAAGATCCGTATTTATTCAAATACTGTCCCGATCAAATCTTACGAAGATGTATTCCTGAATCTGAGCAACCACTGATTATCTCGTTCTGTCATGAGTTAGCTTGTGGAGGTCACTTTGACTGCAAAGAAAGATCCTCTAAAGTGGTTTCTTGGTGGTCGATTTATCTTTAAAGATTGTCATCAGCATTGCAAATCTTGTCACAACTGTCAAATGCTGGGCCGAATCTCAAAGCGCAACATGATGCCACTCAATCCAATTTTAGAAGTTGAATTGTTTGATGTTTGGGGGATCGATTTTATGGGTCCCTTCCCAAATTCATTTGAAAACACGTTCATCCTTATCGGAGTTGATTATGTCTCGAAATGGGTAGGGGTCGTGGCTTGTAAAGTAAATGATCATAAAGTAGTGATCAAATTTCTCAAGAATCAAGTGTTTTCACGTTTTGGTATTCCCAAGGCGATAATCAGCGATGGTGGAAAGTACTTTTGTAATAAAGTGTTCACCCAATTAATGAAGAAATATGGTGTCACACACAAAGTTGCTACACCATACCATCCTCAGACAAGTGGTCAAGTTGAAGTCTCTAATCGAGAACTTAAACGGATTTTAGAGAAGACAATCCATCCGAACCATAAAGACTGGTCACTAAAATTGAATGACGCTCTATGGGTGTATCAAACTGCATTTAAAACTTCGATTGGCATGTCGCCATATCGGTTGATTTTTGGTAAAGGTTGCCACCTCCCGGTCGAACTGGAACATCGAGCATTTTGGGCCATTAAGTCATTGAATTTCGATCTTTTGAAATCTTGTACCCAAAGGGGTTTGCAAATGAATGAATTAGAAGAAATCCGTACTGATGCATATGACTGTGCTAAATCTTACAAGGATCGTATGAAACGGGCTCATGATCAATCTATTCTACGTAAATCTTTCATCGTTGGTCAACAAGTTCTACTCTACAATTCCCGACTTCATCTATTTCCGGGGAAACTAAAAACCCGTTGGAGTGGTCCTTTCAAAATCTCTTGAATACTCCCCAATGGGGCAGTTGATGTTATCAATCAGAGATACGGGAATGTTTTTTGAGTTAATGGTCAAAGATTAAAACCGTTCCTTGATGATGCAATTGCATTCTCTGACACTCTTTCCTTAAGTGATCAAATGGCTCACCCTGACTGAGCAATTCACATGGTCGAGCTATCGACATTAAACTAGCGCTCATTGGGAGGCAACCCAATTTTGTGTAGTTTCTTTTTGGTCTTTTGTTTTTCATCAAAAAAAAAAAAAATCTTGATCAATCGACATTGGATGTCGATTAATCGACCCTACCCTCGATTAATCGACTCCTTCTGGTCGATTGATCGACAATCATCATGACTGTTTTCTTTTTCAAAGTAGTCTGCATTTTTGGTTAATTTCTTTTTGATATATAAAAAAAAAAAAATTTTTTTTTTTTTAAAACCATAAAATAATATTCTCGATTAGTCGACAAAAGAGGTCGATTAATCGACCCTTCCCCTTGATTAATCGACCTCTTAATGTCGATTAATTGACAGTAATGATGAGTGTCTCCTTTTTCAAGGAGACTACATTTATAGAGAGGCTGACTTTTTTGTTAGTCGATGAATCGACTCCCAGAGTCGATGCATCTACTAATCAATGTTGAAATCCGGGCTGCCTTTTCGAATTCTGTCAATTTTGTTTTATTTGGAGTCGATTAATCGACTCTATATGAGTCGATTAATCGACTTTTATTTCTGTGCATGCATTTTTTATTTTTTACTGCCTCGATTTAAGTCGATTAATCGAGGGCAAGGGTCGATTAATCGACTTTTCCACTTCCGGACGTTGCATCTTTTCACTTAAAGGCGTTGCGTGTTTCCATGCGTCGGAAGTTATGACTCTCCTTTTTCCAATGGGGTCGATTAGTCTACTATTTGAGGTGTGTCCGTCCCGAGAGGACCCCTTTGCGCCTATTTAAAGGCAGCAGTCTCTCTTCGATTCTTATTCGATTTGTATCCTGCTTTTCCCCTGACTGCCTCCGACATTCCGACAGTGTGATCATGGTTTCGACCTCTGCTGCGCAGCAAAGGCTTTCCCAACTACCTATAGGGCATCCACGTGAGCAGCCAAGTGGTCGCTTCGCGACCCGAGACCTGTGTTCCGAATATGTTTTCGATCTCACGGCATTTCAGGACATGCCTGTCTGCGCCGTTTCCCTCGCCTATGCAATGGCTCTCAACGTCCATTTTCTCCTCACTCCGCCTGTGATCAAAGTGTCCGAACGGATCGTTCGATTATTCTATCAGAACATGGCATGGGTGGATGCCTCTGTTGAAAATCATGTCACCGCCCACTTCACTATTTCAATCGATGGGTGGTCGCGCCCCGTTTATCCGCACACCATTGTGGAGGTTTTTAATATTTCGTGTGAGCGCCCTCACAATCACACTTTGGGTGAAGAGCTCGACGATTCTCAGGAGGATATAATCAACGATATATGTCGCGGCATATTCTCTTCAGGAGTCGCCACTAGGCGATCAGTGTTACCGTGCCCAATTTTGTTCTGGGATAGTGTGGTGCAGAGTAACCTCCGCTTGTCCATGTTTACGGCGCGTTGATCGGGTTCAGGCACTTTATGGTGCCCACCGAAATTCGTGGATCAACGTGCCCGGGATTCTTCATGATGGTATGTGGCGATGCCATGAGGATATCGCCAACCCTGCCACTGGTGATGCCTCGTTGATCTATTTTCCTCATTATGTTATGAAGTTGCTTAATTTCCTTTGTTTCCCGTTCTACCGGGATGACGATCTCGGGGACCTCGCATTTTATCGCTATGGTGCAACCCAATGGAACCGCAGTATGCGTCTCTTGGGAAATGTCCCTGATGCTCCACCACGCCATTGTCACACGCCAGATGACCAACTGCGCTGATCGAGGACCGAGGAGGGTGTGTCTCTTGGTTCGCTCCAAGCCCAAATTAACTCTTTATAGGAGGAGCAGCAGCGGCAACATGGTGCAATCTTGCGCCGAAGCTACTATGATCGTTCCTTCCTCCATCAGATCGGGCAGCGCATGTGGCCTGATAGTTACGATGAGATGTGCACCAGGGCCCGCCAGGCCGAAGAGGATGGGGATGATTAGCTTGTTTAGTTTAGTCTAGGATTAGGATTTTTCGTTTTGTGTTTATTTTCTTTCTTTAGTGTAGGTTGTTTATTTTAGGAGTCAAATCAGACGTGTCCTTGTAATCATGCTTATCAATGAAATATTGTGTTATCTAATCTCTTTGGAATTGCCCATGTTTTTGCAAATTTCATGTTGCATTTAGAGGAGTTGAAAACTAAAATGAAATACCAATATCAGCAAACTTTCACTTCTCTGCCCACATGAAGTCGATTAATTGAGGGTTATACTCGATTAATCGACCCACAGTTTTCGAAAAAAAAAAAAAAAAAATTTGGGGAGTCAATGAATCGATCCCTAGAGTTGATTAATCGACCCCCCGGGGTCGATGCATCGACCTCCTGGAGTCGATTAATCGACCCCCATTTTTTCGGAACGGACTCCCATTGGGACTCTAATTTTTTTTCCACCTTCCATGAGTCTTTGCAATACACACTTTTCATTAGTTATTTTTGTGAGACACCGCTTTCCACTCCCACTCCAACTCTATCAATTTTCCCCTTATATTCACCCTTAGGCTCACTTTCCATTCAATCTTGCACAACCTTCTTATGGCCCGATGATTCTATCTCACCAGAGCACGGTTATCAAAGGTGGAGGAGACTGCTAAAAAGTGGGAGCGCCGCTCTCATCGGACGGTCCCTTTTGAGCCTAGCAAAGTTGAAATCATCGACCTCGATCCGATGATCATTCCTTCCTGGGGAGAACCATCTAGAACGAAGGTAAACCATTCCAACTCTCATACATCATGCATCAATACTGATATCAAGATAATTGATGTGGTTCCGTCACCACCTCCCTCATCTCCATCTCCTACCGTCGCCTCACCGCCTCCATCGATACCATCGGCGGTGTCTCATCAATTTCCCCTTGATCTCTGGGAGAAATTGTTCCCTGTGCCTAAGAACATCGATTTAAGTGAACCAAGGTGGATGGGTCCGCCTACCAATGATTAACGGAGTTGGATTCTTGATTAGTTTAGGATTTAGGATTTAGGATTTATTAGTTTTTTTTGTTTAGTTTAGGTTATTTTTAATTCCCTAAATAGTGTACCCTTATTCCCTTCAATAAATTTTTGATCATGTTTCAATTTGATGCACATATTCTCTGCACCTGATCTTTGTGTTGAGGTACTTTTCAACAGGTTTGGGGGTGCGCTGCTTATTTCAATCAATGAGGACATTGTCATCTTTAGGTTTGGGGGTATGGTTCTCTATTTTGCGTCACTTATTTTTTATTTATTTACAAAAAAAATAAAAATAAATTAGAAATTAACTTTTTCTCGATCAATCGACAATGAAGGTCGATTGATCGACCTCCCACTCTCGATCAATCGACTCCTTCGAGTCGATTAATCGAGACAATATATATATATATATATATATATATATATATAATGAAAAAAAAAAAATTAATTTTGAAGTCATCACATACAACATTTGGAGATTGTTTTCAAACTTTAGTTGATGATGCATGTGAATTTAATTTTGAGAATATTGATGTCATATTTTGATTACTTGTATCTAAGATGAGGAAGCTTAATGTGATATTTTGTGGGTAATTTTGATATTCATGCTTAGAATTTTTGCACTTATACCAAGCTAAGACTTAGAAATCGATGAACTATTTTGAACGTTGAATCTTAGGTTCTTAGTGGAGACGAAACCCGGTGAGCTTTAGAGCTAATTTCCCATCATTGATGAGTGAATACATAAACTCGGAGTTTTCTTTGAATACGAATTACTTTGCATAATCTCATATATTTTATTTTGACTTGTGACTTTGTATAAAATCAAATTCATATCATTATGTTAGAATGTACTGTATATCTACTCAAGACAAATAGGTAAGGTTACTATCTTTTAAGGACCTGATTGAAGGCCATCTTTGGCTCGTTTTTGCTTAAAATACCCCACCTTATATAAATTTATTCTTCTAGTACTCCTTTAAGCCTATTGAAAAATTTACCTTTATACATTCTTTGATAAGCCACGTTAACCTTTAACCCTTCACAATTTCAGAAAATTCAGCTTTACCCTTTTTATTTCTGAGAAATTAGGAACGGGGGATGAGAATGAACGAAAAGAGAGTAAGTTGAGAGATACCGAGTTGTGGTGTTTACTGAGAGTGTATAGCAAAATAAAAAGAAAAAAAAAGGGATAAAAAGAAAAAGAAAACTGTGAAGAACAATAAAAAATATGAGGTGCTTCAAGAAAATAAAATTCCAAAGAAGAAAAAGGAGTGAGAAAAGAAAAAGAGAAGAAATAGAAAAATCAAAAGTTGTTTCCTTTCCGATTTTTCAGAAATTTTGAATCCCAACTTTCAATTCTTTCTTACCCTTTCCTGAGCCCCATTACAACCCTAAAAAGACCTTCATGATCTGATCTTGCATTGGTAACTGCCTTGTGGAGAGTGAATATGTGATACTTATGACACTTGATATGACATGCTTAGGATATACAAGTATCATCTTATGAGATTTATTTTTATTCATTGATTACATCGTGTTTTATTTATCATGTGAGAATTTTTTGCTTGCTTTGTATTGATCTCTCACATGTGTGCGAAAACTTACCCATCATCAGAGTGATTTTATTTCAAGAGTATACCTAAAGTGAGAATTGAGTCTAAACAACAGGTCCAACGGTTTCCCGTTTGAACTAGTTCTGAGATGAATGAATTTTGGTTTGGGTGTGCACACACTTCACGTTTAAGCATGAATGGATGAGTTATTTAACGATTTGAGCATTAGACTAATTTGAATGGATACTAGTATGATTAGTATAACATTTTTATTTAAAATTGAGAATTCGCATATTGAATTGATTAATGATTTTGAGTTTTGAATGGTATATATGTTATCAAAATCATGTTTTGAAAACTCAATTTTATTGATGGTTTTAAAAATGAATTGAAGTTTGTGGGTAACTTCACTGTAAACCCTCAGGAGACATAACTACTCCACTAGGGATCACCTAGGAGTTTAAAGGCTTGTTGCACATGCTAAGTACAATCGTGCCCCCTACGAAAGTGGCATTTATTTTTCTTTAGTTTGCTTTGCTCGAGGACTAGCAAAGTGTAGGTTTGGGAGTGTGATGAGTAGTGAAATATGATGATATTTTACCTCTAAATACCTACATTTAGCCATCCGATAAAGGCTATCTGATGAGAATTACTAGATTTGAAGTGTTTCAGGTAAATACAATTCAAGTGCAGGAAGCAGCCCAAGAACTTTGAAAATAATGTCAAAACACTGCAACTTTGGGTCATCGAGAACTTGGTGCGATTTGCAGCTCAATTTGGACCTTCAAGACGTCCGAATTATAAAACTGCCAAAACAGAAAAGCTGTAGAGTTTTCTGTTCGCTTTCCAACGCCATAAGAATCATGTCAACCCGAGTTCGGAGTAGAAAGATATGACCGAAATACTGAAGCAGTGTCTGATACAAAAGTGGGCTGGAATTTACGAAAATCTGGGAAGGTCAATTAATCGACTCTTTACTTGATTAATCGAGGCACAGAGAGTAGTCTGACACGGAAGTAACTTTAAAGTAGATTTTTAGAGATTTTAAGGAGGGTCGATGCATCGACCCTATAGGGTCGATTAATCGACCCTGACTTTTCGAGCTGGGAAACCTATGCAATTTAGAAACTATTTAAACCCGAACCAACGCTTCGAGAGGGGGATTATTTTTTAGAGAGTTAAATTAGATTTTAATTTTTTATAGACGTAGAAACAGAGATTTTCTTTATTCATTTTTGAGAGTTTTGTTCCCTTTAATCTTTTCAGCATTCTTTTATTCAATTTAGTATTTTTGTTCAGTGGATTCCTACTTTAAATTTAAAGATTAGTAAAGGGCATTGTTAATTTCGTTTCTGAAGATCATCGTACTTATGGATCAAAGAATTTTCATTGAAGGTTGAGGTATTTTTGATTGATTAAATTAATATTATTTTACATTCCTTATTTGTTTATGTCATTTAATTACAACATGTGTAGCTAATTTCTTAGGAATTGGGATCTAATGATTCCCATCCTAGGGATGTACTTCTAATAATATAAATCTAGGATTAAAATATGAGATTTTATTTTATGGTTGTTGTGTTATCACGAATGGATGAAATCCCCGCCACTAACTGGGATCGAGTGTGTCGAGCCATGCCCTGGATCTCATATCTGTGACGGTAATTTTACCCAATCATTGTTATGGTCTTTTTGCTTTCATCGTGTGGATCTACTTACGATTATGATCCGGGATCGAGTGTGCCGAGCCCTGCCCTGGATCTTGGATTTGTAATGGTAAGTTTATCTTAATTACTCCCTAATCTAAAATCAAGTGTGTCGAGCCATGCCCTTGATCTCAGATTATGATGGTATTTTTGTTGAAAATTTTACCCACTTTGGGGATGATTTTTATTCGAGTGTGTCGAGCCATGCCCTTGATCTCAGATTATCTGGGATCAAGGGGATAATTTTACCCCTTGATCCCAGATCTATATATGGAAATCATCCATGAAATTAGGCCCTGATTGCAGGGATGCAACGTGGAACCTATCCGGGTTTTGACCATTTATCTTCCATAAAAGATGTTTGTTTTCAATGATATATCTCATAATTTAATCCTTAGATTTGTATTACGGGAAGAACAAACCAAAGATGGGAGGATTTAGCATCTTTATCTTTACCTTTATTTTTGAATCATCAATTAGATTTTAGTTTGTAGTCAGTAATTATCATCTCATAAAACCACCTTAATCATAATATTGGTAGGGCACTAGGACTATTTTTGAAGATCTAAAAAGATGAGACAATAATTTAAGAAATCTATCAGGATTTAACAGTACCTTACCAATATCACGATTTAGACGGTTTTGTGAGATGACCATTACTAACTACAAATAAAAACTTAATTGACAATTCAAAAATAAAGGTAAAGATGAAGATGAAGATACTAAATCCTCTCATTTTTTGTCTGTTCTTCCCATAATACAAATCTAAGGATTAAACTATGAGATATACCATTGAGAGGCATCTTTTATGGAAGATGAATGGTCAAAATCCGGATAGGTTCCATGTTGCATCCCTGCAATCTGAACCTAATTTAAGAGATAATTTCCATATATAGATCTGGGATCAAGGGCATGGCTCGGCACACTTGATCTCAGATTTCAAATAAAAATCATCCCCAAAGTGGGTGAAATTCTAACAAGAATACCACCATAGATCTGAGATCAAGGGCATGGCTCTGCACACTTGATCTCATATTAGGGAGTAATTAAGATAAAATTATCATTACAGATCCAAGATCCAGGGCATGGCTCGGCACACTCGATCCCGGATTATAATCGTAAATAGATCCACACGATGAAAGCAAAAGACCATATAACAATGATTAGGGTAAAATTACCGTCACAGATCTGAGATCCAGGGCAAGGCTTGGCACACTCGATCCCAGTTAGTGGCGGGGATTTCATCCGTTCGTGATAATATAGCAACCATAAAACAAAATCTCATATTTTAATCCTAGATTCATATTATTAGAAGTACATCCCTCGGATAAGAATTATTAGATCCCCATCCCTAAGAAATTAGCCACACATGCTGTAATTAAATGGCATAAACAAATAAGGAATGAAAAATAATATTAATTTAATTAATTAAAAATACATCAAACTTCAATAGAAATTCTTTGATCCACAAGTACGATGATCTTCAAAAATAAAATTAATAATGCTCTTTACTAATCTCTAAATTTAAAGTAGGAATCAACTGAACAAAAATACTAAATTGAATAAAGGAATGCTAAAAAGTTAAAGGGGAACAAAGCTCTCAAAAGAATAAAAACTCTCTATCTCTACGTCCAGTTAAAAAATTAAAATCTAATCTCCTATCTAGCTCCCTTTTTCTGTAATAACCCGAAAAATCAGACCCGAACTCGACTGACCTCGAGTGTGTGGTCGACATGAAAACCGATGTCATCTTAGATTTTTATATAATAATGAATATTTAAATAATATTAGGATAACTTTGTGGGAATGGATTAAGATTTAAATGTCTATTTTGGCCTTTAGTGTGGAAGCCGTGCACCGACGCATCATATGCCGCTCAACGCCGAATCAGGCCCTTGGATAAGGTTAACACCCATTTGGATGTATATGTTTAACAAGGGAACTAAGCCCTTTAGCTAATTAAAAGACAAGCTTCTCTTGGAAGCTTCAACCGGTTGCATAACTTGGAGTTTGGGAGTTCTAGAGAGAGAGAGAGAGAGATAGAGAGAGAGCTTCTTCCTCGTGGAACCCTCATGAGAAACCATGAGATTTCGATTGCAACCGCGCCGCAATCTCTGTAACCTTTGCAAAGCACATGACGCTGGCCTCGCTTGAGTGTTCGCCGTTGGTGAATTCCAACCGTTAGAGATCCGGGAACTTCAAGCCATTCAAACCCCTTTTTCCTTAGAAATCCCATTTTTCAAGAAGCGTTCCACCTCGTGATCGCTAACCGAGCATTGAGAAGGTTGAGATCAATGCGTGGATCATTGACGACTTCATCTTGAATTCATGGTGATCAATCGTGGTGAAATAGCCGTAGAGATCCGAAAGTTTCGTTTCGAAACCCTTTTGGACAATGATCCTTAAAGGCGCAAAATTGATCGAAGAAAGGTTAGTTTTTATTTGATTTTAATGATTTAGATTATAGAATAAATCATTGTTTTAGTTTAGTGTGGACGTGTGTGTGATTCGATGAAAATCGTAGAAGATTTGGATGAAAATAGATCAAAAATGACAAAACCGTATGGCTGTGCATTTCTGAAGGTTTTTGATCGATCAATGGGGTGGTTGATCGATCAAAATTGGGTATTGATCGATCAATCTAGGTGATTGATCGATTAAATTTGGTATTGATCGATCAATTTGTGTGATTGATCGATCAAATTATATATACAATTGGAAAAACATCAAGTTAGGTTGCTGGAGGTTCATTCCCGACAGCATTGATCGATCAATGGTGAAATTGATCGATCAATATGATGGTTGATCGATCAATGGTGAAATTGATCGATCAATGTGGTATTGATCGATCAATATGATGTGTTGATCGATCAATTTGACTGTGCCGACACTGCTTCAGTATTTTGGCCATAACTTTTTACTCCGAACTCCGATTGATACGATTCTTACGGAATTGGAAAGAGGACAACTAAATCTACAACTTTTATGAATTAAATAACTAATGAATTTTGATGATCAAAATTGAGCTGGAAGTTTGGCCAAGTTCTAAGTTAGCACGTTTTGACTAAAGTATCGATATAGCTTCGGTATTTTGGCCATAACTCCTTGTCCCGAACTCCGATTGACGCGATTCTTGATGTGTTGGAAAGAGTACGATGAGATATAACTCTTTTATGAATTAGCTAAATCTTTAATCAAATGTTTTGAGTGTCAAAATGAAGTGGGAAATTGGGTCAAGTTTCGAGTTAACACGAAATTACCCATTTCCATCTCGGTTTTGAGAAAACACTTAAATATGTCAATATTATTAATAATTAGGATCAATTTTTATACATCATCATGTGTGTGATGTAGACTAAGAGTGGAGGCCGTAGATAAAAACTTTTGGACTGCTTTAGAACGGCGTTGGATTTGCTTAGAAAGAGGTCTGACCTGAGGTAGGGGAAAACTAACCTAAACTGTTTTGAGTATGATTTCATGTTTATTTCATATCTGTGCCCTGATTTCTGTTTTAATAAGCATGTAAGCATATCATAAATTCCTGCTATCTCTGATTTCTGTTTTCTAATTTGTATCCTGAAACCTGCTCCTGATTTTTGCTATCTGATCTGTGAGGTCTATGTGTGTATATGATTTGATGATTTAACTAGATGATCCCCACCGATCCGGCGGTATATCCGAGCCTGGCACACTTGTGCATCTGCTTGTAATCCCTCGGCACAATTGCACTCCATAGATGAGGCATTGTTGCAATATAAAATTGTTCATGTGAACGACGATTGGTTAGGGTTTCCTATCGGTAAATTCCTGTTTACTCCGTGTTATATATTCACGGGAGTTTCTTAAGTTAGAAAATAAATACAATTTAAGTCACTGATTATATATCTGCATCACAATTGTTTCTTGTTTACAAACTCAGTATTTACTCTGATTTTGCCTGTTTATACATTTTGATTTGATTTCCTATTTTGAAATATCATGTCCTACATATTCATTACACTTTAGTTGGTATTCTTCTATCGAGCTATGATGTAGCTCACCCTGTTTCTATTAACATTTTAGGTTCTGAGACTAGAGTTCCTGGCACTGAGAGCGACCCTGCCTACCAGCCTGATCTAGAGGCTGAGGCCGAGGACAAGGAGACTAACGTCCAGGCAGACGACTTTTATCCTTAGTCTGGGTATACGAGTCTGCTATTTTAGGGATGTTGTATAAACTTTGGATTATTGTGTGCCTGGTGGCCACTTCTGTATTTACTTTCTGTAGATATTTTCTTCCTTTTATAGTACTACTATACATTCTATTGGAACCATTATTAGGAACCATTGTTTTGGGTGATGGATGTCCATCACCATTGGTTCTTCTTGGTTCCTTTTGGGAATGTATGTTTCTATATATTTAGATACATGTTTTTTTTATTGCTTCTTTCTATTTTAAATGCCTTGTGATGACTCGATCTACCACTGCTGGACAGTGTCTTCTCTAATTTCCGCTATACGAGCAGACACTTCGTGATTTGTCCTGGGGATCATCCAGAGTATGATCCTGATGGCACAGATTTCTAGGCACAGAAATTTGGGCTGTCACATTTTCGAGTGTTATTCTTGGCTTTAAATACTCTCCTAGTCACATGGGTTCCCTAGCACAAAAAGTAGGAGTCAGTTTCATTTCAAATTGAATTGCTTTACTTGTTTAATCGAGTAAAGGGTCGATTAATCGACCTTCCCTTTAGTTTTTCAGCCAAAAAGTGCCTTTTTGTGTCAGACTCCGTCACTGTCCTCGATTAATCGAGTGTAAGGTCGATTAATCGGCCTTCCAAGATTTTCGTGAATTCCAGCCCACTTTTATATCAGATACTGTCTCGGTATTTCGGCCATATCTTTCTACTCCGAACTCAGATTGACATGATTCTTATGGCGTTGGAAAGCTGGCAGAAACCTCTACAACTTTTATGCTTTGGAAATTTCATGAATCGGACGTAGTGATGGTCTAAATTGAGCTGTAAGTCGCACCAAGTTCTTGATGACCCAAACTTGCAGTGTTTTGATATTATTTTCAGAATTCTTAGGCTGTTTTATGCACTTGGATTATATTTTCCTGAAACACTTCAAATCTAATAATTCTCATCAGATAGCCTTCATCGGATAGCTAAATATAGGTATTTATGGGTGAAATATCATCATATTTCACTACTCATCACTCAACCTCTAGATCAGGCTGATAGTCAGGGTCGCTCTCGGTGCCAGAAACTCTAGCCTTAGAACCTAAAATATTAATGAAAACAGGGTAAGCTACATCCTAGCTCAATAGAAGAATACCAACTAAAGTGTAATGAATATGCAGGACATGATATTTCAAAATAGGAAATCAAATCAGAATGTATAAACAGGCAAAATCAGATTAAATACTGAGTTTGTAAATAAGAAATAGTTGTTATGCAAATATATATTCAGTGACTTAAATTGTATTTATTTTCTAACTTAAGAAACTCCCGTGAATATATAACGCGAAGTAAACAGAATTTACCGATAGGAAACCCCAACTAATCGTCATTCACATGAACAATTTTAAGGTGCAACAATGTCTCATCTATGGAGTGTAATTATGCCGAGGGATTACAAGAAGATGCTTGTGCCAGGCACGGATATACCGCCGGGTCGGTGGGGATCATCTGGTTAAATCATCAAATCACATACACACATAGACCTCACAGATCAAATAGTAGAAATCAGAATACAAATCAAAAAACATAATCAAAGATAGCAGGAATTTATGATAAGCTTACATACTTGTTAAAATAGAAATCAGGGCGCAGATATGAAATAAACATGAAATCATACTCAAAAACAGTTTAGGTTGGTTTTCCCCTACCTCAGGTCAGACCTCTTTCTAAGCAAATCTAACGCCGTTCTAAAGCAGTCCAAAAGTTCTTATCTACGGCCTCCACTCTTAGTCTACATCACACATATGATGATGCATAAAAATTGATCCTAATTATTAATAATATTTGCGTATTTAAGTGTTTTCTCAAAATCGAGACGGAAATGGGTAATTTCGTGTTGACTCGAAACTTGACCCAACTTCCCACTTCATTTTAACCCTTAAAACATTTGATTAAAGATTTGGCTAATTCATAAAAGAGTTATATCTCGTCGTACTCTTTCCAACGCATCAAGAATCGCATCAATCAGAGTTTGGGACAAAGAGTTATGGCCACAAATCGTGCTAACTTAGAACTTGGCCAAACTTCCAGCTCCATTTTGATCATTAAAACAATTTATTTATCAGTTAGTTAATTCATAAAAGTTGTATATTTAGTTGTCCTCTTTCTAATGCCACACGAATCAGATCAATCGGAGTTCGGAGTAAAAAGTTATGGCCAAAACACTGAAGCAGTATCGGCACAGTCAAATTGATCGATCAATACATCATGTTGATCGATCAATCCCACATTGATCAATCAATTTCACCATTGATCGATCAACAATCACATTGATTGATTAATTTCACCATTGATCGATCAACCCCTCACATTGATCGATCAATCTTCACATTGATCGATCAATGCTGTCGGGAATGAACTTCCAGCACCTAAACTTGCTGTTTTTCTAATTGTATATATAATTTGATCGATCAATCACTCAAATTGATCGATCAATACCAAATTTGATCGATCAATCACCTAGATTGATCGATCAATATCCAATTTTGATCGATCAATCACCCAATTGATTGATCAAAACCTTCAGAAATGCACAACCATAAGGTTTTGTCATTTTTTATCTATTTTCATCCAAATCTCCTGTGATCTTCATCGAATCACACACACATCCACACTAAACTAAAACAATGATTTATTCTATAATCTAATCCATTAAAATAAAAAAAAAACTAACCTTTCTTCGATCGATTTCGTGCCTTTAAGGATCGTTGTCCAAAATAGTTTCGAAACGAAACTTTCGAATCTCTACGGCGATTTCACAATGATTGATCACCACGTATTCAAGATGAAGTCGTCAATGATCCACACATCGATCTCAACCTTCTCAATGCTCGGTTAGCAATCACGAGGTGGAACGCTTCTTGAAAAATGGTGTTTCTAAGAAAAAAGGGGTTTGAATGGCTTGAAGTTCCCGGATCTCTAATGGTTGGAATTTACCAAAGGCGGACACTCAAGCGAGGCCGTCGTCATATACTTTGCAAAGGTTGCAGAGATTGTGGCGCGGTTGCAATCGAAATCTCACGGTTTCTCATGAGGGTTCCACGGGGAAGAAGCTCTCTCTCTCTCTAGAACTCCCAAACTCCAAAGCTTTGCAACGGTTGAAGCTTCCAAGAGAAGCTTGTCTTTTAATTAGCAAAAGGGCTTAGTTCCCTTGTTAAACATACACATCCAAATGGGTGTTAACCTTATCCAAGGGCCTGATTCGGCGTTGAGCGGCATACGATGCGTTGGTGCACGACTTCCACACTAAAGGCCAAAACACACATTTAAACCTTAATCCATCCGCACAAAGTTATCCTAATATTATTTAAATATTTATTATTATATAAAAATCTAAGATGACATCAGTTTTCGTGTCGACCACACACTCGAGGTCAGTTGAGTTTAGGTTTGATTTTTTGGGTTATTACACCCTCGATTACGGAACCTTGGGGTTAGAACGTAAGGCAGAGAAGTTGTGTGCGTTAATCTGTTTGAAAGAGCAAAGCATGCCCGCATGTTAGCGTGAGACGCAACCTCTGGTTCCTTGGAGAACCCACACATTGATGAGCTCCCCGATCCAGACCTGAAACCCTCATGGACTTCGAATGTCGTAAACGAAGAGGCAATCATCCGAATAGGTGAGTTATTATGAGTTTTAGTAGATTGAGTGTCATAAATATGGGCTTAATGAGGGCTTGATGATTCATAGTGAATCATAAGAGCTAGGGTTGAGATGGGTTTGATTTCAACGAACACCATTAATGAAAACTTCACTGTCATGCCCGATCGAGAATTGATCGATCAATCTATAAATCCGATAGATCAATATATGGTTTGAGTGATCAAATTTATAAGGCTCCTTTGAAACAGAGGGGTGTTTTTCTTGAGAAGTTAGAGCCCGATGGGCTTAATCGATCAAATCGGTAGTTTGATTGATCGAATTTGGTACTAATCGATCAGATTAGAGGTGAGCAATCAGGGGTGAATTGATCGATCAATTGAGAATTGATCAATCAAGCTGTGGGATCGATCGATCAAATCAGGGATTTGATCGATAAAATTTTATAAGGAAACTATAGAACAGAAGGCATGCTTTTCTGAGAATTCTGACCTTGGAAATCCGATCGATCAAATATGGGTATTGATCAATCAAATGGAGGATCTGATCGATCAATAAGGAGATTGATCGATCAGATTTCCTCTGTTCTGAAGTCTACATAAGTGCTGGTCTGATCGATCAATTATAAAAATTGATCAATCAACATGAGAGTCTGATCGATCAATCAAGGGGTTGATCGATCAAACGTCCTTTGTTCTGAACGAACGGGTATGAGGCATTTGATCGATCAATAAAGGGATTGATCGATCAGAAGTGAGTCTGATTGATCAAATAAGAAGATTGATCGATCGAATCCCCTATTTTTGAACTATTTTCTGTTTTGAGTTTTGAGAGTCAAACACTGTTGATCAGTGTACTTTTGCTATTCTGACACGTAGTATACTATATGTATGATCTAGGTCAAGGCCTAGACATCTTAAAAGGGTTTGGATTTGCTTAGAAAGATAAAGTTTGAGGTAGGGGAAATTCAACCCAACTTGTATATGATTTTAGACTACATGGTTCTTTTGAGCATCTGCATCTGAGTTTTCTGTTTAAAAAGCTTTGTCATTTGTTTCTATTATCTGTTTCTATCATTCGGTCTGCTATCTGACTCTGATGTCTTATATGTATTGATTTAAAAGTTCATGTGATGAATCCCTCTGACGTGACAGGATACCCACGACTGGCAAGGCGGAATATCCGTGTATCTGATTTGTAAATCTCGGCACAAGTTACTCTCCTTTGTTAGAGACTTGATGCAATAATCTACAATTGTTCATTGAACGACGATGGTTGGGGTTACTCATCGGCATACATTTGGCTACCACGTGCTATATACACGGGAGTTATTTAAGTATATAGAATTTAAGATAATAACTACTGTATGCATGTATGTGATCACTCTGAGATTGTGTTTGTCCTAGTACTTCTGCATTCTGATTATTCTGCATATTTGATTATCTGTCTGCATTCATTTGGTTTTGTCTGCACTTTGATTTCTCTATCTGTCTGAGTTATATTCTATACGCCATATTTTCCATTTTCATATGCAATTTACTTGAGTTTCTTCTATTGAGCTTATATGGTAGTTCACCCTCTTTTCTATATAATAGGTTCTGAGGCTAGGGTCCCTGGTACGGAGAGCGACCCAGATTATCAGCCGGAGGTTGAGGCTGAGGCTGAGGATGAGGAGACGGATATCCAAGCCAAGGAGTTTTACCCTTGGCCTGAGTATATGAGTCTTGTATTTTGGGTTCTGGTTATATATTTTGGATTATCTGTGAGCCTAGTGGTCGCTCCTGTATTTTTTATGTTCGATATTGTTACTTGTATTCATATACATTCTATAGGAATCACTATTGGGAACCACTGAGTGATGAATGTCCATCACCATTGGTTCTTCTTGGTTTCTCTCTTTGAGAATGTATATTCTTTTCATATACATATGCACTGTTTTATTTACCTCTTTCTTTAAATGCCTTATATGATGTCCCGATCTGCCACTACTGAATCGTGTCTGTTCTGATTTTCGCTATACAAGCAGACACTCTATAATTTATCCTGGGGATCATTCAGAGCATGATCCTGATGGCAAGGATTTTCGAGTGCAGAAATTTGGGCTGTCACATTGACGTATCCAAGTTTCATTATACCTGCAGTGGGCTGTTAGCGCAGTCGGCTTTTTCTTTGTGAGCTGTCAAAAATGTGCTTCATCATGGGTCCTTGGAGGATGTGGAGAGACAGATAAATGACTTTTCGGAGAAATTTAAAAGCTTGTGGCACTCGTTATAATTGAGCTGATTTTAACTCATTGTTAAAGATTAGATCAATCTTGTCAGAGTTTCTCAAGCCCATAAAGTTAATCTGGGCGTGATGAGTTATTGAGTTGTGATGTTACTAAATCTCAGACCATCCACTGCAATTTGATATTGGATCATCCTTCATCGTGTGATATTAGTTGACCAACCTATATATTTTCTATAGAAGGGCGTAAAACAGCTTCTTTGTTGTTTCCCTGACGTTTGAAAATCAGAGGGATCATGTTTTTTCGCAGCTTATGGGTGTTTGATATATCTGAGGGAGGGATTTAATTTTCTGAAGAAAATTGCTATAGTGGGAGGTTTCTTGCTGCACTGGGACCCAAGGTTGCATGACAATTGTCACAAGGGTAACCAACAATTTCCACCGAGTCTTCCAGATGGATCTCTCTTCGATTTTTTTTTTTGTTTTTTGATGGATCTCTCTTCAATTACTTGATGTTTATTTTCTGGATGGCACTTAAAGTTTGTTTTCGTGCTATTAATTAATATTTGCTTGGCTACAAGAAATACGGTGACAGAAGGATGGAGAGAATAGGGTGGCTGGTCACAGATTTAGTTAGAGATTGCTTGATCACATGTGAAAATGAGTTGACCATCTGATACCGATACTGTCTAAAGCAGTTTCATTTTGTGATGGGTTTAATCCCAACTGGCGGAGGAAAAATTAATTGCCATTATATAGAAGGTACGCATTTAAATTAATTTGTGGTCTTATATTAGGTTCTAAAATGGGGTTGATGAGAGTTTATGGAGGAGTTTCGAGTAGCTATAATTATTGGCCAAGGTTTATGAACAAGGGAAGTCTGTAGAATGCTTTACAGCTAGGTTCAAAGTCTCCTGCTAAACTAAAACTGGCATGGATATTGCAGCGATTGTGGCTTAATCTGCTCATGCTTTTGGGGAGCCATCTGGAATCCCAGAGTATGGATGGAAGATGATTGATTCTGTATGATCCATATTTTTGTTTGAAAATTCCAAAATTCTGGGTCCAACCTGTTGATATAAAATATTGGTATTGATAATAGCTCCGAGGCATGTAGTTCACTACGCTGTCTTAAAGACAATAGACGCCCTCACTCTAAACGAAGATGTAATAGAGTTCCCAGCGAATCTGCCTTCAGGATACAACAGAGTCCGGTCTTTCCAAGAACCGTATGTTCTTTTCTAGATTATACTTTCTAGAGAAAGAACCTGCCACACAAATTTTCTGATACACAATTTTTTATTTTTTATTTTTTTATTTTGAAACAAGTGGGGGAATGTTATATATATTAGAATAGTAATATATATTTTGTGTTTCAAAATTAAGGTTAAATTATCATTAATAATTCAATGGTAAACTTATAAAATAATTCAATGGCATACTTATAAATATTTATTTTCTAATGTGTTTTTTCAAAAGTGTCTTTTCAAAATTTGGATTTATCTTTTTACCGTTTATTGAAAAGACACAAGTCTGGCGTCTCTTCACGATGAAAAGACACAGATCTTTTCAAAAGCGTTTTTCACCATAAATTTGAAAAGACACAAATCTCTTCATGATGAAAAAATACGCTCTTTCAAGATTATCTCTATTTGTTATCTGAAAAGACACAAATCTCTTCATGGTGAAAAGACACAATCTTTCAAAATTACCTCTATAAATAGAAAACAAATCCAGGTTATAAGATATAGAACAGAAATAATATATATTTTTCTTTTTCCTCTTTTGTTCTTATCTTTTGTGTATCAGAAAATTTGTGTGACAGGTTCTTTCTTTAAAAAGTGCAATCTAGAAAAGAACATACAATTTTTGGCAAGACCGGGCTCTATTATATCCTGAAGGTAAATTCGCTGGAAACCCTATGGCATCTTCGTTTATCCGACGGAGTTTTGGGGGGGGGGTCTATTGTCTTTAAGACAACGTAATGAACTACGTGCATCGACGCCATTATCAATACCAAATTTTCATTAACACAACCTCCCTATATAGATACTCTACAAGAGATTGAAATTTAAGCTCACTTTATGAGTGGCTAAGGAATCTAGAATCTGCTGAGATTTCAAGCAACCGGTAAGCTTTAGCTTTCCTTCCATAGATAGCCTTGTAAATTAGATTACATTACTAATAGTATTTTGATAGATTAGATTGAAATTTCTCCTGGTATGCAGATTTGGGTGCGTTGGTAATTTGATATAGAATTCTCCCCGAGCTCATTTTGCCTGGACCCTTCGCTAATTGAGTTACGTGCTATGCACAACTTAACTACTGAGATTTTGAGATTTTTTCATTCTCTCGTCTTTTTTTTTTTCTCTTTTTACTCAGTTAAAATGGTAATTGGAAATTTATTTAAAAAGAAACTAATAACAGTCTCTTAACAGGAATCATTAGAAAAACAGAAACGGAACAAAAATTAATTAATCCATGCTTCAATTGAAGGAACGCCAATATGGCAATTGCTCAACGTCACCTTTTGCCTCATTGATTGCCACCATCTGATCGGCCTCATGGTGATACCTTCATATTTTGTGTAAATATACGGACATAATTTGTCTCTCTATACATTCATTTAAAAAACTGTTGAAGAATCTGTCGTAGAGAGGTGGAAGTACCTACAACTGCAACAAAAAACCCTATGACCAAAATCCCTGTGATGATCATCGTCTCGATTCGGCGACTCCGAGAAGCCTTAGAAATCTTGAGGTAGCAAATGCATGGTAATACTATTGAAGTTGTACCGCTTAGAACTGCTACAGTGAGTGTTATAAGGTACCCAAAGAGTGGAACTGTTAAAGTGATAACAACGGTGCTGTTCACTATTAACGTTCTTATCACAAGGCTAATTTTTCTCGTGTCTTTGTATGATAAGATTCCTTCAAGGGCAGTCGCGATTGGCGTAATCATCAATGCATATTTTGTCAAAGGATTGATGATTGTCGTATAAATTTATGGATACATAATTTATGGTGCAAAGGATAAAACACAATTCCTACAACCACAAATAACACAGAAGTCAGAACGATGCCTAGGGCTAGCGTATTTGAAGTTGGAAGAAACTTTTGTTCAAGAAAGAGAAGAAGATGGCTATTTTAAGCTAAAAATTTACAAAATTTTTGCAAAATCAATCTATGATTAAGATGTTAGAAGTTCCTATTTTGGTGGCCATCACTATGGTCAAACCCGTTGACCGGTGAATGGTATAAGATCAACCTTAAGATGTACAATTGCTATTCTGGTGAGTTTGAAGAGAATAGGCAACTGCTTATTGAGTCTTTCAGTTAAGGTATGATTGTGATTTCTAATCACACTATAATTAGCAATTTCAGTCCTTAATGGGATAGGACTCTTTGGCTATAAATATAAGGGGTGCCTGGTCCCAACGATAGCTCGACGTAATTCAATCTTCCCTATTGGCGAGAGCATCCCCATTGTGCTAGGAGACATTGAACGCGAGAAGATCGTTGAAGATCGGCAACCATTAATGGCTAACGCTCAAGGTACGCACATATATCTAATTTATAGATGGTTGGTTTATTGTTTTTGATTGATCATGCGCCTAGATCTCTCGGCTTAATTTTGGACGGTCGGATCGTCAGATCCATTTAGATTCCATCAATTGGTATCAGAGCCATGATGGTGTTTGGTCAATCAAAACATCATATTTAGATCTCGACTTCTCGTCGTGCATTCAAATGAGAGGAACGAAAGTTTTTTTTTTTTTGTGGGCGTCAATTTCTAAACTAGCATGGCGCAGTTGAAAAAAAAAAAAAAAAAAAAACGGGGCCCTTAAGGGTTTTTCCGGCCACCGGATTGACACCGGCCGGCGTCGTGGCCGACCGGATGGCCCACCAGACCGTCGGGGGCGGGGGTGGATGGCTGCTGCGGCTGCAATTCAAATAAAAAAATAATAATAATAAAAAAATTTGGGGTTTTTGTGGCCGACGGTCCGGCGCCGGTGGAACTTTTCCGGCCACCGGACCGGCACCGGCCAACGTCCGGCATCGGGGCCGATCGGCAGGTGCACCAGACCGTCGGCGCCGGTCACCGGTGGGGGCGCGGTTAAGCACCTAATGCCGGCTGTTCCTCTGTTGTAACTTCAAAAAAAAAAAAAAAAAAAAATTTCTAAAGAAGAGGAAGAAGAAGAAGAAAGGGGATTTGGGGCGGGTCCGCTTCCGGCCCACTGCCCGACCCGCCTAGCCCTTTTGGGTGTTTTTGACCCGCCGGTCCTACTTGGCCCATCAGACCCGCCTGGCCGCCTTGGCTGCCCGACCCGCCTAGCCCTTTTGGGTGTTTTTGACCCGCCGGTCCTACTTGGCCCATCAGACTCGCCTGGCCGCCTTGGCTACCCGACCCGCCAGCCCCCTGATCCTATATGGCCCATGGACCCGAATGGCCATTTGGACCACGGCCCGACCCGCCTGACCGGCACGACCCGTCTGGGCCTATTTGGCCCGACCGACAGGCCCAACCCTGCTGGCCCTCTTCGGCCCACCCGACCCGTTTTGGCCCCTGGCCCGTCTGGCCTATTTTGGCATATGGCCCGACCCGCATGGACCCGTCTGGCCCTTTGGACCATGGCCCAACCCCGCTCAATACACCATGCCGGGAACACCTGAACAGAACGGTGTAGCTGAACGACGAAATCGTACTCTTATGGATATGGTGAGAAGCATGTTATGCAACTCTACGTTGCCTACGTTCTTGTGGGGAGAAGCCTTGAAAACAACGGTGCATATCCTCAATCGAGTTCCTAGTAAGGCAGTTCCCAAAACTCCTTATGAGCTATGGGTAGGCAGAAAACCGACTTTAGGATATTTACACATTTGAGGTTGTTTGGCTGAAGCAAAGGTGTACAACCCACAATTAGAAAAATTAGACCCTAAAACTATAAGTTGTCATTTCATTGGTTACCCTGATAGATCAAAAGGCTACAGATTTTATTGCCCCACTCATAGTACCCGGATTGTTGAGACTAGACATGCAAAATTCTTTGAGGATCGTGAGATCAGTGGGAGTATAGAGCTTAGGAAAATCACTTTTGAGGAGAATCGGGTTATAATTCCTATCCCTTTTATCCAAGAAAAAGTGGCACCAACACCAGTTATTCAAGCCAGTGTTGATGCACCTGTGGCTATACCTATTGACACACCCCACATTGAGGAGGCTCTTGCTCCCATGGCGACTGCCAATGATCTACCGTTGCGTAGATCAGAGAGAGCAAAGAAGCCTGCCATTTCTGATGACTATATAGTTTACCTAAATGAGAGTGAGTTTGATTTTGGAAAGGAATCAGATCCTGTTTCCTTTAGCCAAGTCATGAAGAGCGACAAATCCACTCAATGGCTCGAAGCCATGACAGATGAGTTGGAATCAATGAAACATAACTCGGTCTGGGATCTTTGTGAGTTACCTAATGGAGTCAAGCTTGTAGGTTGTAAATGGGTATTTAAAACCAAGCAAGACTCCAAAGATAATATAGAAAGATACAAGGCCCGATTAGTCGCTAAAGGTTTCACTCAAAAAGAAGGAATAGACTATAAAGAGACATTTTCTCCTGTCTCTAGAAAGGAATCCTTTCGGATAGTCATGGCATTAGTAGCTCATTTTGACTTAGAATTGCATCAAATGGATGTTAAGACTGCTTTTCTGAATGGCGACTTGCATGAAGATGTCTTTATGACACAACCTGAAGGTTTTCAGGTTGAGGGAGAGAGTCATTTAGTTTGTAGACTCAAAAGGTCTCTATATGGTTTAAAGCAGTCTTCTCGACAATGGTACTTAAAATTTCACGAAGTCATTTCCAATTTTGGTTTTAAAGAAAATACTGTGGATCAATGCATATATCTTAAAATCAGTGGGAGTAAGTTTATCATCCTTGTTTTATACGTTGATGATATCTTACTTGCGAGTAGCAATTTGGGCATGTTATATGAGACAAAGAACTTTTTATCAAAGAGTTTTGATATGAAAGATCTTGGTGAAGCTTCCTACGTGATAGGAATTGAGATTCATCGAGATAGAGCCCGTGACATATTGGGATTGTCTCAAAGAGCTTATATTGATAAAGTTCTTAAAAGGTTTAACATGCACAATTGTTACGCTCTTGCTGTCATTAAGGGTGATAAATTTAGTCTACTTCAAAGTCCCAGGATCGATATGGAGAGAAAACAGATGGAGGCAATTCCCTATGCATCGACAGTTGGGAGTCTCATGTATGCACAAGTCTGTACTCGTCCAGATATTGTGTATATAGTTGGCATGCTTGGCAGGTACCAATGTAATCCTGGTTTGGATCATTGGAAAGCAGCTAAGAAGGTTTTTCGCTATTTACAAGGGACTAAGGGACACATGCTCACATACAAAAGGTCGAATAATCTTGAAGTTATTGGTTATTGGATCTTTGACTATCTTTGGGTGTCAAGACACTCGTAGTCCACATCGGGTTATATTTTTATGCTTGCGTGGACCTATATCTTGGAAGAAGCGTTAAACAAACGCCGACTACTTCGCTACTATGGGCGAATTCGTTGCATGTTTTGAGGCAACATGTGAGGCGATATGGTTGAGGAATTTTATCTCAGGGCTTCGAGTTGTTGATACTATTTCAAAGCCACTGAGAATCTTTTGTGACAATTCCGCTGCGATTGCTATCTCCAATAACAACAAGATTAGTGGGGGTTTCAAATATATTGATATAAAATATCTTGTTGTCAGGGAGAAATTTCAGAATCAAATTGTATCTGTTGAAAAGATAAGTACGACACTCATGTTGGCTGACCCTCTCACTAAAGGTTTATTTCCCACGCTCTTTTTGGAGCATGTTGCGCGCATGGGGTTGACGGATAATTTTGATAGCCTTTGAGAGTGGATATATGCGAGTGAATACATTTATTTAATTGATTCAGAAATAAAATTTATTTATTTGCTTTTCCATTTTTATGCAAATAACTCCTTGGAACATATGGTGCCAGTAGATGGTAATAAAGTAGGACCAATATTAGATTGCGTTTACATGTAATCACCATTCCGTTATGTAAACTTACAATTTATGTGACATCATACTAGTTGGAATCCATGTCGGTGATGACTTCCAATACAGTGACTATTGAGCGGTCATATATCGATGATATGATATATTGACTACATTGATTCTGTGTTGCAATTCTCACTGGACCGGACTGATAATAAAGACTTTGTTTGAGATTGATTGTGACTTACCATTCAAAGAAAGTTAGCTAACATTGGGTAATCGGAGTTTATTGACATAGTTTGGCCAAGTGGGAGACTGTTAGAAGTTCCTATTTTGGTGGCCATCACTATGGTCAAACCCGTTAACCGGTGAATAGTATAAGATCAACCTTAAGATGTACAATTGCTATTCTGGTGAGTTTGAAGAGAATAGGCAACTGTTTATTGAGTCTTTCAGTTAAGGTATGATTGTGATTTCTAATCACACTATAATTAGCAATTTCAGTCCTTAATGGGATAGGACTCTTTGGCTATAAATATAAGGGGTGCCTGGTCCCAACAATAGCTCGACGTAATTCAATCCTCCCTATTGGCGAGAGCATCCCCATTGTGCTAGGAGACATTGAACGCGAGAAGATCGTTGAAGATCGGCAACCATTAATGGCTAACACTCAAGGTACGCACATATATCTAATTTATAGATGGTTGGTTTATTGTTTTTGATTGATCATGCGCCTAAATCTCTCGGCTTAATTTTGGACGGTCGGATCGTCAGATCCATTTAGATTTCATCATAAGATAGTGGAAGATTTAGAACCATAGTGATTTAAACTAAGTGAATAGTAAATGTGTAAAGGTAGTCATGTGGCAACAAACTATTGTGGGAGCAGGTAAGTTTAACGGACTTTCGTATTATCTCTAATAAATATAGAAAATATTAGGAGTTATTTTTTGTCACCTTTGAGAATTGGCTCGTCTTTCATAGAAGTGTGCATGGCAGGAAACACTGGATGACCACAGTAGCAAAATGCATAGAGACTGAAAGAAGTAGGGATTCCACTCAAATTTGACAATCTTCCTCTTCCATGAAAGCCAACACCATCAACTGCACCAGCCCATAACACAGAAACAACTAGAACAACAGAAGCCAAGACCCCACCACTAGATACGTAAGCAAGCAGATTCAGGCTCCTTAACCATGTAGTGGGTAGAATTAAAATGGCAGCTATAAGAACAGAGACTTGTCTTCCTCCTAGTCTCAACCCCATGATTCGGTAACTCACATTCAGAAACAGTTTATCTAATTTATCGCCTTCCAATATCAAGAATTCAGTGGCTACTAGATACAGCTCGAGATACATGAAAGTGGCGATCACGATTTTGGAGCCCAACGATTTCACCAATGTCTGGGTAGGTTCTAGCAAGTGGGTATTCATTCAAGCATCTTTGTAGAAGTAGCCCTGTATAGCAACAAATGATTGCTATACTGAAAAAAAAAAGCACCAAACTTAACCACCCACCTTCTGAGAGTGCATATGGAATTGATAGCATCCCAGCTCCCGATGAGAAACAAAAAACAATAAGGTCAAATATTGAAGAATTGACTGCTTTATCAAATTCGTAGTAATTTTTGCAGTGAACATTATTGACTATTTCAGTTCCAATTTTTTTTGGGTGCGCAATTAGTGTTTCATCTTACTCGCTGTTGTCGTAGATTAGTGCTCTTGCACCTCATTTGTAAATTGGGATAAAAATATAGGTAAAACTGTTCGATCAAACCATAGTAACTTAGAAACCCTTTTTACTTTACCATATCGGTCCCACAGCGGTAGTTTTTGGCTGCCGCTAATAATCTTATTTTTTTTGTAGCAGAGAGACAAGCAACCTGATAAAGGCATTGATTCCATTAAGACAAGTCCTAAAGAAAGTAGTGTCTCCTTGTTGATACCCAGCAGTAGTATAGTAGTTCTTTGGTGTTTTGCTTTGCTACTCTTTATGTAAACGCTGACCTTTTTAATTGGTCGTAGATGGCTCTCTTATCCAACATTTTTATTTCAGTTATTAACGTTGGATCCAAGTGGTCCACACAAAACAGAGGTCCCGGGCTGCGTGATATTTAGAGACAATTAACACACATGATTCATGTGACCAAATTATCCACACTCGCACTAATTACACATGCTCAATAGTGGACGGCCATAATATAATCTACAAAGAAGCGGCATCCATCCTTATTCTTATATATCATTGAGATCAAATTTTATACGCCAAAACACCAAAATGTCGCTTTTAAGGGGTACTTATTACATGTGTTAATTAGATAAGTGGACGGCATCCTATAACTTCTTCGCCCCACTCTTTTGTCACCATTGGGGACCTTTGAAACCGAACTCAGATATTTCGGTCGGGTCGGTTTTACCCTAGGTGCAAGTACTTACACCACGTTTAAAATCATTTTAAAAGACTAAACGATGATGCAAATTCTGAGTCGAACCTTTTTTCATGTTCTGGGTCGTTGGTTCTTTTGAAAGCATGAGAAATTAAGTCTTCGTTCAGGTGTTTCTTAACTTTTTTTAGAAAAGCTCTGATTCCTGACAAGTCAGTTTCTTGCAAATTCCTAGCCAACTCGGATTTTTAGCTTTTCTCAGGTGTGTTCTTTTAGGTCTCAGAAATGCTCTGATACTTAACTTTTCCTAGAAACGAAGGATTTCCTGTGTTCTTTTAATTTTTTCAGAAAGCATAGTGTAACAGCCCGGATTTCCGTCTCCAGAAATCCGTGCCGTCAGGATCATACTCTGGATGATCCCGGATCGATCACACGTGTCCGCGCATATAGCGGAAGCTTGGTGGACACATTCGAGCAGCGGTAGTCTGAGTCAAACAATTTCTACACTAAATACACGTCAACAATATTTAAATGTAAAGAAAAACATACACATTCCCAAAAAGGAACCAGGAAGAACCATCGGTGATGGACGTACATCACCCAACAATGGTTCCCGATAGTGGTTCCGAAATGGAATGTGGACTAACATAAACTAAGTAAATGTAGAACTACATATGTTTATACAAAGGTGGCCACCAGGCACACAGTAATCCAAAAGATCAAAAGTACAAAATGTCGGGCATCAATACCCAGGCTACGGATAAAACTCGTCCGCCTGGACGTCCGTCTCCTCGTCCTCTGCCTCGGCCTCGGGATCCGGCTGATAATCCGGGTCACTCTCGGTGCCGGGCACTGCAGCCTCAGAACCTAAAAGATTTCAGAAAGCAGGGTGAGCTACATCATAGCTCAATAGAAGAAAAACCATCTAAATGAATTGAATATGCAGATCATGCTATCTCATATCAGAAAACAAATCCAGATCATGTACTCAAAGCAAATCAGTTAAAAGCTGGAAACCTTATGCAAGATGTCAGATGTTATGCAGATATATTTTCAGAATACTTAAAGTGTGTCTATTTAACTTAAGAAACTCCCGTGACTGTATAGCACGGAGTAAACAGGAATGACCGATAGGAAACCCCAACCAAATCGTCGTTCACATGAACAATTTTGAAAGTGCAACAATGCCTCATCTATGGAGCGCTATTGTGCCGAGGATTTGAAAGCAAATGCACAAGTGTGCCTGGACTCCGGATATACCGCCGGGCCGGTGGGGATCATCTGGATTAAATCATCAAATCACATACTTATATACCTCACAGATCAGATAGCAGGAATTCAGAAAACAGATTTTTCAGATATACAGATCGGAAACAGAAATCAAAACGACAAGGATCGTGCTATGCATACATGCTTGGTAAAACAGAAATCAGGGCATGAACATGAAATGAACATAAAATCATACTCAAAAGCAGTTTAAGTTGGTTTTCTCCTACCTCAGGTCAGACCTCCTTCTAAGCAAATCCAACGCCGTTCTAACGCAGTCCAAAAGTTATTATCTACGGCCTCCACTCTTTTGTCTACATCACACACATGATGATGTATAAAAATTGATCCTAAATATTAATAATATTGACGTATTTAAGTATTTTCTCAAAACAGAGACGGAAATGGGTAATTTCATGTTGATTCAAAACTTAACCCAACTTCCCACTTCGTTTTGACTATTAAAACATTTGATTTAAGATTTGGCTAATTCATGAAAGAGTTAGATCTCGTCGTACTCTTTCCAACGCATCAAGAATCGCGTCAATCGGAGTTCGGTACAAGGAGTTATGGCCAAAATACCGAAGCTATACCGATACTTCAGTTAACACGTGCTAACTTAGAACTTGGCCAAACTTCAAGCTCAATTTTGATCATCAAAACAATTTATTCATTAGTTATTTAATTCATGAAAGTTGTATATTTAGTTGTCCTTTTTCCAATGCCGTAAGAATCGCATCAATCGGAGTTCGGAGTAAAACGTTATGACCAAAACACTGAAGCAGTGTCGGCACAGTCTAGGTTGATCGATCACCACCTTGGTGATCGATCACCAACCCTCTTGTAGATCGATCACCACCTTGGTGATCGATCACCACCTCGGGCATGAACTTCTAGCTTCTGGGGTCACTGTTCCCCATAAGGCTTATACTGATTGATCGATCACCACCTTGGTGATCGATCACCAACCCTCCTGTAGATCGATCACCACCTTGGTGATCGATCACCAATGACAGGAAAGCTGTCATTAATGGAGTTCACCTCCCTTCCATTTTTTTGATCTCCTTCCACTAATGGTTGTTCAATCACCATTAATACTTCATAAATACACACTAAACTAAAACAAGGATTTGTTCTATAATCTAAACCATTAAAATCAAAGAAAACTAACCTTTCTTCGATCGATTTCGCGCCTTTAAGGATCGTTGTCCAAAAGGGGTTTCGAAACGAAACTTTCGGATTTCCACGATGAACCCACAGAGATCGATCACAAGGACTTGAAGATGATGCCGTTCATCCTTACGCGTCGATCTTAACCTCTTCCAAGCACGGGAGACGATTCCAAAGTGATTGGCTCTTTGAAAATGGGGTTCTTTTTCCTTAAAAGAAATAGGGGTTTCTAACGAAAGGGGCTTGAACGGTCTAGATTTATAAACGGCGGAACACCATTGATACCGACGTCACGAGCCTTGTGACGAGTGCGGAGTCCTCTGCGCGATGGCGATCTCGCGATCGAAATCTCACGAGAAGGGGTTTGAAGGTTGACGGGAGCTCTCTCTCTCTCTCTCTCTCTCTAGCTTTCAAATTTGCAAGGCTTGCAACCGGGTGAAGCTTCTTTGAGAAGCTTTGCCTTTTAATTAGCTAAAGGGTTTGGTTTTGTCTTGGCGATAACACCGCAAAAGTGTGTTAGGCTTATCCACTTGAAATAGAGTTTGGTTTCGGTGTTGCGGCTACGCGATCACGTGGTGCACGACTCATCTACTAAAGGCCTAAATTAAATCTTTTAACTTGATTCTTTTACACACAGTACCTCAAACATGCTTACATTATTTATTTAATATTTTTAAGGTGACCTTGTTTTTCGTGCCGGATACTCACACTATTTCAGTCGGGTTCGGGTTCAGATTTTTTCGGGTCATTACATTCTTCCCACCTTAAAGAATTTTCGTCCTCGAAAATCGACATGCCAGTTTCAAAAAGGTATGAGTATAATTCAATATGCCCAAAAATTAGGGTCATGATATTTACCCTTCCTCAAGGAATTTTCGCCCTCGAAACTGCAAAACATACCTAAACAGGTCTACTATCCCCACAAGTTTAACCAAGGCAGTGATAATTATGTCACAAAATTTCATTATATTATAGTAATAGATTAAGATAGAATAACTAAGTTCTAAATTATTTTTGCCAATAATATTTTCATAAATTTTAATTTATTTTGATTTTCGTGCCAGGCACGTATATCAAAGCAGTCGAGTTCTGTTTAGAATTTTAGGGTCATTACATTATCCCCCCCATAGAAATTTTCGTCCCCGAAAATGTCTAACAGATACTAACAGTTTGAACCCTAGCAAACGTGCACAGAACCTCAAAATGAATATTTGGTTACAGGGACAGCAGATGCATCCCCCTCAAGTGCAACGTAAGGTTATGCCCCCCATCATCTAGTGCCTGCCCATCAGGCACCTCCTCAACTGGAGCTGGTGGTATAACCCCCTCCTCAGGTAAACTCTTGACCAATAGATTATAGCTCTTGGTCTAATCCTTAAGCTTGAAAACTTTAATGTTCTTGGTCAAGCGAGGCTCGCCAGGAGCCAGGCTATACTCCTCTCTCAATGCGACATACTGCTCGACCATTCGTGTTATCAATTGAGCTTCTGACAGCTCTTTCTTTGAAGCAGTCTTCTGCTTCTCAAACAGTAAATCTCTATCATTGATCTCGCGGACTTGTGCAAAAACGGGGTTATGGCACACTTGATAAAAGTATCAAGCATCCATAGTCTATCAGGGAGTTGGGCTCAGTAAAGGCTTGACCTGAACTATACTGACCGCAAGTCTATCATGGTATGGGACATCTTTGACATATGGTGGCAACAACAAGTCTCCACATACCGTGAAGAACATAGTAAAGCGGCGGCGACATCAAATTGGTTAAATTTATAGTCGCAACCGTCAATGTTGGTGACCAATTGGTGATGAGTGTCACCCCGGCAAGGATGTTTATAAAAGAGCCTCACTATATGAGGACAAAAATGGACGTAAAATGACTCATGCAATGTTCTCAACCCTAGCTTAGCAACATAGTCGATCGCCCATTCCATTTCGAGCCAATCCTCGAATAGTTTAGAGTCGAAAGCATATTCAGGCAACAATGTTTTAGAAGCCCACCACTCTTTTGGAAGTTCTTGTTGAATTAGTGGTGGCTGTGGGTTTTGAACGGGTGGCACATCTTGTTCGATTGGTGTCACGGGTTGCACAAAGGGTTGTGCGACCGGTTTCACGGTTAGCATCGATGTACGAGCCCGAGATGTAGGGATTTTACATGACAGATTCGTCATTCGCGGTCCCAGAGTTTAAAATGTACAAAATTGCACAAAAAACCCCTTAAACAAGGAAAAGATTAGAGTTTATCATAATAGCCGAGCAAAATGCGATCCAATGAATCAAAGCAAGAAGCTCCGATAGCGAGTGAAAAAAATAAAAACCCACAATATAACTTACATCGATAAAATTGATTGATCAATCATTACAGTCAAACTGTTTCTTTAAACACACCTCATTAATTGATGCATTATCCAGTCGCTATTTCACTACATATAGGGTATCAGTATATGCTATCTAGACAACTCCAACTGTATGGAATTGTAATTGCCACGTACATAAAGCAATAATGGGTTAGAATTAAAAATCGCAAAAATTTCCTCTCGCAATAGGTGAACAAAAGCAGGTATGACTCATGAATTTTGGTTTCACGCTCCCATTTTGCCTCAGTAGCTGAGTGATTTACTGGCGAATTCAATGGTTTAGGGTTCTATCCTCCATCCCGCCCCATGACTTTCACACCATTGAACACCAATAACATAAGGAACATACTGCTAAAGTATCGTACCTTGGGTCGGCCGATTTCGCAGCCCACCAGCTCGACAAGCTCCAGGGTTCCAATGGTTTAACAATCTCAAAAAAAACTAGTGGCGATCCTTGCTAGCTTCGACACAATCGCATGGCGTCCATGCTCCACATTCACGAGCAATAACGCCCTCACCAAATCTCTTTCTCTTCGTCTTAAATTCCACCACTTAACATAATTGCAAGAGTTAAAGCAAAAGGAATAATCTCTATTCCTAGCCAAGCCTTTAAACTTCTAACCGCTAGTATGTAAAGCATACACACCCCCCATAGGTGTGCAAGATCACATCAATGGTCTACACCGTACACACATGTGCACCGTACACCCATACGTAATCTAACGCACCTCATCACATTTGACTTCCACATAGCCGAACCAATTATCAGACGAGCACGTCTCCCTAAGTAGCGACATGTGGGTAAAGAAGACACATCAAGAGGCCTTCCACCATCCATACATACGCACATCTATAATCCGCAGATTGGCAATCTTCTTGCAGGAAGCCATACAATTTAGAAGTCTCCATCATAAATTCTACGTCCTCCAAATTAGGGTTATCATAATCTCCCCATCTGGAAGGAATTTCATCCTCAAAAATATCCTAAAGATATCTCGACTAAAACTCAATTGTTCATAGCGTCAATACACGTGCACAAAGGTATTATGCGTGAAATAGTCACAACCATACAGTCGCCACTCATATATGCGCAACCTCTCTCTCTGAGTCCACACATCCACAATGGACTCACACGCATCCAGAGTCGAAATAGTTTCCCCCAAAATCAGTGTATCCACACGATCCCGATAGGTAAAATTGTCGGGTTAATGTACTGGTCGCTAAGCTCATCCCAAATCTACTGAAAAAGTGTGACAGTCTTCTCATGCACCAGGTATCTCATATCACACCTCCATAAGCAATTATATATAGTAGTATGTCACCATCACGTTAACCATTAGTCAAAAGAATATGACCATAATGCCCACAAAATTCATACATAGGCAAAAACTAGTTGTTGGGCTTTTTTATTAAGGATGTCCCCCTTATTTACTTGACTGGTGTTCATTCCACAAAGAATTGTATATTGATCATGAGATTAAGACTACTTAACCAGAATGTATCTATAAATAGGATCAACTAAACCTTGAAAGAAATATAATGTGTTGTCCATTCAGCAGATCTTCACTTCAACGATGTTGATCATTAGTGATCATGTATCATTTCCATTGTATTAATTATAGTGACCCCTTACGATTGTAAAAATACTCATGGAGCACAGTAGACCAATTTTGAAACATACCATTCATCCGAAAATCCGCTTCACCACATTGATGCTATCGTTATCAGAATAAATCAACTCATGACTTGGAATAGGTCTCATCTGTCTACGAACAATTGTTCACACTCACCCACTTTCTGATACGCAACGGTGGTAAGAGATATCACCAAAAGGATATAAAGCCATCACCAAGATGAGATAAAACCATCACCAACATGAGGTACAGCCATCACCAAAATGAGATAAAGCCATTACCAAAATGAGGTAAAGCCATCAGCAAAATGAGATAAAGCTATCGCCAACATGAGATAAAGCCATCAGCAAAATGAGATAAAGCTATCACCAATATGAGAACCTCTAAAATCTACCACAACGATCGTAAAATCTTCAAACTTTATGCCCTTAACCAATCTTATGATACGCGAATAGAATTTCGATCATACAGGAAGGGCAAAAGAGTGTGACACATCTAGCCTTTCAAATCAAGGAGATGATTGCAAATGATTGCTCTCAATGTCATATAATTTAAGTACACCAGGGTAAGGTCGTACATAATTATCCAGTCATGATTAATTGTCTCTCATATGCATAACTCCCAATACAATCTCCATACCAACGAAATCTCCATATAGTCCTTGAAATCTATAGTCATTCATCATGGCTTAGGTGAAAACAACGCAATCTACTGTAGTGACATCCAACTCTGCTCTCCCATGATATCCCTAATTAAAATTTTCCTATCCTTTGTCAATTACCGATGTGATCGCCTTAGACTTTTCCAATCCTCGTAAAACTTTCGAGTAAATTACAAATGATTAACGAATCGAACTCACGTTTAGAAGGGACATATTTAAATACACCATAATCATGACTCATTAGTTAGGAAGAAGAATACTAGGATTAAGTCTGCTCATTCAACTTTCACTTACGTAGTTAATCTTCTGAATTTAGAATTCGTTTATGTCATGCAAGTGATTTAAGTCGATACACAAGTGATAATGCTATGATATTTCGCACGTGTCAAAACCAATAAAATTCCTAAATCATCTGAACATTAAAACAAAATCTTGACAATTGATATTGAACTTATACCTTGGGCATCTTGAGTCGCAGGAAGAATCGGCTTAGAAGTAGACGTCGAGGTCTCCTGCTTCTGTCGCTTATCTGGGCAGTTCTTGACTCGGTGTCCTTGCTGACCACATCTAAAACAAGCACCCGAGAGAAACCTACAAGCCTCCGTTCTATGAGATTTCCCACACCACGCACATGTTACAAATGGTGTAGATGAGGAAACAGGTAAGGCCTGCCGTACCGAAGTAACTCTAGTCGTCGCCGGATGTAAAGAGCGAGAACTATTTTGAGTGGTTGTCGAGGTCATTGCTTCCTTTTTCAAAGCAGGACAATGTCTTATCAAGTGTCCCATTCGTCCACACCTAAAACAAGCCCCAGTAGATCTTCTACAGTCTCTCGCTAGGTGTCGCCCGTCACACCTAGAACATAATCCATTTAACGTCGATGGAGAGGTGTGAGTCGTCCTTCTCAACATTGCCATAAGTAGTGCAGCCTGCTGAGTCATAGTGCTAAGCATCGCTTCAAGCAACTGCCTATCCGGTTCACCTCCTCCAGTGTGTACAATCTTAGCCTTCTTTCGTGGTGCCATTTCGATCTGTTAGCATGACACGAAATTCCCATCAATAATTGTCATAGTCATAATGGCCTAAGTTCCAGCACCATCTTAAAACATATTTTATCTAATAGCCGTATATTTATCAAATCATCCAATATTTCCCTTAAAAGTGATTATGAGATCCACCATTTAAGTCTTAAATCGAATCCCAAGTTCTAAATCTCCAGCTATAGCTGCGAGTTCCCTATAGAAGCTAAAACCAAAACTCCACTAACTTTGCTAAAGTCCTAATTGGGTCATAGAAAACTTACTTCCCAATCATACCTACATCCATAGCCTAGTCTGAAGTCCTAACACGACCTAAAGCCTAGGCTCTGATACCAACTGTAACAGCCCGGATTTCCGTCTCTAGAAATCCGTGCCGTCAGGATCATACTCTGGATGATCCCGGATCGATCACACGTGTCCGCGCATATAGCGGAAGCTAGGTGGACACATCCGAGCAGTTCTACACTAAATACACGTCAACAATATTTAAATGTAAAGAAAAACATACACATTCCCAAAAAGGAACCAGGAAGAACCATCGGTGATGGACGTACATCACCCAACAATGGTTCCCGATAGTGGTTCCGAAATGGAATGTGGACTAACATAAACTAAGTAAATGTAGAACTACATATGTTTATACAAAGGTGGCCACCAGGCACACAGTAATCCAAAAGATCAAAAGTACAAAATGTCGGGCATCAATACCCAGGCTACGGATAAAACTCGTCCGCCTGGACGTCCGTCTCCTCGTCCTCTGCCTCGGCCTCGGGATCCGGCTGATAATCCGGGTCACTCTCAGTCTTGAATCGCTCGAACCTAAAAGATTTGAAGAGCTACATTATAGCTCAATAGAAGAAAAACCATCTAAATGAATTGAATATGCAAATCATGCTATCTCATATCAGAAAACAAATCCAGATCATGTACTCAAAGCAAATCAGTTAAAAGCTGGAAACCTTATGCAAGATCTCAGATGTTATGCAAATATATTATCAGAATACTTAAAGTGTGTCTATTTAACTTAAGAAACTCCCGTGACTGTATAGCACGGAGTAAACAGGAATGACCGATAGGAAACCCCAACCAAATCGTCGTTCACATGAACAATTTTGAAAGTGCAACAATGCCTCATCTATGGAGCGCTATTGTGCCGAGGATATGAAAGCAAATGTACAAGTGTGCCTGGACTCCGGATATACCGCCGGGCCGGTGGGGATCATCTGGATTAAATCATCAAATCACATACTTATATACCTCACAGATCAGATAGCGAGAATTGAAAATGATTTTTCGGATATACGAGATCGAAATGTAAATCAAAACGACAAGGATCGTGCTATGCATACATGCTTGGTAAAACAGATATCAGGGCATGAACATGAAATGAACATAAAATCATACTCAAAAGCAATTTAAGTTGGTTTTCTCCTTCCTCAGGTCAGTCCTCCTTCTAAGCAAATCCCACGCCGTTCTAACGTCAAAAGTTATTATCTACCTCCACTTTTTGTCTACATCACACATGATGATGTATAAAATTGATCCTAAATATTAATAATATTGACGTATTTAAGTATTTTCTCAAAAGCAGAGCGGAAATGGGTAATTTCATGTTGATTCAAAACTTAACCCAACTTCCCACTTCGTTTTGACTATTAAAACATTTGATTTAAGATTTGGCTAATTCATGAAAGAGTTAGATCTCGTCGTACTCTTTCCAACGCATCAAGAATCGCGTCAATCGGAGTTCGGGACAAGGAGTTATGGCCAAAATACCGAAGCTATACCGATACTTCAGTTAACACGTGCTAACTTAGAACTTGGCCAAACTTCAAGCTCAATTTTGATCATCAAAACAATTTATTCATTAGTTATTTAATTCATGAAAGTTGTATATTTAGTTGTCCTTTTTCCAATGCCGTAAGAATCGCATCAATCGGAGTTCGGAGTAAAACGTTATGACCAAAACACTGAAGCAGTGTCGGCACAGTCTAGGTTGATCGATCACCACCTTGGTGATCGATCACCAACCCTCTTGTAGATCGATCACCACCTTGGTGATCGATCACCACCTCGGGCATGAACTTCTAGCTTCTGGGGTCACTGTTCCCCATAAGGCTTATACTGATTGATCGATCACCACCTTGGTGATCGATCACCAACCCTCCTGTAGATCGATCACCACCTTGGTGATCGATCACCAATGACAGGAAAGCTGTCATTAATGGAGTTCACCTCCCTTCCATTTTTTTGATCTCCTTCCACTAATGGTTGTTCAATCACCATTAATACTTCATAAATACACACTAAACTAAAACAAGGATTTGTTCTATAATCTAAACCATTAAAATCAAAGAAAACTAACCTTTCTTGATCGATTTGGCCTTTAAGGATCGTTGTCCAAAGGGGTTTGAAGCGAAACTTCATTTCCACGATGAACCCACGAGAGATCGATCACAAGGACTTGAAGATGATTCCGTTCACCCTTCCGCGTGGATCTTAACCTCTCCCAAGCACGGGAGACGATTCCAAAGTGATCGGCTCTTTGAAAATGGGGTTCTTTTTCCTTAAAAGAAATAGGGGTTTCTAACGAAAGGGGCTTGAACGGTCCAGTTATAAGCGGCGGAACACCATCGATAGGCGTCCACGAGCCTTCTGACGAGTCACGAGTCCTCTGTAGCGATAAGCGATCTCGCGATCGAAATCTCACGAGAAGGGGTTTGAAGGTTGGCAGAATCTCTCTCTCTCTCTCTCTCTCTCTAGCTTTCAAATTTGCAAGGCTTGCAACCGGGTGAAGCTTCTTTGAGAAGCTTTGCCTTTTAATTAGCTAAAGGGTTTGGTTTCGGTGCGAAGCGATAACACTGCAAAAGTGTGTTAGGCTTATCCACTTGAAATAGAGTTTGGTTTCGGTGTTGAGCGGCACACGATGCGTCGGTGCACGACTCATCTACTAAAGGCCTAAATTAAATCTTTTAACTTGATTCTTTTACACACACAGTACCTTAGACATGCTTACATTATTTATTTAATATTTTTAAGGTGACCTTGTTTTCCGTGCCGGATACGCACACTATTTCAGTCGGGTTCGGGTTCAGATTTTTTCGTGTCATTACACATAGAATCGGTCTAATTAGGGACATTGTATAACCGTAGTGCATTCGATACCGTGCCGTATATATTCAAAGGTCATTTTTGACCGATGCACGATCCATGGGAAATTGAGTACTTCCGTCGGTGAAATTGTGCAAAATTGATTCCTACAACTACACTACGCCATCTCCTATCATAATAATATGACGCTTGTACAAATAAGGGAAGTACACGCCATTCAAAAGTGACTTAATTGAAAAGCCAATTACAAAATCTTTTACTTACTAGTAGCTGATTTTTTTTTTTCTGATTTAGGATCCACAAGGGAAAGAATACATTGGCCGGCTTGATTATTAAAATATGATTTCCCTAAACAAACTTTTCGAACACTATATGAAAATAATCATGGGCGTTCATCAAACATGAACATGAGATACTCAGATTTTGATTCCATGTGGCACACATCTACGAAATGAACATGATCATGGGTTACTCAAATTTGATTCCATGTGGCACACATTTACAAAATGAATATAGTCATAGGTGTATATTAAATTAACATAATCCTTGGATGACTTTTTAGGAGTTGTGCCACATGTAAAAAAATTTGACTTTCTGATAGTCTAGCCATGATCTCAAGATTTATCGTGTCGAAGCTTGGGACGAATCGTGATGTAGTCAGTGGATGCAGAGTACGAGATCGTTCCCATGAGAATTGGCTAGAAAATCATAAACAAAAATAGCAACTAACTAAAAGAACAACCACAGAGCTATCATAGTATTTACTAATCTAAGAGTTTGTTGGATGAGATAAACACTAAACAATAATTGAGAATTTAAACAAATAATAAAATATAAGGATTGGGATGTTGAATCCTCCCATCGTAGGTTTATCATTTACAGAATACTAATCTATGGAGTAAGATATGAGATCCTTAAAAGATATTCATGAAGGTGCACCGACTCTGAACATACCTGAGTTCTAACTTATGGGTCCGAGATCACGGAGATGTGTAATTAACATCCCATGAGTGTATGATTAACATTCATACCTCAGACAATATTTAGAATCCAATCTCTAGGGCAAACTCCACACTAATAATATAAGATCACGGAGAGGTATGATTAACCTCTCATGAGTGTATGATTAGCACTCACACCTAAGATAGTAATCAAAATTTACACCTAGGGTAAAGTCACACCGCTGATTTGAGATCACGGAGATGTATGATTAACATCTCATGAGTGTATGATTAACACTCACACCTCAGATAGTAGTAGTACCTAACCCTCAGATAAGTAATAATTAGGATAAAATCATCATTGCAATGCTGAGATTATAGGGCATGATTAGCTCCTAGATTTCAAACCATAATTAGATCACAGTCATGTCAATAATATCATTAAGGCCCTTAAAAGAATTTAACATCTCAACCACAAATTTATATTAATATAAATGGATACCTCGAATGGGGTTCATCAGATCCCCATCCTTAATGGAACTAGCCACACATGATAAAATTAAACAGCATGATTAAAAAGTAAATCGACATAAACATTAAAAATATCGTAAAGAGCTTCAACAGAATCTACAAAAAGCTTTGATCCAAATTAGGTACAATCCCTCTTTGAAAGTGCATAAAAAACAATCTAAATGTTATGCCTAAAAGGTGAATAATAATAAAACTGGAACAACCGGGACTGAATGCTGTCGAAAACTCAAAGCAAAAGCAGAAAAAATGCAAGCAAAGAAGATCCCCCCGAATCCTCAGATTTCTCCTTAAATATCTTTCTCACTCGGAATTTGAATTTGAAATTGGCCGATTGATCGACTTAAGTGGTCGATCAATCGATCAATTCAAAAATTGAATTTTGAATTTAAATTCCCTTGTTATGTTAATGCATCGACCAAAGGGGGTCGATTGATCGGCAAAGTCTCAGTCGAGCGAGTCCTTTGCTTTACTGTTTCGGTGTTTGTTGTTATTATACTCTTTTGTGCTCCTTAATGCATCCAATGACCAATTTTACCTGAAACTCATAAAACTCAAATTCCATTAGATAGCTTTCATCGGATGTCTAAATGTAGGTCTTTAAGGGTGAAATATCATCATATTTCACTACCCATCACACCCCTAAACCCATACTTTGCTAGTCCTCAAGCAAAGGAGAAAAGTAGATAAATTAATAAATAAACTATCATCCAAAAATAATTAATAAATGCAACTTTCGTAGGGAGCACGATTGTATTTAGCGTATGCAACAAGTCTTTAAACCATTAGGTGATCTCTAGTGGAGGAGTTTTGTCTCCTGAGGATTTCCAGCGGAGTTACCCACAAACTTCAAGATATTTTCTACAATTGATTATTGTGGAATTTATTAATTGACTTTATCATACGATTTCTCCCTAAACAATACGCATGTCATGCCGTTCTTATTGATAGTTAGTTGAGTTAGTCCAATGTTTCAATTTACAGAAGAATTTATCAACCACCTTTAGATGTGTCAAGTGTGATCATCAGGCCGAATTCTGTTTATCTTAAAATTTATCCTATTTGTGAACATTATGTTTTGATTCAAACCTCACAATAGGTGTCCTCCCAAAATAGAAATTCTTCGATGATGGGTATATTTTCACACACATGTGAGAGATCGATACAAAGCTAATGAAAGGTTTCACATGACAGGAGAAATACGATGTAATTAATGAATAAAAAGAAATCTCGTGAAAAGATACTTATATTTTTATGCATGTCATATCAAGCACCATAAATATTATGTATTCACTTTCCACAAGGCAGTTACCGAATCAAGATCGAATTACGAAGGTCCTTCGTAGGGTTGTAATGGGGCTTAGGTAAGGGAAAGAAGGAAGGGAAAGTTGGGATTCAAAATTTCTGAGAAATTAAAAAAGGAATTAACTTTTAATTTTTCTATTTCTCTTTTTTTTTTTTTTTTTTTTCTTTCCTAATCTCTCACTATCTTTTCTCAATATTTTTCTATATATTTTTTTTCAACTTTCTTTTCTTTGCTCACTCATTTTTCATTTTATGAATTTTATTTTCTTGAAGCACCTCATATTTTTTATTTTTTTTTCTCTTTTTTTTAAATTTCTAGTATACACTCTTAGTAAACACCACAACTCGGTATCTCTCCACTTACTCTCTTTTCGTTCATTATCATTCCTTGTTCTAAATTTCTCAAAAATAAGAAGGGTAAGGATAAATTTTTAGAAATGGTAAAGGGGTAGAGGTTAACTTTGCTTATCAAAGAATGTATAAAGGCATATTCTCAAAGAGATACTAGAAGGATAAATTTATATGAGATGGGACATTTTAAGCACAAACGAGTCAAAGATGACCTTCAATCATGTCCTTAAAAGATGGTAACCTTACCTATTTATCTTGAGTAGACATACAATATATTCTAGCACACTAATATGAATTATAATGTCATGCCACTACGTGAAAATCGATAAAAAACAACGGCCCAAAACCGTTGTAAATGTAATAAGCAATGGTTTTGAGCCGTTGCAAGGGCCGTTGTTTATAAAGCAGTGGTTTTTATAAACAACAGTCCGAAATCGTTGTTTATTTACCAGATAAACCACGGTCTATGTCCGTTGCAAAAGAACAATGGTTTTAAGCCGTTGTTTTAACGGATAAAAGGGTTGTTATTTTTCTTCTGAACCTACGGTCTAAATCAGTGGTATATGTAAACAACAGTTATAAACCGTTGTTAATTTCCTCCAAGAAACAACGGTTATAGGCCATTGTTTGTGGCTGTTGCAAAAAACAATAATGTTAAGCCGTTGTTCCTAATGGGGAAAGGGTTGTTTTTTTAATTTCGAAACTACGGCCTAAATCAGTGGTATATGAAAACAACTGGTATGGACCTTTTATTTATTTATTTTTAATTGAAAAACTTTCATTTTTTTTACTGTAATGAGAGTCATTTTACCTGTTACAAATATTGTATCAACCACATATCACTCTCCAAGGGACAAAATTCATAATCCATTCAACTAAATGAAAAAATAATAAGTCAAAAATAAAATCAACATCGTATTAATACATTCAATACCATCTTATTAAAATATTCAAAGATATTATATTAATATATTCAACAATATCCTATAAATACATTCAATAGCGCCTTATTCGAGCATGACTCGAATTGCTAATAAGCCCAATGACAGAGAATTTTAATGTCTCATTGCTTGACACTTTTGATTGAGCACATTTCAACTCGTTGTCGAGAAGACTTTTCTTTTATCATTTGTCTGCCCACTTCTTGTGTGTTTTCAGCTTGCACCCAACTCCCATACCACGAGTTTTCCTGCCATAAAATAAACTTAGTCACATTAATTCAAAATTTTTTATGCTTCTACCAATTAGGACCCTTTTAAGTACTAGTAAAATTTTCTATAGGTATGGTATAAATCCCACCCCCAACCTTGTGTGGAGTGATGGGATAATTTTCCTACAAAAGTACTAAAAAGCAAGAAAGGGTTGATTGCAATAAAAAGTAGTTGAATAAATAATTAAGCGCAGCAAACAATTGACATGTGGTATTCATACCGTCACCAGAAACTCATATTATCTAATATAAAGTGATCATATTGGTCACCCTCTATTGAGCAATTCATCTAGAAGTTTCATTTGAAGAAAATCAACACCAATGACTTAACTTCATCCCCATAATTAGATAAAGCATGAGAACTGAATAAAGAAGTACAAACTGATCCAAGCTGTATATATATACACACTGGTACAAGCATTCTTTCAATAAAAGTCATACTGCACCAGCCCGTACATACCTAGACCACTAGCATGGCCCACTGTTGTCATACCAGCCATTACCTTACAAGTTTCCATACCAAAATTTTAAGCTTTGATTCATGTACAATTGTAAATTATTCAAAGAAACTTTATTGACATGATAAATATTCAACCACATTAACATCTTTCGAACTTAATATAAGATTATTCTATATCGACAATTTTAAACATTCTCAAATATTCGTAAAGATTCTCCATCACCCCATTAAATGTCAAGGTAATCAAGTTAAAAGCATTGCTAATTGCTTATTGTCTACTTATAATACAACATTTCTAACCATCCATTGATGAAGTTTTTACTAATGGAAGGTTGACAAAAATGCAACCTCAAAGTCACAGGTTCAAGCCTAGCTTACCTATCATGAAGCTTTTCAGCGTATCCAAAAGAATAAACTAATGATTTTGAAGTAAGGATGTTCAAGTAAATAATAGAAAAATGACACTTTATGTCTGATGGACAAGATTCAAATGGCTATTTAAAAGCATGGGCAGCAACCATTACGATCTATTAGTTACACTTGAAAAAAAGAATATTACTTATGAAGATAAAAATTATGATATGTTTACCTTTATTAGCAGCTAAAAGACAAACAAAAAACACAGATGAAAAAAAGAAGGAACCCTTACTGACCTCCAGGTTACCAGATATTGGGGAAGCATGCAAGTGGCTATGGAGCCATTTTCGAGTCCTCATGTGCTGCAGTCAGATAATAGTTCGACTCTTAATGGTTTCGCCTAGTTGGGCTGATGAATCCAATTGAGGCCTCACAATCTGCATGAGTCCATTTAAACCAAAAATTCAAAATGAAATCATTCAAAATCGAACATAGGTCAGAAAATACGACTTTCATCTACACCCCAATTAAAAAATGTACCAAATGAAGCTATCAAAAAGAAAATGCAAATATACATGTGCCAATAAAAGAATAGTCAGTGATGACACTACATATTCAATGATTCAACTTCATGCCACACCAGTACTCATGCTTTGAGTATATCAATAATGACTAAAAGCACTTTGTAAAACTTTAAAAAAAGGATGAGGCCAAAAAAAAGTGAGAACCTGCAAAGAAAACCAGGTACGACTTCACTATGTGTAAGGAAAAATATGCAGTTTAAGAATCAAAACGAGGTTATTCAGATCGAGTAAGTATATTAAAGGATCAAAAGTTGTTCAAAGGACAAAACATGGGATATGTAGAATGTGAACATACAGGATAGGTGTGAAAACCAACCAAGTAATAAGTCATTACCCGAACTGAAAAGCTTACATTATATGTTTTGATTTGTATAGACTTCCTTCAAATAGATAAAACAGAAAAGGTAACTATTTTCACCTCAGTTAGAAAGAATTGTTTCTGAAAATAAAATACTCAATAAAAAAATTGAAACAAGGCAAAGGTGACATTTGATTGTACATGATCATCCAGCAGTCTCAGGTAGGGCAGTAGGTTTATTGTAAATGTACAAATCTGATAATTTCCTAAATCGAGAGTCACATATCTTCACATCTGATCATAGTGGGTGTAGCGTATAGGTTTGTATCCATATTCATCACCCAATGCCATTTGGTCGTTGGACTCTCTTCACATGGACCGTCGAGCATAGCAACCAACTTCAAATTCGATATTAATTCAGCAGGGGGTCAATTCAATTTAATTTGGATATATTAAGGCAAATTCAGGGACGACCTAATTCGCCATAAAATTCACATAGCTAGCAGTTATGCAAAGAAAGATGCCAATGGAGGCTATTTGCTTAAAGTGCTTTCAAGGCATTCTATAATTTTTGAAGGGAAACTTTATTACTAAAGGTTTGGGCTCACTCACCAAAATTTATTTATATTTTTTAAAAAAAATCTGCCGTCTTTTTTATTATGAAGACTGCCAATTATTTTAAAATTACACTACTTACACTCTCGCTCAGTCCGTTTTGGCATAAAAGAATTAATAATTTTATATAATTTTATTATTACGTGTGTGTGTGTGTGTGTGTGTGTGTGTGTGTGTCAATGTGTGTGACTTATATTCTACACATACCAATCCCTTTAACTAAAACGCCATTACAATGTAACAGTAAGATGAATCTAAAGGATACTTACAAAGGGCTTTTTTGTAGTAAATTTAAAAGGCCTCTTATAACCTAGCTATAAAAGCCATCATTTTCATGCCCTTTTCAGGCACATCACCATAAACCATTATCGTCATACTCTTATCAATTGAAGAACGAGTCAATTGTGATGCAAGGTACTCTATCATAGAATATGCCACACAGGAAATTCGAAAGCTTTACTATTTTGTCTACGCTCGCGCTGTTGTAACAAAAAATGGAGAAACCATCAGTAATGAAATGGCCAGAGCCAGAAGTGACTGACAGTGTTGTTAGGGTGGTTTTCGTTTTTTCATGTATATACTTGAACAAATGGAATGTAAATGAGTAAGTGTTGAAAGTTTGTAAAACTTCTTGCGTTAAATCCCAACTCCTAGTAGTGCAAATTTGTGCAAAACTGAGAGAGTTTCCATATGCATCTAGGCGTAGCTACTTCAGGATGTTGACCGGGACAGATAAAGCCCAATAGCTAAGGGAAAGCTATCTATTGAAGAGTAGTAATCGCACTATCTGCGGTTGGATAATTTCAATTGTCTTTTAAAGTTGGAAATTGAGAATCGCTAGTGTCTCCTACAACGTACTATAACTCGTCCTCCTTTTGGTATCAGAGTGGCTGGATTGTGTTCTGGCTGGGAGATCCCCTCCACTCACTTCTCCACACATCTAGTTTTGCATTTTCAATATTCATGTACGTTACATTTAGTAATGTCTCGTGTTTTTCTTATTTCCATTTTTTCATTTTTGTTTTCGTTTCTCCTTTCTTCTAACCTTCATTCCTTTAGTTTATGATCCATATGACCCTATTATGCATACCCATGTCATTCCTATCCTTAGAAGAATTACCAAAGCAGGTCCAAGATGAACCTTTTATTCATGCTATCCTGAATCCCAAGTTAACTAAAGCCTTTGGCAAACGGAAACCTCTTCTATTAAAAGTCCAAACCCGTATTGAGAGATTATATTCCATCTCAACCCAAAGTATCAACTGACTGGGAGTTAGATAAAGGGAAAAGATGATCGAAGAAGATCAGCCCTGGAATGATGCTAAAAGTTCTTAAATTCATGAGGCGCTAAGTCAGATTCGCATGATGAATTCTCACTTCATGCAGCCCATTATTGTTAGCAGTGATGAAGAAGAAATTCTTTCATCAAAATATGATCAAGGTTAACAAGGAGAATGCTCATACTCGATCTATGAAGATTTATCATCGCATACAGCATCCCTTAGTTCATCAAATTATGACCAAATCTTTTCTGACGAAGAAGTATCGATAAATCAAATTGCACTAGATGCCCTAGTTTTAAAGGAGACTACAAGTGTGATATTTGTAGCAAATTTGTCATAAGCACTCCAGAGCATCATCTGTAACATGACTGATGGGCCATGAAAAAATGGAGAAAGTGCGATTTCTTCCTCAATAGAGGGACAAATATTAATTTTCGCAAGACGGAGTTATGGCATCGTTGGATTTATTATCCTTAAGAAGGCAGTGTTTCAACTATGAATGGCGACCGGTATCTTTTCAACTACGCACTATATGTACCAGTAAAGTTCAACAACAAAACTGTGTTAGTTGATTTTATGCAGCTTGACAATGGTAGCTAATAGTCATTAATACTGATATGGTTTGAAAAAAGAAAAACAAAAATTCAGAACTCTTAAAATGTCTTCAATAATAAGCTCCCCAATAGATAATAGAGACAGTCTCAGAAATGAAAGCTTCACTACACTTTCGAGGCAAAATGGCATCCCAAATAACGTGATGTTCAAACATTTAGCATAGAAAATAACACTTTATGCCATCGCAGATCAAGCAATTCACAGTGTTGATAGGACTTCTGATAATATCTTCATAATACAAGTAGAAATTTGTGACGTTGATTCCAGAACTTATAACAAATGAAAAAAAAAAATCGATCTTTTCTGAAGGAAGCTTACAGGGTACATAACATCTTAGCATAAGAGTCAAGATAATTGAATTCATCTTTACAAGGGAGTTAGCAACATTGAGTAAAAGTGTATGCAAGTATTGAACTCTTACTTGACTTATACTTCCATGTATTGCAGCTCGCTCTCGTAATAAATGCATTCTAGGTGAACCAGATGCCTAGATGAAGCAAAATGAAACAATTTTAGATCTCATAAAATAAACAAATATTTGATTTCTACAATTTTAGATCTCATAAAATAAACAAATATTTGATTTCTATATATATATATATATATATATATATATATATATATATTCACTTTGGAACCTGGACCTTTTCACCTTATATTCACTGATATCATCCCTGACAGAATTAAGGAGTTCAGCATGCTCCTTCATAGAGTTTATGTTTCCCTTTATTCGTCTAAATTCCTTACATACATATTTATTGTCAGACTACAGATCGCACTAAAGAAATTTATGAAACATGACAATATGGCCTTAAACAGAGCTTTAAAAGAAAATATGCAAGTGCTAGAGTAGAGTAGATCACTAGAGAATGATCAAGCCTGCAAGCCACATCTGAAAGATAATATTGGCATGATCGTTAACATTAACCGAGCTGTTCACACTAACTTTGAAAATTTTATGAGAATGTTTCAATTGAGGAGGCCACGTCTGTAAAAGTCAATGGAATTATGGGACCAGACTAGGTAATAGCTTTTAAATCTCCAATTTGACTTAGAATGAAGATACTTGTTTTATTGGGAAGAAGAATTGGTGATTTTGGAATTTGGAATTTGGTGTCCAGGACTCATTGACTTGATCGATTTCAAACAAAAGTTCAAAATTTCAAATGACATACATTCTATAGTTTGTGTCCACTCTCCAATTTGAGCCTTTGATTATATATCCAAGAGTATGCGGCTCATGTTGGAAATTGAGTGTGAAATGGCACGATCAAAGCGAAATCGTGTCTCACGAAAACAAAGGCTATCAACCAAAACCTCGATTGTTTTCTAGTTAGGAAATCATCAATTCACTTTAGAAGATGATGCAAGATGGCTATAAAAATAAATAGGAAATCATCGAATTCACCCCAATACTAGGGACTCACTTGCCTAGATTAGGGAATCACTCAGCTAAAGTAGAGGATTCACCTACTCTATAATGGAGGCTTCAAACTCTCAAAACAAAATAATTCAAATCTTCTTCTTTCTTTTTTCTCTATACTTTCTGGAATATATATATATATATATATATATATATATATATATATATATATATATATATATATATACACAGAATCTTTATTCCAAGGCTAACAAATGTTTAGTTTCAATGGGAGAAATTAAAATAAATAAGTTTCTAGAATACTATTCTTAAGACAAATAACTAATCCTAGTCCGAACACTAACTATATTAATTAAGACTATAACCACTAATGACCAAAAAAATAAGAAAACATTAAATATGTGCCATATAAGGGAGCCATGTGGAGTTGTGGATGAATGAAATTGTGCCAAATTTTGTGCCATGTGAACATTCCAAGTGCCACGCGGCCACTTGGATAAGGTAGATTGCATCGGAAGAGTTGATGTAAATGTTCATGATTCAAATCCTGCATGAAAAATGAGAAATTAAATGGAAAAAGAAATAGTTTGTATTATAATAGAGTTCCCATTCAAGGCATAAGAATTATTTGCTCTAATCACATAAAAAATGTGATTGACAAAGGTTCGGCTAATTTGGTTCTAAGATACATTGAGCGAAACTTGCACTATATTTTTAATCGAATTGCTTGATCCGAGGTCATACCCCAAAATCACGAATCATACCCCGAATCACGACTATGAAATACTAGATTTCTCAATTAAATAAAGCTAATATTAAAAGAGATCAAGTTAGGAAAAGGATTGATAGGAATGATGGAGCTATTTGTAGGTCAAACGAGCTTGAAAGGGGATGGAACCATCCTCTGATATTAATTGGCGCATAAGGGGAAGGCCAACTGGGCCATGGGCCTTAAGATTGGCCTAGAATATAGGTCAAGTGATCCCTTTAAGTTGCGACGTGAACCCAGTTGAACGAGATTATAAAACTCGTTATGAATCGGGTCACATGATCACGCCAATGATCATGCCGATTGTGATTGTCGGTAATCCCCATCTTGAATGGACTTCTCTTGGTATATTGTTAAACAATTATATTGAGTTTCTGCGATGTACTTGTGATCAAATGAATCACGCCTTCAAAGATTGAAGGTTTGATGAATTTTAATTCTACTTGGTCGTAACTTATTCCATTTTCTCAAAATTTCTTAATCTTTTTCATGCACAAACCAATAATTCAAGGTTGCGTTTCTTCTAGTATTAGCGAATATGCTCCAACTCCAAGTTAGCAAGTTGCCTAGAATTTCTATCAAAACCATCGGGTACAATTCACGGAGATGAATTTGTATGTGTTGCGTGTTCTTCTTGCGGTTTGCGAGCACGAAGATGCGATCGAGTTGTGGAATCAACTATTAAGCATTTTGGCAAGCTTAATATCTGTGAATCTTTGCTGAATGCAATTTTTGGTTTCTTTGGAGGATTTGTCCCTAATGGGTTTGAGCAGGTTATGCATTTTCTCTTGCATATAAAGAGGTTGGCATGACATATATTTGATACTATTGATCTTAGGTATGGGCTTGAAATTGTTCTATAAGATCAAGTGCACTTAACTTCACCGATTTTTCATGGATCTATGTTAGTGAGAAGTTTTGTTTATTTTTCTGCTCAAACAACATATTCTACTTCCTTAATGCTATCATCTACTCATAATATAGGCCTCAAGTGCTACCTCTGTATTATTAGCTTGCGCCATAGTTGTGTACTAATATCTAACTGTGAATTTCTGTTGGTTGATAGGGGTATAACTTTCTAACATTGCGGTGACTCTTATGTTATTTATTTGTTCTATATTTATTTTTCTTTAATAGCAGTTTTTGACTATTTATAATAGCCCAACTCCCAGTTACTCCTCATATTTGATTTATTAGTTGAGAAATTGTTACAATTCTCATCTTCTTATGTTCTCAAGTTTTATCAATTCTAACTTTTTATTATCGTTAAGTTAATGCACGACACATGATTTGAGATAGTAACCTTGGCTTTGAGAGGTTTGGACTAAACGTATTTCTTACTTTTACTTTTACCTATGCGCTTTTGGACATCAATTGGAACATTTACAATGACTTAAATATCTGAAGAAAGGAGAACTGGGCAAGGCTCATCAACTGGTGGCACAATTTTGAATATAATCGCAACTCGCATTATCAAAGCAGCTTGGTATCAAATTCACGTTCTGCCAAGGTTTGTAATAAACGAGCTTATGTTACACACTTTCGCATGCTTTACAATCAATACTTGACTTTCAACTGCATGTTGATTGATAGCATTCTGAGCCTTGGCACTAGAGTGGGGAACTGATTATGATATCGAGTAAACGGATTGCACCAAATCCCATTGGAGACCTTCTTGGCATGAGTAAACTTGCACCAGATGAGGTGATGGTAGATCGAGCTTCCATGCCTCTATATAAACTCGGGAGAAATGGGATATTGACACTGTCATCGATGCAAAGTTGGTAGCTTATTTACATTGAGGATGGAATGAGTCAACTGGGTTTGAGTTTTGATAACTCATTAGTCATGCCATCCAAAGTCTACTTTGCATATCAAGGAAGAGAAAACCAAAAGAATGGCCGATATGGCCAGTGACCTTGGTCGAGACCGACTACTTTTGCGCTGGGAAGTGGTCCAAAGTCTCGTAGATGAACCATGTTCCTATCTGAAATGCATGTAATATTTTTTCCACTTGCAACTTGTCATGCAATTCTTTCTCCAATTCTTCTCTATCCTATGCATTCTCCAAATCTCCTATATCCTATACATTACTTATTTTGTGCTTACGGTTTATTGTTTTTTCTATTATTGACCAAAGGACCATTGTTCAATCAAAACCGTATGTGTAATTTATCATGTCAAAGTTGTAATCACACCATAGACTTGGATTTTATACTTTCAACAACTACAACTCCAATTTACTTCTAACAAGAATTTTTCCACCTCCTATCGGTACCCAGCAATTTAGCCATCAAAATTTCAAAAATGCAAAATAGAAAGCTCTACTGCTCTCCCTATCTTCGCCTATAATCAGAAAAGGAAATAGAAAGCTCTCCTCACTTTTCAACCAAGAAACCAGGTCCTTAAGTATGCCTACACTACTCATTCTCCAAGGCATAAAAGGAAACCCTTTTATACACCTATCATTCCTTAATATAGAATAAAAGAATACAAAAAAAAATTACACCAAGAAAATAAACCAGTGAACATGGTGAATTGAACATTGTAATTTCTAATGATAGTTCAAAAATTGCACCAACAGACTACATAAATGGGGGTTCAATTCGATAATTAGGAGCCAATAATGTTTCGATCTCTTGGTTATGGCCACTCCAAGCAGCAACAAATAATTGGACCGTCCAGATTGATTAGTATATATATCAAAAGGTGGTTAAAAGATTCTATGCCATTGTATGAATAAAATTGAAGCCCAAGAGAAACTTACCGTCTCTTGTAGAGATCCCATACAAATTATTTGTTCGTAGACCAATTTCTTGAAATAAATTGAAATAAAAACCCTAAACATAAATTGAAATAAAAACCCTAAAAAACAAATTTCTTGAAAAAATTTCTTGAGGGTTATATCTGTTAAAGAGAATCTACAAATAATTTTTGAGAGCAGAGCATCAGTGTACCTCTTATATCCTCATTTTGTTGGGAGGATCAAAGGAGTAGTAGCATCGCCGACCGGAGGAGCAGGAGCAGCAGTGCAGCTGCCCGCCTCACGCAGAATGGAGAGAGAGAGAGAGAGATGCTATGTGTTTTTTCGTGCTGGAGGGGAGACTGGGAGAGGTAGAAGGAGAGGGAGAGAGGGGGGCTCTCGCTATTATTTCCGGTGGGTAGAAGACGAAGAGTTATTTCCTGGTGGGTAGAAGAAGCCGAAGATTAATTAGGGATCCCGCGCAATTTCTTTTAGAAAGTAATATTTGGGCGCCTAAATATGGTTTAGAAAACTAAGGTCACGGGTTCAAGCTCTCTTAGATGCAAAAACAGGATTTAAGAGGGCCGTTGTACTTCATAAACCTCAGTTTTGAGCCATTGCATTGGTTAATTTTTTTACAACGGCCAGAGGCCATGGTCAATTTTAAGCAACTAGTGTGGTTTATTCCCCATTTTCACGTAGTGTGCAAAATCACAAGTCAATGTGTAATATATGAGATTGTGCAAAGATAAGTAGTATTCAAATATAATTCTGAGTTTATGTAGCACTCATCAAAGACGTGAAATTGGCTCTAAAGCTCACCGGTTTTAATCTCTACTATGATCCTTTAGTTCATAATTTCTTGATTTTTTTTTAGATTTTCGAACTGAATCAAACATCATAACTTCTAGAGGTGAATTTAAATTCTCATACTAATTCCCATATTGACTTTTTCTCTCCTAATAGCAATGATAAAAAAAATGGCACTTAATATTATTCCAATGAGATTGCCTAATTTAATAATTCTAAATTCCACAAATCAATAACAAAAAAAACCTTCAAAGTGCACAGTCGATCAATCGAGGCGCATAGCCCGATTGATCGATTAAATCTGATTATATATATATATATATATATATATAATATTTACTAAAAATAATGCATTTATCACTCCCAAACCTAATCTATGCAATGTCCTCATTGTACCTAAATTTAAGGGTACCCCCAAACCTGCATCAAAATACACATAGACCAAGAGGCGAAGAGGAGGTAAAAAGCATCATTGAAAACAAAGAAAATTTTATTAATTAAATTGTGTTATTTACACTTATTGAAAAATAGAAATTATTAAGACCTAACTCTACCTAAAAACAGAAATTATGCAAAACTAACAAAAATTATAAAATAAATCCTAAAACATCCTAAAGATTTTGCAACTTCTTTAAACATCAGCATCATTCCCCGATCCTGGCTTCGATTTTGGAAAAACGAAATTCCGCATCGCTTCGGTGATATGGCCAGGATTCGTGGAATTCAGAGTCACATCAGGGGGAGGCGGAGTAGATGGGTCCAGATCAATCATCTCAATATCATCTGATTTGATTAGCGTGGGCTTGGCTGATCGATTTGTCCTCTTTCTCGCTGGTTCTTCCCATATTAGAAGAGGCAAGGGATCAAGGTCCATCACATCTACGTTAGTGAGATTCATTGGAACCGGTGTTTCATTATGCCTTATCCTTGTTCTTGCAGTTTTCTCTATCTTTTTCATGGTCACACGAGTGCGATAAGTTCTTTCGGCCATCGATGCTTGCTCGAATTGAGAAGATTAATTGATAGTGAGGAAGTTGTAAATTCCTATGAGTGCTTGAAATAAATAGAGGAAAAGTTCTAAAAGTGTCCTACCAAAAGAAGAATTCTAAAATAGTAAACTTCTAAATTTTGAAGATTTTGTTTTTTTTTTATATTCTATTACATTAAAAGTTCCTAATCCTACACAAATTCAAATTAGAAAACCTACCTAAACAAACTTAAAAATTAAACAATCTAAAGCTAAAAACTAAAACAAACAATACAGAAAGAATTCCTACTCCTAATCATCTTCTTCTTCCTCTGCCTGCCTTGCACGAGCCCTCATCTCGTCATAGCCATCGAGCCACAGTCGTTGGCCCACGTAATGCATAAAGGATTGATCATAGTGGCTGCGACGAAAATTTTGATTATTCTGCCACTGTTGCTCATCGATCAATGAGTTGATCTGAGCTTGCATGACTTCGAGAAATACTCCATCATTGCGGGAGTGTTTGGGCTCGGCGGCAGATTCTTCTTAGCGCACACGACGGCGCTGACGTGCAGGCTGGGCAGGGGAATGTTAAGCATCGACAGTGTCGGCTCTACCAGGATTTTCCAAAAAATGCATACTTCACTTTCAATTCGTCGCCCCATAGTGATAAAATTGAAGGTCCTCAATATTATCATCAAGATAAAAAGGAAAACCTAGGTGATGCAGGAGTTGCATCACCAGATAGGGAAAGTAAATAAGTGCTGCATCACCAGCAGGAGGGTTGACAATCTCATCGTGGCATCGCCACATCGAATCATGTAAAAACTATGAAATATTTAGCCAAGAATTTTTATAACCACCATACAGAACCTTCACCCGAGGTCCAGTTCGTTCTGACACATGACCTCGTGGGAAAAGATTAGAAGACACGACGATATCCCAAAATAACATGTCGGCCAGTAGAGCCGATCGCTTGGTAGCATTTCCTGATGCATATATGCCATTGCACATATCATCAATCATTGGTCTTTATTCGATGTCGAGTTCTTCTCCAAGTTGGTGGTTCAGTGGACGCACAGTAAGAATGCCAAAATATATGCGATTGTATTAGGATAAATCTTCCTTTTCCAACCGTCAATGGAGACGGTGAAATGGGCATCGTCATGAGTCTCAATCTATGCACTTTTCTACTCCATATTTTGATAAAATAAACGAACCACACGCTCTGATACATTAATTGTTGCTAGTGTCATTAGGAAATGGAGATTGAGAGCAGCAATGTACGAGAGTGAGACCGCGCACTCAGGCATCGCGTGGAATGCCGACATATTGTACACATATTCTGATGAGATTTCCTTGGTTACAAAACGACCTTTGGGTCGTTCTCTAAAGATTCCTTGTGGTCGCGGAGGAAGTCGTGCTGATGAAGATGATGCCATCACAAAGAATGTCAGGGGAAGGTCAGAGAAGTTCGGAGAAGACTAGGAATATAGGAGTGAATGAATGATGGAAAGGATGTTCGGTCCTTAAATAAGCACAGAGGTACCTCTTCTCTTCGGTCGCATTGCTTCCCTCGATTAATTGAGATTTTGATCAATTGATCGACCCTGACGTTGAAAAGACGCGACATAAAGGCATTTAATAAACATATATCGATTTAAATAATATCGATGCATCGACCCAAAGGTGTCGATCAATCAACACCGACATACAGCGCTTCCCCAGGCGTTGGAAAGGTACGTCAACAGTCCTGCATAAGGTCAATTAAGCAACCATATGATTGATCGACGACAATGAATGCAGCGTACGAAAATACGTGAAAGTTAATTTACCTTGAAAACGTGCGACGCATCAGATCGATTAATCGAATGACAACATCGATTGATCGACCGAGAAAAAGATCAGCCTGAAAAGGCGTGACAATAAATGTCACGAAATGAATGTCGATTGAGCGAGCAAAGCTCGATTGATCAACCATTTGTCTCATTGTCGATCAATCGAGGTCTAAAGCTTGATTGATCGACCCCCCCCCCTTTTTTTTACATGATTTGTACACTTGGGTTGCTTCCTAAGGAGCGCCAAATTTAGTGTCGCTAGCCCGGCATTCCCAACTTTTCAATTACATCTCGATTGGTCGAGTTCACTTAATGCAACATCATCAAAATTTTTAATGACATTTTCTAAAAATGGTTTCACCCGTTTCCCATTGACTCGAAATTTACCCCCATTTCGAGGGTTACAGAGCTCAATTGCTCCATTCAAAAATATTCGATTGACCTAGAATGGACAGTTCCATTGGATTTGAAGCTTTCCCAAAAACAAATGAAGCCTTGAGTTGTATAACAACACCTTCTAACCCACAGTGAATGATTTCCTTAAAATAAATTGATCATGGGCACGCTTCATATGATCCTTATAAGATTTTGTACTGTCATATGCATTGGCTCTTCTTCCAATTCAGCAATTTCAAAGCTTCGCTTCTCACCAGCTTTTTGCAAAGTAAAGTTTAGAGACTTGATAGCCCAATAGGCTCGGTGTTCTAACTCAACAGGTAGATAACAACCTTTACCAAAGACCATCCTATAGGGACACATTCCAATGGGAGCTTTGAATGTTGTCCGATAAGCCCAAAGTGCGTCGTTCAATTTTAACGACCAAACTTTTCGATTAGGCATTATCGTTTTCTCTTAAATGCGTTTTATTTCTCAATTCGAAACCTCAACTTGCCCACTGGTTTGAGGGTGGTACGGTGTAGCCACTTTGTGCGTGATCCCATACTTCTTCATTAGCTGAGTAAAAACTTTATTTCAAGTGTTTTCCACCATCGCTAATGATAGTGCGTGGCATACTGAATCTCAAAAATACCCCATTCTTAAGGAATTTAACAACCACCTTGTGATCGTTAGTCTTACAGGCCATTGCTTCAACCGATTTTAAAATATAATCTACTGTGAGAAGGATGTATGAATTCCCAAAAGAATTTGGGAATGGGCCAATGAAGTCTATTCCCCATACATCGAACACTTCAACCTCAAGAATTGGATTTAAGGGCGTCATTTTTCTCTTTGAAATTCTACCTAACATCTGACAGTTACTACATGACATACAATGCTGATGACAGTCTTTGAAAATTGTTGGCCAATAGAATCCACATTGGAGGATCTTAGTAGCAGTCTTTCTTGAGCTGAAATGTCCCCCACAGGGTAATTCATGACAGAATAAAATAATTTTTGATTGCTCAGATTTCGGATGCACCTTCTGATAATTTGATCGGCACAATATTTAAACAAGTACGGATCCTTAAAAAAATAATACTTTACTCGTGCTAGAAAAATAGTTTTCTCGTTCTTATTCCAATGCCATGGTATTTGATCCGTCACCAAATAGTTGACCAGATCCGCATACCATGGTGAATGCTCGATAGCAAATAACTATTCATCGAGAAAGTTTTTCAAAATCGGGATCAGATCGTCCGATTTTTCAACAATAATTCAAAATAAATGGTCAGCCACCGCATTTTCAAATCCCTTCTTATCTTTAATTTCCAGATCGAACTCTTACAAAAGTAAAATTCTCCTGATCAAACGGACTTTTTCATCCTTCTTTGAAAAGAGATAGCGAAGAGCAGCATGATCAGTAAGCACCACTACTTTTGATCCTAACAAATAGGATCGAAATTTATCTAGCACAAAGATTATAGCTAGGAATTCCTTTTCTGTGGTGGAATAATTCAATTGTGCATCATTCAGCGTATGACTTGCATAGCAAATTATATGCGAAATTTTCTCCATCCTTTGTCCCAATATTGCTCCTACCGCATAATCAGATGCGTCACACATTATCTCAAAACGGTAAATTCCAATCTGGAGATTGGATTATTAGAGTTTGCACAAGTTCAGCTTTGATTACATCAAAAGCTTTTAGGCATTTCTCATCAAAAAAGAATGGGACGTCTTTGTCAAGTAAGTTGTATAAAGGTTTTGCAATCTTACTAAAATCTTTGATAAATCGACTGTAAAAATCAGCATGTCCAAGGAAAGACCTAATCTCCCTAACTGTCTTGGGTGGTGGAAGGTTTGAAATCAAATCGACTTTCGCCTTATCTACCTTAATGCCTCTGGATGAAACTATGTGTCCAAGGACTATGCTACTTTGTACCATGAAATGACATTTTTCTCAATTCAAAACAAGACTCTTTTCCTGACATCGTGCAAGAACTAAAGATAGGTTTTGTAGACAGTTATTAAAATTGTCCCCATAAATTGAGAAGTTATCCATGAAGACCTCCAGGAATCTCTCTACCATGTCTGAAAATATACTTAGCATACATCTTTGAAAGGTGGCTGGGGCCTTGCAGAGCCCAAATGGCATTCACCGGTAGAAGAACGTTTCAAATGGACATATGAACGTTATTTTCTCCTGATCTTCTGGTGCTATGACTATCTGATTATATCTAGAATAGTCATCGAGGAAATAGTAGTATTGATGTCATGTCAGCCTTTCGAGTATTTGATCAATAAACGGAAGAGGGAAGTGATCCTTCCTTGTCATTGAATTCAACTTCCTATAGTCGATGCACACTCTCCAGCCAGTCTGAACTTTTGTTAATATCAATTCATTCTCTTCATTCTTCACCACAGTTACTCTAGACTTTTTGAGAACCACTTGTGTCGGGCTAACCCAGTTGCTATCAGAAATAGGGTATATAATCCTGACAGCTAGCAATTTGATGACCTCCTTTCTCACAATGTCCTGCATTATTGGATTCAATCTGCGTTGTAGTTCTCTCGAAGGTTTAGCGCTGTCTTTCAAATGAATCCGGTGCATACACACTGTTGAGCTAATACCCATAATGTCCTTGATGGACCATCCAATTGCATATTTGTGGTCTTGGAGTACTTCAATGAGTTGTTCCTCTTGATCCTCATTCAATTTTGCTGAAATAATCACTAGATCAGTTTCATTTTCTCCCAAGTACGCATATTTCAAATCGGCAGGAAGAGATTTTAGTTCCAGCTTTGATTTCTCATCTTTTGTTGATTCTTCTTTACTTTCTTCCTCCTTGGCCTCGTCTTTCAGTTTCCATTCATTATCTCCCAAGAGTGGTATTGAATCTAACATCTCATTAACTTCATGGATTACAAGATCAACGTCGAAGTCTTTACCGAAATGGGCTAGGCAAGCTTCTAGAGGATCCTCATATTCTGAAGCAAAGGATACATTCTCCACAATATTATCAATCATGCATGCTTGTGCATGTTCCTCATCTTCAACAAGTTGCCTCGCAATGTGGAAGATATTCAGTTCCACGGTCATGCTCTCGAATGATAAATTCATTATCCCATTTTGATAATTAATTCATGCATTCGATGTTGCTAGGAAAGGTCTTCCTAAGATTATCGGCACATTATTTTTCAGTTTGGGAATGGGTTCAGTATCCAAGACAACAAAGTCGACTAGAAAGTAGAAAGTGTTCACCTTAATAAGGACATCCTCTACTATTCCCTTAAGAATTTTGACTGATCTATCGGCAAGCTAAAGGGTCATTGCTGTGGGCTTTAGTTTGCCCAGTTCGAGTTCCATATAAACAGAGTATGATAACAGATTAACACTTGCTCCAAGGTCTAACAGTGCTTGATCAATGTGATTCTCCCCTATAATGATTGAAATTATAGGACAACCAGGGTCTTTATATTTAATCGGAAGTCTCGCTTGTAATACTGAACTTACCTACTCTGCTAAAAAAGCTTTTTTCGAGACATTAGTCTTCCTTTTGATTGTAACCAAGTCCTTCAAAATTTCGCATATGCCGGTACTTGCTAAATGGCATCTAAGAAGGGAATCTTGATCTTTAACTGCTTGAATATTTCAATGATCCCTTCCTGATTGTGATTTTTCTTTGGTCCCATTAGCCTTTGAGGATATGGGGCTTTGGGTACTAAACTTTTTTCTCTCTCATTCTCCTCTTCAGTCTTCATCTTTTGTTCCCCCTCTTCTTCGACTTACTCATTCATCTCAATTTTATCTTTAAGTTCCGACTTCTCGTCTTCTTCAGGCATTTTCACATTGTTGTCAACCTGCTTTTTAGATCTCAATGTTGTGATTATTTTGATCTGTTATTAATTTTCTTCCTGCAATGAGGTTGAGGCATGCTCAATAGCCATCTGCCCTCTTGGATTTGGAATTGGTTGGCTCAGGAATGATCCCTTCTCTCTTTCGCAGAGGAGTGCCACCAATTGTCCAATTTAAGTCTCTATCCTTGATATTGAAGAAGTATTGGATTGGATGAACTTTCACATATCCTCATTCTGAGGATGACGTGGCACAGTGTTTCTCTGTTGATTATTGAATCCAGGCGGTGGAAAATTTTACGCAAAACCAGGTTGACTCACGAGTTGTTGTGTGGGTTGGTTCTAATATCCCAACATTGGTTGTGAGAATTGATAATTTTGGTGGGATTGCCTGGGTTGCCCATTTTGACTTTGATTTTGGTGAAATTGGTTTTTACCTCCATAATTCTGCTGTTGGAATTGCCCTTGACCAAACTGTTGTTGTAGTCTTTAGTTGAAATTTTGATTTAGATAAAAATTCATCCCTTGTCCTCTAGCTTGAGGTTTTTGATTTCCTTGCTTCTATGAGAAATTTTGATGATATTTCCAACTATTTGGGTTGTTTTCATTAAAGACATTTTCCTGATTTCGACCATAGGTGTTCAATGCATTCAATTGCTCGCAAGGGTCTTCTGAGTAATTTTGCATTGAAGGGCAACCATCATATGTGTGCATTAGGCTTGTACAATATGAACATGAATCATGTTGTACATTCACAACATTCATGTTCTTCTTCAGCTTCAATTCCTCAACTTGTTGAGTGAGGAAATCTATTTTTCCATAAGATCGGGTGTTTCTTTTACCACATACAATCCTCATTTCTTTGTTGAGCTTCCTGCTTGATCTCGATTCTTGTTTGGTTGATCTCGAGTTTTCGAGAAGTCCCATTATTATGAATCTTCAGCCAACTTTTCCAAGAATTGATATGATTTATTTTCCCTAAGTCCAAGGAAACCTCCACTATTCATTGATTCGATTAGATGCCGATTGGCCTGATCCAGTCCGTTGTAAAAACATTAGACCAATCTCTATTTTGAGAATCCATGATGTGGACACTTCAATAAGATATCCATGAATCTATCCCAAGCTTCATAAAATCTCTCGTCATCTTCTTGTGTAAAATCAATAATTTCACGTCTTAAGGCATTAGTCTTGACCATGGGGAAAAACTTTGACAAGAATTTCTTAACCATCTGATCCCAGGTGGTTATAGATCCAGCTGGTAATGAATTTAATCAGGCTTTGGCCTTATCCTTTATAGAGAAAGGAAATAAACGTAATCTCACAAATTCCTCATTGAAGTTCTGACACACCGAAGAATAGACTTCGGTGAAGTCTTTTATGTGTCGGTACGGGTCTTCTCTTTCCATACCATAAAAAATTGGAAGGATTTGAATCACATTTGTACGAATCTCAAATCCGCCACCTGGTGTGGCGGGGTATGTAATGCAAGAAGGGGTGTTTGTAGTTATAGGAGCAAACATGTGACGACCTGAATTTCCGTACTCGAAAACCCGTGACATCAGGATCATACTCTGGATGATCCCCAGAACAGGACAAGGAATGTCTGCTCATCTAGCGAAAATCAGAGCAGACACTATCAAGAGGCAGATAGAGTTATCATATAAGGCATTTAAAAGAAGAAAACACATGTATATATATCAAAAAGAATATACATCCAAAAGTAGGAACCAAGAAGAACCAGCAGTGATGAACATCTATCACACAAAATCAATGGTTCCCAATAATGGTTCCCATAAGATGTATATGATAATAACTAAAAGTAATTACAAAGTTTAATACAAAATGGTGGCCACCAGACCAAATAATTCAAAATGCGAATACAAATACAGAACAAAATACACAACTAACTACCCTATCTAAGGATAGAACTCCTCAGCAGGTATATCTGTATCCTCCTCCTCCTCAGCCTCTGGCTCAGGATGATAATCTGGGTCTCTCTTTGTGCCTAGCGCCCGAGCCTCAGAAGCTAAGACATAGAGTTAGGAGTGAGCTAACCATCTAAGCACAATAGAAGAAATTCAGTTAAATTTATATCTTAATTATAAAATATGGTTGCAAAATATAACTCAGACAGATAAGAAAGGCAGAGTACAGACAGAACTTGACAGATGCAGACAAATAATCAGATATGCAGAACTTTTAATGAACAGAGCAGATGCAGAATTTGTAAGAACAGACATAAATCTTAGAGTTTTCAGGATGCTATACACACAGGATTTAAAAGACTTAAAATAGTATATTTAAGTAACTCCCGTGAATATAGCACATAGTAGCCAGATATGTGCCGATGGGTAATCCCAACCATCGTTGTTCAATGAACAATTTCAGGAATACAACAATGCCTCATCTAAGGAGAGCAATTGTGCTGAGGAATTTCCAAAGCATATGCACGGATATGCCAGTCACGGATATACCGCCGAGTCGGTGGGATTTGTCAGCTAGATAAACTTAAAATCGCATGCACACATATCATAATAATAGGAATCAGATGACAAATTATCATATAACAGGAATCAGAGGTGATGGAACTTTCATTCATATGCAAGACATGATTTAGAAAACAAAATCATAACATGCGTCAGAACACAGAAGCTATGAAACCATGAGATCAGGAATAAATGTATGTTCAGTTGAATTTCCCCTACCTCAGATCAATCCTTTCTAAGTAAATCTAAAGCTTTTTAATGCATCATGGTCTTATCCTAGACCATAGATATAGTATACTAAGTGTCAGAGACGTCAGGACATCAACTAGTACAATGTCCAGTAGTGTTTTCCCCATAAAACTAAAGGAGCAAAAACAGGGGTGATTGATCGATCAATATCCTTGTTTGATCAATCAATCATCCAATTTGATCGATCAAATATGTGACGACCCGACTTTTCCCATCCCTAAGGTATAGGAAAGGCCGGTTCATCAACTTATTGATTTCTCAATAAGCCGTAACAAATAGAAGCCGACAACATATCAAAGATCTAAAGACAGAGACAAACATATAGTAATCCAAAAACAAAAGCTTCATATAACAAAAATAAATATATCACAATGAGGAACAAAGAAGAACCACCGGTGATGGCCAATCCAATCACCTAAAATAGTGGTTCACAATAATGGTTCCTCGAGTGATATCAAAAGAACCAAAATAATGGCTTAGGGCCCAATATTCCAAAATAATATCCAGACAAAATACCAAAAATACAGGATCTAAGATCATGGAAAGAACTCCTCAGCTGGTATGTCCGATTCCTCCTCGGAAATATAATCGGAGTCCTCCAGATCCTATGACCCAAGGTCAGTCTCAGCACCTGTGACGTATAGTCGAGGGTGAGCTAACAACCAAGCCCAATAGAGGAAATAGATTTAATTGCATTTCATTATGAGTAAGGTTTTCAAAAGACAGAAATCGGATCAAATATGATTTTCAAATGATGCTTTGCAAACTAATCTCCAGTTCTAATCTTGAGTCAAAATTGATAACATAAATCTAATGTGTTCGAAAATCTTGTGATTTAATATGTTTCTTATCTTAAATTTATAACTTAATTTTATCTCCCAAATTTTCTATAGCATGAGAGTGGACTACATGACCGATGAGAAAACCCTACTGACCATCGTCGTTCATGAACCCATTTCTAAAGTGCAACAAGCCCCTACGCTATAAGGGAAACTTGCGCCAAAGTAATACCGTCAACACGGTTAATAGAATCTAGGGCATCGTACGTATGAACCCTAATTCAAATGCAAATGCAAACACATATCAAGGCTTATTATTCATAACATATACTGATTTTTTTCAAAGTTCTGATTCAAAGATTAACTGAGGTTCTGAGGTTCAAATTTTGAAGTTCTTAGTCATAACAAAGTTCAAAATTTTTCAGATTTGTGTCATATATTCTGAGTTTTATGCATGTTGTGTATAACAGAATTTCAAAATTTATGCTTCTTAAAAGAAATAGCCAGAACAGTTTATACTTATAATTTGATGCAATTAACAAATAGGGTTCCCCTACCTTAACAAAGAAGGTTCTAAAATCAAGCACAAGCAGTCCTCACCAAGGACTCCCAAGAGTCAAAACCTACATATATTAACACTCTGTGTTAACATAGAACCAAAAATCAAACCAAAAGCTTGCTGATTAAAATCCAACAAAAAATTTCAAATGCCTGAAACAGGACAGAATTCGACCCTCGAATTCAAACTCGTGGGTCGAATTTGAAATTCGATGGTCGAATTCAATTTCGACCCTCGAATTTCAAAACTGCTCATCAGTCATAAAACCCTGAAAATCGACCCTCGATTTGAAATTCGATGGTCGATTTCCAAATTCGACCCTAGATTTTCAAAATTTGCATCAGGCTCAAAAATTGGAAAATCGACACTCGATTTTCAAATAGATGGTCGAATTCCAAATTCGACACTCGATTTGGAATTCGACCCTCAAATTTCCTCAGGTCTGTGGCTGTCAAAATTTTCATGTTCGGACTCTTTCTTTCTTATTCAACCACAGCCATCAGATTTTATATTGAACACACATCTTCAATTATAAACAAAACACAAACAAATTGACACAAGGAGGTTTCAAAGGCCTACCTCTTGTACCTTAAACCGTTAATCCCGTCGCACCTATACACGCACCGGAACCAATCTCCAAGCTTAATGGTTCAGATCTTCAATCAGTCCATATTCATAAAGAGGTGGACACTGCCTCAGCCACAACGAAATCACAGAGGACTTCTCACATTCCACATCTCCGTTCTCTTTCAATAGTTCAAACAGATCCGAAAACAAGCTCAAGGCTAACTAATGGTCGAGATGGGAAGAGGAGTTTGAGAGCTTTCTAGATCTAGGATCAAATGAGGCAAGGCTTAAGGTCTTAAATTTTCCAACGAGAGAGAGAAGTGAAACTTCTCTTTCACTCTCTCTTATAACCCAAAAGCCAAGCAAAATAATATCTAGATTTCTATTAATTACAACTTATCCACTTAAGTTGAAAACATATCCGATGCTAAACATAAACACCAACCTTATTGTGTGAGTCATCGATTACATGACTTACGCACCTCTCAAGACGAAATCCTTTTGCCACAAGTCTTATCATAGCCTTAACTTACCAAAAATCCAAAAATATCCCTTAACAATTTCCGGACACGCTTACCGAGGTAAACGAAAATAAGCCAAAATATTCGGGATATTATATTCACCCCTCCTTAGGAATTTTCGTCCACGAAAGTTGAATGCAACACACACCATACAATAAACGAGAAGAAAAAAAAATGGGTCACCGTGGTCCGATCCCACAGGGCACGCAAGGCAAGGGATGGGATGCATAGTAACGTGGATGTACTGTATGTGGCACCAAAAAGGCCATAGTGGATTGCATCCGTACATGGATGCCCACACCCCAAGTGTCACGTGCCAGGGGACCGATGCACAGTGACGCAGGAGAGCAAAACGAGAAGAAAAACCCACCATAGCAACAGAAAGAATAAAAGCTACATAGAGAGCAAACCCCCACCAATAGTAAAACCGATAGAGCAAACAAAACCACATAATAAAGCACATGTACACAGAACAAAATCCAAGTAGATAGAGTACAGGGCCACAAAACAAAAATCCAATCCACATAGAGAGGAAAGATGTAAAAGGATCAAAACCCACATTAATAACAACAAAAATCCAAAGCAACTATATACAAAAGTAGACAAGCAGAGAATCCAAAGCGAATCCGAAAACAAAAATATAAAAGAGAACAAAAAAAGAAGGACCACCAGGTCCTAAATAATCCATGCTGTAAAAATAAATACAGACCCATAACATCCAAAATCATAACCCCCCCCCATAGTAATACTCAAAATCCTCATAGAGAGATGGACCTACGATCCAGATCATCACCAAGACACCAACACCACACCACCAGATCTGTTCGCCGAGGACGATACTAGTACCAAATACCATGTCGATCGAAGGGCAATATACTAAGGCACGTATGTCGGCCATATAGGTAATGTAATCATCGAGAAATGCGTGCTACATCAGATAAGATAGAGCGTCGTTGATGAGTACTGAAATATGATAATATTTCACCCCTAAATACCTATATTTAGCTGTCCAATGAAGGTTATCTGATGAGAATTATTAGATTTGAAGTGTTTCAGGTAAATACAAGCCAAGTGTGGAAAACAGCCCAAGAATTCTGAAAATAATGTCAAAACACTGTAACTTTGGGTCATCGAGAACTTGGTGTGACTTGCGGCTAAATGTGGACCTTCAAGACGGTCGAATTATGAAATTATCAAAACACAAACGTTGTAGATCTTTTCATCAGCTTTCCAACGGCATAAGAATCACCTCAATCCGAATTCAGTACAGAACGTTATGGCTGAAATACCAAGGTAGTGTCTGATACAAAAAGTGTGCTGAAATTCATGGATTTCTGGGGGTCGATGCATCGACCCTTTTGGTCGATTAATCGAGGAGAAGGAGAGTCTGACACGAAATTGACTACTTTAAAGCTGATTTTGAGCCTCTTTTGTAGGGTCGATGCATCGACCCTATTGGGTTGATTAATCGACCCTAAATTGGCGGCTGGGGAGACTTCTGCGACCGGGAATCTATTTAAAGCGACTCAAACACTTCGAGGGAAAATTAGAAATTAAGGAGATAGGAGATTAGAGTTTTAGTTTTTTGCTTTTCTTTTTCATAGTTAGACATAGAAATAGGGAGTTTTTATTTATTCCTTTTTTAGAGCTTTGTTCTTTTAATTTTCAGTACTCATTCCTCCAGTTTATTATATTTTTGCTCAAGTTTATTCCTGCATTATTCTCGTTTCTGAATACCATCGTACTTTTGGATTAAAGTAATTTCTTTTGAAGTTGAGGTATTTTTAATTTATTAAATTAATGTTATTTTCTCTTCCTTATTTATTTATGTCATTTAATTGCAATATGTGCGGCTAAATTCATAAGGATGGGGATCTAATAATTTCCATCCGAGGGATGTACTTTTAATAATATAAATTTATGATTAAAATATGAGATCTTATTTTATGGTTGTTGTGCTATCAAGAACGGATGAAATCCCCGCCACTAACCGGGATCGCGTGTGCCGAGCCATGCTTGGGATCTCAGATCTGTAACGGTAATTTTACCCTATTATTGTTATATGGTCTTTTTGCTTTCATCGTGTGGATCTAATTACGATTATGATCCGGGATCGAGTGTGCCGAGTCATGCCCTGGATCTTAGATCTGTAATGATAATTTTATCTTAATTACTCCCTGATCTGAAATCGAGTGTGCCGAGCCATGCCCTTGATTTCAGATCTATGGTGGTATTATTGTTGAAATTTTTACCCACTTTGGGGATGATTTTTATTTGAACATGAGATCAAGTGTGTCGAGCCATGCCCTTGATCTCAGATCTATAAATGAAAATCATATAAGTCCTGATTGCAGGGATGCAACGTGGAACCTATCGGGGTTTTTGACCATTTATCTTCCATGAAAGATATTTGTTCTCAATGGTATAACTCATCGTTTAATCCGTAGATTTGTATTATGGGAAGAACGGACCAAAGATGGGAGGATTTAGTATCTTCATCTTTATTTTTATTTTTGAATTATCAGTTAAGTTTTAGTTTGTAGTCAGTAATTATCATCTCATTAAACCACCTAAATCATAAGACTGGTAGAATACTGTTAGATCTTAGTAGATTTCTGGAATTGCTTGTCTTTTTAGATCTTTCAAAATTAGTCCTCGTGAGAACGATCTCGTACTCCGCACCCACTATATACAATCCGATTCGTGCACTTGCGAGTAAAATATCACAATTAAATTTTCACTCCAAGTTTTTGGCGCCGTTGCCCGGGATTAAATTAAGAAAATCTGAATTTTTGGTAGACAGTAAATTTTAAGAATTTTCGGAGATTAAAATAGTATTTCTGCTTTAAAAAAATAAATAAATAAATAATTTTAGGAGTTTATTTTCCTTATTTTCCTCTTTTAGATATTTTGTAAGATTTTTTAAAATCTAGTTATTAATTTTTGTGGGACTACTTGCTTTAGGCTTTGTAGGAATCTTTCTATTCTCTCCCTTCTTTTTCTCTTTTAGATAAGATTTTATAGGATTTTGTAGGATTGTCTTTAGGTTTTGAAATTTAAATTTTATATTTTAATTTTCGAATTTAATTTTTATTTTTGAAATTCGAATTAAAAAAAAAAAAAAAAATTTCTTTATTTTAAATACGAATTTTAATTTTAATTTAAAAAAAAAAAATAAATTTATTTTAAATTCGATTTTTAATTTTAATTATAAAAAAAAAAAAAAATCAAATTTTTAATTTTTACTTTGCAAAATCTTCTTTCCCTTATTTTTCTCTTAGGTAAGTATTTTTTTTTAGGAGTCTTTTAGGAAGTTGAGATTTTTAGGCTTTTTATTTTAGATTTTATAGGAGTCTTTTAGGAAGTTGAAATTTTTAGGCTTCTTATTTTAGATTTTGTAGGAGTCTTTTTAGGAAGTATAGATTTTTAGAATACCTTCCTTAGAAAATTTAGGAATCTTTTATTCTTTCCCTTATTTTTCTCTTTTAGATAAGATTTTGTAGGATTGCCATTAGGTTTAAAATTTTAATTTTTAATTTTAATTTTTGAAATTCGAATTTTAAAAAAATAATAAAATTTAAATTTAATTTAAATTTGAATTTTAATTTTAATTAAAAAAAATTATTTTAAATTTTAATTTTAATTTTAATTAAAAAAAAAAATCAATTTTTTTATTTTTGCTTTATAAAATCTTCTTTCCCTTATTTTTCTCTCTTAGGTAAGTATTTTTTTTTAGGAGTCTTTTAGGAAGTTGAGATTTTTAGGCTTTTTATTTTAGATTTTGTATGAGTCTTTTAGGAAGTTGAAATTTTTAGGCTTCTTATTTTAGATTTTGTAAGCGTTTTTTTAGGAAGTATAAATTTTTAGGATACCTTCTTTAGGAAATTTAGGAATCTTTTATTCTTTCCCTTATTTTTCTCTTTTAGATAAGATTTTGTAGGGTTGCTATTAGGTTTAAAATTTAAATTTTTAATTTTAATTTTTGAAATTTAGATTTTTTTTTTTTTTTTTAATTTAAAATTTAAAATTTAATTTAAATTCAAATTTTAATTTTAATTTTTAAAAAAAAAATCAATTTTTGGATTTTTGCTTTGCAAAATCTTCTTTCCCTTATTTTTCTCTCTTAAGTAAGTATTTTTTTTTTTTATAGTCTTTTAGGAAGTTGAGATTTTTAAGCTTCTTATTTTAGATTTTGTAGGAGTCTTTTTTGGAAGTATAGATTTTTAGGATACCTTTCTTAGGAAATTTAGGAATCTTTTATTATTTCCCTTATTTTTCTCTTTTAGATAAGATTTTGTAGGATTGCCATTAGGTTTAAAATTTTAATTTTTAATTTTAATTTTTGAAATTCAGATTTTTAAAATAAAAAATAAAATAAAATAAATGTAATTTTCTTGAGGTTTTCCTGCTCGAAACCTCCGCTCTGTGCGTCCTTTGCATGCACACTAGGTCTTCTAAAGAAAGAACTTTAGAGCCTTTAAATTCAGAGATCGAACGTGCTTGCCGGTCAAATCGTAAGGACGCTAGATCAAGGCAGAAATTTTCAAGGGAATCATCCACTGAAGTCAGTATGACTGACAACATGAATGGGCAACTTGAACAAGAGGAAGAACCAACATTGAGAGAACTGTTCTCTCCGATCACTACAAATACCCCATCATGCATTGTATACCCCGCCACACCTGGTGGCCGGTTTGAAATTCGTACAAATGTCATTCAAATCCTTCCAATCTTTCATGGCATGGAGAGAGAAGATCCATACCAGCACGTCAAAGACTTTGTCGAAGTCTGCTCATCTGTTTACCAAAACTTTAGCGAAGAATCTGTTAGGCTACACTTGTTTCCTTTCTCTATAAAGGATAAAGCAAAAGCCTGGTTAAATTCTCTACCATTGGGATCCATAACTACCTGGGATCAGATGGTCAAAATGTTTCTGTCAAAGTTCTTCCCTATGGCGAAGACTAATGTCCTTAGACGTGAAATCACGGATTTCACGCAAGAAGAAGATAAGAGATTATATGAAGCTTGGGATAGATTCATGGATCTCTTACTCAAATGTCCACACCATGGATACTCAAAGTGGAGACTGGTTCAGTGTTTCTACAATGGACTGAGTCAACCAAATAGACATCTGGTGGAGTCAATGAATGGCGGAGGATTCCTGAGTCTTAAGGAAACTGAATCTTATGCTTTCCTAGAAAAGCTTGCTGAGGATTCTCAGCACTGAGATTTCACAAAGACTCGGGAACAACCAGCCAAAGCCCGTGATCAAGCCGAGAGTTCAACCAAGAAAGGAGGACTATACGTAGTAAAGGATTTCCCGGATTTGATGGCTAAAATTGATTTCCTCACTCAACAAGTGGAGGAATTGAAATTAAAGAAGAATGTGCATATGGTAAATACACAACCTGAGCCATGTTCAATTTGTGCAAGTTCAATGCATATGCAAATGATTATCCTTCAATGCAGAACTATCATGAAGACACATCTGAACAGCTAAATGTAGTGAATAATTATGGGCGGAATCAAGGAAACGTTTTCAATGAGAATAACCCAAATAGCTGGAGAAACCACCCAAATTTCTCATGGAAACAAGAGAATCAAAGAATACAGCCCAGGAAGCAGGGGACGAACTTTTATCCCCAACAAAATTTCAACCAAGGACCGCAGCAGAACTACGGTCAAGGGCAATTTCAGCAGCAAGGGTTCAATAACCCGAATCAATTTCAATACAATCAGAATCAGGTTGGGCAGCCAAGGCAAATGAACCAGAATTTTCAGTTTGCACAACCAATGGGAGGTTATCAAAACCAACCACAGCAAAATTTTGTGCCAATATTTCCACCACCTGGATTTAACATTCCACAGGGAAATACTGCCCAACGTCCTCATACACAAACTCCTTCTACTGAGGACCTGCTGAAACTCATTCATTCTCACACATCCTCAATCTCTAAAATAGAGACCCAAATTGGGCAATTGGCCACTTTTCTCTGTGAAAGAGAAAAAGGATCGTTTCCGAGCCAACCAGTTCCTAACCCAAGGGGCCAAATGGTTGTTGAACAAACATCAACTTCAACACAAGAGGATGATCAACAACAAATTCGGGCGATCACAACATTGAGATCTGGAAAGCAGGTCGATAACAAAGTAGTGTTGCCAGAGGAGGAGGAAAAGTCTGATGGAGAGAAGAAATCTGAGGAGAAAGAAGAAATTGATGATAAAGTACAAGCAAAAGAAACATCAGAAGAAAAGAGTGAACAGAAGAGAAGTTTTGTTCCTAAAGCACCGTACCCGTAAAGATTGATGGCACCACTGAAAAATCGCGATGAGAAAGGAATAAATGAGATTTTCAAGCAATTAAAAATTAATATTCCTTTCCTAGATGTCATCCGCCAAGTGCCGGCTTATGCTAAATTTTTGAAGGAATTGGTCACAATTAAAAGAAAGACAAATATTCCGAAAAAAGATTTCTTAGCCGAGCAAGTAAGTTCAGTGTTACAAGCAAAGCTCCCGATCAAATACAAGGACATAGGTTGTCCTGCAATCTCGATCATCATCGGCTATAACCGTATTGATCAGGCCCTTTTGAATTTAGGAGCAAGTGTCAACTTGTTGCCTTATTCTGTGTACAAGGAGACCCTTCAGTTAGCTGATCGGTCCGTAAAGATCCCTCGTGGAATTGTGAAAGATGTCCTCATCAAGGTGGATTCTTTCTACTTTCCTATGGATTTTGTTGTTTTGGACACTGAATCGGTATCAAATTTGAAGAATAACATTCCAGTGATTCTAGGAAGACCTTTTCTAGCAACCTCCAATGCGCTGATCAATTGTCGAAATGGGATCATGAATCTGTCATTTGGGAATATGACAGTGGAACTCAATATTTTTAATATTGCCAAGCTTATGGAGGATGATGAACATGCACAAGCATGCATACTCGATGAAATCGTTGAAGACATATTTCGTGCATCCGAAGCTGAAGATCCTTTAGTAGCTTGTCTTGCGCATTTCGGAGAGAATTTTGATGTGGATCAACTGATCCAAGAAGTGAATCACATGTTGGACTCCACACCACGTCTGGGAGAAGAAAAGGAAATAGACCGTGGAACTCAAATTGAATTAATCAAGGAAAAGCCGAAAGAGGAGGAGAAAGTGTCCTTAGAACTTAAACCTCTTCCAGAAAATATCAAGTATGTCTACCTGGGGGAGAATGAAACTCAACCCGTTATAATATCATCAACATTGGATGCGCATCAAGAAGGCCAACTCATGAATGTACTCAAAGAGCACAAAAGTGCCCTCGGTTGGTCAATAAAAGATATCAAAGACATTAGCCCCACAGTTTGTATGCATCGAATCTATTTGGAAGACAATGCTAAGCCTTCTAGGGAACCACAGAGGAGACTAAACCCTATAATGCAAGACGTGGTCTGAAATGAGGTAATCAAACTTCTAGATGCTGGAATTATATGCCCCATCTCTGACAGTAAATGGGTCAGCCCCACACATGTGGTCCCTAAGAAATCTGGAGTCACAGTGGTGAAGAATGAGGAAAACATACTAGTCCCTACAAAAATTCAAACAGGGTGGAGAGTGTGCATTAATTATCGAAAGTTAAATTTGATGACGAGGAAAGATCACTTTCCTCTTCCGTTTATCGATCAGATGTTGGAAAGATTGGCCGGGCATGAGTACTATTGCTTCCTCGATGGCTATTCCAGGTATAACCAAATAGTCATTGCACCTGAGGATCAGGAGAAGACCACTTTCACATGTCCTTTTGGCACTTTCTCCTACCAACGAATGTCATTTGGGCTTTGTAATGCACCAGCTACATTCCAAAGATGTATGCTGAGTATTTTTTCGGATATGATCGAGCGATTCCTCGAGGTCTTCATGGACAATTTCTCGATCCATGGAAACAGTTTTGCTGACTGTTTGAATCATTTGTCACTAGTGCTTGAACGATACCAAGAGAAGAACCTTGTTCTTAACTGAGAAAAATGTCACTTCATGGTTAAAGATGGCATTGTTTTGGGACATATCATATCGTCCCAGGGTATCGAGGTCGACAAGGCCAAAGTTGATTTAATTGCCAATCTACCACCACCTAGGACAGTGAAAGAAATCAGATCTTTTCTCGGACACACCAGTTTTTATCGGCGTTTTATTAAAGATTTCAGCAAGATAGCGCGACCGCTATGCAGTTTACTTTCCAAGGATGCCCCGTTCTGGGGCAACGAATAGAAAAATTACCGCATGTAATCTACTATGCGAGTCGTACTCTCAACGATGCCCAGTTGAACTACTCGACCACCGAAAAGGAACTTTTGGCAGTAGTTTTCGCGTTGGATAAATTTCGATCCTATTTATTTGGATCTAAAGTCATGGTATTCACAGATCATGCTGCTCTGTGTTATCTGTTCGCTAAGAAAGACGCTAAGGCACGTTTAATTAGATGGATCTTGTTACTGCAAGAGTTCGATTTGGAGATCAAGGACAAGAAAGGCTCAAAAAATGTGGTGGCAGATCACTTGTCCCGAATAATTATTGAGAAATCCGATGATCCTGTTCTGATTTTGGAGCACTTCTCAGATGAACAGTTGTTCAGGATTGATTGCCCACCTTGGTATGCGGATCTTGTCAATTATCTTGTCACCAAGAAATTACCTCACCATTGGTCGAAGAATGAGAAATCCATTTTCTTAGCTCGAGCGAAACATTACTTTTTCGAAGATCCTTATTTATTCAAATACTGTCCTTATCAAATCATACGTAGATGTATTCCTGAATCTGAGCAACCACGAATCATCTCGTTCTGTCATGAGTTGCCTTGTGGAGGTCACTTTAGTTCCAAAAATACTGCCGCAAAGATCTTCCAAAGTGGTTTTTACTGGCCAACGATCTTTAAGGATTGTCTTTAGCATTGCAAATCTTGTCACAGCTGTCAAATGCTGGGCCGAATCTCAAAGGGCAACATGATGCCGCTCAATCCAATTTTAGAAGTTGAATTATTTGATGTTTGGGGGATCGATTTTATGGGTCCTTTCCCGAATTCGTTTGGAAATACGTTCATTCTTGTCGGTGTTGATTATGTCTTGAAATGGGTAGAGGTTGTGGCGTGTAAATCGAATGATCACAGAGTAGTGATCAAATTTCTCAAGGATAAAGTGTTTTCTCATTTTGGCATTCCAAAGGCGATAATCAGCGATGGTGGAAAGCACTTTTGCAATAAAGTGTTCACCCAATTAATGAAGAAATATGGTGTCACGCACAAAGTCGCTACACCATACCATCCTCAGACAAGTGGCCAAGTTGAAGTCTCTAATCGGAAACTTAAGTGGATTTTAGAAAAGACAATCCTTCCGAACCGTAAAGACTGGTCGCTAAAGTTGAATGACGCTCTATGGGCGTATCGAACGGCATTTAAAACTCCGATTGACATGTCGCCGTATCGGTTGGTCTTTGGTAAAGGATGTCACCTCCCGGTTGAGCTGGAACATCGAGCATTTTGGGCCATTAAGTCATTAAATTTTGATCTCTTGCAATTTGGTGCCCAAAGGGGTTTCCAAATAAATGAATTAGAAGATATCCGTGCTGATGCCTATGACTGTGCTAAATCGTACAAGGACCGTATGAAACGGGTTCATAATCACTCTATTCTACGAAAATCTTTCGTTGTTGGTCAACAGGTTCTACTTTACAATTCCCGACTTCATCTATTTCCGGGGAAACTAAAAACCCGTTGGAGTGGCCCTTTCAAAATCTCTCGCATACTCCCCAATGGGGCAGTTGATATTATCAACCAGAAACACGGGAATGTTGTTCGAGTTAATGGTCAACGATTGAAACTGTTCCTTGAGAATGCAATTGCATTCTCTGACACTCTTCCTTTGAGTGATCCAATTGCTCACCCTGATTGAGCAATTCACAAGGTCGAGCTATCGACTTTAAACTAGCGCTCATTGGGAGGCAACCCAATTGACTAGTTTCCGTTTGGTTTCGTTTAGGATTTAGGTTTTATTTTATTTTATTTTTTTTCTCATGTTTATTTCTAGCATTTTATTTTTTTAGTTTAGGTTGTTTTTTTTTTAATTCCCTAAAATAGTGTAACCATATTCCCTTCAATAAATTTTTGGTCATGTTCCAATTTGATGCATATTCCACTGTGACCGATCTTTGTGTTGAGATACTTTTCAAACAGTTTGGGGTGTGTACTTCTTTTCACCAATGCGGACATTGTCATCTTTAGGTTTGGGGTATGATTATCTATTTTCGTCACTTATTTTCTATTAAAAAAAATTTAGTTTCTCGATCAATCGACTCAAAGGAGACGAATGATCGACCTAACACTCTCGATCGAACGACTCTTTTGTGTCGGTTAATAGACAGTACAAAAAAAAAAAAAAAATTGAAAAAAAAAAAAAAAAGAAATTTTTTATCTTTGAAGTCATCATGCACATTATTTTACGATTGTTTTCAAACTTTAGTTGATGATGCATGTGAATTTAATTTTGAGAATACTGATGTCATATTCTAATTACTTGTATCTAAGATGATGAAGCTTAATGTGATATTTTGTAGATAATTTTGATATTCATGCTTAGAATTTTTACACTTATACCAAGCTAAGACTTAGAAATCGATGAACTGTTTTGAATGTTGAATCTTAGGTTCTTAGTGGAGACTAAACCCAGTGAGCTTTAGAGCTAATTTCTAAATCCGATGAGTGAATACATAAACTCGGAGTTTTCTTTGAATACGAATTACTTTGTATAATCTCATACATTTTATTTTGGCTTGTGACTTTGCATGAAATCAAATTTATATCATTATGTTAGAATGTACTGTATATCTACTCAAGACAAATAGGCAAGGTTACCATCTTTTAAGGATATGATTGAAGGCCATCTTTGGCTCGTTTGTGCTTAAAATACCCCACCTTATATAAATTTATCCTTCTAGTACCCCTTTGAGCCTATTGAAAAATTTACCTTTATACATTCTTTGATAAGCCACGTTAACCTTTAACCCCTCACCACTTCTGAAAATTCAGCTTTACCCTTCTTATTTCTGAGAAATTAGGAACGAGGGATGAAAATGAACGAAAAGAGAGTAAGTGGAGAGATACCGAGTTGTGGTGTTTACTGAGAGTATATGGCAAAAAAATAATAATAAAAGAAAAAGGGGGGGAAAAAAGAAAAAGAAAATTGTGAAAAATAATGAAAAGTATGAGGTGCTTCAAGAAAAGGAAGTTCAAAAGAAAAAGAAAGTTGAGAAAAATAGAAGAATATTGAGAAAAATAGTGAGAGATTAGAAAAGAAAAAGAAGAGAAATAGAAATATCAGAAGTTGGTTTCTTTTCCAATTCTTTCTTACCCTTACCTGAGCCCCATTACAACCCTAAAAAGACCTTCATGATCTGATCTTGCATTGGTAACTGCCTTGTGGAGAGTAAATATGTGATGCTTATGACACTTGATATGACATGCTTAGGATATACAAGTATCTTCTTATGAGATTTATTTTTGTTCATTGATTGCATCGTGTTTCATTTATCATGTGAGAACTTTTTATTTGCTTTGTATTGATCTCTCACATGTGGGCGAAAACTTACTCATCATCGGAGTGATTTTATTTTAAGAGTATACCTAAAGTGAGGATTGAGTCTAAACAACAGGTCCGACGGTTTCTCGTTTGAACTAATTCTGAGATGGATGAATTTTGGTTTGGGTATGCACACACTTCACGTTTAAGCATGAATGGATGAGTTATCTAATGATTTGAGCATTAGACTAATTTGAATGGATGCTAGTATGATTAGTATAACATTGTTATTTAAAATTGAAGATTCGCATATTGAATTGATTAATGATTTTGAGTTTTGAATGGTATATATGTTATCAAAATCATATTTTGAAAACTCAATTTTATCGATGATTTCAAAAATGTATTGAAGTTTGTGGGTAACTTCACTGTAAACCCTCAGGAGACACAACTCCTCCACTAGGGATCACCTAGGGGTTTAAAGGCTTGTTGCATATGCTAAGTGCAATCATGTTCCTTACGAAAGTAGCATTTATTTTCTTTAGTTTGCTTTGCTCGAGGACTAGCAAAGTGTAGGTTTGGGGGTATGATGAGTACTCAAATATGATAATATTTCACTCCTAAATACCTATATTTAGCTGTCCGATAAAGGCTATCTGATGAGAATTATTAGATTTGAAGTGTTTCAGGTAAATACAAGCCAAGTGTGGAAAACAGCCCAAGAATTTTGAAAATAATGTCAAAACACTGTAACTTTGGGTCATCGAGAACTTGGTGTGACTTGTGGCTAAATGTGGACCTTCAAGACGGTCGAATTATGAAATTAGCAAAACACAAACATTGTAGATCTTTTCGTCAGCTTTCCGACGGCGTAAGAATCACCTCAATCCGAGTTCAGGACAGAAAGTTATGGCTGAAATACCGAAGTAGTGTCTGATACAAAAAGTGTACTGAAATTCACGGATTTCTGGGGGTCGATGCATCGACCCTTTTGGTCGATTAATCGAGGAGAAGGAGAGTCTGAAACGGAATTGACTACTTTAAAGCTGATTTTGAGCCTCTTTTGTAGGGTCGATGCATCGACCCTATTGGGTCGATTAATCGACCCTATTGGGTCGATTAATCGACCCTAAATTGGCGGCTGGGGAGACTTCTGCGACCGGGAATCTATTTAAAGCGACTCAAACACTTCGAGGGAAAATTAGAAATTAAGGAGATAGGAGATTAGAGTTTTAGTTTTTTGTTTTTCATTTTCATAGTTAGACATAGAAATAGGGAGTTTTTATTTATTCCTTTTTGAGAGCTTTGTTCCTTTAATTTCCAGTACTCATTCCTCCAGTTTATTATATTTTTGCTCAAGTTTATTCCTGCATTATTCTCGTTTCTGAATACCATCGTACTTTTGGATTAAAGTAATTTCTTTTGAAGTTGAGGTATTTTTAATTTATTAAATTAATGTTATTTTCTCTTCCTTATTTATTTATGTCATTTAATTGCAATATGTGCGGCTAAATTCATAAGGATGGGGATCTAATAATTTCCATCCGAGGGATGTACTTTTAATAATATAAATTTATGATTAAAATATGAGATCTTATTTTATGGTTGTTGTGCTATCAAGAACGGATGAAATCCCCGCCACTAACCGGGATCGCGTGTGCCGAGCCATGCCCGGGATCTCAGATCTGTGACGGTAATTTTACCCAATCATTGTTATATGGTCTTTTTGCTTTCATCGTGTGGATCTAATTATGATTATGATCCGAGATCGAATGTGCCAAGCCATGCCCTTGATTTCAGATCTATGGTGGTATTATTGTTGAAATTTTTACCCACTTTGGGGATGATTTTTATTTGAACCTGAGATCAAGTGTGCCGAGCCATGCCCTTGATCTCAGATCTATATATGAAAATCATCTAAGTCCTGATTGCAGGGATGCAACGTGGAACCTATCGGGGTTTTTGACCATTTATCTTCCATAAAAGATATTTGTTCTCAATGGTATATCTCATAGTTTAATCCGTAGATTTGTATAATGGGAAGAACGGACCAAAGATGGGAGGATTTAGTATCTTCATCTTTATCTTTATTTTTGAATTATCAGTTAAGATTTAGTTTGTAGTCAGTAATTATCATCTCATCAAACCACCTAAATCATAAGACTGGTAGAATACTGTTAGATCTTAGTAGATTTCTGGAATAGCTTGTCTTTTTAGATATTTCAAAATTAGTCCTCGTGGGAACGATCTCGTACTCCGCACCCACTATATACAATCTGATTCGTGCACTTGCGAGTAAAATATCACAATTAAAAATTCACATCAGCCGCCATGCACATCCAACTCCTGACGCATAGAGCTAGTATGCTGTGTGAGCTCGTGGATCTGGTGGCTCATGGCGGTCATCTGGCGTGAAAACTCCGTGAGCATAAGGATATCGCTCTGAGGGGGCTGAGTAGGTGTAGCTGTGTCAGGGGCAACAGGAGTAGGGTCCTCATCGTCATTGCCAGCGGCCGCATCAGGAACAACTGCCTCTTTAGGAGGCTTCACCAGTCGATCGTAGGTTTGACCCCAATTAACAAGTTTATACACCTTTCGACCGGCAGTAGACTTGGGTTCCGTAGGGGAGATGTCATATGCGGGGCCCGCGCGGTAGTTCTCAATCATCACAGAAATTAAACGGGCATATGGAATACCCTTTTTCGGCTTTTTCACTTGTTTGCCGATTTTCTCGCGGGTTTTTATAATCCCTTTTAACAATACCTCAGGAGCACTAAACCAGCGCTCCTTGTAAGCGGCAAATAAAATCTGTTGTAGGGGGCCGGTACGCTCAGATTTATGACCAAAGGGGTAAAGGGTGGTCTTAAAAATTTTATCCAATATCCACATCGAATCAGGCAAGTGTGTGCGGACAATAGATTTTCCGGACCCATGACGTCCCTGCGTCATTTGGGTAATTACATCATGGAATAGGGGCGGTTTAGGGAAAGGAGGACCCAATCCCATGGTCTTAGAGTAATTTAAAGGGCAACAGAGTGCCACAGCCATGTCATCAAGATCAAATGTATAATCTTGCCCATCAATTTCAATGTAAATTTTCTTCCCGTCCTCGCGGCGCATATGCTGGTAAAACAGGCGCACGAGACGGGGGTAAAAATGATCACTAAACGAGGTGCAAAGAGAGGTCATCTGGGCTTTTTCAAGATATTCTCCCGCCCATTGTGTGGTTGTTTGTTGGTCAAACAACTCTGGGTGAAACACATACTTAGTGGTGAAACCCTTGATGCTCCAAAATTCATTGGGCTGCTCAGGCATTGGAGGGAAAACAGGTGGTGTGGGCTGAGTGGGTGGTGGAGCCGACTGAGGTGGCTCCTCAAGTTGTGGGACTGATTGTGTAGGGCGACTAGAGGAACCAGCCTTCGAAGCCGGCCTCTTGGACGTGGGGTTTCTTAGGCCCCATTTAACAAATAAAAAAAAAATCCCACAGATTGCAAGAAAACAGAGCTGCACAAGAGAAATGGGGCAAGAGTTACCTTGTGAAGAGCCCCAAATCGGGTTTCCAATGATTGAAAGCCAAATCGCCCTAAAACCCTAAGCTCAAACCCACTGAGAAGCAAACACGAATTGGCCAAAAGAAAATAAAACCCCCACTTAAATCGATAAAATCGACCCTCGATTTTCAATTCGTGGGTCGAATTTCAAATCGACCCTCGATTTCAAAATCGACACTCGATTTTCAACATACCTGTGGCTTTCAAAAATGTCTAAAAAGTTGACATTTTAAAGCATTTCTTTGGGTCCAAAAGGACCGCCATTGAGCCCATTTCACTCCGATCACCTTATTTGGCTATGACAGCAATATCACAACCGAAATTTGCATATATAATCTAAAGAAAAGCTTAAAAATTGATCGAATTATATCACTTACCCATTTGGAAAAGAACAAGTCCGAGTTTGGTCGGACTCGCAAACTTTTCTATTTGGCCATAAAGTAAAAACTGTTAAATAGGTACAAATTAATATATTTTGGACCGCCAAAATCACTCGCCAAAATTTGCATATATATATATATATATATATATATATAATCAAGTACATTTCCCAAAGGTCAAAATACAAAACATTCCTTATACATTGGTTACATAAAATCAATCAAAAAGGCACGAAAATTGGTCTCGGAGCTCAGCTTCACGCTCCCAAGTGGCTTCCTCCGGTGTATGATTCCGCCATTGCACGAGAACCAAAGGAATCCTCTTAGTGCGTAGGATCTGCTCCTTGCAATCCAAAATATGAATCGGGTCCTCGATCACCTTCAAACTATCCTGAAGCTCGATGGGTTGGTAATCAAGCACGTGAGTCGGGTCACGTATGTATCGACGGAGTCGGGTCACGTATGTATCGACGGAGCATCGACACATGGAAAACATTGTGCATGCTAGATAATTGCGGCATTAGCGCCACGCGATATGCAACTTCTCCGACTCAGCCTAATATCTCAAAAGGCCCAACGTACCGAGGACTCAGTTTCCCTCTTTTCCCGAATCGCATAACGCCCTTCGTAGCGAAATCCGAACAAAGACATTCTCGCGAACCTAAAAAATCAATTATTAGTGTCAATCTTCACATGGAATATATATCAAGTGAAAAATACACTTTAGTGCAGTGAAACTACCTCAAAATCCACGTGTCGCCTCTTGAGATCGGCATAGCTCTTCTGACAACTCTGAGCTACTCGTAGTCGCTCGCGAATCAACCGAACCGTCTCGGTCGTGCGCTCAACTACCTCAGGGCCAATAATGAGTTTCTCACCCACTTCTTCCCAGTTCAACGACGATCTACACTGTCTTCCATATAAAGCCTCGAACAGAGCCATACCGATGCTAGCCTGAAAGCTATTATTATAGGCGAACTCGATCAGAGACAAGTGTTGGTCCCATGACCCGTGAAAATCCAACATGCAAGCTCTCAGCATGTCCTCAATGATCTAGTTCACTCGCTCAGTCTGGCCATCCATCTGTGGGTGAAACGTCGAACAAAAGTCAAGACGAGAACCCATGCCCTCCTGAAATCTCTGCCAAAAGTGTAAAGTAAACAACGGGTCTCTGTCAGACACAATACTAGCCGGTATCCCATGCAGTCTAACAATCTCTTTCAGATATAACTCTGCAAGTCTACTGGCTGTATACGTGGTATTGTATGGCAGGAAATGAGCAGACTTGGTTAGCCGATCTACAATGACCCAGATGGCATTGTTCTTCCTTAGTGTTTTCGGTAACCCGAGTATGAAATCCATTGAAATAGCTTCCCATTTCCACTCAAGCACAGGTAAAGGCTTCAATAGGCCTACAGGATTCTGATGATCAACCTTAACCTGTAGACAAACCAAGCACCGCGATACATACTCAGCAACGTCGCGTTTCAAACCTCGCCACCAGAAACTCTTCATCAAGTCCTGGTACATCTTGGTGCTACCAGGATGTATGGCATACATGGATTTGTGAGCCTCTTCCAGAATGGTGTCCCGAAGCTCTGTACTCGACGGTATGTATACACAGTCGTGAAACAACAAAGTCCCATCTGCTCGTATGGAGAAATCTTTCTTACTACCATTCTCGACATCTCGTCTGATTGCCATCAGCTCATCATCAGTCATCTGAAGCTTTCGAATGTTCTCAAAGAGCGTAGGGGGTAAAACAAGTGTAGCCATCAATGCTCCCGAGCCTTTGACATCGAACCGTGAGCTGTCCAAAGCCATATCTTCCAAAAGCTTCCATCTCTGAATCCGGCTAACAAGATGTGACAACTGTGCTGAAGACCTCCTACTAAGAGCATCAGCAATGACATTTGCCTTTCTCGGATGGTACTGAATCGAGCAATCGTAGTCCTTCAAGAACTTCATCCATCATAGCTGCCTCATATTCAAGTCCTTTTGAGTGAAGAGGTACTTGAGACTCTTGTGATCGATGAATATATCAAAGATCTCACTATAGAGGTAATGTCTCCAGATTTTCAAGGCAAATATAACTGCTGCTAGCTCTAAGTCATGCGTCGGATAGTTTCTTTCATGGTCCTTCAGCTGCCTAGAACCATACGCAATGACCCGCTCATGTTGATTAAGCACACAGCCTAATCCGCCAAAAGAAGCATCACTGTACACTGCGAAACCTCCACTGCCAGAAGGTATAGCAAGTACTGGTGTCGTAGTCAAACGACGCTTCAGCTCCTGAAAGCTCTGCTCGCACTGCTCTATCCAATCAAACTTTGCATTCTTTCTTGTGAGCTGCATAAGTGGACCCGATATCTTCGAGAAACCCTCGAAAAATCTCCGATAATACCCTGCCAAACCAAGTAAACTTCAGACCTCTGTAACTGTCGTAGGTTGTTCCCATGTCACCACAGAATCTATCTTTGTAGGATCCACTGAGATACCCGCTTTAGAGACTACGTGGCCCAAGAAACTGACCTGCTCAAGCCAAAACTCACACTTACTGAGTTTGGCATACAACTGATGGTCCCTGAGTGTTTGAAGAGCCATCTTCAGATGCCACACATGCTCCTCTCTGGTTTTCGAATAGATGAGGATGTCATCAATGAAAACTATCACAGATTTATCAAGATGTGGTTTGAACACCCTGTTCATCAAGTCCATAAAAGATGCAGGCGCATTCGTCAATCCAAACGGTATCACTAAAAACTCATAGTGGCCATAACGCATCCAAAACGCAGTCTTGGATATATCTTCCGCCTTGATCTTGAGCTGGTGATAGCCTGACCTCAAATCAATCTTCGAAAAGAACTTTACACCTTGCAACTGATCAAATAAATCATCTATCCCCGGAAGAGGATAACGATTCTTAATCGTCATCTTGTTGAGCTGCCTATAATCGATACACAGGCGCATCGATCCATCCTTCTATTTCATAAAAAGAACAGGTGCACCCCAAGGAGAGACACTCGGTCGAATAAAGCCTTTGTCTAACAGCTCCTGAAGTTGTTCCTTGAGTTCCTTCAACTCAGCAGGCACCATCCGATATGGAGCTTTTGATAACGGTTCTGTACCCGGCACTAGCTCAATCGCGAACTCAATCTCTCGGTCAGGTGGTAATCCAGGTAAGTCCTCTGGAAAGACATCAGGATAATTGCAGGCCACCTTGATAAGAGCCAAGTCATTCTTCTTCTCTGCAGAATCTTGCAAATAGGCCAAATACCCACTGCAACCATTCTTCATCATGCGCTCGGCTTTAATGGCTGAAACCAACGGCGCAACCTTTGATTTGACTCCACAAAATCGGAAGGATTTTCGCTTTGGCGGTCGGAAGGTCACTATCTTCCGCAGACAGTCCATGCTCACGTGATAAGCTGCCAACCAATCCATGCTCAACGTAATCATGTCGATCACTGTCTCGTGCTCATCAATCATCACGATGACGGACTGACATGCCGTATCAGTGCATACAGAACTTCCCGTAGGAATCTTTACGTCTAAAATGAAAGCAAGGGGTTCGAGAGTAATACCCAACTCCTCTGAAAAGGGTGGAGTAATAAACGAGTGTGCAGACCCAAGGTCTATAAGTACTTGTGCTTCAATTTTATCCAAGTCGCCTCGACGACTCATCATAAGGGTACCTTGGATTAAAAAGTTTGTTAATTATATGCAATGATTCCTATATGGTTTAACCTAATTAACTTGAATTTAAACATTAATTAATAGAATCAATGCATAATGACATCTCAACTTTAATGATACCTTGGATTACGTCATTCGATGTTTGGGCATCCTGTGCAGTCACTGCGTAAGCTCGACCTTGAACTGTAGGTCGCGTTGACTTTTGTGTAGAGACTGACGTAGTCCGTCCTTTCTCAACAACAGGACAATCCTTGATCATATGACCAACCTATCCACACCTGAAGCATCCTCTAGTGTTCCGTCGGCAATCTTCTGTCTTATGTGGTTTCCCACATCTTGCACACACTGGGGTAGAAACAGGAGTAACAGCTGATCCTCTCGTCGAACCCTGAGCCACAGAAGCTCCACTCGCAGTAGTGCTCCCGACTCTGAAAGGCCGCCCTAGTGCTGAACTCTGCAGTCTCTGATAGGAAGACACCACTGGTCCTGAAGCAACAGCCGGTCTAGAATATGATGGCTGACTAGGGTAGGGAGGAGGTTTAGAGAACCTCGGCTTTTTGTTCACCTGCTCCGAAGCACTCTGCTGTCCCTGGCCAAACCGATTTTTATTTCCCTGCTCTCGCCTCAAGTACTGATTTTGAATGTCTTCCTCTGCAATGAGGGCCTTGGACATGACGCCCGCATACGTCTCCATTTCCCACATTGACACCCTCTCCTGAATGTTCGGCCTCAACCCTCTCTGAAATTTCTGAGCTCTCATCAACTCAGTGGCCACGTGTAAGGGTGCAAATTGAGAAAGTCTATCAAACTCTACGCCATACTCGCGCACCGACATCTCATTTTGCTTTAGTTCAATAAATTGAACTTCCCACTGGTTACGTACGATCTTCGAAAAGTACTGATCGTTGAACGTCTCCACGAACTCTGCCCAAGTCCATGGAGTATTGGGGTAGTCCTGCTCTCTCATCCGGGAAACAGACTTCCACCACGGGCTGGCCTCGCCCAAAAGTTTGAAAGATGCCCAGCGCACTTTCTCGACATCGGTACACTGCAACACCTCAAATATTTTCTCGATCTCCTCCAGCCATGCCTCGGCTTCCATCGGATCCGTCTGCCCTGAGAATGTAGGAGGTCTCATCCTCCTAAACTCTGTAAATCCTCCTGGCTGATGTCTGGCTGCCAGCATCTCTGTCTGTCGGTCTATTGCAGCAGTCTGTTGAGCCATGTTGGTAGCCAAGGCTGCCAACACCTGGTCAACATTTCCTCCGTCAAGTCTAGCAGCTCCCAAAGGATCTGCATTAGGGCCAGATGAGGATCTCCCTCTACCATATGACGTGCCTACGCCCTCATCTATCTCTTCGCTGCGAGCTGTACGAGGTCCCTCTATACCTCGGCCTCTGCCTCTAAACCGTGGAGGCATGCTAATCTGTCATTGTTGAAAACAATAACAAATGATCAGTATTGATTGTTAAAGACAATCCGACCCTTAGTCCTATGACTCTGAACCTAGAGCCTTGCTTTGATACCAACTGTGACGACCCGACTTTTCCAATCCCTAAGGTATAGGAAAGGCCGGTTTATCAACTTATTGATTTCTCAATAAGCCATAACAAACAGAAGCCGGCAACATATCAAAGATCTAAAGACAGAGACAAACATTCAGTAATCCAAAAACAAATGCTTCATATAACAAAAATAAATATATCACTGTGAGGAACCAAGAAGAACCACCGGTGATGGCCAATCTGATCACCTAAAATAGTGGTTCACAATAATGGTTCCTCGAGTGATATCAAAAGAACCAAAATAATGGCCTAGGGCCTAATATTCCAAAATAATATCCAGACAAAATACCAAAAATACAGGATCTAAGATCACGGAAAGAACTCCTCAGCTGGTATGTCCGATTCCTCCTCAGGAATATAATCGGAGTCCTCCAGATCCTCTGACCCAAGGTCAGTCTCAGCACCTGTGACGTATAGTCGAGGGTGAGCTAACAACTAAGCCCAATAGAGGAAACAGATTTAATTGCATTTCATTATAAGTAAGGTTTTCAAAAGACAGAAATCGGATCAAATATGGTTTTCAAATGATGCTTTGCAAACTAATCTCCAGTTCCAATCCTGAGTCAAAATTGATAACATAAATCTAATGTGTTCGAAAATCTTCTGATTTAGTATGTTTTTTATCTTAAATTTATAACTTAATTTTATCTCCCAAATTTCCTATAGCATGAGAGCGGACTACGTGACCGATGGAAAAACCCTACTGACCATCGTCGTTCATGAACCCATTTCTAAAGTGCAACAAGCCCCTACGCTATGAGGGAAACTTGCGCCAAAGTAATATCGTCAACACGGTTGGTAGAATCTAGAGCATCGTATGTATGAACCCTAAATCAAATGCAAATGCTAACACATATCAAGGCTTATTATTCATAACATATACTGATTTTTTTCAAAGTTCTGATTCGAAGTTCTGATTCAAAGATTAACTGAGGTTCTGAGGTTTAAATTTCGAAGTTCTTAGTCATAATAAAGTTCCAAATTTTTCAGATTTGTGTCATATATTCTGAGTTTTATGCATGCTGTGTATAACAGAATTCCAAAATTTATGCTTCTTAAAAGAAATAGTCAGAACAGTTTATACTTATAATTTGATGCAATTAACAAATAGGGTTCCCCTACCTTAACAAAGAAGGTTCTAAAATCAAGCACAAGCAGTCCTCACCAAGGACTCCCAATAGTCAAAACCTACATATATTAACACTCTCAGTGTTAATATAGAACCAAAAATCAAACCAAAAGCTTGCTGATTAAAATCCAACAAAAAATTTCAAATGCAAGCAGAATGAGAATTGACTAATTCAAACTAAATGAGTCGAATTTGAAATTCGATGGTCGAATTCAATTTCGACCCTCGAATTTCAAAACTGCTCATCAGTCATAAAACCCTGAAAATCGACCCTCGATTTGAAATTCGATGGTCGATTTCCAAATTCGACCCTCGAATTGGAAATCGACCCTCGATTTTCAAAATTTACATCAGGCTCAAAAATTGGAAAATCGACACTCGATTTTCAAATAGATGGTCGAATTCCAAATTCGACACTCGATTTGGAATTCGACCCTCGAATTTCCTCAGGTCTGTGGCTGTCAAAATTTTCATGTTCGGACTCTTTCTTTCTTATTCAACCACAGCCATCAGATTTTATATTGAACACACATCTTCAATTCTAAACAAAACACAAACAAATTGACACAAGGAGGTTTCAAAGGCCTACCTCTTGTAGCTTAAACCGTTGATCCCGTCGCACCTATACACGCACCGGAACCAATCTCCAAGCTTAATGGTTCAGATCTTCAATCAGCCCATATTCATAAAGAGGTGGACATTGCCTCGGCCACAACGAAATCACAGAGAACTTCTCACATTCCACATCTCCTTTCTCTTTCAATAGTTCAAACAGATCCGAAAACAAGCTCAAGGCTAACTAATGGTCGAGATGGGAAGAGGAGCTTGAGAGCTTTCTAGATCTAAGATCAAATGAGGCAAGGCTTAAGGTCTTAAATTTTCCAACGAGAGAGAGAAGTGAAACTTCTCTTTCACTCTCTCTTATAACCCAAAAGCCAAGCAAAATAATATCTAGATTTCTATTAATTGCAACTTATCCACTTAAGTTGAAAACATATCCGATGCTAAACATAAACACCAACCTTATTGTGTGAGTCATCGATTGCATGACTTACACACCTCTCAAGACGAAATCCTTTTGCCACAAGTCTTATCATAGCCTTAGCTTACCAAAAATCCAAAAATATCCCTTAACAATTTCCGGACACGCTTATCGAGGTAAACGAAAATAAGCCAAAATATTCGGGATATTACAAAATACCCAATTTGATCGATCAATCTCCCAACTATCTTACATAGAACAGAGGAAATTGATCGATCAACTTCCTTATTTGATCGATCAATTTCCCAAATTGATCGATCAATTTCTCCATTGATTGATCAATCCAAGTCAGACTTAAATTTCTAAAAATACCGACCTGTTTGCACACTCATTTATACAATTTGATCGATCATTCACACACTTGATCGATCACTTCCTTGTGATCTATGAACCTCTCATATTGATCGATCAACTTTCAAATTTGATCGATCAAATCCCAATTTGATCGATCAATGACCATCGGGCATGAACTTCCAGAAAAACACATCTACTGTTTCATTAAATGAATATAAGATTTGATCAATCAATCTTTCACATTGATCGATCAATCCCAGATTTGATCGATCAAATACCTAATTTGATCGATCAAATATGACAGTTTTTGTCATAAATGCCGATCATTAATCTTGGCCTATTTTCATCTTTAATCTTTAATGATTCTTAACAAACCACTTATACACTTGCATCTACACATTTATTAAGTTTTAACTTCTACAATTTAACCTAATAACTCACTTCTTTAGTGTCGCTTTCGGGTTCTCGGCGAATGCGATCCAAAGAGGGTTTTGGATCCAAAATTCAGAATTTGTCGCCGTCTATGACTTGAAAGAGCAGATGCGTGGCTCCGGTTCAACACACAACGATAGCACACATCCCCAGACTAAACATAGATCGTTTAGATCGACCCCTTCACACTTCATTTCCGAGAATTTACCATATAGGGTATTCTCGAGCCTTAGTTTCACAGGAAAAGCTCTCTAGGACTTGGGTCGCACAATTCGAAACAATCTACACCTTATGTGAGCTAGCAGGCAGAAATTCAGAGAGAAGAAGAGAGATGTGGGTTTCCTCTAATCTTTCTTCTCCTATAAGCTAACCAAAGAAATATCCTTAATATTTCTAATTTTTTAAAACTAAGTTCCGGTGTTAAGCATACACTTAGTGTCTCGGTATACCACGCCTCATCAAACGTCTTACAAAACTTGGACTTACATAAGAAGTCGCACATGACTTCACCTAACTGTGGATTAATATTATTCTCAATAATATTAATTTAAAATTTTAATTTATCTCGATTTTCGTATCGAGCATGCATATCAAAACAGTTGAGTTTCGTTCATAATTTTAGGGACATTACATTATAAAACTCACTCAGAGTTGGTTCTTCCTCATTTTCAGGTGGGAGGTTTTCATAACCGTTTATCTCGAATTGAATTAATGTTTCAACTCGGGACTCTCTTCCTGTTCTGATCTGTTTTCGATTCAAACGACAAGTTCGCTCGATCTCAAAATGGAAAGGTTCTAAAGAGTTCTCTCTAGAAGACCTCGTGTGCATACATGACCTGCACTGATTTTACCAATTCCTGATTTTATTTTTATTTTTAAGTCCGATTTATCGAGAGTTTAGGTCGATCGATCGAAAATAGTCTCCGATTGATCGAGGGTTTAAGTCGATCAATCGAGAATTAGAATTCGAAATTTTGAATTTTTTTTTTTTTTTTTTAGTTCGAATTTAAGAATTCAAAATTATGAATTTTGATATTCCAGAAAAATCCAAAGATTATGGAGGAGAAATTTAGGGATTTTTTTTTTTGTTTTTTTGGGAGTCGATTGATCGAGTGTTTGCTACGATTGATCGATCTCTATATTTTACAATTTTTTCATTTGTTTTTTTGAAACTTTAAAAGTTACTGATTTAAACCTACAGAAATTCCTAAAATTAATTTTCTATTTTCTAAATTTTTATTTTTTTTTTTTTAAATTTCTACGCCCAGTCCTCGACAGCAGCGCCAAAAACTTATTGTGAATTTTAATCTTGTTTTACTCGCAAGTTCATGAATCGTGATGTAGTCAGTGGGTGTAGAGTATGAGATCGTTCCCACGAGGATTGGTTAGAAAATCATAAACGAAAATAGCAACTAACTAAAAGAACAACCACAGATCTATCATAGTATTTACTAATCTAAGAGTTTGCTGGATGAGATAAACACTAAACAATAACTGAGAATTTAAACAAATAATAAAAGATAAGGATTGGGATGTTGAATCCTCCCATCGTAAGTTTATCAGTTACACAAAATCAATCTGTGGATTAAGATATGAGATCCTTAAAAGATATTTATAAAGGAGCACCAGCTCTGAACACGCCTGAGTTCTAACTTATGCGTCTGAGATCACGGAGATGTGTGATTAACATCCCATGAGTGTATGATTAACACTCATACCTCGGACAATATTTAGAATCCAAACTATAGGGTAAACTCCACACTACCAATCTAAGATCACGGAGATGTATGATTAACCTCTCATGAGTGTATGATTAACACTCACACCTAAGATAGTAATCAGAATTTACACCTAGGGTAAAGTCACATCGCTGATCTGAGATCACGGAGATGTATGATTAATATCTCATGAGTGTATGATTAATGCTCACACCTCAGATAGTAGTAGAACCTAACCCTGAGATAAGTAATAATTAGGATAAAATCATCATTGCAATGTTGAGATCATAGGGCATGATTAGGTCCTAGATTTCATACCATAATCAGATCACAGTCATGTCAATAATATCATTAGGACCCTTAAAAGAATCTAACATCTCAATCACAAATTTATATTAATATAAATGAATACCTCAAATGGGGTTCATCAGATCCTCATCCTTAATGGAACCAGCCACACATGATAAAATTAAACAGCATGATTAAAAAGTAAATAGACATAAATATTAAAAATACCGTAAAGAGCTTCAACAGAATCTACAAAAAGCTTTAATCCAAATTAGGTACAATCCCTCTTCGAAAGTACATAAAAAATTATCTGAATCTTATGCCTAAAAAGTGAATAATAATAATAAAACTGGAACAATCGGGACTATTTACCTCGAAAACTCAAAGCAAAACCAGAAAAAATGCAAGCGGAGAAGATTCCCCCAAATCCTCATATTTCTCCTTAAATATCTTTCTCATTCGGAATTTGAATTTGAAATTGGTCGATTGATCGACTTAATTGGTCGATCAATCGATCAATTCAAAAATTGAATTTTGAATTTAAATTCCCTTGTTATGTCAATGCATCAACCAAAGGGGGTAGATTGATCGGCATACCGAAAGTCTCAGTCGAGCGAGTCCTTTACTTTACTGTTCTGGTGGTTATTGTTATTACACTCTTTTATGCTCCTTAATGCATCCAATGACCAATTTCACCTAAAACTCACAAAACTTCATAAATTTCATTAGATAGCTTTCATCAGATGGCTAAATGTAGGTTTTTAGGGGTGAAATATCATCATATTTCACTACTCATCAATCTCTAGATTTATTGTGTCGAAGCTTAGGACAAAAATAATCTCCACCATCTTGACTTTCTTATAGTCTGGTCATGATCTCAAGATTTATTGTGTCGAAGCTTGGGACAAAAATGATCTCCACCATCTGATACAAATCTCTCAAATGATTTAACCACTTGAAAACATGGGTTGGGAATGACGAATTTTGGGGTACAAATAAATGTACCTTGTACTTTACTCCTTACGGAAAAAAGAGTGGATAAAAGAAATAATAAATAAATGGATGAGATAGAAGCCTTGAGAGAGACGTGTAAGGATTTAATAAGGTTGGTGTTTCTAGCAATGGAGCCATTAATGGCACACGAAATTCATGTGATTGCATCGAGTTAAGTGAGATTTTTCCTTGCACTTGCTCCATGTGATTGCACCTAAAATTTAAAAAAAAATTGCACCGTAATTTTTTTTTCTTTACTCTCTCTCTTACCTTAGAGAACCAATGGCACCCAATAATAATCTTAACAACAAAACAACTACTATTCCACACTCCCAATGCCATTCACTCGTTTCTTACCTCTTTGGAGGCTTGGTGGCCATGTTAGGCCTCAACTTTTGCTGTCTTGATACTTGCTTGTTCTTATTGGAGGCTTTCTGGGTTCCTAGGGAGTTAAGAAAACGGAAATAGAGATATAGAGAGCAACGAAGAGAGATCCGAGGATTCCATCAAAGTTCTCCCAAAATTTGAAGAGAAAATAGTAGTGATTATGGCCGGAGATGTGAAACCGACGGTTTTGGCCACACCCAATTCAAGAAGGGCTTCTTCCTTTGGAGAAAAAAGTAATTCTGAAGGAGAGAAAAAAGAGAATCAGTAATTTCGGCTGACAATCAACATAAGCTTGTCCTCATCTAACTTTTATACTAGGTGCAACCACTAGGGTAACTTAGGTATTTTGAAAAAAATAATAATTATTAGTATTTTTCACTTATCCGGTGCAATAACACCACAAAATTTTGGACTTTTATCGGCACCCCAATCCTCCTGTTCTTAAGAAAGCGACCGCAAAAACTTAGTTTTCGGGCGCCTATCGAAAACTCAAAAGAGCGCGAACTGAAAACTCAAAACTCCTTTTTTAAAAAACGAAAAACCCATCTTTTAGAAAATTCTTCATCTAACTTCTCGAACCCTTCGTCTCCTTCTCTCTCGCGTATAAATCCCTAACAGAAAAGGGTACCATCATAGAAAGGAAACCTTATTAAAAACACTTTGGAGAAAACCCTTCGTCTCTGTCACACCCCAAAATTCTATACCCCGCGAACTTCGGAGCGTGAGCAAATTCAATAATTAAAACAAAACTAAGGGTTAACCAAAACACATCATCTAATATTCCATTCATAATCACAAAAAGATGAGGGTACATCATTGTTACAATTCATAGTTTATCGTTAATACAATTACAATTCCAAAAACCCTTACAACCAACGTAAGACTTGGCTAACTCCTTGGCTCAAATCAGGAGATCCTCTAACGTCTCCTCTCGAGAGGTCTGGTTATTAACTTGATCTGCCGCTGCAATGTTAACAACGAGAGTGAGATAAACTCAACAAGTGGCCCCCTAATAATATCTAGTAACTACTTCTTAATAACAAAATGAAAGACGATTCATAGATGAACATTCTATCGATTTCAACAGTTGTATATATATATAAACAGTTTCGCCAATTGTTCCCAATACATTGCATGTGCACTATCTTCAAATATGAATGAGGTGTATGTGTCAAAACATGACGTTTTTCTTCGAAAACAAAATAAATAACTTAACATTAGCGGCTACACGTTTATAGGTGTAGGTTCTACTGCTATAATACCGGATCCATGGTACAGCCACATGTGACCACTTTGGACTTCACCTCCGTTCAGGTGATCCTTACCACATCTTATTACATGTCTAACTTTCACGCCTTACCATGGCAGGTAGGTAGGCAATACGTACTTCGCAAACGGAAGCAATAACACGGACATTCGTCTCAAACCCATGTCTGCCCGATGGGAGGATCCACACAAGAAATATCATATATTTATATCAATACACAACGTATGCAATGAAAAATCATGCGTTCAATGATTTATGCTTTCCATAATCAAGATGGTATTTCAGAATATTTTTTCGAAATGTAGTATAAGCTATGATCAGTCTGTTTTCACAATCATTTTCTTTTCGACCAGTTTATGATAATTCATGCGATATCTACGCTTACTCATGAGCTCAATTTGAAGACATGTTATTAAGAATTTACTATGATTTACTCCATGCCAGAATTTGAATTGACAATCACAATCATGTAGAGATAAATGAACCAGTCCTTACATGGTTATTCTAACATACTTATAATATCATCACCAAACAATATTTCACAGATGTATCACACTACCTAAAGGTTTCAGTTCATAATTATAGGGTCGCGCGTAATCGCGTATATATATATATATATATATATATATATATATATATTATTCACGTACTATTAATTTACTTAATCAAAATTTGGTGATAAGGGTAGGTCACTTGCCTTGATGCGCGCCTCCTTGGTGATTGCGGTGGGAGTGGTTGGAGTTCGGGTCGCTCGACGTGTTGCCTGCATGAGAACGATGGTGTGTTAGCGCTAAGCGATGTCTTGACCAATGAATTGAATAACTGCGTGGGGAAATATGAGTTATGAGTTAAGTTGGTTCACGGAAGGGTTAGCTGATAGGGTATCGATTGGGGATGAGTCGAGTTTCGAGATTGAATGAGATCATGATAGGCCGATAGGGTATGTCGATCGGGTCGGTCATAATACCGGGGATATTACGAAGGGTAAACACATTAAAACCCTTTCGACAATCCATGCTAGGGACATATTTTCGTGAATACTTAAGGATATATTCTATAATAATTGACTGATTTTAAACACGATAAATAAGCATAAAATATTTTATAAAATGGATTAGAAATCTGCGATTATCCTTGACCTGCTTATGGCAAAATTAATATAATGAATAAATGGCTATGTATAATTATATATATAATTAAAATATATTTCTATACCTCATACCATATATATATATATATATATATATATATATATATATATATATATATATATATATATATATATATATATATATATATATATATATATATATAAACAGAAATGAAGAAATAAAATGGGAGGCTTAAGGCTCTTTGGGAGTTATACAGAGAGAAGAAAAGCAATTTGAGGGTTGAGTATGGTACGAGATGGGGGTGAGACACATGGAGGAAGGTGGATTACATTGTGAGTTGGCATTGTCGCATTTGGAATAATGCCGATCGCGACGACGATGGCGAACGATAGTAGCGAGAGTGTGCCCAGCAATGACGATCACGCGGGCGTCGAAATGAACGATCGGGATCGTTCCGATAATCATTGCCAGAGCTTGAGCCGGCCATAAAAGAAAAAAAACAGAGGATGAACAAGAGCAGAGGGAGAGATGAAGAAGAAAAAGAAGAATAAGAAGAAGAAGAAGAAGAGGCTTACCAGGGAATCGAATGGTGGGTTGGAGAAGAGGGGGTCGACCCTATTTATAGCCAGAAGGGGAAGGGAGGTGACGTGAAGGGGATGGTGCTACCGTGCACAGGGCCTCTCGTCGGACGGTGCCGGACAACAGGCCATGCCGATTCAGCGAGGTTCTTGCCTCAACTTCTGGGTCGACTGATGGGGTAGGTGGGAGAAGGTTTGGGTGTTAAGCATCAATAGAAAGAAGGGGGTTTTAGGTTGGGTCTGGTCTGGGTCTAAGTTGGGCCATGGGGATGGGTCGGTCAGACGGGTTGGGTTCTCACAGTCTCCCTCTTCTATCCCGCGCTTCTCCATCGTCCATCTTCTCCCCAACTGCGAAACGCTTCGTCTCCATCGTCTCTATCTCCTCTCTAGCTCCATTCTAACCCTAAACGCAACATCTCCAATGTTCTTCGTGGCTGAATAAGGAGATCAGGGCTTGCTACGTGGCTGATCTAAATCATCTTCTTCGTGGCTGTTTTGTAAACGTCGGTTCTAGTTCTCTCTAATCATCTATAATATTATTTTGTTTCAATGGTTTTAGATTAATTTTATTTATAATAACCTAATTTTGTAGCTGGAATTCATGCCCCATCTATCGATTTGAATTGCAAATTTGATTAGCTTTTTTGTGGTTTTCTATAATTACAATTGGAAGCATATATTTTGTATTTTCACTAGTGATTGATTGCTGTAATTAATTTGTTAATTATAAAAGTGATTTTTATGGAATTTTCTTAGAGAAATTTAGAAAGAAACTTTTGTATTTTATTTATTTATTGATCGGTTTCTAGTTTGTACACATTTCTGTACTATGTGTATGGAAATCACTCAATGGTCCACACACATTGATTGAAGACGGAGTGTCCAACTTGGACGGTTTAGATTTGTGATCAAAGATCAGTCCTACTCTTTAAAATTTTAGTTTCTTTTTGCCAAGTTTGTTTGAGCTGGTGTTAGGTGCCCGGGAAAGGTACTGGCGCAACAGAAAGGTAACCAATCTCAGTTTACCTAAACAATCCATAGTGTACCTGCATGGCTTTTGTGAATGTTAGAAATCTTTGTACCCCTTAAAATTTGATGATGCAGCTGAAACTAGTGTAAAATATCCAGGTATTTAGACATGCAACTAAGTTCTTGAATCACTTACTAGTTACGACAGGCAAATCATTTAGAATATTAGAAATGTGGCATAAGAGAATTAGGAGTAAATTGATGATGCTAAGTAGGATCACCCTTAGGAGCATCATAGTGGGAGGAGCTAGTTGCATATAGAAGAGATGCTTAGAATTGGTGAAAGTGATGTATGCTGTCAATCCTAGTTTCTACATTAACGACCCAAGTGGTAATTTCTTTAAAGGGTTGAGTTGGTGGTTCAATCAAGTATCATGTATTGGTTAATATGCTATGAGATGAAGAAACTTAAAAGTTGAGATATTTAATCCTGATTTTTATTACTTACCTACAAGAGCATAATGATCTTTAGTATTACTCGGAACTTAGTTGGGTTCTCTTAGAGGTCGGATACTCAAAAAAGATTTTTCGTATTTGATCTACTCATGGACTGCAAAGAGCAGGATTTTAGTTCTACGTATGATGTTTTATCGCTAGTGCAGTTATAATCTTCTATCTATAATGTATGTTGGTTCAGTTTCGAACTATAGTCTATGGTGGTGAAATGCATATATGTTATTGTTATCAATATGTGCACTGCTTTAAATTTATTACTTCATTGAATATTGTTTTGCAGGTATGAGAATGTGTTCAAAGTTTCATCTGTTCTCTCCAACAGTTGTCATGTGATTAGGAGCTAAATAATTTCATGCTCAAACTATCTGAAATGTCATTCTCAAATTTTATTTTATTCATGCAAGTTGATGGCTATAGTACTTAATTTGGTGATGCTCACAATGATTAAAAGGAGTTGATGGATCCTTTACAATATCTGAGGATACGTGGGATGAATCTCTTGGACGTGGCCCTAAGATAAGGTTGCATCTGAAAGATGAGACTGGAGAATATTTGTAGGACAAATTAAAATACATTTCCCTGTAGTCCTTTTAAATGTAATGAGGCTGACTAACTTTTGGAAGGACGGCCACCCTTTGATTTATCAAATACCCCTACGATTTATATTGCAAATATGACTTTCTTATTTAATGATTTTATAGTCTTAAATTAGTTTTTTCCATGAAAATATTAAGGATAACTACTGGCAGCCATATTTGCCGGCAATATTTTCTTACTGGTTTTATTGCCGGCGATTATTAGTTTTATGGCTGCTGGTCATGGGGACAATTAGTGACCATTGCTAAAATATTGTCGGTGGAAGAAAACATTGTCGGTGGATTTGAGCTGCCGACAAAAAAATTTAAAGAACTATTCGCGACGGTCTCAAGCCGTTGGCAAAGAAATTTGAACTATCGGCGAAAAATTTAAAGAATTATCTGCGGCAGTCCTCAAGCCGTCGGCAAAGAAATCTGAGCTATCGGTTAAAACATTTAAAGAACTATCCGCGGCGGTCTCAAGCCTTCGGCAAAAAAATTTGAGATGCCAGCAAAACAATTTTAAGATATATTTGTGGCGGTCCCAAGCCATCGGCAAAGGAATTTGAGTTGTCGGCAAAAAAATTTAAAAGAATATTTGCGGCGGTCCCAAGCCGCTGGCAAAGAAAATACAGCTGTCGGCAAAAAAATTTTAAAAATTATTCGCGGCGGTTCCAAGGCGTTGGCAAAGCAAATACAGCTATCGGTGTTGAGGCCACGTAGTGACCGTTACAATAGTTTTGTCGGCGGATCGGGGCCACCGGCAAAAAAAATTAGACTGCCGGCAATACTATCCCCGACCAAGGTATTAGTGGCGGACCTGGAGCCGCCAGGAATAGTATTGCTAGCGGCTTAGTCAGTTTTGTCGGCGGTTTTGGACCGCCGGTAAAACCATGAAATTTTGTAGTGATGGATTTCGTGTGCAATTAATGGCTCCGTACTAGCAAACCACATTATGGTACATCAATCTCACTTAAACAAAGGAAAAATTCATTGACTGCTTGAAATCGGACGATACAGATAATTTTTTACCCCAATCATCCTAGATCTTGAGATCATAATCCTACCATTTAATGGTCATATGTTGATTCCATGTGACACACATCCCCAAAAGTGAGCATGAACCTCATACCATCAAACATAATTCACATTCACTTTTTGGGATGTGTGCCAACTGAAAATCAACATCTGATCGTTTGATAGCAGGCCCAAGATCTCAAGATCACTTGTGTGGATCATTGGGACCAAAAATGATCTCCATAGTAAAATTTGAAGCAGTCGATGGGTTTTCCTTTGTTTAAGTGAGGTGACTGTAACATACCGTGGTTGTGTAGTAACGCCAGCCTTTTAATAAGGAGATAAAAAAGTGAACGGTTGATAGACCCTCCTAAAAGGAGAGGATGGTTAAACGTTTTTCGCATGGCTCCCAATTTTTTTTAAGTGGGTGCAATGACATAAAGCTCATTTAAGATAATGCTTACTTAAGTTTTTTGGTTTTAATTGGGGTTTAATTACATATTACTCATGCAATTATTAAAATGGTACTATTACTTAATTTTTTCAAGTATTTTTTTTGAAAGAAGCTTTAGCATTAATTCTGGAAATCAGCAAATACAAGTGGCACAAATGAGGAGGGAGCTCCTTCATCCAGAACCTATAACTAAAATTTGCAAAAGCATCAGCTACCTTATTAGCTATCCTAAGCAGGTGATTACATTTAAAATTTGTGAACCAGCTAACCATGAGATAGAAAGGTTAGTGGACTCATCACCAATCGCATGATATCACCTGCCGTGAGTCACTTTCGATGATTATCGCAAAACTCAGATAGGTAGTTTATAGCAAAACTGGCAGTCTGGTATGGGCCTGCCACCATGTATAATATTATTCCCTTCAACCCATATGGACTATGCATTTACGAAGAAGAAAAGCCGCCCCCACGTCCGAAGAGACAAAGGGAATGTTTGATTGGATAAAGTTTAAGGGCACTTGTGGTTACATGAGACAGGAATTTAAAAGCACGTTAACGCGTTTACTCTTTGATCTATCTTTGATCTATCAAATGACTGTGGTTACATGTGACGGAATTTAAAAACACGTTAACGCGTTTACTCTTTGGTCTAGTAAACAATCGCTCAAGGTCAATTTGCCAATTATAACATTGAAACACATTTCGTTTGACAGTCAAACCTACAAACAAGTAATGCCTTTTTCATGGGGCCGAGGTAGTACGTTGTTTCTCAGCAGAAGTGAGTAGCAACCTAGGCAAGGCCCATCAGGCCCCCAAACTTTTGGGGCCCCATATTCTTGGAAGCCTTTATGAGGCATTGGTTTGTATAATTTCTAATGTACTAAAGTAATTAATCAAGTCAATGGGTAAGTTGGTTAAGCTACTTGTATTTTTTTACTTTTTACTCTTAATGGGTTCAACTCTTCTCATGCCCCATATTTACTTTTTTTAATGGGTCCGATCGGGTCTCTGCCGGGTTGGTGTTGGTCATTGATCGGGTCATTTGCCTCACTGGGCCAACACTACAAAAATAAGGGGTTTCAGCGGCACCTGCTGTTAAGGTAGAGTTTGGTAGCGACAGGATTAATAGTGGCAATTTTTGGTAGCGACAGGGCTAATAGTCTTATTTTTTGTAGTGCAGGTCGGCCTTATGTATTGACCTAGTGGATTTTCTGACCCCATTTTGATCAGTCCGGATTTGTTTGATCGAATCATTTATATATATACAATTTTTTTATATTAAATAACCCAACTTAAAACAACGATCGTGTGCTTATTACAGCTTAATTTTTCGCAAACGACCTATCAATTTGGATCTACTTGACGAGCGTTATCCAATGAACTGATTTATGAAACCTTTGGAGACTATAATAGTGCTAAAAAATGATAGAAAAAAATTTAATGGCACTTAAAGTGTTAAAAAATGCCACATTGTTATTAATTTACTCGATCCATGGGGTATGTTTTACTATTTAAACTTTTTCTTTTTGTGTTTTAATTTCCTTTAACATATATTTTCGTTAACTTTATTAATTATTTTTTCAAATTATAAATAGTAGAATAAAATATGCTGATATTCATAATCTAGGAACAATCATGATGACATATTTTAATTTCAGCCATATTTAGGTATTCAGGAAGTACAAAACGTATTATATATAAATTATATTTAATAATTATAAAAAAATTATTTATTATGCAAAAATGTCTAAAATTAAAAGAAAATACCTTAAATTTGATTTTTTTTTGTTAATTTCACCAAAATTAATGAAATATGCCGATTTCGGAGAAATCATCTAAATTTCATTGAAATTTATGTCCAACTTCTGTTTTGGTAAATTTTAGTGAAATTTTGAAAAATATCGGAGAAAGTTGTCACTATTGGATAAATGAGTATTATTTTATTTGTTAAAAAAAAAATTGTTGAATTTTTTTCTTGGAATTAATATGGAGGGCCCCAATTTAAGAACTCACCTTGGGCCCTGAAATTATAATCTCAGGGCCAGCCTTGGTAGCAACTTCCGATTCTACTCCTCAACAAAATCCTCCACGACAAACGTAATCACATAGTTGGAATCCACACTGTTAAATTGGTGATAGCCAGAAAAAGACAAAAAATGCTCTTAGGAAGCTCTCGGGGATATGCTGAGAGAGAAGATGGTTGCGTATGGCATAGCTCTCTGTTAGCCTCTACCATAGCAAAGTTCACCTGCTTTAGCAAGTTCCCATCTTCTTTGCTAACATCCTGTTACCTGCTTTAGCAAGTACCCCTTCTCCTTGATAACTTCTTACATAGTAAGATTTTATGCAGGATTTACTTGTTTAGCAATTCTATCCTCCTCTGTACTCACTCCTTATCAGAGTAATTTTAATTTGCTCTGATAGGGAGTTAGTAGAGAATAGGGAGGTTGCTACTAAAGTAGGTAAATCCTCTTTTATAGAGAGTTATGTCATTCGAACATAATCACACAATTGGAATCCACACTGGTGAATTGGTGATAGCAGAGAGCTATGTCATACAAACATAATCACACAGTTAGAATCCACACTGATGAATTGGTGATTGCCAGAAAGAGACAAAAGACACTCTTAAGAAGCTCCCAACGACATGCTGAGAGAGAAGATAACACTTTGTCGGATGTTTTATGTTTTTGGATGGTCTCCAACACTATTGGCTCCCTCTTATTAAGCTTTTCAAACTGTTCATTCTAGAGAAATATCCAATCTTTCTTTGCTGTTTTGTTAATTTTTTATAATCCCATACCACATAGAACAACTCAAACGTAGTGCCTGTGCAACCTGGCACGAAAATAGGATCCGTCTATCTTAAGGAGTAAATCTCATATAACAAATCACTTAACCTTTATTAATACAAAGGGAGGAAACATGTTCTTGTACCTTCATTCATGTGCACCAAGTAATTTTATTAATTGATGATATGCGATAAGAAAATGTTGGTATGAAAGGAGCAACACTAAATTAGCCTTGACTTTCTACCAGGGCTGTCAACGGGTTGGGTGGACCTGATACCCGAGCTTCAGGTTGAGTCGACCAAGAGGTCATGTTGGGACGGATGGGGGCGGCTTAACGTATTCCGTTGGGTCGAGTCTGGTTGGATATTTGCAATTTTCTTATTGGGAACCAAAATTTTGTATCGGAGAGTACAATTATGTACGAATCGGACATTTTTTTACCTTGACTTTATGTAGGGCAACCGACCTAGTCAAAAGAGTGATTTGGTACGGATTACTGAATTGAGATACTTAACATGGTTTCATCATGTGCTGTGCATTTGACTATTAACTAACAGGCCGAATCGGGTCTTTGGGTCATTGGGTCATTAATTAGTGGGTTAATTTGGTTCTATGGGGTTATGTGGATTGGCCAAATGATAACAATTAGGATAAACTTTTCATAATTGGTTATAAAAGTGTACGACTATTTTGTTTAAAATTCCAAAGGGGCGCAACTTTTCATCTAACCATTGGATGGGCAACAGGAATTTTTAGACAATTTGAGCCGACCAAAATGATTGTTGGTGCGACAGTCATGTTGACTGTTCAAACTATTCACAAGAGCCGCCGTAGTGCCCATCCAGGCCAAGGTGGGATCCAATGGAGATCTCTTCAAGCCAGGGTATTTCTTCATCAGGGCAATCAAGAACTTGAAATTTAGCTCCCTTGATGAGCGGCCAAGGAATCCGTTGAGATTCAATCATCCGGTAAGCTTTAGCTTTCTTTCTATAGATACCCTTGCAAATTAGATTACATTACTAATAGTATTTTGATAGATTAGATTGATAATTAGCCTGGTATATAATTAGATTGGGGTGCGTTGGTAATTTGATATAGAATTCTCCCCAAGCTCATTTTGCCTGGAACCTTCACTAATTGAGTTGGGTGCTATGCACACCTACATGGATTTTGAGATTTTTTCATTTTATCTCTCATCTTTTTTTTCCCCCTCTTTTTAATCAGTTAAAATTGTAATTGGCAATTTATTTAAAAAGAAACTAATAACACTCTCCCAACAGGATACATTAGAAAAACAGAAACGGAACAAAAATTAATCAGTCCATGCTTCAATTGAAGGGACGCCAATATGGCTATTGCTCAACCTCACCTCCTTTTGCCTCATTGATTGCCACCATCTGATATGGTGATACCTTCATATTTTGTGTAAAAATAAGGACATAATTTGTCTATCTATACCTTCATTTAAAAAAAATGTTGCAGAATCTGTCGTAGAGAGGTGTAAGTACCTACAACTGCAACAAAAAACCCTATGACCAAAATCCCTGTGATGATCATCGTCTCGATCCGACGACTCCGATAAACCTTAGAAATCTTGAGGTAGCAAATGCACGGTAATACCATTGAAGCTGTACTGCTTAGAACTGCTCCAGTGAGTGTTATAAGGTACCCAAAGAGTGGAACTGTTAAAGCGATAACAACGGTGCTGATCACTATTAAGGTTCTGATCACAAGGCTAATTAGTCTCGTTTCTTTGTATGGTAAGATACCTTCAAGGGCAGTCGCGATTGGCGTAATCATCAATGCATATTTTGTTAAAGGATTGATGATTGTGGTGTAAATTGCTATATTTGAGCTAAGTTTTCCGAGAGGGAGATTTAGTGTAATTTGAGATTTTACATCATCTCCATACATTAGGTAGCCCAAAACTCCTATGGATCCATAATTTATGGTGCAAAGGATAAAACACAGGATCAATACCTACAGCCACAAATAACACAAAGAAGTCAGTACCATGTCTAGGGCTAGTGTATTTGAAGTTGGAAGAAACTTTTGTTCAAGAAGGAGAAGAAGATGGCTATTTTAAGCTAAAAATTTACAAAATATTTGCATAATAAATCTATGATTAAACTAGCGGAAGATTTAGAACTAAAGTGATTTAAAATTTAAACCAAGTGAACAGTAAATGTGTAAAGGTAGCCCGGTATCAAGGACCATGTAACTTACCTAGTCCTACATTAGTTTGCTGTCATGTGGCAACAAAACACATAATCGGTGGCTGCCGCATAAAAGAGCGGCTCGATGATCATAACATTATTGTGAAATATAATTAAAATAAGCCATATAAAACTGTGCAGTCATCAGAGTCAACTGCACAAAAAATGAAGGGTAAAACTACATTTGGTTTCACCGTTCATTTTCTAAATGGTTGAGAGCATGTAAGTTTAACGGACCTTGGTATTATCTCTAATAAATATAGAAAATATTAGGAGTTATTTTTGTCACCTTTGAGAATTGGCTCTTGTCTTTCATAGAAGTGTGCATGGTAGGAAACACTGGATGACCACAGTAGCAAAATGCATAGAGACTGAAAGAAGTAGGGATTCCTCTCAAATTTGACAATCTTCCTCTTCCATGAAAGCCAACACCATCAACTGCACCAGCCCATAACACAGAAACAACTAGAACAACAGAAGCCAAGACCCCACCACTAGATACGTAAGCAAGCAGATTCAGGCTCCTTAACCATGTAGTGGGTAGAATTAAAATGGCAGCTATAAGAACAAAGACTTGTCTTCCTCCTAGTCTCAACCCCATGATTTGGTAACTCACATTCGGAAACAATTTATCCAAATTATCACCTTCCAATATCAAAAATTCAGTCGCTACTAGATACAACTCGAGATACATGAAAGTGGCGATCACGACTCTTCCTTTGGAGCCAAACGCGATTTCACCAATGTCCGGGTAGGTTCTAGCAAGTGGGTATTCATTCAAGCATCTTTGTAGAAGTAGCCCTGTGTAGCAACAAATGATTGCTGTACTGAAAAAAATCACCAAACTTAACCACCCACCTTGTGAGAGTGCATACGGAATTGATAGCATCCCAACTCCTGATGAGAAAAAAAGCAATGAGGTCAAATATTGAAGAGTGGCCCGCTTTCACGTTTTATCAAATTCGTAATAATTTTTGCAGAGATAACATTAGTGACTATTTCACTTCCAATTTTTTTGTGTGTGTGCAATTAGTGTTTCATTTTACTCCCTTTTGTCGTAGATTAGTGCTCTTGCACCTCATTTGTAAATTGGGATAAAAATATAGGTAAAACTGTTGGATCAAACCATAGTATCTCAGAAACCCTTTTTACTCTATCCTATCAGTCCTATAGCGGTAGTTTTTGACTGCCGCTAATAGTTTTTGACTCCCGCTAATAATCTTATTGCTTTTGTAGGAGAGAGAGAGAGAGAGAAGCAACCAACCTGACAAGGCATTGACTCCATTAAGACAAGTCCTAACGAAAGAAGTGTCTCCTTGTTGGGTCTGAGTCTTGAACTCATGGTCATCTTCATGTAGGAGAAGGGGCTTCTTAATAGAGAAATCATCATCTACCACTTTGATTGTTATCTGTTTTGTTGAGTCGAAAGCCATATTTCTCAAACTAGAGAAGATACACTACAGCAGTAGTAGTTACTTTGGTGTTTTGCTACTCCTCGGACTTCTCTTATATAAACGCTGGCCTTTTTGGTCGTATTCTCCAAACATCTTATTCAGTTATTAACGGTGGATCGAAGTGGTCCACACGAAACAAAACAGAGGTCCCGGGGTGCGTGATTCATGTGACCAAATTATCACCACTTAATTACTTATTCCATGTGTTAGATAAGTGGACGGTACCCTATAGCTTCTTGGCCCCACTCTTTTGTCACCACTTCTTGGCCGCCCCATCTTTGAAACTGAACCGAGATATTTCGGTCGGATTCGATCGGTTCGGGTAGGTTTTCTGCACAGCCCTTGGTTCAAGTATTTGCACCACGTTTAAATCGTTTTAAAAGACTAAGAGATGGTGCAAATTCTGAGTACTTCCTTTTTCCATGTTTGTTTCTCTTGAAAGTGCTAGAAATTAAGTCCTCATTCGGGTGTTTCCTGACTTTTTCCTCTGATTTCTGACAAGTCAGCTTCCTGCAGATTCTCGGCCAACTCGGATTCTTGGCTTTTTTCAAGTGTATTCTTTTAGGTCTAATAAAAGCTCTGACTCTTAGCTTTTCTTAGAAACAAAAGATTTCCCGGGTTCTTTTAATTTTTTCAGAAAAGCACATAATCAGTCTAATTTAGAGACATTGTATGACCGCAGTGCATTTGATATTGTGTCGTTTATATTCGAATGTCATTTTTGGCCGATGCACGATCTATGAGAAATTGAGTACTTCCGTCAGGACAATTGTGCAAAATTAATTCCTACAAGTACACTACGCCATCTCCTATCATAATAACACCATCAAGACGCTTGTACAAATAAGGGAAGTACACATCATTCAAAAGCGACTTAATTGAAAAGTCAATTAAAAAATCTTGTACTTACTAGTAGTTGATTTTTTTTTCCTGATTTAGGATCCACAAGGGAATGAACACATTGGCCGGCTTGATTATTAAAATACGATTTTCCTAAACAAACTTTTCGGACACCATATGAAAATAATTATGGGTGTTCATCAAACATGAACATGAGATACTCAGATTTTGATTCTATGTGCACACATCTACAAAATGAACATGATCATGGGATACTCAGATTTGATTCCATGTAGCACACATTTACAAAATGAATATGATCATAGGTGAATATTAAATTAACATGATCCTTGGATGACTTTTTACGAGTTGTTCCACATGTAAAAAAGTTTGACTTTCTGATGGTATGGCCATGATCTCAAGATTTACTGTGTCGAAGCTAGGGACGAAAATGATCTCTACTATTTGATACAAATCACTCAAATGATTTAACCACTTGAAAACATGGGTTGGGAATGACGAATTTAGGGTTACAAATAAATGTACCGTATTTATTTTATCCTTATAGAAAAAAGAGTGGATAAAAGAAAGGGAGCCATTACTTGCACACGTTTGTCAAGTGATTGCACCAAATTTAAAGAAAGACTTGGTATTTTAGGGACATGTGATATGTAAAAATGTAATATAGGTTGTCTGATTTAAAGTCCATGATCAATAGATGTCTGTAAAAAAAAATTAGAGCAAAACACAATACTTGTCATATGATCTATTGTAGTCAACTGTTGAATTATATAATAGCCTTTGACTCTATTTAACCAAATGATAAAAATTATATTTTGTTCTAATCTTTTGCAATTGATATCTTTAAATCATGGCCTTCAAATCAAATAGCTTAGATGATATTTTCACATAGTAGAGGTCGGCAAACTTACAAGTCTTTCTCTTAAATTCAATGCAATCCGGTGCAATCACTTGAAAAGAGCGTGCAGGTAATATATAAAGGGATGAGATAGAAGCCTTGAGAGAGACATGTAAGCATGGGTCAAAATCTCGGGTTACCGATACGTATCGTCCGAGCTCCAAAACGATACGTATCGGTATCGTCCGATACCGAACAATACATTGAATGTATCGTTCGGTATCTGCCATACAACTGAACGATACGGTACATTGAATGTACCGTATCGTTCAACTCCAATACCGATATGTATCGTCCAATACGTATCGGTATCAGACGAAATTTTGATCCATGCGTGTAAGGATTTAATAAGGTTAGTGTTTCGAGCAAACCACATTATGGTACATCAATCTCCCTTAAACAAAAGAAAATTCCATTGACTGCTTCAAAACGGTTTATCAATCATCCACATGATAGATCTTGATATCATAATCCTACCATTTAATGGTCAGATATTGATTCAATCCTAAATATTCTCTAAATATTTATAAATCCTAATTAATATAATCTTTTCTAAAATATAAAATATTCATTTAATCCTAAATATTCTCTATTATGGGGCACCCCTAGTGTCCATGTTCTCTCCACGTTTTGAGGCGCCCCCTAATAGCTGGAGAGTTAAGATTAAAGTTGGTCTATGGAGCATGCTTGCCCTAAGTAACACTTGCGAGATGAGAATACTAGATTTGAGGTAAAACGAGTCTACTTGGCTTAATATGACATCCATCTGGCCTTGTGTTGCCTCAAATGACTTTTGAACCATGTTATCGAGTGCGCATTATCATATAGATCAGTACTTTAAGATTCACTATGATGCAAACTGTGAGAGAGAGAGAGAGAAGCAACCTGATAAAGCATTGACTCCATTAAGATAAGTCATAAAGAAAGTGGTGTCTCCTTGTTGGGTTTTGCTATTGAAATCATGGTCACCTTCATGTAGGAGGAGGGGCTTGTTAAGAGAGAAATCATCTGGCTTGATTTCTATCTGGTTTGTGAAGTGAGAGTATGAGGATAATGAATCGACGGCCATTAATCAAGTAAAGAAAATACACAGCCCTTTGGGGAGCATTGCTTCTTTGGAGAGCACCCCTCTCTTCATTTATAAGCTATGATGACTTGGATGTTAAATGCAGAGATAAGGCAAATACGCATATTTAAAGCACATGGATGGGGCCAATAGAGATAAGGCATGCACATGCTTATATAAAGAATTTGTCTGCAATGAACCAAACGGCTCATAGCAGACATCTTAGAAAATGAGTTTAACTTCTTATGAGCTTTTAGTATAGACGTGAATATTTATATTCTTTAACGTATGCGTATGTCTCAAGGTATAATCACTGCACATATAACAAGCGATTAGTTCATTGTCTCGTCTATAGTGACCACAAATGTGTTTCTCTCTGAAAAAACATGTTTAAAAAAAGTTTTTTGAAAAAAGTCTCAAGTATAAGTCTCGGGTATCGGTTTGTCGATGACCGATACCACTATCAAAAATAAGATTATTAGCAACAGGTTTTTACTGTAAAAAATTGTCGCTATTAACAAAAAAATTATTAAAGGCTATTAAGACTATTAACGGCAATTTTGTTAATAGCGACACTTTTTGACTGCCTCTAATAGTCTTATTTTTTGTAGTGACAACTTGACTGATACCAATACATATCAGCCTATTTTTTTGAAAAAAAAAAAAAGAAAATCTACGTCTCGACCGAAATCGAGACATATAGGCCAATACGGTATCCGATATCCAAATTGGGATACTGATACGTATCGATTTGCCGAGAAACCGATACATATCGCCAATACGTTTGTTATCGGCCGATTTTTCATACCTTGGTTAGAAGTTCATCCACATCACACAATCACATAGACTTGTGAACTGCTCCACCCATACGAGAACAACTCAATGAGCAAACCCTTCTTCTCCCATTAACCATATCTGATGTTGACTTTGTCATCTTTACTCTTATATAAAAAATAAAAATAAAAAATTTGTGGGACCAGTCTAAAACCGGTAGAATTCGAAAAGCATATAAAGCTGGTCTTACTATCTTTTATTTATATATATATATTGAAAAAGGAGTGAAGTTTATCCTTTAATTTATTAATTGATTCTAATCAAATAACTATTAGTAGCTATCGGCCAAATATTTTATCCCCAGCCGTATGGTTAATTGATCCCAATTAGAATAAAAATTCATCTATATTATCAACACGTCATTGTTTTTTGTCAATTTTTTTTCTTTTTTTGTATAATAATTTAGGCGTAGCACTTAGGAAAAAGACAGATTACATGTGAGGAAGCGTGAACGATAATCCCACATCACTTGAGTTTCATGACCTTGCACTACAAAAAATAAGACTGGCTGCCACTACAGCTTAGGGGCAGCACTTAAGGAATAAATCACACACAGCAAAATACTCACATTGAATGATACATAGGGCAATAAATCCCACACAATACTCTTCATTTTTTGTCCGTCTACTAATCACTTTGAACTTTTTTTAATTACTAATTTGGTGAAAGGGTACCACTACAAAAAAATGACTATTGGCAGCAAAAAAACTGCCGCTATTGAAAAAAAACTGTCTTTGCTAGTCTTGTCGCTACCAAAAGCTGTCATTACAACCCTTAATATTACGTGCCGCTGAAACGCCTTATTTTTGTAGTGTACCCTTATATGCAACCATATATTCTTGCTTTGCAAAAAGATTTATAAGGTTTATGCATACAAATTTTATTTTATTTTTCTTTTCAAATGGTTATGCATACAAAATTGTTGACTACAATGGATAGGTTATGACTATTCTCACCTATTTAATACTAAGTACCATATAGTTTTTTCACAGGCAAAAATTATTGATTGGTTTGAATTAGACGATGGAGATTAATTTTTGTTCCAATCTTCCTCACTATAGATCTTAAGATCATGGCGGACCTGTCAGATGGTCAAATGTTGATTCCACATTGCACATGTCCCTAAAAGTGAAGGTCAACACCTTTTCCCATGATCTAAGTGACTTTTGGGGATGTTTGTTATGTGGTATCAACATCCGACAGTTGGATAGGCGCTCCATAATCTTAAGATCTATAGTGAGGAAGCTTGGAACAAAAAACAATCTTCATTGTCAATACTTTTCGTCTGTGAAAAAAATATATGGTACTTACTATTAACTCAGCGAGATTAGCCATACCCTTATGGATATTATTCTCCTCTAATCTTTCACACAATAGATCTTAAGATTATGAGTTTTTCATCAAATGGTCATTGAATTAGCTTAGAAGGGGGAGTGAATTGGCTATAAAAATATTGTAGCTAAGTCAAAACTATGATCAGCATTGCAAATCATTTCACACCACCACAAGTACACAAGAAACATTCATGTCCGTTTTTTTTGAGAATTCTGGGACACTTGGGGGAGCTGAGTTCAAAGTAGCTGTGCAATGTGCTCTTTTTATTTTTTAATGTATGAGTAAGGTCCTAATAACGTCATGTGAATTAAAAAAAATAAATAAATAAATAAAGTTAAAAAGAGCCTTACAAACATTGTGAATGAGCTGTAGACCATAACACTGACGAATCCCCACCAACAATCCTAATAAACTTTTTGAAAATCGACCTAATCCAGATCTGCCCGTCATAGCTTCTGATTTGACGCACAATCGCCAATGCTCATATGACGATCCACTAGAATCCACGGACAAAAATACACACCAAAATTCACGAGTAAATAGAGGGAGCCATTACTTGCATAGGATCTTCAAGTGATTGCATTGGATTGTACCGAATTTAAAAGAAAGACTTGTAAGTTTGGCGACATTTACTATAATGAAAACACTATTTAAGCCGTTTGATTTGAAGGTCAAGATTTAAAGATATCAATTGCAGATGATTAGAACAAAATATAATTTTCATCATTTGATTAAATGCAGTCAAAGGCTATTATATGATTCAATAGTTAACATCAATAGATCATATGACAAGTATCATGTTTTGCCCATATTGCATTTTTACATATTATATGTCCCTAAAATACCCGATCTTTCTTTAAATTTGGTGAGATCACTTGAAAACTATGTACATGTAATGGCTCCCGTAAATAAATCAGGAAGGATTTTTATAATTTAAAAATCAAAGTATAAATTCATGAAGAACAAAATAGGTAGTGCCATAGTAGGGCTTAGAGTCTTTCAAACGGTTTCGGAAGAAAGTTTAGTTTTAGAAACTTAAGGGTTTGAGTAGTAATTTTTTGAAAAATATAAGAAAATGATTTATAAATCCAATAGATTTCAACTCTTTGAGAATTCATTATTTCTCGGTGTTTGGATTGAGTAATTACATATAGAAAATAGAAAATTAGCATTATTGACAGAAATTATGTGCGAGAGAGAAAAATTAAGAGAGAGAGAGAGAGAGATTTGGAGAGAGACGGAAATTAGGAGAGAAAAATTAAAAGAGAATCTTAGAGAGAGATTAGCATATACAGCGAAAGAGAATATAGGGGAGAGAGATTCGTAGTGAGAAAGAGAAAATTAAGAAAGAGCGATTAAGAGAAAGACTCAAATAGAGAGATTAGGAAAAGAAAAAGAGGGGCATCATCTTTAGTATACACAACACACTCCAAATAAAAAATTAGTAAAAGATAGAATGAAGAAGAGAGAGAGAGATAAAGAGAATGATAAGAGAGAGCTAAGAGAGAGAGAGAGAGAGAGAGATTTTTATTTTTATATATTTTTTATTTCTTATCTTTATTTTTTATTTTCTAATTTTATTTTTTATTTTCTACTTTTTTTATTATTAATATTTTTTTAATTTTAATTTATTTATTATTTTTATTTTATTATTTTATTATGTTTTATGATTTTTTATTTTATTTTTATTTTTAATTCTTCGCCAATTGATTGTATTTCAATTTATTCATCAAAAGAGAGTATATAGAGACAAAGAGTTCTCACACAACAAAAAGAGGGCAATTATTTTAGAGGGATTTATTTTTTTTCAATGGAAAAGAAATTTTTAAATTTTCCTATTATTTCTAATGGCATAATCTTATTTCCAAACAAAGAAAATTAGCATATGTCCTTTTCTTTCTCATAGTTTATTTTCCTTTTCTCATATCCAAACCCGCGACCTTAACTTGGTCAAGGTCGACCTTGCCTATTTTGGCGATTGACCACAATGCCCCCCTTTAAAGGTACTTTTGTAAACTCCCCCATATTTTTGTAATATCTAATAGACTCTTATGCCTAAAAACTTATTTATCTAAATGCCCCCTCAATTATAAATATCTACTTTAATACCTAAATTATAGGTAAAGAAGGAAGAATCTAGAAAAGTGGTTGACCAGATGGTCCACTAGGCAAATAACAATTAAAATTATTTCTTTTACAATTAAAATTATTTATTTTTTATATATTCTTTATTATTTATCTCTAATTTTTTCTCTCTTTTTTTGGATTTTTACTAAACTTTTAATATATATATATATATATATATATATATATATATATATATATATATATATATATTAGTGAAAAAATATATGAATTTATACTTTTTTTAATATAATTTTTATTGGTCTAGTGCCCAGCCATCCAACTCATTTTCCCGTCAAAGGATAATTATGACATTTTTTTTATGAGTAATAAAAAATATTAAATATTAAAAAAATATATGGGAAGGATTAAAAAAGTAACTTTCAAGAGAGATTTTAAAAAAATTCCCAAAGACGTTTAAGGTGGTATACTCTAATAGCTCTTGGTCTCAATTTATCACTATAGGCAATCTAATACCGTTAAAATCTTGAGCATCTTCACTTTATTTTCTTCACCTCTTAGCGCAGATGTAACAATTCTAGCCTTAACAGGTTATATGACCTTACTATTATATAAAAGTAAAATTAGTTTCTTTCGCATTTCAATAATGCCTAAAATGTCTCTAACTCATATATATATATATATATATATATATATATATATATATATATATATATATATATATATATAATAAATCTCCGATATTTCGATTTAATGTCTTCAAGTTAACTTCTGTAGCAAGTCTCTTTGGTCAAGAAAAAACAGAGTTCTACTCTTAATAAATCTCTGATACCCCAATTCAATGTCTAGGAGTTAACTTTTGTAGCATGTCTCCTTAGCCAACGAAACTCTTTAAAATGGGGTGTTCTTCTAACCCTATTTCTTCTTCTCTTGCTTATCCACCTCTCTGATTTCTTCTTGCTATTTTTAGGTTTTAGGTTATCGTTTATTACATGCATATTCTTGGTGTTCGTAGCAAAAGGAGCACTGGTTTGATAAGTATACTTCTCGTGGCGAATATGGATGGCCGTTTATTTACAGACTTGTGTATGGTATGTGTAGTTGGGTAAGATGGATTGGATTGCTTCTCCAATTCAATCCTTCAACAAATTATTATTATTAAACCGCCACCGGATGAAGATCTAATGGTGGTAATCAAATCACTGTAGAGTCTATATATGAGATGAGTTTGATAGTAGGCGAATGGGTCAGCCCATTTACACTTGACCTGTTGGGTCAGCTTGGACATTATTGCATCAAACATAAAGCCCAAGCTGAACTTGAGGCCAGGTCCCAATATGCATGATATTTGTATTAAAATTGGGTTTTGAACCTAGTCGGCCCAATCGAACTCGGTTTATCTGATTGGGTTAGGCATGTTTGGTACACCCAAACGTCAGGTCACGTCACGTCAGGTCAAGAGCGTTCTAGAAACCTAAAGTTTAGCCTAATCCAACCCATTAACAATGTTAAAGAATATTCTCTTGGTGTATGGCCTGTGTACCTAATGCCCTAGGGTTCTCAGTCGGTCGGCTGAGCCGAGTTTGGGCCAGGCCTTAAATAGGCCGAATATAATTAAGCCCCTTAGAGGTAGTCCATAATCGATTTGATTACTTACCAGTTGAACGAGTAAGTGGGCTGGGCCAACCCATTTATGAATAAAACTGGGTCATGGACAATCGGTTAAAGTTGGACCATGGGCCAGCTTCACAATATCCAAATAAAATGGGTCTTTTGAGTGACGCTAATTTTTAGTCTGGTTGGCTCAGCCCAGCCCATTTGTTTATCATGCCTATATACCCTAGCCCATACGGGAACGATTGATGGCTGAATCGGGCTCAAAGTTCGACCTGTAGAGACCCCTACTAATGCCACCTCTACTGATTACTTACTTTGACCTAGGAAACGAGAACTATAGCCATCACTCCAAATGCATGACCTACGTCAAAGATAAGTGCACCCCACTAGAGAGGGACGATTAATAATGAAACAATCGCATCTAACACCGTCCATCCATCTATCCATCAGTTTACCAGGGTGCGGAGGATATGAGATTTATGTGAAATATTGGGCCAAAAACAATCTCCATTAACTAATATAAATAGTCGATAATTTTTGACATTGGTGCCCTCTAAGATTTCGCATATATATATATATTGGACATCTGAAATGAAATGAGTTTTGTTTAGTAATATTATTAACATGTTATGGATAACAAATTCATTTTCAAGTTATATAATCTCAAATTTTTATTTTTTACTTAATCAAAGTTGTTTTTAATAACTAATTTTAATAAATTAGTTATTAAATTTATTTTTTTTTTCTTTAATAAATCATAAAATATATTAATCAACATTTGAAATACTATATTTATTTATATTCAAATCACCCAATAAATGTCTAAAAATCAAATTCAGTCATTTAAAGATTCTAATGTCCACGTGCACAAGCTTTTTACTAGTATATATATATATATATATATATATATATATATATATATATATATATATATAATATTTTAACGGGATGTTGATTTCACATAACACACCTCAAAAAGTGACAAAGATCATGCTTGCACCATCAAACCTGGTTGTCAGATCTGTTTTTAGTTCAATTTGCATTTGTTCTAAATCTAGTTTGACCTTGACCCTACTAAACTTGTCACGTTTAGTCGGGGAAGGCCCTAACCGATTTAAACTATACCTAATAGATCGGGTCAAAAGCTGCCCGATCGAACCACTGAGCCCTAACCGACTTAAAATAAACTCAATAGGTCGGGTCAAAAGCTGCCAGATCGAGCCACTGAGCCGACATTTGAGCGGGCCTGACTCGGCCTGCTTTATGGGTCAAGTTTAATAACTAGGACTGTCAAAGAGTCGGGCCAGCCCTAAAAGCCCTGCCGAACCGACCCTAAATGTTAGGGCTAATGCCAAATTTTGAGGGCCCTAAGGCAGGGTTTCAGCCTTTAAAATAAGCCCCTGATATTTAGGGTCATGCTAGGATAGGGTATGGCCCAGCTCTAGGCCCATCCTGGGCCTAGATGTATTATATATATAAGTAAATAATTATTCTATACTTTTGTATCCTTCTTTTGAACCTTTAAATCATTTTTAATGGATAGATCGAAGGTTAATTTAATAATTTTTAAAGTCGAACCATCCATCTTTCATATTTTATGTTATTCTTTTCATTTAAAATATATATATAGCATACGAATAACAAAAAAATAAAATAGTAATGTTCGATAGTCCAAAGCCCGGCGTCAGCCCACTAGGGCCAACCATGTTAAAGCCCGGGCTGACCATACTAAGGCCCGCCTACGGCTAGGGCCAAGGCAATACAAAGGCCCGGCCTGGCTCAGCCCATTGACAGCCCTAGTATCAATGATGCGTGGAAAAAAAGAGATAACAAATCATGTCATTCTACTTAATACGACTTGGCTAACACTCTTGGCTTTATTTCCTTCTTGTTAACAAGGTATCAAAAATCGGCCAATATCGATACGTATCGGGTTTTCAGCCAAATCGATACATATCAGTTTGATACGTATTGGTATCCCATATCGGTATCGCTGATACGTATCAGCTGATATGGGCCTGTATCGATCGATACGTCTCAGTTTCAACTGAGATTTTAGTTTTTATAAAATAAAAAAATGGTTGTTACGAATTGGTATAAGTTGATACATATCGGCCGATTCGTATCAACCATGGGCAAATCGATATCCGAGACCAATACCGGTTTTCATACACAAAAATGAAGTATAGAAGTTCAAAAGTGATTGCCACTTTCTTAGAATGCTACCCAAAGAAAGACTCGACGACTATGGAAGAAATTTGTGGATTCAAGGAAATGAGAAGGAAAGCATCACCTCCTACACAACGAGTAGCATCAAAGAGATGGTTTTTCTCAAGGGCTTTTTAGAAAATAACACCTAATTTAAGTTAACTTTATGAAAACATACCTGATTTTTTTAGTTTTAGGAAAACAAGGCCTATGATTTTAGATCCCTAGTGATTCAATTAAAAATAAGAATCGTTTTTCATCCAAAATAAAAAAAAGACTCGTTTTGGGTAGATCAGCTACCCAAAAATGTGATTTCAAAAGAAAAAATCAAAGTGAGAGTCACTGTTCAATCAATTTGGTATATTGGTTTTGAGCATATTTGACTACTTTCTCAATTTTAGATATGCATAAGATGAAGGATCAAAGTTTTGGATTTCGTGGGAAATTTCGGCCGAAAATTTGAGTCTAGTCTGAAATTTAAATTTCGGTCCCTCAAATTTATTTATTTTAAGCAAAAAACACACCGAAAAAGGTCATATTTTTTTATTTAATTTATTTTTAAGACACCCAAAGGTCTTAAAATCAATATATATATATATATATATATATATATATATATAAGATCCATCGCATGGACTCCATGCCTCCATGGTGTGTCACGTACTCACGTGCATCATAGCTTTTCAGTTTTCATTTCGATTTTGGATTGGACCTAGCTGACACGTGCGCTAGCTTGATGTCCGGTTTGTGAACACATTTAAAGTTATAAAAAAAATAAAAATTTGACCTATAGTTTTTTTAAAAAAATCAAAAATAGTCTAAATACAAATGCCATTTTGGTTTTTTTTTCTTCTTTAAAAGCAGCCCATTTAGAATAAACCTAAGTTGTGCTTGAGGTTGCTCTTTGGGGCAGCCCACTTTAAAAATCGGGTTAAAGGGCTTTCTACTACCTACCAAACCATTAAACTGCTCTTTGCCTCGAAAGAACAAGCCAATATTAATTAAGAAAAATACAAACTTCTCACGAATATCATCACATTTAATTGGGACCAAAGTCAAAACCACATAGAACTTCATAGCCACATAGAATTTCTCGCGGGCTCTTCATCGTCATCTTGATCGTTGCGGCTTTGATGAGGTTTACAATATGCATCTCCACCGTAAGGATATTAGTACGAGCCGCCAAATAATTGAGATACGAAGTTCATATGAGGTTCGTAAGTTAGTGGATGGATGGGTATAGAGGTAAATAATAAATTCTTCTGCTCATTTTGATGGAACCTAAACTAACCGAAAGAATGCACAGTTTCTGAAATGTAGTCCCTTTCATGTGGTGGAGTCACCCATGATTCTGCTTCTCCCCTTCCTTCCACCCCACCGCCACGGAGTGTAGGAGTGTCAACATGGGTACCTATGCTGTCATCTTCCCATTGACAGATCCCTTCAGAATTCTGACCATAATATGCACCTCCTGGTGAGGGTACCCATGTTTCATCCCCACCATCATCATCATCATCACCACCATCACCATCATCGCCCCCATCATCATCATCGTCATCTGACGGTGAAACAATACATCGTAATCGTCTTTTCCTTCGAGGTCGTGATGATCCAGATGGACCCTCTTCGGCACTGTCTTCGGCCTGCCTCTCTAGTCTATCCAACCATTCTATTCCTTCACTATCGAGCACTGCTTCTTCTCTCTCCTCAATCCACTCTCTCAACGGGTCTACTTCATCAAATATGTTGCCCAATTAGATGGGATTGAATGACTCATTAGCTGACATCAATGCGAAAAATCAGTATTATTAATATTTACTATTATTGAAAAAAAATTTATATATAAACAATAATGAAAGGAAAATTATTACCGCGCGACACCCTGTTGATGTTTCTCACCCTCAACCTCATGTTATAGTGACAGTAGATCAGGTCTTGCAGTCTTTCCATAGTGACTCGATCACGGGTCTTTGTGTGGATGAGAGAGAAAGTGCACCAGTTCCTCTGACAATTTGAACAGAAGGTGGTCTGAGAGATGACACGCATTGCAACCTTTTTCAATATAGGAACTTCATCTGCATCCAGTGGCGGAACCAGGATTTTCATCTAGCCGGGGCACAAGATAAATTAGATTTAATTTTTTATAAATTATATTATTTATATAGCACTCTCGCTCCTATCTAATTCAAATAAGAAATCCAGGAGGTAAGAACTCGCGCGAAACAAAAATAGATACTTTAAAGCACGCAAGTAAATGATCCTCTCTTGTTATAATTTTGGCTAGAAAATCATGAACATTGAGATTTCGCTTCTAACCTTTGGGGGATCTCATGTGATGTCATTACAAGCTTCCCCAATTTGTTAATGTGCGTCTGGGGCCCCAAGTAACTTGAATCTCATGTCAATTTAGTTAGGCGGGCCGAAAATGAGTGTCTATAATTTGATGGGTCAATGACATAATAACACCGAAACAGTTTGGTGCATTGAATTTGAGCACCTTAGTTAAATAGTGGATATATATTGGATAATGCCTAAATTTTTTTAGTGGTACCTCATCGATCTTGTCCAAGTTATGTGACACATGATCCTCAAAATGGGAGCTGCATTGTGTGGAAGATTGGTCCGAAAAATAATCTGCATTGTTTGATCTCAAGATATCAATGGGTTGCAGTAAGTTTCGGAAGTAAGCGCGAACAAAGATACTCATATAAATATTGGTAGCAAAGGTACTCATAAATATGGGTAGCGTTATTTATACTCATTAAACTTGTGAAGAACACACGCATTTTCACCATAAAAATCAGACTGGCTTGAATCAGGCGATGGAGATCATTTTTCATCCCAATCTTCCACACAATAGATCTTGAGATCATGGTGCACCTATTAGATGGTCAAATCGTGATTCCACATGGCACTCATCTCCAAAAGTGATCATGATCATGTGCATACCTATCAAACGATCACTTTTGGGTATGTTTTCCACATTGAATCAACATATGACCGTCTGATAGGTGCACCATGGACTCAAGAATTATTGTGTGGAAGATTAGGATGAACATCTTCATCATCTAATTCAAGACAATCAATGGATTTTTATGGTGGAATTGTGTGCATTCTTCACAAATTTAGTTTAACGCTACCCTATTAGAATGCACAGATCGGATGGTTAAAACCTCTTAAAAATTTTGATTTTTGAGCCCATGTCTTTCAACTTATGATCTATCATTTTGACGGTGCAAATGGCCCACACCTTGAATCATCAATGGAGAGTCGTGCCCTTAGCTAATGATCCCACTCAAAACACTTCAAGCAAAGTGAACTTTCACGAACTAGCATGTGCATAACTAAATGCGCATTTCTCAAAGTGAACTTTCACGGACGAGCTTGTGCATAAAAAAAGTGCATTTCCCATGCTTGACCTTGTGGACAAAACTAATTAATCTAAAGGCATTTGAAGGATGACAGAGAGGGTGTCAAGTAGGAAGAGGCATTTGAAGGATGATAGAGAGTGTTAGGTAGGGAGAGAGGTTGTCCAATGACTTTTTAAAAAGAAACAAATAAAAAGGATGTCAGGTAGGGAGAGGGTGTCAGAGGGCCTTAAAAAACAAAAATAAATAAAAAATATGTGAGAGAGGGTGTCATGTAGGGAGAGAGGGCTTCAGCAGACTTTTAAAAACAGTAACAAATTTTATTTTTTTTGGGTTTTGGGGTTTTGACTGTGAGCGCTCGCTCGCACTTGCCCACACGTGGTTCCGCCACTATCTGCATCCCCATAGTGCATCCACCAATCTGCTATAAATAGTAAATGAAATATTAAGTCTCTCAAAGTAAATGACAATATGATGTTCATACGAAAAATTTAAAAATTGAAATTGAATTACATGATTTATCATTATACATTTCCCTTGAGGCGAGAGGGGTACTAAATTTTCCTCGTCTTTTCTTAAAGAAATCGAGTTGTATAAAATTTAGAGCATCATATTGTTAGATAATATAAACTATAAATTGTAAATAAAAAATATATGGTATAAAGTGTAAGGTCTAAAACAAATTCTCACTTCTCGCATGGCCCTCCCTTGGTCTGCCAAGTCAGACACCATTCTCCGAATAACATTGCACGTAGAGGCATACTCCTTATAGGTCGTAGTGAGTTGCCTATTGTATTGGTAGATGGGGTTGAGGAAGTGACTTGTTAAAAGTTAAAACCATTCATTAGTGATTTAAGGATTCATGCAACATTATATTAAAATATTTTAGAAACTTAAACAACAATATGCGTACCAGCTCCATGCAAGTCTTGGTGGAATTTTTTTCTCACCATTCATCGATATTTTCCAATATATTTTGTAGCTTTTAGGGAATTTATATTTAATGGTCAGTTTAGCCTTCTTCATTGCCTCATACAAATAACCCATCATAGGCTTATTGTCCCCATCGACGAGTCTCAAAACTTAGACCAATGGCTCAGTGACATTCAACACAATCTCCATCCTACCTCCATTGCCAATGGTCGTTTCTTTTTTAGAAGTTTCCTTTCGTACTCGGTCCATGAAGGCAACCCACACAAAGCTTTCAAACCATTCACGTGTCTCAACATGCTTTGCATTGCTATAAAGTTGGTAGCAAAATGAGTGATTACCGATCTTACCAAGTCCACATTTTCAGTAAACGATTTCATGACATTTACCAAACTAGCACTTTAGTATATGAAGCTGGAGATCATCTTACTCTTCGTGATGATCTCTTTAAAGGAAGGGAGAGTCGAAAGGTCCTCAAACATAAAATCTAAGTAGTGAGCCGCACATGGTGTCCAATAGAGATGTGGGTGTCTCTCCATAAGTTTGATGTTGGCGGCTTTATAATTAGCCGCATTGTCAGTTACTATTTGGACGACTCTCTCTTCTCCAATATCTCAAACCACCTCATCCATAAGTTCAAATAAATATTTTACGCTTCTAACCTCTTTTGAAGCATTTACGAATTTCAAAAAAATTATTCCTTCATCACAATAAACCAGAAAGTTTATAAGGGACTGCCTGGTATGAGTCGTTCACCCATCACACATGATGGTGCAACCCCTTTCATCCCACACTTGATGAAAGGTCTTCATGTATGCATCGACCTCCATAACTTCATCTTTAAGGAGAGGCCCATAAACCTGATAAGCCGATGGTAAAGTCACTCATTGTCCGGCCTTTGCTTGAGTGTCCATCATCGTGGTAAAATACGGTGATTCGACCACGTACCCGACACGTGATTATACGCTAAAAACTTTGTTATGACCTTACCTAACCTTCTTCCCCATGTTTTTAAGAGGGTATTAGAAATCTTGGGTTGTCTGACACTTTGGCTCGCTCCTAAATAAATAAGGATCGATCGGCCCTACATATCTTCTACTGAAGGAAGCACTGATCGGTCCACTCTCCTCCACATTATATGGTACTTGCCTTGACCCTGAACCCCTCTCATGATAAGAGGGTCCACTCAAACCCCTTTCAAACCTACACATTTCGGCTTCTTCATCTTCTTTTCTTTGATGTTTGGCTAGACTAATTTTGGTAGCCCTCCTAAGGTCACAAAGTTCATCACGACCTTCATCATCTTCACATACTCCAGTAACTTCTTCCGTTCTGATACTATCCAATAATTGTTTCTTTTTTCTTTCAGTCACGGTATGCTTCCCTTTTGAGTCAGCAATCAACTGTTTGATCATTTGTATAACCTCTTTTGACACTTTTGTACAAGCTTGTACCTCTCCTCTTGCACCAGCAAGATATTGCTTCAACCTACTTACTCCACCACCCATCATAACCTGCCCACAGTAATTGCATTTTGCATTGAGTCTATTGGGACCTACAGGTCCCTGTTGTCATGTCGGATCTAACTGTAACGACCCTAAAAATTTAAAACTGAATTTGTGGTGTTAGATTTGTTTTGCACAGAGCGTGGTGTTAGTGCTCCATACCGGAACCTATCCTAGTTGAAAAAGTACACATTTTGATTTTTCAAAAAGGTTTTATATTTAAAATTATCCTTATTTGACACAAGTTGTGTAGTGGCCTAGTGGTTGAAAGACTTTGGTTATAAACAAGAGGTCTAAGGATCAAATCTTACTACGTGAGTTTAAACCTCTATTTTAAACCTTGAAATAAAAGCCTATACACCCTTATTTAGTGTGACCGCTTAACACCGAATTAATGCCCATATATTATAAATAAGAAAGCTACGAGAACCCTAAACCATTATTATAAGAATTCTTCTTAAAAACTCTAGCCGTCACTCCATCTTCTTCTATAGCCACCCTTTTCTAAAAACACCCTAATCTCTTTTAAATCTCTTGTGTGTTCTTCCACAAGAACCACCGTGGTATTTTTCTATCATCAAATCGAGGTGAAGACGGCGTAATCGTGGACGGCCCATCGTGTGGACGCCGATCTCTATCGCCCTAACCGCCGTCGATTCGCCGAGCACGCTTCAAGAGGTGGGTACCCATCCATCCATCTCGTCCTCTCAGATCCCGTCGCGTAGGATACGGTTCGATCATGTATCGACGGGTTAAATAAAAAGAACCTATTTTCCTTTCTAAATAATATTAATTTAGGATTGAAAGATGTTATTTATCTTTGTTCTGATATTATTTATTTATTTATATATTTAATTTATTTTGAAACCTTACTTGTTTTATTTTTAACTTAATTATTTTAATTGGAGTAAAAACAATAAACCCAATTAATATTGCCGCTCGGTCGGTTAACTTGGTTGAATGGTGCATAGCTATTTTATATTGAATATTATATATATTAGTCTTCTTCATTATTATCAATTCAACTGATGTGATTTTATTATATTATATGTATTGCTAGTTTCACTCAATTGGTTACATTGCCTTAAAATTTAGAAGGTAATCTGTGCGTTGCCTTTTAACCGCTATAATATGGCATCTTTTATAAGAATAGTAATATATTCATGTCCAGAAAAGTGACTGTCTTCTTATTGTTTATTTCTATAAATGACAATTGCCCATAAAAACTCGTACACTTCGTGGGTTTCTTTCGTTTCCAACCTATCGCCTAATTCTATTTTACTTTATTTGGTCGAGTTCTATTTTTATGGGTGAATATTTAATTAGAACTTGTGCTTTTATAAGAATATATTATATTATAAACACTTATAACTTAAACTAAATATCTATTAAAATATTATATAATAAAGTGTTATACAACTTACAGTTATATAATAATATATTTTTACCTAATTGTTCTACTTAAGTACCTATTTTATTGCAAAAATAAAGCAATAAAATTTTGTCTTATAAGACACATGCAAGGTGTCATTCCTTATTTCGAATTCGTACCCTTCTTAACTCATTTGATGTTGGACCGTGACCCATCTAATGTTGGACCGTGACCCATCTGATGTATCGGACCGTGACCCACCTGATGTGGATCTCGACACATCTGATGTTAGACTTTGACCTATCTGATGTGGACCAACCCATCTGATTTTATTTCATAGGATGATATTAAATTAATTAAAGTATCTCTTACAATATATGATGATATATTTAAAGAGAAAGTGATTTTAGATAGTAATATAAAATTAATAAATATTATACACTTATATTTTAGTATTATTTTATTCTCATATAAAATAAAAGTACTTGATTACTATCTTATTTTAATATTATAAAATTATCTTATAAGGTACATGAGTAATAGTATCCCCTGTCAGAGTTCAATTAGTTTCCTTTCCATAGATGGGTCGACTGATTAAAACCAATCAATCGATCTTGAACTAAATGACAACTTACACCTCATTAAATCTAATCTATCGATTTTCATTTTTCGATCGATCGATTTTCATCCGAATAGACGACCTGATTCACACCAAAATTTTACTATTGTACGACCAAAAATTTAGTGCACATTAATCACTTGCATTTTCGATCGATGGTCGTGATGTACTCCACTTTAAATTGCATTGCCCCTTTTTATTTGAGCATTTAATTATAGTATACTAGATATATATATATATATATATATATAAATATCATTTCATCGCTTCAACGCGATCACTTCGAAAACACAAAGTGTTAGAACTTCGATGCCTTTATGAAATCGAACTCTGACCTTTACGATTATCGAAATCACACTTATAACCCTATTCTATAATTATATTGGTATGTTATGTAAATAAATATAAATATAAACATAACCAAAATCTAAGTGTAAATTATTCTATATGTGTGATATTTTTGTATTTGGAACTTAATCAATATATACGAGTTAAGAATATGTTAGATCATGAGTACGAGAGTGTATGAGATCATGCGTACGCTTGAATATGGTGACTCACTGAGATGGTATCGAAGCGAGGAATACACCGTATTCACACGCCTTACAACTCATGGTGGAATGGGACCCATGACGAGTTGGGTGAGTGTGAATTCAGTGTAACTTCGTATACGGTGGCATATACAGTGATCTTGTGACAGCCCGAATTTCGGCACCCCGATACCCGTGCCATCAGCACGATCATCTTGACCGTGCCCTTTAGCTAAGCACGGAACACTGGTATATCAAGCATGCGAAAAGTATAATAAACGAAATTGCGGAATTTAAATCTATATTAATTAACTATCCAAAAGACAGTTCTAACCTCATGCCTCTACATGAGTGGAGAACCGATCCTAACCATCGATGATAGCAATCATCACGGATGGTTCGTCCCAAAAGAATGATCCCAATTCTATATATATATATACATGGTTTAAACAGAATTAAGGCTTGACATACCAAGCCGTACAAAACTCTCTCTAAAATCTCTCAAAGTGGCACAACGGAGTCCTCTAGAAGAAGTCCTCTGGAGGTGGCTCCAACTCTTGGCCCAAGCCGCAGAGTGGGCTCATAAGTCGGCGTCTCACAGGCCTCAGAGCCTCGTGTTTGCTAGTAAGTGGACCTCATTATAGTCTATAGGGTGACTACATCCCTGGCTCAATAGGGAACAAACACGGTTGAACATATAAATTATAACTCACATATATTCCATGATATGCCATGCATGATGTATCTATGCTTATTGATGAAACAAGAAAAAGCATTTCATTTTATGTTGATTACTTGTATTTTCATTTACTCATGAATGATGCTTAAAAGGCCTAAAGCAAAACTTAAACTTTCAACTTAAGTAATCCCCGAGCAATATAGCATCGTGCCCCGATGACATACCCATCATCGTCATCTATATAGACACTTTTATCCGTATTCTCGGAATACAAATAGTATCAAGCCCCTTTCCCTGGGATTGGTGGGTTTCACTTGTCTCAATCAACACCTGGGTGTGCTTACTATGTACGGATAAGCCTCCGCACTGGCCTACGGTTTCGCCGCCGTATCGGTCACGGATATCCTGCCGTGTCAGTCGTGGATATCCCGCCACGTCGGTGGGGTACCCTATCAAACCTCAAATAACAAAAATATCGGTGCCTTACATATAGTTATTCACCGTGTAAATGTGCTATCTTATATCAGTTAGGCCCTATCAAACATGATTCAATCCTTGGATACATCCCTGGGATGTATCCATTTACTTGCATCACACCTGATGCTCTTATCTCTTTACTTCTTCATCCCCTGGGGATGGCTCATTATGTTTACTCTTATGAATGTCACACACACACCTTTCACAAATTCTTAAGAAATAATAATTGAATTGAATTCTATATCACTACATACATGCTCTTGTAAAATAAGGTACATGTTCAAGGTGTTCCCTACCTCAAGTCTTCATTTGATCAATGCATCAAGGTCCCACGTGGCTCCTTGTACACTAGTCCACACGTACCACCTATGGTACCACATAACAGGTGAAACACATCACAAAGGATGCAATAAAGAAGGTATAAGACCCTCCAAGAATCTTAAAGTCAAACCCAAAAGTCAGCATAATTTATCTCAGTCGATTAATCGAATTCCAAAATCGATTAATCGAAGGTCAATATCGATTAATCGAAGTAATTTCGATTAATCGAAATTCTCTGTTTCGCAAAGTCGATTCTCAGTTCGAACAGTCGAGCTTTCATTCGATTAATCGAATCCAATTTCGATTAATCGAAATTCTCCTTTTCGCAAAGTCGATTCTTAGTTCGAACAGTCGAGTTTTCATTCGATTAATCGAATCCAATTTCGATTAATCGAAATTCTCTATTTCGCAAAGTCGATTCTCAGTTCGAACAGTCGAGTTTCACAAATTGATTAATCGATCCCAAATCGATTAATCGAAAACTAAAATCGATTAATCGAAATCCCATTTCGATTAGTCGATTTTTCCTCAAGCCATTTCCTCCAACCCCTGGGGTCCACTGGAGGTTCTCAGTCGATTAATCGATCCCCAAATCGATTAATCGAAATCCAAAGTCGATTAATCGAAATCAAATTCGATTAATCGAAATCGGGGTCTTCTGACTTTTCAACTTCTTGGCCAATTTCGATTAATCGAAACCCAATTTCGATTAATCGAAATTGTCAGATTCAGCCCTTTTCGAGCTGTTCTTCCCTATCCTTTTTCCACACTTTTTGTTCTATTTTTCTAGCCCATTATCCTATAATTTAGCCCACTTTCAACCACAACTTAACCCCTATAATCTATGCATTTTATTTACAAAAATTTTACCTTGAATAGATCTCAAGTTGATTTCAAATCAAATGGTTGGAAGGCTAGGTTCCAAATTTGGCTCTAATGATCCAAATCGTGTTGAATCCGCTTTTATCGCTTGAATCTCCCTTCCAATCAGCAATAATTCCTCTCTCTCTCTCTCTCTCTTCTTTACTCTCCTTCAACAACATCAAACCCTTGCTTTTAGGGCTATTAAACCCTTTTATCCTCTTTCTCACTTGTGTGTTGAGCACATACACCGCGGTAGGTGTATGCGACTACACCTTCACAACACACACCACATAGGCATTCTATTTATCACATCTCGTCCGTTCATTACGCCACATACTAACTGTTGGACTTCCATTTGGTCAAACCTATGACCGATCGGGCACGGATCCCGAGGTCATAGTTTAGTGTGATTTTTTTCGAGCTATTACAGATCTTATCATCCCGAGTTTTAATACGAGAGGATAAGATATGAGATATGATACGAGAATCGGGCGTTGGGCCTTTAGCTGTGGTGAGATTTCTTTTACGGTCACGTGAAACTCAAAATATTGGCGTCCATGTACGAATGCAACACCTCTATGGTAGTATAAACTATCACACGAAGTACATCCAGATTACTACGGAACCTTTTTCTTAGGAAGCGTGAATTAGGAAAGTTGCCTCACTATAGTTTGTTCTAGGATTAAGGATAAGAGTATGATAAGATATGAGTATGAAATAAGATAAGTTATGATACGAGTACGATAATAAGACATCGCTGTATAGGCCAACAAAAGATAAAGAACTTAAGTCTCTGTACGTGTCGTTCCTTGTGTAGCCACCGTAAGGGCAACAACGTCTTTCAGTCAAGACGGATCTCTGGGAGAGATTATGAGTATGAGTATGTTATGAGTGAGTTTGGCCATTATGTCTCCCCATTGGCTGGATGGTGGAGTATGAGTATGACACGAGGGCGTTATAATATGGTGGTATGATACTATGTTGACCCTCCCATAGTAGCACAGTCGTTTAGGATTTCACGAGTATGTTAGTTATGCTCATGCGATGTACAGACGTATGTGCGAGAATGATAATAAGACATGATAGGATATGTTATGAGATATGGTAAGGTACGTTAGGATATGAGTGTCTAGATCATGGTCTTGCATTTATGATATGAGTTTTACGATATGCATGTGATTTTGTCATTCTTTTGCTATCTGCTTTGAGATATTATGTTTATCACTCACAAGATGCACCCACAATGCACCTGAGTAGTATGGGGTGGATTGGTGTATCCCATCGAAGTTTACGTGACTGAGTAAACTCATCCCACGATAATTTAACAGCTGCAGGTGACTATACCGACGGTGTGGACGTGGGTTTCTCTGATCTGATTAGTGCTGAGAACGTCGACCCAGTGGACGTTGATTACCAAGAGCCTTTGGAGGGTGACATTACCGGTTATCAGGAGGACTACAGTGTTGATTTTGATCCGAGCACCGGATATTGATTTAGTAGACTCGGTATTGGATTTTGCCTTATATCATTATCATTGACTCTATGCTTTCATTTTTATCGGATTTGTCTCCGATTTGACTTACATGTTACCTGTGGATTAATAGCATTTTATCAGATTTATTCAGCATTTATGATTATTTTATATTCCACTATGGTATGTTGGCTTTCACGGATTTCGTGGAACCATTATTGCGCGAGAACTCTGATTAGGTGTATGTCCGCTTAGCATATCCGGGGATATGTGCGGGTCATAACTCGGAATTCTAGGCCCTCGGGATGGGGTAGAATTTCGGGTCATGACAGAGTGGTATCAAAGCATCAGGCTTTACTTTCTGTGGACTTTGAGATTTAAGTTATTATGAGTTCTAAATCCTTGAAATTTTGAAACAGGATTACGATGGCACCGCGAAGAAATGGTGAGGGATCTTCATCCCAAGGAGATGAAAGTGAAATCGCACGTATGTTACGTGAGTTGACAATTCGCATAGAATGACATGTGGCCCATTGAATGAGGCCCATCAAAGAGACGCCAGATTGATCCAAGGTTCAACCAAGAATGGAACAACAGGCCAAAACTTATCAGGACCTGATTGCCCAGCAACTGAACAATCCTGCCAATCGATGTTCGGGTACACCTCCACCAACGCCTCGATTTGATAACTATTATAACGGATATGTGACTTTCTCCAGGGCTCGACCTCCGCACTTCCACGGACAGTTGGATCCTGATACCGCTGATGATTGGATTACACAAATAGAGAAAATTTTTAAAGTCTCTACTCCAGCAGAAAATGAGAAAGTGCCTTGGGCCGTGATGTGCTTGCAAGGCGATGCACAAAATTGGTGGACATCAGCGAAAAGATTAGTAGACAGGGAAGAAGAAGAACACTGGACTTGGCAGCAGTTCAGAGAAGTATTTTATAATAAATATTTTACCGATGCCACCAAGACTCAGAAAAAGAGCGAGTTCTTAGCACTACCATGGCATATTTTATGACACCGCACGCTTGTTATGGCGATAAGCGGACATACACATAATTCTTATATCGATTTAGCATATGGATTAAGACATTTAATAGTATCATTTAAAAATAAATGATTCAAGAAAACAATAGCGGAAAACGTAGATGACGTTAATTAAGTGATAAATCCTAACCATACATCTATAATCGAAAGCAAGCAGAGGTTTTACGTAGAATAAAATAGTCCCAACGCAAACCCAAAATTGGTGCTGAAAAATAAAAGTATCTAATAACAAATCTCCCCTGAAAATAATAAAACTATGACTAAAGAATCTCTCAATGCTCAAAGTAGTCTGCCGGATCTATTCCCTCGTCCAGATGGTAGCCGACGTCTTCACTCTCATGAGCCGCATCAGGAACAGCAGCATCCCTATCCTCAGTGATGGAAAAATCAGAGTTCTCACCTGCAACTATTAGTTTTGGGGAGGGGGTAAGTTTACTCAGTCACGTAAACTCAGCAGGTTGCACAATCGATCCACCATAAAATATCCAAGTGATCGTGTGTGGAATCGCTTGAGTTGCGGTATATTTTGAAATAAACCAAACAGCTATAAATGATTACAAAAATATCTAAGATCTCATATCTATCATAACAAAACTGAAAAATATAGCATAGAAAGAAAAGAAGTAACATAAAATGAAAAGACCTGACATAACATGAAATGAATATGATGCATCAAGTTCTGATCTCTTTTTGTGTCTGCTTTGTCGACCTTTCCTATGTGGCATATCTTAAAACTTAATATTGCTCCATACGCCTACACAATGTACTTCACATCTTACTTAATTTACGTATACGACCTGTGCCAGGGCCGCTGCTCGAGCCTATCACGTGAGGTCCACGTGTAGATAACCACCTAACCTCCATATCATATCGTATACCACCATCCTGCCCGATGAGGTTGCATGCATTTGAATCAGTGTCCCCTTACGTTTGGGATACTGTCGTATCGTATTGTCCTTAAGACCCGTCTTGGTTGCAGACGTTAGATCTTGCGGCGGCACGCAAGACATGGCACGTGTAGAAACTTAGTTCGTATTTTGCTGGCCTTCACAACGTAACTTATCCGTATTCGTATCTTACCTTATCTTACATATAATTCTTTATCGTTTGCTTAAAACTTAATTTGAAGTGAGCCACGGTGCGATAAGATTCACAAAATCACGCTTTCTAAGGGACGGGTTCCATAGTAACCTGAATGTACTTCGTGTGGCAGCCCATACTCCCATAGAGGTGGTGCATCCGTACATGGATGCCTATATTTCAAGTTCCACGTGACCATGACGGGAACCCCACCATGACGATGGCTTAAAAGTCGTGTAACATAACTTATTTCTTTTTAATTGTGCGTATGCCCTATCATGATTTTTCTATGTGGTGCATGCCATATGATGAAAGGACTAACTTGGCCAAAAGAAACTATTTCATACACCTTACATACTTGTGAATATAAAATAATAATTAACATTTGAACAGAACAGATATTTCATACAAAAATTTTGGAGAAACCTTCTATGGGCCGTTAGATTGCTTAGAGATTGCTCGGGCCTATGGTTCTTAAACTTTTCTAAGTGGTCTGTGTGTCGAGACCTTTTTCTAATTTTGGCCCAAGAGTGGATCAAAGAGATGGGTCAAATAATCCCCTTAGTTATACACGGGTTCATATCCCTTATCAAATCTTCCAAACTTGCGGGTCTCAAAACACGTACTCAAAATTTTAGTGGCACTTATCTGATCCATTAGATTATATTGTGTTATAGTCGAGATCGTTTTGAAGTTGGTCCTATGGGCCACTTGCACCTTGATTCTCAAAAATTAAGGGTCAAAGGTAACTCATGTATTATTCCATGTGGCACCAAAGGCTAAAATAAGAAGGCATGAACTTTGAGTCATCTATCCTCTAATCTAAACCATTTGATGGTTAGATAATAAAATTTTACCTAAGGTTGGTTCTTTTGTCCCGATCCTGATTCGATCTCTAGTACACTAGATCTTCCAGTCAATGTTTTACAAGATCTAGCAGTCAAGTGCACACTTAGTGTACCTACCATGTGGCGATCAGATTGAACAGATCTGAACCATCAGATATTTAAGAAAGATGATTCTAAGGTATTAGGTCTTTGGGCCCAATTTATTTTTGACCTCTAAGGTCTCAAATCTAAGGGTCAAATTCTTCATGTTCACTGATATCCAAATAGCCTTTTAATTTTCTTGGTTTGTGGGCCAAATTCTCGAGTTTTGAATCGTTAGATGTCTCGAGGATTTCAATTAGTAGAGATGGTCCATCTCTGCTCTATTTCTTGGGTTGGGCCCACAAGGTCCAACCTTGAATCTATTTTGTTTGACATCAATGGTGCAAAAAGGATGGTTGCACCAAAATATTCATATTAGGTAAAATTCTTCAAAGCACCCAATTACAATAGTTGGCACGGGCAAGCTATCACCGGCATTGTTGGCGTTTGGTTGGGCCGATCCCTAAAATTTATTTTATCCCAGCCCGACTCTTTGATTTTGACAATCATTAGTTTTTCCCAATCAATCAAGTGAATATAGAAGATAAATCAACTATCCGGATTTTTATAAAGGCTTCCATGCGAGGTGGACCAATCATAAAAAGAAAACTTGCTTGAAACTGTACCTAATCTAAACATGCTCAGATCTAGCTTGGGCTTTAGTTTAATCCATTGTATTCCCAATTTGGGCCAAATCGGACCCGATTTCCCGGGTGCTGTTGACAACACATGGACCATAAACTGCCCAAGGAATAAAACACAAAAGAACCGCGGGTCTTGTAAATCAGGTCCCAGACATATATATATATATATATATAGCGAGGGATGGCTTAAAAATTTTGCTTCCTATTTTGGGAAGGAAGATATTGGTGGCGTCTAACTGTTTTGGGAGTACCGAACTCACCGATCATTGGTTTCTCCACTATTGTGCTCAGCAGCCATAAGTAACTCACACTCCACAAAGTGGCCATCTAATGCAATAAAATAATAGGTGTCTAATACAATACATTAATAGGTGAGACCGGTTCCTTATGTAGCATCATAAATCATGATGGAATCTCTGAATGAATCTAACGCCATCGAGACAATGGATCTAATACCATCAAAACACTAGATCTGATGGTTTCAGTATATGCGTTTATGCACTCCTAGATTAAGTGAATGTACTATTGGCTGCACATCTTATCCCATAGAAATTCTATCTTTAAGTTGATTTGAATAAAGTGCATGCATTAAGGCTTCACAAAAGATCTTAGCCCAAAAAATAAGGTAAGAAAGAAAAGACAAGGGAAGAGTACTCTCGTCAATTGATGGAGACTTGTTGTCAAGCTTTTGCTGGCAAACTTCTATTTATATATTTAATAAGTATATCATATTAGATACATACAACTTAACTATTATAACAAACAAATATAAAGTAAATAAATAAATAACATAAACCTACCGATCCAAGGTTTAGCCATACGCTAAGATAGACGAACATGTTCTATATGGATCTAAGAGCAATTTATTTTGGCACGTCACATTTTCTGAATGTAACATTTCTCAATCTTATATTAAAGGGTGTTAAATCCTTATATCTTGACATATCTAGTTAAGATTGTTCTTATGATCTTAGATTGATTTTGAGTTTCTTAAAAAAATAAGAATAAGTAAATACATATATAAATATATAAACATATATACTGAAATATTTTAAGATGGATTTAGGGGCACCCACTTGTTGGAGCGTGTACGGGTTGATTCTGATCTATTCGGCGACACGATAGCTTACGCGTCTATTCAGCGATGCGGCAGCCTGTCGCTTTAGCGATGCGTTTTCGATGGTGGGTCGGCGGGTGCTAGGCTGGTTGGATGCGAGAGAAGGAAAGAGATTATCACAACATTAATGGTGCCGAGATATCGGTAGAGAAGGAACGAGTGGCGGAGATAGATGGAGGAGGAAGAAGCTAGGGATATGAGAGTTTATAAAGAGAAGATGAAGACTTAATTTGGGCATGGTTTGCCAAAAAGGCAAGAGTTCAAAGACCCAAATTCCCTTCTAAAATTAGGGAATCATGGGACATAAAAGGCTAGTTTTTGATTCCTAAAATATAATATATTGCTAGCTAGTAACCGAGTCCAACTAAAATTATAAAGTTTCTACACTAATGATTGTGTGTGTGGGTTGGGTTAGAGTGTGGAGCACTCACACGGGGCTTGGTGATTCATGACATCTAAAGCCATTGAATGCCCACCCTATGATCCGGGTCATAACATTCTTCCCCCCTAAAAAGAAATTTTCGTCCCGAAAATTACGTACCGATTATTCGAAAAGTTCAGGGTAAGTTGCTTTGATGACGGTTTCGTCCTCCCAAGTTGCTTCCTTTGGCGTGTGATGTTGCCACTGAACCAACACCAACGTGATCGTCTTATTTTTGAAAACTTGCACCTTTCTATTGAGGATCCTAATGGGCCTTGAAATGATAGTAAGATCTTCTTTGATATTGATGGGCTCGATTTCCACTATGTGTGAGGGGTCATATACGTATCGCCTCAACATAGACACGTGGAATACGTCGTGGATCCCCGAGTATTGTGGTGGTAGAGCGACTTTATAAGCAACCTCACCCACACGTTTGGTGACTTTGAAAGGTCCTACGTATCTGGGGCTCAACTTCCCACGCTTTCCAAAGTGCATAACTCCTTTGGCCGGGGAGACACGAATGAATACACGTTCTCCAACCTGACAGAAGATTTTACCATTCAAAATACGAACAAAATTTTGATGAAATTTAATCTTTCGAGTCGAAAAGTTGTACCTCGAATTCCAAGTTACGACGGTGGGGGTTGGCATACTTCCTTTGACGATCCTGGGCGATTCTAAGCCGTTCGCGTATTAGCTTGACTTTTTCAGTCGTGGTTTGAACTAGTTCGGGTCCAAGCATCTTTCTCACTCCGACTTCATCCCAACACAAAGGTGTTCTACAACTTCTCCCGTATAACGCCTCGAAAGGAGACATTCCGATGCTTGCCTGGTATCTATTATTATAGAGAATTCGATCAAAGGGAGGTGATCATCCCAATTCCCTCGGAAGTCTAGCATACAAGCTCTCAACATATCTTCGACTACTTGGTTAACCCTTTCGGTTTGTCCGTCAGTTTGCGGATGGAAGGCAGTACTGAAATCCAAGCGAGTCCCCAAGGCTGTTTGGAAGGTAGTCCAATATTTTGAGGTGAATTTCGAGTCTCTATCGGACACGATGCTTACTGGCACACCGTGCAATTTCACGATTTCCTTCAAGTAAGTCTCTACAAGTTTTTCTCCATCTGCAGTCGTTTTAAAAGGTAAGAAATGTGCAGACTTTGTTAATCTCTCGACTATTACCCAAATGGCATCGTTCTTCTTCAACGTTCTTGGCAGGCCAACGATGAAGTTCATTGATATATTTTCCCACTTCCATTCCGGAATGGGTAAGGGTTGAATGAAACCAGCCTATTTTTGGTGCTCTGCTTTGACCTGTTGGCACACTAAGCATTTTGATACATATTCGGCTATTTCTCGCTTCATGTTCGGCCACCAATACCAGTTCTTCAAATTTCGATACATCTTAGTGCTGCCTGGGTGTACTGAGTACCCTGATTTGTGACCTTCATCGAGTATTTCCTTTTTAACCTTAGGGTCATTAGGTACGTACAATCTCCGTCTAAAGAGTAATGCTCCATCTTCTCTGAGACTAAAATCAGGTTTTGATTCCTTATACATGGCCTTAATGAATCGTAGAATTTCTGGATCTGTTCGCTGCAACTCCTTGATTTTATCTACGATAAATGGATTTATCAGAATTTTTGCCATATATACACCTTCTTCGATCTTTTGGAGATAAAAATCTTCTTCCGCTAGTTCATCGAGGGTCCTCGAAGTTTTTAATCGGGCCAAAAATCCTGACGTTTTTCTACTGAGTGCATCAACGACGACGTTCGCTTTACCAGGGTGATAATTAATCGGACAATCGTAATCCTTCATGTACTCGACCCATCTGCGTTGCCTGAGGTTCAAATCTTTTTGTGAGAAGAGGTACTTGAGGCTCTTATGGTCAGTATATACTTTGAACGTTTCACCATAGAGGTAGAGTCGCCACAATTTGAGAGCGAAAATGACTGCTGCTAATTCTAAGTCGTGAACTGGGTAGTTTTTCTCATGTGGCTTAAGTTGTCTTGACCCGTATGCAACGACCCTCCTATCTTGTTGCAGTACACAACCAAGTCCTTGGCGAGATGCGTCGGTGAATAATTCAAATTTTCCCTTGTCTGTATTAGAGGGTAAGGTTAGAACTGGTGCTGTAGTAAGCTTCTTCTTCAACTCTTGAAAACTTCTTTCACACTCATCTGACCATACAAATTTTGTGTTCTTCTTAGTAAGGCTTGTAAGGGGTAGAGCAATTCGAGAGAATCCCTCAACGAAGCGTCGATAGTAACCTGCGAGTCCGAGGAAACTCCTTATTTCGGTAACACTTTTGGGTGCCTGCCAATTGATCACTGCCTCAATTTTTGTTGGATCAACAGTAATACCTTCTGCAGATATCACATGCCCTAGAAAGGTTACTTGTTTGAGCCAAAAATCGCACTTGCTAAGTTTAGCATATAATTGGTGATCGCGAAGTGTCTGAAGTGAGAGGCGGAGGTGTTCTTCATGTTCTTTCTCCGATCGTGAGTAAATGAAGATGTCATCTACGAACACAATGATGAATTCATCAAGATACTGCCTGAATACTCGATTCATCAGGTCCATTAATACAGCTGGTGCATTTGTTAGTCCGAAGGGCATGACTAAGAACTCATACAATCCATTCTTGCAAGCGAAAGCTGTCTTTGGAATATCCTCTTCCCTCACTTTCAATTGATGATAACCCGATCTAAGGTCAATCTTAGAAAAACACTTGGCACCTTGGAGTTGGTCGAACAAATCATCGATACGGGGGAGGGGGTATCGATTTCTGATGGTTACGCTATTCAACTGACGATAATTGATGCATAGCCTCATCGAACCGTCTTTCTTCTTTACGAAGAGTACTGGGGCTCTCCATGGCGACTGACTTCGTCTGATAAATTTCTTTTCTGACAACTCCTTGAGCTGTATCTCCAATTCCTTTAATTCTGCAGGAGCCATCCAGTATGGTGCCTTGGTGATTGGAGCGGTCCCTGGGATCAGATCAATCTTGAACTCGATTTCTCGGTCTGGTGGGACACCGGGTAAGTCCTCAGGAAATACGTCGTAAGTCTCGACGATCGAATTTTTGTAGGATCGACCGCCTTATCTTGCTCTTCGTCTAATGCTGCCAATAAAGGTGCGCCCTTCGTTTTAATTCCCCGAAATCTGAATGGAGGCTCTCCGAGTGGTTGGAAGGTGACCACTTTAGAGAAACAGTCCACCGTGGCGTGGTAAGTGGCTAGCCAATCCATGCCCAATAGGATATCGAAATCCTGAAAGTCTAACACGATGAGATCTACTGGGAGTTCATGACCCTTGATGTTTATGATAGTATTTCGGCATACCAGGGTAGCCATCAACTTGCTTCCTGACGGCGTTGAAATTACCAGTTTCTTCTCCAGGGGTGTAGGTATAGTTCGTATTTCTGACACGAATCCTGGGGTAATAAAAGAGTGTGTAGAACCCGAATCTATGAGTGCGAGAGCTAAGTGCCTATTAGTATTCTCTGGGTGGATGACCAATAAATTACCTGTTTATACGATATGAGATTAAGAATATTATTGATCTTATATTGATTATGCAGACTTTTAAATTTAATAAGCTATGCTAATAATTGAAATAGTAACTTCTACTAAACAGGCATACCTTGGATCACTTCGTCACTAGCCAGGGTGTCCTGTTGTGACAGTGCGAATACCCATCCTTGGTTCAAAGGCCTCGCTTGTAGGCCTTGAGGTTTCTCCCGACATTCCCTAGCAATATGTCCTTCCTTTCCACAGTTGTAGCATTTTTCAGTGCCTTGCATGCACACACCCGGTCGATGTCGCTTGTTGCACTTAGGGCACGGCTCGAACGGTACATAACTTCCCTGTGGCTGCTGTGAAGGGGGCACGATGTTTCTCGATTGGAAGGTAGTGGCTGGTTGAGTTTGTTGAGATAGGAATCGAGGCTTTTTATTCACTTGAGGGTTAGTGTAGGGCTGAAACCTCTGATAGGAGGTAGGTGTCGGTCTCTGAGGAACAAAAGGGGCTCGCTGGACCGCCTTGTCTTTCTGAGCCTCAATTCTAGCAACTTTTCGGTTCACCATTTCTCCCGATTCTCTCTCCTAGATCTGGGCACGTTCCACGAGTTCTCCATATGTTTCAATCTTCATAGCAGCTAACTTCTCACGAAAGAAGGGTCGCAAGCCGTTCTGAAATGCAAAGCGCTTATCGCCTTCGCTCATGATCAATTCCCAAAGAAATCTAGATAATCGGTCAAATTTAGCCTCATATTCGCCACCGTCATATTCCTTGTCGAGGTCAATGAATTCCTTCTTCTTCTAGCTCGTGGTCGCAGAGATATACTTCGTGAAGTAAGCATTCTGAATCGCTACAAGTCCATTCCTCTTCATTGTTTCGATTTGCAGCTCTCTTTGCTGCTTTCCACCAGTTCTCTGCTTCTTGGTCTAGGTAAAACGTTGCCCACTTTACCTTTTCGTGTTCTGCAGGTGAAGAGATTCCGAAGAATTTCTCGATTGTACTTATCCAATCTTCTGTGGCGACTGGGTCAAGCTGACCATGGAAATAGGGAGGTCAAGTTCTGCTGAATACTTGGAATCCAGTGGGTGCATAGGGTAGAATTTCCTGCCGAGGAGAAGGCTGGCGTTGATTGACAAGCTCTTGGATGGCCTGCCTTTGCTGCTCCCTTTGCACTTCCATCTCGTGTAGCAATTGAGTCATTTCTTGCTGGTGTGACTGCGTCAGCTGAGCCATCTGTTGACTAAAAGTAGTCGCCATTTCACGTAATAGGCGCATCGCTTCAGATTCTTGGGGACCTTCATGTGATGAGGCCAACTCTATCACGACCCAAATCTATCCGCCGTAGTGAATCACCATGGAGAGCACCGATCTTATTCGTAAAGAAGAAAGATGGTTCGATGAGACTTTGTATCGACTACCGACAGCTGAATAATGTTACCGTGAAGAATCGATACCCTCTTCCTCGTATCGATGACCTATTTGATCAGCTACAGGGCGCTACTTGCTTTTCAAAGATAAATCTCAGGTCCGATTATCATCAGTTGAAAGTTAGAGCAGAAGATATTCCCAAGACTGCTTTTGGAGCAAGGCATGGACACTACGAGTTCCTCGTTATGCCTTTTGGGCTCACAAACGCGCCTGCCGTGTTTATGGACCTAATGAACCACGTATTCAGAGAATCTCTTGACAAGTTCGTCGTGGTATTTATCGACGATGTTCTCATTTATTCTCGCACGAAAGAAGCTCACAATGACCACCTTCATATTGTGCTACAGACTCTCCGCGAGCACAGATTATACGCGAAATTGAGCAAGTGTGAATTTTGGCTTGAGAAAGTATCTTTCTTGGGTCATGTGATATCCACCGTAGGGATTTCTGTGGATCCATCGAAGATTGAAGCGGTTGCAAATTGGCAAACACCAAAGAATGTCACCGAAGTGAGAAGTTTTCTCGGTTTAGCAGGATATTATCGTAAATTTGTGGAAGGATTCTCTCGTTTGGCACTCCTGCTCACTATGCTAACCCGCAAGAACAACAAATTTGTGTGGACCGATCAGTGTGAGCAGAACTTTAATCTATTGAAGCAGAAACTCACGACAGCTCCCATTCTCACGTTACCTTCTGGACCCGGTGATTATGAAGTCTACACAGATGCTTCGCGCCAGGGACTTGGATGTTTGTTAGAGCAGCGTAAGAGAGCCATTGCCTACGGCTCAAGACAGTTGAAGCCGCATGAGAAGAATTATCCGGTTCATGACCTTGAGTTGGCCGCAGTCATCTTTGCACTTAAGATTTGGCGGCATTATCTATACGGTGAGACTTTCAAGATTTTTACGGACCACAAGAGTCTCAAATACTTATTTTCTCAGAAAGATCTTAATTTGAGACAGAGACGTTGGATGGAATACATGAAAGACTATGATTGTTCCATTAATTACCATCCTAAAGCAAATGAAGGTCTTGACGCTCTAAGTCAAAAATCTTCAGGATTGCTAGCACGTCTAAAGGCTTGGAAGTCGCTCGATGAGATTGCTCAGTTGGATGTGCGACTTGACAAAATTGGTGAGGGAGTATACCTAGCCAGTATGGTGGTCAAGCCTTCCTTTGTTGGTCGTATCAGAAATGGCCAACCCTTAGATCCCGAAATTTCGAAGATTAAGGGACAGTTAGCCGAGGGCCCTAAACCAGATTTCTCTATACGATTTGACGGGACCCTCATTTTTCGAGATAGATTGTATGTCCCCGATGTTGAAACATTGCGAAACGAAATTCTCGAAGAGGCACACAAATCTGGATATTCGGTGCACCCAGGAAGCACAAAAATGTACCGGAATATTCGAAACTATTATTGGTGGCCAAATATGAAGAGAGAGATTGCCGAATACGTCTCCAGGTGTTTGGTATGCCAGCAGGTGAAAGTTGAGCATCAGAAGCAAGCCGGTCTTTTGCAGCCCTTACCGATTCCCGAGTGGAAGTGGGAGAATATCTCTATGGATTTCATAGTAGGACTCCCTAGATCTTCAAGGAAGCACAACGCCATCTGGGTTATTGTTGATCGATTGACTAAGTCGGCGCACTTCCTACCTTTCAAGATTACAGATAGTGGGGACAAACTGACTGAGACGTATCTGAAGGAAATAGTCAAGCTTCATGGAGTTCCTGTGAGCATTGTGTCAGACAGAGACACGAAATTCACTTCTGATCATTGGAAGAAATTTCAGGGTACGAGACTCGACTGCAGTACAGCCTTCCATCCAGAGATCGACGGTCAAACTGAAAGAGTTAATCAGATCGAAGAAGACATGCTTCGAGCCTGCATGTTAGACTTTCGAGGTAACTGGGATGACCACCTCCCTTTGATTGAGTTTTCTTATAACAATAGCTTTCAGGCAAGCATCGGGATGTCACCTTTTGAAGCTCTATATGGCCGAAGTTGTAGGACGCCTCTTTGTTGGGACGAGGTTGGTGAAAGAAAGATGCTTGGGCCGGAACTCATAGAAACCACGATCGAGAAGGTTAGAGTTATCCGTCAAAGATTGAAAGAAGCCCAAGACCGTCAAAAAGCCTATGCCGACAATAGAAGACGCTTGATAGAATTTGAGGTTGGTGAATTGGTTTTCATCCGGGTGTCACCAACTAAGGGAATCATGTGTTTTGGAATGCGGGGAAAACTAAGTCCGAGATACGTGGGACCTTTCATTATCACAGATCGCATCGGTGAGGTAGCATACCGAATTTCACTTCCGAGACACTTTGTCGGTATCCACAATGTGTTCCATGTGTCTATGTTGCGCAAATACTTGCCCGATCCATCTCACGTCCTTGATATCGAGCCGACTGAAGTCAGAGATGATCTGACCATCATAGAGAAGCCGGTTGGTATCGTAGATCGGAAGGAGCAGCTCATCAAGGGTAAATCTGTTTGCTTCGTCAAAGTGCAATGGCAGCATCACCCACCGAATGAAGCCACTTGGGAACGGGAAGCCGAGACTTTGGAGAAGTATCCGGAGTTCATCACTACAGGTACGTAATTTACGAGGATGAAAATATTATAAGGGGGAGAGAATGTAACGACCCTAAAAATTTAAAACTGATTTTGTGGTGTTAGATTTGTTTTGCACAGAGCGTGGTGTTAGTGCTCCATATCGGAACCTATCCTAGTTGAAAAAGTACACATTTTGATTTTTCAAAAAGGTTTTATATTTAACATTATCCTTATTTGACACAAGTTGTGTGGTGGCCTAGTGGTTGAAAGACTTTAGTTATAAACAAGAGGTCTAAGGATCAAATCTTACTACGTGAGTTTAAACCTCTATTTTAAACCTTGAAATAAAAGCCTATACACCCTTATTTAGTGTGACCGCTTAACACCGAATTAATGCTCATATATTATAAATAAGAAAGCTACGGAGAACCCTAAACCATTATTATAAGAATTCTTCTTAAAAACCCTAGCCGTCACTCCATCTTCTTCTATAGCCACCCTTTTCTAAAAACACCCTAATCTCTTTTAAATCTCTTGTGTGTTCTTCCACAAGAACCACGGTGGTATTTTTCTATCGTCAAATCGAGGTGAAGACAGTAATCGTGACGGCCCATCGTGGTGGACGCCGATCTCTATCGCCCTAACTCGCCGATTCGCCGATCACGCTGCAGGTGGGTACCCATCCATCCATCTCGTCCTCTCGATCCCGTCACAGAGGATACGGTTCGATCATGTATCGACGGGTTAAATAAAAAGAACCTATTTTCTTTTCTAAATAATATTAATTTAGGATTGAAAGATGTTATTTATCTTTGTTCTGATATTATTTATTTATTTATATTTTTAATTTATTTTGAAACCTTACTTGTTTTATTTTTAACTTAATTATTTTAATTGGAGTAAAAACAGTAAACCCAATTAATATTGCCGCTCGGTCGGTTAACTTGGTTGAATGGTGCATAGCTATTTTATATTGAATATTATATATATTAGTCTTCTTCATTATTGTCAATTCAACTGATGTGATTTTATTATATTATATGTATTGCTAGTTTCACTCAATTGGTTACATTGCCTTAAAATTTAGAAGGTAATCTGTGCGTTGCCTTTTAACCGCTATAATATGGCATCTTTTATATTATAAGAATAGTAATATATTCATGTCCAGAAAAGTGACTGTCTTCTTATTGTTTATTTCTATAAATGACAATTGCCCATAAAAACTCGTACACTTCGTGGGTTTCTTTCGTTTCCAACCTATCGCCTGATTCTATTTTACTTTATTTGGTCGAGTTCTATTTTTATGGGTGAATATTTAATTAGAACTTGTACTTTTATAAGAATATATTATATTATAAACACTTATAACTTAAACTAAATATCTATTAAAATATTATATAATATAGTGTTATACAACTTACAGTTATATAATAATATATTTTTACCTAATTGTTCTACTTAAGTACCTACTTTATTGCAAAAATAAAGCAATAAAATTTTATCTTATAAGACACATGCAAGGTGTCATTCCTTATTTCGAATTCGTACCCTTCTTAACTCATTTGATGTTGGACCGTGACCCATCTAATATTGGACCGTGACCCATCTGATGTATCGGACCGTGACCCACCTGATGTGGATCTCGACACATCTGATGTTAGACTTTGACCTATCTGATGTGGACCAACCCATCTGATTTTATTTCATAGGATGATATTAAATTAATTAAAGTATCTCTTACAATATATGATGATATATTTAAAGAGAAAGTGATTTTAGATAGTAATATAAAATTAATAAATATTATACACTTATATTTTAGTATTATTTTATTCTCATATAAAATAAAAGTACTTGGTTACTACCTTATTTTAATATTATAAAATTATCTTATAAGGTACATGAGTAATAGTATCCCCTGTCAAAGTTCAATTAGTTTCCTTTCCATAGATGGGTCGACTGATTAAAACCATCAATCGATCTTGAACTAAATGACAACTTACACCTCATTAAATCTAATCTATCGATTTTCATTTTTCGATCGATCGATTTTCATCCGAATAGACGACCTGATTCACACCAAAATTTTACTATTGTACGACCAAAAATTTAGTGCACATTAATCACTTGCATTTTCGATCGATGGTCGTGATGTACTCCACTTTAAATTGCATTGCCCCTTTTTATTTGAGCATTTAATTATAGTATACTAGATATATATATATATATATATAAATATCATTTCATCGCGACGATTTACTTGAAAACACAAAGTGTTAGAACTTCGATGCCTTTATGAAATCGAACTCTGACCTTTACGATTATCGAAATCACACTTATAACCCTATTCTATAATTATATTGGTGTGTTATGTAAATAAATATAAATATAAACATAACCAAAATCTAAGTGTAAACTGTTCTATATGTGTGATATTTTTGTATTTGCAACTTAATCAATTTATACGAGTTAAGAAAATGTTAGATCATGAGTACGAGAGTGTATGAGATCATGCATACGCTTGGGTATGGTGACTCACTGAGATGGTATCGAAGCGAGGAATACACCGTATTCACACGCCTTACAACTCATGGTGGAATGGGACCCATGACGAGTCGAGTGAGTGTGAATTGATGTAACAGATACTGATGGCATATCTGATGATCTTATCATCAAGAGTTTTAATACGAGAGGATAAGATATGAGATATGATACGAGAATCGGGCGTTGGGCCTTTAGCTGTGGTGAGATTTCTTTTACGGTCACGTGAAACTCAGAATATTGGCGTCCATGTACGGATGCAACACCTCTATGGTAGTATAAACTATCACACGAAGTACATCCAGGTTACTACGGAACCTTTTTCTTAGGAAGCGTGAATTAGGAAAGTTGTCTCACTATAGTTTGTCCTAGGATTAAGTATAAGAGTATGATAAGATATGAGTATGAGATAAGATAAGTTATGATACGAGTACGATAATAAGACATCGCTGTGTAGGCCAGCAAAAGATAAAGAACTTAAGTCTCTGTACGTGTCGTTCCTTGCGTAGCCACCGTAAGGGCAACAACGTCTTTCAGCCAAGACGGATCTCTGGGAGAGATTATGAGTATGAGTATGTTATGAGTGAGTTTGGCCATTATGTCTCCCCATTGGCTGGATGGTGGAGTATGAGTATGACACGAGGGCGTTATAATATGGTGGTATGATACTATGTTGACCCTCCCATAGTAGCTCGAGCAGCGACTCTGGCACAGGTCGTTTAGGATTTCACGAGTATGTTAGTTACGCTCATGCGAGAATGATAATAAGACATGATAGGATATGTTATGAGATATGGTAAGGTACGTTAGGATATGAGTGTCTAGATCATGGTCTTGCATTTATGATATGAGCTTTACGATATGCATGTGATTTTGTCATTTTTTTAGTATCTGCTTTGAGATATTATGTTTATCACTCACAAGATGCACCCACAATGCACCTGAGTAGTATGGGGTGGATTGGTGGTGTATCCCACTGAGTTTGCGTGACTGAGTAAACTCATCCCACGATAATTTAACAGCTGCAGGTGACTATACCGACGGTGTGGACGTGGGTTTCTCTGATCTGATTAGTGCTGAGAACGTCGACCCAGTGGACGTTGATTACCAAGAGCCTTTGGAGGGTGACATTACCGGTTATCAGGAGGACTACAGTGTTGATTTTGATCCGAGCACCGGATATTGATTTAGTAGACTCGGTATTGGATTTTGCCTTATATCATTATCATTGACTCTATGCTTTCATTTTTATCGGATTTATCTCTGATTTGACTTACATGTTACCTGTGGATTAATAGCATTTTATCGTATTTTATCAGATTTATTCAGCATTTATGATTATTTTATATTCCACTATGATTTGTTGGCTTTCACGGATTTCATGGAACCATTATTGCGCGAGAACTCTGATTAGGTGTATGTCCGCTTAGCATATCCGGGATATGTGCGGGTCATAACTCGGAATTCTAAGCCCTCGGGATGGGGTAGAATTTCGGGTCGTGACACTAACTCACGAACCATTTTTTATTATAAACCTGGGATTTGCTAAAAGAGAGTTAAATAACTTAGGCCTTATTTTTTACACCTGGGACTTGTTTAAGGCCTTTAAATGATGTAAGATGATTTGAAATTATTAAAATCATTTGAAATTTTGAACACCAATGACCGTCAGGAGTCCTGACTGTCATTGGTGTTCAAATTTATGAGTTTCAATATTTAATTATGCACAATCCACCTTAACCCAAATTTCAAATATGTACTATTAGGACCCATCGTAAACCATTAAATTGATTAATATCAGCCATTAAATTAGAAAAAATGAGAGATATAAAAGCGCACAAATCGATAAAAGCACCGATCTTAAACCATTCAATATATATATATATATATATATATATATATATATATATATATATATATATATATATATATATATATAAATCTTTAGGGATGCAAGCTTTGAACCGAATCCCAAACCGAAAATCGGCGATTCCGAATCCGATATCGGCTCCAATCTAGATCTAGATCATTTTTAAAACAAAATGATGAATATATATATATATATATATATATATATATATATATATATATATATATATATATATAAATCAATAGGGATGCAAGCTTTGAACCGAATCCCGAACCGAAAATTGACGATTCCGAACCAGACATCAGCACTTATCTAGATCTAAATCTAGATCATTTTAAAAACAAAATGATGATAAAAAAAAAATTAATCGGCTCTTAGGATGGTGGATTACCTTAAAAATCGATATTTAGATCCTTAATATACACTTCGTTGGAGACGTTCCGCCGGAGATAAAACCCTTGGTAAAGAGGGAACTGAAACTCCTTTGCTTAATAGCCTTAACTTTTAAAATTTGGGTGGGTTTGTTACAGTGCAAGCTTGCAAGTTGCAAGTCTAGAAAATTAGAAATGATTTAAAGTCTTAAAGTAAAAAAGTCCAAACTTTGGACTTATAATTACCGTGTTGGATTTAGTGTGGAGGGGGGAACACCGAAAGTCAAAAGAAAGGCTAAAAAGAAGGCAAAAACAAACGAAAAAAAAAAAAAAAAATTTCCCGAAAAATGAAGTCATCATATTATCGGCCGAAAATTTTAAATTATCGACCGATAATATGATAAATCACCAAATTATCGGCCGTTATTCAATGACACAAAGGAAGAATTCACCGGAAAGAAATTGTAGACTTGTAAGAGGGAGCCATTACTTGCACACAAGAAGTTGTCCCTTTAAATAGTTTTAAAAAAATTACACTGATATTTTGAAGACCTGCATCTAAGTTGTCTGATTGGAAGACCATGGTCTAGGGCTCGCTCGAGATCCAAAACTCTCCGAGAATCTGAGTATTTACTCAAATTATCATCAAATTCCAATGAAATCTTATGCTTTCTTGTCTTCGCGAGTTAGTGTGGGCCCCACAGAGTATCGCATACTTTCAAAGCGAAACCAACATTTGTGCGTCGGAGCTTTTGGGTCGAAATTACTCAAAATCTCAGTAGGTTTGCTGTATAGTATCCTGGGATATATATACAATCAAATCACGCAATTAATTTTCTCTAATATAATTTTTGATCAATCTTCAACCCCTTTATTATTCGGTGGTCTTCTCTCTTACTTTTTGGATTCATGAAACCCATCAATATAGCTCCAAAAATAAAGCACCACCCACCACCACCATTAGAATGAGAAATCTTCTGATTTATCTTCTTCGATATCTTATATTCTACCTGTAAATCTACCATTTTGGGTTTTTAATTTTAGATTTGAGAAGGGTTCTTAAAAGAGAACCCTTTGGAGAAGCCGCTATAGTCGTTTAAAACTAGTTCACATCTATGATTTGGTCTCAGATTTTGTTTTACTCTTAGAGGAGACAAATATTTCTTGTTAAACACATACATATTGTGATGTACTATTATTCTAGTTGAGGTGAATTGGCTTGGCTTGATGTGTGGCTGTGATCATTGCACATAATAAACAAACTATAATGGTTTGGTGAGTGATAATTGTTTACTTTTTGACCTAGCCCAACCGGTTTTTTCCAAACACCCAATTGTTTTCCCTGAGTTCTTCGTGTAAGTAGTTAGAGGAAGTGAAGTCGTAGGGGTCCCGGCATTTGCAACCCAATAACTATCATTTTCCTCCGTAAGAGCCGTTAACTACCTAGAATCAGACAGTGGAGATTGGTTTTCGTCCCAATCTTCTACACAATCATGGCATCGCCCACCTGTAAGACAATTAGATGTTGATTCCATATTGCCCATATCCAGAAAAGTGATTCCATGTTGGTCAAGGTCAATGTTGATGGTGTGTGTCATATAGAAGCAACATCTGATGGTCCGATAAGTGGAACATGATCTCCAGATCTACTATGTGGAAGAATGGGATGGAAAGCGATCACGATCGTCTACTTCATGGCAGTAAACGGCGTTCATGATGTAAAACTCTAGTTGCCCTTGTCAAATATTTGGTTGCAAATACTGGTATAATAAGGCTAACATGCTAGTCCGATGTTCCATATGTGAGGTGTGTTTTCTGGTTTTATGTCTGATTATTAAATAATAATAAACATTAGGCCAATTTTGTTACTATAGTCTAATTGAATATGTAATTTTCTTGTTTGTATATTAATGGAAAAATGTTCAAAAGGCTTTTATTGTACTCTGCTTTATCCATCTTTACGAGTTTATAATCGTATCATATATAGGAATATGAGTTTTTTGGTATGGTCTTTGTAAGAGCCGTATTATGAAAAAAAATATTATCCAATATGTTTAACATCACACGGATCGACATTCGGAAAATTTGTACAAAATCGTAGTTTGCCTCTTATGCCAATCATTCATATTCGTGTCTTCGATTCGAGCCCAACTAACAAGTCTTTCAATTCTGGGCATTTCTGAAATGAACTTAAGAACGATACGATTGTTAGTTATATGGGGAAAAGTCAAGAATCAGAGTGACTTAAAACACATCCGAGGAAAAATGGAAATCTGAGTCCGACAAGAATATGCCGACATCTGAGTTTTCAAAAATTTGAGTTTCTCTGCGAAAAATTAGGAAACACCTGAACGAGGCCCTAGAAATCATATATATATATATATATAGAAGATGGACATGAAGAGTATGAACCATGATCTTTATCATGTGATGCCATTATCGAATCTTTTGCTCCTACCATCTTTACATTTTGTTTTTAAATCAATACTATACATATTTCTATAGCACAGGTTTCAAAGATATACCAAGTCTTTCTACGGACACTTCATAAAAATGATCAAGGGAAGCTCAAATAATGACAAAGACGAGCAAGTTTGAACCGATCGAAAATCAACACGAAACCGATGGACCGAACCGGCCTGAACCCGACCTGAACCCGACTGAAACTGAACCTACCCAATACGGTGTTAATTTTGGTACCTGAAAACCAAAAACTGGCTGGGTAGGGTGAGAAAATCGTGAAATTAAATAATATAAAAAAATACAAAAAATATGAAGGAAAACTGAACTGAACCGACCAAAACTGAAAACGGATCGGTTCGGTTTCGGTTTGAGGCTTGAAAGTATTGGTTTACCAAAACCAAACCCGAAAATTGTTCGGTTGGGCTCAGTTTTGGCAAATCCGAATTGAAAACTGATTTTTTGGTTTCAGTCAGGTTCGATTAATTGAAGCTGCACCACTAGATTAAGGTCACCTTTTGAGATGTATGCCATGCAAAAGTAATATGTTTACCATCTAGTTGGGAAACCATGGTATAAAGGCATTTCAAGTCAAACCCATCAAAAGACATGAAACTAATGATGTTTTATGGCATTTACTCAGACGATGGAGATCATTTGATCATTTTCGTTCCAATCCTTTACAAAATAAATTTTGAGATCATGAGCCAACTTTATTTTGTGATCATGAACCAAGTTACGTGCTATGCAAATATAATGGTTCCACGTGGCATATATTCTAAAGGAAAATTTGCACTTTCGGCCCTATATGTTTGCGTATTTGCAGAAACGGTCTTATAGTTTCAACCGTTGCATTAATGACCAGCTCCAAGCCTAGCCGCCTCCGCCTGCTCCACATCAGCAAGGACCTATTTTAAATAATATAAAAAAAAAAATTTCACCGCCCTTTAACAGAGAGTATAAAAGCTACTTTTACATTTCATTAGTTACTGTCACTTTTAAGTTTAACTTTTCTGAAAAAAACAAGAGAGCGGCGACTTAGCGGCGACAAAGCGGTAAAAGGTCACAAAGGTCACATTACATTTCCAGGTAATTTATTTTTTTTACATTTCAACACATTTAGTCATCCCCAATGTTTCTCACCTAATCTGATAACTTACCGATAATCTAAGTTATCGACCGATAACTTAAATTATCGACCGATAATCTAAGTTATCGATCGATAATCTAAGTTATCGGTCGATAACTTAGATTATCGGTCGATAACTTAGATTATCGATCGATAACTTAGATTATCGGTAAGTTATCGGTAGGTTAAGGGATTAGTAGTTTTTTCAAAATCACTTCTTTTATTTATTAATTGCTTTTTATTTATATTGCAGTTCCTACTAAGTTATTGAAAATGACCATGACTCTAAAGCCCATCGGAAAATGTTCTGGAGTTGGTGTTAGGAAATTTTACATGCAATCAGAACGAAGAGAAAGAAAATATTAGATGATTCAGTATTCGGTCATCTATTTAGGATGAATGAGAAATTAGGTTTCGTTAGAGACTTGGTTGACGCTATTTTAAGTTTTTGGGTTGAAGATAATATTTTCAAAGTCAAGAACACCAATGTACTCCTGCAACAGATCGATATAGCCTTGATTTTAGGCCTCAACATGTTGACGGAACCTGAGTCTGAGAAGGTGGCCATAAAAGAGGAAACAACTATTCGATACAAATTCTTTCGGGGGAAGCCGGCAAAAAGATCTCCTATTGAAGAAATTATTGACAATGCTGATTTATCCAACGATGATTTTTTGAAACTGTCATTATTATTTTTCGTATGTTCTTTTTTACTTCCGGACACATACCAGGAAGTAGATACACGGTACTTAGAATTAGTAGATAACATTGAAGAGTTCAACAAGTTACCGTGGGGCCTGATAGTTTACAATAATTTATTAGATAGTATATCAAAAGCGAGTGGCAGGAGGGAAATGGAGAAAAGGTCAGAAAAGGGGCAATACAATATCTATGGATGCACTATCGCCTTACAGATTTGGGCGTTTAAACACTTTCCTGCAGTCGCCACCGCTCCTATTGGGCTTAAAGAACCATTTCCAAGGCTAATGAAATGGGAAGGCCCGAAATTCAGCCGTAATCCTAATTTATATAGAGAAAAATTTCTTAAGTCTAAAGTGATTTTAGAGCTTGAAGTTGAGAAGCACGAATTACAGTATAAATGGGTTCGATACTTTTTGATTCGAAGAGAAATGGAAAATAAGAAGGAAGAGACCGAAGAAAGAGAAGAGCCTTACTCCGAAGAAAATATAGATGAATATGATGATATCCCAAGTCATCCAACACGTCCGGAAGAAAGAGCCGAAGAGCCGATTAGCCGAGATGACGACAATGAGGATGACGAAGATTATAGCGACGATAACGATGATTTTGAAGTCGTTGTACGTCAACCAAAGGGCAAACCGGAAATTAGGCCCGAGCCAACAAGAGAGCAGCCAGTTAGGCAACCGCACCTAACCAAAGAAGTAACGGAGCTAAGAAAAGAATGCAAGACGCTCCGCATGGCTGTAAAAGAAATGAAAAAAGAATTCCGGCGTGCATTTACGCTGCTTAAAGGGCAAGCACTCACCATTGAACAACTAGGGAGAGATAAGAAGGCCTTACAAGAAGAAAATAAAGCAATACGGAAGGATCTTGATGCGGTCATCTCTCATTTAAGAAAGGTATCAAACCAAGACTTTTCAAATTTAGAACAAAATCAATTCTTTACAAATTAATGCAAAATTAGCTTGTCGTCCGAAGATGGAACTTATCGTCCGACGATGTACATTATCGACCGATAATTTAAATAGTCGATCGATAATGTACATTACCGGACGATAATTTAAATTATCGACCGATAAGTTACATTATCGGTCGATAATTTAAATTATCGATCGATAATTTACATTATCGACCGACTATTTAAATTATCGGTCGATAATGTACATCGTCGGACGATAACTTAAATTATCGACCGATAATGTACATTATCGATCGACTATTTAAATTATCGACCGAGTAGTTAAATTATCGGTCGATAATGCAGTTTTTTTTTTATTTTTTATTTTTTGTAATGTATATTTTTTTGCAATTATGCAGGATAATATTTTAACCTCTGTGCTCTTTGACACCTTCGTTCCTTCACCCACTTACCCTCAATCAACTGTCCCTCAACCCATCACTCATCAACAAAGCCATCAGTCTACTGCCCCAAAACCCACTGCTCCTCAACAAAGCCATCAGTCTAGTGCCCCAAAACCAACTCCTCGTCAACCAAGCCATCAGTCAAGTGCCCCAAAACCCTCTGCTCATCCACCTAGACAACAATCAACTGCCCCAAAACCCGCCGCTCCTCAACTTACAAATAAATCTACTGCCATTAAACCCGCTGCCCCAAAACCTACTGCTCCTGAGCCTACTAAACAACCCTTGGTTGATGTGGGTGATGATGGTGCTCCTCTTACGCAGCCTTCTCGTGAGTCACAGTCGACATCACTAAAAACAATTATAGTGAAACTATCATCTACAAAAAATAAAGCCGAAGGTTATGACTTGCGTGCTCGTAAGAAGAGAAAGTCTCCGACCACTAAAGCATTAATAAAAAAACCAAGATTGGTTGTAGAGGAGGAGGAGGATGGGGCAAAATCAATGGAGCAAAAGTATATGCTTAGTTTTTGAAATCGGCAGGAGAACGAGGACAATGTGATCGTCAATACTATCAGGGGTGTTGAGATCACAGTTGCTCTTTTGAAGGTTCTCAAAGGACGCTCGTGGCTCGATAATGAAGTCATCGACGCATACTCGAGAGTCCTTGAAGTTATAAACGATTCAATGTTTACGGCCAATGCCGAAAAAAGCTGGTTCACTTCTGCGTCTGTCCTGGTAAGGTTTCAAATATTTATTGGAAGCTCGTTTGTTTCTTTTATTTGTCTTTTCAATCACGACTCTTGATTAACTTCTTCTAATTTATTTACTTACTACATTATCCTGTTTCAGACCTTGTTTATGGCAGACGAGAAAAAATTTGAAAAATATATCGATAATGAAGGTATAGCTGCGCTCAGCGACCTCGATAGGTGGCAGGCCTATTGTGACGAATGGAATGTTCGTAACAATTCAAAGCCGATGGAACCACTATTGACAAATAATATCCGCGGAATTCACGCGATCGACTGTGGAACGGTACGTTTTTGAATACTAAACTTCGCTTTATTTAACGTTAACGGCTTTTAAATAAAATTTATTATTTAAAATTTCGGTTCCGTTTATGTGTAGATTTATCTTCCGATGCATAGCCAAAAACATAGCCATTGGGCGTTGGCTATAATTTCATTAGTTGATCGAGAAATTAAGTTAATAGATCCGGTGAGAGTGCTCAAAAAGGTTTGAAGCGCATAAAGAATGTCTATTGAATCACCTTCTGCGCCTTCTTTACGCTATCGGTTTGAAGTCAGCTTTCGATCAACAGTGGAAGGTATCGGCGTTCAACAGTGTCGTTCTCCCGATCCAACAAAACGGTTGGGATTGCGGTGTATACGTTTTGAAGTATATAGAATACTTCTCCCAACAGCGGCCTATTGATTTCGACGATAAACATATGCAACAATTTAGAGCCGAAATCGGACATCTAATGTGCACGTTTGGGAAGAAGAGTTAATATCTGTAAAAAAATTTAGACTTTTGTAAAGATATTTTTTGATGAAATTGTAAATAATTAATTTTATTAATTTTTATTAACTTGTATAATTTTCATTTTCGTTGTTATCAATTTATCTTATTTGTATCACCTTGCCTGATTTATCAATGGAGCCTTCCTCTCTTGAAGCAATTCCAATAGGCCGATGACTTAAATCATCGGCCGATATCTTAAATCATCGTCCGATATCTTAAATCATCGTCCGATATTTTAAGTTATCTGATATCTTAAGTAATCGAACGATATTTAAAGTAATCGAACGATAGCTTAAATTATCGGCCGATGATTTAAATTATCTACCGATATTTTAAGTCATCTACATATCTTAAATCATCGTCCGATATTTTAAGTTATAGAGACGATATCTTAAATCATCGGGTATTTTAAATCATCGTCGATATTTTAAATCATCGGTCGATAATTTAAATCATCGGTACGATGATTTAAGCTATCGCCCGATTACTTCAAATATCGGCCGATGATTTAAGATATCTCCGATGATTTAAAATAACGATGATTTAAGATATCTACCTTCTCAATTGTGAAGCTCGATATCTTTGGTCCGCTTATGCCAATCACTAGTAGATTAGGGGAATTTGGCAACTTCAAATCTGTTTGAATGAATGAATGATTTATTAAGCACAACAATATATTTTAATCACAATTCCAAAATTAAATTATTAGTCCAAAAAAATATATTAATTAATTGGTAGATGTTGATCGCTCTTTTATTGAGGTCTAATCTGTTTATATTGAAGGAAAGAAAAAGAGAAAAAAAAAAATACTCTTCTATAATGAGATCATTTGGAAGTTCGATTGCCACTAGGTCTAATCTAATCTAAATCTGTTTTCAATCTCAACCTTTGATGTAATATAAGTTAATTTCAAATATTAACAAATTTACACGAGCGACGATTATGACCGTACTTGTTACAATTTTTACATTGTAGTGGTCGAACTTCCCCTTTAGATCTTGTTCTCCTCTTCTTCGGACGGTCGGCTTGACGTATTTTGTGGGGAGGCAAAACTTGAATGTCTTTTATTTGCGAAGTCCATTGGCGCTTGTCAACGGTCGGGACAAAGTGTTCTTTATAAGTTTCTCTAAATAAGTCACTGGTAAACCAGTGTTCACAAAATTGGGGGATCTCTCTTTCTCTGCTTTGGTAGCGATAATGCGGCGATCGCATGTGAACATGGTAATCCAAGAATAGCCCAACGTCTACATGTACATGTTCGCGATTCTAGATCGACACTGTGAGTGTAATCACCAGTTTAACTTGAAATATATCACGACCATATGGTATGACGTTTTTTCGACGGGCCCATCCTGAATTTCTTTTTATGTGTTTTTCTGCCATCGGTGTTAACACATGTGTCATTTTATTTCCTTTCTCCTGACGACGAAGATAAAATTCGGCTACTTTTGTGCGAATAGTTTCTAACATGCTCACAATCGGTTCCTCCCTGACTATTTTCAACACACTATTTATGCTTTCAGCTATATTAGTTATCAACATATCATAACGCCTCCCTTGGAAATAAGCGTGCGTCTTAAATGATCACCAATTTCTTTAATCCATTTGTGCATTCTGTGTCGTCTTCTATTTTTCGCATAATTCTTTTAAATTTTGCTTCTGAAAATGCACGGGCAGCAACCCAGAAAAGCGGTCTAGAGATTGTATCATTATATTTATCAAACAGATTTAGAGTCAAGTGTCGCATACAGTAGCTGTGAAAGGCATTAGGAAAAACTTTTTCCACTGCTTCCATCAAACCTTTATGTCTGTCTGATATCAAAACAAACTGTTCTTCAAATTCACCGATTACATGTCTCCCTAATAGATCAAGAAATCATGTCCAATGGTCTTCATTTTCTTTCGGTATAACGCCGAACGCTATGGGAAATAAATGTCTATTCCCGTCTATCCCCGTAGCTATTAACAACACTCCCTTATATTGTCCACGCAAATGCGTTCCATCTACCGCAATTATTCTTCGTAAAGTATTACGAAAGCTTCGAATGCAAGGTCCGAATGCCACGAAGAATCTCTGAAATGCATTATCAGGCTCGAGACACAATTGATCTCAGATGTCTAGATCGACCATCAGAATTCGCAACATATGAAACATCTTAAATTGCTCCTTCCAGCTTCCTCGGATGTCATCCAACGCCATTTCTTTTCTTCTCCATGCTTTCCAGTAACCTGCTGTTATACTATTTTTTTTCAATATAAAAAATTATTGAAGCAGGAGTTTCGTCAAAACCCTTTAATAGTTTATCTCTAACGAATGAAGCTATCACGATGTGTCGTACATTGGCGATGTCCGCTTCCAAACGGCATTCCCGCGTGTGTTCCGTGGAAAGTTTTCACAACAACGTGTCTCGCCTACTAATTTCGATGCATGTATTCGTCAAGCACACCCTAGTTCAACACACCTCGCAGCTTACTCAAGAGGACTGGTTTTATTGGTTTAATCAAAATTATTTGTCATCGCAAATTCTTTAAGAACTTTTGAAATGATTTCTTATTTCTAAACGCCACCAATGGTAATCGTTCTCCTTCATACGCCTCATCGTCAATCCATATACTCTTCTTCCGAGTCATTGTCGATAGTCTTCGTCACCGTAGGTTGATCAATTCACCTATTAGTATAAACACGCGAAGTGGGAGACGGCGGGGCTTCATTATTTTCAGGATCACTATCACCGTCATCGACTGGATAGTTATTACGTGATTGGGATTGAGCCCGTCAATGTACACTTGGTTGATGTGCAGTTGTTTGGATTGATGTTAGCCGATGCGTGAATGTTGAAGGCTCGATTATCGTTGGCTCCGAAGCTATTTGTTCGGAAGGCCATTGATATGGACTAAGGCCGACTAAAAACGTTTCCCACTGATTTACCGAATCGAAGTTGAACTGAGATGTATCATGCATCGGATTCATTTGATGAGAATATCCTTGATCTTCATCGCCTTCACTCATCGGAATGTCTGAATAGGGTTGCTCTGAAAGTTTACTGTAGGGGCGAAATCCTATATTTATATTTCTATCATCGTCGGCTATTATCGGTGCAACAATGTTCTCCTCTTCATACCGTATTCCTTGATTTTCAATCAAATGTTCTGTTCCCACACCATGATCATCTTCGTTTGTTTCCTTAAACGGTTGAAATGTTTCTAAAGACGGCAAAATTTCTGCTACAGTAGTGACTAATGATATTTCGATATAAATATTTATAACACCATCACCGATACGATATGCTCTAAATAAGTTTGTAAGATCATCAGAGTCAGACAATTCGGCAAATACAAGCTCATTCCCTATGCGTAATGAAACAGTAAGTGTAATAGAATGTTCTTCCGGTCGTGTCCGACTGACTTTGTATATTTTCTCTATAAACTCATCAAATGATATATTCTCCGTGACAGTGACAATCCTCCGATGTCCTCCGTTGTAAGTATTATCTCTCACGCGTACGAAATCAAAATGGCAAAGAAGGGGAACATCCATTTCAACCTACAATAATTACAAAATTAAAATTAAAATTAGTTGTTTATAAAGAGTTATACTTGACTTAGCGCTACAATTGTTTAAAAATATTATTAAAAAATTAAATGAATGAAAACTTTAGCGTTTTCGTCAATCATAGGATATCGCTCGATATCCTAAGATATATAGCCGATGGATGGACTTTTAACGTAAACCATAATCCAAAAACTAAAAAAAAAACCTCTTTTAAGTTATCGGCCGATAACTTATATATTTTGGACTACCTACAATGTTTTGAGAAATTGGGAAAACAATAACTTAAAAGATATTGTACTCGATATCTTATCTAGTCTGTTGTATTCTCTATGTTATACGACCTTTAGTGGAATCTCGAAATCGCTTTCCAAGAGAGATAAAAATTGTTAAAAAATGATACAAAAATTCTAGATTCAATGCTTGCATAGAGAAGCATATATATAGATATCTGACGTGCACGCGGCTAGGCTTGGAGCTGGTCATTAATGCAAGGATTGAAACTATAGGGCCGTTTCTACAAATACGCAAACATATAGGGCCGAAAGTGCAAATTTCCCTTCTAAAGTATTAACAACATCAGCCCGCAAATCAGTTACTTACATCCAGGTGTCAACTCGCGTACTAGTATTGATCCAGGGAGGACAGGTACAAATCGGCCGATACCTAATTAACTCGGTCAATTTAAAAAGAAAAAACTAGGAGGCATTGGCCGATACAGGTTCCATGTCGGCCGATATCTAATAAGTATCGGCCAATACGAGTTTTGTGTCGGCCAATATCCAATACATATCGGCCGATACCAATACCAAAATTTGAATTGATAACCGATAAATATCACTTATATATATATTAGTATCGGCCAATTTTTTATACCTTATTTCCATCACCCTCTATGCTAACCTAGATCGTCCATTTATTTTATAACCAGTGAGGATTCGATTAATTAAAAAAGAGAGAGAAGGAGACCAATGAGGATTTGATTAATTAAAAAAGAGAGACAAGGAGATGGAAAAAAAGAATAAAAAACTCAGCAAATGCCAGCCGGGTTCACGGAATATTCAAATTAAATATATATGATTAATAATTTATTTTCAACTCTACTATTTGTCTCTCTAGAACGTTCATGTAAATTTTTAATCACTGAATTCAAACCATCCGATCAATACAAATATTCAAATTAATTTTCCTATATTGAGTTCAGCAATTCACATTTTATACATAGTGATGGAAGAAAAAACCGAAAACCCGAAACTGACCTGAAAACCGGCCAAATCGAACCAGTCCTGGCGGGACTGAACCCAATTTGAAACTGAACTGGTTCGGTTCTATTTCGGTCTTTGGTCATCATAACTAAAAACCGAAGATTGATTAGATAGGATGATAAAAATGAAAAAAATCTAAAAAGATTAAAATTTTCCAAAAAACAGAAAAAGGCTAAAAAAATATAGTGAAAGTTTCATTTTCGACAATATTTCGGTAGTGGGTCATTTTGATTCATTTCGGATAAATTTCGAAAAAAATTTGAAAACATTTCAAAAAAATTCAGGATGTACAATATATACGTATATATATTGTACACCTGGAACTTTGGAGGACGGACACCTTTTCCATATATATATATATATATATATATATATATATATATATAATATTTATAAAAAATCTTATTATTTATTTTTAAATAATTGAAATTAAAAGAAACATCACTACTTTTGGCAAAATTTTGTTAATTTCATCAAAATTAATGAAATTTCAGCGATTTTGAGAAAATCACTAAAATTTGCCAAAAGTTTCATCCAGCCCTTGTTTCGGTAAAATTTGAAGGAATTTGAAATTCAGAGAAATTAACTTAGAAAAAAAAAATCTGAAATCGAATTGAAACAATTGAAGCATTCGGGATTCGGGTTACGGTTCGATTATGGTTTCGTGAAGAAAAAAAAAATTGGTCCGAAACCCAACTGATTCATTTCGGTTCGTTCCGAAATGGAAAATCAAAATTTTCGGTTTCGGTTAACAGAATCTGCATCCGTATACATCTAGAACTTTATACAAATTATCAATGAGATAATTTAAACCGTCTGATCATGTTTGACATATATTTGACGAGCTCAGCGTCTTTACTATGGAAAATGACGGTCAAACAAAGAAATGGAGGGCGTGGTGCTTGAAAGGGTCCGCCGACGCCCGTAGAGGACGCTCACCGACCCATAGTAGCGGGGCCCACCCGAACCGAGATGCGCTTGATGCTGACGTCGGCGCCTTTGTCATATATAGGCAATTCCAGAGTTTTATTATTGACTTTATATTTGTGAAATTACAAATAAACCCATACTTTTTATTCTATTTACCAATCCACTCTTGTCACGATTTTGTTTTCCTACGGTACACTTGACATATGATTGCTTTGATTTACATGATCAATATTAATTTTCGCCTCACTGTTTCTCATAATTCATCTTGAGATCAATAGCGTACCATAGACAAATAAGTTTCTATTTCACGTGAAATATATTCCTACAAAATGATTGAAAATTATGTGACACACATTATGTTCAAACGTGAAATGTTAAATTATTTTTCGAGATTTATGCCACATGAACACCATAGTGGCATGGTACGCATATGATGTCGAGAGCCATTGTCTTGAAGATTAGGGTGAATCATTAGATTCTCTAATAAGCTGATTTGGTCCAATTTTTATATAAGGGTAGCCTTACTAAAACCTATAAAATCTTGGAGGGAACCTATATCAAAAATCATTCATTGTTTTGAATCTGACTATGGATATCGATTTTTGCCTCAAATCTTTCCAAAAATGGCTCTTGAGATTATGGCACCATCAAAGGAACAATTTTTTATTCTACGTGGCATAGCTCTCAAAACAATGGCTCCAAAATCATGTTTGAGTGTAATAGGTGCATTGTGATTTTAGGGACACTTTTTAGGATTTGTGTAAAGTGGAATGAAAAATTCATAGTCTGATAGTATGCTCATAGACTCTAGATCGTGTGTATGGAAGAATTGGACGAAAAATGATCTCCATCATCTGATTCAAAACAATCAAAGAATTTTAAAGTAGGCCAAGCTTTTGGGCAAAGCCAAACATATATATATATATATATATATATATATATATATAGAGAGAGAGAGAGAGAGAGAGAGAGAGAGAGAGAGTTCCGTCCTCCATGGGAGGACATAACCAAGGTCCATGTGGAGATATACATAACACTCAAAATACTCTTTAGTTGTCACGTGGAGCACGGGTAGATGGTTTAGACCAATTTTAAACAAAGAAATTTTGAAAAAAACTTTTTAAAAACATAAGTCAATGTTTGACAAATTTCAATGGCCTACATTTCACGGCTCAAAAAACACATGATGGAGATAAATTTTCGAAATTATTTAAAAAAAAAAATTATCTAAGCAATGCACCCGAGGTTCATGTGGCATTGAAACAATGTTTTGGATGCCACATAGACCTGAAACCTTGGAGGATGATGACTGTCCTCTCATTGAACGAACACCTTTTTCATATATATATATATATATATATATATATATATATATATATATATATATATATATAATTGGTGATTGCTTTGATATTTTGAGTATCCAAACGGCACCTTTAGCGTGGTGGTTAAGTCAGTCTCCCTCCAACAACCCTCCCCACATCTAATTTGAAAACATTATGAACAAATTCAGAGAAAAATTTGGAATTAAGAAAATAATAATTAATTATTAAAAAATATATAAAACAAGATATGTTAAACTTGTTTAATGTAAAAGAACGATGTCTATAACCAATGAAGTATGTGTATGAATTGAGAAAAATTCGGAGAATTCATATATTTAAGAGAATATTTGACATGACCACCTATTCAGAAAAAAATTTAATTTTTTTTTAATCAATATGAAGAAATTTGTGGCCAAAGTATGAAACCTAGATGCATTATCCAAATCGAGGATCAAAATTTTGGCCGAAATGACCAAAATTATCAGTTTCAGTCCCCACCGAAATGATAATTTGGATCGAAATTTCGGTCCAAATTTGTATGGGACCCAAAATTTCAGCCAAATTTTTCGTTTTCACCTGACGTTTCGGTTCAAATTTTCGATTTTGGTCAAGCCCGAAATTAAAAATTTACCCGATATTTTGATCCTTGATCCAAATCACCCACCAATGGATTGTCGCAATGGTTGACGACTTGGGTATGCTCCCTAAGGTCATTAGTTCGAAATGACTCTTCTTCTACGATAAATGAGCTCCACATAAGGTGCATAAAAATTGTAAAATAACTGTGGCATAGTTGGGCAATGCCATCCCGTAGGATTAGTCCAAGCACAAGCTTGGGATACCTTATGTTATATAAAAAAAAGATACGTATTTATCCAAATTGGCTGATATTAAAGTAATTTTCTAATTTTAAAATATTAAATATATAAATAATTTAAAATAATAAAATCCAAAGGGCATATGTAGTATTATTTCAGTTTTCAGTTATCTGACAGATATGGGCCGATACAACCCGCTACTTGACCGACTTTATATTTGACCCATATCGAATTGGGAAGTCATATCGTATCAGGTTTGTGGTAACATGATACATATTGGCTAACATACCGAAAATTTAAAAGGATACGAGTGTTTGCAACTGCAAATAAATCGTTGACTGCCTTAAATTGGATGATAGTTATCATTTTTCATCGGAATCTTCCACACCTTCACATAGTGACCCACCTATCAGATCACCAAATATTGATCACGCTTGGAACAATACTCAAAAGTGATCGACTAATAAGTCACTTTTCGGCATATGTTTCACGTAGAATCAATATCTGACCGTATGATAAGTGGGTCATGATCTCCAGATTTGTTATGTGAAACGAGCCCAACTTACTACCTCTTGGGCTGTGGATACCGATACCCAATTTAAGATCATGAGTGCAAGGTCGAAATTGTACTTCGATAATTTGATTCGTGTCCTCATAGATTTCACCTGCGGGAGCATAGCGACAAATTTCGTTTTCAGCAATTTTTTGATAGGGGTCATTTCGGATAGCTTTAAAATGTTTCGGGCAGTACAAAAAATATTATTTATTATTTAAAGCTGACTAAACTTATAAAAAATTCATTAATTTCGTTGAAATTTGACAATTTCAAAGAAATTATCGAAATTAAGCTACAACCCCTCTTTCAATAAATTTCCGAGAATCTGTCACTATGGTGGGGAGAGTTGACTAGGGGATGGGATACCTAATACCAACTCCTAAGGTAGGGGTAATTTCAACGAAAGGCCCCTTGTTGACCTCTAAAGATATTTTCCTGAATTTCTGGTAATTTCTGAATCTTTATGTCATTTTAGCTATTTCATAAGGTTATTTTGGTAAATTAAAAAAATATATGTTTAAATATCCAAATGCCAGCGGGTGAAAAAGAAGCTGCGTTGGCAACCTTTATTTTATACTTTTACAGGAGCCGTTAAAAATTAAACTAACGGTACCGAACCAAGAGGTTCGGAGTATCCGAACTTAGAGGTTCGGAGTATCCGAACCTAAAAAAATGACCGGCTATAAGTACGATTGTGTTTCCTTTTCATATTATTCGCTGTTGCACAACGAGTGCTCTATATCCATTGCTAAAATCGCGATCTAGGCTTTTAATAAGGTAATTTAGTTTGATTTATTTTGTTTATTTATCTTATCATTGAATCAGTTTCTGATCTTTAAATTCTGCAGAAAAAAAATTCATTTTTTTGATGTAATTTTCGTAGGGTTTCGTAGATTTTTTTGGAAAGTTGAGGTATAATTCTTTTTTACTTGTTTTCATTTTGATTTTTTGTTTTTATGACTGCATCAGTTTATAGCTTCAAATTTTGCAGAAAAAATGTTTTGTTCTTTGTTTTTCATAGATTTTAATTTTTTAGGGACGATCGGATCTTTTGATGGGTTCTTATCTTCTATATTTTAAGTTTTTTCGTTGATAGAGTATTAGCTGCTCTTTTTTTAAAAAAAGATTTTATTTTATTTTTTGGTTTAAAAAGGAGAACTTAAAGATTGGTTTTTTTTTGTTTTTCTGATATGATATAGGGGTGGTTTTTCTGCGATCTTTTGGTAGGTTAGAGTTTATTGAGGGAAAAAAAATCAATTTTTTTGTTGTTGAGTTGTTTACTTTATTTTGAATTTTAAGATTTTAACTTTCGATAGCTTAAGGTGTTTCGATTTTTATTAAATTTTTCACAAAATATATGTCAAAAAAGAGATCTGTCAATTTCACGGATTCTAGGGTTCTATCTTTCTAATTGGATAGTCCATTGTTTTTATCTGCGTCTTATTTTGATTGTCATGTTGTTTTTTAGAAGTTTTTCTTATTATTTTTTGTATGCGTTTTGAATATGATCTCTTCTTTGAGGTGAGATTTTGGGGTTTTCCGAAAAAAACGAATATTTATTTGCCGTTTTTGGAAATTTCCAGCATTTCTTAGAGAATATTGCTTTATTATATGGAAATCTTGGATTTTTTTTTTTAAAATTAATGGAATGTGGATCTGGTTGTTATTTTTAGGGTTTGGAATAAGTTATCTGGTGCAAGGAAAAAGTTCGTCTGGTTGATTCGACTTGAATTTTTGTTGAATCGAGTTTCTTTGATAAACGGATCAACTTCTTGGCACTTTTGGTCAAGAACAGTATCTTTGGATTTGCAAAAGCTGTAGTGAAATAGAGAGAAATTTTGCTAAGGATGAGTGATCATCTGGTTTTGTACGTGGATCGTCTTGTGACGCCTAATACAGTTGAATCTATACAAAAGACTGAGGTTCCGGAATCTTCTAAGGAAGGGCCTTCGAAGCATCCTGCAGTATTATCCAATCCTTCTCCTCCATTGGTGGGACGATCAAGCAGCGGGGAGGAATGCGCAGTCTCTGATGAAGAAGAGCCCCTTTTAAAAATGATGGAATGCCGTATTTGCCAGGAGGAGGACCTCATCGAGAACTTAGAGACTCCTTGCGCTTGCAGCGGCAGCCTGAAGGTTGTCACTTTAACTTGATTTTTTGTTTTCTCTATATTGAAAGATTGTCACTTTAACTTGATTTTTTGTTTTCTCTATATTGAATTTGCAATGTTAGAATAGCTTTGAGTAGTAAAACTGATGAATTTTTAGATCTTTTTATTAGAGAGCATGGTTTTGCTACAAAACACGTAGACTGATAAATGTGTATAGAAATTGTCACAAATTCTTTTAAATCAGTAAATCACAAACATCGATTTTGTCGAGCCCAAATCCAAGGAGTGATGGGTATCATGGTAATTTTGTTTTCCATTTTAATCCCTCACTCACATGCTCTACTAGTGGCTGAGTGATAGGGTTCATTACATCTTGAGAAGTAGTTAGGCTTTTTCTTATGGTTTGGGATTAAAGTGTAGTTCTTGTGGGCGATGATGGTTCTTAAACCTTTTTTTTAATAACTTTTCTATTACACTATTAATTTAGAACAAGGCTATCTGTCCTCTTAGAAGGACCATGGGACCACTTTTGATTTAGATGTTTATGGCAAAGTTGAAGATCTGAAAGGTACAACTTTTATGCAAATTGAGAGATGATTTAAGCGAAGGATTGAAATCTTTGTATAATGTGCAACTCACGTAACTGAAAAATCAATAAATATCATCCAATCAAATTTGCATCTGTTGCTATATAATGTGAGTTATAAATGATACCAGTTTGTATCTCTGCAGGTAAATACTCCGACATATATATTGGATTGGACGATATTTTAATCTTGATTTATGAAATTTCAGTAGATTATGGAGTCATCTTAGGGCTTTATCACTTGATAGCTTATGAATTTTTTTAACTTACTACAAGTCCTGCTACTTTCATTTTCATATTTATTATTTATTATGTTTATCGTATTTATTTTTCTATCAAAACATACAATAAAAAATACAAAAACGTCTTATATTGCCATTGGATTTCTTTTTGGTAAGATTATTGTAACTAATTTCATTTTAATTTCAAAGAACTAGAAAAAAGTATAAGCATTCTAGTAATTTTTTAAAAAACTTATGATGCTCTTTTATTTTGATGACTGGTTTATCTATGCATTGCTATGGTCATCTTTTGCTTCCCAATTCTCATTTCTGGTATATAAATTATAACTTATTTGATGTTTTCTCTCTTTATTAATATCTTATAAATTATGCTGTGTACAGTTTGCTCATAGGAAATGTGTGCAGCGATGGTGCAATGAGAAAGGGGATATAACTTGTGAGATCTGCCATCAGGTCAGTCTACAACTTCTTGCTTGTGATGCGTGTTGTGAGTTCTATATATAATTTACTTGTGTGAGGTCATTAAGTTTTAAGATTCCAAAATATAGTTATTTACTTATTATGGCTATCCTTGTGTGTATGCATATTCCTATACTTGGATTTATTTTTTTGTACATAAGGTATATTTGTTACTTTTTGCCATTTCATTATCATGTTACCTGCCTGGCTGTCGCTGCCATATATGAGAAGGCATCCAAGGCTCCGAGCTATATTATTGCTGTATCAACTACTTTATGACAATTATACCATATAACGATTCTGCTCTTTTGGTTGTAAGCTTTATTCACCATGTCCACGTTATGTAATGACCTGCCTTGTGATCTTATATTTTATTATATTATATAAATCTGAAGTACTATATATATAGGGAGCCGGAAGGTACTCCAGGTGGAGTACCCTCAGCGTACTCCAACATCGACATGGAGGTCCACGTGGCAGTCAGCATATTTTGGGTGCCACGTGGAGCAAGGTAGCATTGTTTAGATCATATCTGAAAAAGAAAAATTTAAAACATCTCCAATATGTATTTTTTGGGGCGTAAAATCTAGATCCTTGAATCACAGTCAAAATTTGACTTTTAATTTTAAAACTCAGTTTTGATATATATATATATATATATATATATATATATATATATATATATATATATATATATTAAAATTGATCTATATGGCTGTTGAAGCTCCATGTGCACCAAAACAGCATTTGGGTGGCCACGTGGGCCTCCATGTGGATGTTGGAGTTCGGTGAGGGTACTCCACCTGAAGCACTTTCACCTTTCCTATATATATATATATATATCACTCGGGTAACCAAACATTAGTTGGCTACTCGAGTTGTGATAGGTCTAGAGTAGGATGCTAGCATGAACCAATTACAACTCAGAGTAACTGACTAATGTTTAACCACTCGAGTGAGGGGAACATTACCATTATATATATATATATATATATATATATATATATATATATATATATATATATATATATATATATATGCTGAATACTTATATTGTCTGTACTCTGTTCATGCCCTAATTCTTAGTCAAATGTTAATTTTTTTGAGTATATTCCAATGCATCTCTACCAAACATACCTTTGATAGGGGATTTTTGCTTATGATTTTCAGCCTTACCAGCCTGGTTATACTGCTCCACCTCCCTTGACTCAATCTGAGGATGCCACCATTGATATCAGGCAAGTTCAATTTCTTCTTTCATGCATTAGGATAATAATGAGGTCTTTCTCAGGAAATAATAAATAAATAAATAAAGTTTGTGGTTTACTTATGATTTTTTTGGGCTTGACTTGCAGTGAAGGTTGGACCATCTCAGGTGCTCCTTGGGATGCACGGGACCCTCGCCTCTGGGCAATGGCTGCAGCAGAGCACCATTTTTTGGAAGCTGAGTATGATGAGTATGCCTCTAATAATGCCAGTGGTGCTGCATTTTGCCGTTCTGCTGCTCTAATTGTAAGTCTTTTTTATGCCCTTGATACATTAAATTATCTCTAATACTAAATGAGAGGCAGTTCTCGTATGAAACAAGATATCCATGGTCTCTTTGAAGACATCTGGTAGAATTGGAATGATGCAAAAAGTTGCCTCTTATGCTGTTTATTGGGGAATTGGTCAATTTTGTTCTTGACCTTCAAATAATTGGATGGACATTGGTCATTTGGAATAGAAGAGAAGAGAATCTTGGTCATATTATATATATATATATATTGCAATTCTCTTGCTTGTCTCCTTTGATTCAGCTTTCAACTTTCCGAGGTATATTTCACTGCAGTTAATGGCTCTTTTACTCTTGAGGCATGCATTGACTATCACCAATGCGGATCGGGAGCAGGATGATGATGCTTCCACCATTTTCTCTGTAAGTGGGAAAGGAAAATGCATTCTCCCATTATATAATTCCGGTTTCTATTTTCTTTTTATTTTATTTATGTATGAGTTGAGGTAACTCCATGATTGCATCCATCCGTTAACTTATTGTTTGATGATGAACAGCTGTTCTTACTTCGGGCAGCTGGGTTTCTATTACCATGTTACATCATGGCCTGGGCCATTAGCATCTTGCAGCGTCGAAGGCAACGGCAGGTTAGTGAATCTCTTATTGGAACCAACTGTCTATTCTCACGTGTTTTTGTCAGTTATGTATGGAAAATTTTCAATAGGATCTTGTTTGGTTCTATAATTATTTTTTCTCTGGCATGACTATTTATGTAAATAAAAAGATATGCATGTGACTTACTTTTGGATTTTCTTATATTCACTTTGAACTGATGGATAATGGAATCAAAGTGCTTATGTAGGAAATTGTGAAAAACGAAGACTATGGTTAATAAATACAAGGTTTTATTTTCTTAATTCTATACATTTGTGTCTATTATATTCACTGGAATAAGGTTTCGTACATTGAGGGGTCATTCGGGCATAAAAAATACTAAATAGAGATTTCATATACATATCAAAGGGATGGTGGACCCCTGGAGGATGTGAACCAACTTGCAATCACAGGCCTTGTGGCATGTGGTCTAAGCTTCTAAACCACTGCCTAGGCGGTGGGACCGAACCCATCTTCCCATACACACACACATTTTATATATATATATATATATATAAATAACATCAATTCATTACAGAAAGTGTACAGTAAAATTAGTGTTCTTTGGATACTTCTACTCTGGGGATTTTTGCCTTGCCTGTGTTTGATGGCAATTTGACGCTCCTTAACAGGACACATCTACATATGTAGGAGAAAAATCAATGATACCATGAAAGTGTGCCTCGTTTCGACCGGTAAAATGAGTTCCCATTTTAGGAAAAACTTTCTAAAGCTTAGTAAGTTTATAAATGAAAAAGCTTAGGTCCTTGGAAAAAATCATTGTATAACATGAAATATTTCAAGTTAGGTCCATGGCATCAGTTATTTTTACTTTTCATATTTTTTATTAAATAGATTTATCAATTGAATCTCAATGATTTCCCTAGAGTTTAATTTTACCATATACATGTTTTAATTTTTTTATGGTTGTGCCGCCATATTGAATATTTTGAAAACTGTCATGCGAAAATATTATGACCTCTTGAACCTTGGCACCCATGCCACATGTCTAGGTTACACTTAGTAAATCAACAGCCTAATCATCTCCCATCTTGAAGCAAACATCTTAAAGAGAAACATAAATCCTTACATTAAATTTAAAGAGGAAAGAAAAGGAAGACTTGAAGCTACAAGTGAGTGATCCAAGCAGAAGATTCTCCTATTTTGTTTACCTTCTTAAGGCCGCCTCTAATTTCAACCTCTAAGTTGGATCTCCCCTATGGAGGCAAAGGAGACAACTTGTCAGATGACTTGATCAGCTTTGGTGCCTTCAAATTGAGATCCTTTTGTATGAACAGAATCAGAGCCTCAACAACTTGTTAGGAAGGTGGTGGGGTGTCTCTGTTATTCAGTTCTAATTACTCTTACTTTCGAGAGCTCTAGAACCACTGAAGGAAACCAGAGGATAACTCACACTAGATAAAAACAAATGATTTTAGGACTTGACTCTGCTGCCAGGGCACTGCACCAATACCGCCATGATAGCCCAGATTTGCTTTTAATCCAAGCGGTCCAACTTGGAACCCATCATTGGCACCTCTTAACAAAATAATTATGCCTATGAGAGGATTGTATTCATCCTAGTTAAAGTGAATAAGAAATGAGTAAAAAGCAGGTTATCAAATTGTGTATCATCTTGAAGAACTTTTGTATCGTATATCGTAAGATCAAATTAGTTTTTTTAAAAATAAATTTAATTAAGAAATAGATAAAAATATACAAAAAGGTATGTAAAAATAAAAATGAATAGATATTGAATTGGAATATGTTAAAAAAAATCCATCACGAGGGCCAACTTAATAGATACCCAGTAATCTGCTGCTGTAGTTCAAAAGCTTGCCGATTGGTGGTTTGGTATCCTTGAATGATAAAATGGTCGGTAATATGTAGGAAACATATATTATTTATAAATTATACTCATTTCTTATTCACTATAACTGGGATGAGGGATCTGTTAGTAAGGGAGGTAGATTAAAAGCCCTTTCGTTGACAGAGAATGTTGCCCAGTTGACTTGATTTCGCTGTTATAATAGGCCCAAACTCTGATCTTCTTAAAATTTTAACGACCAATTCGGCTTTTTTTTTTCCCCCCTTTTTTATTCCTGTTTATAAAAGCAGATAGCTTCAACTTTCCACTGAGTCAAAAATCACAAAAATAGAGATTTTAAACATTTCTGCCGTATATGGAGTGAGAGTGAACTTTTACTTAATAATCATTCAACATTGCTTAGAAAGGCAACCTGACCTGACTGAGTATGCCCTCTCCTACGAATTTTTTTGTATGAGAGGTGCAGGGAGTTCATTTATGTTCCTTATATTGCAGTTTTCATGTTATACCTACGTTTAGCGAACTAGATGATTCCATGTTGATGTATGGGAAACAAGTTGTATACCATGAGATTGGATGGGCCCTTTGTTGATACAGAAATCTTGTTGGTGATTGAAATTGTATAAATGGAACAAAAAAAAACAAAACTCAGGTGAACCATCGGTTCCTGTGGGCAATTTGGCAGCCAAAATGGTCCATTCATGTTGTGACCAGCATGCTAGATTTTCTTTCTTATAGATATCTCTAATCTTTCCAAAAATGGACCGACTCTCCTGACCGTCATTTAAACACCAAAATGGTGTTTAAATGATCTTACGTCATCAATGGTTTAAGATGTTGGTGGAACAAAAACAAAACTCAGATGAACTAAATGGAACAAAAAAACAAAACTCAGATGAACCATCGGTTCCTGTGGGCAATTAGGCAGCCAAAATGGTCCATCCATGTTGTGACCAGCATGCTAGACTTTCTTTCTTATAGATATCTCTAGTCTTTCCAAAAACGGACCGACTCTCCTGACCGTCATTTAAACACCAAAATGGTGTTTAAATGATCTTACGTCATCAATGGTTTAAGATGTTGGTGATCCTAACCATCAAAGTGGTAGATTATAGATTGAAGTGCAACGGGCCAAAAAAATGGTGTTTTAGGGAGATTTAAACCATCCGATCTGTGGATTATAAGATCAACCATTGTTTTTAGTTTTAATGGCTGATATTAAAGTTCAATCGGAGGGTTCACATCCATTTATCGGCATGTTCCATTGGGCAGAGACACATTCCAATGATAGACTGCCACTTTGGCAATTTAGATTGATCATAGATGTGTGCCACATGGAAAAATGATAAATCACACTTCAATGGTGTGAGATAAAAAGTCTAATTTTAGTTGTGGAAGATCATTTAAACACCGTTTGGGTTTAAATGTCGGTCAGGAGCCATTACCCCTTTAAAAAACCAGTTCATTGTCGCACTAATTGACTGTGAAATGATTCTTATATTTACGTGTGTTTTTATTGTTTGCTTATACATACTTTTTTTTTTTATGAATCAGGAAGCGGCTGCACTGGCAGCAACAGAAGTAGCTTTTGTATTGCAGTCGAGGCAACGCAGAGGTCTACAGATCGCAATAGCACCTGGGCCGACCGCAGCTCCCCAGCCAGAGCCGATTCAATAACAGTCCGGTCTCGGTACGTTGTACACTTGATTTCCAATGTTGTTCTAAGAGGGAGTTTGAAAAAAAAAACCAGTAACAATCAGTTACTGGACCGAATAGTACTACCAATACTTGGGAGAGAAGAAGCTTTTAAATATATGACTCAATTGCGCTTTTGTGCTCTGGCTTGGTCTGATCTTAAACCCTTCTTATTTATGTACATAAATTTGGATTTACAGTGAGAGCATTTCGTTTGAGTTTTAATTGCATTCCCTTTAATATATCTTTTTTTGGAAATATATAATTTCACAAATACATATGATGATTTCATGTAGTTTGTTTAAAATATAGGAAACTATTTTATAATAAAAGTCTGATGTTACTACCACATCACTTTATGTTACAACCACCTCACTTTAAATCAAATGATGAACCTCATATTCCGTCCTACTCTTTCATACAATAGATCTCGACATTGTGGGGCTACTATCAGACGGTCGGATGTTGATTACATGTGGCACACATCCCAAAAGGTGAACATGAACCGGCTTGTGAAAAGCCTTTTATGGCCCTCAGAAAAACATCAATTTGTATACTTTATTCTTTGTGATATTGATGGCATTTCATGCTCTCAACCAATATTAGTGAGATCATATACTGTCAAATTGCATATCATCTGCCCTTAGTTGCCTGTAGATGTTAAAATGCTGGAGGGAGGATTCAAGCCGTCCAATTAGAGCACCTTTTGATGTAATCGAAAACTGTTGCTCACCTATTACGGTCCACTCGAACTGTTGATTGTTTGTTTGTTTTTTTTTTTTTTTTTTTTTTTTTTTTTTTTTTTAAGAGAAAAGTAAAAGATTCATTGAAAATTTTCAGCAAGTACAATATGCGGTCCCTTCCCGAGTACAATCAACATTAAAGTTTAGACCGATTTTAGCAAGTGCATCCGCAACCACATTCGCGCCTCTTTTCACATGTTGGCAAGTAATAGAAGCAAAGGATTGCATTTCTAATTTGATTTTTTGGATAAGGTAGCCCATAGCAGATTTGTTTTTCAAATAATCATTGAGGCTTGAAATAACACCGATAGCATCTCTTGTAAGGATAATCTGATCAAAGCCTTTGTTTTTTGCCAATATGACCACTTCAAGAGCAGCTATAAGTTCGCCATGTTCAGTTGTGGTAATATCACATTTTTTCCCTATTAAGGATGATATTATGTTTCCGTTTGAGTCACGAATAATGACCCCGTATCCAAGCTATTTAGTGTGAGCGCACCAAACACCATCAACATTCATCTTCATTATACCATTCCTAGGTGATTGCCATTTAGTCGCCATTGGTTCTAGATTATTATTTTCATTGGCTTTTTCATTTGCTACCAAAAAAGCATTGGTTGCTTTAAATCAAACATGGAGATCGTGTTTTACTCTAATCTTCCACGCACGAGATCTTGAGACCATGAATCTACTATCAGACGGTTAGGCTTTTATTTGACATGTCACAGATCCTAAAAACATGACCATAAAGTCACATTTGAGCGTGATGATGTGTGCCACATGACTTTATCTAATGGAGTATTTAAAGGTACCCTTCCTGCAATATTAAAATCCATAAGCGTGTTTTTTGCCATTTTTGGAAGATACTTCAAAGTAGGAAGCAAGTGCGAGGCGGGAAAAGCTGGAAGCCAGTTTTACCAAACAAGCTTCCTTATGGTGTTTCTGATTTTTATAGCAGCGTTGCAAATCAGGTTTCCTTGATAGTAGCGAGTTGCGAATTGCCAATTGCTAACCCGAATTTGTATCCAACAATTCAACGAACTAAGTAACTAAGGTTTTAACCTTACTACTTAATTGCATTGGGAAAATGAAAAGTTAATTTCCAAGAATTAATTTGTAAAAATAAAAAATAATGTTTCTTAGTATGTACCAAGTAGAGGAAAAGCTGAAGATTTTATTTATTTATTTATTGATCTTATTAATATTTATGAAGAATCGTTTTTTTGTAGGCTTGTTTAGATTGAGAGCTTCAAACTTCAATCAATAAATGCGATAAATCAGTAAATTTTGATATGTTCGCTCCTTAATAACAATGTACCAGTTTTAAAATGTGTATGATCTTCGTGGCTCTGTTCGCTTAAACTTGTGCGCACTAATATACGACAAACGTATGCATTTTCTAACTTATGAAAGTGTTAAGCAACAAGGGGTTGAGTGTGGTGGCTAGGATTACGCATGAAGAAGCCGAGTTCCTGAGTTCAAATCCCGCCCCTTATTGGCCAATTGCAAGAACTTATCCTTACTGACTGGTACGTGTGATGTGTAGGTGCTGCATGCATTTCGGGATCTAGTTGGGTGTTCCAACTGCCTGCCAATACCCCATTATAAAATAAACCTATGAAAATGTTGGTTAAAAGTTTTAAACTCTATTTTTTTTAGGTTAAAGACTTACCAAGCTATAAAGCATTGATTATTTTTTTGATAGATAAATTGAGCTACTAAATATTTATTTATTTCTCACAAAAAGAAATGATATTTTACTTTAGTATTATTTTTAATTTAAATTCATCGTACCCCTAGCAAACCAAAGCTTTTATCTTTGTCTTAACTTAAGGGATTGGGCCGGTAACTCAATGGAAGGTTGACAATACCCTTAGGGCTCGTTCGAGAGTCCATAAAAGGGCAGAAAGGGTCTCCTCTGTGAGCTTTTCTTAGCTTCATGAGGGTTTTAATCGAAATTTGTATTTTCAAAACTTTTTCGAGTAAAAGTGACATACTCATTTCCTACCAATTCACTCAGAAATGCTTAAATTTTGATCTTAGAAAGCTAAAGACAATATCCTTCTAAACTAGGAATCTGAGAACGGAAGAACACAAGAATTTGATATTTCTATGAAAAACTCTGAAAAATTTAAAATTTGACCAAACTTGCCAACACAACTCATAAAACCCCAGAATCTGATTAAGCTTACATTCTGCAAGATTCTTAACTGATAAGATTCCGAGCTTTTTCCAGAGAAGCTCATAATCACCCGAGCCCTTAGGGTCGCACGTTCAACTTAAAAAAATTTAAAGAAAAAAACCTTCGTATTTTTGGGAAATAACAAAAAAAAACCCTCATTATTTTTATTATTTTTGTAGATTTTTTATTAGACGGATATGATTGTCTACCAGTGTGAATGTGTGATTATTTTGGCATTAGACCCAAGTATTTATGTATAATATAGATGATACGGGCATACGGAGGTGGTAGTCGGGCCATCCCATCTAATACAAGCTCACTGACAATATCAATAGAATTATTGACCGTCTCTCTGATCATACGTAGGTTACCTACGATGCTAAAAGTTTCGTGAATTCAGAGATTACGGAACCTGACAATAAGGCTGTCAATAGGAATGGGTTGGCCCGTCAGCCCGGCTTAGGGTTAGGGCTCAAGAACAAGGTAACAGGGCTGGGCTGGGGTCTCATATCCCAAAGCCTATGGTGCATAGGGCCAAGTAAAGGCTTAGCAAGTGAAAATCCGCAACTCTGGCCCGGCCCAGCCCGTGCATCTCCTTTAATTATATATAAATATAATAATATAAGTATATAAGATATATATCATACTTTCTATAATCAAATTATTATAAAAACCTTCGATATTACCTTTAGATTCATCGAAATAATAGTACGCTGGAATGATAATTTTGTTATTTGAATGATGACAAAGAAAGTTCTTTAGATTTTTTCCCTCATTCGATTCGATGAATCTCTCTATCTTTAATGAATTTTTTTTTTTACAAAACTTAAAAAATGATAATTATAGACAACAAATCCCGCAGCCCGACCCGGCCCGCCTCGATTATGGCAAGGGTTGAACATATCAAAGGTAGGGGTGAAAGTTGGTCGGGTTGACCCGGCCCAAAAAATTAGACCCGATTAAAATTTGGCTCTAGGCCTGATATGTCGAGCAAGACTCAGACCCAGACCCGAACCCGACCCACACCGAATCCCAGTCTAGACCAGAATATAAATATCAACATACAATTTATTATTATTATTTATAACTCTCACCTGATTTTTATAGGATGGATGGAAAGGTTTCCTACACGATAGAACTGAAATACCGATGCTCTTTCTTATTGAATGAGTGGTTCAAATTTTTAAGGGAAATTTACCTAATCGACCCTGTTAGATACGCTTTTTAGTCAAAGACCCTATATTTTCACTTTTATTTAAATCAATCAATTTTTTTAGTCAAGTCATTTTCAACTAGCACAAAAAGTTAGAAATATCACTCCTTTCACTTTTTTTGATTCTACATAGTTTAAAATTTTAAATATTTGTATATTTTTATATTTACGCGATGTGAAACGGGATTTATGCCGTCTAATTTGAAGGCCACAATATAAAATCGATGGTGTTAAAGATAGACACGAAAAAAAGGCGATATTACCTCTTTAAAAAAATAAATAAAAATTAAATAGTGGATGCCGACTTTTAACACAGTCGATGCCGACTCTTAAAATAGTCGAGGGCGACTCTTAATTTAATAGTTGTGTACGATCGCTTATTACAATCGACAAAAAAATGATGTCACATTATAAAGAAAAAGGTGTATACAGTCGATGTCGACTGTTAAAACAATTGGCACCGACTGTGTTAAGAGTCGGCATCGACTGTTTAAAATTATATATATATATTTTTTTTTAAGAGGCGATATCGCCTTTTTTTTCATGTCTATTTTTGACACCATCGATTTTATATTATGACCTTCAAATCAGGCGATATAGATCATGTTTCACATTGTATAAATGTAGAAAAATATAAATATTTAAAATTTGAAATTATATAAAACGAAAAAAGAGTTAGAAGGGGGTGTTTCTGATTTTTTGTACTAGCTGTAAACGGCTTGGCTAAAAGTTGGTTAGTTTAGGTAAAAGTAAAAATATAGAGCCTCTAACATAAAAAGTGTATCTGGCAGGATTGATCACGTAAATTTCCCAATTTTTAATGATGAGACAATACATTTTAGATTTCCTACCAAATTTGGTTGGAATGATATTCTTGCCATCTTTATCCAATTTTAATTGGCTTTTGCCATTTTCTTTTAAACTGCCATCTGTGTCAACTTTAAAGTTTTTATGTAGCTTGCTATTGGCTAGCTCTTGTCATTTTTTGTTTAAACTGCCATCTGTTTCAACTTTGAAGTTTCCTTGTAGCTTGCTACGAACTCTTTCCATCTTACTCTTCATCTAGTGGAGGATTACCACCTTGGTTTAGCTGGCCCTTGCCACCTGATCTCTAACTCATCGCTATATTTATTAATAGTGACTTTTCTATATATATAGTTTAATTTGTTTGACTCTTGTTATTTTTTTCTTTATTTGATTTGCCAAATATGCTATCAAATATGTTAAATAATTGATTTGATTTGTCAATATATTAAATCTGCGACCGATTCCGATGCCGTATCGGGGTGATGCGTATTCGTGGGCCGATATTTGATACCTTGGACTCTATGCTGCATGACATATCCTAAAAAACGAAGAGTAGAATAGAAATTATCTAATACCCTTCATTTAATATTTTTATTTTGATGGGTTGGCTCTCATTGATATTGTCTCCTAATATTTTTTGTGGATGTCGTTAATATAAAAGAAAATTATCTCACGACTTATAATGCATATTTATTTTCTAAATATGGTTAGTTTGACCTGGATGCAAACCCGATTTAGACCCAACCCAGACACGATAGCGACCAGTTTGTTGATGGGTCGGGTTTGGATATGGTCTGACCCAGACTGAAACTCGAAATCGGAATGAGTCCATAAATATTTATTTTGATTCGACCAGAACCGACCTGATTCCAAATGGGTCGAGTCTGATTCACCCTGGACTCGGACCCAACCCGACCCATTTTGTGACAGCCTGAATTTTTCCAATCAGAATTTTCTGAGATATATATATATATTTTTAAAACCTACCTATAACATGTGAACAAATTCGAGCCGCCAGATCGTAGATCACAATCTGATATAGAAAATCTTGATACAACAAAGCGGAAACATAAACTTCAGTTCTGCAATGAAGGAATAATAAATATAATAAATATATACAAGTATATTAAAAGAATTACAAACTAAACATACCAAAACTCAAATATAAATCTACGATCCCGAAATCTTACTACTTCTCAAGTCCTCAATCACGAAGCCCGTATCCTGATAATTGCCAAACCTGTGACGTATAGTTGAAAGGGTGAGCTATATCTAAGTTTAGTAGAGGAAAGTCAACATAAAATCATATTTTAACATCGAAAACATAGAATTTAATCCAAAAGTAAAACCATCATAAAAACTCAGAATTCCGAAGTCTTAATCATTTCCTTCTATTCAAAGTAGATTTGCAAAACATTTATCACAATCTTCAATTCTAAATTTAACCTTAAATATTTACCTTCACCACAGTTTCATCCAATCATACACATATCGAAAAACATCATAATCAAGAGTATCCAAGATTCACACGCATTTGCAAACAATATTGAATTTGTAAACACACACAGCACAAGAGTGTCCAAGAGTGTTCCAAGTTTTCAAGGGTGTTCACAATTTCCAAAATGTCCAAGGGATGCAATGATGTTCCAAATGATACAAGGATCTTCAAAGGGTTCTAAAGGTGTCCAATGATTCTAAGGGTCCAAGGGATGTAATACGTGCACGGATAGGCCGCCGTATCGGCTCAAGGGATGCAATGCAACGCATGTATGAATGCGCATACGAATAGGCCGCCGTGCCGGCCCAAGGGATAGAATGCAACGTATGAATGTGTATACGCATAGGCCGTTGTATCGGCCCAAAGGATGCAATGCACATTTGCAAATTCTAAGCGTTGTCATGTTAATCACAGTTCCAAGGGTCATGAGGTCACATTCCAAAGGTGTCAAAACGAAACACGAGTATCACAACTATCTCAAAGTCTTACTTTCAAAACACGAATCCAACTTATACAAAATCCAAGGTTATCTAACATCAAACATTATCACACGCACATTCACACTTCAAGATCTCATGAGTATATTTTAAATCATAAATTTCCAATCTAATAATCTCACCACAATTTACTCATCTACTAATCTAATCACAATTAACTCATCACATTCAATCAACACATCTAAGACTATGAATCAAGTCAAACATATAAATTTAGGTTGAATTTCTCCTACCTTAACCTTGAAGTTGTACGAAGCAAAATCAAGTCTTATCGATAGATTTTCGCCCTCAATCTATATCACAAGCACACAATGATGTATCAATGATCAACTCCAATCACTAATTACTTAGATACATTTAAGTATTTTCTCAAAATCGAGGTTGAAACGGGCAAATTCATGCCAATATAGAATTTGGCACAACCTTCCCCCTAAAATTTGACCTTTAAATCTTTAGATTCACGAAATAGTTAAATCATAAAAGTTGTAGAGTTCATTGTCCTCTTTCCAACGCTGTGAAAATTACGTCAATCGGAGTATAGAGTAAAAAGTTACATGCCGTGAGAGTTGCATCAATCGAAGTCCGGGTTCAGATTGTGATCCCGAGGTACACGCTTTGATATCATTCTATGAAGACCCCAACCTACATTTTCATCCGCCGTGCTACGAAGTCTATCCAGAAGCTTCTCCATCTAATTTAATCACTTTTCAGCTTTCAACAGATCTGTCTGCCTATAGAAACTAGGAGGTCTCAATCTCCTGAAGTCAACAAATGATGATGGTAATAGCGTTGGAGGAGGTGGTGGTGGTGGCTATTGATGGTTCACATTATTGGCAGCCAATAGTGCAGTCTGCTCAGCCAATAGTGCAGTTTGTTGGGTCTGTTGGGCCATGGCCTCTATGGCCTGTGCCATGCTATCTGTCGCTTCATTCCTCCGATCTCACTCATCAAGCGGGTGTCTCTGATCTCCATTAGAACCCGCATGGTTCTCATCTTCACTCCTCAAATTTCTATCGCGACCGCCTCTCGGTCGACCTCTACCTCGACAAGACATAATGATCTGTTACAATGAAACAAAAGTCTTATCAACAGACGGTCCCTATACTCTAACAAAATCTTAATCTCCTAGTCTAAGTCAAGGTCTTGTCAGAGATCCCTAAAGTCATAGCTTTAATACCAACTGTGACAGCCCGAATTTTTTCAACTAGAAATTCTTGATATATATATATATATATATATATATATATATATATATATATTAAAACCTACCTATAACAAGTGGAAAAACACGAACCGCCTGATCGTAGATCATAATCTGATACAGAAAATCTTGGTACAACAAAGCGAAAACATAAACTTCAGTTCTACAATGAAGGAACAATAAATAAAATACAAGTATATTAAAAGAATTACAAACTAAACATACCAAAGCTCAAATACAGATCTACGATCCCGAAATCTTACTACTTCTCAAGTCCTCAACCACGAATCCCGTATCCCAATACTTGCTAAATCTGTGACGTATAGTCGAAAGGGTGAGCTACATCTAAGCTCAGCAGAGGAAAGACAACATAAAATCATAATTTAACGTCGAACACATAGAATTTAATTCAAAAGTAAAACCATTATAAAAACTCAGAATTCCAAAGTCTTAATCATTTCCTTCTATTCAAAGCAGATTTGCAAAACATTCATCACAACCTTTCATTCTGAACTTAACCTTAAATATTTACCTTCACCATAGTTTCATCCAACCGTACACATATCGAAAAGCATCATAATCAAGAGTGTCCAAGATTTACACGCATTTGCAAACAATGTCGAATTTACAAACACACACAGCACAAGGGTGTTCAAGAGTGTTCCAAGCTTCCGAGGGTGTTTATAGTTTCCAAAATATTCAAGGTCTGCAATGATGTTCCAAGGGATGCAAGGATGTTCCACGGGTTTCAAAGGTCTCCAATGATTCCAAGGGGTCTAAGGGATGCAATGCTTGTACGGATAGACCGCCGTACTGGCCCAAGGGATGCAATGCAATGTATGTATGAATGCGCGCACGGAAAGGCTGCCGTGCCGGCCCAAGGGATGCAATGCAACGTATGAATGCGTGTACGGATAGGCCGCCGTACCGGCCTAAAGGATGCAATGCACATATGCAAATTCTAAGCGTCGTCTTGTTAATCACAGTTCCAAGAGCCACAAGTTCACATTCCAAAGGTGTCAAAATGAAACACGAGTATCATAACTATCTCAAAGTCTTACTTTCAAAACACGAATCAAACCTATACAAAATCCAAGGTTATCTAACATCGAACATTATCACACGCACATTCACACTTCAAGATCTCATGAGTATATTCTAAATCATAAATTTCCAATCTAATAATCCCACCACAATTTACTCATCTACTAATCCAACCACAATTAACTCATCTTATTCAATCAACACATCTAAGATTATGAATTAAGCCAAACATATAAATTTAGGTTGAATTTTTCCTACCTTAACCTTGAAGTTGTACGAAGCAAAATCAAGTCTTATGGATGGATTCCCACCCTCAATCTACATCACAAACACACAATGATGTATCAAGGATCAACTCTAATCGCTAATTACTTAGATATATTTAAGTATTTTCTCAAAATCGAAGTTGAAATGGGCAAATTCATGCCAATATAGAATTTCACGCAATTTTTTCCCTTAATTTTGACCTTTAAATTTTTAGATTCATGAAATGATTAAATCATAAAAGTTGTAGAGTTTGTTGTCCTTTTTCCAACGCCGTAAGAATTACATCAATCGAAGTTCAGAGTAAAATATTACGGCCAAAATACCAAAGCAGTGTCGGCAGTACAGTCAAAATCGATTAATCGATTCCAATATCGATTAATTGAAATTTTAAAATTGATTAATCGATCTCAAAATCGATTAATCAATTTTTTCCAACCTCCACACTTCCTAGCCACTGGGAGTACTCAGTCGATTAATCGATTCCAAATTAATTAATCGAAACTAAAAATCGATTAATCAAAATTTAATTCGATTAATCGATTTCGTGCTGCAGTACACAGATTTGCTTTCTGTTAAAAATCGGATTTCAAATCAATTAATCGATTTTGACAGAAAACCAGCCCTCTTCAGGCTGCTCATCAAACTTTCTTTTCTTTCTAATTTTCCTCACTCCATTTTTTAAACTCATCATTTATTCACTAAATCAAAGTTCACACATCATATACATCACAATGTAATAAAGTCTTACCTCAAATCCATCTCATGATTGATTCAATGGCTTGGATCAACGGTTAAGGTTCCTAGCCTCAACTCCATGTGCGATTCCGTTGGAATTTAGAGCTCGTGTACGGTCTTCAATCCGCAATCTTACGCACAAATCTTTTGCATTTACTCTCAACCATTTCCTTTTTTTTCTCTCTAACCTCTCTCTCTCTCTCTCTCTCCCTTTTTAAATTTCTAACCACCAACCAAAATAAAAAGAAATAAGTTATCTTAGCTTTTAACTTATTTAACCCAATTACTTATTTGATGTAAAGCACATACACCCACAACAGGTGTATATAACCTTATCAACAGATCTAACACCACACATACACGTGTATATTCACCTCAAACCTGATCTAACCTACGTCATCAAGTTGACTTTTACTTGATCGCATAAGTGATCAGACAGACACACATCCTAAAGTATACTATTCAAAGTTAGACACACATCTCGAGATACACTCTTTGAAGTCAAAAATTTTAAGATATTACACATTTTCACCCCTAATCAAAGCCCACCATATGGCCTGGCTAGGTTTTAGGGTACCCCGGCCCTAACCCGGCCCGTGACAGCCCTACCTGATATGGTATCTTTAAAATTTACAATCTTATTATTAATGATAAAAAATCCAAGATACTTTCGACAATAAAATTTTTACCATTTTAAGATGGGGAAATAAAAGGTAGCAGCCCAATTGAAGAAGGCTATAAATACAAAGAGATGACCAACCCTTATCCCTCAATCCACAGGCACACAATCAAAAGGCTTGCTTTTTCACATATTGGAGTAGTAAGATCAGATGGCGAAGCTTTCATTTGCTCATGGCTTCCTCCTTGTCCTCCTAGTTTTGGCATCAGGTATACGAAATTTGTCATGTTTTTTAACTAACATGTGTCTTATATATGTGTGTCTTATATATATATATATATATATATATATATATATATATATATATATATATATATATATATATATATATATATGTATGGGAGCCGGTTAGATTCTCTAATGGAGGACGGTCAAGATACACATGGAGCTTCATGTGATACTCAAAACACTGTTTGGATGCCACGCGAAGCACAAGTGGATTGTATAGATCAATATTAAAAAAATAAGCTTCAAAAAATACTTTTTAAACCTACAAGTCAAAGTTTGATGGGTTTCATCGGTCCATATTTCACGGTTCAAAAAACACACAGTGGAGATGAGTTTTCAATTTATTTTTTTTAAAAGATGATCGAAGGAATGCACTCGAGCTCCATGTGACATAGAAACAATATTCTGGGTGCCACATGGAGCTCCACGTAGAAGCTTGGAAGACGGACACCTTTTCTTTTATATATATATATATATATATATATATATATATATATATATATATATATATATATATATATTACTCCATTGCGCTGTTATTCCAACCAAAACGAGTTGATGATGAAAGAAGCACAACTAAATGTTTTTAATTAAGGAGAGCATTTGGAGCTCCCTCTTAGGCACATGATCGAGAGTTGCATGTACATAGACCCAACAGTTCATATGACCAATAAATGAAAAAATCAATAGATAAAGAAGATTTTAATTAAATTATTTGTTTTATTTAATGGTGCAGTTGCAACGATGGTGCCAAATGTGGAGGCCCAAAAGAGATGCCAATTGGTGTTGGAGGCAACAGGCTGTGTCCTCTCCAAGTGCAGGCAAGAATGCTACCAACAGAAGAATGGCAATGGAGTTTGTCAAGCCAACCCTGCAGCCACTGATTATGCCTGCCTTTGTGTCTTTAATTGCTGATTCCTCTCTTCATATAACTCCTCTCTCTCAATCTCTCTTTATCTCTATTTCTATGTTTCAAGACTTCAAACAGTCTTAAAACTTATCTCTTATCTCTTAGATGTACCCAATTTTGAAGATGAATAATTATAAAGAGTGAGAGGACATTAGTTTTAAACAGTTTGGTCTATAGTTTTTATTTATTTATTATTTTATTATAAATTTTGTTTGACTGAAATTTAAATATTAAAATATGTTAGATGATCTTACACCATTAAATGAGATTTTTGATCCTACACCATTAAAGTGTGACTCATCTTTATTATCAATTTAAATTTTTTAAGTAACTATCTAGAAGAGTGATTTGATTTAGAGTGCATAAATTGAATGATTCAAAATTTTTAAAAAGATAATTTTCGCGTCCAATGCCTCAATATATATGATCTATCATTAATAGTGTAAGATCATTTAAATGCCATTTTGCTGTGATTCATAATAAAAAAGTGGACCTATAAAAAGTAAACTTGGCTGACGGCCAAATGGCGGGGATGATCCTGGTTTAATTTTTTTTTTTAAATAGGATACCATTATTCGCACTTACTGATTTACTGAAAGCCCGTAAATCCCAAACCCTTTGAAAGCTTGGTATCGGATGATGGAGATCAATTTTCAACCCAATCTTCCACAAAATGATATTGGGACCATGAGTGTACCTTTTGATTCCACATGGCACAAACATCCCAAATGGTAGCGCCCTAAAATCACATGGCACACATCTTGCTCAAAGGTGATTTTAGGGCTATCGTTTTGGGATCTGTGCCAAATGAAATAAACAATTATCTGTCTAATGGTAAGATCATGGTCTCAACATCCATGGTGTCAAAGATTGGGGTGACAAACATTGAGGGTCGAGGCTCGTAACTCATTTCAACATACCCCATTTGAAAAATGTTTTAACGGTGGAGATCATTTTTCGTCCGAAATTTCGACATGATAGATTTTGAAATTATGTTCCTACCATTAAATGGTTAGATTTTGATTCCACATTACACACATCCTCAAAAGTGATTCAAGAACCAGGCATGATATAGGTATAATGTTCATTTTTTAAATTTGTAACACATGGAACCAAAATCTGATCATCTTATGAGATGCACATCTGTCTAAGATTGGAATGAGAAATAATTTCTATCGCCTTTAAGCATGTTGAACCCAGGTTGAGAAGTGAGAATCTTGGGTTGAAAACAAAGGTTGCCAATAATCAACTGGTGCTTATGTGGCACAATATAAGTGGTTGCTCCTATGTGCATTGTTGGCCTCACTGTTCTTTCAATGCACCACATAAGCAGTCCATTGAATGGTCTGCTGTTTCTGTTGTCGTGCTAAAATTTAGGTTGCCCAACAAGTAAAGGATGTCCACTCCATTGGCCCATTCTAATTCAACCCGACAGAGGGTCAATTTGGGCCAGAATGGGTCGACAACCTGCGAAACCTCACTACGTCATTATATTATACGTAACATATTGGGTATCGGCGATACCTACCAAATCTGAATTTTTATTTTATTCTTTTAAAACAAAATATGTTGTTATTAAAAGATTCATCTAATAGTTTAAATATTAGTCTTTTATGATATTTTTAAGACTATAAGTCTATAACACTTTATTTTCAGTTTTTTCCAACGAAAAAATAAAAATGAAAATTCTCTGTATCGGCATATTGGCCAGTACTGATATGTATTGGTCCTCTAAGAACCGATACCCGATAGCAGTACCCGATTTGCTACTTGGGGCCTCACAGTCTCACACAATGCAGTAAATAAGTCTAAGACCATGCCATCCGTTTACTATGAAACCTGTTACGGTTATCATCTGAGCATTTTATGCAAAATAGAGTGGCAATTTAGGGATTTTGGGAGACTGATATTGTTTCACGGGAGCTTCATGTGGCACCTGATTGTTTCGATGCAACGTAGAGTTTGGGTACATTGCTTGGATCATCTTTAGAAAAAAATAAAAAACTGATATGCACTGTGTGATTTTTGAAATATTAATTTCTTTTTTTTGAAATTTCTCTTTTTAAAAATTAGTCTAAACCCTTCACATGTGTTTCGCATGATACCCAAAGAGTGTTTTGAATGTCATGAGGACCTCCACATGGATCTTGGAAGACGATGACCTTAGGAGGATGGAACCGGCCCCGGATCCAAGGGTGCCACGTTAAGAAAGGGGGATAGTTTAAATCAAATATATATATATATATATATATATATATATATATATATATATATATATAAAGTTTCCAATTTTTTTTGTTTTTTAATAAGTACAAGTCAAAATTTGATTAGTTGCAATGATTAATATTTCATGACTCCCAAATCACATGGTAGAGATCATTTTTCAATTTTCATTTTCTTTAAAGATGGTCTAAGCAATGCACCCGAGCGGTGATTGGCCGTCCTCACTATAAAAATAAAGCGTTTCAGCAGCATTTGCTATTAAGGCAGTTTTTGATAGTGACAGGATTAATTGCGACAGTTTTGGTAGAGACAAAACTAATAGGAACAAATTTTTTGTTAATAGCAATAGTTTTTGGCTGCCCCTTTAGTTTTTTTTTTTGTAGTACCTCCTATGAAGGACAAACACTTTTTAATATATATATATATATATATATGGGTTTTGCCTCGAGTGGAGGATGGTGAGTGTCCTACAAGATCCCATTTGAGACTTGTAACCAAGGTGTCAAATCGGATATCGGTCCATGGAGGACCTATGTGTATCTGCCGATACCGATATAGAGCGGGTTTTTTTTTTTTTTTTTTTTTTAAAATTAAAATAAATCAAAGAGGCATTTGAAAAAAATTATAATAAATAAACATTAATTAATAAGAAGAAGAAATACAGAGAGCAAACAAAGTCACTGGCTCAAAGCGCAAACAATTTTAGATTGCCTAAGACCATTTTTGCATTGCCTACCAAATTTGGTTGGCGCAAGTCACTTGAAACTCATGTCATCTTTATACGATTTTGATTGGCTCTTGCCATTTTTTTGTTTAAACTGCCATCTGTGTCAACTATGACGTTTCTACTTGTAGCTTGCTACCCTCTTGCCATCCTTCTCTTCATCCGGTTGAGGATTGCCCGCCATCATTGTCTTTATCCTATTGAGCATTGCCACCCATTCTCTCATTGCCATATTTATTAATAGGACCTCTTCTTATCTTTGTCTTTATCCAAATATGCTATCAAATATGTTAAATCTACGACTGATACCGATATTGTATCGGTTGGCCGAAAAATTGATACCTATCGGTATTAATCGATATTGGATATCTTACTCATAAAACTGTTTTGATGCCTCATGGAGCATAAATACATTTCTTAGATCATTAGTGAAAAATAAAAAATTTGAAAACTCATCTTCATCATATATTTCTTTTGCAGTAAAATTTGGACCGTTGAAACTAGTCCAAGTTTGACTTGTGCTTTAAAATTTTTTTTATCAAAAATATATTTTTTTAAGATTGATCTAAATAATACACTTGTTATCACGACCCGAAATTCTACCCCATCCTAAGGGCCTAGAATTCAGAGTTATGACCCGCACGCATCTTAAATACACTAAGCGGATATATCCATAATTAGAGTTCTCACGCAATATGATTCCACGAAATCCGTGAGTCCAACAAATACATAAGGTATATTGACAATCATAAATAAATGAGTAAATGCAATAAAGTAAAATCATAAAATAACTATTAACCAAAGGAAGAGTTAGAAACAAATTCGATATACGAGGCTATAAAGTAATAATAATAGTAACTGTATGAATAAAAATGAAAGAATAATTGGCTAAACTAGGAGTCCAAATATCTATACCAAACTAGCACTATCAATAATCTGCACTCGGATCAAAGCTAGCACGAAGGTCCTCCTGGAAACCTGCAGCATTGCCTTCCCAAGGCTTCTGGTACTCTAGGTCCACGGGACGACAAAATCAGCATCAGCAGGATCTGGTTAGTCGGCGTCTACTCCGTCGATAAAATTACTTGAAATAATAAATACCACGAGGGCTGAGTTACTAAATAATGCGTAACTCAGTGGATACACCACTAATCCTCCCTACACTACTTAGGTGCATTACGGGTGCATCTTATGAGCGATAACAATAATATGACAGTATATAAAAATAAAAGAGTGTCAAAACAATCAAATCAAGGAAAATATATTATAATGAACATGCAAGATCATGATCTAGATACAGTCTAATCTTAACATACCTCACCATATATCATAAACGTAACATATCATATTACAACGTTTATGCGTCTATACATCGCATGTGCATACCTATATACTCATGATCCTAATATGACTTGTGTTAGAGTCACTACTTGAACCTACTATGTCAAGGACATCATAGTAGCATACCACTATACCATAACGCCCTCCATTCCATAATATATTATTTCATACGCCCCATATAGTTATAGGGGCAGCCAACAAGTCATATAGTCTCTAAAGGTGAGAACACGTACTTCATATCATTACTCATAATGTCTTCTAGGAGATCTGTCTTGACTGTAGACATTGTGGTCCTTATGATGACTACGTAAGGAACAACACGTACAGACTTAAGTTCTTAATATTATGATGGCCTACACAGCGGTGTCTTATTATTATATTCTTATTTTAGCACTTAACTTAATCTTGAACTTAACCTTAAGTAAGTCTTACACTCAGGGCCGACCCTGACATTTTGGGGGCCCAAAGTGAGTTCTTAAAATGGGGCCCCTGTCTCATATTATTTTATAATATATAAAAACTTCGCCACAATTTTTTTTTGACAAATAAAATAATACTTATATTCTATTTTACTATATATAATTTGAAAATGTAACTAAGAATTTAATACAAATAAATATTAAAATAAAATGCAATACAAAAAGAAAATGCAATACTCATAAATGCAAGTAAATTTTTAAATGTCTATCATTTAATTATCAACATAATAAATAAATTTCTAAATAAAAATAAGGGCACTAATTGACTCTTCAAACAATCGAAGTTTCCTAGTTTGCACTTGGACAATCCCTATGCGGTGAGAGCCCCAACTGTGCTACAATTATTTCACGGTTTACACACGCCCACTACACATGCTTAACAATCGAACCGGTGACCTTGGGGAGCAAACCCAAGTCGCCAGATCGCTGCCCCAAATGAAAGGGATTCTTCATGCAATCCTATGCACAAACACACGTGCACACAGTTGTACCTAACACCCCGGCGAGTCGAGTAACTTGGCCAAATTAACTCGTTGACTCGTCGAAATTTAGAACTACCTACTATGGAGCTTGAGAATCTTTTCCCTTAGGGAATTCTTAGGTATGCATAACTTAGGTCCCTTAAAAAGGATAGCATAATGATAAATGAATTTCCTTGTAGAGTCTCCCCCATGTAGAGTTATTTGGTAGTTTCAAACCTACACTTCTGCTACAAGTGTGCTAAGTGATGCTGCCCTCATACCCAATGCATATGTATGACCACCTACATTATGTTATAATAAAAATTTGTATTTTATAAGAGGCATCCCACTGAAAATGACGATGATTAAGCTTCTTTTAGGCTAGTAGAAATTTTAGGAACTCGTGATCGAACTTTGGAGTAAATGACAGTCACAGGGTAAAGGACACTCACGCTCACAAGAAACAAAAATTTTTTCTTCACAGAAAAATAGTGATTTCATTCTTTAATATTCTATAATTCACGCCTGTCTTACATGTATAAATAAAGATACAAAAGTAACTTATTTGCTTACTGAACTCCCTATCGCGATGAATGCGGAAAAATAAGAAGATTCAGGCAAAAATTAATCACACGCACAACACAAAGATTTACGTGGTTCACCCAATCAAGGGCTACGTCCATGGGAGTATATGCACTAATTTTATGAATGTTTACAACACGCACACTCTCTTTTCTCTAGTGCAAACTTAATCAAGATATAACACGATTTTCAACAATAAATCCGTTGTTAAACCAAGGACGCTGTCCTTCAAATAATAGAGAAGAGATCTGCCGGAATATAATTATGATTCCGACACAAGAACAGCTTCAATCGGATCTTTAATCTCCAAGCTATTCTTCAATACTTTTTCACTCTCAAAGTATTCTCACAGTTTTCTCATATAAAACTTTCTCCCAAGCTCTCACTGGATCCCTAGAGGAACTTTCTGCAAATAGGCACCAAACCCCTTTTGGAAACATGACTTACAAATACCCTAAAACTTGCAAGTATTCAAAGCACTTTCAAAAAATCTCCAAACCACATTAGGAAATATTTTGGCTAAAGCAATCTTCTAATAGCCACATATTCAAACCTGCGGATCTGAATCTGCTCAACAGTCAATCGATTGACTGTCCAAACTCTCAATTGATTTACCAACCTCAATCGATTGACACCGGAGATTGGGATTAAACTTTATTCAACAATCTCTACCAAAGTTTCATCCCCAACCGCGTCACCGCCCCAACGGGCATCAACATCTTCGAAAAATGTTAATCAAGTTTAGGCAATGCCCAAACTTCTTTTGTGTAATCCGGTTAATCAACTTGTTCACTGCATTCTCTTTCATAAGTACAAGTATTAACGGGATCATATCCTTAAAATTTTCAGGATGTTTCTTTATCCTCTTTGACCTTCTCAAGGTAGTCTAAATCGGTACTTGGGACTGCAAGTCTTGAGAAATTGTTCCATCATGCTCTATCTCAGAGTCTTCATTATCTTTCTCATCTTGCTCATACCTCTCAACATCAACTTGTACCTTAGGTTCACCAGATGACTGAAGTTCGTCTTTCGCCTTTTTTCATTGGAAACTCATCTTTGTTGAAAGTAACATCTCTTTCAATTATCACTTTGTGAGATTGTGTATCCCACAAACGATAACCCTTGACTCCTTCCTTCACCATAGCCAATCAAGACACACTTTTTGAATTTTGGATCCAACTTGGATCGTTTACTTCCCTGAAGTAATGCATAAGCCGCATATCTAAACACCCTCAAGTGAGAGTAGCTCCCGTGTCTTCCATACCAAACCTCATTTGTAGTTTTCGAGTTCAATGACACTGAAGGCAATCGGTTGACCAAGTAACATTTAGTGTTCACTGCCTCTGCCCAGAACCCATGACTCAAGCCGAAATGGTTCAACATACACTGTGCTTTTTCTAATAGTATTCTGTTCATCCTCTTTGCTACACCATTTTGCTGAGAATTTTCAGGAACTGTTAAGTGCTTAACAATCCTTTGATTTTCACAGTAAAACTTGAACTCTGATGACAAGTATTCCCTACCATTATCTAATCTGAGAATCTTCACCTTTCTTTCTGTCTGCTTTTCAATTATACCCTCATCTTCCTTTGATGCATAAGGAAATCTATGTCGAGACCAAATTGATATCATAAAAAAGTAGTAATTCAAGAACAACTTCTTGCAAATTTCATAACCCAATGGATACAAATTGCGGTGAAACAAGATATTATTTCCTTATATCCCTTTCATGCATAAGAAGTCAAGAACAAGTTGTGACTCATATTAGCCATAAAACAAGTGATATTTTTATTTTCCAATGTAGATAAATTTAAGAAAGCAACCTCTAAAAAAAAGGTTACCTAGGAAAAATAATCTTTCATTTTTTAAATAGAAATGAATTCAAAAGAAAAATCCAACACATCATATAGATTTTTGCTGAACCCACATGCAATTAAGATAAAGTTCATACACAAATTTCCCTTAAAAAATAAATTTTTATAAAATTTCAAAGCAATTCCAACGGAGATACCTTTCTTTCATACAAAGCAATAAAAATTCAAAAGCAAAATTACCTTTTCTTATAAATATTATACTAGGAAATTAACAAAATAATAAAATCTTTCCAGTTTATACTATTTGGAATTTTTTATTTTTTGTATTTCTAGATTTTGCTTAATTTTTTGTTATTTTTAATTGAAAATGAAATTCACTAGATGGTATTGGCTTATAAAATCAGATATAAACAATATGTGTTGGTACTGGCCAGAATAAATAAATAATAGATAAATTAGATAGATAGGTAGCCAAAATAAATAAATATAGATGAGTGAATGAATAGAATACTAACCGAAAGAAGGAAGCAGTGGAGTTGCTTCGATCCTTAGCTTTGCTGGGGATTTGAGCCATCCATGGATCTTCTTATGTTGCAATTTGACTGTTGATATAGAAGTTTGGGATGTGTGAGATATTGTGCCAATCTTCGCCAATATCTTTGACGAATCTGATCTGAGATATATATGTGATTGCGGACGCTACAAGTCATGACGCGTTTTGGGTGGGGACTTAAGGCTATGCCAAAAATAAAATTAGGGCGGGGACCTAAGCCCAGAATCGGATAATATCATGGCATGTGGGTCTGAGTCGTCACAATATATATATATATATATATATATATATATATATATATATATATATATATATATATATATATATATATATATAGGAAAAGGTGTCCGTCCTCCAAGCTTCCATGTGGAGCTCCACGTGGCACCCAAAATATTATTTCGATGCCACTTAGAACTTGGGTGCATTGCTTAGATCACTTTTGAAAAAACAATAATTGAAAACTCATCTCCACCGTGTGTTTTATGAACCGTGAAATGTGGACCAATTAAACCCATCAAACTTAGACTTGTGAATTTAAAAAAAAAAATTTGATTTTTTTTTTTAATATTGATCTATACTGTCCACCTATGCTCCACGTGACACCCAAACAGTGTTTTGGGTGCCACGTGGAGCTCCATGTGTATTTTGGAGGACAGTCACCATTGTGACAACCCGGATTTTTCCAACAAAAAATTTTGAGACATTTTTTTTTTCTTAAACTAACTTATACCAAATGGAAAAATCCGGACTGCCAGATCATAGATCGTAATCTGATACAGAAAACTTGGCACATCCTTTACATACGGAAATCAAAGCAAAATAATATATGTCATGAATAAAAATCTCCAGTTCTAATATCTAATATGTACTGAATTAAACAAACACTAGTGATGACCAACCATCACCAACAGTGGTGTACAATAGTACCAATGTACCAAACCTTAACTCACCAAATCCACAAGGTACTAATTCTACGATTCCACAATAGAGTACAATTTCTTATGCGGAAGCTCCTTTTCTTCAAGTGTGTAGTCTGTGCCCTCCTCAAACCTACATCTGTGATGTATAATCAGGGTGAGCTAACATCTAAGCTTAGTAGAGAAAACTCAATAGTAGTTACATCTTATTAGATAAATGCATAGCTTCAATGACAATCTTCAAAGCATTTTCATATCAAAACGCTATTTGAAAAATCCTTTCAGTAATAAATTTCAAAACCAAATTTCAATCAACAATCTGAGTTAACATATTTTAGTGTCAAACGGAAAGCAAAACAAATTTCTTATTCCTAGGATTCAGATGAATTTACAGTCAAGGTTTGAATTTGAATTAAAGTTTAAGTTCGGATCGAGGTTCACGTTCGAATTACTGTTCAAGTTCAAATCAAGGTTCACATTCAAATCAGGGTTCAAGTGTTCACATCAAGGTTCACATTCAGATTTGCAAACAATATCGAATTTGTAACAAATAACCAATCTGAGACCAAAGCATCCCATGTCGCGGGAATAGAGCATCCTACGTGGAAGGAACAAGGTTAAAATCTCAGGGACTCTACCCCTCTTTGGAGTCTCTATTCCTCTCTGCCTCAAGTTTAAGGTTCAAGTTCGAGTTCAGATTCAAGTAACAAGTTCGGATTCAAGAACGGATCGAGGTTTCAGATTCAAAGACGAATTCAAATTCAATCTCAGAGTTTGAAATCAACGGATTCACGATTCGAACTTAGAGGTTGAATTCAAGTTCCAAATTCATGCTCAAGTTTATATGTCAAGTTCATTTTTTGGAGTTCCAAATATATAAATTCAAGTATTAGTGAATGATGTAAAACTATTCCATTTTCAAATGCAATCAAATATCAACTTCTCAAATTCATAAAATTCCAGTTCTAATTTCAAAGAATTCAAACATTAGTTCAAATAAGGTCAAACTTATAATTAGTTTTCATTCAATCTTATCAAAATCATATCAAAGAACTATGAATCAAATTCACAAAATGTAATTATACACTGAGTTTCCCCTTCCTTGATTTCGGAGCGATTTAAAGTGCCCCAATAGTCCTCACATACGGCCTCCCACGGTCAATCTACACCACACATACAATGAGGTATCAAAAATTGCTTCAAATTTCTAACAAATTTGACGTATTTACATATTTTCTCAAAACCGAGGCTAAAATGGACAAGCTTGTGGTAACTTATAATTTGATGCAGCCTTTCCCCTAAATTTTGACCTTTAAATATTTATATTTATAAAATAATTAAATTTTAAAAGTTGTAGATCTTATTGTACGTTTTCCAACACCCCAAGAATCATTCGATTCTGAGTTTGGGGTAAAAAGTTATGCCTAAAATACCAAAGCAGTACATGCAAGCTCAGTTAAATTCCACCAATCGATTTTCAATTTCGACCGGCCGGTTTTCAAATTCGAGTAGTCGATTTCCAAATCGACCAGTCGATTTCTTCAGAACCCAAATTATATACTCACTGTTTTATGAAAATCGACCAGTCAAAATAATTTCGATCGATCGGTTTCGTATCTCGACCAAAGCAGAATTTGAACCCACTTCACACTAAATTTTGACATTTAAAACAGTTGATTCTCAAGTTGGTCAATTCATAAAAGTTGTAGAGCTTTCTATTCTCTTTTCAATGCCATAAGAATCGCAGTAATTAGAGATCGGAACAGAACATTATGGCCTAAACACTAACGTAGTATCGGCGAGCTCAGACGAATTCGACCGGTCGGTTTTCAAATTCGATCGGTCGATTTCAAAATCGACCGGTCGGTTTCTCCAGAACCAAAAATTACCTGCTATTTGGTGAAAATTAACCGGTCGGTTTTGAAATCGACCGGTCGATTTTTGACAGACTTCACCCAACTCGAGTTTGAGCTTCTCAAACTCATTTTCCTTTCAAATCTCATCTTTCTTCTTCTAATTTCTCACCTATAAACATAAATCAAATACAAATCAAACTAACTCAACTTTAAATCATAATTTAGCAAAATTTTCATACCTAAAATTGATCAATTTCTTGATCCACGAGCTCACGCCCAAGCTAGGGTTTCGGAGTTATTTTTAACGAGCCTTCCGTCGATTGGATTGAAACGAAGCCTACGATGAAGCTCCGCTCCAACACGCACTACTTTTCACTCACCCAATCGCGTATATCGCGATCACAACGGTTGATTTTTTACCGTCAACCCACACGCTCAAAATATCTAAAACTCATCGTTATTGGAAATCTAACGGCTCTCGCGGCACACAAATCACTACGAAACAGATACCTCGAAACTCAACGGAGCCGATTTGGCATCACGACGGCATTTTCCTCAAACTCCTTTCTCTCTCTCTCTCTCTAGAACTTAAAATCCCAAAAATCCTGTTACATTTGCAAATGGGGGTATAGCTTCCCTTGGAAGCTTGCCTTTTATAACTAAAGGGAATAGTTTCCCTATTAGACACAAACACTCATGTGAGTGTTAGCTCCTATCCACTTAAAATATTTTGGCTCCAGTGTGAAGCTCTAACATCCAAGTTGTGTGTTTGTCACACATCCTAAGGTCCAAGTTAAGACCCAAAGTCGGCCCAATTAGTCGACCCAACTGATCTACCCAAATAGACTGCCCACTTGGTTAGAGGCCCAAGTTCAAAAATTTGGGCCCGGGTTCATGTGCAACACTCTACATAGGGTACGGGTTGGGCTTTAAAGTTTTTGACACATAACTCTAATTATAACCAATGGGTTTTGAGACCACATTATATAGGTAAAATATTTGACTTGGGTCAAAACAGTCGCACGACCATCCAGGGTCAACGAGTAAACGGTAACAGAATATGGGTTGTTACAACCGTCCTCCATTGGAGGACCTAATCGGCTCCCATATATATATATATATATATATATATATATATATATATATATATATATATATATATATATATATATATATATAGGAAAAGGCCTCCGTCCTCCAACTTTCCACGTGGAGCTCCACGTGACACCCAAAACACTTTTTGGGTGTCATGTGGACATTGGGTGCATTACTTAGATCATCTTTGAAAAAAAAAAAAAATTTAAAACTCATCTCCACCGTGTATATTTTGAACCATGAAATGTGGACCAATAAAAACCGTCAAACTTTGACTTATGAGTTAAAAATTTATTTTTCGAATTTTTTTTTTAATATTGATCTAAACTGTCCACCTGTACTCCATGTGGATCTTGGAGGACGGTCACCGTCTTCCATTGGAGGACCTAACCGGCTCCCATATATATATACTAATATATATATATATATATATATATTAGTATATTAAAGGAGCTGAGAGGCAACTGGTCGGTCATCATCGGTTTCTATCGACCATATATTAGTATATTAAAAGAGCTGAGAGGCAACCGGTCGGTCACCATCGGTTTCTACCGGCTGGTCACCGCCGGTTCAACCAACAATCGGTTCGGTTCAGTCTAGTTTTGGTTTGGGGAGCCGATTCGGGCTGATTTTGGTTCAATAATTGGTCGGTTTACTCAACCTACCTAATCGGTTATCGGTTTCCAACCGCTCAAATCGAAAACCGAACTGATTTCATTTTGTTCGGTTCGGTTCGATTTAAGTCGATTTTTGGGGCGGTTTGAGCCAGTTTTCGATTCGGTTTCAGTGTTCAATTTAGGGTTTGCATCCCTATTCACAAGTCACCCATATTTAAAACCCACTAGACAGTTTTTCGTGCACATGTGTGGGGAAAATTACAAAACTACCCTCGTGAATATATACTAGTTAAAAATTGGGGATTTCATTTTCAAAAGTTCTGCAACTAATAGCCCTCTTCTCCCCCCCCCCCCAACCCTCTCTCTTCTCCCCCTGATCTCTCGCTGGAAACATCTCCATCAACGAACTCTCTTCTCAACCAGAAATTTCTTCCGGCGATTGCTGTGTCAACTCTCTCTCATCTCCAACTCGTTTCGTTGCGGCTTGAGTTCTTCAATCGAATTTTGAGAAAATAGAAAATTAATTTTCAAGAATTTATTTGCAAAAATTAAAATATTGAAGATTTTATTTCTTTATTTATTATTCATATTAATCTTTTCGAAGAATCTTTTTTTCGTAGGCATGTTTAGCTTGAGATTATTAAAACTTCAATCAATAAATGCGATAATCAGTAAACCTTGATCTGTTCGCGGCTTAATGACGATCTACTAGTTTTAAAATTGGCGACTTTAGAGTGTTCAAACTTCAATCAATAAATGTGTATGATCTTTGACCTTTTAACTGACTGGGTACCTCTGTGGCTCTGTTGACTTAAACTTTGGGGAATGGTGCACCGACATACAACGAACTTATCATCTGTCTAACTTATGAAAATGTTAACCAATAAGGGTTTGGTGAGGTGGCCAGGATTATGCACCAAGAAGGGGAGTTCCTGAGTTCACATCCCACCCCTTATTGGCCACTCATTGGAATTTATCCTTACCGACTGATAAGTGTGATGTGCGGGTGTTGCATGTATTTGGGGACTTAGGTATTTCAACGGCCGGCTGATGGCCGACACAAAAATCGATGTCATCATAGGTTTTTATATAATAATAAATATTTAAATAATATTAGGATAACTTTGTGAGGACGGATTAAGGTTTAAATGCGTGTTTGGGCCTTTAGTGTGAAAGCCGTGTACCGACGCACCATGTGCCGCTCAACACCGAAGCCAAGCCTAAGTTAAAGGTATAGAACTTAGATTGTAAATATGTTAGATATTTTGTGTTTTTTTTATAAGTGAGACGTGGGGGGTTGCTTGAAGGCTAAGTTTAGCCTTGCAAATTTGACAGCTAGAGAGAGAGAGAGAGAGAGAGAGCTTCCGTCACCCTTCAAACCCCTTCTCGTAAGATTTCGATCGCGAGATTGCCATCGCACAGAAAACTCCGCACTCCTCACAAACCTCGTGACGTCGGTATTGATGGTGTTCCGCCGTTTATAAATTTTGACCGTTCAAGTCCCTTTTATTTAGAAACCCCGTTTTTCAAGAAGCGTTCCACCTCGCGATCGCTAACCAAGTGTTGAATATGTTAAGATTGATGCGTGGATCATTGACGATTTCATCTTGAATTCATGGTGATCAATCGTAGTGAAATTGCCGTAGAAATTCGAAAGTTTCGTTTCGAAACCCTTTTGGACAACGATCCTTAAAGGAGCGAAATCGATCGAAGAAAGGTTAGTTTTTATTTGATTTTAATGGTTTAGATTATAGAATAAATCATTGTTTTAGTTTAGTGTGTATGTGTGTGTGATTCGATGAAGATCGTAGAAGATTTGAATGAAAATAAATTAAAAAATGATAAAACCTTATGGCTGTGTATTTCTGAAGGTTTTGATCGATCCATTGGGTGATTGATTGATCAAATTGGGTATTGATCGATCAAATTAGATGGTTGATCGATCAAATTTGGTATTGATTGATCAATCATCCAGATTGATCTATCAAATTGTACATACAATGATAAAAACAGAAAGTTTGTTGTTGGAAGTTTATTCCTTACAGTATTGATCGATCAATTTGAAGATTGATCGATCAATGTGATGGGTTGATCGATCAATCTGAGCATTGATTGATCAAGTGCGAAATTGATCGATAAATGTGGAATTGATCGATCAATATGATGGGTTGATCGATCAATTTGACTGTGCCGACACTGCTTCAGTGTTTTGGCCATAACCTTTTACTCCGAACTTCGATTAACACGATTCGTACGGCATTGGAAAGAAGACAACTGAATCTACAACTTTTATGAATTAACTAACTGATGAGTAAATTGTTTTGATGATCAAAATTGAGTTGGAAGTTTGGCTAAGTTCTAAATTAGCACGTTTTGACTGAAGTATCGATATAGCTTCGGTATTTTGGCCATAACTCTTTGTCACAAACTTCGATTGATGCGATTTTTGATCTGTTGGAAAGAGTATGATGAGATCTAACTTTTTTATGAATTAACTAAATCTTTAATCAAATGTTTTGAGGGTTAAAATAAAGTAGGAAGTTGGGTCATGTTTCGAGTAAACATGAAATTACCCATTTCTGCCTCGGTTTTGAGAAAACACTTAAATACGTCAACATTATTAATAATCAGGATCAATTTTTAATACATCATCATATGTGTGATGTAGACTAAGAGTGGAAGCCATGAATAAGAACTTTTGGACTACTTTAAAATGACATTGGATTTGCTTAGAAAGATCAGTTATCGTAAGAGAAATTCAACTTAAAATGTATCTGACTAAGATTTCATGATTCCTTCATATCTGTATCCTGATTTCTATTTAAAAAAACATGTTTGCATATCATTAATTTCTGTTATCTCTAATTCCCGTTTTCTGATTTTTGTATCCTGAAACTTGTTCATGATGTCTGCAATCTAATGTCTGAGGTTATAGTGTGTATGTGATTTAAGGATTTAACTAGATGATCCCCACGGACTCGGCGGTATATCCGTGCCCTGGCACAATCGTGCATCTGCTTTGATAATCCCTCGGCACAATTACACTCCATAGATGAGATATTATTGCACCCTGAAATTATTCATATAAACGACGATTGGTTGAGATTTCCTATCGGCGTACTCCTGATTATTCCGTGCTATATATTCACGAGAGTTTCTTAAGTTAGAAATATACATAATTTAAGTCACAGATTTTATATATGCATAGCATCTGTTCTTGTTTGAAAACTCAGTACCTGATATCTGATTTACTCTGTTTGCACGTTCTGATTTGATTTCCTGCTTTGAGATATCATGTCTTGCATATTCAATACAATTTTAGTTGGGATTCTTCTACTGAGCTTAGATGTAGCTCACCCTATTTTCTATAATATTAATAGATTCTGAGGCTAGAGCTCCCGGTACTGAGAGCGACCCTGACTACCTGCCTGATCCGGATGCTGAGGTTGAGGAGGAGAATACCAATACCCCTGCTGACGAGTACCACCCGTAGTTAGGGTATTTGATTAGACTGAATATTTTGGGATCTGTATATGTTTTGGATTATTGTAGTTCTGGTGGCCACGATTTTATACTTAAAACTTTGTAGATACTTTATTTTCTTTTGTGTACATCTTATAAGAACCACTACTTGGAACTATTGTTTTTGTGTGACGGATGTCCATCACCAGTGATTCTTCTTGGTTCCTTTTTGAGGATATATTTTCTTTTGTTTTTATATATATGCATTGTCAAATTTTTCTCTCTTTTAAAGCCTTATAAGATGACTCGATCTGCTACTACTGGACAGTGTCTCCTCGGATTTCCGCTAAACGAGCAGTCACTCTGTGATTCATCCTGGGGATCATCTAGAGCATAATCCTGATGGGGCGAATTTTCGGGTGCGAAAATTTCGGGGCTGTCACACCATTATAATGTAAACCTATGAAAATGTTGGTTAAAAGTTTTAAACCTGTCTCTTTTTTTAGGTTAAGAGTTAACCAACAAGCTATAAAACATTGATTATTATTTTTATAGATAAATTGACCTACTAAATATTTATTTACTTCTGATCAAATAAGGGTATTTTACCCATTTATTCTTTTTAGTTTAAATTTATCGTACTCCTAACAAACCACAACTTTTATTTTTGTCTTAACATAAGGGACTCGGCCTCTAACTCAGAAGAGGGCTGGCAATATTTTTAAGGCTCGTTCGGGAGTTTATAAATAGTCCGAGTGTTGACTCAGAAGGGGGCTCCTCTCTTAGCTCTTTGTGTGAGTTTTTATCAAAATTTGTGTTTTATGAGTTTTTTCGAGTGAAAGCTACATACTCATTTCCTAGCAATTCACTCAGAAATATTCTAATTCTAAACTCAAAAACATGAACGCAAAATACCCTTCTAAATCAGGAATCTGATAATTCAAAAGAACACAAGAAATTGTTATTTCTAAGAAAAACTTTGAAAAATCCAAACTTTGACTAAACTCAAGAGCACAGCTCATAATACCCCGACAAGATTCTTAACTGATAAGATTCCGAGCTTTTCCCAGAAAAGCTCACAATCACCCGAACTAACCTTTACTGTCGCACTTTCAGCTTTAACAAATAAAAGGAAAAAAATCTTGGCCTTTTTGGGAAATAAATAAAAGCATCCTTATTATTTTTGTAGATTGTTGATTAGACGGACAGGATTGTGTAACAGTGTGAATGTGTGATCATTTTGGCATTAGACCCAATCCAAATGAATGACGAACCAGTCTCAGAGAATGCCGGATTGATGATTTTTTTTACCTCACTTGAGTCACAGGTGACCCGAGGCATATGCTAATTTCCCATATCCATATATATATATATATATATATATATATATATATATATATCTTTACTTCTATATGAAAGTAAATATAGTTTCCGTCAATTTTTCATGCCCAAAATGCTCCTAACACATATCTAATAGCCGCAAGTCCCAAAAACAGAGGTCTCCCTAACTCATATCTCATAGCCGCAAGTCCCCGAAACAGAGTTCTACTTCTAATTCAACTAGGACTCTGTTTCCAAAACTAGGACTTCCATTTACCTCCGTTTCCTCAACTTTCTCTCGCTCCTTCATCTCATCGGGGTTTAACTTGCTTGCAGTCATGGCGGATTGATAGATAAATGGTTTCAATATTTTGATAGCATGAGCAAAGTTTATCATATAGAGCTGCATATGAAGCATTTTGGGAGTATGGTAGATCTCCTTAGCCGCTCTAGGAATCTTGAGAACGCATACGAATTTATTACAAAGATGCCTATAGGACCTAATCCTATTGTTTGGATAACATTGCTTAGTATTTGTAAAGTACATTATGTACTCCTGTCAAATAAGTATTCACGGGCTGATCGATGGAATGATGCGAGGAAGGTGAGAAAAATGATGGTGGAGAGTGATGTGCAAAAGACGCCTGGGTTTAGCTCCATTGAAGTTAATGAGACTGCTATATAAATTCATTGCCACAAATGGGCTTCAACTTTTCAGGAAAGTGAACCAAGCAAGGGATAGTTCGTCATGCATATCTAAGGTGAGGCATACTCAAATTCCAGTTGAAGCCCATCCTTTTACATGATTTTGCAATTTGCTAAGGATTGACTTGGTTACTTTCCTTGCAGGGGCTTGAACATAATCACATTAAATTTGATTGGTATCGTTTAGGAAAGCTCACGGACATCCTAAAGAAGCCTGGGCATAGGCATGGGCAATTGGATCCTTATGGGGGAGAGGGAGGATGAGCCTTGACTTAGAACTTGGACATAAAACTCTTAATCTTGCAGCCAACCTTTGGAATTTCTAAATGAACACTTTTCATTTCAATGTAAATCTAAATTAAACCATTATTAAGTTAGGCAAAGATTTCCAATAGTGGACTTGTAATAGGAATTGGTAGTTGGGTCATCTCTAGGACACAAATGATGGTGCTTGATGCCTTCAACTTGTCACAATCTCAATAAAGAGCTTCAATCTATAAGCTTATCATTCTATTCATTACCACTGAAGTTATCGAAAATTTTTATTAAATTTTTTTATTAAGCTAAGCAAGTGGGTAATGAGTTTTTTATGTAGGCGTCCTCAGTAATTGGGTAGGTGCGAGCAGAGCTATCCAACACAATTTTATATTGAGGGGCTACAACTTGCACACAAGATTAGTGAGATTAGTGTCGTGGCACATAGTTTAGAAAGAAAGACAGTATTTTGATATTAGTGTCATGGCACATAGTTTAGAATGAAAGACAGTATTTTTGGGACTTGTGCCACGTTGAACGCCATCTAAGCAATCTGATTTGAAGGCCATGGTGTAAAGGTCTTTGATGCCAATGATTGACACGAAATATGATTTCTATAATTTGATTCAACACACTCAAAGCCGATATGATGGTACACCATTGATATCAAGATTGATTGTGTGAAAGATTGGTGTGAAAAATAATCAGTATCGTCCGATCTCAATCTGTTAGTGAGTTTCACTAGATTTAGAACGTAAGGGCCATTTTTTGAGGATTTGTAACATATGGAACAAAAACTGACCATCTGATAGGTGCGCCATGATCTCCCTATCCAATTTGTGGAAGATCGGGGTGAGAGACGATCTCCATCGGCTGATATGAAGCAGTTAATGATTTTCAAGGGGTCTGAGATGTAGGCGCTTTTAGAGAACACATGCCATGAAAAGGGGTACTGATCAATCACATAATTTACCATTTTATCACCCTTAACTTAGTGATGCTAGGACTTAGCTTGCTATTAACAAGTTGATGATATACATATATTAAAGATAACCAGTAAAAGAGAGCCATAATGTTAGTCTTTGTCAAAGTGAACCCAAAAGAGCAATAAAAATATGATTAAGCGTAAAAGACAATTCGCCGCCTACAGAAGGATAGAAAATCGTAATTTATGATTTTCCAGAGAGAAGAAATATAGAAGAAAAAAATATATATATTGTTGGTTTTTGTGGAAACGGGAAAATCGGGCCGTTAGATCGTAGATCACAACTTGATATAGAATACTTGATATAAAACATAGCATAAATAAAATCTCTAATTCTAATATTAAATATTACAATAACTAACAATGACCACCGATGATGTACCAACATCATCAAACAGTGGTGTACAACTAATATATAATAACACATTGTACCATGCCACACTCACCAAACTCCATAAGGCACTCGATCTACGATCCTGAAAATCTCAGCACTCCTCAAGTCCTCAATTTACAAGTCTGGTGTCTTGATAGCGTTATACCTGTGACGTATAGTCGGAGGGTGAGCAACATCCTAGCTAAGTAGAGGAAACTCAATACAAATCTACATCTTATCATAATGAAGCATAGATTCAATGTCAAAATCAAATATTTTCATATTTAAACTGAAACTAATTTCAAAGCACTTTTCTTATCAAACAAAACTGATTTTTTAAATACCTTTTCTTTTTGTTTCTTGTTGCACTAAGCTGATTTCCAAAACATTATCTCATTACACAAAACAAATTTCAAAGACATTTCTTTAACAAACCAAAACTGATTTCCTTATCAAACAAAACTGATTTCCTTATCATCCAAAACTGATTTCAAAATAATTGCTTCTCACATAAAAATTGATTTCAAAACATTTATTTATCACATAAAAATTGATTTCAAATTCCCTCCGGCGGCCCACATGGTACTTATACTCCGCTAATAGCGGTCCACGACAAGCATAATCAGCCCACAGCGGTTCACATACACAAAATCCGCCCATAGCGGTCCACATACACAAATCCGCCCATAGCGGTCACCCTTAATCTCATGACTTCTCATTTGATTTACGAAGTAACATTTGAAGAGTACGTAAAATCCCCCAAAAGCGATCCAAAGGCGCACATGAATCCCACCACAGCGCTCCAAGGGTGTACCGAGTCACAACAAGGTTCAAAGAAGTACGTAAAATTGCGCAAAAGCAGTCCAAAGGTGTACATGGTTACATCGAAGTTCAAGAGTGTACGTAAATCCCGTAAAAACGGTCCAAAGGTGTACATGAATCCCAACATTATCCAGAGGAGTACGTAAAATCCCATAAAAGCGGTCCAAAGGCGTACATGACTCACAACAGTGTCCAAAGGAGTACGTAAAATCCCGTAAAAGCGGTCCAAAGGCGTACGTGACTCACAACAGTGTCCAAAGGAGTACGTAAGCGTATATGACTCACAACAGTGTCCAAAGGAGTACGTAAAATCCCATAAAAACGGTCCAAAGGCATACATGACTCACAACAGTGTCCAAAGGAGTACGTAAAATCTCGTAAAAACGGTCCAAAGGCGTACATGACTCATAACAATGTCCAAAGGAGTACGTAAAATCTCATAAAAATGGTTCAAAGGCGTACATAAATCTCGCCACAGCGGTCCAAGGGTGTACATACATCCCGTCACAGCGGTCCAAGGGTGTACCTTCTCACAAATCTACAAGACTCAACGGTTCCGAGTTCACATTCTAGTTCATTTTCTAAATCACGGTCCAAAGCTCGCATTCTTGGTTCAAAGGTTTTAAAACACACCATTTAAAAATCAAGTTTAAAATCGAATACCATAGTACAAATTCTAGGCTAAGTTCACGGTTCATAATTCTTCATTTTCGACTCAATGATTTCAAATTTTTATTTTACAAGAAGTTCAAGTTATAGTTCAAATCACTATCAAACTTACATCAAAGAAAACTTGTCATTTTTTATCTAAATACATGAACGAAACTTATCATTTTTCATTTGATTTAATCAAGGCATCTATGAATAAATTTCAAAAATGCAATCGGATATTAAATTTCTCCTACCTTAACCTCAAAGCAAGCAAGGTCCTATCGATGGCCTTCCGCCCTTAATCTATATAACAAATATAAAATAATACATCAAAGATCAATTTTAATCACTAATAACTTAGACCTATTTAAGTGTTTTCTCAAAATCGAGTCGGAACCGGTAAGTTCGTGCCAACTTAGAATTTGATGTAACTTTCTCTTAAATTATTGACCTTCAAAAATTTAGATTTACTACATTGTTAAATCATAAAAGTTGTAGATCTTTTTGTCATCTTTCCAACACCTCACAAATAGCATCAATCGAAATTCGGAGCAGAAAGTTATGGCTAAAATACCAAAATAGTATTGGCAAACTCAAACAAAATCAACTAATCGATTTTCCAAAATCGATTGATCGATTTTCTCTCGATTGATCGATTTTTAAACAACCAAAAATCTTTCTCACTGAATGTGTCCAGTCGATTAATCGACCCAATTTTGATTAATCGAAATTTAAAAATCGATTAATCGATTTTACTCGATTAATCGGTTTCGTTTCTCGATAAAAATCAGAATTTGACTCTCAACTTATCACTAAATTTTGACCTTTAAAATAATTGATTTACAAGTTGATAAATTCACAAAAGTTTTAGGGCTTGCTGTCCTCTTTCCAACACAATAAGAATAATATCAATCGGAGTTCGACACAAAATGTTATGGCCAAAATACTATAGTAATGTCAGTAAGCTCAGGAAAAATCAATTAATCGATTTTCAAAATCGATCAGTCGATTTTCTTCGATTAATCGGTTTCGTGAAGTTCCTCTTGAATTTCTCTTCTGTCAAAAATCAATTAATCAATTTAAAAAATCGATCAATCGATTTTGACAGTTTCTGACCACTTCTCAGGTTTGAACCTTGAAACCCATTTTTCTTCAAATTTTCTTCTTTTAATCCATCATTTATACCCTATTTAATGTATATAAAACATCAAAAACATACCTTAAACAAGTGGATCTCCTCTAGATTTGATCCACCCACATCTCAACTCAATAGGGTTTCAAAACCCTTCCTCCAAATCTTTTCAAGATCTAATCACAAGCTCAACCACTTGATCTTCTTCAAGATCATCATCACCCACTCATCTTCACATATACTTCACATCCATACGGTTGATCCAAGCTTTGGATCAAGAGAAATTATCCTATTCTCTCAAATCTCTTTCTTTAAAACCCTATTCCTCTTTCTTTCTCTCTCCCTCTCTCTAACTAAAAATACAAGCATTTGGGGAAAACGTGTGGGAGACCCCTCTTCTTTCTAGCATGTGTTAAGCTTATGTGTTAAACACACATACACACTTAAGTTATATTAAACCAAATGGGAAAATTGTAATAGCCTGAAAAATCACGCTAAACTATGACCTCGAGATCCGTGCCCGATCGGTCATAAGTTTGACCAAATGGAAGTCCAACAGTTAGTATGTGGTGTAATGAACGGATGAGATGTGATAAATAGAATGCCTATGTGGTGTGTGTTGTGAAGGTGTAGTCGCATACACCTACCGCGGTGTATGTGCTCAACACACAAGTGAGGAAGAGGATAAAAGGGTTTAATAGCCCTAAAATCAAGAGTTTGGTTATTGAAGGAGAGTAAAGAAGAGAGAGAGAGAGAGAAGTAAGAGAGGAGTTATTGCAACTGATTGGAGGGGGGATTCAAGCGATAAAAGCCGGATTCAACCCGATTTGGATCTGTTAGAGCCAAAGCTGGAAACCCTAGCCTTCCAACCACTGGATTGAAATCAATTTGAGATCTATTCAAGGTAAAATTTTTATAAATAAAATGCATAGATTATAGGGGTTAATTTGTGGTTGAATGTGGGTTAAATCATAGGATAATGGCTTAGAAAAATAGAGGAAAAAGTATGGAAGAAGATTGGGAAGAACAGCTCGAAAGGGGCTGAATCTGACAATTTCGATTAATCAAAATTGGGTTTCGATTAATCGAAATTGGCCAGGAAATTGAAAAGTTAGAAGACCCGATTTCGATTAATCGAATTGGAGTTCGATTAATCGACCTTGGATTTTCGATTAATCGATTTGAGTATCGACATCGATCGAACCTCCAGTGGACCCTGTAATGGAGGAAATGACTTGGATAATCGACTAATTGAAATGGGATTTCGATTAATCGATTTCAATTTTTGATTAATCGATTTGGGGTCGATTAATCGGTTTCTGGAACTCGACTAATCGTATTGAGAATCGACTTTGCCGAGAATTTCGATTAATCGAATTAGGATTCGATTAATCGAATGAAAACTGGACTACTCGAATTGAGAATCGACTTTGCGAAAATGAGAATTTCGATTAATCGAATTAGGATTCGATTAATCGAATAAAAACTCGACTACTCGAATTGAGAATCGACTTTGCGAAACAGAGAATTTCGATTAATCGATATTGACCCTCGATTAATCGATTTTGGAAATCGATTAATCGAATCAGATTCGATTAATCGATTTTGGAATTTGATTAATCGACTGAGATAAATTGTGTTGACTTTTGGGTTTGACTTTAAGATTCTTGGAGGGTCTTATACCTTCTTTATTGCATCCTTTGTGATGTGTTTCACCTGTTATGTGGTACCATAGGTGGTACGTGTGGACTAGTGCACAAGGAGCCACGTGGGACCTTGATGCAATGATCAAATGAAGACTTGAGGTAGGGAACACCTTGAACATATACTTTATTTGACAAGAGCATGTATGTAGTGATATAGAATTCAATTCAAATGTTTATTTCTTAAGAATTTGTGAAAAGTGTGTGTGTGTGTGACATCCATAAGAGTAATCATAATGAGCCATCCTGTGGGATGAAGAAGTAAGAGATAAGAGCATCAGTGTGATGTAGTAAATGGATACATCCTGTGGATGTATCCAAGGATTGAATCATGTTTGATAGGGCCTAAGCGATATAAGATAGCACATTTACGGTGAATAACTATATGTAAGGCACCGATATTTTTGTTATTTGAGGTTTGATAGGGTACCCACCGGCGTGGCGGGATATCCACGGACACTGACAGGGATATCCGTGACCGTCGGGCGGAAACCGTAGGCCGGTCGGAGGCTTATCCGGTACATAGTAAGCACACCCGGGGTGTTGATTGAGACAAGTGAAACCGCCACCAATCCCGGGAAAGGGCTTGGGTACTATTTATATTCCCAGGGAATACGGTTAAAACTGTCTATATAGATGACGATGATGGGTATCTCATCGGGGCTCGATGCTATATTGCTCGGGAATTACTTAAGTTGAAAGTTTAAGTTTTGCTTTAGGCCTTCTCAGCATCATTCATGAGTAAATGAAAACATATGTAATCAACAGTAAAACGAAATGCTTTTTAACTGTTTCATCAATAATTGCATAGACAAATCATGCATGGCATATCATGGAATATATGAGTCATAATTTATATGTTCAACTGTGTTTGTTCCCTATTGAGCTAGGATGTAGCTCACCCTATAGACTATCGTCCGGAGTCCACTACTAGCAGGAGGCTTGAGGAGGCCGAATGATCGTGAGTCGGACCTTGCGGCCGGAGACGAGTTGGAGCCACCTCCTGAGGACTTCTTCTAGAGGACTCCGTTGTGCCACTTTGAGAGATTCTTGGAGAGGTTTTTGTACGGCTTGGTATGTCAAGCCTTTATTTTGTTTAAAATCATGTATATGAGGGGTTGGGATTTCCCTTTTGGGACGAACCATCCGTGATGATTGCTATCATCGATGGTTCGGATCGGTTCTCCATTCATGTAGAGGTATGAGGGTAGAACTGTCTTTTGGGGAGTTAATTAATATAGATTTAAATTCTGAAATTTCGTTTATTATACTTTTTTATGCTTGATATACCAGTGTTTCGTGCTTAGCAAAAAGGGCACGGTCAAGATGATCGTGCTGATGGCAAGGGTTTCGGGGTGCCGAAATCCGGGCTGCCACAGTTGGTATCAGAGCCATTTTCTTTTAGCAATTCTGACAAGGGTTCTTTCGTCAGAACATAGGGGCTTCTGCTAACGAAACTTTAGTTTCAAATGCAGCCGCAAATGTCATCTAGAGGAAGAGGCCGACTAAGGGGAGGCCAGCAGAGGAGTCTACGTAGTGGAGATGATTACATCTCTCCTACTAATAGAGTGCCTCTAGGAGGTACTGAGGCCCCAGGGGGCAGTAGTAGTAGACAACATGACGAAGAGGATCGAGATCGTCAGGATCAAGATCTAAGAGAACAAGAAAGATTGAGAGAAAGACAAGAAGACAGAGAAGAGCGACAAAGGATGATGCACACTATGGAGACTATGGCGCCATGGCACAACAGCGCATCCTTTGCGGCTCATGCGCCAAGAACGGCGACCACCTACACCACACAGCAGGACTCACGCTGTGCCCTCATCCTTTACAGAGTTTAGGAGGATGAGACCTCCTTCATTTTCTGGGCAGGCAGACATAATGGCCGCTGAGAACTGGTTGATGGAGATGGAGAAAGTCTTTAGCGTGCTAACGTGCACGGAAGATGAGAGTGTGAGATGGGCAGCTTACATGTTGGATGGGGAGGCTGGACCTTGGTGGAAGTCCGTGATACGGACTCCTGTGGAGACCCCAGAGTTGCCTTGGACTTGGGAGGAGTTTGTTGAGGAGTTCAACAAACAATATTTTCCGGAAGTGGTGAGGAACCAACTTGAGATACAATTTTTACAGCTAGTGCAAGGGAGAATGACGGTGAGAAAATATGGGGTAGAGTTTCTATGACTTGCCCGTTTTGCTCGGGATTACGTCGCTACTGAAGTGATGAAGTCCAAGAGGTTTCAGCAAGGTTTGAAGCGTGAGGTTAGGGGAGGCGTAGCTCCATTTCAACTAAGGACCTATGAAGAGGTCATGAGTAAAGCACTGGTGGTTGAAGAGGAGAATACAAATAGATATCGACAAAGAGAGCAGCAGAGGGGAGGAAATGAACAAGGAAGATCGGGGCACTACGAACCGGTGAACAAAAAGCCGAGGTTAATGGCCTAGAATCAGAGACCACAGTTCCAAGGGGGTTTCGGAAGACCGGCGCAACAACAAAAACACCAACAGAGGTTTCCATTACTTGCGTCGGGGAGACCTATTCGCTATGAGAGCCCTGCCATGTCTACTGGCGCCACTGTTACACAGGGTTCTCGTACTGTTTCTTCCGCACCTCGGGAGACTTGCGCAAAGTGTGGCAAGCCTCATAGGACGGTGGACTGTAGATCGGGAACTAGGGGTTGTTTCCGATGTGGCAAGGTGGGCCACTTAATCAAGGATTGCCCCGAGACGGATAAGAGAAAGACGGTTTCAGTTGCAGCACCACGACCAATTCAAGCAAGGAAACCGATCGTCCAGGGGAGAGCCTATGCAGTCACTGCTCAGGAAGCAGGGAACGTGCATGACGTCATCCAAGGTGAGATTTTTTATTTTTAATTAAAGAAAATTTCCATTTCATTAAAATCTTAGATAGAGAAGGAGCATGCATTAGAAATTATATAGATTCTTTTCTCAATACAAAAAGCTGTATGTGAATTAAGAGTGTAAATTGATGTGTAAATTATTGTATGTATGTATGTATACTATAGGTACTCTAAATATATATGAAAAAGGATGCTTCGGTGGATATGACGCTCGAGTGTTGATAGACCCAGGGTCTACCCACTCATTCGTCACTCCACGTTTCGCCAAGAAGATGAAGATTGTTCGACGTTGGATTTCATCCTATCTCTGTCTATTCATTTGGAGAGTTAGTAGACACGGAGTTAGCTTGCAAATCCATCATTATAGCTGTTCGAGACCTGGAGGTGCATGAATTGGAAGCAAAGTTGATACTGTTAGACATGCAGGGGTTTGATGTGATCCTTGGCATGGACTGGTTGGCGCAGCATTGTGCAACCGTCGATTGCATGAACAAGGTAGTTATTTTCAGACCCAACACAAGAAGATCATTTCGGTTTCAAGGAGTGAGGTCGTCATCTGTGCCATTGATCTCGAGAAGTAGAAAATGATTAGAAAGGGTTGCAGTGGATACTTAGCTTTCTTAAAGGAGGATAAGGAAGAAAAGAATGTCATTTCTGAGATAGCAGTTGTGCGAGACTTCGCTGACGTGTTTCCAGAGGAATTGCCTGGATTACCTCCAGAAAGAGAAGTAGAATTCGCCATTGACTTAGCACCAGGAACGGAGCCTATTTCAAAAGCACCTTATAGAATGGCTCCCGCTGAGTTAAAGGAGTTGAAAGAACAACTACAAGAACTTATGGATAAGGGGTTTGTTAGACCGAGCATGTCTCCATGGGGAGCACCGGTCTTGTTTGTCAAGAAGAAGGATGGGTCAATGCGGCTATGCATTGACTATCGACAATTGAACAAACTCACGGTGAAGAACCGCTACCCTTTGCCTAGAATAGACGATCTATTCGACCAACTACAAGGAGCAAGGTATTTTTCTAAGATCGACCTGAGATCTGGGTATCATCGATTCTTGAGTCAAAGTCGAGGACATTAGGAAGGCGACTTTAGGACACGTTATGGACACTATGAATTCCTTGTGATGCCGTTTGGATTGACGAATGCTCCGGCGTCGTTTATGGATCTGATGAACTGAGTGTTTAAACCACACTTGGACTCCTGCGTCGTAGTGTTTGTTGATGATATACTGATATACTCCAAATCCAAGACGGAACACGAAGAACATTTGAGGATTTCTCTACAGACACTACGTGAACACCAATTGTACGCCAAACTCAGCAAGTGTGAGTTTTGGTTGGAAGAAGTTAGCTTTTTGGGACATGTCGTCTCAAAGCACGGTGTCACGGTAGATCCAGCTAAGATAGAAGCAGTAGTTAAATAGGAGCAACCAAAGACAGTGACCGATGTCCGAAGTTTTTTAGGCTTAGCAGGCTATTATCGACGTTTCGTTGAGGGGTTTTCAAAGATATCGGACCTCTCACAAAGCTGACACGAAAAGATTCAAGGTTTGAGTGGAGTGAGGCATGCGAGAAGAGCTTTCAAGAACTCAAAACGAGACTCACTTCGGCTCCAGTATTAGCGATTCCTTCAGGCAGTGGAGGATACGCCGTGTACAGCGACGCATCATACAATGGCCTTGGTTGTGTGCTCAACCAACACAAGAAGGTGATAGCTTACGGATCAAGACAGCTGAAGGAACACGAGAAAAATTATCCGACTCATGACTTGGAACTGGCAGCAGTCATTTTTGCACTGAAGATGTGGAGACATTACTTGTATGGTGAGACTTTTGAAATTTTCACCGATCATAAGAGCCTCCGATATCTCTTTACACAGAAAGAGCTCAATATGAGACAGCGCAGGTGGATGGAATTCCTCAAGGATTATGATTGCTCCATACAATACCATCCAGGTAAGGCGAATGTAGTAGCCGATGCTCTGAGTCGGAAAGGTTCAGCTAAGTTAGCTTCTTTGATTTTGGGTATGCACCGATGGAAATTATTGGAAGACCTGGCACTCTATGATGCGAACATTGAGTCAAAGGACACCGGATCCTTTTTGGCTAATATATCAGTAAAGCCAGTGATATTTGAGCATATCCACGATCTACAAATGAAAGATCCGGCATTAACAAAGATTCATCAAGACGTGAGTGAAGGCATTAGGTCGAACTTCTCAGTAAAAGAAGATGGTTCCTTATTGTTTAAAGGCCGTCTATGCATGCCGGACAATGCCGACCTAAAACGAACGATTCTTGATGAGGCCCATAAGTCAAATTATGCTATCCACCCTGGTAGCACTAAAATGTACCAAGATTTGAAAAAGAACTACTGGTGGAGAGGACTGAAACAAGACGTGGCCGAGTATGTGTCACGATGTTTGACTTGTCAGCAGGTGAAGGTTGATCATAGACATCCTGCTGGACTATTGCAACCTTTACCAATACCAGAATAGAAGTGGGAATCGATCTCAATGGACTTCATTGTTGGATTACCCCGTACTGCCAAGAGAAATAATGCCATTTGGGTCATCGTAGACCGATTGACCAAATCAGCGCACTTTTTGCCATATAATACTACGTATGCGGCAGGAAGACTGGCAGACTTATACATGAAGAAGATTGTAAGATTACATGGGATTCCAAGCAGCATAGTTTCAGATCGTGATCCACTATATACGTCCAAGTTTTGGAAGAAATTTCAAGAAGGAATGGGAACACGACTAGACTTTAGTTCAGCTTTCCATCCTCAAACTGATGGACAAACAAAGCGAGTGAACCAAGTAATAGAAGACATGCTCAGGGCTTGCATGCTTGATATGCAAGGATACTGGGATGAGTATCTACCGATGCTCGAGTTTGCATATAACAACAGTTTCCAAACGAGCATTGGCATGGCACCATATGAAGCTCTGTATGGACGACGATGCAAGTCACCTCTAAATTGGGAAGAAACAGGTGAGAAATTTGTGTTAGGACCAAAACTACTTGAAGACAACGCCACCGTTGTCCGAATTATCAGAGAAAGGTTGAAGACAGCACAGAGTAGACAGAAAAGTTACGCCGATATGAAGCGGACTAGTGTTGACTACAAAGTGGGCGAGCATGTGTTTGTGAAGGTGTCACCTATGAAAGGTGTAATGAGATTTGGCAAGAGAGGGAAGTTAAGTCCACGTTATGTTGGACCATTTGAAATTTTGGGACGAGTAGGTGAAGTTGCATATCGCATTGTTTTACCACCACTATTTGATCGAGTGCATAACGTTTTCCACATCTCGATGCTCAGGAAGTACGTGAATGATCCGTCTCATGTATTAGGAAAGCAACCTATAGAGATGTGTGAGGACATGAGCATGATAGAGGAACCAGTGGAAATCTTGGATCGAAAGGAACAAAATCTTTGCGCACTAAAGTGATTCCCTTAGTGCTTGTTCGGTGGAATAATCATCCAAAAGAAGAGGCTACTTGGGAACGAGAGGCCGATGTGAAAGAACAATATCCAACCTTGTTTCCAACGACGTGAGAATTCAGTGTAAACCACAAACATGTTTGTGACATCTCCACTATACTTGTAATTCAATGGAAAATTTTGATCCAACCTGATTTGAGGAACAGAATTATACGTACATGATCAAGTATATACAACTCTATGGATGAACCACTTGATGTCATAAACTACCAAAAATAATCAAAGAACCAAAGAAATTGAAAATTTGCAGAAATTGGGCAAAACCGATTAATCGAATTTCAAATCGATTAATCGATTTGGAATTTCGATTAATTGATTTTGTTCGATTAGTCGACTGGCATATACCAGTGACTGGAAATTGAAAGGAGAGTTAGAATATACATAGAAGACAAATTTCGATTGATCGAGTTGGAATCTCGATTAATCGATTTTGGATTTCGATTAATCGAACTAGATTTCGATTAATCGATTTACAAAAAGGACTTAAAAGAAATTGAATTCAGATGTACGATTTCGATTAATCGAAGTGAACTTCGATTAATCGATTTTGAAATTTTGATTAATCGAAGTGGATTCGATTAATCGAATAACTTAAGGAATTCTGAAAAATTTAGAAGTTACTACACGATTTCGATTAATCGAAGTGAAATTTGATTAATCGATTTTGGAATTTCGATTAATCGAAATGGATTTCGATTAATCGACTGGCTCGCGCCAGTGAGCTCAAAAATTTAAAATTTTAAACAGATACGATTTCGATTAATCGAAATGGATTCGATTAATCGAATTTGACTTTCGATTAATCGATTTGGGAAATTGATTAATCGATTTTACGCGGCTTAACCTAGTTTTGAATCTCGATTAATCGATTCTGAATTTCGATTAATCGAGCCGAGGCCTATATATAAAGATTTGGGGATTTCATTCCCCATTCGAAATTATTTTTGCTTGAGATTTTTGGGCGTTTCACCTTCTTCCTCTTCTCCGACAATCCGGTGCCCTAGGGTTCCCTTTTTTCGGCGGTTTTCGGCTCGCATCGCCATCAAAACCTACGGTAAACCCTAATTTCATACTTTTCTTTCAAATTTGAACTAGATAAGCCCTAGATTTTCTAAGAATGCCGCCCAAAACCCGTTTATCTTCAAAGAAGGCGACTTCTAAGTTGCCGGTTTGGCGTAAGAACGCCGCGCCACCACCACCTACCCCATCGCCGGTGAGGACTCCATCATCGTCGGAATCGGAGACCACCTCCGGTTCGACGAGCGCGTCTGTGCGTGAGTCTTTCCGCGAATCCACCCCCATGCCCCCACCACCCACTAATGTAATACAACCAAACGAATGGTGGGCGGCCAAGACCTTTGAGGTCGAGTACGTCATCGACCCTACCCTATTCACCGATCCCGATGTGCCGGGCGAGACCCAATGCGCTCGAAACTACCTAAATAATGCCGGCCTCGGCAACCTTCTCAAACCAATCCGGGGTTCTTACTACCCTAGATTGGTTAGACTGTTCTACCAAGGGCTAACCGATGGCCCTACCGATGATTGCATTTTGACCAAGATCGAGGGTCGTCTCTATACGATCACTCGACGTCACATCTACGAGGTACTCGAGTGCTACCTCGATTTCACCCCCAAAACTACCCTCTTTCTGCCTTTTGAGGAAGACCCCCGCTTTGAAGAAGTCATGACCCGCATGACTAACGGCAAGAAGGGGTCGGGCTCCTCCATTAAAAGGGTTGACCTTCCACACTACATGTGGATGCTCGACTCGGTAATCAAGTGCAACCTTTACCCTATGTGCCACGACATCGAGCGCGTAGATAAAGTGCAACATGCACTTTATGCGGCCTTCTGTGGCCGATGGCTTGATGCTACTTTGGTCATCCTCGAGGGGATGAAGTACATCAAAGGAAAGTTGATGAAGGGCAACATGCGGCCCAAGGAGAAGATGCCGTATGCTTGGCTCATCTCGAGCATGTTGGAGTGCTACTCCGACGAGCCCTCCTACGGTATCTCGCCTCACGAGGTGAGGGCTACGGATCGTGTGAAGACGTTTACAAAGTCTTCATGGACCCGTCTTCTAACCTTCATGGACCCTACCGGCTCGGGTCCCGCTCCCGCCCAGGCGGACAGCAGTAGCATGCCACCACCCCACCACCTCGGGGGGACCCACACGTGGGTGGGCACACCCTATTCCGAGCCATCCGTGGAAGGGTTCCCTCCCTGCCATGACCTCACCAAGCGCCACCCTCCCTCACTGACACCCACCTCATCCTACAGCGGTGCGCCTCCATGAGTCCTACCATCGAGGCGTGTTGGCTCGTATGGAGGCCAACAGCGGCGGATGAGCAGGAGGATGGACTTCTTGATGTTCCACACTCGCCACATCTACATCCGACCTACCGCGCTACCTCGCCCGGGGAGGAGGTGGACATTGGGCGCACCGCGTTCCACAGAGGACCCGCCTTCCATCCCACCACTGCAGACGCGACTCCTTCCACATCCACATCCACTCCGCCGATCGAGACGCCGCAGCCACAGCCGACCACCCAGCCAGCACACTCACCACCACCATAGCCACAGTCAGCTCCAGCAGACACACCAGCTCCTGTAGCACCAGACCTGCCTGACGGAGGGATTGCATGAGTTTTATTATTTTTTTATATTATTAGTCATGATTGTATCGATGTATGTTTTGTACGCCAACTCATGTGGCGCTTTATAAAAATTTTCTGATATTAATAGAAATCAAATTTTTTTTTTTGAGTACATGGTTTCAATCCCGTAAAAATTACTTCTATGCTTATGTTGTGCATACCTAAATACGTCTGAGTCAACTGGACCACCCCACTTGAGAGTGTGGGGGGGGGGGAGTGACCCAGACAGACAAACCTTGGATTATTTTCGAGGACGAAAATTCCCAAGGTGGGGAGGATGTAATAGCCTGAAAAATCACGCTAAACTATGACCTCGGAATCCGTGCCTGATCGGTCATAGGTTTGACCAAATGGAAGTCCAACAGTTAGTATGTGGTGTAATGAACGGATGAGATGTGATAAATAGAATGCCTATATGGTGTGTGTTGTGAAGGTGTAGTCGCATACACCTACCGCGGTGTATGTGCTCAACACACAAGTGAGGAAGAGGATAAAAGGGTTTAATAGCCCTAAAATCAAGAGTTTGGTTATTGAAGGAGAGTAAAGAAGAGAGAGAGAGAGAGAAGTAAGAGAGGAGTTATTGCAACTGATTGGAGGGGATTCAGCGATAGAGGATTCAACCCGATTTGGATCTTAGAGCCAAAAGTGAAACCCAGCCAAACCCTTTGGATTGAAATCAATTTGAGATCTATTCAAGGTAAAAATTTTGTAAATAAAATGCATAGATTATAGGGGTTAATTTGTGGTTGAATGTGGGTTAAATCATAGGATAATGGCTTAGAAAAATAGAGGAAAAAGTATGGAAGAAGATTGGGAAGAACAACTCGAAAGGGGCTGAATCTGATAATTTCGATTAATCGAAATTGGGTTTCGATTAATCGAAATTGGCCAGGAAGTTGAAAAGTCAGAAGACCCGATTTCGATTAATCGAATTGGAGTTCGATTAATCGACCTTGGATTTTCGATTAATCGATTTGAGTATCGATTAATCGACTGGGAACCTCCAGTGGACCCCAGGGGCTGGAGGAAATGACTTGTGGATAATTGACTAATCGAAATGGGATTTCGATTAATCGATTTCAATTTTCGATTAATCGATTTGGGATCGATTAATCGATTTCTGGAACTCGACTACTCGAATTGAGAATCGACTTTGCGAAACTGAGAATTTCGATTAATCGAATTAGGATTCGATTAATCGAATGAAAACTCGACTACTCGAATTGAGAATCGACTTTGCGAAAATGAGAATTTCGATTAATCGAATTAGGATTCGATTAATCGAATGAAAACTCGACTACTCGAATTGAGAATCGACTTTGCGAAACAGAGAATTTCGATTAATCAAATTTACTTCGATTAATCGATATTGACCCTCGATTAATCGATTTTGGAAATCGATTAATCGAATCAGATTCGATTAATCGATTTTGGAATTCGATTAATCGAGATAAATTTGTGTTGACTTTTGGGTTTGACTTTAAGATTCTTGGAGGGTCTTATACCTTCTTTATTGCATCCTTTGTGATGTGTTTCACCTGTTATGTGGTACCATAGGTGGTACGTGTGGACTAGTGCACAAGGAGCCACGTGGGACCTTGATGCAATGATCAAATGAAGACTTGAGGTAGGGAACACCTTGAACATGTACTTTATTTTACAAGAGCATGTATGTAGTGATATAGAATTCAATTCAAATATTTATTTCTTAAGAATTTGTGAAAAGTGTGTGTGTGTGTGACATCCATAAGAGTAATCATAATGAGCCATCCCCAGGGGATGAAGAAGTAAAGAGATAAGAGCATCAGGTGTGATGCAAGTAAATGGATACATCCCAGGGATGTATCCAAGGATTTAATCATGTTTGATAGGGCCTAACTGATATAAGATAGCACATTTACACGGTGAATAACTATATGTAAGGCACCGATATTTTTGTTATTTGAGGTTTGATAGGGTACCCCACCGACGTGGCGGGATATCCACGACTGACACGGCAGGATATCCGTGACCGATACGGCGGCGAAACCGTAGGCCAGTGCGGAGGCTTATCCGTACATAGTAAGCACACCCCAGGGGTGTTGATTGAGACAAGTGAAACCCCGCCACCAATCCCCAGGGGAAAGGGGCTTGGGTACTATTTATATTCCCAGGGAATACGTTAAAAGTATCTATATAGATGACGATGATGGGTATCTCATCGGGGCTCGATGCTATATTGCTCGGGGATTACTTAAGTTGAAAGTTTAAGTTTTGCTTTAGGCCTTCTCAGCATCATTCATGAGTAAATGAAAACATATGTAATCAACAGTAAAACGAAATACTTTTTAACTGTTTCATCAATAATTGCATAGACACATCATGCATGGCATATCATGGAATATATGTGATTCATAATTTATATGTTCAACTGTGTTTGTTCCCTATTGAGCTAGGATGTAGCTCACCCTATAGACTATCGTCAGTCCACTACTAGCAGCCGAGGGCTTCAGGAGACGATCCCGTGAAGCCTGGACCTTGCAAATGAGACGAGTTGGAGCCACCTCCTGAGGACTTCTTCTAGAGGACTCCGTTGTGCCACTTTGAGAGATTCTTGGAGAGGTTTTTGTACGGCTTGGTATGTCAAGCCTTTATTTTGTTTAAAATCATGTATATGAGGGGTTGGGATTTCCCTTTTGGGACGAACCATCCGTGATGATTGCTATCATCGATGGTTCGGATCGGTTCTCCATTCATGCAGAGGTATGAGGGTAGAACTGTCTTTTGGGGAGTTAATTAATATAGATTTAAATTCTGAAATTTCGTTTATTATACTTTTTGATGCTTGATATACCAGTGTTTCGTGCTTAGCAAAAAGGGCACGGTCAAGATGATCGTGCTGATGGCACGGGTTTCGGGGTGCCGAAATCCGGGCTGCCACAAAAATCATGACTGCCAAATCATAAAACACAATCTGAATACAAAATACTTACTTGGTATAATATCCCGGATATTTTGACCTATTTTCATTTACCTTGATAAGCGTGTCCAAAAAATTTTGACGGGTTTTGTTGGACTTTTGGTTAGCTTTGTGTTTGATGAGAATGATGGTAAAAGGGTATTGTCAAAGGATGTGTACAAGTCATGTCAATGATGACTTACACAATAGCATTGGTGTTTGTGTTTAATACTGGATAATTTTTTAACTCAAGTGGATAAGTTGTAAAATAATAAAATCTAGATATTATATTTGCATAACTTTGGTTATAAGAGAGAGTGAAAGAAGTTTCACTTCTCTCTCTCGTTGGAAATTTAAGCTCTAAGGCCTTGCCTCATTGTTGATCCTAGATCTAGGAAGCTTGAGAGCTCCTCTTCCCATCTCAACCACTAGTTCGCCTTGTGCTTAAATTCGGATCTGTTTGAAATATTGAAGGAGAAGAGAGATGTGGGAAATGAGAAGTTCTCTGTGAATTTGTTGTGGCTAAGGCAGTGTCCACCTCTTTATGAATGAGGGCTAATTTGAAGTTTTTAAACCTTTGAGTTTGGAGATTGGTTCCGATACGTGTATAAGTGCAACAGGATCAACGGTTTAAGCTACAAGAGGTAGGTCGTTTAAACTTCACTGTGTAAATTTATTTATGTTTTGTTAGAATGGAATGATGTGTGTTCAATATCAAATCTGATGGCTGTGGTTGAAACTGAAGAAAAAAAAGTCCGGACTTGAAAAAGTTGACAGCCACAGAACCAGGGAAATTTGAGGGTCGAATTTGGAAATCGACCATCGATTTGAAAATTGACAGTCGAAATGTATTTTTGTGCCTGAAGAAATTTTTGGAAAATCGAGGGTCGATTTCCAATTCGAGGGTCGAATTTGGAAATCGACCATCGAATTGAAAATCGAGGGTCGATTTTCTACGTTTTGTGACTGATGTGCAGTTTTGAAATTCGAGGGTCGAAATTGAATTCGACCATCGAATTTCAAATTCAACCCACGAATTTGAATTCGAGGGTCGAATTCTGTCCTATTTCAGGCATTTGAAATTTTGGTTGGATTTTTATCTGCAAGCTTTTGGTTTGATTTTTGGGTTCTATATTAACACTAAGAGTGTTAATATATGTAGGTTTTGACAATTAGGAGTCCTTGGTGAGGACTGCTTGTGTATGATTTTGAAACCTTCTTTGTTGAGGTAGGGGAATCCTATTTGTTATTTGCATCAAATTATAAATATAAACTGTTCTGGCTATTTCTTTTTAGAAGCATAAATTTTGGAATTTTGTTATACATAGCATGAATAAAACTCAGAATATATGACACAAATCTGAAAAATTTGGAACTTTGTTATGACTAAGAACTTCGAAATTTGAACCTCAGAACCTCAGTTAATCTTTGAATCAGAACTTTGAATCAGAACTTTGAAAAATCAGTATATGTTATGAATAATAAGCTTTGATATGTATTAGCTTTTGCATTTGATTTAGGGTTCATACGTACGATGCCCTAGATTCTACCAACCGTGTTGACGGTATTACTTTGGCGCAAGTTTTCCTCGTAGCGTAGGGGCTTGTTGCACTTTAGAAATGGGTTCATGAACGACGATGGTTAGTAGGGTTTTCCCATCGGTCACGTAGTCCGCTCTCATACTATAGGAAATTTGGGAGATAAAATTAAGTTATAAATTTAAGACAAGAAGCATGCTAAATTCGAAGATTTTCGAACACATCAGATTTATGTTATAAATTTTGACTCAGGATTAGAACTGGAGATTTAGTTTGCAAAGCATAATTTGAAAACCATATTTGATCCGATTTCTGTCTTTTGAAAACCTTACTTATAATGAAAGGCAAATAGATCTGTTTCCTCTATTGGGCTTGGTTGTTAGCTCACCCCTGACTATACGTCACAGGTGCTGAGACTGACCTTGGGTCAGAGGATCTGGAGGACTCCGATTATATTCCAGACGAGGATTTGGATATACCAGCTGAGGAGTTTTTCCTGTGATCTTAGATACTTTATTTTTGGTACTTTTGTCTGAATATTATTGGAATATTGGGCCTTAGGCCATTATTTTGGTTCTTTTGATATCACTCGAGAAACCATTATTGTGAACCACTATTTTAGGTGATCAGATTGGCCATCACCGGTGGTTCTTCTTGGTTCCTGACAGTGATAAATATTTTTGTTATAGAAAGCTTTTGATTAATCTATGTTTTGCCTCTGCCTTTAGATCTTTGATATGTTGCCGGCTTCTGTTTGTTACGGCTTATTGAGAAATCAATAAGTTGATGAACCGGCCCTTCCTATACCTTAGGGATTGGAAAAGTCGGGTCGTCACAATTGGTATCAGAGCAAGGCTCTAGGTTCAGAGTCTTAGGACTAAGGGATGGATTGTCTTTAAACAATCAATACTGATCATTTGTTATTGTTTTCAACAAAGATAGATCAGCATGCCTCCACGGTTTAGAGGTAGAGGCCGAGGTATAGAGGGACCTCGTACAGCTCGCATCGAGGAGATAGATGAGGGCGTAGGCACCTCATATGGCAGAGGGAGATCCGTATCTGGCCCTAATGCAGATCCTTTGGGAGCTGCTAGACCTGACGGAGGAAATGTTGACCAGGTGTTGGCAGCCTTGGCTACCAACATGGCTCAACAGACTGCTGCCAAAGACCGACAGACAGAGATGCTGGCAGCTAGACATCAGCCAGGAGGATTCGCAGAGTTTAGGAGGATGAGACCTCCTACATTCTCAGAGCAGACGAATCCGATGGAAGCCGAGGCATGGCTGGATGAGATCGAGAAAATATTTGAGGTGTTGCAGTGTACCGATGTCGAGAAAGTACGCTGGGCATCTTTCAAACTTTTGGGCGAGGCCAGCCCGTGGTGGAAGTCTGTTTCCCGAATGAGAGAGCAGGACTACCCCAATACTCCATAGACTTGGGCATAGTTCGTGGAGACGTTCAACGATCAGTACTTTCCAAAGATCGTACGTAATCAGTGGGAAGTCCAATTTATTGAGTTGAAGCAGAATGAGATGTCGGTGCATGAGTATGGCGCAGAATTTGATAGACTTTCCCGGTTTGCACCCTTACACGTGGCCACTGAGCTGATGAGAGCTCGAAAATTTGAAGAGGTTGAGGCGAACATTGAGAGGGTGTCAATGTGGGAAATGGAGATGTATGCGGGCGTCATGTCCAAAGCCCTAATTGCAGAGGAAGACATTCAAAAACAATACTTGAGGCGAGAGCAGGGTAATAAAAATCGGTTTGGCCAGGGACATCAAAGTGCTTCAGAGCAGGTGAACAAAAAGCCGAGGTTCTCTAAACCTCCTCCCTACCCTAGTCAGCCATCATATTCTAAACCGGTTGTTGCTTCAGGACCAGTGATGTCTTCCTATCAGAGACCGCAGAGTTCGGCACCAGGGCGACCTTTTAGAGCAGAGAGCACTACTGCGAGTGGAGCTTCTGTGGCTCAGGGTTCAACGAAAGGATCAGCTGTTACTCCTGTTTCTACCCCAGTGTGTGCAAGATGTGGGAAACCACATAAGACAGAAGATTGCAGACGGAACACTGGAGGATGCTTCAAGTGTGGACAGGTTGGTCATATGATCAATGATTGTCCTGTTGTTGAGAAAGGACGGACTACGTCAGTCTCTACATAAAAGTCAACGCGACCTACAGTTCAAGGTCGAGCTTACGCGGTGACTGCACAGGATGCCCAAACGTCGAATGACGTAATCCAAGGTATCATTAAAGTTGAGATTGTATTTATGCAATTGATTCAATTATTTTAAATGTTGAAATTCCTTCAAGTCAATTATGTTAAACCACATTGGAATCATTGCATATAATTAATAAACTTCTTAATAAAGGTACTCTTATGATGAGTCGTCGAGGCGACACGAATAAAATTAAAGCACGAGTACTTATAGACCCTGGGTCTACACACTCGTTTATTACTCCTTCATTCTCAGAGAAGTTGGGTATTACTCCCGATCCCCTTGCCTTTATCTTGGACGTAAAGATTCCTACGGGACGTTCTGTATGCACAGATACGGCATGTCAATCTGTCATCGTGATAATTGATGAGCACGAGACAGTGATCGACATGATTACGTTGAGCATGGAAGGGCTCGACGTCATTCTCGGAATGGATTGGTTGGCAGCTTATCACGCGAGCGTGGACTGTCTGCGAAAGATAGTGACCTTCCGACCGCCAAAGCGAAAGTCCTTTCAATTATGTGGAGTCAAGTCCAAGGTTGCGCCGTTGGTTTCAACCATTAAGGCCGAGCGCATGATGAAGAATGGTTGCAGTGGGTATTTGGCCTATTTGCAAGATTCTACAGAGAAGAAGAATGACTTGGCTCTTATCAAGGTGGTCTGCGATTATTCTGATGTCTTTCCAGAGGACTTACCTGGATTACCACCTGACCGAGAGATTGAGTTCGCAATTGAGCTAGCGCCGGGTACAGAACCATTATCTAAAGCTCCATATCGGATGGCACTTGCAGAGTTGAAGGAACTCAAGGAACAGCTTCAGGAGCTGTTAGACAAAGGGTTTATTCAATCGAGTGTTTCTCCTTGGGGTGCATCAGTTCTTTTTGTGAAAAAGAAGGATGGATCGATGCGTCTGTGTATCGATTATAGGCAGCTCAATAAGATGACGATTAAGAATCGTTATCCTCTTCCGCAGATAGATGACTTATTTGATCAGTTACAAGGTGCAAGGTTCTTTTCGAAGATTGATCTGAGGTCAGGCTATCACCAGCTCAAGATCAAGGCGAAAGATATATCCAAGACTGCGTTTCGGATGCGTTATGGCCACTATGAGTTTTTAGTGATGCCGTTTGGATTGACGAATGTGCCTGCATCTTTTATGGACCTGATGAACAGGGTGTTCAAACCACATCTTGATAAATCTGTGATAGTTTTCGTAGATGACATCCTCATCTATTCGAAAACCAGAGAGGAGCATGTGCAGCATCTGAAGATGGCTCTTCAAACACTCAGGGACCATCAGTTGTATGCCAAACTCAGTAAGTGTGAGTTTTGGCTTGAGCAGGTCAGTTTCTTTGGTCACGTAGTCTCTAAAGCGGGTATCTCAGTGGATCCTACAAAGATAGATTCTATGGTGACATGGGAACAACCTACGACAATTACAGAGGTCCGAAGTTTCCTTGGTTTGGCAAGATATTATTAGAGATTTGTCGAGGGTTTCTCAAAGGTATCGGGTCCACTTACACAGCTCACGAGAAAGAATGTGAAGTTCGATTGGATAGAGCAGTGCGAGCAGAGCTTTCAGGAGCTGAAGCGTCGTTTGACTACGTCACCAGTACTTGCTATACCTTCTGGCAGTGGAGGTTTCGCAGTGTGCATTGATGCTTCTTATGGCGGATTAGGCTGTGTGCTTAATCAACATGAGCAGGTCATTGTGTATGGTTCTAGACAGCTGAAAGACCATGAAAGAAACTATACGACGCATGACTTATAGCTAGCAGCAGTTATATTCGCCTTGAAGATCTGGAGACATTACCTCTACGGTGAGATCTTTGATATATTCACCGATCACAAGAGTCTCAAGTACCTCTTCACTCAAAAGGACTTGAATATGAGGCAGCGACGATGGATGGAGTTCTTGAAGGACTACGATTGCTCGATTCAATACCATCCAGGAAAGGCAAATGTCGTTGCTGATGCTCTTAGTAGGAGGTCTTCAGCACAGTTGTCACATCTTGTTAGCCGAATTCAGAGATGGAAGCTTTTGGAGGATATGGCTTTGGGCAGCTCACGGTTCGATGTCAAAGGCTCTGGAGTATTGATGGTTACACTTGTCTTACGCCCTACGCTCTTCGAGAACATTCGGAAGCTTCAGATGACTGATGATGAGCTGATGGCAATCAGACGAGATGTAGAGAATGGCAACAAAAAGGATTTCTCCATACGAGCAGATGGGACCTTGTTGTTTCACGACCGTGTATGCGTACTGTCGAGTACAGAGCTTCGGGACAGCATTCTGAAAGAGGCTCACAAATCTATGTATGCCATACATCCTGGTAGCACCAAGATGTACCAGGACTTGATGAAGAGTTTCTGGTGGCGAGGTTTGAAACCCGACGTCGCTGAGTACGTATCGCGGTGCTTGGTTTGTCAACAGGTTAAGGTTGATCATTAGAATCTTGCAGGCGTATTGCAGCCTTTACTTGTGCCTGAGTGGAAATGGGAAGCCATTTCGATGGATTTCATACTCGAATTGTCGAAAACACTAAGGAAGAACAATGCCATTTGGGTCATTGTCGATCGGCTAACCAAGTCTGCTCATTTTCTGCCATACAATACCACGTATACAGCCAGTAGACTTACAGAGTTATATCTGAATGAGATTGTTAGACTGCATGGGATACCGGCTAGTATTGTGTCTGACTGAGACCCGTTGTTTACTTCATACTTATGGCAGATATTTCAGGAGGGAATGGGTTCTCGTCTTAACTTTAGTTCGGCGTTTCACCCATAGACGGATGGCCAGACTGAGCGAGTGAATCAGATTATCGAGGACATGCTGAGAGCATGCATGTTGGATTTTCATAGGTCATGGGACCAACACTTGCCTCTGATCAAGTTCGCCTACAACAATAGCTTCCAGGCTAGCATTGGTATGGCTCCGTTCGAGGCCTTATATGGACGACGGTGCAGATTGCCGTTGAACTAGGAAGAAGTGGGTGAGAAGCTCATTATTGGACCTGAGATAGTTGAGCGTACGACCGAGACAGTTCGGTTGATACGCGAGCGACTGCGAGTAGCTCAGAGTCGTCAGAAGAGCTACGCCGATCTCAAATGGAGACACGTGGATTTTCAAGTAGCTTTTGCTATGTCCATGTGTATTTCTTCACTTGGTATAAATTCCATATGAAATTTGGCACTAATACTCGATTTTTCAAGTCGGCGAGAATGTCTTTATTCGGATTTCGCCTACGAAGGGCGTTATGCGATTCGGAAAATGAGGGAAATTGAGCCCTAGGTATGTTGGGCCTTTTGAGATTTTAGGCTGAGTCGGAGAGGTTGCATATCGTGTGGCGCTACCGCTGCAATTATCTAGCATGCACAATGTCTTCCATGTGTCGATGCTGCGTCGATACATTCGTGACCCGATTCACGTGCTTGATTACCAACCTATCGAGCTTCAGGATGGTTTGAAGGTGATCGAGGACCCGGTTCAGATTTTGGATCGGAAGGAGTAGATCCTACGCACTAAGAGCATTCCCTTGGTTCTCATACAATGGCGGAATCACACACTGGAGGAAGCCACCTGGGAACGAGAGGCTGAGCTCCCAGACCACTTTCCGAGCCTCTTTGCTTAAATTTTTGAGAAATTGTGTGTTGACTGTATGATCCCTTGAATTTTTATGTATTTACTGGTTTTATATAAATATTTTGGCGAGTAATTTTGGCGGTCCAATATACATTAAATTTGTGCCTGTTTAACAAACTTTACTTTCGGGAATCGGAATAATTTTGGCACTTAGACCAAACCCGGGCTTGTTCTTTTCCAAATGGCTATGTGACAAATTCGACCAATTTTTAAGTTTTCTTTCCATTATATGCACCAATTTCGGCTGTGATATTGCTGTCATAATCAGATGAGGTGATCGGAGTGAAAAGGGCTCAAACAAGATCCATTTAGACCCAAGGATATGGTCATCATTTCAAACAGATTTTGAAAATTTTGAAGGCCACAGGTATGAAAAAAAATCGAGTGTCGAAAATCAAAATCGAGGGTCGATTTTTGCATGGACAGTGCCTAGGTGTTTTAAACCAAAATCAGGCCTGAGAAAATTTTCCAGAATTCGAGGGTCGAATTCAAAATCGACCCACGAATTCAAAATCGAGGGTCGATTTTCTCGGTTTAAGTTGGGGGTTTTATTTTCTTTTGTCATTTCGGGTTTGCATCTTTGAGGGTTTAAGCCTAGGGTTTTTAGGGCGATTTGGTGCTTTGGGGGCTTCTTCATCATTTTTGGCCGAAATCAGAGGGGGAATTCACTGATCATTGAAAAAGGGGCTTCGATTTTACCTTTTGGATCCGGATTGGGGCCTTGCTCTAGGTATACACCCATTAATTTCTGAATTTTCGTTTCTCTTTTTGTATTCTTTTGTCTAGCTAGTTTACTGGCTTTCTTTTGAATGTTTGAATTTTTAATGGGGCCTAAGAAAGCCACCCCAATTTGAAACCCCACATCCAAGAGGCCGGCTTCGAAAGCTGGTTCCTCTAGCCGCCCTACACAATCCGCCCCACAGACCGACAAACCACCTCAGTCGGTTCCACCAATCACTCAGCCCACACCACCTGTTTTCCCTCCAATGCCTGAGCAGCCCAATGAATTTTGGAGCATCAAGGGCTTCACCACTGAGTATGTGTTTCACCCGGAGTTGTTTGACCAATAAACAACCACACAATGGGTGGGCGAGTATCTTGAAAAATCCCAGATGACCTCTCTTTGCACCTCATTTAGTGACCACTTTTATCCCCGTCTCGTGCGCATGTTTTACCAACATATGCGCCGAGAGGATGGGAAGAAAATTTACACAAAAATTGATGGGCACGATTACACTTTTGATTTAGATGACATGGCTGTGGCACTGCGCTGCCCTTTAAATTATTCAAAAACCATGGGGTTGGGTCCTCCTTTCCCTAAGCCGCCCCTATTCCATGATGTAATTACCCAAATGACGCAGGGACGTCATGGGTCCGGAAAATTGATTGTCCGCACACACCTACCTGATTCGATGTGGATTTTGGATAAAATTTTTAAGACCACCCTTTACCCCTTTGGTCATAAATCTGAGCGTACCGGCCCCCTCCAACAAATTTTATTTTCCGCTTACAAGGAACGTTGGTTTAGTGCTCCTGAGGTCTTGTTAAAAGGGATTATAAAAGCCCGCGAGAAAATGGGCAAACAAGTGAAAAAGCCGAAAAAGGGTATTTCATATGCCCGTTTAATTTCGGTGATGATCGAGAACTACCGCGCGGGCCCCGCATATGACATCTCCCCTACGGAACCCAAGTCTACTGCTGGTCGAAAGATGTATAAACTTGTTAATTGGGGTCAAACCTACGGTCGACTGGTGAAGCCTCCTAAAGAGGCAGTTGTTCCTGATGCGGCCGCCGGCGATGACGATGAGGACCCTACTCATGCTGCCCCTGCACCTCCTCAGCCCCCACAGAGCGACATCCTTACGCTCTCGAAGTTCACACGCCAGATGACCGCCATGAGCCACCAGATCCACGAGCTCACACAGCATGCCAGCTCTATGCGTCAGGAGTTGGATGTGCATTGCGGCGCTCTCTCTTATTTGATGCAGCACGCGTTCCCCGATGATTATACCACCTATATGGCCGACATACGTACTTCCGTATATCGCCCTTCGACATCGGGTGCTGGTATTAGTGTGCCTCCTACGGCCGGAGAGGATGCGGGTGACGGTGTTGGTACGCAAGCTGATGATACGGATCAGGCAGGTCCATCTACTGCGGGGGATTTTTGAGTATTACTTTGGGGGGGGGGCGGCTATGATTTTGGATGTTATGGGTCTGTACTTATTTTTTCAGCATGGATTATTAAGGACCTGGTGGTCCTTCTTTTTTGTTCTCTTTTATATTTCTGTTTTTGGATTCGTTTTGCATACTCTTTTTGTCTACTTTTGTATATAGTTGCTTTGGATCTTTGTTGTTATTAATGTGGGTTTTGATCTTTTACACATCTTTCCTATCTATATTGATTGACTTTTTGTTTTGGGACTCTGTACTCTATCTACTTGGGTTTTGTTCTGTGTATCTGTGCTCTCTTTATGTGGTTTTGTTTGCTCTATCGGTTTTACTATCGGTGGGGTTTGCTCTTTATGTAGCTTTTGTTCTTTCTGTTGCTATGATGGGTTTTTCTTCTCATTTTGTTATCATGCATCACTGTGCATTGGTCCCTCGACACGTGACACTTGGGGTGTGGGCATCCATGTACGGATGCAATCCACTATAGCCTTTTGATGTCACATGCAGTACATCCACGTTACTACGGATCCCATCCCTTGCCTTGCGTGCCCTGCGGGACCGGCACACGGTGGCCCATGTTTTCCTTCTCGTTTGTTGTATAGTGTGTCTTGCATTCAATTTTTGCGGATGAAAATTCCTAAGGAGGGGTGAATGTAATATCCCAGATATTTTGACCTATTTTCGTTTACCTCGGTAAGCGTGTCCGAAAACTTTTTACTGGTTTTATTGGACTTTTGGTTAGCTTTGTGTTTGATGAGAATAATGGTAAAAGGGTATTATCAAAGGATGTGTACAAGTCATGTCAATGATGACTTACATAATAGCATTGGTGTTTGTGTTTAACACCGAATAATTTTTCAACTTAAGTGGATAAGTTGTAAAATAATAAAATCTAGATATTATATTTGCATAACTTTGGTTATAAGAGAGAGTGAAAGAGAAGTTTCACTTCTCTCTCTCGTTGGAAATTTAAGCTCTAAAGCCTTGCCTCATTGTTGATCCTAGATCTAGAAAGCTTGAGAGCTCCTCTTCCCCTCTCAACCACTAGTTCGCTTTGTGCTTAAATTCGGATCTGTTTGAAATATTGAAGGAGAAGAGAGATGTGGGAAATGAGAAGTTCTTTGTGAATTTGTTGTGGCTGAGGCAGTGTCCACCTCTTTATGAATGAGGGCTGATTTGAAGTTTTTAAACCTTTGAGTTTGGAGATTGGTTCCGATACGTGTATACGTGTAACGGGATCAACGGTTTAAGCTACAAGAGGTAGGTCGTTGAAACTTCACTGTGTAAATTTATTTATGTTTTGTTAGAATGGAATGATGTGTGTTCAATATCAAATCTGATGGCTGTGGTTGAAACTGAAGAAAAAAAAGTCCGGACTTGAAAAAGTTGACAGCCACAGAACCAGGGAAATTCGAGGGTCGAATTTGGAAATCGACCATCGATTTGAAAATTGACAGTCGAAATGTATTTTTGTGCCTGAAGAAATTTTTGGAAAATCAAGGGTCGATTTCCAATTCGAGGGTCGAATTTGGAAATCGACCATATCAATTGAAAATCGATTTTCGATTTTATGTTTTTGTTGATGTGCGGTTTGAAATTGTCGAAATTGAATTAATTACCATTTCAATTTCAAATTCGACCCACAAATTTGAATTCGAGGGTCGAATTTTGTCCTATTTCAGGCATTTGAAATTTTGGTTGGATTTTTATCTGCAAGCTTTTGGTTTGATTTTTGGGTTCTATATTAACACTGAGAGTGTTAATATATGTAGGTTTTGACAATTAGGAGTCCTTGGTGAGGACTGCTTGTGCATGATTTTGAAACCTTCTTTGTTGAGGTAGGGGAACCCTATTTGTTATTTGCATCAAATTATAAGTATAAACTGTTCTGGCTATTTCTTTTTAGAAGCATAAATTTTGGATTTATGTTATACACAACATGAATAAAACTCAGAATATATGACACAAATCTGAAAAATTTGGAACTTTGTTATGACTAAGAACTTCGAAATTTGAACCTCAGAACCTCAGTTAATCTTTGAATCAGAACTTCGAATCAGAACTTTGAAAAATCAGTATATGTTATGAATAATAAGCCTTGATATGTATTAGCATTTGCATTTGATTTAGGGGTTCATACGTACGATGCCCTAGATTCTACCAACCGTGTTGACGGTATTACTTTGGCGCAAGTTTCCCTCATAGCGTAGGGGCTTGTTGCACTTTAGAAATGGGTTCATGAACGACGATGGTCAGAAGGGTTTTCCCATCTGTTACGTAGTCCGCTCTCATGCTATAGGAAATTTGGGAGATAAAATTAAGTTATAAATTTAAGACAAGAAGCATGCTAAATTCGAAGATTTTTGAACACATCAGATTTATGTTATAAATTTTGACTCAGGATTAGAACTGGAGATTTAGTTTGCAAAGCATAATTTGAAAACCATATTTGATCCGATTTCTGTCTTTTGAAAACCTTACTTATAATGAAAGGCAAATAGATCTGTTTCCTCTATTGGGCTTGGTTGTTAGCTTACCCCCGACTATACGTTACAGGTGCTGAGACTGACCTTGGGTCAGAGGATCTGGAGGACTCCGATTATATTCCAGAGGAGGATTTGGACATACCAGCTGAGGAGTTTTTCCCGTGATCTTAGATCCTTTATTTTTGGTACTTTTGTCTGAATATTATTGGAATATTGGGCCTTAGGCTATTATTTTGGTTCTTTTGATATCACTTGAGGAACCATTATTGTGAACCACTATTTTAGGTGATCGGATTGGCCATCACCGGTGGTTCTTCTTGGTTCCTCACAGTGATAAATATTTTTGTTATAGAAAGTTTTTGATTAATCTATGTTTTGCCTCTGTCTTTAGATCTTTGATATGTTGTCGGCTTCTGTTTATTACTGCTTATTGAGAAATCAATAAGTTGATGAACCGGCCTTTCCTATACCTTAGGGATTGGAAAAGTCGGGTCGTCACACTTGGTACCTCCACAATTTGCAGAAATTAAGCGAAAATAACATTCAACAAAACATAGATCCTATTTATACAAAGGAAAAAAAGAAAACATCATATCAAAATAAACCAACCACTGACGACAGCCGACTGTCGCCTAAACAATAGTGGTAATAAGCGTACACATAAGAACTATCCAAAAGTATGCAAAGTTTAAAGTGTAACAAAAATCACTAAACACCCAGTCCCATTACCAATGAACTAGGATAAAAATTTCACTGTCGATTATCCGCTTTCCCCTCCAGCACAGACTCAGGGTGGTTTTCTCCAATCCTAAGATTCTGGTCATAACTTGTACTTGTGACGTATAGTCGAGGTGAGCTAAAAGTCTAAGCACAGTAGAGAGAAATGCAAAATCATTTACAATTTATCATATCAATGCATAAATTAGTGACAGAATTCAAGAGCTGTAATAGGGCAATAGATTCAATGATGGAATAAAAGCGGAAATAAGACAGATTTGAAGAAAGAATTAAGAACATAGCAAGACATGATTCCATAACAGGTCTAATGATGAAAATGGAGCATAGATGAAATGACAATTTCGTACTAAGACAAAATTCTAGTGGCAGAGCTCAACAAAATATTTTTTTTCATGTCAAAACATGTTGTTTCTTATCTAACTAGTTAACTTAAATCATAATTTAAAGTTCTTTTCAAGTTACTATATCATGAGAGCAGGAATAAAACGGATGAGAACCCTAACTAGTCATCGTCGTCTAATGAGCCTTTTTTTTTTTTTTTCCAGGAGATACAACAAGCCCCTGCGTTATGAGGGTAATTTGTGTCATATTGATACACAGTCAAATAGGTTGAAGATAAACTAACGGATATCCCGCCACGTCGGTGGGGATTCGTTTACAAGAGCTTTAAATCAACATGGAATGCTAACACATAATAATCTTTTCATAATTCACGACAAATCTCAATTTCTTTTCTCGTTTTGGGAACTAGCAAATTCATATACAAAGTTCAGGACTTATGCTTTTCAAAGCTTTCAAGATGAGCATGCAATTAATTACAAGTTCTAACATTCTAAAATAAACAATGTCTTATGAGTTATGAGTCAAAGGCAAACCAAACAAGTTTAATGCGAAATACGAGCCAAGAAGTGAAACAAAACGAATATTAAAGGCATCTTTGAATCAAAATCAAAAGTGCAAATGGATGTTGATTTTCCCTTACCTTAAGTTCGGAACCACTCAAAGCAATACCTAGGTCCTTATCAACAACCTCCCATTCCTAAACTATATCACACATATGTTGATGTATTAAGGACAGATTCTAAATACTAATAACTTTGACGTATTTAAGCGTTTTCTCAAAACCGAGGTAGAAATGGGCAAATTCATGTTAACTTCAAACTTGGCCCAACTTCTCACCCAAATTTGACCTTTAAAGCATTTGGTTCATAAATTTGTTAATTCATAAAAGTTATAGGTCTTGTTATCCTCTTTTCAACCCCATGAGAATCGCGCCAATTAGAGTTTGGAGTAGAAAGTTATGATTAAAATACTGAAGCTGTGTTGGCACTTTAGACCAAAATCAAACGGTGGATTTTCCAATTCGAACGTTCGATTTTCTCGAAAATCTGACACTTGTCAAAATCGATCATTCGATTTCAACCGGGTCCGAACCCTTCAGGCATCTTCTTTTGTCTATTTTTCTCCAAAAATTCAACTGATTCTTTCCTCTTTTCACATACCAATCAATCTATATTTAGAGATAATTTATATAACCATAAATCATTAATGAACTCACCTTTTGAGGTCGTTTCCGCAGCTCGCAACGATCTAAATAAAAAAGTGGTTTCGAAAGAATTCTTGTAATTTCTTGCGGAGGTTGGGATCAAAACAGATCCCTACTCAGCAGTTCACACTCTCGATTGATCTTGACTCTCCCAAATCGTGAATGGAGCTTCTAGAACGATTGAGTCGCACTCATTCCGCAACTAATTCCTCCACTCTCTTATCTTTACTAAAAATTGGAATTCAACGGCTCCTCAAGATCCCGAATTAACAAGGTTAAACTCTCACAACATCGGAGTCAAATTCTTCGTGACGAATGAGAAGGTTGCAGAGCGATTTTTCAATCGAATCACACGAGAAGTTTAGAAGAAGAAGAAAGCTCTCTATCTTTCTCTCTCTAAAACCCATGTAAATGCCAATCGGGTGAAACTTCTTTGAGAAGTTTGCTTATAAAAAAACTTTTGCTTCCATGTGAAGCATATACATCCATTTGGGTGTTAGTTCATATCCAAGGGACTTGTTCTAGTGTGGAACTAATACACCCAAGCCATGTGTACTAACTAATTTTGGCGTTGAACCCGCACACCAAAGTCAGATCAAATAGTTAGCCTAATCAGTCGGCCCAAGTAATCAACCTAATTTGTCGACCCTAATCAATCGGCCCAACTAGTTTCAATACTTATAATACCTTATTAATGTTTCATTTAAAATTTTGTCTCTAGGTTGCTCACGTGCACAGTGTGTCGCGCCAGGCTTGCACACTTGGCCTGTGTCAAATGACTCAAAATCTAAATATGGATTTTGGAGTCCAATTTGGTGTTAAGCCGGTGCATTGCAAGTCTATGCACGGGTCTTCATTTAAGGCCAAAATAAGATCAAGTACCTAAACTCACTTCTCTACATGTATTATATTCTTAAAGTTTAAGGCGGCACCGTTGCCATACCGAATGCATACACTTGGTCGGGCGCGTTTGGGTTTGAAAATATTTGGGTCCCATTACTGGTGGAAAACCCAAGTTCCACACACCGCCTCAAATTACATGAGCTCCCATCTTTCGTACATCGGATTTCGAGACCATCGCCTTACCATCGGAAAATTAGTTTATGATTTTCGATCACATGGTACAGATCTCATCACAGCTTATGTGAGAAGCTATACACAATTTATATTTGGTCTTGGTCACGGTGTTAAGCGGTAACACCCTTCTTATAAGCAAAACAAGGCAAAATAAGCATCACACCTTTTGATATTTAGTTCTCAAACCTTATCCACTCAACTTAAGCCTACTCGTTAGGGTTGAGTATACACACTACGGGTTGGTGCATTGTTCCTCATCTAAGGTCGTTGATTAATATTCTATCTACCTGCAACCCAAACCTTTCGCGATTTTACATATATATATATATATATATATAACCTATCTTAGTTTGGGTGCCACGTGATAGGTTAGGTTATTGTGCTTGGTTCCATTCTCGATTCGAGTTAAAATTCGGGGTAGGGCTCAAGTTCAAGCATTGGGTTCGAGTTTGTGTGCAACATTTACAAACACATATACGCTCCATATAGGGTATGAGTTGGGATTCAGTGTGTTCGGCGTGTGCTCCAATCACAACCCGTGGGGTTTCGAGACCACGTTACATACGTCAAATGTTTGACTTGGGTCAAATCAGTTAATAGGTCGCATTCTCGTCAAAAGTCAACGATTCAACGTTCTCGAAAATTTTGGGCTATTACATGATGACTCTATCTGTTTAGTTAGAATATATGCTTTGTTTTCATTTTGTGTGTGGATGTATCAAGTGTTCAGTGAGTTCGGAGATCGCCTTATCGGCGGTCTGATGGCACGAATTTCTGAGTTTGAAAATCCAGGCTGTCACATGTACAATCTTATTATTAATGACTAAAAATCCAAGATATTTTCAGCAATAAATTTTTACCATTTTAAGATGGAGAAATAAAAGGTAGCAATCAAAAGGCTCGGAGAGATCACCAACCCTTGTCCCTCAATCCACACACAATCAAAAGGCTTGCTTTTTCACATGTTGGAGTAGTAAGATCAGATGGCTAAGCTTTCATTTGCTCACGGCTTCCTCCTTGTCCTCCTAGTTTTGGCGTCAGGTATATATAACAAATGTCTTTTTTTTAACTAACATTTGTCTTATTTTCTAACTAACAAGGGGTTGGCCTAGTTGCCGCGACCACGCTTCATGAAGCGGAGGTTCTGAGTTCAACCAGTCAGAAGGATTTATACCTACTGACTGGTACGTTGAATGGGTGTGCATGTACCTGTAGACTTAGTCAGGTACTCTAGTACGGCGGCTGGATACCTCATTATCAGAAAATGGGTACCTCTATTCGTGCCACCAGGTTTTCTGAAAGCTCCATCATCCGAAGCCCCTTGAAAACCCTTGACTGATTCGCATAAGATGATGGGGATCTTCGGACCTTGAGTGTCCCATCAGACGGTCCAATTTTGATTCCACATCATAAATACCCAAAAGGTGGCCCTAAAATCAAATGGCACACATGTCACGCAAATGTGATTGTAGGGTTGATTTTTTTTTTTGGAACTGTGACATGTGGAATAAAAAATTGACTATCTTATTATAAGATCATGATATCAAGATCCATGGTGTGGAAGATCAAGGTGAAAAATGATCTCCAACTTTTGATTCGAAGCTGTCTATGAGATTCAAAGGGTTTCGCACGTAGGCGCTTTCAGTAAACTTCTCGGCGCGAATAGGTACCCAAAAAAATAGTTTTTTTTTTTTTTTTTAATCAGTAATGTCTTGTATTTTTTATTACCCCACTGCGCTGTCGATCGGACCAAAACCAATATTGATGATGGAAGAGACACAACTCAATATTTTTAAGGTATTGGGAGAGCATTTCGAACGCCCCCTTGAGCCCACGTACGAGAGCTGTACATGAACCCAACAGTTCATATGAGCTATAAATGGACAAATCAATAGATAGAGAAGATTTAAATTAAATTATTTGTTTTATTTAATGGCGCAGTTTCAACGATGATGCCAAATGTGGAGGCCCAAAAGAGATGCCAATTGGAGTTGGAGGCAACAGGCTGTGTCCTCTCCCATTGCAAGCAAGAATGCTACCAACAGAAGAATGGCAATGGAGTTTGTGAAGCCAAACCTGAAGCCACAGATTATGCCTGCTTTTGTTTCTATAATTGCTGATTCCTCTCTTCATAAAACTCCTCTCTCAATCTCTATCTCTATTTCAGGACTTCCAGCCGTCTTAAAACTTATCTCTATCTCTTAGATGTACTCAATTTTAAAGATGAATAATTATCGGATGTTAAATATCGGCTGATTTGGTCGATAGGTATCCAATATATCACTATATCAGATATGTATCGGCCTAAGTTGGAATCCCACCCTATTATTAAAAAAAAAGAAAAGAAAAAGAAAAAAATAATAAAAAAGATTATTTAAATTTGTTTATGATAGTTTATTATTATTATTATTATTTAGTTATATTTGTGAAGCCAATGCTGCAGTCACAGATTATTCCTGCGTTTGTGTATATAATTGCTGAAAACTAATTCTTAAAACCTATCTTTATATCTTTGATGTACTTAATTTTGAAAATAAATAATTATAAGAGAATGAGGGGACAGTAGTTTTAGAGAGTTTGGCTTACTTCTCTTTCCTAAATTGTTCTTATCAGTTTTTTTTTTAATGTATTTAAATGATCTTATGCTGTTAAATTTGATTTTTAATCCTCCATCCTCCGAAAATGATTGTATACCATTAATGCTCTCAAGGTTATTGTAATCCATACCGTTAAAGTGATAGATCATAAGTTGAAAGGCACTGAGCCCAAAAATTATAATTTTTGAGAGGTATTGATTTTTTGGCAAACCAATATGTATTGAGTTTCCAACTCGGTATCGGTATCGGCCAATACTTATCTGGTATCGACCGATACCTGTTTGTTTAATTTTTTTTTTTTAATGGGCCTATACGTATCAGTATTAGCCGATATGTATAGGTCGATTCGTATTGGTCCTCCAAGGACCGACACCTGATACCAAGTTTGTTACCTTGCATACCTCACGTGGCATAATTCTAGCTTATTAATACAGCCAACCAAAATTTTGTTTGATATAATTAATAATAAAAATATCATATTTTTATTGGTTGAACTGTAGGAAGGGCCGTGAAAAGGCCGAATATAGGTCAAGCACCAAATGGCATAGGGATCATCCTTGTTATAAAGTCCTTTTAAAATATGGACCTGACTCTCCTGACAATCATTTAACAATCATTTAAACACCAAAACAGTGTTTAAATGATCTTACACCATCAATGAGTTAAGATGATCATAAATTGAAGTGCCACAACCCTGAATATGATGCTTCTAGGTAGAGTTAAACCAAATGATGTGTGTTGACCATAAAATCAACCAATAGCTGATATTAAAGTTCATCAATCAGGTGTTTCACGTCAATTTATAGGCATATTTCCACGGGCTGAGATACGTTCTAATGATAGAATGTCATTTGGACAATTTAGATTGATCACAGATGTACGCCACATGGCATAATGACAAATCAATCTTAATGGTGTAAGATCATTTAAACACTATTTTATTGTTTAGATGCCGATCAAGAGTCATATATTATCGCTTTGAATTTTTGTAACAAATATTCTTTACCAAGAGAAGATTTTATTATGCCACAAGTAGTTGATTCTGAAACCACAAGGGGTTAGGTGAGCTAGCCATTTACTTGCTTCCAAAAGCAGAAGAGTACCTAAGTTCGAATCTTCACCCCCCTGACGCCACACTAGGGATTTTTATCCTGTGTTGACCTGGGATGTGCTGAATTTGGAGTGCACATGTGTCCCTAGGATTAGGCGGGTGCTCTAAGAGGCTCAGAAAAAAGAAAAAAAAGAAAAGAAGTTGACTCTGATTTGCCCAAGGTGCATTGTATTCCGGCCTCCCATACTACAAAAAACGAGACCATTAGCGACAGCCAAAAACTGCTGCTATTAATAAAAAACTGTTGCTAATACCCTTGCCGCCGATAGTCTTTAATAATTTTTTGTTAATAGCGACAATTTTTTGCTCTGAAAAATTGCCGCTAATAATATATTTTTTTGTAATGCCATCATCAAATGGGTTCCTCAAATGGGTTCTTGATCATGGCTCCCTAGGACGTGATTGTAAGATTTAAACCCTACGACGTGGTCTATTTGGGTAGCCACATGACATTCAAATTCCAAAATGATGCTTGTTCCCTCTAGTGTTCACCCGTCCCTTTAGGGTTTAGAAAAAATTAATAAATTCTAAACTTTTTGGCCTTTCAAATCACATATCAAATATCTGGGCTCACCCAACAAAAATAGTACATTGATTTTATTTCCAACTCTGACCCAATATTCAATGATAGAATATACACTCTTTTTAAAATTATTTATTAAGATGACACCAGATCAACTTAATTGGTACAAGCTTGCTGTGACACTGATATGTGGGCTAGTGGTCACGTGGCGCCCAACTGGTCACGTTGTAGGGATCAACCCTAAAATCACGTCTTAGGGAACCGGCTTCCCACTTTAAAGTGCTGGTTAGAATAAGTTGGTGGCCATGTAGCATCCATATGAGGGAATGGGTTCTGTGGCAACTTACCCAAGAAAGATCAGAGGCCACCAAAAAAATTTAGGCATGATCTGATGCATATATACCGTCTAAACTATGGTCAAAGGGAAAAAAAATTCAATGCACCAAAAAGTGTAAGCAATACCAAACTTTGACCATAGTTTTAACATCATTTTTTATAGATCACATGACATTACTACAAAAATAAGGGGTTTTAGCGGCACTTGCTATTAAGGCATTTTTTGATTGCGACAAGACTAATAGCGGCAGTTTTTGATAACGACGATACTAATAACAGCAGTTTTATCAAAAAATTGTCACTAAGAGTCTTATTTTTTGTAGTGAGATCTAATCCCAAAAGGAGAGCTGTTTTGAAATCACGTATCACGTAACATGTGATATGAGATTCTAACAATATATATATATATATATATATATATATATATATATATATATATATATATATACCCCTTAAAGAGGTCAAATGGGATACATACACTTGATGTCTTGAAGATCCATGCATGTGAGTTTTCTGCCAGGCACAAAGGACGAATACCGGCCTCAACACGTTAAGAGGTCAAATGGTAGACTTTTGAAAGGTTTTGAAAGAGACCGTGCTTTGCTCAAATCTTCGACAAAATTGAGATCATGTTCTTATTATTAGATGGCTAGATTTTGATTCTCTTATATCCAACGGCCGCAGATCGGGTTGAATGCAAAATTTGATCAAATGATAGACTTTTAAAAGGTTTTTGAAAGAGATCCTGTTTTGTCCAAATCGTGGACAAAATTGAGATCATGTTCCTATCATTAAACGGTAAGATTTTGATTCTCTTATATTTAATGGTTGCAGATCGGGTTGAATGCAAAATCTGATTCAATCAATTGAACAGGACTATATATATATATATATATATAGTGGTGCAAAGTATAGATATTTATAAAAATAAAAATAAAAATAAAAAGTATAAATACAGATGTCATAGTCGGGCCCATAGTCACAAATTATACGCTTCTTTTTTATTTTTCAAGAGATGTATTGTAACAACCCGAATTTTTGAACTTTCTTTTATTGGTGTTAGATTGTGTTTTATACCTTGCATGGTGTTAGTGCTCTACACCAGAACCTACCCTAGTTGAGAAAATACACATTTTGATTTTAAAAAGGTATTATATTTAAAATTGTCTTTATTTGACACAAGTTGTGTTGTAGCCTAGTGGTTAAAAGGCTTTGGATATAGATAAGAGGTCTAAGGATCAAACCTTGCTATAGTGTTTTTCTGCCGTCAAATCGTGGTGGAAGAAGGTGGCGTAATCATGGACGGATCATCGTGTGGACGCCGATCTCTATCGCCCTAATCGTCGTCGATCTGTCGGTCACGCTTCAAGAGGTGGGTACCCATCCATCCATCTCATTCTTCTCAGATCCCGTCGCGTAGGATATGTTCGATCGCGTATCGACGGACTAAATAAAATAAACTTTATTTCACTCTTTATAATATTATTTTAAAATGAGTAAAGTAGTTAGCATAAATATGATTGCTTATAATCTAATCTTATTGATTTTGCCCTAGATGTGATTGCTTATAATCTAGTCCTATTTATTTTACCCTAAATGTGATTGCTTATAATCTAATCTTATTGATTTTGCCCTAGATGTGATTGCTTATATTTTAGTCCTATTTATTTTGCCCTAAATGTGATTGCTTATAGTCTAATTTTATTGATTTTGCCCTAAATGTGATTGCTTGTAATTTAGTCATAATTATTTTTCTAATTGTTAATGTTATTATTTTTGTTTATACTTTGTTATTTTAACAATTAAAAATAACACAAATGATTAATACTCTATTCCATCATCCCTCTAGTAAAAGACATTTTATGGACATTATAAAATCGTGAATCTGAGTTCAAACTAAAAATCTATGCAACCATGATTTAAACCTATAATTTCTTTAAAATTTTTATAATATTTTATATTTTCTAGAAACTAAGCATTTCTATATATATATAGACCCATGACCTATTTTAAACATATTTCCAAGTCCGGCGTTTACAAAGGTCCCATGTAGTATCTAAGACTTTGTTTTAAGGAAAGAGATATTCATAGATTATTTTAACATAAGACTCTATACAATAAAAATCAAGAAGTGACTACATTTATATTAGCAAGCAACAATAAATCTTGCGGTTACTTATCAAAACAAAAAAATATATACATATATAATTATTTCCCAAGGCTATAATTTTCAAACGATATAAATCATGTAGGCGTGATCAAATTTTAATAAGTAATATTATTATTAATATCATGAGGTCTCAATTGAGTATTGACTCTAAAACTAGAGAGCCTACCACGGGATCACCTTATAATGCCCAACGATGGAGTTTGAATTTTCTCCCATGGGAAGTAATATATATATATATATATATGGTCGATAGAGAGGATGAGTTAGCACTAAATAAGCAACTTAAGCGTTAGACAACTTCATACTTAGGTTGCCACGTGGGATTCTGATGTTGGAGGTCTGTGACCCATCTTATGTTGGACCGTGACCCATCTGATGTTGGATCATGACCGATCTGGTGTTGGTCCATGACCCATCTGATGTCGGACCTTGACCCATCTGATGTTGGATCTTGACCCATCTGATGTGGATCGTGACCCATCTGATGTTGGACCGTGACCCATCTGACGTGGATCGTGACCCATCTGATGTTGGACTTTGACCCATTCGATGTTGGACTTTGGCCCATCTGATTTAGATCAGCCCATCTGATTTCATTTCATAGGATAGTATTAAATTAATTAAAATATCTTTTATAATATATTATGATATATTTAAAGAGAAAGTGATTTTAGATAGTAATATAAAATTAATAAATATTATATACTTATATTTTATTATCATATAAAATAAATGTACTTGGTTACTACCTTATTTTAATATTATAAAATTATCTTATAAGATATATGAGTAGTAGTATCCCATGTCAGAGCCCAATTAGTTTCCTTTTTATCGATGGATTGACCTATTAAAATCGACCAATCAATCATGAGCCAAACGACAACTTACACCTTATTAAATCTGATCTATCGATTTTCATTTTTTTCAATCGATCGATTCTCATCCGAATAGACGACCTGATTCACACCAAAATTTCACTTTTACACGACCAAAAAATTTAGTGCACTTGCACTTTGCGATCGATGGTCGTGATGTACTTAACTTTAAAAATAATAATATTTAATTTGAGCATTTAATAATGATAAATAATAATATATAAAAGTCTCACTTTTATCGCTTCAACGCGACCACTTCGATAACACAAAGTGTTAGAACTTCGATGCCTCTATGAAATCGAACTCTGACCTTTACGATTATCGAAATTACACTTATAACCCTATTATATAATTATATTTGTGTGATATGTAAATAAATATAAACATAAATATAACCAAAATCTAAGTGTAAACCATTATGTATGTGTGATACTTTTGTATTTATAATTTAATCAATTTATACGAGTTAGGATATGTTAGATCATGAGTACGAGAGTGTATGAGATCATGCCTATGCTTGGGCGTGGTGATTCGCTGAGATGGTATCGAAGTGAGAAATACACCGTATTCACATGCCTAACTCATGGTGGAATGGGACCCATGACGAGTCGGGTGAGTGTGAATTCAGTGTAACCTCGTATACGGTGGCATATACGGCGACCCGATCACCCCGAGTTCAAATATGATAGTATGAGTTATGAGTTAAGTTATGAGGTTCGACCATAGGCTTTGCCTGTGGTGAAGTTTCTTCTACGATCACGTGAAACTCGAAATATTGGCGTCCATGTACGGATGCAACGCCTCTATGATAGTATGGGCTGTCACACGAAGTACATCCATGCTACTACGGAACCTTTTCCTTGGGAAGCGTGAATTAGGAAAGTTGCCCCACTATAGTGCATCTGGGATGAAGTATAAGAGTATGATAAGATATGAGTATGAGATAAGATAAGCTATGATCTGACGATAATAAGGCATCGTAGGCCAAAGAAAAGATAAAGAACTTAAGTCTCTCAGACGTGCGTTCGCGTAGCGCCAAGTAAGGGCAACAACGTCTTTCAGCCAAGACGGATCTCTGGGAGAGATTATGAGTAGGAGTGTGTTATGAGTGAGTTTGGCCATTATGTCTCCCCATTGGCTGGATGGTGGAGTATGAGTATGACACGAGGGCGTTATGATATGGTGGTATGATACTATGTTGACCCTCCCATGGTAGCTCGAGCAGCGACTCTGGCACAGGTCGTTTAGGATTTCACGAGTATGTTAGTTACGCTCATGCGATGTACAGACGTATGTGCGAGAATAATAATAAGACATGGTAGGATATGTTATGAGATATGGTAAGGTACGTTAGGATATGAGTGTCTAGATCATAGTCTTGCATTTATGATATGAGCTTTATAATATGCATGTGATTTTGTCATTCTTTTGCTATCTGCTTTGACATATTATATTTATCACTCACAAGATGCACCCACAATGCACCTGAGTAGTATGGGGTGGATTGGTGGTGTATCCCATCGAAGTTCGTGTGGAGTAAACTCATCCCACGATAATCTAACGATTCTTGGTGATTACGCTAGTGGAGTAGCGTCGGTCATCCAGATTCGGCACGATTTCATTGATCCCATGAGTGTTGAGTACCGGAGGGACTACGGTCTGATTTGATCCAAGTCTTTGGATATTGATCGCTGCAGACTTGGTAGTAGATTGGATCCCTATTATTATCATTAATTTTATGATTTCCTTTATCGGATTTGTCTCCAACTTTGAATTATGTTTTATTGGTAGATTTGTTGATTCTATCGCATTTATTCATTATTTATGGCTGCTTTTATTTCCACCTTTATGTGTTGGCTTTCACGGATTTCGTGGAACCATTATTGCGCGAGAACTCTGATTAGGTGTATGTCCGCTTAGCATATCCGAGATATGTGCGGGTCATAACTCGAAATTCTAGGCCCTCGGGATGGGGTAGAATTTCGGGTCGTGACATGTATACATATTTTTTATTTAAAGCGTGGGCTTTTTCTACAAATGAGAGGTTCTCGGTTCAATCAGCGCCACACATCAAGCCAAGCTATCTCATATTTTGCACGAGTATATTCGGAAAGATATTTGGGCTTCTCAAATACCAAATAAAGTAAAATCCTATGCTTTGAGAGCATGCAAGAAAACCCAGTTAAGTGTTTGACGTTACATATATCGGTTTTAGAGTTGGACGATACATATTTTTTCCATCATGGCCTTCAAATAAGATGACTTAGATGGTATTTCACATAGCACATATCCCCAAAACAGCAAGGCTTTCCTTAAACCATCGATCAAAATTTCGGCCGAATTCCCTAAATTTCAGCTGAATCGTACTGGTTTCGGACACCAAAACGAAATCCCGAAAAACTCAGGCAAAATATCCCACCTTGCAAATTATCGGTCAATAACTGCAAATTAGAGGTATTTTGGGTTTAAAACAAAAAATGGGCACCGAAATTTTGGCTTGGCCAACAAGATTTTGGCCGAAATCTCAAAATTTCTATGAAATATTTCGTAACGACACGAAATTTTGTGTGGATATTTTTTGAATCTCGAGCGGTTAATTTCGTAACTTGAGCTTGCAAGGCATCTAGTTCTAAGTTTGATGGCAACATCCTTCATAAAACATGAGGTTTTATTATTATTATTATTGATAAATCATATGAAAATAAGAATATCCAAAAGATATGTCTTTTCATATGAGTAATATTATTTATCACACATAATAATATTTATCGCACAAGAATAAACATCTAACTATCCATTTAACCATCTACACATATTGTCTTGTCTATTTAAAATAAAATATTAATGTGATAGCCCAGATTTTTGTACTTGAAAACCCGTGCCATCAAGATCATGCTCTGAATGTTTCCTAAGACAATTCACAGACTGTCTGCTCGTATAGCGAAAATTAGAGCAGACACGGTTCAATAGTGGCAGATCAAGTCATCATATAGGCATTAAAAGAAAGAAGTAAAACAGTATATATATATATATATATATATATATATATATATATATATATATATATATATATATATATATATATATATATATATGTATATTCTTTTGATTGGTAACTGCCTGGTTTAGGATTTTAAAGATTTTATAAGATTTTAAAGATTTTTTTAAAGATTTTAAAGATTTTTAGGATTTTTAGGATTTTTAAGATTTCTAGTTTAGGATCTTTAAGATTTTTTTTTTGAGGATCCTTAGTTTATTGCCTTTTTAGGATTTGAATTTAAATTTTGAATTTTGATTTTGAAATTTGAATTTGAATTTAACTTTTGAATTTGAATTTACATATTGAATTGTGAATTTAAATCTGAATTTGAATTTAAATTTTAATTTTGAATTCGAATTTCGAAAAAAAAAAAATGATATTTGATTTTTAAATTTAAATTTTAAAATTTAAAAAAAAAAAAGTGTCAAAATTTTAAATTTGAAAAGCTGAAAATTGAAAATCGAAATTTTAAAAATTCAAGTTTGAAATTTTGAAATTCAAAATTCGAAATTTGAAATTTAAAATTTAAAATTTGAAAATTCAAAACTTAAAATTCGAAATTGGAAATTTCAATTTTCAATTTGGAAAAAAATAAAAAAAATTAAAATTAAAATTAAAAAAATTTTCAAAAATTTGAAATCTTAAAATTTTGAAAGTTGAAATTTGAAAAAAAAAATAAATTAATTAATTTCAAAATTTGAAAAAAAAATTAAAAATTAAAAATTAAAAATAAATTTTTTTTTTTTGAAAATTTATAAATTGAAAATTTAAAATCTGAAATTAAAAAAAAAAAAAAATCAAGAAATTAAAAAAAAAATTTGAAAATTTAAATTTGAAAATTTGATATTTGAAATTCAAAAAATAAAAAAAATAGATAGATAAATAAAAAAAAATTAATTTTTTTTTTAAAATTTCAAATTCAGAATTTGAAATTTGAAATCCAAAAAAAAAGAAAAAAAGAAAAAAAATTCAATCAATCGACGTGTGTTGTCGATCAATCGATTTAAAAAAATAAATAAATAAAGTAAAATAAAAATAAAAATTCAAAGTTTCAAATTTTGAAAAATTCGCGATTGATCGAGTGAACCATTCGATCAATCGAATCTGAAAAAAAAAAAAAAAAAAAATTGTGTTATTGGTAAAATCATGTCAATGCATGGATTCAATCTAGAATCATGCGCTGTTTGTGAAAATTCGATACACATTATACCTATGTGTCTCTTGAACAACTCAAATTATTACCCTAAACAAGTCCAGTCAAATCATGTTTGGAACACTCATAACTTGCAGAGTGAATCTAATGATATGTGGGGGTTTAATCAACCTCCAATGTATGATATGATGTCTTACTCTGATCAAAGTTACTGGCAGAGTCAATCCAATGGCATGTATGAGTTTAATCAACCTCTAATGTGTGATATGATGCCTTACGATGATCAAAGTTATCGGCAGTGTCAACCTAATGACATGTGTGGGTTTAATCAACCTCCAATCTGTGATATAATGCCTAACGATGATCAAAGTTCTTATCCTAACAACTTTCCTTATGACTTTTCACAGCAAACTCAATACTTTCAAGATACAGAATCATATGAACCAGCCCAAAATTCTTCTTACTCCTTAGAATATTTAAAAGATTTGGTGTACACCAACACTCAAAGAATTTCTAAGATACAATCTCAAGTTAAAATAGAGGAGTCTCCTATCAGTCAGAATGATGAGGACCCCTCTAATTTCATTCAGAAATATGAGCAGGACGAATTGGTCACTACGCTTGAGAATGACGTAACGAGCGTTGAGGTAGTGCAAGTGCGAGGAAAAGAGGAAATGGAATGGAACGATACTGATGTCGAGGAGAGAATTGTGAATCAAATTGAGATGAGGGAGAAAGAAAATGGCACCCTTACAACACCTGATAAGGGAGACAACTTTTTCCGATGAGTGTGAAATTAATTTAGGGGAGAAAAATGAATTTCAAATCTGTTGTCCATTCATTGAATACATAAATAATCAATAAAATAATGAAAAAAGATTAATGGGTTTGAATCTGGAGTGCGGTTTTGGGAATACCAAGTACAGGGTAGAGATTTTTAGGATAGAGATGAACCATAATAATGAAACTTGGGCACATATGGGGGGTGTAACTAAGTCCCTGATAAGAAAAATGCAGGGACGATTAAATAAATCATTGGTCCTACTTAGAAAATTTTTCATAAAGATTTGGAATCCTGGTGAATTTGAAATGAGTTTACACCTTGTAGATTAATTTCGTAATTTTTCTTTCAAAAAAAAGAAAAAAAAAAAGTCTGTTCGGATGGACACTCGATTAATCGACCTACACTGTTGATTAATCGAGGTTATATAAAGTCACAACTATTGACTAGCATGGTCGATTGATTGACCAACCTTTGTCAATCAATCGACGGTACAGATTTCGAAAAGAAAAAAAAAAAATTTAAGAGAAAAAAAAATGGTGTCTCTGTTTGGATGGACACTCGATTAATCGACCCACATTGTCGGTTAATCGAGGCACTATAAAGTCAACACATTTTGAGCTTGGACGGGTCGATTGATTGACCACTTAAATTGATCAATCGACTGAAGAGTTTTCATTAAACAAAAAATAAATAAATAAATAAATAAAAGCGAAATCCATGTAAAAAAAAAAAAAAAATTTTGCTTAGATACACTCATTTTTATGATTAATGATTATGATTTTGATAGTGTTATTCGAGTAAGTATTTTGCTAGTTTTGAAAATCTTCTCACTATTGTTGACATTGTTTTTTCGTGTGGTGAGGATGCTTGGATATACTGGTATATTTTCGTACAGGCTTGGGGGAGGATTTTTCCTACCTCTCCCCTTTTCATGTGCTATCAAGCGCCTCAAATCATTACTCCAGGTATATTTGTTCACTTTAATTTAATATTTTATTTATTATCAACAATGAGGACATTGTTTTGTTCAGGTTTTGGGGTGTAGTTTGTGTGATTTTATTATTTTGATACCCCTAAATTATAAACAAAAAAAAAAAAAACTTTGAATCTATGATACATGTTATTTTACGATTTCTTTCAAACTTTAGTTGATGAAGCATGTGAATTTAATTTTAAAAATAGCAATGTCATATTTTGATTGCTTTTATCTAGGATAATAAAATTTAATGTGATAATTTGAGGATAGCCCTAAAATTCATGCCTAGACATTTTATGCACGTATACCATACTTAAGATCTAGAAATCGAGGAATTAATTTGAACTTTGAATCATAGGTTCTTAGTGGAGACTAAACCCGGTGAGCTTTAGAGCTAATTTTCCGTCCTTGATGAGAGTTTACATAAACTCGGAGTTGTCTTTGAATACGAATTATTTTTGCATAATCTCATACATTTTATTTTGACTTGTGACTTTGCATGACATTAAATTCATATCATTGCGCTAGAATGTATCATATGTTTGCTCAAGACAAATAGGCAAAGTCATCATCTTTTAAGGACATGATTGAAGGCCATCTTTGGCTCGTTTGTGCTTAAAATATCTCCCCTTATATAAATTTATCCTTCTAATACCCTTCGAGCTTATTAAAAAATTTGCCTTTATACATTCTTTGATAAGCCACGTTAACCTTTATCCTTTCACCATTTCTGAAAATTCAGCCTTACCATTCTTATTTCTGAGAAATTAGGAACGATGGATGAGAGTGAACAAAAAGAGAGTAAGTGGAGAGATACTGAGTTGTGGTGTTTATTGAGAGTGTATGACAAAAATATATAAAAAAAAAAAGGGAGAGAAAAAGAAAAGGCGAAATTTGAAAAAGAACGAAAAATATGAGGTGCTTCAAGAAAATAAAATTTAAAAGAAGAAAAAAGAGTGAAAAAAAAGAAAAGAAAAAAAAAATAATTTGAGAAAAATAGTGAGAGATTAGAAAAGAAAAAGAAGAGAATAGAAAAATCAAACGTTAGTTTCTTTTTCAATTTCTCAGAAATTTTGAATCTCAACTTCTATTTCTTTCTTACCCTTACCTTTTAATATCGTTTTCAATTTATGCATTTATTGAGTTATTCATTTCAATTATGTGTGGCTAGCTTTATTAGGGATGGGGATCTAATGAACCCCATCCGAGGGAGTCATTTATATTAATACAAATCTGTAATTGATATGTCAGATGCTTTTAAAGGCCCTAATGTTGTTATTGAAAATGATAAAATCTGATTTCAATATGAGATCTAGGAGCTAATCATGCCCTATGATTTCAGATCTGTAATAATGATTTTATCCTAATTATTACCCATCTCGGGGTGAAGTTTTAATGTCATCTGAGGTGTGAGTGTTAATCACACACTCATGGGGTGTTAATCATACATCTCCTTTATCTCGGATTGATAGTATGACTTTATCCCAGTGGTGAGTTCCAATCAGTATCTGAGGTGTGGGTGTTAATCATACATCTCTTTGATCTTAGATCGTACTTTAAAAATTACCTAAAAATTAGGTTCTGGGTATTGTCCGAGGTGTGAGTGTTAATCATACACTCATGAGATGTTAATCATACATCTCCATGATCTCAGATCTATACTTTAGAACTCACATGTGTTTGGGGCGGTGTTTCTTTTTAGATATCTACTAAAGATCTCACATCTTAATCTACAGATCTGTATTACACAAATGATAAACCTACGATGGGAGGATTTAGTATCCCAACCCTTACCTTTTATAATCTGTTTAAATTTCAATTAGTGGTTAGTGTTTATCTCATTTTCCAAGTTCTTAAGTTTTTAATTTAGAAAATACTGTGATAGATTTGTGGAAATTCTTTTGGTTAATTGTTATTTTTTATTTTAAATTTTCTAATAAATCCTCGTGGGAACGATCTCGTATTCTGCACCCACTGACTACATCACGATTCGTGCACTTGCGAGTATAACTTAATTTTCACAACAGTTTCTATAGAATGTTGATCGATTTTAAATGTAACCCTTGCAAGTGCACAAGATCTATTGCAGTATGGCAAAAACAAAGGTGTCGAACCCACAGGGAAATCTTGAATTTTAATTAATTCTTTCAGAGATTTAAAAACGTCCCTAAGGAAATACCAAAGGGCAAATTCAATTTAACCAAAAATTTATCACTCTTTCTAAATGCAAGAAAAATAAATTAATTAATCTAAACAACTAATTACTGATGAATCTAAAATAATAATTAAATGAGATCAAGGAATATGCTACCCCAAATTTGTACCCTTTTTCTACCATTAAAACCCGCAATTTCATTAAAGCATCATTCACACCATCATTCATCTATAAAAAAATGATTCGAAATAAAATATGATCATCAATCCGGCATATCCTATCTAAAAACAATGACTCAGCCAATCTGTGACAGCCCGGATTTTTGTGCCCGAAAATTCGTGCCATCAGGATCATACTCTGGATGATCCCCGGGACAAATCATAAAGTGTCTGCTCGTATAGCGGAAATCAAGCAGACACTATCCAGCAGTGGTAGGTCGAGTCAGTCATCTCAGGAGGCATTTAATATAAAAGAACACTAAAATAAAACATGTAATTCTATATATGCCAAAAGAATACACATTCTCAAAAAGGAACCAAGAAGAACCATTGGTGATGGACATCCATCACCCAAACAATGGTTCCCAATAGTGGTTCCAAATAGAATGTATAAATACTACAATAAGTGATTCTACTAAAAGTATATACAAAAGTGGCCACCAGGCACACAATAATTCAAAATATCAAAATACAGTACATCGGACTCAAGTACCCAGGCTACGGATAGAACTCAAATGCACTTTGAGCGAACGTCTCTTCGTCTCGGTCTCAAACCTGGTCAGCCGGTAATGGTCACTCTAATGAACTTAAAAGTGATTTAGAAAGCAGGGTGAGCTACATCATAGCTCAATAGAAGAATTCCAATTAAATGAATTGAATATGCAGATCATGCTATCTCATAACAGAAATCAAATCAGAAACGTATAATCATGACGAATCAAACCAAATACTGAGATTTTAGGCAAGAAGTCAAGTGTTATGCAAGTATATTATCAGAGCTTAAATTGTGTATATTTAACTTAAGAAACTCCCGTGACTATATAGCACGGAGTAAACAGGAATATCCGATAGGAAACCCCAACCAATCGTCGTTCACATGAACAATTTTAAAAGTGCAATAATGCCTCATCCATGGAGTGTAATTGTGCCGAGGATTACAAGCAGGTGCACAAGTGTGCCAGGCATCGGATATACCGTCGGGTCGGTGGGGATCATCTGGTTTAAATCATCAAATCACATACATATATACCTCACAGATCAGATAGCAGAAATCAGAAGCAGATTTCAGGATACGAATAAGGAAACAAAAATTAAAGATAGCAGGAATTTATGATATGCATACATGCTTGTTCAAAACAGAAATCAGGGCATAGATATGAAATAAACATGGAATCATACTCAAAAACAGTTTAGATTGGTTTTCCCCTACCTCAGGTCAAAATATCTTCTAAGCAAATCCAAAGCCTTTCAAGGTGTCAGGGTTTGATCCTAGACCATAAACATAGTACTTGAAGTGTCAGAGATGTCAGAATGCTAACCGACACAATGTCCGGTGGTGTTTAACTCATAAAATTCAAAACATAACAAAACAGGGGTGATTGATCGATCACCACTCTCACTGATCGATCAATACCTCTTGTTGATCGATCAATAACTCCATTGATCGATCAATTCCTTCTTAGCTTTCTTTCAGTAACATAGTCAATTGATCGATCAATACCCCTTATTGATCGATCATGAATCATCATTGATCGATCAATAACCTCTCTTCTATTCACTTTTAGCACAACTTAAATTGATCGATCATCACTTTGATTGATCGATCAATGCCTCCTGTTGATCGATCAATGCCCTCTGTTGATCGATCACTAACCTATTTTCAAAAATTCCCACCTTCTGTTCACATTAACTATTTATATAGATTGATCGATCAATGCCTTCATTGATCGATCAACACCCTCCAGTGATCGATCAATACCTTTATTGATCGATCACAAATTGTCATTGATCGGTCACTCTCACTTTGATCGATCAATACCCAGGATTGATCGATCAATGCCCAAATTGATCTATCAACACTGAACTTCCAGAGTTTAGGGGCTTCTGTTCCCCTTTCTATCTTATACAGATTGATCGATCAATGGCCTTCATTGATCGATCACCACTTGTCATTGATCGATCAATGCCTTCATTGATCGATCAATAATGACAGAAACTCTGTCATTAATGGAGGTCACCTCCAACCCTATTTCAACCCATTTTTCATTAATGGTTCCCAACAACCATTAACACACAATCAATGCACATATTTGGGCTTCTCATTTGCCCCCATTTAAGCACACTGACTCACCTTTGTTTGGGCCCTCTCGGGGTTTCGGCAAATCGATCCGGATGAGGGTTTCAGATCTAGTTCTCGGAGTTTTTCACCGATCCGAGTCCGACGAGCAACCGTTTAGCTCCGGTTTAGTATGCAGAGACTTCACACGTACTTAGACCATACCTAAGCTCATCTCATTGAACTCTATATACCCTAGCTTAGGAAACTCACCATCTCAATATTGCTAACCCTGTTCTCTCAAGGAACTCTCTCACAGTTCAACCTAGCTACAGATTTTCTCAACATCTAGAGTAAGGGGAAGAAGAAGAAGAAGAAGGAGAACTCTCTCTTTGATCTCCCTTCCTTCTCCTATAAGCTAATAAACAGATATTTCTGTTTTCCCCTAGTTTATGTTCCGGTGTGGAGCACGAGCACGGTCACTACGACGCAACATGTCACATTCACCCTTTACACAACTCAGACTTAAGCGAAAATGCACGTGTGAACTCATCCAACCACGGTGCAACTTTATCTTAACTAATATTAATTCTAAAATTTTAAATCGATCTCGATTTTCGTGCCGGGCACGTAGATCGGAACAGTCAGGTTCGTGTTCTAGATATTCAGGGTTGTTACACTATCATTGCGGTATGAGTCATGTAAGAAGCATAGCGTATCTCATGATGTTTAGATCACAACAATAAATTCATAATCGCTTTGCAGCCTAGATCAGTCTGCAGGTCCAGATCTAGCGATTATAGCCGTTAATACGCGCAATCAACGGTCATAACAAGCATTCAATATATTTTCAATCACACATACTTTTAGCAAAACGATTCCATAATGACAAAAATAGACTGCGGTATTAATCATAAATAAGGGTACTTATCTGGGGATCGCATCTTCCCCGATCAACTGATTTAGCCGCTCATCTTTGGTGTATGATCTCCTTGTTCATTCAAAGCCATTCCTCTTTTCATTTCTCCCAAAGATCTTTGTTTACAATGCCTTTTCCTAAATACAATCTATGCTTTCATGAACGTAAAAGAAAAATAATGCAAATCCTAGGTACAATCTACCCAGATGGAACCCTAGAAGAAGGAGAAGGAAGAACTCTTGAAAAGATGCCAAGAGGAGTCTAAAACCAAAAATAATAATAATGAATAATAATCTTCTAAAAAATTCTCTCCAAAAATTCTAAAAAAAAGAAAAGCCAAAACTAACTCTCTAATTATCTATCTCTAATTCCCTCCCTCTAATTCCTATATCTAATTCCTCATTTCCGAAGTGTTTGATCCGCTTTAAATAGAGTCAAAGTTTTCCAGCCGCAGAGGTGTTCCAACTCGAAAATTTAGGGTCGATTAATCGACCCAATAGGGTCGATGCATCGACCTCCCAGATTTTCGTGAATTCCCACCGAACTTTGCATCAGACACTTCTTTGGTATTTTAGCCATAACTTTCTGCCCTAAACTCGGATTGAGGTGATTCTTACGTCGTTAGAAATCTGACAGCAAGCTCTACAACTTTTGTGTTTTGATAATGCCATAATTCGGCCGTCTTGAAAGTTCAAATTGAGCTGCAAGTCACACCAAGTTCTCGATGACCCAAAGTTACAGTGTTTTGACATTATTTTCAGAAATCTTGGGCTGTTTTCTGCACTTGGCTTGTATTTACTTGAAACACTTTAAATTTAATAATTCTTATCAGATAGCCTTTATCGGATAGCTAAATGTAGGTATCTAGGGGTGAAATATCATCATATTCACTACTCATCAAATGTATAATAATACAAGCAACATCTATAATAAACAATATACAGAAGTGGCCACCAGACACACAATAATCTAAAATACATATACAGCTGGGAACCCAAAATACAAGACTAAAATACCTAGGCTAAGAGTAAAACTCGTCTGCCTGGATATTGGTCTCCTCGTCCTCAGCCTCAGCCTGTCTCTGGCTGATAGTCCGGGTCGCTCTCTGTACCAGGGGCCCTAGCCTCAGAACCTATTATATTAAAACAGGGTGAGCTACCATCTAAGCTCAATAGAAGAAATTCAGTTAAATTACATCTTAATTATAAAACAGGGTTGCAGAATATATCTCCGGCATATAAGCAAAGTAGAGTATGAACAAAACTGGACAGATGCAGGTAGATGATCAGATATGTAAAACTTATAAGAACATACAGAATCTCAGAGTTTTCAGGATGCTATGCGTACAGTATTTAATGACTTAAAATAATATACTTAAATAACTCCTGTGAGTATAGCACATGATAGCCAGATTTGAGCCGATGGGTAATCCCAACCATCGTCGTTCAATGAATAATTTTAAGAATGCAACAATGTCTCATCTAAGGAGTGCAATTGTGTCGAGAGATTTCCAAAGTAAATGCATGATTGTGCTAGGTACGGATATACCGCCGAGTCGGTGGGATTCGCCATATTATTAAACTTGAAATCACAAGCATACGTATCATAATAACAAGAATCATATGACAGATAACAGATAACAGGAATCAGATGTTATAAAATTTTCATACATATGCTATACATGATTTGGAAACAGAATCAAAACATGCAGCTATGAAACCATGAGATCAAGAATAAATATAAATTCAGTTGAGTTTTCCCTACCTCAGATCAAGTCTTTCTAAGCAAATCTAAAGCTTTTTAAAATATTCAGACTTTGACCTAGATTATATGAGTAGTATACTAAGTGTCAGGAGTGTCAAAACAGTAACTGACACAAAGACCAGCCTCAGATTTCCCAGAAGCCAAAAAAGCAGAACAGAGGAACCTCGATCGACCAATACCTTTGTTTGATCGATCGAGTTCACATTTGATCGATCAATCTCATCATTGATCGATCGGATGTCTCATACCCAATTAGTCTCAACAAGGTCAACTGATCTATCAACCCCTTGGTTGATCGATCGGATTCTCATGTTGATTAATCAATCTCCATGATTGATCGATCGAACCAGCCTTTCTACATCTTCAGAATAGAGGAAATCTGATCAATCAATCCTATCATTGATCGATCGGATCTTCAATTCGATCGATCAATACCCTTGTTTGATCGATCAGGTCAGAATCCCAAAAATATACACTTCCTATTTTATAGTGTGTCTTATAAAATTTGATCGATCAAATCCTTGATTTGATCGATTAATCTCTCAGTTCAATCAATCAATTATCAATTGATCGATCACTTCTTCATTACAAAACAGGGGCAAACCTGATCGATCAATCCTCTAATTGATCAATCGATTTCTCAATTCGATCGATCAATCCCTATGATTGATCGATCGGATTTTCACGGTCAGAATTTTCAAAAAAATAGGCCTCCTGTTCTATAGTTTCTTAATAAAAATCAATCGATCAAATCTTTGATTCGATTGATCGATCCCACAGCTTGATCGATCAATTACCAATTGATCGATCATTCACACCTGATCAATCACTTCTAACATTGATTGATCAGTTCCAAATTCGATCGATCAAACCCCATGTTTGATCGATTGAGCACATCGGGCTCTTCACTTCTCAAGAAAATACCCTTCTGTTTTCAAAAACACATCGATCGACCAAAACTCCAGTTTGATCGATCAAACCACAGGTTGATCGATCGGGTTTGACAGTTCAACAACCATTAATGGGATTTGTTGAATTCAAACCCTTGCTCTCATAACTCTTCAAGAACTATTTAAACACCCATAAATGACTATTTATCACACCTAAACTCACACAAAACTCGTGCCAACTCACCTTTTTGATGACGGTCCCTTGTTTCATGACACCCTAGGTTTGCGAGGGTTTCAGATTCAATTCGGTGAGAGTTCCACTTTGAGCTCTCCGATGAACCGGAGATGCGAATCCATGCTAACGCACCTACGCGTATTGCCCTCACCAATGTACTTGACGTGTACCCTTTGATCCTCTCGCGTTATAAATCAGTGGTCCGAAACCTAGAGTTTCTCACACTAGTTCATCACAGGGGGTTTTCTAGCAATGGGTTTACAAGCAGAGGTTCAGAACTAGAGCAAAGAGAAGAAGAAGGGTTGGGTATTCCTAACCTTCCTTCTCTTATAAGCTAACAAATGGAAATATCCTAGATATTTCCATTTAAATCCATTTTTTGTTCTGGTGTTGAGCGCACACACATTCACACGTATTCCACATCTCACAAAGGATCAAATCGGACCCCATATTCGTGTCATAAATGACAATTCACTTCGTACGCTCATAGATTACAGAGTTCTACATTAATAATCTTTTATTTGAAATTTTAAATTTATCTCGATTTTCGTGCCCGACATGGATACCAAAGCGATCGGAAAGTTCTCAGAATTTCAGAGTCGTTACATTCTCCCCCCCTTAGAAATTTTCTTCTTCAAAAATGTTAGAGAGCCTTCGATACACACACAGTGACTCAAACTATGACACGTACGCAAAAAATAGATATTAAACAGACATCATGCAGAGTAGGTAGAACAGATGGGGCGTGAACAGACAGCATAGGCAAAACAGAAATCATGTAGCAATAAGGGTGCATGCAGAACAGAAATCATATGGAAACAGGATGAAAAATATATAGATATTATCCTTAACAAAACACATAATAGCATAGTAAGTACCTGTTGGCGGGGCTGATGAGGAATCGAGCTCCGAAGGGACATCAGGTCGGCTAGATCTGGGTGGCTTAGTGAGATACTCGTGCAGATCCACCACGTGCTGTCGGGCATGAGCGAGCATCGGAGTCGACGTGGTAGCATACAAATGCTGCATCACCAGCTCGAGCATCCCCTCGTGGTAGTCCAAACATCAATGCACCTGACGCTGGAACTCCTCCATCCCATCCAACCTCTCGTGAAGCCACTTATTGTTCTCGTTCATGATGGCTAGGAGGGCTTCGAGGGTAAGAGTGGAAGACTCAGGCCAGCGCGAAGTAGATGCTCGTGTAGGCCGTGCGACAAAGTAGGGGCAGGTCTGGCAGGGGCCTGGGGCTGAGGCGCACGGTCAGGTTGTGCCTCCCTTGCATCAGGTGCTCGCTCTGCTGCCTCTGCTCTCACCTCTACTGGAGGGACCTCCTCGTCACCAGATAATGGCTTGACCAAAAGATTATAGCTTTTGGTCCAGTCCTTCAACAGGAAAAACTTTCACATTGTCGTTTCGCCTTGGCTCGCTAGGAGCCATACTGTACGCTTCACGCACGGCGTTATACTGTTCTACCAGGCGCGCATAGGGCATCTCCCCCTTAGCCTTCACTTTCCTTGTCAACTGATCAGAGGAATCAAGCATGCTGTCGATAACCACATCGGTGATGGAGAACCAACGGTTCTCAAAGGCGGAGAAAAGAAACTGTTGTATGATGCTCGTATGCTCCAATCGGTGTAGGAAGGGGTAAAGGGCACACTTGATGTAGGTGTCAAGCATCGATAGATTATCGGGTAACTGGGCCCTCTTGATTGATTGGCCCGACCCGTGTAAACCATGTGTCATCTTCGTGATGACATCCTCAAAAGACACCTCCTTGATGTAAGGATCTGCCAAACCACACGTCTCCACGTACCCCGTTGGGCACTGCGTGGCGGCGACGACGTGGAAGTGGTTGAAACAGTGTTCTAACCCATCGATCGTGGAAATCATTTGTTGGCGGCTACCACCCTGGCGGAGGTGTTGATAAAATAGACGCACTATGCGTGGGCAATAGTAGTCGTGAAAGGTCTTGAGCATGGGCTTAAGCCCTAGCTTTTTAATGTACTCAATCGCTCAAGCCATCTCGGGACGAACATCAAAGAGGGTCGGGGTAAACTCTTGCTCGGCCAAAAGGCTTTTGGCAATCCAAAAGTCCTTTGGCAACTCCCGCTCAAGGAGTAAGGGTTGGGGCGGTTCAACAGGGGGCACGGTTGGTTGTGGTGGATCAACAGGTTGCACAACGGGTTGTGCAGCCGGTTCAACGTATGGGGTAGGTGCCCGAGCACGAGACGTGGGAACCTTGCGCGAAACATTCTTCGTGCGCGGTCCCATGGTCGAAAATGAGAAATTTGACAAGAAAACCCCAAAAATATAAGAGAAGTTAGGGTTTATCGCGTGAGGGATGCGAAAACCGATGCAAGCAAGCAAGAGTGTGGAGTTCCGGTGGCCGGAATAGCCGGAGATGACCGTCAAACGCAAACCACACCATGCTCGGAGCCTTCGCATGGTGTGGTTTGCTCGATTGTTCAAAATGGGTATTCTAAAACCTAAGGGTAACTTAAAACCTCAGATTCGATCGATCAATGTCAAATTGATCGATCGGATAGCTACTTTAAAAAGCCCTAACCCAATAGATCGATCAATCTCCTAGGTCGATCGATCGGACTCCAATATTGATCGATTAATTTACCCCATTGATCGATCGGACAGGTATAAAACCAACATTCAATTGATTGTTCAATCCTTGCATTGATCGATCGAGCGCAACAGTTGATCGATCGAATAGCCCATTTGATCGATCGGATTGGCCTATTTTTGAATTTCAACACTGATCGATCAACTACTCAGGTTGATCGATCGGATGCATGTTTGATCGATCAAAACCTCAATTTGATCGATTAGACTTATTAGTAATGTTGTTTTCTAAATTTATAAGTTTAAAAGGCCGTTAAGTGTCGTTATCGTCCAACGGTCAAACCATACAGTCAAAACATAAGTATTAAGCATGCACACCCACCTTAATATAAGTGTTAGACATCAAATCCAATTTCGATCACTACAATATAAATATCAAGCATAGACTATACAAGATGAATTTAGACTTGATCGAATATATCAAAATATGTTTTAATACCCTATACAAAACTTTGTTAGTGCAAATTAAGGTACTAATACAATCTCTTGAGTTATTCTTAAGTTTTAACAGGTGAACGATCTTTGATGAGAAATGTGTACAGAAGCACCAAAAATAACACTTGAGGATGAGGTCCTACAGTACCAGTTGAGCTGATCGAAAGCTAAGAGATACTTTGACCCAAAAGAGAAGATCAATGAGAAAAGAAAAGTCAAAGATTGATCAAAGATCTCAACTTTTGATGGATATCGCACGATTGCATAAATCAGAACCCAAAATAGATCATGAGTATTAGGATTGAAGAGTAGTAAGTTCATGATTGATCGTGACCTTAGATGATTGCAAGATAAGTAAAATCACATAGTCCACAAAAGAAAGTTTGATCATTCGTGATTGATGATTGCACAAAATTGTTGCCATGATTGATCGTGACAAGAAATAAATAAAATATAAAGGTTTCCGAGAAAAAAGCGCTTGTAATCGTGAATCACGATTGATCGTGGCTTGACAAAAGAAGTCTCGTGAAAAGTCACGATTGATCGTGAAAAATCGAGATTACATGAAATTAGAGTCACGATTGATCATGAAAAGCAGGATTGCATGAAATTAGATTTACAATTGATCGTGAAAAATTGGATTGTATAAAATTATAGTCACGATTGATTGTGAAAAGTCATATATACTACTAATTAGCCAAATAAATCAATCAAAGAATAAATTATTAAATTCCTCTTACCTCGGGTCCTAATGTCGCAATGGATTGACGTAACTATTCTAATCGTTTGATCGAATAATCTGGATTCCACACATACGGTCGATCTCCTTCATTTATGTACAACGATAATCCACACTGAAACCCATGATTAATCTCATCAATAAAATATATAAATATTAAATGAGGCTCAAGGTGGCTGAGATCTTAAGGTATTTTAGTACAATAAGAAAATTTTGGGGTACATGAAATAGATTTTAGAGAAAATATGGAGAAAAAGAAGATGATGACCTATCTATTTCGATGGTGAGGTTTATATGATTATAATAATCTATTAAGAGTTGAGAGCTAAGAGATTTACGATTGTCTTCGAGAGAAAATAGGAGGATAAATTACATTGAGGTGGGTTGAGAATTTTAGTTGTGAGATATTTCGGCTTGAAGGAAAGATTGTGTGTCACGTGAAGATAGGAATGGAGCATGTTTGTTAGGTGGGGTGTAAAATCGAAAATATGTGTCATGTGAAAGGAGGAATGAAGTTTGATGAGCGTTGAAATATGATCATATTTCACACCCTAAAACATACATTTAGCTAGCCAATGAGGGCAATCTCACAGTTTTGTGGAAGTTCTAATAGTTTCAAAAAAACTGGCCACTGGATGCAACTGGAAGCATAGAAAAATATAAAGTTGATTAACACCGAAACATTAGAGTCAAAGAATTGCCAGTCCCTGATATTCATGGAAAATCGATCGATTGAGAGCCATAGTCGATTGATTGAGACTATATTTGTAAAATATAGTCCGAAGGTCTCTCTCTGTCATGTATATATTCGATCGATCGACCTAAGATCTCGATCGATTGAATTTCAAAGGTTGAGAAGCTCCAGATTTGAAATTTAAAAATCAATCGATTGGCTTTAGTAATCGATCAATCGATTTTGAATTTCGAACTTCTGAGCTAAAGACCTATTTAAGCAAACTCGGGAATTAGTTTTAGGGGTCTCTCCCATTGGGGGAGTAGCTTTTATTTTCTTATCTTTCTTACACTACGTGAAAATGGATGAAAAACAACATCACCTTTTGAAGAAAAATCACGGCCTTGGGCCGTTGTAAAGAAAACAACGGCCCAAATCAGAGGCAAATTAAATGCAGCGACCCTCTAAATTATTAAGTATTGAAAGTTAGGGGGTTTGAACCTGTGACCTTAGTTTCTAAAAGTAATTGGGCACCAACATTATCCTTTCTAAACCAAAATTTGTGCAAACCCCTCTTCTTTTCGGCACACGTGGGAGCCCAAAAACCCCTCTTCTTTGCGCGGGAGCCCTAAAATTCCTCTTTTTCCTTTTCTTTTGCATCGAAATCTTAAATCCTAAACTCACTGTTCTTCGTCTTCTTTTTGTTCTTTTTCCCAGCAAAATCAAAAATGGTTTTTTCCCCATATACCCTATTCGAAGATCGTTTCTAAATTTCCCTGTCAGATCTGCACAAGGCAATGACAAAGGCCCTATCAAGAACTCTAGGAACATAGGCAAGCCCCCATATACCCCTCTCTCTCTTTGTCTCTCTTTCTCTTTGTACTTCTTATTCACTAGAAAATAATATGATTTTTGTTGTTTGAATCAGATCTTGTAGGTTTTTGTTGATGCATGATTCTGATAAGAAGAGGGGTTTTTCTTGCTTTTAGGGGTTGTAGATCAACATATCTTGATCTTAGCCCCATTGGAAGACCCTCATCTTGATGTGCTTGAATGAAATCACAGCTTGAAGGTAGATTTCTCACTATTCTCGAAAATTTATTGTTTGAGCAAATATTTATTTGAAAAATCTTGTTTTTGGACATGTTGCTTGAGTTCTCTTTTGAAATTCATGGGTTTTGATGGGTTTGGATTGGTAGATCCGTATGCTATATGTTAAAAAATATTTTTAAAAGTCCAATTTCGAGTTAGAATGGGAACGGTTGGATCGAGGATCGCCTGCACGTGTAAAAACATGTCGTGAGTTCAAGAAACTTAAATTTAGAATTTTTGTGTGATAATTATATTTTAGGACCCACGTTTCACCATCGAAACAGAAGAACAAAATCTTGTGGATTTTTCCTAGTGTTCCTGATACAATGATCTTGTGGATTTTGCCTAGTATTCCTTATACAATGGGGGAATAGAGATGTGGATTGACCTCCATGGTTGTGCTTTTCTTTTTGCGATCAAACGGTTCGGAATCAAATGTGGATTGACCGTCACGATTAGGGTTTAAATGTGGACCCCTTTCTTTTCCATTTCTCTTTTCATTAGATGGTGTTGATCATTCAATCAACATATAACTTTCTTAATTAATAATTTGATAATTAAATTTATATTATATTTATGTTCTTTCACTCACATGTTACACTAGAATATGTGATTTTAATTAGAGAAATTAAGTTTACATTAGTAGGAATTCCTTTCACACGCACACTAGAGGCATGAACTTACATATTAATTGCATCTTGTTTTTCAGTATCCATGTAAGCATTACTATCGTAGCGCTGAAGTGTCCTAAAGAACTCCTGAGACTATCAGAGAATATCTACGTAGCTCGACGAATGACATAAATTACAAATTTGGAGAGGTATTATAATCAAATATTAGAGGGTACTAATGGACTCAGGGGACATCCATGCATATAAATATATGTTTTTGTTCACTAAAAAGCAGAATCGTGAGTCTTGATAATCATTAGGAATAAAGATAAATGGATGATCTATATAAAGCCATTCAGATCTTTGTGATGATCCATCGAACCTTTTTACACGCACACAAATTCAAAAAATCAGCTAATGTAGGGACTCAGATGTACTAAAGTATCTATATATAGTACAATTGCATACAAACATGAATGGATAAACAAGCATGTACTCAGATATTTTAAAATTTCATTTTCTCTGTATCTTTGCGAAAGTTTTTCTTATTCTCAATAAAATATAAGCTACATTCAAAAAGATAAATACCTCCATGTAACCCATCTAAATTACGCAAAAGCATGGAAGCAAGATATTTTTTGACAATAAAAACATAGAAGTCCAAATATTTTATTTTTCATACAATAAACAGAAAATATGCAAAATACATATTTTCCAAGGATTCTTGATAGATAAGATTAATTATCTCAATGTAGAAAGATTGGGACAAAAACATTTGACCATCTGATATGTGGGCCATGATCTCACGATCTAATTTGTTAAAGATTGCGACAAAAACAGCCTCTATTATCTTATTCAAGGCATTCAGAGGGGGGAACGGTAGAACCGTCAGGGGCGCCGCAAGAATATTTGGTTGTTGAAATGGATACCTTTCTAATAATCCAAACCCTTTGTTTTTATCAATAAAGAGCACTTATAATTAACAGAAAGAAACTAAATATAAAAGAGAAATATGTTTCTTTTATAAATGAAATTTTATAAATGAGGTCCATTAAAAGAGATTAGGTCCATTAAAAAACAAAATGTATATAAAAAAACTTCTAGAAATGTTTCATCGAGTACCCCATTCTAGTTTGTTTAGTGTATAAAATTGATTTTCTATCTCTGCATCTTCCTCGGTGATCCAAGCTTTTAAAAGGAAGAACTAATCATCTCTCGGATGTACCATGGCCCACAAACATGCACTAATCATATAATTCCCGGCTGCTGTCCTATCTTACTTTTGGAATATCCACTGAAATATATGTGATGGTATACTAAGAAGCTCCACGGACGGTTATAACTTATGAGCATCCTATTGTTGCAATTTCTGGGCTATGACCATTTCAACAAGAGGTCAATTGACTAAACATTCCAGATCAGTGTAAAATAATATTTGGGTTTGCGTATTAGTTTAATAAGAGACAAATTGTCTATGCACTGAGGGTAGATCAGAATCATCCATTACACTCCATGGTGAACTGTTGCACAGTTTTGGTGGACAGTCCAACAACAGGCAATTGCTTGGAATTTAAACGCTTGTATAATAACTGAAATTCATGGGCCATGGTCCATCCAAGAGATGGCCATCAATTTGACAGTTTAGATCAAAGAGTACATGCACAAATATTTAACTATCATCTTTGATGGTGATAAGTATCATCATATTATAATATCTGATCAAACCTCAAGGTGTTTGGTGAGATGGCTAGGTACCCTCCTAGTGTTTAATGTAAATTAAGCATCTAATTGGTGGAAGTATGCTTAATTTGTGCTCTTCTATGAAGGTTGAATCATAGGTCATTAAGCAGCGAGAAGCTAAAGGGAGATCAACATCTGCAAAGTGTGAAGCACAAGATAAAGCCATAAATATTTTACGTCTACAGTGAGTTTGTCATCTTATAATATCTCGTTCTTTATTCTTTCTACTCGTAATTTACAAGATGTATATTAAGAAGCATTGCCAATTAATTTGGGAAATGTGGATATTTATCTCTTCCGTAGCAATATGATGACTGTACATTAGTAAAAAATAAATTGTGAAAAAATCTAGATCACCTACGCTTCTTTCCTTTCAATGCAGGAATGCAGACAATAATTGAGAGTGAGAACTATGTTTTACCTACTGAGTTGCGTGATGAAATTACTAAACTTGAGGTAAAATTTTCAAACTGCTCTGATTTCCCCCACCCATTTTTCTCAGTGTTCCTTTAGTTTCGCTGGAGCGTTCATCTTCAAATTCTTTCATATGATTTTTTAGAAATTTCTTTAGGCTGCATTTGGGAACAAGCATTTGCATTTAAGAATTTCAAATCCAAGCATTTCAAATCTAAGCATTTCAGATTCAGAATTTGAAATATTTGGATTTGCAAATCTCTTGTTTGGATGTTTTAGCATTGCATTAGGATTTGGCCCAAGGATTTATAGATATTTTATTTGACTAATTTTTTTTATAAAAATAATTTATATTTCATTGGTTTCCTTCATTCTATGTCGGGGTGGGAGTTCGGTGAGCCGAACCAAAATCAAAACTGAAATTTTCGGTTTCGGTGTCAGTTCACCGAAAATCAAACAAGAACTGAAATGTTTTGAGTTCGGTTAACCGAACTCCCCACCCCCTGAACCGAAACAGAACTGATCTTTTTCCGAGTTTTTTCGAATATTTTTTTTTTTTTTTTTTTTTTCAGTTTTTCTCCTTAGGGTCAATTTTCTTTTTATTGGAAATTGATTTCTCTTGTTTAATAACATGAAAGTGTAATTACATAGGTGAAATAAAAATTGTGTCATAAAGTCAAAGGTTTACCAAATATCAAACTTTGATCACAAATAAAATTTACAATACCAAAATACAAATAACACAGTAATAAGCATTATCTACTGTCAAGATACACTTCTCAAATTTTGACTGAAGTCAAAATTTGAATAAAAGTCAAATTTTGACTAAAAGTCAAACTTTGACTAATGAAAATGAGAAAATATATTTTAAAGTTACAAATTAAATAATGATAGATATTTTTAATTATAGTATTCCACTAATTACAATTTATAGATTTTTTAGAAAATCGAACTTTGATAAAAGTCAAACTTTGACCAAAGAAAAATTGCACTGATACGATATAAATTTATGTAGTAGTAGACTCTATCTATAAGCATATTTCGAATTTGACTACAAATAAATTTTGCACAAAAGTCAAAGTTTGACCACTAAAAATAAGGCAATGTATTTTAAAGTTACAAATTAAACAATGATAGATATATTTAATTATAGTAATCCACTAATTAAAATTTATAACCTTTTATAAAAAATCGAACTTTGACAGGAAGTCAAACTTTGACCAAGGAAAAATTGCACTGTTACGGTATAAATTTGTGTAGTAGACTCTTTTTATAAGCATGTTTTGAGTTTAATTAAAAATAAATTTTGTATAAAAGTCAATGTTTGACCAAAAGTCAAAGTTTGACTAAAAGTCAAACTATTGACTAATAAAATTGAGATTCTAGTATCACATTATGGATCAACATGGATGTATCATTTTTTCGCTATCAAATTATAAAAGTCAGTTTAATAAAACGTAAAATTTTAATTAAAAATCAAAGTTTGACCTTAAAGTCAACCATTGACCCTTGGTTGGGATGCCTCATGCTCAATCCAACCAGATCGGTCAAGGTTAAAAATACCTGGCTCAGACGGATCGAATATCAAGTCGAACCATACCTATGATATACTGGATAACAATTTTTTATTCACAAATCATAGCCAATTATTTGATGGTGTAAATTTTGGATTTTCAAATGACGCCTAAGAGGCATTATTTACAAATCCACTTTTTTACATATAAACATGGATTTTTAAATTCTAGTGGATTTACCATATCCAAACCCAAAAATGTGAAACCAAACGGTGAATTTAGATTTAGGAGATCCAAATCCAAATCCCGAAATTCAAATCCACATTCCCAAACACAACCTTAAGGTTTTAGAGATATAATCAGCAATCCTTAAATGTAGCAGAGTCTCTGGCTGCATTAGTAAAAGCTCTGGCATAAGAAAATGCACAATATGCATTTCGGCTGGGCCAGAAAGTAAGGCATAAGATATTTGGTATGCAGCTTGCTTGCCTTCTCAACTCCCAAAACAGTAGGTAGCTTTTTCTTTGGAAGGTAAGCACACAAACATTTTGACAAACTTAATTAGAAGACAAAACAAAACTGATAATGCAGTACAACAAAAGGATTTGGTGTTTTTTTTTTTGTTTTTTTTAGTTTCATATATTTATAAATATTTTAATTTGTTGAGTTGTAAAGGTGTGCTACCTCATTTCAGGCTATGGAGCTGTGATTTGTGGTATGGATCCTGCCTGCTGTGAATCAGATTCATGGATGGAGACTGCATCCATTGATAAATTGACAAGAGGCTCTGGTCAATCATATTATCAGATTATTTTGACAAACAATCGATATATAAATACATGTGGGCTTTCGGATATTTTAGATGCGTTCTTATGCTATATGTAGAGATATGGATGAGCATTATATACTGAAATGTCCACCTGCAGGACGATGGTAGACTTGTAACTGATGATTTTGCAAAGCTAATTTCAGATCTTTTTCGCTCCTCTTATGGAATCCCAAAGACATGCATTGATGATGGATTCTCTAAGGAGGTAATAAGATGGACGCCAATTTTTATTTTATTATTTTTCTTTTCTTCCTCATTTTTGTCTTGGGATTGGAGTATAGTGAAGGAGCCACTATAGTATAACCATATAAGGTGTATGTATCGGTTGAAGTAGTACATTAATCCCCATATTTTTGTAGGAGGACATGTGGCCCTACACGCCGTTCAACAAAAGGGCATTGGACACCAGATGAGGTAGAGTTCAATTATGGTGAACTGTACTTAAAATGATCAAAGCTATCACAAATATAGGAACTATATTTTATCTTTCTTTAGGAAAGAAAGTGTGATTCTTTTTATACAAATTCCACTCTTGCTAACTTGTTATCTTTCTTAAGATTTTGGATTTTGGGATTTTATAATTTTTTGATGGATGAGAAGGGTATTCTGAGGGTTCAGGCTTCCATAATACATATGTTTCTCCAACAGTTATTTCTCTTAATGCTTTCATAATATATGCTTTAATAAGTGTTGTATGCGATTTGTTGCAGATAGAGAATGGAGATATCATTGATTGCGTGGATATCAACAAGCAACTTACTTTGGATCATTCTTTGCTTAAGGATTATAAAATCCAGGTAATTTTTTTTTTCTCTTTATTGTTGAAGTAATAAGGACTATAGCTGTTTTGCTAGGAACTAATAAGTTGAAATGAAAGTTTGATTAGCCTTTATTTATAATATTCATCTTTTGTGATGCCTTTCATATGTTTAATATTATAGATCATGGGAGGATTAGATACTGTTAGGAAGAAGACTCATAATATAATGCAAGAAGTAGCAATGAATTTGGCTGGATCATGTTTATTGACTCGTCGATGCATGTTGCCGATATTGCTGTTGAAGATGGACGTGTTTGCTTGCTCAAATCGGCTGCATGTTTCCGAAGCTGTTTACCAAGTTTAATAGCTATAAAAAAGAATTAGTTTATATTTGATCTGTAAAATAATTTAGGAAAGCGTTGATTCTTTAACTGTCTGAATTTCTAAGGAACTATAAATCACTATATGTTTTTGTGCATTTACATTTCCCATTGTACCAACTACAAGCAATATTGGCGCCACAGTTTTCTGATTTTAAATTATTTTTATTTTTGACTTATTATTTTTTTATTTAGTTGAATGAATTACAATTTTTTTCCCTTCTAGGGTGATATGTGATTGATATAATAGTTATAACAAGTTCTAATTACAAAAAATAAAAATGGAAGCTATGCATTTAAAAAAAATAAATTTTTTTTTTTTTTAAATAACGGTCCATAACCGTTATTTTTAGAGTAAATTAAGAACGGCTTAAAACCGTTGTACTTTTATAAAGGATATATACCACTGACTTAGACCGTGGTTTCAGTAGAAAAATAACAACCATTTTCTGTAAAGAAAAACGACTACAAACCGTTGTACCTTTGCAACGGACATATACCACTGACATAGGTCGTGATTTCGGCAGAAAAATAACAAACAACAGCTCACAACCGTTGTACGTTTATAACGGACATATACCACTAACTTAGACCGTGGTTTAGGCATAAAAATAATAACTCTTTTCTGTAAGAAACAACGACTTACAATTGTTGTAATTTTGTAACTGACATGGGCCATTGTTTATGAGGTAAATAAACAGCGGTTTTGGGCCGTTGTTTAGGAAATTTACAATGGTTTTGGGCCGTTATTTTTTTTCGATTTTCAAATAGTGTTAGTTTTCGTTAAGCTTTTTCTTTCCTTTTTGAAGTATGATTTTTTCATTTTCTATTTCTAGGACTTAGATTAGTTTCATTTCTACACTTGAAGAAGGACTGTACCGGTTGGATTAAAGCTTTTGTTAATTTTGTTGAAACATTTATACGGTATTTTAATATTTATTTCAATTTATCTTTTAATTATATTGTCCATTTCAATTATGTGCGGCTAAATTTCTTTGAGCATTAGGATTTAATGAATCTCATCCGAGGTTCTTATTTATAATTCTATATCTATAGTTGAAATTTCTGCTTTATGATGCTCTAAATTTTAATGCTTATTTGTTCTTGCTAATCTCTGTGAAAAGCGATTACCAATTTAAGATATGGGATTTAGTCATACTCTTCCCATGATCTCGGATCTTTGATTTGAAATTTACACCGGGTTCTTTAATGCTAATATTTGCAGCATTTATTTATCCTCATTAAAAATCTCTTTTACATAAAATGTTTTGTCCTATTTCAATTGCGGCATTTATTTATCATTATTAGAAACCTCTTTTACGGTGAATATCTTGTTCCATTTCTTTTGCGACTTTGGAAGAACAATAGTTTTATTTTTACTGTACGATTTCAACGTTTCATAAATTATCAATTGATTTTGGTATTTATGTGTTTAGTATCTTTTGAATTCTAACCAGGTAAATCGATGATGGGAGTATTTAATATCCCAAACCTCATCTTTTTCTACCAGATTAAGTTTTAGTTAAGTTGTTCCTTAGTTATTTCATCCATCAAACTCTCAGAAATCATTAACTAGTTTAAGAATTGTGCTAAATCTTTGGTTGTTCTTTTGATTGATTGTTGTTTTCTCTTTATAATTTTTTCACTAATCTTTGTGGGAACGATCTCGTACTCTGCACCCACTAACTGTAATCTGATTTGTGCGCTTGTGATTAAAACTATATTTTAAAATCACAACAAAGTTGTGTGTCACAAGTCTTTGTGCATAAGATTTCTAAGAAGTTTAGAGATTTGGAACGAGTAATGTGAATCATGATCATCCATACAGTGTCACACTTGGACTTATGTATCTCCTTGATGGGAGTGCCTGATTTAGTAGGTGCAAATAAAAGCTTTTCTTCTCTAGTTCTCCTAGGGTATTTAAGTAAGTTACATAGATTCTAGAAGAGTTAATGTAAAACGTGTATTATTGTGTCTAGAAAGATTTGATACCTCAACCTCTAAGATAAGACCAAGACTCTTAATTACTAGGCTAATCGATAACTTATGAAAATTTTCACAAATAATAATATATATTTTTTCTATTAAACTTATGAATTAAAAAAAATTATTAATTATTTAAAATCATATATTAAATGATCGTGGGTTTTGAACTTAAGACCTCCATCTCCAAGATATAGACTGCGTATCATTGAGTCATTATTACAAAATTTGTAGAAATTAATTAATCATAATAATAAATATAAATATGTGTTAGAATATACCCTTGCAATTTGTATTCTCAAAACTAAGCTTAAATGGTTGTTAAGGTTAGAGTTCTTGCGTCCGATATTTGAGATTGATCTTATCGATGTTAAAGCAATGAACGTGATCAACCTAGGGTTTCACAACTACTACTAATTCACGGGTACTCATAAAATTTAGCGGTATTATATCATAAACACGATCCAATAAACTTGTATTAAACAACTATAGAGTCTCACAGATTATCCAATACCCAAGTCATGCACTCATGGAAAAATATATGTACGTCGCATTTTACATATATTCATGGAAATCAAAGTAATAGCAAAAAAAATAAATTTTATTTCACTTAAATAATGCTAGAAAAGACTGGTTATTACATTTTCGATTTCGACTTGACCGAAATCGGTATTTTGATCCTTGCTTTAAACTATGAGCAAGGGCCAGTTGTGCCATTGTTACCAAATCAAAATTCCCCAAGAAAATGGGGAAGGCCAAAAGTAAAAAAAAAAAGTGATAAAATTGATAAATTTTGGAAAAAACTATGAAAATATTATAATTATTAAAAAATAAATACTATTTACACAAAAATGAAAAAAAAAAGATTAAAAATCATAAAAAAGCACGTTCAAATTGTAAAAATCGGGACTGTTTAAAAACTCCGAGTATTTTTGAAAAAAACGTGTTTTAAACGAGTGTATGAGGTTTAATAAATATAAAAAAAGGATTTTTTCATAAAATTGAAGATTTTGGTAATCATGCCCAATGCCAACTCATCTACAAATTCCCATGCAATGTTGGTGTAGCCAATGGGCAGTTAGGCACCAACCTACCTTAGTTGGTAAAAGCTAGGTGTGAGATTCTATGAAACCTTATATGGTATGCTATTTAGAATCTTATTAATTAATGATAAAAAATCTAAGCCAAGGTTTCAGCAATTACAATTTTATTATTTTTGTTTTAAGGACATTTTTACTATTTTACCATTTTAAGATGGAGAGAAACACACTTGAAGGCTATAAAGTCCAGAAGAACACCCACCCTTATACGCCCACACAGTCAAAAGGCTAAGGCTTGCAATTCGGTATCACATTGGAGTAAGAGATGGCTAAGCTTTCATTTTCTCATGACTTCCTCCTTGTCCTCCTAGTTTTTGCATTAGGTATACAAAATTTGTCTTGTTTTTTAACCATCAGGGGGTTGGCACAGTGGTTAGAACCACGCCTCATGAAGGGAGATTCTGAGTTCGAATCCCACCCCTTATTGGCCACTCGCAGGGATTTATCTTGTACTGACTGATACGTATGTGGGTGTTGCACGTACCCTCTGACTTTGTTGGATGCTCTAATTAGCCTGATACCCATTATCAAACAAATATATATATATATATATATATAGGGAGCTGGTTAGGTCCTTCAACGGAGGACGGTGACCGTCCTCCAAGATCCACGTGGAGCTCCATGCGGCACTCAAAACACATTTTGGGTGTCACGTGGAGCACAAGTGGACAGTTTAGATCAAGATAAAAAAAAAAAATCAAAAAATAAACTTTAGACCCACAAGTCAAAGTTTGACGGTTTTCATTGGTCCACATGTAACGGTCCAAAAAATACACGGTGGAGATGAGTTTTTTTTTTTTCAAAGATGATCTAAGCAATGCACCCAAGGTCCACGTGGCATTGAAACAATATTTTGGGTGCCACGTGGAGCTCCACGTGGAAGGTTGGAGGACGGTGACCGTCCTCCATGAGAGGGATCCCTTTTCCATATATATATATATATATATATATATATATATATATATATATATTTGTTTCAATGGTCTACTGTTGTTTCATCTGTAGAACCTCATGCCTTAGTTAAGGAGTTAGCAGTCTATGCCATAGATTCAGGTTCCTCTCATGTCTATCAAAAATTTGAAGACCTTCCTACTAAAGCCAGAGGAAGATTTATGGAGGATTTTCTGGAACTTGCTAGGATTAGATTAGTTTAATTTTGGTCCTTAGATTAGTTTTGTTTGGCCAACAATTTCTGGTTCTTGCTGGGGTGATGGCATGCCGAAGCTCTGCTCGAATCTCTCAATTTGTTGGATTTGTACTCTATTCCTATTTTCTTATGTTCTCATAAAAACTTGCTTAATTTCCAATATATATATGGCCTTTTATTTTTGGGCTTTTTAGCAAACATGCCCAGTTTTAGTTAACTTTAGGAAAACATGCCCAATTTTTTAGTTTTAGGAAAACTGTCTGCGAATTTTTTTGGTAGTGATTCAATCGAGTAAATACCCGTTTTGGGTAGATCAGCTACCCAAAGCGTGATTTTTCTTTATAAAAAAAACAATTTCATCATCTTTGAGCAAGTTGCCGTGGCATCCGATCCCAGATGAGTGCCACGTGTATCTCACAAATCATTTCGAAAAATGGGTCGTAGGCATTATTTTCCTAAAACTTAAAAAAATTCAGGATGCTTTCGTAAAGTTAACTAAAACTAGACACATTTTTTCTAATTTTCCCTTTATTTTTTCATTGTCCACACGATCCATCAATGAAGAATCACTAGACAAAGAAGATTTAAACTATATGTTTTTGATGGTGCAGTAGCAACTATGGTGCCAAATGCCGAGGCCCGAAATGAATGCATAATTGTGTTGGAGTCAACAGACTGCGTCCTCTCCGATTGCAAGCAAGAATGCTTGGAAACCCACAATGGCGTTGGAGTTTGTCAACCCAACGGTGTAGTGGGAAATTTTTCCTGCGTGTGTAACTATGATTGCTGATTCTTCTCTTCATAAAAGTCCTCTCTCAATCTCTCTTTATCTCTATTTCTATGCCTCTCTTTATCTCTATTTCTATGCATCTTAGACTTGAAAAACGAGTCTTAAAACCTATCATTATCTCTTTGATGTACTTAATTTTGAAAGTAAGTAATTATAAAAAGTGAGAGGGCAATGGTATTAAAGAGTTTTGTGTACTTCTTTTTACTCAAATTGTTCCTTCCCATGCATGACGCATCATGTGTAATGACCTGGAAATTTTGAACCCGAACTCAACTGATCCCTTGTGTGTGGTCGTACGGAAATCGATGTCGCCTTTAACTGTTAAATAAATAATTAAATAATTTTGGGAGAAATTGTGTAAAAAGAAATAAAGTTAAAATGTTCGTTTGGACCTTTAGTGGAATAGCCATACACTGACTCTCGGTGTTCCGCTCAACACAGAAACCAAACCCTGTTGCAAATGGGTAGAATTGGGGTAAATATCAAAGACATTTGTGTTGGATTTTTGGGTTATAAGAGAAATGAGAGGGGTTGCTTCACGGGAAAGCTATTGCCATTCGCAAACTTGGAGGATTTGGGTTTCTAGAGAGAGAGAAGAGAGCTTCTACCCTCTTCCTTGAATTTAAACCGCAAGATTGTGATCGCCGCAAGCTCCGCACTCTTCGCAAAACACTTGACGTCGATTCTCGGTTGATTTCCGCTGTAAATCCCGACCGCTAGAAACCCTTGATGTGGAACAAGTGTGAGCCAATCACCTTGGATGCGTCTTTAGCGCTTTGAATATGTTAAGATTGATGTGCAAGAGTTGATGAAGTTATCTTGAGCTCGTGGGATCGATCGCTGCTGTGCAATCACCGTAGGAATCCGAAGTTTCGCTTCAAAACCCTCTTAGGACAACTCTCCTCATATTCCACGAAATCGATCGGTGAAATGTTAGTTTCCCTTGATTTTTAATGGTCTAGATTCGTAGATAAATGTTTGGATTAATTGCTTGACATATGTGTGGAAAGTTTTGGGCGAAAATAGCAAGAAATCGCGAGAAAATTGAGTTTTTGAAACTCAGAAATTACAGAGTTTCTGAAACTCGTGTGCCCGAGCTTTAGAGCTCGCTCGTGCGAGTAACCTTGGAAAGGCATCACTGAGCCTCACTCGACCGAATAAAAGAGACTCCAGTGAGCCTCTAATGTTTGCTCACGCGAGGGTATAAGTGACTTGTGAGCTCGCTCACGCGAGCTATATTTCTCACTCACACGAGACTCTCGCGTGCCCAAGGCAGCTGGTGAAATTCAGCTTCAGTAAGCTGAATTTCAATCGCTCGCTCGAGGTCTATAAGTGCTTGTGAGCATGCACGCCCGAGATTTAGTGCTCGCTCACGAGAGAAACAGAGTCAGACTTATTTTGACTCTTTTTATGTGAATTCTTCGGAGATGTGTATCTTTAGGCTTTCTTATGAACTCTTTGAATAATTTGGAATGTAGGTTGAAGTGTTGAGTGTTTGCGCAAGATCTAGAAAGGTTTAGAGTGGATTGTGCGAGGCGTGACCTGAGGTAGGGGAAACTCAATGACAAATTACATTTTATGAATTTGGTTCATAGATTCATTAATGTATGTTTTGTTTCCATTCTATTATGTTCCGTTTTCGTCCTATTTCTGCATATGATCTGATTATTTTGTGTTTCCGCTTTTGATCTGATTCATTCCGTTCAATTATGCTTTGATTTGATTCGTTCTGATAACCTATTCATTCTATTTAATCTAATTCGTTCTGTTTTGCTTATAATTTGATTTGTTCTATTTCCGTACATGATGTAATCAATTGAACTAGCATACAAACTTTGAATTCGAATGAATAAGGAACTATGTACGATAAGAAAGCGTAATACGATAAGACACGATTTTTCAACTTGAGACATAGTGAGGTTTCTTTCTCACCCATGTGAAACTTGGAGTATAGGCGTCGATGTACGGATGCAACTCCTCTATGATAGTATGGGATGCCACACAAAATACATCCAGGTTACTATGGAACTATCCCTTAAAATGCGTACTTGGTAAAGCCTATCGCACTCTGATATTTAGAAATGAGATAGACTTAGTTTAGAGTCAGTAAGTTAAGTATGAACCTTGAACTCCATCTCTGGGCATGGATGTGAATACTGAGAAAATATTATGAACAATAAGACAGTGAGTGGACATTGACAAGTGGACCGATACGACGGTTATCCGTATACAGTGTACAATGCATAGCATACATAAGTGAACACAGTGAGTAAAGTAAACACTGAGATTTGGGAATTGAATTAGTGAATTGAGGATGGTGAATAAGAACTACGAGTTTTTATTTTCGTTATCAGTATTTACTTGTTTATCATTTGTTCTGTCATTGAATATCTTATCTACTCCTGCTTTGAATTATCAGTATTTACTTGTTTATCATTTGTTCTGTCATTGAATATCTGATCTGCTCCTGCTTTGAATTCTATCATCGATTTTATGTATTGACATGATAAGATGTAACTGTTATTGATATTCTTCTATTGAGCTTAAATGTTAGCTCCCCGACTATACGTCACAAGTGTAGCTCATGATCAGTGTACCCTGAACTCGAGAAGAATCCAAAGTTGCTTACTGGAAAGAGAAGCTCACTTGGATTGGCATGGTGACTTCTGAGATTTGAATTTTGTACGTATTTGTATACCACTATTTAGGTGATGGTTAGTTGTCACCGGTAGTTTAATTTGTCTCTTTTGGATTATGTGTTCTCAATATAGAATTGGATATTTGGTTTTAGTTCTGCCTTATGTTTATCTCTTTTAATTTTTCGCTTAAATGTGCATATACCAAGCAAATTCTGTATTAGATTGGGTTCTACGATCTGGCGGTCTGGGTTTTCCCAGTAGGATTTGGTTTAAAATAAAAAATATATCTCTGAAAATCGTGTTGCGAGAAACTCGGGCTGTCACAGTTGGTATCAAAGCCTAGGCGTTAGGTCTTCTGGGGAATTAAAGATATGGCATTAGATTATATCGGAATATAGGAGAGTCATTCTATGTTAATTTAGGACTATGGGTCATCACGATCACTCCTGATTGAATCTTTTTGTTGAACATGATAGATCAGTATGGCCCCACGTGTCAGAGGAGGTAGAGGTATACCGAGGACGGTCCACATGACAGATGTTCCTGAAGGTGAGGGCACTTCGCGTGCCGTAGGAATCGCCACCGATCCTCACACCATTCCGTTGGGCGGTAGTGAAGGTGGTAGTAATAGACAGTGTTAGAATCCTTGGCTAGCAATATGGCTCAACAGACGGCTTTAATGGCTCAACAGACATCCTCAATGGCCCAGCAAGCAGAATTACTTGCAGTCAGGGACCACCCTTCAGAATTTACAGAATTTAGGAAGATGCATCTTCCAAACTTTTCTAGCCAAACCAATCCACTCGAGGTGCTACAATGCACCGAAGTTGAGAAACTACGATGGGCAGCCTTCAAACTGGATGGAGAAGCTGATCCCTGGTGGAAAGCAACAAAGAGGGATAGGGTGCAAGAGATCTCGAATACACCATGGACTTGGACCGAGTTTACTGAGAAGTTCAATGATGAGTACTTCCCTAGAATAATATGGAATCGGTGGGAAGTGCAGTTTATTAAGCTAGAGTAGGGCAAGATGACTGTACGTGGGTACGTGGCTGAGTTTAATAGATTCTCGAGGTTTACACCGCTGCACGTGACCACCGAGTTGATAAAAGCAAGGAAATTTCAACTTGGCTTAAGACCTGACATCCAGGAGAGAGTTTCAATCTTTGAGTTAGAAACATATGCGAGGGTTATGTCCAAGGCCCTTATCGCCAAGGAAGACATCAAGAAGATGTATCAGTGGAGAGACCAACAAAATAGTATGTCGAGCGCCATCTCATGCTTCTGATCAGACAGGCACGAAACCGAAACTACTAATGAACGCACCTATCAAGCCTGCTCAGACTACTTACTCAAGATCATCCATACCTATGTCTTCGAGACCTTTCCGCCTTTCAAACTACGGCTGCAGTGTCAAGGGTGCCGCAACTTCACGTACCACTTCATCAGCATCGATTGAATCATGCACACGGTGTGGAAAAAGGCATCGGGCAAACGAATGTTGGTGGACTATGGGTGCTTGCCTTAAACATCAGATAAGAGACTGTCCCAAACTAAGGAATGAATCGACTACATAGGTACTCAGTATGTGACGACCCGACTTTTCCAATCCTTAAGGTATAGGAAAGGCCGGTTCATCAACTTATTGATTTCTCAATAAGCCGTAGTATAAACAGAAGCCGACAACATAAACATAGGTCTAAACAGAGGCAAAGCAAAACTAAGCAAGAACAAAAGCTTAATCAAAACAATATATCACCTTGAGGAACCAGGAAGAACCACCGGTAATGGCCAATCCCACACCTAAAATAGTGGTTCCTAATGATGGTTCCTCAAGTGATATCCAAAAAGATAAAATAATTGGCCTAGGGCCCAATATTCAAAGAATAATTTCTAAACCAAAGTACCAAAAGACAATCTAAAAATCAGGGAAAGAACTCCTCAGCAGGCGTCTCCAATTCCTCCTCAGGAATATAGTCAAAGTCCTCCGGATCAAGATTGTCTGCTCCTAGGTTAGTTTCAACACCTGTGACATATAGTCGGGGTAAGCTAACATCGAAGCCGAATAGAGGAAACATGTCTATTTGCAATTTATCATAAGTAAAGGTTTTCAAAGACAGAAATCAGATTAATTATGATTTTTGAAAGATGCATTACAAGCTGAATCTCTAATTCTAAATAGTAAGCTAAAAGCTAAAACAATGTATTTGATGTTCTCAAAGATTCTGAATTAGGCATGCTTCTTGTCTTAAATTTATAACTTCAAATAATCTCTCAAATTACATACTAGCATGAAAACGAAAAAGTCACCAATGGGAAACCCTATTGACCATCGTCGTTCATGAACCCTTTTTCTGAAGTGCAACAAGCCCCTATGCAATGAGGGAAACTTGCGCCAAATAGAATTACCGTCAACACGGTTGGTAGGATCTAGGGTTTCATTCTTATGTGCCTCAAATCGAATACAAATGCTAAATATATCAAAGTATGTATATATAATACCTTTTCGAATTTTCAGAGTTCTAATTCAAAGTTCAAGGTTCGAAAGTTCAAATTTCAAAGTTCTTATTTGTCTCATAAGTCAAAGTTTTTATGCATGCTGTGCCATTCAAAATTTCAGAATTTATGCTTAATATAAAACAACCTATAATTATAATAGAATGCAGATCAGGTTTTAGGTTCCCCTACCTCAACATAAAGAGATCCAAAAACAAGCAAAACAGTCCTCGCAATGGACTTCTATTTTAAATCCTACAAGGATTAACACTACAAGTATTAATAGTGGTCCAAAAGTCAAACCCGAAAGTTCGCCGATAAAAAAATTCAGGCAAAAAAACAAAGGCCAGAAACAGGGTAAAATTCGATTCGACCCTCGAATTCAAATTCGATGGTCGAATTCAAATTCGACCCTCGAATTTCCAAAAAATACATCAGGCTAAAAAACTCAAATTCGACCATCGATTTTCAATTGGATGGTCGAATTCCAAATTCGACCCTCGAATTTCCCAGGTCTGTGTTCATTAAAAATTGGATCTTCAGACCTGTTTGCTCATTCAACCACAGTTCATTTATCTCTACAAAAATCACTGATAATCTACTCTAAGCAAAGCTAAAAAAATATTTAACTCAAAGCGGTTTAAAAGCCTACATCTTGAAGTTTAGTCCGTCGATCCCGTTGCACCAAATTCAAGCATCGGAACTAATCTTCGAGGGTTAAGAGGTCTGGGCCTCCAATCAGTCCATTCTGACCTTGCTTTCAGAGCAACAGGTCTAACCCATACAGAACTAACATCTCCCCTATCCTTCTCTTTCAATGGTTTAAATCGATCAAAAATAAAATATAAGGTTTATCAATGGTTGGGATGGGAAGAGGAATTCACAATCACACAAGATCTAAGATAAAAGACAAGAGGCAAGGTTTGCAAGTCAAGACTCAAACGAGAGAGAGAAATGAAACTTCTCCTCAAAGCTTCTCTCTTTATAATACAATTTCTACTTTCAAAAATATCATAATATTTAAGCTAAACATTCTATCCACTGAACTTGCACTTGTTTCCGGTGTTAAGCGCATACAAATTCCATAAAGTATAAACTACAGCTTAGTTGCCTTCACCAAGTCTAAAACCAATATCCTTTGGTCACCATTCTCATCATACACTAAGCTATTAAAAAATTCAGAAAAAATCTCGTAACTTTTTTGGGCACGCTTACCGAAGTAAACGAAAATAGATCTGAAATATCAGAGATATTACATTCTCCCCCCCTTAGGAATTTTCGTCCGCGAAAATGTAAAACCGACGGAAAGCAGAAAACTAAAAGGTAACGCACACGCAAAACGAAAACCAATAAAAAAACATGGGTCACAGTGCGATGGCCTCACAAGGCACGCAAGTCAAGGGATGGGATTCTTAGTAACCTGGATGTATTACATGGGGCACCTGAAGGGCCAGAGTGGGTTGCATCCGTACATGGATGCCTACACCCCGAGTGTCACGTGTCGGGAAACAACCTCACCGTGACTCATGAAGAACAGGATGAAACCAAAAGTCAAAGTCGAAATAGCTCGAAGCATAAGTGCATAAAAACTAGGAAAAAAAACAAAAGATCCCACCACATAAAAGAACAATCATGGATGAAATCACATGCCCACATAGCATAGTCCATAAGTACACAACAAAAGCAAGGATGACTATCAACTAAATGAGGTAACCACATATATATAGGGCAAGATCCACAGATAAAAAGTTACAAAACGAAACAAAAGGAAGCGATCTCGTCCATATCTCAAAATAAAAAATATAAAAGAAAAACAGAGATAGAACCTCCAGGTTCTAAATAATCCATGCAACATAAAAATAAATAAGTGCATGTCCAACAAAAAAAAATGACCAAAGAGAATATAACAACACAAGGCTGATCTAAAGCTCTCCCGCAGCAGCTGGACCAGCCTGAACCGGGTCACCGTCCCCACTGTCAGCATCGTCGTCATCCGAACCATCAACACCCTCATCCGTAGGCATGCTGGGACCGGCGCCTGATGTCGAAGGGTGGTGCACTGACGCCCGTATATCGGCCATGTACGTGGCATAGTCTGTGGGAAACGCATGCTGCATCACATATGTCAAAGCTCCGCCATGAACGTCCAACTCCTGACGCATGGAGTTGGTATGATGTGTGAGCTCCTGAATCTGTTGGCTCACTGCAGTCATCTGACAAGTGAACTCGGACAGGGTGAGTACGTCGGGCTGTGGGGGCTGGTCGGGTGCAGGAGCATCAGGCTCTGGTGCTACGTGCTCTACATCCTCCTCCTCTTCATCCTCATCCGGTACGATCACACCCTTGGGAGCTTTAAGCAACCTATTGTAGGTCCGACCCCAACTGACAAGGTTATACAGCTTGAGAGAGTCCATGGATCGTGGCTCAGTAGGGGGAATCTCATATGCTGGGCCCACACGATAATTTTCAATCATAACCGAAATTAGGCGAGCATATGGGATGCCTTTCTTCGGTTTCTTCACCTGCTTGCCCATCTTCTCCCTAGCTTTAATAATCCCCTTAAATATTATTTCTGGGGCACTGAACCAACGTTCCTTAAAAGCGGCAAATAAAATTTGTTGAATGGGACCTCAACGCTCAGATTTATGGTCGAATGGGTAAAGGGTTGCCTTGAAAATCATGTCTAAGATCCATTTAGAGTCGGGCATTTATGATCGGGTGATAGCGTTACCAGACCCATGACGACCTTGGGTCATTTGTGCCATAACCTCATGAAAGGGAACAGATTTAGGGAAGGGAGGACCCAAACCCATAGTTGATAAATGTGAGGTCGGGCAGCGCATTGCCACAGCAATGTCCTCTAGGTCGAAGGCGTAATCACGGCCATCAATCGTGGTATAAATCTTCTTCCCATTCTCTTTGCGCATGCGCTGATAGAATAAGCGCACTAGACGAGGATAAAAATGGTCACTGAAAGAGGTACAAAGGAAGTCAAATGGGCTTTCTTCAAATAGTCGGAAGCCGACTGAGTAGTGGTCTGTTGATCAAACAATTCAGGATGAAAAACTCACTCAGTAGCAAAGCCCTTAATGCTCCAAAATTCATTCGGCTGTTCACGAATTTGAGGAGGCATAGGTTGCACAGGGGCTGGATTCGGTTGTGGTGGTGGCTAAGCCGACTGTGAGGGTTGGCTTGAAGACCCACCTTTAGAAACCGGTCTTTTGGAGGTAGGGACACGGGTGGTGGTGGATTTCTTAGGTCCCATTAAACAAAAACAGAAGAGAAACCGAATGCACAAGAAACTCGACCAAAAACCAAAAATACAAGAGGAAAAAAAAAAAAATTACCTCTTTAGAATCCCCAATATGGTCTCCTATGCAAGCAATCCGAGTCCCCATTTTTTTTTAATCTGAGGGGAAACCCTCTTGAAATCTAGCAAAAAATTGGAAGAGAAGCCACCGAAATCCCAAAACCCTTAAACCCTAAACTCTGTTTGCAAAAGCCCGAATGCCAAAACCCCAAAACAGAACCCACTCTTAACCCGATAAATTCGACCCTCGAATTCAAATTTGATGGTCGAATTCCAATTCGACGGTCGAATTTGAAATCGACCCTCGAATTTGGCAAAAGTTTGTCAGGCTTGAAAATTTTCCTCAAACTGGCTGCGTACTATTCATGCAAAATCGACCCTCCCTTTTGGAATTCGACCCTCGAATTCCTCGATACCTGTTTGCCTTCAAAAATTCAAAATTTTTGAAATGCAGGCTATATCTTTGGGTCCGAATCAACTTCCCTCGAGTCTTGTTCATGTCCAACATGAAATTTGACTCGAATGCAAATGCAAAACCAAAATTTTGCTTAGAAAGGTAAGCAGAACAAGTTAAAATTTTGGCTCGGTTTAATCACATGATCAGTAGCGAGAAGAACACCCACATGTTTGGTCTAATTCCCAAAAAAAATTTCCTGCTTCCAAGAAATAGGGACCTTTAAGCAGTGATATAGAAAAATAGGTAGGCACATATTTAATAATACATTGGATCGCCAAAATTTGGATCGTATATATATAAATAAAAAAAAGAGAAGTACATCAAAAAGGTCCAAATTTTATACATCCCATATACATTTCCTCAACAAAGTCAATCAAAAAGGTACGGGAATTGTTCTCGGAGCTCAGCTTCGCGCTCCCAGGTGGTTTCCTCTGGTGTATGATTCCTCCATCGGACGAGAATCAAAGGAATCCTCTTAGTGTGTAGGATCTGCTCCTTGCGATCCAAAATCTGAACCGGGTCCTTGATCGCCGTCAAACCATCCTGAAGCTCGATGGGTTGGTAATTAAGCACGTGAGTCGGGTCGCGTATGTATCGACGCAGCATCGACACATGAAAAACATTGTGCATGCTAGATAATTGCGGCGGTAATGCCACTCAGTATGCAACCTCTCCGACTCGACCTAATATCTCAAAAGGCCCAACATACCGAGGACACAGCTTCCCTCTTTTGCCGAATCGCATCACGCCTTTCGTAGGCGAAATTCGAATAAAAACATTATCGCCGACCTGAAAACCAATTGTTAGCGACAATTTCATCGCGAAAAATGTATTAAGTGTTTAATTGCATGTTAACGTACTCAAGCATACCTGAAAATCCACATGTCTCGGCTTGAGATCGGCGTAGCTCTTCTGACGACTCTGAACTACACGTAGTCTCTCGCGAATCAACCGAACCGTCTCAGTCGTACTCTCGACTATCTCAGGTCTGATAACTAGCTTCTCAGCCACTTCTTCTCAGTTTAACGGCGGCCGGTACCGCCGCCCATATAAAGTCTCGAACGGTGCCATACCGATGATAGATTGAAAGCTATTGTTGTAAGCGAACTCGATCAGAGGTAAGTGTTGGTCCCATGACCCATGAAAATCCAACATGTAAGCTCTCAGCATGTCCTCAATGATCTGATTCACTCGCTCAGTTTGGCCATCGGTTTGTGGGTGAAATGCTGAGCTAAAGTTGAGACAAGAACCCATTCCTTCTTAAAACTGCTGCCAAAAGTATGAAGTAAACAACGGATCCCTGTTTGATACAATACTAACCGGTATACCGTGCAATCGAACGATCTCCTTGAGGTATAACTCTATAGGTCTATTGGCTGTATATGTAGTATTGTATGGTAGGAAATGAGCAGACTTGGTTAACCGATCAACAATGACCCAGATGGCATTGTTTTTCCTCAGTGTTTTCGGCAAACCTAGAATGATGTCCATCGAAATGGCTTCCCATTTCCACTCAGGTACAGGTAAAGGTTGCAATAAGCCCGCTAGATTCTGATGATCAACCTTAACCTGCTGACAAACCAAGCATCGTGATACGTACTCAGCGACGTCGCGTTTCAAACCTCATCACCAGAAACTCTTCATCAAGTCCTGATACATCTTGGTGCTACCAGAATGTATGGCATACATGGATTTATAAGTCTCTTCCAAAATGGTGTCCCGAAGCTCAATACTCATCGGTACACATACTCGGACGTGAAATAATAAGGTCTCATCTGCTCGAATGGAGAAATCCTCCTTGCTTCCACTCTCCACATCTCGTCTGATCGCCATCAGCTCATCGTCGGTCATCTGAAGCTTCCTGATATTCTTGAAGAGCGTAGGACGCAGGACAAGTGTAGCCATCAATGCTCCCGAGCCTTTCACATCAAACCGTAAACTTCCCAAAGCCATATCTTCTAATAGCTTCCATCTCTGTATGTGACAATTGTATTGAAGACCTTCTACTGAGAGCATCAGCAACGACATTCGCCTTTCCCGGATGGTACTGAATCGAGCAATCATATTCCTTCAAAAACTCCATCCATCGTCGCTGCCTCATATTCAAGTCCTTCTAAGTGAATAAATACTTGAGACTCTTGTGATCGGTGAATATATCGAATATCTCACCATAAAGGTAATGTCTCCAGATTTTCAGGGCGAATATAACTACTGCTAACTCGAGATCATGCGTCGGATAATTTCTTTCATGGTCCTTCAGCTGCCTAGAACCATAAGCAATTACCCGCTCATGTTGATTAAGCACACAGCCTAATCCACCATAAGAAGCATCACTGTACACTACGAAACCTCCACTGTCGGAAGGTATAGCAAGTACCGGTGCCGTAGTCAATCGACGCTTCAGCTCCTGAAAACTCTGCTCACACTGCTCTATCCAGTCAAACTTTGTAATTCTTTCTTATAAGCTGTGTAAGCGGACCAGATATCTTTGAGAAACCTTCGACAAATCTCTGACAGTACCCTGCCAAACCAAGGAAACTTCAGACCTTCGTAACTGTCATAGGCTATTCCCAGTTCACCACATAATCGATATTTGTAGGATCTACTGATACACCAGTCTCAGAGACAACGTGGCCCAAGAAACTGACCTGATCAAGCCAAAACTCACACTTACTGAGTTTGGCATACAGCCGATGGTCCCTGAGTGTTTGAAGAGCCACTTGTAGATGTTGCATATGCTCCTCTCTGATTTTCGAATAGATGAGGATGTCATCTACAAAAACTATCACAGACTTATCTAAATGTGGCTTGAACACGCGGTTCATCAGGTCCATAAAAGATGCAGGCGCATTTGTCAACACAAATGGAATCACCAAGAACTCATAGTGGCCATATCGCGTACGAAACGTAATCTTGGATATATCTTCCACCTTGATCTTGAGCTGGTGATAGCCTGACCTCAGATCAATCTTTGATAAGAACTTTGCACCTTGCAATTGATCAAACAAGTCATCTATCTGGGGAAGAGGATAACGATTTTTAATCGTCATCTTGTTGAGCCGACGATAATCGATGCACAGACGCATCGATCCATCCTTCTTTTTCACAAAGAGAACCAGTGCGCCCCAAGGAGAAACACTCAGTCGAATGAAGCCTTTATCTAACAGCTCCTGTAGCTATTCCTTGAGCTCTTTCAATTCTGCAGGCGTCATCCGATATGGAGCTTTAGACAACAGTTCTGTACCCGGCGCTAGCTCGACCGTGAACTCAATCTCTCGATCAGGTGGTAATCTAGGTAAGTCTTCTAAAAAGACATCAGGATACTTGTAGACCACCGTGATAAGAGCCAAGCCGTTCTTCTTTTCTGTAGGATCTTGCAGGTAAGCAAAATATCCGCTACAATCATTTCTCATCATGCACTCGGCCTTAATAGCTGAAACAAGCGGCGCAACCTTCGATTTAACTCCACAGAATTTGAAGGATTTTCGCTTTGGCGATCGAAAGGTCACGATATTCCGTAGACAGTCCACGCTCGCGTGATAAGCTGCCAACCAATCCATCCCGAGAATTACGTCGAATCCTTCCATGTTCAACGTAATCATGTCGGTCATTGTCTCGTGCTCATCAATCATCACAATGACTGACTGACATGCTGTATTTGTGCTCACCGAACTTCCCATAGGAATCTTCACGTCTAAAATGAAAGCAAGTGGTTCGAGACTAATACCCAACTTCTAAGAGAAAAAAGGGGTAATAAATGAGTGTGTAGACTTGGGGTCTATCAAAACTTGCGCTTCAATTTTACTCAAGTCGCCTCCACGACTTATCATAAGGGTACCTTTTATTAAGAATGCTTATTAATTATATGCGATGATTCCAGTTTTTCAAAAATTTATTTTAATGAATTTAAACATCAAATAATAGAACCAATGCAAGAATTGACATCTCAACTTTAATGATACCTTGGATCACGTCATTCAACGTTTGGGCATCATGCGCAATCACCGCATAGGCTCGACCTTGAACTGTAGGTCGCGTCGATTTCTGCCTCGAGACTGATGTAGTCCTTCCCTTGTCCGTCGTAGGACAATCCTTGATCATATGACCAATCTGTCCACACCTGAAGCATCCCTCAATGTTCCGTCGGCAATTCTCCGTCTTATGTGATTTCCCACATCGTGTACACGCTGGAGTAGGAACAGGAGTAACAACTGGTCCCCGTGATGACCCCTGAGCCACAGAAGCTCCACTCGTAGTAGTGCTCCCAGCTCTGAAAGGTTACACAGGTGAAGAACTCTGCAGTCGCTAATAGGAAGACGATACTGGTCCTGAAGCAACAGCCGGCTTGGAATACGATGGCTGAATAGGATAGTGAGGAGGTTTAGAGAACCTCGGCTTTTTGTTCGCCTGCTCAGACGCACTCGACTGTCCCTGGCCAAACTGGTTTCTATTTCCCTGCTCTCGCCTCAGATACGTTGAATCGTTGACTTTTAACGAGAATGCAACCTTTGACTGATTTGACCTTAGTCAAACCTTTGACTTTTGTAACGTGGCCTTGGACCCATCTTTAAGTAGAGCGTATGAACTCATGCTTTGCACGACCCAACTTTCGAACTCAAGCCGTGTGCACCCATGCACGACCCGAATCCTCAAAGCCCGGACTTGAAGCCGACCCTAAGCCCAGACCCTGACACTTTAATATATATATTTATATATGTATATGTATGTGAGGTGCTAGATACCTCATATATTGGCGTATAATATTAGTGCCCAACATCAAAACAAACCCCCCTCCTAAAATTAGAAAGAATTAGAGACCTTTGGGACTCTTGATTTTTTTAATGGGACGATTCTCTTTCTCTTTCTATTAATAAAAGCCAAAGGTTTTTTATTTTCAAACCCTCTCCTCTCCCTCTCTCTCTCCCCATTAACCCAGCAGCCCCCTTCCCTAATCATCGTCTCTATTCCTATTAACTCAGTAGCCCCCTTCCCATATCCTCTCTCTCTCTCTCTCTCGACTCACCGATGACCCAGACACTAAGCCCCAATTAAACCCTCTCTCTCAGGCCCTACTGTTACTCCCTCCCTCTCTCTCCACCGACCCAATTAATTGCAACAACCAGCATCCCCAATTAATAGCCCGTCTCTCTCTCTTTCGTTTCTCTTCTTTATCTCCCTCTCTCCCTCTATATATATATATATATTGAAGCCCTCCTATTTAGCAGCCAACCATCTTCTCTCTCTTTTCCTTATAAACCTAATGACCCAAGCATCTCCACCTCTCTCTCTCTCTCTCTCTCTCTCTCTATATATATATATATATATATATATATTAGTGAAGACCCGCACAGCAGCAGCCTCTTCCTTTCATCGTGTTCTTTCCACTGCAATTGATAAAAATCACATATCTCGAATCAACTACTCCATACATCGTCGGCTCCATATAGTGTCACAATGAGTACCGCACACGATTTGAAGAAATCCATTGCCGATTCGAATTGGCGAATCATATTTTAATCTATCAAATTCAAGCCACTCCGAACCCGAGCAGAAATGATGCGTCGGATCTAAATTGCGTCAATGTGAACCCGCAGGCACTCTTCAACAAGTGGATGCCCTTCTATTCATCCAAATCTATGCTTTTACACTTTTTGTGATAATTATATGAAAACTGTAATTTTTCAATTTTATGTTTTGTGTGAATTCATAAGACGGTTATGGTCAAAGGGTTGACCCTATGGTTGAACGCATCGATTGAGAACTAAATGATACTATACCCTTCTATATTGCACACAAGTGTGACAGCACAACAAACCCTAAGGACAATAAATTGAACACAACAAAAAGCCCTGACAATCTATGGGCTAATGAACTATTTTTGTTTATGCGCACTAGGCCCAATGGTTCATGTTTGACCGCTTAGATCTCGATAATTTTAGCCATTTTGAAATTCATATCAGTGGGTGTGACCCACATAATTCTTGACGGTCTATCCATCTAGAAGACTTATTTGCAAATAGGTGCACATTGGCCAAAGGGTGCACTTTGACTCCCTTTTTTGAACAAATCATGGGCCGAAACCCATGGACCTAACTATAGATCATCTAACCATCTACCAAATCAATGGTCAAATTGTTATCTTAGATATTGAACCTCAATTTTTGTGCCACTTGGCATAGTACACATGCTCACTTGAAAATACACGTTATAGCCAAATTCTCAAATTGAGACGTAGGGACCATAAACCTTAAAACTAGGTTCATATCCTTAACCATATGAATCCTATAAGGCTCACAAATCATTAATTGAGCCTATGAATTCTACCAAATTGACCTATTTGACCTTCAGACCCTAGATGAGCCAAAATACCCAAGGAGCCAAAATACTCAATTTAAGTCAAAAATTCCTGAGAAGTAGAAGCTCAAATTTTTAGAATAAGCCCAATCCACCTCCTAAGTTTAGGAAAACTGTTTAAAGGCATTTACTACCCACGCTATGAAGGTGTACATATCCCGAAAACCGTATAACGGAAATTCGACAATCAAAACTTGTTTAAATCACACGGGAGCCCATCCTTAGCCAAATTCACAAACGGTCGGTCCGTTTTCATCAGATCGACAAGATCTATCTAATGAGACTAGTCTAACATCACCTTGTGATGCGCATTATAGTACTCGCGTACCTTCATTATAGGTCGCCTTATTCTCTCTCTTAATGATGAGCAAAGTGTTCGAATTACGAGTAATGTGATTAAATATTTTCTTATTATATGTTTCATTGGTATTGTGTGATATTCATCACTTAAAAATACGTTAGGACATATATATGATAAGAAAAGAGAATAAGATACGACACACGACTTTTAAGCCTTCGTCACGATAGAATTTCTTTCACGGTCACGTGAAACTTGAAATGTTGATATCAATGTACGGATGCAATCTCTCTATGGTAGTATGGGATGCCACATGAAGTACATTCAGGTTACTACGAAATTCGTCCCTTGAAAAGCGTGATTTATGAAACATATCGCACCGTGACTCATTCAAATTAAGTTTAAGAAATGATAGAATATGAATATGTTGAGCTACGAGATGTTAAGAAAGTGAGGACTTAAGTCCAGACAAATATGAGATCGAGGCCGGGACATAAGCACATAATCGAATAATGTTATGATATGTTAAGATACGCTGTGAAGGCCAACTGAATATGAAATTAAGTTCCTACACGTGTCATGTCTTGCGTGTCACCGCAAGATCCAACGTCTGCAGCCAAGACGGGTCTTAAGGATAATATGATACAACAATATCTTAACTTAAGGGGACACAGATTTTTATGAGCGCAACCTCATCGGGCTGGATGATGGTTTATGTTATGATATGGAGGTTAGGTAATTATCTACATGTAGACCTTGCTTGATAGGCTCGAGCAGTGATCCTGGTACAGATCGTTTAAACAAGATAAGTAAAATACGAAGTACGTTGTATAGGCGTATAAAGTAATAATAAGACTTTCGATATGTCACGTAAGTTAAGTTGACAAGACAAGTAGAAAAAAGTAATAAGCATTAGAAACATCATATGCATTGCACCCAATTACGTCCTTTCGGCTTTACTGTTACGAAATATTTATGAGTACTTTCATTATGTTGTTTAGATAGAATTGTAAGGGTTTCACTTTCACTCACAAGGTTGCACCCATGATCACCCGAGTAGATTGTGGTGGATCGGCCACTGAGTTTACGTGACTAAGTAAACTCACTCCACCAAAAACTAACAGCTACAGGTGAAGATATGGACTACACTGCCCTAGTGGACTTAATGCATTAGTAGATTATGCAGTTTATGAGGGTGACGACGTGGATGGCCAGATAGACTATGTCAGGTATGTGTTAAATTTTTAAAAGGGACTTTCCAGTAGATGGTTGTGCCTTAATTTATGGTCATTTTATATATTGGATTTAAAATTCATTATCAGTGTATTGAAGAGAATTTTTAATATGAGATGAAAACTTGATTCACAATTTTTCGGAGCTCAATTTTATGTAAGATTTAGTAAGATACATATGTCCGTTTATCATCTTATCAAGCATGCGGAGTCATGACACGAGATTCTATGCCCTTGAAATCAGGTAAGATTTAGAGTCGTGACAGCCAATCATTTAACCAGAAAAGTGCTTTTTGGAAGCAATTTGACCAAACAGGGCATTTCATGTTTATGAGCTCTTTGTAGTCACTTCCACTTCCTACTAATTCAAAGTAGTCAGACTAGAGCTGTCAATGGGTCTAGTCGATCTGATATTTTATCGGGTCGGATACAAAAACTTGACATATCAGGTCGGGTTAGGCATGAGATATTGACCCGTCCTCCGGGTCGAGTCAGCCAAGAGGTCTTGTCCGGTCGTGTCGACCCAATATTTTATATACAAAAGGAATAAACAGTAGGGAGTTTTTTTCGGGTCGGGTCTGGTTTTTGGGTCGACTCGGGTGGGGTTGGACATTTGGCAGTCAAAATTTTGACCCGACCCTTTGCCAGCCCTAAGCCAAGCTCCATCCTAACTTACTACCCTATTAAGATCACTGCTCAAATTTCAGACTATTGATTAAGGAATGGTCATGTTGATTGGACGGTTTAGATCGATTGGCACATGCACTTAGTTGATGACAATGGCATAAATTATATATAGTTTTCATATGCGCAAGTTTATATAATATTCGCCCTTGGATCTTAGACCTTTGAAGAAAATATCTATTTGTCAAACTTCTGTAAGGTTGGAGTTGAGTCTTTTGCCTAGTGTTTATGACCTAAATGTTGCACTGTGACCAATTTAGCTTTATTTTCTATTTCCAATAAGTAGAGCTGTCCACAGATCGGGTCGGCCTGTTACCTGACCCGCCTGACCCATTTATGAACCAGGTCAGGCACATAAACTTTACTCATTGGGTCCGGTCTATTCAGGCATCGAAGCATCCAGATCAGGCGATTTCGAAGGTTGAGTGCACCAGCTGGTCAGGTGCCCAAAGGTTCGGGCCAACCTAGATTTTGGCCTGACCCTATCTGACTAGGCCCAGTGATTGCCCTACAGTATTGTGCCAACTAGGGGTGCAAAAAACCGAAAACCGACCCTTCCAAATCGGACCGAAACCGATTGAAAACCAACACTGAACCGAACCGACTCAGCCCTGTTCGGTTTCGATTCTGGTACCTAAAAATCGAAAGCCGGTCAAGTATGGTGAGAAACTGGAAAACTGAAAATTTTAAAAATATGAAAAAAACTGAAAACCGAACCGTCCGCAACCAAAATCCGATCAGTTCGGTTTCAGTTTGGGAGGTTAAAAAGTTCGGTTAACTGAAACCGAAATGTTTCAGTTTTGCATAAACCGAACCGAAAACCGAGATTTCAGTTTCGGTTCAGTTAACCGAATTTCCACCCCTAGTGCCAACTCGGGAAGGTCGGGCGATCAACATGCTTTGCTTAAAGAAAAGTTCCAAAAAGCCACCAGCTTTGATGCATCCCTGGACAATCCCCAAAGAGGAAATATCATAAGGCTGCGTTTGGGAACGTGAATTTGGATTTGGGAATTTCAAATTCAAGTATTTCAAATTCAGGCATTTCAAATTTAGAATTTGAAATATTTGAATTTGTAAATCTCTTGTTTGAATGTTGAAGTATTGCCTTTAGATTTGGCCCAAGAATTTATAGATATTTCATTTGGCTATTTTTTTTTATAAAAAAAATTTATATTTTATTGGTTTCCTTAATTCTATGTAGGTAGGGATGCAAGTTTGATATACCGAACCGAACTGAATCCGATTTTCTCGGTTTTTCGTTCGGTACACCACAAATCAAAACCGAACTGAAATATATCAGTGTCGGTTTCGGTATACCAAATTCCTCAAACGCATAAACCGTTCCCGAATTGAAACTGAATTTTTCAGTGTTCGGTTTGGTTTGCTTCGGTTTGAGTTTAGGGGGGGAATATGTAAATGGGTGTAACTAGTAATTTCTTGATTGCACCCAAGGTGTACTATACAAAGGTGGGCTGCAAAAACAGAAACAAAAAAAATTAAAAATAATAAAAAATAAATTAATTAATTTAAAATGAGTTCAACCAACAACTTACTGGTTGCACTCAAGATGCGATATATAAAGGTGGGCTGCAAAAAATTTTAAAAAAAAAATCAAATGGGTGCAACCAATAATTTCCTAATTGCACTTCAAGTGCATTATATAAAGATGGGCTACAAAAACAGGAACATAATAAAAACTAAATTTTAAAATGGAAATTTTTTAATGGGTGCAACAAGTAATTTTCTGATCACCCAAAGCACAATGTATAAAAGGTAGGTTGTAAAAATAAAGATAAAAAAAATGAGGAGGAAGGATGCAATTAACAATTTCTTGGTTGCACCCAAGGTGCATTGTACAAAAGTGAAATGTAAAAAACAGAAACCAAAAAAAACAAAAAACTCAAAAAGAAAAACTAAAATGGGTGCAATCAATAATTTCCTAGTTGCACCCCAAGTGCAATGTACAAAAGGTGGGATGCAAAGACAAAACAAAAAGCAAAATTTTTTTAATGTGTGCAGCTAGCAATCTTTTGGTTGCACCTAAAGAATTTCCCTATTGCACCCAGGGTGGACTGTACAAAGGTAGGCTACAACGGCCATAAACTAGCTGTTGCAGACCAATGGCTAGTTTTCTAGCGGTTACAGTAACTAATTAAGCTTGGGTTGGGTCAGTTCGGGTCGGGTCGGGTCTAGTTCCTATTCAATCGGGACCATTTACCACCGGTTCAGTCTGATTCGGTTTGGTTTAATTCAGGTTGGGTACCATCGGTTTGGGTCGGTTTCGATATCAGGCTGAACCGTACCTATGATAACGCTGGGTAACAACTTTTTATTCACTAAACATAGCTAATTATATATTGGTATAAGATTTAGATTTTCAAATAACGCCTAAAAGATATCATTTACAAATCCACATTTTTCCAATATAATCATGGATTTCTAAATTCCGATGGATTTACTAAATCCAAATTCCAACACAAAAATGGGGAACCAAATGGTGGATTTAGGAGATCCAAATCCAAATCCATGTTCTCAAACGCAGCCTAAAAGTTATCACCATCATCATTTTTTGTATAAGAACCTTTATTTGCACCTTTCGAATCTTTGAAGGCACCCATGCCGGAAAATTGTTGACTTCTTTGAATCAGACAGGGAGATCATTCTCATTTTGTTCAAATCATCCATGCAAGGGAATTTGAAATCATGGGCATATCATTAGACGGCTCAGATGTTGGTGCTACACATCCCAAGAAAGTAATCGGAAAGCCATGTGGCATAAAGAATGCTCAAACATCGTTTTCAAGGCACTTTCTGGAATGTGACTGACCGTCTGATGGTATACCCATGATCTCAAAATCCATTGTATGGAAGATTGGGATGAAAAACAATCTTCATCATTTGATTCAAACTAGTCAACGGTATTTTAGCATAGGTGCCCTCAAAGATTTGGTAGGTGTAAATAAAGGTAAACTTTATTTTTTCTTTAACAAAATCCTAAAAAGCCCGTGGGCTCCTCTAAACTTGTAAAGACCTGTATTTTAAACCCGAGTTAGACTGACCCTGTGTGTGTATTCGGCTCGGCAACCGACGTCACCATTTGTTTTGGATTTTTATCTAGATGTGATTGTGCGGACAGATTTTAATTTAGAGCCCATTTGGACCCTCGTGCGAAAGTTGTGCACCGACCTCGGTGTAGCCGCTCAACACCGGACTTGAGTTTTAAAATTAAAAGTGTATAATACATAAGATGTGTGTGTGTGTTTTACTTTGTGAGCAATCCTATTATAAGAAGGATTTGCATTCCCGTATTATACTAGGTTTTGTTAAGAGATGATAGTTACCCAACCGTGTGAAACTCCTTCTCTCTTCTTCAATCATCGTAGGAGATCGGTTTAGAAAACCTCCTTCTCTCGAACCCTCTTTGTTGAGAACACTTAAACCTTAGAAAAAACTTGAATCAACCTTGGATTCGTAGTTGGCTATTGGGAGAGGTTGAGATCATTGGGGGCGTGTTGGAGTTGTCTCTGTGAACTCGTGGGATCGATCGCGGCGCGAATCGTTGAGGAAACCCGTCGGTTTTTATCATCGCTCGAGCAAGGTATCACCGAACTCCGACATTGCCTTAGTATTTTAGTCATAACTTTTTATTCCGAACTCGGATTAAGACGATTCTTTTTGCGTTGGAAAGCTAATAGAAAAATCTACAACTTTCATGTTTTGACCAACTCATGAATCAATCGTCTTGATGGTCAAAAAAATATGAGAATGTTACGTCAAATCGCTCGAGCAAGCTATTATCATCGCTCGAGCGAGGTATCACCGAACTCCGGCATTGCCTTAGTATTTTAATCATAACTTTTTATCTCGAACTCCGATTAAGACGATTCTTTTTGCGTTGGAAAGCTAATATAAAAATCTACACCTTTCATGTTTTGACCAACACATGAATCAATCGTCTTAATAGTCAAAAAAATATAAGAATGTTACGTCAAATTCTAGGATTGGCGCAACTTGCCTGTTTTGACTTGTTTTTGAGGAAACGCTTAAATAGGTCTATATTATTAGTAATTAGAGTTTATCTTAATGCATGAACGTATATTGTGATGTAGATTGAGGGCGAGAGGCCATCAATAGGACCTTGCTTGACTTCGCATAACTCCGAGTTTTAGGTAGGAGAATCTCATCTTTCTGATATTTTATTTTAATTGCATGATATTTTGAATTAAAATCTTTGAACTTCATATGCCATTGAAATCACATCAGAAATTGAAATTGATATGAATGACTAAAATCTAAATCTACCGAATCCCGAAACCGAATCGCTTAAGCTCAAGATCTCAAATCAAGAACCCGAACTATGTATAAGAGACTTCCATCGATTATATTAGTATTCGCATTTGTTTTATGATTGACCGACGACCCTCAAAAATTCTGAACAACTTCGCACAAGTTTCCCTCATTACGCAAGGGCTTGTTGCATCACGAAAAGGGTTCATGAACGCGATGGTAGGTAGGGGTTCCCATCGCTATATTCTCGCTCTCGAGATATAGTTTACTCGGGAGGTATTTTAAGTTGAGGATTAAGTCATGAATTCGAACTTTGCATATAGAAGTTAGAGAAACTAAGACATTTGAAACACGCATACATTCTTGAAACCGTTTTCACACATTTAGAAATAAATCTTACATATGATTTCCGCACCTAAATTCAATTTATTATCTGCTTATATGTTTGACAAGCTATATTCCGATATTTGTTTTGAAACCATGTTAGTTAAAGTAAAATGCCGTAGATGTCTTTCTTCTACTGAGCTTTGTTGGTTAGCTCACTCCGACTATCTGAGTTCGGTATTGACGTGGCTATTCGTATGTGAGGTGATCGACACGTGCTACGAGGAAGAGCTTGAGATTCCTCTGAGGAGTTTTCGATAGAACTTACTGATTTTCTTATTTGTAGTGAGAGTTAGACTTGAATTTGTGGGCCCATTTTAGTTGGATACCATAGTTTTATATTTGACGTTGATTTCTGTTATGAGCCATGTTTCGATGATGGTCGGCCATCATCGGTGGTTCTTTACTTTTAATTGCTTCCGCATTTATTTTAGCTATGGATATTTATTGCGCTTTACTCTGATATGTGCCCTGTTTGTCCGGCTTATCGTTTATTCGATAAGTTGGCGAACCGGCCTTTCCTATACCTGAGGGATTGGAAAAGTCGGGTCGTCACAAAACTTCTCACGTAGCCCAAGCGAGTTCAGAAGAAGTTTAGAAGGAGAGCGCCAATGTGTTCAAGTAAGAACAAAGGATCAAAATTTTGGGTTAATTTCACTTTCAGAAGGGACCAAAATCGAAATTTTGGACCGAAATTTCGGCCAAAAATTTGAATTTCAGCCAATAATTTCAATCCCATACAAAAAATACCGAAATTTCGGTCTCATATTATCGTTTCGTTGGGGGCCGAAACCATCGGCCGAAATTTTGATCCTTGGTACGAACCTTAGAAAAGACTTCGCAATTTAAGGATCTGTGTCATGTGAAAACACCATCTTAATCGTCTAATTTAAAGGTCATGATCTAAGGATTTTTCACGCAGAAGATCGGCAAGAAACACGATCTTTATCATCTGATTTCATGCAGTCAATTGTTGAATCGGAAGATGTCATGTAACTGCATAAAATCATATGATCGAGATCATACTTCGTGCCAATTTTTTGTGTCAAAGATCTTTAACACACATGGTCTTCAAATCACATGGCTTAGATGATGTTTTCATATGGCACAGGTCTGCAAAATGCAAAGTCTCTCCATTTATAGTGTGCGCGAAGAAAAAATGGATGTGCACATGGCAGTGCCAAAATAGAATGGGTTTGGAAGTGTTATTGACCCATATATAGGTACACGGCCCGTGTACCTACTAGCAGCTCCATCCTTCCATGGCACGCTCAGATAAATTCATAAACACAGATATTAGCCAAAAAATAGGCCCATTTAATATTTGGGCCAGACCCGACTACCGATTCCCTCTGCATATAAATAAAAAATACTAAACTTAATAACCCCAGCCCATTTATTAATCGAGCTTAAATTTCCGGCGGGGAGCCAGTTAAATTAGGCCTTAAGATTTACGGGCCCGGCCCATTAACACTCCAACCACTACTGCTCTTTTGCTTTAATTGGAAGTACGAAAAAAAAAAAAAAACAAAAAGCATAAGACCCACCTGCTAATTTGCACATCTAAGTTGAGAACATCCGTTTTGGACCTTGACCAGTCTAACTTCCACCATTTTTCTAGTTGTATGCAATTTTATATATTTATTTAATTTTTGTATATTATATTATATATATATATAAAAGAGTGGTGTGCATAGAGAAACCAAAAGAAAAAGTAGGAACGTGTAGTAGAGAGAGAGAGGAGCTTTGTAGTGGGTCATCTTTGAAACTTTGAATGGGGGGTTTGTTGCTTGGCAACTCAAAGAAAAGAGAGTTGTAAGAAGAGCAAAGAAAAGCATAAAGAAACCCATTTAGCACAAGAAACCAAGGAGCAATGTTTTTGGGTCATGGGTATATGAGCTACCTAAATGGTTCAAAGATTCAATTCTAAAGTGAGAGAGACAGGATCATAAAATGGCATAAAGCAAGTGTTTGGCTTATTTTGCTTCTATTCCCTACCCTTTTTCCCTCCGACATCTCTACTTTTAAGGCTTGTTTGCTTGCACCTGTAGCAATCTAGATCTCTGGCTCATGGTTTGCTTTTGGCTGGCCAGCCCACACTCTATAATATATAGAGGAAATATTTACCAAAATTATCCTTATAACTGCTCATATGACCAAAATATCCTTGTTTACGGTCAGGCAAGAGGAGATCATAGAGTTGCTGAGCCTGACAGGCTCACGATACTTGACTTTGGATTCAATTTTGGTGGTTAAATGAGAAAGGAATGTTGGCGGCATCAGTTTAACAACTGACTGTAAAAAAAAAAAATTTAAACCGTCAAATCCCTACGATGAGTCTAATTACGAATACCGTAGAGGGATAAGGCTATGAAGATGATGATAAGTTGATAACGATGATAATGATGATGAATGATGATAATGATATTGATGACGATCATGATGATGATATGTAAGCACCAAATCGAAAATGTGGTGTGACTTGAGCCAACAGAAGCTAGATCGTTACTCTATAATCCTGTTAATTGGAAACTAATTTAGCCAACTCAATGGACAATGATGATGATAACAATGACAATGACTACAATCATGCTGATAAAGATGATGATATGTAAGCGCTAAATCAAAAGTGTGGTGTGACTTGAGTCAACAGAAGCTAAACCGATGAGTTTCTCTATAATCCTATTAATTTCAAACTAATTTAACCAACTCAGTGGCTAATTTTGATTACTAACTCAGTGGCTAATTTTGATTACTAACTCAGTGGCTAATTTTGATTACTATTCACTTAGTTTTAACAGACAGAGGTGCACAGATTTAATAAAAAGAAAAAGGTAATTTGGTCATTTGTTGTAGACGCAATGGGAATGTTTTGTTTTTTTGTTGAGCTACAATATGCTCAATATTCCATTAAACTGAAAAAGTAAACTTGCTTCCGATCGTAAATCATCCTAACCTGAGCGGAGCCAAGCCGAGCCTAGCTCATTTGGGCGTATACGTAATCCCGATAAGAAGACGTGGCAGGGTCGGGGACAAGTTAAGAGACCAAATGAGGCTTGTCTTTGTTTAGTAGACAAAATCAATGAGAAATGATAGGGATGGGAGGGAACTAATGAAAAGATACTTGGCTTCTCATTGGTGGGGTCTCCAATCTCTTTATCCAAGCCTGTCAGATCCTTCTAAAACAGCCTTAATCTGCTAGGTTTGCAGGAATATGATTGAAGTGAATCTAACTTCTCTTTGTTTGGGGCCCTTGTGGCCTTTTTGCTTTTAAACCCATATCCTTAAGAGATTAAAACAGGCTTATAACTACAAGAATAAGGCAATAGGAAGAGAAGATTGAAGTCTCAGAACCACATTTTTTGAGTACAGAAATCATGGGTTTTTGTACTTACAAGCTGTTCTTCATCTTAGTCTGTGTCGGGTTCTTAGCTATTCAACCAGAGAAAATATCCGGGCTGAGGAGCATAGATCTAGTCATCAAATCGAATGAAGTTCACGAGCTCACATCAATGAAAGTACGTTTCCTTAACGATGTGGGGAAGGACACAAACACTGAGAAAATTGTGGCGTCTCCGCCCCAGCCGTTTGATCCTAACCAATCGAGCAAAAGAAGAGTTCGAAGAGGATCAGACCCAATTCATAACAAGTGCTGATATTTGTTTTGGTTTCTTTTCGGCAAATTGGAAGACCAGGAAGCGGATCAGAAAAGACAGCTTGATATTATGTCCTTGACATCAAGAAACTAGAGGCAGTGGAGGTAGATAACTATCGCTTTCGAAGTTTTCTCAGTTGGGTTGTCCCCGATGTTATTTTATAATTTAAAGTTTTTGTTATAGAAATGTACAGAGATATTACGAGATGAACGTGAAAGCTCTTCAGTAAGCCAGCATCTTTGAATTGTAACACAAATTCTACACAGCCATATAGGATAGGGAAGGTGATTAGAGGATGATGCTAGGTTCAATCCCAGCTAACCCATCAGGAAAAAAAAAAGGGATGAAGGATGATGCTGGCTACAGAGTTAGTGGTTATTTTTTATTTTTATATCTGTCTGCAATTAGCTACTTTCTTTCTTACATATATAGTGAAGTCTTCCCAGCTTTCCAGTTTTTTGTCTCTATGCTAATATAAGAAAGTGGCTACAGATAGATATTAGTTACTTCAAAAGAATTATGCCATATCAATTTAATTTTACACCCGGAAGTTTCAACGATCAATCATATAAACCATATTCTTATCTCTGCATAATGTTTTGGCATATCCATTTTGACAAAAATTTAAATTGTAATGAAGATGAGATAGGTAACACTGTTGAGGCTTGATACTGTTAAAGTCTGAACCATGGACGTGAACACTTGGTTTTTCAACCATGCAAGAACAAAGTCTTCAGTGTTTACTGAGAGAACTTTCTTTGAAATTCAAATTGCTGGTTATTAACAGAACATTGGAAGCGATCAAAAGCAATTCCAATCTACCAACTAAACTAAACAAGTAATTTTTTTTATATTTTTTATTTTGTTTTTTATTTTTTATTTTTTTATCGGTAACGAAAGAAATTCATTCACCGCCCCTGAAAAGCAGCCCGAATCCAGAAACAGGTAATTTATTCGACTCCAGACTGAAAGGTTAGCAAGGAGCTACCCCAAGAAAAACCCAACCTCACTCACAGGGACACTGCCCCCAAAAGGCAGCCTGAATCCAGGAACAAGTAATTTGTTCGACTGAACAATTTTTTTACCAATTAAAGCTAGAATTTCAATAATAAAAAGAACGAACTTACAGCCGATTAAGAGAGCCATGCAGCGAGGTAATTTGCCCAAAGTGATAACAAAAACTGAGGGGAGAATCATATTGTAGATGAGAATCTTTACTTGTTTGAAAACCTTGAGGTCGCAGACACGCCGATTCAATCCCAGTATATTTGCTAAGCTACCCATAGATATATAAACCCTCACCTTAATACCTCCTCTGTGATCAGAGATCAACAAAATCTATTTTCCAGTGTGATTTTTTAATCAAATGATCATTTATGGAAACTACCACAGGTCACCCGTGCAGCCTTCCCTGGATGTGCCATATGATTTCCATGAGTATTTCCACATTTTGCTCCAATTGTCACACTTAACTCCACTAGACAGATTCAAAGCTAGCACGAATAAAGATACATAATTCCTAGTGATTCAAGATATCCTCAAATGGGAATTCAATATAACACCCTGGACAATAAGCGCGCAGTGGCATTAAGAAATAAATAAATAAATACCTCAAGGAGTGGGTGTTCCGGGCATATACAGTCAGAAATTTGATGTAGCTTATTGAAGTGCAGTTTACATCTTACTTGTCTTTAATAAATGGTGCCCCACTCTTAACATAAATTTAATCGGAAGATTCCGAAGAATAAGAATGACGGAAATAAAAGTGAAAGAACAGCATCTGCAAATTGAATACCAAGATGTCTGGCCTTCAAAAGCATAAAGCCTTTGATGAGTAAGAGTCAGGTCCCCTGTTCAAAGTTGCCTCCTTCGTGATCAGTTCATTCTATAAGGCTGAGAATTGGCTAAATTTCAAATATCTTTACTTAAAAAATAGCCCAAATTTACGTAGTAACATCAGCGCTTATTTTCTTGTTTTGGCTTAATTTCTAATGAATTTTTTTTTTGTTTTTAAATTATCGCAAAGCAAGTCATTGATTTTTCTGAAAAATTTTAAACAGTTAAGCACAGATCTCAACATGTTTTTGGACAGTTTGGGTCGCACTAAGAAGCTCCCTGCATTAGCAAGTAACACCTGATATTCACGTGACCAGGGCCTTCCAGCTCCGGGAGGACCCAAAATTGGTCGACTGGCTTTAAAACCCTCAAATATGTGGATGATGATGGGGAAACCAAGTAAAAAACTTACCTACAGTCTTAACTTTCATGTCCTCGTGTCCTTTTGAACTAGTATTTAATAATATGGGTCATATCTCTTATATATACCCCATCATAAATTTAAGGACTATAGAATGTTGGAGTGACCATCAATAAACACGAACCTTCAGTCCTTGACTACATTAGACTGATCTGGGTCATCCAATTATGGACCACCCCTTGAATGAACCATAGTATAAGATTAACATCGATCAGGTTTATGATCGAGCCTACTTGAGTGAACCATAGTAAAAGACTTGTGTGGACCATAGACAATAACTCTAATGACCATCCAAAAGCTCGATCATTGATCGGATAGAATCTTCCTAGAGTTGAAACTTTTAGTCTATGATGCATCTAAGATTGACCAAATTATTTGGATGGTTTGTATCAATGAGCTCATTCGCTCATTTCCGGTAGAGTTGGGGCACATTACTAACTTTCAAGGATAAAGTGTAACATCAACTGCTCTTCCTAAGGGTGGTGCTCAGTAGTTCTTATTGTCATGGTCAAGGTGTCGGTGTCGGTGTCGGTGTTGGTATCGGTATTGGTATCATGTTTCAGTCCACCTTGAACAGATTCGGATACGGTAAAGCCAATATCCGTATCAGTCAATATATTTGTACCATGACCATGGTATCAAAAATTGGCCGATACGTGTCAGTTTCGTCAGGAACTGATACAGATACCACCCCGATATGGTGCTCAGTAGTTCTTATTGTCAGAATTGTAAAATAAGAATCATTTACCGCTATTGTGCAAGTGTATGTACTATAATGAAAATTTGGTGACTGGTACATGGTTTTTTCTTCTGTACATGTGGCTGCTCATTGATCAAAGAATCAAACCTTTCCACATGATAGGCTGGTCAAAGGCAATGGATTGGCAGAAATCCAAGATTACATCTAGGAAGATCCAAACAACTTGATCGGTGCACTTTCGCATATTATTGTTGAAAAAATTGTTCAGATTTTGTTTGATTGTGAATTTAGTAGGCTCTATGATCTGAAACTTACGAGTTGTAACCTTTTTCTTATGGTGGAATGTCATAAATAGGTATATGTGTTTGCAAGAGCATGTGAGGGTTCATTCTGTGCTCCACCACAGAGTTTGGTGGTGCCTCTCAACTGGGACCATTGGAATGATGCATCATTAGTTGGATATACCCTGTCGGTGCCAAACCTACATGATTTTGAACTCAATATTTTATCCTTCCACCGTTTGGTCCAGATCGATCAATCAAAAGAAGAGTTTGAATATAATTGGATCACAACTGCAACAGGTGTTGCAGCTGTGAGATGTTTCTTATTGCAAAGTCAATAGTGATTGATGAAAATCACCAGAGGAACCAATAGGCTTTTAGTGTATCCTAATGCCAAGAAACTAAAGAGTAGCGGATAATCTCTCAGCCAGGAACGATATTTGAATTTTTCATTTGGGTCAGTTGATCTTTCCTCCATTTTATGTTAAAATCAAGATGATCATGGAAGCCTTAATGGGAAGCTTTCTGTGAAATGATATTTGTAACTGTACGCATTAGCAATTACTTATTGTATATTACAAGGAAGTTCTATGGAAAATTTCTAGTTTTTACCTCTTTGGTGATGAACAGTACCTATAAATTGAGATGCTGACTACCTAAAAGACTGAAATGATTTCAGATATGGATTATGGTTACGAGTGAAGTTGGGTTGGGTTTGGGTCAGTTAAGGTCAATTCTAATTATTAGAGCACTCAACCTGAACCCGACCTGATCCGTTTACTGAAAACCTCAACCCGAACCCGATCAGATCGGCTCAGGAAAACTTAGTTAAAATATAAGGTAGGAAGTCGGTAAAAGTCGGGCCAGATCGGATTCGGGTCAAGAAATCACAACCTGAACCAGACCCGTTTAATAATTGCGTTTTGATTTTCAACCCGACCCAACAGGTCAGAAATCGGAACCCAAATCTGCCCCGTGGTGGGTCGGGTTGCTCAACCCAACAGGTTGATCCGAGCAGTTTGCACCCCTAATGATGGTTGATGTTGACTTTTGTCAAATGTAAAATCCCAAAGCCAACCAGGCATCAATATTCAAAGCCTACTCTAAAGTGTTTTTTTTTTTTTATTATTGGTAAAAATAAGGATCCAATAAACCAGCGAGGAGCTGGAAAGAAAGAACAAAAGGGTCAACCAAAAACAGAAAAGAAATGAAAAACCCGAGGAAAGAAAAACAGAAAAAAAAAACTCTCTAGGAACCAAACCACCCCAAAACAGATAGGGGAGGGGTAAAAATCTTACAATTCTTGGGCCGCCTGCCCCCCGAGTTTGTCCAACACACTCCAAAGTGTTAACCTACATCAGAGGCATACTGTTTCTTGTTTAGTTCTTTTGTACATTTTTTCATCCTTTGGTATGTTATTGGGCTAATTGGTTCAACTGGAAGATGGTATGAGGAGACTGTTGAACCCATTTGTGAATATGTGTAGATATATATGTAAGAAGTGTGTGTATATATATATATATATATATATGCTGCAAGAACAAATCTTTTGGCATTTACTGAAAGAACTGGCTTTAAATTTTACATTACTCGAAGTTAACAGAAAATTGGCACTGTAAAAAGCGATTAAAATCAACCACAAAGGACTTACAAATCTCTGAAGAAGCCAATCATCGGTTTCGCTGAAGATGAGCACGCAAATGGATGCCTACGAGGCTTTCCTAATCGTCAAAAAAATGATCTTCAAATTGTTCACAATGGATATAGACTCATCGTAATTATATACTTCGTACTCCCAATCCTAGTTTCTCTTCTTCAACTCAGACCGATAGAATCTATTCTCCCTGTGATGCTTTAATCGAACAGACGATAATTTACGGGTAACTGCCTCCCAAATCATTTGCACAGCATCCCCTGGTTGCGACGGATACTGATACTCGAAATGGTGTTCGATTTCCTTTACACGATTCCACATTTTGATCCAGTCTTCGGGTTTGATTCCCCGTAGAAGATTCAGTAGAAAGCCCGGTTTGACGGCATCTGATGCACGTACAAAGATACAGAATTCGGAGTAATCCAGGACGTCCTCGAATGGGAGTTCGATATCATCGCTAATGATCACAGGGACGCAATGGCTTGCAATTGCATCGAAAAGGCGATTCGACGAGGGGGTGTCGCCAGCAATATTGAGGCAGAATTTTGATGAAGCCATTCCTTGGCCAGCGGTACTAATCCCGCTCCCTCGAGGAGTTCCGAAAGAAAAGTGGACGTCTTTCTCATCTTTAAGAAGATAATACAGTTCTTGACGAATGAAGCCACCCTGAAACATAAGTTCAGTCAAAAGAAATAGGAACAAAGGAAAGGGTACCTCTGTTCATGCCTAAATGATTACTTAGGACACCTACGTCTCTGAAACCCACTGAAACCCGTTGATGTCTTGGAATCAGATGATGGACAATGTTTTTCACCCCAATCTTCACCATAATGAATCTGGAGACCATGAGCGTACAATCAGACCGCAGCTTTTGATTCCACATGGCACAGATTCCAAAGAGGTGGACCTAAAATCACATGACACACATAACGCTCAAACGTGCTTTTAGGACCATTTGTTGGGGATCTGTACCACATGGAATAAAAAATGACTGTCTGATGGTAAGACCGCGTTCTCAAGATCCACTATGTGGAAGATTGGGGTGAAAAATGATCTCCATCATCAGATTCCAAGCAGTCAACGGCTTCGTTGGGTTTCAGATGTAGGTGCCCTCAGTAATCATGTAAGCGAGAACAGAGATGCCCTAAAGGAAATGACACAAGAACAGCATCTGCAAATTAAAACTTCAAAACATGCCGGAATCCCAAAGCTCAGAACTATGATAAATGAAAAAGCTGCTACTGCCACAACATCATTTACTTAGTGAATACCAATTAATGTCAACTAATGAAATTACGGATGACCCACTATTTAATACTATACATGCACCAATCACTACAAGCCTCATTTTTAATGGTGTGCAATTAATAAATGATGATCTGACAGGAGCAGCTCTCTACATGAAAATCAAGGCCCCTAGCAGGATGTCGAGGATAAACTTAATACGAATATATCTTTTGATTCTTTTTCTGTTTGCTCTAGTACATTACTGATAAAATAATGATTTTGTATAGGGTAACCTACCTGTTCCCAATCTAGATTGTGAACGGGTCACTGATATTTGGGATACGTGGCACTATTTTCATCAAGTGTCCTCAGTGATGCAAAGGACCCGATGTGAAGACCTGATAAGTTGAAGAGTGCATCAAAAAAACAGATCCATTGTGTGATTCAAATAAGCCAAACGATTTCAAATGAATGGCTAGAACTGATTTTGGAGATTTAGATGGTAACCTGTTCATTTTAAATGTGTTTGACCACTCTGAATCACACGATAGACATATTTTTTCAAGTCAATCTTTAACACCAAAGATCTCTATATTATGTTCTTCGCATCACATCGCACATTTGATGTAAAATAGTGCCATGTGGCCCATTCACAATCTAGAATGTGAAGGGGGGTCGGTCACCCTACACCAGCTCTAAAATAGTCTAACGATTTTTCGTTTTTAGTTGATATCCCCTATAATGTCATATGATATAATCCCAAGCCGATTCAATAATTTACTTAAATAATATTGAAAAAAGATATAGCTTAAGAACTTGAGATGAGTAAAAGTCATACAAGTCAAAATTCAAGGGAGCATAAATAATTTTCAGTGCCAAATATGGACTGGTTAGAACCACTAAGGCCCTGTTTGGCAAAGTTGCATCTGAAAAGCACTATTCAGAGGAAGGCATGTACTTGAGAGAGTGAAACTTGTCTGAAATTTGATGCACCTCTAGCTGAAATAGGCATTTGCTGCTTCTGAAAATGGTGTTTCAGAGAAGCAGGCCAATGTTGCTTCTCAAATATGAATTTATTAACAAGAAAATGGCAACGTTGCTTCTCAAACAACACATCATGTTGCTTATCAAGCAACGCTTTACCCTGAAAAGTGCTTTTTGGAAAAGTATTTCCAAAGGGCCTAAGCATTTCAGCTTTCAAGATAAATGAATCTAAATTAGTCCAGACTTCTGGAAAAGGAACTCTTTCAAGCGGCATGAACAAAGATAACAGTCACCAACAAATTTGTATAAACAGAAGAATAGTTGCCACAATTCTCTAGTTAAAAGCAATGTTACTGATTCGTAATTAGCGTGGTTCGAAACTTCGAATACGGGATCGCAAATTCGCGATTCACTAGATCCAGTGGAACCAAGTTCGCTGGTAGTAGGATGAGTTTTCAATAAAAACTAAAAGATATTTTAATAAGTTATAAAGAAATTATGAATTTTATATTCATAATATATAATAAATTTCCGCTCACTTAGCACCAACAACATACAAGGATCATCGGTTGGAGGAATGGCATCTAATCTAGAGAACAGGGATCGAAACCGCTACAAGCGAATTACTTTGCACGCAAGAGTGAAAAGTTATTGAGTGAATGGCCGGATCGCCATTGGTAGGCAAACCAGAGCGGACATTTATTAGATATAGAGAATTAGGCAACCCTAGTCTTTGTAATCTAGAGAACAATAGTCTTTGTAATCGTCTATCAGACGAATCGGAATGAGAAAGGATGAATGCTTCCATCAGTTGCTGCAAAATATCCATGGGTGGGACACTTGGAAAGAGCTGCAAGCTTTAACAATGAAGGCGGCTCTACAACTGAGTGGAATCACTACTTAAAGGGAAACGTAGCAGGAATCACAGTACCTTACACAAAAAGATTTATGTAATGAAGTACAAAAGACACTTGGCAGGAGCTGTGAAGCTCTTGATCAATTGCGGTTGCCTAGGAATCCAACCCATTAGAATGGTGACCAGGGAACTACTTGGGAAATGGCATTGGAGGTGTGAAATAGAGGATATTCAAGATTGATAAGAGTGATACACATCATAGGATGTGTATTGTATGTTTTAGGTAAGATAGGGATTGATTGGGGACAAATAGATATGATTAGAATTTTAGAATCCAATTGAATCCCATCCATCTCCTAATTCCTTAGGAAACCCTAATGCTTAGAAAAACATAATTTGTAGGATACCCCCATCCCTACCTCTAGCAAGCCTCATCTATTAAAGCCCCCTCTGTTCATGCCTCAAGGAATTGAGTGTAAGTACCCCCTACCCTTGTACTATCCCTTTCTTCTTTATCTTTTATTTTCATCTCTCCCTGACCCCGATTGATCCGTACTCCAAAATCATTGCAGAGTTAAGGTTAAAAAGGTGATTCACTTGCCTCCGGGCAAGGGGACCAACTTTGGGGCTTATTTTTATCATTTTTATCGTTCTTTCACCTTTTTGAGGATTGCAAGGTCAAACTGAAATCCTTGAGTAAAGGATTGCAAGGTCATCCCATGAGAGAGCCTTAGGACGCCAAACAGATTGATAGTTTTTGAATCAAGAGTCAAGTGACTAAACAGATGACAAATGTTCCCCCAAAACGAACAAAATAACTACCTTTAAAGAGAAAATGAGTGAGCAAGAAGTATGGACCGTATGGTGGTGGGAAGGAGATCCAAATGAGAAGTGAGAATAAATGGAGCAATGCCTTAAACGAGTTGCTAAGGAAGTGCTTGAGGAATCTAGAGGACAAAAAGATGAACAAAAAGAAACATGGTGATGCAATGCAGTCATTCAATAGTCAATTACCGAGAAGAAGTGTTTTAAAGAAGGGCAAAAAACAAGAACTGAAGATGATCTCGAAAGATAAAAGCTCGCCAAAAGAGTGTTGAAGTTATTAGTAAATATTAATATAATGGGTGTGTGGTACAATATTGTGGGTGTGTAAGTAACAGGGTTATTTAATATAAAGGCTAATGAGATGTTCTAATTTCATTAAGTCATTTACTCAAAAACTCTCTCTACTCTCTCTCTCTCCTTCTCTAACCCTAAACCTAAATGCTAACCTATCATCAGCTCAATCCAAACACTAATCCTTTAGTTGCTTAACTCCTATTTGGTATCAAAGCAGGACCCGTCAGATGAGGACAAATCAGTCCACATCAGCCAGGTCAACAAGGTTGACCTCTGTTGGACCCAAAATCACACCCATTCAGATTGGAATTTTTGTGGTTTTTTATTCTTTTGGAGCATTTTGATCTGAGGTGTGCTATTAGGGTTTTCGAAGGGATTTTTGCATCCCATTTTCTCCAACAGATTCACATTTTTGGGATTCCACTTCCCGTGTCAACCAGTTTTGCTACTAAGATTGAAGATGAATCGATTTTTCCATTTGGACTGAGTGGAGGTGGTTACATCGAATTTGGTTCAGTTTTGAACGTGTTCTTGATATTTTTTTGTGTTCTCTAACGGTAGTGGTTCAGGTATGGGCACTAATCTGGTTGTCTATTCTAACAGCCATCTATCTTTATGATTTCCCAGCAGTTTTGTTGTGGTTGTTGATGATTCGCCCATTTATCGCTGATTTTGTAATGACCCTAAAATTCTAAACAGAACTCGACTGCTTTGATATACATGCCTGGCACGAAAATCAAAATAAATTAAAATTTATGAAAATATTATTGGCAAAAATAATTTAGAACTTAGTTATTCGATCTTGATCTATTACTATAATACAATAAAATTTTGTAACATAATTATCGCTGCTTTGTTTAAACCTGTGTGGATAGTAGACCTGTTTAGGTATGTTTTGCAGTTTCGAAAGCGAAAATTCTTTGAAGAGAGGAAAATGTCATGACCCTAATTTTTGGGCATAGTGAATTATACTCATACCTTTTTGAAACTGGCATGTCGATTTTCGAGGACGAAAATTCTTTAAGGTGGGAAGAATGTAACAACCCGAAAAAAAATCAGACTCGAACTCGACTGACCTCGAGTGTGTGGTCGACACGAAAATCGATGTCATCATAGATTTTTATATAATAATAAATATTTAAATAATATTAGAATAACTTTGTACGGACGGATTAAGGTTTAAATGTGTGTTTGGGCCTTTAGTGTGAAAGCCGTGCACCGACACATTGTGTGCCGCTCAACACCGAAACCAAACTCTATTTCAAGTGGATAAGCCTAACACACTTTTGCAGTGTTATCGCTTCGCACCGAAACCAAACCCTTTAGCTAATTAAAAGGCAAAGCTTCTCAAAGAAGCTTCACCCGGTTGCAAGCCTTAGAGTTTGGGAGTTCTAGAGAGAGAGAGAGAGAGAGCTTCTTCCCCATGGAACCCTCATGAGAAACCGTGAGATTTCAATTTCAACTGCGCCGCAATCTCCGCAACCTTTGCAAAGCACATGACGACGGCCTCGCTTGAGTGTCCACCGTTGGTAAATTTCAACCGTTAGAGATCCGGGAACTACAAGCCATTCAAACCCCTTTTTCCTTAGAAGCCCGTTTTTCAAGAAACGCTCCACCTCGTGATCGCTAACCAAGCGTTGAAGAGATTAAGATCGATGCGTGGATCATGGACGACTTCATCTTGAATTCGTGGTGATCAATCAAGGTGAAATCGCCGTAGAAATTCGGAAGATTAGTTTCGAAACCCCTTTGGACAACGATCCTTAAAGGCGCGAAATCGATCGAAGAAAGGTTAGTTTTTCTTTGATTTTAATAGTTTAGATAGTAGAATAAATCCTTGTTTTAGTTTAGTGTGGATTTGTGTGTGATACGATGAAGATCGTAGAAGATTTGGATGAAAATAGATAAAAAATGACAAAAACTTATGGCTGTGCATTTCTGAAGGTTTTGATCGATCAATGTAGGTGATTGATCGATCAAATTGGGTGTTGATCGATCAATATAGGTGATTGATCGATCAAATTTTGTATTGATCGATCAATATAAGTGATTGATCGATCAAATTATATATATAATGATAAAAACAGCAAGTTAGGTTGCTGGAGGTTCATTCCCGACAGCATTGATCGATCAATGGTGAAATTGATCGATCAATATGATGATTGATCGATCAACGGTGAAATTGATCGATCAATATGATGGTTGATCGATCAATGGTGAAATTGATCGATCAATGGTGAAATTGATCGATCAATGTGGTGTTGATCGATCAATATAATGTGTTGATCGATCAATTTGACTGTGCCGACACTACTTCAGTGTTTTGGTCATAACTTTTTACTCCGAACTCCGATTGATGCGATTCTTGCGGCATTGGAAAGAGGACAACTAAATCTACAACTTTTATGAATTAACTAACTAATGAATAAATTGTTTTAATGATCAAAATTGAGCTGGAAGTTTGGCTAAGTTCTAAGTTAGCACGTTTTGACTGAAGTATCGATATAGCTTCGGTATTTTGGCCATAACTCCTTGTCCCGAACTCCGATTGACGCGATTCTTGATGCGTTGGAAAGAGTACGACGAGACATAACTCTTTTATGAATTAGCTAAATCTTTAATCAAATGTTTAAGTGTCATATTGAAGTGGGAAGTTGGGTCAAGTTTGAGTCAACACGAATTACCCATTTTCTCTGCTTTTGAGAAAACACTTAAATACGCCAATATTATTAATAATTAGGATCAATTTTATACATCATCATGTGTGATGTAGACTAAGAGTGAAGGTAGATAAGAACTTTTGACCGCTTTAGAGCGGCGTTGGATTTGCTTAGAAAGAGGTCCGACCGAGGTAGGGGAAAACCAACCTAAACCGCTTTTGAGTATGATTTCATGTTTATTTTATATCTGTACCCTGATTTCTGTTTTTAACAAGCATGTATGCATATCATAAATTCTTGCTATCTTTGATTGCTTCTGATTCAGATCCTAAATCGCTCGATTTCGCTATCTCGATCCGTGGAGGTCTATGTGTATGTGATTTGATGATTTAAACCAGATGATCCCCACCGACCCGGCGGTATATCCGATGCCGGCACACTTGTGCACCTGCTTGTAATCCTCGGCACAATTGCACTCCATAGATGAAGCATTGTTGCACTTTCAAAATTGTTCATGTGAGCCATTTATTGGTTGGGGGTTTCTATCGGACATTCCTGTTTACTCCGTGCTATATAGTCACGGGAGTTTCTTAAGTTAAATATACACAATTTAAGCTCTCTGATAATATACTTGCATAACATCTGATTTCTTGTCTAAAAGCTCAGTATTTGATTTGATTCGTCATGATTGTACGTTTCTGATTTGATTTCTGTTATGAGATAGCATGATCTGCATATTCAATTCATTTAGTTGGAATTCTTCTATTGAGCTATGATGTAGCTCACCCTGCTTTCTAAATCACTTTTAGGTTCTGAAGCGGTACTTTTCCTAAGACCGAGAGTGACCTGATTTCCACGATCCAGGCTGAGGCCGAGGACGAGGAGACTGACGTCCAGGCGGACGACTTTTATCCTTAGTCTGGGTATACGAGTCTGCTATTTTTGGGATTTTGTGTAAACCTTTGGATTATTGTGCGCCTGGTGGCCACTTCTGTATTTACTTTCTGTAGATATTTTCTTCCTTTTATAGTATTACTATACATTCTATTGGAACCATTATTAGGAACCATTGTTTTGGGTGATGGATGTCTATCACCATTGGTTCTTTTTGGTTCCTTTTTGGGAATGTATATTTTTATATATTTAGATACATGTTTGTTTTATTGCTTCTTTCTATTTTAAATGCCTTGCGATAACTCGATCTACCACTGCTGGACAGTGTCTGCTTGGTTTCCGCTATACGAGCAGACACTTCGTGATTTGTCCTGGGGATCATCCAGAGTATGATCCTAATGGCACGGATTTCTAGGTGCAGAAATCCGGGCTGTTACAGATTTAGGATTTTATTGGCATCTTCTTCAGCTTTTTGGTTATTGATGGAAGTCTTTGTCAAACTTGTGATAATATATTTGTGTAGCTGCTGTGACACTTTTTCTCTCTTCCGGTGGATTTTTTCACGATCTCAGCAGTTTTTTTTTTTTCTAGTGTCATAATGGGGGACAAGTATATTGGCATGAGCTCGGATAATCTCCCCTCAAGTATCACTACTATCAAACTAAATTCTTCCTACTATCTTCAATGGAAGAGAACCATTTCATTATATGTTTAGGGCGTAAGGAGGTGGTTCTTCTTAGTGGACCACCCCACGGCTTTAATCTGGATCCACTGACATAGCTGATTGGGAGGCAGATAATGCTATTATCCTTGGTTGGCTCTTTAATTCTATAGAGCTTAGCATTTTGCAAACTTTCATGTTCTATGAGTCTGCATCCCTATTGTGGAGTAAATGACGGGAACACCGACATCGTAGACATCGGATATGAACCTTTTCGCATGTACCGACACCGGAAGAAGCGGAATGGAAATCAAAACTAGGCGAAAAGGGAGTTCTGGAAATGAAGAGTGCGGGCACAAACCGCGAGGAGAACAGTATCAAGTAAGCCCTCGCTCGAGCGGTTAAATTCCTCACTCGAGCGACCACTTAAGCTCGCTCGAGCGGGCCCTCGCTCGCGCGGTTATAATCCTCGCTCGAGCGAGCTACAGTGACGAAAAATTTTCGTTTTTCGTTTTTTTTACCTATTTTAGTCTTTTATTATTTTAGGACTCTTTTATTATGAGTTTTATATCGTTTAGGGTTTTCTTAGCCTATATAAAGGCATTGTAAACACTCTATTAAGGATTGATTATTGATTATTGAATGAAAAGAGCTTTTGCTTATGTGTGCTTGAGATGAGCCTCTACGAAGAGTGAATCTTCTTCCCAAGAAGGGTTTGGTGCGAAGCCAAGGGTGTGAAGCCTGCCAATCAATCAATCTATCTATCTATTTCATCTTCTTTGTTTGTGTGTTGATCCTTACAATCCTAAATCAGCCATCATCCCTTTTAACATCCTAAACCCCAATTTTCCCTACACCGTGAATCGATCCGATTCAACAACCGTAGATCCCAGTAGAGTTATTAAACTTTCCGCATCAAATAATCAAAAGAAATCAGTGATCCCATCATTGAATTGAAAGTGCCCTAATCTGGAAAAACCTAGAGTTCTATCTCTAGGATCGATCTGCGCTGCAACATAACGGATCTAGCGCCCGGACTGAACCCTGCCTGAATTATGCGTGATTCTCCCATTGAATACTACGAAAACCTGAGGTATTTGTTATATTTTGCAAATTTTATTGTTTAATTTAATTCCAATTTAATTTCGGCAAAATCAATTATATCATTCACGTAATTTAGGGTCCCGTCCTGCGTCAGTTTTGGTATCAGAGCCCTAGGTTCTAGGTTAGGGCATACTGTGTGACATTGCATTCATTGCACTTTATTTTCATCACATATTATTTCAGTTTTGGCCAAAGTGTTCATCTTGCATTCCATTCTAGAGCCCGGCAGTAGTAAATTGTATCACCATGGACATGAGTGAGATTGCCGAAGCTCTTAATGGCATAAGGGCTGACTTAAAATCGATCAATGATCGAATGATTGTCTTAGAGGCAGCTCAAAGGACTCTCGAAACATCCAATGAGAGGTTGTTAGACCGAGTCAATCGGTTAGACGAGGGTGATGAGTACTTTGAACCACCCCGTGAGCGTAATGGTCCACGTTTTGAACGAAATGGCTACCAACATAATCGGAACCGGAATCATAGGTTTGATCATCATGGAGATGACTACGACCCGGAAGGGAGACTCCTCAAAAACGTCCGAGTTGAGTTCCTGACTTTCGATGGAAGGCTAAATCCTCAAGTCTTCCTCGACTGGTTATCCAATATGGACCAGCACTTTGAGTGGTTTGGCATGAGCGATGAAAGGTGTGTTAAACTTGCTAAGATGAAGCTCATAGGCCAAGCTGGACTCTTTCGGGTCAACGTTGAATGCATCAGAATGAATGCGGGTTGTACTCCCATTACCCATTGGGAGGACATGAAGGAACGACTTACAGAGAAGTACGTCCTTTCTTCATACTACCACCGTCTCCTTGACCAATGGCAAAATCTGCACCAAGGTAGTATGCCCGTATCGGATTACATTGGCAAATTTGAAGAGTTCATGATGAGGGCCAAGGTATCCGAAGACCCCCAAGTCACTCTAACCAGATTTCGTACCGGATGGAGACTTGACTTGCAAAAAGAGTTAGTCTCTCACCCTGAATGATATTTGAAGAGTTCATGTTGAGACTCTCACAGAGTGTTACACCGTCGTTCAAGACCTTGAATGATATTTGAAAATGACGGTGACTAGGCGATCTGAAACCGCTAAACCCACGCAACCCACATCTACCAATGTGAGGTTTAACAAAGGTAAGGGTTTACCCAGAGAATCCTCGAAGAATGGGTCTCATGTCAAATGCTATAAATGTCAAGGGTTGGGACACTTTGCCGCCCAATGCCCTACGAGAGACCCACAAAGGAATCTCTCCATTGACGGGGAAGGAGAAGAGAGTGAAGGAGTTTATGAGGAAGAGGTCTTTAAACCGAATGTCATACCTAGTGACGAGGAAGGTGATAGCATGGGTCGCGCTCTAGTTGTGAGGTGTGCCTTTGCACAGCCTCAACGGGATGAAAAGGAGGATTGGCGAAGGGAGAACATCTTCCACACCTTTGCCACATGTGGGACAAAGAGTTGTAGGGTAATCGTGGATAGCGGAAGCTGCACTAATGTGGTGTCAGAACATACCGTCACCCGCTTAGGACTTAAACCTGAAGCCCACCCGAGACCTTACAAAGTCGCATTGGTTGACTCCTCATCCATTCCCGTATCTCAGAGGTGTCGTGTACCCATACAGTTGGGTTCATACACTGACACCTTATGATGCGATGTGGTGCCGATGGATGTGGGCCACATTATCTTAGGGAGGTCATGGCTCTATGATTTGAACGTGACCATTTTTAGGCGATATAACGTTTGTACGTTCAATTACAAGGGCAAGAAAATCACTCTTAACCCTTTGGCTCCCAAAGCACCATCAATCAACAGAGTTGAGAAGAAGGGAGGTCAATCTAAGGCCATCAATATTGTGACCCCTTCAGAGTTTGAGATAGCATCGAAAGATGAGAGTGTTGTGTATGTCATTGTTACTGTTGAGAGTACTTCTGAGTCAGTCTGTGAGTACCCCAAGGAGGTAGAGCCCATCCTGAATGAATTTGCGGATGTCTTCCCCGAAGACTTACCTAATGAGCTCCCTCCCATGCGTGACATTCAACACGCAATTGACTTAGTTCCCGGATCGACATTGCCGAACCTGCCCCACTACAGGTTGAATCCGGTTGAGCATGCCGAGCTAACCCGGCAAGTCAGTGAGCTCCTTCAAAAGGGGTTCATGAGCCGTGTCTTTACTGCCGGCACAAAGATTACTCACACCTAAAAAAGATGGTACATGGCGCATGTGTGTGGATAGCCGAGCAATTAATAAGATCACAGTTAAATATCGGTTTCCCATACCGCGGCTTGATGACATGCTTGACATGATGGTTGGAGCCACTATCTTTTCAAAGATAGACCTTAAAAGTGGCTACCATCACGTTCGTATTCGCCCTAGCGATGAATGGAAAACCGCCTTCAAGACCAAAGACGGTCTTTATGAGTGGATGGTCATGCCTTTGGGCTATCCAATGCCCCGAGCACATTTATGAGGCTCATGACCCAAGTATTGAGGCCATTCCTTGGCAAGTTCCTTGTCGTATACTTTGATGACATTCTGATTTACAGTTCAGACAAGGAGCAACACATTATCCACCTGAGGTTGGTTTGCAAAACCTTGAGGGGAGAAAGGCTATTCATGAATCTCAAGAAGTGCACTTTCATGCAGCACTTTGTTGTATTCTTGGAATTCATTGTCTTGGTAGACGGGATGGTTGCGGACCCTACGAAGGTTAAGGCCATTATGGAGTGGCCCGAACCTTGAAATATTCATGAAGTCCGTAGCTTCCACGGTTTGGCCACGTTTTATCGTCGCTTCATCCGAAATTTTAGCACCATCATGGCTCCCATTACCGATTGCATGAGAAAAGGGGAGTTCCTGTGGAGCAAAGCCGCGACGAGGGCCTCTGCCGAGATAAAAGAGAAAATGTTTACTGCACCCGTCATGTGCCTACCAGATTTTTCCAAAGTCTTCGAAGTAGCATGTGACGCATCGGGTGTAGGCATAGGCGGAGTGATGAGCCAAGCAGGCCACCCTGTGGCCTATGACAAAGCAGAAATACTCCACCTATGACAAGGAGTTTTATGCGGACGTCCGATCTCTGTAGTATTGGAAACATTACCTGAGACCGCAGGAATTTGTGTTATTTTCTAACCACGAAGCCTTACGTTTCCTTGCTTCCCAAAAAAAGTTGAACCCGAGGCACGCGAAGTGAGTCGAGTACCTTCAAGGGTTCACATTTGTTTTGAAGCATAAGAGAAAATAAAATTCGCGATGCGCTTAGTCGTCGAGTCATGACTTTGCAGTCTATGAGCACCGAGGTCATCGGATTTGAGCAGTTTAAGCAAGATTACCCTGATTGCCCAGATTTCGGGGCAGAATACACTGCTTTCCTTGGAAATCCGAACATTAACTCCGAATATATTCTGCTGAATGGGTATTTGTTCAAAGGGAATCGTTTGTGCATCCCTCGCACTTCATTGCGTGACTTCCTCATCTGGGAGTTACATGCCGGAGGGATTGCCGGACATTTTGGGCGCGATAAAATCAGTGCGCTTGTTGAGGATAGGTTATATTGGCCTAGCCTTGTGAGAGATGTCTCTAGGGTCGTAAAACAATGTCGTACCTGCCAAGTTGCGAAGCATATCAAACAAAATACCGGCTTGTACCCCTTTACCCGTGTCGCACACCCCGTGGCAAGACGTCTCTATGGATTTGGTGCTTAGGCTTCCAATGACTCAACGGAAGCACGATTCCATTTTTGTAGTAGTGGACCGCTTTTCCAAGTTGGCCCACTTCATACCCTGTTTTAAAACCTCCGATGCGACTCACATAGCCAAATTATTTTTCGGGGAGGTTGTGTGTCTCCATGGTTTACCCCAGACGATTGTGTCGGATCAAGATGTGAGATTTACCAGTTACTTCTGGAAAACTTTATGGCACATAATGGGTACCATGCTCCAATTTTCGTCAGCCTATCATCCTCAAACAGATGGCCAAACGGAGTCCACCAATAGGAGCTTAGGTAATCTTCTCCGTTGTCTTATTGGTGATCACTCTAGGACTTGGGATTCTATTTTGCCTTTAGCCGAGTTGCATATAACAATTCAGTCAATAGGTCCCTAGGTATGAGTCCTTCTGAGGTCGTCCTTGGTCATAGGCCTAGAACACCTATTGATTTAATTCTTATGTCTGCATCCCATCGAGTTTCCGAGTCAGCCGATTCATTTGCACAGCATATACATGAATTGCATGCCGAAATTAGAAAAAGAATTAATGCTAGCAATGAACAATACAAAATATCTGTGGATGCGCACAGGCGCCTCAAGGAATTCCAGGTTGGAGATTACGTCATGGTTCGGGTTAAGCCTGAGCGGTTCCCATTGGGAGTCGCAAAGAAACTTCAGGCCCGTGGCACTGGGCCTTTTAAAGTTGTGGCAAGGAGCAGTCCTAATGCATATGATCTCGAGCTTCCACCTAATATAAGGGTCAGCTCTACATTCAATGTGGAGGACCTAATTCCTTAATTGGCCCCAACCCCACCCCCTCACAACCCCTTCCAAGCAGCCCCGAGCCCAAATTCCAGCCCCACCCCTGCAGCCCCTACCCTTCCCTTCCCCGCACAAGCAACACAGAGATGAGATCGAAGGGATACTAGATGATATGGCGATATCCACCCATGACGATGGAATTCAAAAGTACTTAGTCAAGCGGTTGGGAAAGTCGGACTCCGAGAACTCATGGTTAGCTGAAGACAAAGTGCGACGTTTGAACCCCGACATGCTCGAGCGCTATCACGACGCTGCTTCATCGGTGATGAAGCCTTTTCGGCCCGAGAGAATTGACGGGGACGCCGACATCGTAGACATCGGATATAGACCTTTTCGTGTGTACCGACGCCGGAAGAAGCGGAATGAAAATCAAAACTAGGCGAAAAGGGAGTTCTGGAAATGAAGAGGGCGGTCATGCGAGCAGTAAAGATCGAGCCTCGCTCGAAGGTTAAATTCTCGCTCAGTGGCCCTCACTCGAGCGACCACTTAAGCTCGCTCGAGCAGTTATAATCCTCGCTCAAGCGAGCTACAATGACGGAAAATTTTCGTTTTTCATTTTTTTTACCTTTTTAGTCTTTTATTATTTTAGGACTCTTTTATTGCGAGTTTTATATCGTTTAGGGTTTTCTTAGCCTATATAAAGGCATTGTAAACACTCTATTAAGGATTGATTATTGATTATTGAATGAAAAGAGTTTTTGCTTATGTGTGCTTGAGATGAGCCTCTACGAAGAGTGAATCTTCTTTCCGAGAAGGGTTTAGTGCGAAGCTAAGGGTGTGAAGCCTGCCAATCAATCTATCTATCTATCTATTTCATCTTCTCTATTTGTGTGTTGATCCTTACAATCCTAAATCAGCCATCATCCCTTTTAACATCCTAAACCATAATTTTCCCTATACCGCGAATCGATCCGATTCAATAACCGTAGATCCCACCAGAGTTATTAAACCTTCCGCATCAAATAATCAAAAGAAATCAGTGATCCTATCATTGAATTGAAAGCGCCCTAATCTGGAAAAAACCTAGAGTTCTATCTCTAAGATCGATCTGTGCTACAACTTAACGGATCTAGCGCCCAGACTGAACCCTGCCTGAATTATGCGTGATTCTCCCATGGAATACTACAAAAACTTGAGGTATTCATTATATTTTGCAAGTTTTATTGTTTAATTTAATTCCAATTTAATTTCGGAAAAATCAATCATATCATTCACGTAATTTAGGGTCCCGTCCTGCGTCAGCAAACTTTAAGAAAACTTCGCTCCTGCCCAGCATGATACATTTATCAACTTACAAGTGGTATAGCAAAGTGTAAGCAAGGAGATATCTTTATGGGGGAGTATTTCAGCGCTTTACAGAGCATGTGGGAAGAGCTCAGTCACTACGAGCCTCTTTCTAAATTTAGTGCAGATTGCCATTCTTATCTGTCAACATGAGCCCAGCAGAGTTATACTTTTCTGGAGGGGTCTACGTCTAGAGTATGAGCAAACTCGCACGCAGATTCTTACTACTTGACCTCTTCCATCCCTTAGTACAGTTTATGGGATTTTATTGTTTGAGGAGCAGCAACAATCTGTTATGACATCTACTCATGCTATCACGTCTTCTGAGAGCGTTGCTTTTATCAATGACTCTCCCTCCCAGGCTAGCCGTGGTAGACGATCTGACCGTGGTCTTGGTAGAGGCCGTGGTGGTAGGATGAGGTCATTCCTCTGTTGTTTGTTCTCACTATGGGAAGGTTGGACATGATCGCGATTGTGGCTACAAGCTACATGGATATCCAGATTCTTTTCTGACGAGATCCTAGGCTCACACTGCTGCCGCTTCTGGGTCCTAGCCTGCCATAGATGTTCCCACATCGTCTTCTTTAGAGTCACTGGGTACCTTACACGTTGATATTCTCGAGATGGTTCATGCTGAGATGAGATCACAGGCACTTTCTACATCCATTGTTGCATCTAGTTCTACTTCTGTGGTTAGATCTTCAGGTACATCTGCCCTTGCTGGTTCCACCTCTTCATATTCTCCTCTCTGGGTCATTGATTCTGGCGCTACAGACCATATGACAGGTGAGTTTCAGGGCTTTTCTACTTTTTCTCCTCCTAGTACATCAGTTCAGGTTCATATCGAGATGGTTCCTTTACTCCTGTTCTAGGTGTCAGACTATCTCCATCACTTTCCTTGTCTCATACTTTACATGTTTCTCATTTCTTTACCAATTTACTCTCTGTTCGTAGTCTTGCAAAACAGTTAAATTGTCGTGTAATTTTTTATCCTACTCATTGTGTCTTGCAGGAGCTAACTACGAGGATTGTTGGTAGAGGCATAGAGAGTGAGGCTCTCTACCTTTTTGACGCTGGAGTGGATAGTTTGGTTGCTTCAGCTACTGCTACTGTTGATGCTACTTCTACTTGTTTTCTTGATTTTTATCTTCTTTTGATGTTACTAGTAACACTCTTGTTTTATGGCATGCCCGTTTGGGGCATGTAGGATTTAAAACTCTTTATGATTTCATTCATACTTTTAAATCTTTATGCACTTCTAACAAATTTGAATGTGAAATATGTCAACTGTCGAAACATGTTCGTAGTTCATATCCATCTCATATGCATTATTCTTATGTTCCTTTTAACTTGATACATTTTGATGATTGGGGTCCATCCCCTATTGTTTCTTTAGATGGCTTCAAGTATTATGTTATCTTTGTGGATGATTATTCTTGTTGAAACCAAAGATGAAGTCTTTCTTAAATTTCAAGAGTTTCACTCAATGGTGAAGACACACAGTATGGGGGTTCTCTTAAAACTCTACATACTGATAATGGAGGTGATTATACTTATCATGCCTTTGATCAATATCTTAGTCACATGGTATGTCTCATCAGTTGTCTTGTCCTTACACTCCTCTCCTAATTGGTGTCGCAAAGCGTACTGTTACGGTGTCACTCTTCCAGCAGTGTCAGCCCGTGCGGCACCTAACGCCCGTTGCGCTAAGTCAGCCATCTCTGATACCAACTCTCGCGGGGGCGTCCTTCGACGCGCCATCAACCCGCGCGGTGCCTCGCTATTGCATGCAACGAAGCCAACCAATCTTCTCATAAGCTCTGATACCACCCGCCTAGAGGACGGGAACTCCCCCTCATGGTTACCTTTGTTTCGCGGCCTACCACCCAATGTATCGTGCCCCTTACGACACGCTCGCTTGCACCAATGTGCCTCGTGCTAGCGTGCTCAACTGAGTCCCACACAGCCTACCTTCGTGTGTGTTCCGAATTACTAGCACACTCCATACTTGGCCCACATGCTGTCGTGCTCAACTGAGTGCCACACAGCGCTCAAGTGTTCTCGCGAGGTTGCCCAGCCGTATGCATCGCGACGCGTAGTCCGGGGCCACACTTCAACCTCACCTTGGGTGCCACACGGCATCGCTGCGTCGACGTCTTAGGCCCACCCTTTCAGGCCTAGGAGACACTTGCGCCCCCTCTGACAACGCAAGGCCCCGTGTGTAGGAGAATAGCTCTACAGCTCCCTTCCCCCATATAAGGGTAAAACAGTAATTCAGCCAAAATAGCAGGGGAACCTCAAACCCCTTGGTTTGACATACTTTACTGTTCACACTACAACGCCCCGGATCGCTAGCCCACCTGGCCATGTCGCGTCCGTGTCACGACCCCCATGCGACCGTGTCACGTCCTCGTAGCGCGACCACGTCGCAAGGCCCTCCTGGCCCCATGATGCGTGCCCCAGGCACGAAGTCACCATTGCCTCTACGCGAGGACAAGCGGCTCGAGTGGCGCTACGGATGGCCCGGGTAGCCACGTTGCGTACCTCCGTCACATCCTCCACTCAAAATTGTCAATGCCCTCGTTGACGAGAAGACACTTCTTAACCTTGAATGTGCCCTCACTCGATGTTGCAGTCTTTGAACTCCATGTCTTCACTACACTCCATCGACGCTCTGTCATTGCATAACAAAGTAGCAAGCCACTAACCTTTCTGCAGTACTAGGTAGCTCGATGATGTCGCATGCCCTCTTGACACCACATCGTGTGCCCCAGGCACCAATACTGTCCATGCTATCTTGTTCATCAGCGCTTCCGCCTCACCTCAAGCCCCAAGACTGTACATGTTGTGTTGTTCATCGGCGCTTCCGCCTCACCTCAAGTTCCAATTCGAGGATGTCGCGTGCCCTCTTGGCACCACATCGCGCGCCATGCTGGCACCAATTAGCTCACTAGTATCATCCCTTCTGGATCGAACTTGGCTCTGATACCAAATGTCACGGCGTCACTCTTCCAGCAGTGTCAGCCCGTGCAGCACCTAACATCCACTGTGCTAAGTCAGCCATCTCTGATACCAACTCTCGCGGGGGCGTCCTTCGACGCGCCATCAACCCGCGTAGTGCCTCGCTATCGCATGCAACGAAGCCAACCAATCGTCTCATCAGCTCTTATACCACCCGCCTAGAGGACGGGAACTCCCCCTCGTGGTTACCTCTGTTTCGCGGCCTACCACCCAATATATCGTGCCCCTTACGACACGCTCGCTTGCACCAATGTACCTCGTGCTAGCGTGCTCAACTGAGTCCCACGCAGCCTGCCTTCGTGTGCGTTCCGACTTACTAGCACACTCTATACTTGGCCCACATGCAGTCGTGCTCAACTGAGTCCCATGCAGCGCTCAAGTGTTCTCGCGAGGTTGCCCAGCCGTATGCACCACGATGCATAATCCGGGGCCATACTTCAACCTCACATTGGGGGCCACACGTCATCGCTGCATCGGCGTCCTAAGCCCACCCTTTCAGGCATAGGAGACACTTGCGCCCCCTCTGGCAACGCAAGGCCCCGTGTGTAGGAGAATAGCTCTACAGCTCCCTTCCCTCATATAAGGGTAAAATAATAATTCAGCCAAAATAGCAGGGGAACCTCAAACCCCTTGGTTTGACATACTTTACTGTTCACACTGCAACGCCCCGGATCGCTAGCCCACCTGGCCATGTCGCGTCCATGTCACGACCCCCATGCGACCGTGTCACGTCCTCGTAGTGCGACCACGTCGCAAGGCCCTCCTGGCCCCATGAGGCGTGCCCCAGGCACGAAGTCGCCGCTGCCTCTACGCGACGTACAAGCGGCTTGAGTGGCGCTACGGATGGCTCGGGTAGCCACGTTGTGTACCTCCGTCACAGTACCCACAGACATCTTCTTAATGTGACGCTCACTATTACGAGATATGCATGTACATAAGTCTTATTGGTCAATGGCATTGCTCACTGCTTATTTTTTGATTAATCGTCTTCCTACACGTGTGCTTCATGGTGGCATTCCTTATAAATACATGCATCCTCAAGATATTTTGTTTCATAAGCATCCAAAAGTGTTTGGTTGTGTTTGTTACTTTGTTTTGTTTAGAATTTAAATCCAAGTAGACAAAATAAAGCTATCAAGTGTGTCTTTATTGGTTATTCTCCTCAATCAAAGGGATATCGTTGTTATGATCCTTTCACTCATCGAATCTATGTCTATGGATGTTTCCTTTTTTGAAAATGTGGCATCTTTTTCTACTGATCGGGTGAGTCCTGCTTCTACTATTGATATTCCTCTGTTTGTTCCTATTGTTGCTCCATCATTAGGGTATCAACTCAAGCAGAAAACTTATCTGACTTACCAACGTTAGAAGCGACATGGTACCTCCTCTATGCCACCGCCTCCTTTCTCTTCACATTCTCCTGTAAGTGCTTCTTCTCCTTAGTTTCATTTTCAATTATTTTTTATACTCCCACTGATGTGTCTGATCTTAATGTTCCTATTGCCTTAAAAAAATGAGTTTGTACATGTGCAACTACCCCATATCCCACTGCCAAATATGTTTCTTATCAGCCTCAATCAGACCTTTCTTTCTAAGGGGGATACCATCACCATTCCTCGCTCTGTCCATGCTGCCCTGGCTGATCCTCAGTGGAAACTAACAATGCTAGAAGAGATGTCTGCCTTGCAAAAGAATCACACATGAGATGGTGTACTCTTCCTCCAAAGAAAACTGTTGTGGGTTGTAAATGGATATTTACTATTAAGTATCACCAAGATCGCTCATTTGGTTGTTCATGGGCATAAGCAGACCTATGGTTTAGATTATGATGCTACGTTTGCTCCTCTCGCTAAGCTCACATTTGTTCGTGTGCTTTTTATCTATTGCTGCAAATCAGAATTGGCAGTTCTTCCAGTTGGATGTCAAAATGCCTTCTTAAATGGGGATCTTCATAAGGAAGTTTATATGAAACCACCCCCTGGCTTCCTACTTCTGGGGGAGTCCTCGTCACATGTTTGCCGATTACGTAAGGCTATCTATGGGTTGAAGCAGTCACCCCGAGCTTGGTTTCATCGCTTTGGCAGCATTGCTCTTGAGATGGGATTTCAGAGATGCTAGTCTGACCATACGGTGTTTATTCATTTTAGTCCAGCGTGCCGTACTATTTTGGTAGTGTATAGAGATGATATCATCCTCACAGGAGACGATTTAGACTTCATTCTGTATGTAAAAGTATTTTCTTGGTCTGGAGATTACTCACTCACGAAAAGGCATCTTTCTATCTCATAGAAAGTAAGCCTTGGACCTTCTCAAGGACACTAGAATATTGAATTGTAAACCTGTTTCGTCGTTTAACTTTGTTATTTTTGCATTTGGCTACAATAGAGACCACGTAATTGTGGGGGAAGCGGGTGTGCAAGAACACTTGTCGCCGCGTAGCCGGACTTTACTCAGTTTTATGCAAATGAGGTTTCCCGGCTAGACCTGAAAAATCGGGTGTCGGCTCCGTAGTTAAGCCATGGAAGGTGAAAGCCTTCGGGCTAAGTATCTACATACATTCTCTTATTTAATAGCCAACTGGATGGACACCTTGTACACTTTGTCCATGCCTCCAAGTTTCTTTGTTTTCGTTTGTGTTGTACTTCTGTTTTCCTATTTTGTTTTTGCATTCGCTTTTTCCAGTAAAACATCTCATTGGCCTCTCTCTCTCTCTCTCTCTCTCTCTCTCTCTATATATATATATATATATATATATATATATATATATATATATATATATATTACATAGGCATTTGCTTCTAAAAGAGTAGCATTCTTGCTCTCGTATGCATTAAATAATTTTTTACACATGGCATTCATTGTAATTGCTTTACAAACATCAAACTGAGCATTGGAGGACCTGTGGCATCGCAAATGATTTCTGTCCTTGGGGCTGACTGTGGTTTAGGTACAGTGCAGGAGTGTAGATTAAGCAGCTCCAAATGCATAGCATCCTAATTATTGGAAATTTTAAGACTCGCTACACCCTAGCTCCACAGAAAAAGTGGAGCTTAGGCAGTTTCTCATTATTTCACGGATATCAGAGCATGATGAGTTAACCTCATAGGAGAGACACCTTTACAGGTGTTAAAAATTTCATGTGTACCATCACAAATGCATATAGCTGCAAAATCTATTTCATAAAGGCACACAATTCCTTAAAAAGATAGACTTCTCGATTGTCAACAGGGTAGGAGGACAAACCCTTAAAGTTACAGTCCTTCTCGTAACTATAATATTTATGTACTAACTATAAATTATTAATGTGTTCTGTTATGTGGAGACGAAACATACTGAGAAGCCAGAATGGAACGACTTCATGAGTTGGTAGTTCTTTCTTTTCTCGCCCACTTTCTATCCAAGCTGGTCTAGGCTTGGCTTGAGAACCTCTATCCTGTCCTTTTGTTGTATACCGTGTACTTTATTAACATATTTTTAGGTAAAAATATCTTTTACAACAGTAACATATTATGATTGATATATATATATATATATATATATATATATATATATATATATATATATAAAACACCTCATGTAAACCCCCACATCAGATAGAGAGAAGTCCAGAGCCTGGGCTATGAGGTGCGACTGGCTCTTTCATTTCTCGACACGTTGGGTGGGAGCGAAACGTAATGTCGATGCCACGAACAAAACAGGAGCAGGGACCTAAGCCCAGAATCGGACAATATCGTTGGCATGTGGATCCGGGTAGTCACAGAATGGTATCAGAGCTGAGGACGGCTATTCTATAAGGTGGGGGATTTGTAATATCCCACATCGGATAGAGAGAAGTCTGGAGCCTGGGCTATGAGGTGCGCCTAGCACTTTCATGTATCAAAGCATTTTGGGTGGGGACGGCCAAACGTAACACCCATGCCAAGAACAAAACCAAGGTGGGGACCTAACCTAGAACCGGACAATATCGTTGGCATGTGGGTCTTGGTTGTCACACCTCATGTTTGTGTCTAACACCAACACGTGATCTATTCATCACAAAAGAAAAGAAAAAAAAAAAAAAAACAACAACAACACCACATGGCATGTTGCCGTCATCTAAATCCAGTTTAAAATCATAGTCCTTGCACTTGAAAATTTGCATTCGATTCAGTTTTTGAAATCAATCAGAAGGGAAACACGAGTAAAATAATATATGAGTTCTCTAACCTAGTAATACCTTTTTGGTGGCAAGGGCATGAACAGAATTCATTCAAACAAAACATAAATCAGCTAAACTAATCATCCTGCAAAGTAGTAAAAAAGGTTCAAAACAAAATTCCGAAAAAACCAAAAACAGAAGGGAACTAGGAGGGAAAAACTCACAGCTTTCCTGTATATCGCTCCTTGGAAATATACCAAGATGGGTCGGTCTTCAAAAGGGGCAGAGTCATCCCCAATGCTGTGGACAACGTGCATGTAAGGAGCAACTATGTCCTTTCTGATGTTTGCTATCTCAGGTGGAAACCTCCCAAAATCTGCAAGCACAAACATAGCAGACCCGAGTCTCCTCCTTGCGTCCAACATGCTGTTCGGATGATGGGCCACGATCAAGTGATCCTTTCCGCCCCATCTCTTCCACTCATCACGACTCATCAAAAACTCCACCAACTTATCCTGTAATGCCTTGTTCTTACTAACTTTCTCTTTCCCATGTATCTTAGAATACCTATTGTAGCTCACCGACGAGAAGAATGGTACAAAAATTATATTTGCCTGATTCGAATCATTTACTCTAACCACCCCACAAGGCCTAACAACTCCCAGAGCGTTCGATGACAGGAGATCCAACGTAAGCCAATACTCGATACTGTGTTGCAAATTCAACCCACCAGCGTATTCCGGAATGTTATGTATACGAACTACATTCGGCCATACTTTATCGTCCTTTGCTTTCCAACCCAACAATCCAAAATGGAATTCAGTAGGCAAGTCATACATAAAAACCTTAAGAAATGCCTCATTTGGGTTACAAGCTTCCCTACTCCTTTTTCCTGAGATCTTCAATTCCTTGTCTCGAGTCCCCGAAAAGGGTCTTTTCGTATCGAGATTTACTATAGGAGAAGCCATGGAATCGAGTTGAGGATGCCTATTGCTACTAATACCAATACTATTGTTATTAAGAAGCATCAACATGAAAACTGATTTGGGTATCAAGGAACTATTACTAAAACTCAATAAGAAGAACCAAGAGAAGATCAAAAGGAATATGGAGATGCTGATTAGGCAAAAAAGGAACTTTCTGGTCTCATATTTAGATGGCTGCATGTTTCTTTCTAGCATAGAAACCACAGGTTCAGCTTCTAAGATTCATCTATTCGATACTAATTCCCAAAAATCAGAGGTTATAACTCTTACCCATTACAGAGAACAGCTTCTTTTCCACAAAATAAATGAAAAGGTAGACTACCCATATCTTTTTGGGGGGTTATAAACTTAAACCCTATTGTTGGCCTTAAACCCTGATATGGGTTTAGTTTTGAATTAGCAGATTTCAAACTGTTGATAGATATCATGCAAAGATCCTACTATAAATATCCACTTATTTTAAGTCATACCCATCAAGAAGAACCAAAAACATTACCTTTTTAAAATCTCTTCATACCTTTAGAATCATGAAAGCTTGCTAAGATATAACTGATTCGCTTAAACCCCAAAAGCTTCTTCTCTTTATATCTATCAACAACAATAAACCACTAAGTTTATACAAAAAGAAGAAAAGAGAGAACATATGGGTTTCTTAGTAGCGTGGTTTTAATTTCATGAGTTCTTGAGATTCATGAAAATTTCACCTCAAAAGGGCATCTAAAGGTTTAAACAATAATTATAAATTTTGAGAAAAACAAAAGCTACTTGGCTTATTCCTTTGATGATTAGTAAAGTTGGGTATGAAAGCTCAGTGCTTAACAACTTAATGAATACTGATTAGTCTCCTCTGAAAAGCTTAATTATTTATACTAAAAAAAGTGTTTTTAACTGTTAGTTAATTTAATTTATAGAACTGTTTGTATGTTATATGGAACCAGCAAAGATAATGGTTTCGAAGTGTGGCTGGTATAAATAAAATTTCACCAATCCGCATAAGATTTAAATTTAGAGTTTGATCAGACAGTTAGAATTCTCTAATCCCCACAAGCTTTTGCCCATGATCTGATCTTGATCTAATGAGATTGTGCATAAGGAGAGTATGAATTTCAATGGTATTAAGAACTATAATAAATTTGTTCAGTTTTCTTTTCTGTTCATTATATGTGGTGTTTCGGCAAAGCACTAAAGCGTGTTTTTGAGTGGCGTTGGTAGTTTGAGAGGGCATTTGGCATGTTGTTTGGAATAGGAAGAGACAGCCACATCAACAGACGGCCAAAGGGGACGGATTCTAATCGGGTATTCAAATGCCACATGCAGCTCCATATATATATATATATATATATATATATATATATATATATATATATATATATATATATATGTAAATATGGCAAGCTGTCCGCATAGTGACAAATTTTGTTTTCGGGAATTTTTCCGTGGGGGGTCCTTTCGGTACATTTCGGATTAATTTCGATACTTTTCGGAAAAATTTCGGGAAAGTTTCGGGGATTAAAAATATATATTTAATATTTTTGAAAATATTTTAAAAAAATTTACCAAAATATACCGAAAAATACCGAAAACTGAAATTTTACCGAAATTTTCGTTTGACCCCCATTTCGCGAAATTTCACCGAATTTCGACAAAATTTGGCACTATGGTTTTCCGTCCTCTATGGGAGGACGGTCACTATCCTCCAAGATTCCACATGGAGGTCCGCGTGGCACCCAAAATATTATTTCATTGCTTAAATCATCTTTGAAAAAAAAAAAAATTTACTCATCTCCACTGTGTGTTTTTTGAACCGTAAAATGTGGACCAATGAAGCCCATCAAACTTTGACTTGTGGGTTTAAAAAGTTTTTTTTTTTAATTTATTTTTTTAATATTGATCTATACCGTCCATTTGTACTCCACGTAGATCTTGGAGGATGGTCACCATCCTCCATTGGAGGACCACGTGGAGTACAGGTGGACAGTTTAGATCAATATTAAAAAAAAAAAATCGAAAAATAAATTTTAAACCCACAAGTCAAAGTTTGACGATTGTCATTGGTCCACATTTCACGATTCAAAATATACATGTTAGAGATGAGTTTTTAATTTTTCTTTTTTTTTAAAGATGATCTAAGCAATGCACCCAAGGTCCACGTGGGAGGTTGGAGGATGGAGGCCTTTTCCTATATATATATATATATATATAGATATGGTTGTTAAAAAAAGAAATTCAACCATTTGATTACTAAGTAAAATTTGATAACCCTTAAAATTCGTAAAATAATCTCTACCATCCAATTTTTATCATTCAATCAAAGGTTGTATAAGAAGCGGATTAAGATGAGCACTTATGACATACACACAATTTTAAATATTTCTATCGCTTTTTATTTTTCTAATTATTATTTATAAAATTACGATTGAATAGGATGTGACTCGATTGATGTAATATCGGCATTGTCATATTTATTGAATACAAAGTTTGGGTCGAGTTGGACATATGTCATTTTCTTAGTACGCAACCAAAATTTTTGCCCGATCCAACCCGTTGAAAGCCTTGCCCTGATTTTATATTATTTTGGTCGTGCTAGGACCTGCTTAGAATAGGGGTAGGGCTCAACCAAGGTATCAAACTGGGTATCGGACATCTTGGAGCAATACATACCGGTCTCGCCGAAGGAAAATATATATACATAGTTTGGGTCAATATGTACCGGTCTCGCCTCTATGTTCAACAAAGTGTTGCGTATCTTACGTAAATTGGGATCATACATGTTAAAATCTTTTCTCTTATATTCCTTCTTATTCACATACAAAGAATCTAAATAATAGGAAAAATTATTTTTGGCTATACAAATATTATGGCTAGTATCATGGGAGACCCTTAATAGAAGGGATGCTGTATTTACAACTAAATCAAATCTAACAACTCACGCCAACACTCCCCCTCAAGTTGATGCATACAGATCTCTGATGTGCAACTTGTCAAGTGAGTTGTGAAAATCTTTGCTTGATACTACCTTTGTGAGTATGTCTGCAAGCTGGTCTTTAGACTTTACAAATGGGAACCGAATTATTTTTGCTTCTAAATTTTCTTTGATGAAACGCCTATCCACCTCTACATGTTTGGTGCGATCGTGTTGTACTGGATCATGAGAGCCAACAATTGCAGCTTTGTTATCACAGAAGAGATCAATCTCAGAGGTAGGAGCAAAACCAACTTCGGCAAGCAGTCTTTTGATCCAGAGAAGTTCACAAAGTCCTTTTGCCATTCCCCGGAATTCGGCCTCTGCGCTTGAAAGTGCCACTACTTTTTGTTTCTTGCTTCTCCATGTAACAAGGTTCCCCAACAAACATGAAGTAGCCAGAAGTGGATTTTCTGTCTGAAATACTCCCTGCGCAATCTACTTTTTGATGGTTGTTCTTGGAGAACATAAGTCCTTTTCCAGGTGATGACTTCAAATATCAAAGTATTCTGGTCACTGCGTCCATATGATCCTCACTAGGATTGTGCATGAATTGACTAACAACACTCAACATTTGTAATATCAAGACGGGTATGAGAGATAGATAAGTTTTCCAACTAACCTTTGGTACCTTCCTTTGTCTGTTGACACTTGGTCTGGGTACTCTTCAAGTTTGTGGTTTTGAAAAATTGATGTGTCCTCTAGTTTACACTCCAACATTCCCAATTTCCCACTTCAATTAATTAAACCAACACATATTTTCTCTGAAAGAGAAAAATACCTTGTCTTGATCTAGCCACTTCAATCCTCAAAAAGTATTTGAGACCTCCTAAGTCTTTTATCTCAAATTCAGTTGCTAGCTATTTATGAAGCCTGGATATTTCTTCTTCATCATCTCCTGTGATGATCATGTCGTCTAGATAAACTATCAAGGCGGTTACCTTGCCCAGTCTGTGCCTCAGAAATAGGGTATGATCTGAGTTGCTTTGCCAGAAGCCGTACTTCTTCATTGCCAAGCTGAATTGATCAAACCACGCTCTAGGTGATTGTTTCAAGTCATATAGAGCTCGCTGCAGCTTGCATACAAGCTCCATGTTTGAGGATGTCGTGTAACCTGGAGTAATGTCCATGTAGACTTCCTCTTCAAGCTTGCCGTTGAGGAAAGCATTTTTGACATCAAATTGAAGTAGTGGTCATTCAAGATTAGTTGTAAGAGATAGCAATATTCTAAGAGTGTTTAGTTTAGCAACAGGCGAAAAAGTTTCTTGATAGTCCACCCCATATGATTGGGTATATCATTTTGCTACCAGTCTTGCATTGTACCGCTCAATCGATCCATCTGCTTTATGTTTGATGGAGAACACCCACTTATATCCTATTGGCTTTTTTCCTTTAGGTAAAGTGACAAGGGTCCCCGTGTCATTCTTTAGTAATGCCTCCATTTCTTCTTTATCGCATGAGTCCATTTTGAAGCAGATAGAGCTTCCTGAACACTCGTTGGAACATGACTTGAGGAGAGTACATGTACAAAAGCTTTTAGAGGTCCGGATAGCCCTTTAGTAGACACATAGTTGGCAATTGGATATTTCGACCTCCGTTCCTCAATATTTGGAGAATACCTATTTGGTGGCTTGCCATGATTTTGCCTGAAAGGTAATGTGTATCCAACAGGAGTATTCATATTTGAAGGTCTGTCAGGAGTGCTTACTTCAGGAGTATTCTCAAGAGATGGGTCTGCAGATACTGAAGAAGGGGGGGAACCTTCTGGAGGTGTATCGGTCTCAGGAGACACATCCGGCCCTGGAGGCCCATCCTGCTCTAGAGACCCTGTACGTGACCCTTCACTAGCCACTATTTCAGTTGGCCAGTCAAGGTATGACCAATTTTGCTCTTCACCCTGTATCTCCCCATGAAGTGCAGAATTGGTAGCTATGGAAAAATAGGTTTCAGACTCCACAAAAGTGACGTCCATAGTCACATAGATACGTCTGGTAGAGGGGTCATAACATCGGTAGCCTTTTTGGTGTACAGCATAACCCAAGAAGAGACATCTGAGGGTGCACAGGTCGAGCTTTGTCCATTATTTCTTATGCAGGTGCGCATAAATTACATAGCCAATATACCCGAGGAGGAAGCATGAGTACCGTGGGTAGAGGTACATGGGATGTTAGGGCCTATAGTGGGGTCTCAAAATTGAGAGCCTTGGTGGGCATTCGGTTAAGTAGATGTACTGCGGTAGCAACCATGTAAGACCAATACCGAGATGGGACGTGGGCCCAATGAAGTAAAGCACGTGCAATTTCAAGAATGTGACGGCTCTTTTGCTCAACCACACCATTTTGTTGAGGTGTCTGTGGGCATGTGGTCTCATGAAGAAGACCATGTTGCTCACGATAAGCACGGAAGTGGTGATTAACATATTCTCCACCATTATCGGAGCGGAGAACCTGTAGTTTGGCTGAAAATTGAGTTTGTATCTTGGTATGGAATGATTGAAACACTTCAAACACCTCATCTTTATTTTTTAGGTGGTAAAGCCAAGTCATGTGAGTACAGTCATCAACAAAGATTACAAACCAATGAACACCAGAGCTAGTAGACGCAGGAGACGGACCACATACATCGGAATGAACTAAAGCAAATGGAATATTACTTTTATTCATGTGCAATGGATAAGAAGCATGGTGACTCTTGGCTAAAATACATGTTTCGCATTGAAAGTCAGAAGTCACCACATGTGAAAAAAGAGCAGGAAATAAATGTTTCATATAACCAAATGAAGGATGTCCCAAACGGCGATACCACAACCAAATCTATCATTCTCTGATGGTTTCTTGTATATGATGAGCACGACCTACACTAAAATCTTTCAGGTAGTATAGTCCCCCCCTCTTAGTACCACACCCAAGTATCTCCTTGTTGAGAATATTCCGAAGTAAACAAAAAGAAGGATAAATAATGACTGCACAATTTAATTCTGTAGTAACTTGACTAACTGAAAGTAATTTGTGCGAAAGTGTTAGAACAAGTAAAAGTATGAGATAAAGTGAGAGATGGAGAGAGAGGCACATAGTCGGCCCCTGTGACTGGAGAGCGAACCCCATTAGCATTTACAACACTTGTTCGTCGTGGTGGAGATTTCTGGATAAAATCGTTTTCATCAAATGTCATGTGGTCAGTGGCCTCGAAGTCGAGTAGTCCAGCACCACGGTCATTGTCCAGAGAAGAGGTAACAAGTGCAGAACCAAAGTTACCTAAATCAGAGTCTTTGTCTTGGGAAAACTCGGTTGGTGGTATCAAAGAGAGGTGAGGCTCAGCGACGAATAAAGCTGCCATCAGTGCCGGTAGAGGTGAGGCTCAGCGATGACTAATTCGTCTTCTTCTTCGGGCCTGAAGCTCAGGCCTCCAGTCTGGGTACCCGTTCAATTTAAAGCAACTTTCTCGTGTATGCTTTGTAGACATACAACGAGAACACTGCATCGTATTAGTAGCCGCACAAGATTTAGAGGCAGCATAGGTTCATGATTTTGGTGAGACTCTTGCTGGACAAGACAGCGTCGGAGACAGGGTCTGGGTGGGCGGTGATCATTACTACCTGACGAAGCGCCTCCCCACTGACATGAACATAGGCCTACTCGACGGACGGAAAAAGTTGCATCTGGAGCATGTCACTGCAAATATTGTCAAGGCGATGATCAAGTTCGTCCAAGAAGGTATATACTCAATCCTCTTGGACTAGTTGATTGTATTGTTGAATATCATAACTACACTTCATGGGGTTGGGTCGGCGGAAGTCTATTTCACGCCAGATACCTTGTAATTCGATGTAAAATTTCTCAAGAGGACCGCCGGCTTGTCACAAGCGAGTAACACGTTGCCGGAGTTCGTAGACTTGGGAAGTATCGCTGCCATCAAAATATGTAGTAGCAATGGCATCCCAAGCCGATTTGGCAGTAGGAAATCAGAAGAAATTGCTAATTAGAGTTGGGTCCATCGAATTAATTAACCACCCTTTAACGATTGCATTTTCGGTGCACCATTTTCAAAAGGATGGTTCTGTCGGAGATGGTGGGGAAAGATCACCATTGATGTATCCCAGTTTGTCTTTGTCGGAGATATACATCTCGACAACCTGGGACCAAAGGGCATAGTTGGAGCCATCCAACTTGATACCAATCGGGGTTGTAGTATTTTCAGTGGTAGGGGTCGAGACCTGGGCTTATGATTTTGGTGAATGTAGTGAGAATGGAGTCAATGGTGTGTGGGGTTTCACCAGAGCTGGTATTACCGCAGGTATCTGCCATTGTCAAAGGGGCTGATCACAAACTAGAGAAGGCTAGAGGTATAACAAGGAAGACCCAGAATCGACTCTTGCTTTGATACCATGTTAAAAAATTTTCTCATATATTCCTTCTCGTTCACATGCAAAGAATATAAATAATAGGAAAAACCATTTTTGGCTATACAAATATTATGGCTAGTATCATGGGAGACCCTTAATAGAAGAGATTCTATATTTACAACTAAATCAAATCTAACAGCCCATGCCAACAATACATAATTTCGCACAATTATCGTGAAGGAAACCAAGTTGTCGATGAATTTTGTGATGTTACCTATGCACTTGAGGGAAAAAACCTTTGGACTGCTCATGATCTTCCTTCGACAGCAAAAGAGAAAGTTGCAAGTGATAGAGCAGGGACTGGTTATCTTAGAAGGAAATCGTGATAATGTGTTCCAACTGTCATTTCATATGCCTAAAACTGTTATCGAATGACTGATGTGTACCGAACTTGAGTACATTTGTTTGCTCCATTGTCCGAAGTTACATAATGAAAGTTTAATTACAATGAGAATGTGTAGATGTGGGATATGTCTATTTCCGTATTACAATACTAATATTCTTGAATAAGATAATTTTCTTATGTGTTTTTCTTTTGAGAAAATTTAATGTGGGGTTTTACCTATTTTGGCTGCTTTGACTTCTTAGTCCATGCCTGTTGATTTGAGGCTCTTAACCACCCTTCTCCAAGTGTTGTAGCATGTCTTCTTAGACTGCTATAGACTGTTGAATTAAGTCTTTTAAGGTTTGCTAGCTTTTGGTGGCTGATTCTACAGGGTTTTTAGACTTGTTAGCTACTACTGTTTTTCATGTTTGTGGCTGGATTCATCATGCTTTGATATGTGAAACCGGAGATTTAGTAAATTTTCATCTGTCACTCCATTTTTAATATTAGTGGCTGCGTTTTCCCGTCACTCCATTTCATAAGTCAACAATGTGTCACTCCATTTCTTCATGAAATAAACTAATGATGTCAGAAAGATAAGGAAGCAGCTGGGTCTAAAATGAGTCAAATCAAAGCCTGAGGTTCATCCAGCATGCCAGATGAAGGAATACTACAGCACATCTCACATCAATAATATCTTTTGCAATTTTTCGATAACATAGTGGACTAATTATGCCAATAAGAAATTATAGGTTGAAAACTTATTATTTAACCTTCAAATCATGAATTTATATCTTTAATGGGTAAAGACTGGATCTGACTTGACCCAAACCCGACTCAGGCTTGAAATGAATTTCCTATTTTATGTTTGGACCTTACTCGATTCTAGACCACTTGGACCAGATCACCCTTGTAACCATTAGTCCATTAGTAATCTTCTTCTTTTTTTTCTTTCTTTTTTGTGAACCATTGCACAAATTTCTATTTATTATTTATTTGTCAAAAGAAATCAATCTGTCTAAACATGTGAGGTTTTGACCTAGACCCATCTAAGAGGTTAGTATCACATGGACTCTTTCACCCGGGGTGTTGATTTTGAGTCCAAGGTGTGTGTGTACTTGGGTGTTTTTTTTGGAAACTTTATATACATTACATACTAATAGTTTATGTTATGGTGACTATTGGTTGTAGGCATCCATCATTTATACAATTATAGTGAAACATTCAATTTGTAATGGGAGTACTATTATATGCTAAACCCTTTTTGTTCTGAAATTCCTTTTTTTTTCTTCCTTAAATTCTCTCTAGCTCAGAGGCCAAGTTTCTGAAGAACTTGGGTACATCAGAACTTATGTGGGCTTGTGGGTCCACACTCTAATGGTGAGAGACCCGGAAAACACTTTACCTATGCAAGGCGATCTCACAAATCTCATATCTGTTTTGTGGACCGGATTGGAAGGCCAGGTCCTAAGACTGAATGACTAGTCAATATTTTTTCGTTTATGCATCATTGTATAGCATTGACCATCATTGTCATTGTCATAATCATCATTGTCACCATTGCCTTGATCGGCATTGCAAGTCTTATCTTTGCACTAATTTTTGTTTTGAAGCTTAACAGTCATTTTCTTTACAACTCTTTATTGGTCTTCCTTGTCTCGCACTTGTTTTTGTCCCTTAGTAATCCATCATATAGCAATTGTTTCACCCTTAGTAATCCATCATATAGCAGTGGTTTCAGGTCTTCTCTGGACATTCCTAACCCAACTTAAACAACACACTTTTTATATGCATTTTTATTATGAGATCAATTATTCCTTGAGAAAGTGAATATCCTGCCTACAGCTAAAATTCAGACTTAAGAATATACAATGTTATAGCAACTTAGTTCTAGAACATGGCTCTCCAATAACAAATTTATCAAGCAAACTTTCGCAAGTATGAACCAGATAAAACATAAAGGAGTGAAGGGTAGATGTTCACCCAGTTGTAATAGACCACCCAAAAGATATACCCAAACATCGGCATGTATTAAAATGTAATTACAAATTTCATTTTCAGTACTTTTCATATTAAGTAGAATAAAGAGTTCTCATTATGCATCAAAGAGTAGTGTATGATTCAACTTCTTTAGTAACTTCAGCAATATATAGAATCTTTCAAACCTGAATTCAAATCAAGGACTTAACCGATTACCACAATAAAAACAATTCCCTAACATATGTATCCAATGGGAGGGATTTTAATTATTTATTATTTATTATTTATTATTTATATTCTATTTTTTGGGGGGCAAATAGAAAAGCCTAAGTGCTAAAAAAAGTTCTTGAGAATAATACAGGAAATATACATCGCAATAATTTATATGAAACTGCTACGGATACATTAGGATTCAAAGGCACAACCAACTGACATAAACCAATATGAACAAATGGGTGCACACATACACAAAGAGGAAAACCAATTGGTTTCAACCAATATGCGTGCATGTGCACGTGCAACACGCGCGCGCGCCCACACACACACACACTACTGGTCCACCTGGCCAATGATGCAACAACAGACCTACCTGATCACCATCATGGGATTGTCTTGTTAGGTCCAGCCAACACAACCCTTCATCAACATTGAATGGTGATCCAATTGCTTGAACATCCTGGCTTGGTGCTCTAGCAAAAATACTAATTAGCCCATTATTTTATTTATCATTATCGTAACAAAATTCAATACTATATTAGATTTGTTGTCAATTCTAAATGCCAAACAAAACACTAATTAGCCCCTTATTTTATTTATCATTATCATTATCTTAACAAAATTAGATACTATATTAGATTTGTTGTCAATTCTGAATGCCAAGCATTGGATAACACTACAAGATATGTGGATAGATGTACAAAAATTGCTATAATAGTTATAAGAGGAAATAGGAGTTTAAAGATTAGATAGTCAATATTAATACAAAAAGACAGTTTCAAATCAGTGATATTTTCAGTTTTCAAATGGTTTTTTTTTAAGTGTGCTTAGTTTGCACATAACAGTATGATACAATATGATTTTTATGGACCAAAGTTAAGTGGTTGATAGGGCAATGGCCAAGTCCAGTATTTCAAGGATCATCTTAACAACACTGAGTTTGCACTCAGTCGATTTGTTATAAGTGCCATGTTATTGTTGCATTTGTATTATCGTTTCATTCATATGGTGGTATATGTTATTTTTTAATTTTCAGAAATAATCATCTTGTAAATATTGCGCTTAATTTATTATTATTATTATGATTTTTTGATAGGCACGCTTGAGGTTGTTAGGGCCTCGCCCTTTATTGGAAAAAAAGAACCTCGTTGTAAATCAGTTTAAAGGTCTGTCAAACACTAAGCAAAAATAATCTCTATCATATGATTCAAAGTAGTGACCCTTTTAGAGCACCTGCCTAAGTCTTCGGATATATGCAACATTGAGAGTAAAAAAACACTTTCTTGGTGCTATATAGAGCTTGGATGCATTGTCTAGATCAATTCTAAAAAAAAAAATCAGAAAATATTTGTTCAATGCAACTATCAAACATTAACTAATTTAAATGGCTTGAGACCCCTCCAAAAATAATATTAGTCCAATTACTTCAAAGAAATGCAATCTAACATTGCATCCGCAAAGCTCAGTACACCTATTCCAACTCATAACATCTACCCGAGAGGACTATTCATGCAATAATCATGCTACCTAACATTATTATTTGAAAGATAAACTTCTACCGATATCTTAATTTGATGGGCGTCTTTGAAAGGGGAAATAAATTATAAAGCAATGGATGAGAGCCCAAACCTTGGGACTACAAGAGAAAGTGAAATAGTAGATGAAGGGAAATGTAAACGTGAGAGGGATCACCAACGCTATGCATCAATCACACCTGAGAGGAAGGAAGCTATACTACAAAAAAGGTGTGATGCGTATGCAAGGAGAATAAATGCCATCAGAAGTAATATTCAGGGTGTCTCTTCCAAACAACGTCAAGAACCTTGTATCGGCTTCAATGGCATTATAGAGACTGCTCCTAAGATAGTTATGGAGAACGTTAGCAATAATGAATGTCATTTGAACAACAACAAACATGGAGGTTTGTGTAGCTAGACATATACTCTTGTTGCAATTAATCATAAAATTATTCCTCCCTTTCGAAGCTATTGAGCATTAAGGCAAAAATAATTGAACTGGTCGTTCAGGACTGGTTTACCCTGGGCATGTAAAAGCCAATTGTAGGAAAATGCGATTACTATTTGAAATTGTAATGTGAAATTGCATTCATACTAATTTTGGAAATGTCCAAAATTGGTCAAGCAGGTGAGCCTGGTTCTACTTCGAAAAAAAGAGGGTATGTACCACCACGTTTTGCAATCGATCGACCTAGGCGTCTTCGTCATCAAGGGCATGAAGTGAAGATGGGACCAAATTGTCCTCATTATAAAGCGATACAATTTAAGGGTGAGCCACCTACTTTTTATTGTTATAATGGGGTAGTGAAATTATGCATGAATCAAATACCAGATCAACTGTACAACCTGTACATGTCATGCACCGAAGAGTTGACTAATTTTGGGCAATGTATTCGAGGATACAATAACGCTTTCTCCTTTACCTCAACGAGGGCGAAATTAGATAAAGGAGTTATAAATTACACAACAGGTACATATACATTCAAGGTTTATGGGCAATTATATCATTTTATCAACTCATTAAGCCCTAAGAACAATTCTGCTGAGTTTCTGCAATTGTATTTCTACGACACTGAGCACAAAATTGATAATCGGTTACGCCATCTACCAGAGTTAGATCAGGAAACAATCCAATCCAAAAACTGATTTCCACACTACAAGTTAACCCCTATTCAAAATTCCTCAGGAGTTTACGAGAAGTGAGTGGATTGGGTAGCTGCTCTATTGTAATTAGAGAAAATTGTGGTATGGATCAACGAGTGTATAATACCCCCACTACATCTCAAGTTGCCGCAATTTGGGTTGAGGGAAATACCGAAATTAGTCATCAAGATAGGGATATTCTTGTTCATTGTTGCTCCGGTGAGTCGTATCGGGTCCAACCAAACTTTGGTTGTTATGATCCACTTCTATCCCCTTTTGGAGAGACTGGATGGCATCGAGGGCTACAACACTTTGTACAAAATGGTGACGACTTTGTTTGAAATAATGCTGAAAGCCTAAATAGTACAAGATTCACAGAGATCTTACATACTGAAGGTTAAAAAAAAACCCTTCAAGATTATCTTTTAAAGAAATGTTGCCCTTCCTAACAAAGCCTTGACTTCTACTAATACTAATGTTTTACTACTACATTCTGCAGGGACAACTGAAAAAGAGGGATTTAAATATGTTGCCTATCATGAGTACTATGCATACATGTTTCAAATATGGGATAATGTTAGATGGAATGTTATATATAGTGGTCGTCTATTTCAACAATGTGGTAGATATGTATGTGAAGATGAAACAACACGCTTAAGTTACTACTATAGTAACCAAGACTCTATTCAAGCTGATTTATATAAAGGGATAATTGATAGTGTAGTTGTTGGAAAACATAGAAGCTGCAAAATTGGAAAGCGCATAGCCCTACCAGCATCATTTATTGGCGGTCCCCGAGACATTAAGCGAAAATATTTAGATTTTATGGCTTTAGTACAACGCTACGAAAAGCCAGATATTTTTCTTACCATAACGTGTAATCCAGAATGGATGAAAATAGTTTTGAAGTTAGGACCAGGAGAAAAGGCTCAAAATCAGTCGGATCTAACAACTCTAGTTTTTAGAGCTAAGGTAGAAGATCTCAAGAAACAACTATTCAAACGATCTCTTTTTAGTTGTTTTTTCCCATGTGCATGTCATCGAATTCCAAAAAAGGGGCCTCCCACTTGCGCACTTCTTACTTATTATGAGCCGAGAAGACAAGATATTAAACACTAACGATTATGATAGATTTATTTAAGCGAAATTCCTCGATCGATATGAAGATCCAAATTTATTTGAAAGAGTAGTCAAGCACATGGTCCATGGTCCTTGTGAAAACTTGAGGTTATTGTCACCTTGTATGAAAGGTGGCAGTGGTAAGTTTCACTATCCTCGTCAATTTTGTGATGAAACCATACCGACTAAAGATGCATACCCATTATATTGTAGAAGAAATAACGGTAGAGAAGTATATGTCTGCATGCTAGATAATAGATGGGTGGTACCGTATAATTCATTCTTAATAAAATGATCTAACTGTCATATAAATATTGAGATTTGTTCTAGTATTAAGGTTGTTAAGTATCTTTACAAGTTTATCTACAAGGGATATGACTGTGCAGCGATGAATTTAGACTCCAACAGCAAGGGGGGCGTCATTGATGAGATATAATTATTTCAAAATGCACGATGGGTGTCTCCACCAGAGGCCATATGGAGAATCTATGAGTTCAATTTGAATGAGATGTATCCCTTAGTACAAAATTTGTAATTGCACCTACCAAATCAACAGGTCGTTGCCTATTGGAAAAATCAAAATTTAGCACACTCAATACAACAAGATTGCAACATTCACACGACACTTACAAAATATTTCACCAAGAACCTTGTTGACCCCTCGGCAAGGCATTATCTTTATCAAGAATTCCCTGAGCATTATGTCTGGAATCCTACGGGAAAATTTTGACGTAAGAGAAAGAGTCAACAAGCTATTGGGCGTGTGAATGCAGCCAATCCATCAGAAGGCAAACGTTACTACTTAGGATTGTTATTAAACCATGTGCGTGGAGCTACATCATTTGATGATTTGCTTACCGTAAATGATAATCAATGTTCAACATTTTGAGAGGCTGCACAAATGCATGGGTTATTGGAGGATGATAGTGACATCTTGAATTGTTTGGAAGAATCAACTACTTCTACAATGTCATCCTCTCTTCGAAGGCTATTCTCTACAATCTTTGTCTATTGTGAGCCGATTAATGTTAGGCAACTATGGCAGAAAATGTATTCATCGACGAGTGAAGGCTTTATATATCTCACACTAAATCAATCTGACCTCCATGCTTCTCACGTACTAAATGATATAGGTAATATTTTAAAAAGTATGGGGAAATCAATAATGGATTACGACCTTCCTACGATAAAGAACTCAGAGTTCAATACAAGGGGCTCTACGAAGGAAGTGCTTGAAGAAATGGCAATTGAGACGTCATCTGAAGACATTGAAGCTATTACAAAATTAAATACTGGTCAATTACAAGCTTTCGAGACAATTAAAAATTCTGTTACTACGAGAAAAAGCGGACTATTCTTTCTGGAAAGACCTGGTGGAACCGGGAAAACTTTCCTCTATCGAGCATTGTTTGCTAAAGTTAGATCACTTGGGTTAATAGCTATTACAACAATTATGTTAGAGTCGCAACATCCAGTATTCCCGATGGCCGTACAACACATTCAAGGTTTAAAATACCAATCAATATCACTCATTCAAGCTTATGTGGAATTAGCAAACAAAGTAGTCTAGCTGAATTATTTCAAAGAGCCGCATTAATTATATGAGATGAAGCACCTATGTCTAAAAGATATGATTTGAAGCTCTTGATTGCTCTCTACAGGATATCCTGGGATCATCATTACCATTTGGAGGGAAGACAATTGTGCTTGGTGGTGATTTTAGGCAAGCCTTTCCAGTTGTTCCACGAGCGTCTAGAGAGGATACTATTGATGCTAGCATTATTAAATCCTATTTGTGGAGTCATATCAAAAAATTAAATATAGACTATAACATGCGTGCTAGAGGAGATATTCAGTTTAGCAATTATTTACTTCGCATAGGCAATGATTCTGAATAAACAATTAATAAAAATTTAGTACAAATACCTAAGAAAATATTTTTTCCATTTTACAAGGAAAAGGAGAGCATTGAACAACTTATTCACTTTGTCTTCCCAAATTTGAACGAACGAGTGGAGAAATAGAATATTTGGCAGATAGAGAAATCTTGGCTATGAAGAATGAATATGTCAATGAATTGAACGAGTTGATCATTTCAAATTTTAATGGTGAAGAGGTGGAATATTATAGTTACAATACTGCATCTGATGATACTAATGCTTCTTATCCTCAAGAATTTCTAAAGTCACTTACTCTGAATGGGTTACCAGCTCATAAATTAGTATTAAAAATAAATTGTCCCGTAATATTTTTGAGGAATATTGACCCCAAAAATAGATTATGTAATGGTACTAGATTGGTATACCGAAGGTTCCACAAAAATATTATCTGCGTAGAAATTTCGGTTGGAAAACATAAGGGAAAAGAAGTTCTACCGAAAATACCCTTGTGTCTGCCAGAAAATAAAGGCTTTCCTTTCGAATTCAAGCGTAAGCAATTGCCACTATGTCTTTCATTCGCAATAACTATAAATAAAGCTCAAGGTCAACAATCAAAGAAGTAGGTGTGTATTTGCCAAAGCCTATGTTTTGTCATGGACAATTATATGTAGCTCTATCTCGAGGTATATCACAAGATACAACAAAATTATTAATCAGGCCGACAAATACTATGTTGACAATACCAACATTCACCCAAAACATTGTCTGCCAAGAGGTACTAAAAAGTTGGCATGATACAATTTCACCTAGTACAAAGGGTCCATTCGCATGTTGAATAAATACATCTATAATTCAAGTACTTTCTTAAATATATCCGTATGATTTTTTTTAATATATTTAATATTCTTGTAATGCATTAGCTCTATGCAAATTTCATATTGCAGGATGAATAAAGAGAAGGGAATAGAAGAGACTAATTACAAGCCAATTGCATCTTTAAAACCCGAACAAACAAAATGGAAAATAAAATGTCGTGTACTACAAAAAGGCGATGTACGATTCTATAACACACCCAAAGGCTTCAGATCTATCTTGGCTTCTTCTTTGATTGATGAGGAGGTAAATACAAGTTCTGTACCTTCCTATGTTTATTTTGAATTTGTCGTCACAAATTATTTTTATTGTAGGGAACACAAATTATGGTTGTTATGTTTAGTGGCACAATTCACGTACTAAGTGAGAAGATACAAAAGGATGGGGTTTACTACATTTCAAATGGAACAATAAAGAATTTAAACCCGTCTTTCACATATGGGTCAACAGATCATGAAATCATTCATGATAGGAATACTGTTGCCACAAAAATTACAAGTGAAGAGGTCAAATTTGCTCCAATTCAATATAAACTTGTTCCTCTAGCTAAAGTAGAGGATGAGTCTTCGACTCTTATAGGTAATTATTTATACATAACAATATCTCTATTCATTTTGCTCAAGCAGTCTAACTTATATTTCAATTTCTTAATATAGATATTCTAGCAATTGTGCTTGACATCACACCCACATCGACAATAAGTAAACGAGGTGGAGGAACATCGACAAGGCATACAATAACACTCATTGATCATATGTAAGTCCAAAATATACATATTGGGTCAAAATGATAAAATTAAAATAATGTTAGATAAGTTCAGTATGTTAGTGTTTCTGACAAATGATTTATAAATTTGCAGTTCCTCAAATGCAATATGCATGACATTATGGGATCCATTTGATGTTATTGATGAAGAGGATATTAAGCATAACCTAGACTCTTACCCTATTATACTTGCCACTACAGTGAGAGTCTTTAAAAATGAAGGTCACCTTCTAAAACATTACTAAATTAAAATTTTCATATCATCTACTTTTTATTTCTTATAACTATGCAATGTCACGCTTCAGGAGGAGTTTTATTCTTTACAACACCAAACACAATAATATAATTGAAATCAGAAATGGCAGAGAGTGATGAATTAAAAAAATGGTTTCTCTCGCAAAAGATCTTCCTTCTCTAAAAGAAGATTGTTTAGAAGACGATTATAACTTACAAAAATATTTATTACAGGGCAAAGGTAAATGAAGAGAAGGTTACTGAAATACGAAAAGAGTTAAATGGTCATCCATCTATTATCACATATGAAGAAAAAGAAGTGTACCAACTCTTTGAGGAATAAAATGCAATCAAACACCAGGTGATTAGTTAAACATCAATAGTTGGTTATGAGGTTCAATATATACAAAGACCTCAATCTCTTACTAATACAATATTGTTAAAGGGAAAACTTTATCGACTAAATGCCTATATTTAAGAGGTAAACAACAGAGGAAATTTTTAGTATTTGGCATGCAACGAGTGTAAGAGAAGGGGGAAGGATTCGACTGGTACCAAAACATGTGAGAAATGTAATCCTAAGATAACGCAACTAATTTTCAAGTATGTTCTCAATATATTGCAATGATTACTCTTTTTCCTCCATTTCCTTACTAATTTTCTATTGTCCATCACAAGTACATCATGCGTTTGATGATAGGGGACGGTACAGGAGCGTTATGGGTAGCTACATTTGATTGACAAAATTTTAGGCTACCAAATGAAAGAAATGAAGGTAAATGTGCTGAACTCAAATACATTATTATAAAATTACTTTAACTATGAAATGATGTTAATATTTATTGCATCTCTACTGGAAACAGTACTCCAAGATAGACACATATCTTGAATGCATTCAAGGCTGCCTTGGGAAGAAATTTCAATTTACGATCCGAGCGTTACCTCCAACAACCGATGATAACAAAAATGCTTCTTATGCGTGCACTGACTTGATTGTCCCCACAAAGACTTAATACTAGAATTATGGATTCCAGACAATCAATTTCATTACAGTATAATTACATGACTAACACTTCTTATGTGTAATATAATTAGTACATTCAATAGTAATCTTCCTTCTTTCTAGCATTCTCAATTGACTATTGGCTTTGATAAGTATTGAAGGAATCATGGATTCCTATGATCAATGGTTTAATTGATAGTCTTATTCATCTTTCATAATATATGCCCACGATTAGATATTGTGACGGCTAAAATATACGAGGTTGTTAGAGACTTAGAAAGAATGTCTTTTTTCTAGGCAACATGGATAGCGTAGTTAATACTATCTATGCATAGTGGTGTGGTCGCTTTTGACCATCATTTGCACTTCCTATGCATCTTTAATTGTTTACGGTGCTGAAATATTGGTACACATCTTTTGGCAGGCTACCATTGATTCCTAATTGGATGACCTAACACCATATTTTGAACATATTTCATTCTTCCTTATTACTTAAATTATTTATGAAAACATGCACAAGTTCTCTAGCATCGCAGACATTGCCTTACGTGCACGTGCTTACCACTAGTATATATATAGATAAGCCTTGTTTGACAAAACTCATGGAAAGGTTTTTTTTTTCTTTTACCAGTTTTATTTTTACTTCCCATAGGTTGGTAACACAAAAAAAATCACTTGCAACCAAAGGTTGTTAAAAAAAGAAATTCAACCATTTGGTTACTAAACTTGTGAAATTTGATAATCCTTAAAGTTCGTAAAATAATCTCAACCATCCAATTTTTATCATTCAATTAAAGGTTGTGTAAGAGGTGGATTAAGATGAGCGTTTTTGACATATCGATCCACACAATTTTAATTACGATTGAATAGGATGTGACTCAATTGATGTAATATCGGCATTGTCATATTCATTGAATACATAGTTTGGGTCGAGTTAGACATGTCATTTTCTTAGTAGGCAACCAAAAATTTTGCCCGATCCAACCCATTGAAAGCCTTGTCTAGATTTTATATTATTTTGGTCATGCTAGGACCTGCTTAGAGTAGGGGTAGGGCTCAACCAAGGTATCGGTCATCTTAGAGCAATACATACCAGTCTCGCCAATGAAATATATATATATATATTGGAAAATAAAAATAAATAAGAAAAATTATACCAGTCGATACTGACTCGTATCGGGGTGATATCGATATCGGTTTACTAAGAAATCGATACATACAATTGATACGCATCAATATCCCCAATACTTGATACCTTAGGCTCAACAGACCCTCCAAGTTCTTAGCCCATTCTAGAATTATTAAAGTAGCCATCGGATGCTTAAAGTGGGCATGGACGCAAAAGAGATCTCGAGAGGCAAAAGAGATCTTGAGATCGTAATAGAGTAACTATATTTACTACCAAAGATTTGATCTCTACAACTAATTCTACTACTAAAACTTGGACTGCTTTTGAATCAAATGGTGGAGATCGTCTTTCAACACATTCTTCCACACAATCGATCTTGAGATTGTAGCCAACCTATCAAGTAGTCAAATGTTTATTCAATATGGAGCACCTCACAAAAGGTGACCCAAGAACTCTTCTCATGGTATGCCATCATCACAATTACTTTTAAGGATGTGTGACATGTGTAATCAACATCATATGTGTAGCGACCCGAAATCTCCCAAAGGCTGATTGTAAGATCTTAGATCATACTTTCGTATCATGAACCATAAAAATATAATAAGGCAATAAATGTGTCTAAAACAGCAGAAGATAAATTTCTTTAAAACATTAATAAAACCCATAATCATTATTCTTATTCAAATTATAAAGTCCGACATAATTAAAACTTAAACATCCTTAAAGAAATACTAATTAGTCGTTTGTCTCATTTATTTAAAAGCCAATTATAACTAAAATAAAAAATAGATAACTAGGCTACGAAGCCTTCATCGTCATTCATTTCAGGTTCCTGAGCACCACGTGTTGTACTCGTCACCATAGACCCATACGTTATCCCCAGTTACACTTGTCTCATCTGATCACCCACATCAACAAGGGGGATAAGTTTACACTTGTATAGATCAGACATGTAATTAATTGAAGCATAAAATATCAATCATAATAATATGAATATTTTTATATATTCCATGTGTGTACTTGTGACATGTATAATCTCTATAAGCTGAAATGAACTAAACATAAACATGAATATCAATATTGCATGAATGCATTATTTCTTTTAATTTAATCTTTCGTATTATTTAATACACGTTAGACTCTGTCTCGCTCAAGACGTTAGATCGTAATCATACTTATCACTTGTTTAGTTAGACTCCGTCATGCTCAAAACGTTGGTTCTAATCATTCATATCATTTATTACATGTCAAACTTTGTCCCGCTCAAGACATTGGGTTTAATCATGCTCATCATGTTCTTATTTAGTTAGACTCTATTATGCATATTATGTTGGGTCTAATACCTTCTTAGACCCCATTAGGTACAAGCTGTTAGATATAATACTTCTTAATCATGTTTAATTAAACTTCATCAAGTACAAGATGTTAGGTCTAATACCTTTTTAGACTCTATCATGTGCAAGATATTGGGTCTAATGGTCATTAATCATTACTTGGCATTCCATCATGTTTTACGTGTCTTGATTACGCATTATATAGATCATCAAGGATCATGTAAAGTGCATAAGAGTAGGATCATAATACATAAGCATTTAAGTGCATTTAATCATGGTACAAAAATATTAAAGTGTACACAATCATGATGCCTAAACATTGAAGTGCATATAATATAATACGATCATGGTAGATAAACAATGACATGGATATAATCATGAAATATGACATTGACGTGCATATATAATCATGGTTGTGCAACCGTGGATTCGGAGCAAACCCGTCGCGACGATGCGCACTCTCGATAAATTTTAGAGTCGCCACCCGGAGCTTTTGGTGTCCCGGGAAACCTTAAATCAATATTTAAATGCACTAAAGTGCCAAATATGACTCTGAATTTAGACTACGCCAAAGGCTCTTCGATCAACCCGCTTAATGCGGTCTCTACTTATGGCCAAAAGTAAAAAGATACAAAAAAAGCAAAAAAGCCTTCCTCTTGCCCCTAGGACATTAATTCCTATTTGTGTCCCTCCGTTCCTACCGAAATTTAAGCGGCGTAACTGCACAAACGCGAGGATAGAGAAAGAACCGAGAAGGTAGAGGAGTAGAGGGGAGAGCCGAAGCTCTCGAGCCCTTGTTGTACTACTATGAAACCTTGCATAGACTTGCTTCGGTGAGCTTCTGATGGTTTATATGGTTAGAACTAGAGTTCTAGCTCTTAGAGCTTGAAGGCTAAGAGGTAGAGAGGGAAGGCTAAGGGGTAGCACTCACCTAGACTATGAGGTTTTTGATGAAAGGTAAGGTCTAAACATGGCTTGGGAATTCTGGAATTTGTATGTGAAAAAGGGCACTAGAGGAGAGAGAGAGAGAGAGAGAGAGGGAGAGAGAGTTCCTAATCGCTTTTCCTTTTGAAAATTTCAAGCCCTTTCTATGGGGGTGCCTCTCTATTTATAGGAAAAAGATAGGTTAGGAGGGTGTTTAGAGGCTAAGTAAAATTAGGACTTTAGGTAATCTAGCCATCTAAGGTTTTCTAGGGTTTTTGAAGCCTTGAAAAGTGTGAAAGCTAGCTCCAATGGTGGATGATAGGTTAGAGCTTTAAGCCACTTAAAGGATTGCAAATAGAATAGGAATGAGTGCAACAGAACAAGCAAAACATACCCAAGAGATCAAGACGGTCAATAGGTCTAACCCCAATCTCGAAATTCGAGCAGAAAACCCAGGTTACTGTTCCTAAGCCTGGCGTAACTAATAGATGCGCTAAGCTTAGGTATAGTAAAACAGTGCCCAATAGGGTTTTGGGAAGTTGCATGCTCGCAGGGGTACCCACCTATAGTTGGCGCAACTAATACATGCACCACATACACCTATCCTCTCGCGAGGCTTGAAAATTGCCCGTTTTATGCCCAATCTTTGCATCGCTGTAACTTTTGATGTACAACTCGGATTGGGGCGATTCTTGGCTTGTTGGAAAGCTGGAGACTTCTAATTTTTAATGGTATATGATTCGATTGTACTAGAAGATCTCAGATAGTCCCAGTACACCACTCTTGATCATTGCCCAAAAAAGTTTAGGTATGGGTTTAGAAGGGGATCTAAAGGTTGGGATTGGTTTCTAAAGGTTCGGGGAGGTTTCTAAGGGATCAGGGCCAATTCCTAAGGGTTTGGGGTGACTTCGAAGGCTTTGGAAAGGTTCCTAAGGGTTTGATACATGCCATCAAAATCTCGAAAGTGCGCCTCTCTCAAAATGTATTTCGATCGGGCGTTGGGCAAAATTTAGGTGTCTACAGATGCCCCTCTTTGGTATTCGATCACTAATGATCGAATGCCAAAGACAAGAGACATCTGAAGAGGCCCCAGACATTACTGATAGGTCTGATGTATTCAAAACGAACCTCAAACATCATGCGGGTAACATGGTGAGAAAACGAAAGCCCTGTATGTCAGGAAAAACGTCCGTTTCTCAAGGTTATCAGTCCCCAAGCACTTAGCGACATTACTGGGCATAATCAAGATGGAGCGAGTTGTGAAAGCCCAATAGCTGAAAAAAATGTCTGCTTCTCGAGATGATTTGAAGGTGCTTGATGTTCAAGATTCATTCTGAATACAGCATCTTCGTAAGTAAGAGAGTGATCAACCCACACTTAAAGATAGGCACGAAGCAAATACATAAAGATTCACAGGTTGCGTCCAATCATATGAGGCATTAATTCCCCATCTGACCAATCACGGGTGCCCCTGCTTGAAGCCCGGTTCGAGGACTTTGGGTGAACCCAACGATCTCGAAGTTATTTTAGCACGACTTCCCGAGCTAAGCGAATAGATGTCATAATATTTTTTAGGAGTACGTGCCGCTTTTGATAATGTGCCCAGGATCAACATGACCTAGAGCATCCAACTTTAAATAATACTGAACATATCCGCCCCTAGGTGTCTACCGAAGTAAACACCCAATCCTGATCTCTGTCGATAATGATCTTATAAATTATTTAACTATGCATAAACATGCACCCATTAGGAGCGATAAATAATAAAGGCGATGGAAGTCCCGACTCAAAGCCCGTCCAGGTACTATTTACGGGAAAAAACGACCATCCTACGGATACCTAGACAGATGGCGCCTATCTAAGGGATACCGCGCCAATGCAGGTTTTAAGCCTGCGAAAATGGGGAAAACGAACCTTTCTGCATGCATGTTGACACATAGTTGATTGATATGTAGTTTCAATTTCAACAAGTTGGTCTCAACCAATGATTGACCTTTTATAACAGAGTTATCCGGACCTCAAACACCGTAGGGTGCACGCCCAGACTGTGCAGACTAAGAGTCCATACCTCCAAAAGGTTCATGAAACATTTTGAGCTTAGACACTTACGTTCATATGAATCTAAAGACAGAGCGCTTCGCTCGAAGATTTAGCAGTGGAATCAACCTGATCGAAACATTGACCGCTTGATCGGGATTGACACCGTTGCTCCTACATTTAAGCAGGATCCAAAGATCCGAGGTGAGCCCTAGACTTAGGACATTAATTTTGTACAGCTACGTTACTGATAAAATATTGATATTTTACCGCCTTTAAAACACGCATGTGTGTAGCTGTGCATAATGAAAACACAAATTTCTTTTTTCCTTTTTCAAATGATTGTTTTTTTCATATTTCAATTTTTTTTTTTTGAATAGACTGGACATTGGTAGTGAGATGCTTCATCTGATTTGTCCATCGCTAAGAGGTTGCCTGCTTCGAGGCTTTGGACTATTTGATGTTCCTGCATATTCTCAAGAAAACGTCAATCCCTTTTTTTATTTATATAGGTAACAATATGTATTCTAATTAATAAAAGGAGAAGCAAACCTTTACCTATATATATTCAATTTTCAAGATTTATATATTTTTTGGATTCTTATTTTTATATTTTTTTTGTTCTTTTATTTTTCATTTTGAGATGGAAGTATGATGTTGCACATATGTACATGAGCATAAAAAATGAGTATATATATATTTTTAGAAATTTTCAAAATTTTCATTCTTATTTTTTTTCTTTCTTTCTTTTCTTCTCTTTTTTTGATGCCTTAATCAATGAGGTGAAGTAACGGGTCCCATTTTGAGCATAGTCGAACCCCTTTATGTGGTCGGATCCGAGTGAGGTTCAATAATTTTTATCGAGGTCGGAATGTCCATCCCTTTGGATTGAATCAATTATGTTCTCCTTACCTCAGGTCATACGTTTGACGATACAATCTCAAAGACACATTTGGTCGGAACCCGATTGGATCTAACTTTAGCGGCCCAGTCGAAAATTGGGTAACATAGGAGAGTAATCAAGGGATTCATCCCCAATCATTCTTTTTCAAACCTTTCTTTTTTCAAATTTTTCTTTTTAATCCTTTTTACTCATAACGCAAGATGTGGGTTCGTCATGCCCGTTATCGCCCTCTTTTTACCCGTGGCGATCTCTCGGGTTTTGACCACGTCCATGGGTTCTGCTCTTTTATCCCAAGCGCCCTTTCGAGTTTTCACCACGTCCATCTTGCTTTGAGCTTATATATTTTTTATTTTTTTATTTTTATTTTCTTTTTTCAAAAGCCATGACATGGACGTCAATCCCGTCATAACCGGCTGGATGGGATTCTCGGTGTCTCCCAGCTTAGCTTGCGCTGACTTGACAGATATTTTAACTGCTCGTAGACATTAAAGAGAGCTTTCCTTCGGGATATATTGTGTCCATGGGTAAGGTTAAGATTTTGAAGGTATTCTGAATTAAAAGAGTCTCCTTTGACTGGGTTTCAGTTGCCCTAATACGCTTCTTCCTTTGGGGACCATGACTGTACATGCCCCACTTTTTCTCTATATATATGTATATATTTTTTGCTTCTTTTTTAGATAATCTCCTTTTGAGATTTTACTTTTCTGATTTTTTTTATATTTTAATGCTAACTCTTTTTCTTCTTTTTTTTTTGTGTATGTACACACATTCTCTTTTGGGAGGGGTTTATTGAAAAAAAGGCCAACGGCTCAACGGGTGTAGCAAAGGGTATGAGCATTTATGGACAGTTTTTTGGCTACTAGACTTTGAAATGATGACCTCTTTTGTGGGGTCCTTGAGCAGTCACATATCAGTGAGTAGAACCGTCGGACGTACCCAGCGTTGATGGGCTCAAGAAAGTGATCTCCGTCCATGGTGGCGAGGCGGATGGCGTATCCCATGAGCACTTCTTTGATGACATAAGGTCCTTCCCAATTAGGCCTGAACTTTCCTCTCATATCGGCGTGGAGGGATGGAAAGATCTTCTTGAGTATCGTGTCTCCCACCTTCAGATCTCGACCGCGAACACGTTTATTGTAAGCGCGTGTGATTCACCTTTGGTAGACTTGGGTGTGACACAAGGCCAGGAGTCTTTTCTCATCCAACGGGTTCAACTGGTCGAAACGGGATCTCCCTCTTTCAACCTCAGATAGGCCTGATTCCATGAGGATGCAGAGCGAGGGTACTTCAACTTCTACCGGTAGGACGGCCTCAGTTCCATACACAAGGGAGAATGGTGTTGTCCTTGTAGCGGTACGGATTGACGTTCTGTAGGCCCACAAAATAAATGATAGCATTTCGCTCCAATCACGATAAGTGACAACCATCTTCTCAAGGATGCGGATGGCCATTTTGTCAGCAATTTCGATGGCTCCATTAGTTTGTGACTGATAAGGCGATGAGAGATGGTGCTTGATTTTGTACTGCTCGCAGAAGGCCTTGAGGCGCTTGTTCACAAAGTTCATGTCATTATTGATGAGGATGTCCTTGGGTACTCCAAATCGATAAATGATATTATTCTTGATAAACTTCTCAACGTATTGGGCCGTGATGTTGGCGTAGGATGCTGCCTCTATCCATTTGGTGAAGTATTCGATGGCGATGAGGATGAATCGATGCCCGTTTGAGGCCTTCGGATTATTCATTTCGATGACATCGAGGCCCCAGGTGGCGAAGGGCCATGGAGTGGCCATGCTGTGTAGGTCTATAGCCGGGGCATGTATCAGACTGGAGTGTTCTTGGCATTTGTAACATCTCTGAATGTGCTTGCAACAGTCAGTTTCCATAGTGGTCCAGAAGTATCCTTGCCCTAGGATCTTCTTAGCAAGCATGTGCTAGCTGACATGGGCCCCGCATACTCCTTCATGGATCTCTTTCATGATGTTGGGCACCTCGCTTTCAGTCAAGCATCTGAGCAGGATATTATTATATGAACACCTGTAAAGGTACTCGCCATAGATGACGTAGTTCGCTGCCAAATGCTGGATGGTCCGCCTGTCTGTCTTGGACGTATCTTTAGGGAAAGTTTGTGTCTCAAGAAAGTTCTTGATATCTGAGAACCAAGGTGTCTCATCATCTAACTTTGTAGGTTTCTCAATCTGGAGGCAGAAGGTTGGCTCGTTTCTTTGTTCAATTATGATTGGCTTCATCTCGACACCATAGGGGATCTCTATCATTGATGTTAAAGTTGCTAATGCATCGGCGAAGCAATTCCTTATCCGCGGGACGTATGAGAATGTGACGTCCTCAAAGCAAGCTATCAGGTCCTCGAGGTGCTCATGGTAGGGGATCAATTTCTCATCCTTCGTCTTCCAATCATCGTTCGTTTGGCAAATGATCAGCTGTGAATCGCTAAATACTCTGACGTGGGCTACCTTTAGGTCCAAAGTTGCCTACAGTCCTGCTGCACAGCCTCATATTCAGCCATATTATTTGTGCATGAGAAGTTGAGCTTAATGGAGACTGGTACGTGCGATCCTTTTGGCAAAATCAGAATAGCACCAACTCCCTGACCCTCGACATTTGTTGTCCCGTCAAAGTGCATTACCCAGTATTCCTCCGCTTCTTCTGTGTCATCCTCTATTAGGAACAAAATATCTTCATCCAGGAATTCGATCCTCAAAGGCTTATAATCAGGTAAAGGATTGTCGACAAGATGATCGGCGAGTGCCTGCCCATTGATCGACTTCTGGGTGACATATGTGATGTCAAACTCAGACAATAAAAGCTGCCACCGTGCAATTCGTCCAATGAGAGCCGACTTTTCGAACATGTATTTTAACGGATCCATGCAAGCCAAAATTAGAATGACCTGAGATAGCAAGTAATGGCGAAGCCTTTGGATCGCCCATACGAGAGCCAAGCATGCTTTCTCCATATGAGAATAACGCGTCTCACAGTCAGTAAACTTTTGCTGAGATAGTAGATGGCCTGCTCTCTTCTTCCTGTTTCGTCGTGTTGCCCTGGGACACATCCCATTGAAACTTCCATCGTTGAGAGATACATCAGGATTAATCTCCCTGGCTCAGGTGGTACCAACACAGGTGGGTTGAGGAAGTAACCTTTGATTTTATTGAACACTGCCTGGTAGTCGTCATTCCATTCAATGGGCGAATTCTTTCTTAGTAACTTGAAGATCGACGTGCAGATTGGAGTTAGTTGTGCAATGAATCGACTAATATATTGTATCCTGCCCAAGAACCCTCTAACTTCTTTTTCGATGGACGGTGGCGACATTTTTGTGATAGCTTTCACCTTGATCGGATCAACCTCAATACCTCTCCGGCTGACGATGAATCCCAATAACTTTTTGTACATGGCGCCAAATGTGCATTTTTGGGGATTCAAACGCAACCTATATTTTCTTAGCCTCTCAAACAGATTTTGGAGATTTATCAAATGGTCACTTCGCTCCGGTGACTTGGCGATCATGTCGTCGACATACACCTCAAATTCTCAGTGCATCGTATCGTGGAATAGCGCAGTCATGGCTCTCTGATAGGTTGCTCCGTCGTTCTTCAACCTGAATGGCATGACACAGAAGCAGAAAGTTCCCCACAGAGTGATGAACATTGTCTTCTCTCGGTCGGCCTCTGCCATCTTGATCTGATTATATCCAGAGAATCCATCCATGAATGAAAGCATCTCGTGCTTAGCAGTGTTATCGACCAAGATGTCGATATGTGGCAATGGGAAATCATCCTTCGGGCTCGCTCTGTTCAAGTTTTGAAAGTCAATGCACATATGGACCTTTCCATCCTTCTTCGGTACCAGGATGATATTGGCTAGCCACTACGGGTATTTAGATTCCATGAAGAAACATGCGTCATATTGTTTGATGACCTCGTCTTTAACTTTCAACATCCACTTGGGCCGGAGTCGTCTCAACTTTTGCTTGATCGGCTTGATATCATGGTAGAGAGGCGACTCATGCTCGACCAAATCAATGTCCAAACTAGGCATATCCTCGTAAGACCATGCGAAGACGTCTTGATATGACCGAAGGAAATCAATCATGCCTTTTTTTTCCTTGGGATATAGTGATGTTCCGATCTTGGTAATTCAACGAGCCTCCTCGGTCCCTAAATTGACATCCTCGATTTCCTCAATAATAGGGGTTGGGCCATGCTCAAAGTCGGCAAACCGCTCAAGGAGTTCATTGGGTAACTCCTCAGCGGGGATCTCCTCATCCAGACTTGTGACTCCTACCTCTTCTTGTATTTCTACAGGAAAGGGGTTGACTTCACGTGGAACGAACACTTCAATTAAGGCATCATTTTCTTTGATTTTATTTAGAAATTTAAAAGATAATATTTTTGGGTTTTATAGTTTTGCAATATTTTTTAGATTTTTATTTTCTGCGGAAACGGCTCTTGGCAAAGAGAGTCCTTATATATACACGGTATTGCCTGTCAAGGACTTGTCTCACTTTTTATAAGTTATTTTTTTTGGAAAACGGACACCAAATTTAGGCCACTCGCCGCTTCCAGGGTTTGGGGCGTAGACGCCCAATTGCGCACTTGAGATGTGATGAGTAGTGAAAAATGATGATATTTTACCCCTAAATACTTACATTTAGTCATTCGATGAAGGCTATCTGATGAGAATTACTAGATTTAAAGTATTTCAGGTAAATAAAATCCAAGTGCATAAAACAGCCCAAGAATTCCGAAAATAATGTCAAAACACTGCAACCTTGGGTCATCGAGAACTTAGTGTAACTTGTAGCTCAATTTGGAACTTCAAGACATCAGATTCATGAAATTACTAAACACAAAAGTTGTAGAGCTTTTCGCCATCTTTCCAATACCACAAGAATCATGTCAATCCGAGTTCGGAGTAGAAAGTTATGGCCATAATACCAAGGCAGTGTCTAATGCAAAGTTGAGCAGGAGTTCACAGAAATCTGGGAAGGTTGATCGATCGACCTTCCAGTCGATCAAGGGAGGGAAATGATGGAGTTTGAGACGGAAAGGACTTCTTAATGCAGATTTTTAAGGAGTCGATCGATCGACTTCCTCTAGTCGATTGATCGACCCTGACAATTCGGGTTAGGAAAGTTGCGCGACTTGGAGAGTATTTAAAGCCAAACCAACAACTCGAGAGAGGGAGCTAGATTAGATATTAGATTTTTAAACATAGCTACACGTAGAGATAGAGAATTTTCATTCTTTTTTGAGAGCTTTGTTCCTTTAATCTTTTCAGCATTCCTTTCTTCAATTTATTATTGTTGTTCAGTTGATTCCTAGTTTAAATTTAAAGATTAGTAAAGAGCATTGTTAATTTCGTTTCTGAAGATCATCGTATTTGTGGATCAAAGAATTTCTATTGAAGGTTGAGGTATTTTTAATTAATTAAATTGATGTTATTTTTTATTCCTTATTTGTTTATGTCATTTAATTACAGCATGTGTGGCTAATTTCTTAGGGATGGAGATCTAATGATTCCCATCCGAGGGATGTACTTCTAATAGTATAGATCTAAGATTAAACTTTGAGATTTTATTTTATGGTTATTATGCTATCACGAACGGATGAAATCCCCACCACTAATTGGGATCGAGTGTGTCGAGTCATGCCCTGGATCTCAGATCTGTGACGGTAATTTTATCCCAATTATTGTTATATGGTCTTTTTGTTTTTATCGTGTGGATCTACTTACGATTATGATCTTGGATCAAGTGTGCCGAGTCATGCCTTGGATCTTGGATCTGTAATGGTAATTTTATCTTAATTACTCCCTAATCTGAAATCAAGTGTGCAGAGTCATGTCCTTGATCTCAGATCTATGGTGGTATTCTTGTTGGAGTTTTCCCCATTTTGGGAATGATTTCTATTGGTATCTGAGATCAAGTGTGCCGAGTCATGCCCTTGATCCCAGATCTATATATGGAAATTATCTCTAAAATTAAGTTCTGATTGCAGGGATGCAATGTGGAACCTATCCGGGTTTTAATCATTTATCTTTCATAAAAGATATTTTTCAATGGTATATCTCATAGTTTAATCCTTAGATCTGTATTACGGGAAGAACAAACCAAAGATGGGAGGATTTAGGATCTTCATCTTTACCTTCATTTTTAAATCATCAATTAAACTTTATTTTGTAGTCAGTAATCATCATCTCACAAAACTGCCTAAATCATAATATTCATAGGGTACTATTAAGTCTTGGTAGATTTCTTGAATTACTGTTTTATCTTTTTAGATTTTCTACATTGATCCTCGTGGGAACGATCTCGTACTCCGCACCCACTATCTACAATCTGATTCGTACGCTTGCGAGTAAAACAACACAATTAAAAATCACATCAAGTTTTTGGCGCCGTTGCCAGGGACTAAATCAAAAAAATCTAAATTTTTAGGAAATAAACTGTAAATTTTAGAAATTTTTGGGGATTAAAATAGTATTTCTGCTAAAAAAAAAATCAAAGAAAAAAATATATTGAGATCGATCAATCGACTTGAACTGTCGATCAATCGACTCCAAAAAAAAATCTCCTCTGTAATATTTGAATTTTAGATTTTTGAAAGTTCAAAAAAAAAAAAAAAAATCCCTTTTGAGATTTTCCTTCTTGAAACCTCCACTCTGTGCGTCATTTGCATGCACACTAGGTCTTCTAAAGAAAGAACTTTAGAGCCTTTAAATTCTGAAATCGAACGTGCTTGCCGATCAAATCGTAAGGACGCTAGATCAAGGCAACAATTTTCCAGTGAATCATCCATTGAAGTAATATGACTGACAATATGAATGGACAAATCGAACAAGGACAAGAGGAAGAACCAACATTGAGAGAACTGTTTTCTCCAATCACTACAAATGCCCCATCTTGTATTGTATACCCCGCCACACTTGGTGACCGGTTTGAAATCCATACAAATGTCATCCAAATTCTTTTAATCTTTCATGACATAGAGAGAGAAGACCCATACCAGCACGTTAAAGACTTCGTCGAAGTCTGTTCATCTGTATACCAAAACTTCAGCGAAGAATCTGTTAGGCTACACTTGTTTCCTTTCTCTAGAAAGGATAAAGCAAAAGCGTGGTTAAATTCTCTACCATTGAGATCCATAACCACCTGGGATCAAATGGTCAAAAAGTTTCTATCAAAATTCTTCCCCATGGCGAAGACGAATGTCCTCAGACGTGAAATCACAGATTTCACGCAAGAGGAAGATGAGAAATTATATGAAGTTTGGGATAGATTCATGGATCTCCTACTCAAATGTCCACACCATGGATACTCAAAGTGGAGATTGGTCCAGTGTTTCTACAATGGACTAAGTCAACCAAATAGACATCTGGTAGAGTCAATGAATGGCAGAGGATTTCTGAGCCTCAAGGAAAATGAATCCTATTCTTTCCTAGAAAAGCTGTCCGAGAATTCTCAGCACTAGAATTTCACAAAAACTCGGGAACAACCAGCCAAAGCTCGTGATCAAGCTGGAAGTTCAACCGAGAAGGGAGGACTATACGTAGTAAAGGATTCTTCGAATCTGATGGCTAAAATTGATTTTCTCACTCAACAAGTGGAGGAATTGAAATTAAAGAAGAATGTGCATATGATAAATACACAACCCGAGCCATGTTCAATTGTGCAAGTCCAATGCATATAGCAGATGACTATCCTTCAATGCAAAACTACTATGAAGGCACATCTGAACAGCTAAATATTGCGAATAACTATGGGCGGAATCAAGGAAACGTTTTCAATGAGAATAACTCAAATAGTTGGAGAAGCCACTCAAATTTCTCATGAAAACAAGATAATCAAATAATACAGCCCAGGAAACAGGGGACGAACTTTTATCCCTAACAAAATTTCAACCAAGGACCGCAGCAGAACTACGGTCAAGGGCAATTTCAACAGCAAGGGTTCAATAATTCAAATCAATTTCAATACAATCAAAATCAGGTTGGGCAGCCACGACAATTGAATCAGAATTTTCAGTTTACACAACCAATAGGAGGTTATCAAAACCAACGACAACAAAATTTTGTGCCAACATTTCCACCACCCAGATTTAACAATCCACTGAGGAATGCTGCCCAACATTCTCCTACACGAACTCCTACTAAGGACTAGTTGAAACTTATCCATTCTCACACATCCTCAATCTCTAAAATAGAGACCCAAATTGGACAATTGGCAACTTTTCTCTATGAAAGAGAAAAATGATCGTTTCCTAGCCAACCAGTTCCTAACCCAAGAGGTCAGATGGTTGTTGAACAAACACCAACTTCATCACAAGATGATGATCAACAACAAATTCAAGCAATCACAATATTGAGATCTGGAAAGCAGGTCGATAACAAAGTAGTGTTGCCAGAGAAGGAGGGAAAGTCTGATGGAGAGAAGAAATTTGAAGAGAGAAGAAATTGAAGAAAAAGTACAAGCAAAAGAAATAACAAAAGAAAAAAGTAAACAGAAGAAAAGTTTTGTTCCTAAAGCACCGTACCCGCAAAGATTGATGGCACCACGAAAAAATTGCGATGTGGAAGGAATAAATGAGATTTTTAAGTAATTAAAAATTAATATTCCCTTCCTGGATGCCATCCGACAAGTGCCTGCTTATGTAAAAATTTTGAAGGAATTGGTCACAATCAAAAGAAAGACAAATATTCTGAAAAAGGCTTTCTTAGCCGAGCAGGTTAGTTCAGTGTTGCAAGCAAAGCTCCCAATTAAATACAAGGACCCAAGTTGTCCTACAATCTCAATCATCATCGGCGATAACCGTATTGATCAGGCCCTTTTGGATTTAGGAGCAAGTGTCAACTTGTTGCCTTACTCTATGTACAAGGAGCTCGAATTGGGAGAGCTTAAGACCACTGCGATGACCCTTCAGTTAGCTGATCGGTCCGTAAAGATTCCTCGAGAAATTGTGGAAGATGTCCTCATCAAGATGGATTCTTTCTACTTTTCTGTAAATTTTATTATTTTAGACACTGAATCGGTACCAAATTTGAAGAATAACGTTCCGGTGATTCTAGGAAGACCATTCCTAGCAACCTCCAACGCTCTAATCAATTGTCGAAACGGGATCATGAATCTGTCATTCGGGAATATGACAGTAGAACTCAACATCTTTAATATTGCCAAGCACCCCATGGAGGATGATGAACATGCACAAGCCTGCAAAATCGATGAAATCGTGGAAGAAATATTTCATGCATCCAAAATTAAAGATCCTTTAGCAGCTTGTCTTGCGCATTTTGGTGAAAATTTTGATGTAGATCTGATGATCTAAGAAGTGAATCACATGTTAGACTCCACACCACTTCTGAGAGAAGAAAAGAAAATTGATTTTGGAGTTCAAATTGAATTAATCAGGGAAAAGACGAAAGAGGAGGAAAAAGTGTCATTAGAACTTAAACCTCTTCCGAAAAATCTTAAGTATGCCTACCTAGGGGAGAATGAAACTCAACCCGTCATAATCTCATCAAAATTGGATGTGAATTAGGAAGGCCAACTCAAGAATGTGCTCAAAGATCACAAAAGTGTCATCAGATGGTCGATAAAAGATATCAAAGGCATTAGTCCGACTGTGTGTATGCATCGGATCCATTTGGAAGACAATGCTAAGCCTTCTAGGGAACCACAGAGGAGACTGAACCCTATAATGCAAGACGTGATCCGAAATGAGGTAATAAAACTTTTAAATGCTGGAATCATATACCCCATCTCTGACAGTAAATGGGTTAGCCCCACACAAGTGGTCCCCAAGAAGTCGGGAGTCACAGTGGTGAAGAATGAGGACAATGAACTAATTCCTATAAAAATTCAAACAGGTTGGAGAGTGAGTATCGATTATCGGAAGTTAAATTTGACGACAAGGAAAGATCACTTTCCACTCCCGTTTATCGATCAGATGTTAGAAAGACTGGCCGGGCATGATTACTATTGCTTCCTCGATGGCTGTTCCGGTTATAACCAAATAGTCATTGCACCTGAGGATCAAGAGAAAACCACGGTCACATGCCCTTTTGGTACTTTCTCCTATCGACGAATGTCGTTTGGGCTTTGTAATACACCAGCTACATTCCAAAGATATATGCTGAGTATTTTTTCAGATATGGTCGAATGATTCTTCGAAGTTTTCATGGACGACTTCTCGATCCATGGAAACAGTTTTGCGGACTACTTGAATCATTTGTCGCTAGTGCTTGCACAATGCCAGGAGAAGTACCTTATTCTTAACTAAGAAAAATGTCACTTCATGGTTAAAGATGGCATTATTTTGGGACACATCATATTGTCCCAGGGTATCGAGGTCGATAAGGCTAAAGTTGATTTAATTGCTAATCTCCCGCCACCGAGAATAGTTAAGGAAATAAGATCTTTTCTGGAACACGCCAATTTTTATCGGCGTTTTATTAAAGATTTTAGCAAGATAGCGTGACCGCTATGCAACTTACTTTCAAAGGATGTTCCATTCCTCTTTGATGATAAATGTTTGCAAGCCTTTGAAAACATTAAGGCTGAATTGATAAAAGTCCCGATAATTCAATCTCCGAATTGAGACTTCCCATTCGAAATCATGTGCGACGCCTCTAATTATAGGGTTGTTCTGGGACAACGAATAGAAAAATTACCGCATGTAATCTACTATGCGAGTCGTACTCTCAATGATGCCCAGTTGAACTACTCGACCACCGAAAAGGAACTTTTGGCAGTAGCTTTCGCGTTGGATAAATTTCGATCCTATTTATTAGGGTCTAAAATTGTGGTATTTACAAATCACACTACCCTGCGTTATCTATTCGCTAAGAAAGATGCTAAAACATGCTTAATCAGATGGATCTTGTTATTGCAAGAGTTCAATTTAGAAATCAAAGACAAGAAAGGCTCAGAAAATGTGGTGACAGATCACTTGTCAAGAATTATTATTGAGAAATTTGACGATCATGTTCAGATCTTGGAGCACTTTCTGGATGAACAGTTGTTCGGGATTGACTGCCCACCTTGGTATGCGGATCTTGTCAATTACCTAGTCACCAAGTAATTACCTCACCAATGGTCTAAGAATGAGAAATTCATTTTCTTAGCTTGGGTGAAACACTACTTTTTTGAAGATCCATATTTATTCAAATACTGTCCTGATCAAATCATACGAAGATGTATTCCTGAATCTGAGCAATCACATATTATCTCGTTCTGTCATGAGTTAGCTTGTGGAGGTCACTTTAATTCCAAAAAGACTGCAGCAAAGATCCTCCAAAGTAGTTTTTACTGGCCGACGATCTTTAAAGATTGTCATCAGCATTGCAAATCTTGTCATAACTGTCAAATGCTAGGCCGGATCTCAAAGCGCAACATGATGCCACTCAATCCAATTTTAGAAGTTGAATTATTCGATGTTTGGGGGATCGATTTTATGGGTCCTTTCCCGAATTCGTTTGGAAACACGTTCATCCTTGTCGGGGTTGATTATGTATCAAAATGGGTTGAGGCTGTGGCGTGTAAAATGAATGATCACAAAGTAGTGATCAAATTCCTAAAGGATCAAGTGTTTTCACGTTTTGGTATTCCAAAGGCGATAATCAGCGATGGTGGAAAGCGCTTTTGCAATAAAGTGTTCACCCAATTAATGAAGAAATATGGTGTCACACACAAAGTTGCTACACCATACCATCCTCAGACAAGTGGCCAAGTTGAAGTCTCTAATCGGGAACTTAAGTGAATTTTAGAGAAGGCAATTCATCCGAACCGTAAAGACTGGTCGCTAAAACTGAATGACGCTCTGTGGGCGTATCGAACTGCGTTTAAAACTTCGATTGGCATGTCACCTTATCAGTTGGTTTTTGGTAAAGGTTATCACTTCCCGGTTGAACTAGAATATCGAGCATTTTAGGCCATTAAGTCATTGAATTTCGATCTCCTGAAATCTAGTAACCAGAGGGGTTTGCAAATAAATGAATTGAAAGAAATCCATGCTTACGCATATGACTGTGCTAAATCTTACAAGGATCGTATGAAACGGGTTCATGATCAATCTACTCTACGTAAATCTTTCATTATTGGTCAACAGGTTCTACTATATAATTCTCGACTTCACCTATTTCCAGGGAAACTAAAAACTCGTTGGAGTGGTCCATTCAAAATCTCTCGAATACTCCCCAATGGGGCGGTTGATATTATCAATCCGAGACACCGGAATATTTTTCGAGTTAATGGTCAAAGATTAAAACCTTTCCTAGAGGTTGCAATTGCATTCTCTGACACTCTTTCCTTAAGTGATCCAATGGCTCACCCTGACTAAGCAATTCATATGGTCGAGCTATCGACATTAAACTAGCGCTCATTGGGAGGCAACCCAATTTTGTGTGATTTCTTTTTATATTTCGTCTTTTAAAAAATTAAAATAAAAAAAATTGTAACTTTGGGATTTAGGATTTCTTTATTTTGTATGCTTAGTTCTAGATTATTAGTTTTTAGTTTAGTTTAGGTTGTTTTTAATTCTCAACTTAGTATAGCCACATACCTTCAATAAATTTTTATTCTCCCTTGTTTGTCATGTTCCAATTTGATGCACATATTCTCTGCACCGGATCTTTGTGTTGAGGCACTTTTCAACAAGTTTGGGAGTGCCCTTCCTATTTAAATCAATGAGGACATTGTCATTTTTCGGTTTGGGGGTATGGTTATCTATTTTGCATCACTTATTTTTGCGTCACTTATTTTTTCTTATATTTTTTTTATTTGAAAAAAAAATTAAAAGAAATTTTATTTTTTTGAATTTGAAGCCATCAATCATGTACACATTATTTTGCGATAGTTTTCAAACTTTAGTTGACGATACATGTGAATTTAAGTTTGAGAATATTGATGTCATATTTTGATTACTTGTATCTAAGATGATGAAGCTTAATGTGATATTTTGTGAGTATTTTTTATATTCATGTTTAGAATTTTTGCACTTATACCAAGCTAAGACTTAGAAATCAATGAACTATTTTGAACGTTGAAGCTTAGGTTCTTAGTGGAGACTAAACTCGATGAGCTTTAGAGGTAAGTTCCCGTCATTGATGAGTGAATACATAAACTCGGAGTTTTCTTTGTATACGAATTATTTTGCATAATCTCATACACTTCACTTTGGCTTGTGACTGTGCATGCAATCAAATTCATATTATTGTATTAGAACGTACTGTATATCTACTCAAGACAAATAGGCAAGGTTACTATCTTTTAAGGACATGATTGAAGGCCATCTTTGGCTCATTTGTGCTTAAAATATCCCACCTTATATGAATTTATCCTTCTAGTTTCCCTTTGAGCTTATTAAAAAATTTACCTTTATGCATTCTTTGATAAGCCACGTTAACCTTTAACCCTTTACCATTTCTGAAAATTCAGCTTTACCCTTCTTATTTATGAGAAATTAGGAACGAGGGATAAGAATGAACAAAAAGATAGTAAGTGGAGAGATACCGAGTTGTGGAGTTTACTGAGAGTGCATGGCAAAAAAAAATGGGGGGGAGAAAAAGAAAAAGAGAAATTTAAAAAAGAACGAAAAATATGAGGTGCTTCAAAAAAATAAAATTTAAAAGAAGAAAAAGGAGTGAAAAAAAAATAATAATAATAATAATAATTTAAGAAAAATAGTGAGAGATTAGAAAAGAAATAAAAAAATCAAAAGTTGTTTCTTTTCCGATTTCTCAAAAATTTTGAATCCCAACTTCCAATTCTTTCTTACCCTTTCCTGAGCCCCATTACAACCCTACAAAAGACCTTCATGATCCAATCTTGCATTGGTAACTGCCTTGTGGAGAGCAAATATGTGATACCTATAATACTCGATATGACATGCAGAGGATATACAAGTATCTTCTTATGAGATTTATTTTTGTTCATTAATTGCATCGTGTTTCATTTATCATGTGAGAACTTTTCGCTTGCTTTGTATTAATCTCTCACATGTGTGCGAAAACTTACCCATCATCGGAGTGATTTTATTTCAAGAGTATACGTAAAGTAAGGACTAAGTCGAAACAACAGATCCGATGGTTTCCCGTTTGGACTAGTTTTGAGATGAATGAATCTTGGTTTGGGTATGCACACACTATACGTTTAAGCATGAATGGATGAGTTATCTAACGATTTAAGCATTAGACTAATTTGAATGGATATTAGTATGATTAGTATAACATTGTTATTTAAAATTGAGAATTCGCATGTTGAATTGATTAATGATTTTGAGTTTTAAAGTTAAAGATATTATAACAATCATGTTTTGAAAACTCAATTTTACCAATTATTTAAAATTTTTGAAAGTTTGTGGGTAACTTCACTGTAAACCTTCAGGAGACACAACTCCTCCACTAGGGATCACCTAGGGGTTTAAAGGCTTGTTGCACACGCTAAGTGCAATCGTGCTCCCTACGAAGGTGACATTTATTTTCTTTAGTTTGCTTTGCTCGAGGACTAGCAAAGTGTAGGTTTGGGGGTGTAATGAGTAGTGAAATATGATGATATTTCACCCCTAAATACTTACATTTAGCCATTTAATGAAGGCTATCTGATGAGAATTACTAGATTTAAAGTGTTTCAAGTAAATACAATCTAAGTGCATAAAACAGCCCAAAAATTCCGAAACTAATGTCAAAACACTGCAACCTTGGGTCATCGAGAACTTAGTACAACTTACAGCTCAATTTGGACCTTCAATCCGTTAGATTCATGACATTACTAAAACACAAATGTTGTAGAGCTCTTCGTCATCTTTCCAATGCCATAAGAATCATATCAATTAGAGTTCGGAGTAGAAAGTTATGACTAAAAAACCAAGGCAGTGTCTGATGCAAAGTTGAGCGAGAGTTCACGGAAATCTGTGTTTGAGACGGAAAGGATTTCTTAATACATATTTTTAAGGAGTCGATCGATCGACTTCCACTAGTCGATTGATCGACCCTGACAGTTTGGGTTAGGAAAGCTGCGGGACTTGGAGAGTGTTTAAAGCCAAACCAACAACTCGAGAGAGGGAGCTAGATTAGAGATTAGATTTTTAGACATAGCTGATGTGAATTTTTAATGTAATGTTTTACTCGCAAATGCACGAATCGGTTTGTATATAGTGGGTGCGGAGTACGAGATCGTTCCCACGAGGACTAATTTTGAAAGATCTAAAAGAGACAAGCAATTCTAGAAATCTATGAAGATCTAACAGTATTCTACCAGTTTTATGATTTAAGCGGTTGATGAGATGGTAATTAATGACTACAAAAATAAAACTTAATTGATGATTCAAAAGGAAAGGTAAAGATGATGATAAAGATGAAGATACTAAATCCTCCCATCTTTGGTCCGTTCTTCCCGTAATATAAATCTAAGGATTAAATTATGAGATATTTCATTGGTAACAAACATCTTTTAGGGAAGATCAATGGTCAACACCCTAATAGGTTCCACGTTGCATCCCTGCAATCAGGACTTAGATGATTTTCATATATAGATCTGAGATCAAGGGCATGGCTAGGCACACATGATCTCAGGTTCAAATAAAAATCATCCCCAAAGTGGGTGAAAATTCCAACAAGAATACCACTTATAAATCTGAAATCAAGGGCATGGCTAGGCACACTTTATTCAGATTAGGGAGTATTTAAGATAAAATTACCATTACAGATCCAAGATCCAGGGCATGGCTAGGCACACTCGATCCCAAAACATAATCGTAATTAGATCCACACGATGAAAGCAAAAAGACCATAACAATTATTGGGTAAAATTACCGTCACAGATTTGAGATCCCGGGCATGGCTAGGCACACGCGATCTCGGTTAGTGGCGGGGATTTCATCCGTTCATGATAGCACAACAACCATAAAATAAAATCTCATATTTTAATCCTAAATTTATATTATTAAAAGTACATCCCTCGGATGGAAATCATTAGATCTCCATCCTTATAAATTTAGCCACACATATTGTAATTAAATGACATAAATAAATAAATACGGGAAAATAACATTAATTTAATAAATTAAAATTACCTCAAACTTCAAAAGAACTTACTTTGATCCAAAAGTACGATGATCTTCAGAAATAAAATTAATGCAGGAATAAACTTTGAACAAAATTTATAAATTGAAGGAATAGGTACTGAAAAATTAAGGGAACAAAGCTCTCGAAAATGGAAAATGAATAATAAAACTTCCCTATTTCTATGTCTAACTATGAAAAATAATGGCTAAAAACTAAAAACTCTAAATCTAAAACTCTTTCCTAAAATTAATTCTCTAATTCCCTAATTAATTCTCCCTTTTTTTCTCCGAAGTGTTTGAGTTGCTTTAAATAGACCCTTGTCGCGGAAGTCTCCCAAGCCATAATTTTAGGGTCGATTAATCGACCAGGGAGGGTCGATGCATCGAGCCGCCAAAAAGTCCCAAAAATTAGCTTTACAGTGTCAGTTTCGTGTTAGACTCTGACTTATCCTCGATTAATCGACCTATAGGGTCGATGCATCGACCCCAGAAATCCGTGAAATTCAGCACTTTCTTTGTATCAGATACGGCTTTGGTATTTTGGCCATAACTTCCTGTCCCAAACTCGGATTGAGGTGATTCTTGCGCCGTTAGAAAGCTGATAAAAAGATCTACAACTTTTATGTTTTGACAATTTCATAATTCGGCCGTCTTGAAGGTCCAAATTTAGCCGCAAGTCGTACCAAGTTCTTGATTACCCAAAGTTGCAGTGTTTTGACATTATATTCAGAATTCTTGGGCTGTTTTCTATACTTGGCTTGTATTTATCTGAAACACTTCAAATCTAATAATTCTCATTAGATAGCCTTCATCGGACAGCTAAATATAGGTATTTAGGGGTGAAATATCATCATTTTTCAGTACTCATCAATAGCTACACGTAGAGATAGAGAATTTTCATTCTTTTTTTAGAGCTTTGTTTCTTTAATCTTTTCAGCATTCCTTTCTTCAATTTATTATTGTTGTTCAGTTGATTCCTAGTTTAAATTTAAAAATTAGTAAAGAGCATTGTTAATTTCGTTTCTGACGATCATCGTACTTGTGGATTAAAGAATTTCTATTGAAGGTTAAGGGATTTTTAATTAATTAAATTAATATTATTTTTTATTCTTTATTTATTTATGTCATTTAATTACAGCATGTGTGGCTAATTTCTTAGAGATGGGGATCTAATGATTCCCATTCGAGGGATGTACTTCTAATAGTATAGATCTAGGATTAAACTTTGAGATTTTGTTTTATGGTTATTATGCTATCACGAACGGATGAAATCCCTGCCACTAACTGGGATTGAGTGTGCCGAGTCATGCCCTGGATCTCAGATCTGTGACGGTAATTTTATCCTAATCATTGTTATATGGTCTTTTTGTTTTTATCGTGTGGATCTACTTACGATTATGAATTGGGATCGAGTGTGCCGAGTCATGCCCTGGATCTTGGATCTGTAATGGTAATTTTATCTTAATTACTCCCTAATCTGAAATCAAGTGTGCTGAGTCATGCCCTTGATCTCAGATCTATGGTGGTATTCTTGTTGGAGTTTTCCCTATTTTGGGAATGATTTCTATTGGTATCTGAGATCAAGTGTGCCGAGTCATGCCCTTGATTCTAGATTTATATATGGAAATCATCTCTGAAATTAAGTTCTGATTGCAGGGATGCAATGTGGAACCTATCCGGGTTTTGATCATTTATCTTCCATAAAAGATGCTTTTTAATGGTATATCTCATAGTTTAATCCTTAAATCTGTATTACGAGAAAAACAAACTAAAGATGGGAGGATTTAGGATCTTCATCTTTACCTTCATTTTTGAATCATCAATTAAACTTTATTTTGTAGTCAGTAATCATCATCTCACAAAACTGCCTAAATCATAATATTCGTAGGGTACTGTTAAATCTTGGTAGATTTCTTGAATTACTATTTTATTTTTTTAGATTTTCTACATTGATCCTCGTGGGAACAATCTCGTACTCCGTACCCACTATCTACAATCTTCGTGCGCTTGCGAGTAAAACATCACAATTAAAAATCACATTAAGATGCCACTCTTTTACCTATTTGGATTTGGATGGATGTGTTGATTGATATGGCTCTTTGGAGTCAGCCTCCATCATGTTGACCATGGATCCATCTGAGATCCCCTCCTCAAATGTCAACATAGTCCTATGATGGTTCACCACAGGAGGAGACTGTGCAGGTATGGAACGACATTCCTCAAAGAGAGACAACGCGGCCAGGTCAATTTCCAGGCTGGGAGGGATGATCTGAGGATTGGTGGGGTGAATAGGTGTTGCGAGTTTACATGGGGTTAATTGGGTCACTCCATTTCGATCGATCTTCACAACCCCGATGCTTATAAACGAATCTCTAATGTGAGGCCTGGGACAAGATTCTTCTTCTAAATGGATTCTCTGGGCTCTTGCTGTAGCGTGGCTCGAGCTTTCTCCTTAGCCTCTCAAACTTTTTCTTCTGTGGGCTTGTAACCTAGCCCAAATCTGATCTGTTATCCACCCTTAGCCTTGATTGGCTCTCTTCTACCTTACAGTAGGCGCCCTAGTCCTTTACCCTTTTGATGGCCCCATTTCTGGAGCATGGCTACTGCCGCTACCATTCCACCTCTGGTTCTTGAAGTGATGTTTTTCAAGGGTTCGGGGACAACTGTTGACACCTCATATTCAAAGCTATGAAGGTCTGTGTCCTCATCCATATGTGGCACATCCAACATTTTAGGGTTTTCAATATTGTGGGTAGCCTTTTCTTTCTCATCATGCTCCTCTCCTATTATGATGATAACCTTCTGTCTGGACACGAATTTGAGCTTCTGATGCAGCGTCGATGGTATCGCTCCAACTTCGTGTAACCACGGGCGCCCCAGTAATAAATTGAATGAGGACTTGATGTCCATTACCTGGAAGAGTATGGAGAAGATCATTGGCCCAATCACGAGCTCAAGGTCAACTTCTTCTATTATCTCCCTTCTCGTATTGTCAAAACCTCAGGCACAAGTTCTGGTAGGTCTTAATATGCACAGATCTACTCCAATCTTTGTAGCGGTTCTCAAAGGGCATACATTCAGCGCAGACCCATTATCAATTAAAACTAAAGGGATTATCATGTTTTCAGATTCTACAATGATGTTGAGGGATTTTGAGTGACTATTTCCCTCCTCCGATAAATCAGCATTCAAAAATGAAATGGCATTGGGAGCCATCACTTTCTCAATTATCTGCCCGACTTCATCTGGGCTCACCTGGAGAGATATGTGCGCGTTCTTTTACGCCCCCATTAAGGCTTAAAAATGAAGTGGGGACATCATCAATAAGTCCCAAATTGTGATATGAGTCGACATTCTTCTCAATTGTGTTTTAAGTATATGTTCTCAGCTCATTTTCTCAAATGGGTTGACTATACTATCTTTCTTCCCCTCTAGTTGGGCTTGTGCTGCTGCTGGTGCTTCTCACTACTTAGAGATTTTATCAAACCTGGTGACAAAGTCCACTACCCCTTCTCTGTTATTGCCGGCGTTAGCATTTATTTGTTCGAAACTAAGTGGGACCTGATGAGGATTGTAAGTTGGTCCCGAAATCTGAAGCGGAGTGACTGCCGGTGTCTGATGCACTTGTACTGATGGCTCAGGAAGGGTGGGAAAAACCTAGTTCACCTCGGTGATGGATGAGTGGGTGGCAAAAGTGGGCCAGGTTGAGGTGATGATGTTTGTGGGTGACTGTGCTGGAGGTAATGGGGTAGGGGTGGACCATTGATGGTTGATAGGTGATGGTGGGGTATAGGGGACATGATTGGCTATCGGGCAATTGGTGGGGGTGGTTGTGTATGGTTGATAATTTGTACATAATCGACGAGAGTGGGTAATGGAAAGTAAGCCCTAAGATCTAAAGGTTCAGCTTGGGGTGCAGGGTTAGGAAAATAATCTGATAAATTCAAGGGTTCAATCACCCCAATACTTCTCTCTTCATGGTTTCTCTGTCTTGGTGTTACAAAACTTTCCCGGTTGCTGATGTAATCTGACGGGTCAAATTCGAACTCCTCAACACCTTCTTCTATCTTCCCAATGGTGGGTCTCGGACTTGCTCCTCTAGTAGGGTGTGGAGGCAATGGTGCTTGTGCATATTTGTGTGTTGGTTCACATGGGAAGGCGCAGGGGCGATAATTTTTCTAACATCAATTAAATCTTGTATAACATGCTTCAATGGGAAGCAACGATCAGTTGGATGACCCGGACCCTGATGAAAATTACAGTGGGTATTAGGGTCATAGTTTCTCGGGATGGGATTCAGTGGAGGTCGGGGTTGAAGGGCCATGACTAATCCCTTTTCTATTAATAAAGGTAACAGTACATTCAGAGATTGCCCCAAGGGGGTAAACACTCGGTCATAGCGGGCTCTTCTCTGCTCTGGAGTCATCTGCGCTCCCTACCCATTCCCGGTTCTTTACATCGACTCGGTTCTAATTGGTGCTGGTTGGGCGGCTTTAAATTAGAATGGAGTTATATTAGTGTTGGGTCGGGTGTTGGCAATATTCTGTACATCTGCCCCTACTCTTTTCTCATTTCTCTCCTCAGAAAACCTTCTGACCCCGCTGGCTCTACCAGGCACATTCTTGCTCAAGCAATCTTCCCTGATAGCATCCTCATAACGATTGGCGTTTCGAACCAAATCAGCAAAACTAGACTGCTGTTGGTAATCGAGGAATTCCGAGATCACTGGCAAGGTATTTTTTGAGATCATCTCAATCTGCTCGTCATCCGGTATCATGTTTCTTACCTGAGCTGTCAGTGCTCTCCAATGCCCTAAGTAATCGCTGAAGGTTTCATTGGGGTTCTGCTTCAATCTGGCCAAGTCTGACTTCCGCGGTTCAATGTCTATATTGTAGACATACTGCTCTTGAAACAAGTGCGTCAAGTCTTTCCAAGTTTTTATCATAGATGGTTCTAAGGACATGAACCATCTCAAGGCGGGGCTAGTTAAACTTTTCTTAAAGACCTTTATTAGCAGTCTTTCATCCCCCCTATACTGACACATGCCCTCACAGTAGGACATGGGGTGTACAATAGGATTGCTAGTGTTGTTATACTTATCAAAAACTGGCATTTTAAATTTCGAGGGCAAGGGGACCTCAGCGAATAAACACAAATCTAAGAAGTCCGTGGCGTAGATTTCAGCACCACCCATTTTTAATAACTACTTCTGAATTTTATTAATCTATTCTTTCAACTGCTCTGATTCCTTAGACATGGGGGCCATCTTCTTAGCAGTCGATCGGGATTAACTCTAGGCTATCAGGGGGTTGGTTATTATAGGTGGTGGATTGATGTTGGCCAATGCCCCAGCATAAGCCCCACTATTCCTAAGCTCGTCCTCTTCATACTACTGGTCTATATGTGGTGCAGTGAGGGCAGGATTCTCCTATTGGGGCTGTATGGACTGAATGGGAGTTGGGTGAGACCATTGAATGTGAGGGAAATTTTGCTGGGTGATGGGATGAGTGGAAGTTAAATTTTGGGCCTGATGGGGCCATTGGGTATAGGGAAAGTCTTGGAGATGGCTTTGAGGTGTAGGGATATGGGTAAATTGGGGTTAATGTAGGGCATGGGTTTGAGCTGGGTATAAGGGCTGAGTGAAATTTTGGAGGAATTGTGAAGGGTATGGGTGTGAGGTTTCAAGGTTTGGGCCTTGTTGGGGTTGGGTGTAGGAAAAAGGGCTTTGAAGAGTTTGAGCCATAAAGCCTTGAGAGGGTTGGGCTATGAGGCTTTGGTGGGTCTGGCCCATTGGGCCCTGATGGGTCTGGGTCATGAGCCCTAATGGGTCTGGAGCTGGCTGGGCGACTTTAAATTAGAATGGAGTTATATTAGTGTTGGGCCGGGCGTTGGCAATATTCTGTACATCTGCCCCTACTCTTTTCTCATTTCTCTCCTTAGAAAACCTTCTGACCCTGCTGGCTCTACCAGGCACATTCTTGCTCAAGCAATCTTCCCTGATAGCATCCTCGTAACGATTGGCGTTTCGAACCAAATCAGCAAAACTAGACTGCTGTTGGTAACCGAGGAATTCTGAGATCACTGGCAAGGTATTTTTTAAGATCATCTCAATCTGCTCGTCATCTGGTATCATGTTTCTTACCTGAGCTGTCAGTGCTCTCCAATGCCCTAAGTAATCGCTGAAGGTTTCATTGGGGTTCTGCTTCAATCTGGTCAAGTCTGACTTACATGGTTCAATGTCTATATTGTAGACACACTGCTCTTGAAACAAGTGCATCAAGTCTTTCCAACTTTTTATCATAAATGGTTCTAAGGATGTGAACCATCTCAAGGCGGGGCTAGTTAAACTTTTCTGAAAGACCTTTATTAGCAGTCTTTCTTCCCCCCCATACTGACACATATCCCCACAGTAAGACATGAGGTGTGCAATAGGATTGCCAGTGCCGTTATACTTATAAAAAACTGACATTTTAAATTTCCGGGGCAAGGGGACCTCAGCAAATAAATACAAATCTGAGAAGTCCGTGGCGTGGATTTCAGCACCACCCATTTTTAATAACTGCTTCTGAATTTTATTAAGCTATTCTTTCAACTGCTCTGATTCCTTAGACATGGGGGCCATCTTCTCAGCAGTCGGTCGGGATTCACTCTGGGCTATCAAGGGGTTGGTTATTATAGGTGGTGGATTGATGTTGGCCAATGCCCCAGCATAAGCCTCACTGTTCCTAATCTCGTCCTCTTCATACTACTGATCTATATATGGTGCAGTGAGGGCAGGATTCTCCTGTTGGGGCTGTATGGACTGAATGGGAGTTGGGTGAGACCATTGAATGTGAGGGAAATTTTGATGGGTGATGGGATGAGTGGAAGTTAAATTTTGGGCCTGATGGAGCCATTGGGTATGGGGAAAGTCTTGGAGATGGCTTTGAGGTGTAGGGATATGGGTAAATCGGGGTTGATGCAGAGCATGGGTTTGAGCTGGGTATAAGGGCTGAGTGAAATTTTGGAGGAATTGTAAAGGGTATGGGTGTGAGGTTTCAAGGTTTGGGCCTTGTTGGGGTTGGGTGTAGGTTTTGGAGGGTTTGAGCCATAAAGCCTTGAGAGGGTTGGGCTATGAGGCTTTGGTGGGTCTAGCCCATGGGGTCTTGTGATAAATGGGTCTGGCCCATTGGGCCCTGATGGGTCTGGGTCATGGGCCCTCATGGGTCTGGGCCATGGGCCCTTGGATGGTATGGATGATGGGGGTTGATGGGGGTCATGGAGGAATGAGGCATGGAGGCTTGATAGGGTATGGGATGGATCCACAGATGTGTGGTGTGGATGAGAGGGGGTATTTTGGGAGGCCTTCTACCTATTGTAGGCATGGACCATCTCCTCTATCATGGTTATTGGAGAGGGATTGGACGGAGATGGTGTATTTAAGGGATGGTGGGTATAAATGGGATGGATGTGGTTGGAAAATTGGGCATGACCCTGATAAAATCGGGCGTGGCCTGAGTAAATGGTGGAATATGGGGTAGGTTGGAGAAATTAGGTGGGGAATTGGTGAATGTGGGTGGATTGGGTAAAAAATGGGATGATGAAGAATGAGGTATGGATGTGGGAGATGTGTGAGAGAAAGTGGTCATGGCCCCAGTAAAAACGGGCATGACCTGAGTAGATGGAGGGATCTATGGGGGATTGGGTAAGTTGGATGTGGGATCGGTAGATGCGGGTGGATTGGGTATGCGTCAGGCTGATGAAAAATAGGGTATATTGGTGAAGGTGGTGGATTGGGCCGAGTTTTGAATGGGTGTGGATGGAAGGTGAGATGGGTTGGGAATGGCTATAGATGAGGGCATAGTTTGGGAAAATAATGGGGATTGGATTTTGGATATTTTGGAAAGTGGTGGATGGGAAAATGAGGGCGCCGAAAGGACTGGTAATTGCAAAGGGTGATTGGGTGAGGGGGGCGGAAGTAAACATTTCTTCCATATGGGAGTGAGTTTGGGAATGTGGTGGGGATGAATCGAGATTGGCGTATGTTGGATCCACAACTCACGACATGGCTCGGTATCAGGTAGGGTACGGGTGTCTCGAGTGGGGTCCGTAAAGCTTCCTCTAACGGGATGACGGAAGGTAAGATGATACCGTTGTGCCGGCACCACAAAACTCTATTTTTTTGGTTTTTTATTTATTTAATTTTTTTGAAATTTTTATAAGTGAAATGAGCAAGGATTCTGAGGCCTTTGAATTCCCTTCTCGGGTGGCTTTCGTACCCTAAATAGGTCCCGCGGCAATGACTTTGAAGCACTTCAGAAGAATTAAATAGAAACCCCTTGATCTATTAAAGGCATGAAAATCGATGCAAACAACCTGATCCCCCGGAACGGGTCAAAAAGAAGTCACCCTCTTTAGACCGGCGAGGGCATATTGGGTGTCGGAAATTACAGGGCCTAATTAGAGGCACTAAAGACACTAATCGAGGAGTTCAGGATGATGAAACAGGCCATAGATTTGGACTGCAGTGTTCAAACCTGGCTTGGCGCAATTATTATGTGTGCCAGGCTAAAAAACTCAGATTTTATGCCTGGCGCATGTATTAGCTGCACTAGAGCAAATCTGGGTGATTTTGTCTTTGGCGTAGGTATTAATTGCGCCAGGCAAAACAAAGGTTTGGGACAGGTTTGACAGCAGGCCTGTAATCCGAAATGAGTCTCTTTTTTAATTTTTTTGGAAGCTATGCTTTCGGGGACTGAACAACTTAGTTTGTATCGAGTCTCTCCTCACCGAACCTAAGGGATACAAGGCTGGTACGGGTCTACTAACTCTCACTTCCCACAGGTTTTAGGCTAAGTAATGAGAAGGTTACCCACCCGATATACCTCCAGCACAAGCACTTTCTCAGGTACTAGGTGAGCTTAAACTTTTCCGGATCATCACTACTAGGGGCTACCACTGTACTAAGAATCGGGAATTTATATGTTTGCCTAGATACCCCAACCCTTGAAAATCTACCCCGCAAAATTCAATTATGTCCCCCTTGTTGGTTCAATTTTATTTTTTAATTTTTGGGGAGTTTTCTTTAAAGTTCAAAGACTGGGGGTGTTGGTCCCGTGCCGCTTCTACGGGCCGGCGTCCACTGTTGGAATATGTTTAGAAAAATTAAATGTGTACGTAAGCTCGCCAATCGGCTAAGGCGCTCTAAATGACGTAAAAGTAAATAAATTAAATGATAAAGTGCAAGTAGGCCTGCCAATCGGCTAAGGCACGTAAATGACGGATATGGAAAGAAAATTAAATACGGTGTACAAGTAGGCCCGCCAATCAGCTAAGGCACATAAATAATGTAAAAGTAGGGGTGAATAAAATGGCATAATCGTAGGGGTGAGTAAAAAAAATAGTAAAAAAAATAATAAAAATGGTTAGTAAAATAAAAAATTAAACGCCAAATTCAAGGGCAAGCTCTACTAGCTACTCCCCAGCAGAGTCGCCATCTGTGCAATCGTGGATTCGGAGTGAACCCATCGCGACGATGCGTACTCTCGATAAATTTTAGAGTCGCCACCCAGAGCTTTTGGTGTCCCGGGAAACCTTAAATCAATATTTAAATGCACCGAAGTGCCAAATATGACTCTAAATCCGGACTACACCAAAGGCTCTTGGGTAGGGGTTTCGGTTATCGATCGGGAAGGTGTTAGGCACCCGATCAGTCCGCTTAATGCGGTCTCTACTTATGGCCAAAAGTAAAAAGATATAAAATAAGCAAAAAAGCCTTCCTCTTACTCATAGGGCATTAAAATCCTATTTGTGCCCATTCGTTCCTACCAAAATTTTGGCGGCGTAACGGCACAAACGCAAGGATAGAGAAAGAACCGAGAAGGTAGGGGAGTAAAGGGGAGAGCCAGAGCTCTTGGGCCCTTATTGCACTGCTGTGGAACCTTGCGTAAGCTTGCTTCGGTGAACTTCTTATGGTTTGTATGGTTAGAACTAGGGTTCTAGCTCTTAGAGCTTGAAGGCTAAGAGGTAGAGAGGGAACGCTAGGGGGTAGCACTCACCTAGACTAAGAGGTTTTTGATGAAAGGTAAGGTCTAAACATGGCTTGGGAATTCTGGAATTTGTATATGAAAAATGGCACTAGAGGAGAGAGAGAGAGAGAGAGAGTTCCTAATCTTTTTTTCTTTTGAAAATTTCAAGCCCTTTCTAGGGGGGGGTGGCTCTCTATTTATAGGAAAAAGAGAGGTTATGAGGGTATTTAGAGGCTAAGTAAGATTAGAAATTTAGGTAATCAAGCTATCTAAGGTTTTCTAGAGTGTTTGGAGCCTTGAAAAGTGTGAAAGCTAGCTCCAATGGTGGATAATAGGTTAGAGCTTTAAGTCAGTCAAAGGGTTGCAAATAGAATAAGAATGAGTACAATAGAACAAGCAAAACACACCCAAGAGATCAAGACGGTCAGCAGGTCTAACCCCAATCTTGAAATTTGAGCAAAAAATCTAGGGTGACTATTTCTAAGCTTGGCACAACTAATAGATGCGCCAAGCTTAGGTACAGTAAAACAGTGCTTAATAGGGTTTTGGGAAGTTGCATGCCCGCCGGGGGACCCACCTGTAGTTGGCGCAACTAATACATACACCAGGCCATTTTCTGGGGGAAAATGGCTTGGAGCAAGTATTACTTGCGCCACATACACCTATCCTCTCGCAAGGCTCAATGCATGCCTCGCGAGGCTCGAAAATGGCTCGTTTTGTGCCCAATCTTCGCATCGTTGTAACTTTTAATGTACAGCTTAGATTGGGGCAATTCTTGGCTTGTAGGAAAGTTGGAGACTTCTACTTTTCAATGGTATATGATTAGATTAGAATAGAAGATCTCAGCTAGCCCTGATGTACCACTCTTGATCATTGCCCGAGAAAGTTTAGGTATGGGTTCGGAAGGGGTTCGGAAGGGGTTTTAAAGGTTGAGATTAGTTTATAAAGGTTCAGAGAGGTTTCTAAGAGATCTGGGGTGATTCCTAAGGGTTTGGGGTGACCTCTAAGGCTTTGAAAAGGTTTCTAAGGGTTTGATATATGCCATCAGAAGCTCAAAAGTGCGCCTCTCTCGAAATATGTTTCGATTAGGCCTTAGGCCAAATTTTGGTGTCTACAATGGCATATAATAATGAAGTGCATATGTAATCATGATGTATAAACTTTAACCTTGCATGAAGCATATGTAAAAAGAACTGAGAAATAAACGTAAATGTCCAGAATCAATCATTGATTTCCTAGAATCAATCTATTGATTTTGTGTTCAGACTCAATCCATTGATTTCTCAAAATCAATCTATTGATTACATGTTCAGACTCAATCTATTGATTTCTCATAATCAATCTATTGATTTCTGCCTCCGAGTATTTAAATCATTTATCTGTTTAAACTCAATCTATTGATTTTTCAAAATCAATCCATTGACTCGTATCCGTGCATTTTTCAAAATAATTTCATTTATCAGTATCTGTTCAGGCCCAATCGATTGATTTCTCATAATCAATCTATTGACTCAAATCCATGCATTTTTCAAAATAATTTCATTTATCAGTATATGTTCAAGCTCAAAACAATTTCATTTATCAGTATCTATTCAAGCTCAATCGATTGATTTCTCAGAATCAATCCATTGAATCAAATTCATGCATTTTCCAAGACAATTTCATTTCAATATTAGCTCAGAATCAATCGATTGATTTCCCAGAATCAATCGATTGACTCCAATGCTTAGGCTCAATCGATTGATTTTCCAGAATCAATCTATTGATTTTGTGTTCAGACTCAATCGATTGATTTCTTAGAATCAATCTATTGATTTCGATTCGTGAGCACGCTCCAACAGTGCTCAAATCTCATGGTGAACTTCAACCTGTCTTCTTTTTAATCAAAATCATCAATATTAAAAATCATTAATCATAGCATGCATCCATTTAATCAACCATTCATTATCCATAAAATAAAATCACTAATTTACATAAAAATCTATTTGAAAATTAATATTTTAAGTTCAATGAAAAATATGATTTCTCCATACCTAGATCGATCGTATCACCGTGATTAGATCGAGATCTCAACAATAATGATGATTCTAGAAGGAGGCCAAGGCCGCTTAAGAATATACGCCAACTTAACTGAGATTATGATTTAAGATTCTTTGTAAGTTATAGAGAATTATTCGGTGTTAAGCTAACACCAAGGAAGGATATATAAGTTTTTACCTCAAAGTCTAAAATAGAGGTTTATAACACACATAACAAGGTTCGATCCTTAGACCTCTTGTCTATAACTTAAACCTTTAACCAATAGTCCACCATATAACTTGTCCCCAGTAATGACAGAAATAACTATAAGAGCTTGGAAAATCAAAACATGTATTTTTAGTTAAAACGTTATGAAAAGTCAAGGCATACGGTGAATACGTTACATACCTATAATTTAGGTGTATTAAAGACATGAAATTTGGATCCCAACAATATGGTCTGATAGCTAGCCACAATCTCAAGATCTATTATGTCAAAGAGTGGACAGAAAAATGACCTTCAACATTTGTGCCCGAAGGGCAGCAGTTGTTGTTCCAGCTGTCGTTGTTAGATTGAGATCTATAGGGTGGTGGGAACTTTGATTGTACCAAAGGGTGGTAGGCTTATTAGGGCTCGAACCTACAATATCACCGTTATGAGCTCAAGGCAATCAATGTTTTTAACAGTGGAAACCCCTATTGTGAATGTAGAATCTTCTGTTATAAATACTGGTACTGTAATAGCCCGAAAAATCACGCAAAACTATGACCTCGGGATCCGTGCCCGATTGGTCACAAGTTTGACCAATCAGGAGATCAAGAGTTAGCATAGGATGTGATGAACGGACGAGATGTGATAGCTTGAGTAACTGCGTGGTGTGTGTTGTAAATAGGAAGTCGCATACACCTACCGCGGTGTATGTGCTCAACACACAAGTGAAGAATAGGATAAAAGGGTTTAATAACCCTAGATAGGTATTTTGGGTTGTTGAAGGAGAGTAAAGAAGAGAGAGAGAGAGTAAAAAGAGTGATTAATGCAAGGAGTAAAGGCTAGTTGAGGAAGGAAGGATTCAAGTATTAAAGAGGCCGATTCAACGCAAGGGATCCGCTGAAAAGCTAAAGCTGGAACCCTAGCCTTCCAACCCTAGAATTGAAATCAACTTGAGATCTATTCAAGGTAAGATTTTTGTAAATAAAATGCATAGATTATAGGGGTTAAGTTGTAGTTGAATGTGGGTCAAAATCATAGGATAATGGCTTAGAAAAATAGAGGAAAAAGTATGGAAAAAGATTGGGAAGAAAAAAGTTGATCGACAATTTCGAATCGAAATTGTCGATGGGTTTGATGTCGAAATTGGCGAGGAAGTTGAAAGGTCGAGAGGACCCGATTTCGATTAATCGAATTTGATTCGATGTCGACTTCGATTGTTCGATTTAGGGTTCGATTAATCGTCTGAGAACCTCCAGTGGACCCCAGGAGGTGGAGGAAATGACTTGAGGAAAAATCGTCTAATCGAAATGGGATTTCGATTAATCGATTTGGGATCGATTAATCAACTTGTGAAACTCGACTGTTCAAACTGGGAGTCTACTTTGCGAAAAGAAGAATTTCGATTAATCGAATGAAAACTCGACTGTTCGAACAGTAAAATTACCTTGCGAAAAGAAGAATTTCGATTAATCGAATGAAAACTCGACTGTTCGAACTGAGAATGGACTTTGCGAAAAGGAGAATTTCGATTAATCGAAATTGCTTCGATTAATCGATATTGACCTTCGATTAATCGATTTTGGAAATCGATTAATCGAATCAGGTTCGATTAATCGATTTTGGAGTTCGATTAATCGACTGACATAAATTATGTTGACTTTTGGGTTTGACTTCAAGATTTTTGGAGGGTCTTATACCTTCTTTATTGCATCCTTTGTGATGTGTTTCACCTGTTATGTGGTACCATAGGTGGTACGTGTGGACTAGTGCACAAGGAGCCACGTGAGACCTTGATGCATTGATCAAATGAAGACTTGAGGTAGGGAACACCTTGAACATGTACCTTATTTTACAAGAGCATGTATGTAGTGATATAGAGTTCAATTCGAATATTTTACTGCTTAAAGAATTGTGAAAAGTGTGTGTGTGTGACATTCACAAGAGTAAACTAATGAGCCATCCCCAGGGGATGAAGAAGTAAAGAGATAAAAGCATCAGGTGTGATGCAAGTAAATGGATACATCCCAGGGATGTATCCAAGGATTGAATCATGTTTGATAGGGCCTAACTGATATAAGATAGCACATTTACACGGTGAATAACTATATGTAAGGCACCGATATTTTTATTATTTGAATATCCACGACACGACGGGATATCCGTGACCGATCTGATGGCGAAAAGTGGCCGTAGTCGTGAGGCTTATCCGTACATAGTAAGCACACCCGTGAGTGTTGATTGAGACAAGTGAAACCCCGCCACCAATCCCCAGGGGAAAGGGGCTTGGGTACTATTTGTATTCCCAGGGAATTCGGTTAAAACTGTCTATATAGATGACGATGATGGGTATCTCATCGGGGCTCGATGCTATATTGCTCGGGGATTACTTAAGTTGAAAGTTTAAGTTTTGCTTTAGGCCTTCTCAGCATCATTCATGAGTAAATGAAAATATAAATAATCAACAGTAAAACGGAATGCTTTTAATCTGTTTCATTAACAACTGCATAGATACATCATGCATGGCATATCATGGAATATATGTGAGTTATAATTTATATGTTCAATCGTGTTTGTTCCCTATTGAGCTAGGATGTAGCTCACCCTATAGACTATCAGTCCACTATTAGCATTGCCGAGAGCTTGAGGCGATCGTGAGTCGGACCTTGCGGCCGGTGACGAGTTGGAGCCACCTCCAGAGGACTTCTTCTAGAGGACTCCGTTGTGCCACTTTGAGGGATTTTTGGAGAGGTTTTGTACGGCTTGGTATGTCAAGCCTTGATTCTGTTAAAAAAATCATGTATATAAGGAGTTAGGATTTCTCTTTTGGGACGAACCATCCGTGATGATTTCTATCATCGATGGTTCGGATCGGTTCTCCATTCATGCAGAGGCATGAGGGTAGAACTGTCTTTTGGGAAGTTAATTAATATAGATTTAAAGTCTGCAAACTCGTTTATTATACTTTTCTATGCTTGATATACCAGTGTTCCGTGCTTAGCTAGAGGGCACGGTCAAGATGATCGTGCTGATGGCACGGGTTTCGGGGTGCCGAAATCCGGGCTGTCACAGGTACCCTATATAATATGCTCAGCGTTGATGAGAGATCCCTTTCTTTTCGCCAGAGTCATGAGCAAAAAAAGTTTTCAGGGGGATTTATTCGGACGAAAAAATCTGAGTGTTCTTTTTTCAAAATTTTCGATTATGTGGGATCCACCTCGTTGTCAAACACCCGATTTTTTTACCTTTGCATAAAATCTCATTATTTTCCTAAGATCGGGTTGCCAAACAAGGCCATAGGGTAATGATCCTCTTACTCGAGTGATGAAACATAATTTCATTACTCTAGTAACCATTGACTGCATGTCACATCAAGTTGACTTTTTAAATCACCTAATGTGACATGCAGCAAATAAGAGCTCGGGTATCATATTGAAGGGACTCTATCTGGATACATATCAGCCTATATGTATCGGATATAACCGATATTTAAAACCAGGGTGAAGATAGCCCAGTACCATAGATCAAGTAACTTATCTAGTCCCACACTAATTTGCAGTCACATGACACTTAATCTCATGATCCGGTGTCATTAATAGGAGCGGCTAGGTGTTTATAACTATTTTGTGTAAAAAGATATATATATATATATATATACCGTTCATAATATTTTACTTGCAATCGACTCTTATGATCGCATGACTTTATATTTTTTATTTTAATTTTTTTTTAAAACAATTGTAATTATCGAACAACTCCTATCCATGGCATCCGATCATGTGATTGAATGCCACATGACAATAAATTAGTGTGGGATTAGGTACGTTACCTGGTCCAAGGTACCAGGCTACCTTTACCCTTAAAACCATAGCCTTGGGTGAATGTGTCAAGTGAAAGTTACAAATGTTTCCCTGCTTTAAAGCTCATTTTCAAAAGAAAACCGACTCTTATGGCCTCTTTTAGGGGTGTGAATGGGTCCGATTGGTCCATTAACCATACCGACCCAATTAAATTGAGCCGGTCAAGTCAGTTGTTGATCCAATGAACCAGGTCAGCCACATATAAATAGTGTTAGTCTACAATAAGTGGACACCCATCATGTGTCTTAAAAGCATTCCCCACATCTTTATGACTGCTTGACGTACACGGATTTCCATATATTGAAATAAGAGAATCTTGATTGCATGTCATACTATAAATAAGAGAATCTTGGCACATGTAACTGACCCATTCCCAACACACATTTTCTATTTAAAAGCAAGGATCAAATTCGGTTTCAGTGGGGACCGAAACTAAAATGTTCAACACAATATAAAATTACCGAAATCTATAATTATCGCACCGAAACCGAAACATTTCGGCTGAAATCTTCATATTTTTCATGAAATTTTGAATTATGATTAAAAGTGCAATGTGATATGAAGACCACAACATAAAAATTTATGATGCCAAAAGATTATATCGAAAAAGATGCGTGTAATTCAAAGCAGTCAAAGGACTTTAAAATGAAAGCTCACATGAGAGATTCTTTTAATGAAATCTTTAGCTCTTGATGAAAGGCATTCTGCTGTCCTTGATATGAGAGAATCTTGACTTTTACAGTTTTTAGTTTTTATAGGATGACGTGAAGTCCAGATTCTCATATTTTCAAAGGCAGTAGATGGGGTTGAACTTGAAACCGATTCAACTCAGTTGGACCTGACCATTGCCCCTTGTTGGAAAATAGTGCGACATGTCCAATAAGGGTGACCTGTTCGCAATCTAAACTTGGAGTAGGTCGATTTCGTCACGCAAACTCTTACAAAAATATAGTCCAGAGGAGCAACCATTGAAGTATATATGACATACATTTTTATTAGGAGCTACAACTCGCACACAGACATTTTTTTTTTTTTTGGATTTGTGCCACATGGAACACCATCCCAATCAGGGCCGGAGCTAGAAACTTTTATAAGAGGGGGCCAAAGCAAGGATTAAAATTTTGGAAATGATAGAAATTTTGGTTTCAGTCCCCACTGAAACCGAAACAAAATTCCAAAATTTTGGATTTTTTATATGGGGTTAAAGATTTCGGCCGAAATTTTGGTTTCGGTCTCCACCAAAACCGAAATAAAGTCAAGAATTTTGATCCTTGGGCTAAAGTATGAACAAGAAATGTATAATGTTATAAAAAATAAAAATAACATTCATTTATTGGAAACAAAATTAAAATAAATAAATAAATAATTTTTTATTTATATATAATCGTGCGCCTATCAATAGGCATTAGGACCAATTTGTCATAGTTGGGAGTCATATTAATTGGACTAGGCCTCATTTTTTATTTTTGAGGTCTGTTTGGATAAAATAATAGGAAAATGACGGATTTGAATTTATAAATCTAATAGATTCACATGATTTTTAAACTATTGCTCCTAAAAAAGATAGGTAAGATAGATTAATTAGAAAGAGGAAAAACTAAATAAGTAGGGTGGCCTTGGCCCCTGCTAGCCCCCCCTTGGCTCCGTCCCTGATTATTCTCAGCCATCTGATTTGCTGGCCATAAGGTGAAGACTTTTGAGTTTTGAGGCTAAAGATTGGCACGGATCTCTATCATCTAATTTGTGGACTCAACCATTGAATCAGTTAATGACCTTTGATTGAATTAAATTAGATGATAGCAATCGCTAGATGATAGCGTTCACGATTTGTGCCAATTTTTTGTATGGAAGATCTTTACATAATGCCCTTCAAATCAGATGACTTAGATGGTATTTTACGTGGCGAAGATTCCGTTGTCTTTCATTTTAACCATGTGTCACCTTTTAAATATCGAGTGCCAGTTGTAGCTCCCTTTTTACCGTTTGAAATGCTTTGTGTATGAATATCACTTCTACCCCACTTGGAACCCAAAAGTCACTTATCAAAGCATTGGAATCTCCTATCAAATTTCATAGATCAGACACCTCAGATCCTCCAATGAGCGTATTTTTGGCCACACAACTTTTGTGACTTGGATTGCCCAAAACATGTGCCATGTGATCTAAATTGGGTGACTCTCTTGGAAAGTGTTAATAAATGCTTCTCATATCTTTTCATTTTTCAGAAAAAATTGCTAGGGTTGCGTTAGAAGAACTAGATTTAATTTTGAATTTGCGGATCCAAGGTTTAATGTTAAGGATTTCAAGGAGCTGCTCTATTGTCAATTTCTCCACTGTATGGATTCAATTATTGACACCTTAGGCTAAACAGGGGTGGGCTATATTTTGAATGCAAATAATACAAATTTGGTTATAACAGAAAATTTTAGTTGAAATCAGGAATTTTGGGGCTTCCTACATACTTTGTCTAAAACAGAGAGATTATTGTATGTTTTCCAATGACACAATGTAGGAACTGTTCAAAAGTTTTGGAGCGGTGATATGATCACACGACAACCATTGGATTCAAAGGTGGTAAAAAATTGGTCATGAGATTTGCATTAATTTGATGACCTTGAAATCCATTAGATTTTTTTTATCTGAACAAGTGTAATTTTGTTAAGCCCAAAAAGTAGGCGAATTGAGTATGTGGTATGAAGATTAAATTAAAATTGTAGTTTATTTTTCACAATAAATCATCTTATTAGTTGAGGTTGATTTGGCAAATTATATTTATGAGAATGACTAATGATTGATGTTGCATAAATAAGGCAATAAAACATCAATTTGTGCCCCATGGCACACATTTTTGTTCAATCTAATTGGTTAAACTTGCATCCCATCGTTGGCACATGTCTTAGTGCCTAGGAGAGAATTCTAATCATTTGATTTTTAATTTGACAGTTTAAAAATGCAAAACCTTTCACATTAAATTGCATAGATCAAGTGGTTCAAATCCTTTAAAAATGCAAAACCAATCACATTAAATTGCATGCATCAAGTGGTTCAAATCCTGCACAATCTACATTTGTGTTCTATTGCCCACATTTTTTATCAATCCAACTTACTGCCCATCATTGATACATGCTTCAACTAATCTTATGAGATAATTATAATAATTTGATCAAAAAACTTTAATAAGGACCGTAAAAATATACACAATGATTTATGTTAGAGTGCATAAATCAAATAATTCAAATCCTATCATAACTATTTATGGATAACGTAAAACATCATCCAAGGTTTTTAAGATATGCAAATAGAGTCTTCTTAAAATGGGGAGTGCATCATTTGAAAAATGGCACAATCCACATTTTGTGGTGGTATCCACAGAGGCCCTTAGGGAATAAGATGTGTTCCACATGACACAAAAATGATTTGAGTACAAAGAACATTGGCACTTGGGTTGGATACCTAATACCAAAGACCAAGACATCGGGTTTGGACATGACAGAAATCGAAAATTTGATGAAATTTCGGTGCCTTTTTTTTTTTTTTTTAAATCCAAATTATCAAATTAGCAAATTATCAGCCGATAATTTGAGTGTGACCCATTTCTTTGCATCACCTCACCCTTTTCCACTATGAATATTAAATCTATCTGTTTTAAAGTTCTACGAAGACCTAAGAGGCGTTAGCCCAGTTAGTATGCTCCTCATTGTGGTGGTGAAGGTCATGGGATCAAGTCTCCATGCTTATTTTTCTCCCTTGTCTATACAAGGTGTGAGTTTGGTTTGTCCTCACCACTCTCATTAGTGTTGTTCCACAACTGTCACATCTATGTGCGTGCACCCATCCTCGATTGTCTAGACTGTCTCAGCTATAATAAAAAAAAAAAAGAGTTCTACGAAGGGTTCTTGGCTAAGGTGTTCTCAATAACCTGCATGTCATTTATTTATTTTTTATTATTTTATTTTTTTATGCAGCCATTTGGCCAAGACAGCCTCGAGAACCGAAGAGTAAGCACGCATGCACATGTGACAGTTGTGCAGGACAATATAAAGGAACACCAACTATAGTAGTGAGGGTTAACTAAAAGAATCTAACCCACACCTTGTAAAGACAAGGGAGAAAAACAACGTGGAGAGACGAATTGAACCCATGACCTACATGTTATTTATTAGCTCAATTGATAATTGGTTTGCAAGAGTAAAAATCCCTTTTTGAGTACAATTTGTGGTCTACGTAATGCAGATTTGATGGATTAATTTCCTATTGAAATCCTAACTTTGAGTAAGGAATAACTCTTGCTGAATAGTGACATAAATCATGTGATAATAGATACTTCGTAGGGAGTGTAAATCGCGGTGGGAACAAAAAGGTCCATAGAAGTAGTTGTTAAGGTAGTAGAATGGTACAGCGAACCTATACCAAAAAGGAAATTAATCCATTCCACTACCTTAACAACCTAGAATTAATTGTTGTACCATCACACTTTCTAGCAAATTTTACTAAGGAGGCGTTCGTTTCAGCGTAATAGATAAAAATCCCTTGTAATCTCAGCGTAATAGGGAGTAACGGTCACATTTTTTACGCGAGTGATCGTTCGTTTCGTCGTAATTCATCTCGCAATCTACTGTGCAAAATTGCAGGTAATTTTTTGGGCTTACGAGGGTAGGGCATCGTAATTTCTAAATATTACCTGCAATATTTATATAGCCGTTGAGAATTACAAAAGCATTTAAGCCCTTTAATGGCTTTTTATCTTCTTCATTGCAGATTTGTTGGATTTCAGCCGTTGATGCAGAAACGATGGAGACCCTATTTCGAGAGCTCATCGATCGGAGCACCTTCATCTAAGTTCTAAACCCTAGTTGCAGAAAATTTTGCCCAAATCTAGGCGTTGCAGTGGAGGTAGGATGAATCTGCCCAAGATTGACTCAAGTTAAATCCATTGTCCTCTGCTGATTTTACTCTGCTATGACTTGTGTGATCGGATGGTTGATGCAGAAATTTTGGGCGGCAGATCTGTTGGAAATGACCCAACAGATCTGAAGATGCAGATTTTCTCCTATAAATTTGGGCTTCATCTCCTCACCTTCTCACAACCGATCCATCTCCAACAAAGGCAAGCAGCAGGATACATCGAAGTTGAAGGCCTCAGGAGTTTTTGATAAGGTACTTACAATATTATTTTTGTTGTTTTATGGGGCTATTTCTTCATTTCAAAAGCTACAAATTTGGTCTGGTTTATATTTTTTTTTTTTGTAATTTCTGAGCCTTTTTTTTTTTTTTACCTTAAAAATTGCTCCGATTTATGGTGTTATTTTGTAATTTTTTGCTCTTAAAAATTTATAGTCTGATTTATGTTTTTATTGCTCTGATCTATGCTATTTTTTTTTGTAATTTTCTTACCTTAAAAATTGCTACAAATTTGTTTAGGTACTTACCATATTTTGTAATTTTCTTCCATCTTTGCATTCCAACCCCCCCTCTCTCTCTCTCTCTCTCTTTAATTGTGATCAGAAACGAACGTAATTTTTACCTACTATTTTTATTTTTTACCTTAAAAATTGCTCTGATTTATGGTGTTATTTTGTAATTTTTTGCTCTTAAAAATTTGGTCTGGTTTAAGTTTTTATTGCTCTGATCTATGGTATTTTTTTTTATAATTTTCTGTTCCTATTGTGATCAGAAACAAACGTAATTTTTACCTATTATTTTTATTTTTTACCTTAAAAATTGCTACGATTTATGGTGTTATTTTGTAATTTTTTGCTCTTAAAAATTTGGTCTGGTTTATATTTTTTTTGCTCCGATCTATGCTGGTTTTTTTTTGTAATTTTCTTACCTTAAAAATTGCTACAAATTTGATCAGGTACTTACCATATTTTGTAATTTTTTGCCATCTTTGCATTCCAACCTCTCTCTCTCTTTAAAATCTTCTAAATAAATTTTATATATAGGCATGCTCCCTACTTCTCCATACCCCGCAATAGACATTACATAAAGTTATTTTCATAGATTAAAAAAAGGGGTTGTGGCTATGGCAACATCAGCTCCTCAGCACCCTCCTTACTTGTTATTCCTGCTCTTCATTCTCAACTGTTCAGCCTACAAGTAACCAAGTCACCGTTTTAGTAGCTATATATATATAACTACTTGGTTTTTGGTTGTGTATAAAGATCTCACAAGTTATTTTTTAATGGTTGTCTCAGGTTGATAACATCTTTACATTTAGCAGCACCTTATGATGGCATAGTCTTAATATTTTCTACTATTTTTAAGAGCAAGTTATTTGGTAATTTAAAATCTGCTATGGATCAAGGATTATAACTTCATCTGATATGATCTGTTCCGATTTTTGGACCTGGTGAAAGGAAGATAATAGAAAACCCATAGAAATGGCCATAGAAATCTGGAACCGGAATGTCTCAAAGAATCACGAAGATAATAGAAAACCCACCCGATTTTTTCCATCAAAAAATAAATATTGCAAATATTTCTATGATATAAATATTTGGTAAGCTGAATTATATGTGTACAATATTTGTTTTTCATTTGTTTTTGAAAAAATTTACATGTGTAATGTTCACATGATATCTTCCAATGTGGTTTTAATGTGTATCACATCAACAAATTCAGATCGGGATTGGAGGTAGGCAAGTAGGCCTATGCTATGGAGTCTAAATTTATTATGTTCAGTCCCGAAAAACTTTGAAAGATGCAACATTCGATTTGATTCTAACTCTTTAAGCTTTATTAGATTTAATGGCTTGAAATTTTTTTGGAAAATTTATTTAGATCTATTGTTGGTTTGTGATGAACTTGTTTTATCTATCTAGTAACTTTTAATGACCTAATTTATTTTTTCCCGTCTCATGTCTGTATTCTGTTGTATGATGAACTTGTGTTCTCTATTTAATTATTTCATTTGATAATATATCCTAGTGCCCTTTTTATTGTCTTTTAACTGCTCTAATAAAGTGATCTGCTTATATTCCTATAAATAGTATATATTTCCATAGATTGAATGAGAACATTCCTTGCTTATAGGCTAGGATTGTGAATTTAGTATTGATCTCAGTTCAAATGAAGTTGACTCACTGTCTTTTGAACCTTGGCTAGAAGATTAAATTTGATATGACATTGACTCCTCTCTAGGGCTGTCAATGGGTTGGTTCTAACTTTTACCCAACCCACATTTGACAAATCTGTGGTATCCAAGTACAATCTGTCAAGTTTGGTGCACCGAACCGAACCTGATTTTTTTGGTGTTCGGTTTGGTACATATGACTGAACCGAACCGATAGAAATAAAATAAAATAGTTGCTTCTTATTTTGGTTTAGGAAGTATATAGCCTGCTTGGCCTATAGACTGATAGAATGCAAGTGTGAAAAAAAAATTAATGTCTGAAAAATAAGGTCATTTGGTGTCGACATTTTTTTATCGGAAAAGATGAAAAAAATAAAATTTAGACCCTTATGTTATGTGTTCCGTATTTGCCGCATGTTCTCAGTAGAAATGTCATCGTCCGCTCCAAGTGGTACCCCTCCGCTCCCGCGAAGGAGACCAAAAATAAATTACACTTGGACGTACGCGTTGGAGGAGTTAATGATAAATGAAATGGTCGAACAATGTCAACTTGGGCGTCGTATTTCTAACAAGGATGGAACGTTCCACCAACAGGCATGGGAGGAAATGGAGCTTAAATTGAACCTGCTACCCGAGTTTAATGCTAACGGGGTATCAGTGAAGAAAACGAATCTCTATAACCGGCTTAGGGTTATTAAAAAACACTATTCAAAAGCTAAACTTCTACAAAGTGAAAGTGGGTTTGGTTGGGATAATGACCTACGCAGGGTCACTGCAGAAAATGGCGTATGGGATAACTATGAGCAGGTGCGATCACAAAATATTAATAATTATAATTCATTAAGTTGACTATTATTCCAAATAAATAAAAATAACGACTTAATCTTTATGGCTCATTTTCACAGGCCCACCCATGGGCCAGGGCCTATCGGACAAAAACACTCCAGGATTGGGAGAGTCTTTGCATCATCTTCTCGGATAGTATCGCGGATGGTTGAGGTGTTTACCACCCCGTTGACACTCCCACCGAAGAATCTTTTGGGACCCAGAGTTTAGGTGACCCACCCACTCAAACAGGTGAACGCAGTGCCTCCGGGCCTCATGGAGGAACCAATGATAATATGCATGAAACTAGGTCACAGAACACTGCAGACAGCTCTTCACGTAACCTGACAAGCGGACGAAATAGGCGTGAATCTGCTTCTGGCTCATGAAGGAAGAGAGGTGACCAGGGGGCAAAACTGGTAGGAGCAATAGAGGGTTATGTGGAGGAACTTAAGCTTATTAGGACTAGACCAAGTCTAAGTGAGCGATTTGTTCCGACCCTAGATGAGATTTATACTGGAGGTTTGATGACCCAGTCCCAGTACCTAGCATGCCTCTATCGCTTGTCTGACAAATCGCTTGCCGAGACATTCCTAGCGTTACCCCCAGCGATGAGGATAGATTTTCTTTCAGGACTATTTCCTCGATGAGATTGCCTTTTAACATGTTTTTGTTATATTTTTTCTGGCGTATCGTATCATCTGTGATACACAACTGGTGGAATTTTCTTTATGATTTATTTTGGCACAATATAGTAAATGTAGTTTAAATCGGTACATGACTTGCACGTTATTTTCTTTTTTATTTAGAGCGTAGTATCATGATGGATGCCATTGATGATGACATAGAGGCCGCAATTATGATGGCTGGAGGCATGATAATGCTTGCAGATTGCTACTATATTAGTCAGGTACGCGGTTCTAGACAACGCGTGCATACCTCCATACTAACTGGACACTAATTTCTGCAAGAAACTATTACCGGACATGGCTGCACGCCATTCGATCTGTTTCAAATGCGTGTGCCAATTTTTTTGGAGCTCTGCTCGGCTTTGCGAGATAGGGGGTTCCTCTATAACACAAGGCACTTGTTAGTGGAAGAACAAGTAGAGATTTTTATGTTTACGTTATCTCACAACATGAAGAATCGCGTCACACAAAATCGATTTCAGCACTCTGGCTCAACAATTAGCGAATATTTTAATGCCGTCTTAAATGCTATTTTACGGCTCCATAACGATATTGTGGTCCCGGCCAATGGAGCTCTTCCACGTCAGATAGAACATGATCCACGATTCTTTTCTTATTTCAAGGTAGAGTTCAATATTGATATTATTTTGTTATAAATTAAAATTAAGCAAGATGTTTTTCTAATACTAAGCTAGCAACAATTAAAATGTGAAGGATTGCGTAGGAGCTATTGACGGCACACACATTCCAGCTTGGGTGACAAAACGTGACCACCCGCGATATCGGAATCGTAAGCAATTTACCTCACAGAATGTACTTGCAACAGTTTCATTTGACATGAGGTTTCAATACGTGCTTGCAGGTTGGGAGGGATCTGTTGCCGACTCTCGAGTTTTGACGAATGCACCCTCACGTCCTCAAAATAGTTTGACTGTTCCCGTTGGAAAATACTACCTTGTGGATGGTGGATATGCTAACATGATAAATTTTATTGCACCTTATCGGCGAGTTTGATATCACCTAGGAGATTTCAATAGCTCCAATCCACCACGCGACCCTAAAGAATTGTTTAACCAATCTCACTCTCAATTGAGAAATGTGGTGAAGCGTGCAAGTAACGATTCCCGATCCTCACGTGCAAGGCTCGTTACCCTTTACTCACTCAAACGAAGATTGTCAATGCATGTTGCGTGTTGCACAATTTCATCCACACCTATCACGAACACGATCCAGTATTTGAAGAATGGCGGGTCGAGAGAGAGTTAGATCGCAATGACGACAACGTAGTTACTGATGCAGAAATTCAAGCATCACAAACGAGGGCCGAAAGAGAGATTGCCCGAGAATACCGCGAGAACATCGTAAATGCGCTATGGGAGGGGCGTGCTCCATGATATTTACTTGTTGTCATGGCACTTATAAATTTAAATAACTGGTACACATACAAATGGGGATAAACTATACGTATTTTCTTTCTTATAAATTTCATCATTAGCATTAATTTCATATAAGGACACATCTTATCATCCATATATATTTCGTGAACAGATGGTTCGCTACTATGTTGTTTTTGTTGGACGACGACCTGGGATATATCGTACTTGGGAGGAAGCTAAAGTCCAAGTAGACGGATACTCGAGTGCTTGCCATGTTTCCATGCGTACCCTTAATAAGGCTATTGAGCATTATAATAGATTCCATGGAATACTAAGCCCACGTGCAATGGATGTAGTTGGGAGGGAGGAAGCTGACTGGTTTTGGAAACCAGCGGCGAAGATATTTTTCTTTACTATTGTATTTCTTGTTGCTCTGTATGTGAGCGGGTTGCTGTAAGAAGAAATTAAGATTATCGGCTTAATATATGTACTATTTCTTTATTTCAATGCGAAGATGGTATTTTAATGAAAATATTATGTTATTTCCTTAGTAATTTTTTTTTCCTCACTTTGCATTTGTCGTATATTCACTTAATTATGGTTATGACATTTATGATGACGATGCAGAAATGGCCGATGACGCAGAATCGCATGCTTCAAACTCAATTACTCTGTCGAGAGGTGTGAATCCGCCAAAGGTAATCGATGTTGAGTCATACATCATGTCCGCAAAGCACCCTGCCAACAACAATGCCACTGAAGAGATTACTGTACTCAGCTCTGATGAAGAACCTATAGATGAAGAGGATGAAGAGAATGAAGCTGACGAAAAAGATGAAGACGTTGAAGAAGAAGAAGACATGGAGAGGACGATCATGTCAAGATGAGGATTATGAAGAAGAAGATGACACCTCAGATGGCGAATCGGATTCCAAGAGCGACGATGACTCTGCATCCGTTTCAGTGACCCTTTAAACAGTAGTAGATGAGGATCGAGGCTGCGAAGATAGATAAACGAATATTCTAAAATCGATCTCAGCTCTCTCTATTTGTTCTTTTTTTTTCCTGTTATTTCTTTTTGGGTTTCTTCCGAAAACGTTATGTTTTGTGATTTGTAACTTTTTTTTTTGTATCTTAATACCATAAGCTATAGATATATGGTTTCAGATCTGAAGAACTTTTGATCCTTTGGTATGATTTCAACTATTACTACATCCCAAAAGGTCATTGTTTAAATGCTGGTTTGAATTTTCATATCAATGGTTAGTTCATCTTTTTTGCTACTTCAATTATTGGAAACCAGTCATCAAAAAATCAGCGTATGCCATATTTAAACAAGATCCTCTAATTTGTGGTTATCTTGTTGTGTAATATTGGTCTGTAGTTTCTTAAGAAGATGCTCTAATCATACACCTTCTGATGATGATGTTGATTGTGATGTGGGTGTGGAGATTAGGTTACATGATCACTGTTATATTGATCAGAACCATGATCAATACAATGTTTCTTCTTTATAGGTACACTTTACAGGTCAAGTTTCTTATTTATCATACAGTTCAAGTCTCTTCTTTATCATACAGGTCAAGTTTCTTCTTTATCATATTCTTTATCTCTTTAATGTTTTTTAAAGAATCCATCTCTTCAATCATCAAGTTCTCTTGTTTATTCAACAATCTAATGCCTACCCAGTTCATAGAATCTAATTTTGTTTAATGGGTTCTTTTTTGTTTTTGGGTGTAGAATGCTAAAGACAATGAATACCTACAAGGTGTAGACCCAACTCTTGAGTTTGTGATTACTTCTAGATTGATTACAGGTACTGGTGCTGATGCAACACTTGTTTTTTTTAACAATGAGGTTGGATTTTCAAGGAGCAACATAGAGTCTATTTGTAGTGTTGGTCGATCGACCAAGAAAGGAAATAAGCGAGATGGTTTTATTGGAGAGAAGGGTAAGCTTTATTTCTTATCTTCTTTTTTTTTCTCTGTTTTCTCTCTCTAGCTCCATACTACTTTGCAAACCCAGCATTTTTCCTATCTTTCATGGATCATCTCTCATCCCAAATAATAAGAAAGTGAGGAATAAGATTGAAATAAAAAAAGACAAAACCCATCAACCACTTCACCAAAATCTCATTGATTTTGGTTTTTCCAGCATTTTCCTTCTGTAATGAAGGTGGGTTTCTTTTAATTTTAATTTTTGTTTGTTAGCCCACCTGTTCTGAAAGAGTGGTATTGAGGATTTAAATGTTGTTTCTTTGTTTGTTTTATCTTCTATGATATGCAATGCTCTGTAACTTGTCCTGTGTTTTTTTTTTTTCCAATTTATTATTTTAATTTCATGTTTTTAATTGTTTGATTTGGAGCACGGAAAGAAATTAGTATTGATTTTTTCCCCTTTTATATTTGGTTGTTCTTGGGGTGATGAAATTATTTTGAGTTTTTATTTTATTCTTTTTAGTTTTTTAGAAGGAGGGTTAATATTTTTATTTCAATTTGATAAATAGCAATAAATTAAGGTAGGATTATTTTGTGTCAATTAATTTTTGGGGATGAATTTAACTGGTTCAATCTCTTTTTCTTAATGCATTAAGTTCAGGTTGTTTGAATTAGAGAGGTTTCAGATCTTAATTGCTGCTTGCAGTGTTGGAAATTCCAGTTTATAGGTGATACAGTCATTCTATTGCTGTTACCTAAACTAGGACAAGATGGAGCAGAGTAGAACTCATACTATGACTTACAAGATAACTTAGATAAGAAGATCCATGATGTTTAGACCTATGTGATGAAGCAATGTTCATATGCTCGCTCCCTCCCTCTGTTTTCAATGATGGCATAAAAAACTAATAATATCACAAAATAAGATAAAATAGTTGGTTACAAAATCCAATGAAAAATGAATGAAAGAAATTTGAAGTAGATCAAACTGATTTAAGGCCAAACATGGGTATTGAGGCATGTTAGGATAGCAGTCTTCAAGATAGTTGGCACTTTCAAGGATAATGTCCTTGGTGCAGTGGTTTGAATGCTGCTGCCTCCAAGTCTTCAAAGATACAATAACCTATATGCCTATATTTACATACAGCTTGATTCACACATATTGTATCTTCTCTGAATTGCCCCACTTGAAATAATCTGCCAATCCTCTTGCGCCTCCCCATATAACATCTAATACAAGGGAAAATAATGAAACCAAGAGTTTAATGCATGAAGAGGAAGAGCATGGTTGTGTATTTTTACTCTTCGTCAATTTTGCAAAATGACCCATTTGAATTGGGTATGAGTTATATTCAACCATTTTCCTCAGTTTCCATGTCTATGCTATGCAACTTTCTTATAGAAAGATACAATCCAATAAACCCTAAAAAATTATTGGTTAAATATTGCCAATTGTATATTTTTGTACTTGTGTGGACTATTCCTCATCAGTTTAGGATTTTTTAAACAATCTGCATTTTGATGTAGCCCATGAGAAACTAATACTAATTATTGATTTTATAATTAAATATATTATGCCGATAAAAATGTAAATATATATATTATGCTACTTTTATATTTTTTTAAATGACTGATCTAACCATGTGTTCTACAGCCCATGTTCTCAAATGCTATCATCATCTGACTAATTCCACAATTTTTGTTTGACTCTAGGTGCCTTTCTTATATCTTATTGCCTTCTTAATCAATTTTTTCACTTCTTTTCAATGGAGCTGAGATTAGAAGATTTGTTTCTATGCAGTTACTCTCTGTGGCTTGCTTGTCTTTAGCAACCAAGATGGAGGAAACTGAATTGTCTTTGCCATTAGATTTACAGGTAAAGAAACATGGATTGAGCAGTATTAAATGCATAACCATGGGTCAAAATCTCGGTTTTACGGTACGTAAAGGCCAGCTCCAAAACCGATAGGTACCAGTTTCGGACGATACATACAATTATATTGGTCGGCTGCTCCGAAGCCGATACTTATCGGTTTAGTCTGGAATTTTGATCCATGTGGATAACAATCTGATGTCTTGTGATCTTAATATGCTTTAAGTCTTTTAATCTCTGTTCTTGAAAATGATTGGCGAATCAACATTTGTGTTCGAAGCCAGAACAATACAGAGAATGGAGCTTTTGGTTCTGAGTACTTTGAATTGGAGGATGCAACTTGTTACACCATTCAATTACATAGATTACTTTCTTCACAAGATCAACGTCAATAACCCTCCTTCAAACTCATCGATCACTTGTTCCATCGAACTTATTTTAAGCATAGTTAGAGGTCTGTTTCTGATTTTAAGTCTACTTTGATTTCTAAACTTCAAATTCTGCCAAATTGTTGTGTTCACTATTGGTGGAAATTGGGTGTAGGGATTGAGTTCTTGGAATTTAGACCTTCTGAAGTTGGTGTAGCAATGACAATCTCTTTCTCAAGAGAAAACCAAACAGTGGCACAGAAAAAGCAAGCAGCCCAATTCCATTTTCTAACGGGTACCGTCTGATAGGTGATTTGTGAAGCAGCCAACTTGAATGGTTCTGATCAATTTATTAGATCAAATTGATGATATAATTTTTTTTTCTTTGTGAAGTAGCCAACTTGAAGCAGCCAAAATATTAGATCAGATTAATGATATAATTTGTGAAGCAGCCAACTTGAAGTTCTTATAAAATGATATAATTTTTTTCTTTTGTAAATTTTTTCTTTGATTAAAGGAATTTCTTGTAAAATGATATAATAATTTTTTTCTTTTGTTTCATCGGTATAGAAGATGAAGGATTTGACAGATTGTAGATTCAATTAGTTGATTGTTTGGAAAGAAATTCAGGGAAATTTTAATTGAGTGATTGTTCTATTGATCTCAAATAGTAATTTTAATCGATAGGGTCCAAAGTCTCGCTTATTATGTCATCTCAAAGATTTGCACCATAGCACATCCGTTAAAAAGAAAGACTTGGTAGCCATACCACATGGAACACCATCTAAGCCGTATGATTCGATGGTCATGATGTAAAGATCTTTGATGCAAAAATCGTTTGGCACGAAATGCTATCCCTGTCATCTGATTCAACACAAAATCGGTATTTCATGTCAATAAATTGCGTCAAAGATCTTTACAGCATGTCATTCAAATCAAATGACTTAGATGGAGTTCCATGTGGCATAGGTTTCAAAAATACCATATCATTCCTTTCAACGCATCATTACCATTAATTTTATGCATGTGAGAAATGCAACTAAATTTGTCATGCCGAATCTATCTTCATGAGAGTCACCATCAGGAAAGTCATCGTTCTAATCATGGCCGATCATACCCGATGAAGTCGGCTACTACCAATGATGAATGGAGAATATTCATTGTTGCACATGAATTTAAATATATTACACAAGTTGTTCTTTTGGGTGTGTTGTAATAAACATCAAAAAGTGAATTTTACAAGAAAATTTTACACCCAAAAGAACAGCCATTTTACACCCAAATATTACATGCAAAGTGAATAATACATATAATCCAGTCATAAAAAAATTACATGCATTCTCCATTTTACAGGATCCATATTACAACGAAACAAACGTGCCCTAAGGTTTGTTGTACCATTTCACTACCTTAACAACCGCTTCTATGGACCTGCTATGGAATATCTGTTATCCTTGCTGAAAGTTTAGGATGATAATTTTCAATCATGCACTTTTCTCACATTCTAACTAGTTGTGATAACACCTAGAAGTGGCTGTTAAGGTAGTAGAATGGCAGTAGAAAGTGGTTGCTAGAAAGTGTGATATCACAATTAGTTCTAGGCAAGTGACAAATTTCACCGGAATTTGCCAAAAGGGGAAAACGGAAATTTCTGTATTTTTCGATAATTTTTTTTATGTTTTTTTTTTTTTTTTTTTAATATGTTAATAATTTAATATATATTATAGTAATTTTTAAAAATTATTTTTATATATTTTTAATCCCTAAAACTTTCTTCATTTTTTTTTTATGGGAATTAATCCGGAATGGGCCCCACCAAAAAAATTACCGAAAACGAAATTTGTGTTCTAAGTTTCTTATAGGCAGAAATGCCTTCACATTTTAAAAAATGGGTACCATTATTTGCACCCGTGAAAGTGTAATCACACTCAACCGAAAACCATTGAACGAGGTCTTTTTAATTTCGTTCGATCTTCCTTATAAGAGATCTTGAGATAATGGGCATACAACTAACCAGCCAATTTTGAATTCCACATGACACATCCCAAAAAGTGACTCAAAAGATCACATCATACATCATAACCGAATGTTATTTTAGGATCACTAAAAAACTAATATCTCATTATTCCCAACATGATCTCAAGACCCCCTCTCCATCGTGTGATTCAAATCCATCAATGGTGTGATTACCTTTTCGGCTAGGGTAAAGTGAATTTGTTACTAGCACACAAGTAACAATTAATCAAAATTTACTTAGGAGACAAAGTATGAATTCTTATCATAAACCAAATCTTCTTCACTGTCATAATAAAGGAGAAGACAGATACATCACACTTTCTCTCTACACACGTGCTAGCACGTGCACCCACTAGTCCAAAATGAAAAGAGAAGAAAATGGAATCGCCATAGTCTATAGTTACTTAATATAATAATTAATAAGTAGACAAACTAGTTTTGCAGATATAAAAAGTGATTAATTCTTCAAGGGCATTTTGGTCCTCCCTCCTTTGTCTTCCAGTTGTTGTAGCATGGGCACACACTTTTATTCCCATAATACCCCGGGGGCACACACAAGCACTTCCTGCAACACTTTTGACAAAAGAACAAGCATGGCTTCTTGTACTGCGTTCGTCCACACCTTCTCGAGCATTGCGAAGGGCATTCTGGTCATATTGGAAAAAAAATTCATTTCAGTGTTTTTTTAACCCCAAAAGTGCAGAGTCAGACAAAGATTCACCATATTTTGAAATTTGACAGATGGTCAAACTAGTTTGACTAGGTAAATAGTAATTTTACCCCAGAGTAGAATGTTAGTCGCAAACATCATTCATCTGTGTTAACTGCATAACAGAGCCATTAAAACAGCGACGTAGGCAGCGGTTTGATCAAAATATCATAGATGAAATTAGCTATTTTCAGGGCTTGATGAATTGACCAACAACACCGTTTATCGGTGTTAATGACCAACTCTTAATCGAAAAAGCGCAATCTCGCACTAGGGGCGCATGTTAAAGAGCCTCGCATACGTACGAACTAACTTACGCCGATGGCACAAAAGGAGAAAAATTGTTACGACTTACTGGAAGTGCCAGTGTGGTGTACCCTCAAATCAACCACCGTTTATATTACAAAATGGGCGGTTTTAGATGCACTGACTTTAAGTTTCTATAAACTTGCTGCATCTAACACCCTTCATTCATCCAAAATAAAAAAATAGCGAAAAATTAGGAAAAAAAAATCTAGAGTTCGAACTCACGGTATCCTTTCAAACTCCCTGGTCCGTACCGAGCCTGAAAAATACATAAATAAATAAATAAATATTAATTTTTTTCATATAAATAAAAAATAAAGAAAACACATATATACCCTATCCAAGTGGTACTGCCCTTCAGCTTGGTCCGTTCCTTTCGCCAGCGCCTGCATAGAAAATGAGAATCAAATCAAGAATTCAAATGGGTTTTTGCTAACAAGAGCCATGGGTCATTGAAACCCCATTGCCCAAAGCCATTACCCATTGGGCACCACCCTACTCCCCATGGCTCACGTTAGAGTTTCTGGCGCAACCACTCACCCGAGATTGGAACATTAAGATGGCCATGACTACCAAAACCATGAGGACCAAAAACCTAGTCATGGCCATTGCTCTGGAAGAGAGAGAGAGAGAAAGAGACAGCAATGGTGCTAAAGAAGCAAGAAGCGAGGGCTTTATATAGATGTTGGACACAACTCTCCTGTCTTTCACTTTTGGAGATCAAATGATCTTACACCATTAAAGGTGTAAGATGTGATTATCAAAACCGTCAAAGTCACAGTTTTTAGAAGATCTGTACCCGTTGTTCATACTTTTTTACTGCCAGTATGAAAGTCCACTGATCAGATGGATCATACTTGCTTATAGGTGTGATTCTTCAGATGTGGATGTATGCCACGTGGTGTAACGATAAAATACATTTTAATAACGCAACATTAGTCGTAACCCATTAATCAAGGGGCTATGTTTAGAAAGGTGGTAAATGACTTTAATACCCTTCGAAATTTAGTTATGCATTATATAAATACTTTTCCCTGGACACCTTGGTTGGGCCTAGTTAACTTATCGGCTTATCCCATCCCTCAATTGCGGGCTGGGCCGACCCGGGCTGCAAGCTTGGTAGGCATTTTTTAATATAAAGGAACGATCTTTTTATCGATTCAGACCGGGCTTAAACGAGTCAATTTTTAATCGGGCTTTTGGAGCTAGCGAAGCTTACTAATCGGGCTGGGCCATTCTACACTTCCACTTACCTACTTTCGCACATTCCCGGCCCATTGAGACTCCTAACTGTGAGTGAGTGAGGTGGCATTAATGAAAATTTGTTGAAAAGGAGAGTATTTTAATAGGTAATAAGTATTTATTAGAGGTGGGTCCGCTTCACAGAAGTCGGAAACCCGGGCAGCTTTTGAGAAAGGTCGCTTTCGAAGACCAATGCATGTGCTCTTTCTCAGTGGAGCACGTGACCCAAAGCTACGCCCTGGAACAAAGGTACGCAGGGTGCGCTGTACCCCATTCCCTTTGGTCGACAAATGAGAGGGCGATACCCCTTGTGAGGCCATGTTTGGCCTGCACATGGTTATCATATGTATAAACTCTAAACTGAAGGAGCTTAATTCAGCTACCTAATTTTCAGTATGGACCAAGGATCAAAATTTTGGGTTTCGTTTCGGTTTCGGAGGGGACCGAAACCAAAAATTTGAATTGAAATTTTAGCCGAAATTTCGGCCGATAATATCAATCCCATACAAAAATCTGATGCAAATTTCGGTCTAAATTATTATTTCGGTGAGGACCGAAACCGATATTTTGAACTGAAATTTTGATCATTTCCTCCGAAATTTTGATCCTTGGTATGGACTATGGAGTAGCTTGGTATCAAGAACTAAGTAACATACCTGATCGCATATTAGTTTGCTGCTACCTGGCACCCAATTACATAATCGGGTGCCACATAAAGGAGCAGTTGATGATCATAACACTATTGTCCAAAAATGCAAAATAAGCGATGTAAGAATATGCTAAAAAATGAATAAGCAGGTGATGATCATAACAATATGGATAATGGTCACTTGACCCAAGTCACACTCAAGTCATGCTTGACTCGAGTGGGTGACCGTCAGATCATAGTCAAACAATGACCGCGACGTGATCTGACGATCACCCGCTCGAGTCATGCGTGACTCAAGTCAGGTGATCATTATCCATATATAGGGATGCAAGTTTTGAACCGAAAATCGAGGGTCCCGAACCGCACTGAACACTAACACAAACCAAACCGAACCCCAACTCAGTTCAATTTCGGTTTGGATGGCTTGAAATCGAAAACCAAGAGAGTAGGTTGAGTAAACAAAAAAAATTCTTAAAAAATACCCTAAAAAACCAAAAAAGTAGGAATTTTACCTACACTAAACCGAACCGAACCGAATCAATTTCAATTTCGGTTTCGGTTTCGGTTTCTGTAACAACCCAAATTTTTAGATTTTATTTTAACGGTGTTAGATGATGCACCACACTATGTACTGTGCTAACGCTCCACATCAGAATCGAAACCCACCTTTTAAAATAGAAAATTTCTAATTTTTCCCATATCAAAATTAGACTCATTGCGAAGTGCTCGTCGATACGATTCCAATAATATATAATTTGATGACTTCTGGCAAGAATATAAAAAGTTATACCCATTTTAACTAATCAAGCAAGTCAAAGGGTATAATTGTAATTTCGGGAGAGAAACACCAATTGGTTTGAATTCTTATTCCATGTAAAAATCTCCTATTCTATTAAATCTCCCACGAAAAGTGTTAATTAAAGTTGACCTAAAATTTTATACCATTATAAATAAAACTTTAAAAGCTCTCTCCTCTCTATAATAAGAAATTATTCTCTCTCGAGACTTAGACGAGCCGATGCCTTGGAAATCGACCTTTTCAACCCGAATCGCCGTTGATCTTCCGTTCACGCTTCAAGAGGTGGGTACCCATCAATCCATCTTGTTCTTCTCAGATCCCGTCGCGTAGGATGCATTCGATCGCGCATCGACGGGTTTAAAAATCTTATTTAAACCCAAATATCTCATAAATTAATAGATCTATATATTTAATATATGTTTTTCCTTGAAAGTTATATATTTTGTAAATTGGGTTTATATGTTATTTCTCTTTTCTTTTTAAAAATTTCTTTTGTTTGAGCCATTAATATTTTACCTTATATTAGGTCTGTATATTTAATATGTTTACTTCCTCTTTTATGTCTGTAAAATTAATTAAATTTTAATACTTATAAATTTGATAGATTAACTTAATTGACATAATATCATATTAATATTATTTATTTCTAAATCTATATAGTATAAATTTATCCTTTTACTAAGACTATAATAATATATATTATTATTGCAAGTTTATATTATTATTTATTTAAAATTAATTAAGCCTAAAAATTAAATTATATTTTTATTTTATTTAAATAAATAATAGATTGCACCAACTTAAAGTTTCGGGTCCGAACTTGAACGAATTCACGTCCATGAACTTAGAAACATGACCATTGATACACCTGTCCCGGTATTTTAGTCATAACGTTTTACTCCGATCTCGGATTAATGCGATTCTTGCGGCATTGGAAAGAAGACAGCGAGCTTTACAACTTTGTGTGAAATAGTCATTTCACGAATCTGACTTTTTAGAGGTCAAAATAGAGCAACAAGTCGGGTTCAATTTTGAATGAATCAAGGCTATTCGAATTTAAGATTATTTTCTAATTCTCATGACCAAAGTTCCTGTGTATATTATATCTTAAGGTCTTTCGATCGATGGTCATGATAAATTATAACTTAATAAGTATAAATATTATTTAATTTAAGTATCTAATTATTATATATATATATATATCAATTTTTTCGCTTCAACGCGACCTCTTCGATAATACAAAGTGTTAGAACTTCGATGTCTTTATGAAATCGAACTCTGACTTTTACGATTATCGAAATCATACTTATAACTCTATTCTATAATTATATTGGTGTGGTATGTAAATAAACATAAATATAAGTATAATCAAAATCTAAGTATAAACCGTTCTGTATGTGTGATACTTTTATATTTGCAACTTAATCAATTTATACGAGTTAAGAATATGTTAGATCATGAGTACGAGAGTGTATGAGATCATGCCTACGCTTGGGCGTGGTGATTCACCGAGATGATATCGAAGCGAGGAATACACCGTATTCACATGTCTTATAACTCATAGTGGAATGGAACCCATGACAAGTCGGGTGAGTGTGAATTCAGTGTAACTTCGTACACGGTGGCATATACAGTGATCCTATCACCCCGAGTTTTAATACGAGAGGATAAGATATGAGATATGATACGAGAATCGGGCGTTGGGCCTTTAGCTGTGGTGAGGTTTCTTTTACGGTCACGTGAAACTCAGAATATTGGCGTCCATGTACAGATGCAACACCTCTATGGTAGTATAAACTATCACACGAAGTACATCCAGGTTACTACGGAATCTTTTTCTTGGGAAGCGTGAATTAGGAAGGTTGCCTCATTATAGTTTGTCATAGGATTAAGTATAAGAGTATGATAAGATATGAGTATGAGATAAGATAAGTTATGATACGAGTATGATAATAAGACATCAGTAGGCTGAAAAGATAAAGAACTTAAGTTTCTCACTTGTTCCTTGCGTAGCCACCGTAAGGGCAACAACGTCTTCACCAAGACGGATCTCGGGAGAGATTATGAGTATGAGTGCGTTATGAGTGAGTTTGGCCAGGGTGGTGGAGTATGAGTATGACACGAGGCGTTATAATATGGTGGTATGATACTATGTTGACCCTCCATAGTAGCTCGGCGACTCAGCGCAGTCGTTTAAGATTTCACTAGTATGTTAGTTACGCTCATGCGATGTACAGACGTATGTGCGAGAATGATAATAAGACATGATATAATATGTTATGAGATATGGTAAGATGCGTTAGGATCTGAGTGTCAGATCGTGGTCTTGCATTTATGATATGAGTTTTCACGATATCCATGTGATTTTGTCTTCCTTTTGTTATACGCTTTGAGATATTATGGGATGCACCCACAATGCACACGAGTAGTATGGGTGGATTGGTGGTGTATCCCATCGAGTTTACGTGGTCGAGTAAACTCATCCCACGATAATCTAACGATTGCGGTGATTCTTATTTGGTAGAGTGAGCGGCCATCTAGATCTCGCCGACGCTGATTTCATTGATTCCGCGGGCGTTGAGTACCAGGAGCCTTTGGAGGGCGATATTGCCAATCACCAGGAGGACTACAGTGTTGGTTTTGATCCGAGCGCCGGATATTGATTTAGTAGACTCGCCATTGGATTTTGTCTTATATTATTATCATTGACTCTATGCTTTTATTTTATTTTTATCGGATTTGTCTCCGACTTTCATTATCATTTTATTGGCGGATTATGATTTTATTACACTTATTCAGCATTTATGATTACATTCATGTTTCACCCTATTTGTTAGATCCCACGGATTTTGTGGAACTATTATTGCGCGAGAACTCTGATTAGGTGTATGTCCGCTTAGCATATCCGGGATATGTGCGAGTCATAACTCGAAATTCTAGGCCCTCGGGATGGGGTAGAATTTCGGGTCGTGACAGTTTCAGAAAGAAAAAATAAACAAGATCTGAACCGAACCAAATGGGTTTCGGTTTGGAGCATATCGAACTGAACACCGAAAAAATCGAGTTTGATTCGGTACACCAAACTTATATCCTATATATACAACTATTTTAGAAATAATTATGGTCATTGAACCGCTCTTTTATGTGACGCTCCAAATTGAGAATTAATGTGTGAAAAAATAAGTTACCAGCTCTTTGGACAGGCAACTGTTATCCTTTTCAGTATTTGCTTCAAAGGAAAGGATATTTTGATTCAATAAATTCATTAGAAGAGATTGAACTCTCAAGCATGACTACCAAATCTGTTCGAGAAAAATAGATATAGAAAAGGAATGAGAGAAAAAAAGTAATAAATTTATACTAACTATTAAGAAATAAATAAATATACCAACTTATATTTTAGGTATAAATTAATTACAATTAAATCATAAAATTGACTTTAAAGGTATAAATCCTTAAATGGGCATATCTTTTGAATTTGATTTTGGCAAAACACTTTTACCTAATTTAATAAGATAAAGGGATAAATCAATGGCTCTTTCCATAGCACCGCAGAGCATTTTTTTTCTTCAATATATGCTATCGGTAAAATGACCTGTTAGTCCCATTTTCAATATATATATATTTGATAGAGCCATTTTCGATATACTTATAATTCTACAATTTATCCTTAGAATATACATATATAAAGGGAAAAGGGAATTAAGACCTCGAATGGAACTATTAGATTTTGGTTTGTGTCTCTGGAGTTAAGTCTGCCTTTTTAAGAATGGTATTTTTATAACCAAGATTTTGCCTTCTAAGCAGGGGTTATTTGTACTTAAACTGTCGATTACTTTTAATCTAACGATGGAAGTCAATTTTCATTTCAATTTTTGACACAATTGATATTGAGATAATGGGCATCCATTAGATGGTTAGATTTTGATTCCATATGATAGACATCCTAAAAACACAACATGATCACAGCATACATTGAACATGATCTGCAGATCACTTTTTGGGATATGTGCCACATGTAATTAAAATCTAACAGTCTGATTACATGACCATGATCTCAAGATCATTTGTGTCGAAGATTGATGCTAAAAAATGATCTCCATAAACACATGGAAATAATCTCCATCATCTAATTCAAAGTAGTCAATGTTTTGAGCACGGAAATCTCCTCTTAGTAAATATAATGTACAAAGCAAAAGTGTTTTATCTTAGGCCTCGTTCGAGAGCCAAGAAAGTGTCAGTTTCCGAGCCTTTTCTACAAAAAATGTTATTTCCTGGAACTTTTTGAAGTTTTACTGCGTTCGGGAGTTTTTATTGGGCTACGTGTTTTTATGGCAATTTCCTGAGAAAGTGACGTTTTGTTTTCGAAGGATTTGCTCAGGAAAGCTCAGTTTCTGAGCTTGGGCTACTACTATAGTATACGTAAGGAGTCTCACTGAATCCTTTCTTCTCTAGCCAACGCCTTAATTAACTGTCATTTAAACACAACCATTAAATGTAGAGGTTGGCAGTGTAAATGAGGAATACATTTAGCATTTACTTCATGCACCCACCAATGAAATTTAGAAGTTCGCGCACCTGTCCCACCAGTCGTTCCCGCCCATCATCCACCAACAGGTTGAGGCCATGCCTAACCTCCACTTATGATACCACCTTATAGACCAAAGTACATGTTACGTACCACCTTATAGACCAACGTACATGTTACGCCTCCCCCCCCCCCCTCGACCATTGAGAGGGAGAAGGTACAATCGAGGGGGGATGCGACGCAACCTTGTAATCGGAAGTAGGGCTGTGCATTTTTTGAACCGAACCAACCAAACCGAACTAAACTGCCGGGTTTGGTCCGGTTTTGGCGGGTACTGGTTTGAGTTTGGTTTGGAAAAAAGGAAAACCAAAAAGTTTGGTTTGGTTTCGGTTCTAAGCCTTCCCAAACCGAAACCAAACCGAACCGAACTGAATGTAGTTTATAAATAATTTTATATATATATATATATATATATATATATATAGGTCGGGATTTTGATTAATTTTAAAAGGCATTTAAGTAAAATGCATATTTTTATATAAAACCCTACTCTTGTCTTTAGCCCATTCCTAAATCCTAAAATGCTAAAGTAGAACATATAGGAAAATCGGTTGAGAAGTTGAAAAAATTTTGATGTATAAGTATAACTTATAGGAAAACCGAAACCGACCAAACCAAACTGAACCGAATTGATTCGGGGTTGGTTTGGTTTAAGAGTTGGACGGTTTGGTTTGGTTTGAAAATCTAAAAACCGATTAGGATCGGTTTGGTTTGTGGATTTGGTCCAAAACAGACCAAACCGAACCGAATACACCCCTAGTCGGAAGCTCAAACTATTTTGCTTCCGAGGAGGAGTTGTTGATGCCCTGACGTCGTGATTTTCTCGACAATTTTGACATTCCGATCGGGTCCCCCAAGCGTACTGCGACTTCTACCCACTCGTTTGATGGTGACAACGACGACGATTCCTCTTTTCCTCTCGCATTTTAGTTTAAACTTTTATAAAGAACTTTAAAATTATAATGATTTATATTATGTCATAATTTTGTATGTAATAGCATAATCGAAAATGCTATAGTAGCTACTATGAACTCGTTTCTTAATATAAATTATGATGGCTTATATTACTCCGAGCTCGTTTCTAACATATATATAACATAGTAACAATCGCATAAAAGAACCACGTTTGAAATTATTTTCTCATCATTTGCCCGATAGAAGTCTTCAACACATTACCGATTGGATATCTATAAATTTTGTCGATCATCCGATCAATATAATCACTTAGATAAAATTCATAAATATATGCGACTATATAATATAATATATTTTTTGATATTTTTTTGAGAAAATATAAAACACAAGAAAAGATCATAAATGCGAGGAAAATGAGTTTATGAGTAACTGTCGTTCATGTTATCCAAAACAGTGTCATCCTAACTGAAATATTTAGATGCTGCTGCCCCTCCTTCATGAATTATGATGACTTTTTTGAACTTAAAAACAATAGTTAACATTATGTGGGGCAATTTGTTTTTATCATTATAAATAGTAAATGATGGCACATTTCTCATATTTTTCATACAGTGGCAGCACCATTTGTCTAAGGATGCCTTGATTCTTACTTCTATAAAAGATCGTTTTTTGCCCTAATTTTCCACATATTGGATCTAAAGATCGTAGGCCTATCGTTAGACTGTTAAATTTTGGTATCATATGGCACAAATCTTGAAAAGTGATTCAGGAACATGTTTATGTTTGATGTACGCCCATGATCACATTCACTCTTTGGGATGCGTGTCATTTGAAATCAAAATCTCATTGGCGTGTAATGATTCACCCCAGATCTCAAGATCCATTGTGTGGAAGATTAGGAGGCAAACAAACAATCTCCATCGTTTAATTCAAAGCAAAGCAGGCGTTGAACCTAGGTTGAGAAGGAATAATTTTAGCTAGGTTGTAAATAATGGTACCCTTTATCTAATTTAAACTCAATTGTAAGCATAGTGACAAATTTTATGAAATTCACCAAAAAGGGGGTCAAACGAAATTTTGGGGAACATTTCGGTATTTTTTGGCAAAATTTCAGTATTTTTTTGTTTATTTTTTTAAAATATTATTATTATTATTATTATTATTATTATTATTTTATATATATATATATATATATATATATATGTTAGTAATATATTTAGTATATATTATAGTAATTTAAAAAAAAAATATTAAATATATTTTTAATCTCCAAAACTTTTTTTATTTTTTTTTTAAAGATATCAAAATTAATCCAAAATATAGGGACCGGCCCCAATCAGAAAATTACCGAAAATAAAATTCGTCACTAGGGTTGTAAAACTATAAAATTAAGGTGAACTGATCCTCGTGTACTTCGATGTGTACTACAATAAGAGTGTCTCTATACACCATGTTGTCAATGCTTTCTCAATAAATTGTGCAATGTTGTGTGGATCCATGTGGGTAGAGAGTGGAGAGAGTAATTGGAAAAATAGAAATATATTTTTCATATTAAGTATTGTTTTATTTTTTTTAAAATATATTTTCCTTATTAAGTATTAGGGCTGTGCATGCATTTTTTGAACCGAATCAATCAAACCGATCGAACCGGATGGAACCGTCAGGATTGATTCAGCTTAGATGGGTACCGATTTGGGATAAAGGAAAACCAAAAAGTTAGGTTTAGTTTAGGTTCCAAGCCGAAATCGAACCGAATGTAATTTGAAAGTATATATATATATAGGTGGGGGTTTTGATTAATTTTAAAGGGACCATCATCTATTCATCTCTTCCGGTATTCTTCTTTATCCAAACTCTAATTAATTAGAGTTAATATGATGCATATATTTTTATCATCTATTTTGAGAAGGATGAATAGATTATATAAGTAAAACAACTATGAAAAATATGAAAATAGTAAAACTATAAAACAGGTTGAAAAGTTTAGAAATTTTTGATGTGCAAGTAGCGTTTATAGGAAAATCGAAACCGATCAAACCAAACTGAACCGAATCGAATCGAGTTGATTTGGTTTAACAGTTGGACGATTTGGTTTGGTTTGAACATCTAAAAATCGATTAGGACTGATTTGGTTTGTGATTTTGATCCAAAACCAACCAAACCGAATACACCCCTATTAAGTATTGTTTTATATATTTTTGGGAATGACAACCGTCATTTAAGCACTAAGATGATGTTTAGATGATTATACACCTTTAATGACTTAAGATGCAGGTAATCCACACCGTCAAAGTGATACGTCATATGGACTCTAATATTAACCATTGCTCTTGGTTTTAATGGCTGATTTTAAAAGTTTTCAATCGGATGGTTCACATTCATTTATGGGCATATTTCTATGTTAATGATGGATTGTCACTTTAGCTTGAGCACAAATGCGTGCCACGTGGCATAACAAGAAACCACACTCGGTGTAGCACTAAAAACTCTATTTTAATGGTGTAAGATTATTTAAACTCCATTTTGGTGTTTAAATGTCTGCTAGAGCAAGGTAACAAAATCGATGTCGGACTCAGGTATCGGTCCATGGAAGACAGATACGTATCGGCCCCTTTAGAAAAAAATCCAAAGCCTTTGCTCAAACCGATATGTATTAGCCGATACTAATACCGAGTTATACGACCGATACGTATCGATTTGCCAAGATACCGATACGTATCGGTATCGGCCGATTTTTTATACCATAGAGTAGAGCCATTTAAACCCCATTTAGCAAAAAAAAATCAGGTTGCAGGCAATACAACTCTAATTTTGGTAGGCATCATGAATGACGAACCAGGTTTCCAAAAAAATAAGTCGAGAATTTGAAAGGTACACGAAGTTATTTTCACATACATACCAATATAATACGTATCGGTCTGAGTAACGGCCATGTATTGGGTTCGAAATGTTACACCATGTTGGAATGTCATGAAATAATGAGAAATTTGTACTTTCGGCTCCGTAAGTTAGCGTATTTGTAAAAACGGCCCTATAGTTTCAAACTTTGCATAACAGACCAGCTCCAAGTCAATCCGATCAATCCGATTCCACATCAGCACTGACCATGTTATTTTCAATAAAGATATATTAATTTTTAAAATTCATTATATAAATACTAACTTTAACTTTTACTTTTCATTATTTACTATTTACTTTTAATTTAAACTTTTCTTTAAAAACCGAGAGAGCGGCAGCAAATCGGTGACAAAGCGAAAAAAATAGCCATAGATAATTTCAGGTAATTTTTTTTTTTTACATTTAAACAAATATACTCATCCGTTATCTTCCTCACCTAACCCGCTAACTTACTGATAATGTAAGTTATCGGCCGATAATATAAGCTAGCAGTAAGTTAGCGAAATATTTTCAACCTCATTTTTTTTGTTAATTAATTGTTGTTATATATTTTACAGTTTCCACCAAGTGATTGTAAAATGACTAAGTCTCTAAAGGCCTTCGGGAAGTGTACTGGAATTAGTGTTAGAAAATTTTACTTGCATTGCAACGAAGAGAGGAAGAATATTAGATGATTCAATTTTCGATCATTTATTTAGGATTTATGAGAAATTAGGGTTCATTGGAGACTTGATTGACACAATTTTAAGCTTTTGGGTTAAAGATAACGTTTTTAAAGTCAGAAACACTAATGTATTGCTGCAGGAGTTCGATATATCATTGATTTTAGGTCTAAACATGTTGAAGAAACCTGAGTTTGAGCATGTGGATGTGTCAGAGAAAGAAACCATTTGATACATAAGATAGTGGGCGCTATTATGAGATATCAGGCGCTTCCATAAAATAGCGGACGCTATCTTATGATATTGACCGATATCTTATGATAGCGGTCGATTTTATAAGTCAGCGGCCGATATCTTATGATAGCACCCGTTACCTTAAGATGTCGGCCGCTATCTTAAGATATTGATCGCTATCATAAGATAGCGGTTGATATCTTAAAAAAATAATGTAGACGAAAATTAGGCTACCAACTATACTTAAAAAAATAAAAATGTAGTAGATATTTTAAGAAAAAAAATGTAGTAAATATCTTACCTAGTTGGTTGCAGTTTACTGGGCTACTAACTATAGTCGAATCTGAAAATTGCAATAAAAGAAAAAATGATAAAAAAGGAAAATAAGTATATATATATATATGGTTCTGACTTGGCTTAGAGTTGATCTTTTATGTAAATTTTAAAATTATAAATTTTTTTTTACAAATACGTAAACTTATAAGGTTGAAAGTGCAAATTTTTCTTAAATAATTAAAGGCCCCATGTGGTCTAAAGTCTTAAATCAAGAGTACTAATATGTACCTCTCTTATGCACCTTGTTGTTTTATGACCCCTGTGCCCAAATCATAACTACCTGTATTAAAGTGGGGACTGATTTCAATAAATGGGCTCCATGTGAATTCACTGAAGATGGTCAACAAAAGAAGCAAGCATCCAACTTATGTCTGGTACTCTCACTCATGGCCCATGTGGAAGGCCCTCTCCATTTCACATGCACAAATCATATGTTTGTGTAAGAGCATTTATTGAGGATCATGGTAGCGTACAAAACCCTAGTTTTTTATAGTAGAAACTATGCAGTAGCCGGGCGACGCATGTATCCCACATATATATACAAATCTAGAACTGTGCGATGCGCGGATTGGTGTTGGGAACGATGAAACTGGCTTTGTCGTTAGTATGTTATTGAGTATCTCTATTTGCTTGGTGCCTACGTCTGAAATTCATTGACTGTTTCGAATACGGATCATTTTAGAGCTTTTTTCTAGCTTCGAATATGATAGACATATAATTTTAGAGCTTTTTTTTTTTTTAGGATTTGTGCAACGTGGAATTAAAAGTTAATTGTTTGATGGTATATTTGTCACGACCCAGAATCCTTACCCGATATCGAGGGCCTAGAATTTTGTGTTATAACCTCGCATGCTGGTTAAGGCAATAAACGGATATACACATAATCTATAAATTGACTTAGCATATGGATTAAGGCATGTAAGATATCATTAAAAATAATTGACTCATAAATTAATAACGAAAAACATAGACAATAATAATGCAGTATTTAATCCTAACCATGCATCTAAGATATCAAATCAAAATCAGTTTCAGATAGGGTAAAACGGTCTCAAATGTAAACTCACACCATATATCAAGGCTAAAACAAGTCTCTCAAGAAATAATAAAAACTAGAGTAAAAGAGTTCTCAATGCTGGTAAAAATCTACTGGATCTACGCTCTCATCAAGGTGGTAGCCGACATCCTTGTTTATATGAGCCATCTCTGGATCAGCAGCTTTCAAATCATCACGGATGAGATAAGCAGAATCTTCACCTGAAACTGTTAGATTTTGGGAGGGGGGTGAGTTTACTCAATCGCGTAAACTCAGCGGGTTGCACAATCGATCCACCATAACTTACTCAGGTGGGCGTGTGTGTAATCGCTTGAATTGCGGTGCATTTTTAAAATATAACCAATATCTTAAATAAATAAAATAAACTTATCCATAATTCATAGACTATCATAATCAAGACTGAAAAATATACTAATATAACATGAAGAGTGTATGATGCTTCTATTTTCTTATCTTTTTTCCTATTTGTCTCATCAACTTAGCATACGTAACATATCGTAAGTCTTATTAATTACTCCATACGCCTACACAACGTACTTCGCATCTTATCTTATTTAAACGATACCGGGATCACGCCGAGCCTACCACGCGAGGTCCACGTGTAGATAACCACCTAACCTCCATATCATAACATAAACCACCATCCAGCCAGATGAGGTTGCCGGCATAGTAACCACGATGTCCCCTTAGTTCGAGACAAGGCTATAATGTCCTTAAGACCCGTCTTGGCTGCAGACGTTAAGCCCTTACGGTGGCTCGTAAGGTATGACACGTGTAGAAACTTAATTTATATTTAGTTGGCCTTCACAGCGTATCTTAACATATCATAACATTATTCGGTTCTGGGCTTAGGTCCCCGCCCCGATTTTCTATTTTCGTGGGCTTAAGTCCCCACTTTCTTAATATATATGTGTCTTAACATATTCTTTTCTTATTTTTTTTTTTAAACTTAGTTAGAATAGGCCACGGTGCGATAGGCTTCACTAAACTACGTTTTCCAAGGGACGGGTTCCGTAGTAACCTAGATGTACTTCGTGTGGTATCCCATACTACCATAGAGGGGTTGCATCCGTACATGGATGCCTACATTCCAAGTTCCACGTGACCGTGAAAGAAACCCCACCGTGACGAAGGCTTAAGTCATGTGTCATATTTTATTCTTAACTTATATGCGTATGCCCTATCGTGATTTTCTATATGATGAATGTCATATGATAATGGTGAACATATATAAAAATGAATTATAACATAAACCTTAAGCATTTCATATTTATGAAGAAAATTAATAAAGAGCATAACATACGAAATATTAAAGTAAAACAAAAAATAAGAAATATTTAACTACATTTATTTTACAATAGAGTTGAAACTATAATTTATTAGGGTTAATTGTATCCATGAAATTTGGTGATTGACTGATATAGCGATCCGACCTATTTTAAAATTCTAAATGAGCACATGTGTCAAATCAAGGATTGTATGAGGCTTAAAGGAGGTAATAGAATGGTAAGTATTAAAAACGTCAATATTTGACCCCTTAAACTTATAGATTGTTATTCGATGTAAGCTATTTAATATATTTTATTTAATTTTAGCGATTTATAAATCTATAGATAAGTTTAGCGTAAAGTAGCCCAAGAGTTAAAAAAATAATGTCAAACCCGTGTAACCTTGGATCATCTAAAACGTATCCCGACTTGCAGCTCAATTTTGACCTTAAAAATATTAAATTCGTGAATTTACTATTTAAGATAAAGTTGTAGATCTCGTTGTCTTCTTTCTAATTCCATAAGAATCGCATCAATCCGAGTTCGGGATAAAAGGTTATGGCCAAAATACCGAGGCTGTGTCTGTTGAAGAGTTTGGCTGAATTTCACGAAAATCTGGGAAAAACGATCCTATCGATTTTGGGCCTAATTTCTATATTTTTAAGACCGGAAATTTATCAAAATTTAAGGAAAAATTAGGATTTTCTTTTTAAGAAATAACTAAATAATTTAAGATGGATTTAGAGGCACCCACTTGTTGAAGCGTGTTTCGAATCCTACGATGATTTAGGTTGATGGAGATCGGATTCGAGAGACGATATGCCCGAGTCTTTTCGCGAGAATTCCTTTCTTACGATAAATTGGTCGCGGCGATGAGAAACTTTGATGGTGTAAGATTCTCTGATAAGATCGAAAATCAATGGAGATCCGACGAGGAATTATGAAAGATGGCACTGTCAGAGCTTTTGCAGAGAAGAGACAACTGAGAGAAGAAGTAAATATATATCTAATTCCCTGTATAGGTTAACTCTAATTAAGACTTTCCGTATAATTTAATAAAATAGTAGTTTTTACACGCAAGTAGAATTCATACGTGACTTGAAAAGCTTGAGAAGAGGTTTTGGTCCAGCGCTTTGTGTAAGCACCAAGGTAAATGGTGATTCTCTCCCGAATTTATAGTTGTGCCCTTTAACCCGCTTCACTCTTCAAACGGGCATAACTTTTTATATTCTTATCGAAAATCGACAAATTATATATCGTTGGAATCGTATCGACGAGTACTTTGCAATGAGTCTAATATTGGTATATAAAAAAAATTAGACTATTTCTAAAGTGAGTATATTCCGGTGTGGAGCGTTAGCACCACGCACTGTGTGGTACATCATCTAATATCATTAAATAAAATTCAAAAATCTGGGTTATTACATTCTCTCCCCCTTATAATATTTTCGTCCCCGAAAATTACGTACCGATTATTCAAAAAGCTCAGGATGATTTTCTTTGATGTCGTCTTCATTTTCCCAGGTCACTTCTTTTGGCGTGTGATGTTGCCATTGGACCAACACTAATCTCATAGTTTTGTTTTTGAAGACTTGAACTTTGTGGTCGAGGATCTTGATCGGTCTTGCTATGGTAGTGAGATCCTCCTTTATATCGACGGGTTCGATCTCCACTATGTGTGATGGGTCATAGATGTATCTCCTCAGCATTGAGACATGAAAAACGTCATGGATTCCTGTATATTGTGGTGGTAGAACGACTTTATACGCAACCTCGCCCACACGTTTTGTGACCTCGAAAGGCCCTACATATCTGGGGCTCAGCTTCCCGCGCTTTCCAAAGCGCATGACTCCCTTAGTCGGAGAGACGCGAATGAATACTCGTTCGCCAACCTGTTAAACAAATTTTTGTGTTTAATCACGAATACAATTGCAATGAAATTTAAAGTTCAAAATTTCAATGTGTTACCTCTAATTCTAAATTACGACGGTGAGGGTTGGCGTACTTTCTCTAACGATCCTGGGCTATCTTAAGTCGTTCGCGTATCAGTTTGACTTTCTCAGTCGTAGTTTGGACTAGTTCGGGTCCAAGCATCTTCCTAACTCCAACCTTGTCCCAACACAACGGCGTTCAACAACTTCTGCCATATAAAGCTTCGAAAGAGGACATTCCTATATTTGCCTGGTAGCTATTATTGTAAGAGAACTCGATCGGCGTGGTGATCGTCGATTCCTCGAAAGTCGAATACGCTGCGCTAGTAACATATCTTCAACTACTTGATTCACTCTTTCACCGTCATTCATTCGTGGGTGAAAGGTAGTACTAAAATCTAATCGAGTACCCAGAGCTTTTTGGAAGGCTGTCCAGTATTTTGAAGTAAATTTGGAGTCTCGATCAGAGACAATACTGACTAGGACCCCATGTAGTTTGACAATCTCTTTCAAATATGTTTCGGCAAGTTTGTTCCCATCTGTGGTAGTCTTGAATGGTAAGAAATGAGCTGACTTGGTCAATCTGTCAACGATAACCCAGATTGCATTATTCTTCTTCATCGTCTTTGGTAGACCTACGATGAAGTCCATAGATATGTTTTCCCACTTCCATTCCGGGATGGGTAGCGGTTGTATAAGTCCGGCCAATTTTTGATGTTCTGCCTTGACTTGTTGACACACTAAACATCTCGACACGTATTCGGCTATTTCCCGTTTCATATTCGGCCACCAATACCAATTTCTCAGATTTCGATACTTCTTCGTACTGCCTGGATGTGACAGCCCGGATTTTGGCACCCCGAAACCCGTGCTATCAGCACGATCATCTTGACCGTGCCCCTTAGCTATGCACGGAACATTGGTATATCAAGCATCAAATAGAATAATAAACGAAATTGCAGAATTTAAATCTATATTAAAGCAGTTCTCCAAAAGACAGTTCTACCCTCATGCCTCTGCATGAATGGAGAATCGATCCGAACCATCGACGATAGCAATCATCACGGATGGTTCGCCCCAAAAGAATAATCCCAACTCAATATATATATGGTTAAACAAAACAAGGCTTGACATACCAAGTCGTACAAATCTCTCTCAAAAAGCCCTCAAAGTGGCACAACGGAGTCCTCTAGAAGAAGTCCTCAGGAGGTGGCTCCAAGTCTTCGCCGGCCGCAAGGTCCGACTCACCGGGGTCAGCGTCTCCTGAAGCCTCGGCAGCTGCTAGTAGTTGACCAAATCGATTAATCGAAATCCAAGGTCGATTAATCGAACTCCAATTCGATTAATCGAAATCGGGGTCCACTGACTTTTCAACTTCCTGGCCAATTTCGATTAATCGAAACCCAATTTCGATTAATCGAAATTGTCAGATTCAGCCCCCTTTTGGCTGTTCTTCTCAATCTTTTTCCACACTTTTTCCTCTACTTTTCTAAACCATTTACCTATGATTTACACCATTTTCAACTACAATCTAACCTCTACAATCTATGCATTTCATTCACAAAAGTTTACCTTGAATCAATCTCAAATTGATTTCAAATCAAGTGGTTGGAAGGCTAGGGTTCCAGCTTTGCTTCTAGCGGATCCCTCGCGTCGAATCCGACGTTTATTGCTCGAATCTCCCTTCCTCAACTAGCATTTACTCCTTGTATTAATCACCCTCTTTACTCCTCTCTCTCTCTTCTTTACTTCTCTCTCAACAACCAAACTATTGATTTTAGGGTTATTAAACCCTTTTATCTCCCCCCTAGCTTGTGTGTTGAGCACATGCGCCTCAATAGGTGTATGTGACTTTAGATTTTCAACATACACCACATAGCTACTCAAACCATCACTTCACATTCACTCATCACACTCTATGCTAACTATCGAACTCCTAATTGGTCAAACCTGTGACCGATCGGGCACGGATCCCGAGGTCATAGTTTAGCGTGATTTTTCGGGCTATTACATCCTCCCCACCTTGGGAATTTTCGTCCGCGAAAATAACCCAAGGCATGGCTGTCTGGGTCTCTCTCCCCCCCCCACTCTCAAGTGAGGTGGTCCCGTTTACTCAGACGCATTTAGGTATTTATCAATACAAGCATGGAAGTACATTAACAATATGAAACAATTGCTACCAAAAAGTTTGATTTATATTTAAACTTTGGAAATTTACAATGCCAGATAAGTTGGCGTACAAAAATAATCTACAGGTATACAATGACGACTCGAAATATATAGAAGACTTTGTCCCCTCGAGTGGTGGTCGGGCAAGCATTGCTCCCTCCGAGGTGATGATCGCAGTTGGTCAAGGGTCTCTTGGGCTGGCTGGCGTTAATGCATTGTGGTGGAAGCGGCTCAGTAGGGGGAGCGGAGGCAGATGTGGAAGGAGCCGCGTCTGTAGTGGCAGTGGGATGGAAGATGGGTCCTCTGTGGAAGGCTGTGCGTCTGGCTGTCCACTCCTCCTCCTGGGCGAGGTAATGTGCATGTCTGGGTAGATGTGGCGGAGGGTGTGAAAGAGAAGGAAGTCCATCCTCCGGTTCATCCTTTCGTTGTTGGCCTCCATACGGGCCAACACCTCCTCGATGGTTGGTCCAGATGATGCCACGCCTGGGACGAGGTGGGTGTCGCGTGCGCGGAGTGGGCAGGTGGCGTCGGTGAGGCTGCGGTATGAGAGGGAACCCTCTCCATTGAAGGCTTGGCTGTGTGTGCCCCACCCATGGGTGGGTCCTGCTGTGGTGGTGGGGGTGGTGGCGGTGCTACTGTTGTTCTTCTTCGGACTCTGGAGCGGGACCCGGGCAGAGGGTCCGCTTTAGTAAATTGTAGCTACGGGTCCATGAAGACTTCGAAAACGTCTTCACGCGATCCGTAGCCCTCACCTCGTGAGGCGAGATGATGTAGGAGGGATCGTCGGAGTAACACTCCAACATGCTCGAGATGAGCCGAGCATATGGCATCTTCTCCTTGGGCCTCATGTTGCCCTTCATCAACTTTCCCTTGATGTACCTCATCCCTTCTAGGATGACCATGGTAGCATCAGACCATCGGCCTGAAGGCCGCATAAAGTGCCTGTTGCACTTTGTCTACGCGCTCGGTATCGTGGCGCATAGGGTAGAGGTTGCACTTGATTATCGAATCAAGCATCCACATGTAGTGGGGAAGGTCAACCCTCTTGATGGAGGATCCCGACCCCTTCTTGCCATTGGTCATGCGAGTCATGACCTCCTCAAAGCGAGGTTCCTCCTCAAAGGGTGGGAATAGGGTGGTCTCTGGGGTAAAATCGAGGTAGCATTCAAGCACCTCGTGTATGTGACGACGAGTGATCGTGTAGTCGCGACACTCAATAGTGGTCTTGATCACATCGTCGGTCGGGCCGTCCACAAGCCCTTGATAGAATAATCTCACCAATCTAGGGTAGTAAGAACCCCGGATTGGTTTGAGAAGGTTGCCGAGACCGGCGTTGTTGAGGTAATTTCGAGCCCATTGGGTGTCGCCCGATAAATCGGGATTTGTGAATAGGGTAGGGTCGATAATGTATTCGACCTCGAAGGTCTTGGCCGCCCACCATTCATTTGGTTGCACCACATTGGTGGGTGGTGGCGGCATGGGCGTGGACTCGCGGGAAGACTTGCGCATAGATGCGCTCGTCGAACCGGAGGTGGTCTCCGATGTCGACGGTGACGGAGTCCTCACCGGCGATGGGGTAGGTGGTGGTGGTGCGGCGTTCTTACGCCTAATCGGCAACTTAGAGGTTGCCTTCTTCGAAGACAACCGGGTTTTGGGCGGTATGGTGGTGAAATAAGCGTAAACTAGGGTTTCTCTAACTCAAATTGAAGGGAAAAACACAAATTTAGGGTTTACCGTGGTTTTGGATGCGATTGAAGAAGCGAATCGACGGCAAATCCCAACCCTAGAGCGCCGGATGGTAGGAGAAGAAGATGAAGCGCCCAAACAACCCCAAGCTAAAATGATTTCGAATGGGGAATGAAATCCCCAAATTTATATATATATATATGTCTCGGCTCGATTAATCGAAATTCAGAATCGATTAATCAAGATTCAAAACTAGGTCAAGCTGCGCAAAATCGATTAATCAATTTCCCAAATCGATCAATCGAAAGTTAAATTCGATTAATCGAAAACATTTCGATTAATCGAAATCGTATCCGTTTAAAAATTTAAGTTTTTGAGCTCACTAGCGCGAGCCAGTCGATTAATCGAAATTCCAAAATCGATTAATCGAATTTCACTTCGATTAATCGAAATCGTGCAGTAACTTCTAAGTTTCCAGAATTCCTTAAGTTATTCGATCAATCGAAATCTATTTCGATTAATCGAAATTTCAAAATCGATTAATCGAAATTCACTTCGATTAATCGAAATCGTCTATCTGGCTTCAATTTCTTCCAAGTCCCTTTAGTAAATCGATTAATCGAGATCCAGTTCGATTAATCGAAATCCAAAATCGATTAATCGACACTGCTTCGATTAATCGAAATTTTATTAATTTACTCCCAATTCTTCTAACATTCCCAGTTTGTTCGATTAATCGAACTTGCAGTTCGATTAATCGAATTCCCAAAATCGATTAATTGATCCCAAATCGATTAATTGAAATTATAACTCGATCAATCGAAATTGCATTCCATGTATATTCTAACTCTCATTTCAATTTCCAGTCACTGGCACATGCCAGTCGACTAATCGAACAAAATCGATTAATCGAAATTCCAAATCGATTAATCGATTTGAAATTCGATTAATCGATTTTGCCCAATTTCTGCAGATTTTTCAAGTTCCTTGGTTCTTTGATTATAATTTTTTTTTTTTTTTTTTTTGACAATTTATGACATCAAGTGGTTCGTAGATCCATAAAAACACATACACTTGGTCATGTGCACAAAAATCTGGTCGTTAAATCATACTTTGATCAAAACGTCCATCGAATTACAAGTCTCATGGAGATTCCACAAACATGTTTGTGGTTTACATTGGATTCTCACGTCGTTGGAAACAAGGCTGGATATTGTTCCTTCACATCGGCCTCTCGTTCCCAAGTAGCTTCTTCTTTTGGATGATTGTTCCATTGAACAAGAACTAAGGGAATCACTTTAGTGCGCAGTACTTGTTCCTTTCAATCCAAGATTTCTACTGGTTCCTCTATCATGCTCATGTCCTCACACATCTCTATAGGTTGCTTTCCTAATACATGAGACGGATCATTCACGTACTTCGTGAGCATCGATATGTGGAAAACGTTATGCACTCGATCAAACAGCGGTGGTAAACCAATGCGATACGCAACTTCACCTACGCGTCCCAAAATTTCGAATGGTCCGACATAACGTGGACTTAACTTCCCTCTCTTACCAAATCTCATTACACCTTTCATAGGTGACACTTTCACAAACATGTGCTCACCCACTTTATAGTCGACACTAGTCCGCTTCATGTCGGCGTAACTTTTCTGTCTACTCTGTGCTGACTTCAGCCTTTCTCTGATTATTCGAACGACGGTGGCGTTGTCTTCAAGTAGTTTTGGCCCTAACACAAATTTCTCACCTGTTTCCTCCCAATTGAGGGGTGATTTGCATCGTCGTCCATACAGAGCTTCATACGGTGCCATGCCAATGCTCGTTTGGAAACTATTGTTGTATGCGAACTCGAGCATCGGTAGATACTCATCCCAGTATCCTTGCATATCAAGCATGCACGCCCTGAGCATGTCTTCTATTACTTGGTTCACTCGCTCTGTTTGCCCATCAGTTTGAGGATGGAAAGCTGAACTAAAGTCTAGTCGTGTTCCCATTCCTTCTTGAAATTTCTTCCAAAACTTAGATGTATATAGTGGATCACGATCTGAAACTATGCTGCTTGGAATCCCATGTAATTTCACAATCTCCTTCATGTATAAGTCTGCCAGTCTTCCTGCTGTATACGTAGTATTGTACGGTAAAAAGTACGCTGATTTGGTCAATCGGTCTACGACGACCCAAATGGCATTGTGTCTCTTGGCAGTACGGGGTAATCCAACAATGAAGTCCATTGAGATCGATTCCCACTTCCATTCTGGAATTGGTAAAGGTTGCAATAGTCCAGCAGGATGTCTATGATCAACCTTCACTTGCTGACAAGTCAAACACCGTGACACGTACTCGGCCACGTCTTGCTTCAATCCTCTCCACCAGTAGTTCTTTTTCAAATCTTGGTACATTTTGGTGCTACCAGGGTGGATAGCATAATTTGACTTATGGGCTTCATCAAGAATCGTTCGTCTTAGATCGGCATTGTCCGGAATGCATAGACGGCCTTTAAACAATAAAGAACCATCTTCTTTAACCGAGAAGTCCGACCTAATGCCTTCACTCACGTCTTGTTGAATCTTTGTTAATGTCGGATCTTTCATCTGTAGATCGTGGATATGCTCAAATATCACTGGCTTTACTGATATGTTAGCCAAAAAGGATCCGGTGGCTTTTGACTCAATGTTTGCATCGTAGAATGCCAGGTCTTCCAATAATTTCCATCGGTGCATACCCAAAATCAAACAAGCTAACTGAGCTGAACCTTTCCGACTCAATGCGTCGGCTACTACATTCGCCTTGCCAGGATGGTATTGTATGGAGCAATCGTAATCCTTGAGGAATTCCATCCACCTGCGTTGTCTCATGTTGAGCTCTTTCTGTGTAAACAGGTATCAGAGGCTCTTATGATCGGTGAAAATTTCAAAAGTCTCACCATACACGTAATGTCTCTAAATCTTATAAAAAATGATCACGCTAGTTCCAAGTCATGAGTCGGGTAATTTTCTCGTGTTCTTTCATTGTCTTGATCCGTAAGCTATCACCTTCTTGTGTTGGTTGAGAACACAACCAAGGCCATCCAGACACGGCGTATCCTCCATCGCCTCAAGGAATCGCTAACACCGGAGCGAAGTGAGTCTCATTTTGAGTTCTTGAAAACTCTTCTCGATGCCTCACTCCACTCAAACCTTGAATCTTTTTTGACTTTGTGAGAAGTCCCGATATCTTTGAAAACCCTCGATTTAAACGTCGATAATAGCTGTTAAGCCCAAAAACTTGAACATCGGTCCATCTTTGGTTTTTGCTCCCATTTGACTACTGCTTCTATCTTTGCTGGATCTACCGTGACACCATGCTTTGAGACGACATGTCCCAAAAAGCTAACTTCTTCCAACCAAAACTCACACTTGCTGAGTTTGGCGTACAATTGGTGTTCACATAGCGTCTGTAGAGCAATCCTCAAATGTTCTTCGTGTTTCGTCTTGGATTTGGAGTACATCAAAATATCATCGACAAACACTACGACGCAGGAGTCCAAGTGTGGTTTAAACACTCGGTTCATCAGATCCATAAACGACGCCGAAGCATTCGTCAATCCAAACGACATCACAAGGAATTCATAGTGCCCATACCGCGTCCGGAAAGCTGTCTTCTGAATGTCCTCAGCCTTAAATCGCAACTGATGATACCTAGATCTCAGGTCGATCTTGGAAAAATACCTTGCTCCTTGCAGTTGGTCGAATAGATCGTCAATTCTAGGCAAAGGGTAGCGGTTCTTCACAGTGAGTTTGTTCAATTGTCGATAGTCAATGCATAGCCGCATTGACCCATCCTTCTTCTTAACAAACAAGACCGGTGCTCCCCATGGAGACACGTTCGGTCTAACAAACCCCTTGTCCATAAGTTCTTGTAGTTGTTCCTTCAATTCCTTTAACTCAGCGGGAGCCATTCTATAAGGTGCCTTCGAAATAGGCTCCGTTCCTGGTGCTAAGTCAATGGCGAATTCTACTTCTCTCTCTGGAGGTAATCCAGGCAATTCCTTCCTGAAACACGCCTGAAGTCTCGCACGCTATCTCGTAAATGACGTTCTTTTCTTCCTTGTCCTCCTTTAAGAAAGCTAAGTATCCTTTGCAACCCTTCGATCATCTTCTCGGCCCTTCATCGAGATCGATTACATGATGACGACCTCACTCCTTGAAACAAAGCGATCTTCTTGTGTTGGGTCCAAAATGACTACCTTGTTATTGCAATCGACGGTTTGCACAATGTCTGCTAACCAACCATCCATGCCAAGGATCACATCAAACCCTTGCATGTCTAATAAAGATCAACTTTGCTTCCAATTCATGCACCTCTAAGTCTCGAATCGCTACAATGATGGATTTGCAAGCTAACTCCGTGTCTACTAACTCTCCAAATGGAATAGACACAGATAGACGAAATCCAATGTCTCGAACAATCTTCATCTTCTTGGCGAAACGTGAGTGAATGAGTGGGTAGACCCCGGTCTATCAACACCGGCGTCATATCCACCGAAGCATCCTTTTTCATATATATTTAAAGTACCTATAGTATACATACATACATACAATAATTTACACATCAATTTACACTCTTAATTCACATACAGCTTTTTTGTATTGAGAAAGAATCTATACAATTCCTAATGCATGCTCCTTCTCTATCTAAAATTTTAATGAAATGAAAATTTTCTTTAATTTTAACGAGTCTCACCTTGGATGACGTCATGCGCGTTCCCTGCTTCCTGAGCAGTGACTGCATATGCTCTCCCCTGAACGATCGGCTTCCTTGCTTGAATGGGTCGTGGCGCTGCAACTGAAGCCGTCTTTCTTTTATCCGCCTCGGGGCAATCATTGATCAAGTGGCCCACCTTGCCACATCGGAAACAACCCCTAGTTCCCAATCTACAATCCACCGTCCTATGAGGCTTGCCACACTTTGCGCAAGTCTCCCGAGGTGCGGAAGAAACAGTACGAGAACCCTGTGTGACAGTGGCGCCAGTAGACATGGCAGGGCTTTCATAGCGAAAAGGTCTCCTCGACGCAAGTAATGGAAACCTCTATTGGTGTTGTTATTGCGTCGGTCTTCCGAAACCCCCTTGGAACTATGGTCTCTGATTTTGGGCTACGAACCTCGGCTTTTTGTTCATCGGTTCATAGGTCCCCATCCTTCCTTGTTCATTTCCTCCTCTCTGCTGCTCTCTCTGCCTATATCTATTTGTATTTTCTTCTTCCACAACCAATGCCTTACTCATGACCTCTTCGTAGGTCCTTAGCTGAAATGGAGCTACGCCTCCCCTAACTTCAGGCTTCAAACCTTGCTGAAACCTCTTGGACCTCATCACTTCAGTAGCGACGTAATCCGGAGCAAAATGGGCAAGTCGTAGAAACTCCACCCCATATTCTCTCACTGTCATTCTCCTTTGCACTAACTGTAGAAATTGTATCTCAAGCTGGTTCCTCACCACTTCCGAAAAATATTGTTTTTTGAACTCCTCAACAAACTCCTCCCAAGTCCAAGGCAACTCTGGCCTCTCGAGCTCGAGTCCAGATTACTGACTTCCACCAAGGCCCAGCCTCCCCATCCAACATATAAGTTGCCCATCTCACACTCTCATCTTCGTGCATGTTAGCACGCTAAAGACTTTCTCCATCTCCATCACCAGCTCGGCCATGGTGTCCGCCTAAAAATGAAGGAGGTCTCATCCTCCTAAACTCAGAAAGATGAGGGCACAGGCAGTCCCACGGGTGTAGGTGGTCCGTTCTCTTGATGCATGAGTCGCAAAGGATGCAATTGTTGTGCCATGGCCGCCATAGTCTCCATAGTGTGCATCATCCTTTGTCGCTTTCTCTATCTTCTTGTCTTTCTCTCACTCTCTCTGTTCTCTTAGATCTTGATCCGCCGATCTCGATCCTCTTCATTATGTCGTTTACTACTCGCCTCGGGGCCTCGACCTCTAAAGGCACTCTATTAGTAGGAGAGATGTAATCATATCCACTACGTAGACTCTTCTGTTGGCCTCCCCTTGGTCGGCCTCTTCCTCTAGATGACATTTACGGCTGCATTTGAAACTAAAGTTTCGTTAGCAAAAGCCCCTATGTTCTGACCAAAAGGACGATTGTCAGAATTGCTAAAAGAAAATAGCTTTGATACCAACTGTGACAGCCCGGATTTCGGCACCCCGAAACCCGTGCTATCAGCACGATCATCTTGACCGTGCCCCTTAGCTATGCACGGAACATTGGTATATCAAGCATCAAATAGAATAATAAACGAAATTGCGAAATTTAAATCTATATTAAAGCAGTTCTCCAAAAGACAGTTCTACCCTCATGCCTCTGCATGAATGGAGAATTTCTACTAAGTGTATCAGCGACGACATTTGCTTTTCCGGGGTGGTAATTTATGGAGCAGTCGTAATCTTTCATGTATTCCATCCATCGACGTTATCTCAAATTCAGGTCTTTTTGTGAGAAAAGGTACTTGAGACTTTTGTGATCCGTATAAATCTTGAACGTCTCGCCGTAGAGGTAGTGGCGCCATAGTTTGAGGGCGAAGATAACTGCAGCCAGTTCCAAGTCATGAACCGGATAGTTCTTTTCATGAGGTTTGAGCTGTCTTGACCCATAAGCGATAACTTTCTTACTTTGTTCAAGCACACCACCAAGTCCCTGGCGAGATGCATCTGTGAATATTTCAAATTCACTAGTGTTGGAAGTGGAAGGTAGGGTGAGGATTGGTGCAAAGAGTAAGCCTCTTCTTCGCTTCTAGAAAACTGATTCACATATCTACCTGCTCACACAAATTTAACATTCTTCCGTGTGAGGCAGGTGAGCGGTAGAGCAATGTGTGAAAATCCTTCAACAAAGCGACGGTAGTAACCTGCCAATCCGAGGAAACTCCTAACTTCGGTGACACTCGTCGGTGCTTTCCATTCATTAACTGCTTCGATCTTAGAAGGATCGACGGTCACTCCTGCTGATACCACGTGGCTAAGGAAGGTCACTTGTTTAAGCGAAAACTCACACTTACTAAGTTTAGCATACAACTGGTGATCTCGGAGTGCCTGAAGTGCGAGACGAAGGTGTTCCTCATGTTCTTTCACTCTTTATAATCCTTAACTTTTCAAAAATCAAATTCTCGTAGTCTCTTAAATTATTTATTCAAAATATACTCTCTGGATCAGCAGCTTTCAAATCATCACGGACGGGATAAGCAGAATCTTTACCTGAAACTGTTAGATTTTGGGAGGGGGGTGAGTTTACTCAATCGCGTAAACTCAGCGGGTTGCACAATCGATCCACCATAACTTACTCAGGTGGGCGTGTGTGCAATCGCTTGAATTGCGGTGCATTTTTAAAATATAACCAATATCTTAAATAAATAAAATAAACTTATCCATAATTCATAGACTATCATAATCAAGACTGAAAAATATACTAATATAACATGAAGAGTGTATGATGCTTCTATTTTCTTATCTCTTTTCCTATTTGTCTCATGAACTTAGCATACGTAACATATCGTAAGTCTTATTAATTACTCCATACGCCTACACAACGTACTTCGCATCTTATCTTATTTAAACGATCATGCGCTGTGATCGGCCGCCGAGCCTACCACGCGAGGTCCACGTGTAGATAACCACCTAACCTCCATATCATAACATAAACCACCATCCAGCGAGATGAGGTTGCCGGCATAGTAACCACGATGTCCCCTTAGTTCGAGACAAGGCTATAATGTCCTTAAGACCCGTCTTGGCTACAGACGTTAAGCCCTTACGGTGGCTCGTAAGGTATGACACGTGTAGAAACTTAATTTATATTTAGTTGGCCTTCACAACGTATTTTAACATATCATAACATTATTCGGTTCTGGGCTTAGGTCCCCGCCCCGATTTTCTATTTTCGTGGGCTTAAGTCCCCACTTTCTTAATATATATGTGTCTTAACATATTATTTTCTTATTTTTTTTTAAAAAACTTAGTTAGAATAGGCCACGGTGCGATAGGCTTCACTAAATCACGTTTTCCAAGGGACGGGTTCCGTAGTAACCTAGATGTACTTCGTGTGGTATCCCATACTACCATAGAGGGGTTGCATCCGTACATGGATGCCTACATTCCAAGTTCCACGTGACCGTGAAAGAAACCCCACCGTGATGAAGGCTTAAGTCATGTGTCATATTTTATTCTTAACTTATATGCGTATGCCCTATCGTGATTTTCTATATGATGAATGTCATATGATAATGGTGAACATATATAAAAATGAATTATAACATAAACCTTAAGCATTTCATATTTATGAAGAAAATTAATAAAGAGCATAACATACGAAATATTAAAGTAAAACAAAAAACAAGAAATATTTAACTACATTTATTTTACAATAGAGTTGAAACTATAATTTATTAGGGTTAATTGTATCCATGAAATTTGGTGATTGACTGATATAGCGATCCGACCAATTTTAAAATTCTAAAGGAGCACATGTGTCAAATCAAGGATTGTATGAGGCTTAAAGGAGGTAATAGATTGGTAAGTATTAAAAACGTCAATATTTGACCCCTTAAACTTATAGATTGTTATTCGATGCAAGCTATTTAATATATTTTATTTAATTTTAGCGATTTATAAATCTATAGATAAGTTTAGCGTAAAGTAGCCCAAGAGTTAAAAAAATAATGTCAAACCCGTGTAACCTTGGATCATCTAAAATGTATCCCGACTTGCAGCTCAATTTTGACCTTAAAAATATTAAATTCGTGAATTTACTATTTCAGTCAAAGTTGTAGATCTCGTTCTCTTCTTTCCAATGCCATAAGAATCACGTCAATCCGAGTTCGGGATAAAAAATTATGGCCAAAATATCGAGGCTGTGTCTGTTGAAGAGTTTGGCCGAATTTCACGAAAATCTGGGAAAAACGATCCTATCGATTTTGGGCTTAATTTCTATATTTTTAAGACCCGAAATTTATCAAAATTTAAGGAAAAATTAGGGTTTTCTTTTTAAGAAATAACTAAATAATTTAAGATGGATTTAGAGGCACCCACTTGTTGAAGCGTGTTTCGAATCCTACGATGATTTGGGTTGATGGAGATCGGATTCGAGAGATGATATGCCCGAGTATTTTCGCGAGAATTCCTTTCTTACGATAAATTGGTCGCGGCGATGAGAAACTTTGATGGTATAAGATTCTCTGATAAGATCGAAAATCGATGGAGATCCGAGGAATTATGAAAGATGACACTCTCAGAGCTTTTACAGAGAAGAGGGGATAAAGAGAGATAACTGAGAGAAGAAGTAAATATATATCTAATTCCCTGTATAGGTTAACTCTAATTAAGACTTTCCGTATAAGATTTAATAAAATAGTAGTTTTTACACGCAAGTAGAATTCATACCTGACTTGAAAAGCTTGAGAAGAGGTTTTGCTCCAGCGCTTTGTGTAAGCATCAAGGTAAATGGTGATTCTCTCCCGAATTTACAGTTGTGCCCTTTAACCCGCTTCACTCTTTAAACGGGCATAACTTTTTATATTCTTATCGAAAATCGACAAATTATATATCGTTGGAATCGTATTGACGAGTACTTTGCAATGAGTCTAATATTGATATATAAAAAAAAAATCAGACTATTTCTAAAGTAAGTATATTCCGGTGTGGAGCGTTAGCACCACGCACTGTGTGGTATATCATCTAATACCATTAAATAAAATTCAAAAATCTGGGTTATTACAATATTCATGATCTTAAGATCCCTTTTGTGAAAGATTGGGGGTGAACTCCCCCAAGAGTTTCATAGTCTGAGTCTAAGCAATCAATGGATTTCACACATAGGCACCCTTGGTAATCCTGTAGGCGCAAATAGAGTTACCAATGTTATCGGATGCACATATATCAGCTACGTATTTTGAATCAAGAACCGTATAACCCATGAGCGGATGTGTTTTGTCGGCGATGAACGCGATGTATATACCAACAAAATCGGAGTTACATCAAAGTGGTATGATTACTGGAACGGTGCTAGATTCACTGATATGTTAGTTTTTTGGTGTTACATATATAGAAATTGTCCCTCTGTAGGTGAAGGACTGATAATCTGTGACAAGACTTTTGAACAAAGATGTTGTAGCTGCATCTTGATTGGTTGAGAGAAGGGTCCCACTGCATGTGGGTTTCTTTATGAAGTGATATAATATTTTCTCCCAATTTTATCAATGGACATTTTGCAGGATCCCTGCTCTAACTATAGGAATTTGCAAGATCCCTATGTTAGTGGAATCTCTGTTCCAACCTTATCAAACTGACAATAATTACTGATCACTTGTTAGTATATGAAATATAAAGTATTTTCCCCGCTCTAACTCCATGTGCCCTCTCAAATAATTTTTTTTTACCCCTCTCAAATAATTTTAATAATGACTGAAAGGTTAATCCCCAGCGTCACGAGTGGTTTAAAATTATCTATAAATGAGAAAAAATCGAACGCTATATTAACCGCACGATCAAGAGGCTTACTATATGGTCAATTGTCGTTTTGCAGAAAATGACTGCCATTGATATTTGAGCGGTAAATTACTCTATTAAAATTTCATTTAATCGAGTAGTTAATTACTCAAAAACAAACCTATCAATGGCAATCGTTTTCTGAAAAACGATGATTGCCCATTGGTAAGTAGTCATGCCCGCTTGGTTAACTCGGGTGTTCGTGCAGTTACCCGTTGGGTTAATCGGGTAACAGCTGTCGTACCGTGCTAGCTGTTTATTGCTTTTTATGGAAAGACAGAAATAAAATTAATGTATCTATCTGTATCGTTATTTGAAAAGATAAAAATTTGAAATCTCACTATAAAAAATAAGACTACTATTAATAAAAAAAACTATTAAAACTATTAGCGATAAGAGTATTAGTTACAGATTTTTTATTAATGGCGATAGCTTTTAATTGCTACCAATAGTTTTATTTTTTGTAGTCTCTTCACCGTCATTTGAAAAGAAGTTCAAAAATTTCTCTAAAGATAGAGTTCGGAAATATCTCTAAAACTAGAGGTAAGATCTTCACTGCAAAAACATAAGACAGAAACAAATAATAATCTTTATCTTTTACGTTTTTATTATTTTTTATTTAAGAATTTTTTTGTGTATAAGAAAATTAGTGTAGCGGGTTCTTTTACTAGAAAGTGCAATCTATGAAAGAACGCACGGTTCTTAATAAATTTGGGCTCTACTGTATTCTGAAAGCAGATTCGTTGGGAATCCAATTATATCTTCGTTTTTCCGATGGAGTGAGAACGTCTATTGTCATTAAAATAGCGTAGTGAACTACATGCCTCAAAGTTATTTTCAATACCTTACATGGTGCAGTTGTCTTATCCATCATCAAGGGCATAGTGGTCATTTGTGTGTGTAGTAAAGCACTAATTTGATGTGATGCTTTTAGCCACTTAATTTCAAATGAAGAAGGGTATACTGGATATTTTACTACCGGTTTGTAAGTTGAAACAAGGACTTAACTAATGACCAAAGATTAAGATGAATCTTGCCAATTCCCCTAATTAGAGTAGATATCTTGCAAAATGTCCTTCATAAATCTTTTGAAGTGAGATCCTAAACACCCATAAATATCACGGGTTCCTTTTATATATTAGTTTGCTTTATTTAAAGTTAAAGCCAAAATGTTGCAATATCAGTGAACATAGATTAACTGAGGATCTCAGAATCTCAATTAATAGCTTGAATAGTTTGATTAGTTGACTCCATAAAACACTGCTCTAAAAATGCCCTTGAACCTTATAGCACAACATCACGTTCGAACGTGATTTTAAGATCATTTTTTGGGTTCTATGAGATATGAAATAAAATATTGACCATCTAAAAGGTGCAATATGATCTCAACATTGTGTGAAAGATCTGGGTGAAACACAATCACTACCATCTGATCTGAAGCAATGAATGGATTTAAAGGGGTTAACTATGTGAGTGCTTTTAGAGATTGCTTGGGTGTTATTAGAGGTACCCTCTTATAAAAAATGAACAATTAATGATAATCATTAGATTTAGAAAGTAAAGGTATCATCATGATAGCCTTATCTCATCTAGTTAGAGCTAGCTTTGCAAGTGTTAGTCCACATCTACATCAACCATGGTTAGTCTTATATGGACTAAAGGCTTCTCTTTTATTGGCTTTCCTAATATAGAACTCCTTACAAGCCACTATTAATTAGAGGTGGGGGCATCACTTGCGGACGCGCACACAAATATATATATATATATATATATATATATATATATATATATATATATATATATTAGTGTACTAATAAATATTTTATTATTTTAAAAGTAAGACTATAATTATTTTTATATATTGATAATATATAAAAATTATTTTCTTTCTGAAAAAGTATCTTTTCAAATTTTGATTTTTCTCTTTATTGTTAATTAAAAAGACATAAGTCTTACGTCTCCTAATAGTATTATGAAAATACACAAGTCTAAAATATTTTCACCATAAGTCTTAAAATATACTAGTGAAATTAATTTATTTTTATCATTATCTAAAAAGACATAAATCTGAAATATCTTCACCATCATCAGAAAAGATTTAATGATTTAAAATTTTCTCTATAAATAGAATTAAAATCTCCATTAAAAAAATATATAATACAATAAAATTAGAGCGATTCGCTGGAAACTCAATTGTATATTTGTTTATCCATATTTTTAAAATAGTGTAATAAATTATGTACTTCGAATATATTTTCAATACCTTACACAGTGCAATTGTCCTACGGTGCAGTTGTCATATCCATTGTCGGGGGCATAATGGTCGTTTGCGTGTGCAATAAAATATTAATTTGATGTGATGCTTTGTGTCTATCCACTTTGAAATGAAGAAGGGTATAGTTTCTATTTGACTACTTTTTGTAAGTTAAACAATTGTAACAAGAATTCCATTAATGACCAGACATTAGATGAATCTTGCCAAATTCCCCTAGTTAGAGCAGAGTTATAGCAAAATGCCCTTTATAAATATTTTGAAGTGAGATCGTAGGCACCGGTAAATATCATAAGTTCCTTGTATATATTAGTTTGCTTGATTTAAAGTAAAAGCCAAACTGTAACAATCTTAGCGAACTTAGATTATCGAATCTCAATTAATAGTTTCAATAGTCGGATTAGTTGACTCCATAAAACACTGCTCTAAAAATATTCCTTGAATTCTATAGCACAACATCACATTTAAAGGTGATTTTAGCATTTTTTTTGGAATTTGTGACATATGGAATAAAAAATTGATCGTCTAATAGGTGCCACATGATCTCAGAATTTATTGTGTGAAAGATCAAGGTGAAACAAAATCACCATCATCTGACCCGAAACAATCAATAGATTTAAAAGAGTTTCCGACGTAGGTGCTTTTAGAGATTGTATGGGCGCTAAGAGTGGTACCCTCTTATAAAATATGAATAATCAATGACAATCATTAGGTTTAGAAAGTAAACGTATCATCATGATGATGGAATCTAAATGGATCTGACGATCCGACCATCCAAAATTAAGCCTAAAGATCTAGGCGCATGATCAATTAAAAATCAACAAACTATAAATATGCGCACCTTGAGCGTTAGCCATTGATGGTTGCCGATCTTCAACGATGTTCTCGCGTTCAATGTCTCCTAGCACAATGGGGATGCTCTCGCCAATAGGGAGGATTGAATTATGTCGAGCTATCGTTGGGACCAGGCACCCCTTATATTTATAGCCAAAGAGTCCTATCCCATTAAGGACTGAAATTGCTAATTATAGTGTGATTAGAAATCACAATCATACTTTAACTGAAAGACTCAACAAGCAGTTGCCTATTCTCTTCAAACTCACCAGAATAGCAATTGTACATCTTAAGGTTGATCTTATACCATTCACTGGTCAACGGGTTTGACCATAGTGATGGCCACCAAAATAGAAACTGCTTACAGTCTCCCACTTGGCCAAACTATGTCAATAAATTTCGATTACCCAATGTTAGCTAACTTTCTTTGAATGGTAAGTCACAATCAATCTCAATCAAAGTCTTTATTATCTCCATCGTTGAGAATTTCAACACAGAATCAATGTAGTCAATATATCATATCATCGATATATGACCGCTCATTAGTCACTGTATTGGAAGTCATCACCGACATGGATTCCAACTAGTATGATGTTACATAGATTGTAAGTTTACAAACTTAATGGTGATTACATGTAAACTCAATTTAATATTGGTCCTACTTTATTGCCATCTACTGACACCATATGTTCCAAGGAGTTATTTGCATAAAAATGGAAAAGCAAATAAATAAATTTTATTTCTGAATCAATTAAACAAATGTATTCACTCGCATATATCCACTCTCAAAGGCTATCAAAATTATCTGTCAACCCCATGCGCGCAACATGCTCCAAAAAGAGCGTGGGAGATAAACCTTTAGTGAGAGGGTCAGCCAACATGAGTGTCGTACTTATCTTTTCAACAGATACAATTTGATTCTGAACTTTCTCCCTGACAACAAGATATTTTATATCAATATATTTGGAACCCCCACAAATCTTGTTGTTATTGGAGATATGTCGCAATGGAATTATATAAAAGATTCTCGATGGCTTTGAAATAGTATCAACAACTCAAGCCCTAAGATAAAATTCCTCAACCATATCGCCTCACATGTTGCCTCAAAACATGCAACTAATTTCGCCCATAGTGTGGGCCGAAGTAGTCGCTTTGTTTAACGCTCTTCCAAGATATAGGTCCACCTGTAAGTATAAAAATATAACCCGATGTGGACCTACGAGTGTCTTGACACTCAGTATAGTCAGCATCTGAATAACCGATAACTTCAAGGTTATTCGACCTTTTGTATGTGAGCATGTGTCCTTTAGTCCCTTGTAAATAGCGAAAAACCTTCGTGAGTCGCTTTCCAATGATCCAAACCAGATTACATTGGTACCGCCAAGCATGCCAACTATATACGCTATATCCTGCAGTAGACTTGTGCATACATGAGACTCCCAGCCGATGCATAGGGAATTGTCTCTATCTGCTTTTCTCTCGGATCGATCCCTGGACTCAAAGTAGACTAAATTTATCACCTTAATAATGAGGCAGCGATGGCAGAACAATTGTGCATGTTAAACCTTTTAAGAACTTTATTAATATAAGCTCTTTGAGACAATCCCAATATGCCACGGGCTCTATCTCGATGAATCTCAATTCCTATCACGTAGGAAGCTTCACCAAGATCTTTCATATCAAAACTCTTTGATAAAAAGTTCTTTGTCTCATATAACATGCCTAAATTGCTATTCGCAAGTAAGATATCATCAACGTATAAAACGAGGATGATAAACTTACTCCCACTGATTTTAAGATATATGCATTGATCCACAGTATTTTCTTTAAAACCAAAATTTGAAATGACTTCGTGAAATTTTAAGTACCATTGTCGAGATGCCTGCTTTAAACCATATAGAGACCTTTTGAGTCTACAAACTAAAAGACTCTCCCCCTCAACCTGAAAACCTTCAGGTTGCGTCATAAAGACATCTTCATGCAAGTCGCCATTCAGAAAAGCAGTTTTAACATCCATTTGATGCAATTCTAAGTCAAAATGAGCTACTAATGCCATGACTATCCGAAAAGATTCTTTTCTAGAGACAGGAGAGAATGTCTCTTTATAGTCTATTCCTCTTTTGAGTGAAACCTTTAGCGACTAATCGGGCCTTGTATCTTTCTATATTACCTTTGGAGTCTTGCTTGGTTTTAAATACCCATTTACAGCCTACAGGCTTAACTCCATTAGGTAACTCACAAAGATCCCAGACCAAGTTATATTTCATTGATTCCAACTCATCTTTCATGGCTTCGAGCCATTGAGTGGATTTGTCGCTCTTCATGGCTTGGCTAAAGGAAACAGGATCTGATTCCTTTCCAAAATCAAACTCACTCTCATTGAGGTAAACTATATAGTCATCAGAAATGGCAGGCTTCTTTGCTCTCTCTGATCTACGCAATGGTAGATCAGTGGCAGTCGCCATGGGAGCAAGAGCCTCCTCAAGTGTGTCAATAGGTATAGCACAGTGCATCAACGGCTTGAATAAGCGGTGTTGGTGCCACTTTTCTTGGATAAAGGGATAGGAATTATAACCCCAGTCTCCTCAAAAGTGATTTTCCTAAGCTCTATACTCCCACTGATCTCACGATCCTCAAAGAATTTTGCATGTCTAGTCTCAACAATCCGGGTACTATGAGTGGGGCAATAAAATCTGTAGCCTTTTGATCTATCAGGGTAACCAATGAAATGACAACTTATAGTTTTAGGGTCCAATTTTCCTAATTGTGGGTTGTACACCCAGCCCCAAATGTGTAAATATCCTAAAGTCGGTTTTCTGCCTACCCATAGCTCATAAGGAGTCTTGGGAGCGCCTTACTAGGAACTCGATTTAGGATATGCACTTGCTTTTTAAGGCTTCTCCCACAAGAGCGAGAGTTGCATAACATGCTTCTCACCATATCCATAAGTTTCGGCTACACCGTTACATTGGTATTCGGCATGGTGTATTGAGCGACAATGCCATGCTCTTGTAGATACAGGGCGAAGGGTCCTGGATTGCGACCTGTTTCAGAGTATCTACCATAGTACTCTCCGCCTCTATCAGATCTCACAATTTTAATCTTCGAATTGAGTTGTAACTCAACTTCGGCTTTATAGATTTTAAACATATCCAGGGCCTCAAATTTCTCGTGAATGAGAAATATATAACCAAAACGAGAATAATCATCAGTGAAGGTAACAAAATACTTTTGACCACCAATAGCGGGAGTTGGAAACGGTCCACAAATATCAGTGTGGACTATTTCCAGCAAACTCATGCTTCTGAGAGCCCCTTTCTTATTAGTTTTTGTGAGTTTCCCTTTAACGCAATCAACACAAGGATTGAAATCAGAGAAATCGAGCGCATCGATTATATCATCTTTAATTAACCTCTCCATTCTATCATTAGATATATGGCCTAAACGTTTATGCCATAAAATGGAGGAGTTATCGAGTGCTCGTTTTCGTTTCTTACTTATTTTATCATTCACATGCATAGAAACTAAAGATTGGGTGTAAGATGAATCCAAGTTCAACTGATAAAGATTGCCCACTAATGAGCCACCACCCATAATATCGGAATTAAATAATAGAGTAAACATATTATGTCCAAATTTAAATTCAAAACCTAATGAATCCAATTTAGAAATTGAGATAAGGTTTCTAGTGATACTGGGAACATAAATAGTATCAACTAAATTCAAAATGAAACCACTATCTAAAATGAGACGGAGAGTCCCAATGGCCTCCACGTCTGCTTCTACTCCATTCCCGAGTTTGATGGTACGTTCGCCTTTACTTAGCTTCCTGCTGGATCGAAATCCCTGCATTGAATTACTTATGTGAATAGTTGCACCAGAATCTATCCACCAAGTATTGCGTGGAGCATCAACATAAAGTGATTCAAAACACACAAAAGCAAGGTCATTACCTTTCTTAACTAGCCAATCTCTGTATTTCTGACAATTCTTCTTAATGTGTCCCTTCTTCTTACAGAAGTGGCACTTGATGCCAGAAGTAGATGTGCTAGCCTCTCCTTGTTTGGTTTCCGGAGCTTTCACGTTCTTTCCTTTATATTGTCTCGGTTTTTGCTTGAAATTTCGTTTCGATGGGCCAAGAGCGGCGTAATGGGCACTTTCAGGTTTTTCAGCCCGAAGTCGTTCTTCTTCTTGGACACAGTGAGCGATTAACTCGTTCATCTTCCACTTCTCTTTCTGCGTGTTATAATTGATCTTGAACGGGCCAAATTGGCGAGAAGAGAAGTCATAATGAAGTGAACAAGATAACCCTCAGAAAAACCCATGTCCAGTTCTTTCAATTGAGTGGCCATGCCACTCATTTTCATAATGTGCTCCCGGACGCCGCTATGACCATCATATTTCATGGTTCCCATTTTAACAATTAGACTACTGGCAAGGGCTTTAGAAGTCCCTTGAAATTGTTCCTTAATTTTGCATGTATTCTTTGCGGTGTCGAGTCGAATACCTCCGAATCGCATCAATGAATGGAACTCTTTATGATCATGAGGCTCATACGATTTGATCTATCCCATTTTTCTAAATCCGTATGGTTCACTGCCAGATCCTCAGCCGAGGCATCAGCGGTGAGCACCTTGGGTTTATCTGATCGTATAGCATAGTCAAGATCCATGCAGCCTAGAACAATTGCAACTTGTTCCTTCCATTTCTTATAATTTGATCCACTCAAAAGTTTAATTCCACCAATCATCGGTTATGATAGAGCGGGTTCAATCTTTGCAATAATTAAGGGTTTTATTATGTCCACATACAATCGAAGTAACTATCAATTCCACAAGGTTATAATTATAGTATGTGACGCGAAAGTTAAAATATGTCAAGAAATATAAAAAGTAAAACCAATGTGGTTTTATTGAGAAACGATTTGTGTCATTATAACCCTCCGTTGGGTCGAGCCATAACACACTAGTCGCTTCCTCAATCTATATTAATGATTGTGGTACTAATTGCGTCGTTATGACCCTCCGTTGGGCCGAGTCACAACACACGAGTAGTACCCACACACACAAAATAATGAATAGTAAAACACAGCCATCATATAACATTAAGTGATTCATCACCGTTGGGCAGAAGAATCCCTTCTGTTGTAACGCCAACGTTCACTACACACTTTCACTGGATTTGTAACACGTTTTTGAACAAAATTAAACCTCACTATGAAAACCACGGCACTAGGAAGGATCATTACCGTTGGGCAGAAGAATCTTTCCAAGCCATGTTTTCAAATTAGGCTTGATAATAATTTAGATGATCACAAAACGTGTTATGAGGAGGTGCCAAAATAGACAACAAACGAGCATTATAATGTGTAAGTACCAGCCATGGTGGTAGAGCACAACCTCCACTACCCAATTCTTGAGAATGATATACAAACAAAAATTGATTACACAATTAAAAAATGGAAAAAATAACATCAGGTCATGAAAAAATCATAATAGAGAGCTCATTGTTAAAAATAGACCTCAAAAACGGATCCGAAATGTCCGAGATAGTCAAAATACATATATAATGTCCGAAAATCGGACCTGTAAATAGCCCAGAAAAGGCCCGAGAAGATTAGAAAATAGGGTGGTTATATTGGGCCGGGTACCTAAACCGGTCCATGGGCCTTAGTGACCGAGTGGGCCAAGGGCCCAGTGGGTCGGGCGGACTCGGGCCAAATAGGCCAAGAGCCGAATGGGCCTAGGGCCCAGTGGGTTGGGTCCGCCGGGTCAGACAGGCCGGGCTGGAGCCAAAACGAGTCGGGCGGGGGCCAAATAGGCCTGACGGGTCGAGGCGGGTCGGGCCAGGGTCCAAGAGGCCCAGCAGAATTGGGTCGGTCGGTCGGGCCAAGTAGGCCCAGACGGGTCGTGCAGTCCAAGCTGGTCGGGCAGGCGCCAAGTAGGCTCAAATGGTCGTCTGGTCCAAAGTGGGTGGTCAGTATAGGCCCAGCAGTGTCAGGCGGTCGGGTGGGCAGTGGTAGGCCCAGAAGCTCAGGTGGCAGTGAGGAATTCAAAAAAAAGCAATCGGGTTGGGCGGGAGGTCAGACCAACTAGGCCCAGCGGATCGGGCGGACCCGATCCGTCAAACACTAACCCTCTCCATCACTGCTCATCTTCCCAATTTTTTTTTGAATAAGTTGGGCAACCAGCAACAGCTGACGCAGGCTTAGCGCCTCCACATGGTGATCGGCGCCGTCCGTGCAGACCGTCGGCCGGTTTTGAAAGTCGTGTGCCAATCCGGTGGAAAAAGTTTTACCGGCGACCGTGACAAAAGAAAACCCTTTTTTATTTTTTATTTGCAATGACGATTTAAGGGCTTACCCGCCCATCTAGTGACTGGCCGGTCGGCAGTCTGCCGATCGGCCCGGCCGGAAATCGTGGTGCGGTCCGGTGGCGGAAGAGCCAACGACCGTGGCCACAAAACGCTCAAAAATTTTCAAGGTTTTTTTTTGAAGTGCATGCGGCTTTAAGGGCTTACCGCTGACCCGAGGTGACCCGCCGACGGTCCAGAGCAGTCGGCCCCTTCCGGAAGTTGGCCGATGGGGCGGAGAACCCCACCGCCAAAAATATATATATTTTTTATATAAAACAGCCATTAAAAAAAAAAAATTCACTTTAAAGCTTTGACCGATCATAACGCCAATCATGGCTCTGATACCAATTGATGGAATCTAAATGGATCTGACGATCCGACCATCCAAAATTAAGCCTAAAGATCTAGGCGCATGATCAATCAAAAACCAACAAACTATAAATATGCGCACCTTGAGCGTTAGCCATTGATGGTTGCCGATCTTCAACGATGTTCTCGCGTTCAATGTCTCCTAGCACAATGGGGATGCTCTCGCCAATAGGGAGGATTGAATTATGTCGAGCTATCGTTGGGACCAGGCACCCCTTATATTTATAGCCAAAGAGTCCTATCCCATTAAGGACTGAAATTGCTAATTATAGTGTGATTAGAAATCACAATCATACTTTAACTGAAAGACTCAACAAGCAGTTGCCTATTCTCTTCAAACTCACCAGAATAGCAATTGTACATCTTAAGGTTGATCTTATACCATTCACTGGTCAACGGATTTGACCATAGTGATGGCCACCAAAATAGAAACTGCTTACACATGATAGCCTTGTCTCATTTAGTCGGAGTTAGCTTTGCAAGTGTTATTTCTGTGTTCATCGCCTAAGCTGAGTCCACATCTACTCATTAGCATCCTAAGGTGGACATTCTTATTAGCCACTATGAATTACTGCTTGGGGCATCACTTGGCATATATATATATATATATATATTACTGTAATAATAAATATTTTATTATTTTAAAAGTAAATATGTAAAAATTATTTTTTCTTCAAAAAAGTGTCTTTTCATATATTAATTTTTCGTTAATTAAAAAAATACAAGTCTAGCATCGCTTCACCGAATTATGAAAATACACAAATATGAAATCTCTTCAGCGTAAGTCTTAAAAACACAAGTGAAATCAATTGAAAAGATACAAATTTGAAATCTCTTCATCGTCATCTGAAAAGATACAATGATTCGAGATTTTCTCTATAAATAGAAATAAGATCTCCGTTAGAAAGATATAAGACAAAAAACATTAATCTTTCTTTTTTACATTTTTATTATTTTTTATTTAAAAAATTATTTGTGTATTAGAAAATCTGTGCGACTCGTCATTTTACTAGAAATTATAATCTAGAAAAGAATACACGAATCTTGATAAAATCGGGCTCTTACTATAAAAAATAAGACTATTAGCGGCAGCAAAAAACTTTCGTTATTAACCAAAAAGCTTACTTTTTTCAATAGCGATAGGACTAGTAGGGTTAATTTTTTGTTAATAGCAGTAACTTTTAACTGCTGCTGAAACACCTTATTTTTGTAGTGTCTATTGTATCCTAAAAATAAATTTATTGGGAACTCAATTGCATTTTTGTTTATTCGATAAAGTGGGGGCGTTTATTACTTTTAAGATAACGTAATGAACTACATGTGTCGGAGATATTTTCACGCCTTACACAGTGCAATTGTCTTATCCATTGTGAGGGGCAAAGTTGTTCGCGTGTGCACTAAAGAACTAATTTGATATGATGCTTTGGGTCACACCACTTTCTAATGAAGAAGGGTATAGTGGTTATTAGACAACCGTTTTGTACGTTGAAATAGTTGTAACAAGGATTTCACTAATGACCAAAGGTTATGATGAATCTTGCTAATTCCCCTAGTTAGAGCGGAGATCTTGTAAAATGTCCTTTATAATTCTTTTGAAGTGAGATCGTAGGCACCCATAAATGTCATGGGCTCCTTTTATATATTAGTTTGCTTGATTTAAAGTAAAACCCAAAATATTGCAATCTTAGTGAACATAGATTTTAGCGGATCTCATAATCTCAATTAATAGTTGGAATAGTTTGATTAGTTGATTCCTTAAAACACTGCTATGAAAATGCCCCTTAAATCCTTTAGCACAACATCACATTCAAACGTGATTTTAGGGTCCTATTTTGGGGATCTACGACGTATGGAATGAAATACTAATCGTCTAATAGTTGTGACATGATCTCAAGATCCATTGTGTGGAAGATTGGGGTGAAATACGATCACCACCATCTTATCCGAAGCAATCAATGACTTTGAGTGGACACTAATAAAGGTACCCTCTTATAAAATATGAACAATTAATGATAATCATTAGGTTTAGAAAGTAAACGCATCATCATGATATCCTTGTCTCATCTAGTTGGAGTTAGCTTTACAATGATAGCCTTGTCTCATCTAGTTGGAGTTAGCTTTGCAATTGTTATTTCTCTCTTCATGGCTTAAACTTTGTCCACACCTACTCAAGTATAGTTAATCTTCTATGGATGACTCTCTTATTAGCTTCCTAAGATGGACCTCCTTCCTAGCCACTATTAATTAGTACTCGGGCATCACTTGGCATACAAAGCCACACACACACATATAATAATAATAATAATAATTATTATTATTATTATTACTGCTCGAGGCATCACTTGGCGCGCGCGCACACACACACACACACACATATATATATATATATTAGTGTAATAATATATATTTTATTATTTCTAAAGTAAATCTATAATTATTATTATATATTGATAATAATTCTTTGGCAAACTTGTAAAAATTATTTTCTCATCTTTGCTTTTATTTGAAAAGACACAAATTTGAAATTTCTTTACCGTCATCTAAAAACACACAATAATTATAAAATTTATCTATAAATAGAGATAAGATCTTCGTTAGAAAGACACAATAAACAATATAAATAATAATCTCTCTTTTAAGTTTTTATTTCTTTTGTTTATTTAAGAATCTTTTTGTGTATCAGAAAATCAGTGTGGCATGTTCTTTTACTAGAAAGTGCAATCTAGAAAAGAACACACGATCAATAGCATAGCTATATACAATGGCTTGGGGGCTCAAGCCCCCATATAATCTTTAAAAAATATTTTATATGATGAAAATAGATGTTACTTTCTTAGGTACAACTCTTACAAGCCCTCAGATCTATAGTTATTAAGTCCCGAGATCTATGGTTATTAAGCCTCAACTCTATTATACATTTAGTTTTAGTATAATAGATAACACAATATTAGTTCCCTTACTATCTAAGTTACATTTTTTACTCAATCACTCCACCATACGTCACACCAAAATCTTAGCAAATCTCTCTTTCTCGCTCTCTCATCTTACCAAATCTCTCTCCCTAAGGGTCAATCACTCCACCACACGTCATACACAAATCTTACCAAATCCCTCTTCTCCTCTCTCTCTCTCTCTCTTCTTACCAAATATCTTTCACTTTCTCTCTCTTATTGAATCCCTCTTCTCCTCTCTCTCTCTAAGTATTTAATACTAAGTTCAATCTTAAGCACATTTCGCAATCGAAAATCGTCGAGTCGGTGACATCGAACACATTTGACTACTATCTACCGGCAACCTCCAACTACTCCCCCTAATCTCCTAGATTCTTTGCTAAACTCTAATAAATCTATGGCAAAGGTATGTATTTTTCAAATAAAAAATCAAATTTGCAATTAGGGTTCTATAAATCTACGATTATAAATAAATTTTTCTTTGATTCCTTTATATTTTCTAATTTATTTATTTGATAATTTACTGATTAGTGATTGGAGGATGAAAAGTTCTGAGACATTGGCTTATAGATTTAGGGTTTAATTTGTAGAAATATAAAATGATTGATATTGATGATTGCTAGATTTGGGTTTCATTATTTAGTTTTTAGTGTTATTACTTATTAGTGTTATTATTTTGGGGCTAATCTTCATTTAAACACTAAAATGGTGTTTAAATGATCACCACTAATTGATTTTAAATTTTTGATGTAGGTGATCGATACGTGTAGCTGATATCCTAGGCCAACTTAAGATCCATTTGGCTAAACCTCCTTTAACCCTAATTTTTGGCCCTTTAAGATCCATTTTTAGAACACACCAGAAAATGCTACTTTAGATTAAAGTGACCAATTTAGGGTTTAAATTAGGGGTGCTATCGGGTCGGTTCGGGTCGGTTTTGGGGAAAAATCGATAACTGTCAGTTTCTATTTTATGAAATCGAAATCGAACCGATAAGGTTCAAAATCGAAACCGAACCGATAACTATCAGTTTGGTCGGTTCGGTCAATTTTCGGTTTCTAAACCTCAATTTTTTTTATTTTTTTTTATTAGGAAGCCATTGTCAATTTATAAGGGTCAGACCATTGAAAACTCTGTAGGTTGTTGCTTATATCGCTAATTCACTATTAACCATCCAAAAGTAGGTGATTGATCAAATAACTAATAACATTTCCTAGAAATTAATGCACCAATCGGACAGTCTAGATCGATGGGTATTTTTTATATAATTTTATTTTAAATAAAAAATGATAAATATATGAAAACAATTCAGGAAACCAAAATCCCAAAATCCAAATCAACACAAATACAAACTACAAAGGGAGTCCTAAGAAAACCCAAAATCACACATTCAAATACATTATACAGAAATCACAATTAAATAAAATGGGGTCTTAAAACCCCATAAATACACATCCTTTAAACCCATTACCACTCCCCAAAGCCTTTAACTTAAATGGTTCTTTCAATAACAGAAAAACACATGAGAATATAAGATTTCAAAGGGGAAAAAGAGACTTCTTTGTTTGCAACCTAAGTTTTGTATGCACTATGCACTTATGTAGCCGTGTAGCACCACTATCGGTTTTTTATCGGTTCGGTTTCGATTTTTTAACGTTAAAACCAAAACCAAACCGATAACTATCGATTTCTATTTTTCAAAACTGAAACCGAACTGATATGTCCCAAAACTAAAACCGAACCGAAATTCGGGTCGGGTTTGGTCGGTTTGGCCGGTTCGGGTCGGTTTCTGTAAAGCCCTAGTTTAAATAGTCATTTAATGATGGATTGTCACGTGAGCAATTTAGGGGCTGCCAACGAGTCGGCCCAACTCGCTATCCAATTGGCTCAACTCACTACCAAGCTTTGGGTCGAGGCTAGCTGTTCCAATTGATACAAATCGGGGCGGATTAGGTCAATCTGACCCAAGCGATGTTATCTATTTGATGTATATATGTATTTAAGGATTTTAATTTATATATTATATGCTAGCTTGTCGTATCCTAATACGCTTGTTATCTTAGACTTGATAGGTCTCTATTTTCCCCATTCTTCACTGTTGAGTAGTTAGGGATAAGTTTTTCAAAAGAAAGTTTGACCAACTCTCTCCTATTGTACAAAATGATAATTTTGATCAAGTACAATCTAGTTCAAAGAGAAGTCACACGAAGGTTAACGTAACAGATCTTCCAGTAGATCCTGATTTACGTATTCAAATTTTAGATTACCATCCTAATGATCGAGATTTGATCCGAAGAGCATATTTACAAAAGGGTCCTTTTCATCCTCATAAATACATTTCCCCTCTAACGAAAAGTGAAAATTAGTCACGACGATTCAGCCCTGATTGGTTTGATAACTATTATAGCTAGTTAGAATATAACATTGAAAATGATACAATATTTTGCTTGAATTGCTATCTTTTTAGGGAAGATAAAGAAGTGAAAGGGAGTTATGACTCTTTCGGGGTTGAAGGATTTATAAATTAGAAAAAGAAAGAAATATTTGATATTCATGTTGGAGGGCCCAAGAGTGCCTACAGATAAGCTGTCAAAAAGTGTCATGATTTAATGAACCAAAATCAACATATTCATACATTATTGTATAAGCATTCTAACCAAACTCGAAAGGATTACAATATCTCTTTAAATGCATCAATTAATAGTATTCGATTTCTTCTACGTCAAAGACTAGCTTTTCGTGGTCATGATGAATAAGATGGTTCGAGCAGTTAGGGGAACTTTTGTGAGCTTTTGCATTATAGTGCTGATCTTAATGAAGATATTAAAAGGGTCATAAAATATTCTCTGAAAATCAGAAATTGATTTCACCAGATATTCAGAAAGATATTGCAAGTGCGGCTATAGTTGAAACCACTAAACTTATTATTAAATATATTGGAGAAACTTTATTTACTATTTTGGTTGATGAGTCAATTGATACATCTGTAAAAGAGCAAATAGCAGTTGCTTTACGTTATGTGGATGAACGAGGATGTGTAATTGAACGTTTTTTAGGAATAGGACATGTAAGTGAAACTACCGCTATATCACTAATAAAGGTAATCAAATCATTATTTTCTAAGCATGGATTGAGTATAATGAGATTACGTGGGCAAGGTTATGATGGTAGTAGTAATATATAAGGTGAATTTTGTGGCCTCAAAGCACCCATTATGAATGAGAGTAAATGTGTATTTTATATTCATTATTTTTCACATCAACTTTAGTTAGCCCTTGTAGATGTTACAAGAAATCAAAACCAAATTAGATCGCTCTTCAGCTTGGTTTCTGGTGTAGTGAATATTGTTGGAGCATTATGTAAACGTAAAGAGAATTTTCAAGATATACAAGATGCTAAAGTTATTGAAGCAATTAAGAATGGAGAAATTACGAGTGGGCATGGCTTGAATCAGGAGACTAGCCTTAAACGAGCAGGTGAGACGTTAGGGCTCACACTTCGATACACTACTAAGCTTGATTGATATATTTTCTTTTGCGATGAAAGTGCTTGAGATTATTGTAAAAGAGAGCTTAAAATCGGTGCAAAAGTACGGAGCAATTGGCCAATTAGGTTCAATATAGTCTTTTGAGTTTGCATTCAACCTTCATTTAATAAAAAATATATTAGGAATCACTGATGCTCTATCGAAGGCATTACAACGAAGAGATCAAGATATAGCAAACGCCGTGACTCTGGTTGAAGTATCGAAGAAAAGACTGCAAAAAATTAGAATAATGGTTAGGATTCTCTCATCAATGAGGTGTCTTCAATTTTTGGCGAGTGCGATATCATAGCTCCTATCATAGATGATAAATTTGTAGCCCAAGGACGATCATGACACAAAATCGAAGAAAGGGCAAATCTACATCACTATCGTGCATAATTATTCCATGTTGTAATTGACATGCAACTTCAAGAGCTCAACAACCGTTTTACTAAAGTTAATATAAAACTACTCCTTTGTATAGCATGTCTGAATCCAAAAAGGTCATTCTCAACTTTCGACAAGAAAAAATTGGTTCACCTAGCTCAATTTTATCTAGTTGAATTTTCAACAGTAGATTTCATGGCTCTTGACAATCAACTTGAAACTTATATTATTGATATGCGCTCCAACATTGAATTTTCCAAAGTGAAAGGGATTAGCGAGCTTGTCCAAAAGATGGTCAAGACGAGAAAAAATATTATATATCCACTGGTTTACTTCCTCCTAACATTAGTGCTAATCCTACCAGTTGCCATTGCCACTGTTAGGAGGGCATTTTTTGTTGTACATATTGTGAAGAATTGGTTGCATAATTGAATGAGAGACGAGTGGTTGAATGATTGTTTAGTCAGATATATTAAAAAAGATATTTTTAATAACATCAGCAATGAGATAATCATGCATAACTTTCATTACATGAAAGATCGCCGAGGACAACTATAACAGAAATTTCCATTTGATATTGTGAAGTCACTTTTTTTTTTGAGAAATTAAAAATCAAATATCAGTTGCCATTTTTGATTGAAGATGATTCAATTTGTCATATTTTGTTGCTATTTAATATACTTTAATGTTGTTATTGATCAAAGAACTATGGTATATTAACTACTAAAATATATTAATAACCATGGATAGCCCCCACAAGAAGAAAATTCTGGCTAGGCTCCTGCATACGGTTCTTGAAAAAATCGGCCTCTGTTGTATCCTTAAGGCAGATTTCCTAGGAACCCAATTGCATCTTTGTTTACCGACGGAGTGGGGGGTCTATTGTCTTTTAGACAACGTAGTGAACTACGTGCCTCGGTGCTATTTTCAATATAATTTTTTTAATAATTTAAAGACAATAGATCGTTCTAATAACTTAGAGTATAAAGTTCATGAATCAAGATCTCATCAAACTAGACCGATTTGGCAGGTCAGATTTTAAAAGATGACAGCCAAAGGTGCAATTTATCTTGTGACAATTCAAGATTGCTTGCATCATCATTATACCATATTCACCAATTTTTATCGTGACAACAACGACAAGTACGACTAGTGGAGGATTAGATGTTCGAATCAAATGGCTGGAAGATGATCAAGATTGTCGAGACCACATCCTCAATGCACTGAACGATAGGTTGTTCAATACATTCTATAAGTGTACTGCCACTAAAGATTTATGAGATTCATTATTGAAGAAGTATCTAACTGAAGATGCAAGTATGAAGATTTTTCTTGTATTTAAATATTTTGATTTTAAGATGATTGAGTATAATTGGTTTTTAAACAAATTCAAGAATTATAGTTTATCGTCATTGAGATGGAAGTCGTATGTATTTAATGAAGTGTACTAGATCCAATATAACATTTATAGTGGAGGTATTAAGTAGGTTTACTAGCAACCCAAGGTCAAAACATAGAGAAGTTGTTCGTAGGGTATTGAGATACTTGAAAGGAACTATGAATTATAGTCTACTATATAATGGCAAACCTGAACTCTTAGAGGAGTTTACTGTTATTACTTTAATTTCTGACTCATCTAATCCAAAATCCACAAGTGGATGAATTTCTTACTTTGGTAGGAGTAGTATCATGGGGGTCTAGAAATAAATATATTTTTTTGATTCAAGAATGAAATCAAAGTATATAACATTTTCTGCGGGAGCAAAAGAGGCAGAGTGACTTTAAAACATCATAAGATAAATTCTTTTGACTCAATATATATATGCAATTAATATTTATTGTGATAATAAAGTTATTTTACAGATTTCAGGTAATAAGAAATATAAAGGAAAATTAAGGTATATAGGCTTTAGATATAACATCATACGACAGATGTTGAGTGATGGGGTGATCATGTTGGACTACATACCAACTTCTGAGATGTTTGCGGATCCGCTTACAAAAGCACTACCCAGAGATACAACATGGAAAACATTGAGGGGGATGAGCATAAGACCAATATCTTTAAATGCACAATAGTTGAACCTCAATTTAGTAGAGTTGGAGATCCCAAATCTTAAGTTCAACAAGAAAAGAAACTATTTCGTGATCCTTGAAAGTGCACGCATGTTACCTATTGGCTATACTATGGTGTTAAATTTCATGCACATATCTTGTCGTGCGAGGGTGAGTTTAACTCTTAATGATTCTGTAGGCATTCATTTGATGGGGTAATAAAGTAGTTACAAGAGCACTCAAAAAAGATTTACCTATATGAGTATGAAAGTGAAGCCGCTTCAGTAGAGATTCGATCATCTCTCTGAGATACTCATGAAATCAAGATTTTAGCATATGACTGTAAAACACAAGCCTTATGTCACTAATGATTTCGGTCATAATAAGTGTATATGTAATTCCGGTTTGTTAGATAGGTTTTAAGTTCAAAGCTATAAGCTACTTAAAGTCCTTACAAACTTTGAGTTGTATACTAGTCAAAGGTTCAAATCTAACGGTACCTCTGATGATGCATAGTATAATCGCTTTAATAAGCTTCTTTTTTATTTTGAAACAAGTGGGGAAATGTTATATATATTAGTGTAATAATACATATTTTATTGTTTTAAAAGTACGTCTATAATTATCATTATATATTGATAATAATTCGATGGCAAACTTGTAAAAATTATTTTCACTCCAAAGAAGTGTCTTTTCATCTTTTGATTTATCTCTTTACCGTTAGTTGAAAAGATACAAGTTTGACATCTCTTCACCATCAATTTGAAAAGATACAAGTCTGAAATCTCTTCATCGTAAATCTGAAAAGTGAAATAAATTTATCTTTATTGTTATCTGAAAAGACACAAATATGAAATCTCTTCATCGTCATCTGAAAAGACATAATGGTTCAAAATTTTCTCTATAAATAAAAATAAGATCTCCATTAGAAAGACATAAGACAGAACAAAAATAATAATCTTTCTTTTTTACATTTTTATTATTTTTTATTTAAAAATCTTTTTGTGTATTAGAAAATCTGTGTGACAAGTTATTTTACTAGAAAGTGCAATATAGAAAAGAACACACTGCTCTTGGCAAAATCGAATTTTGTTGTATCCTGAAGGTAAATTTGTTGGGAACCTAATTGCATCTTCGTTTATTCGATGGAGTGAAGGTATCTATTGTCTTTAAAACAACGTAGTGAGCTACGTGCCTCAGAGCTATTTTCAATACCTTACATAGTGCAGTTGTCTTATCCATCGTTAGGGGCATAGTGGTTGTTTGAGTCTGCAGTAAAACACTAATTTGATGTGATGCTTTGTGTCACACGCCACTTCCAAATGAAGAAGGGTATAGTGGCTATTTGACTACTGTTTTGTAAGTTGAAATAGTTGTAACAAGGATTTCGCTAATGACAAAAGATTAAGATGAATCTTGCCAATTCCCCTAGTTAGAGCAGAGATCTTGCAAAATGTCCTTTATAAATCTTTTGACGTGAGATCGTAGGTATAAATCTTTTGAAGTGAGATCGTAGGCACCCATAAATATCATGGGTTCCTTTTATATATTAGTTTGTTTAATTTAAAGTGAAACCCAAAATGTTTCAATCTTAGTGAACACAGATTATCTGCGGATCTCAGAATCTCAATTAATAGTTATTTAGTTGACTCCATAAAATAGTGCTCTAAAAATTCCCCTTGAATCCTATATCACAACTAGGGCTGTCAACGGGTCGGGTTCGGGCCTGGCTTTTTATTGGCCCGATTGCTTTAAAACATTAAAAGGAAGGTCTGAGCCCGACCAAAAATGCAATTCCTGTCGAGCCCGGCCCGTGTGCTTCATGTGGAGCTCAAACCCGGCCCGTTATTAGTCAGTTCAAAACCCGGTTTGGGTCGAGTTTCAATATTTGTGCAGAAGTTTTTTCAGCAGCATTTTTGAGAGAGAATATAGGGCTTTTTTCCAAGTAGCTTTTGTTGGTATGCATTTTTCGGGAACCCTCTCGGATTCGGGAAAAATGGTTCCAATATGGTCACAAAGGGACTCTGTTTGCGAAAGGGGGTGAAGGGAATTTAGCAATAATAAGCAAATGTATTTATGCATGTGCACCTACAAGGAAATGTTGTTAACGATAAATGAATTTAAATGTGTATACCTGATGTGTGATGTGATCACCATCAACAAATTTTTATTGATGCTGTAGAACGTCATTAATGGTGAGGATAGGGTGGGAGGTTATAGATTTGGACTCCTATATGTTAAATACCGGCCGACCGGCTTTAGCAGCTAAGGTTGCCTAGGGTTTTAACTAGTTTGGGATTTTTCTAATTATAATGGTCTAGCTAAAGGGGTGTGTTGGCTCATTATGCACAGGAGGGTTGGACCCGTTCTCAAGTACCCTTCATTGGCTCCCTTGGGCAAATCGATTTGATGGCTATGATTGTTTTGAAAATATGATGGATGGTGTGGATCTAATTGGATCTAAGTTAAAAATTTTAGCAGGGGTCTTCCTAAGAGTTGGATCTAAGGTTAGCTTTTTCCTCTTTGGAGAACTCGAGAATCGAACTAGAAGGGCCAACCCCAACTAAAGCAATTACTCTACGAGATTCCTAGAAGAAAGTCGAAGTTCAAAGCCCAAACACTTAAGAGTTCAACTTAGTTCTAATTTGGAATCTCAGAGCCAACCTCGAGAGTTCCAAAGAGAAAAAATAAATGATTGTGTATCAGAATAGGAGGGGTAGTTATACGACCAGTTATATGCATGGTGTCCGACGTATAATTCTAAATTATACACTGAAAGTCAGGCGTATAATCCCAATTATATGTTGGGAATCAGGCGCATAATGAATTATACGTTATGGCTTCAGTGTATAATTCAAGCGGTCGCAGGGGAGTCGGTCAGGGGGACCGGGAGTAACCGACTGAGCTTGGAGAGAGAGAGAGACTCTTAGTCAAAGCGGACTGATTATATGCTGGTATCCCCACATATAATGAATTATATGCTATTGTTTCAGCGTATAATCCAGGAGGAAGATCGGTTTGTGGAGTATTCGAGTCCTAGTCCAATACAGACCAATTATACGTTGAGATTCTAATGTATAATCAATTATACACTGAGATTCTAGCTTATAATCAGGAACTCATCCCAGGCCTGGCAGGGTTGAATTATACGTTGATATTTCAGCGTATAACCAATTATATGCTGGGGTTCCAGAGTATAATTCCCCGAGGTATGGGTTTTGAGGCTTCTGGCTAAGGTTGGCTTTTCCAGAGCTCAGGGCTAGGTCAGTGGTTGACCAAACACTTTTGTATACTTTGAGGGGGCGAAAACGGGGTGTCTTTATCTTTTAGAGCTTTTAGAGAGAGAAACTAGGAGAGAGAGAGAGGGAGAGAGCTTGATTGCTTGAAGTTGAAACCCTAAATGAGTAAATGGGTTGCTATTTAGGTGAGTGAACTCAAGCGACGAAGAAACTAGTAGAGGGAGGAGCTGGGAAAGAGAGAGAGAGAGAGAACTTGACAATGGGGGGGGGGGGAGGGGAGAGAGAGTTTGGCAATGGGATATAGATAGAGAGGAGCTTGAAAGCTATGGGGGAAGAGTGGGTCATTTTGCAATGGTTGGCTGGGACGAAGAGCTTGGGCCTCTTGGAAATGGTTGGCAGGACTCTAGGAGAGACAGAGAGAGAGAGAGAGATAGAGAGAGAGAGAGAGAGAGAGCCTGAATGCTTGAGGTTGAAAGTTGATACCCTAAGGTGTTGTTGCTGCTGTGACGTCGCCGTTTTGGGTAAGCGATGAGATCAAAATGAAATGGGAGATGACGAAACCCTAAGCGATGAGCGGGTTGTATAGGGCTAAAGGGGAAATGGCTTATTTAGCTCCTTATTTATTTGTTGAACGGTAATAAGGAGGGCTACTTTTATCATTTTACAAGCTTCTTTTTAAAAAAAGAGATTGTTTAAGGGCTGGGTTTATAGACCTGAAATTTTAAAGACCTACTTAGGCCCATTTATTTTTTACAACACAACTCGAACCTATTTTTTATTCGGGCTTAGCCCGGCCCAGCCCGTTTATCATTAGGGTTTACGCTGAAACCCTGCCCGTTGACAACCCTAAGGACATCACGGTAAAACGTGATTTTAGCATCATTTTTTGGGGATCTGTGATGTGTGAAATTAAAAACTGACCGTCTAATAGGTGTGACATGATCTCAAGATCCATTGTGTGGAAGATCGAGGTGAAGCACGATCACCACCATCTGATCCGAAGCAATCAATGGATTAAAAAGGTTTATTGACGTGGATTCTTTCAGCGATTGAGTGGGCACTAATAGAGGTACTCTCTTATAAAATATAAACAATTAATGATACTCATTAGGTTTAGAAAGTAAACGCATCATCATAATAGCCTTGTCTCATCTAGTTGGAGTTAGCTTTGCAAGTGTTATTTCTCTGTTCATGGCCTAAACTTAGTCCACATCTACGTCAAGTAAGGTTAATCTTATATGGACTAATGGTGACTCTCCTTATTAGCTTCCTAAGATGAACCTCCGTACTAGCCTAATTACTCTCCTTCTTAGCTTCCTAAGTCAGTGCCATGCGACAGCCTATATGGACCACGTCGTTGGGTTCAACCCACCGACCACTTCATAAGTTGCAATTTTCCATATATATGTATGTATATTTGCTAAGGAAACAAAACAAACTAAAAAAAAAAACCAAAAGAAAACAACAAAACCCGATCAAGATGGAGCTTCGGCAATGCCATGATCACCCCATTGCAGACGATGGAGTTGAAAATAAAAACAAGATTAAATACAAATAACAATACAAGTGATGTAATGAAGATGGAGGCAGAGAGGTTGGAGTGTTGCATGTTCATAAACGTAGTGCTATAACCTCTATTATTTGCTTCTCCTGCAAGAGCATCTGCCACTTCATTAGCTTCCATTTTCTCTCGCGGAGGAGCTTTTTTAAGTGAAATACTTGCTCTCTGCCTGCTTTCCGCCATAGAGTTGCTTCTGCTCTTATAAGAGCTAACCCAAACACAGCCTCAGATTCCCAACATCTCTGATCCATCTTTTAATCTGAGTAAAAACGTCATTGATTGTAGGTTGGGTGCTTTCAAATATTTCACAATTCCTGTTATTCCATACACACTAGATGATAATCCATGGTGCTAACGCTGGATGATGTACCACACTACGCACTGTGCTAACGCTCCACATCGGAATCGGAACCCACCCTTTAAAATAAAAAAATTCCAATTTTTCCTATATCAAAATTAGACTCATTGCGAAGTTCTCATCGATACAATTCCAACGATATATAATTTGACGACTTCTGACAAGAATACAAAAAGTTATGCCCATTTTAAGTGATCAAGCAAGTCAAAGGGTATAACTGTAATTTCGGGAGAGAAACACCAATTTCTTCGGTGCTTATACAAAGCACTGGAACGAAATATTTTCTCAAGCTATCAAAGTTACGTATGAATTCTTATTCCCTGTAAAAATCTCTTATCTTATTAAATCTTCTATGAAAATGTTAACTAGAGTTGACCTAAAACTTTATACCATTATAAAGAAAACTTTAAAAATTCTCTACTCTCTATAATAAAAAAATCATTCACTCTGAAGACTTAGATGAACCGACGCCCTGGGCATCGACCTTTTCAACCCGAATCGCCGTTGATCTTCCGTTCACGCTTCAAGAGGTGGGTACCCATCAATCCATCTTGTTCTTCTCAGATCCCGTCGCGTAGGATGTGTTCGATCATGCATCGACAGGTTTAAAAATATTATTTAAATTTAAATATCTGATAAATAAATAGACCTATATGTTTAATATATGCTTTCTCTTGAAAGTTGTATATTCTGTAAATCGGGTTTATATGTTATTTCTCTTTTCTTTTCAAGAATCACTTTGTTTGGGCTATTAATATTTTACCTTCTATTAGGTCTTTATATTTAATATGTTTACTTTCTCTTTTAAATCTGTAAAATTAATTAAATTCTAATATTAGTAAATCGGATAGATTGACTTAATTGAAATTATATCTTATGGAGATTATTTATTTCTAAATGTATATAGTTAGAAGTTTACTCTTTTATTAAAACTGCAATTTTATATTCATGTTGATCTAAAAGTAATTAAACATTAAAATTTAAATCATATTCTTATTTATCTAACCTTATTAATGACATCTCAAATATAAAGAAGAAAATAAGCAAAACTAATTAAGCTCTAAGATATTATGAATCTGATATATTTATATAATTAGAAATTTACCCATCTACTAAAACTATAATGATATATTATTGTTACAAATCTATATTATTATTTATTAAGTCCTAAAATTAAACTATGCTTTTATTTTATTTAAAAGAATTATAGATTGCACCATCTTAAAGTTTCGGGTCCAAACTCGCAGCTACTAACCCGAATTCACGGCCACGAATCCGAGCTCGCGACCATCGATGTATTAGTCCTGGTATTTTGGTCATAACTTTTACTCCGACCTTGAATTAATGTGATTCTTGCGGCATTGGAAAGAAGACAGCGAGCTTTACAACTTTGTGTGAAAAAGCCATTTGACGAATCTGACATTTTAGAGGTCAAAATAGAGTAATAAGTCGGGTTCAATTTTGAATGACTCAAGACTTCGAATTTAGTGTTATTTTCTAATTCTCATGACCAAAGTTCCTGTGTATATTATATCGTAAGGTCTTTCGATCGATAATTATGATAAATCATAACTTAATAATTATAAATATATTTAATTTAATTATCTAATTATTATATATATATATATATATATCAATTTATCGCTTCAACGCGACCTCTTCGATAACACGAAGTGTTAGAAATTTGAAACCTCGTGAACATCAAACCCCGACCTTTCCGCTATCGAGAATACACTTATAATTATTCTATTCTATATTGTATTGAAATGTGTATAAATAAATATATATATATATATATATAAATATAAGATAATCTAATATAAATCTTTTTGTACGTCTGACCTTCTGTGTTTTCATCTTAAATTACATTATATGAGTTATGAGTAAGTTAGGACATATGTACAAAAGTATATGAGATTATGCCTACGCTTGGGCGTAGTGACTCACTGAGATGGTATCGAAGCGAGGAATACACCGTATTCACATGCCTTATAACTCATGGTAAAATGGGACCCATGACGAGTCGGGTGAGTGCGAATTCAGTGTAACCTCGTATACGATGACATATACGGTGACCCGATCACCCCGAGTTTAAATATGATAGTATAAATTATGAGTTAAGTTATGAGGTGCGACCATAAGCATTAGCTGTGATAAAGTTTCTTCTACGGTCACGTGAAACTCGGAATATTAGCGTTCATGTACGGATGTAATACCTCTATGGTAGTATAAACTATCACACGAAGTACATCCAGATTACTACGGAACCTTTTTCTTGGAAAGTGTGAATTAGGAAAGTTGCCTCACTATAGTTGTCATAGGATTAAGTGTAATAGCCCGAAAAATCACGCTAAACTATGACCTCGGGATCCGTGCCCGATTGGTCACAAGTTTGACCAATTAGGAGATCAAGAGTTAGTATAGGATGTAATGAACGGACGAGATGTGATAGTTTGAATTATTGCGTGGTGTGTGTTGTAAATATGAAGTCGCATACACCTATTGAGGTGCATGTGCTCAACACACAAACTAGGAGAGGGATAAAAGGATTTAATAACCCTAAAATAGATGTTTGGTAGTTGAGAGAGAAGTAAAGAAGAGAGAGAGAGGAGTAAAGAGGGTGATTAAGCAAGGAGTTATTGTGGGTGATTGGAAGAAGGATTTAAGTATTAAAGAGGCTGATTCAACGCAAGGGATCCGTTAGAACAAAAGCTGGAAACCCTAGCCTTCAAACTGTTTGATAGAAATCAACTTGAGATCTATCCAAGGTAAAATTTTTTGTAAATAAGATGCATAGATTATAGGGGGTTAAGTTGTGGTTAAATGTGGGTTAAATCATAGGATAATGGCTTAGAAAAATAGAGGGAAAAGAATGGAAAAAGATTGGGAAGAACAGCTCGAAAGGGGCTGAATCTGACAATTTCGATTAATCGAAATTGGGTTTCGATTAATCGAAATTGGCCAGGAAGTTGAAAGGTCAGAGGGCCCCGATTTCGATTAATCGATTTTAGATTTCGATTGATCGATTTGGTGATCGATTAATCGACTGAGAACCTCCAGTGGACCCCAGGGGTTGGAGGAAATGACTTGAGGAAAAATCGACTAATCGAAATGGGATTTCGATTAATCGATTTTAGTTTTCGATTAATCGATTTGGGATCGATTAATCAACTTATGAAAACCCGACTGTTCGAACTGAGAGTCTACTTTGCGAAAAGAAGAATTTCGATTAATCGAAATTGGATTCGATTAATCGAATGAAAACTCGACTGTTCGAACAGTGAAATTACTTTGCGAAAAGAGGAATTTCGATTAATCGAAATTGGATTCGATTAATCGAATGAAAACTCGACTGTTCGAATAGTGAAATTACTTTGCGAAAAGGAGAATTTCGATTAATCGATATTGACCTTCGATTAATCGATTTTGGAAATCGATTAATCGAATCAGATTCGATTAATCGATTTTGGAGTTCGATTAATCGACTGAGATAAATTATGTTGACTTTTGGGTTTGACTTTAAGATTCTTGGAGGATCTTATACCTTCTTTATTGCATCCTTTGTGATGTGTTTTACCTGTTATATGGTACCATAGGTGGTACGTGTGAGCTAGTGCACAAGGAGCCACGTGGGACCTTGATGCATTGATCAAATAAAAACTTGAGGTAGGGAACACCTTGAACATGTACCTTATTTTACAAGAGCATGTATGTAGTGATATAGAATTCAATTCAATTGTTATTTCTTAAGAATTTGTGGAAAGTGTGTGTGTGTGACATTCATAAGAGTAATCATAATGAGCCATCCCCAGGGGATGAAGAAGTAAAGAGATAAGAGCATCAGGTGTGATGCAAGTAAATGGATACATCCCAGGGATGTATCCAAGGATTGAATCATGTTTGATAGGGCCTAACTGATATAAGATAGCACATTTACACGGTGAATAACTATATGTAAGGCACCGATATTTTTGTTATTTGAGGTTTGATAGGGTACCCCACCGACGTGGTGGGATATCCACGACTGACACGGCAGGATATCCGTGACCGATACGGCGGCGAAATCGTAGGCCAGTGCGGAGGCTTATCCGTACACAGTAAGCACACCCCAGGGGTGTTGATTGAGACAAGTGAAACCCCGCCACCAATCCCCAGGGGAAAGGGGCTTGGGTACTATTTGTATTCCCAGGGAATACGGTTAAAACTGTCTATATAGATGACGATGATGGGTATCTCATCAGGGCTCGATGCTATATTGCTCGGGGATTACTTAAGTTGAAAGTTTAAGTTTTGCTTTAGGCCTTCTCAGCATCATTCATGAGTAAATGAAAATATAAGTAATCAGCAGTAAAACGAAATGCTTTTTAACTGTTTTATTAACAACTGCATAGACACATCATGCATGGCATATCATGGAATATATGTGAGTCATAATTTATATGTTCAACTGTGTTTGTTCCCTATTGAGCTAGGATGTAGCTCACCCTATAGACTATACGTCGCATGTCCACTACTAGCAGCTCTGGCTTGAGAGACGCGATCCCGTGAGTCGGACCTTGCGGCCGGTGACGAGTTGGAGCCACCTCCAGAGGACTTCTTCTAGAGGACTCTGTTGTGCCACTTTGAGGGATTTTTGGAGAGAGTTTTGTACGGCTTGGTATGTCAAGCCTTGATTCTGTTTAAACCATGTATATATATATAGATGGGATTATTCTTTTGGGGCGAACCATTCGTGATGATTGCTATCATCGATGGTTCGGATCGGTTCTCCATTCATGTAGAGGCATGAGGGTAGAACTGTCTTTTGGAGAGTTAATTAATATAGGTTCAAATTCCGTAATTTCGTTTATTATTTTATTGCAATGCTTGATATACCAGTGTTTCGTGCTTAGCTAAAGGGCACGGTCAAGATGATCGTGCTGATGGCACGGGTTTCGGGGTGCCGAAATCCGGGCTGTCACATTAAGTATAAGTGTATGATAAGATATGAGTATGAGATAAGATAAATTATGATGCGAGTACGATAATAAGACATCGCTGTGTAGGCCAGCAAAAGATAAAGAACTTAAGTCTCTGTACGTACCGTTTCCTACGTAGCCACCGTAAGGGCAACAACGTCTTTCAGTCAAGACGGATCTCTGAGAGAGATTATGAGTATGTTTATGAGTTAGTTTGGTCATTATATCTCCCCATTGGTTGGATGGTAGAGTATGAGTATGACACGAGGGCGTTATGATATGGTGGTATGATACTATGTTGACCCTCCCATGGTAGCTCGAGCAGCAACTTTGGCACAGGTCGTTTAGGATTTGATGAGTATGGTAGTTATGCTCATGCGATGTACAGACGTATGTGTGAGAATGATAATAAGACATGGTATGATATGTTATGAGATATGGTGAGATACGTTAGGATATGAATGTCTAGATCATGGTCTTGCATTTATGATATGATAAAAGTTTTACGATATACAAATGATTTTATCTTTCTCTTGTTATCTACTTTGAGATATTATGTTTATCACTCACAAGATGCACCCATAATGCACCTGAGTAGTATGGGGTGGATTGGCGGTGTATCCCACTGAGTTTACGTGACTGAGTAAACTCATCCCACGTTAATCTAACAGTTGCAGGTGACATCGCTGGTGGAGTAGACGCCGACTATCCAGATCCTGCTGACACTGATTTCATTGATCCCGCGGGTGTTGAGTACCAGGAGCCTTGGGTGGGCGACAGAGCTGAGTACCAGGAGGGCTACGGTACTAATTTCGATCCGAGTGCTGGATATTGATTATTATAGACTTGGTAGTAGATTTGATCCTTATTATTATCATTGATTTTATGATTTCGATCCGAGTGCCGGGTTGTTACATTCTCTCCCCCTTATAATATTTTCGTCCTCGAAAATTACGTACATGAGGCGATGAGCTCGGGGTACTTCTTTATAATTTCAGCTTCTCATTAAAAGTCCATGATTCAGCATTAACAAAAATCAGAGTCATTACAGTTTGGGTCGTAATAGGAAAATACTTAAGCCGTCGTTATGCTTGAAGACGCGAGTTCGAGTCCAGAGAGCTGTCAATTTGTGTATAGAAAGCCTGAGACCAAGAAGCGAATTCGAGTCTAGAGAGCTGTCACTTTGTGTATAAAAAGCCAAATGTTAGATTGTATAATGCCCGTTACGAATACTCAGAGAAGGCGTCTAAGGGCGACCACACAAAGGGAACAACCGCACACATAACGTTAAGGGTGGTAATGGGCCAGGTATCATGGCCTGATCTGTTACGCCCGATCCAATTTAATGAGGGTTTGGGCTTGAAATTAAGCCCATGGACGAGATTGGGCTACTACTTTAAGCCCGAAATTTATATTGGCCGGGCTTGAGCCTTTCCTATTAGGCCCATTGGGCTCTTATATAAGCGGTATATATTGAGTTTCACTTCTAATATTAAAAAAAAAAAAAAACACTTAAAGATCTACAGATTTTCAAATTTTAAGCTTTAGACTTTGTTGCAAATAATTATTAGCTTCTTATTAGATATGTGTGTCATATCAATTTTAATATTTTTATAAATATAGAGTTAATTTTTTTGTAAATTCATGAATAAATGAGCTGGGCCGGGCTTGAGCTTTTAATGTTTATTGATGGCCGGGATTGGGCTTGGGATCATAAGCCTGCAGCAGGCTCAGGCCGAGATTGAGCTAAGTTCAAATCTGTCATGCAGGGCCTGGGTTTACCCTAACCTGGCCCTTTGCCACGCCTACATAAGGTACTTGCTGACATGGGAAAGAAACTCTAATCTCAGCTATAAGCACAAGCATGGGGCAGCAGATGGGCTGGGCTAGGCTGATCAGATAGGCTTTCTTGGTCCATATGAAATTGAGCTTAGGGCATGCTAGAGTCTTATAGGGTGGGCCAAATTTAGTAGTTGGGATTCTATTATGAGTTACTATAAAGCCATGGGCAATAGTTAGATCCAATCAGGTTGAACAGGATTTCGTGTTCAACCTCATCCGCTGTCCTTGGAAATAGGAGAATCTTGATTGCATGTCATCCTATAAAAAATGAAAATCAAGAAAGTCAAGATTCTCCTATTTCCAAGGGCAGTAGATGGGGTTGAACTTGAAATCCGATTCAACCTGATTGGACCTGACCATTTCTCATAAAGCCACTGGCTTGTTCATCAAAATTAGTGACCAAGTCAATGATTTTATAAATGTGACATCATTTTTGGTGCCAATTGATTCCCGGTGCCACCGTATAGATTGTATTTAGCACTACGATTATATAAAAAAACTATCTCTACCATGCGATTAAGATCATATAATCTTGTTGATGCGATTCTTGGAAAAGTGAATCCATGGAATCTTGGCGTTGGTTCCCTAATATTGTGAAAGCCTTATTTGGTTTAAATTGAAAACTTTCTCATGTGTTTTGAGAGGCCAACTCCACTGCTGATAGTCTAGGTGACGTTGATCTTCACGGTGAAATTATCAAAATTTTCAACGAGTTTACTTTAATAGAGGATATTTAGAGAGTTACACTTCTGTCTAATTGAAGTTTAAGAGTAGGATTAAGTTCTTACGATAAGTTTGTTAAGATTAGGATTCTTAGGGATTATGTTGATCCTTATTATATGTGTAAATGAAAGTCTACTTATAAGCACACAAAAATTAATAAATCAAGTTAAGAATTCCACAATGTAGTCTCGGGTGATCTCTCTCTATCTCTTTTATCTTTAATTTGTGATTTTATTAAAACTCTTCATAAGAGTGTTTAGATTTTCTACATACTTCTCTTCCTCTTTAATGCCAATGCTATTTTGTTGGTGATCGAATGCAGTTGCTCATGTTGTAGTTTAGATAATTATTTTTTTCTTTTTTTTTTGTATCATTTTATCTGCAATCCCCCTTTTTTTTTGTTATAAAAGTTAGGATACAAGAGTCGCAACCATATTGAAAAATTTGGTGCTTTTCCTGGGAAAAAAAAGGATTTATTTCAAGATGTTTTTGGCATATTATACTACTTTAGAAAATTTTAGATAAAAGGGATTTTCACAATTTTTTGGGTTCCTAATAAGACAATCGGTCAAAGTGATAGAAGCATATATAGTTGAATTTACTAAATCAACCTTCTTCACACCTAAACACATTATATCATTTGTGTTATAAGACATTTAGTAGAAAGAAATTTTCATAATTTCAACTATAAATATTTATTATACGTTGACCGAATGACTTTTTCAAGACCTTGTTCGCATTTCAGTCACACATTGATGGAATGATTTCTTAGTAACATTTAAAGTTGCTTTGATCCCTATTTTTTTTAGAACTTTCTAAAGTAATATAATATGTTAAAACTTTCTTCGAGTAATCTTTTTTCCTAATTTCCTCAAAAAACTTGTTACAGCTACCAGTGGCCGAACTTGGATCAATATCAAACTGGCAACTATGGTTGAAATGCCATTGATTTCCATGCTCATAAATAACATTGTGCTTCGGGCTTCGGAAGACTTGTCTATATAACAAAAAAGAGATAAACCCAAATGCCACCGTTGACACACCGGTCTCCGGTTGGGTACCTAATACCAATTCTTTTGGTAACTCGTACCATAATTCAATAGAAAAAAGAGATAAACCCGAATGCCACCGCCGACACACCGGTCTCCGGTTGGGTATCTAATACCAATTCTTCCGGTAACTCGTACCATAATTCTATTTTATAACTAGAGTAAGAATATTTGAAAAAAAAAAGCATTCCAGTATTGTAAGAATTCGATGTGTTATATATATATATATATCATTAAAAGTTGAGAATTTCATTAAAAATAAACAATTATAGATCGAGACCAACGAGAAGCTCAACAAAAAGGAAAAAAGCAAAAAAGAGATCATCCAACCGACAGTTGCATGACGAAAAATAACTCTGCCAAAATCTCAAGAGAAGCCCATCCAGTCAGGCACTCATGGAGAGGCAATGGTCTCAAAAACTAAACATCTAATGAATCCAAAGAAATGTAGCCCACGACGTCTAAAACTGCCCCTCGAAAATACGCCTATTGCATAAGATGGCTATTAGGAGCGCCAAACTCACACTAGCAGCATAAGAACACCTAGGATCACAAAATTCAGCTAATAGATTGTAGGAAGACCCGGGAAGGCAACCGATTATATTCCAAGCACTATGGCACTTATCCCACACACTAGAATCAAAAGCGCAATGAATGAGGCAATGATGAGGAGACTTGGACTCAAGGCAGCAGAGGATGCAACGATTTGGAAGGGTGATACCTCTTCGATTCAAAAGATCAACAGTTTTAATTCTATTCAAAGTTGAATACCAAGCAAAAAGGATGGTTCTTGGGGGAGCTTTAACCTTTCAGATCCCGGTCTAGGGCTGGACAATCAGAGGCCTCCTCTAATGGAGCCAGTATGCGGATTTGACAGTGAAGCACCCATCAGATCTGCCCAACCACCTTCTGTCATCTTCTGAAGCCTCTAGCACAGGCTAAAAAGGAATATCCTCCAATAACTTGGCATATTCTGAACTCTCAAGGGCATTGAGATCGCGCCTGAGATCAACGTCCCAATGCAACACATCCTGCCTGGAGCGCGTGCAATCAGCAACAGTTCCCTCCTTTTTTCTGCTAAGAATATAAATGGACGGATACATGACTTTAAGCGGACAGACAGTAGACCAAGGATCATCTCAAAAACTAACCGAATGCCCATCACGAACCACAAATGAAACACCTCTAGAGAAAGCCGGAAGTAAACTGACCACCCCTTCTACCACCCAGAAGCTTGATTTAAACCCCTCAAAGAAACGCGCCATCCTCGACATCCAACCTTGTACTTACAGCAAAGATAAAGCGCCCACTGAGATGTTGGATTTTCTCCAAGCCTCCAAAGCCATTTGTAGATTAAAGAATGGTTCATCTGAGAAATGTCTCTAATCTCCAACCCTCCATCTTGTCTTGGGAAACAAACTCTATCCCAAGTCACAAGATGCATCCTCTTTCTCTCCTCGCTTCCGCTCCACAGAAAACGCTTCATAAGATTCTCAATTCTTTGGATAACAGAAGCCGGGCACCGGAACATCGAAAAGTGGAAGATGGGAATATTAGATAGAGAACTACGAAGAAGAGTAACTCTCCCCGCCATAGACAACACTTTACCCTTCCACACCGACAATCGAGATTCGATTCTTTCCACTACCCCGTCCCACATGGATTTCCTCGGCATGCCCAAACAAAGAGGTAATCCTAGATAAGAACAAGGCAAGGAGCCCCATTCACACCCAAAGTAGCTTGCCAAAACCTCCACCTCATTCTGATTTAAATTTATCCCTATCAGCCTTGTCTTCGATAGTTTCACTTTTTGCCTTGTGCACACTTCGAAGATTTTAAGGATGAGACGCAATTGGAGAAGGTTGTCCTTATCAGCATTACAGAAAAAAATTGTGTCATCAGCGAACTGAAGATGGGTGATGGGTTTGCAATGTCGCGCCACCGAAAAACCAGAAATTTTGCCCAAAGCTGCACCCCGATCGAACAATTGACTGAGACATTCACCGACCAGATTAAAAAGGAATGGCGACATTGGATCACCCTGGCGAAGACCCCTAGTACTTGCGAAAAACCTATTAGACGAACCATTAATGAGAATGGAGATCATGGGATTAGAAATACAACCCCGAACCCAACTTCGCCATCTCCGGCCAAAACTAGTTCGAGCTAGAATCCTATCGATGTAAGCCCAACTAACACGGTCAAATGCCTTCTCCATATCTAGCTTGACAATAACATTGGGTTTTCTATCCAAGTGACGAGAATGGAAACATTCGTGAGCTAGGACCGTGCTGTCGACAATTTGCCGTCCTCTGATGAAAGTTGATTGAGTAGGATTGATAATGCTTTCTATAGCGGGTATAAACCGGTTGACCAACACTCTTGCCACCACCTTGTACAGGCACCCCACCAAACTTATAGGTCTGAATTCCCCGATGTTCTCAGCCCCCACACGCTTGGGAATCAACACAATGAACGCAAACCTTGTGCCCCTACCTAAATAAGCTGACCCAAAAAACTGATGGATGACCTTAATGAGATCCACCTTCACAACCTCCCAAAAAACTCTAAGGAATTTCAACGGATACCCATTCGGCCTCGGAGATTTGTCCCCGACCCCGTCAAACACTACAACTTTCACCTCTTCTTCCTGAAAAGGCACCTCCAAAGAATTTCACACTTCCTAAGAAATTCCCAAAAATGGAAGCGCTTCCGGAAACGGACGAATAAGAGCCTCCTTATATTGGTGCATAAAGTGATCCACGATTGCTGCCTGAACCTCCTCTTTCTCCTCAATACGAGTGCCATTCACCATGATTGAAGAGAACCAATTAGCTCTACACCAAGCATTAGCCAAACCATGAAAAAATTTAGAGTTAAAGTCCCCTTCTTATAATATCCTGAAAAAATTGAGTGTTTAACTGTGACCTCGGGATCCGTGCCCAACTGGTCATGGGTTTGACCAAGTGATGGTCAAATAGTGGACTCATGAAGTTATGTACTAATGTGAGATTAGTGTAACCTAAGTGTAGAGTATAATGTTAAGTTACAGTCTCATACACCTATCTCTGGTGTATGCACTTAACACCAAAGCCAAGAGAGGATATAAGGGTTTTAATAACCCTAGTTTTCCTTTTGTTGGTTATTGAGGAGAGAGTTAAGAAGAGAGAGAGAGAGAGAGAGAGAGAGAGAGAGTAAAGAGGAGTTATGGAAGTAGAGTTAATGCAAATCAAGAGGAGATTAGAACATTGATTTCCGGATTCAACGTATTGGAATCGTTGAAGCAAATGCTGGAGCCCTAGTCATTCCAACATGGATCTTGATCAATTTGAGGATTGATTTAAGGTGAGTTTTAAATTAATGTTAATACATAGATTGTAGATGATTAAATTCGGTCAAATGTACTTAAAAGAGTAGATTAAAGGTTTAGAAATTAAAGGGAAAAAGATTTGGAAGAACAACCAGAAAGGGGGCTGAATCGGACCAAATCGATTAATCGAAATTGGGATTCGATTAATCGATTTTGTTCTGGAAGTTGAAAAGTCAGGTAAGCCCGATTTTGATTAATCGATTTGGATGTTCGATTAATCGATTTGGTAATCGACTAATCGACTGAGTACCTCTAGTGACTGGAGAATCAAGACCTGGGAAAATCGACTAATCGAGTTGAGAAATCGATTAATCGACTTTCGATTTCAATTAATCGATTTGGAATCGACTAATCGATTTCGGACTTCGACTACTCGATTTGAAAATCGGCTTTGCTATGCCAGGGATTTCGATTAATCGATTTGGGATCGATTAATTAATTTTGGATTTCGATTAATTGATTTTGGGAATCGATTAATCGATTTGGGTTTCGATTAATCGATTTTGAGAATCGATTAATCGATTTTGGCAGACTCAGTTGACTTTTGAATATTTCTTTAAGATTGAGGGAGAGTCTAGGACCTTCTTTATTATATATTTAGTGATATTTTGCATGCGTTGTGATGTACCATAGGTGGTACGTGTGAAAGCGCGCACAAGGAGCCGCGTGGGACCTGATGCTTGGACCTTCAGAGAATTGAGGTAGGGAACACCTTGAACATGTACTTTAATTTCAAGAGCATGTATGTAGTGATATGATTATCAGATTTAAAGTTGTTTTAACCATGAAAAGCTTTGTGAAAATGGGTGTGTGTGTGTAACACCAAGAATGCGAAAAAAAGGCATCTGTGTGATGCAAGTGATTAAGATCAAGTAATCTAATAAGAATTAGACATCCCCAGGGGATGGGAAAGTAATAAAGGCATCAAGTGTGATGCGAGTAAGATATACATCCCAGGGATATATATGTGATTGAATAATTACTGTTGAGGCCTAACTGATATAAGATAACATTTTATACGGTGAATAACTATATGTAAAGTATATATTATTTTTATTATTTGAGGTTTGTTTAGAATACCCCACCGACGTGGCGGGATACCCACGACTGACGCGGCAGGATATCCGTGACCGGTACAGCGGCCAATCCGTACACCAGTACGAAGGTTTATCCATAACAGTAAGCACATCCCAGGGATGTTGAGTGATATTTAACCCCGCCGCCTAGTGAGAAAGGAGTTTGGGTAGTATTCCCAGGGAATACATTATTTACAACTGTCTATTTAGGCGACGATGGTGGGTATTCCATCGGGGCTTGATGCTATATTACTCGGGGATTACTTAAGTTGAAGATTTAAGTTTTACTTTAGGTCTATTCAGTGTCATTCATGATAAATCAACAGTAAAGTAAGACATGCTAATTACCAGTAAACTCGTATGCAAATTATTAGCTTTTAAAACTGTTTTCTAGCAAATGCATAAACACATCATGCTTAGAATATCATGAAATATATGTGAGTTTTAATTTATATGTTCATTGTGTTTGTTCTCTATTGAGCTAGGATGTAGCTCACCCCCTTTAGACTATACGTCGCAGGTCCACTGATAGCAGCAGTTGAGGCTTCGGGAGACATTGATCTGGGTGATTCGGATTACGTGCCTGGAGACGAGTTGGAGCCTCCTCCCGAGGACTTCTTCTAGGAGACTCTGCTGTGTACTTTGACAGAGAGTAGTTTTGAGAGCTAATTGTACGGCTTGGTATGTCAAGCCCTTATTTTTGATAAACATGTAATTAGATTGGATTATTCTTTTGGCGAACCATCTGGGGTGATCAGTTTATCACCGATGGTTCGGGTCGGTTCTCTGTTCATGCAGTGGCATGAAAGCAAAACTGTCTTTTGCGTATGCCAGATGGGCATATTAACTTTTCCGCATTATGAAATCATTTGCTTAAATTATTTACCATTACTTATTATACCAATGTTCCGTGCATAGTTTTGGGACACGGTCTGGAGGATCATGCTGATGGCACGGGTTTCGGGGTGCTGAAATTCGGGCTGTCACATTTCTTTTACCCATCTCTCACGGGACCTCTGGCGCCAGTAGATTTCCTCTTCAATCATCTTAGAATTCAGACGATTTTTTAAACTACTTCTTTCCTCCCTCTCATCCCCCGAGAGACTTTCAACTTGTTCCTCCTTTAGATTAAGCTCACTAATCTTGGCCATTCACTATAAAAAATGAGACTACTAGCGACAGTTTTGGGCAGTAAAAAATTATCATTATTAGCAAAAAAATTATTAAAAGTTATTAAGACTATTAGCGGCAAGAGTGTTAGCGGCATTTTTTTTATTAATAGCGGTAATTTTTGACTGCCGCTAATTGCCTTATTTTTTATAGTGATTAGATCCCTTTTCACCAAAAATAAATCACCGTACACAGCCTTATTCCAATCCCTAAGGAAATCTTTGAGCATGCGGAGCTTTAGTCCAAAAATAAATTCAGCGGACCCCTTGATTGTCCATCCCTTCCATTTTGCTGCCTCTAAATCAAAGAATCCCTCTTGGTTTAACCAAGCTAATTCAAAACAGAATGGTTTTGGACCCCATCCTTCCTCCCGAAAAGAGAAAGAGATAGGAATATGATCAGAAACGGCAGAAGGATGACCCACTGAAACCAAGGTCGGATACAACTCCTCCCACTCCATTGAAGTAAAAAACCTATCTAATCTGCTCATAGATGGCCTCTCCTGACCATTCGACCAAGTAAATTGAGGCCCTGTCATCGCAATATTCACCAATTCTGCCGACGCCATGAAGTCGGAACCAATCATGCTAGACGTGATCCTCGACCTTCCTGTCTTCTCATTCACAAATCGAATAATATTAAAGTCCCCCCATAGAATCCAAGGCGTGTTCCATCTATTGCAAACTCCCAATAGCTCCTCCCAGAAACCTTGACGAAGCCTATAATCATTCGGCCCATACACAACTGCAAAAGCCCACCAAAAGTCAGCTTTAATGGCCTGCAGCAACACTATGCCTCCCGATCACCGAATCGGTGGAAGTAAACTCTCTCTTATCCCACGCTAGCACTACGCCTCCACGGGTTCCCACTGCATCCAGAGCTAACCACTCCCACCAATTTCCACGCAAAACTGATGGAACCAAAACACTGCTGAAAGAACCCCACTTAGTTTCCTGGAAAGTGACAATCGTCAGTCTCATCTCAGCCACCGTACGGCATACAATCGCCCATTTCCCCTAACCCCCTAACATTCCAAGAAACACAGTTCAAATTCATAAATAATATCTAATGACACCGATCACCCCAAAATCCGTCACAACAGTGATCGTCCACCTGTAGCATGGACGCCAAACAAAACCTGTAGCTCCCCATCTGACCCTGAGAAAACTAGCCCATATTTCATACAGATATTTGTAAGGTTCACCTGTAGGAGCTCCTTTAAATCATCCTGCGAAGAAATCAGACAACCATTCCCCTTGATCTCAGACGAGTGTGACATGCAATCCGGGTTGCTCCTTCGATCCTCAACGCCCCTCCCATTTCACCATCTTCCAATTCAGATAAGGATCGGAGCAAGGCACCACAGGGTCATCTCTCTCCTTATGGCAATCTGAAGCCTCTTTCGGCATACTATTATTATTAGAGGACAAAAGCCCAACCTTCCACTGAGCACAATTATGCATGAAAGAAGTCGCCCCACAATTCTTGTATCTCCCAATGGAATTTTGAATCGACATCTCCACCATTCAAAGTGCCCCCATCTGTGCATGTATATGGTTCAATTTGGGCACCACTGCCCAGCTGCCCTCGACTTTTAGACCGCCTAATCTCCGAGAATCAGTGATGATTTCGGGTCCACTAACCTGCTTCAGCGGAATACTTATACCACCGTCCGGATTTGAGAAGGCAGGATTTGAACTACTTTCAACTCCGCTCAGCGCAGGAGTCTCCAATGGACCGTGACCGAAGCCACGTATCATGTGGAGATTGGTGTTCTTCAAAATCTGCCCTCCTTCGCCAACCCGTTTGTGAGATGCGTTATTTGAACTTTGGATATTATTGATTCATTAAAAAAATAAAATCACATTGGTTTAGTTATCATTTGAAACAAAGAAAAAAGAAATCAAGTGAGACCACCAAAATCTAACTGATTTATAATGTGGTTCACGAGCAAACATTTTATAAGATGTTGACTACAATTGCTTCCTCTTGACCAAACTCATATCTCTTGTAAATCTAACTCGACACTTATTTTATTTTCTTATCTTAGACCAAACTCATCTCTTGTAAAACTATAATTTCATTAATGGAAATGTAATTAAAAAAGAAAAAAGTAAAAAAGGAGAGGGGCAGTCCCTTGGTATAGATACAATGCATGAGTATATATATATATATATATATATATATATATATATATGATGATAAATTTGGGCATTCATCTCAAACCCAATTGGCCATGAGTGGAGAGACCATGGATCTTATAAGTTGGATGTGGGACCAAACTCAACACCAGGGTTGGCGTAGTGGCCAGGATGGCTCCTCAAGAAGCAAGAGGTTCTGAGTTTGAATCCCACTGCTTGTTGGCCACTGATGTGAATTTTTAATGTGATGTTTTACTCGCAAGTGCACGAATCGGTTTGTATATAGTGGGTGCAGAGTACTAGATCGTTCCCACGAGGACTAATTTTGGAAGATCTAAAAGAGACAAGCAATTCTAGAAATCTATGAAGATCTAACAGTATTCTACCAGTTTTATGATTTAAGCGGTTGATGAGATGGTAATTAATGACTACAAAAATAAAATTCAATTGATAATTCAAAAGTAAAAGTAAAGATAATGATAAAGATGAAGATGCTAAATCCTCCCATCTTTGGTCCGTTCTTCCCGTAATATAAATTTAAGGATTAAATTATGAGATATTTCATTGGTAACAAACATCTTTTATGAAAGATCAATGATCAACACCCTAATAGGTTCCACGTTGCATCCCTGCAATCAGGACTTTGATGATTTTCATATATAGATCTGGGATCAAGGGCATGGCTAAGCACACATGATCTCAGGTTCAAATAAAAATCATCCCCAAAGTGGGTGAAAATTCCAACAAGAATACAACTTATAAATCTGAAATCAAGGGCATGGCTAGGCACACTTTATTCAGATTAGGGAGTATTTAAGATAAAATTACCATTACAGATCTAAGATCCAGGGCATGGCTAGGCACACTTGATCCCAGAACATAATCGTAATTAGATCCACACGATGAAAGCAAAAAGATCATAACAATGATTGGGTAAAATTACCGTCACAGATTTGAGATCCCGGGCATGGCTAGGCACACGCGATCCCGGTTAGTGGCGGGGATTTCATCCGTTCATGATAGCACAACGACCATAAAATAAAATCTCATATTTTAATCCTTAATTTATATTATTAAAAGTACATCCCTCGGATGGGAATCATTAGATCCCTATCCCTATGAATTTAGCCACACATATTGTAATTAAATGACATAAATAAATAAATACGGGAAAATAATATTAATTTAATAAATTAAAATTACCTCAAACTTCAAAAGAACTTACTTTGATCCAAAAGTATGATGATTTTCAGAAACGAAATTAATGCAGGAATAAACTTTGAACAAAATTTATAAACTGAAGGAATGAATACTGAAAAATTAAGGGAACAAAGCTCTCGAAAAGGAATAATAAAACTTCCCTATTTCTATGTCTAACTATGAAAAATAAAGGCTAAAAACTAAAAACTCTAAAACTAAAACTCTCTCCTAAAATTAATTCTCTCTAATTAATTCTTTCTTTTCTGAAGTGTTTGAGTTGCTTTAAATAGACCCCGAGTCGCAGAAGTCTCCCAAGCCGTAATTTCAGGGTCGATTAATTGACCCAATACGGTCGATGCATCGAGCCTCCAAAAAGTCCAAACAAATTAGCTTTAATGTGTCAGTTCCGTGTCAGACACTTTCTTGTCCTCGATTAATCGACCTACAGGGTCGATGCATCGACCCCCCAGAAATCCGTGAATTTCAGCACCTTCTTTGTATAAGACATTGCTTTGGTATTTCGGCCATAACTTTCTGTCCCGAACTCGGATTGAGGTGATATTTATGCCGTTGGAAAGCTGACGAAAAGATCTACAACTTTCATGTTTTGACAATGTCATAATTTGGCCGTCTTGAAGGTCCAAATTTAGCCGCAAGTCGCACCAAGTTCTCGATTACCCAAAGTTACAGTGTTTTGACATTATATTCAGAATTCTTGGGCTGTTTTCTATACTTGGCTTGTATTTACCTGAAACACTTCAAATCTAATAATTCTCATCAGATAGCCTTCATCGGATAGCTAAATATAGGTATTTAGGGGTGAAATATCATCATTTTTCAGTACTCATTATACCCCCAAACCTATACTTTGCTAGTCCTCGAGCAAAGCAAACTAAAGAAAATAAATGCCACTTTCGTAGGGAACACGATTGCACTTAGCATGTGCAACAAGCCTTTAAACCCCTAGGTGATCCTACTGGAGGAGTTGTGTCTCCTGAGGGTTTACAGTGAAGTTACCCACAAACTTCAATACATTTTAGAAATCATCGATAAAATTGACTTTTCAAAACATGATTTTGATAACATATATACCATTCAAAAACAAAAATCATTAATCAATTCAACATGCGAATTCTCAATTTTAAATAACAATGTTATACTAATCATACTAATATCCATTCAAATTAGTCTAATGCTCAAATCGTTAGATAACTCATCCATTCATGCCTAAACGTGAAGTGTGTGCATAACTAAACCAAAATTCATTCATCTCAGAACTAGTTCAAACGGAAAACCGTTGGATCTGTTGTTTTGACTAAATCCTCACTTTAGGTATACTCTCAAAATATAAAGACACCGATGATGGATAAGTTTTCGCACATATGTGAGAGGTCAATACAAACCAAATAAAAAAGTCCCACATGATAAATGAAACACGATGCAATCAATGAACAAAAATAAATCTCATAAGAAGATACTTGTATATCCTAAGCATGTCATATCAAGTGTCATAAGTATCACATATTTACTCTCCACAAGGTAGTCACTAATGCAAGATCAGATCATGAAGGTCTTTTTAGGGTTGTAATGGGGCTCAGGAAAGGGTAAGAAAGAATTGAAAGTTGGGATTCAAAGTTTCTGAGAAATTGAAAAAGAAACAACTTTTTTTATTTTTTCTATTTCTCTTCTTTTTCTTTTCTAATGTCTCACTATTTTTCTCAATTTTCTTTTTCTCTTCCTTTTTTTTGAAGCACCTCATATTTTTCATAATTTTTTTTTTCTCCCCTTTTTTTTTTCTTTTTATTTTTGCCATACACTCTCAGTAAACACCACAACTCAGTATCTCTCCACTTACTCTCTTTTCGTTCACTCTCATCCCTCGTTCCTAATTTCTCATAAATAAGAAGGATAAAGCTGAATTTTCAGAAATGATGAAGGGTTAAAGGTTAACGTGGCTTATCAAAGAATGTATAAAGGTAAATTTTTCCAATAAGCTCAAAGGGGTACTAGAAAGATAAATTTATTTGAGGTGGGGCATTTTAAGCACAAACGAGCCAAAGATGGCCTTCAATCATTTCCTTAAAAGATAGTAACCTTGCCTATTTGTCTTGAGTAGATATACAGTACATTCTAACATAATGATATGAATTTGATTTCATGCAAAGTAACAAGTCAAAATGAAGTGTATGAGATTATGCAAAATAATCCGTATTCACAGAAAACTCCGAGTTTATGTGTTCACTCATCAATGACGGGAAATTAGCTCTAAAGCTCACTGGGTTTAGTCTCCACTGAGAGCCTAAGATTCAACATTCAAAACAGTTCATCGATTTCTAAGTCTTAGCTTGGTATCAGTGCAAAAATTCTAAGCATGAATATCAAAATTATCCACAAAATATCACATTAAGCTTTATCATCTTAGATACAAGTAATCAAAATATGACACTAGTATTCTCAAAATTAAATTCACATGCATCATCAACTAAAGTTTGAAAACAATCGTAAAATAATGTGCATGATGACTTTAAAATTAAATTTTATTTTTTCAAATTTTTTTTCAGATTTTTTTTTCAGATAAAAAAAATATAAGTGACGTAAAATAAATAATCATACCCCCAAACCTAAAGATGACAATGTCCGCATTGACTGAAAGAAGTAGTGCACCCCCAAACCTGTTTGAAAAAAAGTATCTCAATACAAAGATCAGGTGCAGAGAATATGTGCATCAAAGTGGAACATGACTAAAAATATATTGAAGGGAATATGGTTACACTATTGAGGGAATTAAAAACAACCTAAACTAAACAAAACAAAAAGAAAAAAAACTAATAAATCTTAAATCCTAAATCCTAAACTAAACATGAATCCAACTCTGTTAACCATTGGTAGGCGGACCCATCCACCTCGGGTCACTTAAATTGATATTCTTAGGCACAGGGAATAATTTCTTCCAAAGATCAAGGGGAAATTGATGAGACACCGCCAACTGTATGGATGGAGGTGGGGAGGCGAAAGTGGGAGATGAAGATGGGGGAGATGGTGACGGCATCACATCAATTATCTCGATATCAGTATTGATGCACGGTGTAGGAGATTTAGAACGATTTACCTTCTTTCGAGAAGGTTCCCCCCAGTAAGGAATGAACATCAGATCGAGGTCGATGATTTCAACATTGTTTGGCACAAAAGGGACCGTCCGATGAGAGCGGCGCTCCCGCTTTTTAGCAGTCTCCTCCATCTTTGATAATCGTGCTCTGGTGAGATATAATCGTCGAGCCATAAGAAAGATTGTGCAGAGGTAATGAAAAGTGAGCCTAAAGGGGAATATAAAGGAAAAAATATATAGAGTTGGAGTAGGAGTGGAAAGAGGTGTCCTGTAAAAAAGAAACAATGAAAAGTGTGGCAGTACGGCTAAGGGAATCCAAGGACGTGAGAAAAGAAGCAAATTAGAGGCCCAATAGGAGTACGGTCACAAAAAAACAAAAAAAGGTGGGGTCGATGCATCGACTCCCAAAAAAATAAATTTTTTTTTTTTTTTTCGCAAACATTGGGTCGATTAATCGAGTATAACCCTCGATTAATCGACACCATCTTGGCAGAGTTGAAAATTTGTGAAAATTGGCATTTTAAAGGTGCTTTTCAACTACTCTAAAGGCAACCGGTAATTTGCAAAATTTTGGCAATCCCACACAGATTAGAAAACACACTTTTTCATTTGATAAATACGATGATTACAAGGACACTTCTGATTGGACACCTAAAATAAACAACCTAAACAAAAGAAAGAAAACTAACACAAAACGAAAAATCCTAATCCTAGACTAATCAAACTAATCATCTCCATCCTCCTCGGCGTGCATCTCATCATAACTATCAGGCCACATGCGCTGCCCGATCTGATGGAGGAAGGAACGATCATAGTGGCTACGGCGCAGGAGTGCACCATGTTGTCGCTGCTGCTCCTCTTATAAAGAGTTAATTTGGGCTTGGAGCGAACCCAGCGACACACCCTCCTCGGGTCCTTGATCAGGTGCATCTTGGTCATCCTGGCGAACGCGACGGCGCTGGAGTGGGGGAGCCGGTTGGGCCGGCGCATCAGCAGGGGCATCAGGGACATTTCCCAAAAGACGCATACTGCGGTTCCATTGGGACGCACCATAACGATAGAATGCAAGGTCCCCGATATCATCATCCCGATAGAACGGGAAACGAAGGAAATTAAGCAATTTCATAACATAATGGGGGAAGTAGATCAACGGGGCTTCACCAGTGGTAGGTTTAGTGAGTTCGTCATGGCATCGCCACATGCCATCGTGAATAATCTTGGGCACGTTGATCCATGAATTTCGGTGGGCACCATAAAGCGCTTGAACCCGATCACCGGTGCGCTCAGAAACGTGGCCACGGGGGCAGAGATTGCTACTGACCACACTATCCCAAAACAAAAGCGGGCGCGGCAACGCCGATCGCCTAGTGGCGATGCCAGAAGAAAATATGCCGCGGCACATCTTGTTGATTATATCCTCCTGAGACTCGTCAAGTTCCTCACCCAAAGTGTGATTGTGAGGGCGCTCGCACAAAATATTAAAAACCTCCGCAATGGTGTGCGGATAAATCGGGCGCGACCACCCATCAATTGAAACAGTGAAGTGGGCGGCGACTTGATTCTCGACGGAGGCGGGCACCCATGCCATGTGCTGATAGAATAACCGAACAACACGTTCGGACACTTTGATCACGGGCGGAGTGAGGAGAAAATGGGCGTTGAGAGCCATCGCATAGGCGAGGGAAACGGCGCAGATAGGCAGTGCTTGAAAAGTTGCGAGATCAAAAACATATTCGGAACACAGGTCTCGGGTCGCGAAGCGACCACTTGGCTGATCACGTGGATGACCCGCAGGGCGTTGGACAAGTCTTTGCGGCGCGGCAGAGGTCGAAGCCATGATTGCACTGTCGGAATGTCGGAGGCAGTCAGAAAAAATAGGATACAAACTCAATGAAAATCGGAGTGAGACTGCTCCATTTAAATAGGCGCAAAGGCGTCCTCTCGGGAGGGACACACGCAAAATAATCGATTAATCGACCAAAAGGGTCGATTAATCGACTCCATTGAAAACGGGCGCGTCAGAAGCCCCGACGCATGGAAACACACAACGTCTTTAAGTGAAAAGACCCAACGTCCGGAAGTGAAAAAGTCGATTAATCGACGCAGTTCCTCGATTAATCAACATAAATCGAGGCAGATAAAAATAAAAAATGCATGCCCCGCAATAAAGGTCGATTAAGCGACTCACAAAGAGTCGATTAATCGACACCAAATAAAAACAAAACTGACAGATTTTCAAAACAGCACGATTCTCAAAATGAGCAGTCGATGCATCGACTCAAGGAGTCGATTAATCGACCAAAGAAAAAGTCAACAGGCGTCCTAAATACAGTCTCCTTGAAAAAGGAGACTCCATTTATACTGTCGATTAATCGACCAAAAGGGTCGATTAATCGAGCCAGGGAGGGTCGATGCATCGACTCCCAAAATTTTTTTATTTTTTTTTTAAAAAAACAAAACAAAACCAAACGAAAAGTACATAATTGGGTTGCCTCCCAATGAGCGCTAGTTTAAAGTCGATAGCTCGACCTTGGGAATCGCTCAGTTAGGGTGAGCCAGTGGCTCACTCAAAGAAAGAGTGTCAGAGAATGCAATCGCATTCTCAAGGAACGGTTTCAATCGCTGACCGTTAACTTGAAAAATATTCCCGTGTTTCAGGTTGATAATATCTACTGCCCCATTGGGGAGTATTCGAGAGATTTTGAAAGGACCATTCCAACGGGTTTTTAGTTTTCCCGGAAATAGATAAAGTCGGGAATTGTAGAGTAGAACCTGTTGACCAACAACAAACGATTTCCGCAGAATAGATTGATCATGAACCCGTTTCATACGGTCCTTATCTGATTTATACGATACCATATGCATCAAGACGGATTTCTTCTAATTCATTTATTTGGAAAACCCTTTGGGTACCAGTGAGATCGAAATTCAATGACTTAACGGCCCAAAATGCTCGATGTTCCAATTCAACCGGGAGGTGACATCCTTTACCGAAGACCAACCGATACGGCGACATGCCAATCGGAGTTTTAAATGCAGTTCGATACGCCCAAAGAGCGTCATTCAACTTTAACGACCAGTCTTTATGGTTCGGATTGATTGTCTTTTCTAAAATCCGCTTAAGTTCTCGATTAGAGACTTCAACTTGGCCACTTGTCTGAGGGTGGTATGGTGTAGCAACTTTGTGTGTGACACCATATTTCTTCATTAATTGGGTGAACACTTTATTGCAAAAGTGCTTTCCATCATCGCTGATTATCGCCTTTGGAATGCCAAAACGTGAAAACACTTGATCCTTGAGAAATTTGATCACTACTCTGTGATCATTAGATTTACAAGCCACGGCCTCTACCCATTTCGAAACATAGTCAACACCGACAAGAATGAACGTATTTCCAAACGAATTCGGGAAAGGACCCATAAAATCGATCCCCCAAATATCAAATAATTCAACTTCTAAAATTGGATTGAGCGGCATCATGTTGCGCTTTGAGATTCGGCCCAGCATTTGACAGTTGTGACAGGATTTGCAATGTTGATGACAATCCTTAAATATTGTCGGCCAGTAAAAACCACTTTGAAAGATCTTTGCTGCAGTCTTTTTGAAACTAAAGTGACCTCCACAAGCTAACTCATAACAGAACGAGATGATTCGTGGTTGCTCAGATTTAGGAATACATCTTCGTATGATTTGATCAGGACAGTATTTGAATAAGTACGGATCTTCGAAAAAATAGTGTTTCACCCGAGCTAAGAAAATGGATTTCTCATTCTTCGACCAATGGTGAGGTAATTTCTCAGTGACTAGGTAATTGACAAGATCCGCATACCAAGGTGGGCAATCAATCCTGAACAACTGTTCATCCGGGAAGTGTTCCAAGATCGGAACAGGCTCGTCAGGTTTCTCAATAATTATCCGTGACAAGTGATTGGCCACCACATTTTCTGAGCCTTTCTTATCCTTGATCTCCAAATCGAACTCTTGCAACAACAAGATCCACCTAATTAAACGTGCCTTAGCGTCTTTCTTAGCGAACAGATAACGCAGAGCAGCGTGATCTGTGAATACCACGACTTTAGATCCTAATAAATAGGATCAAAATTTATCCAACGCGAAAACTACTGCCAAAAGTTTCTTTTCAGTGGTCGAGTAGTTCAACTGGGCATCGTTGAGAGTACGACTCGCATAGTAGATTACATGCGGTATTTTTTTTATTCGTTGTCCCAGAACAACTCCAATTGCATAATCAGAGGCGTCGCACATGATTTCGAACGGGAAGGCCCAGTTCGGAGATTGAATTATTGGAGCTTTTATCAATTCGGCCTTAATGGTTTCAAAGGCTCGCAAACATTTATCATCAAAGATGAATGGGGCATCTTTTGAAAGTAAGCTGCAGAGCGGCCGTGCTATCTTACTGAAATCTTTAATAAAACACCTGTAAAAACCGGCGTGGCCCAGAAAAGATCTGATTTCCTTCACTGTCCTCGGTGGTGGTAGGTCGGTAATTAAATCAACTTTAGCCTTATCGACCTCAATACCCTGGGACGATATGATGTGTCCCAAAACAATTCCATCTTTAACCATGAAGTGACATTTTTCCCAGTTAAGAACAAGGTTCTTCTCCTGGCATCGTGCAAGCACTAGCGACAAATGATTCAAACAGTCAGCAAAACTGTTTCCATGTATCGAGAAGGCGTCCATGAAGACTTCAAGGAATCGCTCGACCATATCCGAAAAAATACTTAGCATACATCTTTGGAATGTAGCTGGTGCATTACAAAGCTCAAACTGCATTCGTCGGTAGGAGAAAGTACCAAAAGGACATGTGAAAGTGGTCTTCTCCTGATCCTCCAGTGCAATGACTATTTGGTTATACCCGGAATAGCCATCGAGAAAGCAATAGTACTCATGTCCGGCCAATCTTTCTAACATCTGATCGATAAACGGAAGTGGAAAGTGATCTTTCCTCGTCATCAAATTTAACTTCCGATAATCAATGCACACTCTCCACCCTGTTTGAATTTTTGTAGGGACCAGTATGTTTTCGTCATTCTTCACCACTATGATTCCCGATTTCTTAGGGACCACTTGTGTGGGGCTAACCCATTTACTGTCCGAGATGGGGTATATGATTCCAGCATCTAAAAGTTTGATTACCTCATTTCGGACCACATCTTGCATTATAGGGTTCAGTCTCCTCTATGGTTCCCTAGAAGGCTTAGCATTGTCTTCCAAATGGATTCAGTGCATACACACCGTCAGACTAATGCCTTTGATATCTTTTATCGACCAACCGAGGGCACTTTTGTGCTCTTTGAGTACATTCATGAGTTGGCCTTGCTGATTCGCATCCAGTGTTGATGATATTATAATGAGTTGAGTGTCATTCTCCCCCAGGTAGGCATACTTGAGATTTTCCGGAAGAGGTTTAAGTTCTAAGGACACTTTCTCCTCCTCTTTCGGCTTTTCCTTGATTAATTCAATTTGAGTTCCACACTCTATTTCCTGTTCTTCACCCAGATGTGGTGTGGAGTCCAACATGTGATTTACTTCTTGGATTAGTTGATCCACATCAAAATTTTCTCCAAAATGCGCAAGACAAGCTGCTAAAGGATCTTCAGATTCAGATGCATGAAATATTTCCTCTACAATTTCATCGAGTATGCATGCTTGTGCATGTTCATCATCCTCCATGGGCTGCTTGGCAATATTAAAAATGTTGAGTTCCACTGTCATATTCCCGAATGACAGATTCATGATCCCGTTTCGACAATTGATCAGCGCATTGGAGGTTGCTAGGAATGGTCTTCCTAGAATCACTGGAATATTATTCTTCAAATTTGATGCCGGTTTAGTGTCTAGAACAATAAAATCTACAGGAAAGTAGAAAGAATCCACCTTGATGAGGACATCTTCCACAATTCCTCGAGGGATTTTTACGGACCAATCAGCTAACTGAAGGGTCATCGCAGTGGTCTTAAGTTCTCCCAATTCGAGCTCCTTATACACAGAATAAGGCAACAAGTTGACACTTGCTCCTAAATCTAAAAGGGCCTGATCAATACGGTTATCGCCGATGATGATCGAGATTGTAGGACAACCTGGGTCCTTGTATTTGATTGGGAGCTTTGCTTGCAATACTGAACTAACCAGCTCGGCTAAGAAAGCCTTTTTCGGAATATTGGTCTTTCTTTTGATTGTGACCAATTCTTTCAAAAATTTAGCATAAGCAGGTACTTGACAGATGGCATCCAGGAAGGGAATATTAATTTTTAATTGCTTGAAAATCTCATTTATTCCTTCCACATCGCGATTTCTCAGTGGTGCCATCAATCTTTGCGGGTACGGTGCTTTCGGAACAAAACTTTTCTTCTGTTCACTCTTTTCATCTGATATTTCTTTTTCTTGTACTCTGTCATCAATTTCTTCTCTCTCTTCAGATTGCTTCTCTCTATTAGACTCTTCCTCCTCCTCTGACAACACTACTTTGTTATCGACCTGCTTTCCAGATCTCAACGTCATGATTGCCCGAATTTGTTGTTGATTATCCTCTTGTGTTGAAGTTGATGTTTGTTCAACAACCATTTGGCCCTTTGGGTTAGGAACAGGTTGGCTTGGAAGCGAACCTTTTTCTCTTTCACAGAGAAAGGATGCCAATTACCCAATTTGGGTCTCTATTTTAGAGATTGAGGATGTGTGAGAATGAATGAGTTTCATCAGGTCCTCAGTAGAAGGAGTTTGTGTATGAGGACGTTGGGCAGGATTTCCCTGTGGGTTGTTAAATTCAGGTGGTGGAAATGTCGACACAAAATTTTGTTGTGGTTGGTTTTGATAACCTCCCATTGGTTGCGTAAACTGAAAATTCTGGTTCATTTGCCGTACGCCTAACTGATTTTGATTGTATTGAAATTGATTCGGATTATTGAACCCTTGCTGCTGAAATTGCCATTGACCGTAGTTCTGCTGCGGTCCTTGATTGAAATTTTGTTGGGGATAAAAGTTCGTCCCCTGTTTCCTAGGCTGCATTCTTTGATTATCTTGTTTCCATGAGAAATTTGGGTGGTATCTCCAGCTATTTGAGTTATTCTCATTGAAAACGTTTCCTTGATTCCGCCCATAATTATTCACAATATTTAGCTGTTCAGATGTGTCTTCATGATAGTTCTGCATTGAAGGACAATCATCTGCCATATGCATTGGACTTGCACAAATTGAACATGGCTCCGATTGTGTATTGACCATATGCACATTCTTCTTTAATTTCAATTCCTCCACTTGTTGAGTGAGGAAATCAATTTTAGCCATCAGATCTGGGGAATCCTTTACTATGTATAGTCCTCCTTTCTTGGTTGAAATCCCGGCTTGATCACGGGCTTTGACTGATTGTTCCCGAGTCTTTGTGAAATCCCAGTGCTGAGAATCCTCAGCTAGCTTTTCTAGGAAAGCATAAGATTCTGTTTCCTTAAGGCTCAGGAATCCTCCGCCATTCATTGACTCCACCAGATGTCTATTTGGTTGATTCAGTCCATTGTAGAAACACTGGACCAGTCTCCACTTTGAGTATCCATGGTGCGGACATTTGAGTAAGAGATCCATGAATCTATCCCAAGCTTCATATAATCTCTCATCTTCCTCTTGCGTGAAATCCGTGATTTCACGTTTAAGGACATTCGTCTTCGTTATAGGGAAGAACTTTGACAGAAACTTTTTGACCATCTGATCCCAGGTGGTTATAGATCCCGATGGTAGAGAATTTAACCATGCTTTTGCTTTATCCTTTATAGAGAAAGGAAATAAGCGCAGCCTAACAGATTCTTCGCTGAAATTTTGGTAAACAGATGAGCAGACTTCGACGAAGTCTTTAACGTGCTGGTATGGATCTTCTCGCTCCATGCTATGAAAGATTGGAAGGATTTGGATGACATTTGTCTGAATTTCAAACCGGCCACCAGGTGTGGCGGGGTATACAATGCATGATGGGGTATTTATAGTTATCGGAGAAAATAATTCTCTCAATGTTGGTTCTTCCTCTTGTTCGAGTTGCCCATTCATGTTGTCAGTCATATTGACTTCAATGGATGATTCACTTAAAAATTTCTGCCTTGATCTAGCGTCCTTACAATTTGACCGGCAGGCACGTTCGATCTCAGAATTTAACGGTTCTAAATTTCTTTCTTTAGAAGACCTAGTGTGCATGCAAATGATGCACAGAGTGGAGGTTTCAGGCAGGAAAACCTCAATTTTTTTTTTTTTATTAAAATTTTAAAATTAAAATTTCTGAAATTATTATATATATATATTTTTTATTTTTTTTTAAAGATCGATTGATCGAGTGTGAGTCTCGATCAATCGAGGCAAGGTCGATGCATCGACTCCCAGCAAATTTTTTTTTTTTTTTTAATTAAGGAATATTATTTTAATCTAAATTCCTAAAATTTCTGCTCACCAAAAATTCGATTTTCTTAATTTAACCGCAAGAACTCGCCAAAAACTTGATGTGAATTTTTAATGTGATGTTTTACTCACAAGTGCACGAATCGGTTTGTATATAGTGGGTGCAGAGTACGAGATCGTTCCCACGAGGACTAATTTTGAAAGATCTAAAAGAGACAAGCAATTCTAGAAATCTATGAAGATCTAACAGTATTCTACCAGTTTTATGATTTAAGCGGTTAATGAGATGGTAATTAATGACTATAAAAATAAAATTCAATTGATAATTCAAAAGTAAAGGTAAAGATGATGATAAAGATGAAGATACTAAATCCTCCCATCTTTGGTCCGTTCTTCCCGTAATATAAATCTAAGGATTAAATTATGAGATATTTAATTGGTAACAAACATCTTTTATGAAAGATCAATGGTCAACACCCTAATAGGTTCCACGTTGCATCCCTGCAATCAGGACTTAGATGATTTTCATATATAGATCTAGGATCAAGGGCATGGCTAAGCACACATGATCTCAGGTTCAAATAAAAATTATCCCCAAAGTGGGTGAAAATTCTAACAAGAATACCACTTATAAATCTGAAATCAAGGGCATGGTTAGGCACACTTTATTCAGATTAGGGAGTATTTAAGATAAAATTACCATTACAGATCCAAGATTCAGGGCATGGCTAGGCACACTCGATCCCAGAATATAATCGTAATTAGATCCATACGATGAAAGCAAAAAGACCATAACAATGATTGGGTAAAATTACGGTCACAGATTTGAGATCCCGGGCATGGCTAGGCACACGCGATCCCGGTTAGTGGCGGAGATTTCATCCGTTCATGATAGCACAACAACCATAAAATAAAATCTCATATTTTAATCCTTAATTTATATTATTAAAAGTACATCCCTCGGATGAGAATCATTAAATCCCTATCCCTATGAATTTAGCCACACATATTGTAATTAAATGACATAAATAAATAAATACGGGAAAATAATATTAATTTAATAAATTAAAATTACCTCAAACTTCAAAAGAACTTACTTTGATCCAAAAGTATGATGATCTTCAGAAACGAAATTAATGCAGGAATAAACTTTGAACAAAATTTATAAACTGAAGGAATGAATACTGAAAAATTAAGGGAACAAAGCTCTCGAAAAGGAATAATAAAACTTCCCTATTTCTATGTCTAACTATGAAAAATAAAGGCTAAAAACTAAAAACTCTAAAACTAAAACTCTCTCCTAAAATTAATTCTCTCTAATTAATTCTTTCTTTCCAAGTGTTTCACCGCTTAAATAGACCCTCGTCATAAGTCTCCAAGTAATTTCAGGGTCGATTAATCGACCCAATACGGTCGATGCATCGAGCCTCCAAAAAGTTCAAACAAATTAGCTTTAATGTGTCAGTTCCGTGTCAGACACTTTCTTGTCCTCGATTAATCGACCTACAGGGTCGATGCATCGACCCCCCAGAAATCCGTGAATTTCAGCACCTTCTTTGTATCAGATATTTCTTCGGTATTTCGGTCATAACTTTCTGTCCCAAACTCGGATTGAGGTGATGCCTATGCCGTTGGAAAGCTGACGAAAAGCTCTACAACTTTCATGTTTTGATAATTTCATAATTCGGCCGTCTTGAAGGTCCAAATTTAGCCGCAAGTCACACCAAGTTCTCGATTACCCAAAGTTGCAGTGTTTTAACATTATATTCAGAATTCTTGGGCTGTTTTCTATACTTGGGTTATATTTACCTGAAACACTTCAATTCTAATAATTCTCATCAGATAGCCTTCATCGGACAGCTAAATATAGGTATTTAGGGGTGAAATATCATTATTTTTCAGTACTCATCAACCACTCGCAAGGATATTATCCCTACTAACTAGTAACCTACCCGGGGATGTAGTTGGGTGTTCTAAGAGGCCGAATACATTGTCATAACAAAACTATATATATATATATATATCAAAATTTGTATAAAAACTCTTAGATGTTAAGGAATCTTGACTTTCAAGGTTTCCACTTTCACAGGTTGACAAAAAAATACTTTACATGTCAGAATTTCGTCGATTCAAAAGAGTTCTAAAACAAATTAAATACCTCATATGGGTCAGCGGGTTGAACTCGATCATTGCTCTTCATTTTAATGTATATTAGGACTATGGCTCGTTTGGATCCTTTGTGACGAACTTTTAATGCAGGTAAAGTTTAATTCACAATCAAATCTTTTGGTTGACTATTTTGTTTGTGAGCTATTTTATCTCTTGTTCGGGTTATATTTGAGAATTTCTAGTGACTAATAATTCTCTTTTTTGGGTAAAATCCGAAACTTTCTATTGACCTTTTTTTGTTTTTTAAAAATTTTTAAAATTTTTATTTTTTAAAATTAAAGATAAGGAATAAGGGACCTCACCCTATCATTAAAGAACAAAGCCCAATTACATATAACAAGGAAAAACACTTAGCTGCTAAAAGAGTTTCGGCAATACCATCACTCCCTAAACAACCAGGGACGCAAACTACAGAAATATAACTAGAAAGCCCAAGGAACAAAAACAAAACTAAAAAGCCTAAAGAAAACTTAGAGAACAAGATGTTCAAACTGAGAACCCAAGGGAAGGAAAAGCTGATAGGCACAGAACTAATGCAAAGCTAGCATAAAACTACACCCTCCATCAATATCCCCTAAGTTAGAAATACAGCCCCTAATCGAAAACAGTTGAATAATCTTTAAACTCTGAGTTCACTGCAAAATTTTAATTTATATTTTTTCAACCAACATCGAAATCTGCATCTCTTTTCCTTCAAAAATTCTCATGCTCCTTTCTTTCCATTTCATCCATAGAACCGCGAAATGAACTAGACTCTTGATTTTGCCTCGTCGAAAGCCTCCACGGCTATAATACCACATTCCAAGAAGTTAACCACATGAGCTCGGCATAACCCAAGATACTTTGAACCATCTAAGCAAGAAGCCACAGATGACATAAACTGAATCACAATGAAAAAAAAGATGAGCAGCGTCCTCCTCAGCCCTCTTGCACGTGACACACCTGTAGACACCCAAATTTGGCCCAAGGCCCAATCAAACTATACTTCGAGAGCGGCGCACTCCCGAGCTTCCGGAAGCACCTCCCAAACCCATAGAACTTAATCTAACTTTTAGAACTATTCTCAAATTTTTAGAAAGCAACCCTAACCTTCCCAAACCCTTAGAAAGCCTAAAACGAACTCATAGATCCTGTTTCAAACCAATTAAAATAGCTGATGAAAAGAGGAGTTCCAAGATTTACATAGATAGTTGCCCAATCTAAGGCCTATACCAGTGGAAAGTAGAGATTCTAGCTTTCCAACGAGCCAAGAATCGCCTAATTTGGAATTGTACATCAAAAGTTATGACAATTTGAAAATTACGAATTTGTGCATGAAATTGTAAAATCGAACCCTAACTTCTCAAAATTGATAAAAAATATTTTTTCTTAGAAATGGTTGATTTTTGAATTGGGGGTTTGACTTGTGGACCATCCCATGGCTTGGGGTTTGTTTCCTTAGGACTCTTATGCCCCCAATAAGTTTTGTAAACTACCATTTTGCCACTTAAGTCATTACCCCATCATCTACCATTAAAAACTAACTCCCTCTTCTCTAAGCTCTTAAAAACTTCAAAAATCATAGATTCGCCATTACTTAATTTCTAAACCAATTAGAACCTTAAGCACCCCTCCTAATCACCTCTCCATCTATAAATAGAGGCCCCCTCATTATTTAAGCTACTTGAAAAATCTCTAAAGGAGAGAGAAAACTCTAGAGAATTTCCTCCTCATTTTCAAGCCCTAATCTTTTCAAGCTTTGAAACCTATCATCTCTCTCATACCATCACATCCTTCACCATTAATCCATATTTCCTAAAGCTTTAAAGGCTTAGCCTAGATCATTATCATACCCTCATACTTAGCCTTCCAAACCTTCAAACCTTAGAAGTTAGAACCTTGTTTTAACCGTTGTGCTATCGGAAGCTCATCGGAATCGGCATCAACCCGAAGATCCACGGCGGTCCAACAAGGGCCCGAGAGCTCCGACTCTCCCCTCTATTCCTTTACATTATTTATTTGTTTTTTCTCTATCCTAGAATTTGAGCCGTTACGCTGCCGAAATTTCGGTGTTTGCGGGGGTTCAAATATGATAGGAGTGTCTTCGGGCAAGAGGAAGTGTCGTTCATTTTTATACTTTTTTATACACTTGGACATAATAGAGACCGCTTACGAGCGGATTAATCGGGTGCCTAACATCTTTCCGATTGATAACCGAAGCCCCTACCCAAGAACCTTTGGCGTAGATCGGATCGGAGTCAAAACGAGTACTTCGGTGCACACGATCTTGATTTTAGGTTTCCCAAGACACCAAAAGCTCCGGGTGCCGACTCCTTTTTTTTTTAGCGCATCGTAGCGACAGATTGATGAAATCCACGGTTGCACAACACCTATTTGCCAAAGATAAACCCCTGGAAATTAAATTATCAACAGTTAAAATCTTATCGACCACTACTGGCCAGACAAAGGTGATAACTCTGTTAGGAGCCTTTGACTTCCAAATGCGTAGCTACGGGAGATTCGGAGTAACAACTCCCACTAATTTATCGTATAACACATTAACCTTGAATTGTCCATCCGAGCAATCAGACCAAGAAGGAGAATCATACTTCAACGAGTTGAAAGAGAGAAACAAATTAAGGAGGTTCTGAAGGCTGATAACCTCACTAAACTCAACCTTATAGTCTTCTTAAAATAACTAAATTCCAAAAAATTCTACCTTTGGAATCGAACTCTGCCATCTCTAAAACTGAAGCTTGCTGGTTAACAGAGACTATAAGCATTAGGAAAAAGGGCTTTAAGGGGTTGGGCAAGCAGCCACCTATCATGCCAAAAGGAAGTAGTAATTTCATAACCAATAATAATTCTGGCTCCCTGTTTAAAAATTTCATTAACCTTGCTAAAAGAAGACCAGAAATCTGAACCTGATCGCTGGATCTCAATGTCCCTCTTGCTACCTCTAGAACTATATTTATTCATTGGGATACGCCTCCATAGGTTGGACCTCTCCAGTTCAATGCACCAATAGAAACTTTCCAATGATTCATGTTTACTTTTTTATGAAAGTGAAGATATATATGGCAATGGCTGTAGTGGAGAAGGTGGTGGAGGAGATGTAGTTCTATGGTAATGGTGGAGAAGGTGGTCGTGGGTGGTGGAGGTGTGTGACAGTCATAGAGGAAGACGATGTGGTGGTGGTGGAGAAAGTGGTGATGATGATAGTGGAGAGCAGGTGGTGTTGGAGTGTGGTTGTGTAATGTTATCATGGTAGTGCTGGAGGAGGGGTGCTCATGGTGACATGAGTGTTAGTGGTAAGGTGTAGGATGTTGGGTGGTAGTCCGAACCCGACCCAACTCCTTACCTTATATTTTAATCTAGCTTGTCTAACCTTGAGTTTTGCGCGTCAAGTGACCAAGCCGCCATGGGTTCTAGTAAGAAAAACCCAACCCGGCCCAACTTCGCGTAATCAATTTCAAATTGGGTTTTGGTTGAGGTGGACCGTGCCAACTAGCATCCGACCTGCCCGGCCCATTTGTAGCACTGATCATAATTGACTGATTTGATGCCATTGATGAGCACCGAGCAGTATTCCCTACTCAGTGATTTGGACAGGCATTAGAAGTTGGAGGTCATGGGGCAGGGCTCGACGTCTCTCACCTATGCAACAAAAAAGATGGAATAATCAGACAATGACGCATTGCCCTTTCGGTGCATGGGATAGTAGGTTGAGGCAGACCCAAAACTATAGAGGTGCTCTTTGACTCTTCACCACTCACGCCCAAAACTGATTAGTGAAAATAACAATGAGAGCTACTCTCCTTATAGTATGGTTATTATTTATTTAGGGGTACCCATTTATTTATTTAGGGTTACCTCTAAACGCGTTCTCCGAAAATGCCTATATTTCCTACTCCTTGAAAATCATTAATTCCTTTGAATCAGATGACGGGAGTCGTTTTCACCCTGATCTGTCATACAATAGAACTTGAGATCATGGGACACCTATCGAACTGTTAGTTTGTGATTCAAAGTGTCACAGATCCCAAAAGAAGCCCTAAAATCACGTTTAAGTGTAATGTCTGTCACATGATTCAAGGGGCCATATTTTGGATTAGTGACACGTGGAATAGAAAATTGCCTGTCTAATAGGTTGCGACATGATCTCAAGATCTATTGTATGGAAGATCAAAGTGAAAGACAATCTCCATCATTTCATTCGAAGGAATCAATGATTTTTGAGAAGTCCTAGACATGGGTGCTTTCAGAGGCGAACCCGTGGGTGCCTTTAGAGGTACCCATTTATTAATTTAGTTTTTAATTGGAAACCAAGCCAACCGATCCTATGAAAAGTTGGATTCTATGGATGAAAGGGTGGTTGTCACAACACGACTCCTCTTCTCCGGTTAAACGGGTGCCACATAAGGTGTATAAAGTGTGCAATATTCGTAGCATGGTGGGGGTGATGGCACCCGTAGGGATTAGTCCGCCCGCAAGCTTGGGACACCCTATGTTATCAATCAAAAGAAAGAAAGTCAAAATGTATTAACGTTGAACAAATGAAGCATTGGAGTCTTAAGCCGCGCACATAAACTTGACCCCTTAGGTGGGGTCGGGTAGGGCAAAGATCGGGTCGACTCTCTATTTTACATAGAAATCATGAAAATAAGGGTCTTTTATCAGGTCGGGTCAGGTGCACCACAGTTTCAATTGGGTCTGGTTAGGTATACCATTGGGTTGGGACGGATTAGTACGGCATATGTCATTTTTTCATTGGGCAACAAAAATTTTGATCCGACCCGATCCGATCCGTTGACAACCCTACATCAAGGCACCATATCTTTGTAGCCACTGAAGCGTCTCAACATATGACTCCGATAATGTCAAAAGTCTCCAAAATCTTTGGTAGTAAGCTTTTCACAAGATTAGTGGCTAAAAGCTACTTTTTCAGTCCATTTCATGTTAGCACAGAACAATTCTGGCATAAGTACTTTACTGTCCCAACCAGTTGGCTCAACAGTGACCTTTGGGACTTTGATAAAGAATTAACTTTTTTAAATTTTCATTTATTAAAATGGACAAGTTGTCGTTCAAAAATAACTCTATTATTGATTGGTTAGCTAATCAATTTTTTGTTCTGACAGAGAATACTAAAGTTGTTAGGCAAGAGGATCAATCAAAAATGATATCTTTTAAAATAAACCACTATATGATCAATGGTGATAAATGGTCTTAAAAATGAATGGTATATCGATATATCGATCATTTAAATCTCAAGTGATTGTTGTGAGAGATACCCTGATTAGGAACTCTGTTCTAAAAATCACTTTCGTAAGGAAAATTATTGGGTGAAAAGCACTTTTTCTCTAGCCAAAATTGTGTTGTGGTGAGAAGCTGCCCTATGCTGCTTCTCACACCACCAATTTCAATATGTGAGAGACATTTTTTAAAAGTAACATTTGAGAAGCAAAATGTGATACACCTCTTCACAACGCTTAAAATTAAAAATTCCAACCCATTTATTAAATGAATCATATTATTAGGGTTGAGGTTTCTTAACCCAAACCCGACGTAATCTGTTTCCCTCCCTTAAATTTTAAGCTAGTGTCACATGCTGACCGAGTTTTTGCTAGCTGGGTTAGGTAAATTTTCGGATTGAGGGTTATATAAATTGGTTCACCCCCAACCGAAACCTCACCGCTATATATATATATATATATATATATATATATATATTGTTATCTGCAGATATTTGATACATGATCAAAACACAAAAAGAAAAGAGGTAAAACAAAAACAAATCTAAAAAAAAAAAAAAAAAAAAAGAGAAAAAGGCTATAAAGCTGATCTCATAGGCAATCCCTCCCAAGGATACGTAACACTAAAAAAAAGCCTTATCTTTAGGGCATAAATGCAATGGGTGGATGCTTATCTATCTATCTACTCAATTCATTCAGCAAATTATTCATGTCAGAGAGCAACAAATGGGTTGTTGTTTTTATTATCACACCTTTCAACATCATCACAGAAGGGGTTTTTGGTGGGGTTCATGGAATCTACTTCTGCTTAACCCAACAATGTTTATGGGTTAAAAGAAACTCTCAAAGCTCCATACATATTACTTCTTTATTTATTTTTATGAATAATATTTGAATTAAAAATATTTTAAAATTTATCGGAGACAGGTTTCGATCCGCTTTTGCTATGCCACTCTGATTTTATTTACTTTAATAATATGCAAATTTTAAAATAAACTTCTCAACTTTAATCTCGATATCTCTAACATATGAAAATTATTCTCTTATCAAACGAGCACCCAAAGATTCCATAAGTGCATAAACTACCATAAGTGCATAAACTAATTTCTTACCGTCAACTCCCGTTAATATGCAAACGGAAAATGCTGATGGAAGTTGATGGTGTGAGTCTAGTTAATGAACTTATGATTTCTTCGGGTGCTAATTTGAATGCCAACTCAGAGTTTTTCATTCGCATATTAATGGGAGTTGACGGCAAAAATTTAGTTGATGAACTCATAGAATCTTCGGATGCTCGTTTGACAAGAGCAATAGTTCAGAGATTTTTCGGGAATGTTCATCCAATAATATTATTAAAACTATTAAAACTTATCATCCAACATCATTCTAAGTTAATTTAGTGTGGAGCCAGGGACCAATCACCAATATCAGCGATCGAGTCATCGATTTTGTACACGTGATATCATTTTTGTCATTTTTGGTTTTATTTGATTCACTGGGCATCATGTAGATTGGATTTTGTTTAAGATCGGATAAAAAACTATTTCTATCATGTGATTAAGAAACTACAAGTGAAGAAAGTGAACGGCTAAAACAGACTTGGACAAACTTATACTAGGCGGTCAATTATTTTTGTTTATTTATTTATTTATTCACTTTTATGCTATTAAATATTAATCATCTCTTGGCTTTATTGCTTTGAGTCGGGGTCCCCATTATTATTATTATGGTAGAAGAGGAATGATACCATAGCGCTTAATGGACGGTGTTGATGGATGTGAATGTCGGTGCAGATGATCAGTTTCTGGAAGGAAATGTTAAGAGAATGAAACAAATCAGATGATTCTAGTTACGGGTCTCAATGGGTCGGGCTTGATGGGCCGGATATAAGCTACATTTTCATGCTTATTTAATAAACAGGCCGGGCTAAGCCGACTATATAATTGGGTCAGGCTTGGGCATTTAGACTCAAGATCTCTGGCCGTTATCCTATAGAGCCCGATCTGAATAAAAATAAATATCGTATATTTTTTTATGCCTGTTTCATTATAGGGTAATGATCACCTGACTTGAGTCATGCATTACTCGAGCGGGTGATCGTCAGTTAGGGGTCAAACATAGACAGTGACGTTATCTGACTGTCACTGGCTCAAGTAATCATGTTTTAAGTTGTTAAGAATATCTAACATTCTAAAATGAGGGTAAATTTGGTAATCTTTCTTGCTATAAAGCGCCGAATGGGATCATGTACGGCCCGAATCAAGCCTAAAAGAGATCAAAATTTGGCTCAGATGGGCTCAAGCCCGGCTTAAACCAAGCACGATTATGTGGTGGGCCAGATATTCCTCGGGTCTGGTATGGGCTAGGTAATTTTGCAGTCGGCCTGGCCCAATTAATCTATGAGGCTGGTATGAGCCGACCATTTCAGCCCATTTAAAATTTGGCCCATATAAGGCCATGACCTATATCCGGCCCAGCCCATTGAGATCCTTAATCCTAGTAGCTCTTTATTTAATGGGAATTTTTTTTTTAACTACCGAGTTGACTGTCCTAGCTTTTGAACGATTGGGGAGCAATTGCACTCTGATGATTGGGAAAAGAGATGAACTATTATAGCTTGCTGCAGCCTGCAGTATGGTATCAATTTCTCTATTTAGTAATGTAGAGTAGATTAGATGTGCACTCGTGCAGCAGTATGTGGGCAATGCTATGGTGCTAACAAGAGAACGGAAGTATAGTATTCCTTCCGTTACACCCAATAGATTTGATCAGTAACAAGTGTAATAATTCCTTGTTGGAGTTAGTCCACATCAAGGGCTTTTCTTAAGGCTTTATATGTTAATTTGTTGGATATATATACAGTGATTTCGTAGTTATGTTATTTGTGGATGATGTAGTGCTAATTGTCAAATAAATTAAAAATTAAAATTATATAAATATTTTTTTAATATAATTTGCAGATTATTATATGATCTGCCAGTCATACTTTAATTGAAAGGATATTTTTATAAGGCACCGATAAGTTATACTACTTTATAGTGTTGAATGTTGGTTTACGAACAAGCGTCAAGGAGCTAAAGTATTTGAGGCTAAATGTTTATACCAAGATCAAAATTTCGGATTTCATTTCGGTTTTGGAGGGAATTGAAACCGAAAATTTGGACCGAAATTTCGATCGAAAATTTGAATTTCGACCGAAAATTTCAACCTCATATAAAAATGACCGAAATTTTGGTGCCATATTATTGTTTCGGTAGGGACCGAAACTGATAATTTCAGCCGAAATTTTGATCCTTAGTTTATACCGAATGAAGTAGAGTAACAAAAAAAGATAAAATTATAATAATTTGTATAATAGAAAAATTAGCTGCGACAGATATAAAGAGAAAATTACATAATGTTGTTTAATGGACTTGTTTGTCGAAAACATTGAAACAACTTTTGTATGAAAGATTTATATGAAACAAGTATAGGGAGGTAGGAGAATAGTTCAGAAGACCTAGAGGGAACCAGTAAAAACCAATATATGAAAATGCAAAGTAGTGAAGAGTTTAAGCTTCAATAGAGAGAAATAGAGAGAATTGGATTGGAGATATAGATCTCGAAAAGGAGGTCCCACATAGATAGGATAATGCTATGATATGATGAATCGATGATGATGAAGTTGTCAAGCCGGCCTGAGCCCTGTTAGATATGGGCTTAGCTCCAAAATCCCGAATAATAATTGGTTCATTTAAGCCTGCTTGAATACGGCTGGACCCGTTCATCAATGAGGCCATTTATAAAAAATGTCGGGTCGCCTCACACCCGACCTGACTTGCAATGGGCCAGGTATGGGCTGAGGTAATTAGGCCTGATTAATAAATGGGCTAGCCCAACTTGGCCTGATTAGTAAACCGGCCATGTATAGGCTAAGAGGCCTGATTATAATCGGCCCGTTTAAGGCCCAGCCGGAACCCTGCCCGACCCGACCCATTAAGACCCCTACTTTTCATGAACTCACCTGCCTCTCACATGCAATTCATCTACTCCCAAAACATGATACTCTCTCTATTGGAATATTTGGGATTTGGGCCCCCAAGATGAAATCTGGTGAACTCTGGTTCATCACGTAGATGCAATAATATATCTATAGGATTCAACCTTAAGATTGCATCAAAAAACTATCTTTATCAAGTAATTAAGAGCCTTTAAGCTCGAGAAAATGAATGGCTAACACATATTTGGATAATTAATATATCATATGATAAGCAGTTTATTTTATCGCTTTTAAGCTCTTAATTACATGATGGAGATGATTTTCCATTGCAATCTTAGGATGAATTCGATTAAGGGTACTATGATCATGGGCGTAGCTATCAGACGATCACTTTTGGGGATGTGTGCCATGTAGAATCAATATGAGACTGTCTGATAGGTGTGCCATGATCTCAAGATCTATTATGTGAAAGATTGGGACGGAAAACGATCTCCATCGTCTGATTCAAGGCAGACAACGATTATTAATGGTGAAAATGAGTTTGTTCTTCACAAGTTTAATAGATGTATATAAGGAGCCATTACTTGCGCACGCTTTTCAAGTGATTGCATCGGATTGCACCGAATTTAAAGGAAAGACTTGCAAGTTTGGCGACCTCTATTATGTGAAAACATCATCTAAGCTGTTTGATTTGAAGGCAATGATTTAAAGATATCAATTGCAAAAGATTAGAACAAAATATAATTTTCATCATTTAATTAAATGGAGTCAAGGGCTATTATATAATTCAACAGTTGACGACAATAGATCATATGATAAGTATTGTGTTTTGCTCTAATTTTATGTACCAGAGATTTATTGATCATGAACTTCAATTCGGATGGCCCATATTGCATTTTTACATATCACATGTTTCTTAAATGTCAAAGTCTCTCTGTAAATTTGATGCAATCACTTAAAAAATGTGTGCAAGTAATGGCTCCCATGTATATAACACAACCGGAATAAATGATTGGCCCCCACCCACATTAACCACGTGATGCCAAATGGTGTCTAAGTGTACATAATCAATTACCTTATACCAAACCTATTGTAAGAGCATTTCTCCATGCTAATGTGGGCAACTACAATTTTGATATGGGTAGTAAACTCACACACCTAATCTGCTGGGCACCTACTCTAAAAGTCATTAATTGCTTAAAATCTGATAATGGAGATCATTTTTCGCTCTAATCTCCATATAAGAGATCTTGAGATCATGATGTACTTATCATATGGTCAATTTTTGATTTCACATGGCACAGAACCCAAAAATATATTCCTAAAGTCATGTTTGAGTGTGATGTGTGCAATGTGATTTGAAGGCCAATTTATTGGGATCTGTGTCATGTAGAATCGAAAACTGACCTTCTAATTGTTATGCCATGAAATATGATGAGAGAAGGATTGGAAAATCATGCTCTTTTAAAGAAAGTTATTTTTCATATTTCAAAGAGCACCTTTCCCTTTTTTCTTTCTCCAATCCTCCTCTCTTCCCATGTTCATTCGCAACAACAAAGAGCATTAAGAGTTCTTTTCTACTCTTCCAAAGAGCAATGCCAAACAGAGCCACAAGACTATGTTCATATATCACCTATATCTCGTACACCTGGTTCGTCTAGTGTTTGGGTGCCACGTGACACCATTCCTACCCAACTTGCTAGTTGGATATGGACTTAGATTTGGACCTATACCCGACTTGCTAGTTTGAGCACCCAAGGACTTAGACTTGGACCGACTTATACCCGACTTGCTAGTTTGAACACCCAACTTAAAATGTGATCAAACATGGCGTAATTGCATTTTCAGATTTGGACCCGCTTTGTTAATTACTTTTAGACTTGGCCTAACCTGATAAAAAATTACAATATATATATATATAGATGCGTATCGATTTTGGGGTTAATTTGAACTCTACTTATACAAAATCTGTCAAATCAACCCGGCCTGACCCATTTTTATCCGTACATAAAAGCGAGGGGTTATAAAATAAGGGCATTTGTCAACGAGTTATATGAAAAAATCCTTAAATAAAATGATAATCATATTATCATTAGTAACAAAATTTAATCACAGGGAATGGTCCGATCCAACCAGGCTGAACTGAATTTCGAGTTCAACCCCATCTAGTGCACCTCATCTTATATACAGTGAAAATCATGAAAGTCAAGATTCTCCTATTCCAAGGGCAGTTGGATTTGACCATTGGCCATTTATTCAAATAACATAAAGTTATTTGGACCAAGATGTCAAATTCGGTATCAGTATCGGGTATCGGTCCATGGAGGACCGATACGAATCGGCCAATACCGATACAGATCAGTATTTTAACAAAAGAAAAAAATATTCCAAAGCTCGGTCCAAACTAATACAATATTAGCTGATATCTATTATGAATCGGCCGATACCGATACCAATACCAATACCGAGTTGCAGGACTGACACGTATCTTTTGCTAAAAAATCGATACGTATTGGCATCGTCCGATATTCGACACCATAATTTTGATAGAAATTGAAAAATGAGGATAGTCGATAATTATAGTTTCTTGCTGGTGGTTAGGTGGCTTATAAATTTACTCATAAATTTGAGCTGGTTTCCATTTATTGAGGGCCATGCCAATTAAGTCGGCTATACCTTACATACCACTAAACGACAAACAACAAAATATAATTAGGCATTTGTTAGGGCGAGATGTGGAACTAAATCACGAGATGTCAAATAAGGGCATTCATAAAAGAGGCATTAGCTCAGCGGGTACGGTACCTCCAAAATTATAGTTGGTGTTCTTTCATATTTCTCCAAAACTATCACATTGGTATGCTTGTTTGCTTTTCGGTTCTCGATGCTTTCTCAACCACAGTTTTTAGATTTGCGATGGAGATTGTTTTTCATTCTGCTCTTTCCCACGATAGATCTTAGGATTATGGGTCGAATGTTGATTCCACATGGAACATGTCTCTAAAAGTGAAGGGCAACTCCTTTGTACATAATCTTGGTCATGTCTAAGGATGTGTGTAATCTAGAATCAACATTTGACTGTTTGATAGGCACGCCATAATGTTTAGATCTATTGTAGGAAAGGTTGGAACAACAACTAATCTCCATCTAATTCAAATTAGTGAATGATTTTAGTCCATGAAAAATTGTGTGGTCATTGCTAGATAAAATAGTTGTGTGCTTGTTGTTTGGTGGCATGTAAGCAGGGCTCTCAAGGAGCGGAGTCAGCTCAAGAGCTCGCTTGGCTCGACTCGAAAAAAAAGAAGCTCGCAAGTACCTTGTGCTCGGCTTGGGAGCCTAGCCGAGCTATGCGTTAAGAACTCATTTGTAAATGAGTCGATCACTAGCTATGTAGTTTATAATTTGGCTTGACTTAGACTCAATATATAATATTTATTTTTAAATATTTACATATATAAGCTTATATATAACTTAAATTATTAAAATATTTTAAAAATTAATCACTAGAAGCTTTTAACAATTATGGGTCTTGGATATTTTAGCAAACTAAACAAATAAAAATTCTAAATTACCTATATATACTTAAATATATTAGCTCGAATCCAAATCGTTGTTATCTCTATTAATCTCGTCATGCTAATTTACTATGAAGTGAAATATTTTGATTCTATACTTTTAATTAGAAGGCTAGAAATTTAACAATTCAAATATAGATAACTTAAAATATAATTAAAGAATGAAAATAAATTTAAATAAAAAAATAACATATACCATATTACGAGGCTAAATCTGGCTAAAATGGATGAATAATTAGCACATGTAATATGTGGGGCATTCCGAGAATCGAACTCGGGACCTCTTGCACCCAAAGCAAGAATCATACCACTAGACCAAATGCCCAACATGATAACTGATCAATTAATTATTAACATAGTCAAAAGCCATGCAACTAAAAAATCTCAAGGGAAAGATACCATGAAACTTCATTGACTACCGTGATTGCACATCTAAACCATCCAATGGAAAAGATTAAGCATGATTTTATTACTAATTTAACTTGTCACAGCGATAGAGTTGAGAAAAGCGACCGATCTGATCACCGGTCCACGGCATGCGAGTTGTGCACTGCAATGACCTTCAGACCCACACAATTGTCTCAAAATCGGCATTGCGCACGGATCACATGTCGTGTGCCTGTGATCAGGTTCGTCATTGTATTTTGGAACATATACTAGTCATTCCAAACTATCTAATTTGTTGGCCTCCCCTTCTAAGCATAGTTTTAATATCGGCCATATCGGATACCTATCAGCAGCGTATCGAGTTAGACCCCCTCCGATACGATCTACACCCTTTATTTGATATATGTTCAAAAATCAGGTCAAATAGGTCAACTATTAGTCTACATTAGTCAAGTCATCCGATATAACGTACCAGCTTGGGACCTGACCGATATGTATCGATTTTTCAATCCATGCTTTGATTGATCAATGGTCCTTTCCTTGGATGATTGACGATAATTTTACCAATAGTACGTCCTTCTCGACGCACACATTTTATTCACAAAGTTATTAATTAAATGTAGTTTTTTAATAAAAGTTTTAATAAAATATGTAACATTTTACAAACACTATTGCGAAACTATTTTTTAATTAATTAATTATTTTATTTATTTTTTTGGGTCGTTGTTGTGCATCTGAAGAAGGGATACGGTAGGCAATCAATTTTATACACGCGATAGGAGATTCTGATTGTTTTGATTTTCAGCTACAGAGGATTTGATGATTTGAGTATATGCTCCAAGGTCGTGCATTTGAAATGACTCCTCTTCTGTCATAAATGGGTGTCACGTAAGGTGTATAAATTATAAAATACTTATGGGACTAGTCCAATCGCTACGACATAAGCTTGGACACCATCTGTTGCTTGGGGCACCTTATGTTATAAAAAAATAAAAATGAAAAATAAGCAAATGTGCATGTCTTTACTATAGCTTTCAATTTTTTTAATCTTTTCAAATAAAAATATCCTTATCCTATAAATAAATATTAGGACACCAAAATTAAGGTAAATTTGGTTCTATGGTAAATATACTATTATAAAGAGAGGCTCCAAATGTGTCCACTCCCTCATTCCATCATTCTATGTGCATCGCAATAAAAATATTGAGACGTATCTGTATTTTGGCCAACAGATATCAATACCACCTCAATACCAGTATCGGGGTGGTATCAGTATTAGGTATTGGCATCGGTCGATACTGCACGATATCGATCGATATTGTACAATATCGGTTGATACGTATTGGGACTCAACCAATACCTACCAAATTTAAAAAAAAAAATTATTTTTTATTTTTGTTATTTTTATTTAAAAAAATCATCTAATAATTTAAATATAAGTTTGTTATGATATTTCATATTTTTTTCAAAAAAAAATAAAAAAGTCACCATATCGGCTCGGTGCTCCAAGAATCAATACCCGATACCGGTACCCGATTTGCTACCTTAGTTAATTCTAAATACATTGTTAGGGAATATTCTGTGGTCATAATTTCCAGGATTAGCGGGTCTTTTTCAACTCCTTGGAAATATTTTCGAATTTTGGACATCATTGCTATATTAGAAAATAGCTTCTTTTTTTTCATAACTTGGACGTTTGGACCTCTTAGAACACCCGCCTAATCTCAGGGGCACATGTGCACCCCAAATTAGCACATGCCGGATCAATATGGGGCATAATTGAACTCAAGTCTCCCGCTTTTAGAGGCAAGTATCTGGGCAGCTCGCCTAACCACTTGAGGTTGAGGTTGAGGTTGGGAGTAGCTATTTTTGGTTCTCAAAATTATAAGGGTGACCATCTCGCTAAAGAGAGGGGCAAGTCCTGGTTCTACTAGGGTTGGATTGTGTTCTCTGTTATCTGATTTCTTTGTTTATATTTATATATTTTTGGGCCATTGCAGGCTCTTGAGCACCAATTCCTCATAGCCATTCCTCCTTTTAAAAGCGAATTTCCCATAATTCATTAAAAAAAATAGTGCCACCTTTATAATTAGTTGAAGATCTACTCGAGTTATATTTATTTTCTGCTTATTTTTAATAATATTTTTTTAAACATATCTTTTCTTATCATATATATATTGAACGTTATTTATGTCTATCGTCGTACTTTTAAATAGGGTTAATGAGACCTCACTTTAGGCCAAAGATAAAATCCCCTACCATCTCAGTTTTTTTGAGCTATATGGTCAACTTTTTGGGCTATTCCAAATTATCAAAGTGACTAAGCATCCTTAGAGGAACACATGCCATAAAAATTGTAAAAAGGTATTTTGATTTGGGAACTTTAATACAACTGTTGTTATATATAACTTTTTTTTTTTTTTTCTCATAACATGAGTGTGCAAGTCTCATAAAAGTCTATGCAAGTTTCTCAATCATAGGGACATGTGGAATGTAATGTCTACCCATAATGAGTGGACAACAAGGATCAAAATAGTAGTTTCGTTTTCGATTTAGGGCATGACCGAAACTAAAATTTCGGTAGATAACTTTCCCTCCAAATATATTTGGATTGAAATTTCGGTTCAAGTTATTTTTTTGGTGGGGACAAAAACTGAAACAATTCAACCTATAACTTGAGTTATCAACCAAAATTCTGAATCATGGTAAACACTTATTGTAGACTAACTCTTACACCCATTGTAAACTAACTCCATCTTAAGAATTAGTCTACAATAGGTGTTTATTCATTATGAGTGAACATTACAATTCACACGTTCCTACGACCAAGTGACTTGCACGAATTTCCATGCATTAGAAGTCTGTAAATTATGAGAGTTATCCCTTTAAATTTCATTTAAGCCCCACCCCACCGAGACCAAGTGTCCGGGTTCCTAGAAGAGCATTATATATAATTGAGCCATGTGACATGTTGCTTAGATGATGAGTCAGGCTTGTCATGTTTAACTAAACGGTGCAAACGGGACCTATGCCATCCCCAACTTTATATAGGATTTTGCTCTCATCATGAAAGAAAGATTATGGTCCCATCTCCATCCACCAATAATTGTATGCATAAAAATTAAAAATGAATGAAGTTTCAAAATCTCCTCCTTTGAAGTTAATTTTTTAAATACTCCCCCATATTTTTTATAATATACTTAAAACTTAATTATTTAATGCTTCCTCTGGCTTCAACCATTTATATCCACCTTAATATCAAAATTACCTTTAAAAGAGACAGATCTAAAATGTTGGACCGTTGGACTACTACGCCAATAAAAATTACATTAAAAAAATATACAAAATTATATATTTTTTTACATAAAAAAATGAAAAAATATTAAACATTCAATTAAAATTAAAAACAATTAGAAGAACTTTGAAAAAAAAAAAAAGTATTTTTAAATTTTTATTGGGGAAGATATTTATGGTTGATGGGGGCAGTTAGATAACTAGGTTTTAATTACAAAGGTTTAATATGGGGCATATTTAACAAATTAATTTTACAGGGGAAGTTTTTAGAAAATTTTCCATTAAAAAATAAAAAAAATGAGTGTATGCATATAAATTATTATTCTTCCTAAAATTCGTACATAAAAGGTTTCTTGCTTGCCATATTCGCATTAATTTTAGGGAATTTTCGGCCGCAACCATAACAAAACGACATTTTCTATCTAGCATATTTGTACAAGTTTCAATCATATCAAAATGAACAAATTTTAATAGACAATTTTATAGGCAACCTATATGGCACCACGTGATTGGCTGTAATGCTTGAGCCCCACTAAGCGTGCAGCCAATTACATCACACCACAGAAGCATATCTTAGGGCGACAATCATAATATAATGATCCAAACCATCCAATTAATCAAGAACATCCTGGATTACCATAATTATTTGTCAAACATTTTTATAGAATATTGGACATTTTCATTGAACATCAGGCGAGTCAATGGGCTGGTCTAGACCAACCTCGAACCCAACTTACACTGAATTAGGTTCAGCCAAACCCACGCTAGCGTCAAGGCTAATGACAACCATAGTGACCACATCTGCCAACTTTTTTAAAAGGTTGAAAAAAAATTGCGAATTTTTCAAAAAAACAATGAATAAAATCTGATTTTTTTTTTAATAAATCACAAATTTCACAAGGGAGTCATTTCTTGCATACGGTTTTCAAGTGATTGCACAAAATTTAAAGAAAGACTTAGCATTTTAGGGACTTGTATATGTAAATGTAATATTTGCCATCTGATTTGAAATTCATGATCAATAGATCTCTAGTACATAAAATGGGAGCAAAACACGATACATGCCATATAATCTATTATAGTCAACTGTTGAATTATATAATAGCCTTTGACTACATTTAATCAAATGATGGAAATTATATTTTGTTCTAATCTTTTGCAATTGATATCTTTAAATCATGGCCTTCAAATCAAACGGCTTAGATAATATTTTCACATAATAAAGGTCGCCAAACTTGCAAGTCTTTCTTTTAAATTCAGTGCAATCCGGTGCAATCACTTGAAAACCGTGTGCAAGTAATGGCTCCCATTTCACAATTATATGTGAATTTTTTTTTAATAAATCAGCAACAGTTTTTTGCTGTAAAAAAATGTCACTATCAACAAAAAAAACTATTAAAGGTTATTACAACTATTAGCGGCAATTTTTTTTAAAAACAAAAAAACTATTGCTAATAGTCTTATTTTTTTAGTGTTTTCCCGGATTTCTTTCCGATTTTGGTCAAAAACTTTAATATTTTCAATATTTATAATTTTAATTAATATATTTTATAGTTTTTCTTTTTTATTTTCCCAAATATTTTGATTATTTTTTCCAAATTTGACCGATTTTGCCGGAGGTTTTCAGATTTTTCCAACCCCGGCGATGTCACTGCGACAACAACAACAATATGAAGAGATATGCCAGACCCATGTATATATATTTTCTTTTATTTTTATATTTTCAACATGCTTAGCAAGAAAAAAGAATAATAATAGTAATAATAATATAAGACGTAATATATTGTCATAAGTCGGGCTGGGCTTCACTTAATATAGCCCAATACCAGCCCGTTTATATAATAGTTAAATTTTGGGACCAGTCCAATGGGATGGGGTACGTATCCTTGTCCAAATCTAGCTCCTGTCTCGCAGAGCTAGCTAGCTTGACCCATTGACAGTCCTATAATAACTATTCAAAAGCGAGCAATTGATTAGATAGTTAGAATTGTCAGATCACTTCGATTTTGGGCCATGATCCGTCAAAGACATGGCCCACTAGTTTGGCATAGCGATCGAAGGGCAAATGCTCCAATTTCTAGAAAATATGGGGACAAACATCTCAACATCACTTCACGAAGGATCGAAAATGATGATAATGCCCCATCTTTATCGCCAAGCGCGTACGTCGCCACCGATCCGAACCGTTCAACCAATCGATACATACTGGAATCGACCGATACTTGATACCTTGATCATGATTATGAGATTATGAACGTTTTAAGTTAAAGACTACGATGAAGAGAGTCGATCCCTTTAAATTTCATCTAAGTGCCACCACACCAATTGTCTAGGTTCCTAGAATAGCAGTATGTATAATTGAGCCATGTGACATGTTGCTTAGATGACGAGTTAGGCTTGTCAAGTTTAACCAAAGGGTGGGTCCAAATGGGCCCTATGCCATCCTCAACTTTAAATTGCATTTTGCTCATCATCCTCACACATTATGGTCCCCATCTCTGTCCACTAATAAGTGCATATATATATATATATATATTTACGTAAAAAATAAAATGAGTGTATGCATATAAATTATAGTTATTACAAAAATTCGTCTCCTAAAGTTCCTTGCTTGCCATATTCGCATTCATTTTATACAATTTTGGGCGGCAACCATAACAATTGTTAAGAATGACGTTTCTCGCATCGTTACAAGTGTCAACCGTATCTTAGTATGATGAGAATCATGATATAATGATCCAAACCGTCCAATCAATACCAGCTTGTTTGTACAATGGGTTAAACTTTAGGCCCATCCCAATGGGACGGGGTATCGTAGTCCAAACCTATCTTCTGTCTCGCTACGCTGCGGAGCTAGCTAGAACTTGGCCCATTAACAGCCCTATAATAACTATTCAAAAGCGAGCAATTGATTAGATAGTTAGAATTGTCAGATCACTTCGATTTTGGGCCATGATCCGTCGAAGACATGCCCCACTAGTTTGACATAGCGATCCAAGTGCAAATGCTCCAATTTTTAGCAAAGATGGGGACAAACATCTCAACATCACTTCAAGTCAAAGAAAAATGGTGAAAATGCCCCATCTCAATCGCCAAGCGATAACGTCGCCAACGATCCGGACCGTTCAACCGATCGTGATGTCACTAATATATTATTAATTATAATTGGTTTAGCATGTCTCATCCTTGGCCATTAAGGTTTCCTAAAGTGTATCAACTCACTGAATTGCCTTAAATGAGACAACTGGAAACCTTTTTCTTGAAGAGGTTGGCTATGTATCAAGCATTCAAGCCATCCCCATCTAGTTATACCATGAAACCAAAGCATACTTTTGTCATGTAATTTACCAATTTAGGTTGCCATCTCTTTACATTAAGTAATTTTCCCCTTTTTGCTTGGAAATTCAATGTGTGTTTGCTTTTGGAAGCATCCCTTTGATGATATAAAGCTTTATGTCTTTTCACAAATGAGAAAGTCCAAGCATGAGTATATACCTTAGTGTGTAGGCCCATGCATGGCGTAAGACGGCGGACCGGACCGATACGTAACGGGTGTCGGAACACATTCACACTTAGATCGCGGTGATGCCTAGTGTGTAGGCCCGTACATGGTGTAAGATAGCGGTTCGATACATGACCTTTAGACAATGGATGTTGGCACACCTTAGATCGCAGATGCATCTTAGTGTTTAGGCCTATACATGGTATTGCCCGATACTTAACGGGTGTCGGAAGGCCCATCGATGCACTTTAAAAGTCTGGAAGTCTCAAGGTCCATGAATTATGCGGCTGATAAGTTTCAGATCATTGTTTAATGACCCATCGGCTCATTGCAGACAATTTTTTTTTATTTATAGGTAAGTTCTTTCACTTTAAAGTTTAGATTGGAACTAGAATTACAAAACTAACATGTTATTAAGGATGGGTTCTATATTTGACAACCTTATGGTATAAAATATTATATATACTAAAGTCTAAAAAATATTTTCTGTCATTGATAGGTATTTGTAACATGCTGATTTATTGAAGAACATTTTTTTATAGTGTTATGGTGTGTTATCATTTACACAATCTATCTTAATATCTACCACCCCTTTTATATTTGTTAACCAAAGACATTTCTTGATGTTTTTTCACAAATCACAATAAGTTGGAGAAGAGTTTTTACTAGGTATCCAACCCAAGATCAGCCTTGGCACTTGGGTCTCCCTCCAAAAGTGTGCTCAGGGTCGGCCCTGAGATTTTGGGGGCCCAAGGCGAGTTCCTAAAATGAGACCCCTCTTTTATATTAATTTTCAAAAACGAAAATTATCATAATTTTTTTTTAATAAATAAAACAATAATCATTGCTCGTGGATTACAATATCCCCATATTACATTCCATTGGTTATAATTTTACAATGCAACTAACAAATTAAAGAAAGTATGTATTAAAGAAAAATGCAACACAAAAAGAGAAAAGTTAAATAGTAGAACATACCCGACAGATCAAGTAACCCAACCAATAATATTACTTTAACTATTATTGAATCTTTCACTATCAATTTTTAGCACTTTAACAATCTCAAAAGTTCCAACAATAGGTACATTAGATGAGTCTCATCGAGTAGATCAAAATTGACAGGTCATTTGTTAAAATTGGAACTGTAACGAGTCTGAAATCGCTATTTTAAGTTATGGTCATGTGGTACACCCGATTTTTTATTTCATGTGGTACACACCCAAGAAAAGACCTTAAAATCAATTTTGCGCACACACATGATGTTAAGGTCACTTTTCTGAGATGTGTACCAAGTGAAATAAAACACTAACCGTCTGATGGTCCCATGATCTCAAGATCCATCGTGTGAAATATTGAGAGTATAAACAATTTCCATCGTCTAATTCAACGAATTCAATGTATTTCAACGAGGGTGAACTCAAAGATTCAGTGGGTGGATTTAAAGGTACTTATATATATATATGGTACCTCTAAACGTGCTCACATCAAAGACCCCTTGAAAACTATTGAATTCTTCGAATCATATGACAAAAATCATTTTTTACCCATATCTTTCTCTCAATAGATCTTAAGATCATGGTGTACCTATCAAAGAGTTGGTTTGTGATTCCATGTGCCATAGATCCCAAAAAAATAGTCATAAAATCATATTTGACCGTGGTGTGTGCTATATGATTCAATGACATTTTTTGGGGGATTTGTGAGACATGGAATAAAAAATTGATCGTCTGATAGGTGGGTCATGATATGAAGATCTATTTTATAAAAGATAGGTATGAAAATTAATCTCCATCATTTCATTCGAAGGAATCAATGGTTTTCAAGGGGTCGAAGACGTAGGCGCAGCTGGAGAATGCGTGAGCGCGTTTAGAGGTACCCTATATATAAAGAATTTGGTCAAATTGGTGTGATTTTAAATGTGTTTTACTCGCAAGCGCACGAATCAGTTTGCAAATAATGGGTGTAGAATACGTGATCGTTCCCACGAGGATTGGTTAGAAAAGTTAAAAGAGGAAATAATACTTAATAAAGAAATTACCACAGATCTAGTACAGTATTTAACTAGTTTAAAGATTTTGAGAGTTTGATGGATGAGATAAACATTAAACAATAAATTACAATTTAAACAGATACTGAAAGATAAGGATTGTGATACTAAATTCTCCCATCGTAGGTTTATCATTCATGTAATACAAATCTGTGATTAAGATATGAGATTCACAAAAGATGTTTATGTGCAAGCACGGGACCCAAACACACATGAATTCTAAATTGTAGATCTAAGATCACGGAGATGTATGATTAACATCTCATGAGTATATGATTAACACTGATACTTCAGATAGTATTCAGAACCCAATCTCTAGGTAAATTCCATATTACCGATCTAAGATCAAGGAAATGTATGATTACCATCCCATGAGTGTATGATTAACACTCACACATCAGATAGTGGTAGAACTTAACCTAGAGAATGCAGTAATTAAATTAGAATCACCATTACAGATTTGAAATCATAGGGCATAATTAGCTCCTAGATCTCAAATTGCAATCGGATTATATCCATATCGATAATAACATCAGGGTCATTAAAACAATCTCACATCTCAATCACTAATTTGTATTAATATAAATGAATACCTCGGATAAGGTTCATCAGATCCTCATCCTTAATGGAACTAGTCACACATGATAGAAATAAATGACAAAAATAAAAGATGACATTTAAATACTGTAAAGAGTTTCAACAAAATTCACAAAAAAACTTTAATCCAAATCTGGTACAATCCTTCTTCAGATGTGCATAAAATGAAAAGGAAAACTAGTCTAAATCTTCAAGCTCAAAGAAAAATGAAAATTTCAAAAACTGCTAGCTCTCTGGACTCAATGCCCTAGAAAACTCAAAAGCCAAAAAGCGCCCATCCAATAAAAAAAAACGGAGAAGATCTCTCCCCGAATCCCCATATTTATCTTTAAAGATTTTTCTGTTTCGATTTGGATTAGTCGATTGATCGACGTAAGTGGTCGATCAATCGACCAGATTAAAGCTTGAATCTTAAGCTCAAATCCTATTTGTTATGTCGATGCATTGACACAAGTGGGTCGATTGATCGATATAACCAAGTTATCCGAGGTTAATATGTTTTTTGCTTCACTGCTCCGGTGTATGTTGACTTTGCATTCTTTTATGCTCCTTAGTGCATCTAATGAGTAATTTTACTTGAAACTCATAAAATTTTACAAATTTCATTAGATAGCTTTCATCGGATGGCTAAATGTAGGTCTTTAGGGGTGAAATATCATCATATTTCATTACTCATCACACCCTCAAACCTACACTTTGTCAGTCCTCGAGCAAAGGAGAAAATAAGCAAACTGATAAATAAACTATCAACCTAAGAAAAGTAAATAATGCCACTTTCGTAGGGAGCATAATTATATTTAACGTATGCAATAAGCCTTTAAACCACTAGGTGATCCCTGGTGGAGGAGTTTTGTCTCCTAAGGGTTTCCAATGAAGTTACCCACAAACTTCAAATGATTTTTTATAATTGATCCTCGTGGAATTTGTTAATTGCATTCATCATATAATTTCTAATTATTAAATATGCATGTCATGCCATTTTTATTGATAATTAGTTAAGTCAGCTCAATGCTTCGATTTACAACTATATTCATCACCCATCCTTAGATGTGTCAAGTGTGATCATCAAGCCAAAGTCCATTTATCTTCAAATTTATCTTATTTGTGAACCGTATAGATTTATGTTTGGATTCAAATCTTACAATGGGTGCACTCTCAAAATAGAAATTCTCCGATGATGAGTATATTTTCACACACATATGAGAGATCGATACAAAACAAATAAAAGGTCTCACATGACAGGAGAAACATGATGTAATCAATGAATAAAAAGGGTTCTCATGAAAGGATATTTATATTTTTATGCATGTCATATCAAGTAGGCATTATGTATTCACTCTCCACAAGGCAGTTACCAATGTAAAATCGGATCATGAAGGTCTTTTATAAGGTTGTAATGGGGCTTAGGTAAGGGTAAGAAAGAAAAGAAAATTAGGATTCAAAAATCTATGAGAAATTGGAAAATGAACTAACTTCTGATTTTTCTATTTCTCTTTTTTTTTTTTTTTCTATTCTTCTTTTTCTTCTTATTCTTCTTTTAAATTTCATTTTCTTGAAGCACTTCATAATCTTCTTTATTTTTAAAATTTTCTTCTCTTTTTCTCCCCCATATTTTTTTTATACTCTTATCAAGTATCAACGTTTCATATCTTTCACTCACTCTCTTTTCTTTCATTCTCATCGTCATTCCTAATTTCTCAGAGATAAGATGGGTATGACTGAATTTTCTGGTGAATGGGTAAATGTTGACGTGGCTTATCAAAGAACGTATCATAGTAAACTTTTCAATAGTCTCAAAGGGGTATTAGAAGGATAAATTTACATGAGTTGGGATATTTAAGTACAAACGAGCCAAAGATGGCCTTCAATCATGTCCTCCAAAGATGATAACCTTTCCTATTTGTCTTGAGTGGATATACAATATGTTTTAGCACATTAATATAAATTATAATGTCATGCAAAATCACAAGTCAAAGCGAAACATATGAGATCATGTAAAGATAAGTCATATTCAAAGATAACTTCGAGTGTAGGTAAGCACTCATCAAAGACGTAAAATTGGCTTTAAAGCTTACTGGACTTAATCTCCACTAAGATTCAATTCAGTTCATAATTTTAGATAAATTTTCTTAATTTTCAGATTTTCGAACTGACTTAAACACCATAACTTCTAAAGGTGGGTTTAAATTTTCATGTCAATTCCTAAATTGAATTTTTCTCTCCTAATAGCAATGATCAAATATGACACTTAATATTCTTCCAGTGAGATTATATAATTTAACAATTCCAAATTCTAAAAATCAATATTTTTTTTTTTGAAATAAAAAATACGAATAATACAGTACTACCCCCAAACCTGAATTGTGTAATGTCCCATTGTACCAAAATTGAGGTGTACCCCCAAACCTGCATCAAAATTCGTACAGACTGAGAAACAAAGAGGAAGTGAAAAGCATCATTGAAAATAAAGAGAAATTTATTAATTAAGATATGCTATTTACACTTATTGGAAAACATAAATTATTAAGACCTAAATCGACCTAAAAACAAACAAAAATTATAAAACAAAGAAAAACTAACAAAAATCATAAAATAAATCTCAAAACATCCTAAAAATCCTAAAAATCCTAAAGATATATCAATATCTTCTTTAAACATCAGCATCATGTCCCGATCCTGGCTTCAATTTTGAAAAAGCAAAATTCCACATCGTTTCGGTGATACGCCCAGGATTAGAGGAATCTGGAGTCACATCAGGGAGAGGCGAAGTATATGAGTCCAGATCAATCATCTCAATATCATCCAATTTGATTGGCGTGGGTTTGGCTGATCGATTGGTCATCTTTCTCGTTTGTTCTTCCCATATTGGAAGAGACACGAGATCAAGGTCCACCACATCAATGTTAGTGAGATCCATTGGAACCGATGTTTCATTGTGCCTTACCCTTTTTCTTACAGTTTTTTCCATCTTTTTCATGATAGCACAAGTGTGATAAGTTCTTCGGTCATTAATGCTTGATAGAATTGGGAAGATTAATTAATGATGACAAAATTGGCAAAATCCTCAGGATATTTGAAATAAATAGAGGAGTTGTAAATTATCTAAAAGACTCCTATAATGGAGAAAGAAGAGTCTTAAAATACTAAACTGCTAAATTTAAAAGATTTTTGACGACTCTTGCTTTTTTTTTTTTTTTTGAAAATTGCACACATCGATTGATCGATAAAATCCGATTTTTTTTTTTTTTTTTTTTTTAATTTTACAGTTTGGAGACTTTGGTTGCCTCCTAAGAAGCGCTAAATTTAGTATCGCTAGCCCGACATTCTAAACTTTCTAATTTCATCCCGATTGATCGGGATTACTTACCACAACTTTATCAAAATTCTCAATGATATTTTCTAAAAATGGTTTTACCCGTTGCCCATTGACTCGAAATTTACTACCATTTCGAGGGCTGGTGAGTTGTACAACAACACCCTCTAACCCACAGTAAATGATTTTCTTAAGATAGACTGATCATGGCACGTTTCATACGGTCCATGTAAGATTTTACACAGTCGTATGCATCGGCTCTTACTTCTTCCAACTCGGCAATCTCCAAGCTTTGTTTCTCACCAGCCTTTTGTAAACCGAAGTCCAGGGACTTGATAGCCCAATAAGCCCGGTATTTTAACTCAACAGGTAGGTGACAACTTTTACTAAAGACAATCCTATATGGGGACATTCCAATGGGAGCCTTGAATGCTGTTCGATAAGCCCATAGTGCGTCGTTCAATTTTAACGACCAATCCTTACGGTTAGGCTTTTTCATTTTCTCTAAGATGCATTTTATTTCTTGATTTGAAACTTCAACTTATCCACTCGTTTGAGGATGATATGGTGTAGCCACTTTATGTGTGATACCATATTTTTTCATTAATTGAGCAAAAACTTTGTTACAAATTTTTTTTCCACCATCACTAATAATAGCGTGTGGAGTACCAAATCTCGGGAATACCTCATTCTTAAGAAATTTAACAACCACTTTGTGATCGTTCGTCTTGCAGGCCATTGTCTCAACCCATTTTGAAACATAATCCAATGCAACGAGGATATATAGATTTCTAAAAGAATTCAGGAATGGACTCATGAAATATATTCCCCATATATCAAACACCTCAACTTCAAGAATTGGGTTTAAGGGCATCATATTTCTCTTTGAAATCCTTTCTAACATTTGACAATTATGACATGACATGCAGTGTTGGTGACAATCTTTGAAAATCATCGCCCAATAGAATCCACATTGGAGGACCTTTGTAGCAATCTTTCGTGAGCTGAAGTGTCCTCCACAAGATAACTCATGACAAAATGAAATAATTTTTGACTGCTCAGATTCTGGAATGCACCTTTTGATGATTTGATCAGCACAATAATTGAACAAGTACGAATCCTCGAAAAAATAGTGCTTCGCTCGTGGTAGAAAAACAACTTTCTCATTCTTATTCCAGTGCCGTGGTATTTGATCCGTCACCAAATAGTCAACCAGATCCGCAAACCATGGTCAATGTTCAATAGCGAACAATTGTTTATCGGGAAAATTTTCGAAATCGGGATCAGATCGTCAGATTTTTCGATAATAATTCAAGATAAATGGTCAGCCACCGCATTTTTAGATCCCTTTTTATCTTTAATTTTCAGGTCGAACTCTTGTAAAAGTAAAAATCACCTGATCAGACGAGCATTGGCATTTTTCTTCGCAAAGAGATAGCGAAGAATTGCATGATCAGTAAACACCACAACCTTTGATCCCAAGAAATTGGATCAAAATTTATCTAACGCGAAGACTGCTACTAGGAGTTTCTTTTCCGTGGTTGAATAATTTAACTGTGCATCATTCAGCGTGTGACTGCATAGTAAATTACGTGCAGGATTTTCTCCACCCTTTATCTCAATATTGCTCCTACTGCATAATCAGATGCATCACATTATCTCAAATGGTAAATTCCAATCCAGAGATTGAATTATTGGAGCTTAAACAAGTTCAACTTTAATTACCTCGAAAATTTTCAGACACTTCTCATCAAAGATGAATGGGACATCTTTGCCGAGTACGCTACATTGAGGCCTTGCAATCTTACTAAAGTCCTTGATAAATCGTGGATAAAAATCGGCATGCCCAAGGAAATATCTGATCTCCCTGACTGTTCTTGGTGGTGGAAGATTCGAAATCAAATCTACTTTCGTCTTATCCACCTCCATGCCCCTGGATAAAACTATGTGTCCAAGGACTATGCCACTTTGTACCATAAAATAACATTTCTCCCAATTCAAAACAAGATTCTTTTCCTGACATCTTGCAAGAATTAAAGATGGATTTTACAGACAGTTATTAAAATTGTTCCCGTAAATTGAAAAGTTATCCATGAAGAATTCCAGAAATCTCTCCACCATGTCTAAAAATATACTCAACATACATCTTTGAAAGGTGGCTGGAGCATTGCAGAGCCCAAATGGCATTTAACGATAGGAGAACATTCCAAAAGGACATGTGAACGCCGTTTTCTCCTGATCTTCTGGAGCTATGACTATCTGATTGTATCCAGAATAGTCATCGAGGAAACAGTAGTATTGATGTCCTGCTAGTCTTTCGAGCATTTGATCAATAAATGAAAGGAGAAAGTGATCCTTCCTTGTCATTGAATTCAACTTCCTATAGTCAATACACACTCTCCAGCCAGTCTGAACTTTTATTAGTATTAGTTCATTTTCTTCATTCTTCACCACAGTTATTCCAAACTTTTTGAGAACTATTTGTGTCGGGCTAACCCAGTTGCTATCAGAAATAGGGTATATAATCCCGGCATCTAACAATTTAATAATCTCCTCTCTCACAACGTCTTGCATTATTAGATTTAATCTGCGTTTTGGTTCTCTGGAGGGATTAGCGCTCTCTTCCAAATGAATTCGGTGCATACACACTGTTGGGCTAATCCCTTAATGTCCTTGATGGACCATCCGATTGCACTTTTGTGGTCTTAGAGTACTTCAATGAGCTGTTCCTCTTAATCATCATTCAATTTTGCTGGAATAATCACTAGATCAGTTTCATATTTTCCCAAGTATGCATATTTCAAATTGGCAGGGAGAGATTTGAGTTACAGCTTTGATTTCTCCTCTTCTCTTGATTTTTCTTTACATTCTTCTTCCTTGACCTCACCTTTCAGTTGCCCTTCATTGTCTCCCAAGAGTGGTGTCGAGTCTAGCATCTCATTAACTTCGTGGATCACATGATCAACATCGAAGTCTTTACCAAAATGGGTTAAGCAGACCTCCAAAGGATCCTTATATTCCGAAGCAAAGAATGTATTTTCCACAATACTATCAATCATGCATACTTGTGCATGTTCCTTATCTTCAATAGCTTGTCACGCAATGCATAAGATATTGAGTTCTATGGTCATGTTTTCGAATGACAAATTTATTATTCTATTTTGATAATTAATTAATGCATTTGATATTGCTAGGAAAGCTCTTCCTAAGATTATTAGGACAGTATTTCTCAGTTTGGGAATATGTTCGGTATCTAAGACAACGAAATCCACTGAAAAATAGAAAGTATCTACCTTAATAAGGACACCCTCTATTATTTCCCTGAGAATTTTGATTGATCCATCGGCAAGCTGAAGGGTCATTATTGTAGGCTTTAGTTTGCCCAGCTCGAGTTCCTTGTAAATAGAGTACAACAATAGATTAACACTTGCTCCAAGGTCTAAAAGTATTTGATCAATGCGATTCTCTCCTATAATGATTGAAATTGTATTTGATCAATGCGATCCTTATATTTAATCAGAAGTCTTACTTACAATACTGAACTTACTTGTTCTGCTAAGAAAGCTTTTCCGGGACATTAGTCTTTCGTTTGATTGTAACTAAGTCCTTCAAAAATTTTGTGTATGCCAGCACTTGCTGAATGGCATCTAAGAAGGGAATATTTATCTTTAACTGCTTGAACATTTTAATGATCCCTTCCTGATCGTGATTTTTCTTTGGTCCTATTAGCCTTTGAGGATCTGGGGCTTTGGGCACGAAACTTTTTTCTCTCTCATTCTTTTCTTCAATCTTTTTCCCTTGTTTCTCCTATTTTTCGATTTCCTCGTTCATCTTAATTTTATCCTCAAATTCAGACTTCTCGTCTTCTTTTGGTATTTTCACTTTGTTATCAATCTACTTTCCAGATCTTAATGTTATGATTGCTTTGATTTGTTACTGATTTTCTTCATGTGATGAGGTCGAGGCCTGCTCGACAACCATCTGTCCTCTTAGGTTTGGAATTGGCTGACTAGGAAATGATCTCTTTTCTCTTTCACATAAGAGTGTTGCCAATTGATCAATTTGAGTTTTTATCCTTGATATTGAAGAAGTATTTGATTGAATGAACTTTCACATATCCTCATTCTGAGGATATTGGTTCTGAGGATAACGTGGCGCGATGTTTCCTTGTTGATTATTGAATCTAGGTGGTAGAAAATTTTACGCAAAATCAGGTTGGCTCACGAGTTGTTGCGCGGGTTGGTTCTGATATCCCAACATTAGTTGTGAGAATTGATAATTTTGGTTAAATTACCTGGGTTGCCCATTTTGAATTTGATTTTGGTGAAATTGGTTTTCCACCCCCATAGTTCTGATATTGGAATTTCCCTTGACCAAATTATTGTTGTGGTTCTTGGTTGGAATTTTGATTTGAATAAAAAATCATCCCTTGTCCTCTAGCTTGAGGTTTTTGATTTCCTTGCTTCCATGAAAAAATTTGATGATATTTTTAACTATTTTGGTTGTTTTCATTGAAGGCATATCTCTAATTTCAACCGTTGGTGTTCAATGTGTTTAATTGTTCGCAAGAGTCTTTTGAGTAATTATGCATTGAGGGGCAACCATTAGATGTGTGCATTGGACTTTCACAATATGAGCATGGATCTAGTTATATATTTACACCACTCACGTTCTTTTTCAGCTTCAATTCCTCAACTTGTTGAGTGAGGAAATCTATTTTTGCCATAAGATCTGGTGTTTCTTTCACCACGTACAATCCTCATTTCTTTGTTGAGGTTCCTGCTTGGTCTCGATTCTTGTTTGGTTGATCTCGAGTTTTTGACAAGTCCCATTGTTGTGAATCTTCGGCCAACTTTTACAAGAATTGATATGATTCATTTTCCCTAAGTCTAAGAAATCCTCCACTGTTCATTGATTTGATCAAATGTCGATTGGCCTTATCCAATCTGTTGTAAAAACATTTGACCAATCTCCATTTTGAGAATCCGTTATGCCTACACTTCAATAAAATATCCATGAACCTATCTCAAGCTTCATAAAATCTCTTGTCATCTTTCTATGCAAAATAAGTGATTTCACGTCGTAAAGCATTAGTCTTGGCTATGAAAAAAAACTTTGACAAAAATTTCTTAACCATTTGATCCTAGGTGGCTATAGATCCAGCCGATAAAGAATTTAACCAGGCTTTGGCCTTATCCTTTATAGAGAAAGGAAACAAATGCAATTTCACAGATTCCTCACTGAAGTCCTAATATACTGAAGAACAGACTTCAAAGAAGTCTTTGATGTATTGGTACAGGTCTTCTGTATCCATGCTATGAAAAATTAGAAGGATTTGAATCACGTTTGTACGGATCTCAAATCTGCCACTAGGTGTGGCAGGGTATGTGATGCAAGGAGTGTTTGTGTATATGGGAGCAAATAACTCTCTCAGAGTTGGTCCTTCCTCATTTTCTGGTCGGTGATTTTCACAGTCGTTTGCATTCATCTCGACTTGAATTAATGTTTTAATTTGGGCTACTTGTCCTGCTCTGATTTGTTTTTGATTCGAACGATAAGTTCGCTCAATCTCAGAATTGAAAGGTTCTAAAGAGTTCTCTCTAGAAGACCTCATGTGCATACACAAGCTGCACAAATCCAGCAAAATTTTATCCCTTTTTTTTCGATTGATCGAGGGTTTAGGTCAATTGATCGATCGAGGGGAATCTTTGATTGGTTAAGGGTTTATGTCAATCGATTGAGAATTTTGAAATTCTAAATATTTGGATTATACAGGAGAGAGAAAGAGTGCGAAAAAAATAATATTTTTTTTTAAAGTCGATTGATCGAGTGGTTGGCTCGATTGATCGATCTCAATATTTTTTTATTTTTTCAATTTTTTTCTTAATTTAAAAAAAAAAAATACTAATTTAAACCTAGAGAAATTTCAAAAACTAATTTCTTATTTCCTAAAAATTATGGATTTTCTACGCCTAGATTCTCCGGCAGCGGCACTAAAAACTTAGTGTGATTTTAAATGTGTTTTACTCGCAAAAGTACGAATCGGTTTACAGATAGTGGGTGCAGAGTACGAGATCGTTTCCACGAGGATTGGTCAGCAAAGTTAAAAGAGAAAATAGTAATTAATAAAGAAATTACCACAAATCTAGCTCAGTATTTAACTAGTTTAAAGATTTTGAGAGTATGATGGATGAGATAAACACTAAACAATAATTAAAATTTAAACAGATACTAAAAGATAAAGATTGAGATACTAAATTCTCTCATCGTAGGTTTATCATTCATGCAATACAAATCTGTGATTAAGATATGAGATTCACAAAAGATGTCTATGTACAAGCATGAGACCCGAACACACATGAGTTCTAAATTACATATCTGAGATCACGGAGATGTATGATTAACATCCCATGAGCATATGATTAACACTCACACCTCAGATAATATTCAGAATCCAATCTCTAGGTAAATTTCATACTACCGATCTAAGATTAAGGAGATGTATGATTAACATCCCATGAGTATATGATTAACACTCATACCTCAGATAGTGGTAGAACTTAACCTAGAAAAGATAGTAATTAGATTAGAATCACCATTGCAAATATGAAATCATAGGGCATGATTAGCTCCTAGATATCAAATTGTAATCAAATTATATCCATATCAATAATAATATCAAGGTCATTAAAACAATCTCACATCTCAACCACTAATTTGTATTAATATAAATGAATACTTCGGATAGGGTTCATCAGATTCCCATCCTTAATGAAACTAGCCACATATGATAGAAATGAATGACAAAATAAAAACAAAAATTAAAGATAACATTAAAATACCGTAAAGAGCTTCAACAAAATTCACAAAAAACTTTAATCCAAGTCTGATACAATCCTTCTTCAGAAGTGCATAAAATGAAAAGGAAAACTAATCTAAATCTTCAAGCTCAAAGAAAAATGAATTCTCCAAAAACTGCCAGCTCTCTGGACTCAATGCCCTAGAAAACTCAAAAGCCCTAAAGTGACCATCCAACAAAAAAAAAACGGAGAAGATTTCTCCTCGAATCCTCATATTTATCTTTAAAATTTTTTTGTTTCGATTTGGATTAGTCGATTGATCGACTTAAATGGCCGATCAATCAATCAAATTAAAACTTGAATCTTAAGCTCAAATCCTATTTGTTATGTCGATGCATCGACGCAGTGAGTCAATTGATCGATATAACCAAATTATCCGAGGTCAATATGTTCTTTGCTTCACTGCTCCGGTGTATGTTGACTTTGCATTCTTTTATGCTCCTTAGTGTATTTAATGACCAATTTTACCTGAAACTCATAAAACTTTACAAATCCCATTAGATAGCTTTCATTGGATGACTAAATATAGGTTTTTAGGGGTAAACTATCATCATATTTCACTACTCATCACAAACAAATATAGTCTGATCAAAATTAGGCTATTGAATCTACTGGGTCAATACATATGATTGGCTTGGCCCAATGACCCGACCAGTGATCTGCACCGACCAATGATAGGTGGGCCATGATCTAAAGATCTATATTGTAAAAGATAGGAATGAAAATCAATCTCCATCATCTCATTCTAAAGAATCAATGGTTTTCAAGGGGACGGGGACGCGAGCGCATCCGAAGAACGCGTGAGCGCGTTTAGAGGTACCCTATAAATAAAGAATTTAGTCAGACAATTATGGTCCGATCAAAATTGGGCCATAGAATCTACTGGGTCAATACATATGACTGGCTTGGCCCAGTGATCCGACCAAAGATCTGCACCGACCCTGCCGAGACCCGATCTGTTACCCATTAAAAAAAAAATGCAAATATGAGACTCGGAAGAGTCGAACCCACAACCTATTGAGTAAAAAGTAAAGCAACACTAGTCACTTAACCAACTAAACAATTAAATTGATTCTAATTTTTTATACATCAAAAATTATATTAAGCAACCGCATGGTAAAGACTTTCAAAATATGGGGCCCCAAAAAATTTAGGGGCTCAAGGCACCCACCTCTTGGTCCTTGGCCCAGGGCCGGCCCAGAGTGTGCTTTCACTTGGGTCATTTTAAGATTTGGCTATGATGTGGCAACCCAAATTGATCACGTCATATGGAGCCATTTTCATGTTTTATATATATATATATATGAGTGTCCGAGCCTCTTAGAGCACCCGCCTAATCCCAAGGGCACATACACACCTCAAGTTAGCACCACTACAAAAATAAGGTGTTTCATAGGCATCCAAAATTGTCACCATTAACAAAATAATTGCCGCTACTAGTCATGTCACTACTGAAACAACAAAGTTTTTTGTTAATAGCGGCATTTTTGGTTGTTGCTAATAGTCTTATTTTTTCTAATGACATGTCGGGTCAGCACAGGATATAAATTCCTAGGGTGGTCTCAAGTAGGGGATTTAAACTCAGGTCTCCTGCTTTTAGAGGTAGGTACCTAGCTAGCACGCCTGACCCTTTGAGGCTGCATTTTCATAAAATTAAGAGAGACTTCCTAGTAAAATTAAATAAAATAATAAATGAGGTGTTTTTAATGAATGATAGCACCCCCTTTATTGTAACTATATGCACCTCATTTATTGCAAGGGAGCCATTACTTGCACACGCTTTTTAAGTGATTGCATCGAGATTAAAGAAAAACTTTGTATTTTAGGGATATGTGCCATGTGAAAACGTAATTTAGGCCGTCTGATTTAAAGTTCATGATCTATATATTCTTAGTGGATAAGATTGGAACAAAACACGATATTTATCATATGATCTATTGTTGTCAACCGCTGAATCAAATAATAGCCTTGACTATATTTAATCACATGATAAAGATTATATTTCATGCCAATCTCATCCACTAAGGATCTATTGATCATAAATTTTAAATCAGACGGCACCCTTATTGCATTTTCATGTCACATGTCTCTAAAACAGTCTTTTTTTAACCTCGGTGCGATCACTTAAAAACCGAGTGCAAGTAATGGCTTCCTTATTGCAAACACCTCAATTATTATTTAGTGCAACTTTATGAAAATGTCTTTCATAATTTTCACACATATATATATATATATATATATATATATATATATATATATATATATATATATCGCATCGGGTGTCTCAACCTTGCATTTGGACTAATCTGTTAAACTAATCCCTACCAGGTCATCGTGCCACATATATTTCACGATGTCAAGTACTTTACGTGGCAACCGTTTATCGCAATAGAGGAGTCATTTTGAACTCACGACCTTGGGAGAATGCCTAAGTTGTCAATCGTTGCGACAACCTCTTGCAGGTGAGTAGTTAATGTTAGATATTTGTGGTCAACACTTTAATCCATCTTTGAGTTTTCACAAAAAATTGGGTTGGCCTCTGGACCACATATATCTCGAGGTGATAAGAGACAAGTAATTTCCTAACAGAAGTTATAAGTTTTAACTCTCTTTCCTTAATGGGTTAGGAAAGTGAGGTGACCATTTAAGTAGACCACCATCCCCTCTTCTTCTTAACTTAGCATATTCTCATCTAGAGGCTAAACTTAAAAAATATAAGAGATAACGTGAACTCAAATTCTCTGACAAATACCACTATTGTGCCGATTCGAAAAGAAAATAAGGTATACATGTTTTTATAGAGATATATTTGATCGTATAATTCAAGTCTAGATCTTAAAAAATTCGAACAATTTTATTTGACTCTACATAATCAAACGCCTGGCTGATGAGCTGCTAGTAGTAGAAACCAAAGGATTGTTGTAAGAAAAGTGCAGAAGAAAAAGGGCAGCAAACTATGCATGCTTTCTATCATAGTCGCTTTGGAATTTGGGAATGATTTAACAAGAAAAAAAATTAGCACAAAATGGGGAAAAAAAAAAGAAAGTTGGAAAAATTGATAATAAAAAAATTATAGTAAAAGGAAAAGGTTACAAAATGGGGAAAAATAAAAGAAAGTTGGAAAAATTGATAATAAAAAAATTATAGTAAAAGGAAAAAGTTTTCAAGTTGCCAGGACCATACCTCAAGTTTTCATAGTGGCCAGGACCATACCTCAAGAGATTTCAAGTTGGAACCTCACCCGTTGTTAGCTACTCAGCAAGGATTTATCCTTAATTATTAAACTGGTATGCATGATGTGCAGGTGTTGCACACATGGAAGGGCTTAATTTATGAGTTTTCAAATCAAAGATTTTATTTTTCAAATATTGAGTTTTAATTTAAAATCTACTGTCACAAATGTAATTTTTCTAAAATGAAAAATATGATTTTTTTTATTTTTATTTTATTTTTTTATTATTTTGATTTTAAGAATAGAAAAAGAATATATAAAAAGTAATTGGAAAATTCACATTTCAAACACGTTCAAATCGGATAAAAGTAGATGAAAAGATGCTTTAATTTTAACATAGAAGCCATTATCTTTGATCAACTAAAAACAATTTTGATTGGCATCATCATCGTAGTCTTATCTCACTTATGTGGAGCCAACTTTATGAGTCGTTTTTCTCCACTCGATACTGATTTGCGTTAAGCTCTCCGTAACATTGCAATTTTTCTATCGCCCTTCTTAGTACTTCTCTCAATGTCCTCATTAATCTTTCTCTTCTCCATCTTTTTAGTCCTTCTAGCGTCTCAATCATTCATACAAGGTTTATGATCGAGATGCCCAAACAATCTCATTGCAATATACAATAATTTTTTTATATAGATGATGTCACTTTGAATCCTACGTGTAGGGTGTGCTCGGTCCCGTGAGTACCAGTGCCACATGATATGTTATCTAGCTCACGTGGGTAGTGCTTTGGCGCTAGCGGACCCTTTTCTCTTGATGATCTTGCAGGTGATCGATCGGTAATCATTCAACAAGTCGTAGGTCTACGTGTCCTCGAGGACTAGAAAATTATGCGGGTGGACACCCATAATTTATAAGGGAAGGGTTCTTCACACCCGTTTGTCTCGTGAAGAGCATACACTCTTTCATAAGAAAAATTGTTGACTACCTTGAATCTGACGCTGGAGATCAGTTTTCGGCCTAATCTTTAACAAAATAGATCTTGAGATAATGGCACACCTATTAGACGGTCAGATCGTGATTCCATATAGAACACATTCACGTGGAGCACGTCTCCAAAAGTGATCGTGAACATGAGCGTACTTATCAGATGATCACTTTTAGGGATTTGTGCCATGTGAAATCAACATGTGACCGTATGATAGGTGCACCTTGATCTTAAGATCTATTATGTGATAGATTAGGAATAAAAACTATCTCCATCTCTTATTCGAGAAACTAAAAGATTTTTCCTATGAAAGGCGTGTGGCCATGACAAAAAAAAATAGGTGCAAATAATGCCACCCAATTTATAAAACCCTTCCGTTCAGGTGAAAACGGAAATACCTACTTCAAACCAATTTATGAGATCTAATGCGGAAAAGGCTGCAAAGAGAATATTTGACCAGCCACCGTATGTTATTCATGCAGATTTGACTTTCACAGATGTTACTACAGTGCTCGGCTTAGAGCCTCTGTTAAAGTAAAATCCTAGAGTTGCTAGTAGAGATGTAAGTTTTGAACTCAACACGAAACCAAACCGAAAATTGAGCCTCCCGAACTGAATCGCACCGAAAACTGATTCAAACCAAACCGAACCCCAATTCGGTTTGGGCAGCCCAAAACTAAAATCGAGGAAGTAGGTTGAGTAAACCAAAAAAAAACTAAATAAAAATAAAAAAAATACATTAAAAAATAAATAAAATAGGTACTTTACCTACACCGAACCGAACCAAATCAATTTCAATTTCAAAAATAAAAAACATAAATAACCGAATGGGTTTCGATTTGGTTCGGTACACCGAATTTACATTCCTAGTTGGTAGAGGAATAAAAGTGTAATATAGGCGTTGACATCCTAGAAAAGTACCCTAGGCTAGGAATTTTCCATAAAAATATGACTGATTAGACAATTCTAGCCATCTGATCAGTAGTAGTATGCAAAAGCTTAATAAATGAATAGCTTAACTTAAGTCGCATTTAGTTTTATGACTATCATTAGGGGTTGCAAATGACCGGGCTTGATCCCGGTCCAACTCGGCCTACAATGGGCCTTTTATGAGCTCGGTAGGTAGGGCCTACATATAAATGAGTGAATTCATAATTAGTAAGCTGAATCGGTATGGGCTAGTTCCAAAAGCCTGAGAAAAATGAACCACATAAGCAATTGGGTTCTTTTATATAAAAATTGTCTGAGCTGGGCTGTGGCCTGGCTGGACTGGTTTGTAATGGGTCGAGTACAGGCTAAGATGAGTAGGCCTGATTCATAAATGGACTGACCCGGACAGGCCCCATTAGGAATATGCATAGTGATCAAATTCGCCATATTTTTTGGAAAAAGTTGTGAATAATTGGCCAATTTTTAAAAAAAGAAGTAAAACCCGAATTATTCAAAATTTCTAGTACAATCCGAATTTTACGAATTATACGCGAATTAAACAACTTATTTCTGAATTAATCCCGATTTTGATCACAAACTTATTATTATTATTATTATTTATTTGTATATAGTGTATTTCTTTTTTCTTTTCATTTTTCAAATTTTGATCATATTTTCTCCCAATTATGCCAGATTTTTGGTCAGTATGGTAATATGGCTGAGATGGAGCAGCTCCCATAGTAACAAATTTCGTTTTCGGTAATTTTTTGGTGGGGGGTCATTTTGGTACATTTTAGAATAATTTCGATACCTTTCAAAAAAATTCGAGAAAATTTCAGTGATTAAAATTATAAAAAAACTAAACATAAAAAAAAATACTGAAAATTTCAAAATTTTGCCAAAAAATACTAAAAAATATCAAAAATATTGAAAAAATACCAAAATTTTCATTTGATACCCTTTTCGGCGAAATTTGTCAAAATGGTAGCTCCAAGAAGCCCAATTATAATCTTGGAGAGCTTGCAAACGGACGGTTAGATCGTGTGTAGACAACAATCTGATCAACGGTTTTGTATTTCTGATAAGCATAATTTTCTAGTTGAAGTCCATCTACTTGATGAACTAACATTTCAACGTCTATGATCGATGAAAACATATCCCACGTGTATAATTGTGGTTCATGCACTGAAGTTGATACACTGGCTCATCTACTTAACACTAACCCAGTCGGTAAATATACCATACTCAATTGATGACTCCAACTGGTTTTCTACATCTTACAAATTTCACTAATTATCAATCCAAGCCATTTAAAATGACTTATAACGATTAAAATTAAACCAATCAGACTCTACTGACCATCTGATGATCATCAATCACGTATCAAACATATCAAGACCACCAACACTAATACTTATTAAAACATTCTATATTTGGGAAGATGATATTTATTAAAGAGGAAAGAGTTAACCCAAGTGGGTCAGAAACTTAACTCAAGATTAAGAACCCCAGTTAAAATGTGTGGTGAATAACCAACAGCGCACTTGCATTCTCTAATCTCATCATCCACAATTACAAAAACCAAAAGAAGGTTTTCGATCTTCTCTCTCCTATCTCCTCTCTCCTCTCTCCTCTCTCTCTCTCTCTCTCTCTCAAATCTTCTGCTCTCAACCTTCCGACCGTCTCCCATCCATGGAACCAAACACCACCAACAAAACCCAGCGGCCAAAAAACCCCAAAACCCCTTAAATGTTGAAACACCAAACCCTAACTTCATCGCCACCACCCACATGGACATAACAACCGAAACAACACCACCAAAACCCAAACCCTTATCCTTCACCAACGGCGCACTCAAGAAACACCACCACCCCGTGTACCGCGAATGCTTAAAGAACCACGCGGCGAGCCTCGGAGGCCACGCAATAGACGGCTGCGGTGAGTTCATGCCCTCCCCCACCTCATCTCCTTCCGACCCCACCTCGCTAAAATGCGCCGCGTGCGGATGTCACCGTAATTTCCACCGCCGTGACCCGCATCCCCACCCGCACACCCACCACCACCACCACCACCACCACAACCTTGAAGAGATAGTGGGTCCCACCTCAAAGTCACCATCTCCACCTCCCTACTTCCCGTCGGCACCCCAGATGCTACTTGCTCTCAGCACAGGAGTCGCTGCCATCGGAGACGATGACGATCGAACGGTCACCAGGAAGCGATTCCGCACGAAATTCAGTAAAGATCAGAAAGAGAAGATGCTGACGTTCTCGGAGAAGCTGGGTTGGAAGATGCAGAAAAAAGATGAAGGTATGATAGAAGAGTTTTGTAGAGAGATTGGGGTGGGTAAGGGAGTTTTTAAGGTGTGGATGCATAACAATAAGCATAATCTGAAAAGAGGGGAGTTGATGATGAACAGTAATAGTGGTAATAGTGGTCATCATCATCTTGATGTTGATGATGATCACCTCAACAACAACAACCATGAGACCCATTTCACCAACGGGTCTTCTTCTTCTTCTTAGATAATTCACTTGTTGTTGGTAGATTTTTTTTGTCTGTTTTTTTTTTCTGGGTTTAGTTTTAATGGAAAAGAACTGAAAATGGGAGAGGTTTTAATTTCAGAGGATTGTCTTTGGTTCATTGGTGCACGTTGTTGATGTTGTGGCTGATATGGGTATTAATTATTATTCACATTTCATTTTTCAAAAAATATTATTCACATGAGTTGCAGGGGATGGAGTTTGTGCATCTTTCTCTAGGTTTTATTATTTTTTATATTTTATATTTTTAAACTCTTTCTTAATATAGTTAATTTTGTCGGGTTTCTTTTTTTTTTTAATTCTTTTATGCCATTTTTGTTTTATTTAAATTATATTCTCTCTAGAAGAGAGAGAAAAAACTTATCCATCAGTCGATATTACGAGGCATCATCAAGGATGAAGCGCACTCTCGTGAAATTTGTCGAAATTGATAGACACGATTTTCGGGGGTATCGATATTTGTGTGAATCGCGTTTTGACTGCATTGGTTTGTTATATGTCGCTTCATAAGTTTTATAACCTTATGACGCGTATGAGAAGTGGTCAACTTTACTTGGGGTTTGGATTTATAACCTTTTGGTGAATTATATGGTAGTTCTTTGCAGTATGCAATAATGGTAATTCCCAGTTTCAGCAATTATTGCAATTTTACTTTCATTCAGACCGTTAAATTGTTCTCTTTTAGAAGGTCAACAAAAAAGTGAAAAAGCTTGCTGATGGACGATTCAGATCGATTAGTGTGTTGGAGTTAAAATAATGGCTCTTTACTTGTTTAAATGCTCTTCCACCATTAAAATGATACTTTTTATCTAACACTATCAAAAGTGTTATTTATCATTGTGCCATAAGATACACGTCTATGATCAACCTAAATTTCTAAAGTGGCAATCTATTTGTGAAACATGTCATATCCAAAGGATCACAATTCTAAGTGGATATAAATCAGTCAATCAGTGAGCTTTAATATCAATCATCAAAATTATGACCAATCGTTGGTATTAGAGTACAGAGATTGGATGGTTTGAATATCCCAAAATGTTTGATTTTTGAAATTATAACCCTTCCTTCAATTGTTAATAAGTCAGTGAATGGTGTAAGATCGTTTAAATACCATTTGGCACTTTAAAACTGTTGACCATGGTATCAAGTTTTGACTAATAACGATATGTATTGGTATCTTGGTCAACAAATGCCAAGTCGGCTCTGATATAGTATTGGGGCCATATCGGTATTAGTCGAGACTTCCCTAATTTGATCTTTTGGTTTTAATAAAAGTATGTCGGTATCGGCCGATATTGATGCGCTTCGGTCCTCCATGGATTGGTACCCTAGTTGATACCTTGTCATTAATTGTTTGGAATCACACGATGGATATAGATTTGGGGCCAAATCTTCCAATGTAGGGTGAAGAATAATTGGTTGCAAATATAGGGAAGACAATTTACATATAAGGGTAGACAATTTAACAAACTGTGCTATAGATATGTATGGGATCTTTGCGTAAGGTCTAATGGACCCTCACTTAGCTGATAAAGGTTGACTGGTATGGGTGTCAGGGGCTCTGATAATCTGTGCTGTCTGCCTTTGACAGATGTCCATGGCTAAAGCGCTAACTTAATCTGCAGTTTGGTACGTAGGACCCTCTGATAAATTTTATTCTGAATTGAAATTGTTCATACCCTTAAACGGTAAATACCGCCGATATTTACCGATTCAGGTGTAAAACCATTTGTACCGGAATGGAAAAAACCCTAACCGAGATTTATACCCCTAACCGTCTGGTTAAAATTTACCATGTTTTGAAATTTAATAAGTCAAAAAATGATGACGACCAAAGGATTCGGAGTTCATACCAAGGTATCAAAATTGGTATAGGTTTCGGGTATCGATTTACCGAGGACTAATATGACTCAGCGGATACCGATAAATATCTCCCTATTTAACAAAAAAATAAAATAAATCTAAGTCTCAACCGCTGCATGTCCATGTTTGGAGGCAGACCAACTAGCAGGGTGGTATTTTTAATAGGTTAAATTTGGATTCATTTTTCATTTAGCTCAAGGAAGGAGGTTAACAAGTCATGTACAAGTTGACCCTAAGCCCGTTTTGAACCTGACCCATTTGACCCCTATCTTTAGCATTATAAAGCAAGGAGGTAATTGAGGTCTGTTTTTTTTTTTTTTGCTAAAAAGTTTATTTTTGAGACATATTTCTCTTATTATCCCTTTATTTTTAAATCAAATAGCAGGCAACCGAGAGTAAGGGCAGTTCGCATTAAAAATAAAAAAAAAATAAAAAAATAAGGGCAGTTAAAATATAAAGAATAAAATAATTTTACTTTTCTAAAAGTTACTTGTACGAATTCATCTATGTTCCCAAGGAGTATAGATGTATTCTGGAGAATAATATAATTTTTTTTTTTATGCTTAATATGGAGTGATTTTAATTATCCAAATTTCAAGGCTGAAAAATATGCATGATGCAGATTAGTAAATTTTTTGAAGATGATCTATTTATTTATTTTAAAGCCTTAACATTGATTAATTTTAATGATCTAAATTTCAATGCTCAAAAATACATGATGGAAATGGGTAAATTCTTTAAGATGATTTAAACAAAGCTAACCTTATTCCACATTAGCCTTGAAAGACGCTTGAGCCGAAATTGTTGTCATCCCTTCAGATAATTTTTATTGAGTGCTTCTCCTTCGATGTACTTTTTTTTCTTTTTGTTAGAGGGTTTTTCTCGGATCCTTTAGTTTCTGATGTGCTAAGGTTTCCCATGTCTTCCCCAAGTACTTGTTTGATTTTCTCCTTGTCTTCCGATTTTTTCAGAAAGTAATGTTTGGGTGTTAGCCTATGTTTTTGTCAGTCTCTCTGAAGCACCAATTTAGGGTTTTCCTTACTTAATACAAAACTAACTTTAAAAAAATTAGTATAAAAGATAAAAGGATAGTTCTATTTCCACCAATCAAATCTCTACACCTACAAGCACCAAACTGTTAATTTTTTTTTTTTTGTTTTTTTAAAGGAGCACCAAACTATTAGTTGCTTCCACTTAATATTTGAAAAGTTATAAAAGCACCTACTTATGTTTTATTGTTTTCTAATGTATGTACCCATTCATTGTCCAAAGCACTCACTTTTTCTTCTTCATTCCTTCATTGAACCTCTAAACCACAAACCCTTTAGAAACTCATCTAAAATCAACACACTTGATCCAATAAAAACCCACCCCATTTCCACCCAAAACTCTCTTGAAGCCTTAATATAATCCATAAATCCACCAAATAGAACCAACTGTCGCGTTGTCTTGTCATCCAAGGAGATGATGTAGTCGTTCCAACTTATCTGATTGTCAAATAATGGCTTTTCCTTCTTTCTCCTTCATCATGTTCTACTACTACTTCCTCCAACTTGGGCAAGGACATTGTCTTTGGTGAGTTATCGAAGCCCTCTCTTTTTTTTCTTACCTTATCAATATGAGATTTGTTGTAAGACTGGAGATCACCGATAATGTGAGTATGTTTGCCGTGAACAAATGTACACATTGTTATTTTAATGAGGTTTTTTTTCCCATATAATTAGCACACAATGGCTACATGGCCACACGTGCCAACAATATCTACAAATTTCAAAGTGAGAATTGATGAACTTCCATGTGATAAGCCGAGAGATGGCGTGCTTGGTGGCTAGAAACTCGGCTTCGTTGTTGGTGCAAACCCCGTGCGTGATGCTGAACGATTACATAGTGACTGTAGAGGAATCAGAGATGTTGCAGCCACCTTTGGCCATCCAGGGATTGCCGAAGGAATATCCGTCAAAATTTATCTTTACCCAATTTGGACGGAGAGGGCTCCACTTCGCGCTCAGGGCTTTACAGATTCTCCAGCACCAAAAGACCTGAGACCACTTTCAATGCATGGAATCGTTCGTAACATTTCCAAAAGACTTGTTGAGAGAGGCCCAATTGATCAGGAGGTGTATATGTTTAATCCAACATCGGGTATTTATAGCCTTGTCTCTCCTTTTATAAGATTTTGATCCCCTTGTCAATTGATTTTGAGAGAGATACTCAAATTTCCCAAGGGTATACCATGGTGATTATGATTATAATTATGTGCACTAGTCTAAAAAATTATAAGTACTGTTAAAAATACTGATGGTTCAAAAGGCATGCTATCATATATATGGAATAAGGAGAGAGACAACGCTATAATTTACCCGATGTGAGACTAAACTTCAATACGCCCCTGCATGTGTTGGCAAGACTAATTGAAATCATGTTTACAATTGAACTGGGAGACGTGGAGTGGAGAAAGGCATATGCTGATGCCATAATAAATTCGGAAATCCATCTTAAAACCAATTGACAATGAGTGGAGGGGCCAAGGATATTATAAGGGGACAGAAAAGTCTTACCTGAAATGGTACTAAACTTCAACAGGATTCAGCCAAAACCTCATCTTCATGGGAGGATACAAATCACTCGATCAAAAAAAGTTTTTTTTAACCACCGTCACCAAACTCATGAATTTAATTGTATGTTTTTTAAAAATTTGTGAAAGTTACAAATGCTTTGCAAATAATTGACGATTTTTTTTTCAATAAATTGTGATTTTTAATATATTTTATTAAATATTTCTTGATACTTTTTCCCTGAACTTGTCAAACCTTGACTTGGTGACTGCCGCATTTTGTACGGCTGAATTGCATAGAGAAGGTGTCGCCCCATGGATCGTGTACCTCCCGCACTTCGATTGTGAAACCTTGTCTTAAGCCTTTCTCACTTAGACAAGGTTTCAACCCTAGTTAAATATTTGGGTCTAAATAAGTTCTTAAAAAAACCTAATTGGACCAGCAATTAGATAACTCAATCGGGTTCGATTCGTGTGGGGTTTGTTCGGGTAGTGAACCATCTCTTACCTTGGGATACTCACGGATCACCAGACCATTCGACCTGACCCGCTGACCGCACCATTCCAATTAGCTAGTTCCAAACGGCCGTCGACCGGTCAATTTTTATTTTATTTTTATCGTATTTTATTAGCCTTCTATATGATAGAGCACCTCATGAAAAGTTTACTATTAAGCAACATGATGCCCGCATCAGAAATTCAATTCAGAGGGCTAGTCCTTGGACGCCCTATGCGAGTTCCTAAAAAGAAGCCTTAGCCTTCTTTGTATTGAATTTAGTTACACCTTTAGATACAGGAGGCCCTATTTCTCGCATACCATTTAGGGCCCTTAGCTGACTGTCTCTTGGGTGAGGGCCGGCCTCACCAATTCGGACAGTTCATTTTGTAATTTGGATTGGGCCTATAGATCACACATTAGAGATTTAACGTTTAAACATACGATCCATGCATTTTAAGCCCAACTCTGTTCATTTCTTATATACGAGGCTGCTTTCTCACCCAACCTTCTTCAGTCCGCATGTATTGATCACCTTTGAATCGAGGGCATACCACTAGATGGTTGATTTTTCGTTCCCATTTTTTGCTCAATGTATCTATGGATCGTGGGCGTACCACTAGACGAGTGATTTTTTAATATACATCTCAAAAAGTGACCCTAAAATCATGACCCCCATCACGCTTAAGCATGATTTTAGCATCACTTTTTTAGATGTGTGTCATGTGTAATAAAAAATTGACCGTCTGATGGTACACCCACATTCCATAGATCCACTTTGCAAAAGATGAGGATGAAAAATGACCTCCACTATCTTATTCAAAGACAATCAATGCATGCCAGGTGGAGGAGATGGAGTGAAAAAACAATCTTTTGAGATGGGTATAACGGTACCCATATATATATATATATATATATATATATATATATATATATATATATATAATTTAATTTTACGTAAATATAAGTATGATAGGCCGTAACAGTAAATTCACTCTTTCTCGAGTTTGGTAGGTTGTGTTTGGGTTAGCTCTTATAAGAGCAGAAGCAACTCTTTACTTTCTCTTTGTCAAAACAGACAAAATTTAATTACTTAAAATAGTTCTCCATCGAGCAAATGAGGAAAGGAGCTATGTTATCAAATATAAAAGTAGTTCTTTGCCGGAGCCAAAAAGTGAAAGAGTTGCTTTTTGCCCCAAAAGAGCTAACCCAAACGCAGCCATAAAGTTGAGGTAGAGCCCAAAAGTTACATCTTAGAAGGGTTCAAACTGTGTTTGGGTTAGCTCTTTTGGAGCGAAAAAGTGGCTCTTTCGCTCTTTGGGCTTAGTGGACAATTGCTTTTACATTTGATAACAAGCTCGTCCCAATTACTCTGGCGGGGAGTTATTTTAAGTACTAAAATTGTTCTCTGTCTAGACTTTATCTTCTCCGACATAGAGTCCCTGCTCTTATAAGAGTAAACCCAAATGCAGCCTTCTAGTCTAAATAGGGCTTTATTGACCCGGACCAGGCCCGAGTAAAGAATGTGGCCCAATTTTTTAGAAAACTCAGATCACATACTTAAGTTACTTAGAGACGTAGCATGGTTGCCAAGTGTCCTTAAGTGTCCCCTACGAAATCCTCTTAAAGTTGACACTTTACTAATTGCTACGGCTATTTAATTACTTAAACTAAAATAATATAATAAAAAATTAAGCAAAGAAAATAAAAAAACAAATTAAATAAGGGCATTACCAAATATAGTAACTAAACAAATATTATATAATGGGCGATTATGAAACGAATCAGGTTAGACTTTGTCTAGACATGCATGCCAGAAGTGACGTGTCAGATGTGGGAGCACCCTACGTGCCCCTAAGTGTGGGCGGATCAAAAGAAAACGAAAGGCACAAGTGTCCATAAATTGCCCAACATACTCTTTCTTTTAGATAAGCGAGAAAAGTAGTTGGTTGCCAGTAAGCAGTGACAGCATCAAGTTTGCAACCAGGCTGGGTGGAAATGGGCCGGGTTCGGGCTTCGGATCACAAAAACGTCAGGTGGGTCTTGATTTGGGCTTACTCGATAACAGAAAGTGTTTGCCACTCTGAACCCTGCAATCAAAGTGTTTTTTTAGTGGATTGCATTTTGGGGTGGAAAAAAAACCGAAAACTGAAGAAACCAAACAAAAAAATTCCAATCCGAAGCCGAAACTGGGTTTGGGTGCCGAAACTGAAAATAAAAAACTGACTCTAAAAACGAAAAAATAAATGAAAGAATTAAAAATGAAAATTTGGGGTTTCAGGGAATGTGGATTTCGGTTTCAATTTTGGTAAACCGAACTTTCACCCCTACTTGAAATGTGGTTAAGTTGTAGGGGTAAACCATGCGCTCAAATCATTTGCACGCCACCCAATCTAAAGATCAAGTGTCATTGCAACATTTACAAGGTCAACCAACCATCATTAACAAAAAATAAAATTTATATTGTTAATTTGGTGGTCAAAGGTTAAAAAGGTTAATGTAAGGATAGTGACAAAAGGTTAAACGAAAATTTCGAAGAAATTTCGATATTTTTCGATAATTTTATTTTTTTGGCGAAATTTCGAAAATTTAAATTTTTGATTTTTTTCTTTTTCTTTTTACTTTTTTTTTAATATATTTGCAATTTACATAAATGTCCGAAATTTACACCACACGGCTGCAACACTTGCTTAAGCGAATTGAGAGCCTTTTATAGAGGTGGCTAGTGCCTTTTTTTCTCCTCACGGATGTGGGACTAAATTCCATTTAAAAAATTACTTTCCCACCCGTCCTTCTTCAGTCGGCATGCATTGACTGCCTTTGAATCAGATGATAGAGGTCATTTTTTGTCCTTGTCTTCTGTACAATGGATCTATGGATCATGGGCGTTCTATCAAACGATCGATTTTTTTATTACACATGGCACACATATCAAATAGTGACCCTAAAATCATATGACCCTCATCACGCTCAAGCATGATTTTAGCATCACTTTTTGAGATGTGTGTCATGCGTAATAAAAAATCGACCATATGATGGTACGCCCATGATCTATAGATCCATTGTACAAAAGATGAGGATGAAAAATGACCTCCATCATCTGATTCATAGGCGATCAATACATACTGAGTGGAGGAGGTGGGGTGAAAAGGCAACCATTTTGGGTGAGTATAACGGCACCCTTTGTCAATTTGTCTTCTATAGTTCTATGCTTGAGCTCGGCGTCAGTGCTTGGCCACTTGGATCAATTGCTTAAATATATTTTTTATATATTTTTAATCCCCGAAATTTTCCCAAAATTTTTCAAAAATGTATCGAAATTAATCTGAAATGTACCGAAAGGACCCCCCACCGAAAAATTACCGAAAACGAAATTTGTCACTATGAATGTAAGGTGAAAAAAGTAAATTTTCTAATTTTTTTTCCCTATAAAATTAAAGCAATTGGTAATATAAACCCTTAGAAGATGTTGTGCAACGACCCCTGTTCCAAAGATTTGATCCCAAGCCGCCAGCCCGACACCTTCGATGCATCGAGGCCTCGCTATACCCTTCCACTCTGATATGTTCTCTCTCTCTCTCTCTCTCTCTCTCTCTCTCTCTCTCTATGATCGCTCTATTTTCGCTCTATCAAACATTCTTAATTTTTTATTTATTTTTATTTGGTGTGTGTCATCTACATTAAAGATGGTGCTCCCCTTCTATTTTTTAACGTGAATAAAGAATCCAAATGCGAGAAAATGATAAATTCCTAGTGATTCTTAGAGGGCTGGAATCTATAGAATCTTCAAATCCAGTTCCAACCTTTTCCTGGAAAACATGGAAACAAACTCTTTAACTCATCAAGGAAAAGGAGAGGAGATGTATCATTTCTATTAGGAAACTAATTGTCTCCTATTGCCTGGAAATATGAGTGGTCCAACCCAATTTCAATAAAGATATAGACGATTTAATGTGTTGACCACATAGAAATTCCAAGACCAGTTACTAGTCCAAAAGTAGACACTTTGAGCAAAAAGATAAATTGTATCATATGGTTTTGAACATTGTCTTGATTAAGCTAATAAAATCGAAACAGAAAAATAACCATATATACTACCTCAAGCCATATATAAACACAAAATCCAAACAGAAAAATATATACTAGCTAAAGCCAAATATTGAACAAGCCTTCTTCGATTGCACCAAATAAACACAACATCCAACAACAAAGACAGATAACATCTAAGCAACAACCAGCTCCTTTGTCAGCCAACATCAGAATATTTTCCCTGTTCGCCTCTGTATACTGCTCTTTACAAAATCATTTAGGTTGTGTTTAGGATTGCTAGGAGGCAAAGAGCAGCTCTCTCCATTGGCGCAGAGCACTTTAATATGAGACTGTATTTAGCTGTAAATGCTCTTAGTTCTTTCGGAGAGGTGAAAGAGTTGAATTTGCTTCTCTTTAGAAGAGCAATTTAAACTGGCTCTTTTAAATGGGCTGCTCTTTGGCTTCAAAGAGCAATCCCAAACACAGACTTATTTTATTATGGAGATGAATTGAGGTATATAAGAGATAAATGGAACAAACTAAAACATGCCCTTATTTCGGCTTTGGCAATCTCCACTTTAAAATTGCCAACATAGCCTTTTTCATATAGCTCAAAAAGATCAATATATCTAACCACCTCTTGAAATGTTGAACAAGTAAAAGGCTCATATATAAATTGAAAGATTAACGTGTATAGAAAAAATGATCAACAAGCATAAGATAGCAAACTGCACCATGGTTGCACCATAATTCATTTTCACCGTTCTTTGAAAAAATTCAAACTGCACAACGTTTGCTGATCTTAAACTTTTTTTTTTTTTTTGTTATTTAAAGGAATAATTAAAGAAAGGATTGAACTTATCATGCAAAAGAAAGGAAAACAATACCATGAACTCTATTTGTGTACAAAATCATTCCATTAAACTTTACAACATATGAAAAGAAGTAATTTTTGAGTACATGAAATCAAAATATTCGAATTTTTTAGTTGTGCACAATACCATTTCATTCACTTTTGCACTATAAACTTTTTTATGAACTATATTCTCTGCTGCCATAGGGAATCTCTCATCAGTAGTTATCCTGTTTGTCGTGAGATTCTTGGCATATTAGATGAGCTAAATGATAAGGAATTTGGATAAGAAGCTCCAAATCAGTAGCTATCCTGTTTGTGGTGCCACTCACTGGATTAGAAGTTCAAAATTTTAAAAAGTGGATCAATATTTCAAGGTACCATAGGTGTTTGGCATGAAATTTTTTGAAATTTTTAATTCAATGATACGACCTTAAAAAAACTATAAATAGGAAAATAAAATATATAAACCAAACAATGTATATCCTCGCATTTTAAATTGATGAATTCATTACCTTATATGAACCACTAAGAAGATTCGCTCTCCCTAATAAAACATCGAGAGACAAGTAATAAAGGAATGCATACAAACATCGAGAGGGGATGAAAGTTGTTTTTCCTCTTTTTTCCTTGTAGTTGTGTCGGCTTATGCTCCTTCCTCGGTCGAGTGGAGCTTCTCACTCCATTGATTAGCAGAGTTTTCCCTTTAGGGTGTGGTTTGTAAGTCTTGATTTTTCTTTTTTAATGAAAGGATGAACCGGCAGATGGACTTCTTGATGTATCACACCCTGCGGTACATCTATCCGTTAGACTCTCAGCAGCATCTCCCGCAGGAGGAGGCGCGGACTGTGGGCCGGACCGCTTTTCACTCGGATGCAGCTTTTCACGCGAGTACCTCTGCTGCTAATGCATCTGGCTCGGCGCCCCAGCAGCCAGAGCAGCCTGCTGAGACGAGTCAGCCACCACCGGCTGAGACGAGTCAGCCGCCGCTAGCCCAAACTGAGCAGCCCGCTCCAGCACCAGATCAGCCAAGAGAGGAGACGGCATGAGCACCTGACGATAGCATTTTAAATTGATGAATTCATTACCTTATATGAACCACTAAGAAGATTCGCTCTCCCTAATAAAACATCGAGAGACAAGTAATAAAGGAATGCATACAAACATCGAGAGGGGATGAAAGTTGTTTTTCCTCTTTTTTCCTTGTAGTTGTGTCGGCTTATGCTCCTTCCTCGGTCGAGTGGAGCTTCTCACTCCATTGATTAGCAGAGTTTTCCCTTTAGGGTGTGGTTTGTAAGTCTTGATTTTTCTTTTTTAATGAAAGGATGAACCGGCAGATGGACTTCTTGATGTATCACACCCTGCGGTACATCTATCCGTTAGACTCTCAGCAGCATCTCCCGCAGGAGGAGGCGCGGACTGTGGGCCGGACCGCTTTTCACTCGGATGCAGCTTTTCACGCGGGTACCTCTGCGCTAATGCATCGGCTCGGCGCCCAAAGAGCCAGAGCTCTTGAGACAGTCGCCACCACCTGAGACGAGTCACCGCTAGCCTAAACGAGCCAACACCAGATTAGCCAAGAGAGGAGACGGCATGAGCACCTGACGATAGCATTTTAAATTGATGAATTCATTACCTTATATGAACCACTAAGAAGATTCGCTCTCCCTAATAAAACATCGAGAGACAAGTAATAAAGGAATGCATACAAACATCGAGAGGGGATGAAAGTTGTTTTTCCTCTTTTTTCCTTGTAGTTGTGTCGGCTTATGCTCCTTCCTCGGTCGAGTGGAGCTTCTCACTCCATTGATTAGCAGAGTTTTCCCTTTAGGGTGTGGTTTGTAAGTCTTGATTTTTCTTTTTTAATGAAAGGATGAACCGGCAGATGGACTTCTTGATGTATCACACCCTGCGGTACATCTATCCGTTAGACTCTCAGCAGCATCTCCCGCAGGAGGAGGCGCGGACTGTGGGCCGGACCGCTTTTCACTCGGATGCAGCTTTTCACGCGAGTACCTCTGCTGCTAATGCATCTGGCTCGGCGCCCTAGCAGCCAAAGCAGCCTGCTGAGACGAGTCAGCCACCACCGGCTGAGACGAGTCAGCCGCCGCTAGCCCAAACTGAGCAGCCCGCTCCAACACCAGATCAGCCAAGAGAGGAGACGGCATGAGCACCTGACGATAGCATTATATTGTGATCACTTTTTAGAAATTTTTGTGCTGTTGTAATTAAATTCTCGATTGTAATTATGGAGAACAGAAAAGGAAAATTGTAAATTTTGAGAAATGAATAGAAGACAGTTTCGTTTTAATTACCAATGTTCTTTTTACAGCAAATTGTCCTCCAGTTTATAATCAAGATTATGCATGTGTTGATGTACTAAGTCAAAGTGTACACGGATCTGTGGCATTCCCTGTGTGGGGGGACCCCAGTGACACACCTTTAAGTCTATTTTCGAGGACGAAAATTCTCAAGGTGGGGAGAATGTAATATCCCGAAAATTTGAGAGTTAAACAGTGACCTCGGGATCTGTGCCCAACTTGTCGTAGGTTTGATCAAGTGATGATCAAACAGTGGACTCATGAAGGGATAAACTGATGTGATGTCAATATGACCTAAGTGTAGTGTATAGTGTGAATTAGTGGTCATGTACACTTATCTCTGGTGTATGTGTTTAACATACAAGCTGGAGAGAGGATATAAGGGTTTTAATAAACCTAGTTGCTTTAATTTGGTTGGTGAAAGAGAGTTAAGAAGAGAGAGAGAGAGAGAGAAACCAAGAGGAGTTATTGAGCTAGAATTTAATGCAAATCAAGAGGAGATTAGAGCATTGAATGCTAGATTCAACGCATGAGGAGCCGTTGAAGCGAAAGCTGGAACCCTAGCCATCATACCCAACAAATCAATCCTTTAAGGGATTTATTGAGCTAAGTTTTATTAGATTTTAACACATAAAAATTTGATGAGTTTAATTCAGTCAAGCATAGTTAGAATAATAGATTAAAGACCTAGAAAAGAAAGAAAAATTGATAACGAAAAGATTTGGAAGAACAACCCGAAAAGGGGCTGAATCTGACCAAATAGATTAATCGATTTTGAGAATCGATTAATCGATTTTGGTCTAGAGGTTGAAAAGTCAAGGATGTCCGATGTCGATTAATCGATTTGAAAATCGACTAATCGACTGGGTACCTCCAGTGACCGGAGAGAGAAGACTTGGGAAAATCGACTAATCGATTTGGAAAATCGATTAATCGATTTTGTATTTTGATTAATCGATTTGGGATCGACTAATTGATTTCGAACTTTCGACTACTCGATTTGAGAATCGACCTTGCCATGTTAGAGATTTTGATTAATCGATTTTGGGAATCGATTAGTCTATTTAGGGTTCGATTAATCGATTTTGGGAATCGATTAATCGATTTTGGCAGTTTCACTTGACTTTTTAATTGGACCTTGAGGTTCATGGAGGGTCTAGGACCTTCTCTATTACATCTTTAGCGATGTGTTGCATGTGTTATGATGTACCATAGGTGGTACGTGAGAAAGCAAGCATAAGGAGCCGCGTGGGACCTTGATGCTTGGACCTTCAGAGACTTGAGGTAGGAAACACCTTGAACATGTACTTTAATTGCAAGAGCATGTATGTAGTGATATAGAGAACAAATTGAAAAGGTTTTAACTGTGTAAATCTTTATAAAAATAGGTGCGTGTGTGACATCAAGAAAGTGATAGAGGCATTAGTGTGATGCGAATAACTGAGACCAAGTAAGTTAATGAAAATGAGGCATCCCCTGGGGATGAGAAAGTGATAAAGGCATCAGTGTGATGCGAGTAATTTAGACATCCCAAGGATGTAAGTAAGATTGAATAACTACTGTTAAGGCCTAACTAATATAAGATAGCACAATTACACGGTGAACAGCTATATGTAAAGCACATGTTATTTTTATTATTTGGTTTGTTTAGGATACCTCACCGACGTGGCGGGATACCCACGACTGACTCGGTAGAATATCTGTGACCGGTACGGCGGCCAATCCGTACACTAGTACGGAGGTCTATCCGTACGAAGCAAGCACATCCCAGGGATGTTGAGATGAGATTTAATCCCGCCGCCTATTGAGAAAGGGGCTTGGGTCGTATTCCCAGGGAATACATATAACTACTGTCTATTTAGATGATGATGGAGGGTATCTCATTGGGGCTCGATGCTATATTGCTCGGAGATTACTTAAGTTGAAGATTTAAGTTTTGCCTTAGGCCTGTTCAGTGTCATTTATGATAAATTAATAGTAAAGTGAAACATGCAAACTACCAGTAAATTTAAATGCAAATTGGCATCTTTTAAACTATTGTTCCAGCAAGTTCATAGATACATCATACTTAGAATATCATGGAATATATGTGAGATTTTGACTTATATGCTCATTGTGTTGTTCCCCATTGAGCTAGGATATAGCACACCCTTTAGACTATACGTCGCAGGTCCATTATTAACAGCGACCGGGGCTTCAGGAGACGTGGATCCGAGTGATTCGGATTACGTGCCTGGGGACGAGTTGGACCCCCCTCCTGAAGACTTCTTCTAGGAGACTCTGCTGCGTACTTTGATATAGAGTCAGTTTTGAGAGCAGATTGTATGGCTTGGTATATTAAGCCTTTATTTTTATAAACAATGTAATTAGATAGATATAATTCTTTTGGACGAACCATCTGGGGTAATCTGTTTATCACTGATGGTTCGAATCGGTTCTTTGTTCATGCAGTGGCATGAAAGTATAACTGTCTTTTGTATATGCCAGATGGGCATATTGACTTTTTCGATTTATGCAGTTATTTGCTTTATCTCTTTATTATTGCTTGTTATACCAATGTTTCATACATATCCATGGGGCACAGTCTGAAGGATCGTGCTGATGGCATGGGTTTCGGGGTGCCGAAATCCGGGCTGTCACAACACTAATGTTTCATCTAACAATGACAATTCTACACACATTACATCCAATATCCCTGAAGATATGATTATAGAAAATTCACACAACAATATCTCTGAAAATGAGTCTCGACATAGACCTTCCTATGCTCGTGATATGAGAAGTTACCCTCCAAGTGCAATCATTGGTGATGTCTCCACCAAACTAATGACTAGGAGAAAATTTAAAAATCTTTCAAATCTTTTATGTCATGTATGTTACACATCAAATCTTGAATAAAAAAATGTTAAAAAAGCTCTTCTAGATGAGCATTGGGTTATTACCATGCAAGAAGAGCTTACACAATTTAAAAGAAATGATGTGTGGGAACTTGTTTCTAGACCTCCAAGCATTAGAATCATGGGTATGAAATGGATTTTCAAAAATAAAACTAATGAAGAAGGTAAAATCATTAGAAACAAAGCAAAATTGGTGGCTCAAGGCTACACACAGGTTGAAGGTATTGACTTCCAGGAAACATTTACACCTGTGGCTAGACTTGAGTCCATTCGTATAATATTGGCAAGGGCATGTCATTTAAAGTTTAAATTATATCAAATGGATGTAAAGAGTGTCTTTTTGAATGGTTTTCTAACTGAGGAAGTGTATGTGGAACAACCTAAAGGGTTTGAAGATCCACATCATCCTATTGAAAATTTTCGATTTAAATAGGTGTTATATGGTTTGAAACAAGTACCTCATGCTTGGTATGATAGACTTACAAAATATTTAATCAATAACGATTTTAAACGTGGAAGTGTGGATAAAACTTTATTTTTTATAGAAGAATCATTTCATTTAACTGTTGCTCAAATTTACGTTGATGATATTATTTTTGGATCCACACTTGACTTAAATGTGCATAAGTTTCAAACTCTAATGAGCAATGAATTTAAAATGAGTTTATTTTGTGAATTAAACTATTTTTTAGGTCTTCAAATTAAACAATGTTTCTCTAGAATTTTCATTAATCAATCCAAATATGCAAAAGAACTTGTTAAAAAATTTGGTTTAAAATCAAGTAAACCAGCCCGCACTCCAATGAGTACATCTGTGAAAATATCAAAAGATGTAAATGGTAAATCTGTTGGAGAAACTCTATATAGAAGCATGATAGGTAGTCTTCTCTATCTAACTGCTACTCGATCGGATATTGCTAATAGTGTTGGTATGTGCGCTAGATTTCAAGCAGCCCCTAAGGAATCTCATCTAACTGTTCTTAAACATGTCATCCGTTATGTTAACGGAACATTAGAGTTAGGTCTTTGGTATCCCTTCGATACCACATCGCATATCATCGAGTTTTCCGACTCTGATTGGACTGGCAATTCTGATGATCGTAAAAGTACTAGTGGTGGTTGCTTTTATATCGATAATTGTCTTGTGTCTTGGCTCAGTAAGAAACAAGCTTCGATTTCCTTGTCCACTGTTGAAGCATAATATATTTCTGCTGGAAATGGGTATACTCAACTCCTATGGATGAAGCAAATGTTGTCTGACTATGGGATTTCTCAAGGTGTAATGACCTTGTTTTATGATAACACCAGTGCTATTTGTATTTATGAAAATCCTATACAATATTCTAAGACTAAACACATTGACATCCGACACCACTTTATACGTAATTTGGTGGAAGATAAAATTATTCTTCTTAAGCACATAGACACTCAATTACAATTGGCTGATATTTTTACAAAACCTTTGGGTTTTATTCGATTTGAATTTCTTCGAAAAACTATTGGTTTATGCTTCATTGATTAATCATATCTTCAAATCTTGTATATATGTTTTGTTTTGTTTTGAATTTGCACATATTTTTTTTAAAGAAATCATTTTTTTTGTGTGCTTCAAGTTTCTATATGATACACTCTAAATTTTCAAATGTGAACATCTGATCAAATTTCCTGAACTTGCATTTCTCTAATCTTAAGCTACTCTTAATTAACTTTAATTCAGTCTTATCATGGTTAATCTTTTTTAAACTGTTAGTATATAAAGGAAAATTTTAATATAATCATTGCAACAAACTTAAGTCCTGTATAAAAGTTGATATCTGATTAATAAATTCAAAATGAAAGATTGATTCTTCTTATATATATCTGATTTCCTCTTACATATGTCCTTTTCAACTCGAGTTAATAAGCCCGTTGGAGTATTTTATACTCAATGCCCTGAGTCAACTGAATTGAGTCATTGGCCTAACCCTCATTAAATGAGTTGAAAGCAAGTAAGATTCAGTTTGCATCTTCAAATAAGCTTTTGCTCTACCTTGTTGCCTAATTAACTCGAGCAAGTAAAACCGTTGGGATTTCTTAAGATCCATTGCCCTAAACTAACTAGTTGGGAGTCAATGTTCTAAAGCTCGTTAAAAGGGTCTTTTAGAAAGCTTAAAAAGGTGTGAGTGATAAACCTTTTATCCAGTCAAATTTCTATATAAAATATGTCACTTTTCATTATCAATATGACTATGGATTATTTTTGTTGCAAATGGCGTTGATCATCAAAAATTTCCTTTATTAACTATCATTAATCTTAAGTGTTACTTATAATTTTATCTGAAGATTGTTAATTTCGATCAACTGTAACTCTTCCTAAATTACATTTTCAGGATGTTTAACTTTTTTATTCACATGCAACTTTATTGTGTGGCATATTGAAACTTTTGAACTTTTAAGAAAATACATTAACTACTTAACATTTTAGAAAATACTAAACTTTCTGAAATTTTTAACATTCTTTCAAAGTATCACGGACGACCGTCTCCCTATCACGGACGTCCGCCATTAACACATTTCACTGGAATTTTTCTTCCGATTGTCCGCAAATCACCACGGATGTCCGCATTTCGAACTGCATACTATCAAATTCTAACCAGACGTCCGTGCATGTCACAACGGACGTCCGTAAAAATTCAACCGTCATTTCAAGTTTTGAAATAGTCCTTTCGCAGTTACTCCAACTGCATGCTTTCAAATCATCCACGGGCGTCCATGCATGTCACAACGGACGTCCGTAGTTTCGAAACCCTGTGCCATATTGTGCTTTCTTTCAATGGTTGTAGATGGCTTTCACGGATCTCATATACCCTACGGACGTCCGTAACATGTCCTACGGACGTCCGTCGCCAAATTTTATAAAAACGGAATTTTTAAAATTTCTTTCATTCTACACAACATTTTTACTTCCAAAAACCCGATTTCCTCTTCGATTTTACGTAAAAATGTCACTAAATCGAAAAAACTCCAAGAAATATAAAGGTTCCTCATCTTCTTCCTCACCCTCACTTCAACGATTTCCATCTCAAAGCCATGAAGATCGTTTTCTTTGTCTTTTTACAATTCGAAACCTAATAGTTGAACGAGTAGTACTTGAAAAGTTTCTTAAAGATCATGATTTGTTTGACATGTTTGCTTCTTGGGGTTGGCTGTCTCTACTTTCTCTATCTGGATTCGATTACACCGATGTAGTTCGGTGTTTTTCTGCCAATCTCCTAGACTCGAAAATCGTTGAGAGCCGAATGGAGTGCTACGCTGTGTCGTATGTTTTTGATAAGCAAATAAAGTTTTCTCCATTACTTATTTCTGAAATCTTGGGTATTCCTTTAAATCTTAATGTGTAATATCCCAAAAATTGAGCGTTTAACTGTGACCTCGGGATCCGTGCCTGACTGGTCATGGGTTTGACCAAGTGATGGTCAAACAGTGGACTCATGAAGTTGTGTACTAATGTGCGATTAGTGTGACCTAAGTGTAGAGTATAGTGTTAAGTAACAGTCACATACACCTATCTCTGGTGTATGTACTTAACAGCAAAGCCAAGAGAGGATATAAGGGTTTTAATAACCGTAGTTTTCCTTTTTGTTGGTTGTTGAGGAGAGAGTTAAGAAGAGAGAGAGAGATAGAGTAAAGAGGAGTTATGGAAGTAGAGTTAATGTAAATCAAGAGGAGATTAGAGCATTGATTTCCGGATTCAAAGCGATTTAGGATCGTTGAAGCAAAACCCTAGCCATCAAACCCAACAAAGCAATCCTTTAAAGGGATTTATTGAGGTGAGTTTTAAATTAAAATTAATGCATAGATTGTAAGTGATTAAATTCAGTCAAATAAGCTTAAAAGAGTAGAGTAAAGGCTTAGAAAAGAAAGGGGAAATATTTGGAAGAATAGCCCGAAAGGGGGCTGAATCTGACCAAAACGATTAATCGAAATTGGGATTCGATTAATCGATTTTGGTCTGGAAGTTGAAAAGTCAAGTAAGCTCGATTTCGATTAATCGAATTGGATTTCGATTAATCGATTTGGATGTTCGATTAATCGATTTGGAAATTGACTAATCGACTGAGTACTTCCAGTGGCTGGAAAACAAGACCTGAGGAAATCGACTAATCGAGTTGGGAAATCGATTAATCGATTTTAGATTTCGATTAATCGATTTGGGATCGACTAATCGATTTCAGACTTTCGATCACTCGATTTGAGAATCGACTTCATTAAGTTAGAGACTTCGATTAATCGATTTGGGATCGATTAATCGAATTTGAATCTTGATTAATCGACTTTGAGAATCAATTAATCGATTTGGGTTCCGATTAATGGATTTTGGGAATCGATTAATCGAATTGCATTTCGATTAATCAATTTTGGGAATCGATTAATCGACTTTGACAGTTTTGCTTAACTTTCTAGGTTTTCTTTGAGATTCAGGGAGGGTCCAGGACCTTCCTTATTACATCTTTAGTAATGTATTACATGTATTATGATGTACCATAGGTGGTACGTGTGAAAGCGAGCACAAGGAGCCACGTGGGACCTTGATGCTTGGACCATCAGAAACTTGAGGTAGGGAACACCTTGAATATGTACTTTAATTTCAAGAGCATATATGTAGTGATATAATTATCAGATTTGAAGTTGTTTTAACTATGAAAAGCTTTGTGAAAATGAGTGCGTGTGTGACACCAAGAATGTGATAAAGGCATCTATATGATACAAGTAATTAAGAATAAGTAATCTAACGAGATTGAGACATCCTCAGGGGATGAGAAAGTAATAAAGGCATCAGGTGTTATGCGGATATGTATACATCCCAAGGATGTATATATATATATATATATATATATATATATATATATATATATATATGATTGAATAATTACTGTTGAGGCCAAACTGATATAAGATAGCACAATTATACGGTGAACAACTATATGTAAAGCACATGTTATTTTTGTTATTTGAGGTTTGATAGGATACCCCACAGACGTGGCAGGATACCCACGACTGACGCGGCAGGATATCCGTGACTGGTATGGCGACCAATTCGTATACCAGTGCGGAGGTTTATCCGTAACAGTAAGCACATCCCAGGGATGTTGAAATGAGTTTTTAACCCCGCTGCCTAGTGAAAAGGGGCTCGGGTCGTATTCCCAAGGAATACTTTATAACAACTGTCTATTTAGACTGCGATGAAGGGTATCTCATCGGGGCTTGATGCTATTTTTCTCGGGGATTACTTAAGTTGAAGATTTAAGTTTTACTTTAGGCCTGTTCAGTGTCATTCATGATAAATCTACAGTAAAGTAAGACGTGCTAATTACCAGTAAACTTGAATGCAATTCATAAGTTTTTAAACTGTTTTCTAGTAAATGCATAGGCACATCATGCTTAGAATATCATGGAATATATGTGAGTCTTAATTTATATGTTCATTGTGTTTGTTCCCCATTGAGCTAGGATGTAGCTCACCCTTTAGACTATACGTCGCAGTCCATTGATAGCAGTTGTCGAGGCTTCAGGAGACGTAGATCCGAGTGATTCGGATTGCGTGCCTGGAGACGAGTTGGAGCCTCCACCCGAGGACTTCTTCTAGGAGACTCTGCTGTGTACTTTGACAGAGAGTAGTTTTGAGAGCTAATTGTACGGCTTGGTATGTCAAGCCTTTATTTTTGATAAACATGTAATTAGATTGGATAATTCTTTTGGCGAACCATCTGGGGTGATCTATTTATCACCGATGGTTCGGGTCGGTTCTCTGTTCATGCAGTGGCATGAAAGTAGAGCTGTCTTTTGAATGTGCCAGTTGGGCATATTAACCGTTTCCGCTTTATGAGATTATTAGCTTTTTTTATTTAATTGTGTTTGTTATACCAGTGTTCCGTACACAGTTTTAGGGCATGATCTGGAGGATCATGCTGATGCCACGGGTTTCGAGGTATCAAAATCTGGGCTGTCACATAATGGGTATAGCTACCCTATGGATGAAAGTTAGGTTCATTCTTTGTTTAATCCATCCATAGTGTATGACTATGTTTGCAATGACCAAAATCAACTTATTGGGACTGCATTGCACTACACCCTTCTGAAAACTAAATTTCAGTGGCTTCGTTATGTCCTTTTTTCCACTTTTACACCAAGAGCAGGTAATAAGGATCAAGTGCGTTGGGACATTATTTATCTCATGTTTCTTTTAGACGTCCCTTGTGTGTGTCAACTATTATTTTTAAAATTATTATTCGCCGAATGAAGGACGATTCTTCCAAAATGTCTCTTCCTTTTTCTATCATCATAAATAAGATTATAGAGTCTCAAATGACTCTTCTGCCTCATCTGGCTACTTCTCAGGTCATGGCACCCCTAGGTAGGCTTTAAAAAATTGGGAAATGGGTAAGAATAGATTTGGATGAAGTCAAGTTCATAAATGATAGTTCTAACGAGGATGATGCAAACATTCCTGCTCCCGAAAATATTGGTCACCAAGCTCCTGTACCTCCTCCAGTTCCTCCTGTTCAAGCTCCTGAGGGTCATTACTATGACCATCGCCTCGATAGGATGAATGCTGATATTCAACTCATGAATTCAGATATTCAAAACTTATCTGAAAGAATAGAAACTGGTTTTAATGTATATGAGGAGCAGATTTCGTCTTTATAGATGACTATGATTGACTGCTTTGAAGCGATGATGCATCGCTTTAACAGTGTCTTTCCGCCCTTAGGAGCTCATTTTTCGCCGCCGAGTGATCTTGTATTTTCTGTGTTGTGAACTTTGAATTGGTTATATATATAATTATGTTAATGTGCTGTTTTTTTTTTTTTTTGTTATATTTTGTGTGACGGGCATTTGGAGTAGATCGTTATAATTTGTAATCGCCCTATTGAATACTTTCATGGTATGTACAAATTTTTTTAATCTTAAATGAATGTGCAAAGTTATCTTAAATAGTGATTAAATTGAAATATTTTTTGTTGTTCTTGATTCACCTTACCCTTTGTCACATTATAACAAAAATGGGGGAGATAAACTGTTACACTTATATTATTATACTTGTGTTATTAAATTTTTTTGTTTCATTCAACAGGTGAAGAGCAACAAGTGAAAGATCAAATCCTAAAATAGTGTTTAGGTTTTATTTTACTTGGCAAATAGTTAGGGGGAGCAAATAGAGTTGTAATTTTAGCATATTCATTCTAGATTGATGTATAGGACTTAGACGACAAATGATTAATGTAATATTTTTTTCTGTTGTCCTTGTAAACTGATTTTTGTCATGATTGTGACAAAGGGAGAGATTGTGAGATATTTTTTTATCAAAATAATGACAAAAATTAGTGGTGCTCCTTAGAATTTTAAGTTGGCCAAGTAAAATTCAAATGACTAATGGTTTGTCATTTGTGGACCCACGGACGTCCATAATGCACTCACGGACATCCATGGACACGAACGACCATGAGTGATTCACGGACGTCCGTGGCCCGAAATCCTATATATTCTAGGAAGTTCGGACAGTTTTGGAACTGATTCGAAAATCCTCCATTTTCAAGAGTCTGGTCCAAACTTCTATCCTTGAGATTACTTTCATTTTATTCATTTGAATCCTAAATCTCAATGATGAGTGTGTTTTTCTCTAATCCTTATTTGAGAGTGTACGGCTTGTGAGAGACAAGTGGACCTTCGTGAGAGACGACAGGTTGTTGAAATTGTTCACTATGGATAGGATGATGGTGAGAGGCTGTCATTATTGGTGTTAGGAGTGATAGGGCATATCATACCAAAAAGCACTGTAAGGTTATTTATTCATAATGAATTTTTTCTTAGATCTGAGATAGATCTCGTGGTTTTTACCTGTGATGGGTTTTCCACGTTAAAAACCACTTGCATTCATTTTATTATTGTGTGGTGATTGTGAGTAGTAATAAGGTGTTTATTTTTTATAGAATATTATAAATTCCCAAATTTCATAATGTAATGTTATTTACTTTTTTATAAATCTTTCTTTCATATGATAAATAATATTTTTTAGTAGTCCATAATATAATTATGTTTTTATCGAGCATTTCTTAGTATGAATAATGTTATCTCATGAATTATTCTATGATGTTGCGGATATAGTTTAAGGGTCAAATCATGTAAGTTAATTTTCAAACCACATTGTGCTAAAAATCATTAGGCTTAAATTTTTCATAGCAACACTTGAATCCCAAACTTGTTTTGCTTCATGGTTACATCAATGAATTTCATATTTAAGTCAAATAATTGATAGGCCTCTGATTAAAAAACATAAATTTATTGCCTTAACAAACAAAAACACTTATGACCCCAGATAGATGGGATAAGGTTATGATAATGATGAAAAATGAAAAACGCTCGGTATGCTTCCTGTGATTTACTTTGCCTTTGTGAGAAGTACACAAGATAAAACCTTATTTGTTAATGCAAAATTTTCAAGAAGCTCCAAGTCAAGGGTTTTTAAATAATGGACAAATAATAATACAAAATTGAACATGTTTTCCCCCAATTTACTAATAGATACCTTTAAATTCACGTACCAAATCTTGAGGGCACCCATGTTCGTCTCGTTCTTGGTACTAAAATTAATACAAATATGTAGTCAGATCACGAGCGAGTTATCTCGCAAGCATACGAATCACCCGTCATAAGGATCGTATTGCGAGTGTCGTTTCCACAGGGATTAAGCAAAATTGCCTAATTTGAGCCTACACTTAACTAGTTAAATGGATTGGGATTGGATTTAAAACATAATTATATATGCTACAATAGTAAATTGTGAAAGGTAAAGAAAAGTCTATTAAGAGGGATTCCGCGAAATGAATCCACACTTAACAAAAGCATTAAACACATATGAAAGAATTAGGGCTAAACAAAATTTATTCCTCGCAAAATAAGGAACTATCCCAAGCTATTGGTTCAACTCATGGGATTGTAAGCAATAACCTAGCCATGGTCAAGCATAAGCTACGTGCCTCGCGATCTCCATCTTGGTTTTGTCAATTGTAGACGGACATCGTGGCTATCTTAATCGGGCAATCACTTGGTTATGGTCAAACACAAGAGATTGTCCTATCAAAATATCAAATCTCACTATCTCTATCCTATGGTCAATTCTAGAAAGATCAAAATAAGGAAATAAGCTCGTATAACAAGAATAAGAATGAAAATCAATATAATAATAATAATGGAAATAAAAATATATGAGAGAATCAAATATTTAACCCCAAACATTTAATACAAATGATACAATGAATGAAACCCAAATATATACTCTTGCCAAGGCTTCATCGAAGCCTTGGAACCAATGGAATTAGTCGGCCATGATCAATGATGATATCAGAAGAGGAGTTGTCATCTTCTTCTTCGGCGAGCTTCGCGACTATTCCGAGACCGGAGCACCTCTCCTATGGTTTCTCTTTTCCTCAAGTGGTAAAAACTAAAGTTAGAATGACAGGAGATTCCCTTGCCCTAATTTGGGATGCCTATTTATAATCATGCCTCCAAAATCGGTGAAAGAATAGATACAATGCCTCTTTTTTTTTTTATCGGAGGATCTAATGCCACTTGAAGCTCTAATTTTCTCTCTCCCAGAAGTCACAGTCGTGCACACGACTTGCCACTTGTGCACACAACTTCGATTGCACTGCAAAGTAACACTGCTTAGAATTCGTGCATTCAACTTCAAACTCGTGCACACGACTTCGACTGCACATGCAATTTTGGTTTGAAAAGTAATCGTTTTGGTGCTCCGCTTCCAGTAGTATTTACCAATGCTTTTCATGTAAGGCTCGAAGGATCTGAAATGATAGAACAAAGGCATCCATTAATCAAATTAGTCATCCATTAGATACTAGAAAGGCGGGTAAGAGGGTAGGAAATGAGACATTTCTACACCTATAAAACACTGAAAACCATCGACTACCTTGACTCAGATGATAGAGATTGTTTTGCATCCTAAATATCCACAAGACGGATCTTAAGATCATAGGCATAGCATCAGACGATTAGTTTCTCCCTTCAATTCGGACATATCCCAAAAGAGTGACATTAAAATCAGGTTTGAGCTTGACATTAAAATCACTTGATGTTAAGGGTACTTATTTGTGATATGTCCCTTGTTAAAAAAAGTTAATCATCAATTGATATGCCCATGATTTCAAGATACATCGAGTGAAATATTGGGATGGAAAATGACCTCCAACGTCTGATTCAAAATCGTCAATAGGTTTCAGCGTGGGTGCCCTCAAATATTCGGTTGATGAATTTAAAGGTACCCTTACTAATATTGACACCCAAGGATCAAAATGAGCACAGATTGTATAAATTTACATAATCCTAGGATGTTTAATTTGCAGATTTAGACATATGACATTTTACTCTTAGATAAGCATAAGAACTGCAAAGTAACATTTTACTCTTAAATCCAACAGATATAATTCAACAAAACCATTAAAAAGTTTTCGAAAATTCCTACTCAACACCAACAGTGCTCTCTTGTCTAGGCTTTCCAAATCTAAATGTGAATCTAAATTATATTACATTTTTAGTAGCTTTACTTAATTAAGCTACTTACTAATATTTTCTTAAAAAATAAAAATGATAAAGATTTATTGTCACCTTATCTTTGACTCTCATCAAATGAAGGTAAAAAAAGGTCAAAGAAAGAAATTTTATTTTTAAAAACACATGCCCTCTGACTGAACAACCCAAAACGGGTGTTTGGTTGATCATGCCACGTGGCATGTGATTTGCAATCCGGGTGCAGCCTTCCAGAGCTACGTTCGGATATATTTCCCAAATTCTCATATATTTCCCCTCCAGATAGACCAAAGGACATCATACAAACAAATATTCCGCATGGCCAATTCATTGATTATTGTAAGGCAAAAGACCTAGAGAGTTGCTATTTCGATGAGATTAAGACTAACAATTGATAAATAAGGTTTTTTGAAAAGAGCAAAATTTTTTGATTCCGAACTATAAAAGAATGGTATTATGAATCTTTGATGTGTACCATTCAAGGCATACTTAGAAGACCACGCACTACAAAAAATAAGACTATTAGCGGCGGCCAAAAACTGCCACTATTAATAAGAAAACTATTAAAGGTTAGTCTTAGCGACAATTTTGGCTGCCGCTAATAGTTTTATTTTTTGTAGTGACGAATGGCAACGTGAAAAATATCCATTTAAAATGCTTTTCCATAGAAAATTATGTTTTCTCACTTTTGGAGCCATTATTTTCTATGGAACTAAGTTATCATTTCAAGGGAGCTGAATCTTTTAGAGAAACTGTCTTTCATTATGTAATAAGATAGTTCTCTACAAACTTTCTTTTTTTTTTGGGTTATTTCTTCTTTGTAAAATCCATTATGGAGCTTTATTAGGTCATCAACAAGTATTAAAGAATCTCAAGTCTCTACCAAATATAGAAATCCTAAAAACAAAGATAAGAAATCCAAGATTTTTTTTTCTAATTAAAAGAACCCTTGGTTTGCAGGCAAAAGTACCCTAAATATAAGGGATGCTCGATTCCACCAGTCCTCGATGGAGGAAGATAGCTGATTGAAGATCAAAGTATATAAAGATTAATTGACAATGAAATACAAATAAGGTAAGAAATTTTCATCAAAATTTCTATTGAACAGGTCCAAAGATTCAAGAGTTCAATCGTGATCATGAGTCATGTTAATAAAATTAATAGCCACGTCCAAGGGAAGGGTCCTTAGTCCTTTTACAAAGGAAACACGCCCCTCTCTCTTGTTGCTTTATTCAAGCTTGAGTCATTATATATATATAGAGAGAGAGAGAGGTAATGATCCTTTCACTAGAGTTATGGGTTTATGTCTCATGACTCGAATCATATGATCATATCTCTCTAGAACACGCCTTTGTCACCATTTACTACAAAAAATAAGTCTATTAGCAGCAGCTTTTTGCAGCCAAAAGGTGCCACTATTAACAAGAAAACTATTAAGACTATTAGCAGAAGGGTATTACCGGCAATTTTTTTGTTAATAGCGGCAGTTTATGACTACCGCTAATATTCTCTTTTTTTGTAGTGTTATGGGCTTTATGTCTCATGACTCAAGTGAGAGGATCATTACCTATATATATATATATATATATATATATATATATATATATATATATATATATATATATATATTATATATGCTAATGGGCCCTGCACGTGCGGACAACTTATTTATAATTCTAAATTTTTTGGAAACAAAGTTGAAAGAAGATCAATGAAATGATCTTATTGACAATATTTAAATAATCTTACACTATTAATGGTGTAAGATCATTTAAACACCATTCGGGTGTTTAAACGATGGTCAGGAGAGATGGATCATTTTTTATCCAGAATCCAACAAGTTTTGGCTAGTGCAGAATCATTTCTAGGGAAGTGACATCTCTTTTTTTTATTCTTGCTAGTAAAAAGTATCCGTGAATACTATATTTACTTATTTAAAAATTGATGCTAGTTCGTCTTTAAGCCAAGTTTAGAAATTTGATGGCCTAAAAAGACCATAAGTATAAAACAAACCATTTTGGTGTTTAAATGTAGGTCAGGGGCCATTATCCCTAAGCTTTAAATTTGTAGGGACTGTTAATGGGAGCTCACTTCAGGCTTAAGATAAAAGCTTCACCCTCCACTTATTTTTTACAATGTGACTGACTTTTGTTCTCAATTTGAAAATTTTAAGTGGCTAAACATCATATGAAGATCACTTACTAAAAAATATGCGTATCAGATAGTTCAAAATTCAAACAACTCACACAACAAATTTAAGGGGTTTCAGCGGCACTTGCTATTAAGGCCTTTTTTGGTAGCGGCATGACTAATAGCGACAGTTTTTGGTAGTGACAGGATTAACAGTAGCAGTTTTTTGTTAAAAAAATTGCCGCTAATAATCTTATTTTTTGTAGTGTTAAAATGAGAAGTTTAAAATGGACAATGTTGTTGATGTTTAATGTAGGCATAGTAATCAAGTCGGGGTTCAAATAAATCTACTTAGGAAAAATTTGACAACAGAGAAAACAAAATAAAAAATAAAGTAAAAAAATAAAAAAAAATTGGAAAATTGAAGAAAATGGAGAGAAATTAAAAATAATAATAATAGAAATTTCGTATTTTATTCATGAAATTCTTGATTTTTTTGAAAACTTCCGAATTTACTGGTCCATTGAAAAAGTTGCACTAAAATACAACTTTTTAAAATGTCGGGGTATTTGGACACACTCAATACAAGGTTAATGTTGAAGTGCTTAAATTATATGGTTTATGGCACGTCATCCTATAAAAATTTACAATCATGAAAGCCAAGATTCTCCCATATCCAAGATTTCAAGGAGTGTAGATGGGGTTGAACTCGAAATCCGGTTCAACCTGATTGGACTTGACCATTGCCCATGGTTGAAATACTCTAAAATGCATATTTTGGGGGTTGCACAAAGATTATAAGTGCTGGTCTTCACACAACTTTGATGTTGCGTGTGGGTTCATAACTGTCCACAGACCGTTTTACCTGCTATCCTCTGACTATTTCTTAGCAAATATCTAGAGTTGGTATTGGGCAAGTGAAGACTTAGTATAAGTCATCCATATCGACTGGCACTTAGGATCAATTTCACTAATTTGCGTCTTCATAAATAATAGTGCACCTCTGAAGAATATCAAGACTCCAGTCCTTGTAAAAACCTTCCTCGGGTCCTGAATATCCGAAAGAAATTGAAGTTGAACATCATTTTCATTTAAACAGGATAATTAGCAAATTTAATATTATGGACTTCCAAACTCAAAATGGCTTTGTATACTATTTCTTAGAAGTTAGGATATTTAAAAAAAAATAAAAATCAGACTACAACGCAGAAAATAAAGTGCAAAAACAATTATTAGAAGTTCAATTGCCAATAATTTCTTCCTTTACATATATGTATCGTACCGATAGTTTGAATGTATCGTACCGGGGCAGCAAATATGTTGGTGATGTATTGGACAATACATATCAATGTATCGTCCCGACCGTATTGGACGATGCATACCATTTGAGAGATAAGTACTGGAAAACCGGTATTTTAATCCATGTAACTTAATACACAATGATACATTTGTCTCAGGTGGCTCCGATGCATCTCATATCGTCCCATATTTAAATCTATGACGCACAAGCAAGCAAGTCTACATAGCATTGGGCTGAGCATTCCCGACGAGATATCAATAGATTTTCTTTTCTGCTTTTTGTTGAATTCAATCATAAGTTGCGCAAGTTGGGGAACATAGTGGCCTGATAAAATCAAACAAGATTTGATCAGGAGATCAAGGGAAGTTGTTGAGTAATGGAGCACCGGCATAACTTTCTCCTGTTATGAACAAACCTCTCTTCTTGTATCGCGGAAACTTATTAAACCAGCGTTGCAAGAACACCAGATTGTCCCTAGCTTAAGAAACCAAAGCCATAAACAGTCTTAAAATTTAAAGGCAGTGCAATTTCAAGAGGATCGATCTTCTAAAATTTAAAAATCCATCAGAAAGATGAACAAGACAATAGTAGTTACAAGATTCAAACCTTGAAATGACCAAAACAATAAAAGCATATAAAATTTAATATTACATTGTCATGGTTTTAAAAATCTGCCATATCTAAATGTATCGGTTTAGGCCCCATCCCATATGATATACACCCCCGATTTTGTATGGCGTCGAATATCAGGTCAGACATGTCAAATATCGTCCTATATCGGCAGCTATGTATCAGATATGAACCGGAAAAAATAGAAAATGCCCCTTTTGCAATTTTTTATTTGTCCTTTTTGCAAGTTTTTATTACTTTTTATATTTTTATTATTTTCGAAATAAAACAAGGTGCCTAACTATCGGCTAGTTTGGCTGATACATATCTGATATATCTAATATGTGGGATCTGATCGATTTTTTGTGTAACCCTTGCAAATGGACAAGATCTATTGCAGTATGGCAAGAACAAAGGTGTCGAACCTACAGGGAAATGTGAATTTTAATTAATTCTTTCAAAGATTTAAAAACGTCCCTAAGGAAGTACCAAAGGGCAGATTCAATTTTACCAAAATTTATCACACTTTTCCTAAATGCAGAAAAATAAATTAATCTAAACAACTAATTACCGATGAATCTAAAATAATAATTAAATGAGATCAAGGAATATGCTACCCTAGATTTATACCCCTTTTCTACCATTAAAACTCACAATTTCATTAAAGCATCATTCACACCATCATTCATCTATAAAAATGATTCGAAATAAAATATGATCATCAATCCGGCATACCCTATCAAAAAATAATGACTCAACCTATCATTGCGGTATGAGTCATGTAAGAAGCATAGTGTATCTCATGATGTTTAGATCACAACAGTAAAAACATAATCGTTCCGCAGCCTAGATCAGTCTGCAGGTCCAGATCTAGCGATTATAGCCGTTGATACGCGCCATCAACAATCATAACAAGCATTCAATATAATTTCAATAACACAAACTTTTAACAAAACGATTCCATGATGACAATAAATCGACTATGGTATTAATCATAAATAAGGGTACTTATCTAGGGATCGCATCTTCCCCGATCTACTGATTTAGTCGCTCATCTTTGGTGTATGATCTCCTTGTTCATTCAAAGTCATTCCTCTTTTTATTTCTTCCAAAAGATCTTTGTTTACAATGTCTTTTCCTAAATACAATCTATGCTTTCATGAACGTAAAGGAAAAACAATGTAAATCCTAGGTACAATCTACCCAGATGGAACCCTAAAAGAAGGAGAAAGAAGAACTCTTGAAAAGATGCCAAGAGGAGTCTAAAACCAAAAATAATAATAATGAATAATAATCTTCTAAAAAATTCTCTCCAAAAACTCTAAAAAAAGAAAAGTCAAAACTAACTCTCTAATTATCCATCTTTAATTTCTCTTTCTCGAAGTGTTTGATCCGCTTTAAATAGAGCCGAAGTTTCCCAGCCGCAAAGGTGTTCCAACTCGAAAATTTAGGGTCGATGCATCGACCTCCCAGATTTTCGTGAATTTCCACCGAACTTTGCATCAGACACTGCTTCAGTATTTTGGCCATAACATTCTGTCCCGAACTCGGATTGAGGCAATTCTTGCACCGTTGGAAAGCGGATAGAAAGCTCTACAACTTTTATGTTTTGACAATTTTATAATTCGGCCGTCTTGAATGTCCAAATTGATCTGCAAGTCGCACCAAGTTCTCGATGACCCAAAGTTACAGTGTTTTGACATTATTTTCAGAATTCTTGGGCTGTTTTATGCACTTGGCTTGTATTTACCCGAAACAGTTTAAATCTAATAATTCTTATCAGATAGTCTTCATCGGATAGCTAAATGTAGGTATCTAGGGGTGAAATATCATCATATTTCACTACTCATCACACCCCCAAACCTACACTTTGCTAGTCCTCGAGCAAAGCAAGCTAAAGAAAATAAATGCCACTTTCGTAGGGAGCACGATTGCACTTAGCATGTGCAACAAGTCTTTAAACCCCTAGGTGATCCCTAGTGGAGGAGTTGTGTCTCCTGAGGGTTTACAGTGAAGTTATCCACAAACTTCCAAAAATTTCAAACCATCGGCAAAATTGAGTTTTCAAAACATGATTTTTTATAACATATATATTATTCAAAAACAAAAACATTAATTGTTTCAATATGTGAATCATCAATCTTAAATATTAATGTCATGTCAATCATGCTAGTATCCATTCAAATTAATCTAATGCTCAAATTGTTAGACAACTCATCCATTCATGCCTAAACGTGAAGTGTGTGCATACCCAAACCAAGATTCATCCATCTCGGAACTAGTCCAAACGGAAAATCGTCGAATCTGTTGTCTCGACTCAATCCTCACTTTAGGTATACTCTCGAAATAAAATCACTCCGATGATGGGTAAGCTTTCGCACATATGTGAGAGATCAATACAAAACAAACAAAAATGTCTCACATGATAACTGAAACACGATGTAATCAATGAACAAAATCAAATCTCATAAGAACAGATACTTATATATCCTAAGCATGTCATATCAAGTGTCATAAGTATCATATATTTACTCTCCACAAGACAGTTACCAATGCAAGATCAGATCATGAAGGTCTTTTGTAGGGTTGTAATGGGGCTCAGGAAATGATAAGAAAGAAAGGGAATTTGGATTCAAAATTTCTGAGAAATTGGAAAAGAAACAAACTTCTGATTTTTCTATTTCTCTTCTTTTTCTTTTCTAATCTCTCACTATTTTTTCTCAATATTTTTCTATTTTTCTCAACTTTCTTTTTCTTTTGAATTTCCTTTTCTTGAAGCACCTCATATTTTTTATTATTTTTCACAATTTTCTTTTTCTTTTTCTTTTATATTTTTGCCATACACTCTCAGTAAACACCACAACTCAGTATCTCTCCACTTAATCTCTTTTCGTTCATTTTCATCCCTCGTTCCTAATTTCTCAGAAATAAGAAGGGTAAAGCTGAATTTTCATAAATGGTGAAGGGTTAAAGGTTAACATGGCTTATCAAAGAATGTATAGAGGTAAATTTTTTTAATAGGCTCAAAGGGGTACTAGAAGGATAAATTTATATGAGGTGGGGCATTTAAGCACAAACAAGCCAAAGATGACCTTCAATCATTTCCTTAAAAGATGGTAACCTTGCCTATTTGTCTTGAGTAGATATACAGTACGTAATAACCCAATAATATGAATTTGATATCATACAAAGTCACAAGTCAAAATAAAATGTATGAGATTGTGCAAAATAATTCGTATTCAAAGAAAACTCCGAGTTTATGTATTCACTCATCAACAACGGATATTTGGCTCTAAAGCTTCCTGGGTTTAGTCTCCACTAAGAACCTAAGATTCACCGTTCAAAACAGTTCATCGATTTCTGAGTCTTAGCTTGGTATAAGTGTAAAAATTCTAAGCATAAATATCAAAATTACCCACAAAATATCACATTAAGCTTCATTATCCTAGATACAAGCATTCAAAATCTGACATCGATATTCTCAAAATTAAATTCACATGCATCATCAACTAAAGTTTGAAAACTATAGAAAAATAATTCATATATGATGGTTCAAATTTTTTTTTTTTTTTTTTTATATGAAGAAAAATAAGAAAGTGACGCAAGATAGAGAATCATACCCCCAAACCTAAAAATGACAATGTCCTCATTGATTGAAATAGGTATTGCACCCCCAAACCTGTTGAAAAGTACCTCAACACAAAGATCAGGTGTAGAGAATATATGCATAAAATTAGAACATGACCAAAAATAGATTGAAGGTAATGTGGCTACACTAATTTGGAAATTAAAAACAACCTAAACTAAACTAAAAACTAATATTCGAGAACTAACAAAAACAAAAATGAAAATGAAAATAAATAAAACACACTGGGTTGCCTCCCAAGAAGCGTTGAGTTTAAGTGTCGACAGCTCGACCTCTTCATTGATCAAGAATCTGGGTCACTAAGGTGCATTGCCTCAATTCTCATCTGGGTCATGGGCTCAAACACCGGTTTAAGACGTTGCCCATTCACTTTGAAAACTCGATTGTCCGTGAGACTGCGGATCTCAATCGCACCATGCACACTAATAGAAACAACCCGATACGGGCGTTCCCATCTCGATTTCAGTTTTCCCGGGTGAAGCTTTAGTCTGGAATTAAACAGCCAAACCTTTTGCCCAATGTGAAACTCTTTCCGAGAAATTGACTCATCATGCAGCTTCTTGTACCGTTCTTTGTACATCTTGGAGTTTTCATACGCATCATAGCGTAGCTCTTCTAATTCACTCAGCTGTAGCCTTCGATTTGATCATGCCGCTTGCATATCAAAGTTAAATCTTTTGATAGCCCAAAATGCATTATGCTCCAATTCAACAGGAAGATGGCATGCTTTCCCGTAGACAATTCTGAATGGAGACATTCCAATTGGTGTCTTAACGGCGGTACGATAGGCCCAAAGAGCATCCGATAGCCGGTTAGACCAACCTCTTCTATCTGGTCGCACCGTCTTTTCTAAAATTCGTTTAATCTCTCGATTCGACACTTCCACTTGACCACTAGTTTGCGGGTGATATGGCGTTACGACCTTGTGAGTGATGCTGTATTTCTTCATTAAAGTAGCAAAATGGCGATTGCAGAAGTGCGAACCGCCATCACTAATGATCGCCCGTGGAAACCCGAATCTGTTAAAAACATTTTCTTTCATAAATTTGACAAAGACCTTGTGATCATTTGATCGGGTTGCCACAGCTTCTATCCATTTGGAGACATAGTCAACAGCCACAAGAATATACGAATACCCGAAAGATGGGGGAAAAGGACCCATGAAGTCAATCCCCCAAACATAAAAAATTTCAACAATTAGAATCGGATTAAGGGGCATCATATTTCGTCGTGAAATATTTCCTAGCTGTTGACATCTTTGGCATTCTTTGCAAAATTGAGCAGCGTCACGAAAGATGGAGGGCCAGTAGAATCCGCTTTGAAGGATTTTCTGTGCAGTCTTCTGTCCTCCGAAATGGCCTCCACAGGCTCCAGCATGGCAGAAATTTATGATGCTTAGTTGCTCTTCTTCGGGTACACATCTCCTGATGATTTGATCTGAACAAATTTTGAACAAATGTGGTTCATCCCAAAAATAGTATTTTATCTGGGAGAAAAAAAGATGCTTATCATTTTTACCCCATTCAGTAGGGATTCTGCCCGTAACCAAATAATTCACGATATTGGCAAACCAAGGAGCTTTCGTAGCGGTGGCATCAATTGCCATTAATTGCTCATCCGGAAAAGTGTCCCGGATAGGTTCAGGTGCAGAAGATTCTTCAGGCAAAATGTGAGACAAGTGATCAGCCACAACATTCTCTACTCCCTTTTTATCTTTGATTTCGAAATTGAACTCTTGAAAGAGCAAGATCCAGCGGATCAATCTTGGTTTGGCTTCCTTATTTACCAACAAATATTTCAATGCAGAGTGGTCTGAAAAGACCACTATTTTTTATCCAAGCAGATAAGATCGAAATTTATCGAGAGCATACACCACAGCTAACAATTCTTTCTCGGTGGTGGTGTAATTGAGTTGTGCATCAATCAATGTCTTGCTAGCATAGTAAATTACGTAAGGTAATTTGTTTGCCCTCTGCCCTAAGAGAGCTCCGATAGCATAATCAGATGCATCACACATGAGTTCGAATGGTAAAGAATAATCCGGTGGTTGGATTATTGGTGCATTTGATAAAAGCTCACACAATTTCAGAAATGCTTTCATGCAGTCCTCGTTGAAATCAAAAGGAACATCTTTGCCAAGCAGGGTGCACAATGGTTTAGCCACCTTACTAAAATCTTTGATGAACCTTCTATAAAATCCAGCATGCCCCAAAAATGATCAAATTTGTCGAACACTCTTCGGTGGGGGCAAATTAGCAATTAGGTCGACTTTGGCCTTATCAACTTCGATTCCTTTCTTGGAAACAATATGCCCGAGAACAATTCCCTGTTGAACCATAAAATGGCTCTTTTCCCAACTAAGAATAAGTTTTGATTCGACACAACGTTGCAGCACTTGTGAAAGATGATTCAAACAATAACCAAATGTTCTCCCAAAAATAGAGAAATCGTCCATGAACACCTCGATGAATTTGTCAATCATATCCGAAAATATGGCCAACATACATCGTTGGAAAGTAGCAGGTGCATTACATAAGCCGAAAGGCATTCTACGATATATAAACATACCGTAAGGACACGTGAATGTCATTTTCTTTTGATCAGGTGGAAAAATGGGCACTTGATTGTATCCCGAATAACCATCAAGAAAGCAATAAAACTCATGTCCTGCTAACTTCTCAAGGATTTGATCAATGAACGGAAGGGGAAAATGATCCTTTCTGGTAGCTGTGTTCAATTTTCTATAATCAATGCAGACACGCCACCCAGTAGTTTCGCGAGTAGGGACCAATTCTCCTTCAGTAGTTTCTTTCACAGTGATTCCGGACTTTTTCGGAACGATTTGGATTGGACTTACCCATTCACTATCAGAGATCGAATAGATGATTCCAGCATCGAGAAGTTTAATGACTTCCTTTAAAACGACTTCTTACATGTTCGGATTAAGTCGCCTTTGCGGTTCCCTCGATGGTCTATTCTCATCTTCCAGATGTATTTTATGCATACATACTGATGGGTCAATCCCTTTTAAATCAGCTAGGGTCCATCCAATAGCCTCCTTGTGATCTTTAAGCACCTTCAACAAGTCATGCTCTTGTTCTTCCGACAACGTGGATGAAATTATCACCGGAAACGTTTCTCGTGGCCCGAGAAAAGTATATTTGAGCGATTCAGGCAACTGTTTCAATTCCATAGTTGGTGGCTCCTTAATTGATGGAGTCGGTTCAACTTTTACCTCAATGGGTAACGATTCTATCTTAGTCACAACTTCACATAAGTTATCATCTGGACATGATGAACTTGACTTATTCTCCTCTGGTTGCTTCCTTTTATATCCCTTTTCCTCATAGATGGCTAACAAAGCAGTTTCAAATTCCTCTTTGGTGAGCATTGATGGTAATGCTTCATCCACTACTTCGTCCATCTGATCAATATAAAAACATTCGACCTCATCCTCGTTAGGGAAATGGTTCATCGCATGAAATATGTTCAATCTGACCTTCATGTTCCCAAAAGAAACGTCCATGACTCCCGTTCGACAATTAATGCAAGCGTTGGCAGTGGCGAGAAACGGACGTCCAAGGATGATGGGGACTTGATTAATCGATTTAACAAGTGGTTCCATGTCTAAGACAACGAAGTCCACTGGAAAGACAAACTTGTCTATTCCAACCAAAACATCCTCGATAATACTCCTAGGTCTTCTTTCTGATCTATCTGTCAGTTGGAGTGTGACCGTCGTGGGTTTTAATTCACCCAATCCGAATTTCTCATACATTGAGTATGGGATTTGATTAACACTTGCTCCCAAATCCAATAACGCTTTTCCAATTGGTTGCCCACCAATGACACATGGAACAGTTGGGACTCCAGGGTCTTTCAGTTTCTGTGGGGTTTCCAATTGCAACATTGAACTGACTTGATTAGTCAGGAACACTTTCTTTGAAACATGAGTACGTGCCTTTCTCTTACGAGTGCACAAATCTTTAAAAAACTTGGCATACTCAGGAACTTGTTTGATTGTTTCAAGTAATGGAAGATTTATCTTTACTTGCTTGAATATTTCAAAATTTTCTTCCATTTTTGCCGGTCCCTTTCCCCTTCTAGATGGAGGACTTAGGCATTGAGGGAATGGTGCCTTTGGGACATAAGGTGCAGATTCAAGTTCCGATTCTTTTTCACGTCCTTGTTGGACAGTTAGAAGTGACACTTCCTCTATTTCTTTTTCTTTTCCCTTCTCTCTTCCTTGCCCTTTCTCTTTCTCTTTTTCGTTCTCTTTTCCTTTTCCTTTATCTTTTCTTATCTCTGATTCTTTCTCTTTCGCTGCTTCTCTTTCTGCATCAACTTCCACAAGCATTTTCACTTGATTATCAACTTCTCGCCCACTTCTTAGCACCGTAACAGCTTTCAACTATTGACTATTCGATGGTCCTTCATCAGGTGGTGCTTGACCTCGAGGATTGTTGACGGGTTGGCTGGGAAGCCTACCTTCCTCTCGTTGACTCAGTTGATTGGCCAATTGACTGACTTGGTCCATTATCATATGCTGAAAAGATTGCATGCTTTGCATCACCTTTTCTTCTAGATCAGAATCTTTTGAAACGGCGGTATGAGATTGATTAAGATTCTGATTGAAATTCTGATTTTTTCGATATTCAGTATTTGAATGATAATACGGAGCATTCTACTGGAAATTGGAATTCTGTTGGAAATTAGGATTCTGCTGAAAATTAGAATTCTGTTGTGGGCGGAAATTTTGCTGAAAATTTGGTTGAAAAGTTTGTTGTCCACTCATTGTGTTGGCTCTGTACTGCGGTTTACCTGACCAGTTTGGTTCGACCCTCCCCATCCTAAGTTGGGGTGATTTTTCCATTCCGGATTGTAGGTATTGGAGTACATGTTTCTACCCTGCCGCTGATAAAATTGAGTCACATTGACCTGCTCTTGAGGAGTAGGTTCATCTGGGATGAATGACAAAGTAGTTGGGCACTCATTAGCAATGTGACCTGGGTGGTCACAAATTGAACACACAGTGGGGGTGATAGGAGCTTTAGCTTGCTTGGTAGCAGCTAACAACATATTCATTTGCTTGGACAACATGTCAACCTTTGTTGATAGATCAGAGGTATTATTATTGACATCAAATAATCCATTTCTGGTCAACACATGTGATTTTGTTGCCACATCCAAATTAGTTCGCTCCATTGTCGCATTTTGGATTGAAGTTTGATATAACTTCTCAAACAATACCCACAGCTCATCAGCCTCTTTCGTGGCACACGATCCTCCGCAAGATGCATCAACCATGCGTCTCTCTTCGGGAATTAGTCCATTGTAAAAACTTTGGACTTATTGCCACCTTGGAACTTGATGATTTGGACAACTCTTAATCAATTCCTTAAAGCGTTCCCAACATTCATGAAATGTTTTTGTAGGTTGTTGGGAAAAGAACTGGATCTTCTGACGCAATTCAATGGTTTTGGTCATGGGAAAATATTTTTTAAGAAACTGACGATGTAGCTCTGCCCAACTCCGAATAGATTGCGGTTCTAAGGAATAGAACCACGTTTTTGCCTTATCCCTTAAAGAGAAAGGAAAGAGTCGGAGCTTAGCTATCTCATCAGTGACATTATGGACTCTGAACATTTTGCATACCCCAGTGAATTCATTTAGATGTACGTGTGAATTTTTATTTGCTAATCCATAGAAAATTGGTAGCATTTGGATCATTGCTGATTTGAATTTATAGTGGTTTCCCTAAATGGGAGCATGCATGATACATTCCTGATCCTCGTAAAAATCAGGATCATTATAATATTCGAGTGTTCTAGGGCCTTCCTTGTAATTGTTATTCCCATTATTTCCATTATTTCTATTATTGCCATTATTGACATTCTGGTTGTTCCCATTCATTTTTTGCCTTTGATCAGCCATGGTATCAGTATGATGATATTGATTTCTTTGAATTCTACGATTCTCTCTACAAGATCGTTCGATCTCAAGATTAAACGGTTGCAGATATGGGTGATGAGAACGAGTAAAGCTTATACACCAACACTCACAACAAAGATTGATGAATCCACAACAAACCCAAAATATTCAGCTTCAATCGATTAAAGCAAAGATTTTCAATCGATTGACACAAGCGCACAAATTTTTTTTTTTTTTAAATTAAAATTTGAATTTAAATTAAATTAAAAATTTTTTTTTAATTAAAATTCTAATTTAAATTAAATTATATATATATATATATATAATTAAAATTAAAAATCGAATTTAAAATATTTTTTTTTTTAAATTAAAATTTGAATTTAAAATAAAGATTTTTTTTTTTTTTTAATTCGAATTTCAAAAATAAAAATTAAATTCAAAAATTAAAATATAAAATTTAAATTTCAAAACCTAAAGACAATCCTACAAAATCCTATAAAATCTTACCTAAAAGGGAAAAAGAAGGGAGAGAATAGAAAGATTCCTACAAAGCCTAAAACAAGTAGTCTCACAAAAATTAATAACTAGATTTTAAAAAATCCTACAAAATATCTAAAAGAGGAAAATAAGGAAAATAAACTCCTAAAAAAATTTAAAATAAGAAATCCTAAGAATCTAAACTTCCTAAAAGAACTCCATAAAAACTTACCTAAGAGAGAAAAATAAAGGAAAAAATTTTGATTTTTTTTTTTTAAAAAAAATTAAAATTCGAATTTAAATTAAATTTAAATTTTTTTTTTTTTTTTTTAAATCCGAATTTCAAAAATTAAAATTAAAAATTCAAATTTTAAACATAATGACAATCCTACAAATTCTTATCTAAAAGAGAAAAATAAGGGAAAGAATAAAAGATTCCTAAATTTCCTAAAAAATGTATCCTAAAAATCTATACTTCCTAAAAAGACTCCTACAAAATCTAAAATAAGAAGCCTAAAAATTTCAACTTCTTAAAAGACTCCTACAAAATCTAAAATAAAAAGCCTAAAAATCTCAACTTCCTATAAGACTCCTAAAAAAAAAAAACTTACCTAAGAGAGAAAAATAAGAGAAAGAAGATTTTGCAAAGCAAAAATCCAAAAATTGATTTTTTTATTTTATTTTATATATATATTTTTTTAATCAAAACACAAAAAATCTCTAACCGAATTAATCAAAACACAAAAAATCCTCGGCAACGGCGCCAATAACTTGATCGATTTTTTGTGTAATCCTTGCAAGTGCACAAGATCTATTGCAGTATGGCAAGAACAAAGGTGTCGAACCCACAGGAAAATGTGAATTTTAATTAATTCTTTCAAAGATTTAAAAATGTCCCTAAGGAAGTACCAAATGGCAGATTCAATTTTACCAAAATTTATAACACTTTTCCTAAATGCAGAAAAATAAATTAATCTAAACAACTAATTACTGATGAATCTAAAATAATAATTAAATAAGATCAAGGAATATGCTACCCCAGATTTATACCCCTTTTCTATCATTAAAACCCACAATTTTATTAAAGCATCATTCACACCATCATTCATCTATAAAAATAATTCGAAATAAAATATGATCATCAATCCGGCATACCCTATCTAAAAACAATGACTCAGCCTATCATTGCGGTATGAGTCATGTAAGAAGCATAGCGTATCTCATGATGTTTAGATTACAACAGTAAAAATATAATCGCTCTGACCTAGATCAGATCTACGTGTCCGGATCTAGCGATTATAATATCATAACAAGCATTCAATATATTTTCAATAACACAAACTTTTAGCAAAACGATTCCATGATGACAAAAAATCGACTATGGTATTAATCATAAATAAGAGTACTTATCTGGGGATCGCATCTTCCCCGATCTACTGATTTAGCCGCTCATCTTTGGTGTATGATCTCCTTGTTCATTCAAAGTCATTCCTCTTTTTATTTCTTCCAAAAGATCTTTGTTTACAATGTCTTTTCCTAAATACAATCTATGCTTTCATGAACGTAAAGGAAAAACAATGCAAATCCTAGGTACAATCTACCCAGATGGAACCCTAGAAGAAGGAGAAAGAAGAACTCTTATAAAGATGGAATCTAAAACCAAAAATAATAATAATGAATAATAATCTTCTAAAAAATTCTCTCCAAAAACTCTAAAAAAAGAAAAGCCAAAACTAACTCTCTAATTATCTATCTCTAATTTCTCTTTCTCGAAGTGTTTAATCCGCTTTAAATAGAGCCGAAGTTTCCCAGCCGTAGAGGTGTTCCAACTCAAAAATTTAGGGTCGATGCATCGACCTCCCAGATTTTCGTGAATTCCTGCCGAACTTTGCATCAGACACTACTTCGATATTTTGGCCATAACATTTTGTCCCGAACTCGGATTAAGGCGATTCATGCGCCATTAGAAAGCTGCCAGAAAGCTCTACAACTTTTGTTTTTTGATAATTTCATAATTCGGCCGTTTTGAAGGTCCAAATTGATCTGCAAGTTGCACCAAGTTCTCAATGACCCAAAGTTACAGTGTTTTGACATTATTTTCAGAATTTTTGGGCTGTTTTCTGTACTTGGCTTGTATTTACCTGAAACACTTTAAATCTAATAATTCTTATCAGATAGCCTTCATCGGATAGCTAAATGTAGGTATCTAGGGGTGAAATATCATCATATTTCACTACTCATCAGGATCCACCCGATATGCCGATATATATGGGACTTTAAATCCCTGATTGCATATGAATTGTTTCAATATATGAAACAGAGATTTTGGACCCAATCGAAATTATATACCACTTGACTTTAAATCCCTGATTGCATATGGCTTGTTTCAATATATGAAACAGAGATTTTGTAACCACTTGAAATTATATGCCACCGAAGAATTCGAACAATTTCAACAGCCATTATTGGGAACACAGATCTGCAAATCATTCAAAAATATTGAAATTAAAATCATTAGTTGATTACATATAAATTATACCTGTTATCAAATCATTTACACCTTCATAGAAGTCGGAATCAATAGAATAAGAGAACCCAACTCTTGTTGGTATCTCCAAATACAACATATTTGCTTCTGCAAAGCATCAAAACCAAAAATATAATCTCTTTTATGATCAATCTTTCACAATTCATTGAAAAAAAAGCACCTTTGTTCCAACTGTCTCCACTTGGCCTACAAGGGCCATTTTCAGAGAACTCCCCAACACCAGCGGATGAACAACCAAGCCCTACAACCAAAAGGAAAAGAAGAAAAAATTAAAGAATATATACATAAAAATCTATTCTTTTGGCATAATTTATTTTTTTTATTTATCACCATTCACAATAAAAAAGAAAACCCAAGAATGATTTAGAATACATAAATAAGAATCAATTCTTTTGGTATTATTTTAATTTTTCTGAACACCATTCAAACTAAAAAAGAGAACCCAAAAAGGATTTGGGAATAACTACACAAAAATCAATTCTTTTTGGTATTATTTTTATTTTCGAGAGAACCAAAAGGTTTAATCCAGAGATTAAACGGTAGGGTTTTCGAAGAAAACGGTAGAGTTTTTTGGGTTTTCGAGCTTTAGAGATGGCTTTGAGATAAACGCGAAGGGTCTTTTGTCCATATTGTTTATACTAGATTAGATTAGATATAACCCAAAGGAGAAAACTATGGAGTTTTGTTTTATTAGATAGAACCGAAAGGGTAAAATTTTGTCCATTAACTTATTTATAATGATCTTAGGGACCGGTGCAAATGGTGTAAGATCATTTGATGAAAGAACATTTAAATACCATTTGGCCAAGCTAAATTGATATATGACATTAAATAATTCATAGATAGACCATTCGTAATGATAGATTTCAATTAATTGATTAGGATTATTGTGTCAATGGGAATCACATCAAACATTGTTTAATCATTTATCTGATTTTCTCATACCTGCTTTGAGTTAGAATAAGAACATGATTGCAACATTAATTGGCAAGAAACATTGTTTGAACATGAAAAAATTCACTATTAAGAGTAAAAGAACAATCTTTTCCACAAAGAAGCACTAAAAAGTTCTATGCAAAAAGGAATCACCTTTTAACTTAAAAAAATAATAGCCTAAGTCCAATTTTGGGGAAATGATCCTACAAATTCTGATATCATTTCAACCAAAAATAAAAATTGTTATTATTACAACTCTAAGATGATCAAGTTCTCCAACTTCTGAAACTCAGTTGGATTAACCCCTTGAACGACATTTTTGTAAGGTAGTTTGCACCAAGGTTAAAGAGAATGTCCATTTACAGATAATATACCATATCCATATCTGCAAGCAAGTAGAAAGGATATTAACAAATATATTTTGATGCAAAAGAAACAGCAAATGTTTTTCAATAAAAATAGTCGAATCGATTTCTAAACATCCTGATGAGTTTTGTCAGATAATCTAAGTTATTCATAGCAAGAAACCGTCATTCAAATTCAAATTCAAATTAATGAGTTTCCAGGTACTCGGTCCACCTTTAGCATTGGTAGGCCAAACTACATCTCGAGAGATAACGTTCTCATTTTTGTTTTACTTGTGGATAATGGAGAAAAGGACATCTGACTGATTATTATTAACCAAGACTAAGTACATGTATCTAGATATGCATTCAAAAATCAGTTAATGCACTGAAGAGAAACTTCAAATTTCAAATAACCATGATTAAAAAATTCAATGGAGTTTGTGAAGAATTTTGAAAATATATAGTTCGAATATTAGTGGTCTATAGTGTCTTTTGTTTTGTCATTTCCATTGGATGATCGGATTATGAGACATTAAACTTCTTTGCATTGTTTGTTAATGTAAACTTCAAGAGACATCAAACTTCCTTGCATTTGAAACTCTGCCTAGAGGTTGGAGGCAAAATAATAGACTCCAACAGTACAAACATAATAGTTCCCAACAGTTTGATCAATTGCCTACCTTCGGTTAGTTGATAAAGGTGAGTGAAAGGTTTTAAAAATGTCCATTGATCTAGTGATTAGGATTATTCGGTTGGTGTCACTTTGATCTAGTAATTGGTTAGATAACTAAGACTTGCCTGAATAAATTTGTTATCCCTTTCATGTTCATTTAGGACCTTAGAAAATATGGAAAAAGTAAAAAAAACATAATAAATTCATGTCATAGAAAATAAAATTCATGAATATGATTATTTTCTAGAAAATCAACTAACAAAAAATGAATAATAATATTATTGCATATCAATTTCTAAAAAAAACCAACAGCAAAAAAAAAGAAAACAATCTAAGCAATAGGGAGTTCACACAGCATGGGTGTTGAGAACAAATAATGAATTGCAAAAATTATAGCAAACAAAATAAACATAATCTTGATTAAAAATAATATGGGCCATCTGAGTTTTCGTCGTTCCAAGCTATCCCAGGGGCAAATTACCTTTGGCATTAGTGCAGTCCAAAAAATATGAGATCAAGTGACCCAAGGATAACTGTGATGGATATTTAAACCCAATTAGAAAGGTCCTCTATTCTATGATTTGAACTTTTCTTGTGACTTAGAAGTCAAGTGAGCTCGAATTAGTTTACTACTGAAATTATAATTAAATAAACGGTAAAATACTTCATACTATAGAATCCCGTAAAATATAGCACCAGAATCCCATATATAACCTTAGAACCTGAAAAGTAATCCTAAACCAGAAAACAAAAAATAGAAGGAAAAAATCAAGATACCATGAACCTTTACCTCATAAAAGTACCCTAAGTCAGAAATTTTCTTTAAACAAAGAATGAACTTGGGTATTGATGGTGAGAGCATGCATCAGAGTTAGAATTAGTTTGTTCGTAAAATTACAATTAAATAAACGATAAAGGAATTCATTATATAGAAATCCCTATAGCATAAGAACAAAACTCAATTACATTGAAAACCATATAAAACCTAAAATCTAAAATGTACCCGTCATAAACCAACAAAATAAAAATAAAATCAGGAAAGATACCCGCAGCCCTAAACCTTAGAAAAAAGTTCTTTAAATAAATAAATCATAAATAAATAAAAGAAATGGATGAACCTGGGATGGTGAGAGCAAACATAAAGTGAGCGGTAATTAGTTAGATATTATAGTTAAATAAAAGGTAAAATAATCCATTCAATAAAAACTCTATAAAATAACATCAAAACCTTGTTCCTTTGAAACCCATGTGAATCCCTAAAACCTAATATGTACTCTTAGCTAGAAATACAAAAAATTTAAAAACTAAGAAAAAAAAAAAAAAAATGAATGAACCTGGCGTTGGTGGTGAGAGCAAGCATCATGCATGATCTAGCTCTTGTACCTGTCACAAAACCCATAGAGAAGGGGTACAACTGCGTGAGTAGAAAAAAAAAGTTTTTATGCTAAGATATTAACCCAAATCATAACCTAAAGTAAAAAATAACATAAAATAAAATAAAACCCCAAATTTTGCACCAAACCAAAAAGGAAACCCTAATTTTTTCACCAAACCAAAAAAAAATACCGTAAAGTAAAAAAAATCATATTGATCTATCATAATTGTAGAAGGCAAAAACCCTAAAGTAAAAAAACTAAAATCAAATTAAGATCTAACCTGTAACATAAATTTATGCTTTCATGCGGTGATGTATCTGCCACGAAATTTGATTTTCACGAAATGCTTTCATAGTTACATTAAACCAGTCATTTGCTAACTATTAAAAAGAAAGTGGTAAATTTTAAAAAGCCCTAAAAATCTATAATCTCTGCAATTAGGGCTTCTAATAAAAAAAATTTGAATATTTTCATATAATATATATAATCAAATATACCATCAAAAAAGCCCTAAACATCCATAATCTCTACAATTCGGGCTTTTGATAAATAAAAATTTGAAGATTTTTAGATAATATAAAAATTGAGAGAGAGATTATTACCGTGAGGAATAAGAAGAATAAAAAACACTTACTGAGAGAGGGATTATTACTGTGGGGAATAAGAAGAACAAAAAACACATATTGAGAGAGGGATTATTACCGTGAGGAATAAGAAGAACAAGAGAGAGAGAGAGAGAGAGGTAACCTGATTCGAAGCTTTGTGCGAAGATTGGCTTTCTGGCTTTTGGTGTATTCGATAGAACCAAAAATATAGGCATTGATGAAAATTCATCACCATCGTCTGATTCAAAGCAAAAAATGAAGAGAAAAAAAACCATAAAATTTCAGCAAAATCGAATGGAAAAAAAAAACAAGGAAAAAAATTGAGCTTACCCTGCAGAATAATGAATCCTCTTATTCAAATGTTTATATAGCAGAGAGAGAGAGAGAGAGAGAATGTGAAAGATTGAGACTAAAATCCATCACCATCGTCTGATTCAAAGCAATAAAGATCCATTGTGTGAAAAACCCTTTGGCTGTTTCAAAGCAAAAAAAATGAAGAAAAAAAAAAACATTAAACGGTAGGGTTTTAGAGTTTTGATGGCTTTTCCATTTTGGGTTTTAGAGGAAACCAGGAGAAGATGAGAGATGGGCTTTGGGTTTTAAGTTTTAGAGATGGTTTGCCTTCTATGAAAATAGAAGGCAAAAACGGAAGGTCTTATGGGCTGGATCAAAATCGACTTGGAACTGAACCGACTCTGATTCTATAAGAAAAGATCGAAAAGCTGAAGAAAAAGCTTGAAAAGAAAAATATAATTATAAAACTGAATTGAATCAAACTGAAAAATAGTAACAATTTAAAACCCAAAATTGATAGAAATAGCACTCTATTTGGGGCCAATGCCATAATATAGTAGCACTCTACATGAGAGTATATTGTGTTAATCCACTGTTTTAAATGGCATGAAAAATTGATTTGTCATTAACAAATCAAAGGAGAGAAAAAAAAAATCACAGTACCAAACCTTACTTTTTAAAAAATCATTTTTCCAAATTTGGACTAGAAAACTTCTATAAAGAGTAAAAATCAGTATTTTTTATTTTTAAAAAAATTAGTAAATATCACTATTTTGAATATAAACACTACCAAACCCTAATCCAACTTTCCAAAAATAAAAAGTAAATAACTAAAAGAGGAAAAGAATGATAGTAGTCAACAAGAACCTCAACTCAACGCATCAAAAACTATGAACCCGAAAGAAAAAAACCAAAAAAATAAATAAACATTTATCTGATCTCTGTGCCTTTGCAAGTTCTTTCTCTTTTTGGACTTGCAAGTTCTTTCTCTTTTTGGACTTTTGAATTTCTCTTTTAGGACTTTTAAGAGACGAAGCTACAAATAAAGGGGAGTTTTTTAGGGCTTTAAAAGAGACGATTCAGAACCCAAAACTCAAAAATGAAAGGTCTTATGGTCTTTTGTCAGTTTTGCCTTGTAGTGATAGAACCCAAAACCCAAACACCAAAAACGAAAGGTCCAAAAATGAAAGTCTCCTAGTATTTTGTTAGTTTTGTCTTGTAGTGATTCTCTGTTTTGTCTTTTAGTGATAGAACCCAAAAACAAAAGGGAGAATTTGTCCATTTTTTATTTGTAGTGATTATTCATTTTGTCTTGTAATGATAAAATGTGACAGCCCGGATTTCGGCAACCCGAAACCGACGCCATCAATACAACCATTTAGGTCGTATCCCAAACTTCACTTGGAACACTCGGTAAGTCCACATCTAAGCGGAAACAACTCACACCGATCTATCAATTAGACCTTCAAGTAAAATAGTTGACATTCATTTCTATGTAAAATGATATTAACTACAAAAGACGGTTCAATTCTCATGCTAATTGCATGAGCAAAAGAACAAAACTGAACCATCAGTGACATGTCAAAAGTCACCAAAGGATGGTTCGCAAAAAGAATAAGTACCGTACAATTTAACATCCTACAAATGAATTCTGTTGGCCGGGCATACCAAGCCTTACTATAGTTTTCCTAAACTGTATCAAGTGCCACAGCGCACGTCTACTAAAAGAAATCCTCTGGAGGGGGCTCCGTCTCCTCCAACGGTACGTAGTCCGTGTCCTCTTGGTCCCGGTCCTCAATGTCCTCCGCTATCCATGAACCTGTGATGTATAGTCGAAGGGTGAGCTACATCATAGCTCAATAGAGAAACCCAATAGCATGAATATTTTCCCGACATCACACATATATTTCATGACGCATTTCTAAGCATGGAACGGAATTTATAACAATTACTTCACCCAAAAAGGTTATCTGATGCATGATTTCTACTCACATTTTTACTAGCAAAAAAAGGAAACACATCCACATACGCACTTAAAAGAATTACTTAAATAACTGCTCAAGCAATATAACATCAAGCCCTCGATGGAAGTACCCACCATCATCATTCATATGAACCATTTCACAATGCCCAAGCCCCTTAGCAAGAGGTGACTTGTGCCGAACGAAGTATTTCTACTATTGGAAATCAAAGAACGGGTATCCCGCCAAACCGGTACACAATTTATATGGATTGACCACCGTATCGGTCACAGATATCCCGCCATATCGGTCAATGGTATCCCGTCATGTCGGTTGGGTATTCACAATTTAAACCTTAAATTCAATGTGCATGTTACATATAGTTTATCACCGTGAGTTGTGATAAATATACTCAGTTCAAGTTTCACACATGATTCTCACATACTAATTCATATTTCTTTGCCATCACATACAACATGACTTACTTCACCTTGATGACACACACATACTTATCCAATCGTTTTCACACACACAAGATTCTCTTTCTTAGTGATTGTACTTATAAAATCATGTGATCTAACTATGGATGAACTCATGCAATTACAAATCAACTAAGGGAAGAGCACATATTTACTTAACATATCATTACGCACATGCTAGTTGAAGGTAAAACACACATGTTACTGAATTTCCCTACCTCGAATCAAGTCGCACTGAGACTAAACCCAATCGTATCAAGCACGCACTCACTCAAATCCCACGTGTCGATCCTACAATTTAACGTATCCAACATCTTATAAGAAAGCCTAGAAGAACAAAGGACATAAAGCACTGAAGAATTCGGAAGAAAAGAACAAGGTAAAGTACCCTATTCCTCGCGCGAGTGAGCCCCGAGGCTCGGGCGCGCGAGGAAAAGTTGGTCAAAACCTCGCGCGACCGAACTGACATTCAGTTGTCTGATGGGTGTCACGCGAGGCCTCGCTCGAGTGAGACCTTTTTGCCTTTAAGTCCTCGCGCGAGCGAGACACAACATTCTCACAGCTCTTCTTATCCTCTCGCAAGGCTGTTTAAGTCATGTCTCTGAGGATCGCACGAGCGAGCCCTTAAGCTCATGCGCACGAGGGACAAAGACATTTCAAATATGAGTTTTCCCCAAACTCGATCCTCACCAAACCTTAACTGTTTTAAAACCTATTTCTCAAGGAACATTAAATGCTAAAATTACTACATAACTAGCATTAAATCCATACCTTTAATGCCATCAATGTTTCTTGGATTGGATCTTTTCTTTCTTGAAGATATCAAGGAGGGTTTTAACAACCTAAATCTTCTTCACACTTCTCATCAAGCTCACGGATCCTCACGAGATTATTTGAAACGTGCAACACGAATCTCTATGCACAATCACTTTACTTCACTCACCTTCTACTAAATCCACTCACCTAGATCTCACAACCCTTTTATCTTTCTCTACAAAACCCCTTCTTTTTCTTCCTCTTCTCTTTCTCTCTCTCTATTTCCCCACAACTCAAGTGGGTTCTAAATGAAACCCTCGTGTGAGACCCCTTTCCCTTATCTCCACTAGTTGGGTTTTTCAACATGTAAAACCCCAACACTCTAAACAGGTGTTAAATGTCTTTACATTCTTATGTGTTAAACACATATACTCCAAGTGTGAGTTTGTGCATGGGCTCCCTTGTGAACCACATACACACACTTGAACTACACCAAACCTAGACAGTTTACGAAATCTGGGGTTATTACATTCACCCCACCTTATAAAATTTTTGCCCTCGAAAATTGCCATTAGTCACTCGGACAAGGTTAGAGCAATAATAGGATTGCTTAAAGGAATAAAAATTTGCATCCTGCAAAAGAATACAATATACCCTCACACACCATACTATTATCACTTAACGTGCTAATCCATTTCTACCCATCATATACTGTACATCCTGCAAAAGATAACGATGTGGTCTCATACACAAACATTGAAGTATTCATGCAACCCAAAACATGCATTTAACTGAGAGCATACACATTGTAACATTTATACAATTTGCGACAGCCATGCCGCCATAGTTCACCCTTTAGACTTTAATTTACATCAAAATAACCAAAAGTGACAGCCATGTCACCTTAGTTCTAGAATTTACTTTTCAAAATGACATCAGATTTATACAATTTGCTTTCAAATTTTGGAAAACTCCCTCAAAATCTCATTGGTAGCCAGCCCTACTCGTCATCACCCTCGGCATACTCGGAACCCGAAGCCTCATCTCCATCGTCACCATCATCATCATCATCTTCGTCCTCGGCTTCTTCGTTGGACGCCGTGGCATTAGCCACTTCGTAACTAGAAGAACCAAAGATAGCGGCCCGCATGGCAGCAAGACACTCACGATAAGCCTGGGGATATGCGTGAAGCATGAGGTCTATGCTGACCACCTCTTGGAAATGCTAATGGAGGCGTATTTCCGTCTGACTTATGCCAATGTCACGTGTCCGTTGTAGTAGCTCGCGCATCATGGCTTCCATGGTGTCGGGCATCGGCTAGGATGAAGATGGCGGTGTAGGCTGGGAACTCGTGGAAGGTGCAGATCCCAGCTGTGAGGTAGAGGGCGGAGTGGTTCCTTTCTTCTTGAGGCTATCCCGTAAACTTCGTAGGCTGCGATTTAAATCGCCTATGCAATATAGCTCTATGTTGTCCGGGTGAGAGGGATCATGAGCCTGAATTTCAAACCCATCACTCCCATCGCAATGCTCAAATAGCTTCGAAATTAACCAGGCATAGGACAGTTTGTTAACGGGTTTGGGAACGACGCCCTGTTTGTTTTTGTCCAAGGCATGTAGGATGCCTTGACGCACAAGGGTAGGGGCGCTAAACCACCTATCATGGAACGCAACATGAATTGCGTTCAAAAAGGGGACCCTCCTTTCTTGGTCGTGGCCCAATGGGAATAGGTTTTTCCGAAAAATTATATCAAGGGGCCACATGCGCGGAGGCAATTGGGCCCGGGTGATAGATTTACCCTTGGTCGTGACCCCGTTTGTCATGTCGGTCGCCATCTCAAGAAAGGTCTGTTCCTTGGGGAACGGGGGTTTGGAAATCCCATCCTCAATATAAGTTAGAGGGCATCCCATCGCATGCCCGATGTCTTTGGCCTCAAATACGAAAGTCTTGCCATCAATCTCGCATTTGAGTTTGGTCTATGTGTTGTTGGTGGTGAGGGTTTGGTAGAAAAGTCTAACCAACCGCGGGTAGTAGTGTCCGGAGATTGGCGTTAACAAGGGTTTCAACTCGTTTACATTTAAGTAATCTAGGGTCCACTTGGTGGTGGACGGATCATCAAAACAACTTTTGTGGATATTCCATTCGGGGGTAAAAATTTTGCCTTCCCACCATGGAGCGGGCTGGGTTAAAGGGGATGGTGGAGGCGCTCCCCTCTTCTTCAAAGATGGCGGCTTGACCGCCAACTTCTTCCTTTGCCTAGGGTTTGGGTCGGATGTACTCATTCTAGGGTTCAAATGGACGAAAATGAGGAAAATCAAGGTAGACTTGGGTGGAAATTTACCTTTGTGCGCTAAAATCCGTCGGAAATAGTGGAAAGGAACCCTCACTCGGATGGATATGAAGGTTTTCTCCTCGAAGACCCAAAACCCTAGCTCTCCCTCTCTCTCAATTTGAACGAAATGGGCAGGGAAGGGTTTCCGCCCCAATTTATATCATGTTCCTCACGAAAGAGAGGTATAGTGGCTCGCGCGAGGGAACAACAGGCTCCCAAAAAGCACGAAAAGGCTTATGTGTTTTCTCCTTGTCATGTCTGTGGAGCTCGCTCGAGCGAGCTTTAAGTTCTCGCGCGAGCGAGGAACGGACACAATTTATGAAGCATTTTTGCTTCATTTGTTCACTCCTTCTATTTTCAACTTGCAGTTTCACTTCTCACTCGTTAGCACTTGGCATATGCCCATTTCCCAATATATTTGTGAAACAATCGACCATATATGAAAATTTGAATCTATAGATCAACACACGTACATAAAAGAAGAATTTCTTGAGATTTCTTTCTACAAGACTATGTACTCCATTAAATTTATACTTGTATTGCATTTTGGAAAACGAAGACTACCTTATGCGAAAAGATCCGGATAGGCTTGTCGCACCTCGGACTCACGTTCCCACGTCGCTTCCTCTTGGGAATGATTTCGCCATTTGACAAGTACTAAGGGGATCTTCTTCGTGCGAAGTACTTGCTCTTCGATCAAGGATTTGCACCGGATCTTCTCGAATGGTCAAATCCTCTTGGATTTCTATGGGTTGATAATCCAGCACATGTGTTGGATCCTTAACGTACCGTCGCAACATCGAGACATGAAAGATGTCATGCATGTCAGAGAGGTGAGGAGGTAGGGCGAGTTTGTAGGCAACCTCTCCAACTCGTCCTAATATCTCGAATGGACCCACGTACTGCGGGCTCAACTTCCCACGCTTTCCAAATCGCATTACGCCCTTTGTTGGCGAAATCTTCACAAACACTTTTTTTCCCTTCTGAAAATTTAGTCCGCACTATATTAAAATTTGTATGCATGTAGGGACTTGCAAATTAGTGGATTTAGAACGGATTTTACCTGAAAGTCGACGCTCGTTCTTCTTAGGTCTGCATAGCTCTTTTGTCTGCTTTGGGCGGCTCATATCCGTTCTCTAATCAAGCGTACCTTCTCGGTATTACTCACTAGAATCTCGGGCCCTAAAACAAATTTTTCTCCTGTCTCTTCCCAATTGATTGGGGATCGACATCTCCGCCCATATAGAGCCTCATATGGTGCCATGCCAATACTTGCCTGAAAACTGTTTTTGTAGGCAAACTCGATTAATGGTAAATGTTGATCCCATGCTCCCTGAAAATCGAGCATGCAGGCCCGTAGCATATCTTCAATAATTTGGTTTATTCTTTTCGTCCGACCATATGTTTGCGGATGAAAAGCTGAACTGAAATCGAGTCGGGTGCCCATTCCTTCTTGAAATTTCTTCCAAAATTGTGAGGTGTATAGCGGATCTCGATCGGAAACAATACTCACGGGAATGTCGTGCAACCGCACAATCTCTCTCATATATAGATCTGCCAATCTACTTGCGGTGTAGGTCGTGTTGTAAGGTAAGAAGTGAGCGGACTTCGTGAGTCGGTCAACAATCACCCATATAGCATTGTGCCTCCTTGTCGTCCTGGGCAACCCCAAAATGAAATCCATGGAAATGGATTCCCACTTCGACTCTGGTATGGGCAATGGCTGTAATTATCCTGCGAGATGTCTGTTATCTACCTTCACCTATTGGCAGACCAAGCACCTTGACACATACTCTCTAACATCCTTTTTCAACACTCTCCACCAGAAGCCTCTCTTTAAGTCTTGATACATCTTAGTGCTCCCCGGGTGGATGGCATAGGACAATTTGTGAGCCTCGTCTAAGATGATTTGCCATAGATCAGCATCTGCTGGGATGCATAATCTCCCTTTGTATAATAGGGATCCATCTCCCTTAACTGAAAAGTCAGGCTGAGCATCGTTCATTACTCCTAGGCGGGTTTTCATCAATTCTGTATCTTTCGGCTATAGTTCATAGACCTGATTGAAGATGGTTGGTCTGATAGTGATGTTTACTAACAAGGTTCCTAAAACCTTCGCTTCAAATCGTGCATCGCAGAAAGCAATATCCTCTAGTAACTTCCATCTGTGAAGCACCAAAATTAGGTTTGATAATTGTGCAGAGTTCTAGCAGCTTAAGGCGTCGGCAACCACATTTGCCTTACCTGGGTGGTATTGTATGGAGCAGTCGTAGTCCTTAAGAAACTCAATCCACCTTCTTTGCCTCATGTTTAAATCTTTCTGTGTGAATAAATATTTGAGGCTCTTGTGGTCGGTGAATATCTCGAAGGCTTCCCCATACAAATAGTGCTGCCATATTTTCAATGTAAAAATCACCGCAGCTAGCTCGAGGTCGTGTGTCGGGTAATTCTTCTCATGATCCTTAAGTTGTCTGGACCCATATGCTATGACCTTCTGGTGTTGATTGAGCACACAACCCAAGCCGTTGTGTGACGCGTCGCTGAGCACGACTAATTCTCCAGTGCCATTTGGAGTCGCGAGTACAGGTCCATTGAAACTTGGTGTTCTTTCTCATTAATTTGGTAAGCGGACCGGAGAGCTTTGAAAAGCCTTCTACGAACCTTCGGTAGTACCCTGCCAAGCCTAGGAAGCTTCTCACTTTCGTCACTGTTTTAGGTTGTTTCCACTGAACCACTGCTTCTATCTTAGCTGGGTCCACCCTAATTCCTTATTCAGAGACTATGTGTCCCAAAAAGCTCACCTGCTCCAACCAAAACTTGCATTTGTTAAGCTTAGCATATAGTTGATGCGCTCGCAATGTCTCCAGTGCGATCCTTAAATGTTGCTCATGATCTTCTTTTGTTTTTGAATAGATCAATATGTCGTCCACGAAGACCACGACACACGTGTCCAAATGAAGCTTGAACACTCTATTCATGAGATCCATGAACGATGCCGGTGCGTTTGTCAAGCCGAAAGGCATCACTAAAAATTCATAGTGCCCGTATCTGGTCCTAAATGCCGTCTTCAGAATATCATCGGCCTTGACCCTTAACTGGTGATAACCGGACCTCAAATCAATTTTGGAAAAGAATTTGGCTCCCTGTAACTGATCAAATAAATCGTCGATTCTCGGGAGTGGATAGCGATTTTCGATTGTGAGTTTGTTCAGTTGACTGTAATCGATGCATAGTCTCATCGATCCATCCTTCTTCTTCACGAACAAGACCGATGCCCCCCAAGGAGACACACTAGGCCTCACAAACCCCTTATCGAGAAGTTCCTGCAACTGCGCTTTCAATTCCACTAACTCCGCCGGTGCCATTCGGTAAGGTGCTTTGGATACCAGCTCCGTGCCTGGAGCTAACTCAATAGAAAACTCCACTTCCCGGTTAGGTGGTAACCCTGGTAATTCATCTAGGAATACATCCTCAAACTCGCAAGCTACCGGAATATTGGCTATCACATGCTTCTCCTCCTTCTATTCTTTCAGAAGTGCAAGGCACGCGCTGCCGCCCTTCCTTATCAGACGTGTGGCTCGTATTGCGGATATGATCGGTATTACATTAGCCTTATCACCGAAAAACTGAAATGGTTTCCTATTCGGTAGTCGGAAAGTGACAATCTTTCGCAGGCAGTCGACGTGGGCATGATACGCGGACAACCAATCCATGCCAAGGATTACGTCAAATCCTTACATATCCAATAACACGAGGTCTACCGTCGTTTCGTGATCTCCTACTAAAACCACGATCGATCGACAACACAAGCCCGTTTGTACTGCATCCCCCGCAGGAATTGAAACTTGCATAGTAAAATCCAAAGATTCTTGAGTGACACTCAATTTGGTATCAAATTGTGGGGTTACGAACGAATGAGTAACTCTAGGGTCAATTAATGCCCGTGCCCCATGCCAACATTTATCCCTCTGTTGGTATAATCGTAGTGTACCTACATTGCGTGACTAATAGATCAGAGGTGCATGGCACGTTTTAACATTTCACATAACTAGAATTAGTAAATATTTTGACATGCAATGAGAATTAAATTTGCAGAGTAATTGTATCTAGGTAGCATTTTTTTTTTCTAATTTAGAATAAGTGAGCTTTCTTTGATAAAAAGCCATACCTTCGATGACGTTATTTGTATGTTGTACGTCCTGAGCGGTAACTGCGTACACTCGGCCCTGCATAACTGGTCGTGTTTGTCAAGTAGGCCGTTGTGGTCCTGAGGTATTCACTCTCCCTTCATTTCTCAACACAGGGCAGTCCCTAATCAGATGCCCCATCTTCCCACACTTAAAACAACCTCCAGTTCCCCGTCTACAATCCGATGTCTTATGTGGCTTGCCACACTTGGCACATGTCTCTCGTGGTACTGATGACGCTATTCTTGAGACTCCTTGTGTAACCGATACTCCGGTAGTGGTGACCGAATTTTCATAGCAAGTGGGTCGCACGAATGTAGACATCGGTGGTCTAGAATAACTGACTTGTGGAGGCCTGAAATAATGTGTCTGGGTGAATGTTCCCTGATAGGATGGTGTGAAACACGGCTTTTTATTCACCGGTTCATAGTTTCCCACCGCGTTCTGATTCACCTGTCCCCTTCGCTCAGATTTTTCAATGACCAATGCCTTCCCCATGACGTCAGGGTACGTTTCCATTTCAAAAGCCGCAACCTTTTCACGTAGGCTCGACCTTAATCCCTCTTCAAATTTATGGGCCTTCATCCTCTCTGTTGCCACATACTCTGGTGCGAACCGTGACGATCTGATAAATTCTGCGCCATATTCTCTGACCGTCATTGCCCCTGATCTAACCTCATAAACTGAGACACCATCTGGTTCCTCAATTGCCTCGGAAAGTATTCTTTGTTGAAAGTGTCGCAAAATTCTTGCCAAGTCCATATCTCTTCAGGGTATACCAAGCCTACAAATGAATAAGTACCGTACAATTTAACATCCTACAAATGAATTCTTTTGGCCGGGCATACCAAGCCTTACTATAGTTTTCCTAAACAGTATCAAGTGCCATAGCGCATGTCTACTAAAAGAAATCCTCTAGAGGGGGCTCCGTCTCCTCCAAAGGTACGTAGTCCGTGTCCTCTTGGTCCCAGTCCTCAATGTCCTCCGCTATCCCTGAACCTGTGACGTATAGCTCAATAGGGTGAGCTACATCATAGCTCAATAGGGAAACCCAATAGCATGTATATTTTCCCGACATCACACATATATTTCATGACGTATTTCTAAACATGGAACGGAATTTATAACAATTACTTCAGCCAAAAAGGTTATCTGATGCATGATTTCTACTCACATTTTTACTAGCAGAAAAAGGAAACACACCCACATACACACTTAAAAGAATTACTTAAATAAATGCTCGAGCAATATAGCATCGAGTCCTCGATAGAAGTACACACCATCGTCGTTCATATGAACCATTTCACAATACCCAAGCCCCTTAGCAAGAGGTGACTTATGCCGGACGAAGTATTTCCACTATTGGAAATCAAATAACGGGTATCCCGCCAAACCGGTACACAATTTATACGGATTGGCTACAGTATCGGTCACGGATATCCCGCCGTATCGATCACGAGTATCCCGCCGTGTCGGTTGGGTATTCACAATTTAAACCTTAAATTCAATGTGCATGTTACATATAGTTTATCACCGTGAGTTGTTGTAAATATACTTAGTTCAAGTTTCACACATGATTCTCACATACTAATTCACATTTCTTTGCCATCACACACAACATGACTTACGTCACCTTGATGACACACACATACTTACCCAATCGTTTTCACACACACACACACACAAGGTTCTCTTTCTTAGTGATTGTACTTATAAAATCTTGTGATCTAACTATGGACGGACTCATGCAATTACAAATCAACTAAGGGAAGAGCACATATTTACTTATCATATCATTACGCACATGCTAGTTGAAGGTAAAACACACATGTTGCTGAATTTCCCTACTTCGAATCGAGTCGCACTGAGACTATACCCAATCGTATCAAGCACGCACTTACTCAAATCCCACGTGTCGATCCTACAATTTAACGTATCCAACATCTTATAAGAAAGCCTAGAAGAACAAAGGACATAAAGCACTGAAGAATTCGGAAGAAAATAACAAGGTAAAGTACTATGTTCCTCGCACGAGCGAGCACCGAGGCTCGGGCGCGGGGGCAAATGTTGGTCAAAACCTCGCGCGACCGAACTGACATTCAGTTGTTTGATAGGTGTCGCGCGAGGCCTCACTCGAGCGAAACCTTTTTGCCTTTAAGTCCTCGCACGAGCGAGACACAGCATTCTCACAGCTCTTCTTATCCTCTCGCAAGGCTGTTTAAGTCATGTCTCTAAGGCTCACGCGAGAAAGCCCTTAAGCTCGTGCGCACGAGGGACAGAGACATTTCAGATCTAAGTTTTCTCCAAACTCGATCCTCCCCAAACGTTAACTGTTTTAAACCCTATTTCTCAAGGAACATTAAATACTAAAATTACTACATAACTAGCATTAAATCTATACCTTTAATGCCATTAATGTTCCTTGGATTGGATCTTTTCTTTCTTGAAGATATCAAGGAGGGTTTTAACAACCTAGATCTTCTTCACACTTCTCATCAAGCTCACGGATCTCCACGAGATTATTTGAAACGTGCAACACGAATCTCTATGCACAATCACTTTACTTCACTCACCTTCTACTAGATCCACTCACCTAGATCTCACAACCCTTTTATCTTTCTCTACAAAACCCCTTCTTTTTCTTCCTCTTCTCTTTCTCTCTCTCTATTTCCCCACAACTCAAATGGGTTCTAAATGAAACCCACGTGTGAGACCCCTCTCCCTTATCTCCACTAGTTGGGTTTTTCAACATGTAAAACCCCAACACTCTAAACAGGAGTTAAATGTCTTTACATCCTTATGTGTTAAACACATATACTCCAAGTGTGAGTTTGTGCATGGGTTCCCTTGTGAACCACATACACACACTTGAACTACACCAAACCTAGACCGTTTACAAAATCCAGGGTTATTACATAAAACCCAAAATAAAAGAGCGAATTTGTTCGTTAGTTATGCATTTTTTATAGGTTATATATATATATATATATATATATATATATATATATATATATATATATATATATAATGACTCGAGTGTCTCAAGATTTAATAATACACGCACTACAAAAAAAAGACTATTAGTGGCACCAAAAACTGTCACTATTAACAAAAAAGCTTGTTGTTTCAATAGCGACAGGACTAGTAGTGTCAGTTTTTTTGTTAATAGCGGCAGCTTTTGGTGCCATTAATATTTTTTTTTTGTAGTTGTGACAGCTCGGATTTCCTAATCGCGAAACCCGGATCGTCGGATCGATACTAAGGCCGATCCCCAAAAGGAGCACTTGGCATATCCACACACAAAACGGAAACCATAACCAAATTGATATAGTCATAGACAAAAATAAATCTCCAATTCTATATTCTCAAAAGCTCAAAATAACGGTTCTAGTCCCATGTAAAAACTCATGGGAAGAAGAATCGAGAAGAACCGTCGGTGATGGCCAACCATCACCGAAACATGGTTCGCAAAAGAATAATACACCCAACCCAAAGTATATCCATAATCCTTATATCACTAAAATATATCCAAAACCCATGCTTTAATCATCCTACAAAGCCTGACCAACCTGTGCTTTGCACAAAGAAAACAATCCTTAGGATGAGGCTCGGAGTCCTCCTCTAGAGGCACGTACTCGGAGTCCTCCTTATCCTGATCCTCGGCACCTGTATCTTTGCCTCTACCTGTAACGTATAGTTGAGGAATGAGCTATATCTAAGCTCAGTAGAAAAAAATCAATAGCATGTGTATCTCCACAAAAGCATATATCTCATAACATGATTGAAAACATAGATTTCTCGTAAAGATGCACAATTTCAAATATAAATGAATGAAACAAAAGCAATTTTTTCTTAATTTGGAAAGGTTGTCACATGCTCTTCTACTGATTCGCATAACACAGAAAAGAAATTTAAAGTGCTTCACTTAAATAATCCGTCGAGCGTATATAGCATCGAGCCCCCGATGGAATACCCACCATCGTCGTTCACATGAACCATTTACATATGGTGTCAAAGGTTTCAAAAATGACGGACACTTGTGCCGAACACAAATACCGTTGGTCGGTAGAATTCACAATATCACAAAGGTTTATATAGGTATCCTTTCGTACCAATCACGGATATCCCGATGTGTCAGTCGCGAATATACCGCCGCATCGGCTGGGTATTCACACATAAATCTCAAATCATCGCGCATAACATATAATTTATCACCGTGTGATGTGGTAATTATAACTACTTAAATCATATAAACTCACACACTTGTTTCACATTCCAAAAGAATCTTAAAAGATTCCACATGCTTATCACATTAACAAAATGAGTCTTGAAAGACTCTCACATAGATGACACATTCTACTTATCATGGTTTTCGAAATACACACATGCTTATACATTCATAAACTCATCATATTTAAAACAAACATCTCATATCATAAAACACATGCTAAACATATCAAATGCACGTGGTATAGAGTGTTCCCTACCTCAAACACAAAGTCACAATTGAAGTCCCTCAAACCAAGCTAGCCTCTCCCTCACGCACGCATAATACTAGGGCTGTCAACGGGCCTGGTTCGGGCCGGGCTTTTTGATAGGCCCATTTTTTTTAATATAATGGAGGCCCGAACCCGGCCCGATAGCTATCTGGGCCGGGCCGGGCTCAGCTCATTTTTTAATTTTTGTAGCCCGAAAAAAATCCGGCCCATAAAAACCTGGCCCGTTATAAATCGGATCAAAACCTCGGATTCTGGCCTGAGTTCAAGCCCATATTCGGGTCGTGTTTTTAATAAATTTTTTAAACTCTTTCCTGTAACTTTCTTTCAACAGTTTTTTTTAAAGCTATAATTATTATAAAAATAAAACATTTAACATTCTTCGAAATAGAAAATTGAATATCTTATACCACCATGGGCGGATGGGCCTATAGGCTATGGCTATGTTCTTAAAATTTTGAAATTATACAATTATAAAAATCACAAATTACAATTATGAAAATGTAATCAACATAAAAATCTCCAATCACTTCCATGCATCTCCTTTCCAATCATTCTCCATGAAAATCAATAACCTGCAAAACAAAAAAATATACAAGCATTAGAATTTTAAAACTTATATATTATATAAAAATTACACAAAATAATAAGATATCCAGCCCATCAGGGCCATCACATCACATGCCAATATGTCACCTTTGGACCTTTGGGCCATGGGCCTATAACTATGTTCTTAGAATTTAGAAATTATACAATCATAAAAATCACATATTACAATAATGAAATTATAAACTCCATAAAAATCTCCAATAGCTTCCATGGATCTCCTTTTCAATCATTTTTCATGAAAATCTCCATGTTCAATAACCTGCAAAATAGAAAATATATAAGCATTAGAAGTTTAGAACTTATACTTTATATAAGTTATAAACATAACTTATATAATTATATTTGAAGAAAATCAATCTAAAAAAAACTCATAATCCTTCATTCTCATCTACATTAACAACACCACCATAATCATGACGTATCATATCTTGACCACAAATTAGTATTTCTACTGTCTCCGGATGTAAGGAACTTCTAGTTTGATCAAGCACCCTTCCTTCGGTACTAAAAACGGATTCCGAAGCAACCCTTGAAAGGGGAATAGCTAATACATCTTGCACAATTCGAGAAAGAATCGGATATGTAGTTGAGTTAATTTTCCACCATGCTAAAATATCAAAATTTTTGGTTTGAGGCTCTTGTGGGTTCTCTAAATATAAGTCTAATTCAGACTTTGTTCCTAAAGTAGCCGACCCTTTACGCTTACTCTTATTTTTAAATTGTTGCCACAATGAAAAAAACTTGAGGACCACCCTCATTGATTGGAATACTCGGAGGTAATTCACAATTATTACCATCATCATTGGAACCAAATTTAATATTATACTCATCAAACATGATCGTCAAATCACCGAGTACATTCTTCATATGTATATCACCATTCTCTTCATACAAAATACCAAAAACAAAGTCCAAATATTCCATTTTAAATTGAGGATCTAAAACCACCGCAATTGAGAGAAGTAAAGAATATTTTTTTCAATATTTATCAAATTTAGCTAGCATTAACTTAGCCATATTATGAGCCCACGTAACCTTTTCATCCATCATTTGTTGTTTAAGTTGTATATAAACCTCAATTACTTGATGAAAAAATAAATGAACAGTTGGATAATTGGTACCGGAAAAAATATTTGTAGCTTCAAATTTTTTTTTTAAATCACCAAAAAGGGCTTCAGCATTAACCCAATCTTCAAACGATGGAGCCCATTGATAGCTTGAATCGCGCTTTTTTAACCAAGTGAACCCATCTCTAAATGGAAATGCAGATTTAACCATTAGATATGTAGAGTTTCATCGGGTTGGGACATCTAGAGATAATCCTCCAGAAATATGCCTAGCATTCGCTTTTACCCAAATATTAAAATTTTGTTGGCGGGATTGTGATGATTTAATATACTTAACGCTCTCCCTAATATTGAAAATGGTATCTTTAATGGCTTTCAACCCGTCTTGCACAATCAAATTGAGAATATGGGCGGAACATCAAACGTGAAATAACTTACCACCCTTTAGAAGTAAGTTCCTTCTAGTAAGATGCACTCTTAAAAATTTAGCCATATTTTTATTATAAGATGCATTATCTAATGTTATAGCAGAAATTTTATGCTCTAATTTTTATTCAATAATACATGATAAAATATGATCAAAAATAGCTTGACCCGTGTGAGGACAAGAGATCAAAGGGAAGTTAATCACACGATTTTACAAATTCCAACTCTCATCAATGAAATGGGCAGTTAAACACATATACCCAAGTGTTTGATTTGAAGTCCAAATATCCGAAGTAAAGCTAATCCTTCCTGGTATTTTTTGAAATAAGTTACATAATTTTACTTTCTCTTTTTTGTAGACTTCAAAACAATCTTTTTTAATTGTATTACGAGAGACCATTTTATGTTTGGGTTGTAGACCTTTACATACGTCAATAAATCCTACGTGACTAACAAAATTAAATGGTAATTCATTCAAAATTATCATCCGAGCAATTAGCTCACGAATTTTACTTTGGTCAAACTTATAGTTACCAACTCCTTTTCCATCCACACACAACTGTTGTTGTTTACTATCATTGTTATCTCCCTTTAATTTTGGACAAGTTTTTTCGGCATGTCTTTTTAAATGGCTAGTTCCATTAGGAATACTTTCAGCGACTAATTGTTTCTTACAAAGCTTACATTCGGCTTTGAGGACTCTCCCCACTGTCACTTCATTAAAATAACTCCAAGCAGTAGACGTCCTTTTCCTTTTTTTACGATTAGGGCATTCATTGGGGTTTAAAGTAGAGGGGGTCGGAGTCGTTAGATCAACGGGCATTGTGGAGGTAGAGGGACCCACACCACCGGCTGGTGATGAGTTTCCTTCAAGGGGAGGACTCATAATGATATCAACATCATTGTCCACCGCCTCTATCTCCTCAATGTCATGATCCTCAAATAGATCAAAAGGATTTGACATATCTAATACAAGATAATAACTAATTTACAAAAATAACTAAACAAAATTAAAATTATCAGGCAATGAGGCAGATCAAACAAAAAGATCAGGCAGAAATTTAAATTGATTTAAACTGATTATGCAAATTACTAATTAATCATAAAATAATCACAAAGATTATTACTTACTGATTTAAACTTGATTTAAAATGATTCACAAAAAATGATTTAGACTTAATCAGGCATAAACTAATAAAATAGATTTTTTTTAAAAAACAGATTGATTAATAAAAAAATACAGACTAATTAATTAGGCAAAAATTAAAACTAATTAATCAGGCAGAAATTAATCAGACTAATAAAACAGACTAATTAATCAGACAGAAACTAATAAAACCGATTTAAAAAAAAAACAGACTCATTAATAAAACAGACTGATTAATAAAAAAAAACAGACTAATTAATCAAACAGAAATTAAAACTAATAAAACAAACTAATTAATCAGGCAGAAACTAATAAATTAGATTTTTTTTTTAAAACAGACTAATTAATAAAAAAAAACAGACTAATTAATCAGGCAGAAATTAAAACTAATAAAACAGACTAATTAATCAGGCAGAAACTAATAAAATAATTTTTTTTTTAAATAAACTGATTAATAAAAAAAAACAGACTAATTAATCAGGCAGAAATTAAAACTAATAAAACAGACTAATTAATTAGGCAGAAACTAATAAAATAGATTTTTTTTTTTTAAAAGACTGATTAATATAAAAAAAACAGACTAATTAATCAGGCATAAATTAAAACTAATTAATCAGGCATAAATTAATCAGACTAATAAAACAAACTAATTAATCAGGCAGAAATTAATCAGACTAAAAAATTAGACTAATTAATCAGGCATAAATTAAAACTAATAAAACAGACAGATTTAAAAAAAAAAAAACAGATTGATTAATAAAACTAATAAAACAGACTAATTAATCAGGCAGAAATTAAAACTATAATGATTTAAACTGATTTAAGTAGGATAAATTAATTTAAACAGATTTAAAAAAAAATAGCCAGATTAATAAATAATCAGAGATAAAATTTATAAAACACTTAAACAGAAAAAAAAAAAACTTATTTAAAAAAATGGATTAAAAAAATTTAACTTAAAAAAAAACAAATTATTTTTATTATAATAATAAAAATAATAAACTTATTGGCAAATGGCAACTGGCAAGTCGATGGTGGTGGATCGGTGGTGTGCGGCCTGATAGTAGTGGGCGCGTCGAGCACGGATTGAAAGTTGAAACCCTTGCAGTCTGCTCGTTGGTGGCTGGGAGCCTAGGAGAGAGAGAGATGGTCGTCGGCTAGGACAGAGATGGGCGTCGGCTGGGAGAGAAATGGCTTATCGGCCGTCGGTGGTCGGCCGTCGATGGTGAAGTAACCCTAGGCCTAGGGGCTAGAGAGAGAGAGAGAGAGAGAGAGAGAAGAAGAGACCACAGTTGCTATGGGGATTGCAAGAGAAGAAGAGTTTTTTTCTTTTTTGAGAGGAGAAGAAGAGTTGCAGAGATTGGACTTTAGAGAAGAGGAGAGTGTTGCGGCTGGGATTGCAAGAGGAAGAGGAGAGAAATGAGAACGAAATCCTAGTTCCCAAAGCCCCCTTATATAGCTTAAATAAATGAATAAACTAATAAAGGGGGTAAAATGACTTATTTACCCCCCTTATTAATCCGTTAAATCCTTTGAACGATAGTATCGTCGAGGCAAGGGCGTAAATTTATAAGGCCGGGCCGGGTTTGGGATGGACTTATTGGCCCGAAAATTTAAAGACATACTTGGGCCCGTTTATTTTCTACTTTGTAGCCCAGACCCAGACCCGTTTCTTATCCGGGCTTAGCCCGGCCCGGCCCGTTTAATAAATGTGTTAAATCTTAGGCCCGAACTTGGCCCATCCGGGCCGGGCCCAGGCTAAAACCCGGCCCGTTGACAGCCCTACATAATACCAACCTAAGCACATCAATTCACAATTCATACATCGGAATTGACGCGAGTCGGATAGATGTAAGATCTCTCTAAAGCACTTCAACAAAACACAACAAAATCCTGAATCTGCTCAATTCCATCGATCAATTCCCAAAATTTCGATTCTATTAAAAGCTAAACTTCTCGCACCACGACTTTGATCGATCAATATTCCAAATTCGATCGATCAAATTTCGTCAGAAATCTTTGAACATTCCCTGTTATATACCTTTCAATCGAACGAGTGTCCAACTCGATCGATCGAAACACATTTCGTTTGATCGAATATCCCCAAAAATCGTATTTCAGCTTCTCCAATCAAAATCGATCGATCGAATCCAATTTCGATCGGTCGAATTTGACAGATTCCTTCAATCACTTGGTTTTTATCATTCCCAATCAAAATTTCTCCCAAATCTTTATCTTATTTTCTAAACTCCTCCATAATCCTACAGAGCTAACACAATTATTCACATCTTACTTTATCGTGATCGATCACAACGTTTGAAGTAATTTGTCGAAGAGGGTTTCAAACAAATTCGCCGATCCTTCGGCAACCAAGAAGAAACCGACTCGTAGCTTTTGATCACGCTCCGTTCTTAAGTACATCCACCTTCTTCTAGATTGACTGAAACGGTTACCACCGAGTTCACACTTCCCTCTTTCTCTCTCTAAACCCTAAAGAAGTAAATGCAAGAGTAAATGCAAATGACTATACAGTTGTTTTTTAATCCTCTTTTTCTAACAAAGGTTGTGCTCACTCGCTAAGCACACACATTCAACACAAGTGTTAGCTAACTTGGGTTGGCTCACTTACAACTCACACACACCTAAATTAGTGTTTGTCAGAATACTCTTAACACTCAATACAACTAATATAGTACCAAAATTTTCAAATGATTGTCGGTTTCCGTGTCGGGCACGCCTACCGAAATTGGTCTCTTTTGAGTTCGAATTTTCAGGATATTACAGTAGTGACATCGGGTGTGACAATGGCTAAGGGGAGAATGCACCTAAGCGTAGAGAAATTTCTACGCCCAGATTGCTCTATGAATGAGATGTAGCATGGGACCCACTTTTGTAAAGACCCGTATTTTGAACCCGAGTTAGACTGACCCTGTGTGTGTATTCGGCTCGGCAACCGACGTCACCATTTGTTTTGGATTTTTATCTAGATGTGATTATGCGGACAGATTTTAATTTAGAGCCCATTTGGACCCTCGTGCGAAAGTTGTGCACCGACCTCGGTGTAGCCGCTCAACACCGGACTTGAGTTTTAAAATTAGAAGTGTATAATACATAAGATGTGTGTGTGTGTGTTTTACTTTGTGAGCAATCCTATTATAAGAAGGAATTGCATTCCCGTATTATACTAGGTTTTGTTAAGAGAGGATAATTATCCAACCGTGTGAAACTCCTTCTTCTCTCTTCTTCAATCATCGTAGGAGATCGGTTTAGAAAACCTCTTTCTCTAGAACCCTCTTTGTTGAAAATACTTAAACCTTAGAAAGAACTTGAATCAACCTTGGATTCGTAGTTGGCTATTGGGAGAGGTTGAGATCATTGGGGGCGTGTTGGAGTTGTCTCTGTGAACTCGCGGGATCGATCGCGGCGCGAATCGTTGAGGAAACCCGTCGGTTTTTATCATCGCTCGAGCAAGATATCACCGAACTCCGACATTACCTTAGTATTTTAGTCATAACTTTTTATTTTGAACTCCGATTAAGACGATTCTTTTTGCGTTGGAAAGCTAATAGAAAAATCTACAACTTTTATGTTTTGACCAACTCATGAATCAATCATCTTGATAGTTAAAAAAATATGAAAATGTTACGTCAAATCGCTCGAGCGAGCTATTATCATCGCTCGAGCGAGGTATCACCGAACTCCGGCATTGCCTTAGTATTTTAGTCATAACTTTTTATCCCGAACTCCGATTGAGATGATTCTTTCTGCGTTGGAAAGCTAATATAAAAATCTACAACTTTCATGTTTTGACCAATACATGAATCAATCGTCATGATAGTCAAACAAATATGAGAATGTTACATCAAATTCTAGGATTGGCGCAACTTGCCTGTTTTGACTTGTTTTTGAGGAAACGCTTAAATAGGTCTATATTATTAGTAATTAGAGTTTATCTTAATGGATGAATGTATATTGTGATGTAGATTGAGGGCGAGAGGCCATCAATAGGACCTTGCTTGACTTTACATAACTCCGAGTTTTAGGTAGGAGAATCTCATCTTTACAGTATTTTATTTTAATTCGCATGGATATTTTGAATTAAAATATTTGAACTTGCATATGCCATTGAAATCACATCAGAACCGAAATTGATATGAATGATGAAAATCTAAATCTACTGAATCTCAAACACGAATCGCTTAAGCTCAAAATCAAATCAAGAACCTGAACTATGTATAAGAAACTTGCATCTGATTTATATTAGTATCTGCATTTGTTTTATGATTGACCTGAACGACCCCTCAAAAATTCCTGAACAACTTCCTGGCACAAGTTTCCCTCATTACGCAGGGGCTTGTTGCATCCTGAAAAAGGGTTCATGAACGACGATGGTAGGTAGGGGTTCCCATCGGCTATATTCCTGCTCTCGAGATATAGTTTACTCGGGAGGTATTTTAAGTTGAGGATTAAGTCATGAATTACTGAACTTTGCATATAGAAGTTAGAGAAACACAACAAAACACCGTTTCTTGAAACTGTTTTCACACATTTAGAAATAAATCTTACATATGATTTCCGCACCTAAATTCAGTTTATTATCTGCTTATATGTTTGACAAGCTATATTCCGATATTTATTTTGAAACCATGTTAGTTAAAGTAAAATGCCGTAGATGTCTTTCTTCTACTGAGCTTTGTTGGTTAGCTCACTCCGACTATACGTCACGATGTGTTAGTATTGGCGTGGCTATTCGTGTGAGGCCGATCCGACTACGTGCCTGAGGAAGAGCTTGAGGTTCCTCCTAAGGAGTTTTTCCCAATATAGAACTTACTGATTTTCTTATTTGTGGTGAGAGTTAGACTTGAATTTGTGGGCCCATTTTAGTTGGATACCATAGTTTTATATTTGACGTTGATTTCTGTTATGAGCCATGTTTCGATGATGGTCGGCCATCATCGGTGGTTCTTTACCTTTAATTACTTCCGCATTTATTTTAGCTATGGATATTTATTGCGCTTTACTCTGATATGTGCCATGTTTGTCCGGCTTATCGTTTATTCGATAGGTTGGCGAACCGGCCTTTCCTATACCTGAGGGATTGGAAAAGTCGGGTCGTCACACACTTTACTGACTAGGGTTAAAACTTTTAAAAGTTATATTCCTTTTCAACTGTCACACTTGACTTTTTTAGAAGTCTCTTTCTTTTCTCTCTCCTCTCCCTTTTCCCAAGGAAGTGTCAGACTTACTTTTTCAAATTTATTTTACTAAAAAATGTGGGGCCCCGTTAGCTAAGCATTGACATCCCGATAGCTAAACGCTAACACCTCGATAGCGAAGCACTGGCACCCTAGTAGAGAAATGATGACACCTCGATAGCGAAGTCCTGACACCCTAGTAGAGAAATGCTGACACCTCGATAGCAAAGCACTAGTTGTTTGACTCTAACTTAGAATTTGAATTGTAGTTGGACTCTAACTTGGAGGTTGGCTCTAACTTAGAGAGTTTGAATTATAGTTGAACTCTAACTTGGAGGTTGGCTCTAACTTGGAGAGTTTGAATTATAGTTGGACTCTAACTTGGAGGTTGGCTCTAACCTCAAGGTTGAATAGTTTGACTCTAAGTGGAAATAGCCTAGTTACGCTCAGACTCTATATAAAGCTAGTTTTTCATAGATTAGAAGTAGAATTTGTATCTTCTATATAAAATCAAAGCTCTTGGTAAAATTAGAGAGTTGAGATATAAAGCTTTGGAAAACCTATCTGAGGTTTTGAGGAGAGCTTTGGTGAGACTTGAGTGTTCTTGTATTATTGTGTGATCATCAATATAGTGGATTATCACTGCCCGTGGACGTAAGCATATTATCTCACCACATAAATATTGTCTCTTGTGTGTTTGTGATTGATTTTCTTCTATTTTGCGTTCTTATTTAATCGTTCATTGTGAGATCGTTCGTTAGTTTGTGAGCTTCCGCGCAACACTAGCAAAGCGCTAACACCTCGTGAGAAAAGCGTTGACACATCGATAGCGAGGTGTTGACACCCCAATGGCGAAGCGAGGGCACCCCAGTTGGCGAAGCACTGATACCCCATGAAAGAACCGATGACACCTCAATAGAGAGGAGCTGGCACCCCGATAGTGAAACATGGACCCCTCTTTAGTGGAAAAGAGGTGGGTTGGTGGAGTTCTGAAATCCACGTGGGTCTGGCGCAATGTATTTCAAAAAAATTATCTACTTTTTTGAAAATAATAGTAACTTAAGTTAAAACGTGATTAAATGATTATAAAGAAACACCGATCACTTTACAAAAATATGTTACATGTCATATCCAAATCAATAAATGCAAAGATATTTCTACGTTCGAACGCATAGTCCCGAGCCTATATATATATAGTCTTTTGTGCAGTTTTTGCAATTCAAAAGTACAAAAGGAGCCGTCTGCATCAGGTACAAGGACCCAATAGTCACAAGGTATTCATGAGGGCCTATGAGCTCTACACTTCCACTGTGCTTTTACAGCTCGGACTGAGTATGGGTAAAAGTCAAAACACCACATGCAGTGCATTTAAGACTCAGATGCATGTTCCCAATACAAATCTTCTCTTCTCGAAGTTTTACTACTTCCCCATTCAAGGCATATCCATTAGATCGAATCATAGTCAAGAGACATTCAGTTCGCAATTTCAAGGCAGCTTCACAATGAAATTGACTTATCATATCATATAAAGTTACCCATACTACACCCATTCTATACATAAGTCTCCCAACTCCAACCATCATCTGGGCCCTAACCAACAAACAAGTAGGGGGCTATATTAAGGTGGTGGAGTGGGAGGCTTAGGGCTCTTAGGCTGGACCAATGAGTGCATTTGCTAGCTCGCCCGTTCCAAGTCAAAAGTTCAGTCATGTAATCAAGGCGAAGGCTTAGGTCTCATGCCTCCTAGAGTGGAGGGCAATACGTGAGACTGGTTTCACAGAGCAGTCTACTCCCGTCTAAACCACTACTTTTAAAAATAAATATAAAATCCCCTATGTCATCGAATCATTTTAACCTCAAGGGGTTAGGCAACAAGTACCTGCTTCCAAGAGCATGAGTGCACATGTTCCCTTGGAATTAGGCAGGTGCTCTAAGTGTCTCAGATACTCAAATTATCAAAAAAAAAAAAAAAACGTACAAGAGTGTGTGGCTGAGGTTCCATTTAACTCTTTGAATTTTTATGAAATATTCTTCTTTTATAACCATTTTTTTATGTGTAAGCCCCAAAATTTATAGTACACAAGCCCCCTGAATCAAAGCTAAGATAGCTATTAGGATTTATTTGATCATTGCTTGCCCCCACAAGTAGAAAATCCTTGCTATGATCCTAATAATCGAGTCAGTCATATGTCCTTTTCCCTTCTTAAATATCTTTCACAATTCAAAAGCCAGATTAACAGTTTAATGTTGTTTAGGTTCTAACTTCGTTGGCATGCTCGAGCGAGGGGAGTCGCCCAAAAGGGGAAAACTTACTGGTTTAAGTCGCTCAAGCGACTTTGGTTCCTACTCGAGATACCAGTGAGCTATTGTAAGGGTGATTTCTCTATTCTAATATGTTCGAGCGACCTTAGTTCCCGCTCGAGCAACTCGCGACGACCCAAGTGCGTTTACACTCTGTATTCAACAATTTCTCTTGGATTAGAAGTACGATTTAGGTCTTCTATGTATAAGAGAAAAACTCTTATACGAATTAAGGTGGTAAAAAGCTTTAGCAAAACCTATCTAGGATTTTGTAGAGAACTTTTGTGAGGCTTGAGTGTTATTGTAAATCATTGTTGCCCATATGAAATCATCAATAGAGTAAATCATTGTTGTCTGTGGATGTAGGCATATTGTCGAACCACATAAATATTATCTCTTGTATGATTGTCTTTGATTTTTTTTATTTTGCGTTCTTATTTGATCATTCATCGTGAGATCGTTGGTTAATTTGAGAGCTTCCGTGCAACATTTAATTACTGATCAATCATTGAAAGGGTGTGTTTGATAACTTAGAATTTGAACTTGAAAAGTAATTTTCGATTCTATCTTAATTTCTTAAGAATTTTCTTTCTCTAAAAATTACGCTTTGGTTTGAATATACTCTTCGGGAAATGGCTGCTCTAGAATTGCAGTTCTCTTGTTTGATTAGTTCGTTTGAGAATTAACTTATGAAATTAGAAAAGGGAATTTTTTTGCCAAACTGAATAATTACAAAAATCATAAGTGGACCCACATTTTCTTTTTATATCCGTGGGTGTATGGGCCAGCTTGCGCGCACCTCGACAAATCCCATGAGGCCCTGAAGTTAACAGTCTCATAAACATACAATGGTCGTGAGGGGACTCGAATTGGTGACCATTGGGGAATAAACCCAAGGCCTGACCAACTGAGTTCCACAAGTTGAGGTATAAAATGAAAAAATTATCCTATAAATTTGTCACTTCAACGGTTTATAGCATACGCCTAATTTTAACTTCAAATCTTTAAAATATAATCAAACAACAAAATTAGAAAGAAGCAACTACTTGTACATGAGACTTGTTCCATTGCACATAGTTTGAAAAGAAAGAATATTGCACATAGTTTTAAAAAAAAAATAGTATTTTTGGGACCTATACCACGAGGAACATCGTCTAAGCCGATCTTATGATTTGAAGGCCTTAATGTAAAGATCTTTGGTATGGTGCCAAAGATTGGCATGAAACCAATGATCAAAATTTCGGCCAAAATGACCGAAATTTCAGCCGAAATTATCAGTTTCGGTCCCCACCGAAACAATAATATGGAACTGAAATTTCGGTCCAAATTTTCGGTTTGGGTCCCCTCTGAAACCGAAATGAAACCCAATATTTTGATCCTTGCATGAAACCAAGGATCAAATATCGGGTTGGATTTCGGTTTTGGGCATGACTGAAATCGAAAATCAAAATTTTGGGCGATAATTTGAATTTCGGCCAAAATTTTGGTCTCCATACAAATCTGACCAATAATTTCAATTTCGGTTTGGTCTCCATACAAATCTGACTGATAATTTCGATTTCAGTTTGGTTTCAGATAGAACCAAAACTGAAGCGCTTCGGTCGAAATTTTAAGATTTCGGCCGAAATTTTGAACCATGCATGAAACACAACCTCTATTGATTCAATTCAGTCAGCCATTGAATATGATGATGAGTTTGACGATGTTGAATCAGATAATAGAGATCGTGTTTCATGCCAATCTTTGGCATCGGAGATATTTACATCATGGCCGTCAAATCAGATAGCTTACATGGTGTTCCACGTGGAACATGTCTCAAAAAATAGTAAGTCTTTCTTTTTAACTAAGTGCGACCGCGCAGATCTTGAGTGCAAGTTTTTGCTCCCGGTTTGCAAATGGGTAATCTGTTTGTGCCTACAAGATTATTGAGGCCGCTTAGAGATCGTTTTTCACCCCAATCTTTCATACAATGGATACTGAGACCATGAGCTTACAACATACTATTGGATGATTAGTTTTTATTCCATGTGGCACATATCCCAAAAAAAATGGCCTTAAAATCACAGGCCACACATCATGCTCAAACTAATTTTTGGGTTCAAACTGATTTTAGGGCCTACTTTACGATTCGTGCCACTACAAAAATAAGGTGTTTCAACGGTAGCCAAAAACTGCTGCTATTAACAAAAAAATTGTCGCTACAGAAATAACAAGTTTTTTGTTAATAGGGGCAGTTTTTGGCTCCCAAAAACTGTCACTAAGGCCTTGTTTGACAAAACTCATGGAAATGGTTTTTTTTTTTTACTTTACATGGGCTTGTAAATAAAATAACTCATGGGAAGTTTTATTTTTAAAATTTTACAATGGTTTGATTTTATTTTTTTTCAGCTGTTTGGCTAAATTGTGCAAAAAAAAATTTCTAAGGCACCATTTTTCACACCATGTGAACCTGTAACCTAACCCCATTTCATCAGGCCAAAATGCATTAATCGCTTTGAATTAGAACATTTTTTTTTTGTCCTAACTTTTTACAAGATGGGCCTTGAGATCATGGGCATACACTCAGATAGTTAGTTTTTTATTCCGCGTGGTACACATCCTAAAGAGTAACTCTAAACTCGTGAGACATACATCAAGCTCAAATACAAATCATTGGTCATTTTTTGGAATGGGTGCCACATGAAATAAAAAAATCGTCTAATGATATACCCATGATCTCAAGATGCATCATGTGGAAGATTGGGATAAAAAATAAACTCCTTTGTCAGATTCAAAACAGTCAATGCATGTTGGCCGGAGGAAAAGAGGCAAGGTTATGATTTTACAGTGCAAATAGATGGTATGATTATGAGGTGAGGTTGCAACTAAACCGTCTAATATAAAGGTCATGGTCTACAGGTCTACGATGCAAAAGAGTGGAGAAAAACTCAATCTCTATCATATGATTCGATAGAATCAACTGTTGAATCATATAATGGATTTAGAAAACATTGAGTCATATGATCAAGATTATGCTTGGTGCCAATCTTTTCACTTTTCACTTATGATGTTTAGATCATGGCCTTCAAATTGGGTGGGTTAGATGGTTGGGTTACATTTATTGGCGTCGTTGTTTATGGGTACCTCTGTTCGCGTTCATGCGTTCTCTGAAAGCGCTCACGTCCCAGACCCATAGAGGTACCTACCCTATTCTTTAAGGGGTTGAAAGTGGTTTCAGATGTAGACGTTTTCTCTAAACTCATAGAGGTACCTACCATATTCTTTAACGCCATGAAAACAGGCCAACAAAAATCTTACCGTTAAAGCTATTGATAGCCTTGAATAAGACGATGGAGATCGTTTTTTGTTCTCATCGTATAGCATGATCAGTCACTTTTGGGGATGTGTGTCAAGTGGAATCACACTTGACTTTCTGATAGGTGGCCATAATTTCAAGCTCTATTGTCTAGAAGATTGGGATAAAAAATGATCTCCATCATTTGATTCAATGCAGTCAATGCCTTTAAGGGTGGAAACTAATTCAGTTGGTGTAGTCTGTGCAACCGTCAGATCTAACCACCGGAAGATGTAGGCTTGTGCAACCGTCAGATCTAACCACCGAAAGATGTAGATTTGTTTTTAGGTACCTCTGTTTGCGCCCATGCATTCTCTGAAAGCGCTCTCATCCCAGACCCCCTGAAAATCATTGATTTCTTTTAATTAGATGATGGAGATTTTGTTTCACCCCCGATCTTTCACACAATAGATCTTGAGATCATGGTGCACTGATCTAACGGCCAATTTTTTATTCGAAGTCTCACTGATCCCCCAAAAATGGCCCTAAAATCACATTTGGGCGTGATTTGTGCCATATGATTTAAGGGCCATATTTTGGGGATATGTGACACATGGAATAAAAAATCGACCGTTTGATAGGTTCATTATAATCTTAAAATCTATTATGTTGAAGTTAAAGGTGAAATACGACCTCTATCATCTGATTAGAAGGAATCAATGGTTTACAAGGGGTATGGGACGTGGGCACAAACTGAGGTAACCTTCGTTTTTTCCTGCAACATGGGCTAAAAATAGTTTCAATAGATTTTTAGCTGAAAATATTTTATAAGTTATTTTGTCCTATTTCTCATATAAGTGGGACCCACTGAGTTCCCCAACCAGAGGGAAATTCACTTTACATAAAATAATTCAAATTTCCATGAGTTTTTTTAAGAAATGGGGTTGTCAAACAAGCCCTAATAGTCTCATTGTTTGTAGTGTACCACGTGAAATCAAATATTGACTGCCTAATGGTATGCTCATGGTGTGTGAAAGATTGAGATAAAAAACTATCTCCATCCTAACTTCAAGGGGTTAGGTGAGCTAGCCAGGTACTTGCTTCCAAAAGTAAAAGATGTGAGTTCGAATCCCCTCCCCCCTTGAGGCAACCCTAAGGATTTATATCTTGTGCTGACCATATATGTGCTGATTTTAGGGTGTACATGTGCCAGTAGTATTGAGATTAGGTAGGTGCTCTAGAAGACCCGGATACCCAGGTTATCAAAAAAACAAAAACTATCTCTATCGTATTATTTGTAGCATTCAATGTATTTAGAGCCAGATGGTAAAAGGGGCCTAGTTCCCTATCATAGGGTGCATGTGTGCCCTATGGATTGTCTCTTTGATGGGCCCATGTATGGCTTAACGATTCGGCATTCCTAGCTACCTAATAACCTCCATGTTTTGGACGGCCATGATGTTACGGCCAGCGGTGCACCGAAAAAGAAACGGTCAAGAGCCTAAGACCGTCGACACAAATCTTCTAGAACATAATCTTCTGAAACAGTGTTTTATAGTGGATAATACTTGATAGACAATTTTGTAAGTAGCTTATATGGCGCGACCTGCATGATGGGTTGCACACATAGTAGGGCTCAAGCTAACAAGTCACGTCACACCACATAAGCTATCATTTAAAATTGGAAAATTTATCGGATTGACCCTATCAGATACACCTTTTCCTTCAGAGATCCTATATTTTTACTTTTAACCAGACCAATCAGCTCTAAGCCGAGCTAGTTCTAGCTAGCACAAAAAGTCAGAAATAGCCCTTCTTACACTTTTTTTTTTTTCGTTCTACATAATTTATAATTTTAAATATTTGCATTTTTTTATGTTTACACGATGTGAAACAAGATCTATGCTATCTAATTTGAAGGCCACAATATAAAATCGATAGTACCAAAGATAGACATGAAAAAAAAGGCGATATCGCCTCTTTAAATCTTAAAAAAAAAATGAATAAAAAAATTTAAACAGTCGATGCCGACACTTTAAACAGTCAGTACCGACCAAAGATCAAAATTTCGACCGAAATTATCGGTTTCGGTCCCCAAAAAAATAAGAATTTCAGTCAATTTTGTATAGGGTTGAAATTTTCGGCCGAAATTTCGGTCCAAAATTTCGATCCTTGGTACCAACTGTTTAAAGAGGCGATAGCGACTCTTTAAACAGTCGCCACCGACTGTTTAGGTAGTCGGTCCCGACTCTGTAAACAGTCGCCATCAACTGTTGAAAAAAAAGAATATATATATATATATATATATATTTATTTATTTATTTATTTTAACAATTGATGGCGACTATATAAACAGTTAATGGCGACTGTTTTAAAGAGTTGTCATCGCCTCTTTAAACAGTCGGTACCGACTGTTTAAAGAGTCGCCATCGACTGTTTACATTATTTTTATTTTTTTTCAAGAGGCGATATCGCCTACTTTTCGTGTCAATCTTTGGCACCATCGATTTTATATTGTGGCCTTCAAATCAAACGTCAGAGATTCTGTTTTACATCGGGTAAATATAAAAAAGTGCAAATATTTAAAATTTTAAACTATGTAGAACGAAAAAAAAAAAAAGTGTAAGAAGGGGTATTTATGACTTTTTGTGCTAGCTGAAACTGGCTCGGATTAGAACTGGTCGGTTAGGTGAAAGGTGAATATATAAGGTCTTCAACGGAAAAGGTGAATCTGACATGATCGATTTGAAAAATTTCTCTTTATAATTTTCCAATATTTGGAGCCATCAAAAGGGAGTGGCCCATTGATTGGACGGCAGCTGCATGCATTTATGCGAACCAACTCTCCTCATTATTTCTAAAATACTATTTGGTGTTAAAATGATCTTACTATTTATGGACTTATGGTCTTGGAAATCAACACAGTCAGGGTGATATATTATCAATTGAAGAACTATGGGTTCAAATATTTATTTTTTGAGAGATTTGAATCATCTAATCATTGCACTTTAATATCAACGGATGTTCTTAATTTTGATGGCTGATATTAGAGTTCACCGATCGGATGATTTACGTCCACTTAGAAGTATGATACTTTGGTTAGGACAAGCCACATTGCACAATGATAAATCACATTTCAATGGTATGAAATAAAAAGTGAGATTTTAGTAGTGTAAGATCATTCAAACACCAATTGATGTTTAAATGTAGGTTAGGAGCCATAATCGATTTTTCTTTTTTATTTATTGAGGGGGTAAGATGAAATCTAACCTGTTGCTTCAATCCACTCGTATCCTCCTATACCGTGTCACATCGTTGAGAACAAAATATCAAAATTGCTCTTTTAATATATATAAAATATCGGTCCTTTTGGCAAATAGATATCTAATATATTCGATGGAGTATTGGCATGGCGCCTGCCAAACTACCTTTTAGAAACTTTAAACCTTGGAATACCGTTGCACCCGATCGGTTACCAATTTGTATCCGATCAGTTACCAATTTGCACTTGATTACTGATCGGGTTTCGAACAGATATCATTCGGTTCATTTAATGTTACAAATTTGGAATGGAAAAATAGAATTATTACTTGTAGTCTTGACCAATATCTTGATCGAGCGATTGAATTCTGTCATCGGCAATAGTGAAATTGATTGTAAAAGTGGTTGTAAAAATGATCTCCATCTAGCTTCGTGTGCATTTTCGTCATTTTCACATGATAGTAGGTGAAAAGTTTGATGGCACAAAAGGATTCCATCGTGGACAATAGTCAAAGTGATTGTAAAAGTAGATGTAACAATGATATTATCAAGTTTCATGGTCATTTTCATCATTTCCGCATAGTGGTGGGTGAAAAAGTTTGACGGTAGAGAAGGCAAGGGAATTCGGGTCTTTTGGTGACATTTAAGGTGGGTAGAACAATTGGGTTAGGGATCTTACTAATTTTCAAACTAGGTAAGGGATCTCCTCAATTCCGAAAACTAGGCAAGGCATCTTACAAAAATCCCTAATAAAAACTATACTAATTAGGCCCTCATTGAAAAATCTAATCATTATATGGAAAAGGAGCCATTACTTGCACACACTTTTCAAGTGATTACACCAAATTTAAAAAAAAGAATTATAAGTTTGGCGAGCTTTAGTATGTGAAAACACCATCTAAGTCATTTGATTTGAAGGCTATGATTTAAAAATATCAATTGCAAAAGATTAGAATAAAATATAATTTTCTATCATTTAATTAAATGGAGTTAAAGGCTATTATATAATTCAACAATTAACTACAATAGATCATATGACAAGTATCGTGCTTTGCTCCAATTTTATGTACCAGACATTTATTGATCATGAACTTCAAATTAGACAGCCCATATTACATTTTTACATATCACATGTCCCTAAAATACCAAGTCTTTCTTTAAATTTGATGCAATCACTTGAAAAACGTTTGCAAGTAATGGCTTCCATATGGAAATGGTCAGGTCCAACAGTTGAATTGGATTCCGAGTTCAACTCCATCGGTTGTCCTTTGATATGGGAGGATCTTGACTTTCATGATTTTCACTTTTTTATAGGATAACGTGTAGTCAAAATTCTCTTATTTCCAGGGGAAGCAGATAGGATGGAGCTTGAAATCCGACTCAACCTGGTTGGACCTAACCATTGCCCAATCATCATACATAAAAATATACGAACTGAATTGATTTCGCTAGTTCATTAGTTAATTAAAATTTTCTTACTTAATTTCTTTGGGCAGCGGTATTACAAATTTATAACTGAAGATTCTACATTGGCAACTAGGGGTTTCCATCGTTAAAATTGTTGAAGGCCATGCCATGAATCTAAAGATGGAGCTCATTTTTCGTCCCATTCTTCTACAAAATGAATTCTGCCTTGAATCTAAAGATGGAGTTCATTTTTCGTTCCAATCTTTCGCAAAATAAATCTTGTGATTATGGCCCACCTAGCAGACATCATATGGAAAACATCCCCAAAAGTAACCCGAGAAACTTTCTCATGATACACCTATAATCACCATAACTTTTGGGGGTGTGTGCAATGTGGAATCAACATTTGACCATCTAATAAGCGACCCATGATCCAAAGATAACGAAAAACGATCTTCATCATCTGATTCAAGATAGTCAACGATTGCAACGGCAGAAACACTTGACTGGCAAGACCAAATCTTCAATTACAAATACTGGTATCCAATTTCTTATAATAAAAAAGAGTGCAACCTTGGAGTATTACATCCGGATGCCAGATCATAAGCCACATGGCAAGATCAACCAAAAGCAACATCTATTTTTAGATTTATCAGCCATGTGGCATATGATTTAAAAATAAAAATTACTTTTTCTTTTACATTTTAGGCCTCCATTTGATTCTCAAAGAAAAGGCGACGTCCCACTAATTTGGTATATTGACCCATATTAGGTAATTTCGACTCCTATGTATCAGTTATAAATAGGATAAAATATCAAAAATACCTTTTTTACAATTTTTTTATATTTAAATATTTTATATTATTTTTAGAAATTAAGAAAAGGTGCTTAAATATCGGATCATCCGTGCAGATGGACTAATATAACCCGTGCACTACTCTACACGGCCCGTGTACCACGTACAGAGTCTATAACCAAGTGGATATCTACTTAGCTCCCAAATCTCTTTCACATTGAAGGAGCCACTGCCAAAATTTGACTTAAGCTTTTAATCAACTAAAATAATAATAAATTTTAACGTCATTACTAATCAACTTCAGTTTTAAATAGAAAAAAGTCAACGTCCCTATCCACTCCATAAATGCCACGTGTCATAACCTATTAACTGAGACCCTAATTCCTTTGGCCTTTTCGCAGGTGACCAAAATTAGTAGGATAAAAAGCAAAATTTTTATGAGTTAATAGATAGCTTTAATTACCATTTCTTGTGGTTGGAGCCATGGTCAAAATCTCGGATTTCTAATATGTATCGTCCAACCTTCAGGACGATATGTTTAGGTGCATCGACCGATACATTCAATGTATCGGCGATATAATGAATGTAGCATCCAAGCAGAAATATATATATAATCCTAAAAAAATATCCTAAAATTTTGAAAAAATATATTTAATGATTTTCTATTTTTTTCAAATTTTTTATCATATAGATCTACCATATTTATTGGTAGATCTATATTTTTTCACCAAAAAGTAGAAGCAAATTGACAAAAAACACACAAAATTATAGAAAAAATACATTTCGTATGGTCTCCAGCCAGCCGACGAGGTTCTCGTACGATTTCGAGTGGTAAAAATTGTAGATCCGATGCTTAGAGAGAAGAGGAGAGGAGAATAGAGAAAAAAATAGGAGAGAAAAAAAAAAAAAAAAAAAAAACTTAAAGGGGTTTCCCTTTGTCACTTGAAGTTGGGGTCTCACTGGACGATAATTGAAAATTATCGGGCGATAATTTCAAATTATCGTCCAATACAGACGATAAATTTGACAATATGGATGATACAAATGATAAATTAACCGATAATCTAACTGTTTTTAAGGGGTCTCGAGAAATACTTAGTGTATCGTATCGTCCAGGTCCAAAATCGATACGTATTAATATCGGACAATATTTTGATCTATGGTTGGAGCTCATTTTAAGTTTACTAATAATTACCCATAGGTAACAAATTAATGAAATCTTTTTTTTCTTTGTTTAAAGAGATTTAGAATGAAAAGTTTCAAAACACAGAATTATTGAGAAAAAAAATGGAATTTTACGATTTTTTAAGTTCTTAGGATTTGCCAAAATCAGACCGTCTGATTCGAAGCAATTAACAGGTTTCAAGTTTCGAACATAGGTGCGAATAGAGATTGTGCGGGCATGAATAGAGGTACCCAAAGAAAATAGCGAACCCAAATTTTTAAGGTTTACGAAAGAGAAAATATGAACTCCTTTCCTCATTTTTTATTTGTAAATTTTTAAATTTTACAAGTGATAATTTCATGTATATGATACTTATTAGACATGAAAGAAAATCTCTCTATTACAAACCCTAATAACTTAAAAGGCAATGATCAGATCGTACTGATTGAACCGGATGTTGTGTTCAACCAATTTTACAACCATTAGATATAGGAGAATCTTGAATATGGATGTCATTTTATGAAATTTTATGAAAATAGAAACTGTGAAAGTCAAGATTCTCTTCTATCCAATGGCTACAAATCTGGTTGAAAATGAAATCAAGCTCAACCAGTAAAAATCATGAAAACCCTATTTTTTCTATGTTATTTTAAAATAACATAACATTCTAAAACATGTTCTTCATAATCCTATTTTTCTAAATAACTAAAAAATAAGTGTAATAGATTTGCAAAACACATACAAAAGTTGATTCAACTATTCGGCACATCATTGAATGCAAGTGTCCTACAATAGTTTAGAGATGCCATTATGCAAGCCCTCAATTCATCCGTCATTAATCTATCATTATCAATAAATTATTGAAAATAGCTTGAGCAGATGCAATATAGATATAGTCAAGCTTGATTTAAATGAAGCAAGTATGAATTTAGGATACCATCCACCATTGAATGCCAGTGTCCTACAATAGTTTGGAGATGCCATTATGCAATCCCTCAATTTGTCCGTCATAAATCCATCATTATCAATAAACTATTGAAAATAGCCTTGGCAGATGAAATATAGTTATACTCAATTTTGATTCAAATAAAGCAAGTATGAATTTAAGATACTATTCATCCTTAATCAATTATGCAATCCCTCAATTCATCCGTCATAAATCTATTATTATTAATAAACTATTGAAAATATCGGAGCAGATGAAATATAGTTATACTCAGGTTTTATTTAAATGAAGCGAGTATGAATTTAAGATCGTCAGTATAAATTATGCATGTCGGGCCCTGTGCACCATAGTAACTATTTTTTTTCCTCTAATTGCATGGTATCAAGATTTTGGTAACCTAAGATCAGATTTCTACAAGAGCATAAAATATCACCCCTAAAACAAAAAATTGCTTAGCAAAACCATGAAATAGACATTATTTAAATTAAATACATAGGTAATATATTTACGTAGATGTGTCTGTATATATATTATACACTTCATTTCTTGCATCAAACCATCTCTTTCTAATCAAGCCGCATTAAAGATTGATCACTTCATGTCCTAGAAGGCTATAACCCAAAAACCCCCCAAATTTAAAAAAAAAAAAAACCAACCCTTCAAAACAACTCCACAGTGTTTCCATCTAGTGGCACAGCCATCAAGTCTGCTTCTTGCTCTTCTTGTGCCACAGCTTCTTCAAACAGCCATTTTTCTAGCAAAGAAAGAGGGACTTGGTCCTCCGAATCCGTCTTGCTTTCATCCCCAAAGAGGCACATCTCGAATCTATTATCCGCATTCTCATCGATCGATACAGAATAAGAAGCATTAGACCTTGAAGATTCAAACCCGAAAAGCGATTCGAGCGCCTCCGGGGATAGGATTTCATTGTTGATGGAGCTTAAGTTAGAACTGGTGAATGAATTTTGCGTGGTCTCCGACGTACTTTGGGCAGATTTTGGCGAATTCTTCTTCCATTCTTTGAGTAATTTCGATATGTTTTCGGTACACATATAAGAGTAGCAGCCATTAGAGGGGTTCGAACCCGGAAAAGAATCAGATTTCTCTAGTGTCAAGGCATCACAAAGAGCTTGTTTAGCTGTTTGGATATCAGTTTGCAGCCTCCTCTCCCACTGACCTTTGGAGATTGGTTGTGAACTTGAGAACCCATTGTTCATATGGCCATCAGGACCCATTTGAAGCTTCTTGAGCTTCTTCTTCAAATGGGTATTCCAATAGTTCTTGATATCATTATCTGTTCTTTCAGGGAGGTATGAAGCAATGGCTGCCCATCTGCATTTAATCACATTACCATAAATATAAATACCATACCATAAATAGGAGACTGAAAAATAATTAAATATTATTTTGAATTTACCAATCAAGAAGAAATAAAATAAAAAACAAAAATCTCTATTTTGAATTGAAAATCTAATATGGATTCAAAGAGAGATTGTGGGTTCACCTGTTGCCAAAAAGAGCCTGTAGATGGATGATCATCTTCTCTTCATGGTCAGTAAAGTTACCACGTTTGATTCCTGGCCTAAGATAATTAGTCCATCTAAGCCTGCAACTCTTACTGCACCTAAGTAACCCTGAAATAACCAAAAAGCAATCATATTGTGAATAAGAACTCCATATAAATAATAAAAATAAACAAAATAAAATAAACAGATGACCCTTTTGAATCCATGGGCTATAAAAAAATCCCATATCTTATTGACTTAAAAAAAGTAAATCAAATCCACGAATGTAAAAGAAACTATTTATCAAAAAAAAAAAAAAATGTAAAATAAATTACTCCATAACTTCAATTACCAAAAAAAAAAACAGATTACCAATTTGAGTCTAATGCCTATAACAAAAAACCCATATCCTAGTGATCCAAAAAAAGGTAAATCAAATCCACCAAATGTAAAAGAAACTCAATTACTCCATACTTTCAATTAAAAAAAAAAAACCAGATTACCCTTTTGAATCTAATGACTTCAAAACAAAACCCATCTCCTAGTGACCTTAAAAAACAAAACAAATCCATAAATTGTAAAAATAAAATCTTAATTATACCAGTATTAGTAGGAACAGTCCTCCAATTCCCAGGACCATGTTCTTGAACATAAGAGACTAAGATGATATCTTCTTCAGGAGTCCATGGACCTTTCTTCACACCAATTTTATCACAGCAAGGTGGTCTACCCATGTCACCTTTTTTGGTCTCTTTTCAAGTGTGTGCTCAACAACTGGTGTCTTCCCTTCTTCCCTATCTAAAACCTTAGAGAGATGAGACAAGGGTCTAAATCTATAGTTTCTTGGTCTCTATATATGTACACAAAAGACTAAGAGAGAGAAGGGACGCTGACCTATGGCTATAAGTGCCAACAAAAGGGAACCCAAGAGTCAAAATAAGACAGCAATAGCATTTACTCCTGGGCTTGCAAAAGTCAATTCAGAGAAGGGGTCTCTGCCGCACAAAAACGCGTGCATTCAATGACGTTGCATTCGAAAACCCTAATCTCTTTTAATTTTACCATTCCAAACTATATGAGAATTTAATTCGCTACTATAAGTAGGCCTTCAAGTTATTAATAAGTTGGTGAGGTCGTTTTATATGGTGGGTGCATTTCGGGAATAATTTGAATAAATAACACTATGTTAAGCTTATTGGCAAAAAGGAGGGGCATTTTAATGTAAACATAGAGCTGTTGGATGAAGTATAGATACTATGGTTTGAGATATGAGGGCTGAGGCTCTTGGATAGCCTGTGTTTTGTGATTCTAACGGATAAATGGCCCTGACAGGCCCATTCCATATTGAGCTAATGTTGCCACACTTATTGGCCATGAGGCAAATGTTTTTAAGCAATTTAAGTCATCAAAGTAGTAACTTATATATTGATTGAAGCGAGTGAGAATATCACGGCTATTGGGGAATTTCAATGATCACTATAAAAAATAAGACTATTAGCGACACTAAAAGCTGTCGCTATTAAAAAAAAAATTAGTTGTTTCGATAGCGAGAGGACTAGCTAGTAGCGGCAGTTTTTTTGTTAATAGCGATAGTCTTTTGTGCCGCTACTAGTCTTATTTTTTGTAGTGCATCTAATCTATGAACTATTATATAGATGGTTGTATGTATTTATATGATCAACATTAAAGTGCAACAATGGATCAACATTAAAGTGCAACGATCAAATGATTCCAATTCTTGAATAAGTGTGATTCTTTAAGTGAGTTATCTTCCAATGATAGATTGCTAGTTCGACTACTTGGATTGCCCGGGACATATACACCACATAGCATGAAATTGGGTCGTCATGGCCCTCTCAGTAGAGTCATTTCCTTTTTAAAATATATAAGGGTAGTTTGGAAATAAAATATTTACTAACAAAACAATAGGTGAGGGAGAATATTTTAAAAGAAGACTTAAATACCATGACAAAACTAACTGGTATTTATACGAGAGGCTTGGACTTTCTTTTTCTTTTTTTTTTATCATGAGGGGCTACAATTTGCGCACAAAATTCATATGATTAGTGTCGTGGCACATAATTTAAAAAGAAAGATGGTATTTTGGAACTTGTGCCACGTTGAACATTATCTAAGCAATCTGATTTGAAGGTCATGGTGTAAAGATCTTTGATGCCAAAGATTGTTACAAAACATAATTTCTATAATCTGATTCAACACGCTTAAAGCCGATATGATGGTACACCATTGATACCAAGATTGATTGTGTGAAAGATTAGTGAGAAAAATAATCTGTATCTTCTGATCTCAATATGTCAATGGGTTTCACTAGATTTAGGACGTAATTGCTTGGGTTTCACTAGAATTAGGACGTAATTGCTATCTTTTGAGGATTCGCAACACATGGAACAAAAATTGACTGTCTGATAGGTGCGTCATGATCTCCCTATCCAATTTGTGGAAGATCGAGGTGAAAGACGATCTCCATCAGCTGATATGAAGCAGTCAACGATTTTCAAGGGGTCTGAGACGTAGGCGCTTTAAGAGAACGCATGGCGTGAATAGAGGTACCCTTGGTCCATTCTCTAAGTGGGTCTATTACCAAATCCATTTTTGCAATTGCACACCTCCGCTTATCTATTCTCAATATCTTAGTTAATTGGGATAGCCAACTTCCAGACTTTAAGAACGCTTATAATATTTCATTCAAGTAGATAATTAAATTCTCTTATGTTGGTTGGATTGAACGACTCATGTTACACCGTGTCTGAAGTGGGACGATTATTATCTTATTTATTTATTTTATTTTAGTGTCAAAATCTTTTAATATAACAGTCGATCATTAATTTTTTATAAGTATATTAATTTTTTTAAATTATTGTAAAACATTAAATATCTATTTTTTGTAATAAAATAATAGTATTAAGAATATTGAAGATATCTAATAAAGTGACAATAAATAAATAAAAATTAATAAAATCAAATTTATTTAGAGTGTCCAGGTGCATTTGAACGTGTATGTTTACTAGTGTATATATATATATATATATATATATATATATATATATATATATATAAGTAGATGGGACAAGGTGATGATGTTGATGATAATGATAATTTTAGTGATCATACTTCATCATAATATACTGCAGACCTTGGGGTGATAACCAAATTTTAGTGCACATATATTAGGTCATAAATGTTAAAAAATATGTCATACCTTAGTTTCCAAATCGAAAACATGATATTTAAGAATTTTCAAACTTAAGCAATCCTTATATCTAAGCGTAGGAAAGTGGAAACATCCGATATATAAATTTTTTTTATGGACAATTATGGCTTCCATGTGGATTGGACAAGCACATAAAGTGAGCGAGGGAGAGAGAGAGAGAGAGAGGAACATCTAAACCAGGCATGTTAACTATTTCCATTGACACGGATTGCCTTAACCTAAAAAACTGAACTGGACTTATTAAAAATGCCTTGACCCGACCTTTACTTGTTCAACCCGACCTGCTACTTGGACTCATACCTAAACCTCGACTTGCACCCAATCTAAACCTGATTTACTAGTATAATTTAATTGCAGTTAAGTTTGGACTTAATCTATTATCTACTATCGCCCAACCTGAACATGTTATATATATATATATATATATAGCTTATTTGACATGGGTTAGGTGACTTATGACACATACTTCCAACGTGTCATGAGTTCAAATCCTACATAAGGAGATTTAATCCATCTTGTTGGGCATGAAGCTAACCTTCACTCCAATTGTTTCTGTAACAGGTTACGATTTTTTTTATTTTTTTTTTATAAAATCGGTATCGAGGCCTCTTAGAGCACCCGCCAAATCTTAAGGGCGCATGTGTATCCTAAGTTAGCACATGTTGGGTTAGCATGGAATATAAATTCTCAGGATGGCCTCAAGGGAATATATTAAGATTTCCAACACAAGTCAAAAAGTTTAAACTGAAACCTCACTTGTAGCCGGTGGGGTTTGAAAAAACTTGCCAGGTTTACCTGTTAGCACCCTTGAGGTACGGGTTAATTAAGACTCAATTAAAAAGATTTTAATGTCCTTATTTTTGTTTAAGTTTTCTTTATTGCACGTCTAGAGTGATCAAATGTAGTAAAGCATAATAGCCAGCTCCATTGAACTTGGTAAAAAAAAAAGTGATGTTAAAAGCAAGGGAGCCATTACTTACAATCGGAAACTTAGCCCCTCTACTAGTTTAAAACAAAGATTTGCAAGTTTGGCGATCTCTACTATATGAAAAAGCCATCTAAATCTTTTGATTTAAAGGCTATGATTTAACGATACTAAATGTAAAAGATTAGTATAAAATATAATCTTTATCATGTGATTAAATATAGTCAAAGGCTATTATATGATTCAACAATTGACTACAATAGATCATAAGATAAATATCTCTTTTGCCTCCAATCTTATGCATTAATGATCTATTGATCGTGAACTTCAAATCAGACGGTCAAGATTGCATTTTCACATGTCACATGTCACGTGTCCATAAAATACCAAGTCTTTTTGGCATGGATCAAAATGCCGGAATAACAATACCTATCGTTCGAGCCGAAAATTGATACATATCGGTATCGGGCAGTACCGGACGATACATTGAATGCATCGTCCGATAAACACCATATAAAAGACCGATACGGTACATTTAAATGTACCGTATCGATGACCTCTGATATCGATACGTATCGTCCGATACGTATCAGTATCGGACGAAATTTTGATCCATGCTTTTTATGCCTCCCGATGCAAGGGCCAAATTTCCAAGCATAAGTAATCGCTCACTAAAAGCAATTAGCTGTAGTTAATAGTAGTCTAGTGATGGGGATGGGGATGGGGATGGGGATGGGGTAGGGGTACTTTGAGAATAATTGAAATGGTTGATAAGTATTGGATAGGGGTACAGGGGTAGTTTGAGAAGAAATGCATGGATGAACAAGGCTTTTCTCTTAAAGCACAAACATCCAAAGGGGACCGTAAATTTTATACAAGAGTTGGAGAGGGAGAGGGGAGTACACACTCTTGAGTAAATATAAGCGGTTATCTCACGCATAGGTAAATTTGTTATTCTAGGCATCAAATTTAGGCCGGATACGGATACATATCCGCGATACATATAGGTTTTTCGACAAACTGATATGTATAGGTATCCATCTCAGTATCGGTATCGATCGATACGGGCCTGTATCAACCGATATATATATGGCATCGGTCGATACATATATTTTTTTATATAAAAAAATAGGCTAATAAGTATCGATATCGACATATACATATCGGCCGATTCATATCGGTCCTCCAAGTACCGATACCTGATCCCGATACCAATTTTATTACTTTGATGTCATGATTTAAAATTTCGGCTGAAATTTCGAAATGTTTCTATTTCAGGCATGGCCGAAACGAAATCGAAATCCAAAATTTTGGTCCAAATTATATGGGTCAAAAATTTCAGCCAAATTTTTGGATTTTGATTCCCGAAATTTTGATCCTTGCTTGATGTAATTATATATATATATATATATATATATATATATATATATATACACACACCGATCAAAGAGAATCTAATGCTAAGGGAGTATTCTTTTTAACTTTTTCAGTGTTTTTTTTTATAACATATAAAATTCGTCATCTTTGCATTTATTTTTGCATGCGATGTGGCAATGTATGGGGACTTTGACGGTGGAAGACGGCGCCTAGATGCCCCAGAATGTCCAGATGGCCGGGCCACTTTATAACTCATAAGTTTGTAGCAAATGCTATGGTATGACCGGATATATTGTATCTCTTGATTCACTCACTGTCTACCATGTTCGCGCTTCTAACTTGGCAAACCTAATTTTAGAGCATAGTCTTAACCATAGTTACCAAATTCTCCTACTTTTTTTTAATATCGTGAATTATTCACAATGTTTTTTTTTTTAAATAAGAATCATAATCCTTCGCGACTGTTTCAAAATGGGTACGATTATTCTTAACCATTTATTAGTGAGTACTATACAATTTTTTCACGGACGAAACATTTGATTGATTTAAATCAGACAATGGAGATTGCTTTTTGCTCCAATCTTCCTTATAATAGATCTTAAGATCATGGCGCGCATATCATACGGTCAGATTTTGATTCCACGTGACGCACGTCACTAAAAGTGAAGGTCAACTACTTTGCCCATGATGTGGCTCACTTTTAGGGATGTGTGCCAGGTGGAATCAAAATCTGGCCATCTGATAGGCAGACCATGATCTTAAGATCTATCGTGAGGGAGAATGGACCAAAAAACAAATCTCCATCGTCTCAATGGTTTTTGAATGCTAAAAAACTGTAATACTTCCTAATAAATGGGTGAGAATAGATGTACCCTTTCAAAAAATTATATGTTTTGAGAATTATTCGTAAATTTTATGAATTATTTGTGAATTTCCCGAATATTTCTAAAATATTCCCCAACTTTTTTTATAAATTTTCAATCTTTTCATTTTTTTTTTAATTTTATATTTAAATTATTAGCATATTTTTACAAAAAAATATAAAACTATTTGTCTATCCCTTTTACCTGTTCTTTCCCCAAATAAGACGAATTTTACCTTTTTTTTTTAACTTTTTCCGAAGCAATTTATTCCCGAATCCCAACTTGGTCACTATATATGGTCTTAATCACCATGCCCGAGACACATTAGATTTATATCGAACGATTTTGATTTGAAGAACCCTTGCCTGTCAGTATAGATATTGTATCGGAATTCGTAATAAAATCAGCATGGGAAAAAAAATTAATGTGAATAATTCGGTAAAATTTGGAAAAAAAATTGGAAAGCATTTAGGAAAAAGTAATGAAAAATTTTAAAAATAAATATTTTCTACAAAAACTGAAGAAAATTTCAAAAAAAATTAATAAAAAAGTGTTTAAAAATAAAAATTGTGCTTTTTTTAAAATGCATTTAAACATGTTTTTGACGTTTTATAAAAAAAGCAAGTTTTAAACATTTTTTTTATTTAAAAAAAATAGAGATTTTAGTAACTATGCCTCAAGCTGTCAATAGGGCTAGGCTGCCCATCAGCTCACCTAGCCGAACCGTGGAATCTTACATAAGAATAGGTATAAGGGCAGCTCGGCCCGGCCCGACGGTGCCTATCTTTCGAGTGTTATCAAGTTTTAGATCATGTGACGTATGTACTTGATTGCAAGTTGTATTACATCCTCGGAGAGTTTACTTGCTCTCTTAAGGTTTTAGAAAAAATAAAATAACATTCATTTGAAACTTTTTTATCATTCAAATCAGAGGGTAAATATCTTGGTCCACTGCCCAAATATGATAGCTGAAATAGCTACCTCGAAGCCTGACTGGGTTTGCCCCGATTTGCCTACTTATTAAAGTCCGCCTAAGTTAGAGCCAAGCTAAGGCCTAACATTGGTGCATAGGGCTAGGCTAGGTTTTAGGTGGTACATGGTGTTGACAGCCCTAGTAGGGTTATTCCCTAAGGCTCGTTAGGTCTCTAACTCCGGCCAGGAGTTAAAATTGTGTTCCGTATCACAACTCTTCCCTACTTACTATTGCGGGGAGCTGTTTTATCTCTCTTCTCACTCTCTATCTAAACAAATAAAACTTGCTTTGACAGAGAGCTGGCATCCGCTAAAGAAGAGTGGACCCAAATACAGCCTAAATTATCTACACCTGTCCTTGCAATATAAGTGACAAATGTATGAGGCCACTTCGAAGTGTTAAGATACGAGGGTCAAAGGAAAATTACAAAAGATAGACAAGTTTTGTGCAGGCAAAGTGCAGGCTGTTGACGTGACGCGATATAACTGACTGCCACCACCTGTATTGCTTGAACCTCATTGCACTTATAGCCAATGCACTTATAGCCAATTGCATCATACCACATCAACTGGCTGCACAAAACCTGCCTGTCATATAAGATATTGGGTAGTTTTATTCAAAAGTGCCAACAGGTGTAGAGTGTAGACCCGTTCCACCTTCAAAAGTGCCAAAAGCTCGGCGCATTTATTAATTGGCCATCAATATATATTTTAAATCTTACGGTGGTTAATTCAGGAGAACCATAATACTCTCTTATTGCAATCTTCTTCCATAAATGAATCTTTTAATGGGCGGAAAGCGTTGTCTTTAAGGCTCTCTACTTGTAAATCTATCACATACGTAAACGCTCACGTCATACGTAGAGTCTGCTAATGAAGCTTTGATTAGGTCCAACCGATTGAACCTTACATATGGTTCACCTAGTTTTAAAACCCTTGGATCTAATGAATTTTGACGGTGCAAACCACTTTCCCACACTGGGTATCTAAACCAGCTCAACCAGTTGGACCTTCCCCATGTAGTATTCAACCAGTTGGTCCTGACAGAAACACCATTATATTCGAGATCGGGTACTTGGGTTTACTACTTGCCTAAACTTTCGGCTCCTTTGAATCGGACGATGGAGATCATTTTTCATCCCAATCTTTAATACGAAAGATCTTGAGATCATGGTCCTATCATTTGACGGTCATATTTTAACATCACATGGCACACTTCCATAAAAAAAAAATGAACTTGATCATGAAATATATCAATCATGGATCACTTTTGGACACATGTGCCATGTGGAATTAAAATCACCATTTGTGATCATGATTTCAAGGTCTATTTTGTCGAATATTAGGATGAAAAATTATAGGATCTCTATCGTTTGATTCAAAGTCATCAATGGTTTAAGCACGTGACACTCAGCATAAGCAGTCCTAACTCCTAATTCGAAAAAAAAAAAATTAAAGTACAAGTCAAGCTTAAACTAGTTTTAACGGGTACAAATTTTATTGCTAAAAAAATAAATGATAAAGATGAGCTTCTAAATTTTTATTTTTTCAAAAATAGTCTAAACAATGCATATGTGCTCCATGTGATATCAAAAGAGTATTATGAGTGCCACGAAACTCTATAAAAGAGGACGCTCAACATCCTTCATTGGAGGATAGAAAATTTATCCATATATATATATATATATATTTGTCCACATATATATATATATATATATATATATATATATATATATATGGGAGCCGGTTAGGTCCTCCATTGGAGGACAGTCACCGTCCTTCAAAATCCATGTGGAGCTCCACGTGGCACCCAAAACAATGTTTGGGTGCCACGTGGAGCACAAGTGAACGGTATAGATTAATATTAAATAAAAAAAAATCAAAAAAAGAGTTTTAAACTTACAAGTCAAATTTTGACGGGTTTCATTGGTTCACATTTCACGATTCAAAAAACAAACGGTGGAGATGAGTTTTCAAATTTTTTTTTTTTAAAGATGATCTAAGCAATGCACCCGAGCTCCAAGTGGTATCGAAACAATTTTTTAGATGCCACATGAAGCTCCATGTGAAAGCTTGGTGGACGGTAATATATATATATATATATATATATATATATATAGTCTACTTACTCTATGAGCCTACCCTAGATATATGATACGTCGCCGGTCGCCCGACAGAAAAGAGAGAGAACTTCTAATAGAAGTCTCTATCTAGTAGTTATGTCTAGTAGTTATGGCCTTTAATGGGTGCCCACTAGTTTAAGGGGCCCACCTATCCACTTGGCACTCCACGTGGAAAAATGGGTTTACCTGTATGGTGCAGATGGACCCACGTGGCAGCTCAATAATGGAGTTGGTCTGTACACTTTGGGTGGCATACATGTGCCATGTGAAATAGGTTAGAACGACACCAAACTAAGAATGAGAGGATTAGGTACATGATCATGATCTATGGCATTAATGTCAATAATCATGATCTATATCAACGGGCCATTGTAGCTAATTTTGTCATCGCCTCTCTTCCCTTCAAATATCTTGGGATCCTTATAAATGTTGGCAAACTTAATATGTCCGCTTGAGATCCGATTATTGCTAAAATCAACGACAGATTAGATGGGTGGAAAAGTAAGCTTCTCTCAAAAGGAGGTAGAATGACTCTTATTCTCTCGGTCCTTAACGCTTTACCCACTTATTACCTTTCAATATACAAGTGCCCCACCAAGGTCTATCAGGAAATTGAAAAACTCAAGCGCAATTTCCTGTGGGACGACTTGGGAGAATCTCGAAAAATCCACCTTATAGGATGGGATATTGTGTCCAAGCCAAAATGGTCTAGTGGCCTTGGTATTAAACCTATCAGTTCTATAAATCAGGCCATCCTCATGAAATGGTGGTGGCGGCTTGGCGATGAAAAAAATAGTTGACTTAAAGATGTGGTTATTCAAAAGCATCGGATGAGCGCTAATAGGTGGGAGATAAAGAACAACAAGTACTATATTTCTTCGTGATCGTAGAAAGGTATAATCTCCGTTAGAAAAAAATTTATCAATAATATCTCTTTTTCCATTAGTAAAGGAGATCATATCCGATTCTGGACCGATAGATGAGATTCTCTTGCCGATTCGCTAAGCAAGTTATTCCCCAATCTGTATGCTATAGTAGAAAATCCGACAGTTTTCATTTCAGACATTTTCAGCTTCAATATTCATTCTCGCTGGCACATAAAATTTAAAAGACGTTTATACAACTTAGAAATCACCGAGTATAGCAATCTTTCAGCAATCCTCGATCTTTTAACCATCAACAATGACTGTGAAGATTGTCGAATCTGGAATAATAACAATAGCAAGTCGTTCTCAATCAAGTCTGCCTTCTACATTCCTTATCAGTGCTTTCCCAAGGTTGAGTGGTGTAGCATTTGGAAGCTCAAGATCCCTTCCAAGATCAAGTTCTTCATTTGGTTTGTCCTATGGAATAAACTTCTCACAGTTTTCACCCTAAATCAAAGAGGAATGGCTATTGATCAGAATTGTTTCTGTGAAGATTGTCGAATCCTAAGATCTGGCCCGTATGGAATAAACTCCACAATATGTTCGAACTAGCTAGTTGTTTGCCTTCAAGAGTGGTCGATCTTATTATCAATTGGAATTCAAATCTATTTAGTGGTTTGAAGAAATGGATATGGTCCCATATCCACTTTTCCCTCCTCTAGAACATTTGGCTTATTAGAAATCACATCAGATGCAACAATGGTGTTTTTTCTGAAGGCAACCTAATTCGGGATAGTCTCTTTTCAGTGTGCTCCTGGGCTGTTTCTGAAGGTTTAGAGGATCCCTCAATTCTTATCATTCGAAGATTTGAATCTAACAATCTCCTCTATTTAATTTCCACTTTATAACTGGGGCTGAGCTTTGTACTGGACTTCGTCCTATTTCGAGGGGGGGTTTTATTTTCATTTGTAGTTGTTGGAGGTTTTCTTGACATTTTGGATTCCTCCTCTAATATTTTCAAACCATTGTAGAAGATAGTAATGTCTGTGGTGCTATGTTGGTCCTTATCGGTCCTTCCGAGGCTCAGTTTTAGTGTTTCCATAATATAAACACAAATTTTAAAAAAAAAATACAAAAGGTACATGCATGAACCAACCACATAGAATAAGCTTTTTTTTCTAATATATTTTTTCATTGAGTAGGGTACCCGTGTTTGAAGTGCACATGGGAATTCCATGTGCATATCTCAATTTGTTGCTACCATTCAACCACGTGATCACCAGTGTTTCAAAAGATAAGGGCTATTTTCCTATGAATATTATAAAAGAATCCAACTTGATCCTGACCGCCATGTAAATGGTGTTTAAATAATCTTATACCATCAATGGTTTAAGATGTGGGTGATCCACACAGTCAAAGTGATAGATCATAGATTAAAGTATAACATGCCCAAAATGATATTTTAGGGAGATTTATTGTAACAACCCGGATTTTTAGATTTTATTTTAACGGTGTTAGATGATGCACCACACTATATACTGTGCTAACGCTCCATATCGGAATTGAAACCCACCCTTTTAAAATAGAAATATTCTAATTTTTTCCATATCAAAATTAGACTCATTGTGAAGTGCTCGTCAATACGATTCCAACGATATATAATTTAACGACTTCTGACAAGAATATAAAAAGTTATGCCCATTTTAAGTGATCAAGCAAGTCAAAGGGTATAATTATAATTTCGGGAGAGAAACACCAATTGCTTTGGTGCTTATGCAAAACGATGGAACGAAACCTTTTCTCAAGCTATCCAAGTTACGTATGAATTCTTATTCCATGTAAAAATCTCATATTCTATTAAATCTCCTACGAAAAGTGTTAATTAGAGTTGACCTAAAATTTTATACCATTATAAATAAAACTTTAAAAACTCTCTCCTCTCTATAATAAGAAATTATTCTCTCTCAAGACTTAGATGAGCCGATGCCTTGGAAATCGACCTTTTCAACCCGAGTCGCTGTTGATCTTCTGTTCACGCTTCAAGAGGTGGGTACCCATCAATCCATCTTGTTCTTCTCAGATCCCGTCGCATAGGATGCGTTCGATCGCGCATCGACGGGTTTAAAAATCTTATTTAAACCCAAATATCTCATAAATTAATAGATCTATATGTTTAATATATGTTTACCCTTGAAAGTTGTATATTTTGTAAATTGGGTTTATATATTATTTATCTTTTCCTTTCAAGAACTCTTTTGTTTGGGCCATTAATATTTTACCCTCTATTTGGTCTATATATTTAATAGGTCTACTTCCTTTTAAATCTACATACTAATTAAACATGAATATTTTTAAGTATAATAAATCTGCATGTTTAGTATTTTATTTTTCTATTAAAATTGCATGAACTGTAAATTGGGTTTATATGTTATTTCTCTTTTCTTTTCAAGAATCCCTTTTGTTTGAGTCATTAATATTTTATCTTATATTAGGTTTGCATATTTAATATGTTTACTTCCTCTTTTATGTCTGTAAAATTAATTAAATTATAATATTTATAAATTTGATAGATTGACTTAATCGGCATAATATGATATTGATATTATTTATTTTCAAATCAATATAATTAAAAATCTATCATTTTACTAAGACTATAATAATATATATTATTGTTGCAAGTTATATTATTATTTATTTAAAATTAATTAAGCCTAAAAATTAAATTATATTTTTATTTTATTTAAATGAATAATAGATTGCACTAACTTAAAGTTTCGGGTCCGAACTTGCGGCTACGAACCCGAATTCGCGTCCACGAACCCGACCTCGCGACTATTGATATACATGTCCCGGTATTTTGGTCATATCGTTTTACTCCGACCTCAGATTAATGTGATTCTTGCGGCATTGGAAAGAAGACGGCGAACTTTACAACTTTGTGTGAAATAGTCATTTCACGAATCTGACATTTTAGAGGTCAAAATAGAGTAACAAGTTGGGTTCAATTTTGAATGACTTAAAGCTATTCGAATTTAATATTATTTTTCAATTCTTATGACCAAAGTTCCTGTATATATTATATTGTAAGGTCTTTCGATCGATGATCATGATAAATTATAACTTAATAATTATAAATATCATTTAATTTAATTATCTAAATATATATATATATATATATCTCAATTTTATCGCTTCAACGCGACCTCTTCGATAACACAAAGTGTTAAGAATTCGATACCTCGTGAACATCGAATCCCGATCTTCCCGTTATCGAGAATATACTTATAATTATCCTATTCTATGTTGTATTAGAATGTGTGTATATATATAAGATAATTTAATATAAATCATTTTATATGTCTGACTTTCTGCATTTCCATCTAAATTATATTATATGAGTTATAAGTAAGTTAGGACATATGTACGAGAGTGTATGAGATCATGCCTACGCTTAGGCGTGGTGACTCACCGAAATGATATCGAAGCGAGGTATACACCGTATTCACATGCCTTACAACTCATGGTGGAATGGGACCCATGACGAGTCGGGTGAGTGTGAATTCAGTGTAACTTCGTATACGGTGGCATATACAGTGATCCTATTACCCCGAGTTTTAATACGAGAAGATAAGATATGAGATATGATACGAGAATCGGGCTTTGAGCCTTAGCTGTGGTGAGGTTTCTTTTACGGTCACGTAAAATTTAAAATATTGGCGTCCATGTACGGATGTAACACCTCTATGACAGTATAAACTACCACACGAAGTACATTCAGGTTATTACGGAACTTTTTTTTTTAGAAGCGTGAACTAGAAAAGTTGTCTTACTATAGTTTGTCCTAGGATTAAGTATAAGAGTATAATAAGATATGAGTATGAGATCAGATAAGTTATGATACGAGTACGATAATAAGACATCGCTGTATTGGCCAGCAAAAGATAAAGAACTTAAGTCTCTGTACGTATCGTTCCTTGCGTAGCCACCGTAAGGGCAACAACGTCTTTCAGCCAAGACGGATCTCTGGGAGAGATTATGAGTATGAGTGTGTTATAAGTGAGTTTGGCCATTATATTTCCCCATTGGCTGGGTGGTGGAGTATGAGTATGATACGAGGGCGTTATAATATGGTGGTATGAGATTATGTTGACCCTCCCATAGTAGCTCGAGCAGCGACTCTGGCACAGGTCGTTTAGGATTTCACTAGTATGTTAGTTACACTCATGCGATGTACAGACGTATGTGCGAGAATGATAATAATACATAGTATGATATGTTATGAGATATGGTAAGGCACGTTAGGATATGAGTGTCTAGATCATGGTCTTGCATTTATGATATGATATGAGTTTTACGATATGCATCTGATTTTGCCTTTCTTTTGATATCTACTTTGAGATATCATATTTATCACTCACAAGATTCACCTATAATGCACCTGAGTAGTATGGGTGGATTGATGGTGTATCCATTGAGTTTACGTGACTGAGTAAACTCATCCCACGATAATCTAACAGTTGCAGGTGATTACGCTGGTAGAGTAGATGCAAGCCATCTAGATCTCGCCGACGCTGATTTCATTGATCCCTCAGGCGTTGAGTATCAGGAGCCTTTGGAGGGCTGCACGGCTATCGGAGGACTACAGGTCGATCTTGATTCGAAAATTTACCATCGATCATCATTGTAATGAGAATTGAGTTCTATTAATACTAGTATTACGGATTTTATAGCTATTTTATCGAATTTGTCTCCGACTTTCATTATCATTTTATTGGTAAATTATGGTTTTATTACACTTATTCAATATTTATGATTACATTCATATCCTACCCTATTTGTTGAATTTCATGAATTTCATGGAACCATTATTGCGCGAGAACTCTGATTAGGTGTATATCCGCTTAGCAAATCCGGGATATGTGCGTGTCATAACTCGAAATTCTAGGCCCTCGGGATGTGGTAGAATTTCGGGCCGTGGCATTTTAATCATACAATCTGTTGCCTATAGTATCAACAGTTGTTTTTAACTTTAATGAATAATATTAAAGTGCATCAATTGGATGGTTCACATCCACTCATAGGCATGTTTATTTGGGCTGAGATATGTTCGTTGATGGATTGCCACTTGGACAGTTTAGATTTGTCACATATGTGTGCCACATTGCATAATAACATGCCACAATTCAATGGTGTGAGATAAAAAATTATAATTTTAATGATCTAAGATCATTTAAACATCATTTATAAAAAGGGAGCTATTACTTGCATACAAGAAGTTGACCCTTACACATAGTTTAAAAGAAAGACTTGATATTTTGGTGACCTGTACCATGTGAAAATATCATTTAAGCCAGCTGATTTAAAGGCCATGATCTGAAGATCATAGGTGCAAACGATTGACAAAAATAATGTCCATCATAGTATGCAAACCAATCAACTATTGAATCCGATAATAGCCATTGACGGAATTGAATCATGGACTGAATTGAATCATATGATAAAGATCATTTTTTGTGTCAAACTCTTGTACATAAGATCCTTTGAACTTTGATCACAGCCTTCAAAGTAGACAAATTAGATAATATTTCCACATGGCACTGATCCCCAAAAATACAGTCTTTCATTAAACTATGTGCAAGGGCCAACTTCTCCTATACATATGATGGCTACCTTATACAAAAGGGTAGCTCTAATCGCACACATGGACATAAAATACCATTTGAGCTTTATGTGTCATGAGATTTTTGAGCCAATTGGGGGATTTGTATTATGTAGAACAAAAAAGTTGACTGTTTGATGGTATGCCTATGATCTCAAGATCCATTTTAAAAGACTAGGCTGAAGAATCTAATATCCATCGTCTGATTCAAAGCAGTCAATAATTTTTTTGGGCATAGATGCCCTCAATAATTCGTTAGGTACCAATAATATGGGTATGTTGGGACTACTAATTGGTAATGTAGCATCTGCTCCAAATTTCAAAATAAAACAGCACAGCGAATTTCGGTGTGTAGTACAAACACACTATTGTAAGAATTCTGTGGGCCTGGGCCTGGGTCCACTTGAATGGATATAGTTTACTGACGTCGTGGGGTCAATGTCGCGACGCCCAGGAATTAAAATACTTTTGGACTTATCTTGTAGAACAGTTGACACTTTTAAGATCTAAGGGTGGAGAGTGTCGTATCCAGGTATTGAAACGTGTCCAGCTGGTGGGCCACAGGCCCAACAAATGAATCAATGTACGGAGGCCCACTCATTGACTTGGATACTTGCAAACGGTTTTGTTTTTTCTCTTGGGTACTTAAAAGTCAATGCCCTGTGAGGTGTGCATTCAATTGAAATGGTCTTAGGGCACAGCCTCATAACTCATAACTCGTAAGAATAGAGCTTCTTGTAGGTGATTTGATTGGCAGGGCGGGTGGGTGCTTTTAGAGTTCTGGTGGGTGCAAATAGAGCTAACAGCATGAACCTTCAGCAATAACCAAGGTTCAAAATTTCAGACGAAATATTAAGATTTTTGGCCAAAATGTTTCGATTTTGGTCCCCACCAAAAACAAAACGAAAACCCATATTTTCATAAGTTTTCGGTCCTTTGGCTGAAATTTTGGCCGAAATTTCAGTAAACAATGTCGATTTCGGCCCAATCCGAAACTAAAACAAAATCCGAATTTTTGATCCTTATTGGTGACGGAAACAAAAATACTATGGAAAATGAAATTTGTTACTATGCCTATAGTCTAAAGTTGTGTTTGGTATAGCTCTTTACTAGCTCCTCATCAGAGTAGGATTTACTTACAGAACAAGATTTACTTGCTCTAGCAATTCTTAATTGCTCTAGCAATTCTTAATTGCTCACTCATCATTAGAATAGATTTTATTTGCTATGACATAAAGTTAGCAGAGAATAAGGAGGTAGCTGCAAGGAGTAAATAAGGAAAATGAGCATCTAATAAAACAGAGCTATGCTAAACACAACTTAAGTATGAATGAAGAGTAAGAGATAACCCAACTTAAGTATGAATGAAGAGTAAGAGATCACCCAATAATTGGAGTGATGGCTAGGTACTCTTCTTGAGAAGCGGGAGACCTAATTAAGTTTGAGTCGTCCTTTGGGATCACCCTAAGGATTTTATCTCATATTAACTCACGCGTATTAACTTTGGGTGCGCGCGTGGTAACCTCAGGTGCGCAAGTAAGTTTGAATCCTCCCTTGGGACCATCCAAAAGAATTTATCCCAATACTAACTCGACGCGTGCTAACTTCGGGGTGCTTTAAGTGACTTCGAGCACCTTAACTTATAAAAAAATATAAATAAATAAGTACACAATGACGTCATGATGCTTGCTTTGAATATTTTGTCAAATGTCTTAGCCAATTTCGCCCCAAGTTGAGACCACCTATAAAAATTCTTTCATATCAGTATAGCTGTATGTTTCCTGTAAGTGACGTGTTGGATAGGTAAGATTTGGTTAGGGTGTCTCTAATAAATGATGTACAATAACTAACAACACTTAACTATTGTGCATAGCAGGCAAGGGTTTTGCCACTTGTGCATTTGTAAATAAACAAATTAGGTCCCAAACTACACATGGCATCTTAGAATATTAGCATACTAACTAGAAAGAGCGGGGAATTTGAGATGATATGAGGATGAGGAGAAGAAATATAAGTTGTGTTTGGCATAACTCTTTGTTAGCTCCCTTTTAAAGCAGAGTTTACCTGCTTTAACAGGTTTTCTTTTTCTTTGCTAAATCTTTGCGACTTGATTTAGCAGGTCCCCCTTCTCATTACTAACTCCATGCATAGTAGGATTTATCTGCTCCAATATATATATTTCTCTCCTACTCTCTGCTCACTCTTTGTTAGAGCAGATTTTATTTGCTATGGCAGAGAATTAACAGAGAGCAAGGAGATAATTGCTCGAATGGATAAATTCTGCTTTGTAGAGAGTTAGAAAAGAGAGGAGACTACTAAAGCAATTATATCTGCCTCTGGTAGGGAGTTGATAAAGAGCTATGTCAAACGCAACTCTAATTTGCTACAAGAGACATGTATGATATGTATAAACTATTTTAATTTGGCAAAAGTGATTATAAAATTAGATTAGGCATAATGGTCGTTAGAGATTTACAAGATAAACTTAATGAGAATAAGAAATTTTTTTATAAAATTAAAATAGCTAAAGTTATTTTGGATAAGAAATTCCTGAATGATATAAGTACATACGTACAATCAAAGTGTCAAACTTGGACTCGGTATCAAGTATCGGTCCATGGAGGGCCGATACGAATTAGCCGATACGTATCGATACTGATACCGATGCCGAGTTATAAAACTGATACGTATTGATTTTTCAAGACACCAATATGTATCGGTATCGGCCATTTTTTTATACCATGCATACAAGAAGTTGGGTTAAATGCAATGAAGGTATGAAAAAGGATTATGAGTTTGATGGATTAGTTCGAACATTATATGCCTAATGTAAGAAGTGTATCCATTGATTGAGACTTCAATAAACATCAATATCTTATAACTTTTAAGAGTGAATCTAATATAATATAAGTGTTGTGATTTGAATTTCATGTCTTTAATACACCTAAATTATCTGTATGTGGCTTAATAACATATTCACCACATGTCTTGAATTTTCAAAATGTTTTAACTAAAAATGCATGTTTTGATTTTCCAAGCTCTTATATTTATTTTCGTCATTTATGGACACAAGTTGTGTAGTAGCCTACTGGTTAAAGGCTTGATCTCTAGATAAGAGGTCTAGAGATTGAACCTTATTATGTGAAACCCTAGAGACCTTACAGAAAATTTTTTAGATCTACCTTTCTAGAACCTTTCTTTTGTAAGATTGACAAGGCATTTGCATATATTTACAAATGGCCTTCCCCTCCTTCTAGAATTATCATCGTTGTTGAGATCTCGATCTAATCATGTTGATACAATCAATCTAAGTATGAAGAAATCATGCTTTCCCTTGAACATAAAATATTGATTTAAAAATGATTTTTTATTTTTTTATGTGAATTAATATTTTTATTTTATGAAAAATGAATGGATAATGAAATAAGATGCATGTTATGATTGATAGATTTAATGTTAATGATTTTGGGTTAATAAGAAGACGGTTTGGAAACCCCACGATGAAATTGAAAGTATGGATTAGAATCAATAGATTTGATTCTGAGAAATTAATAGATTGAACCTGAATATGAAATCAATAGATTGAGCATGAACAAGAAATCAATAGATTGAGCCTGAACATAAAATCAATAGATTGAGCTTGAATATGCAACCAATAGATTGAGCCTGAATATGGAATCAATAGATTGGGCCGAAATCAATAGATTGGGCCTGAACATGAAATCAATAGCTTGACTCGAAATCAATAGATTGAGTCTGAGCACGAAATCAATAGATTGAGTATGGGCACAGATTTGAGTCAATCGATTGATTCTTGGAAATCAATCTATTGAGTATGAACTGAGGAATGCTTTAAATACTCACAGACAGAACTCAATAGGTTGAGTCTGAACACGAACTCAATAGATTGAGTCTGAATATGAACTCAATAGATTGATTATGAGAAATCAATAGATTGATTCTAGGAAATTAATGGATTAAATATGGGCAGTTAAGTTATATATTTAGTTCTTCTCTTAACAGTGTGATTAAATGTCAATGTTTATGTACCATAAGTATATTATATGCATTTCAATATTTATGCACTATGAGTGTATACACTTCAATGTTTACGTATCATTGTTTATGCACCATAATTGTATATACTTCAATGTTTATATATCATGATTAAATGCACTTAAATGCTTATGTATTATGATCTTATTCATATGCAATTTACATGTTCCATGATGATCTATACAATGCACAATCAAGACACGTAAAACTTGATAAAATATCAAGTCATGATTAATAAGTATTAGACCTAACATCTTGTATATGATAGAGTCTAAGAAGGTATTAAACCCAATATCTTATATTTAATGGAGTCTAACTAAACATGATTAAGAAACATTAGACCCAGCATCTTGTATTTGATGAAGTCTAAGAAGGTATTAGACCCAACATCTTGTGCATGATGGCGTCTGTTGTTATTTTCAAATTATTTCCAATTTATTTTTACTTGCAAGTGCACGAATCAGATGTAGTGTAGCTTATATAAGAACAAAGTCGAACCCACAGAGACTTTATAGAGAGAGGAAAATCAAGAGTAAGATTATTTAATCAAGAAATGAAATTTGACTTATACTAAATTAAAATGATTTGCATAAAATTAAATGAGAGATTAAATATAAGACAAACTATTACACATAAAAGTAAGATATGCAAAGATAAACATTAAACTAAACTAAATGCTACCTATTAAATAAAGTGATCTAACTAGGAATATAGGTAGAGTAGAAACACGAGTGAGATGAGTACTAGGGTTTAGAATCCACACTCCTTAATATAATATTTTGATAACATGAACCTTAAAAATTTGTTGGAAAAGTAATCATGTAATAGTCTAGAAATCAATCCCACTATTATGGAAAAGACTATCATCAAAGTTCTATTTTATCATGCGAAAATATATGTTTTTCCATGTTTATAAAAATTGAAACCAAGTCATCTAATATATTCAACGATGTTGAATCATAATAGATATCCAATTTTAATATCAACAATTTTTCACCAAGCAAATAATTAATAAAATTTATCTTAAATCATTGGAAAAATATGATTTAACTAATATCTAAGAAGCATTTTTATCAATCAAAGATAGGCAAAATAATTTTCATTCAAATTTCTAAATATAAATCCAACAAAGTTCAAGGGTTCACGTATATTAGAAAAAATTACATCAAAGAGGCTTTATCAAAACCCTAACACTAATAAGCTAGCCTCTAATGAAATACATAATCAAAGTAAAATGAAAAGAGGAGAAATAATATATTACAGAAATTATAGTTCTTAAATCCTCCCTTCTTCTTCAAAACATATTACATATAAAACTAAAATAACACTTGAAAGAAAATCCTAAAACTTCCTCCTAACCTTCTCTAATTACATGAATTTTAAGACCACTCTCCCCTCTCAAGCTCTAAGATGAAAGCTCTATTTATAGCACCAAAGCTCTTCCATATCTTTTTGAAGAGTCACCATCATGAGAAATATGATCTTAACCTTATCTAAGATACCTTTCAAAATCATAAAAGTCAATGAAGCTCATGTCTTGTGAAAGAAGGCAAGTAAAAAGAGAGTATAAACTAAAGAGGATAAGATAAAAATGTAAAAAAATATTTAATGGTGAAATAATGGAAAAGTGAGAGAAAATATGACCATTAAATGCTTGGTGTGATGGGATGAGATGATGGATGCTAGATTATTTAATGAGGAGAGGGATGAAAAGATGAGAGAGAAAAATTGGTATTGGTTGTAAATATGGATGCTTATTTGCATCTCAAAAATATGTCCACACACCCTCCTCCATTCTTATATTTTCTTTTGTGTTCCGTCATACACTTTAGCCTAAAATTGCTCTATTTACTAGCACATCTGAAACAATTCATGTTTATCTACGGAGACAAAAAGATAAATATGTGTTAGATATAAAGACAGTAAAAATAAATTAAAAGATACATATATAAGGGTAAAATATTTGGTAATTCTATGCTCAACAGAGTCTAACTAAATAAGAACATGATAAACATGATTAAGCCCAACATCTTGAGCGGAACAGAGTTTGACGTGCAATAAATGATATGAATAATTAGACCCAACGTCTTGAGCATGACAGAGTCTAACTAAACAAGTGATAGCCATGATTACGACCCAACGTCTTGAGCGGGACGGAGTCTAATGTGCATTAAATGACAAAAAAGATGAAATTAAAAGAAATGATGCATTCATGCAACATTAATTTTCATGTTCATATTCAGTTCATTTCAGCTTATAAAAATTATACATGCTACAAGCACGCACACATGAAATATACAGAAATATTCGTATTATTATGATTGATATTTTATACTTCAATTGATTCTATACCTTATCCATACAAGTTTAAACTTACACCCCTTGTTGATGTAGGTGGTTAGATGAGACTGGTATAGTTGAGGATAACATATGGGTCTATGGTTATGAGACTGCACGTGGTGCTCAGGAACTTGAAATGAATGACAATAAAGGCTTCGTGGCCTAATTATTTATTTTCCTTTCTAATTATTATTACTGGTTTTAAATAAATGAGATAATAATCAGTTAGTATTTTATTAAGATTGTTTAAGTTTTAATCATGTTGAACTTTATTATTGGAATAAGAACATTATCATGAGTTTTATTTTGATTAATTAATGTTTTAAAATTTTTTTATCTTTTATTGTTTAAAATGTTTTTATTGCCTTATTATATTTTTTTATGGTTCACGATACGAAGGTATGGTCTAAGATCTTAAAATAAAAAGGTTGTGAGATTTCGGGTTGTTACAATAAGTATATTAATTTTTGTGAAGACGCTGAGAGCGGGCAATTTGTAAGAATTGTAAAGTCATACAAAGAAAGAGTCTCACACCACAATATAGGTTATTAATTTTGGACATATCTACAACTAAAGAGTCAAAGGACTTCACAATGCTTGTGCAAGAATAAGGTAGTGAAAGTTAAAAAGGTACAAAATGGTAACTTCTCAAGTCACTTTTTGGAATGTATGACAGGTGGAATAAAAAACTGTTAGGTTGATGATCAAGGTATCAAAATCGGTATCGGTTTGCCGATGACCGATACAACTCGGCTGATGCCGATACATATTGGCCTATTTAAGAAAAAAATTTTTTTTTACGTCTCGGCCAATACTCAACATGTAACGGCCGATACAGGCCCTTATCGGCCAATACGATATCCGATACCCAAGTTGGGATACCTATACGTATCGGTTTTCCAAGAAACCAATACATATCACCTATACGTATCTCTGATACGTATTGACATTGGCCAAAATTTTAATACCTTGCTGATATATTTGCATGATATCATGATTAGTTTATGGAAGATTGGAACGAAAAATGATCCCTATCGTCTGATTCAAAGCAATCAATAGTTTTTTGTTGACTTATTAGGGGATATTCAGTATTGGGTACCGTTATTCATATCCAATGAGACTGTTTTCTCACCCCAGTGTTGAGAAACCCCACTAAAAGAGGACTCTTTTAAAACTCACACCCCGCCTTTATTTTTATTTTTTTTCTTTTTTGGAGTGAGAAAGCAGTCTCGTAGAGTATAAATAATGGTACCCGTATTGGCTAATTTAACGAGTAAATAAGATAATTAAACATTTAGGCCTGTTTGACAACCCTTTTCCAAAAAGTACTTTTCAAGGGAAAGATGTTGAGTGAAAAGCACATTTCACCCAAATATGTAGTCTCCTCTAGCTGAAAATGGTGTTGTCGTCAAAAGTTCATTCACGCTACTTCTCACATAATACAATTTTTACAATTTGGTAGACATTTTTGAGGAGCATCATGTGATAACCTGTTTTAAACACCTTAAAATTACTTTTTAGAAAATGATTGCTAAACAGGGCCTCACTCAAGTAAGCTTATTGGCTAACAAGCTCTTTTAAGATCAGCTTCCTTTTTCTTTACAGGCTAAGAATCACTTTCAGAGGCAGTCTCTCTCCCTCTCCCTCCCAATAAGTGAAAAGTGAAGAACTAGTGGCTCAGGTGGCCTTCTAGTGCCATTATTTAGAAGATAAACTAAGAGCTTCCAAGCAGTAGAAATAAATGGCATTCCATTGCAGTTTTTTTTCCATTGCAGTTGGAAGTGTCCTAAACTATGTGCCCCCCTATCACAAATAAGTGAAGACCTAGTCCTATATATATAATATTAATTTCTTGTGGTCATTACTTATCTAGAGAGCATCTAATCTTCATTGTGCAAAATATACATTCAAATATACGTAGTGGCGGAACCACGTGAGAGAGAGTGCTGGAGAGCGCCGCACTCAAACCCAAGAAAAAAATAATAATAATATTAAAAGCTTAAAATTGGGGCCCAACGCCCTCTCCCTGTCTAAACCATCTCTCTCTCTCTCTCTCACTCTCTCTCTCTCTCTCAACTCTCAACACCCACACCACGCTGACTGCCGCCTGAAGGCAACACTCATTGCCTCTCGATGCCCACTGCTGCAGCCCGACGCCCTCTCTTCCTCTTCTTCTTGGCTCACCAGCTTGAACCCAACACCAGCGATAATTTTGCTGCCCTCCTCCTGCCGGCCGACCCTTCGACAAAACATTCTCTAACTCTCTCTCAGTCTCAGTTCCCTTTTCTTCTTAAGTCATCTAATGTGACATGACTTGAGCTCCTATATTAATTGCACGTCGCATCAAGTTGACTTTTAAGTCACATAATGTGACATACAACGAATGATTGTTAGTCACAAATTATATTTCATGACTAGACTAAGATGATTATTACCATATATAATAATAATAATAAATGAAACCAATTCATCATCCCATCATAGCCTTATCCCATTTATTATAAGTGGGATAGGCCAACATATCAAATTAATTAAATTCATAACCCCTATATTACACATAAAATTTTAACATCTTCTTTCAAATTAACACAAGATGCCCGAGATAGATTTAAAATCATGGCATTAATTTTCTCACCTTTTAAGAAAAGGGGGTCCTCCAAACAGTTGAATATTTTTTTTGTTTTTGAAAATTGAATGGTTGAATATTATAATTTAAAGTAAACCATGGTCTTAATTGTCTCCACCTATTAAGAAAAGGGAGGTCCTCAAAAGGGTAGAATATTATAATTTAAAGTAATCTTACATTAAAAAAACAGTGCCCTAGTAGAAGCCAAGTGACACGATTGATCATTCATCATTGACTTAATCTTTAATCTAAGATTTGTTATTAGATGCATATGGCCCACTCACCACCTGTATTGTACAAGTCATATTTATATATATTGTTACGTCATGGCAATCGTATTCACAATTGAGGTATAAATCTAGGTGGCCGATTAGAATGTAGACGGGACTCATTCTTATTGTAAGTTTATAACCATCCCATCAAAGCCCTTTTTATGCCTCAATATAGATTGTTGTCCACGCAATGGTCAGGTCCAATGGTTGGACAGGATTTCGAGTTCAACCACATCTATATCTTTTCCTGATTTTTTCAAAAAAAACTCAGAGTTTTAGACACTCAGATTCCTGGCATGCCACATAAGCTGTCAGTAAAATTATTTATCAAAATTTATCTATTATTTATAATTTTTCTACAAGTAATTGTACTAACAACTAGCAATTCACTTAAGCTGATTTTAATGCTGTCAACTTAACAAATTTTGACCATTTTTGGCATGAAGAGATTGACTGTTGTACTATTATCAGTGCATCTCTCACAGTTTAACCAATTTAGCATAAAGAGATGATGCATGCATCATCCACAGTACATGTGGTGGGTACCAAAAAGGAACTCTTTTTTTTCCTTCACCTACCAAAATTAACAATAAAATTAGAATTTTATTGTTAGATACATTAATCAATCGCCACCACGAATGTAGTCAAACACATGATTTTATAGAGACTTAGATGCAGATGCTATAACCTCAAACTAGCACATAAAACGAAAGAAATGTAAATAAAGAATTTCTCTCAATCTTCCAATCATCATAAATAGGTTATAGATGGTTAAAGATGAAGAGTAGCATGAATTTCTATAGTTTTGATAAACATTCTATAATTACTTATATAGTTATAATAAAAATCCTCTCAACCAATAAATACCCAAAAATCCTCTCACCCCCTACCTGTTGCCATGTGAAGCCAGTTCCTTTCTCGAGTTGGGGAAGACGATGCATAGCTTCAATGAAGCTATACGTAGCTGTTTGGGGAGGATCTCATATATTTCACAAGGAGAAGTATACTTCACAGCTGAGATCTGAGCTCAGAATCTGAGCTAATCCGAGCAATTTGCTCGGACGTTGAAACGTCGTTTTCACTCGGATATAGCTCTGATTCCCAGTTCCCAAAAAACTCTCGAACGTGGTCCAAACTCAGATTTTGCTCTCTTGAACGAGACCTTCGAGTATGGGAGAATCTTAACTTTTATGATTTTTATTTTTTTATAAGATAATGTGTAATCAAGATTCTCTTATATGGAAGGGCTGCAAATGTAGATGAACTCGAAATTCGGTTCAACCTGATTGGACTTGACCATTGCCCGTTGTCGATATGCAATTTAGCCATCAATTTAAAGCACATTGTACATTGTCAATCATACGGTTAAAACTGTTTAATGACACAATTTTTGGGTTGAATCCAATCCAAGCATACCTCATTGTAGAGATTTTTAATTTTGTTTATTTATTTTTTATTCCTGATAATATACCATCACCACTATGGTTCAAAATATCGGCTAAAAATTGAAATTATCGACCGATATGAATCGGTTTCAGGTAGGTCCAAAACGATATAATGAAAATATCGGCCAAATATTTGAGACAGCAAATTATTGGCCAGTAATTTATAAGCCACACTATTTTCTCGAGTTTTTAAAAAAGAAAAAAAATTGAGAACAAATTTTTGGCCCATCACCAAAGCATCTGCTTAAATTTCGGCCAAAGTATCGATTTCAACCAGGCCTGAACCCGATATCTAAACCGAAGTTTTGATCCTTGATCGCCACAAAGTTAAGTAAAAAAGAAATATATTTCATCAATGGGACTGACATTGCAGAGATTCCACACATCCGTCCACTGGTTTAACAGTTAAGAAGAGTGGATCAAGTCAAAGACATGAGCTTAATGACCATTAAGTGTTTACCCAAAAAGTCAAAAAGTCAAATCTGGCAGTTTTGCTTTGGAGTGTTGGCTTTGCTGAGGCGGCATTTACGTCAGCTTCAAATGTTTTCCAAATATAGCTTTATATTTGGTTCATAGTGCTTTTGTTTTCGTCGTAGTCTATCAACTCCAATTTGGAGTGTGCCAAAACGGCAAACCATTAAACGCGCTGCTAATATTGGCGCGATGCAGGCCGAACAATGCAAGGCAGCCGCTTATGCCGCACCAGGTGAGCATCCATTGCATGATATGCTGTTTCCCGTCCGTTCATTATAATTTTCCTATGAGCCTCCGTCAAGATCATAAAAGTTTTTTATAGAAGAAGAGTTTTGAGTAGGGCTGTGCATTTTTGGACCGAACCGACCAAACCGATAGAACCGAACCGCCGGGTTTGGTCTGGTTTGGACGGGTACCGGTTTGAGTTTGATTTGAAAAAAAGGAAAACCGAAACGTTTGGTTTAATTTCGATTCCAAGCCTCTCCAAGCTGAAATCAAATCGAACCGAACCTGAATGTAGTTTGTATATATATATATATAGGGGGAGGGTTTTGATTAATTTTAAAGGGCATTTAAGTAAAATTTATATTTTTATATAATACTCTACCCTTGTCTTTAGCCTATTCCTAAATCCTAATCGGTAAAGTAGAATATATAGGAAAATCGGTTGAAAAGTTGAGAAATTTTTTATGTGCAAGTAGAACTTACAGGAAAACCGAAACCAACCGAACCGGATTAAATCGGGTTGGTTTGGTTTAAGAGTTGAACGATTTGGTTTGGTTTGAAAATTACAAAACCGATTAGGACCAATTTGATTTATGATTTTGGTCCAAAACCGACCAATCTGAACCGAGTACTCTCTTTTGAATCCATTGGAAAGGGCTTCAATCCTATCTTATATGGAATTTGTCTACAATGAGCCAAGGGCTAAAGCATTAATGAGGCCTATCTTGAGCAAAGACTTTAGAAAGCATTAAAATTCGTGCACATCTCAAAGTTCGATTACTTAATGACAAGAAAATCTCAATGAATTACCGCGATCACCAGTCTTGCAGCGATTTCCTCCGCGATCAAGTAATGGTTGGTAATGATCAATGATTCAAATTAATTTTTGGAAAATTTGCACTTTCGACCCTATAATTTTACTTATTTGCAAAAATGGCCTTGTAGTTTCAATATTTGCGCAAAAAGCCAGCTCCAAGCCACGCCCTTTCCACATCAGCACACATATATCCGTTCTTTATATATATATGAGAATTGTTCTTGATATTAGAATTCTCCTCCTTTATAAAAATTTCAAGTAATATGTTTTCTTTGTACCAGTATAGACCACATTGTAAGCTGCAACATGAGCACTAGTAAAATAACATTTTTTATAGTAGTTATAAAAAACTATAAGATAAGAAAAAAATGGTCATATCCACTACCTTATGATAGCGCGCCGCTGACGTAAGGTAGCGTATCCCTACCTTAAGATAACGCTGCTAACATAAGATAGCGAGTCACTATCTTAAGATAGCGCCGCTAACATAAGGTAGCGGGTCGCTATTTTAAGGTAGCGACTGCTAACTTAAGATAGCGTAGGGCTACCTTAAGATAGCGATACGCTACCTTATGTTAGAGTCATTATCTTAAGGTAGTGATCCGCTATCTTAAGATAGCTACCCGCTACATAACTGAAATATATGAAGAAATTAGTTTGACAATTTAATATTTTTTATTTTTTATATTTCAGGATGAAATGGATGCTCCCTTACTTTGTCATTTTGATGGTGTCCGAGTCGGCGATAATACTTACAACGGTGGACATCAAAAGATTGTCGTTGTTAGAAAGAAGATATCATTTGATCAATTTAAGCAGATAATATACAATGTCAGTAGGACTCGATCGGAAGAACATTCGATTACACTATCGGTTTTTTTGCGCATAGAAAATGAGTTAGTATTTGCCGAATTATCCGACTCCGATGATCTTGTGAACTTATTTAAAGCATATCGTATTGGTGATGGTGTGATAAATGTTTATATCGAAAAATCGTTAGCAACTCCTATGATAGAAATTTTATTGTCTATTGAAGCATTTCAACCGTTCCAGAAGGAAACAAACGAAGATGATAAAGAAATTGAGGAAAACGTCAGGTTAGGAGATGATAATAGTGTAGAACCAGAACATTCGATTGAAAATTAAGGAATACAGTTTGAAGAGGAGAACTTCGATATACCGATGATAGTCGATGATGATAGAAATATAAATATAGGATTTCACCCTTACTGTAAGCCTCTGGAGCAACCTTCTTCAGACATTTGAATGAGAGAAGACGATGAAGATTAATGATATTGTCCTTAAATGAATCCGATGCATGATGCATCTCAGCTCAACTTCGAATCGATAAACAATACATTTGACTGAAATCAGTGGGAAATATTTTTTGGAGGCCTTAGTCAATATCAATGGCCTTCCGAACCAATAGCTTAGGAGCAAACGATAATCGAGCCTTCAACAGAACAACCCCTAGAACTTCAAACATTCCCACCTCGGCCAACCTCAACCCAAACAACTATACTTCAACCAAATGTACCTCGATAGACTCAATCTCAATCACGTAATAATCATTCAGTCGATAACGGTGATAGTGATCTTGAAAATAATGAAGCACCACCGTCGCTCACTTTGCGTATTAATACTAATAGGGGAATTGATCAACCTTTGATGAATGAAGACTATGATCTTAATAACTCAGATGGTGAGTATATGGATTCGGATGATGAAGAACTGTATGAAGGGGAGGCATTAACTGTTGGTCAGATATTCAGAAATAAAAAATCCTTTTAAAAAGCTCTTAAAGAGTTTGTTATGGCAAATAATGTTTAAATTAAACCAATAAAAATTAGTCCTCTTCGAGTTACGGCGATGTGTGTTGAAGTAGGGAGTGTTTGGCGAATACATGCATCAAAATTGGTCGGTATGGACACGTTTGTCGTGAAGATTTTCCTCCCGGAATATACATGTGGAATGTCAACTTTCGAAAGAGGACATCGCTAGTGTACGACATCGTGAATAGCTTCCTTCGTGAGAGATAAGTTGTTAAAAGGCTTTGACAAAAGCCTTGCTTCAATAATTTTTTATATTAAAAAAAAATACAGTGTAATAGTAAGCTACTGGAAAGCATAGAGAGAGAAAGAAATGGCGTTGAATGATATCTGAGATAGCTAGAAGGAGCAATTTAAAATGTTACTGTCCTATGTCACCAAATTATAGAGGATTGATCTAGACGTACAAACCGAATTGTGTCGCGAACTTGATAATGCCTTTTAGAGGTTCTTCGTAGCATTTGGACCTTGTATTAGAAGCTTTTCTAATACTTTGTGAAGAATAATTACTGTAGATGAGATACATTTACGCAGACAATACAAAGGAGTGTTGTTAATAGCTACGGAGATAGATGGGAATAGACATTTATTCCCTATAGCGTTCGGTATTGTACCCAAAGAAAATGAAGATCATTGGACATGGTTCCTTGATCTATTAGGGAGATGCGTAATCAGGGACTTTCAAGAGCAGTTTGTATTGATATCAGACTGGCAGAAAAGGTTGATAGAAGCTGTGCATAATATTTTCTCTAACGTCTTTCATAACTATTATATGTGACACCTAGCTTTGAATCTTTTTGATGCATATAAAGATACAATCTCCCGACCGTTATTCTGGGTTGTTGCCTGTGTATTTTCGGAGGCAAAATTTAAAAGAATTTTATGAAAAATAGAAGATGAGGTTCCCCCATAATGTATAACGTGGATTAAAGAAGTCGGTGGTCATTTTTGGGTGCACGTATATTTTTCAGAAAAACGTATTGATATGCTGACAACAAATATAGCAGAAAGTATTAATAGTGTGTTGAAGATAACTAGAGATGAATCGATCCTTACAATGCTAAAAATCATTCATACGAAGGTAGCCGAATTCTACCTCTGGCATTAGGATAAAGGATATAAATAATAAACGTGTTGTCACTGATGGCGGAAGAGCACCTAACACGAAATTCAGGGTAGACCAGTCGAAAGAGCGTCGTTCCCTATGGTCGCTATACATTTCAAGTTAAATGGGGGTAAGAAACTCACAGTGTCGATCTAGATAAACGAATGTGCACATGCAGACATTGGGCTATTCTTAGATTACCATGTTCGCATGTGATCGCTACATTATCGCGTAGGAACAGGAACAAAGAGATTCCTCAGTTTTGTAAGCATTAATTCACTAGTGCCTTATTTAGGGAAACTTATAAGGAACACTTTATTTAGACTGGTGATAAGCGCTAATGGACCGTTCTAAGGGAAGACATCGAAGTTTTGCCTTTGCACAGGATACGTCAAGCCGGTCGCCCGAAGAAAAGGAGGATAAGATCTGAAGGTGAAGTTCGACCACTACGGTGTAAAATTGTAACGAATACGGACATAACCGCCGCTCATGTAAATTTGTTAGAATATGAAACCTATTTCGTAGTGTAATTTATAAAAATGAGATTAGATTGAATATTTCCTGAACTTGTCAAATTTTTCTGGATTTTTTTTTTTTTTTTAATCTTACCGAATTATTACCCTTAAAACACTATTTTTGGGCATGTTGCACTTCAATCTATAATCTATCACTTTGACAGTACAGATCACCTTGCATCTTAACTCATTGAAGGTGTAAGATCATTTAAACACCATTTTAGTGTTTAAATGATAGTCAAGAGAGTCGGGTGCATTTAAATAAAGACTCCAATTGACTCTCTTAACATTCATTTTAACACCAAAATGGTGTTTAAATGATCTCACACCATGAATGGTTTAAGAGTGAATGATTTGTACTGTTTTAGGAAGATTTAAACCTCCGGATGTATTGACTATATCAATCACTGTTTGTAGTTTTAATATTTGATTTTAAATTTAATCAATCCGGTGATTAATATTCACATATAGCGGGCTGAGATATAGTCTAACGATAGATTAGAACTTGGACATTTTATATTCGTCACAAATGTGCGTCACGTGGGATAATGATAAATCACACTTCAATGGTGTGAGATAAAAAAAATATATAATTTTAATAGTGTAAATATCATTTAAACGTTATTTAAGTGTTTATATGTCATTCAGGAGCTATTTTAAGGGCTAATGGCTCTATTAATCGAAGAGATTGTAACGTGCCAATTTTTTGGCACCACAAATCCTTAGATTATGGCTTTCAGATGGCATAGATGAATTTTTTTCCACATGAAACATGTTCCCAAAATGTCTTTCTTTTATATTGTATGCAAGGTCAACATTGTGTGTGCAAGATCAATTGTGTGACAAATAGATAGGGGTAAAAAATGATTTGCGTCATATGATTCCAAGCTAGTAATAGAGATATCCTTGTTTGAAATTTTTGAGTAAATGGGCCTTAAAGTCAGGCCAAGCAGTTAGAGAATCCAGAACCTAGAGATCCCAACTCAAGATGAGTTGGCATCAGGTGCAAGGGTAAAAAAATTCAGAAAAAATATATGGACGAATATACAAGTAAAAGAAAATCGACACAAAAATTTATAAGTGAAAGAAAAATAACTACTCAGTTATTTTTCTAAACGTACACAAGGAATGTCCAATTTTAGCTCGAAATTACGGCATATTTTTCTCGTCGAAATCTATTCTCCGTTGTTCGGAAAAGTACTCAATATACTTCAATACAAAAACACCACAGTCTCAATCGTTGTATTGGCAGAAAAGATTGACATCGTCCATCACTGTTAGTTGGCACGGTTGATCGAGAGTAGAGCTCAATCTGATAGTGTGAAGAAGTCGTGACAGGTGATGCAACAAACTTTCTTTGTGCAATTCGAACTTTTTTGAAGACTCTGGGTTGGCCGGGTCTATGAGCCTCACAGTGTGGTTCACTACAGACACAATAGCCAATGCCTAATATTGATATCTCTGGCTATTCATTGGAAACTAAATCTGTGTGTAATCGGAGATCTAATTAGTACTGTGTTTATTAAGAAATATGAAAAGTGTTAATATAATCTAAAAAAGAACTTACCGTCTCACAATCAACAGTATTAATACCACGTGTCGTACTCTTAAACAAGACGTCAAGCGGTTTGCACTGGTGACGAACATTCCACCTGTCACTGTACGCCTCCCATTTATCTAAGTCATTGAGTGACTCTAAATTTTCATCAGCCACAAATTTATTAAATTTTGAGTGGTCCGCTATAATCAAGGTCTGTAATTGATCATTAGAATAATTAATTAATTGAAAAACATGAATGACGTAAATAAATAAAGGTAAATAAATATATAAGATAATAAAGGAAAAAATTGATACCAGGGCCGAGGCCGATGCAAATCAGCTTTTGTCCGCCGTTTCCGTAAATAGTCATTTTTACTCTCTAAGACTTTGAAGTATGCATCCATCACTTCATTGTCAAGCCACCTCCTTCCTTTGGGGACCCTTAAATTCTCTACAGTGACGTCGACACCAAAGATAGTATTCACAAGCGCAGGATCATCATCCGCAGGTCGATTCCACATACTGAGCATAAATGTATATTCTATGGACTGTGGCTCTTCTTCTTCTTTTCCAATGACGACCACTCTTTGTCATTCTACACATTCTTTCTTAATTGGTGTCTTTCTTTCTTTCGTTCTTGCAACTTATACCTCGTGCCCTTCTTTTTTAAGTCGACCTTACTCTTTGACGCAGAAAGTTTTACTAGTAGTGATTTAAATGATGTCGGCTGCGACTTGCAAGTAGGCTGGGTTACTGAAGCTTCAACCACTTTATCGACCGGCGATTGGAGTGTAGTGGGATGAGAGGAGGAAGACTTGGGCGGAGAGGATTAAGGGTAAATGAGTTAAGAGGAGGAAGGCTTGGGTGGAGAGGATTGTGGTGCAGAGGGTTGAGTGGTAGAAGGCTTAGGTAAAGAGGGTACAGAAGGTTGGGATGCAGAGGGTTAAGTGATAGAAGGCTTAGGTATAGAGGGCTTAGGGACAAAATAATGAGAGGGAGGGACTTGGAGGAACAAAAGTATCAAAGAGCACTGAAGATAGCATTTTATCCTATATAATTACAAAAAAAGAAGTTTAATTAAATTTTCACAATATCCACTATCATACCGCTATCTTAGGATAGCGATCCGCTATCGTAAGTTAGCGGATAGCTATTTTAAGATAGCGGATATCTATCTTAAGTTTTTAAAAATAATATTTAATATAGTTTTACCATTGTTAGTGTTAGTGAACTAAAAATAATGATATAAAAAATATAAAAAAATAATTATATATTTTAAGTTAGTATATACCTTTGATAAATGAGATTTTACTGCCGCAAGATTATTCTTCATAGCAGCATTTTCGCTCTTCAAGTAAGCTACTTGATCTTCTAGAGACCCTACTTTCGCTTGTAAGGTTTTCTTTTCTTTTTCGAGCTGCTCAATTTGTATCGCCTGTCCTTTTAAAATAGTGAAGGCGCAATTGAAATCGCCTTTCATTTCTCTAACTGTCATCCGGAGAGACGAACACTCTTTCCGAAACTCCGTTACTTCGTTTATAAGTTGGGGATACCTAGCCGGCTATTCTCTTGTTGGCTACTGCATACTTTCTGATTCTTTTCTCTTTGATTTCGCTTGGTGACGTAAAACGATCTCGTAATCGTTATTATCGTCACTGTTATCATCGACATCGTCATCATCCTCATCATAATAATCATGTAACTCTTTTGCCTTTTTTTGGGTCGGGTGTTCCTGTTCTTTTTTTCATTCTTTTTCTATAGCTCTTTGCCTGAAAAAGAGTCGAACTGATCGATATTATAATTTGTGTTTCTCAATATTGAGGTTGACGATAACCGAAAAGTTAAGAATTTTTTCTCGATAATAATTTGGATTTCGGCTAAATTTCATTGCTTCACATTTCAACAACCTCGGAATGGGACTTTTCGGTTGAGTACGAGCGGGGTGGACTTCTGGAAAGTGCTCTAACGCCTAAATCTATAAGGCAATGGTGCACCTGTAGATGCTATATTGCCCTTTCGACAACACTTTTGTCGTTTCTCTTCTGACTATCGCTTTACATATGCAGTCAACTAAATTTTTGTAAACCACCAACCCCTACGGAGATCGTTGAATTCTTCGAGGTTATCGACTAAGTCCAAGTATTTACTATCCACTTCTTGGTATGTGTCTAGAAGTAAGAATGAACATACGAGAAACAACAACGATAATTTTAAAAATTCATCGTTTGAAAGATTGACACTATTAACAATTTCTTCAATACGAAACTTTTTAGTCTGGCTGTCCCCGAAAGAATTTGTATCAAATGATCTCTCCATCTGTTATAGCCACATGCTCAGTCTCATTACCTGTTAACATATTAAGGCCTAAAATCAATGATATATCGGCCTCATCCAGAAACAGCTTGGTGTTCTTCACTTTAAAAATGTTATCTTTGACTCAAAAACTCAATATCGGGTCAATAAAGTGTCCAATAAATACTAAATTCTTAGAAATATTAAATAGACGATTGAAAATTGATCCATCTAATATCCTCTTCCTCTCTTCGCTACAATGTATGCAAAATTTTTTAACACTAATTCCTGTACATTTCTCGTAACCCTTTATTTGCTTAGATATTTTAGAATCGGAGAGTGGTAACTGCATAGATCATAAAAATATTTAATTAACGAAATAAATTTTTTTTTAAATCAATCTGTTACCTTACCACTATCTTAGTCTAGCAGAACGCTACCTTTCCGCTATCTTAGAGTAGCGTTTCGCTACCTTATCACTATCTTAGTGTAGTGGAACGCTATCTTATCGTAGTGTTCCGCTATCTTAGCGGCAATGTAGCGAACTATGATAGAATGACAGTGGAGAATAAAATTTTACTAAAAAGCAAAAAAAAAAAACTTGAAAAAAAAAATACCGCTGTGTCACCGCTTCGTTGCCGCTCTCTAAGTAATTACAGCAGTAATAGTGAAAAGTGAAAAGTAAAAGTTTAAAAATATAAAGGATTTTAAAACACGAGGGTATTTGAGACATTTCAAAGTCGGTGCTGACGTGGAAAGGGTTTGACTTAGAGCTGACATTTTGCGCAAAGATTGAAACTATAGGGCCGTTTTTACAAATAAGCAAAATTATAGGGCTGAAAGTGCAAATTTTCTTTAATTTTTTACGGGACCTAACATTGATATTAGAGCAAGGTTATCTTATCAGTGTTATATCTCTTCTCTATTTCCACGAACTAGCCGTGGTTGGGGATTGATCCAGGGGATAATTAGAGAAACATGCCTTACAAATAAACTTTTTAGCAAAAATACATCATGCAAACCTCTTTCTAAATTTTTAAGTTCCACTATCGCCATTGTCCAATATTATCGGACAAATCACTGAAGAACTTGAGAAAAATAAAAGAAGATTTTCATCGAGGATCAAACCATTTCATAGTGGATCAAGCCATTACCCACATCGGTCAATAGCCACCATTGATCAGAGATATTAAAATGGTGAAGACCCTCCAACTCCAATTAACTACAAAAAAGAAAAAAAAAAGAAAATAGTCTTCTATAGTTTATAAAACCCATCAACACTTAGACGTTAGCTCTTCATCTACAATCAAAATAAATTAAAATAAGCAATTGCAAACACAAAATTTACGTGGTTCGGTAATTTGTCTACGTTCATTGGTGATGCCGAGTTCCTCTTATAAGATCCTGATTCCCTCCACTCATAACCAATTGGCTATGAGTGGAGTGGTTAGGATCTTACAAGAGAAGAGACAAGGCTATGAATACTCGATGTTTGACTAAACTTCAAAAATATTTAAATAAGCATTTTAAAAGGGCTTAAACATAGTAACGAGACGTCAATAGTCGGTTAATTATCTTAAATAATATATAAATAAATAAATAATCCTTACTACTATATAAAAGTAAAAATAGTTTCTATCAATTTTTGTGTTCACATGTATTAGGATCAAATTTCCCCTAACTAGCCTAGAAACTAAAACTCTTGAGCACCTGTATTTTTTCCTCTTGCGGATTACCTCTTTATCCCAATAAAATTTGATTAGACTCCTAATTGAAGTCTAATTATAGTATATAATTAATCTATATATAACTCTTTTGTAAATAGAAATAAAAACTCAGTAGATATCGACTGAGAAGAAACTCAGATCATGTGGGTAGCAAGAGATATTTTGTAGAGCGACAAACCCAAATTTTTGAAAAAATATTGTATTTAAGAATTTGTGGAATTCACTATTAATTCGAGAAGAGTTTAATTTTTTTTTAATAAATAGTCACTCTTTATTTATTTTTTTTAATTTCATTCTCTAGATCTGTTCCCGAACATACCAAATTTTGTCAAGTTTTTTCGAATTTTAACCTAGCCGATTTATTGCCCAGCCCGACTTTGTGACTATGATTTAGAATGCCAAACATGACTTGCGATTTTATTCATTAAAAAAAAAAAAAAAAAAAAAAAAAACCATATGCGATTAGCATGGACTCAGGCACTTAGGACCAACTCTTCTTTTTAAACTGTTCATTTCTAAGATATCGATTTAATTATCATAATTTTGATATAGGTGCATGAGTTGGTATTAAGTAAACATCTTGAGTACTTATGTGCTCAGCCACTTTTTGAGATTTGTGCCACGTGAAAACACCATATGAAATTTTCAGTGTAAAATTTGGCATGAAACATATTTTTATTATCGGATTGAACGCAATTAAAGACCATAAAGAATTAATGATATTATGCAAATCTAAATGTTAGAGATCGTGTTTCACACCAAATTCTTGACGATCTTCGATCGTGATGATGAAGTATTTGGCTTGTGTACTTGAAAATGATACTCATTTCACCTCTAAGCTACAACATATAGGATAAAAGAGCCATTATTTGCACTCTGAAATGTGGCCCTTGCACCGAAGTTAAAGAAAGACTATATTTTAGAGACACGCGACATGTGAAAACACAATCTGGGCTATATGATTTAAAGTTCATGATCTATGCATCTGTAGTGGATAAGATTGGAGCAAACATAATATTTGTCATATGATATATTGTTGTCAATCATTGAATTAAATAATAGTTTTTTACTATATTTAATCACTTGATGAAGATTATATTTCGTGCTAATCTTTTGCACTTAATATCTTTAAATGATGGGCTCCAAATCAAACGATTTAGATGGAGTTTTCATATAGCAAAGGTCATCAAACTTGTAGGTCTTTGTTTTAAACTCGGTGCAAGGGCCAAGTTTCAAAGTGCAAGTAATGACTCCCACGGGAAAATCATTCAAAAGGTCCATACAATGTCATTAGTGGGTGAAAAATAATCTCCATCACCAAAAGTTTAAACTTGTGAAATTGCATCAACATCAATATCATTTAAAATTCAAGATTAAATTATGTCAACCAATGAAATCAAATCAACCTGATAATGTTTTGCTTAGTATTACCGACACACCACTTTATGTTACAGCCACCACATTCAATGAATAAAAACTATTGAAAAGGAGTGGACATCCACGGTCCAAAATGTGGTCAAACCAAAGTATAAAAAATCAGCCAAACCGATACGTATCGGCATTCCGAATCAATATCGCTAATATGTATCAGCCGATACGTATCGGGTTTCGGCCAATATGTCTTTATTATTATTATTATTTTTTTAAAACGGTCGATACATATCGGTATCGGCCGATTCGTATCAGCCACAGGCAAACCGATACTGATTTTAATTTCTTGGGTCAAACGATAAAAAAATCAATACGCTATAATGTGTGAGGCAGTATTCAAATTTTAATTGAAGTTTAGACCATAAAAAAATATTAATATTTTTTAATAGATGACATGCGACATTGCACATGATCCCAAAAAAGACATTATCTTCGAATCAGATGTTACGTGACATATAATTAAAGGTTTGAATGCATAGATTCATTCATGCATTAGAATCCATAAAACTTTTTAATTTTATAAATTTATTATTATTTTTATGATTTTATGGAGTAACATATGCAAAAGACGTGCATGCTTATTAGTAATAATAAAAATAATAAATCATAAGCTACTCCTCTTCCTAAAGGTAGGGTCCTGGCCCAAATATGCCTTGAATGGTAGTAAATAATTAGGTCAGTGATCCTTGCTACAATTGAATATTACTCATTGCAAGCTAAAGATTCTTTGAAAAAAGTTTTAAAAAAAAAACCTAAAAGGTAAAGGGAACAATGTCTAATACTTAAGTTTTCTTTGAGTAAATGAGAAAAGTTAAGTTAGCGTTTTGATAGGAGTGATGCGAGTTGGGCGTTTTATATAGCACTACAGTTGCTAAAGGTGAATGCCACTCCTATTTTAGGTGTTTTTCATACGGGATAATGGTACATGACCGAGGTTTAAACACCAAATGGTGTAATGATCTCGTACCAATAAAGTTATAGACTTTTAATCTTACATCATTTAATGTGTTTATTATTTTGTTAGGTGATGCACATCTGTGACTAATTTAAATTGTCTAAGTACAAAATCTATCATTAAAATATGACTCAATTTAGAAAAACATGCCTATAAGTAGATGTAAATCATTTGATTGATGATATTTGACATCAGCCATTAAAATTAAAAACAATGATTAATATTAAAGTCCTCATATCAGACAATTTAAATCTCCCTAGGACACCATTTTTTGGGCCCGTTATACGAAGATTGTTGATCTATCACTTTTACGGTATGGATCACCCACATCTTTAACAAAATATGGTTAAATGGTACCTAAATGATTTAGACAGCACCAAATTTTGGTGCTAGAGACTATGTAGTTATGGTGTTTTGCGTGACATCAATCTTAGCATATAGCAGTTTTAAAATAAGAGAACTTAAGACAAGAAATTTGGTGTTGATAACTTGATGTAAGTGAAATTGAGGGGGACAAGGGCAAATTTATGTACACAAGCAAGGTATCAAAAATCGGCCGACATTAATATGCATCGGTTTTTCATTAAACCGATAGGTATAGGTATCCTAACTCGGGTATCCGATACCTTATCAGCCGATATGTCATAGTTTCGGCCGAGACGTAGACAAGATATTGGGTGCCATGCACGCTATTTTGGGGTGTTGTATGCCAACTCAATATTTTACATTCACATATTAACGGAAAGTGACAGTAGGGGTTTAGTTGATGAACTTAAGAGCCTGTTTGGATAAAAACACAAGAAATATAAAAAAGTAAAATAATATTCTTATAATTTCCCATGGATACCTAAGTTATAGGAAACCATGGGATTCCTTTGTTTCCCTTTGTTTTTCGCTGTTTGGATAACCACATTGCTAGTTGGGAAATGCAGGATTAACCAAATCCTGTGTTTGACTATATATACAGAAAATTGTAGGAAAATAATATATTCTAACAAAAAAATAGTTATAATACCACAAAAGATGATCCAAACTAAAAACAGCTGCAATATAATCCGAATCTAAGTAACCCTTGAACTCTTAAGTTGGAAATGAGCGTAAAAATTGTTTTTGTTTTCCGACCCTTAAGTCGCTTCCAAATAGCGGAAAACTAGGGAAAATATAATTCGAATATAAGTAATCCTCCATTTTCCCCATATCCAAACATGCCCTAAGCGTATTTTGGGCTCCTATTAAATAGGAGCAATAATTTAGGTGTGTTATTGATGACGGAGTGAAAGTTCAAGGATTATTTTAAAATTTTCCTTTATAAGTATTAACCCCAGTGGAAACGCTAATATAATGTATTTAGGTAGAGAATATTACTTTAGAGAGAGAAACACAAAATTTATTGAAGGGTAATGATCACCTGACTCGAGTCACATTAGAATCGCACATGACTCCAGCAGATGACCATCAGCTCATGGTCAAACATTGACCATAATATGATCTGACGATCACCTGCTCGAGTCACGCGTGACTCGAACATGACTAGACTCTAGTGATCATTACCCTCTGTTAAAAGTTCCCTTTTTAACACAAAATTGAATGCGTCTAAATTTCAATTTTCATGAAATGTCAAGATTAGGATAGAGATAAAAACTTCCAAGTCTTCCTTGCCATAACTATGATGGCACAAGAAACCTGAATATAAATTCTAAATGAAATGTAGATACTCAAATGGGTGAGACCAAGGTAACAAAATGGGTATGGGACTCAGGTATCGATCTTTGGAGGACCGATATGACTCAGCCGATTCCAATACGTATCGACTAATATATATATATCGGCCAATACCGAGTTGAGATACTAATACGTATCGGCATGGGCAGATTTTTTATACCATGGGTGAGACATTACAATGATGATGATCAAGATGTCCGTTATGGGATAATTAGAGAAACCTGCCTCAAAAATAAACTTCTTAGCAAAAAAATCTGACCTCAAAAGTTTTAGAAAAACAATGCTTTTACGGATTTTAGAATTTTAGAAAATCGTGAAAGCACGATTTAAAAAAAAATAAAAATATGTGAAAGTACCATTTTTTAAAAACATTTAAGGTTGGATTTTTTTGCTAAAAAATTTGTTTTTAAACCATTGTTTTCTAAAGTGCCCATTAGTTATAGTTTAAAGTTTCCACATAGAGCAACTTTGAAGTAGCCTCGCGTTTCTAACTTCCACGTTCCAACCCAATTATGGAATGATTAGTGCCATTAATGCATATAGTTTTTTATACAAAATTTCATATCCTTAATATAATTTGATGAGCTATTTGGTGAGAAAAAAATTGAAAGCACCGAAACCAGCTTGATGGTACACGGGCACGAAAAAGCAGAACACAAAAAAGGTAGAAAACCATCTTATCGAAAGTGCTTCATACTTTTGGAGGCCCCTAATAAGTGCTTCGTACTTTTGACCATGTAAAGGGGCTGAGATTAATGAGTTAATATTAGGTACTCAATGCCAAACTAGTTGATACTCGGGTTACTTTTTTGGACATGTGTGATTTATAAAACTAACATATATCTCAGCTAATAGGTGTAGAATGATTTATAGACCTTTGCTATAAGAGATTGGGAAGAAAACCGATTTCCATCTTTTGAATAAGAAGCTCAAATGATGGATACCATGCAAATCTAACATATATACCATTAATATTAAATGATATTTGACTGCATTAAATCAGGAAAGAGAGAATATTGTTCCAAACTTTTATAAAAGGAATCTTCAAAGCATAGGCGCAAATCATATAAAACACATGATACTTCTACCGGATAATTAGAGAAATACGCCTTAAAAACAAACTTTTTAGTAAAAATGACTCAACTTCAAATGTTTTAGAAAAACAATGTTTTTACGAATTTTGGAACTTTAAAAAATCGTGAAAGCACTATTTATTCTAAAATGTTTAAAAATAATAATGTTTTCACGATTTTCTAAAGTTCTAAAATCTGCTAAAGTTTTAGAAAATACAATGCTGTCACGATTTTCTAAAGTTCCAAAATCTATGAAAGCGCCATTTTTCTAAAATGTTTGAAGTCGGGTCTTTTTTACTAAAAAGTTTGTTTTTGAGGCATTATTTTCTAAGGTGCTCTAATTCTACATGGCATACAACCCAAAAAGTGATCTAAATATGAAGCTCATCTACAATCAGATTAGATATTTCATATTAACTCAATTCTAAAAGGAGGCAACCACAGTTGAAATGCTAACCCCTCCAACCCCAACCCCATGAGTCTATGTAGCTCCGTTTCTTTTGGGAGGAGTGCCATGCGATGATTCAACATGGCACACATCCAAAAAAATAAACACATTCCTAATGTATCATCAAATATTCAAATGTGGTTCGCATTCACTTTTGAGAATGTGTGAGATGTGGAATCAAAATTTGATTGTTTGATGATAAGCCATAATCTCAAGATCTATTATATGGAATAGTACAATGTTACATGAACAGACATGTTTTGTGCTGGGGGCTTACATGGCGTGATGCAATTGGTATGAATTGTAGTAGGCCCAAGCAATGCAGGTAGGGGCATGCAGTGACGTCGCACGATGTCAGCTGCCTGTACTTTGCCTGTACAAAACCTGTATGCTGTTTGCAATTTTCGGATTGAAAAAGTCTCTTATCCTCCAATTCAAAACACTGAAAAGAAACACAAATTTTTCCCTTCTTTAACTGGCGTGGTTGCAACAAAAATGGGTGTGGGAGTAACACTTCTCAAAAAAAAAAAGAAAAAAAAAGTCAAAAAGAGGGAATTTCGCTCATACAAATATGTTTTAATTACTTCTTTTCGATTCTGTCACGCAAATCCAAGATGGAGAAGACCCAAAAAGAATCGGGAAATTTACCTGACCGGCCCTGTCAGATACGCCTTTTACGTCAGAAGCCCTATAGTTTCACTTTTACCCAGACAAACCAGCTCCAAGCCTAGCCGACCCTAAGGAGAGTAAAAGGTCCAAATTACCCCCTTCTAAGACCTTCTTTAACAAACAAAGCATCGTCTTCTTCCTCATTTTAACCTGCAAAAAAGTTAGAGGTGTAAAACCCTAGACGGAGTGTCCTTACTTAGTCTGATCTGCTCCGATCTGCTATTTCGAAGAAGAAAACAGAGGCTTGGAGAAGAAGAAGGCCCTGAACTTTGTCCTTGCGACTAGAGGTATCCTACTTAACCCCATTTTCAGTTTATTAGTGTTATGTAGTGATGCAGTATCTCTTAGAAGAAGAAGGCCCTGCATTTCGTCATCGGCTCCATATACATCCGATATCGATATCACATACAATCGATATCGATTGTGTATAGAGTCGATTACGACTCTATTTGAAATCGATATCGATTATCTATACAATCGATGACGATTGTATATCGAGTCGATTAGAGGTATATCGACTAGAGGTATCCTACTTAACCTCATTTTCAGTTTATTAGTGTTATGTAGTGATGCAGTATCTCTTAGAAGAAGGCCCTGCATTTCGTCATCGGCTCCATATACATCCGATATCGATATCACATACAATCGATATCGATTGTGTGTGATATCGATATCGATTGTATAGACAATCGATATCGATTTCAAATAGAGTCGATATCGATTGTATTTGCAATCGACTAAGAGTTATAGTCGTCTTTTCTCTTTTATTTCATCAGTCTTATGACCCTTCCTTCTCATTCTTAAACAGACGATGACGGACGTGAGGATTCCTCTTCTTTGTCACTATGATGGCCTTCTTGTAAACGATGATGGCTTGTATGAAGGTGGCCGGCGGAGGCTTATTAACATTTCAATTGAAATTTCTTATGAACAATTCATAAAGCGAATGTCTGCTGTCAGTTTTGCGAAGGCGGATGAAACAGTTTCAACAAAGTTTCATATGAAGATAGTGAATCGCTTTGTAGTTGCCGACATTTTGGACTACGATGATTTGGCTACATTATTTAGTTTTTATAAATCCGGAGTGGGCGTTATAAAAGTATTCATCATTAAGGAACCGTCATCCTTCGATTGAAAATTTGAACAAGTAAATCTCGGGGATCGATTTTGTGTCTCATTCATTTCACCATGTAAGTTTGAGGATGAAATTGTATACGATACCGTCCCGTTAAGCGATAGCGGTTATATTGTGGAAACGATGGGAGGGAAAGCAACATTTGATTTAAACGATGCTCCGATTGAATCGTATGATGACCCAGTAAAATACATGCATGGGTCACAACAATGTAGTCAATGGTTAGACTATACTTCAGAGAGGGTGGTGGATACCAACGATTTCAGTCATATCTTCCCCGGTGGATGGACAACTTGGTTTACTCAAAACTTATGTTCTACCATGCCATCGATGGGAACTACCGGAGTAACTCAACCCCATGTCCATACATATGAGCACCCCTTCGGTGAAGGGCCTAGCCAACCACGCCATTATCCATTCTGTGAAGGATCCGATCAATCACATCAGAACCCCTTCGGTGAAGGATCTAGTCAACCACCCGAGAACACCGTCATGAATGAAGATACCTTAGAAGAAGAATATGAAGGCGAACCAGATGGGTTTATCAAAGAGGTCCCGAAAATGTTTGTGAGACATATTGACAATCCCTAGTAGGCGGAGATTACGAAATGTCGAGACATCAGGCGATTCCTCCGATGAAGAGGTGAAGCGAATATCGGAATTGGACGTGTAAAATTGGAGAGATCTGCCGAGCCAAACAAACATTTCAAAGAGCATTGAAAGAACACGCGGTTGAGAAAAACTTTCAAATTCGGCCTTTGAGGACCGCTAGTTATCGAGTGATACCGGATACGAACCCGATTGTTCGTGGCGAATACATGCTTCTAAATTGACTGGGCTCGATTCTTTCCAAATCAAGACATTCAATAGTACTCACACATGCGGAGCCGCTAAGATCGGACCGCACGGTCACCGTAATGCAACAATATCCTTCGTAGCGAATTATGTACGGGATAAACTTATGGAAGGATTCAACTACACACCGGCGTCGATAATGTTTGATATTGCAAAAGCTTATAATGTGCAAATCTCATATGCAAAAGCTTGGAGGGGAAAAGAGCTTGCCCTTAATGATATTAGAGGAAGTTGGGAAGGACAATTTGTTGATCTATCGGCCTACGTGAAGGAGATGAAGAGGGTAGATCCTAATGTACAAACATCCTTTCAACTTACTCTTGACGGTAAGTTTCAAAGATTTTTTTGGAGTTTTGGCCCATGCATCGGAAGCTACATAATACACTTCATCGCATATTGCTTGTAGACGGCACACACCTACGAGGACGTTTCGAAGGGATCCTCCTTATCGCCTCTGCGCAAGACGGTAATGGTCATATATTACCGTTAGCATTTGCCGTGGTCGAGTTAGAAGAAGAGGATACGTGGATGTGGTTTCTTGAACGGGTAGGTGCGTTCGTGATCGGTGGGTTTAACGAGGATCTCGTAATTATCACGGACAGGTCGAAGGGTTTAATAAATGCGGTGAAACGTATCTTCCCTAACGCATATCACAACTACTGCATGCGGCATATGACACAAAATTTGCAGCACAAGTATCCCAGGAACAATGTGAAGGGTCTATGGTGGTGCGCCGCGCGTGCATATTCGAAAGAGAAATTTGATTATTTTATCAACGAAATGAAGAAAGATCCTGCTGATTCTCAGGCCGTAGAATATATTTTGAAAATAGATCCAAAGCATTGGGCACGCGCATATATGGAAGGAAGGCAGTACGAGTCCCTGACTACGAATATTGCCGAAAGTTTAAACAGCGTGCTAAAGATAGCTCGAGAGAGACCAATTATCGACTTAATCAGAACTACTAGAGATCATTTTCAAAAGCGCAGAGATATCGATAAATGGACCACCCTTCTCTTGAAAGCGAGATGCTCACATGAAGAAAGTGTTGCAATGGGCGGTGAAAGAGACCTCAACCATAGGGGCGCGATGAATTCCAAGTCAGTTGCGGAAATTACATTCATCACGTCGACTTGGAATACAAGACCTGTAGTTGCCGCCGTTGGCACATTCATGGCTTGCCTTGCTCCCATGCCGTGGCGGCCATCAATCGAAGAAGTTACGACTACCATAAATTTTGTGAGAACTGGTTTTTCACCGCTTGCTTTAGACAAACATATGTAATGAGCAATGGGTTCCCACCCTCGATAAAGTCAATGGGAGTTCCAAGCGAGCAACTCCTGAAAATATGAAAGTGAGACCACCCTATTATTGGAAAAGCAAGCCGGCCGTCCGAGGAAAAGAAGGATAAGGTCTAAGGGTGAGGTTAGGGCACTACAGTGTAGCAGGTGCAACGAATATGGTCACAACCGCAGGAGCTGCAAGGCAGTGGGACCGATGGGCTAACAGTGTATATTTTTAATAATGATAGATTGAATGTAAATGAGAAATTCAGAATCCATGTTTTTTTACACTCTATTATAGTCTTTACTGATGTATCATAGAGTCGTCATCGATTGTATAACTAATCGATATCGATTCTATATAGAGTCGCCATCGACTATGTATAACGTCGATATCGATTCATTTAAGAATCGGCATCGATTATGAATATCGTCAATGAGGATGACATATATAGTCGATATCGATTATTTATACAATCGACGACGATTACATACAGAGTCGAAAGCGATTACATACAGAGTCGTCACCGATTATTTATATAGTCGATGACGACTATATATGTAGTCGCTAATGGATGCTATTCTACTTTTTAACTACAAGTACATAAAAATAGTGCCATTATATTCAAAATAATTCAATTTTCAATTACAAAAATATTCGAATGCAACCACACTATTACAAAAATATTCAAATACAACCACACTACTGCTGCTCCCCCTCCTTTTTGTCTTCCTTCGCCAGTACTCCGCCATCGCCTGTGTATGTAGCCAGTGTATGGCCAATTTACGCCTACGATCCTCTCTATATCTGATTGCGCGAAGTCAAATTTCTTCCCCATCATAAAATATTCGACATACTTCACAACAAACACTCTAATCACGAGTTGATGCCGTGGGGCGGCTTTGATCCGTGAACATTAGATGCCCAAGGATAGTTCTTCTTTATTAAGCGCGGAGGAGTCACCGTGCGAATATAAGATCACGGAAGGTATTGTGTATGCATTTGAAATAATAGAGAGGAGGGATATGTTAAGCTAACAATGATAAAAGATATGCTAAGCAAAATATCTTACCGTACGCAATTGGGCCACATATCTTTCCTTAGAGGGCCTATTAAATATAGAATTACGATCATTATCGATCGTTCGACTACCTTCTGATCATAGCGCCCGATGTAGTGGTTGTTGAGAGAATGTACTGGCATAAATATCTACAAAAAATAATATAATCTCAAAGGGTAGGATAGAAAAAATTAAAAAGAATAATTATAAAGAGGATAAAAGCATACTATGTTGCATTCGTGAGCCCACAGATTCCGAAGCTCATTGTAGAAGAAAGTTTCCATCAGCCTCTTCCCTTCGGTCTCTCTTTGTTTATAGACCCACTGTGAACTTGAACCTCGATCATTGATCGTACAATTTTTCAAAGACAAAAACTTGTTGAAATCTCTCGATTCATAGCCCATGCGTCGGTGTCGCGAGGTCCATTAGGAAGTTTTGACATTTTCTCGGGATGAAATTTATCATCAATAACTTCCAAATGTCTCATGTAGGCGCCCATAACACAAAACCAATGCGATTAGATTAAAATATGCGATTAGAGTTAAATACATAATCGTTAGCGACTCTTGTACATCATTGATATCGATTCATTTTGAAATCGTAGAACGATTATTTAAGTCGTCGAAATAGTTATCGACTCTCTAATGAATCGATATCGATGATTCTGATCTAACGATTACATCGCCATCGTTAGCGACTCTACAAGCCATCGATACCGATTCCATAAGCCATCGATAACGATTACATAAGCCATCGATAACGATAACATAAGCTATCGGTAACGATTTTGCCTACAGGATGTTAAACTTACAAAGTTATCCAGGTCTTTGAGTTTTGAACATCGAAGGATTGCACCACCGGCTTGTACTTGCAGCGGTGCTAACATATTCTCTGCATAAAAATGACCAACAACTAATCTTCACGATAAATATATAATAATAAAGTTAAGTATTGGGGTAATTCTACTTACTCGTCCTCCTTCACGGGCTTGTTCCATATGTCTAGCATATATTTTTCTCATTGTTAGCTTCGGCGGAGCATCTTCATCGATAGACCCGGGACCGGTAATGATTGCCACCGATCCGAGCTCGTGATTGGTCCTTACGCCTTGCGGTGGGCTTCTTTTCAACGCTACCCTTTTGGGCCTTAGGTTTGATGGAAATTATTTTCTTGGCTTTAAAGCTTGCCTAGGTCTTAAGCGAAGCTTCGACATTGGTGAGGCAATTGGGAAGAGGTTTCCTCTTCACCGGAGACCCTTATCAGTTGGGTCTCAGTGCTCGTCGTGACTGCCTTCACCTCATCAACGGAGGAGGAGGAGGAACTGCGAGGAGCTAATGGTTCCTTATTGAAGGTATGTCGCACACCTTGATATCGGCTCCTCCATAGCCACATCTGTACATCGAAATAATGGTGTAAAATAAGAATTAATTTTTGGTCCACATTTTAAAATGTCCAAATCGATTTTAAATATAATCGCTATCGATTATATATATATAGTATTATCGATTATATATATAGTCGCTATCGATTATATATATAATCACGATCGATCATATATATAGTATTCGCTATCGATTATATATATAGTCGCTATCTATTTTATATATGGTGTTATCGATTATATAGATATGAAAATTGAATATTAAAACTAGATTTCAACATATACCTTAGGTCTCGCCTCAATAAATTTTCAAGGAGATCTTTTATTTGATGCGGCCTTCGACTAAAGAGTTGTAGTGATTTAACCGCCACTCGCATCCCTTGAATTGACCTCTCATTGAAGGAGTTGAGTTTCTCTAAAGAAAGCATAGCGTTTGCTTGAGGGCCTTATTCTCTCCTCCAAATCGCTCACTCTTTGGGTGAGCTTCAAGTTATCCAAGTCAAATGATCGACCCTCCTCAACAAAGAATCATTGGAGGTGGGCGCTTGAAGGGCTATCTTTCCTTTGCCGGGCTCTCCTTGGCCCCCTAGTTCTTGGCCGACCCTCTCCCACTAGCACGGGGCCCTTTTTGAGAGGGTTCTTCTTGACGTCGATCGTCATCCCATTCTTCCTCTCCTCTCCAAGATTATCGTAGGAATGTAATTTCTTTTCTTCTTGGCCGAATCTCTTCCTGACTTTCTTGATCGGTTCTTTCCTCTTCCCCAACCTCCTTTTGAACGTAGATATTCTCTTACCACGGGTATCTCTAATTCAAAGCCACGAGGCATGAGGGGCCTGAACCTTTTGAAAGAAAATGAAACAACAGAATAAAATGATCGTTATATATATAATAAATCACTCTCGATTGTGTAAAGAATCGCTATTGATTCCTTACCTTAACAAATCACTATCGATTAGATAATGAATCGTTATCGATTACTTATTAAGTCGTTATCGACTAGCAAATGTCGCTATCGATAAATGAAATAAATCGCGATTACATAATGAATCGGTATCGATTCTAGAATGAATCGGTAAGTTGCTTTTTTTTTTTTAATAGATAGACCTCATACCTTGCTGTCTAACATCTGCCCGCGAGTGTAACCTTTGATCCTGGACTGCGCCCTGTCCGACCATTTCAGCAGCCGTGGGAAAGGGTCCTTGAGGCCTAGCTGGGATGGCGATATATCAGGCAGGATCTCATAAGCCCACCATTGAAGTACACATATGCATCCATATGTGTTGTACGTCAGGGCTTTATCCATCTCGGCGGTTTTCTATTCGCGCCTTTTATTATATACTCCATCAAGTCACGGTAGCGGCGGACCCCACGGAGTTCGGTTGAAGGCCTCCATATCATCGATGAGGTCGATGTGGTCTTGAAATTTGATGGTGGGGCAGGGAAGAAATATGCACAACACAAGAAGGGACAACTTTAAGAAGTCCTCATCACTTTCCACTCTATAAATTGCGGCATCTATATGAGGCCAGGAGAATTTTTAGGGGCGTTCCACAATGTATTTGTTTCTAATGGTTTGTTCTCGATGGTTTCTGGGATGGGGTATCCTTTTACGGGCCAACTACGGCAAGGCCCGATGTCAATGCAATGTCTATCTTAGAAGATAGACATCGGTCTTCAATTCGAAATGGTTTTATCAACCCAAAATGTCGACGAATCCACGACATCGAAAGAAATCCCACACCCTTGGATTTGAAATATTCCACCAAAAGCTGAATCTCTCGGTAACTTCTTCCGATCTGAGTAGCACTTTCGTAGAGATTGAAAGCAACCTTTGGGAGAACACTTGGCAACAGCTCGGTGTACAACCATCTTGACAGTCTTTTGAAATGAACTGTAATAAAAATGAAAGGACTCAACACCATACTAACAAGGATAGTTAAAAATGTTGATGAAATGTATATATAAAACCCGTATCGATTACATCTAGAGTTAAATTATCGATTATATAGGTAATATAACGACTCTAGATGTAATCGCGATAGAGTCTATATATAATCGATACCGACTCTAGATGTAATCGATATCGAGTCTATATGTAATCGATATAGACTCAAAAGATTTCATGAAGTCGCCATTGAATCAAAATGTTTCATTTACTTGCAAAATTTTCAATTACATTCATAATAGTTCAATTAAAATTAAAAGTAAAAGGAAAATCTTGCAAGTCTACATATAATCGATAACGATTACATATGTAAGCGCTAACGACTCTATATGTAATCGATATCGATTACCGATGAAATCGCCAACGACTCAATATATATTCGCAATGACCTCAAAAAGTTTATTTATATAGAAATTACTTGATTCTTGACTCTTAAGTTTCTTTTCTTTCTTTTGTTCTATTTCTTTTCTTCCTTCTTTTTACCTACATCGATTATCTCTAGAATCTATATCGTTCCTATATGTAATCGCTATCGACTCTCAACGTAATCGATCTCGATTACTTATGAAATCGCTATCAATTAAATATAAATCTACATTGATCTCAAAATGTTTAATTTACCTGTCAGGTAAATTTCCCTTATTTACATAGAAAATATTTAATTTACTCAAAAGAATTCATGAAATTAGCCATTGCATCAAAAAGTTGTTTCATTTACTTCAAAATATTTGAATTACATTCAAATTTTTCATTTATAATTAAAAAAAAAAAAGTTAGGAAGAAGGATGAAGAGCGGTGGTGGATGGGGTGGAGGCGGGTGGTTCGGTTTCTTTTCTTTTCTTTTCTTCCTTCTTCTTTTCTTTTCTTCCTTCCTCTTCTTCTTTTCCTCCTTCGCCAAAATCTTACTCGTCCCACGAGGCTGCGAGAGGATGCAGTTACGTGGTGGTGGTGGAATCCTCCCATCTGAGGATAGAACTTTATTGGGTTATAGAAGGTTTTTCTTCGTCGTCAGCATTGGGAAAAATATGCTGCTAGGGATGATAGGTGGTTTGCTAAGGTCGAACTAAACTGTATTTAAAGCTCTAGATTGTGGAATCTGAATCGTTGTATTAAATTTTCTCATTCTTCCAACCTAACTTGCCATAATGGTTTTACAAAAGGGTAGTTGGCAATAAATTGAGCGTCGGTGAGATAAATATAAAACCTCGTATGATTTATTATGGCATCGAGGGTAATAACTATAGGAAATTATTTCAAATGATGGGTATTAATTATATTCAGAAGTCGATATCGATTTGTTATAGATTAAATCATTACAGTTTATATAGTCGATTACTACATATATAATCTTTATCGACTCTAAGGTAATAGAAGCGTTTCCCATATATGTAATCGGTAGCGATTACATATATAATCGATATCGACTACATATGTAGTCGTGTCGATTACATATATACGTTCTGGATTACATATGGGAAAACCTAAAAAAAATATGTCAAAATATGCAACAAAGAGAGGAGAAATAAAAAATCTATAGCGATGGAAGCTAATTTTAATTCTAACTTACAGATTTGGTAGCTTGAAGGTTATAGTTTTGAACGCGATCGTCCACGAAGCGTCAACGACTCTCCACCGACTTCGAACGAAAAAGTAAATTCAAAACAGTAAATGATTTGAAACGACGGCGGCTATTTATTACTGTGGGGGTAGTTTGGGTATTTCCTACAGGCGTGCCTCAGCTCGGCGCGCAGCTGGTTTGTCTGGGTAAAAGTGAAACTATAGGGCTTCTGACGTAAAAGGCGTATCTGACAGGGCCGGTCAGGTAAATTTCCCAAAAGAATCAGAAGAAAAGAAGCAAGAAACTTTAAAACAAGTGCTCTCGAGGCACAGGTAATAATAATGTAGATTTGATTTTCAGCTTTTATTTCTTGTTCTCTATGTAGATTGTTCGATTTTCGAGAGTTTAGCTATGATATTGAAGAACCCAATTGCCCATTTCGCTAGATGAAGACGTTTTTTATGTGGGTTTCTCTCATCTTTGTGTTAAGACTTCGTTTTTGTTATAGAATTGAGAATCAAGGTAGTTGATTCTAGTATTTATCGAGTGTTCTGATTGTTCTTGCTATAGGCGTCAATGGAGGTTTGTTTTGCTTGTTAAGTAGTAATTACTTTTCATTTAGGTAGATTTATGGGCTCTTTTTCTAGTATAAGAAATCTATGTAAATCGCTTATTTCCACTTGATCGATTGATTTTTTTGAGAGATTAGCGATGATATTAGAGAACCCAATTATCCATTTTGCTAGATGAATATGATATCGATGTGATATTCTCTATCTCTGTGTGAAGAATTTGTTTTTGATATTGAAATTGAGATGCTATGTAGTTGATTTCTAGAATGTATCTAGTGTTCTTTGTTGTTCTTGCTATAGGTGGAATGGAAGTTTGATCTTGTAATCACGGAGAGTGACAGCGATATTGTCATTTAGGTACTTTTATAGGTTCTTTTTCTAGTATAAGAAATCGATGTAACATGGTTTATTTTGACTTTGGTCGATTGATTTTTCGAGAGATTAGCAATGATATTGGAGAACCAATTGCCCATTTCGCTATATGAATATGTTATTGATGTGAGTTTCTCTATCTCTGTGTGAAGACTTTGGTTTTAGTATCTTTTGTTCTTTCTTGTTTTTGCTATAGGTGGAATCAAGGATCAAAATAGCGGTTTCGTTTTCGGTTTCCGGCATGACCGAAACCGAAAATTTGAACCGAAATTTTGGCCGATAATTTTCCCTCCATATATATTTGGACTGAAATTTCGGTTCAAGTTATCGTTTCAGTGGGGACCGAAACCGAAACAATTCAGCCGATAAATTGAGTTATCGGCCGAAATTTTGAACCATGGGTGGAATGGAAGCTTAATTTCCTTGTTAAGTAGTAGTTACTGTGACCGATACTGAGATTTGCATTTACATAGATTTATGGGTTCTTTTTCAAAGAAATTGATTTAAATTGCTCATTTTGACTTGGGTCAATTGAGTTAGAATTAGTCTTAGCACATTACTAATCTTTGAAATCTCTAAGCGCCTTCTTGGTGTTAATATATATTGGTTTATTGAAAAAATATCAGCGTTTTGGATGGCAGTTAAAATTTGAGTTAACAAGGATCTGCATTAACGTCGCCTTGAAGAGACCATATTTTTGCATATGGCATAGCCTCTAGAGGCAGGCAATACCTTAGCTTCCATGTAGAAGATTTATCTTTGATACCACCACTGAGGAATTATCATACTTAATTTCAATGGAGGTAGCGAACTGAACCTGGCTAATTTTACTTTTCTTTTGCCCCTTTTAGGCGGAAGAGGGCATTTGGGGTTCATTTCTGATGTGGAAAATATGGGTTTGTTAGCATACAAATGTGGTATCCAACTTCAGCCATATCTCCCAACCATGGATCAAAATTCCGGACAAAGCCATATGTTTCAGTTTCGGAGCAGACAGAGTCGATACATTGATTGTATCGATGTGCATCGGCCGATACATACCAATGTATCTTCAAAACCGATACATATCGGTTTTGGAGCTGGAGCTGGCCGATACGTACTGGAAAATCGAGATTTTGATCCATGCCTCAACAAATTATAGTGGAACCCCCTTTTCATAACATTGTTGAAATATACGTATACTTAGAATTGATTATCGGAAGGATCTAGTATATTGAATCATTTAAACTTCAAAATCTTAGGATACCAGTGGAGGGAGAAACTTTGAAGTTATACATTTAGTATTTTTTTAGCAAGTTTAATTCCATCAACTTATAGTTTTATTGTAATTAAAAGTTTCAATTTTAGTTTAATTTCTGTTTCTTTATTTTATTTTTAGTCAACAAGTTTTACTTTCATTTATTTCAAGTTTTATTTTTTGTTAACAAGGATTTTATCTAATTTAGCTTTTTTACTAAGGTAACTTTCCGTAAAGTTTCAAGTTTTGGTGACATAGGATGAAAAATACAAAAAGAAGTATTTAATTAGAAGTTAGTATGGCTAGGAAGGATCCGAGGCATTCTAAGTATCTTTACCCACTTAGTTTATTGCAATATTCCCTAATTAAACTTTGCAATGCACATCTCATTTCAATTAAACTGCATATGGAGAACTTGGAACAACCCTCCAAGCATAGTAAATTAAAGCTCACACTTCCCAAAGAAACATTAAAAGACTCTTGGCTAAATACAAGTAATAGTACTTAGAAACTATACAAGACACTTAGGAAAATGAAAAGTCATTGGAGAAATCAAGAGCCTTGATAAAATCAAGAGAATCTTCAAAATTCACTATATTCAGCCAGCCCAGACACCTTATAGAAAAAAGATCATAACTTACTCTAGAAGATTCCAAATTGCACACCATTTGATGCGTTGGAAACTAGAAACAAAGAGTTTTCCAATGGTATATGGTTTATTGGGTAAGTATCTTGAAAATCCTTCCCTAGTTAATTTTGAAATTACCCAAAAATGTTGACTGAGCATTTGCTAGATTTGACCATATTGATGCCCTTTTGCTAAGTCATTTGATTGGTCATGGAACACTCCAATGTCATGCTCCCCTGGTTGGAAAAGACTCTCTGTCAAGTCTTGCTCACTTTCTTCTTCATGGTATGGTGAAAGATCACTAACATTGAAAGTTTCTGAAACACCATGATCGCCTGGGAGCCCGATCTTGTACGCATTTTCTCCAATGCATTGAAGCATTTTGAATCGACTATCAGCTCTAGGCATGAGCTTAGAATGGTGCCTTGCTGGGAAACGTTCTTTTCGTAAATGAATCCAAACCAAATCTCCTTCCTTGAAAGCTGCTGGTTTTTGGTGTTTGTTGGCTTGCCTTCTGTAATTTTCAGTTTACGTGAGAATTCTATCACAAACTTGTTCATGCAACCTTTTGATATGCTTTACCTTTTCCTCAACATCTCCACTAAATTGATGATTAGTAGGGAGTGGTGCCAAATCTGAAGGACCAATTGGATTTTGACCACAAACCACTTTAAATGGACTGCAACCAGTAGTTTGACTAGTAGACCGATTGTAAGCAAGCTCGGCTTGTGGCAGAAAGAGATCCCATTGCCGAATATTTTTGCCACAAAACTTCTCAGCAGATTTTTCAAACTTCAATTGACAACCTCCATTTTCCCATCTGTTTGAGGACAACAAGTTGTACTAAAATGAAGGTTAGTTCCAAGCTTTCGTCAAAGAGTGCGCCAAAATAATTGACTCGTGAACTTAGTGTCTTGATCTGAAGTGATTGTCTTCGGAATACCATGAAGTTTAACACTCTCTCGAAAGTAAAGATCAGCCACATGAGAAGCATCAAGAATCTTCTACCAGGAACAAAATTTCCCATCTGGGTGAATTGAGCAGCAATCACTATAATAGAATATTTTTTCCGTTGTGTTCTTGGTAAACCCACAACAAAGTCCATACTAACATCTTCCCAGTGTGACTTAGGAACAGGAAGTGGCGTGTACAAGCCAGTATTTTGGCTATGTGACATAGTTTGACAACGGCGCTATATGCCACATAATATCTCGCTCCATTTTTTGCCAATAAAAAATTTCTTTGACAAGAGCAAGTGTCTTATCTCCTCCAAAGGGACCCACAAGTCCTCTATCATGAGCTTAAAAAATAATGGCAGTTCTCAAAGAGCATTGGGAAACACATAATTGATTGCCCTTGAATAGATAGCCATCTTGCAATAAAGAAATAATGATAAGGTCCCTTTGAACATTCTTTCCACACTTTGGCAAAGTAGGGGTTCTCTTTGTACAATTCCTTTATCACTTCAAAACCCAAGACAGTTATTTGCATTGATCTTGTCCCCGGTGCTGTTATTCCTAACAAGGCAGCCTATAGGATGAGTCCGAAGGAGGAGGAGCTTTTGACTAAAGGCTTGGTGAAAGAAAGCATGAGTCCATGTGATGTCCCTGCTCTTCTTGTACAAAAGAAAGATGGATCATGGCGAATGTGTGTTGATAGTAGAGCGGTGAGCATGATTACTATTAAGTACCGCTTCCTGATTCCTCGCCGTGATGATCTTATTGATCAACTTCATGGTGTTACTATCCTTTCCAAGATAGATTTACGAAGTGGCTACCAACAAATATGAATGAGGCCAAGAAATGAATGGAAAACTGCCTTCAAGAAAGGGAATTGTCTTTATGAATGAATGGTTATGCCTTTTGGACTTTCTTGAATTAGAAACAGCCTTTGGCTCTTGAGAAGGAGTTCTTCTTTTTACCCTCCTTTTTAATTGTATTCAGCGGTGAACTCAAGGGAACAATTTTCTTCTCTTGAAAAGCTGCATCTATTTTTCATCCAAATTTGATTTATTTTCAACAAAGTGGTATCAAAACCAGGCTCGACTCAATAGGGTACATGATGAGTTTTATTTTTCAAGTGTCCACTTTTATGTAAGAGAAAATGATCTCTTGATTTTTGACAAAGGGTGTCAATATTTGCAGTGCAGGAAAGAGAACAATTTTCGTCTCTTTTCTCTCTTTTAAACTGATTCCCGAATGTGTTCAGTATCAGAGATATGTTAAATCCTATGCCATTGTTGGAAAAAGAGGACATAGGAGAAGTGTTTTTGTGCATGTGTTTTATTTTGGAGAAGGTTTTTCCACAAGGGATTTTTGGATGTTTATAAAGAACAATATTCTTCTCTATTATGATAAGGTTGAGAACAATCTTCTTCTCTCCTTTATGATTGGTGTTGGACAAATATGTGTCTATTTGTGTTGATGAGAACCAGTGGTTGCTCATCCATTTAGTTTACCATGTGCCTGTTGACACAGGTGTTATAAGTGAATTTTTTGACTGTTTGTTCATTGTGGAAATAGTAACAATTGAAGCTATTATTGTTAAGGCTCTGTTTAAACTTATATTGCAGATTGCTACTGAAGCATTAAAGCTCAATCTCCTTGTGTACAATGAATGGAAGGAAGGAAAGGATCATTATCCTGTTTTTGGAGCTTCTGTTACAATTGGCAGTCAAGGAGTCTATAATCAATACTTCCGTGTAGAAGCTTTAACAAAGAAAGATGCTGTTGAAAGTGCTGCGTCTGTTGCACTCCATTATCTTCTTGAAGGATACAATGTATTTTTTAATGATGCAAATTCTTGTCACTTGACTGATGTTCAGGCCAAGGCAAAAATTAGAAATGCAGGGCAAGACACTCGAAGATGAAGTGACAAAGTTAAAAAATTTTCTCGCAAAAGAAACACTGATCAATGAGCGAATCGTTCTGCAGTCGTCCAATTTTTGATGTAATGGGGAATGTTGAAATTATACATCAACAGTTAAATTAAAAAGTAGTTGGTGTTATCTAAGAGTCGTGTGTCTTTTCAAGATGTGACTCCTAGTTTTGCGTATCATTTAAGTTGAATTTGTGGCAATAGGAATAGGTGTGTAGGGAATGATAATAGTTGCTTTGATATTAGTGTGATGTACTGAAATTAGAGTCTACTATTATTTGTGTTTTAAAAGTCTATATAAAGAGTGTGTTGTCATTGTCAAAAAATATATCAAGTACATCAACAAGAAGTACTAGTTGAGAGTTTTGTGAACCAGAGTTCATTGTAAATGTGGTTATTATATTTAACATATATAAGAGTTGAGTCTTTTGTATTTTGGTCTTTAGGAGCTCTGCATGGATCTTCTTGATCACGCATCTCCATGTCTACATTGGTTTATATGATGAACATATGTCTTTAGGAGCTCTGCATGGATCTTCTTCTAAACTGTTAAAAACCTTTAAATAATAGTTTTTAGGGTATTTTAGTATATATATATATATATATATATATATATATATATATATATTATAGCGAACTGACCCGAGGCGAGCTACAGCCTACCAAGCTTGTGGTCGGCTTGATTACAAACGTGCTCATAACAGTTAACTCATAGCTTGACTTGGCTCATGAGCCAAGCTCAGGGTACTTATGAGCTCTTTCTTTCGAGCCGAGCCAAGCGAGCTTCCGAGCTGGATTGGCTCGTTGAGAGTGCAAGTTGCGGACCTTCCAACTAGTGGATTAGGTTGACAAGTGTACATCAAAGACCCTTTCATAAGGGCTGCCATAGATTTCAACTTCCTTGTCCTCCTAGATCTTATGTACAAAACTAGTACTATGGGTACCCTAACCAATTTTATGGAACATGATTTTAAAGTAAAAAAAGCATTAGTATCCATTGTCCATTCGTGCTTAGAACTCCTCCATGCTTCAGGGTCTAGGTCGCTAAGTGCAAAATTTTGTCGGTCTAGAGACCAAGCTTTTCAAGGTAGTTTGCAAGGGCTAAATGGTCAAATATTTCTCCATCATCCACGGGTTTTGCTGAGAGTGGGTGATGGAAGCTAGGGAGCCCCCTACTGCTTGGAAGACCCAAAAGAAGTCTCATTTACTTAAGTGTTCAGGATTGGAGTAACAACCAAAGTAGACATTCAACCATAATTTTTCCTCTGCATTTCTAAAACAAAACCAGAGAAGTATATTTGATAGGCAAATAGATCTACCATTGAAAAAAGTAGTTGAATAAAAATATGGATGCAAAGGATGGGAGATAGAGAAGTGTCATCAATTTTGCTTATTTTTTTGTGAAAGAAGTCTATAAGATTAGGGTGTGAGTTGGACTGGTTCTTCAGTCTTAGGAATAAGCATATTAAGCATAGTAGCAAATTTGTTTCTGTTCATTTCGGATAAAATTCAGGAGAATTTCAGAAAAAAATTTGGAGACTATAAAAATATATAAATTAGATATGGATTTGAAAAAATACTCAAACAATATATTATCATATTTAACGTTGAAAATGACGTTTTTGAACAACAAAGTATATGCATTATATAATCCACTATTTGTATGCATTACAAATCGACAATCATAAAACGAACATTACCAAGAGACAAGTATAAATAACTCATGAATCCAACTTCATAGGTCATAACATTTTACATCTTCATCAAAATTTCTGAGAATTACGATGAATTACAGAAGCATTCGGCAATAGGAGAAATTTCGCTGAAAGTTTTGGTGGACACCTATTTCGGGTGAAATTTCGGTAAAATTGGGAGAAATTCAGAGAAATTTGTCACTACGGGAGTAAGTGCTATAAAGATAGAATGAAGATCTTTGAGTAGCACAATGATTTCATGGATAATGCTCCATTAGTGGAAAAGCTGCTAGAGGCCATTGTACCTGGGAACACTATTAGCTGGCATTTAAAACTTTCTGTATTTCTCCCTCTAATACTCTGAGCAATCGACTCTTTCTTCATTGACTTATCAATAGCTGTTTTAAATTCTGTCCAAGAGCTGATTCAGCTGGCTTATGTTTATTTTGGGGCCACCTTAAATTTTTAGAATAATAATGATAATATTAATAATAATAAACTACTCTACCATTTATATAGCTAAAAGATAGGTCAGATTATAGTTGCAGGGAACGAGACTCACATAATGTCCCCAAGTTAATTTCCTTATGTTAGAAGGAATTAAATTGTATTTCGGGAGGCTAGCATTTAAGGAAATGTTTAGCTAGAAAATGTTTTATATAAGAAGATAGTAGAGATTTAATTGGAAAATTGGTGGTTCTAGGAAGGAGTAAAAATTATAGAGTTGTTCTATTTGAAATAAGTAGTAGTGTTTTAAGATTGATTTTTGGGGAAAGTAGGTCTAATTTTAGAGAATCTTAGTGTCTTTAGTTTTTTTTCTATAAATGCTGTAAGTATGGTGTGCAACCATGGGTCTTGAGGATCCGTGGCGATGATGGATTAAAATATGGAGTCGCTACCCGGAGCTTTTAGTGTTCCGAGAAGCTAAATTAAATATAATAAACCCCGTAAGTGTTGGATTTGACTCCGATCACCGGTCCACGCCAAAGGCTCTAGGCAAGGACTTCGGTTACCGATTAGGAAGGTGTTAGGCACCTAATCGGCCCACTCGTAAGTGGTCTCTACCGTGTTCAAAGTGTATAAAAAAAGAGAAGAAATGGGCGACACTTCCCCTTGCCCGAAGGCACGTGGACCCACTTTTCACACTATCCGAATTTCAGTGGCGTAACGACTTAAATATGCACGCCTAAGAGAAAAATAGAGAATAGAGGAAGAAGAAGAGAGCAGGAGATGAATTCTTGGGCTCTTGTAGCACCACCGTCGCGATCTTCGCGTATGACTATTCCGATAAGCTTCCGATTTTAAGTGTGGGTGATGGAATCCTAGGATTTGACTAAGGTTGGGAGATGGAGAGCTTGGAGGTATGGAGCTATGAGATGGATTGGCTAGGGTTTCACCCTGGTCAAATTAGCGTGTCTAAATGAGGGGGTGGGGATCTCTATTTATAGAGAAAGTAGTGATTAAGGGGCTCCTAATTGGGTTTTAGTCCTAATGGAAGGTTAGGTTTTAGGTCATAGGTTCATCTAACGGTGGCTTGGAGAAGAGGAAGATGGGTTTTAATGGTGGATGATAGGGGAATCACTTAAAGGGGAAAAGTTAGAACCTACCTTTAAAGGCTAGGATAGTCCACAAGTCCAAGCACAACTAGGGGATCCAAGAACTCTCTAATTTTCGGGTTTTAAGTCATGCGTGCATGTTATGCACTCATGCTTCAAAATCCAAAAATGAAAACTGGGAAGTGAGGAGCTCGAGCCGAGAGCTATTTCCTCGAGGAAATCAGAATTTGGTCATGTGTGCATAATATGCGCGCAAGGGTTAATTTTTAGTCATGCGTGCATAATATGCACGCATGGGTTAATTTTGAAAAAATACCAAAAGCTTGATTTATGGGCCTAGGATAGTTCAATATGGGTTCTGAGGGTTCTCTAAGCTGCGGAGGATGCTTTCGGAAGCTTGGAAGTGCAATCTTATCGAAGAGCGGGTCGATCATGTGTTGGGCCAAATTTGAGTGTTTACAGATGCCCCTCTTTGGCATTCGATCACTACTGAACGTATACCAAAGACGAAGACGACCAAACAAGCCCAAGGTTCAATTGCTGTTAGATTCGCTATATTCAACGCAAGTCTCAAACATCAGTTAGCGAAAACATGGAGAGTGGCGGAGGCCCAACTATTGGGAAATCATCCGTTCCTCAATATTAGCGATCCCCAAACGCTTAGCAGCCTTACTGGGCATGACCGTGTGCTGATACTATCAACATTTGATGATGTTTGAGCTCTGCCTTGAGCTAGCGGCTCTGTGAGTGAGAAGGTGATTGACCCATTTCTTCAACATTTATCATGAAAAGTAAAAATGTGAAGATTCGATGGTCGTGTTCAATCTTCTGAGGCATTGATTGCCCCACTTTGATTGGCACTGGTGCACCTATTTGAGGTAGGGCTCGCGATCTTTGAGCGTACTCATCGTACTCATCGACCATTTATTTTAGCACAAATACCCGGGCGGAGAGAATATTGATATTAAACCGCTTTTCGGGATACAAGCAAGTAAAATATATTTTGTCATTCTCTTTTGTTTTTTTTTTTGTTTTTATATATATATATATATATATATATATATATATATATATATATATATATATATTTTTTTTTTTTTGTTTCTTTCGTTATTTATTTATTTTTCTTCTTTTTTTTTTTGCATTTATACTATGCGTGCATACTATGCACACATAGTATACGCTTAATTTCTTATTGAGCCCACTATGCGTGCATACTATGCACACATAGTATATGCTTAATTTCTTACTGAGCCCGTAGGTTCACTCGAAAAAATGGAGGGATGTGCGTGCATATCATGCACGCAAAACCTGTGCGTTCATATTATGCACGCATAGCCTGAGACGAACCCAAAACCATCAAAACCGTAGGTGGTTGCCCCTTTTTCGAATCCCAACCATTCTAACTTCCCCAAACTCGAAACGAAAAGCCCTTTTTGCTCTTTTGGAAGGTCCGAGCCGTTCTCCGAGGTGTTGCTGCAATCGTTTGATAGTGGTTTTGCATTACCGAAGTTAGGGATTTCTTAAAAGGTAACATTTTTCAACACTCTTCCTAACTCTTTGGATTTTCCGCCAATGTATGATTAGAGTTTGTTGAATCGAGTGATGCGAATGATTTTCTTACCATGAATGCATAGTTTATCACAATTTTTGTTCATGCTTATGTGAATTTGGCTTAAATCTTCATGAATTGGGTTTTTTCTTTGGAATTGTAGGAAAATTCCTATATATATTTAACAAAAAAAAACACATGAGACTTCTCCTTGTGGTCAAACGATGGGTATTTGAAATGCGAAGGGAGGGGGCGTCCCCCACTTTTTGAATGATTTTCAAATTTATAAGCGAGACATAGAGGGATAATATTTTTTGAAGATGAGAGATGGGATATCCCTCTCCTTTGGTTATATATATATATATATATATATATATATATATATATATATATATATATATATATATATATATATATATATATTTCTCTTTTTTGATGATTTTTCTGATTTGGTAAAGCAAATGAGGACCTTTTTTTTTTTACGGGAGATGGGTGTTTCTCTCCCTTTCGGCCTCTTTTTTGTTTGAAACATAAACCAAAATGAGGACTTTTGTAATGAGAGATCGGTGCTTCTCTCTTTGGATTTTTTTGAAATATGAATGAGGATTTTCTCTTTAAAAAAAATAAAATCATCAAATGGATCTTGAGTGAGAATGATGTGATTTTATTTTTTTTGAAATGTAAAGCGAAAGCCAACTTCTCTTTTTTATATTTGTGAATGATCCTTCGAACATTGCCTCTCCCTTTTGAAAATGTGGATGATTGGCGGTATATTTTTTTGGTTTATTTGTTTACTTCCTCTAACGAGTGGGCACTTCTTGCTTTTTTTCTTTTCTAGGATGCCGCACGGTAGACGGGGTGATGGCGACACCGACTTTGGGGTTGGTCCCTCCGAGGTCTTTGGGAGTAAGGGGGAGCGCCTTGTTCAGGTGGACCGATCAACGGATAAGCATACTCCGGAGGCAAAGAAATGCTACTAGTTGGAGAGGAGGGTGATGATGCCCAGAGTGGCCTTCTTCATCAACAATACACCCATATTTCCAATTTTGGGATTGCTAGTGAGGTATATTTATTCCCCATGACTTGTTAGCTTCCTTGCACGCGCACTTTAATTTTTAATTTCTGATTCCCATGTTTTGGTGATGTAGCCCTTGCAGTCGCTTAGTTTTCGCAGGGGATGGTTTGATTTGCGGCGGTCATAAGCTCGACTTCCTCGCGCAATGAAGGCTCTCTTTGCTCAAGCCGGCTGTGGCGACTTCGTCTCTTCCTCGGCCATGAGGGGAGGTAATTCATATGTGATGACTCTTTTGGAGAGGTTCCGTCCGAAGACCATGTCCTTCCACATGTTTGTACCTGAGATGACTATTATGCCTCGTGATTGGACCATGATTATGGGGATTCGGATTGGAGGGGAACCCGTGACCTTTCCTGGCTTTTTAGAGTGTGAGCTAGTGGTTCGATTGATTTGGGCCTATCCTCCCTCCAATCGCATGTCGGGTCCGGAGGTTCAGATGTCCTAGTTGGTGGAGCTTTTTGGTTCCGAGGAGCTTACTCCAGAAGGCCAAGCGAGTAATAACATAGATGTCTCTCCTGCTCGTGCTTTGATTCTAGCCCGAATATTCCTTCTTTATCTGCTGGGTAAGACGATCCTCGCTAATGCAAGCGGAGGGCGTGGTCAGTTATCCCTCTTGCAGCTGTTGGAGAATTGGAGGGATGTGCGCACATGTGACTGGGGTGGTGCCGGGTATGCCGTCTTGATGAATAGCCTAGCCAGAGCCTCTGTTGGGAGTCTCTCCTCTAGCTGTGGCTTCTGGCCTGTTGTGGAGGTGACTTGTTCTTGGTTTTGTGCTTTCTGTTTTATACACGTACTCCATCTCTGACTTCTGCTTTGATCCTTCTTTTTCAGATTTGGGGGTATTTGCATTTTGCTCCAGGGCGCTCACTCCTGTTTCCGAGAGAGCCCTCTTTTCCTTTGATGAGCTGTTGGCATGCCGATCGTCGTAGAGATCTGGGCATGAGCCACTTGGAGTTGGGTCTGAGATCGCAGCTTGACCTGTTGCTGCCTGAGCAAGTTAGTGGTTTTCTATGCCATTTTTTTTTTTTTTTTGTGGTTATGGCTTAAATTAGTAAAAAATATTTCCCTTTGACTAGGTCATCTTCAATCCGTACGAGGGATCCCCCTTCCTGAACCTGGAGGTTGTTCATCAATCAAGCGGGTTCGTTCTTCTATGGCTTATCGACTCATCCGTATTACTTGGGCGTGAGGGTGATTCACTAGATACATGACTTCTTTTTGGTGCCCTTGGACCCTCACAGTGACGTAATGGCGCCGGAGGGTTTGTTAGAGGATCTTATTGAGCAGCTGGATAACAGAGGAATCTCAATCGAGGGCCTTACTCTGCCAGACTTGGACTATCGCACGTGGTATGATGCTCTTCCTTATTGTTGCATCCTTTCTTGCTTTGTGTCTGATGTGAACTTTGTGGCCTTTGGGGGCCCTTGCCATCAGGTAATCTCAGAATCTTCTTCATTTCTCATGTAATCATCATCATTTTCTTGAGAATAACATCCTTTCTTTTAAGTTTGAAGCGGGGGAGACTTCGGGTGCAGGTTCTTCTGAGGCATCTGACTTTGGTGGATTGGACGATGGGCTAATCCACCAGTTGTGTCAGGATGTGGAGGAGCGTGCCAGCTTATCGGCCGTTGCAATTAGGGATATCCCTCCCATGGGTCAAAATTTCGTCTGATACCGATACGTATCGGATGATATGTATCGGTATCAGACTTGGACGATACGGTACATTCAATGTACCGTATCGCCATTTTGTATGTATATGCCCGGACGATACATCAAGTGATGGTTCGAGAGTTTGCACGAAAGTGAACTCGCGTGTTTGGAACGGTTTGGGCTTGCTCGACTTCCTTCTTTTCTTGAGATTCCTTCATTTTGGGACTTCATTCACGCAGCAGTTTCTTGTTGGGATGCGGAAGCCCACGTCTTCCGCTTTAGCATGCGTGAGCTCACCCCAACCCTTTAGGAGTTCTCCATTTTGTTTGACCTAAAGCTTCATCGTGGCCTCGCGAAGGTGGTACCCATACCGGGTTATGCCAAGGTTGTTCACACGATGGTAGGATTGAAGAAGAGTGACTATGAGAAAAGCCTTGCTGGCAGGCCCATACGGTGATCGATAAAATTCTTCAAAGAGCTTTTTGGTGATGAAAGCTTATGCAAACTATCAACTTGTAACCCCTACAATGTTGCCCAGAAAATGACAGCCATCAAAAGGCCTAAGCCCATATAAATATACCAAATGATATAAGGCAAAGTCCTATTCTGGAAAGAATGGCAAAGTAAGGGATTTAAGTCTGCTCAGAGATTTCATATCTCTCCCACATGTGATTCATCCTAACAACTATTGATTAGGTTTTTCTACTTAATTAAGCTGGTTATGCAAAGTTTGTGAATTTGCACTTGGCTTGCTATCGGAACTCCTCCTTTACGGGTGGGGAAAGCTTCTCTCTTGCACTTTGCGATGTACTTGTGGAGCTTGAAAACGACGATCTATTGTTCACATGGTATTGGCTACTGCGGGCTTGATCCCTTTGCCTCGGGGATGGTAGAAAACTTTTGTGGATGCCCGACCCTCCTTCAAATTTGGCTAGGTGATCACCTTGCCATTCTAGGAGCCGTGCCTCATTTCTATGTAGTATGGGGAGAAGTCGCCCGATGCTTTCTAGGCCGCTGCCAAAAGATGCCCTCAAAGAATGGGAGCGAGATGCGAGTGTGGTTAGTAGAGGCAGAGATCATGTTGTGGCTTCCGTGGTTTGATGGAACTTTTCCGATAATACGATCCCGTGATCACGAAGGCATCACTCTTATAGGCTTGACCGATAACACTCATTACTTTCCTTCTCGGGTGCTACGTCAATTTGGCTATACTCAACATGTGCCATGCATGGCTAGGCCCGCCTTGTGTGGCCTAGTGTTTACTCGGGGATCATTGAGTGACTTACAGAAGATAGCGGCTCTTTGGGAAACGCCTCATCGACACACGTGTGATCTAGAGCGTGAAAATGCTCCTTTGACTTCTCCTGAGTACAAGGCATGAGTATATTTTGTGGCGCTGTCTAAGCGAGGACTTGATATGAAGGTGGAAAGTAGTTTTGAGGGGTCGAAGAAGGAAGCATCGATTTTGACCCGAATAGAATTTCTCACAGATGAGAAGCGAATTTTACAAGAGCGCCTTGAGAAAGAGCAAGAAAGAGTTGCGGCTTTGGAACGCGAGAACCTTCGTCTGGAAGGAGTTTTGAATGAGGTCCTTAGGTCTACTGATGCTTCTCGAAAATGCTACAAGGGCCTTCACAGTCGATGGATGAGTGACCGCAATGCTCGTGAAGACACTGCTCTAGAGGATCCGTGACTTAGAACGCGAATTGGGTCGTTCACCCGACCTGCACATACTTCAAAATAGATCAAATACCAAAGGAAAGGGATATAAAACCCCTTAACATATTTTTTTGGGGTTATATGTATTTTTTTTCCCAAGTGTAATGGCTGAGAATACAGAGCCACATAAATATATTTTGTAATGTGGTTTATACAGAGTACATAAATGAAAGCAAGAATTTTTTTGTATTATTTTCTTTTATTTATTTATTTATTTTTTCTGATGCCTTAACAATGAGAGGGGTTTTTGGATTCATCTTGGAATGGCTAAACCCATTCATTCGTGGTTGGGCATGGAGGGCGTCCAGAGTTTTAAAAGTGGGAATGTCCATCCCTTTAGATTGAATCGGCCTTCTATCCTTTCCTTTGCTCATGCGTTTAATGGGGTGGTTTGAGGATCTCCCTGATTAGGACCCGAATTAGGCTAACATAAGCGACCCAACTAGAGATGTAAAAACCAAAAGTAAAAGCATAATCAAGAGAGTAACCAATTTTTTTTTTAACATTCTTTGTGCTCATAATGGGTTTTCGCTATGCCCGTTATTGCCCTCTTCTTAACCTGCAGCGCCCTTTCGGGTATTCACTACGTCCGTGGGTATTTTGATCTTACCTGTCCCTTGACAGCTATGCTTTTTTACCCTAGGCTCCTTTTCAGGTTTTCACCTGGTTAACACAAGCTCTCTTTTTTTACCCGTGACGCCCTTTGTGGTTTTCACCACGTTCATTTTGCTTTGAGCTTTGTAATTTTTTTTTTCTTTTTTCAAACTGGAGGCTGATCGATGTTAGGGACATTAGTCATTCCGCTATAGACGCGATTTCTATCTCTTTTCTTCTCACTGGCTTTTGACAGCGGATCTTGATGTGGATCGCTTGTAAAGCGTAAAAGGGCTTTCTCTTGGGACAAAACATGGCCATGGGTTGAGAGGGAGTGGTTAGGAATTTTTAAAGGTATTCTCAGGTTTAAAGGGCCTATTGAAAGAATTTTTGTTGTTGTGATAAACTTCTTTAAGGAGTTTGCTATGTATGCCTCATGATTATGTCTTTCTCCTTTTTTTTCTTGGAATCTTATTTTGTATGGCGCAAAACTCCTTACAACTGGTATAAAAGGTGAATTCCCCTTCCTGTGATTCTGACTTTTTTTTTTTTTTTTTTTCAAATATTATTTCTTTGGGATATATTTTCTGATTGTTTTTATAACTTTCTCATTTCTTCTTTTTGGATTTCTTTTTTTCTCTTTTTTTTTTGGGTTGGCGGGGGGGGGGGGGGGGTTATTTGAAAGAAAAGGCTATTGGCTCAAATTGTGTGCCAATGGGTGCAAGCGCTCAGGGATGGGGGTTTTGGCTAATTGGTTTTGAAATGATGGCCTCCTTTTAAGGGGTCCTTAAACAGTCACGTATCTATTTTTATCAGTACTTACCTTGTTGTAAGAGACTAGGGTAGAATCAAGGATCAAAATATCGGGTTTTGGACTGAAATTTCGGCCGAAAACTGATAATTTGGCCGAAATTTCGATCGAAAATTTGAGTCCCATACAAAATATGACTGAAATTTCGGTCCAAATTATTGTTTCGGTGAGGACCGAAACCAATAACTTGGACCGACATTTCGGTCATTTCGGCCGAAATTTTGATCCTTGGGTAGAATCGACGTGCGTGCTTAGCGCTGATTGGCTTAGGAAAAGGATCTCTTTCAATTGTAGTGAGACGGAGTGCGTATCCAGGGAGCACCTCTTTGATAACGTAAGGTCCTTCCCAGTTGGGCTTGGATTTCTCTTGATCCGGGTGGAGAGAAGGAAAGATTTTCTTGAGTACAGTATCACCCACTTTCAAGGCTCGAACGCGTACGCGCCTGTTGTAAGCTCGTGCAGTTCTTCTATGATAAATCTGGGTGTTGCACAAAGCTTAGAGCCTCTTCTCATCAATCAAATTTAGTTGTTCAAAACGGGTTTTCTTTCTTTCGATGAGGATACGGAGGGAGGGTACTTCAACCTCGATTGGTAGCACAACCTTAGCTCCGTATACGAGGGAGAATGGGGTTGCCCTCATAGCAGTACGGATCGATATTCGGTATGCCCACAGTGCGAACGGTGACATTTCACTCCAGTCTCGGTAGGTAACAACCATCTTTTCAAGTATGCAGACGATTGTTTTTTTAGTTGCTTCGACGACCCTTTAGTTTGTGGCTGATATGGTGACGAGTGATGATGTTTGATCTTGTACTGCTCGGATAATGCCCTGATCCGCTTGTTTGCAAAGTTTGTGTCGTTATCCGTGATGATATCTTTAGGCATGCCAAACCGACAGACGATGTTGTTCTTGATGAATTTCTCGACGTGACTGGTTGTGATGCTGGTGTAGGATGTTGCTTCTACCCACTTTGTGAAATACTCAATAGCGTCGTGGAAAAATTGATGTCCGTTAGATGCCTTCGAGTTGATATTTCAGACGACGTCGAGGCCCCAGGTGGCAAATGGCCATGGAGTTGTCATGCTGTGGAGCTCTATAGCAGGAGCGTGGATCAAAATGGAGTGTTCTTGGCATTTGTAACACTTTTGAATATGCTTGCAACAATTAGTTTCCATGGTGGTCCAAAAGTACTCTTGGCGTAGGATCTTTTAGCAAACATGTGTCCGTTGACGTGGGCCCTGCACACCCCCTCATGGATTTCTTTTACGACGTTTGTTGCTTTACTTTCACTCAGGCATCAGAGCAAGATATTGTTGTGCGATCGCCTCTAGAGGCACTCACCACAGATGACGTAATTCGATGCTAGGCGTTGGATGGTCCGCCTGTCCCCCTTGGACGGCTCTTGGGGAATGCTCCAATTTCTAGGAAATTCTTGATGTCTGAGAACCATGGAAGTCCATCATTTGGATTTGCCGATCCTTCGACCTTGAGGCAGAAGGCCGACTCGTGCCTCTGTCTGATCATGATTGGTTTCATTTTGGTGCCATAAGGAATGACGATCAGTGATGCCAAAGTTGCCAGTGCATTAGCAAAACGATTTCGTGCTCGTGAGACGTAAGAGAATAACATCGTCGAAGCATGCGATCAAATCTTCAAGGTGCTCATGATACGGGGTTAATTTTTCATCCTTTATTTTCCCATCTCCATTTGTCATATGATTAACTGCAAGTCACCGAATGCCTTGAGGTGAGTCACATTCAGGTCAAGAGCTGCTTGCAGGCCGATTACGCAGGCTTCATATTCGGCCATGTTGTTGGTGGAGGGGAAACTGAGCTTGATGGAGATTGGTATATGGGATCCTTTTGGTGAATTCAAAACGACGCCAACCCCTTGACCTTTAGAATTTGATGCCCCATCAAAGTGCATTACTCAGGACTCTTCTACCTCTTCAGTGTTGTCCTTTGTCATGAACAATACGTCTTCGTGCGGAAATTCAGTTCTCATGGGTTCATAATCGGGTAAGGGATGTTCAACAAGATGATCAGCACGTGCTTACCTTTGATTGACTTCTGGGTGACATATGTGATGTCAAATTTAGATAAGAGAAATTGTCAGAGTGCGGTTCACCCAGTGAGAGCCGGCTTTTCAAATAAGTATTTCCAAGGATCCATTCGTGTGAGAAGGAGAACCGCATGGGATAACAGATAGTGACGAAGCCTCTGCGTCACCCAAACAAGGGCCAGATTTAGAATAAAGTGTTTCATGATTAGTGAATTTCTTGATCAAGTAGTAAATGACCTACTCTTTTCTTCTGGATTCATCGCGTTGCCCTACGACACATCCCATTGAAAACTCTGTTGTAGAGTTGTACATCAGGAGTGGTCTTCTAGAGAGGGTTAAGAAGATAGCTCCTTGATTTTATTAAATGTTGCTTGACAATCATCATTCCTAGGGTTGTGAAAAAAATTGGCCGAGCCGACCAAACCGACCGAAATTTCGGTTCGGTTTCAGTTTTGGGACCTATCGATTCGGTTTCAATTTCAAAAAATAGAAACCGATAGTTATTGGTTTGGTTTCGGTTTTAACGATAAGAACCCGATAGTGGTGTATATATGGATTATAGTATGTCTATATTTGAGTTTGATGGTGTGTGTGGCATATTGTAGAAAGCCAACTGCTGCTGCTTTAGTTTGCTAATCACCAAAAGTCTTAAAATCAGTTGAATCATAGGAGTTTGAAAAATAGTTTGTATAAATCGGTTCTGTTTGTATAAAATTTGAAAACTCTAAGCTGAAACCGAAAAAAATTGATTCGATTTGGTTAAATGCTACAAATAAAAAAGTTTAAAAAATGAGGTTTAGAAACCGAAAACCGGCCGAACCGATAACTATTAGTTCGGTTTCGATGTCATAAAATAGAAACCGATAGTTATCGGTTTGGCTTCGGCTGTGCATGAAAACCGATCCGAACCGACCCGATGACACCCCTAATCATTCCATCTGACGGTTGAATCTTTTCTCAGTAACATGAGCATTGGGGTGCAGATATGAGTTAGTTGTGCGATGAACCGACTGATATACTGGATTCTTCCTAAGAAACCTCTGACTTCCTTCTTGGTAGATGGTGGGAGCATTTCTACAATAGTTTTTACTTTCACTGGGTCAACCTCGATGCCCCTCTCGCTGACGATGAAGCCTAGTAATTTTCCGGGCATGACCTCAAATGCGCATTTCTGAGGGTTCAGACACAACCTATATTTTCTCAATTTTTCAAACAATTTCTGGAGGTTCACCAGATGATCACCCCTTCCTTGTGCCTTAGCAATCATGTTGTCGACGTATACAATGGCGGAGCCAAGCTATGACTTGGGTGGTCAATTGACCATCCAAACTTTCTAAAAATTTGTTACTAAGCTTTAGGTGTCCTAATTTATATTAGTAGATTCTCATCCATCCAAAATTATATTGACCACCCACAATTATCTAAAATCTTCAAAATTTTTTTTTTATGGTATTTGTTTTCATAACAAATATTTCATCTTTGATTTTTTAAACTAAAACCTACAATTTTGGTCTATTTTTAGGCTTCCCTCCATCTATTTAGGTGCTCCACCGACTTATTTTATTTTTGGAGAGATTTCTCTCACAGGCTCCACTATGTTGTAGAGCTACATACTCACATATATGATGTATAGGCTCTAGTATAATTAATTAAAAAAATTAAGAAAGTTATTACACATAACAAGGTTTGAACGTAGAACCTAACCTTCACAAAGCACTAAGTCTACCACTAGAGCAATTCACTAAGATATGTAAAGAGCAATATATATATATATATAAAATTTTATAAAGGCATCAAAATTATTAAATAAAAAAACATTGGGTCTTCCCGTTCATTGGGATATGTTCAACAGCTTCGATGGTCTCACGGTCCTTGTAATATACTGCCACATCATCCTACTATTTGGAGGATGATGACGAGGATGATAGTACCTCGTAGTCATTCTTCGAGGGAGTTTTGAATTAGGTCAATTTTGTTGAAATGACCTGATCGATATGTATCTGATTTTTTTTTATTTTGCATCTGGTTTCATTTGTAGATATATTTTTTTTTAGCGTTTGCTTAGAAAAAAAATTATACAATTTTCCAATATTAATTGATTAGATGACCGCCCTATGAAAAAATCATGGCTCCGCCCCCTGGACGTACACTTCAATTTCCCTATGCATCATGTCATGGAATAGTATTGTCATCGCCCTTTGATATGTCGCTCCGACATTTTTTAAATCGAAAGCCATGACCCGATAACAGAAAGTTCCCCAGGGCGTGATGAAAGATGTCTTTTCTCGGTCCTCTGCCATTCTGATCTTGTTGTACTCGAAAAAATTGTCCATAAACGAAAGCATCGCATGCCTAATAGTGTTATCAACCAAAATATCGATGTGCGGTAAAGGAAAGTCGTCCTTTGGGCTTGCTTTATTGAGATTTCTGAAATCGATGCACATGCGAACCTTTTGTATTACTTTGGTACTGGTATGATGTTGGCCAACCATTTTGGATATTTGGAGACCATGAGAAAACCTACATTATTTTGCTTGATGACCTCGTCCTTACCTTCAACATCCATTCGGGTATGAGAAGTCTTAATTTTTGCTTGACGGGCTTCACATCCGGATATAATGGCAACTCATGCTCGACCTGCTCGACCAAATCAGTAGCCAGACCTGGCATGTCCTCGTATGACCACACGAAAACATCTCGGTATGACCGAAGTAAATCAATCATGCTTTGTCTTTCCTTAGGAGATAATGAAGTTTCGATCTTTGTAATTTTAGGATCTTCCTTTGTTCCTAGATTAACATCCTCGGTCTTTTGGATGACTGGGGTAGGGCCATTCTCAAAATAAGCATATTGCTTGAGGAGTTCACTGGGGAGCTCCTTGGCTGAGACCTCTTCGTCCAGTTCGGTGACTCCTACCCCTTCTTGCATTTCTATAGGAAAGGGGGCGATGGAATGTTGGACGTGCTCTCTGTGTAAGGCATTATAAATTTTATTTTCTTTAGAAATTTTAAAAGATAATGTTTTTTGGTTGTGTTTTTCTATTTTTTAGGTTTTTTTTCTCCACGGAGACGGGCCTCTGGCAAAAAGGGCTTTTAAACATGCTTGGCATCGTTTACCAATGGCTATCTCTATTTTTTCTAGGTTGTTTTTTTTGGAAGCTAGTGTCAAATTTCAGGCCACTCGAAGCTTCCAAAGTCATGGGAACCGACACCTATTTTCTCACCAATGGTGAAGTTCCCTTACCTGGATCTGCAGGGGAAGTGGGTGGTGACGACTCTCTTGGGTCTGTCTCCACCATGCCAATGATAGGCCCATCTTGAATTTGTTCATTAGTTAGCGAGCTAGGTTCGGGGTTGGTTGGGACAAATAACTTGGTTGGGATGCAGATGGCTTCCGTTGGAAAGGATATCTCTTCCTCAAAAAGTGATAACGAGGTGAGATCTATATCTTCTTCCAGAGGGACATGTTCAGATTTTGCCATTTGAATGTTGGTTTTTCCGTGCGGGGGGAATTGTACCATTCCACTCATTGATTTTTATGACTCTGACACTTAAGAAGGTTCTTTTGACGGAGCTCTTCTTCTTCAAGATCTGTCCCTCTAGCTCGGGCTATGGCTGTAGTTCGAGCTTTTTCTTTGGCTTCCTGGACTTCATCATCAGTAGGTTTGTATCCTATCCCGAACTTAACCTATTGCCGTCCGCTTGCTCTGACGGGATTCCTTCTGCCTTATAAGTTGGGGCCCAACCCTCTTCCTTTCCTATAACCCCATCTCTGGAGCATTGCAATGGCCGTCGTCATTCCTCCTTTGGTTTTCAAGGTGACTTTCTTGAGGGGTTCTAATGCAACTAGCGCAACATTGTATTGAAAGCTATGTAGGTTTGCATCCTCAGCCGTATGTGGTACATCCAGAACTTTGAGGGTCTCTATGCTATGGGTGACTCTTTCTCCTTCTTGCCCTTCTCCTAGGATGGCTATGACCTTTTGCTCGGATACAAATTTGAGTTTTTGATGGAGGGTAGAAGGTACTACCCCAATTTCATGTAGCCACGGACATCCAAGTAACAGATTGAAGGTAGATTTGATGTCCATAACTTGGAAGGGAATGGAGAAGGCCATTGGACCGATGGTGAGCTCAATATCTACCTCACCTATGGCTTCTCTTCGAGTGTTGTCAAATCCTCTGGCCCCCGTCTTTGTTGGTTTGCAAGTTGACGAATATAATGGCAGTCCTTAACGGGCATACATTCAATGCTGACCCATTGTCTATTAACACTAAGGAAATCACCAGATTCTCTGTTTTTGTTGTGATGTTAAGGGACTTGGAATGGTTGGGCCCTTCGAGTGGCGGGTCGAAGTCTAAAAATGAGAGAATTGGGAGCCAGTACCTTCCCGATCAATTGCCCCACCTCATCTAGAGAAACTTTGTCTGACACATGAGCATCTTTTAGGGCCACCATTAAAGCTTTGAGATGTGGTGGGGACGTCATGAGTAGGTCTCAGATGGAGATGTGAGCCAGCGTTCTCTTGAATTGTGTTTCGAGTGTGAATTCTCGACTCATTTTTCTAGCGGATGAATGGTTGCATATTCTTTCTTCCCCTCTGGCTGGTCCGGTGTCGGCATTTCTAGTTGCTTTGAGATTCTTCCAATCTGGTGATAAAATCGACTGCCCCCTCACTTCTGCTACCGGCATTAGTGTTGGTTTGGCTATAATAGAGTGAGACCTAGTGTGGGTTGTATGATGGTCCAGGGATATGGAATGGAGTGGGTATAGGTGTTTGAAATGAAAGGAAGGGTGGAGGTGAGGCTAAGCTGGGTATGATGTGATTGACGGGTGCCGATGGTGGAAAGTACAACCTTATCCAATGGTGTTACTTGGGGCTTAGGGTGTGGGAAGTAGTCAGCCAAGTTGAGAGGTTCGATCATCCCTACGATTTCCTTTGTTTGACTTAACTGTCTGGGTAAGGTGGATCTTTTACCCTTGGTGATGAATTCCGACGGGTCAAATTCTCCGGTGTCTCCTTCAACCATATTGACAACAGATCCAGGGCCTGTCGCACTCGGAGGGTGTGGTGGTAGCGGCACTTGAATGATGTTGGTGTGGTGGTTTGCCGGAGGAGGTGTCGGGGGTATGATCTTCCTTGCTTTGGTGAGGTCTTGTATCCCATGTTTCTATGGAAAACATTGATCAGTTGGGTGCCCCAGCCCTTGGTGAAAATTACAATGCACAATGGGGTCAAAATTCCTCGGGAGTGGATTTGGTGGTGGTCACGGTTGGAATGGGGTGACCTGCCCTTTCTCGATTAGTAATGACAACAATACATTCAAAGGCTATCCTAATGGACTGAATACTCGATTAAAACGGGCCCTTCTCTGCTCGGGAGTAAGCTGTCCCTGGGCCATTACCTTGTCTCGGCATTGTATCTGCTTCCGTTGAGGTTTGCTGTATCGCCCCATACTAGAAGGGTGCTGAGATTATATTAGGCTGTGAGGTCATGATTGTTTGTACCTCCACACTTCCCCTTTTCTCATTTTTCTGCTCCACAAACCTGCCATTTCCATTGGCCACTATCTTGTTCAGACGCCTCTTTCTTACCGTGTCCTCACACCGATTGATACTTCTTACAAGGTTAGCAAAGCCTGCCTGCTGCTGATATACCAAAAAATCTGATATGACTGTGAGCGTCATTTTCGCTATTATCTCTATTTGTTTTAGCCAGGCCAGATCTGATTTACGCGGCTCTATGTCGATATTGTAGACATACTGTTCTTGGAACAAATGAGTGAGTTCCTTCCATTTTTAACAGAGATGGTCCACGGAAGTGAACCATCGCAACGCTTGGCCAGTGAGACTCTTTTGGAAGACCTTGATAAGAAGGCGCTCATCTCCACCGTACTAACACATGTTCACACAGTTGGATTTCAGATGGGCAATTGGGTTGTCATTGCCAATGTACTTGTTGAACGTAGGTAGCTTGAATTTGTGGGGTAATAGTACTTCAGCAACAAGACACAAATCTGAGAAATCGGTGGCATGGATCTCGGCTCCTCCGAGCTTCATTAATTGCTTCTGCATTTTATCCATTTACTCTCTTAGCAATTCAGACTCTCTAGACTGTAACGTGGGGGGTGTTCCTCCTACTGGTTGCCCCCACTCATTCCAAACGGCCCGATGATTTGGGAACGTAGGATGTTGGGGAATGAAACCAGCAAATGCCCCCATGTATGCCTCACTGCCTCTGGCTTCAACTTCCTCATCCTGATGGCTTGAGTCAAAGAGTGGTGGTGGTATGGTATGATTGACTGACGGATTTTGGGTAGGTTGGATAGGCGTTTGGTGAGGCCATTGATATTGTTGGGAATGATTTATGTTTGGTTGGTGAGTCGGGCGAGATTGGTTTGCAATTTGAGGAGGGATTAGGTAAGCTTGTCGGGTTTGGTTGTGCGTAGGGTATTGTGGGAATGCTAGATAGCTTTGAAAATGTGGCCCTTGGGTTTCGGCCGGAGTGGGTTTGGGGTTGGAAACTTGACCTTTGAGGGCCATTCAGGAAGTTCCATGGTTGGTGGTGAGATCCATGGAAAGTGTGGACTATGGGTGGTTGGTTGGGATTTGTACTGTGGGTGAGAGATGTTTGGAGGTAGGACTTGGTGGCATTTGGGGTGGATTTGGGAAGCTTTGGGAGGCTTTCCATGCCACGTACACTCTCATCATCTCTTCCATTAGAGACTTGGGGTCCGTCATAAGGGTGGATGTGGATGGTGATCCGCTTGACATGAGAGATGTATGGGGAGGTGGGAGTGCTTGGCTTGAGGTGGTGGAAAGATTGGGAAAGCCGAATGACCCAGTGATGGTGAATGGGGGGAATGATGGGTTTGAGATGGGAATCTCATACGTGTGAGAATGTGGTGGGGATGTTTCTATATTGATGGTGGGCGGCTCAGATGTCGAAGCCATGGATTGGAAACGGGTGGGGTATGGGTTTCTTGGGTAAGGGCCACAAACATTCCTCTTTCTCCCTTTTCCCACTCAAGGTGGTGGTGGGTATAGTGATGCCGTTGTAACGTGGGTCCAATGGACCACAAGATGGGTATTTTTTTATTTTCAAAAATTTGTTTTGGATTTTATTATTTTTTTTTAGAGTTTTTCTTTTTTATTTTTTTTAGCTTTTTTTGGGATTTTGATTTTTTTCTTTTTTGATTTCCAACGTTAGCCTCCCTCTTGGGAAGGTTCAATATCAACACCTCCTATGGCGGGATTCGAGTGCCCCCTTGAGAGTAAAAGAAAGATCTCTTTTGATCTTTAAAAGCACTGAGTTGTTCCGCCGCACTACGAACCCTTGAAAGAGCCAAGAGGAGAGCAACCTCCTTTGACCGGCAAGAATATTGAGTGCCAATGCATATGAGATATTTGATAGATTTTGAACAAAAAATTGAGGGGTCCGGCGGCCGTTTTGGGCTTCCAACCTCGTTTTGGGCTTCCAACCTTAGGAGAAAGCGTCGAATCGACAACAAAGAGTTTATCCTATGCGTGCCGGGCTATGTGTGCATAATCAGCACACAAAGCTTATTTTATTGCTTTTAGGCTATGCGTGCATATTATGTATGCGAGGCTTCTCTGGATTTTTAAGCTGTGCGTGCATAGAATGTACACGAGGCTTACAGAGCTCTGAATCTCCCCGAATGGCTGCCCAAAGTGTGTCGTAAAGCATTGGTTTTTGGGGCGATGTTCTTCAGAGATTTGTGTTGAGCCTTGGTTACCGGGTCCATCCTCACCGTGCCTAGGGATACAAGGCCGTTTCGATTGTTTCTATCGCTCTCCCAAGGTTTCGGGTTCCGTAGCAAGTTTGGTAACTCAACCGATATACCTCCAGTGTAAACACCTTCTTAGGTACTGGATGGGGTGGTCCTTTTCGATATCATCACCACTAGGGCTGCCGTTCTACTTGGAACCGGGGTTTGGTTGTTTGGATGCCTAATTTTTCCCCTTTTAAACTACCCTCGAGAAAAAAATCGGATTATTACGCCCTTAAATTTTTTTTTTTTACGATTCATTTTAGAGATGTTTTATTAAGTCCAATGTTGGGGCTTTGCCAACGTCTAAAATTCAGGCTATTAAAGTCCTGTGCCGCCACCACTGGCCGGCGTCCAATGGTGAATTTATGTTTTGCAAAATAAAAGACAACGCCAGTCAAGTGACTAAGCAGAAATAAAAGACACGAAATCGTAAATGTTAGTATCCAAATGAAAGTGCCAGTCAAATGACCAGCGGATAAAAATAAAGGCACAAAATAGGTTGTGAGAATTAAAATGTGGAAAAGTAGAGAAGTGCAGACAAAAAAAAATCTGCGGAATCATAAATGTCAGTATCCAAACGAAAGTGTTAGTCAAGTGACTAGGAGAAAAAGCATGATATAACCAAAATGAAAGGTATGCAAAAGAATCCGAAGTTTAAGTAGAAGCTCAAATAATTATCCCCAGTGGAGTCGTCATCTGTGCAACCATGGGCTTTGAGGACCCGTCGCGATGATGGACTAAAATATGGAGTCGCCACCCGGAGCTTTTGGCGTTCCGGGAAATCAAAATCAAATGTAATAAACACCGAAGTGTTGGATTTGACTCCGATAATTGATCTACGCCAAAGGTTCTAGGCAAAGACTTTGGTTACCGATTAGAAAGATGTTAGATGCCTAACCGGCCCACTCGTAAGTGGTCTCTACTATGGCCAAAGTGTATAAAAAAAGAGAAGAAATGGGCGGCACTTCCCCTTGCCTGAAGGCACGTCGATCCATATTAAGCTTTTCGCACTATCCGAATTTCAGCGGCGTAAGGATTTAAATATGCACGCTTAAAGAGAAAAAATAGAGAATAGAGGAAGAAGAAGAGATTCGGAGATGAACTCTCAGGCTCTTATAGCACCACCATTGGATCTCTGCGTATGACTATTTCAGCAAGCTTCCGATTGCAAGTGTGGGTGATGGAATCCTAGGATATGACTAAGGTTGGGAGATGAAGAGCTTGGAGGTATGGAACTATGAGATGGATTGGCTAGGGTTTCACCTTGGTCAAATTAGTGTGTGGGGGTCTCTATTTATAGAGAAAGGAGTGATTAAGGGGCTCTTAATTGGGTTTTAGTCCTAATGGAAGGTTAGGTTTTAGGTAATGGGTTCATCTAAGGATTCGAGATTTCGGGGGCTTAGAGAAGAGGAAGATGGGTTTTAATGGTGGATGATGGAGGAATCATTTAAAGGGTAGTTCTAATGGCTTTTGGAGGTACAAAGGTAGTTTAGAACCTACCCTTAAAGTTTGGGATAGTGTAACGACCGAGATTTTTCGCTATTTAGTCCTTAATTATTTGCTAGATTTGTAATTATGATTATTTTAATTGATTTGATGGATGTGATTAATTTTACGCATGAATGTAATGCGTACTTTATTTTATAGTGACTCATGATAATTAATTAATCTAATTAATATACCCTAAAAGCCCTTAAATATGTGTTAGTAATAATTGGGGTGCGTTTAGCAATGTTTAATGGACTTTTAAAATATGTTAGTAAATTAACTAAAGACCCATTAAGTAATTAAAGACCCATTAAGTAAGTAAAGACCCAATAATTAATTGAAGACCATTAAGTAATTAAAGACCCATTAAGTAATTAAAGACCCAATAACTAATTAAAGACCCATTAAGTAATTAAAGGCCCATAGAATCACTTAAGACCCATGTAGGAATTCTAAATAGAGTTAGATCTTAAATAGGAAACCTTAAGTATTCTAAATAGAGTTAGATCTTAAATAGGAAACCTTAAAGCATTCTAAATAGAATTAGATCTTAAATAGGAAATCATAAAGTATTATAAATATAGAGATTAATTTACAGAATTTTTACATAACTCTTATAACTTAATAACCTCATAGAGAAAGAGAGAAAATTCTAGAGAAGGAGGAAAATTAGAAGAAGAACCCTAGAGTTTTTGGTTTGAAGGCTTAGAAGAACGCAAGAGGAGCTTACGACGCGATCGGTTTTCGGATTAGTGCTTCGGATTGGATCAAGGGAGAGAAGTTACATAAATATTTTACGCGAAGACTAGAGGTATGGAAAAATCATGTTGAGATTAATTGGAAATGTAGATAATACAATAAAATAGAAATTAGAGTTTATTTCATTTAATGAATATCCTTCATATTAGATTGATAAATTTTTATGCTAAATCACGGGTTTTCGATGGTACACGGGGTTTTGTGATTGATCACGAAATTCGGTGCAGAATCCATAATCTGTCCAGAATTCAGTGCGCTCACTTGGAGACATCACACTACGTCATATATCCATGATTTTAAATAAATCAATTATTCCATAAAGATCCGCATATAAACGCAACGGAAAAAAAATAACTATTAAAAGTGCACGCAAAATTTTTTTTTTCTTCATCATGAGAACAATACTAAATTATGCGATAACAACCTATTATACCAAATTGTATGGTTACTCCTTAAATTAAATAAAATTGAAATCAAACATAATCCATCATTAGCCTGAACTTGTTCATAAAACAATCTGAATTAAACATTTAAAAATCCTTTCTAATGCATAAAGAAAATCCTATAAACTAAACTTCAAATCCATCTTCGCTCAGATCTGGATTTCCGTCAATCATTGAAGCGTCTACTTCATCCACTCCATGTATAGCTGTACTCCCTGGAATCCCAAACAATGGGTCAGTTTACCAAGTAAACTGGTATGGACCAGACATGATGAGGCTAATAGAAAAGGTCCATAACTCAAATCATCTCATAAAAATCAAACAATAACAGAGATATAGCATGTGACATAAAGAATAAGTAAAGCAATAGAATGCAACTGAAACATAGCATTAAATCTAAATAAACATTATGACTTGAGTCTCTACCCTAATTTCATGTGTGGTTATTTTTAATTGTGCATTTAATGCTCATGAATCGGCATGCATAATGGACATGGTTATCTCTTTCTTAATCATTATCCTAATCTTCTCTGATCCTTCGATTAGTATCTATGTTAACCTTCACATAACTTCTCTTCAGTTAAGTAGAAAGCTTAAAATTAAAGACCTTCTCCATCCTTTCAGTCTTATCATTAATGCATGGATGCATAACTTTTATTACTTGTTATTCTTATTCATGTTAATTCCTCTAGCATAAGCCCATAGGAATTCTATCATAATCATAGAAATATTTTATTTTCATGTGTCATGTCGTAAACGTATCTTTTCACTTTTATGAATGCTATGAATGTACATGCATAGAAAAACTTGAAATCAACCGATCATGCAATAGCTCTTTCACTTGTTTAGGTTTAACACATCATAAATATGTAATCTCTATCGATTCCTACTTGTTTCATGTTGTGTAAATCAAACATCCTAGCTTGCATGGATTCTAAGCAATAAAACAATGATGAACATAAATAAACATTTAAGCATGATGATTAAATATAGACAATATTTGAATAAAAATTCATTGCTTGCATCCTAGACAAATTTTGAAATTCCTAACAAATTTTGGATTACGATGTTCTCGGTTTGAATAGATTACGGATTACGCAGATTTTGGATTCAACAGTTCGGATTTTGAGCAGTTACGGTTTCAAGCAGATTCGGATTCGGATTCCAAAGCAGTTATGGATTACGAACAATTCGGTTTCCAAAGCAGTTCGAATTACGAGCAGATTCTCGGATTACGGACAAATTCGGGTTCCAAAGCATTATGGATTACGCAGTTTTGGATTCCAAAGCAGTTCGGATTCGTGATTCGGTTTCCAAAGATTACTGGATTTTGCAGATTTTGGATTCCAAATGATTCGGATTACGAGCAGATTCGGTTTCCAAAGCAGTTCTGGACTCAATAGATTCAATTTTGATGATTCTCGATTCGGATTACGATTCGGATTCTCGATTACAGAATTTCGTGATCAATCACAAAACCCCGTGTATCATCGAAAACCCGTGATTAAGCATAAAAATTTATCAATCTAATACGAAGGATATTCATTAAATGAAATAAACTCTAATTTCTATTTTATTGTATTATCTACATTTCCGATTAATCTCAACATGATTTTTCCATACCTCTAGTGTTCGCGTAAAATATTTATGTAACTTATCTCCCTTGATCAAATCCGAAGCACTAATCCGAAAACCGGTCGCGTTGTAAGCTCCTCTTGCGCTCTTCTAAGCCTTCAAACCAAAAACTCTAGGGTTCTTCTAATTTTCCTCCTCTAGAATTTTCTTTCTCTATGAGGTTATTAAGTTATAAGAGTCATGTAAAAATTCTATAAATTAATCTCTATATTTATAATACTTTATGGTTTCCTATTTAAGATCTAATTCTATTTAGAATGCTTTAAGGTTTCCTATTTAAGATCTAACTCTATTTAGAATATTTAAGGTTTCCTATTTAAGATCTAACTCTATTTAGAATTTCCTACATGGGTCTTAAGTGATTCTATGGGCCTTTAATTACTTAATGGATCTTTAATTAGTTATTGAGTCTTTAATTACTTAATGGGTCTTTAATTAGTTATTGGGTCTTTAATTAATTATTGGGTCTTTAATTACTTAATGGATTTTTAGTTAATTTACTAACATATTTTAAAAGTCCATTAAACATTGCTAAACGCACCCCAATTATTACTAACACATATTTAAGGGCCTTTAGGATATATTAATTAGATTAATTAATTATCATGAGTCATTATAAAATAAAGTACGCATTACATTCATGCGTAAAATTAATCACATCCATCAAATCAATTAAACTAATTATAATTACAAATCTAGCAAATAATTAAGGACTAAATAGCGAAAAATCTCGGTCGTTACATTTTCTTGATTTATTTAAAATTATGGATATATGACGTAGTGTGATGTCTCCAAGTGAGCGCATTGATCCGGTGTGTGAATTTGGGGACGTCACAGTTGGTATCAAAGCAGTTTTGCGATCTAAATTTGTGGAGATTGAAACTGATGTAGGAATGGTATTGATTTCAGATGTCCAATTTTCAGAGACAAGGTGATAGGTTAGCAGATGTTGTTACGAGGGCGATCAATGCAGCGAGAGCACCCGTGCCTAGATCGGATGTGGATGAGTTTAGAAAGAACCATCCTAGGACTTTCAATGGAACTGGCGAGGTTATGGAGGGACAAAGGTGGATTAAGCACTTAGAAAAAATATTTGGGATAATGCAGTGCCCCGATGCTTGTAAGGTGAGGCTAGCAACTTACAAATTGGAAGACGCCGCAGACCACTGGTGGAGCCAAGTCAATGATACTACAATTGCAGCAAACCCAGAACATGTTTGGACTTGGGCAGAATTTGTGAGAACTTTTAATGATAAATACTATCCACAGAGTGTTCGTGAGGGTAAGATTACTGAAATTTTGAAGTTAGAACAAGGGAACATGACAATCGATGCCTACAATAGGGCATTTACTGAACTTGGAAGATTTGTGCCGAATATGATAGCTGATGAGACCTTCCGCATTAGGAAGTTTGAGTAGGGACTTAGGCCACATATCAGGTCTCTTGTAGTGGGGCATAGGAGTACTACCTTCAGAGAATTATTGGATAGAAGTTATGCTGTAGAGAGAGATGTTAGCCAGACAAATCAAGGGAAAATTTTTGGTCAATTGAATCAAAGTAGCAATCAATTTAATGGACGAGATCGAGTCATGGGCAGGCAGAACAATCAACAAGGGAGGAAGTTTACCCCATATGGTAAACCCCAACATATTCAACAGAAGGGACAGCCAACAGCTATGACAACTCATACGACGATGAAGTCGAAACCGACGTGCGACACATGCGGAAAACAATACTATGATAAATGTTTACGAGGAACGACCGCATGCTACAACTGCGGGAAAGAACGGCATAGAGCGGCGGATTGCAAGGAGCTGAAGAAGAATCAGAAAGCACCAATGACGATAACGGCTCATGGACGAGTTTATACCTTATCTGAGATGGATGCTAGAGCCTCCGATGATGTGATTCACGGTACGTTTTAGATAGTTTATCTTCCTTTTATTGCATATAGGAGCTATTCAAATTGTTATATTTAATGTGCATATTTATCTACCTTAGCTTTATAAATCACGCAAATATGAGACGTTAATTAAGACACTTAAGAATTCAAGAGAAATTTAAAGTTAGAAATTTTTTTAATTAAGATCGCTTAGCAATAATGAATGTGTGTGCTTGTTTTAGGCCATTTGTTGATTGACGGATGTTCGCTCACGTACTTATGGATTCCGGAGCTTCACATTCATTTCTTTCTTTGGGTTTCGCTCCACGATTGGAGAAGGAACCTAGCATAATGAGCTTTACCTTGGTTGTCACAACACCTTTGGGAAAAACCGTCATTGCTGATCGGTACTACCCAGATTGCGTTGTTCGAATTGGAGAGAACGACCTGAAGGCTGATTTGATTGTTTTAGACTTTGAAGATTTTGACGTTATTCTTGGGATGGATTGGTTAGCAGAGTCACGAGCTGTTTTGGATTGTTACGAGAAGAAGGTGATCTTTGTGTGAAATTTAAATTCAAGGGCTTTCAAGGGCTTGAGAAAAGGAATCGTGCCAACATTATGTGCGATGGAATTTAGAAGAGAAGAGTGTTGATGTTTGAAGATACCTATAGTTAGGGAGTTTCTGATGTGTTTCGAGGAACTTCCTAGTTTACCGCTTTGTTAGAAGTGGAGTTTGAATCGACTTATTACAAGATGCACCGATTTCAAAGACACCATACAGGATGACACCACTTGAGATGTCTGAGTTGAAGAAGCAACTGGAAGAGTTACAGGGGAAAGGTTTTATACGCTTGAGTCACTCACCATGGGGAGCCCCAGTTTTGTTTGTAAAGAAGAAGAATGGCTCAATGAGACTGTGCATCGATTATAGACAGTTAAATCAAGTGACAGTGAAGAATAAATACCCGTTACCGAGGATTAATGATTTGTTTGACTAGTTAGGAGGTGCTCGATGCTTTTCGAAGATTGATTTAAGGTCTGGTTACCATCAAGTGCGAGTACGAGAAGAGGATATACAAAAGACAGCTTTTAATACAAGGTATGGACAGTTCGAGTTTTTAGTGATGCCTTTTGGTTTGACGAATGCACCTGCAGTATTTATGGACTTGATGAATAGGGTGTTCAGATCCTTTTTGGACCAATTTGTAGTAGTCTTTGTGGACGACATTTTAGTCTACTCGAAATCAGAGGAGGAGCATGCTACTCACCTACGGATAGTGCTTCGGACACTTTTAGAGCATCAACTTTTTGCCAAGTTGAGCAAGTGTGAGTTTTGGATGACGGAAGTGGCTTTTCTAGGCCATCGGGTTTCTGAGAAAGGAATTACTGTTGATCCTGCGAAGATCTAGGCGATTGTTCAGTGGGTACGACCGAAGAGCGTGACCGAGATTAGAAGTTTTCTTGGTTTAGCAGGGTATTATAGAAGATTTGTAGAAGGTTTTTCAAAGATTTCTGGACCGCTTACAAATTTAACAAGGAAGAAGACGAAATTTGTTTGGTCCGATGAATGCGAGCAGAGTTTTCAAGAGCTAAAAAGAAGATTGACAACCGCACTAATTTTGACGACACCATCAGGTAGTGGAGGTTTTCTTATTTATACAGATGCGTCAAATAAGGGTTTGGGTGGTGTGTTGATGCAGAATGAGAAAGTTATCGCCTATGCTTCAAGGCAATTGAAAGATCATGAGAGGAACTACCCGACACATGACTTAGAGCTCGCATCAATTATTTTCGTGTTGAAGTTATGGAAACATTACCTTTACGGGGAGAAGTTCATCGTATCAACGGACCATCAGAGTTTAAAGTACTTGTTTACGCAGAAGGATCTGAACTTGAGACAGAGGAGGTGGATGGAGACTTTGATAGACTTCAATCCTGAGATTAGGTACCACCCAGGGAAGGCTAACATAGTAGCTGATGCGCTGAGTAGGAATGTTCCAGAGAAGATACTTAGACCAAGGGCTTTGTTATCCTACATCGACATTAAGCCGATACTATTGGATCAAATTAGAGGAAAGCAGTTAGAAGATCCAGTTCTAGTTCGTTTGAAGGAGAGTAAAAATGCAGAAGTAACATGTAGAGATGATGGAATAATATTATTCAAGGGAAGATATTGCGTACCAAATGATGCGAAAATGAAGCAACAACTTCTCTACGATGCTCACAGATCAAAATTCGCGATACACCCTAGAAGTACAAAGATGTATCAAGATATAAAGAGGAATTATTGGTGGCCAGATATGAAGAGAGATTGCAGATTATGTGTCAAGATGCCTTGTCAGCAAGTGAAGGCTGAGCACAAGAAACCACCAGGATTATTACAGCCGTTACCTGTACCAGGATGGAAAGGGGAGAGCATTGGTATGGAGTTTATCACGGGATTGCCGAGGACGAAGAGAAGGAACGATTCGGTTTGGGTGGTAGTAGACCGACTGACAAAATCAACACACTTTATTCCAGTCAGGACTACATTTTCGTCTACGCAACTGGCAGATATCTACATAAGAGAAATTGTACGTTTACATGGAGTGCCAGCGAGTATTATTTCCGATAGAGATTCCAGGTTTACCTCACGTATGTGGCAGAGTTTTCAGGATGGTATGGGATCAAGATTGGAGTATAGTTCAGCTTTTCATCCTCAGACAGGATGATCACTTAGCATTAGCAGAGTTTTCGTACAACAACAGTTATCAAGCAACGATTCAAATGTCACCATATGAAGCACTTTACGGAAGGAGCTGCAGAACACCGTTATGCTGGGATGAGGTTGGAGTAAGAAACCTACTTGGACCACAGATTGTTGAAGACGGCGACACAAGTGCAGCTAATCAGTGAACGTATGAAGACGGCTCAAAGCAGGCAGAAAAGTTACGCGGATAAAAAAAGGAGAGATGCAGAATTTGCTAAGGGAGATTTAGTTTTTATCAAAATATCACCTATCAAGGGCGTGATGAGATTTGGAAAGAAAGGAAAACTAAGTCCGAGGTATGTTGGACCTTTTGAAATATTGAAGAGGACTGGAGAGATGGCGTATCGGATTCAGTTGCCACCAAAGTTAGCCGGGATGCACAATATTTTTTACATATCAATGTTGAAGAAGTATATCAAGGACTTTTCACATGTAATCGATTTGGAGCCATTGGAAATTGAGAACGATATGACTATCATTGAGGAACCAATTTCAATTCTAGAAAGAAAGGAGAGAACACTGCGTAATAAGAAGATTCCATTCGTCTTGGTTAATTGGAAGCACCACTCACGAGAAGAATCTACTTGGGAGCGCGAGGATGATATGAGGAAGGAATATCCACACCTTTTTACTTCAAGTACGATCTAATTTCGAGGACGAAATTTTCAATAAGGAGGGAAGAATGTAACGATCGAGATTTTTTGCTATTTAGTCCTTAATTATTTGCTAGATTTGTAATTATGATTAGTTTAATTGATTTGATGGATGTGATTAATTTTACGCATGAATGTAATGCGTACTTTATTTTATAATGACTCATGATAATTGATTAATCTAATTAATATACCCTAAAAGCCCTTAAATATGTGTTAGTAATAATTGGGGTGCGTTTAGCAATGTTTAATGGACTTTTAAAATATGTTAGTAAATTAACTAAAGACCCATTAAGTAATTAAAGACCCATTAAGTAATTAAAGACCTAATAATTAATTAAAGACCCATTAAGTAATTAAAGACCCATTAAGTAATTAAAGACCCAATAACTAATTAAAGACCCATTAAGTAATTAAAGACCCAATAACTAATTAAAGACCCATTAAGTAATTAAAGGCCCATAGAATCACTTAAGACCCATGTAGGAAATTCTAAATAGAGTTAGATCTTAAATAGGAAACCTTAAGTATTCTACATAGAGTTAGATCTTAAATAGGAAACCTTAAAGCATTCTAAATAGAATTAGATCTTAAATAGGAAACCATAAAGTATTATAAATATAGAGATTAATTTACAGAATTTTTACGTAACTCTTATAACTTAATAACCTCATAGAGAAAGAGAGAAAATTCTAGAGGAGGAAAATTAGAAGAACCTTAGAGTTTTTGGTTTGAAGGCTTAGAAGAACGCAAGAGGAGCTTACGATGCGACCGGTTTTCGGATTAGTGCTTCGGATTGGATCAAGGGAGAGAAGTTACATAAATATTTTACGCGAAAACTAGAGGTATGGAAAAATCATGTTGAGATTAATCGGAAATGTAGATAACACAATAAAATAGAAATTAGAGTTTATTTCATTTAATGAATATCCTTCATATTAGATTGATAAATTTTTATGCTTAATCACGGGTTTTCGATGGTACACGGGGTTTTGTGATTGATCACGAAATTCGTGCAGTAATCCGTAATCCGTAATCACCCGTAATTCGTAATCTGCTTTGGAAACCGTAATCGCTCGTAATCCGTAATCTGCTCGTAATCCGTAATCTGCTTGGAAACCAGAATCGCTCGTAATCTAGAATCTGCTTGGAATCCATAATCCGTGCGTAATCCGTAATCTGCTCGTAAACCGTAATCGTCAAGAATCCGTAATCGCTCGTAATCGAATCTGCTTGGAATCTGCATTGCGTAATCCGTAATCATTTGGAACCCGTAATCTGCCCGTAATCCGCAATCCGTCAAAATTCGTAATCTGCTCGTAATCTGTGTTGGAAACCGTAATCGCTCGTAATCCGTAATGCTTGGAATCTGTAATCCGTGCGTAATCCGTATTTAGAATCCGTAATCATGCCTGAATCCGTAATCTCGTAATCCGTAACTGCTTGGAATCCGTAATCTGTCGAATCGTAATCGCCCGTAATCTCGTAATCCGAATTTGTTAGAATTTTAATTTGTCTAGGATGCAAACAATGAATTTTTATTCAAATATTGTCTATATTTAATCATCATGCTTAAATGTTTATTTATGTTCATCATTGTTTTATTGCTTAGAATCCATGCAAGCCAGGATGTTTGATTTACACAATATGAAACAAGTAGGAATCGATAGAGATTACATATTTATGATGTGTTAAGCCTAAACAAGTGAAAGAGCTATTGCATGATCGGTTGATTTCAAGTTTTTCTATGCATGTACATTCATGGCATTCATAAAAGTGAAAAGATACGTTTACGACATGACACATGAAAATAAAATATTTCTATGATTATGATAGAATTCCTATGGGCTTATGCTAGAGGAATTAACATGAATAAGAATAACAAGTAATAAAAGTTATGCATCCATGCATTAATGATAAGACTGAAAGGATGGAGAAGGTCTTTAATTTTAAGCTTTCTACTTAACTGAAGAGAAGTTATGTGAAGGTTAACATAGATACTAATCGAAGGATCAGAGAAGATTAGGATAATGATTAAGAAAGAGATAACCATGTCCATTATGCATGCCGATTCATGAGCATTAAATGCACAATTAAAAATAACCACACATGAAATTAGGGTAGAGACTCAAGTCATAATGTTTATTTAGATTTAATGCTATGTTTCAGTTGCATTCTATTGCTTTACTTATTCTTTATGTCACATGCTATATCTCTGTTATTGTTTGATTTTTATGAGATGATTTGAGTTATGGACCTTTTCTATTAGCCTCATCATGTCTGATCCATACCAGTTTACTTGGTAAACTGACCCATTGTTTGGGATTCCAGGGAGTACAGCTATACATGGAGTGGATGAAGTAGACGTTTCAATGATTGACGGAAATCCAGATCTGAGCGAAGATGGATTTGAAGTTTAGTTTATAGGATTTTCTTTATGCATTAGAAAGGATTTTTAAATGTTTAATTCATATTATTTTATGAACAAGTTCAGGCTAATGATGGATTGTGTTTGATTTCAGTTTTATTTAATTTAAAGAGTAATCATACAATTTGGTATAATAAGTTGTTACCTCATAATTTAGTATTGTTCTCATGATGAAAAAAAAAAAATTTTTGCGTGCACTTTTAATAGTTGTTTTTTTTCCGTTGCGTTTATATGCGGATCTTTATGGAATAATTGATTTATTTAAAATCATGGATATATGACGTAGTGTGATGTCTCCAAGTGAGCGCATTGATCCGGTGTGTGAATTTGGGGACGCCATAAATAGTCCACGAGTCTAAGCACAACAAGGGGATCCAAAAACTCTCGAATTTGCAGGTTTTAAGTCATGCGTGTATATTATGCACTCATGCTTCAAAACCAAAAAATGAAACTGAGAAGTGAAGAGCCCGAGCCGAGAGCTATTTCATGGAGAAAATCAAAATTTGGTCATGCGTGCATAATATGCATGCAAAAACCAAAAGCTTGATTTGTGGGCCGATGGGTTTCAAGCTGTGGAGGATGCTTTCGGAAGCTTGAAAGCGTGTTCTTATCGAAGAGCGGGTCGATCATGTGTTGAGCCAGATTTGGGTGTCTACATATGGAAAAGAAAAACACATTTCCTATTTTAATTATTTATTTATTTTTTGTTTCCTTGGGATGTTTAGGTTTTTTGTACTAATAATAAACAATGTTCCGGTAGATTCGGATATGATTAGGGGACTTAAACAGGGGGACCCTCCCTCTAAGTTTTGAGACAGAGGGCTTATGATAGGGTGATGAGACATAATCTGGTGGACACTGAGGAAGAAATGCATCCCAAACTTATATATTGAGATTATTGAAGACATGTATGAGAGGGTGATGACTAATATACTAATGACGTGTGGAGAGACGAATGAGTTCTCTGTCGGGGTTGGGCTGCATAAAGGATCTCCCTTGAGCCCTTATCTGTTTGCCCTGGCCATGGATGAGTTAACCGTAGACAAATAAAAAGCGATTCCTTAGTGAATGCTATTTGTAAACGACGTAGTATTAATTACCCAAAGAAGGAAAGAAAGAAATGATACCATAAAGAAAACTTTAGAGTCAAGGGGTTTGAAAATTTGTAGAACAAAGGCGTAATAGATGGAGTGCCAATTTCGTAAACATGATAGTCTGAAGGAGGATTCAGTTAAAATAAAAAATCATTTAGTGCCATATTGCCATAGATTTCATTATTCAGGCTCTCCTTTAGGCCTGCGAAAAAGTTACAATAAGATAGAGTACATATGGCCGAAATGTGTATATTGAGATGGATGTGTAGAGTAACAAGAAAGGATGAAATTTGAAATGAGTAAGTAAGAGAAAATATGAGAGTGACACCTATAAAAGAAAAACTTTTGAAATGTCGCTTGATGTGGTTTATACATGTTCATTGAAGGCACGAAGCAGACCTTGTACGAAGGGTTGAGAAACTACAAGCACAAGATAGTAGGAGGATAGGAATACCAGTGAAGACCTGGAGGAAAGCCGTGAGAAAGGATATAAAGGAATGCGAAGTTACAGAGAGCTTTGCTCTAATAAAAAACAAATGGGGAAATAGGACTCGCAAAGCCGATTCCAAGTAGATGGGATAAAGATGTGATGATGATGATGATGAGATAGGGGGACTCTCCGTCCTCCCTTCCCTTCAATTTTGGTTGCTAAGGTTGTTGGTATAAATATAAGAAATGCTTCTAGTTGTATTCTCTGGGCAACAAATCATTTAGATGAATGCCTTTATTTCATATATGAGAAAGCTCCGACTGACTGAATTCCCATGATCAATATGGTACTTGGTTTTAATCAAGGATCCCTCCCTTCTAACTGCCTCAGAGTTCCCCTCTTCAAAGGACGACTTACTAAAGAGGCATGCTAGAAGTTTGTTGATAAAATTGGTAGGAAGGTGGAAGGATGGAAATCCAAACTTCTATCCGATGGAGGTAAATTGACTCTACTAAATCATGTGGTGGCTAGTATCCCTATTTATCCCTTGTCCATTCTCCCCATTCCTAAGTATGTCATCAACACCATTGAAAAAACTTTTGCCAATTATTTTTTGGGGTCAATATGAAGGTAAAAATCGAACTCATTGGACTTCCTGGGATATTATTTCAAGATTGCTAGCAGATGGGGGTCTTGGCATACGCAAAATTTTGGATGTTCATCATACGGGCATGACTAAACTTTATTGGAAACTAATCAACAAATAGGGTGTTTGGACTGATTTTTTATATAAAAAAATATTGCAGTAAAACTGGTCTATGGAATTGCCCCAAGAAATATGGCGATTCTAAGACTGGTCCTCCATGCACACCAAAATTCAAATTTACGATGGAGAACTCTGCCTGGATTGTTGGTAATGGTAAAGAGACCAAAATCCTCCAAGATCCGTAGTGTAGTGATAAACCCTTAATTGATATGGTTCCTGAAAGATTGAAGATGGGCCGCTCGATTGGTGCGTGTTCCAATAATGGAGCATGGATTGTTAGTGAGGTCGAAAGAGTGGCGGGTATATGGAAAATATTGTTGTCTTGTATTCTAACCCTTGGTCTATTAGAGAAGATAATTTTTTTGGAAACATAACCCTAATGGGAAGTTTGGCGCTAATTTGGCTTCGAATGTGCTAAGTGATTCTCACCCTTTAATTGAGTTTTTTTTTGTTTTTTTTTGGGGGGGGGGGCACATTTTGGAAGAAAGCTTTTGGATGGAAGGTGCTCAATTCAGCAATCCCGGTAACTGATTTCATATAGAACTATTTTGCATCTTTGTTGAATATGCCGAAAATTGGAAATGACATAAAGAATAGCTTGGCATCATGGACCGCTAGTAACAAGGCGAATCAAATTAATTAATTCGGGAAGATTACCCCTCGGATTAATTTTTGGTGCATCTGGAATATTAGGAACGACAACCATGGTTGTCAACATGACGTTATAGCCTCGCCATGACGATGGGAAACGCCATAGATAACCAAATAGCCATGATGGCTAAATAGCAATACTATGGCGTTGCCATGGCGGAATAGCACTATGGCGTTGCTATACACACTATTTGATTTTTATTATAGTGTATAATACTTATAAAATAGATGAGTTATAAGTATGACATTGTTATAAATTATAAGTTATAACATTTTAATAATATATAAGTTACAAATGTTAACATACAAGTTACAAAATCCTCGTCTCTCTCTCTCTCTCTCGATCGCTCGATACGACAACTACTAACACCAGCATTGACAACATCTCAGCGGGCTACTGGTCGACAGAACCTTAATGTCGGCGACACTACAATATATATACTTGATATTTAAATACTTTTTAAATATTCTACATTGTTTTATATTTCATGTTTATTTATTTATACTTACCATGTTGTAATATGTTCCGTAATTGATTTGTATTTATTGATATTTATTTATGCCTAGAGACGAAATCCTCAATATTAAAAACAAAGTATGATATGTGTTGAATTATTTTTCTTATATATTTCTTTTTTGTGTTTTTTTTCCCATAAAAAAAAAAAAAAAAAAAAAAAAAAAAAAAAAAAAAAGAATACTACTAATTAATAGATAAAATAAAATTTAACAAAATTTAAAAATAAAAAAATAAAAAATAGCCTCGCTATGACTTTGCCATAGTCATGCCATGGCGTAGCGAGCCTTTTTGCTGTGACCTTGTCACACCGCCTTAACTACCTTGACGGCAACAGATTCGATGGGTCTCCTGTTAGGGTAATGATATTATCGGCAATATTTTTGGTTGGATTGAGAAATTGGGAGTTTATACAGTCCAAAAAAGGCTCAATCTACTGACGACAGCTCCATTGTCGGTCCCAATTTTACGATATCCTAGTACAAAATCAGATGGGTTAAAACTTAAAAGGAAGCCTCCTGAATTTGGATTTAAGTTGAACATTGTTGGATTGAGTTCAAATGATTCTTCACAACATGTGGGTGGAGGAGTTTTACGTGATCACAGGGGAAAATTTTTCTGAGCTTTTTCTAGCTATATGGTTTATGAAACTTGTTTTTAGGGAGGCAAACAGAGTAGTTGATGCTCTCGCAGGGGTGGAAAAGGAAAGGGGTACCAGTGGCAATTTTATGATTCTTAGTGATTGCATCTGTAACGTCCAATTATGCCTTCATGATGATAGATTGAGCCTGCCAAACATTGTTGTTTGCAAGTGGTTTTTTGGTTTCTTGTGATCTTCTATCCTGGGGTGATGGCATTGCCGAAGCTCCATTGTAGTTGATCTGTTTAGCTGTTTGTTTTCTGGGTTTTTGTGTCTATATATTTTTCTTAATTAGCAGAAAAGTAAAAGAGAATTAGAATTAATGAAGGACAGAAATCATCCATAGAGGCTGGAATAGGGCAGTCTCCTCCAAGATTTTCATTTGGAGAAATCAACATTAAAAAATCATCTGTAACCATACGAACATCTGTTGGGTGAAGCCAATTTGAAATCTCATTCCGTAATGTTTGTTGACCCTGAGTCGAACAATCACCTCTGACAATTCACAATAGCAATTTTGACACTAATATTCTTCACAGAGGCCTCAAGAAAAAAAGAGCGGGAAAAAAAAAAAAAAAACCTTATCTACACATGGGTTCTAGGATGGAAAAAAAAGTTTGATGAGGAACTGATATCTAGACATGTGTAAGTTTCCTTGGAAATAAGATAATTAGATTGATTTTCAGGATGGAGATTTGAAGAGGAAGGAAATTTATGTAATTAGTATTCTAAATTAGAGGCAAGTTTGAGAATCTTCTAGAGTTTCATCAATCCTGAAGATTCACATTTCTCTGCAGATCAGACAATCCAGAAGCGCCGACCTCCTGACCTCCTTGTGCTAAGGGATTCGTGAGTTGTCAAGATTTCATTTCCCTGTTGTTCCTGAATTTTTTATCTGTTCCAGAGCTTGAAGGCTTAGCAGCATCGTGACTTATTCCTGCGTCCGGCGCAGAATTTGGATTCAATTCAACCGTGTTAACAGGCTGCTTCACGATATGATTACGAGGCCCCTCACTAAGATCCTTTGTAACTTTTTTTCTATCCATCCCTTCTGTTGACAAACAGATTTGTCCACAGAAAGTTCATGCGTCTTCCTACAGATATCCTCAGAATGTCCAAGCACGACAGAAATCGGTCATTGTAGGTTCAGAAAATTAATCCAAACAGGCACTAGAGGAGAGTCACGATCCGTGGTTCGAACATAGGATTCCACTTAATCACCTTCATCAAATAGCCCAGGATATCCCATTTGTCCTGAACTCAAATCTTACCCATGTAATCTTGATAGGAAAAGTTAAATAAGACATGTCGATCACTAAGCACTGAAGCCAAGCAACACACCGGTATTGTCTAAGACTCAGTATAATTCCGGATCGGATTGTGTCGGATCTAATATGTTTTGTCCCAGCCCAGGTCTTGAACGAACAAACATACCAACACGAGCAAACTGAAAAAAGTTTGGCTCCCTTCCAAAATGAAGTGAAGCTTCAATCAGGGCAATAGAAGTAGACGAATCACCTACAGGTTTGAGGACATAAAAAAGAATTCGAAAGGAGTTTTTCCAGGGGTTTTGGTCTCTGGGGCTGAAATCTCCTTTCAGCCATGGAGAGAGAGCAAGGAAGAAGAAACACCATTCACAGAAATTAATGCTCTAGACCCAAAAAGAACATTTCTTTTTTATTTTTATAAAAGTTATATAATTATTCATTGAACATTAATAAATATTTATATAATTAGCGGGAAATCCTAATTTTTGGGGCTTTGAGTTAATTGTTTAGGAGAATTTGGGCAGATATTGATGTATCACAATTGTGAGTTACTGCATAACATGTAAATTAGACATGGGCTTGTGTTTATGTCAGACACGAACATAAGGTGTCTGAAACTATGACCCTGACGAACTCAATGTACTGGCAAGTGCATAAAGTTATGTGATAAAATCATCATCATAATCATCATCTTCATCGTGTGTGTGTGTGTGTGTGTATCAAATGTGTAAGATATAGGAAACTGCATACGGATTACTACATATTCATTAAAACTACATAAATAGTGCATATTTAAGACCAATAAAGAAGGAAAAAGGAAAAACTCCGAGTTTGTTTTTTCCTGATCACTTGCTAAAAAATGGTAACTGCTAAAATAAATTAATTAATTAAAAAAAAAAAAGGAATACCCTTGTTACATGTGACCATCCTCATTGAGGTTTTTTTTTTAAAATTATTTTATTTATTTTTTGAAGTTCAGACATGCATGTTGTACCCAGTTGCATGCCTATATCATCTGCAACATAGCTATGCAGATGTGTTTGCGTGTGTTTGTTCACGAAGAGTGCGCAGTGGTAGGCTAGACTGACAAGTATTGGTACCTTTAGTAATGTGTTAATTACTAAATCAATTGATCGAGAAACTTTTTAATTCAACCAACTTGATCAAAAGCTGGTGAAGTTAAAATAGTTTAAATTGTTTCCTTCTGGAAATCAAAAGAACGCAATTAAATACTTGAAAAAAAATGAAATTAAGCCGCTAAGATTTTGCAAATTTGAGAAATTCGTTCAAGTATTCGACCAAGTTTAAAGTCGACTTGTACTTTAAGCCCTCCTCAAGTCCGAGTCTTGTTTTGAAACTGTTTATATTTTGGGCATTTCAGCAAAACACGGTTCCTTTTCAAAATAATTAGCTATTTCTACCAAAAATAATATATTTAGCGAAACAGGATGGGCACAGAATTCTGGGAAAATGTTTTTCCCAGAATTCTGTTTTGCGAAACTTTTTTTTTCCAGAATTCTGTGCCCATCCCATTTTGCTATGTAAGTTTCCCCAGATTTTTGTGAATGGAATCCCTCCTGGCCGAATACTTTTGCCCAGAATTCTGTATTCTTTGTATTTTATTCAAAATGCTATATATTTTCTAGGGATAAAGGTAGCCTGGTACTAAGGACCAGGTAACTTACATGGTCCTACATTAGTTTGCTGCCATGTGGCACCCAATCACATGATCGGGTGCAATGTAAGGAGCGGTTAGATGATCATCTGTATGGTTAAAAAAATAATACTCATAAAATATATAAAATTGTACAGTCAATTGTGTCGACTGTGGAAAATAAATGGTGAAACCAAATGTGGTTTTACCGTTCATTTTCCGTGCAGTTGTCTGTGTTGACTGCACGGCTTTATATGACTTTTTCCTTCTTTTTTTCCACAACCGAGTTATGATCATCGAGCCACTAATTTATGTGGCACCCGATCATGTGATTGGGTGCCACATGGCAACAAACTAATGTCGGACCAGGTCAGTTACCTGGTTCTTGGTACCAGGCTACCTTTACCCATTTTCTAGCATATCTCAAGTCAACAAGATTGTTTACAGGAAAGAGATTATGGCGCTTCAGTACAAGGAAGTGGGTCTGAGAAAAGCAGCTGCGAGAGGTAGCAAGGCCGAACAGAGGGTCAAGAAGAAGCAGGCGGAAGATGAGATCTCTCAACTTATGTCAAAACTTAAAGCAAAGCATGCTAAGGAACTCGCCTCGCTAGGCTACACAAATAACAACAACAACACAAGCAATCTCGACAATTTGTTTATATCCATAGCCAGTGTTTCAATTACCAGTCACGGGGACCCCTCGAAGCCCAGCAGAAGTGTAAGGAGGCGAGAGAAAAGAGCTCAACAAGAAGCCGAGCGAGAGCGGAAAATACAGGAAGAACAGAGCAACATTATTAGTGACCGTTTGATCGAAAAGGAGCTGTTGGAGAGAAAGCTTGAGCCCCTAGGCTTGACAGTTAAGGAAATCAAACCGGACAGTCACTGCCTGTACCGAGCCATTGAGCACCAATTGTCGGTTAATTCAGGAAATGCTGCTTCTCCGTACAGTTTTCAAGAGCTTAGAGAAATGGCTTCTGCTTATATGAGAGTAAACATGATGGATTTCCTCCCGTTTTTTCTGTCAGATGGTAAAATAGAATCTGATTCTGATGATATTATTTTGGAGAGGTTTGAAAAGTATTGTAGTGAAGTGGAGTCAACGGCAGCTTGGGGAGGACAACTTGAACTGAGTGCTCTTACGCATTGTTTGAGAAGACATATTGTTATATTTTCTGGGTCCTTTTCAGATGTGGAGATGGGGAAGGAATACAACTCCGAAACCCGAGTTGGGTCTTCTAATCCAACTATCATGTTATCGTATCACAGGCATGCATTTGGACTAGGTGAGCACTACAATTCAGTCGTTCCGACAATTGTAAGCTAGCTCGTAGTAGGTTGGGAGCAGGAGAGTCATCAAAAGCTTGAAAGTAAACTATTTATGATTGGAAGCAAAAGCGGGAGCAAGATTCCGAAGTGGGAGGGGAACACTGGGTCGAAGATTCATGCAACTAGGGGTAGGTAATGTGGCATTTCCTTCATGGAAAATATTGTGCGCATATTTACTTATTCCTATAGCTCGATCGAACATAAATCTCATGTTGATTTTATGTTGAATCTTTGAATTCACATTTAGATGATATAGATTTGTTTGTTGTTATTATTCGCTTCTTTAACCAACAGAATCTTAGTTTTGCATGGGCAAGTACAGGTTGTATGTATACATGGACAAAACTACAGATTTGGAATTCAAAATTTGTTCGTTTTCTGAGTCTTTAGGAAACTCCTTTAATCGTATGCCTCTAGATTTAAACAGCGTTCAAAATAGGAAACAACAAATAATAAAAATTTGGGTTGTTGAAGGATTCAGCCGATTTACACTAGCAGTTTCCTGTATTAGGAGGAGGCTTCAAAGCAAAGTGACGTAATACGGATACAGGTTTAATACGGTTAGGGAGTAAGTCGGAAGAAAAACGGTAAAATACGGGGAAAAAAAGGGAAAAACCCAACGCTAAAAAATCTTTAAAATATGGAAGAGAGAAAAATGGAAAAATTTGGAAAGAAATGAGATGTATTAAAATTTCAAAAAAAGTTTCAAACAGTTTTTTTTAAATCAATAAAAATGCTTAATACACAGAGAAAGCGTTTAATCTCGAAATACGCATATTATACGAAACTATGCATTTTATTCAAAAATAGCATTTAATACTCGAAATATGCATTTTATTCAAAAATATGGATATCGAACGTGTTTAGTACGTTGTGGCAAAAAAATGCATATTATATGCATTTTTTTTATTTAAAAAAGGCCGTATTTTGCACAATGCTTCAAAGTAGGAGTGACCCATGAGATGGCTACTGGTAAATGGTGAATCATAGATTAAGATTATGGCTAGTATAGTATCCATTACTGAGGACTTGTGCTGGTGGTGTTTGGCATCATCTTCAGGCTTCAGAGAAACAGTTTTTTAGATTTTGTCGTAGTGTGAGCAGATTTGACCACCTTAGAGCTTTTTGGTCTCTGATGAGGTGGGCCTTCTTGTAGATTTATGAATCTTTGTCCGGCTTTTTATCTTTTTCCTTTTGTTTAGGCTTCTTCACCTTCTTTTGATCTGCTGTAAGTTCTTTATATTAATGACATTACAATATTAATAAGTAAATAATAATTAATATAATAGCAATAAACAATAAAAGCTTGTTCTTTGTATTTAAGAATGTGAGCCCTTGATATCAATCTGCATCTACTCCTTCCATCTTTTGTGTGCTGATTTTGTATTTCAGCAGTTAGAGATCTTGAAAGATTGAACTACTTTAGCTACAGGATTCTGATATATTTTTCATCCAACTGTTGTCGGAAGCAAACTAAATTATAATCACCAGTAATCTCTGCAAGAGCATGACCCGTGTTTGAACAAATGAAACCGACTCCGATCCCTAACTACGATCTCCCTTCCATACACCTTAGATATCAGCTTCATCACGGTGTGGCAATCCTTGCAAACCCGCAAATTCTTCACGATCCTTATAACGCTTCCCTCGCACAATCTCGCGATCCCGAAAGCAACCGCAAGCTTCTCGCTGTGCCTAGACACCGCATCTTCCTTCTCCTCCTCCTCTACATCATGCAAAACGCTCCCAATCTCCGGCACATAACCTTCTTCAACTTTCAATCTCGACATAACCTGCCCGAGCTTCTCATGGGCCGCCTCCACAGCTTTGCGGTTCTCTCCACCGCCCGCTACAAAACCATAAACGACCTTGTCAATCTCGATCATGCTCCAACCGGGTGTCTTCTTTACCCTCCGTTCGGCCATCGACCTTCTCACGGTTGCAACGTCCTTCCATTTTCCGGCAACGGCGTAGATGTTTGACAACAGAACATAGTCGCCGGAGTTATCAGGGTCGAGTTCCAAAAGTTGCTCCTTCACTCGCTCAGCCAATTTAACATCCCCATGTATACAACATGCCCCGAGAAGGGTTCGCCAGATAATGTCATTTGGCTTGATGGGCATTCCGGTTATGATCTCGTAAGCCCGGGTCAGCTGACCAGCTCGACCGTAAAGATCGACCATACACCCGTAATGCTCTATTGATGGTTCAATCCCGTAAATCTCCTTCATCTTTTGAAAATGCCGACATCCTTCTTCCATCAATCCTGCGTGGCTACAAGCATAGAGGATCGAAATAAAAGTGATGCCATCCGGGTTTGTTCCCGACTCCTCCATGTCATGGAAAAGTCGTATCGCTTCATCTCCGTAACCATGCATTGCAAAACCAGCAATCATTGAACTCCAAGAAACTATGTTTTTTCTGCTCATCATGGAATTAAATACCCGATGAGCCATGTCGATGTTTCCGCATCTGGCATATGTATCCAGGAGTGCGTTACTAACGGAGATTATCCGATTGTAACCAGATTTCTCTATATACCCATGTAGGATTTTACCTAATTCGAACGCCCCAGCCTGTGCGCAGGCCGAAAGAACTCCCGTCAAGCTTACCTCGTTGGGTCTAATCCCCTGCCTCTGCGAATCACGGAAGAAACAGAAAGCATCTTTGAATTGAGTATGATGGGCAAATCCAGTGATCATAGTGCTCCAAGAGATTGGATCCTTCTGCGGCATCTCGGCAAACATTCTCGTCGCAGGTCCCATCTCGCCGGCTTTTGCATACCCGGCAAGCATGAGATTCCACGATGTAAGATTCCGCAAAGGCATTTGAGTAAACAACGTACGAGCACTCTCTAAATCGTTCGATCGGAAGCATGCAGTGATGATTGCATTCCAAGCTACAACATTTGGTTGGGACATTTCATTGAACGCCTGTCTTGCTGAGGCAAGGTGTTCGCATTCGGCATACATGCTCACAAGGGTTGTTCGAACGAAGAGATGGGCGTCGAAGCCGTGGTGTAGGGCTTGACAATGGAATTGAGTTCCGGCATTTAGAGACTTGAAATTTGCGGCAGCCTTGAGAACGAAAGCGAATGTGAAGCTGTCGGTGGGTACAGAACTTTGCCTCATTTGGGTGTATGTGAAGACAGAGTTTTGGGGGGATTCGGATTCCGAGAGTCCACGGATGAGGGTGTTGTACATGAAGGTGTCTGGGAAAGGGATTTCAGCGAAGAGTCGGGTTGCATAGTCGATGGCGTTGGCCAGGGTGACCGCAGAGAGGATAAGGAGTTTTCCGACAAGGAAGGGGTCATTTTCAAGTCCGATTTTCGTGGCATAGGCATGGATGAGTTTGATGTTATCTAAGCTTCTGCAATGTCTTAACAAAGAGATGCACGTATAGTCACTGTTGCTCATCTCATGTAGGGTCCTTTTTCAAATGAAGTAGCCGTTAGTTCTATGAGGAGGGTATTTTAGCCGTTTGTGTAAATGGAAGGCAGCTTGGGGGGTACATCTTTCGAATTGTTGTGAGTGTTGACATTGAAGGTTCTGCCCATTCTACTGATTATATATAGGAAAATTATAAGGATGCTTGCGCGGACCATTCAATGGATGGTTTTGTGGCACGATATAAGTGGCTATCCCAACGTGCATTATTGGCCCTACTGTGCTTGCATAATGCCACATCAGCAGTCCGTTGGTCTGCCATTTCCCATCCGTCATATAGCATTGTCCCTATAAAGGAACGGCTGCATGATCATAAAACCTTGTATCACCAAAGTCATCTGCTCGAAAAATGAATGGTGAAGTTGGAAATCGCTTTATCATTCATTTTCCACAATTGATACCATTGACGGTATAATTTTATATTTTTTATTATTATTACAATAATTATACTTAGTAAGCCACTTTTTTATGTGGCACTCCTGACCATGTGATTGGGTGTCATGTGGCAACAAACTAACATAGAGCCAACTAGATAAGCATAAAATATGAGCATGGTCTTGAAAGAAAGCAAGGGTTGTCGCAATGTAAGCTGGCTGAGGTTTAGAAATAGATTTTATGTAAGCAGTCCTAGTGCCAGATGACTGGTTGCGCGGGGCTTCTTTTTGGAATGTGTGCCATCTGATTGGTGCCATATATATATATATATATATATATATATATATATATATATATATATATATTTGTTTTTTTATACTTGCGCTATGATCTAAAGATCTTTGATGAAAAGATTTGATCAAAAAATGATCTATATCATCTCAGTTAGAGCAATCTAACACCATCTAAAATAACAATTATCATGTAAATTCAACATACCATTTAGAGGTGTTCATGGGTGGGGCGGGCTCAGGTCCGACTTGGACATGATCATAAACGGATCGGGTTTGGATTTTGGACCCAAATCCTTCTCATTTTGGAATCGGGTCCAATCCAGGTCAGGTTCCTATCGTTAAAATGACTCTTTTCGGGTTTGAGTCTTGCTAGATCTAAAGTCTCCTACTCAAGTCTCCTACTTTCTAAGATGGGTACCTGACCAGCTCGCCTAACCCCTTGAGTTTGACATAGATGAAAAATGGCCAATATATTCTAAAAGCTTAGACGATAAACTTTCTTTTTCTTAGATAACAGAGGGTGCCTCAGGCTTGCGCTTGGACTAATACCCGTGACCCATTATGGCAAGTATTTCACAAGTTACACAGCTTACATGGACCCGTTTATCGCAGAAGAGGGGAGCCCATTCGAACTCACGATGTTATGGAGCATAAACAAGTCGTCAACCGTTGCAAGAACCACTTAGTGGCTTCTAATACTAGAAACTACTTTGAGAATTGTTATATGAAATATTTCCATTTTAATGGACGTAAAATATCCCATTTTTCATATTACAATAAACAAAGTGTAATCTATAACCCGTAAAATTTTAATTAAGCAAGACCTCACAGGAATGCCTCCAAAACCCCAAGAACTCGTGAGAACAAAAAAAACAAAAAACATTGAGAAATTGCTATTTAGTGTAGTTGTATTGAATCTTTTTACCCTGTAAACCCTTTGGAACAAAAGCTTTTATGAGCACCTCAACTTTGGGAATCAAAAGTCTCTTCCAAGAACTTATACAACACCTCTGCAACAAGTAAAGGATACTCCTCTTGTGGGAGAAGAGCCCCAGGTAACTCCACAAACTTGGTAACCCCTTTGGCCCCATTGAGAGCATCCATCTCGGCTTTCGACCTTTTCGGTGAGCTCAACGTTGATACCACAAGAATCGGTATCTTCCCTTCCAAACCACCAAACAGACCAACAAATTCTTCACGGGAGCTAACGGGATCGAGTAAGCCTGTCAAGAAGGCGGCAGGCACATAACGGGCACCTTTCCGTTTCGTTAGAGCATATCTGCTCTCGATGATTCCGGGTGTCACATTCTCAGGATCCGCATACACATGGGATCTGTATTGAGATTCAATAGCCTTTTCATTGCTGACGAGCACGTTGTACATTACCCAACCAACGGCGGGTGCCCTTAGGGTTCCCCGCAAGAGCCCATACCTGTTAAGTTTGTGAAGATAATATTATGGTATATTTTATGATAAATGTAAGTATAAAACATTTGGATTAATAGAATGACTGCCAACTTCTATATTGGTACATGACCAACCCACTTGTCGGCCACATGGCACAATTTTTTCCAGTCCAAGTCGTCGAAGTGTGTGTATGTGTGTGTGTGTGTGTGGGGAGCTAAAAATCTCATTGATTGAGGAGTTGGACCATTGCATCTAAGCACTCTAATAAGGATGCTTATGCATTTTTTAAAATCAAAATTACTCCGATCGGATGGTCCCAATTCTCTAATAGACATGATTTCTTGGTTGAGACATGCCAATTATGAGATGCTAGGTAGGCTACTTGGATTGATAGAAGGTATGAGCCATGCGGTGTATATGTGGGAGGTCATAACTGTTTTACTGCATTCAACGGCGTCCGTCACGAACTATATATTATATAATTTGAGAGACAGCTTACGTGTGCATCCAAATAAGAGATGCTAAGCTAATAATATACCTTGATTCCATTTCAGAACCTCGACCAAAGACGATAGGAAGGGGGCCAGCCCAAGTAGGTGCAATGGCAGCAATTGCTGATGCCTTCAGTAAGCCCTTATTTGCCGCACGAAGTGCTATCGTAGCTGCATGTCCTCCCCCAAAAATTACTAACTCATCATCTGAAATAAATCACAGAAGATGAGGGAAATATTTGTAAGCAATTATAGAGTCTAGATAAAAGTAATCTAGAAACCATTACTTGTAAATAGAAAGAACAAATGCATATCAAATAAACATAGGGTCTTGGATTAGATGGTACTGATCTGCTGATGGGTGTAATTATTGGGCTATGTGAAGTTTATCTGATGTCTAACAACTTGGACAAAGTAGATTGGTCAAAAATGTGCCACGTGTGGCAAAACAAGTGCGCCAATGGGCGTCCATTTATTGACCTAAGTGACTTGCCCCCCCCCCCCCCCCCCAAAAAAAAAAAAAAAAAAAACGCCCTAGTTTAAAGCTAATCAAATTAAATCAGTATTACCTAGACACGTGGCACAGGTACGAAGTGTCAGGGTGCCAATAGATGTTTGGCACCCCAATTTCTAAAGATTCCAATATGGCGGCACGGCCTTAAAAAAAATAATTAAAGAAACAGAACATATATAGAAAAAAATTGCAGGGAACCTTTGGAGAGCCAATTGATATATGTAATGAAAAGATACATAAATATGTCATGAATCTAAATAGAAGTATACTGTATTATAAAATCGTTTTACCCAAACCTTTTGTTTAGTAGTTACTAAACTTTACACAATTTTAAAAAAAAATGAAGTTCATTTTATCATTGTCAAAACGATGAGCATTTTGATTGTATTATGTGGTATTTCATATATGTCTACAAGTTCCGTGCTGTGTGAGGATTGTCCAAGTGTCGGCACATGTGCCAAATGCCACCAAGTGTCAGCACGGAAAAAATACCAAAAGTAGAAGTGCCAAGGTAACATTGATATGCATGAAACAAATACCACCTAATACAACCAAAGCCTCGTCTCAACACAGTAAAATAAGTGGTCATTTAAAAAAAAAACTGTCTGAAGTTTAGTCAGTTATAAATGAAAAGACCTGGGTCCCTGAAAAGTGAAAATCATACATATAATATAAGATGTTTTAAGTTAGGTTCATAATATACATTGTGTATGTTGTTTATCTTTCCATCGAGTTTCTTACTTAGCCCTCTAAGATGTCCTTTAAGTTTCATGTTAATTTTAATTTTTTCACGGTGTGCCATGTTCTTTTATTTCTTTTATGGCCGTGCCACAGCCTTAGAATTTTCAGAAATTGTCATGCAAAAAACAAAACGAAAACAAAAACATTGGGCACCTGTACCACATGTCTAGGCAACACTGCGAACCTGTAATAACCCACATTTTTTATTTTTATTTAATGGTATTAGATGATGTACCACACAATGCGTGGTGCTAACGCTCCACACCGGAATATACCCACTTTAGAAATAGTCAAAATTTTTATATACATATCAATATTAGACTCATTGCGGAGTACTTGTCGATACGATTCCAACGATATATAATTTGTCGATTTTCGATAAGAATATAAAAAGTTATGCCCGTTTGAAGAGTGAAGCGGGTTAAAGGGCACAATTGTAAATTCGGGAGAGAATCACCATTTACCTTGGTGCTTACACAAAGCGCTGGAGCAAAACCTCTTCTCAAGCTTTTCAAGTCACGTATGAATTCTACTTGCGTGAAAAAACTCTTAATTAGAGTTAACCTATAGAGGGAATTAGATATATATTTACTTCTTCTCTCAGTTGTCTTTCTTATTCCCTCTTCTCTGCAAAAGCTCTGACAGTGCCATCTTTCATAATTCCTCGTCGGATCTTTATCGATTTTCGATCTTATCAGAGAATCTTACACCATCAAAGTTTCTCATCGCTGCGACCAATTTATCGTAAGAAAGGAATTCTCGCGAAAAGACTCGTGCATATCGTCTCTCGAATCCGATCTCCATCAACCCAAATCATCGAGGATTCGAATCACGCTCAACAGTGTGGGTGCCTCTAAATCCATCTTAAATTATTGATTATTTCTTAAAAGAAAACCCTAATTTTTCCTTAAGTTTTGATAAATTTGGTCTTAAAAACATAGAAATTAGGCCCAAAATCGATAGGATCGTTTTCCCAGATTTTCGTGAAATTCGCCAAACTCTTCAATTGAGACCTGACCTCGGTATTTTAGCCATAAATTTTTATCCCGAACTCCGATTAAGAAGATTCTTTTTGCGTTGGAAAGATAATAGAAAAATCTACAACTTTCATGTTTTGACCAACTCATGAATCAATCGTCTTGATGGTTAAAAAAAAAATATGAGAATGTTACGTCAAATCGCTCGAAGCGAGCTATTATCATCGCTTTCGGCGAGGTATCACCGAACACATTGCCTTAGTAGTTTAGTCATAACTTTTTATCCGAACTCCGATTGAGACGATTCTTTTTGCGTTGGAAAGATAATAGAAATATCTACAACGTTCATGTTTTGACCAACTCATGAATCAATCGTCTTGATGGTCAAAAATATATGAGAATGCTACGTCAAATTCTAGGATTGGCGCAACTTGCCTGTTTTGACTTGTTTTTGAGGAAACACTTAAATAGGTCTATATTATTAGTAATTAGAGTTAATCTTAATACATGAACGTATATTGTGATGTAGATTGAGGGCGAGAGGCCATCAATAGGACCTTGCTTGACTTCGCATTACTCTGAGTTTTGGTAGGAGAATCTCATCTTTACAGTATTTTATTTTAATTCGCATGGATATTTTGAATTAAAATCTTCGAACTTGCATATGCCATTGAAATCACATCTGTAAATTGAAATTGATATGAATGACTAAAAATCTAAATCTACCTGAATCCTGAAACCTGAATCTGCTTAAGCTCTGAAAATCTGAAATCAAGAACCTGAACTATGTATAAGAGACTTGCATCTGATTTATATTAGTAGCTACATTTGTTTTATGATTGACCTGAACGACCCCTCAAAAATTCCTGAACAATTTCCTGGCACAAGTTTCCTCATTACGAGGGGCTTGTTGCATCTGAAAAAGGGTTCATGAGCAGCGATGGTAGGTAGGGGTTCCCATCGGCTATATTCACCGCTCTCGAGATATAGTTTACTCGGAAGGTATTTTAAGTTGAGGATTAAGTCATGAATTCTTGAACTTTGCATATAGAAGTTAGAGAGAGACACAACATTCGTTCTTGAAACTGTTTTCACACATTTAGAAATAAATCTTACATATGATTTCCGCACCTAAATTGGTTTATTATCTCGCTTATATGTTTGACAAGCTATATTCCAATATTTGTTTTGAAACCATGTTAGTTAAAGTAAAATCGTAGATGTCTTTCTTCTATCGAGCTTTGTTGGTGTCACGAGTTCGGTATTGGCGTGGCTATTAATTTGTGAGGGTGATCCACGACTACGTGCTGAGGAAGAGCTTGAGGTTCCTCTGAGGAGTTTTCGATATAGAACTTCTTGATTTTCTTATTTGTGGTGAGAGTTAGACTTGAATTTGTGGGCCCATTTTAGTTGGATACCATAGTTCTATATTTGACATTGATTTACATTATGAGCCATGTTTCGATGATGGTCGGCCATCATCGGTGGTTCTTTACTTTTAATTGCTTAGCATTTATTTTAGCTATGGATATTTATTGCTTTACTACGATATGTGCCTGTTTGTCCTTTATCGTTTATTCGATAGGGTTGGCGAACCGCCTTTCCTATACGAGGATTGGAAAAGTCGTTAAATCAGTTTGGTATCGAGCCATGGTTTTAGATTCTCTAAGGACCCATGAGAACTAAGTGATCCGATTCGCATCGAGTCGTCGTTAGGTCCGAATCACTAGTCTGCTTTGTGATTGTCTTTACAATCAATGTTGGTGATGTTGTGGTGTTCACAATGACAGATCGATGTATGGCCCCAAGATTTAGAGGCGAGGCGGTAGGGCGATGCCTTTAGAGGACATTCTGAAGGTGTCGGTACATCAAGGAGTTGCCTTCGATCCGGTTCTAATGGTCCTATAGGGCCGGAGTTGATAGAGGTCGGGTGAAAGAATGGAACAAGTGTTGGAAAGTCCACCAACATTGCTCGACAAACGCATCTATGGCTCGTGATGCTACAATCGCCAGACAAGCGAGCTGATTTCTGGACAACAACAACAATCATCGAGTTTGCGAATTGGGGAGGATGAGACCTCCGAATTTTACAGACCCAGGCAGATGGAAGTTTGAAGGTTGGTTGGATGAGATGGAAAAAGATCTTTGAGGTGCTTGATTGCAGATGTCGAGAAAGGTTAGATGGGCAACCTTCAAACTGGATGGACAGCTGGACCATGGTGGAAGTCCGTGGCTGAACAAGGAGCAGGAGTTTCAATACTCCTTGGACATGGGCTGAGTTTATCGAGGCGTTCAACGATCGATTACTTTCCCAAGATCGTTAGGAATCGGATGGAAGTTCATTCGAGTTCATGAAGCGGGGACAATGTCGGTCGTGAGTATGGAGATGAGTTCACGCGACTTTCAAGGTTTGCACCTCAACATGTGGCCACCGATATGATGAAGGCGGAAAATTTCAGGGGTCTTAGGCCGAGTATATGTGGAGAGCGTGGCTATGTGGGAAATGGAAACATATGGAGGAATCTCACAAAGGCCCTCATAGCGAGAGGAAGAAATTCAAAAGCGGTTTTGAGAAGCGGCCGAACAAGACGAGGGTTGTACAAGGCGGTCGGTACTTATGAAAATAAGAGGGCCAAGTTTACAAAGCCGCCAGGTGAACCTTACTCAACTTTGCATTTTCTAGACCAACATTTTCTTGGACCGACCCTTATCAGATTGGCGGCATCATCACACATGCGGTCAAATCTGCGACAGTGAGTTCTAATGCTAGTGGAGCTTGGTGTGGGGATCCTCTCGTGCACCATCTTTTGTTTGGTCACTATGTGCCTAAAAAAGGAAACCACACAAGACCGAGGATTGTAGGAGGAACACTGAGAGGCGTGTTTTCGGTGTGGCGCAATTGGACACATGGTTAAGGATTGTCCTCAGGAGGACAAGGGAAGAACTAGTTCAGCTTCTACTCAAAGATCGACCCGACCTACTGTTCAAGGTCGAGCTTATGCCGTGATGGCTCAAGAAGTCAAACATCGAGCAGCGTGATTCAAGGTATTATTAAAAGTTGAGATGTCTTCTTATTTTATGTGTTATATATTGCTTGATATTTAATAAATTTTGTTTATAAGTTATGGATGAATACACATTAGAAACTTTTAATTGAAACGCTTGTCTATACTTAGGTACCCTTTTTATGCATCGGGGGAGCGATGTATGCAAAACAAGCGAGTGTTGATAGACCACAGGTCTACACATTCTTTGTTACTCCATTGTTATTTGAAGTTGGGAATCATTCCCAAGGCCCTTGATTTCATCTTGGCAGTGTCAATTCCTACGGGCAACTCAGTGAGCACCGATACCATGTGTCAATCAGTGATTGTGATGATCGAAGACCACGAGACAGTGGCTGATTTGATCATTTTGAGCATGGAAGGGTTTGACGTGATACTAGGGATGGATTGGTTATCTACTTACCATGCGAGCGTGGATTGTCTTCGAAAGATTGTAACATTCCGCCCGCCGAAGAGAAAATCTTTTCGATTTTACGGAGTCAAATCTTGTGTGATACCGTTTATCTCAGCCATTCGAGCAGACCGTATGATGAGGAACGGGTGTTGTGGTTATCTGGCCTACTTGCAAGATCATAAGGAGGAGAAGAAAAATATTACAGATATTACGATTGCTTGCGAGTATTCAGATGTTTTTCCTGAAGATCTACCTGGATTACCACCTGACAGGGAGATTGAGTTTGCGATTGAATTAGTGTCGGGTACTGAACCAGTATCAAAAGCTCCGTATCGAATGGCGCCTGCAGAATTGAAAGAGTTGAAGGAGCGACGAGAACGCTAGATAAGGGCTTTATTAGACCGAAAGTGTGTCACCGGGGAGCACGGTTCTATTTGTAAAGAAGAAAGAGCGGTTCAATGCGGCTTTGCATCGATTCGCTACTAAATAAGTTGACAATTAAGAACCGTTATCCACTTCCAAGAATTGATGATCTGCTCGATCGCCATAAGGAGCAAGGTTCTTCTCAAGATCGACTTGAGGTCGCTACCATCGTTGAAAGTTAAGTCTCAAGACATTGGAAGATGCGTAACCGATATGGGCACTACGAAGTTCTTGGTCATGCCATTTGGGTTGACAAACGCTTTTAGCGTCATTTATGGACTTGATGAACCGGATATTCAAGTCACATTTGGACAAGTCTGTAGTAGTTTTTGTAGATGACATCCTCATCTATTCAAAGACGCGAGAAGAACATGAGCAACATCTGCGAGTGGCTCTACAAACCCTTAGAGACCATCAGTTATATGCAAAACTTAGTAAGTGTGAGTTTTGGCTTGAGCAGGTCAGTTTCCTAGGCCATGTTATCTACGAGACCGGTATTACAGTTGATTGACCAAGATTGAGTCGATGAATTAGAACAACCAAAGACCGTTACAGAGGTTCGTAGTTTCCTCGGTTTGGCAGGATACTACAGAAGGTTTGTGGAGGGCTTCTCCAAGATATCAGGTCCTCTTACACAACTTACGAAGAAGAATACTAAATTTGATTGGACAGAGCAGTGTGAGCAAAGTTTTCAGGAACTCAAGAAACGATTGACTACTGCGCCAGTACTTGCTATACCATCAGGCAGGGGAGGCTTTGCAATATACAGTGATGCATCATATGGGGTTTAGGCTGTGTGCTTAACCAGAATGAGAGAGTCATTGCTTATGGGTCTAGACAGCTGAAAGACCATGAGAAGAATTACCCGACGCATGATCTTGAGTTGGCGGCTGATGATTTTTGCTCACGAAGATGGAGGCATTACCTTTATGGGGAGACCTTGATATATTTACCGATCATAAGAGCCTCAAGTATCTCTTCTCACAAAAGGAGTTGAATATGAGCGTCGATGGATGGAGTTCTTGAAAGATTATGATTGTACCATCCGTACCACCGGAAAGCAAGCGTAGTGGCGGATCGTTAAGTCGAAAGTTCTGCTCAGTTATCACATCTCACCGCAAGGGTGCGACGATGGCATCTTTTGGAAGATATGGCTCTAAGTAGCATGAGATTTGACGTAAAAGGTTCAGGTGCATTAATGGCTACGCTGGTGATTCGTTCCACCCTCTATGAGAACATTCGCAGACTTCAGATGACGGATGATGAATTTATGGCTATCAAACGGGATGTGATTGGGGGAAGCAAAATAGATTTTTCTATCAAAGATGATGGCACTTTGTTGTTTAGAAACCGGGTATGCGTACCAACTAGTACTGAGCTTCGGGACACTATTTTGGAAGAGGCTCATAAGTCTATGTACGCTATTCACCCTGGCAGTACCAAGATGTACCAGGACTTAAAGAAAAGCTTCTGGTGGAGAGGTTTAAAGAAAGATGTCGCTGTGTATGTCTCGAGATGTCTTGTGTGTCAGCAAGTAAAGGTGGATCATCGAAATCCGGATTTGCAACCACTACCGATACAGTGGAAATGGGAGGCCATTTCTATGGACTTTATTTTGGGATTGCCAAGAACATTAAGAAAATACAATGCCATCGGGTCATTGTGGATCGATTGACTAAGTCACACTTCCTTCCTTATAATCGTCGTATCGCCAACAAGCTCAGAATTATATATCAAGGAGATAGTTGCATGGTATACGGTCAGATGTCGTGTCGATAGAGACCGATGTACACATCTCGGTTTTGAAACGATTTCAAGAAGGAATGGGCTCTAGGCTCGATTATAGTACATCATTCCATCCTCGCCGATGGGCGCGGTGAGAGGGTGAATCGATTATAGAAGATATGTTACGTGCTTGCATGTTGGATTTTCGAGGGTCATGGGACCAACATTTACGATCGAGTTCGCCTACAATAACATTACCAACTAGCATCGGCATGGCACCCTCTGAAGCTTTGTATGGACGACGGTGCGAGTCTCCGCAATTAATTGGGAAGAAGTGGGTGAGAAACTCATTTTAGGTCCCGAGATCGTGGAGAATACAACCAAGACAGTTCGGTTAATCCGTGAGAGACTACGCATTGCTCAAAGTCGGAGCTATACCGATCCGAAAAGAAACCATGTTGAGTTTAAGGTGGGAGATAATGTATTTGTCAAAATCTCTCCTACAAAAGGCGTGATGCGTTTTGGGAGCGTGGGAAGCTGAGTCCGCTATATGTTGGACCTTCGAGGTATTGGGCCGAGTCGGCGAGGTTGCCTATCGAGTAGCCTTGCCACCGCATGCCTATCGAAAATGCACAACGTGTTTCATGTGTCCATGTTACGAAGATATGTTAAGGACCCGACTCACGTGTTGGACTACTACCCCATTGAGCTCCAAGAAGACCTATCCTTGGTTGAGGAACCGTCTGAATCTTGGATCGTAAAGAACAAATCTTACGGACAAAGAACATTCCCTTAGTACTCGTGAAGTGGCGGAACCATTCTTCAGAGGAAGCCACATGGGAGCGTGAAGCGGAGATTCGCGAGCAATTTCCACAACTTTTCGAGTGAAGGTATATTGTAAACTATAGTTATGTAAGAAAACCATACGTACCTTTAAATTCTTGAATTTGCTTCTAAAAAAAAAAAAAAAAAAAGGAGAATTTCTTCAAATTCTTCAATGTTAAATTGGTTCATAACATCGATGCTTTACATATATATCTATAACGATCACACAATAAAATCTTAAATGTCATATTTATTCATTCTCGGTTAGAACCAGTATATCCATTGGAACCCGTGTCATCGCTAGAATATGTTACTGTGCACGTGATCATGCTTTTGAATAAGTGTTCGATTCGACATCCAAATCTCTGCACAAATAATTACCAAAAGGGTGAGGTAGGTGTGTGTGCTAGGTTTGTGTCATGGTGAAGTATATTTCCAGGCACGTGACACTTGGGAAGGTATGCATCCATGTACGGATGCAATCCTCTATGGCAGTATGGGATGCCACATAGACATCCAGTTACTACGGATCCAGAGCCCTTGAAAGCGTGCTTGGTGAAGCCTACGCATCGCGACCAAAGTTCTTTGACTTTAGTTGTTTCGATTTTACTTTATAATCTTTGGTGTTAGGATAAGGACTTACCTGATTTGGTTTAGCTATCCGTATATTTTCGAGGGCGAAAATATTATAAGGGGGCGAGAATGTAATAACCCAAATTGTTTAACTTTATTTAATGGTATTAGATGATGTTTAACGCTCCACACCGGAATATACCCACTTTAGAAATAGTCAAAATTTTTATATACATATCAATATTAGACTCATTGCGGAGTACTTGTCGATACGATTCCAACGATATATAATTTGTCGATTTTCGATAAGAATATAAAAAGTTATGCCCGTTTGAAGAGTGAAGCGGGTTAAAGGGCACAATTGTAAATTCGGGAGAGAATCACCATTTACCTTGGTGCTTACACAAAGCGCTGGAGCAAAACCTCTTCTCAAGCTTTTCAAGTCACGTATGAATTCTACTTGCGTGAAAAAAACTCTTAATTAGAGTTAACCTATACAGGGAATTAGATATATATTTACTTCTTCTCTCAGTTGTCTTTCTTATTCCCTCTTCTCTGCAAAAGCTCTGACAGTGCCATCTTTCATAATTCCTCGTCGGATCTTTATCGATTTTCGATCTTATCAGAGAATCTTACACCATCAAAGTTTCTCATCGCTGCGACCAATTTATCGTAAGAAAGGAATTCTCGCGAAAAGACTCGGGCATATCGTCTCTCGAATCCGATCTCCATCAACCCAAATCATCGTAGGATTCGAATCACGCTTCAACAGGTGGGTGCCTCTAAATCCATCTTAAATTATTCAGTTATTTCTTAAAAAGAAAACCCTAATTTTTCCTTAAGTTTTGATAAATTTCGGGTCTTAAAAACATAGAAATTAGGCCCAAAATCGATAGATCGTTTTTCCCGATTTTCGTGAAATTCGCCAAACTCTTCAATGAACTACCTCGTATTTTAGCCATAAATTTTTATCCCGAACTCCGATTAAGAAGATTCTTTTTGCGTTGGAAAGATAATAGAAAAATCTACAACTTTCATGTTTTGACCAACTCATGAATCAATCGTCTTGATGGTTAAAAAAATATGAGAATGTTACGTCAAATCGCTCGAGCGAGCTATTATCATCGCCGGCGGTATCACCGAACTCCGACATTGCCTTAGTAGTTTAGTCATAACTTTTTATCCCGAACTCCGATTGAGACGATTCTTTTTGCGTTGGAAAGATAATAGAAATATCTACAACGTTCATGTTTTGACCAACTCATGAATCAATCGTCTTGATGGTCAAAAATATATGAGAATGCTACGTCAAATTCTAGGATTGGCGCAACTTGCCTGTTTTGACTTGTTTTTGAGGAAACACTTAAATAGGTCTATATTATTAGTAATTAGAGTTAATCTTAATACATGAACGTATATTGTGATGTAGATTGAGGGCGAGAGGCCATCAATAGGACCTTGCTTGACTTCGCATTACTCCGAAGTTTTGGTAGGAGAATCTCATCTTTACTGATTTTTATTTTAATTCGCATGGATATTTTGAATTAAAATCTTCGAACTTGCATATGCCATTGAAATCACATCTGTAAATTGAAATTGATATGAATGACTAAAAATCTAAATCTACCTGAATCCTGAAACCTGAATCTGCTTAAGCTCTGAAAATCTGAAATCAAGAACCTGAACTATGTATAAGAGACTTGCATCTGATTTATATTAGTAGCTACATTTGTTTTATGATTGATTGACTGAACGACCCTCAAAATTCTGAACAATTTCACGCACAAGTTTCCCTCATTACGTAGGGGCTTGTTGCATCCTGAAAAAGGGTTCATGAACGACGATGGTAGGTAGGGGTTCCCATCGGCTATATTCCTGCTCTCGAGATATAGTTTACTCGGAAGGTATTTTAAGTTGAGGATTAAGTCATGAATTACTGAACTTTGCATATAGAAGTTAGAGAAACTAAGACACTGAGACACTGCATCTGTTCTTGAAACTGTTTTCACACATTTAGAAATAAATCTTACATATGATTTCCGCACCTAAATTCAGTTTATTATCTGCTTATATGTTTGACAAGCTATATTCCAATATTTGTTTTGAAACCATGTTAGTTAAAGTAAAATGCCGTAGATGTCTTTCTTCTCGAGCTTTGTTGGTTAGCTCACTCGACTATCGTCCGAGTTCGGTATTGGCGTGGCTATTCAAATTTGTGAGGGTGATCGACTACGTGCCTGAGGAAGAGCTTGAGGTTCCTCCTGAGGAGTTTTTCCCAGTATAGAACTTACTGATTTTCTTATTTGTGGTGAGAGTTAGACTTGAATTTGTGGGCCCATTTTAGTTGGATACCATAGTTCTATATTTGACATTGATTTCTGTTATGAGCCATGTTTCGATGATGGTCGGCCATCATCGGTGGTTCTTTACTTTTAATTGCTTCCGCATTTATTTTAGCTATGGATATTTATTGCGCTTTACTCTGATATGTGCCCTGTTTGTCCGGCTTATCGTTTATTCGATAGGTTGGCGAACCGGCCTTTCCTATACCTGAGGGATTGGAAAAGTCGGGTCGTCACAGAACCCCTCTTACTCATCATCATCACCACCATCTTGTTTCTACTATTTAGGGTTGGCTAAACCTCTCACTTCTCCTCTTTGTATATAACATGATCCAATATTCATGGCTTCCAAAAGCTTTACAATTGTTTTTTTTTCTATATCAAACCCTTTAAGTCATTGGAACTAATGCAAAGCTAATCCCTAATAGGCTCCTAATAAGCCGCCTCCTCACCTAATTCTCCTTTCTCTAATCGCAAAATGCACCTTGTTCTCTAGCAAAAAAAAAACCATTTTTATAACGTAAAGCGCTAGTTTGCCCCAAATCAGTCATTCGGAGGTTGGAACAGATAGAGCGAAATTTTCTTTGGGAAGAAGGTTCGGGCCTCAATAGGAAATATCACCTTGTTAGTTAGGAGATTTGCTAGCTGCCGCTGGTATTAGGGAGGGCTGGCAATCATAAGCTTGAAGTTGGTTAATATTGCGTTGGCAGACACATGGTTTTGGCGAGCAGGGTCGGCTATTGAAAGGAACGGTCTTTGGCTAGCTATCTTGGTGGAAAAGTATGGTTGGATGGATGGGTTTTGGGGTGTTAGCACTTCGATTAATAGTCGGGTCTCTAATTGGTGGAAAGGTATTTGTTCCACCTGGAAAGCCTTTGCAAGGGGTATTCGGTTCATCTGGGGCGAGGGGACTAGGATTAGATTATGGGGCGACATCTAGATTGAGTATTAGCCTCTGAAGGAAATATTTGCTGCCATTTATTCTATTACTAGAAACCCCGACGCCTTGGTGGCTGATCTTTTTACGGAAAATGGTGGATCGGTGTCTTGGGAGGTGCCTACAAAGCCGTCGCTTAGGGAGGAGTTGAGGCCCTTCTAGGAGTTACTATCCAGTTTATCTCTCACGGTCAGGAATCGTGCCAGAGCTGATGTGAGAATATGGATGCCTTCTAAATCCAGATCTTTCTTTGTCAAATCGTTTTACCAGATGTTGGCTGGTCGCCCCCTCTATCGGTGTGATTGGGCTAAGCTATGAAAATCCCCGATCCCTCACAAAGTGAGGTTCTTTTCATGGACAGTTCTCAGGGGGTCGTATTCTGACGGTGGATCAGCTGATCCGAAGGGGCAAGGAGCTGCCTAATCGTTGTGTTATGTGCCATATCTCCGACGAATCAGCGGCGCATTTGTTCCTCCACTGTCAGGTGGCGCACTAGATTTGGGGATCTGCCCTCAGTTTGTTCGATATGTCTTGGGTCTCCCGGGACTCCGTCCCTAGCCTCCTCATGTCCTGGTCGGGCATTAAGTTAGGAGGTCAGGCGGGAGTGCACTGGAGGGTGGCTGTTTTTGCGGTCTTGTGGGGCATTTGGTTAGAGCGTAATGCCCATATTTTTCGTAAGATTCACCGTCCGATAGGGATGATCCTCAAAGGGATAGCGGACCTCATGTGCTCCTGGATTATGTTGATTAACGGTGGGGCTCTATTAAGTCCGGATTGTATCGATCCGGGGTAGTGTACCCCCCCCCCTCCCCCCCCCCCCCCCCCTTGCCTTTAGGCTTTTGGTGTTTTTTTCTTTTTAAGCTTTTCTTTTTGTATGGATTCCAGCTCCTCGTTGGCTTTTCTTTATATTTGGCGTGCTTTTACCGATCAAAAAAAAAAAATATGTAAAAGTGCAAATCCCATCCTAGAACCCAAAAATGGGAATTATTGTAGAAATATTATCCAAATAATCCATGCTGCAGAGATTTTTCCTGTTTAAGCTATAATACAGGAAGCTAAAAGAATAGAACTTCATTTAATATTGTAAAATTTTCGAGATGATCATATAGGTTGGATTATGAAAGAGATTGGGAAATTACCCCAAAAGGAACACCCCACCAGGTTTAAATAAATAACATATATGACAATGAAAGTCAAAAGCACTAAAGACCCAATCAACTTTAGCCAACATGGGTAATACACTTTTTTTTTTGATCGGTCATTTCAATGCGGTAAACTGAGTTGCCATTTAGGAAAAACTTTGCATAAAGCCTAGTACTTTAAATAAAAAAGCTTCAGTACTTCAAAACCATTTGCACAATATGAAATATTTTAAATTACTTTTCATGACATCAATATGTATACTTTTCATCTTTTCATCAGGTAGTTTCTCAATTAGCTCTCTAATAGCTCCCTTTAATATATTGTAATTTTTTTATTGGTGTGTCACTATAGTAGAATTTTCTGAATTTGCTGTGACAAACGCCTACATACCTGGGACACTTAGCACCCGTGCCATGTGCCTAGATAACACTGTTATGCTGAAATTTGAGATACGTTGGAAGGTTGACTTCCCTTTTATTTTGTTGGAATTTCCTCGAACAAAAATGACTAGTGGAAGATGTGATATAAAATTCTATTAGGTGATGATTAAGAACCTGATCTGATTCTGATGGTAGTTCAAAGAATAGTACATACTTAATGCAAATCGGAACTATTGTGTAATCACATACATGGTTTAAAATCTTAGGGCCTGTTTGGACAGCTGTCTTCCCACAAAACATCTATGCATGAAAGTAGGAATTTTGCAACTCTTGCACTTACATATTACTGTCAAATTGCAATAGAGCTAAAAACCATGCATGTTGTGCATTTATCCAATAGTTCAAGTGGGCAAAATGTGGATTGCATCATTTAAAAAAAGAGTTTTTTACACGAGAGGGCTCCACCTATACCGTATTTACCTGCTAGGGTCTGACGTTTCGCTTATTACCTAGTAGAGTCTGAAACCCTCGACTTTTTCTTATTTTTCTTGAACCTTTGAAATAGGGACTATAATTGGCATATGTTGAAATCCAACTAAAGTGAAAAAATGAGTTAGACAAAAATGCCCCTACAGTCTCCAATTGAGACTGATCAATCGGTCCCATGTGAGACCGATCAATCGGGCTCATATGAGACCCATAGGTATTATAATAAATTGGTCAATCTCATATAAGACTGATCGGTCTCATGTGGGAGGAATGATCTCATATGGAACTAATTGGTCCGTTACCAGACCAATCTGTCTCAAATGAGACCGACGCGATCGCTCTTATAGTGGACTAGTCTCATAGCATGGGCCCCTGACGGCTATTCGAAAAGCAATAGGGGGGCTTTCGACCTTATTTTTATTTCTGTTTTATACTTCTCAGTCTCTTTCCTCCATCTTACCTTTTTGGACTCTCATTCCCCTTAGTCTTCAGGCTAAGCTTTCTATGCTTAGTCGAATGCTGTTTTCGGGGAGCGGCAGAAGGAAAAGAGGCTCCTAGCTAAAGGTGCTTGTCTCGCCCGATTGGATTTGCCATCGCCCATCGATTCCCTGGACGAATGATCTCATATGGAACCGATCGTAACAGACCGATTGGTCTGAAATGAGAGCGACTCGATCGCTCTTATAATGGACTAGTCGGTCATACGAGTCCAGAAGGAAAAGAAGCTCCTAGCTAAAGGTGCTTGTCTCGCCCAATTGGATTTGCCATTGCCCATCGATTCCCTGGATGAATGATCTCATATGGAACAGATCGGTCTGGTACCAGACCGATCGGTCTCAAATGAGACTTACTCAATCGCTCTTATAGTGGACCTTAGTTGCACGAAGCGGCATGAAGCGTGTAGTAGGTTGGGAGCGAGAGCTTCATGAAAAGATTAAAATTGCATAGTTTTAAGGTCGAAAGTGGGAGCGGGTGCGAGATTCTGAAGCGGGAGCGGCACATTAAGTAGAAGGTTCCTGCTACTAGGTAGTGGACTAGTCGGTCATACGAGTATGATTGATCAGTCTCATATGGAGACTGTAGGGGCATTTTCATCTAACTCATATTTTCACGTAAGTTGAATTTGAGCACATGACAGTTAATAGACCCTATTTCAAAAGTTTAAGAACAAAAAACAATGAGACCCTCTCAAGTAATAAACAATAGGTGAGACCCTGGCAGGTAATTAGCGCAGAGTTCGAACCCTCTCAAGTAATTTGCCCTTGAAAAAATGAGGCAATCCATGTTTTAACATGCTGTCCAAATGGTGGCCCTAGATTTCGAACATGCTATGTATTGAACATGCCTGATACTGAAATGAGATGATACGTATTCGGCAAAGCAAACTTGTATCAGACAATACAAGTTCCAAAATGCCTATACAGACTTGCATCACAAAATACAGGGGTGATCCATGCTTGAAACACAATACATATATTCCAAGATGCATTTTTTTAGATGGTATTTTAAACAACGATCACACACTACTTTAATCATCAAAGAAATCACTCTTAGTAACAAATCATAAACAAGAGCGAGAAGGTCTACGCACCTGAGCGGCTCAAAGGACTATCGGGCGCGTTCAAAAACTCAACAAAGAATTTCTCCATCACGTCTGCATTGTAATTTAATGATGGACGATCAGAATAACCCAGACCTGGCCAATCAACTATCGTGGCACGCCAATTGGCGTCCCCATTCCGTGCAACTAAATCTTCAGCAACTAATCTCCATTCCTCCACAGTACTAACATCTGAAATTGTGGGTACCATAAGAATACTCTTCTGAGGCTTTGAACTCTCCCCTTCGTGTTCTTCGTAGTAGACATTAACGGAATTATCTTGAAACTTCCATTGCCAACTACCAGTCTGAAAGCCAAGAGCGACAATAAGCCGATTGAAAGAATTCACTAGTCAATTCAGATAGTTATAACAATAGAGATGTTACTCACTTGATTTGATTTTAACTAACAAGTAACAACGTTTAAGAATTCAATGCAAGGTATCAGTATCAGTATCGGTTATTGGTCCATCTTGGAACGATATATATTGGCCGGCACGGATACAGTATCGCCGGTACCATATCGGCCAATATTTTGATTTTTTTTTTTTTTAAAGAAAAAAATATATTTGTAGCGGTCAGTCTCGGCCGATACTGACCCGTAACTGTCCGATACCGATGCCACCCTAATACCTGTATCGGGGTGGTATCGGTATTGGTTCTTGACGAAATCGATACGTATTGGTGTGGGCTGAGTTTTGATACCATCATCCAATGCTTGATTTGAACTCAATGAGTCACCTGAAAGAATCACCACTCAATTCAGATTGTTACATTATCACTACTGATATCATCACCATATGATCTTAATTAACAATGTTTAAGAATTCAGTGCTGGATTCGAACTCAATGTGTATCTAGTTTGAGTCAATTTGAGTTACCAATGGACGCGCCTGTGTACCACTTCACATAACATTATGGACTGATCAAAGTGTAAGCTATTGATCTGATGATTAAGACACTTTCAATCAGTGTGACTTCTTGACCTATGGCATTGGACGGTCCAGAACAACCATAAACGCTGACCAATAAGACCTACAAAGTGTAACACTTACTAAATGGCCTTGTATCCTAAATGTCCAAAATTTTGATAATTCAATTCCTAATGTAGGATCAAAGAAGCTCATATTCCACACATTAAATCTTCTTTAATCCAAAAATATAACAAAATCGAATATAACCTAATCAATTATATAATAAAAATCATAAGAATTGTATCAAATTATAACATTTTGATAATTCAATTCCTAATTTAGGATCAAAGAAGCTCATGTTCCACACATTAGATCTTATCGAATCCAAAAATGTAACAATATCGAGTACAGCATAGATAATTATTTTTAACTTAAAAGCACCACAATTGGATCAAATTATAGCTAATCTTACAAAATTCACATGGAAATGAAGCAAAATTAAGCATCTTGTAATTTTACTTACTTTGAAAGGGATCGAGTGTTTTTCGACTAGGGCGACCTTCGAAGAATTCAAAGAAGAAGAAATGGGTTTGATTGCTAGGGTTTTTCCAATCCGGTGACGGGTTGGAAAAGAAGGGGTAGGAGACAAGCGATCAATAGTTTTGAAGGAGGAGAGGTAGAGAGTTGCAGAGGACGCCATTAAAGAGGGATTTCGAGATCTGTGGTTAGAATTATTTGGGTTTCTCGATCGATCGAGATCGAGAGAGAGGTGTGGAAAAGGCAGAAGAAGAAGAAGAGGATCGCTTGTAAGGCGCATATAAAATACTGTTATATATGTAATCTATATAAACGGCTGTTGACCGATCAGGGATCAGATATTCTTAGTAACGGGTATGGGTATTTGCAACGGGCCGGGCCGGGTTGCAGGCTATTCTTTTAAAAATAAAATTTATACATATTTATTTTAAAGGTAAATTTTTTTTTTTTAATAAATTAATTATAAATCTAACTTTGATATAAGTCATGAGAGTAATTTAGTAACCATATTATAAAAAAAAATATTTTTAAATAAAACTAAATATACCATTTACAATGGGTACTCGGGTCAAACTTAAGCGAGCTTTACATCATTAACCTTGTTGCCAGCCCGATTATTTTCGGGTCTCAATTTTTTAAAAAAGAAGGGGAGTCAATCCAACCCAACCCGGTATAATATTTGTCTAATTGTGCAATACCAGACTTCCTGATTTTAAAACGTGTCATATTCAAAAGGGGAAGGGGTTCACTAATAATCCGGGGTTCAAGATGAATTTCCAACCGATATAAAATTAAAGCATTTCATTAGGTGATTCCTTTCAAGGCTTCTATGATCAAAATGATTCTAACCCCAAGGCTTCTATGATCAAAATGATTCCAAAGGAAATTCCTTTCAAGCATCTCTTTTAATTTTTTTTCCTAACCTAAATCGGGTCAGTGAACCAGGACATGAAGTACGGTCCGAATTTATTGGGTCATATTTTCGAGATTAATAAAGATTTTGAATATTGACTATCTACCATTGCCATCATCTTGCCGAGGCTTGCTTTCTCCAACCCATTTTGTTCAGAGCTAGGGTGTTAATTTTGCATACATACAATATATGTATTGTTAGAATTTGTAGGATCTAGGCTTGAATTACACGATCAAAATATACTCTTTTCAAGAACACACGTACCTTGTATTTATTATCGGATCGCCGTATGAGTGATCTCTTTAATGAAGCTGATGATCTCTGCCAAAGAATCCGAAACCACATTACCTCTCGTCTTCTCTAAGTTTAGCCTCTAGATAGGAATGAGCTAGGGTTAGAGGAAGAAGGGACGGTGGTCTCCTTATATAGCCACCTTTTTTTCCTAACCCATCAAGGAAAGAGAGTGGAGACATATCACTTATATTAGGAAACTACTTCCTATTGCCTCGAGATACGTATGGTCAAAAGTCCAACCCAGATTTTAATAGAAAAACCAATATGGATTAAGGTATTGATCACAAAAAATCTAACATTCTCCCACTTGGTCTATACCTTAACTCATCTAAACATAATTTTTTTTTTTTTTTTTTGAAAATGACTCTCTGGGCTGACAAACTCTTAAAAGCGGATGACCATCCATTTTATATTTTAAAAAATCATTAACCCCAACTACCTCGATGCTTCGTAACAACCACCCAAATTCAATAATGATACTAGTAAAGGATCATGGTGCACAGAGTATTCCATCTTACGAATCGACACTAGACAATTCATGGTCACAAAACTAGCATCATTAATGGACTTAAGTCTTTACTTAGTGATATCAGACAACTTACATATCTGTACAGTTTTTATATTTGTCCAACTTCATACCCCAGGGTATGTCTTTCTGATATCTTACTGGCTCCCCGCCTGTGACTCACGTCACCAATCTAACAGAAAGAAGGTTTACCAATGTGGTGCCTAATCACATCTAACCTAAGCAAAATTCAGGCATAACGAGGTACAACCTCACCATCATGCCATGTGATAAAATTTTCATGCATATGGATAGAGTATAATCACATATACTCTCCAGAGTACGTGCACAAAATTAAAATATATGATGCATCAACTAACTAATATCAGATAGACAACTCCCACTAAAATTATGCAGTTAAAACTAATTTGATATGAGCATCACAATTCTAAGATTCGTTATAACTGTTAACAACTACAAGCTCCTACTAATTTGACCATTCATAATAGCAATCAATAAACAACAAGATTAACTTAACATCAATTATTTATAATCATTTAATTAAATTTACGCAAATCAAGTCTATTAAAATAAATGTCAAAGTACTAATTAATGTCTTGCAAAAATAAATAAATAAATAGCGGAAGTATGATTTCAGTTATGGGGCTTCTCGGGCTGAGCCGACTTCTCTGGTTGAGATGTTCCTCCTTTAACCTGTTTCAGCAGATTTTTAAATATATAGCAATCGCTCTGAAGATGCCCCTTTTTCTTGCAATGCCAACATTCTAAATTTTCAGCTTTGACTTTCTTATTTGAATTCTCTGCTCCAACTTGCTTTCGATTGAAGTTCTGATTATGATTCCTTTTAAAAATCTTTCGACTTGACCCACTTACCGTCAGATGTGCAAACTCAACTTTAGCCACTTTTAAACGCTTCTCTTCGGTCACACATAGGGAAATTAATTAGTTAAGATCTCATTTTGTCTCTTGAGCATTATAGTTCACCTTAAAAATATCAAATGAAGACGGAAGCGAATAGACAACTAAGTGAACAAGTAGATCATCACCAAAAGCAGTTCCTTGTTCCCTGAGCCCTATGGCACACTTTGACATCTTTAAAATGTGCTCACGCACATTTCCATTTCCATTATATCGCATGTTAACTAATTGTGTAAGATAAGAGTACTCTAGAGACTTTCGCGTACCCACAAACTGATATTTAATATTTTTCAAGAGTTATTTTGCCGTAGCTGTAGGATTAAACCCACCTCTAAGAGTCTGATTAATTGATGAACGAATCATCATCATAGCCATACGATTAGTTTTTTCCCATTTAGCAAAATAATTCTTCTCTAATTCGGTAGAACTCGTAGTGGGTGTGGGAGGTTTATCCTCAGTGAGGATAAAATCATAGTCCATATATCCTAATAATATATCAATGGCCATACGCTACGATGAATAGTTGGAGCCATTCAGAGGCTCAACACTTGCTAGTTGCTTCTGAATAATAGATCCATCCATAGCTCTATATAGAAATAAAACATTATATATCACTAGCAAAATAAAAAAATATGCCGATTATGCATATAAACTTTTATCAATCACTTTAACTATATATCACTAACGATTTAATTAGAATATGTCATGATCACATGTCCTCGAAGATTATGTTATGACCATATGTCACTAAATGTTCACTGTGAACTATGACCAAATGTCACTAACTATTCTTCGAAGATTTAAATTCTGATTTAGGGTCAAATCTAAATTAATTTGGTGTCAACTATGAACAACTTTCACTCTTTGGGACAACCAGTTGCCATGTCTCAGTATCACCTTTGGGCAGAAACTTTAACATACAGTTTGTTTCCCAAGATCGTGTTTGAGAAAACACGCATAGACCTAATCACTTGTGTCGTATGATTGATCCAGACTCTCTATCAGCTTTGGTCAGAAAGATTATCCTTCTCTCCCCTACGCACTCATGACCGTTCTATTCACTCTACTTATATGAAATTTCTAAATCAGCTTTGGCCAGAAGTTAGAAATCTCATAGAAGCATGTGCCAACCCAATCTTAATGAGACACAAGTATCAAGATTCAAAAGTCACGTAGCTTACATAGGTGGTCACAATTGGGCAGACCTCGGCCTATTTCAGCTACGTATTCTCGAACGATCGTTTTACCGGTTTACCTTGATCCCTAAGGTACAACCTAAATTTCATTCAGCCATATCAAGTCTGATTCAAGGTTTCAAAAAATTCATTTTCATGTATATACACATTTTGCTAACTAATCTTCTTTTGAAAGATAAATCAATGCCACACATTATATTTGATGAATAAATTAATCAAAATCAAATAATTATAAGATACATATGCATTAAGTGAAGAAATTATCTATAATCATCAAACTATGATTATATGGGCATGCATGTCACATCTAGTCAACATCGTCAATAGAGCATTGAAAAGCACGCATAATTTTTACCTTGAATCGGATATAATATGTTGAGAACAATCAAATAAACTTAAACCTAATTTATAAAAATCACGACACTAGGAAAGATCATCACCGTTGGGCAGAAGAATCCTTCCAAATAGCTAATCTAACTCATGTGGTCGATAAGTGCTAAAACTAATATTAATCATGGGTAATATTATGTAAGTATCAATGTTGGTGCTAGAGCACAACCTTCAATATCCAACCCTATATTTTCTTTCTCACAAAATCCAACTTTGATTAAAAGCACTCAAATACACAATAATTATCCAATTAAAAAATTGTAAAAAAGACGTCAAGTGATTAAAAAATCACAACGGAGAATTCATTTTAAAAGTTAGACCTTAAAAACAGATTCGGAATGCCCGTGAAAGTCAAAATTCATATATAATATCTGAAAATCGGACCTATAAATAGCCCAAAAATGATCCGAAAAAAATAATAATAATAAGGGAAGGAAAAAAAAAAAAAAAAGGGAAGAAGTGAAAAACCCAAGAGACGTCTAAAAGTTGGTTATTATCAGCTTCATAATTTTTGAAATCCAATAAAGCGGGTGACTCCCCTTATCCAATGGGAGTTTGATCGCAGTTGGGTCTCTGGGTCCATTTAATCCATCGTGGAAAAAAAAAAAATGGGAATCAAATATCAAACTTAAAGAGACTTAAAAGTGACAGAACTAGTAACAAGAGACAGGTCGTCTTCTTCAAGGGATTTAGTATCCAGAGACGATTGGGGTACTTTCTTCCAATACTTCTTAAATTTAGATATTAAAACAGTTGGGTAAAACGAAATCCCCCATTATAATTAGTTACACACACTAAGACCTGATCTCAGCCTTGTTTAAACAGGTTTTGTTGATTTTAGATATCGTGCATCCTAGGGTGGACACGGATTGTGCCATGTAACTACTAAATTTCTTAAATTCGGGTAAAAGCTAAAACTCTCAAGCAACAATAATTTTGCTTATAATTTAAAAATAAATAGTACATAAATCCTTTGATCGTGTGATAAAGCAAACCTGGCTCTGATACCAATTGTTAGAATTTGTAAGATCTAGGCTTGAATCACACGATCAAAATATACCTTTTTCAAGAACACACGTACCTTGTATTTATTATCGGATCGCCGTGTGAGTGATCTCCTTAATGAAGCTGATAATCTCCGCCAAAAAATCCGAAACCACGTTACCTCTCGTCTTTTCTAAGTTTAGCCTCTAGATGGGAATGAGTTAGGATTAGAGGAAGAGGGGACGGTGGTCTCCTTATATAGCCACCTCTCTTTCCTAACCCATCAAGGAAAGAGAGTGGAGACATATCACTTATATTAGGAAACTACTTCCTATTGCCTCGAGATACGTATGGTCAAAAGTCTAACCCAATTTTTAATAGAAAAGCAAATATGGATTAAGGTATTGATTACAAAAAATCTAACATGTATGACCCGAGAAAGGGCGTAGCCAGGAATTTTTGTTGGTAGAGGCTACAAATGATAACTATAATATTAGTAGTTCTTTTACTGTCGATTTGAAGTTTCTATCATAGATTTGGAGGCTTATATACAAATGAAGGTTATATGAGATACATACTTCATAGATTTAAATGGGGGCTTGAGCCTCCACAACCTTCTATATGATTACGCCACTGGACCCGAGCATGCCTTGAGCACTAGGGTCTCAACAGGGATTCAAAGCCTGAAACAAATCAGCATATTTTCAATTAATTATATAATTTTTTTAATATTTTATGAAAAAAAAGGGTCTTTAATATCTGCTGTAAATGTTGTTCAAACTACTTTGTAGACTCTTGTAAGGTAAAATGCCTCTTGAATTCGTGATTAGTCGTTGTGCCATAAAATAAAGATGTGCTCTGTGTATTTTAAATTGATAACAAATATATTTCACGTGGCATAACAATGAAGTATTTTTATATCAGGAGACTTGAGTTTGAATTCCATCCCCCCTTGAGGCCACCCTAAGGATTTATATTTTGTGCTGACCCGGCATGTGTTAAATTAGGGGTGCACACGTGTCCCTGAGATTAGGTGGGTGCTCAAAGAGGCTCAGATGCCCAAGTTATTTACAAAAAAAAAAATGATTCAGACAAGCTACAAACTCTTTCGTAGCTGCCTTTCGCTCCTCCCTACGTGTTTACCAAACACACCCTAGGTAAGTGCCTCGTGAGCAAGCAGCTGCCGGCTGAGAGCAGGCGGGGAGCATTGCCAAATGCAGACTCATTAGACTGAATCTTATGTTGGCCAAGTCTACCATTACTAAAGAAGTGATGAAAAGTATTCCACGTTTATAACAAAAGAAAAAGAGATCGGCAAAAGCAACACGAAACGTTCAAAAATATATAAGCCAGAAATAAATTTTAATATTTAAAAATAATAAATTAATTAATTACTCAAATTTTAAGCCTTCAAAACTCGTAAAAGTCAACTTATAAACAGTGGCTAAGACGTCGAAGTCCACAAGATTACGACATGAGTGTGGGTGAGGAGGCTACACGGCGTTTTAGCCCCATAGTTGGGACTTGGGAGACAAAATATGTTAAGAGAATTTGTGGGTTTTGAATTTTCAATAACTTGCAAATGAAGTTTCAACCATTACCTGTCGTCCATCAGATGATAGAGATTTTTTTCGTCTCAACCTTTCACAGATAATGAGATCACTCATCATACTCAAACTTGATTTCAAGGTCATTTAGTGGGGTGTGTGCCATATGAAATAAAAAAATTGACCGTCTGATGATACACCGATGATCTCAAGATCTATCCTGTGAAAGATTGGGATGAGAAATAATCTCCACAATTTGATTCAAAGCAGTCATTCAAAGTTGAACAAATTATCTTTAAAATGATAATAAGAGATGATTCATACTATCCGGTCATAGTACTTTAATATAAAACTTACAGCATATCTGAATAACATTAACAGCCTCTATTAAAGAGTTATCATGGGATGACTCTAATTTTATGATAATGGTAAATTTTGGGTTGAGTTTAATTTCAATAATAATATCTCATTTGAACAAATTATTGGATTAGTAAAAAATATCCGGGAGCCTAATTTTCTAGACGGTAAGGGCTTATCTTGGCCCTAGGGTGAACTCCAACTAATCCTTTAAATCTAAGTTAACGTTTATTACATCTAATTGAGACATTAACCTACTTCCATGTGACATCATAACCAACTACAGTGGTCGGATTGATTTTAAAGCAACGGATCTTAATGTGCATCAACTCAATTTTAGCTACAATTATTAGACTTTGGTGACCTACATACATAGACATCGACATCGAGACAGCGAGTTGCTATCAAGGTATTAAAATGGGTATCGATTTGTCTGAGGTCGATACGAATCAGTTGATACCGATACGTATCAGCCATTTTAAAATATAAAAAAAAATTAAATAGTCTCGACCGAAATCGAGAAGTATCGGCCAAAACTCGATATGTATCTGCCAATACGGGTCCGTATCGGCCAATACGTATCAGCGATACCGATACGTATCAATTTGGCCGAAAATCGATACATATTGGTATCAACCAATTTTTGATACCTTGGTTGGTATTACGTAAATAGCTCGAGCGCCCCCAAGTCCTCAATTTACAAGTCACTTTTTAGGACACATGGCACATGATTTCATCGAGTGTGCCTTGTGATTTGAATACCATGATCCAAAGATCTATGATGTAAAGATTCGGATGAAACTTCATCTCTATCATGGTTTTTAAGATGGATGATGGCTATCACGTAAATCTCAAAATGCACAGCTACCGTAAATTACCCATATGATCAACCTAGAACTTGTCCTTCAGGCTGTTTACCTAGTATCAACTCATAGATGACCAAGGTAATAAAATCAGTATCGATCTCGGTTATCAACTCATAGGACATGTCGAGGACCGATACAATTCGGCCGATACCAATACGTATAGGCCTTTAAAAAAAAAGAAAAAAAATCCACGTCTCGGCCGAAACAAAGATGTATTGGCTGATACGGTATCTGATCGATTTTAAATGTAACCCTTGCAAGTGCACAAGATCTATTGCAGTATGGCAACAACAAGGGTGTCGAACCCACAGGGAAACATGAATTTTTAATTAATTATTCAAGAGATTTTAAAAACGTCCCTAAGGAAGTACCAAAGGATAGATTCAGTTTATCAAAAATTTATCACACTTTTCCCAAATGCAGAAAAATAAATTAATCTAAACAACTAATTACTGATGAATCTAAGAACAGTATTTAAAGACGATCAAGGAATATGCTACCCCAGATTTGTACACCTTTTCTACCATTAAAACCCACAGTTTCATTAAAGCATCATTCACACCATCATTCATCTAGAAAAATGATTCGAAATAAAATATGATCATTAATCCGGTATACCCTATCTAAAAACAATGACTCAGCCTATCATCGCGGTATGAGTCATGTAAGAAACATAGCGTATCTCATGATGTTTAGATCACAATAATAAAAACATAATCGCTCTGCAGCCTAGATCAGCCTGCAGGTCCAGATCTAGCGATTACGGTCGTTGATACGCGCAATCAACGGTCATAACAAGCATTTAATATATTTTCAATAACACAAACTTTTAGCAAAACGATTCTATGATGACAATAATAGACTGCGGTATTAATCATAAATATTGGTACTTATCTGGGGATCGCATCTTCCCCGATCAACTGATTTAGCCGCTCATCTTTGGTGTATGATCTCCTTGTTCATTCAAAGCCATTCCTCTTTTCATTTCTTCCAAAAGATCTTTGTTTACAATGCCTTTTAGTAAACACAATCTATGCTTTCATGAACGTAAAGGAAAAATAATGCAAATCCTCGATACAATCTACCCAGATGAAACCCTAGATGAAGGAGAAAGAAGAACCCTTGAAGAATGAATAGAAAAACAAAAAAATCCCAAAAAATGAATAATCCTAATAATAATCATTCTCCCCTTTACAAACCCATAGCTTCTCTTTTATAGTGGCCGAGCAAACCTAACCCTAATACCCTTAATCGATTGAGGCAAAGGTCTCAATCAATTGACTTTTAGTTCAAGCTATTTTAGGGCACTCCTGCCTTCATGTGTCAATCGATTGACATTCAGTTCTCAATCGATTGACATTCAAGGGTAAAGTCTTTTCTCCAGGTGTCAATCGATTGACTTTTCAGGATAAAGTCATCTTTTTCATGATAGATGTTGATTTTTTTACGGATTTCGATGCTTGATTTGACCTTTTTATCCATAGCTCTTGTGTAGCTTTTAATTTCCTTCTTTTATGCTCTTTAACGATCCAATGGTCGGAAACACCTGTAAACATCAAAATCTCACAACAACCATCAGATGCTTTCATCGAACAGTTAAATATAGGGATTAAGGTGCGAAATATAGTCACATTTCGGCACCGATCAATATCCGATACCCGAGTTGGGACACTGATACGTATCGGTTTGCCGAGAAACCGATATGTATAAGTATTGGCCGATTTTATATACCTTGTAGATGACACCCTTATCGGCATACTTTTAGGCTACGTAGTGTCGGCACCAAGGTATCAACTATTGGGCGATACTGATATGTATCGATTTTTCGGTAAACCGATACGTATTGGCGCCAATACGTATCGGTATCGCTATCGGCCAATACGGGCCCGTATCGGCCAATATGTATCCGGTATTGGCCATTACCTATATTTTAAATTAAAAAAAAAGGCCGATACGTATCGGTATCGGCCGAATCGTATTGGTCTCCAAGGACCGATACACGGTACCAATTTTGTCATCTTGACCGGCACATATTTTTTATGAATCCACTTTGTCCAGAAAAAATTCAAAAAATTAATTAATTTGCCATTTATTCTATCCATAAAACATTTGGGATTTAATCGCAACTTCGAAAAAAAAAAACACTAAATTTCAATGGCTATGTAACTACTCGTTGGCATTAAGGCTCAATTTGTTATTAGTGATTAGCCTAATATGTTTTACATAGGACACTATAATTAACTCAACTATTGCTAAAATAATACCAATAATAATAGTTACTAGTAAGCATAGAGATCCATCCTCTTAAGGAGCATACAGTTAACAGACTCGAGTTGTGATCATGGTTCAAAATTTCGGCCGATAACTCAATTTATCGGTTGAATCATTTCGATTTCGATCTCCACCAAAATGATAACTTCAACCAAATTTTCGGTCTAAATATATATAGAGGGGAAATTATCGGCTGAAATTTCAGTTCAAAATTTTGGTTTCGGTCATGCCCAAAATCGAAAACAAAACCACTATTTTGACCATTGGTTGTGATTAGCTATAACAGTTACCTATGATTTTCAAAGGTAGTTGATCATGTGATAAGTTTACCCCAATGTAGACTCGCTCGAGCGGGAACCAAATCCGCTCGAGCGAGATGAGCACTCCGAGAGTGAAATCTTTTGGGTCTAAGTTGCTCGAGCGACTTTGGTTTTCGCTCGAGCGACCCGCGACGTCTAAGTTATATGTAAATTCGGTTTTTTGAGCAATTTCTTTTGGGTTAGAAGTAGGATTTAGGTATCCTATATATGGGGAAAGCTTATGGATGAAAAAAGAGGCTTTTGAAGAGAGTTTTCAAGAGAGACAACTTAGTGAACATCTTGGAGAGGCAAGGTATTTAAGAACTGCTTGGGGATTGAAGATCCAATTGACGTCGTTCTTGTACCGGGATCATTATTATATTTCGATATATCTCTTCTCTGTTATTTTGAAGGACAACGTCCTTGGGTCTTACAGCGATTTGACTGTGAAAGATAGTGTTTGAGTTTGCACTAGAGAGAAGAGAGTGTGTGTGTTGTAAACGTTTGTAAATAGTACATATACTCTAGTGGACGTAGCTCTCGATTGGGTGAACCACGTAAATCTTGAATTGTGTGTAATTATTCTCTTGCATTTTCTTATTTTTCTGCATTCATCATGATCTGGATTTCCTTAGTATGGGTTGAATTCCTAACAAGTGGTATCAGAGTCAAGTTTCAAGTCTACGTTACAATGGCGATGAAGGTGGAAAATGCTCGATTCGAGGTGGAGAAGTTTTCAGGGAAGAATAACTTCGCATTGTGGCGAGTTAAGGTCACAGATCTCATTTTCTAACAAGGCATTGATGATGTTCTACTTGGAAAGAAGATGAGAAAGAAAGCAGAGATGTCCGATGAAGAGTAAAACTTTGTTGATAAGAGAGCTGTAATTACTATCCGATTGTACTTGTCCAATGAAGTTTTGTATAATATTTTTCACAAGAGGACGATCGTGAATCTGTGGAAAAAGATGAAATCTCTCTACATGACAAAATCGTTTTCTAACAGACTCTTCATGAAGAAACAACTCTACACCCTTCGTATAAAGGCTAGTACGCATATTCATGACCATTTGAATTCGTTTAATAAAATAGTAAGTGAACTATTGAGTATTGAGGTGAAACTAGAAGAAAAAGATTTTGCACTTCTCTTGCTTACCTCACTGCCATCATCTTATGATCATCTTATTACCATATTAATTTATGGTAAAAATACTATTACCGTCGAAGAAATGTCTGCTTCACTTCTTTCTGACGAATTGAGAAAATAATTCGAATTCAACTTCGAAGGGATTAGTCTCTTGAGCGAAAGGAGTCGAAATTATGATCGCAAAAAAGACAAGTCTAGAGGGGATAATAAATCAATGAAAGAAAATAACAGGTCCAAATTTAAGGGCGACAGAAATGATGTTATCTGTTACTTTTGTAAGCAATCTGGACATATTCACAAAAATTGCAAGCAGAGATTGAATAAAGATAAGGGTAATGAAGGGACATTGCAACAGGCCATTGTTGCTAAATCAGATTTCGATGAAGACTTATTGTGTGCATTGTTAAGCTCTAGTAAGTTTGATGGTAGATGGATCCTAGATTCAAGGGCCTCGTATCATATGTATCCGCATAGGGATTAGTTTGACCAGTATAAAGAAGCCAATGGTGGGACAATAATAATGAGGAATGACAGTGTCTGTGAAGTAGTGTGTGACGTGGTCACGACCCTAGTGCATAACGATGCACATCGATCCACTAGCAGGCAAGGTGAGAGGGCCTTGTAGCTAGGCTGAGCCGTAGCAAAGCGTGTTAGGCAAGCTCTTGGGTGAAGACACAGTGTCGAGGTACTAGAGCAAGCTACGATCACTAATGCTTAGTGCATGCATAGTGATAGCCTGCGTGGGTGCGGAGCCACATGAAGCGACATAGTAATGGATTGCGTTGGTGCGGAGCCACGCGAAGGACCAGGGGAGGGTCCTTATCCGTAGGCACGGATGAAACCAAGATGAGCTAGTAAGGAGTTATTAAACCTCGAGACTAGATACTTGTGTGGACCTTGCATGGGGTGAAGACGGAAGTCGAGGAACTGATGCAGGTCTTGGTGCCAGTAAGACGGCACGATTGCCTCTGAGGCACGTGGCCTCTGAACTAAGCGTATGACTAGCAGGTAGGTGGGCGGACCTAGTAGCTAGCTGTGTAGTGCGTGTGTGCAGAGGCACGTGGCCCTGCGACGTATGCATAAGTCCCTTATGCATGATGCGACGGTGACCCGAACTAAGCTGCGATCTAGTATGGTGACTAGGCGCGTGAAGGGCTTGGAATGCGGTGCTCCGCGTAGGGGCACGCGACATCCTTGTGTCATAAGGCACATAGTGCGGTGCTCCGCGTAAGGGCACATGACGTGGTGCCAAGAGGGCACACGACGTCTTAGTGCCATAAGGCACGTAGTGCGGTGCTTCGCGTAGGGGCACGTGACGTGGTGTCAAGAGGACACGCAACGTCCAAGTGCTACAAGGCACGCGAGGCGGTGCCATGACGGTACACGATGTGGTGTCGAGAGGACACGCGACATCTAGCTTGTACGGCAAGCGATGCGGTGCCAAGAAGGCACGTGATGCAGTACTAAGAGGGCACGCGGCATCCAGGTGCAATGACGGATCCGACATAGTGTCGAGTGAGCACGAGACACAGTCACGACTCAGACGTGATGTGGTGCCACGAGGGTACGCCATGTAGTGCCATGAAGGCACATGACATGAGGCCATGAGGGCCTTGCGACATGGACGCGACACAATGCTATGTGGGCATGAGGCCATGAGGGCCTCGCGACGTGGACGCGACACAGTCGCAAGTGACGCTGGTGCGTGACCTCACAAAATGTGTGGGCTTGGAGGATGGCACTTTGTGCCACGAACAGAAGCTCGTGTGCCATAATTAATGGCAAGACTCCACCTTTACTGGTGTGTGTCACGGGTAGGGGGCCGTGTGTCATGGTGGTATGTCAAATCAAGGGGTTTGAGGTTCTTCTGCTGGTTAGCTCAAGTTAGTGTTTAGACCATACTTGGGGGAAGGGAGCTGTAGAGCTATTCTCCCACACATGGGGTCCTGCGTTGCGGAACGAGCGCATAGGATTTCTAGGTTAGGGGTGGGCCTAGAACGTCGTTGCAGCGATGCGACGCTGCGGCGATGTCATGTGTCACCTGGGGTGAGATTACCATGTGGCCCCGTGCCGGTGTCACTGTGCACATGGGTCGGGGACCTCACGAGGGAACTCAAGGGCTACGTGGGATGTAGTGGTGCACACTAGCTGAGGGCCTGATGTGGACGTGTGCTGATCGCGCGGGCCACACACGATGCCTGGTTTGGATAACATGAAGAGCTGCATGCTATTCCAAGTGTGCTGGTCGCGTGGGCCACACACGATGCTTGGCTTGGATAGCATAAAGAGTTGCATGCTACTCATGTGTATTGGTCGCGTGGGCCACACACGATGGTTGGCTTGAATGGCATGAAGTGATGCATGCCACTGTCACAAGCGAGGAACTAGTGCATTGCACAGGGTGAAGCTAGGGAGGCCAAGTGGCACTGAGGTGCTAGCATGCGTGTCGCGGTTAGACATGATGCATTGAAATGGTTTGCCTCCGGTGAAGGCAACCATGACGTGGGAGTTCCCGTACTTTAGTTGGGTGGTATCAGAGTGATGGTTGGATAAGTTGATCTCGCTGTGCGCGGCAGCGAGATGTTGCACGAGTGTGATAACTAGTGTCAGGTTATGCTTCGTGAAAAATTAGTATCTGAGTTAGGCTGGCCTCGCTGTAGCGGCAGCGAGGCGCCGCACGGGCATCGAAAACGTTACCCGGTAACAAGTGGGTACAGGCTCTATCATAATCAAGATGTTTGATGGCCGTGTTCATACTTTTACTGAGGTTAGGCATGTGCCTGATCTGAAGAAAAATCTGATCTTGTTGGAGGCATTGGATGAGATAGGATGCCGAGTTATCCTAGAATCTGATAAACTAAAAGTTGTATGTAGTGCTACGACCTTGATGAAAGGTGAAAAGATAGAGAATTTATATATTTTAGTAGGCAATATAATCAATGACAATGGTATTGCGGCTACGATAGATTCCAAGGATCTCTCTGATTTATGCCACAAGAGGCTTGGTCACATGAGTGAACGTGGGCTGACAGAGCATATAAAGAATAAGACAATTTTTGACATTCAAACTTATAAGCTAAATTTTTGTGAATATTGCATCTTCGAGAAGCAGAAGAAAGTCAGTTTCTCCACTGGAAAACATACTTCGAATGAGCTGATTGATTACATACATTCAGCTGAATAGAGACCGATTAAAGTCACTTCAGTGAGTGGAGCCAACTACTTTGTATCATTCATGGATAACTACTCTAAGAAAATTTGAGTGTATCCCATTAAAAATAATTCGGATGTGTTTTAGAAATTTAGACAGTGACAGAGTATGATTGAAAAGCAGACAGTCAGGAAGATAAAAATTCTCAGATCTGATAATGATGGGGAATACTTGTCATCAAAGTTCAAGATTTATTATGAAAATCATGGGATTGTTAGACACTTAACAGTTCTTGAAAATATTCAACAAAACAACATGATAGAGAGGATGAATATAACACTATTTCAAAAAGCGTGGTATATGTTGAATCATTACGACTTGAGTCATGGATTCTGAGCAGAGGCAAGGAACACAATATGTTACTTGGTCAATCGGTCGCCTTCAGGGACATTGAACTCGCAAACTATAGATGTGATTTGATATGAAAGACACGAGAATTACTCTCACTTGATAGTGTTTGGATGTACGAAATATGCATTACTTAAGAGATGTGAGTGATCCAAGTTGGATCCAAAATCTAAAAAGTGTGTCTTGATTGGCTATGGTAAAAGAGTCAAAGGTTATCATTTGTGGGATAATCAATCTCATAAAGTGACAGTTGAAAGAGATGTTACTTTCAACGAAAATGAGTTTTCGATGAAAAAGGCTGGAGATAAACCTCAGTCATCTGGTGAACCTCAAGTACAAGTTGATGTTGAGAGGCATGAGCAAGATGAGAAAGATAATAAAGACTCCGATAACACAGTTTCTCAAGACTTGCAGACCTAGGTATCGATACTGGTTCCGGTTCAGACTACCTTAAAAAAGTTAGTTAGGATGAAGAAGCGTTCTGAAAAACTTAAAGATATGGTTCCGTTAATACTTGCACTTATCAAAGAGAATGCAGTGAACATGTTGATTAAATCGGATACACAGAAGAAGTTTGGGCATTGTCTAAACTTGATCAACACTTGTCGAAGGTGTTGATGCCCGTTGGGGCAGTGACGTGATTGGGGTTGAAATCTGGGTGGAGATTGTTGTTATAGGTTTACCCCAAGATAGACTCGCTCGAGCGAGAACCAAATCCACTTGAGCGAGGTGAGCACTCCGAGAGTGAAATCTTTCGGGTCTAAGTCGCTCAAGCGACTTTGGTTTTTGCTCGAGAGACCCGCGACGTTTAAGTTACATGCAGATTTGATTTTTTGAGCAGTTTCTCTTAGGTTAGAAGTAGGATTCGAGTATCCTATATAAAGGGAAAACTCATGGATAAAAAAAGGGCTTTTGGAGAGAGTTTTCAAGAGAGAAAACTTGAGTGAATATCTTGGAGAGGCAAGGTATTGAAGAATTGTTTGGGGATTGAATATCCAATTGAAGTCGTTCTTGTGTCTGGATCGTTATTATATTTCGGCAGATCTCTTTTTTGTTCTTAGAAGGATCGTATCCTTGGTTTAACAACGAGTTTGTCATTAAAGATCGTGTTTAATCTTGTTTGAATTTGCACTAAAGAAAAGAGTGTGTACGTTACAAATATTCATAAATAGTGCATATACTTCGGTGGACGTAGCCCTCGATTGTGTGAATCACGTAAATCTTGTGTTGTCTGTGATTGTTTTCTTGCATCTTTTTATTTTTTCGTATTTATCGCGTTCGGTAGTTCGTTAATATGGGTTAAATTCTTAATAGATCCGACATGCAATCAACCAATAATGGGCTTATGTCTCATGACTCAATTAAAAAATTACTTTTTAAATAGTAATAATAATAACAATTAAATTAAAATATCTTTACTATTATTATAATGGCAGAAGGGATACTTATTATACGTGTAGGAAATAATTAAAAATTTTAATTTTTTTAAAAAAATTTACTCTATCTATACTTTACAATTATAATTGCTAGAGAGGGAATTGAGAGGCTGAACAAATCTTGCAAAAGAAATACCTTTATTTACCATCCAAGTTTCTTCCCTGTCAGTTGTTAAATTGGGTTTCTTGTGGTTGCATTGTTCAGTGTCTTGAATCTAATAATGGAGATCATTTCTCATCCCAACACAATATATCTTGATATCATGATTCTACGAACAGGTGATCAGATTTTGATTTCATATGGCACACATCCTAAAAACTGAACATGATCATAAACATACACCAAACGATAAGTGTATATCAAACGTAGTTTTCGGGTCACTTTTTGGGATCCATGTTTGTCATGTGTAATCAAAACCTATAATCTGATAGTAGTCTCATGATCTCAAGATCTTTTGTGTCGAAGATTGAGAAGAAAAGCAATCATCTCGATCAATTGATTTAAAGTAGTCAACTGTTTAAGCACGACTGAGTTGAGAAAAAAAAATGTTAGATTGAAAATAAAGTTTCCCAAAAGATCTTCTCCTCTCTCTCCTCACGTGACAAGCACGTTCATCCCACTTAGTTTTTAATAAAAAATGAAGTCTACTCAGTACTAACCGACATGGGAGAGATCGACCACCCAATATTTTCAAGAGGTCTGACTTCAAGAAATGCCAAATTGTCTACGGAACTCTGTATACAAGTGGCTCTTCTAAACCTTTTGGCCTTCGCCTTTTTGTTTTGTTAGGTGGACTTATTTAGGTAGACACCCACGAGATCATCAGGCTCGCGCAGCAATGGGTAGAATCGGGTCGGACAAAAAGTTTTGCTGCCGATATATGCCGGACCTAATCGAACCCAATGGTTAAGGGTATATGCCCGATCCGACTCGAAAAATTGAGTCGATCCGAAGCTCTACCTGAAACCTAACCCGACCCAGTTAAATGCCCAATTTTTATTTTTTTTTGAGTTTTTATATAATATATGTTGTCGGGTTGGGTCAACCCGACCCTGACCTTTGAGTCGACCCGACTTCACCGAATGGAGGGGTGCTTCATGCCTGCCCTGACCAAGGGAGTTAAAAACTGAGTCGTGCCGCTTAGGTCTCGTGTTGGATCAGGCCTGCTGACAGCCCTACTATTAGTAGGGCAAATATCACCTATTGAGACAGAAACCTTAGAAAATAGGTCACTAATATGAAGGGTTTTGTCGTGATGGCCAGTTACTCATTTCAAAAAGCGGAAGATCTGAGTTCGAATCTCACCTTTAAAGCCACCGTAGTGATTTATATCTCGTGCTGGTCTGGCATGTGGTAACTTGGGCCATGTATGTGTCCATGAGATTATACACGTGCTCTACGAGGCCGGGACGCTCAGGTTAATTGGTCAGTTTTTTGGAAACGTTAAATGTAAATTCATCAATAGAAAATAGGGTGATTTCTTGGAAACATAAAATCAAGTGCGCCATATGTGATGTTGTGGTATCAAATCAGGAATCACAATTGGTATCGGTAACAGATATCGGTCCATAGAAGACCGATACGAATCGGACGATACATATCGGTTGATATTGATACGAATCAGCCCAGTTTAAAAAAAGGAAAATACAGGTATTGGCAATACTCGATATGTATCTGCACCTGTATTTTCCTTTTTTTAAATTGAGCTGATCCATATTGGTATCAGCCGATACGTATCGGTTTGCCAAAAAACCAATACGTATTATCGATACATGTCGTTGTCGGCCGATATTTGATACAATGGTATCAAACGTTCAAGTGGAAAATATTTCAAGCATGTGATTTAAAACAGGTAATACTCAAAATGAACTGCTAAAACTATTTTGAAGATTTGCATGTTAAAACCATTTGGGAGATTTGCATGGCAGTTGTAAATTTTAAAAAGCATTCGTCGGCTTTTGGATCACATGTGTGGTTCAAAAATTTGGCGGAAAACTCAAGTTATCAGTCGAATCATTTCGGGTTTCGGTCCCCACCAAAACAATAATTTGATCCGAAATTTCGGTCTAGCTAATATATATGAAGGGGAAATTATATATCGGCTGAAATTTCAGCCGAAATTCAAATTCCCGGCTAAAATTGCGGTTCAAATTTTCAGTTTCGGTCATGTCTGAAACCGAAAATGAAACTACTATTTTGATCCTTGATTATGTGATGAAAGTATTTTTTCATCCTTTTTCTTTCTTCTTCATTTTTAGGTAAGTTGGACTTCAATCTGTTACACCATAGATATTTAGATCATGGTCTTCAAATCACCGGCACACTTGATGCCCAAGTTGATCGGACGACGCTCATGTACCTAATACCAACTCTAATTTAATGTAGTGTAGCTTTATTTTAACTCAAAAGATTCGTCTTTTTCAACCCGCATTTCACGCGTTTAAACTATCCTGCTTTGATTAGAACCATGGAGCCCTCTTTTGTCATTAGAACCATGGAGCCCTCTTTTGTCAAAAATTTTGACGTAATAGATCTTGAGAAAAGAGTCATACTATTAGACAGTCAAATTTTGATTCCACATGGTATACATTTCAAAAAGTGGTTCGAGAATCATATTTGATCTTAGACCATGATTATATTCATTTTTTGAGATGTGTGAGGCATGAAATCAAAATATAACTTTTTGAAGGTAGGCCCATAATCTATGGATGTATTGTGTTAATAATTGGGACGAAAAAAAAAAAAATCTCCATCATGATCCGATTCAAAGCAATCAACAGTTTAAGCATGCTAAACCCGAGTCAAAAAAGAATAATCTTAGGTTGTAAGCAAAGTTATCCTTTCAAATATGAGAGAGAGAGAGAGAGAGATGGGACCCACCCTTCAAATGCCGCAATTCATGCTTCATCAGTGAGAGAGATGGGATCCACTCAAAATCATGGGTCAAAATACCGGATATCGGATATGTATCGTCCGAGCTCAAAACCGATATGTATCGGACGATATGTATCGAAATAGTAAAATACCGAATGATATATTGAATGTATCGTTCGGGTATATGTATACAAAATGGCGATACGGTATATTTAATGTACTGTATCGTCCCAGTCCAAAACTAATACATATCGTCCGATACGTATTGGTATCAGACGAAATTTTGATCCATGCTCAAAATACTGATGGTGATTGCCATGCTGATTGACAGCGCAAGAGTTGAGGAACCTTTCTTTTTTCTTTGATAGTATTTCTAAAGTATTTTTGTTTTGGAGATGGATTAATAATGATGGGGGCTCGCCTTATGCTCAAGTTAAAACCTTCACCACCACTTTTTGAATCAGGCAGCCGACTTTTTATGCTTTGATTCAATGGTACATATTATCTAAACTAATATATTTTTTATTTTTCCCCCTTTAAACTTGCTTTTCTAAAGCCTCTCTAAACTTTTCTAATATATTAAATACTTTGGGGGCAATTAGATGCACTCAGAAATTAAGTTGACTCTTGCACCAAATTTAAAGAAAGATTTGATATTTTAAATACATGTGACATGAGAATGTCTGATTTGAAATTCATGATCTATAAATCTCTAGTATATAAGATCGGAACAAAACCCCATATCTACTTTTTGAACTATAGTATTTGTAGTCAACTTTTGAGTCACATAATAGCCTTTGACTTCATTTAAGCACATAATAAAAATTATAGTTCTTGGTAATCTTTTGCACTTAATATTTTTAAATCACGGTCTTCACATCAAATAAATATGATGGGGTTTTCACATAGTAAAGATTGTCAAACTTGTAAGTTTTTCTTTTAAATTTAGTGCGATGGTTTAGGGTTTGTAAAGATTGTCAAAATCGTAGTGCATTCTATGCAAAAAGGTAAAGGATGATGTGTAAATTGAAAATTTTGATTTTAAATTTTGGCATTTGTAATGCTTTGACTGTTTTCAACTATGAGCAATATGAGAGGTATTACTTTTCGGACAAGAGCACACAACATTTTAGTGCCAGCCCTGATTGGATGCCACGTGACAGCAAATTAGTCTGAGAGCAAGTAAGTTACCTAATCTATAGTAACATGCTACCTTTACCTTATAGTGTATGATTAAAGTTTTAGTAGGATTTATAAAAATAAGTTGGAAGGAAAAAAGTTTCAGAAAATTTTCCCATGGTCGTTGAAGGATAGTTAGAATAAGTTTTGCCACTTTGACATTAAGGAGTGGTAAAAAATGGTTGTAGCACAAAGCACCCTATCTTTACCATATATAAAGCAAGAAGATGGACGTTGGGAGGTGGCTGAAAATATTAAATTTTAGCTTAAACAAAGGGAGCCTTACTTGCACAAGTATTTCAAGTGATTGCACTAAATTTAAAGAAAGACTTGGTATTTTAGGGACATATGATATATAAAAATGCAATATGGGTCGCCTGATTTGAAATTCATGATCAATAGATCTCTGGTACGTAAAATTGGAGCAAAACACGATACTTGTCATATGATCTGTTGTAGTCAATTGTTGAATTATATAATAGCATTTGGCTCCATTTAATCAAATGATGAAAATTATATTTTGTTCTAATCTTTTGCAATTGATGTATTTAAATCATGACCTTCAAATCAAACGGCTTAAATGATGTTTTCACATATCAGAGATCGCTAAACTTGCAAGTCTTTCTTTTAAATTCGGTGCAATCACTTGAAAAGCGTGTGTAAGTAATAGCTCCCTAAAGAAAACATAAAATTAACGATAAAATACCCTCTATGGCATAGTGACAAATTTCGTTTTCCGTAATTTTTTGGTGGGGGGCTCTTTTGGTACATTTCGGATTAATTTCAATACCTTTTGTAAAAAATTCGGGAAAGTTTCGGAGATTAAAAATATATAAAAATTATTTGATATTTTTTAAAAAAATTACTATAATATATACTAAATTACTAACATATTAAAAAAAAAAATAACATAAAAAAAAAACCCGAAAATTTTGAAATTTCATTGAAAAATACCGAAAAGTACCGAAATTACAGAAAAATACTGAAATTTTCGTTTGACCCCTTTTCGGCGAATTTCACCGAATTTTAGCGAAATTTGTTACTATGCTCTACGATACTCTCATTCTTTTTCTATATATAATGGAAAAATTATAACGAACGAACGAGAAACGATCTTTTTCTAATATTTTCAATGACTGAAAAGCTATTACTACCAAAACTAAATAAAAAATAGTATTTTTTGGTATGATACTATGGGTGCATGCATTTACAACTAAATATTTTTTACCCGCAACTAATGTTTGCACGTGAAAGCCATTGACTGCATTGAATCAAACAAAGGATTTTGATTTCCATTCCAATCTTTCACAAATGAATCCTGAGATCGTGGCCCTTAGACGGAAAGATGTTGATTTCATATGACACAAATCCCAAAATTGATCGTGGTTATAGGCTTAAGTTGAGAAATTCTAGGGTTACTTTTGGTGATGTGACGTGAGGAATTAACATTTGACTGTGTGATTGGTGTGTCATAATCTCAAGATCTCAAGATCTCCTATCCGGAAACCCCTATTGTAGGTAAAGAATATTCGGTTGCAACTATGGATACCCTTTTAGTATTGTGTAAAATTGCATTTGTCTATTGCTCTCCACACGTGCAATACCTATTGGCTTTAAAGTCGGAAAGTGAATTTTGCCTTGGGCCTAACCTAGGGTTGTCATCTTTTTAGCCACACAAGATGTCATCCACTGGTCCACATACTTCAAGGTCTCTGAAATTTGTCATTGCTCCTTTGGAATTCTGTGGTTAAGCAGCGTTTTTCTAACGGCTTAATTCCACTCAAATTTGGTCAAAGTTGAAGTCAAACATGTAATCAAAAGCTTGCTTAACATTCTAAATTTACCCAATTTGGATTTTTCCTGAAAATATGCATAGAATCAATCGAAAAAAAACTCCCCAACCAATAAATCTCAACATTAACAGCCAAGAACAATTCTAAGCAACCTCTCTCTCTCCATCTCTCCATCTAATTAGGTCAGATTTCAACCTCCTCTTAGCTTTAATTCAACACAATTTTCAGAAATCACCCTCTGACTTCCTATTTTTTTTTATAGGTGCAGAGTCCATCCCTCTCTTTTACACAACAATTCCATGTTGAAATGATAAATATTATGAACTTGTTCTTCCATGTTTGCTTCACACTGAAAATTAAAGAGTAGTTAGGTGAATTGAAACGATCAGAACCCGAAAGATGTTTACTTTTGATACCTAATTCGATTTACGAAAGCCCGGGATCTGTTCATGAGTTTTTTGACATGATGGCTCTGGTTTTTACTTCTTGGTGGTTGTTTATTAGTAATTATCTGTTCTATCTAATCAGAATCATAAGGTTCAAAGCCAGATACTTCTTCAGGTAACGAGAATTTGAACTTTGATTCAATTAATTAGCTCTGTTTTAAATTTTAATTGGGTTGTTAATTTTTCTTTATACAGATTTCGAGATGAAGAAGACAGTACTAAGAAGACTGATTTGAATTCTGCAGTTCTAAGAGATGAAGATGGAACTGGGTTTGCAGAGGATGATTCGATATATTTCGAATCAAAACCTGAAGTTATCGCGGATTCAGAGTACGATGGGGATGCCGAGAAAGAGTCACCGAAGTTTATATTTAAGTTCCAATTCCGTACCAATGGAGATTCGAGAAGCAATCAAGAAGAAAAGACTTCGGGTTCGAATTCCACTTCGGTCCTCCATAAGTACGATTTCTCGTCTAGAAAAGGGCTAATCGGTTTTATGGAAGAACCCAAAATTATGAGTTTTAGCGTTCAAGAATCGTACTTAGATTCGAATTATGGCCATAAGGAGATTTCTCATGGAGAATTAACAGATGGGTTCTTGTTGGAAAACGACTTTCCGGAAGCTGCTTCAGAAAAAGATGATCTTTACGAAGAAGAATTCAAATACTCTGGCGAAAAAGAACTTGAAAATTCCAGCAAATTAACTGACGGGTTCTTATCCGAGACTTATTTTTCCCATTTCAATTCGCAAAAAGAAAATCTTCACGAAGAAGAACCCGAATTCTCTGGTGTTGAAGCTGTCAGTATCAGTGAAGGTCAGCTGAATTCGGAAGTTAAGTCGGTGGATTGGATTAATTTCAATGTACAGTTACCTGTTGAGAATGGTGTCGCGGATTCAAGCGGTGACGGATTCTTATCAGAGCGAAATTTCAGTGGAATTGAGCAAGATTGTGATGATGAAAGATCAGAATCAGTAGAAGCTGCTATCCGAAAGGAAAATCTTTACCAAGAACTCGAAAACTCCTGTGCCGAAGCTGTTAGTATCAGTAAATATGGGCTCAATTCGGACGTTAATTCATTGGAATTGATTAATTTCAGCAATGAGTTACCTGTTAAAAATCATATCGCTGATTCGAGCAGCGATGGATCCTTATCAGAGCTAGATTTTTGCGAAATTGAGCAAGAGTGTAACGACGAACCAACAGAATCAATTGAAGAAGCTATACGAAAAACCGAAGAGACCCTTTTGAAGAACTCATGGATTTGGGATACGGAAGAATTCACAAAACTAAGTGATGATTTGGGTTCCTTTATGAATCAACTCCAGAATTCGAAGCTAGACGACACGTCTGATACTGAATCTGTTAGTTTCAGTGATGAATCATTTTCTGTCCACACTCCAATTAATGATTCAAAGCTATATAACGAATCTTTGTCAGACAAAGATTTCAGCTACCAGAACAGTGAATCAGATGGTTCTGAAGGAACCCATTTGCGCGATTTAGCCGTTTCTGATATAGAATCAATTGATTCCAATGATGGGTCTTGTTCTGTTGAGGAGGATTTTGGGGAAGAACAGAGAGAGAGTCAAACTTCTGAAGTAAACAATTTGGTAAACCCCTCAATTGTTTCTGAAAAAGAATCAATTGGTGTTAGTGATGGGTTTTCTTCTCATCAAAATCAAAATTCTGAAAATACCCATTTGGAGATTTCTTCGAATTTTGATTCTGAATGGGAACACCAGGATCTGATAGAACAGCTGAGAATGGAATTGAGGAAAGTAAAAGCAACAGGACTACCCACTATATTAGAAGAATCTGAATGCCCCAAGATGGTCGAAGATCTGAAGCCGTGGAAGATCGACGAGAAGTTGGTGCATGAAGATCGGATGGATGAGCTTAACCGATTCTACAAGAGCTACAGGGAGAGAATGAGGAAGTTTGATATCTTTAATTATCAAAAGATGTACGCAATAGGTGAGTTCCCATAGCTTCTAATGTTTATATTATTATTATTATTATTATTATTATTATTATTATTATTGCTTTATGCTTAAAATATCTTATACCATTAAAGGTGTAAGATGAGAGCAATCCAAGTCTTCAAAGTGATAGCCCATATATTGAACTGTATTGTAGTTGGTGATTTGAACCATCCGATTTATGCACTTTAATATAGATGGTTGTCTGTATTACAGCCAACATCAAGATGCACTGATTGGATAGTCCCAATTCTTTGATAGGTGTGATTTTGTGATTGAAACATGTTCCAATGATGGACAAACACCTATATAATTTAGATTTATCACAGATGTGCATCATTGGACATAACATTGGGCGATCATTCCCCTGATCTTATGCTGTTCTCTATATTCCTTTTTTTTTTTTACAGTAGCTCTATTCGCGCCTACCCAATTATTGAGGTCGCCAACACTAAAAAATAATGATTGGTTTAAATCTGACGAGGGAGATCGGTTTTCACCTCAGCCATCCATGCTATGGATCTTTAGATGATGAGTGTACTATCAGAAGGTCAGTTTTTGTTTCCGTGTGGCATAGATCCCAAAAAAATGATCCTAAAATCACATTTGAGCGTGATGTTAAATGGTTTTTGAGTCACTTTTTGGGATCTATGCCACATGTCATAAAAAACTGACCGCTTGATGGTACACCGATGTTCTCAAGATCAACCATTTGAGAGACCGGGATAAAAATCATTCTCTATGTCTGATTCAAATCAGTCAATGATTGTCCAACCTCAATAATTTGGTACGCGCGAATAGAGCTCCCCTTTTCTTTATTTATTGTTAGAATGAGCCGTTTGATTTGAACGATGCGATATCTTTGGCGCTTCGTAAGCCAACTATAGTGGTGAGGGTTAATTAATAGAATCAATCCACACCTTGTAAAGACAAGGATGAGAAACAACGTAGAGGACGAAAATCGAACCCGCGACCTACTCTCTCACATTGGAGAGTATACCAAGTGGGCTAATGCCTCTTTGGTCTTCCTAAGCTTCTTGATAACTTGTAATTAATCCTTACAGAGATTTGACTCTTACTCATAAACATAACAAGCTTAACAAGCTTAGGAAAACTCTCCCATCCCACTTAAGCTGGTCAAACTCTGACCTCTAGGGATGTCAAGACCTTGGAAAATTTGTGAAAATCAACCTTTGATAGGATTACATGGCTAAAAGGTGCTTTCAGAAACTTGATCTGATCCTAGATTCTTAGTGGCATCCCATTATTGCTTAAGTAATTAAAAATTTTGTTATTTAAACTATCTCATCTCCGAGTAAATTTCATGATTATTTGCAGGTTTTTTCCAACTGAAGGACCCCCTTCAATCAATGTCAAGCCACAAAACTTCATTTCCTGCATTTACATCCTTCATATCACAAAATCTATGGCCATTGAAACGTGGAAAACCTAATACTGACCCCTCAAAAAAGTTCATCAAAGAGCTGCAAAGTGACCTAGAAGTGGTTTACGTCGGCCAAGCATGCCTTTCGTGGGAATTCCTCCATTGGCAATACCACAAAGTCCGCGAGCTGCCGGAATCTGACCCATATGGGATCCGCCGTTACAATCAGGTCGCCGAAGAATTCCAACAGTTCCAAGTGTTGATGCAAAGGTTCGTGGAGAACGAGCCCTTTCAAGGACCTAGAGTTCAGAATTACGTGAAGTCTCGATGCGTTCTTCGTAATCTTCTTCAAGTTCCACATATAAAAGGTAGTAGATTGATCCAATACTAGTCTTCATTGTTCATGTTTGAAAATCTCAATTCTCCGAGGCATTGAGGTGAGACAAACTTGTATCAAAGAATACAAGTGCAAACATGAGCCTATATGCTCTCGTATTGTTTGATACGAGAGTATCTTTTTTAATTTTTTCTGATAGCCTAGGTGCCCGGGCCTCTTAGAGCACCCAACTAATCTCTGGGGCACATGCACGCCCCTAAGTTAGCACATGTCAGGTCACCACGGGATATAAATCCCTAGGGTGCCTCAAGGGGGGATTCGAACTCAGGACTCCTACTTCCTAAGGCGGATACTTGGCCATCACACCAAACCCCCCCTTGAGGTTCTTGATAAGAGAGAATCTATGATACATTTCGTCCATGCCTAAAACATCTTTATGGTACATCTTTATGGTTTATGGTTTAATGTTTAGGGATTAGGATTTAACGTTTATAATTTTGAGACATTGTTAAGCATGTTCTCCTTAAAAAGTCCATGCAAGAACCGAGTTTTCACTATGGGGCTAGTGAAAATTTGTTACTAGTGCAACCAGATAATATGGAGTAGGTTGGACCTTAAATGGGCCTAGTTTTTATCGAGCTTAAAATCTAAGTCAAGCCCAAGCCTTTTATCATTGGGGTCAAGCGGGGCAAGAATGGAAAGAGCAATACCGATCCACAGTCATGGCCCATTTCTTAATTGGGCCTATATTTTGGGTTAAAACCAGGCAATAGAGCCAAACTTCTAGCTCAGACCACGGCATTGTGACTAGCCCATTAGCACCCCTAGTGACAGCTTACTTGTTAAGGCCCTGTTTGGGGCAGCATGGGCTTCTGCCTCTTGATTCCTCCAAAAGCGAGAATCTAGAAACGGGTCGGACCTTCTTCTAGATTCTCGCCCAATTTTAGCTTATTTAGCTTTTACAGGAATCAGTTGGGTACGAAGAAGGTTCTCACCAAACAGTGATCCAGAATTGCTTTTCATGGCTTAGAAGTGAGCCTTGGGCCCTCAAGAAGCATTGCCAAATGGGGCCAAAATTTACGGCAGAAAAGTTGTAACAGTTATAATTATGTTGCAGAGGATTGCTTCAAGGACAAAAAGGAGGATATAAACAGAAAGAAGGATACAATTACAAATGACATGCTGATACAGATTATTGAAGAATCAATTAGGGTATTTTGGGAATTTATTCGAGCTGATAAAGATGAAGGTAATGTGATTATGAAGGGCATTTTGGGAAATCAGGTTGAGCTCCAAGACCCTACAGATTCAGATCTCTTTGCTGAAATCCAAATAGATCTGCAAAAGGTGCGATTTTCTATATTTTTTTACTTATTTTTATAGGTAAATCGGGCTCGAACCTACCACCTTGAGGTTGTAATATGGTCAACCTTCTATATTTTAATGCTGTGTTTGGGTTAGCTCTTATAAGAGCAGAAGTAGCTCTCTTCCTGCTCTCCGTTAGAGCAGCTAAAATCTGCTCGGGCAAAGAGCAGCCAAATAACATTTTTATCGCTTAAAACAGCTTTACATCAGAATAAATGATGCGAGGAGCTGTTTAACCAAATGTGACAGCTGTTTCTCGCTGGAGCCAAAGAGCGAAAACCCACTATTTAGCCCGAAAGAGTTACCCCAAACGCATGAAGTCAATAATTTCAACTTTGTTCAAGGGCCCAATTTCTCATGTGCAAGTGATGGCCATTGGAAGCCATGGCTCCCAATTTCTATCTATCAAAAAAGGGTAGGGTACCTCTGTCTGCGCGTACATGATTATTGAGGGCACCTACATTTGAAACCCACTTAAACCCATTGACTGCTTGGAATGAAGTGATGGAGATGGGGTTTTACCTCAATATTCCACACAATGGATCTAGAGGTCATATGCGTACCATCAAGCAGTAAATTTTTTATTCCATGTTGCAGAAAACTCAAAAAAGTGGCCCTAAAATCACATCACGCTCAAATGTAATTCTAGGACCATTTTTTAAAGAGTTTTGCCACATGGAATTAAAAATGGAGCATTTGAGGGTATACTTGTGGTCGGAACATCCATTGGTGGAAGATTGGCGTGAAAAATGATCTCCATTTTGCTTCATAATATATAATCCTTATATATTTTCAAATCAGCTTTTGAGAGAATTGATGGGTAGAAGGCTTTTTAAAAGCTTGACAATTTTATATAAAAAATTTCGAAAAAATATAAAATAAATAATAATGATAATAATAATTAGATTAGGTGGTGACCATTTTTTTTTCTTTATCATGTGATGCAGAAGGCAAAGAGACTAAAAGACTTATTGAGAAGTGGAAACTGCGTGGTGAAGATATTTCAAAAGAACAAAGAAGATAGATTAGATCAAGTTCTCTTCTTCTCTAGAATTGACATTAAATTAGTATCAAGAGTGCTTAAAATGTCAAAACTAACAAGTGATCAGCTAGCATGGTGCCATAATAAGTTGGATAATATTACTGTTACACATAGGAAACTTTATAGGGGACCTTCATTTTTGCTCTTTCCATGTTAAAATAGGTAATAATTTTGTACTTGTACTATAACTTAACTCATAAATAATGAAATTTTAAATATTTTCTTTTAGAAACATTTTGGTAGGCTCATTATACTCATTATAAAGTACTAAAGAGGCATTAGTCCACTTGGTACACTCCCTTCATTGTGAGGGAGTAGGTTGTGGGTTCGATACTCGTCCTCCAGGCTACTTCCCACCCTTGTATTTATAAGGTGTGGGTTGGGTTCTGTTAGTTAACTCTCATCACTGTAATAAGGGTTCCCTCACGCTGCTCCGCAACTGTTATATATGTATACATGCCTGCTCCTCGATTCTCGAAGCTTTCTCGGCCGAATGACCTTATAAAATAGCCAAGATCTAATATAAGGCAGGGATGCCCATTTACCCTTGCCCATGTATAGGGGCATTTTGGGAGTAAACTGCATCAACAGTATTACAATGTTGTAATCTAGTTATGCACACGTGGGTTGATCTTAAATCAAAATAAAAATCAATACAACAATATTGCTAACCATCCAATCTAGAGGAATTATAAGTAATTAGTTGAATTGAAAATAGGAAACACAATTATTCTTTTTTTATAAGACTACAGGAAACACACTTAACCATTATAAGTGCAATGATGAAATAGTTACGGTGGCTTGAAAAACCTACTTTTGAATTTTAATTTGCCACGCACTAGAGGGTGTCTTTCGATTGCCACTAATTCCTAGATGTAAAAGAAGATTTTGCCGGTCGCTTTAGCGTGAAGGCCCAACCGAAGGTTGACGATATTACAATCTCAAAGTGAGAAGCTCAATAATAATAATAATAATAATAATAATAATAATAAGGAAGTCATTATTTGCACACTCTTTTTAAGTGATTGTACCGAATTGCACCGATTTTAAAAGAAAGACTTGCAAGTTTGACGACTTTTATTATGTGAAAACACCATCTAAATCGTTTGATTTAAAGGCCATGATTTAAAGATATCAGTTGCAAAAGATTAAAACAAAATATAATTTTCGTCATTTGATTAATGGAGTCAAAGGCTATTATATAATTCAATAATTGACTACAATAGATCATATTACAAGTATCGTATTTTGCTCCAATTTTATGTATCAGAAATCTATTGATCATGAATTTTAAATTAGATGGCCCATATTATATTTTTACATATCACATGTCCCCAAAATACCAAGTCTTTCTTTAAATTCGGTGAAATCACTTGAAAAACGTGTGCAAGTAATGACTCCCTAATAATAATAAATAAATATATAAATTAATAAAATTGTGCTTGAGATCAATTTATGCCTCCCTTAATCTTGGAGCTAAAATAGTTTTGATGGGTACTTTTAGGTCTAAATGAAGATTGGGATCAATTAAAGTTTCCTTAAAAGTTAAATATAGAGTTGCTATGAGCAAACCACCTATTTCTTTGCACACATCTAAAAAGAAAAATAAAGTGGTGTGCAGATAAAAAAAGTTGGCATGTGACAAGAAATATCTTATTTTAATTGAGGGATAGATACATAAAATTAGGAAAGTTTTTGTGCATCCAAAAGTTACTATGAACGAACTTTTTACACAGCAATACATGTTTTGGATCTTTCTTACCCGTAAGAAGCAAAATTTATAATTATTATTGTTATTATTTTGTTCATTAATTTATGTGCGGATTCTCTAAAATCATCCCAATCTCAAATTCATATATACATGTGCAAATGGCATGTGCCAAAACCTGAGCAGCCCGCTTGAATTCTAAACCTGACATCTACCCATTTATAGGGGTTGGAGTTGGGATTGGGGTTGGAGTTAGGCACGGATGCTACCCCGAGCGAATCCATTCGTGTGACCCGAATGAAAATGATTTTACACCCAGGCGTGAGTCAATTATTATTAGCATCCACCGCTAGGCAATCGTTTGGTGCAACGGCAAAAGTCTTATGCTGCCAAGCACGAATACTCGAGTTCAAGTAAGGCAACAACCATTTTGTCTCTAACTTTTTAGAGGTTAAATTTCTAGCTCAACACTAGGTAATAAAGCCTTTTTTAATCCACCCAGGGGTTTTCGCAGGGTTTAACAGTTTGGGTTTGTTCCCTAAGGTCGTGGGTTCAATTGGTGTTTTTTTGACATCTATCCTATGGAAGAATTTGAGAAAAAAAATCGATTATATATATATATATATATATATATATATATATATATATATATACTTATATCCACACCCATGGTTTCCTATATTAGCCGTCAGCTTCCTATATACTTACATCCTACCCCAACGGCGGCGTTGGATATAGACTGACCGTTAAAGGAAGTCATATCAGCATAGGACTGCCATTAAAAGTTCTTTTTTCTTCCTAGTGATCATCCAAGCATTTGCACGTGGTGGCATGTGAATGGGTCATTCTCTTGAATCCTCTTGAAGTTTAGTTCCACATAAGCTAAATCATAGCTTTGTCTCTCCCATTATCTTATCGTAGGCTCTTCGTCACATAGCCAATTTTTTGAGATGATGCCCAAATCTATCAAATCCTTTAAAAAAACCTAAGCTTCTTACAGAGGGTACCTTTTTTAAAACTTTGGCCCTAAAAGAGAGTTTTGACACTACAATACGCTATTGGAGTCGGGTAGTATGGCTCCTAAAGGAGAGTGGATCTATGACAGCCTCATTTTGTGCAAGGATCAAAATTTTGGCCAAAATTTTGGCTGAAATTATTAATTTCGGTGGGGACTGAAATCAAAATTTCGGTATTTTTGTATGGGGATCAAATTTTCGGCCTTAATTTCAGTTTTGGTCCTCTCTTGTGATAGCCCAAATTTCTGCTCCCGAAAATCCGTGCCATCAAGATTATCGTCACCGACAATCCCCATAACAAATACACACATGCTTGTTTGCAGTGGAGGAAATCAAGCAAACACCATCTAAGATACATATAGAGACAACTAATAAAACACAACATAAAATATAATAACTATATAAACAAAATCTAAGTATACATCTTCAAAAAGGAATCAGAAAGAACCATTGGTGATGGTCGTTCATCAACCAAAATAATGGTTCCTATAAAATATATACTACTATAAAGTAAAATAGCTACAAACAAAAATACAGAACAGAGTGGGCCACCAGGCCTAATAATCCAAAATATCATATACAGATTCCAAAAATCACCAGTCTAAATAGCCAGTCCCATTACCAATGAACTAAGGATAAAAACTCAAGTGCGGAAGATCCACTTCCCTCTCCGGCACAGACTGAGGGTTTTCTCCAAGCCTAAGGTTCCGGTCACAACCTTTACCTGTGACGTATAGTCAAGGTGAGCTAACTATCTAAGCTCAATAGAAAAAACTCAATTATATTGCATCATAATTATAAAACATGATTTTCAGAACATATATCAGAATAGATGATTCAAGAGTAGATATTTAGAGCATACAAATCATAAAATAAATGTTGATGTTTGAATATCGAAACGGATGACAGAGAGAACAAATAATTTAAACAGACTAATTATTTAACAGATGTTGAGGTTTTGATGGCAGAAAATAAAATATAGAATACCAGAAAGTAGACTTTATTCTCAGAGTTTTCAGATGTTATGCATACAGTATTTAATGACTTAAATTCTATACTTAAATAACTCCTGTGAATATAACACGTGATAGCCAGATGTTTGCCGATGGGTAACCCCGACCATCTTCGCTCAATGAACAATTTTAGATATTTACATCAAGCCTCTTCAAAGGAGAGCAACTTGTGATAGAGGGATTACAAATCAGATACACGGATATCCCGCCGTACCGGTCGTGGATATCCTGCCACGTCAGGGGGATTTGTCACATGAACTTTAAATCAAATGCATAATATATAATACAAAGTATTAGGAATCAGAAATGACAGAACTTTCATTTATATGCAAGGAATACGTTTAAAACAGTAATCAGAAATCATGTGTCCATAAAATTAGAATGAATGCAATTTAGGTTAAATTTTCCCTACCTCAAGTTAGGTCTTTCTAAATAATTCCAAAGCTCTTTATCCAAGACCTCCAACCCTCAATCTACGTCACACATGATGATGTATTAAGAACTGATCCTATTTACTAATAACGTTGACGTATTTAAGTGTTCTCTCAAAACCGAGGCGGAATTGGGCAAGTTCGTGCTGACTCGAAACTTGACGCAACTTTCCTCTTAATTTTTAATCTTCAAAATATTCTATTTATAAACTGATTAATTCATAAAAGTTATAGATCTCATTGTACTCTTTCCAACGCCACAAGAATTACTTCAATAAGAGTTCGGAGTAAGAAGTTATGATCAAAATACCAAAGCAGACTGAACATGAGAATTCGATCGATCAATTTCCCAATTTGATTGATCAATCCTAAATTTGATCGATCAAATTTGACTACACCTTTACGGTTCGTTATTTTAAATCTACTTTCATCCAGATCTTCGATGATCTACATCGAATCACACAAACACATAAACACTAAACTAAAACACGGATATATTCTACGATCTAAACCATTAAAATCAAAGAAAAACTAACTTTTCTTCAATCGATTTTGAGGCTTTAAGAATCATTGTCCAAAAGGGTTTCGAAAAGAAAACTGCGATTCTCACGGTAATTGGTCTTAACGAAGCTCAAGATGTCGTCGCCTACTCTCATGCGTCGATCCTAAACTCTTCGAAGTGTTGAAGACGAGTCCAAGGGTCGGTTTACACTCATTTCAAAAATCCAAGGGTTTCAAGTAGAAGGGGCTTCTAATGGTTGGGTTCACAACGGTGGAGTTTAAACTATGATCGGTGTGAAACACGAGGAGTGCAGAGTTTGCAGCGATCACGATCTTGCGATCGAAATCTCATGAGAAGGGGGTTCATGGGTGACGAGTTTCCACAAGTTGCACGGCTCTCTCTCTCTCTCTTTAACAAAAGCAAGCCCAAAATGGCTTTCGGGAGAAGCCTCCCCCTCGCTTTATAACCCAACACAAACAAAGTAAAATATCCTAGATATTTGCAACCCAATTCTATCCACATCCCAATGGCTTGATTTTTGTGTTGAGCGGCACACCACAAGTCGGTGCACGACTTTCATACTAGAGATCTAATCAAACTCTAAACCTTAATCCGTTCAACACAAAGTTATCCTAATATTATTTAATGATTTATTATTATATAAAATCCATGGTGACATCGGTCACCGTGCTGGACACGCAAACGGGTTTAATCTAGTCCGGATTAAAATTTTTCGGGTCATTACATTCTTCCCACCTTAAAAAATTTTCGTCCTCGAAAATCGACGTGCCATATTCAACAATGTATGAGCATGATTCAACATTAACGAAAATAATCAGAGTTATTACATTCACCCCTCAAAGGAATTTTCGCCCTCGAAAATGCAAAACATACCTAAACAGGTCGGTAATCCCTCATCCTAACAAGTGTTCATAACAAGACATAATCAAAACAGTCATAGGTCCATAGAGAATGGGTCATAGTGTGATAGGTTTTACCAACTACGCTTTTCAAGGGACGGAGTCCGTAGTAACCTGGATGTACTTCGTGTGGCATCCCATAACACCATAGAGGGGTTGCATCCGTACATGGATACCTACATTCTAAATTTTACTTGCTTGGAAAAAGAATTCCCACCGTGACTCAAACTTATCACACATATCTCTTATGTTTTCTTATCAGAAAGCCACGTATATTCTAACAGAATTTAATCAGAGTTTGGAAACAATTTACTTGCTTGAGAACTCACAGAATCACAACCAACCGCAAAGTCTACAAAAATCAGAGTTCACGTACGCATGCCAATTGATAACTCTCATTGAAAATGAATAACAGGTACACATACACGAAACGTCACACAGTCTACCATCCACACAGGTTTAAACAAAGTAGTGATAATTATGTCACAAAATTTTATTGTATAATAGTAATAGATAAGATAGAACAACTAAGTTCTAAATTTTTTTTGTTTTAATCATTATTATTATTATTATAATATATATATATATATATATATTCTTTCAATCATGTAACTTACAATTTAAAAGAAGATTTTATTTGAATCAGAAAGCCGTAAATAGTTTGAAGTACATGTATATTTCATATAACACATGCTTTTACAAAATTTAACATTCCCTCAAAAAGGTGTGGAAACTACGCACGGATTTTGGCTTCACGTTCTCAAGTGGCTTCCTCCGAAGAGTGGTTGCGCCACTACACATAAACCAAAGGAATCCGCTTGGTCCATAAGATCTGTTCTTTACGATTCAAGATTTGTATTAGTTCTTCAACTACTGTTAGACCATCCTGTAGCTTGATGGGTTGAAGTCTAACACATGAGTCAGGTTTCTAATGGACCTCCGCAACATAGACACGTGACATACATTGTGTATGCTAGATAGTTGCAGCGGTAAAGCTACTTGATAAGCGACCTCGTCGACTCGGCTCAAGATCTCAAAAGGCCCAATATAACGCAGACTCAGCTTCCAATGCTTGCCGAAGCGCATCACGCTTTTCGCAGCGAGATTTTGACAAACACTTTGTCTCCTACCTTAAACATAGGTATTAGCTACCAAAACAAAATTCACAACAGAACAAAGGTGACCAAGGTCACAAAGCTGACCTGAAACTCAATATGGTTCCTTTTGAGGTAAGCATAGCTCTTTTGGTGACTCTAAGCAACGCGTAATCTCTCACGGATTAATCGAACTGTCTCGATCGTACTTTCCACAATCTTTGGGCCTAAAATGAGCTTCTCGCCTACTTCTTCCCAATTAAGTGGAGGCCTGCACTGTCGTCCATACAAGGCTTAAATGGTGCCATTCCGATACTAGGCTAGTAGCTATTGTTATAGGCGAACTCGATCAAAGGCAAGTGTTGGTCCCATAACCCTTAAAAATTTAACATGCAAGCATGTAACATGCCGCTCAATTTGCCCATTAGTCTGAGGGTGAAATGGCAAGCTGAAAACAAGCCTAGAACCCGTCCCTTTTTGGAATCACTGTTAGAACTGAGATGTGTAGAGTGGTTCTCTATCGGATACGATATTGACTGGTATACCATGTAGCCTGACTATCTCTTTGAGGTATAACTCTCCTAGTTTGCTGGCGGTATACATCGTATTAGATGGCAGAAAGTATGTGGATTTAGTCAACCAATCCACAATGACCCAAATGGCATTGTGTTTCCTTAGTGTCCTTGGCAACCCCAGAATGAAGTTCATAGAAATGGTTTCCCATTTGCACTCAGGTATCAATAAAGGTTGCAATAATCTCGCCAGATTCTAATGATCCACTTTTACCTGCTGGGAGAATAAATACTTGGACACATACTCAGCAACGTCCTTCTTCAAGCCTCTCCACCATAAGCTTTTCTTCAAATCTTGATACATCTTGGTACTCCCAGGATGTATGGCATACATTGACTTGTGGGCCTCTTCCAAAATGGTGTCTCGAAGCTCAGTACTAGTTGGTACGCATACTCTGTGACGACCCGACTTTTCCAATCCCTAAGGTATAGGAAAGGCCGGTTCATCAACTTATTGATTTCTCAATAAGCCGTAACAAACAGAAGCTGACAAAATAACAAGGATCTAAAGACAGAGGCAAAGCATAAAAATAAAATAAAATAAAAGCTTTAACAATAAAAAATATATCACTCTGAGGAATCAGGAAGAACCACCGGTGATGGCCAATCCAACACCTAAAATAGTGGTTCCTAATAATAATTCCTCGTGTGATATTAAAATGACAAAACAAAGGCCTAAGGCCCAATATTCAAAGAATATTCCAACAAAAGTACCAAAAAGAAGTAATCTAGAATCAAGGGAAAAACTCCTCTGCAGGTGTATCCAATTCCTCCTCAAAAATGTAATCGGAGTCCTCCAGATCCTCTGACCCTAAATCAATCTCAGCACCTGTGACATATAGTCGAGGGTGAGCTAACAACAAAGCCCAATAGAGGAAACAAGTCTATTTGCATTTCACTATAAGTGAAGGTTTTCAAAGACAGAAATCAGATCAAATATGGTTTTCGAAAGATGCCTTGCAAACTAAATCTCCAGTTCTAATCATGAGTCAAAACTAATATAAATTCATCTGATGTGTTCAAAATCTTCAGAATTAGCATGCTTATTGTCTTAAATTTATAACTTAATTTTATCTCTCAAATTTCTATAGCATGAGAGCAGACTACGTGACCGATGGGAAACCCTACTGACCATCGTCGTTCATGAACCCATTTTTTAAATAGCAATAAGCCCCTACGCTATGAGGGAAGCTTGCGCCAAAACAAATACCGTCCACACGGTTGGTAGAATCTAGGGCATCGTTCGTATGTACCTCAAATTGAATGCAAATGCTAACTTATATCAAAGCTTATTATTCATAACATATTTACTGATTTTTCGGAGTTCTGATTCGATGTTCACATTCAAAAATAACTGAGGTTCTGAGGTTCAAATTTCACAGTTCTTAATCATAACAAAGTTCTCAAATTTCTGATTTGTATCTTAATTCCAGATTTTTATTCATGCTGTGTTCAAACTAATATTTCTAAAATTTATGTTCCTTATCAAAATATTCAAAACAGTCCCTACTTATAATAGAATGCAAATAATGTGCAGGGTTCCCCTATCTCAACAAAGACGGTTCAAAAACAAGCATACGACCCGACTTTTTCAATCCCTCAGGTATAGGAAAGGCCGGTTCGCCAACCTATCGAATAAACGATAAGTCGGACAAACAGGGCACATATCAGAGTAAAGCGTAATAAATATCCATAGCTAAAATAAATGCGGAAGCAATTAAAAGTAAAGAACCACCGATGATGGCCGACCATCATCGAAACATGGCTCATAACAGAAATCAACGTCAAATATAAAACTATGGTATCCAACTAAAATGGGCCCACAAATTCAAGTCTAACTCTCACCACAAATAAGAAAATTAATAAGTTCTATACTGGAAAAAACTCCTCAGGAGGAACCTCAAGCTCTTCCTCAGGCACGCGTGGCGTGATCGATCTCACACGAATAGCCAACCGTCGATTACGAACACATGACGTATAGTCGGAGTGAGCTAACCAATAAAGCTCAGTAGAAGAAAGACATCTACGGCATTTTACTTTAACTAATATGGTTTCAAAACAAATATCGGAATATAGCTTGTCAAACATATAAGCAGATAATAAACTAAATTTAGGTGCAGAAATCATATGTAAGATTTATTTCTAAATGTGTGAAAACAGTTTCAAGAATAGATGCAGTGTTTCAGTGTCTTAGTTTCTCTAACTTCTATATGTAAAGTTCAATAATTCATGACTTAATCCTCAACTTAAAATACCTCCCGAGTAAACTATATCTCGAGAGCAGGAATATAGCCAATGGGAACCCCTACCTACCATCGTCGTTCATGAACCCTTTTTCAGGATGCAACAAGCCCCTACGTAATGAGGGAAACTTGTGCCAGGAAATTGTTTAGAAATTTTTGAGGGGTCGTTCAGGTCAATCATAAAACAAATGCAGATACTAATATAAATCAGATGCAAGTCTCTTATACATAGTTCAGGTTCTTGATTTCAGATTTTTGAGCTTAGCGATTCAGTTTTGATTGTAGATTTAGATTTTCAGTCATTAATATCAATTTCAGTTTACAGATGTGATTTCAATGGCATATGCAAGTTTAAAGATTTTAATTCAAAATATCCATGCGAATTAAAATAAAATACTGTAAAGATGAGATTCTCCTACCTAAAACTCGGAGTTATGCGAAGTCAAGCAAGGTCCTATTGATGGCCTCTCGCCCTCAATCTACATCACAATATACGTTTATGCATTAAGATAAACTCTAATTACTAATAATATAGACCTATTTAAGCGTTTCCTCAAAAACAAGTCAAAACAGGCAAGTTGCGCAAATTCTAGAATTTGATGTAATATTCTCATATATTTTTGACTATCAAGATGATTGATCCATGAGTTGGTCAAAACATAAAAGTTGTAGATTTGTCTATTATCTTTCCAACGCAAAAAGAATCGTCTCAATCGGAGTTCGGGATAAAATGTTATGACTAAAATACCAAGGCAATGTCGAAGTTCGACAATACCTCGCTCGAGCGATGATAATAGCTCGCTCGAGCGATGATAATAGCTCGCTCGAGCAATTTAATGTAACATTCTCATATATTTTTGACCATCAAGACAATTGATCCATGAGTTGGTCAAAACATGAAAGTTGTAGATTTTTCTATTAGCTTTCCAACGCAAAATGAATCGTCTCAATCGGAGTTCGAGATAAAAAGTTATAACTAAAATACTAAGGCAATGTCGGAGTTCGGCAATACCTCGCTCGAGCGATGATAATAGCTCGCTCGAGCGAGCTACAGCGACGCGATTTTGCTGGTTTTCACCCGAATCGAAACCCATACATTCCAAAGCAAAACCCATGGCTAATCTAATGATTTAATCAAAAAGTTTAATTAAAACGTACCTTTAATCTAAGGATTCCTAGATTAGAAATGAGTCACGCGAATGGAGGTTCGGAACGAAACCGACGGGTTTCCTCAACGATTCGCGCCGCGATCGATCCCACGAGTTCACAGAGACAACTCCAACATGCCCCCAATGATCTCAACCTCTCCCAATAGCCAACTACGAATCCAAGGTTGATTCAAGTTCTTTCTAAGGTTTAAGTGTTTTCAACAAAGAGGGTTCTAGAGAAGGAGGTTTTCTAAACCGATCTCCTACGATGATTGAAGAAGAGAGAAGACGGAGTTTCACACGGTTGGGTAACTATCCTCTCTTAACAAAACCTAGTATAATACGGGAATGCAATTCCTTCTTATAATAGGATTGCTCACAAAGTAAAACACACACACACATCTTATGTATTATACACTTCTAATTTTAAAACTCAAGTCCGGTGTTGAGCGGCTACACTGAGGTCGGTGCACAACTTTCGCACGAGGGTCCAAATGGGCTCTAAATTAAAATCTGTCCGCACAATCACATCTAGATAAAAATCCAAAACAAATGGTGACGTCGGTTGCCGAGCCGAATATACACACAGGGTCAGTCTAACTCGGGTTCAAAATACGGGTCTTTACATTCTACCCTCCTTAGAAATTTTCGTCATCGAAAATGTACGGATAGCTAAACCGAACTGCGGTAAGTCCTTATCCTAACACCAGTATAAAGCAAAATCAAAACAGTCTAAAGTCAAAGAACTTTGGTCGCGATGCGGTAGGCTTCACTAAGCACGCTTTCAAGGGTCGGGATCAGTAACCTGGATGTACTGCGTGTGGCATCCCATACTGCCATAGAGGATTGCATCCGTACATGGATGCATACCTTCCCAAGTGTCACGTGCCTGGAAATATACTTCACCATGACACAAACCTAGCACACACACCTACCTCACCCTTTTGGTAATTATTTGAGCAGAAATTTCAGATGTCAGAATCGAACACTTATTCAAAAGCATGATCACGTGCCTGGTAACATGTTCTAACTGATGACACGGGTTCCAGCAGACATACGGTTCTAACCGAGAATGAATAAATATGACATTTAAGATTTTATTGTGTGATCGTTATAGATATATATGTAAAGCATCGATGTTATGAACCAATTTAACATTGAAGATTTTGAAGAAATTCTCCCCTTTTTTTTTTTTTTTTTTAAAGAAGTAAATTCAAGAATTTAAAGGTACGTATGGTTTTCTTACATAACTATAGTTTACAATATACCTTCACTCGAAAAGTTGTGGAAATTGCTCGCGAATCTCCGCTTCACGCTCCCATGTGGCTTTCTCTGAAGAATGGTTCCGCCACTTCACGAGTACTAAGGCAATGCTGCGGTGGCAGCATTGTCCGTAAGATTTGTTCTTTACGATCCAAGATTCGTATCGGTTCCTCAACCAAGGATAGGTCTTCTTGGAGCTCAATGGGCTGGTAGTCCAATACGTGTGTCGGGTCCTTAACATATCTTCGTAACATGGACACATGAAACACGTTGTGCATTTTCGATAGCTGCGGTGGCAAGGCTACTCGATAGGCAACCTCGCCGACTCGGCCCAATACCTCGAAAGGTTCAACATAGCGCGGACTCAGCTTCCCACGCTTTCCAAAACGCATCACGCCTTTTGTAGGAGAGATTTTGACAAATACGTTATCTCCCACCTTAAACTCAACATGGTTTCTTTTCAGATCAGCGTAGCTCTTCTGACGACTTTGAGCAATGCGTAGTCTCTCATGGATTAACCGAACTGTCTCGGTTGTATTCTCCACGATCTCGGGACCTAAAATGAGTTTCTCACCCACTTCTTCCTAATTAGGCGGAGACCTGTACCGTCGTCCATACAAAGCTTCGTAGGGTGCCATGCCTATGCTAGCCTAGTAACTGTTATTGTAGGCAAACTCGATCAGCGGTAAATGTTGGTCCCATGACCCCTGAAAATCCAACATGCAAGCACGTAACATATCTTCTATAATCTGATTCACCCTCTCAGTCTGCCCATCGGTCTGAGGATGGAATGCTATACTATAATCGAGCCTAGAGCCCATTGCTTCTTGAAATCGTTGCCAAAACTGAGATGTGTACATCGGGTCTCTATCGGATTCGATACTGACCGGTATACCATGCAGCCTAACTATCTCCTTGATGTATAATTCTGCGAGCTTGTTGGCGGTATACGACGTATTATAAGGAAGGAAGTGTGTGGACTTAGTCAATCGATCCACAATGACCCAGATGGCATTGTATTTTCTTAATGTTCTTGGCAATCCCAAAATAAAGTCCATAGAAATGGCCTCCCATTTCCACTCAGGTATTGGTAGTGGTTGCATGATCACTGCGGATTTCGATGATCCACCTTTACTTGCTGACACACAAGACATCTCGAGACATACACAGCGACATATTTCTTTAAACCTCTCCACCAGAAGCTTTTCTTTAAGTCCTGGTACATCTTGGTACTGCCAGGGTGAATATCGTACATAGACTTATGAGCCTCTTCCAAAATAGTGTCCCGAAGCTCAGTACTAGTTGGTACGCATACCCGGTTTCTAAACAACAAAGTGTCATCATCTTTGATAGAAAAATTTATTTTGCTTCCCCCAATCACATCCCGTCTGATAGCCATAAGTTTATCATCCGTCATCTGAAGTCTGCGAATGTTCTCATAGAGGGTGGAACGAATCACCAATGTAGCCATTAACCCACCTGAACCTTTTACGTCAAATCTCATGCTACTTAGAGCCATATCTTCCAATAGATGCCATCTTCGCACCCTTGCGGTGAGATGTGATAAGCGAAGCGTAGAACTTCCGACTTAACGCATACGCCACTCGTTTGCTTTCCGGGTGGTACCGATGGTACAATCATAATCTTTCAAGAACTCCATCCATCGACGCCGCCTCATATTCAACTCTTTTGTGAGAAGAGATACTTGAGGCTCTTATGATCGGTAAATATATCAAGGTCTCCCCATAAAGGTAATGCCTCCATCTTCGTGAGCAAAAATCATCACGCCAACTCAAGATCATGCGTCGGGTAATTCTTCTCATGGTCTTTTAGCTCTAGACCCATAAGCAATGACTCTCTTATTGCGTTAAGCACACTAAACCCCATATGATGCATCATCTTCGCAAAGCCTCCCCCGCCGATGGTATAGCAAGTAATCGGTAGCGATGAGTCAATCGTTTCTTGAGTTCCTGAAAACTTTGCTCACACTGCTCTGTCCAATCAAATTTAGTATTCTTCTTCGTAAGTTGTGTAAGAGGACCTGATATCTTGGAGAAGCCCTCCACAAACCTTCTGTAGTATCCTGCCAAACCGAGGAAACTACGAACCTCCGTAACGGTCTTTGGCTGTTCCCAATTCATCACTGACTCAATCTTTGCTGGGTCAACTGTAATACCGGTCTCAGAGATAACATGGCCTAGGAAACTGACCTGCTCAAGCCAAAACTCACACTTACTAAGTTTTGCGTATAACTGATGGTCTCTAAGGGTTTGTAGAGCCACTCGCAGATGTTGCTCATGTTCTTCTCGCGTCTTTGAATAGATGAGGATGTCATCTACAAAAACTACTACAGACTTGTCCAAATGTGACTTGAATATCCGGTTCATCAAGTCCATAAATGACGCGGGTGCGTTTGTCAACCCAAATGGCATGACCAAGAACTCGTAGTGCCCATATCGGGTTCTGAACGCTGTCTTCTGAATGTCTTCAGACTTAACTTTCAACTGATGGTAGCCTGACCTCAAGTCGATCTTCGAGAAGAACCTTGCTCCTTGTAACTGATCGAACAGATCATCAATTCTTGGATGTGGATAACGGTTCTTAATTTTCAACTTATTTACCTGGCGGTAATCGATGCAAAGCTGCATTGAACCGTCTTTCTTCTTTACAAATAGAATCGGTGCTCCCCAGGGTGACACACTCGGTCTAATAAAGCCCTTATCTAGCAGTTCCTGAAGCTGCTCCTTCAACTCTTTCAATTCTGCAGGCGCCATTCGATACGGAGCTTTTGATACTGGTTCAGTACCCGGCGCTAACTCAATTGCAAACTTAATCTCCTCGGTGGTAATCCCGTAGATCTTCGTGAAAACATCCCGAATACTGCAAGCAATCGTAATATCCGCAATATTTTTCTTCTCCTCCTTATGATCTTGCAAGTAGGCGAGATAACCACAACACCGTTCCTCATCATACGCCTTTCGAATGGCAGAGATAAACGGTATCACACAAGATTTGACTCCGTAAAATCGAAAAGGTTTTCTCTTCGGCGGGCGGAATGTTACAATCTTTCGAAGACAATCCACACTCGCATGGTAAGTAGATAACCAATCCATCCCTAGTATCACGTCGAACCCTTCCATGCTCAAAATGATCAAATCAGCCACTGTCTCGTGGTCTTCGATCATCACAATCACTGATTGACACATGGTATCGGTGCTCACTGAGTTGCTCGTAGGAATTGACACTGCCAAGATGAAATCAAGGGCCTTGGGAATGATTCCCAACTTCTCAGTGAATAATGGAGTAACAAAAGAATGTGTAGACCCAGGGTCTATCAACACTCGCGCTTCGGTTTTGCTTACATCGCTCCCCCGATGCATAAAAAGGGTACCTTAGTTTAGACAAGCGTTTCAATTAAAAGTTTCTAAGCATGTCTGTTCATTCATAACTTATTAACAAAATTTATTAAATATCAAGCAATTATATATAACACATAAAATAAGAAGACATCTCAACTTTTAATAATACCTTGGATCACGTCGTTCGATGTTTCGGCTTCTTGAGCCATCACGGCATAAGCTCGACCTTGAACAGTAGGTCGGGTCGATCTCTGAGTAGAAGCCGAACTAGTTCTTCCCTTGTCCTCTTGAGGACAATCCTTAACCATGTGTCCGATTAGCCACAGAAAACACGCTCCAGTGTTCCTCCTACAATCCTCGGTCTTGTGTGGTTTCCGGCACCTTAGGCACATAGTGACCGAAATAAAAGATGGTGCACGAGAGGATCCCTGTCCCACTGAAGCTCCACTAGCATTAGAACCCGCTGGTCGTACGGATTGCACAGGTGATGATGCTGCCAATCTCTGATAAGGGGTCGGTCCAGAAGAAAATGTTGGTCTAGAAAATGCAGGTTGAGTAAGGTTCACTGGCGGCTTTGTAAACTTGGCCCTCTTATTTTCATAAGTACCTGACTGCCCTTGTACAACCCTATCCTTGCTCGGTTGACTGCTTCTCAAAAACCGCTTTTGAATTTCTTCCTCTGCTATGAGGGCCTTTGACAGTACTCCTCCATATGTTTCCATTTCCCACATAGCCACGCTCTCCTGTATACTCGGCCTAAGACCCAGCTGAAATTTTCTGGCCTTCATCATATCGGTGGCCACATGTTGAGGTGCAAACCTTGAAAGTCGCGTGAACTCATCTCCATACTCACGCACTGACATTGTCCCCTGCTTCAGCTCGATGAACTGAACTTTCATCTGATGCCTAACGATCTTGGGAAAGTACTGATCGTTGAACGCTTCGATAAACTTAGCCCATGTCCAAAGAGTATTGGGAAACTCCTGCTCCCGGTGTCTAGCCACGGACTTCCACCATGGTCCAGCCTGTCCATCCAGTTTGAAGGTTGCCCATCTAACCTTCTCGACATCGGTGCACTGAAGCACCTCGAAGATCTTTTCCATCTCATCTAACCAACCTTCAGCTTCCATCGGGTCGGTCTGTCCAGAAAAATTTGGAGGTCTCATCCTCCTGAATTCGGCAAATCCTGATGATTGTTATTGTTGTCCAGCAGAAATCAGCTCTGCTTGTCGGATTTGAGCAATCGAGCCATAGATGCGGTCTCACGAGCAATGTTGGTGCCCAGACTTTCCAACACTTGTTCCATTCTTTCACCCTGACCTCTATCAACTCCGGCTCCTATAGGGACTGCATTAGAACCGGATGCGAAGGCAACTCCCCTTGATGTACCGACACCTTCAGGAATGTCCTCTAAAGGCACCGTCCTACCTCTGCCTCTGCCTCTAAATCTTGGGGCCATACTGATCTGTCATTGTGAACACTACAACATCAGTCAACATTGATTGTAAAGACAATCACAAACAGTACTAGTGATTCTGGACCTAACGACATGACTCTGATGCGAACTGTACCGGGTCACGGTTGGTTCTCATGGGTCCTTAGAGAATCTAAAAACCATGGCTCTGATACCAACTGCGACGACCCGACTTTTCCAATCCCTCAGGTATAGGAAAGATTTCAATGGCATATGCAAGTTTAAAGATTTTAATTCAAAATATCCATGCGAATTAAAATAAAATACTGTAAAGATGAGATTCTCCTACCTAAAACTCGGAGTTATGCGAAGTCAAGCAAGGTCCTATTGATGGCCTCTCGCCCTCAATTTACATCACAATATACGTTTATACATTAAGATAAACTCTAATTACTAATAATATAGACCTATTTAAGCGTTTCCTCAAAAACAAGTCAAAACAGGCAAGTTGCACAAATCCTAGAATTTGATGTAACATTTTCATATATTTTTGACTATCAAGATGATTGATCCATGAGTTAGTCAAAACATAAAAGTTGTAAATTTTTCTATTAGCTTTCCAACGCAAAAAGAATCGTCTCAATCAGAGTTCGGGACAAAAAGTTATGACTACAATACCAAGGAAATGTCGAAGTTCGACAATACCTCGCTCAAGCGATGATAATAGCTCGCTCGAGCGATTTGATGTAATATTCTCATATATTTTTGACCATCAAGACAATTGATCCATGAGTTAGTCAAAACATGAAAGTTGTAGATTTTTCTATTAGCTTTCCAACGTAAAATGAATCGTCTCAATCGGAGTTCGGGATAAAAAGTTATAACTAAAATACTAAGGCAATATCGGAGTTCGGCAATACCTCGCTCGAGCGATGATAATAGCTCGCTCGAGCGAGCTACAGCGACGCGATTTCGCTGGTTTTCACCCGAATCGAAACCCATACATCCCAAAGCAAAACCCATGGCTAATCTAATGATTTAATCAAAAAGTTTAATTAAAATGTACCTTTAATCTAAAGATTCCTAGATTAGAAATGAGTCACGCGAATGGAGGTTCGGAACGAAACCGACGGGTTTCCTCAACGATTCGCGCCGCGATCGATCCCACGAGTTCACAGAGATAACTCCAACACGCCCCCAATGATCTCAACCTCTCCCAATAGCCAACTACGAATCCAAGGTTGATTCAAGTTCTTTCTAAGGTTTAAGTGTTTTCAACAAAGAGGGTTCTAGAGAAGGAGGTTTTCTAAACCGATCTCCTACGATGATTGAAGAAGAGAGAAGACGGAGTTTCACACGGTTGGGTAACTATCCTCTCTTAACAAAACCTAGTATAATACGGGAATGCAATTCCTTCTTATAATAGGATTGCTCACAAAGTAAAACACACACACACATCTTATGTATTATACACTTCTAATTTTAAAACTCAAGTCCGGTGTTGAGCGGCTACACCGAGGTCGGTGCACAACTTTCGCACGAGGGTCCAAATGGGCTCTAAATTAAAATCTGTCCGCACAATCACATCTAGATAAAAATCCAAAACAAATGGTGACGTCGGTTGCCGAGCCGAATATACACACAGGGTCAGTCTAACTCGGGTTCAAAATACGGGTCTTTACATAAGCAGTCCTCACAAAGGACTCCCAATTTGAAACCTACAAAGATTAACACTCTCAGTGTTAATATTGGAGCAAAAGTCAAACCAAAAGCTTACTTATAAAATTTTTAACCAAAAATTTGAAGGACAGAAACAGAGCAAAAATCGACCCTCGAATTTGAATTCGATGGTCAAATTTGAAATTCGATGGTCGATTTCAAATTCGACCTTCGAATTTCAAAAACTGTATCAGGCCCAAAAAAAATAGATTTTGACCCTCGAATTTCAAATCGATGGTTGAATTCTAAATTCGACCCTCGATTTGAAAATCGACCCTCGAATTTGTTCAGTTCTGTGGCTGTTAAAATTTCAGCTTCGGACCCCTTTCTTTCTCATTCAACCACAACCTTCTTATCTATTTAAACACACCATATTCTACTCTAAACAAAACATAAATTTAAATAACATAAGGAGGTTTAAAAGCCTACCTCTTGACTCTTAATCTTTTGATCCCGTTGCACCAAAGTTCACGCACCGGAACCAATCTGCAAAGCTTATCGGTTTAGAACCTCCATTCAGTCCATCATGAGCCTTTCTCTAGTGCACAGATCAGATACACACAGAGACATCCTCTCCCTTATCCTTCTCTTCCAATAGCTCAAACCGATCATAATTCAAATACAAGTCTAATCAATGGTTGAGATGGGGAGAGGAATTTACTAACTTCCCAGATCTAGGATCAAAATGAGGCAAGGCTTGTAAGTTTGTAAAATCTAACGAGAGAGAGAGAAGTTACATTTTTCTTTCTAACTCTCTCTTATAATATAAAAATAAGGCTAAACAAATATCTAGATTTTTCTAATTACAACTTATCCATTTAACTTGGAAAAAATTCCGGTGCTAAACACAAACACCTGACCTATTGTGTAAGTCATTGATATCATGACTTCTACACATCATGAGACAAAAACCTTTGGTCAATATTCCCATCATAACCTTAGCTTTCCAAAAATCTAAAAAAATTCCATAATAATTTTCGGACACACTTACCGAGGTAAACAAAAAATAGGCTTAAAATATTAGGGATATTACATACTCTGTTTCCAAACAACAACGTTCCATCTTCTCTGATGGAGAAATCAGCTTTATTTCTCTCAAGCACATCCTGCCTGATAGTCATAAGCTCATCATCCATCATCTGTAGCTTGTGGATATTCTCATAGAGTAGAACATATCATAAGCGTAGCCATCAAAGCTCTGAAACCTTTAACATCGACCTCGAGTCACACAAGGCCATATCCTTAAGTAAGTGTCACCGGTGCACTCTAGTAATGAGATGTGACAACTGAGGAGAAGACTTTCAACTCAGAGCATCCACTACTACATTGACCTTTATAGGGTGATACTGGATGGAACAATCATAATATTTAAAGAACTCCATCTATCTTCATTGTCGCATGTTCAAGTCCTTCTGGGTGAATAGGTACTTGAGGCTCTTGTGATCGGTGAAGATATCGAATGTCTCACCATACAAATAGTGCCTCTAGATCTTCAAAGCAAAAATTATCACTGCTAACTCCAAATCATGTGTGGGAAAATTCTTCTCGTGATCCTTGAGTTGTCTAGAGCCATATGTAATGACTCTCCCATTCTAATTAAGCACGCAACTTAATCCCCCGTATGAAGCATCACTGTATACTGTAAAACCTCCACTGCCTGAAGGTATGACAAGTACTGGCGCAGTAGTCAATTGCTTCTTGATCTCTTAAAAACTCTGTTCACACTGTTTCGTCCAATCAGACTTAGCATTTTTTTTCATAAGCTGTGTAAGCGATCTTGAGATCTTGGAAAAACATTCTACAAATCGCTGATAGTATCCTGCCAAACTAAGGAAACTACAGACTTCTGTCACTGTCTTCAGTTGTTCCCAATTTACCACTGATTCAATCTTTGCTGGATTGACTGTTATACCTTTCTTAGAGACGACGTGGCCTAGAAAATTAACCTGCTCAAGCCAAAACTCACACTTGCTAAGTTTTACATATAATTTATGATCTCTGAAGGTTTGTAGAGCCACTCATAGGTGTTGCTCATGTTCCTCTCGCATTTTCGAATAGATGAGGATGTCATCTACGAACACAACTACAAAGTTGTCTAAGTGTGGTTGGAATATACTATTCATCAAGTCCATAAATGACGTGGGACCATTTGTCAACCCAAATGGCGTCACCAAGAACTAATAGTGTCCATATCAAGTTCTGAACACTGTCTTCTGAATATCTTTGGATTTGACTCTCAGCTAATGATAGCTTGATCTCAAGTCAACTTTAGAGAAAAATCTCGTTTCTTTAAACTGATCAAAGAGATCATCTATTCTCAGAAGCGGATAACAATTCTGTCAACTTGTTCAGCTGACGGAAATCGGCGCTGAGTCGCATCAAATTGTCTTTCTTTCTGATGAAAATACTAGTGCTCCCCAAGGAGACACGCTAGGTCGGGTAAACCCTTTGTCTATAAGCTCTTGCAACTGTTCCTTTATTTCCTTTAATTCTATAGGAGCCATGCGATATAGAGCTTTGGATATTAGCTTAGTACCTGGAGCTAACTCAAGAGCGAACTCGATCTCTCAATCTGGTGGCAGTCTAGGTAGGTCCTCGGGAAACACATTAGGGAATTCACAAGCAACACAAATATTAATAATGATATTCTTCTCTTCTCTAGCTGATATAAAGGTGCAACCCTAGTCTTCACTCTGAAAAATTGAAATGACTTTCTCATAGGAGGACAAAAAAGTTATCACTTTCCTCAGGCAATCAATGCTTGCATGGTAAGCGGATAGCCAATCCATTCTCAGTATCACGTCAAACCCACCATATTCAATAATATCAAATCTGCCCTAGTCTCATGATCCTCCACTCGAATGATGACTGATTTGTTCACGGTGTCCGTCTTCACGGAACTACCTGTAGGAACTGTCACCGCTAATATAAGGTCTAACGTCTCAGGCGTAATGCCCATACGTGCTGAGAACATCGGGGTAATAAAGGAGTGAGTAGACCTACGGTCGATTAATACTCATGCCTTAGTTTCACATATGCCAACATTCTAATAAAAGCGTAAAGTATTTAGTTTTTATGCCTACGTTTTCAGTTAAGTGTATATAAGATAGCATCATGATATTACCAAAATGTCACAATAGCATATAACATCTAAGGATATTCATCAAATGAGAATAATGTAAATTCTTAACAATCAATAATGGATTATACCTTGGATGACTTCATTCGTTGGTTGGGCATCATGTGGTGATGATGGTCTTGGAATAGATGTTGAAACCATATTCCTTTGATTCAGCTCTGGGCAATCCTTCACTAGATGTCCCATCTAACCACATCTAAAGCATGCGCCCAAGGCGAGCCTACACTTCTCCGTCCTATGCTTCTTTCCACTCTTGCGCACATATCAATTGGTACGAATGAGGAGATGCGTAAGGCTTGTCGTACTGTGAATGCTCTAGTTGTTGCTGAAGCTGAATAGCGAGAGGATACTTGGACAACTCCTATGACTGCCTGAGCATTCCGTGCAGATATGACAAGGACACGATCCTGAACCATGGACTGAGAGGGATCCTGAGTTGTTGCCGATGTTGTCGCCTCTCTCTCCAAATGGGGACAATCTCTTACCAGATGTCCAATGTATCCACACCTAAAACACACACCTGTGGTCCTTTTACACATCTCTGTCTTGTGCTGCTTACCAAACTGTGAGCATAACTCAACCTGTGTGGATGGAGAGGTGTGCGTAGTGTCTCGCAATAACACTGTGAGCAAAGCAGTCTGTTGGGCCATTGTGTTGACCATTGTGTTGTGTAAATTAAGTTGTACTCGCAAGTGCACAAATCGTGATGTAGTCAATGGGTGCAGAGTACGAGATCGTTCCCACTAGGATTGGTTAGAAAATTTAAAAGAGAGATAGCAACTAATTAAAAGAACAAGCACATATTTACCACAACAACCACTAATTTAATATTTTGAGAACTTTTGATGAATGAGATAGATGCTAACAGAATTTTAAGATTTAAACGAATAATGAAAGATAAGGATTGAGATGCTAAATCCTCTCATTGTAGGTTTATCATTTGTGTAATACAGATTTGTGGATTGAGATGTGAGATCTTAACAGATATCTAAAAAGAAGCACCGGCCCTGAACACACGTGAGTTCTATAATATAGATCTGAAATCACAGAGACGTATGATTAAAACCTCATGAGTGTATGATTAACACTCACACTTTGGATAATACTCAGAACCCAATCTCTAGGTAATTTTCAAAGTATGATCTAAGATCAAGGAGATGCATGATTAACACCCCAGATAGTGATTGGAACTCACCATTGGGATAAAGTTATACTATCAATCCGAGATCAAGGAGATGCATGATTAACACCCCATGAGTGTGTGATTAACGCTCACATCTCAGATGACAGTAAAACTCCACCCCGAGATCGGTAAAAATTAGAATAAAATCATTATTACAGATTTGAAATCATAGGGCATTGATCGGTTTTAAAGTGTACCCTTGCAAGTGCACAAGTTCGATTGTAGCACGACGAAATTAAGGGTGTCGAACCCACAGGAAAGCGCAAAATTAGATTAATTTTAAAGACCCAAGGAAGTACCAAGGGTGAGAGATTTCATTGTCAAGATTTACCACTACACAATGCAATAATCAAAAGAACTAAATCAAGCTATGCACGGATGAACTATGATTAAGAAATTAACAATGATGAAATGATCAAGGAGTTTGCTAACCCTAGATTTATAACTTTTCTACAATCAACCACACAATTTCATGTTAAATCATTATACCATAATTTAACTACAAGAAAAACGAATCGATGAAAATGCAATTATTGATTCGGCATACCCTATCCGAACACTATGACGCATCTAAACACGGCATGCATCATGCGAAAGGCATAGCGTATCTCAAATTCGAAATCACAACCGTAAGAATCAATCGCACGACATCCTATATCGATCTACAAGATCGATCTAGGTGGAATAATTCGTTTATTATCGCCGATCACACGGTCGACGGCTATAAATGAGTATTCGATGATAACACAATGAAGCACACACTAAAAGCCGTACGATTCAATAATTCTAACAAGAAATTGTAAGCTTAAAAGTAAGTTAGTTACTCATCTAGGGGTCGCTTCCTCCTTGAACGAGGGGTTTAGCCGCTCATCCTTGATCCACACGCACAATGTAAATCGAAGGCCATCACAAAAATTGCTCTTTTATTTATCAACCGCTTGATCTTTTTGGAGAAGATCACAACCTTACACAGCTTTTATCTAAATACAAAACTAAAAATATCCAAGACGAAATTGCTAAGGTCCTAAGAAAATCTACCGAGCAAAAGACACCCCGGAACCCTAAACCTCCTGTTGTTTAAATAGGGCCTCGGGCTAGAATTATTCCATATCCGAATCAATAGATTGAATTTTGAAATCAATCGATTGAATTTTGAAATCAATCGATTGAATTTTGAATTCAATCGATTGAATTCAAAATTTGAATTTTGGTGGCTCATTTGCATTCCGAAAATCAATCTATTGAATTCCAAATTCAATCTATTGATTTTTGGAAATCAATCTATTGATTTTGGAAATCAATCTATTGATTCTTTTGGCATCTTTTTAAACTCAATCGATTGAGTTTCAAATCTCAATCGATTGAGCTGGGCATGTGACATATTTAACTCTCGAAACTGTGGCTAGACCAATCAGTCTTTTTCACGGATTTCAGTGCTTCCGCTGGCTCCATGGTCCAAAGTTCATATAGTCCCTTAATTTTGTTCACTTAAGCTCTTTCAACATCCCATGGTTCATAACACCTGAAACCACTAAAACTATACAGCACCCGTTAGAATGCGTTCATCGGATAGCTAAATGTTAGTATTTAGGGTGCGAAATATAGTCATATTTCGGCACAGATCAGGCATGATTAGCTCCTAGATCTCAGATGATAGTAAGATCATATTCATGCCAATAATAACATTAGGGTCCTTATAAGAATCTAATATCTCAACCACAAATTTATATTAATATAAATGAATACCTCGGATGGGGTTCATCAAATCCCCATCCTTAATGAAACTAGCCGTACATGATAAAAGTAGACAACATGATTGAAAAGTAAACTAACATTAACATTAAAATACCGTAGGGAATGATCCACAAAAATCCATGAAAAGCTTTAATCCAAAGTTCGTACACCTCCTCCTCGAAAGTGGATAAATGAGAAACTAAGACTTATCTTCTATTTATAAAATGAATACTCAAAAACTCATAAAGAAGCTGGGAACAGTGCCCTTACAGAACTCGAAAACAGAAAAATAAAAAAATGCAAAACGGAAGCAGATTCCCCGAATCCTCAGATTTTATCCTTTTAAATAGTATCCCAGATCGGGCGGTCAAATTCAAATTCAAACTTCAAATTCGAACTTGGTCATTGATCGACTTAAGCAGTCGATCGATCGACAAGTTTGAATTTTTAATTTTCAAATTTCAAATTCTCCGGATTATGTCGATCAATCGACCAACAAGGGTCGATCGATCGACCTAGTTAAAAGGTCTTTTTTTGCTTCATTTTTCAGTTCCTTTCCGCTTTTTCGTCATTTTGTGCTTCCTAATGAGTTTAATGGCCACTTTGTCTTGCAACTTAGAAAACTTGACAAATCATGTTAGATAGCCCTCATCGGACGGTTAAATGTAGATTTTTAGGGGTGAAATATCATCATATTTCACTGCACATCACATTGTCTCCAGCAGCTGCCTAGTTTGCTCATGATCGTGTTCTCCGGTATGTACAGTTTTGTCTCTTTTGCGAGGCGCTATATCGATCTGTCAAAACGAAACAAAGGTTTCAATTAACCGATGGTCTCGATGTCCTGATAGAACTCTAACACTCATAGCCTATGTTTAGATAGACCTAATGCCATTTTCCTACACTTAGAGCTATGGCTCACAGTCTCCCATAAGACCTAAAGCCTAAGCCCCAACATAATCTAAAGTCATTCAGAGAATTCATAATAGGGATAGTGAATCCTTCCAAAGTTTCAACAGAATATACTATCATAGTCCTAATTTCTCAAAAGACCTAACGCCTAGGCTCTGATACCAACTGTGACAGCCCAGATTTCCGCCCCCGAAAACCCATACCACCAGGATCATCGTCATTGACGATCCGCAGAACAAATACACACATGTCTGCTTGCAGTGGTGGAAATCAAGCAAACACTCTCTAAGATGCATATAGAGACAACTAATAAAATACAACATAAAAGATAATAACTATATAAATAAAATCTAAGTATATATCTTCAAAAAGGAATCAGGAAGAACCACTGGTGATGGTCGTTCATCACCCAAAATAATAGTTCCTACAAAATGTATACTACTATAAAGTAAAGTAGCTACAAACAAAAATACAGAACAGAGTGGGTTACCAGGCCCAATAATCTAAAATATCATATACAGATCCCAAAAATCATAAGTCTAAATACCGTGTCCTATTACCAATGAACTAAGGATAAAAATCCCATTACAAAAGATCCGCTTCCCTCTCCGGCACAGACTCAGGGTTTTCTCCAAGCCTAAGGTTCTGATCACAACCTGTACCTATGACGTATAGTCAAGGTGAGCTAACCATCTAAACTCAATAGAAGAAACTCAATTATATTATATCATAATTATAAAGCATAGTTTTTAGAACATATATCAGAATAGATGATTCAAGAGTAGATATTTAGAGCAAGCAAATCACAAAACAAATGCTGAGGTTTGAATATCAAAACAGATGACAGAGAGAACAAATAATTTAAACAGGCTAATCATTTAACAAATGTTGAGGTTTTGATGGCAGAAAATAAAATACAGAATACCAGAAAACATACTTTATTCTCAGAGTTTTCAGATATTATGCATACAGTATTTAATGACTTAAATTTTATACATAAATAACTCCCGTGAATATAGCACGGGGTAGCCAGATGTTTGCCGATGGGTAGCCCCGACTATGGTCGTTCAATGAATAATTTTAGATATTTGCATCAAGCATCTTCAAAAGAGAGTAACTTGTGCTAGAGGGATTACAAATCAAATATACGGATATCCAGCTGTGCTGGTCGTGGATATCCTATCACGTTAGGGGGATTCGTCACATGAACTTTAAATCAAATGCATAATACATATTATCAGGTATTAGGAATAAAAAATGACGGAACTTTCATTTATATACAAGGAATACTTTTAAAACAGTAATCAGAAAATATGTGCCAGAATACAAGTCTTAATAGTCCATGAAATTAGAATGAATAGAATTTAGGTTGAATTTCCCCTACCTCAAGTTAGGTCTTTCTAAGTAATTCTAAGGCTCCTTATCCACGACCTCTAGCTCTCAATCTACATCACACACATGATGATGTATTAAGAACTGATCCTAATTACTAATAACGTTGACGTATTTAAGTGTTCTCTCAAAACCGAGGCGGAATTGGGCAAGTTCATGCTGACTCGAAACTTGACTCAACTTTCCTCTTAATTTTTGATCCTCAAAATATTCTATTTATAAATTGGTTAATTCATAAAAGTTGTAGATCTCGTTATCCTCTTTCTAATGCTACAAGAATCGCGTCAATCGGAGTTTAGAGTAAAAGGTTATGGTCAAAATACCAAAACAGACTGAACATGAGAATTCGATCGATCAATTTCACAATTTGATTTATCAATCCTAAATTTGATCAATCAAATTTGATTGCACCTCTACGGTTTGTTATTTTTAATCTATTTTCATCCAGATCTTCGATGATCTACATCGAATCACATAAACACATAAACACTAAACTAAAACACGGATTTATTCTACGATCTAAACCATTAAAATTAAAGAAAAACTAACCTTTCTTTGATCAATTTTGAGTCTTTATGAATCGTTGTCCAAAATCACGATTCTCACGGTGATTGGTCTCAACGAAGCTCAAGATGTCGTCACCTACTCTCATGCGTCGATCCTAAACTCTTCGAAGTATTAAAGACGAGTCCAAGGGTCAGTTCACACTTGTTTCAAAAATCCAAGGGTTTCAAGTAGAAGGGGCTTCTAATGGTCGGGTTCACAACGGCGGAGTTTAAATTATGATCTGTGAGAAACATGAGTGCGGAGTTTGCGGCGATCACGATCTTGCGGTCGGAATCTCACGAGAAGGGGGTTCATGGGTGATGAGTTTCCACAAGTTGCACGACTCTCTCTCTCTCTCTCTCACTCTTTAACAAAAGCAAGCCCAAAATGGCTTTCGGGAGAAGCCTTCTCCCCACTTTATAACTCAACACAAACAAAGTAAAATATCTTAGATATTTGCAACCCAAGTTCTATCGACATCCCAATGGCTTGGTTTCTGTGTTGAGCCGCACACAACAAGTCGGTGCACGACTTTCACACTAGAGATCTAATCAAACTCCAAACCTTAATCCATTCTACACAAAGTTATCCTAATATTATTTAATGATTTATTATTATATAAAAATCCATGGTGACATTGGTCACCGTGTCGGACACGCACATGGGTTCATTCTAGTTCGGGTTCGGATTTTTCGGGTCATTACACCTCTGAAACCAAATTTTGATCCCTAATTTTGGGTCTTGGCTAAGTCAATCTGGTTTAACTTTAAATGGAGTTCAACTGATTCTAAGACCATTAGATGCAAAAGAATCTCGACTTTAACTTCATTAAATGGACATCTGCCATCAGATTCCTTTTGAGAAAAAAAGTAATCAAATAGTGTCTAATACATTGAACTTCACTGGCCTAAAAAATGACACTTCATTAGGTGATTTGAATGGTTCAATTTTTGTACTCTAATATGGGCAGTTATGCATTTCTTTTATCGGTTGATATGAAAGTGTACCCAATTGATTTTTTGGGTGAGACATGTGCCAATGATAAGACTATTTGATAGTTGGACTACTACGATTGATTAAAGACATAACCTTCTATTTGGTCTCTTTTATTTATATTGCGAAGGCATAAGAACCAAGGTATCAAAAGCGGTATCGGTCTTGCGATTAGTTTGCTCGAGGCTGATACGTATCGGCCGATATTGATACGTATTGGCCAATTAAAAAAAAAAACTAAAAGTCATGATCGAAACCGAGACGTATCGGTTGAAACCAAATACGTATCGGCCGATAAGGGCCCGTATCGGTCGATACGTATCGGCAATACCGATATGAAATACCGATACAAGATACCAATACGTATTGGCGATACCAATACGAGATACCGATACGTATCTGTTTGACTGAAAACTGATACGTATACGTATCGGTATCGGCCAATTTTTGATACCTTGATAAAAACATTTTAATTATACATTTCTAGTTAATCTAAAATATTAATTTGTAATTGCATGTTAACTATATCATAAGTGAGAATGTTAACAACATGGATCAGACCTGATTGAAGAAAGATTAGACAGAGGCGTTGCTAATAGAGAGTGGCAGGATTTATTCCCTTTGGCATCTGTGTGACACCTAATTTCCTCAAAATCCAATCATGCTCCTATCATCATATCGGATATGGATTTAAATTGTGAATGGGGAAGGGGACCCAAGAGGTTTTGATTTGAGGCTATGTGGGTTCATTCCAAGGAATGTACCGAGGTTGTTGAAAACTATTGGAATTTGCTGGAGTATGATCATAGTTCAAATCTTTGTAGTAATATTGGTTTTCTCTCAAAGCGTTTGATGCAGTGGAACAAAGAATCCTTTGGTGACATTCAACGTCATATCTCTAGGCTACAAAATTCTTTAAAAATTAAGAGGACCTCGGATTTATCTTTTATCAATAGTGAGGAGGAGAGAAATACTCTTAGGGAGATTGATGATCTTCTGAGAAAGGAGGAACTGATGTGGCAATAACGATCTAAGGATTTATGGATCAAGAATGGGAATAAAAATACAAGGTTTTTTCATTCTGTCGCGTCCCAAAGAAGAAAGACAAATTTCATCAAGGGCCTGAATGATGAATCTGGCATTTGGCACACTTCTTGAGCTGACATCGAACAAATCATCTCAACTTATTTCTCAAACCTGTTCACTTCCTCAAATCCAGACAGAATTGATGTAGCTCTTCAGGGTGTTGATGCTACAGTTAAGGATGAACAAAATGTGTGGTTATCTCTCCAGTTCACAAGTAAGGAAGTCCACGATTCTCTTTTTCAAATGCACCCACTCAAATCCCCAGGACGTGATGGTATGCCTCCTCTTTTCTTTCAAACTTATTGGAATACTGTGGGTCAATCTGCTTCTGATTTTGTTCTTTCTTTTCTTAATTGCTCTACTGATCTTTCTCCTGTTAATTCCACTGATATTGTGCTTATTCCTTAAATTAAGAACCCGAAATACCTTTTGCATTTTAGGCCGATAAGTCTTTGTAACGTCATTTATAAAATCATTGCTAAAGTTTTAGCTAATTGGCTTAAAGCTATCCTTCCCAACATAATCTCCGAACATCAAAGTGCTTTTGTTCCTGGTAGGATTATTTCTGATACTTCTTTGCTTGCCTATGAAGTTTCTCATTTCCTTCATAATAAAAGAAGTTGTAAAAAAGGTTGGTGTTCTTTGAAACTAGATATGAGTAAAGCTTATGACCGTGTGGAATGGTCTTTCCTTGAAAAGACTCTTGAAAATGGACTTTAGTCATAGATGGGTCTCGTTGATTATGGGGTGTGTCAAGACTGTTTCTTTTGAGTTCCTTGTGAACGGATAAGTCATTAGCAAAGTGATTCCTAGTCGAGGTCTCCGGCAAGGTGATCCCCTCTCTCCTTGCCTTTTCATTTTGTGTGCCGAAGTCTTCTCAAATCTCATAACTTTTAGGGTCAATTGTGGGAAGGTTTCTGGCATCCGTATTTGTAAGGGGGCACCGACCATTTCCCATTTGTTTTTTGTTGACGATAATATTCTTTATCATTCGACAAACGAATATGAATGTGAGGAAATTGTGAATATCCTCAAACTTTACAAAGGGGCTTTGGGTCAAATTATTAATTTTGACAAATCGAAGATCTCTTTTAGTAGGAATGTTTCAAATTCTGTGAGATAAAATATTCTCCAAGTTATTCTGGTTAATGAGGCTGGTTCAAATGAGAAATATTTGGGTTTGCCTATGAAGGTGGGTAAATCCAAGAGAGCTGCGCTTGTGTCCATTAAGGAACAGATCTGGAAAAGAATCATGGGTTGGAGAAGAAAGCTTCTCTGAAAAGCCAGAAAGGAAGTACTGATCAAAGATGTTGCCCACGCCATTCCCACATACATGATGAGCTATTTCAGACTACCAACTTCATTCATTCATGAAATATCGGCAATCATTGCGAAGTTTTGGTGGAGTCATAGCAGAAAGGAGAAAGGAATTCACTGGCGGGCCTGGAAGGAGATTTGCAAGTCAAAAGGTGACGGTGGCTTGGATTTTAAGGATCTGATGTCTTTTAATACTGCCCTCCTTTCTAAACAAGTTTGGAGGTTGTGCTCTAATCCGATGGCTACTGTTACCCGGGTCCTTAAAGCTAAGTATTATCCAAATAGTACCATTATTGCAGTAAAAGTGAAGCCAAATTCCTCTTTCACGTGGACTAACATATTATCTGCTAGATCTACTATGGAAAAGGGGACTATCTGGAGGGTTGGAAATGGTAAACTTATATCAATATGGAGGGACAAGTAGACTCCTAGGCCTACCACTTTCAAAGTTATCACTCCTTCTGTCGGAACTGATAAGAAAGTCCTTCAGTTGGAACTGATAAGAAAGTGTTGAGCCTAATTCTCATGGATCCTATCAAGTGGGATGAGTCTAAACCTAGAAATCTATTTTACGAGGAAGATGCTAAATTATTTTGTCTATTCCTAAATAAGATAGATTGGCGTGGACCTTCTCTAAGGACGGTTCTTTTTCTGTCAAAAGTGCATACGGTGTAGCCTGGGAGCTTGTTGAAAATAATGATAGGAGTGCCTCTTTCAGCTTCTCTCCTTTGTGCCCTCTTTGGAAAAATCTTTGGAAGGCCCAAATCCCAAATAAAATTAAAATCTTTGCATGATGAGCATGCTCCAACATCCTTCCTGTGAAGAAACTCCTTCATAAAAGAATTCAAAATGTTCTACCCATGTGCGACGTTTGTGACAACACTGTAGAATCTGTGAAACATGCTCTAAGAGATTACCCAAAAGTAGCGGTTACGTGATTTAGTTCCCCCTGGGTATTAGGCCCCACCTTCTCAGCCATCTTAGCTTCAAAGAGTGGGTTATGGAGTTTCTGTCTATGGCGGGCCCTTCTCATTTGGATATCTTCCTTACTCTGGCCTGAGCATTATGGAATGAAAGGAATAGAATCCTTCATGGAGAAAAACCCAGGGAACCCCAGTCCATTGTTTATCTTGCAACAAACCTTATATCTGACTTCCAATCGGTTGCTGTGAAGCCCAATACTGTTTCATCGGTCTCCGCCAACCATGGATACATGATGAGTAGTGAAATATGATGATATTTCACCCCTAGATACCTATATTTAGCTATCCGATGAAGGCTATCTGATAAGAATTATTAGATTTGAAGTGTTTCAGGGAAATACAAGCCAAGTGCAGAAAACAGCCCAAGAATTCTGAAAATAATGTCAAAACACTACAACTTTGGGTCATCGAGAACTTGGTGCGACTTGTAGCTCAATTTGGACATTCAAGACGGCCGAATTATAAAATTATCAAAACACAAAAGTTGTAGATCTTTCTGTCAGCTTTCCAACGACATAAGAATCGCCTTAATCCGAGTTTGAGACAGAACGTTATGGACAAAATACCGAAGCAGTGTCTGATGCAAAGTTCGGCGGGAATTCACGAAAATCTGGGAGGTCGATGCATCGACCCTATTGGGTCAATTAATCGACCCTAAATTTTTGAGTTGGAACACCTCTGCGGCTGGGAAACTTCGGATCTATTTAAAGCGGATCAAACACTTCGAAAAAAAGAACAAGAATTAGAGATAGGAATTAGAGGGAGGAATTAGAGATAGATAATTAGAGAGTTAGTTTTGACTTTTCTTTTTTAGAGTTTTTGGAGAGAATTTTTTAGAAGATTATTATTCATTATTATTATTTTTGGTTTTAGGCTCCTCTTGGCATCTTTTCAAGAGTTCTTCTTTCTCCTTCTTCTAGGGTTCCATCTGGGTAGATTGTACCTAGGATTTACATTGTTTTTCCTTTACGTTTTTGAAAGCATAGATTGTATTTAGGAAAAAATATTATAAACAAAGATCTTTTGGAAGAAATAAAAAGAGGAATGACTTTGAATGAACAAGGAGATCATACACTAAAGATGAGCGGCTAAATCAGTAGATCGGGGAAGATGCGATCCCCAGATAAGTACCCTTATTTATGATTAATACCATAGTCGATTTATTGTCATCATGAAATTATTTTGCTAAAAGTTTGTGTTATTGAAAATATATTGAATGCTTGCTATGACCGTTGATTGCGCGTATCAACGGCTATAATCGCTAAATCTGGACCTGCATACTGATCTAGGCTGCAGAGCGATTATGTTTTTACTGTTGTGATCTAAACATCATGAGATACGCTATGCTTCTTACATGACTCATACCGCAATGATAGGCTGAGTCATTATTTTTAGATAGGGTATGCCGGATTGATGATCATATTTTATTACGAATCATCTCTATAGACGAATGATGGTGTGAATGATGCTTTAATGAAACTGTGAGTTTTAATGGTAGAAAAGGGGTATAAATCTGGGGTAGCATATTCCTTGATCTTATTTAATTATTATTTTAGATTCATCGGTAATTAGTTGTTTAGATTAATTTATTTTTTGCATTTAGGAAAAGTGTGATAAATTTTGGTAAAATTGAATCTGTCCTTTGGTACTTCCTTAGGGACGTTTTTAAATCTCTGAAAGAATTAATTAAAATTCAAGATTTCCCTGTGGGTTCGACACCTTTGTTCTTGCCATACTGCAATAGATCTTGTGCACTTGCAAGGGTTACATTTAAAATACACCAATACATACAAGGTTAATTTTGATGGTGCATGGTGTTCCCAAAATGGGGCGGCTGGTATAGGTGTTATCATGAGAGATCACTTGGGGCATGTGATGTGTGCCCTAGCAAAGAATTATAAGAACGTCTCTTCTGTTGATCATTGTGAGGCTATTGGTCTACCTGAAGTGGTTCAGTTTGCTACCGATACGGGATTTAGAAGAGTTATTTTCGAAGGTGACTCTTCTAGGATTGTTCATGGTGTTGATGGTCGGCGCGATGACTTATTGAAACTCGCAAACCTTTTCGATAATATCAAAAGTGTTTCCACAATGTTTTCGGCGTGCTCTTGGGTGCTGGTGAATAGATCAGCAAATGGTGTTGCCAATGTGTTAGCTAAACTAGGTCTTAACGATGGATGTAATGAGGTCTAGCTGGAGGATGGCCCTCCCCAAGTCTTTGATATTGTTATTTCTGATTTTCCTTGATTAAATAAAATACTATCTTCTATAAAAAAAAATGATATTTTTAATATAAGGGCATTTTAATAGCCAAGATCTAATTGAGGCAGGAATGCCCATTTTACCCTTTGACATGCGTAGGGGCATTTTCTGAGTAAGTTGCATGAACATGATTCCAATGTTGTAATCTTGTTATTCTTAGGGTTGGAATCAGATGCTCAGACTTGAGCACCAACAATGACAACATTTGGAGCCGTTAGACGAGGCTAGGGGCCACTACAAACAATATTTTTATTGGAGACGACCAAAATCGTCTCCAAAGATGTCTAGGCCGTCTCCAATAGTATTGGAGATGGCTTCCATGTACTCTCCAATAGCCTCGTCTCCAATGTTTTTAGAGACCAAACATTGGAGACGGCTTTTGGCCGTCCCCAATATTTGAGCTTATTGGAGACGACCAAAAGCCGTCTCCATTGCCATATCAACACATGTTGGAGATGGATTTCGGCCGTCCCCAATAATAATCGTCTACCATTGGAGACGGCTTGAAGCTGTCTCCAATAAGTTTTCCCATGGTATGGAGACGTCTTGCAAGCCGTCTCCGATAAGTTTTCTCATGGTATGGAGACGGCTGCAAGCCGTCTCCGATAAGTTTTACTCTGTTATTAGAGACGGCTTTCGGCTGTCTCCAATGAAAAATTTTATTTTTTTTAATGCTATTTTTTTTCCCAGGTATCATATTGCCCAGCAGTACACATCCATAACCTGTAAATAATATAAAAGAAATAATTACTCTATTATATATATAGCACATCCAAAATATTCAAAAATTTAGGTAAAAATATAAGTTGCATTTAGATGGGAAGCAAAATTATTTATAAAAAAATCCAAAAAATAGTCAAACTACGAAATTCCGAAGCATAAACAAAAAATACAATTCTTCCGCTATCTGGTGAGCTCCATAATCGCACTGACAATATCCCCATTGTGAGCCTTGAGAGCTTTGATGACCTTAACCTTGGAAACCCCAGCCTGGGTCATCACCAGCTCAATGTCTCAAGCTCCACTTTGCTCTCGTCAACATCCTCCTCTCCCTCATCAACCTCTGCGATCGTAGGCATATTAGTCTTTGGTATCCCACTACTTGCATCTGGCATCCTGAACTGTTGTGCAGCCTGTGCCTGAAGCTGAGAGCTCAAATCCTCGATCTTTGCCTCCCCAATTATCTCGTAAGTTTCAGAATTCGGGCTCTCGAAAACATCAGGTTTTGAGATGACAAACAAGATCTGCAGGAGTCACATGAAATTTGAAGGTTTGATGGTGTGGCTATGAGAAAGTTAATTGTAGAATAGAATGAAGGAGATAATTTATTTTTTTCAACATACCTTTTTGGTTCTCTTGATAGTAACCCTGCTGACACTAGTAACAACTTTCATGTCGAGCTTCAGCATAGCCTTTCGACTCTTTTTTTCACTTTTGCTCTGCTTTGAGCTCTCGTTCACACCTCGAAAATGCTCACTAGGGCTATGCAGAAATCGACCAGAACCGACCAAACCAGCTGAAACCGACCCGAATTTCGGTTCGGTTTCGAGTTTAGGACATATTGGTTCGGTTTCGATTTTGAAAAATAGAAACCAATAATTATTGGTTCAGTTTCGATTTTAACGTTAAAAAACCGAAACCGAACCGATAAGAAACCAATAGTAGTGTTACACGGCTGCATAAGTGCATAGTGCATACAAAACTTAGGTTGCAAACAAAGAAGTTTTTTTTTCCCCTTTGAAATCTTATATTCTCATGTGTTTTTCTGTTGTTGGAAGAACCATTTAAGTTAAAGGCTTTGGGGAGTGGTAATGGGTTTAAAGGATGTGTATCTATGGGGTTTTAAGACTCCATTTTGTTTAATTGTAAATTCTGTATAGTGTATTTGAATGTGTGATTTTGGGTTTTCTTAGGACTCCCTTTGTAGTTTGTATTTGTGTTGATTTGGGTTTTGGAGTTTTGCATTTGGGATTTTGGTTTCCTGAATTGTTCTCATATATTTGTCATTTTTTATTTAAAATAAAATTATATAGAAAATACCCATCTATCTGGACTGTCCGATTGGTGCATTAATTTATGAGAAATGCTCTTAGCCATCTGATCAATGAACTACTTTTGGATGGTTAATAGCGAATTAGATATATAGGCAACAACCAACAGAGCCTTCAATGGTTTGACCCTTATGAATTGACAATGGTTTCCTAATAAAAATAAATAAAAAATTAAGGTTTAGAAACCGAAAATCGACCAAATCGACTGAACAGATAGTTATTGGTTTGGTTTCGATTTTGAACCTTATCGGTTCGATTTCGGTTTCATAAAATAGAAACCGATAGTTATCGGTTCGGTTTTGCCCCAAAACCGACCCGAACCGACCTGATAACACCCCTATGCAACAAGATATTATGTTATGGAGAAGGAGATTCATAATTGAAAAATAAAATAAATTAACTTCAACACACAAAGAAAAGAACATAAAAAAATATTTAAAATTGCATATGAAAAACTTCTAAGATGAGTGGGATCTAATACTATCAAACATCAGGTTTTGAGACTGGCATTGGAATTTTAAACCTCGGTTTCTATAAGCTACTCTACATTGCTTTTCATCATAGTATCTTTTTCATATTAGACATTCATTTGATTCATCCATACGTGTGTGTTCTTTAGACTCTGCATAGATAGTTAGAAGCATACAATGACCATTCTAATACACTCTACATTCTAATCTGACAAACTAGATTTGTATGCAAATGTGTGTCTCTTTGCATATACATGATCTTAGGCTTTCTTAAATTTTGATGTTTCTTTGTCAGCTGTTTATAATTTATATCCCCTTTCCTCTTCTATGTACAGGCCTCCACGTCCAATTTTGATTCTTATATTTGGTCATCTGCTTAATAAAAAAATTCCTCGCTGATACAAATTTGACTTTTAAGGTTTTTTTCTTTGTTAGTTACCTAGTTTCGCTAGACATTTTCCAAACTGCAATCATGCAGATCTATGACCGAGAAACTAGCTAACGATGTACATTGAAATCATTGTTTTCTTCTTCGTTCTTATATAGTAACTCCCTTATGTACTGTCATTTTTGCATTGCATGCGGTTAGTCAGCCATTTCCATGTGGCAACTTGGTTGAGCTGACTCTATCAGTGAGCCAATCTAGTCTTGTTGGCAGTCGGGTCCTGTATGGAAACCTGGTTTTTCTTCCTTGTTCTGATCCCTTCTAAAAAATGTAATAAGACACTTAAAATTTTCAGGGCCTGTTGAGTGAGGAAGCTCTCTGTGACGGAGGTACGCAACGTGGCTACCCGGGCCATCTCTAGAGCCGCTTGTACTCCACGTAGAGGCAGTGGCGACTTGGTGCCTGGGGCACGCAATGTGCTGCCAAGAGGGCATGTGACATGAGGCCAGGAGGGCCTCGCGACATGGTCGCACTGCGAGGACGCTACACGGTCGCTTGGGAGGAGGATGCGGGGAGTCATGGGCGTGTTGGTTGGGACTTGACACTGTGTGCCACGGGTAGAAGACGTGTGCCATGGGGGTATGTCAAACCAACGTGTTTAAAGTCCTTTGGTTATTTACCCATAGATGGTGTTTGGACCATCTATGTGGGAGAGGTGTTGGGGAATGCCTTCCACCCACACGGGGCCTTGAGTTGCTAGAAGGGGCGCAAGTGTCTCCTAGGCCTGAAAGGGTGGGCCTAGGATATCGACGCAGCGATGTCGTGTGGCACCCAAGGTGAGGTTGAAGTATGGCCCCAGACTACGCGCCACGGTGCATACAGCTGGGCAACTTTACAAGCGCTGCGTGGGACTCAGTAAAGCACAACATCATGAGGGCTACGTGGGACTCTATTGAGTACGACAGCATGAGGTAGGCACACGACTGTGGGCTTGATTCGGTATGCGAGCAAGACATGAAGACATGGGAAGCTACATGCCAATACTATTGCGAAGTGAGGTACTAGTACAGTACACAGGGTGAAGCTTGAGCAAGCCAAGTATGAAACAGTGGTGCAATTGAGCGTGTCATAAGGGGCATGATACATCGGATGGTAGGCCGCGAAATAGAGGTAACTATGAGGGGGAGTTTCCATCCTTTAGGCGGGTGGTATCAGAGCTGATGAAAGAGATTGGTTGGCTTCGTTGCATGTGGTAGCGAAGCACCGTGCGGGTAGATGGCGTGTCGAAGGATACTCTCGCTACAGTTGATATAAGAGATAGGTTGACTTAGCTCATTAGGCGTTAGGTGCCTCATGGGCTGACACTGCTGGAAGAGTGACCCCGTGATATTTGGTATCAGAGTCAAGTTCGATCAAGAAGGGATGATACTAATGAGTAATTTGGTGCCAGCGGGGCACGTGATGTGGTGCCAAGAGGGCACGCGACATCCTCGAGCTAGTTAACAGGTGGAGACCTAAGAACTAGCGCGAACCGAAGGAAAGCTTGAGAACAGAGGGGTGAAGACATCTTCAAGGTATCGAGGTGTTGTAAAAGTTGAATTTGGTGAGCAAATATTTGCTTTGTCATGAAGCAACAAGGCGTCGATGGCGTGTAGTGTGAAGACTGAGAGTTCAGGGACTGCAGCATCGAGTGAGGGCACATTCAAGGTTAAGAAGTGTCTTCACATCAATGAGGACATTGACGATTTTGGGTGAAGGAGGATGTGATGAAGGTATGCAACGTGGCTACCCGGGCCATCAGTAGCGCCAATTGAGCCGCTTGTACTCCGCATAGAGGCAGTGGCGACTTGGTGCCTAGGGAATGCGTTGTAGTGCTAAGAGGACATGCGACATCTTGGTACTAGGACGACACAGCATGTGGTGCTAGTAGGGCACGCGACATAGGGCCAGGAGGTCCTCGCGACATGGTCGCGCTGCGAGGACGCAACACAGTCGCATGGGAGGACGATGCGAGGAGTCATGGGCGTGTTGGTTGGGACTTGACACTGTGTGTCATGGGTAGAAGACGTGTGCCATGGGGGTATGCCAAACCAACGTGTTTGAGGTCCTTTGGTTGTTTACCCATAGATGGTGTTTGGACCATCTATGTGGGAGAGGTGTTGGGGAATGCCTTCCACCTACACATGGCCTTGCATTGCCAGAGGGGCGCAAGTGTCTCCTAGGCCTGAAAGGGTGGGCCTAGGACGTCAATTCAAAGATGCCGTATGGCACCCAAGGTGAGGCTGAAGTAGGGCCCCGGACTACGCGTCGTAGTGCATACGCCTAGGCAACTTCACAAGCACTGTGTGGGACTCAGTAGAGCACGATAGCTTGAGGGTTACGTGGAACTCTGTTGAGCACGACAACATGAGATAGGCACACGACTGTGGGCTTGGTTTGGTATGCGAGCAAGACATGACGGCATGAGAAGCTGCATGCCAATACTGTTGCAAAGCGAGGTACTAGTGCAATACATTGGGTGAAACTTGAGTAGGCCAAGTATGGAACAATGGTGTAATTGAGCGTGTCATAAGGGGCATGATACATCGGATGGTAGGCCACGAAACAGAGGTAACCACGAGGGAGAGTTTCCATCCTCTAGGCGGGTGGTATCAGAGTTGATGAAAGACATTGGTTGGTTTTGTTGCATGCAGTAGCGAAGCACCGCGCGGGTAGATGGCGCGTTGAAAGACGCCCTCGCAATAGCTGGTATCAGAGATAGGTTGACTTAGTGCATCGAGCATTAGGTGCCGCACGGGATGACATTATTGGAAAAGTGACCCCGTGACATTTACTATCAGAGCTAAGTTTGATCCAGAAGGGATGATACTAATGAGCAATTTGGTACCAGCGGGGCACGCGATGTGGTGCCAAGAGGACACGTGATATCCCCGAGCTAGTTAACAGGTGGAGATCTAAGAACTAGCCCGAACCGAAGGAAACCTTGAGAACAGACGGGTGAAGATAAGGTCAAGGTACTGACATAGCGTGACGGAGGTACACAACGTGGCTACCTGGGTATGCAACGTGGCTACCCGGGACACCTGTAGTGCAATGCGACGAAGGTATGCAATGTGGCTACCCGGGCCATTCGTAGCGCCACTCGAGCCACTTGTATTCTGCGTAGAGGCAGTGGCGACTTGGTGCTTGGGGCACACGATGTGGTGCCAAGAGGGCACATTTACATCGCTGCGTCTCAGCACCAAGTTGCCACCGCTTCTTAACTTGACAAGTGGTTTCTCCTAGACTATGCTAAAGGTGAACTTGCTGCTGTTTGCTCCTAGGCCGATGAAATTCATTATAAATACAAATGGCACTGGTCTGGCCCTTTACACTACGCTGATACACCAGACTTCAAGTGCAACTATGGATACTGCAGTGAGTGTGTTTTATATATTTTCTCAAGTATTTCTGCCAGTCATTTAGTTTCTCTTCTTTTTACCATGTTACATTCAAATGAGAATAATTCATTTAAAGTTGCATGTCGTAAGAAAAAAAAATAAAAATTGACATCTGGATTGTGAATATGATCACTCATTTAGTTTCGGCGTGACATGGGAGTAAAAATTTGTTTAGATGTAATTAATTGTTATTAAATTTTTTGAAGCAAACTAGACAATTTAAATTGTCCAAAGTCGAACTTCTTAAATAATTCATTTTATCTAACCATTATCCATCAAATAAAGGGTAGAAAATAATCATATATTTTACCCAATCACCCATCAAGCATAGGAAAGCATAAATATTAAAGGAAACATTTGCAATGGTGTTTCTTATCAATGAGGAATCCATCTAATTTGTACTAATTACTAAATAAACTATAAAATACAAATAAGCAATTAGGCACTTAAATTCCTGGGAAAATAAAAAATTCTTTATTTGAGGAAACATGTACTACAAAATCATGGATAAGAGATCGATTGTTTGACTCCTTTTGAGGTATTTTTACTTAGTGAAGGTTTAGAGAAGCAAGATGCCCCTCTTGTGGTAACTTTGGTTATAATTTTAGTAGAAAATGACCAAATAACCTCCAAAAATTGGATGCGGTGTCATTTCCTCTTCTTGGTCCCAGGTGGTTTTCAAGGAAGCCTCCTCCCCTCACACCTGAAATCCTGGCTGATCAGGGTGCCCATTAGCCAACACTAGGTTGGACCAGGTTAGGTGGCAGCTCCTGCTTGTGCTCCAAGGTGCCTAAAGCAGCTACCTTGATAAATATCTAAATAGCCATATGCAAAAATACATGATACATGGAACCTAAGAGTTTAGTACTATATATGATTCTCCTATCTACATTATTTTGGGATGTAGAACAAGTGCAAGATGGAAATTCAGATAAAATTGACTTTTAGAAGGGATTTTTTTGAAGGTTCTAGAAACAATATTTTGTGGGCATTTGTTATAAAGAGGTTTAAAGGAATCAAATATAATGATTCAGTGAGAGAATGAAAGTTGATCGTGAAAGTGGGAAACAAAAAAGGAGATGATTTATATTAGGATGGTGTAGCCCAGGGCTTCATCCCCTTAAAATGAATTTTGGCGATAGCTCTTACGAAAAATGGCATTATTCTGGTTTTGCTTCTTAGGAACAGTGTAAAAGATTTGTAATATTGCCTTCTCAGTTCCAAATTTACAATGGGTTGAGAGATTGGCGGTTTTGGTAAAGTTCATGTTGGTGTGCTATATACTACCGTTGAAGAGGAAAGTGTCACGGAGTTACTCTTTGCGACGTAATCTCTTGTGTGACAACTAGCTTTTCCGAACTAGATCAGCCTCCTCACGTTTCAAAGCTGCACAATAATGCATTAGGTTAGAAACTATGCGGGTTTCCGAATACAATTCATATAACAATATGCAGCGACTATCATAGGGGCAACCCCACGTAGGGTCTAGGTCCGCACCGTGGATCGTGTACCACCAAACACGATGGCTCCAGTGCACGACACGACAAGAGTGACTCAACACCTATGCGAGGCCCGGATGCACGAACTCAAGCCCACAAGGCTATCGTACGCGTTCCGTAGGGGATCACTTAGTCCAGCGACACGTGGCTGTTAGATCACTTCCCCATATATAAGGGTAAAATAGTAATTCAGGCCAAATGACAGGAGGACCTCAAACGTATTGGTTTGACATATTTTACTATTCACACCGCAATGCCCAGCATCGCTCCCTCACATGGCTATGTCGGGATCGCATCGCGTGCCCTGATGGCATTGTGTCACGAACCAAACTGCCACCATGCCGTGAGCCCTCTTGACCCATGACCGAAGCTCTCGGAGTACCTATGGTGAAGCCCTCATAGCTTGGTGACGCGCCGACGATGCCACAACTTCAACCCACCAATGCCTGACGCACTAGTGACACAAGTGGCCCTGCCACTGACCCGGATGGCCACGCCGTGAGCCAACGTCACATTCTCCCCTACTTAGTTACGTTGAAATCTCCGTCGACGCGCTTCAAGTACTTCTTCAGAGCGGCTTGGAAGGATGGTTGAGTACTCTCAAATTCTCAGGTAATTTCTACCTCTGGTAGGCCCTTCCGCTTCAAAAGGTATTCTACAAGAAATTCATTCTAATTGCTATCTTTCCTGTTATTGCGCCTATGTGCAAGGATTTATTCAACCTGTCTCTTCAACTATAAATCGACATCTGGTGCGACGCGAGTCGACAAACTTTTTTCTGGGTTGTTCGAGTTTCTTTTATATGGCTTCAAGCAACTGATGTGAAATACCGAATGCATTCTCAGCCAGGAAGGAAGTTGCACTTGAAATGAGACATCATTAATCTTTTTTATGATTAGGAATGACTTATTATACTTACGAACTAATCCTGTGTATTTTCTTCTAAAGAATTTGGGCTACTTCGGATTAAGCTTTACCAAAACTTCATCCCCTATGTGTAACTCAATAGGCCGTCGACCCTGATCGGCCCACTTCTTCATTCGCTTAGCGACCTTTTCTAGATAGACCTTAGCGATCTTTGCATTTCTCTGCTACGCTTTGGTAAGATGGTAAGCTGTCAGATTTGATCCAGTATATCCTATAGTAATTGTATGCGACGTCAACGATTTCTAGCCAGTTGCTAATTCGAATGGGCTCTTATTTGAGGCAGAACTTTTCTACAGATTATAACAAAACTATGCCACGTCCAATAACTGAACTTAGTTCTTCTGGTTGACACTCATAAAATGCTCAAATACTGTTCCAAAATAACATTCACCCTTTCTGTCTGACCGTCTGTTTGAGGATGCATGCTGGATGAGAAGTTCAGTTTCGTCCCCAGGAGCTAGAATACTTTCGACCAAAACTTGCTAGCAAACCGTGGATCTCTATCATTGACAATCACTTACGACACTCCCTAATATTTCATAATATTACTGACAAATAATCATGTAGCCTGCTCTATATTATAGTTCAACGGTGCTAGAATGAATGTAGCATATTTTGAGAACCGATCCATAACTATCAGGATGGACCCGAGAGTCCCAACTTTTGGCAACGCAGATATGAAGTCAAGGGAGACGCTCTCCCATGGTCTGGATGGCATGGGTAAAGACTGTAGGAGTCCAAGTGATTTAGCTCTTTCTACCTTGTCTTGCTGGCATATAAAGCAAGTCCTGACATACTCTTCTACATCCTCCTCCATCTTAGGCCAATAGAAATGCCTCTCCAACAAGGCGAGCGTGCGATAAATTTCCAGATGACCAGCCCACAATGTGTCATGACATTCTTTAAGGAGTTCTTTCCTTAGTTCTCCCACTTTCGACACATAGAAACGACCTCCCTTGGTCACCAACAGTCCTTCCTCAGTCCAGAACCGTCGTGTTCTCCCCTCTTGTATCTGCTGTAAGATGGTCCTTGCGAGAGGGTCAAACTTCAACCCATTGCGCAACTAGTATGGGATAGTAGAACTAACGCGGCTAGCTGCAGCCTGTTCTTTAATTTTTAACGTTGCTAACTGAACATTCAATGCTGCTAATTCTGCTTTACGGCTCAAAGTGTTTGCAACTTGGTTGGTCCTGCCGGGCTTTTACACTAAGTCCATATCGAACTCGGCTAAGAAGTCTTACCAACGGGCCTATTTCGGCGATAATTTCTTTTGTGTCTAAAAGTAGCTGGTCGCCACATTATCGTTCATCACTAGAAATTTGGACCCAAGTAGATAGTGCCTCCACGTCCTTAGATAATGAACTATCGTCGTCATCTCCTTCTCTTTAACCGTATACCGCCGCTTGGTATCATTCAACTTTCTTCTCTCAAAGGCCACTGGATGTTCATCTTGCATTAATACTCCTATCGCATAGTCGGAGGCATCCGTGTGTACCTCAAATGGCTTGAAATGATCAGATAATTTCAACATGGGGTCACTCATGACCATCGATTTCAAATCTTCGAATGCCCTCTGGCACTTCTCCCACCATTACCACGGCCGATCTTTCTTTAAAAGGTCTGTCAGTGGTGTTGCACGGGGTGAATTATCAGGGATGAATCTTCTGTAATAGTTGATAAGGCTCATAAATGACTGCAACTCTGTCAAGCCTTCTGACACTCTCCACTCTTGGATTGTACGAACTTTCTCGAGGTCCATGCTGATGTTTCCTCCTCCAATACAGTGCCCTAAAAACATGATATGCTCTTATATAAATGAGCACTTCTCCTTCTTGACATAGAGCTGATTTTCTCACAGTATCCTGAAGATGGTTTGGAGGTGGCTGAGATGTTCTTCCAATGTATTACTATAAACAACGATATCATCTAGATATACCACCATGAACTTGTCGAGGTAGGCATGAAACAACTCATTCATCAGAGTGTAAAATATGGCTGGGGCGTTAGTCAGCCCAAAGGGCATCACCAAATACTCAAAAGCTCCATACCTTGTCACGCAGGTAGTTTTACTTTCATCTCCTTTGGCAATTCTCACTTGATAATAACCAGATCTTAAGTCTAGCTTGGTAAAGTACCTCGCAGTGCCCAACTGAACAAATAAATAGGCAATCAATGGCACTGGGTACTTATTCTTGATAGTACCTTATTCAAAGCCCTGTAATCGATGCATAATCGAAGGCTACCATCATGTTTCTTCTAGAAAAGAACTGGAGTGCCAAATGAGGCCTTTGATAATCGAACGAACCTTGTCCCCAATAACTCATCTAACTGCCGATGCAATTCGACTAGCTTTGGAGGAGCCATTCTGTAGGGAGCTTTAGCTTGCGCCTTCGCACCTGGTTACAACTCGATCTAGTGATCCACTGATCTCCTAGGTGGCAACACTTTCGGCAATTCTGGCAGCATGATATCCTAAAATTCTCTGAGTAGCCCTGACACGCTCTTTGGCACAAGTTCAATTGACCCCATCGTGCTCTCTTCTATCAGCGTAGCAAGAAATGTAGGTTTCCCCTTCTTCAGTCCCTTCTTGAGTTGGAGCGCCGAGATAAACTTAACACTCTCCACTTCTTTGCCTTTCTGAATGACAGGAATCATATAAGGATTTTCCTCTTCAAACATGCACACTGATATGAGGTACAACATGGGTACGACTTTGGCCTGGTGCAGGAGTTCCAACCCAAGAATAACTTTGAAATCATCTATTTGTACCACCATAAAGTTTGTCGATCCAGTCTACGGCCCTATCTGCACAGGTACGCCCTTTGCTATTCTAGCAATGGGGCGCGCTTCAGAGGTCACGACCTTTATCAAGCTGGAGTCTTACTCCAGTTTCAATCCTAGGCGACGTGCTTCTTTGTCTGCGATGAAGTTATGCGTTGCCCCATGTCAACAATAGCACGAGTATTTTTTTTGTTGATGCACACTTCTATGTACATCAGCCCCTTGGGCACGATCGTCTTTCCCTTCTCTACCTATCCCTTTATGGCATTCAACAACCTGAGTGCCTCCATTCTTGGTTCCTCCACAGCAGGAGGTGTAGGAGCACTAGCAGTGGTCCGAAGGACATTCAACGATTGTTTCTGAAGGAGCACTAGCAGTGGTCCCACAAGAAATTCTCCAATTCCTTAGCATCACGAGTTCCCCCATATCATCGTGGTTCAGGTATTTTAACCTTCCATTGGGGAGCTATTGGCTGTTGAGCAGCCCCAGAACCAATCGCCCTCATTAGGACGTTCATCTTAGTGGTTAGGTCATCGAACTGTAAATGAAGGGCTTCGACGGTGCCCCTTATATCCTCGATAAGGATTTCCACATTCTCGACTAACGTGGTGTGGTTTTCAGCCAACATGGCATGATTTTGTTCCTGCTTGCTTAATCGTTCTGCATGTCCTACTACAAGCGAAACCACTGTCTCAAACTGTTCTGCCTGACCTTCAAGGTTGTCTAAACATTCCCTTGTACGTCTCTGTGTACCACTACTAGTCCATTCTCCCATCTTTAGGCTCTGATATCAAATGTCACTGAGTTACTCTTTGCGACGTAATCGCTCGTGTGGCAACTACCTTTCCCGAACTAGATCAACCTACTCAGGTTTCAAACCTGCATGATAACGCATTAGGTTAGAAACTATGTGGGTTTTCGAATACAATTCATATAGCAATACACAATGACTATCATAGGGGCAGCCCCACCTAGGGTTTGGGTCTGCACCGTGGATGGTGGTCGTAGACTAGCAAACACGATGGCTCCAGCGCACGACGCGACAAGAGCGACCCAACACCTATGCGAGGCCCGGATGCACGAACTCAAGCTCACAAGGCTATCGTACGTGTTCCGTATGGGATCACTTAGGCCAGCGACAAGTCACATGGCTGTTAGATCGCTTCTCCATATATAAGGGTAAAATAGTAATTCATGCCAAATGGCGGGAGGACCTCAAACGTATTGGTTTGACATACTTTACTATTCACACTGCAACGCCCTGCATCGCTCCCCCACATGACTATGTCGCGACCGCATCGCGTGCCTTGTTGGCATTGTGTCACGAACCAAACTACCACCATGCCGCGGGCCCTCCTAGCCCATGACCGAAGCTCTCGAAGTACCTATGGCAAAGCCCTCATGGCTTGGTGATGCACCGATGATGCCCCAGCTTCAACCCACCAATGTCTGACGCACTAGTGGCACAAGTGGACCTACGGCTGACCCGGATGGCCACGCCGTGAGCCAACGTAACAAAAGGCTCAAGAATTGATATAGCATTGATGGCCTATTTCCTTAACATATGACAGTATCAATTTTCTCAGTTATCATTGGTTGGATAAAACTGAGATTCACCCCTCTTGCAGGCTGGATTGGTTTTTCTTGAGAAACTTTTGATTTTATTTAATTGGTGGTCATCAATATGGCTTCTTACTGATTTTGAATTTGAGTTTGGTTATCATTCAAAACATGGAACTCTTTGTCACAGATGACAGTTCTGATGACAATTATTGCCAAATCCAACAATAGAGGAATTGCCATAGACTTGGTTCACATATAAATCATTTTATAGTAGAATTCTAATTTTTGTACCCAATAAAGTTGGATCCATCCCAATGATCTAGTCACACCCAATCGAAAAAACGACACTCCGGACAGAAAAGTAGCCATGGAAGAACCTTAGTTTCAAATTTTTGGAAATAACAGGGATAAAAATTGGTTACTTAAATATTTATCCAATAAATCACACACCTACAATTAATTAATTTTGATGGAATCCAGTGGAGGTGCGCTGCAAATGCCACTTCTCGAAAATAGCTTTGATTACAACAGTATCTTGGAGATTCGATGACACTTTATATGTTTTTACATCAGTTAGAGGCTCCAGTTTCAATTTTCTTTCTGAATAATCTTAAAATTTGTAACACTAACAAAGCTACTATTGTTTTAAAACTAAAAATATGTGATCAAAGGATCTAAATTTTTTAATAGGATACTTGTTTCTATCCCTTGAGAAATCAATTCTCATAGAAGTTTCCAGTGGAATTGTAAAGTTTAATTTGATGGAACATAACTTCACATCCAACCTAAGTCATATGGGGAAAAGAAACTTGAACACTCAAAGCCTTTTGGGGTATTCTAGGAGATTTCCCATGCACATTCCTATAGGATTTATTGTACCTAATCACAATTAGCTACATAGTGTAGCTTGGAGTAGCAAAACCTGATCAACAAAACGCACAAAAATTATTAGGTAAAATTGTAAAATCCTCACACCAACAGCATCAAAAAAAGCTGATCAACAGTACCAAATCCGAAAACCGTGTTAAAAATAAATATTGCTCTTTGTTGGATCAGATTTGTGTATGAATGGAGCTACGACATGATCGTTGGGGGACGCTTTAGCCATGAATCAATATTTGCTTTGGTCAGGGGACCTGGCCTAATCCCTTGAATGCGACTAGATTTATGATGCTATTTAGTTGCCTAGACCAGATTTACGATTTATTTACTGGCTCAAATATTATTGTCTGACATATTTCAAGAGGGGACAACAATATTTTAAGTCTTATCGATACATAAAAAAATTACTAAATTGCTATGTTATAAGTGACAATAGCAGTAAAAAATAATGTGCATTGTTCAAATTATATAGTAATAAAATTTCATTCAAGCCTATTTACCTTGACTGATCGCCACTGAGAATTTGGCCAACCTAAAAGATCCAAATCACCTATGCCAGTTATTGTGCCGATGTACCTGGATTGAACACTTGTCTCAGATAAAAAGATATATTTCTTTACCAACTAGAAACTAATATAAGCTTAACCAACAAAACATACATAATTGTAAAATATTATAACAAAATTATTTCTAATTAAGCTGATCCCATATTTATGGTAGATAGCTTAACTACTAAATATCTACTTGTTATATAATATGTGAATGCACTAATTGCAAGTGCAAAAAACTAAGCACATACTAAAACGACACCATTAATGTATTAAATGAAATATGGCCAAATTCTAACACCATACCTGCGGACACTTGATTCCTCGGTCTCAAAAAGCATCCGGAAACGCATTCCTACTGATACATGAGTGTGAAATACTGCTTTAGCATATTTTGAAAGTAGTATGACAAACTCAGATGGACTTGCCCTACAAAAAATTCCATCAAAATAAAACTATAAATGCAAAAACTATAAAAACAATTTAAAAAAAAAAATAGAAGTAAGATCATGCACATGATTGCCTACTACCTTGGGTTATAAAAAACAGTGAAACGACTATTAGTGGAAGCAGCATGAGCTCCAGCAGCAAGCAGTCAAATGTGCATGCTATCAGTCGATAGAACAAATGAAGGCATCCAATTTTGTGGTCGGATAGCACAAACTGTATCTGATCCAATCAGAAGCAACCATACTTTGCTCAACCTAACATATATGTTGCCCATCTATTTGACAACATTAGAAGCACTTGATCATTTGAATAAATTTGGGTAGACTTTTATTTGGAAACAAATAGGTAAATCTCTTACCCCACTCAGAAAAATCAAGCATCAAATTGAATGCATGTACTACTTTCTTTCTTAATATGATAATTCAAGTTACAAGATCACCCTATATCTGATCCAATCAGCTTTGAAGAGAGAGAACCAGAGGATCATCAGATCATAAACCAAATGCATTGATCAAACAAGAATCGATAACTTACACATCATGTAATTGGCAAATTCAACTTGAATTGTAATATGGAAATCCCATAATGTGATCTTAATAACCTGTTTCATATATGGAATAAAGAATTAGCAAAACCAGAAGAGTATTTCAGAATTTAAATATCTGAAAACTACGTAAATTTTCAGTAAATCGCACAAATGGTTCAAAGATTCTTGCTCCTACACAAAAACCTTCGATAATTCAAATATGAGTAGTGCACATGTGGCTATGGTATGACAACTAGAAGAGATTCCGAACAACCTAGTTTCTTGTCTAGGTTAAACCATATATCAATCTTGTAAATTTATGGAAGCTACCATTAATATGTGCAGGAGTCAAACCAATTTCGAATATGCACATAGCGGTACAACAGATATATAAACATGCACAAGATGGGAATAGCAGAGCACTTAGGCCATAATAGAACTTTCAATTCAATAAACATACGACAAAAACTTACTGTGAATCACCCCTATCATTCTTAGCAAGATGATGAAGGACATAGATTTCACGCATTGCAGAATCATGGTATTTGTGTATGCTTAGAACTACCATACTCCCTACTTTTTGCAAGTTTGGATCCATCATGCAGCAACCTAGATCCATCAGCAACCTGGTGCTTATAACTACCATACTCCCTACTTTTGGAATGTTTGGATCCATCATATTGGCGGAAACTAGTACTAACTGGTAATTTTTCGTACTGTAAGTAGCAATACACACAGTTACATATAAATAAACTCGCACTACGGAACGACAGGAAAGAAGAAAACAGAATGTTTGGAAGAAAGAAATAACGATAAAGAAAGCCAGTTTGCTTCCTTGTCTCACTACGCTCGTACTCATAGATTAACCAAGTTGATTCTCTATACTTGCATTATTATTGTAGGACTATCAATTCTTTAATTGTAATAGTTGAACATCTGCATATCCATTTACCAACAACATAATATAAAGGGCATTTTTGATATTTTTTTCAGGTTCATATCCGATATGGTCTTATATGACCTGATATTTGTCCCCATATAGAATCGGGTGTATATCCGTATCGGAGGGGGCCTAACTTGATACATATCGGCGGATACTTAAAGCCATGGAAACAACATTTCTCTCCGGCATTTCATCGAACAATTGCCTTGCATTCTTTAAATAGTAAATCATCAATAATTCTTTCCATAAACTCAAATTTTTATGTTGCATTTCATCAAATAGATTATGGGCCACACCCCATATCACCAAAATTAGATTAGATAAGATTAGCAAACCCTTAAAACCAATAATAATAATATTAGTATTATAATAACCTAAGTGCTGCCATTTAAAAATCCTTAAAATTTCTAAAATACTAAGTTTGCTAAAACCCTAAAACAACCTCTAAGCAACACACTCAGACATATTTATGTTAACACGAACCTAATAAACAGATCTATACATAAGATTTCCAAAAAAGAGAAGTAAAATAGAGAAAAAAAACCAGGCAATGTGCAACGTAGTCCAACGATTCATTGCAGATTTGAGTTATGTTCATTCTCTGGTAATAAACTTGCAGCGATCTCTGGCTCTTATTGTGAAGCTGATGGGATTGAAGGAGATTCTTCCAATGCCATTGCCGAAAATCGCTGCAGAGCAGCGCCTTAAGCGTAAAATCACAAACTGAGCATCTAATGATATTTTTATGACCCCAAAATCATATTTATGGAACATTGGAATGACACATGATCTCTATCGTACAATTCGTAACATTCATCCATTTTTAGCTATACTTAGTGGGTGGATTTTTAGCTTTTGGTGGGGGTTTAGTAGCGGCCCTAAATCTATTACAAGATCCAGCTGGAAAAGGCAAAAAAAAGTTAAAAATTGAAAATTTTGTTCAAATACAAATCGCAATTATGCTTAGTTGAGAGACTATTCCTTCGACAGTGAAAGTTACCTTATTTACTACATTTTACTAATCTCTGAACTTTGTTAGATGGATGCTTTTGAAGACCATTTACATGCCTTCCTGTATCGGTTTCCTAACATCGAAAAAAAAATACGAAGAAGAATTGAGACTCGAGAGCGAAAGATTTAAAAATAATAATAATTTATCAAAATTTTATACCTTGAGAGCTTTGAAGTAATATCCATGTCTGCGAGAGTTTGAAGCAGATTAACAGAAGAATCATCAGACTGAAATAATAATCGAATTCGAGCCAATCAACAAAAATTAAATAAAAAAACTAATTTTTTTTAGAGAAAATTAGGATTGAGATCAATCGCTTACTTGATCTGGATCTTCAAGACACTATTTGAGCGATAGAATCTGACTCTGTTCAAGATCAATTCCAATCGACCACCACCGTCACTCTGATAATGATCTTCTTCTCGATCGACTGCAAAGTTAAAGGCGAAGCGCCTCTCTCTTTCTCGATCGAAACCTTTGATCTAGATTGGCTCTTCTCCTTCCCTTTGATTTCGTTATTGCTCAGCCTCGAAACATCGAGATTGCAATTTCTACAAGGAGGAACAGGAAAAGTGTAGAGGCGTTCGACGATCCCATCTCTTCGCACCTTCAATTTGTTTGCGTAATCCGAAGAAGCTATTGAAATCGCAGTGTCCATTAAAGTCCATAGATCTATGCCTGAATTCCTCAAAATCGATAAAAAATCATATAAATCCATTCATATATGCAAACTGAAGAAATGAAACCCCTTGCTTTAGATCTCTCCAAATCAGATGAGATTTATTTTCAACTTTTAATCATCTATGTATCCATGACCAGATCTACAATCATCATGAGCTTGGGCCTGAGGAGAGAGAGAGGGGGGGTTTTAAACAAAATTAGGGTTAGGAAGAGTGATTGAGAGCTCGATAGAGATCTCTGGAAACCCCTGATTCCGATTGAGACCTTAACTTCGTTAATTTTTTAAGAGAGTGGGAGATTGGAAAAAGAGATTAGAGAGAAATTTGGGAGATCGGTTAGAGTTTCACGATTTCAAAGACCGGAGAGAACAAAGGAGAAAGGGGAGATTTCACCTCGCGACGAGATCCCGACGTGAAGTAGATTTTACAACGTTCCCTATATATAGGGCCAAGCTGAGTTAGGTTATTTGCAGCCGCACAAGACCCAATTAGATCTCTTGGAGATGGCTGAATCCGTCTCTCTTTGTGTTAATCAAACTTTTTGAGACAGCATTTTAGGTAGTCTCTAAAGTTTCCACTTCTTATAGAAGACGCCAACAATACTGTATACGTTATTTTATATAGGGAGACTGCTATAGCTGTCTCTAATAAAAGGATTCGGGATGACTTTTGAAATTTTTTATGTTGTCTCTAATATATGGTTATTGGAGACGGCTTCGAAAAGCCGTCTCCAAAAGTCCTTGTTTTCTAGTGGGTCATGTTGGGTATTTGTGACCCACACAATAACTTTACCCTTTTCCTATTTTAATTAAAACATGATTGACTAAAGACTTTGGGATTTCCTTGTTACGTGATTCCACTCCACGCAACTTAAGGAGTTGGTTTCAACTTTATTGATTTGTGGTAAGCCAATCCCTATCTTCTAGTGATACACCTCTCCCTTGAATCCTTGATGGGTTAGGATTCAAGGGGAATCCTTGATGGGTTAGGATTCAAGGGCATGCTATAAAAGAGGATAATGTCCCCTCTTCATCTCTACTCAATGCAATCGTGCCCATCATATAGAGGGAGATAGAAGCGAGGTAGAATTGTCCTCAAAGAATTCCACTGAGGCAGCTTCTCTAATTTTATTGGCGAATATTCTCTCAAATAAGGTATGCCTAAATCTTGATTGAAGATTAGTTTGCCTAAGATATTTATTGCTCTAACAATTGGTATCAGAGACCGGTTAGGGCATATTTATTTTCAATCAAAAAAAAAAAAAAAAAAAAAAATTGAACCGACGGTCCGGCGCCGTTCGGCACTTTCCGGCCACCGGACTGGCATCGGCCGACGGCCGGCGCTGGGGCCGACCAGACGGCGCACCGGACCGTCAGGTTCGGTGATCGGTGATGGGACAGATCTAAGCCCTTTAGGAGCTACACTCTTGCTGCCTGCAACCTTTTAAATAATAATAATAATAATAATAATAATAAATTCTTTGTACACTTTGGACCGACGGTGGCCGTCGACCACGGAGGCACCGGCCGATGACCGCCTGTGGTCGACGGACAACAAGACTGACCATCGCACCGGTCACCGATGGGGGTGCGTTAAGCCCCAATGGGGTTATCATTGCTACTGCTAGAATCGCTTTTAAAAAAAATTTTAGGAAGATGAACAGTAGAGGGAGGTTAGGGTTAAGGCTACTCGGATCGGGTCGGGTCCGAACCAGATCTGACCACTCGGCCCATGACCCGTGTATTGACCCACGACCCAAACAACTTCTATTCAGTTTTTATTTGCAGCCCCTATACTGCATTGCTTCTGCCAGCTGCAAATAAAGCTTTAAAACTCAGAACTTGTTTCTGCCACCAGATTAAACCCTTTTGGACTCAAACTTTAAAATGTGATATCTTGAGATATACAACTCTATTTCGCACATATGACCTATCGATTTTGGTCTACTCGACGAGATCTACACTTTGGACTCATTTATGAGTCATTTTGACACTGTTTTAGACTTAAAAATTTCACTTAAAGGTCATAAATTTTTTTTATTGTTCAAATAAATTTTTTTGAACCCTTTTGAATATTCTGTATGAATAATCTTACACTATCATGCCATTGTTCATAATTACTGTATGTGCATCTTCACTTTATGACTCTGTTTTTCCTAAACTTGGTATATAAATATATTTAGGGTATGAAACATTAAACTAATGACATGATAGAATGCCTAAGAATTTTAGTTCTATCTATAAAGGGGTTTAGATATTATGGTAAAGCAATCGTTTCGGGATGCGTAGCCAAAGTAGGTTTGTAGTTTGCCCAAAGGTGACCGATCTATGGAGGACACGTTATCCTTAAATTTTGAAATCCAATTTCATTAAGATTGCATGTGCATTCGTCTATATGAACTACTATTTCTGGCCAAAGCTGATTTAGAAAATTCGTGTAGATAGAATGAGTAGAATAGTCATGTGTGTCTAGGTGAGAGAAGAGCGACACTTCTGGCCTAAGCTGATGGATAGCTTCGATCAAATCGAAAATATATCTGACTAGGTCTATGTGTGTTTCCTAAACCCAACTTAGGGAGACTTACGATAAGTCAAAGCTTTTGCCCAAAGGTGATGCTGAGACAATGAGTGAAGTCTGTCCCTCAGAGTGAATGTTCCTTTGCACATGCTTGTTTACACTCTGATTAATTCAACCTTGACCCTGGAATAAATTTTTATTTTATAAAGTTCTAATTGAAAAATGTACTGATAGTTATTCCTTTTCATATCAGCTATGGACGGATCAATTTTACATCAACAGATGACTAGTATTGAAAAATTTAATGGCACCAACTATAACTCTTGGCGGATGAGTCTTGATTTGACCCTTGGATATATGGACTATGACTTTGTTCTCACGGAGGACAAGCCAACTTTACCATCTAATGCCACTGAAATTCAAAAGACCCAATAGGCTCGATGGGACAAGGCAAATCGTTTGACAATGATGATCATATGCGCTTCTATTACTGAACCAATTAGAGGTGGTATTAAAACTACTGAAACAACTAAAGAATTATTGAAGATCATCCAAGACCAGTTCGTTGGAACAGTAAAGTCCTTATAGTATGGTTATTTAGTACAATTGGTCAATATGCGATATGATGGAAACGGGAATGTGCGAGAATTTATTCTTAAAATATCCATGTTGGCTATGAAGCTTAAAGAACAAAGAATTACAATCGAAGAAAATGCCGTAGTACATTTAGCTGTTGCTTTTCTTCCTAAGCAATTTGATACCTTTAAAGTAAATTATAATGCTCAAAGGGATAAATGAGATTTAAATCAATTGATCTTGATGTGTGTGATTGAAGAAGAGAGGCTTCGAGGAAACCAAGTAGAGTCTGCTAATTTTGGCTACAATCCGGCTTATAAGCCAGCTCATAAGAAGAATTTTAAGAAGAATGGTTAGAAGCAGAACTACCACAATGGTAAGAGAACAAATGAAGACTCCAATCTGAATGTTGTACAGACTGACAATGATGATGGTTGCCATTTTTACAAGAAGAAAGGTCATATCAAGAAAGATTGCTACTTATGGAAAAATATAATAAAGAAGAAACAACAAGGAGGGGCTAATCAGCAGAAGCAGCAAGGAGGGGCTAATCAGTAGGAAGAGCCTCAGGTTGAATGAAAAGCTATTCTTTGGCAATGAGGAAGAATTTTGAATAAATTTTATTTATTGAGGACAAATTTTATTGCTAATGTTAGACTTATTAGAGTTATTTATAGTTCTACTTCTCTAGGTGATAGTTTGGCTATTTCTTTGGATTCTATTAGTGTTGAATATGGTTCTCTAGTAAATAAGTACAATCGTTGAAATTAGTTATATCAATTTTCTTGAAGATGAGATATTTAGTGGGAGTTAAGAATAAATAACAATATCAAATTCACTAATGATCAGTATATTCATTAAAATTGAGGTGACTAGATTGAGAATATTAGAGTCTTTTAAGGACTCTATTTGAGTGAGAGTTTCTACTTTCACAATGCGTAATTCTCTTTTATGATACTTTTATTGCAAAACATTATACTTTATTTAATTGATGCATTTATTTTGGTATCAACATCATTATTATTATGATTTGTGTATATGTAATATTATTGTCTCGAAGCATAAGTGTTCAAATAAGGTTGCTTGAGCTATCGTGATTAGGCACCACGGGTTGTATAGCTTTTATCATGATAGGTGGGTGATGGTTTTCACATGGCGCTTGCGGTATATATTAGGACAACATACCTTAGGGTATGAAGTAGGATGAATGAAGGGATATACACAAGAAGTTGCATTAAAGTATATATTTCCTGGTATCACTAAAACCATAATGAGCTCTCCAGTTTATTAATGATATTATTGTCTTGACCATGAAACTGTCATAATGAGATTTGAAGAAATGATACATTATTGGCATTCATGATCCGACATTAAGATTGTTATTGAACTTGGGAGAGTGCGTGTTACATCGAAATCTTAAAAGTCAATGTTTTTACAAAACTTTATAGGATGACCATCAGTTTTTTGAACTAAGTCAATCATGACGTTTCTTTTGTTTTCTTTTGTTTTATCAAAAAATATATATATTATTATTAAAGTTATTATGTGGTTCAAGTGGGAGATTGTAAAGACCCGTATTTTGAACCCGAGTTAGACTGACCCTGTGTGTGTATTCGGCTCAGCAACCGACGTCACCATTTGTTTTGGATTTTTATCTAGATGTGATTGTGCGGACAGATTTTAATTTAGAGCCCATTTGGACCCTCGTGCGAAAGTTGTGCACCGACCTCGGTGTAGCCGCTCAACACCGGACTTGAGTTTTAAAATTAGAAGTGTATAATACATAAGATGTGTGTGTGTGTTTTACTTTGTGAGCAATCCTATTATAAGAAGGAATTGCATTCCCATATTATACTAGGTTTTGTTAAGAGAGGATAGTTACCCAACCGTATGAAACTCCTTCTCTCTTCTTCAATCATCGTAGGAGATCGATTTAGAAAACCTCCTTCTCTAGAACCCTCTTTGTTGAAAACACTTAAACCTTAGAAAGAACTTGAATCAACCTTGGATTCGTAGTTGGCTATTGGGAGAGGTTGAGATCATTGGGGGCGTGTTGGAGTTGTCTCTGTGAACTCGTGGGATCGATCGCGGCGCGAATCGTTGAGAAAACTCGTCGGTTTTTATCATCGCTCGAGCGAGGTATCACTGAACTCCGACATTGCCTTAGTATTTTAGTCATAACGTTTTATTCCGAACTCTGATTAAGACGATTCTTTTTACATTGGAAAGCTAATAGAAAAATCTACAACTTTCATGTTTTGACCAACTCATGAATCAATCGTCTTGATAGTTAAACAAATATGAGAATGTTACGTTAAATCGCTCGAGCGAGCTATTATCATCGCTCGAGCGAGGTATCACCGAACTCCGACATTACCTTAGTATTTTAGTCATAACGTTTTATCCCGAACTCCGATTAAGACGATTCTTTTTGCGTTGGAATGCTAATAGAAATATCTACAACTTTCATGTTTTGACCAACTCATGAATCAATCATTTTGATGGTCAAAAAAATATGAGAATGTTACGTCAAATCGCTTAAGCGAGCTATTATCATCGCTCGAGCGAGGTATCACCGAACTCCGGCATTGCCTTAGTATTTTAGTCATAACTTTTTATCTCGAACTCTGATTGAGACGATTCGTTTTGCGTTGGAAAGCTAATATAAAAATGTACAACTTTCATGTTTTGACCAACACATGAATCAATCGTCTTGATAGTCAAACAAATATGAGAATGTTACGTCAAATTCTAGGATTGGCGCAACTTGCCTGTTTTTGAGGAAACGCTTAAATAGGTCTATATTATTAGTAATTAGAGTTTATCTTAATGCATGAACATATATTGTGATGTAGATTGAGGGCGAGAGGCCATCAATAGGACCTTGCTTGACTTCGCATGACTCCGAGTTTTAGGTAGGAGAATCTCATCTTTACTGTATTTTATTTTAATTCGCATGGATATTTTGAATTAAAATCTTTGAACTTGCATATGCCATTGAAATCACATCTGTAAATTGAAATTGATATGAATGACTAAAAATCTAAATCTACTAATCTCAAAACACGAATCTGCTTAAGCTCTGAAGATCTGAAATCAAGAACCTGAACTATGTATAAGAGACTTCCATCTGATTATATTAGTATCTGCATTTGTTTTATGATTGACCTGAACGACCCCTCAAAAATTCCTGAACAACTTCCTGGCACAAGTTTCCCTCATTACGCAGGGGCTTGTTGCATCCTGAAAAAGGGTTCATGAACGACGATGGTAGGTAGGGGTTCCCATCGGCTATATTCCTGCTCTCGAGATATAGTTTACTCGGAAGGTATTTTAAGTTGAGGATTAAGTCATGAATTACTGAACTTTGCATATAGAAGTTAGAGAAACTAAGACACTGAAACACTGCATCTGTTCTTGAAACTGTTTTCACACATTTAGAAATAAATCTTACATATGATTTCCGTACCTAAATTCAGTTTATTATCTGCTTATATGTTTGACAAGCTATATTCCGATATTTGTTTTGAAACCATGTTAGTTAAAGTAAAATGCCGTAGATGTCTTTCTTCTACTGAGCTTTGTTGGTTAGCTCACTCCGACTATACGTCATGTGTTGTGTATTGACGTGGCTATTCGTATCGTGAGACGATCCCTGACTACGTTCGAGGAAGAGCTTGAGGTTCCTCCTGAGGAGTTTTTCCCAATATAGAACTTACTGATTTTCTTATTTGTGGTGAGAGTTAGACTTGAATTTGTGGGCCCATTTTAGTTGGATATCATAATTTTATATTTGACGTTGATTTCTGTTATGAGCCATGTTTCGATGATGGTCGGCCATCATCGGTGGTTCTTTACTTTTAATTGCTTCCGCATTTATTTTAGCTATGGATATTTATTGCGCTTTACTCTGATATGTGCCCTGTTTGTCCGGCTTATCGTTTATTCGATAGGTTGGCGAACCGGCCTATCCTATACCTGAGGGATTGGAAAAGTCGGGTCGTCATAGTTGGTATCAGAGCCATGGTTTTTAGATTCTCTAAGGACCCATGAGAACTAACCGTGACCCGGTACAGTTCGCATCAGAGTCATGTCGTTAGGTCCAGAATCACTAGTATTGTTTGTGGTTGCCTTTACAATCAATGTTGGTGATGTTGTGGCCCCAAGATTTAGATTTAGGCGAGGCGAGAGGTAGGGCTGGTGCCTTTAGAGGACATTCTGAAGGTGTCGGTACATCAAGGGAGTTGCCTTGATCCGGTTCTAATGCGCCCCTATAGGAGCCGGAGTTGATAGAGGTCGGGTGAAAGAATGGAACAAGTGTTGGAAAGTCCGCCACCAACATTGCTCAGAGACCGCATCTATGGCTCACAGGATCACGAATCGCCCGAAGCGAGCTGATTTCTGGCCGACAACAACAACAATCATCAGGATTTGCCGAATTCAGGAGGATGAGACCTCCAAATTTTTCTGGACAGACCGACCCGATGGAAGCTGAAGGTTGGTTGGATGAGATGGAAAAGATCTTCGAGGTGCTTGATCACGATGTCGAGAAGGTTAGATGGGCAACCTTCAAACCGGATGGACAGCCGGACCATGGTGGTAGTCCGTGGCTAGACACCGGGAGCAGGAGTTTCCCAATACTCCTTGGACATGGGCTGAGTTTATCGAGGCGTTCAACGATCAGTACTTTCCCAAGATCGTTAGGAATCAGATGGAAGTTCAGTTCATCAAGCTGAAGCAGGGGACAATGTGAGTGCGTGAATATGGAGATGAGTTCACGCGACTTTCAAGGTTTGCACCTCAACATGTGGCCACCGATATGATGAAGGCCAGAAAATTTCAGCTGGGTCTTAGGCCGAGTATACAGGAGAGCATGGCTATGTGGGAAATGGAAACATATGGAGGAGTACTATCAAAGGCCCTCATAGCAGAGGAAGAAATTCAAAAGCGATTTTTGAGAAGCAGTCAGCCGAACAAGGACAGGGTTGTACAAAGGCAGTCAGGTACTTATGAAAATAAGAGGGCCAAGTTTACAAAGCCGCCAGTGAACCTTACTCAACCTGCATTTTCTAGACCAACATTTTCTACCCCTTATCAGATTGGCGATCATCATCACTGCAATCCAGACGACGTGTTCTAATGCTAGTGGAGCTTCAGTGGGACAGGGATCCTCTCGTGCACCATCTTTTGTTTTGGTCACTATGTGCCTAAGGTGTGGGAAACCACACAAGACCGAGGATTGTAGGAGGAACACTGGAGCGTGTTTTCGGTGTGGCGCAATCGGACACATGGTTAAGGATTGTCCTCAGGAGGACAAGGGAAGAACTAGTTCGGCTTCTACTCAAAGATCGACCTGACCTACTGTTCAAGGTCGAGCTTATGCCGTGATGGCTCAAGAAGCCGAAACGTCGAACGATGTGATCCAAGGTATTATTAAAAGTTGAGATGTCTTCTTATTTTATGTGTTATATATAATTGCTTGATATTTAATAAATTTTGTTAATAAGTTATGGATGAATACACATGCTTAGAAACTTTTAATTGAAACGCTTGTCTAAACTAAGGTACCCTTTTTATGCATCGGGGGAGCGATGTAAGCAAAACCGAAGCGCGAGTGTTGATAGACCCTGGGTCTACACATTCTTTTGTTACTCCATTGTTCGCTGAGAAGTTGGGAATCATTCCCAAGGCCCTTGATTTCATCTTGGCAGTGTCAATTCCTACGGGCAACTCAGTGAGCACCGATACCATGTGTCAATCAGTGATTGTGATGATCGAAGACCACGAGACAGTGGCTGATTTGATCATTTTGAGCATGGAAGGGTTCGACGTGATACTAGGGATGGATTGGTTATCTACTTACCATGCGAGCGTGGATTGTCTTCGAAAGATTGTAACATTCCGCCAAGAGAAAATCTTTTCGATTTTGCGGAGTCAAATCTTGTGTGATACCGTTTATCTCTGCCATTCGAGCAGACCGTATGATGAGGAACGGGTGTTATGGTTATCTGGCCTACTTGCAAGATCATAAGGAGGAGAAAAATATTACAGATATTACGATTGCTTGCGAGTATTCAGATGTTTTTCCTGAAGATCTACCTGGATTACCACCTGACAGGGAGATTGAGTTTGTGATTGAGTTAGTGCCGGGTACTGAACCAGTATCAAAAACTCCGTATCGAATGGCGCCTGCAGAATTGAAAGAGTTGAAGGAGCAGCTTCAGGAACTGCTAGATAAGGGCTTTATTAGACCGAGTGTGTCACCCTGGGGAGCACCGGTTCTATTTGTAAAGAAGAAAGACGGTTCAATGCGGCTTTGCATCGATTACCACCAGCTAAATAAGTTGACAATTAAGAACCGTTATCCACTTCCAAGAATTGATGATCTGTTCGATCAGTTACAAGGAGCAAGGTTCTTCTCGAAGATCGACTTGAGGTCAGGCTACCATCAGTTGAAAGTTAAGTCTGAAGACATTTAGAAGACAGCGTTCAGAACCCGATATGGGCACTACGAGTTCTTGGTCATGCCATTTGGGTTGACAAATGCACCCGCGTCATTTATGGACTTGATGAACCGGATATTCAAGTCACATTTGGACAAGTCTGTAGTAGTTTTTGTAGATGACATCCTCATCTATTCAAAGACGCGAGAAGAACATGAGCAACATCTGCGAGTGGCTCTACAAACCCTTAGAGACCATCAGTTATATGCAAAACTTAGTAAGTGTGAGTTTTGGCTTGAGCAGGTCAGTTTCCTAGGCCATGTTATCTCTGAGACCGGTATTACAGTTGATGTAACGACCCCGAAAATTAGAACACGAGCCTGACTGCTTTGATTCGCGTGCCCGGCACGGAAACCAAGGTTGATTTAAAAACTTTAGGGTTATATTAGTTTAAATAATGTGGCACTGTGGTGAGATGAGATCACGTGTGAAATTTCATCTAGATCCTAGATGTGTAGAGGGTAGGTGGAACACGTTGCGCAGAAGCAACTGTGTTCATGCTTCACACCGGAACAGGCACCAAGGGCAAAACAGGAATTCTGTTTTGAGGAGGTAGCTTATAGAAGAAGGAAGGGAGACAAGAGAGGAGAGACTTTCACTCTTCTTCTCCTTCATCCCCTTGCCCTAACTGCTCCATTAACTGGAGATCTGTGCTAAGAAAGTTTGAAAGAGATCCTTTGAGAGAGAAGAATAGGGTTAGCAAGAGAGAAGATGAGGGATTTATAAGCTAGAGTAGCTAGACCAAGGTGATTGAGTTACCTGGGGTTTGAGATTGGTGTGTGAGGTCTTGATCTGTCGAACCAGAGCTGAAGAGCTTCTCGCCGGATCCGGATCGAGGGAGAGCTCCGAGATCTAGGTTTGAAACCCTCTTTTCGGGTCATTGCCGGAACCCCAAGAAACCCACGAACAAGGTGAGTTGTGTGTGTTAAATAGGGTTTAATGAATAGCTTAAAGTGTGTATTTATGAGGTATTAATGGTGATTGAACAACCATTAGTGGAGGGAGATCAAAAATGGATGGGAGGTGAACTCCATTAATGATGAACTTTTACATCATTGGTGATCGATCACCAAAGGGTGGTGATCGATCACTGAGGGTTGGTGATCGATCACCAAGGACTGGTGATCGATCAATCTGTATAAGCCTCATGGGAAACAGAGACCCCAGAAGCTGGGAAGTTCTTGCCCGAGTGGGTGATCGATCACCAAGGTGGTGATCGATCTACAAGGGAGTTGGTGATCGATCACCAAGGTGGTGATCGATCTACAATGAGGTTGGTGATCGATCACCAAGGTGGTGATCGATCAATCTGTATAAGGAAATGAGGTGGACAGAGGGGGGAAGTTTTTGAAATTGCATTGGTGATTGATCACCAAGGTGGTGATCGATCTACAGGAGGGTTGGTGATCGATCACCAAAGTGGTGATCGATCAACCTTGACTGTGTTGAGAGAGAGATAAGCAGGTTGGTGATCGATCACCAAGGTGGTGATCGATCTACAGTGGGTGGTGATCGATCACTCACCCCTGTTTTGCCTGTCTTGACTTCATGAAGTAGACACCCCGGATATTGTGCCGGGTAGTTCTCTGACGTTCCTAACACTTAATGTACTGTGCATATGGTATAGGATAAACCCTGACACGTCGAAAAAGCTTTGGATTTGCCTAGAAGATAAACTGATCTGAGGTAGGGGAAAATTTAACTTAAAGTGCATCTAAATTTAATTGCATGATATCTTAACATTGTATGCTATCTCTGATTTTCGAAAACATGCCTGCATATACATTAAACTCTGATTCCCGTACGATATACATTTACATTTCCTTGCACATGCTTTGATAATCTGCTCTGATAATCTGATTCATGAGGTAATAAGTATGTATTTGATTTGAGGTTTAATATAGACGATCCCCATCTGGTATATCCGTTCTTGCACAATGATGTTGCTTGAAAATCCTCGCAAAATTGCACTCCATGTGTGGGGCATTGTTGCATTCTGCAAAATTGTTCATTGAGCGATTTATTGGTTGGGGTTTCCTTTCGGCACAAATCTGGCTACCACGTGATATATATATACACGGGAGTTACTTAAGTTAGAGATATGCATGATTTAAGTCATTTAAATATAATAAGCATAGCATTTTGCAAATTCCGAAGTTACATTTGCTATTACGGTTATGCATTCGATTTCTGCATGTTTGGGCATCAATCCATACTCTGTTCAGTTTTGTTTCACTTATCGATTTAAGATATGTTCTGCAATCATGTTTAATAATTTAGATATAAATTAATCGAACTTCTTCTACTGAGCTAGGATGTAGCTCACCCTGCTTTCTGAAATCTTTTAGGTTGAAATGCAGGTGCAGACCGAGAGCGATCCGGATTATCGATCGGATCACGAGGCCGAGGCAGGGACGAGAGACGTTGACGCTCAGCGGACGAGTTTTATCCGTAGCCTGGGTATTGATGCCCGACATTTTGTACTTTTGATCTTTTGGATTACTGTGTGCCTGGTGGCCACCTTTGTATAAACAAATGTAGTTCTACATTTATTTATTTTATGTTAGTCCACATTCCATTTCGGAACCACTATCGGGAACCATTGTTTGGGTGATGTACGTCCATCACCGATGGTTCTTCTTGGTTCCTTTTTGGGAATGTGTATGTTTTTCTTTACATTTAAATATTGTTGACGTGTATTTAGTGTAGAAATCGTTTGACTCAGACTACCGCTGCTCGGATGTGTCCACCTAGCTTCCGCTGTATGCGCGGACACGTGTGATCGATCCGGGATCATCCAGAGTATGATCCTAACGGCACGGATCTCTGATACCAATTGTAACAGCCCGGATTTCCGTCTCCAGAAATCCGTCCCGTACGGAGGTTCTAGGCCACATGTCTCGATATAAGCGGACGGGCATTGAAGTGCCGCCATGACGTGGAAATGGTTAAATTTATATTCAAGGCCATCGATGGTTGTGACGAGTCGATGGCGACTATCACCCCATTTGAGGTTTTGAAAGAAAAGCCGCACAATACGTGGGCAATAATGGTCATGGAAGGGCGCGAGCAAGGGTTTAAGCCCTAGCTTTTGTATGTAACCCTTGGCCCAAGCCATTTCGGGTCGGTCCTCGTAGAGCGAGGAAGCAAAAACGTATTCGGGTAAGAAGGTTTTAGAAGCCCACCACGGTTTGGGGACTTCACGCTCAATAGTGAGCGGCGCGGATGCGGGAACGGGTGGGGTAGAGGTCGAAGCTGGTGCCATGGGTGGCACGGACGGCGGGGGAACGGAAACGATGGGCGGTACCGGGGTACGAGCCCGAGACGTGGGTACCTTACGCGAAGGATTCTTCGTGCGTGGTCCCATGGTATAGATCTGGGTTAAAATGCGAAGAAAGGAATCAAAGATCAAGGAAATGGAAGATTTACCGGTGAATGAGGCGACGCACACTCAAATCGAGCCGAAGAATGAATGAAATAGCCGGAGAATAATCGGAAAATGGTTGGGGAAGGTCGGAAACCGCAAGCCCTTTCGTCTCTTGCAGTTGTGATGTTGTAAATGGCCTTTCGAACTCCCCCCCCTCTTTTTAACTTAACGCCCATTGGTGATCGATCACGGCCTCTTGGTGATCGATCACGGAGGAATCTTCAAGCCACAACCCGAGTCATTGATCGATCACCAAGTTGTGTAGATCGATCACTGATTCCCTTGTAGATCGATCACCACTTGGTGTAGATCGATCACGGCCATTGGTGATCGATCACCAGCTTGGTGTAGATCGATCACGGCTGCCAGGAACACCACCTTTTTGTCTAATCAGTCCCCCCTAATATTGACGGTCTGGATTTTGAGACTACCGATTCATACTCGCTATACATAGTGTTCCAAAAAGAGAAATTCATCAAGTGTACTCTCATACGTCAATCTATGATTATGGCAACGAATTCTTAGACGAAGTACAGAGACTTACCCTTCTTATCAGTTGAACAGATCGGATCGTTCCTGATTTGATTGCTCTCTCCCAAGTAGCTTCGGCGTCTGAATGATTTCTCCACTTGACTAGTACCAGTGGGATTAATTTAGTCCGCAGGACTTGATGTCGACGATCCAAAATAGCAATCGGTTCCTCAATTGTCGTCATATCCTCCTGAAGCTCTATCGGTTGGAAATCCAAGATGTGAGTCGGATCACGTACGTAATGGCGTAGCATGGATACGTGGAATACGTTATGCATGCTTGCTAACTGTGGTGGTAAGGCGATCCGATATGCTACCTCGCCAACTCGTCCAAGTACTTCTAATGGTCCAATGTACCGAGGACTTAGCTTTCCGCGTTTCCCAAAACATGACGCATATGGTAGGCGAAATCTTCACAAACACCTTGTCTCCAACCTGAAACCAAGGGTCAATTCTTTCGTAGTTTAATTTTAATCATGGTCATATCGTTAATGTATTTGATTATACCTGAAATTCCACTTGTGTTCGGTGAAGATCGGCATAGCTCTTTTGGCGACTTTGGGCCATTTTCAACCTTTCACGTATTACTCTAACCGTTTCAGTGGTACTATCCACCATTTCTGGTCCCAAGACAAGCTTCTCGCCGATTTCTTCCCAGTTCAATGGAGACTTGCATCGACGTCCATATAAGGCTTCATAAGGTGCCATCCCAATGCTCGACTGATAGCTGTTATTGTACGCGAACTCGATCAGAGGTAAGTGTTGATCCCATGAGCCATGAAAGTCTAACATACATGCTCGCTACATATCCTCTATTATCTGGTTCACTCTCTCAGTCTGCCCATCATGCGAGGATGAAAGCCGAAATGAACTCAATTTTGTACCCATGCCTTCTTGGAATCGCCAAAACTGCGACGTATACAGAGGATCTCTATCACACACGATGCTGACAGGTATGCCATGTAATCGAACTATTTCTTTCAAATATAACTCGGCTAGTTTGTTGGCTGTAATTGTAGTCCGATACGGCAGAAAATGTGCGGATTTCGTCAAACGGTCAACAATAACCCAAATTGCATTGTTCTTTCTCAGTGTACTCGGTAATCCTAGAATAAAGTCCATAGAAATGGCTTCCCATTTCCACTCTGGTACTGGCAAGGGTTGTAACAAACCTGCTGGATTCCGATGATCTACTTTCACTTGCTGGCAGACCAAACACCGAGAAACATACTCCGCCACATCCTTCTTTAATCCTCTCCACCAAAAACTTCGTTTGAGATCTTGGTACATCTTGGTGCTACCCGGATGTATAGCATACGTAGATTTATGCGCTTCTTCCAAAATTGTGTCCTTTAGATCTTTTGTATCCGGTATGCATGTCCGATCTCGAAATAGCAAGGTACCATCATCCTTAATAGAAAAATCAGGCCTTATCCCATTGATCACATCTCTTCTAATCGTCATGAGCTCGTCATCGACCATTTGGAGTTTACGTATATTGTCAAACAAGGTGGGCCGTATCACAATGGTGGCCATCAAAGTACCTGAACCCTTAACATCAATCAACGTATCACATAAGGCCAGGTCTTCCAATAAATGCCACCTTTGCACTCTGGTGATCAAATGTGCCAACTGAGCTGAAGTCTTCCTGCTCAAAGCATCCGCGACCACATTGGCTTTTCCAGGGTGATACTGGATGGAACAATCGTAGTCTTTTAAGAACTCCATCCACCTGCGCTGTCGCATGTTCAAGTCCTTTTGTGTAAACAAGTACTTTAGGCTTTTGTGGTCGGTGTAGATGTCAAATGTCTCGCCGTATAAGTAGTGCCTCCAAATTTTCAGAGCAAAGATCACCGCTGCTAACTCCAAGTCATGAGTCGGGTAATTCTTCTCATGTTCCTTCAGTTGTCTAGAGCCATATGCGATAACCTTCTTGTGCTGGTTGAGGACGCAACCTAACCCACTATACGATGCGTCGCTGTAGATAGCAAAGCCTCCTCTGCCAGAAGGTATAGCTAGCACTGGTGTTGTAGTTAGCCGCGTCTTCAATTCCTGGAAACTCTTCTCACATTGTTCCGTCCAATCAAACTTAGCACTTTTCTTTGTGAGCTGAGTAAGCGGACTCGATAGTTTAGAGAATCCTTCTACAAACGTAGTACACCTTCGCCAAACCAAGAAAACTACGGACCTCTGTCACTGTTTTAGGCTGTTCCCAATTCACAACCGCCTCGATCTTTGTGAGATCTACCGTTATACCTTTTGCGGAGACGATATGGCCTAAGAAACTCACTTGGTTCAACCAAAACTCGCACTTGCCGAGCTTTGCGTATAATTTGTGTTCTCTAAGGGTCCGCAAAACCACATGTAGATGTTCTTCGTGTTCCTCCTTTGTCTTGGAATAGACAAGAATGTCGTCGACGAAAACAACCACCGACTTGTCTAAGTGTGGTTTAAATATACGATTCATCAGGTCCATAAATGATGCGGGTGCGCTCACAAATCCAAATGGCATAACTAAGAACTCATAGTGCCCATATCTGGTTCTGAACGCTGTCTTCTCCACATCTTCAGTCTTGACCCGTAATTGATGGTAACCCGATCTCAAGTCAATCTTCGTAAAGAACCTCGCTCCTTGCAATTGATCAAATAGATCGTCGATCCTAGGAAGCGGGTAACGATTCTTAATCGTCAACTTATTCAACTGCCGATAATCAATGCATAAGCGCATTGAACCGTCTTTCTTTCTGACAAACAACACCGGTGCTCCCCAAGGAGACACACTTGGCCGAATAAATCCCTTGTCAAGCAGTTCTTGCAGTTGTTCCTTCAACTCTTGCAATTCTGTTGGAGCCATCCGATACGGAGCCTTAGATACTGGTTCTGTGCCTGGAGCTAAATTGATTGCAAACTCAACCTCTCTAACTGGTGGTAATCCAGGCAATTCCTCAGGAAATACATGGGATACTCACACGTGAATATCGGATAGCACATTTGTTTCTTCCCGTTGTTCTTGTAGAAAGGCCACATATCCGCTGCATCCATTCTTCATCATCTTTTCCGCCCGAATCGCGGATATCAACGGAGCCACCTTAGATTTTTCCCCAAGGAATCTAAATGATTGTCGCTTAGGTGGACGAAAAACCACTATCTTCCGAAGGCAATCCACACTTGCGATGCAGCGGATAGCGATCCATTCCCATAATGACGTCAAATCCTTCATATCCAGAATCAAATCACGCTGTTTCGTGTTCTTCTACTGCCACTATCACTGACTTGCACACGATGAGTGCGTTCACAGTATTACCCGTGGGAACTGACACCGCCAAAATAAAGTCCAATGGTTCTGGAGTGGCACCCAATTTCTTAGTAAATTGAGGTCGTATGAAGGAGTGCGTAGAGCCTGGATCTATCAAGGCTCGTGCACTGTAAAAGCAAATGTCGCAACTCCTACACAAATTCAGTTCACCTATACGCCAAGTCCAGTGTTACTTCAAACGTTTAAAACATGCATGCATACATACATTATTTACATCATAATTACTCAGTAATTTCTATATTTTTCAAAATTCTTAATTCATTATATCAATAAACCACATTCATTGAATTTCAATTCATACCTTGGATGACATCATTAGTGTCGAGCATCGATCATGATGACGGCATAAGCTCGACGTGGACTATTGGTCGAGATGATCTACGTGTTGATACCGATCACCGCCGCTCCTTACTCTCCTCGGGCAATTCCTAACCAAGTGGCCCATCTTGCCACACAAGCATGCCGGTATCTCTCCTACAATCCTCCGTCTTGTGTGGTTTCCCACACTTTGCATATCACGGCGGAGTAAAGGATGAGATCCTTGAAGGTCCTGTGTCACTTTGAGGCCCGCTACGGAAGATCCAGGTCGAATGATCTAGAGGCGTGGTCGTAGCCCTCTGGTAGGAACTAGGACCCGAAGATATCGCCGAGAGAGTGTGTAGGGTATCTCGGAGGTCTAGAAAACCTAGCCCTCTTGCTCATTCGTCTCAGATTGCCCTTGAAAGCGGTCTCTCTCTACTGCTTGTCTCTCCAAGAAAGCTGCTTTTGATTCTCCTCTTGGCTATGAGAGCCTTGGCCATGACTCCCTCGTCGTCTCCATTTCCCACATGGCGGCGTCTTTTGTATAGTCTGTCTAAGGCCAAGTTGAAACTTTCGCTCTCATCAACTCTGTGGCTACATCTTTGAGGAGCAAACCTAGCCAACTGTCAAACTCCGCTCCATAGTCTCTCACGACATGGCGCCTTGCTTCAACTCTATAAACTTCACTTCCCATTGATGCCTTTTTAGGAAGTATTTGTGGTAAAACACCTCCGTGAACTCCTCCCATGTCCAAGGAGTGTGAGGGAATTCTCTTTGTCGATTTTGTGACACCGACTTCCACCATGGTCCGGCGTCACCATCAAGTTTGAAAGTGGCCCAACGCACTTTCTCCTCATCACTACATTGTAGTACCTCGAAGAGCTTTTCCATCTCTTCAATCCATCCTTCCGCCTCTATGGGATCCGGTTGTCCCGAGAAGTTAGGGGTCACATTCTCCTAAACTCCACAAACCCACTAGGCTGATGGGGTGGTCTAGCTGCCTGTTGAGTCAACGCAGCTGTTTGTTGAGCGACGTTGGTAGCTAATGCTTCCAACACCTGCTCCATCCTCTCCTCATTTCTTCTTCTTCCTCCTCTTGGTCCCACTGGAACCACATTTGGCTGCGAGAGAAACTCTAAACCCCGCGACGTGACCTCTGGCACATCCCTCAGGGGAATCTCTCTCTGTCCTGCTCTACCTCCACTATGCCCTCCTCTGAACTTAGGGCCCATACTGGTCTGTCATTGTGAAAACAACAACATTGATCAGTACATAGATCGTGAAAACAATCCACTCTAAACCCGTAGTTCAACCTACAGTCTAGGCTCTGATACCAACTGTAACAGCCCGGATTTTCGTCTCCAGAAATCCGTGCCGTTAGGATCATACTCTGGATGATCCCGGATCGATAACACGTGTCCGCGCATACAGCGGAAGCTAGGTGGACACATCCGAGCAGCGGTAGTCTGAGTCAAACGATTTCTACACTAAATACACGTCAACAATATTTAAATGTAAAGAAAAACATACACATTCCCAAAAAGGAACCAAGAAGAACCATCGGTGATGGACGTACATCACCCAAACAATGGTTCCCGATAGTGGTTCCGAAATGGAATGTGGACTAACATAAAATAAATAAATGTAGAACTACATTTGTTTATACAAAGGTGGCCACCAGGCACACAGTAATCCAAAAGATCAAAAGTACAAAATGTCGGGCATCAATACCCAGGCTACGGATAAAACTCGTCCGCCTGAACGTCCGTCTCCTCGTCCTCTGCCTCGGCCTCGGGATCCGGCTGATAATCCGGATCGCTCTCGGTGCCGGGCACTGCAGCCTCAGAACCTAAAAGATTTCAGAAAGCAGGGTGAGCTACATCCTAGCTCAGTAGAAGAAGTTCGATTAATTTACATCTAAATTATTAAACATGATTGCAGAACATATCTTAAATCGATAAGTGAAACAAAACTGAACAGAGTATGGATTGATGCTCAAACATGCAGGAAATCAGAATGCATAACTGGTAATAGCAAACAGAACTTCAGAATTTGCAAAATGCTATGCTTATTATATTTAAATGACTTAAATCATGCATATCTCTAACTTAAGTAACTCCCGTGTATATATATATCACGTGGTAGCCAGATTTGTGCCGATAGGAAACCCCAACCAATCGTCGTTCAATGAACAATTTTGCAGGAATGCAACAATGCCCCACACATGGAGTGCAATTTTGCCGAGGATTTTCAAGCAACTGTACATTGTGCAAGAAACGGATATACCGCCGAGTCGGTGGGGATCGTCTGAATATTAAACCTCAAATCAAATACATACTTATTACCTCATGAATCAGATTATCAGAGCAGATTATCAAAGCATGTGCAAGGAACAGAAACAGATATCAGAATACGGGAATCAGAGTTTAATGTATATGCAGGCATGTTTTCGAAAATCAGAGATAGCATACAATGTTAAGATATCATGCAATTAAATTTAGATGCACTTTAAGTTAAATTTTCCCCTACCTCAGATCAGTTTATCTTCTAGGCAAATCCAAAGCTTTTTCGACGTGTCAGGGTTTATCCTATACCATATGCACAGTACATTAAGTGTTAGGAACGTCAGAGAACTACGGCAAGACAATATCAAGGTGTCTACTTCATGAAGTCAAGACAAAAGGGTGAGTGATCGATCACCACCCACTGTAGATCGATCACCACCTTGGTGATCGATCACCAACCTGCTTATCTCTCTCTCAACACAGTCAAGGTTGATCGATCACCACTTTGGTGATCGATCACCAACCCTCCTGTAGATCAATCGCCACCTTGGTGATCGATCACCAATGCAATTTCAAAAACTTCCCCCCTCTGTCCACCTCATTTCCTTATACAGATTGATCGATCACCACCTTGGTGATCGATCCTGCCTCATTGTAGATCGATCACCACCTTGGTGATCGATCACCAACTCCCTTGTAGATCGATCACCACCTTGGTGATCGATCACCCACTCGGGCAAGAACTTCCCGACACGGGGTCTCTGCTTTCCCATGAGGCTTATACATTGATCGATCACCGGTCCTTGGTGATCGATCCCTCTCGATGATCGATCACCACCCTTTGGTGATCGATCACCAATGACAGAAAAGCTGTCATTAATGGAGTTCACCTCCCATCCATTTTTGATCTCCCTCCACTAATGGTTGTTCAATCACCATTAATACCTCATAAATACACACTTTAAGCTATTCATTAAACCCTATTTAACACACACAACTCACCTTGTTCGTGGGTTTCTTGGGGTTCCGGCAATGACTGAAAAAGAGGGTTTCAAACCTAGATCTCGAGCTCTCCTCGATCCGGATCCGGAGAAGCTCTTGACTACAGTTGACAGATCAAGACCTCACACACCAATCTCAAACCCCAGGTAACTCAATCACCTTGGTCTAGCTACTCTATCTTATAAATCCCTCATCTTCTCTCTTGCTAACCCTATTCTTCTCTCTCAAAGGATCTCTTTCAAACTTTCTTAGCACAGATCTCCAGTTAATGGAGCAGTTAGGGCAAGGGGATGAAGGAGAAGAAGAGTGAAAGTCTCTCCTCTCTTGTCTCCCTTCCTTCTTCTATAAGCTACCTCCTCAAAACAGAATTCCTGTTTTGCCCTTGGTGCCTGTTCCGGTGTGAAGCATGAACACAGTTGCTTCTGCGCAACGTGTTCCACCTACCCTCTACACATCTAGGATCTAGATGAAATTTCACACGTGATCTCATCTCACCACAGTGCCACATTATTTAAACTAATATAACCCTAAAGTTTTTGAATCAACCTTGGTTTCCGTGCCGGGCACGCGAATCAAAGCAGTCAGGCTCGTGTTCTAATTTTCGGGGTCATTACAGTTGACCCAGCCAAGATTGAGTCAATGATGAATTGGGAACAGCCAAAGACCGTTACAGAGGTTCGTAGTTTCCTCGGTTTGGCAGGATACTACAGAAGGTTTGTGGAGGGCTTCTCCAAGATATCAGGTCCTCTTACACAACTTACGAAGAAGAATACTAAATTTGATTGAATGAGGCGGTGTGAGCAAAGTTTTAGAACTCAAGAAAGCGATTGACTCTGCGCAAGATTGCTTGCTATACCATCGGGCGGGAGGCTTTGCAATATACGGTGATGCATCATATGGGGTTTAGTCATGTGCTTAATGAATGAGAGAGTCATTGCTTATGGGTCTAGACAATTTGAAAGACCATGAGAAGAATTACCCGCATGATCTTGAGTTGGCGGCAGTGATTTTGCTCACGAAGATCTGGAGGCATTACCTTTATGGGGAGAGCTTCGATATATTGACCGATCATAGGAGCCTCAAGTATCTCTTCTCACAGAAGGAGTTGGATATGAGGCGTCGATGGATGGAGTTCTTGAAAGATTATGATTGTACCATCGTACCACCGGGAAAGCAAACGTAGTGGCGAGAAATCGTTAAGTCGAAAGTTCTGCTTTCGGTTATCACATCTCACCACAAGGGTGCGACGATGGCATCTTTGGAAGATATGGCTTTAAGTAGCATGAGATTTGACGTAAAAGGTTGTGTGCATTAATGGCTATTGGTGATTCGCTTCGACCCTCTATGAGAACATTCGCAGACTTGATGACGGATGATGAACTTATGGCTATCGACGGGATGTGATTGGGGAAGTAAAATAGATTTTTCTACCAAAGATGATGACACTTTGTTGTTTAGAAACCGGTATGCGTACCAACTAACTAGTCTTGAGCCCGGGACACTATTTTGGAAGAGGCTCATAAGTCTATGTCACGCTATTCACCACAGCGGCATACCAAGATGTACCAAGACTTAAAGAAAAGCTTCTGGTGGAGAGGTTTAAAGAAAGATGTCGCTTTGTATGTCTCGAGATGTCTTGTGTGTCAACAGGTAAAGGTGGATCATCGAAATCCGGCAGGACTGTTGCAACCACTACCGATACCTGAGTGGAAATGGGAGGCTATTTCTATGGACTTTATTTTGGGATTGCCAAGAACATTAAGAAAATACAATGCCATACGGGTCATTGTGGATCGATTGACTAAGTCCACACTTCCTTCCTTATAATACGTCATATACCGCCAATGCTCGCAGAAATTATACATCAAGGAGATAGTTAGGTGATGCATCGTCTCCGATAGAGACCCGATGTACACATCTCAGTTTTGGCAACGATTTCAAGAAGGAATGGGCTCTAGGCTCGATTATAGACATTCCATCCTCGCCGATGGGCGGTGAGAGGGTGAATCGATTATACAAGATATGTTGCGTGCTTGCATGTTGGATTTTGAGGTCATGGGACCAACATTTACATTGATCGAGTTCGCCTACAATACTTGATTACGAGCTAGCATCGACATGGCACCTCTGAAGCTTTGTATGGACGACGGTGCGGTCTCCGCTTAATTGGGAAGAAGTGGGTGAGAAACTCATTTTAGGTCCCGAGATCGTGGAGAATACAACCAAGGCGATTCGGTTAATCCGTGAGAGACTATGAATTGCTCAAAGTCGTCAGAAGAGCTACGCTGATCTGAAAAGAAACCATGTTGAGTTTAAGGTGGGAGATAACGTATTTGTCAAAATCTCTCCTACAAAAGGCGTGATGCGTTTTGGGAAGCGTGGGAAGCTGAGTCCGCGCTATGTTGGACCTTTCGAGGTATTGGGCCGTGAGGTTGCCTATCGAGTTGCCTACACCGCAGCTTATCTAAATGCACAACGTGTTTCATGTGTCCATGTTACGAAGATATGTTAAGGACCCGACTCACGTATTGGACTACCAGCCCATTGAGCTCCAAGAAGACCTATCCTTGGTTGAGGAACCGATACGAATCTTGGATCGTAAAGAACAAATCTTACGGACAAAGAACATTCCCTTAGTACTCGTGAAGTGGCGGAACCATTCTTCAGAGGAAGCCGCATGGGAGCGTGAAGCGGAGATTCACGAGTAATTTCCACAACTTTTCGAGTAAAGGTATATTGTAAACTATAGTTATGTAAGAAAACCATACGTACCTTTAAATTCTTGAATTTGCTTCTAAAAAAAAAAAAAAGGAGAATTTCTTCAAATTCTTCAATGTTAAATTGGTTCATAACATCGATGCTTTACATATATATCTATAACGATCACACAATAAAATCTTAAATGTCATATTTATTCATTCTCGGTTAGAACCGTATGTCTGTTGGAACCCGTGTCATCAGTTAGAACATGTTACCAGACATGTGATCATGCTTTTAAATAAGTGTTCGATTCTGACATCTGAAATTTCTGCTCAAATAATTACCAAAAGGGTGAGGTAGGTGTGTGTGCTAGGTTTGTGTCATGGTGAAGTATATTTCCAGGCACGTGACACTTGGGAAGGTATGCATCCATGTACGGATGCAATCCTCTATGGCAGTATGGGATGCCACACGCAGTACATCCAGGTTACTACGGATCCCGACCCTTGAAAGCGTGCTTGGTGAAGCCTACCGCATCGCGACCAATGTTCTTTGAGTTTAGACTGTTTCGATTTTGCTTTATACTGGTGTTAGGATAAGGACTTACCGCAGTTCGGTTTAGCTATCCGTATATTTTCGAGGACGAAAATTCCTAAGGAGGGTAGAATGTAAAGACCCGTATTTTGAACCCGAGTTAGACTGACCCTGTGTGTATTCGGCTCGGCAACCGACGTCACCATTTGTTTTGAATTTTTATCTAGATGTGATTGTGCGGACAGATTTTAATTTAGAGCCCATTTGGACCCTCGTGCGAAAGTTGTGCACCGACCTCGGTGTAGCCGCTCAACACCGGACTTGAGTTTTAAAATTAGAAGTGTATAATACATAAGATGTGTGTGTGTGTTTTACTTTGTAAGCAATCCTATTATAAGAAGGAATTGCATTCCCGTATTATACAAGGTTTTGTTAAGAGAGGATAGTTACCCAACCGTGTGAAACTCCTTCTCTCTTCTTCAATCATCGTAGGAGATCGGTTTAGAAAACCTCCTTCTCTAGAACCCTCTTTGTTGAAAACACTTAAACCTTAGAAAGAACTTGAATCAACCTTGGATTCGTAGTTGGCTATTGGGAGAGGTTGAGATCATTGGGGGCGTGTTGGAGTTGTCTCTGTGAACTCGTGGGATCGATCGCGGCGCGAATCGTTGAGGAAACCCGTCGGTTTTTATCATCGCTCGATCGAGGTATCACCGAACTCCGGCATTGCCTTAGTATTTTAGTCATAACTTTTTATCTCGAACTCCGATTGAGACGATTCTTTTTGCATTGGAAAGCTAATATAAAAATCTACAACTTTCATGTTTTGACCAATATATGAATCAATCGTCTTGATAGTCAAACAAATATGAGAATGTTACGTCAAATTCTAGGATTGGCGCAACTTGCCTGTTTTGACTTGTTTTTGAGGAAACACTTAAATAGGTCTATATTATTAGTAATTAGAGTTTATCTTAATGCATGAACGTATATTGTGATGTAGATTGAGGGCGAGAGGCCATCAATAGGGCCTTGCTTGACTTCGCATAACTCCGAGTTTTAGGTAGGAGAATCTCATCTTTACAGTATTTTATTTTAATTCGCATGAATATTTTGAATTAAAATCTTTGAACTTGCATATGCCATTGAAATCACATCTGTAAATTGAAAATGATATGAATGACTAAAAATCTAAATCTACCTGAATCCTGAAACCTGAATCTGCTTAAGCTCTGAAGATCTGAAATCAAGAACCTGAACTATGTATAAGAGACTTCCATCTGATTATATTAGTATCTGCATTTGTTTTATGATTGACATAAACGACCCCTCAAAAATTCCTGAACAACTTCCTGGCACAAGTTTCCCTCATTACGCAGGGGCTTGTTGCATCCTGAAAAAGGGTTCATGAACGACGATGGTAGGTAGGGGTTCCCATCGGCTATATTCCTGCTCTCGAGATATAGTTTACTCGGGAGGTATTTTAAGTTGAGGATTAAGTCATGAATTACCGAACTTTGCATATAGAAGTTAGAGAAACTAAGACACGAAACAACATCATTCTTGGCTGTTTTCACATTTAGAAATAAATCTTACATATGATTTCCGCACCTAAATTCAGTTTATTATCTGCTTATATGTTTGACAAGCTATATTCCGATATTTGTTTTGAAACCATGTTAGTTAAAGTAAAATACCGTAGATGTCTTTCTTCTACTGAGCTTTGTTGGTTAGCTCACTCCGACTATATCGTCCGAGTTCGGTATTGGCGTGGCTATTCGGTGTGAGTGATCCTGACTACGTGCCTGAGGAAGAGCTTGAGGTTCCTCCTGAGGAGTTTTTCCCAATATAGAACTTACTGATTTTCTTATTTGTGGTGAGAGTTAGACTTGAATTTGTGGGCCATGTTTGACGTTGATTTCTGTTATGAGCCATGTTTCGATGATGGTCGGCCATCATCAGTGATTCTTTACTTTTAATTGCTTCCGCATTTATTTTAGCTATGGATATTTATTGCGCTTTACTCTGATATATGCCCTGTTTGTCCGACTTATCGTTTATTCGATAGGTTGGCGAACCGGCCTTTCCTATACCTGAGGGATTGGAAAAGTCGGGTTGTCACAGAGATTGTTGGGTATTTGCGACCCACACAATTACTTTACCCTTTTCCTATTTTAATTAAAACATGATTGACTAAAGACTTTGGAATTTCTTTGTTACGTGATTCCACTCCACGCAACTTAAGGAGTTGGTTTCAACTTTATTGGTTTGTGGTAAGCCAATCCCTATCATCTAGTGATACACCTCTCCCTTTAATCTTTGATGGGTTAGGATTCAATAGCATGCTATAAAAGAGGACAACGCCCCTTCTTCATCTCCACTCAATGCAATCGTGCCCATCATATAGAGGGAGATAGAAGCGAGGTAGAATTGGTCTCAAAGAATTTTACGGAGGCGGCTTCTCTAATTTTATCGGCAAATATTCTCTCAAATAAGGTATGCCTAATCTTGATTGAAGATTAATTTGCCTAAGATATTTATTGCTCTAATAGGTCAGGGTTGGGCGAGACATTAAATGGGCTAAATTGGTCGGCCCATAACACCCTGGCCATGCTTGTATAATACTCGACCCACCACATAATCAAGCTTTGTTCGGGCTAGACTAGGCCCGACATAAGCATATTCAAACTACATTTTTAATCGTTTTTAGGGTGAACTCAAGCCGGACATGACCCCATCTGACCCTTTGGAGCAAATGTAGTTGAGGTAAATTATTAAATATACATTCAGGTTAAAACACTAATGGATTAAAATGAAGATAATATAATAATTTCACTAATATATATTGACTAAGATATATAATAAAATGGGTACCAATATATATATATAATCGGGCCGGGCCGGGACAAAGCTATATAGTATAGTGGGCCCATGAGTTGAGTGGCGTAGGCTTCAAGTGGGCGAGTTGAGAAGGAGAGGAAGAAGAGAGGGCGTTGGGTTTTGCTTTATAGGGTTTAGAGAGAGAGAGAGAGAGAGGGGTTGGGTTTAGTTCAGATAGGGTTTGGGATATTGGGGTATTTTAGGTTAGATATTTCTTTCTTTTTTAAAAAATATTTTTATTTTTTTTGGGTTAAGCGTGGGCGCTCTCCCGCACTGAGGCACACGTAATTCCGCCACTCCGATCAGTACTACTTTTCATAAAGTCCATCGTCAATTTTGCCCTAAGAACACTGCTGCCTTGTGACATTAATATGACTAATATTCCAAAGAGAAAGAATCTAACCATCAAATTTTTTTTAAGGGGTTGCAACAAATAAATTAGATTTCTCTAATTCCAACAAAAAGTAACTTGGATATATATTTTATGGCTGGTGTTTACCACACCACTATGGTACAACATCTCCACTGAAGCAAAGTAAAAATCCATTTGATTGATTTAAATCAAATGATGGAGATTGGTTTTTATCCCCTCTTTCACAAGTAGATATTAAGGTCATGCGCCTACCATCAGGCACTTAAATGATGATTCCATGTGGCGCACATCTTATAAAATGAACGTGAATCGTGTTTGATGGTGCATCATGATCATGCTCACTTGTTAGAATATGTGCCTTATAGAGTCAACAAGTGAGCCTGTGATGGTAGATTCACAATATCAAGATTTATTCTATACAAAGTTGAGACAACAATAATTTCCATCATATATCATATGATCCAAAGCAGTTAACTGTCTTTGTCGGATTAACTGAGGTGGTTATAACATAAACCAATGTGGCAGTAACACCAGCCTTTCTTTGTTAATAATTTAATCATTTAAAAAAATATTATTAGGTTATTAAGACACTTAGTACAGATTGATATGTTGAAATATAATGTGTTAGTCAGTATTAGATGGGAGCTGATACTTGCACCTGAGATTTGAACGTGGCACATACTTAAAAGGGAAGATTTCATCATTAATTTTTGGGTTATGTGCCACATGGAACAAAATAGACATCCATTTGGGCAGTCTGTTTTGAATAATATAATGGAAAGATCTTTAAAACTAAAAATTGGCATGAAAAATTATGTGTATCATCTGATTGTTAGAGTAAACGATTGAATCAGAAGATAGCATTTGATTGTATTCAATGAAATGATAAAGATTGAGTTACTTTTCAATCTTTGGCCTCTTTGGCTTCAAGGATCTTTCCATCACGTTCTTCACATCATACGGCTCAGAGGGTATGACACATATGCCACGGTCTAAATATCGTGTGCAAGTTGTAGCTCCCGAATTAGATTTGAGGCTGCACACCATGTGTGGTGCATTGGTCATCTATATTTAGTACACCATATAGCAATGCTAGTCAACAATTGAGATGTCCTTGTGGCTAAAAATTGTATTAAATTATATCTTTCTTTGTTCATAAAAATTATATTTAATCTCTTTTTTGGTTTTGTTCATTCCAAATAGAAACGGAATCGAAATGAACCGATTTAGTTTCAGTTCGTTGTTTTTTTTCTTTCTTTTTTTTTTAACCAAAAGTGAAACGGAATCCGAATATTTCATTTTTTTATTATTTTCTTTGGGCTCAATTTCAATTTATTTTCTTAAATTTTTTCAGTTGTAAACTTTTTTTAATATCTGAATTTATTTATTTATTTTCTCATCTTATCTCTTTGATTTTAGTGTGGTTCAAAACTTGCATTATCTAGTAGAGGTGGGCTAAGATTGGTCAGTGTATGGCAGCGGCAGTAGCATGATTCGTCCATCTTATCCAAACCAAAAGCACATTAAACATAAGAAATTTATGGTATCGACTCTCAGATACACATTTTCCGTCTGATACACCTTTTCTGTCATAAACCTTATATTTTTACCTTTAACCAAGTACGCCAACTCTAAGTCAAGCCACTTTCAAGTACCACAGAAAGTCTTAATTAATACCCCTTAGCTTCTTACACTTTTTATGGTTTCATATAGCTTAAAATTTTAAAAATTTATATTTTTTTATATTTACGCAATGTGAAGCAGCATCTATGTTGTCTGATTTGAAGGCCGCAATATAAAAATTGATAGTGTCAAAAATTGGCACAAAAGAAAATACGATATTACCTCTTTAAAAATAAAAAATAAAAAAAATTGTCTCTTTAAATAGTCGATATTGGTTCTTTAAATAGTTGGCATCGACTCTTTAAACATTCAGTATCGATTCTTCTTCAAACAGTCGGCATCGACTCTTTAAACAGTCATTTTCGCCTCTTTAAACAGTGGGTATCAATTCTTTAAACAGTACCTTATTTGATAATTATCACATATCAATTATCTCAACCAATTGTAATTGCTTACGATTATGTTTGTAATCTTATTTATACAAAACAATTCACAATTCATTTTAATTTGTAAAAAGTTTAATTGTAAAATAAAGTAGTTGGGTTTAATGAGTAGTGTTCGAGTTTGATTTAATTCAATATCACAAAAAACAATGAAGAATAATATATTTATAGATAGCAAATCTTAATTTATTTTAAAAATGGGATTGGATCTTTCATTGTATATAATAATTTATAGTATAGTAAATATATTCATGAATAAAATAAATTTGTAAAAAGGTTTATTCTCTTATAATTTTATTTTCAACCCTTTTACAATTTTATAATCCTACCAAATCTCTTATCCTTGTGTTGTACTCATCCTTATATTATAGAATTGTTTTTACTTATAACCTCTATTTATTTATCACTACAATCAATGAAAATATACACAATATAATCGGTTGTGGAAATTTGTCTATTCTATGATTCTATCTTCCTCGCTCGTTCATCTTCTTCTTATTTTTCTTCTTTATTTTATAATTTTAAAGAAGAGGATGAATTATAGAAGAAGAAGATAGAAAGATAGAATACACATTTACAATTGGTTTAAATAACTATAATTAGTTGAGATAACTGATATGTGTTATGTATACTTTAAAGAGGCGATAACAACTGTTTAAAAAATCGATACCGACTATTTAAAGAGGCGGTACCGAGTTGTTATCGCCTCTTAAAACAGTCGGTATCATCTATTTGAGTGTACCTTATTTGATAATTAACACACTTATCTCAATCAATTGTAGTTATCTAAACTAATATTTGTAATCTTATTTATACAATTTCTTATCAGAGTATTGCAATGCATTGTAAACAATATAATCGATTGTGAAAATTTGTCTATTCTATCTTTTTATCTTCTTCTCTTATTTATCTCTTCTTATTTTTCTTCTTTATTTTATAATTTTAAAGAAGTACTGTAACACACTATAAACAATATAATTTGTGAAAATTTATTTATTTTATCTTTCTATCTGCTTCTCTCGTTCATCTTTTTATAAAAGATAGAAAGATAGAATAGACAGAGTGGTTATAATTGGTTTAGATAACTACAATTTGTTGAGGTAACTGATGTGTGGTAGTTATCAAATAAGTGATACCGATTGTTTAAGGCGGTGATAATGACTGTTTAACGACTGTTTAAAGAGTTGATATCGACTGTTTAAAGAGGTGATACCGACTTTTTAAAGAGGCGAATTTAAAAAAAAAAAAAAAAAGGTGATACATACCACCTTTTTTTCATGTCAATCTTTGATACCATCAATCTTTATATTGTGGCCTTCAAATCAGACGGCATAGATCCTGCTTCACATCGCATAAATATAAAAAAGAGTACCTTAAATCCACCCACTGAATCTTTGAGTTCACCCACGTTGACACCCATTGACTGTTTTGAATCCGATGGTCCAAATCATTTTTCATTCCAATCTTTCACATAATGAATCTTGATATCATAGGCGTGCCATTAAGCGATAAGTTTTTGATTTCATGTGATAAACATCCCAAAAAGTGACCTTTTTTTAGTTTGATGAGTTCTACACGATGTTAAGATCACTTGTTTAGAATCGATACCATGTGAAATCAAACACTAACGGTAGATGGTAAGAGCAAGTTCTCAAGATGCATCATATGAAAGATTGGGTTGAAAAATAATTTGCATCGTCAAATTCACAGCAGTCAATGGATTTCAACATTGGTGAACTCAAAGATTCGGTGGGTGAATTTAAAGGTACTTTATAAAAAAATGCAAATTTTCAAAACTTTAAATTGTGTAAAACCATAAAAAGTGTAAGAAGGGATATTTAAAACTTTTTGTGGTAGTTGGAATTGGCTAGGCTTGGAGTTGGTCGATTTTGGTAAAAGTTGAAATGTTAGGTAAATTTCCCTAAACTAAATAAAGAGAATAAAGATAAAGAAAGGATACTTTTAATTGCACCCATTGAATATTTGAGAACACTTAAATGAAAAATCATTGAATGCTTTAGATTAGAAAGTCAGAGAACTTTTTCATCCAAATCTTTCACATCATATATCTATACATCTTGAGATCATCCACCTACCATTAAACAGTTATTTTTTAGTTCCATGTGCCAAACATCTAAAAAAGGGATCGAAAAACAACGTGGCACACTCCGCTCAAACTTGATTTTCAAATCATTTTTTGGGATATGTGCTATGTAGCATAAAATATTTACTGTCTGATGGCATGCTTATAATTTGACGATCTACTGTGAAGAAGATTAGGATGAAAAATGATCTCCATTGCGTGATTCTAAGCAATTAATGGTTTTCCACAGGCACCCTCAAAGAAATAATGGGTGCAAATAAAGGTATTATAATATGATAGATGGGCAGGCCAAACGAATAGGGAATTGCTTTAAACGTGTGAACATAAGAATAAGGGAAATTTGCATTTTCGGCCCTACAAATTTGCTTATTTGCAAAAACGGCCCTATAATTTGAAACTGTGCAAAATAGGCCAGCTCCAAGCCAAGCCGTTTCTACTTCAGCATCCACCTATTTTTTCGTTATATATATATATATATATATATATATATATATATATATATATATATATATATATATGTTTATTTTTCATTTTTTTTATTGTCTATTTTTTCAGTTTCGACTATAGTAGCGCTCGCTTATAATTGCGGGTCGTGGTAGTCGATATTTTAAGCGCTATCTTGGACGCTATTTTACAATAACGGACGATATTTTATGATCGCGATCGCTAACATATGATAGATTTTAGGGTACGAAAAAAAAAAAAAAGATTACTGTATTTATTAGTTAGTGATCTGTCAAAAATATAAGAATTTTTTTATTTTATTTTATTATTATAAGATATCAACCGATATTTTAAGATATCGGCCGATATTATAAGATAGCAGCCGATATCTTATAAAAAATAATTTAAAAAAAAAAAAAAAAAAATATATTATTATTATTATTTTTTTAAATATATAAAATATCGGCCGATAACTTATCATATCGGCCGATAACTTATAATATCGGCCGATAAGATAAGTTATCGGCCGATATTTTAGATATCTTAAAAAAAAAAAAAAAAAAAAAAATTTTTTTTTTAAGTTGGCGGTATGTTAGTGGCTAACTTACAAATTTTTTTTTTTTTTTTAAAGATATCTAAAATATTGGCCGATAATTTATAATATCGGCCGATATCTTATCATATCGGCCGATATCTTATCATATCGGCCGATAACTTATAATATCGGCCAATATTATAAGTTATCGGCTGATATTTTAGATATTTAAAAAAAAAAAAAAAAAAAAAAAAAAAATATATATATATATATATATATATATATATATATATATATATATATTTTTTTTTTTTAAGTTAGCGGTATGTTAGTGGCCGCTATACTTATAAATTTTTTTTTTTTTTTTAAAATATCGGCCGCTATCTTAGGATAGGGGGCGATATCTTAAAATATCGGTCGATATTTCATAAATAAATAAAAAAAAAAATTTTTTTTTTTTTATAAGTGACCGTAATTTTAAGATAGCGGTATGTTAGCTAATTTTTTAATTTTTTAATTTTTTTTTGTTTACTTATGTCTTATGTTTTTATATTTTTAGCAAATCACTAACTAATAAATACAGTAATCTCTTTTTTTTTCTTCGTACCCTAAAATCTATTGTATGTTAGCGATTGCGATCATAAAATATCGTCCGTTATCGTAAAATAGCGTCCAAGATAGCGCTTAAAATATTGAGTACCACGACCCGCAATTATAAGCGAGCGCTATTATAGTCGGAACTGAAAAAATGAACAATAAAAAAAATGAAAAATAAATAAATAAATAAATAAATAAATAAATAAATAAATATATATATATATATATATATATATATATATATATATATATATATATATATATATATATATATATATATATATAACGAAAAAACAGGTGGATGTTGAAGTAGAAACGGCTTGGCTTAGAGCTGGCCTATTTTGCATTATTTCAAACTATAGGGCCGTTTTTGCAAATAAGCAAATTTGTAAGGCTGAAAATGCAAATTTCCCTAAGAATAAGTAAAAAGAAAAGAAAATTAATAAAAAATAAAACTGCAACTCTACAAGCTGTAAAGATAATATTTAATTATAAAAGCTGGGAGTCTGTACCTATCCACACCACGTGAATTCAATATTAATTTATTCAGAGATTGAAGCATCATATGGCCAATTAGGGTCTAAATAAATTGACCATCTAATAGGGTCTAGAGGATACCTCATGAAGATTGTGCAACTGGTAAATTTTTTTTTTATTCTGTTCGAATGATGTAACTGATAAATTAATAAAATATAAAACTTCAAGCTGTTATGATTATATTGATGATAAAAGCTAGGAGTCTCTACCTATCCACAATGGGTCAAAAATCGTCCGATTTTGATACGTATCGCCCGATACGTATCGGTTTTGGACCTGGGCGGTATGATATATTGCCTATGTATCGTACCCTCTAAAAAATAGGGTAATTATCCTCCGATACGGGCAATGTATCGCCTGTATCGGACGATACGAACGATACTTTGAAATTATCGGGCAATAATTTCAAATTATCGTCCGATAATTTAATTTTTAATTTTTTGAAAAAAAAAAAAAAATATATATATATATATATATATATATATATATATATATATATATATATATATATATAAACGATCGCTATTTTAAGTTAGCGGCCGCTAACTTAAAATTAAAATTTTTATTTATTTATTTATTTATTATTATTATTATTTTTTAAGTTAGCGGTATGTTAGCGGCCGCTATCTTAAATTAGCGGCCGCTAACTTAAAATTAAAAAAAAAAAAAAAAAAAAATATATATATATATATATATATATATATATATATATATATATATATATTTTTTTTTTTTCAAGATAGCGGTATGTTAGTGGCCGCTATCTTCAGATAGCGGCCGATATCTTAAAATATCGGCCACTATCTTCAGATAGTGGCCAATATCTTAAAATATCGCCCGTTCTCTAGACTATACAAAAAAAAAAAATATTGAACCGATACATTGAATGTATCGCCTATACATTGAATGTATCGGACGATACGTATCACATTGAATGTATCGGACGATACACGATACGTATCGTCCTGAAGGTCAGGACGATACGTATCGGTTTTTCGATTTTTTGACCCTTGCTATCCACACCACGTAATTCAGTATTAATTTATTTAGAAATTGAAGCATCACATGGCCAATTAGGGCCTATAAATTGAGCATCCAAAGGGTCTACAAGGTGTCCATTGACTGGTAGTTCAAAGAGAGTGAGGAAGAGATTAGAGAGAGATGAAGATTGTGCAACTGGTAATAATGGTGTTGGCAGCCATCTTCGCGATGTCTGCCTTCTCCACCGATGCTCGGCTCAACCACGAGTTGGTTCTCAAAGCTATGGGCAACAACACTGGTAAACATAACCACCATTCTAGCTAAATATGAGAAATAAGATGTAATATGTGTTCATACATTTCTTATCTTATCTTTATAAACATAACAAATTTTCTTTTGACATATTTAAAGAAACAGGACGGGAAAGAAAAAGTTTCTCACTATTATACTGCATCCGAAAGTTTTCATCAAGACGCACCTTATTTCAGTGTCCTTGAAAACAGTGAAAGATGATTTATACAGATTAGTGAAATATCTCCTATATCTGCTCTATAATCTAAGTAATATGTACAATTTATACTTCATGGATTTCAATGACCACGAAAATCGGTGCATCTTGATTCTGAGAAACTTTATGTTTGAGTATATTAGTGAGAAACTTTATAGTGATGATCCCTCTTTTTGAAAAGTGTCCTCTCTTTATATGACATATCTTCTTTGCTAGTATAAATAATTTGAGAAATAATAATTTTTTTTATTATTTCTCTCATCCTATCTCCACTCTCGACACTTCTCTCAAACGTGCTACACACATGTAATTTTGCTAGTATATAAAACTTGATATTCCATTAACATGTGACGCTTTACTATATGTTCTTTCCAGTTTCTAGCCATCCCGGCGGTGAGAAATGGTGCGACCATTGCGTATGCACCAAAAGCATTCCTCCGATCTGCTGGTGCCCCGATGTAGGGGAGAAATGTTATGATGCTTGTGACTTATGCCCCTGCACTCGACCTATAGGCATTCCTCCGATCTGTCGATGTTTCGATATAAAAGATTACTGTGTTTATGATGTAGCAGAAGAGCCTGATCAGGAGTAGCATAAAAGCCGATAGGTTTTGGCGAGCTTGCTATCTATCTTTAAATAAAATAATGTGAAGCTCGTAGTAGTTGCTCTACATGTTGTGGCATATATGTATCAGTTGATGAACCTATGAAGTTCTCTTGCCAATAAAGGTAAAAGCTGTTTCCAATGCCTTTTCTCTTAGTTTTGCAATCATTTTGTGGAGCTCATGTAGGGGCTCTTAGCAAATGTCCAAAAGCACTATTTAACACATGAACATTTTGTACAAAAGTGTATTTCTTCAAATAAATATTTCAAAATTAAATGCATCTATTAGTATAAATAAAAAATAAAATAATTAAATGCATGTATTGTATGCCTTGCTAAATGCGCGCACATAGTTGGCGTATTCGGGTTCGAAAAATTCTGGATATTACACTTGCAGGGGTGGGCTCGGACCTGATCCGATCCCGTGGTTCGAGTCGTGTGCCACACACACACCTCACACCAGGGTTCGAGTTTCAACTTTATTGCTCGAATCAGGACTTGATTTTCGAATTTGTGATTGGGTGCATTTATCTAATCAGACAAATGGGTCAGAAACCGCGTCACAAATATCAAAAGTTTGACCAAGGTCAAATCGGTCCAAAAAGTCGTGTTATCTTCGAAGATCAACAAGCCAAAGGGAGAAAAATCGAGGTTGTTACATTCTTTCCTCCTTAAAGAATTTTCGCCCTCGAAAATTTACGTATCTATTTCGAAAAGGTGAGGATCCTTAGTAATCTCGGACAAGAGTAGTCACGCTCTCCTCAAGAGTCAACGACTCATCATCAACGAGAAATCAGGGTCATTACATTCTCCTGTCCTTATAGGAATTTTCATCTATGAAAATTCAATACGTGTTCTTTGGATTGGAAGACATAGCGTCACTCATCAAATTTTTATCAACTGTCATTTCAAAATCTTTAACATCATCTCAAATCTTCCAAGCATGGGTGAATGGTGTGACAATAGTTTTTTTTTCTACCCACACCATTGAAACTCTAGATTCTGAATCTAAAGTTCCAACTCTTAAAACATTTTCTTCAGTACATGTAGAAGATTTTCTCCATACACAACTTATCAGCAACACGCTCACACTAAAGTTGGGATTTCGTCAATCATCCAACCATGCATTTATACAAAAGTCAACAATAGGTAGCATGTACAGCTTGTAATAAAGTATATTTAGTACCCATCATAATCAAAAGACATATACCTTAGATAACTTCGTTTGTGGCTTGGGAATCAGGTGCCGAGACCGCATGGGTATGGCCTTGAATTGTAGGTCGAGAGGGCTTGGAACAATTGCCGTTGTTGTCTACCCCTTCTTCGACTCAGGGCAATCCCTTATCAAATGCCCTTTCAGGCCACACCTAAAGCATGCACTAATCGTCCACCGACTGTCCTCCGCCTTATGTTGCTTCCTGCATCTTGAACAGCAAGACGTGTGTGAAGCATGTAGAAACCTTGATTGGAGCGTCGCAGTGGGGTTCAACCTCCTGGATGTAGGCACAGATGGATCCGGGTAGGAAATCCGAGTAGGTTGTTGAGGTGCTGCCATCATTAGCTTTGGTTTCTTATTTGCTTGCTCGTGGGTACTTAACTGCGCTTGACTCGGCCTACTCTTGTTTTGTTGTTCTCTCCTTTGATGCATCTTCTCAATATCTTGTTCCGCAATGAGAGCTAAGTTCACGACCTCTGCATAGGTCCTTAGCTTGAGCAGAAAAATCCTCTCTTTGATGGTCGGCCTCGGGCCACTTTCAAACTTCTTGGTTTTAATAAGTTCTGTAGCGATGTGTTGCGGTGCGAATCTGGAAAGCCGTGTAAATTTGACTTTATACTCGCGTCTGGGCATCCAGCCTTGCTTCAATGTCAGAAACTTAACTTCTCATTGATCTCTAACTGTATCCGGGAAGTATTGCCTGTTGAACATTTTAATAAACTGGGCCCAGGTCCATGGGGCATCCAACGTCTCTTGGATCTTGGTTCTCTCTACCGACTTCCAACACGGGTTGGCTTCTCCTTCCAGTTGGAAGGAAGCCTATCTAACCTTCTCTTCCTCAGTGTAAGGGATCACACCGAGAATCTTCTCCATCTGATTTAGCCATCTTTTCGCTTCGAGCGGATCAGTCTGACTATAGAAGCTAGGAGGTTTCATCTTCCTGAACTCCTGGAAATTGAACAGTTGTGGTCTTGACGCAAGTTGGATCATCGGGTTGACCACCATCTCTAATAGTTGTCCAGGCAGCCCATTGCTCTCTTCTCTTAGGAGAACGTCGTTTGCAACCGTGGCGACTCCTGTACCACCTGAGGTCCCCTCGCCACTCGAGGTGCCTCCAGTACAGACAGTTCTTGGTCTTTTACGTGGGGCCATCACGACCCGCCACGATCAAATCAAATGTCTTAGTCAAGAGTGATCATAAATTATTATTTTTTTTCTATTGAAATTCCTAGAATAAGTTTTCCCTCAAATCCATCCTTAAATCCTCTAAGGCTTAGGGTCTATCAAATTCATGGTCACTTTAATCTTCATGGGTCATCTCTAACTCTATTTATAACTCATTGGTCCACGACCTAAGGTTACCTAGGAATTAGATGCTATGTCCTGACGGAATCTCATGTCATATGTCTGATATCATTTGTGACACTTGATGTCACAGATGACCCGCTCTGATATTGTACCTGGGATCTAATTCCATAGTTCTGATACCAAATTCGATGACTCGATTTTCCCCCTAGCCGAACTCCTTGGAAAATCGGACCATTCGGTGTTTGAAGATTGGAACAATTTTTTTTTATTTTATAAAGATCTGCGGAAATCAGAGTAGATATCATATGCACAATGAAAAATTAGAAGAAACATATATCATGATAGCATTGAATATATACAAAGATTCTATTTATATTTACAGGACATTAAACAAAACTAAAAGACCACCGGTGATGGCCGACTGTCCCCTAAACAGTGGTGCAATTCAGAACATATCTAAAATGTACTAAGTCTAACTATACAAGAGTCTAAACATATACCACTTCCATAATGCACCAGTTATGGACAAGGATCTCCTCAGGCAGAAGTTCTGCTACTACTTCTGGTATGTGGTCGGAATTGTTCCCTAGTTCAAGATTCCTGTCTAATATCTGTACCTGTGACATAAATGTCGGGATGAGCTGACAGTCTAAGCTCAGTAGAGAAAATATCAATACCAATTAGCATTATATTAAATCCATGTATAGATTCAATGACCATAAATCAGAAAATATTTTCGGATCAAAATAAAGCTAAATTTCAAAGGCATTTTCAAATCGAGCCAGAAAACTAAGTTCTAAGGACATTTCCACATCAACTAAGGCAAAATTGCAAAACATTTTTAAAGCATTCATGTGTCAGACAAAATGACTAAATTGCGATGACATTTTCGTAACATAAATGGAAGCAAATCTTTAAAAGCATTTTCAGATGAGAAGGCTAAGACTAAATTTCAAAAGCATTTAATTCATATCAAAGCAGAGGTGAACTTTCAAAGACATTTTCATAAAACAATATCAATGAGATCTTGTACAAAACATCAGAGTCAAATCGGGGTTCTCCTTTCAGGATTCAATGTCAGAGTTCAAATTTCAGAATTTACTTATTCATAGTTCTAAAATTCATATTCCAATTCAGAGTTGGATTATCAGATTCAGATTCAACTTCATATTCAAATTCAGAGTTTGATTATCAGATTCGGATTCAAATTCATATTCAAATTCAGAGTCCGATTATTAGATTCAGATTCAAAGTTTTAGGTTCTGAGTTCTTAATCAAATTTCTATTCAAATTTCATATCCTTCCGGATTCACTTACTCATTTTCTCATTCATATGCAGTTTCTTATTTAATATATGACTTCACTCGTAACTTAAATAATCTCTAATGAGAATATAGCATTAGAGCCAGAGTTAATACCGATGGGAATCCCCTCTAACCACCATCGTTCAATGAACAATTTTCAGAGTAAAAATGCGCTGCTAAGTCGGGCTACAACGCGGACAATGTCCGGCAAAAACAGAGTTCAAACAATGCAGAATTTAGGGAATTTGTTTAGATAAAAATTAAATCATCATGCAGATTTTAATAAATAGTAATGTTCTTTGTTCATAGCACATAGCTAAACTTTTCAAAAATCAGAGTTTAGAGGACTCACATTCGGAGTTCAGATACAAAATTCACATACAGATTTCAGAGTTCGAAGTTTTAATTCATATTCAGAGTTCTTATTCAAATTCGGAGTCTTATTCAGAGTACAGAGTTCATATACATATTTCCGATTCATATTTGGAGTTCAGAATTCACATATGGAGTTCATATTTGGATTCATATTCTAATTTCGAGTACATATACAGAGTTCTTATTCAAAATTCTTTATTCAAGTTCAAGGTCCGTATTCGAAGTTCTTATTCAGTGTCCAAGTTCGCATTTCAATTCACATTTGAAGTTCATGTTCAATTTCGAAAGATCTGAAATTCAAGTTCAAAGTTCGGGTTCAATGTTCAAAAGATCACCATAAATAAAAAAATCTATACACCGAAGACAAATAAAATGTGTATTGAGGTTTCCCTAAAATATTTCAAGAATTCCATACTTCAAAAGCTCCAAAAGTCGACTTTGAAATGCCTATTCAATGGGTCTAAGTGCAAGTTCAAATTCAAAGATAGATACTTTAAAATTTCAACATTCAATTTCGACAAATTTAATTTGAAACACGATTTCAATGTCCACATACAAGTATATCATTAAGTCTATGAATCGAAAAAAAAATGAAGTTGTGCATTAAGTTTTTCCTACCATGATTCCTAACGTCGCAAAAAGGTGTGCGATGACTCTTGTCAAAGACGACTGATTCTTTCCCCCACATCACACATACAATGATGCATTAAGGATTGATTTTAATCACTAATAACTTTGACGTACTTAAGTATTTCTTCAAACCAAGGCGGAATGGATAAATTCATGTTAACCTTGGATCATGTAGAACCTGTCCCAACTCCTCGTTCAATTTTGACCTTTAAAATATTTAATTTATGAAAGTACCATTTCACACAAAGTTATAGAGTTCGTTGTCCTCTTTCCAACGCTATGAGAATTATGTTAATCCGAGTTCGGAGTAAAAAGTTGTGATAAAAATATTGAGGTAGTGTCAGGACCCTTCTCCAATTCGCGCGTGCGATTTCCAAAATCGCTTGGGTGATTTTGGCCAAAAAATTTTGGCTTAAATTTTGGGATAAATTTGCCCTCACGAATTTCAACTTGCCCACATAAATTCCAATTCGCGCGCGCGAATTTGGGCGATTCTGTGCGTTTTTTCCCCTTTTTTCAAAACCCATTTTCCAATCTAAAACGGAATCCTTTTGCATAGGATCTAGCTATTTAATTTCCATTCAATAATTGCATAAACCACAATATTTACCTCTTTAAATCGGGCGCACAACATCCATGACGATCGTGTCAAGGAATCGACTTTTATGCTTTAAAACCCTCTTCTCCTTCCGATGGTTCGAAACCCTCCTTCTTCTTAGATGGTCATGTAGTCGGGATTTGGAATCTCTTGATGTTGTCAAGAGGAGTGAGAGCTCCCCGAGTAGAGGGGAAAACTTGTGCGGAGATCGATGGAGGTTAGGGTTCCTAACAAAAAGGTAAAGGGTTTGAGAGTGATGAAGTTCTCTCACTCTTTCATTGCGACCGCATCGAGGCCGATGCTTTTCTTGCGGTAAATCGATGGAGAAGATGAAGTTGGAGAGGGAGATCAACTTATCCTGAAGAAGGGCAAGGAGATAGAGCTCTTCTCTTCTCTCTCCTCTTTCTCTTCTATCTCAAATTTTCCAAGCAAAAGAAACCAACAGGAGGGGCTTTGCTTATACCGAATGGGCTTGGTTCGGTGTGAAGCTAGCACACCCAAAACAATGTATTAGTTCATTTTGTGTTAAGCCGGCACATAAAATCGGTGTACGGGCTCTTAGCAAAATGTCCAAAAACACCATTTAACACATGAACCTTTTGCACAAAAGTGTATTTCTTCAAATAATTATTTCAAAATTAAATGCATGTATTGAATGCCTTGTTGAATGTGCGCGCATAGTTTTCCAAGAACTCGAAAACTCCTATGCCGAAGCTGTTAGTATTAGTAAAGATGGGCTCAATTCGGACGTTAATTCATCGGAATTGATTAATTTCAGCGATGGGTTACCTGTTAAAAATCATATCGCTGATTCGAGCAGCGATGGATCCTTATCAGAGCTAGATTTTTGCGAAATTGAGCAAGAGTGTAAAGAAGAACCAATAGAATCAATTGAAGAAGCTATACAAAAAACCGAAGAGACCCTTTTGAAGAACTCATGGATTTGGGATGCAGAAAAATTCACAAAATTAAGTGATGATTTGGGTTCTTTTATGAATCAACTCCAGAATTCGACGCTCGACAACACATCTGATACTGAATTTGTCAGTTTTCAGTGATGAATCATTTTCTGTCCACATTCCAATTAATGATTCAAAGCTATATGACGAATCTTTGTCAGACAAAGATTTCAGCTATCAGAACAGTGAATCAGATGGTTCTTAAGGAACCCGTTTGCGCAATTAGCCATTACTGATATAGAATCAATTGATTCTAATGATGGGTCTTGTTTTGTTGAGGAAGATTTTGGGGAAGAACAGAGAGAGAATCAAAATTCTGAAGTAAACAATTTGGTGAACCCCCTAATTGTTTCTGTAAAAGAATCAATTGGTGTTAGTGATGGGTTTTCTTCACATAAAAATCTAAATTTTGAAAATACCCATTTGGAGATTTCTTCGAATTTTGATTCTGAATGGGAACACCAGGATCTGATAGAACAGCTGAGAATGGAATTGAGGAAAGTAAAAGCAACAGGACTACCCACCATATTAGAAGAATCTGAATGCCCTAAGTGTTGAATAAGGTTTAATCCCAACCATCGATGTCAATCGATTGACGCTGAAAAGTCAATCGATTGACTGTTGACCGGTGTCAATCGATTGAGGTTGGGAAGTCAACCGATTGACTGATGGGCGGATGCAGATCCGTCAGTTTACTTTATTGGCTATTTTTGGAAGTTTACTTTAGCCAAGGCTTCCTAATGTAATTAGGAGACTTAATTGGAAGTGTTTTGAATACTTGAAAGTCTTAGAGATTTGGGAGTTACGTTTCCAAAAAGGAGCTTGGAGCCTATTGGTAGAAAGTTTTCTCAAGGGATCTGGAGAGAAATTGGTGAAAGTTTCATGTGAGAATACTTTGAGAGAAAAAGTATTGAAAAATAGCTTGGGGATTGAAGCCGTTATTGTGTCGGAATTGTGATTATATTCTGGTGGATTTCTTCTCTATTATTTGAAGGACTGCACCCTTGGTTTAACAACGGATTTATTGTTGAAGATCGTGTTAGATCTTGATTGAGTTTGCACTAGAGAGAAGAGAGTGTGTGTGTTGTAAACATTCATAAAAATAGTGCATATACTCCCGTGGATGTAGCCCTCGATTGGGTGAACCATGTAAATCTTTGTGTTATATGTGTGATTAATTTTTGCCTGAATCTTCTTATTTTTTCACATTCATCGTGATAAGGAGTTTATAGAGTGGGTAGAATTTCTAACAAGTGGTATCAGAGTGAGGTTTACGCTACAATGGTGACGAAGGTCTCGAATGCACGATTTGAGGTAAAAAAGTTTTCTGGGAAGAATAACTTCGCTTTATGGCAAGTCAAGGTCACAGATCTCCTTGTTCAGTAAGGCATTGATGATGCCCTACTTGGAAAAGAGATGGAAAAGAAGGCAGAGATGCTTGATGAAGAGTAAAACTCTATTGATAAGAGGGCCGTAAGCACTATCCAATTGTGCTTATCCGATGAAGTTCTGTACAATGCTCTTCACGAGAAGACGATCGTGGATCTATAGAAGAAGATGGAATCTCTCTACATGACAAAGTCATTGTCCAACCGACTCTTCATGAAGAAGCAACTTTATATCCTTCGTATGAAGGCTGGTACGCGTATTCATGACCTTTTAAATTCATTTAATAAAATAGTTAGTGAACTATTGAGCATTGAGGTGAAACTTAAAGAAGAAGATCTCACACTTCTCTTGCTCACTTCATTGTCACCATCTTATGAGCACCTTATTACCATATTAATTTATGGTAAATATACTATTGCCGTCGAAGAAGTGACTGTTGCACTTCTTTCCGATGAATTGAGAAAACAGCTTGAATCTAACTCTGAAGGGATTAGTCTCTTAAGCGAAAGGGGTCGAAACCATGATCCCAAAAGAGACAAATCCAGAGGAGATAATAAATCAATAAGAAGAAAGAGCAGGTCCAAATCTAGAGGTGACAGAAATGTTACTATTTGTTACTTCTGTAAATAATTTAGACATATTCGCAAATATCGCAAGCAGAGATTGAATAATAATAAGGGTGATGACGGGACTTCGCAACAGGCTAGTGTTGCTAAGTTAGATTCTGGTAAAGACTTATTATGTGCATTGTTAAGCACTACGTGAAAATGAAGAATAAGCAACACTACTTGCCTAAAGAAAACCACAGTCTCTGACCGTTGTGGACAAATCAACTGATACAACTGGCCAAAACCGTAGTTTCTAAAATACAACGGCCTAATATTGTATAATTAAGCCTATTCGAACCTATGACCTCAAGATATAAACCAAATTGGGCGTCCGTTTCTCAAATGCAACGGCCCGATTTTTTATAGCTTAGGCGATTCAAACCTCGGTCCTCTGAGTTATATTAGGCGCCTAATACCTTCTAAGTGAAATCGAGCGCAGGAACGTCTGTCCAGCTACCCTTTCTCTTCTTAGCCCTTCCTATTCCTCTTCATTTGATGCAATCTTCCTCGTCGCCGAAGCTTGAGCTGATTCGATCCTCCTCATCTCCAAAATCTAAAGCTTGATTCATTGCAAACCTCCTCGTCTCCATAAGCCGAATCAAGAGTCTCCATAAGCCGAAGCTTGATTCGACGCGATCCTCGTTGTCTCCAGATGCCAAAGCTTGAAGCCCATTAAAGGTGAAATTTATCTATGCATCAGTACTCTCTTTGAGGCCTAGCAATTAAAGCTCGCCAAAGTGACATTGAAGAAACGATCAGGTAGGGGTTTCATTTTATTTTATTTTTTCTAAAAGATTAAAAAGGATTATACCCAAATAATTTTACTTTGGCATACCCTAATTAGAAATTGTTTTTCTGAAATGTATATATTTTTTGATCATCCAAAATATTTTTTGAAATTTCAGAGTTAGGGTTTTTATTTTCTTTTATTTTTTCTGAAGGATTATTTTATTTTTTCTTAAGCAGCTCCTCCATCTCTGAAGCCTGCTAAATCCGGTTGGGATATATATTGATTGTTACCCTACTGTATTTTGAGGTATTTTCCCAAATTTTCCTCTGTTTTATATGGTTTGCTATCTATATTTGTGTAAAAAGCACATATGAAAAATGGGAAATTCAAAATGAAATTGCATCCGGGTGTAGGGATCGGACACATTCTCCTATTCTAATGATCTATTTTCTCTTCCCATAATTTTTACATTTTTGTTTTCTAAATACTAAATTTTTTTAAGCACAAACTTCCTTGATTGTCAGGTACCAACTTGTAAACTGTTTTGTTTTATAGTTTTATCTGGTGTCCCTCGGTAGATTATTTTTATGGTAAATATATAAGTTGAGCATGCAACTTAGTCTTCAATTTGCATGGAAGCTCATGATTTTTTGTGTGTTTACTAATGGCTATTAAATTTTGATCAAAGGTTTCCAGCCTGCCTCTGTGTATCTACTTCAAATTCTATTGGGCAATTACTAAATAAGGAATCACAACTGTTAAAGCTTTCTACAGTAGTTACATTGATATTAGTTTTAGCTTTAAGGACGGCTGATGTTGCATCTCAAAACCTGATAAAATTAGAACAAAGTGGATATAACTTCTGGGCTATATGTGTGTGTATATGTATAACAGTGGTGTGATAGCCATAATATGGGATGTTTTGTAAGGGTAGTCTTGCCATTCGGTATTAATATAAAGTCCAGTAGGGACTCTAAACCTAACTAGCTCATTGTGACTACATTCTTTTATCTCTCCCCTTTGCACTCATCCTCTTCACGTAACGTTTCCCAAACCTAATCTCATCCACATCTCTCCATAAAAATCTAATTGGTATCAAAGCCATCAATTTTACCGTTTCTCCTTGCTGATGTCATCCTTCCCGTGCTGATGTTAGCAAAATGTTATGTTGATGTGAGCAAGGCCAACCTCATATAGGCTTAAACTTATATGTTTGGTCATTTTTCATCGACAACAACTTTAATGAAGGCCATCATATGTTTTGTTGAGCTTTAACTGTGGTTTTTGGTTAGATTTATCTATTGCACATGATTTATGTACTCTGGCCTCTATTGGCGTGATATATATATTTACCTTTTTTACTTTTAAATTCCCATTATGCTTTTTTATTTTTAAAATGCTATTATGTACTGTATGTATAAGCCCAGTGATATATATATATATATATTTTTAAGTCTGTATAACTGACATTATGTAGTTTTGTTGGGTACCTAGGAGTGCAGATTCAATTAACTATACTAAAACTGAAAATTTTGATTTTCCGTTCGATTCAGCCTGAATGGAAACAAATCGGTTAAATACCGAAAACTTGTAATCGAAACAAAGCGAAAAAAAAATCAGTTTAGTTCACTTGGTTCAGTTTCAATTTATTCAAAAAAAATTTAAATATTAATTCTTTTTTTTTTTTTTCAGTCTTCTTTGGTTTTGGGTCCCAACCGGTTTTCGGTTTTAGCAGCCAAATCGAAATCGAATCGATTGGGAATCGGTTAAGTTCTTTCCGATTTTATGTCCCAATTGGCATTTTCCGGTTTTGGCCACGCAAAACTGAAAGCAAACCGATTGGGAATCGGTTCGGTTCTTTTTGCTTTTTGGCTGGTTTCACCATTTACGGGCCAGATTTTTGGTCGGTTTTTTGTGTAAATTATGTAAAAAATTATGCTAATTATGTGCTGAAATTATGTTGGAATCATGGTATCAAGTGTCGGCCGACACATACATATCAGCGATCTATATCAGTATCTCCGTCAACCGATACTAACTCAGTTTTTGAGATGTCAACTGATACTGACTCACTTTTCAAGATGTGAAATCAAAATCTAACCATGTGATTGTATGTTCATGATCTGAAGATCAATTTGATCAAAGATAGGTGCGAAAAACAAACTCCATCAACATGAGATTGGTCCCTGCAATTCGGACATCCACTACTATGAGATTGATCGGTCACTTGTGGGGAATTTTCATCTAACATAAAACCGATCAATCTTATATAAGAACGAAGTATCATATGAAACCTAAGGAAATTTTCATCTAACCCATTTTTTCAATTAAATTAAATTTCAACATATGTCAAATATTTAGACCCTGTTTGCTTATGCTTAATAAAAGAAATGAAAAAGTTCAAGGTCTGGGACCCTATTAGATAATAAGAAAAATGTTGAACACTGTCCGATAAAAAGTAAAAGATCAACTTGTGGACTTCTTGGATTCAGACGATAGAGATCCTTTTTCACCCCTAATCTTCCACACAATGAATCTTGAGACCATGAGCTTACCATAATTCAATTTTCTTGTTTTCTAATATTTTGGGTTGTTGAAATTTTGTTTGTTGTTGTCAGAAACTCCAGTTTTGCTGGGTTGTTTCTATATTTTAGGAAAATGATAACTGGCGCATAGTTTTAAAAATGGGCCAGGGGCCGACATGTATATATCGTGTTAGGCCTGATCCAGTACGATTTGAAGCCCCAACTAAATATGAGTATACAAGTCAGCCTATACCGACTCATATTATGCTGGTTCAAATAAGCCATTATCGGTCATATGGGCACCTATCACTTGTGCTTTTTCTCTCTTTCTCTCTCTCTAAAACTTCAATTTTTTTCCTTCATTGTTGTGATTTGTTGTAGTGGTATGCCCTTTTCCTTGCAGAATTTTAAATTGAGTTATATTTTTATTATTTTAAATTGAGTTATCTTTTTCGTTGATCTTTAGTTATATTATTATTATTTTTATTTATTTTTCGATTCATTGAGTTTTATAGAATGTCTTCAACAATCCCAAGTAAAGAGTGGGTGACGGCAAATCATACAACTGTGGAATATATCGAAGGTCTTCATTCATTTATCAAATTCGCAAAAGAAAATGTAGAAGATCCTGATTGGTGTTGTTGTCCTTGTGTCAACTGTCGAAATCTTAAAAAGCATAGCCTCGTGATTATTATGGAACATTTATTTTGTGATGGTATAGATAAGTCTTACACGATATGGAAGCACCATGGAGAATCATTTTGTAATAGTCATACCAATTTGGGGACTAGTACTTCGACTTCTAACCCAAACGAAGATAGGTTTCCAAGAATGAAAGATATGTTGAATAACACATTCGGAGGTGCTAGTACTGAAGATTTAGATGCTTGCTTAAATGATGCGTATGATGAAGATGACGAGCAACGTCCACATGATTTACATGATGATGCGGGGTATAGTAACTTGATGGAATGTGCATTAAAACCTTTGTATCCGTCATGTAAAAATGAGCACAGAAAATTGTCAGTCACGATTGAGTTGTTGAGCATGAAAGCTAGGCATCAGTGGTCTGATAAAAGCTTCACAGAGCTGTTGAAAATGATAAAAAACATACTTCCTGAAGAAAATACTTTGCCAGATACCACATACAATGCGAAAAAGTTGATCAAGTCTTTACGTATGAAATATGAGATTATTCATGCATGCCCCAATGATTGCATATTATATTGGAGAGATCATGCAAATAAGGATACTTGTCCTACGTGTGGTACGAGCAGATGGAAGCCACCAAATGCTTCAAAGCCGAGGGCTAAGCCATTGCCATGAAAGAAATTAAGATACTTTCCATTAACTCCGAGGCTACAAAGAATGTATAGTGTACCGTGGATTGTAGAGAAAATGACATGGCATGCAAACTCAGTTGCAAATGACAGTCACATGCGCCATCCCGTAGATTCTTCTTGTTGGAAATCAATTAATGTTCAGTGGAAAGAGTTTGGTTTAGAGAAATGTAATGTTCGTCTAGGACTTGCCACAGATGGATTCAATCCTTTTGGCAATAAGAATAACTCTTATAGTTGTTGGCCTGCTATGATTGTTCCCTACAATCTCCCTCCATCATTGTGCATGCGCAAGGAGTTTATAATGTTGACCATATTGATTTTCGGGCCCAATGGTCCTGGACATGGCATTGATGTTTACTTGCAGCCATTACTTGTAGAATTAAATGAATTGTGGTCCACTAGAGCAATAACATATGATTCCTATACAAAAACTAGGTTTAACATGAAAGGAATTTTATTATGGGCTATACATGATTTTCCAGCATATGGTCATCTTTCGGGTTGTAGGACAGCAGGAAGATATGGTTATCCTATTTGTAGTGAAGAGGTTGACTCCGTATGGTTATATCACGAAAAGAAATTTGCTTACATCCACCGAAAGTTCCTTACAGATTTAAATCATCCTTTCAGAACTCAGAAATCCCAATTTAATGGTAAGGAAGAATATAGGAAACATCCACGCCGTATGAGCGGTTCAGAAGTTTTAAGTAAAATGGAAACAATTTAGACCACGTTCGGAAAGGCAGCAAGAAAGAAGAGGAAAATGCCCACGAATGAAGAGAGTTGTGCATGGTCAAAGCGATCAATCCTATTTGACTTACCATATTGGAAGGTGATAAAATTTTCCTTTCATTTTATTATGTGATCTCCAATAAACTTTGTTTGAATACTAATTTTTTACTTTATAATTATAGGATCTTCCCGTTCGTCATAATTTGGATGTAATGCACGTGGAAAAGAATGTTACGAAAAATTTAATTGCAACGATTATGGATACAAAGGGTAAAAGTAAGGATGGAATTGAGGCCCGATATGATCTTAAAGATGTGAAGATAAAGAAAAATTTGTGGATTGTGCAGAAAAATGGCAAGGTCTATTGCCCTAAAGCTCCATTTGTCTTATCTCGAGATGAAAGAAAACTAATTTGTGAAACATTGTATAATTTGAAAGTTCTCATTGGATACAGTGCAAATTGGAAGTATAACGTAAGTTTGGAGGATTTTCAACTGAAAGGCTTGAAGTCACATGACTATCATATCCTCATGCAACAACTACTACCCGTGTTGTTGATGCATGCATTCAAGAAAGAAAACCCATTGAGAGCAGCTATCCGACAAGTGTCAATATTTTTTAATGCCCTATGTTCCAAAGTTATAGATCGGGTTGAGCTTATAAACATGAGGAGACACATGGTCGAAGCACTGTGCATGTTTGAAAAGTACTTCCCGCCTTCATTTTTTGTTTCTATGATACACCTTGTTGTTCACTTGGCGGATGAGGTGCTAACATGTGGTCCTGTTCGATATCGATGGATGTATCCATTCGAAAGGTAAACCTTCATAATATGACTTTTAAAGTATTTCGTTTTACTAGTATTATTGATATCTAATTAAAGAAAATTGTGTAGGATGATGAAGACTTACAAGTATTATGTAAAAAATCAGACTTATCCAGAGGGGTCTATTACAGAGCAATATCTAATGGAAGAATGCATGAGGTACTGTATGGAGTATATGCCAAACGATAATGCAGGAGGGCATAAGCGAGGAAATATAATATTCATGGATTATGATGTTACACGTGGTTTCCCTCTCGATAAAAAAGGAAAAGTCTATTACCTTCAAAACATGCAATACCAACAAGCGCGTAAATGGATTCTCACATTCTCCAGGAAATGTTGAATGGGAGATGTAAGTAATATTTATAAATATCGTCATTATTTTTCCTTAATTAATATTGAAATACTTGATCTAATTAACACTTAACATTTATAGGAAGTACCAATCTAACCTCCAAGGCCACAAGTCATGTGATAAACATCTGAGGGGCAACTACATTCCTTGGTTAAGACAACAATTAGAAAAAGAAGAGTCTTCTACCTTGAAGAGTCTTGCTGATGGTCCAGACTTCAAAGCCATATCGTATAATTCTTACATGATTAATGGATATCTTTTTTGTACGACGGAGTCAGAAATGAGTAGAGGCACGCAGAATAGTGGAGTCTCCATGAAGGCTTTAACTAATTTTAGGGCTAGTGTCAAAGATAAGAACCTTGTGGAAGAAGAAGTCACTTATTATGGCATCCTTAAACAAATACTTGAACTGAATTATGGTAACTTTAAAGAAACAGTCTTTTATTGTGATTGGGTACGTATAGAAGATAAAACGAATGAATGTGTTGTTGATCTAGAAACAGGCTTAATTTTTGTTAATCTTGGGAGGCTTATGAGGAGTTCACATGGAGATGACGAGCCGTTTATTCTTGCCTCCCAAGCCACCCAAGTCTTCTATTGCAAAGATCCAACCAGAGCTGATTGGTATGTGGTCTTAGATGCTCCAAAGAGATTGACTCGAGATGTAGATGCTTATGAAGATCCATTAGTATTTGAGGCAAGAATTAATGCAGATACTTTAGCATCACCATTGATCGCTGATGTCGTGGAAGATGATGAATACTAAAATATATTTCTCATTTTTTTTTGTAATTACCATTGGAAGATGATGAATACTAAAATACAATTCTCTTTTTTTTACAATTTTGTTCCCTCTACATGCCTTTGAAAAACTCATGTGGTCCACTCTATGTTCTCTCTACATGCTGTAATTACCATTGGAAGATGTTCTCTATTTTTACTAATAAACATGGTTTTGACATGTCTTGATACATTACATGGTCTTGGCAAATACTATTGACTTATTTTCAGTAAAGAATTCAGCATGGAAACGTATGAACCTCAATCAAGTGGTTTAGAATAAAGCGAGACTGCTGAGAAAGGTTTGTTCAATCTTTTTTTTTAATCTATTCTTTTTTTAATAATCGTTGTTTAGATGTAATGCTAATAACATATATTTTGTTTAGGCATACGGAAACAAGTTAAGTTTAATGAACATGGGCAGCCAATTGGAACATATTCATCGAGTTTGTCAACGTTAATAGGTCAGGTGGCAAGGACACATTGTCCACCTACATACATGACATGACATGATGTGCCAAAAAATGTGAAGGATAAGATATGGAGCACTATCTTGGTGAGTACATATATTATTTACTTATACAATTTTGGGCCGATTTCCTCCATGATTTTAACTTAACTTTATATTATTACAGGATGAATATGATATTGAAATTCAACACAAAGCTATAGTATTATCGAAAGCTAATGGATGTTAGAAGCAATGGAAGCATGAGCTTCGAAAAAAATATGATGAATATGAGACGGATGCAGAGCGGGAAAAACATCCATCAAATTGTGTGAAGTTGGAAGATTGGAAGACATTTATTCACATATGTTCTACCAAAGAATATGTTGCACGTCGAGAAAAGGGGAGAAGTTCTAGAGAAAAGATGACAAACCCACACACCACTGGTCGACGGGGAGCAGCTAAGATGGCAGAGGAGTTGATAATCTCACTAAATATTACTTTAATATAATTTTCTAAAGAAATAATGCTTACTTATGATCATTGAATTGTACAGAAAATGCAGAATCCTAATGGTGTAGTTACCAGGACAGAACTGTTTATAGTTACACATACCAAAAAAGATGGGACATGTCCTTCACAATTTATGATTGAAAAATTGGTGTGCTCCTATATGTTATAGTTCATTTCATAAACTTCAATAATTACAAAGGAGTGTGAGACTTTATCATTATACTATTTTATCATTATTTATTTTTTACAGAATGAAATTAAGAAAATGGTTAAAGATAATCCGGTTGAAGGAGAAGCAATTTTAGATGATGACCCTGTTGCACATGTAAATGCCTTCCTCTCAAATTAGATGATGGAATTATTGCTCTTTAAATTAATATCATAATTATAAATAAAATTGTATCCTAGGTTTTTGGTTGTGATAGAAGAGGTTATGTACGAGGTATGGGTAGAGGTATATCAAAGACTACTTTTTCCTCATCAGCTCCTAGGGAAATAGCTTTACGAGAGAAGAGAGCACGTGAAAGTGTGGAGTCGAACTATGAAACAATTATGCGATGACTTGACGAGGAGTCTAAGTGTGACGACCCGACTTTTCCAATCCCTCAGGTATAGGAAAGGCCGGTTCTCCAACCTATCGAATAAACGATAAGCCGGACAAACAGGGCACATATCAGAGTAAAGCGTAATAAATATCCATAGCTAAAATAAATACGGAAGCAATTAAAAGTAAAGAACCACCGATGATGGCCGACCATCATCGAAACATGGCTCATAACAGAAATCAACGTCAAATATAAAACTATGGTATCCAACTAAAATGGGCCCACAAATTCAAGTCTAACTCTCACCACAAATAAGAAAATCAGTAAGTTCTATACTGGAAAAAACTCCTCAGGAGGAACCTCAAGCTCTTCCTCGAGCACGTAGTCGGGATCGATCTCACACGAATAGCTCAATACACGAACCTGGACGTATAGTCGAGTGAGCTAACCAATAAAGCTTCAAGACAAGAAAGACATCTGACATTTTACTTTAACTAATATGGTTTCAAAACAAATATCGAATATAGCTTGTCAAACATATAAGGATAATAAAAGCGAATTTAGGTGCAGAAATCATATGAATTTATTTCTAAATGTGGCAGTTTCAAAACGAATCACGGTATTTGATGTCTTGGTTTATACAACTTTTAACTTTTATATACAAAGTTCGAATTCATGACTTAATCCTCAACTTAAAATACCTCGAGTAAACTATATCTCGAGAGGTGAATATAGCCGATGGGAACCCCTACCTACCATCGCTGCTCATGAACCCTTTTCAGGATGCAACATGCCCTACGTAATGAGGGAAACTTGTGCCGTAAAATTGTTCAGAATTTTGAGGGTCGTTCAGTCAATCATAAAACAAATGAGATACTAATATAATCGGATGGAAGTCTCTTATACATAGTTCGGTTCTTGATTTGGATCTTGAGCTTAAGCGTATCAGTTTCGTGATTCGTAGATTTAGATTTTTAGTCATTCATATCAATTTCAATTGATGTGATTTCAATGGCATATGAAGTTCAAAGATTTTAATTCAAAATATCCATGCTAATTAAAATAAAATCAAAGATGAGATTCTCCTACCTAAAACTCGGAGTTATGCGAAGTCAAGCAAGGTCCTATTGATGGCCTCTCGCCCTCAATCTACATCACAATATACGTTCATGCATTAAGATAAACTCTAATTACTAATAATACAGACCTATTTAAGCGTTTCCTCAAAAACAAGTCAAAACAGGCAAGTTGCGCCAATCCTAGAATTTGATGTAACATTCTCATATAGTTTTGACTATCAAGACGATTGATCCATGAGTTGGTCAAAACATAAAAGTTGTATATTTTTCTATTAGCTTTCCAACGCAAAATGAATCGTCTTAATCGGAGTTTGGGACAAAAAGTTATGACTAAAATACCAAGGCAATATCGAAGTTCGACAATACCTCGCTCGAGCGATGATAATAGCTCGCTCGAGCAATTTGATGTAACATTCTCATATATTTTTGACTATCAAGACGATTGATCCATGAGTTGGTCAAAACATGAAAGTTGTAGATTTTTCTATTAGCTTTCCAACGCAAAATGAATCGTCTCAACCGGAGTTCGGGATAAAATGTTATGACCAAAATACCAAGGCAATATCGAAGTTCGACAATACCTCGCTCGAGCGATGATAATAGCTCGCTCGAGCGATTTGACGTAACATTCTCATATATTGTTGACCATCATGAAGATTGATCCATGAGTTGGTCAAAACATGAAAGTTGTAGATTTTTCTATTATCTTTCCAACGCAAAAAGAATCGTCTTAATCGGAGTTTGGGATAAAAAGTTATGACTAAAATACTAAGACAATATCGGAGTTCGGTGATACCTCGCTCGAGCGATGATAATAGCTCGTTCGAGCGAGCTACAGCGACGCGATTTCGCTGGTTTTCACCCGAATCGAAACCCATACATCCCAAAGCAAAACCCATGGCTAATCTAATGATTTAATCAAAAAGTTTAATTAAAACGTACCTTTAATCTAAGGATTCCTAGATTAGAAATGAGTCACGCGAATGGAGCTTCGGAACGAAACCGACGGGTTTCCTCAACGATTCGCGCCGCGATCGATCCCACGAGTTCACAGAGACAACTCCAACACGCCCCCAATGATCTCAACCTCTCCCAATAGCCAACTGCGAATCCAAGGTTGATTCAAGTTCTTTCTAAGGTTTAAGTGCTTTCAACAAAGAGGGTTCTAGAGAAGGAGGTTTTCTAAACCGATCTCCTACGATGATTGAAGAAGAGAGAAGACGGAGTTTCACACGGTTGGGTAACTATCCTCTCTTAACAAAACCTAGTATAATACGGGAATGCAATTCCTTCTTATAATAGGATTGCTCACAAAGTAAAACACACACACACATCTTATGTATTATACACTTCTAATTTTAAAACTCAAGTCCGGTGTTGAGCGGCTACACCGAGGTCGGTGCACAACTTTCGCACGAGGGTCCAAATGGGCTCTAAATTAAAATCTGTCCGCACAATCACATCTAGATAAAAATCCAAAACAAATGGTGACGTCGGTTGCCGAGCCGAATACACACACAGGGTCAGTCTAACTCGGTTTCAAAATACGGGTCTTTACATTCTACCCTCCTTAGGAATTTTCGTCTTTGAAAATGTATGGATAGCTAAACCGAACTGCGGTAAGTCCTTATCCTAACACCAGTATAAAGCAAAATCGAAACAGTCTAAAGTCAAAGAACTTCGGTCGCGATGCGGTAGGCTTCACTAAGCACGCTTTCAAGGGTCGGGATCCATAGTAACCTGGATGTACTGCGTGTGGCATCCCATATTGCCATAGAGGATTGCATCCGTACATGGATGCATACCTTCCAAAGTGTCACGTGCCTAGAAATATACTTCACCATGACACAAACCTAGCACACACACCTACCTCACCCTTTTGGTAATTATTTGAGCAGAAATTTCAGATGTCAGAATCGAACACTGATTCAAAAGCATGATCACATGCCTGGTAACATGTTCTAACTGATGACACGGGTTCCAACAGACATACGGTTCTAACCGAGAATGAATAAATATGACATTTAAGATTTTATTGTGTGATCGTTATAGATATATATGTAAAGCATCGATGTTATGAACCAATTTAACATTGAAGATTTTGAAGAAATTCTCCCCTTTTTTTTTTTTTTTTTTAAAGAAGCAAATTCAAGAATTTAAAGGTACGTATGGTTTTCTTACATAACTATAGTTTATAATATACCTTCACTCGAAAAGTTATGGAAATTGCTCGCGAATCTCCGCTTCACGCTCCCATGTGGCTTCCTCTGAAGAATGGTTCCGCCACTTCACGAGTACTAAGGGAATGCTCTTTGTCCGTAAGATTTGTTCTTTACGATCCAAGATTCGTATCGGTTCCTCAACCAAGGATAGGTCTTCTTGGAGCTCAATGGGCTGGTAGTCCAATACGTGTGTCGGGTCCTTAACATATCTTCGTAACATGGACACATGAAACACGTTGTGCATTTCCGATAGCTGTGGTGGCAAGGCTACTGGATAGGCAACCTCGCCGACTCGGCCTAATACCTCGAAAGGTCCAACATAGCGCGGACTCAGCTTCCCACGCTTCCCAAAATGCATCACGCCTTTTGTAGGAGAGATTTTGACAAATACGTTATCTCCCACCTTAAACTCAACATGGTTTCTTTTCAGATCAGCGTAGCTCTTCTGACGACTTTGAGCAATGCGTAGTCTCTCATGGATTAACCGAACTATCTCGGTTGCATTCTCCACGATCTCGGGACCTAAAATGAGTTTCTCACCCACTTCTTCCCAATTAAGCGGAGACCTGCACCGTCGTCCATACAAAGCTTCGTAGGGTGCCATGCCGATGCTAGCCTGGTAACTGTTATTGTAGGCGAACTCGATCAGCAATAAATGTTGGTCCCATGACCCCTGAAAATCCAACATGCAAGCACATAACATATCTTCTATAATCTGATTCACCCTCTCAGTCTGCCCATCGGTCTGAGGATGGAATGCTGTACTATAATCGAGCCTAGAGCCCATTCCTTCTTGAAATCATTGCCAAAACTGAGATGTGTACATCGGGTCTCTATCGGACACGATACTGACCGATATACCATGCAGCCTAACTATCTCCTTGATGTATAATTCTGCTAGCTTGTTGGCGGTATACGACGTATTATAAGGAAGGAAGTGTGCGGACTTAGCCAATCGATCCACAATGACCCAGATGGCATTGTATTTTCTTAATGTTCTTGGCAATCCCAAAATAAAGTCCATAGAAATGGCCTCCCATTTCCACTCAGGTATCGGTAGTGGTTGCAACAGTCCTGCCGGATTTTGATGATCCACCTTTACTTGCTGACACACAAGACATCTCGAGACATACACAGCGACATCTTTCTTTAAACCTCTCCACCAGAAGCTTTTCTTTAAGTCCTGGTACATCTTGGTACTGCCAGGGTGAATAGCGTACATAGACTTATGAGCCTCTTCCAAAATAGTGTCCCGAAGCTCAATACTAGTTGGTATGCATACCCGGTTTCTAAACAACAAAGTGTCATCATCTTTGATAGAAAAATCTATTTTGCTTCCCCCAATCACATCCCGTCTGATAGCCATAAGTTCATCATCCGTCATCTGAAGTCTGTGAATGTTCTCATAGAGGGTGGAACGAATCACCAGTGTAGCCATTAACGCACCTGAACCTTTTACGTCAAATCTCATGCTACTTAGAGCCATATCTTCCAATAGATGCCATCTTCGCACCCTTGCGGTGAGATGTGATAACTGAGCAGAGAACTTCCGACTTAACGCATCTGCCACTACGTTTGCTTTCCCGGGGTGGTACTGGATGGTACAATCATAATCTTTCAAGAACTCCATCCATCGACGCTGTCTCATATTCAACTCCTTTTGTGAGAAGAGATACTTGAGGCTCTTATGATCGGTAAATATATCGAAGGTCTCCCCATAAAGGTAATGCCTCCAGATCTTCAGAGCAAAAATCACTGCTGCCAACTCAAGATCATGCGTCAGGTAATTCTTCTCATGGTCTTTATCTCTAGACCCATAAGCAATGACTCTCTCATTACGTTAAGCACACAGCCTAAACCCCATATGATGCATCACTGTATACTACAAAGCCTCCCCTGCCTGATGGTATAGCAAGTACTGGCGCAGTAGTCAATCGTTTCTTGAGTTCCTGAAAACTTTGCTCACACTGCTCTGTCCAATCAAATTTAGTATTTTTCTTCGTAAGTTATGTAAGAGGACCTGATATCTTGGAGAAGCCCTCCACAAACCTTCCAGAGTATCCCGCCAAACCGAGGAAACTACGAACGTCAGAACGGTCTTTGGTCATTCCCAATTCATCACTGACTCAATCTTTGCTGGGTCAACTGTAATACCGGTCTCAGAGATAACATGGCCTAGGAAATTGACCTGCTCAAGCCAAAACTCACACTTACTAAGTTTTACGTATAACTGATGGTCTCTAAGGGTTTGTAGAGCCACTCGCAGATGTTGCTCATGTTCTTCTCGCGTCTTTGAATAGATGAGGATGTCATCTACAAAAACTACTACAGACTTGTCCAAATGTGACTTGAATATCCGGTTCATCAAGTCCATAAATGACGCGGGTGCGTTTGTCAACCCAAATGGCATGACCAAGAACTCGTAGTGCCCATATCGGGTTACGAGTGTCTTGAATGTCTTGGACTTAACTTTCAACTGATGGTAGCCTGACCTCAAGTCGATCTTCGAGAAGAACTTTGCTCCTTGTAACTGATCGAACAGATCATCAATTCTTGGAAGTGGATAATGGTTCTTAATTGTCAACTTATTTAGCTGGTGGTAATCGATGCAAAGCCACATTGAATCGTCTTTCTTCTTTACAAATAGAACCGTGTTCCTGTGGTGACACACGGTCTAATAAAGCCCTTATCTAGCAGTTCAAGTCGCTCCTTCAACTCTTTCAATTCTGCAGCGCCATTCGACACGGAGCTTTTGATCGGTTCAAGACTACGCTAACTCAATTGCAAACTCAATCTCCCTGTCAGGTGGTAATCCCGGTAGATCTTCAGGAAAAACATCTGAATACTCGCAAGCAATCGTAATATCTGCAATATTTTTCTTCTCCTCCTTATGATCTTGCAAGTAGGCCAGATAACCACAACACCCGTTCCTCATCATACGGTGCTTCGAATGGCGAGAGATAAACGGTATCACACAAGGTTTGACTCATAAAATCGAAAAGATTTTCTCAATGTTACAATCTTCAAGACAATCCATGCTCGCATGGTAAGTAGATAACCAATCCATCCCTAGTATCACGTCAACCCTTCCATGCTCAAAATGATCAAATCACCCAATCGCCTCCGTGGTCTTCGATCATCACAATTCTTGATTGACACATGGTATCGGTGCTCACCGAGCGTTCGTAGGGAATTGACAATCGCCAAGATGAAATCAAGGGCCTTGGGAATGATTCCCAACTTCTCAAATAACAATGGAGTAACAAAAGAATGTGTAGACCAGGTTTATCAACACTGCTTGGTTTGCTTACATCGCTCCCCCGATGCATAAAAAGGGTACCTTAGTTTAGACAAGCGTTTCAATTAAAAGTTTCTAAGCATGTGTGTTCATCCATAACTTATTAACAAAATTTATTAAATATCAAGCAATTATATATAACACATAAAATAAGAAGACATCTCAACTTTTAATAATACCTTGGATCACGTCGTTCGATGTTTCGGCTTCTTGAGCCATCACGGCATAAGCTCGACCTTGAACAGTAGGTCGGGTCGATCTTTGAGTAGAAGCCGAACTAGTTCTTCCCTTGTCCTCCTGAGGACAATCCTTAACCATGTGTCCGATTGCGCCACACCGAAAACAGGCTCCAGTGTTCCTCCTACAATCCTCGGTCTTGTGTGGTTTCCCGCTGTGACAGCCCGGAATTCTGTGCTCAGAAATCCGTGCCATCAGGATCATGCTCTGGATGATCCCTAGGACAAATCACACAATATCTGTATATAAAGCAGAAATATACAGATAAAATCCCACAGCGGTAAGTAGAGTCATCTAATGAATCAATCTAAAAGTAAGAACAATAGATAAACCTTCATTGATAAATGTAAAAAGTATACATCCTCAAAAAGGAACCAAAAAGAACCATCGGTGACAGACATCCATCACCCAAACAATGGTTCCCAATGTGGTTCCGATAGAATGTATAATAACACTATAAAAGAAATAAAATATCTACAAAAATTAATACAAAAGTGGCCACCAGGCACACATAATCCAAAATCTCCAAACAAACATAAAACCCCAAAAATGTCTAAGCTATACCCAGTCTATGGGTAAAAGTCGTCAGCTGGAACGTCCGTCTCCTCGTCCTCAACCTCAGCCTCAGGATCAGGCTGATAGTCTGGGTCGCTCTCAGTACCGGGAGCTACCGCCTCAGAACCTAAATGTTTACAAAAACAGGGTGAGCTATATCCTAGCTCAATAGAAGAATTCCAAATAAATTTGCATTCTAATTGCATAACATGGTCATCAAAGAACAAAACTGAAAATATGCAACAGATGTATAAAACATGAGACATTTATCCAAAGCGATGTAATTGATGAATACAACATATAATGACTTAGTGTAGTATACTTAAGTAACTCCCGTGAGTATAGCACGTGGTAGCCAGATTTGGTCCGATGGATAATCCCAACCATCGTCGTTCACATGAACAATTTCAGGAATTGCAACAATGCCCCACACATAGAGTGCAATTGTGCCGAGGATTACAAAGAAAATGCACAAGTGTGCCTGAAACGGATATACCGCCGAGTCGGTGGAATTTTTACTGAATATAAAACCTCAAATCACATGCATACTTATGTAATTCAGATTTCGGATACGGATATCAAATGTCGGATCAAGTACATAATAGAATACTCATACATATGCTAAACATGCTTTTAAAACAGAATTAAACTATGCTGAGATATGTATGACAGATATAATCCATGAGATCAAAAATAAATGCAATTTCGGTTGAATTCCCCTACCTCGGATCAAGCTCCTTCTAAGCAAATCCAAAGCTTTTTCAAGGCATCTTAGTCTGATCCTAGACCATAAACATGTTACTCTAGGTGTTAGAGTGACAGTTGTGAGAATCGCACAATGTCGATGGTTCTTACATATAAATTTTCTAACTGTCTGAAAACAGGGTTTATTGATCGATCAATACCTTGTTGATCGATCAATGAACTCTTTATTGATCGATCACCAAAGCACAAACTTGTTTAACCAACTCTCTGTTTGTATATATTGTACACAATTGATCGATCACCATGTTGGTTGATCGATCAATGGGCTCTGTATTGATCGATCAACACCTTTGTTGATCGATCACCACCTAGCGAGCACAAAACTTTACTGCTTCGCTAGGTTCAATTCTAACCTAGCGAGCCTTTTACAATTCAACCTCGCGAGCTTTTAAAGCTCTAACCTGGCGAGCTTCAAACCCAAATTAACTTAGCGAGCTTCTAACTTAACCTAGCGAGTAGTTGATAAGTTCAACCTCGCGAGCTTCAATTTCTCTTAGTATTGATTGATCACCACCACTGTTGATCGATCAATACCCAGTCAATTGATCGATCAATACCACCATTGATCGATCACTAATATTAACCCAAAATTCACCAACTCTCTGCCAGTACTGTTCATATACTATATATATAAATTGATCGATCACCACCACTATTGATCGATCAATTCCACACTCAGTGATCGATCAACACCTTGTTGATCGATCAATAATGACAGAATTTTTGTCATTAATGGAGTTCACCAAACAATATTTTTCTAACTTATTTTTCTTCCAAAAATTTATTATAATCTTAAATATTCATACAGAACCTATATTTAGGGCATCCAACTGCCCATTTTAAACAAGAGAGCTCACCTCTATGTGGGCCCTTTCGGGGTTTCGGCAAGTAGATCCAATCCAAGGTTTTGGATCCGGTTCTTGGTGTTCACAGCTGATGTAAATTTAACCGTGAGTTCTTCGTCTTAAGCGCAGAAAGATCTCACATGATGCAGTATAATACTTAGGTTGGTTTTATTAAGTCTCTCTTACTTAAACTCAGATCTACTCTAGATCTGATGGTCACTATTTTCTCAGAATTCTCTTAGATGGAAACTTAAGCTACAGACTTAGTTGCAGAAATCTGGGGAAGAAGAAGAGATCTACTCTGGGTCTCTTCCTTCCTTTATAGACTTTCAATCAGAAATATCTAGATATTTCTGACCTAACCTTCTCTTACAAGTTACCAACTGAAATATCTTAGATATTTCAGTTGTTTCTTTAATTTTTACTTCGGTGTGAAACACCAACATGTCGATGCGGCGTAGTGTACCGTCTCAACATCGTACTCGACTCGGATCGAAACGAGTTTTCATACGTGAACTAACCTACTTATAGGCTAATATTATTTCTATTAATATTATTTTCAAAGTTTTAAATTTTCTGTCTCGATTTCCGTGCCGGGCACGTACATCGATGCGGTTAGTTTCTGGTTCAAATTTTCTGGGTCATTACATCCGCACCTTAGGCACATAGTGACCGAAACAAAAGATGGTGCACGAGAGGATCCCTGTGCCACTGAAGCTCCACTAGCATTAGAACCCGCTGGTCGTACGGATTGCACAGGTGATGATGCTGCCAATCTCCGATAAGGGGTCGGTCCAGAAGAAAATGTTGGTCTAGAAAATGCAGGTTGAGTAAGGTTCACTGGCGGCTTTGTAAACTTGGCCCTCTTATTTTCATAAGTACCTGACTGCCCTTGTACAACCCTGTCCTTGTTCGGCTGACTGCTTCTCAAAAATCGCTTTTGAATTTCTTCCTCTGCTATGAGGGCCTTTGACAGTACTCCTCCATATGTTTCCATTTCCCACATAGCCACGCTCTCCTGTATACTCGGCCTAAGACCCAGCTGAAATTTTCTGGCCTTTATCATATCGGTGGCCACATGTTGAGGTGCAAACCTTGAAAGTCGCGTGAACTCATCTCCATACTCAAGCACTGACATTGTCCCCTGCTTCAGCTCGATGAACTGAACTTCCATCTGATGCCTAACAATCTTGGGAAACTACTGATCGTTGAACGCTTCGATAAACTCAGCCCATGTCCAAGGAGTATTGGGAAACTCCTGCTCCCGGTGTCTAGCCACGGACTTCCACCATGGTCCAGCCTGTCCATCCAGTTTGAAGGTTGCCCATCTAACCTTCTCGACATCGGTGCACTGAAGCATCTCGAAGATCTTTTCCATCTCATCCAACCAACCTTCAGCTTCCATCGAATTGATCTGGAAAAATTTGGAGGTCTCATCCTCCTGAATTCGCAAATCTCGATGATTGTTGTTGTTGTCCAGAAAATCAGCTCGCTTGAGACGATTGCAGCGATCTGGCACGAGCCATAGATGCGGTCTGCTGAGCAATGTTGGTGGCCAGACTTTCCAACACTTGTTCCATTCTTTCACCCGACCTCTATCAACTCCGGCTCCTATAGGATGATTAGAACCGGATGCGAAGGCAACTCCCTTGATGTACCGACACCTTGAGAATGTCCTCTAAAGGCACCGTCCTACCTCTGCCTCTGCCTCTAAATCTTGGGGCCATACTGATCTATCATTGTGAACACCACAACATCAGTCAACATTGATTGTAAAGACAATCACAAACAGTACTAGTAATTCTGGACCTAACGACATGACTCTGATGCGAACTGTACCGGGTCACGATTGGTTCTCATGGGTCCTTAGAGAATCTAAAAACCATGGCTCTGATACCAACTGTGACGACTCGACTTTTCCAATCCCTCATGTATAGGAAAGGCCGGTTCTCCAACCTATCGAATAAACGATAAGCCGGACAAACAGGGCACATATCAGAGTAAAGCGTAATAAATATCCATAGCTAAAATAAATGCGGAAGCAATTAAAAGTAAAGAACCACCGATGATGGCCGACCATCATCGAAACATGGCTCATAACAGAAATCAACGTCAAATATAAAACTATGGTATCCAACTAAAATGGGCCCACAAATTCAAGTCTAACTCTCACCACAAATAAGAAAATCAGTAAGTTCTATATTGGGAAAAACTCCTCAGGAGGAACCTCAAGCTCTTCCTCAGGCACATAGTCAGGATTAGTCTCACAGCCTTGAATAGCCACGTCAGTACCTGAACCTGTGACGTATAGTCGGAGTGAGCTAACCAACAAAGCTCAGTAGAAGAAAGACATCTACGACATTTTACTTTAACTAATATGGTTTCAAAACAAATATCGAAATATAGCTTGTCAAACATATAAGCAGATAATAAACTGAATTTAGGTGCAGAAATCATATATAAGATTTATTTCTAAATGTGTGAAAACAGTTTCAAGAGCAGATGCAGTGTTTCAGTGTCTTAGTTTCTCTAACTTTTATATGCAAAATTCAGTAATTCATGACTTAATCCTCAACTTAAAATACCTCCCGAGTAAACTATATCTCGAGAGCAGGAATATAGCCGATGGGAACCCCTACCTACTATCGTTGTTCATGAACCCTTTTTCAGGATGCAACAAGCCCCTACGTAATGAGGGAAACTTGTGCCAGGAAATTTTTCAGGAATTTTTGAGGGGTCGTTCAGGTCAATCATAAAACAAATACAGATACTAATATAAATCAGATGCAAGTCTCTTATACATAGTTCAGGTTCTTGATTTCAGATTTTCGTAGCTAAGCATGATTGAGTTTGAGATTCGTAGATTTAGATTTTCATCATTCATATCAATTTCAGTTTACAGATGTGATTTCAATGGCATATGCAAGTTTCAAGATTTTAATTCAAAATATCCATGCGAATTAAAATAAAATACTGTAAAGATGAGATTCTCCTACCTAAAACTCGGAGTTATGCGAAGTCAAGCAAGGTCCTATTGATGGCCTCTCGCCCTCAATCTACATCACAATATACGCTCATGCATTAAGATAAACTCTAATTACTAATAATATAGACCTATTTAAGCGTTTCCTCAAAAACAAGTCAAACAGCAAGAGTTAAAATCCTAGAATTTGACGTAACATTCTCATATATTTTTGACTATCAAGATGATTGATCCATGAGTTGGTCAAAACATAAAAGTTGTAGATTTTTCTATTAGCTTTCCAACGCAAAAAGAATCGTCTCAATCGGAGTTCGGGACAAAACGTTATGACTAAAATACTAAGGCAATATCGAAGTTCGACAATACCTCGCTCGAGCGATGATAATAGCTCGCTCGAGCGATTTGATGTAACATTCTCATATATTTTTGACCATCAAGATGATTGATCTATGAGTTGTTCAAAACATGAAAGTTGTAGATTTTTCTATTAGCTTTCCAACGCAAAAAGAATCGTCTCAATCGGAGTTCGGGATAAAACGTTATGACTAAAATACTAAGGAAATATCGGAGTTCGGTGATATCTCGCTCGAGCGATGATAATAGCTCGCTCGAGCGATTTGATGTAACATTCTCATATTTATTTAACCTTCAAGACGATTGATTCATGAGTTGGTCAAAACATGAAAGTTGTAGATTTTTCTATTAGCTTTCCAACGCAAAAAGAATCGTCTTAATCAGAGTTCGGAATAAAAAGTTATGACTAAAATACTAAGGTAATGTTGGAGTTCGGTGATACCTTGCTCGAGCGATGATAAAAACCGACGGGTTTCCTCAACGATTCGCGCCGCGATCGATCCCACGAGTTCACAGAGACAACTCCAACACGCCCCCAATGATCTCAAACTCTCCCAATAGCCAACTACGAATCCAAGGTTGATTCAAGTTCTTTCTAAGGTTTAAGTGTTTTCAACAAAGAGGGTTCTAGAGAAGGAGGTTTTCTAAACCGATCTCCTACGATGATTGAAGAAGAGAGAAGACGGAGTTTCACACGGTTGGGTAACTATCCTCTCTTAACAAAACTTAGTATAATATGGGAATGCAATTCCTTCTTATAATAGGATTGCCCACAAAGTAAAACAGACACACACATCTTATGTATTATATACTTCTAATTTTAAAACTCAAGTCCGGTGTTGAGCGGCTACACCGAGGTCGGTGCACAACTTTCGCACGAGGGTCCAAATGGACTCTAAATTAAAATCTGTCTGCACAATCACATCTAGATAAAAACCCAAAACAAATGGTGACGTCGGTTGCCGAGCCGAATACACACACAGGGTCAGTCTAACTCGGGTTCAAAATACGGGTCTTTTCACTAAGGCACGTAAGGTGCTTGAAGAGAAATTCAATGCATTACCAAGATATGATAGTTCTCATGGATCACATATGAATCGTTCGAGTGATCAATTGAGTTCTTCTTATCAGGTAAAAATTTATTTGTCCAATCAAAATTTACAATTTACCTCATATCATTATTGAATATCAATCATTTCATTTATTTTTCATATATTTATTTGTCCAATCAAAATTTATAATTTACCTCATATCGTTATTGAATATCAATCATTTTATTTATTTTTCCTATATTTCTATAGGAAAGGAGACAATCATCGGTTCATCTTGGCAGCCCCATAGAACAACTACCCTCTCAGTGCATATTAAAGAATTTCAAGAATAAGAATGTTGCCATGGGACGTGTCGATAGAAAAGCGAGTCAATCAAACTTATCATATACAATCATAGTAGATGACATATATGATATCACTGCAGAATTGTATGCTCGTGATGGAACCTTGGGAGATATTACACCTGGTGATATAATTACGTGGCCCAAAAGTCTTGTTCATTTTAGTTGATTGTTCTTAGAAGTATATGGTACTTTTTTTATGTGGTCTTTTATTCAAATGCATCTATAGAATTATGGACTACTTGTATGGTTCTTAGAGGTATATGGTTTCACATTTTGGTGGTTCTGATTTATCTGTAGAATTATGGACTAATTGTATGGTTCTTAAAGGTATATGGTTCCACATTTTGGTGGTTCTGGTTTATCTGTAGAATTATGGACTAATTGTATGATTCTTAGAGGTATATGGTTCCACATTTTGGTGGTTCTGGTTTATCTGTAGAATTATGGACTAATTGTATGTTTGTCCTTTTCAATAGAAGAGTTTATAATGTTGATAGTAGCATTAGTTAACCTGATTGTGAAAGTTAGGGCTAAGCAAGCATATATATTGACATTTGTGGGAGAGTATGCTTAAGGAATTTTTAGCTTTTAAAGGGTCTTATTTGAATCGGGTGTCATATATTTTATGGTCGGATGAAGGTGAGGCCTCATAAATGTCTTTGGTTCTGAAAGCTGTCAATCCTTTGGGTATTACTTACATTCATAATAGTTGATCTCAGTACTATATCATCGTCAAAACCGTACACATAACATAGATGGCCATTGGAGATATTTTCATAGAGGGGTGCATGAAATCTGCCGAGAGTACTTATTCGGTGGACGGTTCCCTTCCTCTCAAAGTGTTGGTATCAGGTAAATGGTTCAAAATTTCGGCCTATAATTCAAATTATATTACTTATAGAAATATAGTATTGTGCATCTATCTAAATTCTGAACACATGACCATGATTGTCAATAATTTTGGAATAATTTGATCCATGTGTCACATTTTTGAACTGGAATTTGCTTTTATGTCAGGTACTACCCATATCATTATGCTCCTTTTGCATCTGATCTGAAAGATTTGGCAGATTTAGAGATTACATTTTTCTTGGGACAACCATTTAAACCCTTCGATCAACTAATGGGAACTCTACCAGCTGCCAGGTTGTTTAATTTCTGAGTAAGTATTTTATTTTATTTATTTATTATTTTATGGTGCATGGATGACAAGTCATAGTGTTCTTGGGCTTCGTATGTTGATTGTGAATCTTACATGTTTTGTGTAGTTCAAATGCTTTGCCCACACATTACAGGACATTGATGACTGATCCCACATCACCTATAAGTTCTTTTTATGCTGCAGGTAATTTTATACCACATGCATTTTTTTCTTGCCGGTTAACCAAGCACTATTTCTTTGATTAACCAAAGATTGTTTCATTTCATAAACAGATTTAGAGATAGATATGAATGGTCAACGCTTCGCATGGCAGGTGCTGTCTTCATAGGGATTTGATTTATATAACTCATGTTTTTTCAATGCTAATATATGACATATATATCTTTTTCAACTTAGGGTGTTGCAAAATTGTCATTCATTGATGAGAGAAGACTGCTCGCTGAAACTAAGAAGCTTGAAAACACTCTAACGGTTGGAATCATGTGGAGCTTTCTCTAGATTCTTTACTACTATATAGCCTTATATTTTGGATGCTAAAATATGCTGTCATTATTGGGTTTCTCCAGGAAGATGAAAGAACACGAAATAGCATGATGCTTGATTTACTCTATGTCAACCGTTATCATCCTTGGCTGCACAAATTGGCTTGCTATACCAAATTTACCATCAAAATATGCAAAGATTATATCCTTGCGCAATTGACACAAATGCTAGGTGAACATAAAATGCTTTGTGCAGTGTGAAGTCATGCTCTCATGGGAAAACTGCTGTTGGATTGAAATGCTTTGATTGGCTGATGGATTGAAATGTCTCTCCAATTCATTTCTTACTTTAGTTCTCCATTTTCCAAGCTAACCCCTCTATTTATTAGCTTGTTCAATGTGATTATCCAGTCAATTCATGTGTGATATTATTTGTTGTCTATGTTCATTTATGCACTTTGGTTCGTTATTATTTCCAAACATCAATGCAGAATTTTCCAAACATCAATGCAGCACTTTAAAGCAGCTTTAAAGGATTTAGTTTGATTGATAAAACAACTTTATTTCCTTCAGTAAATTTAAGGGTGTTAGAGAGAAAAATACTAATTTATTACCCACTTTGGTATGTTAAAACAATACAGTCATCGTCTTTCAACTGTGGACGGCAATATCACTAGTTAATGCCTAGTATCAAGGAATGAAATCTAGGAATTGAACTTCTTTTACTAGTATTTTGGTAATTTATTACTACCTTTGCCCAAATGTTCCTTTTTCCTGAAATTTAGTTTCTAATAATTAGAAACCATGCTATATTACTTTTTGAATCTGCGTTGGTTTAAAATGCATTTGTAGACAATTTCAGAGACATTAGTTCCTATTATGAAACTAGAGGGGTTCAAGTCTGATAAAATAGAATCTTCTTTAGTACCATAGTTGAACATGGTTATTCAATTATGTTCATGCAGTTTATCTCCAATAATCATCTTAAAAGTAGTCAACAGGTAAATCTTAACTGTTATCCAGTTATCCTTGTTTTTTGGTAAAGAAAACTATAATTTGTTCCTTGGTTAAATATGCCATGAATCTCATATCATAGTCTGCCATGACAGAAAGGAAGGAAGTATCAGTTCTTTGAGATATTCATGTTTTGCCTATGGTATTGTCTACTATAGTGAACATATAACAGGTGTTTGTGGTGACACATTTCAGTGTATAGAGATAGACACCTGAACAACGTGGATTGACTATGGCTGATTATGAAGAAAATGGTAAATAAACGGATGCACAAGAAACATCATTTACTGATATAACATGTCCATACCGTGTCTGACATCCACAAAGTGTTAGACCGCTTGCTCCTCCTTCCGTTACAGAAGGGGCATTTTCCACTCAGGACTCCTACAGGCAATATCACTCCGATCATGGTTGGGTGCCAGTTCGGCATAGATATTGGTTAGTGCACTTAGAGTTGAATGGGTGTATTCACTGGGTCTCTTTGGGACTTCGCCTATTGTCATCAATTCTTAAATTGGCTGATTGACTGAATATATGTTACAGGCATACAGAGTTAAACCTATACATCCAATCAATACATGCATCAGCATGGTATTTGGGTCCATTAATAGGCTCGGGTCATTTGGTTTACACATTTAATGTAGTACATAGGTACACATAAGGACAAAGTCTCGGATTCGAAATTTAAATGGAAATTTTCAATTCTCTAGGTACGGTAACACTACTCACGCTTAATATCAAGACTAAGAAGACATTTCAGCGGATTTCTTGTTTTTCATAGCAAGACTCAAAAGTAGATTACCCCTTTAAATAATTTAGAATCGGATAGTGTTCGCGCAATGTCAATTGAGCACTTTGGCAAATTTCTTCTCAAGATAATTACACTTTGTCTGTAATTGTATGACAAGGAATAAATAAAAGCTACAAAAGAGATAAAATCTTCTTGACCTCACCATCAATCATAGGAGAATTCTCAACTCATTGTATTAGTAGCTACATCGTACCTAAATTAGAAGCTGGTACAAATCTCCCAATTCATATCTAGAAGTCTGATCTCAAATTACCTATGAACTTTGCACCATCTTTATATCGCAAGCGATCTACAACCATGATCCCTAAAGCATATCCTTATCAAAATCAAATTAACACCAACTGCCTATTATATGCAATCAAGACAGAGTGGCATGCTTGGGATGACATCTTGTTGCATCCCAAAGCATTACCATGCATTGATTAGGAAACTCTAATTTCTTTAGAATTCTTTAGGTGTCTAATTTAAGAGTTATTACTTTGCTTGTTTTCAGTGAAGATTAATTAGAAAAGAATTTTTTTACTCTCTTTGATGTTAGGAGTATTTTAGAAACTTAAGTGAGCGGGATTAGTTAACTAGATTGGTCAATTAGATGTCTATTTCAGAGTTGTAGGTTAGGTGTTCACGGTAATTGATGGTCACTAGATTGGTCAATTAGATGGTCAAGGTAATTGAATCTGATGGCTGTTTTAAGTAGATAATCGAATTTATAATTTACACACCAAGCTTCTTAGCTGCTATCTATTTGTCTGGAGATACTCTAGTTACTCGAGTAGATTTTGTTGATATGCAGTTTTTTCGTTCCAGCCTTATTATCGGGGAAGGTTGGTTTTTAGATTGTCCATTAAACTTCAGAATGACCACTAGAGAATAAACTTAACATGAGGCATAAGAGGGGGCAGATGCAATCCAAGAACTAACCAACCTATACAGTGATGCATCAAGAGAAATCGATGATGGGCACTATGAATGCTTCGGAGTTGGGTTCAAGGAATCCAATGGATAACCCATTTCACAACCAGGCGGCAGGCTATAACCCAATTCATAGTGGCCTTCACTCAAAGTGTCTAGAAAAGCTTCAAAACCCTTGGATACTAGGGAATTATGTCTGTTGGATTTCTGCAGCACTATAGACATGTTTCATTTGGTGCCCGACTGATGCTTTAGGAAGAGCCATCAACCCCATTAATCCTACCAAGGCCAATTTTTCCAGAAATTGGATCCCCTAAATATCTGTGAAAATCAGCTTTTGGTGGGCTTACAAAGCTGAAAGGCTATTCACAAGCTTTGTACGCTTGTGATGTCAGTGGGAAGACTCAATCTTCCCATAAAAATAAAAACAGTAACCATTGACTACCATGGTTAAAAGTTGTTAAAATTAGCAGTGATTGAAAAATTGTTGCCGTTAATTTTTTTGACTAGCTAGACATAGGCTGTAGAAATGATTTTCATTTATTTTTCTTTCTAAAACTTAAGGGAGCAGGGTAAACCCTAAGGGGAGCAGGTGCCTTTTAGATTTGGGTATCACGTGATAGCCCAAGGGGACAGCGTGATAGAGTACAGGAATCCCTACAATGCAAGAGTAAGGATCCATTTTCCCTAATAAATTATAACATAGTCTTATGGGAATGTAATGAGAACCAAATGAAGATGTCAAACAGGTATAAAGTACAACTTTGACTGGCCACCTTGACCCAAGCATGCCTGCGGGGTGGACTAATGTCTAATGACACTTAATAATGGGTTGAGTTAAATTTTGGGTCAAAACTCTTTCTCTACATATCTAATGACACTTAATTTCATGTCACATACACCTACAGATGTATACTAATGTTGCATTTGAAATTTTCTAGGGGTGTGATGCTTCGGTGTTGCTCGATGACACCGATGCGTTTGTAGGGGAGAAGACGGCAGATGAGATGCTAGACTATAAGACTCCAGAAGGTGCAACCTTGAAGAACCCGTCTGGTAGGATATATGATGTCGTAATCCACTGTACCACAGGTATTCTCTGACGTAGAATATCTTATTAAATTGATAAATGAAGGGAAGCTTAAGAAGTAGTGAACTCTAAGTATCCACTGAGCAGCGCTGAAGATGGTTGGGCTAAAAGCTTTGAGGGCCATGCTACTGGCTACTTACTGAATTAGATAACCCTGGTCCTAACCATATTCTTCAGGGAGAATCAAGACTGGCTACTTAATGCAGTTGACTAATAAACAATCCACAGTTAAGGTCTTATTAATATTGCAATCAGATTGGGAATTAATTTAACTAAACAAAAATACTAAATAGCTAAAAGACTAATATATTCAATCAGGTAAATATAATTTACTGTTACAGCCTGATTTTCACACCTTTAGTTTTTTCACTCCTTCAACAGAATATACAACAGAAGAATTTTGATCTGCAACTACTTGCTCCCTAAAATAAACACCACGCAAAAGCAATGCATTAAAAATAAGGGATAATGGCTCCTGACCGACATTTAAATGCCATTTTAATGTCTAAATGTTCTTACAACATTAACCATGTGGCACACATTTGTGATCAATCTAAATTGCCCAAGTGGTAATCCATTATTGAAACTTGTCTCAGCCCAAAAAAACATGGCTAACAGTGGATGTGAATCCGATTAATGAATGAAAATATCAGCCATTAAAACTACAAAGAACGGTTGAGATTAAAGTCAAGATATCTTATGGTTTAAATCTCAAGATATTAAAGTACAATTTTTGGGCCTGTTGCACTTCAGTTTGTGATCTATCACTGTGATTGTAAGGATCACCCACATCTTAGATCATTGATGGTGTAAGATCATTTAAACACCATGTTTGTGTTTAAATGACGGTCAGGAGAGTTGGTCCCAAAAATTAATAAATTGACCATGAAAGCAGAGAAATGGTAGTTTCTAACCATAGAGGCTGAATGAAAAGGGAAAAACGAACCAGATGTAAGAACCTCACAAGATAGTATATAGAACCTAAACTTGCACATACATCAATATATGTTGTTAGTCAGTAATTCTTAAAAATATGTTAGGTATAATGGCTTGAAGACAGTCAAGTAATTTTTTGTTTTCCTGATTAAATACAAAATCAGGTTCGACCAATTGAATCTTTTGTACTTATTGCAGGGTGTGTTGGATGATCAATTCACCCAACTTCAGATGCTACAAGATGCAAGCAATCCAGGTTTTGTGGCAGAAGTGATCGCCTTGCTCTGTGAAGATTCGGAAAGGATCTTGTCAGACCTGAGTGTGTTGATGTATTCTGAAATTCAACTTTATTTTATAGTGTCTTATGTTGTAGTTATTCCAGTTTATTTAATGTTGATTTTGCTGGAGTTTTATCATATTTGCAGGGACAAACCTGTAACTGATTTCCAAAAGGTGGATGCATATGTTCACCAACTCAAAGGAAGTAGCTCAAGGTAATTTAGTAGCTTGTCATCTCGTAAATGCTTGCAATAGATATGTTTACAGGATAATGTTGTTTTTCCCAAGTTCAAAATTAATTTACTGCTGTTGCAGGTTCATGGTGGATTGGGTACCTATCAGAGTTTATGGGAACCATGTAGTAAAAGAGTATTGGATTTGGATCATCCTTTGCTTAAGGATTACAAAATTCAGGTAATTTGTTTTTCTCTTCATTGTTGAAGTAATAAGGACTATAGCTGTTTTGCTAGGAACTAATAAGTTGAGATGAAAGTTTGATTAGCCTTTGTTTATAATATTCATCTTTTATGATGCCTTTCATATGTTTAATATTACAGATCATGGAAGGATTAAATACTGTTAAGAAGAAGGCTCATAATATAATGCAAGAAGTAGCAGTGAATCTGGCTGAACCATATTTGTTGACTCCTCAATGCATAATGCTGATATTGCTGTTGAAGATGGAAGTGTTTGCTTACTCAAATTGGCTGCATGTTTTCGAAGTTGTTTACCAAGTTTAATAGCTATAAAAAATAATTAGTTTACATTTGTTCTGTAAAATAATTTGGAAAGTGTTGATTCTTTAACTGTCTGAATTTCTAAGGAACTTTGCACCAACTGCAGGCAATATTGGCGTCATAGTTTTCTGATTTTAAAGTAATTTTATTTTTGGCTTCTTATTTTTTTATTCAGTTGAATGAATTATAGTTTTTTTCCCTTCTATGGTGACATGTGATTGATACAATAATTATAACATGTTCTAATTACAATAACAAAAAAGGAAGCTATGCATTTTTTTTAAAAAAAAAGTTAAAAAAAAAACAACGGTTCATAACCGTTGTTTTTAGAGTAAATTAACAACGGCTTTAAACCGTTGTGCTTTTGCAACGGATATATACTACTAACTTAGACCATGGTTTTGGTAGAAAAATAACAACTTTTTTTTGTAAAGAACAACGGCTTCAAACCGTTGTACCTTTACAACGGACATATACCACTGATGTAGGTCGTGATTTTGGCAGAAAAATAATAACTCTTTTCTACACGAAACAACGGCTCACAACCGTTGCGAGGTTGCAACAGACATATACCACGGACATAGACCATGGTTTATATAGAAAAATAACAACCCTTTTCTGTAAGGAACAACGGCTTAGAACCGTTGTAATTTTGCAACGGACATGGGCCGTTGTTTATGAGGTAAATAAACAACGATTATAGGCCGTTGTTTAGCAAAACCACTGCTCTATAAACAGCAGTCGTTACCACGGCTCAAAATTGTTCTTTAGCAAATTTACAACAGTTTTGGACCGTTGTTTTTTTTTCCGATTTTCACGTAGTGAAGCTCCAGTCAGTTTGATGATAGATGGATCCTAGATTCAGGGGCATCGTATTACATGTGTTCGTACAGGGATTGGTTTGACCAGTATAAGATAGCCAATAGTGGGATAATTTTGATGGAGAATGATAGTGTATGTGAAGCAGTGGGTATCGATTCGATTAGAATCAATATATTTGATGGTTGTGTTCGCACTCTTATCGAGGTTAGGCATGTGTCTGATCTGAAGAAAAATTTGAGCTCGTTGGGGACATTGGATGAGATAGGATGTCGAGTTATTCTAGAATCCGGTAAACTAAAGGTTGTACGTGGTGCTATGACCTTGATGAAAGGTGAAAAGATGAAGAATCTGTATACTTTAGTAAGCAACATAATCAGCGATAGTGGTGTTGCGGCTATAAAAGATTCCAAGGACCTCTCAAATTTGTGGCACAAAAGGCTTGGTCACATGAGTGAACGTGGGCTGACAGAGCTCATAAAGAATAAGGCAATTTCTGAAATTCAAACTTGTAAACTAAATTTTTGTGAAGATTGTATCTTCGAGAAATAGAAGAAAGTCAGTTTCTCCATTGGAAAACACACTTCGAAGGGGCTGATTGATTACATACATTCAGATGTATGGGGATCGGCTAAAGTCACTTCAGTAGGTGGAGCCAACTACTTTGTGTCATTTATAGATGACTATTTCAGGAAAGTTTGGGTGTATCCGATTAAAAATAAATCAGATGTATTTTACAAATTCAGGCAGTGGCAGAGTATGGTTGAAAAGCAGATAAACAGAAAGGTAAAGATTCTCAGATCAGATAATGGTGGGGAATACTTGTCATCACAGTTCAAGGCCTACTGTGAAAATCAAGGGATTATTAGGCACTTAACAGTTCCTGAAAATTCTTAGCAAAATGGTATAGCAAAGAGGATGAACAGAACACTATTGGAAAAGGCGCGGTGTATGTTGAACCATTTCGGCTTGAGTCATGGGTTTTGGGCAGAGGTAGGGAACACGACATGTTACTCAGTCAACCGATCTCGTTTAGCGACATTGAACTCGAAAACTGCAGATGAGGTTTTGGTATGGAAGTGTAATATCCCTGATATTTTGACCTAATTTCATTTACCTCGGTAAGCGTGCCCAAAAATAATTATGAGATTTTATGGGCTTTTTGGTTAGTTTTGGTTATGATGAGGGACATGACCAAAGGACTTAGTTATGAGATGTGTACAAGTCAGGAAATCAACGACGTACACAATAAGGTTGGCATTTGTGTTTAACGCCGGATGTTTTGCAAGAATAAATGGATAAGTTGTAAATAAAAATATCTAGATTTTTATTTAGAATTTTTATTTTATAAGAAAGAGAGAGGGTGCAAGAGAAGTTAGCTTCTTCCTCTCGTTGGAAATCAAACCTCTAAGGCTTTGCCTCCTTGTTAATCTTAGATCTAGTGATCTTGAGAACCCCTCTTTCCATCTCAACCATTAATTAACCTTGTGCTTGAATTTGGATCAGTTTAAACTATTGAAAGAGAAGAGAGATGTGGAGAGGGTGAAAATCTGTGTGATCTTGTTGAGTGATGTGGCTGTAGCCTTCCCTTTTTCTGGACTGATTTGAAGATCTAAAACCCTTGAGCTTGGAGATCTTTTCCGAACGTGAATCGGTTCAAAGAAAGCAACAGCTTAAACAACAAGAGGTAGGTCTTTAACACATTCTTTTATCTTTTGAATTCAATTTAGGTTTAGAATTGTGACGACCCGACTTTTCCAATCCCTCAGGTATAGGAAAGGCCGGTTCGCCAACCTATCGAATAAACGATAAGCCGGACAAACAGGGCACATATCAGAATAAAGCGCAATAAATATCCATAGCTAAAATAAATGCGGAAGCAATTAAAAGTAAAGAACCACCGATGATGGCCGACCATCATCGAAACATGGCTCATAACAGAAATCAATGTCAAATATAGAACTATGGTATCCAACTAAAATGGGCCCACAAATTCATGTCTAACTCTCACCACAAATAAGAAAATCAGTAAGTTCTATACTGGGAAAAACTCCTCAGGAGGAACCTCAAGCTCTTCCTCAGGCACGTAGTCGATCGGCCTCACAAATACGAATAGCCACGTCAATACCTCGAACTCGTGATTTATAGCCAACAAAGCTCGAGAAGAAAGACATCTACATTTTACTTTAACTAACATGGTTTCAAAACAAATATCGAATATAGCTTGTCAAACATATAAGCGGATAATAAATCAATTTAGTGCGAAATCATATGTAAGATTTATTTCTAAATGTGTGAACAGTTTCAGAACGGATGCAAGTGTTTCAAAGGTCTTAGTTTCTCTAACTTCTATATGCAAAGTTCAGTAATTCATGACTTAATCCTCAACTTAAAATACCTCCCGAGTAAACTATATCTCGAGAGCAGGAATATAGCCGATGGGAACCCCTACCTACCATCGTCGTTCATGAACCCTTTTTCAGGTTGCAACAAGCCCCTCCGTAATGAGGGAAACTTGTGCGAAGTTGTTCAGAATTTTTGAGGGGTCGTCAGTCAATCATAAAATAAATGCGTATACTAATATAATCGGATGGCGCCTCTTATACATAGTTCAGGTTCTTGATTTCAGATCTTCAGAGCTTAAGCAGATTCAGGTTTCAGGATTCAGGTAGATTTAGATTTTTAGTCATTCATATCAATTTCAATTTACAGATGTGATTTCAATGGCATATGCAAGTTCAAAGATTTTAATTCAAAATATCCATGCGAATTAAAATAAAATACTGTAAAGATGAGATTCTCCTACCTAAAACTCGGAGTTATGCGAAGTCAAGCAAGGTCCTATTGATGGCCTCTCACCCTCAATCTACATCACAATATACGTTCATGCATTAAGATAAACTCTAATTACTAATAATACAGACCTATTTAAGCGTTTCCTCAAAAACAAGTCAAAACAGGCAAGTTGCGCCAATCCTAGAATTTGACGTAACATTCTCATATTTGTTTGACCATCAAGACGATTGATTCATGAGTTGGTCAAAACACGAGAGTTGTAGATTTTTCTATTAGCGTTCCAACGCAAAAAGAATCGTCTTAATCGGAGTTCGGGATAAAAAGTTATGGCCAAAATACCGAGATTGTATCTGTTGAAGAGTTTGGCCGAATTTCACGAAAATCTGGGAAAAACGATCCTATCGATTTTGGGCCTAATTTCTTTGTTTTTAAGACCCGAAATTTATCAAAACTTAAGGAAAAATTAGGGTTTTCTTTTTAAGAAATAACTGAATAATTTAAGATGGATTTAGAGGCACCCACCTGTTGAAGCGTGATTCGAATCCTACGATGATTTGGGTTGATGGAGATCGGATTCGAGAGACGATATGCCCGAGTCTTTTCGCGAGAATTCCTTTCTTACGATAAATTGGTCGCAGCGATGAGAAACTTTGATGGTGTAAGATTCTTTGATAAGATCGAAAATCGATAGAGATCCGACGAGGAATTATGAAAGATGGCACTTTCAGAGCTTTTGCAGAGAAGAGGGAATAAGAAAGACAACTGAGAGAAGAAGTAAATATATATCTAATTCCCTGTATAGGTTAACTCTAATTAAGATTTTCCGTATAAGATTTAATAAAATAGTAGTTTTTACATGCAAGTAGAATTCATACGTGACTTGAAAAGCTTGAGAAGAGGTTTTGCTCCGGTAACTTTGTGTAAGCACCAAGGTAAATGGTGATTCTCTCCCGAATTTACAATTGTGCCTTTTAACCCGCTTCACTCTTCAAACGGGCATAATTTTTTATATTCTTATCGAAAATCGACAAATTATATATCGTTGGAATCGTATCGACAAGTACTCCGCAATGAGTCTAATATTGATATGTATATAAAAAATTAGACTATTTCTAAAGTGGGAATATTCCGGTGTGGAGCGTTAGCACCACGCATTGTGTGGTACATCATCTAATACCATTAAATAAAATTCAAAAATCTGGGTTATTACATTCTCTCCCTTATAATATTTTCGTCTCGAAATATACGGATAGCTAAACCGAATCATGTAAGTCCTTATCCTAACACCGATAAAGCAAAATCGAAAATCTAAACTCAAAGAACTTTGGTCGCGATGCGTGAGGCTTCACCAAGCACGCTTTCAATGGTCGGGATCCGTAGTAACTCGGATGTACCGTGTAGCATCCCATACGCCATAGAGGATTGCATCCGCATATGGATGCATACCTTCCCAAGTGTCACGTGCACGGAAATATACTTCACCATGACACAAACCTAGCACACCTACCTCACCCTTTTGGTAATTATTTGAGCAAAAATTTCTATGTCGAATCGAACACTTATTCAAAAGCATGATCACGGTTCCGGTAACATGTTCTAACCGATGACACGGGTTCCAATGCATATATACGGTTCTAACCGAGAATGAATAAATATGACATTTAAGATTTTATTGTGTAATCGTTATAGATATATATGTAAAGCATCGATGTTATGAACCAATTTAACATTGAAGAATTTGAAGAAATTCTCCTTTTTTTTTTTTTTTTTTTAGAAGCAAATTCAAGAATTTAAAGGTACGTATGGTTTTCTTACATAACTATAGTTTACAATATACCTTCACTCGAAAAGTTGTGGAAATTGCTCGCGAATCTCCGCTTCACGCTCCCATGTGGCTTCCTCTGAAGAATGGTTCCGCCACTTCACGAGTACTAAGGGAATGTTCTTTGTCCGTAAGATTTGTTCTTTACGATCCAAGATTCGTATCGGTTCCTCAACCAAGGATAGGTCTTCTTGGAGCTCAATGGGCTGGTAGTCCAATACGTGAGTCGGGTCCTTAACATATCTTCGTAACATGGACACATGAAACACGTTGTGCATTTCCGATAGCTGCGATGGCAAAGCTACTCGATAGGCAACCTCGCCGACTCGGCCCAATACCTCGAAGGTCCAACATAGCGCGGACTCGCTTCCCACGCTCCCAAAACGCATCACGCCTTTTGTAGGAGAGATTTTGACAAATCGTTATCTCCCACCTTAAACTCAACATGGTTTCTTTCGATTAGCGTAGCTCTTCCGCGACTTTGAGCAATGCGTAGTCTCTCACGGATTAACCGAATTTGTCTTGATTCTCCACGATCTCGGGACCTAAAATGAGTTTCTCACCCACTTCTTCCCAATTAAGCGGAGACCTGCACTGTCGTCCATACAAAGCTTCAGTAGGGTGCCATCGATGCTACTAGCACATGCTTATTATTGTAGGAACTCGATCTAAATGTTGGTCCCATGACCCTGAAAATTCAACATGCAAGCACGTAACATATCTTCTATAATCGATTCACCTCTCGACCGCCCATCGGTGCGAGGATGGAATGTCAGATTATAATCGAGCCTAGAGCCCATTCCTTCTTGAAATCGCTACAAACCGAGATGTGTACATCGGGTCTCTATCGAGACGATCTTGGATACCATGCAACCTAACTATCTCCTTGATGTATAATTCTGCGAGCTTGTTGGCGTGTATACGACGATTATAAGGAAGGAAGTGCGGACTTAGTCAATCGATCCACAATGACCCAGATGGCATTGTATTTTCTTAATGTTCTTGGCAATCCCAAAATAAAGTCCATAGAAATAGCCTCCCATTTCCACTCAGGTATCGGTAGTGGTTGCAACACCATTTCGATGATCTACCTTTACTTGTTGACACACAAGACATCTCGAGACATACACAGCGACATCTTTCTTTAAACCTCTCCACCAGAAGCTTTTCTTTAAGTCTTGGTACATCTTGGTACTGCTAGGGTGAATAGCGTACATAGACTTATGAGCCTCTTCCAAAATAGTGTCCAAGCTCAAGATTAGTTGGTACGCATACCGGTTTCTAAACAACAAAGTGCCATCATCTTTGATAGAAAAATCTATTTTACTTCCCCAATCACATCCGTCGATAGCCATAAGTTCATCATCCGTCATCCAAGTCTACGAATGTTCTCATAGAGGGTCGAATCTAATCACCGCCGTAGCCATTAATGCACCAACCTTTTACGTCAAATCTCATGCTACTTAGAGCCATATCTTCCAAAGATGCCATCGTCGCACCCTTGTGGTGAGATGTGATAATGCGAGAACTTTCGACTTAACGATCGCCACTCGCTTTGCTTTCTGGGGTGATCTTGGATGGTACAATCATAATCTTTCAAGAACTCCATCCATCGACGTCTCATATTCAACTCCTTTTGTGAGAAGAGATACTTGAGGCTCTTATGATCGGTAAATATATCAAGGTCTCCCCATAAAGGTAATGCCTCCAAATCTTCAAAGCAAAAATCATCACGCCAACTCAAGATCATGCGGTAATTCTTCTCATGGTCTTTCAAATTGCTCTACACCCATAAGCAATGACTCTCTCATTCGTTAAGCTACACACTAAACCCCATATGATGCATCACTATATATTGCAAAGCCTCCCACACGATGGTATATAGCGCAATCGAGTCAATCGCTTCTTGAGTTTCAAAACTTTGCTCACACCGCCTGTCCAATCAAATTTAGTATTCTTCTTCGTAAGTTGTGTAAGAGGACCGATATCTTGAGAAGCCCTCCACAAACCTTTCAGAGTATCCCGCCAAACCGAGGAAACTACGAACCTCTCAGAACGGTCTTTTCGCCCAATTCATCACCGACTCAATCTTGGTGGTCAAATGTAATACCGGTCTCGGAGATAACATGGCCTAGGAAATGACTCGCCAAGCCAAAACTCACACTTACTAAGTTTTGCATATAACGATCTCTAAGGGTTTGTAGAGCCACTCGCAGATGTTGCTCATGTTCTTCTCAAGCGTCTTTGAATAGATGAGGATGTCATCTACAAAAACTACTACAGACTTGTCCAAATGTGACTTGAATATCCGGTTCATCAAGTCCATAAATGACGCGGTGCGTTTGTCAACCCAAATGGCATGACCAAGAACTCGTAGTGCCCATATCGTTCGAACGCCTTCAATGTCTTCGACTTAACTTTCAACCGATGGTAGCTCGACCTCAAGTCGATCTTCGAGAAGAACCTTGCTCCTTATCGATCGAGCAGATCATCAATTCTTGGAAGTGGATAACGGTTCTTAATTGTCAACTTATTTAGTGGCGGTAATCGATGCAAAGCCGCATTGAACCTCTTTCTTCTTCTTTACAAATAGAACCGGTGCTCCCCGGTGACACACTCGGTCTAATAAAGCCCTTATCTAGCGCCTCAAGTCGCTCCTTCAACTCTTTCAATTCTGCGCAGCGCCATTCGACACGGAGTTTTGATCTTGGTTCGACGCACTAACTCAATCGCAAACTCAATCTCCCGCCGTGGTAATCCGTAGATCTTCGTGAAAACATCTCAATACTCGCAAGCAATCGTAATATCTCGTAATATTTTCTTCTCCTCCTTATGATCTTGCAAGTAGGCCGATAACCATAACACCGCTCTCATCATACGGCCCGCTCGAATGGCGTAGATAAACGGTATCACACAAGATTTGACTCGCAAAATCGAAAAGATTTTCTCTTTGCTAATGTTACAATCTTTCAAGACAATCCACGCCATGGTAAGTAGATAACCAATCCATCCCTAGTATCACATCGAACCCTTCCATGCTCAAAATGATCAAATCACCAATCGTCCGTGGTCTTCAATCATCACAATCATCGATTGACACATGGTATCGGTGCTCACCGAAGTTGTTCGAGGATTGTGAACACCACAACATCACCAACATTGATTGTAAAGACAATTACAAACAGACTAGTGATTCTCGACCTAACGACATGACTCGATGCGAACTCATCGGTCACTAGTTCTCATGGGTCCTTAGAGAATCTAAAAACCATGGCTCTGATACCAACTGTGACGACCCGACTTTTCCAATCCCTCAGGTATAGGAAAGGCCGGTTCGCCAACCTATCGAATAAACGATAAGCCAGACAAACAGGGCACATATCAGAGTAAAGCGCAATAAATATCCATAGCTAAAATAAATGCGGAAGCAATTAAAAGTAAAGAACCACCGATGATGGCCGACCATCATCAAAACATGGCTCATAACAGAAATCAATGTCAAATATAGAACTATGGTATCCAACTAAAATGGGCCCACAAATTCATGTCTAACTCTCACCACAAATAAGAAAATCAGTAAGTTCTATACTGGGAAAAACTCCTCAGGAGGAACCTCAAGCTCTTCCTCAGGCACGTAGTCGATCACCACAAACCGAATAGCCACGTCAATACCTGAACCTGTGACGTATAGTCGGAGTGAGCTAACCAACAAAGCTCAGTAGAAGAAAGACATCTACGACATTTTACTTTAACTAACATGGTTTCAAAACAAATATCGGAATATAGCTTGTCAAACATATAAGCAGATAATAAACTGAATTTAGGTGCGGAAATCATATGTAAGATTTATTTCTAAATGTGTGAAAAACAGCCAAGAACAGATGCAGTGTTTCAGTGTCTTAGTTTCACTAACTTCTATATGCAAAGTTCAGTAATTCATGACTTAATCATCAACTTAAAATACCTCCCGAGTAAACTATATCTCGAGAGCAGGAATATAGCCGATGGGAACCCCTACCTACCATCGTCGTTCATGGACCCTTTTTCAGGATGCAACAAGCTCGTGCGTAATGAGGGAAACTTGTGCGAAGTTGTTCAGAATTTTTGAGGGTCGCTCAGTCAATCATAAAACAAATGCGATACTAATATAATCGATGGAAGTCTCTTATACATAGTTCGTGTTCTTGATTTCGATCTTCGTAGCTTAAGCGATTCAGTTTCGTGATTCGTAGATTTAGATTTTTAGTCATTCATATCAATTTCAATTTACAGATGTGATTTCAATGGCATATGCAAGTTCAAAGATTTTAATTCAAAATATCCATGCGAATTAAAATAAAATACTGTAAAGATGAGATTCTCCTACCTAAAACTCGGAGTTATGCGAAGTCAAGCAAGGTCCTATTGATGGCCTCTCGCCCTCAATCTACATCACAATATACGTTCATGCATTAAGATAAACTCTAATTACTAATAATACAGACCTATTTAAGCGTTTCCTCAAAAACAAGTCAAAACAGGCAAGTTGCGCCAATCCTAGAATTTGATGTAACATTCTCATATTTGTTTTACCATCAAGACGATTGATTCATGAGTTGGTCAAAACACGAGAGTTGTATATTTTTCTATTAGCTTTCCAACGCAAAAAGAATCGTCTTAATCGGAGTTCGGGATAAAAAGTTATGGCCAAAATACCGAGGCTATGTCTGTTGAAGAGTTTGGCCGAATTTCACGAAAATCTGGGAAAAATGATCCTATCGATTTTGGGCCTAATTTCTATGTTTTTAAGACCCGAAATTTATCAAAACTTAAGAAAAAATTAGGGTTTTCTTTTTAAGAAATAACTGAATAATTTAAGATGGATTTAGAGGCACCCACCTGTTGAAGCGTGATTCGAATCCTACGATGATTTGGGTTGATGGAGATCGGATTCGAGAGACGATATGCCCGAGTCTTTTCGCGAGAATTCCTTTCTTACGATAAATTGGTCGCAGCGATGAGAAACTTTGATGGTGTAAGATTCTCTGATAAGATCGAAAATCGATAGAGATCCGACGAGGAATTATGAAAGATGGCACTTTCAGAGCTTTTGCAGAGAAGAGGGAATAAGAAAGACAACTGAGAGAAGAAGTAAATATATATCTAATTCCCTGTATAGGTTAACTCTAATTAAGATTTTCCGTATAAGATTTAATAAAATAGTAGTTTTTACACGCAAGTAGAATTCATACGTGACTTGAAAAGCTTGAGAAGAGGTTTTGCTCCAGCGCTTTGTGTAAGCACCAAGGTAAATGGTGATTCTCTCCCGAATTTATAATTGTGCCCTTTAACCCGCTTCACTCTTCAAACGGGCATAACTTTTTATATTCTTATCGAAAATCGATAAATTATATATCGTTGGAATCGTATCGACAAGTACTCCGCAATGAGGCTAATATTGATATGTATATAAAAAATTAGACTATTTCTAAAGTGTATATATTCCGGTGTGGAGCGTTAGCACCACGCATTGTGTGGTACATCATCTAATACCATTAAATAAAATTCAAAAATCTGGGTTATTACAAGAATAGTATGTGGTTTGTTAAAGGAAATCTAAGGCTGTGTTTGGAAATGAAAAAAAAAAAAGAGAATCCGGGCATGTTGAAGAATCCGGGCATATTGAATTAACAGCCACAGAGCCTGGAAAATTCGACTGTCGATTTCAAAATTGACTGTCGAAATTGGAAATCGACTGTCGAATTGGAAAAATCGACAGTCGAAATGAGATTTTAAGCTTAAAACAGGGTTTTGAAATTCGATGGTCGATTTTAGAATCGACCATCGAATTTCAAATTCGACCATCGAATTTGAAATCGATGGTCGAATTTTGTCCAGCTTTTGACTTTTAAGAGTTTGGTTGGATTTTTATTTGTAAGCCTTTGCATTTGATTTTTGGGTTCTATATTAACACTGAGGGTGTTAATATATGTAGGTTTTGACAATTGGGAGTCCTTGGAAAGGACTGCTTGTTCATGCTTTTGAATTTTCTTGGTTAAGGTAGGGGAATCCTAATTATTATTTGCATAAATTTATAAGCATAAACTGTTATAGACCATTTCTTTTAGAAGCAAAAAAATTTGGAAATTCCGTTGCACACAGTATAATTAAAACCTTGAACATATGACACAATCCGAAAATTGTAAACCTTGTCATAAATAAGAATCTTTGGAAATCAGAACCTCAGCTAAATTTTGAATCAGAACATCAGCTAAATTTTGAATCAGAACATCAGTTAAATTTTGAATCAGAATTTCGAATCAGAACCTTAAAAAAATCAGAATTATGTTATGAATAATAAGCTTTGATATGTATTAGCATTTACATTTGATTTATGGTTCATAAGTACGATGCCCTAGATTCTACCAACCGTGTTGACGGTAAAACTTTGGCGCAAGTTTCCCTCATAGCGTAGGGGCTTGTTGCATTTTCGAAATGGGTTCATGAACGACGATGGTCAGTAGGGTCTTCCCATCGGTCACGTAGTCTGCTCTCATGCTATAGGAAATTTGGGAGATAAAATTAAGTTATAAAAATTTAACACAAGAAGCATGCTAAATCAGAACATTTTGAACACTTTAGAGTATATTTCAGTTTTGACTCAGGATTAGAACTGGAGATTTAATTTGAAAAGCATCATTGAAAAACCATATTTGATCCGATTCCGTCTTTTGAAAACCTTTACTTATAAAGAAATGCAAATAGATCTGTCTTCCTCTATTGAGCTTGGCTGTTAGCTCACCCTCGACTATATGGTCAGACTGACCTTGGGTCAGAGGATCCGGAGGACTCCGATTATATTCCCGAGGAGGATTTGGACATACCAGCTGAGGAGTTCTTCCCGTGATCTTAGATTCTGTATTTATGTATTTTGTCTGGATATTATTTTTGGATTGATGAGCCTTAGGCTATTATTTTTTATCTTTTGATATCACTCGAGGAACCATTATTGTGAACCTCTATTTTAGGTGATCGGATTGGCCATCACCGGTGGTTCCTTTTGGTTCCTCACAGTGATATATCTAATTTTGTTATATGAAGCTTTTGTTTTTGGATTAACAATGTTGCCTCTGTCTTTAGACCTTTGTTTATGTTGCCGGCTTCTGTTTGTTACGGCTTATTGAGAAATCAATAAGTTGATGAACCGGCCTTTCCTATACCTTAGGGATTGGAAAAGTCGGGTCGTCACAGTTGGTATCAGAGCAAGGCTCTAGGTTCAGAGTCTTAGGACTAGGGGTTAGATTATTTCTAACAATTTATTACTGATCAATTGTTATTGTTTGTTTAACAATGACAGATCAGCATGCCTCCACGATTTAGAGGCAGAGGTATAGAGGGACCTCGTGCTGCATGGAGGAGATAGATGAGGCGTAGGCACCTCATATGGCGTAGGGCGAGTTGCTTCGCCCTAATGCAGAGCCTTTGGGAGCTGCTAGGCAAGATAGAGGAAATGTGGACGAGGTGTTGGCAGCCTTGGCTACTAACATGGCCCAGTAGACTGCAGCCATTGACCGGCTGCATCGAGATGTGGATGAGACCTCCTACATTCTCAGGGCAGACGGATCCTATGGAGGTGAGGCATGGTGGATGAGATAGAGAAAATATTTGAAGTGTTGCGATGTACCGATGTATAGAAAGTACTGCATCTTTCAAACTTTTGGGCGAGGCCAGCCCGTGGTGGAAGTCTGTTTCCAGGATGAGAGAGCAGGACTACCCCAATACTCCATGGACTTGGGCAGAGTTCGTGGAGACATTCAACGATCAGTACTTTCCGAAGATCGTACGTAATCAATGGGAGGTCCAATTTATCGAATTGAAACAGAATGAGATGTCGGTGCGCGAGTATGGCGCAGAATTTGATAGACTTTCCCGATTTGCACCCTTGCATGTGGCCACTGAGCTGATGAGAGCTCAGAAATTTCAGAGAGGTTTGAGGCCGAACATTCAGGAGAGGGTGTCTATGTGGGAAATGGAGACGTATGCTGGCGTGATGTCCAAGGCCCTCATTGCAGAGGAAGATATTCAAAAGCAGTACTTGAGGCGAGAGCAGGGTAATAAAAATAGGTTTGGTCAGGGACAGCAGAGTGCTTCAGAGCAGGTGAACAAAAAGCCGAGGTTCTCTAAACCTCCTCCCTACCCTAGTCAGCCACCATATTCTAGGCCGGCTGTTGCTTCAGGACCAGTGACGTCTTCCTATCAGAGCCTCAGAGTTCGTCACCAGGACGACCTTTCAGAGTCGGGAGCACTACTGCGAGTGGAGCTTCTGTGGCTCAGGGTTCAATGAGAGGATCAGCTGTTACTCCTGTTTCTACCCCAGTGTATGCAAGATGTGGGAAACCACATAAGACAGAGGATTGCAGACGGAACACTGGAGGATGCTTCAGGTGTGGACAGGTTGGTCACATGATCAAGGATTGTCCTACTATTGAGAAAGGACGGACTACGACGGTCTCTATGCAGAAGTCGACACGACCTACAATTCAAGGTCGGGCTTATGCGGTGACTGCACAGGATGCCCAAACGTCGAATGACGTCATTCAAGGTATCATTAAAGTTGAGACGTTAACTATGCATTGATTCAATTATTATTGTTTAAATCTACATACAAGTCAATTATGTTAAAATACATAGGAATCATTGCATATAATTAACAAACTTTTTAACTAAAGGTACACTTATGATGAGTAGTCGAGACGACGTGGATAAAATTGAAGCACGAGTACTTATAGACCCTAGGTCTACACACTCGTTTATTACTCCTTCCTTCTCAGAGAAGTTGGGTATTACTCCCGAACCCCTTGCTTTCATTCTAGATGTCAAGATTCCTACGGGGAGTTCGGTGTGCACTGATACAGCATGTCAGTCAGTCATCGTGATGATTGATGAGCACGAGACATTGACCGACATGATTACGTTGAGCATGGAAGGGTTCGACGTCATTCTCGAAATGGATTGGTTGGCAGCTTATCACGAGAGCGTGGACTGTCTTCGGAAGATAGTGACCTTCCGACCGCCAAAGCGAAAATCCTTCCAATTCTGTGGAGTCAAATCCAAGGTTGCGCCGTTAGTTTCAGCCATTAAAGCTGAGCGTATGATGAAGAATGGTTGTAGTGGGTATCTGGCCTATTTGCAAGATTCTACCGAGAAGAAGAACGACTTGGCTCTTATCAAGGTGGTCTGCGATTATCCTGATGTCTTTCTAGAGGACTTATGATCGATTTTAAGTGTAACCCTTGCAAGTGCACAAGATCTATTGCAGTATGGCAAGAACAAAGGTGTCGAACCCACAGGGAAATCTTGAATTTTAATTAATTCTTTCAGAGATTTAAAAACGTCCCCAAGGAAGTACCAAAGGGCAGATTCAATTTAACCAAAAATTTATCACTTTTTCCTAAATGCAGAAAAATAAATTAATCTAAATAACTAATTACCGATGAATCTAAGAATAATATTTAAATAAGATCAAGAAATATGCTACCCCAGATTTGTACCCCCATTTCATTAAAGAATCATTCACACCATCACCATCATTCATTCATAAAAATGATTTGAAATAAAGTATGATCATCAATCCGGCATACCCTATCTAAAAATAATGACTCAGCCTATCATTGCAGTATGAGTCATGTAAGAAGCATAGCGTATCTCGTGATGTGTAGATCAAAATAATAAAAATATTAGACTATGGTATTAATCATAAATATGGGTACTTATCTGGGGATCGCATCTTTCCCGATCTCATCGATGAAGCTCATCTTTGGTGTATGATCTCCTTGTTCATTCAAAGCCATTCCTCTTTTTATTTCTTCCAAAAATCTTTGGTTACAATGTCTTTTCCTAAATACAATCTATGAATGTAAAAGAAAGACAGTGCAAATCCTCAGTACAATCTACCCAAATCAATCCCTAGAAGAAGGAGAAAAGAAGAACTTTTAAAAAGATGCCCAGAGGAGTCTAAAACCAAAAATAATAATGAATAAATAATCCTCTAAAAAATTCTCTCCAAAAACTCTAAAAAAAAGAAAAGCTAAAACTAACTCTCTAATTATCTATCTCTAATTTTTTTGCTCTAATTCCTATCTCTAATTCTTCCCTCTAATTCCTATCTCTAATTCTTGCTCTAATTTTTGCTCTAATTTTTCGAAGTGTTTGATCTGTTTTAAATAGAGCCAAAGTTTCCCAGCCACAGAGGTGTTCCAACTCAAAAATTTAGGGTCGATTAATTGACCCAATAGGGTCGATGCATCGACCTCCAAGATTTTCGTGAATTCCCGCCGAACTTTACATCAGACACTGCTTCAGTATTTTGGCCATAACTTTCTGTCCCAAACTCGGATTGAGGCGATTCTTGCGCCGTTGGAAAGCTGATCGAACGATATACAACTTTTGTGTTTTAATAATTTTATAATTCGGCCGTCTTGAATATCCAAATTGATCTACAAGTCGCACCAAGTTCTCAATAACCCAAAGTTGCAGTGTTTTGCCATTATTTTCAGAATTCTTGGGCTGTTTTCTGCACTTGGCTTGTATTTATCTGAAACACTTTAAATCTAATAATTCTTATCAGATAGCCTTCATCGGATAGCTAAATATAGGTATCTAGTGGTGAAATATCATCATATTTCACTACTCATCAACTTACCTGGATTACCACCTGACCGAGAGATTGAGTTCGCGATTGAGCTAGCGCCGGGTACAGAACCGTTATCTAAAGCTCCATATCGGATGGCGCCTGCTGAGTTGAAAGAGCTCAAGGAACAGCTTCAGGAGCTGTTAGACAAAGGCTTTATACGACCGAGTGTCTCTCCTTGGGGTGCACCGGTTCTATTTGTGAAAAAGAAGGATGGATCGATGCGTCTGTGTATCGATTATAGGCAGCTCAACAAGATGACGATTAAGAATCGTTATCCTCTTCCGCGGATAGACGACTTGTTTGATCAATTGCAGGGTGCAAGGTTCTTTTCGAAGATTGATTTGAGGTCAGGCTATCACCAGCTCAAGATCAAGGCGGAAGATATATCCAAGACTGCGTTTCGGATGCGTTATGGCCACTATGAGTTTCTAGTGATGCCATTTGGATTGGCAAATGCGCCTGCATCTTTCATGGACCTGATGAACAGGGTGTTCAAACCACATCTTGATAAATGTGTGGTAGTTTTTGTAGATGACATCCTCATCTATTCGAAAACCAGAGAGGAGCATGTGCAGCATCTGAAGATGGCTCTTCAAACACTCAGGGACCATCAGTTGTATGCCAAACTCAGTAAGTGTGAGTTTTGGCTTGAGCAGGTCAGTTTCTTGGGCCACATAGTCTCTGAAGCGGGTATCTCAGTGGATCCTACAAAGATAGATTCTGTGGTGACATGGGAACAACCTACGACAGTTACAGAGGTCCGAAGTTTCCTTGGTTTGGCAGGGTACTATCGGCGATTTGTCGAGGGTTTCTCGAAGATATCGGGTCCACTTACACAGCTCACAAGAAAGAATGCTAAGTTCATTTGGGCGAGCAGTGTGAGCGAGCTTTCAGAGTTAAGCGTCGCTTGACTACGACACTGTGCTTGCTATACCTTGGCGGTGGAGGTTTTCGATCTATAGTGATGCTTCCTATGGCGGATTAGGCTGTGTGCTTAATCAACACGAGCGGGTCATTGCGTATGGTTCTAGGCAGTTGAAGGACCATGAAAGAAACTATCCGATGCATGACTTAGAGCTAGCAGCAGTTATATTCGCCTTGAAGATCTGGCGACATTACCTCTACGATAAAATCTTTGATATATTCACCGATCACAAGAGTCTCAAGTACCTCTTCACTCAAAAGGACTTGAATATGCGGCAGCGACGATGGATGGAGTTCTTGAAGGACTATGATTGCTCGATTCAATACCATCCGGGAAAGGAAAATGTCGTTGCTGATGCACTTAGTAGGAGGTCTTCAGCACAGTTGTCACATCTTGTTAGCCGGATCCAGAGATGGAAGCTTTTGGAGGATATGGCTTTGGGCAGCTCAAGGTTCGATGTAAAAGGCTCGGGGGCATTGATGGCTACGCTTGTATTACATCCTACGCTCTTCGAGAACATTCGAAAGCTTCAGATGACCGATGATGAGCTGATGGCAATCAGACGAGATGTCGAGAATGGCAGCAAGAAGGATTTCTCCATTCGAGCAGATGGGACCTTGCTATTTCACGAACGGGTATGCGTACCGTCGAGTACCGAGCTTCGGGACACCATTCTGGAAGAGGCTCACAAATCCATGTATGCCATACATCCTGGTAGCACCAAGATGTATCAGGACTTGATGAAGAGTTTCTGGTGGCGAGGTTTGAAACACGACGTCGCTGAGTACGTATCGCGGTGCTTGGTTTGTCAACAGGTTAAGGTTGATCATCAGAATCCTGCAGGTCTATTGCAGCCTTTACCTGTGCCTGAGTGGAAATGGGAAGACATTTCGATGGATTTTATACTCGGGTTGCCGAAGACACTGAGGAAGAACAATGCCATCTGGGTTATTGTAGATCGGCTAACCAAGTCTGCTCATTTCTTGCCATATAATACCACCTATACAGCCATTAGACTTGCAGAGTTATACTTGAAGGAGATTGTTAGACTGCATGGAATACCGGCTAGTATTGTGTCTGATCGAGACCCGTTGTTTACTTCATATTTTTGGCAGAGATTTCAGGAGGGCATGGGTTCTCGTCTTGACTTTAGTTCAGCATTTCACCCACAGACGGATGGCAGACATCATTGAGGACATGTTGAGAGCATGTATGTTGGATTTTCACGGGTCATGGGACCAACACTTGCCTCTGATAGAGTTCGCCTACAATAATAGCTTTCAGTCTAGCATTGGTATGGCTCCGTTCGAGGCTTTATATGGACGGCGGTGTCGATCACCGTTGAACTGGGAAGAAGTGGGTGAGAAGCTCATTATTGGACCTGAGATAGTTGAGTGCACTACCGAGACGGTTCGGTTGATACGCAAGCGACTACGAGTAGCTCAGAGTCGTTAGAAGAGCTATGCCGATCTCAAACGGAGACATGTGGATTTTCAGGTAGTTTTGATATGTCAATGGGTATTTCTTCACTTGGTATCAATTTCATGTGAAATTGACACTAATACTTGATTTTTCAGGTCGGCGAGAATGTCTTTGTTCGGATTTCGCCTACCAAGGGCGTTATGCGGTTCGGAAAATGAGGGAAACTGAGTCCTCGGTACGTTGGGCCTTTTGAGATATTAGGCCGAGTCGGAGAGGTTGCATATCGTGTGGCATTACCGCCGCAATTATCTAGCATGCACAACGTTTTTCATGTGTCGATGCTGCGTCGATACATCCGTGACCCGACTCACGTGCTTGATTACCAACCCATCGAGCTTCAGGATGGTTTAAAGGTGGTCGAAGACCCGATTCGCATTTTGGATCGCAAGGAGCAGATCCTACGCACTAAAAGCATTCCTTTGGTCCTCGTGCAATGGCAGAATCATACACCGGAGGAAGCCACTTGGGAGCGTGAAGCTGAGCTCCGAGACCAATTTCCAAGCCTCTTTGTTTAAATTTTGAGAAATTGTGTGTTGACAGTATGATTCTTGAAATTTTTTTTTATGTATTTACTGGTTATATGAATACTTTTGGCGAGATTTTTGTCGGTCCAATATACAAATTAGGTTGTGCATGTTTAGAAGACTCTACATTATGGAAAATTCAATACTTTTGGGCCTACACCTGGTATGTTCCACACTACTGGCCATGTGAAATAAAATTGGTCCTATAGTTAGCTACTTCCTTAAATTTCACTGAGCCAATTGACCTTGATACAGATGTCATGGCCCTATATATAAATATATATTATTTTGTACATGTTTAACAATTTTTGTTTTTGTGTTACGTTGTGGAATTCCTGAACATTTTACGAGCCGCCCAGACCCGGACTTGTTGTTTTTCCGAATAGTTATATGAAATAGTTTGGCCAAAATTGCTTAGCCTATTCTTTAATTTTCTACGCCAATTTCGGCTGTGATAATGCAGTCATAGTCCGATAAGGTGATGGGAATGAAATGGGATCAAAGAAGGTCCATTTAGACCCAATGGGATGGTTGGAATTCCAAAAATTTTGAAAATTTTTAAAGACAACAGTGTAACAAAAATTCGACTGTCGAAATGCAAAATCGACCATCGAATTTATGTGAACTTTCAAGCCATTTTCAGCCAAAAACAGGACCTGAGAAGTCCTGAGAAAATCAACTGTCGATTTCAAAATCGACCATTGATTTGGGAAATCGACCATCGAATTTGAAATCGATGGTCGAATTTATCGATTTAAGTTTGGGGTTTAAATTTTTTTTTGCATTTCGGGTTCCAGATTTGGGGGTTTTGAGCTTAGGGTTTTGAGGGGTTTTGGCGATTTTGGTGTGTATCATCCATTTCGGCCGACTTTGGGGGAGGGATCCAGTGCAAATTGGACAAGGGGCTTCGATTTTACCTTGTGGAAACCAGATTTGGGCTTTTTATAGGTAATCTCCTCCCACAGCTACTTTCTTTGGGGATTTTTCGTCCTCTGTCTGTTATTTTTCTTTTTCTGTATATTTTTGTTCAATGGGGCCTAAGAAGCAGACCCCCATTCGAAATCCCACCTCCAAGCGACCAGCTTCTAAAGCTGCGTCTACAAGCCGCTCAAAACAGCCCACAGAACCACCACAATCGGTTCCACTACCCACTGTTTCTCCAATGCCTGAGCAGCCCAATGAATTTTGGAGCATTAAAGGCTTCACTACGGAATATTTGTTTCACCTGGAGTTATTTGACCAGCAAACGACCACACAATGGGCGGGTGAATACCTTGAAAAAGCCAAATTGACCTCCCTGTGCACATCTTTTAGCGACCATTTCTATCCCCGACTCGTGCGCCTATTTTATCGAAGACATGAGCCGAAGACGGGAAAAGAATATATACGGAGATTGATGGCGCGATTATACTTTTGATCTAGAGGATATGGTCAGGCATTGCAATGCCCTTTAAATCACTCCCAAACCATGGGTTTAGGTCCTCCTTCCCCAAACCGGTTTGTTTTGAGGATGTAATTACGCAAATGACGCAAGGTCATGGGTCCCAGAATCCATCGTCACGGTCCATATGCCGGAGACCATGTGGATCTTGGATAAAATTTTAAAGGCCACCCTTTACCCTTTTGGTCATCAATCTGAGCGCACCGGTCCCCTCCAACAAATTCTATTTGCGGCCTATAAGGAGCGATGGTTTAGTGCTCCTGGCGTCCTTTTCAAAGGAATTATCAAAGCTCGAGAGAAAATGGGTAAACATGTGAAGAAACCGTTGAAGACTATGCCCTATGCTCGCTTAATTTCAGTGATGATTGAGAACTACCGAGCGGGCCCTGCTTATGATATCCTTCCTACTGAACCCAAATCCACAGCGGGTCGAAAAATTTATAACTTGGTCAATTGGGGTCAAACCTACAGTAGGTTGGTAAAGACTCCAAAGGATGCAGAGGCACCTGATACAGCTAGTGAGGACGATGATGACCCTACTCATTCTATCCCTGACACTGCTACCACTGCACCTCCTCAGCCCCCACAGAGTGACATCCTTACACTCTCCGAGTTCATCCGACAGATGACCGCCATGAGCCATCAGATTCAAGAGCTCACCCACCACACCAGCTCTATGCGTCAGGAGTTGGATGTCCACGGCGGCGCTCTCTCTTATCTGATGCAGCACGCGTTTCCAGAGGATTACACTACGTATATGGCCGATATCCGTGCCTCAGTATATCGCCCTTCGACATCGGGCGCTGGTACTAGCATGCCTTCTGCGGCCAGGGCGGATACGGGTGATGATGATGCTGCTGCGAGCGATGGTACTTCGGATCGGGCGGGTCCATCTTCTGCCGAGGATTGTTATCATACTTGGGGGGGGGGGTTTCTGGTTTATTTATGGTGGTTATGGTCTGTATTTATTTCACAGTCTGGATTATTTAGGACCTGGTGGTCCTTCTTTTGTTATCTTTTATCTTTTCTGTCTTTTGCTTTACTTTGGATACTCTGCTTATCTTGTTTGTATATAGTTCAGTTCGATACTTGTTTTCATCTTTAGATATGCGTTTTGGATCTCTATGTGCGTTGCTTTTGCTGTCATTTTTGGTATATGATTCCGTTCGATGCTTGTGTGGATTTACTCTTATGTCACTTTTGTACTTCCTGTTTCTTTGATGGCTTTTCATTCTCTTTATGGCTTTCATACGTCACTGTGCATCGGTCTCCCGGCACGTGACGCTTAGGGTGTGGGTATCCATGTACGGATGCAATCCCCTATGGCTTTTAATGCCACATGCAGTACATCCATGTTACTACGGATCCCATCCCTTGGCTTGCGTGCCCTGTGGGATCGAAACACGGTGCCCCGTGTTTTCTATTCTTTTATTGTCTGGTATGTGTTATGTTCAATTTTCGCGGACGAAAATTCCTAAGGAGGGGTGAATGTAATATCCCTGATATTTTGACCTAATTTCATTTACCTCGGTAAGCGTGCCTAAAAATAATTATGAGATTTTATGGGCTTTTTGGTTAGTTTTGGTTATGATGAGGGACATGACCAAAGGACTTAGTTATGAGATGTGTATAAGTCAGGAAATCAACAACGTACACAATAAGGTTGGTATTTGTGTTTAACGCCGGAAGTTTTGCAAGAATAAATGGATAAGTTGTAAATAAATATATCTAGATTTTTATTTAGAATTTTTATTTTATAAGAAAGAGAGAGGGTGCAAGAGAAGTTAGCTTCTTCCTCTCGTTGGAAATCAAACCTCTAAGGCTTTGCCTCCTTGTTAATCTTAGATCTAGTGATCTTGAGAACCCCTCTTTCCATCTCAACCATTAATTAACCTTGTGCTTGAATTTGGACTGTTTAAACTATTGAAAGAGAAGAGATGTGGAGGGTGAAAATCTGTGTGATCTTGTTGAGTGATGTGGCTGTAGCCTTCCCTTTTTCTGGACTGATTTGAAGATCTAAAACCCTTGAGCTTGGAGATCTTTTCCGAACGTGAATCGGTTCAAAGAAAGCAACAGCTTAAACAACAAGAGGTAGGTCTTTAACACATTCTTTTATCTTTTGAATTCAATTTAGGTTTAGAATAGTATGTGGTTTGTTAAAGGAAATCTAAGGCAGTGGTTTGGAAATGAAAAAAAGGAGAATCCGCATGTTGAAGAATCCGCATATTGAATTAATGACCACGAGCTCGAAAATTCAATCGTCGATTTCAAAATCGATCGTCGAATTAAATCATTGTCAATTGGAAAATCGACAATGAAATGAGATTTTAAGCTTAAAATAGATTGAATTGGCGGTCGATTTTAGAATCCTATCGATTTCAAATTCGACCATCGAATTTGAAATCGATGGTCGAATTTTGTCCAGCTTTTGACTTTTAAGAGTTTGGTTGGATTTTTATTTGTAAGCCTTTGCATTTGATTTTTGGGTTCTATATTAACACTGAGGGTGTCAATATATGTAGGTTTTGACAATTGGGAGTCCTTGGAAAGGACTGCTTGTTCATGCTTTTGAATTTTCTTGGTTAAGGTAGAGGAACCCTAATTATTATTTGCATAAATTTATAAGCATAAACTGTTATAGACCATTTCTTTTAGAAGCAAAAAAATTTGGAAATTCCGTTGCACACAGTATAATTAAAACCTTGAACATATGACACAATCCGAAAATTGTAAACTTTGTCATAAATAAGAATCTTTGGAAATCAGAACCTCAGCTAAATTTTGAATCAGAACATCAGCTAAATTTTAAATCAGAACATCAGTTAAATTTTGAATCAGAATTTCGAATCAGAACCTTAAAAAAATCAGAATTATGTTATGAATAATAAGCTTTGATATGTATTAGCATTTGCATTTGATTTATGGTTCATAAGTACGATGCCCTAGATTCTACCAACCGTGTTGACGGTAAAACTTTGGCGCAAGTTTCCCTCATAGCGTAGGGGCTTGTTGCATTTTCGAAATGGGTTCATGAACGACGATGGTCAGTAGGGTCTTCCCATCGGTCACGTAGTCTGCTCTCATGCTATAGGAAATTTGGGAGATAAAATTAAGTTATAAAAATTTAACACAAGAAGCATGCTAAATCAGAACATTTTGAACACTTTAGAGTATATTTCAGTTTTGACTCAGGATTAGAATTGGAGATTTAATTTGAAAAGCATCATTGAAAAACCATATTTGATCCGATTCTGTAAAGACCCGTATTTTGAACCCGAGTTAGACTGACCCTGTGTGTGTATTCGGCTCGGCAACCGACGTCACCATTTGTTTTGGATTTTTATCTAGATGTGATTGTGCGGACAGATTTTAATTTAGAGCCCATTTGGACCCTCGTGCAAAAGTTATGCACCGACCTCGGTGTAGCCGCTCAACACCGGACTTGAGTTTTAAAATTAGAAGTGTATAATACATAAGATGTGTGTGTGTGTTTTACTTTGTGAGCAATCCTATTACAAGAAGGAATTGCATTCCCGTATTATACTAGGTTTTGTTAAGAGAGGATAGTTACCCAACCGTGTGAAACTCCTTCTTCTCTCTTCTTCAATCATCGTAGGAGATCGGTTTAGAAAACCTCCTTCTCTAGAACCCTCTTTGTTGAAAACACTTAAACCTTAGAAAGAACTTGAATCAACCTTGGATTCGTAGTTGGCTATTGGGAGAGGTTGAGATCATTGGGGGCGTGTTGGAGTTGTCTCTGTGAACTCGTGGGATCGATCGCGGCGCGAATCGTTGAGGAAACCCGTCGGTTTTTATCATCGCTCGAGCAAGGTATCACCGAACTCCAACATTACCTTAGTATTTTAGTCATAACTTTTTATTCCGAACTCTGATTAAGACGATTCTTTTTGCGTTGGAAAGCTAATAGAAAAATCTACAACTTTCATGTTTTGACCAACTCATGAATCAATCGTCTTGAAGGTTAAATAAATATGAGAATGTTACATCAAATCGCTCGAGCGAGCTATTATCATCGCTCGAGCGAGATATCACCAAACTCCGATATTACCTTAGTATTTTAGTCATAACCTTTTATCCCGAACTCCAATTAAGACGATTCTTTTTGCGTTGGAAAGCTAATAGAAAAATATACAACTTTCAGGTTTTGACCAACTCATGAATAAATCGTCTTGATAGTCAAAAAAATATGAGAATGTTACATCAAATCGCTCGAGCGAGCTATTATCATCGCTCGAGCGAGGTATCACCGAACTCCGGCATTGCCTTAGTATGTTAGTCATAACTTTTTATCTCGAACTCCGATTGAGGCGATTCTTTTTGTGTTGGAATGCTAATATAAAAATCTACAACTTTCATGTTTTGACCAATACATGAATCAATCGTCCTGATAGTAAAAAAAATATGAGAATGTTACGTCAAATTCTAGGATTGGCGCAACTTGCCTGTTTTGACTTGTTTTTGAGGAAACGCTTAAATAGGTCTATATTATTAGTAATTAGAGTTTATCTTAATCCATGAACGTATATTGTGATGTAGATTGAGGGCGAGAGGCCATCAATAGGACCTTGCTTGACTTCGCATAACTCCGAGTTTTAGGTAGGAGAATCTCATCTTTACAGTATTTTATTTTAATTCGCATGGATATTTTGAATTAAAATCTTTGAACTTGCATATGCCATTGAAATCACATCTGTAAATTGAAATTGATATGAATGACTAAAAATCTAAATCTACCTGAATCACGAAACTGAATCGCTTAAGCTCAAGATCCAAATCAAGAACGAACTATGTATATGAGACTTCCATCCGATTATATTAGTATCGCATTTGTTTTATGATTGACTGAGCGACCCTCAAAAATTCTGAGCAACTTCACGGCACAAGTTTCCCTCATTACGAGGGCTTGTTGCATCACTGAAAAAGGGTTCATGAGCAGCGATGGTAGGTAGGGGTTCCCATCGGCTATATTCACCGCTCTCGAGATATAGTTTACTCGGGAGGTATTTTAAGTTGAGGATTAAGTCATGAATTACGAACTTTGCATATAGAAGTTAGAGAAACTAAGACACGAAACCGCATACATTCTTGTTTTCACACATTTAAAATAAATCTTACATATGATTTTCGCACCTAAATTGATTTATTATCTTATATGTTTGACAAGCTATATTCGATATTTGTTTTGAAACCATATTAGTTAAAGTAAAATGCCGTAGATGTCTTTCTTCTCTTGAGCTTTGTTGGTTAGCTCACTCGACTATCGTCCACGAGTTCGGTATTGGCGTGGCTATTCGAGTGTGAGGTGATCGACTACGTGCTGAGGAAGAGCTTGAGGTTCCTCTGAGGAGTTTTCGATATAGAACTTACTGATTTTCTTATTTGTGGTGAGAGTTAGACTTGAATTTGTGGGCCCATTTTAGTTGGATACCATAGTTTTATATTTGACGTTGATTTCTGTTATGAGCCATGTTTCGATGATGGTCGGCCATCATCGGTGGTTCTTTACTTTTAATTGCTTCTGCATTTATTTTAGCTATGGATATTTATTGCGCTTTACTCTGATATGTGCCCTGTTTGTCCGGCTTATCGTTTATTCGATAGGTTGGCGAACCGGCCTTTCCTATACCTGAGGGATTGGAAAAGTCGGGTTGTCACAGATTCCGTCTTTTGAAAACCTTTACTTATAAAGAAATGCAAATAGATCTGTCTTCCTCTATTGAGCTTGGCTGTTAGCTCACCCTCGACTATACGTCACAGGTGCTGAGACTGACCTTGGGTCAGAGGATCAGGAGGACTCCGATTATATTCCCGAGGAGGAGTTGGACATACCAGCTGAGGAGTTCTTCTCGTGATCTTAGATTCTGTATTTTGGTATTTTGTCTGAATATTATTTTTGGATTGATGAGCCTTAGGCTATTATTTTTTATCTTTTGATATCACTCGAGGAACCATTATTGTGAACCTCTATTTTAGGTGATCGGATTGGCCATCACCGGTGGTTCCTTTTGGTTCCTCACAGTGATATATCTAATTTTGTTATATGAAGCTTTTGTTTTTGGATTAACAATGTTGCCTCTGTCTTTAGACCTTTGTTTATGTTGCCGGCTTCTGTTTGTTACGGCTTATTGAGAAATCAATAAGTTGATGAACCGGCCTTTCCTATACCTTAGGGATTGGAAAAGTCGGGTCGTCACAGGAAGACACGGGAGCTACTCTCACTTGAGGGTGTTTGGATGTGCGGCTTATGCATTATTTCAGGGAAGTGAACGATCCAAGTTGGATCCAAAATCTAAAAAGTGTGTCTTGATTGGCTATGGTGAAGGAGTTAAGGATTATCGTTTGTGGGATACACAATCTCACAAAGTGATAGTTGAAGAGATGTTACTTTCAACGAAGATGAGTTTCCGATGAAAAAGGCGGAAGACAAACCTCAGTCATCTGGTGAATCTCAGGTAGAAGTTGATGTTGAAAGGCATGATATAGATGAGAAAGATAGTAAAGATGACATAATTTCTCAAGACTTGCAGTCCCAAGTACCGGTTCAGATTATCTTGAGAAGATCAGAGAGGATGAAGAAACGTCCTGAAAAGTTTAAGGACATGGTTCCTTTAACGTAAACTTGCAATTATCACAGAGAATGGGGAACTAGGCACAGTTCCAGAAGCTCGGGTGGATACAGATGCAGTAAAGTGGTAGTTAGCTATGGAAGAAGAATGACAGTTACTTTTGAAGAATGAGACTTAGGATCTCATGAAACTTCCTAAAGGGAAGAGAGCCATCGGTTGTAAATGGGTCTTTCAAAAGAAAGAAGGTGACAAGAGTGAAACTCCAAAGTTTAAGGCAAGGTTAGTTGCAAAGGGGTTTTCTCAGAAAGAAGGTATCGATTATAATAAGATATTCTCTCCGGTTGCGAAACACACATCGATTCGCACGTTGTTGGCAATAGTTGCTCAGAAAGATCTCGAACTAGAATAGATGGATGTGAAAATAACTTTTTTCCATGGAGATCTTCAGGAAGAAATTTATATGGGACAGCCAGAAGGATTTGAAGCAGAAGGGTCAGAATCACTCGTTTGCAGATTGAAGAAATCTTTGTATGGTCTCAAGCAGGCACCCATGCAGTGGTACAGAAAGTCTATGATTCAAGGGATAGTTGCGTTGTCAACTACAGAGGCCGAGTATATAGCGGCTACAGAGGCGGCTAAGGAAGCTTCATGGCTTAAAGGTTTGGTCAGTAAATTTGGTGAGAGCACTGATATCTTCTGTGACGGTCAGAGTATCATTCATTCAGCAAAGAATCAGGTCTTTCATGCTAGAACAAAGCATATAGATGTTCGGTACCATTTTATTAGGGATATGATAGAAGACAGGGAAATATCGATTGAAAAGATCGATACGAAAAAGAACGCAGCGGACATGTTGACCAAGCCAGTTACGCAAAATAAGTTTAGGCATTGCCTAAAATTAACACTTGTCGAAGATGTTGATGCCCGTTGGGGCAATGACGTGGTTGGAGATGAAACCTTGGTGGAGATTGTTGAATAAGGTTTAATCCCAACCATCGATGTCAATCGATTGACGCTGAAAAGTCAATTGATTGACTGTTGACCGGTGTCAATCGATTGAGGTTGGGAAGTCAATCGATTGACTAATGGGTGTATGCAGATCCATAAGTTTACTTTATTGGCTATTTTTGGAAGTTTACTTTAGCCAAGGTTTCCTAATATAATTAGGAGACTTAATTGGAAGTGTTTTGAATACTTGAAAGTCTTAGAGATTTGGGAGTTACGTTTCCAAAAAGGAGCTTGGAGCCTATTGGTAGAAAGCTTTCTCAAGAGATCTGGAGAGAGCTTGGTGAAAGTTTCATGTGAGAATACTTTGAGAGAAAAAGTATTGAAGAATAGCTTGGGGATTGAAGATCTGATTGAAGCCGTTCTTGTGTCGAAATAGTGATTATATTCCGGTAGATCTCTTCTCTATTATTTGAAGGTGTAACGACCCCGAAAATTAGAACACGAGCCTGACTGCTTTGATCTACGTGCCCAGTACGGAAATCGAGGTTGATTCAAAAACTTTCGAGTTATATTAATTTAAATAACGTGGCACTGTGATGAGATGAAATCACGTATAAAATTTCGTATAGATCCTAGATGTGTAGAGGATAGGTGGAACACGCTGCGCAGAAGCAACTGTGTTCATGCTTCACACCGGAACAGATACCAAGGGCAAAACAGGGATTCTGAATTGAGAGGTAGCTTATAGAGGAAGGAAAGGGAGACAAGAGAGGAGAGACTTCCACTCTTCTTCTCCTTCATCCCCTTGCCCTACGTGCTCCATAGGTTGGAGATTGTGCTAAGAAAGTGTGAAAGAGATCCCTTGTGAGAGAAGAAAAGGGTTAGCAAGAGAGAAGATGAGGGATTTCTAAGCTAGAGGAGCTAGACCTAAGTGATTGAGTTACCTGGGGTTTAAGATTGGTGTGAGAGACCTTGATCCGACGAACCAGAGCTGAAGAGCTTCTCGCCGGATCCGGATCGAGGAAGAGCTCCGAGATCTAGGTTTGAAACCCTCTTTTCGGGTCATTGCCGGAACCCCAAGAAACCCACGAACAAGGTGAGTTGTGTAGGTTAAATAGGGTTAAATGAGTAGTTTAAAGGGTGTGTTTATGATGTATTAATGGTGATTGCACAACCATTAATGGAAAGAGAGCAAAAAAGGGAAGGAAGGTGAACTCCATTAATGACAGCTTTGCTGTCATTGGTGATCGATCACCAAGGTGGTGATCAATCACTGAGGGTTGGTGATCGATCACCAAGGGCTGGTGATCGATCAATCTGTATAAACTTATGGGGAACAGAGACCCCAGAGAGTTGAGAAGTTGAGGCCCGAGGTGGAGATCGATCACCAAGGTGGTGATCGATCTACAATGAGTTGGTGATCGATCACCAAGGGCTGGTGATCGATCAATCTGTATAAAAATTTATGTGGACAGAGAGAGGAGTTTTGAAACTTGCTGTGGTGATCGATCACCAAGGTGGTGATCGATCTACAATGAGTCTGGTGATCGATCACCAAAGTGGTGATCGATCTACAATGAGTTTGGTGATCGATCTACTATGGGTGGTGATCGATCTACAGTGGGTGGTGATCGATCACTCACCCCTGTTTTTGTCTGTCTTGACTTCATGAAGTAGACACCGGATATTGTCTTGGGTAGTTCTCACATTCCTAACACTTAATGTCTTGTGCATATGGTATAGGATAAACCACGACACGTCGAAAAAGCTTTGGTTTTGCTTAGAAGATAAACCGACACGAGTGGGGAAAATTCAACTTAAAGTGTATCTAAATTTAATTGCATGATATCTTAACATTGTATTTATCGATTGAAGCATGCCCGCATATGCATTAAACTCGATTCCGTATTCGATATCATTTTACATTCTTTGCATATGCTCTGATAATCTGCTCTGATAATCTGATTCATGAGGTAATGAGTATGTATTTGATTTGAGGTTTAATATTCAGACGATCCCCACCGACTCGGCGGTATATCCGTTTCTTGCACAATGTGCAGTTGCTTGAAAATCCTCGGCAAAATATGCACTCCATGTGTGGGGCATTATTGCATTCCTGAAAATTGTTCATTGAACGACGATTGGTTGGGGTTTCCTATCGGCACAAATCTGGCTACCACGTGATATTTATACACCGGAGTTAGTTAAGTTAGAGATATGTATGATTTAAGTCTTTTTTATCTAATAAGCATAGCATCTTCTTGATTCAAGTTCATATTTTTGCCAGTTATGCATTCTGATTTCCTGCATGTTTGAGCATCAATCTATATCGGTTCAGCTTTGTTTCACTTATCGATCTAAGATATGTTCTGCAATCATGTTTAATAATTTAGATGTAAATTAATTGAAATTCTTCTACTGAGCTAGGATGTAGCTCACCCTGCTTTCTGAAATCTTTTAGGTTCTGAGGCTGCAGTGCCCGGCACCGAGAGTGACCCGGATTATCAGCCGGATCCCGAGGCGGGCGGCATTTAGGAGATGTACGCCCAGGCGGACGAGTTTTATCCGTAGCCTGGGTATTGATGCCCGACATTTTGTATTTTTGATCTTTTGGATTACTGTGTGCCTGGTGGCCACCTTTGTATAAACGTATATAGTTATGCATTTACTTATTTTTTGTTAGTCCACATTCCATTTCGGAACCACTATCGGGAACCATTGTTTGGGTGATGTACGTCCATCACCGATGGTTCTTCTTGGTTCCTTTTTGGGAATGTGTGTGTTTTCTTTCCATTTACTATTATTGATGTGTGTTTAGTGTAGAAATTGTTTGACTCAGACTACCGCTGCTCGGATGTGTCCACCTAGCTTCCGCTATATGCGCGGACACGTGTGATCGATCCGGGATCATCCAGAGTATGGTCCTAACGGTACGGGTTTCTGGAAACGGAAATCCGGGCTGTTACAGAAGGACTGTGTCCTTGGTTTAATAATGGATTTGTTGTTGAAGATCGTGCTAGATCTTGATTGAATTTGCATTAGAGAAAAGATAGTGTGTGTGTTGTAAACATTCATAAAAATAATACATATACTCCCGTGGACGTAGCCCTCGATTGGGTGAACCACGTAAATCTTTGTATTGTGTGTGTGATTAATGTTTGCCTGAATCTTCTTATTTTTTCGCATTCATCGTGATAAGGAATTCGTATAGTAGGTAGAATTCCTAACACTAAGATGGTCAAAGATCTGAAGCCATGGAAGATCGACGAGAAGTTCGTACATGAAGATCGGATGGATGAGCTTAACCGGTTCTACAAGAGCTACACGGAGAGAATGAGGAAGTTTGATATCTTTAATTGTCAAAAGATGTACGGAATAGGTGACTTCCCATAACTTCTCCTGTTTATTTATTTATTATTATAATTATTATTATTATTATGATTTTATGTTTAAAAGATCTTCTACCATGAAAGGTGTAAGATGGGAGCAATCCATTAAAGTGATAATGGATTTGAACCATCCGATTTATGCACTTTAATATAGATGGTTGTCTTTATTACAGCCAACATCAAGATGCACCCATCGGATAGTTCCAATACTTTGATAGGCGCAAGTTTGTGATTGAAACATGTTCCAATGATGAACGAACACTTGGAGAATTTCGATTTCTCACAGATAAGGTATTAAAATCGGTATCAGTTTGCCCGAGGCCAATATGAATCAGCCGCCGATATGTATCAGCCGATACCGATATGTATCGGCCATTTAAAAAAAAAAGAAGTTATAGTCTCGGTCGAAATCGAGACGTATCGGTGATACCGATATGAGATACCGATATGTATCGGTTTGGTTGAAAACTGATACGTATCGGTTTGGCTGAAAACCAATATATATTGGTATCTGCCAATTTTTTGATACCTTGATCACAGATGCACATCATTTGGCATAACATTGGGTGATCATTCCCTGATCTTACGCCATTCTCTTTATTCTTTTTTTTTCATAGTAGCTCTATTTGCGCCTACTCAATTATTGAGGGCACCTACACTAAAAAATAATGATTGGTTTAAATCTGATGAGGGAGATCGGTTTTCACCCCAGTCATCCATGCTATGGATCTTTAGATGATGTGTGCACTGTCCGAAGGCTTGTTTTTGATTCCACGGGGCACATATCCCAAAAAAATGACCATAAAATCACATTTGAGCTTGATGTTACATGTTTTTTGAGTCACTTTTGGGATCTATGCCACGTGTCATAAAAAACTAACTGCTTGATGGTACATCGATGTTCTCAACCAGGATAAAAATCGTTCTCTATGTCTGATTCAAATCAGTCAGTGGTTATCCAACCTCAATAATTTGGTAGGCGCGAATAGAGCTACCCTTTTCTTTATTTATTGGCGATGGTAAAAGTTTAGAGAGTTCAACAAAATTTAAAAGAAAAACTTAATATATTTTGGGGAAATTTCCTATGTGGAATGAGCTGTTTTATTTGAGCAATGCGATAGCTTTACTACTTCATAAGCATCAACTATAGTGGTAAATGTTAACTAACAGAACCCAGCTACCTTGTAAAAACAAGGGTAGGAAACAACGTAGAGGATGAGAATCCAACACATGAACTACTGAGCATACCCAGTGACGGAACCACATAGAGTTGACTGGAGGCGAGCGCCCACCCTCAAACCTAAAAAATAAATGACTTATTATTTTTTTAAAGACAACCCTTTTAAGAAGGGTAACAAGTCGCCCTCCCTAAAGCCAAAACCTAAACCCTCCTCTCTCTAAAACCTAACTTAAAAGGCGCCCTACCTATTTTTTCTCTCTCTAAAATCCAACTTAAAAGGCGGCCTCTCTATTTTCTCACTCTAAAATGCAAAGCCTACCCTATTTTCTCACTCTAAAATCCAAAACCTAAAAGGGCGCTCGCCCTTTTTCTCTCTCTAAAACCCTAAAATCCTAAAATCTAATTTGTTAGACTCTCTCTCCTATTTCTCTTTCTAAATCCCCGACGGCGCCATCTGTTACTCTCTCTAAAACCCTCGACAGCGCCCTTTGATCTCTCTCTTTTCTGTCTCTAAAACCCCCGACAGTGCCATCTCTCTAAAACCCTTGTGCCCTTTTCTCTCTCTTAATTTCCTCTCTTTGGGTTGTCGATTTTTTATGTGTGTTTTATAATTGCAATTAAGAACATGTGTTTGATGAGTTTTCTCTTTCTTTTTAATTATTATTATATTTATTTATTTATTTTGATGCTACTAATGAGTGAATTTGAATTGAAATTTGAATTTGCAGCGGTAAAGAAAAAGAATCGAAGATCTGTTTTATGAACGTTGAGAATCTGATCTTGGTATTTCAATTTACTTTACCATTGCTCTTATCTTGATTTCGTTGAAGGTCGAATTGTTGATTTAACTCGCTCAGTCTGCCCTAGTTGAATCACTGAGTTAACTTATGATATTACTTTTGTGGTGAGTTTTGACTTTTGACTAACCTGGAGACTTGAGGCCTGCCGCACGCAAGTGACTATTAACCCATGAGTTAGATGTACTTAGCCACGGTTACCGTTACTTTCATATTAAAAGTAAGCAATTCATTGCATGGTTCAAAATTTCGGCCGAAATGTTTCGGTTTCGGTCCCGACCGAAACGAAAACCTATAATTTCGGTAATTTTCTATCTTCACTGTAATTTTTCGATGAAATTTGAAATTTCAGTTTCAGTCTAGGTTCAACCCGAAACTGAAATGAAATCCGAATTTTTGATCCTTGGTTCATTGTACAATATTTATATCTAATTCATATTACGCCCCGCCTAGATAAGAATCCTGGTTCCGCCACTGAGCATACCAACTGGGCTAATGCCTATTTGGCCTTCATAAGCTTCTTGATAACTTGTAATTTAATCCTTATAGCTTCATAAGCTTCTTGATAACTTCTAATTAATCCTTATAGAGATTTGACTCTACTCACAAACATAACAAGCTTAGGAAAACTCTCCCATCCCACTTAAGCTGGTCAAAATCTGACCTCTAGGGATGTCAACACCTGGAAAATTTGTGAAATCAACCTTTCATAGGATTACATGGCTAAAAGATGCTTTCATAAACTTGATATGATCCTAGATTCTTAGTGACACCGCATTATTGCTTATAAGTAATTCAAAATTTTGTTATTTCATGATTATTTGCAGGCTTTTTCCAACTGAAGGACCCCCTTCAATCAATGTCAACCCACAAAACTTCATTCCTGCATTGACATCCTTGATATCACAAAATCTATGGCCATTGAAACCTCGAAAACCTAATACAGACCCCTCAAAAAAGTTCATCAAAGAGCTGCAAAGTGACCTAGAAGTGGTTTACGTGGGCCAAGCATGCCTTTCGTGGGAATTCCTCCATTGGCAATACCACAAAGTCCGCGAGCTGCCGGAATCTGACCCATATGGGATCTGCCGCTACAATCAGGTCGCCGAATAATTCCAACAGTTCCAAGTGTTGATGCAAAGGTTCGTGGAGAACGAGCCCTTTCAAGGACCTAGAGTTCAGAATTACGTGAAGTCTCGATGCGTTCTCCGTAACCTTCTTCAAGTTCCACATATAAAAGGTAGTAGATTGATCCGATACTAGTTTTCATTGCTCATGTTTAAAAATCTAAATTCTCCCAGGCATTGAGGTGAGACAAACTTGTATCAAAAGATACAAGTGCAAACATAAGCCTATATACTCTCGTATTGCTCGATATGAGAGTATCTTTTTTTATTTTTTCTAATAACCGGGGTGCGGGCCTCTTAGAGCACCCAACTAATCCCTAGGGCACATGCACGCCCATAGGTTAGCACATGTAGGGTTACAACGGGATATAAATCCCTAGGGTGGCCTCAAGGGGGGACTTTAACTCAAGTCTCCTGCTTTCTAAGGCGGGTACGTGGCTATCACACCAAACCCCTTGAGGTTCTCAATAAGAGAGAATCTACTATACATTTTGTCAATGCCTAAAACATATTTAGGGTTTGTGGTTTAGGGTTTAGGATTTAAGGTTTATAATTTTGAGACATTATTAAGCATGTTCTCCTTAAAAAGTTCATCCATGAACCGAGTTTCACCATGAGACTGGTGAAAATTTGTAACTAGTGCAGCCAGGTAAGGATCCATATGGAGTAGGTTGGACCTTAAACGCGCCTAATTTTTATCGAGCTTAAATCTATGTCAAGTGATGAGTAGTGAAATATAATAATATTTCACCCCTAAATACTTACATTTAGCTGCCCGATGAAGGCTATCTGATGAGAATTACTAGATTTGAAGGGTTTCAGGTAAATACAATCTAAGTGCATAAAACAGCCAAAGAATTCCGAAAATAATATCAAAACACTGCAACTTTGGGTCATTGAGAACTTGGTGAGACTTGCAGCTCAATTTGGACCTTCAAGACGTTTGATTCATGAAATTTCCAAACACAAAAGCTGTAGAGTTTTCTGTCATCTTTCCAACACTGTAAGAATCATGTCAATCTGAGTTCGAAGTAGAACGATATGGCCAAAATACCGAGGAAGTGTCTGATGCAAAGTTGAGCTGGAGTTCACGGAAATCTGGGAAGGTCGATTAATCGACCTTACACTCGATTAATCGAGTAAAGTAATTCCAATTGAGATGGAAGTGACTCCTAGTGCAGATTTTTAGGAGGGTCGATGCATCGACCCTACAATGTCGATTAATCGACCCTGACTTTTCGAGCATGAAAGCTACGCGACTTGGAGAGTATTTAAAGCCAAACCAACAACTCGAGCAAGGGGAGAGTTTTAATTTTTTTTACACACGTAGAGATAGAATATTTTTATTCTCTTTGAGAGCTTTGTTCTTTTAATTTTTTCAGCATTCCTTTCTTCAATTTATTATTTTTGTTTAGTTGATTCCTAGTTTAAATTTAAAGATTAGTAGAAAGCATTGTTAATTTCGTTTCTGAAAATCATCGCACTTGTGGATCAAAATTTTTTTATTGAAGGTTAAGATATTTTTAATTAATTAAATTGATGTTATTTTTCATTCCTTATTTATTTATGTCATTTAATTACAGCATGTGTGGCTAATTTCTTAGGGATGGGGATCTAATGATTCTCATTCGAGGGATGTACTTCTAATAATATGAATCTAGGATTAAAATATGATATTTTATTTTATGGTTGTTATGTTGTCACGAACGAATGAAATCTCTGCCACTAACTGGGATCGAGTGTACCGAGCCATGCCCTGGATCTCAGATCTGTGACGATAATTTTACCCCAATCATTGTTATATGGTCTTTTTACTTTCATCGTGTGGATCTACTTACGATTATGATTCGGGATCGAGTGTACCGAGCCATGCCCTGGATCTTGGATCTGTAATGATAATTTTATCTTAATTACTCCCTAATCTGAAATCAAGTGTGCCGAGCCATGCCCTTGATCTCAAATCTATGGTAGTATTCTTGTTAGAATTTTTACCTACTTTGGGAATGATTTTTATTTGAAATCTGAGATCAAGTGTGCCTAGCCATGCCCTTGATCCCAGATCTATATATGGAAATCATCCCTGAAATTAAGTCCTGATTGCAGGGATGCAATGTGGAACCTATCCGGGTTTTGACCATTTATCTTTCATAAAAGATGTTTTTCTTCAATGGTATATCTCATAGTTTAATCCTTAGATTTATATTACGGGAAGAGCAAACCAAAGATGGGAGGATTTAGTATATTCATCTTTACCTTTATTTTTGAATTGTCAATTAAGCTTTATTGTGTATTCAGTAATTATCATCTCATAAAATCGCCTAAATCATAATTTTGGTAGGATACTGTTAAGTCTTGATAGATTTGTAGAATTACTGTCTCATCTTTTTAGATCTTCCAAAATAGTCCTTGTGGGAATGATCTCGTACTCCGCACCCACTATATATAATCTGATTCGTGCGCTTGCGAGTAAAACATCACAATTAAAAATCACATCAAGTTTTTGGCGCCGTTGTCAGGGATTAAATCAAGAAAATCTGAATTAAAAAAAAATAGATAGTTAATTTTAGGAATTTTCGTGGATTAAAACAGTATCTCTGCTAAAAATAGAAAAAAAATAAAAATTCTCTGTCCTTTGTTGATTAATCGAGTCTACCACTCAATTAATCGACCTCTGTCTCGATCGATCGAAATTCCTACTCGATCAATCGAGATTCAAAAAATAATAATTTTGAAAAAAAAAAATATATATATATATATATATATATATATATATCTCTCCTGAGATTTTCTTTCCTGAAACATCCACTCTGTGTGTCATTTGCATGCACACTAGATTTTCTAAAGAAAGAACTTTAGAGCCTTTAAATTCTGAGATCGAACATGCTTATCGGTCAAATCGTAAGGACGCTAGATCAAGGTAAAAATTCTCTAGTGAATCATCCACTGAAGTCAATATGACTGACAACATAATTGGACAGCTCGAACAAGAACAAGAGGAAGAACCAACATTGAGGGAACTATTTTCTCTAATCACTACAAATACCCCATCATGCATTGTATACCCCGCCACACCTGGTGGCCGGTTTGAAATTCGTACAAATGTCATCCAAATCCTTCTAATCTTTCATGACATGGAGAGAGAAGACCCATACCAGCACGTTAAAGACTTTGTCGAAGTTTGCTCATCTGTATACCAAAACTTCAACGAAGAATCTGTTAGGCTACGCTTGTTTCCTTTCTCTATAAAGGATAAAGCAAAAGCTTAGTTAAATTCTCTACCATCGAGATCCATAACCACCTGGGATCAGATGGTCAAAAAGCTTCTGTCAAAGTTCTTTTCCATGGCGAAGACAAATGTCCTCAGACGTGAAATCACGGATTTCACGCAAGAGGAAGATGAGAGATTATATGAAGCTTGAGATAGATTCATGGATTCCTTACTAAAATGTCTACACCATGGATACTCAAAGTGGAGATTGGTCTAGTGTTTCTACAATGAACTGAGTCAACCTAATAGACATCTGGTAGACTCAATGAATGGCGGAGGATTCCTGAGCCTCAAGGAAACTGAATCCTATGCTTTCCTAGAAAAGCTGGCCGAGGATTCTCAGCCCTGGGATTTCACAAAAGGCTCGAGAAAATCAGTCAAAGCTCGTGATCAAGCCGGAAGTTCAACCAAGAAGGGAGGACTATACATAGTAAAGGATTCCCCAGATCTGATGGCTAAAATTGATTTCCTCACTCAACAAGTGGAGGAATTGAAATTAAAGAAGAATGTGCATATGGTAAATACACAACCCGAGCCATGTTCAATTTATGCAAGTCTAATGCATATAGCAGATGATTGTTCTTCAATGTAGAACTATCATGAAGACACATCTGAAGAGCTAAATGTTGTGAATAACTATGGGCAGAATCAAGGAAACGTTTTCAATGAGAATAACCCAAATAGTTGGAGAAGCCACCCAAATTTATCATGGAAACAAGATAATCGAAGAATACAGCTCAGGAAACAGGAGACGAGCTTTTATCCCCAACAAAATTTCAACCAAGGACCGCATCAAAACTATGGTCAAGGATAATTTCAACAGCAAGGATTCAATAATCCAAATCAATTTCAATACAATCAAAATCAAGTTGGGCAGCCACGGCAATTGAATCAGAATTTTTAGTTTGCACAATTAATGGGAGGTTATCAAAACCAACCACAACAGAATTTCGTGCAAACATTTCCACCACCTAGATTTAACAATCCACTGGGAAATACTGTCCAACATCCTTATACATAAACTCCTTCTACTAAGGATCTGTTGAAACTTATCCATTCTCACATATCTTCAATCTCTAAAATAAAGACCCAAATTGGACAATTGGCAACTTTTCTATGTGAAAGAGAAAAATGATTGTTTCCTAGCCAACCAGCTCTTAACCCAAGGGGTCAGATGGTTGTTGAACAAACACCAACTTCAATAGAAGATAATGATCAACAATAAATTCGAGCGATCAAAATATTGAGATCTGGAAAGCAGGTCGATAACAAAGTAGTGTTGTCAGAAGAGGAGGAAAAGTCTAATGGAGAGAAGAAAGTTGAGGAGAAAGAAGAAATTGAAGAAAAAGTACAAGCAAAAGAAACAACAGAAGAAAATAATGAACAAAAGAAAAGTTTTATTCCTAAAGCACCATACCTGCAAAGATTGATGGCACCACGAAAAAATCGCGATGTGGAAGGAATAAATGAGATTTTTAAGCAATTAAAAATTAATATTTCCTTCCTGGATGCCATCCGACAAGTGCCTGCTTATGCAAAATTTTTGAAGGAATTGATCACGATCAAAAGAAAGACCAATATTCTGAAAAAGGCTTTCTTAGCAGAGCATGTTAGTTCAGTGTTGCAAACGAAGCTCCCAATTAAATACAAGGACCCAGATTGTCCTGCAATCTCAATCATCATTGGCGATAACCATATTGATCAGGCCCTTTTGAATTTAGGAGCAAGTGTCAACTTGTTGCCTTACTCTGTTTACAAGGAGCTCGAATTGAGAAAGCTTAAGACCACTGCGATGACCCTTTAGTTAGCTGATCGGTCCGTAAAGATCCCTTGAGGAATTGTGGAAGATGTCCTCATCAAGGTGGATTCTTTCTACTTTCCTGTAGATTTTATTGTTTTAGACACTGAACCAGTACCAAATTTGAAGAATAACATTCTGGTGATTCTAGGAAGACCTTTCCTAGCAACCTCCAATGCGCTGATCAATTGTCGAAACGGGATCATGAATCTGTCATTTGAGAATATGACAGTGGAACTCAACATCTTTAATATTGCCAAGCAACCCATGGAGGATGATGAACATGCACAAGCCTGCATAATCGATGAGATCGTGGAAGAAATATTTCATGCATCCAAAATTGAAGATCCTTTAGTAGCTTGTCTTGCACATTTTGGAGAAAATTTTGATGTGGATCAACTGATCCAAGAAGTGAATCACATGTTGGACTCCACACCGCTTCTAGGAGAAGAAAAGAAAATAGATTTTGAAGCTCCAATTGAATTAATCATGGAAAAGCCGAAAGAGGAGGAGAAAGCGTCCTTAGAACTTAAACCTCTTCCGAAAAATCTCAAGTATGCCTACCTAGGGGAGAATGAAACTCAACCCGTCATAATATCATCAAAATTGGATGTGAATCAGGAAGGCCAACTCATGAATGTGCTCAAAGATCATAAAAGTGTCATCGGATGGTCGATAAAAGATATCAAAGGCATTAGTCCGACGGTGTGTATGCACCGGATCTATTTGGAAGACAATGCTAAGCCTTCTAGGGAACCATAGAGGAGACTGAACCCTATAATGCAAAACGTGGTCTGAAATGAGGTAATAAAACTTTTAGATGTTGGAATCATATATCCCATCTCTGACAGTAAATGGGTTAGCCCCACACAAGTGGTCCCTAAGAAGTCGGGAGTCACAGTGGTGAAGAAAGAGGAAAACGAACTAATTCCCACAAAAATTCAAACAGGTTGGAGAGTGTGTATCGATTATCAGAAGTTAAATTTGATGACGAGGAAAGATCACTTTCTACTTCCATTTATCGATCATATGTTAGAAAGACTGGCCGGGCATGATTACTTTTGCTTCCTCGATGACTATTCCGGTTATAACCAAATAGTCATTGCACCTGAGGATCAAGAGAAAACCACGTTCACATGCCCTTTTGGTACTTTCTCCTACCAACGAATGCCGTTTGGGCTTTGTAATGCACCAGTTACATTCCAAAGATGTATGCTGAGTATTTTTTCGGATATGGTCGAATGATTCCTCGAAGTTTTCATGGACGACTTCTCGATCCATGGAAACAGTTTTGCTGACAGTTTAAATCATTTGTCCCTAGTGCTTGCACGATGTCAGGAGAAGAACCTTGTTTTTAACTGGGAAAAATGTCATTTTATGGTTAAAGATGGCATTGTTTTGGGACATATCATATCGTCCCAGGGTATCGAGGTCGATAAGACTAAAGTTGATTTAATTGCCAATCTACCACCACCAAAGACAGTTAAGGAAATAAGATCTTTTCTGGGACACGCCAATTTTTATTGATGTTTTATTAAAGATTTCAGCAAGATAGCGCGACCGCTATGCAATTTACTTTCAAAGGATGTCCCATTCCTCTTCGACGATAAATGTTTGCGAGCCTTTGAAATCATTAAGGCTGAATTGATAAAAGCCCCGATAATTCAATCTCCGAACTGGAACTTCCCGTTCGAAATCATGTGCGATGCCTCTGATTATGAAATTGGAGTTGTTCTGGGACAACGGATAGAAAAATTACCACATGTAATCTACTATGCGAGTCGCACTCTCAACGATGCCCAGTTGAACTACTCGACCACCGAAAAGGAACTTTTGACAGTAGTTTTTGCTTTGGATAAATTTCGATCCTATTTATTAGGGTCTAAAGTCGTGGTATTTACAGATCACACTGCTCTGCGTTATCTATTCGCTAAGAAAGATGTTAAAGCACGCTTAATCAGATGGATTTTGTTATTGCAAGAGTTTGATTTGGAGATCAAAGACAAGAAAGGCTCTGAAAATGTGGTGGCAGATCACTTGTTACGAATAATTATTGAGAAATTTGATGATCATGTTCAGATCTTGGAGCACTTTCTGGATGAACAGTTGTTCGGGATTGACTGTCCACCTTGCTATGCAGATCTTATCAATTACCTAGTCACAGAGAAATTACCTCACCAATGGTCTAAGAATGAGAAATCCATTTTCGTAGCTCGGGTGAAACACTACTTTTTTGAAGATCCGTACTTATTCAAATACTGTCCCGATCAAATCATACGAAGATGTATTCCTGAATCTGAGCAACTACAGATTATCTCGTTCTGTCATGAGTTAGCTTGTGGAGGTCACTTTAGTTCTAAAAAGACTGCAGCAAAGATCCTCCAAAGTAATTTTTATTGGCCGACGATCTTTAAAGATTGTCATCAACATTGCAAATCTTGTCACAACTGTCAAATGCTGGGCCGAATCTCAAAGCGCAATATGATGCCGCTCAATTCAATTTTAGAAGTTGAATTATTCAATGTTTGGGGGATCGATTTCATGGGTCCTTTCCCGAATTCGTTTGGAAACACGTTCATCCTTGTCGGGGTTGATTATGTCTCGAAATGGGTTGAGGCTGTGGCGTGTAAAACGAATGATCACAAAGTAGTGATCAAATTTCTAAAGGATCAGGTATTTTCATGTTTTGGTATTCCAAAGGCGATAATCAGCGATGGTGGAAAGCACTTTTGCAATAAAGTGTTCACCCAATTAATGAAGAAATATGGTGTCACACACAAAACTGTTATACCATACCATCCTTAGACAAGTGGCCAAGTTGAAGTCTCTAATCAGGAACTTAAACGAATTTTAGAGAAGACAATCCATCCGAACCGTAAAGACTGGTCGCTAAAACTAAACGACGCTCTATGGGCATACCGAACTGCGTTTAAAACTCCGATTGGCATGTCGCCGTATCGGTTGGTCTTTGGTAAAGGTTGTCACCTCCCGACCGAACTGGAACAACGAGCATTTTGGGTCATTAAGTCATTGAATTTTGATCACCTGAAATCTGGTACCCAGCGGGCGTTTTAAATAAATGAATTGGAAGAAATCCGTTCTGATGCATATGAGTGTGCTAAATCTTACAAGGACCGTATGAAACGGGTTCATGATCAGTCTATTCTACGTAAATCCTTCGTTATTGGTCAACAGGTTCTACTATACAATTCCCGACTTCACCTATTTCCAGCGAAACTAAAAACCCGTTGGAGTGGTCCATTCAAAATCTCTCGAATACTCCCCAATGGAGTAGTTGATGTTATCAATCAGAGATACGGGAATGTTTTCGAGTTAATGGTCAAAGATTAAAACCGTTCCTAGAGGATGCATTTGTATTCTCTGACACTTTTTCTTTGAGTGATCTAATGCCTCACCCTGACTGAGCAATTCACTTAGTCGAGCTATCGACGTTAAACTAGAGTTCATTGGGAAGCAACCCAATTTTGTGTAATTTCTTTTTTATATTTTGTTTTTTTTAAAAAAAAAAAAATTTGCTTTTTCTCGATTAATCGACAAAAGAGGTTGATTAATCGACCTCTTAATGTCGATTAATCGCCAGTAGTAATGAGTGTTTTCTTTTTCAAGGAGATCGCATTTATTAATGGGCTGACTTTTATGTTAGTCGATTAATCGACTCCCAGAGTCGATGCATCGACTAATCAACATTGAAAATTGTGCTGCTTTTCAGAGTCTGTCACTTTTGTTTTATTTGAAGTCGCTTAATCGACTCCCAGAGTCAATTAATCGACTTAAATACTGTGCATGCATTTTTTATTTTTTTTACTGCCTTGATTAATGTCGATTAATCGATGGCACGTGTCAATTAATCGACTTTTCGACTTCCGGGCGTTGCGTCTTTTCATTCAAAGACGTTGCGTGTTTCCATACGGCGCAGTTAAAGCCGCGCCTTTTCCCATTGAAGTCGATTAATCGACCCTATAAGATCGATTAATCGACAATTTGCGGTGTGACCGTCCCGAAAGGACGCCGTTGTGCCTATTTAAGGGCACCAGTCTCTCTTCCTTTTCATTCGATCTTTATCCGGTTTTTCCCCTGACAGCCTCCGACATTCCGACAGTGTTTTCATGGCCTCGTCATCTGCCGCACTGCAAAGGCTTTCCCAACATCCTGCAGGTCATCCACGTGAGCAGCCACGTGGTCGCTTTGCGACCCGAGATCTTTGTTCTGAATATCTTTTTGATCTCACGGCATTTCAGACCATGCTTGTCTGCGCCGTCTCCATCGCCTACGCAATGGCTCTGAACGTCAATTTTCTTCTTAAACCGCCTGTGATCAAAGTGTCCGAAAGGATCATTCGATTATTCTATCAAAACATGGCATAGGTGGACGCCTCCGCTGAAAATCATGTCAACACTCACTTTACTGTTTCAATCGATGGGCGGTCGCGTCGCGTTTATCTGCAAACCATTGCGGAGGTTTTTAACATCTCGTGTGAGCGCCCTCTCAATCACACTCTGGGTGAAGAGCTCGACAGTTCTCAGGAGGATATAATCAACGATATGTGCCACGGCATATTTTCTTCTAGAGTCGCCACTAGGCGATCGGCGTTACCGCGCCCAATTTTGTTCTGGGATAGTGTGGTCTGTAGTAACCTCTGCCCCCGTTGCCACGCTTCTAAGGGCACCGGTGACCGAGTTCAGGCACTTTATGGTGCCTATCGAAATACATGGATCAATGTGCCCTGATTTCTTCATGATGGCATGTGGCGATGCCATGAGGATGTCGCCAACCCTGCCACTGGTGATGCCGCGATGATCTACTTTCCTCATTTGGTAATGAAGCTGCTTAATTTCCTTCGTTTCTCGTTCTACCGGGATGACGATCTCGGCGACCTTGCATTCTATCGCTATGGTGCGACCAAATGGAACCGCATGATGTCGTCTCTGGTAATGTCCATTGCCCCGATGCATCATTAACACGCTCCACCACGCCCGGTCTTTGTCGCGTCCAGACGACCAACTTCTGTTGATCGAGGACCCAATGAGGGTGTGTTTCTTGGTTCGCTCTAAGCCCAAATTAATTCTTTACAAGAGGAGCAGCAGCGGCAACATGGTGCGATTTTGTGCCAAAGCTACTATGATCGTTCCTTCCTCCATCAGATCAGGCAGCGCATGTGGCCTGATGGTTATGATGAGATGCGCGCCAGGGCCCGCCAGGCCGAAGAAGACGGGGATGATTAGTTTGTTTAGTTTAGGATTAGAATTAGGATTTTTCGTTTTGTTTTGTTTTTCTTTCCTTAGTTTAGGTTGTTTATTTTAAGAATCAAATCAGAAGTGTCCTTGTAATCACCATGTTTATTAATGAAAAAGTGTGTTTCTAATTTATTTGGGACTGCCTATATTGTTGTGGATTTCATGTTGCATTTAAAAGAGTTGAGGTGTAAATGAAAAAAAAAAAAAACAACAAACAAAGCAATTTCACCTATGCCCACATATAGTTGATTAATCGAGGGTTATACTCAATTAATCGACCGCATCCTTTTCGAAGCAGGCATAATTTGGGGAGTCGATGCATCGACCCCCCAGGGTCGATTAATCGACCCCCACTTTTTGGGACCGGATACCTATTGGGACTCTACTTTTCAATTTCCTTTATTATTTGGAGTCCCTCAAGCGTACTGCCACACTTTTCATTAAGTCTTTTTTGCGAGACACCTCTTTCCACTCCTACTCCAACTCTATCAATTTTCTCCTTATATTTACCCTTAGGCCCATTTTCCATCTTGCACAACCTTCCTATGGCTCGACGATTCTATCTCGACAGAGCATGGTTATCAAAGATGGAGGAGACTGTTAAAAAGTGGGAGCGCCGCACTCATCGGACGGTCCCTTTTGAGCCTAGCACTGTTGAAATCATCGACCTAGATCCAATGATCATTCCTTCTTGGGGAGAACCATCTAGAAAGAAGGTAAATCGTTTTAAATCTCCTACACCATGTATCAATACTGATATCGAGATAATTGATGTGATTCCGTCATCACTTCCCCCATCTCCATCTCCTATTATCGCCTCAACGCCTCCATCTATACCATCAGTGGTGACTCATCAATTCCCGCTTGATCTCTAGGAGAAATTGTTCCCTGTGCCGAAGAACATCGATTTAAGTGAACCAAGGTGGATGGGCTCACCTAACGATGGTTAACGAAGTTGGATTTATGTTTAGTTTAGGATTTAGGATTTCTTTATTTCGTATGTTTCGTTCTAGAATATTAGTTTTTCGTTTAGTTTAGGTTGTTTTTAATTCCCTAAATAGTGTAACTATATTCCCTTCAATAAATTTTTGGTCATGTTTCAATTTGATGCACATATTCTCTGCACCTGATCTTTGTGTTGAGGTACTTTTCAACAGGTTTGGGGGTGCAATACCTATTTCAATCAATGAGGACATTGTCATCTTTCGGTTTGGGGGTATGGTTATATATTTTGCGTCACTTATTTATTTGTTTTAAAAAAATATATAATAATAATAATTCATGTAAACTTTTTCTCGATAAATCGACAATGAAGGTCAATTGATCGACCTCCCACTTTCGATCGATCGACTCCTTCAAGTCGATTAATCTACAGTAGATATAAAAAAATAAAAAAAACGATTTGGAGCCATCACACACATTATTTTACGATAATTTTCAAACTTTAGTTGATGATGCATGTGAATTTAATTTTGAGAATATCGATGTCATATTTTGATTACTTGTATCTAGGATGAGGAAGCTTAATGTGATATTTTGCGGATAATTTTGATATTCATGCTTAGAATTTTTACACTTATACCAAGCTAAGACTTAGAAATCGATGAACTATTTTGAACATTGAATCTTAGGTTCTTAGTGGAGACTAAACCCTGTGAGCTTTAGAGCTAATTTCCCGTCATTGATGAGTGAATACATAAACTCAGAGTTTTCTTTGAATACGAATTATTTTGCATAATCTCATACATTTTATTTTGACTTGTGACTTTGCATGCAATCAAATTCATATTATTATGTTAGAACGCACTGTATATCTACTCAAGACAAATAGGCATGGTTACCATCTTTTAAGGACATGATTGAAGGCCATCTTTGGCTCGTCTGTGCTCAAAATACTCTACCTCATATAAATTTATCCTTCTAGTACCCTCTTGAGCCAATTGAAAAATTTACCTTTATACATCCTTTGATAAGCCACGTTAACCTTTACCCCTTCACCATTTCTGAAAATTCAGTTTTACCCTTCTTATTTCTGAGAAATTAGGAACGAGGGATGAGAATGAACGAAAAGAGAGTAAGTGGAGAGATACCAAGTTGTCATATTTACTGGGAGTGTATGGCAAAAATATTAAAAAAAAAAAAAAGAAAGGGGGAGAAAAAAAAAAAGAAAAATTTGAAAAATAATGAAAAATATGAGGTGCTTCAAGAAAATAAAATTCAAAAAAAATAAAAAAATAGTGAGAGATTAGAAAAGAAAAAGAGAAGAAATAGAAAAATCAAAAGTTAGTTTCTTTTCCAATTTATCAGAAATTTTGAATCCCAACTTCCATTCTTTTTTTTACCCTTACCTGAGCCCTATTACAACCCTAAAAAGACCTTCATGATCTGATCTTGCATTGGTAACTGCCTTGTGGAGAGTAAATATGTGATACTTATAATACTTGATATGACATGCTTAGGATATACAAGTATCTGTCCTTATGAGATTTATTTATGTTCATTGATTGCATTGTGTTTTATTTATCATGTGAGACCTTTTTATTTGTTTTGTTTTGTATTGATCTCTCACATGTGTGCGAAAACTTACCCATCATTGGTGTGTTTATATTTTGAGAGTAAACCTAAAGTGAGGATTGAGTCGAGACAACAGATCCGATGGATTCCCGTTTGGACTAGTTCTGAGATGGATGAATCTAGGTTTGGGTATGCACACACTTCACGTTTAGGCATGAATGGATGAGTTATCTAACGATTTGAGCATTAGACTAATTTGAATGGATACTAGTATGATTAGTATAACATTGTTATTTAAAATTGAGAATTCGGATGTTGAATTGATTAATGATTTTGAGTTTTGAAGTTAAAGATATTATAAATCATGCTTTGAAAACTCAATTTTATCGATGGTTTCAAAATTGTATTGAAGTTTGTGGGTAACTTCACTGTAAACCCTCAGGAGACACAACTCCTCCACTAGGGATCACCTAGAGGTTTAAAGGCTTGTTGCACAGGCTAAGTGCAATCGTGCTCCCTACGAAAGTGGCATTTATTTTTCTTTAGTTTGCTTTGCTCGAGGACTAGCAAAGTGTAGGTTTGGGGGTATGATGAGTAGTGAAATATGATGATATTTCACCCCTAAATACTCATATTTAGCCATCCGATAAAGGCTATCTAATGAGAATTACTAGATTTGAAGTGTTTCAGGTAAATACAATCCAAGTGCATAAAACAGCCCAAGAATTATGAAAATAATATCAAAACACTGTAACTTTGGGTGATCGAGAACTTGGTGTGACTTGCAGCTCAATTTGGACCTTCAAGACATCCGATTCATGAAATTGCCAAAACACAAAAGTTGTAAAGCTTTCTATCATCTTTCCAACGCTGTAAGAATCATATCAATCCAAGTTTAGCGTAGAATGATATGACCGAAATACCAAGGCAGTGTCTGATGCAAAGTTGGGCTGGAGTTCACAGAAATCTGGGAAGGTCGATTAATCGACCTTACACTCGATTAATCGAGTAAAGTAATTCCAATTGAGACGGAAGTGACTCCTAGTGCAGATTTTTAGGAGGGTCAATGCATCGACCGTACAAGGTCGATTAATCGATCCTGACTTTTCGAGCCAGGAAAGCTATGCGACTTGAAGAGTATTTAAAGCCAAACCAACAACTCGAGCAGAGGGAGAGTTTTAATTTTTTTTACACATGTAGAGATAGAATATTTTTTTTCTTTTTGAGAGCTTTGTTCCTTTAATTTTTTCAGTATTCCTTTCTTCAATTTATTATTTTTGCTCAGTTGATTCCTAGTTTAAATTTAAAGATTAGTAGAGAGCATTATTAATTTCGTTTCTGAAGATCATCGTACTTGTGGATTAAAGAATTTCTATTGAAGGTTAATGTATTTTTAATTAATTAAATTGATGTTATTTTTCATTCCTTATTTGTTTATATCATTTAATTACAGCATATGTGGCTAATTTCTTAGGGATGAGGATCTAATGAATCCCATCCGAGGGATATACTTCTAATAATATAAATCTAGGATTAAAATATGAGATTTTGTATTATGGTTGTTATGTTGTCACGAACGGACGAAATCCCCGCCACTAACTGGGATCGAGTGTGTGGACCCATGCCCTGGATCTCAGATCTGTGACGGTAATTTTACCCCAATCATTGTTATATAGTCGTTTTGCTTTCATCGTATGGATATACTTACGATTATGATCCGGGATCGAGTGTGCCAAGTCATGCCCTGGATCTTGGATCTGTAATGGTAATTTTATCTTAATTACTCCCTAATATGAAATCAAGTGTGTCGAGCCATGCCCTTGATCTCAAATCTATGGTGGTATTCTTGTTGGAATTTTTACCCACTTTGGGGATGATTTTTATTTGAAATCTGAGATCAAGTGTGTCGAGCCATGCCTTTGATCCCAGATCTATATATGGAAATCATTCCTGAAATTAAGTCCTGATTGCAGGGATGCAACGTGAAACCTATCCGGGTTTTGACCATTTATCTTCTATAAAAGATGTTTTTCTTCAATGACATATCTCATAGTTTAATCCTTAGATTTATATTACGGGAAGAGCAAACTAAAGATAGGAGGATTTAGTATCTTCATCTTTACCTTTATTTTTGAATTGTCAATTAAGCTTTATTGTGTATTCAGTAATTATCATCTCATAAAATCGCCTAAATCATAATTTTGGTAGGATACTGTTAAGTCTTGGTAGATTTGTGAAATTACTATCTCATCTTTTTAGATATTCCAAAATAGTTCTCGTAAGAACGATCTCGTACTCCGCACTCACTATTTACAATCTGATTCGTGTGCTTGCGAGTAAAACATCACAATTAGAAATCACATCATCAAGCCCAAGCCTTTTATCTTTGGGGTCAAGCGGGGCACGAATGGAAAGAGCAATACCAATCCACAGTCATGGCCCATTTCATGATTGGGCCTATATTTTGGGTTAAAACCAGGCAATAGAGCCAGACTTCTAGCTCGGACCACGGCATTGTGACTAGCCCATTAGCACCCCCTAGTGACATCTTACTTGTTAAGGCCCTGTTTGGGGCAGCATGACTTCTGCCTCTTGATTCCTCCAAAAGTGAGAATCTAGAAACTATACATATCGGTTTTTGGTCAAACCGATATGTATCGGTATATGTCTCGGTTTCAATCGAGTTTTTTTTCTTTTTTTTTTTTTTTTTTTTTTTTTTTTTTTAGAGAATTGACCGATACGTAATTTGACACCTTGGTTATAATTATGTTGCAGAGGATTGCTTCTAAGGACAAAAAGGAGGATAGAGACAGAAAGAAGGATACAATTACAAGTGACATGCTGATACAGATTATTGAAGAATCAATTAGGGTATTTTGGGAATTTATTCGAGCCGATAAAGATGAAGGTAATGTGATCATGAAAGGCATTTTGGGAAATCAGGTTGAGCTCCAAGACCCTACAGATTCAGATCTCTTTGCAGAAATCCAAATAGATATTTTCCATATTTTTTACATATTTTTATAGGTAAATATATCGATCAGGCTTGAACCTACGATCTTGCGGTTGTAATATTGGCAACCTTCTATATTTTAATGGCTGTGTTTGGGTTAGCTCTTGTAAGAGCAGAAGTAGCTCTCTTCCTGCTCTCTCTTAGAGCAGATAAAATCTGATAGGGCAAAGAGCAACCAAATAACATTTTTATCGCTTAAAACAACTTTACATCAGAAGTTCAGAACAAATGATGGGAGGAGCTGTTTTACCAAACGTGACAGCAGTTCCTCGTTGGAGCCAAAGAGCGAAGAGCCACTATATGGCCCGAAAGAGTTAACCCAAACGCAACCATGAAGTCAAAAATTCCAACTTCGTGCAAGGGCCCAATTTCTCATGTGCAAGTAATGGCCATTGGGAGCCATGGCTCCCAATTGCTATCTATAAAAAAAATGTGGGGTACCTCTGTCCACGCCTATATGATTACTGAGGGCACCTACATTTGAAACTCACTGAAACTCATTGACTGCTTGGAACCAGGCGATGGAGATGACGTTTTACCTCAATCTTCCACACAATGGATCTAGAGACCATACGTGTACCATCAAACGATAAATTTTTTATTCCACATGTCAGAAACCCTAAAAAAGGGGCCCTAAAATCACATCACTCTCAAATATAATTTTAGGACCATTTTTTAAAGAGTTCTGTCAGGTGAAATTAAAAATGGACCATTTGAGGGTATGTTCATGGTCGCAACATCCATTGGTGGAAGACTGGCGTGAAAAATGTTCTCCATCATCTAATTTCAAGCAATCAATGGGTTAATTCCAAGCAATCAATGGGTTTCAATAGGTTTAGGTTTTAGACGTAGCCACCTTCACTAAGCATATAAGCGCGAAGAGAGGTATCCAAAAAAGTAATCGCTACATTTTGCTTCATAATATATAATCCTTATATATTCAATTCAGCTTTTGAGAGAATTGATGGGTAGAAGGCTTTTTAAAAGCTTGACCTTAATCTTATAATAAATTTTTTTTGAAAAATCATAAAATAAATAATAATAATTAGATTAGATTAGATGGTGACATGTTCTTTTTCTGTATCATGTGATGCAGAAGGGGAAGAGACTAAAAGACTTGTTAAGAAGTGGAAACTGCGTGGTGAAGATATTTCAAAAGAACAAAGAAGATAGATTAGATCAAGTTCTCTTCTTCTCTAGAATTGACACTAAATTAGTATCAAGAGTGCTTAAAATGTAAAAATTAACAAGTGATCAGCTAGCATGGTGCCATAATAAGTTGGATAATATCACTGTTACACATAGGAAACTTTATAGGGAACCTTCATTTTTGCTCTTTCCATGTTAAAATAGATAATTTTGTACTCGTACTATAACTTAACTCATAAATAGCGGCATTTTAAATATTTTCTCCTACAAACATTTTGGTAGGCTCATTCAAGGTATCAAAAATGGGTTGATACTGATACTTATCGGCCTTTGGCCGATATGTCTTGGTTTCGACAGAGATTTTAGTTTTTTTCTTTTTTTTTTGTTAAATTAGCCGAAACGTATCGGCCGATTCGTATCGGTCTGGGGCAAATCAATACCTACGACCGATACCGATTTTAATACCTTGGGCAAATTATACTCATTATAAAGTACTAAAACAAAAATATAAGGGCATTTCTTGTGCAGTCACTAGCCAAGATCTAATATGAGGCAGGATTGTTCATATACCCATGCCCATGTATAGGGGCATTTTGGGAGTAAACTGCATGAACAGTATTACAATGTCGTAATACAATGTAGAAGTAGAATAACTTTGGTATCGTTACAATATATAGAGTCATTTAATTTGACTCTTTGGATAACAAATGGCTATTTGTAACCAAATAATAATTTGTTAGAAAGTAGGAGAGAGTCCCATTTGGTTTACTCATTTGATTTATAAGAGATTGAACCTCAACCATGATAAAATCTCATTTAGTTTACCCATTTGATTTACACGAGATTGGATAAACCTCAGCCTCAGCCATGCATGATCCTTGTCATGGCTAATATCTGGTGTGTGGCTGCTATAACTTATAGTTATGCTCATGTGGGTTGATCTTAGATCAAAATAAAAATCAATACAACAATGCTAACCATCCAATCTAGAGCCTACGAGTGAAGTTAGTTGAGTTCAAAATAGGAAACACAATTTTTTTTTGATAAGATTATACAAAACACAATTAACCATTGTAAGTGCATTAATCAACTGGTTAAGATGGTTTGAAAAGCCTAATTTTGAATTTTCACTTGCCACACACTAGAGAGGGTCTTTGGATTGCCGCTAATTGCGACATGTTGAAGAAGATTTTGATGGTCGCTTTAGCGTGAGGGATTGGGCATATAGCCCAACGGGAAGGTTGACAATATTACAACCTCAAAGTGACAAGTTCAATAATAATAATAAATAAATAAAATTGTGCTTGAGATCAATTTATGCCTCCCTTAATCTTGGAGCTAAAAGTGTTTTGATGGGTACTTTTAGGTCTAAATGAAGATTGGGATCAATTAAAGTTTTCTTAAAAGTAAAATAATAGAGTTGCCATATATGTGCAAACCACCTATTTTCAGTGATCAGAGCATCTGCATGTGGTGGCCTTTGAATGGGTCATTCTCTTGAATCTTATTGAAGTTTAGTTTCACATCGGGTAAATCATAGCTTTATCTCTCCTTTTATAGTATCGTGGACTCTTCCACTGATAGCCAAATGATTTTGAGATGATGCCCAAATCTATCAATTAATCTTTAAAAAAGCCTAAGCGTCTGATAGAGGGTACCTTTTTTAAAACTTTGGTTCTGAAGGAGAGTTTTGACAATAGAAGGGTACACTATTGAAGTCGGGTGGTGTGGACCCAATGTGCCAATATGCCACCCCCATTATTAGTTTGATCTATGACAGCCTCATTCTTGGTCTTGGTTAAGTCCAACTGGTTTAGCTTTAAATGGATTTCAACTGATTTTCAGAGCCTTAGATATAAGGAATCTTGACTTTAACTTCATTAAGTGGACTCCTATCCTGGATTCCTTTTATCTCCAATGGTTATAAAATCAGTTGAACCCCATTAAGAATTCAACTGGCTCACTTTAGGGCGACTTGACATACGTTTTTGACCCAAAAAAAAAAAAAAAAAAGTCATCAAATGGTGTCTAATACATTGAACCTCACTGGCGTAAAAAATCGCACTCATTAGGCGATTTGAGTGGTTCAATTTTTGTACTCCGACATGGACAGTTGTGCATTTCTTTTATCGTTGACATGTGTGAGAATTTTTGTTATTATCATGACTCAAAAATCAGTGTTGCTCCTTAGGAATATAGTCTTGCCAAGTAAATATTTTTGACAAATTATTTTGTCAAATTTGGACCCACGGTCGTCCGTATTACACTCACGAACGTCCTCTGTCACGGACGACCGTGAGTGATTCACGGACATCCGTGACCCGAAATCATATATATTTTTGGAAGTTCGGACAGTTTTTTAACTGATCCGAAAATCCTCATTTTGATATATTTCTGGTCCAAATTAAGTCCTTGAGATTACTTACTTTGAGTTGATATCATTACTAAATCTCAATGATGTGTGTGTCTTTTCTAAATCTTATTTGAGAGTGTAAGACTTGTGAGAGGCAAGTAAACCTTCGTGAGAGAAATCGGTTGTTGGAAATTTTTCATTATGGATAGATTGATGGTGAGAGGCTGTCAGCGTTGGTGATTGGAGTGTTAGGGCATATCATTCCAAAAAGGCACTGTAAGGTTTTTTAATTCATAGTGAATTTTTTTCTTTGGATCTGAGATAGATCCCGTGGTTTTTACCTGTGATGGGTTTTCCACGTTAAAAAATGACTTGCGTTATTATTTTCGTTGTGTGGTGATTGTGACAATATTAAATTAATTAATTTTATAGATAATTATAAAATCCCAAATTTTCAACATGAAAATATACCCAATTGATTTTTTGGGTGAGACATATGCCCATGATAAGACTATTTAATGGTTGGACTACTATAATTGATCAAAGACAGTGTGTCATATGGCATAAAACTAATCAGCATAACCTTAGATTTGGCCTCTTTAATTTATATTTCGAAGGCCTAAGAACATATTGACTATACAATTCTAGTTCATCTAAAACACAAGGCTAGGCACGTACAGGCCCATTTTAAATCCTTTTTTACGGTGAATTCAAGCCGTACATGACTCCATCCGTACTACAAAAAATAAGACTTAGCGGCAGTCATAAACTGCTGCTATTAATAAAAATATTGTCGCTAATAGTCTTAATAATTTTTTTGGTTAATAGCGATAGTTTTTTTAGCAAAAACTGCCGCTAATAGTCTTATTTTTTTGTAGTGGCGACACTTTAGAGCAAATGTAGTTTGAGATAAATTATCAAATGTACCTTCGGTTTAAAACACTAATGGATTAAAACGAGGATATATAATATAAAATTTTCACTAATATTGGCTAAGGTATATAATGAAATGGGTACCAATATATATATATATATATATATATATATATATATATATATATATATATATATAATCGGGCCAGGTTGGGACAAAATGCTATAGTATAGCGGGCCAATGGGCTTGACTCTAAATGCCCAAGTCACGCCCATTTATATATTCGGGCGAGCCTAACCTAGTTCATTTATTAAATGGGCATAAAAGTGCAAACCCATACCCGCCCCATAGCTGGTCGGGTCGGGCTCAAGCCCGTCCCATTGAGACCCTAAGACTAGGCATGTAGCATTGGTGTGTAGGGCTCTCAATGGGCAAGATTAGGGCTGGGCAGTGTTCAACCCGGCCCTAACCTACTCAGGCCCAGTTTCCAAAATTTTCAGCCCGGCCCTAACCCGGGCTGCAATGTACTCAGCCCAAGCCTAGCCCCTACCGGGCCAGGTCGGGCTTGGACATTTTTCTGAGTGTTTTTCGACTATTTTTTTGTTAATAAAATTTTGTTGGGCTATTTTTTGGGGGCTATATTTTGTAATAAAATTTGGTTGGGCTTTGACTGTTTATTTTTTTAATAAAAGTTTGAAGAATATTAAATAATTATATTAATATTATAGAGGCTTAGGTATGTGCTTTTATTCAAATATTTTATTTTAGTTTGTTGCACAATGGTTATAACGGACAACGGTTCGACAATGATTTATCTCAGGGCATTTAAGTAAATTATATTTAATTAAAAGACAAATTTTTTTATCACATTATATTTAATTTAAAAAAAAAAATTATAACTTTAAAAGGATAGGTATATAAAATGGTCAAATCCAATTAAGTAGAACTGAATTTCCAGTCCTACATACCCATCTGCTATCATTGGAAATAAGAGAATCTTGACTGCACGTTATGCTATTAAAAGTGAAAACCAAAAAAATCAAGATTCTCTCATTTCCAAGGGCAACAAATAAGATAGGATTGAAAATCCGATTCTCGTTGGTAGGACTTGACCATTGCCTATCACATGACTATATTGATTTCACGTTGCACATATTCCTAAAAAGGTCTTCTGAAAAAGAGATCTAGCGTTGCTTTTAGGGATGTGTGCTTCGGAGAATCAACATCTAATATTCCACTAGGTGAGCCATAATGTAAAGATCAGTTGTGTCGAATAATGGACTGAAAATGATCTCAAGGCTTGATTCAAGACAGAAAACTAGTTTCAACTTTTCATTGACAAAAATCAAGGTTGCATAAGTAGAATATCCAGTTGTAAATACCAATAGCATTAATTCTTATCTTCTCTTTCATTCTTCTACACAATGAATCTTGAGATCATGATCTTACCATAAGAAGATAAGTTTTTTATTCACTACAAAAAATAAGACTATCAGCGGCAGTTTTTGGCAGCCAAAAAGTGTTGCTATTAACAAAAAAACTATTAAGACTATTAGCGGCAAGGGTATTAGTGGCATTTTTTTTGTTAATAGCGGCAGTTTATGGCTGCCGCTAATAGTCTTCTTTTTTTTGTAGTGATTTCACGTGTTACCGATTCCAAAATGATGAACCTAAAATCACGTTTGAGCCTGATGTATGCCATATGATTTTAGGGCCCTTTTTGGGGTATTCATGTCACATGAAAGAATAAAATTGACCGTCTAATGGTACGTTGATAATGGTATGAAGATCCATTTGAAATTCCGTCAATGTACGGAATAGATCGGGTATTTGATTCTAATTAATCTAGGGATTACATAATAACGCAAACAATCACGACAATACCAGATATACATGGAAACTCGGCCAATCATTGGAAAAAACCATGGGACCGAAGTTCACAAACCAAATCCGCTATGAACCGAATGATTAAAAAGAGTTTCGAATGATATACCGACAATTGCACATGCCCTAGCAAACCCCCATACAAACCAACTCCCCCTCATTGGTCACCTCCATAACTCTCCGATTTGGATGCTCTCCTTTACTGTTGATGAACACACAATGATCCGCCTTGAGATCCACAAGGCTATCAATCGCGCCCTAATCTCTAGGGCTCAAAACACTCAACTCACTTGAGCAAAACACTCAACTCACTAGAGTAAAACAATGTAAGATGAAGGTGAAAGAGGGTGGGAATTCTTTGAATGATAACTATTTTGCAAATAAAAAAAAAAATGTTTCAAAGGTTGAAGATGATGAAGTTCTAGGGTTTTGGCTCAAGGAGGAAGAAGCTCACTTAGTTTACTTGACCTTCCCTCCTATTATCAAAAGGCTTTTATCAAAACCCCAAAACTCTCAAAAGACCAAAAAAACCAGAAAAGTCCAATAGACCCTTTTCCCTCAAAAGTAAGTTTTGTCCCGAGGAATTCATAGAGCATTGTGATGACTTCAATAGCGCGCTGTGAAACATCACAACATGCTGTGAGAAATATCACAGCACGCTGTGAACATGAAAGGATTCCGCAACAACAGCACGCTGTGGACATAACTTCATGTTATTTATAAAAAATCATTTTAAAGTTTTTTGATGATTTACAAAATATGGCCATAGGATGTGTGACTAGTAATTGTGATTGATTAAAATAGAACACATTCATCTTGACACACACATATCCTAAGGGAGATCTACACGGATTTTGGAGTAGAACGTGACAAACAGGATCTAACACCATTGTGTGGAAGATCAAGGCGAAAAACGATCTCCATCTTCTAATTTGAACGCTATGTTTTAAATATATTAGGTGCAAACGATTTGCAAGAAATATGATCTTTATCATACGATTGAATGCAGTCAAAGGATATTATTGGATTCACCAGTTGACTGCATTAGATTATATGATAGAGATCGTCTTCTGCACTTTAGACCATGAACTTCAAATCGGACGACTTAAATGGTATTTTCACATCGCATATTTCCCCAAAATACCAAGTCTCTTTTTTAAACTATATGCAAGGTAGGGCTGCAACAAAGCCAAGCCAGCTTGACAACTCGGCTCGGCTCGGCCCGAAAATAAGAGCATTTCTCTTTAGAGCTCGGCTCGAGAGCCGAGCCGAGCTGGGCAGTTTGTAACTCGAATGAACAGAGCTAAGCTAGAGCTAAGATTGGCTCGGCCCGGCTCGGTTCAGCACGGCTCTATGGCTCGGTTTATATATATATATAAGTAATTAACTTTGAGAGGTCTATTTTACCCTTCAAAGTAACTATTTAAGTTTATCTAACGGTTACTTTAAAGGGTGAATAGGAATTGCCCCCCACTTGCCTTAGTTTATCTAACGAATTATTTATTTCATATGTTGCGTGATTGTGTTTAATCATGTATTTAAATATTTTGTAGAATGGATATTTAATTGAGTAGAAGCTTTAAAAACGTGCTAGGAAAATTTTTTTATAATATAACATACTTGGCTTGAAGCTTGGCCCGAGTTCGGAGAGTCGAGCTAGAGCTTGAAATTTTCGAGCTCGAAGAGCCTAAAGCCGACCTCCAGCTCGGCTCGTATAAGGTAGAGCCGAGCCAGAGCTGACCCAAGCTCGGGCTTGGCCCGGCCCGGTTGCAGCCCTATGCAAGGGCTGTATTCTTATGTGCTAAGTAATGGCTCCCTAAATAAAAACTCAAAAGACAACCTCTTAGGATACCTTATTTGTAGACGTAGATTCAGTCTTTGCAATGGTCCAACATGAGGTTTTCACCATTAAAATTAAATCTAATTTTTTCTTGTGCCCCTGCTAGATAAAAATCCTGGGTCCGCTAGAAGATAGACTTTTATATTTATTATGTAGAGGACTCTCCAATAGCAACTCAATCTAAAATTTGTTCTCTCATGCTATGATTTTTGCACGTGAAAACTGTTGACTATCATGAACTAGACGAAAGAGATTGTGTACACTTAAGTCTCATTTCCCTTCAAATTTTACTTGAATTGAAAAGACATGAACATAAAATAAAATGATAAATAAAAATAATGCATTAATTAGAAAGAAATTACAAGAGGTTCCTATGAAGAATCAGATCAAAGCTTTTATTCTCATTAACGATCTATTTGAAAATAAAAGGCATGAAATAAAAAAACTAAAATTAAATAGATTATTCAACTAAAGGTAAAGTAAAAACTAATGATATAGGGTACCTCTAACGTGCTAGCGCATTTACTAAAAGCGTCAACATCCCAAACATCTTGAAAACCATTGATTCATTTGAATCAGATGATAAAGATCGATTTTCACCCCGATCTTCCATACAATAGATCTCCAGATCATGATTCACCTATTTGATGGTCATTTTTGGATTTCATGAGTAAGGGATCCCAAAAAAATGGACCTAAATCACATTTGAGTGTGATCTGTGCCATATGATTGAAGGGCTAGTTTTTCGGATCTATGAGACGTGGAATAAAAATTGTTCTCCATCATCGGATTCGAAGGAATCAATGATTTTCAAGGGGCTTGGATGTTGGCGCTTTCAGAAAATGCGTTGGCACGTTTAAAGGTATCTGAGATGTGTTCTTTTTTCAAAATTTTATCATTTAGAAAATTTATTATTGGCTGTTAACTTGACCATGACACCCACTCAAGATTGATACATTGAAACATAATGTCGGAACCAGGATTAGATTCATGGGTCTGCACACCATCTGTGGTGCAAGGGTAATCCATATTTGATGATAGACCACAGCAATCCTAGTCATCGATATATTTAGATGTATGGCTGAAAAAATAGAGTTTGTATTAGGTAGATGGATGTGTACCATAGAGTTTGTATCAGCACAAATTTCCTAGACGAGATCTGAGCCTCCCAATGTATATTAGTAGGGGTCTCAAAAAAAATAAAATTAGTTCAGATCCTACCTCTTGTGTTTTCGATTTTTGCCCCGCAAAACAAAAACTGAACCAAAATGGAATTAGTTTGGTCCGGTCCGAATTTGGACCGGTTTGATTCAATTTTCTTTCGAATTTCAGATCAAAGCTTGCATCCCTAGTAGAGGTGAACTGAGATTGGTCGGTGTACGGCAGGTGCAGCAGCACATGACTCGGCTTCCTAATCATGAGTAAAAACTCAATGAAGTGATTAAGATAAAGGAAGGATTCTTTTATTTGCACCCATACAATATTTGAGAACACCTATGCCGAGAATCATTGAATGCTTTGAATTGCACAATGGAGAACGATTTGTATCTATTATTTCACACAATAGATCTTGAGATCATCCATGTACCATTAATCCGTCCTTTTTAATTCTATATGACACACTTCCTAAAAAAGTGATCGAAAAATTATGTGGCACACAATAGGCTCATACTCGACTTTCAACTCATTTTTTAAGTGTTTCATATGAAAAAAAAAATGACTGTTGGATGGCATGCCGATGATCTTAAGATATATTGTGTGGAAGACTTTGAACGAAAAATGATCTACATCACCTGATTCAAAGCAATCAATGATTTTCCGCATAAGTGCCCACAAAGAAACAGTGGATGCAAATAAGGGTATTTATAATATAATACATGGGTTGGTCAAATGAATAGGGAATTGTGTTAAACATGTGGACTCTAAGTCTTAAGATAAGAATAATTAATAACAAAAGAAAATTAATAAAAAATAAAACTGTAAGCTCTAAAGATGGTATTCATAAAAGCTCGGCATCTGTATCTTTCTTCACCACGTGAATTCAATATTAATTTAATCAGAAATTGAAGCATCACATGGCCAATTTGGCTCTATAAATTGAACATCCGGTCTGCAAGATATCCATTGACTCGCAGTTTTAGAGAGAGAGAGAAAGATATACAGAGATATGAAGTGTGTGCAACTAGTAATAATGGCGTTGGCAGCCATCTTCGCGATGTCTGCCTTCTCCGTCGATGCTCGGCTCAACCACCATTTGGTTGTCCGAGCTATGGGCATCAACACTGGTAAATATAATTCTAAGAAATAAGATGTAATAAGTGTTATATGTCATGCATATTTCTTTATTATATGAAGGGAGAAGGAGGAGTGAGGAGGACGAAAATATTGAATGGAAAAAGTCCTAATACCGAAAAACTAAAAATCCTTTAGTATTTCTCTCATCAACACAGGTGTATTCTGCTAGTAAATATACATGTGATGTTTCTCTATATTTCTTTTCAGTTTCTAGCCGTACTCGTGAGAAATGGTGCGACTCTTGCCGATGCAACAGACATTCCTCCCATTTGTCGTTGTGCCGATATAAAAGATTACTGTGTTTATGATGTCACTCTACCTGAAAAAACTAATGTGGGTCACGAATAACAGCAAAAAAGTCGATAGGATTTTGGCAAGCTTGCTATCTTTAAATAAACTATGTAGGAAATAATAATAATAATGTGAAGCTGTTGGTAGTTTCTCTAGTTGTATCCTTGTTGTGATATGTATCAGAATCATGATTATATGAAGTTCTCTTGCCAATATATCATATAGCTAGGAAGAACAACATGGCCCCAAGGTTTCGAGGTAGAGGCAGAGGTAGAGATGGACCAAGGACGGTTCGATTAGAGGATGTTCTCGAGGGGGGGTGCTGAGATCACTACAGGTCCTAATGCTACTCCTATAGGAAGGAGAGGTGACCAAGGGAATGTTGGGCAGGTGTTGGAGGCCTTAACCAACAATATGGCTCTACAAATAGTTTCAATGGCCCAACAAACAGCTACAATGGCTCAACAAGCAGAGTAATTGGCAGCCAGGAACTACCCTTCTAGGTTTCTAGAGTTTAAGAGGGTGCGACCTCCAATATAGCTAGGAAGAACAGTTTCGCTTAACTATATTTATTCAACTTTTCAAATTTGTGGTGAACATCGTGGGGCTCATGCATGTCGGAGCACTCTACCGGAAAATCTAATACTTATGAGTATCCTTAAATACCAAAGCTCAGCTTATTTTAGGTGCACACACAGTTAAATTTAGAGCATCTGCATGTGGAGGCCTATGAATGGGCCTTTCTCTTGAATCCTTAAAAAAACCTATGCATATGATAGAGGGCAACTTTTTTTTTAAATTCAACCCTAAAAGATATACATAGTTTTGACCCTAGACGGTACGCTATCTGCGTTCTATTGAAAAAATCTCTCGGTTAGAACACTCTTGTTTTTTCTCATAAAATGCCCGAAACACATTTAAAACGCCCTTTTTTTTTTTCTAAAATACTAATTTTTTTTTTAAATCACGATTTTTATGTTTTAAATGGGTTTTCTACAAATTTTTTCCAAAATTTTCCTTATTTTTGTTAAAATAATATTTATTCTAAATATTTTAAAATATTTTCATTACCTTTTTCCAACTGCTTCCCAATTTTATTCGAAATTTTACACATTTTTTTACATTTTTTCCGCACAAAATTTTCCCTAATTTAGGACTTGGTATATAGGACATCAGGTACTTGCACCAAACTAGGGCGCAATGTGAGCATGTGCCCAAAATGAAATTATTGATGGGATAATGCCTCCTGACCGACATTTAAACACCAAAATGGTATTTGAATGATCTTATGCCATGAAAGCTAGATTTTTTTTTCTAGTACCAATAAAGTATGATTTATCATAGTTTTGATGAACATTTGTGATCTATCTACAATTTTCAAGTGGCAAATTATCCTTGGAAAATGTCTCATCCTAAAGAAACATGCCCGATAAACGTATGTGAATCATCTAATTGATTAATTTATTATCAGTCATTAAAATAAACAACGGTTAATCTTATAGTCCACGGATCATCCGATGGTTTTTCTCTCCTTAAGATAATGTTTTTGGGCCTGATGCACGTTAATCTGTGGGCTATCCCTTTCACGTTACGGATCATGGCCCATAGCTTAAACTATTGATGATGTGCGATCATTTAAACATCATTTTAGAGTTTATTAGGAGAGTTGGGTCAATTATAAATGATTTATTATAGGCTCATTTTTAGGTGAGTTTAAAAATATGTAGACTTTCAGTTGGCACACATCCAAATTAAACCCATACACGGTTCTCTCAAGGAATTGGTTCTATCTCTCCTCCCTTTATTTTTTATTTCCTTTTTATACGTTTTTTTTTTTTTTTTTTTAAGACAAAAAGAAATAAGGTATCTTTATTTATAACTAAAAATTGTCCTTCCCAACTTATGTTTTCACGTGCTTAAATCTTTCTTTTTGGGTAAGCCAGTTTGATGTTGGACCCTTTTAAGCGGATGAACCTACTAGATCGCAGACCCCATCTTTGACAGATAATCAGCAGGCCGGTTAATTTCCCTCCAGATGTGATTTAAGCTTACTCCGAAAAGTCCTCCATCTACTCTCTAATCCTTTTAGTCAATCTAGAATGCCTCCACGGATTTTTACATTTGTAATTCCAATCTCCTAATCCTCAATTCCAAGGTTTTTTTGAAACTTCAAACCCCTTGCAGATTTCTAAATGCAGCTATGTTTTGTGCAAGTCATTACTATCCATGGGACTTGCAAAACATTCAACTAATGATCCTTTACCATCACTCAGTGACCCATCAGCAGTGGCAGAATCAAGATTCTTATCTCGACGGGGCGCTAAATGAATTAGATATAATTTTTTTACAATAAATATAAATATAAACTAATTTATATTATAAAATATAATTTTCATTAAAATTACATGCAAATTTTTTTTTTTTTAATAATAAGACATTGACAATTGTATATCATTGATCTATAAAAAAATCAAACTCTGAATCTATTGACAATTGTAAAGAAAATTTCTTTTGAGGCAATTGTCCTCGACGATTTGTCATGTTTTGAAAGTAATTAGCAATTGTATCATTAGTGATGCTACCAAATATATCTTTCTCAATATATATAATCAAACAGTCACTCATCAATCCATCTCCCATTTTATTACGAAGCCTATTCTTCATAATATGTATTACAAAAAATATTCTCTTAATAGTAGCAATGGCGATTGAAAGAACTAATGTCAGCGTTGTGAGCAAATAAACCAAATCATACACAACGTGTTTTTTCTCTCTACCAATTTTTTTGCAAGGTCACTAATGCCTTTCAAATAATTTTTTTTTTTGTTCGAGCACATGTCCATAATAAAGGTCTTAAGCTGACCTCTAAGAACCAAACGATCTACTTCCACATAATAAAGGTATTCATTTCACGTGAAATAAAAAAGCGGCCATCTGATGATCGGCTCATGACCCATGTAAAAAAACAACCATCTTCCACACAATGAAATACCTGAAATAGTGTTTAAATAAGATCATTGTATGATTTAATGGCTATGAGCCATATAATTTAAAATAAGGATGCAAGATCATTTCAATTTTATTTTGGTATTTAATAGTTTTGGGCAATAAAATTCGACTTTATATCTCGTACCATTGAAGTGTAATTTATCATTAAGCACCATTTTTGGGATGCACATATGTGATCAATCTAAATTTTCAAAGGAAAATGCCTAAATGTGATCAATCTAAATTCTCCAAATGAAAATCCATCAATGGAACATGTCTCAGTCCAAGTAGAAATCCATCAATGGAAAATGCCTATAATTTATATCCCCATAAACACGTTTTTTGGGCACCCGGGATTACAAAAGGACTTTAGAAATTAGAGATCTATGCTTTTTAGGGATTTAGGGTTAAATGAAAACTAGGGATTTGGGAAGAGCGGGCTGAGAAGAAGAAGTTGAAGAAGAAGAGGGCTGAGAAGATGGAGAGGGAGAGAAGTAGTAGAAGAAGAAGAGAGGGCTGAGAAGAAGGGGAAGGAGGAAGAGAGAGTTGAGAAGAAGAGGAGAGGGTTGTTGCCTGCTGAGAAGAGGAGGAAGAGAGAGTTGAGAAGAAGAGGAGAGGGTTGTTGCCTGCTGAGAAGAGGAGGAAGAGAGGGTTGAGACTTGAGAGAGAGAGAGAGAGCTGACCGTAGTGCGGGGACCGCTAGGAGGAGGGCATCTGCGGTGTCGGCGTAGGCTTCAAGTTGGCGAGCCGAGAAGGAGAGGAAGAAGAGGGGGCGTTGCATTTTGTTTTGTAGAGTTTAGAGAGAGAGAGAGAGAGAGGGTTTGTGATCTTGGGGTATTTTAGGTTAGATATTTCTTTTTAAAAAAAATTATATATATATATATATATATATATATATATATATATATATATATATTTGGTTGAGTGTGGGTGCTCTCACCCGCATTGGGGCACACGTAATTCCGCCCCTCCCATCAGTACTATTGTTCATAAAGTCAATCGTTAGTTTTGCCCAAGAATACTGCTGCCTCATGACATTAACACAGTAACTAATATTCCAAAGAGAGAGAATCTAAGCATCACATTTATTTAGAAGGTTGCAACAAATAAACTAGACTTCTCTAATTCCAACAAAAAGTAACTGGGAAATATATTGTTTGGGTGGTGTTCCTACCACACCACTATGGTACAACAACTCTACTTAAGCAAAGTAAAACTCCTTTGATTGATTTAAATTAGATGATGGAGATTGGTTTTTATCCCACTTACTCACAAGTAGATATTGAGGTCATGGGCTTACCATCAGGCACTTAAATGTTGATTCCATGCAGCGCACATCTTATAAAGTGAACATGAATCGTGCTTGTTGGTACATCGTAATCATGTTGATCACTGTTGGAATGTGTGCCATGTAGAGTCAACATGTGACCCTTTGATGGTAGACTCATAATATTCAAGATTTATTATATGCAACATTGGGACAATAATAATTTCCATCATCTGATCCAAAGCAGTAAATTGTCTTTGTAGGTTTAACTGACGTGGTTGGAACATAAATTGATGTGGCTGTAACACTAGCCTTACTTTCATAATTTAATATTATTAGGTTATTAAGTGCGACAACCCGAATTTCGATAAATCAAAACCTATGTCGTCGGATCACCCGTTAAGGTGCTTTCGTAATTTACCGAACACTTGACACATCCACACGAGGTAGAACTCACACAGATATCTCTAACTAACAGATAGAGTCATCAAATATATCAAAATAAAGTTTCATTTCTATTTGTAAATTGATCAAAATAACGGTTCTAAATTTCATGCCAAACGCATGGACAAAAGAACCGAGACAAACCATCGGTCATGGACAACCATCACCAACAATGGTTCACAAAAAAATATCCAGAATATACATTATACGACTAAATGTCTAGCTCAAAGTGGCTGGACGTACCAAGCCAAACTCAAAATACAATTACGTCTCACAACTCACACACACACAATCTTATTTGGGGAAGAACTCCTTTGGCAGGGGCTCAAACTCTTATTCTGGTTCGTACTCTAGATTGCTCTCTGGACCCAAGAGTCTAAGGTAAATAGGAGAAAACATTTGTGACGACCCGACTTTTCCAATCCCTCAGGTATAGAAAAGGCCGGTTCACCAACCTATCGAATAAACGATAAGCCGGACAAACATATCAGAGTAAAGCGTAATAAAAATTCATAGCTAAAATAAATGCGGAAGCAATTAAAAGGAAAGAACCACCGATGATGGCCGACCATCATCGAAACATGGCTCATAACAGAAATCAACGTCAAGTATAAAACTATGATATCCAACTAAAATGGGCCCACAAATTCAAGTCTAACTCTCACCACAAATAAGAAAATCAGTAAGTTCTATCTTTCGAAAACTCCTCAGAGGAACCTCAAGCTCTTCCTCGTGCACGAAGTCGATCAGTCTCACAAAGAATAGCCACGCCAAGACTAACCCAACAAAGCTCGATGAAGAAAGACATCTACGGCATTTTACTTTAACTAACATGGTTTCAAAACAAATATCGGAATATAGCTTGTCAAACATATAAGCAGATAATAAACTGAATTTAGGTGCGAAAATCATATGTAAGATTTATTTCTAAATGTGTGAAAACAGTTTCAAGAACAGATGCAGTGTTTCAGTGTCTTAGTTTCCCTAACTTCTATATGCAAAGTTCAGTAATTCATGACTTAATCCTTAACTTAAAATACCTCCCGAGTAAACTATATCTCGAGAGCAGGAATATAGCCGATGGGAACCCCTACCTACCATCGTCGTTCATGAACCCTTTTTCAGGATGCAACAAGCCCCTACGTAATGAGGGAAGCTTGTGCCAGGAAATTATTCAGGAATTTTTGAGGGGTCGTTCAGGTCAATCATAAAACAAATGCAGATACTAATATTGTAACGACCCCGAAAATTAGAACACGTGCCTGACTGCTTTGATCCGCGTGCCCGGCGCGGAAACCGAGGTTAATTTAAAAACTTTAAGGTTATATTAATTTAAATAATGTGGCACCGTGATGAGATGAGATCACGTGTGAAATTTCGTTTAGATCTGAGACGCGTAGAGGGTAGATGGAACATGTTGCGCAGAAGCAACTGTGTTCATACTTCACACCGGAATAGACACCAAGGGCAAAATAGAAATTTTGCTTGAGAGAAGTAGCTTATAGAGGAAGGATGGGGAGACAAGAGAAGAGAGACTTCATTCCTTCTTCTCCTTCATCACCTTGCCCTGTGTGCTCCATAGATTGGAGATTGATGCCAAGAAGTGTGAAAGAAATCATTGAGAGAGAGAAGAAGAAGGGTTAGCAAGAGAGAAGAGGAGAGATTCTAAGCTAGAGGAGCTAGACCTAAGGGTTTGAGTTACCTAGGGTTTGAGATTGGTGTGAGAGACCTCGATCTGTTGAACGAGTAGGAATTTCTCGCCGAATCGCATCGAAGAGGAGCTCCGAGATCTAGGTTTTGGAAACCCTCTTTTGGTCATTCAGGAACCCCAAGAAACCCACGAACAAGGTGAGTTGTGTGTGTTAAATAAGGTTAAATGAGTAGTTTAAAGGGTAGGTTTATGATGTATTAATGGTGATTGCACAACCATTAATGGAGAGAGAGCAAAAATGGAAGGAAAGGTGAACTCCATTAATGACAGCTTTGCTGTCATTGGTGATCGATCACCAAGGTGGTGATCGATCTACAGTGGGTTGGTGATCGATCACCAAGGGCTGGTGATCGATCAATCTGTATAAGTTTATAGGGAACAGAGAGTTGAGAAGTTGAGGCCCGAGGTGGTGATCGATCACCAAGGTGGTGATCGATCTACAACGAGGTGGTGATCGATCACCAAGGTGGTGATCGATCTACAAAGGTGTTGGTGATCGATCACCAAGGTGGTGATCGATCAATTTGTATAAAAATTTATGTGGACAGAGAGAGGAGTTTTTGAAGCTTACTGTGGTGATCGATCACCAGGCTGGTGATCGATCTACAAAGGCTGGTGATCGATCTACAAAGGCTGGTGATCGATCTACAAAGGCTGGTGATCGATCTACAAAGGCTGGTGATCGATCTACAGTGGGTGGTGATCGATCACTCACCCCTGCTTTTGCCTGTCTTGAATTCATGAAGTAGACACCCCGGATATTGTGCCGGGTAGTTCTCTGACATTCCTAACACTTAATGTGCTGTGCATATGGTATAGGATAAACCCTGACACGTCGAAAAAAAACTTTGGATTTGCTTAGAAGATAAACTGATCTGAGGTAGGGGAAAATTCAACTTAAAGTGTATCTAAATTTAATTGCATGATATCTTAACATCGTATTCTATCTCTGATTTTCGAAAGCATGCCTGCATATGCATTAAACTCTGATTCCCGTATTCTGATATCTGTTTCTGTTCTTTGCATATGCTCTGATAATCTGCTATGATAATCTGCTCTGATAATCTGATTCATGAGGTAATAAGTATGTATTTGATTTGAGGTTTAATATTCAGACGATCCCCACCGACTCGGCGGTATATCCGTTTCTTGCACAATGTGCAGTTGCTTGAAAATCCTCGGCAAAATATGCACTCCATGTGTGGGGCATTATTGCATTCCTGAAAATTGTTCATTGAACGACGATTGGTTGGGGTTTCCTATCGGCACAAATCTGGCTACCACGTGATATATATACACGGGAGTTACTTAAGTTAGAGATATGTATGATTTAAGTCATTTAAATCTAATAAGCACAGCATCTTGCTAATTCCGGAGTTCAGTTTACTTTTGCCAGTTATGCATTCTGATTTCCTGCATGTTTGAGCATCAATCTATATCTGTTCAGTTTCGTTTCACTTGTCGATCTAAGATATGTTCTGCAATCATGTTAAATAATTTAGATGTAAATTAATTGAAATTCTTCTACTGAGCTAGGATGTAGCTCACCCTGCTTTCTGAAATCTTTTAGGTTCTGAGGCTGCAGTGCCCGGTACTGAGAGCGATCCGGATTATCAGCCGGATCCCGAGGCCGAGGCAGAGGACGAGGAGACGTTCAAAGCGACGAGTTCTATCCTTAGCCTGGGTATTGATGCCCGACATTTTGTACTTTTGATCTTTTGGATTTACTGTGTGCCTGGTGGCCACCTTTGTATAAACATATGTAGTTCTACATTTATTTATTTTATGTTAGTCCACATTCCATTTCGGAACCACTATCGGGAACCATTGTTTGGGTGATGTACGTCCATCACCGATGGTTCTTCCTGGTTCCTTTTTGGGAATGTGTATGTTCTTCCTTACATTTAAATATTGTTGACGTGTATTTAGTGTAGAAATTGGTTGACTCCGACTACAGCTGCTCGGATGTGTCCACCTAGCTTCCGCTATATGCGCGGACACGTGTGATCGATCCGGGATCATCCAGAGTATGATCCTAACGGCACGGATTTCTGGAGACGGAAATACGGGCTGTTACAAATATAAATCAGATGCAAGTCTCTTATACATAGTTTAGGTTCTTGATTTCAGATTTTCAGAGCTTAAGCAGATTCAGGTTTCAGGATTCAGGTAGATTTAGATTTTCAGTCATTCATATCAATTTCAGTTTACAGATGTGATTTCAATGGCATATGCAAGTTTAAAGATTTTAATTCAAAATATTCATGCGAATTAAAATAAAATACTGTAAAGATGAGATTCTCCTACCAAAACTCGGAGTAATGCGAAGTCAAGCAAAGTCCTATTGATGGCCTCTCACCCTCAATCTACATCACAATATACGTTCATGCATTAAAATTAACTCTAATTACTAATAATATAGACCTATTTAAGTGTTTCCTCAAAAACAAGTCAAAACAGGCAAGTTGCGCCAATCCTAGAATTTGACGTAACATTCTCATATATTTTTGACCATCAAGACGATTGATCTATGAGTTGGTCAAAACATGAAAGTTGTAAAATTTTCTATTAGCTTTCCAACGCAAAAAGAATCGTCTTAATCGGAGTTCGGAATAAAAAGTTATGACTAAAATACTAAGGCAATGTCGGAGTTCGGTGATACCTCGCTCGAGCGATGATAATAGCTCGCTCGAGCGATTTGACGTAACATTCATATATATTTTTGACTATCAAGACGATTGATCCATGAGTTGGTCAAAACATGAAAGTTTTAGATTTTTCTATTAGCTTTCCAACGCAAAAAGAATCATCTCAATCGGAGTTCGGGATAAAACGTTATGACTAAAATACTAAGGCAATGTCGGAGTTCGGTGATACCTCGCTCGAGCGATGATAATAGCTTGCTCGAGCGAGCTACAGCGACGCGATTTCGCTGGTTTTCACCCTAATCGAAACCCATACATCCCAAAGTAAAACCCATGGCTAATCTAATGATTTAATCAAAAAGTTTAATTAAAACGTACCTTTAATCTAAGGATTCCTAGATTAGAAATGAGTCACGCGAATGGAGCTTCGGAACGAAACCGACGGGTTTCCTCAACGATTCGCGCCGCGATCGATCCCACGAGTTCACAGAGACAACTCCAACACGCCCCCAATGATCTCAACTTCTCCCAATAGCCAACTACGAATCTAAGGTTGATTCAAGTTTTTTCTAAGGTTTAAGTGTTTTCAACAAAGAGGGTTCTAGAGAAGGAGGTTTTCTAAACCGATCTCCTACGATGATTGAAGAAGAGAGAAGACGGAGTTTCACACGGTTGGGTAACTATCATCTCTTAACAAAACCTAGTATAATACGGGAATGCAATTCCTTCTTATAATAGGATTGCTCACAAAGTAAAACACACACACACATCTTATGTATTATACACTTCTAATTTTAAAACTCAAGTCCGGTGTTGAGCGGCTACACTGAGGTCGGTGCACAACTTTCGCACGAGGGTCCAAATGGGCTCTAAATTAAAATTTGTCCGCACAATCACATCTAGATAAAAATCCAAAACAAATGGTGACGTCGGTTGCCGAGCCGAATACACACACAGGGTCAGTCTAACTCAGGTTTAAAATACGGGTCTTTACAATATTAGTAGCATTTAAATCTCATATCTCATAGCATGAAGTTTCATAAATAATTTTCATATGCACATTTCACATTTGAACATTTGAATTCTATATGCTGAAATTTAATCACACTTACCCTTAAATCACATGCTTTATTTTTTTTTTTAAAACATTGGACATAACTTAAGATAATAACTTAAATACCTTTTTGAGCATATATAGTATCAGAAGCCACACATATACCGATGGGAATCTCTCGTTCAATGAACCCTTTTCACATATGCCCAAGCCCTTATGTTTGGAGGGATATGATACTTGTGCCGAATGAAGCTTTACCGTTAATCGGTAGGAAATGAACGGATATCCCGTCATACCGGAGCACAATGGATTCATAACACATGAACCTTAAATCATAATGCAAAGTCTAACTTATAATTTTCACACCTTGTAAAGTGATTGCATTATACTATTTTTAGAAAGCTTATATTCATAAACAATTTTTGAAGTTCACACAAACACATTTATCACATCACAATTCTTATATCACATCACATTTAATGTTTCAAAACTTGTTTGAAAGATTCGAATATCACATGCTTAATTTCACATAACATGCCATGGCTTATAACATCACATTATTCAACTTATACAGATCACATCAAATTAAATGGTTCAAGTTTCCCCTACCTCAAGTCACATCCCAAGCATAAACAACAAAGTCTTTTACGAACTCACGCGGTACTCATTCCTTTAACCTATATTTCAAATTACTCAAAGACCCTTTAGAAATGTCTAAGATGGCCTAAAGGTTGAAGTCTCTGAAGAAAACTCTCAAAAATATACAAAACTGTCTTAACTCAGTATCTCGCACTAGCGAGGTACAGGGTCGGGCGTGCGAATTCAAAAATCTCGGGCACGCGATTGAAAAGACACTTACTGAAGCCCATTTCTTCAGTCACCTCGGGCGCATGACGTTCACACAAACCCTTCAGAAATTGTCTTGCACGAGCGAGTTCAATGGCACCTTCCATCTCTCGTGAGTGAAGCATCAGAGGCTCACTGGAGTCCCTTAACTCGCCCGAGCGAGGCACGGGCAAGCCTTTCTGAAGACACCTCGCGTGCACGAGAATCACAGCTCGCGCGAGCGAGTTTCAGGAACTCTTCAGATCTGAGTTTTCTAACTTGATCTTCTTGCGATCTCTTCGCCAAACACATCCAAACTTCTCACACAATTTTAAGGGCACTTTATTCTACGATTTCTACACAATTTGGGTGTCAATTCTTACCTTCTAATTAAAGAATCAAGCAACGATCAGAGCGTCCTCTCTCCTAGTAAGTAAATGGGTTTCCATTTACTTACTAGGAGATCGCGAGATCTTCTCGCAAGATCTTCTAATTAAAGAATCACGCAAGGAGACCGGATGGGGTCCCATCCGGTCTCCCGTCATGTTCCACAATCGCCACAATGTCGTCACAATCTGTTGGTGATCTTTTGCACACTAGCTTGCGGAAATCTCACAACGGTTTAGCAGCTTGAAGCACACGGATTCCAACAAATCCTCCCTCATCAAACCCTTTCTTTCTCTCTCTCTCTCTCTCTCTCTCTCTCTCTCTCTCTTTCAATGCCAATATCAAACACAAGGGTTTGTGCACATGAGACCCCTTCATTTAAGCAAGCATATTGCTTCCTTGTGAAGCACAAACATACCCTTGGTGTGTTACTCTTATCCACTCAACTTGTTTGGTGTGGAGCACATACACCTAAATGTGTGTTAAGTTTCTTTGGTTCCCTTGTGAACCATACACCATACCTCGTACTCATTCAATCTCATATGTTCACTGGTCATCCCACACATGCATTGACCTCACTAATCCAAGACGGTACAACCCACCGTACTTGCACGTATACCTACTCAACTTACTCGGTTTTCAAAACTTGGGGATATTACACTCTCCCCAACTTATAAGAATTTTCGTCCTCGAAAATTGAACGAAGTCAAGCTAAACAAAACCACACACCTCATACGGAAATACGCACACATGATAGGAAACTTGCCAAGAACAAGAAACCTAACTACCCACTGCCAGCATGAGCACACAGTTAACACATACAATTTCACATTCAAAACACTATAAATAACCATAGGCGACTCACCTACACAATTTGAAGTCGTATGGTCACACCATGTCTATATCCAAGGTTTGGTGAAATAGCCTCAGCTAATCGACATTTCCGATTCTCATAGCCACAGACACACTTGTGAATTTCTAAACCACATGTCACTCATAATTACAATAATTATATAACCCTCTAACCTACACACTCCACAATATGAAAGAAAAACTAGAAGAGAATTTTATCAATTATCCAATTCACCGATCGATCAAAAGTGACCCATAATTAATCTGCATTAAAATCACAATGTATGCATGGATACAAATCTGCACACAGTGACACATCCCACACATTCATGTAACACAATGACACAACCTCAAGTATAATCTGCACACATTGTTCACAAGGTGACTAATCATCATCCACCCACATCGATACATGATCTGCAGCAAAATGTATTGACAAACCATAGCTGTATACATTCGTAAACCAATAAAATTTCACCAAATCTCCAACACACATATTCAAAAATTTAATGGAAACCAAAAGTGGATTACCCGTCCAATGTAACAAGTTATTAAGGGTAATCCTACTTGTGTACTTGCACAGAAATATCCACAATTGGTGTATCCACAATGAAACTATTCACATTCATAGTAAAATTCAACACTATCCACATCAAAATCCGAATCCAGACTTATTCATAGTCACATGCAAAATTAACAACTCTAGTGTATTAATGCAAAAACCAAAACCATTCACTCTAATTGATCCATTCACAATAGAACTAAACCATTTACATCAAAATTTAAACGAGTCATATGTGACAGCCATGTGACCACAATTTTAAAACTTATATCTCAAAAAGTTACAAATAATTCATCCATTTATATTTCAAAAAAATCAAAATTTCTCAAAATAATCTCTATAGTCACCAACGGAAGCTAATCGTCAGCACCATCCAGGTCAGGCTCCTCTCTAGAACCTGAATCATCATCGGTCTCATCCACTACAAAAAAAGGGACTTTTGGAGACGGTTATTGGAGACGACTTTTCGAATACGTTTCCAATAACTATTTATTGAAGACTGCCATTCAAAAGCCGTCTCGGATGCTTTTATTAGAGACGGCTAAAACCGTCTCCCTAAATAAAATAATATATAGAGACACTTATAACCATCTTGATATAATTGATTTAAGAGATAAGTTGGTGAAAACTTTAGAGACTAAATTAAAAGCCGTCTCTAAAAGTCGCGTTAACATGAATAGTGTAATAACCCGAAAAATCAGACTCGAACTCGACTGACCTCGAGTGTGTGGTCGACACGAAAATCGATGTCATCATAGATTTTTATATAATAATAAATATTTAAATAATATTAGAATAACCTTGTACAGACGGATTAAGGTTTAAATGTGTGTTTGGGCCTTTAGTGTGAAAGCCGTGCACCGATGCATCGTGTGCCGCTCAACACCGAAACCAAACTCTATTTCAAGTGGATAAGCCTAACACACTTTTGCAGTGTTATCGCTTCGCACCGAAACCAAACCCTTTAGCTAATTAAAAGGCAAAGCTTCTCAAAGAAGCTTCACCCGGTTGCAAGCCTTAGAGTTTGGGAGTTCTAGAGAGAGAGAGAGAGAGAAAGAGCTTCTTCCCCATGGAACCCTCATGAGAAACCGTGAGATTTCGATTGCAACCGCGCCGCAATCTCCGCAACCTTTGCAAAGCACATGACGACGGTCTCGCTTGAGTGTCCGCCGTTGGTAAATTTCAACCGTTAGAGATCCGGGAACTACAAGCCATTCAAACACCTTTTTCCTTAGAAGCCCGTTTTTCAAGAAACGCTCCACCTCGTGATCGCTAACCAATCGTTGAAGAGGTTAAGATCGATGCGTGGATCATGAACGACTTCATCTTGAATTCGTGGTGATCAATCAAGGTGAAATCGCCGTAGAAATTCGGAAGATTCGTTTCGAAACCCCTTTGGACAACGATCCTTAAAGGCGCGAAATCGATCGAAGAAAGGTTAGTTTTTCTTTGATTTTAATAGTTTAGATAGTAGAATAAATTCTTGTTTTAGTTTAGTGTGGATTTGTGCGTCGATGAAGATCGATCGTAGAAGATTTGGATGAAAATAGATCAAAAATGACAAAACCTTATGGTCAGTGCATTTGAAGGTTTTGATCGATCAATGTAGGTGATTGATCGATCAATTAGTGTTGATCGATCAATATAGGTGATTGATCGATCAAATTTTGTATTGATCGATCAATATAGGTGATTGATCGATCAAATTTTGTATTGATCGATCAATATAAGTGATTGATCGATCAAATTATATATACAATGATAAAAACAGCAAGTTAGGTTGCTGGAGGTTCATTCCCGACAGCATTGATCGATCAATGGTGAAATTGATCGATCAATATGATGGTTGATCGATCAATGGTGAAATTGATCGATCAATGTGGTATTGATCGATCAATATAATGTGTTGATCGATCAATTTGACTGTGCCGACACTGCTTTAGTGTTTTGGTCATGACGTTTTACTCCGAACTCCGATTGATGCGATTCCTACGGCATTGGAAAGAGGACAACTAAATCTACAACTTTTATGAATTAACTAACTAATGAATAAATTGTTTTAATGATCAAAACTGAGCTGTAAGTTTGGCTAAGTTCTAAGTTAGCACGTTTTGACTGAAGTATCGATATAGCTTCGGTATTTTGGCCATAACTCCTTGTCCCGAACTCCGATTGACGCGATTCTTGATGCGTTGGAAAGAGTACGACGAGATATAACTCTTTTATGAATTAGCCAAATCTTTAATCAAATGTTTTGAGGGTCAAAATGAAGTAGGAAGTTGGGTCAAGTTTTGAGTCAACACGAAATACCCATTTTGGTCTCTGTTTTGAGAAAACACTTAAATACATCAATATTATTAATAATTAGGATCAATTTTTATACATCATCATGTGTGTGATGTAGACTAAGAGTGAAGGCTGTAGATAAGAACTTTTGGACTGCTTTAGAACGACGTTGGATTTGCTTAGAAAGAGGTCTGACCTGAGGTAGGGGAAAACCAATCTAAACTATTTTTGAGTATGATTTCATGTTTATTTTATATCTGTGCCCTGATTTCTGTTTTTAACAAGCACGTATGCATATCATAAATTTCTGCTATCTTTGATTTCTGTTTCCTGATTCGTATCCTGAAATCTGCTTCTGATTTCTGCTATCTGATCTGTGAGGTATATATGTATGTGATTTGATGATTTAAACCAGATGATCCCCACCGACCCGACGGTATATCCGATGCCTGACACACTTGTGCACTTGCTTTCAATCCTCGACACAATTGCACTCCATAGATGAGGCATTGTTGCACTTTCAAAATTGTTCATGTGAACGACGATTGGTTGGGGTTTCCTATCGGACATTCCACTCATCTGCTATATAGTCACGGAGTTTCTTAAGTTAAATATACACAATTTAAGCTCTCGATAATATACTTGCATAACATCGATTTCTTGTCTAAAAGCTCAGATTTGATTTGATTCATTATGATTGTAATGCTTCGATTTGATTTACTATGAGATAGCATGATCGCATATTCAATTCATTTAGTTGGAATTCTTCTATTGAGCTATGATGTAGCTCACCCTGCTTTCTAAATCACTTTTAGGTTCTGAAGCGGTACTTCCCAGAGTGACCCAGTTTCCCGATCCGGTAGGCCGAGAGGACGAGAAACCGACGTCGAGCGACTTTATCCTTAGTCCGTATACGAAGTCGCTATTTTGGGATTTTGTGCAAACCTTTGGATTATTGTATGTGGCCATATTTACTTTCTGTAGATATTTTCTTCCTGTTATAGTATTACTATACATTCTATTGGAACCATTATTAGGAACCATTGTTTTGGGTGATGGATGTCCATCACCATTGGTTCTTCTTGGTTCCTTTTTGGGAATGTATATTTTTATATATTTAGATACATGTTTGTTTTATTGCTTCTTTCTATTTTAAATGCCTTGTGATAACTCGATCTACCACGCCAGGTCTCGCTGGTTTCCGCATACGAGTGCACACTTCATGATTTGTCCCGGGATCATCCGTAGTATGATCTCGATAGCACGGATTTTCGTGCGTAAATCCCGTCACAGTTGGTATCAGAGCCTAGGCTTTAGGTCGTGTTAGGAATTCAGACTAGGCTATGGATGTAGGTATGATTGGGAAGTAAGTTTTCTATGACCCAATTAGGACTTTAGCAAAGTTAGTGGAGTTTTGGTTTTAGCTTCTATAGGGAACTCGCAGCTATAGCTGGAGATTTAGAACTTGGGATTCGATTTAAGACTTAAATGGTGGATCTCATAATCACTTTTAAGGGAAATATTGGATGATTTGATAAATATACGGCTATTAGATAAAATATGTTTTAAGATGTTGTTGGAACTTTGGGCCATTGTGGCTATGACAATTATTGATGGGAATTTTGTGTCATGCTAACAAATCGAAATGGCACCACGAAGAAGGCTAAGATTGTACACACTGGAGGAGGTGAGCCGAATAGGCAGTTGCTTGAAGCGATGCTTAACACTATGACTCAGCAGGCTGCATTACTTACGGCAATGTTGAGAAGGACGACTCACACCTCTCCATCGACATTAAATGAATTATGTTCTAGGTGTGACGGGCGACACCTAGCGAGAAACTGTAGAAGATCTACAGGGGCTTGTTTTAGGTGTGGACGAATGGGACACTTGATAAGACATTGTCCTGCTTTGAAAAAGGAAGCGATGACCTCGACAACCACTCAAGGTAGTGCTCGCTCTTTACATCCGGCGACGACTAGAGTTACTCCAGCACGGCAGGCCTTACCTGTCTCCTCATCTACACCATTTGTAATATGTGCGTGGTGTGGGAAATCTCATAGAACGGAGGCTTGTAGGTTTCTCTCGGGTGCTTGTTTTAGATGTGGTGAGCAAGGACACCGAGTCAAGAACTACCCAGATAAGCGACAGAAGCAAGAGACCTCGACGTCTACTTCTAAGCTGATTCTTCCTGCGACTCAAGATGCCCAAGGTATAAGTTCAATATCAATTGCCAAGATTTTGTTTTAATGTTTAGATGATTTAGGAATTTTATTGGTTTTGACACGTGCGAAATATCATAGCATTATCACTTGTGTATCGACTTAAATCACTTGCATGACATAAACGAATTTTAAATTCAGAAGATTAATTACGTAAGTGATAGTTATATTAGCAGACTTAATAAATCTTGACAGTTACAATAAATTTTTTTAAGGACAATTGTTTAGTGAATTTGAAATTTCCTTTTTACTTATGAGAAATAAAGTTGAATTAGCAGACTTAATCCTAGTATTCTTTTTTCTAACTAATGAGTCATTGATTATGGTGTATTTAAATACGTTCCTTCTAAACGTGAGTTCGGTTGTTAATCGCTGTAGTTTACTCTGAAAGTTTTTCGAGAATTGGAAAAGTCTAAGACAATCATGTCGGTAATTGATAGAGGATAGGAAAAATTTAATTATGGATATCATGAGAGAGCATAATTGGATGTCGCTATGGTGGATTCTGCTATTTTCACCTAAGCCATGATGAATGACTGTAGATTTTTAAGGAATATATGGAGATTTAGTTAGTATAGGGAGTGTGTTGAGAGTTGTGCACATGAAGAGTCGATTAATCATACCTAAGTATTTATGTATGACATTGAGAGCAATCATTTGCAATCATCTCCTTGATTTGAAAGGCTAGATGTGTCACACTCTTTTGCCCTTCCTGTATGATCGAAATTCTATTCGCGTATCATAAGATTGGTTAAGGGCATAAAGTTTGAAGATTTTGCGATCGTTGTGGTAAATTTTAGAGGTTCTCATATTGGTGATAGCTTTATCTCATTTTGCTGATGGCTTTATCTCATGTTGGCGATAGCTTTATCTCATTTTGCTGATGGCTTTACCTCATTTTGGTAATGGCTTTATCTCATTTTGGTGATGGCTATACCTCATGTTGGTGATGGCTTTATCTCATCTTGGTGATGGCTTTATATCATTTTGGTGATATCTCTTACCACCGTTGCGTATCAGAAAGTGGGTGAGTGTGAACATTTGTTCGTAGACAGATGAGACTTATTCCAAGTCATGAGTTGATTTATTCAGATAACGATAGCATCAATGTGGTGAATCGGATTTTCGGATGAATGGTATGTTTCAAAATTGGTCTACTGTGCTCCATGAGTATTTTTACAATCGTAAGGGGTCACTGTGATTAATACAATGAAAATGATACATGATCACTAATGATCAACATCGTTGAAGTGAAGATCTGCTGAATGGACAACACATTATATTTCTTTCAAGGTTTGGTTGATCCTATTTATAGATACATTCTGGTTAAGTAGTCTTAATCTCATGATCAATATACAATTCTTTGTGGAATGAACACCAGTCAAGTAAATAAGGGGGACATCCTTAATAAAAAGCCCAACAACTAGTTTTTGCCTATGTATGAATTTTGTGAGTATTATGGTCATTTTCTTTTGACTAATGGTTAACGTGATGGTGACATACTACTGTATATAATTGCTTATGGAGGTGTGATATGAGATACCTGGTGCATGAGAAGACTGTCACACTTTTTCAGTAGATTTGGGATGAGTCTAGCGACTAGTACATTAACTTGACAATTTCACCTATAGGGGTCGTGTGGATACACTGATTTTGGGGGAAACTATTTCGACTCTGGATGCGTGTGAGTCCATTGTGGATGTGTGGACTCAGAGAGAGGGGTCGCGCATATATGACTAGCGACTGTATGGTTATGACTATTTCACACATAATACCTCTGCGTGTGTGCATTGACGCTACGAACAATTGAGTTTTACACGGGATGTCTTTAGGGTATTTTCGAGGACAAAAATTCCTTCCAGATGGGGAGATTATGATAACTCTAATTTGGAGGACGTTAAAATTATGATGGGGACTTCTAAATTGTATGACTTCCTGCAAGTAAATTGCCAATCTGCGGATTATAGATGTGCGTAAGTGTGGATGGTGGAAGGACTCTTGATGCATCTTCTTTACCCACATGTTACTACTTAGGGAGACGTGCTCGTCTGGTAACTGGTTCGGCTATGTGGAAGTCAAATGTAATAAGGTGCGTTAGATTACATATGGGTGTACAGTGCACATGTGTGTAGGGTGTGGACCATTGATGTGATCTTGCACACCTATGGGGGGTGTGTATGCTTTACATACTAGCGGTTAGAAGTTTAAAGGCTTGGCTAGGAATGGGGATTATCCCTTTTGATTTAACTCTTGCATTTATGTTGAGTGATGGAATTTAAGAAGAAAGAGATTTGTTCAACCATTGGAACCCTGAGCTTGTCGAGCTCAGGTAATGAGAAATCAGCTGACCCAAGGTAAGATTTTAAATTCTAACCCATTATGCGAGAGGAAATTTTTGCGATTTTAAATTCTAACCCTTTATTGTTTTATATATGTGGCAATTACAATTCCATAAAGTTGGAGTTGTCTAGATAACATATACTAATACCCTATACGTGGTGAAATAGGGACTGGGTAATGCCTCAATTAATGAGGTGTGTTTAAAGAAACAGTTTGACTGTAATGATTGATCGATCAATTTGGTGAATTGATCGATCAACTACACATCTGATCGATCAAATAAGAAGGTTGATCGATCAAACCAGTTTATACTATGTTCTGTGAAAAAGGACTGTCTGATCGATCAAATTGAGCATTAATCGGTCAATTTTATCGATGTAAGTTATATTGTGGGTTTTTATTTTTTCACTCGCTATCGGAGCTTCTTGCTTGATTCATTGGATCGCATTTTACTCGGCTATTATGATAAACTCTAATTTTTTCCTTGTTTAGGGGGTTTTTTGTGCATTTTTGTACATTTTAAACTATGGGACCACGAATGACGAATCTGTCGTGTAAAATCCCTACATCTCGGGCTCATACATCGGTGCCAACAGTGGAATCAGCCGCACAACCCTTGGTGCAACCCGTGACACCAATCGAACAAGATGTGCCACTCGTTCAAAACCCACAGCCACCACTAATTCAACAAGAACTTTCAAAAGAGTGGTGGACTTCTAAAACATTGTTGCCTGAATGTGCTTTCGACTCTAAACTATTCGAGGATTGGCTCGACATGGAATGGGTGATCGACTATATTGCTAAGCTAGGGTTGAGACCATTGCATGAGTCATTTTACGTCCATTTTTGTCCTCGTATAGTGAGGCTCATTTATCAACATCTTCGCTGGGATGACACTCATCACCAATTGGTCACCAACATTGACGGTTGTGACTATAAATTTAACCAATTTGATGTCGCCCGCTTCATCGTGTTCTTCGTGAATGTGGAGACTTGTTGTTTCCACCATATGAAGATATCCCATCCCATGATAGACTTGTGGCCAGTGTAGTTCATGTCAAGCTCCTACTGAGCCCACCACCCTGATAGACTATGGATGCTTGATACTCTTATCAAGTGTGCCCTAACCCCGTTTTTGCACAAGTCCGCGAGATCAATGATAGAGATTTACTGTTTGAGAAGCAGAAGACTGCTTCAAAGAAAGAGCTGCCATAGGCTCAATTGATAACAAGAATGGTCGAGCAGTATATTGCATTGAGAGAGGAGTATAGCCTGGCTCCTGGCGAGCCTCGCTTGACCAAGAACATTAAAGTTTTCAAGCTCAAGGATTGGACCAAGAGCTATAATCTATTGGTCAAGAGGTTACCTGAGGAGGGGGTTATACCACCAGCTCCAGTTGAGGAGGTGCCTGATGGGCAAGCACTGGATGATGGGGGGCATAGCCTAACGTTGGACTTGAGGGGATGCATTTCGTCCACGTAACCAAATATTCATTTTGATGTTACATGCACGTTTGCTAAGGTTCAAAGCTGTTAGTGTATCATTAGACATTTTTGGGACGAAAATTTCTAAGGGGGGATAATGTAGTGACCTTAAAATTCTAAATGAACTTCGATTTGCTTTGATATACGTGCCTGGCACGAAAATCAAAATAAATTAAAATTTATGAAAATATTATTGGCAAAAATAATTTAGAACTTAGCTATTATATCTTTGTCTATTACTATAATACAATAAAATTTTGTAACATAATTATCGCTGCTTTGTTTAAACCTGTGTGGATAGTAGACCTGTTTAGGTATGTTTTGCAGTTTTGAAAGCGAAAATTCTTTGAAGAGAGGAAAATATCATGATCCTAATTTTTGGGCATAGTGAATTATACTCATACCTTTTTGAAACTGGCATGTCAATTTTCGAGGACGAAAATTCTTTAAGGTGGGAAGAATGTAATTGTGACAGCCCGAATTTCGGCACCCCGAAACCCGTGCCATCAGCACGATCGTTTTGACCGTGCCCTTTAGCTAAGCACGGAACACTGGTATATCAAGCATAGAAAAGTATAATAAACGAGTTTGCAGAATTTAAATCTATATTAATTAACTTCCCAAAAGACAGTTCTACCCTCATGCCTCTGCATGAATGGAGAACCGATCCGAACCATCGATGATAGAAATCATCACGGATGGTTCGTCCCAAAAGAGAAATCCCAACTCCTTATATACATGATTTTAAACAGAATCAAGGCTTAACATACCAAGCCGTACAAAACCTCTCCAAAAATCCCTCAAAGTGGCACAACGGAGTCCTCTAGAAGAAGTCCTCTGGAGGTGGCTCCAACTCGTCACCGGCCGCAAGGTCCGACTTCACGGGATCGGCGTCTCCTCAAGCCTGCAGAATCGCTAATAGTGGACCTGCGACGTATAGTCTATAGGGTGAGCTACATCCTAGCTCAATAGGAAACGAACACAGTTGAACATATAAATTATGACTCACATATATTCCATGATATGCTATGCATGATGTGTCTATGCAGTTGTTAATGAAACAGTTAAAAAGCATTTCGTTTTACTGTTGATTACTTATATTTTCATTTACTCATGAATGATGCTGAGAAGGCCTAAAGCAAAACTTAAACTTTCAACTTAAGTAATCCCCGAGCAATATAGCATCGAGCCCCGATGAGATACCCATCATCGTCATCTATATAGAGCTTTAACCGTATTCACAGGAATACCAATAGTACCAAGCCCTTTCCGGGATTGGTGGCGTTTCACTTGTCTCAATCAACAACCACAGGGTGTGCTTACTATGTACGGATAAGCCTCCGCACTGGCCTACGGTTTCGCCGCCGTATCGGTCACGGATATCCTGCCGTGTCAGTCGTGGATATCCCGCCACGTCGGTGGGGTACCCTATCAAACCTCAAATAATAAAAATATCGGTGCCTTACATATAGTTATTCACCGTGTAATTGTGCTATCTTATATCAGTTAGGCCCTATCAAACATGATTCAATCCTTGGATACATCCCTGGGATGTATCCATTTACTTGCATCACACCTGATGCTTTTATCTCTTTACTTCTTCATCCCCTGGGGATGGCTCATTAGTTTACTCTTATGAATGTCACACACACACACTTTTCACAATTCTTTAAGCAGTAAAATATTCGAATTGAACTCTATATCACTACATACATGCTCTTGTAAAATAAGGTACATGTTCAAGGTGTTCCCTACCTCAAGTCTTCATTTGATCAATGCATCAAGGTCCCACGTGGCTCCTTGTGCACAAGTCCACACGTACCACCTATGGTACCACATAACAGGTGAAACACATCACAAGGGATGCAATAAAGAGGTATAAGATCCTCCAAGAATCTTAAAGTCAAACCCAAAAGTCAACATAATTTATGTCAGTCGATTAATCGAACTCCAAAATCGATTAATCGAATCTGATTCGATGTCGATTTCCAAAATCGATTAATGAAGGTCAATATCGATTAATCGAAGCAATTTCGATTAATCGAAATTCTCCTTTCATAAAGTCCATTCTCGATTCGAGCGATTCGAGTTTTCATTCGATTAATCGAATCCAATTTCGATTAATCGAAATTCTTCTTTTCGCAAAGTAATTTCACTGTTCGAACAGTCGAGTTTTCATTCGATTAATCGAATCCAATTTCGATTAATCGAAATTCTTCTTTTCGCAAGGTAGACTCTCAGTTCGAACAGTCGAGTTTCACAAGTTGATTAATCGATTCCAAATCGATTAATCGAAAACTAAAATCGATTAATCGAAATCCCATTTCGATTAGTCGATTTTTCCTTAAGTCATTTCCTCCAACCCCTGGGGTCCACTGGAGGTTCTCAGTCGATTAATCGATCCCCAAATCGATTAATCGAAATCCAAAGTCGATTAATCGAAATTAAGTTCGATTAATCGAAATCGGGGTCCTCTGACTTTTCAACTTCCTGGCCAATTTCGATTAATCGAAACCTAATTTCGATTAATCGAAATTGTCAGATTCAGCCCCTTTTCGAGCTGTTCTTCCTAATCTTCTTCCACACTTTTTCTTCTATTTTTCTAAGCCATTATCCTAAGATTTAAACTATTTTCAACTACCATTTAGCCTCTATAATCTATGCATTTGATTTACAAAATTTTACCTTGAATCAATCTCAAATTGATTTCAAATCTAGGGTTGGAAGGCTAGGGTTCCAGCTTTAGCTTTTCAGCGGATCCCTTGCGTTGAATCGGCCTCTTTAATACTTGAATCCTTCCTTCCTCAACTAGCCTTTACTCCTTGCATTAATCACTCTTTTTACTCTCTCTCTCTCTTCTTTACTCTCCTTCAACAACCCAAAATACCCATCTAGGGTTATTAAACCCTTTTATCCCTCTCTTAGTTTGTGTGTTGAGCACATGCACCTCAATAGGTATATGCGACTTCATATTTACAACACACACCACGCAGTCACTCAAGCTATCACATCTCGTCCGTTCATCACATCCTATGCTAACTCTTGATCTCCTGATTGGTCAAACTTGTGACCAATCGGGCACGGATCCCGAGGTCATAGATTTGCGTGATTTTTCTAAGTTACATCCTCCCCACCTTGGGAATTTTCGTCCTCGAAAATAACCCAAGGCATGGTCGGCTGGGGTCTCTTTTCTATTTCCTTCTCACACTCCAGGTGAGGTGGTCGAGGAGACCCAGAAGCATTTAAGCATTCACACATTCACATAGACAAGTATGGAAGTAAAATTTAACAAAAATGCTTAATGTCACAAAAATTGGATTTGTATTAAAGATTGAACAATTTTACAATGCCAACAAGTGGCGTACAACAAAATACATAGGTATACAATCAAAATGCAAAATACATATAAACTCAAACAGTCCCTCAGACCGATCGGGTGCACAAAGGGTCGTGGGTCTGGAGCCGGCTCTGGCTCATGGTGGTGGCGATGGTCTGGTGCTGGCGTCTCCGGCAGGTGCAGACGTGGATGTAGAAGGAGCCGCGTCTGTGGTGGGATGGAAGACGGGTCCTCTATGGAAGGCGGTGCGTCCGGCCCACCTCCTCCTCGGGCGAGGTAGCGTAGTCGGTCTAGATGTGTGGCGGAGTGTGTGGAACATCAAAAAGTCCAGCCGTCGGTTCACCCGGTCGTTGTTGGCCCCCATACGAGCCAACACGTCCTCGATGGTAGGACCGGATGAGGCGGCGCGCCGGCGGTAGGATGAGGTGGGTGTCGCGGGGTGTGCAGGTGGTGTGGGTGGTGTGGGAGGGAACCCTCTCCACGGATGGCTCTGCTGCGGCAGGGTGTGCCCCACCCACGGGTGGGTCCTGCTGAGGTGGTGGGGGTGGTGGCGGTGCTACTGCTGCACATCTTCTGCGCTGAGACTTTGTAAATGTCTTCACGCGATCCGTAGCCCTCACCTTGTGAGGTGAGATGGTGTAGGATGGCTCGTTGGAGTAGCACTCCAACATGCTCGATATGAGACGAGCATAGGGCATCTTTTCTTTGGGCCTCATGTTGCCCTTCATCAACTTCCCCTTGATGTATTTCATCCCCTCTAGGATGACCATCGTATGTCAACCACCGCCACAGTAGCGTAAAAGTGCATGTTGCACTTTGTCCACACGCCGTCGTCGGGTAAAGGTTGCACTTGATTATGGAATCAAGCATCCACATGTATGGTGGGAGGTCAACCATCTTAACGGAGGAGCCCGACCCCTTTTTCCCGTTGGTCATACTGGTCATGACTTCCTCAAAACGGGGTTCCTCCTCAAAAGGTGGGAAAAGAGTGGTCTCCGGGGTGAACTCGAGGTAACACTCGAGTACCTCGTGGATGTGGTGGCAGGTGATCGTATAGAGACGACCCTCTATCTTGGTGATTATGCAATCATCGGTAGGCCCGTCTACGAGCCCTTGGTAGAATAACCTAACCAACCTAGGGTAGTAGGAACCCCGGATTGGTTTGAGTAGGTTGCCGAGTCCGGCATTATTTAGGTAGTTTCGAGCCCATTGGGTCTCGCCCGGCACATCGGGATTTGTGAAAAGGGTAGGGTCGATTGTGTATTCGACCTCAAAGGTCTTTGCCGCCCACCATTCATTTGGTTGCTCGACATTGGTGGGTGGCGGTGGCATGGGGGTGGATTCGCGGGAAGACTCGCGCATGGATGCGCTCGTCGAACCGGAGGTGGTCTCCGATTTCGACGGTGATGGAGTCCTCACCGGCGATGGGGTAGGTGGTGGTGGTGCGGCGTTCTTACGCCTAACCGGTAGCTTGGAGGTTGCCTTCTTCGAAGACAATCGGGTTTTAGGCGGCATGGTTTGTGAAATACAAAAAAATCTAGGGTTTCCTTAATTCAAATTGAAAAGACAACACAAATTTAGGGTTTACCGTGGAGTTTCGATCTAAAATTGGCGGTCTTGGTCCGGAATCGACGAAAGAAACCCCAAAAACCCTAGCTGTCTTGACCGGTTGGAGAAGAGGAAGGAGAAAGAGGAATGGCGCCCGAGTTTAAGAATTTCGAATGGGTACCAAAACCCTAACTCCAATATATATAGCCCGCGGCTCGATTAATCGAGATTCAAAATTAGGTTAAGCCGCGTAAAATTGATTAATCGATTTCCCAAATCGATTAATCGAAAGTCAAATTCGATTAATCGAAATCGTGTCTGTTTAAAATTTTAAAATTTTGAGCTCACTGGTGCGAGCCAGTCGATTAATCGAAATCCATTTCGATTAATCGAAATTCCAAAATCGATTAATCGAGTTTCACTTCGATTAATCGAAATCGTGTAGTAACTTCTCAATTCTGCACTTTTAAATAATCGATTAATCGAAATTCATTTCGATTAATCGAAACTTCAAAATCGATTAATCGAAACTATCTTCGATTAATCGAATTGTCTATGTGTATTCAATTTTCTTCCAATCTCTTAAGTAAATCGATTAATCGAAAATCTAATTCGATTAGTCGAATTTTCCAAAATCGATTAATCGATCCTAATTCGATTAATCGAGATCATAATTCGATCAATCGAAATTGCATTCTATGTGTATTCTAATTCTAATTTTCATTTCCAGTCACTGGCACATGCCAGTCGACTAATCGAACAAAATCGATTAATCGAAATTCCAAATCGATTAATCGATTTGAAATTCGATTAATCGGTTTTGTCCAATTTCTGCAGAATTTCAATCTCTTTGTTTCTTTTACTATTTTTGACAATTTATGACAGATTGGATCAAAATTTCCATTGAATTCTAAGTATAGTGGAGATTTCACAAACATGTTTGTGGTTTACATTGAATTCTCACGTCGTTGGAAACAAGGCTGGATATTGTTCTCTCACATCGGCCTCTCGTTCCCAAGTAGCCTCTTCTTTTGGATGATTGTTCCACCGAACAAGCACTAAGGGAATCACTTTAGTGTGCAGTACTTGTTCTTTTCGATCCAAGATCTCCACTAGTTCCTCTATCATGCTCATGTCCTCACACATCTCTATAGGTTGCTTTCCTAACACATGAGACGGATCATTCACGCACTTCCTGAGCATCGATATGTGGAAAACATTATGTACTCGATCAAATAGCGGTGGTAAACCAATGCGATATGCAACTTCACCTACTCGTCCCAAAATTTCGAACGGTCCAACATAACGTGGACTTAACTTCCCTCTCTTGCCAAATCTCATTACACCTTTCATAGGTGACACCTTTACAAACACATGCTCACCCACTTTGTAGTCGACACTAGTCCGCTTCATATCGGCGTAACTTTTCTGTCTACTCTGTGCTGTCTTCAACCTTTCTCTGATAATTCGGACGACGGTAGCGTTATCTTCAAGTAGTTTCGGTCCTAATACAAATTTCTCACCTGTTTCCTCCCAATTGAGAGGTGACTTGCATCGTCGTCCATACAGAGCTTCATACGGTGCCATGCCAATACGCTTGAAAAGCTTGTTATATGCGAACTCGAGCATCGGTGATACTCATCCCAAAGATCCTTGCATATCAAGCATGCACGCTGAGCATGTCTTCTATCACTTGATTTACTCGCTCTTTCGCCCCATTTGAGGATGGAAAGCTGAACTAAAGTCTAGTCGTGTTCCCATTCCATCTTGAAATTTCTTCCAAAACTTGGACGTATATAGCGGATCACGATCTGAAATTATGTTGCTTGGAATACCATGTAATCTTACAATCTCCTTCATGTATAAGTCCGCCATCTTCCCATCAGATATGTAGTATTGTACGGCAAAAAGTCTGTGATTTGGTCAATCGGTCTCACGACGACCCAAATGGCATTGTCTCTTGGCGACGGGTAATCCAACAATGAAATCCATCGAGATCGATTCCACTTCCACTGGTATTGGTAAGTTGCAATAGTCCGGCCAGGATGTCTATGATCAACCTTCACTTGTTGGCAAGTCAAACATCGTGACACGTGCTCGCCACGTCTTGTTTGATCCTCTCCACCGGTAGTTCTTTTCAAATCTTGGTACATTTTGGTGCTACCAGGGTGGATAGCATAATTTGACTTATGAGCTTCATCAAGAATCGTTCGTCTTAGATCGACATTGTCCGGAATGCATAGACGGCCCTTAAACAATAAAGAACCATCTTCTTTTAATGAGAAGTCCGACCTGATGCCTTCACTCACGTCTTGATGAATCTTTGTTAATGTCGGATCTTTCATCTGTAGATCGTGGATATGCTCAAATATCACTGGCTTCTTATATATGTTAGCCAAAAAGATCCAGTGTCCTTTGACTCAATGTTCGCATCATAGATTGCCAGGTCTTCCAATAATTTCCATCGGTGCATACCCAAAATCAAAGAAGCTAACTGAGCTGAACCCTTTCGACTCAATGCATCGGCTACTACATTCGCCTTGCCTGGATGGTATTGTATGGAGCAATCATAATCCTTGAGGAATTCCATCCACCTGCGCTGTCTCATGTTGAGCTCTTTCTGTGTAAACAAGTATCGGAGGCTCTTATGATCGGTGAAAATTTCAAATGTCTCACCATACAAGTAATGTCTCCAAATCTTCAGCGCAAAAATGACTGCTGCCAGTTCCAAGTCATGAGTCGGGTAATTTTTCTCGTGTTCTTTCAACTGTCTTGATCCGTAAGCTATCACCTTCTTGTGTTGGTTGAGCACACAACCTAGGCCATTGTATGACGCGTCGCTGTACACGGCGTATCCTCCACTGCCTGAAGGAATCGCTAATACTGGAGCCGAAGTGAGTCTCGTTTTGAGTTCTTGAAAACTCTTCTCGCATGCCTCACTCCACTCAAACCTTGAATCTTTTCGTGTCAGCTTTGTGAGAGGTCTCGATATCTTTGAAAACCCCTCAACGAAACGTCGATAATAGCCTGCTAAGCCCAGAAAACTTCGGACATGGTCCATCTTTGGTCGCTCCCATTTAACTCTGCTTCTATCTTATTTGGATCTCTATGACACCATGCTTTGACACGACATGTCCCAAAAAGCTAACTTCTTCCAACCAAAACTCACACTTCGAAGTTTGGCGTATAATTGGTGTTCCCGTAGCGTCTGTAGAGCCACCCTCAAATGTTCTTCGTGTTCCGACTTGGATTTGGAGTATATCAGTATATCATCAACAAATACTACGACGCAGGAGTCCAAGTGTGGTTTAAACACTCGGTTCATCGATCCATAAACGACGACGAGCATTCGTCAATCCAAACGGCATCACAAGAAATTCATAGTGTCCATACCGGTCCGAGTCAGCTTCCTTAATGTCTTGGCTTTGACTCTAATCGATGATACCCGGATCTCGTGTCGATCTTGGAAAAATACCTTGCTCCTTGCAGTTGGTCGAATAGATCGTCTATTCTAGGCAAAGGGTAGCGGTTCTTCACAGTGAGTTTGTTCAATTGTCGATAGTCAATGCATAACCGCATTGACCCATCCTTCTTCTTGACAAACAAGACCGGTGCTCCCCATGGAGATACACTTGGTCTAACAAACCCCTTGTCCATAAGCTCTTGTAGTTGTTCCTTTAATTCCTTTAACTCAGCGGGAGCCATTCTGTAAGGTGCTTTCGAAATAGGCTCCGTTCCTGGTGCTAAGTCAATGGCGAATTCTACTTCTCTTTCTGGAGGTAATCCAGGCAATTCCTCTGGAAACACGTCGGCGAATTCTCGCACAACTGCTATCTCAGAAATGACGTTCTTTTCTTCCTTGTCCTCCTTTAAGAAAGCTAAGTATCCACTGCATCCCTTTCTGATCATTTTCTCGGCCCTTACTGCTGAGATCAGTGGCACAGATCCTTGAAACCGAAATGATCTTCTTGTGTTGGGTCTGAAAATAACTACCTTGTTCTTGCAATCAACGGTCGCACAATGCTGCGCCAACCAGTCCATGCCAAGGATCACATCAAACCCTTGCATGTCTAACAGTATCAACTTTGCTTCTAGTTCATGCACCTCTAAGTCTCGAACTTCTACAATGATGGATTTGCAAGCTAACTCCGTGTCTACTAACTCTCCAGTCGGAATAGACACAGATAGGACGAAATCCAACGTCTCTGGAACAATCTTCATCTTCTTAGCGAAACGTGGAGTGACGAATGAGTGGGTAGACCCGGGGTCTATCAACACTCGAGCGTCATATCCACCGAAGCATCCTTTTTCATATATATTTAGAGTACCTATAGTATACATGCATACATACAATAATTTACACATCAATATACACTCTTAATTTACATACAGCTTTTTGTATTGAGAAAAGAATCTATAAAATTTCTAATTCATGCTCCTTCTCTATCTAAGATCTTAATGAAATGAAAATTTTCTTTAATTTTAAAAAAAGGTCTCACCTTGGATGACGTCATGCACGTTCCCTGCTTCCTGAGCAGTGACTGCATAGGCTCTCCCCTGGACGATCGGTTTCCTTGCTTGAATTGGTCGTGGTGCTGCAACTGAAACCGTCTTTCTCTTATCAGCCTCGGGGCAATCCTTGATCAAGTGGCCCACCTTGCCACATCGGAAACAACCCCTAGTTCCCGATCTACAGTCCACCGTCCTATGAGGCTTGCCACACTTTGCGCAAGTCTCCAGGGTGGAAGAAGAAAATCTGAGAACCACATGTGATAGTGGCGCCCGATGAACATGGCAGACTCTCATAGCGAATAGGTCTCCCGACGCAAGTAATGGAAACCTCTGTTGGTGTTGTTATTGTTGTTGCGCGGTCTTGAAACCTTCTGTGGTCTCGATTGGCCCATGAACCTCGGCTTTTTGTTCACGGTTCATAGTGCCCGCTCTTCCTTGCTCATTTCCTCCTCTCTGTTGCTCCCTCTGTCTATATCTATTATTGTTCTCCTCCTCTACAACCAACGCCTTGCTCATGACCTCTTCATAGGTCCTCGGTGAAATGGACTCGCCTCCCTAACCTCGAGCTTCAAACCTTCTTTGAAACCTCTTGGACTTCATCACTTGATGGCGGCGTAATCCAGAACCAAAGCAGACAAGTCGTGAAACTCTACCCATATTCTCTCACCTTGTCATTCTCCTTATACTAATCAGAAAATTGTATCTCTAGTTGGTTCCTCACCACTCGAAAATATTGTTTGTTGAACTCCTCAACAAACTCCTCCCAAGTCCAAGGCAACTCTGGGGTCTCTGAGCCCGAGTCCAGATCACGGACTTCCACCAAGGCCAGCCTCCCCATCCAACATATAAGTGCCCATCTTACACTCTCATCTTCCGTGCAAGTTAGCACGCTAAAGACTTTCTCCATCTCCATCAACCGCCTCGCCGCCATTGTGTTCTGCCGCCCGTAAAATGAAGGAGGTCTCATCCTCCTAAACTCAGAAAAGATGAGGGCACAGTGCAACGCAGTCCCTGGTGGTGTAGGTGGCTGCTGTTCTCTTGATGCATGAGCTGCAAAGGATGCGGCTTGTTGTGCCATGGCAGCTGCCATAGTCTCCATAGTATGCATCATCCTTTGTCGCTCTTCTCTGTCTTCTTGTCTTTCTCTCAATCTTTCTTGTTCTCTTAGATCTTGATCTTGATGATCTCGATCTTCTTCATCCCGTTGTCTACTACTACTGCCCCCTGGGGCCTCAGTACCTCCTAAAGGCACTCTATTGGTAGGAGAGATATAATCATCTCCACTACGTAGACTCCTCTGTTGGCCTCCCCTTGGTCGGCCTCTTCCTCTAGATGACATTTACGGCTACATTTGAAACTAAAGTTTCGTTAGCAGAAGCCCCTATGTTCTGACGAAAGAACCCTTGTCAGAATTGCTAAAAGAAAATAGCTTTGATACCAACTGTGACAGCCCGAATTTCGGCACCCCGAAACTCGTGCCATCAGCACGATCGTTTTGACCGTGCCCTTTAGCTAAGCACGGAACACTGGTATATAAAGCATAGAAAAGTATAATAAACGAGTTTGCAGAATTTAAATCTATATTAATTAACTTCCCAAAAGACAGTTCTACCCTCATGCCTCTGCATGAATGGAGAACCGATCCGAACCATCGATGATAGAAATCATCACGGATGGTTCGTCCCAAAAGAGAAATCCCAACTCCTTATATACATGATTTTAAACAGAATCAAGGCTTAACATACCAAGCCGTACAAAACCTCTCCAAAAATCCCTCAAAGTGGCACAACGGAGTCCTCTAGAAGAAGTCCTCTGGAGGTGGCACCAACTCGTCACAAGAAGGTCCGACTCACGGATCGGCCTCTCAAGCCTCAAGAATCGCTAATAGTGGACTGCGACGATAGTCTATAGGGTGAGCTACATCCTAGCTCAATAGGGAACAACACAGTTGAACATATAAATTATGACTCACATATATTCCATGATATGCTATGCATGATGTGTCTATGCAGTTGTTAATGAAACAGTTAAAAAGCATTTCGTTTTACTGTTGATTACTTATATTTTCATTTACTCATGAATGATGCTGAGAAGGCCTAAAGCAAAACTTAAACTTTCAACTTAAGTAATCCCCGAGCAATATAGCATCGAGCCTCGATGAGATACCCATCATCGTCATCTATATAGACAGTTTTAACCGTATTCCCTGGGAATACCAATAGTACCCAAGCCCCTTTCCCCTGGGGATTGGTGGCGGGGTTTCACTTGTCTCAATCAACACCCCTGGGGTGTGCTTACTATGTACGGATAAGCTCACAGACGGTCACGGATATCCTGCCGTGTCAGTCGTGGATATCCCGCCACGTCGGTGGGGTACCCTATCAAACCTCAAATAACAAAAATATCGGTGCCTTACATATAGTTATTCACCGTGTAATTGTGCTATCTTATATCAGTTAGGCCCTATCAAACATGATTCAATCCTTGGATACATCCCTGGGATGTATCCATTTACTTGCATCACACCTGATGCTTTTATCTCTTTACTTCTTCATCCCCTGGGGATGGCTCATTAGTTTACTCTTATGAATGTCACACACACACACTTTTCACAATTCTTTAAGCAGTAAAATATTCGAATTGAACTCTATATCACTACATACATGCTCTTGTAAAATAAGGTACATGTTCAAGGTGTATCCTACCTCAAGTCTTCATTTGATCAATGCATCAAGGTCCCACGTGGCTCCTTGTGCACAAGTCCACACGTACCACCTATGGTACCACATAACAGGTGAAACACATCACAAGGGATGCAATAAAGAAGGTATAAGATCCTCCAAGAATCTTAAAGTCAAACCCAAAAGTCAACATAATTTATGTCAGTCGATTAATCGAACTCCAAAATCGAATCTGATTCGATTAATCGATTTCCAAAATCGATTAATCGAAGGTCAATATCGATTAATCGAAGCAATTTCGATTAATCAAAATTCTCCTTTTCGCAAAGTCCATTCTCAGTTCGAACAGTCGAGTTTTCATTCGATTAATCGAAATTCTTCTTTTCGCAAAGTAATTTCACTGTTCGAACAGTCAAGTTTTCATTCAATTAATCGAATCCAATTTCGATTAATCGAAATTCTTCTTTTCGCAAGGTAGACTCTCAGTTCGAACAGTCGAGTTTCACAAGTTGATTAATCGATTCCAAATCGATTAATCGAAAACTAAAATCGATTAATCAAAATCCCATTTCGATTAGTCGATTTTTCCTTAAGTCATTTCCTCCAACCCCTGGGGTCCACTGAGAGTTCTCCGATTAATCGATCCCAAATCGATTAATCGAATTCAAAGTCGATTAATCAAAATTAAGTTCGATTAATCAAATCGGGTCCTCTCGACTTTTCAACTTCTCCAATTTCGATTAATGAAACCTAATTTCGATTAATCAAAATTGTCGATTCACTTTCGAAATGTTTCTTCCTAATCTTCTTCCACACTTTTTCTTCTATTTTTCTAAGCCATTATCCTAAGATTTAAACTATTTTCAACTACCATTTTTCCTCTATAATCTATGCATTTGATTTACAAAATTTTACCTTGATTCAATCTCAAAATGATTTCAAATCTAGGTATGGAAGGCTAGGGTTCGACTTTAGCTTTTCATGGGATCCTGCGTTGAATCGGCCTCTTTAATACTTGAATCCTTCCTTCCTCAACTAGCCTTTACTCCTTGCATTAATCACTCTTTTTACTCTCTCTCTCTCTCTCTTCTTTACTCTCCTTCAACAACCCAAAATACCCATCTAGGGTTATTAAACCCTTTTATCCCTCTCTTAGTTTGTGTGTTGAGCACATGCACCTCAATAGGTATATGCGACTTCATATTTACAACACACACCACGCAGTCACTCAAGCTATCACATCTCGTCCGTTCATCACATCCTATGCTAACTCTTGATCTCCTGATTGGTCAAACTTGTGACCAATCGGGCACGGATCCTGAGGTCATAGTTTTGCGTGATTTTTCGGGCTATTACAGTAATAACCCGAAAAATCAGACCCGAACTCGACTGACCTCGAGTGTGTGGTCGACACGAAAATCGATGTCATCATAGATTTTTATATAATAATAAATATTTAAATAATATTAGAATAACCTTGTACGAATGGATTAAGGTTTAAATGTGTGTTTGGGCCTTTAGTGTGAAAGCCGTGCACCGACGCATCGTGTGCCGCTCAACACCGAAACCAAACTCTATTTCAAGTGGATAAGCCTAACACACTTTTGCAGTGTTATCGCTTCGCACCGAAACCAAACCCTTTAGCTAATTAAAAGGCAAAGCTTCTCAAAGAAGCTTCACCTGGTTGCAAGCCTTAGAGTTTGGGAGTTCTAGAGAGAGAGAGAGAGAGAGAGAGAAAGAGCTTCTTCCCCATGGAACTCTCATGAGAAACCGTGAGATTTTGATTGTAATCGCGCCGCAATCTCCGCAACCTTTGCAAAGCACATGACGACGGTCTCGCTTGAGTGTCCGCCGTTGGTAAATTTCAACCATTAGAGATCCGGGAACTACAAGCCATTCAAACCCCTTTTTCCTTAGAAGCCCGTTTTTCAAGAAACGCTCCACCTCGTGATCGCTAACCAAGCGTTGAAGAGGTTAAGATCGATGCGTGGATCATGGACGACTTCATCTTGAATTCGTGGTGATCAATCAAGGTGAAATCGCCGTAGAAATTCAGAAGATTCGTTTCGAAACCCTTTTGGACAACGATCCTTAAAGGCGCGAAATCGATCGAAGAAAGGTTAGTTTTTCTTTGATTTTAATAGTTTAGATAGTAGAATAAATCCTTGTTTTAGTTTAGTGTGGATTTGTGTGTGATACGATGAAGATCGTAGAAGATTTGGATGAAAATAGATAAAAAATGACAAAACCTTATGGTTGTGCATTTCTGAAGGTTTTGATCGATCAATGTAGGTGATTGATCGATCAAATTGGGTGTTGATCGATCAATATAGGTGATTGATCGATCAAATTTTGTATTGATCGATCAATATAGGTGATTGATCGATCAAATTTTGTATTGATCGATCAATATAAGTGATTGATCGATCAAATTATATATACAATGATAAAAACAGCAAGTTAGGTTGCTGGAGGTTCATTCCCGACAGCATTGATCGATCAATGGTGAAATTGATCGATCAATATGATGGTTGATCGATCAATGGTGAAATTGATCGATCAATGTGGTATTGATCGATCAATATAATGTGTTGATCGATCAATTTGACTGTGCCGACACTGCTTTAGTGTTTTGGTCATAAAGTTTTACTCCGAACTCCGATTGATGCGATTCTTATGACATTGGAAAGAGGACAACTAAATCTACAACTTTTATGAATTAACTAACTAATGAATAAATTGTTTTAATGATCAAAACTGAGCTGGAAGTTTGGCTAAGTTCTAAGTTAGCACGTTTTTACTAAAGTATCGATATAGCTTCGGTATTTTGGCCATAACTCCTTGTCCCGAACTCCGATTGATGCGATTCTTGATGCGTTGGAAAGAGTACGACGAGATATAACTCTTTTATGAATTAGCCAAATCTTTAATCAAATGTTTTGAGGGTCAAAATGAATTAGGAAGTTGGGTCAAGTTTTGAGTCAACACGAAATTACCCATTTTGGTCTCTGTTTTGAGAAAACACTTAAATACATCAATATTATTAATAATTAGGATCAATTTTTATACATCATCATGTGTGTGATGTAGACTAAGAGTGAAGGCTGTAGATAAGAACTTTTGGACTGCTTTAGAACGGCGTTGGATTTGGTTAGAAAGAGGTCTGACCTGAGGTAGGGGAAAACCAACCTAAACTGTTTTTGAGTATGATTTCATGTTTATTTTATATCTGTGCCCTGATTTCTGTTTTGAACAAGCACGTATGCATATCATAAATTCCTGCTATCTTTGATTTCTGTTTCCTGATTCGTATCCTGAAATCTGCTTCTGATTTCTGCTATCTGATCTGTGAGGTATATATGTATGTGATTTGATGATTTAAACCAGATGATCCCCACCGACCTAGTATATCCGATGCCTGGCACACTTGTGCACCTGCTTTCAATCCTCGGCACAATTGCACTCCATAGATGAGGCATTGTTGCACTTTCAAAATTGTTCATGTGAACGACGATTGGTTGGGGTTTCCTATCGGACATTCCTGTTTACTCCGTGCTATATAGTCACGGGAGTTTCTTAAGTTAAATATACACAATTTAAGCTCTCTGATAATATAATTGCATAACATCTGATTTCTTATATAAAAGCTCAGTATTTGATTTGATTCGTCATGATTGTACGTTCCTGATTTGATTTCTGTTATGAGATAGCATGATCTGCATATTCAATTCATTTAGTTGGAATTCTTCTATTGAGCTATGATGTAGCTCACCTTGCTTTCTAAATCACTTTTAGGTTCTGAAGCGATACTTCCCGACACTGAGAGTGACCCAGATTTCCAGCCTGATCCAGAGGCTGAGGCCGAGGACGAGGAAACTGACGTCCAGGCGGACGACTTTTATCCTTAGTCTGGGTATACGAGTCTGCTATTTTTGGGATTTTGTGCAAACCTTTGGATTATTGTGCGCCTGGTGGCCACTTCTGTATTTACTTTCTGTAGATATTTTCTTCCTGTTATAGTATTACTATACATTCTATTGGAACCATTATTAGGATCCATTGTTTTGGGTGATGGATGTCCATCACCATTGGTTCTTCTTGGTTCCTTTTTGGGAATGTATATTTTTATATATTTAGATACATGTTTGTTTTATTGCTTCTTTCTATTTTAAATGCCTTGTGATAACTCGATCTACCACTGCTGGACAGTGTCTGCTTGGTTTCCGCTATACGAGCAGACACTTCGTGATTTGTCCTGGGGATCATCCAGAGTATGATCCTGATGGCACGGATTTCTGGGTGCAGAAATCCGGGCTGTCACAAATAGAGACTACTTAAGCCGTCTCTATTCGTTAGCATTGGATAATATGTACAAATCTTACTAATCCTTATAAAGAGATATATTACAATGTGGATATAACACCACTCACTACAAAAAATGTCGGATACGCCGACGACTGAAATTAATATGCCGCCGGCGTAGGGGAGGATTTGGGCCAACCCCCGACAGCTAATCCGGTAAGTCCACTTAAGCCCATGACCCTTCAATCGGGCCAATATATAAGTGAATTTTTCCTCCCAGCTCCCTAGCTTCTCCCGAACTCAAACCGCCATCTCCCATCTGCATCTCCCTTCTCCCTTCTCCCTTCTCCCTTCTCCCTTATCCGATCCCTTCTCTCTTCTCGATCCCCTCATTCCCTCTCTCTCAAACCCTAAATCTCTCTCGCTCAAACCCTAAATCCCTTTCTCCTTTTCACTTCTCTGCCAATGAGAGTATGAAACCCTAGCTAGCTATTGTCTCCATTTGAAGCAGTCACTCGAGCCCGAAGAATTAGATTCAATCGACGCCGATCTTTCATTTCATCTACATCCTTCGCCATCGAAGATCTTAGAAATTTTTGGAGTTAATCGCGCATTAAAAAGGTAGATCTTTGAATTTTGTTTTTTCCCCAAATTCCAATCGCAAAACACTAACTCCTTCGATTTGATTTCAGCCTCGAAATCTCCTCCATTCAGATCTTAAATTGGAGCGAATCGGTGTACCCTGCTTATTCAGTCACAAGGTCAGTTTCTCCAAATCTCAGAAGATTTGGCGATCTGCTACTTAGCCTCTTCGATTTGTTCAACTCGATGTTTTCCTTGCTATCAAATTTATTTTTCTCATTTTCTGCAACTATTTTATTATTATTGTTGTTTTTCCATCTTAATATATCCTCTTCCTCTTTCGGCAAAATCAAATCGTCCGATCAGAAAATTATCGTTTCAGAGGTCAGCTTTATCCAATTCCGTATTTTTGCCTCACATATTTATGTTTAATCTCTGAAGTTGTTCAAATTTTTGTTGATTCTGTTGATCTTTACATTGTGGCCTTCAAACAACATAGATGATGATTTACATCATGTAAATATAGAAAATAGCAGATGTTTTATTTTTTTTGTGAACGTGGATCATGAGAACAAGTTAACGCTATAGTAGTTTAGTGTAAACAATAGTTAGTTTTGTACTAAAAGAAGAAACTATGACCCTTCCCAGTTTAAAATCTCGAATTCCCAAGAGAGATGGAAACAACTTGAAAGGTAAATCTTTTAAGAACAGCTCTACTGCAGTTCAGTTGCTGTACCTTCAAAAAATTCAGTTTCTGTAAACTTGCACATTTTTATTTATAATTTCAGAGATCCATAAACAAAATTCTAGACCCTGACAACTAAAATAAGTTGATCTCAATATTGCTTCACACAAAATATGGATCACCTCGTCAGCAACTTTGATGAACAGCCAGGATCGATGGCATCCATAAGGCAAACCATGGACTGATGATGGTTGACTTTATTTATTTCAACCATTGTATTCCACATTGCCAATAGTCAAATACTTAAAAGTCATTGACACAGTTGACAGCCCTCATATGGTCGACCGTGCTATCGCGGTTCACTGGTCGACTGGGCTCACCAATTTCTAATGCACAAAAAATCGTCAAAATATTGATTGCTTATAGATTTGAAGTATATAGCTTGAGCAATCTTTCACTGTTGATTTATTTTTGTTCTTCGAGGTTTCCACCCGCAACACTTGATCTAAAGCACTTCGGGAGTTTGTGTAACAACCCTGAAAATTCGAATGAGAACCTGACTATTTCGATCTGCGTGCCCGGCACGGGAATCGAGACAGATTTAAAAACTTTGAAAATTTATTATTAGAGATAATATTAGCCTGAAGCTAGGAGAATTCACGTATGAAATCTCACTTAGATCTGAGTCATGTAAGACGTCGAGACGGCGTGCTACGCCGCGTCGACCGTGTTCGTGCTCCACACTGGAGTATAAGCTTAGGAGAAAATAGAAATATCTGTTTATTAGCTTATAAGAGAAGGAAAGGGGATCTAGGAGTCCATTCTCCTTCATCTTCTTCTCTCTATTTCTGTAAACCCTAGATTAGGTTGAGAGTTTTGTTGGTCCTTGAAGAAACACAAGCCGAGAACACCTAGGTTAGCATTTACGTAATCCTTGAGTGTAAACTATCAACGTTGATACGTTGTCTCTGATTGGTTAAGAAGGCGTACCTTCGCTATGTGTGGAAGCGGAGCCACAGATTACTGGTTCCGAGTAGAGGGGGTGACAAAGCCCAAGTTCCGAATTCGACACCCTCGTCCGGATGGAATTGCCGAAACCCCGATAGGGCCTAAATAAAGGTGAGTCTGTGTATTTAAATAGGGGCAAATGAGAGGCCCATATAGGTGTATTGATGGTGTGTTAATGGTTGTTGGTAACCATTAATGAAAATGGGTTTGAAATAGGGTTGGAGATGACCTCCATTAATGACAGGAGTTCTGTCATTATTGATCGATCAATGAAGGTATTGATCGATTAATGACTGGTGGTGATCGATCAATGAAGACATTGATCGATCAATCTGTATAGGACAGAAAAGTGAACAGAAGCCCTGAAATTCTGGAAGTTCAGTGCTCGAAGAGCATTGATCGATCAATTTAGGCATTGATCGATCAATCCTGGGATTGATCGATCAACAAGAGAGTGATCGATCAATGACAGTTGGTGATCGATCAACAAAGGTATTGATCGATCACTGGAGTGTATTGATCGATCAATGAAGGCATTGATCGATCAATCTGTATAAATATTAAATGTGAGCAGAAGGTGAGAAATTTTGGATTTAGGTTATTGATCGATCAATAGGGCTATTGATCGATCAACAGGAGGCATTGATCGATCAACCAAAGTGGTGATCGATCAATTTTAGCTGTGTTAGAAGTAAAGAGAGAAGAGGTTATTGATCGATCAATAAGTGTATTGATCGATCAATGATGAGTAGTGATCGATCAATAAGGGCTATTGATCGATCAATTTACTATGTTCCTGGATGAAAGCAAAGAGGGTATTGATCGATCAATGGAGTTATTGATCGATCAACAAGAAGGATTGATCGATCAATAAGAGTAGTGATCGATCAATCACCCCTGTTTTGTTCTGTTTTGATTTTATGAGTTAAACACCACTGGACATTGTGTCGGTTAGCATTCTGACATCTCTGACACTTAAAGTACTATGTTTATGGTCTAGGATCAGACCATGACACCTTGAAAAGCTTTAGATTTGCTTAGAAGAGGTCTGACCTGAGGTAGGGGAAATCCAACCTAAACTATTTTTGAGTATGATTTCATGTTTTTTTCATATCTGTGCCCTGATTTCTGTTTTAACAAGCATGTAAGCATATCATAAATTCTTGCTATCTCTGATTTCTGTTTACTGATTCGCTTCTTGAAACCTGCTTCTGATTTCTGTTATCTGATCTGTGAGGTCTATGTATATGTGATTTGATGATTTAACCAGATGATTCCCACCAACCCGCGGTATATCCGATGCCTGGCACACTTGTGCATTTGCTTGTAATCCCTCGGCACAATTGCACTCCATAGATGAGGCATTGTTGCAATTCAAAATTATTCATGTGAACGACGATTGGTTGGGGTTTCCTATCGGAATATTCCTGTTTATTCCGTGTTATATAGTCACGGGAGTTTCTTAAGTTAAAAATATACAATTTAAGTTCTTTTATTATATACTTGCATAACATCTGATTTCTTGTCTAAAAGTTCAGTATTTGATTTGATTCATCATAATTGTATGTTTCTGATTTGATTTCTATTTTGAGACTATGATGTAGCTCACCTTGTTTTAAATCACTTTTTAGGTTACAGTTGTCCGTGCTTGAGCGATCCTGATTACCAGACTGACCCAGAGGCTTAGGCCGAGGACGAGGAGACGGACATTCAGGCAGACGAGTTCTATCCGTAGCCTGGGTACTTGAGTCCGACATTTTGTGTTTTGATATTCCGGATTTTTGTGTGCCTGGTGGCCACTGTCCGTATGTATATATTACTATAGATGTTGTATTTTCGTGTTTTTATACATTCTATTGGAACCACTATCAGGAACCATTGTTTGGGTGATGGATGTCCATCATCAATGGTTCTTCTTGGTTCCTTTTTGGGAATGTATATTCTTTTAGTAAATAGAATTACAAGTTTTATTTATTGTGTTCTTTATATTAAATGTCTGATTAGATGGCTCGACCTAACACTGCTAGACAGTGTCTGCTTAGTTTCCGCTATACGAGCAGACACTTTATAATTTGTCCCGGGGATCATCCAGTGTATGATCCTGATGGCACGGATTTTCGGGTGAGGAAATCCGGGCTGTCACAGTTTGTGCACGGATTTTGGCATGTATGTGACTACAAAACCTAATAGGGGAGATTTCTTTGCTAAGCGATCTACATCCTTCTCTTAACTATTGGACAAGGTGTTTGCAGTTTGGAGTCTTCGGGTTTTTAGCGACTTCCCCTGGAGTCGAAAGGAGGAGTTGATATCAGTTTGGAAGCTTCAAATTTAGATCCAGTTGAAAATGACAATCACTAAGGATGTCTTGGATGACTAAGAGTCTTGAAAATTAATGGTAAAATATCATAATTCAAAGGCGTTAATTCATTCAGAGTAGGATTCGAATGTGAAGGTAATCTACTGCTGTTTGTCTCTAATAAATAACAAAATCTTGGACCGCTAGAATCTGGTAAAGCAGCCTTCAAATCTGGTACAGAACTGTTGAACATTAAGATTAATGAGTTTAAAACAGATCATTCTTGTTTTTCATCTGATCAATCCCTCCTCTTATTACCCTAGAATCTTTTCGGTCGAAACCTAAAAAATTCACATTTGATCACTTTTCGATACATCAGCCCAAATTTCCTTAGTGTGCTTACTAAGTCATGGGCGTCTAGAGCAGAGACTCCCCCATTAATCTTGTATTTATTAAGTTGAAAAGACAGAAAATGGTTCTTAACAATGGATGATCACTACTATGGGTAATGTGAAGTTCCAATTGCCTAATGCACAAGGCTCCAACCATTAGAGGGGTTTAGGAGAGGAAGATGTTACTTAGGTAGCCTTAACCACATTTTGGAGTGGCTGATTCTAGACTTGAAACAATGACCCATCGCTTTGGGCGGGACAGCACTTGTCCCTGGATCGAGCCCACTAATTTCTGGAAGCCTTATTAATAGGTCAACGGAATTTTAAGCTAATTAGAGATCGAATTGTGGACTCGATAGCGTATGAACTCTTATTCAGTTTGAACTGTGAAATTACCCATTAAAATTCAGATTTATGGTTGGAAGTTTCTTCCTTATGTTTAGGGCTGTCAATCTGCCGGGTAAGGCAAAAAATTTGGCTGCCTAAGGGAAAAATCGCATATGCCTGACCCGACCTGACTAGATGGTGCACCTGACCTGACCAAACCTGATTTGACTCGACGCCCAACCCGAAAACCTGACCGGACAAGGTAAAAAGAAAGAACCCTATTTTCCATTTGTTTTCTATAAAAAGAAAGAACCCAATATTGCCCCTTCTACCTTTATTTCTCTTCTGATGAGTTGGAAAGGTTCTTTTTAGTCAACCAGGTTTTCGGTGCCAGCAACGTAGCCAGGATGCTCATGGTAGTCTCCGTTTCTCCAAATATCTTCACCTACATCTCAACTGAAATTTCAAATGATATCGAGAGTAATTATTTAAGTATGCCCTTTTTTCGCTTGGTATCAGCCGGTTGTTTTTTTCTTCTTATATGACTTTCCGAAGATAAAAATATATAAATTATTTAAGTATTCCTCAGCATTGGTATCAGCCTAGAAAAACTGATATTGGTCATATTCTCAGACCGTGTCATCCAATACAACCTGATTTCAGATGACATCGGACTACCTACTCATAATTCGATATCAAGATTTTAAGCTTTATTATTACCAGTAGCTGGAATACCCGAGCACCGGCACACGGAATGAGAGCTGGAATAAATTGCCCTAATAGCTGGATATCAAGATTTTAAGATTACAGGTTATCAATGTGATTTGTACTATCTAACATTTAAATAGTAAAGCAGTTGGCTTGGGCATGAATCTCCTGTTTTTAGGCACATATAGTTACCCTTGACTCTTTTTTTTTTATAGGTTCTGCCTTGACACTGTTTTGTTGTGTTCTTTATTTTCCTCTGCATGTGATATTTCTATTCTTTATTGTGATTGAAAAATCTAATCCTAAAACGGTTCTTATAATATTAAGTATCACATAATTATGCAGGTATGTCATGGGTATTGGTGAAGCAGAGGCATTTTCTGAAAGATTGAAAAGAGAACTTCTTGCTTTGGAAGCAGCCAATGTGCATGCAATTTTGGAAAGTGAACCATTTATAGTAGAGGTACATAGCCATTATACACTAAAAGTTATTATTTTTTATTTTTTTAGTATCAGTAAATTGCATAAACTTAAAGATTTGCATCTGATTCCTTCTTGTTACTATTATCTATTTTTGGCAGATATTGAAATTTTTATCCGATCATGTCATCTAAGCACTTGAAGCTCCCTGAATCAATCTCAAGTTTATGAAATCTATTAACTATTGTAATTACAGGCGAAATATCACTTTACTGACTGTAAATCTAGTTCTCTAAATATATAGCTCTTGCAAGAGTTCTCTAAAAGTATAGCCATCAGTATCAAGTTTGGGTAAAGAAACTAAATTACGTGAATGGAAGGTATGTAAAGTGTATGCAATTGATCTAAGTTATAACCACTATTTGGGAATAAATGATAAGTTCCTACAACTGCGGCTTTGGCTTTAAAATAATAGTCTTTGTCTTCATATGAGTCTTCTAGCAGAGTATCTGTATCCAACTTTGTATCTTCAATGAGTTAGAGTCTGCAGCGATTGTGATGTGGCCTTCTTTTAGGCTAAGGTTGACCTTAGTCAAGTTCGAAGTGATCCCTGGGTGTGACTGAGGTTAGGCTTGGCTTAGATATCCATCACCCCTTGGGGTTAGGTAATTGTGATCCCTTAGGATATGACCTTAGTCATATATGTTTGACTCCTTCATGTCTGATCCCTTAGGTCTTAACCTTAGTCAAATGAGAATACCTCCTCCTGGTCTAGCCTTAGCCATGATATATGTATCCCTGTGGGATCTGGCCTTACCCATGGAGACCTCTTTGGGTTTGGCCTTGGCCATAATGACTGTGTCCCGTTAGGGCTTAGCCATGGCAATTTGTAATCCCTTAGGCCTTAGCCATGTGAGCATGGTGAGACTTTTTGATTGAGGGCTTGAATTATGGTTTGAATAAAGGGTCAACTTAGGGTAGCTTCAGGCCAAGGGTTCATGTGGTTTAGAGTATTGGGGTTCAGGTAATCTGGGCCATAGTGTTAATGTGTTTCAAACCAAATGGTTTAGGTGGGTTAGGCCATGTGACTCAGATGGCTCAGGCCTTAGTGGTTCAGACCATGGATCCATTAGGGTTCAAATGGTTCATATGGTTAAACTGTGGGTCAAGTAAGGTTTGAATGGTTCAGATCATGAGTTAGAGCTCAAATGATTTAGTTCATAGGTTTATGAGGTTTTAAATTGTGACAGCCCGATTTTCTGCACCCAGAAATCCGTGCCATCAGGATCATACTCTGGATGATCCCCAGGATAAATCATAAGTGTCTGCTCGTAAAGCGGAAGCCAAGCAGACACAATCCAGCAGTGGTAGATCGAGTCAGTCATCTAAGAATGCATTTAACATAAAGAACAATAATTATAAAATAATTAATTCTATATAAACCAAAAGAATACACATTCTCAAAAGGAACCAAGAAGAACCATTGGTGATGGACATCCATCATCCAAACAATGGTTCCCGATAGTGGTTCCGAATAGAATGCATAAATAATACAATAAGTAATTCTACTAAAATATATACAAAAGTGGCCACCAGGCACACAATAATCCAAAAGGTCAAAATACAGGACATCGGACTCAAGTACCCAGGCTACGGATAGAACTCGTCCGCCTGAATGTCTGTCTCCTCGTCCTCGGCCTCAGCCTCTGGTCGGGGTTGGTAGTGCAGGTGGCTCTTTGATTTAGAAAGCAGGGTGAGCTACATCATAGCTCAATAAAAGAATTTCAACTAAACGCAATGAATATGCAGATCATGCTATCTCATAACAGAATTCACATCAGGAACGTATAATCATGACGAATTAACTAAGAGCTGAAGTTTTATGCAAGAAATCAGATGTTATGCAAGTATATTATCAAAGAAACTTAAATTGTGTGTATTTAACTTAAGAAATTTCCGTGACTATATAGCACGGAGTAGACAGGAATGTCCGATAGGAAACCCCAACCAATCGTCGTTCACATGAATAATTTTGAAAGTGCAACAATGCCTCATCTATGGAGTGCAATTGTGCCGAGGATTGAAAGCAGGTGCACAAGTGTGCCAGGCATCGGATATACCGCCGGGTCGGTGGGGATCATCTGGTTTAAATCATCAAATCACATACATATATACCTCACAGATCAAATAGCAGAAATCAGAAGCAGGTTTCAGAATACGAATCAGAAACAGAAATCAGAATAGCAAGAATCATGATATGCATACATGCTTGGTAAAAACAGAAATCAGGGCATAGATATGAAATAAACATGGAATCATACTCAAAAGCAGTTTAAGTTGGTTTTCTCCTACCTCAGATCAATTTATCTTCTAAGCAAATCCAAAGCCTTTTCAATGTGTCAGGGTTTGATCCTAGACCATAAACATAGTACTTTAAGTGTTAGGGATGTTCAAAAGTTAACCGGTACAATGTCCGGTGGTGTTTAATCCATAAAACCAAAACAGAACAAAACAGGGGTGATTGATCGATCACCATTCTTATTGATCGATCAATACCTCTTGTTGATCGATCAACAACCCCATTGATCGATCAACACCCTCTCAACTCTATTTTTGTAACAAAGTCAATTGATCGATCAATACACCTTATTGATCGATCAATACCCTCTCTTCTATTTACTTTTAACACAGCTTAAATTGATCGATCACCACTTGGGTTGATCGATCAATGCCTCCTGTTGATCGATTAATGCCCTCATTGATCGATCACTAACCCATTTTCAAAAATTCCCACCTTCTGTTCACATTAACTATCTATATAGATTGATCGATCAATGCCTTCATTGATCGATCAACACCCTACAGTGATCGATCAATACCTTTGTTGATCGATCACCAACTGTCATTGATCGATCACTCTCTTGTTGATCGATCAATATCTAGGATTGATCGATCAATGCCCAAATTGATCGATCAATGCCCTTCGGGCATTGAACTTCCAGAATTTAGGGGTTTCTGTTCCCCCTTCTGTCTTATACAGATTGATCGATCAATGGTCTTCATTGATCGATCACCACTTATCATTGATCGATCAATGCCTTCATTGATCGATCAATAATGACAGGAACTCTGTCATTAATGGAGTTCATCTCCAACCCTATTTTTCCTATTTTTCATTAATGGTTCTCAACAACCATTATCACAACATCAATGCACATACTTGGGCTTCTCATTTGCCCATATTTAAACACACAGACTCACCTTTGTTTGGGCCCTCTCGGGGTTTCGGCAAATCGATCCGGATGAGGGTTTCGGATCTAGTTCTCGGAGTTCATCACCGATCCGAGTCCGACGAGCAACCCTTTAGCTCCGGTTCAGCATGCAGAGACTTCACACACACAGCTTAGACCATACCTAAGCTCATCTCATTGAACTCTACCTACCCTAGCTTAGGAAACTCATCATCTCACTCTTGCTAACCCTGTTTTCTCTCCAAAAACCCTCTTGAAAACCCACCTAGCTACAGATCCTTTAGCTACTGGAGCAACTAGGGCAAGGGAAGGAAGAAGAAGAAGAAGGGGATCTCTCCCTAAGTCTCCCTTCCTTCTCTTATAAGTTACTAAACAGATATTTCTGCTTTGCCCCTAGTTCACGTTCCGGTGTGGAGCACGAACACGGTTGCTACGGTGCAACGTGTCACATTGCCCCTCTACACAACTCGGACTTAAACGAAAACACACATGTGAACTCATCTTATCACCGTGCAACTTTATCTTAACTAAAATTAATTCTAAAGTTTTAAGTCAGCCTCGATTTTCGTGCCGGGCACGTAGATCGAAACAGTCAGGTTCGTGTTCTAAATTTCAGGGTCGTTACATATATGGTTCAAATGATCTGAGAAAATATTAGTTGGTGTTGATATGGTTGCAAATTTGCTAAATACTCACATTTTCAAGTTGAAAGCCTTACCATGCAGTCCCTTCTAAATGATACACCCTTAAATTATTTAAAAATTTACCGGAGAGGGAACCTGATGGATGCTACTTTATCAGGATGTGTTCTTGAAGATATCGTTGGTTGTGTTCTTGAAGATTGGAGAATTTTGACTGTAGGGCTGAAATGTGGTTGGACTCATAATGTGGTTCAACCTGGTTGGACCTGACTATTGCCCTTTTTAACCAATTGGTTCTTGATTTTTATTATTGGAAAATTGAGTACAGGTACTTAGTGCTAATGAGTTTGAGCAGCACGCTGAGTGCTCTTCAGCACATCCAAACAATCACATTTTTTTGGAAAATAAGAAGTCATTGCATGCCATGGTTTAGGAGCTAAAGGGAACTCCAACTGAGTTGTTGCCTGAAGCTATTCAAATTTTGTTGGGTGGTTCTCAAATCAATAAAAAGCGGTTCGAGGTTACGAAAGGTTAGTGATTCTGATTATTAGTCTTTAATAACAAATGGTGATGGAGATCTTTCTGCGTTCTAAACTAATAAAATTGGTCCTGAGATCATGGTTTACGATTCGATTACTTTTGTGAGATGTGTGTCACATGAAATTATTAATAATTTCACCGTATGGTGAAAGGCCTGTGATCTCAAGATCTCTTGTATAAAAAATTATCTTTTTTAGAAGATAAAGCATGCCTTTGTGTTACCTATAGATACTAAGTACTATACCAGTCAAGATTGTTTTCACAGTGAGTTCGCAGGGCCACTATCCCAGTCAAGATTGCTAGTTGCAAAAATGTCTTGTGCCTTAAACAAATTGCATAGCAGCATTCCCGTACTCTAATATCTATGTTCGCGCTTATACTTTTTACTGTAAAATGCTGAGCCAACCATCTTTCGCTTCTTTTTTTTTTTTTTTCATTCCTTTCATGTACTAGGAGTTACATCAGTACTGACTGTAGCTCTCTACGGCTAATTGTGTTCCTCCTAGATTGCCTATCAAAGCTCTAACTTTCTCCGACGATTGCTGAAACTGAAAGGCGTCTCATCTAGAGATAGAGGTGACAGAGAGCCGTCGGGATGAGGCTGAGGCGACAAGAATCCGTATCAAGCTGTAGGAGCTGGAGGCGACATCTTGGCAGGTGAAAACAAAAGATTCCAAAGCTGTGAGGCTAGTCGAGATGAACTAGAGAAACAGGGTGGAAAATTTCAAAAATGCTTCGGAGATGAAGCCAGTGAACGCGAGCCTTAAAGCGGGCGAGGCGGGGTTGGGATAATGTCCAACACAGCAGTTCTTTTGCTCATAGGACTTCTCATGTAGCAATTAAATTTACTTTCAAATGTACAAGCAAAAAAGGATTGATGTGTATTAAATTTGCTTTCAATTAAATTTGCATAAAAATTGTCGACGTAAATTTTTTTTTTTTTTAAATTTCATAAAAAAACCACTGCCAAATATATTTCTTAAAAAATTATATTTAAAGAAAAAAAAAATGTTGGAGACGGCTAAAATCCGTCTCCAATAATAGGAGGTCACTTATTGGAGACGGCTTAAAGCCGTCTCCAATAAGTATTGGAAATGGCTAGATGACTCATTAGAGACGTCTCTAACATATCTTTGGAGACGACCATATGTCGTCTCCAATAACCTTGACTATTAGGGACGGCTTCCATTTGGTCTCCAAAGACAATGGAGACGGGACTATTTGAGACTACATGGAAGCCGTCTCCAATACTATTGGAGACGACTTAGACACCTTTGGAGATGGCCAAAAGCCGTCTCCAATAAACACATTTTTTGTAGTGATCACTGACATTAGCCACCACGCTGGAGCTGGAAGCACCAAACGTTGAAGACCACAGTATCGAGAGACGCTGACTCTCCGTGTGCGGATACGCATGACGCATTAAGTTGGTGACAATGGCCTCTTGAAAACGCTGTTGCTACCTCATTTCTCGATTTTGTTGGAGTAGTTCCCGAAGCATCTCATCCTGACTATTCATTCTCCCCGCAAAATTTGAAGGTTGGTCAGCCCGAATCTGTGGGTCGGCTTGTGGTTGGGTAGGAGGCGGCATAGATCGATTTTAAATGTAACCCTTGCAAGTGCACAAGATCTATTGTAGTATAGCAAGAACAAGGGTGTCGAACCCACAGGGAAACGTGAATTTTAATTAATTCTTTCAAAGATTTAAAAACGTCTCCAAGGAAGTACCAAAGGGCAGATTTAATTTTATCAAAAATTTATCACACTTTTCCTAAATGCAAGAAAAATAAATTAATCTAAACAACTAATTTATGATGGATCTAAGAACAATATTTAAATATGATCAAGGAATATGTTACCCCAGATTTGTACCCCTTTTCTATCATTAAAACTCACAATTTTATTAAAGCATCATTCACACCATCATTTGTCTAGAAAAATGATTCGTAATAAAATATGATCATCAATCCAGCATACCCTATCTAAAAATAATGACTCAGCCTATCATTGCGGTATGAGTCATGTAAAAAGCATAGCGTATCTCATGATGTTTAGATCACAACAGTAAATACATAATCACTCTGCAGCCTAGATCAGCCTGTAGGTCCAAATCTAGCGATTATGGCCGTTGATACGCGCAATCAACGGTCATAACAAAACATTCAATATATTTTCAATAACACAAACTTTTAGCAAAACGATTTCATGATGACAATAATAGACTGCGGTATTAATCATAAAAAATTACTACTTATCTGAGGATCGCATCTTCCCTGATCAACGGATTTAGCTGCTCATCTTAGGTGTATGATCTCCTTGTTCATTCATAGTCATTCCACTTTTCATTTATTCCAAAAGATCTTTGTTTACAATGCTTTCTCCTAAATACAATCTATGCTTAAAAGAAAATAATGTAAATCCTAAGTACAATCTACCCAGATGGAACCCTAGAAGAAGGAGAAGAAAAGACCCTTGAAAAGATGAAAAGAATTCCCCCAAAAATTCCCAAAGTGTGTCCTCCTAAAGATGCAAAAATTCCTCCCTTAAGCAAACTCGTAGCTTCCATTTTATAGGGTCGAACAAACCTAACCCTAATAACCTCAATCGATTGAGAATTAAATCTCAATCGATTGACTTTTAAGTAGGGACAAAGTTGTCTTCATATGTCAATCGATTGACACTTACTCCTCAATCGATTGACATCTAAAATCAATTTTCGTGAACTCCCGCCCAACTTTGCATCAGACACTATCTTGGTATTTTGGCCATAACGTTCTGTCCTGAACTTGGATTGAGGCGATTCTTACGGCGTTAGAAAGAAGATGACGAGCTCTACAACTTTTATATTTTAGAAATGTCATGAATCTGACGTCTTGAAGGTCCAAATTAAGCTGCAAGTCACACTAAGTTCTCGATGACCCAAAATTACAGTGTTTTGACATTATTTTCGGAATTCTTGAGCGATTTTAGAAACTTGGATTGTATTTACCTGAAACACTTTAAATCTAATAATTCTCATCAGATAGCCTTCATCGGACAGCTAAATATAGGTATTTAGGGGTAAAATATCATCATATTTCACTACTCATCAGCGGCATACTGGTTTGGGCCGCTTGGTCTAGCATTTGTTGTTGGGGTTGCGGTTGTTCCTGTATTTGCGCCCGTTGCTCATTTCTCGTTCTCTTTTCTGTCTAACACTTGTCTGAATGCTGTTATAGCTTTGGTTTAAGTCTTTAACCTGATATGTTTTGTAATTATCAGTGAGTAGGGGTTCATCCTGGAAACCACATAACTATCGGCACCTGGCATGGACTCATACTGGTCAATCATCCTTGAAATAAATCGGGCATACGGTAATCAATCAATAATGCTCGAAACTGCTCCAGGTTTAGTTCTTCCCTTGGCATGCTTAATTCTTTCACGGACTAAAACAGGGGCATTGAACCACCTGCCCTGAGAAGTTGCAAACAGAGCCTAAAGAAAGGGATCCCACCGCTCCTGCTCATGGCCCATAGGATATATATTTTTCTTCATAATAATATTCAATTAATGGCCACATACGTTCGGGCAACTGATCTCCCGTAACCGATTTCCCAGTTCCGGTTTGACCATTTGTCATGTATGTCGTAATATGATGAAAATCAACCTTTTCATGGATCGGGGATGCCGCACCCCCTTCATCAGTCTCATAAACCCAAAAACAATTCATGGCTCTTCCAATGTCCGTGTGGTAAAAAATTAAGGTTTTATCGTCAAGCGTGTAGACACCCCCATTTTGCCCTATCAGAATATATAAATCTATTCGGTCAACCTTTGACCTTTCTCGTGACTTTTCGAAAAGGACCTACCTTCTTTGGAAGTTTCACAACCCTAATGTGGGGCCATATACTGAAACAATAGGATATGGCTGAACACAGGCTGAAATAATAGCACTGTAGTTCAAATCCCTTTATCCTAACGTGGGACCATATGCTGAAATAATAGTATATGGCTGGACACAGGCTGAAATAATAGCTCTGTGGCTCATGCCCCTTTAACCCTAAATTGGGAACCATACACTAAAATAATAGTACATGACTGAACGCAGGCTAAAACAATAGCCCTGTGGCTAAGGTCCCAACGTAGAGAGACTATATATTGAAATAATAGTATATAGTCGAAATGCAGACTGAAATAACAGTCTTGTATTTCAAACCACCCTAATATGAGGACCATATACTGAAACAATAGTATATGGCTGGACACAGGTTGAAATAATAGCTCTGTAGCTCAGACCCCCTGACCCTAATGCGGGGACCATGCACTGAAATAATAATACATGGCTGAACACAGGCTTAAACAATAGCTCTATGACTCAGACCCCAACGTAGGAGGACTATATACTGAAACAATAGTATATAGTCGAAATACAGGCTGAAACAATAGTCTTACATTTCAGACCCAACCCCGACCCGAAAAACCCCGAATTACACACCTAAAACCACGCGCACAATTCGATCGCACGCCAAATCACACGCTTGTAATCAGTCCCCCTTTCAGACCAGACTTCCTTTCCCAGACCATCTCGAGACTCGATCACGCACCTCACACGAGACGTGCGATCAAATTGAGCGCCCGACCACAACGGTGCAATTGGCCTACGCCCGACCTAGTCTTATAGTCCTTGACCCCCAAGCTTCCTTAATTAAGCGCTTCGAAAGATACACTTAATTGGATTGCACACTCCACACTGGCTGCACAATTAGTTCTAATATGATTAGAATTTGGAAACTCGCTGAGTAAGTCAGCCGGTCGCTCACTAAGTCGGTGATCGACTCAAAGCGATTAAGCACCAGGAAACTGGCACGCAATTTGGTTAAACGCCTGAAAAATGGCGTTTAATTGTAGAAAAACCTATAAAAAGATTTTTTTTTAATCTGGCTAGGAGGTTGAAACAACATGAGAGAGAACATATTTTTTTAGGGATTTTGAAACCAGAGAACTCCGAGAACGAACACATAGAGGAACATAGTCATGATTTCGAGATTCAAGCTTCAAATCTTAGAGATTTCTCTCCGCAGCCCCGGCCATAGGTAAAAATCCAACCTTTAGCCTCGACTCTTAGTTTAATTTTAGTTCTTAGACTTAGGATTTTCTCTTAGTTTTAATTATTAATATTGGATTTTCAGTTTTAAACTATAACACCCTTTTTTGGACTGTAGTTTTTAATATTTGGTTCTAGTTCTTCGTTTCGAGAACCAGTCCTTAATCTGACGGTCTAATTCACCGACCCTAGACTCAATTCTGTTCTGAAATCTGAATTTCCAGTCTTATCATTAATCTCTGGTTCTAGTTCATAGGTTCTAGAACCAGTCCTTAATCATACGGTCTGATTTTCTGATTTTGGACCCGAATTCAGTCCTTAAATTTTAAATTTTAATTTCTTAATTTAATATTTCTAAAATTCTAAATATTAATTTAATTTTCTAAAATTCTAGTTTTATAATTTAATTCATAATTTTAATCCAAAAATTGACCCTAAAAGTCTAAAAAACCATATTACAGACCAAAATTCAATTTACTTTAATCTCAACCACCCGATTTGCCCAAGGGAGCTTACAGAGGGTACTCGGGAACGAGGCCAATCCTCCTTAGCATAGCGGGCCCGAAACTCCTTTGTTTAGAATTATTTTGTTGCTTTAATTATGATTAGAAAATTAGTTCCATAACTTTTCTTAGATTTTTAGTATAATTAATTTACATGATTTATTTTAATTAGATCCTTAGAATAATTGCTTTGATTAGAATTCTAATAAAATTAGTTCCTTTAATTTAATTAAATAATTCTAGCACAGTTAATTCGTTGCTTTATTAAATTTTAGTATAGTTAATTACTCTTGTTTTATTTATTTTGATTAGAATATTAGTATCATTAGTTTATTGCTTTGATCATAATTCTAGGGAAGTCAGTTCCTTTATTTTAATCAGATTTTAGTAGAACCAATTCATTTGCTTTAATTAGAGTTTTACTAACATTAGTTCTTTATTTCAATTAGAATTTCAGTAAGAACTAGTATATTTGCTTTGATTAGAATTTCAGTCAAATTAGGATACTTGCTTTAATTAGAGTTGCAATAGAACTAGCATGTTTGTCTCAATTAGAATTCCAGTATAATGAGCATGCTTGATTCAATTGGAATCCCATTAGAATTAATATATTAACATTCCTAGTATAGTTAGGAGACTAATATTAATTAAACTTTTAGCAGCATTAGGGCATCAAATTGAATAGAATTCTAGTAACATTAGGAAACTAATATTAATTGGACTTCTAATAGGATCAGGAAACTAAGTTAATCAGACTCCTAATAGAATTATGATATTAGATCAAATCATCATAATAAATTCACAACTAGACTCACAATAGAATTAGGAAATTTAAACTAATTAGAATTACAATAGTAACGGGAGAGAAAGGGAAAACTAAACTATCTAAACTATAAGGAAGAGCCATAGTTGCTGACATTCGCAGGAGGACGATTCAGTAAAGAAGTAACTCATACCCGCTTTAAAGCGTGATCATTGACGTATTGCAGCGCCGTTAAATATCTGTAGCTGGCGATCACAACAAACTAGAAATCTTCCTAAAAAAACCCTCCTTTTTTATTTTATTTTCAACATTCCAAACGCCGCATCGCTAGAGTCCACTTGGACAGAATTAGGCCACTGATTTAACAGGGACCGAGAGGAACCCAGAAAAAGCTCGCACCAACAGACAGGCGGTCGCAATGGGACACTTTTGTAAGCTCTTTCTTTCTTAGATAGTTAGTTTTTATTTTATTTTCCCGCTTTTCTATTTCCCTCGCATTATTTCGAACCCTTTTAAATATATGAGTCTTCGTCAAAGACTCGAGATGTCCGGTATTCAGAGAGTGAGTTTAGGAGACCCACTATTGTGGGGATATCATGACAATCCCATGTACAAAGAAGAACCACTTTATAATTTCGGCCTATGACAACCTGAGCTTAATATGGCTGGCGAACAAGAAAATCTCTTCTCTACCCCACACACAAGTAATAATCATAATGGGAGAGATGGTAACATTGAACAAAAATTTCTGCTTAACAAATCCTAGAGCTCAATATTCAGAGAATACAAAAAGGAGATGATGACTCTGAGAAATTGCTTCGAGGATTGGCCGCTACATACGAGACCATCAGGTGGTGATAATTTTTAAAAGACCAAGACCGATAAGAAAAGCCACTGCCTACCCCAAGCACGGTGTCAGCCCGCGTCACACCGTTGAGACAACCTGCTCACACATTCTTTAACGATAACTCTCTTGACAAGGTTTGCTCATGGGTTGCTCCAAAAGATAGCACCATCAAAATTGAAGATCTCCCTAAAATGCTCGATGAGTACATGGCCAAGAGAGAGCGCCCCAGACACTCATTTGGATTTGACAAATTTTGTCGAGACATCGAATTTAACCTACCAATAGGATTCAAACTGCCAAAATTTATCAAATATAATGGCACGGGAAATTCGAACCATCACTTGGCCCTTTTTTGTAACGATTGTCGACCCATATGTGACAATCAATGACTTCTCATTCACTATTTCCAACACTCATTAGAAAGAGAAGCTGTAGATTGGTTCGCGGGACTCTCGCTTTATAAGATAGAATCGGTCGTTGATTTAGTCGATCAATTCCTGGACCAATACAAGCACTTAATCCAAGAGACAGTCAGTCAGTCTCAGGGATCTGATGGCAGCCAAGCAAGGACCCGATGAAAAATTCACCGACTTCGTCGCCAGATGGAGAAAACTCACTGCCAGGACCGACATTTCAATGAAGGAGAAAGACTCGGTTGACATTATCATTGATAGCACTAGAGAACTATTAAAAAGCGCACTTGTAATAAGTAATTGCCCCGACTTCACGGCACTCCACTCCCGGGCGTTCCGACTAGCACGACACATCAAAGGCGAAGACCTCGCCCTATATATAGTTACGTCGAGAGTAGGTTCTTATAGTGAATTAAAATCGAAAAATAGTAAGAAAGCCTCAGGAACCGAGCAGGTCAACACTGTTGTCAACCAAGGATAAAACTCCGGGAACGAAAACTTAAAACCGTGGAACTTTGAGCAAGATCAAAACCAATAATGGTATACCAATCAAAACCAAGGCGCTAATCAATAAAGATATGCAAACCAAAACCAAGGCCAGAACCAGAATCAGGACCAGTATCAGAATAGAAACCAATATCCCAACACCTACCAGAACTAAAATGCAACGCAGAATCGATCGCCCACGCGTCGAACTATAATAATGTGCCCCCCCGCAAAACTTCAACCCAGCTAGAGGCCCCTACCAACCGAGGCGGGAGCACTATCCCCCTTTACCCGATACAATTCCCAACATCTTTCATCTCCTCAACACTCAGAATATCTTCCAATTCCTGTAGGAAAGACCTCGCCCATAGCCGACAAATCTAGATTATAGAAAATACTATGCATTCCATCACTATGCGGGACGCAACCTAGATGGCTGCTGGGTCCTCCGGGATGTAATCTATGACATGGACGACCAAAATCAAATCTACTGGAAAGCGCTTAGGAATCCTAACCCTAACAATAGTTAACCCCAGCAGAACTTAGGGATCATTAATACCCCCATGCCTAACCACAACCAAGCAACATCGGCTTAGGTCACCACCGTAGGTCTCTCCGGTCGATCCTCCTTCCAGCCTTCCACCTTAATCACTCGCATCCAATCCTCCAACACTTTTGCTACCCCGGTGAGAGTTCCTTCACCCCTGCACCCCTCGGCCTTGATCACTCGTATCGCCCCACTTAGCCCACCTCCTTATCTAAAATTCACTTAGATATGAGTCCACTCCTTTAGGGCCCGGAGACCATTCCTCCATAGTCATCCACCAGAACCTTCAACCCCTCTAAACCCTGAACCAATGCCATTGCCACTCCCTTCGTTCGATTCTGAACTTGAGTACGGAGATCACGTTCTTCAAACTGCAGCTCAAATTGCCGCATGGGTAAATAGTGTCACCCGAAAGACTCCAAGCCGAGAAAATGAAATAAGACTGAGTGTTTAATAAACATGGAAGAAAGTGAGCAAGAAGAACATTTCCACCCATGCGAGACACTGGTCTCCACTTTCCTAGAAGAGGAGGATTACACACAGTTCCTCCCACCTTGGAGCGGCACCATGCAGGCACGCGCTCAAACTTCGAATTTCATTCACTTCACAAATACATCAATGTCGAGTAATACTGAGTTTGGTTAACAACCGACTTGCCCGATTATTAAGTCAGGAACTAATTATCCACGTCTGCCTTTCCCTCGAAATAAGGATTACACGAACACACAACTATCAAAGGGAAACGTGAGAGAAAGAGATGTTAGCTTGCCGCCCCTATCTCACATTATACCTCCACCAATCCCTGCACCTCAATCACTCCAACCACCTGCACCCAAGGCTCATCGGCCAGGCAAAGAAGTTACACTCGAGCTAGGGCAAGAATATGACCTTCTGTGGCATCTCTAAAAGATCCCGACCAAAATATCCATACTAGAACTCATCAAGAAATCATCTGACCATCATCGACTGCTGACAATGACACTTGAAGACACAAAGGTAGATGAAGACAACCTTAAATGAGCTTCATCAAATCGCCTCCATCATGGCACAACCTCCGACATTCACTTTCACAAAAGCAGACATGCCCAAAGAGTTACTCCGCAGAAGTGCGGCTCCCATATACCTTACGGTCATAATCAGAGGATTCTTCGTACCCCATACACTGGATGACACAGGAGCAGGACTCAATATCTGCCCTCTCATAATGTTAAAGACACTTGAATACACAGAGCAGGATGTCAGACCCTTGGCACTATCATTCATAGCTTATGACTGCTCATGTCGTTTCGTGAAGGGAACTTTCAAACTCCAGGTTCGCCTTGGACCTATAACAAAAGACGTTACTTTCCATGTTTCTGATTCCGCTAGTACGTACAATTTTATCTTAGGAAGAAAATGGTTGAAGGCCGTCACATTCACATACCATCAATGCGTTAAATTCTCATACAAGGACTCTATTATCGGTATATACGTTGATGCACCCCTCTAGGAGATGGACACTGATTACGTTGCGAGTATTCCGACAGCCCATGATTCCGTATTGAACACGGGTCACATTTAGAAGGCCCAAATCCCTGATGAGACAACCATTGCGAAAGTCCGTCCCCTACCCGTCCTAATTCTCTCCCGACTCATCAACCAAAGTTAATGAGAAGAGAGGTTGGCCCAGACCTCGCCAAACTTTATGACATCAACCTGACCGCAAAAAAAGGTTGGGACCTTATATATCAGCTTGAGTACATTTCCCACACTAGACTCGATAAAAATAAGTAAGGCCATGTAGGACCTGTCGTCCCAACGAAAATACGCAAACACATAGGGTTAGATTACCAATCGGACAGCCCACAAGCTGACTTGTTCCCTACCCTATCAAAATGGTCTTTATATGGCCACTTCGTCTATGGGACCACTAAGAAAGAAAATGTATCAAAGTAGAACGAAGTGTCCTTCACTAAATCCCAAGAAGCGAAAGTCGAACGAATGGATAAAGCATTCAATGATTTAACGAACCTAAATGATGATATCGATGAACCGCTCGAGGGAGTCAAACCCTTATTTGATATTAAGGAGCTTACAAAAAAGGGAAAGAAAGAACCTCCAGAACTCGAGCCACAAGCAGAAGATTAGGAATCCACTGATGACGAGGATTTTCACATAGCTACCTTGCAAGATGATGAGGGGTACTTACATTCAACATGAAAAGAAGATGACACCCTACAAGACAATCTTAGCTCGTATAGCATCCGCTTCGGCCTTAGCCTTGAAGGGTGGGAATGCCCGTGGGACTCCCCTTGTATTGCTCACCCATACCAACCCCACTGTAGAGCTGCACTAGTATATTAGAACGTTTTGCTAGCTGGGTCTGACATTCTGCAACGGTTGAATCGAATGACTCTAACCTTGTGACAACAGAAGCGAGCAATGACCCACCAACTCGGCTACCAACACAAGACGAAGAAAATCCCAATAGTCAGTTGGTTGACCCAGGGGGAAACACTCACATCGCCCACATTGACTTTGAAGAGAAACTTGAACTAGACACTCCTTCATCCCCAGACACTCCACAACTCCAAATATTCTGGAAATCTCTCGAGAAAGAGTGACAACCTCTCCCAAGTGATGACAAGGACTACTGGATAGACCTCCCTGCACTCGAGTTAGCAGAGCAGGCTTACCTAAGACTTCAAGCACTATCAGATCAAGAAGATGAGTTCGATACCGACTTCGACTCTAACTTAGAAGGATGGGAATGCCCCTGGGGATCTCCCTGCACTTATCACCATTACCAGCCTCGCTACCGAGCATGCGTGCTCATCCTAACATATTATGAAGTTCTAGGAAACGAGCTCACTACCCGTGGGGATCCCTCAGGAGATCACCTTCGACAGGAAGAACAACCACATTATAACTCAGAGGATGATAGTTCAATCAATTACGATCTCCAGAGCTTCTTCGAAGATCAGGCAATCAATGTGATAGAGGAAATCCGAACGTCAATACTGTTATCACCATCATTGCTTATTCAAAAGATCTCATCAAATGAGAACTCCAAAAAAAAATTGCCAAAATCAGAACAAGTCTATATTTCTCGAAGAATCGCCTGAACGGCTCCAGCAGTCGTCTCGCTCCCTTAATTACAGGAAGCAACTTCCCCGGCATCTCTTAAGGCGATCGACCCGATACCATATTTATTATCAAAAATAAAAAAAATAAAAAACCCTAAAAATTTAGAAATACAAAATCCAAAAAAATTAGAAAACCTCATAAAAGAAAGGGAACCCTTCATCCCAAGTCAAGTTTGTGGCCAACAAGGACCCAAAGCATCCAGGCTAAACAACAAGCCAGTGATCATACCGGACAAGATACTCCATGACTTTGAGAAAAGGATCAATAGCCTTGGCCTTGACCTTCACCTTACCAAAGTTCTCTCAGTCATAAATTACGCCGATGAAGGGTTACCTTTCATAAAATCGAATCCCCAGTGTAGTAATTTCACAGTATAAGAGCTTACCGAAGATGAAGAAGGAACACCAGTCTCCGAGGAGGCGCCGGACTTCCAACGGGTTATCAAGCGTTTCGATGAGCAAACCCAAGCTATCGCGAAACCCACAGAAGAAATCAACTTCGGCACTAAAGTGAAACCCAAGAAGCTACTAGTTAGTGCAACGCTCAACTCCAAGGAATGTTAACAAATTGCACAAGTCTTACAAGAACACCTCGACTCCTTTGCATGGTCCTATGAAGATATACCTGGTTTAGACCCAAGTTTAGTAGAACATAGTCTTGTCTTGAAACCCGATGCAAAGCCTGCTAAATAGAAACTCCGAAAGATGCACCAACATATAGCCCTTCAAGTTAAAGAGGAGGTTGACAAATTGCATAAAGCCAAATTCATCCGAGTCGTCCTCTACCCCAAATGGGTCGCCAACATAGTACCCATTACTAAGAAAGAAGGCAGAGTATGGGTTTGCATTGACTTCTGAAACCTCAACCAGGAATGCTCAAAAGACGACTTCCCACTTCCACACATTGACACTCTAGTCGACAACACCACTGGACATGAGATGCTATCCTTTATGGACGATTTCTCTGAGTATAATCAGATCAAATTAGTAGAGTCGGACCAAGAAAAGACTTCTTTCACCACACCATGGGGAACTTACTGCTACGTTGTCATATCTTTCGGGCTCAAGAATGCAAGAGTCACGTATCAATGTACCATGATGGCTATTTTTCATGACATGATGCATAAATATGTAGAAGTCTATATCGATGACATTAATGAAGTCCCAAACGCGAGTAGGACATGTTGAAGCACTCCGACTGGTGCTGCAATGAACTAAGAAATATCAGCTAAAAATGAACCCAAAGAAATGTGTCTTCGGAGTCACCTCTGGAGAATTACTTGGTTTCATGTCACCAAGCGAGGGATCAAAGTTGACCCTGAAAAAGTTAGAGCCATCCTTGAGATGCCACCTCTTAGCATTATCTAAGAATTATGAGGCCTGATAGGAAGATTGCAATTCATCAGGAGATTTATTTCCGAGCATTCAGACAGATGCGATCCTTTCCACAGACTGCTTAAAGGAGGAACTGAGTATAAATGGGATGGCCTGTGTCAGCAAGCCTTCGACAATATCAATAAATACCTCCTTAACCCACCAATACTATCGCCACCAGTTCTCGGAAGACCCCTAATCCTATACCTCTTAGGGAATGATAAAACATTGAGAGTAATTTTGGGACAATATAAAGAAGACGACAAGAGAGAGAAGACTATCTAATACCTTAGTAGGATGATGGTCAAGTACGAACGAAAATACACTTCAATGGAGAAGACCTGCCTCACACTGGTGTGGGCCTCAACCAAATTACGGTACTACCTCGAAGTACATAAGATATTAGTACTAGCCTGAATGAACCTTTTGAAGTATGCATTCAAAAAGCCCACAATATCAGGAAAGAACGCTCATTGGCATATGCTATTACAAGAATTCGATATCACCTACGTCATGCAGAAGTCGATCAAAGGATAAGCAATAGCCGATTAACTCGCAGATCTCCCACTCCCAAGTGATGAGCCCGTACATGCGGATTTCTCCGATAAAGACCTACTTACAATTCATAACGAAGAGCCCGATAAGACGTCATGGACCCTTTATTTTGACGGTACTCTAAATCACAAAGGAAAAGGCATCGGGATAGTCCTCTTAAGCCTGGAAGGAGTTGTCATACCTAAGACTTTTCAACTAGATTTTCTTGTCACCAATAACATCGCAGAATACGAAGCTTTCATAGCTGGACTACTAGCAATACTATAATTAGGTGTTAAACAGTTGAAAACCATCGGTGATTCTAAGCTAGTAATCTCACAAGTTATAGAAGAACAAAAAATCAAGGAAAGGAGACTAATGACATACCTAGAAATCGCTCAATATTTAGTAAAAAAATTTGAAAGAATTTCTTTCATGCACATCCCTAGATTAGAAAATGAGCCCACAGATTCCTTAGCCACATTAGCCTCGGTCATCCAAATACCCATCGAACAAAGTACTAAGACCTTCTTTATCGAAAAATTAATAGGTAACATAGACCGTTAAGAGAGAATTACCAATCCTCCCCACATGCATAGGACCAAATGAAGCAATCACTCCGAAAATCACGTCAATGTAAAAACCGAAGTTGTTATGTTTAGATTTGAAAGATCACCAACTGACGACGGACAACCATGGTATTTCGACGTCTGAAACTTCTTAAAGCATCAACACGTCCCTCCATATACTACGAAGATTGAATGAAGAACTATAAGAAACTGATGTGCCTGATTTTGTATACTCGGTGAAACATTATACAAAGAAGCCTTCACTAAAAGGAGTACTGCTATGATGTGTCACGACCGCTGAAGGACAATACATTATTCGAGAAGCACACGTTAGTGCTTATGGCACCCACGCCGGTAGATAGAGACTCGTCGATTAAATCACATGACAAGGCTACTTTTGGTCGACAATGATAAGAGATTGCCACCTCTACGTCTAATTTTGCAAGCAATGTCAAGAACACGCCGCACTTATCAAAGCTCCATCAGTTGGATTGAACACTATGACCTCGCTGTGGCCATTTTCGATGTCATCGGACCTTTTCACAAACACAATTAGAAACACTCACAAGCATGCGTTCATACTTACAGCAACTAAATACTACATCAAATGGGCAGAAGCTGAATCCAACGTTAGAATCACCGCTTCAACACTCGTAAGGTTTATCGTTCGAAATATCATCACCAGGTTTGGAGTACCCAGGATGTTCGTCACTGACAACGGACCACAATTCATCACAGAGAAGATGAAAAAGTTATGTAAGAAGTTTGGCATCGATTTATGCCACTCATCACGGTTCTACCCGCAAGAAAATGGACAAGTAGAAGCTACGAACAAATCATTGATTTGAATCCTGAAACGCATAGTAGAGACCAGCAATGGAGCTGACTGGCCTAAACGACTACCAGAAGCACTCTGGGCCCATAGGACCTCTATTCGTACTGCCACTGGACAAACTCCTTACCTCATTACCTACGGAATGGAGGTAGTCTTACCATATAAGATACAAGTATCATCCTTATAGGTTTAACTTGATGATGAGTTATCCTTAGATGAGAGGAGACTTTCCCTACTCACGCAGCTAGAGTTGCTCGATGAAACACGTCTAAGGGCAGCTGATCACGCTCAGGTATATCAGAGGAGGGTGGCCAAGGCTTACGATAGGAAAGTCCTGGAACGAACCTTTAATATTAGAAAATTAGTCTTAAAGAAAATCATGCCTTCCAAGCACGCCCATCTAAAAGGAAAACTGAAACTGAACTGGAAAGACCATTATGTTATAACAACTGCATACCCTGGAAATGCATACAAATTGGCAAACCAAGACTGGGAAGAACTCCCTATCCCTTGGAACGCCATGTACCTTAGAAAATACTATCCTTAGCCATGTGATCATCACATCCGATTATTAAATACTTGCACTTATCACCCCTGTAGTCGTCATGACTCATTCATTAGTTGTCCACTTTCTCACTCGGGCAATCTGATTGAAGGACTAGTGACCTACCTAACCTTTTTCAAAAGTATAAGTAACACCGAATCCTCATTTCCCTTCCCCCGCCATTGGAGGAGACTTTAGAGCAAAAAAAAAATAAAGATGCTAGGTTCAATCAAAACTCGCTCTTCTTACACTAGCAGGATGCTTTCAAATATGCATATATAGAAAAAAATATTGAGCAACAACATTATGACGAATGAAAGAAGTCATTAAGCTCAGGAAAGCATAAGAAGGCCATGATGACATCTCTGGTAACTTTACTAGAAGTGTATAAGCAAGCAGCAAGGGCACCCCTAATGTCCCCATACTACTAGATGTCGTCATAAGGTGGCGGGAGGATGACAAACTCCTGCTAACCATAGAATGTGAGATTTTGATGGTACAGAAACATGACGAAGAGCTAAATCATGGCATCCCATATCCCTCTGAGAAAAAGATTGTTACTCATCCCTTTTGGAACGCATTAGATACAAACTAGTCCCCATATCACTAAGCCTTATCCCCCCCTCTTCTATTTTTATTTCGGGTGATAAATCAAAAGCCCTACAGGATACTCCTAGGAATGAAACTGAAAACCGATGAATGATGACTGATGCAATCACCCACTATACTACCATACTCCGCCCTAATAACCATGGGATAGGATGACCACTACCCAAAGATACACCTCCGTATACAACTGACATAATCAAAATAACCTCTCCCGATTTGATGACAGTACTGATGAACTTTTCTCTAAAACTAACTCGCCAAATATCCATTACTTCTTATAGACCCAAAGTGCTCATTTCAAAGCCCAGGAAAGCTCCATTGCATCTACACATTGGGGTATTTTTTGGATCATAAGGAGAATCACATTAGAAGCACCGACTTGTCCACAAAGAAGACAAGGAATGACGAAGTTATCATCCGGAGAATACTACCGAAGACGCTATACTGCCAACATTACCACGCTCCTACACTGGGGTATTTTCATTTTTTATTTTTATTATTATTTCGGTTATTTGCTTTCCTTGTTGCATTATTTTCATTTTAAAAAAAAAGAGAAAAAAAAAAATAGCACATATCCACTTTTATTATCAAACTCTGGTCTGAGATACTTACCCCCCTTGACAACTACCAAGGGGGAGAACAAAAACTATTGATAGCCTTCCCTCTATATGTGCAGGTATAAATCAGCCTTCGACCACCATCGGGCCAGCTCAGGAAGCATCCAAGTCCCGATGACGACACTAATAGCAAAAGTAGACGCAAGAGGTAACTAAAAGAAAAGATTCAATTAGGTACATCTAAACTAAAAAAAAATCTGCATATATATATATATCAAAGTTTTCTTTTCTTTTTACACTTGTCACCGGGGGCATCCCCCTTGTATATACAAAGCACACACACACACCCCTACTCCCTACGTTGTCGCTGGGAGGGCCGAACACCGCTATCCCCAGTATTATCAGCTCGGAGGTCCGTAGACTGGTCCTCTGAAAACACAATCTCAGCACTTGGAGTCCTCTTGACCTCTAGACCATGAGGCTCCACTACAAAATCCCCCTCACTCGTCTGGCTAACAAACTTCCTTGATCGCAAATGAGGAGGATACCCCGCAAGAATTTCATGAATGACAGAATCCTCACTAGCGTCACCCCTGACACAATCACATGACGTGTGGCGAGACTACCCAGCTGAGGAACCCGCAGCCCTCGACTCTGATCCACCAAGTTGACTAGTCAACCTACGTACCCCCACTCATTCCTTGTTAGATGATACTGCAGCTGGTCTAGGGACACCTGCATCTCTGCCCGCATTGCCCGACGCACCGCCTCCAGTGCCTTAGCCTGAGTCTTTTGTGCAACCATCATCTCAACGAACAGGTCATCGCAACTTTGTGTCTTCCTAAGGATCAGTCTCGCCTCGGGAGTGGCAGGCGCTCACACCACCTCCAAACGTGCCTCCTCAAGCTGACGACCTGTGTAACTGCACCAAGCCAAAGAAAACCAATATATATATATATGAACATAAAAAAAAAAAAGAAACTTTGAAAAGGAAATAATCATACCAGATCCAACCTCTCCTCCAGAAGTCGCTCAACCGTCTCAGCAATCACTGGATCAGCAGGAGGCATAGAAGGGACAACAAACGTAGGCGAATGCAATGAGAACAAAAAAATATATCAGAGAATACTATAAGGACAAATAAACTACGAACACAATAACTAAAATATACCTGAGTAGGGATAGGAACAGACCCCTGAGGGGGAGCCTCAGAAGCAGAGTCTGGAACTGCCTACACAACACCAAACAAGCCAACACAAAATATATATCAAAATAAATAAAATGAAATAACTTAAACTGAATTACACCAAACCAATGACTATACTTGACTCTCGGGGTATAGAGAGGCAGCAGTCGCCTCCCTCGTCTGGAGATCTTCAGCAACCTGACGCTGAAATATCACGCGATGATTAGTAAACTATTAAGAAAAGTGAAACAATAACATCCAACAAACTAATACAAACGAGTCAAAAGATTGAATGAAACTTACCCAGTGCTCTAGCTCAGCCCGAAGCTGAGCCATCGTAGGATCCTCCCAACTGGAGGAAGCAACTGAAGATGGATCAAATGCCAGAATGGGACCTCCAGCAGTGAGCTTGGCTCTCTATGAATAACAATAAACACATCAGTCGACAAGCTCACAATGCTAACAGTTCACAAAACTAGGTTTATATAGACACTTACCAATCGATCAATCTCATATCACAAACTAGCGTCCACCTCTCGACCGGCCTGCTGCTAATCGCGTAACAACTCGATCATTGCCACATGACTGGCGACCTCGGCCTCCCTCTCAGACTATCTAAAATAAAACGAGACACCAGAACCATCTCAGAACGACCGGAAGACCAAGTCAACATAATACATAAACAACTAAACTAATAAATCAACTCACCAGGAGCTGTCGAGTCTCCGCTAGCCGAGCCCCTAACTCATCCTCCGCTCCCCTAGCCTGAGCAACCGAGAGGGATAAGGAGTGCAGAGATCTCCTCATCGGGACGTAGGAGCAATAATCATCTACGCTTCCATCACTCCCGCGGAGGGGTCTAATGCCCCGCACACCATTGCGCGGAGAGATGCCTCGCCCAACGTGCCGCCCTCTCCTTCAATGCCGACGTCGACTCCCACTCGCTGATCACAAAAGAACCACTACCATGGAAGGGATGTGTGAAGAGGCGCCTGCCACCCAATGCACTAAACCATCTCCTATACTCTTCGACATCCGCCTCGTCAAGCGCCCCTATGACCCTGATCCCCCCAGATCTAAAATCAGCTATCTGAAGTGCCATTCGCTCCACAAAGTTCCCGCCAAGGGGGGCGGTTATCCTCTTCGCCACTCTGTGGAGAATCTCTGAAGGGACTCCTTGAGTGAGCCCGAGCTGCCGCATCGCCTGAGATAGGTGGGTCCTCTCCACCTTCTCAAATAATAGACCCATATGTCCACGTTAAAGAAGGGCTGGCCAGACTGAATCACTGGCACACCCACATCCTCCTCGGTTGCGTATGACCTCCAAATCACCTATCCAAACGAATAAGCCAATCCATCAATAAATCCTTAGAGCCTGAAAACCCAAAATAAAATATATACACGATGGTGTATACCTGCCCTGCATGCATGTCCTCGAAAAGACCCCACGCAGTCTGAAGATCCGAAAACCAGTGACGACCCCTCAACGCTGCCCTCCACACGAGCATCTGCGAAAATGTGAATGTCACCTCCAATGGAACCCTCGGACGAAGAAAAGCAAAATGATCATACGCCCAAAACTAAAAACAAATAACAACAAAAGAAATGCTGAATAACTGCTATGATAAAAAAAATAAAGACCTCATGACACCAATTAACTAAAACTCACCTGGAGGCAGGGAAGGAATCCTCCGATCGTCGTGACACCCCGTCCCCTACGATAAAGTTGCTCATAGAGATGCGCCAATGCAGCCACATAGGTAGGGACCCGATCCAAGTCCCTGAGAACCATAAAAAATAACCCGGTGATGCATCCCTAAGTCAAAGAAGAAAAGTGTACTGCACCGAGAAAGTGCATTAAGAACGCTCGAAACACCCTATCCACAACCAACCCCGGCTCCACCAAGGGCTCCTGACCCGCCACCACCACACAACACGCCTAGTAAGACACCCTTGGCTCTGAATGACGCCTCGAAGGGACGAAGCCACTCACAAATATATCAAAGAGCTAAGTGACTCGAACTGCACCTAGCCCCGATCCACTCGATCTATACGGTTCGCCCAAAATCTCTTCACACACCTCCAAATACCCTCCTACCATCCGCCCCGTGATCGGCTCACCCTCAAAACGAAGATCGGTAATGCGAACCCAATCCTCTGGAGTTGGCAACATCATACCAACTGGAAAGATAAGCACCTGATGCTCTTCCCTCCACCTCTCCAAGATTGCTGCAATCAGACCACGATCGACTTGAAAGGGCTCCAGCTCCAAGATCGGCTAGAAATTGAATGACACCATTTGTACCCACTGAAACTCCGATAAGGCACGATACCAAGTATGAGACTCGGTCCATGCCGAGCTGATAGCCAGTTGTAGGGGCTCCTATCAAATGGAACAATGACTAATAAAAAAAATATATAATAATAAAAATAAGACTAACACACATACTTATGACCAAAGGCAGACAAATCTACCAAGAAAAGCGAATGAGGTGTATCTGGACACAGGAATGATAATTCATAACAAGCACACAAAACATGATAAGAATGACTAAATAGAAACGTGGCCTATCTCTAGATGACGTCATGATGCATGAGTGAGCACACGACCAATGATCAATGCAGGTTCAACATAAATTAAAGAGGGTTTCCAGATCCTAATAAGTCTATGTCATAACCTAAATGCCTAGGATAATGAAGAAACTCTTGCTCACGAGTACCTACTCGACCTCAAGCGAAGAAATCCTCCAACGGGAAGTGTCTGCGATCTCGAGGCTCCACACTTTGGTGCTCCTCAGCCTCATCCTCAGCTCTCTCATCCTCAGCTCTCTCACCCTCAGCTCTCTCACCCTCAGCCCTCTCACCCTCATCCTCAACTACACCCTGCTCAATCTCGAGTACCTCCTCCCTGACCTCCACCTGGTCAACCCCCGGTACCTCCTCTCTAGCCACCTCCCCAACATCTGCCTCCCTGACAACATCATCGGTCCGAGCCTCAGAGGTCTCGCCTATCTCCCCCATCATCATCCTCTCCAACTCAGAAATAGTAAGGTCGTGCCTGCCACCACCCTCAGCCTCCATCCTAGAACAAAGAGCTTGAAAAACTTGAAAGGACGGAAGAAACGGCGCCTGAAACGGATGATCGGATCGCAAGATATCGCAGAAACACGAAAACTAGAGCACAAAGAAACCAGAAAACTTGAGAATCAAAGGCAAAAATGGATAGCGTGAAAATGGAAAAGCTTGAACTATATATAGAACATACCCAAATCATGCGCGTGAACTCACGTGCTTGACCGAATCATGCATCATGGCCCCCGCGCTTAATTCGGATCAAACGATTAGTCTTGAGCGAGTAAACTAATCATCGCCCACTCAAACTAACCTGACCACCTAGTTGCGCGCCGCCTACTAGGCACGAAATCACCTCAAGTGCCCAAATTGGCGAGCGTGAATGCCAACAGTCACTTCAACAGTGACCAGCCATCGCCCTAATCCTGCCCCTCATGGCGTGCGCTTAACTCGGTTAAACGACCGGACACCAGTGCTTAATGAGCTTTCGACCCTCTGAAATGCGCGCATACATTCCGGTGAGCAATTTGTTTATGCGCCCGGAGTGGAGTGTGCAATTCCCCAGAAACACAAAAAATATGCCCTAGAATAGCAAATTCATAGGCCTAAATTAGGAGACTTCCGACACTAATTACTGACCCAAACTACGCCCTGGTTAAGTCAAACCTAAAAACACTCCTGACTCAAAAAATATACACCCGAAAACTAAGAAAAAAAATGCCCCCCCAACATCATTTATACACTTCAACTAAGACTAAACTAAACTAAGAAAAAAATGCCCCCCATCACTTACACACTTGATTTTAGACTAAACTAAACCAAAAAAAGTGCCCCAACATACCCCAGTTCCAAAATAAATGAATTGAACCAAACCAAACTTAAAGAGATAAACATCACACTCAAAATAAATAAAGTAAGCTACCAAGTAAATCAAACCAAAATAAATAACCGAAAATAGAAATAATAAAAAAACATAATCACTTCATAAATAAATAAATAAAATAATTACAAAACACACCGAGGGCATACTCTTTGAATATAAAACTTAAAACAAGAAACTTAAAATTCGCAAGTTCAGGCTATGCCCGAATCCGGATTTATTCGGGAAATCATTTCGGGTTGGAGTGATGGCACCAACCCTAGTGTTACCTTGCATTCCCAATCCCGTCCATTTCCAATAATCCACTTAATAACCACAACTCTTTGGGTTCAATACCTGAGATACGAAAGAGAAAGGAATAATCCCCAAGTCTTATCGCGACATCACCTCCCCAAGACACTACATTACATCTGCGACCGCCAAGCCCAACACACAGCGGACACGAAGAAAAGTCAAGAATCCCCAAGTCCCATCACAGCATCACTCCAACAACCCGTCAGTCCCATCATGAACCGTACAAGCTATGCACAATTCAGGTAACTATCACCTCTAGGTAAGTACTATCCACTTTTCAATTACTCGATATTTCTTCTAAAAATATAGTTAGCTATGATTAAGTCAAATGTTTTCAAAACCCATCTCTCTCGACTTGCGAATCACTATAGTCCTCCCACAAGAGACAATTATCAGTATTCACTGAAAAGGTTAGATGGAGTATCCGGCATGCCAAGTGTCGTCTTGACAACCACACCAACAGTCGAGTCCATAATTCTCATACCGGTGGATCTTCTCAACGAAATCTCGGAAGCCACATTTTTTTCTGTTTTACAACCGAATTGATCTTAAGTTAAAAATTCTAAAATTTCAAAACCCCTTACTTACTTTCAAAAAATCTTTTACTTCCAAAAAGAAAAAAGAAGAAGAAACCGTACAAAAAAAACTCTTACCACTTACTTCCAAAACCAAAAATCTTACTCCCCAAACTAAAAATCTTTTACTCCAAAACCAAACAAAAAAAATAACAAAAGAAAGAAACCAAGCAAAAAAAATATACAAAGAGACTCACCTACCAAAATTCACTTCAATTATCAGCTCGAACCGCCCCTTCTCCTGGGAAAACTGAACATTGAGTATATTTAATCTAAGAACTTACAAACGCTTATTAGAAAAGGAACGCCTTATGCACATTGGTGTGAGAAATGGCACGCCCGCTCTGACATGACTTGCGAAAGCCTTCGATATTATATTGCAGTTTATTATTGGTCCCTAGACCTATGTACATTTGTATGACACCCCCCAGTACCTCGACTACGTCATATCTCTCTGTTTGATTGCCCCTTACTGTAGGTCGCGACATGCGGCGGGATGCCCCTTGCACCCACAGATTAGGATATGGTAATTCTCCTTTTCGTTTGACTGTCACTTGCAGCAGGTTGCGCCACAAGATGGGATGCCCCTTGAACCCGCGGAATAGGATACGCTAATTTCCCCTGTCGATTGTCTATGATAGCAGGTCGCAATATACGACAAGATCGCCCATGGGCATCCACGGCATGGAACACGCCTGTCGACAGCTACCACTGGGCCCTCGAATGCTCCATTTTAGCTTGTGCTGATAAATAAGAAAGTTAAGCATGTCATGTCAACATCCCCAGTTCACATTTGTGATTTTCCAAGAGAAACGAGAAAGCACCTCGAATGAGGGTTGTCTGAAAAAATAGCACTGTAGTTCAGATCCCTTTATCCTAATGTGGGACCATATGCTGAAACAATAGTATATGGTTGGACACAGGCTGAAATAATAAGTCTGTGGCTCAGGCCCCTTTAACCCTAAATTAGGAACCATGCACTGAAACAATAGTACATGGCTGAACGCAAGCTGAAAAAATAGCCCTGTGTCTCAGGTCCCAACGTAGGGAGACTATATACTGAAATAATAATATATAGTCAGAATATAGACTGAAATAATAGTCTTGCATTTCAGACCCCTTTATTCTAATATGGTGACCATATACTGAAATAATAGTATATGGCTGGACACAAGTTGAAATAATAGATCTGTGGCTCAGACCCCCTGACCCTAACGCGGGGACCATGCACTAAAACAATAGTATATGGCTGAACACATGCTGAAACAATAGCTCTGTGACTCAGACCAACGTAGGATGACTATATACTGAAACAATAGTATATAGTCAAAATGCAAGTTGAAATAATAGTCTAACATTTCAAACCCGACTTCGGCCCGAACAACCCCGAATTACGCGCCTAAAACCATACAAGCAATTCGATTGCACACCAAATCACACACGTGCAATCAGCCCCCCTTTCAGACCAGACTTCCTTTCCTAGACCATCTCGAGACTCGATCACGCGCCTCACACGAGATGTGCGATCGGATTGAGCGCCCGACCACTAGCGCGCAATTGGCCTATGCCCGACCTAGTCTTACAGTCCTTGACCCCAAGCTTCCTCAATTAACCTCTTCGAAAGAGACGCTTAATTAGATTACGCACTCCACACTGGGCACACAATTAGTTCTAACATTATTAGAACTAGGAAACTCGTTGAGCAAGACAACTGATTGCTCACTGAGTCGGTGACCGACTTAAAGCGATTAAGCACCAAGAAACTGATCTACAATTCGGTTAAACGCCTGAAACAGGGCGTTTAATTGGAGAAAAACCTATAAAAAAAGATATTTTTTTAATCTAGCCAAGTGGCTGAAACAACACGAGAGAGAACGAATTTTTTTGGGGATTTCGAAATCAGAGAACTCCGAGAACGAGCACATAGAAGAACATAGCCATGATTTCAAGATTCAAGCTTCGAATTTTAGAGATTTCTCTCCGCAGCCCCGGCCCTAGGTAAAAATCCAACCTTTAGCCTCGACCCTTAGTTTAATTTTAGTTCTCAGACTTAGGATTTTCTCTTAGTTTTAATTATTAGTATTGAATTTTCAGTTTTAGACCGTAGCACCCTTTTTCGGACCGTAATTTTTAATATCTGGTTCTAGTTCTCCATTTTTAGAACCAGTCCTTAATCTAACGGTCCAATTCACCGGCCCTAGACTCAATTCTGTTATGAAATATTAATTTCCAGTCCTATCATTAATCTCTGGTTCTAGTTCATAGGTTCTAAAACCAGTCCTTAATCATACTGTCTGATTTTCTGATTTTGGACCTGAATTCAGTCCTTTAATTTTAAGTTTTAATTTCTTAATTTAATATTTCTAAAATCTCAAATATTAATTTAATTTTCTAAAATTCTAGTTTTATAATTTAATTCATAATTATAATCCCAAAATCGACCCTAAAAGTCTATATTACAGTCCAAAATTTAATTTACTTTAATCTCAGTGACCCGATTTGCCCAAGGGAGCTTACGGAGGGTACTTAGGAACGAGGCCAATCCTCCTTTAGCATAGCGGGCCTAAAATCCATTTTTTTAGAATTATTTTGTTGCTTTAATTAGGATTAGAAAATCAGTTTCATAACTTTTCTTTGATTTTTAGTATAATTAATTTACATGATTTATTTTAATTAGATCCTTAGAATAATTGATTTGATTAGAATTCTAATAAAATTAGTTCCTTTATTTTAATTAAATAATTCTAGCATAGTTAATTCATTGCTTTATAAAATTTTAGTATAGTTAATTCCTCTTCTTTTATTTATTTTGATTAAAATTTTAGTATAATTAGTTTATTGCTTTAATCATAATTCTAGGGAAGTTAGTTCCTTTATTTTAATCAAATTTTAGTAGAACCAATTCATTTGCTTTAATTAGAGTTTTACTAAAATCAGTCCTTTATTTCAATTAGTATTTCAGTAAGAACTAATATATTTGCATTGATTAGAATTTCAGTCAAATTAAGATACTTGCCTTAATTAGAGTTGCAATAAACCGGTATGTTTGTCTTAATTAGAATTCCAATATAATGAGCATGCTTGATTCAATTAGAGTCCCCTTAGAATTAATATATTTGCATTCCTAGTATAATTAGGAGACTAATATTAATTAGACTTCTAGCAGCATTAGGGCATCAAATTCATGATTAGAATTTTAGTAACATTAGGAAACTAATATTAATTAGACTTCTAATACGATCAGGAACTAAGTTAATCAGACTCCTAATAGAATTAGGATATTAGATCAAATAATCATAAATTCACAACTAGACTCACAATAGAATTAGGAAATTTAAACTAACTAGAATTACAACAATAACGGGAAAGAAAGGGAAGACTAAACTATCTAAACTATAAGGAAGAGTCATAGCTGTTGATGTTCACAGGCGGACGATTCAGTGAAGTCACCCATACCCTCTCTAAAGCGTGATCATTGACGTGTTGCAACGTCGTTAAATATCTGCAGCTGGTGATCGCAACAAACTAAAAATCTTTCTAGAAAAACCCTCCTTTTTTTATTTTATTTCTAACATTCCAAACACCGCATCGCTAGAGTCCACTTAGACATAATTGGGCCACTGATTCAATGGGGACCAAGAGGAACCCAGAAGAAGCGCACACCAACAAAGCGTGACGATCAATTTGGTCAAAGAGGGGTCCAACCTCAAAGTTTGGTAAAATAGTTTAACTAGATGTGGGTAATAACTATCATAGAATGGTTAGAGAAAAGATAGTATCCCGGTCGAGTTTAGATACTCTTTGGTTCACACAATTTTTTATTGATCCTTACAAAGATCCTTGTGAAAGGACCATTCTAGTTCAAAGGTTTTCGCAGCCCAAAACTTGGCGGGTTACGTTAAAGGAGTAGGTAGAGGGACAGCCTTTTGGCGCCCCGAACTTGGTGGTTTTACCGCCAACTTCTTCCTAGGGTTAGTGTTTGAGGATTTGGAAGCCATTCTAGGGTTTTAAAATCCAAAACACTTGAAATGTAGATGGAGATTAGCACGAAGATTACCTTAATCGTGATGAATCCAATTAGTAGTGCGAAAAATTCACAAAAGAATCGTAATGGAAGACTTCCCGCGAAGAAGAAATGAAAACCCTCGAATCCCACCTTTTTATTTCATGTGAAATGCTCACGGAAAGGGTGAAAACCCTCATATAGTTCAATCCTCGCGTGCACGACTTAAGTCAGCTCGAGCGCGTGAGCATCAGTTAGTCACTGAAGTCGATTTCCCTTTATATATATATATATATATATATATATATATATATATATGGAAAAGGCCTTCGACCTCTATGGGAGGACGGTGACCGTCCTCCAACCTTCCACGTGGAGCTCCACTGCATTGCTTAGATCATCTTTGAAAAAAAAAATAATTAAAAACTCATCTCCGATCCACCGTGTATATTTTGAATCGTGAAATGTGGACCAATGAAAATCTTCAAACTTTGACTTATGGGTTTAAAATTTATTTTCCAATTTTTTTTTTTTAATATTGATCTAAACTGTCCACTTGTGTTCCACATGGCACCCAAAAAGTGTTTTGGGTGCCACGTGGAGCTCCACGTGGATCTTGGAGGACGGTCACCGTCCTCCATTGGAGGACCTAACTGGCTCCCTATATATATATATTTCATTCTAAGTCCCTCGCGCGAGCGAGCTTTAAACCTCACACGAGCGAGTCTCAGTATGTCTTTAGGAAATCGAATTCCTCTATTTATTTCTTTGTCTGAGTGACTCGTGCGAGCGAGCACTAAATCTCTGGCGCATGAGAACATAGGCACAATGTTTTTAAGTTGTTTCTCTTCTACTTTTCGTTTCTTTTGCTTTAAAGTATTAAGTCTACCACTTTTGAGACGTCTTCTTGCATCTAATCTATTACATATCGTCTAAGTATGTCGTTGGTCTCGTACATTATTGATTTACGATGGTTTTATATGAGATAATCTATTACGTAATTATCCTGCATTCAACAAGAACATCTAAACTCAAAATTTCCTAAATTGTTTTATGCAATTTTTCACGTAATCAAATTCGGATAAGCGTCACGTACTTCCGACTTACATTCCCAAGTGGCTTCTTTTGGTGAATGGTTTTGCCGTCTTACAAGCACCAACAAAATTCTTTTTGTACGCAGCACTTGTTCCTTCTAATCAAGAATTTGCACCGATTCTTCCTTAACTGTCAAGTTCTCTTGAATTTCGATATGTTGGAAATCCAATACGTGAGTTGGATCCTTTAGTATCATCTCAGCATCGATACATGATATATATCATGCATACTTGAGAGTTGCGGTGGTAGTGCAACCCGATAAGCAACCTCTCCAACACGTCCTAAAATCTCAAAAGGTCTTACGTATCGTGGACTCAACTTTCTACGCTTCTCGAAATCCATCATGCCTTTGGTATACAAAATCTTTATGAAGCCATTCTCTCCCGTCTAAAAGAAATGCACTGTATTAATAATGACATTTATATATTTTTACGTAATCCATAGCAAGTAAGGCATTAAGTTTACCTGAAACTCAACGCCAATTCTCTTTAGGTCAGCATAGCTCTTTTGTCTACTTTGGACAACCTTGAACCTCTCGCAAATTAGACGTACCGCTTCGGTGGTACTTTCAATGATCTCTGGTTCGAAAATGAATTTTTCTCCTATTTCTTTCCAATTGATTGGAGGTTTACACCATCTCCCATATAAAGCTTCATACAGTGCCATACCTATACTCGTATGATAGCTATTGTTGTATGCGAACTCAATCAGGGGTAAGTGTTGATCCCATGATCCTTAAAATTCAAGCATACAAGCTCGTAGTATATCTTTTATGATCTGATTCACTTGTTCGGTCTGACCATCTGTTTGTGGGTGAAACGTTAAACTAAAATCTACTCTCATACCCATCCCCTCTTGGAATTTTTGCTAGAACTGTGACGTATATAATGGATCTCAGTCCGACAATATACTCACTGGTATACCATGCAATCTGACGATCTCTTTCATATACATCTCAGCCAGTCTGCTTGCCGTATACATTATGTTATAAGTTAAGAAATGAACAGACTTGGTCAGTATATCGACGACGACCCAAATTGCATTGTGTTTCCTCACGGTTCGTGGTAACCCAAGAATGAAATCTATAGAAATAGATTCCCACTTCCATTCTGATATCGGCAATGGTTGTAATAAACCTGATAGATGCCTATGATCTACCTTGACTTGCTGGCACACCAAACACCGAGAGACATATTCAGCTACGTCTTTCTTCAAACCTCTCCACCAAATTTTTTTTTTTAGATCTTGATACATCTTGGTACCACCAGGATGGATCACATATTTTAACTTATGGGCCTCTTCTAGAATAGTATGCCACAAATCGGCATCGATTGGTACACAAAGATGCCCTCTGAACAGTAGTGATCCATCACTCTTGATAGAAAAATTCTGACTAGTATCGTCTGTCACTCCTTGCAGAATTTTTAATAGCTCGGTATCTTTCATCTGAAGCTCATAGATCTGATCGAAGATCACTAGTTGGATTGTAACGTTTGCCAGGAAGGCTCTTGAAGTTTTTACCTTGATTCTCGTATCATACAATGATATGTCCTCTAATAGCTTTCATCTACGGAGTTTGAGAATGAGACATAATAATTAAGCCGAAGCCTTCCGACTCAAGGCATCTGCGACTATATTTGCCTTGCCTAGATGATATTGAATGGAGCAATCATAGTCCTTCAGAAACTCCATCCACCCTCTTCGTTGCATATTCAAATCCTTCTATGTAAATAGATATTTAAGACTCTTATGGTCCGTGAAGATCTCAAAGGTTTCTCCATATAGATAATGTCACCATGCCTTCAGAGCAAATATTATCACTGCTAACTCGAGATCATGTGTTGGGTAGTTCTTTTCATGATCCTTCAGTTGTCTCGACCCGTAAGCGATAACTTTCCGATTTTGATTGAGCACACAACCTAAACCGATGTGTGATGCATCGCTATAAATAGCAAAACCTCCACTCCCTGATGGAATGGCCAATACCGGTGCTGAGGTCAATCTCTTCTTCAATTCCTAAAAACTCTCTTCACATGCCTTCGTCCATTCAAACTTAACGTCTTTTCTCGTAAGTCTCGTGAGTGGCCTCGAAATCTTTGAGAACCCTTCCACAAATCTCCTCTAATACCTAGCCAAATCGAGAAAACGGCGAATCTCAGTCACAGTCTTTGATTGTTCCCATTCTATTACTGCCTCGATCTTTGTCGGATTTACTATAACTCCTGCTTCTAAGACTATGTGTCCCAAAAAGCTCACTTGCTCTAGCCAAAACTCACACTTATTGAGTTTTGCATATAACTGGTGTTCACGTAATGCCTGCAGAGCGATTTTTAGATGCTGCTCGTGCTCTTCCTTGGACTTTGAGTAAATGAGAATATCATCCACGAATACAACCACGCATGTGTCTAGATATGGTTTGAACACCCTGTTCATGAGATCCATAAACGAAGTTGGTGCGTTGGTCAAGCCAAACGACATCACAAGGAACTCGTAATGCCTGCATCTGGTTCTGAATGCCCTCTTCTGAACATCCTCGGCTTTCACCTTCAGCTGATGATAACTAGACCTCAAGTCAATTTTAGAAAATAACCTTGCCCCTTGTAACTGATCAAAGAGATCATCAATTCTGGGTAAGGGATATCGATTCTTTATCGTCAATTTGTTCAATGATGATAGTTGATGCACAATCTCGTCGACCTGTCCTTCTTCACAAATAAGACTGGTGCTCCCCAAGGAGACACACTTGGTCTTATAAATCCTTTGTCTAAAAGCTCTTGCAGTTGATCCTTCAACTCCTTCAATTCAGCCGGAGCCATCCAATAAAGTGCTTTAGACATAGGCTCCGTACCTGGGCTAAGTCTATCGCAAACTCAACCTCTTGATCAGGCGGTAATCCCGATAACTCTTCAGAAAAAATATCTTGAAACTCATAAGCTATCGAAATTTCTGCTATAATGTTCTTCTCTTCTCGCTGCCCTTGTAAAAATGCTAAATATCTACTACACCCATTCCTCATCATCTTTTCTGCACGAATTGTAGAGATGAATGGTACAAAGGTTGATCGCATGCCAAGAAACTTGAATAATCTATTCCCATTTGGTCTAAAGGTAACTATCTTGCTCCTTCAATCAACATTTGCGTTATACCTGGATAGTCAATTCATGCCAAGGATTACATCGAATCCTTATATATCCAACGAGATCGAATCAACCATCAACTCGTGATCTTCATAATCCGTTGGGACCGATACTGCTAATATAAAGTCTAAGGGCTCAGGAACGACCTTCACGCTTACCACAAACTGAGGTGTCACAAATGAGTGTGTAGACCTAGGTCTATTGATCAGTCACATAATTTACCATTTTACCACCCTTAACTTAGTGATTTTAGGACTTAGTTTGCTACTAACAAGCTAACGATGTGTAGCTATTAAGGAAAAATAGTAAAAGAGAGCCAAAGTGTTAATATTCATCAAAATGAACTAAAAAAGTAGTAAGAAGACGATTAAGTATAAAAGATGATTCGCTGTATGCTGAAAGCCAAGAAAATTATACTTTAAGATTGAGCATGAAGTAAGAAAAGAAATAAGAAATCGTAATTTACGATTCTCTAGAAAGACGTTCAAAAGTAAAAGTGATATATGATAGAAAAGCGATCATTCGTAATCGTTCACTAAAAAGCTATGAGAAATAGAAAATCGTGATTTATAATTTTTCAAAGAAGCGATAATAGAAGAAAGAAATCATGATTTACGATTTTCCAAAATGAAGCTTTCCTTTGCTGCTGATCACGTGAAAACTACTACCGCCATGCACAAAATTAGAAGATCTCTTGACTTATGAGTTTGGTGAATTATGGATCTGAGAAGATTGATGAAGATAAACTCCGAAGATCTTTGTTGTTGTTACCAAGGAAATAAAGTTGAAGCACATCCACAGTTTGAAAGCAAGGAAGAATAAAATTAGGAATTAGAGCTATATTAGGATACTTTTACTTTAGTAGTTTCTTTTGTTAAAATTAGAAGTCTTTGTAAACCGACCTCTTATGATCTATAAATAAGAGGGCTTTGTATAGGAATAAGCATCGAAGAAATTCTCATCATCAATTGACGACTGACGTTGGGTTTTCTTTCGATCAAAATTAGAGTAGATTTTTATTACTTTGTAGATTAGACATCCAAAGTTTCTCAAGAGCAATTGACAATTGCGATTGGGTGCTGAAGATTAGTGTAGATATCTGTAGTTTCTCAGAAGCAATTGACGACTGCAGCTGAGGGGTGAAAGATATAATTTTATTACTTTTTAGTTTAGATTTTATTTTATTTCATTTATTGGTTTGTAAACATCTTCAAATTTTAATTTGAATTGACGACTCAGATTGGAATTGTCAGATTAGTGTAACTATTTTACTTTTCCATATTCGATTTCTAGAGTTTGATTGACACCCAGATTTTAGGAGATAGTTGATTAGATTAAATTTGTGTTAAGGAATTTGAGTTTTTGATTGACGACCAAATTCTAGAAGACTTCAATACAGTGTAACTGCATTTTAAATTTATAAATATCCGAAACTTGAAGGATTGTGATTGACGACCATAATCTGGAAAGAGGAGGATTTAGATTTATTTTCTGCACTTTAGTATAAAAATCATTTTTTTATTCATATTTCTCCAGTAGATTAGATCTTAAAGATCAATAGAAGTTTTTAAAATAAGAATTTAACTATAAAGATATAAATAATAAATTTAAATGATAAATCACTTCTTCGTGGGAACGATCCTATCGCTACGTTATAATTTTCATTGTACGCTTGTAATAGGTTAAGACTTGAATTTAACATAATTTTATACATAGAATAAGCCGAATCACCTATCAAAACTCTGACTTCATAACAACAATACTCGTCTTTGCTATACATTTGTAAAGTACCTACGTTACATACATACTTTAACAATCAAATATGCACTATAAGAAATCTACCACTCAAATTATTAAAATTTCAATTAATAATCTACAAAATTTAAATAGAAAATTATACCTTGGATTATATCGTTCTTGGTCTGAGTATCCTTGGCGGTCACTGCATAAGCACGGGCTTGCATAGTAGGTTTTACAAACCCTTTTAGTCGTGTAGGCCTTTGTGTTACAGCTTGCACCGTCCCCTCATTTTTAATTCTGGGCAATCTAGTATCATATGCCCCATTTTCCCACACTTGAAACAGCCACCCGTACCTCTCCTACAGTCAGTGGACTTGTGCGGTTTACCATAACGCGCGCGTGTTTCTTACGGAGTCGTCGATGCTGCCCTTGAAAATCCTTGAGCAACTAACCCTCCTGTAATAGTCGCAGGGCCAAAAGGGCGAAACGATCTAACCGGTGTAGGCACAAAGGGCCTAGTATAATTTCCCTGAGTAAACTGTCTCTGAGTTGGTGCTGTAAACCTCAGCTTTTTATTCGCCGATTCATAGTTACCAAACCTTCCTTGGCATGACTTTCCTTTGCTCTATTGGTCTCTTCTTTTATACATCTCATCGAAGTCTTCCTCCGTAATTAGACCCCTACTCATCAACTCTCCATATGTTTCTAACTGTACACTGAAATTCTATCGCGGATGTTGGGCCTCAATCCGCGCTGGAATTTCTTTACTTTCATCCGATAAGAGGTCACATGTTCTAATGCAAATCTTGACAACTTTGTAAACTCTATACCATACTCTTGTACCGTCATCTTACCTTGTTCAAGGTTTATGAACTTCACCTCCATTTGATCCCTCACTTGTTGATGAAAATATTCTTTATTGAATTTGTCAAGGAATTCTTCCCATGTTCATAACATGCCTGGTGTATCTTACTCCCTCGTTCTCAATATCGATTTCCACAATGGACCTGCTTCCTCTTCCAGCTTAAAATGTAGCCCATCTGACTTTCTCATCCACAGTGCATGGAAGCACACTGAAGATCTTTTCCATCTCTTCAATCCAATTCTCTGCCTCTAATAGCTCAGCTTGTCTTGAAAAATTAGGTGGACGCATTCTTCTAAATTCTATGAATGCAGATGGTTGAGGTGGTGGCATATATCTATGTGCATTGTTCTCTGCCATCAGCTCAGTTTGTTGAGCCATGACATTAGCCACTTTCTCCATAGCTTGTGTCATTCTTTCTATTCCCACACTTTCCTGATCTTGATCTCCTTGTTCAGGAGGATTTCCTTCTCTTACTGGAGGATTTCTTTCTCTAACTGGAGTCCTATTCGGACCCGTAGTATTATTCTCCTCCACCAACACTTCATCTAACCTGATGTCACTCATTCTACCACTCCTTGTGGTTCGGGCTTGACCACCTCTCGGCCGTCCTCTACCTCTAGGAAGCATACTGTTCTATTAATATGAAACTAAAGTTTCATTAACAGAGGTCCTTATACTCTGACAAAAAACCCTAAACACATAACATAAGTCTAAGATCTATAAAAAAATTCTAAAGCTAGAGCTTTGATACCAACTGTTACAGCCCGAATTTCGATAAAACCAAAACCCGTGCTGTTGGATCACCCGCTAAGGAGCTCCCATAATTTTTCGAACACTTGGCACACCCACACGATGTAGAACTCACACAGATATCTCTAACTAATAGATAGAGTCATCAAATACATCAAAAGAAAGTTCCATTTCTATATATAAACTAATCAAAATAACGATTCTAAATTTCATGCCAAGCGCATGGATAAAATAACCGAGACAAACCATCGATGATGGACAACCATCACCAACAATGATTCACAAAAAATATCCAAAACAAGCATTATACAACTAAATGTCTAGCTCAAAGTGGCTGGACGTACCAAGCCAAACTCACTGCAATTACTTCTCACAGCTCACACACACACACAATCTTATTTGGGGAAGAACTCCTCTGGTAGGGGCTCAACCTCTTCTTCTGGTTCGTACTCTGGATCACTCTCAGGATTCAAATCTTTCTCTAAATCCTCACCTATGACGTATAGTCAAAGGGTGAGCTAATAGTCTAAGCTCAATAGGGGAAAACATTAGTAATATCTAAATCTCATATCTCATAGTGTGAAGTTTTATAACTGATTTTCATATACACATTTTACGTTTGAACATTTGAATTCTATATGCTGAAATTTAATCACACTTACCCTTAAATCACATGCTTTGTTTTTTTTTTAAAACATTGGACATAACTTAAGAGAGTAACTTAAATACTTTTCTGAGCATATATAGCATCAGAAGTCACACATATACCGATGAGAATCCCTTACCATCGTCGTTCAATGAACTCTTTTTATATATGCCCAAGCCCCTGTATTAGAAGGGATACTTATGCCGAACGAAGCTTTACCGTTGACCGGTAGGAAATGAACGGATATCCCGCCGTACCGGAGCAAAGAGATTCATAACACATGAATCTTAAATCATAGTGCAAAGTCTAAATTATAGTTTTCACACCGTGTAAAGTGATTACATTATACTACTTTTAGAAAGCTTATATTCATACACAATTTTTGGAGTTCACACGAACACATTTATCACATCACAATTTTTATATCTGTAACAACTCAGATTTTTAAATTTTATTTTAACGGTATTAGATGCTGCACCACACTATGTACTGTGCTAACGCTCCACATCAAAATTGAAACCCACCTTCTAAAATAGAAAATTTATAATTTTTCCCATATCAAAATTAGACTCATTGCGAAGTGCTCGTCGATACGATTCCAACGATATATAATTTGACGATTTCTGACAAGAATATAAAAAATTATACCCATTTTAACTAATCAAGCAAGTCAAAGGGTATAATTGTAATTTCGGGAGAGAAACACCAATTGGTTTGGTGCTTAGGAAAAACGCTGGAACGAAACCTTTGCTCAAGCTATCCAAGTTACGTGTGAATTCTTATTCCGTGTAAAAATCTCCTATTCTATTAAATCTCCCACGAAAAATGTTAATTAGAGTTGACCTAAAATTTTATACCATTATAAATAAAACTTTAAAAGCTCTCTCCTCTCTATAATAAGAAACTATTCTCTCGAGACTTAGGCAGTCGATGCCTTGGGAATCGACCTTTTCAACCCTAATCGTCGTTGATCTTCCGTTCACGCTTCAAGAGGTGGGTACCCATCAATCCATCTTGTTCTTCTCGATTAAAATCGCGTGAGGATCGTTCGAATCTTATTTAAACCCAAATATCTCATAAATTAATAGATCTATATATTTAATATATGCTTTCCCTTGAAAGTTATATATTTTGTAAATTAAGTTTATATGTTATTTCTCTTTTCTTTTCAAAAATTTCTTTTGTTTGAGCCATTAATATTCTACTTTATATTAGGTCTGTATATTTAATATGTTTACTTCATCTTTTATGTCTGTAAAATTAATTAAATTTTAATACTTATAAATTTGATAGATTGACTTAATTGGCATAATATCATATTGATATTATTTATTTTTAAATCTATATAGTATAAATTTATCCTTCTACTAAGACTATAATAATATATATTATTGTTGCAAATTTATATTATTATTTATTTAAAACTAATTAAGTCCAAAAATTAAATTATATTTTTATTTTATTTAAATAAATAATAGATTGCACCAACTTAAAGTTTTGGGTCCGAACTTGCGGCTATGAACTCGAATTCACGTCCATGAACCCGACCTCGCGACCATTGATACACCTGTCCCGGTATTTTGGTCATAACGTTTTACTCCGACCTCGGATTAATGCGATTCTTGCCGCATTGGAAAGAAGACAGCGAGCTTTACAACTTTGTGTGAAATAGCTATTTCACGAATCGGACTTTTTAGAGGTCAAAATAGAGCAACAAGTCGGTTTCAATTTTGAATGAATCAAAGCTATTCGAATTTAAGATTATTTTCTAAATATCATGACCAAAGTTCTTATGTATATTATATTGTAAAGTCTTTCGATCGATGGTCATGATAAATCATAACTTAATAAGTATAAATATTATTTAATTTAATTATCTAATTATTATATATATATATCAATTTTATCGCTTCAACGCGACCTCTTCGATAATACAAAGTGTTAGAACTTCGATGTCTTGATGAAATCGAACTCTGACTTTTACGATTATCGAAATCACACTTATAACTCTATTCTATAATTATATTGGTGTGGTATGTAAATAAACATAAATATAAGCATAATCAAAATCTAAGTATAAATCGTGCTGTATGTGTGATACTTTTGTATTTACAACTTAATCAATTTATACGAGTTAAGAATATGTTAGATCATGAGTACGAGAGTGTATGAGATCATGCCTACGCTTGGGCGTGGTGATTCGCCGAGATGGTATCGAAGCGAGGAATACACCGTATTCACATGCCTTATAACTCATGGTGGAATGGGACCCATGACGAGTCGGTGAGTGTGAATTCGATGTAACCCGTACCGTGGCATATCTGATGATCCTATCACCCCGAGTTTTAATACGAGAGGATAAGATATGAGATATGATACGAGAATCGGGCGTTGGGCCTTTAGCTGTGGTAAGGTTTCTTTTACGGTCACGTGAAACTCAGAATATTGGCGTCCATGTACGGATGCAACACCTCTATGGTAGTATAAACTATCACACGAAGTACATCCAGGTTACTACGGAACCTTTTTCTTGGGAAGCGTGAATTAGGAAGGTTGCCTCACTATAGTTTGTCATAGGATTAAGTATAAGAGTATGATAAGATATGAGTATGAGATAAGATAAGTTATGATACGAGTACGATAATAAAATATCGCTGTGTAGGCCAGCAAAAGATAAAGAACTTAAGTCTCTGTACGTGCCGTTCCTTGCGTAGCCACCGTAAGGGCAACAACGTCTTTCAGCCAAGACGGATCTCTGGGAGAGATTATGAGTATGAGTGAGTTTGGCCATTATGTCTCCCCATTGGCTGGGTGGTGGAGTATGAGTATGACACGAGGGCGTTATAATATGGTGGTATGATACTATGTTGACCCTCCCATAGTAGCTCGAGCAGCGACTCTGGCACAGGTCGTTTAGGATTTCACTAGTATGTTAGTTACGCTCATGCGATGTACAGACGTATGTGCGAGAATGATAATAATACATGGTATGATATGTTATGAGATATGGTAAGGCACGTTAGGATATGAGTGTCTAGATCATGGTCTTGCATTTATGATATGAGTTTTACGATATGCACGTGATTTTGTCTTCCTTTTGTTATCTGCTTTGAGATATTATGTTTATCACTCACAAGATGCACCCACAATGCACCTGAGTAGTATGGGGTGGATTGGTGGTGTATCCCACTGAGTTTACGTGACTGAGTAAACTCATTCCACGATAATCTAACAGTTGCAGGTGATTACGCTAGTGGAGTAGACGCTGGCCATCTAGATCTCGCCGACGCTGATTTCATTGATTCCGCGGGCGTTGAGTACCAGGAGCCTTTGGAGGGCGACGCTGCCGGTTATCAGGAGGACTACGGTGCTGATCTTGATTCGAGTGCCGGTTACTGATCATTGTGGACTTGGTATTGAGTTTTATTGATACTAGTATTACGGATTTTATAGTTTATTTTATCGGATTTGTCTCCGACTTTCATTATCATTTTATTGGCAGATTATGATTTTATTACACTTATTCAGCATTTATGATTAATTCATATTCCACCCTATTTGTTGGATTTCACGGATTTCGTGGAACCATTATTGCACGAGAACTCTGATTAGGTGTATATCCGCTTAGCATATCCGGGATATGTGCGGGTCATAACTCAGAATTCTAGGCTTTCGGGATGGGGTAGAATTTCGGGTCGTGACAGAGTGGTATCAGAGCTTAGGCTTTACTTCCTCGAGGACTGTATGGGTTATGTAAGTACAATATATTGATTGAGGTTATAATGATTCTAATAGACCCCAGATTTTAGATCTTTTGAGGACTTATTGGTTTCAAGGAAGTTCGATCGTTAATGATAGAAAACTCTAAGGTTCGATTTGGTATTTAAAGATTTATTTAGAAATGACTTATACAGTTAGGAACTTGTGAGAAATATTAGAAATGGTCTAGACGGATTGGAAAATAATGGATGAAGCTTTTCTAAATTGATGGACAATTAGATAAAATAAATCCTTGAAGATTTGACTGTTTAAAATTCTAGGTGATCTGAGATGTCAACTATAGGAATAGCAGATTCTAGGTTATATCAGAAATTTTGAAGATTAAGGGACAGTTAGCCGAGGGCCCTAAACCAGATTTCTCTATACGATTTGACGGGACCCTCCTTTTCCGAGATAGATTGTATGTCCCCGATGTTGAAATATTGCGGAACGAAATTCTCGAGGAGGCACACAAATCTGGATATTCGGTGCACCCAGGAAGCACAAAAATGTACCGGAATATTCGAAACTATTATTGGTGGCCAAATATGAAGAGAGAAATTGCCGAATACGTCTCCAGGTGTTTAGTATGCCAACAGGTGAAAGTTGAGCATCAGAAGCAAGCCGGTCTTTTGCAGCCCTTACCGATTCCCGAGTGGAAGTGGGAAAACATCTCTATGGATTTCATAGTAGGACTCCCTAGAACTTCAAGGAAGCACAACGCCATCTAGGTTATTGTGGACCGATTGACTAAGTCGGCGCACTTCCTACCTTTTAAGATTACAGATAGTGGAGACAAACTGGCTGAGACGTATCTGAAGGAAATAGTCAAGCTTCACGGGGTTCCTGTGAGCATTGTGTCGGACAGAGACACAAAATTCACTTCTGATCATTGGAAGAAATTTCAGGAAGCAATGGGCACGAGACTCGACTTCAGTACAGCCTTCCATCCAGAGACCAACGGTCAAACTGAAAGAGTTAATCAGATCGTAGAGGACATGCTTCGAGCCTGCATGTTAGACTTCCGAGGTAATTGGGATGACCACCTCCCTTTGATTGAGTTTTCTTATAACAATAGCTTTCAGGCAAGCATCGGGATGTCGCCTTTTGAAGCTCTTTATGGCCGAAGTTGTAGGACGCCTCTTTGTTGGGACGAGGTTGGTGAAAGAAAGATGCTTGTGCCGAAACTCATAGAAACCACAACCGAGAAGATTAGAGTTATCCGTCAGAGATTGAAAGAAGCTCAAGACCGTCAGAAAGCCTACGCCGACAGTAGAAGATGCTTGATAGAATTTGAGGTTGGTGATTTGGTTTTCATCCGCGTGTCACCAACTAAGGGAATCATGCGTTTTGGAATGCGGGGAAAACTAAGTCCGAGATACGTAGGACCTTTCATTATCACAGATCGCATCGGTGAGGTAGCATACCGAATTTCACTTCCGAGACACTTTGCCGGTATCCACAATGTGTTTCATGTGTCTATGTTGCGCAAATACTTGCCCGATCCATCTCACGTCCTTGATATCGACCCGACTGAAGTCAGAGATGATATGACCATCATAGAGAAGCCGGTTGGTATCGTAGATCGGAAGGAGCAGCTCATCAAGGGTAAATCTGTTCGCTTCGGCAAAGTGCAGTGGCAACATCATTCACCGAATGAAGCTACTTGGGAACGAGAAGCCGAGACTTTGGAGAAGTACCCCGACCTCATCGCTTCATGTACGTAATTTTCGAGGACGAAAATATTATAAGGGGGAGAGAATATAACAACCCAGATTTTTAAATTTTATTTTAACGGTATTAGATGCTGCACCACACTATGTACTGTGCTAACGCTCCACATCAAAATTGAAACCCACCTTCTAAAGTAGAAAATTTATAATTTTTCCCATATCAAAATTAGACTCATTGCGAAGTGCTCGTCGATACGATTCCAACGATATATAATTTGACGATTTCTGACAAGAATATAAAAAATTATACCCATTTTAACTAATCAAGCAAGTCAAAGGGTATAATTGTAATTTCGGGAGAGAAACACCAATTGGTTTGGTGCTTATGAAAAACGCTGGAACGAAACCTTTGCTCAAGCTATCCAAGTTACGTGTGAATTCTTAAATGTAAAAATCTCCTATTCTATTAAATCTCCCACGAAAAATGTTAATTAGAGTTGACCTAAAATTTTATACCATTATAAATAAAACTTTAAAAGCTCTCTCCTCTCTATAATAAGAAACTATTCTCTCTCGAGACTTAGACGAGTCGATGCCTTGGGAATCGACCTTTTCAACCCGAATCGTCGTTGATCTTCCGTTCACGCTTCAAGAGGTGGGTACCCATCAATCCATCTTGTTCTTCTCAGATTAAAATCACAGTAGGATGCGTTGATCACGATCGACGGGTTTAAAAATCTTATTTAAACCCAAATATCTCATAAATTAATAGATCTATATATTTAATATATGCTTTCCCTTGAAAGTTATATATTTTGTAAATTAGGTTTATATGTTATTTCTCTTTTCTTTTCAAAAATTTCTTTTGTTTGAGCCATTAATATTCTACTTTATATTAGTGCCAGATATTTAATATGTTTACTTCTCTTTTATGTCTGTAAAATTAATTAAATTTTAATACTTATAAATTTGATAGATTGACTTAATTGGCATAATATCATATTGATATTATTTATTTCTAAATCTATATAGTATAAATTTATCCTTCTACTAAGACTATAATAATATATATTATTGTTGCAAATTTATATTATTATTTATTTAAAACTAATTAAGTTCAAAAATTAAATTATATTTTTATTTTATTTAAATAAATAATAGATTGCACCAACTTAAAGTTTTGGGTCCGAACTTGCGGCTACGAACTCGAATTCACGTCCATGAACCCGACCTCGCGACCATTGATACACCTGTCCCGGTATTTTGGTCATAACGTTTTACTCCGACCTCGGATTAATGCGATTCTTGCGGCATTGGAAAGAAGACAGCGAGCTTTACAACTTTGTGTGAAATAGCTATTTCACGAATCGGACTTTTTAGAGGTCAAAATAGAGAAACAAGTCGGGTTCAATTTTGAATGAATCAAGGCTATTCGAATTTAAGATTATTTTCTAAATATCATGACCAAAGTTCTTATGTATATTATATTGTAAAGTCTTTCGATCGATGGTCATGATAAATCATAACTTAATAAGTATAAATATTATTTAATTTAATTATCTAATTATTATATATATATATATATATCAATTTTATCGCTTCAACGCGACCTCTTCGATAATACAAAGTGTTAGAACTTCGATGTCTTGATGAAATCGAACTCTGACTTTTACGATTATCGAAATCACACTTATAACTCTATTCTATAATTATATTGGTGTGGTATGTAAATAAACATAAATATAAGCATAATCAAAATCTAAGTATAAATAAATGTCTTTGTATGTGTGATACTTTTGTATTTGCAACTTAATCAATTTATACGAGTTAAGAATATGTTAGATCATGAGTACGAGTGTATGAGATCATGCCTACGCTTGGGCGTGGTGATTCGCCGAGATGGTATCGAAGCGAGGAATACACCGTATTCACATGCCTTATAACTCATGGTGGAATGGGACCCATGTCGGGTCGGGTGGGTGTGAATTCAGTGTAACCCGTGCGGTGGCATATCTGATGATCCTATCACCCCGAGTTTTAATCTGAGAGGATAAGATATGAGATATGATACGAGAATCGGGCGTTGGGCCTTTAGCTGTGGTAAGGTTTCTTTTACGGTCACGTGAAACTCGGAATATTGGCGTCCATGTACGGATGCAACACCTCTATGGTAGTATAAACTATCACACGAAGTACATCCAAGTTACTTCTGAACCTTTTCTTGGGAAGAGTGAATTAGGAAGGTTGCCTCACTATAGTTTGTCATAGGATTAAGTATAAGAGTATGATAAGATATGAGTATGAGATAAGATAAGTTGTAATCTGATACGATAATAAAATATCATTGTGTAGGCCAAAGAAAAGATAAAGAACTTAAGTCTCTATATCGCTGGTTCCTTGCGTAGCCACCAAGCAACAACGTCTTTCGGCCAAGCGGATCTCCGGGAGAGATTATGAGTATGAGTGCGTTATGAGTGAGTTTGGCCATTATGTCTCCCCATTGGTGGGTGGTGGAGTATGAGTATGACACGAGGCGTTATAATATGGTGGTATGATACTATGTTGACCCTCCATAGTAGCTCGGCGACTCGACGCATGTCGTTTAGGATTTCACTAGTAGTTAATTCGCGCTCATGCGATATCTGAATACATGGTATGATATGTTATGAGATATGGTAAGGCACGTTAGGATATGAGTGTCTAGATCATGGTCTTGCATTTATGATATGAGTTTTACGATATGCACGTGATTTTGTCTTCCTTTTGTTATCTGCTTTGAGATATTATGTTTATCACTCACAAGATGCACCACAATGCACAGAGTAGTATGGGGTGGATTGGTGGTGTATCCACAGTTCGTGGTGAGTAAACTCATCCACGATAATCTAACGATTCGCGGTGATTACGCTTGGTGGAGTAGGCGGCCATCTAGATCTCGCGTGATTTCATTGATTCATGAGCGTTGAGTACCGAGGAGCCTTTGGAGGCGGCAGCTGCCGGTTATCAGGAGGACTACGGTGCTGATCTTGATTCGAGTGCCAGTTACTGATCATTGTGGACTTGGTATTGAGTTTTATTGATACTAGTATTGCGGATTTTATAGTTTATTTTATCGGATTTGTCTCCGACTTTCATTATCATTTTATTGGCGGATTATGATTTTATTACACTTATTCAGCATTTATGATTAATTCATATTCCACCCTATTTGTTGGATTTCACGGATTTCGTGGAACCATTATTGCACGAGAACTCTGATTAGGTGTATGTCCGCTTAGCATATCCGGGATATGTGCGGGTCATAACTCAGAATTCTAGGCTTTCGGGATGGGGTAGAATTTCGGGTCGTGACAATATCACATCACATTTAATGTTTCAGAACTTATTTGAAAATTTCAAATATCACATGCTTAATTTCACATAATATGTCATAGCTTATCACATCACATTACTCAACTTATACAAAGCACATCAAATTAAATGACTGCAAGTTTCCCCTACCTTAAGTCACATCCCAAGATTAAACAACAAAGTCTTTTACGAAATCAAGCGGTGCTCATTCTTTTAACCTACATTTCAAATTATCCAAATACCCTTTAGAAATGTCTAAAATGGCCTAAAGGTCGAAGTCTCCGAAAAAAACTCTCAAAAATACACAAAATTGTCTTAATCCTGTATCTCGTGCAAGAGATGTACAAGGTCGGGCACGCGAGCTCAAAAATCTCGGGCGCGCGATTGAAAGTCGCTTATTGAAGCCCCATTTCTTCAGTCACCTCAGGCGCATGAGGTTCAGACAAATCTTTCATAAATTGTCTCGCATGAGTGAGAAATAAAGCTCGCGTGAGCGAGATGGCACCTTCCATCTCGCGCGAGCGAAGCATCAGAGGCTCACTGGAGTCTCTTAACTCGCTAGAGCGAGGCACGAGCAAGCCTTTCTGAAGGCACATCGCGCGCATGAGAATCACAGCTCGGGCGAGCGAGTTTCAGAAACTCTTGCGATTTGAGTTTTTCTAACTCGATCTTCTCGCGATCTCTTCGCCAATCACATCCACACTTCTCACACAATTTTAAGAGCATTTTATTCTACAATTTCTACACAATTTGGGTGTCGATTCTTACCTTCTAATAAGAGAATCAAGGGAGGATCATAGCATCCTCTCTCCTAGTAAGTAAATGGGTTTCAAAACCCCATCCGTTCCCCCGTCACATTCCACAATCTCCACAATGTCGTCACAATCTGTTGGTGATCTTTCACACACTAGTTTGCGAAAATCTCACAACGGTTTAGCGGCTCGGAGCACACAGATTCAAGCAAATTCTCCCTCTTCAAACCCTTTCTCTCTCTCTCTCTCTCTCTCTCTCTCTCTCTCTTCTTTCTTTCAATGCCAATATCTAACACGAGGGTTTGTGCACGTGAGACCACCCTTCACTTAAACAAGCATGCATATTGCTTCTTTGTGAAGCACAAGCATACCCTTGGTGTGTTACTCTTATCCACTCAACTTGTATGGTGTGGAGCACATACACCTAAATGTGTGTTAAGTTTCTTGGTTCCCTTGTGAATCATACACACCACACCTCGTACTCATTCAATCTCACATGTTCATTGGTCATCACACATATGCATTGACCTCACTAATCCAAGATGGTACAACCCACTGTACCTGCACGCATACCTACTCAACTTACTCGGTTTCCAAAACTTGGGGATATTACATTAAGACACTTCATATTGATATGTTGAAACATAATGTGTGAGCCGGTATTAGATGGGAGCTAATACTTGCACACGAGATTTGTACAGTGGAACAAGCATGAAAAGGAAGATTTCATCATTCTTGAGTTATGTGCCAATTGGAACACCATCTGGGCAGTCTGTTTTGAATATCATGATGGAAAAATCTTTAAAACTAAAAATTGGCATGAAAAATTATCTCTATCATCTGATTGTTAGAGTAAACGATTGAATCAGAGGATAACACTTGATTGTATTCAATCAAATAATATACAATCAAATGATAAAGATCGAGTTGCGTTCCAATCTTTGGCCTCTTTGGCCTCAAGGATCTTTCCATTATGTTCTTCAAATCAGACGGCTCATAGGATATTACACATATGCCACGATACAAATATTATGTGCAAGTTGTAGCTCCTGTATGAGATTTACGAGGCTGCACACCATGTGCGGTGCATTGGTCATTTATATTTAGGACACCATATAGCAATGCTAGTCAACAATTGAGATGTCCTTGTGGCTGGAAATTATAATAAAATATATCTTTCTTTGTTCATAAATTATATTTAATCTTTCTTTTGGTTTTGTTCATTCCAAATAGAAACGGAATCAAAATGAACAGGTTCAGTTTCGATTCATTTGTTTTTTTTTTGTTTTTTTTAACCGAAAGTGAAATGGAATCTGAATATTTTATTATTTTATTATTTTGTTTTGGTTCAATTTCAATTTATTTTCTTAAATTTTTTCAGTTTTAAACTTTTTTTAGTTTTTAAATTTATTTATTTATTTACTCATCTTTTCTCTTCCATTTTCGTGCAGTTCAAAACTTGCGTTATCTAATAGAGGTGGGCTAAGATTGGTGAGTGTGCGGCAGTGGCAGTGGCAGTGGCACATGACTCGTCTACCTTATCCAAACCAAAAGCATATACCTTATGAAAACCGAAAACACAAGTAGCACATGAAACATAAGTAGCACAAGTCTACCTATTCCAACCACAAACATAAGTAGCACATGTCCTACCTACTCCAAACCAAAAACATAAGCCAAATAGAGAGAATGAAGGTCAAAAAAGGATATTTTTATTATTTACTTGAGAGGATATCTATTCCACGGTACTAATCTTTCACACCGTATATCTATAAAGGTGATCGAGGAACTAAGCGGCACACCACTCTCAAGCCTTCTGGTCCTGGTCCTTTATAGATATACGGTGTGAGGGCTAAGGCTATGAGGGCTAAGTATGTTGGGAGATAAAGCATATGGAATTGTTCTTTGCCTAGGGATCCTTCATGGGCATGAGGGATATCCTGGCAGTCAGGGAAGATGTCTTAAGTAATTGCCAGATTGTTTTGAGGAATGAGAATACTACTAGCTTTTGGTTTGATCCATGGGTAATTGGCAAATCCCTCATTCCTACTTATAGCAGAAGACTACTAGTCCATTCAGGTCTTGATGAAAACACAATGGTTAATGATGTGGTCCATGATGGTGTGTGAAATTTGCCGCATCCATCTACTAGTCGATTGGAAGAAGCGTGGAATGCAGTTCGATCTATTACGCAGCCTAATTCGGATCAGCAGGATCGATGGGCCTGGGATCCTTCAAGTGATGGGACATTTTCTCTTCGAACAGCGTGGAATGATATTAGAACCAAAGGAGTGGTGGTTGATGGGAAATGATTTATATGGAATTCGGGCAATATTTCACAGTACTCTTTTTGTGCTTGGCAAGCGGTAAATTTTAAGCTACTGACCATGGACAATCTTTGCATAAGAGGTATTATGTTGGGCGGATTCGGAGGATACGGAGCATCCATTTTTCGGATGTGGCTTTTCTCAATGGATCTGGAGATCCATTCGATTCAGGCTAGGGATAAAAAACTCCAGTAAACTTCCCTTGCTTGAAGAATTGAAGAGATGTATGGCGAAGGCTAAAGGGAAGAAAAGAAAGGACCATCTTATTCGCAGTGCTTTTTGCATTATCATTGCTTTCTTTTGGCAGGAGCGAAATGATCGTATATTTAATAATGTGATTACTCAAGAAAAGACGATATTGGACAATATCATTAGAGAGGTCTCTTTTCGGGTGGCGTCTTTGAAGAATTTAGAAGATGATGAATGTGTTGATACGGTATGGAATCTGTAATGATGTGAAGTTGGAGATTATAAGGGGTGATGGCGGTGCCGAAGTTCCTTTGATCTCTAGATTTGATTGAAGTTTTGTAATTTGTTACTTCCTTTTGGTTTTTTTTTTTTTTTTTTTTTTTTTTTTTTTTTTAATATATACAACGGGTGAGGACCCACCAACCTCAAGCAGTGGGTGCAAATAAAGGTATTTATGATATTATAGATGGTACTGTCAAATGAAAAGGGGAAATGCGATAAACGTGTGAACTCTCGAAGATAGGAATAAGTGATAACAAAAGAAAATTAATAAAAGCTAGGCGTCTGTATCTTTCTACACCACGTAAATTCAATATTAATTTATTTAGAAATTGAAGCATCACATGGCCAATTAGGGTCTATAAATTGATCTTCCAATAGAGTCTACAAGATATCTCCATCGAATCGAGTGGTAGCTTTAGAGAGAGAGAGAGAGAGGAACAGAGAGAGATGAAGAATGTGCAACTGGTAATAATGGTGTTGGCAGCCATCTTCGCGATGTCTGCCTTCTCGGTCGATGCTCGGCTCAACAACCACCAGTTGGTTCTCAAAGCCATGGGCATCAAAACTGGTAAATATTACCCCCATTTTGGCTAAATCTAAGAAATAAGATGTAATATGTGTTCATACATATCTTCTTTATCTTTATATCATATAAAGGGTGAAAGGAGAGGTCAGAATGGAAGAAAAAAAAAAATTTCCCAAATTCTTTTAAAGCTTTTTTCTTTAAATGATTGAAAAATCCAGTACACCGTAAAACTGAATATCAGTTAGTATTTCTCTCATTCCATCTCCTTCTCTCTCAAACGTGCTACACGCCTACACACGTGCATTTTGCTAGTAACATGTGACGTTTTTCTATATTTTCTTTTCAGTTTCCAGCCATCCCAGCGGGGAGAATTGCATATGCAACCGAAAATATCCTCCGGACTGCCGGTGCCCCGAAGAAGGGGAGATATGCAACGATACTTGTGCCAACATCTGCAGTCAATACCCTCCTCCCCTTCATCCGACCTGTCGTTGTGGCAATAATGAAAAAGATCACTGTTCTAATGAAAAGCCGGATAAGGTGACATGCCTATGCAACCTAAAATATCCTCCGGACTGCCGGTGCTCCGAAGAAGGGAAGATATGCGACAAAACTTGTGCCGACATCTGCAGCCAATACTACCCTCCTCCTTTTGGTCATGCGACCTGTCGTTGTGGCGATAATGAAAAAGATTTATGTGCTTCTGATGTAACAGAAATGCCGGATAAGGAGAAGTAGCAGAAAAGCCAATAGGTTTTTGCGAGCTTGCTATCTATCTTTAAATAAAATATGTAAGAAATTAATAATAATAATAATAATAATAATGTCAAGCTCGTAGTAGTTGCTCTACAAGTATCCATGTTGATGAATATAAAGTTCTCTTGCCCATATAGGCAGAGTTGTTTCTAATGCCCTTTCTCATAGTTTTGAACTTTTCCTTTACCCATGAATGTCTCAGTTTGTGGGGTTCATGTGGGAGAACTATACTGATATCAGTGAAAATGAAATATTTATGGGTATCCTTAGATACCATAGCACAACTTATTGTGAGTGCACCCCATCTCTTAACAGCGATCGGAGCATCTGCACGTGGAGGCCCTATGAATGGGTCATTCTCTTAAATCCTTCAAAAAATTCCTAAGCATCCGATAGACGGCACCTTTTTTTTTGGGTGGCCCTAAAATTTTCCCTAGATGGTACGCTATTGAAGAGTAAGACATAGCTACCAAAATCTGTGTTTCATTGAAAAAAAGTCGGTTAAAATGTTTATTTTTTATTATATAGAACGCCCGTAACACATTTAAAAAGCCTTTTATTTCTAAAATACTTTTTTTATTATATTTTAAATCACGAGTTTTAGGTTTTAAATGGGTTTTCTACAAATTTTCTCTAAATTTTTTCTTATTTTTGTTAGAAGAATATTTATTTTAAATATTTTAAAATATTTTCATTACCTTTCACAAATGCTTCCTAATTTTTTTTTTGAATTTTACAAATTTTTTGCATTTTTTCCCTTATATCCGACTAGGGATGTAAACCCTAAACTGAAACCTGAAATCGAACCGAAAACCGAGGACACTGAACGGGCCTGAACCGCACTGAAAACTGAAACGAACCGAACCGAACCCCAATATTCGGTTCGGTTTCGGTTTAGGGAGGCAAAAACTGAAAACCGTGGGAATAAGATGAGTAAACCCAAAAAACTGAAAATCTGAAAAAAAAAAAAAAAATACACATTAAAAAAATAAGAAAAGTATGTAAAATACCCACACCAAACCGAACAGATCCGAACCGAATCGGTTTCAGTGCCGTTTTCAGAAAAAAGAAAAAAAATACTGAACCGAACCAAATGGGTTTCGGTGTGGGGGGAACCGAACCAAAAATTGAAAAAAATTGGTTTCGGTTCAGTTCGGTCTGGTACACCGAATCTACATCCCGATTTCCGACTTAGTAACCATGGCTTAGGACTTCAGTTACTTGCACCAAACTTGGGTAGTGTAGGACGCAATGTGAGCATGTGCCCAAAATCAAATTATTGATGGGATAATGCCTCCTCACCGACATTTAAACACCAAAATGGTGTTCCAATGACCTTATGCCATTAATGTAATAACCCAGATTTTTGAATTTTATTTAATGGTATTAGATGATGTACCACACAATGCGTGATGCTAACGCTCCACACCGGAATATACCCACTTTAGAAATAGTCTAATTTTTTATATATATCAATATTAGACTCATTGCGGAGTACTTGTCGATACGATTCCAACGATATATAATTTGTCGATTTTCGATAAGAATATAAAAAGTTATGCCCGTTTGAAGAGTGAAGCGGGTTAAAGGGCACAATTGTAAATTCGGGAGAGAATCACCATTTACCTTGGTGCTTACACAAAGCGCTGGAGCAAAACCTCTTCTCAAGCTTTTCAAGTCACGTATGAATTCTACTTGCGTGTAAAAACTACTATTTTATTAAATCATATACGGAAAATCTTAATTAGAGTTAACCTATACAGGGAATTAGATATATATTTACTTCTTCTACCGTTGTTTTCTTTATTCCTCTTCTCGCAAAAGCTCGATGCCATCTTTCATAATTCCTCGACGGATCTCTATCGATTTTCGACCTTATCAGAGAATCTTACACCATCAAAGTTTCTCATCGCTGCGACCAATTTATCGTAAGAAAGGAATTCTCGCGAAAAGACTCGGGCATATCGTCTCTCGAATCCGATCTCCATCAACCCAAATCATCGTAGGATTCGAATCACGCTTCAACAGGTGGGTGCCTCTAAATCCATCTTAAATTATTCAGTTATTTCTTAAAAAGAAAACCCTAATTTTTCCTTAAGTTTTGATAAATTTCGGGTCTTAAAAACATAGAAATTAGGCCCAAAATCGATAGGATCGTTTTTCCCAGATTTTCGTGAAATTCGGCCAAACTCTTCAACAGACATAGCCTCGATATTGTGGCCATAACTTTTTATCCCGAACTCCGATTAAGACGATTATTTTTGCGTTGGAAAGCTAATAGAAAAATCTACAACTTTCATGTTTTGACCAACTCATGAATCAATCGTCTTGATGGTTAAACAAATATGAGAATGTTACGTCAAATCGCTCGAGCGAGCTATTATCATCGCTCGAGCGAGGTATCACCGAACTCCGATATTACCTTAGTATTTTAGTCATAACTTTTTATCCCGAACTCCGATTAAGACGATTCTTTTTGTGTTGGAAAGCTAATAGAAAACTCTACAACTTTCATGTTTTGAGCAACTCATGGATCAATCGTCTTGATGGTCAAAAAAATATAAGAATGTTACGTCAAATTCTAGGATTGGCGCAACTTGCCTGTTTTGACTTGTTTTTGAGGAAACACTTAAATAGGTCTATATTATTAGTAATTAGAGTTTATCTTAATGCATGAACGTATATTGTGATGTAGATTGAGGGCGAGAGGCCATCAATAGGACCTTACTTGACTTCGCATAACTCCGAGTTTTAGGTAGGAGAATCTTATCTTTACAGTATTTTATTTTAATTCGCATGGATATTTTGAATTAAAATCTTTGAACTTGCATATGCCATTGAAATCACATCTGTAAATTGAAATTGATATGAATGACTAAAAATCTAAATCTACCTGAATCCTGAAACCTGAATCTGCTTAAGCTCTGAAGATCTGAAATTAAGAACCTGAACTATGTATAAGAGACTTCCATTTGATTATATTAGTATCTGCATTTGTTTTATGATTGACCTGAACGACCCCTAAAAAATTCCTGAACAACTTCCTGGCACAAGTTTCCCTCACTACGCAGGGGCTTGTTGCATCCTGAAAAAGGGGTCATGAACGACGATGGTAGGTAGGGGTTCCCATCGGCTATATTCCTGCTCTCGAGATATAATTTACTCGGGAGGTATTTTAAGTTGAGGATTAAGTCATGAATTACTGAACTTTGCATATAGAAGTTAGAGAAACTAAGACACTGAAACACTGCATCTGTTCTTGAAACTGTTTTCACACATTTAGAAATAAATCTTACATATGATTTCCGCACCTAAATTCAGTTTATTATCTGCTTATATGTTTGACAAGCTATATTCCGATATTTGTTTTGAAACCATGTTAGTTAAAGTAAAATGCCGTAGATGTCTTTCTTCTACTGAGCTTTGTTAGTTAGCTCACTCACTATCGTCATGAGTTCGGTATTGGCGTGGCTATTGTACGTGAGATCGATCCACGACTCGTGCCTGAGGAAGAGCTTGAGGTTCCTCCTGAGGAGTTTGGTGAGAGTTAGACTTGAATTTGTGGGCCCATTTTAGTTGGATATCATAGTTCTATATTTGACATTGATTTCTGTTATGAGCCATGTTTCGATGATGGTCGGCCATCATCGGTGGTTCTTTACTTTTAATTGCTTCCGCATTTATTTTAGCTATGGATATTTATTGCGCTTTACTCTGATATGTGCCCTGTTTGTCCGGCTTATCGTTTATTCGATAGGTTGGCGAACCGGCCTTTCCTATACCTGAGGGATTGGAAAAGTCGGGTCGTCACAATTAAAGTTAGATTTTTTTGTAGTGCATACTTCAAAAAAATAGTAACCAAAATGGTGTTCCAAATCAGCCGTCGGGCGTAGGTTACTATTTTTGTAACTATATATTTTCATTCTACCACGGTAGGTCTCTTTTCTAGCAAAGATGCCAAAAATGCTGAACACAGTTTGGAGAGTGGGGGAAGAACATGTGATGATCCACTGAATATAGTCTCCCATGGTTTTTCTGAAGGTACAAATGGGGCGTCCAAGATTTGATCCCTCCTGGGGTTGAAGTCGGGGAGCTATATTCACAAAATTCTGCAATAAAAACCAAATCAAATTAAAAAAAAAAAAAATTATCTATATGATCAGCGTGCATAAAGATTGACCATATGGAGCTTATCTTCTCCTTCCTCCCACGTGGTCAATCTTTATGCACCCACGAACTGAGCCCCACACCTCCATTACAACTACTGCTACGACCCACCATCTTTTTACCCACAGAAAACCCATGAACTGAGCCCATATTTATACACAGATTCTCTTATTATTTTTCTAATATTTAAAGTTCAACAAAAGCATGTGTGGACTGCAGTTACACCTATAGCCGTTGACTTTAGCTGACTGGGCTGTAGCCGTAGGCTGGTTAGGGTTTCCCAGGGCACTTTTAGAAGCCTCGTGCCAGTCACCGTCGATCTATTAAGCTGCGATGCACCGTCAATCGGCAGCTGCTGCTTGTTACACTTTGTTGGCTCATGTACTCGCAAGTGTTGTACATTAAGAAAAAAATTAAGGCTGGATAGGTGACTTAACTTGGAAAAAAATTCCAACCCCATCACATCATATCTATTCATTTATTTACTAAGTCTCCTGTACTCTAATTCTCCTAGAGTTTCTCTGTCACAGTGTCATTGCTCACTTTGTATCACACACTGACTCGCATATATAAACTTAATTTTTTGGCGTCCCAAAGACGGGTTCTGAAAGCAGAAGCAGCACTGAAAGGGTACTGCTTCATTGCACTGGTGGTCAGCCATCACTAATCCCCATACTTGGACCTGAAATATAGCCGATAATGTAACTTGGGTTCTTACGCATGGCAATTAGATGCTCGATGGGTGGAGTAGAGAGAGGGAAGAGGGTAAGAAGTCAGCCAAGGCAGTGCCTGAGCCCGAGCTCGTCAGTCTGGTCATTCAGCATCGACAGCAGAGGATGATCAAGAACATGGAGCCGTTTTTTAGTTGTTTCATTATTTGTGTGTAATATGCAATTTTCGTAAGTCATGTGGCTGTAGCAGAAAAGGGTATGGCTGTAATATGCAATTTGTCTATAAGTTCTTCCTTGACTGGCATCAGACCATTTCCCCCTCCTTTTATATGCTAAGTTTTAGTGTTGGGAACCTTATCATTCCCGACACATGACTAAAAAAATGCACATGGATGAGAAGAATTCGACGTCAAGGAAGCTCTATTGGACCGACAGTGTGTTGCAATCCTGAGGACTAAAGTCTGATCCCAATTTACTACCCAAAAAATAAAATACCTATATTCTTTTCCTTGATGAATTTTCATTTATGCTACTCTGCTTTATTGTCATTTGAACTAATGGATGTCAGTTTTTATATGATTCGGTGGCTAAAAGTTGCTTCATAAGCTTGATAATCTTATGGTGCTAGTGATGCCCCATTGCTCCTTCCTACAAGCATGCAAACAGCTTTTACGTAGCCGAGGATCTTGAGAGGTGGGTAGCCATTATTAGTCCACAATTTGAGTCATGTGAAAAGTTTTGGTTTGTCAACCAAAGATATGCAGAGTTAGACTGTTGTTGTCTATATATAGAGAACACCTCTATATATAGAGGTTTATATATATAGATTACTATAACTCTTTTAAAATCTTATTCTAAATCTTTCAAGATGATCATAATTGAACTTATTTTTAAAATAAATATAATCACCTAATCAATCCAACCATCCTATTTTTCTTTCCTAAATTATAAAATACACATAACATAATGTTTATCTTACAGATATGTTCTAGAAAGGCTCAACATGCATCGTAAAAAATACATAAATAATTACAATTGAACACTGTTAAACTGCATCATAAAAGAATCATAGAATAATTTGGCACCATGGTTCCAACATAAATAACGAGTTGTGCAGCAGCTACGAAATAGGAGTTTGATGAAATATGGAATAAGAATTATACAAACAAGAACCAATCCCAACAAAAAAGTAGAGTTCTTAAATAAAAACAAAATTCTTAAACATTTGCGACAGAAAGGGGCATTGCATTCACTATCTTCGCTACTATAATGCAAGCAAGGACACCATAGCCATAAATCAAAGAAGAATACTATTAAACTACTATTGAAGAAAGAACATATAAAAAAGGTAAATCAATTACCTTCGATATCTATCTTTGTGAAGCGAGGAACATTCTCTTCAATTCTTCTATTCGCTCATCGTGCTTGCGTAGCGCTTCTTCCATCTTTCTATCTCTTTCTGCGTCTCTTTCCTGCATCTCTCTAATTCTTTCTTGCATTTCTCTATTTCTTTCTTTCTCTCTTTCTTCTAATTCTGCTATCTTGCTCCTCAAACAAGCCATCTCTCCTTGTTTTGACATTTGACGGTTGGATTTGCCCCCCCATTCTCGTGATGGAGTTGGTCCTACTCCAAGGATGCGACATCGACCAGGTCGATCCTCTCCAAAAACCTGAGAGAGGACATCTTCACGACCGGGGGAGTCTCTGGATCACTCTAGTTGTTGCTCTTATTGTCTATTTATTTTCTCCTGTAATAATTAATAATATATTTTATTTTAAGAAATAAAACATGACCTGTAATTAAAAATTATTATAAAATTTACCAATGCATCCGCGACCACACTATTTGATGGTGTACCATCCTTGTGTGTATATGTAATTTTGAATATATTGGCGCGACTAGGTTCTACACCATCCTCTGAAGTCTGTAAAATTAAAAAATAAATGCAGATATTAATATGATTTCATATAATAAGATGAAGAAGAAAGTATATAATAATTATAAAATATATAAAGTACGATTAATCAGAAAATAATATAAATTCACTTACTTCTGATGCAATAATTGAAGGGAAACTTTTCCGCCCTGTAGTATGATGCATCGTCTTTTTTTCTCGGTTGACTTTATTTATTTCAACCATTTTTTGGAAAAAAATTAATTCCTATTATATACATTTATAATAAGTTTAAATGTATAAAAATTTAATATGTTGAGAACCGTCATCCTACTTTTGTTTTAGAGTTTTGCCAATGCCTATCCCTACTGACTAAATTCAACCATTGTCTCCCGTCAACCCCTGGCGGGTTCAGAGAGGATGGATCTACTCCTTTAGGGAGGGGATTAGTAAAATATCTTCTTTTTAGATCGCAGAGGTGTTCCTTCCACTTTCTTCCTACTGATTGCATGAACCAAGTTCTTACTTTGTCGTCTTCGGGAATTTCAAAGCGAACCTACATACGAAAGAAATTGTCAATGATAAATAATTTGAAATGCATATATTCTCAATAAGAAATAATTAATTATATTTACCTTAGCAGCGTCCCAAACCTTTTCTTTATCTATAGGTCCACAGCGTCCCATGAAGGGCAATCGATGGGTAAAAAAGACCCATCTCTTGATAAGACCCCAATGTAGCTAATAAATTTCACATCCTCGCCTCCTACTGGATGACCCCGATCATTGACAACAAGTGGGAGACAGTGCTTTGGTATATTTCCATGCAAATCAGCACATAAAGTTTTCCCTCGTACTTTTTTTTGTGATGGCTGATTTGGATCCATATCTGAAAGCAACATAAAAAGCAAATTAGGTTAAAACATTTTACACCCAATACTAAAAAGCAACATATAAAGCGGAACTAAAAGGCCGAGTCAAACATTTTAAAAACAGATTAGATGTTTATTTTACACCCAATACTAATTTCATCAGATTTAAATGAGCAAAATACAACTATTTTTGGATTAATAATGTCGAGTATTACAATCAAATAGGGAATGAACTAATCAAGAAGTAGTACAAAGAAAACAAGAGTTCATACAATCAATCCAAATCGTTTAAATATTAGAATTCAATATTTCATACCTATGTGACTTTTAAATATTTGTTTTGAATCACTGTTTCCATCAACCGTAAAAATTGATATTTCTTGTAGCTGAAGCAATTAGACTAAATGATCAAACTCGTAAGCTTCTCTATTGCTGGTGTACACAGACCAATCTTAGTCCACCAAGATAGTTTACGGTGTGCCTGCACAGATTTTGTGGATGGTAAAATCTGTGTAGCAAATTTAGTTTGTGCCTGGATGAGTTTGGTCTTAGTACAATGATAATAATAACCCACCAAGAGCATGCCATGATCCCTCTTTGGATGCCTCTAAACTTGACAAAGTCAACCATTCAGTCGATGAGTCATCACAATACAAAAGGCCCAGAGTTTCTCCTCAGGAGTCAATTTTCAGGCGCAATGAGTACAGAATGTAACAGGAATATGGGTGATTTAGGCATTGGTCAATTTCCAGAAGCAGAGCATCAACTTGAGGATACGATTTCTGAAGATGATTATGCAAGAATCCAGTATAATCCTGATGCTGCAAAATCTAGCATGAATGTTATGGATGCTTCAAATAAGGAAGTACATTTCAATATCCATTATTAAAATTAATTTTTGAAGTTTTTCGTTCCTTGTTGATTTCAATTGGCTCAATTCTTTGCTGTTCAAGCAACTGGTACCACTTTGTTTCAATTGAATTGAAGATATAGGAAGGTGATAGATGACTAGAGAATTGAATTGAATTGAATTGAATGTGATAGATGACTAGAGAAGTGGTTCCACTTTGTTTCAACTGGTACCACTTCGCCATAGTGACTGGAACCATAACTACTGATTTAAGGAAAATCAGGAGATGCGAGTTGGAATAGGTGCCTACATGGCTTGGGAATGCTACCGATTGTCTAGGTGGAAGCTATGTAAAGAAAATTGCAGTAATAATATGACTGTGAATGATTTACCAAGGGCTGATCTTGAACCATCGGATGAAAACAATTATCATCACATGGGAGGCTTGTGAAAATAGACACTTGAATTTCAAATCCCTTTTGGGTAATGACTGAGCCATGCTATCCAGGGTTGTACATGACAGAGCCATGCAAAAGTAACTGTAAACAGAAAAATAATAAATAAACAGAAGAATCCAATTCTTGTTAGATATTCCAATCAGTCCACTATGCTAGTCTGCAGGGCATGGGCATCAAATTTTGAAAAGGTAAACACACATAACTCCAAATATCTAACATATATACTCGCTCCATTTTAAGTAAATTCCATAGACTTTAATTAATCCATCAGGAGAAATAGGTATGAGTTCCCTCAAATTTGGTTGGTACAAAGCTTCGCAGTCTAAATTTCTCACAGGCTTTCAGAGTATCATAACAATGATCGTAGTAACAAATCAATATATAAACTATGTCTGATTTGAAGCATATACCTTTCGTTTAATGGGTACTGATACACTCACAGCTGGCTTAAAGAACGATTCTAATCTGTATATAACGAAAATGACACCAAAATCAATACAAGATAAACTCTAAATCTTTCATTCTAATTTACATACCCATCAAAAGATTGCCTATTTACCACTCACCGGCCTTGAGATGATTTGTTCTTTACTGCTTTGATCTTTTCTATGGCATGTTCAAAAAATACATATCAATATACAATTTTGTTATCGGCAGTTAAATATCGGTTATTACCCAACATAACTAGAGAAATCAGTTAGTACCCAACACTGCACCAATATACACAGGGGCAGATGATCATATATCATACAATAAAACCAAAGAGAAAAGAAAATTCAAAAAATAACATGGATTGTGTGATTCTTGAGCAAAGGATTATCAAAAACAGGTTGTTTATAGAAATCAACACAGTCAATGATGTCTCCATCTTCACTCTGTAACACCCAAACAATCAAGGAAAAATATTATAATTATGGCTATCAGATACTATTGTCCATGATTTTAAAGAACAATCAGGGTACCCAAAAGACTAGAAAAGATCATTGACATCAAGCTTCACAAAGGAGGAAGGTATACATCTGAGTAACCACAAAATCCATTGGAAAGTAGAAACTGCAGCCATAACAGTCATAAACAGCTATGGAACGGTTAAAGTGGAAAAAACACATTATTTAATTATTTTGGATTGTTTTGAAGGCAGTAATGGTAGCATCACCAATATCACTAGAATAACAGTATTTGCAACCAAATATTCAGTCTTTGCAATCAAGGTTTTCTCGCATAAAAATCATTGACTGTCTTGAATCGAACGATAGAGATCTTTTTTCGGCCCAATCTTCCACAAAACTGACATCTGGATGATGGCTCACTTATGAGATCAGCTATTGATTATACATGGCACAGATCTCAAAAATGACCTCAGAACCTCTTCTAGTTCACCCATGATCAGGCAGTTTTGGGGATGTGTAACATGTGGAATCAGCATTTCACAATCTTATAGGTGAGCAAGGATCTAAAGATCAGTATTGTCGAAGATTGGGCCTAAAAACAATCTCCATCCTTTGAATCAAGGCAATTAGATTGCATATACTGAACCCTTGGTTGCAAATACCAGTACCCTATCAATGATTCTGCAAATAGAGGTACCCTTAGATAAAAACCTATTAACCAGGGGTTCTATAAAAATAGACATAGGTGAGGTGATATTTCTAAATTCAGAAAAGAGGGAGGGGGTAAAATGCAAAAAAAAATAAAATTAATTTAAAAATTAAACTTTTTTCTTTTTTGACGGTCATCCAAACATGATAAAGAACAATCAATTTCCAATCAGATAAAACACACAAAATTATCACCGATCAGACGCGTACCATGAACACCGATACTTCAAAACGGTTGCGCATTATCATCATATTATCAAGACCGATGGCGTAATACCATTAATACCCATAACTCAGCGTTAATTGTCATTGGAGTTATTTACATCCAATGGTAATACAACAATCAGGAGAAAAAAGGACAATCAGGGTACCCAAAAGACTAGAGTAAATTGTGCTAATAAAATGAAGGAATGCCTTTGTCACTCAATCACTGTTGAACCCGTTTTCGTTCGCCAAGAAGGTTATTAGTCCCTAAGAGATAAGAAAATCATAGAGATTTTTAATTATGTCAAACATATAGCAAAAATGAAGATTATGGAGTGCTCAAAACAAGATTTGTCACTGCTTCATCTGGGGCAATCCATTTAATATCAAGTTGCCCCTCACTAGCAGAGACTACAGGTTCTTAAAAAAGATGCCAAGCTTCTTGACATGGCTAATTTTCAGGAATCTGATACCTGCATTAGGAGACATGCAACCATGGAGAATTGAAAACGGAAACATGAGAAAAAAAAAATTAGGAGATCCAAATGCCGATACCGACACCTGAGTTGATACCTGATATGTATCGATGTGGATATGTAACCTTATGGGAGGCTAATACCTGATATGTATCGGTGTGGATATCTTGAGGCCTTTGAAATCCTTGAAAGCCTACTTTTCTTTTGGGTTGGGTGATACCTGATATGTATCGGTGTGGATCTCCCTAAAATACCAGATGGTGTTTAAATGATCTTACGCCATCAATAGTTTAAGATGTGGGTGATCTGTACCATTAAAGTGATAGATTGACGTGTAAGAGCCCAAAAATTGCATTTTAGGGAGATTTAGACCATCCAATCTGTTTAATATAATATAAACCATTGTTTCTAGTTTTAATGGCTAATATTGAAGTTCATCAATTGGATGGTTCACATTCACTTATAGGCATGTTTCTCTGGCTGAGATATGTTTCAATTTGGCACTTAGACAATTTAGTTTGGTCACAAATGTGCGCGCCGCCACATGGCATAATGATAGATCACACTTCAATGGTGTGAGATAAAAGTAAAATTTAAAGGTTTAAGATCATTTAAACACTATTTCAGTGTTTACCATATGGAAATAGGGGAGTAAAAATATTATGACAAGACCTATTATGAAATTCAGTTAAATCCCTATGAGAAGACCTATTATGAAAGCTTGCCACGAAGAGCTTAGCACAAATCAGAAACAAGAGCTTAGCACAATTCAATTTAACGAAGGAATAACTACTCTCTCTCTCTTCAATCTCTTTAAACTTGAATCAAGGAGCTGTTTAAGAATCAGAGCATATAGGTATATAAAAAAAATGAACTGCCTTGAGGGCAATATAAAATCTCTTCCTTTGCATAAAAAAGTATGCTTGTGAACCATGCATTGACAAGAATGATGATGATAATGATGTTTGTATTGCATGATGCACTGTGTCAATGTTAAAATTGTGTCATGTCCAAACTATATTTGTGCATATTATGTTGTAGCAAAACCAAGACTATTTAGATTCATAGGTTAAATGATCTTACACCAGTAAAACACCAATAAAGGGGTGAGAGATCATGATAGCCCACTGCTATGCCATGTGGCACACATCTGTGATCAATCTGAATAGTCCAAGTGACAGTCCATCAATGGCACATTTTATCCAAAGAATCACATCTATCAAATGATTGGAATCATCTGATCAGTGTACCTTAATTTATCAACCGTTAAAAAACTGTGTACAACTTTTCAGTCCTTTAAATTATTGTTGTAAACTGCTTCTTATTGCCATTAATTTCAGCTGCTTTGCTATCTAACGCCATTTCAATACGATCAGGTTTTTAATGATCAGAATTATGAAGTAAACCATTAAACAATAATTTCAACAATAATTTTTCAACAGTAATTTTCCTGTGTCATTGTAATTACATCAGAGCTTTCACCTGTACTTGACTTTTCCAACCTTCCTTTTCACTCCTTCTGTCCAACAGCCAAACTGATTACATATTTTCCAAAAGCCAAAGTTTAGATTATCACACCTTAAGCACACCCAGTCATCTGTAATCACAACCACAATAACTGTGATAACAACCACAGTTCTGCCCAGAAATCTGTGCAAAACACAGATCAACCATTCACAAAATCACTGTAATTGTCTCATAGAATCGTGTGAAAAACACAGATCAACCATTCACAAAACCACTGCCCATAATCATTTTAAACTGAACCCGGAGCCAGATTAAACCATACCTACCTCCTCTTTGTCTCATATAATCTGAAATACTATTGTTCATTGTCATTATGAAGTCCTGTCACTACAACAATTTCTTCCTCTGCATCTGTTCTAATCCACTCAGTGTCATCGTGACAATCATCATTTACATTTCCTCTATCATTTAAATTTTGGTCACTCATTAATAGTTCACGATCTTCTATTCTCAACTCATAGGCTCCTTTGGGCTTGACTTTAAAAACAACCTTCCAATTTGGGTCAATAGGATCATCTACGTAGAAAACTTGTTTGACTTGGGAAGCCAACACATATGGTTCATCAGAAAATGCCAATCGTGTGAAATTCACAAGTGTGTTCCCCAAATGATCTTGCTTTATTCCCCTCCCTTCTACGAGAACATCTACCCATTCGCATTTGAACATTGTAACCTTCAATTTATCAGAATATGTTAGCTGAATTATGTCGATCAATCGGCCAAAATATTCCACATTGCCAATAATCGGATTGATATCCCTTGCACTTGAAAAGCTAATAGTCGTTGTCGATAGATAGACTCCACTATTTTATGCTTTTAGTCTTTGATTCTCTTGCAACTGCTCGAAATTGTATCCATTAATAGGATAGCATTTCAGCCTTTCAAAATATGATGAGGTCCCTCTACAAATGAAGCTCTTTTGGCAATGTAAATCCAATTTTCATTTCATCTCGATCTATTAAGAATAGGGAGAAAGTATTAATCATAAGAGAAAAACGAGCTATGTTGATGATATTTTAGAAATATATACACGCATCCTTAATCCAATAGATGAAATGCCTTCGTGTTCTTTCTCTATATCATGCAAGGCTATGCCATGTAATTTAGTTTAATTACTCTTTTATGATCCCTACATAAAAGGATTCATATATTAAAATAATTGAATAAATCGACTCTCTAAATATAATAGGAATTTTTGTTAACGCTTTATACTCTATATATCTTGTGACGTTAACATTATTGTAGAGGACATAACGATGAGCCTATGTCCATTCCAAATCGGTAAGATTGAACACTTTGGCGCTTCTCATTGATGTTTCCTCATCACTTCTTTTGGGTCGGTTTAGCCTTGACTCAACATTGTGCAAGTATCGAGAGCAAAATGTGAGACATTCATCCGCTAAATAGGCTTCTGCAATGGACCCCTCAGGTTGAGCCCTATTGCGCACATACGACTTTAAAGTGAACAAGTACCTGATTTCGACAACTTAAGTTTTGTGTTACTGAAACACATCAATATTCTCTCATGTTTAATTGAAAAGTGACAAGGCATCAATACAAACCTCTCAATGGGATACATCCATCGATAGTGCACAGGTCCACCAAGTAATACATCAGATGCCAAGTGTATCGACATGTGCACCGTGATGTCAAAAAAGCAGGCGGGAAGATCCGCTCCAAATGGAAAAGTGTCAGTGCTATGTTCTTCTCAAGGTGGATCAAATCGTCAGTTTGACAAACTCTCGAACATAATTCGCGAAAGAATGTGCTCAAGTCTATTAGAGTCCTCGCCACATACTTTGGCAAGATATGTCGAATACACATAGGCAAAAAATATTGTAATATGGTGTGTGAGTCATGGCTTTTCAATCCAGTTATCTTTCGTTCTTTGGCATTGACACGGCTTGAGATATTAGACGAGAAACCATCCGGAATCTTCATATTCTTAAGGACTCTGCAAAACTGTTCTTTTTCATGTCTATCCAAATTGTAAATTGACGCTGGTAATTTGAATTTGTTTGAATCTATTTGTTGTGGATGCAACTCTTTCCTCAATCCCATCTCCGCCAAGTCTTTTATCGCATTTATCCCATCATTACTTTTTCCATCAATGTCCAAAAGCATGAAGAGCACATTATCACAAATATTTTTTTCAATATGCATCACATCGAGATTGTGTCTTAGGAGATTGTGCTCCCAATAAGGCAACTCAAAGAATATGCTCTTCTCCAAGAATAGGCTTATGCACAAATTTGTTTACCTCATTCAAGACTTTTGTTCCGGACATCGGTTTTGGAGCAACTTCATACTCGGGTTTCCCATTGAATGTCTTTGTTTGACTTCGAAATTTATGATCCATCGGTAGAAATCGACGATGGCCCATATAACATTCTTTCTTTCCGTATCTCAACCTTTGACTACATGTGTTTTTATGGCATGAAGGACAAGCTTTCTTTCCTTTAGTACTCCAACCAGACAACATGGCATAGCCAAGAAAATCGCTGATTGTCCAAAGCAACGCAGCACAGAGAACGAACATCTCTTTCTTCAAAGTATCATATCTCTCCACCCCATCTAACCATAAATCCTTCAACTCATCAATCAATGGCCTCAAATAGACGTCAATATTATTTCCAGGACTTTTTGGACCCGGTATTATAGTCAATAAAATAATGCTTGGTTGTTTCATACATAACCATGGTGGTAAGTTGTATGAAAATAGTACCACGGGCCATGTGCTATGAGTGATAGTCATTGTTCTGAAAGGGTTAAATCCATCGCTTGCTAACCCAAGTCTAATATTTCGAGGGTCTTCTTTAAACGTAGCATAAAGCTGGTCCAAATGCTTCTAGGCTTGAGAATCTGCCGGATGCCTTAAAACACCATCTTTAACGCGCTCTACGTCATGTCATATCATATCAGTAGAAATTCTAGATGACATGTACAATCTCTGAAGACGTGGTTTCAATGGGAAATAGCGTAAAATTTTTGCTGGAGTCTTCTTTTTGGTATCATCGGGAGCGTAGTTCTCATGCATCTTCCAACGTGATGTTCCACAAATGTCACACTTCTGTTTGTCAATCGATTCTTTATAGTACAACATACAATTATTTGGACAAGCATCAATTTTATTGTAACTGAGTCCCAAGTCTGTAACTATCTTTTTACTCTGTGTAAAATTATCTGGAAGTTTCGATCCTTCAGGGAGCACCTCTCTTAACAAGTCAAGTAACATTGAGAAGGATTTGTTGCTCCATCCACAAAGGCACTTGATATGCCATAGTCTTACGATAAAAGATAATTTTGTATGTTTACACCTTGTGTAGAGGGCCAACTCCGCATCATCGGCCAATTTAAAAAATCTAGCTGTATTGTCATCCAACGTACTTTTTGTGTCTTGTCTCGGACTATCATGAATTTCTTCTTCACTCGGAACCCCACACAAATCATGTAGCATGCTCCTCATATCATCAGTTGTATCATCATCTTCTTCAACTACATCAGCCAATGGTTCATCTCGTGTAAAACTCGATGACGTGTTATTTTCCCCATGAAAAAATCACGTAGTGTAGCTCCTCCCAATTCCGTGACATATGATATGATCATATGTTGTCTTCACGTCTTGATAGTAGACGTTGCAACATTTGATACAGGGGCATTTTAACCTTCCATCATAAACTGCTCCACAAGAGTCAGCAAATTTAATGAATTCTCTTGCCCCATCATAGTATGCTTCAGTGTTTCTATTATAGCAACATATTCCAAAAAGTCATTACTTTCACCACTTCATCAAAATACTAACTATTTAGGAATATAAATTAGTCGTAATAAAAAATACTTATCGAGGCTTCAACTTTTATCCATAATGTCTATGCAAGAAGCTTTGAAAATAGAGATTGATTATTTGAGCTAAGCTCGTGAGACTAGTATGAGAAAGTGAGAGAAAGTGAGAAAGACTAGTGATACTAATACGATCAAACACTATGATTCAACTTTATCAATCACAAGGAGGATCGACAAAATAAGTAATAGACATACCTATGATATAGGTATGAGAAGCAGCTGTCGAAAAAACTTAATATAAGTGCAAAAGAAGAGAAGAAATGCAATGAATCTCATGTTAACAAACATATAAGTGCATAATAGCAAATAAAAATACCTATGATATAACTCCTGCAATACCAGATATCAGCAGTAAATCAGCAAATTGATCTTTGTTGAAGGGAAAACGTGCTTTAAAATAATACTGCATTAAGAAGCAAAATCCATAGAGAACATTTTTTTAGTTTGGTTGATACTTTCCTATTTTGAAAAAGTCAAAAATTTGATTCTTATAAAAAACTCAGTAGGGTAATCTTTCTTTTGTAATTAAGTGATTTTTTTTTAAATTTACTGATGGCTTTAAACGAGAAGCATCATATTTGGGTTTTTTTCTCCCCTATATCTACTAAAGCATATGCAATTCAGTGAATTATTCAAGCAAAATTAAGTTTTTTCTTTAAAAGTTTCCAATTCTCTCTATCTAACTGAACCAAAGCGAACTAAATCGCAAACTAGTTCCACACTAGAATGGAAAGGCTAAGGGAAAAGAATGAGGAATAAAATCTTACATTTTCTTGGAGCTTCAAACCAGCTTGCTTCAGAAGAACTTACAAATTCCAAGTTTGAAACTAGTCAGTCATAAATCAAATGTATGAAAAACAAATAGAAAGCATCTAGACAGAATCTCTATATGTACCATCATACAATCAATCCAAATCCACGATTATGCAACAGTCCCCAGCCCGTTTGATAGACAGATAAATAAGAAACATGGGACCAAGTGCAATAACTTAGAATATTCCTTATGACAGATGTGCTTCTTCTGATTTGCTATATTATATTTAATGGCGAGTCCTGGGATCAATGCCCTTAACTATATAGATGTATAGTTATAAAATGTGCAATTTCGGGTTGCCAGTGTAGAAAAACAGCAAACATGAAAGTTCTAGTCTGAATTCTTAATCAAATATGAACTGTTAATAAATAATAAAACAATCTTATAAAAATGGGCTAATTAAAATATGGACAATATTAGTGTCACAATCTGAAATGGTCTCAGCTGCAGTAGGTACTCAATAGTTTTAGCATCATAACATATTATAATCCACCGATTAAAATAGACATCTATATATAGGGAGCCGGTTTTGTCCTCAATGGGAGGACAGTCAACGTCCTCCAAGGTCCACGTGACACCCAAAACATTGTTTTGGTGCCACGTGGAGTATAGGAGGATGGTTTGGATCAATTTTTAAAAAAAAGTTTGTTAATAGCACAAGTCACAGTTTGATGGATTTCAGCAGTCAAAATTTAAAGGTGAAAAACATGGTGGTGATGAGGTTTTAATTTTTAATTTTGTTTTTTAATAAATATGATCTAAGCAATGCACCCGTGCTCCACGTGGAATCCAAACAGCGTTTTGGTTGCCATGTGGAACCTTCGAGGGAGGACACCTTTGTCCATATATATATATATATATATATATATATATATATATATATATATATATATATATATCCAATTGAGAAAGAGTCGGGCAGTTGGTACCTCACCCCAGTGCCAGCAGCGGCACTCTGGTCAATCTGCTTCTAAATCAGTGAAAGTACACTTCTGACCTTTCACTGATTAAGCGCTCAACAAAATCTGCACATTCCACAATGTTGGCATTTGGAGATTGACCTGAATGCCCCCTTGGGTTGGGTATCTAATACCAACTCGTTGAGAAAAGTAACATTTCAAAGGAAAAAGTTCATTGACAATATTGGCAAACACAAATGAAAACAAATTTTACATATCCCAAATATATATAGAAAATTGTCGTCAGCTTGGGTATACCTACCTGATTTACAGTTTGGTTTCCTCATAAAAGTTTACCATTCGAAACTCACCAATCAAATCAAGAGAAAATAGCTTCAAATCATAATAATACTCTAATGGATTTGCTTAAAAGTGATCAATTCGTAGTTTATGTGGATTAATGTGAAATATGGTAGCTTCATAAACATAGTGCTGTTGAAATTTTAGGCAACATTCATGACTTGAAGAAAAAAAAATGGTTTGCTAAATTCATTCTTCCAACAGCCAATTGAAAATAAATCAGCGAGAATTTTTTTTACCTGTGACCCTCGAAGGTCAAAAGGCCATCCAGATGCAGGAGATCATAGGTTCGAAGATAAGTTGAGAATGCTTCACACCTATTGAAGTAAAAAGACAACCATAAGCCATCAAATTACAAAGATAAGTTGAGGAAAACAAAGAAAACTAGAATAAATGCGGCATTACACAAACTATAATAGCCTATTCGGATTTTGCAATAAATAATCATACGACCATTATTAAGCGTCACAAATCTATTCAATGCTTAACTTCTGGCTTAAAATTTATTGGATTCTATATTCTATAAAGATGATATATAAAGATGGAAAAACAACAATAATAATAAAATAGTTGCAGAAAATGAGAAAATTAAATTTGATAGCAAGGAACACATCGAGTTGAACAAATTGAAGAGGCTAAGCAGTAGATCGCCAGATCTTCTGAGATTTAAAGACCGCTCCAATTGAAGATCCGAATGGAAGAGATTTCGAGGCTGAAATCAAATCGAAGGAGTTAGGGTTTTGCGATTGGAATTTGGGGAAAAAATAAAATTCAAATTTCTACCTTTTTAATGCGCGATTAACTCCGAAAATTTCTAAGATCTTCGATGGCGAAGGAAGTAGATGAAACGAACGATCGGCGTCGATTGAATCTGATTCTTGGGGCGTGAGTGACTGCTTCAAATGGCGACAATAGCTAGCTAGGGCTTCATACTCTCATTGGCGGAGAAGTGAAAAGAAGAAAGGGATTTAGGGTTTGAGTGAGAGAGAATTGAGCAAGAGGGGTTTGAGGGAGAGAGATTTAGGGTTTGAGCGAGAGGGAATGAGGGGATCGAGAAGGGAGAAGGAAGAAGGGAGAAGGGAGAAGGGAGACGGTTTCAGTAAGGGAGAAAGGAGATTTGGAGCTAGAAAAACGCACTTATATAGTGGCCCGATTGAAGGGTCGTGGGCTTAAGTGGAGTGGTCGGGTTAGTTGTCGGGGGTTGGCCCAAATTCTCCCCTACGCCGATGGCACATTAATTCCAGCCGTCGGCGTATCCGCTAATTTTTGTAGTGATGATTTATCATAGTTTTGATGAACATTTGTGGTCAATCAAAATTTTCCAAGTGGCAATCTATCCTTCGAACATGTCTCATCCTAAAGAAACATGCGGATATATGGATGTGAACTATCTAATTGATGAATTTATTATCAGTTATTAAAAAAACAATGGTTAATGTTATAGTCCTTGGATCATCCGATGGTTTAGCTCTCCTTGAAATAGTATTTTTGGGCATGTTGCGCTTCAATCTATGATGACGGTACGGATCACAGGCCTATAGCTTAATTCATCAATGATGTGAGATCATTTAATTAAACATCATTTTGGAGTTTATTAGGAGAGTTGGATCAATTATAGATGATCTATTACATGTTCATTTTTAGGTGAGTTTGAAGGCATGTTGACTTTCAGTTGGCACACATCCCAAAATGGGAACGCGAATGACGTTTAATGGTATGGGATTCACGTTCACTTTTTGGGATGTGTGCTGATGTGCAGTGAAATATGATGATATTTCACCCCTAAATACCTACATTTAGCTATCCGATGAAAGCTATTTAACATGTTTTATATAGTTTTAGTGATTTGCAGGCCTGGAGATGCGTTGAGCATGAAATAACCCAAAAGTTCAGAATATAATGTCAAATTCGTGCTACCTTGGATCATGCGGAACTTATCCCGACTTGGAGCTCAATTTGACCCTTCAAGACATCAGATTCAGAAAATTGTTAAAACACCAAAATTGTAGAACTCGTCGTCAGCTTTCCAACGCTGTAAGAATTGTCTCAATCCAACTTCGGGATAGAAAGTAATGGCCGAAATACCGATATAGTAGCGGGAGTTCACGAAAATCTGGGAGGTCGATTGATCGACCCTTTTTGGTCGATCGATCGACCTAATCCGGAAGATTTGGAATTTAAAGAAACAGAATCTGATATGGTCGATCGATCCACCCTCTTTAGTCGGTCGATCGACCAGGTTTGAATTTGAGTTCGAAAGATTGTTTGGCCGCGAAAATCTCGGTACTCGTTTGAAGGAATAAAATCTTGGATTCAAGGAGGAAAAAGCGGCTTCTGTTTACGAAATTAGGGAGAAATATATTCTTTGAGATATATTCATTCGGGGAGTCCTTCGGAGAATTATTCTATTATTTTTCGGCATTCTTCTTTTTAGAGAGTTCTGTTTTACGGAGATTTTTCATATTTTTTTCTGCATTGTTTTTATTCTTCTGTGTTAGTTTTTTTTTTCTGCTTTTCAAATTGTAAGGGCATAGAGTCCCAGTTTCTTTTAACTCTCTTTTTAATATTCATTTTGAGAAAGAAGATAAGTCTTAGTCTTGCGTTTATTCACTTTCAAGAATGGATTGTATGAACTGGGAATAAAAGCTCTCTGTGGAAATTGTTAAAGCTCTTTACGATATTTTAAATATTGATGTTAATGTTTATTTATATTTTAACCATGTTATTTACTTTTACTATGTGTGGCTAGTTTCCTTAAGGATGGGGATCTAATGAACCCCATCCGAGGTATACATTTATATTAATATAAATCTGTGATTGAGATGTTAGATGCTATTAAAGACCCTAATATTCATTGAAAATGGTGAAATCATCATTTCAGTCCCAGATCTAGGAGCTAATTATGCCCTATGATTTCATATCTGTAATAATGATTTTATCCAAATTAGCACCCATCTCAGGGTGAAGTTTTACCATCATCTGAGGTGTGAGTGTTAATCATACACTCATGGGGTGTTAATCATACATCTCCTTGATCTCAGATTGATAGTATGACTTTATCCCAGTGGTGAGTTCCAATCACGATCTGAGGTGTGGGTGTTAATCATACACCCATGGGGTGTTAATCATACATCTCCTTGATCTTAGATCGTACTTTGGAAATTACCCTAGAGATTGGGTTCTAAATATTGTCCGAGGTGTGAGTGTTAATCATACACTCATGAGATGTTAATCATACATCTCCGTGATCTCAGATCTATATTATAGAACTCACGTGTGTATAGGGCAGTTCTTCTTTTGAGATATCTGTTAAAGATCTCACATCTCAATCCACAGATTAATATTTTGTAAATGATAAACCTACGATGGGAAGATTTAGCATCCCAATCCTTATCTTTTATTAATTGTTTAAATCTCTTAGATTTCGTTAGTATTTATCTGTTTTATCAAAAGTTACCAGAATTCTAGGTTGTTAAATTCGAAAAGATCTGTGGAAATTCTTTTAGTTAATTGATATTTCTGTTTTTACATTTTCTAACCAATCCTCGTGGGAACGATTTCGTACTTTGCACCCACTGACTACATCACGATTCGTGCACTTGCGAGTACAAATTTAAGGACACATCAAGTTTTTGGCGCCGTTGCCGGGGATCGGGAGTAGAAAATTAAAAACTTTTGAAAAATAGAAAATTAATTTTAAGAATCTTTGTAGGTTTAAACTCAGTAACTTTGAAAAAAAAAAATTCCTTTTTCCTGATTCTGTTCTAAAATAATTCAATCGACCTAAACAGTCGATCAATCGACACTTATAAAAAAAAAAAATAATAAATAAATAATAAAATAATAAAATAAAAATAAAAAATATCTTTGCACTTTGTGTATGCACATGAGGTCTTCTAGAGATAAATCTTTAGAACCTCTGAATCCTGAGATTGAGCTAACGTGTCGTTCAAATCAAAAAGAAATTAGAACAGGTGGAGAAGTAAGAACCGAACCATCAATTCAATTCACAATGAATGCAAACGGTTGTGAAAATCAACATCATGAAAATGAGGAGGAACCAACCCTGAGGGAGTTGTTCGCCCCAATTACTACAAATACCCCTTCTTGCATCACGTATCCTGCCACACCTAGTGGCAGATTCGAAATCCGTACCAATGTGATACAAATCTTACCAATTTTCACGGTATGGATAGAGAAGATCCATATCAACATATCAAAGACTTTGTTGAAGTCTGTTCATCGGTATATCAAAACTTCAGTGAAGAATCTATGAGATTACGTCTATTTCCTTTCTTTATAAAGGATAAGGCCAAAGCATGGTTAAACTCATTACCAGCTGGATCCATAACCACCTGGGATCAAATGGTTAAGAAATTTTTATCAAAATTCTTTCCCATGGCTAAGACTAATGCCTTAAGAAATGAAATCACCGATTTTACACAAGAAGATGATGAGAGATTCTATGAAGCCTGGGATAGATTCATGGATATCTTATTGAAATGTCCTCACCACGGATTCTCAAAATGGAGATTGGTCCAATGTTTTTACAACGGATTAGATCAAGCTAATCGACATTTGATTGAATCCATGAACAGTGGAGGATTCTTGGGATTGAGAGAAAATGAATCTTATCAATTCTTGGAAAAGTTAGCGGAAGACTCACAACAATGGGACTTCTCTAGCAGTCGAGATTAGCCAAAGAAGACTCGAGATCAAGCAGGAAGCTCAGCAAAGAAAGGAGGATTGTATGTGGTGAAAGAAACACCCGACCTGATGACAAAAATATATTTCCTTACTCAACAAATTGAGGAATTGAAATTGAAGAAAAATGTAAGTATTGTAAATGTACAACCAGACCCATGCTCATATTGTGCAAGCCCAATGCACACAGCTGACGGTTGCCCGTCACTGCAAACGTACTCAGAAGATCCTAGTGAACAATTGAATGCATTGAACACCTATGGGCGGAATCAGGGAAATATTTTTAATGAAAATAATTCAAATAGTTGGAAATATCATCAGAATTTCTCATGGAAACAGGGAAATCAAAGACCTCAAGGCCGAGGTCAAGGGATGAATTTATACCCGAATCAAAATTTCAGTCAAGGACCACAACAATAGTTTGGTCAGGGACAATTCCAACATCAATATGGAGGAGGAAACCAATTTTACCCAAATCAAAATCAAAATGTACAACCTAGGCAATCGAATCAGAATTATCAGTTCTCATAATCAACAAGTCAACTAGGGTTTGCACAAAATTTTCCTCCACCAAGGTTTAATAATCAACAAGGAAATGTTGCTCCGCGTCAGTCTCAAAATCAATATCCTCAGAGTGAGGATATGTGAAAGTTCATTCAATCCAATACCTCTTCAATATCAAGGATAGAGACACAACTTGGGCAACTGGCGACACTCCTCTGCGAGAGAGAGAAGGGATCATTCCCGAGCCAATCAGTCCCAAATCCACGAGGACAAATGGCTATTGAGCATGCCTCGACCTCATCTCAGGAGGAGAGCCAACAACAGATCAAGGCTATCACTACATTGCGATCTGGGAAGCAAATCGATAACAAAGTGGAAATGCCAGAAGAGGAGGAGAAGCATGAACTTGAAATCGAAATTGAGAAGAACAAGGAAGCAGGAGAAGAAGAGAAACAAGGAAAGCAAGAGAAGAAGATGAAAGATAAGAACGAGAGAGAGAAGAGTTTCATACCCAAGGCCCCATATCCTTAAAGGCTAGTGGGACCGAAGAAGAATCGCGATCAGGAAGGAATCATTGAAATGTTTAAGCAACTGAAAATAAATATCCCCTTCCTAGACGCCATTCAGCAAGTGCCAGCATATGCTAGGTTTCTAAAGGATTTAGTCACGATAAAGCGAAAGACTAATGTCCCAAAGAAAGCCTTCTTAGCAGAACAGGTAAGCTCGATTCTATAAGCGAGACTGCTAATCAAATATAAGGACCCCGGATGTCCTACGATTTCAATCATCATAGGAGAGAATCGCATCGATCAAGCACTCCTAGACCTTGGAGCAAGTGTCAATTTGTTGCCATACACGGTGTACAAGGAACTTGAGTTGGGGGAACTAAAACCCACAGCTATGACCCTTCAACTTGCTGATAGGTCAATTAAGATTCCTAGGGGAATAGTCGATGATGTTCTGATCAAAGTAGACACCTTCTACTTTCCAGTTGACTTTGTTGTATTGGATACGGAACCCACTCCTCAGCACAGAAACAATGTTCCCGTAATTTTAGGAAGACCATTTCTGGCAACATCGAACGCTCTAATCAATTGCCGAAATGGGATAATGAATTTATCATTTGGGAACATGACTGTCGAACTGAATATTTTTCATATTTCGAAACAGCCTGCTGAAGATGAGGAACATGCACAAGTTTGCATGATTGATGACATTGTGGAAAATGAATTTTTTTCTTCAGAATATGAGAACCCTTTAGAGGCCTGTTTAGCACATTTTGGCAAAGACTTCGATGTGGATAAAGTGATACACGAGGTCAATGAGATGCTAGACTCAACGCCTCTCTTGGGAGAAGAAGAATGTCAACTGAAAGATGAGAAGAAGGAAGAAGATTGCGAAGACGAATCGCATCGATCAAATGAAGAAGAAAAATCAAAGCTGGAACTAAAACCCCTCCCTGCGGATTTGAAATATGCGTACCTGGACATTGATGAAACTGAGCCAGTAATTATTTCAGCGAATTTAAATGAGGACCAAGAAGAAAAGCTCATTGAAGTACTTCAAGACCACAAGAGTGCGATTGGATGGTCTATCAAAGATATTAAAGGAATCAGCCCAACGGTGTGTATGCACCGAATTCATCTGGAAGAAAGCGCTAAACCCTCAAGAGAACCACAACATAGATTGAATCCCATAATGCAAGAAGTGGTGAGAAATGAGGTCATTGTCGCTAAATGTCGATCATATATCCAATCTCCGATAGCACATGGGTGAGCACAACACAAGTGGTACCCAAAAGTCCTGGAGTTACGCAGTGAGAAATGAGGAGAATGAGCTAGTACCAACAAAAGTTCAAACTGGCTGGAGAGTGTGTATTGACTACAGGAAGTTAAATTCAATGACTAGAAAGGATCACTTTCCTCTCCCATTCATTGACCAAATGCTAGAAAGATTGGCAGGGCACCAATACTATTGTTTCCTTGACGGCTATTCTGAGTATAATCAAATAGTCATTGCACCAGAAGATCAGGAAAAGACAACGTTCACATGTCCATTTGGAACGTTTTCTTATCGTCGAATCCCGTTCGGACTTTGCAATGCTCCAGCTACATTCCAGAGGTATATGCTTAGTATATTTTCTAATATGGTGGAAAGATTTCTAGAAGTCTTCATGGACGATTTTTCTATTTATGGAGACAACTTCGGTGATTGTTTGTATAATCTATCTCTTTTTCTTGCGAGATGTGAAGAGAAAAATCTTGTTCTAAATTGGGAAAAATGTCATTTCATGGTGAAAAATGGTATCGTCTTAGGACATATCATATCATCCCGAGGTATTGAGGTGGACAAAGCTAAGGTAGAATTAATTTCAAACCTTCCACCACCAAGAACAGTTAAAGAAATAAGGTCATTCCTTGGACACGCCGGTTTTTATCGACGTTTCATAAAGGATTTTAGCAAAGTTGCAAAACCATTGTGCAACCTACTGGCTAAAGATGCCCCATTCATCTTTGATGAAAAGTGTACAAATGCCTTTGAAAGTATTAAGGCAGAATTGGTCAAAGCCCCTATCATCCAATCACCAGATTGGAAGCTCCCATTCGAGATCATGTGTGACGCATCGGATTATGCAATCGGTGTTGTTTTGGGACAACGGGTAGAGAAAGTTTCGCATGTCATTTATATGCAAGTCGCACCCTCAATGATGCGCAACTTAATTATTCTACCACCGAAAAAGAACTCCTAGCAGTAGTCTTTACTTTGGACAAGTTCCGATCCTATTTGTTGGGATCAAAAGTGGTAGTGTTTACTGACCATGCAGCTCTTCGTTACCTCTTTTCAAAGAAAGATGTAAAAGCTCGATTAATCCGATGAATTCTACTCTTACAAGAATTTGATCTGAAAATCAAAGACAAAAAGGGATCAGAAAATGTAGTTGCTGATCATTTGTCTCGAATCATTGTTGAAAAATTTGAGGATCTGATTCCAATTTTGGAAAGCTTTCCTGATGAACAATTGCTTGCTGTTGGATATCTACCATGGTATGCAGATCTGATTAACTATTTAGTGACAGATCAGATACCTGAGCATTGGAATAAAAATGAAAAAGCTATTTTTCTAGCACGAGCCAAGCATTATTTCTTTGAGGACCCGTACCTGTTCAAATATTGTGCTGATCAGATCATCAGAAGGTGCATTCCAGAACAGGAGCAGTCAAAAATCATCTCATTTTGTCATGAGCTGTCCTGTGGAGGACATTTTAGCTCAAAGAAGACTGCAACGAAGATTCTCCAATGTGGATTTTATTGGCCAACAATCTTTAAAGATTGTCATCAGCACTACATTTCATGCAGTAATTGTCAAATGCTGGGCAGAATTTTCAAAAGAAATATGATGCCTTTAAATCCAATCTTGGAAGTTGAACTGTTTGACGTTTGGGGAATAGACTTCATGGGCCCATTCCCCAACTCTTTTGGAAATTTATACGTCTTGGTTGCAGTGGATTATGTCTCAAAGTGGGTGGAAGCACTGGCCTGTAAAACCAATGACCACAGAGTAGTGGTTAAGTTTCTTAAAAATGAGTTATTTCCAAGATTTGGTACTCCACGTGCGATTATTAGTGACGGCGAAAAGTACTTTTGTAATAAAGTTTTCGCTCAGCTGATGAAGAAATATGGGATCACTCACAGGGTGGCTACACCATACCACCCTCAAACTAGTAGAAAAGTCGAAGTTTCAAATCGAGAAATTAAACGTATTCTAGAGAAAATAATAAGGCCCAATCGGAAGGATTGGTCGTTGAAATTAAACGACGCACTCTGGGTCTATCAGATAGCATTCAAGGCTCCCATAGGAATGTCTCCCTATCGAATGGTTTTTGGCAAAGGTTGTCATTTACCTATTGAATTGGAACATCGGGCCTATTGGGCGATTAAGTCTTTAAACTTCGATTTGCAGAGAGCTGGGGATAAGCGAAAATTGGAAATTACATAATTAGAGGAAGTGAGAGCTGATGCATATGAGTGTGCCAGATCCTACAAGGACCGCATGAAGCGTGTTCATGATCCGTCTATTTTGAGAAAATCATTCATCGTGGGGATGTTGTTGTATAACTCAAGACTACATCTGTTCCCTGGGAAACTCAAAACCCGTTGGAGCGGTCCTTTCCTAGTCAATCGAGTATTTCCAAACGGGGCAGTTGAGCTGTGCAACTTGCGAAATGAAAGTACGTTTCGAGTCAATGGGCAACGGGTAAAACCGTTTTTGGAAAATTACACTGAAAAGTTCGATGAACTTGAGTTGAGGAATCCCGATCAATCGGGATGAAATACAAATTACTAAATATCGGGCTAGCGACGTTAAACTTGGCGCTTCTTGGGAGGCAACCCATGTTGTTTTTGGTGATTTACACATTTGAAAAAATAAATAAATAAATAAATTTTGAAATTAGGTCGATCGATCGACCTAACCAGTCGATCGATCGCCAATATGACAAGGGTCGATCGATCGACTTAAACAGTCGATCGATCGCCTTTTGAATGTGGACATTAATCAATGCACCACAATTTTTTCAAAACTGTCTTTTTGAGTCGATCAATCGACCCCTCATGGTCGATCGATCGACTCTTCACATTGAAAATTGAATTCAATGTCGTGTCAGTCCGCCTTCTGCATGTGCCGACGTCGATCGATAGACCTGTAAAGTCGATCAATCGACCATTTCAAAAATTCATAACGCGCACTGTTCCAACGCCTGGGGAAATGATTCATGTCAGGGTCGATCGATCGACTTCCTTTGGTCGATCGATCAACATTTATTTGGGAATCGTGCTTTGATTGTGCACCTTTTCAACGTCTCTGTCGATCGATCGACATATACATGTCGATCGATCAACTTTTACGTCGCGTCCGAACAGAGAGGGGCGTCTTGGTGTCTATTTAAAGGACAGAGTGTCCTCCCTCTTCCACATCCCCTTCAGCGTTCGAAGTTCTCTGCCGTGGTCTCTGACATTCCTTCTGACATTCTTTGTGATGGCCTCATCCTCTTCCGCCCGACTTCCGCAGCGTCCTGATGGCGTTTTTTGCGAGCGACCAAAAGGTCGTTTTGCCACTAAAGAGCTGTCCTCTGAATACACTTACGATCTGCCGGCATTCCAAGCAATGCCCGAATGCGTCATCTCTCTTGCGTACATCGCTGCGCTCCACCTTCATTTCTTGATGAATCCACCTGATATCAACGTCTCGGAGCGGGTCGTCCGCCTGTTTTATCAAAACATGGTTTGGGTGGCTGCCTCAACCATAACTAATGAGGCGGCCCATTTCACCGTTTCTATCGATGGTTGGAAACAGAAAATCTATCCGCGCACGATCGAGGATGTATTTGGATTAATGGATGAGCGACCGTTGGACCACCCACTTGGTGAAGAGCTCGACCATGAGCAAGGCCCAATAATCGATGATATGTGCAATGGTGTGTATGCTGGCCGAGGGATTGCGACTAAACGATCGGCTCTTCCACGCGACATCCTATTGTGGGACATTGTCGTGTCGTGTAGTCTTTGCCCACGGGGGCATACCTCTGAAAGAACTGGACCTCGGGTGAAAGCCCTATACGGTGGCTACATGCGCTCGTGGTTGAACATCCCATGGTTTCTGCATGATTCAATGTGGCGATGCCATGATGAAATTGTTAACCCTCCTGTTGGTGACGCTGCCCTCATCTACTTCCCTCATCTGGTGATGCAACTTCTGCACCACCTTGGTTTCCCTTTTTATCTTGATGATAATATTGGGAACTTGGAATTTTATCGCTATGGGCCGTCCCAGTGGAATCGGAGTATGCGTATGTTGGGCTCTGTAGATGCACAGCCTGCCCACCCTGCCCAACAACGTCGTCGAGTGCGCCAGGAGGACGCCGCTGAGCCAGAGCCGGCGCCAGAGCCAGAGCAAGCACCTGAGCCACCCCGCAATGAGGGACCCTCCCTCGAATTAATGCAGGCTCAGATCAATTCCTTGATCGATGAGCAACAGCGGCAATATCATCACAATCTCCGTCGTAGCCGATATGATCGTTCATTTATGCATCAGTTGGGTCAACATTTGTGGCCCGATGGCTATGATGAGATGAGGGCTCGCGCACGGCAAGCAGAAGAAGAAGACGATGATTAGGATTAGGATTTCTTTTTGCGCTATTTGTGTTGATTTTTATTTTAGATTTCTTAGTATCGTAGATTTTCTTTTTAGTCTTTGAATTAGAAATTTGTAAAAAAAAAAAAAATGCAAATGCAAAATCAATCGAAAAAAAATAGAAGAGTTTTCTGTTTACTATTGCGCACTGATAACAGTCGATCAATCGACCATGACTGGTCGATCAATCGCTTTTTTTGAAAAAAAAAAAAAAAAAAAGGGCAGTCGATCAATCGACTATTCATGGTCGATCGATCGACTCTGTTGAGTCCATAATAACAGTCGATCAATCCACCATTTCTGGTCGATCGATCGACTCTGCCAATATCTTTTAAAGTCAACTTTTGTTGACTGGATTAGTCGATCGATCGACTCTTCTTGGTCGATCGATCGACCGATCGGTTTCCGAAAATTTTAAACTGTTTAGTATGTTAGGATTCTTTGTTTTACTTCGTAGACGTCTTTCATCGAATCTCAAACACTCATTTTCTATTTATACCAAACTCCCTGGATCCTTGCTTCCATCGTTTATTCATCCACCCCCTCCTTCTCATATTTCATAAATGGCCGGCAGAACTTATTTTACAAGGTCCACCCTCAGGAAGATGGAAGAACCAGCAAGGAAACGAGAACAGATCTCGGGTACACACCCTCCGTTGGATCTCACTAACATTACTGTGGTTGATCTGGACCCCTTCCCTGTTCAGTTTTTGGAAGAGCCAACACGTAAAAGCGTAAATCGTTCCGTCAAACCAACCCCATCCTTCTCCACCGATGCCGATATGATTGATTTGGATGCGCTCCCATCCCCGCCCATTATCCCAAATTTACCAAATATTCCACCAACTACTCCATTGGCTGCATTCATCCCTAAATCAATCCCCAAGGAGGTTATTGATCTCATTCCAACTGAGACTTGGGCGAAATTGTATCCGTCTCCAACACTTTGGGATCTAGCCTCGAGTAGTACGCCAAATCCTTCATCATCACAACCACCGGATGTGATTCCTAATTCCTTAAATCCGAGGAGGATCACCACTGAAATGTGGGATTTCACGTTTCCCAAGCCGAAGCCAAGTGAGGGGACCGATGCGGATGTTTGAGTGTCGAAATCAAAGAGTTTTTATGATGTTCTACGAAGTTTAGAATATTTTAGGAAGTTTATGATTAAATTTTGAGCGGTTTATTTTCTGTTCTTAGGTAGCTTTAGGATTTCCCATTTTCTGGATTGAATAAGTGTAATTTCTACTACTTTTCTTCAATAAATTTTATTTTATTTTTTCACTTATGCGTCTCACTTCCTTTGCCTGTTTGGTCTTTGAGTATTTTCATTGCAGGTTTGGGGGTGCCCCCATTAATTTTGGTTCAATGAGGACATTGCACAGATTAGGTTTGGAGGTGTAGTCTCTCTTATAATTTAAAAAAAAAAAAAAAAAAAAAAAAAAAATTATGATTTGGTCGATCAAGCGACCCTTCTTGGTCAATCAATCGACCCTTCATGGTCGATCGATCGACTGAGCACAGTGATGGTTTGTGTGGAATTTACAAGTTGATAAATTATACGATCTAAAACGAATACTAAATGCAATTTTGTTTCATTGTTCTTAGGAAAAAAGAGCTAAGGTGAAATTGACATATAAATCTTAAACCCGCTCTTGAGGAGTTTTTTATGTTTGATTTAGTTCAAAGAGTTTAAATCATGAAAATTTATCAAAATTGTGAACTGTAAGGATTTTAGTGGAGATTAAAATCCGGTGAGCTTTAGCGCCAATTTTCCGTCCTGATGAGTGCTTAAACAAACTCGAAGTTATCTTTGAATACGAATTATTCTTACATAATCTCATACATTTTATTTTGACTTGTGACTTTGTATGACATTAAATTCATATTATTGTGCTAGAACGTATCATATGTTTGCTCAAGACAAATAGATAGAGTTACCATCTTTTGAGGACGTGATTGAAGGCCATCTTTGGCTCGTTTGTGCTTAAAATACCCCACCTCATATAAATTTATCCTTCTAGTACCCCTTTGAGCCTATTGAAAATTTACCTTTATACATTCTTTGATAAGCCACATTAACCTTTACCCCTTCACCATTTCTGAAAATTCTGCTTTACCCTTCTTATTTCAGAGAAATTAGGAACGAGGGATGGAAATAAACGAAAAGAGAGTAAGTGGAGAGATACTAAGTTGTGGTGTTTACTGAGAGTATATGGCAAAAATATTAAAAAAAAAAAAAGGGGGAGAAAAAGAAAATTTGAAAAAGAATGAAAAATATGAGGTGCTGTAAGAAGATGAAATTCAAAAGAAGAAAAATAAGTGAGAAAAGAAAAAAAAAGAAGGATGAGAAAAATAGTGAGAGATTACGAAATAATTAAAAAAAAAAGGAGAGAAGAGAAATAGAAGAGTCAAAAGTTAGTTTTCTTTTCCAATTTCTCAGAAATTTTGAATCCCAACTTTCATTTCTTTCTTACCCTCACCTGAGCCCCATTATAACCTTATAAAAGACCCTCATGATCCGATCTTGCATTGCTAATTGCCTGGTGGAGAGCAAATATGTGATACCTATGGAACTTGATATGACATGCTTAGAATATACAAGTATCTGTTCTTATGAGATTTATCTTTGTTCATTGATTGCATCGTGTTTCATTTATGCATGTGAGACCTTTTTGCTTGCTTTGTATTGATCTCTCACATGTGTGTGAAAACTTACCCATCATCAGAGTGATTTTAGTTTGAGAAGTATACCTATTGTGAGGTTTGAATCAAAGCAAAAATCTATGCAGTTCACGATAAGATAAATTCTCAAATAAAAATTATTTGATCTATTGACCACATTGAAACATCTAAAGATGGGCGAAAATTTTATCTGTAAATTGAAGCATTAGTTTAGCTTAACTAAGCATTAATGGAAATGGCATGGCATGCATAGTACTTGTGGAAGAAATGTATAATGAGATCAATTAATAAATTCCACATAAATCAATGCCTTGAAGTTTGTGGGTAACTTCACTGAAAACCCTCAGGAGACAAAACTCCTCCACTAGGAATCACCTAACGGTTTAAAGGCTTGTTGCATATGCTAAATGCAATCGTGTTTCCTACGAAAGTGTCATTCTTTATTTTTCTTAGGTTGTTAGTTTATTTTTCAGTTTTGTTTATCTTCTCCTTTGCTCGAGGACTAGCAAAGTGTAGGTTTGGGGGTATGATGTGCAGTGAAATATGATGATATTTCACCCCTAAATACCTACATTTAACTATCCGATGAAAGCCATTTAACATGTTTTATATAGTTTTAATGATTTGTAGGCCTGGAGATGCGTTGAGCATGAAATAACCCAAAAGTTCAGAATATAACGTCAAATTCGTGCTACCTTGGATCATGCGGAACTTATCTTGACTTGGCGCTCAATTTGACCCTTCAAGACATCCGATTCAGAAAATTGTTAAAACACCAAAGTTGTAGAGCTCGTCGTCAGCTTTCCCACGCCGTAAGAATCGCCTCAATCCTACTTCGAGATAGAAAGTTATGGCCGAACTACCGAGACAGTGTCTGAATGCAAAGTGTAGCGGGAGTTCACGAAAATCTGGGAGGTCGATTGATCGACCCTTTTTGGTCGATCGATCGACCTAATCCGGAAGATTTGGAATTTAAAGAAACAGAATCTGATATGGTCGATCGATCGACCCTCTTTAGTCGATCGATCGACCAGGTTTGAATTTGAGTTCGAAAGATTGTTTGGCCGCGAAAATCTCGGTACTCATTTGAAGGAATAAAATCTTGGATTCAAGGAGGAAAAAGCGGCTTCTGTTTACGCAATTAGGGGGAAATATATTCTTTGAGATATATTCATTCGGGGAGTCCTTCGGAGAATTATTCTATTATTTTTCGGCATTCTTCTTTTTAGAGAGTTCTGTTTTACGGAGATTTTTCATATTTTTTTCTGCATTGTTTTTATTCTTCTGTGTTAGTTTTTTTTTTTCTGCTTTTCAAATTGTAAGGGCATAGAGTTCCAGTTTCTTTTAACTCTCTTTTTAATATTCATTTTGAGAAAGAAGATAAGTCTTAGTCTTGCGTTTATCCACTTTCAAGAAAGGATTGTATGAATTGGGAATAAAAGCTCTCTGTGGAAATTGTTAAAGCTCTTTACGGTATTTTAAATATTGATGTTAATGTTTATTTACATTTTAACCATGTTATTTACTTTCACTATGTGTGGCTAGTTTCATTAAGGATGGGGATCTAATGAACCCCATCTGAGGTATACATTTATATTAATATAAATCTGTGATTGAGATGTCAGATGTTGTTAAAGACCCTAATATTCATTGAAAATGGTGAAATCATCATTTCAGTCCGAGATCTAGGAGCTAATCATGCCCTATGATTTCATATCTGTAATAATGATTTTATCCTAATTATCACCCATCTCGGGGTGAAGTTTTACCATCATCTGAGGTGTGAGTGTTAATCATACACTCATGGGGTGTTAATCATACATCTCCTTGATCTCGGATTGATAGTATGACTTTATCCCAGTGGTGAGTTCCAATCACGATCTGAGGTATGGGTGTTAATCATACACCCATGGGGTGTTAATCATAAATCTCCTTGATCTTAGATCGTACTTTGAAAATTACCTTAGAGATTGGGTTCTAAATATTGTCCGAGGTGTGAGTGTTAATCATACACTCATGGGATGTTAATCATACATCTCTGTGATCTCAGATCTATATTTTAGAACTCACGTGTGTATAGGGCAGTTCTTCTTTTGAGATATCTATTAAAGATCTCGCATCTCAATCCACAGATTAATATTTTGTAAATGATAAACCTACGATGGGAAGATTTAGCATCTCAATCCTTATCTTTCATTAATTGTCACTACGTCAAAATAAGGAAAAAACCACTTTAGCAACAAAAAATAAACCACTGTTTAAAATAACGGTATAATATTCCACAGCTTAAAATAGTGGTGTCACTTATAAAACAGTGGTTTGTATAAGTTAAAATGCTATCACGTGCCTCATCATGTGCAACTCCATCGGGAACCTAATTCTAAAACTCCTCTCTTGTCTCTCTTTATATCTATTCCTCCATTTTTAGTTTTCATCTTCAACCGTAGCCTCTCTCCCTCTCCCTCTCCCTCTCTCTCTCTCCCTCTCTAAAACATGAAACCCTAATCCATTTTCTCTATTGATCCAGCAAAGGAATGCTCCGACTATAGATTCATTCGTTTGTTGATGAATTTGAGGAGGGGCGGATGTCAGATCTAGTGGAATTGAAGGAGGTTTTTGTGGAAGGATTGGAGATTCAGACTATGAGGAGTTGTAGAGGCGAGATCCAGCTACTCGAAGAGCAGATTCAGAAACGAGTTGGCTCCGTCTTCGAAGCTTGCTAAATCTGGTGGAGGCAAACAAAAAAGGAAGGTTAGTGGATCTGAAAAAACAAATTATGGGTTGATTCTCCAACGACTTCTCTCTTGCTCAAACTCCCACATCTCAGCAATTCGTCAAAGCAATTCTAAATCTTTTTGCTCTGTTATCTCTGTATTTCTGCAAAAAGCATTCTCAATAGGTTTTTCTGCCCTCTAACTTCGTTTTGATTTTCAATTTTTTTAATTATTGAATTTTATTTTTTCAATCTTTCTAGTGGATAATTCGTGATTTTCAGTTTTTTTTAATTTGTGAATAATTCATGATTAATTCAGAGAACCTCAAATTAGTGAATTTTCAAAAAAAAAGTGAATTTGGATGCAATATGCATAGCACTGCAGATGCTACCTGAGAGCCATTGGAATCACAAAGTGCAGCTGATTCCCCTTAAAGATCAATGCTTTGAATCTTGATCAGGAGTTCTTTTTTTTCCCTCCTTTACTAACCCAAAAAATATCTCTGTTTCATTTTCTAATCCCAAATTTAAGCATTTTAATTTTAGTTGTTAGTATCGTTTACATTTCCTTTGTGAGAACTCTTTTCTGAACTCAGATCCCATTTAAACTATCGCTTGCAATCTTTCCGCAGAGCTTATCCTCCTTGACAGGAAGAGACTCACAATTTTTGTCCACCATCCTCTCTTAGATATCCTTCTCTATTGGTTGATTTCATCCTTTTCCCCAAATTTCCCAACCCTTTGAGAGATCATCACATTGAGAAGCCTCCAAACAAGGGCTCCTTCCACTGGCTGCATTGTTGTTATTCTCGGTTTACCTTCACGAACCTCCGCTCGGGTCGGTGGGCTCAACATCCTCTTTGATTCAATACATCTCGAAACTGGAAGTTTAGAGTGTTGTAGGAACCACAAAACCAGTATCCAGTCCTCAGAATGATCGTGGCATTCCCATCATTTCATACATTGATATTAATCTCATGCTCCACAAAATTTCTCCATTTTAAAAAGTATGTTTCAAATGGATATTGGAGTAGGAATAGGAATAGACTCAAATAAGTGTCAGTTTTGTAAAGTTTAGAACTCAAAATGCTAAGGAAGACCAGTTGGCATGCATCTATGATTCGATATGCACATGCAATCCATCCCCATTCCACAAAAGAGGAGCTATTGGTGAAAATGCATTGTATACCAAGGACATAATTGGCTAGTCAAACTGCAATTTGCTTCTCTGAGTATGCCATTGTCATCTTTCACACTTTATCTTTTGTGCCTAGGTGCCTAAGCTATTTCGCCACTCAATTGAAACTCACAAAAACTAGTAGTCAAGCTGAACTAAAGCTTATTTTTGCTATTTAGATGGGGAAGATAATCCACATTGATAGACATTTTGATTGATAAACATGTTTGTATTCGCAACATTTTGAAAAGGTTTATATGCTATGATCGTTCTCCCAAAGTAGTCACCTTTATTCTTCTTCTTCTTCTTCTTCTTCTTCTTGATAGTGCCTAGCGACAACTACTCACCGTATGCAATGATACATCTATTGAGCGTCGGTTTAACTGTAGTATGTTCTCAGTTTATTTAGATCATCAGGATCTGATTTTGGGTTTATACAATTACGATGAAGTATCTATTGACCAACCATTTTAAGGATTTACCAAATAAATTAGCATCACGATTACATTGCATGCTTTTCAATGCTTTAGTTTGAACGATAATTTTCTTTGCTGTATTATATAATTTATAAACCTTAGGTGCTTGAAATGAAAATTTTGTGTATGTGGTAGAAATCATTAGTGCGGCAATTCTTGCAACTGATTCTACAAACCTGAGACAGAACTTTTCCAGCGACACCACTTCTTAAAAATGCTGCTCTTAACAGTAGTGCTTTGCAGAAATCACTTTTTAAAAAAGTTGAGCCACGCCAAAGGACCTTAGTTGCTTGGAGGGTTCATTTGGCTGAGCTATAGTGTCTTAATTGGTTCTATCTGTTGCAACTGAGTCTCAGTTCAACTTCTCTACCGTGGTCACATCTGTTTCACCATTAGTTGGCCTAGTCTCTACTGGCATTGATTCATCAATTACCTAGGGACAAAAATGAGATGACTTTTGTGAGTTGAGAGTAGAGGGTTCATATTTAGGAGAGCTAGGAGCCTGGGATTGACATCTCAACCTTGAAGTTGAGGTTGTGATTCAACCTTCTGGTGAGGTAATGGGCTTAATTCTGAGATCTTAAAGTCATCTAGTATCTAGACTTAGTGTGGATGCTTGCATTGAGCTGATAAATTGAAAATTATTTTTTACTATTTCAATTTTTCTAAATCTTATATGGATCAAATTTAAGATAGAACTTAGATACCGATTTCCTTAAATGTTGTTCAGAACTGGGCAAGCCACTTTCATCTGCTGTGGGCTTTTATATATCCGGCATTTGTTTCAAATTTGAATAATAGCTACTACAAATGTTGTGAAATGAGACGAGAGGAGATTGAATCACTGCTAACTTGTGATGTTTCACTGAATTTTGATGGTTGATTTTGAGGGCCATTCCTTGATTATCTTTTTTACAAGGAATTTGGAATTTAACTCCACTTGCTCTGTTTTCGATAATCTGAAAAGTGAGGAACAGTCCGGGTCATTGACAACAAAGAATCGGATTGGGAGGGTACTAGCTAATAGTTTTCGAGCCAGTTCGATCCAATTTGCTCAGTTTTTGGGTTGGGTTCTGGTTTTAGGTCAAAACTTGTGACCCTACGTGCATCTAAACAATAAAAAAGAATCAAATCGGAGGGAAGTCTAAACTATTCATGCAATATCCGGTAAAATCACGGAGAGATTTCAGCAATATAAATAAAAAGGGTTAATGACTTATCAGGCGTCTCTCGCATGCATGTATGTTATTGTGGGCCCGACTCTCCTGATCATCATTGAAACACAAAAATGGTGTCTAAATGATCTTACACTATCAATGGTTTAAGATGTGGGTCATCCATATATACCATCAAAGGGTTAGATTATAGATTGAAGTGCCATAGGCCCAAAATGGTGTTTTGGAGAGATTTAAATCATCCGATTTGTGGGCTATAATGCCAACCATTGTTTTCAGTTTTAATGACTGATATTAAAGTTTATCGATCATATGGTTCACATCCACCTATAGGCATGTTTCTTTGGGCTGAGACATGTTCCAATGATAGATTGCCACTAGGACAATTTAGATGGATCACAAATGTGAGCCACATGCAATAGCTTAAAAATTGAGCCTGGTTCCCAAAGACTTCTCGCTATATCTACTTGAAATGAATACTTTTCGAACATTCCCAGATTAATATAATCTTCACCACAAGTATGTGAAAGCACGTTTTCGTTAATTTATCTGTTTCAGTTTTAATTTAACTCAAATATACTATTTAGATGTAGCTTGTTAAAGTTTAAAACCCGACACACAACTCCGAGTCAATGAAGGCTTGAGACCTGAGTATAACAACCCAAACTCAGTCGCTTAATAATGAACAATTTTTTTGGCTTAAAAAAAAATTCTGTTGTAATCCAATTTTTACCTTGCAAGTACTCACATCAGTCTTTTGATAGTTATCTTTTTTTTTTTATTTAGAGAAAGTTACCTATATTAATTCAATCAGGTTTCAATTGAGTCTAGCTGACTTGCTCAGTTTAGCATAGTATCAAGTTCTTAAACAGTGTGTGTTTTCATAATAATGTTCCATTAAATTAGTTCTTCCTAATTAGATGATTCTTAGTATAACTGAAGCATTAAAAATGTGCAAAACTTGTGATAAACTGGCAAAAACTCTTAAAAAACATGATTGTGTTTAGTGGAATCTGAAACTGCAATTGTTACAGTTAATGTAGTTACTAAGGTAAAATATTATCATTATTTTTTACCTGATTTCTTGTCCTTTCTTCTACAAATTCTTACCTCATCTATTTCTCCGTGGTGTCTCTTTTTTCGGTCGAAAGTGAAGGCGAAAAAGGAATAAACTAAATGCTTATCCTGTTCTTACCAAATTTGTGATAACTTATTAGATTTGATGCATTTCTAAATTTCTAGGTGATGGAGTCGCATCAAGCAAGCAAACAGGACACATTCGGAACAGCCAAAGCGGTCATCTCGTGCTTCCAAAAGTTGGGTGTCTCATTTGAATTGGATCAGGTGAGCCCTGAATTAAGCCCAAATCTTAAAATTACGAGGCATTCAGATTTTTCAAAACGCAAAATGTGTCTGTTTTAACTTGTAAGCTCCTAAGCTCTTATCCATAGCATGGAGTGAGCCTCTCTTTGAATTTTCTGAGACGTACTAGAATATGTTCACAGTTAGTGAAACCATAGACAGATAGATACTGTTATATATCATGAAAGCTTTCTGTATAAACTATTGGATCTTCTGTATCTTTTGTGCTTATTACTTGACTGTCAGAAACTCTAAAGTATAATGAACTCCACTTGTCTCTCTAGCCTCTTTCGGCAGAAAGAAAGCCGCTCCTTTTGAGTCTGTTCCGTCCGGTATTAGATTAGATGTTTTTATAACCAAGATCCACCTCCCACGGTGAACATTGTGTTCACTAGTTGCCATCGCTTAGTCGATTCTTTTCGCCAATCGACCTAAAGCCTTTATTTTATGGCTAATGAAGATTCAAGCCATTCTTGTTTCATAGAGATGGTTAATGAATTGATATGAAGTAGTTTTAAGTCATCTTAGACCGGTCGATAGGTTCACGTGTGACTGGTTTAAGTCTTAGATCGTAATAGTTTAGCGTCAAGTCTCGAGACCACATAATAGTTTCTCAATGATATGACCATTTTAGTATCACAAATAATACTTGGGATTTATTATTACACTACTTGACCGTCAATTCTATATCAATGAGGCTGCTCATACTTTGATAAGCTCAGAACAAAGTTTGTATCTATTGTGTCCAACCAATTATCAAGAAACTTCGGATAAAATTGTTCTAAATTCATCTCTGAGAGTTTCCTTTCCAATAGCACCTCCACTAGCTTTTCGATAGCTTCTCGATTATTCCTTATGTGGTTCTTCGCAACTTCGTATGTCGTTCTCAATAATTTCCTTTCTTGCCTTTATCGATATCTTCGCAAGTTTTTCCGACATGGAATTCCATGCTAGCATTCTCAATACAACATCATCCGCCTGCATTTCATCTGGATCTCGCCAATGCCCATGGCTCAATCTTGGACATCCCAAACGTTGTGACCATCTGATCAGTAATCAAAGATAAACTAATCGGCTGTTTAAAAATGAAAAATAGTTATCATCGTCCACAATTAGCATCAAGTTGTCAACAGACCATATCGGGTTGTGTCAAATCTACGTTGACCCGGCTCGAAAAACTGGGTTGGGATGGGTTGGTTCATTAACCACTAATCCCCCTCAAACCCCTGTAATATACATAGTTTATCAGGTCAGGTTGGGTTGCATCAAAATTTGCCTGTTTCAACCCAATCCAGCCTAACTCGACCACCCGAAGGTTGAGTTGAATGTGTGTTTTATATCAATGGGATTGATTTATTTGTTTTTTTTTCTTCTCCTTTACTTTTTAATATTCTGTTTTCTTTTGTAGTGTCAAAGTTCTTGTATAATGAACCGCCCTTGGGGTTTATCTTTTGTACTTTCATCTGTTGGCAGGTACTTTCATTTGTAAGATTCCTGTGAAAATTGTTCTGTTTAATCTTCTCTATAGAATAAGCCTTGCTTCTTCTTTAGTATCACAGATCTGTGATTCTTCTTCATAAGTTGATGTTAGAGTATGATGCAAAAGCAATCTCTGTTAATTATAAAACATAGACAACTGTACTAGATCTTTTGGTGGCTGTAGAGTAAAAGGTTACCATGTTGGGTATACCTCAAAGTTTAAGGCTTTTGTTCTATTTTGATGTTTAAAGAGACATGTAAATTAGTGGCATAAGTATTAAGCGTTAAACTGATATCTCATACATTGATCTAACTTTAGGTGCTAAGTTAGATCCTTTATTTTAAGATGATAGATCACTATTGAAGCAGCTATAAAATTTTGTTAGCTGTTATGGCCACAGCTATTACAGCTAACAAAATTTTGTTATGCTCACATCAGCCCCAGCTTTATCCATGACACCGGCCTTAAAATTTCCCCAGCACTACCCAACCACTTTCGAACCAGTACCTTAGAAATGTGATTTGAACCCATGCTCTTTCGTGTTTTAGTATTTGTAATGTACATCTTTCATATCAAAATCTAGTAAGATTCAGGTTCAGATCTGCGATTTCTAGGTTTTTTTTCTTCGTTTATTAATTTTTTTTTTATTTTTTTGGCAGACGATCAATCAAGCCGCGATGTGTACTGTAGCAGATTATAACACCTATCCTCTTGACACCATTTATAGCAATTTCATCAATGCTGTAAATGGACGCAAAGTCCATGGACTGCTTTAACCATTGCCAAACGCTACGGTGGATACATTTAATAAGGGGTCTGTCATATGTCCATTGTCTGATATTCTGATTGTTGCTGTATGAGTGCATTCTTATGATGGTTTTTGCCTTAATATTTCTAGTCAAGTTTCATGTAGTTCTATAAGAATGGGACTTTCTATGGTCCAATCCCTTTTATTTAATTATTTATTGATTGGAAGGCGTGTATGATTTATTAAAAGCGGATCTATATCAGAATATAATGAAGCATAGATATTTGGTTACTCAGCATATGGTACATCTATTGTTATTGTGCTTTGAGGCTATTGAGAAGAAGCATACATGATATGGCTTTTCTACCTTTTTTTGGTTTTTTTGTTTTCCTTTTTTTCAATCTTGTTTTATTATTTTTTATGCTCTGCCATAATATTCTTGAAGTCCACGATCACATCTTGAAATTGTCTTCAAAAGAAAGAGAGAAAGGGTGGAGAGGACCAAAGCAGAGGACTTTGATGCCAAGGAAGGGGAGTTACTTAAAGAAGACAATGAGCAAGAAGAGGAAGTCTTTGATCAAGTTTGTCTTCAAAATTTTCAATTAGTTATTATGTTTTATTTTTTATAATTTTATTTAATGAAATTTTGTTACTCAGTAGTCTTGAATCAAATTTTGCATACAAAAGTCATTCATGTGTTCTTAACCTAGATTCTTTTCTAAATACAAAGTTGGTGACTACTTGGGTACTTTGATCAAAATACTCGAGGCTTCTTTCTTGCCTTTCTTTGATGAGCTTTCTTTATAAATAACACCTAAGTGGGTAAGTTTTCATACAATGTATGCCTATATATATATATATATTCTTTATAATGGTGTTTTAGGATGATTGAGCGTACTTTCCAACTTCTGCACTCATGATTGTTAAAATTATTTTCCGTGATGAATATTAGGTTTTTTGTTTATTTGTTTGTGACTTTTGAGTTCGTACTCTCCTTCAATTGTGACTAGGTGAAATCCATATGTTCCGTGATGAATATTATTATACAAATACGCCATTTGGTCTTTATTTTTCAGAGGTACACATACTACTCTTCTTGCAATGGATTTGTATCGTTTTCTTTTGAAGCTTATGAATCTTGAACTTGATGAACAGGCTACGATTTGTGTTTTATGAGACGCTAGTTTACAGGGCCAAACTCAATGCAAATTGGAAGCATTCCCACTCTCAAAGCCCTGTATGTGTTCAAACTTTTGTGAATTGAATTTGGAGCTTGATCCAGTGCTAATCTTGTTTAGGGTCCTAGAGTTCATCATGGTCTGATTGCCTGATCACTCGTTTGTTTTGACCATAGTTCATCATGGTCTTCAAATCACAGAGGAAACTTGATGAAATCACTTGCAGTGATGCCACATGTCCAAAAAAGTGACCTGTGAAGTGTGAACCAAGTCGGTTGCTGCTCGGCTCGGGTACCTATACATTTCAATTTATAGCGTTTCCTGTGAAAATTAATTAAATTTATTTTTTGTAATTTAGTGTTCATGGTTAGGCTGGGTAGATTTTATTTTATTGGATATTAATCATCGAAGTAAACCTACACTGCCCCTCCCTGTTCTTATCTTCCTTATACTTAAAAAGCCCACCTCAGAAGAAAGTCCACTACCGATTTGATAATAAACCTGGCCTCTAGGGTATTTACTATATAGCACTTGCCTCTAGTTCTTGCTACAAGCATAAGTGCACAACCAAGCCATAAGAACACCGATGGCAGGGCAGAAGTGTCCCTCACTGTTTTGTTGAATTTTACTTATTTAGCCTAAGAATCTTTTTTATTTTATATTTTTTAATGAATTGACATAAGCTTTGCTATATCCTAGTTAGCTTTGATGTTTGTATAAATATCTTTGAAATTCATTGATCCATCCTCATATGTTTAACCAGTGAACTGGAGCCCACCCGAGGTGTTATGTTGGGTCAACACCATAACCTATTCTCCGAGTCAGTCAATATAGGCCTCATTAAGGTGTGTATGGGTCCACTGTCCTTCAGCAGACTCCAGCTCCCCTGCTCTCTCCAAAGCAGGTTTTATCTACTCTGGAGGAGCGCTCGTTTTCTCACTTAAAACAGCTCTTTGCCAGTGAAAATGGGGCAGGGAGCTGGTATACCAAACGGGCTTCACTTAAAACTGCTCCCCTCTAAAGCCAAAGAGCTGCTCGTTGGCCGGGGAGAGCTAAGCCAAATGCAACCTAAAAATTTGTTTTCATTACATTGGCTAGATAGAGTAAATAAATCAGTTTCACATAATGCTAGATAGATGGGAGCTTTATGCATATTGTTAACACAGTTAAAAGTAGATGATGAATTTTTTTAGTCAAACTTCCTTGCTTCACATCATCATGATCTTTGACAATAATCTCAATGCTTCTCTTTATAGCAATTTTAGATCCATTGGTGTTCAGCTTGCTACTGCAATAATTAGTAGCAAAATTATGTCAGAACCAACTATGGGCATGATTTGCAATAATTTTGGGGCTGAACTAGTTCAAAGCATAAAAGTTGAAGTGGAGTTCTATTATCTTTGATTACTTGCTAGGAAAGTTTCACAAATTTATTGGGGATGAGAAGTGTAGTTAGTTAGCGGTTGTAGGTATTTTATTAAGTAGAGCATTAGTTTATAATTGTTCAGGAAAGCTAATGAAATTCTGTAACTGATATCCCAGTTAAATTAGAAATTTGAAAGAAGTGGAGTTCTATTTTTAACTTAGATTTGTATGCATCGCTTCCCAGGTCTAAACAAACCAACAGGTTTTAGCCGTATGTGATACAAATTTACGACTTCGTTCGCTCCCCTGCCCTGTTTCTACACATCTTTATTCCTCCCTCCTTTTATGAGTTCATTGTTCATGGTTATCTTGTTGTCCATTGATGGATGTGCTCATCATTATTTGCATCTGGTTAACAAAGTATCTTATGATGAAGTCATATATATTGTAAATGCATCGCATGTTATTAATGAGCCCAGCCATCCATCCACATTTTAAACCACCCAAGAATGCTATACTTGATTCTGTTTTCTTTTTATCGGAAAGGTAGTCAAATAGTCAAATTGGAGAATGATAGCCCATGCAGATTTGAAGATGGCTTAATTTGATGAAAGGATTCGAAAACTACCCACGAGAGACAAATGTGTCCGTGTCGTCCATAAATAAATTTCAATTTCCTCTCTCAGATTGAGACTTTTTGGTGAGATATAAGTAGGATCCACTAATTAGTGATAAGTAACAATGCATTTGTAACTTAAAGTTTATGGAAAACAACCAGTTGATGGGACCCATTCCTTCGACCTTGTCTCAGACCCCGAACCTGAAAGTTTTGTAAGTTTTTTATGAATATTTTTTTCCTAAGTTTTGCTTACCAATACATCGGTTTAACAATGCCAATGCCCTGTCCAGGGACCTGGCCCAAAATAAACTTGGTGGTGAGAGATGTGTCGGCACTGTATTGTGATCATTGCACAGAACATGCTAATGGGAATCCCGTAGTTGTGATATTGCAGTGTTAACTTTTTCCAAACTGGTTTTGTAATAGAAGACTGCCAGCAGGTTGTGGTTTCAAATTCTGTATGTGCATTAGACTGCATCAGATTTACTACCGTCAAATTTTATTGCAGAAGACCTGCAATAAAGTGGGAGACTTTGAAGGAGCGGGAGAAACCGTATTCATGTTTATGTATATGTACATATGTCCACCTATATCTACGCTATGTGGTGGAAGTGAAAGTTTACGGTGGCAATGAAATGTTGCAGCTATATTGGGCAGATTGTTGATGCGCACTTCACAACGTAAGGCCTGGTATGTGAACACTAATTTGTAAAAATAGTTTATAATTGTATCAAGGAAAAGAATTTTTGTTTTAGAAGCTTGTAAATGTTATGGGTGTTATATAGTCGGGCTTATTGCATTAACTTAGGTCCTACCCTTGTGTTCCTTTTCAGATTCTTATTTGATCTTTTTCGCTATAGGTATTTGATTGTAGAATTAAAAGTAACCTGTCTTCTTGTTTATGCTAACCTACATGCATGAGATCATAAACAGGTTCCCTTTTAGACTCCTATTATTGAAGCTCTTCTATTTGTTTAGGTTGGTGATTAAGTCAGTTTCTTGGATATTTCTCATCTGCGTTTTGAGATAGATGTGCTCATATGGTGGTGGACACAACTAACAGCAATCCGGACTCACCAAAACTTCCCCAAAAGTACCATGGATATAAGAAGAGATGAATAAATTATACATCATTTAAGATTAGCAAGTGAAAACCTTAACAATAGTTTTGGAGGTTCAAGCCCCTTAAAGCTCTTTTTGCAATTGCAAAAGGCTCTTCAACAGGAAAATATGTATATGTTTCATCTATTTAAAAGGTGCAGAGGAAGACTCTATTGTTTGTGTTTATATTGTATAATGAAATATGATGACCCAACAAATATTGTGAAGCAAGTGTCAATATCGGGTATTGGTCCATCTTGGACAAGACATATCTGCCGATACAGATATGGCATCGCCGATACTGTATCGGTCGATATTTTTATTTTTTTTGGGAAAAAAAAAGGTAATAGAAAATTTTTAAAAACAAATTGGATTGGTCAGTATTGGCCGATACCGACCATTATCGGTTTCGATACTGGTACCAAGGTGGTATCGGTGTCAAAATCAAGGTGCTCTCGGCCTCAACCAGTACTGACCATTATCGGTCCGGATACAGAGGTGTTATTGGGGTGATATCAGTATTGGTTCTCGACAAAACCGCTGATACCTATCGTTATCGGGCGAGTTTTGATTCCATGTATCGAAGACCAACAAGCTAAATGTGTTCCAAACTTGATGTCATTATATTACAAAGTGTTTGGCCTGCCATATGATTGAAAATGCTTCTAAGAACAATTTATATCATACATGGAAATACCTTACCTGTCATGTAATGATGTAAAATATCAAACTCTCATTCTTTGTGGAACAAAATCCTCTCTTGTATTGTTCGTAGTTCAAAATTAAATATTTTGTCTTTCCAGGTGTCCAAAACAATAGAATCTAACATGGACTATTGCTAATAAAGTCCACTGTCTGCATATAGATTATAGACTCGGAGGATTGTGGACTCTTTCAATTTTTTTTTATATTGCCATTGCAAGATGTTTCTTGAGACTTTGAGCAATTAGGCAATGCTGAGATCTAACTGCTTGAACCCTATATAGATTTCAAGTGGTTATAAAACCCTTGAATACAAGAGAATCTGATGAAGAAACCATAATCACAAATATCATATCGCCTTAGTATATGCATGTATATACCTAACTTCAATCAAACATTAGGTTTCTGATATGTTAGGTTTCTGTATGTGTACTTCTTTTCTATGTTACTATGTGGTTCTTATAGTTTGATTTTTTCCAAGGACCTGATGGTTACCTGAAAAATTAGTGGCTTCAGCAGTTATTCTGTACCATAGGTACTAATAATCATCTATGCTGACATAATATGAAGGTCTCTTGGAGCTTATATGGTTGCATCCTTTGTCCGATTCAATCTTTTGGTTTATGCTTTATAATAGTTAAGTTCAAGAGTGTAAACAGACTGGGATGCCCTGCCAAGCCTTCTTGCCATGGGCCGGTCCTTATACAAGGATTTGGTCTGGCAGGCTGGGCCAGCCGGAATTTGAGGCTCAATAATTTACAGGCGGGGCCGACCAGGATGAATTTCTAGTCTTTTACACTAAGGCCAGACTGAAGCAACTATGCTTGACCCATTTATGCTATTCTGGGCTGAGCCTGAACCTATATTAAGCCTGGTTAATAAGTGAGTTAGGCTTGGTCCTGAATGCAAACCCAATTAATAGTTGGCCCATTTAAGGCATGGTCCCAACCCAGACCAGCCCATTGATGCATTCACATCACTACATAAATTTTTGCTCACAAAATATATATCATCATCATGATCATCGCTCTGTTCCATCTATCTAGGGTCATATATATATATATATATATATATATATATATATATATATATATATATATATATATATATAGTATATTGATTGGGTTCGCAAACAGAAAATGAGACTCCATCACTACAAAAGGGGTTAATTGTAAAGACTCAAGTCGATGATGAAAATGATCTTTTTGTACCACAAAACTTAACGCAAGCTTGTCTTTTAGAAATAATGTAAATCTCGTGAGCTATCATCTCTCTTTCTACATGTAGAGCTCCTTAAATAATTGAGCTATGCAACTTGACACTTCATCTTTAGAATGTTGGCATGTTGAGAAAACATAAGCATACCATCACAAAGATCTAGGTCAAAAATCCTTATTTCGGATATAATTATTACACTATTTGTATATTTATATATTTCTTTTAATATCAAGTTAGAAATATATAATTATATTTCTTTTAATCGTTAGGTCAAAAAGTTATATTAGCCTAATTTTTCTATCTATATAGCAATACATGTGAAAGACATATTTTGTTGATAAAATAATTTTCTTGAACATTTTAGTAGTATAATTTTATAAATAATGATATAATATCTTGACATAAATATATTTAAACATGGTAATATAATTGTGCAGGTATTAATTGCGTGTATCCATCATGGTTCCTTGATGCATTCAACTATGCTATTATGCGACCAATATGGATGTCCCGAATCGAGTATCGGTGGACTGATTATTTGGACCTTCCATTTGTGGAAAAGGTAAATAGTACTTGGTTTGGTTCATGCATAACTCTAGTGTGACTTGAATCATGTGATCAAGATTATATATCTATATGTACAACTTCCCTTTGAATGGCTGATCTCATAGGAGTAGATGTTGACAAAGGAAAATACATGGATGGTATTGATTATCATGTATATGAATTATCATATACCAGTATCAAATTCATGATGCATTACTTTATGACGCTCATCTTTGTTATTATCATGATTGTTGCATGAGACTTTCTGTATCCAAGAATATCAAATAGCGATTTGCCCTTGGCGGTACATGTTACTTGGCCGTCACAAGGAAGATTGAAATTATCCATGTGCCAAGTGCTGATATTGGAAGCGATATCTATATCGGAAGTTGTCAGCGGTCATTATCGCAAGGTTCAAAATAAAGTCGATATCGATCGTGTTGTTTTTTTGGCTCTAGGGTCGATACATTCAAATGTATTGACCCATATATATTAGTATCGTCAATAGATATGTGCGGTGTATCATCAATACCATTTCATATCATCGATGCGTGTCGAGTCTTGGGTGGCGATATGTCGAAAACCGAGATTTGAACCTTGATTTTGCCGCCTACTTGGTGTTTATATTTATTGTTTTGGTCATCCATTATGGATGCTCATTTCATTTAGCTAACCCTTTCAAAGCGAAGTAGAGAACTAAACCTTAATTTTGTAATATTACCTTGTTTTGTGGACACATAAGGCCATGAATATGGTAAGTATTCTAAACCAGATTTGTGATTCTAAAAGGATATAGATCATCTAATTCGTAAAGGATGTAGAATCTATTAGCCCGGAGGATGCTCTTGAGTTTCTTCGCTTTTTGTAGTGAGAAGTCATCAATATCTCAATTTAATTGCTTAATATCATAAATATTTAATTACGCGTTCTCCTTTTGATTTCGTGCAAAACTTTTGATTTGAAGCCCACCTCAAACGGATCACTAGGGGACGGGGATATTTGGCGGAGGCGAAGCATATATATTTTTTAATTATGAAACTAGGTCATGGGGTCCTTAGATTGTTAACTCTTTTTTTTTGGAATAAAAGGATTGAGCATGTAAAGTTTAAAATATTTGATTGATTTGAAAGGTTGGATCATAGGTTGAAATGCAATATTTTGTTTAAATAAAAGAATTTGGCATCTATTTTATTTATGGATGTGCTTGAATATGAGATTAATAGCTTTTTTCTTTATATAATTTTTTTAAAGCATTAAAATTACATTAAAAAAGTATTACAAAAAGCATAAAAATATTGCATTAAAAAAGCATAAAAAATATTATTTTAAAAAATTTGTATAAAAATTGATTTAATTTTTTTAAAAATTTTGTATAAAGCATCGTTATCTAATAAAAAAGGAGTGGTTTATTTTACTATACAAAGTGGTTTTTGAACTTAATAAACCACTGCCTTGTATAGTGGTAAAAAACCACCTTTTTTACAATTGTTTAGGGCGTTTTTGAAAAAACCACAAAGACAAGAGTTTTTGAAAACCACCTTAAAGCGTGATTTTTTGGGCTTTTTCACGTAGTGTGTTTAAATCTCTTAGATTTCGTTAGTATTTATCTGTTTTATCAAAAGTTACCAGAATTCTAGGTTGAAGAAAGACAGGAAGAGAGAAATGAAGATTGTGCAACTGGTAATAATGGTGTTGACAGCCATCTTGGTGATGTCTGCCTCCTCTGTTGATGCTCGATCGGCTCAACAACCAGTTGGTTCTCAAAGCTATGGGCATCAACAGTGGCAAATATTACCACCATTTTAGCTAAATCTAAGAAATAAGATGTAATATGTGTTCATACATATCTTCTTTATTTTTATATTATAGAAGGGGTGAAAGGAGAGGTCAGAAGGACAAAAATATAAAATTTTCATTTAAAGAAAAAAACAAATATTCTCAATTCTTGTTAAGCTTTTTTTTTTTTTTTTTTGGGATAACTTAGGATAATCTCAAGCTTACGCTTGGACTAATCCCTAAGGGATGATGCCCTCTCCCCCACCATATACCGAGTACTTCACAATTTACACACCCTATGGGGAATCTTGTAATGGCCAAAGGGAGACTCCAACACACGATCTTACGACCTATTGGTAACAAATCAAAGTCCCCAACCAACTGCACCAAACCCTCATGGATCTTTTTAAGTTTTTTTCTTTAAATGATTGAAAAATTCGGAACACCGAAAAGCTGAATATCTTTTAGTATTTCTCTCATCCGATCTCCTTCTCTCTCAACACTTGTCTCAAACTTGCTATACAGAATATATAACTTGATATTCTATTGGCATGTGACATCTTTCTATATTTTCTGTTCAGTTTCTAACGGTACCGGTGAGAAATTGTGCGACTCTTGCCGATGCAGCACACGATTTCCTCCGGACTGGTGGTGCTGTGATGTACGGCCTAAATGCTACGATGCTTGTGACTTTTGCCTCTGCACCAGAAGTCTGTCAATGTGCCGATATAAAAGATTATTGTGTAGCAGAAAAGGTGATAGGTTTTTGCGAGTTTGCTATCTAACTTTTAATAAAATATGTAAGACATAATAATAATGTCAAGCCCTTAGTGGTTGCTCTGCATGTATCAATTGATGAATATATCCGTTGGTGCGCTATATGAGATCTCTTGCCAATATAGGTAGCTGTTTCAAATGCCCTTCCCCAAAAGTTTGTTTTACCCTATTTTGTTAGCCTTCCAAATTTGTAGTATACCCTAGGATACCCATGAATGTTTGACTTTTGTGGTGGCTCATGTGGGAGCACGATACTGAGATTCGTGAAAATCAATTATTCATGTGTCCTTAGGTACCTGATCCACAGCTTAGGTTTGTTGCACCCATCGCTAACTTGAGTGCACCCCATCTCTAAGGAAATCAAAGCATGTGCACATGGAGGCCTTTGAATGGGCCATTCTCTTGAATCCTTTAAAATTTGAAAAACCTTAGGCATCCGATAGACAATACATTTTTCTGGTAGAATATTAGCCCTAAAATGAGTTTTGACCAAACTGGCCAATATTAAAGTAACTTTTTTATAGCGTTGAACCAAATAAGAGTACCTTTATTTCTCCCACATAACACTACAAAAAATAAGAACATTAGCGACAGCAAAAAACTACCTCTATTAATAAAATAACTACCATTAATACCCTTACCACTAATAGTCTTAATAGCATTTTTGTTAATAGTGGCAATTTTTGGGTGTCAAAAACTTGAAGTTCACGCTAATAGTCTTATTTTTTTGTAGTGTAATCTTAAAGTTAATCTTGAAGTTCACCCAGTAATGTTGGTGTACAACTTTTAAAAATTGAATTTTTAAATCCACCCACTTATTTGTATGAAGATTTTTTAAAGGATTCACCCACGTAAATTCTTTCGATACACCCACATATTCTTCCCGCTCGATAATGACTATGCCGGTGATGCCAATGCCTACATCAGTGATGCCGAGAAAGAGGAAGCCCACCAAACGTCTTGATACCCTAAGAAGAAGTCATGAAATCCTGTTGAAACCTTAAGAAGAAGACATGAAACTCTCTTGAAACCCTAAAAAAAATAAAATAAAAGTCAAAAAAGGAGAAGAAGAAAAAGAATTCAAAACTCATGTACTCCTCTTGAAAAATCCTTGAAAAAAAGGAGAAACATGAAGAAAAAAAAGTGACTGTGTTTGAAAGTGGGTACACTACAAAAAAACAGATTATTAGCGACAGTTTTTTAGAACAAAAAATTACCGCTATTAACAGAAAACTATTAAAGACTATTAGCGGAAAAGGTATTAGCAGCAGTTTTTTGTTAGTAGTGACAGTTTTGGCTGCCGCTAATAGTCTTATATTTTGTAGTAGTACCCATTGTGAGTAGTTTAAAATAGATGGTGGGTACCTACTGTCAGTTTTTTAAATCTGACAAAGATTTTTAAATCCGACGGTGAGTACCCACCATCATTAGGTACCAACTGTGGTTTGAAGCTGACGGTGGTACCCACTATCAAATTTAAATTGCTAACAGTGTACCTACCGTCTAACAATGGGTACCTACCATCAATTTTAAATCACTCACAGTGGGTACCTGTGACAGTCCGAATTTCAGCTCCCCCAAACCCGCGCCATCGTTATAACCCTTTAGGTCGTATCCTATTCCTCAATGAACACTTGGTATATCCACACCACAATCCGACATAAAACACATCTAACTACACAGATATTAACCCTGTTCTATATTAGATAGTCCATGCTTGCAAAAGACGGTTCAATCGTCATGCCAATCGCATGAATAAAAGAACCGATCCGAATCACCGGAGACACAACCAAAAGTCACATAGGGATGGTTCACAATATTAGATTATATTTATTTTTTAATTATTGTTATTCTAAAAATATTATATTATATTTTATTAAATTTATTTGATATTATTCTAATTTTTATAAAATTTAGATTACATTTAAAATTTTATTTGATATTATTCTAATTTTCAAAAGATTAGATTATATTTTACCAAATTTATTTGATATTATTCTTATTTTTGAATATTTATTTGATATTATTATTATTTATGAATATTTATTGGATATTATTCTAATTTTTGAATATTTATTTGATATTATTCTATTTTTTGAATATTTATTTGATATTATTATAATTTATGAATATTTATTTGATATTATTCTAATTTTTGAATATTTATTTGATATTATTCTAATTTTTGAATATTTATTTGATATTATTCTAATTTTTAAAAATTTATTTGCTATTATTCTAATTTTTAAAATTTTATTTGAAATTTATTTCATATTATTCTAATGTTTTATGGGACATATCCCATAATTATGGGGCATACCCCATTATTTTAATTATTTTAATTATATGTGACCCATAATTTTAATTATTTAAATTAAAATTAATAATAAATTTAATTATATGTGACCCATATTAATTTTAAGTATAAATTATATGTGACCCATATTGACCTCATTATTTTATTAATTATATGTAACACATATGATATGTGACCCATATTAATTTTAATTTTAATTATATGTGACCCATATTGACCCCATTATTTTATTAGTTATATTAATTATTTTGTGACCCATAATTTTAATTATATGTGACCCATAACTTTAATTATTTAAATTAAAATTAATAATAAATTTAATTATATGTGGCCCATATTAATTTTAAGTTTAAATTATATGTGACCCATATCGACCCCATTATTTTATTAATTATATGTGACCCATATGATATGTGACCCATATTAATTTTAATTTTAATTATATGTGACCCATATTGACCCCATTATTTTATTAGTTATATTAATTATTTTGTGACCAGTATTTTTAATTACATGTGACCAATAATTTTAATTATTTTAATTATTTTAATATCTACCATTAAATATGGTAGATATTTCATATTTATGGGTAGATCTATCAAATTTATGGCTACATCTACCCTTATATAAGGTAGATCTATCATATTTAATTGTAGATATTAAAATAATTAAAATTATTAAAATTATGGGTCAATGATAAAATTTATGGCTAGATCTACCCTTATATAAGGTAGATCTACCCTTAAATAAGGTAAATCTATCTTATTTTAACATTTAAAACGAAATAAAATGATAAAATACATACCTTCGGCGTTGATCCCGAGCTTTTTTGTGCGATTCGGCGGCGATTTAGGGTACAAAAAAGTAAAAAAGAAGAGAGGAAGAAGAAGGAAGAATGAAGGAGAGGAGAAGAGAGAAGCTGCAAAAAGTGAGAAAAAAACTCAAACCCGAGCCTATATTCGGCTGAGTCAAAGGGTGGGTCCCATGGACGATAATTTCAGTCTTGTTTAAATTTTTAATTTTTTTTTAAATTATCGAACGATAATATGAAATTATCGTCCGATAATTTCATATTATCGTCCGATACGGACGATGTAGGCGATACTTTGCCCGTATCGGACGATAATTTGAGTATTTTATATAAGGTACGATACATACCCTATGTATCGTACCGTTGACCTCCAAAACCGATATGTATCGGTATCGGACGATATTTTGACTTATGGGGGTACCAAACCGAAAACTGAAAAAAATCTTTCGGTTCGATTTGGTTCAGTACACCGAATCTGCATCCCGATTTTCAACTTAGTAACTATGGAGTAGGACATTAGGTACTTGCACCAAAATTGGGTAGTGTAGGACACAATGTGAACATGTGCCTAAAATGAAATTATTGATGGGAAAATAATGCCTCCTCACCGACATTTAAACACCAAAATGGTGCTTCAATGATCTTATGATATTAAAGTTAGATTTTTTTTTCTCATACAATTGAAGCATGATTTATTATAGTTTTGATGAACATTAGTGATTAATCTAAATTTTTCAAGTGACAATCTATCCATGAAACCACTACAAAAAATAAGACTATTAGCGGCAGTTTTTAACTGCCGCTATTAACAAAAAAACTGCCTCCAATACCCTTGCTATTAATAGTCTTAATAGCCTTTAATAATTTTTTTATTAATAGCATCAGTTTTTTATAGTCTTATTTTTTGTAGTGAACATGTCTCATCCTAAAGAAACATGCCCATAGATGGATTTGAACTATTTAATTGATGAATTTATTATCAGTCATTAAAAAAACAATGGTTAATGTTATGGTCCTTGGATCATTCGATGGCTTAGCTCTCCTTCAAATACTATTTTTGGAAATGTTGCACGTCAATCTATGGTCTATCGGTACAATCACCAGCCCATAGCTTAAACATTTGATGATGTGAGATCATTTAAACATCATTTTGGAGTTTATTAGGAGAGTTGGGTCAATTATAGATGATCTATTAGAGGCTCATTATAATCTAGTACATGCTCATTTTTAGGTGAGTTTGAAGGTAAGTTGACTAGTTGACTTTTAGTTGGCACGCATCCCAAAAAGAAAATGTGAATGATGCTTGATGATATGGGATTCATGTTCACCTTTTGGGACGTGTGCTAAGTGGAATCAACATCTGACCGTTGGATGGTGCCCTATAATCTCAAGATCTATTGTGTGGACGATTGGAGCAAAAACAATTTATATCGTTTGATTTGAAACAGTCAAGGGATTTTTTTTTTGGTTAAGTGAGGTGGGTGTAGCAGAATGCGGTTTAGCTGTAACAACAGCCATATTTAATATTAGACCCTTGCAGATTGCTTGCAGCCCCTAATGAAGATTGCTTGCAGTCCCCGGTGAAGGCACCTTAATCACCCACTGACCCATCAGTACGTACTACTTTTCATGAAGTCAGTGATCAGTTTTGCCCAAGAACACTGCTGCCTTGTGACATTAATTATAACACGGTAACTAATATTCCAAATAGATAGAATTTGACCATCCGCTCGCATTTTAAGCATTTCTCCTTTTCCATTCTAATAAGGTCTTCAGAGATTTTCTTAAGACAAATGCTCTTATGAGCATCCCCCATAAAAAAAACTTCCTACTCCTCTCCTGCCATATGGCTGCTGGAAAGCCAATTTTTATCATTTTAGAGTGTTTCAACCCTATAGCTTTACTAGCAAAAAGTATCTGTTGTTGGAAATAGTTTCGTTTATTTATTTATTATATTTTTAATTTTTGTGCGGTTCAAAATTTGCATTATCTAGTAGAGGTGGGATAAGATTGGGCAATTCAGGGCAGCAGTAGCACATGACTCTTCTACCTAATCCAAACCTAAAACATGAGTAGCATATGAAACAAAGTAGCACATGACTCCTCTACATAATCCAAACCGAAAACATAAAACTAAATGAAGATAAAGAAAGGATACTTTTATTTGCACCCATCGAATCTTTGAGAACACCTAAGCACAAAATCATTGAATGCTTTAACTTACAAGGTGCAGAACTTTTTCTTCCAAATCTTTCACACCATATATCTATATATCTTGAGATCATCCACTTACCATTAAGCAGTCATTTTTCAGTTCCATGTGACAAACATCCAAAAAAGTAATCGAAAAAACTACGTGGCACACTACGCACAAACTTGATTTTCAAATCATCTTTTGGGATACGTGTCATGTAGCATAAAAAATTGACCACTTGATGGCATGCCCATAATCTGAAGATCTACTTTGAAGAAAATTGGGATGAAAAAGAATCTCCATTGCATGATTCTAAGCAATCAATGGTTTCCCACAGGTACCCTCAAAGAAACAATGGGTGCAAATAAAGGTATTTATAATATGATAGATAGGTAGGTCAAATGAATAAGGAATTGCTTTAAACGTGTGAACTCTGAAGAAAAGATTAAGGGTATGTTCGTTGCACAGGAATAGGGAGAAATCACACGTAATCTGGTGAAATTAGGGGTAATGGTCGGAATTTTTACGCGGCCTAACTTCTCGCTCGTTTCACCGTATTCCACCCTCGCAATCGACTGTGCAGATTGCCTGTAATTTTTTGAGCTTACGAGCCCAGGGCCTCATAATAATATTATATTACCTGCAATTTCCGACGCAGCCACACAACGGCTATATTTATTACAGCTCTATCGCCCTTCCACTGTAACCTTTAGCTCCCCTTCAATGGCTTTTTTGGAGTTCATAGCAGATGTGGATTTTGCAGCCGCTGATCGTCAACGCTAGGGGGTATAAACTGGTGACTGTCTTGATTTTTGCATGTGAAAACTGTTGACTCTCTTGAACTAGAAGATCTCGATCATGTTTATGCCCAATCTTCAACAAATCCTATCATTAGATCATGAATCCCCAACCTTCGTCTGACCATCAAATGATTAGACTTATTGTGGCAAGGATTGGGACAAAAAATGATCTCAATTGTTTGATTCAAAGCAATCAAAAATTTAATAACATGAAACTTGAGAAGGAAGAACGTTGAAATTAAAGGTCCCCAAAAGTATCTCTTACAAATCTCTAACGCTTCTCTTGCACCGATTGGTATTGATGGATCGACTTGACCCGATACTAGATTGACTCCGACAAAATTTTCGGCAGGTTAGATGCATAAAATTGACTGGCTTGAATAAGAGGATGTATATTGTTTTTCTGTAAAGACCCGTATTTTGAACCCGAGTTAGACTAACCCTGTGTGTGTATTCGGCTCGGCAACCGACGTCACCATTTGTTTTGGATTTTTATCTAGATGTGATTGTGCGGACAAATTTTAATTTAGAGCCCATTTGGACCCTCGTGCGAAAGTTGTGCACCGACCTCGGTGTAGCCGCTCAACACCGGACTTGAGTTTTAAAATTAGAAGTGTATAATACATAAGATGTGTGTGTGTATTTTACTTTGTGAGCAATCCTATTATAAGAAGGAATTGCATTCCCGTATTATACTAGGTTTTGTTAAGAGAGGATAGTTACTCAACCGTATGAAACTCCTTCTTCTCTCTTCTTCGATCATCGTAGGAGATCGGTTTAGAAAACCTCCTTCTCTAGAACCCTCTTTGTTGAAAACACTTAAACCTTAGAAAGAACTTGAATCAACCTTGGATTCGTAGTTGGCTTTTAGGAGAGGTTGAGATCATTGGGGGCGTGCTGGAGTTGTCTCTGTGAACTCGTGGGATCGATCGCGGCGCGAATCGTTGAGGAAACCCGTCGGTTTTTGTCATCGCTCGAGCGAGGTATCACCGAACTCCGATATTGCCTTAGTATTTAAGTCATAACTTATTATCCTGAACTCCGATTGAGACGATTCATTTTGCGTTAGAAAGCTAATAGAAAAATCTACAACTTTCATGTTTTGACCAACTCATGGATCAATCGTCTTGATGGTCAAAAAAATATGAGAATGTTACGTCAAATCGCTCGAGCGAGCTATTATCATCGCTCGAGCGAGGTATCACCGAACTTCGACATTGCCTTAGTATTTTAGTCATAACTTTTTGTCCCGAACTCCAATTGAGACGATTCATTTTGAGTTGGAAAGCTAATAGAAAAATCTACAACTTTCATGTTTTGACCAACGCATGGATCAATCGTCTTGATGGTCAAAAATATATGAGAATGTTACGTCAAATTCTAGGATTGGCGCAACTTGCCTGTTTTGACTTGTTTTTGAGGAAACGCTTAAATAGGTCTATATTATTAGTAATTAGAGTTTATCTTAATGCATGAACGTATATTGTGATGCAGATTGAAGGCGAGAGGCCATCAATAGGACCTTGCTTGTGACAGCCCCGAACTTCTGTGCTCAGAAATCCGTGCCATCAGGATCATACACTGGATGATCCCTAGGACAAATCACACAATATCTGTATATAAAGCGGAATTATACAGATACAATCCCACAGCGGCAAGCAGAGTCATCTAATGAATCAATCTAAAAGTAAGAACAATAGAGAAATCTTCATTTATAAATGTAAAAAGTATACATTCTCAAAAAGGAACCAAAAAGAACCATCGGTGACAGACATCCATCACCCAAACAATGGTTCCCAATGATGGTTCCGATAGAATGTATAATAACACTATAAATAGAAATAAGATATATACAAAAATTAATACAAAAGTGGCCACCAGGCACACATAATCCAAGGTCTCCAACAAAACATACTATCCCAAAATGTCTAAGCTATACCCAGTCTATGGGTAAAAGTCGTCAGCTGGGGTGTCCGTCTCCTCGTCCTCAACCTCAGCCTCAGGATCAGGCTGATAGTCTGGGTCGCTCTCAGAACCGGGAGCTACCGCCTCAGAACCTAAATGTTTACAAAAACAGGGTGAGCTACATCCTAGCTCAATAGAAGAATTCCAAATAAAATTGCATTCTAATTGCATAACATGGTCATCAAAGAACAAGACTGAAATTATGCAACAGATGTATAAATCAGGAGACATTTATCCAAAATAAAGACGGAATTGATGAATACAACATATAATGACTTAGTGTAGTATACTTAAGTAACTCCGTGAGTATATAGCGTGGTAGCGATTTGGTCCGATGGATAAATCCCAACCATAAATCGTTCACATGAACAATTTGAATTGCAACAATGCCCACACAGGTGCAATTGTGCCGAGGATTACAAAGCAAATGCACAAGTGTGCCGAAAGCGGATACACCGAGTCGGTGGGATTTTTACTAATATTAAACCTCAAATCACATGCATACTTATCATACTTAATTAATTGATTTGGATGTGGATGTCAAATGTCGGATCAAGTACGAATAGAATGCTCATACATATGCTAAACATGCTTTTAAAAGCAATTAAACTATGCTGAGATATGCATGACAGATGTAATCCATGAGATCAAAAATAAATACAATTTCGGTTGAATTCCCCTACCTCGGATCAAGTTCCTTCTAAGCAAATCCAAAGCTTTTTCAAGGCATCTTAGTCTGATCCTAGACCATAAACATGTTACTCTAAGTGTTAGAGTGACAGATTGTGAACTGGCACAATGTCCAGTGGTTCTTACCTATAAATTTTCTAACTGTCTGAAAACAGGGTTTATTGATCGATCAATACCTTGTTGATCGATCAATGAACTCTTCATTGATCGATCAACACCCTTGTTGATCGATCACCAAAGCACAGCTGTTTGTATATATCATACACCATTGATCGATCACCATGTTGGTTGATCGATCAATAGGTTCTGTATTGATCGATCACCACCACTGTTGATCGATCAATACCTTGATCGATCACCAATATTAGCTCAAAATTCCCCAACTCTCTGCCATAATGTTTCCTTTATCTTTGATTGATCGATCACCACCACTTTGATCGATCAATTTCATACTTAGTGATCGATCAACACCATTGATCGATCAACAATGTCAATTTTTCAGTCATTACTGGAGTCCACCAACCAATTTTTTTTTCTAACTTATTTTACCTCCAAAAATTCACTAAAATATTAACTATTCATATAAAACCTATATTTAGGGCATCCAACTGCCCATTTTTAAACAAGGGAGCTCACCTCTATGTGGGCCCTTTCGGGGTTTTGGCAAATCACTTCGAAAGAGGGTTTCGAATCAAGCTCTCGGAGTTTATCACCGATCCGAGTTCGACGAGCAACCTTTTAGCTCTGGTTCAGCATGCATACACTTCACACACACACACAACCCATACCTAAGCTTAATCCATTGGTCTCTACATACCCTAGCTTAGGAAACTCACCCTTCAATCTTGCTAACCCTGTTTTTATACACAAACCCTCTTGCAAACCCACCTAGCTACAGACTCCTTAGCTGTTAGAGTAACTAGGTCAAGGGGAAGAAGAAGAAGAAGAAGAAGAAGGAGAAGAACTTCCTCTAGGTCTCCCCTCCTTCCCTTATAAGCTACCAACTGAAATATCTTAGATATTTCAGTTGCTTCTCAAATTTTGATTTCGGTGTGAAACACCAACATGTCGATACGGCGTAGTGTACCGTCTCGACATCATACTCAACTCGGATCGAAACGAGTTTTCATACGTGAACTAACCTACTTATAGGCTAATATTATTTCTATTAATATTATTTTCAAAGTTTTAAATTTTCTGTCTCGATTTCGTCGCACGTACATCGATCTTGATTATTTTCTGGTTCAAATTTTCTGGGTCATTACATTATCCCCCCCTTAGGAATTTTCGTCCTCGAAAATTGACTAAGCAGTGGGGCCACATGAGATGGGGTTCCGAAAGAAAACCCACTGATGAACATACAGAGACAAAGATATAAAAGATGCGATGCTAAGAAAATATAGAAAAGCAGATAAGGTAAAGAGAATTTCAAAATAACAATAAAAATAATATCGGATAAATAGAATAACAGTAAATGAGTATGGAATACAGGAACATCGATGGTCCACTCGCCAGATGGTCCGGTCTGAGAGGCCCGGCATGGTGGGCGGGCGAGAATAGGGGTGTAAGTGCGAGGATCGACAACGTGCTCACGGGCATGCACAATCATCGGGTCAAGTCGTCATGTATACTGCGCATCAAGAGCTCTAACATGCCCTCGGCGTGAGTCGAGCCGATGAACCTGACGAATGCTCAATCCCATCCAAGCGCTCATGTATGTGTTTGTTACCTCGAGGACCGCAGCAAGAAGCACGTCAAGAGTAACGGTGGATGGGGCGGGGCAGGATAGGGCAGGGTGTAGGCGACGTGTGAAGAAGTGGTGGTCGCCGTGATGGGGTAGCAGCAGGTCGAGGTAGCACCTCAGGCTGAGGTGGCTGATCAGATGGGGCCTCCCCACTAGGAGCTGGTCCAACAGTGCTCCACCTCGGGAATAACAACGGCTGATCGTCGTCACCCTCCTCCTCAGGCTCGGGTAGTCTCTTGACCAAAAGATTATAACTCTTGGTCCAGTCTTTTAGTTTAAAGACTTTGGTGTTGTTGGTTAAGCGTGGCTCATTAGGAGCCAAGCTATAGTGCTCGCGTAGAGCAACATATTGCTCCACCAGCTTTGTGATTAGGCGAGCATAGGGGATTTGTTTTGTGGCTCCCGCCTTCGCCTTTTCGGTCATAAGGTCGCGGGCGGTGATGATGCCCTCAATCACGACCTCGGCCATAGGATACCAGCGGTCCTCAAAGGCCGAAAAGAGGGCCATCTGGACAACACCAGTCCGTGAGGACTTGTGCAAAAACGGAACAAGTGCACACTTGAAATAAGTATCAAGCATCCACAGTTTGTCGGGTAGTTGGGCCCTAGAAATGGATTGGCCCTTTCCATGCTTTCCGTTGGTCATCTTGGCGATGACATCAGCAAAAGGAACATCTTTCTCATACGGTGGCGCCAAGCCACGCGTATCAAGGTAAGCGGTTGCACACTCTAGGGCAGCGGCAACATGGAATCGGTTGAATTTATATTCAAACCCGTCAATGGTAGTGACGAGTCGGTGTCGGGAATCCCCCCAACGAAGGTTTTGGAAAAAGAGCCGCTATGCGAGGGCAATAGTGATCATGAAACGGCTCAAGCAAGGGTTTTAACCTAATTTTTGAAGGTAGCCCTTGGCCCAAGCCATTTCGGGGCGATCATCATAGAGAGTAGGAATAAACCTATACTCGGGTAGAAAGGTTTTGGAAGCCCACCACTCTTTGGGGACTTCACGCTCGATGGGGGCCGGGATGGGTGGAACCACATCCGGAATCGGTGCCATGGGTGGCACGGTCGGTGGAGGAACGGGAATGGTGGGCGGTACCGGGGCACGAGCCCGAGATGTGGGTACCTTACGCGAAGCATTCTTCGTGCGAGGTCCCATGGTCAAATCCTTACAAAAGAATTAAAATAAGACTCGAAAGGAAGCAAACAAGAATTTTACCGGGTGAATGGAGCGATGTCCACGCGAATCAAGCCGGAGAAAGGATGGGAATGGCCGGAAGTGAGTCGGAAGGGAAGTTGAAAGGTCGGAGTGCAAAAGCCCTTTGCTCGTTCACGTGAATAGGATAGAGCAAATGACCGTTCAAAACCCTTTTTATAACACATAAGTGCCCTGGTGATCGATCAATTCATTGGTGGTTGATCGATCACCACTAAAATTTTTAAGTTCAAAAACTGAACCCGATCTGTTGATCGATCACCACATTCAATGTTGATCGATCAATGGTCCACTTGTTGATCGATCACCAACCTCCCTGTTGATCGATCAATGGACCTGTTGTAAAAAAATTTCTCGTTACAATCGGACCGTTAAAATGACTTAACCGTAATGGAAAGATACCGGTACATGTACATCACATACATGACCCAAAATATACGACAAATCGAGTCGATGAGATAAATCTAATCATCAAGTTATAATCACGATGATGAATTTAGAAACAAACTCAAAAGAAAATTCACCTTGCGCACTAAGTGAACAAGTGTGGATACTGTTCACGGATCTTGGCAGCACGTTCCCAAGTGGCTTCCGAAGCAGTATGATTCCGCCATTTGACAAGTACTAGCGGAATTAATTTGGTCCTCAAAACTTGATCCCGTTGATCCAAGATCTCTATCGGTTCTTCAACCATGGTTAGATCTTCTTGTAAATCAATCGGTTGAAAATCCAAGACATGTGTCGGATCATGCACGTAACGTCGCAGCATCGATACATGAAAAACATTATGCATGCTCGCCAACTGTGGTGGCAAAGCAATTCGATACGCAACCTCGCCAACCCGTCCGAGTACCTCAAAGGGGCCAATATACCGAGGACTCAACTTTCCTCGTTTTTCGAAGCGCATGACACCCTTTGTTGGCGATATTTTTACAAACACATTGTCTCCAACCTGAAAACAAGTGTTAATTACCTAACTAATTACTTAAACGAGAAAATCGTAACCTCGGGAATGCCTTAAAGGATACCTGAAACTCTACATGTATCCGATGAAGATCGGCATAACTCTTTTGGCGACTTTGAGCAACCCTCAATCTTTCGCGGATCATCCGAATCGCCACGGTTGTACTTTCCATGATATCAGGTCCCAAAATGAGTTTCTCACCGACTTCCTCCCAGTTCAATGGAGATCTACATCGACGTCCATACAAGGCTTCATAAGGCGCCATCCCGATACTCGACTGATAGCTGTTGTTGTAAGCGAACTCGATCAAAGATAGATGTTCATCCCATGAACCTTGAAAGTCCAACATACAAGCTCGCAACATATCTTCGATGATCTGGTTCACTCTCTCACCGCCCATCCTCGAGGATGAAACGGAATAACTCCAATTTAGTACCCATACCTTCTAAAACGCCGCCAAAATCACATGTATAGAGCGGATCTCTATCACATACTATATCGACCGGTATGCCATGTAACCGGACTATTTCCTTCATGTACACCGCAAGCTTACTACGTAGCGTGGTAAACGAGTGTATGGCAAGAAGTGTGCGATTTGGTCAACCTATCAACAATGACCCATGGCATTGTTCTTCCTCAATGTGCTTGGCAACCCCAAGATGAAATCCATAGAAATGGCTTCCCATTTCCATTCTCGCATCGTAGAGGTTGTAACAACCCTGGATTTCGATGGTCTACTTTCACCGCTATGCGGACCAAACATCGAGACACAAAATCGCTACATCTTTCTTGATCCTCTCCACCAAAAGCAGCTTGAGATCTTGATACATCTTGGTACTCCTGTGATGTATAGCATACGTTGACTTATGTGCTTCTTCTAGAATAGTTTCCTTAAGATCTTTATCACCGGTATGCACATTCGATCTCGAAAGAAAGTACCATCATCCTTGATGGAGAAATCAGTCGAATCCCGTTGATCACATCCTTGCGAATGGCCATAAGCTCATCATCAATCATCCTGGAGCCTACGACGTTATCAAACAACGTGGGCCAGATTACCATGGTAGCCATCAATGCCCTGAACCTTTGACGCCTATCAATGCATCGCACAAGGCCAGTCCTCAAATAGATGCCACCTTTGTATTCCGGTGATAAGGTGTGACAATGAAATAAGACTTTTACTCAAAGCATCTGCCACAACATTGGCCTTCCTGTGGTGATACCGATGGAACAATCATAATCTTTCAAGAACTCCATCCATCTGTGACGCCGCATATTTAAGTCCTTACGGGTAAACAAATACTTAAGGCTTTTGTGGTCGGTGAAGATATCAAACGTCTCACCGCATAAGTAGTGCCTCCAAATCTTCAAGGCAAAGATTACCGACCAACTCTAAGTCATGAGTCGGATAATTCTTTTCATGCTCCTTCATTGTCTAGAGCCATAGCGATAACCTTCTTGTCTTTGGTTGAGGACACAACCCAAACCACCATATGATGCGTCACTGTAGATAGCAAAACCTCCTCTGCCAGAAGGTATTGCCAACACTGGTGTTGTAGTCAGACGCGTCTTCAATTCCTGGAAGCTCTTCTCACCGATCGATCAATCAAATCTAGCATTCTTCTTAGTGAGCTGAGTGAGTGGACCTGATAGTTTAGAGAACCCCTCTACGAACCGTCTGTAGTATCCGGCCAACCCAAGAAAACTACGGACCTCTGTTACTGTCCTCGGCTGTTCCCAATTCACAACGGCTTCAATCTTAGCCGGATCCACTGTAATACCCTTTGCAGAGACGATATGACCCAAGAAACTAACTTGGTCAAGCCAAAACTCACACTTACTGAGCTTCGCATAAAGTTTGTGATCTCTGAGGGTTTGCAAAGTAACATGTAGATGCTCTTCATGTTCTTCCTTTGTCTTGGAATAGACAAGGATGTCATCTACAAATACCACTACTGATGTGTCCAAGTGTGGTTTAAACACTCGGTTCATCAAGTCCATGAAAGACGCAGGTGCGTTCGTCAATCCAAATGGCATAACAAGGAATTCATAGTGCCCATATATCCGGTTCGCCGTCTTCTCAATGTCTTCAGCTCTGACTCGCAGTTGATGATAACCCGACCGCAAGTCGATCTTCGTAAAGAACCTCGCTCCTTGCAATTGATCAAACAGATCATCGATTCTAGGAAGCGAGTAACGATTCTTAATCGTCATCTTGTTTAACTGCCGATAGTCGATGCACAAGCGCATTGAACCATCCTTCTTCCTGACAAACAATACTGGTGCTCCCCAAGGAGACACACTAGGTCGCACAAAACCTTTGTCAAGTAGTTCTTGCAATTGCTCCTTTAGCTCTTGTAATTCTGCTGGAGCCATCCGATAGGGAGCCTTTGATACCGGTTCAGTGCCTGGGATTAGATTGATTACGAACTCCACCTCCCGATCTGGTGGTAGTCCCGGCAAATCCTCAGGAAATACATCGAAATACTCGCATGCAATGGGAATCTGTGATATAACATTTGGCTCTTCACGTTGCTCTTGTAAAAAGGCTATATATCCACTGCATCCACTCTTCATCATCCTCTTCGCCCGAATAGCGGATATCAACGGAGCTACCTTAGACTTCACTCCGAAGAATCTAAAGGATCGCTCCTTTGGAGGGCGGAAAACTACCATCTTCCGAAGACAATCCACACTTGCGTGGTAAGCAGATAGCCAGTCCATTCCCAAAATGATGTCAAATCCTTTCATATCTAATGTAATCAAATCGCCTGTCTCATGACCATCTCGCCACTACCATCGATGACATTACAAGGAGTGCATTCAGCACTACCACTGTGGGATTGACACTGTCAGGATAAAATCTAGTTGTTCTGGAGTGGCACTCAATTCCTTTGTAAATTGAGGCCGTACGAAAGAATGTGTGGAGCCTGGGTCTATCAGGGCTCGTGCTCTATGGAAGCAAATATCGCAACTCCTATACAGTTTCAGCTCACCTACATACCAATATCAACATTACTGTAACGTTTTAGATGTGTAGGTTTATGTGTACTATTATAATCAAAATAAGTCAATTAATTTATATATTTCAAATTTTCCAGTTCATTATATCAAACAACACCATATCTCTTGAATTCTAATCATACCTTGAATGACGTCATTTGATGTCAGAGCATCGGAGGCGGATAGCATAAGCCCACCTTGAACTACGTGTCGAGATGATCGTGATCGTCGATACCGATCCGGACCGCTCCTTGTTGTCCCTTCCTTCCTCCGGCTCGATTAAATGGCCCAACTTGCCACACCAAGCATGCCCTGTCTCTCTCCTGCAGTCCTCTGTCTTGTGTGGTTTCCCACACTTTGCACATATCGCGGCCGGAGTGAAGGACGAGACTCTTGAAGGTCCCTGAGTCACTGAGGCCCCGCTACCAGAGGATCCAGCTGGTCTAAATGGCCGTGAAGAAGTAGATGCAATGAGACCTGCAGTATGAACTAGGTCCGAAGAAATGAGGTCTAGAAAATCTAGCCCTCTTGTTTTGCTCTGTATCCTGAGATTGCCCTTGGAATGGTCTCTCTCTCGCCTGCTTGTCCCTCCAAGAGAATTGCTTCTGGTTTTCTTCTTCAGCTATGAGTGCCTTGGCCATCACTCCTTCATATGTCTCCATTTCCCACATGGCGACATCCTTTTGTAAATTTTGTCTCAGCCCCAAATTTGAAACTTTCTCGCCTCATCACTCAGAGCTACGTCTTTGAGGTGCAAATCGAGCTAATCTATCGAACTCAGCTCCATAGTCCCTGACTGTCATTGCACCTTGCTTCAGCTCTATAAATTTCACCTCCTACTGATGCCTCACAATTTTAGGAAAGTATTTATTATAGAATACTTTCGTAAACTCCTCCCATGTCCAAGGGGTGTGAGGAAACTCTCTCTGTCTATTTTGTGACACCGACTTCCACCAAGGTCCGGCGTCACCATCCAGTTTGAAAGTGGCCCAACGCACTTTCTCTACGTCGCTGCACTGTAACACTTCAAAGAGCTTTTCCATCTCTTCTATCCATCCTTCTGCCTCAATGGGATCCGTTTGACCTGAGAAGTTAGGAGGTCTCATTCTCCTAAACTCCGCAAATCCACCAGGCTGATGGGGTGGTCTAGCTGCCTATTGAGCTAAAGCAGCTGTCTGCTGAGTGACGTTGGTAGCTAATGCTTCCAACACCTGCTCCATCCTCTCTTAATTTCTCCTTCTACCTCCTCTGGGTCCCAATGGAACCGCATTTGCTTGTGAGAGGAACTCCAAGCCCCTCGACGAGCCTATAACCTCGGGCACATCCCTCAGAGGAATCTCTCGCTGACCTGTTCTACCTCTGCCGTGCCCTCCTCTGAACTTAGGGCCCATACTGGTCTGTCATTGTGAAAACAACAACATTGATCAGTACATATAGATTGTAAAAACAATCCGTTATGAACCCATAGTTCAACCTAAAGCCTAGGCTCGACATTAACCAAGCTGCAACTTCGTGCTCAGAAATCCGTGCCATCAGGATCATACACTGGATGATCCCTAGGACAAATCACACAATATCTGTATATAAAGAGGAATTATACAGATACAATCCCACAGCGGCAAGCAAAGTCATCTAATGAATCAATCTAAAAGTAAGAACAATAGAGAAATCTTCATTTATAAATGTAAAAAGTATACATTCTCAAAAAGGAACCAAAAAGAACCATCGGTGACAGACATCCATCACCCAAACAATGGTTCCCAATGATGGTTCCGATAGAATGTATAATAACACTATAAATAGAAATAAGATATATACAAAAATTAATACAAAAGTGGCCACCAGGCACACTTAATCCAAGGTCTCCAACAAAACATACTATCCCAAAATGTCTAAGCTATACCCAGTCTATGGGTAAAAGTCGTCAGCTGGGGTGTCCGTCTCCTCGTCCTCAACCTCAGCCTCAGGATCAGGCTGATAGTCTGGGTCGCTCTCAGAACCGGGAGCTACCGCCTCAGAACCTAAATGTTTACAAAAACAGGGTGAGCTACATCCTAGCTCAATAGAAGAATTCCAAATAAAATTGCATTCTAATTGCATAACATGGTCATCAAAGAACAAGACTGAAATTATGCAACAGATGTATAAATCAGGAGACATTTATCCAAAACAGTACGGATACAACATATAATGACTTAGTGTAGTATACTTAAGTAACTCCCGTGAGTATAGCACGTGGTAGTCAGATTTGGTCCGATGGATAAATCCCAACCATCGTCGTTCACATGAACAATTTTCGGAATTGCAACAATGCCCCACACCTGGAGTGCAATTGTGCCGAGGATTACAAAGCAAATGCACAAGTGTGCCTGAAACGGATACACCGCCGAGTCGGTGGGATTTTTACGGAATATTAAACCTCAAATCACATGCATACTTATCATACTTAACAGAATTCAGATTTCGGATGCGGATGTCAAATGTCGGATCAAGTACAGAATAGAATGCTCATACATATGCTAAACATGCTTTTAAAACAGAATTAAACTATGCTGAGATGTGTATGACAGATGTAATCCATGAGATCAAAAATAAATACAATTTCGGTTGAATTCCCCTACCTCGGATCAAGTTCCTTATAAGCAAATCCAAAGCTTTTTCAAGGCATCTTAGTCTGATCCTAGACCATAAACATGTTACTCTAAGTGTTAGAGTGACAGATTGTGAACTGGCACAATGTCCAGTGGTTCTTACCTATAAATTTTCTAACTGTCTGAAAACAGGGTTTATTGATCGATCAATACCTTGTTGATCGATCAATGAACTCTTCATTGATCGATCAACACCCTTGTTGATCGATCACCAAAGCACAGCTGTTTGTATATATCATACACCATTGATCGATCACCATGTTGGTTGATCGATCAATAGGTTCTGTATTGATCGATCACCACCACTGTTGATCGATCAATACCTTGTTGATCGATCACCAATATTAGCTCAAAATTCCCCAACTCTCTGCCATAATGTTTCCTTTACTGTTTATATAAATTGATCGATCACCACCACTGTTGATCGATCAATTTCATACTTAGTGATCGATCAACACCCTGTTGATCGATCAACAATGTCGAATTTTCAGTCATTAATGGAGTTCACCAACCAATTTTTTTCTAACTTATTTTTCTTCCAAAAATTCACTAAAATATTAACTATTCATATAAAACCTATATTTAGGGCATCCAACTGCCCATTTTTAAACAAGGGAGCTCACCTCTATGTGGGCCCTTTCGGGGTTTCGGCAAATCACTTCGGAAGAGGGTTTCGGATCAAGCTCTCGGAGTTTATCACCGATCCGAGTTCGACGAGCAACCTTTTAGCTCTGGTTCAGCATGCATACACTTCACACACACACACAACCCATACCTAAGCTTAATCCATTGGTCTCTACATACCCTAGCTTAGGAAACTCACCCTTCAATCTTGCTAACCCTATTTTTATACACAAACCCTCTTGCAAACCCACCTAGCTACAGACTCCTTAGCTGTTAGAGTAACTAGGTCAAGGGGAAGAAGAAGAAGAAGAAGAAGAAGGAGAAGAACTTCCTCTAGGTCTCCCCTCCTTCCCTTATAAGCTACCAACTGAAATATCTTAGATATTTCAGTTGCTTCTCAAAGTTTGATTTCGGTGTGAAACACCAACATGTCGATACGGCGTAGTGTACCGTCTCGACATCGTACTCAACTCGGATCGAAACGAGTTTTCATACGTGAACTAACCTACTTATAGGCTAATATTATTTCTATTAATATTATTTTCAAAGTTTTAAATTTTCTGTCTCGATTTCCGTGCCGGGCACGTACATCGATGCGGTTATTTTCTGGTTCAAATTTTCTGGGTTATTACATTGCTTGACTTTGCATAACTCCGAGTTTTAGGTAGGAGAATCTCATCTTTACAGTATTTTATTTTAATTCGCATGGATATTTTGAATTAAAATCTTTGAACTTGCATATGCCATTGAAATCACATCTGTAAATTGAAATTGATATGAATGACTAAAAATCTAAATCTACCTGAATCTTGAAACCTGAATCTGCTTAAGCTATGAAGATCTGAAATCAAGAACCTGAACTATGTATAAGAGACTTCCATCTGATTATATTAGTATCTGCATTTGTTTTATGATTGACCTGAACGACCCCTCAAAAATTCCTGAACAACTTCCTGGCACAAGTTTCCCTCATTACGCAGGGGCTTGTTGCATCCTGAAAAAGGGTTCATGAACGACGATGGTAGGTAGGGGTTCCCATCGGCTATATTCCTGCTCTCGAGATATAGTTTACTCGGGAGGTATTTTAAGTTGAGGATTAAGTCATGAATTACTGAACTTTGCATATAGAAGTTAGAGAAACTAAGACACTGAAACACTGCATCTGTTCTTGAAACTGTTTTCACACATTTATAAATAAATCTTACATATGATTTCCGCACCTAAATTCAGTTTATTATCTGCTTATATGTTTGACAAGCTATATTCCGATATTTGTTTTGAAACCATGTTAGTTAAAGTAAAATGTCGTAGATGTCTTTCTTCTACTGAGCTTTGTTGGTTAGCTCACTCCGACTATACGTCCGCGTGTTCGGTATTGACGTGACTATTCGTATGTGAGATCGATCCCTACGTGCCTGAGGAAGAGCTTGAGGTTCCTCCTGAGGAGTTTTTCCCAGTATAGAACTTACTGATTTTCTTATTTGTGGTGAGAGTTAGACTTGAATTTGTGGGCCCATTTTAGTTGGATACCATAGTTTTATGTTTGACGTTGATTTCTGTTATGAGCCATGTTTCGATGATGGTCGGCTATCATCGATGGTTCTTTACTTTTAATTGCTTCCGCATTTATTTTAGCTATGGATATTTATTGCGCTTTACTCTGATATGTGCCCTGTTTGTCCGGCTTATCGTTTATTCGATAGGTTGGCGAACCGGCCTTTCCTATACCTGAGGGATTGGAAAAGTCGGGTCGTCACAGTTGGTATCAGAGCCATGGTTTTTAGATTCTCTAAGGACCCATGAGAACTAACCGTGACCCAGTACAGTTCGCATCAGAGTCATGTCGTTAGGTCCAGAATCACTAGTATTGTTTGTAATTATCTTTACAATCAATGTTGACTGATGTTGTGGTGTTCACAATAACAGATCAGTATGGCCCCAAGATTTAGAGGCAGAGGCAGAGGTAGGACGGTGCCTTTAGAGGACATTCCTGAAGGTGTCGGTACATCAAGGGGAGTTGCCTTCGCATCCGGTTCTAATGCAGTCCCTATAGGAGCCGGAGTTGATAGAGGCTGAGGGTGAAAGAATGGAACAAGTGTTGGAAAGTCTGGCCACCAACATTGCTCAGCAGACCACATCTATGGCTCAAGTGATCGCAATCGCCAAAGAAGCAGCTGATTTCGGACAACAACAACAATCATCGATTTGCAATTCAGAGGATGAGACCTCCAAATTTTTCCGGGAGACCGACCGATGGAAGCTGAAGGTTGGTTGGATGAGATGGAAAAGATCTTCGAGGTGCTTCAGTGCACCGATGTCGAGAAGGTTAGATGGGCAACCTTCAAACTAGATGGACAGGCTGGACCATGGTGGAAGTCCATGGCTAGACACCGGGAGCAGGAGTTTCCCAATACTCCTTGGACATGGGCTGAGTTTATCGAGGCGTTCAACGATCAATACTTTCCCAAGATCGTTAGGAATCGATGGAAGTTCGCCCATCGAAATAGCAGGACAATGTCAATGCGTGAGTATGGAGATGAGTTCACGCGACTTTCAAGGTTTGCACCTCAACATGTGGCCACCGATATGATGAAGGCCTGAAAATTTCAGCTGGGTCTTAGGCCGAGTATACAGGAGAGCGTAGCTATGTGGGAAATGGAAACATATGGAGGAGTACTGTCAAAGGCCCTCATAGCAGAGGAAGAAATTCAAAAGCGGTTTTTGAGAAGCAGTCAGCCGAACAAGGATAGGGTTGTACAAAGGCAGTCAGGTACTTATGAAAATAAGAGGGCCAAGTTTACAAAGCCGCCAGTGAACCTTACTCAACCTGCATTTTCTAGACCAACATTTTCTTCTGGACCGACCCCTTATCAGAGATTGGCAGCATCATCACCTATGCAATCCGTACGACCAGCGGGTTCTAATGCTAGTGGAGCTTCAGTGGGACAGGGATCCTCTCGTGCACCATCTTTTGTTTCGGTCACTATGTGCCTAAGGTGCGGGAAACCACACAAGACCGAGGATTGCAGGAGGAACACTGGAGCGTGTTTTCGGTGTGGCGCAATCGGACACATGGTTAAGGATTGTCCTCAGGAGGACAAGGGAAGAACTAGTTCGGCTTCTACTCAAAGATCGAATTCGACCCATCGCTCAAGGTCGAGCTTATGCCATGATGGCTCATAGTCAAACGTCAAACGACGTGATCTAAGGTATTATTAAAAGTTGAGATGTCTTCTTATTTTATGTGTTATATATAATTGCTTGATATTTAATAAATTTTGTTAATAAGTTATGGATGAACACACATACTTAGAAAATTTTAATTGAAACGCTTGTCTAAACTAAGGTACCCTTTTTATGCATCGGGGGAGCGACGTAAGCAAAACTGAAGCGCGAGTGTTGATAGACCCTGCGTCTACACATTCTTTTGTTACTCCATTGTTCGCTGAGAAGTTGGGAATCATTCCCAAGGCCCTTGATTTCATCTTGGCAGTTTCAATTCCTACGGGCAATTCAGTGAGCACCGATACCATGTGTCAATTAGTGATTGTGATGATCGAAGACCACGAGACAGTGGCTGATTTGATCATTTTGAGCATGGAAGGGTTCGACGTGATACCAGGGATGGATTGGTTATCTACTTACCATGCGAGCGTGGATTGTCTTCGAAGATTGTAACATTCCGCCATCAAGAGAAAATCTTTTTCAATTTATGAGTCAAATCTTGTGTGATACCGTTTATCTCGCCATTCGAAAGGCATCGTATGATGAGGAACGGTGTTATGGTTATCGGCCTACTTGCAAGATCATAAGGAGGAGAAGAAAATATTATAGATATTACGATTTGCGTGCGAGTATTCGATGTTTTTCCGAAGATCTACTGGATTACCACCGACAGGAGATTGAGTTTGCGATTGAGTTAGTGCCGCATCGAACCGATTCAAAAACTCCGTGATCGAATGGCGCTGCAGAATTGAAAGAGTTGAAGGAGCGACAGAACTGCTAGATAAGGGCTTTATTAGACCGAGTGTGTCACCACCGGGAGCACCGGTTCTATTTGTAAAGAAGAAAGACGGTTCAATGCGGCTTTGCATCGATTACCGCCAAATTAAATAAGTTGACAATTAAGAACCGTTATCCACTTCCAAGAATTGATGATCTGTTCGATCGCCATAAGGAGCAAGGTTCTTCTCAAGATCGACTTGAGGTCGCTACCATCGGTTGAAAGTTAAGTCTCAAGACATTCAAGATGCGTCGTAACCCGATATGGGCACTACGAGTTCTTGGTCATGCCATTTGGGTTGACAAACGACTGCGTCATTTATGGACTTGATGAACCGGATATTCAAGTCACATTTGGACAAGTCTGTAGTAGTTTTGTAGATGACATCCTCATCTATTCAAAGACGCGAGAAGAATATGAGCAACATCCGAGTGGCTCTACAAACCCTTAGAGACCATCGATTATATGCAAAACTTAGTAAGTGTGAGTTTTGGCTTGAGCAGTCTTCTAGGCCATGTTATCTCCGAGACCGGTATTACATATTGACCCAAAAGATTGAGTCGGTGATGAATTGGGAACGACCAAAGACCGTTCTGAGGTTCGTAGTTTCTCGGTTTGGCGGTGATACTCTGAAGGTTTGTGGAGGGCTTCTCCAAGATATCGTGTCCTCCTACACAACTTACGAAGAAGAATACTAAATTTGATTGGACAGAGCAGGTGTGAGCAAAGTTTTGGGAACTCAAGAAACGATTGACTCTCGCCAAGATTTCCTATACCATCAGCGGGAGGCTTTGCAATATACAAAGGATGCATCATATGGGGGTTTAGGCGTGTGCTTAACGAATGAGAGAGTCATTGCTTATGGGTCTAGACAATTTGAAAGACCATGAGAAGAATTACCCGCATGATCTTGAGTTGGCGGCATGATTTTTGCTCAAGATCTCGAGGCATTACCTTTATGGGGAGACCTTGATATATTTACCGATCATAAGAGCCTCAAGTATCTCTTCTCACAAAGGAGTTGAATATGAGACGGCGTCGATGGATGGAGTTCTTGAAAGATTATGATTGTACCATCCGATTACCCCGGAAAGCAAACGTAGTGGCGATGCGTTAAGTTGAAAGTTCTTCCGTCTTATCACATCTCACCACAAGGGTGCGGACGATGGCATCTTTTGGAAGATATGGCTCTAAGTAGCATGAGATTTGGACGTAAAGGTTCAGTGCATTAATGGCTAGGTGATTCGTTCGATCCTCTATGAGAACATTCGCAGACTTCAGATGACGGATGATGAACTTATGGCTATCAGACGGGATGTGATTGGGGGAAGCAAAATAGATTTTTCTATCAAAGATGATGGCACTTTGTTGTTTAGTAACCGGGTATGCGTACCAACTAGTAACCGAGCTTCGGACACTATTTTGGAAGAGGCTCATAAGTCTATGTACGCTATTCACCTGGCGATTCAAGATGTACCAAGACTTAAAGAAAAGCTTTTGGTGGAGAGGTTTAAAGAAAGATGTCGCTGTGTATGTCTCGAGATGTCTTGTGTGTCAACAAGTAAAGGTGGATCATCGAAATCCGGCAGGACTGTTGCAACCACTACCGATACCTGAGTGGAAATGGGAGGCTATTTCTATGGACTTTATTTTGGGATTGCCAAGAACATTAAGAATATACAATGCCATCGGTCATTGTGGATCGATTGACTAAGTCCGACACTTCCTTCCTTATAATACGTCGTATACCGCCAACAAGCTCGCGAATTATACATCAAGGAGATAGTTAGGTTGCATGGTATACTGTCGATGTCTCGATAGAGACCCGATGTACATCATCTCGGTTTGGCCGATTTCAAGAAGGAATGGGCTCTAGGCTCGATTATAGTCTGACATTCCATCCTCGTCGGAAGGGGCGAGAGGGTGAATCAGATTATAGAAGATATGTTATGTGCTTGCATGTTGGATTTTCAGGGGTCATGGGACCAACATTTATCGCTGATCGAGTTTGCCTACAATAACAGTTACGGCTACCATCGGCATGGCACCCTCTGAAGCTTTGTATGGGACGCAGGTGTCTCCGCTTAATTGGGAAGAAGTGGGTGAGAAACTCATTTTAGGTCCCAGATCGTGGAGAATACAACCAAGACAGTTCGGTTAATCCGTGAGAGACTACGAATTGCTCAAAGTCGTCGGAAGAGCCATGTTGAGTTTAAGGTGGAGATAACGATTTGTCAAAATCTCTCCTACAAAAGGCGTGATGCATTTTGGGAAGCGTGGAAGTCGAGTCCGCGCTTATGTTGGACCTTTCGAGGTATTTGGGTCGGCGAGGTTGCCTATCGAGTAGCCTTGCCACCGCAGCTATCGGAAATGCACAACGTGTTTCATGTGTCCATGTTACAAAGATATGTTAAGGACCCGACTCACGTATTGGACTACCAGCCCATTGAGCTCCAAGAAGACCTATCCTTGGTTGAGGAACCGATACGAATCTTGGATCGTAAAGAACAAATCTTACGGACAAAGAACATTCTCTTAGTACTCGTGAAGTGGCGGAACCATTCTTCAGAGGAAGCCACATGGGAGCGTGAAGCGGAGATTCGCGAGCAATTTTCATAACTTTTCGAGTGAAGGTATATTGTAAACTATAGTTATGTAAGAAAACCATACGTACCTTTAAATTCTTGAATTTGCTTCTTTTTAAAAAAAAAAAAAAAAAAAAAAAGGGAGAATTTCTTCAAAATCTTCAATGTTAAATTGGTTCATAACATCGATGCTTTACATATATATCTATAACGATCACACAATAAAATCTTAAATGTCATATTTATTCATTCTCGGTTAGAACCAGTATATGCATTGGAACCCGTGTCATCGTTAGAACATGTTACCGCACGTGATCATGCTTTTGAATAAGTGTTCGATTCGACATCCAAATTTTCGCTCAAATAATTACCAAAAGGGTGAGATAGGTGTGTGTATTTGTGTCATGGTGAAGTGTATTTCCGACGTGACACTTGGGAAGGTATGCATCCATGTACCGGATGCAATCCTCTATGGCGTATGGGATGCCACACGCAGACATCCAGTTACTACGGATCCCGACCCTTGAAAGCATGCTTCGTGAAGCCTACGCGATCGCGACCAAAGTTCTTTGACTTTAGACCTGCTTTGATTTTACTTTATCGGTGTTAGGATAAGGACTTACCGCAGTTGGTTTAGTTATCCAGTACATTTTCGAGGACGAAAATTCCTAAGGAGGGTAGAATGTAAAGACCGTATTTTGAACCCGAGTTAGATCGACCAGTGTGTATTCGCTCAACCGACGTCACCATTTATTTTGGATTTTTATCTAGATGTGATTGTGCGGACAGATTTTAATTTAGTGCCCATTTGGACCCTCATGCGAAAGTTGTGCACCGACCTCGGTGTAGCCGCTCAACACTGGACTTGAGTTTTAAAATTAGAAGTGTATAATACATAAGATGTGTGTGTGTTTTACTTTGTGAGCAATCCTATTATAAGAAGGAATTGCATTCCCGTATTATACTAGGTTTTGTTAAGAGAGGATAGTTACCCAACCGTGTGAAACTCCTTCTTCTCTCTTCTTCAATCATCGTAGGAGATCGGTTTAGAAAACCTCCTTCTCTAGAACCCTCTTTGTTGAAAACACTTAAACCTTAGAAAGAACTTGAATCAACCTTGGATTCGTAGTTGGCTATTGGGAGAGGTTGAGATCATTGGGGGCGTGTTGGAGTTGTCTCTGTGAACTTGTGGGATCGATCGCGGCGCGAATCGTTGAGGAAACCCGTCGGTTTTTGTCATCGCTCGAGCGAGGTATCACCGAACTCCGACATTGCCTTAGTATTTTAGTCATAACTTATTATCCTGAACTCCGATTGAGACGATTCATTTTGAGTTGGAAAGCTAATAGAAAAATCTATAACTTTCCTGTTTTGACCAACTCATGGATCAATCGTCTTGATGGTCAAAAAAATATGAGAATGTTACGTCAAATCGCTCGAGCGAGCTATTATCATTGCTCGAGCGAGGTATCACCGAACTTCGATATTGCCTTGGTATTTTAGTCATAACGTTTTGTCCCGAACTCCAATTAAGACGATTTGTTTTGAGTTGGAAAGCTAATAGAAAAATCTACAACTTTCATGTTTTGACCAACGCATGGATCAATCGTCTTGATGGTCAAAAATATATGAGAATGTTACGTCAAATTCTAGGATTGGCGCAACTTGCCTGTTTTGACTTGTTTTTGAGGAAACGCTTAAATAGGTCTATATTATTAGTAATTAGAGTTTATCTTAATGCATGAACGTATATTGTGATGTAGATTGAGGGCGAGAGGCCATCAATAGGACCTTACTTGACTTCGCATAACTCCGAGTTTTAGGTAGGAGAATCTCATCTTTACAGTATTTTATTTTAATTCGCATGGATATTTTGAATTAAAATCTTTGAACTTGCATATGCCATTGAAATCACATCTGTAAATTGAAATTGATATGAATGACTAAAAATCTAAATCTACCTGAATCTTGAAACCTGAATCTGCTTAAGCTATGAAGATCTGAAATCAAGAACCTGAACTATGTATAAGAGACTTCCATCTGATTATATTAGTATCTGCATTTGTTTTATGATTGACCTGAACGACCCCTCAAAAATTCCTGAACAACTTCCTGGCACAAGTTTCCCTCATTCTGCAGGGCTTGTTGCATCCTGAAAAAGGGTTCATGAAACGACGATGGTAGGTAGGGGTTCCCATCGGCTATATTCTGCTCTCGAGATATAGTTTACTCGGAGGTATTTTAAGTTGAGGATTAAGTCATGAATTCTTGAACTTTGCATATAGAAGTTAGAGAAACTAAGACTTTGAAACATCTTCATACATTTAGAAATAAATCTTACATATGATTTCCGCACCTAAATTCAGTTTATTATCTGCTTATATGTTTGACAAGCTATATTCCGATATTTGTTTTGAAACCATGTTAGTTAAAGTAAAATGCCGTAGATGTCTTTCTTCTACTGAGCTTTGTTGGTTAGCTCACTCCGACTATACGTCACAGGTTCAGGTATTGACGTGACTATTCAGGGCTGTGAGACTGATCCTGACTACGTGCCTGAGGAAGAGCATGAGGTTCCTCCTGAGGAGTTTTTCCCAGTATAGAACTTACTGATTTTCTTATTTGTGGTGAGAGTTAGACTTGAATTTGTGGGCCCATTTTAGTTGGATACCATAGTTTTATGTTTGACGTTGATTTCTGTTATGAGCCATGTTTCGATGATGGTCGGCTATCATCGATGGTTCTTTACTTTTAATTGCTTCCGCATTGATTTTAGCTATGGATATTTATTGAGCTTTACTCTGATATATGCCCTGTTTGTCCGGCTTATCGTTTATTCGATAGGTTGGCGAACCGGCCTTTCCTATACTTGAGGGATTGGAAAAGTCGGGTCGTCACATTTTCACATTAATACTTCGTAAAACCAATCTTTAGAATATAATACCCTATCACATGTGGCTATATTGATTTCACGTTGCACATAACCCTAAAAAATGTCTTCCAAAAAAGAGTTCTAACATTGCTTTTAGGGATGTGTGCTTTCTGGAATCATCATCTAATAGTCCGATAGGTGAGCCATAATCTAAAGATCAGTTCTGTCCAATAATGGACAGAAAATTATCTCAATGGCTTGATTCAAGACAATAAACTATTTTCACGGACAAAAATCAAGGTCGCAGATGTAGAATATACGGCTGCAAATACCAGTAGCATTCTTATATCCTCTTTCTTCATTCTTAAATGCGCAAACTTTCAGTCTCTCTCTGAGCAATGATCAAAATTTCGGTTTTTGTTTTAGTTTAGGAAGGGATCGAAACCGAAATTTTGGCCGATAATTTCAATTCCATGTATTTGATGACCGAAATTTCGGTCCCAAATTATCATTTCGGTGCGGACTGAAACCGATAATTTCGGCCCAAATTTCGATCATTTCGGCCGCAATTTTGATCCTTGCTCTCTAGTGCAGAGTTAAAGTAAAGCAGCGGACTACATGTAGAGTAGACTTAAGCGGTTGCGTATTTTAAGTTCTTTAAAAAAAAGACTTAAAATACTCAACCTCTTAAGATTTCTAGGATTTTTTATAGGGTACTTCTATTCGTGCCAATATGATTTCTGAAAGTGCCAATCGGGCAATCGCTTGTAACTCATTGACTGCTTGCAATCAGAAGATGGAGATCGTTTTTACCCCGACCTTCCACACAATGAATCTTGAGGCCATGATCTTACCATCAGACAGTAAGCGTTTTATGTCACGTGTCACCGATTCCAAAATGATGAACCTAAAATCACGTGATGGGTGTCATATGATTTTAGGGCCATTTTTGGAGTATCCTTGCCATGTGAAATAAAAAAGCTGAACTTCTGATGGTATGCTGATGGTCTCGAGATCCATTGTGTAGAAGATCAAGGTGAAAAACAATCTTTATCTTTTGATTTGAAGGCCATGTTTTAAATATATTAGGTGCAAATTATAATATGTACGATTGAATGTAGTCAAAGGGCATTATCTGATTCTCCAATTGACTACTTTAGATCATATGAAAGAGATCCTCTTTTCCGCTGAAGATCTTTAGATCATGAACTTCAAATCGGACGGCCTAAATGATTTTTTCACATAGCATATATCCCCAGAATACCAAGTCTTTCTTTTAAACTATTTGCATGATCCGTGATCTTTATGTGCAAGTAATGGCTCCGTAAATAAAAACTCAAAAGACAACTTCTAGGATACCTTATTTGCAGCCATAGATTCAGTCTCTACAACGGTGCAACATGAGGTTTCACCATTAAAATTAAATCTAATTTATCTTGCGCCGCGCCTAGATGAAATTCCTGGATCCGCCACTGGTATGGAGGATAGACTTTTATATTTAGTATGTACAGGACTCTACAATAGCAAATAGGTGAGCTATGATCTAAAGATTAGTTATGTGGAAGATTGGGCTCAAAAACTATCTCCAACCGCTGATACATATAGGTCAATAGTTTGAAACTATGTTTGTGGATATTGGATCTTCAACTGCAAATACTGTTATTGGATCTAAACGCGCCAACGCATATACTGAAAGTGTCAACATCCCAAACATCTTGAAAGCCATTGATTCCTTCGAATCAGATGATAAAGATCGATTTTCACCCCGATCTTTCACACAATAGATTTTCAGATCATGATTCACCTATTTGATGGTCATTTTTGAATTTAATGAGCAAGGGATCCCAAAAAAGTGGGCCTAAATCACATTTGAGTTTGATGCGCCATATGATTCAAGGGTTAATTTTTTGAAATCCTTGACATGTGGAATAAAAAATGACCATCTGATAGGCTGCCATGATCTCTAGATCTATTGTGTCAAAGATTGGCCTGAAAATAGATCTCCATCATCTGATTCGAAGGAATCAATGATTTTCAAGGGGCAGGGATGTTGTCGCTTCCAGAAAAAGTGTTGGTGCGTTTAGAGGTACCTGGGATATGCTCTTTTTCAAAATTTTATCATTTAGAAAATTTATTATTGGCTGCTAAGATGAACATGACACTTACTCAAGATTGATACATTGAAACTTAATGTCGGAGCTAGTATTAGATTCATGGGCCTGCACGCCATCTGTGGTGCAAGGGTCATCCATATTTGGCAGACCACAGCAATCCTAGTCATCGATTGAGATGTATGGCTTAAAAAATAGAGTTTGTATTAGGTAGATGGATTGTGTACCATAGAGTTTGTATCAGAAACAAATTTCCTAGACGAGATCTGAGCCTCCCATTAATGCATATTAGTAGGGTTTTTTTTTTTTATATTTCTGATCCTACCTCATCGGTTTTCGGTTTTTGCCACCCAAAACAAAAACTGAACCAAAATGGAATTAGCTCGGTTCGGTCTGAAATGGTTTTTGGACTAGTTTGGACCGGTTTGATTTGATATATTTTCGGTTCGGGTTCGGGTTCGGATTTAAGGTCAAAGCTTGCATTCCTAGTAGAGGTGGACTGAGCTTGGTCGGTGTACGGCAGGTGCAGCAGCACATGACTCGTCTTCCTAAACCAAACCAGAAACTTAAACTCAATAAAGTGATTGAGATAAAGGAAGGATTCTTTTATTTGCACCCATACAATATTTGAGAACACCTACACTGAAAATCATTGAATGCTTTGAATTATACATTGGAGAACGATTTTTATCCCTATCTTTCCCACAATTGATCTTGAGATCATCCATGTACCATTAATCTGTCTTTTTTAATTCCACGTGACACTTCCCAAAAAAGTGATCAAAAAATTATGTGGTGCGCATCACCCTCAAACTCGCCTTTCAACTTATTTTTTAATGATGTGAAGCTCTTGGTAGCTTCTCTAGTTGTATCCATGTTATGATATGTATCCAAATCTCCTCCAACTCTTGGTAGTTTCAACTTATTTTTTAATAATGTCGAACTCAGGTCTCCTGTTTTTGTAAGCAAGTACCTGGCCGGCTTGCCTAACCCCTTGAGGGTAATCCTATGCATCTTAATCTTATAGAGTGCAACTTTTTTTTTTAATTCGGCCCTAAAAGATATATAGTTTTGACCCTAGACGGTACGCTATTGAAGCATAGGACATAGCTACCAATATTTGCGTTCTATTGAAAAAATCTCGGTTAATACACTTTTTTTTTTTTTTTCATAAAATGCCCGAAACACGATTAAAACGCCTTTTTTTTTCTTTCTAAAATACTAATTTTTTTTTAAAATCACGATTTTTATGTTTTAAATGGGTTTTTAACAAAATTTTCCTTATTTTTGTTCAAATAATATTTATTATAAATATTTTAAAATATTTTCATTTTCTTTTTCCAACTGCTTCCCAATCTTATTCTGAATTTTACATATTTTTTTTACATTTTTTCTGTAATGACCCTACTTTCAAGAATGTTAAATTGTATCCATACCATTTTGAATATGGCACGTCAATTTTCGAAGACAAAAATTCTTTAAGGTGGGAAGAATGTAACATCCCAAAAAATTTATGAAATCATAGGTCCTGATTAGGTGCGTGTCCGATAGGAAACGCTTCACTGTTTCAGATTTTTCAAACATGATCGTTTCGAGTCCGTTTGAGCCTCATGTAAGGCTTCTGGACCAAGGTTCATACATCGTGCTGGTGTATTAGCTTAACGCCGAATTCTGTGTAATCGGTGGTTCTAGTGTGCAAGCTCTGCACCGAACCAAAGATCTTTGGTAAAACATGAAAAACCTTTATTAGGTGTATCCGTTTCACGCGGAAACAAATTTTGTGGATAAGGCTAACACCCAAAAGGGTGTATGTATTTAATAGGGGAACCAACCCCTTTAGTTTATAAAAGACAAAGCGTCACTTGGAAGCTACCAACCGTTTGCAAAGCTTTCGGAGTTTAGAGAGAGAAGGAGAGAGAGAGAGAGAGAGAGGAAGAGAGAGAAGTTGGAGGAGATTGCTCACGTGGACATCCGAAACTCGGATCGGCTTTGCTTAAATTCGAGGTATTGACTTCATGGCGATTTGTGTGCTGCGAGAAGTCGCTAAGTTCAAGGCAACGAAGATCCGTGAAGAAACGAAGGTTTTATCCCTTACAACCCTCTTTTGATTTGAATATTCGAAATTCCGAAGTCCGTGGATCTCACAAGGGTTTTATAGTGCATTAAGAGGGGAGTTTAAGCTTTGATCAAGTCCTATACGAGCACGAGAAGTTGGGCTCTCAAGCCGTTTTCGCGTTGAAGAACCGACGCTCAATTTCCGTTTGAAATACGAGATGAACGCGTGATTAAAGGTAAGCAATCTCTTAATTTTGAAGATTAAATTAGTGTTTTGATGTGATATTAAATATTTTAGGATAAGATTGAGTAAAAAGATTGGTGTTTATCGAAAGAAATTTGGGAAAAAATAGACCAAGAAGGAAGGCCGAAGGGTTCTGAACCTGTCGAAATCGAATGTTCAATTTGAAAATCGATCGTTCTATTTTCTGATGCCTGAGATATGTAAAAAATTGCTGGAGAAATTCATCGTTTGATTTGAAGATCGATCATTCAAACTGAAGAAATCGAACATTCGATTTTGGAAATCAACCATTCGATTTTGACTGAGCTTGCTGACATTGTCTCAGTACTTCAGTCATAACTGTTTACTCTAAACTCCGATTGACACGATTCTCACGGAGTTGGAAAGAGAATAACAAGCTCTACAACTTTTGTGAATTAACCAACTCATGAATCAAATTTTATGAGGGTCAAAATTAAGAGAGAAGTTGGGTCAAGTTTCAAGTTAGCACGAACTTGCCCATTTCCACCTCAATTTTAAGAAAACACTTAAATATGTCTAAGTTATTAGTAATTAGAGTCAATCCTTAATACATCATTATATGTGTCATGTAGATTGAGAGTTAGAAACCACTGATCAGACCTTGATTTTGTTTTTGTTCCCGTGCGACTTCGACATTGAGGTAGGGGAAACTCAACGGATAATTACATTTTTATGAATTTGATTCATAGTTTCTTTGATATTCGATCTGATGCTTTATTTCCGTTCTGATATGTTCTATTTCCGTCCTGTTTCTGCATATGATCTGACTGTTCTGTTTTCTGCTTTTGATTTGATTCATTCTAATGATATGTTCGTTCTGTTAAATCTGATTCATTCTAGTTTTGTTCATGATTCGTTCTGTCTAACTTGCATATGAACTTGGAATTGGATTGAACATATATGATAAGAAAACGTAATGCGATATGACACGACTTTTCAGCCTGAGTCATAGTGAGGTCTCTTTCCTAGGCATGTAAAACATCGAATGTAGGTGTCCCTGTACAGATGCAACTCCTCTATGATACTATCAAACCCCGTCCTTTGAAAAACGTGATTGGTGAAGCCTATCGCATTGTGACCCATTCTCATTACAATAATAAAAATATTGAAAATGATTATGTTAAGAGCATTTGTTTAGGATGAAGGTTACCCATAAACCTGAACTATACTTGATGAATTTTCGAGGACGAGGTAAAGGGTGAAAGAGTGGATGATTGGACTCTAAACTTCGGAAACGAGATGAACTTAGTATTGAGTCATTAGATTAAGTATGAACCTTGAACTCCGTACCCGAAAGTGAATGTGAACTTATAAAATATATTCTGAATGATAAGATAGGGAGTGGACATTAACAAATGGACCGGTACGGCGGTTATCCGTACACATTATACACATTGCAAGTAAGTCTGGAACCACGTCTGCTACACTATTCCCACAAGGTAATAGAACCACTACGTGAAAATCGCCAAAAAATAACGGCCCAAAACCGTTGTAAATTTCATAAACAACGATTTTGAGCCGTGGCAACGACCGTTATTTATAACGCGGTGGTTTTCATAAAGCACGGCCCAAAACCGTTGTTTATTTACCATATAAATAACGGCCCATATACATTGCAAAATAACAACGATTTTTAGCCTTTATTCCTAATGAAAAAATGGTTATTATTGTTCTTTAGAAACTACGGCCTAAGTCTGTGGTATATGTAAACAACGTCAATGAGCCGTTGTTAATTTACTCCAAAAATAACAGTTATGGACCATTTTTTTTTTTTAATTATTTTTTAAAAAAATGTACAATTTTCATTTTTGTTACTGTAATTTGAGCCAATCTACATGTTATAAATATTGTATCAACCACAAATCACCCAATAAAGGAAAAAATATATAATCCATTTACCTAAATGAAAAAATAATAAAACAAAAATGAAATTAATTTAAAATCAGAAAAATCAGTGAAAGAAACAATTTTTGAAAAAAGGGAATTTGGTAATGCGCTGCTTCTCACCCATCAAATCAACCTATGAGGCAAAATATACTTGTTATGATTATTATACTTAATCACAAATCAACCTATATATGAGGCAAAATATTCACTATCCATTCAACTAAAAAGAAAAATAATAAGCCAAAAAAATATATATAATAATATCTTATTAATACATTCGACAGCATCTCATTAATACATTGAAAAAATTACATTAATACATTCAGCACCATCCTCTTAACACATTCAACAATGTCATATTCAAACATGTTTCCATTTAACTTAGGACTTATTAAAAAACCAAGCTTCTTGATCTTCTCCATTACTTAGTTACATATCCAAAAATTGAGATTGCACTCCACCTTGAGCCAAAGCATGTAAAGAATTTGTATATTTGTAATCTAAAAGGCCACCTACACCTGATTGTCATGGTTGTGAGAGCTTGAGCAGCAACAATCCAAACCTGCAGTAGTCATTTAGACATAAAGAAAAAAAATATTAATTACAATAGACAGGAAAACATACTTCGCTAGTAGGGCATGAGAAGCACAATAGACAGGAAAATTAAAGGTGTAGATACCCACATTTTAAAAAAGTGAAAATTAAAGGTATAGTCTAGAAGAAAGGTGATTTATCCATTTCAACTTTTATTTGATGTTTATATGCATTATTTTAAAAAAGAAAAAAAACATTAACCAATAGAAAAGAAAAAAATTCTAGTGAAGAGGGGTCATAACAAATCATAAAGGGCTATGAAAAAGAATAATCAGTGCCTCCATGAGGCCTAAAACATGTTGTTTCACAAATCATGAGGCCAAAGTAGCTTTAGAAAAAAGAAAAGCTAAAACAAAGTAATCAAACATCAACCATATATAAAACCAACTAAACAACTTAAATATTGGCAGTAATAAGCATTCAATCTATCAAAACCAGCATATAAACAAACGACCATCTCCTCAATTTCACATATAATAAAAAGCCCATTTAAATAGAATCATAGATTGTTTTGATATGAATTTTATGACTTTGATACACTTAAAATATATGTATGTGCTTAATATCGTATTCCCCGCATGTCGTGACTTTTCAAAATATTTTAACTAAAAATATATGTTTTGGTTTTTCAAGCTTTTATATTTATTTTCATCATTTATACACACAAGTCATGTGGTGGCCTACAGGTTAAAGCCTTTAAATTATAGACAAGAGGTCTAGGGATCGAACTTTGTTATGTGTGTTATAAACCTCTATTTTTGACTTTGAGGTAATAGCCTATACACTCTTCCTTGGTGTGTTAGCTTAACACCGAATAATCTCTAAAATATTATAAATAAGTGTCTTACCGAGAACCCTAAATTATAATCTCATTCAGAGTTCTTCTTAAGAATAGAGTCGTCAGAAACCCTAGAGACCTTAGAGAAGAAATTCTAGATCTACCTTTCTATAATCTTTCTTTTGAAAAATCGGCAAAACGTTAGCGTATATTTCCAAACGGCCTTCACCTCCTTTTAGAATCATCATCATTGTTGGGATCTCGATCTAACCGTAGTGATACAATCGATCTAGGTATAGAGAAATCATATTTTTCATTGAACTTAAAATATTAATTTTTAAATAGATTTTTATATAAATTAGTGAGTTTATTTTATGAATAATGAATGGATGATTAAATAGATGCATGCTATGATTAGTGATCCTTAATATTGATAATTTTGATTAAGAAGAAGACGGTTGAAATCTCACCATGTAATCGGATACATTTTGATGTGTGCTCACGGATTTGAGTCAATCGATTGAGATTGAGAAATCAGTAGATTGAGCATAAAATTATGTCAATCGATTGATTATTGAATGCTAATCGATTGAGGATTAAATGATACTGTTTTAAAAAAATATACATAATTATGTCAATCGATTGACTCTTAGATGTCAATCGATTGAGGATGAACATTAAATGGTAACAGACAAAACTCAATGAATTGAGTAAAACTCAATAGATTGAGCATAAGCATAGATTTATGTCAATTGATTGAGAAATTAATCTATTGAGCATGAATAAAAGTCAATGCATTGAGCTAAAATCAATAGATTGAGCCTGAACATGAATTCAACAGATTGAATTTGAATAGTTAAGTTATATAATCAGTTCTTCTCATATCAGTGTCATTAAATGTAAATGTTTATGCATTGTGATCGTATGATATGCACTATAATATTAATGCATCATGATTGTGTACACTTTAATATTTATGTATCATGAATAAATGCACTTAATTAATGCTTATGTATTATGATATCACTCTTATGTACTTTACATATTCCATGGTAATCTATATAATGCATAATCAAGACGCGTAAAACATGATAAAATATCAAGCCATGGTTAATGAGTATTAAACCCAATATCTTGTACATGATGGAGTCTAAGAAGGTATTAGACCCAACATCTTATATTTGATGGAGTCTAACTAAATATGATTAAGAAGCATTAGACCTAATATCTTATACCTGATGGAGTCTAAGAAGGTATTAGACGCAACATCTTGTGTAAGATGGAGTCTAACTAAACAAGAGTATGATGAGCATAATTAAACCCAACGTCTTATGCGGGACAGAGTTTGACATGCAATAAATGATATGATTCATTAGACCTAACGTCTTCAACATGACGGAGTCTAACTAAACAAGTGATAAACATGATTATGACCCAACGTCTTGAGTGGGACGGAGTCTAACGTGCATTAAATGACAAGAAAGATGACATTAAAATAAATGATGCATTTTTATAATATTGATATATATGTTTATATTCAGTTCATTTTAGATTATTGAGATTATACATGCTACATGCACACACACATGAAATATATCGAAATATTTATATGGCTATGATTGAGATTTTATGCTTCAATGGATTGTATATCTGGTCCATACAAGTATAAACTTATACCCCTTGTTAATGTGGGTGACCGGATGAGACAGGTGTTGCCGATGATAATGTATGGGTCTATGGCTATGAGACAGTACGTAGTGCTCAGAAAACTGAACTGAATGACGATGATGGCTTCGTGGCCTAATTATTTTATTTTCCTTTCTAGTTATTATTATTGGCTATGATCAGTTAGTATTTTATCAAGACTGTTTAAGTTTTAATCATATTAGATTTGTTATTGGAATAAGAATATTATCACAGATTTTATTTTGATTAATTAATATTTTTTAAAAAAATTATCTTCCATTGTTTAAGTTGCTTTTATCGCATTATTATATTTCTATGATTCACGATACGAAGGTACGACCTAAGATTTTATAATTAAGAGGTTGTGAGATCTCGTGTCGCTACAGTTGGTATCAGAGCCTAAGGCTGATTCTTACGTCTGGAATATGTGTAACTAGAGTTTAACGTGAGATTGATCGGCTGTAGATGACGAACAAACATATTTGATGAGTACTGAAAATTGAGGATATTTCACCCCTAAATACCTATATTTAGCTGTCCGATGAAGGCTATCTAACGAGATTGATTAGATTTGAAGTGTTTCAGGTAAATACAAGCCAAGTATAGAAAACAGTCCAAGAATTCTGAATATAATGTCAAAACACTGCAACTTCGGGTAATCAAGAACTTGGTGCAACGTGCGGCTAAATTTGGACCTTCAAGACGGCCGAATTACAAAATTGTCCAAACATGAAAGTTGTAGATCTTTTCGTCAGCTTTCCAACGGCGCAAGAATCGTCTCAATCCGAGTTCGGGACAGAAAGTTATAACTAAAATACTGAGGTAGTGTCTGAACCAAGAAGAAGTGCTAAATTTCACGGATTTCTGGGGTCGATGCATCGACCCTACAGGTCGATTAATCGAGCCAGAATTTGAGTCTGACAGGAATCTGACACTGAAAGTCTGATTTTTGGGATTCTTTGTCGGCTCGATGCATCGACACTCCTTGGTCGATTAATCGACCCGAAAATACGGGCTTGGGAGACTTTCGCGCGACGGTTCTATTGAAAGACTCAAACACTTCGGGAAAAAAAAAGGAGAATTAGAGATTTTTAGAATTAGAATTACGTAGGAATTAATTTGAGGAAAGAGTTTTAGTTTTTAGTGTTCTTAGTTTTTAGCCATTATTTTTCATAGTTAGACATAGAAATAGAGAAGTTTTATTATTTCTTTTGAGAGCTTTTGTTCCCTTTAATTTTTCAGTACTCATTCCTTCAATTTATAAATTTTGTTCAAAGTTTATTCTTGCATTAATTTCGTTTATGAAGATTATCATCCGTGTGGATCAACGTAATTTCTTTTGAAGTTTGAGGTAATTTTAATTAATGTTATTTTCCCGTCTTTATTTATTTATGTCATTTACTTACAATATGTGTGGCTAAATTTATAGGGATGGGGATCTAATGATTCCCATCCGAGGGATGTACTTTTAATAATATAAATTTAGGATTAAAATATGAGATTTTATTTTTATGGTTGTTGTGCTATCATGAACGGATGAAATCCCCGCCACTAACCAGGATCGCGTGTGCCGAGTCATGCTCGGGATCTCAGATCTGTGACAGAAATTTTACCCAATCATTGTTATGGTCTTTTTGCTTTCATCGAGTGGATCTAATTACGATTATGTTCTGGGATCGAGTGTGCCGAGCCATGCCCTAGATTTCAGATTTGTAAGTGGTATTCTTGTTGGAATTTTCACCCACTTTGGGGATGATTTTTACTTGAACCTGAGATCATGTGTGCCTAGCCGTGCCCTTGATCCCAGATCTATATATGAAAATCATCTAAGTCCTGATTGCAGGGATGCAACGTGGAACCTATTAGGGTGTTGACCATTGATCTTCCATAAAAGATGTTTGTTACCAATGAATATCTCATAATTTAACCCTTAGATTTATATTATAGGAAGAACGGACCAAAGATGGGAGGATTTAGTATCTTCATCTTTATCATCATCTTCACTTTTATTTTTGAATTATCAATTGAATTTTAGTTTGTAGTCATTAATTATCATCAACCGCTTAAATCATAAAACTAGTAGAATACTGTTAGATCTTAACAAATTTCTAGAATTGCTTGTCTCTTTTAGATGTTTCAACATTAATCCTCGTGGGAACGATCTCGTACTCCGCACCCACTATATACAAACCGATTTGTGCACTTGCGAGTAAAACATCACATTAAAAATATCACATCAATATTGATGTGTTGACCGAGGAAATTGTGAATGCCATCAATGCAACCAAAACTCTAAATTCCCAATCTACTCCTGCTCCTAGGTAAGAATTGGACAAATTCATGAAGAATCGACCACAATACTTCAATGGGACTGGAGATAGTGCTGAGGCTATGAAATGGGTGCAGCAGATGGAAAGGATCTTCGATCTGATGGAGTGTAATGAAATAACTAAAGTGAGATTGGCAACCTACAAACTGGAAGGGGATGCCGAGAACTGGTAGAGACAATTGAAAGAAGCGACTCGTGTCGAAGAGCCTGATTATGTATGGGACTGGGATGAATTTGTAAAGGTGTTTTATGATAAGTACTACCCCCAGAGCGTCCAAGAAGCGAAGATTGAAGAACTCCTGAACCTGCAGTAGAGAGAGATGACTATTGACGCTTATGTCAAGCTTTTTACGAAACTGAGCCAGTTTGCACCGACCCTGGTTTCTGACGAGAACTTTCAACTCAGGAGGTTTGAGAAGGGTTTGAGGCCCCAGATCAGGACCTTGGTGGTTGGACACCGATGCGACTCATACAAGGACCTGATTGATAGGTATTATATCATCGAGAGAGAACTGAAGGTGCCTTCGCCGACTGGTAATGTGGGTCAGGCCTGGGCTAGGAACTTTCAATCTGGCCGTCAAGATCATATATTTTCTAAATCCAACATGAGATTGGAGAGTAGGGGCACTCCTTACTCAAGACCAGCCTTCTCGCAACAGAGCAAGACTATTCTACAGTGGCATCAACTGCAAAGACTACTCCGACCTGTAACACTTGTGGCAAGAGTTATTATGGCACCTGCCTTAGAGGAATGGGTGCTTGTTTCAATTGTGGACAGCTTGGGCATAGACCAGCCGAGTGCAAGATGCCTAAGAAGTCATCTGGATCGAGGGCTATGCCTCCTGCGACGATTACTGCTAATGGCCGCGTGTATACCCTATCTGATGCTGACGTTAGAGATTCAGACGATGTCATCCAGGGTATGTTTGTTTATTTAAAATTTTTGACTAAATTCTTTCATACCCATTTACGTAGTAATGTCATAAATATAAATTTGCGTGAAATAAACAACTTTTCAAAAATGAATGACTTAAATTTGTTAAGAACTAATGATTATCTAGTAGACATTAAACTTTAAAATGAAATGATACCCTTATGTTGAATAATTTAAATCGTGGCGTGTCTTGGATGCCCAGGTTCGATGTTGATTGATGGTCTATTCGCTCATGTACTTTTGGATTTCGGTGTTTCCCATTCATTCTTCTCCTTAAACTTCTCTAAGCGTCTTGATAAAGACTCATCTCCTATGAGCATTCTTTTGACCGTAGCAACTCCTCTGGGGAAAAGTGTGCTTGCTGACAGAGTCTATTCTCGATGTTCTGTCCAGATTGAAACCCATGCATTGGTTGTTGATCTAATTGAATTAGACTTTGAAGATTTCGATGTTATCCTAAGGATGGATTGACTCGCTGAATCTTGTGCGACCCTTGATTGTTTCACCAAGATCGTGATTTTTACCCCTTTGGATGGACCGATGTTTAAATTTAAGAGCGCACGGAAGGGTGCCATTATGAAACTCTTTGCTTTATTAGAAGGTGAGGAAAAGCGGAGAGATAGATCATCGATTCCTGTTATAAATGAATTTGTATGAATTTTTCCTAATGAGGTGACGGGTTTGCCGCCGAGTAGGGAAGTCGAATTTCAAATTGAGCTCATACCTGACACTTCACCGATAGCCAAGACTCCTTATAAGATAACAGTTGTAAAACTATCAGAATTGAAGAAACAGTTATAGGAACTACAAGATAAGAGCTTTATTAGAAGGAGCCAGTCACTATGGGGTACTCCTATTTTATTTGTGAAGAAGAAGGGTAGTTCTCAGAGGCTGTGCATTGATTACCGACAATTGAACCAGGCGACGATTAAGAATAAGTATCTATGATCACGGATCAGTATTCTATTTGATCAACTACAAGGTGTACGATATTTTTCTAAGATCGTTCTAAGATCTGGATATCACCAGTTGAGGGTGAGAGAGTTCGATATAGCTAAAATGACATTCAATACGAGGTATGGGCAGTTTGAATTTTTAGTAATGCCTTTCGGATTGACTAATGCTCCTGTAATTTTTATGGACTTAATGAACCGTATTTTCAAGTCCTATTTGGATCAGTTTGTGGTAGTTTTCGTCGATGACATCCTGATCTACTCCAAGTCCGAAGAAGAGCACACCAAGCACTTAAAAATCGTCTTACAAACCCTCTTGAACCACTAGTTGTATGCTAAGACGAGTAAATGCGAATTCTGGATGTGTGAAGTGGCGTTTATGGGCCACATAATTTCTGAGATAGGGATTACTGTTGATCCTGCTAAGATTGAAGTCATTGTAAATTGGGCGAGTCCCAAAAGTGTTACTGAAGTAAAGAGTTTCCTAGGCCAAGCTGGTTATTATAGAAGGTTCGTGAAAGGTTTCTCAAAGATCTTAGGACCTCTTACCGGGCTGACCAAGAAGAATGTGAAATTCATTTGAACCGATGAGTGCGAGAAGAGCTTTCTCGAGTTGAAGAAAAGGTTGACTATTGCTCCCATTCTGGTGATATCTTCTGGCAGTGGTGGCTTCACTGTTAATACCAATCCGTTGTATAAAGGACTAGGTGGTATCCTAATATAGAATAAGAGAGTTGTAGCTTACAGATCTAGGTAGTTAAAGGAACATGAAAAGAATTACCCTATGCACGATCTAGAATTGGCTGCTATCATATTCGCACTAAAGATCTTGAGACATACCTGTATGGAAAGAAATCCATCAACTCCACGGATCATCAAAGTCTTATATATCTTTTTACTCAGAAAGACTTGAATATGAAACAGAGAAGATGGTTGGAATTCCTGATCGATTATGATTGTGAGATTAAGTATCATCCGGGAAAGGCTAATGTTGTTGTTGAAGCCCTAAGCAGATTTGTTCCAGAACAGGTGATTCGACCAAGGGCAATGCTTTCACACATTATCATCACCTCTTTATTACTTGATCGAATCAGGGAACTATAACTTGAAGATCCTACCCTTTTGAAACTAAATGACAGTGAGAAGTCAAAAATTACTGTCAGGGATGATAGAATGATACTGTTCTAGGGACACTACTATGTACCTGATAATATAGAATTGAAACGGGAGATCTTGGACAAAGCCCATAAGTCTAAATTCTCTATTCACCCTGGGAACAATAAGATGTATAAAGGGTTGAAGAAAAATTATTAATGGCATGATATGAAGAGAGAGAGATCGTTGACTACGTGGCAAGGTGTCTCACATGCCAACAAGCCAAAGCTGAACACCAGAAACCACCCGGGTTACTTCAGCCACTACCGATTCCAGGTTGGAAATGGGAAAGTATCGGCATGGATTTCATCACTGGTTTGCCAAGGACTTTGAAAATGAATGATACTATTTGGGTTGTGGTCGATAGATTGACTAAATTGACTCATTTTATTCTTTATCACATGACCTATTCAGCTTCTTAGTTGGTGGATATTTACATTCAAGAGATTGTCAGATTGCATGGGGTACCTACTGATATTATATCTGATAGAGACCCTTATTTCACATCAAGATTTTGGTAAAAATTTCAAGATGGGATGGGGTCTAAGTTAAAATTTAGCTCCGCTTTTCATCCCTAGATTGATGGGCAGACCGAAAGACTGAATCAAATGTTAGAGGCAATGCTTTGCACTTGTATACTAAACTTTGGAGACAATTGAGATGAACATCTATCCCTCGCAGAGTTCGCTTATAATAACAGTTATCAGTCCACTATACAGATGGCCCCGTATGAAGCCTTGTATGGGAGAAGTTGCAGAACTCTATTGCGTTGGGATGAGGTCGGTGTGAGAAGCTTGCTAGGACCTCAAATTGTTAAGGGCACATCCAAACAAGTTCAATTAATCCAAGAATGAATGTGGATCGCACAAAGCAGGTAGAAGAGCTACGCTGATTTTAAGCGTAGGAATTGGGATCTGATTGAAGGGGATAAAATCTTCGTAAAAATCTCTCCAATGAAAGGAGTAATGAGATTCGGGCTGAAAGGAAAACCTAGTCCGAGATTTGTGGGACCATTCGAAGTCTTGAAGAGAATCGGAGAAACGGCATATCGAGTCAAGCTACCACCAAAGTTTGTCGATGTGCACAACGTTTTTCACATATCCATCTTAAAGAAATATGTGGCAGACCCTACTCACGTTATCGACTGGTCAGATTGTTGATCGGAAAGAGCAGACCCTATGAAATAAAGTTATACCGTTGGTCCTTATGATTTGGCAACATCACTCTCGCGAGGAAGCCACTTGAGAGCGCGATGATGCTATCAAGAGGAACTACCCCCATCTCTTCTAGTGAGGTATGACTCAATTTTGAGGACGAAATTTTTATAAGTAGGGAAGAATATTATGATATAAATTTCATGACTTTGATACACCTAAAATATGTGTATGTGCTTAGTATCGTATTCCTCGCATGTCATGACTTTTTAAAAGATTTTAACTAAAAATATATGTTTTGGTTTTCAAAACTTTTATATTTATTTCCGTCATTTATGGACACAAGTCATATGGTAGCCTACAGGTTAAAGCCTTTAAGTTATAGACAAGAGGTCTAGGGATCGAACTTTGTTATGTATGTTATAAACCTTTATTTTTAACTTTGAGGTAAAAGCCTATACACTCTTCCTTAGTGTGTTAGCTTAACATCGGATAATCTCCAAAATGTCATAAATAAGTGTCTTATAGAGATCCCTAAATTATAATCTCATTCAGAGTTCTTAAGAATAGAGTCGTCAGAAACCCTAGAGACCTTAGAGAAGAAATTCTAGATCTACCTTTGTGACGACCCGACTTTTCCAATCCCTCAGGTATAGGAAAGGCCGGTTCGCCAACCTATCGAATAAACGATAAGCCGGACAAACAGGGCACATATTAGAGTAAAGCGCAATAAATATCCATAGCTAAAATAAATGCGGAAGTAATTAAAAGTAAAGAACCACCGATGATGGCCGACCATCATCGAAACATGGCTCATAACAGAAATCAACGTCAAATATAAAACTATGGTATCCAACTAAAATGGGCCCACAAATTCAAGTCTAACTCTCACCACAAATAAGAAAATCAGTAAGTTCTATCGAAAACTCCTCGGGAGGAACCTCAAGCTCTTCCTCGTGCACGTAGTCGATCAGACTCATACGAATAGCCACGTCATTAATACCATAGTCACCAACAAAGCTCAGGAGAAGAAAGACATCTACGGCATTTTACTTTAACTAACATGGTTTCAAAACAAATATCGGAATATAGCTTGTCAAACATATAAGCAGATAATAAACTGAATTTAGGTGCGAAAATCATATGTAAGATTTATTTCTAAATGTGTGCAGTTTCAGAACAGATCGGTGTTTCAGTGTCTTAGTTTCTCTAACTTCTATATGCAAAGTTCAGTAATTCATGACTTAATCCTCAACTTAAAATACCTCCCGAGTAAACTATATCTCGAGAGCAGGAATATAGCCGATGGGAACCCCTACCTACCATCGTCGTTCATGAACCCTTTTCCAGGATGCAACAAGCCCTTGCGTAATGAGGGAAACTTGTGCCGAAGTTGTTCAGAATTTTGAGGGTCGTTCAAGTCAATCATAAAACAAATGCAGATACTAATATAATCAGATGGAAGTCTCTTATACATAGTTCAGGTTCTTGATTTCAGATCTTCAGAGCTTAAGCAGATTCAGGTTTCAGGATTCAGGTAGATTTAGATTTTTAGTCATTCATATCAATTTCAATTTACAGATGTGATTTCAATGGCATATGCAAGTTCAAAGATTTTAATTCAAAATATCCATGCGAATTAAAATAAAATACTGTAAAGATGAGATTCTCCTAACTAAAACTCGGAGTTATGCGAAGTCAAGCAAGGTCCTATTGATGGCCTCTCGCCCTCAATCTACATCACAATATACGTTCATGCATTAAGATAAACTCTAATTACTAATAATATAGACCTATTTAAGCGTTTCCTCAAAAACAAGTCAAAACAGGTAAGTTGCGCCAATCTTAGAATTTGACGTAACATTCTCATATTTTTTTGACTATCAAGATGATTGATTCATGTATTGGTCAAAACATGAAAGTTGTAGATTTTTACATTAGCTTTCCAACGCAAAACGAATCGTCTCAATCGGAGTTCTAGATAAAAAGTTATGACTACAATACTAAGGCAATGCCGGAGTTCGGTGATACCTCGCTCGAGCGATGATAATAGCTCGCTCGAGCGATTTGATGTAATATTCTCATATTTTTTTGACCATCAAGACGATTGATTCATAAGTTGGTCAAAACATGAAAGTTGTAGATTTTTCTATTAGCTTTCCAACGCAAAAAGAATCGTCTTAATCGGAGTTCGGGATAAAAAGTTATGACTACAATACTAAGGTAATGTCGGAGTTCGGTGATACCTTGCTCGAGCGATGATAAAAACCGACGGGTTTCCTCAACGATTCGCGCCGCGATCGATCCCACGAGTTCACAGAGAAAACTCCAACACGCCCCCAATGATCTCAACCTCTTCCAATAGCCAACTACGAATCCAAGGTTGATTCAAGTTCTTTCTAAGGTTTAAGTATTTTCAACAAAGAGGGTTCTAGAGAAGGAGGTTTTCTAAACCGATCTCCTACGATGATTGAAGAAGAGAGAAGAAGGAGTTTCACACGGTTGGGTAACTATCCTCTCTTAACAAAACCTAGTATAATACGGGAATGCAATTCCTTTTTATAATAGGATTGCTCACAAAGTAAAACACACACACACACATCTTATGTATTATACACTTCTAATTTTAAAACTCAAGTCCGGTGTTGAGCGGCTACACCGAGGTCGGTGCACAACTTTCGCACAAGGGTCCAAATGAGCTCTAAATTAAAATCTGTCCGCACAATCACATCTAGATAAAAATCCAAAACAAATGGTGACGTCGGTTGCCGAGCCGAATACACACACAGGGTCAGTCTAACTCGGGTTCAAAATACGGGTCTTTACATTCTTTCTAGAATCTTTCTTTTAGAAGGTCGACAAGACGTTGGCGTATATTCCCAAGCGGCCTTCGCCTCCTTCTAGAATCATCATCATTGTTGGGATCTCGATCTAACCGTGGTGATACAATCGATCTAGGTATGGTGAAATTATATTTTTCATTGAACTTAAAATATTAATTTTTAAATAGATTTTTGTATAAATTAGTGAGTTTATTTCATGAATAATAAATGGATGCATGCTATAATTAGTGATACTTAATGTTGATAATTTTGATTAATAAGAAGGCGGTTGAAATCCCACCATGTAATCGAATGTATTTTAATGTATGCTCACGGATTTGAGTCAAGCGATTGAGATTGAGAAATCAATCGATTGAGAAATCAATAGATTGAGCCAAACTCAATCGATTGAGCATAGAATTATACCAATCGATTGATTATTGGATGCCAATCGATTGAGAATTAAATGATACTATTTTTAAAAAATGCACATAATTATGTCAATCGATTGACTCTTGGATGTCAATCGATTGAGGATGAACATTAAATGATAACAGACAAAACTCAAGGGATTGAGTAAAACTCAATAGATTGAGCATGAGCATAGATTTATTTCAATTAATTAAGAAATCAATCCATTGAGCATGAATAGAATTTAATGGATTGAGATACAATCAATGGATTGAGCTAAAATCAATAGATTGAATCTAAACATGAATTCAATAGATTGAGCTTGAATAGTTAAGTTATATAATCAGTTCTTCTCATATCAGTGTCATTAAATGCAAATGATATGCACTATAATGTTTATGCACCATGATTGTATACACTTCAATATGTATGTATCATGATTAAATGCACTTAAATGTTTATGTATTATGAAATCACTCTTATACACTTTACATATTCCATGATGATCTATATAATGTATAATTAAAATGCATAAAACATGATAAAATGTCAAGCCATGGTTAATGAGTATTAGACCCAACATCTTGTACATGATGGAGTCTAAGAAGGTAGTAGACCCAACATCTTATACACGATGGAGTCTAAGAAGGTAGTAGACCCAATATCTTGTGTTTGATGGAACCTAACTAAACACGATTAAGAAGCATTAGACCCAACATCTTATACTTGATGGAGTCTAAGAAGGTATTAGACTCAACATCTTGTGTAAGATGGAGTCTAACTAAATAAAAGTATGATGAGCATGATTAAACCCAACGTCTTGAGCGAGACGGAGTTTGACATGCAATAAATGATATGATTCATTAGACCCAACGTCTTGAGCATGACGGAATTTAACTAAACAAGTGATAAACATGATTACGACTCAACGTCTTGAGTGGGACAGAGTCTAACGTGCATTAAATGACAAGAAAGATGAAATTAAAAGAAATGATGCATTCATATAACATTGATATATATATTTATGTTCAGTTCATTTCAGCTTATTGAGATTATACATGCCACATGCACACACATATGAAATATATTGAAATATTCATATAGCTATGATTGAGATTTTATGCTTCAATGGATTACATGTCTGGTCCATACAAGTGTAAACTTACACCCCTTATTGATGTTAGTGATCAGATGAGATAGGTGTCGTCGATGATAACGTATAAGTCTATGGCGATGAGACGGTACGTGGTGCTCAGGAAACTGAACTAAATGACGATGATGGCTTCGTAGCCTAATTATCTATTTTCCTTTCTAGTTATTATTGGTTTTAAATAAATAAGACATTGATCAGTTAGTATTTTATCATGACTGTTTAAACTTTAATCATGTTAGATTTGTTATTGGAATAAGAACATTATCATGAGTTTTATTTTGATTAATTAATGTTTTAAAGAAATTTTATCTTTCGCTGTTTAAGATGCTTTTATTGCATTATTATGTTTCTATAGTTCACGATACGAAGGTACGGCCTGAGATTTTACAATCAAGAGGTTGTGAGATATTGGGTCGCTACATAGATCTTCCAAAACAACCCTTAAACCATTTGTTGAAAGAAAAAAATGCTACACCCACCTCAATTTATGCAATGAACTTTGATGCTGATAGGAAAATAAATACGTAGAAAAGCAACACAAATGCACACTTGGAAGATCAAACACTTAGCAATCCAATCAAAAGCATAAAACCAACTCCACCCAGAAACCAGAAACCCACCTTGCTCTTTGGATTATTGAAAAGTTTGGGCCTTGCTTAAGGAACTCAATGGTTTCTCCAAAAACAGGCCACCCCATGCTCTGCCTCCAAAGAGAAATCCCAAACACAGCCTAAGTGACTGAATTAGCTAATGACCAGCTAATTCAGCCGGGCTCTCTTTTTCCAACTGAACCAGCTGTGTTCTCTGATAATTCATGTCTCATAATTTGTTGGTGGTGAACGTTTTAGGTAGGGATCACAGTATCTGTTTTTATATAGCATTACTTTACAAGATTACTTTAAAAAATTGGTTTTTATTATATGGTCCTCATATGGGGAATAACCTTCGACCCTTTTTCTAGAACAAGTGACATCCATCCACCTTCGTTGAGAGCTCAAATACAAACCACAAAGTAGTTGGAAAAGGATAGAGAAGAAAAGAATAGAAAAAGCCCAAAAAATGCAATTGCACCTCCTAAGATGTTTAGAGAAACTATTGTTGTTCAGGGCATCGGGGAATTTAATATAAGGATATTGCTTTTGATATTTGAAGGTAAATTATTTTGAAGAGCTCATTGCTCTCTTTTTGGATGCTTTTATTGGAAACAACCACTTACTTGTTGATGGCAAAAAAAACTCTTTTCTCAAAATAATAACATGTTAATACAATGCAGTCTATGCAAAGGAAAAAAAATAGACTTTATAGGATGGTAATGAAGCCCTCATGCATAGAACTCACAGAAGTTCCGATTATTCTTTGCGTGAAGAATCTGTCAACCACCTCCCAATCTTGTGAAGAAAGTTGCTAGGAAGTGCTATTTCTGTACTCAACAAGGACAATCTTCGAGAGAACTAGGAATAAGACCACTAAATTCCTGATTACTTAGATCTAATTCAGACAAAGATGACAAACTTCCAAGAGGCACGGGTATCAAACCATTTAATTTATTCCCTACAATTCTTAATGCACTCAACAAGGGCAATCTTCCCATAGATGCAGGAATTGGACCAATAAGAGAGTTTTATGAAAAATCAAGATATTTGGAAATTTTAAACTCCCCTAACTCCTCTGGCAAAGGCCCACTGAGATTATTGGAATTCAAATCAAATGCTCTAATAATTTATTCCTAATTTTACATCCGGACAAACTTTTTATAATTCCCTGAATCTCTCCCCTAAGCTCCAAGTTATATGACAAGTCTAACATGTGCAAACGAAAGAAGAACCGGTTGCAGCATTGAATTTCAAAGCCTCGGAAGTTCATGACAAGAAGGAAGAAAAAATGGAAATTTCTAAGTAACAGAAAGTGAGTGGTCATATGATCTTATCTTTGGAGAAGAGAAGGATATCATCAATATAAATAAGGGTATACATACATACATACATACATATATATATATATATATATATATATATATAAAGCCGGGGAATATTTGTTCCAACGTATGGTTCACCTGTGCATTCAAACCAGCTGGACTCAACGTGGCACCCAACCAAGGGATTAGTGCCGCGATAACTTGCCCAAGAATTTATCAGATACCATAAAAAAAAGGTTCAAAAAGGATTTTTATCCACCATTAAAAATTGGTCAAAGGTGCAAAATATCAATGCACCAAGGTCAAGCGGTAGATGGTTCACTTTGACCTAGGATTTGAAGGGAAAATCACCCAAAAATATATTTTTTTCTAAAACCCTAAGGGGATGGGTGAACCCTTAGAGGATAGGTGTAAAGATTCAAAACACTGTGATTGCTTCCTCTCCAAACGAAAGAAGCACCAATTGTAGCATTGAATTTCAAAGCCTCAACCATAAGGGGATGGGTGAACCCTTAGAGAATGGGTGTAACTCGCGATCGCATGCCACATATGGCTCATATAATTTCGAATGCATGGCTCATATAGTTTAAAAAATGTACAGTTTTTGGCTTATCACTCTCTCTGTTTACATACATATATTATATTTTATATATATATATAGAGAGAGAGAGAGATAGAGAGAGACATATACATATAATTTAAAAAATGCAGTTTTTGGCTAATCTTTATCGTTTTAGTTTAGATAAACAAAAGGATTTCACATTGCAGATATGTGTCGTATTGATACCAAACATTTTATTTGGTATAAACGAAGCATACTAAATCTGATACCATATCAAGATCATGTGTAAAATAAAACACATTTCAAAATTCAAAATTATACGTCTATAATTACATCCGGAGATCAGTTAATTATACCTGAATCCGAAGATACAAACATCGTACATAGAATCCTCGAGTCCTAAGCAGATCGGCATCCCTACAAATGTAACAGTTCGATCATTAATCTCTAAAATAATAATTATAATAAACATAAAATAACAAAATAAAATTAAACGATGAAAATAAAAACATGAAAACACCTGAAGATTGTTAGAACTGAACTAATCAATCAATTTTCTGAAGAAATCTCTGATTTGTCCAAAAGCAAACAAAAGACCATAGCTGAACATGGTGGTTAAAGTGCTCAGATAAGGTATGGTGATCATATTGATCAGGCGGTGGAGATCAGAGCTTGGATTATCAAAATTAAAAAAAAAACGACATAGATGAGATCATCAGAGTGAGAAAGATCAGATCTGAGATTTGAAACATATAGATTAGGGCCTCAACTAATTAGAGTCGATCTCTTCATCTCCTTTCAAATCTACCAAATCATTTTTCGTTCGTTTCACCGAAACTAGAAATCGATCGAAACCTATTTCAATCGCTGTCGTGTGATCGTTGTAGATCCGGAATCCAGGTCTAAGTTGATATAAGATCTCGACAAGATTTCAATCTCTAACAAGGAATTGCATTGCCAGTTTGAAAACCCTAGGAACCCAAAGAATAAGACGATTCGTTCCCGCTGTATTTTTCAGAAAATTGGGTGCCCAATGTTTTTAGAAGTTTAAGGTCTCACTTAACTACAAAACTTATAGGATTTTAGTAGGCCGTTGCATTTCTGCAATTTTCACGTCATATAGGACATTGATCGGAAGGTCATGGGTTCGAACTCGCTCACTTACAAAATAACACATTTAAGTGGGTTGTTGCATTTCTTTAACCACTGATATGGGCCATTGTATACCCAAATTTCTTCTATAATAGCCGAAGTTTGTGGTTTTTTAAAAGCAAGTGATGTTGTTTTTTCTTTATGTTCACGTAGTGAGCGTAGACCACGTCTCCACGCTCAATCTCAGCGAAAAACCTGAACCTAGAAAGCAGGTTAGTATTATGGGCTACCAACAAGGTGATTCCTTCCCGACGAGGTGCCAACACAATCCTCTTCCCTTTGATGCTAAGGGAATTGATATTTTTCCACCCATCATGAATAATCCTACGATCATACTGCCAAGGTCTGCCTAACAATACATGACAAACATCCATGGATACAACATCACACCAAGCATTATCAAAATATTTTGTGCCGATCGAAAAAGATATTAGGCATCGCTTATCTACCATTACCTCACTGCCTTTATTCAACCATGACAATTTGTATGGCTTGGATGACAGTCTGTCTTCAATTATAATTTCTGTACAGCCTCTTCAGACACTACATTCTCACAACTGCCACTATCAATGACCATCTTATAGACTTTATCTGCAACTGTGTAGGTCGTGTGAAAAATATTGGTTCTCAACCAATCATCATCTGAATCACCCTTGGGAGTCAATAGACTCTTCCGAATGATCAGAGTCTCATGGCCATCACCATACAACACACCTCCATCTTCATCCTCGTCATACGCAGGCTCTCCAATCTACTTCGTTTCGTCTACCACGTCTTTCTCAATTAGGAGAATGGTTCCCTTCTGACTAGCAGACTTCCTGCACTCAGTCGCTTTATGTCTCTGTTCACCACATTTGAAACATCTAATATTAGAGTTAGAATTGCCCTGTAGTGGTAGTTGGGCAAGATGAGATTCTTGAGGGCAAACTGGCTGACTATTTTTATCGCTTATATTCTTTGGCCTCATGTTCTGCTATTTTTCCACAACAAGAGCACGCTGGTACGCTTCAGAAATGGATCACTGCGAGTGAAGGCTGAGGACATCCTGTAGGGGTGGTCGTAATCCCCCCAAATACTATGCCACCATCTACTCTTCCGTCTTTGATAAATCATTCCAGACTATCAACTGATAGAACTCCTCCGTATAATCATCAACCGATCGCGTGCCTTGCCTCAACGAATGAAGTCGCTGAAACAAGGTTTGAGTGTAGCCGTAAGGAAGGAAGTGACCCTTCATCTTCTACTTCATCTTCTCCCAATCAATGATCTTGGCCTTGTTCTGCCTGTCTCGTGATCGCCTCAATTGCTCCCACCACGCAGATGCTCTGCCTTTGAGTTTGATGGCGACCAGTTTCACTTTGACACGGTGTGGGACTTCCTTATACTCAAAAATACGCTCTACTTCATTTAGCCAATCGATGAATCCTTCGGCCTATAACGTACCAGAAAACTCGGGCAAATCCAATTTGAAATCGAGGTTTTCATAACGATCCTCCCGACCACGGTGCCCCCAAAATCTGGCATGATTGTGATACAGGTTTTCGAAACTGGTATCGCTGAAATCCTGCTCTGATAAATGCCGAGTTAACTCTACAACTTGCCTCTGTAAATCCTCAATCATCACATCCTGAATGTTTCTATCACCGTGTGGGACTTTCTCGTTCGAAACCTTCCTGCGATGACCACGACCACCAGCCATGGAAACTGATGAAATCTCACCCAAGGAAGATGTTGAAGCTTTGATACCAACTAATGCCGAACAGAATAACGACTATTCTGCAGGCGAGTTTCAACATATAATTCACAGGGAAGAACATAAGAGAATTGCCCAAAAAAAACACAGAGAAACACCTCTGAATTTTAATTCATAATTATATAATCCAAGACTGACTAAAATCAGCCGGGCTATATAGCTAAAAATATTCATTATAGGAATTTTGCCAAAAATAGCAAACTCCAATAAACATGTCAAAATAATAATACATAATAAAAGAAGTATTATGTCAAAAATCTAGCTCAAATCAGATTCAGAATTACCTCTTAAATGCTAAAGGAAATATTACCAAAAAAGAAAAGAAATAATTAAAAAAAGAGAATTCGAAAGGAAAATCAGTGGATTTTGATGTTGAAAAAATTTCTACTAAAGGTGGCCACAACTTACGCGTCGCAAAGAGTTTTCCTAATTGGGGTCATTTGCGCGATTCGCCTTGGACCTATAACAAAAGACGTTACTTTCCATGTTTCTGATTCCGCTAGTACGTACAATTTTATCTTAGGAAGAAAATGGTTGAAGGCCGTCGCATTCACATACCATCAATGCGTTAAATTCTCGTACAAGGACTCTATTATTGGTATATACGTTGATGCACCCCTCCAGGAGATGGACACTGATTACGCTGCGAGTATTCCGATAGCCCATGATTCCGTATTGAACATGGGTTGCATTTAGAAGGCCCAAATCCCTGATGAGACAACCGTTGCGGAAGTCCGTCCCCTACCCGTCCTAATTCTCTCCCGACTCATCAACCAAAGTTAATGAGAAGAGAGGTTGGCCCAGACCTCGCCAAACTTTATGACATCAACCTGACCGCAAAAAAAGGTTGGGACCTTATATATCAGCTTGAGTACATTTCCCACACCAGACTCAATAAAAATAAGTAAGGCCGTGTAGGACCTGTCGTCCCAACGAAAATACGCAAACACATAGGGTTAGATTACCAATCGGACAGCCCACAAGCCGACTTGTTCCCTACCCTATCAAAATGGTCTTTATATGACCACTTCGTCTATGGGACCACTAAGAAAGCAAATGTATCAAAGCAGAACGAAGTGTCCTTCACTAAATCCCAAGAAGCGAAAGTCGAACGAATGGCTAAAGCATTCAATGATTTAACGAACCTAAATGATGATATTGATGAACCGCTCGAGGGAGTCAAACCCTTATTTGATACTAAGGAGCTTACAAAAAAGGGAAAGAAAGAACCTCCAGAACTCGAGCCGCAAGCAGAAGATTGGGAATCCACTGATGACGAGGATTTTCACATAGCTACCTTGCAAGATGATGAGGGGTACTTACATTCAACATGAAAAGAAGATGACACCCTACAAGACAATCTTAGCTCGTATAGCATCCGCTTCGACCTTAGCCTTGAAGGATGGGAATGCCCGTGGGACTCCCCTTGTATTGCTCACCCATACCAACCCCACTATAGAGCTGCACTAGTATATTAGAACGTTTTGCTAGCTGGGTCTGACATTCTGCAACGGTTGAATCGAATGGCTCTAACCTTGTGACAACAGAAGCGAGCAATGACCCACCAACTCGGCTACCAACACAAGACGAAGAAAATCCCAATAGTCAGTTGGTTGACCCAGGGGGAAACACTCACATCACCCGCATTGACTTTGAAGAGAAACTTGAACTAGACACTCCTTCATCCCCAGACACTCCACAACTCCAAATATTCTGGAAATCTCTCGAGAAAGAGTGACAACCTCTCCCAAGTGATGACAAGGACTACTGGATAGACCTCCCTGCACTTGAGTTAGCAGAGCAGGCTTACCTAAGACTTCAAGCACTATCAGATCAAGAAGATGAGTTCGATACCGACTTCGACTCTAACTTAGAAGGATGTGAATGCCCCTGGGGATCTCCCTGCACTTATCACCATTACTACCTGCACGAAAGCATGCGTGCTCATCCTAACATATTATGAAGTTCTAGGAACAGGCTCACTACCCGTGGGGATCCCTCAGGAGATCACCTTCGACAGGAAGAACAACCACATTATAACTCAGAGGATGATAGTTCAATCAATTACGATCTCCAGAGCTTCTTCGAAGATCAGGCAATCAATGTGATAGAGGAAATTCGAACGCCAATACTGCTATCACCAGCATTGTTTATTCAAAAGATCTCATCAGATGAGAACTCCAAAAAAAAATTGCCAAAATCATAACAAGTCTATATTTCTCGAAGAATTGCCTGAACGGCTCCAGCAGTCGTCTCGCTCCCTCAATTATAGGAAGAAACTTCCCCGACACCTCTTAAGGCGATCGACCCGGTACCATATTTATTATCAAAAATAAAAAAAAATAGAAAAAGCAGAAAACCCTAAAAATTTAGAAATACAAAATCCAAAAAAATTAGAAAACCTCATAAAAGAAAGGGAACCCTTCGTCCCAAGTCAAGTTTGTGGCCAACAAGGACCCAAAGCATCCAGGCTAAACAACAAGCCAGTGATCATACTGGACAAGATACTCCATTACTTTGAGAAAAGGATCAATATCCTTGGCCTTGACCTTCACCTTACCAAAGTTCTCTCAGTCATAAATTACGCCGATGAAGGGTTACCTTTCATAAAATCGAATCCCCAGTATAGTAATTTCACAGTATAAGAGCTTACCGAAGATGAAGAAGGAACACCAGTCTCCGAGGAGGCGCTGGACTTCCAACGGGTTATCAAGCGTTTCGATGAGCAAACCCAAGCTGTCGCGAAACCCACAGAAGAAATCAACTTCGGCACTAAAGTGAAACCCAAGAAGCTACTAGTTAGTGCAACGCTCAACTCCAAGGAATGTCAACAAATTGCACAAGTCTTACAAGAACACCTCGACTCCTTTGCATGGTCCTATGAAGATATGTCTGGTTTAGACCCAAGTTTAGTAGAACATAGTCTTGTCTTGAAACCCGATGCAAAGCCTGTTAAACAGAAACTCCGAAAGATGCACCAACAAACAGCCCTTCAAGTTAAAGAGGAGGTTGACAAATTGCATAAAGCCAAATTCATCCGAGTCGTCCTCTACCCCAAATGGGTCGCCAACATAGTACCTATTACTAAGAAAGAATGTAGAGTACGGGTTTGCATTGACTTCTGAAACCTCAACCAGGAATGCTCAAAAGACGACTTCCCACTTCCACACATTGACACTCTAGTCGACAACACCACTGGACATGAGATGCTATCCTTTATGGACGATTTCTCTGAGTATAATCAGATCAAATTAGCAGAGTCGGACCAAGAAAAGACTTCTTTCACCAAACCATGGGGAACTTACTGCTACGTTGTCATATCTTTCGGGCTCAAGAATGCAAGAGCCACGTATCAATGTGCCATGATGACTATTTTTCATGACATGATACATAAATATGTAGAAGTCTATATCGATGACATTAATGAAGTCCCAAACGCGAGTAGGACATGTTGAAGCACTCCGACTGGTGCTGCAATGAACTAAGAAATATCAGCTAAAAATGAACCCAAAGAAATGTGTCTTTGGAGTCACCTCTGGAGAATTACTTGGTTTCATGTCACCAAGCGAGGGATCAAAGTTGACCCTGCAAAAGTTAGAGCCATCCTTGAGATGCCACCTCTCAACATTATCGAAGAATTATGAGGCCTGATAGGAAGATTGCAATTCATCAGGAGATTTATATCCGAGCATTCAGATAGATGCGATCCTTTCCACGGACTGCTTAAATGAGGAACTGAGTATAAATGGGATGGCCTGTGTCAGCATGCCTTTGATAATATTAATAAATACCTCCTTAACCCACCAATATTATCGCCACCAGTTCTCGGAAGACCCCTAATCCTATACCTCTCAGTGAATGATAAAACAATGAGAGTAATTTTGGGACAATATAAAGAAGACAACAAGAGTGAGAAGACTATCTACTACCTTAGTAGGATGATGGTCAAGTACGAACGAAAATACACTTCAATGGAGAAGACCTGCCTCACACTGGTGTGGGCCTCAACCAAATTACGGTACTACCTCGAAGTACATAAGATATTAGTACTAGCCTGAATGAACCTTCTGAAGTATGTATTCAAAAAGCCCACAATATCAGGAAAGAATGCTCATTGGCATATGCTATTACAAGAATTCGATATCACCTACGTCATGCAGAAGTTGATCAAAGGATAAGCAATAGCCGATTAACTCGCAGATCTCCCACTCCCAAGTGATGAGCCCGTACATGCGGATTTCTCCGATAAAGACCTACTTACAATTCATAACGAAGAGCCCGATAAGACGTCATGGACCCTTTATTTTGACGGTACTCTAAATCACAAAGGAAAAGGCATCGGGATAGTCCTCTTAAGCCTGGAAGGAGTTGTCATACCTAAGACTTTTCAACTAGATTTTCTTGTCACCAATAACGTCGCAGAATACGAAGCTTTCATAGCTGGACTACGAGCAATACTGTAATTAGGTGTTAAACAGTTGAAAACCATCAGTGATTCTAAGCTAGTAATCTCACAAGTTATATGAGAACAAAAAATCAAGGAAAAGAGACTAATGACATACCTAGAAATCGCTCAATATTTAGTAAAAAAATTTGAAAGAATTTCTTTCATGCGCATCTCTAGATTAGAAAATGAGCTCACAGATTCCTTAGCCACATTAGCCTCGGTCATCCAAATACCCATCGAATAAAGTACTAAGACCTTTATCGAAAAATTAATAGGTAACATAGACCGTTAAGAGAGAATTACCAATCCTCCCCACATGCACAGGACCAAATGAAGCAATCACTCCGAAAATCACGTCAATGTAGAAACTGAAGTTGCTATGTTCAGATTTGAAAGATCACCAACTGACGATGGACAACCATGGTATTTCGACATCTGAAACTTCTTAAAGCATCAACACGTCCCTCCATATACTACGAAGATCGAATGAAGGACTATAAGAAACTGATGTGCCTGATTTTGTATACTCGGTGAAACATTATACAAAGAAGCCTTCACCAAAAGGAGTACTGCTATGATGTGTCACGACCGCTGAAGGACAATACATTATTCGAGAAGCACACGTTAGTGCTTGTGGCACCCACGCCGGTAGATAGAGACTTGTCGATTAAATCACATGATAAGGCAACTTCTGGTCGACAATGATAAGAGATTGCCACCTCTACGTCTAATTCTGCAAGCAATGCCAAGAATACGCCGCACTTATCAAAGCTCCATTAGTTGCATTGAACACTATGACCTCGCTGTGGCCATTTTCGATGTCATCGGACCTTTTCACAGACACAATTAGAAACACTCACAAGCATGCGTTCATACTTACATCAACCAAATACTACATCAAATGGGCAGAAGCTGAATCCTACGTTAGAATCACCGCTTCAACACTCATAAGGTTTATCGTTCGAAATATCATCACCAGGTTTGGAGTATCCAGGATGTTCGTCACTGACAACGGACCACAATTCATCACAGAGAAGATGAAAAAGTTATGTAAGAAGTTTGGCATCGATTTATGCCACTCATCACCATTCTACCCGCAAGAAAATGGACAAGTAGAAGCTACGAACAAATCATTGATTTGAATCCTGAAACGCATAGTAGAGACCAGCAATGGAGCCGACTGGCCTAAACGACTACCATAGGACCTCTATTCGTACTGCCACTGGACAAACTCCTTACCTCCTTACCTACGGAATGGAGGTAGTCTTACCATATGAGATACAAGTACCATCCTTACGGATTTAACTTGATGATGAGTTATCCTTAGATGAGAGGAGAATTTTCCTACTCACGCAGCTAGAGTAGCTCGATGAAACAAGTCTAAGGGCAGCTGATCACGCTCAGGTATATCAGAGGAGGGTGGCCAAGGCTTACAATAGGAAAGTCCTGGAACGAACCTTTAATATTAGAAAATTAGTCTTAAAGAAAATCATGCCTTCCAAGCACGCCCATCTAAAAGGAAAACTGAAACTGAACTGGAAAGACCCTTATGTTATAACAACTGCATACCCTAGAAAGGCATACAAATTGGCAAACCAAGACTGGGAAGAACTCCCTATCCCTTAGAACGCCATGTACTTTAGAAAATACTATCCTTAGCCATGTGATCATCACATCCGATTGTTAAATACTTATACTTATCACCCCTGTAGTCGTCATGACTCATTCATTAGTTGTCAACTTTCTCACTCGGGCAATCTGATTGAAGGACTAGTGACCTACCTAACCTCTTTCAAAAGCATAAGTAACACCCGATCCTCATTTCCCTTCCCCCGCCATTGGAGGAGACTTTAGAGAAAAAAAAAAATAAAGATGCTAGGTTCAATCAAAACTCGCTATTCTTACACTAGCAGGATGCTTTCAAATATGCATATATAGAAAAAAATATCGAGCAACAACATTATGACGAATGAACAAGTCATTAAGCTCAAGAAAGCATAAGCAGGCCATTATGACATCTCTGGTAACTTTACTAGAAGTGTATAAGCAAGCAGCAAGGGCACTCCTAATGTCCCCATACTACTAGATGTCATCGTAAGGTGGCGGGAGGATGACAAACTCCTGCTAATCATAGAATGTGAGATTTTGATGGTACAGAAACCTGACGAAGAGCTAAATCATGGCATCCCGTATCCCTCTGAGAAAAAGATTGTTACTCATCCCTTTTGTGCTGATCTGCCAACTCAAGGTATCTCAGTACCAATAACGCGCTATCTGATAACTCAGCATCGTCTTACTCGAATCCTCCTCCATCAACATGTTAAGCTTCTATATTTTTTAATAAAACAAAACAATTAAATAAATAAATAAGTTGTACCTGGTCCCACAAAAAAATAAGCGTCTAAACGCTATACGCCAAATGGCACCAACGATTAAAACGTTGGATTATTTTTTTTTTCGTAAGCTATTATTAAAATCAAACGAAAGAATAGAAAGATCCAAAAATATATATACCATTGTAGTTGTCAGTGGTCACCTTTTAATCCACATCCATTAGACCTTCGGCTAAGCCATCACCAAAATTAAGTGGATTAATAACAAAATAAAAGAAAGCACCTGAATTAGGGAGTTTAATCCGTTGGATTTGTTATCGTTTGCTATGACATTAACACTTGTATAACCTTCCACACAACCCGTTAAACAGTAAAAACCTCTTAAAAGGTTAAGTGTTGGTATTTAGTAGTCAAGATGATAGATGATAGATTGAAATGCCACATGTCCGAAAAATAGTGGTTTATCCGTTTAGGGAGATTTAAAGTTTTAAACCGTGTAATATGTGGACTTTAATATCAACTTGTTTCTTCAGGCTGAGTCATGTTCCAATGATAGATTGTCTCGTCCATAATTTAGATTTATCAAAGATAGTTAACCACATGACAAAATGGTACACTTTAATGGTGTCAGATTAAAAGTTTAGCTTTTAACGATATACGATCATTTAAACACCATTCTGGTGTTTAAATGTCCGGAAGGAGCTATTATCCTCATTTATATACATAGATAATGTGTTTAAATGCTCTTACATAACTAAATTAGACTTGTTTACTGGTAAACAATGTGCCGCACACCTGTGATCAAGCTACAGATGAAGAAAATAGTAAAAACTATTTACTAACATATCAGATCCACTAGTGAAAGTATAATTCTCTTTAAAGTCAAACTTTGACCAATATCAAATTTTGAAAATATAAACATTTGCATGACTAAATTACAAAGTAATTACATAATAATATCTACTATAAGGTTACACTAATTAAAGTTTGGATGACAGTTAAATTTTCATTAAAAGTCAAATTTTATCTAAAATTCAAAATTTGATCAATAGAAATTCTAGTAATATACGGCCAACGTAGAAATTGGCATAATAATATTCACTAGTCATTGCTAAGTTACACTAATCAATGTTTAACAAATATCACATCTCCTTACAATGTTCAAGAACAAAATAATGGAAATTAAATTTCATTTCTACTTATATTTGTTATTTTCATGTTATATTATTCAAATGAGAGATCTTTGCCAAAATCTACTATAGTCTCATCCTTAAGCTTGTGACGTGATCGATGAACCCTTTTTATTTTTAATTAGTAAGTGGGAATATGCTATGCTTGTGACATTGTCCATAAATTAATCCATCTTTTTTAAGAATCCCTATCGTTTATTACGTAAGAGAGTCTTGGACCCTCAACTGTTGTCTTTTTTTTTTTTTTTTTTTTTTTTTTTTTTTTTTTTTTTTTATGAAAGTAAGTTAGTGGACTTTTTAATTAATATGTGTTGAAGCTCAGAGAATGAGTTAAATGAAAATTCCCATGTGGTCTCATATGAGACCGATCAATCAGTCCCATATGAGACCGATCAATCGGAATCATATGAGACCAACTTGACCACTATAAGATCGATTGAGTTGGTCTATTAGAGACCAATCGGTCTTATAATAGCCTGATCAGTTCCATTTGAGATCATTCGTCCCATATGAGACGGATCGGGCCTCATGAGACCGATCAATCAGTCTCATATGAGACCGATCAATCGGATTCATATCAGACCAACTTGACCACTATAAGACCAATTGAGTTGGTCTATTAGAGACCAATTGGTCTTGTAATAGATACTGATTGTCTCATATATGAAACCAACACCATCGGTCTTATGGTCAACTGATTGGTCTAATCATATGAGTTATCTTTGAAACGAAAAAAAGGAAAAGTTGAGGGACTTGGACCTTATTGGGTAATAAGCGAAATGGTAGACCCTGTCAGGTAAATATGGTAGAGGTGGAGTACCTCTCGGGTAAAAATGCTTTTTTTTTTATTGGTAAGCTGAGGTTTTAAGGGGTATTCTCCCCTTTTATTAATAAAAAAAATTATGCTAAAAAAAAATATATAAATTAAAATAGTGATGTATTTGTGGACCCACGTTTTATCCAAGTCCATTCTCAGTCTAAATAATTAAGAAAAAATAAGCATATCTTTTAATTAATGGTAGTAAGGGCATATATTGCATGTCTTATCATGGAATTGATGTCACATGCCCAACTGCTCCCGTCGCCATCGGTGACGGATAACACAAGGGGTGGCAATGGACCAGGCTTGGGCTTGGCTTTTTATTAGCTTTCAATGAGGTCCAACCCGAGCCTGGCCCATTTATAATAGTATTTGATGTTCAAGCCCGGCCCATTGCCACCCCTAAGCACATCTAGAGGTGTTAATGCACCTGCCTTGTGGGTAAGGTTTTGTCTATTTCAAATAGGGGCGGCCCAAGCCCACACCATTTATAAGTCCGGAGCTTTTAATAGGCGTTATTACATTAAAAACTTAGGCATGAATCCATTCCAAATACAAAATCGGGATGGGATCGATTGAGTCCTTCAAACTGGTGCTGTTTAGTTAAGCACAAACCCAATTCAAATTAGGCTTGGATCAAGGCAGATTTAGGCCGGCGTGACCTTTCTCTTAATGTAACCGTGCTTGGCTAGGTGTGACGACCTAGACCCGCATGCCATAGAATTCACTACACAAAATAAGACTCTTAGCCACAGTCAAAAGTGTTGCTATTAACAAAAAGTCATATTGTTTCAATAGCGATGGGACTAATAGCGACAGTTTTGGCTACCGCTAATAGTCTTATTTTTTTGTAGTGATTATCCGATTCTAGGCTTAGCTCTTTGCCCCGATTTTGTTTATGGGCTTAAGTCCTCACCCAAAATGCGTCATGATATGTAGCCTCCACAATCACACATAGCTCAGGGCCAAGAATTTTCCCTATCCAATGTGGGACTATCACACCGGGTCAGACGGATTTCGATCCATCCAATTGTTTTAGCTTACAAATTTAGGCTTGAACCTGGCCGAATACAAAATTCAGTCAAGCTTAAACAAAATTTTTTGGGACCCAAACTTTTCGTTTAATCCCCAACCTGACCAAATCCAGGCTAGATTGGGCTCAGATTGAAGCCCGACCCGACCCGTTTACAACCCTACTCATAATATATCCACGTTTGAAAAATGTTTCCATTTTTTAAGTGACCGCATCACATCACATTGTAAAATGTAGAACTTAAAATATTACATCACATCACATCGTAAAATATGTAGAACTTAAAATATTACATCACATCACATCTTAAACCCTTAATAGAGATAATGGTAGAAAATCGTGTAAAACACTACCTGTAAGTCCATATCAACCATCTGATTCATAAACCTTGATATCAGCCATTCAAACTAAAACAATGGATCAAAAAGTTTGATTTTTGAACCCATTGTCCTTTCATGTTTGATCTATCTTTATTAATGTGAGGTGGCTGTAACAAAAAGTGGTAAGGTAGCTCCATCCTTTTGGCCCTGCGTAATCAACTCAGATGTACTCAGAGTGCTTGAAACCTAGAGAAGCACTTGAAACCCTAATTACTAATTAGTTCGATGAATCGCTCGGGTAGAATAAGTTTTAAAATTAATTATTTATTAAGTACATGAAGTCTTAAGTTCAAATAAGTGAATCCAATTCACAGGATTAATTCGACAATCCTTTGCCGAAATCAATTCACTTTGGGCCCTGTTTGATAGCAATGAAACTCCAAAGAGAAAATGATATCAATTTCTTAGTTGATTTTCTAGAAAATGATTTCCTCTAAAAATGGATTTTCCACTCTTTGATTAGCGTGTTTGAGAAATGCAAATAAGTGAATCCAATTCGCAGGATTAATTCGACAATCCTTTGCCGAAATCAATTCACTTTGGGCCCTGTTTGATAGCAATGAAACTCCAAAGAGAAAATGATATCAATTTCTTAGTTGATTTTCTAGAAAATGATTTCCTCTAAAAATGGATTTTCCACTCTTTGATTAGCGTGTTTGAGAAATGAATTTCATTGGAAATTGATTTCTCTTATTTGATTAGTATTAGGGGTGTATTCGGTTAAGTTTGGTTGGTTTTGAATCAAAATCACAAACCAAACCGCTCCTAATCGGTTTTTAGATTTTCAAACCAAACCAAATCGTCCAACTCTTAAACCAAACCAACCCGATTCAATTTGGTTCGATTTGCTTCGGTCGGTTTCGGTTTTCCCATAAGTTCGACTACAAAAAATAAGATTATTAGCGGCAGCCATAAACGACCACTATTAATACAAAAATTGTCACTAATACTCTTGCCGCTAATAGTCTTAATAGATTTTTTGTTAATAGCGGCAGTTTTTTACTGCAAAAAATTACCGCTAATAGTCTTATTTTTTGTAGTGTTCTGTTTGCACATCAAAATTTTCTCAACTTCTCAACCGATTTTTCTATAAGTTCTACTTTACCGTTTTAGGATTTAGGAATAGGCTAAAGACAAGGTAAGGTTTTATATATAAATATGCATTTTACTTAAATGACTTTTAAAATTAATCAAAATCTCCACCTATATATATATATATATATATATATACTTACAAACTACATTCGGTTCGGTTCGGTTTGGTTTCGGCTTGGGGAGGCTTGGAACCGAATCCAAACCAAACTTTTCGATTTTCCTTTTTTCCGAACCAAACCCAAACCGATACTCGTCCAAACCGGACCAAACCTGATGGTTCGGTTTGTTTGGTCGGTTCGGTCCAAAAAATGAACAGCCCTAATTAGTATCTTTGAAAATGAGTTTTTAAGTTTTAATCATTTATTATTAAAATCATAATTAAAATAAAATATTAACCAATAATTTTTTTAATGATATTCTATTATGTTACAAATTAATACCATAGTAATAATTATTTGTTATTAAGTTACGTAAGTCAAAGTTTGAAAAGTCTAACTCAAAAAAAAAAATTTTAACTTTGATCAAACTTAAAATATTGATAAAAAATATATAAAGCTAAATACCAAAGTTATAAATGCTAGTATCTAATGTCAGTTTGTACGTTGAAATGAAATTAAAATTTTATAAAAGTTAAATTTTGATCAAGAGAAAATTTTGTAATGTACCAACAAGTTACAAAAGTCCAATTGTAAATTAATATAACATTTTTCATATATATCATTAGGTTACACTAGTCAAAATTTGATCAAATATCCACTTTTAATAAAAGTCAAACTTTAATCAAACGCAAAACTTTGATTAATAAAAAATTTTAAGCCTAAAGTACAAAGTTATATAGAAAAATGCTAGAATGTACTATAAGGTTATATGTTGAAACATAATTCAATTTTTTAACTTGAAAGAAAAATCAATTTTTCAAAAAGTCAAACTTAGACCAAAATTTTTAACTTTGACCAATAAAAAATTTGACAATCTACCACCAACCTACAAATTAACATAACAGTATTCGTATCCATCGCTAGGTTATATTAGTAAAAAATTTGACTAAATATCAACTTTTTAAAAAGTCAAACTTTGACCAAATGTAAAAAAAAGTAAAATAAAATTTGGTAATGTACTAGACAGTAATAAACTAAAAAAATGATAATCTCATTGGAGATACAGAAGTTCAAAAAAATCAAATTGTGTTAAAAAGTCGAAGTTTGACCAAATATCAAACTTTGATTGACAAAAATTTGCATTACCAAAATATAAATAACAACAGTAATAATCATTATCTACTATCAAGATACACTTATCAACTTTTGACTAAAATCAAAATTTGAATAAAAGTCAAACTTTGATTAATAAATATTAGGTAATGTATTTACAAGTTATAAATTAAAATAATGATAGATATTTTTAATTATAATATCTCACTAATAAAAATTTATAACATTTTATAGAAAATCAAACTTTGATCAAAAGTCAAACTTTGATAAAAAAAAGAAATTATACTGATACGATATAAATTTATGCACTAGTAGACTCTATCTGTAAGCATGTTTCGAGTTTAACCAAAAATAAAATTTGTATAAAGTCAAAGTTTGACCAAAAGTCAAAGTTTAACTAAAGGTCAAGCTATTGACTAATACAATTGAGAATCTAGTATCAAATTAAAAATCAACATCGCAATATCCTTTTTTCGCCATCAAATTATTGGAGTCAAAGTTTAATAAAAAGTAAATTTTAATTAAAAGTCAAAGTGTGACCTTAAAGTCAACCTTTGACTCCTAAAAAATTGATAATATATTACTAACTTACAACTTATTATCATGTTTCAGTAGTCAAAGTTTGATCAAAACTCAAAACTTGATATAGCTTATAAATTCAATTAAAGTTTGATTAAAATTCAAAGTTTAACCAAAGTCAAATATTAGCTGAAAAGAATATGATGTAAATAATTTGGTGGTCATAGGGATCATGCTGGTATGATGGTTATAGAAATCGAAGTTATTTTTTAGTAGTACAAAACTAATTTTTTTTGCTTTTAAGTTTTTTACAACTTTAGATTTGCAATGACCAAAATTTATTATTTCATTAGTAGGAAACTCAATTTCAGCCACTTAAAAGGTTGAAATGGTTTCCTCCTAAAATGATTTGGTATATGGAAATTCAATTTTCATGCGGGACCGACTTAATTTCATTTCCATCTCCTTAAATAGCTATCAAACAACAATAATTGGAAACTAAATTTCATTTCCACTATGAAATTACATTTCATTTCCACTATGAAATTACATTTCCATATTATCAAACAAGGCCTTATTAAATTTGTGTTTCCCAAGTCGGTGAGTGAATTAAGTGGCATAGGTTGAAACTGGTCTATGCTGGCCTGAATATGAAAACATCAACTCTCCTGATCAATAGAGTTTTCATATGGGCCCAATTTGACCCAAGCTTTTGATAGGCCTTATTATTTTTTACATTAGAAATTGGGCCAGAACCCAGCCTGAATACAAAATAGGGTTGGTCTCAACGGAGTCTTTCGGGCTTGGGCTTGTTTTGAAGCTCAAACCAGACCCGACTGGAATTGGGTCAGGCCAGATTTGGGCCAGCATTGCCTTTCTCTTAATATAATTGTGCTTGGCAAGCCCGAGCAGGTTTTGATCGATTCAATTATTTTACCCTACAAAATTAGGCACGAACTCGGCTTGAATATATACAAAACCGGGTCAAGCTCGCCCTGAGTTCTTTTGCAGTTGGACTTTTTATTTAAGCCCCAATAGACCCAATTTAGGCTGGGCTATGCTCAGAATGAAGCCCCCGTTTACAACTCTACTCATGGTCCACGTTTAAAATATTAAGGCCCTCCACATCATGGATCAAAATGTCGGAAAACAGGAACGTATCGTCCGAGCCCAAAACCGTTTCATATAGTATCGGACAATACTTATCGGTATCGGACAACACCGAACGATACATTGAATGTATCGTTCGGTACTTTACATACAGTTGACCAATACGGTACAACTGGATTGGTGACCTCCGATACCGATGCGTATGTATCGTTCGGTACTTTACATACAGTTGACCGATACGGTACAACTGTATTGGTGACCTCCGATACCGATGCGTATCGTTCAATTCGTATCGATATTGGATGAAGTTTTGATCCATGCTCCACATCTTAAACTTTTAATGGCACCTTTAATTGAATTTTAAATATTAAGGCACTACCCATAGACACTTTTTAATCCAAATCTTAAATATTAAGGCACTCCCCATAGACACTTTTTAATCCAAACCTTTCACACTGTATATCAATATATCTTGAGATCATCCCCGTACCATGAAACTGTCATTTTTCAGTTCCATGTGGCAAATATCCAAAAAAGTGATGAAAGAATTAGGCGGCATACCATGCTCAAGCTTGATTTTTAAATCATCTTTTGAGATGTGTGCCATGTAGCATAAAAAATTGACCGCCTGAAGATCTACCCTGAAATCAATGGCTTTCCACAGGTACCCTCAAATAAACAGTGGGTGCAAATAAAGGTATTTATAATATGATAGATGAGTAGGTCAAATGAAAAGGAAATTGCGTTAAACGTGTGAATTCTGAAGATAAGAATAAGTAATAACAAAAGAAAATTAATAAAAGCTAGGAGTCTTTATGTTTCTATACTGCGTAAATTCAATATCAATTTATTTAGAAATTGAAGCATCACATGGCCAATTAGGGTCTATAAATTGAGCATCCAAAGGGTCTACAAGATGTCAAAGAGAGTGAGGAATAAAGAGAGATGAAGATTGTGCAACTAGTGATAATGGTGTTGGCAGCCATCTTCGCGATGTCTGCCTTCTCCGTCGATGCTCGGCTCAACCACCAGTTGTTTCTCGAAGCTATGGGCATTAACATAGGTAAATATAACCACCATTTTAGCCAAATCTAAGAAATAAGATGTAATATGTGTTCATACATATCTTCTTTATCTTTATATCATATAAAAGGTAAAAGGAGAGGTAAGAAAGGAATAAATTAAAATAAAAGTTAACAAAATAAAAATTCTCAAATTCTTTTTAAGTTTTTTTCTTTAAATGACTGAAAAATCTAGAACACCATAAAATTGAATATCTGTTGGTATTTCTCTCATTCCCTCTCCTTCTCTCAAACGTGCTACCCAGGTGCATTTTGCTAGTATATATAATTTGATATTCCATTAACATGTGACATTCTTATATTTTCTTTTCAGTTTCTATCCATCCCGGCAGTGAGAAATGGTGCGACTACCCTTGCGCCTGCACTCTACCTAGTTTTGAGCCGACCTGCTTTTGCGGCCATCTAGGGGAGAAATGCTACCATGCTTGTGCCTGCCTCTGCACTCAACTTAAAGACATTTGTCCGAAATGCTATTGTGGTGATTATGAAAAAGATTATTGTGCTGATGTAGCAGAAAAGCCGGATAAGGAGTAGTAGATCGAGTAGCAAAAAGGCCAATAGGTTTTTGCGAGCTTGCTATCTATCGTTAAAGAAAATAATGTGAAGCTCGTAGTAGTTGCTCTACAAGTATCCATGTTGTTCGTATGAGTTGATGAATCTATGAAGTTCTGTCGCCAATATAGGGAGAGATGTTTCTAATGCCTTTTCTTTTCACCTTGTTCTGCACTTTTCCTTTACCCATCAATGTCTCAGTTTCGTGGGAGGACTATATATACTGAGATCCATGAAAATAAAATATTTATGCGTATCCTACTATATCATAATCACACCTTAATCTTGGTTAGTGCACCCCATCTCTTAAAAATGATGGGAGGGCATCTGCACGTGGAGGCCTATGAGTGGGTCATTCTCTTGAATCCTTCAAAAAATCCTAAGCATTTGATAGAGGGCACCTTACTTTTTATTGGGCCCTAAAATTTTTCCCTACATGGTACTCTATTGAAGAGTAAGATATAGCTATCAAAATCTGCATTTTATTGAAAAAAAACTCCGTTAAAATGTTTTTTTGTTTTACATAGAACGCCTGAAACACATTTAAAAAGCGTTTTTTTTCTAAAATACTTTTTTATTTTTATTTTTTTTAAATCATGATTTTTATGTTTTAGATGGGTTTTCTACAAATTTTCTCCAAAATTTTTCTTATTTTTGTTAGAAGAATATTTATTTTAAATATTTTAAAATATTTTCATTACCTTTTCACAAATGCTTGCCAATTTTTTTTTTGAATTTTACAAATGTTTTTAAAATACCCACACTGAACCAAATAGATCCGAAACTAATCGGTTTCAGTGTCGTTTTAAGGGGAAAAAAAAAAACTCGAACCAAACCGAATGGGTTTCGGTGTGGGGGGTGCCGAACCAAAAACCGGAAAAAAACGGTTTCAGTTTGGTTCGGTTCGGTACACCGAATCTGCATCTCGATTTCCACCAAACTTGGGTAGTGTAGGACGCAATGTGAGGATGTACCGAAAATGAAATTATTGATGGGATACTATCTCCGATCCTCACCGACATTTAAACACCAAAATGGTGTTCCAATGACCTTATGCCATTAAAGTTAATTTTTTTTTTCTTGTACCATTGATGTATGATTTATCATAGTTTTGATGAACATTTGTGATTAATCAAAATTTTCCAAGTGGCAATCTATCATTGGAACATGTTTCATCCTAAAGAAAAATGCAGATAAATGGATGTGAACTATCTAATTGATGAATTTATTATCAGTCATTAAAAAAATAACGGTTAATGTTGTAGTCCCTGGATCATCCGATGGTTTAGCTAGCTCTCCTTGAAATACTGTTTTTGGGCATGTTGCACTTCAATATATGGTCTATCCCTTTGATGGTATGGATCACCGGCCTATAGCTTAAACCATTGATGATGTGAGATCATTTTAAACATCATTTTGGAGTTTATTAGGAGAGTTGGGTCAATTATAGATGATCTATTAGAGGCTCATTAAAATCTATTACAGGCTCCTTTTTAGGTGAGTTTGAAGGTATGTTGACTTTCAGTTGGCACACATCCCAAAATGGAAACGCGAATGATGTTTAACGGTATGGGATTCATGTTTACTTTTTGGGATGTGTGTCAAGTGGAATCAACATCTGACCGTTGGATGGTAGCCCTGTGATCTCAAGATCTATTGTGTGGAAGATCAGGGAGAAAATCATTTATATCGTCTGATTTGAAGCAATCAACGGATTTTTTCTTTGGTTATGTGAGGTGGGTGTAGCATGCCACACTCAAACTTCAGCGAACAATGGATTTTTTCTTTGGTTAAGTGAGGTGGGTGTAGCATGCCACGCTCAAACTTGATTTTCAAATCATCTTTTGGGATGTGTGCCATATAGCATAAAAAATTGACCGCCTGATGGCATAATCTGAAGATCTAATGGAAAGAAGATTGGGAGGAAAAATGATCTCCATTGCATGATTCTAAGCAATCAAAGGTTTTCCACATAGGTACCCTCAAAGAAACAGTGGATGCAAATAAAGGTATTTATAATATGATAGATGGCCGGTAGGTCCAATGAATAGGGAATTGCTTTAAACGTGTGAAGTCTGAAGATAAGATTAAGTAATGACAAAAGAAACTTAATGAAAAATAAAACTTCAAGCTGTAATGATAATGTTTAAAAAAGCAAGGCGTCTGTACCTATCGACACCACGTGAATTCGATATTAATTTATTTAGAATTTAAGCATCCTACAAAATGTCCATTGCCTGATAGCTTAGAGAGAGAGAGAGAGACAGGAAGAGAGAGATGAAGATTGTGCAGCTGGTAATAATGGCAGCCATCTTGGCGATGTCTGCCTTCTCTGATGATGCTCGATCGGCTCAACAACCAGCTGGTTCTCAAAGCTATTGGCATCAACACTGCAAAAATTATTGCCATTTTAGCTAAACTTAAGAAATAAGATGTAATATGTGTTCATACATATCTTCTTTATCTCTTTATTATATAAAGAGAGAAAGGAGAGGTCAGAAGGACGAAAATATAAAATTTTCATGTCAAGAAAAAAATAAAAATTCTCAATTCTTTTTAAACTTTTTTTTTTTGTTTTTGTTTTTTTTTTTTTTTTTGATAACTTACGGTAATCCCAAGCTTACGCTTGGAGTAATCCCTAAGGGATACCCCCGCCCACACCATGTACTGAGTATTTCACGATTTACACACCTACGGGGTATCCTATTATGGTAGAAGGAAGACACTAACACTAGATCCTATGACCTATTGGTAACAAATCAAAGTCTCCAACCAACTGCTCCAAACCCTGGTGGGTCTTTTTATGCTTTTTCTTTAAATGATTGAAAAATCTGGAACACCGAAAAGCTAAGTATCTTTTAGTATTTCTCTCATCCCATCTCCTTCTCTTTATTTTTTTTTGATAATTCAGCTTGAGGTTGTAGGATCTTCTTCACCCTTATTATTAGAAAAGGAAATAAGGAATAATTACATTTTAGTATAAGCAATAAGTAAATCATCCCTTAAGAGAGATTTCGAAATAATCGAGCAATCATCAAAATTTGGCCATGATTCAAATTGGGGTAATTTTCTCCTTGCGCTGGCTAGGAAATTTGTCGGTCGATTAAGCTCTCGTCAAGTATGAACAAACCTACATTCCTGAAATTCATCCATAAGTGTTTGAATACGCAAAATAAGGTTCTTATATCTCCACAAGCATTCTATCAACCTGTTAATACAATTCACTGCAATCGGACTATCATATTCTACAATAATCTTATCAAAATTCTCCTTCTTAGGCACCAGTAATCCATGCAGAATAGCTTCTAATTCAACCCCTATAATGTTATCATCGGTGGATGGGCCACTGAATCTTCTTAAAATTATACCCTCGTGATCGTGAAATACCCCACCAATCCCTGCCAAACCATTAGCAATTGAGCCATCATAGTTCAATTTTATATTTCCCATCGGTGGTTTCTTCCATTTCCCCGTCTCCTTCTCTCTCAACACTTGTCTCAAACGTGCTCCACAGTTTATATAACTTGATATTCCATTAACATGTGACGTTTTTTTATATTTTCTTTTCAGTTTCTAGTGGTATCGGTGAGAAATTGTGCGACTCTTGCCGATGCAACACACGATTTCCTCCGGACTGCTGATGCTTTGATGTACGGCCTAAATGCTACGATGCTTGTGACTTTTGCATCTCCACCAGAAGCAGACCTCCGATCTGTCAATGTGCCTATATAAAAGATTATTGTATTTATGATGTCACTCTACCTGAAAACAATAATCCGGATCATGAGCAGTAGAAGAGCCGATAGATTTTTTCGTGCTTGCTATCGATCTTTAATAAAATATGTAAGAAATAATAATAATACACCCATGATGTGGCATGTATCAATTGATGAATATATCCGTTGGTGAGCTATATGAGATCTCTTGCCCATATAGGTAGCTGTTTCAAATGCCCTTCCCCATAGGTTTGCTTTACCCTATTTTGTTAACCTTCAAATTTGTAGTGTACCCTAGGATGCCCATGAATGTTTGACTTTCGTGGTGGCTCATGTCGGAGCACCATACTGAGATCCGTGAAAATAGTGTCCTCAGGTACCAGACCCATAGCTTAGGTTTGTTGCACCCATCGCTAACTTGAGTGCTCCCCATCTCCAAGGCAATCAAAGCATATGCACATGGAGGCCTTTGAATGGTCCTTTCTCTTGAATCCTTTAAGATTTGAAAAATCTTAAGCATCCGATAGACGGTACATTTTTTTGGTAGAATATTGGCTCTAAAATCAGTTTTGACCGAACAAACCGGCCAATATTGAAGTACTTTTTTATAGTGTTAGAACCAAATAAGAGTACCTTTATTTCTCCCACATAACACTAAAAAAATAAGAATATTAGCGGCAGCCAAAAACTATCGCTATTAATAAAATAATTGCCGTTAATACCCATATCGCTAATAGTCTTAATAGTTTTTTTGTTAATAGCGGCAATTTTTGGGTGCCAAAAATTTGAAGTTCATGCTAATAATCTTATTTTTTTGTAGTGTGATCTTAAAGTTAATCTTGAAGTTCACCCAGTAATATTGGTGTACAACTTTAAAAAATTGAATATTTAAATCCACCCACTTATTTGTATGAAGATTTTTTAAAGGATTCACCCACATAAATTCTTTCGGTACACTCACATATTCTTCCCGCTCGACAATGCCTATGCCGGTGATGCCAATGCCTACATCAGTGATGCCAAGAAAGAAGCAGCCCACCAAACCTCTTGATATCCTAAGAAGAAGAAGTCATGAAACCCCTTTGAAACCTTAAGAAGAAGAAGACATGAAACTCTCTTGAAACCCTAAAAAAAATAAAATAAAAATAAAAAAAGGAGAAGAAGAAAAAGAGGACTTCAAAACTCATGTACTCCTCTTGAAAAATCCTTGAAAAGGAGAAACATATGAAGAAAAAAAAGTGACTGTTTGAGAGTGAGTACACTACAAAAAAACATATTATTAGCGGCAGTTTTTTGGAACAAAAAATTACCGCTATTAACGAAAAACTATTAAAGACTATTAGCGGAAAGGGTATTTGCGGCAGTTTTTTGTTATTAGCGACAGTTTTTGGCTACCGCTAATAGTCTTGTATTTTGTAGTAGTACCCATTGTGAGTAGTTTAAAATAGACGGTGGGTACCCACTGTCAGTTTTTTAAATTTGACAGGGATTTTTAAATCCGACGGTGAGTACCCACCATCATTAGGTCCCAATTGTGGTTTAAAGCTGACGCTGGTACCCACTATCAAATTTAATTAACTAACAGTGAGTACCTACCGTCTGACAATGGGTACCTACCGTCAATTTTAAATCACTCACAATGGGTACCCACTGTCAAACACACAATTACTTTTTTTTTTATTCTTCTTACATTTCTCCTTCTTTTCGTTTAAAGGGGATTTAATTTTAGAATTTTCAAGGGATTTTCATAAGTTAAAAGGGGATTTCATTCCAGAAAAAGAAGAAAAAGTAGGTTTATGATTTCAAAAGGGTTATTGTCAATAGGTTTCAAGAGTCTCATTCTAGAGGAAGGATAAGATGAAAAAGTGGGTTTCAAGAGTGTTTCATGGACATATATGACTCACGAGAATGGAGGACTCGCCAGAACGAAGGAGAAGAAGTGGGTTTCAAAAGCGTTTCATGGGGGTATACAACTCACCGGACCAAAGGACTCACCGGAATGGATGAAGAAGAAGAAGTTGGTTTCATGGGGTTGTACGACTCACCGGAACGAAATATTCGCCGAAACAGAAAACTCACCGGAACGATGGAGGAAGAGAAAGAAGACGAAAAACAACACCCACATAAGTGAGTGAACTTTAAGATTCACCCATCACCCACTGAATCTTTGAGGGCACCTACAAATTACTATTTTTTGTTTCGCATGTATCTACGTGAGTGAACTCAAAGATTTGGTAGGTGGAATTAAAGTTACTCAACAAATAAATTATATTTAATCTTTTTTTTTTTGCACTACGTCAAAATGAGGGAAAAACTATTGTAGCTTTATAAAATAAACTACTGTTTAAAATAATGATATAATATTCCACTCACTAAAATAGTGGCTTTACTCCTAAAACAGTAGTTTTTTAAGCTTAAAACACGTCACATGCAAATCTGGAGCAAATGTATCTGGTCGACCTCGACGAATAGCCCTAAATTGAAAACTACCTCTCTTCTCTCTTTATATATCTCTCTAACAAGACGCGTCCCTCTTCGTCTCGACTTCTTCGTACTCTGTGAAACCCAAGCCTCTCTCACCTCTTCGCCTCCCTCTCCTCGAGCTAGTATCTTCTCAACTGATCATTTTCAGATTATCTCAAGAGATTAAACCCTAAGTCTCCAATCAGATTCAGGTCATCTCCCTCCTCCCCAAACCCTAACTCATTGTTTCGATTCGATTTCGGCCTTACCTCTTCGATTCAATTTTTTTTCCCCAATTCCAATCACAAAACCCTAACCTCTTCTATTCAATTTCTGCTTCGAAATCTCCACTGTCCGTATTTGGATGCTTCGAAATCTCCACTGTCCGTATTTGGATCTTAATCAGTGACCCTAATTTTTGCAAGTCGAAATCGATATGTGACATGTGGAATCTCTGATCTACAGCAAGTTGGAAATTCAAAGAAACCCTAAAATATTTGTCATTCACGCCCAAGAGAAGGTATGCATGGAGTTTTGTTTTTTTTCTAAATTGCTATCTCTGTTTTTCTGTCTATTTGTGCAAAATATGTTTGGTATGATCGAGGTGTTCTTACACAAGCGGATATTCGCAAATTTTGGTAGAGCTTTGCTACCAAAATTTGAACTGAATCTCAATAAGGTGAATCCACGTAGAAATTATTGATTTGGAGATGTTTTGAGGGAAATTTCACTCATTTCATCCCCAATTTTGCTATCGTGTAATCTGCTGAGTTTTCATTTTTTGTTTTGTGCTAAATTCACATGTTAGATAGTTGTTTTTTGGGCTATTTTAGATTTATTACAAGTGTTGTGTGATGAATTGTGTGGCTTCTAAAAGGGTTTCAGATTTGCAAGTGTTGTTGCTTTGATTTGATGTGTTTTGTGGTGTTTGGTGTTTGTTTTTGGATTTTGATGCCATCTGAATGAGTTCTAATAATTTGTTCCTACAATGAAGCTATGCTGATAGTATATTAGACATTTTTTTTATTGCTGCTATCATCTGGTACTAAATCTGCGATTTACTGCAGTCTTTAGTTCAGATCTGTTGATGTTGTGGCACGACTTTTGAATCTAACGAACGTGCTTTTATTCGAGATTTTTTTGTCTTCTTTTTCTTAAAATGCTGCGAGGCACGATTGTTATCCTGAACTTCTGAGAGTTATTGTGTTGATTTGTTACCTCTAAAACAGACATTGTTGCTCTTAGTTATCAGTTATTTTGACGTGTTGTGTGATTCCTGTTTTGGATTGTGTAATGATACTATATTTGTTAGATAAAAAATTGGTTTTCACTGGTATTACAGAGTCTTATAAGATACAGATAACAACTGCTGTTTGGAGGTATTATTGGTTCTAATCTCTGGTTATCAATTCAGATTTGACAATAAATTTTATTCCCTTAATTAAATATATATATTCCAAGAAAAATTGCGGTGTTTCGACACAGTAATATTGAATAAACGAAGGTTTTCATCTCCTTTAGTTGTGTAATAGTTAATGCCTTGATCTTTCTCTCCTATCTAAGTATTGTGGGATGTGGTCTACATTAAAATAGAATGCACATCACACAGCCTATGATATAAGCAGTGGAAAGCTGACAACCGTAAGACCCTCAGCAACCCAAGATAATGTATTAGTTGTGACATCAGTTCCCATCAATCCTTGTCCCCTATAATATTAACTAAAATTCAAACTAGCATCGACTATGGTCTGCACCGACATCAACTTAGTGATTTTTCTTCTGAATGGATATCTTGTTCTGCACTATGGCTATGCTTGGATCTCTAATGGCTGCAAGATCATTTACTCTGTCACCATTGAAGGAAGTAGATTTTTATAATCTTTCTGTAGCCATTTGTTTTTGGAATTTGTTATGGGTTCTCAAACAAAAGTTATTCTTTGTAATCTTTAACTTACGGTTTTGTTTCTGTGAGCTCAAGGCTGAACCATTATTTTTTCACTCTTGAGATCTATGAAAATTAGTTTTCATAATATTCTTTGGCTCAAAGGCATTTACTACTTTTTAAAAAATGGGAATTTGGTGACAAATTTCTATAGGTTAATATGCATCTTCATTTTTATTGGATATCTATTGGGGTATATTTAAAAAGTTACGTAATTTCTGTTGCAGGGTGTTGTTAGGAATAGTGAAGATGGGGACCCACCTGATGCTCATGGACCAGTTGTTGAAAATGATGTTGCTAAAACACATACAGTTGAAGAGAGCGATTCCTCAGAAGATGAGGTCTATGCTATATTCCTAATTTCTGAAATAATATATAATTGCATATTTTAACCTTTACAATAGCTTTTTGCCTTCACTAGATATCATTTTATAGGATTAATTGGAATAAGAAGCATTTATAGAAAGTGTAATATCCCTAATATTTTAGACTTGATTTCGATTACCTTGGTATGCGTGCCTAAAAAGTTTATTGGACGAGTCCGAGTTATTTGGGTAGCTTAGGGTATGATGAGAGATGTGGTCAAAGGATTTTTTATTTGGACTTGTGGAAGTCATATACTCGATAACATATACGCTAAGTAGTTTGTATGCACTTAACACCGAAAAGAAATGCATGTTAACTCGATGAGATTTCAAACATAAATATCATGATATTTATGTGAAATATCAGGATATTTGAGGTGAGAATTTAGGTTATAAAGGGAGGGGATTGAAGAGGAAGTATAATCTCTTCTTCCTCACGTATGAACCAGAACTTGCAACCCTTTTTACTTATTGATTAGATCCTTTGAGTATTAGAATCTCTCTCCCCATCTTAGCCATTAATAAGCCTTGTGTTATATTTCTGATCTGTTTATGATATTAAGAGAGAAGGATAGGGGAGAGAGAATATTTCTGTGGAAGTTTTGGTCTCTTGCTCTTGAAGCAAGATTGTGATGGACTGACTTGGAAGTCCAACTAACTAAACCTTGAGGTTTTGTTTCGATGCTTGAATTTGGAGAAACGGGAGCCGAAGGATTTAACTTCAAGAGGTAGGATTTTAAACTCCTTTGAGTTAATTACTTGTGTCTTGCTTAGAGTAGAAAAATGGTGTGTATAGCATAGATAACAAGTTTTATTTTGGAAGATTAAATTGCAAGAAAGGAGACAAAAAAAATTGAACCAACACAAACCTGGAGAAATTCGAGGGTCGAAGTTGGGCTTTTATAGCCTGATGTAATTTTGGGAAATTCGAGGGTCGAATTTTAATTCGTTCTTTTGGTACCTTTTTAGAAGTATTTTGAATTTGGGCCCTAGGCCATTGTTTTGTATTTTTTTTTTATATCACTTGAGGAACCATAATTGGATTGGCCATCACCGGTGGTTCTTCCCGGTTCCTCAGGGTGATATATTATTTTGATATGATCTTTTGTCTATGATTATTTAGTTTTGCTTCTATTTTGTTCTTTGTTATGCTGCCGGCTTCCATTTGTTTAAGTCTTATTGAGAAATCAATAAGTTGATGAACTGGCCTTTCCTATACCTGAAGGATTGGAAAAGTCGGGTCGTCACAGTTGGTATCAGAGCAAGGCTCTAGGTTCAGAGTCTTAGGACTAAGGGCATGATTGTTTTACAATCAATATGGATCCATTATTATTGTTCTTCAAGAATGACAAATCAGCATGGCTCCACGGTTCAAAGGCAGAGGCAGAGGTGGCCGAGATGGACCTAGAATAGTTCATATGGATGAGGTGCATGAGGACGTAGGTACCTCACGAGGGAGAGATGGAGTGGCTACGAGTCCTAATGCAGATCCATTGGGAACTAGTAAAGGTGGAGGAGGAAATGTTGACCAAGTATTGGCGACATTGGCCACCAATATGACTCAGCAGACAATGGCAATGGATCGGCAGACAGAGTTGCTGACAGTCAGAAATCAGCCCGAGGATTTTGCAGAGTTCAGGAGGATGAGACCTCCTAATTTCTTGGGGCAGACAGATCCCATAGAGGATGGGGATGGATCGACGAAATGGAGAAAATCTTTGAGGTGTTGCAGTGCACTGATGTTGAGAAGGTGCGCTGGGCAACCTTCAAGCTATTGGGTGAGGCCAGTCCTTGGTGGAAATTTGTATCCAAGACTCGAGAGCAGGACTACCCCAACACTTTGTGGATTTGGGCAGAGTTCGTGGACACGTTCAACGATCAGTATTTTTCAAAGATCGAACGAAATCAGTGGGAAGTCCAGTTCATTAAGCTGGAACAGAATGAGATGTCGGTGCACGAGTACGGCACAAAATTTGATAGGCTTGCACGATTCGCACCCTTACATGTGGCCACTGAGTTGATGAGGGCTCAGAAATTCCAGAGGGGCTTGAGGCCAAACATTTAAGAGAGGGTGTCGATGTGGGAGATGGAGACTTATGTGGGTGTCATGTCAAAGGCCCTCATTGGAGAGGAAGACATCTAGAAACATTATCTGAGGCAAGAATAGGGAGATAGAAATCGATTTGGCTAGGGACAGTTGAGTGCATCTGATCAGGTGAACAAAAAGCTGAGGTTTTCGAAACCTCCTCACTATCCTATTCAGCCATCGTATTCCAAGCCGGTTGTTACGTCGGGACCTGTATCTTCTTCCTATCAGCGATCGCAGAGTTCTTCACCAGTGTGACCTTTTCGAGCTGCGAGCACGACTGCGAGCGGGGCTTCTGTGGCTTAGGGATCATCTCATGGACCAGCTGTTACTCCTGTTCCTACTCCAGCATGTACACGATGTGAGAAACCACATAAGATGGAGGACTGCTGAAGGAACACTGGAGGATGCTTCAGATGTGGGCAGGTTGGTCATATGATTAGGGATTATTCTGAGGCGAACAAGGGAAAGACTACGTCAGCCTCTACGCAGAAATCGTCGCGACTTACAGTTTAGGGTCGAGCCTACGCGGTGACTGCACAGAATGCCCAAACGTCGAATGACGTGATCCAAGGTATCATTAAAGTTCAGATTGTCAATTCTTACATTAGTTTATATTGATGATAATTTTAAATTCATTAAAGAAACTTTTGAAAACTAAAATCATTACATTTAATTAATGATAAAATTCTTGATAAAAGGTACCCTGGTTATGAGTCGTGAAGGCGACTCGAGTAAAATAGAAGCACGAGTATTGATAGACCCTGGGTCTAGTCACTCGTTCATTACTCCTCTTTTCTCTGAGAAGTTGGGTATCGTTCCCAAACCACTTACTTTCATCTTGGATGTGAAGGTTCCTACGGGAAGCTCGGTGAGCACGGATACAGTGTGCCAGTCAGTGATCGTGATAGTTGATGACCACGAGACAATGACCAACATGATTACGCTGAGCATGGACGGGTTCAACGTGATTCTCAGGATGGATTGGTTGTCAGCATACCATGCGAGGGTGGACTGTCTACGGAAGATTGTGACCTTCTGGCCTCCAAAGATGAAATCCTTTCGATTTTGTGGAGTTAAATCGAGTGTTGCACCAATTATCTTAGCTATCCGAGCTGAGCATATGATGAGAAACAATTGCTGTGGATATCTTGCTTACTTGTAAGATCATAAGGAGAAAGATAGGGACATCGCGCTTATCACAGTTGTTAGTGAGTTTCCCAATGTTTTCCCTGAAGAATTTCCTAGATTGCCACCATACCGAGAGATTGAGTTCGCGATCAACTTAGCTTCGGGTACAGAACTATTGTCCAAGGCTCCATATCGGATGGCGCCTGCGGAGTTGAAAGAGCTCAAAGAATAACTACAGGAGCTGTTGGATAAAGGCTTCATTAGACCAATTGTTTCTCCTTGGGGAGCGCCGGTACTTTTTATGAAGAAGAAAGACAGATCGATGCGTCTGTGCATCGATTATCGCCAGCTCAACAAGATGACGATTAAGAATCATTATCCACTTTTACGGATAGATGACTTGTTTGATCAATTGCAAGGTGTAAAGTTCTTCTCAAAGATTAATCTGAGGTCAGGCTATCACCAGCTCAAGATCAAGGTGAAAGATATATCCAAGACCGCGCTTCGTATGCGATATGACCAGTATGAGTTCTTAGAGATGCCATTTGGGTTGACGAATGCGCCAGCATCGTTCATGGATCTGATGAACCGCGTGTTCAAGTCACATCTTGATATATTTGTGGTAGTTTTCGTAGATGACATCCTCATCTATTTGAAAATCAAAGAGGAGCACATACAACATCTATGAGTGGCTCTTCAAACACTCAAGGACCATCAGCTGTATGGCAAACTCAGTAAGTGTGAGTTTTGGCTTGATCAGGTTAGTTTCTTGGGCCACGTTGTCTGTGAGTCAGGTATATCTGTCGATACTATAAAGATTGACTCAGTGGTGAACTGGAAACAACCTACGACAGTTACAGAGGTCTGTAGTTTCCTTGGTCTGGCAGGGTACTATCGGAGATTTGTCGAGGGCTTCTCAAAAATATCAGGTCCGCTTACACAGCTTACAAGAAAGAATATGAAGTTCGATTGGACAGAGCAGTGTGAGCAGAGCTTTCAGGAGTTGAAGCGTCGATTGACTATGACACCGGTACTTGTTATACCTCCAGGCAGTGGAGGCTTTGCAATATGCAGTGGAGGCTTTGCAATATACAGTGATGCTTCTTATGGCGGATTAGGGTGTGTGCTTAATCAACACGAGCGGGCCATTGTGTATGGTTCTAGGCAGTTGAAGGACCATGAAAGAAATTATCCGACACATGATCTTGAGTTAGCAACAGTTATCTTCACCCTGAAGATCTGGAGACATTACCTCTACGGTAAGATATTTGATATATTCACCGATCACAAGAGTCTCAAGTACGTTTTTACTTAGAAGGACTTGAATATGCGGCAACGACAATGGATGGAGTTCTTGAAGGACTATGATTGCTCTATCCAGTACCATCCGGGAAAGGCGAATGTCGTTGCTGATGCTCTTAGTAGGAGGTCTTCAGTACAGTTATCACATCTTGGTAGTCGGATACAGAGATGGAAGCTATTGGAAGATATGGCCTTAGGCAGTTCACGATTTGATGTGAAAGGCATGGGAGCATTGATGGCTACTCTTGTATTGCGCCCTATGTTCTTCGAGAATATCAGGAAGCTTCAAATGACAGACGATGAGCTTACGGCTATTCGGCGAGATGTGGTTAATGGAAGCAAGAGAGATCTTTGCCAAAATTTACTTTATTCTCATCCACTAAATTTCATTTCTACCTATATTTGTCATTTCCATGTTATATTATTCAAAAGAGAGATCTTTACCAAAATCTACTTTATTCTCATCCTTAAGTTTGTGACATGATCAATGAACCCCCTTTTTTTAATTAGTAAGTGGGAATATGCTATTCCAAAGAAAACCATTAAAGAGATTGAGAAGATCTTTTGCCGCTTTCTTTGGAGAGGTCCGTCTTTGGCTCAATCTATGCGCCCCATCAGTTGGAAGCGAGTTTGTAAACCAAAGGAGGAATGTGGTCTTGGCATTCGTAATCTTGATGATTGGAACCATGCGGGGATGGCAAAACTTTTTTGGTCAATTGTTCAAAATGATTCTCTATGAGCCAAAGCTATGAGGGCTAAGTATGTGGGGAGACAAAGCATATGGAATTGTTTTTTGCCTAGGGATCCTTCATGGGCGTGGAGGGATATCCTGACAGCCAGGGAAGATGTCGTAAGTAATGCTTTTTGCATTACCATTGCTTTCATTTCACTACGTGAAAAAGTAAAAAAAATTACTGCCTTAAACAGTGGTTTTTTCAAAAAACCACTGTCTTTGACAGTAGTTTTTTTCCAAAAAATCACTACCATAAATAGTTGTAAAAAAAGGAGTGATTTTTTTTACCACTATACAAAACAGTGGTTTATGAACTTCAACAATGACTGCTCTTTACAGTCATAGAAAAAATTACTGCTTTTGGCAGTGGTTTTTTTATGCAAATTTTTTTTTTTTTAAAATACTATTTTAAAAAAAAAAATTACGTCGACGATTTTTTATGCAATTTTTTTTTATATAATATTTTTTTAATGTAATCTTTTTGTGTTTTTTTTAATGCTTTAAAAAAAATTATATAAAGAAAAAAAGCTATTATTTTCATATTTCAACACATCCATTCAACTCAAATGCAAATCATTCAATACCATTAATAAAAAAAATAGAAGCCCAATTATTTTATTCAAATAAAATATTTTATCTCAACTTATGATCTAACCTTTCAAATCAGCCAAATATTTTAAACTCTACATGTCCAATCCTTTTATTCAAACAAAAAAAAGAAAAGAAAGAGAGTTAACAATCTAAGAACACTATGGCCTATTTTCAAAATAAAAGAAAAAATAAATAAATTTGCTTCGCCTCTCCTCCCAAGTGTCCCCGACCGTTGGTGATCTGTTTGAGGTGAGCTTGAAATCGGTCGCCTGAAATCAAAAAGAGAACATCATTAAAGTCTAGGCCATGGTGCATTAACTCATGCAATTCATTTTCCTAAAGTCTGAAAAATATAAGTGACAAACTGAGCTAGTAAGAACCTAACCTGCTGCTAGATATGAACTCCAATATCTCCGAGCACCACATTACCAGATGCATATGTTGCATTTGACTTTTGCCGCAATTCCTGTATGCAAAGAATTAAGAAAATTGACAGAAAAATAAGAAAACTCTATACCATGCTTCTCAAATTACCTTAAGCTACCTAATACATGAACCTCCTGGGACTGTTAGCCTTACGGAGTTCTGATAAGCCAAAGTAAGAGATATTGGTGTTAGCATAAAAATAAATAAGAGGCATTTTTTATCATAAATTGGATACAACAATACAAATGGCTCACATGAATTGGATAAAATTCATTCCAATAAGATACACAGAAATCTTGAAGGATACCAATTGCAGTTTTTGCAAAAGAAAATGCATCCCAATGGACCAAAGCTATGAATCAAAACCAGAGCTCTCAAACGTGGCATGGAATTACCATAAAATATAGCAGCTCTTATTTCCTTCATTCTCTATTAAATTAGCGGTGTTGCAAAAAATGTAAAACGACAAAAAATTGCAATGGCTCACACACCTTAAAATTTTTAGTTTTCAATGCTTTGTAATATTGAAGAATTCAATCTGTATGCATTTTGGATTCAGTTTTTCTTCCTCTTGGCCTAACAACATTGCTTTTGAATTTCAGTTCTGATAACTTAGACGGGAATGATGGGTTGTCGATATAAAATAGAACCAAAGAGAAGATTCTGATATATGCTGGGGACATCAAAACTTGTTTTCTTGATGGAAGTTTAGATTTCTAACATACAAATAACAGCGTCCAGATTGCACAAAAATATGGAGCTGCTACATGTTTACTACCAAACAGTGTACATCAACTTATTGGAAGAGTTAGCATCTGAATCCCAGATGTGTGAGTTTAACCTTGGATCATGTAAGATGGGGTATTTTAAAATATATGGCACTCGCATACCAAGATAATGGAGAGTAAACCAACTACGTTTGGAGTGACATTCACAACAACCATATTAATCATTTAAAACTACTAAAAGAATTTCATCCAGTCAAACAATTCAAAATAATTTAATATAATGCAGTATATTAGTGGAATATTCCAAGATGCAACAGATTAAAAAGAGATGCTGCCATTCTCACCGTGGAATTTTCCTTATGGACATTTTTCTTAGGGGAACAGCATTGTTTGGATCGATTGTTAACAGACTGTTCACCTGGACAGCATTCGACATTTCAATGAGCAAAGCTCTTGTAACTTCAATAAGCTGACACTTTTACCTTTTTTTCTAATACTTTATTTTGTTTTGGAGTCTAAGAGCAAGAGATTTCAGAATCAGCAACAAGATCATGTAATCACTGCTTATATTCTTGAGAAAAAATGTGTACCATAATTATAATATATTAAAACTCTTAACAAGTACACCAAATTGTTTCTGTAAAGACCCGTATTTTGAACCCGAGTTAGACTGACCCTGTGTGTGTATTCGGCTCGGCAACCGACGTCACCATTTGTTTTGGATTTTTATCTAGATGTGATCGTGCGGACAGATTTTAATTTAGAACCCATTTGGACCCTCGTGCGAAAGTTGTGCACCGACCTCGGTGTAGCCGCTCAACACCGGACTTGAGTTTTAAAATTAGAAGTGTATAATACATAAGATGTGTGTGTGTATTTTACTTTGTGAGCAATCCTATTATAAGAAGGAATTGCATTCCTGTATTATACTAGGTTTTGTTAAGAGAGGATAGTTACTCAACCGTGTGAAACTCCTTCTTCTCTCTTATCCAATCATCGTAGGAAATCGGTTTAGAAAACCTCCTTTTCTAGAACCCTCTTTGTTGAAAACACTTAAACCTTAGAAAGAACTTGAATCAACCTTGGATTCGTAGTTGGCTATTGGGAGAGGTTGAGATCATTGGGGGCGTGTTGGAGTTGTCTCTGTGAACTCGTGGGATCGATCGCGGTGCGAATCGTTGAGGAAACCCGTCGGTTTTTATCATCGCTCGAGCGAGGTATCACCGAACTCTGATATTGCCTTAGTATTTTAGTTATAACTTTTTATCCCAAACTCCGATTGAGACGATTCTTTTTGCGTTGGAAAGCTAATAGAAAACTCTATAATTTTCATGTTTTGACCAACTCATGGATCAATCATCTTGATAGTCAAAAATATATGAGAATGTTACATCAAATTCTAGGATTGGCGCAACTTGCCTGCTTTGACTTATTTTTGAGGAAACACTTAAATAGGTCTATATTATTAGTAATTAGAGTTAATTTTAATGCATGAACATATTTTGTGATGTAGATTGAGGGCGAGAGGCCATCAATAGGACCTTGCTTGACTTCGCATAACTCCGAGTTTTAGGTAGGAGAATCTCATCTTTACAGTATTTTATTTTAATTCGCATGGATATTTTGAATTAAAATCTTTAAACTTGCATATGCCATTGAAATCACATCTGTAAACTGAAATTGATATGAATGACTGAAAATCTAAATCTACCTGAATCCTGAAACCTGAATCTGCTTAAGCTCTGAAAATCTGAAATCAAGAACCTGAACTATGTATAAGAGACTTGCATCTGATTTATATTAGTATCTGCATTTGTTTTATGATTGACCTGAACAACCCCTCAAAATTCCTGAACAATTTCCTGGCACAAGTTTCCCTCATTACGCAGGGGCTTGTTGCATCCTGAAAAAGGGTTCATAAACGACGATGGTAGGTAGGGGTTCCCATCGGCTATATTCCTGCTCTCGAGATATAGTTTACTCGGGAGGTATTTTAAATTGAGGATTAAGTCATGAATTACTGAACTTTGCATATAGAAGTTAGAGAAACTAAGACATCAAACACCAGACCGTTTTCTTGAAACTGTTTTCACACATTTAGAAATAAATCTTACATATGATTTCGCACCTAAATTCAGCTTATTATCCGCTTATATGTTTGACAAGCTATATTCGATATTTGTTTTGAAACCATATTAGTTAAAGTAAATGTAGATGTATTTCTTCATCGAGCTTTGTTGGTTAGCTCACTCGACTATACGTCCGAGTTGAATCTTGGCGTGGCTATTCGTAATGTGAGATCGATCTCCGTGCACGAGGAAGAGCTTGAGGTTCCTCCTGAGGAGTTTTTCCCAGTATAGAACTTACTGATTTTCTTATTTGCGGTGAGAGTTAGACTTGAATTTGTGGGCCCATTTTAGTTGGATACCATAGTTTTATATTTGACGTTGATTTCTGTTATGAGCCATGTTTCGATGATGGTCGGCCATCATCGGTGGTTCTTTACTTTTAATTGCTTCCGCATTTATTTTAGCTATGGATATTTATTACGCTTTACTCTGATATGTGCCCTGTTTGTCCGACTTATCGTTTATTCGATAGGTTGGCGAACCGGCCTTTCCTATACCTGAGGGATTGGAAAAGTCGGGTCATCACAGTTTCTTTAATAATCTTATGTAACATATTGAAACTATAGGACATTATCTCTCTCGACTTCATCAAATATAACAATGCATGTAGTCCTAAAACAACAACATAGAAAAACATCCAAATAAAAAACAAAGCAATTGGGAGACACCCTCACAGTTCAGAAAGGAAAATATAAAAATGAAGCCTGATCACCATATAACCGCAGTCTAATTCACATAGAGATTTCACATAAAGTTCCTAAAAGTCTAAATCACATAGAGCCTCCAAAATCTCAACTTTCTAATGGACCGTGAAATTTTATTTTAAAGGATTTGAGATCTCAGAAATATGGACTCCCATGATACAATTAAAACCCAGAAATAAAGGCCCAGCTTGGTCCCTATTAATTAGGCCCTAATTAGATCTCAGGTCCTGCCTTTTTAATCTAGACTTCTACACTTTAGTTCCAGCCCCCAACTTTTGTGAATTATGGGTAATTTCTCCGACCTTTAAGCTCAATTACCTAGTGGCATATCGCGGATTCTATACCATAGAATTATTGTTTTATCGACGAGCAACACATGTTTTTTTGTACAAAACCTCTTTATTAAAAATGGGGAAGTTGAATTAAGTTTAGCGAAGGAAATGAGAGGTTATGTTCTGATTTTGGTGCCTTGGAATGTATTGGCAATCTATGTATATTAGGCTCATGTCATTGAAAATGAAATGGGATTAGTATCTTTGAGATTTTGAATATGTTAGCAATCCATGTATTCAACAAATTATATTGAAATAAAATATCTCTTGTGACAAGCAGAGAAAAGTTCTCTTTGATTTCATCTAAAACTTTCAAATTTCAATTACTAATTGGATGGTGTTGTTGTGGGAAATTTTTGTGACCATTTTGTCTTTAACAAAAAGGTGGTGAAATGCATATTGTACGACTTCTGATAGAATTTGGACAGTGTTGATTCAAGGTTAGAGAATTGTGCTTATTGTGCGGATAATGTGTTTACTTTTATTCTGATGTCTAATAGGCAGTTGATTATATATATATATATATATATATATATATATATATATATATATATATATGTGTGTGTGTGTGTGTGTGTGTGTGTGTGTGTGTGTCTCAATAAGTTCAGTTGGTTTAATCAAGGTATTGAAATCAGTATCGGTCTCGGGTATCGGTTTGCCCGAGGCTGATACAAATCAATCGGCCGTTACTAGTATGTATCGGCCATTTAAATAAATAATAAAAATATAAGTCTCAGTCGAAACCAAATACGTATCAGCCGATACGGGCCCGTATCGACGACACCGATTCGTATCAGACCAATACGTATCGGTTTGGAACGAGAGAGAGAGAGAGAGAGAGAGAGAGAGAGAGAGTGAGAGACATGCTGCCGATTGCAGAACGAAGTGACGATTTTCATTTACATCACAGTTCTAGGTGTTGCCGATTCTGTTTTTGTAATATTAAAGTTTCAAAAGTAGTACGACATATCTGAATTTAATGTGAAAAAAGGCAGGGTTGGAACTAAGTTTACTTGGGACTCTTCGAACTATTCTGGCAGTTTCTTTTGACGTGGCCTCTTTCTCCACAGCGACAACACTTTTTCTTCCAATCTCCAGCTTTGCAATCGCGAGCCAAGTGGCCATCAATGTCACAATTAAAGCAGCGACCATATCCAGGGTGAAGACCTTTGCCCAGATACTCTCGAGAACCTCCACCTCCTCCTCCTCCTGATCCACATGGTCCCTAAATCCAGAGTCATTCATATTGTTATTGTGTTCATGCCCATCAAAAATAAAAAAAAAATATTCAAAATTAAAAGAAAGAAACAAAGTCCGACCACTCCATATACAAATATATAAACATATAAGAGCTGAAACTAAATTTAACTTATCGATATGTCTAAGCTACTTCCCTGCCTCCTGCACTATGCAGTCACATAAGCAGAATTGAAGTGATATTAGTTTCATAAAGAGTGCACATTGAAAAGCCAATACAAACTTTTAGCATACTTACAAAAAAAAGACCGTATACAGTTCGATGACTCCAGTATTGGGTTCAGTTGAGACCAATAAGAATCACAACCAAGGTTTAAAATCGACTCTAGTAAATCGCCTTAGCTATCACCTGGTAAGTACTAACAGAGCATACGGGATGGTACAAACTTTTTTTAAGGCTTACAGTACCATGTGCTGGCAGTACATTGAATTCGGTTTTGTAATTCGCGATTCGCTAAATCCAAGCGAACCCGAACAGAATAAGATATTTAAATAAATTTTATACGTAGTTTGTAACATGTGTTAGTTTTAGTTTTACAACAGATATAAAATAAATACACAAATAGCACAAAAGTAGCAACAAGGGATTGTTGGTTACTGATGTGATGCTCAAAACAAGGGAACTCTGTTTTGAGTCTCCTCGATGCCAATTTTTTTATTCAATTATACAAAAGTAAAATAAACTAGTGTGTGTAGCAAGTTCCCCGTATGATGTCTAAATCATGAAATACTCGATACATAGTGAGGGTGAGGGCATCCCTTTAGGGATTAGTCCAAGCGTAAGCTTAGGATTACCTTAAGTTATCATACGGTCAGATCTGGATTCTGCAATACACAACTCAAAAATTGCACATAATCATAAACATACATCAAACATGGTTCCCGGCCAGATTACCTACTAAAGAAGAACTATAGCAGATCATTAGCATCCCAAGGAACTTTTTTTTTTGAACTCATAAAAAGACTCATCAGCCTTATTATAAGATCAATAGGTCTTCGGATCCAACTTTCTAGCGAGAGAACACCAACTATATATCCTCTGAATGTTAAAAGTTCCATTAACATTCACAGAGTACTTAGAAGGAGATTAATATGTTGCTCGACTTATATAAGTGCACCAAGTATCCTCGAAGCCCAACTATCCACAATATTACGAATAAGGACCAAATCTCTTATCTTATGCCATCAATAGTTTAAGATATTAGTGATCTATACACTACAAAAAATAAGACTATTAGTGGCAGTATTTTGCAGCAAAAAACTGCTGCTATTAACAAAAAAACTATTAAGACTATTAGCGGAAAGGATATTAGCGGCAGTTTTTTTGTTAATAGCAGCAGTTTATGGCTGCCGCTAATAGTCTTATTGTTTGTAGTGGTACCATCAAAGGGATAGATAGATCATAAACTAAGGTGCAACAGATCCAAAAATGGTGTTTTAGGGAGAGTTAATTAATTAATCATCCAATCTATAGACTGTAATAAGAATCGTTGTTTTTAATTTTAATGGCTGATATTAAAGTTCATCAAGCTGATGGTTCCCATCCACTTATAGGCCTGTTTCTTTGGGCTGAGATATATTCCAATAATTGATTGCCACTTGGACATTTTAGAATGGTCATAAATGTGCGCCACATGATATAATGATAAATTAGTACACCACTTCAATGGTTTGAGCTAAAAAGATAATAATTTTGACGGTACAAATATCACTTTTGTGTTTAAATGTCGGTCAAGAGCCATTATCCCTACGAATAAAGTTATAATTAAGGGACCTTATCATACACATGTATTGGGATATTTTTCTCCCCTTTTAAGACTATATTTACACATAGTATACAACTTCATCAACATTAATTTACACATGGTATACTGGAGGCCACCCTCTAGATGATAGGGTTTCAAAGGGCTGGATGCTACCTTCCAAGGTACCATTGGACGCTACCTTTGAAGGTAGTGTCCTTGGCCTCATATAACCTCATCCTATTCATTTATTTACAAGTTTGCCACCTTTGCACTAACTTTTTAAAAAGCAAAAATTTCCAAAATGACTTAAAAATCTATTTTCCCCTATTTATTTACATCAATGCCATATCTAGGGGTGAAATAGTCTAAGGATGTTGATATCTTCACAATAACAGAAACATAATATTACATAAGCATATATGCAAAGAAAACAAGTGGTTAATAAATTATCAAGTCATGCAGTCATTTACATAGTGGAAGACCATCGCGAACTAGTCAAGAAGAAAAATGATATAGAAACATCCAAGGAAGACAAACTAACAAATATAAAATACCTTAATAAAAAGCCGGTCCCTACTGGGGAACGAATCAATAAAACTGTCTTTAAGTAGCAAAGAAACCTGAAAGCATCACATAAGTGACAAAGGAAAAGTGTCAATTTTTTAATGCCTTGGTAGTTGTAAAAGATAAATGCTAATTATCAGTTATTTGCAAAGATCTAGAAAAAGCTGAGGAAAGAGGTGTAAATTTTAGAAAGTGGAAATCACCAAATAAAGCTGCCAATAATTCTCTAATGTGTGAAGGAGGTATTAGCTTCCAAGATAAGAATGAGAGAACCTAGAGGCCATAAAGCTATAAGATATTGGAATGAAACCCACTGAACCAAATATAGGATGACTGCTCTCAAGTTAGTATTTCAATCATTCATCAAGAATTAGCTACTACACTTTGTGATAATTAGTTATTGAAAACTTGGGGACAAAAGCAAATCACACTATGAGGAGCTAAATCTAACTTCAATGCTGCAAATTAAACACAATACTAGGTACCTTTGTGTCCCTACCGTAAATATATAAATAAATCCAACCCATGAATGCTGAAACAGAATGATCTCTCAAGGGACTCTTGATATGACAAATTTAAACCAACCAACAAGCATGTGGAAAATCAAACTTTGACACTACAACATTTCCTTTTTTTCATTTGATGCATAACATTATAACATATTTTTTAGATGGGAAAGGAAGGGATAAATACCTTAAGCTAGAAGACCAAGTTGAAAAAGAATTTGGTAAAATTTGGAATGTAAGGGGCAATAATCACTGGTCCTCGCTGAGCCCCGAGCTCCCATTGTATACTTATGCCATGGAAAAATAACTAGGATACACCACTTACAAGTCAATGTAACCACTTACACCGTTGTTCTTTCCCAAATGAAGGTACAAACAGCTCAACACCGCAATGAAAAGAATGGGGAATGTGAATATCAAAAGGGTTGAGCCTGCAACAACAACACAACAAAAGGAAAATCATATCTCCGGTGGAAAACGACTTGATATAAATATAATGGAATTTGAAACGGACATTGATGTCGAGCGGTTTTTTTTTATGTAGATTAAATCTCAAATGTAATCAAGATGTGTATAATATGATTAGTCTTCATATTGTTTCTTGGCAAGACAAATGGTTACTAGTTTGTATGATACATAACGATACGAGTCCATTTGAACACTATAATGACCGATACAAACTCATATAGGATGATACCAATTGGAGGCAAGAAATATGGATTGTAACATAGATGGAGAAATTTGAACCTTGTGCACTGAAGTACGCTGAATTAGCCTTGGCACGGAGCTCTAGCAACCATATCTGCCAATAAGTGTTAGTTGGAAGCATGATCCAGAGCATCAACCACCCAAGAAACACTAACCCAAGTAGTAGTTTCAATGCTGCTCTAACAATCCTCATTCCTTCAAAAGGAGGAGACATCTTCACCATTGAACCCATCAATGGTATGTGGCCTTCTCTTCTCTTTGGCTTTCTATGTACTCAAAGCACTGAGAAAAAGAGATAGAAGTACTTATGAGGGCAATGTACCTTCAAATTTGCTAATTTATAGTAGAGATGGATATGTTAATTAACAAATGATTCAAACAATATTTGATTGATTTTTCTGTTGTATATTCTTTCCTTCATCAACCTTAATTTATAGAGTTATGCTACAACAATCAAGGGTCAATTACAATTACAAGTTACATGTCAATTATAGAATTGAATATTTGATTTTAATTGCTGATTTTGTGGGTGAGAGAGAGATTTTGAATATTTGAAGATCATAGCTTTTGCACATTCCATGCCATACTACAAGTCAACTTTAGTGGTCTTAATGGGCTGGGTCCTGCCGGGTTTCGGTCGGGCCGTGAACAGATCTATCATAATTGGGCTTATAGAAGCTAGGCCATATATACCCTACCAAATTACTAATCCGGTCAGGCCGGGGCAGCCCGTTTATAGTCGGGCCTCCTTAGCCCATACCTGGCCCATGGTGTTTCTATATAAAAGAATTCAATTGATCTAATCGGGCCAGGATCAAAAGGGCAAATTTCTTGGCGAGCATTTGGAAGTAGCACATAGCCGACTCGGCTTACTAATCAAGTCTCATGCAGCAGATGATGGAAACTTGTCTCTTTTCTGAAAAGGGGTATAACAAATTTTGGGAGAATTTCTAAAATCTCCTTTTATTAAATTTTCTTTTGTAAAGGGAAAAGGAAAGGTAATTGAGGGAAATGAAAAGAAATATTCTGTAATCTCTAGTTTGGCAATGAAATTAGGAGATCAGAATGGAAAGGAAATCTGGTCATTGCCCCTTTTTCACACTTAGATCTTGAGATCATTACTCACACATATACAGTTAGATGTTGATTCCACCTTGCACACATCCTTCAACATAGTGATCCAACTTGCACACATCTTTCAACATAGTGAACCATGGTACTCCTTGTTCACTGTAACTTTGGGGATGTGTACCACGTGTAATCAACATCTGATTGTCTGATATGTGGCCTATGATCACAAGATCTAAATGGTGAAAGATTGGGACTTAAAATTGAAAATACAGGAACAATAGTCACTATACACAATCAATCAAACAATTGATAACAGGGTGATCAAGGCGAACCTTCCAAATATTACGAAATCTCAGCAGAAAGTAGCATAACAAGATTAACCAGTAAGTATATGTTGATTCCATTTCCATTTGGAATCAATGATCAAACATTAGAGTTTTACAAAAACTTTAAAAGTCAACCCACAAAAGTACCATTACCAAGGTATTCTAGGCAATTCACAAAGACTGCTCCTCGGAGTCTTTGTCACGCCATTGCCGCTTACACGATGATCATCTTCGGCTTCAAAACCCTGCCAAGATCATAGAGAGATACAATGATCAAATAGAAACACCTATACAATCAGAGATCGCAAACGAAACTCATAATCGAGAGTTTATGAAATAGCGCGGTGATTATAGACCTGCAAGTAATAGAACGTTGGTAAAGCCTTATTATTTTGTAGTGGCAGCTAGGGTTTCCATTACGAGTTAGGGTTTTGAAGAGAGGAAAGGGGAGAGGGAGAGAATAATAAGCATTTGAGGGCAAAATTATATCATATCAGATCTCAGAACATCGATTTGGAACAAAAACTTATGGGAGATCTGTTCACAGATAAAAATAGAGAAAGATGAAAAATGAGAAAGGTTCGAGGGGTGGAATAGTGCATTTGCAGAGATTTGAAGAAGGAGAAAAGATCAAGCAACCTCAATTTTCGGCGAGCTAGGGTTTCCATGGAGTCGTCTTGCAGAGCTTTGATGGAGAAGAAGAAGATCTAGAGATTGGAGCTTAGAGTTCACCAACCTGAGATAGAGAATTAGTTCATCGATCTGCAATGGGTGGTCGGCGATAGTTTGTCAATCTGCAATGGCGAGGGAGGGAAGACGAGAGATAGTTAGGGTTTCGAAGAGGGTGAGAGACCAAGAGAGGGGAGGGGGCGAAGAGATGAGAGAGGGAGATGAAGAGCTAGGATTTCAGAGAGAACGAAGAAGTAAGGGAGATGAAGAGGGCGGCTGGTGTTAGAGATATAAAAGAGAGAAGAGAAGTAGTTTTCACATTAGGGCTTCTTCAGGTCGGCCCGATGGTTTCGCACGAGATTTGCACGTGAGAGCGGTTTAACTTCAAAAGCTACTGTTTTAGAGAGTGGAATATTACACCACTATTTTAAGCCGTGATTTATTTTATGCTCTTAGAGTGGTTTTTTCCCTAATTTGATGTAGAGCTTGGCGAGAGCGAAATTATCGGATATTTGATAATGTGATTAATCCAAAATAGACGATATTGCACAATATCATTAGAGAGGTCTCTTTTCGGGTGGGGTCATTGAAGAATTTAGAAGATGATTGTGTTGAGACGATATGGAATTTGTATTGATGTGAATTTAGAGATTATTAGGGGTGATGGCGACGCCAAAGCTTCTTTGATCTCTAGATTTGGGTTGAAATTTTTATAATTTATTACTTCCTTTTTCAATACAATGGGTGAGGACCCACCAACCTCAAGCTTAATTATAAAAAAATAGTGGGAATATGCTATGCTTGTGACATTGTCCATAAATTAAACCATTTTTTTTAATAGGGTCCCTATCGTTTAATACGTAAGACAGTTTCAGACCCTCAACTGTTACCTTTTCTTTAGTGGTTTTTATATTTTTCCCAAGTTAGTGGACCTCATCAGGTAAAAAGCGAAAAAAGGTAAAAAGGAAAAGTTGAGGGTCTTGGATCTTATCGGGTAATAAGTGAAACGTCAGACTCTGTCAGGTAAATATAGTAGAGGTGAGACCCTCTCGGGTAAAACTACTTTTTATTTATTTATTGGTAAGCGAGGTTTTACGGGGTACTCTCCCCTTTTATTAATAAAGATACTATGCTATTAGGTATAGGTAAAATAGTGTCGTATCTGTGGACCCACCTTTTATCCAAGTCCATTCTCAGCCTAAATAATTAAGAAAAAATAAGCTTATCTTATAATTAATGGTACTAAGGGGCAAAGGGCATATATTGCATGTCGTGTCATGGAATTGATGTCACATGCCCAACTGCTCCCATCGCCATCGGTGACGGATTGCACAAGGGGTGGCAATGGCCAGGCTTGGGCTTAGATTTTTGTTAGCTTTCAATGAGGCCCCACCCAAGCCTGACCCATTTATAAGAGAATTTGATGTTCAAGCCCGGCCCATTGCCACCCCTAAGCACATCTATAGGTGTTAATGCACCTGCCTGGTGGGTAGGTTTCTATCTGTTTTGAATAGGAGCAGCCCAAGCACACACCATTTATAAGACCTGAGCTTTTAATACGCCTCATTACATTAAAAACTTAGGCCTGAACCCATCCCAAATACAAAATTGGGCTGGGATTCAAAATGGTGTTTGGCATCTTCCTGACCCTACTACATTGCGAATGCAACAAGTTTGGGATCTTATTCGGTCACATGAATTGCCTTTAATTTCTTCTGACGATGAAGTTGTTTAGTCGGCTAGTGCCTCTGGGAAATTTCAATTAAATCGGTGTGGAACTCTATCAGAAATTCAAATGCTAAAATTGGGTGAGATAAATTTATATGGAATAAATTGGCAATCCCTAGGCATAGTTTTATTGTTTGCTCTACAAAAAATAAGACTATTGGCGACAACCAAAAACTGCTGCTATTAACAAAAACGGCCGCAAATAGTCTTAATAGGTTTTTTATTAATAGCGACAGTTTTTTGGAGCAAAAAGCTGCTGCTAATAGTCTTAATTTTTGTAGTGTTGGAGGGTCATGAACAATAAACTCATGACCATTGAAAATATGAATAAAAGAGGGTTGAATATTATCTTCAAATGTGTTTTATGTTGGAAAGAAGCTGAAGATAATGATCACCTATTCGTCAAATGTACATTCACTAGTTGAATTTGGCATTCGACTAGAGCTAGCATCCGATGTAGTAAAACTGGGTTGGGTAATTCCCAAGAGGAGGTCGAGGACCTTATGGAACGATGCAAGGGAGACAACCTATTGAGTTATTTTTCTAAGATTTTATCCTCTTTAGTTATATGGCATTGTTGGCAGTAACGAAATAGTAAGATCTTTGAAGGAACTTGCACCCCCTCAAAATCTTTACTTGCCAAGATTATGGAAGAGTTTTGATTAAGATTTGATGATGTTCTGCTCGCTAAACCAATCAAGTCCATTTGTATGAAATGGATACGTCATGCACTGGGACGACTACGCTCAATGTTGCTTCTTCATATTGCTCTGGTAAAGAAAGGGGACATTGGTGGTTTGATTCAGGACCATAATGGCAATTTTCTTGGTGATTTTTTCTCTCATTTTCACAAAGGAAATGCTATTACAAGTGATCTTAATGCTATTTTACACGGCATTCTTTTTGCGATTGATTTAGGCTTCATAAGACGTCAGGTGGAGACGACTTCGGGAGTTGCTATACACTCTTTCAAGAGTGAATTTCTGATCCCTTAACAACATTTGGGTCTAATCAGAGATATCAAAGGTTTATCTAAGGGCTTTCATCAAATCTCCTTTTCTCTTATTCGTAAAGAATGTAACACGTGTGCTGATTTTATTTTTGTTTTAGGCATAGATGCTAGCAATGTTGTTAGATGGAGTAGTGTCGATGTCCTTCCTACTTTTTTTACCTCTCTCTTGAGAGATAACTTTTTGATTTCTAATCAGTTGTAATCTCTAAATTAGTTTTATTATAGGGTGAGGTCCCATCAACCTCATGCCGGCTTATCGAAAAAGAAAATCGGGCTGGGATTGATTGAGTCCTTCAAATTGGTGCTTTTTTGTTAAGCTCAAACCTTACTCAAACTAGGCTTGGATCAAGGCAGATTTAGGCGAGCCTGGCCTTTCTCTTAATGTAACCGTGCTTGGCTAGGTGTGACGACCTAGACCACATGCCATAGAATTCACTACAAAAAATAAGACTTTTAGCAAAAGTCAAAAGTGCCGCTATTAACAAAAAGCTATGTTGTTTCAATAGCGACGGGACTAATAGTAACAGTTTTTTTGTTTTTGTTTTTTTGTTTTTTTTTTTTATAGGTAAAGGGGTTGGAGGGTCCCGACCCTATTTATTCAAGAGAGAGAAGATTACATGCGATATTGAATACAAATCAAATCCTCTCTCAAGCGAGAGTCAAGAAGGAAAGAAATATCAGAACCAAGCCATCTAATAACATCATCAACCTCCATCCCTAATCGAGCCAGAAGATCAACACTAGAATTCATCTCTCTCCAGATGTAATTAAATGAACAACTTTGGAAGCTGTGGGCAAGGGAATTCACCGATCGAACAGAGAAGGAATATTTCCACGGAATTGTGCAATGATTAGTAATGTAATGAATTGCGATGAGAGAATCATATTCCACAATGAGATTTGTATGCTGAATCGAAGTCGCAAGAACAAGTCCTTGATGGATAGCAATGATTTCAGCATGGGTAATATCATGAGCTAAAGTAGGGCCATGAAAATTGACAATGTGATTACCGTTATGATCCCTCATAATGCCACCAATGCTATATCTATCATCCACCTTCGAGGCATCAGAATTTAATTTTAAAAAACCAATCGAAAGAGTGGTCCACCTGCAGAGAATAGGAACAGTAGGAGGACTTGGCGCACATCTCCAATGAGCAGTGATGTAAGAGTCAAGGATATTAGCGTTGTGGCTATTAACTGAGACATCCTCAACAATTCTTTTCAAGATGATATGATTATGAGATATCAAGCCCTCAAAAATGCGGTTATTTCTTTCTTTCCATAAATGCCAAATTGTTGCAGTGAAGGCAATCCTTATCAACGATGCTTGGTTTTTGTTACCTTTACATTTTTCCATGCAATAATTAATTTCATAAGATAGATTGCTGATTGATCTTTTCCCTATTTGAAGCCTCTAAATAATAGAGTGCCAAATCCACTTAGAGAAAGAGCAATCAAAGAAGAGATGATTGTGATCCTCAGATTGAGACCAACAAAGGACACATCGTGAAGGAATTAGAAGGCCTCTTTTATTGAGATTATCAATAGTGAGAAGTTTTCCTTGTATGGCCAGCCAAGCACAAAAGCATGTTTCAGAATTTTCTTTTGGTGCCAAATAAAAGAATTCCACGGAATAATAGTTGATTCTGGTTTGAAGAAATGCCAAGCAATTTCCATATGAGTTTATCATTAATGTTGGGTTGAGGGGGAGGATGATCTGTAATTTCCTTCCAAGTAATTTCCAGTCTTCTAGTATGCGGGTTGGGGAGAGTCCAGACCCCATTCTCATAGAGATCCACAACGAGGGCATCTTCATTAATACCAGATTGGACCATGGATCGTCGACCATAGTTTTGAATGAGAGGACCACTCTCTCTCTAAGGATCGCTCCAAAATTTTGTGGTAGTACCATCACCAATGATGACCCGGAATTGCAATTTTATGGTATCCCGAATTCTCATAATACCTTTCCAAGGCCAAGAACAACTAAGCGAGAGGGAGCATCTCCAGACATCAGAAGGAAGAATACATTTCGCCATACACCAGTTGGCCCATAAGGAATTTTTTTCAACAAGGTTCCAAAAAAGCTTCGAAAGGCCTATATGGTTCCAATCGACGATTCTACGCAAACCAAGCCCCCCTTCATTGTTCAACTTACAGATGCGGTTCCAACTGATTGGATGGAGTGATTGGGCTAGAGAAGGACCTTTCCAAATGAATCTACAAAACATTTGCTCTAATTTTTGTATGATTTTCCTTGGAAGAAAGAAGGCCTCGGACCAGTAAATCTGATAACTACTAAGCACAAATTTTATGAGTTCAACTCTTCCCGCATAAGAGAGAAGATTGCTTTTCCAACCTGCTAGGCGATTTTGAATTTTCTCAATGAGAGGATTGCAAATAGAGGATAACATCCTGCCAGAAAATAATGGAAGTCCCAGATACTTGATTGGACGGGTGCCTTCAGTAAAACGGAGCTCCGAGATGATTTGATTTTTGAGGGAGCATGGTTCACTACAAAGAATAGTACTTTTAGAATCATTCACCTTAAGACCAGATATGAGGTGAAATTTATCAAGAAGATCACGAAGCGTCATAGCCGATGAAATATCTTCCTTCATAATAATGAATAATCGTCAGAAAAAATTAAGTGAGAGACCGAAGGGTAGTTTGTAGTCTTCAAAGGTAAAATTTTCTTTTGCTGAATATTTTCTTCAAGAAGGCAGGTGAAGGTTTCCATCACTAAAGTGAATATAAGAGGAGATAAAGGATCTCCTTGACGAATACCGCAATTACTTCGAAAGTAGTTGTAGGGGGTGCCATTGATATGGAGGGAGAACATTGGAGTCGTTATACATTCCCTGATCCACTGCAGCCAAATATCATCGAAGCCCAATTTTTGAAAGATAGAAATAATAAACTCCCATCTAACTTTGTCAAATGTCTTTTGAAGATCAATCTTTGCGCAGAAAGCTTTAGGTCCCGAATTAAGATAAAAATTTCTAACCAACTCATGTGCCATAAGAATATTCTCAGAAATTTTTCTATCTTTGATGAAGGCAGATTGATTCCAACTTACAAGGAAGGGAAGCACCAGAGAAAGTCGATTAGATAGGATTTTTGTTATCACCTTATAGAGAAAATTACATAGAGCAATTGGACGAAATTTATCAATAGCGTTAGCTCCTAACTCTTTAGGAATTAGCCTCAAAAAAGTAGAGTTCAGAGATTTCGGGAGTTTTCTTTTGAAAAAGAAATTGCGTACCGACTTGATGACATCAGCTCCAACAATATCCCAGAATGTTTGAAAAAATTCAGCAGCGAAGCCGTCGGGGCTAGGAGCTTTGTTCTTGGGAGAGTTGAAGATAACATGTTTAATTTTCTCATCAGAAACCTCTTGCGATAGAATAGTAGCTTGTAAAGTGCTGAGTTTGCTCTTGAAAGGAATAATCAGAATAGGATCTACAGAAGAAGGGGAATATATTTTTTAATAGTGTTGAATCGTAATATTCCCCATAAGATGCTGGTCAACAATTCTTTCGCCAGATGGAAGAAGGAGCTCGAAGAAGGTGTTGCTAGAAATCCGAGAAGCGACCATAAATAGAAAAATTTTGCATTGGAGTCTCCAGCTTCTAAGCATTGAACTCGAGCCTTTTGCCGCATAAAGCTCTCCTCCATATTGAGTTCCTTATTTAAGTTAATCACAACATCTTTTTCTGCATTAGTCAGATCATCGTTGGGCTGCACCGGATTGATTTTATACTAGATATCTTGAAGGGCCCTTCTAGCATCATCGATTCGAGTATGAATGGAACCAAAGGATATCTTGTTCTAATTTCTTATCAGCGTGTAAAAACTTTACTTTCTACTGAATCTTGAATATCAGATGTCCCTTAATAGGTTCAGAGCATCGCTTCTCAACAAGATCTTAGAATCCATCTTGCTTGCTCCAAATATCAAAATATTTGAAAGGTTTAGGACCTTTCGGATAGGATTGATTCCCCTGAATGAAAAGAAAAGAATGATCAGAGAGATTAGGCTCTTTATAATCCACAACCATATTCGGGAATAAATTTTTCCAGTCATGGTTAATAAGGATACAGTCTAGCTTGCATGCGATGAATCTGGAGGAACATTTTTTATTAGACCAAGACCATGATTGCCCGATGGTTCTCATATCGGAGAGATTGCATTTGTCAATGCAATTATTGAATTCAGAGAGGGTATGTACAGGAATACTGCGTCCGCCAAATTTTTTCGATGTGAAACGAACAGTATTAAAATCCTCCCCCACAATCCATGGAGTATGAATATTTGTAGAGATAGCTTGAAGATCATTCCAGAGAAGGCGTCTATCAGAGGCTAAATTGAACCCATAAATAGCCATTAGAAAGAATTCAAAATCATCAATTTTCCTATGCAATTGACAGTGGATTACTTGGCTAGTTTCACGGATTTTAGTGATGGTAAAAAGTTGAGGATTCCACATAATCCATATCCTGACGAAATTGTGAGAGGTATAATTTTCAATTAAGGACCAGTTTCTTAGGAACCGTCTTCTAATCTTATCAGCCTTGGAGTATTGGATGCGGGTTTCGGTTAAACATAAGATTCCAAGGTTCAAAATCCTCGCAAAGTTTTGGATTTCAGTCCTCTTGTTGGTCTGACCTAGACCTCGCACGTTCCAAAATAGGAAGTCCATTTGGAGTTTTGGGAGGATTTGCTAGGCTTCGGTCTAGCCCCCGAGTTACCCATGTTAGATATCTTTTTGGAAGTTTTGTAGAGGAGATCTTTTAGAGAAACTTCCTTAGAGGAAGTCTCAATAATATGGACTCCTTGATTTTTAAATCTATCATCCATCAAGGGAGGATTGTCAGGGATATCAATGGAAAGAATTTCAAACGGATTACAAGAGGTAAGAGAAGGCTGCAGATTCAAAGTCGGCTGCAGAGGAGTACCTGCAGATTTGGTAGGCAAGAATTTAGGGAAGTTGCTTGCAGATATACCAGGATTTTGCGTAAAAGGCAACATCTCAGCCGGCTGCTTATGGAAAGAATTCAAGGAGTCTGTTGACTTGCGTGCAGTAGTAGGAGATAGCAATATTGAAGCCGAACTTGTAGGGATGCCTAGAATTCGAATTCTGGTGGGGTGTTGCAACTGTTGAGAATTGTTGTTTGGTAACTTGCAAATTAAGGGCCGATGTTGTAGGGACAGCCAGGATGCTAGGAAGCATTGAATTTGAAAACTGATGGGGCACTGCAGAAGGTGTCCGAGATTGCTGGAAAACAAGCAAAAAATTTGGTGCAAATAGAGGAAGTTGTGATGACCCGACTTTTCCAATCCCAAAGGTATAGAAAAGGCCGGTTCATCAACTTATTGATTTCTCAATAAGTCGTAACAAACAGAAGCCGGCAACATATAACAAAGATCTAAAGACAGAGGCAAAGTACATATTAATCCAAACAAAAGCTTTTAACAACAAACTATGTCACTATGAGGAACCAAGAAGAACCACCGGTGATGGCCAATCCAACACCTAAAATAGTGGTTCACAATAATGGTTCCTCGAGTGATATCAAAAGAACCAAAATAATGGCCTAGGGCCCAATATTCAAAACAATATTCTAACAAAAATATCAAAAATAAGGGATCTAGGATCAAGGGAAAAACTCCTCAGCTGGTATGTCTAAATCCTCCTCGGGAATGTAATTGGAGTCCTCCAGATCTTCTGACCCAAGGTCAGTCTCAGCACCTGTGACGTATATGAGCTAACATCGAAGCCCAATAGAGGAAACAGATATATTTTCATTTCATTATAGGTAAGGTTTTCAAAGATAGGTATCGGATCAAATATGGTTTTCAAATGATGCTTTGCAAACTAAATCTCCAGTTCTAATCCTGAGTCAAAACTGAAAACATAAATCTGATGTGTTCAAAAATATTCTGAATTAGCATGCTTCTTATCTTAAATTTATAACTTAATTTTATCTCTCAAATTTCCTATAGCATGAGAGCGGACTAAGTGACCGATGGGAAAACCCTACTGACCATCGTCGTTCATCAACCCATTTTCGAAATGCAACAATCCCCTATGCTATGAGGAAAACTTGCGCCAAAGTAATACCGTCAACACGGTTGGTAGAATCTAGGGCATCGTCCGTATGAACCCCAAATCGAATGCAAATGCTAACACATATCAAGGCTTATTATTCATAACATAATACTGATTTTTCAAAGTTCTAATTCGAAGTTCTAATTCAAATATTAACTGAGATTTTGAGGTTCAAATTTTGAAGTTCTTAGTCATAACAAAGTTTCAAATTTTTCAGATTTTGTGTCATATATTCTGAGTTTTATTCATGCTGTGTATAACAGAATTCAAAAGTTCATGCTTCTTGATGAGTACTAAAAAATGATGATATTTCACCCCTTAATACCTATATTTAGTTGTCCGATGAAGGCTATCTGATGAGAATTATTAGATTTGAAGTGTTTCAGGTAAATACAAGCCAAGTATAGAAAATAGCCCAAGAATTCTGAATATAAGGTCAAAACACTGCAACTTTGGGTAATCGAGAACTTGGTGCGACTTGTGGCTAAATTCGGACCTTCTAGACGGCCGAATTATGAAATTATCAAAACACAAAAGTTGTAGATCGTTTCGTCAGCTTTTCAACGGCGTAAGAATCACCTCAATCCCAGGTCGGGACAGAAAGTTATGGCCGATATACCAAAGCAGTGTCTGATACAAAGAAGGTGCTGAAATTCACGGATTTCTGGGGGTTCGATGCATCGACTATATTGGGTCGATTAATCGACCCTGAATTTACGGCTTGGGAGACCTCTGCGACGAGGGGTCTATTTAATCGAGGACAAGGCAGTGTCTGACACGGAACTGACACTTTAAAGCTAATTTTTTGGACTTTTTGGAGGCTCGATGCATCGACCATATTGGGTCGATTAATCGACCCTGAATTTACGGCTTGGGAGACCTCTGCGACGAGGGGTCTATTTAAAGCAACTCAAACACTCCGGAAAGAAGGAATTAATTAGATAGAATTAATTTTAGGAAAGAGTTTTAGGTTTAGAGTTTTTAGTTTTTAGCCTTTATTTTTTATAGTTAGACATAGAAATAGGGAAGTTTTATTATTCCTTTTTGAGAGCTTTGTTCCCTTAATTTTTCAGTACTCATTCCTTCAGTTTATAAATTTTGTTCAAAGTTTATTCCTGCATTAATTTCGTTTCTGAAGATCATCGTACCTTTGGATCAAAGTAAGTTCTTTTGAAGTTTGAGATAATTTTAATTTCTTAAATTAATGTTATTTTCCTGTCTTTATTTATTTATGTCATTTAATTACAATATGTGTGGCTAAATTTATAGGGATGGGGATCTAATGATTCCCATCCGAGGGATGTACTTTTAATAATATAAATTATGGATTAAAATATGAGATCTTATTTTATGGTTGTTGTGCTATCATGAACGGATGAAATCCCCGCCACTAATCGAGATCGCGTGTGCCTAGCCATGCCCGGGATCTCAAATCTGTGATGGTAATTTTACCCAATCAATGTTATGGTCTTTTTGCTTTCATCGTGTGGATCTAATTACCATTATGTTCTGGGATCGAGTGTGCCTAGCCATGCCCTGGATCTTGGATCTGTAATGGTAATTTTATCTTAAATACTCCCTAATCTGAATAAAGTGTGCCTAGCCATGCCCTTGATTTCAGATTTATAAGTGATATTCTTGTTAGAATTTTCACCCACTTCGGGGATGATTTTTATTTGAACCTGAGATCATGTGTGCCTAGCCATGCCCTTGATCCCAGATCTATATATGAAAATCATCTAAGTTCTGATTGCAGGGATGCAATGTGGAACCTATTAGGGTGTTGACCATTGATCTTCCATAAAAGATGTTTGTTACCAATGAAATATCTCATAATTTAATCCTTAGATTTATATTACGGGAAGAACGGACTAAAGATGGGAGGATTTAGTATCTTCATCTTTATCATCATCTTTACCTTTACTTTTGAATCATCAATTAAGTTTTATTTTTGTAGTCATTAATTACCATCTCATCAACCGCTTAAATCATAAAACTGGTAGAATACTGTTAGATCTTCATAGATTTCTAGAATTACTTGTCACTTTTAGATCTTTCAAAATTAGTCATCGTGGGAACGATCTCGTATTCCGCACCCACTATATACAAACCGATTTGTGCACTTGCGAGTAAAACATCACAATTAAAATATCACATCATGTTTTTGGCGCCGTTGCCGGGGACTAAATTAAGAAAATCTGAATTTTTGGTAAACAATAAATTTTAGGAATTTTCGAGGATTAAAATAGTATTTCTGCTTAATTAAAAAAAAAATTAATTAATTAAAAAATTTTGTTGGGAGTCGATGCATCGACCCCCATTGTCGATGCATCGACCTTGTCTCGATTGATCGAGACTCACACTCGATCAATCGATCTTTAAAAAAAAAAAAAAAAAAATCTTCTGAGGTTTTCCTGCCTGAAACCTCCACTCTGTGCATCATTTGCATGCACACTAGGTCTTCTAAAGAAAGAAATTTAGAGCCGTTAAATTCTGAGATCGAACGTGTCTGCCGGTCAAATCGTAAGGACGCTAGATCAAGGCAGAAATTTTTAAGTGAATCATCCACTGAAGTCAATATGACTGACAACATGAATGGGCAACTCGAACAAGAGGAAGAACCAACATTGAGAGAACTGTTTTCTCCGATAACTACAAATACCCCATCATGCATTGTATACCCCGCCACACCTGGTGGCCGGTTTGAAATTCGGACAAATGTCATCCAAATCCTTCCAATCTTTCATGGCATGGAGCGAGAAGATCCATACCAGCACGTTAAAGACTTCGTCGAAGTCTGCTCATCTGTTTACCAAAATTTCAGCGAAGAATCTGTTAGGCTGCGCTTATTTCCTTTCTCTATAAAGGATAAAGCAAAAGCATGGTTAAATTCTCTACCATCGGGATCCATAACCACCTGGGATCAGATGGTCAAAAAGTTTCTGTCAAAGTTCTTCCCTATGGCGAAGACGAATGTCCTTAGACGTGAAATCACGGATTTCACGCAAGAGGAAGATGAGAGATTATATGAAGCTTGGGATAGATTCATGGATCTCTTACTCAAATGTCCGCACCATGGATACTCAAAGTGGAGACCGTCCAATGTTTCTACAATGGATCGAATCAACCAAATAGACATCCGTGGAGTCAATGAATGGCGGAGGATTCCGAGTTTTAAGGAAACCAATCTTATGCTTTCTAGAAAAGCTAGCCGAGGATTCTCAAAGACTGGATTTCACAAAGACTCGAACAATCACCAAAGCTCGTGATCAAGCCGGAGTTCAACCAAGAAAGGAGGACTATATGTAGTAAAAGGATTCCCAGATCCGATGGCTAAAATTGATTTCACTCAACAAGTGGAGGAATTGAAATTAAAGAAGATGTGCATATGGTCAATACACAACCGAGCCATGTTCAATTTGTGCAAGTCCAATGCATATGGCGATGATTGTCCTTCAATGCGTAACTATCATGAAGACACATCCGAGCCTAAATGTTGTGAATAATTATGGGCGGAATCAAGGAAATGTTTTCAATGAGAATAACCCAAATAGTGGAGATACCACCCAAATTTCTCATGGAAACAAGATAATCAAAGAATGCAGCCAGAAGCAGGGACGAACTTTTATCCCCAACAAAATTTCAACCAAGGACCGCAGCAGAACTACGGTCAAGGGCAATTTCAAAGTTAAGGGTTCAATAACCGAATCAATTTCAATACAATCAAAATCAAAGTTGGGCAACCACGACAAATGAACCAAATTTTCGCTTATGCAACCAATGGAGGTTATCAAAACCAACCACAACAAAATTTTGTGCCGACATTTCCACCACCGGATTTAACAACCCACAGGAAATCGCCAACGCCCTCATTAGTCCTTCTCATCGAGGACCTGATGAAACTCATTCATTCTCACACGTCCTCAATCTCTAAAATAGAGACCCAAATTGGGCAATTGGCATCCTTTCTCTGTGAAAGAGAAAAAGGTTCGTTTCCAAGCCAACCTGTTCCTAACCCAAGGGGCAAAATGGTTGTTGAACAAACATCAATTTCAACACAAGAGGATAATCAACAATAAATTCGGGCAATCACAACGTTTAGATCTGGAAAGCAGGTCGATAACAAAGTAGTGTTGCCAGAGGAGGAGGAAGAGTCTAATAGAGAGAAGCAATCTGAAGAGAAAGAAGAAATTGATGACAGAGTACAAGAAAAAGAAATATCAGATGAAAAGAGTGAATAGAAGAAAAGTTTTGTTCCGAAAGCACCGTACCCGCAAAGATTGATGGCACTACCGAGAAATCGCGATGTGGAAGGAATAAATGAGATTTTTAAGCAATTAAAAATTAATATTCCCTTCCTGGATGCCATCCGTCAAGTACCTGCTTATGCTAAATTTTTAAAGGAATTGGTCACAATCAAAAGAAAGACCAATATTCCGAAAAAGGCTTTCTTAGCCGAGCTGGTTAGTTCAGTGTTGCAAGCAAAGCTCCCAATCAAATACAAGGACCCAGGTTGTCCTACAATCTCGATCATCATCGGCGATAACCGTATTGATCAGGCCCTTTTGGATTTAGGAGCAAGTGTCAACTTGTTGCCTTATTCTGTGTACAAGGAGCTTGAATTGGGAGAACTTGATCGCGATGACCGTAAAAAAAAATCCCTCGAGGAATTGTGGAAGATGTCCTCATCAAGGTGGATTCTTTCTACTTTCCTGTAGATTTTGTTGTTCTAGACACTGAATCGGCATCAAATTTGAAGAATAATATTCTAGTGATTCTAGAAAGACCATTCCTAGCAACCTCCAATGCGCTGATCAATTGTCGAAACGGGATCATGAATCTGTCATTCGGGAATATGACAGTGGAACTCAACATTTTTAATGTTGCCAAGCAGCCCATGGAGGATGATGAACATGCACAAGCATGCATACTCGATGAAATTGTAGAGGAAATATTTTATGCATCTGAATCTGAAGATCCTTTAGCAGCTTGTCTTACGCATTTTGGAGAAAATTTTGATGTGGATCAACTGATCCAAGAAGTAAATCACGTGTTGGACTCCACACCACGTCTGGATGAAGAAAAGGAAATAGAGTGTAGAACTGAAATTGAATTAATCAAGGAAAAGCCAAAAGAGGAGGAGAAAGTGTCCTTAGAACTTAAACTTCTGCCGAAAAATCTCAAGTATGCCTACCTGGGGGAGAATGGCACTCAACCAGTTATAATATCATCAACATTCGATGCGAATCAGGAAGGTCAACTCATGAATGTACTCAAAGAGCACCAAAGTGCCCTCGGTTGGTCGATAAAAGATATCAAAGGCATTAGTCCGACGGTGTGTATGCACCGAATCCATTTGGAAGACAATGCTAAGCCTTCTAGGGAACCACAGAGATTGAACCCTATTATGCAAGACGTGGTCCGAAATGAGGTAATAAAACTTTTAGATGCTGGAATCATATACCCCATCTCGGACAGTAAATGGGTAAGCCCCACACAAGTGGTCCCTAAGAAGTCGGGAATCATAGTGGTGAAGAATGAAGAAAACATACTGGTCCCTACAAAAATTCAAACAGGGTGGCGAGTGTGCATTGATTATCGGAAGTTAAATTTGATGACGAGGAAAGATCACTTTCCACTTCCGTTTATCGATCAGATGTTAGAAAGATTGGCCGGGCATGAGTACTATTGCTTTCTCGATGGCTATTCCGGGTATAACCAAATAGTCATTGCACCGGAGGATCAGGAGAAGACCACTTTCACATGTCCTTTTGGTACTTTCTCCTACCGACAAATGCCGTTTGGGCTTTGTAATGCACCAGCTACATTCCAAAGATGTATGCTGAGTATTTTTTCGGATATGGTCGAGCGATTCCTTGAAGTCTTCATGGACGACTTCTCGATACATGGAAACAGTTTTGCTGACTGTTTGAATCATTTGTCGCTAGTGCTTGCTCGATGCCAGAAGAAGAACCTTGTTCTTAACTGGGAAAAATGTCACTTCATGGTTAAAGATGACATTGTTTTGGGACACATCATATCGTCCCAGGGTATTGAGGTCGATAAGGCTAAAGTTGATTTAATTGCCGACCTACCACCACCGAGGACAGTGAAGGAAATCAGATCTTTTCTGAGCCACGCCGGTTTTTACAGGCATTTTATTAAAGATTTCAGTAAGATAACACGGCCGCTCTGCAGCTTACTTTCAAAAGATGCCCCATTCATCTTTGATGATAAATGTTTGCGAGCCTTTGAAACCATTAAGGCCGAATTGATAAAAGCTCCAATAATTCAATCTTCGAATTGGGCCTTCCCGTTCGAAATCATGTGCGACGCCTCTGATTATGCAATTGGAGCTGTTCTGGGACAACGAATAGAAAAATTACCGCATGTAATCTACTATGCAAATCGTACTCTCAACGATGCCCAGTTGAACTACTCGACCACTAAAAAGGAACTTTTGGCAATAGTTTTCACGTTGGATAAGTTTCAATCCTATTTATTATGATCTAAAGTTGTGGTATTCACAGATCACGCTGCTCTGCGTTATCTGTTCGCTAAGAAAGACGCTAAGGCTCGTTTAATTAGGTGGATCTTGTTGTTGCAAGAGTTCGATTTGGAGATCAAGGACAAGAAAGGCTCAGAAAATGTGGTAGCCGATCACTTGTCACGAATAATTATTGAGAAACTTGACGAGCCTGTTCCGATCTTGGAGCATTTCTCGGATGAACAGTTGTTCAGGATTGATTGCCCACCTTGGTATACAGATCTTGTCAATTTCCTAGTCACTGAGAAATTACCTCACCATTGGTCGAAGAATGAGAAATCCATTTTCTTAGCTCGGGTGAAACACTATTTTTTCGAAGATCCGTACTTATTCAAATACTGTCCTGATCAAATCATACGAAGATGTATTCCTGAATCTGAGCAACCACGAATCATCTCGTTCTGTCATGAGTTAGCTTGTGGAGGTCACTTTAGTTCCAAAAAGACTGCAGCAAAGATCTTTCAAAGTGGTTTTTACTGGCCGACGATATTTAAGGATTGTCATCAACATTGCAAATCTTGTCACAACTGTCAAATGCTGGGCCGAATCTCAAAGCGCAACATGATGCCGCTCAATCTAATTTTAGAAGTTGAATTATTTGATGTTTGGGGGATCGATTTTATGGGTCCTTTCCCGAATTCGTTTGGAAATACGTTCATTCTTGTCGGTGTTGACTATGTTTCGAAATGGGTAGAGGTCGTGGCTTGTAAATCAAATGATCACAGAGTAGTGATCAAAATTTTCAAGGATCAAGTGTTTTCACGTTTTAGCATTCCAAAGGCGATAATCAGCGATGGTGGAAAGCACTTTTACAATAAAGTGTTCACCCAATTAATGAAGAAATATGGTGTCACACACAAAGTTGCTACACCATACCACCCTCAGACAAGTGGCCAAGTTGAAGTTTCTAATCGGGAACTTAAGCGGATTTTAGAAAAGACAATCAATCCGAACCGTAAAGACTAGTCGTTAAAGTTGAATGACGCTCTATGGGCGTATCGAACTGCATTTAAAACTCCGATTGGCATGTCGCCGTATCGGTTGGTCTTCGGTAAAGGATGTCACCTCCCGGTTGAATTGGAACATCGAGCATTTTGGGCCGTTAAGTCATTGAATTTCGATCTCCTGAAATCTGGTACCCAAAGGGGTTTCCAAATAAATGAATTAGAAGAAATCCGTGCTGATGCATATGACTGTGCTAAATCGTACAAGGACTGTATGAAACGGGTTCATGATCAATCTATTCTGCGAAAATCGTTCGTTGTTGGTCAACAGGTTCTACTCTATAATTCCCGACTTCATCTATTTCCAGGGAAACTAAAAACCCGTTGGAATGGTCCTTTCAAAATCTCTCGAATACTCCCCAATGGGGCAGTAGATATTATCAACCCGAAACACGAGAATGTTTTTCGAGTTAACGGTCAGCGATTGAAACCATTCCTTGAGAATGCGATTGCATTCTCTGACACTCTTTCTTTGAGTGAGCCACTGGCTCACCTTGACTGAGCAATTCCCAAGGTCGAGCTATCGACTTTCAACTAGCGCTCATTGGGAGGCAACCCAATTATGTACTTTCCGTTTGGTTTTGTTCAAAGTTAAAAAAAAAAAAAAAAAAAAAATTTTGGGGAGTCGATGCATCGACCCCCTCTATCGATTCATCAACCCACCCTGGGTCGATGCATCGACCTTCCCATGGTCGATTAATCGACCCTTTTGGTCGATTAATCGACAGTTTTAATGCAGTGTCCTTTTTCAAGGAGACTGCATTTATGATGGGTCTTGACTTTTTAGGCGTTGATTAATCGACTCCTTGAGTCGATGGATCGACTGCTATTTTTGAAAAGTGTGTTGTTTTGAAAATTTGTCAGTTTTTGTTTTTTTTTTTTTTGAGTCGATTACTCGACTTTTATTTCGGGGAATGCGTTTTTGGTTTTTCTCTGCCTCGATTTATGTCGATTAATCGAGTAACTGCGTCAATTAATCAACTTTAGAACACTCACATTGAGTGACACCTAGGGTAATAAACTCCACACAACACTCACCTTTTTCTCATTAAAAAAAACACTCACCTTATTAATATATTGTAACTGTTTCAGTGAAAACTTATTTGTTTGTAGGAATCTTAATATATAATCATATATATTAAATCAGATGCGCTCATTAATTCTGCCCCACGATAAAAACTACACTCCTCGCAATTTAAGCAACACCCTGTTTTCTGAGGTGTTGCTGCTCATGCTACAAATACTACATATCTTACTACACCCGGCCAAGCCCATAAACACTAATTAGTTGCTCCCACAACCTCTCTAGTTACATATTTAATTTATGAGATCCATAGCAAAATGGATAAAACTGTCCAAACCTCACATACTGCTACTGTTTCTGCGTCAGAACTAATTTTCATGCTACAGGACACCAGCCCAAAGGAGAATAAAGTCCACCTAAACCAGATTTGGACTTGTTACTAGCTTAGTTCAAGCCTGGGATCTAGACCTGCTAACTTGCTACATTTGTTTTACCTATGATAGCTCACTTGTTTTTGTTAGTACCGACATTGTTGGTTTATATTTCTAGTGAGAGTCTAGACCGCAATTGAAGCAGAGGTCGCATGAAACTTTTGGCCAAATTTCAGTGAAATTCGGCGAGATTTGACCGAAATTCATTGAAGCTGACTCTTAATAAATTTAACACTATATATAATTGATAGTTTTGAATCAGAGACTGGCACAGGCGTGATATCAGCTACAGGTTTCCGGTTGAGATCATCGAAAGATAATTTGTTTTGGAATCAGGCACTAGCACAAGTCAGTTTATCTAAGCCAGTTGCTCAACGTGACATAGTTAGTTTCTTATAATGAAATGAATTCTATATGACTTTATATCTGATTGCCTAATTTATAAAATTCTATTCAACACATTCTGTAGAGAAGTTTAGCCACAAGTCTGCCCAAACTGCATCTCAATCTATACCGGAATCACTTGAGGAACAAAAATCTAAGGTTGGTTATTGCTTTTCTGCAGATCTAAGATGGTTTATATTGATTTTTCCAATTCTGCAGGAGCTCTTCACTATCTTCTGAGTTCCTTAGCCTCGTGTGATCAACTGAGGGAGAGATCTAAGTGAGGTGATAGAAATTCTCACCCTCTGTGAAGAAAACACTTGCATTTGTATAAAGGCACCACAGTGATCTATCGTCATTACAAAACAAGCCAAGAACTAATCAGTGAACAAAAATTTACACGAAACAACTACAATCTGCAACACATTTCAATTGTAGCGACATATAAGGCTTTGAGATTGTGTTAGATTGAACTAGCATTTCCAACCTTTCAGGGACAAAATAAACAAACAAACCTTTGTAAATCTCATAAAATAAAGAATGTAGACACAAAATCTGTAGATCTACACCGATCAGAGATAGTAGTAACACCAAACAATATCCAATTATTCATCGGAAAAAAAAAATCCATTAATGTGAATTGATTAATCCTAATCATGAAACAAATTTGGGATAAAAGAGTGAATTTTATAACATTCAATCTCTTTAGAATATAGGGAGACGTTCCCAAAGAACCTACAAGGTATCTCCCAAAGCAACACATGGTACTTGTTCTGACTTCTTACTGATGGTTCTATAGGCTTTGTCAAGCTTTCAAGAAGTGACTAACAAATATAGCCAAGAAAAGCAAGCGGTACCTATTGTTTCACATCTCTTCATTTACCGCTTGGCAAGTGAAAGTGGTCAGACAGCAAACAGAGGCTGCCTTAATTGGTCTAGTAAACTGGGAGTGGGACCTGCTTCTCCTGTTGCCTGCTGTGGCAATGTGAATCGGATGGTCACATCAGCCGGCATCAAGAGAAGTAAACTTTTTCACCTGCTTATAAATTAGACTGGCCATAGTTGTTTATGTAGAAAATATTAAAAAAAAAAAAGGTATCGAAGAAATAAAACAGAAAAATAAGTACACAAAAACCAAAAGAAGTGATATTGTTTCTATTAAATATTTTATATTGGTAGACTGTAGGGTCTAATTTCCTTTTTATGTTATACATTTCCAGAGAAAATTTCCTTTTCTCTGGAAGTTCATCAAAATTTTCCAAAACTCCAAAAAAAAAAATGCCCAAGCATATTACACTTAGCATTTCGAATAGGGTCATCTAATTTGCTTGGTAGGATTAATTTTCCTATTACTTGTTAATTTCATGTTACAGTTATGAATTTTTATCCATTCTATAGATTTGGATTGCAGGATTATAATTTCCATCTGTTGCCTTTTTGTCCATGACTTTTTGGGCTTTTTTTTAAGAAGAATGTGAACTGACCTGAATTCATACAGTATCTATTATAAATGGTTGATTGGTCTTTTTTTTAAGAAGAATAAGAATCATGAAACACCAATCTAAGAACCCCAATAACTGAATTCAGCTGAAATACAAAATTGTTCTCTTATTATTGTTTTTTTTACCTACAATGAGTCACCAATTGGACAAATCATGGAAATCACAAGGTTCGCATATGATAATCAATACAGACCAGCATTGATTGCACACAATGACTCGATCATTTTGAAAGAAGCAAATGCCATAAGACATCTAGAAAGTTGCTGCAAAACCTAAGAGCCATGCAATTTTCAAGCTTTAGAGGTATACGTAGTATAATAAATTCAACAACCAACTTTTAGAGGTATGCATTGTATTTTTTATAAGTTTTCTAAAAATTTTGGTTGAATCTTATATTTTTTAACGCCACCATAAAGGTCAGAACTTATGATGGAGCTCTAAAGTATTTTAATCTGAAGACTGTGATGATAATGATGATATTTATAGGTGCAAGAAAATTATATTCAATGATGATGTGCAGATTATCCTACAGGAACATTACTATCTTTGATGGTGCTAACCATCTGACCTGATCTTTAATGCAGATTTTTGAGACGAGATTGGTCATCTCATTTCGAATATCAGGATTAGGAGGGACCTGAAGGATGCCCATATCACTGAGTTTGCTGATCTGCTTCGGGTGTTAAATTCAGGGGCTGTGGATCGCAGTGTAAACGTTGTGAGATTTGGTTAGCAACCAATTCTGGTAAATTCACAGTTAATTAAAAATAGGGCACTTTAGAAAACAATGCCTCAAAAACAAACTTTTTTGCAAAAAAGATCTGACCTCAAACGTTTGAGAAAAACAGTGCTTTCACAGATTTTGGAACTTCAGAAAACCTTGAAAGCACCATTTTAAAAAAATAATAATAAAATAAAAAAACAATGCTTTCATGGTTTTGTGAAAGCGCCGTTTTGCTAAAGCATTTGAGGTGAGGAAATTTTGGCTAAAAAGTTTGTTTTTGAGGCATGTTTTTTAATTGTCCCTTAAAAAAAAATATTATGCACACACGCACACACAGAGATATATGTGTATATATATATATATGAAATGTCATCTAAATTCCTTAATATAGTATGATTATAGCACAAAACCTGTATCTCTATCCTTATCCATCCTAGAGTTCTCCAAATTCTGAGTTGTATACGCTAATTTGTACTTCTTAGGACAAATAGTGCGCTACAGTGCTCATAAGTAGTTTGTGCATTACTAAGGAGTTAATATATACGGCACTTTAGAAAACAATGCCTCAAAAACAAACTTTTTAGCAAAAAAGACCCAACCTCAAACGTTTTAAAAAAAATAAAAAAACAGTGCTTTCACGGTTTTTTGAAGTTCCAAAATCCATGAAAGCACCATTTTTCTAAAGCGTTTAAAGCTAAAAAGTTTGTTTTTTGAGGCATGTTCCTCTAATTATCCCTAACATATATATCCAAATGATGAAGGATTCTTTACGGAAAAGGGCGGAAATACAAACCATGTCAGAAAACACCACATAATCACGACTGCAAGCTCTGGCTGTTACTGCAGTAAGAAAATAGCACAATTATTCTTGCTGGTACTGATAGTATTTACGAATTGCTGCAGAGAGATCTTAAAAGTAAGGGAATGGTGGTAGATGGTGTGTGGGATTGAGGTTGGACTAATGGGGTTTGTGTGGAAGAAATAGACCATGTTGTAGGTGAAGTGAAGAAGTATGTTTTGACTGATTTGATGGAGGAAGTTATCTTGGACTTTGTGTTGTATTAACAATAATTTACTACATATTTTGGGAGGACATATGGGCATTAGGATCTCAAGGGTATTTTGGTCATTTCATAACAAACAGTATGCTGGTAAGGCTGCAAACAGGCCGGATTGGGTTCGAATTGGACCTCGAAAGGCCCAAATTTTAATTTGGATTAAAAATTAGGCTTAGCCAGTTTATTAACTGGGTCTAGAAATCAAGACCAGGTCCAGCCTGCATACGCATAAATGGGCAGGGCTGGCGGTCAAGAACCAACTAAGCACCTGCTGTGAGGCCTTGTTAGGGGACTCCTATGAACTCAGAGCACAGGGGCAGGTGCCACTGTTCATTAATTGGGACAATTTTCAGGCCCGCCGGGCATGAATCGTGTACTTCTAGCCCAACCACAACCTGTTTGCAGCGCTCTATGCAGAGAGGATGGATTACAATCATAGTAGACAATTAGATGGATTTTTTTGGTCAATAAATTTTTTTAGAAATAAGGGATATGCTAGTTGCTGTGTGAGTAGGTATGGTTGAATGGGTCAATCTCCATGCCAAAATGGTCAAATTTTATAGTTTCACTGATTTCCATGCTAATAACCAGCTGTGAACTTCCCAAGGTTTGACAATTTTAGCAACGTAGATTGACCCATTACACCTTTTTTACGCTGAAAAACAGAGGAACAAATAAACATCATAAACAGATCCCAAAACAGAGGAACAAATAAACACAAATCATGATTTGTGTTTATTCTTAAAAATTTAGAAGATTGGGGCAATATTTTAAGTTATTCTTAAATATTTAGAAGACTATGGATCATTTTATTCTTAAATATTTAGAAGACTATGGATCATTTTGGGGATGCATATCCTTCCCATTGGTGGTAGCCACTGAAGAATTTGGTCATTGGACCTGGCTGGTAGTTTCTTAGGTCGTTCTACATGCACTTGTCTACTTTGTTATCTTCTATCATTCCTAGAAGGACAATGTGACTCTTTGGTTTCCTCTTTTATTACTTTTAGTGGTTGAGAAAGGAAACTTCTCCTCCTTGACAACAGGCCATTAAGTTCCATGAGTTAATATCAGATCACAAGGAGTGATTTAAACATAAATCATATAAAGATGGCTTGATCCAATCAAGTCTTTTCATAGAAGTTGTTAAGTGACATGGTGTACCATTTCTGCTTATTACGTCTGATTGTCAAATTTGCAGTGCCTTTTGAAGAAGATGACAAGGATCCAAGCATCTGGTTTCTTGACCACAACTACCATGAATCGATGTTTGCTATGTTCAAAAGAATTAATGATATTAGTTTTCATGCTTTATGATATTGCTTTCTCATTGCTTGTTATATGTACTTACTAAGTAACATGTCGTAGGTTGGTACAGCTCCGGCCCAAAACTGCGGGAAAATGACCTGGACGTTCATAGATTATTTCATGAGTAAGATCATGAGTCCTTATTCCTTGAAATACTTTTTTTTGGAAGTAAACATAAATAGGTTTCAGGGCTATGACGAACTTTAGGTGTAGTTAATTATTTTGGCGATCAGTAATTTTTCCGCAAAATATTATTTTCAAAATGAAAGAGCCTTTGTCACAATTATGTTCCCCCCGTGGAATTATGTTCTTTTTCCTACTTTTAGTTTCTAATTTTCTCATAAACTCCTTTCTGTTTGTATAATTCTGCTGATCAATGCTGGGCTGCACATAAAGCTTGTCAGGCATGTGATGTAATTGTTCTTCAAAGCTGCGTAGTCTGCTGCAAGTTTAAGTCTGTTGGAAAGATTCTGGTAACCTTTAATTTGCAGGCCTTTGGCTTTTGCTGCATGTCTTGTTAATGTGGTATTGGGCCTGCAGATGTCTTGTTAATGAGGTATGGTGTACTCACCATAGCTCACCTTATGGTGAGTACACGCCATCTCTTAATGACGATCGGAGCATCTGCACATGGAAGCCTATGAATGGGCCATTCTCTTGAATCCTTCAAAAAATCCTAAGCATCTGATAGAGGGTACCTTTTTTGTTCATTTGGCCCTAAAAGATGGCTTTGTCCCTAGATGGTACGCTATTGATGCGTAAGACAACTACCAAAATCTACGTTTTATTGAAAAAAAACTCGGTTAAAATGTTTTTTTTTTTCATAGAAGGCCCGAAACACATTTTAAATGCTTTTTTTATTTAAATACTAATTTTTTTAAAAAATCACAATTTTATGTTTTAGATGTGTTTTCTACAAAAAAATCCAAGATTACTTTGACAACACCTAAGCGAAAAATCATTGAACACCTAAGCGAAAAAATAAATAGAAAGAAGACAAAGGAAGGATACTTTTATGTGCACCCATTCAATCTTTGAGAACACCTAAGCGAAAAATCATTGAACACTTTAGATTACTTTGACAACACCTAAATTAAAAATCATTGACTGTTTTAAATTACAAGGTGGAAAATTTTTTCATCCAAATCTTTCACACCATATATCTATATACCTTGAGATCATCCACGTACCATTAAACAGTCATTTTCCAGTTCCATGTGGCAAATATCCAAAAAAGTGATCGAAGAAGTATGTTGTACACCACGCTCAAACTTGATTTTCAAATCATTTTTTGGGATGTGTTTGTCATGTAGCATAAAAAATTGACTGCCTGATGGCATGCCCATAATCTAGCGATCTACTTTGAAGAAGATTGGGATGAAAAATGATCTCCATTGCGGGATTTTAAGCAATCAATGGTTTTCCACAGGTACCTTTAAAGAAACAGTGGGTGCAAATAAAGGCATTTATAAATTCAATATTAATTTATTTAGAAATTGAAGCATCACATGGCCAATTAGGGTCTATAAATTGAGCATCCAAAGGTCTACAAGATGTACATTGACTGATAGTTGAGAGAGAGAGAGGAATAGAGAGAGATGAAGACTGTGCAACTGGTAATAATGGTGTTGGCAGCCATCTTCGCGATGTCTGCCTTCTCCGTTGATGCTCGGCTCAACCACCAGTTGGTTCTCAAAGCTATGGGCATCAACACTGGTAAATATAGCTGCCATTAATTTAGCTAAATCTAAGAAATAAGATGTAACATGTGTTCATGCATATCTTTTTTATCTTTATATCATATAAATGGTGAAAGGAGAGGTCAGAAAAGAAGAAAATTTAAAAAAAAAAAAAAATTAATTCTCAAATTCTTTTTAAGCTTTTTTCTTTAAATAACTGAAAAATCGAGAACACCGTAAAATTGAATATCAGTTAGTATTTCTCTCATTCCGTCTCCTTCTCTCAAATTGTGCCACACATAGTGCATTTTGCTAGTATATATAACTTGATATTCCATTAACATGAGACATTTTTCTATATTTTCTTTTCAGTTTCTAGCCATCCCCACCATGAGAAATGGTGCGACAATTGCATATGCACCAAAAGCATTCCTCCAATCTGCTGGTGCACCGATGTAGGGGAGAAATGTTACGATGCTTGTGACTTATGCGGCTGCACTCTACCTGAAGGAATTCCTCCGATCTGTCAATGTTTTGATAGAAAACATTATTGTGTTTATGATGTAGCAGAAAAGCCGGATAAGGAGTAGCAGAAAAGCCAATAGGTTTTCGCGAGCTTGCTATCTATCTTTAAATAAAATATGTAAGAAATTAATAATAATAATAATAATGTCAAGCTCGTAGTAGTTGCTCTACAAGTATCCATGTTGATGGATCTATCAAGTTCTCTTGCCAAGATAGGTAGAGTTGTTTCTAATGCCCTTTCTCATAGTTTTGAACTTTTCCTTTACCCATGAACGTCTCAGTTTGTGGGGTTCATGTGGGAGAACTATACTAATATCCATGAAAATGAAATATTTATGGGTATCCTTAGACACCATATCTTATTGTGAGTGCACCCCATCTCTTAACAGAGATCGGAGCATCTGCACGTGGGAGGCCTATTAATGGGTCATTCTCTTAAATCCTTCAAAAAATTCCCTAGATGGTACGCTTTTGAAGAGTAAGACATATATAGCTACCAAAATCTGTGTTTTATTGACAAAAAATCAGTTAAAATGTTTATTTTTTATTACATAGAATGCCCGAAACACATTTAAAAAGCTTTGTATTTCTAAAATACTTTTGTTTATTATTATTTTAAATCACGATTTTTATGTTTTAGATGGGTTTTTTACAAATTTTCTCCAAATTTTTCCTTATTTTTGTTAGAAGAATATTTATTTTACATATTTTAAAATATTTTCATTACCTTTCACAAATGCTTCTCAATTTTTTTTTCTGAATTTTACAAATTTTTTTCATAATATCCAACAAGGGATGTAAACTCTAAACCGAACCGAAAACCAAGGACACCAAACGGGCTCGAACAGCACTGAAAACCAAAACAAACCGAACCGAACCCCAATTCGGTTCAGTTTCGATTTGGGGTGGCAAAAAGTGAAAACCGTGGGGGTAAGATGAGTAAACCCAAAAAAACCGAAAAATCTAAAAAAAAAATACATTAAAAAAATAAGAAAAGTGTGTAAAATACCCACACCAAACCGAACAAATCTGAACCGAATCGGTTTCAGTGTTATTTTCAAAAAAAAAAAATACCGAACCGAACCAAATGGGTTTCAATGTGGGGGGTGCCGAACCAAAAATTAAAAAAAATTGGTTTTAGTTCGGTTCGGTTCACCGAATCTGCATCCCGATTTCTGACTTAGTAACTATGGCTTAGGACTTCAAGTACTTCCACCAAACTTGGGTAGTACTGTAGGACGCAATGTGGGCATGTGCCCAAAATGAAATTATTGATGGTAGAATGCCTCCTCACCGACATTTAAACACCAAAATGGTGTTCCAATGACCTTATGCCATCAAAGTTACATTTTTTTTTCATCGTACCATTGAAGTATGATTTATCATAATTTTGATGAACATTTGTGGTCAATCAAAATTTTCCAAGTGGCACTCTATCCTTGGAACATGTCTCATCCTAAGAAACATGCGGATAAATGGATGTGAACTATCTAATTGATGAAACTATTATCAGTCATTAAAAAAAAAACGGTTAATGTTATAGTCCTTGGATCATCCGATGGTTAAGCTCTCCTTGAAATACTATTTTTGGACATGTTGCACTTCAATCTATGATCTATCCCTTTGATGGTACGTATCACCGGCCTATAGCTTAAACCATTGATGATGTGAGACCATTTAAACATCATTTTAGAATTTATTAGGAGAGTTGGATTAATTATAGATGATCTATTGGAGGTTCATTAAAATCTATTTCAGGCTCATTTTAAGTGAGTTTGAAGGTATGTTGATTTTCAATTGGCACACATCCCAAAATGGGAATGCGAATGACGTTTAATGTTTCAGGATTTGCGTTCACTTTTTGGGATGTGTGCCAAGTGGAATCAGCATTTGTCCGTTGGATGATAGCCCTATGATCTCAAGATTTATTGTGTTGAAGATTGGGACAAAAAAAAATTTATATCGTCTGATTTGAAGCAATCAATGGATTTTTCTTTTGCTTAAGTGAGGTGAGTGTAGTATGCCACGCTCAAACTTGATTTTCAAATCACCTTTTGAGATATGTGTCATGTAACATAAAAAATTGACCGCTTGATGACATAATCTGAAGATCTACTGGAAAGAAGATTGGAATGAAAAATGATCTCCATTGCATGATTCTAAGCAATCAAAGGTTTTTCACATAGGTACCCTCAAAGAAACAGTGGGACGTGTGAACTCTGAAGATAAGATTAAGTACTAACAAAAGAAAATTAATAAAAAATAAAACTGCAATGATCATATTTAAAAAAGCAAGGCGTCTGGACCCATCCACACCACGTGAATTAGATATTAATTTATTTAGAAATTGGGCATCCTACGAGATGTCCATTATTGCCAGCTGGTAGCTTTAAGAGTACTGTCAAAGGCCCTCATAGCAGAGGAAGAAATTCAAAAGCGGTTTTTGAGAAGCAGTCAGTTGAACAAGGACAGGGTTGTACAAGGGCAGTCAGGTACTTATGAAAATAAGAGGGCCAAGTTTACAAAGCCGCCAGTGAACCTTATTCAACCTGCATTTTCTAGACCAACATTTTCTTCTGGACCGACCCCTTATCAGAGATTGGCAGCATCATCACCTGTGCAATCCGTACGACCAGCGGGTTCTACGGCTAGTGGAGCTTCAGTGGCACAAGGATCCTCTCGTGCACCATCTTTTGTTTCGGTCACTATGTGCCTAAGGTGCGGGAAACCACACAAGACCGAGGATTGTAGGAGGAACACTGGAGCGTGTTTTCGGTGTGGCGCAATCGGACACATGGGTAAGGATTGTCCTCAGGAGGACAAGGGAAGAACTAGTTCGGCTTCTACTCAGAGATCGACCCGACCTACTGTTCAAGGTCGAGCTTATGCCGTGATGGCTCAAGAAGCCGAAACATCGAACAACGTGATCCAAGGTATTATTGAAAGTTGAGATGTCTTCTTATTTTTTGTGTTATATATAATTGCTTTATATTTAATAAATTTTGTTAATAAGTTATGGATGAACACACATGCTTAGAAACTTTTAATTGAAACGCTTGTCTAAACTAAGGTACCCTTTTTATGCATCGGGGGAGCGATGTAAGCAAAACCGAAGCGCGAGTGTTGATAGACCCTGGGTCTACACATTCTTTTGTTACTCCATTGTTCGCTGAGAAGTTGGGAATCATTCCCAAGGCCCTTGATTTCATCTTGGCAGTGTCAATTCCTACGGGCAACTCAGTGAGCACCGATACCATGTGTCAATCAGTGATTGTGATGATCGAAGACCACGAGACAGTGGCTGATTTGATCATTTTGAGCATGGAAGGGTTCGTCGTGATACTAGGGATGGATTGGTTATCTACTTACCATGCGAGCGTGGATTGTCTTCGAAAGATTGTAACATTCCGCCCGCCGAAGAGAACATCTTTTCGATTTTGCGGAGTCAAATCTTGTGTGATACCGTTTATCTCTGCCATTCGAGCAGACCGTATGATGAGGAACGGGTGTTGTGGTTATCTGGCCTACTTGCAAGATCATAAGGAGGAGAAGAAAAATATTGCAGATATTACGATTGCTTGCAAGTATTCAGATATTTTTCCTGAAGATCTACCGGGATTACCACCTGACAGGGAGATTGAGTTTGCAATTGAGTTAGTGCCGGGTACTGAACCAGTATCAAAAACTCAGTATCGAATGGCACCTGCAGAATTGAAAGAGTTGAAGGAGCAGCTTCAGGAACTGCTAGATAAGGGCTTTATCAGACCGAGTGTGTCACCCTGGGGAGCACCGGTTCTATTTGTAAAGAAGAAAGACGGTTCAATGCGGCTTTGCATCGATTACTGCCAGCTAAATAAGTTGACAATTAAGAACCGTTATCCACTTCCAAGAATTGATGATCTGTTCGATCAGTTACAAGAAGCAAGGTTCTTCTCGAAGATCGACTTGAAGTCAGGCTACCATCAGTTAAAAGTTAAGCCTGAAGATATTCAAGATGGCTCGTAACTGATATGGGCACTACGAGTTCTTGGTCATGCCATTTGGGTTGACAAACGCACCCGCATCATTTATGGACTTGATGAACCAGATATTCAAGTCACATTTGGACAAGTCTGTAGTAGTTTTTGTAGATGACATCCTCATCTATTCAAAGACACGAGAAGAACATGAGCAACATCTGCGAGTGGCTCTACAAACCCTTAGAGACCATCGATTATCATAAAACTTAGTAAGTGTGAGTTTTGGCTTGAGTGTGTCGAGTCTTCTAGGCCATGTTATCTCCGAGACCGGTATTACTTGACCCAAAGAAAGATTGAGTCATGATGAATTGGGAACACCAAAGACGTTCTGAGGTTCGTAGTTTCCTCGGTTTGGCGGGATACTACTGAAGGTTTGTGGAGGGCTTCTCCAAGATATCGTGTCCTCTTACACAACTTACGAAGAAGAATACTAAATTTGATTGGGACGAGCGTGTGAGCAAAGTTTTCGAGAACTCAAGAAGCGATTGACTCTGCGACTTGCTATACCATCGAGCAAGGGAGGCTTTGCGATGATACAAAGGATACATCATATGGGGGTTTAGGGCATGTGCTTAACGAATGAGAGAGTCATTGCTTATGGGTCTAGACTAAAGACCATGAGAAGAATTACCCGACGCATGATCTTGAGTTGGCGGCGGTGATTTTTGCTCAAGATCCTGAGGCATTACCTTTATGGGGAGACCTTGATATATTTACCGATCATAAGAGCCTCAAGTATCTCTTCTCACAAAAGGAGTTGAATATGAGGCATCGATGGATGGAGTTCTTGAAAGATTATGATTGTACCATCCAGTACCACCCCGGGAAAGCAAACGTAGTGGCAAATGTGTTAAGTCGGAAGTTCTCTGCTCAGTTATCACATCTCACCGCAAGGGTGCGAAGATGGCATCTATTGGAAGATATGGCTCTATGTAGCATGAGATTTGACGTAAAAGGTTCAGGTGCGTTAATGGCTACACTGGTGATTCGTTCCACCCTCTATGAGAACATTCACAGACTTCAGATGACGGATGATGAACTTATGGCTATCAGACGGGATGTGATTGGGGGAAGCAAAATAGATTTTTCTATCAAAGATGATGGCACTTTGTTGTTTAGAAACCGGGTATGCGTACCAACTAGTACTGAGCTTCGGGACACTATTTTGGAAGAGGCTCATAAGTCTATGTACGCTATTCACCCTGGCAGTACCAAGATGTACCAGGACTTAAAGAAAAGCTTCTGGTGGAGAGGTTTAAAGAAAGATGTCGCTGTGTATGTCTCGAGATGCCTTGTGTGTCAGCAAGTAAAGGTGGATCATCGAAATCCGGCAGGACTGTTGCAACCACTACCGATACCTGAGTGGAAATGGGAGGCCATTTCTATGGACTTTATTTTGAGATTGCCAAGAACATTAAGAAAATACAATGCCATCTGGGTCATTGTGGATCGATTGACTAAGTCCGCACACTTCCTTCCTTATAATACGTCGTATACCGCCAACAAGCTCGCAGAATTATACATCAAGGAGATAGTTAAGCTGCATGGTATACCGGTCGATGTCGATCCGATAGAGACCCGATGTACACATCTCAGTTTTGGCAACGATTTCAAGAAGGAATGGGCTCTAGGCTCGATTATAGTACAACATTCCATCCTCAGACCGATGGGCAGACTGAGAGGGTGAATCAGATATGTTACGTGCTTGCATGTTGGATTTTCAGGGGTCATGGGACCAACATTTACCGCTGATCGAGTTCGCACAATACAATAGCTTACCAGCTAGCATCGGCATGGCACCCTCTGAAGCTTTGTATGGGCGGTGCGGTGCGAAGTGGGTGAGAAACTCATTTTAGGTCCCGAGATCGTGGAGAATACAACCGAGACAGTTCGATTAATCCGTGAGAGACTACGCATTGCTCAAAGTCGTCAGAAGAGCTACGCTGATCTGAAAAGAAACCATGTTGAGTTTAAGGTGGGAGATAACGTATTTGTCAAAATCTCTCCTACAAAAGGCGTGATGCGTTTTGGGAAGCGTGGGAAGCTGAGTCCGCGCTATGTTGGACCTTTCGAGGTATTAGGCCGAGTCGGCGAGGTTGCCTATCGAGTAGCCTTGCCACCGCAGCTATCGAAAATGCACGTGTTTCATGTGTCCATGTTACGAAGATATGTTAAGGACCCGACACACGTATTGGACTACCAGCCCATTGAGCTCCAAGAAGACCTATCCTTGGTTGAGGAATCGATACGAATCTTGGATCGTAAAGAACAAATCTTACGGGCAAAGAGCATTCCCTTAGTACTCGTGAAGTGGCGGAACCATTCTTCAGAGGAAGCCACATGGGAGCGTGAAGCGGAGATTCGCGAGTAATTTCCACAACTTTTCGAGTGAAGGTATATTGTAAACTATAGTTATATAAGAAAACCATACGTACCTTTAAATTCTTGAATTTGCTTCTCTAAAAAAAAAAAAAAAAAGGGAGAATTTCTTCAAAATCTTCAATGTTAAATTGGTTCATAACATCGATGCTTTACATATATATCTATAACGATCACACAATAAAATCTTAAATGTCATATTTATTCATTCTCGGTTAGAACCGTATGTCTGTTGGAACCCGTGTTATCAGTTAGAACATGTTACTAGGCATGTGATCATGCTTCTGAATAAGTATTCGATTCTGACATCTGAAATTTCTGCTCAAATAATTACCAAAAGGGTGAGGTAGGTGTGTGTGCTAGTTTTGTGTCATGGTGAAGTATGTTTCCAGGCACGTGACACTTGGGAAGGTATGCATCCATGTACGGATGCAATCCTCTATGGCAGTATGGGATGCCACACGCAGTACATCCAGGTTACTACGGATCCCGACCCTTGAAAGCGTGCTTAGTGAAGCCTACCGCATCGCGACCAAAGTTCTTTGACTTTAGACTGTTTCGATGTTGCTTTATACTGGTGTTAGGATAAGGACTTACCGCAGTTCGGTTTAGCTATCCGTACATTTTCGAGGACGAAAATTCCTAAGGTGGGTAGAATGTAAAGACCCGTATTTTGAACCCGAGTTAGACTGACCCTGTGTGTGTATTCGGCTCGGCAACCGACGTCACCATTTGTTTTGGATTTTTATCTAGATGTGATTGTGCGGACAGATTTTAATTTAGAGCCCATTTGGACCATCGTGCGAAAGTTGTGCACCGACCTCGGTATGGCCGCTCAACACCGGACTTGAGTTTTAAAATTAGAAGTGTATAATACATAAGATGTGTGTGTGTGTTTTACTTTTTGAGCAATCCTATTATAAGAAGGAATTGCATTCCCGTATTATACTAGGTTTTGTTAAGAGATGATAGTTACCCAACCGTGTGAAACTCCGTCTTCTCTCTTCTTCAATCATCGTAGGAGATCGGTTTAGAAAACCTCCTTCTCTAGAACCCTCTTTGTTGAAAATACTTAAACCTTAGAAAGAACTTGAATCAACCTTGGATTCGTAGTTGGCTATTGGGAGAGGTTGAGATCATTGGGGGCGTGTAGGAGTTGTCTCTGTGAACTCGTGAGATCGATCGCGGCGCGAATCGTTGAGGAAACCCGTCGGTTTCGTTCCGAAGCTCCATTCGCGTGACTCATTTCTAATCTAGGAATCCTTAGATTAAAGGTACATTTTAATTAAACTTTTTGATTAAAATATTAGATTAGCCATGGGTTTTGCTTTGGGATGTATGGGTTTCGATTCGGGTGAAAACCAGCGAAATCGCGTCGCTGTAGCTCGCTCGAGCGAGCTATTATCATCGCTCGAGCGAGGTATCACCGAACTCCGACATTATCTTAGTATTTTAGTTATAACTTTTTATCCCGAACTCCGATTGAGATGATTTTTTTTGCGTTGGAAAGCTAATAGAAAAATCTACAACTTTCATGTTTTGACCAACTCATGGACCAATCGCCTTGATGGTCACAAATATATGAGAATATTACGTCAAATCGCTCGAGCGAGCTATTATCATCGCTCGAGCGAGGTATCACTGAACTCCAACATTGCCTTAGTATTTTAGTCATAACGTTTTATCTCGAACTCCGATTGAGATGATTCTTTTTGCGTTGGAAAGCTAATCGAAAAATCTACAACTTTCATGTTTTGACCAACTCATGGATCATTCATCTTAATGGTCAAACATATATGAGAATGTTACGTCAAATCGCTCGAGCGAGCTATTATCATCGCTCGAGCGAGGTATTGCCGAACTCCGACATTACCTTAGTATTTTAGTCATAACGTTTTATCCCAAACTTTGATTGAGACAATTCTTTTTGCGTTGGAAAGCTAATAGAAAAATTGACAACTTTCATGTTTTGACCAACTTATGGATCAATCGTCTTGATGGTCAAAAATATATGAGAATATTACGTCAAATTCTAGGATTGGCGCAACTTGCCTGTTTTGACTTGTTTTTGAGGAAACACTTAAATAGGTCTATATTATTAGTAATTAGAGTTAATCTTAACGCATGAACGTATATTGTGATGTAGATTGAGGGCGAGAGGCCATCAATAGGACTTTGCTTGACTTCGCATTACTCCGAGTTTTGGTAGGAGAATCTCATCTTTACAGTATTTAATTTTAATTCGCATGGATATTTTGAATTAAAATCTTTAAACTTGCATATGTCATTGAAATCACATCTGTAAACTGAAATTGATATGAATGACTGAAAATCTAAATCTACCTGAATCCTGAAACCTGAATCTGCTTATGCTCTGAAAATCTGAAATCAAGAACCTGAACTATGTAAAAGAGACTTGCATCTGATTTATATTAGTATCTGCATTTGTTTTATGATTGACCTGAACGACCCCTCAAAAATTCCTGAACAATTTCTTGGCACAAGTTTCCCTCATTACGCAGGGGCTTGTTGCATCCTGAAAAAGGGTTCATGAACGACGATGGTAGGTAGGGGTTCCCATCGGCTATATTCCTGCTCTCGAGATATAGTTTACTCGGGAGGTATTTTAAGTTGAGGATTAAGTCATGAATTACTGAACTTTGCATATAGAAGTTAGAGAAACTAAGACCTTTGAAACACTTTGCATAATAAATCTTACATATGACTTTCGCACCTAAATTCAGTTTATTATCTGCTTATATGTTTGACAATCTATATTCCGATATTTGTTTTGAAACTATGTTAGTTAAAGTAAAATGCCGTAGATGTCTTTCTTCTACTGAGCTTTGTTGGTTAACTCACTCCGACTATACGTCACAGGTTCAGGTACTGACGTGGCTATTCAGGGCTGTGAGACTGATCCTGACTACATGCCTGAGGAAGAGTTTGAGGTTCCTCCTGAGGAGTTTTTCCCAGTATAGAACTTACTGATTTTCTTATTTGTGGTGAGAGTAGACTTGAATTTGTGGGCCCATTTTAGTTGGATACCATAGTTTTATATTTGATGTTGATTTCTGTTATGAGCCATATTTCGATGATGGTCGGCCATCATCGGTGGTTCTTTACTTTTAATTGCTTCCGCATTTATTTTAGTTATGGATATTTATTACGCTTTACTCTGATATGTGCCCTGTTTGTCCAGCTTATCGTTTATTCGATAGGTTGGCGAACCGGCCTTTCCTATACCTGAGGGATTGGAAAAGTTGGGTCGTCACAATAGGGCCGTTTCTGCAAATATGCAAACATATAGGGCCGAAAGTGCAAATTTCCCTAAGTAATAACAAAGAAACTTAATAAAAGCTAGGAGTATGTATCTTTCTATACCGCATAAATTCAATGTTAGTTTATCTAGAAATTGAAGCATCACATGGCCAATTGGGGTCTATAAATTGAGCATCCAAAGGGTCTACAAGGTGTCCATTGACTGGTAGTTCAAAGAGAGTGAGGAAGAGACAGAGAGATGAAGATTGTGCAACTGGTAATAATGGTGTTGGCAGCCATCTTCGCGATGTCTGCCTTCTCCGTCAATGCTCGGCTCAACCACCAGTTGGTTCTCAAAGCAATGGGCATCAAAACTGGTAAATATTACCCTCATTTCGGCTAAATCTAAGAAATAAGATGCAATATGTGTTCATACATATCTTCTGTATCTTTATATCATATAAAGGGTGAAAGGAGAGGTCAAAAAGGAAGAAAATTTAAAAAAAAAAATTAAAAATTAAAAAAATTCTCAAATTCTTATTAAGGATTTTTCTTTAAATGATTGAAAATGTTGGAATACAAATCCAAGTAAAGTGGGTCTTGGGTTGCATACCTCGAAAAACTATTTTGGGACACGCTTTAAGTAACTTTTTCAAATTACAAGGTGACTTTTTATTTGTTAAGAAGACCTTTCATTTCTCAAGAGAAAAATAATTATTTTATTTTATTTCCTAGAAGTTATTGCCTAGAAGTCATTTCCTAGGTGTCTTTTCAAGGTTCTAGGTATCTTTTAATATTTCAAAGTATCTTTTACTTTTTCAATATACTTTTATCCATATATATATTGGTATAACCGGGTAGCAAAAGACAAGTTGAATTTTTTAAATGAAAAGTAAGTTTAAAATGTTAGTAGCTAGCAAGTTCTTTTAATATAAAGAAATCCTTTGTAGTGCAGCAGCACAAGCTAGTCTATTTTATCTCCTTCAAATTAATATCAGAGCACCGTTCGATTAAGATGGCGAATATGATTCAGCCCCAAATTTCAGTCTTAACAAAAGAAATCTATGACAATTTGAGCATCCAAATGAAAGTCTTGCTATCGCAAGGTTTGTGGGACATCGTCGATAATGGCTATAATGAACCGGAATCACCACAAGCGGAAGCGACTCTTACGGCAACTCAAAAAGAAGCATTGAAAGAGGTACGAAAGAAGGATAAGAAAGCACTTTTCTTAATCTTCTAAGGAGTTGAACATTAATTTTTGAAAAAATATCAAATGCCACTTCATCTAAGCAAGCTTGGGAGATCTTGCAAATTTCATTCAAAGGAGTTGATAAAGCAAAAAAGGTTCGTCTTCAAGCTCTTCGAGCTGAATTTGAATCCATTTGTATGAACAAAAGTGAGTCGATTTCAGAATATTTTTCTCGCATTTTGATTATTGTTAACAAAATTGTGACGGCCCGAATTTTCCTAACTTACTTTTTCATAAAGATTTTTTTTTTTCTTTTAAACCAAAATCAAAAGGGAAAATTCGGACCGCCAGATTGTAGAACGCAATCTGATACATAATTTAATTAGTATAAACATGCCTTTAAGCGAAAAATAAAATAGATATACATATGACAGAACTAAAATATAAATATTTCTATACAAGACATCTAAAAATAAAGAGATGTACCAAGCGCAAAACACAGAAGTTACTGTGCCAATCCAATTGAGCTCTCCCTCCAGCAGGCAACTTCAGATTCTTCTCATGTCTAGGGTCCCGATGAAAGGCTATACCTATGACGTATAGTCGGGGGTGAGCTACATCTAAGCTTAGTAGAAGAACATCAATAGTAGTTACATCTTACTAATGACAGAGTTTAAAGCGGCAGCAGATCGGATATTAAAAGACGAATTTTACAGATTTAACAGATCAGACGTTTGATAGCAGAACAAAAGTAATAACAAGGCAGATATTTGCGATAGAATAAAAACTCATAACATGACAGATATTTGAGACAGAATAACATCAATAACGGAGCAGATGTTTGATAAAGAAATAAAAGCTCATTTTTCTTATTCACCTTACTCAGTTTTTAGATTTTCGTGTTCACATCACTCACTATGTTCACTTCACTCACTTCACTTATGTATGCTATGCAATACGTACGGATCACCCCCGTACGGGCCCACTATGTATGCTATCCAATGCGTACAAATCGCCCCCGTATGGGCCCACTATGTATGCTATGCACTGCGTACAGATCACCCCCGTACGGGCCCACTATGTATGATATGCACTGTATACTGTGTACGGATAACCGCCGTACCAGTCCACTTGTCAATGTCCACTCACAGTCAAATGTTTGAATATATTCTTGATTTTCTCATTCACACTCAAATATGGGATTCAATGTTCAAGTCTCTTATTTCTAAGGCTCAGAGTCCAATAATCCACTCTAATTTCAGCAAGTACAGTTTAGGTCTACTACTATCCTTGATTCTAAACAAAGGCTCTTAACATAATCATACTCCCTATTGTCTTAGTTTAACTAGAATGAGTCACAGTGCGCTAGCTTCATAAGGCACGCAAGTCAAGAGACGGGATCTGTAATAGCCTAGATGTAGCATGTGGCACCCGATGGGCCATAGTGGATTGCATCCGTACATGGATGCCTTCACCCCAAGTGTCACGTGCCAAGAAAGAGACCTCACTATGACTCAGTCTCACAAGTTTTCAAAGATTCAAAAGTTGTCAGATTACTAAAAATAGAGTTTCATGCTCATTCAAATTCAAAGTTCATAAGCAGGTTAAATAAGATGGATCATAACAAAACGTAACAAATCAGATTCAAAAGTTGAAAACAAAACAGTTAGATCATATGCGAAAATAGAGTAATCAGAGCATACGCGGAAATAGAATAATCAAAACATACGAGCAAATAGGACGGAAATAAAATATATCATAACATATATGAGAATATGACGGAAACAAAACATGTCAAAGAAAACAAAGCTCGGATCGAAAATCAAAGAAACCATGAATCAATTTATAAAATGTAATTTTTTGTTAAGTTTCCCCTACCTTAAGTTCGAAGTCGTTCCAAAATAATCCAAAAGCCCTTATCCACGGCCTCCAATTCTCAATCTACATCACACATACAATGATGTATTAAGAACTAATTCTAATTACTACTAAACTTGGTGTATTTAAGTGTTCTCTAAAAATCGAGGCATAAATGGGCAAGTTCATGCAAATTTGGAATTTGATCCAAATTTCTACTAAATTTTGACCATTAAAACAGTTGATTCATAAGTTAGTTAATTCACAAAAGTTGTAGAGCTCGTTGTCTTATTTTCAACACATTAAGAATTGCATCAATCGGGGTTTGGGATAAAGATTTATGGCTAAAATACCGAAGCTATATCGGTACATCAGTCAAAACATGCTAACTTAGAACTTGGCCTAACTTCTAGCTCAATTTTGATCCTCAAAACAGTTTATTCATCAGTTGGTTAATTTATAAGAGTTTTATATTTCATTGTCCTTTTTTCAACACCTCAAAAATTGTGTCAATCCGAATTCGAAATAAAAAGTTATGGCTGAAATACCAAAATAGTGCGACACATCAAACCAAATTCGACCCTCGAATTCAAATTCAATCCTCGAATTTCCCAAAAAGTCCATCAAGCTTAAAAACCTAAATTCGACCCTCGAATTTATATTCGATGGTCAAATTTCAAATTCGACCCTCGAATTTCTCGAGTTCAGAACCCTTCATGTTGCTTCCTTGATCTATTTTTTTTTCCTTCAAATATTATCGGAATCGCTCTATTTTTACACACACGCATACACCAAACTAAAACAAGATTTATTCTACAATCTAAACCATTAAAATCAAAGGGAAACTAACCTTTTTGTCGATTGATTCCACGGCTTTAAGAAATGTTGCTGAAGAGGGTTTTGAAGCGAACCGACGAAAATCTATGACGATTCCACAGCAATTGATCACAGTGAACTCAAGATTGAAGGCGTTTACGATCACATATCGATTCCAACCTCTTTGAATCACGGAAGATGACTGCGAGATGATCGGTTCACAAACAAAAAGGTGTTTCAATGATCGGAAATCACCAAGGGCGGAATTCAAGCAAAGCCAGTACGATCACGATCTTGCGGTCGGAAACTCAAGAGAATCGGTTTCAAGGGTGACGGGTTCCAAATGGTGCACAACTCTCTCACTCTCTCTCTCTCAATGTCTATTGCAAGATGGCTTAGCAAGAAAGGTTAGCTATTAAGTTATCACCCCCCCTTTATAGCCAAACTAAAAGGTAAAAATATCTTTGATACTTTTACACCCAAAATTCTATCCACAACTCAATGGCTTGGCTTTGGCGTTTGAGCGGTTCACGGAGAGTTGGTGTACGAAGTTTTTACAAAAAGCCTAAATCAAGACCCAACCGATCTTTTGCACGTCATTTATTCTTATATTATTTAATTATTTCTTTTCACACAATTTCTCTAAAGTTAATTAATTATTTATTTAAAAGTTTAAGGCGACCTCATTTTTCGTGCCGGACACATACACAGGGTCAGTTGAGTTCGGACTTGAATTTTCAAGGTCATTACAAAAATAAAGAGAAATGGTGAAAGCATGGAGGATGTGCGGGTGACAGAAAAAATTCTAAGATCGTTGATACAACGATTTGAACACATTATGGTGGCGATTGAAGAAGCGAAAGATTCGTCAACTCTTTCAATTGATGAACTCATGGGATCACTTGAAGCCCATGAACAAAGAATGAAACAAAACTCTAATGAAGAAGTAGAGCAAGCTTTGCAAAGCAAATTGGTCCTTAAAGAAGATAAAAAGAACTTCAGAGGACGTGGCAGAGGATATCGAGGCAGAGGTTTTACTCGTGGTGGCTGATCGATTTAAAGTGTAGCCCTTGCAAGTGCACAAGATCTATTGCAGTATGGCAAGAACAAAGGTGTCGAACCCACAGGGAAATGTGAATTTTAATTAATTCTTTCAGAGATTTAAAAACGTCCCTAAGGAAGTACCAAAGGGCAGATTTAATTTTACCAAAATTTATCACACTTTTCCTAAATGCAGAAAAATAAATTAATCTAAACAACTAATTACCGATGAATCTAAAATAATAATTAAATGAGATCAAGGAATATGCTACCCCAGATTTGTACCCCTTTTCTACCATTAAAACCCACAGTTTCATTAAAGCATCATTCACACCATCATTCATCTATAAAAATGATTCGAAATAAAATATGATCATCAATCCGGCATACCCTATCTAAAAATAATGACTCAACCTATCATTACGGTATGAGTCATGTAAGAAGCATAACGTATCTCATGATGTTTAGATCATAACAGTAAGTACATAATCGCTCTGCAGCCTAAATCAGTCTGCAGGTCCAGATCTAGTGATTATAGCCGTTGATACGCGCAATCAATGGTCATAACAAGCATTCAATATATTTTCAATAACACAAACTTTTAGCAAAACGATTCCATGATGATAATAAAATCGACTATGGTATTAATCATAAATAAGGGTACTTATCTGGGGATCGCATCTTCCCCGATCAACTGATTTAGCCGCTCATCTTTGATGTATGATCTCCTTGTTCATTCAAAGTCATTCCTCTTTTCATTTCTCCCAAAGATCTCTCTTTATAATGCCTTTTCCTAAATACAATCTATGCTTTCATGAACGTAAAGGAAAAACAATGCAAATCCTAGGTACAATCTACCCAGATGGAACCCTAAAAGAAGGAGAAAGAAGAACTCTTGAAAAGATGCTAAGAGGAGTCTAAAACCAAAAATAATAATAATGAATAATAATCTTCTAAAAAATTCTCTCCAAAAACTCTAAAAAAAGAAAAGCCAAAACTAACTCTCTAATTATCTATCTCTCTAATTCCTCCCTTTTTCCGAAGTGTTTGATCCGCTTTAAATAGAGCCGAAGTTTCCCAGCCGCAAAGGTGTTCCAACTCGAAAATTTAGGGTCAATTAATCAACCCAATAGGGTCGATGCATCGACCTCCCAGATTTTGGTGAAATCCCGCCGAACTTTGTATCAGACACTGCTTCGGTATTGTGGCCATAACGTTCTATCCCGAACTCGGATTGAGGCAATTCTTACGCCGTTGGAAATCTGACAGAAATCTCTACAACTTTTGTGTTTTAATAATTTCATAATTCGGCCGTCTTAAAGGTCCAAATTGATCTTCAAGTCGCACTAAGTTCTCCATGACCCAAAGTTATAGTGTTTTGACATTATTTTCATAATTCTTGGGCTGTTTTCTGCACTTGGCTTGTATTTACTTGAAACACTTCAAATCTAATAATTCTTATCAGATAACCTTCATCGGATAGCTAAATGTAGGTATCTAGGGGTGAAATATCATCATATTTCACTACTCATCAGTGGCCGTGATAATTACCATAATGAAAAGGGACGTGGTGATCATGGTGATTTTTCAAATGAACAAGGACGAGGCCAAAGAGGAAGAGGTCATAGAGATCTTTCCAATTCATCATACAAGCCAAGGTATGATAAATCACATGTCAAATGTTACAATTGTCAAAAGTTTGGTCACTATAGTAATGAATGTAGAAGTAAATCTACAAATGATGTTGATGAGCAAGCTAATTTCTCTAAAGAAAAGGTTGAACAAGTAACTATTGTGTTACTTGTATATAAGGGAGATGAATCAAGAAATCAAACCACTTGATTTCTTGATATTGGGGCCAGTAATCATATGTGTGGTGAAAAAAAAATGCTTACCGAGTTTGATGAATCGGTAAAAGGTGATGTGACGTTTGGCGACTTATCTAAAACTCCAGTAAAAGGAAAGGAAAAAATTATGATTCAATTAAAAAATAATGATCATTAATATATTTCCAATATTTATTATGTTCCTGCAATGCAAAGCAATATTCTAAGTTTGGAACAACTCTTAGAAAAGGGTTATGACATACACATGAAGGACCACAGTCTTGTTATTAAAAATTGTAATAATGACGTCATTGCAAAGGTGGAGATGTCAAAGAATAGACTTTTCATTTTAAACATCAAGAATGAAGCAGTTAAATGCTTCAACTCTATTGTGAAAGACAACTCTTGGTTATGACATTTGCGCTACGGACATCTTGGTTTTAGTTGACTAGAGTTGTTATCTCAAACTAATATGGTGAAATATTTACCTAAAATAGAGCATCCAAAACAATTATGTGAAGGATGTATTTTGGGTAAACAACATAGATTGAGTTTTCCGGTGGGAGAATCAAGAAAAGCTTTTGAGCCTCTTCAACTTATTCACTCTGGTGTTGCGGGTCCAATGGAGGTTACATCAAAAGGAGGAAATAGATATTTTCTCATTTTTATCGATGATTTCAGCAGAAAGACTTGGGTGTATTTTCTCAAACAAAAATCATGTGTTTGAGACTTTCATACAATTTAAATCAATGGTGGAAAAACATAGTGGTTATTTTCTTAAAACTATAAGATCTGATAGAGGTAGTGAATACACCTCAAGTGTGTTTCAAAATTTTTGCAGGTCAAATGGAATCAAATATCAGTTGACGGCTGCATACACTCCTCAGCAAAATGGCGTCGCAGAAAGGAAGAATAGCACCATTCTTAACATTGCAAGGAGTATGCTCAAAGGAAAGAACATGTCAAAGGAGTTTTGGGCATAGGCAGTTGCTTTTACTGTCTATTTGCTTAATAGAAGCCCCACCAAAAGTGTCAAATTTATGGCACCTCAAGAAGCATGGAGCGGCTACAAACCCGGAGTTTCGCATCTCAAAGTGTTTGGGTGCATTGCATATGCACATATTCCAAGTCAAAGAAGAACGAAGCTTTATGACAAGGGAGAAAAATACATCTTCCTTGGATATGATGAACTTATAAAGGGTTACAAATTATTCAATTGTATAACCGAGAAGATCATTATTTCTAGAGATGTTATTTTTTATGAAGAAACATTTTGGAAATGGAACACATGTGAAGAACAAAGTAAAGAAAAAATTCTAGTTAATGAAAAAGTCTTCAAAGAGAATGATAAGGAGAATCAAACTCCTCCAACTCCTCCATAAACTCCTTATTCACCATCATCATTTTCGTTGGCCGATATTGCATCATCAAGTAGTGAATCAAGGGCACCGATAAAAATAAGACACTACGTCAAAATGGGAGAAAAACCACTATAGAGGTATGAAAAGAACCACTACTTAAAATAATGGGTTTGGCCCGACCCACGCAGCTCACCCCCTCATCCACGATATAAATTTATATCACATTGTTCTTTTGTTATTTTTAACCCTAGCCCCCTCTCTCTGTCTCTCGCCCTCTCCCTCTCCCTCTCCCTCTCCCTCTCTTCAAAACATGAAACCCTAATCCATTTTCTCCACTGATCCGCGCGAAGAAATGCTCCGGCTACTAATTCATTTGTTTGTTGATGCATTTGAGGAGGGGCGGATGCCAGATTGCAAACAATGAAACCCTCTGCTCCCTTCTACTCTCCGCATCACAAAATTCTCTTCTCAGCAAAGAGGGACGAGAAATCGCTTCGAACCTCTCCTCTCAGACTTTGATTCCATACAAATCCCTCAGAGATCTCAGGTTTGCATCTTCTTCTTCCACTCGACCTACTCTCCTCCACCTCTTCTCTAGCTCCCATTTTGTTTTTTCTAGCCCTAAACCTAAAGAAAGTGTACTCCAATCAATTGGTGTTCAATTTCAGTTATTTATTTATTTATTTTTAATTTTATGTTTGATAATTTTTGTTGTTGATTTCAGAGCAAAGAATTGAAGGATAAATTGAGAAAACTCGAAGAACTGTTGGAGAGGAATGCATATAGAAAACTATAGTTGCGATTCATTGTTGAATTTGCTGCAAATGGCGATGGAGCCCTAGACAAGTTCTAGTATCTCCATCCAACACTTACTGAGACTCTGAGACTCTATCCTCCACGCCCAATGGTAATTTACTAGTAAATCTGAATCTGCATATAGAAAACTATAGTTTGATCCTGTTGCCAGAAGTGAAATTTTGTTTTTGACCACAAATTTTCAAGGTAACATGGCCCAATACCTCCTACCAAACGGAGGAAAATGTTGTTTTTAAGTAATAAACCATTTTTTCCCTACAAAAATGGGATTTTACATGTTTCCAAACAGGCTGCAATGAAACATTTTCCTTTTATGTACTTGTTAAGTTGTTGGATAGCTTACAAAATATAATTTCTTGTAAGTTTGTACATACTGATAAATTGATTGATGGTGACAGGACCCAAATTGGCTTCTTTAGTTGTATTACTTGTCTTTAATAAAATTTGATATTTTCAAAATGAAAACAAAACAATCACTGGGAAAGTTAAAAAATGTACTTTTGTTTTTACCTGTGTTGTAATCACTAAATGCTTAGGTTAGTTTCATGTGGCCAAAAGAGCCTATAAGTGCCAAATTAATTTGAACAATTACCATACAATCGTTAAAACTTGTCTAATTAGCGGGTTCAGTTTTGGTCACCTGTAGGCTCTTAAAACACATGATAGACATGATTTTTCAATACCATCTTGTGGCTGAATCTGCTCTAGAAGAGTGCCTTTGTATTTATTCTTGGGTTAAAGAGTGTCTTTGTATTTCCTCCCCCCCCCCCCCAAATTCAACTCACAAAAGACGGGCAACAAGGTATGTAGAGTCTTTTTGGATGACATAGTATTATACTATCTTATCTATATTTATGTTGTAGTAGGCGTGTCTCGGCTTCTTGTGAGAGAAAATGGTTACAAATATACTTCCTATTTTTATGCAATTTGCTTCACTTGTAAAGTCATTGTACTTTTTCCCCTTGTTTCTTATGGCTACAAGATTTGGGCCAGCCTATGAAGTTATAACCCATTTGGGCAAGCTGAGTAGCGAATTCTTGGAAATTGAGGCTTTTGCATCTATATTATTGGTTGTGAAGCAAATTGTGAACAATAATGGGCAAACCAGGCAAAATGAACTTGACAATTTGGATTAGCTTTCCTTCTAAGAAATGTGGAAGAGTTTCTTTTATAGTTTTGGTTTATTATCTTGCAAAATTCTTTTTCATATTTGCTTATGTAATTTCTGTCATGCATGCTTTGTGCAGTTTGTTGGAGATAAAGTTGCAAATGCTCTTTCTCAAGGTTTGAAGGTGATTTGCCTGTGTTGGAGAGACCTTGAGCAAAGAGAATTAGGGTCTACTACGGAGGTAGTTGCTGCACAAACAAAATCAATTGCAGGTAGTTCCTTTCCTCTCCTAGAGCCAGTTAATGATTCATGGACTGAAATTGTGCCTTAGCTAAACATAATTATTAAGGCTGTGTGTAGGATTTCTCTTTGGAGCCAAAGAGCAGCCCATTTAAAAGAGCAAATTTAAATTTCTTTTTTAAACATAACCAAATTCTCTCTCTCTCTCTCTATATATATATATATAGAGAGAGAGAGAGAGACTTGCTTTCAAGGTACCCGGTTATCTTTTAACTTTTGACTCAATTTAATGCACAAGGACAAAACCTTGGCCAAGATTTTAATATCAAACAACCGTTGCCACATAAAACTTCATGCAGCCCCATGGCACCATACACCAAGGTCAACTATACTTGATGTATTATACCATCCAGCCTGACACACACACCCAACACCCTTGTATTATGTTGGCCTAAATTCATGCCCATCTAGTGTCAATAAACCTGCTCATGCTTCACCTTGTGCACTCATTAGTCGCACATTGGCTTGGCATGTTGTTTAGTAGAAAAATTATTTGCCCACAACTGCACATGTACGCCTTGCCCAATAACACTGTTTCCCATCATAAATAACATATCATGGTTACCTCAGTACAGATATGCGAATCAAGTATCGAAAGGACCTTGTGCATTAGATTGTCTAAACCTTGAAATCTTAGGCTAGGTATACAAGAAGGATCCTTTAAATTTTAATTCTAGCTTTGCTTTATTCTACATGTTTAGATTCTGTTTACTTGTAGGTTCACTTAAGTAAGAAGTTTTAATGTTATATTTATTTTTAGGCTCGAGATTGTCATCGTCTCATTGATTCGATTTATAGCAGTTTTTCAATTTATCAGATAGTACATTGTTCTTTTTTTTGTTAATTTTTCGATTGGTGCACTTTTAATTTTCCAAAACACATGGATGCCTCTCTCTTTTTTCCTGCTCTTTGTTTTACACATTTTCATTTTTCTTCTCTACCCAGATTTGACCACAGTTATTTCAACAATTACAAACTATTCCTGTTGTAAGTAATTTGCTCGGTTTATGCTAAACATAGTGATGGAATGAGTAGTCTTGCTAAAACTAGTGGACCATCTGTGCGCATCCGTACAAATTCAAATTATCCCCGTCTCTGTTCACGCCAATCTTTACCAACTAATGGTCATTCTGATACTAATTCTTTGCAGGTGCTATGGCTGGTGCTGAAGCCGGGAACTAACACCAACTCTTTGCTACTCTTTGCAGATAATTGGATTATGTGAACATTGGAAAACCATTTGAGGAATTGCTAAGCATCATCAACGGTGGTGAAGCTCCATATCTATAATCATAAACCATTGGTTTTGTTTACCAATGTGGATCCATGAAGTCTCAATTTACTCTAATTAAGCATGCCTCAGCAATTCCTGTCTTTTGAAATTCTATCGGACTCTGATATGAGAATTTACTCGTCTGATATCTACTTGTCATTACATATGAAATTAGTCTTCATTTCATGGTTGGACCTGGCTGAAATGGTATTTTTTAGACTAAGGAAATTCTCTTAATATTTCTAAAGTTCGACTTTGAGTCTGATTTTTTAGCTTTTTCACCTCTTTGTAGGTATTATCATGTATTGACTGGGTACCACATGGCAACAAACTAACAAGGGACCAGGCAAGTTACCAGGTCCTTTGTACCAGGCCTACATTTACCTTTCTTTGAAGTAAGAACCTAAACTTATATTTTTACCTTTGGATTCTGAATGTAGCTTTCTTTTACTGTGAGATAGATGGAAGTTTCCTTTGCTTGCAATGCGATATGATTGTACATGTTGGTTGTAAGACCCATGGAAGATACCTTTTGTTGAGGCAGAGGGTTGAGGTTAGTGATTGGATGTTGCCACTCAAATCCTTTTGTTATTTAAGAGTCCTCTCAAAATCAGTCACAAAAAACAGATTTTTTTTTTGAAATCTGTCAATGCCACATCTGCAATAGCTGAATATCAATGCTCTTCCAATGACTCTGAAACGCCTTTATTGTTGATTATGATTGAAGCTTCTGTTACTTGTTTGCATGTTTTTATCTGCACTGGTAACGTTGTGGTGCTTGAAAGGGACTATTCGCTTATTGATGTACAACCACCATGACTGTGTGTTAGTAGTTTGCTTAACTATATGTGATATTATGATGGCTAAATAAGTTTGGAAGTGATTAGAATACTTCTAAAAAAAGCATGCATGTGTATGGTCGTTTCTAAAAGAATTTATGAGTCAAAATAAAAGTATTTTCAAATTGGCCGAATGGACAGAGTGGGAAAATATTAGACTTTTAGTGGCCCATTAGCTTAACTGTCTAACCCATTTGACCATAGGTCAAAGCATTCATACCAAACCTTGGGGACGAAGATATTTGATTACATGCAGACTCATATCTAAATTTTCATTGGGAAATAATTAGAGCTCTTTGATGGGAAGAGTCATAATAAGAATATGTCCGTTAGAATGTGGATTGCGTGTGATTATAATATCTCCTCTGTTTTGCTTATAATATCTCCTCTGTTTTGAAAAGAACTTGAGTTTGATTGATCCATCCATCAATATCGAGCTTCATCATGATGTTTCAACTTTGACTTTGTCCTAACAGATACCAAATTACCAGTAGATGTAGATGAAAACTACCCATATGGTGGTGATTAGTCCTCGATGTTGAATTGATGTAGGAAGATTCCAAGGATTCTAAATCTTTCTACAAAGTTTTGTAAGAGGGAAATCCCAAAGGTCGTGCAAGTTTGTTCATTTGTTCTTTTTTAATACGAAAAATCCAAACCTCTTGCATCATATCAATATTGATCGACAGAATGTGCAACAGTTCGTTGGATCTGTTAGGACAGAAAAAGTGGCATTTTCTAGGGAGGCATTTACTTGTATGTTTTGGAATCCATTATACGATTGTACTCCATTTCTTGAACCTTCATAGTGCTTATTCTCGTCCATTTGTTGCTTTTACTTTTGTGGAAGTGATCTTCAATTCATTCAAAATCTCCTTAGTTATCCTGTTAAGTTCATTCTGTGAAGGACTTATGCAGTTGTAAACAGATATATTAGATGGCTTGCGGCTTTTAAATTCTGTTATTCAAAGTCCTTGCAGGTAATAGATCCATCTTTAATAATAATATGTAAATTATATCTGCAGCTTGTGAAGATCTTGAGTCAATTTAATTGCTTAATATCATAAATATTTAATTACGTTCTCCTTTTGATTTCAGGCAAAACTTTTCGATTTGAAGCCCACCTCAAACGGATCACTAGGGGACGGGGATATTTGGCAGGAGAGGCGAAGCATATATATATATTTTTTTAATTATGAAACTAGGTCATGGGGTCCTTAGATTGTTAACTCTTTTTTTTTTTTGGAATAAAAGGATTGAGCATGTAAAGTTTAAAATATTTGGTTGATTTGAAAGGTTGGATCATAGGTTGAAATGCAATATTTTGTTTGAATAAAAGAATTTGGCATCTATTTTATTTATGGATGTGCTTGAATATGAGATTAATAGCTTTTTTTCTTTATATAATTTTTTTTAAAGCATTAAAAATTACATTAAAAAAAGGTATTACAAAAAGCATAAAAAATATTGCATTAAAAAAAAGCATAAAAAAAATATTATTTTAAAAAAATTTGCATAAAAAATTGTCAACGTAATTTTTTTTTTTTTTAAATTTTCTATAAAAAAGCCACTGCCCTAAACAGTTGTAAAAAAATGAGTGGTTTTATTTTACCACTATACAAGACAGTGGTTTATGAACTTCATAAACCACTGTCTTGTATAGTGGTAAAAAAAAACCACTCCTTTTTTTACAATTGTTTAGGGCAGTGGTTTTTTGAAAAAAAACCACTGTCAAAGACAGTAGTTTTTTGAAAAAACCACTATTTAAGGCAGTGATTTTTTGGGCTTTTTCACGTAGTGAGAAGTCTCAATGATATCTACGATCAAACGGAGGTGGTGTCTAAATAAGAAGTCTCAATGATATATATTTTTTTGGCTGGTGTTCATACCTCAGCACTACTTTCTTCTTCTCCAACTTAAGGAAAGGAAAAATCCATTGATTGATTTAAATCAGTTGATGGCAATTGTTTATTGCCCCACTCGTTCACAGTAGATATTGAGGTTATGGAGCAGCCATTAGGCACTTAAATGTTGATTTGATTTGGTGCACATCCTCTGAAGTGAACATGAATCGTGTTTGATGGTTCATTGTGATTACGTTTAGTTGTTGGAGTGTGTGCCACGTAGAGTCAACATGTTACCTCTTACAGCGGACTCATGATAACAAGATTTATTAAATGCAACATTGGGACAACAATAATTTCCATCAGCTGATCCAAAGCAGCAATTGTCTTTGTAGGTTTAATTGTAACATAAATTGATGTGGCCGTTACACCAGCCTTTCTTTGGTCATAATTTAATCATTTAAAAAAATATTATTGGGCTATTAAGACACTGACTCGAGATTCATATGTTGAAATATAATGTGAGTCAGACTTAGATGAGAGCTGACACTTGCACACCAGATTTGTACTGTGGCGGATTCTTGAAAAGGAAGACTTGGTCATTCTTTAGTTATGTGCCACATGGAACACCAACTGGGCAATCTATTTTAAAGGCCATGCATGTTAGAAATATCTTTGAAACTAAAAATTGGCACAAAAAATTATCTCTATCATCTTAATGTTAGAGTCAACGATGGAATCAGAGGATAGCATTTGATTGTATTCAATCAGATGATAGAGATTGAGTTACGCTCTAATCTTTGGCCTCAAGGATATTTCCATCACGTTCTTCAAATCAGACGGCTCAGAGGGTATTACACGGGGCAAACTTCCCAAAATAATGAAGTCTCTTTTTACACATATGCCATATATGTTACAAATATAGTGTGCAAGTTCTAGCTCCAGTATTATTTTTACGAGGCTGCACACTATGTGTGATGTATTGGTCATCCATATTTATTACACCGTGTGCATGGTCACCAAATCAGATCTCCTCGAGGCTCTGAAAACTATATTTAATCATTTTTTTATCCAAATGCGACAATATGCATCAACACAGATTTCTTTGTAGAAATCTCAGCAGGCCTATGTATTTTAGTAGAGAGGCTAGGGATGTAGATTTTTCGATTCGCTGTTTTTTTGTTTTATTTTATTTAACTGAAAATGAAACGAAATCTGAATATTTCAGTTTTTTCGATTTTGTTTCTGTAACGACCCTGAAATTTTGAACAAGAAACTGATTGTTTCGATATGCGTGCCCAGCACGGAAATCGAGACAGATTTTAAAAATTAATAATCAATATTAGTTGAAATAATGTTACCCCGTAGTTAGATGAATTCACATGTGAATTCTCTCTTAGGTCCGAGTCGTGTAGGACGTCGATGCGGCACGTTACGTCGTAGCGATTGTGTTCGCGTTTCACACCGGAGTCTAGCTTAGAGTATAAACTGAAATATCAGAAATATTTCAGTTTAAGTAGCTTATAAGGGGAGGAAGAGACCAGAAAGATCTCCTCTCTTCTTCTTCCTCTTGTTCTTGAACTAAAAATCTGTGGCTAGGTTGGGATTTGAGTGTGTTCTGCGAGGAAATGGGGTTAGAGATACGGAAAACATGCTTCAGTCTGAGTTAGGGTAGGGTGAGTTTAATAAAATGAGCTCAAGCATAGTCTATGTGTGTGTGAGACCTCCAGGTGTTGAATCGGAGTCGATACATTACGTATCAGAGTCACACTGGAGTTATATCCCGAGTTCCGGATTCGAAACCCTCTTCCGGATCATTTTGCCGGAACCACGAAAGGACCCAAATGAAGGTATGTTTATGCATCTAGATTGGGCAAGTTTAAAGCCCTTATTATGTGTTTAATGTGTGTGAAGAAATGGTTGGAAGACCATTAATGAAAAAGGGCTAAAATTAGGTCAAATAAGTAACCTCCATTAATGACAAAGGAGCTGTCATTATTGATCGATCAATGAGAGGTATTGATCGATCAATAAGGTCATTGATCGATCAATTCCTATAAAGCTTAAGAGGGAATAGAGGACTTAAAATTTTTGGGAGTTCAGTGCTCGAAGGGTGTTGATCAATCAATAGAGGTGTTGATCGATCAATAGAGGTATTGATCGATCAATTATGAGCATTGATCGATCACAGAGAGAGTGATCGATCAATGGCTGGTGTTGATCGATCAATGATGATATTGATTGATCACTTATGTGTATTATTCGATCAATAAGAGGATTGATCAATCAATCCCTATAAATTACAAAAGGGAACATAAGGAGGGAATTTTGAAAGTTTAAGCTTTTGATCGATCAATGAGACATATTGATCGATCAATTGAGCTGGTGATTGATCAATTTTGCTTTGTCAAAGTGTAAGGAGAAAGGAGCTATTGATCAATCAATTCAGGTATTGATCGATCAATGAAGGGTGTTGATCGATCAATAAAGGCTATTGATCGATCAACTACCTCTGTTACTTGTGAGGTGATTTGAGGGTATTGATCGATCAATGAGGACATTGATCGATCAATAAGGAGGATTGATTGATCAATCAAGGTGGTGATCGATCAATCACCTCTGTTTTTGTCCTATTTTATTTATGTGAATTGAATGTTATTGGACACCACGCCAGTTGACTTTCTGACATACCTGACACGTAGTATGCTGCATTTATGGTCTAGGATCAGACTATGATGCTTTAAAAAGCTTTCGATTTGCTTAGAAGGGGTCTGACTTGAGGTAGGGGAAAACCAACTTAAACTGTTTTGACTATAATTTCGTGATTTTCTCATATCTGCACCCTGATTTCTGTTTTAATAAGCATGTTAGCATCTCATAAATTCCTGTTATCTCTGATTTCTGTTTTCTGATTTTGTATTCTAAAACCTGCTCCTGATTTTTGCTATCTGATTCGTGAGGTCTATGTATGTATGTGATTTGATGATTTAACCAGATGATCCTCACCGACTCGACGGTATATCCGTGTCTGGCACACTTGTGCATCTGCTTTGTTAAACCCTCGGCACAATTGCACTCCATAGATGAGGCATTATTGCACCCTGAAATTATTTATGTGAACGACGATTGGTTGGGGTTTCCTATCGGTAGATTCCTATTTACTCCGTGTTATATATCCACGGGAGTTTCTTAAGTTAGAAAACATATACAATTTAAGTCATTAATTATGTACTCGCATAGCATCTATTTCTTGTCTAAAAGCTCAGTATTAGATATGGTTTTGCCTTATTTGCATGTTCTGATTTGATTCTCTGCTTTGAGATATCATGTCTTGTATATTCAATACATTTTAGTTGGAATTCTTCTATTGAGTTAGGATATAGCTCACCTTGTTTTCATTAACATTTTAGGTTCTGAGGTTAGAGTTTCCGACACCGAGAGTGACCCTGACTATTAGCCTGATCTAGAGGCTGAGGCTGAGGACGAGGAGACTGACGTCCAGGCGGACGATTTTTATCCTTAGTCTGGGTATACTAGTCTGCCATTTTTGAAATTTTGTATAAAACTTTGGATTATTGTGTGTCTGGTAGCCACTTTCTGTATTTACTTACTGTACACATTTTTCTTTTTGTTGTATTATTATACATTTTATTGGAACTATTATCAGGAACCATTGTTTTGGGTGATGGATGTACATCACCAATGGTTCTTCTTGGTTCCTTTTTGGGAATGTATATTCTTTTGAGATATATATATATACATGTTTTGTTTATTGCTTCTTTCCTTTTGCGAAGCCTTATGTGATGACTCAATCTACCACTCCTGAGCGATTATGCTTAATTTCCGCTATCTGACGGACAATTGTGATTTGTCTTGGGATCATCCAGTATGATCTCGATTGCACAATTTCGGCGAAAAAATCCAGCCATCATTTACATTCAATTTTAATTTATTTTCTTATATTTTTTCAATTTTAAAGGTTTTTTTAGTTTTTGAATTTATTTATTTATTTTCTCATCTTATCCTTTCGCTATTTGAGCGGATCAAAACTAGCATTAACTAAAATATGCATCAGCACAGATTTCCTTGTAGAAATCTGAGCAACCCAAAAATAGAGAGATTAGGGATGTAGATTCAGTTTATCAAAAGGAAGAAAATTTCAATTATTCATTTCAAATAGAAACTGAATCGAAATGAATCAGTTTAGTTTCGGTTCCTAGTTTTTTTGTTCTTTTATTTAACTGAAAGTGAACCAAAATCCGAATATTTCCGATTTTTCGATTTTGTTTCGGTTCAATTTTAATTTATTTTCTTATATTTTTTTCAGTTTTAAATCATTTTGTAGTTTTTGAATTTATTTATCAACTTTCTCATCCTATCTTCTCGATTTTCGTGCGGGTCAAAACTTGCATTGGCTAGTAGAGGTGGACTAAGATTAGTCAAGTGAATTAAATGTTAATTTATTCAGAGATCGAAGCATCATAGCATCATAAGGCCAATTAGGATATAAATTGATCATCGAATAGGGTGGTAGTTTTAGAGAGAGAGAGGGGAACACAGAGATATGAAGATTGTGCAACTGGTAATTTTTTATTTTTTATTTTTCTGAATGATGCAACTGGTAAATTAATAAATATAAAACTTCAAGCTGTTATGATTATATTTATAAAAGCTAGGAGTATCTACCTAACCACACCACTTGAATTCAGTATTAATTTATTTAGAAATTGAAGCATCACATGGCCAATTAGGGTCTATAAATTGAGCATCCAAAGGGTCTACAAGATATCCATTGACTGATAATTCAAAGAAAGTGCGGAACAGAGAAAGAGATGAAGATTGTGCAACGGGTAATAATGTTGTTGGCGGCCATCTTGGCGATGTCTGCCTTCTCGATCGATGCTCGGCTCAACCACCAATTAGTTCTCAAAGCTATGGGCATCAACACTGATAAATATTACCACCTGGGAAATTTACAGAAACAGGATTGGGAAAAAAAAGTTTCTCACTGTTATACTGAAATCAAGAGTTTCTCATAATCAGGATGCATCGTATTTTGGGGTCCTCAAAATCTGTGAAATATACTGTTTAGTGATTAGTGAAATGACCTTGATACCCTGCTTGTTCAAATTTTTGCACCAAGAAAATCCGTGTAGTCCTGATTATAAGAAACTTTCTCCTTTCAGTATAATGGTGAGAAACTTTATCAATATGAGTCCTCTTTTTGAAAAGTGCTGGACGAAATAAGACATAATTTGTGTTCATACATATTGTCTCTATCTTTATATTATATAAAAGGAGAAAGGAGAAGTCGGAAGGGTGAAAATATAAAAAATTTCTTGAAAGAAAAAAATTCTCAAATCTCTTTAAGCCTTTTTCTTTAAATTACTGAAAAATCCGGAACACCGAAAAACTAAATATCTTTTAGTATTTCTCTCATCCCATCTCCTTCTCTCTCGACACTTGTCTCAAATTGTGCTACACACGAGCATTTTGCTAGTATATATAACTTGATATTCCATTAACATGTGACGTTTTTCTATATTTTCTTTTCAGTTTCTACCCATCCCGGCAGTGAGAAATGGTGCGACTCTTGCTTATGCAACAGACGATTTCCTCCTGACTGTTGGTGCACCGATGTCGGGCCGAAATGCTACGATGCTTCTGACTTGTGCATCTGCACCTTCAGCATTCCTCCAATTTGCCGTTGTGCCGATATAAAAGATTACTGTATTTATGATGTCACTCTACCTGAAAATGATATTCCGGATCAGGAGTAGCACAAAAGCTGATAAGCTGATAGGTTTTTGCGAGCTTGCTATCTATATTTAAATAAAGTATGTAAGAAATAATAATGTCAAGCTCCTAGTAGTACCTCTACATGTATCATGTTGTGGCATATATGTATCAGTTGATGAATCTATCAACTTCTCTTGCCAATATAGGTAGAGCTGTTTCAAATGCCCTTTTTAGTTTTGCACTTTTCCTGTACTCATGAATGTCTCAGTCTGTGGGGGTGGGAGAACTATACCGAGATCCGTGAAAATGAAATATTTATGGGTATCTTTAGATACCATAGCACACCTTATGGTGAGTGCACCCCATCTCTCAACGACAATCAGAGCATCGTGGAGGCCTATGAATGGGTCATTCTCTTGAATCCTTCAAAAAATCCTAGGCATTTGATGATAGAGGGCACCTTTTTTTTATTTGGCCTTAAATTTGTCACTAGATAGTACGCAATTGAAGAGGAAGACATAGCTACCAAAATTTGTATTTTAGGGCCTGTTTGGATGTGGGGGAAATGAGGGAAAACAAATAGCCGAGGTTCCCATTGTTTGGATGCAATTGGAAGGGCAGGAAACCGTCATCCCATTTCCCATCAAATTTCGAAAACAAAAACCGAGGGGGTCCATCGGTTTTCTATATTCTGACCTTCAGACTCTTCCTTCCCTGCTAGTCTTCTTCTGCAACGCAACTAAGGTTTTTGTATCAGAAAAAAAAAAAAAAAAACGCAATCATTCCATTGCAATCGACGATCCTCCAACCTCTTCAGACAATAGGTAATCTCTCTCTCTCTCTCTCTCTCTCCAACAAATTTTTCAGATCCTCATTATTTTAGCTATAAGATAGCAATGAAGATTGATGGTTAAGCATGGGATTTGAACCTTTACCTTTTCCTTTTCTTTGTTTTTTCTGGGTTAGTTTTCTTAGATTTGGATTTGCTATGATCTGTGCCGAATTGGTTGGTATACTCTATTTTTTATTCCATTGTTGATATCTTTTTATTCCATTGTTGATTTAAGTAGTGATTTATTGTATATTAAAATGTGAATACTATGTGTTCGATGAAATGTGTGAGCCAAAATCAGCTAATAAATTGATAATCTTATGACATCAGGGATTTTCCCATTTATCTGATCAATTTTAGAGGTACCCTAAATATTATGGTGATCAACAAAAAGCACTTCATTTGTCTCAATAATGTATGAGGAGAGCCAGATCACTATCCTTCAAAATATGACCAAATAACCCGTATTCCTGATGATATACATGCATCAGTCTCTCAGACTGTTAAACCAAGCATATTTGGGAAAAAATGGTGAGGCAAAAAACGAAAAAAAACATGAAAAAAAAAGGGAAGTTAATTGGGAAAATGTAATGGAAATATTTAAAAATATTAAATAATAAATACCTTTTTGAAAAAATGGGAAAACTTTCGGAAATAATTCATAAAATAAGGGTTTAAAACGTAAAAATTGTGATTTTTTTAAAATACGAGTGTTTTTTTTTAAATATACATTTTCAACATGCTTTCGATGATTTGTGAAAAAAATAACTCGTTTTCGGAGATTTTGGTAACTATGAAACCAAGAGTACAGATTTTTAGTGCAATATCTGCCCCCAAAATGGTTAAGAGGAGAATAGGCAAATAGGACTCACAAAGCGGACTCCAAATAGATGGGAAAAGCTAATTTCAGCCAAGGAATAATTCTCTTTATAAAATTAGAAAAAAAAAACAACCAAACAAACATAGCTACTACATCAATCAATAAATTACATATACACATCTATAGGTCCAGGGATGTGACCTCAGTTACCAAATTCACACCTAACGCCCACAAACTATGAATTGAGCACAGAAAAACTTACTTCTTGCAAGAACCATAACAGGAATAGTAGTATCAGCTTGGTGCAAGAATTTACTAAAGGTTGCTCAGAAGAATTGGATGTACCTTTGGCATATCAGGACGCTGATTATATTTCACAGTATGCAGAGCAGTTTATGGTAATGATGCTAAAAATGCACACAAGTCTGAATAACTTCATTTCATAGATGATTTGTAGGATTGAGCCCCAACCAAGGTACAAGAAACATCCTAAGGGATAAACTACACTTAAGTAATGGGAAAAATGGTTACTGGGAGTTTCGATTGGATCTTCAAAGAACAAGCTTTCAAACAGGGGATGTAATTAGTTATTGCATTTTTTGAACTATCCATACGTTGGAAAAGTGTAGCAGCTTTTCTTTTATGTGTAATATAGTTGGATAGCGAATCCAGTTTGTGAACACAAAGATTTAACCAAAAGTGGTTGGAACAAGGTGACCCTAGTCTGCAGGGTGAGTTATTGGTGCATGCGTTACCATGGCCTGGGTCAACTGGCTCACAGCACCCTCGTGGGGCACCTGTGGAACTTCTATACAAATTGACCAATATGGACTCGATAGAACATAGTCGCAATACTCTCATTCAATCTACGTTACCCAGTTACTTTAAATTGGGTACTGCCTTTCTTTCGTACCCATGTTGGGTACCATGTTATCATCTATAAAATCTGTAACAATCTGCATCCATGCCATTCCTTATCTTGGTAGCATTGCATTTGATCCATAAATTTGCAATACCCAACTGATTTGCAACACTAATACCGTTGAGCGTTAATCCGCTCTTAGCTTTAAGAATCAAGACAGGTCCATGGTCACACTCACCCAACCCACAATGCCTAGGATCTCAACCACTTGTGCCCCAACCAGCCCCCGCCCACCTCCCATCACCACCCCAAACGGGCGGCTTATGCAACTTAAACCTGAATCATAAGTTTGTACCACAAACTCCTCTTTAGCAAACAATCCTGTGAACAAAAAACCCCATGCCCACACCCTCCATGCAACTGTGCTGCATCATACCCCAACTTAAGTGCCACCACATTGATCCCAATAAGGACCCAAGTCGAACAGAACCCACACACAATGGCGGCCCATGGCTCGACAACTGCATTGAGTTAGACAATGTTGTTAATTTCTCATTCCAAATTATTCTTACTATAATTGTTTATGCAATCACTACAATATAATGAGTACACATCTCTTATCCCTCAAAATATTAAGATGACATTGCAATCTTTCAATGAACCATGCTATTGTTAGACCTTTCACATAGAAGTGGGACATGTGTAAATATTCAATTTCTCTTTATTCTAAATTTTAGTCCTTGATGTTTTATTATAGGGATGTCAATGGGTCCGGCAGAACTTTTGGCTGCCCATCGGGTGATGGGCATAGCCTAACTTGACCCAAAAATCGACCCAATTCATACCTGGCCCAAAAACCCGACCTGACCTGACCTTTGAGCCGACCCAACCTGAATATCGAGTTGGATGTTTCATGCACAATCTGACCTGATGGGTGAAGCTTATGTCATATTAGTCCCTAATTTATATAGCTTTTATTTTTTTCGATCGCATTAATGTTATTTTTACAAATAGAATAAAAAATCATATTCAAATTTTATTGCATGTCTTCATGCCCATTTTACAAATAGCATGAAACTCTTGTTTAGAGAAATGCTATGGCTTAAACTTTACCTACTACATCAAATGAAAAATAGAACATGGAGTCTGACGAACAAAACATGGAGCCAAATGAACGAGAGGCTAAGCGTAGGAAATTCATACGTAAATACATCATTATAACATGTGCGGCTGCAGTTGTCCTTATTAGGGAGTTTTTTCTACATCACATACATAAGCCACCATCTTCATATAATGCTCAACATAGGTTGACATCCTTATACGATAAAATGGTACTAAATGTCGAAATCAACTCAAAATGAATAAAGCTGCATTCTACAATTTAAGAGACAAATTACACGATAGTGGTCGATTAAATCATACAAGAGGGGTCACAATGGAAGAACAATTGGCAATATTTTTGCATGTGCTTGCACATAATGTCAGGAATCGAGTCTCTCATTACCTATTCAGCCAATCAGGGAAAATTATTAGTCGACATTTTAGGCGAGTGTTAAACGCAATTCTCAGCTTATATCCAGAGTATACCCGAGGACCTAAAGCAAATGTTCTTCAACACATGCCTGAAAAGCATCGTCAGTACTTTCAGGTAATCAAAATTAAATAATTTTAACTTCTTTCAAGTTAGAGTTGTTTACATTTGAATTTCTAAATTTTAAAACAGGATTGTATCGAAGCTATAGACGGGACTCACATCCCAGCAATAGTTCCAGCTGAGAGTAGACCCAACTTTCGTAATAGAAAGCAAGAGATCTCCCAAAATGTTATGGTAGGTGTGGACTTTGATATGATATTTACATATGTCCTTGCTGGTTGGGAAGGATCGGCCACAGATTCTCGAGTGTTTTGCGACTCACTTTCAATGGAAGATAGATTGAAACTACCAAATGGTATTACATCGACTCTTAATTTACTTTACTATAATAAAGATTTCACTACTATAGTTGTAATAAAAATATATTTGATCACATGTTTCAGATAAATACTACGTTGTTGATGCTAGTTATGCGAATATCTCTGGATTCTTTGTCCCATATCACGGAGTGAGATATCATTTAAGTGATTATCGAAGCGGTGGTAAGCCAAAAAATGCAAGGGAGATATTCAACTATCATCACGCGTCATTAAGAAATGTCATGGAGCGAACGTTTAGAGTCCTGAAAAAATATTTTCCTATATTGAAGGCTGCACCACCATATGCCTTCTCAACACAAGTTGATATTGTTTTAGCTTGTTGTGTCTACATAACCATATCCGAAGTATTGATCGTGATGACTCTTTCTTGGGCAATATTGAAGATACCTCTTCGGATGACGAAGATGAAGACAATGGAGAAGAATTGACAGTAAGAATTTTAAATAGAACTCAAAGGGAGCGACAAGAGTGGGCAAATATGAGGGATCAAATGGCAGAGGCTATGTGGATGAACCATTAACTTAATTAGAATTAGATCTATATACTATGACACAATTTATAAACTATTGATTGACCTATGTTATTTTGATCAACTGTTGATGAATGAGCTAGTTTAGATGTTTAAGTAATTTGGAATGAGTTTTCTGTTTCATAATTTTATAATGTTTTATTAGTTGTTCATATTTACTTAATTATCAATTTGTGTCATTGTCCTTTGCGGTATTATGTATGAGTTTTGTGATATTTCCTATTGATTTATGTTTAATTTATATGATATTTTACTAGTCATATTTGTTTTACTAATAAATATGTTAAATGGCATATTGTAGTATTTTATTATAGGAATGACATCTTCTGAAGATTCATCTAAAATGACCAATCTCTGTTGGACAACAGAAATGTGCGGTATAGCCATTGATGTACTTGTAGAAGAGGTTACGAAAGGTCGCAAACTTGATAATAGATTTCATCGAGATGCTTATAATGCAGTTGCAAAAGAAATGAAGGAAAATGTAGGAATCATTGTCACCAATGACAATATTTATCATAAATATAAGCAATGGAGGAAAGATGTACTAGCAGTAAGGAACTTTCGCTTTAATTATACTGGCTTCGGATGGAACAATAGTAAAGAGATGGTAGTTGTCGAAGATTCTATTTGGGATGATTACTTCAAGGTATATAAGTAAATAAATTTAATATAAATATTAGTTAATATATATTTTTTAAATATTTAATATTATTATTTATTATATCCATTTGAAGATATTTTAATTATTTACAGACTCACTCGCAATAAAAAGTTTGGCAGAACAAAAGAGTAAAAAGATATAACGAATTGGATATTATATTTGGAAAAGATACCGCTAGATATTATAATTGGAAAAGATACGACTAGCGGTAAAAATGCGAGAACTGGAGTTGATGAACCTATAAAAGAAATTCAATCTCAACCCATTGATGATTATTACCCAAACTTAGATGGGTTGGGTGAGTTTTCATCTGCTGATGTTGAAGAATTGGTTTATAAAGATATACGAACTCTAGAGTCCGTTAGAAAGGATGCTCCTTAGTCGGTTAGAAAGGGTGTTACTGGGACAGGTGGGTCAAAGCTTTCATCAAGTGATCAGAGGTCAATGCGCAAGAGGAAAGCAAATGATGGTGCAGTGGAAGCTTGTGATAACTTGGCAAAGGTAGTTGAAAAATTGGCCACAACGTTGGAGATGGATAATGAATTCACAAGGGCAAAAGTTTTAAAGGAAGCTATTAAGTCAGTGAGGGGTACTAATCGAGACGAAGTTTCGGTGGCATTCCGGATCTTAATTCAAGATAAATTCAAAGCACTTGACTTTTGGACCAACGAAGAAGATAAAAGGATGGACTTTTTGCGTTCTTTACTTTATAGTTGACCAAGTCCTTATATTTAATTAGTACATCCGTAAAACAATTGAGGTTTTTTTAGACAACAGTTTTTATTTTTTGGATGATAGTTTGTAGTATTACAGGTGACAATTATGGATGACCATTTTTTGTAGATCATTTATGTTGATGGTCTTTTTTGTGGCGTTAATCATAATAGTATGAATTTTTATTAGATAGTTTATGTGAATGGTGGTTTGTGTTATTACAGGTGATAGTTTTTATTTTTTAAATAATGGTTTATGGTATTACAGGTGACAGTTATGGATGACTAGTATTTTTTAGATCATTTATGTGGATGGTCTTTTTTGTGGGATCATCCATAATAGTATGAAATTTTTATTAGATACTTTATGTGGATGGTGATTTGTGTTATTATTGATGATAGTTTTTATTTTTTGGATGATGGTTTGTAGAATTACAAGTGGCAGTTATGGATGACCAGTGCTTTTGTAGATCATTTATGTGGATGGTCTTTTTTGTGGCATCATCCATAATAGTATGAATTTTTATTAGATAATTTATGTGGATGGTGGTTTGTGGTATTATAGGTGATAGTTTTTATTTTTTGGATGATGGTTTGTCGTATTACAGGTGACAATTATGTATAACCAGTGCTTTTATAAATGATTTATGTGAATAGTCTTTTTTGTGGCATCCATAATAGTATGAATTTTTATTAGATAATTTGTGTGGATGGTGGTTTGTGGCATTACAGGTGATAGTTTTTTTGGATGATGGTTTGTGATATTACAAGTGATAGTTATGGATGACCAATGTTTTTGTAGGTAATTTATGTGGATGATCTTTTTGTGGCATCATAAGTAATAGTATGAATTTTTATTGGATAATTTATGTAGATAATTTATGTGGGTGGTCATTTTTGTAGATCATTTTTATGTATTTTAGCTGTATTTTTAATTTGGATGATCTTTTGTGGAATTATGACTATTTCTTTTGTTAGGATATATTACTTTCCCATCCCATGTTTTTATCCAAACACGGGATTTGGTTAATCCTGCGTTTTCCCAACTGGCAATGTGGTTATCCAAACTGCGGGAAACAAAGGAACCCCATGGTTTCCTACAACCATGGTATCCATAGGAAAATATAGGAATATTATTTTCCTTTCCTATATTTCCTGTGTTTTTATCCAAACAGGCCCTTATTGAAAAAACTCGATTATTTGTTTTAGTTTTTTCATAGAACGCCCGAAACACATTTAAAAAGCGAAAGAAACATGCCGATGAACAATCATTATGACCAGTGGCAATACATCCTTGAAACATGTCTCAATGGAAATATCTACTTGGATAAGCATCCAAACCCCACCTGACCCAATCTTCAATGAATCAGACACAATCCGATCCTCGATGGGTCAAGTCTAGGTCTACCTAGACCCACACCCATACCCAAACTCGAAAAGGGCTAAAGTTTTTTTTATTTCGACTCGATCTGATTCCAAATGGGTAGGTTCAATTTGCCCTCGATCCGAAACCGACTAATTTGCACCCATAGAATGCTTAAAATTTATCTGCGACCAACAAGTAAGTTCTAGGGTTGTCAATGGATTGATTCAATTCAAAATTTTGGGCCCAACCTTACGCATGATGCAAAAACGTTATCCGACCCAGTTAAAAACCCCTATTTTTATGTTCGATAGATATGGCCCCACAAATATGCGACCCCCCCTGTAAAATATTAGGCCGGGTCAAGTATCGAGTTGACACGACCTGTTGTGCGCTGTAAGTGGCAACTAACAAGGATATGTGATATAATATCAAATAATTTGAAGCCAATCTAAACCTTCAACCAAAACAAGATATCTAAGTCGTACCACCTATTTGAGCTCTTTTGTTCTTCTTTCTAAAACCTCTTTTCTCATGTTTCCATATGATATTCTATGTTTTATTTTTTTCAACTAAGTTGGTTATACGCAATATAAATATCTTTGTTACACGCAATATAAATATCACGGATCAATCAATCAGACAATGAAGATCGTTTTTCATTTTCAGTGCTACCAACGGAAGTGCTACACTGATATTCTAATTCAATAGAGAGTGGAGAGGCTAGAATGAAGAGGCATTGATGGAAGTTTCCTAAGGGTGCAATTTTCCTAAAAATATAGGAAATTGATTTGTAAATATGTTTAGTATTTTTTTTTTAAATTACTTACATTTTTTAAAAATATTAAATATATTTTTTTGTATATTTTTAATCTCCGAAACTTTCCCAAATTTTTTCTGAAACATATTGAAATTAATCCGAAATGTACTGAAAGGACCCCCCCACCGAAAAATTACCGAAAAAAGAAATTCGTCACTATACTAATAGGAAAGAACAAATAATTTAAGGATTTCGAGCATGGATGTCACAACCCAAAATTCTACTTCATCCCGAATGCCTAAAATTTCGAGTCATGACCTACACGCAACCCAGATACGCTGCGCTAAGTGGACATACGCATAATCAAAGTTCTCGCGCAATTATGATTCAACGAAATTCATGAATCCAATAAAATAAGAATGAAATAAATGGGCAGCCATAGATAATGAATAAATGCTATAAAAATGTGACAGCCCGGATTTCTGCACCCGGAAACCTGTGCCATCAGGATCATAAACCTTAATGATCCTTAAAACAAACCAAGGAATGTCTGCTCATCTAGCGAAAATCAAAGCAGACACTATCTAAAGTGGCAGATCGAGTCATCATATAAGGTTCTAAAATAAAAGAAATGAAATAAAAATAATATATATGTGTAATAAAAGAATATATATCCTCAAAAAGGAACTAAGAATAATCACTGGTGATTAACATCCATCACCCAAAATAATGATTCCCAATAGTGGTTCCTATAGAATGTATAAGACTATAAGTAAACATCTACAATAAATAAATACAGAATAGTGGCCACCAAGCACACAAATAATCTAAAATATAGGTACAAATCTCAAAATAACAGACTAAAATACCTAAGCTACTGATAGAACTCGTCAGCAGGGGTGTCAGTATCCTCTTCCCCAGCCTTAGCCTAGGCCTCGGGCTGGTAATCAGGATCACTCTCAGTGCCAGGAGCCCTAGCCTCAGAACCTATGATATAAAATTAGGGTGAGCAAAACATCTAAGCTCAATAAAAGAAACTCAAGTAAATTGCATCTAAAATGTAAAATATGGTTTGCAGAACATAACTCAGAATAGATGATCAAATCAGAGAATACAGACAGAATAATCAGATATCGGATGCAGAACTTTAAAGAACAGAACAAATGAAGAATATCAGAAACAGACTTTATTCTCAGAGTTTTCAGATGCTATGCATACAGTATTTAGTGACTTAAATTCTGTACTTAAGTAACTCCCTTCAGTATAGCACGTGGTAGCTAGATGTTTGTCGATAGATAACCTCGACCATTGTCATTCAATGAACAATTTCAGAAATTTGCATCAAGCCTCTTCAAAAGAGAACGACTTGTGTAAGGGGATTTACAAATTAGATACACGGATATCCTGCCATGCCGGTCGTGAGTATCCTGCCACATCAGGGGGATTTATCACATGTACTTTAAATCAATACATATCAGATAACATCGGGAATCAGAAAGCAGATATCAGAATACAGATAGTAGGGATCAGGTAGCAGAGAACAGATATAATAGAGTTTCTATCATATGCAAGGCATGCTTTTTAAAATAGAAGAAATCAGATACAGATACTAGAAAACCATGTAGTCATAATCAGATACAAGTTAAGTTGAATTTCCTCTACCTCAGATCATGTCTTTCTAAGCAAATTCAAAGCTTTTTAAAGTGTTTTGGTCTTGACCTAGACCATACGTATAGTGTACTAAGTGTCAAAAGTGTCGGAATACTATTTGGTACACTGCCTAGCAGTGTCTTTCTTAGAAAACCAAAATAGGTAAAACAGGGAAATTCGTTCAATCAACTCCCTATTTGATTGATCAGATTCATAATTCGATCAATCAATCACTTCATTTGATCGATTGGATCCCTTAAACCTTCATAGATAGAATAGGGGAATCTGCTCGATCAACTTCCTATTTGATCGATTGGATTCGCTATTCGATCGATCATTTTACTTAATTTGATCGATCGGTTCACATACGTATTCACATGCAAAACAGAGGAATTTCGATTGATCAATCTCCCTATTTGATCGATCGGATTTTCAAAGTCAAATTTTCATAATTTCAAATCTCCTGTTATATAAGGTATTTATAAAATTCGATCGATCAAATCCCCAATTTGATCAATCAATCTCACAATTCGATCGATCAATTTCTTAATTGATCGATCATTCTACCACTTGATCGATCACTTATAATTTGATCGATCAGTTCAAAATTTGATCGATCAAATCCCTATTTTGATCGATCGGACATATCGGGCATTAACTTCTTCAAAATCACCCTCCTGTTCTATAGGGGGTTTATACAATTCGATCGATCAAATCTCAAATTTGATCGATCAAATACTTAATTTAATCGATCGGAAATGACAGTTTCTGTCATAAATACAGTTCATTGATTATTAACCTATTTCAACCATAACTCTTTATGATTCCCTATCAATCACACAAGCACAATTACCCAGGTATTTATGATATCAAAGACCCTATAAATACATAGTAGCTCACCTCTTTTATGGCTACTTTTTGGTTCACGGCATTTGCGATCCAACGTGGGTTTCGGATCCTAATCGAAGAGTTTGTCGCCGTTTAGAAACTTATGGAGTTAGAGGCGCGACTCCATGCCAATACACAGAGGTGTCTGCCTCTCTAGGTCACACCCATCGTATAAACACATTCCTTCGCACCCTCAGATCGATCTACCCACATGATCCAAAGGCCCTTCTAACTTTGTTTTCACAAGGAAGTTTTTCGGAACATAAGTGAACCAAGACGGGATCAAGCGACACAATCTCTTAGCCTAGCACCAACTCAAATGAGAACAAAGGAAAAGAGTAGAGAAGAAGAAGTCTAACATCTTCCGTCCCTTATAAGCTACAACAGAAATATCCTTGATATTTCTCTTTCGCTCTGGTGTTGAGCGCGCACACATTCACATAAATAACATTCTACAAAGGTCCAATCAGATCTCATATTTGTGTCACAAGTGACCTATGGCTTTATGTGTTTACAGATTAATAATATTGTTATTAATTTTATTATTATAAAATTTTAAGTTTATCTCATTTTTCGTGCCAAACACATATACCAAAGCGGTCAGGAGTGTTTCAGATTTTTAGGGTCGTTATAAAAAATCAACGAAATATCTAATAATCAACGGGGAAATAAAATGTCTCACAAGAATGTAAACGAAAAGGTCTAGAACTTAAGGACGTTCAAGATTCACAAAGTCTGCCAGATCTAAGCTCTCATTCAGGTGGTAGTCAACGTCCTCATCTACGCACACTATGTCAAAATAGACGAAAAATGACAGTCTAAAGCCATCTTATTTAAAAAAAGGACGACTCAAAACCGTCCTCACGTCCGTTCTTTTCATTGGCGTCTTAAATATACAAGACCGTCTTAAACCATCTTATATTCCATAAATAAGACGGTAGAAAATAACTGTTTTCCACATTCCTAATATAAGACGGACTGAAGCCGTCTCATAATAACCAATAAAGGACGGTCACCAACCCTTTAATAATTGTTGTTAAAAAACTTATAGGGCAGTTGGAAACCGTCCTTTATCAAGCGCTCTATTAGAGACGGTCATGAGTTATCCTATTAATTTCATCGGACAATCCTTTATGAACTTGTCCTATTTGAATGATGGTCGAAATCAGATGGTCCTAGGCAGTCATTTTTTAAAAATGATAATAATAAAAAAATTATAATTCTAGGAAGGGCGCCTGTACCCCAAAAAACCCTACTCATCCATCAAAATATTACAATGGACATAAAAAAAAATTACTTCATAGTAAAACAACAAATTTACCTTGCTTATCCAATGAAAATTAACCCTGCTTAACCAAAAGAAAATTACAAATGAGTATGATAAATATTTTGAACTAAAACCACAAATTTACCTTGTTGTTTCACTATAAAATTACAAATTATGGGTGTAAATTAAGCCTTCCTTCCACAAAGTTTCTCCCATACAAATTATAGGTATAAATTATGGATATAAATTAAGCCTTCCCAAAATACTATGTAACTGGATTATCGTCTCTTCTTCCTCAAATGAGAACCTCCCTTTCTTAATATCAGGTCTCAAATAATTAGCCCATCGAAGCCGACAATTCTTCCCGCACCTCGAAAGCCCTATAATATTCAATAAATCCATAAACAATCTACACTTAAAAAACTTCAAAAAATACAAAAAATTTCGCATATCTCACTGGCATTCTTAGGCAGCATTCGCCAACACTCATGCCCATGTTTCTGTATATAATCCATGAGTTTTTAGTCTTCCTCTGGCGTCCATGGCCCCTTCTTCCACCCATTTTGATCACAACAAGGTGCTCTACCCATTATGGTAAAAAAATAAACAAAAAAACCCATAACAAAGAACAACTTTTGGGTTGAAGTTGAATCAAATTAAGTGTCTGAAACTTTAGATAGATGAAATGATTAAAGTGGGAAGCAGTAGAGTCATTGTGACAGCCCAAAATTTTCCAACTTAATTTTCAGAGACATTTTTTCTTTCTAAATCAAATGCAAATGGGAAAACCCGGACCACCAGATCACAGAACACAATCTGAATACAGAATATTTACTTGGTACCACCACAAATTTACAGAGATTAAGCAGATATCACATTCAACAAAATATAGTTCCTATTTATATTGAGGACAAAAGGGGAAAATATCAAAACAACCAACCACCGACAACGGCCGACAGTCACCTAAACAGTAGTGGTAATAGTCCCAAAAGAACTATCTCAAAATATATCAATATTTAAAGTATAACAAAATTTATTATACATCTAGTCCCATTACCAATGAACTAAGGATAAAAACCCCACTGTGGAAGATCCGCTTCCCTCTCCCAAGATGCAGACGTGGTTTTCTCAAGCCTAAAGTTCAGTCACGACTGCATTTGTGACGCACAAATGAATGGGCTAATACTAAGCTGTGAGAAGAATCTCAATTATATTACATTTTTACTGTAGATCATAGTTTTTAGAACATATATAGAAACAAATAATCGAGAGCAGATATTTTAAAAAGGCTAGTCATACAACAGATGCTGAGATTTGAATAACAGAAAATAGATATAGAATACCAGGAATCATAAGCATGTTCGTTTAAAAACAGACGAACATGAAATCAGGTTTATGTTCAAAATTTTCATATGTGATGCATACTTTAATTAAATGACTTAAATCTATATTTAAATAATTCCCGTATATATAGCACATGGTAACCAAATGTTTGTTGATAGGCAACCCCGATCATCGTAGTTTAATGAACAATTGTAGGAATTACAACAAGCCTCTGCGTAATGAGAGAACTTATGCTAGGCAGAACATAGAACAGATACATGGATATTCCGTCGTGCCGGTCATGGATATCCCACCGTGTCGGTGAGATTCGCCACATGAGCTTTAAATCACATGCATATTATATAATATCGAGAATCACATGCCAGAAATCATATTTGACAAAACTTTCATTTATATGCAAGGAATACTTTTAAAATAATAATCATAAACCATATATGAGAATACAAGTCTTAATACTCCATGAAATTAGAATAAATGTGTAACAACCCAGATTTTTAGATTTTATTTTAACGGTGTTAGATGATGCACCACACTATGTACTGTGCTAACGCTCCACATCAGAATCGAAACCCACCTTTTAAAATAGAAAATTTCTAATTTTTCCCATATCAAAATTAGACTCATTGCGAAGTGCTCGTCGATACGATTCCAACGATATATAATTTGACGACTTCTGACAAGAATATAAAAAGTTATGCCCATTTTAACTGATCAAGCAAGTCAAAGGGTATAATTGTAATTTCGGGAGAGAAACACCAATTGGTTTGGTGCTTATGCAAAACGCTGGAACGAAACCTTTTCTCAAGCTATCCAAGTTACGTATGAATTCTTATTCCGTATAAAAATCTCCTATTCTATTAAATCTCCCACGAAAAGTGTTAATTAGAGTTGACCTAAAATTTTATACTATTATAAATAAAACTTTAAAAGCTCTCTCCTCTCAATAATAAGAAATTATTCTCTCTCGAGACTTAGACGAGCCGATGCCTTGGGAATCGACCTTTTCAACCCGAATCGCCGTTGATCTTCCGTTCACGCTTCAAGAGGTGGGTACCCATCAATCCATCTTGTTCTTCTCGTATCCCGTCACAGTAGGATGCGTCGACGCACATTATCGACGGGTTTAAAAATCTTATTTAAACCCAAATATCTCATAAATTAATAGATCTATATATTTAATATATGCTTTCCCTTGAAAGTTATATATTTTGTAAATTGGGTTTATATGTTATTTCTCTTTTCTTTTCAAAAATTCCTTTTGTTTAAGCCATTAATATTCTACCTTATATTAGGTCTGTATATTTAATATGTTTACTTCTTCTTTTATGTCTGTAAAATTAATTAAATTTTAATACTTATAAATTTGATAGATTGACTTAATTGGCATAATATCATATTGATATTATTTATTTCTAAATCTATATAGTATAAATTTATCCTTCTACTAAGACTATAATAATATATATTATTGTTGCAAGTTTATATTATTATTTATTTAAAATTAATTAAGTCCAAAAATTAAATTATATTTTTATTTTATTTAAATAAATAATAGATTGCACAAACTTAAAGTTTCGGGTCCGAACTTGCGGCTACGAACCCGAATTCACGTCCATGAACCCGACCTCGCGACCATTGATGCACCTATCTCGGTATTTTAGTCATAACGTTTTACTCCGACCTCGGATTAATGCGATTCCTGCGGCATTGGAAAGAAGACAGCGAGCTTTACAACTTTGTGTGAAATAGCCATTTCACGAATCTGACTTTTTAAAGGTCAAAATAGAGCAACAAGTCGGGTTCAATTTTGAATGAATCAAGGCTATTCGAATTTAAGATTATTTTCTAATTCTCATGACCAAAGTTCCTGTGTATATTATATCTTAAGGTCTTTCGATCGATAGTCATGATAAATCATAACTTAATAAGTATAAATATTATTTAATTTAATTATCTAATTATTATATATATATCAATTTTATCGCTTCAACGCGACCTCTTCGATAATACAAAGTGTTAGGACTTCGATGTCTTTATGAAATCGAACTCTGACTTTTACGATTATCGAAATCACACTTATAACTCTATTCTATAATTATATTGGTGTGGTATGTAAATAAACATAAATATAAGCATAATCAAAATCTAAGTATAAATCGTTCTGTATGTGTGATACTTTTGTATTTGCAACTTAATCAATTTATACGAGTTAAGAATATGTTAGATCATGAGTACGAGAGTGTATGAGATCATGCCTACGCCTGGGCGTGGTGACTTACTGGGATGGTATCGAAGCGAGGAATACACCGTATTCACATGCCTTACAACTCATGGTGGAATGGGACCCATGACGAGTCGGGTGAGTGTGAATTCAGTGTAACTGACGTGCGGTGGCATATCGATGATCCTATCACCCCGAGTTTTAATACGAGAGGATAAAATATGAGATATGATACGAGAATCGGGCGTTGGGCCTTTAGCTGTGGTAAGGTTTCTTTTACGGTCACGTGAAACTCAGAATATTGGCGTCTATGTACGGATGCAACACCTCTATGGTAGTATAAACTATCACACGAAGTACATCCAGGTTACTACGGAACCTTGACTTGGGAAGCGTGAATTAGGAAGGTTGCCTCACTATAGTTTGTCATAGGATTAAGTATAAGAGTATGATAAGATATGAGTATGAAATAAGATAAGTTATGATACGAGTACGATAATAAGACATCGCTGTGTAGGCCAGCAAAAGATAAAGAACTTAAGTCTCTGTACGTGCCGTTCCTTGCGTAGCCACCGTAAGGGCAACAACGTCTTTTAGCCAAGACGAATCTCTGGGAGAGATTATGAGTATGAGTGAGTTATGAGTGAGTTTGGCCATTATGTCTCCCCATTGGCTGGGTGGTGGAGTATGAGTATGACACGAGGGCGTTATAATATGGTGGTATGATACTATGTTGACCCTCCCATAGTAGCTCGAGCAGCGACTCTGGCACAGGTCGTTTAGGATTTCACTAGTATGTTAGTTACGCTCATGCGATGTACAGACGTATGTGCGAGAATGATAATAATACATGGTATGATATGTTATGAGATATGGTAAGGCACGTTAGGATATGAGTGTCTAGATCATAGTCTTGCATTTATGATATGAGTTTTACGATATGTACGTGATTTTGTCTTCCTTTTGTTATCTGCTTTGAGATATTATGTTTATCACTCACCAGATGCACCCACAATGCACCTGAGTAGTATGGGGTGGATTGGTGGTGTATCCCACTGAGTTTACGTGACTGAGTAAACTCATCCCACGATAATCTAACAGTTGCAGGTGATTACGCTGGTGGAGTAGACGCTGGCCATCTAGATCTCGCCGACGCTGATTTCATTGATTCCGCGGGCGTTGAGTACCAGGAGCCTTTGGACGGCGACGTTGCCGATCACCAGGAGGACTATAGTGTTGGTTTTGATCTGAGCGCCGGATATTGATTTAGTAGACTCGGTATTGGATTTTGTCTTATATTATTATAATTAACTCTATGCTTTTATTTTATTTTATCGGATTTGTCTCCGACTTTCATTATCATTTTATTGGCGGATTATGATTTTATTACACTTATTCAGCATTTATGATTATATTCATATTCCACCCTATTTGTTAGATCTCACGGATTTTGTGGAATCATTATTACGCGAGAACTCTGATTAGGTGTATGTCCGCTTAGCATATCCGGGATATGTGCGGGTCATAACTCGGAATTCTAGGCCCTCGGGATGGGATAGAATTTCGGGTCATGACAAAATGCAATTTAAATTGAGTTTCTCCTACCTTAAATCAAGTCTTTCTAAGAAATTCCAAATCTCCTTATCCACGGCCTCCAACCCTCAATCTACATTACAGATACGATGATGTATTAAGAATTGATCCTAATTACTAATAACGTTGTTGTATTTAAGTGTTCTCTCAAAACTGAGGCGAAAATGGGCAAGTTCGTGCTGACTCGAAACTTGACCTAACTTCCTACTTAATTTTAACCCTCAAAACATTTGATTCATGATTTTATTAATTTATAAACATTGTAGATCTCATTGTCCTCTTTCCAACGCAGTGAGAATCGTATTAGTCGGAGTTTGGAGTAAAAAGTTATGGTCAAAATACCAAAGCTATATTGGCACTTCAGTCCAATTTGATCAATCGAATTTCAAATTTGATTGATCAGATTCCCAATTTGGTCGATCGAATTTTATTGGGCTTCAACCTCCAAAAAAACATACTTCTGTTATATAGACATATTATACAATTTGATCGATTGAATTTTCAATTTGATTGATCGAACTTCCAATTTGATCGATAGGATTTCGATTTGGTTGATCGAATTCTCAATTTTATCGATCAGATTTCGATTTGATTGATCGAATTTCGACGGATTCAAAACCCTTCGGGCATTTTTCTTGGTCTATTTTCCCCTAAATTTCACCCAGATCTTTAATGATCTTCAACCAATCACACACACATATACACATACACGTTAGGACATTTATTCTACGAATTTAGACCATCAAAATCAAAAGAAAACTAACCTCTCTTTGATTGATTTCGCGGCTTTAAGAATTGTTGTCCAAATGGGATTTCAGAAAAACTTCAGATTCTTACGGTGATTTCACAATGATTGATCACCACGTATTCAAGATGAAGTCGTCACTGATCTACGCATCGATTTGAACCTTCTCAACGCTCGGTTAACGACTCTAAGGTGATCGGTGCCAACTATATCACGAAGTGTGTGGAGATTGCGGCACAATCACACGGTTGAAATTCAAGGAAAAAGGGGAAGCTTCCTCTTCTTTCTCTTTCTTTCTCTCTCTAGAAACCCAAACCCCAAGCAAATTTGCAAATCGGCAATGGCTTACCCGTGAAGCAACTCCTCTCTTCTCTCTTATAACCCATTCAAAATATCGTAGATATTTTTACACCAAAATTTTATCCACTTATCTAGGGTTCGGCTTCAATGTTGAGCGGCACACCACGAGTCGGTGCACGGCGTTCTCACTAAAGGTTTAAATCAAGCTTCTAACCTGATTTCTTTTCACACCTTTATCCCAATATTATATAATTATTTAATTAAAGGTTTAAAGCGACATTAATTTTCATGCCGAATTAATCGGGTTCGAATTTTATGAGTTCGGGTTCGAATTTTATGGGTCATTACATAGTCGGCCCAATTAATCGACCAAACTAGTCAGCCTAATTAATCGACCCTAATCAAACGGTCCAACAGACCTTAATCCTTATAATACCATATCAATGTTTAATTTAGAAATTTATCTCTAATTTTGCACACGTGCATAGCGTGTTGCACCAGGCTTGTGCACTTGGCCTGTGTGTAATGGCTCAAATTTAAATACGGATCTTGGGGTCCAATTTGGTGTTAAGCTGGCACACCACAAGTCAGTTCATGGGTCTTCCTTTAGGGCCAAAAATAAGATCAAATAAGATCCTAAACTCAGTTCTCTACACCTATTATATTCTTAAAAGTCTAAGGCGGCATCGTCGTCATACCGAACACGTACACATGGTCGGGAGCGTTCGGGTTTGAAAATATTCGGGACGTTACAAATAGCTTGGGTCCCATTATTTGCGCCAACCAAATTACCGGTGAAAAAACCCAAGTTCCACACACCGCCTCGAATCACATGAGTTCCCATCTTTCGTACATCGGATCTCGAGACCATCGCCTTACTGTTAGATGGTTAGTTTGTGATTTTCGATCACATGGTACAGAGCCCATCACAACTTACATGAGAAGCTATACATCATTTATATTTGGTCTAGGTCACGTTGTTTAAGCGGTAACACCCTTCCTATAAGTAAAACAAGGTAAAATAAATATCAAACCTTTTGATATTTAATTCTCAAACTGTATCCACTCAACTTAAGTCTACTCCTTAGTGTTGAGCATGCACACTGTGAGTTGGTGCACGGTTCCTTATCAAAGGTTGATTGATATCCTATCTACCTGCAAACCCAAACCTTTTGCAATGTTTCATCTATACATATAATTTATTTTAATTTGGGTGCCACTTGATAGGTTAGGTTATTGTGCTAAGGTCTAGTCTTGGTTCGAGTTAAAATTTGGTTTGAGACCCAAGTTCAAGCACTGGGCTAGGGATCGTGTGCAACTTGTACAAACACATATATGCTCCACATAGGGTATGACTTGGGGTTCAGTGCGTTCGGCATGTACTCCAATCACACCCCGTGGAGTTTCGAGACCACGTTACATGGGTCAAATGTTTGACTTGGATCAAATCAGTCAATAGGTTGCATTCTCGTCAAAGGTCAACGATTCTACGTTCTCGAAAATTCTGGGCTATTACAGTCATATGTTGTTATATAGAGAGACTAAGGTATATAAAGAGGAAAGAGAGAGAAAGTCATATGTTAGCATCTCCGCCTTTTTCTGCTTAGTAGAGATGTGATTAGTAAGTGCCTATTCAACAAAAAGAGGAAAAAAAAAATCGTTTGACTAATAGAAAGAAGCATAAAAACTATATACTGAAAAACATAAAAAATTTAACAAAATAACAATATAATTCCTACCTCACACCTCTAACGCTCAATTGAGTGAGTCAAAGCATTCCTCTTTTGTGACGACCTGACTTTTCCAATCCCTCAGGTATAGGAAAGGCCGGTTTGCCAACCTATCGAATAAACGATAAGCCAAACAAACAGGGCACATATCAGAGTAAGGCGCAATAAATGTCCATAGTTAAAATAAATGCGGAAGCAATTAAAAGTAAAGAACCATCGATGATGGCCGACCATCATCGAAACATGGCTCATAACAGAAATCAAAGTCAAGTATAAAACTATGATATCCAACTAAAATGGGCCCACAAATTCAAGTCTAACTCTCACCACAAGTAAGAAAATCAGTAAGTTCTGGGAAAAACTCCTCAGGAGGAACCTCGGGCTCTTCCCCAAGCACGTAGTCAGGATCAGTCTCACAGCCCTGAACAACCACATCGATACCTGGACCTGTGACGTATAGTCGGAGTGAGCTAACTAACAAAGCTCAGTAGAAGAAAGACATCTACAGTATTTTACTTTAACTAACATGATTTCAAAATAAATACCGGAATATAGCTTGTCGAACATATAAGCAGATAATAAACTAAATTTAGGTGTGGAAATCACATGTAAGATTTATGTCTAAATGTGTGAAAACAGTTTCAAGAACAGATGCAGTATTTCAGTGTCTTAGTTTCTCTAACTTCTATATGCAAAGTTTAGTAATTCATGACTTAATCCTCAACTTAAAATATCTCCCGAGTAAACTATATCTCAAAAGCAGGAATATAGCCGATGGGAACCCCTACCTACCATCGTCGTTCATGAACCCTTTTTCAGGATGCAAAAAACCCCTACACTCGGAGGGTAACTTGCGCCAGGAAATTGTTCAGGAATTTTGAGGGGTCGTTCAGATGAATCGTAAAACAGATGCAGATAAATATCATTCGGATGCAAGTTTCTTATACATAGTTCTGATTTCAGATTTCAGATTTCGGAGTTCAGGCATATTCTGATTTTCAGAGATTATATAAGGTTTTCGGTTTACAGATGTATTTTCATATGACAGATGCCAGTTCAAAATCTAATACAAATTATCCATGCGAATTAAAATAAAATACTGTGAAGATGAGATTCTCCTACCAAAACTCGGAGTTACGCGAAGTCAAGCAAAGTCCTATTGATGGCCTCTCACCCTTATTCTACATCACAATATACGTTCATGCATTAAGATTAACTCTAATCACTAATAATATAGGCCTATTTAAGTGTTTCCTCTAAAACAAGTCAAAACAGGCAAGTTGCGCCAATCCTAGAATTTGATGTAACCTTCTCATATAATTTTAACCATCAAGAAGATTGATTCACGAGTTGGTCAAAACAGGAAAGTTGTAGATTTTTCTGTTAGCTTTCCAACGCAAAAAGAAAAATCTCAATCGGAGTTCGGAATAAAAAGTTATGACTAAAATATTATGACAGTATTGGAGTTCACGATACATCGCTCGAGGGCAGGGAACAACTTTTCGAGTATAAGACTTTTAAAGTCAAACTTTTGGTGTATCCTCGCTCGAGCGATGATAATAGCTCGCTCGAGCGAGCTATAGAGACGTGATTTTGCTCATTTTCACCCGAATCGAATCCCATACATCACAAAACAAAAACCCATGGCCAATCCAACGATTTTAATGAATAAATTTAATCAAGACGTACCTTCAGTCTAAGGATTCCTTGATTAGAAACAAGTCACGCGAACGGGGCTTCAGAGCGAAACCGACGGGTTTCCTCGACGATTCGCGCCGCGATCGATCCCACGAGTTCACAGAAACAACTCCAACACGTCCCAATGATCTCAACCTCTCCCAATAGTAAACTACGAATCCAAGGTTGATTCAAGTTCTTTCTAAGGTTCAAGGGTTTTCAACAAAGAGGGTTCTAGAGGAGGAAGTTTTCTAAACCGATCTCCTATGATAATTGAAGAAGAGAGAAGACGGAGTTTTGCACGGTTGGGTAACTATCAAACGGCTACGGTTCTTCATGGCACTCACGTCTCTTCCTCTCTTAACAAAACCTAGTATAATACGGGAATGCAATTCCTTCTTATAATAGGATTGCCCAAAAAGTTAAGCACACACACACCTCTTGTGTATTATACACTTCTAATTTTAAAACTCAAGTCCGGTGTTGAGCGGCCACACCGAGGTCGGTGCACAATTAACTTTCGCACGAGGGTCCAAATGGGCTCTAAATCAGAATCTGTCCGCACAATCACATCTAGATAAAAATTCAAAACAAATGGCGACGTCGGTCGCTGAGCCGAATACACACACGGGGTTAGTCTAACTCGGGTTCAAAATATGGGTCTTTACATCTTTGTTAAGAGATTTTTGGGTCTCAAGGTGGAAGGTCTCTTATAGTTTCGCTAAAGCCAAAGCCTTTCTACTGGCTTCAAGAATTCTTCCACTTTCGCTAAAGCTCTTCCTGCTCTTGCTAACTTGCGCTCAGCCTGTTACACAGAAAGCAGAAAAATGTATGGGAAGCAACAACAATGTCCTCAATAGGAAGGGTTTATGATGGGTTTATGATGCAGGGGAAACATAAAAAATAAGACCACAAAAGGGCAGGGGAGCCTTTAAGGCCTAAATATACTTCATTGATTGGGAAGAGTTTATGATACATACATTTTATGCAGATTGAAGAATCATCAATATGTTATATAGGCATAACCTGTTGTATGAGAAGAATTTGCAGATAGTTTTGCTCCATGTAGGTTATTAAACCTTATTGGGGACATGTAATTGTTATCTTGCATTGGAAAATTAGGCGAGGTTGGAACTAGTACTTGAGGCTCAAATACGAGTTTTTTTAAAACAGTAGTAAGATTCTACGACCTTGAAATTTCATAAATTTAACTATGAACTTTAGCTGGATATATATACCTACACATTTGGAAGGAGAAAAAAAACTGCAAAAAGTCATAAAATGGATCACACTTGGGCCCATCCAGGGATTGCTTTCCTTTCTCATCTAAATCAGTAACAGAACTAGTGTCAAACATTGTTGCTGCCAAACCTGTGGAGTTCTTCAGTTGCTGCCAAGCCTATATCAAAATCAGCTTTTAGCATCAGTCCCTAGCATCAGGTTTTAGTCAAGTTAGGGAACATCTATTTTTGGTTTTAATTTACAGTCTTACACCCTAGCCCTCAATAGTACAGTCAGAAAAATTATATATCCAAATATTCTGTTACTTTAAGATGAGCTAAACAAAGAAGTAATATACCTTTTGAGCCTTTGAAATTTTAAGGGTAAGTGAGAGAGAAGGGCTTGCACATGCACACACAAAAAAAGGTCTATGCTTTAACTACTTAAGAACTCTCAAGTATTTCATGCTACATGATCCACTTGAGACTGAGAACTTCTTAGCCAACGATTAGAAAATTGAGTAATGTATTCCCAGCATCAATACAAACCAACAAAGGAATCCGAAGTAATAAGTAATAAGTTTAAATAGTAAAACTTTTAACCAATCATACTATAAATGTAAAAATTATATCTGATCCAACTCGGCCCGAGTGTTTGAAAAAATTGTTCAAGTTGGCCACATTTTTCAAAAAAATATATATAACTCAGCACTTGCTCCCTCCATCACTGAGCACTTAGACAAGTTTTGGACTGAGAATTTAGCATTTTAACTGTGGAACAAAATTTCTACACAGCAAAGCAGTAGTACTAAGTATTGACTACTGGGTACTACTAGAACATAGGTTAGGCAGAGTTGCAATAAGGAGCAAACATAAGAGATGTCGGAGCTTGTTAAACCTCAAAATGATCCTCACTAACAATACAGTATTACTTGTCATGGCAATTCTTATTTACTTAGAGAGGGCTCAGAGAGGTAAATAAAAACTTTCTAAAGCCAATCAAAGTGCCAAACTCAAAAACAAGATGAACTAACCACAAATATAAAAATTTGAACAAGCCAGTTAAATGATATATAATATTATTATTGTCAACATGAAAACCTCTAATAAATCTGAGGGGCTTGTCACAAGTTCAAAGCATTACCTTCCAAGTTAAAACTATTACCTTCCAAGTTAAAACTGCTTACTAGTACCTATGGATATTGAATAATATTTGATACCATGATTCCAACCAAGATATTAATTCCACTTCATTGTCATTGGAAAAATGATCTTTAATCTAATGTACCAATGAATGACCTATAGATGTGGGTGTCCATGCAGCAGGTTGATCTAGACTCGACCCAATAGAACTTGATCTTGCTGGACAAGTCGAATAGTAGACCCAAATTACAAGTGAATTCAATCGTGGATAATACAAATTCGGACCCGAACTCACCCGACCCAATAAAGCCTAACTTAACATTTTTTCTAATGGGTTGGTACTTAATTTCTTTGAATAGAAAAAAAGAAAAAGAAAAAAAAGAAGAGCCAAAATAGAACTACTTGGGAAGTCTCTATCCAATATCCATTCAAATGCCAGATGACTAATTCACTTTCTTTCTTTTACAAATCTTACTCCTAGTTACAGATTAGAGATGCAAAGCTCCTCTAATGAAGAGTTTATTGCCTTTGAATGCATATTTGTGTGGTCAAATAAGTTGCAGCAACTTCACAAAAGCAGTTTGTGAAGTTTATCTCAATTCTCCAAGGTCATGCAGAGAAAAACAGAGAATATTTCATAGTAGAGCAGTGGAGGGAAGCTAGGTTACGTCATTATGACATGATTGAGATTAATCGAGCCTATTAGCTACTCATTTTTACTCTGTTATAAATCATCTATCTTAACAATCTACAGTAATGTAGTTTTCTTTTTATGATATGACAACAATTATAATCATGTAGTTTTATCTAAAACTGATGAATTAGAGAATAGCAAGACAAGAACTATTGGTACCAAACCCAGACAACCTAGATTTTTGATTAAATCCATAACCCTACGAACCCCAATATCAACCCTAACTTAAAATAAACTTAATTCTCTGCCCCTAAACTAAAAATTTCAAATAATAATGATAAACAATATCCCCAATATCTCAATAGGCAGCAACATTCATAAAAACATATTTACAAAGCAGTAGGAGTTGCATATTAAATTCCAAACCGAAAAAGTGAGAGCAGCAATCTAAAACAAAATTATAGTGTAAATTAAAATAAACCCTATGAATCCCAGAATCAACTATAACATAAAATAAATTCTAATTCTCTCACTAAACAACCAAAGATCTCAATACCTAAAACTAAAAACATTGCAGATAACAATAAATAAATAAAATAACATCATCAATATCCCATTAGGCAGCACCATTCATTAAAACATATTTATCTAAGTAGTAGCAGATTCAAAACCCTAAAAGTTGAGGTTAGAATCCAACAATTTCAAACAAACAGGAACAAAAAACTAGAGATGAAATAGAAAAAGAAGAGAAACTACCATTAACGATAGGACTTCTGGAACCGAGCTCGGCCATCGAACTTCTTTGGCTTGCAGTGCCTGGGATTAGTGAGGAGTAGGGTGCGGTCATACCTGAGCAAAATGTCTTTGATCTCCTTCTTCACCTGGGATCATCGAAGAGCTAACTACCTGAGTTTTTTTTTTTTTGGTGGAGACGGGATGCGAGAGAGGGAGAGCAAGAGACGATTCTCTTTTTTTTTTTTTGTGAAGGGATGAGAGAGCAAGAGACGGGATGAGAGCAAGCTTAATTATAGCTGTTTGTTTTATTGTGGGTATACCATCGTGATAATAAGACGACTTATACCATCCTATTAATCATGCTTAATTTTCGCGTCATTCTTTAGTTTGTGGTCATCCTATTGCTAAATTTAAGACGATTACAAACTGTTTCATTTAAGGACGAAAATGCCTAGTCTTATTTTAAGTCTTTTATAGATGTTTTTGACGTAGTGTAAGCCACCTCCAATACAATTGTCTCCACGTCATCATAGGCAGGATGATTGGAGTCTTCACCTGAAACTGTTGGATTTTGGCATACAACTCAGCAAAATAGCGTATGTGACACTCAACGTTTAGGTGCGTTATTGATGACAGGGTGAAAGTTCATGGGTTATTTTGAAAATTTTCCAAAGCCAAATCCTCGCCACATTTGGTGCCATGCAAGCTATTTTGCTGAGCTGTATACTAACTTAGCGTTTTCCGTTCAGCCATTAACAAAAGGTGACGGTAGGAGTTTAGTTGATGAACTTAAGTGTACTTTTGGTGCCTATACCTAAAATACCCATATATTTTATAATTTTCTATAACTACCTTTACAATGCATGTTAAACTACGACTCTTCAAGCTAAACAACTCCTAATAAATCTCTCGCATTGTCACTCTTCTCTCGAAACAGAGTTCGAAAGTCCTAGAAAATAGGGATTAATAGGAAGATGAGAATATTTAATTTGTTTCTATCTTTAGTTATAGAGTCCAAACAGATAAGGAAGCCTAATTAGAATATGATTTGCTTATTACTTTTCTATCTATGTAATTAAACCAAGAGATTAAACGTTTACAAAATTTTTATGGAATAAGAGATATTTTCTTTGCTGCTGTTATTCGAAATTATATCCATGTTGGTAGCTGTTATTCGAGATTATATCTCTGCTGTTAAAACCTGGTGTAACTCCTACATCTTCATTACTGATGAATTGCTCCTTTTGATGTGCTGATTATTATATAAACTTCTACTGGTCGATTCAATTTATTCTCATGACTCATACCCGTTTACAGTCTTAATTCCTACATCATTTATCAGAAGGTATTCACTATCATTATATTACATTTATGTAATCAAGCACTATAGTTTGTATGTAAATTGCAACAATTTTATTAGACTCATGGGGGTACAGAGATCTTTGGATAGATTTAGCGATTATTATCGCTACTGACCTGTGTCCTAACACAGAATTTTAATTTAAGCAAACTTTTTTGGGTATTCATGGTGTTACAAAAGGTAAGTTATCTTAACACATATTTTTATGAATTCTTAAAATTAATAATGCAAGCCCTGGTTCTAGGTTTCCTTTTTTTTGTATCAATTATCCATAAAGGAATTACAGGAATTGATCACACTCAATTGCTCTTATTATTTTGTCCCGACCTTTTGTATCATGTGGTGCATAAAATGAATTAAAACCAAATCAAATCGGAATTGGTTCAAATCTGTTTCGGTTCAGTTCGGTTTGGCCAATTTATCGGTAGGGTTTGGGTTTCAGCTTAATACTTACATTCCTATCTTTGTTCTTTTGAGAAAATCTCAAGTACTATTTCTTGGATTTTTTCTTAGCCATAGGAATAGGGAACAGAGGTTTTTCCAAAGGAAGTGTGAGGTTTTCCATGTGTTCTTTTGAAGGTATGCGCAGTGGTTAAGTGTTACTTCAGCTCTCTTCGCTTCTGCCTTGAGCCCAAGTTTGACACTGCTTAGATTCCTCAAGATGTGTCAGACTCATATATGTATATAGCAAAATTAAAAAGTTGACTATAGTCAAACGTTCAATTGTTGAGATCAGATTTCAGTTTTAATTTTTTATTTTAAATTGATCTGAGCAATGTCCATGTGACACCAAATCAGGATCTTGGGTGCCATGTGGTACCTTTTTTAGCGGCTGAAAATTTGGTGAAGGTATCCTTGGGAACCTTTCCCCCTATATATATATATATATATATATATATATAATACATAAATAATTGTTTTTATATCACGTATAATATTCTTAGTGTAGAGTATTATATATATAGGGAAAAAGGCACAAGATGATTTCCAATGAGTGTCACATGGTAGCAAAATGCACCAATCAGAGTTATATCTATTGATGTAGGTTGCGTGCACCACAAAAAATAAGACTATTAGCGGCATCAAAAACTGCTGCTAAGCGGGGCCTTAGTAGGGCTTAGGGCCGAGCCTAGGCAATAAAATAGAACAGCTACGAGAATAAAATGACGCCCCTGTTTGACTCGATAATAGGCCCACCTATATGCCCTCTAGAATTCTAGCATGTCTCTTTATGACTCTCAAGGTGGGTAAAGCATAAGCGGGCTATGTCTATGCAATAATCCTTCCTAAGTGAGGCCTAAGAAACTTTTTAGGTGTGTAAACTCGGCCTGGGAGCCAACCCGGGTTAGGAATGATCCAACCCAAGGCAAATCAGGCTAAGCTTGAACTAAATACCCCCAACACCGGGCCAGGTCCTACCTGATATATATATATATATATATATATATATAATTATAATTATAATAAATTTTAAGGCTAATAGCTCCTAACCGACCGTTAAACACCAAAATGAACTACCACCATCAAATTAGAAATTTCTATCTCACACCATTGAAATGTGGTTTCCAAAATCATTGAAGTGTGGCTTCCTAATGTCGTATCGCATCGATTTATGATGAATTAAAATGGTTTAGCCAAAGAATTATATCCATAGGCGGATGTGAACTATCCGATTGGCGAGTTTGAATATCTAACATTAAAACTACACACAACAGTTAATATTAGAGTGTACAGATTAGATGATTTAAACCTCTCAAAAAGTTTGATTTTTGGACCCATTCCCTTTCAACTTACGATCAATAACTCTGACGGTGTGAATTACCCATACGTTGATGACGGTCAGTAGAGTTGTCTCCTAGATTTTAATTAAAGGACATTTTTATTATCGTGAATAATTCATAAATTTAAGCTTTCTAAAAATTAATAACGAATTATTCCCAATTTTCCAAAAAAATGATATGTTATATAAAAAATGCAAGAATTTCGTGAATATTCACGAATAATTTACAATTTTTTTTCAAAATATCATGATTTGTAGTGTTCCAATCCGGGTCTACAATCGACAATCATCCACCCTTTATTCTATCTTGCGACCATGCCAAATTGACCTCCCTCAATGGTCGACCCGACTCAACCCCGTTGATGCAATCAAACTAATCCGACCCGACTCTGACCTAAATAAACACAAAAATACTTTCCACCGTTCAATTCTAAGTGTAGTCATAGTTAGAAAAATATCAATGCACCACATATGTTGGACATTGCCTAATATTTGACCACATTTTTTAAGGTCAACCTTACAATACAAATGCAAGCATGTATTAATTAGCCAAGGGTGTTTATGGTAGCTTTGGAGTGAACACTAACTATTCCTAATTTTGTCTCTTTTTCCGAAAGCAGAGTTCTGTGAGATCATTGTCGACACATCAACATATTTTTATCAAGGTAAGTGGGTGTTGTCATGATTTAACATCTTATATTTTTTTACCTAATTATTTTATAATGTTGTTGTTACCTTTTAAATAAAAAAATTTTCTTATGACGTTTTTTGTGATTACCATTGTCCCAAAGTTTAGGTTCAGGAATTATTCGGTAAATAATTAGGTCGATTCAATTCGGATAATTTAATGCATCAACATATTTTTATCAAGGTAAGTGGGCGCTGTCATAATTTAATATCTTATATTCTTTTATCTAATTATTATATAATGTTATTGTTATCCTAATGTTCACATGCCTTTGGGAGCCTATTTAATATTATCAATAGTTTAGGTGTGTTATTGATGACGGGATGTAAATTCAGGAGTTATTTTGAAAATTTTCCTATATTTTATTGATTTTCTTTTCTTAAAAATAAATAAATAAATATTATAAACTTAGCTCATTTTAGAGAGGATAAATATGTGATCACATAGTAATAAGGTACTATGAGTAGCCAGTATCCCTAATAGTTTAATTATTCACTTAGTTACTAAACATATTAGATTAGTTAACATTTGCATTAGTTTTTATAGGACAAATTAGTATCCCTTCAAAAAAAAAAAAAAAAAAAAAAAGTATATAAGTACCTAACTCCAAACCCTACTTGGACCCAACCCGATCTTCAATGGGTCGAGTCCGGGTCTTAGTAGACTCACATTGAGATTCAAACTTGAAAAGCGCTTAAGATTTTTTATTTTGACTCGACCCGATTTCAAATGGGTAGATCAGATTTGCCCTCGATTTAAACCCGACCCATTTGCACCCTCACGATGAAAAAAGTGATTTCAAGGGTAGTCAATGGATCACTCAGCAGGAAATATTGGCTGCCCAATAAGAAAATCGCCAATGCCTGACCTGATGAATGATGCAAAAACCTGACCCAACCAAATAAAAAACCTTATTTTTATGTTCACTAGATCCAACCCGACAAATACTCGACACGACCCGATAAAATATTAGGTCGGGTCGAGTATCAGGTCGACACGACCCGTTGACTGCAAGTTACAACTAATAAGGGATATATGATAAAATGCCAAATAATTTGAGGGCAATCTAAACCGTCAAACAAACTCACAGCAACCGTCCGATCTAGGTTGTACTCCTATTTAAGCTCATCTGTTCTTTCCAAAAGCCCTTCTCTCATATTTCCAGAGTTAGAGAGAGAAAGTGAGAGCTCGTTCGCTCTTGGAACAATGGTTCAGAGGTTAACGTACAGAAAGCGGCACAGTTATGCCACTAAGTCCAATCAGAACAGGGTCGTCAAGACACCAGGTTTCTTTCTCCTAAAACCCTAGATCCCTCTCTTTTCACCTTTTACGTTTCTCTTTATCTTTTTAAATGTGTCTGTTTTTGTTACCAATATGGATCAATCATTATGTTTTTGCAATTTTTGGATTGTTTACATTTTGTTTCCATTTTCTGTGTTGATTCCTAGATCCTCTTCTTTTCGTCTTAAACCCTACCATCTTTTTAATTTTTAGTTTAATCGATCGCATTTTTTATGTAACCCTAGCTTATTTTCTTCCTTATATCTACCATTAAACCCTATATTCAACTGTATTGTTTTTTTTTTTTTTTTTTTTTTCATTTTTTTGTTTTCTCGTTATATATATATATATATATATATATATATATATATATATATATATAGCTTTTTGATATATACTAATTTTTTTTCGTGTATCGATTGTTCTTTATGCATTTAGGAGGGCGGCTCGTTTATCAGACCACAAAGAAGAGAGCTAGTGGTCCGAAATGTCCAGTGACTGGCAAGAGAATCCAAGGGGTATGTGAAATTTGATATGAGCTTTGTGTGCCCTGGTGATTTCGTTTGTTTTATCCTTCAGTTTTCTTATTTTGTTGATATTTGTTCTTTGATGATCAAAATATGTTTTTGGTTCATTGATGTGCCCATCTTAAGGTTATCAATTTTAATCATAGCATATATGTATGTGTGTTATTCAGATTGCGTCTTGCAAGCATGGTAGCAAAACATGGCCGTTACCTATGCTTATTGACAATGCTGTCAAAGGCACGCCTGGTCCCGTCCCTCTGGGACGGTGCCTTACAATTTAGGTGCAGTGAGGCTCGCGTAGGTGTAAAAGTGCAAAAGTGCTCCTAGGCGTAAAAGCGCAAAAGTGATCCTAGGCGTGCCTCTAGTTTGTTTAATAAAAAAGGTTAAAAAACCTTATATAACTAGAACTTGCCCATGAGTTATAGCCATAGTCACCAAGTTGGGGTTTGACAATAATTTGGGGAGGTTAAAATTCGGAAAAATCCGGCAAGCGCAGGAAATATTCGGAGAGAGAAAAAAAGATTTAAAACTATAAAAATATTAAAAGATAACCCTTTTTAAAACGTTTGGGAATTATTCGGGAATAATTCGCGAATTTTTCAAAATTTCGGCGATTTTTGTTACTGTGGTTATAACTTATAAGTTAAAATTATATCTTTAAAGATTATATGATATAGTGCTAGATTCAAGATTTATAGTCCTCACTTGCTAATTACTTAGACATGTACTCCTAGTTATTAAATTTTAGTTTTCAGTGCACATTAATACATAATGTTCAACCGTTTGTGATATTTATTTGTTTTTTGCATTTCATATTTGTTGGTTACTTGGGCTGCGTATGACATAGCTCTCTGCTAGCCTCTGCCATAGTAGAGTTCTCCTGCTTTAGCAGGTTCCCATCTTCTTTGCTAACATCCTGCTACCTGCTTTAGTAGATACCCCTTCTCCTTGATAACTCCTTGCATAACAAGTTTTTATGCATGATTTACCTGTTCAACAATTCTATCCTTCTCTCTACTCACTCCTTATCATAGTAGATTTTATTTGCTCTAGTAGGGAGTTAGAAGAGAGCAGGGAGGTTACTTCTAGAGCAGGTAAATCTTCCTTTGGAGGGAATTAGAAAGAGAATGGGAACCAACTAAAGCAGGTGAACTCTGCACTGGCGGGGGCTAGCAGAGAGCTATGCCATACGCAGCCTTGATTGTTATTATAGATTTATAATATTATTCTCCAAATTTTATACATTTATGATTTATATTTAAAAATTCAAAAATTAAATTTTAAATATGTTTAAAAATTTCAACGTCACAAATTATAATAGAATATAAACATAATTTATTTATAGAAACATTATTTTATATTAGGGAATTGATTTCCTCACTTGAGTTATGAGGCATACTCGAGTTGTGATTGTATGCATGTCACATCAGTTGCCTCTGAAAAGTCAAAGGTAGTTGTTGCAGTCAATAACAACCCGTGTCATGGGCTTTTATGCCCATGACTCGATTAAGAGGATCATTACCCTATATATATATATATATATGATGTGATAGAAAATATATAAAAAATTAAAATTAAAATGCGCCTAAAAAAAGCCTTGCGCCATTACAGGGTACTTGTCGCCTCGGGTGCACCTAGCGCTTTTGACAACACTTCGTATTGATTTCGCTGAGAACCGAGACTGATACCACCCAATACGAGTTTCAGTGTGGTATCGGTTTGGAGTATGTGTCCGTATCGGTCAATACCAAGAGTCAAAATTTTGGATTTCTGAGACGTATCGTCCAGCCTCTAGGACAATACGTATCGGCCGATACATTTCAATGTATCAGTGATACATTGAATGTATCGTCCTGATACAATTTTTTTTTTAAATCCCCAGAAATACCTTAAATTTCTGGGAAAATATATTTAATGCTTTTCTATTTTTTTCAAATTTTCAAAATATTATTTAAGGCATATTTGGGAATTTCATCAACTTAGAAGTATAAAACCTTCCAACTTAGCTTAGGTTAATAATAAACTACCCAAAAAATTATTTAATGAACCTAGGCTTGTAGATCTAGGTTAGGAAATAGAATCACCCTACCCCAAATATTTTTTTTTTTCAAATTGTAGACATTTAACCTCTCAAATTTGGTGGTTTTACCACATAACATAATTCACAAATTTGGGGCCAAAAAATATAAGCAAATGGATAAAAAATACAAATCATAGGGAAAATACCTTTTGTATGGTCTACGGCGAGTCGGCGGTGTTCCCGTACGATTTCAGGTGGTGGAGATCGTAGATCCGGTGCTTAGAGGGAAGAGGAGAGGAGAATAGAATAGAGGAGGAAATATAAGAAAAGAGAACAAATAAAGAAAAAAGGGAAACCTGAGCTTAAAGGGGTTTCCCTTCGTCATTTGAAACTGGGGCCCCACTAGACGATAATTTGGATGATACAAACGATAATTTGGATGATACAGACGATAATTTGCCCGTATCGTCCGATAATTTGACTCTTTTTAAGGGCCCTCTAGAAATACCTAATTTACCGTATCGTCCAGGTCCAAAATCGATACGTGTCGAAAGATACGTATCGGCATCGGATGATATTTTGATCCATGGTCAATATGTCTCAGGTATCGGTGATATTTATTGGGTATTGGTCGATATGCCTTTGGCATCCGTAGATACACCATTTACAAAAAAAAAATTCTAGATTTTTTTATTTTTTTTGAAAATCTTGTATCTGTATTGGCTGCTACGTATCTGTATCTCAGGGACCAATATTTGATACCGATTTAGATATCTTGCTTTCAAGTTTATCCGTTTGGGATGTATATTAAGATCAAGAGGGAATCATATTTTTGTACCTTTTTTGTGCCATTATTATGCCATTGTTTGATTTGTATTTTTTGGAAATGCATTGTTGGGAGTACTCATTATCCCACAGATACTGCGTAGTGTTTTTTTTTTAATTTATCCCTGAGCAGGCGACCATTATAGCACCGTTGGATGTAGTCAATAGTGCTACAATACCCACTTAGTGAATGGTTGTAATGGTACGTGTTATCATTTATGATTAACCCATTTGCATATGAATATTGATAGTAAAAACTTGGGCTTCTTCCTACTATCAATGCATTGGGATGGATTGGTTATCTATTAAAAGTGAAAATAACTCCCTTGTTAAGTGTGCTATCAGTCTTTGTTTTTTTTCCTTTTCCTGCCAATCATATGCCATTTTGGAGTATCAATCTGTTAGTATTTTACATATTTTGTAACTATGGATTCTATTATTCAAAGCCCATGAACCCATCTTGTCATTTAATAATTGAAATTTGGTCATTATTCGATAGCATACTATGAAATAGAACATATTATTCATCTTATGAGTGTTTTAGTCTAATTTTTTAAAGAATTTAGAATTATCAATCTCTTGAAACGTGTCAGACGAACCATATTGGCCTGGTTTGACTGAAACCAGAGGATATAGGGATCCAGTTGTCTTAGAAACTGTTTCCATGATTTTTTAAGATTGAACACGTAGAACGGTCGGCTTTTGAAAAATGCAGCCAGTTTTTTTGGATTTAATGTGAGACTTTCGGGTTCACACATTATATGATTAATATTTCTTCATTGTTTTAAAAAACAGAAATGCATTTTAGGGAAGTTGAACTCAAGCCCTTTGACTTAATTGGAATCACACAAGTCTTAACCAATAAGCCCCATTGTGATTGCGGTCTCTAAAGTGCAACACTATTTTACTATATATACTTTTGAAGTTGACATTATAAAAGTATCAAGCAATATTATTGTTATTATTATTTCTTGGTCGGTATAAACTATATAGCTATAAATTTCATTAAAGAGAAGAAAATATAGTGCCAAAAAAGGTCGAGTAAGGTGTTCGGCCAAAAAAGGCCGAGTAAGGTGCTCGACCAAAAAGAGAAAAAAAAGAACAATCAAACTAGAGTACAATACCCGGAGTAAGAAAGAGAAGAAAGAAAGAGCGATAAAAGCTCCGTTATAGTATGATGCCCACGAAGGGCATTCGGGCCTCCCACTCCCAGTGACCTCCAAACTTAGCCCCGCCCCATGAAATGGTACTAAGGCCGGTGACGTTGCACCCACTTGAGGAGTATCTCCTCAACTGATAAGTCATAACAACTGAGCACAACTGGGAGATATCCACAAGGGCCAAGTTGATCGCCGCTCTGCAATTCCTATTTCCGACCATTACGTCAATGTGTTAGCACAAGAATCACCCGAGCAAATATGCACCCCAAGATCCAAAATGAAAAGTTCCCAATCTTGCTTTGCAAATTGGAAAAGGAGCATAATAGATTCTATGGACTCAAACTCACCACAGAACACACAACTTTGGGACAAATATGCCTCTCTTGCAAAGCTAAACACGCTAGGTTTCTTCCCCAAGCACTTCTCAATCAAAAAATTTGACTCCAATGGCTATATAGCCTATTTCCAAGTTTTGTTCGTGGGAGGACAACTAGAGGCAATGTATCAAAACTTGTCCGATATAGATACGTATCAATGATTTGTATGAGTATCGCCGAAAATCGACATTGATAACACTTCGATACAGGTGTCGAGGTGGCATTAGCATTGGTATCAATAGCAGCGATACCGTTTTAGATAGTATCGACCAATACCGAGTTAGAGACCTTGTATAGAGGTCTTTTGCGTATGAAGTAATATGAACAAACATAACAATTTCATCGAGAAAGACCCCTTCTCTTATTTCCACATCCTTCTATCTGGCCTATCCTTCATAGCCTCAACCATGCTCAGTTCTTCAAGAAAAAGTAGGGGTGTTATCGGGTTGGTTTTCATGCTAAACCGAAATCGAACCGATAACTATCGGTTTCTAATATCTCAAACCGAAATTGAACCGATAACTATCGGTTTCTAATATCTCAAACCAAAATTGAACCGATAAGTCTCCAAACTAAAACGGAACCGATAGTTAGAGAGAGAGAGAGAGAGAGAGAGAGAGAGAGTTGTCCGTTGTAGACTGTGGCCGTGTGTAGCCGATGCACTCCTCTAATCTGGCTGTAACTTTGTTCACCTCTTCCACCAGCTCGATCCTAATTGACCCCTTGGACCCTTTACACCACAGCCTGACCCATCTCTTCCATACATTTTTATTATACCCTCAGCCCACCACGACTCACCCTCCATAACAATTTTTCCATAAGAGACTTAGTCAGGTTCTCAATAGCGTGTATGCCCAAAACCCTCCACTCCATTGGCAGTTGAGCCACATTCCAATTACTAACATGAGTTTTATCAATAGCGATCATGCAATATTTAGTTGAACCAGTCCGGTTCAACTAGACTAGCGCCCTTGCTGGTTCCATGCCACTGCGAAAATCGGCGGCCGCCGGGCGTTTGGGCCCTGTAGCCTGATTTAGGCCTAGGCGAACTCCAATGATCGATTTGGGGCGCCCACCAGCCCGGGCGCCTGACCCACCCCACGCCCCTAGTCCCCAATTTTTTTCAATTTTTTTTTATTTCCTCAGTTTTTTTCTTCTTCTTTCTCTGTTTTTCTTCTTGGTTTTTTATGATCTTGATTCTTGCACAACACTTTTTTTTTCGGCAACTGACCAGTGACCACAACTCTTTTTTTTATTCTTCCTCCTATTCTGGCAAGTGGCACACACACACAAATATATATATATATATATATATATATATATATATATATATATATATATATATATATATATATATATATATATATATATATATATATAGCGGCGGCCATGATCTTGGGACGCTCACCCAGACGCCTCCCAGCGATTTCCGCCCGAATATTCCCCCGACCGCCCGAACCCGCCCAGTGATTTTAAGAACACTGTTCCATGCCCACTTTGGCTTTTAAGACATTGATAATTATTGTTATCAAATTTCTATTTTTTACTTGTTTTATCATTTTTTCCCTCAACTTCCCCCTTTTCTTTCGAAATAGTTATGGACCTTTTATTGCTCCAGTTGAGGCTTATTGACGTAGTTTGACAGATATCACTTTGGGTGTTTTTTTTTTCCTTTATTATTTATTTATTTATTACTTTTTTTTTGGGGGGGGGGCAGTGAAAACTATGGAAAGGCTGAGTTCAGACCTTTCAAGGTGCTTGGCTAGAGGTTTTATTAGAAATCTCGTACAATGGCCTATCACAAGCACACTAAGAATCCTTCACGAAATTTGAGGCTCAAGAGCTCTCAAAGTCTGAGAGGTATCACTGGCTTTTTTTTAGAAACGAATGAAAACTGCAGAAAGTCTCCCCAACTTAAGGAAAAAATGACAGCAATAGTGAAAAAAAATGATTGCTTACCCAAAGCTTTCGCACAACTCTTCGTTGCGCGATTTTTTTTTTCTCTTATTCTCGTTTTCTCTTGTTTTCCCTCCCTCACCACCAACTCTAACTATCGCCGACCACCAATTGCAGATCGATGAACCGATTTCCAATCTCAGATCGCTGAACTTCGAGCTCCGATCTCCAGATCTTCTTTTCCTTCTTTAAAGCTCTGCAAGACGGCTCCATGGAAACCCTAGTTCGCCGGAAATTGAGGTTGCTCGATCTTCTTCTCCTTCTTCAAATCTCTGCAAACGCACCATTCCACCCCTCCAAAACCCTAATTCCTTTCCCATTTTTCATCTTTCTCTGATTTTTCTCTCTGAAGAGATCTTCCATAAGTTTCTGTTCCAAATCGATGTTCAAATCCGAAACCTTAAATCTAACACCCCATCCCTATAAAACTTCAAAGTTTCCCCAACATGACATATATCTTTCCATCCCAATGGCACCAGAGGTACATTTAGGGTTCCAGATTTTTATTTTCGTCTTTGTTTTCTTGTATCTCGATCTTCCCTTGTTCATATGTTTTATTTTATGCGATGATGAGATAGTTGATCCCAGCTCACTACGAGATCTTCCATTTTGGACGTCTTTGACTAGACTCTTCAACAATATCTGAGCAATTCTAATTTTAATTATATATATATATATATATATATATATTATTTTATAGTTTTGATTTCTTTATTTTTATTAGGGTTTGGTTCCTTGTGATGCTCATCTAAATACCATGCTAATGCTGAGATTTGTTGATGATTGAATCCTTTTGTATTTTACTGAGGGAACACTTTTCATTTTTTTCTTTTAAATAATTTTTAATCGCTTTTTGATTTTTGTTTTATTTTTAAGAGAGAGCAGGAATTGCATGTATCGGTGTAGTGCTGTATTCAATGCATTTCTAGCCGAAAGTGTTTCCTGCTAGATTGACTGATTTGGAGAAAGTGGGCAGTTTGGTTTTAGAGATATTTCCATTAGAATATAAACAATCATTTTCTCCACATTTTATTAAAGTTTAGGGGTTTTACGGGTTTTTTTTGGGTGTAAGCTGGGATTGAACCTGTGATCAATACTGTGCAATGTTGTCAACCAACCATGAAGCTGGGTTTGAACTAGCAACCAATACAGTTTTTAAATTATATTAGACTTTAAAAGTTTTATTTATTTCAAAAAACACTTTTAAAATGAATGTTTTTTTAAAAGCCCCTTCGCTTTTGCCGCTTTTTATATATTAATATGCTTATGTAGAGTTAATCATTGTTCTTATATGTGGATGCATTTGTAATTATTAACCCTATGTATATGTACATGAATCCCAATTTGGTCCTCCAATGGAGGACACCCAAGCCGGCCTGGTATGGAATTTTTGGGCTCCTTTTCAAAGAAATGCTGGTTCAGAAGCATCATGGTTTGACGAGTGACATAGGCATCATTTAACTTTTTTTTTTCTCTCCATTATACGAATAAGAAACTGTAGTTAGTGTTTGGGGCATCGTTTGCATTGAAGGCATCTTCATTTACTTCCATACAATACAAGCTTTCTTCTTATTTGTTTATTTCATATATTTTAAATTTTATGAAAATTTCATGCTACTGAATAAGATTTCATAAGTATTTGTTTTTGTTTTTGTTTGTTAGATTTTTACCCCATGTTTTCATTTGTTGTTTACTCGCCTTTAACAATAACTCTTAAACATTCTTTTGGCAAAACGAAGGAGGTACTTGCCTTTCTTGTTTAAAGCAATCTAATTATTTTGTTTTAGCAGAAAGTGAAGCAACTAATTTGCTTAGCTATAAAACATAGTGCTACTTTACTTCATTGCTAAAGAAAATTATTTTGTTTCAGCAGAAGGTGAAGCAAGTAATATGTTTAGCTACAAAACATAGAGTTACTTCATTGCTACAGTGAATTATTTACTTTGCTTTGTTCCCATAAGCAAAATAATTCTTCAGTTTTAGCCTGTTATTTTCCCATTTGACATTATTATGGGTCTTTCTTGCTAGTCATCTACTGTGCTCCATTTTCCCCCTGCTGTTCTTTGTTGAAATGTCTATTTTGAAATTAGAGTTCTGATGTTGGTTTGTCTTCAGATTCCTCATTTGAGACCTACGGAGTACAGGAGGACTAGACTGTCTAGAAACCGAAGGACGGTCAACCGTGCTTACGGCGGGGTTTTGTCTGGAAGCGCCGTAAGGGAGAGGTGGGTTCTTGTTATCTTTTCTATAACGGGCATTATAACAGTTTGTAATGGTATCTCGGCCTAACGGGTAGAGAGCCCTGCTACAGATTATTGTCACATGTCTTATTTTATTAGTTTTATAATTTAATAAAATTGCTAAAAGACAAGCAACATGTAATGCTTTTATAGGTCTGCTATAATTTCCTTTATAATAGCTTATGATGGTTAATAAATTTTGTTTAACATGGTGAATCAAGCCCTGCTACAGATTATTGGCACGCCTTATTTTATTAGTTTTATAATTTAATAAAATTGGTAAAAGACAAGCAGCATGTAATGCTCTCATAGGGCTGCTATGATGGTTAATAAAAAAAATTTTAACATGGTGAAAAACATTTATAACCTTAAATGGCCCTTAATGCCTTTACAATACCTTTTTTAAAATTGTAGTTTTTATTACACAAGTAGAGAATTTGACCCTCTGAGCCTGTATTAGTTTATGGAGAAACATTTTCCCACTGACTATGTTGAAGGCATGGTTCAAAATTCCAGATGAAAATGATACGTATCGGTTTCGGAGGTCACCAGTCTGATACTTTGAATGTATCGGGTGATACAGACCAATGTATCCTCCGGAACCGATACATATCTGACCATACATATCAGTTTTGGAGCTGGACAATACGTACCGGAAAACTTAATTTTGAACCATGGTTCAAGGCCCCTGGAATCCATGATAAGCCAGCTATTTTGTTACTTTTTGCAGCTAAAATCCACTTCATAAGAGATAATGCCTTGCATGCAACCATTAACTTACAGAGTAAAGTAGTTTTTTCCACTTTTGACATGGTTGGGTTTCTTGACTCTTTTTCTTTTCAGAATCATCCGAGCCTTCCTTGTTGAAGAGCAGAAGATTGTGAAGAAGGTTTTGAAGATCCAAAAAGCCAAGGAAAAGCAAGCTGCAAAGAGCTAGAAAGAGGGAGAGAAAAGCAAAAGCTTTTTAGTTTTGTAAGCTCAGATGAAGTTTTTGACTCTATGCTCATGATACTATGCTATGGTGAGAGATAAGACTTAGTGCTGCTGCGTTAAATGCTATATCTTTTTTTCTTGAGTTGGTTTTGAACCAATCTTTAGTCTTCAGAATTTCACTACTTTGCCGACAACTCCTTCACCTGTTTTGTTCTTGTTTTTTATTATTTGTTCTTTTGGGCAGAAACCTTTGGATTGATCTTTTGATAATATTTAGAATAGCGCAGTAGTTTATCTATGAAGACTTCTAGTTCTAATAGATATGCCTACATTGTGTATCTGATTCCATTTTCATCTCTTAAACAAGGGGGTCGATCTCCTTATGTTAATGCGGTCAAACCAGCACTTTCACTGATTTGTATGTTTATAAATCTGTCAACCATTTAGCTGTGGAGCACTGAAACCTGACAGAAGATTGATGGGGTTAACTTTGTCATAAGCTTCATAATTTATGGTAATGGTGGCGAAACATTAATCGTATGATTAAAAAGCTATTATTGTTTATCTCTCTCTGCTCTCCGTTGCATATGAAAGATAGCCATTTTGCATATGAAAGCAAAATCTTGGCATTATATAAATGTCTTTCTTTTTTTTCCCCTCTTTTCGGATTAATTTTTGTGTTGACACTTGTGGGTGAAATTACAAAAAAAACTGCTGGTTTTAAACCAGTTTTGAAACTAGCCACATAGAAAACTTATGAGCTGATGTCGATTTCGATAGGGCGACCTTGTTTTTGACGGATTGCTCCATTATCGATTTCTTGATGAGAATAGTTGTATTATTATATAATTTGGAATACTTAGTTCTGCCGGCCTTTGAGTGGCAACTCTGTTTAAAACATGCTTCCCTTAATAGTATATATTCTGAACTTATTATATAGACAGGCAACACAGCATAAGGTTTATGTGTTGGTTCATAAAGTTTCCCATCTAAATACATAACATAATCATATGCATATAACAGCTTAATAAGGTTCATTGTTTAATGTTATGCCGCTTGTTCTAACATTCCCAGAATTAGTTATTCCCAAAATGCCACGACCTACTACTGCAGAGATCTTGCAGTTTGGTCCTTCCCAAAGTGTGTGCCCTCACCGTACTTATGCTGAGTGTCAATGGCCCAATCTCCAGGAGATTGATCTGATCACACTTGAGAGAAAGTATGACAGTGTCCTTGTACAAAGTTTTGTTTTGACAGCGGTTTTCTGGTTCAATGGGCAAAAACCAGTGCTCAGTCATATCCTTTCTTTGTTTTGCTTCATGCGTGTGTGAAACTGCTGATTTTAGCGCTGAAATTTAAAACCACATGCTCTGGGCATGCCGCAAAGTTGCGTCCCAAGCTCAATGCCTGTGCGGACTAGTTTCTCTATCAACTATCGGTCCCAATGGCTTTCTCCTTCATCACCCCTTACCCGAGACTACCAGGTTTGCCTTACTTAATGGTACACGGTTGGAATTTCCCAGACTCTGGCTTCGCCTGCTTCCCCCAAGCTCATACCATGATGCGTGATGAGTTTCTCGGAGTCTGCACTCCATCGAGATCCCAGGAAATTGTGAAGAGTCCTTGCTTCCCTCCTCTTGAGACCCCAGAATCTCTCATGCTATCCCATATTGCAGATTCCATGGCATTGCGGAACCTTTTTGTGTAACTAATTTCGATGGCATGGGTGAAATTCGCCCCCCCTAACTTTTGGAAAGATATGTGCTAGGGCTGCTAGGCTTACTTAAGCTATAGCAAGGACTACTTAGTTAAAAGACAGTTGCGTTGTTCGAGTGAAGAGCACAACAGCACCATAAAATATCTAAGTTCACTAATTAGTGAAGTACCAGAAATCTTCAAATGCCAAGTTTGATTTCCGAAGCTCATAGAAGACTGCGACGTTAAAGGGCCGACCGACATAATCACACAACTTTTCCATGGATTCACCTCTGCTGTAACGATAGCTATGGGCTTGATCCACAGAATCCAACTGCATCAGCATACATCATGTTCCGGTGCTCTCGAAAAAGTGTCTTAGACATGAATACATGCGAGGATTCTTTTCCCTGTCCGAGGTCGAGAAATCCGGGTCTTTCCCCGATAAAATGTGGTTTCACACCTGGAAAGTCTTGTTTAATCCCTTCTACCAACACACTTAGATTATCAACGAGCTCATTGCCTCTGCCTTCTCTTGTTCATCTCCTTTGATCGTCAGAACACAACGGCTATTGTGCACTAACTACAGTAATAAATCTTATTGTAATTATATGCAATACAAATCTATAATAAGAGAGTAAGAATTGTTTCTAGAGACTTCGGCGCGAGGTCGAACTCGATCATTTAAAATAAAAATGAAAAGAAGTAAAGCATTGTGCACCGTTGATCTAAAAGTAGTCAACGATTTGGCAAGTGAAGGTGAAAGGCCATTTTATTAATTCACCCTTCATTTTAACACCATCAGATCAAGGGTCTGTTGTTTATGATGCCCTCTAACCTGCGAAGGTAAAGCTGGACCAAAGTACGTACTCATTAGGCTAGCCATTTAAAATTAAGAGTTCATCGACACCAAGGATCAAATTTTCGGATTTTGTTTTGGTTTCGGTCCCGAAACTGAAATTTTGAACCGAAATTTCGGCTGAAAACTTCAAATACATGCATTTAGAACCGAAATTTTGAGTTTTCAGTTTCATTTCGGTGGGGACCGAAACCAAATCATTTCGGCCAAGATCTTTAGATTTCAGTCAAAATTTTGAACCATGGTCGACACATCCGTATGATTGCATGACTTGCACGGAAGTTCATGCAAGTATGTGGTGGATTGCTTTATTGCACATGATGAGTGGGACACCCATTGTGGACTAACTCGAAAATTTGAACCATGGTCGACACGTCCGTATGATTGCATGACTTGCACGGAAGATCATGCAAGTATGTGGTGGACTGCTTTTATTGCACATGATGAGTGGGACACCCATTGTGGACTAACTCTAAGGCTGCATTTGGGTTAGTTTTTTTGGGGGCAAAGAGCAGCTCTTTCACTTTTTGGCTTTGGCAAAGAACTACTTTTACATTTGGTAATACAACTCATTGTCTCATTTGCTTTGACAGAGGGCTATTTTAAGTGATAAAACTGCTCTATGCCAGCTTTATCTCAAAGTAAATTTTATCTACTTTGACAGAGAGCAGGTAAATAGTTGTTTCTGCTCTTATAAGAAGCTAACCCAAATAATTGGAAAGCTGCACTCGGACATGTGACCTTGAGGTTACAATATTGTCAACCTTCCGTTGTGCCCAAACCCAAAGTAACACGACCTTCGACTAGGTAGCTGTAAATGCACCCATCGAATCTTGCTGGGCACCTACACTAAAAATTATTGATTGCTTTAACTCAAATGATGGAGATTTTTTTTGGCTCCAATCTTCCACAAGGGCTCTTGAGATCATGATGCAACTATTATATGGTCAATTTTTTATTCCACAGGGCACACATTCCAAAAATGTAGCCCCAAAAGTCACGTTTGAGCGTGATGGGTGCCATGTGATTTTAGCGGCACTTTTTTGGGATCTGTGCTACATGGAATCGAAAACTAACCATCGGATAGGTGTGTCATAATCTCAAGATCCGTTGTCTTAAAAGATTAGAGCGAAAACTGATCTCTATTGTCTATTTAAAGCAATTAGTAGTTTCTAGTGCAAGTGTCCAACAAAATTTGGTGGGTGGGTTTAAAGGTACCCTAATGACTATTAGTCTTTAATGTTGTAATTCGAGAAGGGAGAGTTACGTCGGGTGAGAGGAAAGCATTATCTTTTTTTAAGGCCTACGAAAATTCCAAAAATCTCTTTTTTCCCTAAATTACCACTCAGTTTTCTCGTACATACGTGCATAATGTCTCATGTGCATTCTACAAGTACTATAAAATAATATTATCCAAAATCCTTTTTATTTATTTTTAATAAATAACAAAAATCTTGTTAGATGCAAGGTTTAAAGGACAAAGTTAGTAGGCCATATCAATGGACTGCTGATGTGGTGCGATGCAAGTGCATTGGGGGCCCAACAATGCACATCGGGGAGTCACTTATATCACACCTCGTAAGCATCCGTCGAATCACCTCGTAAGCATCCGTCAAATGATTTGCTGTTTCCTATCCATTCATTATAATCTTTCCGATTTAAATCCAAGCTTTTAATTTTTCTATCAGCTTTTTTTATTTAACGTCTTTTTTTATCTCAAAAAATGCAAATTACAAAATAATTGGAATCGATAATGATACAAATATTCTTGTCATTTCAAAAAAAAAAAAAAAAAAATCGTCTCATCCCATGCAAGTCCCCCTTCTCGCATTATAAATAGCAGAGATAAGTAACATTTCACAAATATTTGCAACTCAAGCTAAATCATTTTGTAATTAATATTATTTTAATTTTTTTAGGGATTGCGCATCCAATGGATATCCTAAAATGGGCTTTGGTCAGGTCCAATTGGTTGAGCTCTAAATGTGGTTCAACTTATTTTGAGACCATTGGATGCAAGGGAATTTTGACTTTTTATTAATAAAAAACATTTGCTTTGGGAACCCTTGAGTAAAAGGTATTAATATTGGTTAAATCACATTTAGAGTTCAACCAAGTCCCCCTGACTGGAGCCCCCTAAAATAATAATTAGTAATAATAATAATGATAGTGATGGTGATGATGGTTATATTATTGATGAAGACTAGGCATGTTCCATTCCAGTCCCCTAAAATAATAATTAGTAACAATAATAATGGTAGTGATGGTGATGATGGTTATATTATTGATGAAGACTAGGCATGTTCCATTTCTTTATTAAATTACTTAAAACAGCATTTCAAATACAAATGTATGTCGAAACCCCTACCCCCTCACACACGCCCTTTTAAGCCATATGGGTGTGGCTTATGACAAGTTTTGACAAATCCAAGTTTTTTAAGTAAGAGAACATTATATAACCTTTTTCTAGCTCAAAAATATGCCTAGAAGAGAATCTGTACCATCAAATCTTAAGACTTCAATATAAAACGCTATGTTTGATATAAATAATGATCCATATTAAACTTTCCAAATCGAATAGTTCAAACTCTCTCATAAGCGTACTTTTTTTAGGTAGGTGATCTTCATATAGGGTTTAGCGACTTTCATAATTTGAATTGGCCAACAAGTTTGTCATGAGGTGGGATTGCCTCCTTCACCAAATCAAGATTCATGAACGTAGCAAGCCATGAGAAGAGGAGTGAATACTTTTCAGGATTGAGGTACGAAAAATCGAAAACTTTTTCGGAAGTTCGGAAGGAGCATAGGACGGACCGATGACGATGTCGAGAAACCCGGGTAGCTGGCCAATAAAAAATGGGGTCCTGCTGGAGAAATCTTTCTCAAGGCCTTCTTCCAACGCCGTTAGGTTCTCAATGAAGTCCTTCTTAGCTTTTTCATGCTCTTCCCCTTTGCTTTTCATAACGAGTTGGCCACTCGGGATCACCTGAATCAATGATTTGATAATATTAGGCCTGCAAATAATAATTGACCAGTTAAACTATTTAGGTACACTCTAAAGGGGTTCTAGGCTTCTAACCATGGGAGGCTGCTACTATTTTAAATGGTTCACCAATGAAGTATAATTCTCTCGTGCCCGACTTAAAATGTTTTAGAAAAACGGTGCTTTTATAGATTTTAGAACTTCAGAAAATCGTGAAAACACTATTTTTTTGTAAGAAAAATTATCGTGGCATCGGATCCTTGAGATGAATGCCAGGTGGGGCCAACTAGTTCGAACACAAGGATAATAACGCATGTCTCTAAAGTCGTAAGTTCCAATAGTGACTCCTCTTATGCAATAAGAGGATGACCTATAAGGTGTGCAATCCATGGAATAGTCGTGAGAGAGGATTAAAATAGTGTTGTTTTCGGTTTCAGGCATGACCCAAACCCAAAATTTGAGGAAGAGTTTTGGCCAAAAATTTTCCCAACATATATATTTTGACCGCAATTTCGGTTTAGTCGAAACCGATACATTTCGGCGTTAATCTGCATTTTCAGCCGAAATTTTGAACCATGCTCGTGACACAACTGGGCTTAGGACATTGCTGAGGGATTAGCTACGCGTAAGCTTGGGATGCCGTAAATTATATAAAAAAATATTGCTTTTCCCACCATAGCTAAAAAATTTGGTACATTAAAAATAAACACAGATATGGGGAAAAAGAACGCAGAACAGAAACTAGTAAACTCACCATTTGGTCAAAAAAGTTAGCCCAGAAGCGAACCATGGCTCGTTTATAAGGATCCTCTGGAAGTAAGGGAGTGCCCTTCCACTTGTCTTCAATGTATTCAAGAATGACCATTGACTCGGCAATGGGTCTTCCATTGTGGACCAAGACAAGGATCTTTTTATGAACTGGGTTGTATTGAAGGAGCAGTTGGCTCTTCTTCTACATTTTCATAGGGTATCCCCTTGGCTTCTTGCCTTGGCAAATTTCTCTGTTGCTCTATTGCAAAAGTCTCTTATCTTCAACCTCGACGTTCTCACATTTCATACATATTTATAGTGAAAATGGCATGGGCGTGAAGAAAACGAGACACCATGTGGTCTCAAGTCTTAACGAAGGAACGAAAATATGAGCCAACCAATCTTGACGAATGAGTAAAGACTAGGAAAATTTTAACAAAGGAAGCCAATCTCTACTAATGAGTAATGACCATGGTATCAAATATCGGCTTATACCGATACATATCTGGGATATATATCGATTTTTAGTAAACCAATATATATCGATGCCGATACGTATATGGTATCACTCAGCTATTAAGCTTTTTCTTTTCTCGCTTGTGAGTGGGACTGCTGCCATGATTGTGAGTGCTGTACTTGTCTATTTTTTTGCACGTAATGACGTGACATGAGTACATGATTGCTTTACTAGTTTTAATGGAATCAAAGGAAGGGTAACTCTAGTCACGCACACTGATTTAGTGAAAGAGTCCCTTGAAAATCGTTGATTGCATAGGATCAGATGATATAGGTCGTACTTCATCCAAATATTTCACAAAATGGATCTTGGGATCATGAATTACCTATCAGACGGTCAATATTTGATTACATGTGTCACAGATCTCCAAAAAATACCCTTTAAATCATATGGCACACGTCACGCTCAAACGCGATTTTTAGGCCACTTTTTGGGATCTATAATTCGTGAAAAAAAGAACCTACCGTTTGATAGGTGCACCGTGATCCCAAGATCTATTATGTCGAAAATCTAGGTAAAACACGACCTCCATCATCTAATTCTGTGCAATCAACACTCAACAACTTTAAGGGATGTAAGATGTTGGCCCTTTTGGTAAATAGGTGGGTGCTAATATAGTTAGCCATCATATTTCAAAGTTTCCTAATTCTCGGCAGATGATGATGGTAGGACTTGTGGCCGAATAAAATTGCAACTTTTATATTCTTTTTTAATTTTTGACATTTAAAATATATTAGAATTTTTTTTTATAATTTTTAACATTTAAAATATATTAGTAAATATAAATGCCTGCCACTTCAGCCGAATAAAAGTGCAACTTATATATATATATTTTAAAATTTTTGACACTTAAAATATACTAGTAAATATAAATTGCAGGCCATATGCACCGGATATGGTGCTTAGTGTTAAAATAGGCCGATACGTATTAGTATCGGCCGATACGTATTGGTATCAGCCAATTTGTATCTGCCTCGAGCAAACCGATACCCGAGACTGATACCTATTTTGATACCCTTGATAATGACAATAACTGAGTAGGAAAATAAGACTTTTTAACAAATCACAAATAAGAGGCCAAGGACCATGCGCCCCAGCCTAGAGAAATCTCTACACCCACTATAAGTTGGCCACCATGTTACGTCCATCATGAGGATCAGGTTCCACGACAATTTAGGCGAGGTCGATCAGATCCCATTAAAAAAAATAAAAATTGTCTTTATGATTCTTTCACCATTAAAAATATGGCCAAAGTTAGAGAAAATAAATGCCCCAAAGTTAAATAGTCAAAGATAATATATATATATATATATCCCATGACCGATCGACCAAAAACGGGAGTTGTTTTGGGTTGATTATATCATGTGGCATGTGAAATGCAACCAGGTGCATAGGTCATCCTGTGCGCCAGGGACCATACTCTAAGTTGGAAACCTATAATATTAATGGGTTTTGGTTGGGTCCAATTGGTTGAACTCGAAATGGGTTTCAACTGTTTCGGAACCGTTGGATGCAAGCAGTCCAAAAGTGGATGTCATTATAAAGGTTTAAGTTAAGATTCCTTGCATCCAACGGTTCCATAATCAGTTGAACCAAACATAAAAGATTAACCAATTGGACATGACCAAAGCCCTAATATTAATAGAAGCCAAATATATCAATACAAGTACGGCTCGAAATGGCCCAGATTTTGGCATGGATTTGGACCTAAAATTGTTGGATAAGTGGTAAATGTGGGTAGTTACTAAGATTGTGGGTATAATTGTGAGTAAGTGTTAAATGTGGGTAGTTACTGAGATTGTGGGTATAGTAGTGGGTAAGTGTTAAATGTGAATAATTACTAAGATTGTGGGTATAATTGTGAGTAAGTGCTAAATATGGGTAGTTACTAAGATTGTGGGTAGAATAGTGGGTAAGTGCTAAGTGTATGGTAGTTATGTTTAAGTCTATATAAGGATCATCTTGTATGTATTTTATGCAAGTAAATTGAATAGAAAGTTTGCTTCTTCATTTATTTAGTTTTTTTTTCTCTCATTCTATCAGTGGTATCAGAGACAAGTTTGAGTTTCGAGGAGAGAAAAAGTGAAATTGATGACTTCCGAAAGTTTTGTACAGCCAGCCGTTCCACGCTTTGATGGTCACTATGACCATTAGAGCATGCTCATGGAGAACTTCTTGAGGTCCAAAGAATATTGGACGGTTGTTGTTTCTGGAGTAGCAGAATCAGCAGAAGGTGTTGTGCTGACAGATGCGCAAAAGACAGAGCTCGAAGGACTGAAGTTAAAAGATCTTAAAGCAAATAATTATCTCTTCCAATCAATTGATCGTTCAATCTTGGAAACCATTCTTTGCAAAGACACGACTAAACATATTTGGGACTCCATGAAGAAGAAGTACCAAGGTACGGCGAGGGCTAAGAGGCAACAGCTTCAAGCACTTCGTTCGGAGTTCGAAATACTTCGAATGAAGTCAGGAGAATCAGTTACAAACTATTTTTCAAGAACGATGACAATCGTTAACAAGATGCGGATCCATGGCGACAAGACAGAGGATGTTCTCATTGTTGAGAAGATTCTTCGATCCTTGACACTAAAATTTAATTTTGTTGTCTGTGCTATAGAAGAAGCTAATGATGTTGGTTTACTATCAATTGATGAATTACAAAGTTCTTTGTTGGCTCATGAGCAAAAACTTAATCAGACGGAAAAAGAAGAACAAGCATTGAAGGCCTTTTCAGAAAATCACTCTACACCTAGTAGAGCTGATAGAGGATGAGGAAGAGGCAGAGGTCGAGGTAGAGGAGGCAGATACAACAATGATCGTGGGAACCAACAACAAAATCATCATCATCAAGAAAGTCAATTTCAAGGAAGAGGCAGAGGACGTGGAGGCCACTACTCAACAACTTATAGATCAAAGTCAGCAGACAAGTCAAATGTTGAATGTTTCAGATGTCACAGGTATGGCCATTATAAATCAGAATGTCAAACTGATTTGAACAAACATAGTGGAGATTAAACTAACTTTGCAGAAAAGGAAGAAGATGTGTCTCTGTTGATGCTGTGTCACGTGAAGGAAGAATCTCAACAAAACATGTGGTATTTAGACACTGGTTGTAGCAATCACATGTGTGGAGAGAAGGATGCATTTTCTGACATGGATGAATCATTTCGCAGCTCTGTTAAGTTTGGTGACAACTCTACAATTTCAGTTATGAGAAAAGGAAAGGTAACAATCCAAACCAAAGAAAATTGTCATCAGTCGTGATGTATTTGATGAAAAAAGCACCTGGTCATGGAATCAAAATGACGTTAAAGAAAATATTCCAGCAGATTTCGATGATGATGAGAAAGGGCAGCAACCTATGGAGAATGAGCAAGAAGAGGAAATCACTCAAAATGTTCCAACTGATCAAAGCCCACTTGCAGTTGAATCACAAAGGCCTCAACGTGTTCGAAGAAGACCATCATGGATGACTAATTATGATGTAACCGGAGTTGACCAAGGTGATAATTTACTTACATATTTTACTTTGTTTTCAGATTGTGATCCTACCATTTTTGAAGTGGTTGTCAAAGAACCAAAATGGAGAAAGGCTATGGATGCTGAAATTATAGCCATTGAAAGAAATGATATATGGGAGTTATGTGATCTTCCAAAAGGGCAGAAGACAATTGGTGTAAAGTGGGTTTACAAGACAAAGTTGAAAGAAAATGGTGAAGTTGACAAGCACAAGGCACGCCTGGTAGCTAAGGGCTACAAGCAGAAGTTTGGTGTTGATTATAAAGAAGTCTTTGCTCCGGTTGCAAGGCATTGTACAATCAGAGTGGTGATTGCTATGGCAGCTCAAAATTCATGGCCTATCTTCCAGTTGGACGTGAAATCAACATTCCTCCACGGAGATTTGAAAGAAGAGGTATTTATCGATCTACCTCCTAGTTATGTAAAAGTTGGCAATGAGCATAAAGTGTATAAGTTAAAGAAAGCTCTATATGGATTAAAACAAGCTCCACGGGCTTGGTATAATCATATAGAAACCTATTTTTTGAAGGAAGGATTTCAAAAATGTCCTTACGAACATACACTTTTTTATAAAGATTGAAGATGAGGGAAAAATGCTTATTGTCTGCTTATATGTAGATGATTTAATCTACACTGGAAATAATACAACCATATTTGGTAGTTTTAAGAAATCCATGATGGTTGAATTTGAGATGCCTGATCTTAGCATGATGCATTACTTTCTCGGCATTGAAGTGGTGCAGTCTTTTACTGGAATTTTTATTTCTCAAAAGAAGTGTGTGCAAGAAATCTTGGGATGTGTTTTATGAAGGATTGCAATCCTGTAAATACTCCATCTGAATTTGGTATGAAGCTAAACAAAGATAATGGAGGAAAGAAGGTTGACGACACTCTTTACAAACAAATAGTGGGGAGTTTAATATATTTGACGGCAACAAGACCTGATATAAAGTATGCTGTAAGTGTGATTAGCAGGTACATGGAATGTCCTACAGAGATTCATCTCTTGGCTGCAAAACGAATTTTTCGATACTTGCAAGGTACAAAGGAATTTGGCTTGTTCTACAAAAATAGAGAAATAATGATCTGCTTGGTTTCACAGATAGCGATTATGCAGAGATTTAGATGATCGAAAAAGCACATCCGATATGTTTTCAAGATGGGGACAGAGTCGCTTTTCATGATCATCAAAGAAGTAATCTATTGTCACATTATCATCCACCGAAAATTTGAATTTGTTGTCGCGCTTGTCAAGCTATTTGGCTAAAGAAAATCCTTAAAGAGCTGCATTTCAAGGAGGATCGACCTACTCAGATTTATTGTGACAACAATTCAGCAATAAAGCTTTCAAAAAACCCAGTTTTACATGGTCGAAGCAAACATATAGATGTGAAGTATCATTTCTTGAGGGATCTCACGAATCATGGAGTCATTAATCTTATTTACTGCAGAAGTGAAGACCAGATCGCTGATATTCTAACCAAACCTCTCAAGCTTCCTGCATTTCAGAAGCTCAGGAAGCTACTCGGTGTTTGTACTTCAAATGTTATTGAATAGAAAGTTTGCTTCTTCATTTATTTAGTTTTTCTTTTCTCTTCTTCTATCAAAAATAGCAAGTTTTTTCGGTGTGTAAACTCGGGTCCAACCCAGTTTTTTATCCATATAAATATCCTTACTACTATTAAAAGCACGAATAACTTTTCAATTTCTGTCAATTTTGTATTTTCATACTTCTGGAATAAAATACCCCTCATTAACCTAATCTACCCCTAAAATAACTCTTTATATATCCCTATAGCTTACTAAAGAAAATACAATCTCAATTCCATTGCAAAACTTTTTTCTTTATTTCATAAATATCTCTTAAAATCACTCCACAATTTTATTTAAAATCTCCTAAAATATTTCTTGTTTAAAACTAGATGTTTATGTGAGAAAAAATTGTATATCTTTTCCTTCCTTATTTTTGACACCTTCAAAGAAACCCACTAAGTTAAAGAGAATTAACAATTTTGCTATAAACTATTTTTATTAGCAAAAATTTAGCTAAAAAAACTTTTTTCAACCCACGATGCTGACTAAAAATCTTAAAAGGATTTGTATATCTTACGATTATATAAAAGTAAAAATAGTTTCTATCACATTTTGTAATACCAAAAATACCATTTTAAAAGTAGTTAAAGGACGGTGCTTTCTTAATCTAAGTAAGCATCCCAGCTAAAAGGGACTCCTGGGTTGTGTGGGAGTCTGCCACATGGTGCACGCTCCCTTATAATTATATTAGATATTAATCACTTAAAAAATCTAACCACCTCAGAAGCATTAAGAGAATCTCATCGAATTAACAATTTTGCCATAAACTATTTTTATTAGCAAAAATTTAGCTGAAAAAACTTTTTTCAACCCACGATGCTAGCTAAAAATCTTACAAAGATTTGTATATCTTATTATTATATAAAAGTAAAAATAGTTTCTCTCACATTTTGTAATACCAAAAATACCATTTTAAAAATAGTTAAAGGACGGTGCTTTCCTAATCTAAGTAAGCATCCCAGCTAAAAGGGACTCCTGGGTTGTATGGGAGTCTGTCACGTGGTGCACTCTCCCTTATGATTATATTAGATATTAATCACTTAAAAAATCCAACCACATCAGAAGCATTTAGAGAATCTCATCGAATTAACAATTTTGTTATAAACTATTTTTGTTAGCAAAAATTTAGCTGAATTTTTTTTTTTCAACCCACTATGCTGGCTAAAAATACCAAAAATACTATTATATAAAAGATTTGTATATCTTACTATTATATAAAAGTAAAAATAGTTTCAACCCATGATGCTGGCTAAAAATCTTAAAAGGATTTGTATATCTTACTATTATATAAAAGTAAAAAATAGTTTCTGTCACATTTTGTAATACCAAAAATACTATTTTAAAAATAGTTAAAGGACGGTGCTTTCCTAATCTAAGTAAGCATCCCAGCTAAAAGGGACTCCTGGGTTGTATGGGAGTTTGCCACGTGGTGCACTCTCCCTTATGATTATATTAGATATTAATCACTTAAAAAATTCAACCACATCAGAAGCATTTAGAGAATCTCATCGAATTAACAATTTTGCTATAAACAATTTTTATTAGCAAAAATTTAGCTGAAAAAACTTTTTTCAACCCACGATACTGGCTAAAAATCTTAAAAAGATTTGTATATCTTACTATTATATAAAAGTAAAAATAGTTTCTGTCACATTTTGTAATACCAAAAATACCATTTTAAAAATAGTTAAAGGACGATGCGTTCCTAATCTAAGTAAGCATCCCAGCTAAAAGGGACTCCTGGGTTGTATGGGAGTCTGCCACGTGGTGAATTCTCCCTTATGATTATGTTAGATATTAATCACTTAAAAAATTCAATCACATCAGAAGCATTCAGAGAATCTCATCGAATTAATAATTTTGCTATAAACTATTTTTATTAGCAAAAATTTAGTTGAAAAAACTTTTTTCAACCCACGATGCTGGCTAAAAATCTTAAAAGGATTTGTATATCTTACTATTATATAAAAGTAAAAAATAGTTTCTGTCACATTTTGTAATACCAAAAATACCATTTTAAAAATAGTTAAAGGGCGGTGCTTTCCTAATCTAAGTAAGCATCCCAGCTAAAAGGGACTCATGGGTTGTATGGGAGTCTGCCACGTGGTGCACTCTCCCTTATGATTATATTAGATATTAATCACTTAAAAAATCTAACCACATTAGAAGCATTCAGAGAATCTCATTGAATTAACAATTTTGCTATAAACAATTTTTATTAGCAAAAATTTAGTTGAAAAAACTTTTTTCAACCCACGATGCTGGCTAAAAATCTTAAAAAGATTTGTATATCTTACTATTATATAAAAAGTAAAAATAGTTTTTATCACATTTTGTAATACCAAAAATACCATTTTAAAAATACTTAAAGGACGGTGCTTGCCTAATCTAAGTAAGCATCCCAGCTAAAAGGTACTCCTTGGTTGTATGGGAGTCTGCCATGTGGTGCACTCTCCCTTATGATTATATTAGATATTAATCACTTAAATAATCCAACCACATCAGAAGCATTCAGAGAATCTCATCGAATTAAAATAACTAGAAACCCTAGCAATAAAAGTTAAAAAAATAGAAATTCAAATCGATCCATAGACAAACCTAATTGAAGAATACCTGTTGCATTTTCAATGCCCTATCAGATTTAAATAAAAAAGAAAAATAGAAATCGAAGCATCAGAGAAGTCAAACAACTCGCGTGGACCTTGGCTCAGCTTCGGACCTTGGCTCGGCCAAGTGTCCAATCTGCTTGCATCCTCATTGTACGGTATTAATATACTGATATAATACTAAGCACTTACAACTTACGTATATGATGTTGCACATCTTTATAATCCAAGGTCATAGAATTGATGGCATTAAATTGAAAATTTTGTTGAATCATTTATAAAAAATAAAAAAATAATTGTTGGATCGTTAACACTGATGGAATTGAGTGAATAAAGTTTGGATTATAAAGTTTGGTTGTCACTTGCCACATATTCACAGATATCAGAGCCCTATAAATATGTGCAACCCAATATTTTTTAGACTAGATTAATTATGACAACACTGGCGAGAGTCAATCACATAAAGTCAAAAGATCCAAAAGTTGGTATAAGGTAATGGACGCAGTCACTCGCTAAAAGTGTGAGCGAATAGAAAATAGTAGACTTTCACGTGAATTCTAATGTATAGATGAACTTATGTATTCAAACCATAGATCATATGTCATGTGACACCTGATTCCAAGTTATGCATTTTTTTGAGATCGTGTGTATTGTCGCATGTTATCTATTAAAAAAAATTAAAACTTTTTTGTCGTCTAGACTTCAACCAAAGTTTGGATACTGCCTCATACATCATAGCACATTGAATTTCTTAATATCTTATAAAAACAAATATTTTTTATATAAAAATTTGACACAGAACATGAACTCCATCATTAGATTCATCACAATCGAAGATCGTCAAGGATTTGGCATGGAACACGATCTCTATCATCTAGATTTGCATGATATCATTAATTCTTTATGGCCTTTGATTGCATTAAATCCGATAATAAGAACATGTTTCACGTCAAATTTTGAACTGAAAATTTCATATGTTGTTTCCACGTGGCACAAATCTCAAAAAGTGGTTGAGCACCTAATTACTCAAGATGCTTAGGTAATACCAACTCATGCCCCTATACCAAAATTCTTGCTCGAAACCGAAATTTTGAAATTTCGGCCAAATATTTTTTTTTTTTTTTTTTTTTCCGAAGGAGCAAAATATCAGCCAAAATTTCAATCAAATTTTGATTTCGGACAAATTATCAGGCAAGTAACACTTGAAATAACTTCATCTATGTCATCCACTTAGAAGCTCAATCTGTGAATCGATCAACGAATCACTGGATCTTGAACAGACAGGATCAAAATATAATCTATAATCTATAATCTATACTACTCTTAAAAGTGAAAATAGCAATTAAAACTTCATGTAAATTTAGAAGTTCTAGGTACAAAATACCCCTCAATCTAAAAATGCCTTTCATTGTTGCCAATTTAAGTTTATCTAAAATACTTTCAATACCCTAATAAAAAAAAATAAAAAAACTTCCTATATTTTCTCCACCTTCTTTCTTAATCCTTGTACCAATAAAACTCTAAAATGATATTATAAGAGTCTATGACTCATCCCCACACTTTCTTAATCCCTATACAAATAAAACTCTAAAATGATATTATAAGAGTTTATGACTCATCTCCACTACTAAGTTATCTTATTACGTATGATTCATGCTCGAACTTGATCCGAGGGGTCAAGCTCATATGCTCGACCTGATTAAAAAATTAAGTCAACCAATTAAATCAAATCAGCCTGATAATTTTTTGATTGGTGTTACCGGCACACCACTTTATGTTACAGCTACCGTATTCAATGAATAAAAACTGTTGAAAATGAGAGGACATCCACGGTCCAAAATGTGGTCAAACAGTAAAAAATTCAATACGCTATGATGTGTGAGACAATATCCAAACTTTGGTTGAAGTTTAGACCACAAAAAAAAAAAAAAAATTTAATAGATGACATGTGACATTGCACACGATGCCAAAAAAGGCACTATCTTGGAATCAGGTGTCACACGACATATGATCTGAGGTTTGAATGCATAAGTTGATCCATAGATTAGAATCCATAGACCTATTCCATTTTATAAATTTATTATTATTTTTATGATTTTATTGAGCAACACGTGCAAAGCACGTGCATGTTTACTAGTATAATATAAAATTATATATACTAGTGATAAATTTATAATAAATTAAAGGGTATTTTTCTGAATGGGATGATATTAAGTGCTAGAACAGTTTATTCTTTGAAGAATTTTGTGAAATGCCATAAAAAATACTAACCCTACTATAGAAGGTTTTAAAATTATTAAAGAGTCTTCAATTAACATAACAAAACTTGATTTATAATAAGTTTAACTAATTTTATTTTTTTTACTAAAAAAGATTTAGCTTGAAAAAAAGTCGGCACCGCATCCTGTACTCGGCCTTGCCTGTTAGAGTTGGGGGGCTTAGGTTGAATACTTCTATGCCCGAGCTAGGGGCATGTTGAGAAAAATGAAACTAGGCCTGAGCAGGGCCAGGCCGAGTTTAACCTTTAGTCAACACTAACCTGCATTACTTGATTTTTAAAGCTAATTGATGTGGCATGTAACCAATAAGAGCTCAAGTAATGGAATTATATCCCATCATTGAGTTAGGAGATCATTTACCTTATTGGAAATCTTGAAATGTGACTGACGTCAAATAAAATTTATGTTTATATTTAATTTATATTTAAGTTACACTGACTCAATTCATTTTTCTAAAAGTGTCCTTAACATTTTGTGAAAGTCATTATACTCAAATCTGATTTTAAGGACACCTTTTTTAGATATGTGCCACGTGAAATGAAATAACTTATTGTTTGATAGTACACCCATATTCTCAAGAAACATCTTACGAAAAATTGAGACAAACAATAATCTCCATCATCTAATTCAAATCAATCAACGAATTTCAACATTAGTTAATAGAGAATCTTTTCTTATGCAAGAGAGCATGCAAAACTGAATTAAGATTAAGATTAGGATCATTATGACTGTGATTATCATTATCTCCTCGTGTGAACATGGTAAATGGCAAAAGTCTATTTATAGACTCACAAGGTTAGTAAAATAAATATCAAGATATTCGACAAATGTAGTCTCCCATCTTCTATCTTCTTTTCCATAAAACTCTTCTATAATAAGAGTGTTTAGATTTTCTCCATGGAATTAGAGCCCTGGTGGCTATCGCCTTCTTTGATCCTTGGTTTTTTAGGTTATAACTCCAATAAATACTCATCCAAGCTTCATGCTCTCATTATCTTTGTCAAATTAAGATCTCTTTAAAGAGATTTGTATCGTATCATTCGTCATCAATCTCTCATGGGAGAAATTATGACAGAGTTGATCTAGTGGGCCACTGCCTCCGATAGATTCAGACAGGCGGCAGTGAACACCAACAAGCACGACATTTTTCGGCCTTTTCTCAATAAGATCGTTAGGAAGATCTAATATATATTTTTTTAAACCGATCGCACTAATCTTTTTCGAAGGAAAATCTTTCGGGTTGTTGAATAGCTGAATTAAGATTAGGATTAGGATCCTTATAATTGTGGATATATCTCCTCGTGTGAACATTGTAAACTGTGCTGCAGTTAGATTAGCTTTGTCATTCCTGTAAATGTCGGAAAGCCACTTAATTTTAAAAGTTTATTTATAGACTCACACGATTAGTAAAATAAATATTAAGATATTCATATTCTATTTTCTCTTCCTCCCTCTTCTCACTTTAATCTTTTTCTTTACCTTTAGTATTTAATTTTAATAAAACTTTTCTACCATGAGAGTGTTTAGATTTTCTTCATGGGTGAACTTAAAGATTGGGTTGGCCAAGTTGTTCAATGGCGGTACCGGGATCCCTATCGCAATTATTTTTTCTTTTTATGATATCTTATTCACTCCTTGATCACCAATGCCAAAATCTTAAATTGTCGTTGATTTTTTGTTGAAGTCAAAGGTATGCGGTAATAATTATTTTTAAATAAAAAATAAAAGCCTTAATTTATTACTTAAAATATAATTATTTTATTTTCAGAATCATTAAATGACTTTTTAGTGGGAATTGCTTCTCTTTTAAAATTGTTTAATTATTACTATTGTTTTTTATTTTGTGATTGCGATTTGATAAAAGTAAGTGTGACAAAAATTATTATTATCTTATGTCTATAAGGGATCCCCCATCAAAAAAATCCTCCTTCTGCCACTGAAATTGATGAATTTAAAGGTACCCTTAAACAAATAGACGACCGGTTGAATATCTTGGTGCCCAAGGAAGATTTTGATTAATAAAGAGAATCGTTATGCATTGTCAAAGGATGATGTTGCTTCCTCTACAGCCTAAACGGCTTATTCATAGTCCCAGTGAACCGTGTTTCAAGGTTCAGACCCAAGGTTGCAAATCGGGTACATGTATCTGTTATTGAAGGACCGATACGTATCGATCTCAGAAGATACACTGATATGGTAAATTATTATTCGTTTTTATTTGAAAAACTCTGAAAAATGTTATAGACTAATAGTCTTAAAATTTATAAGTATCCTAAAACACTTATATTTAAACAATTGGATAATTTTTTTAGATAAAAAAAAATTAAAAGAAAATAAAAAATTCAAAATTTGGTAGGTATTAGACGATACCCAAGCCATATCGGTCGAGACTCGATACGTATAAGCCGGTACTGATCCTACTACAATACTGGTATTTGGGTAGTATCTGTATCGGTTGGCCAAAATACCGATATGTATCAGTATTGGCCGATACTTGATACCTTGGATGATACACATTTAAAAAAAAATGGAAAACTTACCCAGAAACGGCTAGTTTTATGAACCTACATTTGCAGACAATTCAAATGAGTTCCCTTCTCTTTCAAACTTCACAAATGCCCATTTCAATTTCATCTCGCAGATTTATCTCCACTCTCAGTGTTCTAAAAAACCCATTAATTTCTCAAAGCAAACACAGAGAAAATGTTACCTTTTCCAACAATCCATATCATTTTTTCAGTCACCACACCAGAAACAGAAAGCCCACAATCACAGAAACAAAAATAATCCATGCCCGGATCACCAAAACACCCCTTCTTCAATCCAACATCTTCGCTAACTTAGGAGTCTTCTGGACATAGATTCAGACACTCTAAAATCCATCGAATTTCCTTGCATACAGATTTGAGGATTCTCAAGTACAAATTTGGTACTTCAACAAATCAAGTTTTCTAGGGTGATCCTCTACTGTTACAAAGTAACAGATCACAACCAAGAGATTGAGCTTATTGTATCCTGGAAACATCTTGCTGTAACCCTTTTGCAAACTTACGGATTTACTCAAGTTGGGAGCAAATAACGTTTTAAAGATAGCAACTACGTGCCTCAAGTCCAATTTCTCTTGCTCACTTTCACTATTTTCGGATTTCTAATCGTAATATTTCTAACAAAATCACATTTACAGTTCAACCAATTGGACTTGTCTGAAGTCCTAAAATAATAATTAGTAATAATAACAATGGTCGTAGCCGTGATTATGGTTATAATGATGAATAATAGACATGTTCAATTTCTTCATTAAATTACTAAACCAACATTTCAAATACAAGACTGACGAAACAACTACCCCTCACACACTCCTTTTAAGTCATATTGTGGTGCCCTATGACAAGTTTTGACCAATCCAAATTTTAAAGAGGCAGAACGTCATATAACCAAGGATCAAAATTTCGGTTTCCCAATACGTATCATCCGAGCTCAAAACCGATATGTATCGGTACCGGACGATACTGAACAATACATTCAATGTATCGTTCAGTATAATGTATGAGAATGAACGATACGGTACATTGAATGTACCGTATTGTTCATGTCCGATACCAATGCGTATCGGTATCGGACAAAATTTTGATCCATGCATATAACCTTTGCCCAACTCAAAAATATGCCTAGAAGAGAATCCGTACTATCAAATCTTAGTGCTTCAATATAAACGCAAGGCTAGATATAAATAATGATTCATATTAATCTTTCCAAATCGAATAGTTCGAAATCTCTCATAAGCGTACTTTTTGAGTTTGGTGATCTTCATATAAGGTTTAGCGACTTATATAATTTGAATTGGCCAAAAAAATCTACTACCTGGAGTCCCAAAGTGGGAGAGTGAGAGCCTTATTTTAGACCTAAGGTGAGCTTCCATTAACCTTAATTCTTAAAGGACCTTTAAATGGTCCTTATATTCATACTATGGGGCCCTGAAGAAGCATTTCTCGCAGCTTTTGGATATATGCAACAAGTTTGTCATGAGGTGGGATTGCCTCCTTCACCAAATCAAGATTTATGAATGTAGCAATCCATGAGAAGAGGAGTGGATGCTTTTGAGGATCGAGGTACGTAAAACCGACAACTTTTTCGACAGCTCGGAAGGAGCATAAGACCGAACCGATGACGATATCGAGAAACCCTGGTAGCTGGCCATTAAAAAATGGGGTCCTGCTGGAGAAATCTTTCTCAAGGCCTTGTTCCAACACCGTTAGGTTCTCAATGAAGTCCTTCTTGGCTTTTTCATGCTCTTCCCCTTTGCTTTTCATAACGAGTTGGCCACTCGGGATCACCTGAATCAATGATTTGATAGTATTAGGCCTGCAAATAATAATTGACCAGTTAAACTATTTAGCTACTCTGGAGGGGTTCTAGCTAGGCTTCTAATGCTGAGAGGCTGCTACTAGTTTAAATGGTTCACCAATGAAGTGTGCTTGTTAAATGGTGAAATAGAAATATTGTACGTGTCAACCATTTCAAAGGGCGAAAGGTAATAGATTCACTTGTACATAACAGCAGTTGTATACTTCTAAGTTTGTAGCAACTGCTTTACACATAAATCTTATTGGTTCAAACCCCAAAAGATTGAAACAATACAATAGAACAAAAATGGAGAGGGTAGTTGAGAGATATCATCTATAAGGGTTTACCAGCCCCTAGGATTTTTTAATCTTTTTTTGGGACTATTTTTCCTTTTAAATCTCAGATTTCAGTGGGACACCTGACTTGATGTATTTAAATTTTACACTATTGAACCGTGGATAAATATCATTTTTAAGTTCTTTGGATGGACCTAATCGACCTTAGAAAAGTTATCATGACACCTGATCCTTGAGTTGGATGTCAGGTGGGGCCAACTAGTCCGAATAGTAATGCATATTCCCAAAGTTGTGAGTTCCAATAGTGACTCCTCTTATGCAATAAGAGGATGCCCAGTAAAGTGCGCAATCCGTGAAATACTCGTGATCAAGGATCAAAATAGCGGTTTCATTTTCGATTTCAGGCATGACACCGAAACCCAAAATTTGAACTGAAAATTTGGTTGAAAATTCCCCCTGCATACATATTTTTTTAACCAAAATTTCGGTTCAGCCGAGACCAATACATTTCGGCCGTTAATTTGTTTTATTGGCCGAAATTTTGAACCATGCTCGTGACACAATGGGGCTTAGGACATTGCTGAAGCCTGAGGGGTTAGCTAAGCGTAAGCTTGGGATGCTGGAATTTAAAAAAAAAAAAAATTACTTTTCCTACTATAGCTAAAAAATTTGGTACATTACAAATGAACACAGATTTGCGGGAAAAGGAACACAGAATAGAAACTAGTAAACTCACCTTTTGGTCTAAAAAGTTAGCCCAGAAGCGAACCATGGCTCGTTTATAAGGATCCTCAGGCAGTAGGGGAGTGCCCTTCCACTTGTCTTCAATGTATTCAAGAATGACGATTGACTCAGCAATGGGTCTTCCATTGTGGACCAAGACAGGGATCTTTTTATGAACTGGGTTGTATTGGAGGAGCAGTTGGCTCTTTGCTCGAAGATCCTCTTCTACATATTCATAGGGTATCCCCTTAAACTTAAGGGCCAATTCTACCCTAAGGGAAAAAGGGCTAGAGCAAAACCCATGAACCTTCACTTCCTTCACCTCTCCCATTGATCTCTTGGTTTCTTGCCTTCGCAAATTTCTCTGTTGCGCTATTGCTAAAATCTCTTCTTATCTTCAACATCGAAGTTCTCACATGCTATATTTATAGTGAATATGCCTTGGGGATGAAGAAAACAAGACACTGTATGCTCTTTAAGTCTTAACAAAGGAACAAAAATAATGAGCCAACCAATCTTGACTAATGAGTAATGACAACAGAGTAGGAAAATACGACTTGGACGGCTCGCCTGAGAGTCCCGAATAGGATTCTTAGCTTCAACTCCGAAGTGGGACAAGAAGCTATCTTTCCTCGAGTTTCTTCCGTTCGCAAGCTCAAGTGGGCCCCGCACAAAAAAGACCACTTTCCTCCCCAAAGTAAAGTTTCTCTTTCTGTCCAAAAGTCTCGAAAAAATAAGGTTTCTTACCCAGCGGTGTATACTCCTCCCAAAGTGTTACGCCTGACTGTAGCTCCATCATTTCTGAGTGCCAAAGGTACAAAAAACCTTGTTGGGCACCTACGCTAAAACTCATTGATTGCTTTAACTCAAATGATGGAGATAGTTTTTCACTCCAATCTTCAACAAAAGGGATCATGAGATCATGATACACCTATCAGACTGTAAATTTCAATTCTATGTGACACAAATCCCCAAAAAGTGACCCTAAAATCACATAGCGCACCTCACGCTCAAACGTGACTTTAGGGCTACATTTTTAGGAACTGTGTCATGTAGAAGTGAAAACTAACCTTCTAATAGGTGCACCATGATCTGAAGATCCCTTGTGTGGAGGGTTGGAGAGAACAACGATCCTCATCATCTGATTTTAAAGCAATCACTGATATTTAGAATAGGTGTCAAGCAAGATTCGGTGGGTGCGCTTAAAGCTACCCAATTCAAAATTGATTCATTGGGTGCACTTAAGGCTTCCTTCTCTTCTCCCTTCGTAGCTATGAAGTGACTACACTTGGAGCCCCAGTGTCCATATATGTACTTCTTTTTCCTTATGCACACATTTATAAGAAAGAAGTTTATTTTAAGGGAGCCATTACTTGCACTTGGAAACTTGGCCCTTGCACCAAAGTTAAAAAAGACTTGGTATTTGAGGGACATGTGATGATGAAAATGCAAATTGGGCCGTCCGATTTGAAGTTCATGATCTAGAGATATTTAGTACATAAGATTGGATCAAAACATGATCTTTATCATATGATTTATTACAGTTAACTATTGAATTATGACTATGATTAATCACATGATGAAGATTATGTTTCGTGCTAATCATTTGCAGTTAATATCTTTAAATCATGGATGTTAAATCAAACGATTTAGATGGTGTTTTCAAATAGTAGATGTCACCAAACTTGCAAGTCTTTATTTTAAATTTGGTGCAAGGGCTAAGTTTCCGAGTGCAAGTAATTACTCCCTTGTTTAATTGGGCCCCAACGTTTATAATATTCATGACATTATACTACTATATTGGAGTCATGTATATAATTTAGTAAGCATGCCTCGAGAAATTATATTAAAAAATAAATCCGTCAAATAAGTTTAACCTTGAATGGATGGGTAACCCGTAAAATTTTAGTTAAATTCAAGTATGACGAGTAGTCCGATGATTAACATTTGTACAGCGGTAGCACAATCACCGAGTCAATCAATTATGAACTTTTCAAAAAAGAATTTAAGAACGATTGAGAAATTAGTTTTTCCGAGAAAAATCATGAATCAAAGCAACTCAAGAACACATGAAAAAAGACAGGAATCAGAGTCTGCTAAGAATCAACATGATTCTGAGTTACCAGGATTAAGATTTTTTCTAGGACAAGCCAGGAAACATCTGAACAAGGCCTTAACATATTACAATAAGAGGCCAGGATTATACGCCCCACTGTAGAGAAATCTCTACACCCACTGTGAGTTGGCCACCATGTGGCGTCCATCATGAGGATCCGGTTCTACAACAACTTAGGCGAGGTCGATCAGATCCTATTGAAAAAAATAAAAATTGTCTTTACAACTTTTACACCATTAAAAATATGGTCAAAGTTGGAGAAAATCAGTGCCCCAAAGATTTGAGGCATTACCTTATCTTTGACCAATTAAACGGAGGGCAAAAAAGTCAAAGATAAATTTATATATACTAATGATAAATTTATATAAATTAAACGGTATTTTTCTGAATGCCATGATATTAAATCCTTGAACAGTTTATTCTTTGAAGCATTTTGTGAAATGCCATAAAAATACTAACCCTACCTATAGAAGAACCAACATTTAAAAAATTAAAAAGGAATTTAAGATAATTAAAGAGCCTTCAATTAATATAACAAAACTTGATTTATCATAACTTTTGACTAATTTTATTTCTTTTACTAAAAAAGTTGGCAGCCACTACAAAAAATAAGACTATCAGCGGCAATTTTTTTTAATAAAAAACTGCCGCTATTAGTCCTGTCGCTACAAAAAACTGCCGCTATTAGTCCTGTCGCTACAAAAAACTACCACTATTATTTTTGTAACGGTAGATTTTTGTAGCGACAGGACTAATAGTGACAATTTTTTATTAAAAAAAACTGCCGCTAATAGTCTTATTTTTTGTAGTGAGCGTAGCGCATGCTAGAGTTGGGGCTTAGCTAAGTTGAATTCTTCTATGCCCGAGTTAGGGCCATGCTGAGAAAAAGGAAACTCGGCCTGAGCAGGGCTAGGCCAAGTTTAATCTTTACTTAACACTAACCCGCCCCCCATTGAGAACCCTTATATTATTTGACGGGTATATTTAGCCCTTCCAATAATTGGCTCTATGACACATAAGCCTATGACTTCAACTACCATTGAATATATGTGACATCACTTGATTTTTAAAGCTAATTGATGTGACATGTAACCAATAAGAGCTTAAGTCATAAAATTATATCCAATCACTGAGTTAGGACATCATTTACCTTATTGAAAATCTTGAAATGTAACGTATGTAAAATACTATAATATAGTGTTTAAAATTTATGTTTATAAATTACACAATTGCTGATGACTCAAGTCATTTTTCTAAAAGTGCACCTTCAAATCTGTTTTTAAGGTCACTTTTTTTAGATATGTGCCACGTGAAATGAAATAACTTATTGTTTGATGGCACACTCATAATCTCAAGATATATCTTGAGACAGATTGAGACAAAAAATGATCTTCGTCTGCCACGGCCCAGAATCCTAGCTGATTTCAAGGGCCTAAAATTTCGTGTTATGACACCGCATGCTTGTTAAGGCAATGAACGGACATACAAATAATTTTTAACTCGATTTAGTATATGGATCGAGGCATTTAATAATAACATTTAAAGATAAATGACTCATAAATAAATAACGAAAAACATAAATGACATTAATAAAGTGATTACTTTTAATCATGTATCTAGGATAAAAAATAAACTGATGTTTTCTCATAAAAAGTAAGTGGCCCTTGTAGGGTAAATGGGCCTGTTGGGGCTTATAGACTAGACGGGCTACCATGAGAAGATCCATGTCCATTTATAATGGTCAAGCATCTTGAATCGAGTCAAGATCATATTATAACATGATTATCGAGGTATTTAAATTCTCACGGTATGAGTAAAATATGCACCTAACCAGTTATTTTAAGTTTAGGAGATGGGTCAATGTGACCCATGACCTTGAGTGTATCCAATAACACAGTAAAGCGAACCCTCATATATTTCATGATTTTTCCTAATTTTTAAGTATTAAGAATAAATTAAATAAAATATGGCATGCAATATAAATTATCAGATGCAATATAGATCGTAGATTAAAGAGGGTCAACGTCTTGATCCAAGGCCAGTTTGGTCATTCAAGTTATACACCAGGTGGTCAAATGTAAGTGCAAGTGAGCAAAAATTAAGGGTAACAGTCTATCAACCGAATGTAGCTGCTAAGTATTGGCAAACTTGGTGATCGATTTTGAAGTCCCAAGGGTCTATTTTGTCGGCACACTATCCTCTGGTTTTCGGACGATGGGTTTAACCATAGGGTCAACCTTTGACCATAACCGTCTTGTGAATCCACACAAAACATAAGGATGAGAAACTGCAGTTTTTATATAATCATCACAAATTCAACGCATAAAAAGTGTATAAAAGTATAGATTTAGATAGATAGGAAGGCACCCACCTTTTGAAGCTTTTGATCGGTTGGATTGATATAAATTCCAACTTTTGCTGACCAATCTTCATACTTTCGATTTCACTCAACTTCAATTGAACGCAATAAGGCTCGTGTAAGAAGAGATGAGTCATGGCTAATGGAGATATCGAAGTGCGGAGACCGTCACGGGGTGCAAATTTCGGGACTTTACATTGTAATGGCTTAGAATGCATTGGATCAGGCACAGTTTCATGTTTGGGTTGGCGCGGTGTGACACGGATTAAAAGCGTTGGATCCACAACATATTTGAGTTAGGCATGTAGATCGTCATGAAAAACTTAGCTTAAGGTGCCTATTTGCCTACAAACCTAGCCACTGGTGCCCAAATCTACTTTAATCATCCACGGGAACTACCATTAATAGAATCATGATCCCCCAATAACAGGAGGGAGGATGAATTGGGGAAGAATACAATGATCCCAAATATAACTACTTTGAGATGGATCGCTTCAAGCCAGATCATCATTGCTATCAGTGCGCGGAACATAGAATGACGAGTGGATCTGATCACCATTGGAGTTGCTTCTTCTATTTTAGGGTTTCTTTTTTATTCCTCCATATCAAATTCGCAGTTGTCCAAGCAACGATCCAAATGAGGATCCAAATGAGGAGGATGAAGAATGAAGTAGTTACAGATAGGTGCTTCGATCTATACGTGCTGAAGGAAGATGAAACCAAACAATGGCATGGATCTCATTCTCATGGAGAAACAGAAAGAAGAGAGAGAGAGAGAGGAGCTATGGGCGGCTGGGGGCGTAGAGAGGGAGAGGGTATTAATTGGGAGAAAAGAGTGCTATTGACTGCTTGCAATGAGAAAAAGGCTCCAATATAATTAAAAAAAGGAAACTTGCCAAGTTGGGGTGAGCTTGTGTGTTGGGCACTTACCAAAGAGGTAATCTATTAAGACATATATATATATATATATATATATATATATATATAATGCCCCAAACTCAGCACGAAAGTCTCGAAAAAGAGTTCTTCCGAACTCATATCTTATAGCCGCAAGTCCCCAAAGAGAGTTCTCCCTAAAACAGCAGTTAAACCCGACAAAACAACGGGTTTCTGAAAAAGCAAATTCGCCAACTTTGATAAAAGGAGATTGGGAATCGAGTAAAATTACTTTGTATCTTTTTACGATATAAGTGAATCTATCACCCTCTAGCATTAGCTCCAACGGTAGTAGATGCTAGGATGCCTTGAGATAACTAATTTATTGGAAATTCTATGCATATGATCTTGAGATAGATGGGTTCAGATTTATATGTGAATCTATCACCATAAACATCAAATCGGGCGATAATGCATGCCGGGAAAACTAGGAGGTGACAAATTTACTATCATTTAAAGGTATATGGTAATCGAATGGATGTATTTATTTATTTATTTAAATATTATTAAGAATGGATGGTTTTAAAGGGTACCTACCTGTTTATGGAAAGCGCCAACATCCCAGACCCCTTGAAAATTGTTGATTCCTTCGAATCAGATGATGAAGATTGGTTTCACCCTAATCTTCCACACAATAGATCTTGAAATCATGACGCACCTATCAAACGGTCATTTTGTGATTCCACGTGTTACAGATCCCCCCACAAATAGCCTAAAATCGCATTTGAGCGTGATTTGTGTTATATGATTTTAGGGCCATTTTTTTGGGATCCATGACACCTAGAATCACAAACTGACTGTATGATAGATACACCATGATCTCAAGATCTATTGTGTGGAAGATCGGGGTGAAAGCCAATCCCTATCATTTGACTCAAAGGAATCAATGATTTTCAAGGGGTCTGGGGTGTTAGCACTTTTCAGTAAACACGTGGGCACGTTTAGAGGTACCAGGATTTAAATTGGGAGCTAATCCTTGCACACAGATATTTATACCGTGGCACATTATTAAAGAGAAAGACTTTGCTATTTTTGAGATTTGTGCCAGGAGCCATCTAGCCATCTGATTGGAATGCCTTCATGCAAAGAACTTTTGAAGCTAAAAATTGGGCCCAAACATACTTTTTATCATCGAAATTCTCACAGTCAACTATTCAATCAGATGATAGAGATTATTTTGTGTACCAATCTTTGGCCTTAAAGATATTTCCGTGACCGAAACCGAAATTTCTTCTTTTAGAAGATTATTATAAGCACTTTTAACTTTTTTATATTATTTATCCATTTGAGCGTTCCTACCATTCTCTATTAAAACGTTTTCAAGAGACTCAACTGATTTGGCCATAACAGATAACTTGGCATAGATGCTTTTAAATGAGTTACTGAATCTTGGGACAAGTTATAATTCATGAAAGCAACTTTCAACGATTAAAATCTATGACAGTCGATATAATATCCCAAATTGAATAGAGAGAAGTTTGAAGCTTGGGCTATAAGTTGCAACCAACCCTTCATGTAACGACGCGTTTTGAGTGGAGCGAAACGTAACGCCTATGCCAGGAATAAAATTGGGGCGGGGACCTAAGCTCAAAATCATACAATATCGTTGGTATGTGATTCCAGGTTATCACAGAATGGCATCGGTGCCTGGGCTAGAGGTGCAACCAACCCTTTCATGTAATGACGCGTTTTGGGTGGGAATGACGAAACGTAATGCTTATGCGAAGAACAAAATTGGGGCGAGGACTTAAGCCCAGAACCAAATAATATTGTTGGCATGTGCATGGGTTCAGATCGTCACCGTCAACCAATATTTAATTAGATTTAGTGGTTAAGAGCAGTTATGCGGGATCAAAACTTATGATGCACTTCCTATTTAATTTATTCCTTTATCATTTAGAAAACTAGCGGAACATTTTATATATAATGTGAGCAACATAAAAGTTTTGGGAATTTTTTTATTCCTTTTTAAGGAAAGTTGGGAATTTTATTTTTGAAATTGTTTTTTGTTTTTAATCGGTAAAAGTAATTTTATTAGATCAAAGAGCAAAGTGTAAGATTGAGACGAAAAACAATCTTCATCTTCTGATTCAAATCAGTCAATTATTTTCAATGTCGGAGCTCTCCAAGATTTGATGGGTGCCAATATTGGTACCTAATATATATTTAATATTTTCATTCAACTCATCCCATCCTAACAAACAAATCGAACTCTCAAGAATTCAAACGATTAAAGTGGAAACATGCATCATCATCATAGTCTTATCTCATCTATCTTGGTAGCATTGGTTGAAACTTTTGATTGTAAAGTTGATGTATTACCATCGATCATCATTAATGATGACCTTATGTTGACTCGCAATTGATGTTTATGATCATGATTCTTAAAATTCTATGTCACAGCATTATAACCTAAGCTGCTTTATTTATCTCCCAACGTCTTCTCCATTAAAAAACTTTGAACCTAATCATAATCAAATCAATCGAAAAATAAAAATAAAATCGAATCGAAAATGATTAGATTCGTTTTTTGATTTTGTGATCTGGTTTATTGGGCATAGATGGAGATTTAATGAATTGGAATATTGTAATGGGTTTTAAGTCGTTTTCAATTGATTTATGTATGATTTAAAGGTCCTAATGCCCACGTGCCTTTTTACTAGTGTGTGTATATATATATATATATATATATATATATATATATATATATATATATATATATATATAAAATTAGAGAGAAAAGTTCACTCTCATGTGAGGCTCGTACACACTTTGAGTGTGTATGCATCTAGTACAACCCCTCCCATCCTATGGCTAGATGGCCCCCAATACACACACATACATATAATTATGTATATGTTCATACATACAAGCCAATCTTATAATTATTATTAATATCGATACATACACAGAGTATACATTTATAGTAATACACAATGTCCTAATACATCGGCTGGTCCAAAAAGGTTGACTCGAGGCCACATCACATGGGTTAAAGGTTTGACTAAAGTCAAATAAGTCAAAAGATCACATTCTCATCAAAAGTCCGCAATTCAACATTAGCGAAAATCCGGGTCGTTACAATCTAATTCAAACCAATCAATAGATTTCAACGAGTTAATAGAGAATCTTTAGGGTTCTTATGCAAGAGAGCATGCAAAACTGAATTAAGATTAAGATTAGGATCATTATGACCGTGATTATCATTATCTCCTCATGTGAACATGGTAAATGGCAAAAGTCTATAGATTCACAAGGTTAGTAAAATAAATATCAAGATATTCCACAAATGTAGTCTCCCATCTTCTATCTTCTTCTCTCATTAATCTTCTTCTTCACTTTTAGTATTTAGTCTTCATAAAGCTCTCTATGATAAGAGTGTTTAGATTTTCTCCATGGAATTAGAGCCCTAGTGGCTTTCGCCTTCTTTGATCTTTTCTTTTTTTTTAAGTTTTACCTCCAATAAATACTCATCTAAGCCTCACAATCTCATTATCTTTGTTAAAGATCTCTTTAAGAGATTTGTGTCTTATCATTTGAATTCGTCTTCAATCTCTCTTGGGAGATATCATGACAGAGTTGATCGAGTGGGCCACTGGCTCCAACAAAATCCATGATGATTGGGATGCGACAGTAATGAACTTTACAGAGACGTGATGACTACCAACAAGCACAATCGAGACATTTTTCGGCCTTTTATCAATAATATCGTCAGGAAGATCTAAGATTTTTTTTTTTAAACCAATCGCACTAATCTTTTTCGAAGGAAAATCTTTCGGGTTGTTGAATAGCCGAATTAAGATTAGGATTAGGATCCTTATGGTTGATGTTATATCTCCTCGTGTTAACATGGTAAACCTCATTGTGGTTATATTATCTTAATTGTTGGCATCAACGTGGGAAAGCTACTTAATTATAAAAGTTTATTTATAGGCTCCCACGATAGTAAAATAAATATTAAGATATTCATATTCTATTTTCTTTTTGTCTCTCTTCTCACTTTAATCTTTTTCTTAACCGTTAGTAATTAATTTTAATAAAACTCTTTCACCATAAGAGTGTTTAGATTTTCTTCATTGGTGAATTTAAAGATTTGGTTGGTGAATTTAAAGGTACCCTTGAACCAATAGACAGCTGGTTGTATATCTTGGTACCATGAATAAAGAGAATCATTATGCATTTTCAAAGGATGATGTTGCTTCTTCTAGAGGATAAACGGCTTATTCATAGTCCCAAGTAACCGATTCTCATGGTTCGCACCCAAGGTTGCAAATCGGGTACATGTATCTATTATTGAAGGACTGACACGTATCACCGGTACATATCGATCTCAGAAGATACGCCGCTATGGTAAATTATTACTCTTCTTTTTTTTAACTCTGAAAAATGTTATAAACTAACAATCTTAAAATTTATAAGTATCATAAAACACCTATATTTAAACTATTAGATAATTTTTTTAAATAAATTTTTTTTTTTAAATGAAAATAATTTTTGTTTCTAATTTCGTAGGTATCAACCGATACCCAAGCCGTATCAGGCCTATCAGCCAAGACCCGATACGTATCAGCTGATACCGATCCCATGCCACAATACTGGTATTAGGGTGGTATTTGGATCGGTTGGCTAAAATACCGATATGTATCGGTATCGGCCAATACTTGATACCTTGGATAAAACAGATTTTTAAAAAAAATGGGAAATTAACCAAAAAACGGCTAGTTATATGAACCTAAATTTGCAGACGATTCAAATGAGTTCCCTTCTCCATCAAACTTCACAAACGCCCATTACAATTTCATCTCGTAGATTTATCTCCACCAAGGTATCAAAAATCGACCGATACCGATACATATCGGTAATACGTATCAGTTTTTGGCCAAACGGATACGTATCGGTCCCGATACGTATAAGGTATTGCCAAAAATAAATGGGTGCAAACAAAGTTACCCTCAATCACATTGGTTCCCCACGCGCTTTATAAATGCGTCTGAGATGCTTTGCCCTTACGTCAAATGCAATAAATGTGTCAGACTGTCAGATGCGCTTTCAATCAATAAAAAAGACAAGTCATTAGATATACCAAGTAAGGACATAATCAACATTAGCTATTGTGCTTACTTTGTTCTGTGCCTCATAAGATAGGGTACCTTTTACATTGCTTCAATATAAAATACATCCGATGACTCCAATTCTTCGAAGTATTAAACTAAGTGGAAAGAGAGAGAGAGAGAGAGATATTTGAGGAATGGTATGTTTGGATTGCAGTAGTTATGACTCATGACAACTGTCGATATTGTCGATACTGTCACCAGTACACTGATAAAGTTTAGATGTCGCTAATATTTTATTGTTTTAGGCTCTTCTACGTTTTCCTAGTCATAAACTGCATATTTTCCATGTACAAAGCTAATAAAGAGCTGAGTTGCAATGAAACGACTCTTTAGATTTAAAAAACTAATGGCGTATCGGGTGAGTCATTTCGGTCCTTCATGGACCAATACCCAATACCGATTCGAATTTTGATACTTTGATCTCCACTCTCAGTGTTCTAAAAAACGCATTAATTTCTCAAAGCAAACACATAGAAAATCTCACTTTTTCCAACAATCCATACCATTTTTTCAATCACCACACCAAAAACACAAAGCCCACAATCATAGAAACAAAAATAATTCATGCCCGGATCACCAAAACGCCCCTTCCTCAATCCAACATCTTCTCCACCAACTCACGAGATTTTTGGACAGATTTAGAAACACTAAAATCCATCAAATTTCTTTACATATAGATTTGAGAAGTCTCTTGTTTCTTATTTTATTTTGTACTTCATCAAATAAAGTTTTCTGGGGCGATCCGCTACTGTTGCAAAGTAACAAATCGCAACCAAGAGATTAAGCTCGTTGAATCCTGAAAACGTCTCGCTGGAACTATTTTGCAAACTTGAGGATTTAATTGAGTATTGAGCGAATAATATTTTAAAGATAGCGATTACGTGCCTCGAGTACAATTTCTCTTGTCCACTTTCATTTTTTTCCGGATTTCTGATCGTGATATTTCTAACAAAACCGCAGTTAGTTCAACCAATTGGACTTGTCCGAAGCCCTCCTAAAATAATAATTAATAATAATAATATTATTAGTGGCGTTGATGATGATTATAATGATGAAGGATAAGCATGTTCAATTTTTTTATTAAATTACTAAAACAACATGTCAAATTCAAATACAAGACTATGACGAAACAAATACCCCTCACACTCCTTTTTAAGCCATATGGTGGTGCCTTATATCAAGTTTTGACCAATCCAAGTTTTACAAGTGGCATAACATCATATAACCTTTGTCCCACTCAAAAATATGCCTACAAGAGAATTCGTACCATCAAATTTAAGTACTTCAATCTAAACGTTATGGTTGATGTAAATAATGATTGATACTAAACTTTCCAAATCGAATAGTTCGAAATCTCTCAGAAGCGTACTTTTTGAGTTAGGTGATTTCATATAAGGTTTAGCAACTTTTATAATTTGAATTGGCCAAAAAATCTGCTACATGGTGTCCCAAAGTGGCAAAGTGAGCTTTATTTTAGACCTAAGGTGGGCTTCCATTAACCTTAATTCTTAAAGGACCTTTAAATGGCCCTTATAATCATACTTTGGGGGCCTGAAGCACCATTTCTCGCCTCTTTTGGAGAAATGCAACATGTTTGTCATGAGGTGGGATTGCCTCCTTCACCAAATCAAGATCTATGAATGTAGCAAGCCATGAGAAGAGGAGTGGATACTTTTCAGGATCGAGGTACGTAAAACCGAGAGCTTCTTCGATAGATCGAAAGGAGCATAAGACCGAGCCGATAACGATGTCGAGAAACCCTGGTAGCTGGCCATTAAAAAATGGGGTCCTGCTGGAGAAATCTTTCTCAAGGCCTTCTTCCAACACCGTTAAGTTCTCAATGAAGTCCTTCTTGGCTTTTTCATGCTCTTCTCCTTTGCTTTTCATAATGAGTCCACCAATCGGGATCACCTGAATCAATGATTTTGATAGTATTAGGCCCACAAATAATAATTGAAGAGTTCTACTAGTTAGGTACTCTAGATGGGTTCTAGGCTTCTAACCCTTGTAGGCTGCACTATTTTAAATGATTGACCAATGAAGTATAGTTCTCTCATGATTGTTAAATGGTGAAATAGAAATATTTTACGTGTTAACCATTTCAAAGGGCGAAAGGTAATAGATTCAATTGTATATCAGTAGTTGTATGTTGGAAAATTTGTGAAATATTGACCCGAAATAATACAAGAAATCGGTCTAAGGCGTGAGAAATATCGCTGTGAAACCAATATTTGCCCCCACCACTTTAGCAAAGTGGTCACCAAACAAGTTAGCCGTAAGCTAGTTGCAAGATACAACGCACTGACTGTATATTCATTTGAAGGATTTGGTGAATCAGTTTCCGCTATCCGAACCCTAAATATTTGCAAAAACGCTATGATCAAGACCTTTTAAAGACAGAGCCGAAGAGAAGAAAGACTCCAATGTGATTAGAAAACAATGATTTTAGATTTCTTAAAAAAAAAAAAAAAAAAAATCAAGTGGTGTGTTAATAAATCATTTTCTTGAAAATGTGCTCTAGACATTCCATGGGGAAAGAGATACCTCTTTGGAAAAGACACAAGTTTTAAAAGTTTTAAATATCTAACATTGCATACTTCTAAGTTTGTAGCAATTGCTATAAACATAAATCTTATTGGTTCAAACCCCAAAGATTAAAACAATGCAATAGAACAAAAAGGCATATCATTATCAATAAAACATAGAGAGGATAGTATTGGAAGATATCATCTATATATAGGGTTCACCAGCCCCTTGGGGTTTTGTAATTTTTTTTTGACTATTTTTTCCTTCAAATCTCAAATTAAAGTTTCAATTGGACATTTGACGTGATATATTGAAATTTTACACCTTTAAATCGTAGATAAATATCATTTTTAAGTTTTTTGTATGGACCTAATCAACCTTAGAAAAGTTGTCGTGGCACCCGATCCTTGAGTTGAATGCTAGGTGGGGTCACTTAGTTCGAACGCACAGATAATAACGCATATCCCCAAAGTTGTGAGTTCGAAAAGTGACTCCTTTTATGGAGTAAGCGGATGCCCGGTAATGCATGAAATACTCGTGACCAAGGATCAAAATAGCAGTTTCCTTTTCGGTTTCAGGCATGACCAAAACCCAACATTTGAAACGATTTTTGTCAAAAATTTCCCCATATACATATTTTGACCGAAATTTTGGTTCAGCCGGACTGATATATCTCCTCGGCCGTTAATTAGCATTATTGGCCGAAATTTTGAACCATGCTCATGACACAACGGGCTTAGGACATTGTGATTAGCTACGCTAAGCTTGGGATACTGAAAATTATTAAAAAAAAATTGCTCTTCCTACTATATCTAAAAAAAATATTGGTACATTAAAAATGAACACAGATTTGGGGAACAGGAACACAGAATAGAAACTAGTAAACTCACCTTTTGGTCAAAAAAGTTAGCCCAGAAGCGAACCATGGCTCGTTTATAAGGATCCTCTGGCATTAGGGGAGCGCCCTTCCACTTGTCTTCAATGTATTCAAGAATGACGATTGACTCAGCAATGGGTCTTCCATTGTGGACCAAGACAGGGATCTTTTTATGAACTGGGTTGTATTGGAGTAGCAGTTGGCTCTTTACTTGAAGATCTTCTTCTACGTATTCATAGGGTATGCCCTTAAACTTAAGGGCCAATTCTACCCTAAGGGAAAAAGGACTAAACCAAAACCCATGAACCTTCACTTCCTTCTCCTCTCCCATTGATCTCTTGGCTTCTTGCCTTCGCAAATTTCTCTGTTGCTCTATTGCTAAAATTTCTTCTTATCTTCAACCTCGAAGTTCTCACATTTTATATTTATAGCGAAAATGCCTTGGGGGTGAAGAAAACGAGAAAGTATTTGGTCTTAAAGTCTTAACAAAAGAACTAAAATAATAATGAGCCAACCAATGTTGACTAACGAGTAATGACAGCAACTTCCCATTAAAAAAATAATAAATAATAAAATAATAATAAAATAAAATAAATAAGGAGCAATGATAACGACTAAGTATGAAAATAAAACTTTTAACATATTAAAATAAGGCACAGGGATAAGGCAGAAGGAGGATAAGGCAGAGGGAGAATGTGCCGAGGCATAGAGATATATGAATTTTAAAATATTTGAAAAGTTATATTCTATTTCGATCATTATATTTTAATCTTTTAGAGGTAACTTTCTTTTCTTTATTTTCTCTCCCTTTTTGTAAGAAAGTATCATACTTTTTTTTTCATATCTATTTTACTAAAATATGTGGGATTCCCTGTTAGCGAAGCACTAACACTTTGGTAGCGAAGTGTTGACGCCCAGGTAGAGAAACGTTGGCACTCCAGAGACCTTGCGCTTCAGTTGGCCATTATATGGCGTCCATCATGAAGATCAGGTTTCACGGAAACTTACGCAAGGTTGATCATATCCCCGTTAACAAAAAATAAAAATTATTTTTATGACTTTTTCACCATTAAAGATATGGTCAAAGATGGAGAAAATCAATGCCACAAAGTTTTGAGGCGTACCTTATCTTTGACCTATTAAACGGAAGACGAAAAAGAAAAAAATAATATATATATTCTTTTTTTTTTTAAATGAAAATGATTTTTGTTTCTAATTTCGTAGGTATCAACTGATACCCAAGCCGTATCAGGCCTATCAGCCAAGACCCGATACGTATCAGCTGATACCGATCCGATGCCACAATACTGGTATTAGGGTGGTATTTGGATCGGTTGGCTAAAATACCGATATGTATCAGTATCGGCCGATACTTGATACCTTGGATAAAACAGATTTTTTTTTTAAATGGGAAATTAACCAAAAAACGGCTAGTTATATGAACCTAAATTTGCAGACGATTCAAATGAGTTCCCTTCTCCATCAAACTTCACAAACGCCCATTACAATTTCATCTCGTAGATTTATCTCCACCAAGGTATCAAAAATCGACCGATACCGATACGTATCGGTGATACGTATCAGTTTTCGGCCAAACGGATACGTATCGGTCCCGATACGTATAAGGTATCGCCAAAAATAAATGAGTACAAACAAAGTTACCTTCAGTCACATTGGTTCCCCAAGTGCTTTATAAATGCGTCTGAGACACTTTGCCCTTTCGTCAAATGCAATAAATGCGTCAAACTGTCAGAAACGCTTTCAGTCAATAAGAAAGACAAGCCTTTAGATATACCAAGGACAAAGTTAACATTAGCTATTTTTCTTACTTTGTTATGTACCTTGGAAGATAGGGTACCCTTTTACATTGCTTCAATATAAAATACATGGTCTATTGAAAAGAAATGGATCCGATGACTCCAATTCTTCGAGGTATTCAACTAAGTGAAATTTCAGAGAGAGAGATTTGAGGTATGGAATGTTTGGATTGCGGTAGTTATGACTTATGACAACTATCAATACTGCTAGCAATACATTGATAAAGTTTAGATGTCGCCAATATTTTATAGGTTTAGGCGATGCTACATTTTCCTAGTCATAAACTGCATATTTTCCGTGTACGAAGCTAATAAAGAGCTGAGTTGCGGTGAAATGACGGCTCTTTAGATTTAAAAAGCTAAGTATCAGTCCTCCATGGATCGATACCCGATACCGATTCCAAATTTTGATACCTTGATCTCCACTCTCTGTGTTCTAAAAAACACATTAATTTCTCAAAGCAAACACAGAAAGTCTCACTTTTTCCAATAATCCATATCATTTTTTCAGTCACCACACCAGCAACACAAAGCCCACAATCATAGAAACAAAAATAATTCATGCCCGGATCACCAAAACGCCCCTTCTTCAATCCAACATTTTCTTGATCCACCAACTCGGGAGATTTTTGGACACAGATTCAGACACTGAAATCCAACAAATTTCTTTGCATACAGATTTGAGAAGTCTCTTGTTTTCTTACTTTATTTTGTACTTCATCAAATAGAGTTTTTTGGGGCGATCCTCCACTGTTGCAAAGTAGCGGATCGCAACTAAGAGATTGAGCTCATTGTATCTTGAAAACGTCTCACTGGAATCCTTTTGCAAACTTAAGGATTTAATTGAGTAGGGAGCGAATAACTTTTTAAGATAGCGACTACGTGCCTCAATCGAGTCCAATTTCTCTTGCCCATTTTCATCTTTTTCGAATTTATGATCGTAATATTTCTAACAAAACCACATTTAGAGTTCAACCAGTTGGACTTGTCTTAAGCCCTCCTAAAATAATAATTAGTAATAATAATAATGGTAGTGGGGGTGATGATGATTATAATGATGAAGAATGGGCATGTTCAATTTCTTTATTAAATTACTAAAACAACATTTCAAATACAGGACTGACGAAACAACTACACCTCACACACTCCTTTTTAAGCCATACGGTGGTGCCTTATAACAAGTTTTGACCAATCCAAATTTTTCAAGTGGCAGAATATCATATAACCTTTGTCCAACTCAAAAATATGCCTAGAAGAGAATTCGTATCATCAAATTTAAGTACTTCACTATAAACGCTATGTTTGATATAAATAATGATTCATATTAAACTTTTCAAATCGAATAGTTCGAAATCTCTCATAAGCATACTTTTTGAGTTAGGTGATCTTCATATAAGGTTTAGCAACTTTTATAATTTGAATTGGCCAAAAAATCTACTACTGGTGTCCCAAAGTGGGAGTGTGAGAGCTTTATTTTAGGCCTAAGGTGGGCTTCCATTAACCTTAATTCTTAAAGGACCTTTAAATGGTCTTTATAATCATACTTTGGGGGCCTGAAGCACCATTTCTCGCCTCTTTTGGAGATATGCAACATGTTTGTCATGAGGTGGGATTGCCTCCTTTACCAAATCGAGATTTATGAATGTAGCAAGCCATGAGAAGAGGAGTGGATACTTTTGAGGATCGAGGTACGTAAAACCGAGAGCTTCTTCGACAGATCGGAAGGAGCATAAGACCGAGCCGATAATGATGTCGAGAAACCCTGGTAGCTGGCCATTAAAAAATGGGGTCCTGTTGGAGAAATCTTTCTCAAGGCCTTCTTCCAACACCGTTAGATTCTCAATGAAGTCCTTCTTAGCTTTTTCATGCTCTTCTCCTTTGCTTTTCATAATGAGTCCGCCAATCGGGATCACCTGAATCAATGATTTTGATAGTATCAGGCCCACAAATAATAATTGAAGAGTTCTACTAGTTAGGTATGAAATTTGAGATTTAATAATTATCTATAAAATTTATCAAATTAACACTACTCACAATCACCACACAATAAAAATATCAACGCAAGTCATTTTTAACGTGGAAAACTCATCACAGGTAAAAACCACGGGATCTATCTCAGATCCAAGAAAACATTCACTATGAATTAAAAAACCTTACAGTGCCTCTTTAGAATGATATGCCCTAACACTCCAATCACCAACAATGACAGCCTCTCACCATCATTCTATCCACAGTGAACATTTCCAACAACCGACGTCTCTCACGAAGGTTCACTTGTCTCTCACAAGTCTTACACTCTCAAACAAGAATTAGAAAAGACACACACACATCTTTGAGATTTAGGAATGATATCAACAAAAAGGTAAGTAATCTCAAGGACACAATTTGGACCAGAAATTGTTCAAAATGAGGATTTTCGAATCAGTTAAAAAACTGTCCGAACTTCCAAGAATATATATGATTTCGGGTCACAGACGTCCGTGACAACGGACGTCCATGAGTGTACTACGGACGACCGTGGGTCCAAAGTTGACAAAACAATTTGTCAAACATATTTACTTGGCAAGACCATATTCCTAAGGAGCAACACTGATTTTTGGGTCATGATGATGACAAAAATTCTCACAAGGTACTCTACATGCGTTTCAGGCTTCTAACCCTCATAGGCTGCGCTATTTTAAATGATTGACCAATGAAGTATAATTCTCTTATGATTGTTAAATGGTGAAATAGAAATATTTTACGTGTTAACCATTTCAAAGGGCGAAAGGTAATAGATTCAATTGTATATCAGTAGTTTTATGTTGGAAATTTTGTAAAATATTGACCCAAAATAATACAAGAAATTGGTCTGAGGCACGAGAAATATCGTTGTTAAACCAATATTTTCCCCCACCACTTTGGCAAAGCGGTCACCAAACAGGTTAGTTATAAGCTAGTTGCAGGATACAACGCACTAGCTGTGTATTCATTTGAAGGATTTGGTGAATCAGTTCACGCCATCCGAACACTAAATATTGTAAGAACGCTATGATCAAGCCCTTTAAAGATAGAACCGAAGAGAAGAAAGACTCCAATGCGATTAGAAAACAATGATTTTAGATTCCTTAAATAGAAAATCAAATGGTATATTAATAAATCATTTTCTTGAAAATGTGCTATAGGCATTCCTTCGGGAAAGACACACCTCTTTAGAAAAGACATAAGTTTTAAAACTTTTAAATATTTAACATTGCATACTTCTAAGTCCGTAGCAATTGCTATAAACATAAATCTTATTGCTTTAAACCCTAAAGATTGAAAAAATACAATAGAATAAAAAGGCATATCATTATCAATAAAACATGGAGAGGGCAGTAGTGAGCAAGGATCAAAATTTCGGCCGAAATGACCGAAATTTTGGTCCAAATTATCGGTTTCGGTCCTCACCGAAACGATAATTTAGACTGAAACTTCAGTCATATTTTGTATGGGACTCAAAATTTCGGTCGAAATTTCAACCAAATTAAATTATCAATTTTTGGCCGAAATTTCGGTCCAAATTTTCTGTTTCGGTCATGCTTGAAACAGAAATATTACCCGATATTTTGATCCTTGGTAGTGAGAGATATCATCTATATATAAGGGTTCACTAGTCCCTTGGGATTTTTTAATCTTTTTTTTGGATTATTTTTCCCTTCAAATCTCAGATTAAAGTTTCAATCGGACACCTTATGTGATGCATTGAAATTTTACACCTTTGAGACACCTTTGAGACGTAGATAAATATCATTTTTAAGTTTTTTGTATGGACCTAATCGACCTTAGCTTGAGTTGGATGCCAGGTGGGGTCAACTAGTTGAAACGCACAGATAATAACGCATATCCCCAAAGTCATGAGTTCGAATAGTGACTCCTCTCACGCAATAAGAGGATGTCCGGTAATCCATGAAATACTCGTGACGAAGGATCAAAATAGCGGTTTCGTTTTCGGTTTCAGGCATGACAAAACCCCAAAATTTGAACCGAAAATTTTGTCAAAAATTTCCCCTGTATATATATTTTGACTGAAATTTTGGTTCAGCCGAAACTGATATATTTTGGCCGTTAATTTGCTTTATCGGCCGAACCATGCTCATGACACAATGGGGCTTAAGACATTGCTGAGGGATTAGCTACGCTAAGCTTGGGATGCTGAAAATTATTTTTAAAAAAATTTGTTTTTCCTACTATATCTAAAAAAGTTGGTACATTAAAAATGAACACAGATTTGGGGAAAAGGAATACAGAATAGAAACTAGTAAACTCACCTTTTGGTCAAAAAAGTTAGCCCAGAAGCGAACCATGGATCGTTTATAAGGATCCTCGGGCAGTAGGGGAGTGCCCTTCCACTTGTCTTCAATGTATTCAAGAATGACGATTGACTCAGCAATAGGTCTCCCATTGTGGACCAAGACAGGGATATTTTTATGAACTGGGTTGTATTGGAGGAGCAGTTGGCTCTTTGCTTGAAGATCTTCTGCTACATATTCATAGGGTATGCCCTTAAACTTAAGGGCCAATTCAACCCTAATGGAAAAAGGGCTACACCAAAACCCATGAACCTTCACTTCCTTCACCTCTCCCATTGATCACTTGGCTTCTTGCCTGGCAAATTTCTCTTTTGCGCTATTGCTAAAGTTCTCTTTTGCGCTATTGCTAGTCTCTTAGCTTGAACCTCGAAGTTCTTACATTTTATATTTATAGTGAAAATGGGTTGGGTGTGATGAAAACGAGACACTATTGGACTTAAGTATTCACAAAGGAACAAAAATAATGAGCCAACCAATCTTGAGTAGCGAGTAATGACAACAACTTCCCATTAAAAAAATAAATAATATAAATATAAATATAAATATAAATAAAATAAATAAATAAGGAGCAATGGCAACGACTGAGTAGAAAAATAAGACTTTTAATATATTAAAATAATACGGAGGGAGAATGCGTCGAGGCATAGAAATATCTTTGTGCCTATCGCCTTTTTGTCGAATAAAATTTTTAAAATATTTTAAAAGTTATATTTTATTTCAACAATCATATTTAATTTTTTAGAAGTAACTTTCTTTTCTTTCTCTTCTCTCTATTTTTCTAAGAAAGTGTTATACTTATTTTTTTCAGGTCTATTTTATTAAAAACTGTGGGCTCTCCTGTTAGCGAAGCACTTGCACCTTGGTCGCGAAGTGCCGACACCAAGGTAGAGAAACGTTGGCATCCCAAAGACCTTGCGCGTTAGTTGGCCACCATGTGGTGTCCATCATGAGAAAAGAGTTTCACGTAAACGTAGGCGAAATCGATCAGATGTCATTAACAAAAAATAAAATTTATTTTTATGACTTTTTCACCATTAAATATATGATCAAAATTGGAGAAAATCAATACCCCAAAGTTTTGAAGCATACCTTATCCTTCACCTATTAAACGGGAGACGAAAAACATAAAAAATAATATATATAATATATATATATATATATATATATATATATATTCTTTTCTTTTAAAAATTAATATCTCATGGCTGATCAATTCAAAACGGGAGTTGTTTTGGATTTATTATGCCATGTGGCATGAGAAATGCAACCAGGCACACAGCTCGCGCATACTCTCCTTTGTCTTAAAATAAGTTGGAAAATTATAATATAAATGGGTTTTGGCCCAGTCCAATTGGTTGAACTCGAAACGGGTTTCAACTGTTTTTGAACTGTTGGATGGAAGGGCTCCAAAAGTGGATGCCATTATAAATGTAAGTCAAAATTCCATTTCATCCAACGGTTCCAAAATCAATTTAATTCAGCATAAAGTTCAACCAATTGGATCTGACCAAATGCCCTAATATTAATAGAAGCCACGGATATCAGTACAAGTAGGGTTCGAAATGGGCCGGACGTGGACGTAAAATAGCAAGTGTTTTTTTATGTCTAAGCTCGGGGTCCGACTCGGTCTTTTATCTATATAAACATCTAATATAAAATTATATACTAATGATAAATTTCTAATAAATTAAAGGGCATTTTTTTGTCACGACTCGAAATTCTACTACATTCTGAGGGCTTAGAATTTTGAGTTATGACCCGCACACATCCCAAATACACTAAGCAGACATGCACATAATTAAAGTTCTCGCGTATATCTATTTCTGTTGTGAAAATAAAGTTGTACTCGCAAATGCATAAATCAATTTTAACAATAGATCAATGGAGTACGAGATTGTTCTCATAAGGATTGGTTAGAAAATTAAAAATAATAAAATAATAATTAACTAAAAGAACAACCACAAATTTAGTTCAATGTTTAATCTAGTTACCCAGAATTGATGTGATAAAGGTAAAAGAAAAAACTAATAACTTAATGAGCTTAAATGCAAGATAAAACAAATGAGGAATGGGGTGATAAATCCCCCCATCGTTAGTATATCACCTATGAAATATAGATCTATTGGTTGAGATATAAGATTATCGCACCACACATAAATACTGAACTCAATCAAATATGTACGTAAAATTTAAACAATTAATCCACAAAACTACTTCTAAGTGTATGCTCTTCCTACAACTACAAAAGAGATAGAGTCAAACATTTACCGTAAAAGGATCTCTAATGACGGTAAATTACGGCTATAAATGCAGGCAATCAAGATCCCGATGTAAATTTTACATTGCAGATCTGAGATCATGGGGATGCATGATTAGCACCCATATCTTAAATGACAATCGGAATTTACAAGATCGGCAAGAGCAATAGAACACTAATCAACAAATCATCCATCGATAAAACAATATCATAACCATAGATCTATATTATTATAAATGAATACCTCGGATGGAGTTCATTAAATTCTCATCCTAAAAATGATTTAGCTACACATGATTGAATTAAACGAAAACATGATTGAAATAAAAACTGGAAATAACATTAAAATACCTTATAAATGGTCCAACAAAAATTCACTGAAGCTTTGATCCAATGCGTACAATCTTCATTAGTTGCAGAAATTGAAATTAGACTAAACTAAAATTAGGAAAATGCAGGAACAAAGCTTCAAAAATGGAAGAAGGAAGCTAAGAAAAATGTCAAGGAAAAATAAAACTAAGGAAAGAAAAAGCCCCTTAAACCTAATTCTCTAGTTTGCTTAAATTGGACTTAGCTCGAGATTTGAAATTCAAATTCATGGCCGAACATTCCATTTGCTCCAGTGTTCCAGTATGAGTCAGTTTTATGCTCTTCTATACTTCCAATTGCATGTAATAGCCAGATTTTTTTGAGACACTAAAAACCTTACAAATCTCTCAGCTAGCCTTCATCGGATAGCTAAATGTAGGTTTTAAGGGGTGAAATATTATCATATTTCACCACTTATCAGGTTTCACGAAATCCGTGAAAGCCAACAAATAAAAGTGAAATATAAAAGCAGTCATAGATATAAATAAATGTGATAAAATTCAAGTAAACTACCAATAAAAGGAAAATAAAAGTCGGAAACAAATCCGATATATGAAACTATAGTCAACAATAACAATATCAAACGAAATACAGTACCGAGTCTACAAATTTCAATAATCGACACTCAGATCAAAATTAGTACCAAAGTCCTCCTGGTAACCAGTAGTGTCACCCTCCCAAGGCTCCTGCTACTCAGCGTCCACGGGGTCAATGAAATCATTATTAGAGAGATTTGAATAGCCGACGTCAACTCCACCAATGTAATCACCTGCGCAGCTATTAAATTTTCGTGGGATGAGTTTACTTAGTCACGTAAACTCAGTGAATACACCACTAATCCACCCCATACTACTCAGGTGCATTGTGGGTGTATCACGCGAGTGATAATAATAGTATGTCAAAGGAATTAAAAAAAAAAAGAAAAATATGTACATATCATAGAGCTCATATCATACCAAAAATACAGGACTATGATCTAGACACTCATATCCTAATATACCTCACCATATCTCCTAACATATCGTATCTTATAATTCTCTCATATACGTTTGTATATCGCATGATCGTAACTAACATACTAATAAATCCTAAACAACATTTATCAGTCGTTGCTCGAGCTATTATGTGAGGGTCATTATAGTATCATACCACCATATCATAACATCCTCTATATCATACTCGTACTCCTCACCCAGTCTAATTGAGAGATATAAATGGTCAATCATAACTCATAATATACTCATAATGTCTCTCAGAGACCCGTCGAGACCTGTCTTGGCTGTAAAACATTATTGCCCTTACGGTGGCTATATAAGGAACGACATGTACAAAGACTTAAGTTCTTAATCTTATGCAGACCTATACAGCGATGTCTTATTATCGTACTCAGAACATATCTTATCATACCATACTCATATCACTTATATCAGGACGAGCTATAATGAGATAACTTTATTAAATTACGCTTTTGAATAAAAGAGTTTCATAGTAACCTGAATGTACTTCGTGTGACAGTAAAGAGATTTTTCTACCATAGAGGTTCTAAACTATCATAAAAGGGTTGCATCTGTACATTGACACCTACATTTCGAGTTTCACGTGATCATAAAGAGATCCTACTACAACTAAGGTCCAAAGCCCTAATCTTATATCATAACACATATCTTATCCTATCATATTAAAACTCGGGGTGATAGGATCACCGTATATGTCATCGTGTACGAGACTACACTAAATTCGCACTTACTATACTCGTCATAATGCCCCATACCATCATGAGTTGTAGGGCATGTGAATACAATATATACCTTGCTTCGATACCATCTCGGTGAATCACCACGCTCAAGCATAATCATGATCTCATACACTCGAGTACATATAACTTAACATATCCATAACTCGTATATTATGATCTGATGAAAGCTCATAAATATCACACTTACAAAAAGATTTACATCCAGATTTTGGTTATGTTTATACATATATAAATATTTATATAACACACCAATATAAATATAGAATAGGATAGTTAAAAGTGTGATTTCGATAACGTGAAGGTCAGAGCTCGATTTTTACGAGACATTGAATTTCTAACACTTTGTGATATCGAAGTGGCCGCGTTGAAGAAATAAAAGTGATATATATATATATATATATATACATTATTGAATACTCAAATAAAAATATATTATTATTTTAAAGATTAAGTGAATTCACGACCATCGATCGAAAAGTATATTAAAGTTTGGTGGTGAGTAAAGTAAAATAAAAAGATAGGTGATATCGTCTATTCAAACGAGAATCAATTAATCGATTTTGGAATCGATTGATCGGTTTTTGAATCGATCGGTCGAAAATATAATATATAAATTATTCAATGGGGTCAAAGTCAATCGATCGGAGATTTGAAATCGGTCGATTAAGTTTAAATAATTTAAACTATACAGTGATTCGATTATATCCCAAATCGATCGATCAAATTATATAAATCGATCGATCGAATTTAATAAAATATATACAACAGATTTGACGTAGAATCTATCGAACAGTATTAAGTGTCGATCGATGGATAAAAGAGAAACACAAACGAATAAGGGACAGGGAACCTCCAATCCGTTGCCTATGTAGAATCTACTCAATTTAAAGAAATACTGTATATGTATATAGGGGAATAAATTATATTATTATAATCAGGAAACACTCAAGTACATTTATCATATGTAGCATAGGATAATTATATAATATAAATAATATATAAAACTTGATTGATATTCTACTACAATTCCATAGCCATCATCACTTGTAATATAATATAATATATTATGATTACCAGTGCTTTGATTGTCATCATTGCCTATATTATAATATAATATTGGTCATTCAGGAACGCATGACTCAATCGATGGAAGTATTAGTCGATCAATGAAAATTAATGTACCAACCCTCTTTATTCCATCAACATAAAACTCGATCTATCGGACATTAATACATCAATTGATTAATTTTAATAATCATCGGTCAATTTTAAGAAGCAACATAAAGAGGAAATGATTTCTGACTAGAATTGATCGAACGAAAAGTAGAAATCGATCGATTGATTAAATAAATAAACAAGGAATCTCTGTCACGAATCCGAATCAATTGATCATCAATGATAATCGATCGATCGACTGTCGAGATTTTTGAACAGATTAGGGACCCAAGAGTAAACCCAAAATATAACAGAAAACAATTAAAATTAATATTAAAACTAAAGAAAATCATCTTTTCAATCCTAGAACAATAACGATTTATATGAAAATAAATCTAACAACATTAAAATTAAATAAGAAAATCCGGGTTGCTACATTTTCATAATGCCATGATATTAAACCCTTAGAACAATTTATTCTTTGAAGCATTTTCTGAAATGCCATAAAAAATGCTAATCCTACTATAGAAGAACCCACATTTAAAAAAAAAGGGGAATTTAAAATTATTAAAGAGCCTTTAATTAATATAACAAAACTTGATTTATAATAATTTTAACTAATTTTATTTGTTTTACTAAAAGGGCCATGTTGAGAAAAGGGCCATTTAACTCTGGCCCTGCCTGCTAGAGTTGAGCTTATGTTTGATGCTTTTATGCCCGAGTTAGGGCCATGTTGAGAAAACGAAACCCGGCCCGAGCAAGGCCAGGCCGAGTTTAACCTTTATTGAACACTAATCCTCCCCACCCACCCTCCCTCCCTTCCTTCCTTTGGATTATTTGAAGGGTGGATAAACCCTTCCAATAATTGGCTATACGTCACATAAAACCGTGACTTCAACTACCATTGAACATATATGAGACATCACTTATTTTTAACACTAATTGATGTGATATGTAACTAATAAGAGTTCAAGTCATGAAATTATAACCAATCACTTGAGTTAGGACGTCATTTACATTATCGGAAATTTTGAAATGAACCTATGCAAAATACTATAATATAGTGTTTAAAATTTATGTTTATATATAAGTTACATAATTGCTGATGACTCAAGTCATTGAAATTTTGAAATGAACCTATGTAAAATACTATAATATAGTGTTTAAAATTTATGTTTATATATAAGTTACATAATTGCTGATGACTCAAGTCAAGTTTCTAAAAGTGTCCTTAACATTATGAGAAAGTCATCACGCTAAAATCTGATTTTAAGGTTACTTTTTTAGATGTGTGCCACATGAAAGGCAATAACTTATTGTTTGATGGTACTCCCATAATCTTAAGATACATCTTGCGAAAGATTGGGACAAAAAATAATCTTCATTGCCAAATTTAAAGCAGTCAATGGATTTCACTGTGAGTTAATAGAGAATCTTTAGGGCTCTTATGCAAGATAGCATGCATAATTGATTTAAGATTATGATTATGATCATTATGACTGATTATCAGTATGTCCTCGCATGAACATGGTAAATCGCAAAAGTTTATTTATAAACTCACAATGTTAGTAAAATAAATATTAAGATATTCCACAAATGTAGTCTCTCGTCTTCTATCTTCTCTCTTTAATCTTCTTCTTCACTTTTAGTATTTAGTCTTCATAAAACTCTTCTATGATTAGAGTGTTTAGATTTTCTTCATGGCATTAGAGCCCTAGTGGCTAATGCCTTCTTTCACCCTTTTTTTTATTTTTTAGAGCTTATACCTCCAATAAATAATCATCCAAGCTTCAAGGTCTCATCATCTTTGTCAATGATCTCTTTAAAGAGATTTGTGTCATATCATTCGTCTTCAATCTCTCTTGGGAGAGATCATGACAAAGTTGATCGAGTGGGCCATTGGCTCCGATAAATTTCATGATGATCGGGATGCAACAGTGATAGACTTTACAGACACGCGATGACCACCAACAAGCACAATCAAGGCATTTTATCAGTAATATCTTCAAGATGATCTAAAGTTTTTTAAAACCAATCACACTTATCTTTTTCGAAGGAATTAAACATGTGATTGTGGGCGGGTAATTGAGAATCTATCAGGTCGTCGTGCCAGTAATCTCCTTAATGAAATCGATGATCTCGGCCAGAGAATCTGAGTCTACGTTACCTCTCATCTTCTCTAAGTTTAGCCTCTAGATGGGAATGTGCTAGGGTTAGAGGAAGAGGAGACGGTGGTCTCCTTATATATTCACTTCTCTTTCCTAACACATCAAGGAAAGAGAGTGGAAACACATCCTTATATTATGAAACTACTTGCTTCCTATCACCTCGAAATACGTGTGATCAAAGGTCAAACCCAATTTTTAATGGAAACCCAAAAATGAATTAAGGTGTTGGCCACAAAAGTGCAACATTCTCCCACTTGTTCTACACCTTAACTCATGTAAACATAATTTTAAAAACGACTCTCTGCGCTGACAAACTTTGAAAAGCAAATGGTCATCCATTTTATATTTTAAAAAATTATTGACCTCCACTATCTTGATGATTTGTAACAACCATCCAAATTCAATAACAATATCAGTAAAGGATCATGGAACACAAAGTATTTCATCTTACAAATCGACACTAGGCAATCCATGATCACAAAACTAGCATCATTAATGGACTTAAGTTTTTACTTAGTGATACCAGGCAACACACACATATGTCGTACCTATATTTGTCGAACTTTATATCCTAGAGTATGTCTTTCTGATATCTTACTAGCTCCCCGCCTGTGACTCACGTCCCAAATCTAACAGAAAGAAAGTTTATTGATATGGTGCCTAATCACATCTAGTCCAAGCAAAATTCAGGTATAATGAGGTACAACCTCATGCGGATGGATAGAGTATAATCACATTCAATAGCACATGTATAAAATAAAATACATAATACATCAACAATAAAAATAAACTAATTAATATCAGAGAGACAACACTAAAACCATGCAATCAAAGCTAATTCGATATGAACATCACAGTTTTAAGACTCGTAATAACTATCAACAACTACAACCTTTCACTGATTTAACCATTCTTTAAAAAGCAGTTAGTTTCTGACAAGAACAGCTTAATCGTAACCGCATTAACTATCCATAAATTTTAAACGTTTCATGTCCATAAAAATTGATATCAACTAAAAATTATTAAATTTCTTTAAAATTTTAATTACAATAATAAGGTTCGATTCTCAATTTTGGTATTTCAACTTTTACCTATATCGACTCCAATGTTTATTGCTCTAAATGTTATTTTAGTATTGTTCATCTCAAATATATCAATACAACGACGGAAGCAAACAAATTATGAGGTAAATCACAAAATCATCTTCAAATTGAGAACATTAATATTCTCAAAATATATTCTTGAGTGTTACATTTCTATCACATCTGTAGTTATTCAACTTGAGTCTCACTCATCGATGCACAAATCATCATTATCATCCTTTAACTTTTCTCATTTATCGTATTATAAAATCACTAGTCACACGTTAAGTCAAAAAGTTAAAATCTTTGGATGCTCAACACCGTTAAAAATTTAAAACGATAAACACAATTATAACTGCACTAACAGTGGCCATATACCATTAGATAACACTAAAAAAATATGTCACTATACTTCTACAATTTATCAAATATTTTGACTATATATCACGAATCGTCCTTGAGAATTACGACATGACCATATGTCACTAAAAATTCATCATGAACTATGACCATATGTCAGTAACTAACCTCCGAGGACTTAAATCAAACTTAGGGTCAAATTTGAATTAATTAGAGTCTAAGTCATGTGCAAACATTCACTCTATGGGACAACCTGGTCGCATCGTCTCAGTATCACCTTTGGGCAGAAACTTCGACATGCAGTTTATTTTCTAAGGTCGTGTTTCAGAAAACACGCATAGACCTAGTCACTAGTGTTGTATGGTTGATCCTAACTCTCCATCAGCTTTGATCAGAAATATTATCCTTATCTCCCTTAAACACTTATGACTATTTTATTCACCCTACTTATATAAAATTCCTAAATCAGTTTTGGCAAGAAGATAGAAACTCATAAAGCATGTGTCAATCCGATCTTAATGAGACATAAGTATCAAGATCCAAAAGTCACGTTACCTACATAGGTGGTCACCTTTGGGCAGAACTCAGCCTATTTCAGCTATGTACCCTCAAACGATCATTTTATCGATCTATCTTGATCCCTAAGGTATGACCTAAATTTCATACAATCTAATCAAGTCCAATTCAAGGTTTCAAAAAACTTATTTCTAGATATATGCATCTCATTCAAACTAACCCACTTTCGATTGATAAATTAATGTCACACATTGCAATTGATAAGCAAGTTAATAATAAAAAAATAGTTCTGAGATACATATGCATTCAGTGAACAAATTATCTATAAATCATCAAACTATTAATATGTGAGCATGCACGCTACAAATCTAGTCAATATCAACAATAGAACATGAAATCGCACATGATATTAACCTTGAACCAAGTATGATAATCTAAGAATCAAAATAACATACAAAGATTGTTCAAATGTAACTTTTCTAGTTCACCATGAAGTACCCGTAAAGTTGTGCAAAACATCTTATGGCACAAAAACATACTTAAAACAAGTCTGTTATGATAAAAAAAAGTCATAACACTTTATGATAGTCTTAAAATGTCCCAATAACTAGTCCATCGCGTGAATCTCGTCGAGTAGATAGAAATCTACTACTCATGGGCCAAAATCGGACATAGGACAAAGAAGTAATAGCCAAAGAAAATTTATGTTCAACTCGAGTTAAAATCAGGTTCGATTTTCCTTCAGCAATTAAACTCGGATTACCAAAATTTGTGAAAATAGCGTCATTGAGTTTCAAAATTTTCAAGGTCATAAAACTCATAAAAGACAAAGATGAAAGTATAACTGCCAAGGTCTCAAATATCACAAAGTTAAACATTCAGAAAAACATACTTACCTAAATTAAAGCCTTAAAAAAAATTGTCTCATAAGTCAAATACTAATTTTCCAAAATATCAATGTCCAATTACTAAAAATTGGTTTTCAATGGCATAGCAGGTCCAGTCCCTATATCGACCTAGTGGAAAGCAGCCAACCATTTGGCTCCCCTTACAAGGAGAGTGGGACACAACCCCTAAAGATAGGATAACAAGCCCATGCAGAGGGCTCGACAAAATAATGGATCTCCTAAATTTTAAGGTCATAAACTAATAAATCAGTCAATTAAATAATATTTACAACAATCGGACCCATTAAATATGTGACTTGATCATATATTGAGTTAACAAATCTCAAATTCATTAAAATATATATATATCCTTACGCCTGGTGGAAGCACTATATATAGTGCACGTTCAACACAACCCCAAAAGTTTCTCCCTATAAAAGAAAAGTCGGGAGCTCCTTAACTTTTATTTATTTATTTATTGAATCAAACCAATAATAAGACAAAGTAACTAAAGCAACCCTATATCAATTAGAGTTCAGGAGAAAAATCGAAGGGGATTCACGTCCCAGTGCTCTTCTATGCCTGCCACCGACTATGCTGAACACGGGACGATCTATGTTATATTGCCATGCGTCCCGTGCTCACACTTTACCGAACATTACATCCGTAAGACTAAAAATAATAATAATAAATAAATAAAATATAGATTTAGAAAAAGAAAAATAGAGTCACTTGGACTATCTTTCTAAAATTTTCTCTTCAGATGCTCAACTTAATGCTCGCTTAGAGAAGATCAAGAGCTTTCACAAGTATTCAATACAAAAAATATCAGAAGATCGATCGGTTTCATAAACAATAATTAATTATTTTGATCGAAGTGTCGAACAACCTATCTCTAATACCAATTATTGAAAATTCTAGGATCTAGCCTCGAATCACACGATCAAAATTACATCTTTATAAGAACATGTGTACCTTGTATTTATAGGTCACGAGCCAGTGATCTCCTTAATGAAACAGATGATCTCGGCCAGAGAATCTGAGTCTACGTTACCTCTCATCTTCTCTAAGTTTAGCCTCTAAATGGGAATGTGCTAGGGTTAGAGGAAGAGGGGACGGTGGTCGATAGTCACTTCTCTTTCCTAACCCATCAAGGAAAGAGAGTGGAGACATATCACTTATATTAAGAAACTACTTGCTTCCTATCACCTCGAAATACGTGTGGTCAAAAATCTAACCCAATTTTTAATAGAAACCCAAAGATGGGTTAAGGTGTTGACCACAAAAGTCCAACACTAGGTTGTATTGGTGGAGCAGTTGGCTCTTTGCTTGAAGATCTTCTTCTACATATTCATAAGGTATGCCCTTAAACTTAAGGGCCAATTCTACCCTAATGGAAAAAGGGCTACACCAAAACCCATGAACCTTCACTTCCTTCACTTCTCCCATTGATCTCTTGGCTTCCTGCCTTAGCAATTTTCTCAGTTGCTCTATTGCTAAAAGTTCGCACATTTTATATTTATAGTGAAAAAGCCTTGGGGGTGAAGAAAACGAGAAACTATTCGGTCTTAAAGTCTTAACAAAGGAATAAAAATACGGGAGCCATTACTTGCACTCGGAAATTTTGCCCTTCCATCGAAGTTAAAGAAAAACTTAATATTTTAAGAACATGTGAAGATGAAAATGAAATCTGAGCCGTCCGATTTGAAGTTTATGATCTAGAGATTTTTAATACATAATATTAGATCAAAATGCGATCTTTATCATATAATTTATTGTAGTCAATTGTTGAATTAGATAATTGCCTTTGACTATAGTTAATCACATGATGAAGATTATGTTTCACGCTAATCTTTTGTTGTTAATATCATTAAAACATGGCCACTAAATCAAACAATTTGGTCTTAAGTCTTAACAAAGGAACAAAGGGAAACAATCAGGTCTTACCAAGTAGAACCAGATTTCCAGTCCTACCTCATCTGTTGCCCTTGGAAATCGGAGAATCTTGACTTTCTTGATTTTCACGTTTTTATAGCACGCCATGTAATCTAGATTCTCCTACTTCCAAGGGCAGCAGATGGGATAGGACTAGAAATCCGATTCTACCTATTAGGACCTGACCATTGCCTAAGGAACAAAAATAATGAGCCAACCAATCTTGACTAACAAGTAATGACAACAACTATGTAAGAAAATAAGACTTTTAACATATTAAAATAAGAGACCGGGGACCATGCACCTCAGTTGGCCACCATGTGGGATCGGGTTTCACGGAAACTTAGGCGAGGTCAATCAGATCCCATTAAAAAAAAATTATTTTTATGGCATTTTCACCATTAAATATGGTCAAACTTGGAAAGATTCAATGCCCCAAAAGTTTTGAGGCGTACCTTATCTTTGGCCCATTTAACAGAGGATAAAAAAGTCAAAAATAATATATATAGAGGGTCGGGGATTTGCACCCGGGCGTAGAGATATCTCTACGCCAATTGATATGAGGGCAACACGTAGCGCTCTTTTTGTGAAGTGATGGGTGGCATGAGAACCACTTTACTAAGTAGAGTTACACTTTTAAAATAATTTAAAGTTTAAATACCCTTCCAGCAGTCATTCTTGACTTTTTAAAAGTCACTTTTCTCTTTCTTCTCTCCACTTTTTCAAGAAACTATCAGAGTTTCTTTTTCAGGTATATTTTATTCAAAAAATATGAGCGCCCGATAGCGAAGCGCTAGCACCTTAGCAGTGAAGCACCGGCACCTCGATATAAAGGGGCCAGCACCCCGGAGCTGGTGCCGGGGTGCCAGTGCCTCGCTATCGGTGTGCCGACGCTTCGCTAAAAAAGAAAAATAAAATTGGGGCGTTGGCGCCTCATTTCAGGGGCTCCGGAGCCTCTATATCGAAGTGTTGGCGCTTTGATACAAAAAAAAAAAATTTCTTTTTAGCGAAGCGTCAACGCCTCTATATCGGGGGCACCAGCGCCCCTAAAAAATATTATAATTATTATTTTTAATCAAAGCGTCAACACCTCGATATAGAGGTGTCGGTGCCCCTGAAACGAGGCACTGACGCCCCTATTTTTATAGCAAAGTGTTGTGTCACGGGGTAACTTTTTTTCGACGCCCGTGTGACGTCTCGCTGCCGCTACAGCTAGGCCAGCCTATCACATATACCAGTTGACACTAGGCACAACCTGACATTGGCTATAATACTCGTACAACGCCTCACTATCGCGTACAATGAGGCCAACTTATCCAATCATCACTCTGATACCACCCGCCTAGAGGGCGGGAACTCCCGTTCATGGTTGCCTTCACCCAAGACAAATCATTTCAACGCAATCTGTCTACTCGCGACACACATTCCATAACCTCTGTGCCTCGCTTGGCCTGCCCAGCTTTACCCTGGGTCCGACACTAGTTCCTCGCCCATGACAGTAGCATGCAGTGCCACATGATATCTCATTTCATATATGTCTTACTGACATACTGAACCAAGCCCACTATCGTGTGTGGCCCATACGACCAGCACATATCTGCTTCTGGCCCTCAGCTAACGTGCACCACAGTATCCCACATAGCCCTCGAGTGCCCAGGAGAAGTTGTCAATCTATGTACATCGCAACGCGTAGCTCGGGTCATATGATAACCTCACCTAGGGTGACACATGGCATCATCGCAGTGCCTCACCGCACCGACGTCCTAGTCCCACCCCTAACCTAGGAAACCCATGCGCTCGTCCTGCAACGCAGAGCCCCATGTGTGGGAGAATAGCTCCACAACTTCCTTCCTCCAAGTATGGTCCAAACACCAACTTGAGCTATCCAGCAGAAGAACTTCAAACCTATTGGTTTGACAGACCACCAGAGCACACGACCCTCTGCCCTTGGCACACACCTTCCAAGATAGTGTTTTGGCATTAATTGTGACACACAAATCTCTGTCTATGGCACACAGTACCACCTTCCACACCCACATGCCTTGTGAGGGCACGCATCAGCGACCGTGTCCCGTCCGCGTTACGACCACGTCGCGGGGCCCTCATGGCCTCATGCCCACATAGCACTATGTCGCGATTGCGTCGCGACCATGTCGCAAGGCCCTTATGGCCTCATGTTGCGTGTCCTCATGCCACTACATGGCGTACCCTCGTGGCATCGCATCACGTTCGAGTCATGACTATTTCTCGTGCCCACTCGGCACTATGTCGGGTTCATCATTGCCCCCGGATGCCACGTGCCCTCGTGGCACCGCATGGCGTGGCCTATTGGCACCACATCGCGTGCCTCATAGCACCAAAATGTTGCGTGCCCTCTTGACACCACATCACTTATCGTACAAGCCAGATGTCGCGTGCCCTCTTGGCACCACATCATATGCCGTCATGGCACCGCCTCACGTGCCTTATGGCACCAGGACGTCGTGCACTCTTTTGGAACCACATCACGTGCCCCTATGTGGAGCACCACATTCCAAGTCTATCACGCGTCTAGTCACCACACTAGATCACAACTTAGCTCGAGTCACCATCGCACCATGCATAAAGGGAACATGCACGCCCCACAAGGTAACGTGCCTCCACGCACATGCACTATACAGCTAGCTCCAAGGTCCGCCTGCCTTCTTACTAGCCAAATGACCAGCTCCAAGATCGTCATGCCTTCATGCTGGAGCCCAGATTAATGAGACCGTCACATCCTCCCCTACTCAAAAAGGTCAACGTCCTCGTTGACGCAATATCTCAAGGGAATGACCATGCCACATTCACCAATCTGGCTGTGTCAACGTCCATGCTGACGCTAAAACTCGCATTAGTTCCTCGACTTCCGTCTTTACCCATGCAAAGTCTCCACACGTACCTAGCCCCGAGGTTTTGCACCTCCTCGCTAGTTCCAGTTGTCTCATCCACGCAACGAGCAACACATTTTTCCTTCGCGCGGCTCCGCACCAGCGCTAATTGTCACTATGCCATGCACAACCATTTGTGACCACGGCTCGCTCTAGTACCTCAACACCATGTATCTTCACCCAAGAGTTTGCCTCCCAATTCGGCCCTCGAAACGCATTAGTACATCGATCATGTCTTCAAGACCATGTTTGTCAAGCCTATCTTTGGCTCAACCTAGCTACAAGGCCCTCTCACCTTGCCTGCTAGTTGATTGATGTGCATCTCTATGCACCAGGGGAGTGACCACGTCACAACTTAATGCATTGACGTCCTCGTCAACACTCGAACTCATATGTCAGTTCCTCGACACAAATTCGGTCTTCACCCAAACACAACTAGCATCTGAATCACAACTACTACACTTCACTGCTTTCATCTGACATTCTGTGTTAGTATCTCAACCATTTTATATGTCTTCACCTCACGTAGTATTCTAAATAACTTGGATCGATCAATATTTTACCTTGATATCTTTATATACCAGTTTCTTATACAATCAGAAGCAATTTGATCATTAGCATCATTCTGATTATTGCCTAAATCGATTGCCAAAATCAAGCAAATAGCGCCTTTGATGTTCACATCGTTGGCCCCAAGTCCACGCAACTCTTTGCGATCACATCGTTGGCCCCAAGTCCACGCAACTCTTTGCGATCACATCGTTGGCCCCAAGTCCACGCAACTCTTTACGCATCACAGTTCTCTAGGTTCTTAACAGTCCGTCTTCACCCAGGAGTCTAGGTTTCATCTGCACTATCGCACTCTAGCACCTCAACACCTCTGTGTCTTCGCCCAAGAGTTTGACATGCGTATGATTTGTAGAACTCCAGTACCTCGACGTATATTTTCAACCACGAGACTGCCACCCAAGATGCCTCAACCTGGAGCAATTTTGTAGCTCTAGTACCTCGACGCCACGTATCTTCACCCAAGAGACTGTCGGTGAGTGACCACGCTCAACCCAATGAAGCATCATGCTTCTTACTACCGTAGTCCCCAATGTTGCCTATGTCTTTTGACTATAGCAATTAATAGAATCCAGCTTTCTTAGACCCTAGAACTTGCTCAGCATCACAAGCCCTTAACTGTCTTGCAGCGCTCTAGTACCTCAGCACCATTGTGCCTTCACCCAAGAGCCTGCTATGAGCACCTTGCTCAATTAATGAAGCTCCACGCTTCTCACGCTATAGTATCTCGACCTCTGTCTTCACCCATAGCGTGAATCGAGTCACCTCTTGCAACCTGACTTACGATCCAATTCGCTACCTTGATGTATGCTTCCAGTGTCTTAATGAGTGCATCAATGCCTTCACTTTCTAGCGACTGTCATGCCTTGGTACCTCGGACATCGACCTCTTCACCCCGAAACATCACACATTTGCCTTGAACTGTTCCAATTCAATATTCTTACCACGTTGTCTCAGTCGTGCTCAAAAACTAACTTCGGCCCTTCTCGTAGACCAATGATTTCGACGATCGCCTAGGACTCGCTTCCTCAGAAGGTACCCATCTGATTCTCGCATCGACTTCCTCTGAAGCCACGCTGGATTAGCCGTCCAACCATCCGTCTCTCACGGACCCATGCCTTGTCGTCACACAACAATGCACCGAGCTTCTGACCACTTCTCCGGTTCAACATAGATCAATCCAGTTCTCACAGTATCCCGCTTAACTGTAACCTCGATCCTGGGCTAACACAACATATTGATCCCTTACACTGTCACATAGCAACGGTCTAGACCCTCATGTCATGTACCAATGCTTCCTCATGAAGTGAGAATGGAGCATCCTACTTGCTCCATGCCATCCATGAAAACGATGCTCTCAGCACCAATGTGACCCAACGTCTCATGTTGGAGATCACTAGTGTTCATCCTCCTCGAATCGACCTGCTACTTCAATGAGTGGCACTCATGGCCAACAAGTTATGAAATGAGAATGGAGCATCCTACTTGCTCCTTGTCGTTCATAGCAACGGTGCTCTCAGCACCAACGTGACCCTACGTCTCATGTCGGAAGTGAGAACAAAGCATCCTCCTTGCTCCATGCCAACATGGCAATGGTGCTCTCAGCACCTATGTGACTCAGCGTCTCATGTTGAATGTCACTAGCGTTCATCATCCACGGATCGACCCGCTAACCCAACAGTACCATCCCTCTGCGTGCGACTCAATCGCATTTCAACCGCAGACGTGCAACTCAACTGCACATAAGTAACTCTAGTTGTCACAAAATCAAAGTGCACCTCATCGCTCTGGCTCGCCAATGTAGTCTCAATCGGAACAATCTGGCTCTGATACCAAATGTCATGGGATAACTTTTTTTCGACGCCCATGCGGCGCCTCGCTACCGCTATAGCGAGGCCAGCCTATCACAGATACCAGTTGAAACAAGGCACAACCTAACACTAGCTATAACACTTGTACAACACCTCACTATCGCGTACAGTGAGGCCAACTTATCCAATCATCACTCTGATACCACTCGCCTAGAGGATGGGAACTCCCGTTCATGGTTGCCTTCACCAGAGGCAAACCATTTCAACGCAACGTGTCTACTCGCGACACACATGTCAGCACCTCTGTACCTTGCTTGGCCTGTCCAGCTTCACCATGTGTCCGACACTAGTTCCTCGCCCGTGACAGTAGCATGCAGCGCCATATGATGTCCCATTCCATACATGTCTTGCTGACATACTGAACCAAGCCCACCATCATGTGTGGCCCACACGACTAGCACATATCTGCTTCGAACCCTCAACTAACGTGAACCACAGTATCCCACGTAGCCCTCGAGTGCCCAGGAGAAGTTACCAATCCATGTACACCGCAACGCGTAGCTCGGGTCAAATGGTAACCTCGCCTAGGGTGACACATGGCATCGCCGTAGTAACGTCCTAGGACCACCCCTAACCAAGGAAACCCATGTGCTCGTCCCGCAACGCAGGGCCCCATGCGTGGGAGAATAGCTTGACAGCTCCCTTCCCCCAAGTATGGTCTAAACACCAACTTGAGCTATCCAGCAAAAGAACCTCAAACCTATTGGTTTGACATATCACCATGACACACGGCCCTTTGCACATGGCACACACCTTTCAAGGTAGTATTTTGATATTAATTGTGGCACACGAACCTCTGTCTGTGGCACACAGTGCCACCTTTCACACCCACATGCCTTGTGAGGTCACGCATTAGCGTCACATGCGAACGGGTCGCGTCCGCGTCGCGATCATGTTGCGAGGCCCTCATGGCACCACATGACGTACCCTCATGGCATCGCATCACGTCGGAATCGTGACTGTGTCTCGTGCCCACTCGGCACTATGTCAGGTTCGTCATTATACTCGGATATCGCGTGCCCTCGTGGCACTGCATTACGTGCCCTCTTGGCACCGCATCTCTTGCCCTCATGGCAACAAGATGTCGCGTGCCTCCTTGGCACCACATCGCATGCCTCACAGCACCAGAATGTTGTGTGCCCTCTTGACACCACATCACTTGCCGTACAAGCTAGATGTCGCGTGCCCTCTTGGCACCACATTGCGTGTCATCATGGCACTGCCCCACGTGTCTTATGAGACCAGGACGTCGCGTGTCCTCTTGGCACCACATCGCGTGCCCCTATGTGGAGCACCACATTCTAAGCCCACCACGCGTCTAGTCACCACACTAGATCGTAGCTTTTCTTGAGTCACCGTCGCACCATGCATAAGAGGAACACACACGCCCCGCAAGACGACGTGCCTCCTCACACACGTAGTACATAGCTAGTTCCAAGGTCCACCTGCCTTCTTGCTAGCCAAATATCCAGCTCCAAGGTCGCCATGCCTTCATGCTGGCGCCCAGATAAATGAGGTCGTCACAGTCGGCACATGACTATAGAGGCGCTGACACATCGACGCCAGGGTGCCAGAACCTCGCTATCGGGGTGTCGGTTGTCACGGGGGCGCAGCTCAAACCCGATTAACGAGCTCGTGCGGCGCCTCGATGTCAAGAGCAACCAAGTCAACCTATCTCTCCATCAGCTCTGATACGACTCGCCTAGAGGATGAAAACTCCCGCTCATAGCTGCCTTATTTTCAAGGCAACCATCTCGATGCAGAGTGTCTAAACGCGACAAGTATGCATGCACTTCCATACCATACTTGGCCTGCTCAAGCTTCACCTCTGCATCATGCATTAGTACTTCACTTGCAACAGTAGTGGCATGCAGCTCTTCATGCCGTCCCATACCAACATACTTTACCGACATACCGAACCAAGCCCACTATCATGTGGACCTGCGTGACCAGCACACATCATATTCTAACCCTCTGGTAACGTGAACTACGGTGTCCCATGCAGCCTTCGAATGTCTCCCTCATTGTCGACCCACATACACCACAACACATAGATCGAGGCATATGATAACCTCACCTTAGGTGTCACACGACATTGCCAAAAGTAATATTTTAAGCCCACCTTTTCAGACCTAGGAGACACTTGCACACCCTTTAGTGTCATAAGTATAGGTGGAAGTCTCATACTGGCTCCTATCCCATATAGATGGTTCAAACACCATCTATAGGAAAATAACAGAAGAACATCAAAGGTATTTGTTCGACATACCACCATGGCACAAGGCCTCATGCTCGTGGCACACAGTGTCATACACCACACCAATGCGCACCAATGTCTTGCATCATTCCCCCCATACGACCGTGTAGCGACCAAGTTGCAAAGCCCACGTGGCTTGATGTCTCGTGCCCTCCTGGCACCACATCGCATACCATCTTGGCACCATGTTATGTACCCTCCTGGCCCATCAACAAACGCTTCATGCCACCATGTTGCGTGCCCTCCTGGCCCATCAACAAACGCTTCATGCCACCATGTTGCGTGCCCTCCTGACACGCGACCAACACTTCCACTACGTCGAGTGCGAGACGAGTGGCCATGCGGTTAGCCGCGCCGCATGCCCCTGTCATAAGACGCTTCGCTGTCGTGGTGTTAGCATTTCACTATCATGCGCTCACATTTTTTGAGTAAAATATACCTGAAAAAGTAAGTCTGATATTTTCTTAAAAAAAGAGAGAAGAGAGAAAAGAAAGAGATTTTTAAAATGCTTCTAAAAAAGTCAAGAATGATAATTAAAAAGAAATATAACTTTTGAAAATATTTTAAATATTTAACCCTGATTAGTAAAGTGGGTGGTCCTATGCTACCCATCACTTTACAAAAAAAGGCGCTATGTGTCATACCCATATCAATTGGCGTAGAGATATCTCTACACCAATTTATATATATATATATATATATATATATATATTAAATCAATGTCTCATGACCAATCAACTCAAAACGGGAGTTTTTTTTGATTGATTATGTCATATGGCATGTGAAATGTGACCAGGCGCACGGGTCATCTTGTGTGCCCAAGCGCATACTCTCCTTTGCCTTAAAATAAGTTGGAAAACTATAATATTAATGGGTTTTGGTTGGGTCCAATTGGTTGAACTTGAAATAGGTTTCAACTGTTTTTTGAACCGTTGGATGAAGGAGTCCAAAAGTGGATGTTTATAAATGCTAAAGTTAAGATTCCTTGCATCCGATTGGTTCCAAAATCAATTGAATCCAACATAAAGTTCAACCAATTGGACCTTTCCAAAGCCCTAATATTAATAGAAGCCATGGATATAAATACAAGTAGGGCTCGAAATCACAAGTTTTTTGGGCGTGTAAGCTCAGGTCCACCCAGTCTTTCATCTATATAAATATCTAATATAAAATTATATATATTATTTTTAACTTTATAATAAATTAAAGGGTATTTTTCCGAATGTCATGATATTAAATGTTAGAACAGTTATTCTTTCAAGCATTTTGTGAAATGCTATAAAAATACTAACCCTACTGTAGAAGATTTAAAAAAAGGGAATTTAAAATTATTAAAGAGCCTTCAATTAATATAACAAAACTTGATTTATAATAAGTTTAACTAATTTTATTTTGTTTACCAAAAAAGATTTAGCTTGAAAAAAAGTTGGCAGCGCAGCCCATACCCGACCCTGCCTACAAGAGTCGTGGTTTAGGTTGAATACTTCTATGCCCGAGTTAGGGCCATGTTGAGAATTGTCGAAAAAATTATTGGATGGCTGAAAGTAAAAATTAAAGGAGATGGAATCAAGGGTAGAACTTAGAGGCACGTTAAGATAAATGTTTTCTCTAAACATTATTTGCCTCCTTCCAATTAAAATTGCGATAGCAAAAGAGAAGAATAGCAAACACTTTCTCGGGATACAATCAAGCCCAGCCCTCTGTAATTTCTTTTATATTTGCACTCACAAAAGATAATTTTGAACACTACGTAATATCCCCAACAATAATAATGAGATAGACATAAATGAATTTTTATCTTATTGTGTCCTTTTGCCTGTGTCTATAAAAGATAAAAAAGATCTCTTTAAATAGACATTGAAAGGTGTTGAAAATTTTGTGAAATGTTGATCCGAAATAATACAGGGAATCGTTCCGAGGTACGAGAAATATCATTGTCTTTAAACCAATATTTGCCCCCACTACTTCGACAAAGTGGTCATCAACAGGTAACCGACAAACTGATTCTAGGATACAACGAATAGACTATGTATTCTTGTGAAGGATTTGGCGAATCCGATCACGTTATCCGAACACCAAATATTATAATAACGCTCTGATAAAGACCTTCAAAGATATAACAAGAGAGAAGAAAGAAGACCCTATTGTGGTGTATAAAATAATATTTTTAAATTCATTAAATATAAATCAAGTGGTGTGTTAATGCTCCCTTTTCCTATAAAAAGATGCTACACACATCTCTTTGGAAAAGACATACCACTTTGAAAAGGCACTTCTTTTAAAAAGATATAATTTTGAAAAGACACACCTCTTGGGAAATGACAAGTTTAATAAACTCTTAAATATCCGACAATCCCCTACTATTTAAAAGTTTTAAAGGAGAGTAAAGTCAAAAATATATGCATAAATGAAAATGTCTTACAGATTTGAATTTTCACTTTAGTGGAAATAACTCAAGGTTTGTCAAGGTCTTTAGTGAAACTAAGTCTTGAACTAATAATCTTATACGACAAATCAAAATTATTTCACATACATATTTCATATATTTAGTGTTCAATAAATTGGTTCATATATATTTAGGTCATATGTTAGCACCATGATTTTCATAAGTGTTTATGCGATAAAGTTATGTCTCATTGAATGCGGCTCTACCCTCACATTTATATAGGTAGACTTATAGGAGATGCTCATATAATTTTAACATCTCAACACATTATATTATAACGCCTATTAAAAGCAATGATCAACCTCCCTTTATCCATTACAGGTAAAACACTACCCTTCTTGAGATATTTATGAGAATATAATTCTCATCAATATAGTACCCCTTTATCTGTCACATATTTATGACTTGTTCTTACCTTTGAATCTAAATATTGACCAAACAAATATTAGGTAGGGTTCCTATCGTAAGTGACTATTTTGGTAAATGACTTTAAATTCATCCCAATTCTTCTTTTAGACTAATACTTTCCATAATTGCTTATAATTGTAATTATCAACACATAAAGTGTTTCTTCAAATATTTTTATCTGAAATCACATATCATTTATTTTCTTGTTCATTGACAAGGAAACAAGTTCCATAGAAAATTTAGAAGTTTTAACTTAACCTTTCTTAGCACATCTATCAATAAACCCTTAAATCACTTCATTTCTCTACCTATTTTAATATAAGCAACACACTCAATAAAATTCATAATTACTTCTTGACTTTCTTTATTAAGGGAAATTATCTTTAAACGATTTAGATTTTCAAATCTAAATTCATTATCTTCTTAAGATAATTATTAGCATTTATGCTCAATTCACTTTTCAATAAATTCAATATAATAAAACATTCATGTAGTGAAAGATATCAGAGCTTAACGCAAGTTTGAAACAAAATAATCATGTTCCTTAAAGAAAATAATTAAAAAATTTATAAAATAAATATGATAATCTAATCGGAATTATTTTGAACATCTATAAATGATCTCACAAATCTTTTTGGTAATAACTCGATGTTGCTAAAAAAAAAAAATTTATGGGCATCACTACCATGCGCATTACGTGGCTAGTCAATTGCTATTGTTCTATTATAGCGAAGCAATCATAAGATAGCAATAGTAAATTGATCTGAAAAATCTATTAGTAGCAGCTTGAGTATCATAATAATTTTAAAGTGATTTGATAAAGCACACTCAATCATGACCATCCAATCAATAAATGCTTGTGTTTAATCAATCATGGGCATTTAATTGTTGCCAATAAACCAAACTCAAGTGATCATGACTTTTATCACATGAATATTCGATCACAACCATTCGATCAAGATCACTAATGAGCAATGATCAAGTGACCATCGCCATAGATCATATGTACTTATGATCTTACGAGTTTTCATGAGTATCGAAAACTTTGTCAACAGTATAAAGCTCCCTAAAAAGATACACAAAAATCGAAATAGAGTAGGCAAGAATCATTTTCAGTAGTACTCGTTCATAATCCAAAATAACATGTAAAAATATGTTGCACATGTATGGCCAAAATAGATCAACTATCAGCCCATCATGACTCAGTTTTTAGAGCCAAAAAATCACTAGATGCACTTTAAATTTTGACATCTAGATAACTAGGCTAAGAGTGAGATGGTCATGCCAATCTAAGTGGTCGATCATGATGACCTTATAATCAAGGGAAGAATTTATAAGAAGTTTATCATACATCAATAATTGGGAGAACCACCATATTTTGTGCTACTTCAAATATCAAAATATAACCCAATCAACAACCACCAAACCAATCATATGAAAGGGTTTTCATAACAAAACTTTATTTGGAAATCCAGCCAACTCGGCCCGAACCCGTGTAGTGCATAGAACCTTTCCTTTTCCACATAGACTGCTTCTTTCGACTCTCAAAACGACCCATCCACGAAAAGAACACAAAACAAAAAAAAAAAAAAAAAAAAAAAAAAAAAAAAAAAAAAAAAAAAAAGAGGGACCCAACAGGATCGTCTCATTCACGAAAAGACATTAAAAGAAGAGTTTTGGAGAATGGCATTGGCATCCATCATTGCGAAAAATTGATGGCCTACCGGGGTAGTGCACCACCGACCCAGCACGGCAACACTGTCTAAGATGATGAATCAAGGATCAAAATTTTGGGTAAAATTTTAGTTTCGGATTTAACCGAAACCGAAAACTTGAACAGAAATTTCGGCCGAAAATCGAAATTTTGGCCGAAATTTCGACCGGAATTTTGGATCCCATACAAATTTGGACCGAAATTTCGGTCCAAATTATCATTTTGGTGGGGACCGAAACCGATAATTTCGGTCATTTCAACCAAAATTTTGATCCTTGTGATGAACAATCCATCCCAGGCTTATAGTCATTCAATTGAAAGGGAGATATCTTATGATTAATGATTAAGAAGTGAAACAAAATTGAAATATGAATTGCAGAAAATCATAATTATATTATTACATACAGACTCCAATGGCCTGTACATGTCTTGTCGCGGACCATCACTACAACACGCTCTACGAAAGTATTTGAAAATGGTCTTTCTAATAAGCATCTTTCTTGCCCTTGTGTCACTCGATGATTTGTTCTAGTCGCTGAGTGATTAAGACTATTAGCGGCAGTTTTGCCACTATTAATAAAATAACTATTAAAATTATTAGCGGTAGTTTTTTTTATTAATAATGACAACCTTTTTTTTTATTGTTTTTAAATAACAAAATTGCTCCATCCTATACACAATACCCACCCTTTTGCATGAAATCTTTAATGCACCAAATTGGACCAACAAAGTCTCAAAGACTCGAAGGAGCACGTGTCTCATAATTTGCTGTGTAGGGTTGTGGCAATAGTCTTAGACACATCTCACATTTCATATCTAGTTTCAACATATCATAACTCCCTCCACATTCAACAGAACTTTAATGAATTGGAGCCATTAAATTCTGGCACCCGAATCAACCACATCAACCACAATATGATAACACTGCTTGATTGCATAGATCAAGCAGATTGTTGCACATATATTTCTCTCATGCCTCTCAAATTGATGATACTTTGATAGATCAAAATCAGGCATAGTAAAACTATGAAGGAGATAACTATTAACAAATACTTATTTAAAATTATTGGAAAAATTATAAAATATTGATCAGAAATAATACAGGAAACTGATCAGAGACACGACAAATATCGTTGTCTTTAAACCAATATTTGTCTTCACCACTTCGACAAAGTAGTCGCCAATAAGTTATCGGCAAACTGGTTCCAAGATACAACGAACTGACTGTGTAAATTTTAAATATAAAAGAAAATACCGAAATTTATTGAAATTTCACCGAAAAATTCTAAATTTTCGTTTGACCCCCTTTTCGCCGGCGAAATTTGTCACTATGAGACTAATAGTCTTAAAAGTTAAAAGTATCATAAAAACACGTATATTTAAACTATGAGTACCTTTATTTTCACCCACCAAATATTTGAGTTTCCGACGATGTAGATCATTTTTCATTCCAATATTTCACATAATGAATCTTGAGATCATGGGCGTGCCATCAGACGATATGTTTTTTATTTCATGCGGTACACATCCAAAAAAGTGGCCTTATTTGAGCTTGATGAGTTCGACATGATGTGAAGGTCATTTTTTAGAGTAGATACCATGTAAAATTAAAAACCGATGGTGGATGATAAGAGCATGATCTCAAGATGCATAATGTCAAAGATTGGGATGAAAAATGATTTCTATCGTCAGATTCAAAGCAGTAAATGAGTTTCAGCATGAGTGAACGCAAAGATTCGGTGGGTGGATTTAAAGCTACTCTTAAACTATTAGATAATTTTAAAAAAATAAAAAATTAATTAAAAATAAAAAATATAAAATTTTCAAATTTGATAGGTATTAGCCGATACCGATACCACCCTGATACAGGTATTAGGGTGGTATCTTAATCGGTTGGCCAAAATACCGATATCTATCCGTATCGGCTGATAATTAATTAATACCTTGTTCACACCGTATATGTCTAGCATGCCACATGCTATTCACTGTATATTAGGGGTCCAGATGGGTTGAGCCAACCCGATGGGTCAAGTGACCCGACCCACACGAGTTGGTTTAGGTTCAGATTTTTAACCCATCGAGTCAGGTCGAGTTGAAAATCTTGACTGAATAAACAAGTCCGATTTGATTTGAGATTGTTTACCTGAATCCGACACTCCCTCGCTCCCTTAGGCTGTGTTTGGGTTGGCTCCATGGATCAAAATTTCGGCCGAAATGAGCGAAATTTCGGCCAAAATTATCGGTTTCGGTCCCCACCGAAACAATAATATGGGACCGAAATTTCGGTCATTTTTGCATGGGGGTTGAAATTTTCGGCTGAAATTTAAATTTTTGCTAAAGAGGACGAGTAGGGTTCGAGTTGCAGTCAAGGAGGACAGGTTGGGTTCGTTATATTTTTTTATTTCTTAATTATTTGATACTATAATAAAGATATATTTATTAATTTCCCAAAAAATAAAACCTTTGTTTTTCATTTGTTTGTTTTGCGGGTTGATTTTTTAAAGTAATCAAAATTTTGGCTTTGTATGCAAAAGTATTAGTCCTCCATTGAAGACTCTGAAAATAGTTCTAACTTCTTTCATTCTATTTTTAGTTGGTTATAAGAAGGTAAGAATATGCTTAGAAGTCAGCCGCCCCATTGGCGCACGCACGCGGATACTTAGAGGTGAGCCGCCCCATTGGCGCACGCACGCGAGCATGCCTGGTGGTTGGTGCTTTATACACATACACTTAGCACTTAATTAGACCTTTTGATTGGGTCGATTCAACAGTCAAATAATCAACGGGTTGGGTCTAAAGTTTGGCTGCCCATTTAAGAAAATTGCAAATGCCTGAGCTGACCCGTCTTGACCCGAAAACATGATCCGATAAAAATCCTACTTTTAACACTTTTTCCATATAAAATATTGGGTCGGATGTCTCATACCTGACCCAAGCGGATGGTCGGTTGAATGTCTCTTTACCGACCCTACCCGATGGGTCAAATTTATATGCCTAACCTAGTAAAATATTAGGTCGGGTCAACCTGACCCGTTTACAACCTTAATTGGATTTACTTGAACTTTAAAAATGCAGTTCTAAAAAACGAGTTTTTTGAGGTGATGTTTAAAATAATAAATTCTATGAACTTACCAAGGTAGGTGATCCGTTGGAAGCAAGGTATTAAAATCGGTATCGGTCTCGAGGTATCAGTTTGCCCGAGGCTGATGCGAATCGGCCGATATCGATACGTATCGATCAATTTTATTTAAAAAATAAATAGAAAGTCTCAATCAAAACTGATACATATCGGTCAATTTTATTAAAAAATAAAATAAAAAATCTCGGTCGAATTCGATACGTATCGGCGATACCGATACAAGATACCAATACCTATCAGTTTGGCCGAAAACTAATACATATCAGTATCGGCCGATTTTTGATACATGGTTGGAAGGTTATGGATCACATTCAAGAGATTGAGCTTGTTATATCCCAAAAAAGTCCCACTGGTATTAAAAACCATGGTTCGGAGTTGGTGCATGGACTAAACTGTGAGCAGGTCAATCTCAACTTTTAAAAGGTCCAAAGCTTACTTTCACTGATTTTCTGCTCATTAAATTTCTGTGCATCTCCGCAAGTTTGACCCGTTTGGGGAACAAGAGAGACCCATTGGTGCACGACCTGTGTAAGGCTCAATATCGGTTTGATCTTACCTGACAGTTGGATAAAACAGATTTTTTAAAAAATGGGGAAAAACGACGGCTAGTTTACATTTGCAGACTATTCAAATGAGTTCCCTTCTCCATCAAACTTCACAAACGCCCATTTCAATTTCATCTCGCAGATTTATCTCCACTCTCAGTGTTCTAAAAAACCCATTAACTTCTCAAAGCAAACACATAGAAAATCTCACCTTTTCCAACAATCCATATCATTTTTCCAGTCACCACACCAGAAACACAAAGCCCACAATCATAGAAACCAAAATATTCCATGCCCAGATCACCAAAACACCCCTTCTTCAATCCAACATCTTCTTCGCCAACTATCTGGCTGATTTGTACTGTAAATCCTCTGCAGTCAACGACGCGCTCCGCGTGTTAGATGAAATGCCTCACCCAAATCTTATCTCATGGAATCTCATTATATCCGGCTATAATCATAACTTACAGTTCGAAGACTCGCTGAGAATTTTCTGTAAAATTCGTTCGCTTGGTTTCGAGCCCAACCAGTTCACTTACGGGAGCATTCTTTCGGCCTGTGCCTCCTCTCAAGATTTGAGATTTGGTAACCAGGTTTACTCTCTAGTGATGAAAAATGGGTTCTTTTCGGACGGGTATGTTTGTACTGGAATGATAGATTTGTTTGCAAAGAGTAGTTGTTTCAAGGATGCTTTGACGGCTTTTTCCGATGTTTCGAGTGGTAATGTGGTTTGTTGGAATGCTATTATTGCTGGATGTGTCAGAAATGGAGAGAGTTGGGTTGCTTTAGACCTCTTCCGTCAAATGTTAGATGGGTTTTCGATGCCGAATGGCTTTACTTTTCCTAGCATTTTATCTGCTTGTGCCGCAGTTGGAGAACTACATATGGGTAGAGGAATTCATGGGTTGGTGATTAAATGTGGTGTGGAACATGACATCTTCGTAGGAACGTCAATTGTTGATTTGTATGCAAAATGTGGTGATATGGATGAAGCAGTGACGGAATTCTCGTTGATGCCGATTCGTAATGTGGTTTCCTGGACCGCCATTATTTCAGGTTTTGTTCAAAAGGATGAATCTGTTTACGCGCTTCAATTCTTTAAACAGATGAGAGGAATGAGTGTGGACATTAATAATTACACTGTCACGAGTGTACTCACTGCTTGCGCTAAACCGAAAATGGCGACAGTGGGAGTCCAAATCCATAACTGGATCATAAAAATGGGATTTTTAACAGATTCTACCATAAAAGATGCTCTGATCAATTTGTATGCAAAAATCGGGGAAATCGGTTTGTCCGAAAAGGTGTTTAACGAAATGGGCAGCCTGGGGAAAGTCAGCACTTGGGCAGCTATGCTATCGGGTTTTGCTCAAAATCAGAGTTGGAGAAGGTCGATTGAATTCTTTCAGAGGATGTTTTCGGAAGGTCTGAAACCCGATAAGTTCTGCAGTTCAAGTGTTTTGAGTATCATCGGATGTATCGATCTGGGAAATCAGATCCACTCTTATATTGTCAAATCAGGGTTGATGGTCGATGTTTCGGTGGCTAGTGCACTTTTCACCATGTACTCAAAATGTGGTTCATTGGAGGATGCTTATGAAGTCTTTAAACATATTCCCGAAAAAGATGGAGTTTCTTGGACCTCAATGATAGCCGGTTTCGCAGAAAATGGCTGTGCAGATCAGGCATTTCAGCTATTCCGAGACATGATAGGTAACAAAATTCAACCTGATCCAGTGACTTTATCTGCGGTTCTCACAGCTTGTTCTTCTTATCAATCGTTAAAAAAAGGTAGGGAGACTCATGGATATGCTTTTCGTGTCGGACTCGAAACTGAGATCCTTGTCAGTAGCTCACTAGTAACTATGTATTCGAAATGCAAAACTCTAGTTTCCGCAAGAAGGGTCTTTGACGAAATGCCACTGAAAGATCAGGTCTCATGTTCTTCCTTGGTTTCAGGGTATGCCCGGAACGGTTACACCATAGAGGCGCTCTCGCTGTTCCATCAGATGGAAATTGATGGGTTAGAGATTGATTGCTTCATGATTTCAGCTGTTCTTGGCATCTCTGCCACTTTAACAAAACCAGGTCTAGGCAAGCAATTACATGCTCATGCTTCGAAAACCGGGTTAGATATAGATCTTTCGGTGAGCAGCTCTTTAGTAACTATGTATTCAAAATGTGGGAGTATTGATGATGCTCGTAAAATATTTAATCAAATAAACAATCCAGACTTAATCAGTTGGTCAGCAATGATAACCGGTTATGCCCAACACGGGCACGGCTTGGAAGCTTTGAAAATCTACGAGATGATGAAAGAACAAGGAACAAAACCTGATTCGGTGACCTTTGTTGGTGTTTTGTCTGCTTGTACCCATAATGGATTGGTTGAAGAAGGCTACTTCCATCTAAATTCTATGACCAAAGATTACGGAATTGAACCCGAAGCGTGTCACTATGCATGTATGGTCGATTTACTTAGTCGATTGGGGAGATTGGAGGAGGCTGCGGTGTTCATTGATGCGATGCCTATTGAACCCAATGCACTGGTGTGGGGGCCCTTGCTTGGTGCTTGTAGGGTACATGGTAACGTTTCTCTCGGAAAGTTAGCAGCCAAGAAAGTGCTTGAGTTTGAACCTTGCGATGCTGGAGCTTATGTTTTGCTGTCAAACATTTGCGCCGACGCAGGAGAGTGGGAAGAAGTATCAAAGATCAGAAATTTGATGAAGGGTATTGGTGCGAAGAAGGAGCCCGGATGGAGTTTTGTGTAGAAAACATAAGGTTCCTACATCTAGTGTGCCATGATTTCAACATCTCCAAACTCCAAAGACTTGGAAGATGCTACATAATATTTTTTGTGGAACTGACTGAGAGAAAACAGATTTTTGATCAGTTTTAGGCTTCATTCAGAGTCAGTGGATGGTCTGAGGACCCAGTTGATAGGGTCATAGGCATCCTGCGGAAGGTGCCAACGGTGGCGATTTCTTGGGAAATGCGGACGGATAAGAAGCGGGTCTTCAATAAGAAATTTGAGATGCACAGCTTTATAGAGGACTCCATTATCGAGGACATATGTTGGTGATGCTGGCGACTTCATCATGCTCTGATGACTCTGTAACCGAGATTTTGCATGAATGGGAACAGCTAAGACTCCCATAGCGATCCGTTTTTTGTTTTGCCTCTTCTATTGGATGAATTTGAGAGAAGATGATTAGGATCAACAAGTTAAAGTGACGCGAGTTAACAGTGGCAACACTTCCAAATGAAGAACCACATGGCAAAAGGGAAGATTTTTTGTCTTTTTCTTTTTAATAACGGGGCAAAAGGGAAGAATATAATGGGCTAGATTACCCTTTGTTATTTGCTTGAATTGTTTATTATTATTGGTGGTAAGCCTCTACTCCATTATTGTTGTTTTGGTTGTAATCAAACCCTATCCACCTTTGAAAAGGTTTGAAGGATACATATCAAATATTTGATTCATTTTTTGACAAAATAAAGATGGGAAAAAAGAAATCCCGCATTTTTATTTCACATCGTATAGGGGAAATGCAGGTTGCTTGGTGATGGATTTGTGGAAAGAAACTGATATATTTAGTCAAACTTTGGTGAGCCGAAAAAAGAGGACAGAATTGCTTTCTGTCTTGCAAATATGACTTCTTTTAGGATCAAATGTCTTCTTTTAGGGCTTCAAAGAGAGAGAGAGAGAGAGAGAGAGAGAGAGAGATTGAGTGTCGAGAGAGATAAAGATAGAGATTGAGTACCGAGAGAGAGAGAGAGAGAGAGAGAGAGAGAGAGAGAGAAACCATGACTTCGCGTTACTAGTTTTCCTGCGGAAAACTAGTAACGGTTGCCAAAGGTGAGGAAAACAGTTTCATTTTCCGCATATTTCTCGTGTCATAATTTTGTTCCCAAATGCGAGAATTTTGCACATTTCCTTTCCTTTCCTCCAATTTCTTTTCTTTTCCCACTATCCACACAGGGCCTTAATGTTTTTTGATAAGTAATCAGTTTGTACATTAAAAAAAAATGTATAAAACTAAAAGATCAAATCAAGTGCAAGCAATGCAGTCCTCATCAGTAGAGTGCGCCAAAAAAAGAAAGATGTGCAGTATAAGGATAATGAATTAGGACTCACAAATTTCCCATTTAGGCACAGTTCATATCTTGTTTATATATGCTGCAGTAACCGAACCCAAACAAGACCGGCCAAGGAGATAATCGGTTTTTTTACAGAACTAGAAAATCTAATCAAATTTCTTGTGAATTATGTAAAATGCAGCCTACAACATAAGCTTTTTATATCAAAAACTCGATTGAAAACACAATGAGTTAGTGTCTTGTCCCCTTATCCTGTTTAAATACTTGGAAGTAATGCACAGAGTCAACTCAAATAAGACCCATCAAGGGGGCAATCTTGTTTTACAGAATGTTAGAAAACTAAATCAAGTTCCTGTGATTTATGTAAAATCCAGCCTACAACATAAGGGTTTAAGGTTTAGAGTTTAGCCAGATGTGGCCCGATCCTGAATAATATTTTTAGGTTATCTCTCGAGGTTCAACTTATAGGTTATTTTTGGTGTAGTGCTTCAGTGACTTGGTTATTTTCATATTATCTTCGTAAATGTCATCCTGTCTCTATCCATCAAAAAACAACAAACCTGTAATTCTATGAAGCAGAGGCTATAACTCTTACCCATGGTTTAGAAATTAAACCCTCTCCTTGGCCTTAAACCCTCTCTTTGTGGAGATTTATGACCTTAAACCCGTATCTTTCTTAAATGCCATCTTTGATCTTTGAGATGTTGTGATTGATTTTTTTTTAAAAACAAACAAAACAAATACCTTGGCTCAAATTCCTCTTTAATCGTAAAGCACTTAAGGACCTAGGAAATAACTTCATTGAACGTATATTCATAGAGTAAGGAAAAGTACACATACGTAAACACAACGAAAAATGTATCTGGATGAACTATTAACTTGCTTTACTTGATGCTAACAGATGAAATAATTTCAATACTCTGTTTTCATGAAGTAAAGCACTTGTTTGTGGAATAACTCGTGGACATCTCACTCGGGCAGGGGACGGAATCCCACGGCGAATCGAGTTTCCACGAGTCGGGCAGATTCAATGGCAGATTGAAGGGGAACCCAACTGTTTTCGCTATTCCCCACTGGCTATTGTCATGGAAAATGTTCGAGTTCTTCCTTGTGTAAATCTCTTCTCCATTTTCCGTAGTCCCCTGCATCTCCTGTGGTGCATTAACTGGGAAGCTGCGTGGTGAACCAAAGTCTATACTTCCGGAGGTTTTACCGGCATCGGCTAGGATCGAAGGGGGCACATTTAGAAGCATTGAAGCCACATCAACGGAACACTTTGCCGGCATGGGCATTTCGATGGGTGAAAACATAAAGCCAGCCGGAATTTCTGTGTTCGAAATCGGAATCACAGATGGCTTACAGACCACTGGATCGAACGGTTTGTAAGAAGGGACATCTAGAGATTGGAAATTGTTGTTATTATAACAGAACTGGAGTGCTGGTGGGGCATCAGTAGTGCATGAGATATTCTCTGAAACAAGCTTGGAGCAGTGACCAATGTACGAAAACATGTCGGTATCGGTGGTTTCCGATAACGGAGATACCCATGAATGGGAGAGAGCTCTCTGCGCCATAGAGCTGGTTTTCTTAAATATCCTACAAATTGCCCAAGAATCCTGCATGCCCAAGAAGAAATTTTTTACGGGCTAATAAAATTTATTATTGTAAATTGAAATTGGAAGCGAGAAAATTAGAACAGTGGCTTACATTGGCCGGAATGTTCTTGGACATGGGCCGTTTGGGTAGTGTCGAATCGGTGATGGAAGGCAGTCTAAATTCGTGCATCATCCAATCAGTTTTGATCCCTTTAGCAGCTCTTCCTTTGTAGAAAACAAGCGATTTCTTCAAGCCGATGCATTTGGTTCCTTCCGAGGAGTAGATGGGCCGGTCGGTTCCTGTGGCTTTCCAAAATCCTGCTCCCGTTACTCTGTTCGGCCTCGCGCTGTTCCTATATTTTCGGTCCCTTGGGCAGTAGAAGTACCATTCCTTCTCTCCTGTCATCGCCATCTCTTCTAGCATAGAGAACAGGGATTTCATCATTAAAAAGCGGAAATAGATACTCGAAGACAGTAGAATGAAAATACGATTTGAGTATTTATATAAACTTAATTGAAGGTGTAAAGAAAAAATTAATCTTTCGCAAATGGAAGCTTGTAACAGTGAATTTTAATTAGCTTGAACTGTTTCCTTTCCTACTAAAACACAATAATAAGCAACATGGCGAAATCATATCAAGCTTACTTGGAAGATCCCATGGATCATATTTGTAGATATCTAGTTGCTTAATAAGCTCGATCGAAAGAGGTCTCTGCTGAATCTTCCTCTTCAAATAGAACCCGACAAGCTCCTCATCCGTAGGATGAAATCGAAACCCTGGTAGTATTACATCTTCCACCTTATCCACATCATTCTTCTCATCCATAACTCCTCTTTCTTGTTAACCTCCAACCTTTTTTCGGAGAACCAAAAAAACAAAACTTTGACTTTCTTTGAGTATACAATCCTAAAATCCTAAAAAAGTTTGAACTACCTGTTAATCTGATAAAAAAATAGATACCCAACTCAAAAGTAAGCTAGAAAATCTAAAATATGAACTCTCTGGGATGATTTGAAGAAACCCAATTCATATATGAAACTAAGTAGCTCACTTCAATTATATGCATAAGCAAAGTCCTCAAAAAGAACTACTACCAATAAAAAAAAAAAAACACCCTAGTCAACACTGAACTTGAATGAAGACCCTTCTTCCTTTCCATCTGGAAACCAGTTGGATTGTTTAAATCCAAGGAGAAGGATCTAAAGAGACTCCAAATCCAGCAGTCTTTTGGGATTTGTAAATTGTTTTGGGTTCACACTTCCCATATTAATCCCATGCAAAATTCCTCTTTATCCTCTCCACATCAAGACAAAGCTATCTTCAATGCAACATTTTTTTTCTTGCTTTTTGAATTTTTTAAGTAGAGAGCTAACCATCTTCCCAACACAAAAATTAAAATCTATATTCAATCCCTTAGATTCTCTGCATATTCCTTACAATCCAATTTATCTATTTTTGAATATTCTTTTAGTTTCTCATGATCCAAATCCCCATTTCAATATCTTCTAAAGCTTCCATTCTCTATAAACTAAGTAATGTGCCCTTCCATGTCAGTGGATATTTGGGATCTCAAGGTGATTCTCTAAACATTAAAACAAGAATCAAGGGTGGTGACTCATTCAACTCACCCTTATAGTTAATTATTAATTAAATGATCAAACCACATTTGGGGGGTCCACAAGTCTAATTGAGGCAACAAGATTGTAGGATTGCTACTTCTCACCCCTTTCTATGAACAAATTGACCTTTTGGGTTTGCTTAGTTTTCAGCATGAATGATGAGAGATCAATATTTACCTTTGGCGTAATGACCATTTTGTCCTTGGGTTATGGCCTTAAATAGGTGGATTTTTGGATTTAGGATTTAAGGTTGAGTACCTTTAAATTCACCCACCAAATATTTGAGTTCACCCATGCTGAAACACATTGACTCGGTAGAATCAGATGATGGAGATCGTTTATCCTCCCAATCTTTCACACGATGGATCTTGAGATCATGGGCCTACCATCAGACGGTTAGTGTTTTATTTCTCGTGACACACATCTCAGAAAAATGACCTTAACATCACGTGCACACTCAAAATTTATTTTAAGGTCACTTTTTTAAGTGTGTACCACTTGAAATAAAAAAAGCCGACCGTCTAATGGTAGGATCATGTTCTCAAGATCCATCGTGTGAAAGATTTGGACGATAAATAATTTCCATTGTCCGATTCAATATAATCAATGTGTTTCAAGGCAGGTGAACTCAAAGATTTGGTGAGTGGATTTAAAGGTACTCTAAAGGTTTTGATATATCACTCTTCATATATAGCAAAAATCCAGTATAGCATTTTCATGCTACACTGTAATATATATTTGCAACCTAAGGTTTTTTCTTATCAACTCGGGTTTCACATGCTAAAATCGTTGACTACTTTGAATCAAATGACAGAGATTGTGTCCTTTAAATCTTCTATGCAATAGATCCAGAGATGATGCGCCTACCATCAGATGGCCAGATGTTGATTTCATGTCACACATCCCAAAAAATTGAACTAGCGTCATATTTGGTGTATCTATGATCATGTTCACTTTTTGGGATGTGTGTCATGTGGAATCGACATCACAGCGTCGGATGGTATACCCTTTATCCCCATATCTGTTGTGTGGAAGTTGGGACAAAAAATGATCTTCATCATCTAATTCAAAGCAATTAACAATTTTAGCACACAAAATGGTAGGTGAGAAGAAAGATTCCCAGGTTGCAACTAAAGGTACCCTTTTCTTTAAATAATATTTGGACTTTACATGGCAATTCCTTGTTTTACCTTAGTTTGTGGATATGATTAAGCCAAGTCATTTTCAATATTTAAAATAAATAAGGGCATTTTCAGTATACAAATAGATGACTTGGCATCATTTTTCATATAAAAGAGGGTTTTTTTTTTACAACATTTTTATTTATTAATATCAAATATTTGAAAATAGAGAAATAAGTGAAGAGAACTAAAGTCCACATTCCTTAAAAATGATTTAAATTACTTAAGTTTGCTAACCATGTCTGCCAAATGGAGAACAAGTGAAGAACCCTCTAATAAATGGAAGGATCATTGGGTCAAACCACCACTTGGGACTCCAAACTTAGCGAAATTCCCCAAATCTAGCCCTCGTTTGAAACCCTTTTTGTCTCTAATTACTTGACCTAGGGTTTGGATCCCACCATCGAAGCGTATTACCCAAGTCAAGAGAAAGGTCAAACTCTTAAAACCCAAGTTTTCTAACCTCTTTCCAATGTTCAATACCTTTAACTACCAACCCCATTCACCAAATTTTAAAAGTTGTAATATGATGCCACTTAGCACCACCAAAGTTGGTGGTGCTGACCATTTCGACCACCGACTAGTTCACGGTCCCTTTGATCCAGACCATCAATTCGATGGGCTAACTCTAGATGGACTACACCTAGGGCAGCACATCGAACTGACTCGTCCTACCACGGGTCCGGGTTGTCAGGTCCGACTTTGGTTGATCGGATCCAAATTTCTGACCTGATCTAGCCGGGGTTTTTGCTAATCGGGTTAAGGGCTGAGTTTATCTTAATCAGGTTGATCTCGACCTGTTTGCAGCCCTAATTACATCTCCAAAATTATAGTGACAATTTTTACTTCCGAATTTTACCAAAATTTTGTCCAAATGGAGTTCCACCTAAACTTTCAGTGAAATTTCTCCTATTTCCGCAATTTGTCAAAAGTTTTCTAAATTCATCAAAATTTAATGAAATTTTGTTGAAAATTCTAGAATGCTATGATTTGTAAATATAAATTTTTATTATTGTCAATTTATAATCCATAAGATAGTTTTTTATATGATGTACTTATTTTATTAATTAAAAATGAAAAAGGCTTTCGTCCTCCATACGAGGACACTCAGGCATCAGCCAAGATTGAGGAAAACCTTCAATTAGTGGTGGGACACCTGATTGATGACACAGAGAATGAGTGCATTGCCTAGATCATATTTTTTTAAAAAAATTTGATAAATCATCTTCATTATGTATTTTTTGCTCCTTAGAATTTGAACCGTTGAAATCAGTCAAATTTTGACAGAGGCCTTAAGAAAGAAATTTTTGAATTTTCTTTTTAAATATTGATCTAACCATTCCCATAAACGGTGTTTGAGTGCCATGTAGAGCTCCACGACATCATGGAGGACGCTGGAGCATCTTCCCATAGAAGACGAAATTGGGTCTCTTAAAAATATAATTTTTAACTTTAGATATGTTAACATTATATATATATATATAGGGAGCCGGTTAGGTCCTCCAATGGAGGACGGTGACCATCCTCTAAGATTCACGTGGAGCCCAGGTGGACAGTTTAGATTAATATTAAAAAAAAAAAATGGAAAATATTTTTTAAACCCACAAGTCAAAGTTTGACGATTTTCATTGGTCTACATTTCACGGTTCAAAACATACACGTTGGAGATGAGGTTTTAATTTATTATTATTTTCAAAGATGATCTAAACAATGCACCCAAGGTCCACATGGCACCCAAAAAGTGTTTTAGGTGCCACATGGAGCTCTACGTGAAAGATTGGAGGACGATGACGGTTCTCCCATGAAGGATGGAGGCCTTTTCCATATATATATATATATATATATATATATATATATATATATATATATATATATATATATATAATTCTCAAAACTTTCCCAATTCATCTAAAATGAATGGAACTGGCCGAGAAATATTGCTGAAAATGAAATTTGCTATTATGCCCAACACCGCACTAATGGGACAAATCTAACAACTGATACCGACGGTGCATATTATGTGATCCGGACCACGATGGACAATCAGGATCACATTATACAAGTATCATCAGAGGGTAAAGATTAGAGCACCATTAAAATTGATGGTGCTGACCACCATACTATACATAATGTAGATTTTTACTAGTTTAACTATTTTTAGATGTTTTTCAAGACCCACAAAAGTTTAACCATTTTAATATTTATTAATACATCTTCCTTTCATTTTCAAAGGACCATCACACGTTCTATCAAAAAAAAAACTAAAAAAAGGACCATCACACGTTTGTTCATGACCAAGCACATCTATGGCTCATCATTTTTATACACGTGGCATTATATCCTCTTCACAAATTGGAGATGTACAATTGGCAAATCTTCACGTAGCTGGGTTTCAGCCCAAAAACTTCGGATGGTTTGGATCCTACGATGTTTGGGTAAACTCCTATCTATAGCCTACCACCTGCCACTTCAACACCCATTACTAATTTTTTATTTATTTTTAATGAAAACACCCATTACTAAATACTAAATGAGTTAGTCTACCATGAGTGTCTACCCATCGTGTACGCTAAAGCAGTCCTACATGACGTGCAAGGAATTCTATGCATTAGAAGTCCGTGTATGTCATGCAGTCACACAAATGTGTAGACTGCGGTATTCACACATGATAGGTGGGCACTTAGGTTGCGTATGGCATAGCTATCTGTTGGCCTTTGCTATAACAAAGTTCACTTGCTTTAGTTGGCTCTCATTCTCTTTTCTAACTCTCTGCAAAGGAGAATTTATATACTTTAGCAACAACCTCTTTGCTTTCTACTAACTCCCTACTAAAGCAAATAAAATATGCTCTGACAAAGAAAGAATGAATATAGAGGAGGGTAGAATTGTTTAACATATAAATCTTGTAAAAAATTTTGCTATGCAATGAGTTATCAAGGAAAAGGGGTACCTGCTAAAGCAAGTAGCAGGATGTTAGCAAAGAGGATGAGAACTTGCTAAAGCAGGTGAACTCTGCTATAGGAGGGGCTAGTATAGAGTTATGCCACAATAAGGACTAGCCTATACGACCCCTTATTGTAGACTAACTCTTACTAAATTATTACCCATTAGTGATGATCAAGAGATATCGGCATGATATCAAATATCAGCCGATACCAATACGTATCGGCACCCCATCTCGGTATCGGTATCAGCCAATAAGGGGTCGTATAGGCTGATACATATCGGGTATCGGCCGATACGTACGTGTGTGTGTGTGTGCGTGTATATATATATATATATATATATATATATATATATATATATATATATATATATATATATATATATAATGCACGGATGCGTATCGGTATCGGCTGATTTGTATCGGTCCTCTATGGACTGATTCCGGTACCCGATTTGACACCTTAGGTATCGGTATTTGCAACCAAATATTTTTTACCTACAATTAAGGGTTTTACATGTGAGAGTCGCCTTTTGCCTTGAATTAGATGATGAAGATTATTTTTCATAAGGCTGTCAATAGGGCTCGGCGGCCTGTCAACTCGCCTGGCCTAGCCCTAAAATGAGGTAAGAGGCTAGGGTTAGGGTCACGAAACCAAAAGCCCGATATCCATTGGACCGGATAAGGGCTTAGCCCATAAGCCCAGCTCTTAGCCCCCCTCCCCCCTCATCACTTTTAGTTATATATTAAATATATTAATATAAGAAATTCATCAAGTGGATAGTTGTAAGGATATTCTAGTAATTTAAATATTTATAAATAGAGGTCTTTCAATTTTTTTCATTTCTTCATTCAAAATATATTTTTCCAGCTTTAATGAAAAAAAAAAATTAATAAGGTAAAATGATTTACAAGAAATTTAGACAAAATACCAATAGCTAATGAAGTCTAAGCCCGACCCAAGCCCACCCCCAACTTGCCTAAGTTAAAGCTAGGGTTGGGTATATCAAAGCCTGCCTAAGTTAGGGCCGGCCTAGATTTTAGGGAGGCCCAACCCTAACCCTACCCGTTGACAGCCTAGTTTTTCATCTTCGTCTTTCACACAGTTGTTCTTGTGATCATGGCTCACCCATCCGAGTGGCACTTAAGTGAAGCTGATTTTGGATCAGGCTTTTGGAACTAGCCCATAATCTGCCCGGCTTACTAATCTGGCCAAACCAGCCTATTTATATATCGAGCTTACCTACCTTAGCCCATATCTGTCACATTGCAGGCCGGGCCAGAGCCCGGCTCATTGAAACGCTAAATAATAAATACATCTCTCATTTCTATGTGAACAATAACCCCCTAAGGAACCCATGTTTCCAATGTAGGAGTCCACATTTAAGACCTCCTTCCCATCATCAAACATTAATAACTAGTCAACTTCCATAATGCCCCCACCCCACCACCCCCAACAAAAAAACAATTTACTTAATCCATCAAATGCTTTCAAATCACTCAAACATCCCTCTTTATTAAAACTTGTCCCTTTGAAAACTACCCTAATTTAATTTATTGTTAGTTTAATAAGCCAAATTTGCTCCTAATTCCTTACTCTATAAGTCACTGTTTGAGCCTAATCCTTATTGAATATGAGGCCACAACAAACGCCCAAGTAGCCATCTTAAGTAGATATTATAAGCATTAATGAAGGGCCCTGTTATGATGGATATATTGTTTATAGAAATTTAGAGTTTTTGTGGGTGGAGATTGATGAGAGGATCCAATCAGTTAATACATGATTGCAGCAGAGAAAGCTCTAGTTGATGGTGAAGTTTAGGATTCCAATTCTTATGGATGATAAGGTTTAGCCCGGCTCAGTGTGATGACTTGGACTCCCATGCCACCGATATTGTCCGATTCTAGACTTAAGTCCCCACCAGAATTTATTTCTGGTATGAGTGTTACATTTCGTCGTCCTCACTCAAAACGTGTAGTTATATGAAACGGTCGGTCGCACCTCATCATTACCTCATTCAACCAATTCCAAAAACCAAAAATAAACATAAAACTGAATTCTAAAGATCAGAATTGATGGGGAAGCACCTGGTTTTAAATATCGACTGTATCCCATACGTATTCGCTAACATGTATTAGGTTAGGCTCTCCCAATATGATATAACCACCGATTGGATATTAATAAAAACATTGTCCCCACCAATATTTATACTATATAAGTTTTTATCATAGTGCAAATTTCGTCGAAATTCAGCAAAATTTTACGAAATCTGCCGAAAAGGGGATCAAACGAAAATTTCGGTTTTTTTTGGTGAAATTTCTATAAATTTCGATTTTTTTCTTTTTAAATATGTTAGTAATTTAGTATATATTGTAGTAATTTTTTAAAAAATATTAAATATACTTTTAATCCCCGAAACTTTCCCCATTTTTTTCCGAAAGGTATCGTTAAGGCAACATGCAACAGTGATCGATATAGCGATAGGCAGGGACGAGCATATACCGAGCCCCCTCTGAGCTAAAACCCGCACCTCGAAGGTGGTTGGAAATCACCAATGCGATGGCCCTAGTACAGGACGTAGCTAGGACGACCACGCACCAAGCGTGGCCCGGATGCACACACATAAGCTCACAAGGCTAGTGCACATGTAGTGTCGGGGGATCCCAACTCAAGTCCCCCTATATAAGGGGGAAACTGTAATTCAGGCGAAATGGTAGGAGGACCTCAAACCTATTGGTTTGACATACTTTACTATTCACCCTGCAACGCTATCCCAGCTAACCATGTCGCGTCTGTGTCGCAACCAAGTCTTTACCCTCCATCCCAACGTATTGCGACGCCATTGTGGCTCATGCCCAGTACACACGGTGCCGCCCTCATGGCCTTGACGCACTAATGATGCTCAAAACATGGAGAGAAAAAATGGCCCTACGGCTGACCTGGATGGCCACGCAGCATGCCTCCGTCACATAATGCTTTAATATCATGCCTTGAAAGCCTGCCGATATGCCCGGTATATATCAATTTTAAATCCCTTCGCCCCGAATTATAAAATTGTCAAGCTTCTAGGGAGCCTTTTACATCATCAATTATGTCAAAAGTTGACATCTATATATACATCCATGAAAGCAACTTCCTTTCTATTCTTATGCCCTCTGCTATTAAAATGTGAGAAGAAAAAGTTACATTAGGTGAGATGAAAAGAATAATTTTAAAAAAGTTAGTCCTTATTTGATTAAGTATAGAGGGTAATCGGCCCGTTCACTTTCAAATATGATCAGATTAATCTCTTTAGTTTTTTTTTTTTTTTTTTGAGTCAAATGTGTATTTTCATTGATTTGCATGCTCACAAATAGCCGTACACTTTCCAAGGTTATAGTTTACAAGGATCAAAATTTCGGCCAAAATTTTGATTTCGCGCATAATTTGATTTCGCGCATAACCATACCCGAGACCAAAAATTGATAATTTGGCCGAAATTTTGATCCCCATACAAAAAGAACTGAAATTTCAATCCAAATTTTCATTTCGGTGGGGACCAAGGGTCATTCTCTCACCGTTACGGTGCTCATAGATATCTGTGATATCCCTGTTTTGACATTTTGATGAAGAAAGATTGACTTGTTCACAGTTTTCACGGCAACTTCTAAAACTTTTTGTACAATTTCTGAAAGCCTGGACCAGGTATTAAAAATCGGCTAATATCGATACGTTATCGGCGATATGGATCGGCTTTCAGCTAAACCAATACGTATCGGTATCACCGATGCGTCTATGTTTCGACCGAGACTTTTAATTTTATTTTTTTTAAATGACCGATACGTAGCAGCTTCGGACAAACTAATACCCGATACCGATTTTAATACTATGGTCTGGACGAACAAATGTTTGAGCGAACATTCAAATTCCTTAATTAATCTCAAGGCATGTGCAATTGCAACTTTTTGTGAAACTATTTTTGCACAAAGAAATTAATAAGTAAAAAAAAAAAAAAAAACTCCATGTGCAATTTTCCTAATAAGTTAGCTCTGTTCGCGCCTACACATTCTATGAAAGTGCCCACGTGTGCAAACCTTTAAAATTGTTGGTTGCATCGGATTTGATGATAGCGGTCGTTTTTCACCCCAATCTTACACACAAATCTTAAGATCATTTTGCACCTATCATACGGTCATTTTTTCATTCCACATGTCACAGATCCCCTCCAAGCCTTTTGTTTGTAGTGACACACATCAAGCTAAAACCTGATTTTAGGGTCATATTTTGGGAATTTGTGACATGTTTAATCAAAAATTGACCATCTGATAGGTGAAACATGATCTCAAAATCCTTTTTGTAGAAAATTTGGGCGAAATACGATCTTCATCATTTGATCCAATGCAATCAATAGTTTTTAAGGGTGCATGGGCGTGTTTAGAGCTACCCTTATCCATATATGTACAAAGGGGAAGTCGCGTGCCCTAAAACAAATTACGTGTGCAGTGTGCAAGTATTCGATTCCTTTTTAATCCTATCTTTTTAATTCTTTTTCCCATATTTCCAACCTTTGGCCCTTTCTTATCCATTGCCAACTCGAATCGGCCTGCACGGCCAGCAAATATATTATAAGAGCAGCACCAGCTCTTTTACCCGCTTTGCTCTGAGCTCTGACGAAGAGCAGGAAGATAGCTGTTTTATCACTTAAAACAGCTTTCCCCAGAGCAAATAGGGGGAGAAGCTGTGTTACCAAACGTGAAAGCAATTGCCAGCCGGAGGCAAAGAGCAGCAAAGAGCAAAAAAGCTTCTCTTTGCCCCGAAAGAGCTAACCCAAACGCAGCCTGAGCTTCTTAGATAGAAGACCACGAGCACTACCAGCTCTTCAGTCCCCCGCCGGAGCCAACAAGCGAAAAAGTTGCTCTTCGCCCCGAAAGAGCTAACCTAAACGTAGCCTAAGCTTCTTAGATAGAAGACCATGTGCACTACTAGCTCTTCGTCTCTATGGTTTTTTTTTTTTATCGGTAATGGAATGAATATGTATTGAAAAAATAGTGAGGCGCTGATAGAGATACAAACCACCCCGATCAAACGCCATGGTCAGCAAGCATCCGCAGCAAGGGGCAAAACAACGAAAAAAAACAAAGGCGAGAATAAAAACAATGGGGGGGGAGTAGTATTATCTAACCCGGGTCCCATGCAAGAGGAACCCCTCCAACCCCCGCCTTATCCAAAGCCACCCAACTACACAAAAGGTCTCGGATGCTCTTCAACACCATCCCCACCGGACGACATCTCCAGTTGAAAATGCAAGTATTTCTCTCAAGTCAGATGCTCCATACAACGGCAAAGAAACTGATTTTCTAGAATACCCCCCTTTCTCCTTCGAAACTCACAGCGGACCAAGCCAAAAACTGTTGAAAGAAGCTTCCGGAGGTTACCCACATTATATCGAAAGACTTGAGAATAACCCCCCAGATTTTGCCAGTTGTCCTGCAGTGTAAAAATAGGTGCAATGCCGATTCTTTCGCTTGAAAGCACATGATGCACTCATTGGGGAGAACTTTCCCTCTCCTAATCAGCTGATCAATCATGAGGGTCCTCTCTCTCATCAAGGTCCACGCGAAGAAACGAACCTTGGGGGGCACCGATGCTTTCCATAACCCAACCCAACTCCATTTAATTAGAGGCGACTCGCTAAAACCCGGAAGTACGACTTGACTGGGAAAACACCCTTTTGGGTAGGGATCCAAACCCGGACGTCGACCCGACACAGTCTTCTCATCGCACCATAGAGCAAACTCCTCATCCTAAGGTACAGGCGAAACTCCTCATCTCTTAGAATTCTACGAGTAGCCAAGTCCCACAACAGCCAGGGGCGGAACCACATACCCACCAGTGCAGGCGCACGCCCCCACTAAAACCCAAAACTTTTATATATATATATATATATATATATATAAGCTAGATTTCCTCTTTTGACGCCCTCTCTCTCTCTTCTGACGCCTCTCTCCCTATTCTCTCTTCTCCCTAAAAAACCCATCTCCCCCCTATTCTCTCTCTCCCTAAAAAACCCCTCCCAGGCTTAAGAATATGACGCCCTCTCTCCCCCTATTCCCTCTCTCCCTATTTTCTCTCCCCCTATTCTCTCTCTCTCCCTAAAAAATTCCTCCCAGGTTTAAGAATCTGACGCGCTCTCTCCCTATTTTCTCTCCCCCTATTCTCTCTCCCTCTATTCTTTCTCTCCCTAAAAAACCCCTCCCAGGCTTAAGAATTTAATGCTCCCTCTCTCCCCCTATTCTCTTTCTCCTTATTTTCTCTCCCCCTATTCTCTCTCCCTAAAAAATCCCTCCCAAGCTTAAGAATCTGACGCCCTCTCTCCCCCTATTCTCTCTCTCCTTATTCTCTCTCCCTAAAAAACCCCTCCCACTGGCACCACCCCAGCCCCCAAGGCCCCAAGTCTTTGTGGCCGTGGGCCCGTGGCAGAGACAGAGTGGGGATTCATATTCAAGTTCTGTGGGGTTAGTATGGTGATTTCGTACTGTAGTTTGGTTAGGTATTTTATTTTGGTTTATCTAGTTAATCTGAAAGGATCGCATTGTAACCGAACCAAATAATTTTTCTGCAGCACAGTATTTTTTTTTGTTGTGCATTTTGATTGATGATTTTTTCGCCTTCTTGTCTCTCTCTCTAGATTTAGGGTTTTATTTATTTTTTAATTGATTTAGGGTTAGATACTTCTTCTTGTCTCTCTAGATTTAGGGTTTTATTTATTTTTTAATTGATTTAGGGTTAGGTACTTCTTCTTGTCTTTCTAGATTTAGGGTTTTATTTATTTTTAATTTATTTGTCATATGATACAATGGGTTATTGTGCGTAAATTATTGATTTATTTTCCTAAATCAATTATACCATATGATACCCCTTGTCTCTCTCTCTAAAATACTGTGCTTTTTAAATCATAATTTTTATGTTTTACATGGGCTTTCTACAAGTATGAGCATGAAAATAACATAATATGAGCATGAAAATAAAAACTCATCTATTATGAATACATAAGAGTGAACCATACTCAGTTATTCCACATGATTTGTGCTCCCCATATCAGTGAATATACAATGAAGATTTAGGGACTTTATTTTTATTGAAATTTAAAATTTTATTTGTTAAATATTAATTGTATTTTGAATTTTATTGTGTAGGTTTTCAACAAATCGAATTTGTCCGATCGCGCAATCGGATTTGAGTTAAAAATTTTTCAGATCGTGCTAAATCGGAGGTAATTTTTCTTGTCTAAATTTAACTTTTTGTAATTCTATATTATTGGCTGATAATGATTATTTTATGTTTAGGAAATGTGATTATGTTTAGGATAAATATATGAATAAATTTTTATTTGATGTGTGTGCTCTGGCAAATGCGATTTATAGCCTTTCTTGATTTAGGCCTAGTTTCTAGGGTAAATAGTCAAAAATATGCAACCATCAGGGCAGGGCTTCTTCTTATCAATGGACCCTTTCTTCTTTTCCTTTTCTCTAAAAGATCGAGTTTGGGCCGACTTAAAAAATAAACTCACCTCAAATTTGATAAGAGCCTTTATGACAATAAAATAAAAAATGACTACTTTCTAAGGTTGTAACATATGATAGAAATAGAGTGCGTTACAATGAGGATATGAAGGACTGATTTACATCTTTTGTTTATTGAACCAGTAATGTTCAGATATTTTAAGAAAGCATCTGAACTAGCGTCACCTTCTGCGAGAGAAAATGAAGTGTGTGATGGAGTACAACCTCACGTACAACATGAAAATGTTGAAAGTGGCGGAACTACGTGTGCGCCAGTGCGGGCAAATATAGATATTGACATGACAAATCTTCTAGCAGATCCAGGTGTGCGTCCTAGGATTTCAAATTACCATCCTAATGTACAAGAAAAGATAAGAAGAGCTTATTTACAGAAGGGTCCTTTTCAACCCAAAGGACATAATTTTCCTCAAACGAAATTTTCAAATGGGTTTCTTCGGTTTAGTCCCAAGTGGTTTGATGAGTTTAGTGGTTGGTTAGAATATAGCATAGAGAAAGATGTTGTATATTGCTTGTATTGCTATCTATTTAAATCGGATAGAGGAGGACAAGGGGGTGGTGAGCAATTTGTTAGTGAAAGTTTTAGAAGTTGAAAGAGGAAAGAGAGATTAGACACTCATGTTGGAGGACCTAATAGTTCTCATCATCAAGCTTATGTGATGTGTGAAAATCTTTTAAATCAGATGCAACACATAGAGACTGTTTTCGAGAAGCATACTGACCAAAAAAAATTAGATTACAAAGCTTGTTTGTATGCATCGATTGATTGTATACGATTTCTTCTTCGTCAAGGGTTGGCTTTTCGTGGCCACGATGAATCAGCGAACTCAATAAATAAAGGAAATTTTCGTCAACTATTAAATTTTCTTTCCATTCATAGTGAAGAAATTAAGAGAGTTGTGTTGAGCAATAGTCCCGGAAATTTACAGTTAACATCACCTAAGGTTCAGAAAGAGATTGTTCAAGCATGTGCAATTCAAACTATAAGAGTGATCGTCGATGATCTTGGAGACGCTTTCTTCTCACTATTAGTTGATGAATCTCGTGATATATCCATCAAAGAGCAGATGATTGTTGCAATACGATATGTAGATACGTGAGGTTTTATGGTTGAGCGTGTCATAGGATTTGTACATGTTCTTGAAACCTCTGCTATATCACTTAAGAAAAGAATTGAGGAACTACTTTCCAAGCATAACTTAAGTATGACAAGAATGCGTGATCAAGGATATGATGGCGCAAGTAACATGCAAGGTGAATTCAATGGACTCAAAGCACTTTTTTTGAAAGAAAATGAATGTGCATTTTATATCTATTATTTTGCACATCAACTTCAGTTAACAATTGTCACTGTTGCACAATATCACAAACCAGTTGCAACCTTCTTCGAATTGGTCGCTCTTATAGTGAATATGGTTGGTGGCTCATGCAAACGAAAGGATCTTCTTCGAGAGAAACAAGCTGAAAATGTGAAGAAAGCACTTGAGAGTCAGAAAATCTCGACTGGAAAAGGCCGTAATCAAGAAACCAGTCTTAAAAGGGCGAGTGAAATACGTTGGAGTACACATTTAGATATTTGCCTAAACTTAATTGTCATGTACCCTGCCGTGATTAAAGTACTTGAGTTTATCGATGAAGATGGTGAGCTTATACAACAAAGAGCTAAAGCAAGTTCTCTATTGGATACCATGTACACTTTTAACTTTGCATTCACTCTACATGTAATGAAAGAGATTTTGCTAGTCACTTGTGATCTATCAAAGGCGTTGCAACGAAAAGATCAGGACATTGTGAATGTCATGCATTTGGTTGAATTAACAAATGAAAGATTACAAGAAATTAGGGATAATGAATGAGATTCAATCCTCATTGAGGTTTCTATATTCTGTAATGAGCAGGATATTATTGTTCCAAATATGAATGAGAAGTTTGTAGTGTATGGACAGCCACGTCGTAGAGTTAAAGAAATCACAAATCTATACCACTATCGAGTTGAGTTCTTCTATACTGTCATTGATATACAACTTCAAGAGCTTAATAACCGTTTTACTGAAGTAAACACTGAATTACTTCTTTGTATGGCTTGTTTCAATCCAACAGAATCATTTTTAGCTTTTGACGAGTAAAAGTTATTGCGCCTTGCACAATTTTATCCACTTGAATTTTCAGAAGTAGATCGGCTGGTTCTTAGAGGTCAGCTCAAGATGTTTATTATGGACATGCGCTCGAACGAAAAGTTTTTTAATTTGAAGGATATTAGTGACCTTGCGAAGAAGTTGGTAGAGACAAAAAAGCACGTTGTGTATGATTTGGTTTATTTGCTCTTAACTCTGGCATTAGTTCTTCCAGTCGCCACTGCTACTGTTGAGAGGGCATTTTCTACTATGCATATTCTGAAGAATAAGCTTCGTAACAAAATGGGAGATGGATTGATGAGTGACTGTTTGATTACATACATTGAGAAAGATATATTTGATAGTCTCGATAATTATACAATTGCTAATTACTTTCAAAAGATGACAAATCGTCGAGGACAATTGCCTTAAAAGAATTTTTTTTTACAGTTGACAATGGATTCAAAGTTTGATTTTTTTGTAGATGAATGATATATACAATTGTCAATGTCTTATTGTTAAAATTTTCTTTTTTTATGTAATTTTAATGAAAATTATAGTTTATAATATAAAGTAGTTTAAATTTAAATTTATTGTACAAAATTTATCTTTAATTCATTTTGCGCCCCGCCTAGATGAGAATCCCGGTTCCGCCACTGACAACAGCCCCCCTTTCCCCTCCAAGACGAAACCCGCCACTAAACCGTGTGAAAGGGCAACGATCCGAAAAATCTCCGACAAAACCTCACCTCCACCCACGGGTCTTCCCAAAATCGATTTGAGACACGTCTCCCCAAGAATACCGAATCCATCTCGAAAACAAGCGCCAAGTCCTGCAAACGTCCCTCCACCAAGGTGAGAAAGCGGATGTAATATTGACATTAATACCCCAGCAACTTCCATCCAACCATATTTTTCCACCAACACAGCCAACCATAGGCTAGCTCTCTAGCTCTCCAAACTACACGCCAAAACCATTTTCCTAGCATGGTGGTGTTCATCAAACTTAGGCTTCTGATTTCCAAACCCCCATACCTCACAGGCAACTGACATGTATCCCAGTTAGCAAGATGCATCTTTTTGTTCAAACCCGACCCCTCCCACAAGAAGTTTCTTTGAATTTGTTCAAGTCTTAGGACGACCCCCATGGGGCACTTGAACAAAGACATAAAAAATATGGGGAGGGAGGATAGTACTGTTTTGACTAAAAGAAGATGACCTCCAATGCTCAGGAGCTTTCCTTTCCACGTAGCCAATCTTCATTCAAACCTCATGACAATCGGGTCCCAAGCCCTCGCAGATGGTTGTTTGATGCCTAATGGTAGTCCCAAGTAGGAGATGAGGAGTTCGACCGTCTCCCCCTGAATCGCCTCCGCTAACAGATTCAACAGTTCCTCCTCGACTCCAATCCCCGATACGGCCGACTTATGGATATTGTTACGCTGCCCTGAAACTGCTTCATATATAGAGAGCACCCCCGCCAGATTTCTAAACTTGCGCACATCCGCCTTGCCGAAAAAAATAGTGTCATCCGCATATTGAAAATGAGTGATGTACCGCGACCCCACTTGAATACCAAAAATAAAGTTAAGCTTATGCGCCCGGAATAAGATGTCGTGGAGGGATTCACCCACCATGTTGAACAGGAACAGGGACAAAGGGTCTCCCTGACGCACTCCTCTAAAACTCTTGAAATAGCCAACCGACGAGCCATTAACGATAACCGAAAACCACGCAGACGAGTAGCACGCTCTCATCTAGCTCCTCCATCTCTCCCCAAACCCAAACATGTCCATCATATAGTCTAAGCAGCCCCAGTTAACTCGATCATACGTCTTTTCCATATCAATCTTTTACAGTGTCGCAGGGCTTCAGGAGTGGTGCACCGAATGTATCACCTCCTGCGCTACTGCCACCGCCACCGTATCAACCAAATGTCTTCCTTGCACAAAAGCAACCTGATTAGCCGAGATGAAAAGGGTCATCAAGGGCTTGATGCGATTGGCCAACACCTTGAAAATGATCTTATAGACGCAGTTGAGAAGGCAGATGGGCCAAAAGTCCTTGAGGTCCACCGCGCCTTTCGTCTTCGGAATGAGGGAAATAAACGTAGAATTCATACATCAGCCAATGTAGTTGTTATCAAAAACTCGTGTAAGACGGCCATCAGCTTAGCCTTCGGGTACATTCATTTCACGGCAATCTACTCATTTTACGTGCAAAGTGACATTTTACCAGATATATTACGCGAGGCAGGCGTTTGTTTCGCCACAATATCACATGCAATTTAACGATTCATAATACAGATGTCTCATTTTTACCTTGTGTTTATGGGGCGTGTGCATGGAATATATCGAACATGGGAAGAAGCACGCTTACAAGTATATCAGTATTCGGGTTTCTGCCATGTACGTATTGACACCTTAGAAGAAGTCATTGAGCGATTTAATCGTTTTCATGTTGTACGAGGCTCACCAGCAATTAATGTAGAAGTTGAAGCAAAAGATCTATGTCGTCCTACAATATTTTTCGCCATTGTGCTCTTATTCATTGTACTCTTTATTTTGACTTATACAATTTGAAATATATAACTCTTGAAATAATGACTTAATTTTCTATACTATCTTAAATGGTTAATGAAACTATGTCAAATAGTGATAATGGAAGGTTTTTTGGCCTAAATTACATTAGTGGGATTAAATGCAGATATGGTCGACGACGCTGAATCACACGCATCAAATCTAGTAACACCACCCAAACGTGCTACCTCTACAACAATAATCGACGTTGAAACATACGTAATATCAGATTATATGCGTGTTAGGAAGGAACCAAAGGAAGCGATTGACATTTATAGTGACGGCGAAGAAGGAAATGAGGAAGACGAAGAGCCAGTTATCGACGAAGGCAATGAAAGAGGCAAAGAAGAAGAAGAGGAGGTTGATGAGGACGATGAAGAATGGATGCTGGATCCAGATGATAACGATTCTAACTCTGGGGGATCCGGTTCTGTTACCCTGTAACCACTTCTTATTTTCCAGGATTTTCACGGTTAATTTGCATTTTCTTTTATTTTACGCTACGTAATTGTCTAATGTACGTGTGGTTATATATTGTTATGTGTGTGGTGTTCTTTTTTCCTAAGTAATGCAAACTATTTGATTAATGAAGTGTAAAAATAGAGGCTTATTTCATTTTTAATGATATCAACTCTATACAATCCTTTGGAACTCCCAAAATGGTACACACACACACAAATAATGAATTAGTTAAATTTAAGCTGGTAGGAAGATTGGGGTTGATCTTGATTAGGCTCACGAAAAAATTCAACCCAATCTGATATTTGCGTGGTAGAGGATGAAGCATCAAATCTTCTACGGTATAATAGTAACGATCCCTCTTTTACGCGGCCCAAATATTGCGTAACGTGTTCACTTCAACATATAATGAATAGTTGTGGTAAAGGTATCTTTTACGAGTAAATATTACTTCCAAAAAAATAACAATATTACAAAAATAAAGTGGACTTTACATGTAACATTTTTTCCAAATATTACATGTAAAGTGAAACGAAACGATAATTTGGACTGAAATTTCTGTCCAAATTTGCATGGGACTCAAAATTTCGGCCAAATTTTCAGTTTTCGGCCGAAATTTTGATCCTTGCATGCAAACACTTTACTTTGAAATAAACATGCCCTTCGTCTCTACAGTTGTTGATAGTTTTATTTATGTTCTACATTACTTATAGCTAAATGATAATTTAGGAACAAAATTTGTCTTTTATTTACAAATTATCCTACCCCATCAAAACGGATTCGCTTCGATTTACCGAATTACAAATTATGAATCCGAATTCGAACAGAGCAAACCAAAGAATCAAGTAACATTGGTCTAAAATACTCGTTGCCTGATTTTTATTGGCTTATATAACGAGGTACTTACCAAATTCAAGTGGTACATGTTGGGGGGAAGCACCCAGAGATCACCATGATCCAGATGATGAACACTAGGAAAAATATTGCAAAAGGAAAAAAAATTGTAAACAGAATTCAATTACACAAGAGGTAATGATAAACGAGGTTTCACAATTTTATTGATGAAGAAATGAAAAATACAATACAATCTTATAGTTTTCAAAGACAGAAGTTTATAGTGCCTAGAGCTTCCAATACCTACTTTTAATACTGAAATGCCGCAACAGTTATATGAAGAATTGCAGGGAACTTCGTTCCGTTCCGGTGATTCCGGTGCTTCTCGACCCTGCCTGACGCGAACATGTGAGGGTCCAACATACCTCCAAAGATAAAAGTTAGGGCCATAAACAATAGTACAAACCTCAAAAGGATCAATACAATCCAGTATTAACCTTCATTGAAAATGACATGAAAAATTGAAAGAAACGAAAGAGTGTGATTTATCATTATGCATGTGATGTGCCATTAAATTAAAAACAATGGTTGATATTATAATCAACAGATTGGATGGTTCATATCTCGCTAAAACACCATTTTTGGGCCTGTTGCACTATAATATTTGCTCTATCACGTTGACGGTATGGATCACCCACATCTTAAATCATTGATGGTGTAAGATCATTTACACACCATTTTGGTGTTTAAACGACCGTCAGGAGAGTCAGGTCCTTAAAGGTAACCGTGGCTACTTGATGATAGACCTGATATGTTTCAATTACTAATTTTAGAGTATTGGAGTGTTCAACAAAACTTTTCTGTGAAAAACTTAGTATAAGGCACCTAACCCAAGTGCCAGCGCGAGCACTCGGGTTAATCTCAAAACCAAAAACCTTGGTTTGAGAGCTGAAATGTTTGAGCGCCAAATCAGGGAAAGGTCAGCTAGTAAACTTTCACTGATTTGCACGCTCATAACTAGCAGTGCGGCTCCCGAATATTGATCATTAGGACAAAAGGAGATTGACCCAATGTGACCATTGCCACTCGGGTCAGGTACCTACTACCAGCCCCACCAAGTCCACCAATCATGGGCAGTTTAAGGATTGTGAACATGGGGTTGCTGTAGTCCTCATGAATATAGCTTTATGCTTCTTTAATAATTTCCACCTCAATATTTAAGCATCAGTGGAAATAGATTAAATATAAACCAAGAAATTTATAAAATTAATTACCAGAAGAAAGGTTAGAAGCAAAATCACTTCTGAGTTCCAGAGTGCGTGTATGATGATGGGTGTGAGAAGATTGCGGGTTTGAGCATACGAAAACCCCAATGTCGCCCCTGTTTTATAAGAGTAAAAAGTCAGTTGAGAGTACTTAAAACTTACTAGGTCATCACCTCAACTTGATTAAGACTTTAGGCTACATTAAAGGGGAAAGTCTTTTCTTAAAACTCGAAAAATATTAGATCAAGTATTTGAATTTCTTGGAAAATCTAGAACATAGTTTTAAAATTCTCAGAAACTCTACAATGTAAGTTTACTAGTCTTACTGATTTTCACATTGACTATGTTCCAGATTCAAGGACTTGATTTATAAAGAAAAATATATTAGCTTGTCTAAGAGATGCTCTTGATTCATTGACAAAGATGTGAATAATTTTTGCAGAAATGTTTTGGACCATATGCTCCAAGAAATATTTATCCCCAGTAATGACTTCAAAAAGGTTTCTAAGCACAAAAAGCTCAATTGGGTACTCGAATTTTTTTACTTGAATCAGATTCGAGTCCTCATCAAGCCAAGTCTGAGTTCCAAGGTTTTAGACACATGATCATGAAGTTTATTGATTCCTAAATAATGTGGATACTACAGATTAGAAACAAATTTTGGTTAATTTAAATTTACTGTTGGTGAATTCATAGTTTGCTCATTTTCTTCGTTATAAGATGAAGTTAACTGAATTCTTGACGCTGTGTGGTCATGAAAAATAATGTTGTAGTTAAAAAATTCCAGCTTACGGCCATGCACACAAGGAACTTTTTTCTCCCCTGTTCATGCCGGGCACTAGTGTTTTATTAAAATTGTGTCTCACCATACACACTCGTCTAAATGCCATCATTATTTCAATTGATTTTCCAAGTTTCTAAAGTGAGGAGCAAGGCAAGAGGCTAAGTAGATTAACTCAGTTTGGAAGAGAAGAGAGTCAAGAGACATTTGTGCAATTTGTTTGCAATCTAAGATAGCCAGATACTGTAGACAATAAAGAGGCTAATAACTAGAGAAGAGAAGATACCCATTTATGGTTTATTGGAGAGAGAGAGAGAGAGAAAGAAAGAGAAGAGAGCACAATAACCACAAAAGATTACACTTGCTATTTCAAAATGTTTTGAGTTCCAAACTAGAGGCCCTTTATATAGAGACGAATCACATTTTTACTCAATGTGGGACCACTACAGAAAATAAGACTATTGGCGGCAGTTTTTTGCTCCAAAAACACTATTAAGACTATTAATAAAAACACTATTAAGACTATTAGCGGCTGATTTTTGTTACTAGCAGCAGTTTTTGGCTGCCACTAATAATCTTGTTTTTTGTAGTAGACTAAAACCCGCTATGCACACCAGCATGCCTGTGCATGCCGTAATTGACCGGATATAAAACTGATGCAAGTGCCAAATAGTACAATCCTAGTTCACCAAGAATACAACATTTCAATTGAGCGCATTTTGTTTTACGTATGTAAACAGAAAAAATTAAACGACTATAATATATATAGTGGAGAATCAATGTATCAACTTTCTTTGGATGGTGATAAATTTGTGAACATATCAATATTGCATTTAGTAAGATCAAAAGAATACATCATATTATCTCCATTATTCATACATTTATGTGTTTATTATATAAGTTCTTGATGCCATTTTGGAGATTCTTTTATCTTTGAAATTTGTGTAAAATAAAAACTAAAAATAAGTCCCAATTCGGGTTAGAGCTACTTGACTAGTTGAGTTTGAAGAGTCCAAAATGTCAGGACCTACTGTTTGACCCACTTAAGTAGTTAGGGTGTATCCAATTCTAGATGCCCTAGACCCAACATGTCTGGAATCAGGTCTGGATCAGGTTCACTTAGCTTGGGGAGGATCTGGATCAGGACACATTTTCCAATCAGGCCCAAGTTTTGGACCCAAACTCATGACCAATTGGATCAGGTCTGGGTTGACCCAACCTATTTGCACCTAATCTTCATGCCCAGCACTCAGGCACAGTTAGGCAAAGCATCGGATCTGCTGCAATGCCTTAAAACAGCACTAGAACTTACAATCAGTGTCTCTAGGTGCCTGAGCCAAGTTAGACTCAGCCAAAATGGCAAGTCAACTATAAGGGCCGAGAGTCCACCACACATTCTTTTTCACCTGCTGAGTGTTGACCAGGGCTCACTCAGTAAGTGATCATTCTGGCTGAATCACCAAATTCTGAAATAATGGCCAGCTTCCCACTCCACCCACTTTATTTTTAGTTTATTTTATTTATTTTTTTGATTGGTAACTGTTATTTTGTAATTTATTCATGGTAAATAAGGGAATTTTTTTTTTTTTTTTAAATTTTTATAATTAACGATGAGGTTGTTGGGACCTCGCCCTTGTATTAAAATAAAAGAATTACAACACCACTACTCACGTCAGTGTAAGAGAATCTTCGGCAATGCCATCACCCCTACCCACACGAACCCCGACTCAACCCCAATCCGCAACCCATGCACTTAACTCTCAATAGACCGATCCCTTACCCCAGAGTCAATAGGAATATATTAAAAGGGAAAAAAGCAGTTAGCAGTAAGAGACATGCTTAATTGAGAAAACAGTAGCAAAAAAATAATAAATAAATAATAATAATAATAATAATAATAAAAATAATAAAGACCCAAGTCTAAGGAATAGCCCAACACAGAAAAGATGCCCCAACCTCCCAACCATGGACCAGACTCTCCCCAGTCCGGCGGTCCCCACACAGGCAAGTAATCAGGGTGGTCAATCAATAATCATGTAGTCCCCACTCCCAACATCCACCGCTGCTCCATCGAACCTCTCTGAAAATGGTTCACGAATCCATTTCCTTTTGACCTAACGGATGGTCTTGTAACCTTTCGGAATGGGGGATACCTATAACGAACGAGATTTTTACGCTTAATTAGATCTTAATTATTTGCTTAAATTTGTGATTATGATTCCTTTGATTGATTTGATACACTTGATTAGTTATTGCACATAAATATAATGCCTATTTTATTTTATTATGGCCTATGATAATTAATAAATCTAATTAATTGACCTTAAAGGCTTTTCAATTAATGTTACTAATTTTGGTGTGCCATTAGGAATAATTAATGGACCTTTAAGACCCGTTAGGAAATTAATAAAACCCATTAGAATCATTAAAATTGAAGGTTGACAATAATGCAACCTCAAGGTCGCAGGTTCGAGCCGAAGCTTACTCATAAAAAGTAATAGAATCATTAAAGTTAGTAAAGACCCATTCGTATGGCCTTTTAGCAATTATAGTGACCCATGAAACCAATTAAGACCCATGTAGGAAATTCTAATTAGGGTTAGACCTTAAATAGGAAACCTTAAAGTGTTATAAATATAGAGGTTAGGTTTAATTTAACGAATTTTAGAACCCTAGAACTTTAGAGAGAGAAAGAGAGAAAATTCTAGAGAGGAAGAAAGGGAACTAGAAGAAGAATCCTCGAGTTTCGGTTCAAGGATTCGAAGAACGTAAGGAGATTACACGATTTCATTGAGAGCTATGGAATGGGTCAAAGGAGAGAAGTTACATCAAATTAACGCGATTGACTAGAGGTATGGAGAAATTATATTAAGTTTAATCAGAAATATAGATAACACGATAATGGTAAAAAGATTAATTTCATGTAAGATATGTTTCATGTTAGATTTTTATGGATTTTGATATTTAATCACTGGTTTTCATTGGTACCTAGGGTTACGTGATTCGTCAGAAAATTTTATGTAAAAACCACAAATTCGCATATTAGAATACGTCTATTGCACAAATTCGATCGATCGAGTTACATGTTCGATCGATCAAAGTCGTCCAGAGAAGAGAGTTTTCTTTCTGTGCGAATTCGATCGATCGTGTTTAAGATTCGATCGATCAAATCTGCCTAGAGACGATAGTTTAAAGTTCGATCGATAAAGTTTAAGGTTCGATCGATCGAATTTGTCCAGAATTTATGAATGGAATCTATCCAGATTTTATGGGTTGAATCTCTATTTTATTTCAAGTATTGCTCATGTTTAATCATCATGATTATTACTTACTTTATGTCATGTTTCACATCTTTATTTATTGTTACATAGAATCCATGTAACTTGGGATATACTTAAATTGCACCACATGAAACATGTAGGGATCAATAGAGATTACATGATTATGTTATGTTGAACTTAAAGCAAGTGAAAAAACTTTTATATGAGTGATTGATTCCCAGTTTTTCTATGCATGTACATTCATGGCATTCATAAAAGTGAAAAGATATTATATGATATAACACGTGAAAACAAAATATTTTCATGATTACGAAAGAATTCCTGTAGGCCTATGCTAAAGGAATTAACATGAACAAAAATGATAAGTAAGAAAAGTTATGCATCTATGCATTAATGATAAGATAGCAAAGGTTAGCCGATTGTAAGCCGTACCCAACCCGGATCCGATTCTGCTAGAATCTAAGACTGAAGAGATAGAAAAAGGTCTGTACTTTTAAGCCTTAATACTTAACCGAAGAGAAGTTATGTGAAGGATAATATAGATACCAATCGAAGGAAAAGAGAAGGTTGGAATAATGATTAAGAAAGAGATGACCATGTCCATAATGCATGTCGATCCATGAACATTAAATGCATAATTAGATATGATCACACACGAAATCGGGATACGGACCCATGCCACAATGTTTACTTGGTTATTGTACTATGTTTCAGTTTTGCTTTATTATTTTGCTCATCATCTACGTCTCTTGTCATATTGTTATTATTGATTGATCTTATGGTTTATCATGAGTTATGAACCCTTTTTATTAGCTTCATCATGTCTGGTCTATACCGGTTTACTTGGTAAACTGACCCATTATTTGGGATTCCGGGGAATACAGATGTTCATGGTGTAGTTGGCGATGATGCTTCGACGTTAGCTGAAAATCCATACTTGAATGAAGAGGGATTTGATGCTTAGCTGATTAAGTTTTCTGTTAGTTTGGAAAGGATTTTAAGACATTTATTTCATATTTATTATTTAGTTATGAATAGGTTTATATTGATGTTGGATTATGTTTGATTTCAGTTTTTAATTCAATTTAAGTAGTAGAAATTAAAATTATTATAGTTGGCGTTATTCCATAGATTAGTGTTACTCTGATTATAAGAAGAAAAAAATTGTGTGCATCTCTTAATGACTATTTCCGTTGCCATTATATGCGGATCTTTAAGGATTGGTTAATATTAATTATGATCATGGATATGTAATGTAATGTGATGTCTCTAAGTGAACACATTGATCCGGTGTGTAAACTTGGGGACTTCACAATTCCCGTTGGCAACAACCACAGTAGTAGTTGCGGACATTATCTCATTCCACTGAGCTGACAGCAGCCTCTCATCCATCTCAGCCCACTTAATGACATTGCTCATCAGGCGTCATTGATAAAAACATCTAAGTTACCCATCAGAAAAGAGAATAACAGTAGAAGTATTACCTAGAACAAAAGGCTGGGGAAACTCTCCAGGTGTTAGGGGTCTTTCAACATCTCCCTAGGTGAAACGCAGAAGATGGGTGCTCTGGTTCTGAGAGCCGGTGATTGGGTATGCTCGGCCTGCCATAACGTAAACTTCAAACACAGAAGTAGCTGCCATCGTTATGGATGCACTTGGTTGAGATCCAAGGGCATCAAGGTCAAAAGAAACGTCAATAGTCTCCCTAGGGTGGGCTCTAAGAACCAGTTGATATTTAATGGCACCCAAATGAAAGACCTGTCGCAAGGTTGGTCTATTGTGGGCAGGATATTTCGTACGGCCTCGGATCTCCTTCCTCCTAAAGAGGGCCCCTTTCCAGATGTCGTAGTGGAGTTTCTTTCACTGATGATGTCATGATGGGCCCACGACCACTCAAATCCGGAGGTGGTGATGCTCTCGAGATGGCTGTCGTCGAGACCCACGAGGCGTTTGTGGAACCCCCCCCCCTCGGTTACGGAGGAGGCTTTCAATGTTGTCTCCCACGACAGCCCTATTTCTATGTCCCTACTCCAAAACCTAAAATATTACTAGGTGGTTCTTTATACGTTCAAAGACACTATTACTCCTTTACAAATTTACAAGTGGCTGTAAAAAAGGTGGACGGTACTAGACAAACCGGCCGTTTCAGCCATTACAAACTCAAAATTCCTCCTACGGTGCCCCTCTGCGTCTAGTGCAAAAGACATTTGCTCCCTTGGGTCTTTCATTGATGAAATACCGGTTGAGTGTCGTAGCTGGTCACCGGAGGCCAACAAACTCCAGACCCATCTTTGGAATGGCGGAGTTTAGATCCGTATCTTCAGGCTTCCCCTCCACGCCTGGACAGCGGAGGCCTACTGACTGAATGGGAGGAAGATGCGGCAATTTTATCCTCGTCGACAAAAGTTCGGGCGATCTGTGGGAGACCCGATTCGCCAGAATCCTGGTAGTCGTTGATCCGTGGGACTCTATCCTTAGATCGTGCAAGATTTGCCTCAACGGCCAGAAACATTGGATCTTCATAGAAGTGGAGTTGTTGGAGAGGGTGGTCCTCCCTCGACAACCACACAACATAGCTGAGAGGGTCGGGGTTCCCTACAAAAACATGCTTAACGGTTTCACTAAAAAACGCGCGCCAAAGATCCATCCACTCTAGGACGGGATAGATATGAATTCCGGGAGGGGCTTCCACCTTCCTCGAAGTGGCGCTCGGCCTCGAACCCGCCTCACCATTGGGGGTCATCCTCGACAGCGGGGGATCCTTCTCGACGAAGCGAATCCATCGGTGGCCATCTTTGGCTTGATTATGTGGCCAAGGAGATAGAAGAAGGGGAGATTGAGGAAGAGGAGACTATTATTCCGGCTGACGGTTGTGAGATCCGAAGATTTCGATCAGAAAACTCGAATTTCTCGGAGATTGATCCTCCCCCATCGGAATCCCTCCTCCCTCGGCCGACAATCCATACACCGCGGGCGACTTTGTGGAGGGACGATCTCTCACCACCCACAGATTCAACGACTGAGATGTTATACAACTCCAAGTCTTGTTGTTCAAATTTTGAATTCTCTGTTGCATATGAGCTGGCCCTAATGTGACCCGATGAGTACAGACGTGGCACATGTCGCCTGGAAGCCAGATGGTGTAATCCAACTAAGGGGCAGTTTCGTCTTTCCAAAGGCTAAGAAGTCTCTAGACCTTTTGGGTACGCTAGACACGACTCCAAACATGGGTTACTTAAAGGCGACCGTGGATTTAAAGCTGGTTTGGTCTTTTTATCCCTGGCCCACATTCACCTCGTGGCACATGTTGCTCTTCCTTGGACCACCGGGCCCAGTGGAACTACTCTAAGAGGTGTCGAGCCCGCAGATCTGTTTCTTATACTGGCTAAGTTGGAAGGGAACCCCGCTCCAATCTTACCCATCTTTCACCCTTTCTCCTTCTGTGGGAGAACTAAGGATTTTACTTCTCTTTGCGAAGACCAATCAGACGATAGAATTCATCACTTGTGTTCTCTCTGTTCCCTAGGGATGGGTACAGAAGTTACCATCACTTCTTCCCCTTCAGTACCCTTTCCGATAGAGGGGTTCTCATCTTCCTCCGAAACGTCTTCTTCTTGGGATCCACCTTCCGAGTCTGATGCTCCTACTTCCTCGTCTGACTCTTTTGGTAGCGACGTTCTTCCAATCTGATCGCTAAGGCGCAACGAAAATGGGGATTGGGTGGAATGCTCGCCTCGTGACTACCCTGGTTCAGTGCCTAATGAGGTACTCTCTGTTCTCGGCAGTCGTCGCGTTGTGGACTTAGATGCGATTGATGATATCATCACATTTAGAAAGGAGCATGGCATGCCTTTTACAGGCTCTGATAACAAGCTAAGGAATATCTTCCGTTCCATTACAAAGGGATATTTTCGGTCCTCTGCATCCCTGAGGAAGAAATCCAAGTCTAGGGAGCTATCGAGATTGGAGTGGGGTATGCCCGTCCGTTGAGTTTTCCTAATCTTCTTCAGGCTGGTCAGTTCTAGTCGATATGAAGATTATTTCCTGAAATGTGAGGGGCATCAGTAACCCCAAGAAGCGTGCCTCGGTAAAACAGATTTTATCTATCTCGAATCCGACGATCATAACCCTCCAAGAAACTAAATGGGATCCGTGTGATCAGTTCAAAGCAAGGTAGTTAAGGCGGTGTAGTGAGATCATGGCGAACAGGGTCGTTATGCCATGGCGTAGCTATGACGAGGCTATTTATTAATTTTAAAATATTAATTTTAAAAAAAAATTATTACATTTATTAATTAGTATTTTTTTAGTTTTCATTTCTTTATATTTTTTACATAGGAAGAAAAAATAAAAAAATATGGGAAGAAAATAATTCAACTACTGAAGCATCATACTTTGATTCTGATATTGAGGATTTCATATTCTAGGCATAAACAAATATCAATAAATATAAATCAAATATAGAACATCAACAAATTTGCAACATGATAAGTATAAATAAATATAAAATATACAAATAAATATAGAATATTAAAAAATACTTAAATATCAAATACACATCGTAGTGTTGCCAACGTCAAAGTTCCATCGACAGGTAACACGTTGAGGTTTCGTGACGAGAGAGAGAGAGGGAGAGAGAGTCGAAGATTTTAAAACTTATAAGTTTGGTTTTTGTAACTATAAGTTAACTTTTTGTAACTTATATATTATAAAAAATAATTTATTTTTTTTTTTTTTTTTGAAACGATAACAAAGAAATATATAAAAATATAATATCTAAGAATTATAAGGTATAACAATGTCATATTTATAACTTATTTATTTTATAAGTATTATATGTTATTATCCAAAAAAATCAAATATTGTGCATAGCAATGCCATAGTATTATTCTATCATGGCGACGTTATGGCATCACTATTTAGCCATTATGGCTATTTGCTTATATATGGCATGTCTCATCGTCATTTGTCATGGCAAGGCCATAGCGAGGTTATAGCGTCGGCTTGACTACCATAGTCCAAAGTTGATTCGATCTTGGGCGGCAACATATGGGATTGGATTGGTGTGGATTCAGCGGGGGCGTTGGGTGGGATTCTCCTAGCGTTGAATTCGCTCATTTTTCAAAAGGAAGATGAAGAAATCGGGCGATTCTCTGCCTCAGTTAAATTGGTCAACAAAGATAATGGTGAGCGATGGGTCTTTACTGGGGTCTATGGCCCTACCATCGCTGCCCAAAAAGAGGACTTATGGTTCGAATTGGCTGCAATTGCGAATCATTGGGATCTGCCATGTCGTGTGGGTGGGGATTTCAGCGCGGTTAGATCTCCTCACGAGGCTTCTGGGGGTACTCCGGATAGATCCGACAAGGCTAATCTCAATTCCTTTATTCAGGATTGGGCCCTTGCTGATTTGTCGTTGTTGGGGGGCCGTTTTACCTAGTCAAATCTTCAGAGTGTGGCCTCTTTTAGCCGCCTGGATCAAGTACTTGTCTCTTCAGATTGGCTCAACATCTTCCCTCATGCATCCCTGACAGGTCTTGCGAGGGTTGTTTTAGATCATAGACTGCTGGTAATGGACTGTGGTCCTACAGGTAGAGGCCCCACTCCTTTCAGGTTCAAAAACCAATGGCTGCTTAATGACGACTTTAGAGCCCGGGTCCCAATCTGGTGGCAAGAATATAACCCTCGCAGTTCGGCTGAGTTCCGATTGACTTCTAAACTAAAATACCTTGAGAACCGAATTAAAACTTGGAACAACAATGTGTTCGGGTTATCCCATGCTTGGAAGCAGTCTATCCTGGAGAGGCTCAAGGAGCTGGACCTGCTGGAAGAAAGTAGAGATCTTTCTGACACTAAGAAGGGCGAAAGATTTAACCACAAGATGAGGCTTAGTGAGAGGAGTTTCCAAGAAGAGCTGAGTTGGAAACAAAAGTCAAAGGTCCACTGATTGAAGGTTGAGGATAATAACACTAAATTCTTCCACATGATGGCTAATGCTAAATCCAAGAAAAAGTTGTTGACTACAATTGTGGCTAACGGGGAAGAGATTTCAGACCTCGATCAGATCAAATTGCAAACCGTGGATTTCTACCAAACATTGTACCAAAACGAAGGGTGGTCCAGGCCTCATCTGGATGGCCTCTCCTTTCCTACCATAAGTCCCCGAGTCCCGACGGCTTCAATATGGAATTTTATGTTAGCTTTTGAGCCACCCTTAAATCTGATATCTAGAATTCTTTACAGAATTCCATACTCGGGCGGCTTGTGACGGGGGCACGCGGCGTGGCCATCCGGGTCAGCCATAGGGCCATTTTTCCTCTCAATGTTTTGAGCATCACTTGTGCGTCAAGGCCATGAGGGCGGCACCGTGTGTACTGGGCATGAGCCACGATGGCATCGCGACACGTTGGGATGGAGGGTGAAGACTTGGTCACGACACGGTCGCGACATGATCAGCTGGGCTAGCGTTGCAGGGTGAATAGTAAACTGTCAAACCAATAGGTTTGAGGTCCTCCCGCCATTTCGCCTAAATTACTGTTTTACCCTTATATAAGGGGGACTTGAGTTGGGATCCCCCGACCTTACACGTGCATTAGCCTCGTGGGCTTATGTGCGTGCATCCGGGCCACGCTTGGTGCGTGGTCGTCCTAGCTACGTCGTGTACTAGGGCCATCGCGTTGGTGGTTCCCAACCACCTTCGAGGTGCGAGTTTTAGCCCAGAGGGGGCTCGGTATATGCCCGTCGCTGCCTATCTCTATATCTATCATCGTTGCATATTGCCTTATCAATCATCGTTGCATGTTGCCTTAACAATCGTCGTTGCCGGATCTAACCTGCTTCGTTGCTTCGCAGGGCGAAGTTCGAACATAGAGGTTGAGGTGAAGCTTGAGTAGGGCAAGCCTTCAACCCTTCGTAGCATCTGGGAATGCGCCAGTGCCTCATTTGGGAGGGAATGGGCTGACTTAGCGCATGACGTTAAGTGCCACTGAGCTAGAAGAGTGACCCCGTGACATTTGGTATCAAAGCCACTGTGATGGCTGAGATGGAAGGGACCAGGGAGGATGCAAGACGACAGACAAGGGAATGGTTAGATAGTTTGGAAGCTCAGTCGGATCAACTCGAGTCAGTAGTATCGGTAATGACATTACATGGGGAATGACTGAATAGGCATGAGAGAATAAATGCCGATGTGGCTGAGACCGTACAGCAATTGGCAGCAGAGGTACGAGAGATAAAGGGCACGTTGGAGGAGGTACGTGACGAGATGAGCGTACTGAAAAAGCTCCTCCTAGCAATGCCAATTTGGGTGCCAACAGGGACACTGACACCTCGATTTAAGTTCCTCGAGCCAGAGGCGTTCAAGGGCTCTCATGAGGCAAAGGACCTCGAGAACTTTATATGGGACGTAGAGGAATACCTCGAATCGCTGGGGGACCTCGATGCTAAAGTCAAGTTAAGAATTGCATCGAGATACTTGGTTGGTGATGCCAAGTTATGGTAAAGGCACCGTGTGTCAGAGGTGCGTTCGGAGAATGGAGCAGTTGATTCCTAGGCCGATTTGAAGAAAGAGTTGCGGGCTCAATTTCTACCTACCAACGTCGGATGGTCAGCACAAAAGGCATTATCGACGTTGAAGCATACGGGACCGTTGCACGAGTACATTAAGACTTTTACGAGCCTGATGTTAGACATTGACGAAATGAGCAAGAAGGATCGGGTCTTCTACTTTGTAGATGGCTTGGCGCCATGGGCGCAGCGGGAGTTGACTTATAGAGGATTGAAGACCCTAGATGAGAATTTGGCTGTTGCAGAGCGGCTAATCGAGCACTGCAGTGAGAAAGAGAAGACAATCCAAGCATCCATTGACAATGCTAACAAGCAGGCGAAGAAGCAAAATGATACAGGGCATGTGCGATTTGGTCAAGACAAAGGTAGTAGGTATGAAAAGAAGAGAGACGAAAGGTCGAGCAAGAAGGGTTGCTTTCTGTGTAATGGGCCACATCTGGTGCGGGATTGTCCAGATAAAGCCGCCTTGAACACGATGATCGCGGAAAAATGAAAGAAAAAGGTTGATGATGAGGAGCCCATCGCCAGAATAGGGGCGCTCCGATTAATTGACTGGTGAGAAGAACTACACCGCGGTCTTGTTGGTGTGGGCCGTGGGAAGACTTCGACACCAACTGTGTACAAATTTTGAGGTGTGCAGTTTTATTTATGTACAGTTTTGCTGCATAGGGTGAAGGCAGGGAGCTGTCGAGGAACCATGGCAGGTGACATAAAGTACTGAACTTCAGAATGTTTACCTTCGCGTCAACGAGGACGTTGACGATTTTGAGTTGAGGAGGATGTGATGGGGGCACGCGGCGTGGCCATCTGGGTCAGCCATAGGGCCATTTTTCCTCTCCATGTTTTAAGCATCACTAGTGCGTCAAGGCCATGAGGGCAGCACCGTGTGTACTGAGCATGAGCCACGATGGCATCGCGACACATTGGGAGGGAGGGTGAAGACTTGGTCGCGACACAGACGCGACATGGTCAGTTGGGCTAGCGTTGCAGGGTGAATAGTAAAGTATGTCAAACCAATAGGTTTGAGGTCCTCCCGCCATTTCGCTTGAATGACTGTTTTACCCTTATATAAGGGGGACTTGAGTTGGGATCCCCCGACCCTACACGTGCACTAGCCTCGTGGGCTTATGTGCGTGCATCCGGGCCACGCTTGGTGCGTGGTCATCCTAGCTACGTCGTGTACTAGGGCCATCGCGTTGGTGGTTCCCAACCACCTTCGAGGTGCGAGTTTTAGCCCAGAGAGGGCTCGGTATATGCTCGTCGCTACTTATCGCTATATCTATCATCATTGTATGTTGCCTTATCAATCATCGTTGCCGGTTACCTTAACAATCGTCGTTGCCGGCTCTAACCTGCTTCGTTGCTTCGCAGGGCGAAGTCCGAACGTAGAGGTTGAGGTGAAGCTTGAGTAGGACAGGCCTTCAACCCTTTGTAGCATCTGGGAATTCGCGGTGCCTCATTTTGACTTAGGAATGACGTTAAAACCCTGCAGTGACACTGCTAGAAGAGTGACCCCGTGACAGGCTGTTAGTAAAACCCTCAATTCAACATTTCTTGCCCTTATCCCCAAGAAACAAGGTGCGACTGATTTACGCAACTTTCATCCCATCAGCCTGATTAATTGCCTCTACAAAATTTTGGCTAAGGTGCTCGCCAACCGTCGTAAACTTATAGTGGGAGCTATCACTTTGGAAACTCAAGGAGCATTTATCCAAGGTCAACTCACGGATATGGCGGTCATTGCTCATGTGGTGGTGCATTCGGCCCATTGCAACCAGTTCCATGCCTTCGTTTGGAAGGTCGATATGGAGAAGGCTTACAACCAAGCTAATTGGGAATGTTTGGATTACATGTTGCTTCGTTTCGGTTTTGGCAAGACATAGAGGAAATGGATGAAAGCATGTATCACCACCCCCTGATTTTCTGCGATCATCAACGGTACCCCAGCGGGGTACTTCAAAAGCATTTGGGGACTAAGACAGGGAGACCCCTCTCTCTGTTGCTCTCTAATCTAGTTGGCGAGGCTTTGGGAGGCCTCATTTCTAAATCTCGAGACTTGAACCGGATCTCAGGTATACCAATGGGCAATGACAATTATGCGGTCACACATCTCCAATAAGCCGATGACACCATTTTCTTTGGAAAAGCCAATCAAGGTGAGCTTTCTGCTTTTGCTAACATCCTCACGATTTATGAAGCGGTATTTGGTCAAAGGGTCAACCTGCTGAAATCCACGAGCTCTCACGGATAGGCCACTAATTCGAGCCAGATGGGCCTTCATCCGGAAGGCTTTGATCCCTCCAAAGGTCAAATTCTTCATATGGACAACAGTTAGAGGGCGAATCTTGGCGATAGATCAGTTGAACAAGCGCGACAAAGACATCCCAAACAGTTGTCCTATGTCTCTCTCCGCTAAAGAATCCATCTCCCATCTGCTAATCCACTATTGCGTCGCAACGAAAGCTTGGGGTTGTAAATAACAAATTTGCGTAGGATATAAATCTAATACAAATCGATCATAACAAATTTCCCCTTGCTAGGAGAGGATTTTATTAAAATGGCGGACCTTACACTTTCGGGTATCGCAATCGATTCCCTGTTAATTACATCAAAATTGAATACCTCTGATTAAAAGCTACTAAATAAAAATAACGTAATTACATCTCTGAAATAAACAAAACTAAAATTCTAATTCTAAGTCTTTATCGACATCTTCAATCCGTCATGAGATAGATGCATAGTGGACTATCTTCATCGGAGATTTGAGAAATATGAAATAGGGGATGACGGATGGGAGAACCCCTCCTCCAAAAGTCGGTTCCATTTGATTGAAAAGCATGAGTCATTACTGGAGCAAGAAACTCGTGGATGAGTCTTAAAACAAATTCTTGTTCTCTGGTCTCAAAGATGAGTTCGAATACCAAATCTACTCTTTGGGCAACTGATTATCTAAGGAGTTATCACTTTCAATGATAGAGTGCCTAATCATGAGTTAGATATCGCCAAATTTCTTAAAATTTGATGATCATAAATGATTTTATAATGATTTTACAGTTAGATTTGACCAATATCCTAAGATTTGGTTAATGTATAATAAATCAACCGTTGAATCTCATTACGATCTCGCAGTATAATCGTTTGACCAAAAGTCAATGATTCCACCATTGGATTTTATCAAATTCATAATATTTGGTCAATACGTAATAAATTTACCGTTGAATCTCATTATGATCTCCCATTATAATCATTTGACTAAAAGTCAACGAATCCACTATTGGATTTGACCAAAATCACAAGATCTGGTCAATATGCAATAAATCTACCATTGGATCTCGTTACGATCTCATATTTATGAATATTTGACCACAAGTCAACAAGTACACCGTGAAAAAACTTTCGATCTCGAGGTTGAGGTCCAAAGCCTCATTTGAGGGAGTAATGATCCAAACCGTGAGGGAAACTCTAATTATCATAGATGAATATTTCGAGTATCATAGTCTGAAATCATTCTTTGGGTTCGTAATTGCAACTCGTATGAGTATCAAATTCATTATTATAATCCGAGTGTACTAGGAGTTATGCCCAGAGTCGTACCCACGTGGCTTAACTATTTTTAAATACACAAGAGATTGGATAAGAGTCATAACGCGTAATCTCAAATTGCAATCATAAATCTTACTTAGGAGGAGTCGTAGCTCTTATCCTAAGCGTATCACTTTTAGGTGAAGGTCGTAACCCTTATCCTAAATGTCTTAACCCCAACTTATTCCTCCCGTCCACTTTTAAAAATAGAAGATTAAAAAAAAAGAGGAAGAAAGGAATAGCCAGAATCTCATAAATACCCTAAAGTCTTTTGTCAGAATTGGCAGAAGTCTCGTGTCAGAATTTTCGGATCCATTGCAATAAGGACGAGTCTGCTATTTATAAATTTATGGTAGCGGTTACAGAAGTTATGATCTTACGGTTTCTGTAAGGTTTTCATGAAATGAACGGTTGAGAGAGCTGCGTAAATTTTCATCTTCACGCGGATTAAGAAAAGATTCTTCTCGCGTACGGGGCAGGGGGCAGCTGTTTCTCTGAGCTTTTAATTTTCTGTTGTGGAGGCCTTTTGGGTCTTCTTGGTGTCTTGGGGGTGGCTATGTTTGCTTCCCATCGAGAGAAGGCTCTTTATAAGTAACAACATAAAAATAAGAAGGAAAAAACTAATGCACAATCTCGTTTCACATTTCTTTCTTCATCTGCCGAGCAGCCACACCAACATCAACAACAACCAAATTGAAAAATCAAGCCAGAATTTTTATGTTCTCTTACTAACATCCCAGCGACCACGCCAACATCAACAACAGTATTCACAACAAATCAAGCCAAAACCAAGAGACTGTTGCACAAAATTCTTGAATCTCTCTCTACAAGCCTCTAATCATAGTAAGACCAGATTCAAAATACTCCTTGATGAAAACCGAATCTCAATTACCGTTTCACAAAAAAACACAAATCTCAAGATGCCAGGCTCCCAGATGATTGTGATCTCACAGTGGCCAGAATTACAGAACCGTAAATATGATACAAAACATGAGAAAGAGAAGAAAACCAACATATCTTTCAGTCTTTCACAGAACTCAATGAAACTTTTCAAGGATGTTGAGGAACCAAATCCGATCCATCTTAGTAGAGGAAGAAGAGCCAAACCAGATCCTAAAAGACGATTGTTCAAAAAATCATGAAATAGGATTTTCAACAAAAAGAATTCTAAAAAGGGATAATTAGAAAAACAACCTTAAAAATCAAACGTTTTAGCAAAACAACCCCGAACTGAAATGTTTTAAAAAAACAGTGCTTTCACGATTTTCGGAACTTCAAAAATCCGTGAAAACACTTTTTTTTATTTTTATTTTTTAAAAAAATGATGCTTTCACAGGTTTTTGAAGTTCTGAAAACCGTGAAAGCACTGTTTTTTTAAAACGCCCTTCTAAAAACTAACTTCGGAGCTTCAAATCGAACAATGGTGAGAGAAAAATGATATGGAATTTTGATCCAAACCATTTTTAATGCATTATGAGGTCAAATTTTTTACCACAACTGACTTCAACAGCCACAGAAAACAAAAAAACAAAAAAATATGGGTTTTTTGCAAATACCCCCTAAGTTATGTTGATATTACAAATAACCCCCTAATTATAGCTATTTGCTTTAAACCCCCTAAGTTAGCATTTTGGTGTTTATAAAACACCCTCTTTAACGGATGCTACTTTAAATGGTTAATCAGCCGTTAAAGAATAACTTAAATACCATATTTATCCTTTTTTAAATTAAATTACTAAATTGTCACCCTCTACACATGGTAAGAGTAATTTTAAATCCACCCCTCCACTTACAAAAAAGAATAGTTTTAAATCCACTCACCAAATTTTTGAGTTCACTCACGCTGAAAAACATTGACTGCATTGAATCAGACGATGGAGATCATTTATCGTCCCAACCTTTCACACGATGGATCTTGAGATCACGGTGGCACTATTAGACGGTTGACTGCATTGAATCGGGCGATGGAGATCATTTATCGTCCCAACCTTTCACACGATGCATCTTGAGATCATGGTGGCACCATCAGACAATTGACTACATTGAATTGGATGATGGAGGCCGTTTATTGTCCCAACCATTCACACGATGGATCTTGAGATCATGGTGGCACCATCAGACGGTTGATTGCACTGAATCGGACGATGGAGATTGTTTATCGTCCCAACCTTTCACACAATGGATCTTGAAATCATGGTGGCACCATCAGATGGTTAATTTTTTATTTCATGTAGTACACACCCAAAAAAATGACCTTAAAATTAATTTTAACCGTATACGTGATGTTAAGGTCACTTTTCTGAGATGTGTGCCACGAAATAAAACACTGATCGTCTAATGGTATGCCTAAACGATCTCCATCGTCTTATTCAATGCAATCAATGTGTTTTAGCGTGGGTGAACTCAAAGATTCGGTGGATGGAAGCAGACGCGGATAGGCAATCCAATTCCTAAAAATGGGTCTTGAATCATATAGGAAATTGGAGGGACGAGTATTTTGAGTGGAACACGTAGATTGAAGGTTTTTTTTTCAAGAATAATTGCATCGTTTGCCACAAATCCTCCATTGGTTGAGTATTCGTCCAAACGTTGGCATGCTTTAATGGGGGAATCACCAATCTTTCACATGATGGATCTTGAGATCATGATCGTACCATCAGATGGTCAGTGTTTTATTTCACGTGGCACACATCTCAGAAAAATGACCTTAACGTCACGTGCATGCTTAAAATTGATATTAAGGTCACTTTTAGGGGTGTGTACCATATGAAATAAAAAGTCGACCGTCTGATAGTACACCCATGATCTAAAGATCGATCTCATGAAATATTGGGACCATAAAAAATCTCCATCGTTTGATTCAATGCAGTAAATGTGTTTCAGCGTGGGTGAACTCAAAGATTTTGTGGGTGGATTTAAAGGTACTCCTTTTAGAATAATGGTAAATTAAAATGGCATGACTTGTAAATAAAGGTGAATGAAGGGCCTTTTAGAATGGTGATAAACTTTAATCGTATGACTTGTAAATATAGATGAACGAATGGCATTTTAAAATGGTGGTATTTTTAAGGGCAAAATAGGCTTTTTGTCCATTAACTCAGGGCTAGTTTGTGGGGGGGGGGGGGGGGGGGTTTATATGCAAAAAACCCAAAAAATATTGCCTTCAACTTCTTCACTCCTTTTTCCTTCATCCCAAAAGCAAGCCAAATCAAAACTTTTGACCAGGGATGACTCAGCAGCCCTAGGGCTAACGTCAGCAACCACATAAAAAAAAATTATTTTTATTTTTAGTAGCCCCTTTTATCTTTCTTACTTTCTTTCACGTATTTTATATTATTCTTCTACTTTCTCTTCTCATCATCTCTTCCTTTATTTTTACCTTTCATTGCATTGGCTGCTACAGAAGCCACTCACTTCTTCATCACCGGCTGTCAGCAACAGTGGCAACCATATTTTTCTTTCTGCCTTTCTTTCACGACTTCTATATTTTTTTCTTCTTTCTCTTGTCATAATCCTCTTATTCTCCCCTAAAAAAACCAAATGACATGGATGGACCAAATATGTGAGGTGAAAAGGTAAAACACATAAGGTTCGATGGCTGCTACATAAGACCAATCATGACAGCAATAACACAAAACCTGAACCCTAGATGGAGGTAAAAGGAGGAGATATGTTAAAGAAACAAAGACTAAGGAACAAGCAGGGTTTCCAATTTCTAATGCACATAGATCTGTCTATATGACGATGTACAAACTAGAGAGCATACATCAGACGAACCCCTAAACAAGATGTGTGGGATCGACCTGCTCTGACACCATGTTAAAACTAAGAATCTAATATAATAATAAAGTAACTAAAGATGAGAATATGAGAATGCCCCTAATTAGGATTTATAAGAGAGAAAGTGAGATGGAGAAAAAGAGGGAGAGAGGAGAGAGTAAAGACACATAAAGGACTACATTATTACTAATTGTGATAATGAGTTATATGAGATAGCCCATATATATATAAGGGTTACTTACATACAAGACCCATTTCCAACTAATGTGGGATTAAACATATACCCACAACATAACTAGACCCACCTACCTATACTCGACTAAACATACACACACATATAAACTATTCATCTCCACCATCATCGGGGGTTAGAATCCCTCCTCGTCCACAACCCGTCCAAAAGGGAAGGACCTTTCCTTTACCTCCGGGGGTAGGAATATGATTGGGATAGCAATGCAAAGCTAAGGAACTTGGGTGAGGTCTCCTTGGCTTAATAGCCAAGTTTTTTATAGCCTCTTATCTCTATCAAACAAATTGACTTGGGGATTACTTGACTCAGCAACCTCCAAAATCGAGTCAGCTGCAGTTATGTCATAGCCATGGACCACGAGCCCCAATGAGGTAGGTTAGATATTTCTCTACCCAAAGCCGCTTTATCTTAAAGCACATGAGTGAGCAAACAGATCTAGCAACAAGAAAAATATGTACGAAATGATCAATATCCAAATCGTCACCCAAATAAATTCTCATTGTTGTCCTCGCACTTCATCAAAAGAAAAGAAGCAAAAAAAAAGAGTTGAATGGAGGGCATAAATGAGTCATGGGAGCTTCCAAGATCTAAAACCCAAAGTCAGTGCACCCATCAAGTGACGAATGTTTATGGTTACTCCATAAAATCCACACACGAAAATCAAAGTAATTTAATAGGGAAAGGGAAACATTTAGCATGTAGTTACAATGAATGAAGAGCATAAATGAGGCCAAAAATCAGTTTGATAGCCCAATGGGACAGGAGGAAAAACCTAAAGGCAGGACACGTACATAGAGGGAATGGTAGATGTTACAGCATGCTTCATGAATTCTAGGCATGTTAACAAAGCTAATAGCCTAGTGGCCCTAGTCGTATAATACCTCTTCCCTCTAAAGGAGGTTATGGGTTCAAATCCTCTCACCCTCTTTTTGGGTTGGGCCTATAGCTCAACTGGAGGGTTGATACTATTGCAACCTTGAGGAGGGTGCAAGTTAAAACCAAAACCCGAAAACCGAGCCTTCCGAACCTGACAGAAACTGACACCGCGAACCAGTTCACCCCGGTTTGGTTTTAGTAGGTGAAAACTGAAAAACAGAAAACCGGACGGGTAGGGTGAGAATTGAGAAAACTGACCAAAAATCAAAAAAAGAAAACAAAAAATTAACAAAATAATCGAAAACTTTTCTTCAAAAAAGAAAAAAAAAATGAACAAAAACCAAACCGAACCGACGAAAATCGGATCGGATTGGTTTCAGCTTAGGGGGTGGGAAGCTAGGTTAACCGAAACCGAAATGTTTCAGTTCGGGTTCGGTATAGCAGGAACCACCCTGAAAACCGAAATTTCAGTTCCAGTTCTGTTCAGTTAACTGAATCTACGCCCCTACTTGACGGTACAAGTTAAATCCCACAGCTTACCCATCCCAAAAATAAGAAGGCAGCACAGACACAAAGTGATGCATGCTCATGGTTTATTTTGCAGACGGTCCACATATTACAATTATAGAGAGCATTCCCAAGGAAAAATATCAGATAATACAACCCGCACTATATAGTTTTACAACATCTAATATCGCAGCCAAGACCTGAAAACTATGTGACATAACGAAACAAGATTGAATATTTATAAGAAAAGATACCTTTGGAGCCTTCCGATTAACCAAACTTTATCTATTTGATGGGCATCATCATCGCATATTACTCTGCTGAAGTGAAATATATAACACCAGAAATCAGATATATGAAATCATGGTGCAACCGGCAAGTAATGTGGATTTGAAAATACCTTTATCCATGGCATCCAAATGCCAGAGAAATTGAGCATCTCTCCCTCTTCAACGGCTTGCATTGGCATTCCCGAGGAGCAAACTAAGAACGAATATTCATCAATTAAGAGCTATGGTTAGAATAGACCGAAAAAATGTAATCTCAAAAAATATAAAAAAGGTGATCCCCCATAATATTTACAACCCAAACCAAAATTTAAAAACAGAACTTGGGCATCAAGTCAATGAAGAACATATTTTGCTGATGAGGGATGAAAGACTGCTTAGACACACCTGATTCTTTGTTACATTTTCAATCAGCCTCCCAAACTTCGGCAATTTCTTCAGCTAATACGATAGTTGGCATCCAATAGTTTTGTACAAGTTATCACTTCACAACCCATTTAAGGGTTCAAATCCAAGATCTATTTTCGTAGTTTCTAAGAGATTGACTGATGAAAGGGAAAAAAGTTAGTAACCCAATTTCAGCATCTACATCATTTATCTTCAATGCCCAAGACTATAAAACATCATGTCTCTTTAACACTACACAAATGCTTTATCCGATGCTTTTTACCTAATATCTTTTTGTCTCGAATCCCGTCATAAAGAAGCATAAGTTTTATGTCCCTTCTTTAACAATTCCTCCACGAGCATCTTGGGTGCCACCACCTCCCTCTTATCTGCACTAAAGATCGTATCCACGACCTCCAGAACTACACCATTACTCACCATAGTGCGAACGATACCAACAGCCTCACCAACTCCATGGTCCACACAAAGACAATTTATAATCCGCCCAAACGTTGTCATCGATGGAACAAATCCTTTTTCAATCATGTCCATGAGGAATTTGTACGCCCGATCACCATTTCCCGTCTTGCAGAAGCCATCTATTGGGACCCGGTAAGTGAATGCATCTGGGAGGCAACCTTTGTTACCCATTGATGTGAATTTTAATTGTAATATTTTACTCGTAAGTGCACGAATCGGATTGTATATAGTGGGTGCGGAGTACGAGATCGTTCCTACGAGGACTAATTTTGAAAGATTTAAAAAAACAAGCAATTCCAGAAATCTACTAAGATCTAACAGTATTCTACCAGTCTTATGATTTAGGTGGTTTGATGAGATGATAATTACTGACTACAAACTAAAACTTAACTGATAATTCAAAAATAAAGATAAAGATGAAGATACTAAATCCTCTCATCTTTGATCCGTTTTTCCCATAATACAAATCTACGGATTAAACTATGAGATATACCATTGAGAACAAATATCTTTTATGGAAGATAAATGGTCAAAAACCCCGATAGGTTCCACGTTGATCATCCTGATCGACTTAGATGATTTTCATATATAGATCTGAGATCAAGGGCATGGCTCGACACACTTGATCTCAGGTTCAAATAAAAATCATCCCCAAAGTGGGTAAAAATTTCAACAATAATACCACCATAGATCTGAGATCTGAAATCAAGGACATGACTCGGCACACTCGATTTCAAATTAGGGAGTAATTAAGATAAAATTACCATTACAGATCCAAGATCCATGGCATGGCTCGGCACACTCGATCCCGGATCATAATCGTAATTAGATCCACACAATGAAAGCAAAAAAGACCATATAACAATGATTGGGTAAAATTACCGTCACAGATCTAAGATCCCGGACATGGCTCGGTACAAGCGATCCCGGTTAGTGGCGGGGATTTCATCCGTTCTTGATAGCACAACAATCATAAAATAAGATCTCATATTTTAATCCTAAATTTATATTATTAAAAGTACATCCCTCGAATGGGAATCATTAGATCCTCATCCTTATGAATTTAGCCACACATATTGTAATTAAATAACATAAATAAATAAGGAAGAAAAAATAACATTAATTTAATGAATTAAAAATACCTCAACTTTAAAAGAAATTACTTTGATCCAAAAGTACGATGGTCTTCAGAAACGAGAATAATACAGGAATAAACTTGAGCAAAAATATAATAAACTGGAGGAATGAGTACTGAAAATTACAGGAACAGAGCTCTCAAAAAGGAATAAATAAAAACTCCCTATTTCTATGTCTAACTATGAAAAAAAAAAGCAAAAAACTAAAACTCTAATCTCCTATCTCACTAATTTCTAATTCTCCCTCGAAGTGTTTGAGTCGCTTTAAATAGATTCTCGGTCGCAGAAGTCTCCCTAGCCGCCAATTTAGGGTCGATGCATCGACCCTACAAAAAAGGCTCAAAATCAGCTTTAAAGTAGTCAATTCCGTGTCAGACTCTCCTTCTCCTCGATTAATCGACCAAAATGGTCGATGCATCGACCCCCAGAAATCCGTGAATTTCAGCACACTTTTTGTATCAGACACTGCTTCGGTATTTCAGCCATAACTTTCTGTCTCGAACTCGGCTTGAGGTGATTCTTACGCCGTTAGAACGCTGACGAAAAGGTCTACAACTTTTGTGTTTTGACAATTTCATAATTCGACTATCTTGAAGGTCCAAATTTAGCCTCAAGTCATACCAAGTTCTCGACGACCCAAAGTTACAGTGTTTTGACATTATTTTCAGAATTCTTGGGTTGTTTTCCACACTTGGCTTGTATTTACCTGAAACACTTCAAATCTAATAATTCTCATCAGATAGCCTTCATCGGACAGCTAAATATAGGTATTTAGGGGTGAAATATCATCATATTTCAGTAATCATCACCCATCTCCCAACGAAAAAATTCAGCCATACGAGGGTTCAGTTTCTCAGAGAACACATTAATCATTATATTATATGTAGCAATCGTAGGGTAGAAGTTAACCAGCTCCATTCTTCTGAATAGATTATAACCTCCGTCGAGATCCCCGTTCTTACAAAACCCATGAATCAAAGTGCTGAAAGCCTGAACCTGACAACATCTGCATTCAGAAAATCCTTGCAGTCTTGATTAGGCAAAAGTTTCTCAAGTGGTATAATACTGCAAAAACTTCAAAAAAAAAATCCTCTTTTCGCTAAGTGCCCTATGTTTATGTGATAGCATTAGGAACACACCCACTTTCCACCATTTCTTTGAATATTTCTCAGAGGTATTACCAACCTTGAATCAATATATTGATCGTGAACAAATTTGGAGACACCCCCTTCTTGTTAACCTTGCTAGGACTTCCCCCTTCTTAGAGGTAGTAATATAAGCTTATTAAAAGTAACAATATCGCAGTTTTTTGTTAGAGGCAGTTTTTTGTTAAAAAACTGCTGCTGTCGCTATCAAAAATTGCCGTTATCCTGTCGCTACCAAAAACTGCCTTAACAGTAAGTGTCGCTGAAACACCTTAAACATCTTCGCGAAGCATATTATTGAGCAAATCACATGCCTCGACCGGATAATTTTCTTCGTAAATACTAGCAACCACCGTACAATATGAAACCATGTTCATCTTACACCCTTGCTCAGGCATGTTCTTAAGAAGCCTTAGAGCGGCATGCGGCCTACTCGTTCTACAAAAGGACTTAATCCTAATTGTGAAGGTATATGCATCGGGAATGATCCCTTTATCGAGCATTCTCAAATAAACTTTGTGGGCTTGATCGAAATACCGGTATTTGACTAAGATGTTCATGATGGCATTATAAGATCCAACGGTCGGCTCGCAATCATAGAAATCCGTTCTCTCAAACATGTCCTCGGCGCCCTCTTGGACCTTCTAATGTCTCATGGCACCAGGGTATACTCCTTCAAGTAAACCATTATCGATGTTCGACCTCATCTCCGAAAGAAGATTCTCCATGGCCTTTCTTGAGCTCTAAGAGGGCATTTCTGATATTTTATGGCAATAGTTACATGCTTAGTAAGCAATGTAGGACTCATTTCAAAACTACAATCTAAATAACTAATAAAACTGTTTTTCAGTAATTTTTTTGTTCCTTGAGAGTATTAAACCTCTCTTCGTTACAGATCAAACTGAAAGGCTATTAAACCTTTAAAAATATGGGGGGGGGGGGGGAAAAAAAAAGGCTAACTAACAAAAATCCAACAAAACCCTTTAAATTTATTTAAAAACAATACCCTTTTACACCTTCCCTGTGAAATTCAAATAAATAATAAATTCCACATGACCCATTAAATCTTTATTTTTGAAAAAATATATACTTCTTCCATGCAAATAAAAAAGGACCAATATAACACAAACCTATCCAAAGCAATTCTGAAGCAAGCAATAGTTCTTAAACCCATCAAAAAGATCCATTTTTTAATAAATCAAGAGTACCCATTGTAATTTCGAAAAGATAAATCTCGTTTTGATGCTTCTAGGTAAATAAAAATTCAATCTTCATAAATAAAACCATCTATTCCATTGTTTTAATGAAATAAAAATTTCAAAAAATCATAGAATCCAATTTTTATGAAGAACAAAGCTATTATAGATTGATAGAGGTACCTATGTCACGACCCGAAATTTTATCCTATTCCAAGGGCCTAGAATTCTCAGTTATAACCCGCACATATCCCGAATATGCTAAGCGGACATATACATAATCAAAGTTCTCGCGCATATCCGGTTCCACGAAATCCGTAAAAGCCAGCATATAACAGTAGAATATAAAACAATCATAAATGTTGAATAAATCTAATAAAATGCGATAGAATACCATGATTCCATAAATAACATGTAAGTCAAGTAGGAAACAAATCTGATAAAATGAAATCATAGAGCCAATGATAATAACATAAGACAAAATCTAATACCAAATCTACAAAATCAATATCCGGCGCTCAGATCAAAATCAACACTGTAGTCCTCCTGATAACCGGCAACGTCACCCTCCAAAGGCTCTTGGTAATCAACATCCACTGGGCCGACGTTCTCAGCACCAATCGGTTCAGAAGAACTCGCATCCACATTGTCAGTATAGTCACCGGCATCTGTTAGATTATCGTATGATGAGTTTACTCAATCACGTAAACTCAGTGGATACACTACCAATCCACCTCATACTACTCAGGTGTATCAAGTGAGTAATAACATAGTATATCAAAGAAATCATAACAGAATAACAAAATCAAGTGCATATCGTAAACTCATATCCTAATCCTTAATGCGAGACCATGATCTAGACATTCATATCCTAACGTATTTTACAATATCTCATATCATACCATACTTTATAGCATACCATGTCTTATTATTCTCGTGCATACGTCTGTACATCGTATGAGCGTAACTAACATACTCATAAAATCCTAAACGACTTGTGCCAGAGTCGCTGCTCGAGCTATCATGTGAGGGTCACCATAGTATCGTACCACCATATCATAACGCCCTTCATATCATATCATATCATACACCCCATCCAATCACAAGGACGGCCGGCGACTCATAACTCATAATGTCTCCCAGAGACATCCGTTTTGATTGAAAGACATTGTTGTCCTTACGGTGGCCACGCAAGGAACGGCACGTACAAAGACTTAAGTTCTTAATCTTTTGTTGGCTTCCACAGCGGTGTCTTATTACCGCAACATATCTTATCATACTGACTCATATCATATCATATTAACTCACACCATATCCTACCGACTCATATCCTATCATGTCATATTAGAACTCGGGGTGATCGGGTCACTATTTATGCCACCGTATACGAGGCTACACTGAATTTACACTAACCCGACTTGTCATGATGTCTCATACCATCATGAGTTGTAGAGTATGTGAATACAATATATTTCTCGCCTCGATACCATCTCAGTGAATCACCACGTCCAAGCATAGGCATGATCTCATATACTCTCGTGCTCATGATCTAACATATACTTAACTTATATGACTTGATAAGGATGCAAACATAAAAGTATCATATATATAACGATTTACACTTAGATTTTGATTATGTTTATACTTATATTTATTTACATAACACACCAATATAATTATAGAATAGGGTTATAAGTGTGATTTCGATAATCATAAAGGTCAGAGTTCGATTTCATAAAGGCATTGAAATTCTAACACCTTGTGTTATCGAAGTGGTCACGTTGAAGCGATAGAATGATACATATATAGTGTACTATAATTAAATGCTCAAATAAAGGGCAGTACAATTTAAAGTGGAGTGTATCACGACCATCGATCAAAACTTTGAGTAATTATAGTGCTTTGAGTTTTGGTCGTGTGAGTAGAGTTATAGTGCGAATAGGGTCGTCTGTTTCGGACGAGAATCGCTCGGTCGAGCTAAAATAATTTAAAGTGAATGATGGTTCAGTTCTGCTAAGGGTCGATTGATCGAACACTAGGGTCGATCAATCGATTTAAAATAAGCACGATCGGTTTTATTTCATAGTTGATCAATCGATAGTACGTGTCGATCGATCAACGATATCAGTTTGTTCAAGAACGAAGTCGGAATAGGCTTTTCGTACTCAAGCCTTTAAAGATCAATTTATATGACTATTATATTAGGTATTTGAGTACTCTCATTAAAAATAAAGTCAATTATATTAATAACATATTATGGTACTTGAGCACCTCTTATTTTTTTTTTTATATAATAATAATAATAATAATAATATATTATTATTATATAAATTTTACAAGACAAGTCTATTTTATATGCTAACCCATATTCACTCTCTGCCTTTTTATATAATATAATATATATATCCAACAAATGCCTTTAAGTGTAAAGTAGTGACTTTTATTGAAGCAATCATTACACCTACATCTCAACACAATTAACACAGTGTTCGGTGGATGAGTTGATTCATCGAGCACAAGGGTCGATTGATCGACTATAAGCATCGATGGGTCGCATTAAAGTATCAGAAAAGCAGTTTAAATTGTTTAGTCGCTTTAATGCAGAATAGATCGATTGAGTGTATATTGTCGATCGATCGATTATATAAAATAATCGCGAGTTTATATGGTTTTAACAGTGTCTTTGGTTACGATTTCCGAATTAGTCGATCAATTGATAATAAGTGTCGATTGATCGACTGTCTTGAATTCTGAACAAATCTGGGTTTCGTAGTAACCTAAAATATATTCAAAAAATAATTAAAAATAACAATAGAACAGAGATTCACCATATTTTCAATCCTAAAATAATATTATATAAAATAAATCTAGGTTCGTTTTATTAGGCTGTCGATACGCTATCGAATCGTATCCTACGCGATGGGATTTGAGAATGACGAAATGGATGGATGGGTACCTACCTCTTGAAGCGTAATTGACAGATCGCCGGCGATTAGGGCGATAGAGATCGATATCCACATGATGGTCCGTCCACGATTACCCCGCCTTTTTCGACCACGATCTGATGGCAAAAAATATCACGATGTTCTTTGTGCAAAAACATACAAGAGATTTAAAAGAAATTTTGATATTTTTAAAAAAGGGTGGCTAGAGAAGAAGATGGAGTGACGGCTAAGATTTTTAAGAAAAATTCTCGTAATAATGATTTAGGGTTAGAATGACGAAATGGATGAATAGGTGGCCTCTTGAAGCGTGATTGATAAATCGCCGGTGATCAGGGCGATAGAGATCGATATCCACACGATGGTCCGTCCACGATTACGCCATCTTTTTCCACCACGATCTAATGGCAGAAAATATCACGGTGTTCTTTGTGGAAGAACACACAAGAGATTTAAGTATTTTTAAAAAAGGGTAACTAAAGAAGAAGATGGAGTGACGGCAAAGATTACTTTCTTATTTATAATATATGCCTTTCAACCATTAGGACACCACACAATTTGTGTCAAATAAAAACAAGTTTAAATATAAAATCTTTTAAAAAACTAACATATATATTTTCTCAACTATAGTAGGTGTAAAATACTAATACTATGCTTTATGCAAAACAAATCTAGTACCACAAATTTAGTTTAAAAATTTTAAGATCTTTACAACCTAATATGCAGAAATCGCATTGAGATCCGTAACATGTTCTACTTAGCGTTTTATACTCTCCTCTCTATCTCGGTAATTTTTTTATTTTTTTTTTTTATGGGAATTTTTTTTATAGGCTTATGAATAAAGGACTCTTCAAATACTCGTATGGTTGCTTTTAAGTATTTCTCTTTTCATAGATCAAGACCGTCAATTTGCTCTCCAGATCTTGATTGGTAGTAAAGCTTGAAATTTAATCTGATTTTCTGACCATCTGATTAGCACCCAAACTTTAATATGATCATAGATCAAGACCGTCAATTTTTTCTCCAGATCTTGATTGGTAGTAAAGCTTCATACTTAATCTGATTTTCTGACCGTCTGATTAGCACCCAAACTTTGAATAGCTAATTAAATAGCATACAGCTTACCATAGAAAGATTTTCTCTCACGGGTTTCATGGTCCTTGAAAACTGTGGATGTCAATTTTGGACAAGAATAGATGGTTAGAATTGTAATTATTAATTAAAATAGTTGTATTATAATTAATTAAAATAAACAGTAATAAGATTTTTTCTTAAATAAGAATAAATAAAGTGTATTAAAGTATGGGATAATGGCACCAAATGGTGTTTAAATGATCTTCCACCATTAAAATCTTATTTTTTATCTCACACCATTCAAATGTGATTTATCATTGTGCCATGTGGCACACCTCTATGATCAATCTAAATTTCTCAAGAGGCAATCCATCATTAGAATATTTCCTAGCCAAAGGATCATGCTTCTAAGTGGATGTAGTCCATCTAATCGATGAACTTTAATATTTGCCATCCAAATTAAGAATAATCGTTGGTTTTAGAATGTACAGATCGAATGGTTGGAATCTCCCAAAAAGTATAATTTTTAGACCCATAGCTCTTCAATTGATGATATATTACTTTGACGATATTGACTTTCAAAATCATAAGCCAATAAATGGTATAAGATCGTTTAATGCAAGTGCAAATTAAGAAACTTGCGTCATAAAATAAAAAAAAATTAAAAATAATAATAATAATAATAAAAGTGGACAATTATGACATTATCATAGGGCTGTGCATTTTTTGGGCCGAACTGACCAAACAAGACCGAATCGCCGATTTTGGTCCGGTTTGGACGGGTACCGATTTGGGTTTGGTTTGACAAAAAGAAAAACCGAAAAGTTCGGTTTGGTTTCGGTTTCGGGCCTTCCCAAGCCGAAACCGACCGAACCGAACAGATTGTAAGTAAATTTTTTTAATATATATATATATATATATATATATATATAGTCAACTTGAGTCAACCAGACGATTGGGCCTCGAATTTTCAGTCCAAAATTTGGGCCAGACGATTGGGCCTAAATTTTTTTTTAATATATATATATATATATATATATATATATATATATATATATATATATATATATATATATATATATAGTCCAAATTTAGTGTTTCACAACCTTACTTAAGGCTTGAATCTCAATTCTATCTCAATTCTCACAAGATGTTAAATTAGAGAGTAGAAATATAGGGTTCTAAAGGTTCAGTTAGTAAAAGTGTATTTGAGCAAAAGTAAAACGACTACAAAAAAAATAAAAATAGTACAAGTGTAAAATAGGTTCAAAAGTTGAAAAAAATTTGATGTGCAAGTAGAACTTATAGGAAAACCGAAACCAACCGAACCAATCCAAAACAGAATCGAATCGGGTTGGTTTGGTTCAACAATTGGACGATTTTGTTTGGTTTGAACATTTAAAAATCGATTAGAACCGATTTGGTTTGTGATTTTGATCCAAAACCGACCAAATCGAGCCGAAAGCACCCCTACATTATCAATGCTAAGTCAAGGTTTGAGGATAATTGGGCTTTGAAGAAATCGTCAAATTCGGAAAGGGAAAAAAAAATTCTAAATTCAAAAAAAAAATAAGAAACATTAGGAAAAGTCACAACCTTGTTAGGGACTAGGGCCGGCCCAGGGCCAAGTCCCAAGAGGCGACGGCCTCAGGCCACCAAATTTTGAAAGTCTTTACCATCTAGTTGCTTAATATACTTTTTAATGTACAAAAATATTCAACCAATCTAATTGTTTAGTTCATTAAGTGATTTGTGTTATTTTACTTTTTACACTAGCCTCAGTGGGCCAAGCCGGTCATATTTATTGACCCAATAGATTTTATGGCCCAATTTTGACTGAATCAGATTTGTTTGACCAAATCCTTTATATATAGGATACCTCTAAATGCACTCATGCGTTCTCTGGAAGCGCCCATGTCCCAGATCCCTGAAAATCATTGATTCCTTGGAATAAGATGATGGAGATAACTTTTCATACGTATCTTTCACAAAATAGATCTTCATATCATAACCCACCTATCAAACAGTCAATTTTTTATTCCATGTGTCACAAATCCCCACAAATGTCCTTGAATCATATGGCCCACATCACACTCAAATGTGATTTTATGGCCATTTTTTTGGAATCTATGATACGTTGAATCACAAACTAACTGATAGGTGCACCATGATTTTAAGATCTATTGAGTGAAAGATATGGGTGAAAAACGATTTCCGTCATATGATTTGAAGGAATCAATGATTTTCAAGGGGTTTGGGATGTGGGAGCGTTTAGAGGTACCCTTATATATCTAAGGGTATATTTTTCTTATTAAATGACCCTAACTTATAGCAATTTCAGGCTTGTTACAATTTCATTTTTTGCAAATGACTTTTTAATTTTGATCTAGTCGACGAGACTTATCCAATGAACCTATTTTTGAAACTTTTGGAGACTATTAAAGTACTAAAAATTGGCAGTGAATGACTCAATGGCAGATAAAGTAATAAAAAATCTTAAAATGTCATTAGTTGGGTTACTTGATCCGTCGAATACGTTCTACTATTTAATTTTTTTCTTTTTGTGTTGTATTTTTCTTTAATATATACTTTCGTTAATTTGTTAATTGTAATTTTCAAATTATAAATAATAGAATGGAAAATAGAGATATTTGCAATCTAAAAGCAATGACTATTGTTTTATTTGTAAAAAAATAAATTGTGGCAACATTTTTTTTTTAAGATTAATATGAAAGAGGCCTCATTTTAGGAACTCGTCTTAGGCCCCAAAAATCTCAAAGCTAGCTATGACAAGGGCATGTGGCATGGTCATCTGGGTCAACCATAGGGCCATTTTTCCTCTCCATGTTTTGAGCATTACTGGTGCGTCAAGGCCATGAGGGCGACACCGTGTGTACTAGGCATGAGCCACGATAGCGTCGCGACATGTTGGGATAAAGGGTGAAGACTTGGGCGCGACACAGACGCGACATGGTCAGCTAGGCTAGCGTTGCGGGGCGTGGCGGTGTGAATAGTAAAGTATGTCAAACAAAAGGGTTTGAGGTCCTCCCACCATTTCGCCTAAATTACTATTTTACCCTTATATAGGGGGACTTGAGTTGGGATCCCCCGACCCTACACGTGCACTAGCCTCGTGGGTTTATGTGCGTGCATCCGGGCTATGCTTGGTGCGTGGTCGTCCTAGCTACGTCGTGTACTAGGGTCATCGCATTAGTAGTTTCCAACCACCTTCGAAGTGTGGGTTTTAGCCCAAAGGGGGCTCGATGTATGCTCGTCGTTGTCTATCGCTATATCTATCATCGTCGCATGTTATCTTAACGATTATCGTTGCCCGTTGCCTTAACAATCGTCATTGTCGGCTCTAACCTGCTGCGTTGCTTTGCAGGGCGAAGTCCGAACGTAGAGGTTGAGGTGAAGCTTGAGTAGGACAAGCCTTCCACCCTTCATACCATTTGGGAATCCGCATCGCATGCCTCATTTGGGAGAAGTAGGCTGACTTAGCGCAACGGGTGTTAAGTGCCGCACAGGCTGACACTGTGGGAAGAGTGACCCCGTGACATTTGATATCAGAGCCACTGTGATGGCTAAGATGGAAGGGACCAGTGAGGATGCAAGATGACGAACAAGGGAACGATCAACGAGGGAGCGGTTAGATAGTTTGAAAGCTCAGTCGGATCAGTTCGAATCAGTAGTATCTGTAATGATATTACATGGGGAACGACTGAATAGGCATGAGAGAATCAATGCCGATGTGGCTGAGACCGTAGAGCAACTGGCAGCAAAGGTACGAGATATAAAGGTCACGTTGGAGGAGGTACGTGACGAGATGAGCGTGCTAAAAAAACTCATCCTGATAATGCCAGCTAGGATGCCAGCAGGGACGCCGACACCTCTTTTAAGTTCACCGAGCCAGAGACGTTCAAGGGCTCTCGCGAGGCAAAGGACCTCGAGAACTTTATATGGGACGTAGAGGAATACCTCCAATCGCTGGGGGACCTCGATGCTAAAGTTAAGTTAAGAATTGCATCGAGATACTTGGTTGGTGATGCCAAGTTAGGGTGGAGGTACCGTGTGTCAGAGGTGCGTATGGAGAATGGAGCAGTTGATTTTTGAGCCGATCTGAAGAAAGAGCTGCGGGCTCAATTTCTACCTACCAACGTCGGATGGTCAACACGAAAGGCATTATCGGTGTTAAAGCATGCGAGACCATGGCACGAGTACATTAAGACTTTTACGAGCATAATGCTAGACATTGACGAAATGAGCGAGAAGGATCGGGCCTTCTACTTTATAGATTGCTTGGCGCCATGAGCGCAGCGGGAGTTGACTTATAGAAGGTTGAAGACCCTGGATGAGAATTTGGCTGCTGCGGAGCGACTAATTGAGCACCGCAATGAGAAAGAGAAGACAACCCAAGCATCCACTGACAATACTAACAAGCAGGCAAAGAAGCAAAATGATACAGGGCATGTGCGATTTGGTCAAGACAAAGGTAGTAGGTATGAAAAGAAGAGAGACGAAAGGCCGAGTAAGAAGGGTTGCTTCCTGTGTAATGGGCCCATCTGGTGTGAGATTGTCCAGATAAAGCCGCCTTGAACGTGATGGTCGCGGAAAAAGGAAAGAAAAAAGTTGATGTCTAAGTCTTCCCATGGCCCACATCGCGGTCTTGTTAGTGTGGGTCGTGGGAAGACTTAGACACCAACTGTCTACAGATTTTGAGGTGTGCAGTTTTTGTTATGTACAGTTTTGCTACATAGGATAAAGGCAGGGAGCTGTCGAGGAACCGTGGCAGGTGACATAAAATACTGAACTTCAAAATGTGTGCCTTCGTGTCAACGAGGACATTGACGAGTTTGAGTGGAGGAGGATGTGACGAGGGCATGCAGCATGGCCATCTGGGTCAGCTGTAGGGCCATTTTTTCTCTCCATGTTTTGAGCATCACTGGTGCGTCAAGGCCATGAGGGCGGCACCGTGTGTACTGGGCATGAGCCACGATGGCATCGCGATATGTTGGGATGGAGGGTGAAGACTTGGGCGCGACACAAACGCGACATAGTCAACTGGGCTAGCGTTGCGGTGTGAATAGTAAAGTATGTCAAACCAAGGGGTTTGAGGTCCTCCCGCCATTTCGCCTGAATTACTATTTTACCTTTATATAGGGGGACTTGAGTTGGGATCCCCCGACCCTACACGTGCACTAGCCTCGTGGGCTTATGTGCGTGCATCCGGGTCACGCTTGGTGTGTGGTCGTCCTTGCTACGTCGTGTACTAGGGCCATCGCGTTGGTGGTTTCCAACCACCTTCGAGGTGCGGGTTTTAGCCCAAAGGGGGCTCGAAGTATGCTCGTCGCTGCCTATCGCTATATCTATCATCGTCGTATGTTACCTTAACGATCATCGTTGCCTGTTGCCTTAACAATCGTCATTGCCGGCTCTAACCTGCTGTGTTGTTTCGCAGGACGAAGTCCGAACGTAGAGGTTGAGGTGAAGCTTGAGTAGGACAAGTCTTCCACCCTTCATAGCATCTAGGAATCCGCATCGCGTGCCTCATTTGGGAGAAGTACGCTGACTTAGCGCAACGGGCGTTAAGTGCCGCACGGGCTGACACTGTGGGAAGAGTGACCCCGTGACACTGCCCTGTTTGAGACCGACTCTCTTGACTACCATTTAAACACCAAACTAGTGCTTCAATGATCATGAACCATCAATGGTGTAAGATTTCGGTAATCCACTCGGTCAAAGTTATAAATTATAGATTGAAAGAAATTGAGCCCAAAAATAAATTTTTTTTAGAGTTTTAAACCATCTGATGTGTGCACTCTACTATCAACCGTTGTGCTTAGTTTTAACGGCTTGTGACGGGGGCACGCGGCGTGGCCACCCGGGTCAGTCGTAGGGCCACTTTTTCTCTCCAAGTGTTGAGCATGACTGTGCGTCAAGGCCATGAGGGCGGCACCGTATGTACTGGGCTGAGCCACGATGGCGTCGCGACATATTGGAGTGGAGGGTAAAGACTTGGTCGCAGCACGGTCGCGACATAGACGCGACATGGTCAGTTGTGCTGGCGTTGCAGGGTGAATAGTAAAGTATGACAAACCAAGAGGTTTAAAGTCCTCCTACCATTTCGCCTGAATTATTGTTTTACCCTTATATAGGGGGACATGAGTTGGGGTCCCCCGACCCTGCACGTGCACTAGCCTCGTGGACTTATGTGCGTGCATCCGGGTCACGCTTAAGGCGTGGTCGTCCTAGCTACGTCGTGTACTAGGGTCATCGCGTTGGTGGTTCCCAACCACCTTCGAGGTGCAGGTTCTAGCCCAAAGGGGGCTTGATGTATGCTCATTGCTGCTTATCGCTATATCTATCGTCGTTGCATGTTGCCTTACGTTTATCGTTGCCTGTTGCCTTGACAATCGTCGTTGCCGGCTCTAACCTGTTGCGTTGCTTCGCAGGGCGAAGTCCGAACGCAGAGGTTGAGGTGAAGCTTGAGTAGGACAAGCCTTCCACCCTTCGTAGCATCTGAAAATCCGCATCGCGTGCCTCATTTAAGAGAAATAGGCTGACTTAGCGCAGCGGGCGTTAAGTGCCGCACGGGCTAACACTGCTAGAAGAGTGACCCCGTGACAGGCTGATATTAAAGTTCGTCAATCGGATGGATCACATTCACTTATAACCATGATTCTTTGGCTGAAATTTTTTAATGATGAATTGCCACTTGGGGAGTTTAGATTAATTAATCATAAATGTGCTCCACATATCAATAAAAAATGATAATAATAAACAAGACATCGAATGCCTTACATAGATATTTTCTTGAAGGCACTCATTTAAGGCATGTGGCAAGCATCTTTGATCCTTTTTAAAGTTTTTCACTCATTATAAATAGGGAGTCATTACTTGCACCCGGAAAGTTGGCCCTTGCACTGAATTTAAAAAGAAAAACTTGCAAGTTTAGCGGCCTCTGCTATATGAAAACTGAAAGTAGCACATAGTGACATAGATGATCTGACTTATATCAGCTGAAAGGCTGTGATGCAACCTTAAGAACCAACTTACCTTACGCTGAGGTGCTTACCAAGTACCACACTCTTAAAACCCCATCTTTTGATGGTTGTCACCTTTGAGCAATCTTACTACTCTTTTGTGTTAGTATTCACAAGTGAGCACCAACTTCTCAGAAACCTCTCCTTCCGGTGCAACAACTGAAACTGAACTTATCCCTGGCACCTTGACAACTTTCTGATTTGCCATGAATTTTCTTGAACGTGTAGCATCTTCCCACCTTCCTGCCGCGGCAAATACATTGGAAGAAATCACAAAATCTTCAGCATTCCGAACCTTCTCGAGCCTCAAAAGCCCATCCGCCAAGTTCAACCCGAAATCAACGTCCCCATGAGTTCTACAACCACCTATTAACATCCTCCACACGACAGCATTTGGTTCAACTCGCATACTGTTAACAAAGTCATAAGCCTCCTCTAACAATCCGGCACGTGCAAGCATATCAACCATACATCCACAGTGCTCGATCTCTGGCTCAATCCCATATTCCTTATACATAATTTCGTAGAAATTTCGGCCATCTTCAACCAAACCAGCATGATCACATGCAGACAGTACTCCAATGAATGTGATCCCGTTCGGCTCAACTCTTGTAGCTCGCATTTTCTGGAAAGTGCACAGAGCTTCTTTACCTTGTCCATTGAAGGCGTAACCAATGATCATTGAAGTCCATGAGATAACATCTCTTTCAGGCATTTTATCAAACACTCTCTTAGCCTTGTTCATGCTTCCGCACTTTGCATACATGTCTATAAGAGCATTGCAGATAACAGTTTTTCCGTCGAGCCCACTGTTTTCTATGTAGGAATGGATTCTCTGCCCGTGATCCAGTGCTCCAGAGTTGCGGCAAGCAGAGATCAATCCGAGCATTGTTACTTCATCTGGTTTTAGATTTTGGGACTGAATCAGATTGAAGAGACTTAAAGCATCAGTAAAATATTCACATTCAACGTACCCTGAAATCATGGAATTCCAAGATACAATGTTTCTACTTGGGGCTTCATGGAAAACTTTTCTAGCAATATCTATCGCTCCACATTTAGAGTACATGTTAATCAGTGCCGCTGTGGTCATAACTGTGATAAAAATTCCTTGTTTCTTGAAATGAGCATGGACCCGCTTTCCCATATCAAGATCTTTCCTGCGAGCACAAGCCGAAATCAAATTAACCAGAGTCACTTCATCACCCTCTAAATCTCTACTCCTCATTTCTCTAAACAATATAAGAGCTTTGTAAGAGTTGTTACTTTTACCGTATCCTGCAATCATAGTATTCCAAGATACCAAATCTCTATGAGGCATTTTCTCAAACAGCCTAGAAGCAGTGTCCATACTTTCAAACTTTGCATACAAATTAATAAGTGCATTGCAGACTGAATTGTTTGAACCCGCTTTCGTCTTACAGCAGTAAGAATGAAGAGATTTCCCAATAACCAGATTCCCAAGCTCGGTGCATCCAGAAATCAAAATCACCAAAGTGACATCATTTGGTTTCAATTCTGTTTCAACGGAGCCGTCCAACACTTCCTTAAATAAACTCAAACCTGAGTCAAAAAGCTTGCTCTTCAAAAATCCAGAAATCATGCAATTACATGTAACTATAGTTCTGTGAGGAATTCTATCAAACAGATTGCACGCAATACTTAACGAATTCGGTAAATTTGAATAGAAATGAATGAGGGTGTTTTGTATACTGACATTGGAATCCGATCCAAACCTAACAACATGGCAATGAACTGATTTCCCTTCTCTGATTGCCACTATTCTGCCACAGGCTTTAATCAAAGAAGCATAGATGAGCAGTTCACGAAAAGCGTGGCTATCTTCCCTCCTCCCTCGCATGTTTCGGAAAATAAGGAGGGTCTGAAGCGGGTTGCTACTGGAGGCGTGTTGTCGAATCACTTTGTGCCCACAAGTAATATTAGATTCGTGGAATCGATCAAACATGAGGGTTGCATGATCCAAGACTGATGGGTTTGATGCACAAACTTGTAAGAGAATCGGGAGCATTGAATGGTCCACATGGAAGCCTGTGGCAATGAGTTGGGCATGGAATTGGAGGACGTGTTGACTGCATAACTGTGTCTTTTGGTTGAGAAGATGGAGTATTCTGTGTCTCAGATGGATTTGAATGCTCATGGAAAAAGCTGATCTAACTGTTTTTTAGTATTCTTCGAAAAGAGATGGAAGCCCACCAATGATCTGCATATAACCAAATATTATATAGCACCAAACTGTAGTTTCCTGGCTTTTATCCTTTTCAACCAGTTTCTTCCCCCTTTGATCTTTCCCCCTTTTTTTTCTTTTCCATTTTACTGTATCCAATTCGCTGTATTTGGGGAAATTATAAGTTTTGGACTGGAAAATTTTTCAATATTTCTCAGACAAAGCATGAACTGCTGCAGATTGAACAAGATTTGTGAAATTCTTTTCATTCAAATAAAATATAAAAAAAATAATAATAATAGCATCAACAACAACAAACAAATAAACGATGACACAAATTTAAGCGAGTGTGGTATCTGACATTAGCCACAATTTTCTAGTTCATCTGAAGGAAATTGAAATATATATGACTACATAGTGAAATAATATGATATAATATTTACATTTCATTTCAATTCCCACAAGATAACATTATAATCAATACATCCTGATGTCGTGTGAAGGAATCCCTGCTCTGTCGACCGGGAATCACAGGCAAATCAATAACTGATCGGCAAGATAACTTCGTATCAACCCCATACTGTAGTTTTACATCATCCACGCCAGATTTTTTTCCCTAATTTCCATTATACAAATTTGTAAAAAGAATAAATACAAATCTCCAACTTGTAAGGAGCTGATGAAATCCATTGATGGAAGAGATACCAGACATCGGTGTCATGAGCTATTCTCTAAAACTAGAGGCAGCTCCAAATTCTTGTCACCCCTCTGAATCTTTAGCAGGACTTTATCACCCACACTATAGTCATCCAAAACCTTGGACAACTCTGCTTTGCTTCTAACCTACACAGCCGACAAAATTTTAAGATCTGATAATAGATGATCTACCAGCTTTGATATCTTCCAATCAAGGATTACTAGGTCATGACCACCCACTTAAGATAAGAAGCATGAGCGCCCCAATATTAGGCCATGTGGCATGTCTTTTTTGAGCAATTCAAGTCATCAAGATTGGACCTCATATATATTGAAGTGCAGTGGCCCAAAAATCAGACACATTAGAGGATATGAACTGTGCGATCTATGCACTCTAAAATGGATGGTTGTTCATATTTTTCTGGCAGTCAAAATTAAGGTGCACCAATGTGATAGTTCAAATCCTCTGATAAGTGTGATTTTTTGGCTAAAATGTGTCAATCATGGGCTGCTAATTTGACTACTTGGATTGACCAAAGATGTGCGCCATGTGGCATAGAAGTGGAAGGTCATGATCTATCTCAACAAACCACAGAAGAACCAATCTGAAAGAAAAGACAAAATAAAAGGAATCAATAAAGGGGATAAGAGAACTTACCGACTTGTCGTCAACTGCAATGATGATGTCCCCAAGGACAATATTACCTGCAAAACCTCTTGTGGTTGGAACTAAACCTGCCTTGGCTGCAAAACTATTTCCAGGAACCTGCCAGACAATGTAGAAACTAAAATCAAGCAAGGAATGGATCGGGGTTCTTTTCCTAAACCAATTGATTTCTCTCAGATGATCATAACATAAGATACCAACCATCAGAATTGATCATTCCCATTTGGCCATACCAGTAAAACAAGGGCTCCATTCCGAACATTCAGTTGATTTGCCACCAGGTCTGGAGCTATCTCCACATTTATACCAGCGCGAACAACCTAACATGGATGACCACACAATTTTGAGAGGTGTCGAAAATCTATAGGTTATGAGGTCTGGATTTTCCAATATAAGGCAACAAGGTTCAGAAAATGAGGTGAAATTTTATTTTCCACTATTTTTCCTTTGTTTGGCAACTGCTGTGGAGCCCAATGTTTCTAAAGTCGGTGGGCGGGTTCGGGCAGTTGGGTGGATTTTCAGGCGGATCGGGCAGGGCGGTGCCTAGGCGGGCGCCTCAACAACCGGGCGGTCACTATATATATATATACACACACGAACTGTGGCACACACACACAGTCTCACTGTCAAATATATATAATTTTTTTATATAATATATATATATATATATATATATATATATATATATATATATATATACACATACACGTCACTGATGCACACACACAGTCTGACATATAACATATTTTATATATATATATATATATATATATATATATATATATATATATATATATATATATATATATTGTACTGCCACACTGTGCACTGCAAGAAAGAAGAAAAAAATTGCAGCCAATGAGCCAGAAACTACAGTTGGAAGAAGCCACAGAAAATGGAAAAAAAAAATGCAGAGGAAGAAGCTACAGTTGGAAGAAGAAGCTATAGAAAATGGGGAAAAAAAAAAACGCAGAGGAAAAAGAAGCTACAGAAAAAAAAAAAAAAATGAAAAAAAATGGAAAAAAAAAAAACCGTACCTGTGGTCGCCGGTGGGGTGTGGACTGCGGCAGCTGCCGGCTGTGCTTCAAAGAAGAAGAAGAAGTTGAAAAAAAAAACAGAATTGAAAAGAATGAAAAAAAAAGGGTGAAAAAAAAAGGGTAAAAAAAATGGAAAAAAAAAAAACAGCCCCTACCTCGTCGCCGGTGGGGTGTGGGTTGCGGCGGCTGCCGGCTGTGCTTCAAAGAAGAAGAAGATGCTGAAAAAAAATGAAAAAAAAAAAAAGAGCCCCTACCTGATCACCGGTGTGGCCGGACCGGTGGTCGCCGGTGTGGGCTGCCGGCTGTGGAAGAGGAGGAGAGGAAGATAATAGGGTTACAATTTAATATATATATATATATATATATATATATATATATATATATATATATAAAGGACCCGCCCCGTCTGGACCCGCCCCGATTTTGGGCCCACCCAGGCGGCCGCTCGGGCGGGTGCCTAGGCCCAATCCGCCTCAAGAACTGCCCCATACCTTAAATGGGGAGCCTGGGGTCCCGATCCGCCCGAGCAGCCGCCCCGGCCGCTTTTTGGATCACTGGTGGGGCCTACACAAAAAAGGTGAAATTTTCACCATTTACATAAAATCAGCTTTCAGTGAAATTTTTCTGAAAATCAATTTTACGCATGAGCTACAAATAAGCTTGAGTTCCAAAGTTTTATATTTTCAAACTATATTGAATATAAAAAAATTATTTCACCCAAATATTTTGCCAAACAACATCTAGAAATTTTCCTAGGTCCTACAAATATATTTGCCCTACAAATGAAATTATACATTTTTCCTTTAAAATTCCCACACGAGGCCTCTTTTTTTTAAAAAAAAATTTGAGCCTAAACGAGGCCTAATTGAAAATGTCTAGGTTCCATTTTTCTAAGGAAAAATTATGAACAACGAATTTATTGAAACAGCTACCTAAACAAGGTCATTATGGTCACCAGAATATAGGAATAACAAACAAAAAATAACACCTTAGAATCATGACTAGAAATTGGGTTCGCAGAGTAAGCATAGTACACATGTATTTAGGAATGGGATCCCGATGGAGAAAAAAGGGAGAGAGGAGAAAATTGACAACAAAAGGACTAAATTGTTAATCGCCATGTATATCTATTATCAATGAGAATGTCCCTTTAAAGATCTATATAAGGAAACAAATATGAAGGAAAGAACCTATCTATAAACAACTAGGGAATAAACAAAATTTATCACCATCATCACAGCCTTATCCCTTCTATTTGGGGTCAGCTTTGCGAGTTCTCTTTCTCCACTTGATTTTGATCAGCGCTAAGCTCTTTGTAACTTTGTAATCCTCCATGTCCCTTCTCACTGCTTCCCTCCACGTCTTCATTGGTTTTCATCTTCTCCTACTTCCTTGTGATTATAGTGTCTCAACCCTTCGTAGAGGATCTGCTTTTGGCCTCCAATGAACATATCCAAACCACCTCAAGCGACATTCCGTAAGTTGTTACCTTATAGGTGTTGCGCTCTAAATTCCTCTTATGTACTTGGTCCGAATTTTATCCTTTCTTATTACTCCACACATCCATCTCAACATAGGCATCATCCTTTTTCAATGCCCAACATTCTGCCCCATATAATATGGAAGGTCTAACCACAAGCTGATAAAAAACATCCCTTATATATAAGTTAAATTCTTGGAGTCACACACTACTCCCCTTGCTTGCCTCCATTTCATCCTAAAATACAAGGCCTAGCTCCAGATGGTTTTACAATGGAATTCTTTGAGCCCATTGGGATGTGTCAAGGTTGATTTGTTGGAGTTCTCTAATGAATTCCATGAGAGAAGCTACTTAGGGAGGACTATGAATTTCACGTTCATATCCTTCATTCTGAAAAGGGGGGTGGAGGATATATATAAGGATTTAAGACTAATAAGCTAGCTTAGTAGTGTTTATAAATTCTTGCTAATGTTTTGGCCCATAGGTAAAGGCTGTTAATGGGGACTATAATTTTTGAGTCTCAAGGACCTTTTGAGCAGGCAAATGCTTTTGATGTAACGGTGGTGGCGCATGAAGCGATGGATACTCACAAAAGCAAAAGGTTGGGCATCATTTGCAAAGTGGACATGGCAAAGGCTTATGATAGTGTTAATGAGGGGGTTCCTTGATTACATGATGCAAAGATTGGGGTCTGGGGCAAGGATCAAAATATCGGTTAACTTGTCAGTTTCGGCCTCAACTAAAGCCGATATTTTGACCAAAAACTTCAAATTATTGGCCGAAACTTCGGCTAGGGCGGTCAACGGGCCGGGCTTCAGCTCGGGCCCGGCCCGGTTAACTAAAATTCTTTTAAAAATAAAAAATAAAACCTATTAAAAAAACCGCGGATAGCTAATCAAATGGGTTCGAGGAAAATTCTACAACGGCCGAAGCTCGTAATAGCTAACCGCACCGGTCAGCCCAAATTTTAAAATGGGTGAAAAACCCGGCCCGGCCCATTGACAGCCCTAACTTCAGCCGATAATTTGAAGTTCTTGGTCCTTTAAACTTTACTTTTTTAAAAAATATTGAAAAAAAAAAAAAAAAGTCTGGGCATAAAAAAAATGAAATTATCGGCCGATACTATCGTGGCCTGCAAAAAAACCCGAGAACATGTAGTTCTCATTTCTGTGATGTCTGAAACCGATAAATATGTGAACCATGATCTGGGGTGAAATGGAGAAGTTGGATTAAAGCTTGCTACTCGTCTTCTTGGTTCTCAATTATGGTAAATGGATATCTCAAGAGGTATTTCAAGAGTTCTAGGGAGCTTCGGAGCCACGACCTGTTATCTCCCTTCCTAATTATCATGGTCAGGGAAGCTCTAAGCAGGCTGCTTCAAAGGGTGTCTAGTCAAGGATACTTTTCCGGGTTTGAGACTACAAAGGGGCATGTGATCTCTCATCTCCAATCCGATGAAGAACAATGATTTTTTGCGAGGCTTCTAGCAGTGAGCTTTGGTATGTCAAAACAGTCCTAATTCTTTATGAAGCTATCTCGGGGCAACGTGTTAACTTTCATAAAACCAGAAATTTTGGGGATTGGCATGGACTTTGGCTTGATGAAGGTATTAGCTAGGGATATGAGCTGACCTATGGATTCGCTTCCGTCTACATACCTTGGGTTACCCCTTTGTGTGGAGAATATATGTGCATCGCTTTGGGAGCCGATGGTTCTAAGTTTTGACACTAAGTTGGCTGTTTGGAAGGGGGATTTCTTATCAATTGGGGGAAGATTAGTCCTACTTAAAGTTACATTCACGAGCCTCACGATCTATTCCATGTCTATGTTTAGGTGTTTGGTGGCCTTTATTGAATGTTTGGAGCAAATTGAAAAGAATTCCCTTTGGGAGGGAAGAGGAGAGAAGAAAAGGTGTCATTTAGTTCGGTTTGAGCATCCACAGTTTATGCAAGATGAGTCTCTCTAGGGAAAATGGTTGCAGAGATTTGGAAGGGGGGGAGGGGTCGATTTATGAGTCAGGTGTTGGCTGCTAAGTATGGTCGAGTTAACAATGGTTCACAATAGGAAAGGCAGAGCTTCAACATGGTGGAGGGGTGCTTGGTCGGTTAAAAGGGATTTTAATCGGTATATCAGAGTTGATTGGGGAGTAGGAGATAAGATTTATGCTGGAAGAGCATGTGAATTGTTGAGGTGCCGAATTGAATTTCCTAGCATATACAGCATTGTCACGAACCATAGGGTGTTGGTAAGGGATTCCTTCCATAGAGAGGAATGGAATTGTGTGAGACATTCGCATTTGTAGAAACCTTTGTGATAGTGACACGGGAATGATTGGTGGAAATCTTGGATCATCTTGGCAGGTATAGCCAAATAGTGGATGTCAAGAGACTTAAGACGATAGGCTATGGACACTTGAGAATAAAGGAATCTTTTATGTTCGATCTTTTCATGATGTTTTACTTCACCAACTAGGTGTCGATGTGGAAGGGTTGTGCTCCTCCTAAGGTTCGCTTCTTTGAGTGGAGTTTGGGTTGGAGTTGGATCCTCAGTGGATCAACTCCTGAAGAGAGGCAAGTTGACGCGGGACAACGACCCTAAATAAGTGAATGCCTATGATATACTAATTTGCCGAAATTAAACTAATTAATTGAACAATAAACCACAAATTAAAGCGATACCTTAGGGCTTCGCAGGATTCCGCTTAAATGACCATGCTTGGTTCACGTAGGGTCCAATCCGACGCGCGAGAACAATTAAGAAATGCGAAAGAGGCGATCCTAAAGATAGAACTCTAGCTTCGTCTAGGTCGGAGCGTTCGATCGTAGCTCGCAGTGGAATCGGTGGCTCCTCACTAGAGCTTTTAAATTGAGGCGATTAACAACACAAATCGAACAAACTCGAGCCTAACAACGGTCATGGATCGACGGGCTAAGATCAGATTCGATCCACAATGATGGACATCAAGGTTGTTCTAGATCTAGGGTTTGGAATTTGAACAATCAATTAAAAGGGGAACAAGTGGATGCAAGATAATGATGAGAAAATGGGGAAAATTAGACAAGAACAAGAAGTAACGAAAAGATCGAAGATAACATGGGCATCTCACCTTTGGCCTCACACCAAATCCACATGGGGAAGAAGACTCACTCTTCAAAGCTCCTCTCAAGCTCAAAATGCAATTCACGTTTCATTAAAATCAACCAATTGCCAAAAATGGCTTACAAAATATGTTTTATAGTGTTTACAAGTGGGAATAACCCTAAAATAAAAAAGTACCATGTTACCCTAAAAGATAACTTACAAATGACACAAAGAAACAAGAAAAAAGGACAAAAAAGGCAAATCCCGTCACTTCACTTGTTCGAACAAATTTGGTTCTCGCTCGAGCGGGAATCTTTACGAAGGATCACTCGAGCGACAACCAAGAGTCGCTCGAGCGACAACTAGGGATCGCTCCAGTGACTTTTGGTTGAACATTTTGGCTTTGATTCTTGATACTCCCTCGCTCGAGTGACAATAGGAGAATTTGCCCACGTTTCTGAAGCATTCTCACTCAAGCTCGAATGGTGCTCGCTCGAGCGAACCCGGGCAGGAGCTCTCCTCTTGAGCTGATCCTTAAGGCCTTGCCTCGGAGGTTCTTGGCGCTCCATGGTTCCTCCATCGCTTCTTCTTCCACCGGTACACCTTGTACGGCTTGAAACCTAGGTCCTCGGTGGTGGTGTCCCCATCAATTCCCTCGGATCCAAAAGGTTTCAGTTCCAATGAAACACACATGTAGTACTAGTGAAGTGTATCGGACATGGTTTTGGTTCCCTTTTCGTTTCTTCTTGCGCTGGAAATTTGTTGCGGCCCAAATCCAAGGCTCTCAATCTTGGTGTCCCCCATCATTCTCCCTGATTCAAAATGTTTCATCACCGATGAAACGTGCATATAGTATTGATCAGATGTATCGGGACCCGAACGGTGGAACTCCTTGCAACTAGCCCAAGCACCCTCAGCACCTGATGGCGTATGATCATCACGTCGGTTGATTGTATCAGGGCACACACGGTAAACCTCTTCTCGACGAACCAAATAACCCTGCTTGCCAACCCACTATACTAGATATTTTTTAAGCTTCCCATCAACTCTTCCGAACCTGAAAGGCATCATCATCGATGAAGTGTGATCGTGATATCGATCAGAAATACAAGTGCTCAAGCAGCGAACTCTCTTGATTAGCCCATGCAATCTTGGACGCCCTCTTACTAACCCTCTTCGCAAAATAACCTTGAAACTCTCTGCCATCGGTGAATGTCACAAGACCATCCAAGATCTCCTCAATGATCTCACTATTCACCTTGCTCGGAGGAAGAAAGGGTATGGGTTGTGGAATTTGGATTAACTAAAAAAGAATGGTCGTTTGAAAATGATTTCTAGGAAGTGGGGTTGAGCCTAGATGAGGAACTAGGTCTTCCACATTGAGTGTTGAACTAACCCCCATACCTTGAGGTAGCTCAAGCACATATACCTTGCCACCATCCTAAAAGATCCGCCACCATCCTAGGTCCACTCCTTGCCACCATCCTAAAAGATCCGCCAACACAGGTTTGGGACATCTTCGCGTCCCCGATGGGAATTGTTCAGGCCTAACTCGAACCAATTCATGGTCACTTATTTGGATTTCATTGAAGCTCAGAGGTAAATCCACCTATAATTTAGAATCTCCATTGCACAAATTAATTTTAAGCGTAATTTCGGCATGTAATGCAGAATGAGACTCAAAACTTGACTCACAACAAGACTCGGAATGTGAAGCGGTATGCAACTCGAGACTATGATGTGTATGTGTATCTCTGGACTCGATACTCTCATGTGCATGCGTCGCTAACGACTCACATGTAGTGGACTCTATCAACACTAATGACTCGTCTGTAGTGAAATCTACCAACACTAGTGACATGTGTGATCGAATCAAGTGACACTAATGACTCGTGGACTTGACTCAACGGGCTCCAATGAATCATGGGTAAGTGACTTGATCGGCTCGTGTGTACTCGGTTCAACTGCCACCAAAGACTCGAGTGTAATCGACTCTACAAACAACAAGGACTCGTGTACAACTGACTCCACAGACACTAAAAAATCATGTGTAAATGACTTGGTCGAATCACGCGTGGGTGACTCGGTTGACTCATGTGTGGGCGACTCAACATCATTACTCACATGGAAATAAAAGTCTCCTCAATGCAAGCTAGATTTTCTTCAATTTCCTTTATTTCCTCTTCACTAACCACGGTACTAGGGTCATACACCATTTCTTCCACTTTCCTATTTCTCGGCTCCTTAGAACTCTCTTTGAATCAATAAATTTTGAGCGAAAAATTTTGTGGGGCATTGATATGCAAAGTGTCCAAATTCGTGATACTTGAAACATTTGTTTCAACCACTAGTTTTGGGGATCTAAACAATCGCTCCTTTCCCGTGATCGATTTGGGGATTCGAAGGAGTATTCGCGGGTTTCAACGATTGAACCCCGAAATTAGAGCTCTCTTTAGTGTAGGTACTCCTTGACTCAAGTTGGGTGTGTTTATGACACTTATCCACCTTGGCTTCCACACATTGTAGAAGGTGGCGGTGAGTGAAAGGAACGTACTTCTCGGTAAGTCACTCCATGTCCTCCCATCATGTGATGGGCTAACTTCGAAGTGACTCGCGTCGAAACTCCACATCATCCCAATAGATTTGAGTGTGACTCACCAACCTTGTTTTGGCGAGCCTAACCTTACACTCTTCCGACACATCATACGAGTCAAAATACTCCTCTATGCTAGCCAACCATCTCACAAAGGATTTAGGGTTCGCCGTAACCTCAAAATCCGGGACTTCAACTTGACTAGACCTTAAAGATTTTCTATCAAGATCACATTCGGGTTCACAATGATGAGAATGTCGCCTAACTCTAGCCTCATCACGACTTTTAGGATTTCACTTAGGATTTGGAGTGTAACGGTTTCCTTGTTTGGCTAGTTCCCTCTCATTCATCGCGATCATTGTGGCTTGGATGCTCCTAAGAACATCGGCAATCTCACTCGTACCCATGGTGATCATGACACACTAAACAAGGAAGCTACGATGAACAAGCAACTATGAACCAAAAGTAATTTTAACAAACACAAGGTGAACACACAAATGTGAACTACACATCAAGTGAGGAAGTTTAACAAACACAAGATGTGCACACAAATGTGACTACACAACAAGTGAGTAATTTTAACAAACACAAGAGGTGCATACAAATGAACACACAAATGTAATAAAATCAAACGACATTGAAATGACATACACATGTGAATCAAAATGAGCAAGGACTTTCGTCAAACACTAGACGTGCACACTACTGAACACAAATGAAATAAAATGCAATAAAATTGAAATGACATGCAAATATGCTATAACCTAGAACCTATGGCTCTGATACCAAAACTGACGCGGGACAACGACCCTAAAATACGTAAATGCCCATGATATACTAATTTGCTGAAATTAAATTAATTAATTGAACAATAAGCCACAAATTAAAGCGATACCTTAGGGTTTCACAGGATTGCACTTAAGTGACCATGCTTGGTTCACGTAAGGTCCAATCCGACACGCAAGATCCGTTAGGAAATGCAAAAGAGGCGATCCTAGAGATAAAACTCTAGCTTCGTCTAAGTCAGGGCATTCAATCATAGCTCGCGGTGGAATCGGTGGCTCCTCACTAGGGCTTTTGAATTGAGGCGATTAATGACACAAATCGAACAAGCTCGAGCCTAACAACGGTCATGGATCGACGGGCTAAGATCGGATTCGATCCACAACGATGGATATTAAGGTTGTTCTAGATCTAGGGTTTGGAATTTGAGCAATCAATTAAAAGGGGAACAATTGGATGCAAGAGATTGATGAGAAAATAGGAAAAATTAGACAAGAATAAGTAAAGAGAAGATCAAAGATAACATGGTCATCTCACCCTTGGCCTCACACCAAACCCACATGGGAAAGAAGACTCACTCTTCAAAGCTCCTCTCAAGCTCAAAATGCAATGCACTTTTCATTAAAATCAACTAATTGCCAAAAATGGCTTACAAAATATGTTTTATAGTGTTTACAAGTAGGAATAACCCTAAAATAGAAAAGTACCATGTTACCATAAAAGGTAACTTACAAATGACACAAAGAAACAAGAAAAAATGACAAAAAAGGCAAATCCCATCACTTGACTCGCTCGAACGGATTTGGTTCCCTCTCGAGCGGGAATCTTTACGGCGGGTCACTCGAGCAACAACCAAAAGTCGCTCGAGCAACAACTAGGGATCGCTCGAGTGACTTTTGGCCGAACATTTTGGCCTTGATTCTTGATGCTCCCTCTCTCGAGCGACAATAGGCTGAGATTTTGCCCACGTTTCTGAAGCATTCTCGCTTGAGTGAGAATGATGCTCGCTTGAGTGAGCCTGGTCAGGGCCTCTTGGGCTGATCCTTAGGCCTTTCCTTGGTGGATCTTGGCGCTCTATGGTTCCTCCGTCGCTTCTTCCGCCGGTACACCTTGTACGGCCTGAAACCTAGGTCCTCAGTGGTGGCGTCCCCATCAATTCCCTCGGACTCAAAAGGTTTCATCTCCGATGAAACACGCATGTAGTACTGGTGAAGTGTATCGGACCTGGTTCTGGTTCCCTTTTCGTTTCTTCTTGCGCTGGAATCTGTTGCGGCCCAAATCCAAGGCTCTCGATCTTGGCATCCCCCATCAAAAGTCCTTACACAACCATGGTGTTATGTGTTTTCAAGATCGTGAATCGGCGACTCACTTATTCATTCATTGCTAGTTTGCTAGAGAGATCTAAGGGAAGTGTTTAAGATCTTCTGTGTGAGTTGGATGGTCCCTAGATCATGCGGGAACCTCACTGTTGCCTGGGACGATGGCATTTTCACGGGATAGAAAAGGGCTTTTTGGAGGGCTTCCCTTCTTTGGGGCCTCGTGGGTTGTTTGGTTAGAAAAAAATGATCAGAGTCTTCGCAAGGTGGGGAATCCAATCTCCTTCGTTATGCATAATATCCATGATTGGGTTCTAAGTAGGGTTCGCTCAGACAAGATGCGTTGTTTGATGAGGAAAGAAGTTTGGTGGATGTTTCGAATGGCTAGCTTATGACTTGCTCTCTTGGATTTTTTAGTGACATGGGGTTCAACCAAGGCCTAGGTTTAGGTTCAGGTTGAGGTTGTTTTGTTTTTTTCCAGCAGCCTTTGTTTTGTGTTTTTTTTTTTCTTTTTCTTTGGCATGTTCATCTTAGCTTCCACTTTAGCTCAGGTTTGTACTTTGTAGTTTTCTTTTCTCTTTCACACACACACACACCCCAATATATATATATATATATATATATATATATATATATATATGCATTCGAACGCATGATGTGACCCATGCATTCAAATGCTAGATCACGTGCCATGTGGCATGTGATCGTGAGCTACACGCATCCTCTAAGGGTTCACCCTTTCCCAGTGTTTAGAAAAAAAATTATTGTTTTTCAGGCCATTTTACCCTTCAAACCTAGGTCAAAATTTCCTCTTTGTCGCTGGAACCTGGTGCATTAAAATTTATCACCTTTGACTAACATTTGAACAATGGATAAATAGCCTTTTTAATTTATTTATTTTTGGATGGGCCGGATTGACCTTGGGCAACTTGTCGTGCACACGATCCTTTGGATGGGTGCCATGTGGAGCCCAACTGGTTCGAACGCACGGACAAACCGTCCGTTCCAACGCATAGTTCCGGACCTCATGGGCCTGATTGACCTTGGGCAACTTGTCGTGGCACCCGATCCTTTGGATGGGTGCCACGTGGAGCCCAACTGGTTCAAACGCACGGAGAAACCGCCCGTTCCAACGCATAGTCCCGAACCTCATATATATATCCGATTAAAAAAACCTGGATTGCCTCGCAATCAATATGACTCAAGGATAAATTCAGTCCACACAGGCTGCCATCATTTCTCATCCACCCAACGGTGTTTGCAGTCTCCCACCATACAACTGCGACAATTTCAATGATGAGCATCTGGAGACCTCTCAGTAAAGCCTGTGTTTTAGCTTTCGATAAGTCTCGTTATTCCCAACGAACCATAAAAGACCTTAAGAACAATACCATAATGGTTAAAATCTCTCCCTCAATTCTGGTTGGCCTCCAATTCCAAAGAGCTTCCATCGATGTTTAATTTCGATGTGTCTTTGGGCGGAGACAACCAGTCCTCTGCCCTCCTATCTAATAAAATCTCCTTCCATTTTCTAATCCTGTCATCTCCTATCTAATAAAATCTGCTTCCATTTTCTAATCCTGTCATCCATCCTTGTTAAATACAATCCTTCACATAAGCCCATAAATATAAATATTGTTCGACTCTCTACACCACAATCAGAAAATGTAATTTCCAGCCTCGAATATTACTTGTATACTCTCAATACAAGACGAAGTATATAGCATTTGCATATTATTTATATTATCAAATATGGAGTCAAGTTTTTATCTGTACAATTCGTTCTCTGACCCATTGGCTTCAAAAAATCAGTCGTAAGTTGAATTTACTATCTATAGAATTAAATCTTTACGTCATTTTCTTTGCAAGGTCAGGGTTTAGGAGAATCAGAGCCAAGAATAGCAAGATTCAGTGGAGAATTAGAGTAATATAAACTTAGTTACCATAATTACGAACCACTACTGCATGGATGAAAACGTGGCAAACAGGAAAACAACAAGCAATAAGATATTAAATTTATAAATAACTCACCTTGCCAAATTGGATCAACTGAGGTACTATCTTTATTACTGTTGAGGAAGGGATGGCAAAGCCTACTCCTGCTGATGTCCCTGCCATAGCAACGACGGCTTTCAGTAATATGACAAGACAATGCTGAAGAGTGGACATGCATTTCATTTTTGTGCGCAATACCTCAGCAACGAGGCAATGAGACTCAACCATTTTAAATACCTAATTCAAAATAATTATAATTAGTACTATCCAAGTCAAGTAATTTTTTATGGTGGAATAAGGCAATGTGGAAAAAACATCGTAGGGAAGCACCCTTTGCGTTTGACAATCTACCAAGAAATATTTCTGCATCTGTGCACCAGCTGTAAAAGTGTTTAGTGATGGTTTGTTAGGGTTAGGGTTAGGTTGGAGAAGAAGATGGAAGAGAGAGACAGAACTTTAGGGTTGTGAGATAAGTTGTCACCCACGTAGTATTAGCTTATATAATTCTTGGGCTTTCTGGGAAATTTTGAGGGCTAACTTAACTTGAGCAAAGAGTTACACTCTTGGGGTTATTTGGGGATCTATAAAATCCACATTCATTATGTTGATTCCTGAAAATTTGTGAAGGAGGTTAAAGATTTCAGACCTATTAGTGATGGGGACATCACGATCAAGAGCATTGGAATCGGGCCGAGAGATTGTCCAACAGCAGAAGAAGCGGAAAGGGAGCCGGAACGGAAGAGCCAAAAAGAAAGGAAAGAAAAACAAAGCAAATTAGAAGGACTAAAGAAGTACTCAGTCGATCGATCAACTCCAGTCTTCGATCGATCAAGGATGGACAGTGAACAAATAGTTTGAAGCGAAATTATGTTTCTCAGTTGACCGATTGAGCCGGAATTTTCAATCAATCAATTTAAGTCTGTGGCTTCGGGCAATTTAATTAAATTTCCAGTCGATCAATCGACTCTGGGTTCGATCGATCGGTCGATCGCGCTGATTTTAGAGGAATTTTGTTATTTTTTATCAATATTTCCTTTTTAGTGTTTTATTTGCTTTAGGATTCTTCTAATTTCGTATCAGGCTTTAGTTAGCATATTTAAAGGCTTATAACCAACATTATTATTAGTTGATTATTGAATAAAAATCTGAGAGCTCGCTTTTGTGCAAACACTAGAGGACTTGTGAAGAGTTTTCGATCGAAGGAGCAAATCTTTCGAAACACTGAGGAGTGAATCTTCATTTCTCATGCGACTTGGTGCGAAGCCGACGTACAGCCTTGGTGTGAAGCCTCGGAACCCTTGGTGTGAAGCCTTAGATCTTATCCCTCACTTTTATCTTTTCTCTATTTATTATCTGAAAATATCTTCCCTTACAGGTGATAAATTCCTAAACCCCAAACCTAAAAAATTTACATCTTTTGATTTATCCCTTTTGATTAATTTAATCCCTTGAGCCTTTGTTTCCCCAAACTTTAGAGGAGTCAAGAGGCGACACCATAATCGTTGCTTGATGCCCTAAACTAGATCGAAACTCAAATCCTTCATCGGATCCGTTTTTCTAGATCAGGATATCAATGCATGTGACCGCTAAAATTGAATTAACCTAGTTGTTTTATTAATTTCATTAAATTAATTTGTGTTGGGATATTTTGAGTATTTTCGTCATTCAATTTAATCTGAGATTAATCCCAAACTTGCATAATTAGGGTTTTAGCGTTTGTCCCGCATCAATTAGTCTCTTGGATAGTATCTATAAAATCCTTGAGGAAGTATGGACGAAGAAGCTTAAATCTATCATGAATTACATTATTTCGGTGAACCAGGGGGCCTTCGTCATGGGAAGGTAAATGTTGTACATTGTGAAGGTTCGCACGAAGCCATTGACTCGAGCAACAAGTGTAAAATCTAGGGTATTACTTGCAAGGTGGATATGGAGAAAGCGCCTACAAGAATTTCCTGGACTATGTTCTGGCAAGAACAGATTTTGAGATCATTTATAGGAAATGGATGTGGGCTTGCTACTCGTCGGCTTAGTTCTCAATGCTGGATAATGGGTCTCCAAAAGGTTACTTTAAGAGCTCAAGGGATCTCTCTCCCCTTTCTTCTTTAATATGGTAGGTGAAGCTTTTAGTAGGCTAATTCAGAATGGTACTAGTACGGGGAGTTTTCAATGTGTTCCAAATTGCTACAAATGGTTTGAATGTTTCCAACTTACAATTTGCAGATGATATTATCATTTTTGGGAGGCGTCTAAGGAAGAGCTATGGTATGTTAAGGCTATCTTGCCATTTATGAGGTGGTTTTCAGTCAGGGAATTAACCTCCACAAGCCTAAAATATTGGTGGAAATGTGGAACTAGTGTTATGGATTTAACAAACAGCGTGGGATGTGTGGTTCATAGTTACCCAGAAACCCCCTTTTACTCCATCATACCAGTCCATGCGTACCAGTATCGGAGACTAGTACAAAACTTTTTCAGAAAAACGTTTCAATATATAATTGAACTCGTTTCATTTTAAACCGAAGCTGGCTTCTATCTTATAAGACACTCATTTCAATTTATGCAAAAACTCGTTTCTATTAATAAAAAAATTTGTTTCCTATTTAATTGATAATTCTATCTCCTAAGGATGAACATAGTTGCATCCTTCCATACAACAATGTTTTAGAGCCATTAGATTAGGTCAAAATATGACTTACTATAAATTTTCAGCGACATTGAAATCATTTTTTTAATAAATCATGAAATCGTGGAATGAGCTTCATGTGCATATGATTGAAAATTATATGTACATTTTCTACAAATTTCTAGTAATATATTTTAGGGGAAAAGAGCATATGGGTTTGAATCCATGAATGAACCAATGCATTTGAACCTCAGCTCATGTGCCATGCGATCCCAAAACAACACCCGTTTTGGGATCATGTGCCATGTGGCATGTATCTACAAAAACAAAAAATAATAATAATAAAATAAATATTGGTGGCCAAAATTTTGGTCAAATTTGGGTACTGCCCCATACATCCCAATGCTTTGAATTTTTTCCCCTTTGACAACATTTTGTACGCTGGATATCCACTTTTTTAATTATTATTTTTTTTGAAAATGGACTTGATTGTCTTTGGGCAAGTTGTTGTGGCACCGAATCCTCTGGATGGGACATGGACCCCAACTCATTCGAATGCATGGAAGCACCATGCATTCGAACCCATATCCCCGGGCCTCATATATTAATAAGTACTTTGCATTATATAGTATATTATATGTACTGCTAATGGATTAATTTAATCATATTTTTTCCATCCATTTGATAGATGAGTTCAGTGAATCATGTATCTAAAATCTAAAATTTAAAAATATAAATATCAGTACATAGAAACATAATTTTAGATATAGTAACAAAAGAAGTACCAATGTTATACGAATATCAAATCTATGTCGCACTACTAGCATTTCTATGAAGAATCCATCTCGTATCTATGTTGTACCAATGTCGTATCTATTTCATAACTATAGCGCATCCATTTTGTAGATATAAAGTATCTATTACGTTTCTATATTGTTACCAATATCGTATCAATAAAAACGTACCCAACGAAACTTTTTCACCTAAACGTACCAGTACTAGTATCGTACCAGTACCCCGTACCAATTCCTGGCAACTATGGAGTGGTTGACACCTTGCCTACGACTTATCTTGGCCTGTCTCTATGTGTGGTTAAGCCCTCGGCTTCCTTGTGGGAGCCTATTATGGAAAGGTTTGAGAATATGGAAAGGTTTGAGAATTGCCTAGCGGTTTGGAAGGGGCAATCTATTGTCGATCGGTGTTTGGTTGGCTCTCATTAAGGATTCTCTATCTAACCTGCTGCTGTACTTCATGTCCAAGTTCTGCTGCCCAGTGGCGGTTATTGAAAGATTGGAGCAAATTGAGCGAAATTTCATTTGGGAAGGAAGAGGGGAGGAAAGAAAATATCACTTGGTGAATTCGGATGTCTGCCATTTCTCAAGAAAGGGTGGAGGGCTGGGAATCTGTAGGGTAAAGGAAATGAATGCTGCACTCTTTGGTAAATGGATATGGAGAATGGTACTGAAAATCAGAGGTGGTGGGTTCAATTGCTTTTTTGTAGATACGATGGGATCATTGATGGGTGGAAAGCCCTATCTAGTAGGAGAGGGTCTAGTTGGTGGAATGACGTCTGTAATGTTCAAACTAAGTTTCAGCGGTGTATCAGGTACAATTGGGGTAATGGTTCTCGCATTTTACTATGGGACCACAGGTGGTTCGGAGATGCAGCTTTTGAAGGCCAATTTTGCGGATTTGCGTTGTGTCACTGTTTGCCATAAAATTTGTATTGACTAGTTGGTGCAGAATTCTGAAGACATTGCTTGGGACATTAGGTTTCGCAAAAACCTGAGAAATGAGGAAGTGACTGTGTTGGTTGAGATGTTGGGCCTCATTAAGGGATTTAGGCTGAATAGGGTTGGCAAGAACGATCAGAAACAACAGATGCTTTTCGGTCAAATCTTTCTACTAGTTTTTGGTGAGGCGGCCGCTTATCACTCACAGCTGGGTGGATGTTGGAGTCTTTGTGCCTCACGTGGGGTAGGATTTTGACTGCTGATCAGATTATTAGAAGATGCAAATAGTTGTGCAATAAGTGAGTGATGTGCTAGGAATCTGCATATAATATTTTTATCTATTGTATTTTCGCTACTGAGATATGTTCCCTTATGCTGAAGATTTATGCTATGTTTCGAGTCTTCCCAAGGTCTTGTGCAGACTTGTTGGCTATGTGGGATTTCAGGATCCTCAGCAGTACTAAGAGGGCCATTTTGGAGAGCTTCTCTAATGAAGGTCATCTCGGCAATCTGACTGGAAAGGAATTATAGGATTTTCAGTGAAGTTAGAAGGTCAGTTGCTTTGGTTTTGAGGAATGCTCGGAACTGGGTCCTTGGACGGGTCATCCTGGACAAAGACGGGATGTTTGGGGATGGTTTAGAGATCCAAGAAGCGTGGAACGTCTTTTACGAAGCACCATGTTAAGTGTACTCGTTTGGTCTGGGCGGCTCATCCGGTCTTTGGGTTTTGGGGGCGCAGGCTTGTTTTATTTGTTCTCCCTCTCCGTGATGTCCCTTACTAGTCTCTGTATTTTGTTTTTCTCTTTTGTCATTTTTTTTTGGGTGTGCTGCTTTTTGGTCAGCTGTTTGCCTTAGAATCTCACTAAGACTTCTGTTGTACTTTTGTTTTGCTTTTCTAATATATTTGCTACTTTACCGATTTAAAAAAAAAAAAAACATCATATACCTAAAAAGACATTTCTACATTATCCTATGTATATCAGTATTATGAAAAAGAATACAACTTATTTTACTTACTTAGGACACACCCAAGTATAACTCCTAGCACGCTAACCTTTCTAATACTAGCACACTCCAATACTCCCCCTCAAGTCGGTGCATAGAAGTTAATCATACCTAACTTGGAAGCAATGTCCCATAATTTGAGTCTTCCAACCCCCTTGGTGGGAACATCAGCAAGCAACTTGACCTTTTCCCATAAAAAATGACAATCAACCTTGTGTTTTTGTTTTTTCGTGATAGACCAGGTTTTCTGCAATATCAAGAGTTGTTGCATTGTCGGCATACAAAATCATAGGGAGAAGAACTTGAATTCCAAGATTTGAGAATTAGTAGTAGCCACATTCCTTCATGGGCACCTAGAGACATAGCCTTATATCATACTTCAGCACTTGACTTTGATACCACATTTTTTTTCCTCTTCCACGTGACAAGGTTACCCACAAGAAATGTGGCATACCCCATAGTTGGCCTTTTATCACTGGCTGATCCGACCCAAATCTGCATATGTGAATGCTTCCAATCAAAATGATCATGATCTCCATACAACAGACCTTACCAGGACTAGATTTCAATTACCGCAGAATCTTGTAGACAAAATCCAGGTGTGTGGTGCGAGGAGAATACATATCCTGGCTTACAACACTTGTGGCATATGCAATATCAGGACGAGTTATAGTAAGGTATATGACTTTACCAACAAACCTCTGGTATCGGCTCACATTCGTTAGCAATTCGCAATCTTCAGTATTAGTCCTATGATTCTAATCCATAGGAGTAAATTGCATCCAAGCATTTCAGCTTGCTTCAACACATCCAGTGTATATTTCCCTAATGAGAGCATAATTCCCTTTGGGATCTAGCCACTTCAATACCCGGAATCTTAATGGTCCCAAGTCCTTGATATCAAACACCTAACTTAGGTAGTACTTTAACTTCAGTCTCCTCAATGTCATCCTCTGTGACAATGATACCATCCATATATACTATTAGTGCAGTCAATTGTGGTACATTCTTCATGAATAGCGTAAGATCATAGTGACTCCACTGTTATCCAAACTATATGACGATATCACTAAACTTTTTGAACCAGGTCAGAGGGGATTGCTTCAATCCATAAATGGCTTTCTCCAATCTGCATACTTGGGTCTTCTCCCCCTAAACTAGAAAGTCACGGGACAATGTCACACTTCTTATTTTTAAATCACCATGTAAGAAGTTGTTCTTGACATCTAGCTAGTACAAAGAGCCCAAATGATGTTAAGCTTCACGACTGGTACAAAAGTATCTTGATAGTTAATAGCTAGAGACTAGAGAACCCAAATGATGTTACTCAGACAAGCTGCCATGGGATACAAAAGGCTTTTTTTTATACGAGTTGCAATTTGTTTGAAACCAAAAAAAAAGTAACTGAGGGGATAGAGAACACCCCACCGTCCAAACAAACTAATACAGCAAATGAAGACTTTTGGAAATGCAAACTACTGAATAAAAAGCCACAGTCGGTCATATTAAGAATATAATGCAAAATTCTTCGTTAAAAAAAAACAAGAACCTTCCTTTGTAGAAAGAATAATTGAATTTTTAGCTTGAAATGTTCTACTAAGGGCTCGTTCGGGTGATTCTAAGTTTTTCCCAGAAAAGTTCAAAATCCTGCAGATTCCTGGCTTTTCCCATATGTGTTCTTAAGTTACTCAGATTCTTGGCTTTTCTTAGAAAAGCTCATAATTCTATCGTTCTTAAGTTCAGACCAGAAAAACTCAGAATCAGTTCAATGGTGATTGTGCTACGGTCATAGAAATACGATTTAATCATCAGCATATGTGTTGTACTCGAATGTGATTTAATCATCAGTATATGTGTTGTACTCGAATTTGAATCAAATTTTATGGGTTGTTGATCCATGCAAGGTTGAACATCTTTGACGGAGCTTTTTTTAAAATATGATTTGATGAAGGGTAATTATTAAAACATTATATACACAGAGCAACCCTAAGGCAAAATAGAATGAAAGTGCAATGCTAGACAATATTAAAGCAGCTAATATACATTCTTTATACCAAAAAAAAAAAAAAACTACATATTCAATTAGGCCATTACAACAAAATTGACCTAATTAAAAAAAAAAAAAAAAACAAATATATATATATAAACAAAAAGCTCCGAAGAACGACCATGAGCCATGTAAAGACCCGAACTTCTCTTAAATTTAATATTTTAGTGCCTTGTCTAGAATGCATATGCCTTATTTCAATTATCAATAATTATATGTATTAATTTTTTTATTTTTTTCTACACAACTTAGTAAATTGCTATAGTCGTTGAGTGATTGCTTAGTGAGACCTAGGTTCTAGGTTCAAACCTCTTTAGGCACAATATATTAGTTAATTTTCTTGTCATTAAGTATACTAGAGCCTACACACCTTGTGTAAGTATGTAACTCCATACCATAGTCTAGCCCTCGTGAGAGATTTCTCTCCATAGAATCTGAGCATTTCTGAGAGAAAAATTCAGAAATGGATGTCGCTTTCGCTCAGAAAGTGAACAAAAAAGCGTGGGGCCCACCATAACTCCCGAACAAGGGAAAAGCTCAGTAAATCTCAAAATTTGCCTACTTTCTTACCACGAATTCATAATCCTAGCGATTTTGAGCTCTCGAATGAGCCCTAAATGAAATTCCTCAACATTAGCAATACTTGCTCAGACGTATGAGCCTCTGAAATTGTAAGCAATGTTCATTAAATTCCTTTAGTCAAATTCTTCCTCAGAAGAGAGTTGACTTCTAGGGCTGAATATATACCACAAAATTAAATTCCATTTAAAACACACACACACACACACTCATACACAAATTTGACATTCTTACTTCAGCCAATTGAATTTCTCCTTTTGAAACACATACTAGACAAATGACAAAAGCGGTATATAAATAATTGAATTGGACAATCGAAGTGAAGTAAATAGAATTTCAGTAGTACAGCAATTAAATTTCTCATTAAGAATTTGAAAACATGAAGAAAACTTTTACAAATAACCAGATGACAGTTTACCTGTCCTCGTAAATATTGCTGTGTTAACCCCAATCAAATTTCCCTTGGAGTCAAGTAAAGGACCACCACTGCCAACAAAAAACAAGATAATGACTTCAATGGGAAACAATGCAGTGGTACCATCTTAATACTTAGAACTTTCTATAAGATGGAAAAGAATCTGTTAATTTCTTTTCTAGTTCATCCTATACAATGATCTTCGACAATGTTATCATAATTATACGATGCATTCACCTCTCCTCTTGGGCAAATCTTAGTCCAACGAGCTCTCAAGGCAAGAAAAAAACAAAAGAACTATCACTATTTTTTGGTACTTGGTAGTGACTTGGTATTTGGTAATGGCATTCTTACCATTATGTTTGTTTCACTTTTATTCTAAACTTCGCATGCTACAAATACGTAAAAATTTAAGATATTTTTTCCTTGCTGCCTAGGATTCGCCCCACCTAGACTCCAAAGGGGTATGCCGCCTAGGCCCCGGCTGTCGCATTTGACAACCTTGGATGAGACAAGGTAATGAAAATGATGATGGTAGTGTGAGTATATTGTACAGATCAGATTTAAGTTAATGCACAAACCTGTTCCCTGGATTGATGGCTGCATCAGTCTGAATACCACCACCAATTGTTACTCCAGTTTGACTAAAAATTTCTCGATTTAATCCACTAATAACCCCAACAGTTAGAGTGTGGTCAAAACCAAATGGATTTCCAATTGCTAAACACTGTTGGCCAACTCTTAGAGCAGACGACTGCCCCACCTTGATTGGCCTCAGAAGATCTCCAGACGCTTCCACCTAGCACAATGGAGGTAAGAAAAGGAATCCAAATCAGCATAATATTACAAGCCAAATGCAACAATATATTTATTTGGTTTGTTACAAATTAAATGCATCAAAATATTTATTCCCAAGAAGTTTTCAAATAAATAAACTCACTTTACCAAAATCAGAAATTCCCCTTGCCAATAGGAAAAAAAAAAAAGCATGCATATTGCTCATTAGTAGATGATCTTGTTTAAGCAAAAGTAACAATCATGGACATGACTCATTCTTCTAGTCTGCTGTTTCGTTGGTGCTTTATATCCATTGTATGGATTTCCAGAATATGTTTTTCCTGATCAAAAATAATTATCAAATTTCTATTCCTCCACTTCAAATATAATTGCATTGAATGGATGTGAGGCCTTTCTCGTATTCGTACAAATTGGCGACTTAGAGATCCTTTTTTCCAAAACAGAACAAACAAATACCCACTCTCCAATTGTTATCCAAGAAAGTACTCAAAAATTAACGGCTGCAGGTCTGTTACAAATACCCACTCTCCAATTGTTATCCAAGAAAGTACTCAAAAATTAACGACTGCACCACGATTAAGGACGCAAAAAAATGGTTAATAATTGCCATGTCAGCTAGATAGCTGATCTACATGAAGAGTTAGAAACGCATGACAAGATCTATTAGTTTTTTATTTATAACAGTTTTATTGCCAAAAAAAAGAAGCAAAAAAACAACAAAGGTCATGACTTAGCGAGGAGGCCAAATACATAAGGAAAAGAAAAGAACTAAGCGTAAGAGAAGCTATTTCAAAATGATCCAAACTTATTACATCTTTGAGAAGCGAGTTGGAAAGCTAATCCCAAATACAAAAGTATACAATTTTTTCCATCTTTGGCAAGTGAGGCAGCGACTGAATTGAACTCCCCATACACTAGAGATGAAGTCTGAAGAATTTGAGCATAAGTCCCACACTTCATAAAACTAAATTAGAAAACTCCAAGGAATAACTCCCTATTTTTCACTTATCTAATGATGCATAAGGAATCGGCCTCACATACCGAATAAACAAAAAAACAGCCTCACAATCAGTGCTCAGGCTGAAGGAACAAAGGGCACTGATTCCATCAGGGGCTGCTCCAATTTCATCCTCATGGCCGTCATATTCCCCAAAAGTGTGTAATTTTTGTCTCTCCCAAGTGTGAACACCCTATCTTAGCAATGTATCTTTTTGTCTGATCGCTGAAAAGCAAGTTTATTGAAATAAATAAAGCGTAGTGAGATACTAAAACACAGACCTGTGGGAAAACAAACCTCCCACCACACACGGTCATACACATAGGACATACTCTGGACCTCTGCCCTGATCCCAATCCAACTCCAAGGAAAAAGGACATACTCACTGGAGCTCCAGTGCACTATCAGCCATGGTATCCCATTGATCGCAAATGTTGCTTCTTGAGACCTGCCCATTCACCAGCTTAGTCCCGAATAAGGCCAAAATACCCTCTTTTTGCGAAATTCTTCACCATGACAGGTTCTCTTTATGCCCCAGAAAATCATGTCATCCCTTTCAAGCCCAATACCCTATTCTCTTTTTGCCCCCAGAAAACTGTGTCATCCCTTTCAGGCCCAATACCCAACATGACAGCTCTGTGGGGCAAATCCCTGCACATCACTCCCTTCTCAAGCAGCCTTAACCGGTTAACCCAGGAACTAGACTGAGGGAAACACCAGCTGATCCCAAAACAACAAGTGTCATACACCAAACTTCTCGGCCAAACCAACAGGGGATGAGCAGATGATTTCCATTTTCTTTATTCCACTTACACCTAGCGTACCTATTCTGCAGACTTACACCCCTCTTGGTCCGTTGATCAATAGTCAGTATGCTCTCCCAAGCCACTGACCTGCAGAAAAAACAAGATACTAGCAGGAGTACACCGATTCTAAACACCAGTCCCAATGTCCTCAAAAAGCCTCAGCCAACATAAGAAAGAAAATAGCGATCTGACCGAGAAATCCTCCTTTTCCAACATCCATAAACATATGTCCACCCTATTTTGGCTCGACATAAATTCAATTAACTTGGCAAAGCATAACAGCAGAAAATATCGGCATTACTGAAATTGCAATTGGACAGAGATTTAGCAGGTCAATATTGTGACCCATTTGAATCTTATCTTTATGTTTGACTGTCAGTTAATAGAACAAGTCTAGATACGGTTATAATAGATTAGTAGTTAAGTTTTTTTAGAAGTTCAATTAAATAGGAAATCTTTACAATTAGGTAAGTAGGATTTCTTTATTTTAACTGTTGTAAAACATAATTTATTTATTTTTAGTGAATGCAATTATTTTAGTGAAGAACCGTGGGTTCTCTTTACTGGGTTTGAAACCCTAAGAAAAGGTAGATTGCTCTCACAATGTTTGTGTCAACTTGTTGAATCAAAGGTATGTATTCAACATCTCTCTATCCATTTTCTCTATTTGTGATTCTGTCTCTCCTACCTACATCAACGAGGGTTCAAAATAATCTTGAACTACATATACAGATAGTATTATATAAATGTAATTTATTCAAAAATTTAAAAATAGTTTTCATGTATAGGCGCGCGATATTTGGTCTCCGATAAATAATATATGCCTTAGACTGTATTGACACAGTTTAATTGGTCATCCAGTGGATCACATTTGATATATTAAAGCTTCACAAAATATAATCGGATGCCCACAGTTTTATGAAAACATTGAAAAATCCAATTAAATAGTTTTCATATACAGTAGCGTGACATTTGATCTCCGATAAATCAAATGCGACTCAATTGTATGATTGTATCAACACAGGTTAATTGGTCGTCTCGTGGATCACATTTTGATATCATAAAGCTTCCCATAAATGTAACCGGATTCCCACAGTTAGAAAACGATGAAAACATTTGCTTAAAATATGCCCAAGACAACAAGGATACTGACTCCAGGTGGCCTCACGATTTTGGTGAGTCAAATAATTGTGGTCAACATTGAGAGTGTCAGTTAGGGATGTCAACGGGTCGGGTCAAAATTTTGGCTGCCCGATAAGAAATCTGCAAATGCTCAACCCGACCCGATAGTGCACCCAATTGGACCAGACTCGACCTAGAAACTTGACCTGGGGAGCGACCCAAAAGTTGACAATTACCAAATTTGAGGAATATATCATGCGCACAAATGTGTACGACGAGGATCAGGTTACGCTCTCTAGGTTCAGGACAGGTCTTCATCCAAAGTTGCAAAAAAGAATTGATTCCCCATGAAGTCAACTCCCCTAGAAGTTTGTTACGCAAGAGTGCATGAGTTGGAGAGGTATATAGAAACCCCGACCAGTGGGCGCTCTTGTTCCTCCAATCCTAAACTACGGATTATCCCCACTAAGAAGGTGAACAATTCTTATGGTCAACCTTCAAAACTCGTGAATTCCTAGGTTGACAAGGGCAAGGGAAATTTAATTGACGTCCTAAGAGTAGTCAAACCAAGTGTTATAAATGTCAAGGATTTGGACAGTTTGCCGCTCAATGTCCTACAAAAGTTTTGATTATTAAAGAGAAACAAGACAAAACGGAGAGATTCAAGAAGAAGTTTAGGAGCCCAAAATTCCGATTGATGAAGAAGATGCAGTGGTCGAAAAGAGTCTAGGTTGTTTTAGAAAAGTTTGTAGTTCCAATAAAAAGGATGGTATTGTGTCCCAAACGCGTGAATCGGTAGGAGCACAACATCATCACGAGTTGCATGAAATCATTGAAAAGGTTGTTGAGCAACGGAAGCATGGAAAAAAATTTCAATGCACAAAATTTATTTAATGATTTTGTAATAGTTGAATTTGTGACAATTCGGTTTAGACCCGAGCAAATCCCGCAAAAATTGTGAAAGGTTTGCAAACTTGCAATGTTGATTTTTTTTCGATCTTTAAAATGGGTCATTGTGATAATTTGGATTTTCCTTTAGTCATGGATACTAATGCAGCGATTAAGCTGAAGAACCTTACGCCTTTTCTAGGTCCAGCAACAAAACCCCAAGACTCATTCTGTATTGTCCATTCATTTGAACCCAATCCTATCTACCAATTTATTCCCCAAATAATTCATGAACAATATACGAAAGGTTTGGATGGAAAGGTGTTGGAAGATCCAGATTTTGTTACCAAGGTAAAGAAACACCAAAAGCATCAAGAGTACCTCACAAAGTGGAAAGGAAAGCTAAAGGATGAGCAGCCAGTGTTTGCGATGAGCAGGTCCTACAACTCGTCAGAGATGAGTTTCTCCCACCTAGAGAGAATTGATGAAGCCATCAACCTACACACTATGAAAGTGCAAGAAGAAAATTCAAAGCTCTGAAACATTTCAAAGACCCATGTGTATGCATGCAATGTGTGAGAAGATCCGACACTTGGAAGGCACGCACTTGAGGAGCAAAAGGAAGGAAGAAATTCGTTGTTTTGGAATTCATAGGACAGATGTCTGTGACATGTCTGTGCCCCACCATGGACATCCGTGATTTAGACCATGTTCTGGTCTTGTGTACACCGTCGAGGACGAACAAACGTGGACTTGGGACGGACATCTGTGATTGTCGTTCGCAAATTGGCGGCTAGACGAGTTTTGGGCAAAACTTGTCATTTTAGTGTTTGTTTAGATTTAGGACTTTCTAATTCCAAATTTTATGCTTAGTTAGATTTTTTTAAGCCTATATAAAGGCATGTAAAGACTTTTATTTTAATTTGTGATGAATTAATGAATGGTTTGCTTTATGCGACTTCTCGAGAACTTGTAAATAGTTTTCAATCGAAAAAAGCGTTTCTTTCTTCTTCCGCGTGCAATGAAACCAATTATCTTCCTTGGATCGATTCTTTGAATCTTCTATCTCTTTTTTATTTATTCTTTTATTATTGTCAGGTAATTTATTTAGTTGCTCCTTCTATTGCCCATAAAACCTAAATATCTTTTTCTTCGTTATTGTTGATGGGATTTTGATCTCTAATTCCCTGCCCTCACCCGTTGTTTCCTTTGGATGAATTAAACCCTTTGGGCCTTAAATTATTCAAACCCTAGCAAGGAGTCAAGAGACAACAACAAGATTGTCGCTTGGTGCCCTGAACTAGATCGAAACCAGAGTCTATCTTTAGACCTATTTTCTAGATTGGGAAAATCATATGCTAATGGATGCTAAACCGGATCAAACAAATTGTCTTAGTAAAATTATTGAATATTTATGTGTTTGGAAAGGTTTTCTCAAATTTCCGCTGCTCAATTAAATCTTAAATCAATCTTCATTCGCATTATTAGGATTTTAGTGTTTGTCTTGCATCAGGTTGGTTTTGCGAGCCCTATTTCTCCACTCGTTTCTTATTAAAGCTAAGCATTATGTAACTTCGCAATCTTTCATGTCCCTTCTCATTGCTCAATCTTCATTCACATTATTAGGATTTTAGGGTTTGTCCTGCATCAGGTCAGCTTTGCGAGTCCTATTTCTCCACTCGTTTCTTATTAGAACTAAGCACTCTGTAAGTTCGCAATATTTCATGTCCCTTCTCATTGCTTCCCTTCAAATCTTTCACTGCTCTTCCTCTTCTCCAACTTCCTTGTGCTTATAGCATCTCAACCCTTCATACAAGATCGTTTCTAGGCTTCCGATGGACATATCCAAAAGATCTCAAGCGACATTCCGTAATTTTTTCTTTATAGTGCTACACTCAAATTTCCTTTTATGTCATTTATCTCTAATTTCCTACTCTAATCCATTGTTTTCCTTTGGATGAATTAAACCCTTTGGGCCTTAAATTATTCAAATCCTAGCAAGGAGTCAAGAGACAACAAGATTGTCGCTTGGTGCCCTGAACTAGATCAAAACTAGAGTCTATCTTTAGACCTATTTTCTAGATCGGGAAAATCATACGCTAATGGATGCTAAACTGAATCAAACAAATTTTCTTAGTAAAATTATTGAATATTTTTATGTGTTTGGAAAGGTTTTCTCAAATTTCCGCAGCTCAATTAAATCTTAAATCAATATTCATTCGCATAATTAGGATTTTAGTGTTTGTCCTGCATCCATGGATCAAAATCTCGGCTGAAATTTCAAATTTTCAATCGAGATGACTCAGTTTCGGCCATACCCAAGAGCAAAATTTGGAAATTATCAGCACCGCCCCGAAACATTGAAATTATCGGCCGATAATATGAAGTTTCCGGCGATAATTTGATTTTATTTCAAAAATAATTTAATGCTATAATTTTTTCCTTTGTTTCTTCTTCTCTCCTCCAGTTTTTTTCCCCTTTTTTCTCCACTTGCTTGCTTCTTTACTCCCAGAAAAATAAAAAACTCAAGGAGAAGAACAAAAAAAAGAAAAAAAATATATAAATAAATAAAAAACCTACTTGGTTGTACTTCTATAGCCCCCCGAAATCAGGTTTTTTTTTCCTTTCTTTCTTTCTTCTTCTTCTTCTTCCTTCCTTTCTTTCTTCTTCTTCTTCTTCCTCTCCTCAGTTTTTTTATTTTTCTGCAATGGGTCTAGGGCTTTAAACCTATTTGCTTTTAAGGGGCTTGACTCCGGTGGAAGTCATTTGCACAAAAAAAGGTGTTCAAATGATCATAAACCGTCAATGGTTTAAGATGTGGGTGATCTGTAAAGTTAGGGAGACTTAAGCCATCTGATTTCAATCATAATGGGCCCAAAAATATTTTTTTAGGGAGATTTAAGCCATCTGATTTGTCGAGTTAATACCATCTATTGTTTTCAATTTAATGGCTGATATTAAAGACCATTAATCAATGGTTTAAGATGGGTTGTGTTTTTAAAAATTGAAACCTATAATTTTTAAGGGACCGACTCTCCTGACCGCCATTGGTGTTTAAATGATCTTAAATCATCAATGGTTTAAGACGTGGGTGATCCGAACCATCAAAGTGACAGATCATATATTGAAGTGCAACATGCCTAAAATAGTATTTTAAGGAGATCTAAACCATCCGATCCATTGACTATAATATCACTCGTTGCTTTTAGCTTTAATGGCTGATATTAAATTTCGTCAATTGGATTGTTGACATCCACTTATCCGCATATTTCATTGGACTGAGATTGTCATTCCAATTAGGGAGATTTAAGCCATCTGATTTCAGTCATAATGGGCCCAAAAAGATTTTTTATGGAGATTTAAGCCATCTGATTTGTGGAGTTAATATCAACCAATGTTTTCAATTTAATGGCTGATATTAAAGACCATTAATCAATGGTTTAAGATGAGCCCTAAAGGTACAGATTTTAAAATTGGTTTAAGATGGTTCGTGTTTTTAAAAATTGAAACCCATAATTTTTAAGGGACCGACTCTCCTGACCGTCATTGGTGCTTAAATGATCTTACACCATCAATGGTTTAAGATGTGGATATCCAAACCATCAAAGTGACAGATCATATATTGAAGTGCAACATGCCTAAAAATAGTATTTTAAGGAGATCTAAACCTTCTAATCCATTGACTATAATATCACCCGTTGCTTTTAGTTTTAATAGCTGATATTAAAATTTGTCAATTGGATTGTTGACGTCCACTTATCCGCATATTTCATTGGGCTGAGATTGCCATTCCAATTAGGGAGATTTAAGCCATCTGATTTGTGGAGTTAATATCAACCATTGTTTTCAATTTAATGGCCGATATTAAAGACTATTAATCAATGGTTTAAGATGGGCCCTAAAGATACAAATTTTAAAATTGGTTTAAGATGGGTTGTGCTTTTAAAAATTGAAACCCATAATTTTTAAGGGACCAACTCTCTTGACCATCATTGGTGTTTAAATGATCTTACACCATCAATGGATAAAGATGAGGGTGATCCGAACCAGCAAAGTTACAGATTATATATTGAAGTGAAACATGTCTAAAAATAGTATTTTGAGATCTAAACTATCCGATCCATTGACTATAATATAACCCGTTGCTTTTAGTTTTAATGGCTGATATTAAAGTTCGTCAATCGGATTGTTGACGTCCACTTATCCGCATATTTCATTGGGTTGAGATTGTCATTCCAATGATAGATTACTACTTGGACAATTTAGATTGATGGCTGATAAATCAAACTTCAATGGTGTGAGATAAAAAAGGTATTGTAGGGAGATTTATGCCATCATAAATGGCAAAAAAAGGCATTGTAGGCAGTTTTCAGCCATCTAATTTGTGGACTATAGTGTGAAAGAGTTTAGAAAAATCCAAAAAATAAAGTTCGGTCAAGTTCGGCAAAGTTCAGAGCATATTTTCAAAAATTACCCAAAATTTGACCAAATTTGACCAATTTACAGTTCAGGTGGTGAACAAAACCAAAACCGAAAACGAGATTTTGGTCCATGCCTGCATCAAGTCGGCTTTGCGAGTCCTATTGCTCCACTCGTTTTTATTAGAGCTAAGCACTCCATAACTTCGCAATCTTTCACGTCCCTTCTCATTGCTTCCCTTCAGATCTTCACTGCTCTTCCTCTTCTCCTACTTCCTTGTGCTTGTAGCATCTCAACCCTTCATACAGGGTCGTTTCTAGGCTTCCAATGGACATATCCAGAAGATCTCAAGCGACATTCCGTAATTTTTTCTTTATAGTGCCACACTCAAATTTCCTTTTATGTATAATTTCAAATTGTATCCTTTCTTGTGACTCAACACATCAATTTAACATACGCTTCTCAGCCACATGTACTTTATCTTCTTGTCGCTTTTTATATCCCAACATTTTGCATCATATAATATGGCAATCTCACTGCCACCTTATAAAATCCTCCCTTAATCTAAGTGAAACTCTTCGACAGCACAATACCCCGCTTGCTTGTCTCCATTTCATCCAACCAATATTAATCCTATTTGAGATGTCCTCTTCAAATCCACCATCTGATTGTAAAGAAGAGCTTAAATAGTGAAATTTATGACAACGTGGCACTAGGTGATTTTCTATTTTAATTAAATCTTGCAGGCTATCTTGTTCACTAAATTTGCACTCCATATAATCTTCTTTGTTCTACTAATTTTCAAACTGACTCCAAGGCTTTTCTCCATAATTCTAGCTTACCAATTATTTTTTCCCTTAATTGGGCAATTAGTACCACATCATTCCCAAATTACATGCACCATGGAATCTCGTCTTGCATGTTTATGGTTAACACATCCACGATCAGGGCAAACAAACAAGAGCTCAAGGCAGATCCTTGATGCAGCCCAACTGTGATGGGAAACTCACTCGTCTCTCCACACTAGTTGTCGCTCTTTCGTACGTGCCTTGAATAATATCAATATATACGTTCGGGATCAAGAAACTCAGACTAGACCATTGTTCCGATCAATTAAGAGAATTTTAATTGTGTAATGGGGCCATTTTGCCCCTCATGCAATATTTTCTTCTTCTTTTTAAGGAACTTGGTTACTTTGAAAATATATATTGTTTTTAGTGTTGAGATTGATTGACGGATGAATGAAATATAGAACCCATCAAGAAACTAATCTACTTTTTTGGGGTAAGAAACTAATCTACTCTATAATTCCTTTTATCTGCACAAGCATTTTACTAGAAATGACCTGATGCTTTTTTTTTGGACTGAGACATGACAAATTTGAACATCAATACTACGTATGTAGTAATCAAGAATCCAGGCAGGACAAAAATCAGCAAAGATAGAAACATATTTAATTTATATTGAAATCAATACAATGAAATTGAGGGGCATTTGATGTCTCCAAGAGTGTAGGCATATGTGAGTTCTTCATTAAAATCAAGGACGATTTTACTATCCAACTACAAAGCATGTGAAGCAATTTTCATACATTTAAGTGGATATATAGAAATTTTAAATAAGACAATGAAAGCTATGGAAAAATATTTCTACCTTCAAGACAGCAAGATCCTTAGCACGGTCAGCACCAACCAATGTACCCTCAAAATTCTTTTGTACCCTGTCAACAAACAATTCAAATGAGAGAAATGGCATGGATAGCTATAAGTACCAAGTAATTGAGAAAACTAGCGTCTTAAATATCACAGTTCAATTATTTCAACAATCAGTTCAATTAACCTCACCCCTCGGATGAAAGAACATTAATCCGTGCAACAACTTGGCCAGGACCCGGATTTCTTGAAAGAGCATTACCAACCACTGGACAAGACGGAGAAAAATAATGGTAAATATACAGCATGATAGCAGTGGTCCAAAAAGATCAACTTACATGGAACTACCTATTCAACAATGAAACGCCCAACATCAATGATATAAACCATGAATACATATTCTGCTTAAAACAGGATTTCAGAAAACCTAAGTTTCCTAATTTTCTCATTAATAAAAAGCAGCACGCCCTCCCAAAATTAAATAAATAAATGGTAATGAATACATAAGCTGTTTTGCATTATAAGGAAAAACCAGGAAGATGCATGCTCATCCACTTTCCTGCGAACATATGTATCTGAGTTTTGGAATTTTAATGTCACACCGCAAAGCATGGACTCATACTTACCATGATAATTTGTCACAATGTGTCCCTGTCCATCCCACACCACTCCGGAACCATTCCCTTCAGGAACCTGCCTTGCGTATGTTCAAAGGATTAAGTGTATCAGTAGCAGGCATAAACTAAAAAAGACAATAGCGTGCATATATATATATAAATCACATGTCCCATGGCTGATCAACCAAAAACGTGTGTTGTTTTGGGTTGATCATGCCACCTGGCATGTGATTTGGCATCCAGGTGTAGCCCTCCAGGGATATGCCCGGATGCATTTCCCCATTTTTGATGCCTCTTCTGAAGTGTTGTGGTGGTTTTGGAGGTTGTAGAGCTGCCGGAAACTGAACTCCATGTCGTCAGAACTGTTATTTCTCGCCGGAAACCTTCGAATCAATGTCAGATTGATCCTCTCTAACTCCAGATTGTTGGTAACAGTTCTAAACCTTTTTTGAGTGTTATTTTCATGGTCAACTGCTGTATAGACAGCTGCAACTTGTTAAAAAATTTGGTTCTCCATGGTTATGAGCATGGTAGTCATGTTGGCTGCAACCATTAGAGCTTATTTTGAGGTGTGTGATGCTGTATAGCTGTGAAGAGAAGAGTATTCTTCTCCGGTGAAGTTAATTCATTTGTATTGTTAGTGCATTGTAAGCATCTTTCAGTTGTCGGAATTGTTGTTGAAGCTGCTGGAACAAAATTGTTGGTTGGATTGCACGCTGTGTAGCCATTGAAAGAGGGCGTGGACTTCTTGTTGAGTGAAAAGTGGTTGTAGAGCCACTGTTTGGGTTGTGTAACCTGATTTTGTGCTTCGAATTATGGATTGCAGCAGCCCTATCGTGGTGGATTTGCAGTGGGTTGTGAAACCCAGATTTGTGTGCAGAAATTTGTTTGCATTGTGTGCAGGAATCTGTAGTGGGTTGTAAAACCCAGTTCTGTGTGCTTAAGTAATATTTGCAGCCTATAGAGGTTGTGTTGCAGTGGATTGTGGAATGCAGGTTTGCGAGCATAATTTTTTTTCGCTGCCGAGTTGTAGAAGTGACTGGTCAGTTGTGATGTATGTGTAGTGAATTAGCCCCTTCCTTTTTTTCCTACTCCCTTCGATCCCAGTAGCTGGTATAGCCATGCCCTTTGGCGTTGGCGTTAGCCACAAAAAGATCACCCTATTCAGTACCACATAAGGTCTATTGACTGGAGGTATAGTTGAGTAGATAATCGGCCCTGCATGAACCCTTGAATCTTTGTTTTTGATGGGCAGATCTCTATTTTTTGTCTGGCTGGGAGGAATACCCCTTATTTTGTATTAAGGTATCTCATCTATGACGGAAAAACAAACTGTGATTGGTGGCAGATGTTCTATGATCGAATTGAAGAACATATACAGTATTCTTGGAGCAAGACCGATGTTCAAGCTGCTCATGCATCTATTTCTCCTTCCATGTGGATTGTTGACTCCGGAGCTAGTGATCATATGACAGGTTCCTCTTCAATGTTCCAAGTATTATCACCAATGTCTAGCCAATATAGCATTCAGGTTGCAAATGGATCTCTTGTCCCTATCGGCGGGAAAGGGACAATTCATATGTTGGTTCTTTCTGTTAGTAGTCTTACAAAAACTTTAAATTGCAGTGTCACATTTTTTCCTTCTCATTTTGTTTTTCAGGATTTGTCAACATGGAAGGTAATTGGTCATGGTCGGCAGAGTAGAGGGATGTAAATCTTTGAAGGGCTCGCAGAGGAGCACAAATATGAGTCTTCAAAAACCTATAGTTGTTTGTTGCTACTTTTGTTGAGGAGGATGAGTTATGGCATGCACGGTGTGGTCATGTTCCCTTACAAAAGTTGAGGATGGTATTCCCCCAAAAATCCAAGGACGTTGGCAGCATTCCCTTCAAATGCGAAGTTTGCCAGATGGCAAAACATACAAGAGCTTCATATTCTCCTAGTGGAAATCGAAATAATATACCATTTGAGATTGTTCATTCTTATGTGTGGGGAACTTCTTCAGTTACTTCTGTTTCTGGATTTCGCTACTTTGTGTCCTTTATTGATGGTTGTACCCCTCTTACCACCCTATACACGATGAAGACTAAAGATGAAGTTGCCTCCATCTTCCCTACGTACACAAACTCATTCAAAATCAGTTTAATGCATCTTTGAAGATCCTTAGGTCTGATAATGGGGGAGAATACTCTTCTCGTCTCCTTCAATCTTATCTTCAGCAGCATGGTATCGAGTGGCAGACATCATGTCCATATACCCCTCAACAAAATGAAGTTGCAGAGAGAAAACATCGTCACCTGTTGAAAGTTGCTAGGGCATTATTGATTGGACAAAATGCTCCCAGAAACTTGTGGAGTGAAGCGGTGATCACTGCATGGTTCCTCATTAACAGAATGCCCAAACCAGTCCTCCAAGGAAAGTCTTCTCACAGCATGTTGTTCCCCTCCAAACCTCTCTTTCCAATTCCTCCCAAAATCTTTGGTTGCCTATGTTTTGCCCAAATTTCTGATATTGATCGTGACAAGTTAAGTGTCAAAGCAGCTAGGCACATCTTTGTTGGATACCCATCATCACAGAAAGGGTACAAGGTGTATAGGTACTAGACATCCTATCCAAAAATTCCTGGCCATGAACCTTCTCCAAAGACAGATCCTTCCTGACCATGAACCTTCTCCAAAGACAGATCCTTCCTCCAATATTGATCTCCATATTGCTCAGTGTAAAGGTACTAGACATCCTATCCCAAAATTTATTTCTTATAAAGGTTTATTTGTCTCTCATTTTGGTTTTATCTCATCATTGGATTCTATTATTGTACCTAATTTTGTATCTGAAACCCTATCTCAACCCGAATGGACAAAGGCTAAATGCAGGAATTAGAACATAACATGTCATGGGACGTTGTTGATCTTCCTCCAGAAAAAAAAAGTAGTGGGTTGCAAGTGGGTCTACACTTGAAGTATAGACCTAATGGGACCATTGAGAGATACAAAGCAACGTTAGTTGCAAGGGGTTCACACAAACACAGGGGGTCGATTATCAAGAAACATTTGCTCCAATTGCAAAATCAAATACCATCATATTTCTCTTATCCTTAACCGCCTATAAGGAATGGCCCTTGTCAAAGTTGGATGTGAAAAATGCTTCCTTCATGATGATTTGAAGGAGGAAGTCTACATGGTACTCCCACCTGGCTTTGTTAAACAAGGGAGGACTAGGAAAGTGTGCAAACTCTAGAAGTCCATCTATGAGCTAAAGCAGTCTCCACGTGCCTGGTTTTAGAAGTTTAGTGAAGCTGTAATGAGTTATGGATATCAAAGAAGTCACTACAATCACACATTGTTTGTTAAGAAAGGGGTGCATAATACAGCCATCTTGGTTTATGTGGATGATATTATCATCACAGGAGATGATAGCAAAGAAATAGTATGTTTGAAAGACATCTTCGGAGCGCCTTTGAAATCAAGGACTTGGGTCCTCTAAAGTACTTTCTGGGTATTGGGGTGGAAGGTCCAAGAAAGGGATTGCATCGCAAGAGAAAATACTCCAGCTCTACTTTATGATACTGGGTTGTTGGGGTGCAAGCCTGCTGTGAATCCTATTGAGAAAAATCATAGGTTGAATGGAGAGGTTGGTGAACCTCTTAAGGATCCTAGAACTTATCAGAGATTAGTTGGAAAACTAATCTACCTCACCATGACTCGTCTTGATATAGCCTATGCAGTGAGTGTCGTGAGCCAGTATATGCACTCACCCAGGAATATTCATCTTGATGCGGTTTATAAGATACTCAAATATTTGAAGGGAGTCCTGGCAGAGGACTCATGTACAATATTCATGGCCACTTAGATATTGAGATATTTACTGATGCACATTAGGCAGGATCTCTTTATGAAAGGAGATCTACCACTAGTACTATACATTCCTTGGAGGAAATTTGATGAAATGAAGGTCGAAGAAACATGTGGTATCCAACTCTAGTGCAGACGGAGAGTATAGAGTTATGTCTCAAGGAGCTCATGAGGGTATGTGGTAGAAACATATCCTATCCGACTTAGGAGTTCATGTTACTTTGCCTATGATCCTATATGGTGATAATAAGGTTGCACATCATATCACAGAGAATTCGGTCTATCAAGAAGGGACAAAGCATATCGAAGTTGACTGCCATTTCATCCGAGAGAAGGTTGAATCAGAGGAGATTGTTATACTTGTTATACCCCAAGTTCGTTCTGAAGATTGGTAGTGTGTGTGTGAAGGTTGAATCAAAGGAGATTGTTATACTTGTTATACCCCAAGTTCATTCTGAAGATTGGTAGTGTGTGTGGGGGGGTTCGTTCTGAAGATTGGTAGTGTGTGTGTGTGTGTGTGAAGGTTGAATCAAAGGAGATTGTAACACTTGTTATACCCCAAGTTCGTACTGAAGATTGGTGGTGTGTCTGCGAGCGTGCGTGGGTGGGTGTGTGTGTGTGTGGGTGGGTGGGTGGGTGGGTGGGCCGGCGTGCACACACACGCGCGCGTGCATGTGTGTGGTGTGTGTGTGTGTGCATGCGTGTGTGTGCGTGTGTGCGTGTGTGTGTGTGTGCAAGTTGTTGGGTTAGGGCTGCAACAGAGCCGAGCTAGCTCAACAGCTCGGCTCGGCCCGAAAATGAGAGCTTTTGCTCTCTTAAGCTCAGCTCAAGAGCCAGAGCTGAACTTTTTATTTAAAGCTCGATTGAAGTAAAGTTGAGCTAGTAAAGTTCGGCTTGGCCCGGCTCGGCTTCATTAATAGTATATAATACTTTTATATGATAAAATATATTATATAAAATTTTTTAAGTTTTTTTTTCCTTTTTTCCCCTTATAATAAGATTCATCTAATGGTTACTTTATAATTGATAGATATGCAATCAACATATAATCCTTATGATCCTCTATTGAAGTTTGCGCTTTCTTTCTCCTTCTCTCTATCTCTCTCTGTGCAACCATTAAAATTATTTCTCACTCGTCTCAATGAACAACCACAAGCATGGCAATTGACCTATCAATCAACACTTGCGACCAACACCTATGCTCTTAATCAATATTTAGCACATTAAATTTAAACAGCTTTTTACTTCTCAAAATTTAAACACATTTTTCTCCAATTGATCTGTTAAATCTAGAAGGACTAAGGGATTAAAAGATATTAGGGTTTTCATTTATAAATTTTATTAAATCTTTCATCTATTAAAAAGAGAAGATATTGTTTAAAATAACATTAGGAAAAAAATTATAATAAAACTTATTTAGCTCGAAGCTCGGCTCGGCCCGACTCGAACTTGATAGAGCCAAGCTAGAGCTCAAACTTTTTAGGCTCGAATGGCCTAGAACCAAGTTCCAGCTTGGCTCGTATAAGGTAAAGCTGAGCTAGAGCTGACCCAAGCTCGGGCTCGGCCCGGCTCGGTTGCAGCCCTAGTTTTAGACATATAAATCTTACTACTATTTACAAAATCCTTTTTGTTGAAGAAATACAAATTAATCTTACGAGTAAACTTAAAATGAAATTTTTTAAGTTACAAATGGGAAGCATACCTCAACAACACCCGTTACATTAAGTTGAGGACGTAATGTTACATCGAAGATGTTGACAACAGAATAAGTATTCTTCTCAAAAAGCTTCACAATCCTTTCCTGCGAAATAGAGACAAGTCAGATAGACCTGCCAAGCAAAAGCTCACAAGGATATACAGTACAGTGACCCTATAAAAGAACCATTCAAGCAGAAGAGAGAGTAGATAAAATGACTGATATAATTCAAATCAACCTCAGAAGGGAAGAGTGCCCCGGACGGTAAAACAGGAGGAGTTACTTCTTCAATTGTCATAGATGGCTCCCCCAAAGCATGGGCTGTGAACGAAAATGTTTTAACACAATCAGAAGCAATATATGGACATAGGAAGGCAATCGCAAGCAAGGAGCAAGACAAGCATAAAACGATGCACAGACAAACACAGGCACAAAAGGATATAAAAATATACTTATCGGCGAGAGGTTATTCTCTCTATATCAAGATTTTTTGGATCAAGAAGTCGATAATGGATGAACCGATGTTTTGGAGATTCTCCGTCCCTGTACCCTTAACTTTACATTTATGATTTATTATACTTTTCCTTGTTCTACTTCTCTCAATCAGATCTTAAACAGTTTGCAAATTTCCACTGACCGATCAACTTGGATGAGTTATTCATTGACTCAGCCAAGTCAAATCATCAAGTTCTCTAAGCGAATTTTGGATCGAGTACTAATTTTTGAACCCAGATATATGCGCATATGCATGATATAGGTACATACATAAGATGCATGCATGAGTTGATCCATACTCCGCTTCCATTTAAGTAACATATGAAATCTCATTAACATAAAATAATAATAATAATAATAATAATAATGTATGTAACTATAATTTGGCAATGAAAGTACTAACTCAGAGTGAAATATGAGTAGCCTCGAATTGCTTCTACAAAAAAATAACACTGTAACAACTAAACATATGGAGATTCATTCCGAGAATTCATAGGAATTATTCCCTTTATAAGTGTTTTAAAAGTAGATTTTTCTGAACCATTGTAGTGAAGATTTTTTGACATTGCAAACTGTCTATGCGCATTATGCCTTACTAACCAAATGCATAAAAAATTGATTCTATAGTCGTTTAGTTAATTGCACCAAACTACGTAGATAGTGATTTATAATATAATGGATGTTGATATCATAATAGGACAAGATTAGTCCGAGCAATTCTAGAAACACAGTTTATAGATGGACTGGTAGCAAGATCAAGATGGACTCAAAACCCCTCTTGATCAGGTAATGTAGCAGGTCATGAAAGACTTACAATCAGGACCACTAAATTTTGTCACATATCACAATCACAAGGCACAGCTTACATTCTCCAGGCTCAAGTCCAAGCATTTGTACCAGAAGAGAACCCCCACCCCACCCCTTCCTTGAGACTCCTTCATAACTACGAAAGAAGTAATGGATTACGAGAAACAAATGAATTATCTCAGCAGACACATCATTGTCCTCATTACTCAACCACGTCTTTGACCTAGGGATCCCAATAAAGAGAGCCAAATTCCAAGATAGGCAACCCAGTACAGAACCATTTCAGAGAAAGATACCCAGAAAAATACCCCCTCTGAATGAGTCTAGCCTACAAAATGCAAGTAAAAAAAAAAAAGCCTATCTATATTTGAAGGGCAGCTCCAGGCACCAACTAAAACATAAGTGTTCTGTTCATAAAACTAAAGAAAAAATCAGTGCTAGATTAGAGACATTGTTATGAAATAATAAAGCACCTCCTTAGAGAGATTGCATCCAAAAGTCAGGGCATTCACCAGATCCTTCCAGCAGTTCAGGTAGGATGGATTCCACACATTCATCAATAAGGCGACGATGATGGTAGTGGCAAACTGGTGATCAAGAAGCAGATTTCAAAGCATATAAACATGCAAAGTATGACAGTGGTTGTAAATATTGTTTGACTTGTTATTATATGTCAACATTGTATATCATCTTTATTTTAGTCCGCTAATGTAATAATACTTTCATTTGATCAAAATATCGCAATGAAATAGAAACTGAATTTCACTTTTAGGGGGTGTCGAATTTATTACTACAAAGCTTATTCTCACTCTGATTATCTTGACCAACAGAAGATACGGCAATCAAAACAAAAAATCTGAGTGAGTATTTTTTCTATCAATATCTAAGCAGCAGATACTGAATATCTTTCATTCAATAAAATATAATATCCCCCACCAAAACTAATACAGAACAAAAAGTTTATGTGAAAGCATAACTAATAATAAGTCTTCAGAAAACACTTTATGGTTGAAGCAACAATAGTGCTGAACAGTCCGAACCTGAGAAGTACCTTGAAGGAGAAGAACAGAAATAGATGAGTGAACTCGCAAACAACATCCGACGTGTAGTGCAAGGAATTTTTTTGCACAATATTTCAACCAAATCCTTCGCAGAATCTTCAGACGACCTAGACACATCATGATGAAATTTTTATAATCATTAAGAGAGAGAGAGAGAGAGAGAGAGAGAGATGTAACAGTAAAAATGCAAATATCCATCCAAACCTAACTGCACAAATCATGCAATATAAAATGCAAATACAAAAAAGTGACTCAGACATGAGCATGTGAGTCAATGTTGGACAAGGATCAAAGCAGTCTAACTTGAGAACTTTGGGAATATATAATGATGCATCCCGAAATGGAATTTAATTCATTCAATAGAAACTAGATATAAGAGAGAGTGAGGGCTCGACGTCAAAACTGAAAAGCAGGCAAGTTTCAAAACCCTACTTTACATTAAATAATTCTACAAATATCTGTATGATTAACACCCGAGAAATACTCGCTTGCAACTTGGTGTGCTGCCTGGAAGTGCTTAAAAAAGCACCTTGGAAATTAGCCATTTGAAAGAAGAAGAAAAAAACATCTAAACCATAAAGGTTATATACTAATTAGGACTAAGCTTATTAAGAGATTTCTAAACCTAAAACCCTTGTGGGATGAAGATCTAAGGAGACTACAAGCACGAACACCCAGAAACTAGGTATTGGTGAGTCACACTAGAAACCTTAGGGGCCCAAGTTGGTAAATATACATAACCTTAAGGGTTAGTGTACATCTTTGATTTAATATTTATAAATAAGATATAATTCTAGAAAAATTAAGGGCCATTCAAATTCATGCAATATTGAACTACACTCCCAAGGAGGTGCCTAGAATTTAAACATTGATCTCAACCCTTGTCTAGAAAGATTTTAAATTTTCACAAGATGTATGATGTAGGTAATGATTACCTATGATAAGGGTTGGGTTAATCCCAATCCTCCATTAAAATAAACTCTTGACTGGTTGACTTTCCCTAACCTCTAAAGCTCTGTTGTCAAAAGCTGCGCCTAGGCTCCGCTTAGCTGCTTAGGGAATGCCTAGCGCCGACTGCTTTAGGCGCCAATTTAAAAATCATATGTTTCTTGTTTTAAAGTACATGTTTCGAGTTTAAAACCGGTCAAAGCGGCGTTTTTGGGTAACTTATAAATATAATTTTTTTTAAACAAATAAGAGCTTATATAACTTACAAAATTATTAAACTATATAAGCTATAGAAGCTACATAACTTATAAATTTATAAGTATATATGCTTTTCATAAGAAACTTAACGTTTAAAATTAGTATAAGTTTATTTCCTAAGAACCAAAACGATTAGTTAGATCTATTTTTGAATTTTCTCTCGGTTATTCATCACTACCAAAGCCCCCTAAATCTCGTCTGCATTGTTGCTCAGCCATTGGAAGAAAAAGACAACACTAGATCTCTCTCTCTCTCTCTCTCTCTCTCTCTCTCTCTCTCTCTCTCATATTGTTGCACAGGGGTTATGCCAAAAAAAAAGACACGGGTGATCTGTGAATTAAGAGACAATATTTAGCAAAATATTTTGCAAGTAAATTCTTTCAACTTACAAATATAATACAGAATATTTTACCCAAACATTGATCGGTGCACTTTTGTTCACTTAACGTGGTCAAGTGCTAAGCGCTGAAATTGTTTGTTTGTAAATTGTTCAATATTGGTCAAATTTGGGTACCACTATGGCTGTGTGGACACTATTTAGAAGGAAGGTGTGTCCCCACTTGAGTAGTCAACGACTCTTCGGACTGTAGACTCAAGAAACTCAAGAAGTTGTCTATCAGGTGCATAGGCATTTGTATAATTGTGGTACATATGTTATCAAATTATGAGCATATGTTCATTTGGCAATACCTAATCCTAGATCTTTTCAGCGATAAATTCCCCAAATATTTAGGTCCTAAAACATGTAGAAGCAATAATTACTTTTAGCCAAGTCATGCACATGTGATATAGTGACTAGTTGAATCTCACAAAATCCATGAACATAGTGGTGGGAAAGTCCACGTTTAGATTTAAAGAAGGGCCTAGTGGTTCCAAAGGTGGAGGTCACATGGGCCCCACTTGCTCGACACTCCCATTTGGAGAAAGTTAAGAGTCACAATGACTCTCTCTTGGCATTCGGTTGATGGGAAAACTGTTCCCCATTTGCATGCAAGCTTTCAAATTTAAAATAAAGTGTCACAGAGCACTAGACTTTTAGTCTATTGGTTGCATGTTTTACAACATGCGACCAAGTTATAAAGAGGCTAAAACCCCAACTGAATTCCCTCTCTCCTTCTAACATCTTGTGAACTTAGAAAACCTAGAACTTTCGAATCCATTGGAGTTGAGCTCCAGTACCAGCAATGTACCCATGTCAGCCCTCTAAATCACTATTAACCATCACCATTTAGGCTCACGAGCTCCTCAACTCGACCCAATATTTCTACCACTCGAGCTGGCCATTGTCTCTCTCGTGACCACTCTAAAACTCATCCATTTTCTGGATGTAATTCCAAAAAATCGATGAGTTTTAGAACATGCAACCACCCCAACTGAATTCTCTCTCTCCTTCTAACATCTTCTGCTTGTGAACTTAGAAAACCTAGAATTTTTTAATCCATTGGAGTTGACCTCCAGCCCCAGCAATGTACCCATCATCTCAGCCCTCAAAATCACCATTAACCATCACCATTGTAGGCCTCACGACTCCTCAACTCGACCCAATATTTCTACCGCTGGAGCTGACCACTGTCTCTCTCGTGGGCACTCTAAAACTCATCCATTTTCTGGATGTAATTCCTGTCCAAGAAAAGCAAAGATTAGCACATCTTTCTCTTTTTCATCCAGCCCTCTAAAAAGACCAAAAGACTTCACCAATTAGACTTCACGAATGGCTCAAATCGGCCTCCCTTGAAGCTACTTGACTAGCTTTTTTCTGATTACAAGTGAGCTTCCTCGGCCTCTACAACCTGCGACACATCCATCTCTTGTGGACTATCCAAGTTAGAAAAAGAAATCTCATAATCTCAGGCCTTGGACATTAAGGTAAGGTATCAAGAAGTCAATGCCAAGTGTTTTATCTTTTTCTTTTTGTCTCTTTTTCTTTTATTGGTAACAAATCAAAGCATAGATTAAAACTAAGCAAAAAGATACAAGACAAAAATCAAAAAGAAAGTAGTAAGCAGCTACCCAGAAAAGAAAGAAACCAAAGTACGAACTACCTAACCAAGAGACCCCGGAGATATAGGCAACCACAAAGGCAGAATCACCGAGACACCCAAGGCAGGAGTAGAAAGGCCCAAGCTAATATCGAAGCAAATTATCCCACTGGTGACTCTACTCATCTTTATCGTCCCCATTGCTACTTCCACAAGCAAGCAGCCATTGTAGCACACAATCCTTTACCATAGTAACCACGAGCTGGAAAGGTCTAGCTATTTTTCTAAACAACTAACTGTTCCGTTCTAGCAAAAGAACCCACATCGTTGCATACCCCACAATTTGTCACAGATCTCCCCTGAAATTGGGGAGAGAGATTTCATCCCACTATTCCATAAACTCCACAGGTTTCTCCGGGAGCACCCAGTGCACGCCAAACAAGGAGAGAACAGCCCCCCAAACTTTGAAAGAGAACGGGAAATGGGGAAGGCGTGTGCCCAACAGACTCTCTTCCGCACATACACAGCAAACACTTGTTTTTAACGGTAATTCCCCTACGGTTGAGCTGATCTCTAGTTAGGATCCTGCCCCAAGCAACGGACCAACTAAAAAAGCGAATTTTCGGGGGAATCTTTATTTTCCAAAAGCGCAGCCAAAGCGGGCGATGGGCCAAAGGATTCGGGGCAAACGCAAGGTGTTGGTATAAGGAACCAACAGAGAAAATACCATTAGCGTTAGGAGCCCAGATTCTAAAAGCTTTGCAAGCGTTATTAGGGCTCACGGTATCCAGCAATCTAAACAAGCTGATATATTCATTAATGTCCTCATCTTTGACGGCTCTCCTAGTCGTGATATTCCAAGACGTCACATTGTTTCTTCTTTCCATTAGATCTTCAATTTTGTCCTCTGGCCTGGCTGCGATACAGTAAATTTGAGGGTACTCCTCACAAAGAGGTCTCTTGGCCTCCCATCGGTCTTTCTAGAAAAAGACTCTCTTACCATCGCCCCAGCTGAATTTAATGCACTTCTTGAAGGCCTCGGACAGCCCTCTTACATCTTTCCACCAACTGGAATCATCCGTGTTATGACTGGCAAGTTCCCACCCATTGTTGAGGAGCTTGTACTTGGCTGTGACAACCTCCCATCATAACTTCCCCCTTTCCTTTGGGCAACCAATTTTCCATAACGATTTGCCGAACAGGGCCTTGTTAAAGGGACCCATCTTTCGAATTCCAAGACCGCCTTTCTTGAAGGGCAAGCAGCACGTATCCCAATTAATAAGGTGCAGTTTACTCCCTTCTTGATCTCCCTCCCAAAGAAAATTGCGAACAATTCTTTCAATTTCCTTAACGACTTTAACCAGCACAGCATAGAGAGACATGTTAAAAACCGGGAGTGAAGCCAATGTGGATTTAATAAGGCTCAACCTGCCTCCATTGCTGAGTAATTTCCCTTTCCACGTAGCGAGCCTTTTCTGAAAACGATTCGTAACTCTCTCCCAATCAGTAGCTTTTAATTTCCTTACTCCTATAGGCAGCCCCAAATAAATAAAGGGAAAAGTTTCTGGAAAACATACGACCCTACTGATTAGGTCATAAATCAGCTCAGCGCTAGTATTAATTCCCACCAACTTTGATTTGTGTAAGTTCACCCCTTGGCCCAAGACCGCCTCATAGATGTTTAGGATATTAAGAATGGCTTGGACCTCGACGTTGGCCCCAAAAAACACAACCGTATCATCCGCATATTGAAGATGTGAGACTGTCAACCCATTATCCGCCTTAAATTGATTGATCACATAACCACTGAGCAGAAGAGGATGACAAGCCTCTCCCACAATGTTAAACAAAAGCGGAGACAAGAGATCTCCTTGGCGCAGCCCACGCGAACGCCAAAAGAATCCCTTAGGGCACCCATTGACAAGGATCCAAAATATGGCCGTTCCGTAACAACCTTTGAGCCAATGTCTCCATTTCCTGCCAAAACCCATTCAGCCTAAGACGTAATGAAGAAACTCCCAACCAACCCTATCAAAATCCTTCTCCATATCAAGCTTGAGAACAACCCCCTTATCTTTTCGCTTGTGAACCGCATGTGTCGTTTCGTGAGCAGTGAGAATGACGTCCAACATCTGCCTCCCCGAAATGAACGCCCCTTGGACATTAGAGACAATGGAGCTGATTACCGATCTGAGTCTATTTGCAAGAACCTTCATGACTACTTTGTATGCACACCCGAGAAGACTAATCGGTCTGAAGTCTGTGACGTTTGTGGCACCCTCCACCTTGGGGATAAGCATAATGAAGCTAGAGTCCAGACTCTTAGCCATGGTCCCAGTAATAAAGAACTCGTTAAAAAAATTAAGCAAAACAGCTTTGACCATCTCCCAAAACTTCTGAAGGAATTCCATGGTGAGCCCATCCGGTCCCGGAATTTTATTCTTTCCCGAATTAAAAAATCTCCTCTTCCGAGAAGGTCATCTCAAGTGCATCTGCCTAATCCTGAGATAACGAATCAAAATCAAGACAATCCAACTTCAGCCGAAGAGTACCATCAGACGTATATAATTGTTTGCAATAGTTCACCAGTTGAAGCACAATATCTGCCTCCATAGAAAAGGAAGTGTCCCCAATCTCAAACTTGGAGATCCGATTCTTAGCCCTTCTACCATTCACGACATTGTGAAAAAATCTGGTGTTTCCATCCCCTTCCTGTAACCAATGAACCTTCAATTTTTGCCTCCAAATGGCTTCTTCATGAAAAATTTGAGGTTGTAGCCGATTCGTAGGGCCTTTCAGATATCCCTCTCTTCCCCATTCAAGACCCTCTCTACCTCAGTCCCATCAAAGGTTTTAATTTCCCGCATAAGGTGCTCTTTAGCCAAGGACACATTGCGGAAAAACGTCTATGTTCTACACCTTGATTGAATCTTTAACTCTCTTGATTTTCGAAGAGAGAATAAAGGTAGCAGTGTCAGTAATCCCTTCTTCATTTCACCACAAGGGAACCCGATTACAAAAATCGCCGCTCCCAAGCCACACATTTTCGAATCTGAAAGGTGACGATCCTCACTGATGGGTTTGTGATCCGACACCGTAGTGGGCAAACATTCCATTTCAGTTGATAGAGGGAGGGATGTCCAAACACCCCGCAGAGCAAAGGAACCGGTCTAATCTACAGAGCGTGGGGAACTCCTGCCATTAATCCATGTTCTATCCTTTTGTAGTCTAAAGTTTCTTTCACTATCTAACTTTGGTTCATTGAAGCTTTTGATTTTCTTTGGCATCTAGGTCTTGGCTTTGAAAGTGTGGTATTCAAATTTGTGATCACTCAAGAGCAAGAAGAAAGGAGGAATAGCAAGGGTAGGTCATTCATTCTAATTTAACGGGAACTTGTGTAGAAATCTAGTTGAATCTCCATGCTCTTAGGTCAAGATTAGATTCAACTTAAAAGGGTTCATTTTATAATGAACATATCATGTGTTCTCTGTTTCCTACAACAAAAATTAATGAGATGGGTGTGAGGGAATAATCTTACAGCCCTACTTTCTCAGACTTCTCTTCTTCATCTCCCGTTCTTGCTCCTAACCAGTGGCAGAATCACTAAGGGACCAATGCGGGCGTCCGCCCGCACTGAGTTTCCAAAAGATTAAAAAAAATATCATATAAGAAGATAGCCAAGTAGTTTTTTTAATTATCAAGGAAATCATTATCTACATCTATTTATAAAGAGTAAATCTATAGTTGCAAATAATAAAGCAACTCATTACTCAACTAAGTACCTATTTTGCTCCCTAAATCTCTCATGGGTGCCTCTGTTTGCACCCATGCATTCTCTAAAAGCGCCCACACCTCAAATCCCTTGAAAGTCATTGTTTACTTCATATCCAATGACAGATATCGTTTTTCACCCCGATCTGCCACAAAATAGATCTTGAGATCATGTCTCACCTATCAAACGGTCTGTTTTCATTCCATGTGTCACAAATTTCCAAGAAATCCTTGAATCATATGACATTTTTTGGCATCATATGACACACATCACACTCAAATGTGAATTAGGGTCGTTTTTTAGGGATCTGTAACACATGGAATAAAAAACGGACCGTCTGATAAGTGAGACATAATCTCAGGATCTGTTGTGGAAGATCGGGGTGAAAAACGATCTCCATCGTCAAATTCAAAGCAATCAATGGTTTTCAAAGAATGCGTGGGCACAAATAGAGGTACCCATCTCTCATCTCCAAAACTAGATCTCTTCATACATGCATTTAAGTGCTAATAGTGTTGACTTTTTTAATCAAATAATGGAAATTATCTTTCGTCCCAATTTTCGACACCACAATTTGGCGAAATTTTGTTAAATTTGTTGAAATTAATGAACTTTTTGTAATTTCGGAGAAATCCCAAAATTTCGTTAAAAGTTTCGTCATACTCCTGTTTCAGTGAATTCCGGAGAATTTCGTCGAAATTTGTCTCTATGACTTGCGCCCCGGCTAGATGAAATCCTGGCTCCGCCACTGCTCCTAACCAAACCCTAACCTAATCAAATATATCTAACTTTAAACTTATTTTCAACATCATTGACCTTCTGGAACTTGACTGTCGGTTGCCCATTGACCTTATGTCAACCCGTTTAAGGCTGCACCAGTTGCTTCCAAGTGCAAAAAAAATTGACCTCAATTTCGTATCGATGATGCAATTCTTCTAGCAAAAAATCTTCTACATGACATTAATTAAATATAAACTTATCTACTACGGGTTGAAAAATGGTGTGCTCCTCATCAAACTAACCTCTGCATGGAGACGGATTGTAAAGAAGAATCAGCCATAGAAATTGTTACTAACTTTATCACAAGAATAAAAGGATGAAATTAGTTACTTACTAATTTCAGTTCAATTTCTTGAGGATTCAAGTAAACTCAGCTTTTCTAGGGAGATTAATCGCTAACTAACCTTTGTATGGACACGGATTGTGAAGAAGCATCATCTATGGAAGTTATTTCTAACTTTTTATGAGAATGAAAAGATGAAACTCCATCGAATACGACTTCTCTCCGGCCAAATCGCTTCGGAGATCGAAAGCCGTGGAGTTGAAGAGGCGAATTGCTACCTAAAGTTTGCATTTCAGTGGGAAATGCAGACGAATTTACAACGTTCCAGATCGAGATGATAAAGGCAAGGAAGAAGAAGAAGAGCTCGATGAGCTGCGATTAGGGTTTGGAGCTAAACTGAAGACAGCTTCCTCTATGCCGTGAAAATGAGATACTGAAACGGCATTTTGTTCATGAATTTAAGACGATGGAGGAGAGGTTCCAAAGAGGAATGCGGATATCTGAGGGATGATTGTCCGAAATACCCTTATCAATAACAAAATTACAAAAACAGTATTTCATCTAAAACCGTCCAAGATTGGTTTGACATACTGACTAGTGAGGTAAGATTTATCTAATAGCTGGCATTAGGTGACCGACCCGATCTCCAATGTTAGTGATCGTGTCAATTCTAATCAATTATTCACATGTAGCCCGATAATGGTCCTGAGTTCGGCCACCTAACGAATCGCGAATTGGAGAAACGAATCAATTTGCATTTCAATATAGTCTGATTTGCACTTCAATATAGTCTGATTCGACATAACAAGTGAACTCAATGATTATTCCGAACACATAAAACGTATTTTCAAAAGTATAAAGAGTGAATTTAAACCTAAGACTTCAGGATTCTTAAGTTATCTATCTAATCAAATGAATATTTTGAGTTTTTTTTATTAAAAATATAAATTCATATTATAAAATTCAATAAACATTTTTCATATTATCTTACCCCTGTAAATTAGATTTGCTTGATAGTAGTGAATTGCGAATTGTGAATCTGACAATCCAAGTGAGCTAGTGATCTATTCCATTGTCTATATGGGATTCAACTTAAAATTGTGTTTAAACTTTAAGCAATTATTACAAGTCATTGCTTGCACATACAAAATTAGCTGAAGAACACAATTTAAAAGAATTGGAATTTTGTGAAGGGTACCTTTGTTTGCGTCTACAGTTTTACTGAAAGCACTTATGTTTGAAAGGCAATAAAACTCATTGGCGGCTTGGAATCAAATGATGGAGGCAAAGTTGTGGTGGCGGACACAATATGATGATGTGTTGGAGAACCTTAGTGAGATCAACGTTTGGGAGGAGCTCTAGTGGGAGATAAGCTAAAAGAAAGAAGCATTTCCTGCCCATTACATGGCTCGCACAAGAGTCCTCGAGGGACTAACATGATTTTCTCCCAATCTTTCACATAGCGGATCTCGAGATCATAAGCATATAATCATTGGTCAAATTTTTTTTCCCACGTGGCGTATATCTCAAACAATGACCCTAAAATAATATGGCACACATCATGCTCAAACGTAATTTTAGGATCATTTTTTTTTTGTGCCACGTGGAATCAAAACATGGTCATCTAATGGTGAGATCATAGTCTCAAGATCCGTTGTGTGAAAGATTAGGGTGAAAAATGATCCCCATCGTCTGATCTCAAACTGTCAATGGTATTTCACTGCGTTTCGGATGTAGGCGCTTTTTAGTAAACCTGTAGGCGCAAACCAAAGTTTTGAAAACTGAACCAACCTCTGAACTGTAGCTTGCTCCAGTTTCGATTTCAGTGGTTCGACCAGTCAACGAACCATTCACCACGGTTCTTTGACCGGTCAACAATTCGGGAACCTTAGTTTCAGAGTGTTTCGAGGGTTGTTCACGGTTCGACTACAGTTCTTGTAGTTAGTCGAACCAGGTTTTACTATATTGTATTATTAAAAATTATATAATATATTTTTTAAGATTACAACTTACAATTTATAATATTTTATAATGTTTTGTAATTTATAATATTTGAAAATCCGAACTTTTTCCAAAATATTTCTAATTTCACATGTACGAGCGATTTTACCTTGTTTGGACTGGTCGAACTGTTCCAACCGCAGGGTTCGACCGTGGTCCTCTAACAACCTCACGGTTCCTCAGAAACTGGCCAATCGACACGATTCGCAATTCAACCGCCCGGTTCGACTATCGGACCGATTTTCGAATTCAACCGCGGTTTTTACCAAACCGAACCGCTTGAACTCATTGTTCAATCGCAATTCCGGTCCGAGTTTCAAAAGCTCTTGCGAGAAGAGAGGTGATTTTTTATAATTACGTAGAACCAATAATTACATAGAACCAAACAACATCTCGTAATTGATTTCAAATTCCTCCATTGTCAAGATCAACTATGACAACACAAAACAAACATGAATCGATCACAGATCTATACCATGAGCATAAAATTTATGAATCATTCAATCATTTTTTTTATTCCCCAACAATTTATATGCCAAATCGAATGCCTTTTTTTCCAAAAACAAAACCAAGTCAATGAAAGTTTGACTAAAAATTGCATTGTACATGTAGAAGATGGTGAAAATGATGAGAAGTGAATTCTATTATTCTACTTGATTGATGAGCTGTACAACAAGGCTTTATATAGTTTTTACAGTAGATGATTCCAAACTCTATTATAACAACTTATGAGTTAGCATAACAGCAGAAGGTTCTGGAGACTTATTCTGTGTATAGAAAAACAATTCTCACATTCAATTTGAATATTAAGGTCGGATAATAGAAGAGAATTTGTGAACAAATCTACGTCCATCTTTCTTAAGAATCAGAAAATTATTCATCAAAGAACTTGTCTACACACACCCCAGCAAAATGGGGGGGGGACAACTATTAATTTTATTCATCAAGCTTCCTTACCTGTCAATTACTGGTTGGATGCGTTATGCACTGTTGTGTTCCTTACAAACAGAATGCCTAGCCCCATAATTCAGAATTCAACTCCACATGAGCGGCTCTTTGGCACAGTTCATGATTTCTTCGTGTTGAATACATTTGGATGCAGCTGCTTTTCCTAGTTAAGGCGTTATAATCAACACAAATTACTTTCGCGATCTCCGCATTGGTGTTCCTTGGATACTACCAAGACACTAAAGGCTATTGTTGCATGGACATCTCGTCAAATAATGTCTATATCTCTCGCCATGTCCTATTTCGCGGGTATGAATTTCCTTACCATTCGCCTACTCCACACTTCACCCCTAATCTTTCTCCAATCTCAACTCCTACATTTAGTTACTCATCCTCATCTCAACTTCAACGCACTCCTAACTTAGTCTCTGCTCCCATCCATAACCTGTCCCAACACTCACCTTCTCCAAGCTCCCTCCATCACGTCACCTAAATAGCCGATCCCATTCTATCACTCACACACCTCCCTCTCAATCAATTAACTAGTCTCATGCCTTCATATGTTGACCTAAGTTTCTCTGTCAATATATCTCACCCTCCTCCAACATCTACCTTAATCCATCCTATTCTCAATGCACCTGTCCAATCCATCCTATGCAAACTTGATCTAAAAGCAACATATCCAAACCAAAGCAAAATTTCTCTCTCAGTGCCTCATTCAATGCCCATAATGAACCTACATCCTATAACAATGTTGTAAAATCCAATCATTGGCAATCAGTTATATCCGAGGAATTTCAAGCCTTATTATCCCAAAAGACTTGGGTTCTTGTGGCCAAACCTCTTAATAGAAATATCATTGGATGCAAATTGATCTATCAGGTAAAACATATTGCAGATGGATCTGTAGCTCGCTACAAAGCAAGGCTTGTGGCGAAAGGTTATACCCAAGAAGGTGTGGATTATTATGAAACCTTTAGCCTAGTTGCTAAGAAGCCAACAATTCGGGTTATTTTTTCTCTTGCGCTTCATTTCAATTGGTCAATCAAGCAACTCGTCGTTTCTAATATTTTTCTTCATGGGAAACTTGACTAAGAAATATATATGCAGCAGCCACAAGGTTATGTTGATCCTGCATTCCCGAATTACGTGTATAAACTCCGGAAAGCCATCTACGGGATTAAACAGGCTCCACTAGCTTGGTATTTTATGTTTTCAACATTTCTTCTCAATATTGAATTTGTTAACAACAACGCTAATCTTTCCCTATCATGGATAAAAATCTCAGTTCAAATTTCAAATTTTCGGCCGAGACGTCTTGATTTCGGCCTGAACCGAGACGAAAATTAGCATTTTATCGCCCCTTGCAAAAATACGAAATTATCGCCCGAATTTTGAAATTATCGGCCGATTCCTAATTTTAGATTTTTGAAAATTTTTAAAGGGTTTTAAAACCCAATTTTTGTAAAAAAAAATTCCTATTTCTATTCTTCCTTTGGCATAAAACCCATGGAAGAAGAAGAAAAAAATTTGAAAAAAAAGGAAGAAGAAGAAGAGCCTTTTTTTTTAAGGGTTTTAAAACTCAATTTTTGGAAAAAGACCCCATTTTTTTTCTTCCTTTGCTATAAAACCCATCGAAGAGGAAGAAGGAAAAAAAAAAGGGAAGAAGAAAAAGAAAAAACAAAAGAAGGAAGAAAGAAGAAGAAATATGAGAGTTGTTTTCTCCACCAACTTCCGTTGTTTTCTCCACCCAGCTGGTTCTCCACCAACCTGCAAACATGGTATAAATATCCTTGCAAACAATTTATATGCAAAGGAGTAAGAGAGTGACTCTCCTGTTAGTCACATACACACTGGAATAATATTTAAGTGATCTTACACCATCAGGGTTTACGATGTAGGTGATCTGAATCGTCAAAATTGTTTCTTAGGGATATTTAATCATACGAAGTGTGGACTATAATATCAATCATTGTTATTAATTTTAAGGGTTGATATTAAAGTTCATCAATTGGATGGTTCACATTCATTGCCCAACCTTCAATCTATAATCTCGATTAAACGGTATTTAAATAATCTCACACCATTAAAATATTACTTTTTATTTTACACCATTAAAGTGTTATTTATCATTATGATTGCTTGAAATTAGATGATGGAAATCTCATTTCACCCCAATCTTCCACACAATTGATCTTGAGATCATGTCGCGAGACGGTTAGTTTTTATTTTAAATGTCATATATCCCCCAAAAATGGCCCTAAAATCACATTTGAGTGTGATGTGTGCCATAGGATTCAAGAGAAATTTTTCGAGGATCTATGATATGTGGAATAAAAAATTGATCGTGATAGGTGCGATATGATCTCAAGATCCATTGTGTGGAAGATCAGGGTGAAACACGATCTCCATCATTTGTTCCGAAGCAATCAAAGGGTTTAAAGGGGTTACACATACGGGCACTTTCAGAGATCGTGTGAGCGGTAATAGAGGTACTCATATATATAGAGGTACCCAATATTTCACACAATAGATCTTGATATCATAACTCTACTAGCAGACAGTCAGATTTTGATTCCACGTGGCATACATCCCCAAAGTGGCCCTGACCATGGGCGTATCATGAGAAGGGTTCTCGAGTTACTTTTCAGATTTATTCAATGTAGAATCAAAATATGACCGTCTGATATCTTTTGCATGAGCACATGATCTATTGTGTGATCGGAAATTAGCATCACTAGTGTAAATATATATTCTAACAATGCTAAAGAGTTTAGAAAAAGCAATAAAATAAAGTTCGGCAAAGTTCGATAAAGTTTGGAGCATATTTTAAAAAAAACGTGAAATTTACCGAAATTTTGATCGAAATTTCCGAAATTTTGACCAATTTACGATTCGGGTCTTGACCGAAACTGAGATTTTGATCCATGTTCCCTATTCATTCTACACAACAATCATGACATCACTGTGGTTCTTATTTATGTAGATGACATTCTAGTCATCGGTAACAATGCCCAACTCATTACCAAAGTTATTCTCCAGATGAAATCCTCATTTGCAATGAGTGACCTGAGAAATCTGAATTTTTTTCTTAGCATTGAGGTTATCAAAACTACTAAAGGAATGATGTTATCTTAGGCAAAATACGCTCATGATATCCTTCACAGGGTTGCGATGTCTCAATGCAAGCCATGTCCATCTCCCACTGCATGCAAGATCTCGCTAGCATCAAATGATCATGGTGTATTCCCTGATCTCCGCTCTATCGTCGGATCATTGGCGCCCTACAATATTTAACCATCACCTGCCCTGACATCATTTTCCATCAATTGTGTTTGCCAACACATACATTCTCCCACCATTGCCTACTTTAATGCAGTCAAAATAATCCTTAGGTTTATAAAGGGCACAATCAACCACGGTCTTCATTTTCAGCAAGGCTCTCTAGACTTAATTGCGTACTTAGACGTTGGGTTGGCAGGAGATAATAGTGACCGCAGATCCACCTTTAGGTTTTGCCTCTTTTTTGGTATGAATCCCATTTCTTGGTGCGCCAAAAAGCAAAGTACAGTGGCTCGATCATCAACTGAAACAGAGTACCATTCCCTTGCTCATACACTTGCTGAAATGATGTGGATTAAAATGTTGTTGTATGATCTCCATGTGCCACGACCTCATGTCCCCGTTCCATGGTGTGCCAATTTGTCCGCAATTAGCTTGAATCCAGTATTTCATGCGCGCACAAAATATATTAAGGTTGACTACCATTTCATTCGGGAGAAAGTCGTTAATAAGGTGTTCAAAGTTCATCACATCTCCAACATCAACCATATAACGGATATTTTCACAAAGCCTCTATCATCTCCTCGCTTCAACTATCTATAATCCAAGCTTATGGTTGAATCGTCAGCTTGTCGGGATATACGCTATACATAGGATAACTCTCCATAACCTTTTGTTGTTATACCAACTCATAAGTTGTTACAACAGAGTCTGGAATCATCTACTGTAAAAACTATATAAAGCCTTGTTGTACAGCTCATCAAGCGAGTAGAATAATAGAATTCATTTCTCATCATTTTCATCATCGTCATTAGTTGGAGTGCGATAAGTAAGGGGTGTTCTCTATCACATATTACGGAGAAGTAGAGTAGAAAAGATTTAGGTTTCCTTTTGGTGTAAGAAACATGAGGAATAAGAGTTGAACTACAAGGAAAAGCTTAAGGTGGCGGTCGTCAAGAGGAAGACAACACGTAAAGCAGACAATTTAGGCAAATTGTCACTTTTAGCCCTGTAATTTTCACCCTTTTGGAATAGTGGCCCTATAGTTTCAAAACTTGTAAGATAGGGTGGCGCCGAGCGAAGCCAATGCCAAATTGTCAAAAATGCCCATCAGTACTCTCTTTATCACGACTCGGAATTCTACATATAATCTTTAGGGACGATAATACCAAGTCTGATCGGGGTTGCACCCTCCACTCTTGATTTTTTCTCAATTTTATTTTTACCAAGTCTGATTGGGGTTGCACTCTTCTCCTCTCTTGATTTTTTCTCAATCTCCCTCCTCTCGCTCTCTCATAAATTTTTCCCATGGTTATCAAACGTCATAAAAACTTAAGGGTGCACGATTTTTCTTGTCACTAATGTTGGGAACAATAGTTGATTTTATTTATTTATTTATTTTTAAATATAAGCTTTGGTATTAGATTGAGTAATGCAATATCACATCGAGCAATGTGAGATCCGATCAAACGATGCCATCTCAGTTTGGCAATATTAAAAAAAGAGTGGTCAGACTTGATATCTCATTGGCCTATTCAATATCGAATCAACCACTCGGAAACAAAAATTTATGGGGCCCTCCCATAAGTCTACAAATGCATATGTTCTCTCTCTCTCTCTCATTGGTAGTGACTTGACTCAGAGCTCATTGTACAAATGCATCAATGCCCTTTCTATTGCATTTGTGGCCATTTTGATCATCTGGGGATGGTTCAGTTGAGAGCCGGTTACAAAAAGTAAAACTATGATCACAGTGTTCATTTATGAAAAAGGTGAAACTATGAGATCCAAAAGTATAAATATTCTTTTTGTTTGCAAAGTTGTCATTGTTGTTTTGCAATTTTATGCGGAAACAGGCAACGAAAGAGGCAGTTTCCAAAATATAGGAAATGGTCTCTATCTGTACTTATTGAATCTCTAAGGGCACACATGTTGGAAACCATAGATGATATGATTCAGACGATGAGAATTATTTTTCGTTCCAATCTGTTACACAATGGATCTTGAGACCATGGGCGTATTATCAGATAGTCAAGTTTCAATTCAATGTTATACACATCCAAAAAAGTGATAAAAAAATATAATTATCAACTCACTTTTTGGGATGTGTGCCATATGAAATTCAAATCTGACCGCCTTATAGTATACCCATTGTCTCAAGATCCATTTTGTGGAAGATTGAGATGAAAAATATTTTTCATTAGAGTTAGTCTACAATGATTGTCCACCTATCATGAGTGGACACTAGCACCCACACATCTGTGTAACCTGCATGACATGCACGAACTTTCAATGCATGAAATTGTGTGCCTCATGGAGTCATACATATATGTGGACTGCTTTAATACACATGATGTGTGGACACCCATTGTAGACTAACTCTTTTTATTAGAGTACCTTTAAATCCACCCACTGAATTTTTGAGTTCACCCATGTTGAAATACATTGATTGCGCTAAATCAGATCATGGAGATCGTTCATCCTCCTAATCTTTCACACGATGGATCATGAGATCATGGGCATACGTTCAGATGATCAATGTTTTATTTCACGTGACACATATCTCAAAAAAGTGATATTAATATCACATGTAAGCTCAAAATTGATTTTAAGGTCATTTTTTTGGTTGTGTACTATATGAAATAAAAAATCAATCATCTGATGGTACGCCCATGATCTCAAGATCCATCGTGTGAAAGCTTAGGACGATAAACAATTTCCATCATCTGATTCAATGCAAGTAATGTGTTTCAGTGTGGGTGAACCCAAATCTGATTTGGTGGATGAATTTAAAGGTTTTTATTTTTATATATTTTTATAGAGATATCTTATAAGAAGTAGCCCACTCCTCTTTACGTTTTTCTTCATAGAAGAGTGCAGGTAAATATAGATAAAAGTAAGGTTATTTTAGTAAATATGAGAACTCTTTGGCATTTTAAAAAGTTGGCAAGAGTATCTTACTCTTGTTGTACTATAAGGTCACATCCTGTCGTGCCGACACGAAAGGGTCCATTTCTCAAGTCGGATCTTTTATTAATGCATACGGATATTTGCAACCGATGATTTGATAGTTACACCGATTACTGCTTCCTCGAAATGGATGATGAAATTTTTTCTATCAAATATGAAAATTTTATATGATAGACCTTGAGATCAATTTTGTATTTTTCATAATAGATCTTGTGATCATGATTTACCCACCAGATAGATATTGATTTCATGTGGCATAAAGTCTAAAGTGATTCGATAACCTTTATCATCGTATGCTATGATTATTACATGCATGGTTGGAGATGTGAGCCGCATGGAGTCATCATCTTAATGTGTGATAGGTAGCTCATGATCTTAAGAACTATTGTGTGATATATTGAGACAAAAAATTCTTATTGAAGGCAATTATTAGTTGCAAAGACCGAATCTTCAGTTGCAAATAACGGTCTCTTTCGTTTCACACAGAACAATAATTATTTGATGGTGGCATAATTCGCTCTCATTTATCTTATGAAGAGCACACTCATTTTCATAGGAAAAGATTGTTGACTGCCTTAAATCAAGTGAGGGAGATCATATTTCGTCCCAATATTTCATGCGCTAGATTTTGAGATCATGGCGCACCTGTCAAATAGTTAAAAGTTGATTCCATGTGGAACTCGTCTTGTTGGCATATCATGAGAAAGGGTCGTAAAGTATCTTTTTTTGAGATGCGTGGCACATAAAATCAATATATGGCAGTCTGATAGATGCCCCATAATCTAAAGATCTATTAAGGGGGATATTCAGACGAAAAAATGACCTTGATCATCTAATATTAGTCAATTTATAGTGAAAATGCATGTGTGCTTTAGAGGTAAAATGGGTGCAAAATAATGTCACCCTTATTTGATTGTGGAGCTTTGAAAGCACCTACCAAAACTTATTAGGCACTTATATTAAAACTCATTGATTGCTTTAAATCAGACTATAGAGATTGTTTTTTGCTTTGAGATTACACTCAACCAATCTTCCATATAAGGGATCTTGAGATCATGGTGCCCTTATTAAACGGTCAATTTTCAATTCCACATAACACAGATCCAAAAAAAATGGCCATAAATTTACATAGCACACAACACGCTCAAATGTTACACTTTAGGGCTATGTTTTTAGAATCTTTGCCATGTAGAATTGAAAGCTGACCGTATGATAGGTTTGCTATGATCTCAAGATCCCTTTTGTGGAATATTGGACGAAAAAAAAGAAATGTATCATCTGATTTAAAGAAATCAATGATTTTTAAAGAATGTAGATTAGGTGGGTCCTTTTAAAGCTACCTTATTTGGTTACGGATATAGTAACGTAGACATCCTCATTTTTTGCTGAAAGAGAAGCACGGTACCTCCTCTAAATAAACGACAGAAATTTCTAACATGCGCATGGAAGACCGGGGCGCAATCCACGGTGTTGTGGGTCCTATATCAGGTGTTAATACAATGTATTAGGTAGTTACTGTACTCCCTAGTTTGCTCCTTGTCAACATACATTGATTACCATCTTTATGATCTGCACCGTCCGATGAAACTTATTGTTATCTGAAAATAATTCGATGCACACTATGCTATCATTTTCTTAAACAAAGATATAGTTTTATTTGTGCCCATTTCAAGGACACTGACATATGTGTAATGGCTTTGAAATCCGGGTAAGTAGAATGCTCCTCTTCATCATAGAGTTGGTATTATGAGCTAGATCTTCAATGCTCCACACGTGGAAAATATGATCATCAATCCAACACGCCCAAGTGACCGACCAATGTTTTGATAAAAATAAATATACCAAAAAGCTGGCACATTTGTAAATTACAACCATCTGATCAAGATCACGTAACGGCCATAGATGAATACTAATCCAACCATCTAATGAAACACTATCCGAGCCTTCTGATTTAAAGTCCATGATCTAATAATTTTTAATGTAAAAGTTTGACCTAAAATACGATCTCTATCATTTAATTTAACAATCAACCATAAATCAAATGATGACCTTTTGACTTGTCGAATAATATGATTCTACTATAGTGACAGTGTTTTGTGTTAATCTGTTGCGCCAAATATTTTTAGATAATTACTTTGAAATCAAACAATTTAGATGATATCTCCATAAGACATTGACCTCTAAAATATTAAGGTTTTTCCTTAATGTCTGCAAGTGGTAACAGTGTGTCTGCTAGTATTGGGGTCGCATCCTCTAATGACAATAATTTTTGTAATTAAGTCACTTGCATAGTGCATCTGCACTTATTTTGAATCAAATGGTACTTGATTGTTGATGAGTATATATATATACATATTAAGTGAAGTTTAGAAGAGGTATAACTAAGGATCAAAATTTCGGCCGAAATGTTCGAAATTTTGATCCAAAATTTTGGACATTTTCGTATTAGGAGGAAAATTTTGGTTTCGGTCCCCACCAAAACCGAAATGAAACTGAAAGTTTGATCCTTAGGTATAACCATTTGATTTGGGTTCTTGTAATTTTTTCTATTATTGATATATCAATATTACTCGACTGAAGTGGTGTTTAACTGACCTTATACCATCAGTAACTTAAGATGTGGGTGACATTACGTTAAAAATTATATGGATCATAGATTGAAACGTAATGGGCCCAAAATGGTGTTTTAGGGAAGTTTAACATGTTAAATCTACTGACTATAATATCAACTATTGTTTTTAATTTTAATAGTTGATAATAAAGTTTATCAATCGGATGATTCACATCTACTCATAGGCATGTTTCCTTCAACAGAGATATGTTCCAATGATAGAGTAGTTTTACAATTTAGATTGGTCACAAATGTGTGCTACATGACAAATGATAAACCTCATTTCAATGGGGTGAGATGAAAAATATACTTTTGTTGGTGTAACCATGTAACATCATTTAAACACCATTGTAGTGTTCAAAAAAATAAAAATAAATATTGGTATTACATACTGGTACTCTAGGTGTCAAAGCGGGTATCGGTATCAGGTATCGATCCATAGAGGACCGATATGTATCGGCCGATACTGATACGTATCGCTGCCCTTTAAAAAACTGAAAGAGGTATTGGCCAATACCTATTATGTATCAGCCGATACCTGATATCGATACCGTTTTGGGGCCGATAAGTATTGGTTAGCCAAAAAACCGATAAGTATTGTTGATACTTGATACCTTGCTAGTACGTATATTGTATTTTAAACCATGTAATTAGGGCTGTCAACAGGCCGGGCCGGGCTTTCCACTTGGCCCCTTAAAATTTTTTTTGGGCTCGGACCCGATAGCTAATCGGGCCGGGCCTAGCCCAATTTTGAAATATTGTGGCCCGAACTTGGGCCGATTAGCTATTCGGGCCGGGCCGGGCCAGGTTCGGGTCGGATTTTTAATAATTTTTTAAGAGGTTTTTTTAAAAGACCTAATTTTTTCGGGTCGAGTCAGGCTGGGCTGGGCCGACCCTTTTGCAGCCCGAACCCGACAGGTTTCTTATCCGGGCACTAGCCCGGCCTGACCCGTTTATTAAATACAAAAAATGGGCCTGGTCTGGACCCGGACTGAAACCCGGCCCGTTGACAGCCCTACCTGTAATCTAATCTGGACGATCTAGATGAAGTGATTACTAAATATGACACTCGCGACTACACAGAATAAAATCTTGCATGAGAAAAAAACGAAAGTAATATGTATGTGAGCACTGCGCAGTGCGCACCCCGCATATTATAGCACAAGTACTCTAATTGTGTACGGAGCTTGCTACTCCGTGGAGATAGACGCGTCTCCTAATCATTTATTTATATATATATTATTATTTGATAAATGCAGAGACTCCATCAAGCTCAAGTTTACTCTCTTCAGTCCCTGATGCATTGATGCTTCTTCGTCTTCCATTTGGCGAATTCTAGGGTTTTGAATAATTCAGATAGAGAAGATTTTTTGAATTCTTTTTCTTCATTAAAGAAGTGGTTTTCAGAAAGAGAATGAAGCTGGAGATCTGTTTATAAGGAGCTGCAGGAGATCCTGATCTCTTTCTTCTACCTGCAGATCTGTTTCTTTCTTAATCCTTGTACGTGGTTCCTCTTCCTTTGAGGATTAGATTGGTTTGCTGTTTTTACTCGTTTTGGTGATATATTTTGATGGATCTTGTGCTTTTTTGGTGAAGTTTTAGCGGTTTTGGATTTTTGTTGTAATTGATAGCTGTGTTCAGTTTTGATCTCTGTGTTGATTGGTGTGTTTTATATCAAGATTTATTTATTTTCTATTAGAGGATCTTGCAGGAATTACGTAAATTTTACAGGTGTTCCTTTTTATATATTTTCTTTCTATGTAAAATGTCGGCGTCTCTTTTGAGCATTAATGAGGATTTTGTAGTGGAAAAATTCAGATCCTGATTCTTGAATACTAAGTTTAGTTACTTTGTCCAAAGTTTGCAAATTTTATGTGCTTCTCAGTGGTTGCTTGTTATATATATAATGTCATCGTCTCGTTTGAGCCTTTTTGAAGATTTTGTAGTGGAAATCGACTATATAAGTCAGATCTTGATTCCTGAAGAGTAAAGTTATTTAATTCGTCCAAAATTTGCAATTTTTATATGCCTGGATTTGTTCGCTTCTGCTTTGGGTTTCGAGAATTAGTACATTGTATAGATTTGGGATCTCAGGTGACCTATCAAATACATGTTTTTTTTTTGTTGTTAGTTAAATTAATTTGAGATCTCAGGTGACCCACTTAAAAATACATGTTTTTCGCTGTAGTTACTTCAATTAATGTGAGATCTCAGCTGACCCACTTAAAAATACATGTTTTCTCTATAGTTACTTCAATTATGTTTTTGTTAAAGTTGGTAGGTGGTGCATTTATCTATGAATTAGTTTAGATTTTATTTGGTTCAATCATTAATGTATTATTTTAGTACTTTTTGAACAAGATTGGATGCTAGTTTTATCCTAGGGCCCAGGCGAATTCTATCTAGCATCATCTCATGGTAATCAGACCCCAAACATTGGATTGTATATGCCTTTTACTCCTTTCTAGGAACTATATATATATATATTGCGTAAGTGGAATTTTTGTTTATCTTAAAATGAAGAACTGCAATCTCACAGTAGTCTTGCCGATGAATCATGCCGAATTGGATTATTTTCATTGGATTTGTTGACTCCGGGAATTCTGATGGTGGAATCAAGCTCCTAGCTTGGATTGATTTCCATATTGGGTTTCAGTGTCAGAGTATGTGAGTGCCCCAGTGGAAAAACTGTCTTTATTTAATCCATTAGGGAAATTACTACGAGATCTTTGACCTGTGGTAAAATATGAGTACAATTTAATCTTTTTCATTTTGAATTAACACCTACCTTAGAACCATTGGCTCAACCTATCCAGATCCAGATCAGCTCGTGGTCCTTGCCTGGTAGTTATTGTTGACCCATAAAATTGTTTCTTTTTTCAATTGCTAAAATAGAGGTGAGCATTTGACATTGATATATAATGACTAAGAGTTGGTAGGGTTATTGTTTGGGCCTGGGTTGGCCTTCATTGACTACCAATATCAGTCTTTTAAAGAGTAATTGCTGTGGTATTTTTAAATCTTAATGGTATCACTGCAACTTCCACTTGAGAGACTGAATTCCCTTACATAGTTGCATTTTTTGATTAATTTTTCTTATTATCTTAGTATTCTTTCTAATGTAGGGCCCCATGATGGTCCCCAGCTGACCCAGGTCAAATTGAGAAGTTGGTTTTACAATTTGCATACTAAAAAATTCCATGTTACAAACTGATTTATGCATGGGGTCCTCCATCAGATTTAGGAATACTACCGTAGAATCACAGCTCTTTTTCTTTTCCCCCATTATACATGCTTTACTAAAATATCCTACAAACTATTTCAGGGACATCATGGCCAACAAAATAAGCTCGGGGGACAGTAGGACTCGAAGTTCGGTTTCTATATTTATAGTCGTTGGTTTGTGCTGTTTCTTCTATATCTTGGGTGCATGGCAAAAGAGTGGTTTTGGTAAAGGAGACAGCATAGCACTGGAGATAACTAAGAATGCCGACTGCACTGCCATGTCTAACTTAAATTTTGAGACCCATCACGATGGTGCAGCCGGTACAATTGATGTTCCCGAATTCAAAGTTGAAACTTTTGAGCCATGCAGTGATCGATACACAGATTACACTCCGTGCCAAGATCAAAGGCGAGCAATGACTTTCCCGAGAAACAATATGAGTTACAGAGAAAGGCATTGTCCTCCTGAGAATGAGAAGCTATACTGCCTTATCCCAGCGCCCAAGGGATATGTGACCCCGTTTCCATGGCCTAAAAGTCGTGACTATGTACCCTATGCGAATGTTCCTTACAAAAGTTTGACAGTTGAGAAGGCTGTTCAGAATTGGGTTCAATTTGAGGGTAACGTGTTTAGATTTCCCGGTGGAGGGACGCAATTTCCTCAAGGAGCAGATGCATATATCGACCAACTTGCTTCTGTTCTCCCCATTGCAAATGGGACAGTCAGAACTGCATTGGACACCGGTTGTGGGGTATGTTAAATTCTACGCATGGCTGCTCAATCCATTTTCACCTCAATTAAAATAATCCATATATGGTATTTATCTTCTTAACGTCTAACAATTGTTGGGCATGCCGATATACTTCACTCTCGTGTCCCCTCTGTGAATCAAGATATTATATAATTATGTACATACGCCATTATTATGTTAGAAATCATAATTTTTTTTTATTTGTATCTGTTTTCTTATGCTTTTATATATATTTTTCTTTTCTTGTTCTTTTAATGCAAAAATTTCACATTATAAAGCATCTGATTTTTTTTATAATAAAATGACTAGTTATTATATATAAAAAAAGCATCCGATAATTTTTTTTTTTATTTATGTGAGACAATATTTATCAGTATTTTGGGTGGCTGATACGTGCTACAATACATAAATTTAATTGGCACTCCCTCTCCATGTACATGCATAATTTGTTGGGGAAATTCTTTATGTGCTATTTACTTTTGTGGTTAGTCTCGTAAGCCTCAGTTGAGGTGTAATTTATCTATAATAGAAAGTCAATTGTTGACCACATTTAATTAAGTTGTATTCAATCCATTGAATTTGGAAATGCATGTAGGTTGCAAGCTGGGGTGCTTATCTCTTGAAGAGAAATGTAATAGCTATGTCATTTGCACCAAGGGACTCACATGAGGCACAGGTGCAGTTTGCTTTGGAAAGAGGTGTACCTGCTGTTATTGGCGTGCTTGGAACCATACGGCTCCCATACCCATCTAGAGCTTTTGATATGGCTCACTGTTCACGTTGCCTAATTCCATGGGGATCAAATGGTGAGAATTTGTTACTAACAAATGTTATTTTGATAGTGTTAATCAGTAACCTTTAAAGATTCACTATTAAACGCTGACTCGACCCCTTATATATATATGGAAAAGGCCTCCGTCCTCCATGGGAGGACGGTCACCGTCCTCCAAGCTTTCACGTGGAGCTCCACGTGGCAGCCAACATATTGTTTCGATGCCACGTGGAGCTCGGGTGCATTGCTTAGATCATCTATGTAAAAAAAAAAATTTTGAAAACCCATCTCCATCGTGTGTTTTTTGAACTGTGAAATGTGGATCAATGAAACCTGTCAAACTTTGACTTGTGGGTTTAAAACGTTTTTTTCAATTTTTTTTAAAAAAATATTGATCTATACCGTCCACTTGTGCTCCACGTGGCACCCAAACAGTGTTTTGGATGCCACGTGGAGCTCCATGAGAATCTTGGAGGACGGTGACTGTCCTCCATTGGAGGACCTAACCGGCTCCCTATATATATATATATGTATGTATATGTATATGTATATGTATATCTTTGCACTGAGTGTTAGCAGCATGTTCTTACAATAAATTTTTAAATTTTCTCTTGGCAGATGGAATGTACATGATGGAAGTGGATCGGGTTCTCAGACCCGGTGGTTACTGGGTACTTTCTGGTCCTCCCATCAATTGGAAGAATAACTACAAAGCATGGCAACGCCCCATGGAGGAACTCCAGGAGGAACAAAGAAAGATTGAAGAGGTTGCTGAGCTTCTTTGTTGGGAAAAGACGCACGAGAAAGGGGAAATTGCCATCTGGAGGAAGAGATTAAATGCTGATTCTTGTCCTGGGAGACAAGATGAGCCCCGTGCTAATATGTGTGAATCCACAGATGCAGATGATGTCTGGTACATACTGATACTCGATATACCTCTATTTGGGTACTATTATAATAAACTAGTTTTATTTGGTTACTAGCAAAGTGCGACTTAAGGCATGTTCACTTCGTAGTAAACTGGATATATTACGCGCGTTATACCTATATTAGGAGAAAGGGTGATTTTTTGGTGTTCATTTCAACGTAAAAATGTGCGTAATAATACAATATAAGTAACATTTAATCTTTTTTTTTACTCGTGATAATAGAAAATCACTTGCAAAAGTTTCAACTGTTCCTTTTTTGAAAGAATAAGTATTAGGCATCCATCCTACGTAGTACGTGCCAATGCTCTTGGTACTTGTCACTCGCACCATTTTTTGAGATGTGTGCCATGCGTAATCAACATGCGTGCCATTGGTTGTTATGCCCAAGATCTCCATTGTCTAATTCTATTCAATCAATGGCTATAGAAAATTAGTGGCTGCCATGAAACTCTTACATATTGTTAATTTTATATGACCTTTGACTACTTTGAATGAGATGATGGAGGACATCATTTCTCATCCCAATTTTCCACTCCATCGATCTTGATATCATGGGCCTACCATCAAATGGCACACATTGATTCCGCATGGCACACATCCAAAAAAAATTATCCGAGGACCAAGATCGTCGGTTCTTGAAGTACCCAATCAACTTTTTTTAAAATTAGTAAGCAGGGGTGTGAAATAGTCGACATTACGCAGATAAAATGTGCCGATGAACACATTTTTTCGGTTGTAAATGGGTAATTACAATTCATCTTTTAAGATATTACATGTAATGTCCTTTATACCTGTAATCACATTACATCGACTTGAACGTGCCGTTACATAGGAGTGCATGATCGAACAAATTTTCTAAGGTTATTGTTATGGTTATGATTTTTATTAATTTTTTCGTTTGGTTTATGGTTATTGAATTGAAGTAGCCCAAACTTGATACATACATGTTTATTTGGTTGCAACTGCTTTGCTGTTGCAGTGGCTTACTAAATAAATCAGAGTTGAAATTGGTGTGTGTGTGTATATATATATATAAATAATTAACCAAAATGTTATTGGAGATTAAATTAGTACAAATTATGACAGAAGCAAAGAATTTGTCAATACAAAGTGTAGTAACCATAGCGCCCATACAAAAGAGACCATAATTTTATGTAATTAGTACACTGACGCGAGACGGGAACCATAAAATGCGTGAATAATGATTTAATGCAAATTTGCTGAAATTAAAAAGATTAAAATAACCTTAATCACAAAATTATCTCAATACCTTAGGGTTATGAGAATTTAGATAGGTAGATCACGCGAGATCCGGTTAGGGTCCAGTCTGATGCCCAAGTCCCGTTAGTTTTCAGGCTTGGGTGTTCGTCATCGATCCGATATAGATTCACTAGTTCTCATAAGGGTTGTGAAATTGAGTAGATTTGATGGTTTAGATGAAAACTAGGGTTTTGGGTTGAATTAGGGTTTCGAGGTCGTTGAACGAAAATTGATTAGGGTTTAAAAAATAAAACAGAGATATAGAATAGTAAAGATAAGAAAGTAGATAGCAAGAGATAAACGAGAATCACTCTCTTGGCCTCACACCAAACCCATCACGGGGAAGAAAACTCTTCATTCAAGCGAAAGCTCATTCAATAATATTCAAAAACTAAGTAAAAGTGTTTATAGGCTTCCTTTGTATAACAACCAAATAATAATTCGAAATAAGAGTGTCCTAAAATAATAAAGATTAAAAAAAGGTAATTTTCGCAAGAAAAATAAAATTTCGTTGTTTGACGGAACTCTTCATGAACGTCTATAATGGGGCCACGGACATGGACTACCACGGACGTCCGTGAATGGTCACGGACGTCCGTCCCTCAAAACAGTGAGACCTCATTTTCCGGATGTCCGTACTGGGGCTACGAACGTCTGTCGCCTGATGACGTTTTTTGCCTTCGTTTCTCCCTTGAAGCTGTAGCACTCGAGCCTCCTCTTCGTTTCTTTTGACGCTGGTAAAAACGATGCGGTCCAAAACCGATATTTTAGAACGCATGTTTGGATCGTGATCGAGTCAAACGAAGAAATTTAACAAGGAAGAAGTGGACCCATAAATGACCATTCAAACGGCTCGTGAAGCAAAGTTCGCCAACATATGACGAACGTCCGTGGCTTCAGGACGGACATTCGTGAAAATAAGGGCGTTCTGGAATTTAAAGCAAGGACATCCATGACCATGGACGTCTGTGCTCAAGGACATCCGTGAGCATGAACATCCGTGGTCATATGACGGGCGTCCGTAAGACGCGTTTGAGATTTGGCGGAATAACGGATTTTGTGGCGGAACTTGCCATTTTGAGTTTTATTTATTTTGGGACTCTTTTATTTCGAGTTTCATGTTTGTTTAGGGTTTTCTTAGCCTATATAAAGGCTTGTAAAGACATTATTAGTAGTTTTTAATTAATGAAAATTTGAGAGTTGCTTTTGTGTAAACCTTAGAAGACTTGCGATGAATTTTCAACTGAGGGAGTGATTCCTTCAAACTTGAGGAGTGGATCTTCATTTATCGTACGACTTAGTGCGAAGCTGACGTACAGCCTTGGTGTGAGGCCTCGGAATTGTTGGTGTGAAGCCGACAAGCCTCTTTGGAGCGAATCCGGAGATCTTCTATCTTATTCTTTTTTTAATTTTGTTTTAATCAAAAGTTGAAGAACCCTAATCAATCATTCCGCGCTGGATTTACGTTATTTTAGGGTTGGTGTGCCATCCGTCCTGCGTCATACAACTTTGTATTGTGCACTTGAGTTCTCTCTCTTTCTCTTTTTATCATTGCACTAGTCAATATATTGGGAAAAAGGAGAATAACAGGAGAGCTAAAACAGGATGCTTACTCAAAACACCTAAACAAAGGTCAAAAAGGGCAACCAACAACAGAAAAACAGGCCCATACTCCTCCCACCAGGCCCCAATATAGGTAGAGGACAAGCAACAGAAACTAGCCCGGATGTTCAACCATGTTGTACTCCCCCCCACAAAGAAAAAAAGATAGGAATAAAATAAAAAGTTCAAATGTTCAATTTTCATTAACCACGTAGGTGTAGAGGAGAGGAGTGATGTCTTTCTAGGGCACAAGAGGGGCGATATCTTGCTGGGTCGTCGGATGGGAAAGTAAAAAGTAAAAGAGAGAAATGGGTATATAACTTAGAAAAATCTAAACAAGAAAAAATATTCACCACAAAATTCGCCGAATATTCGGCAATGAGACGTAGCGGAATCAGTCAGCATACCCTTGATTCCCTGATTTTTTTCCGTTTTTTTCTTCTTCAATAATTCAGAGTATTTTGAAGCTATGTTAGGAAGGAAGCCTTCACTTACACTGAAAGATCCATGCACTAATCTTTCAATAAAGTCAGTATTCTCTTCTGCAATTAGTTAAATGCCATGAGATTGGAGTTGAACTTTTTTTAGTGCAAATCTGCAATCAAATTGTTCCATCTTGTTTAGTTTCAAGCGTTCAAGAGAAAATATGCAGGGCACTTTTGGTCATTCGTTTATTAGAATTCTAGGGTAGTTTGAAATTTTCTTAGGTCAATTTCGTCAATTAGGTTGGTATATTAAATAAGATTCAATTTGACTCTATCTTGGAAATTTTTTATCTAGTTAGTTGTAGCATTGATTAGTAAATTGAGGTGGTCTAGTAAGTTTTACTTGTGGTTGTAGTTGGAAGTGCATATAAGAAATTGGTCCTTATTTATGTTCAAATTTAAAATAAGGGGCATCCTTAATCTCTGGTTCATCACAAAATTCGGCGAGTATTCGGAAATGAGAAGAGTTACTTGAAATATTAGATGAATCATTTGGCATACCCTTGATTTACTGATTTTTTCCTTTTTTTTTTCTTATAATTCAGAGTATTTTGTGACTGTTAGAAAGCTTTCACTTACACTGAAAGATCCATGCTCTAATCTTTCAATGAATTCAGTATTATAACATTGGCATGTCTATTTTTCTGTCATTATTCATATCCTCAAATTTATTTTCTGGTCATATTTTAGGTACAAGAAAATGGAGACATGCGTAACCCCCTATCCAGAGGTTAAAAGCCCAGATGAAGTTGCTGGAGGGGAGTTGAAAACATTTCCAGAAAGGCTTAATGCTGTTCCTCCCAGGATAGCTAGCGGAGCTGTCCCCGGGGTCTCTATTGAGTCGTATCAAGAGGACAACAGATTGTGGAAGAAGCATGTAAGAGCATATAAGAGGATTAATAAATTGATAGACACGGGGAGGTATCGCAACATGATGGATATGAACGCAGGTTTTGGAGGTTTTGCAGCGGCACTGGAATCTTCAAAGTCATGGGTTATGAATGTTGTGCCTACTGTTGCTGAGAAAAATACTCTGGGTGTTATATATGAGCGAGGTCTGATCGGCATATATCATGACTGGTAATTTAAAGTTCTTGGCGATGTTTTTATTTTTATCATCACCCAAATCGTCATATATTAATGGGATAGTGGCTCATGATTTACATTATGTATACATCTCATTAAATATCTCAATTGGCTCTCTAAGATTTCCCTTCACTTATATATATATATTATTAATATTTTTTTTTTCTTAAGGTCGTGCCGCTGTATTGGAATCTTTAGAAATTGACGTGCCAAACATCTATGGCACCTTGACACTTGGCACCATGCCATGTGTCTAGGAAACACTGTTTCACAGTGCTATTTTTGTTTTCCTCATTTTGTTATCAGTATCTAATATGCTTTTTTCTTGGCTTGATATAGGTGTGAAGCCTTCTCCACTTATCCAAGGACATATGACCTTATACATGCTAATGGTGTTTTCAGTTTGTACAAAAACAAGTAAGTCTATGGGATCCCGATTGTGTACTGTATAAATCACACCGCATTTGCAAGAAAAACTGCAATTCTTCTGAAATCCCTACATACGATTATGATACTTGCCTAAAAGTGTGTATTTAAGTATCAAATATATATGGAAAAAGGAACCCTAGATCTCATCCTATGGTTGACCTCTGGTCCAGGGTTCCTTCTTCGGTGCCGCGTGATACCCAAATGTCACATGACACCTGTTCTTCCTAGGGTTCACCACTCCTCCATAGGGTTTTTTAGAAAAAAAATAAGATTTTTTTTTTTTTTTTATAACATCACTGATTCATGAAACAGTTCACTGTTCATTTTAAAACCATTGGCACGATATGTTTTATTCATTTATGGCAAATGGGACAATGGGTTTGAACCCATACTAGGGTGGTGGGTTCAAACCCCAGATCACATGCCACGTGGCATGCGATTCCAAAACAACACCTGTTTTGGGATCATGTGTCATGTGGCATATGATCTATGAAAACAAAATATAAAAAAGATTTTTTGGTGGTCAAAACTATGGTCAAAGTTTTGGTACTGCCCACACATTTTGGTGCATTGAAAATTTTTCCTCTTAGACCACATTTTGGATGATGGATGTGCATCGGATCATGCCCAAAATTTTGGGGTGGTCTCTAATCGTCCTTGGGCAAGTGGCCATAAAACCCGATCCCTCCGAAGGATGCCACATGGACCCCAACTAATTCAAATCCAGCACCCCGGGGTGGGTTTGAACCGATAGTCCCGGGCGTCTCTATTTATTTACTTTTGAATGATGGTCAATATTTAAAACCATTTTTTACTCATATTTTAAACATTTTTGGCATGGTGGCCAATGTTTTATTTATTTATTTTTCAATGGTTTTGGATCGACTATGCACATGTCTAGTGGCATCCAATATGTGCTTGGGTGCCACATGGCTCTCAACTGGTTTATTGGGGTTATTTTCCTGTCAACATAAGCCAAAATACCTTAACAAACCTAATTAGTTAGGTTTAGTGCCACTCACATTCTCGACTTTAACGTAAACTTTGGATTCTGTCTCACATAATCCAATGAAAACGAAACAGGTGTAAACCGGAAGACATTCTTTTGGAGATGGATCGTATTTTGCGGCCAGAAGGCGCCGTCATATTCCGAGACGAAGTGGATGTACTTATCAAGGTAAAGAAGTTGGTGAGCGGGATACGATGGAATACTAAAATGGTGGATCACGAGGATGGACCCCTCGTGCCTGAGAAGATACTGGTTGCTGTCAAACAATATTGGGTTGCCGGAGGAAACAGCACGTCAACCATATGATCATGAACAAACAGCTGTATCACAAGCAAGAATTCATGCAAAATTTCATTAGCGAGCACTGCTGATCTCCCCTGAATTGGTGGTCTACGGCATCTAGGAAAACTCACATGATTGTTCGCTGGCCACTGCAAGATCGAGTCACTCAACCCGGAGGTAATTTAACTGATAATTATATTTTTTTCAAGCGGCATTTCACGTGTATCTAGATCGTAGATTACGTTATTTATGATTTTGTTATTGCTATTTCCTTCTCTTTCTTTTTTGAAGCTAATGTTGCAAAACTTGGTGACTGGTTTAAATAAGCATTTAATTAAGGTTTTGTAGACCTCTCAAGATTTGTAAAAAAGTGGTTCTGCTCTTTTTAGTTATTGATCTGTGACCTAAAATCATGTTTCTGTTCATCCTTGATTAAAAACCATCGACGCCATTAAAGTTTTTGAGTATCCCATTTGTTGGCAAAGTTGAATAAAGTCTCTTCCAATCTAACTTTCGATCACCTCCTTTGTTTTGGTAGCTCCCAAATCTAGTTAGCTCATGGATTTAGTTAAGTGATTGGTCTGTTTATAATACCAAAAAGAATAAGGGTGTAACCGTGTGACTGCTATGGTTATGCACTTCAATAGGGACATCAATGGTCTATATGTAAGTGAAATGATCGGGTGGTTCCAATCCATTCCTCATAGATGCGATTCATTGGCTGAGATGTGCCATTGATAGGCTGCCAATTGAACTATTTGTGTTGATTAACAAACAAGGGTTGGCACAATGGACAGGACTACGCCTCAAGGAGCAGAGGTCCCTCCACCCCGTGTTGGCTCCTACTTACCTGGTTTGTGTGATGTGCTGGTGTTGCATGCATGGTTTTAGTTACCGGCTATATCCGATACATATCGGCAGATATGTATTGGGTTAGGCCCCATCCGAGTCGATATAAACTCTTGATTTAATATAGGGTTGAAAATCGGGTCAAACATGTCAAATATCTGCCCATATTGGGTCATAATGGCCCATATGTATCGGATGTGACTCCGACAAAATGTCAATAATGCACCTTGGAAATTTTTTTATTATAGATTTGTATTTTTTAAACAAAGAAAACTGCTTACATATCGGCTGATTTGGCCGATTGGCCAGGGATCCATCCGAGATGCCCATATAACTCGGACGTTGAATCCCTCGTTGCACTTAGCCCATGGACTTTGTCGGTGTTCTAAGAGGGTGGGGTCCATAAAAATTAAAAAAAAAAACCTTTTTGGGCTAATTTAATGTGTGCCATGTGGCATAAAATTGACTATCATGGACAAATGTGTAGAATTGCAGAGTTGGGTCTCACTGAAAATTAGGGCAATATGATCTTTTTGTTTTCTTCAACTTTGTCTCCTCGTGCTTTTCGGTGGTCCTTGTCCATATTTTAATGTGCTCATATATGGTAACTGACCATTCCATACCGAAAATTGGATGGATCACTTTATTTGAAATGTGGAACCATTTTTCATGTGTGCCCTGTGATCCAAAGAGCATTATCTGTAGTGTACGAAAAAAATATTTCTATCATATGATTTAAAGTAGTGAGCCGCTAAAAATGACTCGGCTAGACTTGATTTGAGATATTCCCAAGGTAATAATTCACTTTAAGAGAGTTTTGATTGCTTTAAATCATATAATGGAGATGCATTTTTATGCAAATCTTTTACCCAGTGAAATTTTGTATCAAGCCCTTCAAATCATACAACACATTTGATGAAACCAAATTGCACATGCTCAGAATTTGTGACCCATTACATAACATGTCAGTTATCGTATATGAGCCCCATTCCAATTTAGAGTTGGTATATGGGTCAATTTACCTCTGCCAAACTGCCTGGTCAAACCTCGGATTTATGGCCAAGTTACTAAAAAATCTATTGCGGATTTGAACATCAATGATATGGTTAATGACCTATCATTTGGCTAATAAATACTCTTAGGTTTGACCAGCTTGCCAGAGGGAGCATTTGGTCCATGGAGGGGGAGGGGGAGGGGGAGGGGGAGGGAGCTCAGGCCCTAATAGTAACTCTACTAGGTAAGCGGCTGATCCTAGATCCCCTCCTAGTAGCTCTATTAGGTAAACGGCATGAGCATCAAGTACTCTTGGTACTCGAGTCACATTTTAAATGTGAGCCACATGAAATCATGTGTTCTTTTTGTGATATTATATGGAGATCCAAAGTGTAAAATATTAGGACGAAAAAATAATCTCCATCTTCTAATTAATTTTAGATAGTATTTAACTAATTTCAATTAAATGATGGAGATCACTTTTCAGCCAATTTTTTGACAACAAAGATTTATAAAATCATGAGGCATTAGAGTGCAAGTTTTGCTCTAAAACTGAAAATGATTGAAAATCCAGCCCACCGAACTGGACCAAAACTAATCCAAAACTTTAAAAAACCCAAACTGATTCTCAATCATTCGGTTTCGAATTTTGATAGCCAAAATGAAAATAGAACTAATTTTCTACTATTGTAAAATCAAAAGAAAATAAAAACAAAATAAAAAGACTTTAATATGTTGTAATTAGTTCTTCAGGAACTCTATATCACTCATTTCATTTGAGTTGTTCTCATACTCCTACAAGATTCCCTTATATAGAATTATAATGTGAAAATATGAAAAGTTGAAAAAAAATGAACGATTGAGAGGATGCATACATATTGTCATAATTTCAAAAGAAATACATAATAATGGACAAGAATTCTAAAAGATTACATAAATGTGATTAAAAGTTTTAAGAGATGAAAATTAAATGGTCATCCATCATAATAAATATATTTATAGCACCTCCCCCCTTGGATGATCATATACAAAGAATATATGCACCGTTAAAACCTCGACAAAAAAAATTAAATGGGAAAAAAACCTGTGATGAAAAAGAGTACATTATGCTTGTGTCATAGAATACTTTAATATTGCCTCATTAAAACCTTGTCAAGGAAGACTTTGTAAGAAAAAGCCTTAACGAAAATGAATAATATTTGAGGGTTGACCAAATGCAAGTTGTAATGGAGAGTATTTATGATAAGCAGTTAATCCAGTCTGATCTAATGATGTACTATATAATATCACATGTTCCCAAGTAGAAATGTAGTTTTGTTCGCAATAAATTAATGTCGTTTAATAAATGATTTAGCTAAACCATTCTAAGTATGAGTATGTGCAACGAATGTTCAACATTAATCTCGATTGACATACAATATTCATTAAAGACTTGGATGAAAATTCACCGACGTTATCTAAACAAAGACGTAATTGGATAATCAGAAATTGGGCACGTAATTTAATTATTTGGGTAAAAAGTCTAGCAAATGTAACAATAAGAGCATAAATGAGACAAACATGTGACTACCTTATTAATGCATCTATTAATACCATAAAATATCTAAATGATCCACATAGTAGATGTATTGGTCCACGTATATCTCCATGAATTCTTTATAAAAATGATGGAGATTCAATAATTATTTTAGAAGGGAATGATTTTACAATTAGTTTACCTTCTGGACAAACAATTCATAAATAATCATTTAGTAAAAGAATTTTTTGATTCTTTAAAAGATGTTCATGTGATTTCTCAACGATTTGACGCATCATAATTGATTTCAGATGTCCAATCATGCCAAAGTATAAAAACTTTTGGATCAGAGTACTTTAAGTGCATCATAACGTGTGATTTAGTTATTCTTATAGCACATCTGAGGCATGAAAAATGGTATATATTTTTTCCAATATATCCTTTTGAGTGACTTTTTATCTACACAATTTCAATTGTGAGATGATTTTAAAGCATGCAGAGTTGTACTCGCAAACAGTCTTCAAATCTTGCAACCTCAGGTGCATTAAGTCGTAACAATTTTTCGAGAGGATTACAGTCTTCTAGTACTCGTATCTCTTCTTTAAATTATTCCACAAAATGAAGAGAACATTTACAATAAGGTATTCAATTTTTAATTCTTCATGTAGATAATAGGAAATAAAAATCATGACTTTAACATGATCGTGCTGGGATGTTTGATTTCCTACCTTAATAGCACTTCAAGGTTTATAGCCTCAAGATGGATCTCAACATTAAAGATTTAAAATATGTAATTGTTGTCATAAACATCAAGAGTGACGAACTCAATTTTTGTAAGATTTGACATTGTCTATAACAAAAATATATTGAGAATTATATAAGTCATTTAAAATATAACGAACTAAAATTATCAAATATTTTTAACATTAATATGATAATTTTCTAGTTCATATTGTCTCATATGAAATATATTCGCATGCTACAATATGATTTTCACCACTTTAAATAAATATTAAAAAGAACATAATAATCAACAAATTAGATTGTGAATTTGTTAAATCATAAAGAAACAGCTTGCTAACAAAGAATACTACACCGATAGCTTTTGACACACGGATAAAAGACCCAACAATTGATTGGAGCTTCATGCCGATAACGTATTATAAAAACAAAAGAAAATAATGACAAAATAAAGAGACTACAATATATGTAACTAATTCTCATAAACTTTATCATTCAATGCAATGGTTATATACTTCCACAAAATTCCCTTATATAGAATTACAATATGAGAATGTGAAAAGTTAAAAGAATATGAAGGGTTGGGAGGATACATGCATATTGCCATAATTCTAAAAGAATTATATAGTTATAGATAAAAATTCTGAAGGACTACATAAATGTGATTAAAAGTTCTAAGAGATTAAAACTAAATAGTTATTCATCATAATAAATATATTTATAACATCCACAAACATTATTTACAATTAATACTTTGGTAGAAATGTTTTCTACTAAATCTTCTCAAAAAGTTGAATACCAGACTCCTATGTTCTCTTGGAAATGTTTTTTAAGAGGATTTATATTAAAAATAAAACGTATTATAACCAATTGTAGGCTTAGAAGATTGACCCAACACAAAAAATATTCATAAAAAAATAAAAATAAAAATAAAAATAAATACACCGAAACTATTTTTCGTTTGTTTTGATCTTTCAAAATTTAATTGAACCGAACCGGAAACCGAAATTTTCAGATTCGAGCCAATCACCCCTCTGGGACACCTGGTATTCAGAGATATCGTTATTTCTTTTCCTTTTTCCAATTTTTTTTTAAAACAAAACTGGTATCGACCGATAGGTATCCACCTAAAGACTAGAGGTGCCATCTTGACTGAAAAGAAAGGTGCTTGACTGCATGTTTATCCTTTAAAAGAAAAAAGTTATCATTATTTTGTCACAATCCAAAACTTTGGAGACAACTTTAAGGGTCCGTTCGGATATGGGGAAAAAGAAAAGAAAAGACAGGAAGGGAAAGAAAATATGTTCATTTCCTGTGGTTGGCAACCAAAATAGAGTGTTAGAAATGGGCGGAAAAGAAACTCCTTTTCCCCACCTTCGAAAATTGCAAATCCTTCTAAAATCTTAAGATTTCATCTTTTCCGATGGGAAAGATACTCGGGATCTTTGAGTGCCACCAAAACATCTAATTGAAATAAAATATCTCTCATTCGTTCCCCCCCCTCCTCTCTCTCTCTCTCTGTTTCTCTCTCCATAATCTCTCTTATCTTTCTCTCTCCACAAATCTTCTCTCTCTCTCTCTCTCTAATTTTTTATTTGGTGTGTTGTGTACGCTAAAGATGGTGTTCCCCTTTCCCTTTATTTTTTAAGAGATTATTAAACAAACCAAATGCCTGAAAACGATGAATTCCAATTGATTTCAAAAGAGCTGGAATTCATAGGATCTTCAAATCCATTTCTACCTTTTTCCCGAAAAACATTCAAACAGAGCCTAAAAATTTAAAAAGAAACAAAATTTGAAATGAGAACTTGGAAGAAAATGGGCAGAAACAGGAAGAAAAAGAAAACTGAAACTATGAGCTGGGTTCTAAATGTTTATAAAGGATCCCTATTCGTATAAGCTACAGATTGGTTCTCAAAAGCATGATTCAGTCAAGATTATAGATCTAAAATAGAAAATTTTCATTGACGAAAGACAAATATAAGACGGCACCATCATAAAAAAGAAATAATATAAGAAAGCAACAGATGCATACAAGCATAGTAACCAAGTTCAGATTCGGCAACCATTGGTGTCAGTTCATTTTAACTCTGGATAAATTCAGAAAAATGCATTAAAAACATGCATTTTTCCTAATATAGCATGTACCATAATGATAAAATATTACGTAGTAAACATGCATTAACAATTAACAATCATTAAAAAACAACATGAAGTATGAATAAAACATGTACCATAAATGATAAAATATTATGTAGTAAACATGCATTAACAATTAACAATCATTAAAAAACATGAAGTATGAATAAAGCATATATCATAATGATAAAAATTCAAAATTTTTTGAGAATCAGCCGAATCAAGTGAATATTAAAAAATTCGGCAGACCATCTATTCAAAAAATTTCCAAAATTTTGATAATTCAGATAATTTTGCGACAGAGCTTACAAGTTTCCATTGTGAATACCATACATAAACGGGGTTCATCAAAGACATTAAAATGCTGCCTTGAATCTGCATGTGACATAAGGCAAGCCAATCTGAGTTGGGAGTTTGGTTCCAAAGCTTTATATGCTAGACAGTTGACTACTGATTTGTTCATTTGTTGGACAAGTTTTCACAAAAAGGATAATGGGGGCGTGGGGTGTGAACATGTGACCGTTCCACGTTTACGCTACATGATATTTTTTGAGGAATCTACCAACGCAGTAGCTCATATTTAAGCCCCAAAACACGCTCATCAGTAGCTCATATTTAAGCCCCAAAACACACTCATCGGTGGATTTGAATTATTTGATCAATGCACTCTAATATGGTCGATTGTGACTATTTTTAACAGTTGATAATAAACTGCACAGATCAGACGATTCCGAGCTCTCATAGATGTAAATTTTAGGCTGAGACGTGCCAGTGATGGGCTACTAGTTGGACTGCCTGGATTGATCAAAGATATGCGCCACATGGCATAGATTGGGCTGTCATTGCCCTACCGTGTACAGGAAGTCAAGCGACTGGATCTCTTGCACAAAACTCTACTAAATATTGATTTTAAAGATTCCTTCTTCCCTTCTATTTCATCATGATAAATGTCTCAGAAGAATACAAAAAAAGAATAATGCTTGAACAATGGCTTTAAAAAAAAAAACCCTCATTTTACCACTTCCGAATCTACTTTATTTGCAGCGCCATTGATTTCCCGGGTGGGTTCCATTTCCAGAAGCTGTTGTTGTTCCTCATCACTTGCTTTTACTTCTGCTTCCAGCTCAACAGCCTTCGGTTTTTTGCTTGTAGACTGCTGATAAAGAACCCCCCCAAGCATGCATATCAACAACCCAACAGTCCCTACAACACTAGAATGCTTGTCCCATATAATAAGATTGATCACAACAGTAAGGAGCTTGTTCACTATACCGAGCACCGTAAAACCAGTTGCCGAAATTGCCCTTCTGCAAGAGAACCCGAAAAAAGATATGGCCAACCCAAACAAGCAAGACAAACCCACCGGCAAAACGACACCAAAAGAATACCAATCTGACTCGTCCGATATCTCATGTTTTATCTTCTTCAACTCTCCCATTATTAGAAGCTCGAAAGGGAAAAGAAATAGGGCTTCTAAATTGTTGTAAAGCACCAAACCCCAAGTGTTGAGCCCTATGGTCATTACCACATGCTTTATATACACAAAATCTATAGACATGCTCACGAGATAAGCCAACGCCCAGCTGTACGCTGTCATCGTGAACTGGTAATCGGTGAGGACATAAAGCACACTCCCACCAAAGATGGTGGCAAGTGACGCCCACGTCCTCATCGACGGCCAGGGTTGGCTTAGGTACAAGGTTTCTCCTACGGCGACAAACATGGGAACCGCTGATCTGAATACTATAAAGGTGTCAACATTGGCATGGAGGAGGAGCTCACTGTTTGTGAAGAGAGATAGGTAGAATATGATGGCTGCGGGTAGGAACCGCCACATGGTTCGTTTCTCGAGGGGGTCGTGCTCTAGAAGATTTAATTGTCCGAACAGGAGAACCCCGAATGCACTCGTGAAGTATTGCAATGCCGTCAAGGCTCCCGGATAAGGGAATTTCATGACAGCCCATTTGTTGATTATTGATAAGAGAGATGCCGAGATACAGTATCCAGCAGCTATTCCGTATACCGATGCTTGTTGGAGTAAGGTTTTGAATGTTTCGTACCAGATCGTTCCGCTTTCCGGGGAGGGTAATGCGACATTTGTGTGTTTGGGCACTTTGTCTTTCAGAGTCTCAGTTTTGATGGACATCTGCCAGAATAGAAAATTGCAGTTATACAGTAATAAGAGCAGATGGAACTTTAGCGCAAAATATTTATTAAAGACGCGGCATAAGTAAACAGCTTGAGCGCCAGCAGCAGGCTCGGGTCAATCTCCTACTGCCAAACTTGTAAAAATGCAATAATATTTTTGAGTGCCAAATCAGTGAACGATCTACAGTGAACATTAACTGATTTGCATGTTCATAACTAACTATTTGGTTCTCTGAGGCTTGACCATTTCAACAGAAGGAAGACTGACCCGAGTGCTGCTGCTGGTGCTCGATTCAAGTACTTAATACCAGCTCATTATTAAATGCCAAGCGAGCTGTATAAAGCATTGTACTGGCTTTCCATAAGCATACAGAGAAGTTTGTGGTTGTACACATGCACAAATATGCACATAAAGATATAGTAACCTGAAAAAGAACTTGATAACTTCTCCATGAAGGAGTTAGACACCAGCCAAGCATAAGATCATTTTCTAAAGCAGTTAAAAATAAGTGATGAAGCATTTGAGTGATGTGCATGGTATCAAAACTCGGCTGACACCGATATGTATCGGTTTCGTCCAGAACCGATACCGATACCACCCCGACACAGGTATTGGGGTGGTATCGGTATCGGTATCAATTTTGGTATCAGACCAATACTGGTCAGTATCGGCCAATACTGTCTGATACAACCAGTTTTTTATTTTTTTACCTTTTTTTCAGTTTCAATAATATACATATACATATATATATATATATATATATATATATATATATATTGAACATAGGAAAAGGAATCAATTATTTGGACAGAGTCTCCATTTGCTCAAGGCGAGGATGGTGCATGGAGTTAAGCCTCACTCTGTTATGCAATAATTTTGGTAGAGTGACACCTTAACAACGAGGCAAAATGAGACTATAAAAGAAAGAAAAAAAGTAAATAAAAGAAAAGAAGTAGAGAGAGATTGAGAGAGAGCTTTATCTTGACTGGAACTTTATCCGAGAGCTTAGATTTAAGGGTAAAAGTAAGGGGGTATGATAAATCTATGGCTCTAGGTTTAAACTAGGGCTGGAGTATCTTCACTGTACTCCAACATCCAGATGGAAGTCTACTTGGCCACTCAAATACTGTCTTGGTGCCACATTGAGCTTCAGCAGCCTGTATAGATCATTTTTTAAAAATGAATTTGAAACTGAGTTTTAAAATTAAAAGTCAAATTTTGATTGTGATTCAAAGATCTAGAGTTTACGACCCTAAAAATGCATGGTGGAGATGTTTTAGAATTTCTTTTTCAGAAATGATTTAAATAACGATACCATGCTCCATGTGGCATCCAAAATATGCTTTTACCATCACGTGAACTTCCATGTAATTGTTGGAGTACGATGAGGGTACTCTACCTGCAGTACCTTCCCGACTTCCTATATATATATATATATATATATATATATATATATATATATATATATATATATATATATGGACTGATACCGTATCATCCGATTCCCAATAGCGATACTGACATCTTGGTCATGTGCATAAGTATATATGAATTGCTAATCTACTAATAAATAATGACAAAACTTTCAATTTGTTCATGACAACATAGTAAATGGCGTATGCTTCCTAGATCTTTATAGAGTTTTTTTTTGGGAGGGGTTGATTCCTTGGTTATGGAGTGTGTGTGAAGAGGACGATGCTTGGTGGGCTACTGGTATAGTGGCAAAGTATGGGAAAGGTGAGAGGGGATGGGGAATGAAGGCCCTAGAGGATGCTTAGTTTATGGTTGGTGGATGGGAGGGTTAAATATTTGGACGAGCTTTGAGGAGGGTATTAGCTTTATTCCGGGAATGGGCGATTCCGTAAGCTTCTATATAGCTGGTGCGGTGATAGTCCATTTTATGAGGAGGCTTCCCTTGCTTAATCTTGCTAGGAACAACAATGTAAAAATTATGGACATGCAAGATGGGACCCGAAATGATATCGTAGGAATTTAAAGGATTATGAGGAGAGTGAATTTTTAGAACTTCTAGAGGAACCATGTAGGATGAAAGTGGATGGTGGTAGTCGGCAAGATAAAAGGATATGGCGCGGGGAAATGTCAAATGTCGGAAAGATTTACTCTTAAATCTTTATGTAGATATCTCACAAGAAGACCCTAATCGATCTCCCTTGGATGGTGTTGTGGAAAATGGGTCTCCCTGCGAGTAAAATTTTTGGCATTGAAGTTAACTTGCGATCAACTTTGTAAGAGGGCATGGTGGTCTAAGATGTGTATTCTACGGGGAGAGGAAACAACTCTACATTTATTTTTTGGCTGCTCTTTTGCTCAACAAATGTGGGATTCATTCTTGGATTTTTTTGGGGTATCCATGCGACTCAGAGAATCGGCCGCTAATATCCTTGCTGAGTGGACTGACTAGGAAATTTGGAAAGAAGCCATCTTGTGGCGGCTGCTTCCGATGGCAATTTTCTAGGAAATTTGGAAAGAACGAATATGAGATAATTTGACAAGAAATTCAGTACATGTAATGAGGTGGAAGACTCAGTGTTCAAAGACCCTTTTGGGCCCAAATGTTCCACCTCATCGATGGAAGAGATAGTTATGGAGTGGGAGCTGCACCAGAGTTACTTAATTTTCCAGACGGTCTCGCCAAATGTTGTAAGAAACAGGATCATCTGACCCTGATCCCAACTTGTTTCAAAGCAGTATGCACCAGAGTTACTTAATTCACCACTGGACCCGCTGAATCGTGAACTGGTTCACTCTGAGCCAGTTTGCCATTCCATTCGGTAGGATTTGCTGTAATAGGGAGAACTGGGCAAATTTTAATCTTAGGTAAAAAGACTTGGAGGTGAGGACGGTTGAACCCTCGACTTATAAACATTCTACGTCCACCCATCTCACTTGCTTACCTAGTAAGCAACCAACTGCTCTTGTACAAAACGGGAACTTTATTATCTATATACTTAATTCCTTTTAGCTTAACAAAAATATAAAATAATAAATAAATAATATTTAACATTAAAAACTCACCCTACCCCTAGCGAATCTGGTCTGTATGGGAGTAGCGAATTGCGAATTACGAACTCGAATTCGAATCGAGTGAATTCCGAATTAAGTAACATAGGTATGCACATATTACTCTCAATCAGTCTACAGTTTTATGCGTGTGTTCACCTTCATGATCTCAACCAACCAACTTATCACTATTCTAGGGACAGACTTCATGCCCTTTTTGGATAATGCAACTTGGTTAGGTAATCCAAACAGAGTGTGAAGTTTAAGATACACTAAGCAACTTACGCGTCTTACTTCAAATCTCACAATTCTATACCCAGGGTTCTAACCAAGGTAGTTAAGGCGGTATGGCGAGGCCATGGCAAAGCCATATATTAATTTATTTTAATATTTTTATTATTTATTAATCATTAATATATATTTTAATTTTCTACTATTTTTAATTTTTATATTTTTTATAGAGGAAGATTGGAATGACCATCTTATGATATTTTCATGATTTCAAGATCAATTGTGAGGAAGATTGGAACGAAAAACGATCTTTGTTAGTCTGATTCAAAGCGTCAACGGTCAATTGTATCTTATGGGAAATATTCAACATATAGTGGGGGGTTAGTAGCAGCCCCCCCCCCAAAAAATATATATATAAAAACCTGCGTTGAGAGAGAGAGAGAGAGTGGTTGCGATAAAGACTAGAGAGTTTCCTACATATGATGGATATAACTTATCAAACATAAGTTATAATACAAATATAACTTATAAGTTTTATAATTTATAAGATTATAACTTACATGTTAGTAGTTACAAAAGAAAATTTTAAATAGCGGTCATGGCAACGCCATTTCGTCATGGCGTTGCCACATATCCATTCTTGCCATATAAGTTCACATGGTGATTTGCCTCGCCATTTGCCATGGCGACGCCATGGCCTCGCCTTGACAGCCATGGTTCTAACATAGCTTTTTGTACTTAAATGTTGTTGCTCCACTTTGACACCTGCGGTTTCTAATATCTAAGGTTAGGGCTCTCAATGGGCCGGGTCGGATTTTGGTCGACATCTGGCCCGGAAAAAGTGGTACTTTTTATCAAGCAAACCCGGCCCGATATCCGGACCGGGCTAAACATGTTGCAACCCGGATCAATCTGGGCCAGGCTTGGGTTGAGTGTTCCAACATTTGGCCCATAGCCGGCCCGAATATATATCCTTTTAAAGTTATAAAAAAAATTCTTTTTTATTAAATATAATTTAATTAAATGCCCTAAGATTAACCGTTTTCTGTTATAACCATTGTGCAATAAACTAAATTGAAATATTTGAATAAAAGCATATACTCGAGCCTCTATAATGTTAATATAATTATTTAATTAAAAATTTAACCTTCTTCAAACCTTTATTAGAAAAAAAAAAAACAGCCTAAGCCCAACTAACTTTTATTAGAAAAAACAGCCACAAAAAAATAGCCCAACCAAATTTTATTAGAAAAAAGTAGCCGAAAAAAAGCCCTGAAAAATTCCCAAGCCCGGCCCCTATTGAGTACATTGCAGCCCGGGTTAGGGCCAGGCTGAAAATTTTGGGAACCAGGTCCGGGTAGGTTAGGGTCAGGTTGAACACCAGCCCGGCCCTAATCCGGCCCATTGAGAGCCCTATCTAAGGTTAAACCCAAAAAATGATGCCATCAATCCAATCCAAGGATCGAAATTCCGGACTTTGTTTCAGTTTCGATGGGGATCAAAACCGAAATTTTGGACAGAAAATTTCAAGACCATACAAAAAACCTGAAATTTACAGATTTCGTTTCGGTTTCGGTGGGGACCGAAAGTGAAGTTTTTGACCGAAATTTCAGTCATTTCAGCCAAAATTTCGAACCTTGATCAAATCTACTACCCAAAATTTGATACTTCTGATTTCATGGTTTCCAAATTCCAACTCAAGAAAGAGATCATTTCAATACCTATCACCATGAAAACGGATGGAAAAAAGCAAATCAAGGCACCTTGACCTATCAAAGTAGTGAAAATTGAAAACAGTTGAGAACAGTCAAATCACAGAACTAAAGGAAACCCGAGTCATATCAACCAGTGGCGAAACCACGTGAGGGCAAGCGCCCGCACTCAAACCCAAAATAGCAAAAAAAAGTAACTTAAAACCCAGTGCAGTCTCTCTCTCTCTCTCCTAAACCCGACGCCCACCACCTCTCGATCTCCTCTCGCCCACCTGATTCTGACGCTTGTGATGCCTCCTCCTGCCGTCAGCCACCTCGACACCTTAAAAATGGTATCTCTCACTCCTTCGCCCACCACCTCTCGATCTCCTCTCGCCCACCTGATTCCGACGCTTGCGATGACTCCTCCTGTCGGCAGCTGCCTCGGCGCCTTAAAAATGGTATCTCTCACTCCTTTTCTTCTTCTTCTCCTTCTCTCTCTCTCTCTCTCTCTCTCTTCCATCTGATTTTCGTGGCAGCGTCCCCTCCAATCCACCCTCTCCGTTTCTCTCTCGTCTCTCTATCTATCTCTCTCCTCTCTCTCTGTGTACTTCTTTAAACTTTGAATCACCCTGTGGCACTAATTTCTCTCTCCCTTTATCTCTCTCTCTCTCTCCTATCCTCTCTTCTTTATTTATATATTTATATTTTTTAATACAGTTTTTTTTCTTAGGGTCTTGATTGAATTCAGATTATCAGAGTATCTTATTTAAGAGGGCTTGTGACGCTTGTTATAAAATTTAGTCGAATCACAAAACATTTCATCGGATTGCATGCTAAATTGAAGATAAATTTAATTCTATTTAATATAAATTTGATTTCATTATAATTTGATGTAGTTCTATTTCGCGATCATGATGACGATTTTCAAGATTGAGATTAGGGATCTAAATCCCTAAACCCTAAGTTCCTAAGTCTTAAACCCTCAATTTTGTAAATCTTAAATCCCTAATTTCCCAATTCTCTATTTTCCTAAACCTTAAATCCCTAAACCCTTCCGCAATTCCCAACCCCTATCTAATTTCGTAAATCCTTTCGCAATGAAGTCCCTAAACCTCAATTTCATAAACCCAAGTCTTAGTTGCTAAACCTCAATTTCGTAAATCCAATTCTTAGTCTCTAGAAACCTCAATTTCGTAAATCGAAGTCCTAGTCCTTTCACAATCCTAAAGCCCTAATTTCCTAACCCTAAACCTCAATTTTGTCAATGTCTTGTTAATAAATATTTCTTTTTTTTAATGTAATTTTAATGAAAATTATGTTTTATAATATTAATTAGTTTAAATTTATATAATTTAGAAAAAATTATATCTAATTCATCTTGCGCCCCGCCTAGATGAAAATCCTGGTTCCGCCACTGATATCAACGTTTAGGAAGGTCAGCATACCCACTATGTACCCCCTCTGACCGGCATCTCTTAAACTCAATCATTCTAATAAAATTCGATCTTTGATGCCAACAGGAGGTAAGATGTAGCAGGGCTAAGCATGCAAAAGACAACCTTGCTTTGGACACCCACTCTTTAAGGATCTAAGAAGCCCACTAGTCGTATGACGCACTAATGAGAGACCCAAATTAGGCAAAGTGCATCCATATGCAACTTGAGGAGAAAAGAAGAAGAAAGCTATGGACCAATTCCCGGTCCTCTTCACACAACACACATCACTTAGGGATAGCCCATCCCCCATTTGAAGGTGCTCAATCATTAGGAGTATATCGAGGGTGCCTCCCAAAATGAAGGCCAAAACTAGCAAAAACTCGCATAGGGTCTTGTCACCCTAAATCTCTTACCAAGCCATCGTAGGTGATATATCTTCCTAGTGAGATAAGAGTTGATGAACTTAACGGAAAACTCTTTGGATGTCTCATATGCTCATCCTTCACATTAGGAGTGTTATCGGGTCGGTTCGGGTTGGTTTTCATGCAAAACCGAAACCGAACCGATAACTATCGGTTTCTATTTTATGAAACTGAATTGATAAGGTTCAAAACCGAAACCGAACTGATGGTTATCGGTTCGGTCGGTTTTCAGTTTTTAAACCTCAGTTTTCAACTTTTTTTTTAATTTTTTTTATTAGGAAGCCAATTCGGTTGCCAATTCATAAGAAAGCGTGTGAACTAATTTCGCAAGATCTTACTAGGGTAATTATGCATTGCTTGCATTTCAATGAAACTGATAGGTAATATCTATATAATTTTATTTTAAATAAAAAATGACAAACATATCATTACTCATTAGAGAACAATACAGCAAACCAAAATCCCATGCAAAACCCCAAAAGGACAAAGCCCAAATCAACACAAATTCAAAGGGAGTCCTAAGGAAACCCAAAATCACAAATCCATATACAAAAATCAAAGGGAGTCCTAAGGAAACACAAATTCAAAGGGAGTCCTAAGGAAACCTCAAAAGGAAAGCTTGTTAGGATTAAAATGAAAGAATAACATAGAGAAAGAGGAACATATCGATTATAAAGAGAGGAAGAGAGAGAGAGAGTACTAACCTGTGGTGGAGAGTGGAGACTATGGAGTGTGGCGGCGCGGCACCGGAGACGGATGGTGAACGCTGGGTTTGGAGCAAACGAAAGGAAAGTTGAATAGAGTTTACAGGTTTAGCTTTTACTTTTAGGGCTTTGTAGTTTGTAGAAGGAAAGTTTTTTTTTTTTTTAAGAAAGAAGGAAAGCTTATTGGTTACGGTATTAGACTATTAGGGCTTTTGCCTTTTATAGTTTTAAGTTTTTAAAACAAAATTTTTTTGTTTACTACCTAAGTTTTTGTATGCAGCACCTCTATCGGGTACTTATCGGTTCGGTTTCGGTTTTATAACGCTAAAACCGAAATCGAACCGATAATTATCGGTTTTTATTTTTCAAAATCGAAACCAATATGTTCCAAAACCACAGCCGAACCAAAATTCGGGTCGGTTTTGGTTGGTTTGGGTCGGTTTCTGCACAGGCCTACTTCACATATTCTCATAAATGAATATCTGATGAGACATCCCTAATCTTGCTCCATAGAGTCGCCTACTATTCGATCAGTCCTTCTCCTATATCGTCCGAGGTGCATTCTTGGGTAAGAGCGAGAGAGAGAGAGAGAGAGAGAGAGAGAGAGAGAGAGAGAGAGAGGTTGTAACTTCTAAGTAATAACAATGTTACAAGTATTATAAGTTATAACAATCTTATAGTTATACTTAACTATTTTATAAGCATTATAAGTTATAATAAAAAAAATTAAATAGCGTGTATAGCGGCACCACAGAGCTATTCTGTCACGACGCCGTTATGGTGTCGCTATTTAGCCATCCTCGCTATTTGGCTGTATATGGCCTTTTCCTTCGCCATTCGTCATGGCTTCACCATGACGATGCTATAGCGTCGCCTTGACAACTATGTAAAAATGAGTTGAGAAATAGAACCCACAAAGCCGCCCCTAAATAGATGGGCTGTCATGATGATGATGATCATCAAAAATAAAAATTCATTAAAAAAATCAGACATGGAAGTAACTAGACATTAATAATAGAAGATAAGAAAAGAAACGATAAACAAAAACATGCCAATTCAAGATTTAAACCGACAAAAGTTGACAGCAAAGAAGGCAAATTGGTATTTCCATGGATATGATGACTTAGACACAAAGTTACCTACCGAAAATAATATAACAATGGCGATAAAGTTATTGACTTTAGATAACAATAGCTCCCTACCTTTGAAGCTAGTTTTCCAATTTCTTCACTGTCTTGGTAACAACTCAACCATTTGAACAAAATTGCGTTAGAAACTAGATCAGTAACAAAATAGCAAGTCAATTATCCAGGCGTCCAAACCCAATTGTTAAGATTGCTCTATTGCTCTGCCGAACTTTGGAAACTTAATTGATTACTCTTCAATCATTAGTGCAGATTTATTGAGCACTTAAGAAAATTCGAAATAACAAAGGTAGATGCCCTTGATGTCATGCAAGCCTGCAAATATCAACATGGCCTTATAAACTTTACTAGTAGAATGTACATGCACGTAAGATGATTAAATAAAAATAAATAAATAAACAAAATTCATAAGAAATTTTTTCATTTCAATAAATTTAACCAAAAAAAGCACTCAAATGGAGAAAACACAAATTATAATCCCAACTGGTGCTTTTTTATAAAACATGAAAGAATATATCACACTTTTTACAATTATATACTTAAATGGAATGATAGAATCAAATAAAAACATGAGAGAGAGAGAGAGAGAGAGGGAACGGACTGTTCAATTGGGTAAACTTTATAATTTATTTCCATGAATTGGATATAAAAAAACGGAAGAAAAAAAAACATGAAAGAGGTTGTTACTAGTGCAAAATAAAGGGCTAAGCATTTTTCCTTTCAATGGACAATACATTGGAAGATAGCAATCTATATTGAAAATTCCCTGGGGCTTCAGAATCAATGTGATGCACAACACACAACATGAACAGTGTTCTAAGTGATGCAAAATTCTAAATCACAACAAACCCAGTAATTATATCCAACTAAAATTGGTAAAAATTATTACTTACAGCTATTCACGACTAATAAAATTCTCTTAAGAATACTTAACAAGGAAAATTACAATTAAGCTATTTGTGGCTCCAATGAATTTTCTTTAAAGAATTAATTAAACAAGCGATGAATAAAACAAACCACAGTGTAGTCAAAGGAGTAAGGCGAACCTGAGCCACCAAGGGTCTTTAGGGCCTGCGTGTTGGTTTAGGCATTAAAACGCACGTTCTTTTGAATTCAAACACATTGTTATTTTACTTTTATTATATATATTTATATATTAATTAATATAAGACAATCTACATCATTGTATTTTATATTTCAATTAATAATTTGTGACATTTAAATTTTTAACATACTTTTAAATCAAAATTTGTTATATAAACATGTATAGTAAGAACAATAACAATCAACATATAAAATATGAAAATTAAATAAACCGTATAAACAATTAAACATTATCTACACTAAAATAATACAATTTAATAAACTAGATTAGTACCTATATAAGTAACAACTAATGAACTAACAAGTAGCATGTAACAACTAACACTCAAAATTGAAAATAAATTAATATATAGTTAAGCAAGTAAAACATCTATATAAAAATTTAAGAAAATAGAAGCTAGCTAGATAGAACTTATAATTTTGTATATATATATATATATATATATATATATCAGTTTATATATTAAAACCACTGTGCGCCTAGGTACAAACATTGAGAAGGGTGCTTAGGTGCATGCCGGACTGCATCTACTCCTAAAAGCCCGGGTGCAGGTGCAACAAGTGCGCCTTGAGCCTAGGCGCGCCTTTGACTACATTGACAGAACATTTTTTTTTTATCAGAAAAGATAATTTATTAACCAAAGAACAGAATCCCAGCCAGTACAAAAATCATCAGCAAGATGCTGACAAAACCTAATCAGAATCTACCCAATAAACCTCACCCCTGAGCCTAATGAAGACCTCAATGGACAAGCCCTCCCAATGCGAGAGGAAAAGTGGCTAACTGGCTAGGCTATCCCAACCAATATCAACATCCAAATCGTTCATTCTTCCTCTAGATAATCGAATCCAATTTACATTAAGATCCCTAACAGTTTTCATAATCATACTGTTAGGTCTCCTACATATTTTTTTTGATCGGTAAATGCACTACAAATATATTAAAAAGCCAGTGAGGAGCTGGAAACCGAACAAGAGACCGGTGGAAACCACCAAAGAAAAAGAAAAACACCAAAAGGCAACACCATAACCCCAAAAAATCAGGGAACACGACCCAAACTCCTCCCCAACACCAAATGGGGGAGAGGGCAAAAAACAGGACCGAGGCCTCTACCCAGGATCAAAATTCATAGGACCCGGTAAGGCCACATCCTTGTTGAACACCGCCCAGGAACACATGAGGTCGACAATCAACTTGAGAGTCATCCCGAACGGGCGGCAAATTTTGCAAAAAATACGCCCATTACGTTCCAACCAGATGCCCCACAATACCGCAAAAAGCACAGCCCTCCAACAGGCCACCGCTTGGCCTCTCAATTTAACTTCCAACTAGGAAGGAGGTTAGAAATGGAGTCCGAGAAAACCCATGCCATGTCAAACAACTTTAGGTTAGCTCCCCAAATCTGATGCGTAACCTGACAGTGAAGGAATAAATGTGGAGCTGATTCCTCAGAGATAAAGCACATAGCACAGCGATTCGGTAAAGGCTTGCCTCTTTTGATTAATTGATCAATCGTGAGAATGTGACCCCTAACTGCAGTCCACGCGAATAACCTCATTTTAAGGGGAATCAAAGCTTTCCAAAGCTTAGCCCACTAGAACCGAATGAGGGGATGACTAGTGAGCATCCTGTAGAAAGATTTGATAGAGAAAGACCCCGATTTACAACCCATCCAGATTCTCTCATCCACTCTCGTACAGTTCTTGGCTGTGTGGTAAAGACAGGACACCAGCTCCTGGAAAGGGATCAACTCAGCCTCCCTAAGGGACCTCGGCATAGACACCTCCCAAGAAGCGAGGCCCCTGTATTCCGAGTAAAGGTCAGCCACCAAAGAGCGGGGATTCTTCGCGATAGAGTAAACGGCAGCAAACCTTTCCTTCAAAGGCTGGTACTCAATCAATATATCGTCCCAATATCTGATCCTAGTCCCCTCACCCCAGCTGAAACGGATGCCCCTCGAGTAGAGCTTCCAGGCAGAGCAAATACCCTTCCACCAATTAGACCTCTGCATGTTAACAGAAACGCTGACACCCCAAAACCTGTCCATCCAGCCATACTTCTTCCCCAATTAGGTCTCCTACATCTCCTGAAAACCCTGTTATTTCTTTCATTCCACATTGCCCACATGATCACAATGGCCATGAAGCTCCAAAATTCCTCTTTTTCTCCTCCCAGCTTAACACCCTCCCATTGAGCTAGGAGCTTAACAGCTTCCTTTGGAAAAACCCAACAAATGTTCAACATCTTCAGAACCACATGCCATATTTCCGCAGCCACCCAACAACGGAATAATAAGTAATTCATATTCTCCTCTTCTTGAAGACACATAACATCTCTGTTTCTTATCCTCATCCCTCTTTTAATTAACTGATCAATAGTAAAAATCCTTCCCCACCCAACACTCCACCCAAAAAATTCGATTTTTGAAGGAATTTTCAGCTTCCATATATTGGATCATTCTTTAACCTCTTTATTATTCTCCTAGAACAGGAAAGAGTAAAAAGGTCCCACTGTAAAAACTCCCTTTTTATTAGGGCTTCAGATGAGCAAATCTCTTCCCATACTATTTCTCTTAGAAGAGTTAAGCTCTGAGAGTAAAGCCAAGTAAGAAATCTCCTCACCCTCCTTCAAATTTCTATACAGAGTAATATTCCACATATCCTTATTATTAATGACATCAACCATATCATCAATTTTCGCATCAGGCTTCCTGGCAATAGAAAAGATATCCGGATATTTATCTTTGAGCTTCTGATTCACAGTCCACAGAACTTTCCAAAAGCTAATATTATTACCTCTACCCCAGCTATACTTAAGCCCTTTGCAAAAATCATCAAAAACAAAGCAAACACTTTTCCACCAATGAGACCCCATGCTAGCAACTCGTCTAGGATTCTTGCTATCAAAGATGTTCCCATATTTTCCCTTCTCCGAGTGTTGCATGTTCTAAATGGATATCTATTATTATTACCGATCTTAATATATATATATATATATATATATATATATATATATATTGAGTATTAATTAAGATGTTGGTTTAAAGATGGTAGGTCTCACAATTTTAGTCATACCCGCATCTACGCTGAGATACAAAATCTATGAGGCTACATAGTAAGTTTCTAAAATTTCACCATTTTAGTTAGAGTCTCACCCAATGAAGATGCTGACAATTAGACATTAGCCTCAAATCATCAATGGGTGAGGGCAAAAGGGGTCAATAATATCTTCTAGTTTCTTCTTCTTCTTTTTTTCTTCTTCTAAAGAGGGCCCCTAAGAGAACCCTTGCGAGGACATCTACAAAGAAAAAGACGATACCAAGCTAAAGCATTTCTGCAGCATAGGAAACATGTTCAAGATAGCGAGGGTCTCCATTCCTACTCCCTACCTAGCAAAGGAATCCATTTCCCCATTTGCCCTCTACTATGGAACGATGGAGGAAAATCATAGGCAAGATCACGAATCAACCCCTGATAGATGGAAGCCTCTGGGGACCAACCAATTTTGCTATTACCCAACTTATGACATATTTACAGCCTCTGGTTGATGTGTATGTTGAGATGGATGCATGGAGTACAAGAAGGGATAAAATTGGAAAGGAGTACATAAGAGGAAATTTGAGAGTCGCGCCTATAGAGGAAAAAATTACGGAATGTCGCTTGATTTGGTTTGGACATGTTCATCAGAGGTCAAAAGCAGACCCTATATGAAGGGTTGAGACACTAAAAGCACAAGTAGGAGAAGACGAAGACCAAAGAAGACCTGGAGGGAAGCAATGAAAAGGGATATGAAGGCTTGTGAAGTTACATAGGAATCTTAAAGTCGACCCAAATAGATGGATAAGGCTGTGATGATGATGATGATGATGATGACGACGACGACGACAATGATGATAACTAGAGCTGCCTAATGCATGTTGCGTGAAGAAAAAATTCCCACGCATTGAAGGAGGAAATTCACTTCTTTTTTGTTTTATCTTTCATGCTAACTGGACTTATAGATGTTCTTTCAAGTGCAAGAAAAATGTCGCCCAAAGACAATTGGGTTGTGGTTTTGATTGGGCTACTAGCAAAAGTAAACTTTGCATATTGGTTGGCATTTGGAGGCAGGGTTGTAAATATTTCCATATCCTTATTGACATCCTTGATGATCTTTTTCCAGTTACAAAACTCTTGATGGCTCACCTCAAAGACCTCCTTTGATCCCAAAGCACATAGGATCAGTAAATTTTTGTCGTAATGGGGGAGTCACCTCTCACTCGTCTTTATCTTAAAGATTCTTATATTTCTTTCCTCCCAAAAACATTTATATTATTCCAGAAATTTTTGTTTTGCATGAAAAGGACCCCAACCTCATCCACTCATCAATTCCACACCCATTACATGGAATACGCAGTGTAGTTTAATCTCATATATATTGAATGATATGTCTTGGTATCAAAGCTTGACATTACAACCCACATTGGTTTTGTTTATTTTATTTTTTATGGGTAAGCCAGGATTAAACCTGCGACTTCAAGGTTACATTGAATAATATCAGGATCAAGGTGTTTAAATCGGTATCGGTCCCTGAGAAACCGATATGCATTGACGGATACAAGATTTTAAAAAAAAAAAAACCTGAAATATAAAAGAAAAATCTAGAAAATTATTAAAAATTATACGATATGATCCTGTATCCGCCGATACCGATACTCCAGACCGATACCACTCAGAAACCTGTATCGATATCGGTTCTTGGCGAAACCGATACGTATCAGTATCAGGATGATGTCTTGGAATCGAATCTTTCACTACGAAAATTTTAAACCTCAAGGAAATGGTCCCAAGCCCACTTAGTAGTCATGACATGAATAAAGGTATGGGCAACCATTTCCATGTCTTGCTTACATATAATACACCAAGTAGAAATGGGCTCATTTCCAGTTTTCCAAGGCAATCCAGTGTTACTGCCACAACTATGAGATGAAAATATTCAATGCAAAGGGGAAGGCAATGGATTTCTATACTATAGAACAAAACCAACAGATTCACAGCAATGGATTTCTATACTATAGAACAAAACCAACAGATTCACGGCATTCAAAGCCTTAAATAATGATTAGAAGTAAAAGACTCATAACTTATTACTTCCCTACTGCCACATTTGAACAGCTCGAGATCAGAAAACAGCGAGCAACTCTCTTCTTCAATGGGGGGAGAGAGAGAGAGAGAGAGAGAGAGAGAGAGAGAGAGAGAGAGAGAGAGAGAGAGATCATTCAAATTATTGGAAAAATAAAAGGGAATCAAGGTGCTTACTGAGGAAATTTTCGATGGAAATCAAGCGAAAGAAGGATGTAGCCTGCTTCAGATGAGATTACAACCCGAAGAAGACAAAGAATCAGAAAAAAAAAAAAATAATAATAATAATAAATTGAAATTGGAGCTTAGGGTTTGAGAGCTGCTCTTCTTTTAGATTTGAGAGCCAATAGAAAGCACTTGCGAAGTCGCTATTTTTTTTTTTTTCGATACGCAAAGACGCTATTTTAGTTAATTGATATTAGATACCCCACCCGTTTCCAACCGAATTGGCAAGCGGGTAACTTTTATGACACGTGGCATGTGGTTAGATTAAGTTAAGGGTGCAAGTTTTGACCTGACAGCTTGCACCCTATTCGGTTCGGTTTCAATTTTGGGTGAAAAAGTTCAACAAAAATAGAAGAGGTAGGATGAGAAGACCCAAAAAAAATTAAAAACAAAAAAAATCTGAAAATTTTAACAAAAAATAATAAAATAATATTCATAAAAAATCGAAACATTTTTGGGTTTCGGTTTCATCTTCAAAAGAAATAAAGAAAAAAAATGAACTGAAACAAAACAGATTTGTTTTTAGTTCGGTTTCGATTTAGGTTGAATTGAATTGAGAACCAAAATTTTCATTTTGGTTCGGTATACCCAACCTGCATCCCTAGATCAAGTGTTCTATTTGATTTTAACTCACATTGATGGAGAGAAAAATACTTCTATCATATGATCTCTGTCACAAAATCCCCTGAATTATTTTAAATAAGTAGTTTGCCAAATTTTTTTACTCTTATTAACTTGATATGTCGATTTGCCAAAACTTTTCAATTTTTTTCAAATTTGATAAAAAAATTCGAATTTTTCTTCGTTGTTATCATTGTAAAGTAGACAAGAATTGGCTAAAGCATCTCCTATAAGCAAAGTGTACCATGATGGAATTTGGTTATAGTGCGAAGTTGCAAGATTTAGATCTGGCGCCCTATAAACGACTACTAGCAATGCCAAATAGTAAGATGAGGATCCCATATCAACATAAAGATGCGGATAGAAAAGGTTCATAAGCTACACATGGCTTGTGGAATGTAGGTACATTACCAGGAAAAGTGCTGAGTTGAGAAGAAAGATTATCCATAAGCTACACATGGCTTGTGGATTATAGGTACGATAACGGGAAAAGTGTTGGGTTGAAAGATTCTATGAAGAGAAGAAAGATTAATATGATATGCTTGTAAGTTAAAGTGGAAAGGAAAGAAGATCGACAATTGAGATGGGTTCAATCTATACTACTTATGGAAGACTACTCTCGTAATGGGACAGGCATTATAGTGGATAGAAATTTGATGGTTAAGAAGGTGGAGATGAAGAAAAAGAATGATTAAATTAAGATAGTTAACATTATTTTAATGAAGGACTCATTGGAGTAAGGCTTCATTATCAGGTAGATATTGTTCAAAGTTACAGAAACGGGTTCAACTTCAAAACACTTACAGGGTTACAGTTAAGAAGCTTTCCAAAATAATTTCCTCAGAAAAGATGAGCATACCATTAATTTACAAAACAGGGATCCGTAACAAAGGAATAGATTTTATTATAAACTCGATTAGTTTAATTATTTAGAGAGATATTAGCCAAAATTTCTAGCAGTTTGGGAACTGTATGAATGTCTACTTCACAAACCACAATGATGAATTGTTCTCAAATTTAATATACTACCAAATTTCAACCATGCCTATTTCTATCTAAATCACGTGCTTTACAACAACCCTTAAAATAATAATGAATTAATTTATTAGAGATCTGGGACCTAAAAAATAAGAGCTACATTAATTCACGCAAAGCTCAACCATACAAAATTAGTAACTAACGAAACTCCAAAATACGACAATTCTTAGAGGAACAAATGTGAATAGAAAACAAAGACGGCAAGAGAAAAGGAATGACCCATAAAAAATAAAAAAATAAATGCCATCAGCTATTTTGCTTGATGAGTAGTTCAAATAGAGAAAGAAGAAGAGGAATAAAAAAGAGGAGATCTTCTTGTGTGGTGGCGTGGCTGCCGGCACGGCAAGAGAGGAAGGCAGTGGCACTGTGGCAGCTGCAGGAGAGGGCTTTGGCAAGGGGTTTAGCTATTTAGGGTTGGGTTGGGTGAAATTTCTACGATCTAAGGAATTTCACGGGTATTCAATTAGTTCTAATAAATCTAGTAATTACACAATGTTACGCCAACAATCACTACAACACAAAGAAATATGTGAAAACTCAATCTCTGAAAAAAATCACGGGACCTAAGTCTACAAGCCAAATCCACTATGAAAATGAAAGACTACAATGAGTTCGAATGATATACTGACAAATGCGCATGCCCTATCAAACCCCAATGCAAAACCACATCCCTTCTCGGGTCACCTTCATAGCTTCTGATTCAGACACTTTTCTTTTCCGTTGATGATCACACAACAAACCACCTTGAAACCCACAAGGTTATCTATCACACACCCTAATCTCTAGGGATAACCAACACTCAAAACACTTGAACAAAATGATTTAAGATAAGGGTGAAGAAGAATAGAGCTCTTTGAGTAAAAATCCTTTTTGCCTACACACACTAAGAGATTCAAAGAGTGAAGAAGAACAAATCTAGGGTTTAATGCTCAAGAAGGAAGAAGCACTTACTTGCTTACTTAAACCCTAGTTTTTTAAAATAAGCTTTTATATTAAAACATCAAAAACCCTAAAAACCGAAAAAAAGATAAAAAATACATTTTGGTAAAAAACAAGCAAACTTATCGAAATGCTGTCCCGATATCCATGGCGCGCTGTGATACATGTCACGGCGCGTTGTGATGGCAACGCGCTGTGACATGTATCACAGTGCGTTGTCACCATAGCGCGCTGTGATAGGTATCACGACACGCTGTCAGTGTAGGACAACACACAACAACGATAAAACACAATCTTGTTTTTAGAAGGTTTTTCAACCCAGTTTTAAGGGCAGGTCAGAGAAAGACAAATAACCTTTGTCACATTCTATGACAAAACGTGTTTATATTAACATAAATTATAATTCATTAAATAAGCCCCACTAACCTATACATTGATCTATATGAGATAAAGAAATATGCAATAATACATGGACACATGATCTCTCCCTAAATCTATGCCTAACCTAAGACAAGATGGGTCTCAAACCATCACCTGCAAAACAGATAAACAATACCATATATCCAAAAACAAAGAAACATTTTCACCACATTAGATGGAACTCTCTCTCCCTTTTTATTAGAATGGACAAAGGGAGACATAAACACCAAACACACAGGCACGACATGGCCCGCCAAATCAAGTAAAGCAATAAGCTATTCAAGAAAAATAAACACACCAATTATTCAATCAACCGAAAAAAAAAGTTATAAACGAAATAACCACAACACCAACCCAAGTCTCATACACGAAAATATCCAAGAAATATAAACCAAATGTCCAAGAAAAATAAAACTACTATCCAATAAACCAAACGGCCAAGAGTGAAGAAATACTTCCCTGATCATGGGGCACCTGGTCCAGCCCCAGCATCATCATCGTCCGTAGCCATGCTGGCACGTATCTGCTCAAACTCATCCACCAAATGGTCCATGGAAGAACGCACAACACCCAATCCTGCCTCAAGCACCCGAAGAGACCGATCGACGAAGTCGAAACGAGTGATAACCAGACTCTGAAAATCAAGGGTCGAGAGGGCACGATCACGCACCGGAGCCGAGGACGATGCAGCCGGGGCGGAAGGAGGTGCAGACGAAGAAGGAATGGCGGGCGCATTGTGATTCTTCCAAGTGGACTCAAGAGTGCGAAGATAGGTCTTCAAGAAATCAGTACCCTAAAGGGTGATAGGCGAATGAATCGGAACTCGCATGAAAGAATCCAGAATTTTGGACACGATGATGGGGAAAGGAATGGCTGGCTGATCTCGTGGTTTGATGCACTGAGCGCGAATCAACCGCCAAATAGCGGTGCAAGCACAAACAGGACGATCAGTGTCAATGAGCCACATGAGATACACTTTTGGGAGACGAACCTTATTAAGGTTCCCAATCTTCAGCCAAAGGGTGCTAAAAATCAGGATATGAATGACGTAGAAATGACGCTTGAGAAACTTCGCCGGTATAGTCGATTGAGGATTCACCCCAAGAAAGATGTAGACATAATCAACGAGATCCTGCCAAACGAACTCAGACGGCTCGACGGGAACAGTCATGTCACGGGGAAAAAGGAACCCGTTAGAAGTGAGAGGAATCTCAAGAATTTGAGAGATAAGTGCTGGGGTGACTGTGATCTTCACACCATTAAAAAAGGACACCAGATGTTGCTCATCGTCAGAGGAAACATTAGACGCGAGATCATAGTTAGCGTAAAAGAAGGGAACAAACTCCTTATAAGCCGAACTGCGAATGGAGAAGAGCGAGGTTCAACCACGAGAAAAAATCTTACCATAGAAGGAGTACTCCTCAAGGCAACTAAGATTAAAGTGTCTCTCCGTAACAAATGGGCGGTCTTAAAGGAAGATAAAAAAAATTTCGACATCCTCCGAACGAAAGATATTCGAAGATGCGGCATCGGATGAAGTACCACTAGTCTTTTGCTTCTGAGAAGGAGCCATGGAAGCAAAGGCAAGAGAAAAGAGAAGGGAAGATGGGAGAAGGGAACGCAGAAGAGGAGAAGACAAAGGAGGAAGGAGGAAGGAGGAAAGGAAGGAAAAAGAAGGAAAAAAAAAGGGAAAAAAACATTTAAAAACCAAAAACGAGGCCCACGACGCGCTGTGAACCCTATGGCAGCGCGCCGTCACAAAGGGAGTAACTACTCCCTCCGAAAAACAGTTCGAAACCAATCTCGTAAAGAGAAACTGTCACTAGCGGTGCGCCATGAGGAGTTCCACAGCACGCTGCCAGGCTGGCAACGTCAATTTGCTAGGAGAACCGCCTTGGACACGCAAAGCGACAGGACCCACGACACACTGTGGACATAACCACGGCGCGCTGTCGCAGGGAGACAGGTAAAAAACAAAGCACAATGACGACGCGCTGTCGCAGGGAGACAGGTAAAAAACAAAGCACAATGACGACGCGTTGTGGATTGTCCATGGCGTGCTGCCAAAAAAAACCAAAAGCTCGCAGCGCACTGTGACGGCCTCCACAGAGATAAAAAATAAAATAACTGTGACAGCCCGAATTTTAACACCCCGAAACCCGTGTCATCAGCATGATCCTCCAGACCGTGCCCCAAAACTATACACGAAACATTGGTATAACAAACAATGGCAAATAAATAAAGAAAATAATTGCATAAGGCAAAAAAGTAATATGCCCATTTGGCACAACAAAAGACAGTTCTACTTTCATGTCATTGCATGAACAGAGAACCGATCCGAACCATCGGTGATAAACAGATCACCCCAGATGGTTCACCAAAAGAAATAATCAATTTAATTATATTATTTATCAAAAATAAAGACTTGATATACCAAGCCGTACAATCTGCTCTAAAAAACTACTCTCTGTCAAAGTACACAGCAGAGTCTCCTAGAAGAAGTCCTCGGGAGGAGGCTCCAACTCGTCTCCAGGCACGTAATCCGAATCACCCGGATCTACGTCTCCCGAAGCCTCAGCCGCTGCTAACAATGGACTTGCGATGTATAGTCTAAAGGGTGAGCTACATCCTAGCTCAATAGGGAATAATACAATGAACATATAAATCAAAATCTCACATATATTCCATGATATTCTAAGCATGATGTGTCTATGCATTTGCTAGAAAATAGTTTAAAAGATGGTGATTTGCATTCAAGTTACTGGTGATTTGTATGTCATACTTTACTGTTGATTTATCATGAATGACACTGAACAGGCCTAAAGTAAAACTTAAATCTTCAACTTAAGTAATCCCCGAGCAATATAGCATCGAGCCCCGATGGAATACCCACGATCGTCGCCTAAATAGACAGTTATTAAATATATTCCCTGGGAATACTACCCAAGCCCCTTTCTCAATAGGCGGCGGGGTTAAATCTAATCTCAACATCCCTGGGATGTACTTACTGTGTACGGATAGACCTCCGCACTGGTGTACTGATTGGCCGCCGTACCAGTCACAGATATCTTGCCGAGTCAGTCGTGGGTATCCCGCCACGTTGGTGGGGTATTCTAAACAAACCTCAAATAACAAAAATAACATGTGCTTTACATATAGTTGTTCACCATATAAAGTGTTATCTTATATCAGTTAGGCCTCAACAGTAGTTATTCAATCTTGTTTACATCCCTAGGATGTCTAAATTACTCGCATCACCTTGATGCCCTTATCACTTTCTCATCTCCTGGGAATGTCTCATTTTCATTAACTTACTTGTCTCAGTTATTCGCATCACACTTATGCCTTTATCATTTTTTTGGTGTCATACACACACCCATTTTCACAAAGCTTTTCACAGTTAAAATATTTTCAAATTGATATCTATATCACTACATACATGCTCTTACAATTAAAGTATATGTTCAAGGTGTTCCCTATCTCAAGTCTCCGAAGGTCCAAGCATCAAGGTCTCACACGGCTCCTTGTGCTCGCTTTCACACGTACCACCTATGGCACATTACAACACATGTAACACATCACTAAAGATACAATAGAGAAGGTCATAGACCCTCCATGAATCTCAAAGTCAAACTAGAAGATCAAGTAAAACTGCCAAAGTCGATTAATCGATTGCTAAAATCGATTAATCGAAACCCAAATCGATTAATCGATTCCCAAAATCGATTAATCGAAGTCCAATCTTGATTAATCGATCCCAAATCGATTAATCGAAATCCCTAACATAGTAAAGTCGATTCTCAAATCGAGTAGTTGAAAGTTCGAAATCGATTAGTCGATCCTAAATCGATTAATCAAAATAAGAAATCGATTTCTCAACTCGATTAGTCGATTTTCCCAGGTCTTATTTCTCCAGCCACTGGAGGTACTCAGTCGATTAGTCGATTAATTGAACTTCCAAATAGATTAATCAAAATCCAAATCGATTAATTGAAATCGGGCATCCTTGACTTTTCAACTTCTGAGCCAAAATTGATTAATTGAAGCTCGATTTCGCTTAATCGATTTGGCCAGATTCAGCCCCCTTTCAGGCTGTTCTTCCAATTTTTTTTCTATCAATTTTTCTTCTTTTTCTAAGTCTTTAATCTACCCTTTTGAACTATATTAACTGAATTTAACTCATCACATTTTTATGTATTGAAATCTAATAAAGCTTACCTCAATAAATCCTTTAAAGGATTGATTTGTTGAGTTTGATGGCTAGGGTTCCAGCTTTTGCCTCAACGATCCCAGCGCGTCGAATCCGGCAATCAATGCTCAATCACCCCTTTGATTAGCATTCACTCCTACCTCAATGATTTCTCTTGTTTTCTCTCTCTCTCTCTCTCTTCTTAATTCCTTCACCAACCAAAATAAAAGGATTTCTAGGGTTATTAAAACCCTTATATCATCTCTCCTGCTTGTGTGTTAAACACATACACCAGAGATAGGTATATGTGACCACTAACTCACACTATACCCTACCCTTAAGTCATATTGACTTTACATTAGTTTATCACTTCATGAGTCCACTGTTTGACCATCACTTGGTCAAACCCTACGACCAGTCAGGCACGAATCCCGAGGTCAAAGTTTAATGCTCAATTTTTTTGGGATATTACAAAAACTCTGACACAACACCTGTGCGACGTGCCGCTGAAGTACCGCAGCACGCCGTCAATAAGAAAACCACATGCAGCCGTGGCACGCTGTGTCAGATCCACAACGCCCCGCCAACGTAGACAAGAGTAAAAATAGAGCCAAACCAAAAACAAAGACAGCACGCTGTGAAATATCCACGACGCACTGTCACCCTTCTTTTTTTTTTTTTTTTTGAAAATTTTGAAAAACAAGAAAAATGCCCATAATATCTGAAAAAACAAACACAGACCGAATTAGAGCTAGAAGTTATGCCACTGTTACACCACCTATTTACAAACAAGGAACATCAATAGTCAGAACAGAGCTATATCAGTAAGAGGGTCACAAAGCTACAAGTAGGATTGTAGAAACAAAAAAAAAACATATCTCATGAAGAACCAACAAACTCCCATGGTCACACATGCAAGTTTAGCCGTAGACAAACACAAAGAGGGGACCCTAACCGAAGCATTACTAAGAGGTGGATTAAGGACGAAAAACATAACAGCCAAATACATATTTCCCTTGCCTCTTACGAGACGCGACTGTAGACACAGTGCTTAAGTGGGTAAGACGCTCAACAAGGCCGTCCATCCGGCTCGCAGTGGGTAGCTCTCACAATGTAAAAATAAGACACTCATGGAGTGTACCCCTTAAATTAGCTTCACCACATGACAACCATCGTCCATAAATTTCAAAACAAGAAGAACACACTTGGGGCAAAAGAATAAAACATACAACACACTTCCTTGTAATTTTTTAATTCGTCCAAACCAATGGAAGCTATCTCACACAACCTGCGGAGTGATACGCCAACTTACACTAATTAGGTGCGTATTGTGACCACCACACAGTAAGGAGAGTTTCACATATCCACATGAGATACAAGGGTCAAGAAGTCACCCGAAGTACATACGGACAGATAAACTGAACAAAAATAGACAATGGGAGAACAAGTCTTCATGAGACACCAATATATCAAGAATACATAATCATGTGTAGCAAAAAAAAACCAAATACGTCAACAGCAAGGTTCAGACACACAAAGACAACTCACACGTCATTAAAGGTAGTATAACAAGGGCATAACATCAATCACAAATTTCATTAAAAGCAATTAAGAATATAGGCAGCATCAAGAAAATGATCGGTAAGATAATGAAACGAACTAAGAGCAGACACAAGGGAACGAAAGAACATGCAACTAACAACAAAGCAACAACAAAACAAAGAGAAAGAATCATAGACCCTACTCAAAACAACACAGACTAATAGATTTACGAAGATACTCAAATCGGGTAACATCTAGAGGTTTGATAAGAATATCGGCTAGTTGACGTTCAATGTCAATATGAGTAAAAGAGATCACCTTGTCCTCAACTAGCTCACGAATGAAATGAAATTGAATGTCTATGTGCTTAGTGCGAGAGTGTTGAACCAGATTTTCATAAATGCAAATTGCACTAGTATTATCACAATGGAGAGTAATCACATCCTGATTAATTCCATAATCTTGAAGCATTTGCTTCATCTATAAATTTTGAGTACAACAACTTCCAACAGCAATGTACTCAGCCACAGTAGTAGATAGAGAGATGGAGGATTGTTTCTTGCTAAATCAAGACACAAGGCAATTTCCAATGTAAAAGCAGCCACTACTGGTGCTCTTATAATCGTCAGCATGTCTAGCCTGATCGACATCCAAAAAATAGGCAACAAAAGATGAAGTATCAAATGGGTACTAAAGACCCAAACCAGAAGAGTCATTCACATAACGAGTGACACGCTTAACACACTTCAAATGAGATTCACGAGGTGAAGCCTGATAACGCGCACACAACCCAACACTAAAGGCAATATCAAAACGAGTGGCAGTCAGATAGAGCAAACTCCTAATCATACTACGATACAAAGTGTTATTCACCTCCACTCCCACAACATCTTTAGAGAGTTTAGAGGTAGTGCTCATAAGAGTCTGAGCATGCTTACAGTGTATAAGCCCAAATTTCTTAACCAGCTCACATGCATACTTGGATTGAGAGATGAAAATGCCGAAAGAGCATTGCTTAATTTACAACCCAAGAAAGCATGTGAGCTCACCAAGAAGACTCATTTCAAACTCACATTTCATCAAATTAGAAAGTCATTTAATTTAGGCTCATGTGTAGATCCAAACACAATATCATCCACATAAATTTGTGCCACAGTTAAGTCACCATCCTCTCGTAAGATGAAGATAGTTTTGTCAACTCCTCCTCTATCAAAATCATTTGATACAAGGAACGTCGTTAGACGTTCGTACCAAGCACGTGGAGCTTGCTTTAACCTATAGAGAGCCTTCTTCAACTTATAGACATGAAGGGAAAGTAAGGATCTTCGAAACCTTTTGGTTGCCCAACGTACACTTTCTCCATCAACAAATCATTTAGAAAGGCACTTTTAAGGTCCATTTGAAAAAATTTAAAATCAAGATTACAAGCAATTGACAACATCATTCTAATTTATTCCAATCTAGCAACCAACCTAGCTTTATTTTTAATGACACTCCTTTTTCATCCATCTTGTTCTTAAAGACCCACTTTGTCCCAATAACACGAGTGTTAGACGGACGAAGAATAAGATCCCACACATCATTTATGGCAAATTGAAGTAACTCATCTTGCATGGCCAAAATCTATTTTTCATCAAGAAGAGCTTCCTTCACGTTTTTTGGCTCAATTTGAAAAGTGTAGCAAACATTGCAAATGGCGTTAGCTACTTGCTTCAAACTATGATGGGTTTGAAGACCGACACTTGGATCACCCAAAATATCACTTGAGGAGTGACTTTTCATGTCCCTAACGTAAAAAGGGTGCTTCTTCCTAACACTAAGGGGTTCCTCTACAGTAGAAGTGGGAGAGTCATTGTTCACAATGACAGGTGGACTCTCATCAACAGGAGTAGACAGAGAACAAGTGTCAGAAGAGCGGTGAGGAACCATACTGTCTTCACCGTTATCAATCGCATGATCAGGACAGCAAGATCATCAATGACCACATTGTATGATTCCATCATGGATTGAGTCCTCAAATTGAAGACACGAAAGGCTCGACTATTTTGAGCATAGCCAAGAAAAATTCCATGGTCACTCTTAGGATCAAATTTTCCCAAATTGTCACAATCATTCAAGACATAGCATTGACTTTCAAAAGTCCTAAAGTGACTCACGTTAGACTTCTTCTCATTCCAAATCTCGTAGGGTGTCTAGATAGTACCGGGATACACAAACACCCTGTTAGAAATATGACAAGCGGTCGAGACAGCTTTAGCCTAAAAATATTGGGCCAAATCCTTGGCATTTAACATGACACGAGCCATTTCTTGAAGCACACGATTTTTTCTTTTAACAACTCCATTTTGCTGAAGAGTGTGAGGTGTGGAGAACTCTTGAATAATTTTCAGAGAATTATAAAAATCATCAAATTTGGAGTTATTAAACTCACCACCTCTATCACTTTTGATACGTTTAACATTAAAACCTTTCTTCACTTAGCATCGTCTAACAATAATGACAAATTCATCAAAAGCATTTGACTTCTCTCTCAAAATGGCAATCCAAGCATATCGAGAAAAGTCATCAACCATAACTAAGATATATCGTTTTCCTCTAATACTACTAACTTTCATAGGTCCAACAAGATCAAAGTGAATAAGATCAAGAACCTTGGAAGTAGAAGTAGTGGAGAGTTTCTTATGAGGCGCTCGAGTTTGCTTACCCAACTGACAGGCATCACAGACCGAATCAGATATCTTTCTCAGTTTGAGAAGACCCTTGACAATTTCGTCATTAGCAATTTTCATAAGGTCCTTAGTATTCATGTGACCAAGACGAAGATGCTACAACTCAAGCTCACCACTCGAAGTCCATAGGCAAGTGGGTTCAGATAGCACATGAAAAGTATAACAATTGTCAGACGATCTAATTTCACTTAAGAAGATTTTTTCAGATTTATTAAAAATAGAACAACCGGACTTAGTAAAGGTGATGTTCATTCCTTCATCATACAATTGACTGACACTGATAAAATTTGCTTTTAACCCATCAATATACAAAACATCAGATAGTTTAGGACAACCAGGAGCATCAACCACTCCTTCAATAATATTTGAGCAACTCTCATTTTCAAAAGTGACAAAATCAGATCCACATATTTCAAGTGAAGAAAAATAAGACCTGCTTCCAGTCATGTATTTTGAACAACCACTGTCAAGAAACTACTTAGATGGCTCAAAAGCTTACAGAGCAGTGTGTGCAACCAACACATTTTTAGATAGTTTCTTCACTCATTTCCACTTCATCAAATTTCCAAGACTCCTCAACTGATAGAACACAATTGTGTCATGCTTTTGGCAAAAAAGATCAATTTTTCTAACAGGAGACGATAGATTTATGTCTTTTTCTTCCACAATAAAAACAAATAGGACCTTTTTTGCCACTAGCCAATCTATCATGAGGAGTAGGCAAGAGAGGAGGTAGGGTGGATGAAGAACCACAATTAAAACTACTTTGAACTTTGGGAACAAAAATCATTTTTTTTTTTTTCACAGAATAGGAGTGATTTAATTCCATAAAACCCAATCCAGTTTTATCACCCCAACTCCTGCAAGCCTCCCAGGCTTTATGAGAATCAACCCTAGCATTTTGTACCTTCCTTAGAATAATTTTTTCATTAGAGAGCTCATTCCCGAGCCTATCATTTTCAACAATCAAACCATTGTATTTTGAACAATACTCGGCTCCCTCAAATTCTAAAAACTTAATTTTATCCCTTAAGTTTTTTATCTCATCTTCCAAAGATTTAGAATTTTTAATCAAAAAAATATTCTCAACATCTTTTACGACACATGATGACGTGAGAGATGACACATCATTGACCAACATCATCTTCTCCTTATTCAACTTAAAACTCACAAGATAGAGCTTATCATAAACTTTAAAGATGTCGACATCATCCTCCTCTTCATCCAAGTCAACAGAACAGGTGTGGGAAACACCGCAAGCAGTATCATGAATAGAGGCAACAAATGTTCAAAAATCATGAGAGGCATAAGGCTCATCAGAGGAATTTTCATCACTGGTGTCATCATCTTTTGTCGCAACCATGGCTTTAGATTTTCCAAGATTTTTCTTCTTGTTGGGATATTCATGAGCAAAATGCCCATAGCCGCGACATTTAAAGCATTGAGTTTCCTCAGATGACTCCTTGTGAGGTTTTGATATGAGAATCTTAGGTTTCTCATAGAACTTGCCACCACTTTATTTATTTTTGAAGAATTTCTTAAATTTCTTTGCAAACAAGGCAAGATCCTCATCATCACCACTTTTCTCACCCTCATCATTAATTTTTTTCTTAGAGGACCGAAAAGCCACACTTTTTGCTTCTGGTCGACCTAAATCTCAGACTCATAATTTTGAAGAGATCCCACAGGTTCATCAATGTTGATCTTGTCAATGTTCTTACTCTCAGAGATAGCAGTCACCTTAGGTCTAAACCTTTCAGGGAAGGATCTTAGAACCTTCCTGATAATTTTATAAGATGGTATCTCTTCGCCAAGGTAGAAAGACCCATTGATAATATCATTCAATTTAGTGTATAAGTCCATAAACTTCTCATCATCATTCATCCTAAGATTTTCAAACTGCGTTGTTAAAATTTATAGTTTGTTAATCTTTACTTGTGGAGCCCCCTTAAAAGTGGTCTCGAGGATCAACCAGGCATCCCTAGCCACCTCACAATTGCACACTCTTTTAAACTCAGAAGCCGTTACAGCTCCAAAAATGGCATACAAAGCCCTAGAATTATCATTAGCAGCATGCTTTTTTTCATCACTGTAACGATTTGCAGGTTTAATGGTTATTTTTTCAATTCTATCTAGATGGACCATTTCGTTAGGTGGAGACCAACCAGTCTCAACAACAGACCAGACCATGATGTCCATGAATCTGAGAAAGTCCCTCATCCGAGTCTTCCAATAAAGATAATTATGACCATCAAACAACGGAGGTCGTGTTGTGAAAATGCCCTCCCTAGGTAAATTAGAACTTCCCAAATACGCCATATACGCTCAATTAAGAAAGAATCAATACAAGCAAACCTGCTTTGATACCAATTGAAATTCCTACGATCTAAGGAATTTCACGGGTATTCGATTAGTTCTAATTAATCTAGTGATTACACAATGTTACGCCAACAATTACCACAACACAAAGAAATACGTGGAAACCGAATCTGTAGAAAAAACCATGGGACCTAAGTCCACAAGCCAAATCCACTATGAAAATGAAAGATTACAATGAGTTCGAATGATATACCGACAAATGCGCATGCCCTATCAAACCCCAATGCAAAATCACATCCCTTCTCGGGTCACCTCCATAGCTTCTGGTTCAGACGCTTTTCTTTTCCTTTGATGATCACACAATGAACCACCTTGAAATCTACAAGGTTATCTATCACACACCCTAATCTCTAGGGATGACCAACACTCAAAACACTTGAGCAAAATAATTTAAGATGAGGGTGAAGAAGAATAGAGCTATTTGAGTAAAAATCTTTTTTGCCTACACACCAAGAGATTCAAAGAGTGAAGAAGAACAAATCTAGGGTTTAATGCTCAAGAAAGAAGAAACACTTACTTGCTTAAACCCTAGTTTTCAAAATAAGCTTTTATATTAAAACATCAAAAACCCTAAAAATCGGAAAAAAGACAAAAAACACCTTTTGGCAAAAAATAAGCAAACTTGTCGAAATGTTGTCCCGATACCCACGACGTGCTGTGATGGCAGCACACTGTGACATGTATCACAGTACGTTGTCACCACAGGGCGCTGTGATAGGTATCACGGCGCGCTGTCAGTGTAAGACAGCACACAACGACAAAATACAATCTTGTTTTTTGAAGGGTTTTCAACTCAGTTTTAAGAGTAGGTCAGAGATAAAGACAGATAACCTTGATCCAATCAAGTTAGAGCACATCCATCTTGACACACACATATCCTAAGGAGATCGACACGGAGTTTGGAGTAGAGTGTGACAAGCAGGTCCTTACATTGGGTACTTGGGTTTTAGAGAGAGAAAAGAGGGCGCCAGGGTTTTGATTTAGTGTACTTGGGTGTTTTAGAGAGAAAAAAGAAGGCGCTAGGATTTTGCTTTAGGGTACTTGGGTGTTTTAGAGAGAGAAAAGAGGGCGCCCTTTTAGGGGTTTGGTTTAGGTAGGGTGACGACTTGTGTAGCTGTGAGTTTTAGAGAGAGAAAAGAGGCGCCCTTTTAGGGTTTTGGTTTAGGGAGGGCGGCAGGCTAACTAGCTTTAAAGGTATATATTTAAAATAAATGAGCCATTACTTCCACATGCTTTTTAAGTGATTGCACCGAGGTTAAAAAAAGACTTTGTATTTTAGGGACATGTGACATGTGAGAATACAATCTAGGCCGTCTGATTTAAATTTCATGATCTATATATCCTTAGTGGATAAGATTGGAGCAAAACACGATATTTATCATATCATCTATTGTTATCAATCATTGAATCAAATAATATCCTTTGATTATACTTAATCACATGATAAAGATTATATTTCATGCCAATCTTATCCACTAAGGATCTATAGATCATTAACTTTAAATCAAATAGTTCAGATTGCGTTTTCACATGTCACGTGTCCCTAAAATACAAAGTCATTTTTTTACTTAGGTGCAATCACTTAAAAAGCAAGTGCAACTAATGACTCCCTTAAAATAATAATAGGTATTTTCTGGGTTTGAGTGCGTAATTCTTCTTATTTCCGAATAATCGCCAAATTTTGTGATGAACCAGAGATTAAGATGCCCCTTATTTTAAATTTTAACATAAAGAGGGAAGTATGAGCTCGCCCAATATTTTGTATCCTACTTCTAAATAGAGTCAACGTCAGACATCACAAAATTCTTTCTTTTATAATGCTGCAACGTAAGCATACATTGTAACGTCCGTGAGAAATTTTTTAATTTTTTTATGTGGTTTGTAATCTTAGATCAATTATTCACAATGATAATATATATAAAATTATAAAGAATTAATAAAATATACTTTGTTTATTTTAATGAAAAGGATAGAAGTTTCATCTAAAAAAAAAACACTTAATTTATTATTTGGTACAAATCAAAATAATCTTTTTTTTTTAATTCTCAAAAAGAAAAGAAAATGGAGAACGGTTACAAACTAGAAAATAAGTAATCCCAAATGGACTTTTACAGAGTAGAAGGCTACAATCCAATGAGTGGTAGTTACAATAATTAACATTAAAAGAAATTGAATGGCATTCGAGATCCATTTAACAACGGCACGGAATTTAGGAACCTTCAAAGTAAGGTAAAAAATCGAGAATCCACAACTATTCTGAACATTCGCCGGTAACCGACACCAAAGATCTACCCGAAGAGACGCCACCACTATCGGCAAACTCACGATCCACAAAAACTCCCACCATGTTGGAAACAGGGACAACAACCGACCAAAAGCTTCACACATCGCTTTAACCGAAGTTTTTAAACAATGCCTTATGGCATAAATATAGTGCATGTGTTCGCGCAACAACGAAGCCACTAATATGTCGGTAAAACCCGTGACCAAAACTATTTCAGAAACAAGTATAGACTGCAATAAAACCTTTATAGAGGCGATTTCTTCGAAAAATAAGACTCTCACCAAGAAGAGGATAAAACTCTCAAATTCTAACCCTAAAATAAGAAAAAATAAAGAGAAAACAATGGAGAACCGAAGCCTCCAAGCAAAAGACGACCCACAAAGGATCGATTTATTGAAAACATAAAGAAAAATAGATGGAAAGGGATGAAATCCCCCCTTCCCACCCCCTCCTATAAAACGTCTTTTCCCCACACCGATTCTCAAAATCGCATGCCAATCTTTCTCGCTAATTCAATCAAACTCCTAATCCGCAAATCAAAATAATCCTTTGTACTATATAAAAGCAAAAATAGTTTATGTCAATTTTTCATGCTTAAAATGCCCCTAACTCATATCTCCTATAGAGCCGCAGGTCCCGAATTGCACTAAATTAAAGGAAGAAAGTGAGAATTGGGTACCTTTATTTACAACCTAATATTCTTCCTTTGCTACTCGGGTTTACGCTCCTAAGCCGTTGATTGCTTTGAATCAAAGGATGGAGATTGGTTTTTTGTTCCAACCTTCCACAAAATAGAAATTGAGATTATGATTCTACCTTTAGACAGTCAGATATTGATACCAAATGGTACACATTTGAAAAAATAACGTGAATTAAGTTTGATGGAACATGTGATCACACCCACTTCTTGAGAAGTGTGCCATATGGATTCAATATTATGTTGTTTGATGAGAGGACCATGACATCAAGATCTAATGTTGTTTGATGAGAGGACCATGACATCAAGATCTAATGTTGTTTGATGAGAGGACCATGACATCAAGATCTAATGTATTGGGATAAAAAATAGTCTCTACCATCTAATTCAAAGCAATCAACTATTGCACGTGTAACTCGGGTTGGGAAGGAAGAATCAAGGATTGTAAATAAAGGTATCGTTCAGAATTTAATACTCGTTGCATGACTATTTTGGTTGGAATTAGGTATCTGACCCGAATACAGAAGATGGTACCCTTGCCAATCTCCTTCCATTAAAATGGTTCTTTTGATTTGAATTTAATAATATATGTGTCTGCGTGCCTGCTCCTCAATTCTCGAGGTTGTCTCGGCCGGATGACCATATTTAAAAAAAAAACAAAGTTGGTCAAAGGGAAACTGAATAGATCACTGCTAGCAGTGTTCGGATGGGGTACCTATAACCAACTCTTAATCACATTGTAAAACAACAGTTCATGCCAAATTCCATGATCGTATCTTAACTGTTTTTTTATTCTTTTTTTTAGGTTGCTAGAGTGATAAAGTTTTATTTTTCAATTTCAAAATATTGAGCTTTTTGAGGGTTGGGATGTGGTAGGTTGAACCTTATGTAGTGTTCAACTGGATTTAGAATCCTTAGATGTAAGGATTTGTTATTAGGATGTGACTTACGCCAATCTATGCAACCATACAACTTATGAAAAGGGCAATGGTTAGGTCCAACCAAGATGAACTTGATTTCAAGTTCAATCCCATCTATTGCCCATGGATATGGGAGAATCTTGACTTTCATGATTTTCACATCTGCTGCCCTTGGATATGGAAGAATCTTGACTTTCATGGTTTTCACATCTGCTGCCTTGGATATGGAAAAATCTTGACTTTGATGGGTTTCACGTTTTATAGGATAGAGTGTAGTCAAAATACTCCTATTTCCAAGGGTTGCAGAGGTTGTTGGACTCGAAATCCGGTTCAACCTGGTCGGACCTAACCATTGTTCATTGTGAAAAAGTGAAAATTCTCTTATATCCGTCGTAACCAACTTCGGAAAAATTAGGGACAAAATTCAAAAAAATTGGGTCAAGGGTATATGCCCAGCCGAACCCGAAAAACCAGTCAGACCCAATTCAAAAATCCCTTATTTTCCTTGATTTTCTATATAAAATATCAGGTTAGGTAAACCTCGATTCAACCTGATTTTTGCCTGGCCCATCGGGTCAAAGGCCAAGTTTGATGGTTCATGCCGTACGAGACTCCGCCTTAAGCCGAGCTGGGAATTTCATTGATTGGGCTGAAAAGTAGAGGTTTGCGCAAACCCCTTTTCCACTGACCGATAACTCCACATCGTATGGGTATCATAGACTTGGACTATATATAAAGCTGGGGCAACCCTCACCCGTCACCTTAAAATCCGCTTTTATGAAGTTGAGTTAGGATCATGAGATTCTACAGTTCCTGTTCTAGTCTAATCCGGTCTAATAACAATTGTTTCGAAGCAGCCCAACCTATTACTAACTGGTATGCTAAAAATATGGCCCACTATTAATTGAGCCCTAAAGCTCATCCAGTTAGCCTCCCCCTGTGTGACAGCCCGGATTTCGGCACCCCGAAGCCCGTGCCATCAGCACGATCATCTTGACCGTGCCCTTTAGCTAAGCACGGAACATTGGTATATCAAGCATCCAAAAAGTACTATAAATGCAATTGCGGAATTTTAAATCTATATTAATTACTTCCCAAAAGACAGTTCTACCCTCATGCCTCTGCATGAATGGAGAACCGATCCGAACCATCGATGATAGCAATCATCACGGATGGTTCATCCCAAAAGAATAATCCAGACTCCTTATATACATGGTTTCAAACAAAAATAAAGGCTTGACATACCAAGCCGTACAAAACTCTCTGTTAAAAATCCCTCAAAGTGGCGAGTCCTCTAGAAGAAGTCCTCCGAGGTGGCTCCAACTCTTCATGCCGCAAGGTCCATTCGGGATCGCGTCTCCTCAAGCCACTAAATGCTAATAGTGGACTCGCGACGATAGTCATCCCTAGCTCAATAGGGAACAAACACTGAACATATAAATTATAACTCACATATATTCTATGATATGCCATGCATGATGTATCTATGCAATTGTTAATGAAACCTTAAAAGCATTTCGTTTTATCGTGATTACTTATATTTTCATTTACTCATGAAAAATGAAAAGGCCTAAAGCAAAACTTAAACTTTCAACTTAAGTAATCCCAGCAATATAGCATCGAGCCCCGATGAGATACCCTTCATCGTCATCTATATAGATAGCTTTTAATGTATTCCACAGGAATACCATATAGTACCAAGCCCCTTTCCCACAGGGATTGGTGGCGGGTTTCACTTGTCTCAATCAACACCCCTGGGTGTGCTTACTATGTACGGATAAGCCTCAGACCGGCCTACGGTTTCGCCAACGACGGTCACGGATATCCGCCGTGTCAGTGTGGATATCCCGCCACGGTGGGGTAACCTATCAAACCTCAAATAACAAAAATATTTGCCTTACATATAGTTATTCACCGTAAGTGTGCTATCTTATATCGCTAGGCCCTATCAAACATGATTCAATCCTTGGATACATCCCTGGGATGTATCCATTTACTTGCATCACACCTGATGCTCTTATCTCTTTACTTCTTCATCCCCTGGGGATGGCTCATTAGTTTACTCTTATGAATATCACACACACACTTTTCACAATTCTTTAAGCAGTAAAATATTTGAATGGAAATCTATATCACTACATACATGCTCTTGTAAAATAAAGTACATGTTCAAGGTGTTCCCTACCTTAGGTCTCTATCGATTCAATGCATCAAGGTCCCACTCGGCTCCTTGTGCCCACTTCCATACGTATCACCTATGATACCATTAAACACACTCGAAACATTACAAAAGATGTAATGAATAAGTCTCAAGACCCCCCCCCCCCTAGAGTCTTGAAGTAAGAATCAAAAGTCAACAAAGACTAGGTCAGTCGACTAGGCGAGTTCCTGGTTCGACTAGTCGAAATCCAACTCGACTAGTCGATTCTCAAAATCGATTAGTCGAGGTCCAATTTCGATTAATCGATTCTCAAAATCGATTAGTCGAAATCCCCTGTTCTAACTGTCCAATTTTCACTTAAATAATTGATCATACAAAATCGACTAATCGAGTCCAATTCGACTAGTCGAAATCCTTACTCGACTAGTCGAAATCCAATTTCGACTGGTCGATTTCCTCAACCCACTTTTACTCCTCACTTTGAGGCTCTCATGACTAGTCGACACCCAACTCGACTAGTCGAAATTGAGTCGATTAATCGAAATTCAATTCGATTAGTCGAATTGGTCATCATCGACTTTTCAACTTCTTGGTGAATTTCGATTAATCGAATCCCAATTTCGATTAGTCGAAATCCCTCGACCTTCTTTTAATTTCTTCCCAATCTTTTCTCGCTTATTTTCTAAGCAATATTCCTACAATTTCCACCCATTTTAACCACAATTTATTCTATAAATCTACACCATTTATTTACAAGAATCTCACCTTAAATCAACCTCAAATTGATTTAAATGTAGGGTTGGAAGGTTAGGGTTTCCAGCCTTTGTCTGAACAGATCCTCCGCGTCGAATCCGGCGCTTTGATCCCAAGAAATCCCCTTCCAACAACTTGCAATAATTCCTCACTAGCTCCTTTACTCCTCTCTTTCTCTCTCTCTCTCTCTCTTCTTTACTCCTCTCAACAACCAAAATATGAAAATTAGGGTTTTCAACCCTTTTTATCTTATCTCTTTTCTCGGTGTGGAGCACATACACACCTGTCGGTGTATGTTACTCTACACACTCCTTTATCTCTCCACTCTTCTACACTGGTTCACACATCACATCCGCTCATCTCACCCTAAGTTCATCAATGAACTATCTTATGGTCAAACCTAAGACCAATCGGGCACGGATCCCGAGGTCCTCGTTTGACGTGATTTTTCGGGTTATTACACCCTGAGTTGGTATTAGCCAGGTACCGGGTACCTCTGTTCGCGCCTACATCATTACTGAAAGTGCAACCTTGTAAACGAGGTAAAAAGATAGGGTAAAGGTCTCAAAACTAAAATGTCGTCTTTCGGATTAGGTAAGGGCTTAACAAGTTAAACCTCATAGCCTAGCCCCTGCATCTCTTTAATTATATATTATATAATATTAATCTGTGGCTAAAAATATATTGTATTATTAACAATTAAATTACCAAAATATATATTATATTATTATAAGAATATTTTAATAATTTAAATATTTATAAAGAGCATAGTGACAAATTTCTCTAAAAATTTCCAAAATTTCTCTAAAATTCACCGACACAAGGGTTGGACGAAACGTTTGGCAAAATTTCGGTATTTTATTTGAAATTGTCGAAACTTCATTAATTTCAGAGAAATTAATGAAATTTTGTCAAAACGATGATATTTCTTTTAATTTTCATTATTTTAAAATATAAATAATGTTTTATAAATATTAAACATAATTTATGTATTTTTTTTGTACTTCCCCAAATTTTCCAGAAATGTTTTTATTTTTTTTTCAAAATTTTTCCGAAATGACTCCCTACCGAAATATTGCTGAAAATAAAATTTGTCACTATTATAATGAGAGGTCTTAAAAAAAACTCCATGATTGAAATATCTTTTTTCTATTGGTAATATTATCTTACTACTCTTAAAAGCACGAATCACCCCTAATTTTGGTCAATTTTGTGTTTCCACACTTTAGGAACAAAATACCCCTCATCTACCCTTATTTCTCCACTTATCGTAACGCTATATTTTTGCCCTTCGAATTTTACCGACACTCTTTAGCCGAATCTCTCTCACACAAGAATTTCTCTCAATCGAAAATCTTTGTTAATTTACTACAAATAAAACCCACGTGCATGATTAAATTGCTTGCTAATTTGCTACAAATAAAACTCTTGAGCACCTATATTTTCTCCTCCCTAAATCTTAGTTAACCATTGAACTCTGTAGGGTTTCAAGATGACATCAATAACAACCATTCTCTTACTTCGTTTAAGGTATTCTTTCTTTATACTTTGTTGTTTGGATCGCGACTCACTGTGATTTTTTAATTTTCCTTTTTTAGTTGTTTTGACTTTTATCTAGATGATGAATTATTATTTTAGATTCTCAAACGATCGATCAGTTCAATTCAACGCATTCGATTTACATATGAATCTCGCATTTATTTGTAACATAAATATTTACTGCTATACATAACTTCACGAATATGTTAAATCTAAAAAAACAGGTGGGTGATGGATATAATGTAAATGCATGCAAAGCAAATTCATGGTGAATTCTGGAAACTAAAGTTGTCCATTGTAGCAAATTCAATGGAAGATATCGCAAATGAATTAACAAATCAGCGGCATGTTTCACAAGTATGACTCTTTGGATACAAAAAATTTAGTTTGAACTATAAATCATTCGATCAATTGTATTCATAGGACAAGATCAACTCAACGAACTTTTTTATTATAGTTTTTTATTATCTTCAGGTGATATTAATGTAAAAATAATACTTCATTGGAAGGTTCCCCATATCCCAATTGTAGTGTTCTTTGAGGGTGTGGTTCAATCTAGCAGAAATGACAGAATTAACCCAAGTGCATAAGTAGATATTTACCTCGAGAGCAGTGAGACACCTTTTTGGGTGGGAAGTTCTCTCAATTCTGATTTGAGGGGCTATTATGCAGTATGGATGAATGACCTTCCCGAGGAAAGTGGCATAATTCCTAGCAAATTGGGTACAACGAACCAATTAATTTGATTAGATTCAATGTGACAAGTGAATTGATTGGTTAATGCTAACTATTTTTTTTAAACAGATTTTTAAAAACATAAAGAGGGAGTTTGAGCTAATACTTTATGATTTTTAAAATTTGTAGCTAACCAAGTGTTAATTTGCATTTCTTTATATTAAAGTGTGCAATTTTATATTATAAAATTAATAAATACTTTTAAAACTCATCATACCCCAAGTGAATCGTTTGTTTGATGTAGCGAATTGCGAATCCGAATTTGAATAGAGTGAACCAACGAGCTAATGCTCACTGGCATTTGCACGTGCCTTTTTACTAGTAAACATTAGAAAAAAAATACTGAAATTTCGTCGAAAAATATTGAAAATTTTGAAATTATCGAAAAGTACCGAAATTTTCGTTTGACCGTCATTTCGCTGAATTTCGGTGACGCAATGCTTTAGTAGAAAGTCGACGTTATCAGGCATCTAGTGAGTACAAGGAGAGCATAAAATTTTAAAAAAAATTTATTTGGTGTGAAAAAAAGAATAATGATCATTTTCTTTGCATATACTAGTATTTAGTACCATTGCTTATTGGCGCGCTTCCTAATTCCAGTGTACCAACAGCAATGCAAATCAACATAGAATGTATTGTTTCAAAAAAAACATAGAATGCATTGACATTGCTTGGAGGATTCTCCTACAAAATTTGCCCCTGAGAATCCTTAATTTAATATTGTAATCTCTGAGAAGCCTTAATTTAATTGGATGTTTCTTTTCAAAAGAAAAAAAAAATTCAAGAGGAAAAAAATAAATAATGCTAATAGACCTAGATTATAAAAAGAATTGATCTTAATTTTCTTTTTAAAACCAATTTCAAGTTTTAAATCCGAATAAGAGAAAGTTTCATTTTTCTTGTTAAATTTTAAAATAAATAAGAAAATAAGAAGAAGATGAAAGAAAAGAAGACAAATTGTCACAATTGATTACGTTGTTTACCATGTTTTTCATTATTCTGATACGAAAGTGTATAAATAAGATTACAAATACAACCGCTCACGATTACAATTGATTTAGATAATTACACAATTAGTTGAGATAACTAACTTGTGGTAGTTTTCAAATAAGGTATATTCTAATATTTCTAAGGTTTGAAGAACCGAACTCTTTTATCTCATGTTTAATCGCATGATGGAATGATGAAGATGAGTTTAAGTTAAAAAAGTTTATCTAAAGATTTATGAAAATCATAATAATTTTTTTAATCAATAAAATTATAATAATTTTTTATTTTCACTATTCAAACATAATTTTCAAGCAGTTTAAAAGATACTTAAAGGCTACTTTATTGAGGAAAAGAAGAAAAGAGAGAGAATGGATGCTTGATAATTGTCAAACTTCCATAGGACAATTTCAAGAGAGAAAGATGATCTTTTTCCTTCAAAGAACTATTAGATCTTTGACAATTGTCATTAATTCAAGGAATTTTCTTTTAAAAAATTATGTAGGTTAAGAGATTAGATAATCTTTTAATATGATAATTAAGCATGATTATATGATTTAATTGAGGTTCCAGAAGGTTCTAAATTTAGAATTATATTTGACTAAGGGAAAGTACACTTTTCAAATTAGATTTTGGGATTTTACTAGGTGCGTGAGAGGGGTAGATTAGGGGTGTATTCGGTTCGGTTTGGTCGGTTTTGGACCAAAATCACAAACCAAATCGGCCCTAATCGGTTTCTAGATTTTCAAACCAAACCAAACCGTCCAACTCTTAAACCAAACCAACCCGATTCGATTCGGTTCAGTTTGGTTCGGTCGGTTTCGATTTTCCTACAAGTTCTACTTGCACATCAAAATTTTCTCAACTTCTCAACCGGTTTTCCTATAAGTTATATTTTACCGCTTTAGGATATAGGAATAGCCTAAAGACAAGGGTAAGGTTTTATATAAAACTATGCATTTTACGTAAATGCCCTTTAAAATTAATCAAAACCACCGCCTATATATATATATATATATATATATATATATATATATATATATACTTACAAGCTGCATTTGGTTCAGTTCGATTTCGGCTTGGAACAGAAACCAAACCAAACTTTTCAGTTTTCCTTTTTTCCAAACCAAACCCTGCGGTTCGATTCGGTTCAGTTGGTTTGGTCGGTTCGGTCCAAAAACTGCACAGCCCTAGGGTAGATAGAGTGAAAATAAGGTCAAACTACGACTAAATAGTCAACTTAGGTCAGAATTATGAATCAAAATTTTGGCCGAAATCTTCACATTTCGATTTTGGTCCCTACCGAAACTGAAACCGAAATCGAGTACCTAAATTTCGGTTCTCAAATGTACTAAGGGGAAGATTTCGGCCAAAATTTTGGTTTCGGTCATGACTGAAACCGAAACAAAGTTCGATATTTTGATCGTTGGTTAGAATCCCGTTATTGTTTATACAACATTGCTGAAAATTACAATTAAATCCGGATTTGGCAATAATTCGGCAAGGTTAAAATTCGGAAAAATCCGGCAAGTCCGGGAAGTTTGGGGAAATATTTGGAGGAAAAATCGGTGAGAAAAATTTTAAAATAAATATAAAAAGATTTAAAACTATAATTTAAAAAAATATATATTTAAAAATATAGTAAATCACAACTTTTTTGAAAATTTGGGGAATTATTCGAGAATAATTCGCGATTTTTTGTGATTAGGTGAATTTTTTTCCTTTCTTCTTTTGTGATTGCAAACTTGTAAATTTTGATTTGGTCACCATGTTAACCTAATCATGTGGGTCCATGCGAGCACCCATGCAAGGGATACCACAATAATTTGTCAGAGAGCGATCAGAGGCCACCCGCCAAAAACATTATATCTCCCATTCAAAATGTGGTCAAAGGACAAAAAATTCAATGCACCAGAATGTGTGGGGCAATACATAAACTTTGACAAAAAAATATTTAATGTTTAAAACTTCTTTTAATAAATCACATGTCATGTGACACATGATCCCAAGGGGGGTGTTGTTTCGGATCACACGCTATGTAGCATGTAATTTAGGATTCGAGTGCATGAGTTCATCCATGCACTCCATATACCCTCTCCCTCTAATAATAATATTATTATTATTATAGTACTAGCAAAAATGCAAGATGAGAAAAAATAAAATTTTGATCAAATAATTTTAATTATGAATTAAGATTAATTAATTATATAAAATTACAAGTATTATTATACTACTAGAATAATAATAATTATTGTCAAATATAATATTGGTTCTTATAATTTATTGAACTTTTTTTATTTATGATAAATAAAATTTGATAATTTATTTGATAAATGTCTTCCACCTTACACATGAGAGAGAATTAAATTTGAGGCTATAAAGACAATAAGATCACTAAAAAAATTAATTAGAGAAAAAAAAAAAAAAAATACAAACTCCGAGCCAATTGAATTATTAAAATTATTTCATATCATTAGTTTTTCATAATTTTTCTTCATTTGCTGTAATTTATAATATATATTTTTATTTATGCATGCTAATATTAAAATTATATTTATTTTTTTATCTCTATGTACTCTTATATATATATATATATATATATATATATATATATATATATATATATATATATATATATATATTTGGTTATAGATACATATTTCCATACTACCCTACATTCGAATAATTGGAGGATCATATAATCATTATACATCTTTAGTATAAAATAAAAAAATTGTATTAACTTTGTATTAGTATTAATATAATTATATTATTAAGCCTCGAATTTAAAACTTAATTTTTTTAATTATTTCTAAAAATATTAATAATAATTGATCTGAATTTTTTATTTTGATATTTCTACATTTACTGTTATATTTGTGTATCATACCCGTCATATTAATTAATATAAAATAAAACTTCTAAAGTTAGTATTAAGTATATGCAATGATAACATCACAATTCCCTTCACATGAGGCATTTTTTATTAACTTTATCTTTTAAAATTGCAGCAATCAACCTGGTCACTAAGGTTGGTGATCAAGGATCAAAATATCGGATTTCGTTTCGGTTTCAGTCATGACCGAAACTGAAATTTTGAACCAAAATTTCGACTCAAAAATTTGAATTTCAGCCGAAATCTTTCCCTTAGTACATTTGAGAACCGAAATTTAGGTTCTCGGTTTCGGTTTCGATTTCGATAGGGACCGAAACCGAAACGTTTCAGATTTCGACCGAAATTTTGATCCATGTTGGTGATCAAGTCACCCATTTTATGAAATGGTGCTACACGGTCACGGTGCTCTAATAGAGATTGAACTCATTCTAAGATTGCACTGACCTGGCGCGCAACAAATTTGGGCTTAATATGGCCCCCTCATAGTCCAAGTCCAGCTATGAGGGCCATATTAAGCCCAAATTTGTTGCGGGCCAGATCTGAGTTGGGCCCAAATTTGAGTAAACTTTAATCTATACCTGATTCCTATTAGGTGTAAGATTTTGTTCACGATTGGGTACTCGGGTCTTTTAAGAAAAATTTAAAGAGGGACACGAGCCCAATTAACATGGGCCCTCCCTAGCAGGGCAGGCCGGCCCTAAAATAGGGCCCTGTTGACTTTGGCCTCTCCCCACAGAAGTTCCTGGCTCCGTCCTGTCCGGGTCTATCGGAGTACCCGACAAGTTCCGGGCATGTTTCCCCGGCTGGTGTACAATTACTAGCTTTTGGTTATAAAAAAAAAATAGAAAAAGACAAGGGTCTGGCACGTGCAACACCTGCACATCACACGCACCAAGTAAGTTAGGGACAAATCCCTAAGGGTGCGGGTGACGAACGGGGGGAAATTCAAACTCAGGACCTCCACTTCTTGAGGTGTAGTTTGTGCCAATTGGCAATGCTATTGGTTAATTAGGTGTAAGATTTGGACTCAATCCAATCCTTTGGGTCCAACCTGATTACCATAAATAGGGTCGGGTCCAGGTTAGCCAGATCTATTGATACCCGTATGGTTCTCAACTAGGCACAACTGCCAAGTAAGATCCGCTCATATTTTTTTTGAGGTGGAGCCCGCCTAAGCAAGGTGTCAACTGGGGTACCGATATCGGGTATCGGTCCTTGGAGGACCAATATGTATCGGCCGATACCGATTCGGAGCGGATCTTTTAAAAAATATTAAAAAAAAAGAATATAGAGGTATCGGCCGATACGAGCCCGTATCGGCCGATACCAATACCGATACCCGAGTTGATACCTGATACGTTTAGGCGCCAATACGTATCGATTTGCCGAAAAAAAGATACGTATCGCCAGTACGTATCAGTATCCACCGATATTTGATACCATGCGCCTAAGCATCCACAACCTAACCTAATTGATGATAGGTTGTGTTTGGCATTGAGACGGAGGGGCGTGCCAGCACCTTGTCTGCTTCCCACCAGCTTCCCACCACAGCGGTTTTCATCTTCTCTAACAAAACCATCCCTAGACCTGCTCCCCCAGTGCCCACAGCTCCCTGCCGGCTCCCCGCACACTTACCAAACCCTGTCCAAGCGGGCGCACAGAGTAGGCAGGGAGCGTTGCCAAAGAGACCTTATATTTTAGGGATAATGGCTCATTTAAATACCAAATGGTGTTTAAATGATCTTCCACCAATAAAATTACATTTTTCATTTCATACCATCAAAGTGTGATTTATCATTATGCCATGTAGCACACATATGTGATCAATCTAAATTGCCCAAGTGGCTCAACCAAATGAAATATGTCAATAAGTGGATGTGAACCATCCAATTGATGAACTTTAACATTAGCCATTAAAATTTAAAACCGTTGATATTAGGTCCACAGATCAGATGGTTTAAATCTACCTAAGACACCACTTTTGGGCCTGTTTGCCCTTCAATCCATGATCTATCACTTTGATGGTTAGGATCACTCGCATCTTAAATCATTGATGGTGTAATATCATTTAAATACCATTTTCCCAATAGATAAGCTTGTTAGAGAGTACCTTTAAATTCACCCGCTAAATCATGGAAGGAACCCACGCTAAAAACCCATTGACTGCTTTGAATCAGATGATGGAGATCATTTTTTGTTCTAATCTCCCACACAATCGATCTTGAAATCATGGGCATACCATTAGATGGTCAGTTTTTTATTTCAAGTGACACTAGGGGTGTATTCGGTTCGGTTTAGTCGGTTTTTGACCAAAATCACAAACCAAACCAGTTCTAATCGATTTTTAAATGTTCAAACCATACCAAACCGTCCAACTGTTGAACCAAACCAACCTATTTTGATTCGGTTTTGGTTTGGTTCGGTCGGTTTTGATTTTCCTATTAGTTCGACTTGCATATCAAAATTTTCCCAATATCTCAACCTGTTTTACAATTTACCATTTTCATTTTTTTTGAGTCGTTTTACTTTTATAATTTATTTATCTAATCGTCTGCTTGACCGGCGGTTTGGTCCGATTTAGTCGGTTCAGCCCGAAAAAATGCACAGCCCTAAGTAACACGTATCCTAGAAAGGTACCTTAACATCACGTGACACTTATCACGCTCTAATCTAATTTGAAAGTCACTTTTTTTGGATGTGTGACATGCGAAACTAGAAACTGATTGTCTCATAGTACTCTCATGATCTCAAGATCCATATGTGGAGAAAATGATCTCTATCGTTTGATTCAAAGAAATTAATGGGTTGACTTCTCTTAGGGTTTGATGAGAGATTGTGAGATTGTAAATCTCTTATTAAACCTAAGAGGAAATTTGTTTCTCTGGTTTTGCCTTCTTCCTTACTTTTAAGTAATGCAAATTTTCTTAGTCGGAGCTCATATTATTGGGTGAGTCATATAAATTTCTGGGTACTAACCGATGCCTCTTCTTCTTTAGTTGCATCTCTAAGCAATCATAATTATAATTTTAGTTATAAAAATTATAATTTTATCTAAAAAAATTAAAAAAATTATAATTTTAGTTGCTAATATGACTCCAATAATCCCAATGTTCCCAGCCCATGTAGTGAACATAACGAATTGGAAAGGGGAGAATTAATGTGACGACCCAGACACACATGCTATAATATTGTCAAGTTCTAGGCGTAAGTCCCCACTCTGATTTTGTTTCTGGTATGGGCTTAAGTCCCCACTCAAAACACGTCATAACACGTAGTGTCCGCAATCATATATAGTCCAGGGTCAGGACTTTTTTCCATCCAATGTGGGACTATTACATTGCCCGGTTCCCAGCTTAGGTCCCCGCCCCGATTTTGTTTCTGGCATGGGCTTAAGTCCCCACTCAAAACGCATCATGACATGTAGTGTTTACAATCACATATAGCCTAAGGTCAGGACTTTTCTCTATCCAATGTGAGACTATACAATTAATAAAGAAGCAATAATTCAATTTGTGCTGTGCGAATTTTTTGTCAAGATAGAACGAACAAGATTGCCGAAGCCAGGGCTCTCCTTGATAGTTTTAGGCTGTGTTTGGGTTAGCGATAAAATCTGCTCCGACAGAGAGCAACTTTATCACTTAAAATAAGTCCTTGCCATAGCAAATGTGACAAAGAGCTGTATTGCCAAATGTAAAAACAGCGTAGCACTGTTTTCTACGAGGATAAGAAGGATGGTGGATTTTTTTTTGGTTCTTTTCTATTATTTTTCTTTTATTTCGTTTGATCAATTAGTAAAAAAAATTATAATGCCTAATATATCTCATTTTCTTGATTGAATTTATACCCTATTAATATAAGATTAAAAAAATTGCCCATTGACAAAGTGCTTTTCATATAATAAATGTCTCTAGAGAACTTTTTTGGGTTGATAATAATTTGATAAATATTTTGTTGGGAAATTGATATAATCAAAACATAATTTAATTGATTTCCAATATTTTAGTCGCTCCACTAGCACAAAAATATTTATTTTCTAATTTTTTAGGAATTATATCTACATCTTATTCACCCAGGAGTACCAGTGGGTGGTGTCGTGGTTAAACTCAAGAGCTGCATTGCTCTTTATTAGAGGCAAATCTACTAATAATATGAAAAATTATAAACAAGGACAAAGTGCAGGCAGCTGACGTGGTATGATATGGTTGGCTGCACCGACTTGCATTAATTGAGCCCTATTATACTTGCAGTCAGCCATATCACACCACATCAGCCGCCGGCACTTTCTTTACATAAAATCTATCCTTCATATAACATTAGCCGAAAATTATTCATGTAGCACAGAAGTCAAATAAAGTTATTTTAAGTTTGATAAGTCAAAGAATCTTGACTGCACGTTATCTTATAATAAATAAAAATCATAAAAGTCAAGATTCTCTTATATCGAAGGGCTGTAGATGTGGTTAAACTCAATATCCGACCTGACCATTCCCCAATGGAGTGAGGGATAGAGTTTAGCTCTTATTAGGAAGGAGTCATGCACGGTGGGCAGTGCGTGCGTCAATCTCATTCCACATGCATGGTCAAATCTTAGAACCCTTAAAAAAATTTTAAAGCGCGAAACAAATAATTTGAGACGGCCGTCTCAAGTTCTGAGTGGCCAAAAGGATGCCTAAAATTGTAAATAGATGGGACATGGTCATGATGATGATCAAGTTTGCATATCTCCTAAAGTTTGTAGCACTAAAAAAAGGGAATAACTACTTACACATGAGATTTGTACCATTGCACCTAAGTTAATAAGAAGATTTGATATTTTTCGGACTTGTGTCACTGGAAACACCAGTTAATCCATCAAGTTACAAGTCATGATGTAAAGATATTTGTTGCCAAAGATTGGCACGAGATAAAGATCTCTACGGGCTTGGGCGTGTAGTACTATGTAAAGTTTGACAATTTAGATTTTAGGGCTCACCCTCTCTTCGAAAATAAAATAAATAAATAAATAAAATTTTCTATCGCCTAATTTGATGCAGCCAACCATTGATAGACGATAAGCTTTGACCATCTTGAATTAGATGGTAGAGATAGTATTTCCTGCCAATATTTAGCAATGAGGATCTATACATTATGGCCTAGAGATCAAACAACTTAGATGGCACTTAGATGGCACAAAACTAAAAAATAGCTAGTCTTTCTCTTAGGCCTCGTTCAAGTGAGAAAAACCCTGAATCTTGACAACTCAGAATCCTATTGATTCTTAGCAGACTTTGATTCATGTCTTTTTTTATTCCTGGCTTTTCTCAGAAAAGCTAATTTCTCAATCATTTTTAAGTTTTTCTCTGAAAAGCTAGAATCGGATGAATCTGTGATTGTGCTATCATCATACGAATGTTAATTATCAGATTACTTGTCGTACTTGGATTTCGCTAAAAATTGTTAGGCGACCAATTCATGCGAGGTTGGACTTATGTGACGGATTTATTTTTTAATATAATTTCTCGAGACATACTTATAACACCAAAAACGTTATATATATATATATATATATATATATATATATATATATATATATATATATATATATATATATATATATAAAATACAAATTAGAGACTCATGAAAGTGTTCAGGCAATATCATTAATAGTAAATGATAAGGTTTATTAGCCCAATATATTCAAAATCGGCTTAATCGAAAAGCCAAAATACAAAAATACAAAGTAAAAAAGAACCTAGGAAAAGCAAGATATAACATCGAAGATGACTATGAGGTAGTATTGTCGCCATCCTCATCCTTCAAAGAGTATGAAGCAGTCATCATGTGTCTAGGAGAACCAGTATGATCGTCCCAACTATCGTCGCGAACATGATGTACAAGAGGCTCCCAATCGAGGTCCTGCTCATCCTTGGACTTCTTCGTACGGTCGCAAATATCGACCTCTAAGTCCGAACTGAGAAGCACTGGGTTAGTTGCGAGCCCTGATGGTTGAATTGTCTGCAGTATATGCCGCACTAGTGGTGCACGATAGGGTGGTCGGGCTAATGAGTTTTGGAAAGGGCCTCAGATTTTTGGTGCTCGAGCGTGAGGACGAATCCCAGCAGACACAAGTACAAATAGAGGGCATTGGGGGGGGAGGGGCGGTTGTGTTGTGGTCCCTGGTGAGGAGAATCTAGGTTACTTCGTTCCTTTGTCTAGTTGGAGGCGCAGGTCGCGATGCTGATAACCATGTACACGAATGCATAATTTATTTGTCATTAATGGAGTTATGGTTAATAGTAAATCAATGCTATTAAGGAAAAGAAGATACAATAACTGAGCTTTTATAGCCGTTGTAATGGTAGAAAATGGGTTATGACAATTGTTATCTATTTCCCTTAAAAAATTCAATGAGAAGTGTAGTAACTAAGCCTTTATAAGGAAAAGAAGATGCACTTTAATCAATGCCATTAAATGAAGGAGTTAACAATTTTTTTATAGTCGTTGTAACGGTAACAAAATAAGGGGCAATCAAATGTATAGTTGAAGGAGAGTTATACTTCTCCCAGCTCCGCTCCTGAGTTTTTTTGAGCAAAAAGCTCAGAAATGAAAATGTCCCTTTTAGCAGAAAATCGCTTAAAAATATAGATACCGAAAGAAACTCCCGAACAGCAGAAAGGCGATGCTGATGACCCTATGTGTGAATGCATAATCTATTTGCTATTAATGGAGTTATGGTTAATAGTAAATCAATGCCATTAAGGAAAAGAAGATACAGTAACTGAGCTTTTATAGCCATTGTAATGGTAGAAAATGGGTTGTGACAATTGTTATTTGTTTCCCCTATAAATTCAATGAGAAGTATAATAACTAAGTGTCACGACCCGAAATTCTACCCCATCCCGAGGGCCTAGAATTCTGATTTATAACTCGCACATATCCCGAATATGCTAAGTGGACATACACCTAATCAGAGTTCTCGCGCAATAATGGTTCCACAAAATTTGTGAAAGCAAACATACCATAGTGGAATATAAAATAATCATAAATGCTAAATAAATCTGATAAAATGCGATAGAATGCTATCAATCTATAAGTAACATGTAAGTCAAATCGGAGACAAATTCGATAAAAATGAAAGCATAGAGTCAATGATAATGATATAAGGCAAAATCCAATACCGAGTCTACTAAATCAATATCCGGCGCTCGGATCAAAATCAACATTGTAGTCCTCTTGATAATCGGCAACGTCACCCTCCAAAGGCCCCTGATAGTCAACGTCCACTGGGTCGACGTTCTCAGCACCAATCAGATCAGAGATACCTACGTCCACACCGTCGGTATAGTCACCTGCAGCTGTTAATTTATCGTAGGATGAGTTTACTCAGTCACGTAAACTCAGTGGGATACATCACTAATCCACCCTATACTACTTAGGTGCATTGTGGGTACATCTTGTGAGTGATAAACATAATATCTCAAAACAGATAACAAAAGAATGACAAAATCACATGCATATGTAAAGCTCATATCATAAATGCAAGACCATGATCTAGACACTCATATCCTAACGTACTTTATCATATCTCATAACATATCATATCATGTCTTATTATCATTCTCGCACATACGCTTGTACATCGCATGAGCGTAACTAACATACTCGTGAAATCCTAAACGACCTGTGCCAGTGTCGCTGCTCAAGCTACTATGGGAGAGTCAACATAGTATCATACCACCATATCATAACGCCCTCGTGTCATACTCATACTCCACCATCCAGCCAATAGGGAGACATAATGACCAAACTCACTCGTAACATACTCATAATCTCTCCCAGAGATCCGTCTTGGCTGAAAGACGTTGTTGCCCTTACGGTGGCTACGCAAGGAACGACATGTACAGAGACTTAAGTTCTTTATCTTTTACTGGCCTACACAGCGATGTCTTATTATCGTACTCATATTATAACTTATCTTATCTCATACTCATATCTTATCATACTCTTATACTTAATCCTAGGACAAACTATAGTGAGGCAACTTTCCTAATTCACGCTTCCCAAGAAAAAAGTTCCGTAGTAACCTGAATGTACTTTGTATGATAGTTTATACTACCATAGAGGTGTTGCATCCGTACATAGACACCAATATTTCGAGTTTCACGTGACCGTAGAAGAACCTCACCACAGCTAATGCCTATGGTCGAACCTCATAACTTAACTCATAATTTATACTATCATCTTTGGACTCGGGGTGATCGGGTCGCCATATATGCCACCGTATACGAGATTATACTGAATTCGCACTCACCCGACTCGTCATGGGTCCCATTCCACCATGAGTTGTAAGGCATGTGAATACGGTGTATTTCTCGCTTCGATACCATCTCAGCGAATCACCACGCCCAAGCTTAGGCATGATCTCATACACTCTCGTACTCATGATCTAACATATCCCTAACTCGTATAAATTAATTGAGTTGTAAATACAAAAGCATCACACATACAAAACGGTTTACACTTAAATTTGGATTATATTTATATTTATATTTATTTACATAACACACAAATATAATTATAGAATAGGGTTATAAGTGTGATTTCGATAATCGTAAAGGTCAAAGTTCGATTTCATAGAGGCATCGAAGTTCTAACACTTTGTGTTATCGAAGTGGTCACATTGAAGCAATAAAATGATATATATATATAGTATACTATAATTAAATGCTCAAATAAAAAGGGGCAGTGCAATTTAAAGTGGAGTACATCACGACCATCAATCGAAAATGCAAGTGATTTAAGTGCACTTAGTTTTGGTCGTGCAAAGGCGGAATTATAAATAAGGTCATCTGTTCGGACGAGAATCAATTGATTGATTTTGAAATCAATCAGTCGAGAGTATATTATTTGAATTATTTAATTCGGGTCAGAATCAATTTAAAGTGAACAATGGTTCAATTTTGTTCACGATCAACAAATCAATTTGATGTGTCAATGGATCGATAAAAGTACAACATCAATTTCTTGAATCAAATAAATAATAATACTATATAGGTATAGTGTGAGGCGGGTTATTATAGGTTAAAATATTACACAATCTAAACTATATAATACAATATACTAATTATAATAATATTATAATTATAAAAAAGGGGCACAGGAAGGATTCGATATAATGAAATCTAGGCAACTTGAGTTATTAAGTAACGTGTGGTACTTGTTTTAAAGTATGGGTCTCACTAGTCTATGTAGAATCGGTTTCAATTTGGGTACATGCATAGGTTTGTGTGTTGGCTTTATGGCCTTATTTATTCACATAATTTCTCTCTCCAAAAATAAACCTTTTTCAACAGCAACAAGTCTACAACATGTGTAGAAGGTTTCAATATTGGGTGCCGAGCCATATTTATCAGGTGGTGAATGGGCATTGTAGAATCGCCCAACCTTGCTTTCACCTGGTTGATATTTATATAATATTTTATATAAGTAAAGTTATACATATTACTTTACTTGATATATATATAGGTAAAGATAATATATAAATGATATAATTATAATATTCTTTTAAGTAGCATTCCATATATAACAATCATTACTTTACATGTACAATATAGTATGTTTAAGCCCATTATTATCAAACCATATAAACATAAAACATTCTAATTTAATAATTATTTTATTAGTTCCCAAAATAATATATTAGAAACCCACATAGCAGCCTCAAAAGTGGTCACGTGCTATGCAGATGAAGTGCCATAATGTATACTTTTACCTGATGCTAATGGCAATAAACGAATGTACAAGAATTTGTACTTGTCTTAGTTATTTTAATTCGACTGGGGTCTGATCTCCAAGTTCTAGAAAATCGACAATTCAGTTGCTTTAGGAAAAATATGCCAAGCAGATCATTAATCTGATTTTCTACTTACAAAACTAACATGATAATTATTTCAATACATTAACCAATTGTTTTAAAGGTAGAATTTGAATGTGCAACTTTTAGGCACTCGTTATCTTTTATTTTCTTGCAATTGATTCTTAACACTTTTTAAACAAATCTCATCTTAATCGTTTTTCATCCATTTTGGATCGACTTTCGGGTCTTATTAATATTATGCTTGGAGCATATGATGACTATGTATCCAATGAGCCGCTACGATGATTTCTTGTGGAAGAACACACAAGAGATTTAAAAGAAATTAGGGTGTTTTTGGAAAATGGTGGCTATAGAAGAAGTTATAGTGACGGCTAGGAACTCACGTAGTAAGGTTTGATCCTTAGACCTCTTGTTTATAAGCAAAGTCTTTCAACCACTAGGCCACCACACAACTTGTGTCAAATAAGGATAATTTTAAATATAAAACCTTTTTGAAAAATCAAAATATGTACTTTCTCAATTAGGATAGGTTCCGGTATGGAGCACTAACACCACGCTCAATGCAAAACAAATCTAACACTACAAATTCAGTTTAAAATTTTTAGGGTCGTTACACTAAGCCTTTATAAGGAAAAGAAGATGCAGTTTAATCAATGCCATTAAATGAAGGAGTTAACAATTTTTTACAGCCGTTGTAATGGTAGCAAAATAAGGGGCAATCAGATGTATAGCTAAAGGAGAGTTATACTTCTCGCAGCTCTGTTCTTGAGCTTTTCTAAGCAAAAAGCTCAGAAATGAAAACGTCCCTTTTAGCAGAAAATCGCTTTAAAATATACATACCGTGATAAACTCCCGAACAGTAGAAAGGTGACGCTGATGACTCTATACATGAATGCATAATTTATTTGTCATTAATGGAGTTATGGTTAATGGTAAATCAATGTTATTAAAAAAAAGAAGATACAGTAACTGAGCTTTTATAGCCGTTGTAATGGTATAAAATGGGTTGTGACAATTGTTATATGTTCCCCCCTATAAAATTCAATGAGAAGTGTAGTAAATAAGCCTTTATAAGGAAAAGAAGATGCAGTTTAATCAATGCCATTAAATGAAGGAGTTAACAATTTTTTATAGCTGTTGTAATGGTAGCAAAATAAGGGGCAATATATGTATGGTTGAAGGAGAGTTATACTTCTCCCAACTCCATTCCTGAGCTTTTCTGAGTAAAAAGTCCAATGAAAATGTCCCTTTTAACAGAAAATCGCCTCAAAATATAAATACCGAGAGAAACTCCCAAACAGCTGTAAGGTGGTTTCTGAGCTCAGAGTTTGCACTTTTGGAGGAAAAAACTCAGAATCTGAGATTTCCCCTACTCTCGAAGTCTTAAACAATGTGTAACAACATAAATCTTGTGTACTGAATAATTGCTCAAAAAAATAAAAAAACCAATGAAATATGACCATCCTTTTACAAGTTGTACACTGACCATCCACTTGTAAGACACCTGGCAAGTTGGGCAGTTCATGTCATAAAAAACGATGGCTCATATTGTGACTTGGCTTGAACCCAAAAAAATACAGGTTGAGAGATTTGAATCAACTGATTTATAAACTCTAATATTATATTGTGTTTATTTTTGTTAATAGTAAAATGCACTTATCAGTTGTTACTGCTCCTTTGATGGCTATAATTTTTTTAAGCTGAAATGTGTCAATGATGAACTGCCACGTGGATTACGTGATCAATGAAAGACATGCCAGATGGCAATTGAGTCGGTGGTTACAGTTCTATCTGTTTAACCACTTCCTGAAGTGTTAGTTTCAAAAATTAAAAATATCCAAGATAAGGGGCCCCACTTCTCAATATCTATCTACCCATCTACCCAGCTCTATTTATAGAGAACTGGCTCTCAATGGGCCAACAAGTGTCACAGTTTCTTCTCTGCATTTCTTGTCTCTCTGGAGAAAAAGAAACATTGAGCTTCTTCAAAACCCTCTTAAGCTTGTTAAAATCAAATCAATTCTCCTTTTGCATTTAGATGTCCTCTTATTTCTCAATCCAACTTTCTTCTTTGGCTTCTTGAAATCAAATTACTTCTCTCTCTCTCTCTCTCTCTCTCTCTCTCTCTCTCTCTCTAATTTTTTTTTTAAATTTGAAGTCTTTTGGAAATATAGGTGTTCTTCTAGCCGATTCTTAACTTCTCAAAATTAAATTTCTACTTCTGGGTCATTTCTAACTTCAAAGGATCTCTCAAACTTCTTATAATCATATAATATTCAAATTTGTGATCTTGGGTCCTTTAATTCTTTGTTTGTTCGAAGACCTGATCCTCCTAGTTTCTTAAATCACATCCACATCAATTTTCTCCTTTTGAATTTCTTGAATTTTGGTTTATTTAGAGAATTGCTTCTTCTACATCATCTCCATCTTCTTTTACAAACCAAATTTCTCTTCTTGGGTGCATTTTCTTCTCCAATTCTATGGCCACACTTGCTGTAAAACCAGCTAGCAATCCCAACCTTTCCCAAAATTTCATATTTCAAGACGACGCAACCCATCTCCGAGACGCCTCCTTCTCGGCATATCTCGGCAGCGGCGAAGACGCTTTCATACTAAAACTTGGCGAGCTGACTCGAAACCTCTCTCCTCCTGAGTCTCTGCACCAAATGAGCTTCGGAAGAAAGAACGCCGGCGAGATCAGCATCTTCAGCGCGGAAAAGTACTTCAATGGGGTGATGGATGACGACGACATGGGGATTTCTGAAAAGGGTACAAAGCAATGGCCGAAAAGAGAGGCGAAAGGCAATCTACGCCACCCGGCATCCTCGAGTAAACCTGGAACTCCGAGTGCCTGTTCAGAGGCAAGTTGGAACAGCCAGAGCCTGTTACTGCCTGCTGTTTCCAAAGATTCGACTCTCAACGGGCAAAAACTTGCCAACAGTAAGAAATATTTCGGTAAATTCAGTTGCAATTCTTGTTCTGGTAAGAGGTCTGTTGATATTAATGAAAATGTTGGGGATATTAATAGAAATTCAAGCAATTCCAAGAAGATTTTTGATTTGGGAGAGCCTCAGATCAGAGGGATTTCAGTGGGTTTGACAGGAAATAAGACGGATCAGCCAGAATTCCGGCGCAAAGAAGAGGTGAGCGGCGGAGAAACTGGTATCATGAGGGTTGGGCTAAAGAGAGATGACCGTTTTACTTTCCCAAATTTGAACCACCCTTTGGTAGGAAATTTGACCGTTGGAAGGGAGTTAAAAGAAGCAGAAATACCAAGAGTCTCATTAGAGGTGTTTGGGTCAACTTTCTTGGAAAAGGAGGACATCAAAAGTAAGCTAATGATGTTGACTTTGGACTCCGGGCGGAGAATCACGGATATCCCGGTGAGTTCCAGCCACCTTAAGAAAGACGACGACGATCTCGGGAGCGATTGTAGTTCAGACTTGTTCGAGATCTCGAGCCTCTCGAGCAATGTTCACCCATTTCTCCGGCGCCAGGACTCCGACAACATGTCGGGTGTCACTACGTGCTACGAGCCCAGTGAGGCCAGCATAGACTGGAGTGTAGTAACAGCCAGTGCCGCCAATTTCTCAGTAGCATCTGATTACGAAGATCGGGGTGTGACAAGGACGATACAGGATCCCAAAGTGATGATAATAACGACGACGACGACGACCAAAACTACACCCACCAAGGGGGGGATGCTCAGTGGGGCAGGAAAACGTCGGCCCGTGACGTTTTTGGGTTGCAGGAGTGGTAAGGATGTGATGGTGGCTACCAATGCACATACGGAACCTGAACGAGCTCTATCTGACCCACGAAAACGACACCTTCCCGGGTCAGATTTGGGGACTCCGACAGCAAGGTTTCATGCCGAGAACCGGGTGATAGATTTTGAGTCCGCGCATGCTTCGCGTGCCATTTACATGCACTAGGCATGCCTGAACCACATTGCTTCTAGGCTTCAACAAGTTTTCATGGTTGATCAATGTCCACTTGCTTAATCCTGTTCTTTAATTTATGTATTGTAATCTTGTGTATTATATATCTTAGTTGAGTTTGAATTAATGCTTTAGTATTTTCACTTGAAAAAACAGGATTTGATTAGCTTCCCTGACTTCATAAGATCAAGAAGCTTATGATGTCAGGTTGGCAGCTGGCTGTAAATTTTTTTATCTACGGGTCATATTATGAATTTGTGTTAAGTTTGATTATGACCTATGTGAAAGATTGCAATGTCGTTAACTGTTTTTACTTAAAAATAAAAGAGTTTGAGAAATAGGCTTCCAAATCTTAATCCCAAATAGATAGGACAAGGCGATGATAAATAGCCATTTAGGTACAGAATCCGATCAAAAGGTTAGTTTCACGGGTTTGTAGGCGTCTTGACATCTATAAAAGTTAAGCTTTTGACAAGATTAATATTATCAAAGGCATTTCATTACTTGGATAATCTTAAGATAGCAAAGACATCACATTAATCCGAAAAAAGGAAAAAAAATAAAAATAAAATTATAGCGCAGGGGCTATGAATTCTGTCCCCTATTCCAGGAACCCAAGTGGTGATTGAATTAGATTTCATGTTTGAATCATTCCCAAATCCCATCCAGTTGGCTCAGAAAGTTTCATCTCCTATTTGCTGAACGGTTTCGGTCCACCCGAAACCGAAATTTCAGCCAAAAACTTCAATCCCATATGTTTGTTCAGTACAAAATATATTTTACAATAAGGGTGTCAGTGGGTCGGTCCGGGCCATGAACAGATTAGTTTATAGTTGGGCCTCAAAACATCGATGATATCTTATTTTCATGAAATAAACAGGTATATATATATATATATATATATATATATATATATATATATATATATATATATATATATATATATATATAAAATAATAATATGTTAAAAAAAAACGAAATTTGTCACTATTGTTTTAGTGGCGTTTCTTATAAAATCAGCAAACTCCCCCACAACCTATCTTAGTACAAAATCAGCAGCATCATAAAAAGAAAAAAAAAGAAGATAACTGCTAATGTTAACTGCAGCGTGCTTGAGATCCTCTAGCCGCATTTATTAAATGTCGCTAATGATAAATGTATAGCAGTTCTTACTGAAAACGCCGCTAAGAACGCCGTAGATAACAACTACGACACATGTATTGCCGACGTTTTGCTAAATGCCGCGAATGGTATTTGCAGCATTTATCTGCCTTTTTGGGGCGCCACTAAAAGGTTCTTTTTTGTAGTGGTGAGTTCTTATGGGTGTGAAAACTGAAAAGTTAAAATTTCAGCTTTAGTATTGCAGAAAGCTGTTGATCTTTTGAAGAGCTATGGACCCATTTCTATTACCATCAAGCAAAATTTCAACAGCTCAAAAACATCAAAGAAGAACCTTATCACTAAAAGCCAATTTTTGTGGGCAAATGCACCCAGTTATGGTTTAGGGAACAAATTCATAGCTCATGTTCTAGTGTTTTCTAGTTCTTCAAAATTCACTTTCCACTTACACTATTATTGAAGATTTGGAATATCAATTTGTTTTTATATCAAATTATCAACAAGTAAAGGTGTAATTTCCATTCATGTCTCCGCTTACAGAAGAAAAGCAGCAAGATGTTCCACAGTTAAAAACCCTGTGTGCAACAGTTTTGAATCTTATGAGTTGGTATGATAGGAACCAAGTTGGTATTCCGCAATGATTCGGCAGGGTGTCAGTTTTTTTTTATTCTGATAAATTCGGGAAAGATCGCGGAAAATTTGGGAAAAAAATCGGAGATTATAAAAATAAAAATAAATTATTTAAATATATAATAATATATATTAACCTATTTAAAGTTAAAAATAATGTGTTTAAAGAATAAATTAAGTGTATTACATAGTACATTTGCATTAACAATTCACAAGCATAAAAAACAACACAAAGTATGATTAAAGCATGTATTGCAATGATAAAAACTTGGAAACAAATAGAGAAAAATTTGGAGATTCAATGAATCAAATGGATATTCAGCAAAAAGTTGGACAGATCGCGGAGAATTCTTCAAAAAAATTTGATTAGTTCAGAGAATTTTCTGACACAGATTGGTATGCGGTAACGACCTGATCACTCTCAATTGTCAATAGGTCAATATCCTTATGCTAAACTGGTCAAAGCTTGGGAAAAGCACAACTATCTAGGAGCACGTAATGAAATAAAGTCTATGTTTGACCATTTTAGGATGAGGAGATTGACCCGTTCACAACTGAGGAGTTGAATTTAATAGTCAACTATTTCAACTTTACGAAAGACTGTTTTAAATGGCTGAGTATATTTGTCCTCCATCAATCAATCATTTCAAAGGATCATTGAGTAAAGATTTATGCTTATGCAGCTTTGTTTTTCAAACCGTTGCCTTGTATAGTATGCTACAAGGCTACAAGCCAATACCTCTTGGATTGGCATCAAGGGCATGTATCCCTAACTACTAAAGTGAAGGTTCACCACTTTGGGTGCATGTTTTAGAAAAAGTGCACACACTTGGGACCTTCTGCAGGTTTAATGGCCCCATTTAGCAGAACAATTTTTTTCGATTTTTTTCGGGTCGGTCTTCCATTTTTTATAACTTTTTCTTTTTCGAGTCGAACTGATAGATCAGCCGGTTTTTAAAACATTGCATTAACTTTTCACACTTCAAACAACGAAGATCTGGAGTACAAAAGTGCTACTTACACGAATGCTAAAGAGCCTCCATTAGAGCCGAATCTGTCAAGATATCTACGAAAGAGATGTAACGAAAAGCGATACATGTCTCATAGGCAAGGAATGACCCACCAAATTGCCACTTTCCATGTCGATATCCATGTGAGATTTTTAATTTTAGCTGTAGGGTTACCGAGGAGAGCTATGGACCAAAGAAAGTCTTTTAAGAAGGCTCACTCAGCTCTCAACAATCACATCTAATGTAAGTTTGGATGGCTCCATTCAATTCCATAGCCACCTTACAATTCAAGTGGATCCCATGAGCCCCATCTCTTAAAAGCCACCAAAACCTTTATGTTGGAGAATTTAGGGAGAAACAGATTATAGAAGTATATATTATACTTTTCACAACTAAGTTTATGTCATTATTAATATTTTTAATCATTTTTAAGTGTTTTTCTTGAATGTCCGATCACATGTACCACACTAATCCCGAATATCACGTGTACAAAATCTTCGCGTTCATATGATCAAAGCTCTTTAATATAAACCGTTGCTCTTATCGAATGCTTCATAGTAAATCGATTCAATCTTTTGATATGTACAATTTTTTGGGCTGACTGTAGTACAAGTGATGGCATCCATGTGAAACTTGTAAAGTGTATTTAAAATAATGATAAAAAAAAAAACACGGCACATGGCCTACATAGGTGCTTCTTGTGGCTTATGACTACGCGAAGTCGCCATAGCCCTTGTACTTAGACCGCCCAATCGACTGGCTACGTCCTGAATGGACCACAGATCAGAAATAGCAACAACCTGATGTAACTGACCACCCAACCCGATCAACCGTCAAGAGGTCCATGAATGGGACGATAATGGCTGTCTCATTGGGGTGAAATTTAGGCTTTGAGTCATCAGATCTGATCACTGGATGGCTCCATTCATTCCATAGCTAGCCAACCCATGGATGAAAGGACAGCTGGACAGGGTGCTAGAAATCGCCAGATTGGCAAAATCTCTGTGAAGTGCATTGACTGTGTCACTGGTACATTGTGTGGATCAAATAAGATCCAAAGATCACCTATGGTTAGAGTAAACAAATTTGGCACTAGCTAGCCAAAAAGGTCTTGCCATAGGAGGTAAAAGTTTGAAACCTTCTTAGGCACAAAATGGGCAACATGGCCTCTTGTCACGGAGTTACTTTTTCTGACGTAATCTCTCGTACGGCAACTAGTTTTCTCCGCCTAGATAAGCCTACTCAGGTTTCAAACCTGCACGGTAACGCATTAGGTTAGAAACTATGTGGATTCCCGAACGCAATTGATATAGCGATACACTGCGACTATCATAGGGGCAGCCCCACATCAGAGATAGCTCCGCACCGTGGTTGGTGGTCGTGGACCACCAAACACGATGGCTCTAGCGCACGACACGACTAGAGCGACCTAACACCCTTTGCGAGGCCCGGATGCACGAACTCAAGCTCGCAAGGCTATCGTACGCATTCTGTTGAAGATCACTTAAGCCAGTGACACGTCACGTGGCTGTTAGATCATTTTCCCATATATATGATTTAAACATCAACAGAGGCCAAATGACGGAAGGACCTCAAACAAATTAGTTTGACATACTTTACTATTCACACCGCAATGCCCTGCATCACTCCCCACATGGCTATGTCGCGACCGCATCGCGTGTCCTGTTGGTACTGTGTCACGAACCAAACTGCCACCATGCCGCGGGCCCTCCTGATCCAAGACCGAAGCTCTCGAAGTATCTATTGCGAAGCCCTCATAGCTTGGTGACGCGCCGACGATGCCCCAGCTTCAACCCACTAATGCTTGACGCACTAGTGGCACAAGTGGCCCAGCGGCTGACCCGAATGGCCACACCGCGAGCCAACGTCACATCCTCTCCTACTTAGTTGTGTTGATGTCCTCGTCGACGCACTTGAAGTATTTTCTCAGAGCGGCTTGAAAGGATGGTTGATACTCTCAAGTTTCCAAGTAATTTCGGCCTCTGGTAGGCCCTTTTACTTCAAAAGGTACTCCACAAGAAATTCATTCTGACTGCCATCTTCCTTGTTACTGTGTCTGTGTCCAAGGATTTCCTCAACCTGTCTCTTCAGCTGTAAATCGGCATCTGGTACGGCACGAGTCGACAAACTTCTCCCTAGGTTATTCGGATCTCTTTTATATGGCTTTAAACAACTGACGTGAAATACATGATGTATTCTCAGCCGGGAAGGAAGTTGCACTCGAAATGAGACATCATTAATCCTTTTATGATTGGGAATGACCCATCGTACTTACGAATTAAATCTGTGAGTTTTCTTCTGAAGAATTTGAGCTGTTTCGGATTAAGTTTTACCAAAACTCCATCCCCTACGTGCAACTCGATAAGTCGTCGACCCTAATCGGCTTACTACTTCATTCGCTTAGCGGCCTTTTTCAGATAAACCCTAGCGATCTATGCGTTTCTCTGTACTCTTTGGCAAGATGATAGGCTGTCGGACTCGATCCAGTATATCCCATAGTAATTGTATACGGCGTCAACGGTTGCTGACAAGTTGCTAATTCGAATGGGCTCTTATTTGAGGCTGAACTCTTCTGCAGATTATAACAAAACTGTACCACGTCTAATAACTGAACCCAGTTCTTCTGGTTGGCACTCACAAAATGTCTCAAATACTGTTCCAAAATAGCATTCACCCTTTCTGTCTGACCTACTGTTTGAGCATGCATGTTGAATGAGAAGTTCAATTTCGTCTCAAGGAGCTGGAATACTTTCGACTAAAACTTGATAGCAAACCGTGGATCCCTATCACTGACAATCACTTACGGCACTCCCTAATATTTTACAATATTACTGACAAATAATCGTGCAGCCTGCTCTGCATTACAGTTCAATGGTGCCAAAATGAATGTAGCGTATTTTGAGAACCAATCCACAACTATCAGGATAGACCCGAGTGTCCCTACTTTTGGCAACGTAGATATAAAGTCAAGGGAGACGCTCTCCCGTGGTCGGAATGGCACGGGTAAAGGCTGCAGGAGTCCAAATGATTTTGCTTTTTCCACCTTGTCCTGCTGGCATATCAGGCAAGTCCTGACATATCCCTCTAAATCCTCCTCCATCTTAGGCTAATAGAAATGCCTCTCCAACAAGGTGAGCGTACGATGAATTCTCGGATGACCAGCCCATAATGTGTTATGACATTCTTTAAGGAGTTCTTTCCTAAGTTCTCCAACTTTCGGCATATAGAAATGGCCCCCCTTGGTCACCAACAGTCTTTCCTTAGTCCAGAACCGCAGTGTTTTCCTCTCTTGTATCTGCTGTAGGATGGTCATCGCGAGAGGATCAAACTTCAACCCATTGAGCAACCGGTCAGAGATAGTAGAACTGACGCGGCTAGCTGCGGGCTGTTCTTTAAATTTTAATGCTGCTAACTGAACTTTCAAGGCTGCCAACTCCGCTATACGGCTCAAAGCGTTTGCAACTTGGTTGGTCCTGCCGGGCTTGTACACCAAGTCCATATCGAACTCGGCTAGAAAGTCTTGCCAACAGGCCTGCTTCGGTGATAATTTCTTTTGTGTCTGGAAGTAGCTAGTCGCAACATTGTTGGTCATCACTAGAAACATAGACCCAAGTAGGTAGTGCCTCCACGTCCTCAAACAATGTACTACCGTCGCATCTCCTTCTCTTGAACTGTATACCGTCGCTCGATATTGTTCAACTTTCTGGTCTCGAAGGCTATTAGATGTTCTTCCTGCATTAATACTCCTCCTATCGCATAGTCGGAGGCATCCATGTGTACCTCAAATGGCTTGGAGTGATCAGGTAGTTTCAACACAGGGTCACTCATGACTACCAATTTAAATCTTCGAATGCCCTCTGGCACTTCTCCCACCACTGCCACGGCCAATCTTTCTTCAAAAGGTTTGTCAGTGGTGCTGCACGGAGTGAATAACCAGGAATGAACCTTCTATAATAATTGACAAGGCTCAAAAATGACCGTAGTTCGATCAACTCTTCTGACACTCTCCACTCTTTGATTGCACGAACTTTCTCGAGGTCCATGCTAATATTTCCTCTTCCAACACAGTATCCCAAAAACATGATCTACTCTTGTGCAAATGAACACTTCTCTTTCTTCACATAAAGTTGGTTCTCTCGCAGAACATTGAAGATGTTTTGGAGGTGGGCGAGTTGTTCTTCCAAGGTGTTGTTGTATATAATGATATCGTCCAGATACACCATCACGAACTTTTCGAGGTGGGTGGAACAACTCATTCATCAATGTGAAGAATGTGGTTAGGGCATTAGTCAGCCTAAAGGGCATCACTAGAAACTCAAAGGCCTCATACCTTGTCACACAAGTAGTCTTGCTTTCATCTCCCTTGGCGATTCGCACCTGATAATAGCCAGATCTCAAGTCTAGCTTGGTAAAGTACCTCACACTGCCCAACTGATCAAACAAATCTGCAATCAATGGCACTGGATACTTATTCTTGACGGTGACCTTATTCAACGCTCTGTAGTCGATGATAATCGAGGGCTATCATCATGTTTTTTCTGAAATAGGACTGGGGCGCCGAATAGAACTTTAAACGATCGAACAAACCCTGCCCCCAATAACTCTTCTAGCTGCTGACGCAACTCGGGGAGCTCTGGAAGAGCCATCCTGTAGAGGGCTTTAGCCTGTGGCTTCACACCTGGTTCCAACTCGATTATGTGATCCATTGATCTCCTAGGTGGCAACACTTTTGGCAACTCTGGCGGCATGATATTCTGAAATTTTCTGAGTAGCCCTGACACACTCTCTGGCACAAGTTCAACTGGCCCTGTCGTATTCTCTTCTATCAGCGTAGCAAGAAATATAGGTCCCCCCCCTTCAGTCCCTTCTTGAGTTGGAGCACCGAGATAACCTCAACACTTTCCACTTCTTTGCCTTTCTGAATGACGGAAATCCTGCAAGAATTTTCCTCTCCAAACATGCACACTGATTTGAGGTACGACATAGGTCCGGCCTTGGCCTGGTGCAGGAGTTCCAACCCAAGAATAACTTTGAAATCATCCGTCTGTACTGCCATAAAGTTTGTCGATCTAGTCCACGGCCCTATCTACACAGGTTCGCCCTTTGCTATTCCAGCAATGGGGCGCGCTTCAGAGTTTACGGCCTTTATCCGGCTAAAATCTTGCTCCAGTTTCAATCCTAAGTGACGTGCTTCTTTCTCTGCAATAAAATTATGCATCGCTCCCATGTCAACTATGACACGAGTATTTTTTTCGTTGATGCACACCTCTATATACATCAGTCCCTTAGGCACAACCGTCTTTCCCTTCTCTACCTGTCCCTTTATGGCATTCAGCAACCTGAGTGCCCCCATTCTTAGTTCCTCTGGAGCAGGAGATGTTGGAGTACTAGTAATGGCTCGAAGGACATTCAACGATTGTTTCTGTGGGCAATCTTTAACTCGATGAGGCCCTCTGCACAGGAAGCAACCCAACTTCGGCACGTAGTTAGCGGACTCAGCTAAATTGGCATGTGATTCTTTTCTATGCGCCTTCTTTTCATGCGTGCCGCTCTTGCTTTTCTTATTAGCTTTTAACGGATTCTTCAAACCACTCTTATTCTCGTGCAGCCTCTTCTTATTTTGATCTGATGGCCCAGAGTCCATTAATCACTCTGCAGCAGCCTGCTTGCATAACCGTTCTGCATGGCCTGCTACAAGCGAAACTACTATCTCAAACTGTTCTGCCTGTCCTTCAAGATTGTCTAAACGTTCTCTTATACATCTGCGTGTATCACTACTGGTCCCCTCTGCCATCTCTAAGCTCTGATATCAAATGTCACGAAGTTATTCTTTCTGACGTAATTTCTCGTGCGACAATTAGTTTTCTCTGTCTAGATCAGCCTACTCACGTTTCAAACTTGCACGGTAAGGCATTAGGTTAGAAACTATGTGGATTCTCAAATGCAATTGATATAGCAATACGCTACAACTATCATAGGGGCAGTCCCGCATCAGAGATAGGTCTGCACCATGGATAGTGGTGATGGACCACCAAACACAATGGCTCTAACGCATGACGCGACTATAGCGACCCCCTAACACCATTTGAGAGTCCCGGATGTACAAACTCAAGCCCACAAGGCTATCGTACGCATTCCGTAGGGGATCACTTAGGCCAGCAACACGTCACGTGGCTGTTAGATCACTTTCCCATATATATAGTTTAAACATCAACAGAGGCCAAATGACGGGAGGACCTCAAATGCATTAGTTTGACATACTTTACTATTCACACCGCAACGCCCTACATCGCTCCCCACATGGCTATGTCCCGAGGCACTGTGTCACGAACCAAACTGCCACTATGCTACGGGCCCTCCTGGCCCACGACCGAAGCTCTCGGAGTACCTATGGCGAAGCCCTCATGGGTTGGTGACGCGCCAACGATGCCCCAACTTTAACCCACCAATGCCTGGAGCACTAGTGGCACAAGTGGCCTTGCGACTAACCCGGATGGCCACGCCGCGAGCCAACGTCACACTATGCCTTTAAACATAGGGACCACAAGTGTGAATAGCTCAATTGTCAGATGCTAAAATGGTCAAACATGTACTTTCACTGATTTGCATGCTCATAAATAGTTGCGCACTTAAAAAGGTTTGACCTTTTTTTATCCGCTTACCATTCAGAGTCAACAAGTCAGTTACTCCATACGAACTCATGATTCAAAAACTGGCAGGTATACTTCACCTCATGGATCAAAATTTCGGCCGAAATGTTTCGGTACCGAAATAAAATTTGGATTTCGGTTTCGGTCATGTCCGAAATCGAAATTCAACCAGAAATTTTGATCCTTGCTTCACCTGATTACCCATTCACTTTCAAGTGTGAACAGATCAATTGTCTTATCTTAAAATAGTCAAACATATACTTTCACTAATTTGCATGCTCATAACTATATAAATAGTCGTTATCAAAAAATAATTTTTTAAAAAATACTATATAAATAATTATGCACTTCAAAAGGTTTGACTTCTTTTAACCCATTAACCATTGAGCCCAAACAATTCAGTTATACTCCAAAGCAATTCATGACACGAAAAATGGAAAGCATGCTTTACTCACATTCTCTCAATCCAATTGCAAGTATTCCATAAATTTCATCAACCTTAATAATTTTTTTATGTTTGAGAGCTGCTATTGCCACACCATCATTTACTAATTGCACACAATAAAAATTTTATTAATTAGTGTGTGCAAAGTATTAGCTGGTGTGCCATCATTAATTTCATCAATTGATGTATATAATTTTTATATTAAATTAATTGATACTAGATTAGTAATTGGGAGCCATTACTTGCACACGCTTTTCAAGTGATTGCACCGGATTGCACCGAATTTAAAAGAAAGACTTGTAAGTTTGACGATCTCTACTCTATGAAAACACCATCTAAGCCGTTTGATTTGAAGAACATGATTTAAAGATATCAATTGCAAAAGATTATAACAAAATATAATTTTCATCATTTGATTAAATGGAGTCAAAGGCTATTATATAATTCAACAGTTGACAATAATAGATCATATGACAAGTATTGTATTTTACTCCAATTTTATGTACCAGAGATCTATTGATCATGAACTTCGAATCAGACGGCTCATATTTCATTTTTATATATCACATGTCTCTAAAATATCAAGTCTTTCTTTAAATTCGGTGCAATCACTTGAAACACATGTACAAGTAATGACTCCCTTAGTAATTTTATTATTCTACATTCAATAAGTAAATGATGGTCTGGCAGTAGCATTTTGTGTTAATTTATCGAGGCTGAAGAAAAAACTTAAAAAGGAGAAGTAAAAAACAAGAGGAGTCTCAAGTGAACATTCAATTTCAAAAACAAACTTGAAAATGATCAACCAACAGAAGCTACAAGAGAGGGAATCCAGAAAGCTCTCTCTCTCTCTCTCTCTCTCTCTCTCTCTCTCTCTCTCTCTCTCTCTCTCTCTCTCTCTCTTCATAGGCTCATTTTCTCTCCACGTAACGCATTTCGCTCCCTCAGAATCGATCCCCTCGCATGCTTCCAAGTGGATCATCAAAATATGGCCAACCCTTGTCCATAAACATCAGCCTCACAGCTGCTCGTACCGATCAATGATGCAACGGTAACGTTGTCATCTTTAAGGCATTAACGAAAATTCTACGTTGTGTCCCTGTCCGATACGGCCATATCGTCACGTAACAAGATGCATGGGCCATTCCCCTCAGATCACCATAGTTATTATAGCAATACTTTTCATGATTCCATATCTAATCGATTGGCGTTGGAATCGTCCTCCATTTTTACACAAGATCGGTCCTCCTCAGATGCTTCATCCCAGATTTCAAGGTACCAAAAGACGTGATAGTAAACTTTTCAAAAGATTCAATGGCTAAGAGGCTTTTCATCTAGGATGAATCTAGCCTATTGAAAGTAGCATTTACTTCTAAGGTCGAACGAATAAATCTTTCGGCAATGAGATCCGTGAAAGTCTTCTTTTCACACAATCCTAAAGGCAAACAAGTGTTTACTCCGTTTATGAAATGGAGTATGAAAGTGAGTCATTTTTTCTATCCAATTGCTTGCACACAAATTTATTGATCATCTTCACTATCACAGCATTTATGGTCTCTCTACCCTCACTTTTCACTATAAGTTTCGTTGACCCCATCATTCACATGGTTCATAGGTGGCTTCTCTCCTTATATCCATAAGGGTTCCTTTCAAAGGGAATGATTTGATCACTCCTTCCTACCTAAGAATTTATAGCTTGGTTCCCCTTATGGTTAGGCCAATTTAATGAGGCAGGCAAGATGTGATCATCTCAATATTCCAATTGCTAGGTGGCTAATAAATATATTAAGAGTTAGATTTGAGTAATTTTGTTCATAGTTTTAAATGATGAGAGATTTAGATGTTGAGTTCTTGGTTAGGGTTTATGTGGCCTCAAATACCTTTTGAAAATTTAATATTTTGTGGGTATGTCTAAGGTTGAGTTTGGGTTAGCTCTTTTAGGGAAAAGAGCAGTTCTTTTATTTTTTGGCTCCATCCGAGATTTACTTTTACATTTGATAACATAGCTCCTTATTTCCTTTGTTATGGTAGAGAGCTGTTTTAAGTAATGAAGCTGCTCTATGCTTGTTCTATTTAAGAACATATTTTTTTTGCTCTGACAAAAAGCAAGCAAAGAGCTGCTTCTGCTCTTATAAGAGCTAATCCAAACACAGCTAAGAGTGTGACATTTGCTTTTCCATTAAATTATTATATGTGGGGGTGCTAATGGGCTTGGCTAGCCCCTGGTAAGGCCCAACCCAGTTTGGGCTAGGTTCAACCCAAGTTGAAGTTATGAATCTAGTGACTAGCATTTTATAGATGGATACAGGATCCTTGGGACCACATCATATTATTTTAACCCTACAACATTTTGACACTTTCAGCGCTCACCCCTCCCTAGAAACTTTAGAAATAACCCAACAACATTTTGACACTTTTACGTTTCACCCCTCCCCAGGAAACTCTAGAAAATAAAAAGGGCTTGGGTAGCTCTATTCCCAACTACCGAATTACTAAAGACTCTTATGCAAAAAACATTGACTGCTTTGACTGAGATGATAGAAACTATTTTTTATCTTAATCTTCTACATGATAGATCTTGAGATGACAAGCCTACCATAAGAAAGTAGTTTTTGATTCCACATGGCACCACATCCCAAAAAGTGACATGAAAATCTCATGATTCGCTTTGTGGAAGGTTGGGACGAAAATTGATCTCTATCATTTGATTCAATGTAGTTAATGGTTTTCAGCTTATGGGCCCTCATTCTGTAGGTGCAAATAGAGCTACCCAAAGGCTTATCATACGGCCTTGATATAACAGTATGAAATGATTAATGACAAATTTTTAAATGGAAAAAGGGTATATCAGTTAGAGTGCATGGATGAACTCCTGCACTCATAATCCTAGATCACATGGCACATGATCCGAAAACAACACTCCTATTGGGATCATGTGTCACAACGATGTGATATATCAAAAAAAAAAAATTTAACTAAAATTTTTTGTGGTCAAAATTTATGTACTACCCTATTCATTCTGGTGAATTAAAATTTTTTCCCTTTGACCATATTTTGGATGGTAAATATACACTAGATCATATCCAAATTTTTTGGGTGGCCACTAATCGTCCTCAAGCAAATTGTCGGGGTACCTGATCTCTTGCATGGATCCACCATGCATTTCCAAACCATATTTCCCTGCCTCTTTTTAAATTTACTTATCATTTTAAAGGCAGCGACCACTGTTTAGATTTTTGTTGCCACATCCACGTCAAAATCTGTGGATTTCCAAAAGATGTTACGTGCGAAAAAGTCGAATAATCAAAAGATTTTACATGTGAAATATTTACCACACGAAAATTTCAATTCCATAAGCAATCAATAAAATCACAATTTTTTAGAGTTCAGAATTCCATGAACCGGCCAAACTGGTCAACAGGACCTACAAGGGGTCGACCAGTTGACCGGTTGGCTTCTTTGAGGCGCGGCCAATCAGTGGCTCTATTTTTCAAAAAAGAATTAATTCATTAAAATTCTTTTGGGAGTCAAACTGTGTTTCTAAATTTAACTTTAAAATTTTATTCATTTTTTTACTATAGTTCTACTTTAAGTATAATTTGAGTCGAGCCATTTCATAGATAAAAATTTATTACATAAAAAAGAAAAAAAATTTAAATTATTTTAAACCCCCTCTTCTTGAATTAAGTTTTCAAGAAGAACCTGAAGCCTCTTTTATCCCTTATGAATCTTCATGAATTTTATATTTTGATTTTTAAAAAAAAAAAAGTATCTATTATTATTTTCTTTTGTATATCTCCGAGCATCAAGGTGTCAAATTGGGTATCAGTTTGCTTGAGGCCAATACGAATCAGCCGATACCGATACGTATCAGACAATTCTTAAAAATAAAAATAAAAACTCGATTGAAACCGAGACGTATCAGCCGAAACCTGATAGGTGTCGATTTGGCCGGAAACCGATACGTATCAGTATTGGGTGACTTTTGATACCTTGCCAAGCATACTATTTCCCACTTTCAAGGTTTCTTATCAAAGAAAGTGGTTCTTCATCAATACCTTTATTTATTTTTAAGGCGTGTCTCAATAAATTTTGGAAAATCATGGCATAAAAACCCAGTTTTTGTAAATAATTTGAAAATTGGGAAAAATATTTGGTGATAAGGATAGATATGAGCAAGGTGTCAACTTGATTATCGGTATTGGGTATGGGTCCATGAAAGACAGATATGAATTGTCCGTATCGGTGTAATTTATAATTTTTTTTTAAAAAAAATTGGAAAATATTGGCCAATACAGGTTCCGTATTGGTGTAATTTATAATTTTTTTTTTTAAAAAAAAAAAAAATGGAAAGTATCGGCAAATACCGATTCCGTATCAGCAGATATTTTATACCTTGGATGAGGTATGTTAGGCTAAAAATCCCAAATTATAAAATGATCATCCACTCTTTTCTAGTGAAATTTTTTTATACCCAACAGACCACCGTGTTGTGAAGGAGCATTTTACGCTGTGTTCTGGATTGCTCTTTGGAGGCAAAGAGCGTCTCTCTGCATTGATGCTGAGCACTTTAGTATGTGACTGTGTATGATTATAATTGTAGGTGCTTTTAACTCTTTCAGAGAGTAAAAAAACTGAATTTGGGTATCTTTAAAAGAGCAATTTAAACCTGCTCTTTAAGTGGGTTGCTCTTTGCCTCCAAAGAGCAATCCCAAACCCAGGCTTAGATTTCATTGTTCGGTTATTCTCTTCATTCTTTCAAAGGTCAAGATTCTCAACAGACCCCCAGTGAACTACAAACTTTGAGAAACATGAAGCCCATCGGAGATTTGTCGACTAATTGGGCCTGGATGGTTCAGATGTATGCCCTCCCCCCCCCACCCACCCCACCATTTTGGAGCACAGATGGATTGCTACTTAGATTATCTTTGAGAAAAAAAAAAAATTAAAATTAAAAACTCATCTCCACCGTGTATATTTTGAACCGTGAAATCCGGACCAATGAAATCATCAAACTTTGACTTGTGGATTTAAAATTTATTTTTTTATTTTTTATTTTTTAATAGTGACCTAAACTATCCACGTGTGCTCCACGTGACACCCAAAAAGTATTTTGAGGAAACTCACTACACCAAAATACCCAAACTTTGACCATTTAAAAATTATTTTCTTAAAACATTAACCATGATTTTGACCATTTAAAATTTTTTTCCTTAAAACCTTTTTTATAAATCACATGTCAAATGGCACATGATCTGGAAATGAGTGGTGTTCTGGGATCACCTGCCAGGTGATCCAAGATTGGAATGCATGGATGCATTCCAACTCATATCCCCATTTCCCTATATATATATATATATATATATATATATATATATATATACACGCACATGTTCACTACTTAGAGCTGGCCTATATAACCAACCCCTCCCAATCATAGATTTTACTGACCTTGGCCGCATTGCACATTACAGTATTACACTATTTTTTTGACGAAATCTTCGACCCATTAGACTTCCCGTCGAATCTAGATTAGGATCAGGTCAGTCACCATATGCCAGCTATATTTTTAAGGGTTAAATGAGTTATATGTCACAGTCCTAGCGTCCTTCCTCGACTATCCGTGCAGTTCTTGCAACGACTCGCTCACTAGCAATACAAAATCAACCTTACTCCGAAACTAATAAGAGACTGAAAAAGTAAAAGAATAAAAACACCCAAAAGACGGAAAGAATGCCTCGTGTATCTGTAGAGCCTCTCTAATATCTCTATTTTTCTAGAGTATACGGTATATTTATACTATATACAAGTATACAAAATACATGTATATGATACAAATATGGTGAAAAAGGGATTAATGGAGTCGAGTCCCATTTCCCTAAGTGCCGTAAAAGACCACAAATAGACATATACATAAAAACAAACTAATAATACAGAAATATATTATTAAGTCATCAATACCAGGCATAGTAACCAAATTCGCTGACTTTTTGAAAAATTCATCAATTCACCTTTTAAAACGACAAATAAAATTATAATTATTCACGTCTTTTAAAAAAATTGTGAATTTAAAGAAATATATTTGAAAATTTCCCTAAATTTTCCAGATTTCATTCATTTTTTTTATAACTTTTAATGAATACATTTTACTTTTTAATCAAAATATGATTTTTTTCCCCGAATTTGATGAATTTTGCCAGATTTTTGCCAAGCTGATTTATACCCGAACCCCGGCTTGGTCACACTAGGATGCCAGGCACCACTATCAGCGTCTAGTTCACTCTTGGCGCAACTATTAGTTACCGCCAGATATCGTCAGGCGCAAACATTAGTTGCAACATACCTGGGGGGCAAATCATGCACGGCTTGAGACACGAGCCATTTACAGTTAAAAGTGTACCAGGTCAGGGTTGCGAACGCCAGAAACCTCGCTGGACTCGTTTCATCCTGCCAGATTAGATACAAAACAAATTTTCTATTCTAAAACACCAATCACAACAAATAAGTGATTCGTCCGATTTTCAAATATACCGTGATTAGAGAACAATCCAAATACCATTTGTTGATTGATTTAAGCTACGATTTTCGTTTTAATTGTATTTTTCCTTTTCAAAGCTTTGACCTATTACTATCATCCTCCATCGATTTAAGTGTTACTTTTAGTGAACCACCTGTCAACAATGAACTTTGCACATCCTCGCCGATCATCAATGAGCTCCTATTAGTTACCGGAATAGTGACCAAACTCTCCAACTTCTTGAAAAAGTAGTGAATTATTCACAATTTTTCACAAAAACGACTAAAATTATAAGTCTTCACAACTTTTCAAAAACTTGTAACTTTTGAGAATTATTTGTGAATTTCCTGAATTTTTCTAAAAATTTCACCCATTTTTTAAAAAAATTTCAATTGCATCAATTTTTTTAATTTTTAATTAACATATTTTTACATATTTTCTTTTTTGTTTTTCTGAATTTTTTACCTCTTTTTCCAGAATTTGACGAATTTTGGCGGGTGTTTCTGAACTTTTCTCCAAGGCGATTTATTCCTGAATCCAGACTTGTTCACTATGGTTACCCGAAGCAGAAGGAAATGTGTAATAGGTTGGAAACAAGAGCGCTATCAAAAGTCTAAAATTAGACTATTTTACAGTCGGAAGCAGGAACGGGAGCGGGATCTGGAAACAAGAGCGCTATCAAAAGTCTAAAATTAGACTATTTTACAGTCGGAAGCGGGAACGGGAGCGGGATCGGCAGCTAGATCCCAATGCAGGAGCGACACACTAAGTAAAAGATTGTTGCTACTAGTTACATCACCTTGACAGATTCTCTTCACAACTGAGAGAATCGCTCATCCTCTGAAAAAAAATTAATTTCTTCTACGAGACTGAACAGATGCTCATCGCAGCAGCTCCTCCTCATCATCATTTAATCAACTGTCCTAAACTCCTAATTGATTTTGCACAACACCAGACAGATCTAGATTGATTTCCAACTGATGTTCAACAACCCTGGTTTCCTTTGAATTTCAAAGATTCAGATTGTCATGTCAGATGATTCTCGACTATCACAGCTTCACCGATTTTTTTAAGCTTTCTCACAAAGTGACTCTTCCCGATGGAAATGAACTCGAACCAAATTCAATTAACGTCCACTGGCTTTTGATGAGCTTCAATGCCTTCCTATTTAGAGAGACTTTGATCATGGTTTGAAAACAAGAAAACTCGACTCGAAAATCAGTTGAGTCGAGTTAACTCGAAAACTCGGATAAACTAGACTCGCTCTGACTCGGTAATTTAATCAATAATTTTTAAAAAACACCTATTTTATATATTTAAAAAAATTAATTATTTATTTTATAAAAAAAAAAAAGGAAAGATATGTTGGTAAAATGGGTAGTTTAAAACACTTTCAAAATATCAGAGTTTATAAAACCTTATCCCATGAGAATTATATATAAGGGAAGTTTATGAACTCAAGTTGCATCATCTTTAGAGAAAACTCGACTCGGACTCAACTCGAAATCCCAGCAAGTCGAGTAACTCGTCCGAGTTAACTCGTTGACTCGCCTAGTTTTAGAACTATGACTTTGATAACTCTTCAAGGATGCTAGGCCAGGTCTAGCAATTACCCCAACAAACCTGGACACCCAGAACTAAGCCCTGAAAGGATTCTCAAGCTCAAGCCCCAAAAAGTTTCCCGACCATTTCGATCATGTCTCCGCCAAGGCGCTGATGGAATGGGATAAGTTTTAGATTCTAAAGGATCCGGGAAGCTGTTATGATCTTAATTTGGCTTGTTGCTTTCAATCAATTTCCATCATATTCAAATTGACTCCATTTTGACTTCAATTGGTTTCAACCAACTTTGGTCCAATTGTTCTCAATTGACTCAAACTGGTGATCCCAAGTGATCTCTGATTGCCTGACTTGCCATACCATAACTTATGTTGAGGCCAAATCATTTTTTTGAAACTTATCAAACCCACATTATCCCCATATTGAAAGCTGAAATGGCGCTGATGTTATAGAAGATAATTCACCAAACCTCCCTTGAAAATATTTCTGGAAACTTGAACCCTATTTCCCCACTTTTCAAGTTCATAAATCATAATAGAAATGATTCAATGGGGGAGGAAAGCTATTTTTCTCTTCTTTCTCTTCCCGGGGCAGTGTCGGCAGGGGGGGAGCGGTGTAATGATGGCTGGTGCAAGCTACTTGATATCATGAAATTTTCAAAAGGACCTACACTTGCATATGCACACATGTTACGAAAATTTGAAAACGAGAATTCTTGGACACCATTTGTTCATTCTTAGTGATAGGCCAACTGTTGCTTTGATAGCTGGAAATGAATTTGACCTGATGCTTGGATGAAATCAGGGATAAGAGGTAAGAAAAAGGAAAGATGGAAACGAGGGAATCCTCGATTGAAGAGTTCATCAAGGCTTTGAATGAATCCAAACATCAATGTGACTCTTTCTAGCTGGCATGAAGGTTTGGATTTGAACCGTCATATTCATGAGCATCATTGATTCGATTTAAATGTGAATTTGAAATGAATTGACACGATTATGCCCCCACTAGATAGAAGTAGGGCTTGGCTTATGAATCATTTTACTACTTAAGTAAGCAAGCCCTACTTCCCGAAGCATACGCAAGCCAATTAATAACTGGGCGGACCACACCTTTGGTACTTCAGTACGACTAAGGCGAGCCTTTCTAATGCTCCTTATCAGTTAAGGAGGATTTGAAACAAAAACGAAATCTTATGAAGTAAAGGGTAGTAGTTAAGGTAACCTAACAAATTTAGTCCAAGGCTTTCTATAGACTCCCAACGCTTTCTCTGGCTCTTCACTCTTCCCTTATGTATCAGACTGGACTCTACTTGCAGCCCCCTCACTGACACAACTCCCTTATACTGACATGATGACTGGCCTTAACATTTACTGCTAACAAATTCAGTGCTAATTACAACTTAAGTGCAGTTAAATGAAGTAAAGGTTAGCAGTTATGTGAATATCAGAGCTAATCTTAAGTGAAGTAAAGGTCAGCTAGTAACAACTTAAGTAAAGGTTAGCCCAAAAGAAGAGGTAAGTGAAAAAAGTGAGTCTCTTCGATTAAATCCGACTGTTAATGTGTATCTTCCGTCTGGCAGTTGACATTCGAGTTTGAATCGACAGTCGTCCAAAGCATATAAACAAAATCAATTTTTTTTAAATGTGATTAATCGCCCCTTTCTTTACCATTTCAGGATAGCTCACCTTCGTGCAGGTCAGCCCAGCATACCTTCTCCACAGAAACAGAGGGGAATGCTGCTAGTTCCTCTTCCCTGCATAGTTCACCTAGGACTCCACTTTCTGCGAGAACTAGCACAGCGAGTCTGTCTGCCATGAGGGCCTCACCTTGAGTCCCTGCAGCAGTGAGAGTACCCCCCAGTAGGCGGGGCTACACCACGAGCTCCAGCCAGAGCAGCACCTCAAGCTCCCCCGAGACAGAGAGCTAACAGCAGCATGCGGTCGCACCTAGAGACCGGGAGGAGAGTAATAAATGAGGAGGATGAGGTCACCCTTGTTCGCCCAGTGAAGGGGGAGATGCGTGTGTGTGTGTGTGTGTGTTGGAGCGGGCGCCGGGGGGATGGGGGAGGCCTAGGATATTGGGTGTTACGAGTCTCGAGAGAGACATTTGGAGATGGACGAATGCCCAGAGGCCAGGATGGGCTTGCTCTGCCAACAGTACCACCGCATGTCGAGCTTTGGCAGGAAAGGCATGTAAGTAAATGTACTTGTTTCCCTTCTTCATGCATGATGTAATCTTCACTTATACTTCACTTTCAAGTTTTAATAAAGCTCTCCTCTTTTCAGGCTCTCCCAGACTTTAGCTTTCGTGGAGTGTGGCCTATACTCAACAAGCTCTACTGTAGGCTTCCCTCAGCAGTCCAAGCACTCCTACGTCAAGCAAGTTTCGATGATTTCCTCGACAATGGGGACATGCATGGAGACAGACAGTGTACAAGACCATGATAGAGGTTCCGATTGGAGACCTTCACTTTTCACATGGCATTTGGGGAGCACACCTTCATCCTAGATGACCTCACGGTGCTCAAGATGACGAACTTCGATGATACCCTGATGGTCTAAAGCATTGAAGAGGGGATTCTTGTGATCACTTGGCCCTTGGTAAATTTATTGAAATCAAACTCTACCCATCAAAAGTTGGCATTTACAGATATAAAGGGCCACACTCCAAATATGTAAATGTCAGCTTCTAAAAGGCTGTTAAATTAGAGGCTATTAAATTATGTTTTAATAAGATAAAGATTGGTGATAGCTTGACAGGAGCCAGTCTAACGAATAGAGTTCATGGTGGCTCTCCTATACAAGAGAAAATCAAGGAATGACTTTAAGAGGGTCTATGGACCGTTGATTTATGACTCCAGAAACAAACCCTATATAAAGAATTGCTATAGTAAGTACACAAGTAGAAGGGAGACTAATAACGACAACGCAACATAGTCAAAGGCGAGATGACAGATTACGAAATCTGGAGTGATAAGTTTAGCCCAAAAGCTAAACAAGTAGAGATGGAACAAGGCGAAAATGATGATGACAAATATATTGTACAGGTTATGGAATCTAAGCTAATGAGGTGTTAGATTTAACATCTAAACCATTTTAAATTTTACAACACAAAAAATGGTATGGGCAGCACAACGTAAACACTTTTTAGTCAAGTAGAATGCTTGAATCATAAAACTTTAGCCAGAGATAGATTTCACTGAAATGGATATCAAATTTAATCTACAGTCTGAATTTTCACTCAGCATAAAAGAACATACACACGAAACTTGTAACTCAACAATTATAGTGGTACCGTGATCACGTAAAATACAATACAGAAATAGTACACAACGTTCAAAATCCCAGAAGCACTGCATCAGCTTGCTATTTACTCAGGCAATGGTAAACTTCAGTATTTATTTCAAAAGCTATACAAAAAAGGAACAATGAAATATAATAAAAACATATAAAAAGGATTTATGATATTTTAGCAAATATGCTATAAAACTAGTCCAGCCACTATGGTACACTAAAGTAACATACACTGGTTGTTCTGTGGTTATCCAATCTAATCTTTTAGAGGTCGGGCTTCAAATCCCCCTTCCGCTCGCTTCTGAAGTGAGTACGGCATGTGGGTTCCCAGAATTTTGTCCCACATAACAAAGAACGGCTGTGAGAAATTGTATTTGTTGCCAGAGAGTTGATGGTGGATGTCGTGGTAAGCGGTATTGTTTCTAAAGAAAATGTGGAACAGATTCCCCGGGAGCCATAACCCGCAGTGGTCATCTACGGTTTTGATCGTGGCAAAGGAGAAAAAGAAGATGGAGGATCGAGGAGACATACCAGAGAGGAGGAAAGATAAAGCACCACCAATTGTGTCTAGAAGAAGCCCCTCCAATGGATGGTTATATAGAGCCCCAAAGGAGTATGGTACAACAAGCCGATGGTGCTGAGAATGGATGTGCCGATACAAGAACTTGTTATGGTGCATGTATCTATGCATAAAATATTGCCATGTGTCCAAAACCAGCATTGCAATCAAGAATTGCCTCATTAGCACAAGGAGGGAAGGTTGCAAAAGTTCTGTACCCTCGGTAGCATTGCTTGTTATCTGCATAAACACAAGATGGAGATTAAAACCAACAAGAAATAGACTATCCCATCAGGTTTGCTAGTCTTATTTCTTCATTCATTTCTATTCAGGGCGAACCAACAAATCATCATATTAAACCTGACGAAATTTGAGGAGCAATTTTCATTTTTTTAAATAGCAAAAAGGGTAATATATATATTAAAGAGATGCGATCCTTCAGTTTCTGTGACCCCAAGGAAGCACTTGGATTGTCGTAAGTAAAAAACATCTAGAAAGTCGAACTAATTTGCCGATTTCTTATTAAATCAACAATTATACAAAGCACTCCATGGCAGCACTGCCCTAGCTTCCAAGAAATTTAGTACCTCGTTGCTTTGGTCGCTATTGGAAGGAATTCCTACTCGTAAGGAGGCCAATAGTTTTATAATTGAAGAGTCAAAAAGAAGTTTACAGAGTCTTAGATGCCAAGTAATCCAGGATCATGTCTGGCTAACTCGAGTCGATCATTGCAAGAATAAGCATGCCTTGAAATTTTTCAAAGAAAGAAATAGACCAGGCTATAACGTTCTAATGTTATCAATGAAGTTCCTTTTACCATTGTTTCTAAAAAACAAAGACAAACAAAACCATTTGAGGTAACATAACCATTTACAGTGTCGGATTAGTAATATAATCACCAATGACAGCAGACTAACAGAGAAGTCGGAAGAAATAGTGGTGGACCCACCCTCCCTCCCTCCGCCTAAATTTTAATCCTAAATCCATAATTCCTAAATCCCTAATCCGGTTACAGGCAAGGAGCTCGCAAATCCACCGTCGGATGGCATCTCCAACCTCCGATTGTCCAATCACAGCGATCACCTCCTCATTTCTTCTTGGAACAAGGTATTATTTGATCTCCATTTCCGAAACCCTAGCTCCGCCCAAGACGCTATCTCTATAGGGTCTCGTATCAGATCTTGTATTATTATTATTATTAATCTCACTATCTGTAGCATTTTATTAGACTGTTCGATTGTAAGATGCAAGCTCAAACGTGTTGAGAAGCAAATTTATGCACGGAAGCGCAGTTCTGGATTGCTGCTTTCATGAAGATTCTTCATGTTTCAGAACCAGCCGAGATCATACCATGAGGCAGTAAGTGAAATCATCATTGTTGTACATATAATTTTCTTTCCGAATTGTTTTCTGATCTTAGATCTGGATCGTAAAGATACTTTGTTGATGTTATTCCTATTATATGGGTGTGCGGTAAGTAACTTTGTGTGTGCGTGTAGTTAAGTGAATTTTAAGTGTCACTTAACTCGGGAACCATGTAATACGTGAACAAGCTAAGATGATATAAATAATAATTTGCATTGGAATTTGAGTAATATTGACTCAACCCTAATTTCCTTTCAACCTTTCTTCTTCCTCACCAAAACCCTAACCCTAATTTAATCTCCTCAATTTTATCTTGGTATCAGAGCAAGGTTATCGACGACAAGAATACACTATTGCTGGCGTCAGTTTCCTTGGCTGATGTCATCATTGACGCCATGCTGATGTGGTGCTGATGTCAGCACCTGTTGCGCCGTCGCTCGGAATAGATCTCCGACAACAAGGTTTTGATTGGAAGATCATTCGAGGCATTTTTCCCTTCTGCTGCAACTTCAGAAACCCACCGGAGATAGGGTATTGAACTTTGTCTTCTCCAATGTAACTCCCTGTAACTCGGTTCTGGTTTGAGAACCAGCCACTACCGTTGAGATCCACACATCTAGGGTTATGTAAAACCCATTAAAGACCCTTCGAAACTGCTGGATTCTGCCATGAAACTTTATACCGAGAATCCCTAGGTGGTCTGTGAGAACTTGCCGGTGACAGGACCTGCCGGAAAGTGAACAGGAGTTGCCGAAAACCTGCCGGAAACTTCCAAAATTGTCGAAAAGCCACCGGAATCACAGATCTTGTCAAAATTGTGAATCTGATCTAATTTTTTGTGAGTTCTTTTACTGATTTATTCCTTTTTTGAGAAGTTTTGTGGGGTTTTCTATATGAATTCCTTTCGATTATTCCCGTCTTTTGTCGATTGTTACTATGGCTGCCATGAAGTTGGTGATATTTGATCTTTTTTGTTGCAGAGGTGTGGCATGATGGTGTTGCTTTCGAAGCGTTTGATTGGAAAAATGGTGAGAGAAGAGGTGTACGCCTCTGTGATTTGAAAGTGGTTCGTGGAACCACTAGTTGGGTTGTGAAACCTGTTTTTGTGCTTAGATTTGGTGTTTGCAACCCGGTTGTGGGTTGTGTAGGCATTCTCCCGGTTTGGAAGTTGTGGGTGTTCTATTTTTTTGTTGTTTTGATCTCGGTATCTCTTAATCATGGACAAGAATAAATCCGGGAACATTGGTAGGGGAGATATCTCTCATAACTCACAAATTACTACGAAGAACTTGAACGGGGCTAATTATCTTTCGTGGTCACGGTCTGCTGCTTTGTACTTAGAGATGAAGAAAAACTTGGGTTACATTTACGGGACTATCCCAAAACCCAAAAAAGATGACCCTAAGTATGTTGATTGGGAAAATGACAATCTAACTGTCATGACATAACTGTTACACTCAAGGCAACCAGACATTAGTGATTCTTTTATGTATGTCAATGATGCTAAACAATTATGGGAGGCTCTGAGGGATGCATTCCCACATAAACAAAACCTCGCAAAAATGTTTAAAGTTAGTGACAAAACTAACACCATGAAGTAAAGCGATAAGACTATTGGAGAGTATTACACTCAAATGAGGAGTGTGTGGGATGAACTAGCCCAGTATCAAAAAGAAGAACTGTACAACTCGTGTGCCAGCAAGACTAGTAAAAATAATTAAAGGAGGAGAGTGTTTGACTTCCTAAAAGGGTTAGACCTGAATATGATAATGTTAAATCAAACTTTCTAGGAAGAGAGGAGTGTCCTCCACTTGGTACCGTGTATTCCCTCCTTCAGCATGAGGAAAGCAGGCAACAATTTATGCAGATTTTTTGTGGTGATATATCTGAGAAATCGGCCCTACCATCCTTCACTTCTTTTGGTCGTGGTGGAGGCAAGTCTAGTGGTAGAGATGGTCGTCGTGGGGGCCTCTCACGTGAAGAAAGAGAGAAATTATTGTATTCTCATTATGACAAGAAGGGTCATACTAGAGAAAGATGTTGGGAATTACATGAGAAACCGAAATTCCTTGAAGGTTGTGCATTCCAGTCCTCCACTGCGAAAATTTCTAATCCAATTGGTGGCCAGAGTATCTCTACTGCTTCAGCTCCGTCTCCACCTTCATCTAATTTCCAGAGTTTACAGAAAGAGCTTCGAGATCTCTAGGGTCGCCTTCAGCGCATGACGGTAACACAGGGGCAGGCGTCTTCCTCTCACATAGCTGAGTTAGGTACCTATGTGTCTACACATGTGACCTCCTCTCAGTCCCCATGGATCATCGATTCTGGGGCTACGGATCACATATCTGGTATGACAGATTTATTTTCATCTGTGTCTAGTCTTTCTGATGCTATTCATATTTGCATTGCTGATGGATCCATTGTTCCTGTAAAGGGCAAAGGTAATGTTCAATTAGGCACCTTGTCTCTTGATTCTACTCTTTTGATTCCTAACATTGCCTATGAATTTATTATCTGTCAGTAAAATTACCAATTTCTTACATTGTAGTGTGACATTTTTTCCGTCATTGTGTTTTCCAGGACCTGAAATTAGGAAAGATCCTTAGTCATGGTACTGAAGAGAAGGGACTCTACCTCTTTCAAGATTTACGTGGTGCCTCTCCTCCTACAGCTATGGTGGTTTCTGTTGATGAAGCAAAACTATGACACCCCCACTTGGCCACCCTCATATTAGTCGTTGGAAACTTTTATTTCCAGAAAAATTTCATAAATTTGATAGTCGTTTCTTTAATTGTGAAACTTGTCAGTTCTCTAAACATTTTCGCAATTCTTTTTTAAGTTATTCACTCTGATGTGTAGGGGCATTCCCCTGTTACTGTTTTGCATGGTTATCATTATTTTGTCACTTTTATTGATGACTGTACTACTCACTATACTCTTTCTTATGCACACCAGAGATAAAGTTGCCTCTATTTTTCCTATGTTCCACAGACTAGTTAGCATACAATTCCATGGGCATGTTAAGGTTCTTTGATCGGATAATGGTGGGGAATATTCCTCTCACGTTCTCCAGTTTTACCTTCATTCTCATGGAATTGTGTGACAAACTACTTGTCTTTATACCCCCCAACAGAATGGGGTTGCTGATAGAAAAAATAGGCATCCTCTTGAGATTGCTCGATCTCTGTTGTTTGATATGAAGGTTCCTAAACATTTTTGGGGTGAAACTGTCCTCACCGCTACCTACCTCATCAATCGAATGCCTACACCTATTCTATAAGGACAGTTGACGGGGAACACCGACAACAAGGACCTAGGGTTCAGGTCGTACAAGGTGCACTGATGGAGGAATAAGCGACGGAAGGGCCAAGGAACATCAAGAACCACCGAGGAAGGGCCCTAGAGATCAACCCATGAAGCACATGTGGGCATCAGGCGGTGGACGTCCGCAGGGTCAGGACGGACGTCCAAAAATAAGGGGGCTCACTGTTTGTTGAGCACGGACGTCCGTGGGGCATTAAGGACGTCCATGAGTAGGCTACGGACGTCCGTGGCCTTCAGGACGGACGTCCCTAGAAATCCCCGCCCCAACAACTTAAGTGACGTATTTGTCCTTTTTGTCCTCATATTTTGTTTTCTTGTAAGTTACCCTTTTGGGTAACATAGTATTTTCCATATTAGAGTGCTTCTATTTGTACCTACTATAAAAGGTAATTTTGTAAGCCATTTTTGACACTTGTTAATTTGAATGAAGAAATGTTTTTCATTTTGGGCTTGAGAGAAGCTTTAAAGAGTGAGTCTTCTTCCTAGTGATGGGTTTGGTGTGAGGCCAAGGGTGTGATGCCCATGCTACTTTGACTTTCTCCTTTACTTTTTGCTCTTATATGATCCTTTTATTTTCCCCTTATTCTCTTGCATCTAAATTTTTCCCTTTTGATTGATTTTCCTAACTCCAAAACCCTAGATCTAGAGTAACCTTAATGTCCATCCTTATGGATCGAATCAAATCCTATCCCTTTGATCCATAACCGTTGTTAGACTCGAGCTTGCTCGATTTGCACCATCTAACCGCTTCGATTCAAAAGCCCTAGCAAGGAACTATCAATTCCACGAAGAGCTACGATTTAACGCCCCGGCCTAGACGAAGCTAGAGTTCTATCTCTCGGATCGAATCTTCCACAATCGTAACGGATCTCGCACATTGGATTGGACCCTACGTGAATCCAGCGTGGTCACCTAAGCGGAATCTCGTGAAACCCCAAGGTATCGCTTTAATTTGTGATTTAATTGCTCAATTAATTAGTTTAATTTCGGCAAATTAGCATATCATGGGCATTCACGGATTTTAGGGTCGTTGTCCTGCGTCAACAGTCTTCGTTCCAACTTGTGTCTCCTCATCAACCTCTGTTCTTGGTGCCACCCCGTATCTTTCGTTCCTTGTATTTTACACATATCCCCAATATTCAGCAAAGTAAACTTGATCCCAAGGCTGTTAAGTGTATTTTTATTGGATATCACTCTTCTCAGAAAGGATACAAGTGTTTTGACCCTCTCACTCGTCGTGTGATAGTCATAATGGATGTCACATTCTTTGAGGGCACCCTTTTTTCCAGTCCTCTTCAAGGGGAGAAATAAACTACAAATGAAGAGTACTCTGAGATGTTTAGCGCTTTACCTATGGGAGATGATAGAGATTGTGGCGATGTGGATGATGAAGTTGTTAAGCCAAAAAAAGCAAACCCACTTTTGATAAATATGGAAAGGGAAAGATGTATGTGCGAAGGAACAAGAAAAGCATCGTTGAAGTCATTGTGCATGAGAAAGTAGATGAGTCACCCTTTTCAGAATACAGACCAGGATTTCTTACTCGAAGAGGGTCCTCTTGTGTCTGATCTCCATCTACTCATTACTCACAGAAAATTTCCTAGATCGTGTACTCGTCATCCCATCAGTAAGTATGTGTCATATCACAATCTCTCACCATCTCATTACAGTTTTATTAGTTCTCTTGATTCTATCACCCTTCCTTCTATTATTTCTGATGCCTTATTGCAGCTAAAATGAAAGGATGCTATGATTCAGGAGATGAAAGCTATGGAACATAATCAAACTTGGGAAATTATTGAACTCCCAGAAGGAAAGAGTTGTTGGTTACAAATGAGTGTATACAATTAAGTATAGACCCGACGGTACTGTTGAAAGATATACAGCAAGGCTTGTAGCAAAGGGGTACACTCAAACACAAGGAGTTGATTATCAGGAGACCTTTGCACCTGTAACCAAGTCTAACACAATCAAGGTATTGTTATCTCTAGCTGCCCACAAAGACTGGCCACTCTCTCAACTTGACGTGAAGAACGCATTTCTTCATGGTGATCTCAAGGAAGAAGTCTACGTGAACCTTCCTCCTGAATTTGTAAAAGAAGGGGAGAAGGGAAAAGTGTGCAGATTGAAGAAATTTATCTATGGATTAAAACAATCCCCAAGGCCATGGTTTCAAAAATTTAGTGATGCTATTATAAGATTCGGGTACCGAAGAAGTCGCTATGATCATACTCTATTTGTAAAAAGGGGAATCAAGATAACCGCCATACTAGTCTATATTGATGATATCATCATTACTAGTGATGATAGTCATGAGATTCTTAAACTGAAGGAGTATTTGAGCAGAGTGTTTAACATTAAAGACTTGGGAAGCTTGATTTTATCACCCTTCGTTCTACTGTTTGTAATGCTTAAAATGGAAGGATGCTATGATTCGGGAGATGAGAGCTCTGGAACATAATCAAACTTGAGAAATTGTTGAACTCACAGAAGGAAAGAGAGTTGTTGGTTGCAAATGGGTGTATATTACCAAAGGAGAAGTCTACATGGACCTTCCTCCTGAATTTGTAAAAGAAGGGGAGAAGGGAAAAGTGTGCAGATTGAAGAAATCTATCTATGGATTAAAACAATCCTCAAGGCCATGGTTTCAAAATTTTAGTGATGTTATTATGAGATTCGAGTATCGAAGAAGTCACTATGATCATACTCTATTTGTAAAAAGGAAAATCAAGATGAGCGCCATACTAGTTTATGTTGATGATATCATCATTACTGGTGATGATAGTTATGAGATTCTTAAACTGAAGGAGTATTTGAGCAGAGTGTTTGACATTAAAGACTTGAGAAGCTTGAAATATTTCTTTGGCATTTAAGTGGCGAGATCTAAGAAGGGCATCTCATTATCTCAGTGGAAGTATACCATAAATCTCCTTCATGATACAGGATTTTGTGGTGTAAGCCTGTTGTGACCTCTATTGAACAAAATCACCGATTGAATGGTGAAGAAGGCGATCTTCTCAAGGATCCGTGTACCTATCAGCGATTAGTTGGTAAACCGATTTATCCAGCCATGATCCGTCCACATATATCTTATACAGTAAGGGTGGTGAGTCAATATATGCACTCACCAAGGACAGTACATTTGGAGGTTGTTCATAGGATCCTGAGGTATTTGAAAGGAAGTCTTGGCAAATGGTTACTTTATAAACTGATTTATCTAACCATAACCCGTCCAGATATTGCTTATGCAGTAAGGGTGGTGAGTCAATATATGCACTCACTAAGGACAGTACATTTGGAGGTTGTTCATAGGATCCAGAGGTATTTGAAAGGAAGTCTTGGCAAAGGGTTACTTTATAAAAATCGTGGTCATTTGGATGTAGAGATATTTACTGATGCAGATTGGGTCGGGTCTCTGAATGATAGGAGATCAACTACCGAATATTGCACCGTCTTGGGGGATAATTTGGTCACATGAAAATCTAAGAAGCAACATGTAGTATCAAACTCCAGTGCTGAGAGGGAGTACTGTGTCATGTCCCAAAGTACGAGAGAAGGCATATGGCTTAAATTCATCTTGTCAGACTTAAAAGTTGTTGTATCCTCTCCAATTATCTTGTATGGTGACAATGAAGCCGCTCATCATATTGCATAGAATCATGTCTTTCATGAAAGAACAAAACACATTGAAGTAGACTATCACTATATTCGCGAGAAGGTCGAGTCCAAAGAAATCAGTATTCCTCAAGTTAGAACTGAGGATCAACTTGCCGACATCCTGACTAAAGGTGTTGGTGGCAAGAGACTTTATGGCATCTCCTTCAAGTTGGGTATGATCGACATCTATACTCCAACTTGAGGGGGAGTGTTGGAGATGTTATTCCTATTGTATGGGTGTGTGGTAAGTAACTTTGGGTGTGTGTGTATAGTTAAGTGAATTTCAAGTGTCACTTAACTCGGGAACCATGTAATACATGAACAAACTAAGATGATATAAATAATACTTTGCATTAGGATTTGAGTAATATTGACTCAACCCTAATTTCCTTCCAACCTTTCTTCTTCTCCCTCACCAAAACCCTAACCCTAATTTAATCTCCTCAATTTAATCTTACTTAAAGACCGAATGATGGTAGAATGGTGAATGCTTGTTCTAATTTTTAGATATTTCTACTTCAAATTTGTGGTCTCTTTAATCATCAGTTAAAAAAATGGTCTCTTTAATAGCAAGACACCGAATAAAAAAACACGTGGAAAGAGATTCATTTCCAAGAGTATAAAAATAGAGAAGAAAGTAGATACTAGGTGTTTGAATTTCTTGTACCAAGTACATTATACATTAAATTCTATCCAAATTTTGTAGTGATGTTCAAACATGTATAATGATCATGTTGCAGGCCATAGGCCATCCCATCCCATCCCATATATGCATAGTCACCAAGTCGGGCTTGGCGACTCCGCAAGAGGAAAATTTCAAAAAAAATGGCAAAAAATCAGAATTTTTGGAAAACAGTTGGGAAAAAATTGAAGAGACATAAAAAAGCTAAAAGAAATAAGATTAGAATGTATGAAAATTATATTAAAAATATTGAAAACGTCACAATTTATTGAAGAATTTAATCACGAAATTAGCGACTTATGAAAAAATGTGATTTATTTTAAAAAATCGCAATTAAAACATGATTTATTCATTTTTATGGATAAGTTGCATTTTATTCATATTTCTCCCCCAGTAGAAGAAAATCCTGGGTCAACTACTAGGAAGAAAGAAGAAAACAAAAGCCAAAAATAAATAAATAAAAATTGATTGCAAAAAAGATTCTATTAAAAATAATTGCTTTTGATAATAGAGGTCTAGGTCTATGGTCAGAATGATGCCATTTATTGAGTAAGCAGTCTTAGAGAACACCCACTTATAATAACCTGCAGAATCCCTCAAGGCTGCCTTTCAAACTGCTAAGTTACGATTTTTTTCTTCGAGGCATATTAGTTTATCAGCAGCAGCTACCTGGAATCGGCTTGTGAGTCCCATTTCTCCACTTGTCAGTTCAGGGATAAAACATGTCACTCCACAATCCATCTTGTCTCTTTTCCCTACTTCTCTCCAAGTCTTTATTTATATTCCCACTAATCCTTCTTGTGCATTTTAGATCTAGTTTTCTTTTTTTTTTTGACATAGTGCATGCTTTAATAAATTAACCTACTGCAATAACAACAGAGAAAAGTGCTCATTCGAAAACAGCATGCTTCCAAGGGGGATGGCTTCACGATGGCGCCATATCTAACAGAGTTACTGGAGTCCTTTGATCCACCCTATTTTATTTGAATCTCGGTAGAAGAGAAATGCCAAACCATAATGCTTCGACTTTTGCATCTACAGTACTCGCCTATCCAATGCTTTGACTTGTGAAAAAAAAAAAAAAAGTGTTACAAATTCCAACCGGACCAGGGTTACAGTCATCAAGCTTCAACCAGCCCGCATCACTTTCTCCAAATATTGACAGGTCTCATGCCCAGACTTTCCCTAAACACACTTCTCCAATTGATTACCAAATCCTGAGAGATTCCAGAATAGAATGTTGAGGGCGCTCTTCAAAAATTCTAATTACTATTATTTTTGGAACATTGTTCTCATGCAATTAACAACATTAAATTTATGATCATTTATTCCGATGTCTCCTAAATCATCGAAGAAGTAAAATCTTGCTCAACTATTTGCGTTCATTTCTAGCTAATGCTCCATTAGTCAGACAAAGATTATGGTGTATCTAAATTGAGGAATGTTTCGAACATTTGAAAAAAATAAACATATTTTTCTTGTTCAGAGGCATGAAACAGAAATTGGAATCACATCTTCACAAGGGTACCCACACCGAGGCCAACTGCTCAAAGGGACAACTTATTTTTTCTAGCTGCTCTCTAGATAATATTTCCCTTTAAGGACTCCCCACAAGGGTGGGGTCAAGATTTTCTTCTTAGAAGGGAAAGTTAGGGCATCGGAGAAAATGAGGCAGTATTATGTAGCAGTGTTAGGTTAGTGGGTCAAACACCAAGCAACTTTTCTAAGATCACTTTTTGATATGTGTGCCATGTGGAATTAGCATGTGTACCATTTGGTAGGTGTGCCATGATCTAAAGATCTGGGGTGTAATAGCTTGGACGAAAAGTAATTTCCATAATTTAATTCAAAGCCGTCAAACACCATCTAACGTTTGCAATGTAAATCCAACCTGTTAATTTTAGATGGCTTTTGATCTCATTGAATCAAATGATGCAGGTCGCTTTCATTCCAATCTTTTCTAACAGAAATTATGAGATTCTGAGCGTCAAATCACATGGAAGATATGATGGTTTGACATGGCACAAATCCCAAAAAGTGACCCAAGTACTAAGACCGTTGGCAGTCAGGTCACGTACCTAATACTAGCTCAAAATTGAGAGGGTAAGGGGGGGGGGGAGACCGTGATTAAAATGGGGGGCACCTGTCTTTTAATTTAGTAGCTCATGTTATAGGTTGACTATGGCTAACAGGCCTAGTACAAGCATTTGCACCTTCCAAACCTCTACTTGGCTCCGCCAGTGGCTCCCCACGCAAAAGATCGAGTGCTAGAGAGGGGCCAGAATTCCACAATTACAAATAGAGGGTTTTATTAAGGAGATTCAAAGATGCTTCAAACAAAGATTTGACAGAGAAGTCCCTAATGACTCTAGGAAAGGACTGCTATACCTAAATATGCCCTGGTAGCAGGAAAAAATGGTTACTTCGAAGACTTAACAAACCAAGAAGTTGGCCAAAACATCTGTTAGACTCTCCTTTGCTGCAGAGAGGTGTCCAAACAGTCATATTCTGATCGGGTCTGTCATAATAGCATTATTTTGTCCGATGTTCAAGAATGTATAATGTATTGGAAAACCTTCCAATTGGATGTGATGTAATTTTCTTCTTGTTTCTTGTACTAACATGAATTTTTTAATAAAATTTTCATCCACACACTCATTTATCGAGGGAGAGAGAGGGACATATGCCCAAAAGAGGCAGATATTTTCGTTCAGAATTCAACAAACAAAGAAATATTTATAACCAATTATATAAAAAAAAGCATCCATCATTTAGGACCTCTTTCAAACAATAGATCCATTTTCAAAATCTTTGAGACTTCGACATAAAAAATTTTGACTTCTTATTAGAAAAATGGGATAGGAGAGCATTCTCAAGCTTGGTGAAAAGGGTGTTTTATTCATCCACAAGGTATTTTATTCATAGGATATAATTTAACAAGTTATTCATATTTATGACACTCCTTATCACTTTTGGGGTAATGATGTCAAATTCTGTCGTGCAAATTGTTTGTATCTGCATTGTGCAGATAACTCTTCCTAAATGGAGGAAAAGTTAGGTCACTTTTTAAATATTTACGTAAATTGAGAGGAGAATTTACATCATCATAGATTAAAGTTAAGCCAAACCACAATACATAAAAGTGAATCCAAGTTAAAGAGAACAAGCGTGAAGCAAAGCAACTTAGTTCAATATTAGACACGTGCAGCTTAGGCCTTCAATACTCTGTCTATCATAATATCCTGTTCCAGATTGTCATCCTTCGAGCTCATGTCACTTAGTCAGACCTAACAAGGAACCAGAAAAAAGCAGATTGCTAGTTCCAATCGTTCTTTTTCCAGCTTCCATCAGCATCAATAGCTCAAATTATCAACTGATTCAGAAGACGTAAGTGTTGAAGGTCTAAAGCCAAAATCTTCTACCTATCTACCAATATACATCTTATCGACTTTAATGGTTTATCACACCTTTCTAGAAGTAGCTTCCAACATTTCTAAATTCCTAATTCTTGCTCCACAAAATAATCTTGACAGATAAAACTAAGAATTACTACTTACCACTTGCTAAGTCTAACAAAAAATCAGGAAAAAGAAAGTTACTAGCTCCAAAGATTTTGTTTTTTTAGCTCCCCTCAGCATGAATGGCTCAGTTTATGAGTCGACTCAAAAGACCTACAACACTAGAAAACGGAGGAGTGTTGCAGGTATAAAGCAATAATCTTCATCTTCTCCACCAATAAACCTCTTATCGTCTTCAACAATCTCGTCACAACCTTCTAGTACTAGTTTGCTCTAGACTCTAAGTTCCAAATGCTTGCTCCAGAAAATAAGCTTGGCAGAAAAAATCAATGTGAGGCCAGCACTGTTCAAATTTTTTTATCTAAGTCATTGACTAGAGGATTCATTCACAGCAAATGATAAATATAAGACAATAGCAACAAATAATGGCAACCACCATGTAAAAGTAGGTTGAATGTATAAAGTGACAACTAAAAACTAGCAAATAATAATTAAAAAATTAAACAGGCAAAAAAAAACAATAAATGTATCATTTAGTTTAAAAAACATAAAAATTATAGTGTCCTCGGATATAAAAATCAGCAACTGATCATAACAATCAAATCTAAAGTTAATTTGAAAAGATTAAAAAAAAAACATTTCAAGAACTAATTTGATCAAATTTCTTTACAATCGTTCTATACAAAATTGGAAAAGTAATATTTAAGTGATGGGCATTTGCTCAAGTGCTGATATCATCAAGTGTGTGGCCATGAGTTCAAGGGTTTACATCCATCTTTGCATATAGAAAATAGTTTTAATAGTTCAAGGATAATACTTCATGAGAGATATAAATATATAATTCTTTTTATAAGAAGGGAAAACATGAACCTTTTGTTAAGCTTGGGAGTGGCATTTGCCTAGACGTTCTCCTAGAGACCTGGCATGCCTATCCTTAAGGAACCCAAAGAGAATTAAGCATAAGTGGGTTATGCTTAGGCTGCTAAGCCCTTAAGTGGGAGCCTAGGAGGCAAGGCAATAGTCTAAGTGGGCCTTATGACAACAAAGGATAAAACTATAAATTACCTTTAAGAACAAACTACCCTCCAAAAACATGGAATTAAATGCAACTTCATCTTGCACGGCATAACCAGGTTTCTTTGCTGGCTAACTCTGTTACAACCCCAAAGTAATAAGGAATGAACTTCCTGCTCCACTAATGCCTAAGCATTTTTGGAGTATTAGTTAGGACCTAACAAATGGAATCAGAACCACCACATCCCGAGATCCAAGTCCCGGAAGGGGCAACCTGGGGAAAGGGCTACCTGGGATCCAAAAGAGGGGTACAGGAGTAAAACCCACCACAGAGCGGGCTGTCGTGGAGTATCAGAAGGGGCAACACGAGGAAAGGGCTACCTGGGGCACCAAAGGGGGTACCGGAGTAAGAGCAGCCGCCACGGACGTCGGCTGCAGAGCGTGGTGGTGTGTTACGACCCCAAAGTAATAAGGACTTAACTTCCCGCTCCACTAATGCCTAGGCATTTTCGGAGTATTGGTTAGAACCTTAACAACTCAGCGTAAACCAGTACCAAATTCACCAAGGTATCACTTGACCAAATAGTGCTTCTAAAACCAACAACTCAGATGAGCAGTACGCTTGTAGATTCGGTATCGGACAATACCAAAAGAGAATTGACTTGGCTGAGTCCCAAAGCCATCAAGACTTGCTTTGAATGCAACAAATAGCAACAGAGAAATTTAAAGAGTCGTGACTCACAAAATTAGAGCTAAAAGGATTCAAATCATTGCACACAAAATTACTTAGGGTCATCTATGTACTCCCAATACTCTAATAAAATACCAGACAATACAAATGGCAACTTGTCAATCATATATTAATTATCTAAGACCAGACAATGCAATCTTAACAAACAACCAATGGAAGTAAATAATACAAATAAATTAAAATTAAATAAAAACTCGATTTTTAAGTAGGAAACGTACAGTAAACAAGAGGGTTGCAACCGCAGCCTGAACCATCTGTTGAAGAAGAACTCCTTTAACTACAGTTCCCTTTGAAACCAAGTTCTTGACATCTTCCTCTTTCTTTGTGTGCAACCGATAATTCTCAAAGAAACCCAACATCAGATAGATACCAGAATAAACCCAATACACTAAAATCGGCAGAAAAGTACCTAATAGTTCATCTGATATAACAAAATCCATGACCCAACCGAATAAAAGAAATCCTAGACGCAAAAAATTATAGTTTAACCCTCTCTACTTAGCAGATAATCCATAAAACCCCCCCTATTCAATTCATCTAACAGATTCTTTCTAATAAACGAGAGACTAATAGATTCTTTCTACACAGAAATTAGGGTTCTAAGAATAAAAAAATTCAGCAAAAACAAACCAACCCTACACCGAAATCGCCTAAAAAATTAAAACCTTTCTGCTGCATCGGAATTCGAAAACCTGCAAAACGAATCGGCGCCAATAAACCTTGATCGGATGGTATTCGAAAGCAAATCTAGGACTCCAGAAATTAAAGCTTTAGCGAAGTGTATCAAGCCTTCACCGAATTTGTGATAATGAATCCAACCTGTGATGGATTGAATTTGAAAAACACTGATCGATGATTCGAAAAGAAGGGTTTAATGCGCGAAGCTCTTTAGAAAATTCATCGGGGAGAAACCCTAATCGATCGAATTAAGAAGAAAACGTCGTCGAGCGACGGAGTCTACGATGGAGAAAGAGACAGAGATGACTTTTTCTAGGGTTTTGGAAATGAAAAAAAAAAAATAAAGAAAAAAAAAATCAACGTTGATTGAGAGAGACGTGACCAGCTAGGTGCAACGCAAAGTCGCGAAACAAGGCTTCACTTACGTTTTCTCTATCTAGTCATATATCACGTGCGATATGTAACACATGGTTTTGAACAAAGGATCAAAATTTCGGTTTCGGTCACCGAAATTTGATAAGTTAGCCAAAATTTCGGCCGAAATTTTGATCCCCATACAAAAGTGACCAAAATTTCATTTTGGTGGGGACCGAACCGATAATTTGGACCAAAATTTCAGTCATTTCGACCAAAATTTTGATCCTTCTTTTAAATATGAGTACTTCTAAATCCACCCACTAAATCTTTGAGTTCACCTATGTTAAATATATTGACTACATTGAATCAAAAGATGGAAATCAATAAATCGTTTGTTTTCCCAATCTATCACAAGATGGGTCTTGAGATCATGCGCACACGTCTAAAATAAGGTAGAGTATTTTATTTCACGTGGTACACTAGAAAATTAGTGGCCTTTAACATCAAGTCCACAGAATTGGTTTTTAGGTCACTTTTTTAAGTGTGTATCACATGAAATAAAAAATAGACCGTCTGATGGTACACCTATGATCTCAAGATCCATCGTGTGAAAGATTGAGAAGATAAACGATTTCCATCGTCTGATTCAAAGTAGTCAATGTATTTCAAAGTGGGTGAACTCAAAGATTTAGTGGGTGGGTATAAAAGCTCTACTTAAATATTGGCATTATCCCATACATGTAGGCCCATATGTATCGGACTAGGCCCAATCCGATTCGACATATACTCTGATTTTTATAAGAGAACAAATATTGAGTCAAATAAGTCAAATAACAGCCAATATCATATTAGCTTATGTCTAGTTGTATCGGCTCATATCGGGTCATATCAGTTAATATGTATCGCATATGAATCGGGCAAAAATACAAAAAATGCGCTTCGGAGAAAGAAAAAAATTATTAGTTTATATTTTTTATTGTTTTAAATTTTATTGTTCTAAAAGTGCCTTAAATATAGTCCCATTTGGCCGATGCATATCAGCCTAGGACCTGACCGATATCCCGATTTAAATCTTTGTTTGTATATGTTATGCGCATGAGCACGACAAAAGCACATGTGGATAAGAGTTAAATTTCGACTTTAAATCTCGAAAATTTGAGACTTATTGAAGAAGGCAAATACATATTTTCCCGCATCAAAGCATTTAAATGATCTTACACTTTTAAAATATATTTTTGATCTTATACCATTAAAGTATACTCCATTGTTCTATCATGTGGCACATTTGTGTTATCTAACTGTAAGAATCCAATTGACTGTCGACACTTAGAACATACTTCAGCGGAAGAATTATAACAAAGGATCAAGATATCGGGTTGGATTTTGATTTCGGACATGACCGAAATTGAAAATCGGAAATTTTGCCGATAATTTGACTTTCGGCCGAAATTTTGGTCTCCATGCAAATCTAACCTATAATTTCGGTTGCGTTTCGTTTAGGGCCAAAACCGATGCATTTTCAGATTTCAAGTGAAATTTTGAACCATGCTTATGACAATCAGACGTGTTAATTGTATCAATGGGTTTCAATAGTAGCAATTGAAAAAATAAGACTAATGACAAAATATTAGAGTGCATGGATTTAGACAAAGCATGATAGCCGTTCTTTGGTAATCACCACAATCTAAAATTATAGCAAAATAGTGCACATGGTGAGCCAAAAGAGTGGTGCCACATCTACAAAAGTGAACTTCTTAAATTGCCAACAAGTAGAACTTCCTATAAAAATTCATTGTCATCTTGTTCAGTCTTAAGATGCTAAGTATCGGCCGAGACAGTTCATCTCTAGCTATTCTTAATTAATTTATTTATTTAATTAATATTTTCGTCTCACCTAATGCAACTCTTTCTCTCATTATAAAAGTAGAGATTTGTAATTATGTCAAATGACCGCCCAAGGATCAAAATTTCGAGTTGAATTTCAGTTTCGGTCATGACCAAAACCGAAATCCAAAATTTTGGTCGAAATTTCAAAAAAAATTTGAACCCCATACAAATCGAACCGAAATTTTGGATTTCAGTCTCGTTTCAATCATGCCCAAAATCGAAACATTTCGACCAAAATTTTGATCCATGTGACACCTCTTTACTGATTTTTGTTAATGTGCATTTATTATGTCAAACGGCACTTGGTTTAACAATTTCAGTCATTAAGAGACAGTTCATACCAGAGATTTAAAGAACAATATCGTCATATCAATCGGGTTTCAAGCCGATGCATATCGGATATATCAGATACATATCAGCTTGGCCGATATTGAAGTACCTTTTATTATTTTTAAATATTTAAATTAAAAAACATAAAATAAAAAAGGAAAAAAATGTCCAAAAGACATTTCTAGTATCTTGTCTGATTCATATCAAATGCGTTTCTGCCAATACTCAACCATATATTGAATCGTAGATATATATTATTTTGGATTGGGCCTAACCCACTACACAACATATAATGTTTATTGGAAAATTTGAACTTTCGGCTCTATACGTTTGTGTATTTGCATAAACGGCCTTATAGTTTCAATCCTTGCATAAATGTCCAGCTCCAAGCCTAGCCGCCTGCACGTCAGATATATATATATGCTTATCTATGCAAGCATTGAATCTAGAATTTTTCTATCATTTTTTAACACTTTCTTTCTCTCTTGGAAAGCGATTTCGAGATTCCACTACAGTTCGTATAACATAGAGAATACAACAGGCTAGGTAAGATATCGAGTACAATATCTTTTGAAGTTAATGATTTCCCAAATTTTTAATACATTGTAGGTAGTCCAAGATATGTAAGATATCGATCGATATCTTAAGTTATCGGCCGATATCTTAATATATCGATCGATATCTTGAGTTATCGGTCGATAACTTAAGATAAGTTTTTTTTTTAGGTTTTGGTTTATGGTTTACGTTAAAAGTTCATCGGCCAGATATCTTAGGATATCAGCCCAATATCTTAGGATATCGGCCTGATATCTTAGGATATCGAGCGATATCCTATGATTGAAAAAAACGCTAAAGTTTTCATTCCTTTCATTTTTTAATATTTTTAAATAATTGTAGCGCTAAATCAAGTATAACTCTTTATAAACAACCAATTTTAATTTTATAAATATTGTAGGTTGAAATGGATGTTCCCCTTCTTTGCCATTTTGATTTCGTACGCGTGAGAGATAATACTTACAATGGAGGACATTGGAGGATTGTCACTGTCACGGAGAATATATCATTTGATGAGTTTATAGAGAAAATGTACAAAGTCAGTCGGACACGACCGGAAGAACATTCTATTACACTTACTGTTTTATTACGCATAGGGAATGAGCTTGTATTTGTCGAATTGTCTGACTCTGATGATTTTACAAACTTATTTAGAGCATATCGTATCAGTGATGGTGTGATAAATATTTATATCAAAAAATCATTAGTCACTACTGTAGCAGAAATTTTACCGTCTTTAGAAATATTTCAACCGTTCAAGGAAACAAACGAAGATGATCATGGTGTGGGAACAGAACATTGATTGAAAATAAAAAAATACGGTATGAAGAGGAGAACATTGTTGCACCGATGATAGTCAACAATGATAGAAATATGAATATAGGATTTCGCCCTTACAGTAAGCTTCTGGAGCAACCCTCTTCAGACATTCCAATGAGTGAAGGCGATGAAGATCAAGGATATTATCATCAAATGAATCCGATGCATGATACATCTCAGTTCAACTTCGATTCGGTAAATCAGTGGGAAACGTTTTTAGTCGGCCTTAGTCCATATCAATGGCCTTCCGAACAAATAGCTTCGGAGCCAATGATAATCGAGCCTTCAACAGCACAGCCTCTCATACATTAAACATTCCCGCATCAGCCAACATCAATCCAAACAACTGCACATCAACCAAGCGTACATCGACGGGCTCAATCCCAATCACGTAATAACTATCCAGTCGATGACGGTGATAGTGATCCTGAAAATAATGAAGCTCCACCGTCTCCCACTTCGCGTGTTGATACTAATAGGGGAATTGATCAACCTCTGGTGGATAAAGACTATCAGCTTAATGACTCGGAAGGAAAGTATATGGATTCAGCCGATGAGGAACTGTATGAAGGGAGAATAATTACCATTGGTCAGACGTTTAGAAATAAGAAATTATTTCAAAAAGTTCTTAAAGAATTTGCAATGACATAATTTTCAGATTAAACCAATAAAAATCAGTCATCTTCGAGTTACAGCGAGGTGTGTTGAAGTAGGATGTATTTGGCGAATACATGCATCAAAATTAGTAGGCGTAGATACGTTTGCTGTGAAAACTTTTCACCCGGAACACACGTGAGGAATGCCAGCTTTTGGAAGTGGACATCGCCAATGTACGACATCGTGGATAACTTCATTCGTGAGAAATAAGCTATTAAAGGGCTTTGACGAGACTCCTGCTTCAATAATTTTTTATATTGAACAAAAATACGGTATAACAGTAGGTTACTGGAAAGCATGGAGAGGAAAAGAAATGGCGTTGAATGACATCCGAGGTAGCTAGAAGGAGCAATTTAAGATGTTACCATCATATGTTGCCGAATTACAGCGGGTCGATCCAGACATACAGACCGAATTGTGTCTCGAGCCTGATAATGCATTTCAGAGATTCTTCGTGGCATTCGGACCTTGCATTCAAAGCTATCGTAATACTTTACGAAGAATAATTACGGTAGATGGAACGCATTTGCGTGGACGATACAAGGGAGTGTTGTTAATAGCTATGGGGATAGACGGGAATAGACATTTATTTCCTATAGCATTCGGCGTTGTACCGAAAGAAAATGAAGACCATTGGACATGGTTTCTTAATCTATTAGGGAGACGTGTAATCGGTGAATTTGAAGAACAGTTTGTTTTGATATCGCATGCATAAAAAGGTTTGATGGAAGCAAGGAAAAGTTTTTCCTAACGCTTTCACAAACTTGATGCTTTGATAAATATAAGGATATAATCTCTAGACCGCTTTTCTGGGTTGCTGCCCGTGCATTTTCAGAAGTAAAATTTAAAAGAATTATGCGAAAAATAGAAGACGACGCCCCCCCCGGAATGTACAAAATGGATTAAAGAAATTGGTGATCATTTCTGGGCACGCGCTTATTTCCAAGGGAGGCGTTATGATATGTTGACAACTAATATAGCTAAAAGCATAAATAGTGTGTTGAAAATAACCAGGGAGGAACCGATTGTGAGTATGCTAGAAACTATTCGCATAAAAGTAGCCGAATTTTATCGTCGTCGTCAGGAGGAAGGAAATAAAATGACACATGTGTTAACACCGATGGCAGAAAAACACATAACAAGAAATTCAAAATGGGCCCGTCGAAAAAACGTCATACCATATGGTCGTGATATATTTCAAGTTAAACGTGGCGATTACACTGACAGTGTCGATCTAGAATCGCGAACATGTACATGTAGATGTTGGGCTATTCTTGAATTACCATGTTCACATGCGATCGCCGCATTATTGCACCGAAACAGAGAAAGAGAGATCCCCCAATTTTGTGAACACTGGTTTACCAATAACTTATTTAGGGAAACTTATAAAGAACACTTTGTCCCGACCGTTGACAAGCGACAATGGACTTCGCAAAGAGACGACCTTCAAGTTTTGCCTCCCCACAAAATACGTCAAGCCGGCCGTCCGAAGAAAAGGAAAATAAGATCTAAAGGCGAAGTTCGACCACTACGATGTAAAAATTGTAACAAGTACGATCATAACCGTCGCTCGTGTAAATTTGTTAATATTTGAAATTAACTTATATTAATTCAAAGTTTGAGATTGAGAATATATTGAGATTAGATTAGACCTAGTGGCGATCGAGCTTCCAAATGATCTCATGATCGAATAGTATTTTTTTTCTCTTTTTCTTTCTTTCAATATCAACAGATTAGACCTCAATAAAAGAGCGATCAACATTCGCCAATTGATTAATATTTTTTTTTACACTAATAATTTCGTTTTGGAATTGTGATTGAGATATATTGTTGTGCTTAATAAACCATTCACTCAAAAAAGATTTGAAGTTACCAAATTCGCCTCTAATCTACTAGTGATTGACATAGAATGATTGGCATAGAGCCCTACCAAAGATAACTAGCTTCACAATTCCAATCGGTAGATGACTTAAGTCATCGGCCGATATTTTAAGTCATCGACCGATGACTTAAGTCAATCGACCGTTGACAAGCGACAATCGACCGATGACTTAAAATATCGTCCGATAACTTAAGCCATCATCCGATAACTTAAAATATCGGCCGATATTTTAAATCATCGGACGATAACTTAAGTTATCGGCCGATGGCTTAAGATATCGGCCGATATTTTAAGTCATCGACCGATTGGAATTGTGAAACTATATCTTTGATAGGGCTCAAGGTGAAACTAAGCATTAGATAAAGAAATAAAAAATTGTTTATAAGTAATTGTTAGACAATTACGATAAATTGATAACAACGAAAATGAAAATTATACAAGTTGATAAAATTTAATTATTTACAATTTCATCAAAAAACATCTCTACAAAAGTCTAAAAAATTTTACAAACATATTTAACTCTTCTTCCCAAACGTGCACATTAGATGTCCGATTTCGGCTCTAAATTGTTGCATATGTTTTTCTTCGAAATCAATAGGCCGCTGTTGGGAGAAGTATTATATATACTTCAAAACGTATACACCGCAATCCCAACCGTTTTTTTGGATCGGGAGAACGACACTGTTGAACGCCGATACCTTCCACTGTTGAACGAAAGCTGACTTCAAACCGACAGTGTAAAGAAGGCGCGGAAGATGATTCAATAGACATCCTTTATGCGCTTCAAACCTTCTTGAGTACTCTCGATCTGCTGGATCTATTAACTTAATTTCTCGATCAACTAATGAAATTATAGCCAACGCCCAGTGGCTATATTTTTTGCTATGCATCAGAAGATAAATCTGCACATAAACAAAACCAAAATTTTAAATAATAAATTTTATTTAAAAGTCGTTAACGTTAAATAAAGCGAAGTTTAGTATTAAAAACATACCGTTCCACAGTCGACCGCGTAAATTCCGTGGTTATTATTTGTCAGTAGTGGTTCCTGCGGCTTTGAATTGTAACGAACCTGCCATTCGTCACAATAGGCCTGCCACTTCTCGAAGTCGCTGAGCGCAGCTATACCTTCATTGTCGATAAATTTTTCAAATTTTTTCTCGTCTGCCATAAACAAGGTCTGAAACAGGATAATGTAATAAGTAAATAAATTAGAAGAAGTTAATTAAGAGTCGTGATTGAAAAGATAAATAAAAGAAACAAACGAGCTTCCATTAAATAGTTGAAACCTTACTGTAGGCATTTGTTTAACCAGCTTTTTTCGGCATTGGCCGTAAACATTGAATCGTTTATAACTTCAAGGACTCTCGAGTATGCGTCGATGACTTCATTGTCGAGCCAAGAGCGTCCTTTGAGAACCTTCAAAAGAGCAATTGTGATGTCAACACCCATGATAGTATTGACGATCACATTGTCCTCGTTTTCTGGCCGATTTCAAAAACTAAGCATATATTTTTTCTCCATTGTGTTTGGCTCATCCTCCTCCTCCTCCACAACCAATCTTGATTTTTTAATCATTGCTTTTCTAGTCGGAGACTTTCTCTTCTTACGAGCACGCAAGTCATATCCTTCGGCTTCATTTTTTCCAGTTGATAATTTCACTATAATTGATTTTAATGATGCCTGCTGTGACTCACGAGAAGGCTGCGTAAGAGGAGCACCATCATCAGCCACATCCACCAATGGTTGTTTAGTAGGCTGAGGAGCAGTTGGTTTTGGGGCAGTAGGTTTAGAGGCAGTAGATCTATGGGTAGGTTGAGGAGCGGTGGGTTTTGGGGCAGTGGATTGTTGTCTTGGTTGAGGAGCAGTGGGGCAGTGGACTGATGGCTAGGTTGAGGAGTAGTGGGTGTTGGGGCAGTGGCCTGATGGCTTTGTTGAGGAGTAGTGGGTTGAGGGACAGTGGATTGAGGATAAGTGGCGGAAGGAACGAACGTGTCAAATAGCACAGAGGTTAGAATATTATCCTGCATAATTGCAAAAAAAAATACATCTTTAATGAACTTTCATTATTTTACAAAAAATAAAAAAATTAACAACCACATTATAATTATCGGTCGATAATATAAATTATCGATCGATAATGTAAATTATCGATCGATAATGTAAATTATCGATCGATAATGTAAATTATCGATCGATAATGTAAATTATCGATCCGATAATTTATATCGTCGGACGATAAGTTACATCGTCGGACGACAAGCTAATTTTGCATTAATTTGTAAAGAATTAATTTTTTTTTAAATTTGAAAAGGCTTGGTTTGGTACCTTTCTCAAATGAGAGATGATCGCATCAAGATCCTTTCGTATTGCTTCATTTTCTTCATGTAAGGCCTTCTTATCTCTCCCGACTTATTCAATGGTGAGTGCTTGCCCTTTGAGCAGCGTAAGTGCACGCCGAAATTCTTTTTTCATCTCTTTTACAGCCATGCGGAGCATCTTGCATTCTTTTCTAAGCTTCGTTACTTCTTTGGTTAGGTGCGGTTGCCTAACCGACTGCTCTCTTGTTCGCTGGGGCCTTATATCCGGTTTGCCCTTTGGTTCAATATTTTGACGTACAACTACCTCAAAATCGTCGTTTTTGACGCTGTAATCATCGTCATCCTCATTGTCGTCATCGTCGTCATCTCGGCTAATCGGCTCTTCGGCTCTTTCTTCCGAACATGTCACATGACTTGGGATATCATCATATTCATATATATTTTCTTGGGAGTAAGGCGCTTCTCTTTCCTCGGTCTCTTCCTTCTTCTTTTCCATCTCTCTTCGCATCAAAAAGTATTGAACCGATTTATACTGTAATTTGTGCTTTTCAGCTTCAAGCTCTAAAATAACTTTAGACTTAAGAAATTTTTCTCGATATAAATTAGGATTACGGCTGAATTTCGGGCCTTCCCATTTCATTAGCCTCGGAAATGGTTCTTTAAGTCAATAAAATGGATGATCGCAGAAAGTGCTCAAACGCCCAAATCAGAAGGCGATAGTGCATCCAGTAGATGTTGTATTGCCCTTTTCTCGACCTTTTCGCCATTTCCTTCCCGCCGCTTTTAATATGCTATCTAATAAATTATTGTAAACTAAAATTTACAGAACTTGTTGAACTCTTTAATGTTATCTATTAATTCTAAGTACTGTATCTACTTCCAGATGTGTCCTAAGTAAAAAGAACATACGAAAAATAATAATGATAGTTTCAAAAAATCATCGTTGGGTAAATCAAGATCATCAATAATTTCTTCAATACGAGATCTTTTCGCAGGCTTCCCCCGAAAGAATTTGTATCGAATAGTTGTTTCCTCTGGCACGGCCACCTTCTCAGACTTAGGTTCCGTCAACATGTTGAGACCTAAAATCAAGGCTATATCGATCTCTTGCAGGAGTATATTGGTGTTCTTGACCTTGAAAACATTATCTTTAACCCAAAAACTTAAAATAGCGTCAACCAAGTCTCCAACGAATCCTAATTTCTCATTAATCCTAAATAGATGACCGAATACTGAATCATCTAGTATCTTCTTTCTCTCTTCGTTATAGTGCATGTAAAATTTCTTAACACCAACTCCAGAACATTTTCCGATGGGCTTTAGAGTCATGGTCATTTTCAATCAATTAGTAGGAACTGCAATATAAATAAAACTCAATTAATTAATAAAAGAAGTGATTTTGAAAAAACTACCGATAACTTAATTTGTCGATCGATAACTTAAGTTATCGCCCGATAACTTAAGTTATCGATCGACAACTTAAATTATCGGTAAGTTAGCGGATTAGGTGGGAAACATTGGGGATGACTAAATGTGTTTAAATGTAAGAAAATAAATTACCTGGAAATTTAATGTGACCTTTGTGACCTTTTTCCGCTTTGTCGCCGCTCTCTTGGTTTTTTCAAAAAAGTTAAACGTGAATGTAAAAGTAATAAATGAAAAGTAAAAAGTAACTTTTATACTGTATTTTAAAGGGCGGTGCAAATTTTCAAATATTCTATAAAATAGGCCCTTGCTGACGTGGAGCAGGCAGAGCCGGCTAGGCTTGGAGCTGACTATTTATGCAAGGATTGAAACTATATGGCCGTTTCTGCAAATACGCAAACGTATAGGGCCGAAAGTGCAAATTTCCCACATGTTTATTCTATATTTCAAGTAAGATTAAAATAAATTAGGGTTTAATTAGACAATAATAGGAGATATTAAGATTTTAAAAATATTTGAAAAAATGCATATTTTGAATTATCAAAGATCCCTTGATTTTAATTGGATGAAATCACCTCAAAATTAAGGGGTGAAGTCACCTCTAAATTAAGGGGTTTAATTAGACGATAATAGGAGTAATTACGGGGTGAAGTCACCTCTAAAAAAGTTTTCCTCTAATAATACTTTTTTAAAAACTCACACGAACTTATGCAATATGAAGAGAAATCATGACATGCTAGTCTAGTGGCCCTCCAAATGTGATAGATTCAAAAAAGAGATCCGACATTAATGGACTTCACAAACATCCGATAATGATTAACAGGCACAATTGAACGTTTCACGCAATTCATCAACTCTATGTGTGATGACTCATGCTCACATGCCACAATATTGTTCGGCTCTAGGCTTAAGTCGCCACCTCAGTTTTGTTTTTGACATGAGCTTAAATCCTCACCCAAAACGCGTCATGACATGTAGCATTCGCAATCACATATAATTCAGAGTCATATTTTTTCCTATCCGATGTGGGACTATTACAATCCCCCCACCTTATAGAAGAGTCGTCCTCGATTCTGATACCATTCCGTGACGACCCAGACCCACATGCCATAATATTGTTCGATTTTAGTCTTAGGACTTCGCCTCAAATTTGTTTTCGACTCTTACTTCTTTGATTAATAGTTATTACTTAGATTTGTATTGCATTTATTCACTATTTATGACTGTCTTTATATCTTATTTTTATTGGTTGGATTTACGGGTTTCGTGGAGTCATATTGCGTGAGAACTCTGATTATGTGTATGTCCGTTTAACGTATATGGGATGCGTACAGGTCATAACTCGAAATTTTAAGCCCTCGAGATGGGATAAAATTTCGGGTCATGACACTATGAAATTATAAATATTTCATATAGTCCATCACACATTCTTTCTTTAAAATAAAATTTATTTTAAAAAAAAAAAAAAAGGGCAATAGAAAATATTCAGGATTGATAACACAATCAAACTTACAATGATGTGTATCCTATGATTTATATATGATTCCGATTTATTAGAATTGACTAGGCCAAAGCAAGAATGATTAAAGCATGAGTACATTTATTTCAATCCACCGAATCTTTGAGTTCACCCACTTATACAGGTGTACAACTTTAAAAAAATCAAATCTTTAAGTTCACCCACTTATTTGGATATATATTTTCTAAAGGATTCACTCACGTAAATTCTTTCAAGACACCCACATCTTTTTTCCCGCTCGACGACGTCGATGACGATACAAATGTTGATGATGCCAATGCCTACACTGGTGACGTCGAGGAAGAAGAAGCCTACGAAACCTCTTAAAACCCTAAGAAAAAACTTACAAAACCTCTTAAAACCCTAAGAAGAAGTCATGAACTTTTAGAACCCTAAAATGAAAAAGCCATGAAACTCTTTTGAAAGTCTAAGAAGAAGAAACCATGAAACTCTTTTGAAATCCTAAAAAAAAAATGAGGAGAAGAGAAAGATAACTTCAAAGCTCATGTACTCCTCTTGAAAATGTTATGAAAAGGAGGAGAAACGTAAGAAGAAAAAAAAAAAGTGTCTATGTGTGACAGTAGGTATCCACTATCAATGATTTAAACTGACTCTGGGTACACACTGCCAATTTTTTAAATCTGATCGTGGATACCCACCGTCAATGGATACCCATCGTAGTTTAAAGTTGATGGTGCGTACTCACTATCAAAATTAAATAATTGATAGTAAGCACCTACCGTCCCACACAAATAAGTTTTTTTTTTATTTTTCTTATTTTTCTTATATTTCTGTTTCTTTTCAAGGTTTCCAATGAATTTTTGTAAGTTTAAAGAGGAAGGAGAAGATGAAGAAGTAAGTTTCTTCTCCTTTCACAATGATGCATGACTCATCGGAGCAGAGGAATCGCCCAAATAAAAGGAGAAGGGGGTTTCAACAAGGTTTCATGAGGGTATACAAGTCACCGCACTAAAGGACTTGTAAGAACGTATGAAGAAGAAGTAGGTTTCAAGAGGATTTCATGAGAATATACGACTCACCGGAACAGAAGACTCGCTGAAACAATAGAAGAAAAGGAAGAAAAAGAAGATAAAAAATAACACCCAAATAAGAGGGTGAACTTCAAGATTCACTCATCACTAACCAAATCTTTGAGAGCACCCACAAATTATCTCTTTTTCCTTTGGCACGTGTCAACGAGAGTGAACTAAAAGATTCAATGGGTGGAAATAAAGGTACACTTAAAACATTAGGATATGTTAGAAAGTGTTTGTAATTATTAAGCATCTCTTGAAATCTTAATTAGATGTACTCACCTTTATTTGAAGGGATTTCTCTTTATGGTGAAAACACAAAAAATTTATTCAAAAATCTACTCTTCCGAGTTAATCAATTAGCATTTGGTGACAATTGGTCTGGTCGGCTCATTACTCAACCCACCGACCATAGTGACAAATTTCGTTTTCGGAAATTTTTCAGTGGGGGTCCTTTCAGTATATTTTGGACTAATTTCGATAACTTTCGAAAAAAATTCAGGAAAGTTTCGGGGATTAAAAATATACAAAAAATATATTTAATAAAATTTTTAAATATATAAAAAAAATTACCGAAATTTATCGAAAAATACCAAAATTTACCAAAAAATACCGAAATTTATCGAAAAATACCGAAATTACCGAAAAGTACCAAAATTTCTGTTTGACCCCCATCTTGTGAAATTTCAACAAAATATGTCACTATGCCACCAACCCTATTTTTAAGTGCATTTTGGCATTAAACTTGACCCGTTGCTTCGGGTATGCCCATATATTAATTACGTGTATTTCAAATCAGCCAAGCCTACTATCATTTTCAAGGTAACAAAATCGATATCAATCCTTGGAGGAATGATACGAATCGGCCGATGCGTATCAACCTTTTTTTAAAAATAAAAAAACTAAAAATACATGTATCGGCCGATTTTGGATACATATCAACCGATACAGATACCTATACCGAGTTGGATACTCAATGCATATCGATTTGCCGAAAAACCAATACGTATCGCCAATACATATCGATATTGACTGATATTTGATACCTTAATTATTTCTAAGGCATTTTTTCTAACTTAGTATTAATTAAAAGTTAAGAGTTAAGAGTTAAGAGTAAAGTGAATTGGTATTTGCACCACTTATTACAATGTGTGTGACATCGTATCAACATGTGTGCCATTTAAAGTGCCTCTTTATCTAAAGATTTTTGATATAAAAGATTGAGACTAAAAACTATTGTAATCATTCAATTCATAGCAATCAAATGCCATCTAAAATTATTGGGTACCATATAAATTCGATTTACCATTAATTTGGCAGCATTAAATCAAATGATCGAGATTATGTGAAACTAATTTTAAAGACGGCGTTCATATTGATTACATGTAACACATGTCACAAAGTAGTCTGAGCAACAAGAGTATCTATGCTCAGGTCGCTTACCTGATAGGAGCTCTTTCTCTTGTTCCATTTGGATAAATAGTGAGTCACTGCTTATGAGACTAAGTATGAGCATAGTGACAAATTTCGTTTTCGGTAATTTTTCGGTGGGGAGTCCTTCCAGTATATTTCGGATTAATTTCGAGAAAGTTTCGGGAATTAAAAATATATAAAAAATATATTTAAACAATTGATCCAAGTGGCCAAGCACTGACCCTCGAGCTCAAGCATAAAACTATAGAACAGCTCAAGTATAGAACACTCTATAATAGACAAATTGACAAAGTGATGGATTTTCTAGCTAATTTTTTTTCCTACATCAGGTGATGCTAGAAAAAGCAACACTCTTGCTTCCTATATAATGTGCTTTGTGCTTGTGCTGGTTTGTAAGGCTATAAGCAATAAATGCTTTTGTGTCTACGCTGGTGTGTAAGGCTGTAAGGCTGTAAGCTAGTTTGTAAGGCTGTAAGCAATAAATGTTTTTGTGTATGCACTGGTGTGTAAGGCTATAGGCAGTAAATTACTAACGTACCCAAAAAAAAAAAAAAAAAAATCGAAATTTATCAAAATTTTGCCAAAAATATCGAAATTTCCGAGAAGTACCGAAATTTCTTCGAAACTTTCGTTTGACCCCCATTTTGCCGAATTTCACAGCATTTTGGTGTGCCGGTAAGCATCGTGTCCGATAGAGACTCAAAATTCACCTCAAAATTTTGGACTACCTTCTAAGCAGCTTTGGGGACTCGCCTGGATTTCAGGACGACCTTTCATCTGCAAACTGACGGGCAAACTGAAATGATTACCAAGTAGTTGAAGATATGTTGAGAGCTTGTATGCTCGACTTCCGAGGGAATTTGGACGATAACCTTCCTTTGATAGAGTTCTCATACAACAATAGCTATCAAGCGAGCATCGAAATGCTTCCTTTTGAGGCATTATACAGTAGAAGTTGTAGAACACCTTTATGTTGGGATGAAGTCGGAAGAAGGAAGATGCTTGGACCCGACCTAGTCCAAACCACAACTGAAAAAATTAAGCTGATACGCAAACGGCTTAGAGTAGCTCAAGATCGTCAGAGGAAGTATGTCAACCCCCACTGTCGTAACTTAGAGTTCGAGGTATCATTTTTTGACTTGAAAGTTACATTTCATTAAAATCTTGCTTGGATTTTTTATTTTTTTTTTAAAACAGTAAAATCTTTATGTTAGGTTGGTAAACATGTGCTCATTCGCGTCTCTCCGACCAAAGGAATTATATGCTTTGCAAAGCGCAGAAAGCTGAGCCCCAGATACGTAGAGCCTTTTGAAGTCACTAAACGTGTAGGCGAGGTTGCTTATAAAATCGCTCTACCACCATAATATTCGGGGATCCACGATATATTCCACGTGTCTATGTTGAGGTGATACGTATATGACCCCTCACACATAGTAAAGACCGAGTCTATCAATATCAAAGAAGATCTCACTATCATTGCAAGGCCAATCAGAATTCTCGATCGAAAGGTGCAAGTCTTCAAGAATAAGACAATAACGTTAGTGTTGGTTCAATGGCAGCATCACACGCCAAAGGAGACAACTTAGGAGGACGAAACCGACATCAAAGCAACTTACTCAACTTTTTGAATAATTAGTACGTACTTTTTAGGGACGAAATTTTTTTTTTAGGGGAGAAGAATGTTATGAACCGGACCCTAAGAAGATTATTTAATGGCGTTAGATGCGGTTGAGCGCCGAATCCCGTGTGGGTGCTCCACACTCTAATCCAACCTACACACACCAAATAAAGAAACTTTACAATTTTATGTGAACCCGATTGTATCCCTCTAATTTTGGAAAGAAATTGGGTCTTTAGGGACTCTTTCCATCTCGGCAAACCTTGCCCAAACGTAATCCACCTTCTCTCTATAAGTCCCAAAACCCCCTAGCCTCCTTCCTTCTTCATCTATCTCCTCCTCTCGTTCCTTCTCTACCAACATCTCGGCACCACCAATATCTCAATAATCTTCCTCTTCCTCTTGCATTCAACCAACTAACCACCCATCGGCCCGCCACCGAAAGTGCATCGCCGAAGCGACGTTGGCTGTCACATTGCCCGTATCGACGAATCAATCTGAACCATCCCAAAAATCTCGTGCACGCTCCAACAAGTGGATGCCCCTCGATCAATCTTAGCATATTATGTTCATTTTTTTTTAATAGGAGAAAATTATATTTTATATCTTTTCTTGCTCCATTAATGAGTAATTAACTATGAAGAAGATGATGAAAAATAAAAATAAATAAATAAAACAAACCAATAATATTTTGTTTATAATGTATAAGTACTCTAAATATAATAATATATACTATTTATATAGATATGTAACATATATAGAGGTGTATAAGTATACACCAAATCGGGTCCCCTCCATCTTCACCCTTTCTCACCAGTCCAACACGTCTATGTAATAGAGGCCTTTTCAAAAAAAAAAAAAAAAATTAAAGGAGGGGAATTATATACAGATATACAATAGGCTTATATGCTATTATAACACGTCTATGTAACAGAAGCCTTTTCAAAAAAAAAAAAAATTAAAGGAGGGGAATTATATATAGATATATAATAGGCTTATATGCTATTATATGTATATATAAATGTATTTTGTTTATAAGTTGTTTTTAACCGGTTATATACACTGTTTATATGATGTTTATATTTATAAACCTTTATATATATGATTGCTCTTTTTCTGCTTTGCTCGCATAATCCTACAACCGAGAATCCAACAAGAATTTTAGAGAGAGAAAAAAAAAAAAAAAAACCCAATGGAAATTTTTAGAAAGAGAAAAGGAGACTGACCTAACTTCCTTTAGTCGCCACTCGTGCACCACACCTATATATATATATATATATATATGTGTGTGTAGTTGTAGAGCTTCATAAATATAAACCTTGATGTGTGTGTGCGCTCTTTGATTGATAGCTGCTCAGTGGTTGAATTTACAGTCAAATTGAAAATTTTAGCTGCTCAGTGGTTGAATTTACAGTCAAATTGAAAATTTAAAAAGAGAGAGAACAGGGAGAAAACCCAATTGAATGTCTCTCTCTCTCTCTCTCTCTCTCTCTCTCTAAGCCTCTGCTAAACCCAAACATAAGTCTCTTTCTCTCTCTAGATCTCTGTTAGTATATATAATCTTTCTGGGCAGGGATAAAAATGAATTTCGAGGATCAGCCCAACCAAATGCCGGCAACGCCCGTGATAGCTTGGCCATGCCGACCATTGTAGTTGAGTGTTTTGGAGAATTTACCTGATATGATTAACCTGATGCAATCATTCCTTGGCATCACTGGATTCAAATAAAATAGATTAAAGTTAAATCTTGTGAGTCCAACCCAAGAAATGGAGCCGAGATGGACCGTCTCCCCAAATTAAAATTCTTCAAATATCTAACGGTTCAAAATCGGAGAAATCGATATAAAAACAATCAGGAAATTAAAACGTCATTTGGATACCATTGATCAAGAAGGAATTGCCCCTTAGATCTGAAACCTTAGAAGTAGAAATAAGTTGGGCCCAAAGACTGAACACCTCAAAATCATCTTTCTTAAGCACCTGATGGGTCGGGTTCGTTTAGTCCGATCGCCACATGATAAGTGCCCTAAGTGTACACGTAACTCCCAAATCTTATAAAAAGTTGACTGGAAGATCTAGTGTGCTAGAGGCCGGATCAGGATTGGGACAAAGAAACTAACCTTAGGTAAAATTTTATTGTCTAACCATCTAATGGTTCAGATTAGATGATAGATAGTTCGATGCTCATCTTTTTATTTCAGCCCTATGTGCCACATGGAACGAGGCCATGGGATACCTTTGACCCCTAAACTTGTGAGAGTAAGAGCCAACTGGCCCACCCCCAAATAATCTCGTTAATAAAATGGTATAATCTAGCGGTTCAAAGAACGATCATTGAAAATTGGCGAACCTGTTTCAAGGCCCGAAAATTTATTAAAATTTTGACAAGGGATAAGGGCTTATTCGACCCGTCACTTTGACCCACTCTTTAGTCAAACTAGAAAATGGGTCTCGATGAAGAAACCACATAAATCTTATAAAACTTTAAGAACAACAGGCCTGATTGCTCCGTCAGCAATTTAATAGCCCATAAAAGTTTCCCCAAAATTAGGCGTGAAATATTTGTTCTTTCCCAATTTTAATTATTATATTATGGTCATAAGTATGAAAGACGTATGGAATAGTTTCGTTTAGTGAAGTAAGTCTTCCCATCATATGACATGCATCACATACAAAACTACGATAAGGCATACGTATGATTAAAAAGGAATAAGCTATGTCACACAACTTTTAAGCTTTCGTCATGATGGGGTTTCCCTTTACGGTCACATGAAACTTAAAATGTAAGTATCCATGTACGGATACAACACCTCTATGAGAGTATAGGCTGCTACACGAAGTACATTCAGGTTACTACGAAACATGTCCTTTGAAAAGTGTAATTTTGTGAATCTTATCGCACCGTGGCTTACTTTAACTCAAGTTATAGATAAATGATAAGGAACAATATGTAAGATAAGGTAAGATACGAATACTGATAAATTACACTGTGAAGGCCAGTAAAATACGAAATAAGTTTCTACACATGTCATGTCTTGTGTGCCACCGTAAGATCCAACGTCTACATCCAAGACGGGTCTTAAGGACAATACGATACGACAGTATCCCAAAGGTAAAGGGACACTTATTTAAATTCATGCAACCTTATCGGGCTGAATGGTGGTATACATTATGATATAAAGGTTAAGTAATTATCTACACGTGGACTTCACGTGATAAGCTTGAGCAACGGCTCTAGCACAAGTCATATACGTAAATTAAGTAAGATGTGAAATGCATTGTGTAGGCATATGGAGCAATGTTAAGTTTTAAGATATGCCACGTAGGATAAGTCGACAAAGTAGATACAAAAAAAGATTAGAACTGATGCATCATTATTCATTTCATTTTATGTCAGGCATTTTTATTCTATACTATGTCTTTTTATTTTATACTATGCCTTTCAATTTCGATATGATAGATTATGAGATCTTAAATATGTTTGTAATCATTTATAACTGTTTGGCTTATTTTAAAATACACCGCAACTCAAACAATTGCACAGACGATCACCTAGGTATGTTATGGTAGATCGATTATGTAACCCGCTACGTTTATGTGATTGAGTAAACTCACCCCTCTCCCCAAAACTAACAGTTGCAGGTGAGAACACTGATTATTCCATCACTGAGGATGGGAATGTTGTTGTTCCTAATGCGACTCATAAGAGTGAGAACGTCGGCTACCATCTGGATGAAAGAATAAATTTGGCGGACTACTTTGAACATTGAGAGATTTTTTAGTTTTAATTTTTATCGCTTTCAGGAGAGACTTGTTATTAATTACTTTTATTTATCAATACTACTTATGGGTTTACGTTTGAAACTATTTTACCCTACATAAAACCTCAATTTATTTATTTTATTATATATGCATGGTTAGAATTTATCACTTTATTAATGTCACCTACATTTTCTGTTATTGATTTATGAACTATTTATCTTTAAATATTATTATTAAATGCCTTGACCCTTATGCTAAATCGAATTAAGAATTAGATGTATGTCCGCTTATCACCTTAACAAGCATGCAGTGTCATAATACGAAATTCTAGGCCCCCGAGATCAGGTAAAGATTCTGAGTCGTGGCAGGCTTTCAATAGGTTTTTTTGGGCCCTAACCTAACCCAAGCCTAGAAGTACTCAAGCCAAGCCAGGCCCTACTAGGCTGAGCGAGCCAAATCAAGGCCGGATTGCAAGCTTTTCTTTAGATTTTTTAGATTAATTTTCTTTTGGTGTATAAATCAAAGGCGCCTTAACAATTTTATTGTTGAAATGAGATATTTCGATAAAATGTGGCCGGATCAAGCTTAGCCAGGGTTGGGTCCCGAGCAGCCATACCCAACCAAAAAGCCAATTATTTCCAGGCCAGGTCCGAGCCAAAATCTAGGCCAGCCCGATCCATTGAGAGACTTAGGTCTGATATCATCATGTAGCAGGCAGTACAATCAAGTATTTTAGTATTTTAAACATCGAGTGAAATGCCTATTGTTAAGTGAACGAAACTCCAAATTGAATAGGTATTTGGTTAAGAAATTATGACATAAAATATATATGTAACCACCACATTATTGGAGTCCAAAAATCTGAAATCAAGATCACACAAACAAGGGCTTTCAAGGACCTTTTCCTTAGTTTTTCTTATTATCATTTAACTGTGAATGAAGACATCTTAGTATGGGAGCTATTGTGGCTCTTCATCCAATCAGAATAATTTGTATAGGACGAATAAAAGTAACACAACGCATCACCTTATGAAGCTTCTAAAACAATCGATTTGGGTACTTTCCTTACAAAATTGAGTCGTGCTTGCTTCTTTCTCTTGTCGGGAACTGCTGAAAACAGAAGATTTGATTAAAAGAGGGGTATATTTGGCAAAAAAAGTGTATTCTCCATGCTGTTCCATAGAACAGGTGCTCAAGGCTGCAAACGGGTTGGGTCGGGTACATGTCAACTTAATTACAGTCTAGCGCAACCCAAACCAGAACCAATTAGCAAAAACTCAAATTGGGTTCGGTCAGGTTGAGTTACAATATAAGGTAGGGAGTCGGATAAGTTCGGGTTCACTTGAAGAACCCAGAACCCCAACCCGACCTGTTTAATAAGTCAAGTTTCCAATCCACCCCAACTGAATAGGTCAGAATTTTGGACCCCATCCCGACCTATGGCAGGTCAGAGCGCTCAACCCGATTCAGTTACAGCCCTACATGTGCTTATCGATGTGAACAATCCAGTCAGTAGTTTAAATCAGGTGTTTGGGCCTGAGATCCATGGTCATCACTTTGAGGAGTGTAGATGGGACTCGGTTCAAAAATCTCTGTTGAATTTAACCGTCTGATTGATGAGCATTTTTTAATTGTGTTTGGGAAAACATCCAAATCAGAATCACAAAAAAGTGTTCTAATCAGATGATTTGAATTCCTAAATCTTGCATCATTTTTGGATCGAATTGGGTCCAACTTTATGTGACACCTGGACCCGATCTCCAATCAAATCTAATCAGGTTGGGTCTCGGGTCCACTTGGATCAGGTCCAATCAGGTCTAATTGGGTAGACCCCGCCCCATTATGAGATTACTAGGTATATTATTGATGACCTGACAAGCTGATACCAACTCCTCAGAATGAAGAAAACTAATCAAGTGCATTATGCTATTAAAAAAATTGGGCTATTGGCAGCATATATGATTGGTTGAAGACGCACCTTTTTCCTTGCTGTTGTTATTAGATGCAATGACCGAGGACTTCCACTCCTCATAAGCAAGTTTCTCCATTTGCTTATGCTTCTTGTAGCTTGGAAGCTGAAAACAATCCCAATGTCTTAAACCAGATCATACCAAAATGCTAGCCATATAAGATGTTAAAATTTGTAATACCAGATGTCTTTCAAAATCATAGTTTATAATGAAAAGGCCAGCAGGTTGTAGATTTTATAAGCAGATGGTTATAATATTGCAGCATTTTATGATTTTGTTAAAGTTTGAAAATTTTGAGACTACATCGTATGAAACTACTAGATAATGTTGAAGTTTAGTCCCACTTCGGATATTATAGCCTTGTCTCTCCTCTTACAAGATCCCAGGACCCTTCACCCATTGCCAATTGGTTTTAAGATGGATACCCAAATTTATCAGATAATATGTAATATGTTAATAAATTAACTGACTGTATTTGAAATAAAACAAGGTGTTTGTAATTTATGAAACAAATTTGAGTTTAGAAGAAAATGAAATTTATAATTCTGTTTAAATCATTGCAGAATTTATAAGAGTTATATGTTGCAGTATTATATGGCTTTGGTGATTTAACACTACATCCTATCAACCTACTGCATAAGTTAAAATCATTAAAAAACTAACTTATGGTGTTTAATATAAAGCAAAGTGTTTGCCATTTATACAACAAAATTTGAATATAGAAGGAAATGAAATGTAGAAGCTTGAGGACCAGTATGGAGAAAATCTAATTATACATTATATAAATGGTGCTGCCACTGAATTGAAATATCCAAAGTAGGGCTATCCTCTGTTATTTACAATGAACAATTTACCCAACATCTTGATCGCTAGTGTTTCTAGTAGGACATTGAACGACTGTGATAATGATTAGTCTAATATAAGTAGATATTTTTACTCAATGGTAGCACCATTTATTTAATCTAATTGAACATTTTCACTTTGTGCGGCACCATCTATTTAATCTATTTATGTTTTCGGCCCAAATTGGCCTTAAATCATTTCAGAATTTACCGCTAATGAACTAGTCCAAAGGATGAAGCCTCATCACTGCAAAAATAGGTGTAGGGTTGGTATTAGGTACCCAACCTGAGTGCCAATCTCCCTCCAACAACCTTAGGGAATGAACAAATATTGTTGACCATGCACTTGGATACCTAATACCAGTTCTTATTTTTATGCATCCCTAACAGTACTTCCTTCCTTGTTTGTATCGTACCGGTGCGTACCAGTTTCGTAGGTTACCGGTATGATACTTTGGATGTATTGTACCGGTGCATTACATATATATCGTGATGTATCGGACAATACATACCAATGTGTCACCCAGAACAGTACGTATCGGGCGATATGTACCAGTTTGGAGTTGGACGATACGTACTGGAAAACCGGTATTTTAAACCATGGTCACTTGTAAAAGGGAAAGACAGATTAAGACAGATTTTGGATGTCTATATATGAATTCCTCTCTATGTAGATCCTATGCAGTTAGCACAACAAAGTGCAATAGCCATATCAAAATAGGATAAAAGAGCAATGAGAAATCGATAGGCATAACTACCTCAAGTCCATCTTCATCGTCTACCGAAGAGTCCTCAGATGCATCACCATCATCCTCATGTCTCCTTTTGCCAGGTAATACATCTAATAGTTCTGTGTATCAATGTGTAAATTGGTAAAGGAAGATTCAGGAACATAGAATATTTGTTTGTAGCAAGGTATCAGTATTGGCATCAGTATCGACCATCTTGGACCGACGCGTAACAGCCGATACATATACGGTATCTCCGATACCATGACAGTCAATAATTTCTTCTTAAAAAAAAAATAGGTATCAATCAATATCAGCCGATACCGAGACAGTATCGGCCAATAGTGACCGTATCAGTCCGATACCAATACCACCCCGATACCTGTATCGAGGTGGTATTAGTATTGGCTGACTTTTGATACCATGGTTTGTAACATAGTAATAACATGTAACAACCTTAAGGTAGTTCATACACTTCTAAAGGAACGGAATAACTAAGGTTACACAAACAAGACCAAGAAGGAATTCAGCTGACTAAAGGGGCCACTGCTTCATTAATCTATAAAACAGGCATTTACCACGATTCCCTTTCACAGATTTTGGGTCTCTTTTTTCCTTGAAAATCCCGAAGACATCAAAGCAGAGGTCCTTCATAGAAGTTGAAACCTGCGCTCACAATTTGAAATTCGGAGCATGAGATCTCGACAACCGTTAAAACATTGAATCAACAAAAGAAGACACAAATGATTGAAAAAAGGAATTAACTTACACTAGAAAATTCAGATTCAGACGCACCACAAAGCTCAATCAGCTTCAGCTTGTCTACTTTAAGCTGCAATATAGCCAAAGTTTGAAACCTAAACATGCAAGATTAAAAGGCGTGTAAATAGTTCCACAAGAATGAATCTTGGTGACAAATTACCTTGTGCCTTTTTGCACACAAATAGAAAGCAACCGCTGTAAATACAGACCGACTGAAGTCAGTGCTTGCCCGACGAGATGCCGGCAGTGCAGCAAGAAATCGATCTCTATAGCTGTAAACCAACATCTTTCAGTTACAAACAGCAAAAATAATGATCAGCGTGCATATGCATATGCACGAAAAAGAATTGAGACTTGCGTAGATTTGGATTGCAGTATGATTAATAGGCCATAGTGATGGAAAAAAAAGGATCAATTGGCATGGCCGCCAATTATTAGGTCACATGGCATGTGCTTTTTAGCAATCCAAGTGATCAAGATGGTAGTTCATATATTGAACTAACTGGGCTCAAAAATCACTCATTAGGATATCTAACCATTGTTGGAAAAAAATTTATTGGAAGATGGAAGCAAAAATAAAGGAGATGAAATCAACAGTAGAATTTAGAGGCACGTTAAGATAAACGTTTTCTCTAAACGTTATTTGCCTCCTTCCAATTAGAACCGCGATAGCAAAAGAGGATAATAGCAAACACGTTCCCGGGATACAACCAAGCCCAGCCCTCTGTAATTCTTTTTGTGTTTGCACACACAAAAAAAGAATTCTGAACACTACGTAATATGCCCAAAAAGAAAGAAAGAAAATCTTATTTTCTTGTGTCTTTTTCTTATTTTTCTAACAGAGATCTTATCTCTATTTATAGAGAAAATCCAAACTGCTGTGTCTTTCAAATTACGGTGAAGAGATTTAAGATTTGTGTCTTTTCACATAACGTAAAGAGATCTTTTCAGAGAGTTGTGTCTTTTCAAATAGCGGTAAAAAGATAAATTGATTTCACTTGTGTCTTTTCAGAGTGTTGTGTCTTTTCAGATAACAGTAAAAAGATAAATTGATTTCACTTGTGTCTTTTCAGATTTACGGTGAAGAGATGTCAAACTTGTGTCTTTTCAACTAACGGTAAAAAGATAAATCAAAATCTTAAAAACACTTCTTTACAGAGAAAAGTGATTCTTAAAATAAATCAAGAAAGAAAGTTATTTAAAACTCTTTAAAATATACAGCAACCATTCCATCTATGTGCTCTAAAACCAACGTTTGCTCATATGTTTTAGTGGTAGAAATTAAAATGCCTCAATATGATGGTTTGAATCCTCTAGTAGGAATTTAATTGGTTGAGATGTGCCAATGACAGGTCGCTAGTTGGAAATTTTGGATTGATCAAAGTATCAAACACCAAGTCTACGTAAATATCGTAAGGAGAGACTCTCCTATGCAATTTAGTTGCATAATTTGATAGGTGGGGCTTTGAATATGGAATGATGGTATGAGATCAACTATCAATTGAACCCTATGAATAGGCTGGACTAAAGAAAAATATGATGGTTGGTCTTTGAAAGAAGAGAACGAGACAAAAAAAAAAAAGGGAGATAACGGTTGAGACTTGGTTGGATGATTAACTCTACTGAGCCCATTGGTGCTAATGGGAATTTAGACTGAAACCGAATCAACAGACCAAATAAAGCTTGATCTGAGGATCTAAACAATGCTAATTGGCAGAGGTGATACGATAATGTAAACCCATTACAGGTAGGGGAAAATGTAAACAAAGGTTCAACTGGACATTTCTTCAAACAGTTAGATGCTAAAACCATTCGGACATTTAAATGGAGTTTAAAACTGTATTTATTACCACCTTTTTCAATTATTTTTCCTTTTTGTTTCAGCCTAAAATATCTAGAAAACTCTACAAGAAACACAAATTACAAAAAAAATGTAAAGATCAGGAAACAAAAAAAAGTTGAATGATTAGAAAATTTAAGAGATATTCACATGGTGAATAATTATGTGAAAAGTTTGCATTACATGGTATTATAATGTATTTATTATAGCAGCCCAAATCAGTCAATTTCTCCCATTTAATACAAGATACATAACAGAAATAATAACAATAACAAAAATTACTCCACTGCAATAATCAACTACCGAATCGTCGTACAGAGAGAGAGAGAGAGAGAGAGAGAGAGAGAGAGAGAGATGGATCTTACAGAGCCAATCCCTTCTGCACAAAAGGGATGAGCCTGACGCAACCAAATTGAATCCCTAATTCCCGTATGTCGACCTTCGTCCTGTAACATAAGAGTAAACAAATTGAAAATTTAACAACCAGATTCAATATATTTAATGAATTCAGCAAATGCCATATAATTAAAGTAGAAACATATCCATCAAAAAAAAAAGAAAAAAAAATTTAAGTAGATATATAATAATAATAATAATAATAATAATAATAATTAAATCAAAAGACCTTCCAATCTTCGATCACTTGTAGAAAACGTATATTGTAAAAATTAAAAATCCAAAGAATTCCTATTCAGTATTTAGTATTCAGCTTGTTTATATGAATTCAACCTACAAAAATATGGTTTTTAGTAGTGATTTTTAATCGAATAATTAATAAAATATTAATAAAATAAAAATAAACATAAAACTCACTTGATTCCGATTCCATTCTGCAATGCATTGAACGATCTATTATAAGCCTTCTCCGACATTCCACTCAACCTTATAGCATTCTTCCTATCAAATATCACCTGCGATCTACACCCAATCTAAACCAATTAAAACCCCCAATAAACAAAATAAAAAATTTGAAATAAATACGAATTCAGATACCTGGTTGCAGCAATCTCCAAACAAATTATTGCTTTACAGATCTCACCCTGCATTTACAAAACCGAATCCCGATAAAAACTTCAACAACATCATAAAAAATCGATTAAAATTTTAAATAAATAAATAAAAACAAATAAAGAGAGCGAACGGCTTACAACTCCGATGACGGAGGAATCAAATTGGACGTCGCTGAGACGACGGAGCTCGCCGGCCTTGCGGATTACGGATTCAGATTCCGAGAGCCCTAGCTTTTTGGCGATATCAGAGAGATCCATTAGTTTTGGCGGGAGCACATTAGAGAAAGGAGATGGTATATAACTGAAATTTGGCGGGAAGATAGATGGATTTCTTTTTTCCTGTTTTTAAATTTGGTTTTGGTTCGCGCCAAAACGACGCGTTAGTAAGATGAGCAGACAATTTACACGGTCAAGATGGGTTGGGTCCATGGGTCAAGTTAGATGGCCGATTAATTCTAACCGTTCGATCAATAAACGAGCAATCAAGACTACAAAACAACTCAATCCAAACCGTCCAATGGTTTCCAATCAACTATAGATTGAAGCTCGTATCATAAGATCGGAAAAATCAAGCTCGTGCGGCAAGTTAGATGGCCGATCAATCCTAGCCATCCGATCATAATCAAGAAATCAAGGAAACAATATCAGATCCGAACCATCTAATAGTTTCAAATAACTAAAGATCTATGTTCATGCCATCCGATCTTATGTTTCATGCTTATAGTCATCAGCCTAGAGCCATTCCGGAAAATACAAACACACACACACACACATATATATATATAGGGAGCCAGTTCCGCACTTCAAGATCTCGTGAAGATTAATGTGGCATCCAAAATATTATTTGGGCGCGATAGAAACATAAGGGAACGACTTAGATTAATTTCCCGAGTAAAAAAAAAAATTCATTTATTTTTAAGACTTCAGTCAAAGTCTGACTAATTTTAATGATTTAAATTCAAGGCTTAAAAAATAATGGTGGAGATGAGTTTCCAATTTTTTTTACTAAATATGATCTAAGCAATGCACTTGTGCTCCAATGGAGGACGGTGACCGTCCTCCAAGATCCACGTGGAGCACAAGTGGATGGTTTAGATCAATATTAAAAAAAAAAAAATAGAAAAAAAAATTTTAATCGCACAAATCAAAGTTTGACGATTTTCATTAGTCCATATTTCACGACTCAAAATATACATGGTGGAGATGAGTTTTTTTTTTTTTTTTTTTTTTAAGATGATCTAAGCAATGCACCCAAGGTTCACATGGCACCCAAAAAGTGTTTTGGGTGCCACATGGAGCTCCATGTGGAAAGTTGGAGGACGGTCGCCGTCCTCCATGTAGGACGAAGGCCTTTTCCATATATATATATATATATATATTCAAAGATGATATAAGCAATGCACCTGTGCTCCATGTGATATCAAAATAGTGTTACAAGTGCCACGTGGAGCTTTATGTAAGATCTTGGAGGATGGTCACCGTCCTCCAATAGAATATGGCATTCAAAACACATGTTAGGTGTCATGCGGAGTACGGGTGTATTGTTTAAATCAAATTTTATTTTATTTTTAAGCACAAGTCAAACTTGGACTAATTTCAACGGTTTAATTTTTATTGCTGAAGAGTGTTATCAATGTCATGTGGAACTCTATTTGAATCATAAAGGCTCACAGTCACCGTCCTCTAAATTGGAGGACGGAACCCTTTTCCATATATATATGAGTATGCACCTGGATGCACAGGATAGTCTATGCACCCGATCGCCAGATCACATGCCGTGTGTTGTAGCGGAGCCACGTTGTTCAATGGAGAGTCCCAGGATCCTCCATCCAAATTTTTTTTTCTTTAAAGTCTTTTAAGTTTCATCATTTTAAGGTAAAAGACTTTTAATAAGGATCTCCCAAATTTCAAAACTTCTTAAGATATTTACAAACTAACTTTTTTATCTATAAATTTTTTCAATAGAAATCGAATCCCAAAATTCTCTCTCTCTCTCTCTCTCTCTCTCCCCCTCCGAATCCCATCCCAAAATTTTCTCAGTTTCCCAAGCCCAGCCACTCTCCAATCTCTATCTCACTTTCTTTCTCTCTCTCTCTCTCCCCTCCCAAGTCCCAACATCTCCTTATCTTCTCTCTCTCTCCTCTCTCTCTCAAATCTTAGCTAGCCATTTTTTTTTATGACATCTCATTTACTCTCTAATCGCCAACGCCAAGATCTCTGATTGTTGTCGATTTTTCGTTGAAGTCAAAGGTACGCTATAATTATTATTTTTTAATAAAAAATAAAAACCCTAATTTATTACTCGAAATATAATTATTTTTAAGGATAATGACTCCTGACAAGCATACACTATACCATACAATGTTTAAACAATCTTCTAATATTAAATTAGAAGTTTTTATCTCATACCATTTAAGTGTTCTTTACTATTATGGCATGTGGCACACATTTATCATCAATCTAATTTGCCTAGGTGGCAATTCGTTACTATAAAATGTTTTAGCCAAAGAATCATACCCATAAGTGGATGTGAACCATCCGATCGACGAATTTTAATATCAACCAATGAAGCTAAGCACAACGGTTGGTAGTACAGTGCATAGATCGAATGTCAATAAATTTCAAAAATGTGGTTTTTTGGCACATTGCTTTCCAATATATGATCTATTACCATTTTATGATTATAAGGGATACTCCATCAGAAAAATCTTGGCTCCACCATTGGTCATGTGGCATGATCAACTCAAAACAAATTTCGTTTTCGGTTGATCACCCATGGGACATGTGATTTTTTTTAAATATATTATTTTTTTGTACTTTTTCCCCTCGGTTTGATGGGTCAAAGATAAGATAACGGCCAAACTATTTGGGGCATTGATTTTCCCAAACTTTGACCACATTTTTAATTGTAAAAAAGTCGTAAAAATGAATTATTATTATTTTTTTAAAATAGGATATGATCAACTTTGCCTAAGTTGTCTTGGCATCCTATCCTCGTGACGGATGCCACTTGACGGCCAATTGACAGTGAGGGCGGAAATTTCTCTGCAACTGGGCCCATACTCCCCAACTTCATATATATATATATATATATATACACTGTATTCCATCTTTGGGACCGACTCTCATGGCCGTCATTTAAACACCAAAATGATGTTTAAATGATCTCACACTCTCAATGGTTTAAGATGTGGTTGATCCGAACAATCAAAGTAATAGATCATAGGGTTAAGTGCAATCGGGAAAAAATGGTGTGTTAGAGAGATTTAAATCATCTGATATGAGGACTATAATATGAACGGTTGTTTCTTGTTTAAAAAGCTTATACCAAAGTTCATCAATTGGATGGTTCACATCCCCTTATCAACATGATTCATTTACTCGAGATATATTCCAATGATAAATTGCCACTTGGTCACTTTGGATTGATCATAGATGTGTGCCACATGGCATTATGGGTCCGTTTGGTAAGTTGTATTCTGCCTAAAATACTAGATTATGAAGGATTTTCCTGTAAAGTAGCAACAATCCATCATTTGGAAATGTGGTGTGGGCCCACAAAAACTTTTAACAATACGGGATTATGAGCATGGCTTTAAATCCCGGCAATATCCATTCCGGAATAGATGTTCTGGGTCGGTTTTCACTAAACTGGTCCGATACTCCTCTGTAAAACACTCATTACATGTGGATCGCCTGTTCTCGTGCCCAATCGGTTTGAATCGCTGAGTCAACCGATCGGACAAAGGAATCCGCCGATTTCACCGAAGTTTTGATTTTGGGTTTTGGGCCTTTGGTTGAAGTAAAAGACTTCTGTAGGCCTTGTTTGGTAACTCGATTTTTGGCGATTTTTTGCTGGAAATCTTAAATTTCCCTAGAAAATTTGATTTACAAGTGCTTGGCAGTGTTGTGGGTCCCACTTTTTCCGAGAAAATAAATAAATAAAAGTCCAAAAATATATTCTACATAAATTCTACTGAAAATTTAGTTTGCCCACTCTTTGGTAAAAATGAGAGGAAGAGAGGGGCCATCTCGTCTTCCCCTTCGTCGATGCCAAAAGCAAGCCCACGCCATCGTTGTTCCTCATTTATTCCTTGCGGTATTCTCATATGCTTGACCCTCCTCGGTTTGATGTGATCGTACAAGGAGTTTCCTTTTCTTGTAATTGTCTTTGGTAAGGTTTCAGTAACGTTCGATCGTGTGATCGAATGGTGGAGGGCAAGTTTAGAGGTTAGAGACGAATCTGGTTGAGAGCTACAACCATATCTACTGATTTGTAGGAGAGACTTTGCCTTCCTCATGTTGTCTTTTCACATTGAGGCTTGGCATTGGTGTGACAACTCAAAAGATAGGAGAGCTTCAATCCTATAAGATTCAACTGAGTTATGGAGCTTCCACCATTCAATTGAAACCATCGTCTCTAACAAGGTTCATCAGATCCAATCAAAAGAAAGACGTTAGATTTTCATTTCATATAAGTTCACTCTAAATATTGGATTTTTCTTATAAAGAGTGATGGATATTTTCGTATTGAAAGTTTTCAATTCGATCATCTGTGATCGTTAGATTTTCTTATATAAAAAGTTTCATTAGAATGCTAGATTTTTGCATATGAAAGTTTTGTTATAGATTTGGTCTATTTTTTCAATTTTATATTGTTGTTTTTGTATAATTTAATTTTTTTGCTATTTTTTGTTTATATTTTCTACTGGCATCTTGTTTGCTAAAATGCCCAATCATCTCAATCTCTTGTAATCCTACCAAAACATTACTGAATACAAAATCTGTCATTATGCTTGTAATTTTTATAATTCATATATGTATTTTTGCAACTCTGTCCATTGATAATTAAAGTGGGCAAAACTTTTATGAAAATCCATGGATAGCCAATTTTTTTATCATAAAAATCATGGACAAATTGAGGCCCATATTTTGTCGTCATATGATATCCAAAATCTTAGCTTGTAAATTCCCATGAAACCCAAAAATTCTATTATGGGTTATTGTATTCTGTTATTTAATATGAGGTTTTTGTAGGCACAAAGATTATGACTAATATAATCTTAATATGAAGAAGATTGATATTTTATCTTGAGATTTGAGATTTGGTGATCTTGGCCATGTCTATTTCCATTTGAATTGCTTCAATTTTCTTTTGCATCATTTTTTTTGGGAATCTGTTGTGATAAGGTAGGCTCAAAATCTAAAATCTAACAGTTTATTAGTATTATTTATTGTTAATAAGCTTATATTAGACTTGTAATGTTGGCTTTATATGACAGTTATATCAGCTGACCAGGTTTGTTTACTGATCTTGGTTAATTATGCTAATTATATTAGTTGATTAGGTTGAAACTCTCTTCTCAAGGTAAGTTATTTGACTAATTTGGATCCTTCTTCGAACTTGTGTATCTAGTTCACAACCTAGATAGAACTCTCCTACAGGTTTGTTTATATTTATCTTTGATTAAATTTACTTTTGAGTTCTTGTTTTATATCTTTGTATAAATGGAATAGTACCACTATAGGATTCACTAAAGTGCAGGCCAAGAGGATAAAAAAATCAGATTTCGTTTCGGTTTCGGTGGGGACCAAAACCGAAATTTTTAAATGAAATTTCTGCCGAAATTGGATGACGGAGATTATTTTGTGGGTCTTAAGTGTAATGGCCCATAATTTTGAACCCGAACTAGACCGACCCCGTATGCGTGTTCGGTACGGCAATTGATATTGCCAGAGGCTTTTAATTATTATTTGGATAAATTTGTGTGGAGGGATTAAAGTTAGAATTTGATTGAACCTTTAGTGTGAAAGCCGTGCACCGACTCGTGGTTTGCCGCTCAACACCGAAACCGAACCCTAGGTAAGTAGATATTTTCCTTTGCTTGTTTATTATAAAAGAGCAGAGGGGGGGGGGGGGCTTCTTTGAGAAGCCATTCCCGATTTGTGCATTGAGAAAGAGAAAGAGAGAGAGCGAGAGAAAACCGATCCAATCGTTTGAAATCCGTCTCATTCCCGAGTTCTTGTGAGATTTGTATCACGTGATCGCCATAAGCTCTGCCATTGTGTATCCCTACCTTTAGAACCCCTTCTCGATTTGAAACCCTTGAGCTTGGAACATGTGTGAACCGATCTCTTGAACTCGTTGTCAACACTTTGGAAAAGTTAGAATTGATGTGTAAGCCTGGATGAAGTCATCGTGAGCTTTTGAAATTCATCGCAGTAGGAATCGTGAAGAAATCTGAAAGTTGGCTCCAAAATTCCCTTTTTGGGCAACATTTCCCAAACCGTAAAATCGATCGGTGGAAGGTACGATCTTGTTGATATTAATGGTCTAGATTAATAGATTAAAAGTTTAGATTATTTGCTTGAAACATGTGTGAAATGTTTTGTGTGAAAAATGGCGAAAAGCCTAGTGAAAGATGGGTTTTGGAAACTGAGAAATCGCTGAGTCTCTGAAACTCGCGCACCCGAGCTTTGAAGCTCACTCGCGCGAGATGCCTTCAGAAAGATTAGAAAGAGACTCCAGTGAGTCTCTGATAACTGCTTGCACGAGAGTTTAAGTAACCCATGAGTTCGCTCGCGTGAGGCCTTGCGTGCCTAGCTGTAGTAGGCATAAATGAAATCGGTTGCGCGAGAATTATGGTGTTGTGAGCTCACACGCCCGAGGTCTGTACCTCGCTCACGGGAGAAACAGAGTTAGTCTGCTTAGTCTGTTTCCGTTATTCTATTTGAATCTTCGAATTGTATGTTACCGGACCTTTGATATATGGTCATTAATTGTCTTTGGGATATGTCGTGAGCCTTGGCATCGTCTGTTATGATAATTTTGCTTTGGTTTGCATGAAAGCGTACTGAGGTAGGAGGATCTCACAATTACTTGTATTTTATTTTAATTCACATAGATATTTTGCAATATGATATTTTGAACTCTGCATATGATATATAAACCCTGCATCTGTAAACTTGAATATCATTAAAAAATCTGAATTCGAAATAAAAACTCTAAAAATTCGAATTTGCCCTGAATCAAAAATCTGAAATCTGAATCTGAAACTCTGAATTATGTATTAGAATTTACATTTGACTTATGTATTAGAAACTGCATCTGATTTATGATTCACCTGAAAGACCCCTCAATTCCTGAACAATTTCCTGGCACAAGTTACCCTCATAACGCAGGGGCTTGTTGCACTCCTGAAAAAGGATTCATGAACGACGATGGTAGGTAGGGGTCCCATTGGTATTATTCATGCTCTCGAGATATAATAGCTTAATAGGTACATTAAGTTGAGACTTAAGTCATGAAATGATAAATTTTGCATATAGGAATTTAAAAATATTGAACATCTGAATCCGTCACCTGTTTTGAATCTGTTTTGGAAAACTTAGAATGTAATTTTGCATATGCTTCTTGTACTTGAGATTCAGTTATTTTTTCATACCTGATTTGGACGTAATATACTATGAAATATGCTTTGGAAATCATGTCAATTGAGATACAATGTATGTGATGATTTTTTTCTATTGAGCTTAGGTGGTTAGCTCACTCCGACTATACGTCACAGATACTAAGTTGATTTTTGAGGATTTTGAGCTAGAGGACTAGGATTACCTTCCGGAGGGCGATTCAAAGATTCCTGCTGAGGATTTCTTTCTGGTTTAAGATTATGTTCGATCTTGATGTGTTTTTTTTTTAGACTAGATACGTAGGCTTGGTACGTCCGGCCTGTCATGTTCTGTATATTTTTGGATTCATGTAATTATACTTATGTTTTTGCGAATCATGTTTCGGTGATGGTCGGCCATCATCGGTGGTTCTTTTCGGTTCTTCTGCCCATGATTTTGCCTGGGGTTAGAATCGTTATTTTATTATTTTTCTTATAGAAATGGAATTAAATTGCGTTTCTACTTTGATTCTGCTTGTGTTCCGTCTGGCTTATTGTTTAGTCAATAGGTTGGCGAGCAGACCTTCCGATAGTTTAGGATTGGAAAAGTCAGGTGGTCACATTAAGGATAATCAAATTTTACCAGTTTTAGTAACCAAACGATTGAAAAAATTAATTTCCAATATTTGATTTTTTTCTAGAAAAAAACTTTCCATGAGTTTTTTTTTCAACCAACTCATGGGAAGTGGAAAAAAAAAATCTTCCCATGGGTTTTGCCAAATAAAATAGCAGAGACTTCTAAATTTATTTGCTTGTGTTTAATGGCTGGTAAAATGTGAACAACCACCAAACTTCAACCCATAATAATAATAATAATAATAATAATAATAATAAATTATTTATTTTTTCTATTTTTGCATAATTTTGTCCTTTTGTCCTATTTTTTTATGATATATATTTTTTTAATTACATAACTTTATTAGCCATTACGACTGGATCAGCCGATCCCTTTCCGGATCGCTTTTGGAAGGGCTGATTTAGTGGCCGATCCACTGATTTAAAACCTTGATTGTGAAAATCTTGTATTATATATTTTACAGCTATAAACTACTATTAAACAAGCAACATTATAGAAATCCCGCAAAGTGTATGATATAGGATTTACTTTGCATGCAAATACAAGATTTTGGAAGAATGCTTGTATTCTACATTCAAGTTACCAAACAGGTGGTGTGAGATAACCAGTCATATTTTAATGGTGAAAGATCATTTAAACACCATACCATCTGTTATTTAAATGTTGGTCATAAGCCATTATCCATTTTCTTTTCCTTGATCTTAAGTCTCCCTCCACTTTGAGATCAATGTTGCCACCTGGTCACCAAAGATAGCAGCACAAGATTTTCTGGCAAATTCACTGAAGTCAGTATCTGATTCATTGGCACTTTCCTCTAAAGTACATGGGATCACGAATTTTTTAAGTAGATTTTGTAGGTTAAGGCTTTTTGAATTTACTTGGGCGTTATAACATCAAAGTAATAAGGAATTAACTTCCCACTCCACTAATGCCTAGGCATTTTTTTAGTATTGGTTAGGATTTTAACAAATAGTATTAGAGCCAGCACCATGTCTTGAGTTTGAGTCACGGAAGGGGCGACATGGATACCTAGGCGGCCCAAAGGAGAGTACTGGAGTGAGAGTCGCCACAAAATGGATTGCCGCGAACGTCGGTTGCGGAGCATGGTGGTGTGTTATTGCCCTAAAGTAATAAGGAATTAACTTCCTGGTCCACTAATGCCTAGGCATTTTTTGAGTGTTGGTTAGGACCTTAACATTGGTCCTGGCCTATGTTTGGTTTTGAATTTTGAGGATTTGCTTTTGGGACGGGTTGAGATGATTTTGGTCCTAAGTCCTGCTCCATGAATTCATGTAGAATCCCATGAGCCTAATTCAACCTCACAAAACCGGCTTCTAAGGTGAGGTTTGCCCAGGTTTATATATAGCCCAAGGCCATTGACCTAGGCAATGTGGGACTATCGTTCACGCCCCCTCATGTGTAATGTGTCTCTCTACATCCCTGTGGTTATCTGCTCTGATACCATGGAAGAAATCCATGGGCGTAACTCAACCTCACAAAACCGTCTTGTAAAGTGAGGATTGCCCCAGGTTTATATATAGCCCAAGGCTTCCAGCCCACAGGCCATGTGGGACTATCATTCACGCCCCCTCACATGTAACGTGTCTCTTTATATCCCTATGGTACCTGCTCTGATACCATGTAAAATTCCATGGGCTTAACTCAACCTCACAAAACCGGCTTATAAGGTGAGGGTTGCCCCAGATTTATATAGCCCAAGGCCATGGATATCACAGATGATGTGGGACTATCTGTAATAACCCGAAAAAAAATCACGTCAAACGAGGACCTCGGGATCCGTGCCCGTTTGGTCTTAGGTTTGACCATGAGATAGTTCATTGATGAACTTAAGATGAGATGAGCGGATGTGATGTGTGAACCAGTGTAGAAGAGTGGAGAGATAGAGGGGTGTGTAGAGTAACATACACCGATGTGTGTGTATGTGCTCCACACCGAGAAAAGAGATAAGATAAATAGGGTTGAAAAACCCTAATTTTCATATTTTGGTTGTTGAGAGGAGTAAAGAAGAGAGAGAGAGAGAGAAAGAGAGGAGTAAAGGAGCTAGTGAGGAGTTATTGCAAGTTGTTGGAAGGGGATTTCTTGCGATCAAAGCGCCGGATTCGACGTGGGGGATCTGTTCAAACAAAAGCTAGAAACCTAAACCTTCCAACCCTACATTCAAATCAATTTGAGGTTGATTTAAGGTAAGATTCTTGTGAATAAATGGTGTAGATTTATAGAATAAATTGGGGTTAAAATGGGTGGAAATTGTAGGAATATTGCTTAGAAAATAACTGAGAAAAGATTGGGGAAGAACAGCCAAAGAAGGCTGAATCTGGGGATTTCGACTAATCGAAATTGGGATTCGATTAATCGAAATTCACCAAGAAGTTGAAAAGTCAGATGGATATGGCCAATTCGACTAATCGAATTGAATTTCGATTAGTCGACTTTGAATTTCGACTAGTCGAGTTGAGTGTCGACTAGTCGACTGAGGGCCTCCAGTGAGGAGTAAAAATGGGTTAAGGAAAATCGACCAGTCGAAATTGGATTTCGACTAGTCGAGTAAGGATTTCGACTAGTCGAATTGGACTCGATTAGTCGATTTTGTATGTTCAATTATTTGAGGGAAAATTGGGACGGTTAGAATAGGATTTCGACTAATCGAGTTGGAGAATCGATTAATCGAAATTGGACCTCGACTAATCGATTTTGAGAATCGACTAGTCGAGTTGGATTTCGACTAATCGATTTTGAGAATCGATTAATCGAAATTGGACCTCGACTAATCGATTTTGAGAATCGACTAGTCGAGTTGGATTTCGACTAGTCGAACCAGAACTCGACTAGTCGGGACTTAGTTTTGTTGACTTTTGAATTCTTACTTCAAGACTCTAGGGGGATCTTGAGACTTATTCATTACATCTTTTGTGATGTTTCGAATGTTTAATGGTATCATAGGTGATACGTATGGAAATGGGCACAAGGAGCCGAGTGGGACCTTGATGCATTGAATCGATAGAGACCTAAGGTAGGGAACACCTCGAACATGTACCTTATTTTACAAGAGCATGTATGTAGTGATATAAATTTCCACTCAATTATTTTACCGCTAAAGAATTGTGAAAAGTGTGTGTGTGTGATATTCATAAGAGTAAATTAATGAGCCATCCCCAGGGGATGAAGAAGTAAAGAGATAAGAGCATCAGGTGTGATGCAAGTAAATGGATACATCCTAGGGATGTATCCAAAGATTGAATCATGTTTGATAGGGCCTAACTGATATAAGATAGCACACTTACACGGTGAATAACTATATGTAAGGCACCGATATTTTTGTTATTTGAGGTTTGATAGGTTACCCCACCGACGTGGCGGGATATCCACGACTGACGCGGCAGGATATCCGTGACCGATACGGCGGCGAAACCGTAGGCCAGTACGGAGGCTTATCCGTACATAGTAAGCACACCCCAGGGGTGTTGATTGAGATAAGTGAAACCCCGCCACCAATCCCCAGGGGAAAGGGGCTTGGGTACTATATGGTATTCCTAGGGAATACATTAAAACTGTCTATATAGATGACGATGAAGGGTATCTCATCGGGGCTCGATGCTATATTGCTCGGGGACTACTTAAGTTGAAAGTTTAAGTTTTGCTTTAGGCCTTCTCAGCATCATTCATGATTAACTAAAAGACATGAGTAATCTACCAGTAATTGAAGTGTTTTTAACTGTTTTTCATCAATAAATGCATAGACACATCATGCATACATATCATAGAATACATGTGAGTTATATTTTATATGTTCAATTGTGTTCCGTTCCCTATTGAGCTAGGATGTAGCTCACCCTATAGACTATACGTCGCAGGTCCACTACTAGCAGCTGCCGAGGCTTCAGGAGACGCTGACCCCGGTGAGTCGGACCTTGCGGCCGGCGAGGAGTTAGAGCCACCTCCAGAGGACTTCTTCTAGAGGACTCTGCTGTGCGACTTTGAGGAGTTTTAGTTGGAGATTGTACGGCTTGGTATGTCAAGCCTGGTTTTTTTGATTAAACCTTGTGTATATGGATATCAGAGTATTCTTTTGGGCGAACCATCCATGATGATGGTTATCATCGATGGTTCGGATCGGTCCTCCCTTCATGCAGAGGCATGAGGGTAGAACTGTCTTTTGAGAAGTGTTTTTATGTAGATTTAAATTCCGCAAGATGTTCTTATTTATTTTATGCTTGATATACCAGTGTTCTGTGCATAGTTGAGGGGCACGGTCAAGATGATCGTGCTGATGGCACGGTTTTCGGGGAGCCAAAATCCGGGCTGTCACACTATCTATCAATTCTCACCCCAAAAAACTGCTTTCTTACCCCATCCCCTCTAGCTGATATGCATTGACTGCCTTTGAATTAGATGATGGAGATCGTTTTTTGTTCCAATCTTTTGCACAAGGTATCTATAGATCATGAGGCTACCGTCATACAGTCAGTTTGTCAATAAAATTACACTAGCAAGTCAAGTTCAGGTTCCGTGTAGGTCCAAGTCTGAGTCGAGATCTAAGTAACAAGTCGAGTTCATGTTAGAACCAAGTCAAGGCATTTTGAACAAGTCTAGTTCAGGCTCAGGTCAATGTTTAGAGGTTACCAGGACGGTTCTAGTTTAGGGTTGTGGTTAATAGGTCGGGTTCAAGTAGTTCCTAAACCCGTCTCGATCCCAACCTGTTTGAGCCCTACATCTTTGGATGTATACAGACTTCCAATGTATAAAAATCTGTGTGCATTATGTGCTATGCATGGGCATTCGGACCACTTTACCTTCCATGATGGATGAAACACCCATTGTAGAGGATATCAAATTTTTATAAGTTTTAAAAATACATAATTGAGGTCAAAGATGACCTTTATAAAGTCTCAAAATTTTGTTGGTTCTAACAAATTTGATCACTTCACCTTTTCGATTTTTGAATCCAATTCTTTTTACAATTCAAACGAATTCAAGAAGTTTGGGATATGTTGAGCATGGATCAAAATCTCAGTTTTGGTTTCGGTTTCAATCAGGATCCGAACCATAAATTGGTCAAAATTTCGGTAAATTTCGGGTATTTTTTAAAATATGCTCTGAACTTTACCAAACTTTGCCGAACTTTATTTTCTTAGTTTTTTTTAAGCTATTTAATATTATTAGAACAGATATATACATTAGTAAGGCTAATTTTTGTCCATTTAAAGTACTTATATGTCTATTCAAAGCCACATAGAGTTCTTTATCATAAAATATGGAACATAAAATAGATAAAAAATGACTTCATTACCTGAACTCGAGCAGCCACTTACTCAAAGCCACATAGAGTTCTTGGGTGGTTCTTCTTCATCAGCATCATTTTGTTGTCATGGCTTATAATATTGTCCGTATTGATCGCCATATGCCCTGTGTTGAGATGCTTCTAGTGGTTGATCATATTGGGGGTAGTATGAAACATACGATCCACAAAATATTTGAGAAATGAAACCCTCATTTCCTAGGTTGCTTGGCTGAGGATATTGTGGGTTGTAAGATTGGTCGGTAGGTTGAAACCCAAACCCACTAAAGCTACTAATTGTAGAGTTAATGGTGTAGAGAGAATCATATGGAGTTTGGTAGGACTCTGATGACCCTCTTTCTTCCAACCCTCCGTGTCTAAATGTGGGAGTATCGTACATAGTAATGTCATCATCAGTCCATTGTCGAACACTGCTTGAAGACTGCCTATGTAAAGTACCATAATCACCACAGTAAGTTTCACCCCCCCACTGTGTGCCCTCTCTACCACCCCCAGTACCATCATCATCATCATCACCACCACCACCACCACCACCATCGTCATCACTACTACAATCTCCCTCATCATTATCTCTAGGAGGTGTTCTTTGGCGAACAAGCCTTAGCTTCATCTAACCATTCTGTGCTCTCACTATCTAACACTGGAGCTTCTCTCTCCTCAATCCACTCTCTCAAAGGATCATCTTTCGAGAAAATATAATCCAATTCGATCAAATTAAAATATTCCTCATTTACATAAGAAGAATACAAAATTAATTAATACGTTTTATAAACATTGTAATTGAAACTTATAAATCACTTTCAAAGTAAACTTTATTTTATTAGATATTCTTACCACAGCTCGCTCTTTTAATATTTCAGACCCTCAACCTCATATTGTAATGGATATAGACCAAACATTCCAATTTCTCCATGGTTAGTCTATTCCTTGATTTGGTATGGATAAGAGAGAAGGTGCTCCAATTTTATTCACAATTTGAGGAGGATATAGTTTGACTTAACACTCGAATTGCTATCCTCCTTAAATTAGGGGTCTTTTTCACATCATTGAAGTTTATCTACCATTCGACTGCATTGAATAATATAGATACATCAAATCTAATAGATTATAAACTTTCATAAGTAAAATAAAATCTAATTTACCTGACTTCTAATTATGGATCTCAGATAATGCTAGTGGTGTTCCAAAAGATCCAATTTTATTTCAAAAGAAGTCAATTTGTACAATATTCTCAAGCAAGGAAGATCAATGTTACAGATAGTAGTAACAACAATCTTAACAATTATACAGGAAAATTAATTATTTGTTACCTCTCTCATTGTCTTCCCTTGAATGTTGATGTCTGACTCTATCTTTTGGATCACGCTTAGTAAGCCACTGTAGGCCTCATCATCTACATTGATATTTCGACTCTCAATTAATTAAAGTAATGAATTACCTGTTGCATATAGATTTTGGTGGAACTGCTCATTCCACCTTTTATCGATCACTTTCTAAAATTTCTTGTGAGTTTTGAGAAACTTATCTCTAATGGCCAACTTTGCCTTGCTCATGGCCTTATAGACATACCCCATTGTGTACTAGTCTAAGTACGTGCACTAGCGGCTCAATAACATTCACAACTTACTCGACATTGTTCCAGAATGCAGAGCTGAAGATAGTATCAGCCACTTTGTTGGCCAATGGGCATTTCGTCTTTGGAATGTTGGCTTTGTAACTTACCCATTCTGGAGATCCAGCCAGACTCTTCAAGGCTATCATGTATTTATATAAGCTTTGAAGGGCAACGAAGTGGGTGACAAATCGAGTTATTGCAGACCTCATAATGTCCCTTTCGTCTGTAAATGTTCTCATCAAATTAACTAGGCTTGCACTTTGGTAGATGAAACCGATTATCATCTCACAATTTTGTATAACAATATGCACAGTTTTCATCTTTTCGAGGTCAGTGAAAATCAGATCAATACAATGGACTGCACAAGGAGTCCAGTAGATGTGGTTGTATGTGGACGAAAGTTTGTTGTCAGCTGCCTTGTAGTTTGATGCGTTATCAGTGATGATTTGTACAACTTGCTACGGCGCAATCGATCTTACAACCTCATCCATCAATCCAAACAGATAGTTGACATCCTTTGTTATTTTTGAAGCATCAACAGACTTCTTGAAGATTGTCCCCTGATCAGTGTATACTAAGAAGTTGATTAAGGTCTTCGTAGTAACACCCGTCCAACCATCGTATATAATTGTGCAGCCTCTCTTGTCCTGTATTTTCTCGAAGCTCTTTACATAGTCCTTTATCTCAGTCACTTCATCATCTAAATATGAGCTAGCTATCTTATAAGCCGTTGAAATTTTTACCCCAAGTCCTGCCTCGATACTAGTCTCCAACATTGTCATGATCTGAATTTTATACCTTTGATACACCTAAAATATGTGTATATATTTAATACTGTATTCCCCGCATACCTTGAGTTTTCAAAACGTTTTATCTAAAAATGCATGTTTTGATTTTTCAAGTTTTTATATTTATTTTCGCCATTAATGAACATAAGTTGTGTAATAGCCTACAGGTTAAAGATTTTAAGTTCTATATAAGAGGTCTAGGGATCAAACCTTGTTATGTGTGCTTTAAACCTCTATTTTAGACTTTGAGATAAAAGTCTATACACTCTTCCTTATTGTGTTAGCTTAACACCGGATAATCTCCAAAGTGTGATAAATAAGTGTCTTACGGAGAAATTATCATCATTATTGGGATCTGAATCTAATCATGGTGGTACAATTGATCTAGGTATGGAGAAATCATGCTTTCCATTGATCTTAAAATATTATTTTTTATTAATAGATTTTTATATAAATTAGTAATTTTATTTCATAGATAATGATGGAATGATTAAATGAATGCATGCTATGATTAATAGATTTTTAATATTAATGATATTGGGTTAAAAAGAAGTCCGATTAAATTCCACCATGTGATTTGATGTATTTTGAGGCGTGCTCATGGATTGAAATCAATTGATTGACACCTAAAAGCAATTTTCGTGAATTCCCTCCAAACTTTGCATCAGATACTACCTCGGTATTTTGGCCTTAACTTTCTGTCCCGAACTCAGATTGAGGCAATTCTTACGGCGTTGGAAAGCTGACAACGATCTCTACAACTTTTGTATTTTAGCTAGTTTCTGAATCTGACGTCTTGAGGGTCCAAATTGAGCTACAAGTAGAACTAAGTTCCCGATGACCCAAAGTTGCAGTATTTTGATATTATTTTCGGAATTCTTGGGCTGTTTTACGCACCATGATCGTATGATATGCACTGTAATATTTATGCACCATGATTGTGTATACTTTGATATTTACGTACCATGATTAAATGGACTTAAATGCATATGTAGTATGATATCACTCTCATGTACTTTATATGTCCCATGATGATCTATATAATTCACAATCAAGATACGTAAAATATGATGAAATGTCAAGCTATGATTAATGAGCATTAGACCCAACATCTTGTACCCGATGGAGTCTAAGAAGGTATTAGACTCAACATCTTGTGTAAGATGGAGTCTAACTGAACAAGAGTATGATGAGCATGATTCAGCCCAACGTCTTGAGCGGGATGGAGTTTGACATGCAATAAATAATATGATTCATTAGACCCAACGTCTTGAGCATGACGGAGTCTAACTAACAAGGGATAAGCATGATTAAGACCCAACGTCTTGAGCGGGACGGAGTCTAACGTGCATTAAATGACAAGAAAGATGAAATTAAAAGATATGATGCATTCATGTAATATTAATATATATGTTTACGTTCAGTTCATTTCAGCTTAGTGAGATTATACATGCCACATGCACACATACATGAAATATATCGAAATGTTATATGACTAGGATTGATATTTTATGCTTCAATGGATTGCATGTCTGATCTATACAAGTATAAACTTACACCCCTTGTTTATGTGGGTGACCAGATGAGACAGGTGTTGCCAATGACAATATATGGGTCTATGGAGATGAGACGGCACGTGGTGCTCAAGAAACTGGACTGAATGGCGTTGATGGCTTCGTGGCCTAATTAGCTATTTTCCTTTCTAGTTAGTGGTAATTTTAAATAAATGGGACATTGATCAGTTAGTATTTTATCTAAACTGTTTAAGCTTTAATTATGTTGGACTTGTTATTGGAATAAGAACATTATCATGGGTTTTATTTAGATTAATTAATATTTTAAAGAAATTTTATCTTCCGTTGTTTAAGGTGCTTTTATCGCCTTATTATGTTTCTATGGTTCTCGATACGAAGGTACGGTCTAAGATCATACAATTAAGAAGTTGTGAGATCTCGGGTCGCTACAAACATGGTCTTAAAGTACGACGATTCAACCACTTGAGAGTTGGAATATGATTGCACACAATGAATTTGGCTATTGATTTACCAAATCTTTTACCCAAACTCTTCAAAAACGTTGTGCTCAGCTTGGACTGTTTGGAGCTCTCTGTTTTCTATAAGAAGGGATCCATAAGTCCCACTGGACGTCTAACACTATCAGAATCAGAAGGTCCATAACTACCCTCCTGTATAGTGGATGACCTGTGTAAACTTGTGTCTCCATGGCGAGATTTGGTCACTTTCTGACGATATTTTTCAAGACCCGAGTAGAGGCGGCGAATCGGGCCAAGATTTGGGTGAAATCCGGCGATGTTTGAGCAAAATCCAGTGAGAAACCGCCTAGATCCGACGAGATTTGGGTGAAATCCAATTAAATTTGGGTGAAATCCGAGTCCAAACGGCGAATCACATGTACCTTCGGCAACTTATGATATTTTTTGCATGAAATCCGGCGAAACCTGACAAAATCCGGGGACCAAAAATGTTAGATCTAGAGACCTCCGACGAGATTTGGCGAAAACCGACTTCACATGGCGAATCACACGAAGATTCGACACCTATATTATTTGTTTGAAGAAAATCCGGCGAGTTCCGACGAAATCCAGTGAGGTGTGGGTGAAATCCGGCGATGAGTTGGCTGATTTGCGGAAGATAAGTGCTTTATATATATTTGGGTTACCATTAAAATATGTGTTGCCATTAAAGAAGCCTAAATGGGTTGCTCATATAAATTTGGCTCCTTCAAAAATAGGATACTGATACAAAATTGGGTATCATACCCATTTAAATTGGTTAAAAGGAGCGAGCATGCATATTCCGACCGATAATTTCAAATTATAGATCGATAATTTGAAAATTCGGTCGATAATTTGTCATTTTTGGTGGGGGTGAGCGATTTTTTATGTTTTTTCGTTTCGGTCTCGACCGAAACCGAGACATCTTAGCCAAAATTTTGAATTTTCGGCCGAGATTTTGATCCATGATGTTGAGTCATTTGGCAAGAAGAAAGCTGCCTTAGGCTTCGATTAGTTCAAAAAATAGGGGCATTGGAAAGACAACATAGTTGATACTTTATTCTCTGGTGTTAGATCTATTGTATTCATATGATGCAGAAGCATGATATAAATAATCGGCTGATATCGATACATATCGGTATCGGCTTATACCGTATCGGTTTTGGCCAATACCTCTATTTTCCTTTTTTCTTTCTTTTTTTTATTGTGAAGAAAATAGGCCGATACGTATTGGTATAGGCCAATACGTAGCGGCTAAGTCGTGTCGGTCCTCCATGAATCAATACCTGACTCCGATACCGATTTTGACACCTTGTGCAGAAATGCCACTCTAACCAATTTCCTCAAATGGGCTCCTTACTAGTAAGTAGTAAATAACAAAAGCTGAATTCCGAAAAGGCAAATGGGACAACGGATTTAAACCCACATTAGGGTGTTGGGTTAGAACCCTAGATCACATGTCATGTGGGACACCCGCTTTGAAATAATGTGTCAAGTGGCGTGTGATTTATAAAATAATTTTTTTTTTTTTTAACTTTTTGGTGGTCAAAGTTTGGATACCGCTCATACATCCTAGTGTACTAAAATTTCCCCTCTTTGACCACAATTTGGACAGTGTATTTATATCAAATCATGCCTAAATTTTTTGGGTGGCCTCTAATCATCTTTGAGAAAGTTGTCGTAGAACTCAATCCCTCATGTGCGTGAAATGGCCTCTTCCAAAAAATTATTTAATACAATGGTCATTACCTTGATCTCAAGCTCCAACAAGATTGAAAAAAAACTTCAAATTTCATATACATCAGGACTTCCAGTTTTAGAGGTAATATGAATATTTCTAATTTAAGTGCTCAAACCGAACCGAACGGATATGTTGGTGCGCGTTTTTTGAGAACCCTCTTCAATTCAGGGAAGATGGTTCCAACGTGATCACTTGGGAAAAGGGGGTGAAGAGGTTTAGCAGTAATAAGTAAAAATATTTAAATATAAATGTACCTGCAAAGATATATCATTAATAGCAACCGTATTTAAATATCGTACTTGATTCATGATCGCTATTTACAGATTTATTGACACTGTAGAATGTCATTGATCGCGATGATAGGGAACAAGATTAGGGTTGGACTCCTATGCTAAACACCGGCCTGCCGGCTTTAGTAGCTAAGGTTGCCTATGGATTTAATTAATTTAAGGTTTTCTAATCCTAAATTGATCTAACTAAAGGTGTTTTGGCCCATTATGCGTAAGAGGATTGCTCTCATTCCCGAGTACCCTTCTTTGGGTCCCTTGGACAAATCAGTTCGATGACTATAATTGGTTTTGAAATATGAGGGTTTTATGGACCTAATTGGATCTAGGTTGAGAATGTCGGTAGGGGGAAGGGGTTGGATTTAAGGCTAGCTTTACCTCTCTTTGGACTACTCGGGAATCAAAGTAAAAGAGCCAATCCCAACTAGAACGACTACTCTACAAGATTCCTAAAAGAGAGTCGCAGTTCTAAGCCCAAACACTAGAGTACAAATCTACTCTAATTCGGAATCTCGAAACCAACCTCGAGTTTTCGAAAGAGAATAAACAAAAATTGTGTTTGGAATAAGAGGGATAAGAGCCTATTTATGGTATACGGTTGATTATACGCTAGATGTCTAGCGTACAATACGAAATTATGCGCTGGGAGTCCATTGTATAACCTGAGTTATACGCTGATAGTCTAGCGTACAATACGAAATTATGCGCTGGGAGTCCAATGTATAACCTGAGTTATACGCTGATAGTCTAGCATATAATCCGGGCGGCCTAGGGGAAGTCGGTCAAGGTAATCGGATTGGCCTAGACACAAAGCCCGGGTAGGATTCTACTCAATTATACGTTGTAGGTTAAGCATATAATAAGGGATTTCCCTACAGCAAGGCTCGTTGAGCCGGTTTAAAGCTATCGGGTCTCCTAGGCCATCACAGACCAATTATACGATGTGAATCTAGCGCATAATCAACTATGCGCTGTGCCTCCAACATATTATTGGGGAATAAATTGGGACCAGGTCGGGTCCAATTATACACTGGGAATCAAACGTATAATCAATTATATACTAGGACTCTAATGTATAATTTTTCGAATAGGAGTTTGATATTTATGAAAAAAGTTGACTTTTTCAGAAATCGAGAGCTGAGTTAATGATTGACCGAGCATTTTTGTATACTCTGATGGTATCTATATGATAAGCCTAAAAAGCGATCCAATTTTATTGGACAATTAACATTTACTAGTTTATTTTTTCCTAGCGCCGATTTGAAAGAGTTCAGTTATAAGCTACCTGTAGCAGCACTCTTCCACCTCATTGGTCAATTAAAGCCACTTAGGTTTTTAAGATATGAATTTTTAATTTTTCTTTTCGATAAAAATCCTCATCAGCTTTATTAGATCTATCGGTGGAAAAAACAGCTCAAGAATAAAATATTATCCTTACAAAGTAAAAACCGTGAAAGTCAAGATTTACATCCGACTATACATGCATAGATTTTCGAGATTTTTGCAAATACACCCCTGAGTTATCACAAAATTGCAGATAACCCCAACTATACTTATTTTCTAAAGGCTTATAGACGTATTCTTTTCAAAAGGTTTATGTGAGGGTCAATACCCTTACATGTTATCACCTCCCATAATCACATATTCATATGAAAAAGGAACATGTGACTGGTTACAAAAACAAAAACAGGAAAGAAAAAAAAAACTCAATCTCTCCATAACGATATTATTGATAAATTAACGAAAAATTCTTTCATCATACTTGTTGGTGCTCACAGCCTCGCTCATCTTGGAGCCTATGGAGCCAGTGGCCCATTAGGTCGAGTCTGCCATGATCTCTCCCACAAACAATTGAAGACGAATCTTACGACACAAATCTATAATTTTAATGAAGACGATAATGAGATCTTGGCTTTCTTAATGAGAATGAGGGAGGGATTCAAGGTGTAGATCAATTGAGAAAAAAAACTTTTTTTTTAAAAAATGATAGTAGGCAAAGAATAGTAGGTGAATATTGAGAAATAAAAGAAACAAATAACAACAATTCCCGCTTTGATATCATGAAAAAATTTATTATAGAAAAGAAAGAAGATGACGAGGATGACACGATGAGAGACAGAATTATACGGATGGATATGTCTTGTCAATCTTGGCTATATACCTTCATTCAAAGCGATCACGCCTATAAATAGAGGGGTTTTTTTTTTAGGATAAAATGTTAGAAGTTTCTATTTTGGTGGCCATCACTATGGTCAAACCCATTGACCGGTGAATGGTATAAGATCAACTTTGAGATGAGTAGTTGCTATTCCGGTGAGTTTGAAGAGAATAGGCAACTAATTAATGAGTCTTTTACTTAAGGTATGATTGTGATTTCTAATCACACTATAATTAGAAATTAAAGTCCTTAATGGGAAAGGACTCTTTGGCTATAAATATAAGGGGTGCCTGGTCCCAACGATTGCTCGACATAATTCAATCCTCCCTATTGGCGAGAGCATTCCCATTATGCTAGGAGATATTGAACGCGAGAAGATCGTTGAAGATCGGCAACCAACTATCGATGGCTCACACTCAAGGTGCGCACATAGATCTAATTTATAGATTGTTGGTTTATTGTTTTTGATTGATCATGCGCCTAGATCTTTCAGCTTAATTTTGGATGGTCGGATCGTTAGATCCATTTAGACTCCATCAATTGGTATCAGAGCTATGATGGTGTTTGGTCAATCAAAACATTGTGTTTTATTTTAGTATGTAATAAGTCCAAATATCACGGCTAATCGCATGGACTTAACCGGTGCCTTGCTATTTTCTAAAAGCAAAAGAGAAATTTTGGCACCGTATTAAACTGTTAGGCTGCTGTATATATTTTATTATTATTATTTTTTCCCATCGATTAAGCATGGTCGAAGGAAGGCCGAGCCGAATTTGACGACACACCAAACGCGTGCCGGTGCCAGAGGAGGGCGGTATGCTTTCTGAAAGAGCTAATCAAAAAAAAAAAAGCTTTTGGCTTTCATTTTGTCGACGGTCCGACGGTAGATGTTTCGTTCACCGGACCAAGCACTGCCGACGTCCGGGCCGGGCGGACCGACCGGCAAGACTGACCGCTTGCCGTCGGCCATCGGATAGGCGCCAGGTAAGCCCCTAAGGGTTGTCTGTAATAACAAAAAAAAAAAAAAAAATTGGTTCACTTTGGGCCGACGGTCCGGCGCCGGTGGAACTTTTTCCACATGACCGGACTTCCAAGACCGGCCGACTGCCGAAGACTAGACCGGCTTGGCCGGTCACGGTGAGGGGCGCATCAAGCCCCATGGCTGTTGCATCCGCAACTCATTCCAAAAAAAAAGAAACGATGAAGAAGGAAGGGTAGGCTGGTCTGTCACGCCCACCGCCTTGCACCCTTCGCCTATTTGGCCCCACCACCGCTGGCCCCTCGGCCCGTCAGCCTATTTTGGCCTATGACCACTCCGCCTGGCCCCTTTGGACCTCCCGACCCGCTGGCACCTTCAACCCACTGCCCGACCCACCTGCCCGTCTGGCCCTTTGGACCATGGCCCAACCCGCCTGACCCTTTTGGTTTTTGGCCCGACCCGCTGGGCCCTTGGCCCACTCAGCTTTTGGCCCATGGCCCAATCTGCAGGGCCCTAGGCCCACTCACCCTTTTGGCCCATGGACCAACCCACAGGGCCCCCTCGACCACTAAGGCCCATGGCTCAGCCCGATACCCGGCCCAATTATGGCCCTTTGAATTCCTTATTTTTCTTGGGCCTTTTCTGGGCTATTTACAGGTCCGATTTTCGAACATTATATATGAATTTTGACTATCTCGGGCATTCCGGATTCGTTTTTGAGGTCTAATTTTGACAATGAGCTCTTTATTGTGATTTTTTCATGATCTGATGTTATTTTTTTCATTTTTTAATTGTGTAATCTTTTTAGTACCATTAATTTAGAATTGGGTAGTGGAGGTTGTGCTCCACCACCATAGCTGGTACTTACATATTATAATGCTCGTTTATTATCAATTTTGACACCTCCTTATAACACGAATTGGACTTGGCTTATTCTTTTAATATCAATTTTGTGATCATCTAAAATATTATCAAACCTAGTTTGAAAACATGGCTTGGAAAGATTCTTCTGCCCAACGGTAATGATCCTTCCTAGTGTCGTGGTTTTCATAGTGAGGTTTAATTTTGTCCAAGAACGTATTACAAATCCAGTGAAAGTGTATAGTGAACGTTGGCGTCACAACATAAGGGATTCTTCTGCCCAACGGTGATGAGTCACTTAATGTTATATGATGGTTGTGTTTCACTATTTATTATTTTGTGTATGTGGGTACTGCTAGCGTGTTGTGACTCGACCCAACGGAGGGTCATAACGACACAATTAGTACCACAATCATTAATATAGATTGAGGAAGCAACTAGTGTGTTATGACTCGACCCAACGAAGGGTTATAATGACACAAATTGTTTCTCCATAAAATCACATTGGTTTTAATTTTTATATTCCTTAACATATTTTAACTATTGCGTCACATACTATAATTATAACCTTGTGAAATTGATAGTTACTATGATTATATGTAGACATAATAAAGCCATTAATTATTGTGCAGCATTGAACCCGTCTATCATAACCAATATGATTAGTGGAATTGAACTTTTGAGTAGATCAAATTATAAGAAATGGAAGGAACAAGTTGCAATTGTTCTAGGCTGCATGGATCTTGACTATGCTATATAATCTGATAAACTCAAGGTGCTCACTGCTGATGCCTCGGCTGAGAATCTGGCAGTGACCCATACGGATTTAGAAAAATGGGATAGATCAAATCGTATGAGCCTCATGATCATAAAGAGTTTCATCGCTGATGCGATTCGGGGAGGTATTCCTGACTCGCCCACTGCAAAAGAATACATACAAGCCATTAAGGAATAATTTCAAGGGACTTCTAAAGCCCTTGCCAGCAGTCTAATTGTTAAAATGGGAACCATGAAATATGATGGTCATAGCGGCATACGGGAGCACATTATGAAAATGAGTGGCATGGCAACTCAATTAAAAGAACTGGACATGGGTTTTTCTGAGGGTTATCTTGTTTACTTCATTATGACTTCTCTTTCTGCACAATTTGGCCCGTTCAAGATCAATTATAATACGCAGAAAGAGAAGTGAAAGATGAACGAGCTAATCGCTCACTGTGTCCAAGAAGAAGAAAGACTTCGAGCTGACAAACCTGAAAGTACCTATTACGCCGTTCTTGGCCCATCGAAACGAAATTTCAAGCGAAAACAAAGACAATATAAAGGAAAGAACGTGAAAGCTCCTCCACCGGAAACCAAACAAGGAGAAGCTAGCACATCTACTTCTGGCATCAAGTGTCACTTCTGTAAGAAGAAGGGACACATTAAGAAGAATTGTCAGAAATACAGAGATTGGCTAGTTAAGAAAGGTAATGACCTAGCCTTTGTGTGTCTTGAATCCTTTTATGTTGATGCTCCACGCAATACTTGGTGGATAGATTCTGGTACAACTATTCACATTAGTAATTCAATGCAGGGATTTCGATCCAGCAGGAAGCTAAGTAAAGGCGAACGTACCATCAAACTTGGAAATGGGGTAGAAGCAGACGTGGAGGCCATTGGGACTCTCCGTCTCATTTTAGATAGTGGTTTCATTTTGGATTTAGTTGATACTATTTATGTTCCAAGTATCACTAGAAACCTTATCTCAATTTCTAAATTGGATTCATTAGGTTTTGAATTTAAATTTGGACATAATATGTTTACTCTATTATTTAATTCCGATATTGTGGGTGGTGGCTCATTAGTGGGCAATCTTTATCAGTTGAACTTGGATTCATCTTACGCCGAATCTTTAGTTTCTATGCATGTGAATGATAAAATCAGTAAGAAAAGAAAACGAGCAATTGACAACTCCTCCATTTTATGGCATAAACGTTTAAGCCATATATCTAAGGATAAAATGGAGAGGTTAATTAAAGATGATATAATCGATGCGCTCGATTTCTCTGATTTCAGTACTTGCGTTGATTGCGTTAAAGGGAAACTCACAAAGACTAATAAGAAAGGGGCTATCAGAAGCACAAGTTTATTAGAAATAGTTCACACTGATATTTGTGGACCGTTTCCAACTCTCGCTATTGGTGGTCAAAAGTATTTTATTACCTTCACTGATGACTATTCTCGTTTTGGTTATATATATCTCATTCATGAGAAAACTGAGGCCCTGGATATGTTTAAAATCTATAAAGCCGAAGTTGAGTTACAACTCAATTCAAAGATTAAAATTGTGAGATCTGATAGAGGTGGGGAGTACTATGGTAGATACTCTGAAACAGGTCGCAATCCAGGACCCTTCGCCTTGTATCTACAAGAGCATGGCATTGTCGTTCAATACACCATGTCGGGAACACCTGAAACAGAATGGTGTAGCTGAGAGACGGAATTGTACTCTTATGGATATGGTGAGAAGCATGCTATGAAACTCTAAGTTGCCTATGTTCTTGTGGGGAGAGGCCTTGAAAACAGCAGTGCATATCCTAAATCGAGTTCCTAGTAAGGCAGTTTCCAAAACTCCTTATGAGCTATGGGTAGGAAGAAAACCGACTTTAGGAAATTTACACATTTGGAGCTGTTTGACTGAAGCGAAAGTGTACAACCCACAATTAGGAAAATTGGACCCTAAAACTTTAAGTTGTCATTTCATTGGTTACCCTGATAGATCAAAAGGCTACCGATTTTATTGCCCTACTCATAGTACCCGGATTGTTGAGACTAGATATGCAAAATTCTTTGAGGATCGTGAGATCAGTGGGAGTGTTGAGCCTAGGAAATTCACTTTTGAGGAGAATCGGGTTATACTTCCTATCCCTTTTATCCAAGAAAAAGTGGCACCAACACCAGTTATTCAAGCAAGTGTTGATACACCTGTGGCTATACCTATTGAAACACCCCACATTGAGGAGACTCTTGCTCCTATGACGACTACCAATGATCAACTATTGCGTAGATCAGAGAGAGCAAAGAAGCCAGTCATTTCTGATGACTATATAGTTTACCTCAATGAGTGTGAGTTTGATTTTGGAAAGGATCAGATCCTGTTTCCTTTAGTCAAGCCATGAAGAGCGACAAATCCACTCAATGGCTCGAAGCCATAAAAGATGAGTTGGAATCAATGAAACATAACTCGGTCTGAGATCTTTGTGAGTTACCTGATGGAGTTAAGCCTGTAGGCTGTAAATGGATATTTAAAACCAAACAAGACTCCAAAGGTAATATAGAAAGATACAAGGCCAGGTTAGTCGCTAAAGGTTTCACTCAAAAAGAGGGAATAAACTATAAAGAGACATTTTCTCCTGTCTTTAGAAAGGAATCTTTACGGATAGTCATGGCATTGGTAGCTCATTTTGACTTAGAATTGCATCAAATGGATGTTAAAATTGCTTTTCTGAATGGTGACTTGCATGAAGATGTCTTTATGACACAACCTGAAGGTTTTCAGGTTGAGGGGGAGAGTCATTTAGTTTGTAGACTCAAAATGTCTATATATGGTTTAAAGCAGGCATCTCGACAATGATACTTAAAATTTTACGAAGTCATTTCAAAATTTGGTTTTAAAGAAAATACTGTGGATCAATGCATATATCTTAAAATCAGTGGGAGCAAATTTATCATCCTTGTTTTGTATGTTGATGATATATTGCTTGCGAGTAGCACTTTGAGCATGTTACATGAAACAAAGAACTTTTTATCAAAGCATTTTGATATGAAAGACCTTGGTGAAGCTTCCTATGTGATAGGAATTGAGATTCATCGAGATAGAGCCCGTGGCATATTGGGACTGTCTCAAAGAGCTTATATTAATAAAGTTCTTAAAAGGTTTAACATGCATAATTGTTCTGCTACTGTTACCCCTGTTGTTAAGAGTGATAAATTTAGTCTACTTCAGAGTCCCAGAATCGATCTGGAGAGAAAGCAGATGGAGACAATTCCCTATGCATCGGCAGTTGGGAGTCTAATGTATGCACAAGTCTGTACTCATCTAGACATATCGTATATAGTTGGCATGCTTGACAGGCATCAATGTAATCCTGGTTTGGATCATTGGAAAGCAGCCAAGAAAGTTTTTTGCTATTTACAAGGGACTAAAAGACACATGCTCATATACAAAAGAACGAATAACCTTGAAGTTGTTGCTTATTCAGATGCTGACTATGCTGGGTGTTAGGACACCCGTAGGTGCACATCGGGTTATATTTTTATGCTTGCAGGTGGACCTATATCTTGGAAGAGCGTTAAACAAACGCTGATTACTTCGTCTATTATGGAAGCCGAATTTGTTACATGTTTTGAGGCAACATGTGATGCGATATGGTTGAGGAATTTTATCTCAGGGCTTCGAGTTGTTGATACTATTTCAAGGCCACTGAGAATTTTTTGTGACAATTCCGCTGCGATAACTATCTCCAATAACAACAAGACTAGTGGGGGTTCCAAATATATTGATCTAAAATATCTTGTTGTAAGGGAGAAAGTTCATAATCAAATTGTATCTGTTGAAAAGATAAGTACGACACTCATGTTGGCTGACCCTCTCACTAAAGGCTTATCTCCCAAGCTCTTTTCGAAGCATATTGCGCGCATGAGATTAACGGATAATTTTGATAGCCTTTGAGAGTGGATATCTGAGAGTGAATATATTTGTTTACTTGATTCAGAAATAAAGAATATTTATTTGCTTTTCCATTATTGTGCAAATAAATTTTGGAACATATAGTGCCAATAGATGGCAATAAAGTAGGACCAATATTAGATTGAGTTTACATGTGATCACCATTTAGTTTGTAAACTTGCAATCTATGTGAAATCATACTAGTTGGAATTCATGTCGGTGATGATTTCCAATACAGTAACTAATGAGCGGTCATATATCGATGATGTGATATATTGACTACATTGATTCTGTGTTGAAATTCTCACTGGACCGGATTGATAATAAAGACTTTGATTGAGATTAATTGTAACTTACCATTCAAAGAAAGTTAGCTAACATTGGGTAATCGGAGTTTATTGACATAGTTTGGCCAAGTGGGAGACTGTTAGAAGTTTCTATTTTGGTGGCCATCACTATGATCAAACCCGTTGACCGGTGAATGGTATAAGATCAACCTTTAGATAAGTAGTTGCTATTCCGGTGAGTTTGAAGAGAATAGGCAACTAATTAATGAGTCTTTTACTTAAGGTATGATTGTGATTTCTAATCACACTATAATTAGAAGTTAAAGTTCTTAATGGGAAAGGACTCTTTGGCTATAAATATAAGGGGTGCCTGGTCCCAACGATTGCTCGACATAATTCAATCCTCCCTATTGGCGAGAGCATCCCATTGTGCTAGGAGATATTGAACGCGAGAAGATCGGCAACCAACTATCGATGACTCACACTCAAGGTGCGCACATATATATAATTTATAGATTGTTGGTTTATTGTTTTTTATTGATCATGCACCTAGATCTTTCGGCTTAATTTTGGATGGTCGGATCGTTAGATCCATTTAAACTCCATCATAAAAAACTATAAATAATATTAAACATTTGAAATAAGTACATGAATCAAAAAATCGAAATGACAATATTAATAGATGTAGCACAATTCGAGATCACATGCCACATGATCTAGCACTCAGAGTGCATAGCCCAGGTAGTGCACTCGAGTATATTTTTTCATTTCTTTTATATGTGTGTATAGTCGGGGCTTTAAATATCGGCCATATAAGGCAATATCTATTGGGTTTGGCCCCTTCCGGTATTATATACACCCCTTATTCAAAATAAAGTCAAATATCAGGTTAAATTGGTCAAATATTAGATAATATCGGATCAGATTAGGTCATATCAGACATGAACCTGACTTAATACTGAAAATATCCTTTGAGCCATTTTTATCATTATTATTGTTATATATATATAGCTAATATTTAAAATAAAAAACTTGTTTTGCGGATACGTACCTGATATTTTTGGATATATATCGGCCTGAGACCCTGCCGAAATTTATCGGTCTTTAAATCCCAGTGTGTAATGCTCTCCCTACATCTGTATCGCATCCAAATCGGTGTTCGAGGTGCCACGTGAATATATATGAGCATATGACCCTTTCCTAGCCTTCTTCGGTAAAATATATATGTCACTCATTATGAGTGCTTTGTTATTTGTCATATAGGTCTGTCAACGGGCCAGGTTTTAGCTCGGGCCCGGTCAGGATTGGTTGGGTTCAGGCTCTTTTTTTCATTTAATAAATGGGTCGGGCCAGGCTAGGGCCTAGATAAGAAATCGGGCCAGGTTTGGGTTGCAAAGTGTTAGGCTCAGCCCGAAAAATTTAGGTCTTTTAAAAAAAAAATCTTAAAAAATTATTTAAAACCCGACCCGAATAGCTAATCAGGCCAAATTCGGGCCGCAATATTTCAAATTTGGGCTAGGCCCGGCCCAACCCGATTAGCTATCAGGCCGGGCCCGAGTTCAAAAAATTTCTTTAAAAAAAAATAGGTCAGGTGGAAAACCCGGCCCATACTTGGGCCATTGACAGCCCTAGTGTCATCCTCTATGTTATGTAAGGCACAACCAAGTTGTCTATGCTGTATGACATCATCCAAAAAAAACTTCCTTGCCTTTAATATGAGATAATAGCTCATGACCAGCGATTAAGCACCAAATGGTGTTTAAATGATCTTAGACCATTAAAATTAGAATTTTTTTATCTTACACCATTGAAGTGTGATTTATCATTATTCCATGTGGCACACTTCTATGATTAATCTAAATTGCCCAAGTGGCAATCTATCATTAGCATATGTCTTGGCCCAGTGAAATATGACGATAAGTGGATGTGAACCATTCGATTGATAAACTTTAATATCAGCCTTTAAAACTAAAAACAATGGTTGGTTTTATAATTCACAAATCAGATGGTTTAAATCTCTCTAGACACCATTTTTGGATCTGTTGCATTTCAACATATGATCTATTACTTTGATAGTTCGGATAAGGCACTTCTTGAATCATTGATGTTGTAGGATCATTTAAACAACATTTTGATGTTTAAGTGAGGGTCAGGAGAGTCGATCCCCTTCGATATATATATGAAGGGAAAATGGCTCCTGACCGACATTCAAACACTAGAATGGTGTTTCAATGATCTTATACCATTGAGGTTTAAAATTTTTAATCTCACACCATTAAAGTGTGATTATCATTTTGTCATGTGATAAACATATATGATCAATCTAAATTGTCCAAGTGGCAATCTATAATTGGAACTTGACTTAGCCCAAAGAAACGTGCCCCACAAGTAGATGCGAACCATCCAATTTATGATTTTCAATATCAGCCATTAAAGCTGAAAATAATTGTTGATATTAGAGTCCAAAGATCATATGATTTAAATCTCCCTAAAACACTAGTTTTGGTCGTGTTGAACTTTAATTTATGATCTATAAATATAATGGGACGGATCACTCATATCTTAAACCATTGATGATGTATGATCATTTAAATACCATTTTGGTGTCTAATACAAACTTGTGTTAGGCCTAAAACTGTTTGGGCCATTTTTCCATTGTTGAAGATGGTTAAGGTTTTTTTTTTTTTTTTTTTTGATATAGCCATTTTTAAGCTGACAGTTGGAGAACAAGAGTGAGAAACAACGTGGAGGATGAGTATCAAACCCATGACCTCCTCCCTCACAATGGAGGGAGGTTACGAACTGGGCTAATGCCCCATTGGTACGGTTAGCTCTTATATTCACTTAACTTCACTTAAGGTTAATCGTAAGTGTTATTGCTGAACTTGTTGGGGGTGTGTTGCTCCTATTGGGCTCATAAAGCCCTCTACCTTACGGGGGGCGTATAAGGCCCTCTTGCTAGTTTGAAAATAAATCGGCTTGGAAAAAATCTGATAAAATTAGTCAAATTCAAGAAAAAAGGTCAAAATTTGGATAAGCAAGAAAGAAAAGCTGTGAAAAAATATTAATTAAAAGCTATAAAAATTACAAAATAACAAAAAATAAGGACTAATTTCAGAAAATTTGCAAATAATTTGTGAAATTTAAGAATAATTTGTAATTTTTCTAAAAAGCCGCAAATAATTAAAAAAATTATTCATTTTTTCAACAAATTGTATCATAGGGTCACTATGATACAAAGAGGCAGGGAGAGGGCAAACATAGGGGTGTTATCGGGTCAGTTTTCATGTTAAATCGAAACCAAACCGATAACTATTGGTTTCTAGTTTGAGAGGTTTCTAGTTTCTCAAACCGATAAGCCTCCAAACCGAAACCGAACCAATAAGATAATTATTGGTTTGGTCGGTTCGATTTCTAAACCTCAATTTTTTTATTTGTAAAATTTTTTTTGAATTTTTTTTTTACAAATATTACCTATTATTCATAAAAATAGGGTTTATTATTTGTAAAATTTCTTTTTTACAAATATGACCTATTTTACAAATAATACTATTATTTGTCAAAAAAAGAAAATAATACCTATTACTTAAGTAAACCCTATTTAAAAAAAAAAAAAAAGGAAAACCTATTTTTGTATACACCTAAGTAATACCCTATTATTGATTTCAGATTTGTTACGTCAAAACCGAAACGGAACCAACAACCCAATAAGCCACTTTTCCAAAACTGAACCGATATGCCCTAAAACTGAAACTTAACCAAAATTTTGGTCGGTTTCTATCAGTCGGGTCGATTCAGTCGATTTTCTGCACAGTCCTAGGCAAACACAGTGAAGTCTTGCACCATCTTTTTTGAGGGATGAATGGCTGCGGTGCCCTATTAGTGCACCCATGCCATCTTTTTCTCCCGTGAAAAAAGTTGAATAAAGCAAGAGCATATAACACACCAATCCCTAAAAATAAACTCTGATTTTCGAGGGGGAAAAAAAAGTTCACCCCAGCCAAATTTTAAATATTTTGTAAACTACATTTGAAAACATTCCTGGAAAAAAAAGGTATCGGAGAGCTTTATCCAGGAAGGTGGGTCTCCTCTTATCTTGTTAAAAATAATTAAGAAAATTAAATGTACTGGGCGCCAAGTTTAATTGAACCATTGTTCCTACTTAGCCAGGGCCACCCGACTCTCCCGTGTGCCCATCAGAACAGATAAAATCTGCTTTATCACAGAGCAGGAAGAGAGCAGTTTTGTCACTTAAAACAGTTGTCTGCCTGAGTAAATGGGGCAAGGAGCTGTGTTACCAAACATGAAAGCAATACCCTGCGGGAGTCAAAGCTCGAAAGAGCTAACCCAAAGGCAGTTAGCGATTTTCCTGCAACGCCCGCATGCAACTTGAGCACTTAACCACTTAGTCCTATCACAACTGTGCCCAAGTCGTCTTCTTCACCCCTTTTTTCTTTTATTTGCATTTGCCAAAATTACCATTTCCCCATTCCACGAGAATCTGTTCCCAAAGAATCTAATAAAACAGTGGAATTAAAATTCTCAGGAAGTCACTTCCCACACAACATAATCAAACAAGAGAAGTGTCATTTCCAGGGAATTTAATTCCAAGCCTTTGAACATGGAATTGTTAATTCACTTCCAAGAACTGAATTCCAAGTTATCAAATAAAGCCTAAATTTAACTGAGATAATCAGAAAAAGTTTCGATTCCAGGAATGGAAGTACTCGAATGGGCTTTGAAGATCTGCTTCAGTTTGCACCTTTCATGTTGACAGAAGTGTACGAATCGGCACTCTCGGATTGACAACTATTTCGACATCTGAGCAGATGGTCCTTCAGCCTCGCCGCCATGAACTAGCTGGTAAAGCACAAATCCAAAATAAAAATGCCACTGAATAACAGCCCATGAGTAGTTAAAAAACATGTTAAGCAGTTTTGAGATCGATGCCTCCTCCAGACTGACTTTAGAAAGAGTTAGTGATAAACAGTTTGAGATAAACTACATTAAGGAAAAATTCAATGTACAGAAAACGATGATTTCCAATTCAATCCAAAGAAGAACATTTCTATGTAATGAAAATAGGGGTGGTCAACAGGGTGGGTAGGGTTGGATTTGGACCAAAATTCAGGTTGGCCTGACCCCTGTTGGACGCGCTTGAGCTCCATGTGGCAAAAAAGGTGTTTTCGGTGCCACATGGAAGCTTTGTGCACGCTCACTGTGACCTGTTTGGGCACCTTACAGGAATATATATATATATATATATATATATATATATATATATATATATATATATATATATATGGAGACTTATGCTAGTGTCATTTGAGTGCCAAAAAGGAAAAAAAACTGAAAAACATCTAATCCACCGTTCAAAACATGGTCAAAGTAGGAAAGAAATTCAATGCACCAAGTATGGTGGGCATTACCTAATATTTGACCATGTTTTTTAAGGTCAAAAAAGTTTTTTTCAGATAACATGTTACATCTCCCAGGATGCCAAAAACGGGTTTTTTTCTTGGGGTCACATGCATCATTTGGGTCAATTTTATAATATATAAAAAATTAAAAATGTTGAAGGCAAAAGTCAAATATTGACTGATTTCAATGGTCTAAACTTCAAGGCTCGGGAAAAACATGGTGGATATGAGTGTTTGAATTTTTCTTTTTAAAGATGATTTAAACAGAACAACCTTGCTCCATGTGCACCAAAACAATGTCTTGGGTGACATGTGGAGCTCCACGCGGAACATTGGCGCACGCTGTCACCATGCCCCACGGGGCACCTAACTGCTGTCCTATATATATAAGAAAGGAAGATCCACTCGAGTACTTGATCACGTGTTAAATGGCCCACGTCCCTAAGGGTTCACGAGTTCCTTTAGGGTCTTAGGAAAAAAATTGGACATGTATGCCCATCGCTTCATGGATCAAAGATAACGGGAGTAGAACAGTTGCATGCCTTTCTTATCTTAATTTTTGCTCCCCGGTTGTTGATCGCCCTTATGCATGCGTACACAGCACCCAATCCTTGGATTGAGTGTATATTATATATCACTGGCTAGTTTATGTGCCCAACCCAGTTCAAAAACAGGGTTCGGGCAGGTCGGGTAACAGGCCGACCTAACCTGTTGACAGCCCTAACATTAAGAGGAATGATGGCATGGAACTACTCCAAGCTCCAGCTCTGCAATGGGCCACCTATTGGATGGGTTCTTTCCCCAAAATCATATCAATAAGATTCTCCTAATATTCTAATCAGTTGCCTATGTTACGAAGGCCAATAGAGTTATATTTAGGTCCACAAAAAGCTCCAATGATCAGTGGGTTGGATCATCCACTTGCTGAATATTTCGGCTAGGCTTCTATGAGCGGACCCATTGATTGGACAATCAAATTAACGAGCATGTACACCAATGTGCCCCATTAATAGAGTCAAAGTTCCGAGTGGTGCAATATGCTATCTACCTTCTACAATAACCAAAACAAATATGTTGGATAGTTTCAATAAAGCAGCAACTGAGATTTTTTTTTTTTTTATCGGTGCAACTGAGGTTGTTTTCACTGTGATCAACAATATAATTTAGTTATATCTGAGGGAAACAGGATTACAGGACAAAAGGAAACACCCTAGAAAGAAGGTATAGTCAGAGACAACATAGCATTTTGAAACTAAAAATAAATAAAAAAACAGATTAGTAAGTAAAATACCAGGGATCCAATTTGCTCATATGCTTCCATTACTTTTGGGTCCTCTTCATCTTCGTACCCGACTTGCAATATTCGTGGGCCATTGATAGACCACAGAGCTCTCCGTCCTGCCTCCTGGAAAGAGATAAACTTGGATGTATAAATCAAACATGCAGCATAAATTTGAGTTCCACAACGAGGCACTTGATTCGCTGTCAATTGGTCGGATCAGGTCGGGCCAAAATTTAAGTCTGCCAAATCCTTTGGGCCCTTGACCTGACCCGACCCGATGGATCAAGTTCATATGCCCGATCTGGTTCAAAAACCGGGTCAGGCGGGTTGGGTAACAGGCTGACCTGACCCATTGCCAGCCCCATTAATTGGGTGAAAAGTGGGACCCATACTTGCAAACAGTGGGTCTCCTTAGCTAACTAATGCCTGCCCACGATATGAATTCTGTAAAAGATTCTATCATTTCTTATTATAAACATAATCAAATCAAAGATCACTCTATCAAAGGAAGTAACAACACAGTCTTCCTAGGGGACAATTAGTAGGATCAATAAATACAAAATTTAGGGGATGTCTTGCAGAATTGCACACATAGATGGGCTAATCGTAACTAGCAATTCAACCTGTAAGGAAATCAAGTAAATAGCTTCCAATGCTTGTACACGAACTTCTGGGTCATCAACCGGCTCCCGTTCATACGAAAGTGCATTCCTGAGCTCAAGTGGCATTTTTGATGTGTCTTGTTCGCTATAGACCTGAACCGAATTCACCAGATTAAGGAAAAAACATTAAAATGGCAGCATTTACAATATGCACTATTTTATTTAAAGAAAAACTACAAGAAAAAAAACGTAACTGTCAATCAGAATTCGAGTTCAAGAGAACAATCATAATTAACTCTTAATGGATCAGATGATATAAACTGTACAACCTAAAAGTGGGTAGTGAGTGAAAATGAAGGAAATGGATCGTAGTGCAAGATACATGCAACTAAAGAGGGCAACTAGATGTTACAACTTAACTCTGCTTAGCAAAGACCGAACAATTGGGATATTTGTTCGTATATGTGTACTATGGTGATATAGTGGGATAGTGGAATGCTTGGGTGTGTTTGTGATGCGAGACAACGACCCTAAAATGAATATGAGATTGTAATTGCCGAAATTAAACTAATTAATTGAACAATTCAACTCAAATTAAAGCGAATCCTTAGGGCTTCGAGGATTTCCGGTTAGGTGACCATGTTAGATCCAATTAGGGTCCAATCCGGCACACAAGATCCGTTAGATTTGCAGAAGATGTCATCCTAGAGATAGAACTCTAGCATCCTCTAGGTTGGGCGTTCGATCGCAATCCGATGTGGAATCGCACGGCTCCTTGCTAGAGCTTTCGAATCGATCGGTCAATCGGTTGCAAATAGAGCAATCTCAAGCCCAACGGTGATCGTAGATCAATGGGTTGTGATTGGAATCAATCCACAATGATGGGCATCAAGGTTGCTCAAGAATTAGGATGTTATGGATTTTAGCAACAGAAGAAGTAGAAATAGATATAGGAAATCTTTACTTATTTCCCTATTTGGGCATCACACCCTTGGCCTCACACCAAACCCACATGGGGAAGAAGACTCACTCTCCATTAAAGCTTCTCACAAGCTCAAAGTGTCTACATTTTCTTTAAAATCAACCAATTCTATGCCAAAATGGCTTACATAAGGACATTACATAGTACTTACTTATGGTCACTTGGGGGACTCCACTCACTTGGGCGACTTGGGGCTCCAATCTGACCCCCCAGCCTTCCATTTTAGCTCCCTAACTGTAGCTCTTTGGCCCTTGGCTTTCACCGGGGTTGTTCTCGCACCCGTTTTTTTCTTGCGCCGGTAGATTTGACGCTTGTAGGGAGTGAGCTTAAGAGCAGCTCCTGTGGAGTGACCTTGTAGGGAGTGAGCTTTCAGAGAGTTCTCTTGTAGGAATTGTTGTTTTGTACGAGTGTTCAGAGAGCCTACTATTGCATAAATTGTTGTTTGATAAAAATGACTTATGGATAGCAAACTGTGGTTAATTGACCAAAATGACCCTGAAGGTGTCCAATAAACAGTTTTAAGGACTTGTGTGGGTTAAACTAGTGATTTATAACATTGAACTGTCTGATAGGTGTGTCATGATCTAATGATCTTCGGTGCAAAATATTGGGACGGAGACGATCTCCATCATCTCGGTCAAGGTAGCCAAACGTCCATATATATCCAACATGCATTTAATTTTAAATAGGCTTTGATCACTCCTTTGAATCAGATGATGGCGACCGTCTTTCGACCCAATCTTTGGCACCATAGATCTTAAGATCATGGACGTCAAATCACACAAAACACACAATGGCTCCCGCCTCACAAGAAAAGAACTTCTCACAAAGGTATTTTTTTGTTTCAAAGTTGAGCAGTAAAAAACAGAACTCCATAAATAGTCCAGGTTCAAAATAAAAAATAATAATCCCATTCATACACACAAATCTTAAACACTTGAAACACCATTTCACTTAATACTCAATCTCTCATTGCCAACGCGGCAGTTGAATATCACATCAGCTACTGTGAATCGCCATAAATGCAACAATAATAAACCTTCACATTTTAAGGAATACGGTAATATTTTTTACAGGATCTGTTATTTCTTTGGAACTCCGAAACAACGTTTAATTTCTGTTTAAAAAACAGAACTCCATAAATAATCCAGGTTCAAAATAAAAAATAATAATTCCATTCATACACATAAATCTTAAACACTTGAAACACCATTTCACTTAATACTCATTCTCTCATTGCCAGCGCGGCAGTTGAATATCACATCAGCTACTGTGAATCACCATAAATGCAACAATAATAAACCTTCACATTTTAAGGAATATGGTAATAATTTTTACAGGATCTGTTATTTCTTTGGAACTGCGAAACAACGTTTAATCAAGTTCCCCAACGACGAATGTGCACGCTTAAATAATTATTTTTCTCTCTATGTCATGAACTATTTTGAGAGGCTGGAATATGGTAATGAGGCTTTCGATATGGTGCTAGGAACCACATCGTACTAGCATTACCAACATCCACCATGTAGTTACTTACCTTCTGGGAACATAAAATAATTCAATTTCAAAAATTTCAAAATTTACAAAATACTTAAAATCAAACATACATTTGATATGGACATGGGAAAAATTTACATTTGGATTGCTAACAGACTCATGAAGAATGCTGGAGTTGTTGGTTGTGCCCTCCCACCCAACATAAGCAATGTAAATCGCAAGTCAAATGAGCATGCTGCCATCATATCTTGGGTTATCCCTTCTTTATTATTCCTATATGAAATTTGTTGCACTCCCGTAACATAAGCATCAATATGTGCGTCGTTGATCGCTCCTACACAAGTCTACATTATTTGGAAAAACTAAATCATCAGTACATATTGTATTCGATGATGATTTCATGTCCATATTAATGCTCACAAATCCTTGTTTATCTTGAACCATGGCATGTATTTGAGATTCGTACTATGTGATTGGGGACTGTCTCAAATGGTGGTACGATAATTGACATCGAAAAATGTGCAAATGTCATCAATACTAAATAAAATTGATAGAAGATGGTCCAGGGTGAATATTGGAAGCCTTCTGCAATCATAAAATTCGTTCATAATGACACAATAGGGTCTTTCAGAATGTGCATGACCCAATCCATGCCTTTGAATATACAATCTCTATGGCATTGTTTTGCAAAATTAAGATTTAGTATTGTACGACTACCGGTGCACCAATAAGAGCTAAGAGTTTGAATTTGTTATCTTACTTTGAACTGCTATGTTCTTCATCAAAAATCGTGTCATGTGCACTAGTTTTTTCTTCATCAGAGTTCATATTTTGCAATAATGAACAAATCATTTTTGATAATATGAAATATATATATATATATATATATATATATATATATATATATATATATATATATATATATATATACTAAATCTACAAAAATAACTCTAGCAAATAAAGGGGATAACACCAACTTCAAAACACCACATCCACAACTACATCAAATGATCTTCTAAAATTAATATACAAATAAATCTAAACTTCACAACCTAGCAATAAATAACAATCACATCCACAACCATAGAAATAAAGAACAATTACATGCATAACCATATAAACAAAGTGAATAAGCAGTACCACAAGGTTGCATACATAACAATCGCTATGAAAATAAATGCATCTAAGGGACTTGCAATCTGCACCTAACGAAGAAATTATTGTGATTATGTCATAATTTCAGCACATGATGAGATAATAAGTTACTGTCTAAATGATCAAAAAGAAGAAATAAGAAATGGCTACTGTGTCCCGCCACGGCTAGCTCAGTCTGACCCACGTCGCGACTAAAATCAGTGGATCAAAAAGAAGATAATAAATTTCCCAGGAAGTTTAGTCAATGATCCAATAATGGAATTACGGAACTGAATTCAAACATCATTTTTTGCCAATACCAAATACAAAGATGCAATGAAGAAAAATTCTTCAATTCAAATCATCGGACCACCTGCCTTTTACAGATACCAAATCAAGTTAATGATAACCTCTGAAGAATATTACCCGCTTTCCAGCAACAGGCAAAAGTAGAGCTGGCCAGAGAAACTCCGATATCAAGAGCAGATTCTGTAGCTGACTCTCAGCTTCAAAAGAACAATTACGTATGGTTCCAGAAACCTGCAAGCAGCTATAGACCATGTAAAAATCAATGGCAAAGACATGATGGCTGTAAAGAAAGAGAACTTCTGTTATTTAAATATTTTACATAACAAACTCCAAAGGACAAAGTAAAAGCATATGTAGCAGTGAGTGGCCTATGGAGACAATTTAAAAATTGTTTAAGAAAATAGAGCTTTTATTTCTTATAGTTCAACAACAATTGGCCTGATACAATAATGCAGGCTATACTGACGCAGCGACGCCTTACAAAAAGTTTCTTCAACCAAAGTGTCACCCACTTATCACACAACAAACCACTACCTGTCTCCATTTCAGCCACTCTGAATTGATGTTGTATAAGATGATAATTATACAAATTTATAATAATAAAAATTATCTTCCATAAGATGTTTTCCTTATATTATCATTCGATGGTGTAGGAACTAGGGTCCATATTCCTAGATCTATCATTTATGGCACTGAATGGTATTCTGTTTTAATCAATCATCATCCCTTCTTTCGTGTTCACCAAACTTGCACTCCATATCTCAAATTCCAAATTTCCAACTTACTAGTTACACAAGTACTTTGTTCCACTTTGTGTTACTCGTTATTTCCAACTTACTAGTTGCACAAGTACTTTGTTCCACTTTGTGTTACTCATTTTCAAACCCCTTAACTCTAAAGCTTTTGTTCAAATATTCAAATATTCAATAAATTAATATATACATATATATATATATATATATATATATATATATATATATATATATATATATATCATTGAAAATAACAAACAAATGAAAAGTGAAAATATATATTTTTTTAAATAAAAAATGTAGTGTTTAACATAAAGTTTATTATCATTTATCATGAATCTGGGATGCAGATGACCAACTGTGTACATTGTAAAACATAAAAAAAAGTACACAACAACTGATTTTTCCATGACTAGAACCGAGTCAACAGGAAAAGCAGTAAGGCTTGGTTGAGTGAGGATATTTTCTGGGGCTGGGATGATGGGTGATATGCACAACAGCACAAGTTAGAATTGCCTTCCGGAGCTTCCTATCCCATCTTGTGATTTAAAGAGAGAGAGAGAGAGAGAGAGAGAGAGAGAGAGAGAGAGAGAAGAAAGAAGTTTTCAATCTGTCCCTAAAAAGAATATTTGATATTTAAATATCTTTTTTAATATGGAAATGTTTCCAAGTAGGAAAATGGCAATTATCTCCTCCAAAATTATAGAGCTCAAAAAGTTCTAGTCAACTGTTGCACATGCTTTGGGGCTGCCATATAATAATTTTAACAAATACATACAAGCCTAAGAAAAAGCTTCCTTTTAAACAAAGATAAGCAGTCAATGTGATATGAACTATTTTAGCATTTTACGTCCAATTGGAAAACACTTAGGATGAAAAGACCTTTACTGTATTAATTAAACATGATTTGTACCAAAAACCTCTTTTATGGAAAAGAGATCCTAAATTCATCATAGCACGTTTCAGAAGATTAGCAGAAAAAAGAATTCTATCAACCCAGTGCCACAATCTAGCCAAATCCCTGAGAACCATTGCCTTACTATTTTGATTATATAAGAAACCTCCATTAGTGCCATGTGGTTCATGCATAATTGCCAACACAATCGGCCATATATTTCCGAAATTTAAATCACAAATAAGGGCATATAGAAGTTATACCGAAAAGTAGACAGGTTATCCATAAGTGTAGACTTCTGATATATACAATAGCATACAAGTTGACTAGATAGAATTTCACATATTTTATTTCAAGCTAAATAGCATGTTCACAAGACTAAGTTTATCATATTTATGAGTAGAACAGAACCCTACAAGCATGTGTAGCAGGGTAAAACATGCATTAAACAAAAGTTATGAATACTGAAGAATACAATATGTTCCTATGGTGCACAAATTGTAAGTTCATCTCACTGAGGATGGTTCACTCTTTAATATATTTAATTTATTTAAGGAATTTCTTATCCATACCCCCTTCTTTCGTAATGTACTTGTTGAATCAAACTGTGGAATGATTTGCTTCAGAAGGCCCCGCTTAGGATCCAATAAAATTTTCCTTCCTCCTTCCAACTTTGAGACGTTTACAAGTATAGAACCAACATGTTCAAAGGGATCCTCTATCCACATGCAATCAGAAAAGAGAAAATCAAACTTAAACTGGTACCAATATAAACATGAATTGATGCAAATCAAACTTACGAAAAATGGATTACAAAGCCACAAGGTCGGAGGTTCAAGCCCTCCTTCTAGCAAATTCTAACCATAAATGTAACTTTTACCACGCGCTAAGGTATGTACTTTCCCTTTGCTTTTAATGTATTTACTTTGTTATCGATCCAAAAATAAATAAAAATGGAGAACAAAGGCATCATTGAGAAAGTAATGCGAAGCAGCAGCTCTTCTTAGCAGTTCAAACGAATCACATTATATCGCATGCCATATGGTCCATACCATAGTTACCTAGAAACCTGTTTTACCCTATCATACCAATCCTCATACATACCAGTACCGGGGACTGGTACGAAATGTTTCCGAAAAGTTTATAGAAACGGGTTTCTTTAATTTCTATCTTTGTTGAAACTTGTTTCAATGTATATAGAAACTCGTTTCTATTATAAAAGTAACCACCTTTCCCTTAATCAATTCTTCTATCTCTTTATTTTGAAATGAATCTCTCCCTTCTACATAATTTCTTTTGTAGATCCATTAGATTATGTCAAAATCTAAAGTTGAAGGATTCTTAGAGTTGATTAAACTTATTTCTTTTATTTTGTAAGCTTATTGAATGGCACTATGGATGTAGTTCACTAGTAATGTTGGTGTTTAGCACCTCTCTAATTAAGTTGGGAGGAAGATGAGAACACTGTCTTTAAAAACATATATACTAATACTTGCATATAATATAATTATCATATATACTTACAAAAAAGTGCTAATGTTACACCAATATCACACATTGTCCAAAATATTCATTTCATATCAATAACGTTTCTATGACGATCCATCTCGTATATATTTCGCACCAGTATCGTATCTAGTTCGTACCTACAACGCATTGCTATCGGTTCTATTTTCTTACCTATAACGTATCTATTTCGTTTCCATGTCTTACCAAAAATGTATTAATAAAAATGTATCCTAAACTTTTTTCACCTAAACGTACCAGTGCCAGTACCAGTACCCCGTACCAACTCATGGCAACTATGGTACATACAACAAACTGAGGAACTCTCAAATGTGAAAGCAGACATAGTATTAAATCCCACATAAGCAACAGTGACCTGCAACAAGCTTGTTACTTGCTCCAACCAAATGTCCGGCACTACTGAACCTTTTGAAATAATAGAGAAAGAAAATTAGAATAATGAAAAATGTAGAATAAATGATTTCCCCTACAATATGTTAGAAGAAAGAGGGTTTCAAAATGCGGCCAATACTGATATGGATCGCTTTTGGCCAATATTACAGGGTTTGGTATATATATATATATATATATATATATATATATATATATATATATATATATTAGCAGTATTGGCAATACATATCAGCCCAGAGGTTGGCCAATACCACCTCTGCTATCAAGTTTTAAAACTTAGCAACAATGACAGCGAACTAAAACATTAACAAACAAAATATTTACTAAGGGCTATTGTTCCTGATCTAGCATCATGCAGCAATAAATATGGTTATAAAAAACTATTGAAATTTGGCTATGCTCATTGGTCACCGGGACCAATCACGGGGTTCAGAAACTGTGTGATTTTCTATTCCAATGAAATGCATCCAACGCAAGAAGATGTAAACACACCTGTAGCTTCAGTAGGAGATCTACAAAATGATCTCACAAGCTTCAAAATATATAATCCTTGTATTTTTTCATCTCCAATCTGAAGAGGGATGAGTAAATCAAGTTAATGTATCATTTCTTTTCAGACAATCAAAGAAAATCTCAATTAACAGTAAGAACAAAATCATACGTAGGACTCCTTAGTGTCAGTTTTTGTTTCTAGAGGCCACTTTAAGATGAAATTGACAACACTAAATAATTTGAAATAGGATCATGGGGCATCACCTACATCAATAAATGAAACAGAGACAAGTGAATTTGCTTTCCCATGCAGAACACTTCCTTGACCAATCCAAGGCACCCAAGTTGCAAATTGTCATGTGAACTGATGTTAGCCTAAAATTGGTGCCCATCAAAGGATTCTAATCATGCAATCCAGGCTCGTAATTATAGACCATCGTTCATATCCAATGCAGTTTCCATATAGTAGTGTTTGGATTGCTTGCTACTGAATCTGCTAATGATACATATTTTGAGCTAAGTGGAGCTCTCATGATATCTAACCACTTGGATGAATTGGATTAGCCGAAAATGTGTCCAACTTGGCAACACATGGCCTAAAAGTATGCCAGCAAAGGGTACCATTGATTGATGTAGGCGACCAGAATCAATCTCTTCGAAATATAATATAACCAAATACTATGCGGACAGTGTAAACAGAATATCAGGTGCAACCCAGATAACTATAAATCCAAATAAAAATGTGATACACCCTTCACACCAGTGGCTTCACTAGGAGATCAATAATGATCTCACAAGCGCCAAAATATACAAGATTGCATCTTTGTCATCTCCACTCTGAAGAGAGATGAGTCACACAAGTTGAAAACCAAATAAAAATGGACAGCTCACTTGACAATTAATGTATCAGTTTTCTGAACACATGGAAAAATTCTTACTCCCAACTATAAGGACTTAGGACAAAAGTATACATCCAATCCTTAGTCAGATTTTGCAACCAGAGAAAACTTTAAGATGGAATCATACCATACTGTCCATATTTTCACTTGTACTATAGGCTCTGTTTGAATATTTTCCAGGAAAATGCTGGAAATGAATTTATAGTTCCAATGGATTCCATTTCCAACCTTTTAGGAATCAATAGGAAATTCATCGTTTTTCAGTATTTGGATTGAGTAATAACGCATGGAAGATAGAAAGGGAGCACCATTGTTGGTGTACCAAACCAAAATTTAAATTTGTGAGAGCGAGCGAGAGAGAAATTCAGAAAGAGAGATTCGGGGGGGGGGGGGGAGAGAGAGAGATTGATTCTAGGATTCCTTTCCATCACAAACGGAAAAATCCTGTGTTTTAGTTAGAATTTTGTCATTTCCAGAGGAGGGGAATAGGGATTACTTTCCAACTATATTTCCAACCCTTATTTGTTGGCCAAACAAGAGAAATGGGTGGATTTTATTTCCTTTTCCTCCCAATTCCTTTCCTTCCCCCTATCCAAACAAACCCTAACCGAATAATACCTGAACCATGTTTAATAGACATGTAACCCAAAACACCGCCAATCCTGATAAATATGTGACACATTGTTCACCATAAGACGATGTGAACCATGGTTCTCAAAGTAGCAGAAAAAGTATAAATTGCAGTGAACAGTGGATAGCTGTGATTATAAACTCTCAAAATATGATTTTATGTGGAAGTATTCGGTGGCACGTGTGTGTCTGTCTGTGCATGTGCTTGGGTGTGTAGAATGAGTTTGAGTACTACAATATATATCTCTGTTGGGGCTTGGCTGTGCCAGTGGTGTCATAGGGTGGAGCGGTTGGCCTTCCCCTTATCACCAGGCGTTGCAGCAATGAGTTAAATCCCACTACCATAGTGTGTGTGTGTGTGTATTTTCCTTCGTTTTTTTTTTCCTTCGATACATAACAGCACTCCATCAATCAGGGGAAAATGCATCATACGCATAGGGAAATTGCACATAAGTCTATGTCTTTTGCTGAAATTATGACTTTGGAACTTGGTTCGAAATGAGTTAAACTGCAAATCATGCATTTATCGTAATATCAGGATGTTGATACAATTTTATACAAGATTTTGTGTACTGTTTTTGGTATTTAGATGATCATTTGCAGTTCTATACTCCAATCAGGTATCAAAATTATAAGCTTTGTACACATGAAAAAGTAAATGAATGATATTATTTTTTGCTATCTTTTCATAATTGAAGATGTATTCTCTGAAAAAATGCCCCATCCTTACTGTTCTACCCTGACTTTCATAAGAAATCATACATCATAATTCAAAGCAAGATTTATTAGCAACAAAGTTTTCATCAAATAAAGCATTCTCCAGCATAGTGAGGTGATTAAGTCATGAGGACACAAGCATGCAGTTGATCAAAAACCATAACTTTCTAAAATAGATCAAGATCTGTTTACATTCTCAGAATCAAGGAATAAAACTCAACAAAGGCGACATAAATTGGCATTGCAAATTGTCACACCCTAGATTTTTGGGAACACACCTTTAGAAGGTGTACCCCATGTAATAATCATGAATCATATATCAACTGAGTGATTTCTCTATTGAAGACTTATCATAGAAAATACCTGCAAGCTAATTTAGTTTTAACGATAGTAGATGCATTAACACCAACCTTATATGTATATGACACACATAGCTGAAAGCAATGACAATCATGCTTAAGTATAAACAACATCGGCTTAATGTTATTCATTTAGTTAGATTTTTTTCAATAAAAGGAAAAAGCTCCAAATTACTAGTCCTGACTTTTCACTTCCACACTTTAGCATGTTCCTATAATAACTGACACCATATCAGGACCCGTCATTTATCTTGATCTAAGAGTATTACAGAAGTCTGGAAAGTTCTAATGATTACTACTTACTAGCCATAATGAGGGCTGGCAAATCCCAACCCTCGATTTGGAGAGATCTTAGACCTTCTCACATCTCAAGACACTAGAGCTGAAAGAATACCCTTGATATCTTTGACCAAGAGACTTTTCCCATATGAGATGACTCTAAAACCATAGGTTTAACAATGACACAAGGATTAAACAATGATCATAGGAGTTGAGGTCTTAGAAATACCCGATTCTCCAGACACTAGATGTGGAAAGCTCCACCTTTTGACCAAATTAAGGGTCGTTAGACCCATTATCGAGATCACATTAGAATGCTTTCAAATTTCAATTTCAGCAATTTCATTAGTATTACATGGATTTATTTATTTATAGCATGCAATAGGATTTGTACTTGGTGAGTTTATATATGTTGAATGAGACTAAGTTGGATTAAATGAAAGTTGTCATTTACTATAAATGTTGAAAATTCAAGTAAACCTTCTACGTGAGTTTAATTTCTTAAAAGAATTTTCTGGCTCACAATTTTATGAACCCAAAATCACATAAAGATAAGCAAGACAACTAAGTCCACTTATCACATTGAGATGTGTAGGGTGACAACACAGAATTCTAGGTCCTCAAGCAGAGGTAAGATTTCTGTTCATGACAACAGCTTGACTAAACTGGCCCTAACCGTTTGATCGAACCGACTCGCAAACTGGTCCATGGTGAACTGGTTTGCGGTTCTTAGCCAATCCAATGAATTCAGTAACCCTGATCTAAACCCGTATTGCACACTAAGGAACAAGGATTAAAACCTCAGTACTGGTATATGCTGATACTAAGACGTATCATCTCGAGACGTGATGATACATGGTACCTGAGACAAATTTCTCACCTTGGAGATGCAATATATAGTACACAGTATCTGTATCGGGCAATATCCGAGACTTGTCTCGAGTAGCTCTAATACTGAGACATATCTCTGGATATGTCTTGTTATTATCCAAGATTTTGATATGTGCAAAGGGATGGGAAGGAAGCTAGCATCTAGAGAAAGCTAATTCACAGTACTACTTTAAGTCAAACTGCAAAAGATCCATAAAATTCACAGAAGTGTGTGCCAAAGTACAGAAGAACAGACAAGGACTTCCACCTGCAGCAGTGAGGCAGCACCAGCATCCAACTGTGTGAGATTGACTAGGAGCATTATTAACAACCGGGTAATGCCACAATCTTGTTTATATAGTATCTCCATAGTTGTTTTAATCATCCCTATTGCAACCATCTTTCTTGAGAGTTCTGAATTTTGTGACAAATTTATAAGAGCTTCAACAGCAGGCTTTGATATTTCCTGAAAAAAATCGCTTGTGATACTATTCAGAATGAAGCAACTCTTTTAAGAAAATAAACAAAGGGCATCTCCCTCCATTATGGTGAATTGTTAAAAAATGTGATGAGGTCACACAATTCTCATAAAAGCTCAAGAGGTTCAAGTCCTTTTAGGCTTTTAGCATCACTTTTGGGGTTGGGCTTGTAGCTCAACTAGAAGGATGACAATATTGCCGGGCGGGGGGGGGGGGGGGTGTAACAGACTCAGGTATTCGCTTCCTTTCCTAACCTAAATAGAACTTGTTAAAACAATTTTAAAACGTTGTGGTATGGTTATAAATAAAGCATTTTTAGCCAATTAAAAATATGGGGAAAAAAGCTTAAGACATTTATATCTTATTTTGACACAAAAAAGGAGTCCAACGTAAATGTTATTTAACGATGGTGCTACCATGGCACAGTTGTTTGAGATGCTACTAATCTCCTGAACATTTTCATTCTTAGTTGCAGATAAATCCATTGGAATTTTTAAATGCATTTAAGACCAATAAGGGTTCTAGATTGGGGGTTTAAATCGGTTACAAAAATACAGCTTCAGGAGACACCTTTACATATAAGGACAGTTAGAAAAGTGCTAGATACATTCCAATGGACCCATTGAAATCTAATACAAACTAAAACCAGACTAGTATGTATTGTTTTTACAATATAGGAACTTCATCTGCATATACTAATTGGGTACCTCTATTCGCGCTTAGTGAGAGCGCCTATGTCCAAAACCCCTCCAAACCCATTGACTCTTCGGACCAGACAATGGAGATCGTCTTGCACCCTGATCTTGAGATCATCGATGTCCATCTGAGGTCAATTTTCGATTCCATGTGGTATGGATACCCAAAAAGTGGCCCTAAAATCATATCACATACATCACACTCAAGCTTGATTTTAGGGCATTTATTTTGGAATCTATGACACATGGAATAAAAAATGCATCGTCTGATCATAAGATCATGGTCTCGAGATCCATTGGGTAGAAGATTGATGGTGAAAAACGACCTCCATCATCTGATCTGAAGCAATCAATGGATTTGGAGGGGTTTCGAACGTAGGCATGAATAGATATACCCATATTAATTAACGTTTAGGTTCCCTGGGCTGGGGACTCCAGATCGTAATCTACTTAACATGACATAGTACTTAGTACAATGTACCTGACCCAAGTGCCAGCAAAAGCATCCAGGTCAATGTCAAACTGACAGCCTTGGTAAATGGGCTGATAATTTTGAGCGCCAAATCAGTGAAAGGTCAAATATGAACTTTCACTGATTTCTGTGCTCATAAATAGCAATGCATTTCCCAAGGCTTGACCGTTTCGACAAGATTGGCCGGAGTGCCACTGCTGGCACTCAGGTTGGGAACCTAATACCCGCTCCACATATCAATATAGCAACTTTCGTATCATAACTTTTATAGCATGTTCATGCTCTTCCATGACCTTAATATTTGTGGTTAAAGTTATACTGTCGATGCCAATTAGATTTTTTCAAGTTGGCAAAATATTAACAGTTTTTCTCTAAATAAAGATGAACATGTGCACTACCTTTTTCTCACCAAGAAGTTGGGAAAGCGGCAGCAAGGCAATCTCTGATTGGCCGGCAATAGAGAGCAGCCCATCCTCAGAACCAGTTAAGTCCCGGACTATGTCAACAGCTGCTTTCTTTACCTGAATAGTTTTGATCATTAAGGCAAAACCAACTGCTTTTTAAAAATAAATAAAAGCATTAATTCCAAGAATCCTAGACAAGGTCACAGCACAAATTAAACTTAGAGACCAACTGCCATTATCAGCTCTGTCTTATTATATCAAAATACAATAGCCTTTTAGAGGCTATTACATGTCAATAGCTAAAATTTACATATGGGCATGCCCCTGAAAGCATTAATTCCAAGAATCCTAGACAAGGTCACAGCACAAATTAAACTTAGAGACCAACTGCCATTATCAGCTCTGTCTTATTATATCAAAATACAATAGCCTTTTAGAGGCTATTACATGTCAATAGCTAAAATTTACATATGCGCATGCCCCTGAAAACTGCACAAGTCAGCTTTTGCCGGTGAGGGATCGCCTCCAATATATCTATATCTACCCTCGAACTTACTACATAACTTGATGGTCAAAATTGTTTGAAGACACATTCGACAACAACTGATTCCATGCAACGCTCTGTAAAAGCAACTGACTATATTCAAGGGAGGTGATGCAGGATAAACCGCATGCTAACCCTAAAATAACATAAATCTCGCACTATAGGGGTTAGGGTTCTCAATTTTCAATTAAAATAAAAAAATAAAAGAAGAATAAGATAGAAGATATTCGGATTCGCTCTAGAGAGGCTTATCGGCTTCACACCAACAATAACTTTGAAGAATCTCTCCTCAAAGGTGAAAACCCTTCGCAAGTTTTTTTACAAAAGATGCACTTTTTCACAAGATGCACTAAAGCAACCTTAATTTTTTTCATTCATCATTAACTCTTAAATAAAGTCTTTACACGCATTTATATAGGCGAAGAAAACTCTAATTAAACATAAAGTTCGAAATAAGAAAGTCCTAAAACAATTAAAACTCTAAATAGCAAGTTTTTGCCTAAAATTCGTGTAGCCGTCAATTTGCGGACGACTTTCACGAACGTTCGTCATATGACTACGGATGTCCTTCTTTTAAATCCAAATTTATTAAATTTCCCAAAGTGTCAATTTGATTTTTTAAGTCTATTACTTCGCTCTGGATAGCTCTTAGTTGAACTTCCATATCATCTTGTTTTTTGTAGACTTTTTGTAGCCATATTCCTGTTATATCTAATAAATTGTTTATACAACTACTAATGAGACTTATATTATTTTCTAAATTCTTTTCTATATGAAAACAATGTCTATATTCGTCTTGGTTTTTATGCATCCAAGAACTTATACAATCTATAGGTATTTCTAGTCCATGACTAGCTTTACTAGATGTTTCTGCCATTTTAATTAGTACTGATACCTAAAACCTCTTAAAGCATTGAAGGTGCCTAAACTGTTTCCAACAAGACAAAAGCTGCTTCACTACAGCTGAACAGTCTTTTAAGGAGTATGGGCTTTTCAATACATTAAGCATATGAGTTTTATACCAATCAATCTGGTAAAAACAGTATTTCTAAAATAGTCAAAAGACACTTTTTTTTTCTTTTTTATCAAACAAGAAATAAAATCAACAAGCAATATCATGAGTATTATGAAATTATCAACGAAGGATTACATACTTACAATATTTCTTCAAACTTTAATACTCTTACATGCCAATACTACTTCACACACTAACACTTAATACTGATACTAACGCAAATCTTACAAACTTAAATTTTGAAAACTAGGCTTTGATACCATTTACAAACAAACGCGGAAACTCTTTTAGACTCGATGCCTAAACTAGCTGAGGAGCTACCTATTTATAACCTTTCCAAGATGCTTTGGACAAAAGTAAAATCTTTGCTTTATCAAAAGCAAGATAATGTTCTTCTTTATAAAAAGAAAACGACAACTTTACTTTTCTTTTTCAAAAGTAAGATAAGATTCTCTTTGCTTTTTGCAGGCGAGAAACGACATGGGTGACATCCAAACGGTAGCGACGTGTACTGGATGAGTTGGAGTCGATCATGCTACTTTGCTTTTTGGTGATAGTGGGGTGGTCCACTATGCTTCCATTCGATTCTCAAGATTGTGGTAGTAAACCGAATCTTCTGAAGCAGGACTTTCAGGAGATTGTTGATTCTGTGCAGCGTCTTCTTCCTCGAGCATTGTGGTTTCAATCTCAAGGTTCTCTGGCAAATCGAGATCTTTTCTCGTATCAAATCTCTCTAGTAGTTCTTAAACTTCAGAAATTTGTTCATCAGTTCTCATATTTTCGATGGGGAGATTTGTGGTAAAAAATCGTCTTCCATCAGTGATGTTGAAACGATTATCAGCCAACAAAATTTGTCGTGCCATTGAAGAGAAAATCTTCAAATTCGTAATCCAATAGGTTTTTGGATTAGTAGTAAGAATTGATGCTTTTGCCTCTGGTTATTCAGACACGTTTTCAAGAGATTCATAGTCTCTGGTGAGATCCAGAAACCAAATTTGATAGGGTTGAAAGAATTTTCCTCTTGTCCTCCAACCAACGGTTCTTGTGATCCAAAAACTGTAATATACAGTTCTATTTAATCTTTTTGTGACATGATAAACCATAGTTTTGATCATCATAGGAAATTCCATTAATGGTCGTCCTGGGAAGATGATGTGTTTCATCAATCCCTCATCAATGCATTCGTCCAAATCATAAGAATACAATTTGGTGAAGAATGATAAATGAGGAAGATCTTTATTGTCATAGAACATGACTTGTTTATGGTGTTTTAATAAATTTTGGATTATTTTATTTTAATGATCTTCAACCTTAGATATTATGGTGTTGCTAATATCTTCTGGAAGGACGTTTGAGTTTTTCAAATATACAAATTCTTTTGAATTTATGAAACACAGGGTTTGGAAATTGTGAATCTAATAATCTGCAATTTCAAGATCAAAATCTTTCGATTCCCATGTAATGGTTTTCACCAGAGAATAAGAGCATTCCTGCAATTTTTGCAGTTGGTCTTCTTTGTCTTTTATTTTTAGGCTTAAAGCAGTCATACTTTTATGAAATTGTTTTTTATCATTTAAAATATGGCTTTTCCATACTTCATTTAAATCATAAAATATGGCAGAAAATATACCGGGATTAAAGAAATCTGGGATATAAGAAATTCTTGTGTTTGCCAATTTTTGAGTAGATTCAAGTAAGGAAATACCTTGTTTAGCTTCCCTTATAGACAAATGTTGTGTTGTTTGATGAAAAAAGAATGATTCTCTAGCTTCTTCTAGAGTATCATGGACTTGGTAGCAAGAATTCAGGAAGTTTGTCAATTGTTTTTGACAGGCTAACCATGACATGTAGATTCTGGGTTGATGACCTTTCAGACCTCGATATTGTCATATCCAATTAAAAGAACCCAACGTCATAATTAGAATAAAACCAATGATCTATACAAAAAAGGATATAGATGAATTTGAGGTACAAATTAACAACTTATTAGACAAAAAACTCATTGAACCAACAAAAAGCCCTCATTCAAGTCCTACATTTATGGTAAGAAACCATGTAGAACTAAAAATAGGAAAAGCTCGAATGGTTTTAAACTATAAACGGTAAATGAAAATTTAGAATTTGATGGATACTTTATCCCAAGAAAATATGTTTTGATTAATCAAATCAAAGGATCAAAGATTTTCAGCAAATTTCATTGTAAATTAGGATATTGGCAATTAAAATTAATTGAAGAATCAAAAGAATTGACTACTTTCAGCACACCGTGTGGACATTATCAATGGAATGTCATGCCATTTGGATTAAACACTACACCACAAATATATCAAAGATGGATGGATTTGATTTTCTCTCCATATAAAGAATTTTGTGTTGTCTATATAGATGACATATTGGTTTTCTCAAAAACAAGAGATAACCATAAAAACATCTAAAACAAATGTGCGAAATATTCCAAAAACATGGAATTATCCTTTCACCTTACCTTAAAAGAAGTCATTGGAAAAGAAATAACATTCTCTAAAGAACAACTTAGAGAATTAGAAACTAAAAGAAATAAAATCAATAAGGAAGATATATGCAAAATATCCCCTATTGATAAAATATTTTCAAAAAGAATATTTGAAGCTTTTACTGGTAACACAACAGCTAAAAGTACTTCGAATTTAACAGCCACGGACGTCTTTGCGTTAATTTCCAGAACGCCCTTACTTTCACGAACGTCCGTTCTGAAGCTACGGATGTTCGTCGTATAACGATGGCTGTGAATTTCACAGGTCGTTTGAAAGCCCATTCACGGGTCCACTTTCATTTTGATCTCCTCTTATTCTCGACTTTGCTACAATTCCAACATGCGGATCTAAATCCTGCATCAAGAGGCTTTCTTAGATATAAACTAAAGAGTTGTGAATACATGGAACAAGACAATGATGATGAAATGATTGTAGCATGGAAGCTTACAAACTAACCAATAATCTCACGATGAACGATCAAATAAGAACGCAAAATAGAAGAAAATCAACCACAAACACACAAGAGACAATATTTACGTGATTCGGTAATATACCTACGTCCACGGGCAGCGATAATCCACTATATTGATGATTACACAAGAATACAAGAACACTCAAGCCTCACCAAAGCTCCCCTCAAAACCTTAGATAGGTTTTCCTAAGCTTTTTCTCTCTCACAAAAAGCTCTCTAATTCGTTCATGAGTTTTTCCTTATGTAGAAGTCTCGAGTCCTACTTCTAACCCAGGAGAAACTGCCCAAAAAACGAAATCTACACGTAATTTGACGTCTTGGGTCGTCGCGAGTCGCTCGAGCGACAACCAAAGCCACTTGAGCGACTTACACACGAGAAAAATCCCTTTGTACCGTGCCCCAGTCGCTCGAGCTAGAACCAGAACTCGCTCAAGCGACTTATACCCATAGGTTTTACTCTTGTTGAGTGCCAAATTCGCTCGAGCGGAATTGGTTCCCGCTCGAGTGACTTTTCAAGTTAGAGCCCAATTAACAATTCTCCACCTGGCTCTAAGCTTCACCATGTACTCTTTCTTTTGATCATCGTTATACTCATATCACCGCTGCCACCAGCACCCCGAGGGCACTCAAACCTGTTGAACATTGATCAAATTCAAACAATGTTTAGACTTGACCACCGGTACCACATTTGTCATCATATCTGCAGGATTGTCCTTCGTACTCACCTTCTTCAAAGATATCTCACCATCTTTGATTATTTCTCGTACAAAGTGATACTGCATATCAATGTGCTTGGTACGAACATAATATGCGTGATTCTTTACTAAGTAAATAGCACTCTGACTATTGCAGAACACATCAACACTTTCCTATGTGATCCCTAAATCGCCAACTAAGCCCTGAAGCCACAATGCTTCTTTCATTGCTCTGTTACTGTCATATACTCTGTCTCTATAGTAGACAAAGTCATTGTATCTTGTAACATCGATCTCCAGCTAATCGAACCACTTGATAGCATAAACACATATCCCATTGTAGACCGATGCTTATCCAAATCACCCGCGTAATCTAAATCTACGTATCCACATAACTGATTATTTATACCACTACGAAAAACCAAACCGACATCCTTGGTACCACGTATGTACCTCATAATCCATTTCACCGCTTGTTAATGCTCATTGCCCGAATTAGCCATGTACTTGCTAAATAGCGTACATCAAGCTACTAATCGGACTCACGTAGGGAACATGAGTCATGGACTCACGCTCCTCATCTGTAGTAGGAGACATGCTAGCCGAGAGATGGAAGTGAGCTGCTAATGGAATAGTCACAGCCTTTAAATTCTCCATCCCAAACCGTGAGTACATTCTCCAAATAACTCTTCTGTGTTAGACACAACTGCCCTTTCTTTTTGTCACTCTGAATCTCCATCCCAAGAATCTTTCTCAATGCGCCAAGATCCTTCATCTTAAACTCTATGCCAAGTTGAGAATTCAACTTGTTAATCTCCAACATGCTCTTTGCAGCTATGAGCATGTCATCAACAAACAAGAGAAGGTAAATAAATGAGTCATCATCTAGCCTTTTGAAGTAGACACAGTTATCGTATTCACTTCAAATATAATTTTAGCCTACCAGGAACGTGTCAAACCTCTTGTACCACTGTCTCGGTGACTGTTTCAACCCGTATAAGGACTTCTTCAATTTGCACACTAACCTCTCTTCTCTAGGAGACTTGAACCCTTCAGGTTGGTTCATATAAATCCTCCTCCAGATCACTATATAAAAACGTTGTTTTCACATCGAATTACTCCAACTATAAGTCCAACTGTGCTACAATTGACAACAAAGCTCGGATTGAAGTATGTTTCACAACCGGTGAAAACACCTCATTGTAATCAATGTCTTTCTTTTGTGCATAACCTTTTGCTACCAACTGTGCTTTGTACCTTGCACCACTACTTTTCGGAGAATCCTCTTTCTTCTTATAAACCCACTTACACTCAATCGCTCTCTTTCCCTTAGATAACTTTATCAGTTCCCAAGTTTGATTCTTATAAAGAGAATCCATCTATTCACCCATTGCAGTCTTCCATTCTCGTGTACATCTTCCATTGATTGCATCATTGAATGAAGACGACTCATTGCCATCCAACGCCAACGCATAGGTGACCATATCCTAGTAATCATAGTGAATTGGTGCTCTAATATTCCTTTTGGGTCTTCCACCTGCTAAGGATTGTTTTGGCTCTCTCTAAATTGTTTCTATACTTTCCTCTAATGTAATAATTATAAGAGTTTTTAACTTCACCTCAAACTGATCTTCCGTCACCTCTTCTTTAATTTTCATGATTTGTTTGCTGGAAGTTCGTATAACAGATTCATCAAAGGTTACATTTATGCTGGTCACAACCTTATTCTGCTCAGGACATTATAACCTATATTGTTTCACACCATTTGCATACCCTAAGAAAATAGTTTTCTTAGCCCTTGGGTCAATTTTACTATCTCTGACATGATAGTAGGTTGCGCAACCAAAAACCCTCAATGCACTGTAATCTGCAAGCTTCCCTGACCACATCTCAATCGAAGCCTTGCACTCTATTGTTATAGACGGTGATCTGTTTACTAGATAGCACGTTGTACTGACTGCCTAGGCCCAGAACTCTACCCAATCCTGCATTGGATAACATACATCTTGCATTTTCAAGTAGAGTTCTGTTCATACGTTCTACTACCCCATTTTGTTGCGATGTATTCCTCACCTTGAAGTGCCTAACAATACCGTTCTCCTCACAGAACTCCTTGAATTATCCATTGGTGTACTCACCACCATTATCGGTTCTTAACCGCTTGACCTTCCTTCCAGTTTGATTCTCAAACAGTATTTTCCACCTCTTGAAGATTTTCAACACCTCATCCTTACTCTTCATTATGTAGATCCATACATACCGATAGTAATCATCGATAAAGGAGACGGAGTACCTGATATCACCTTTAGAAGGAACCTTTGAAGAACCACATACATTTGACTGTATATAGTTCAATGTGTCTTTCGTAGTGTGAACCATTTTGTTAAACTTAACCCTGCACTGTTTTTTGAAGACACAATGCTCACAAAAGTCAACTTGTCGGCCTTTACACCTTTCAATAAGCCCTGCTTGCTCAACTCTGTCATCCCTCTTTCTGACATGTGCCCTAAGCACATGTGTTATAACTATGTAGAAGACAAACCACTATCATCTGACGTAGATACTACTGCTCCACCTGTCACTGTACTCACTGATAAAAAGTAAAGGTTTCCAACCTTTTGTGCTTTCATCACAATCAGAGAACCCTTTGTCACTTTCAAAACTCCACCTTGAGCTACAAACTTGAGCCCATTAGAGTCTCGTGTACCAAGCGATATGAGGTTCTTCTTCAGTTTCGAAACGTGGCATACATCGGTCAATGTTCTCACAATCCCATCGTGCATCTTTATTATGATACTCCCTTTTCCAATAATTTTACAGGCCATATTGTTACCTATTAAAACAGTTCCACCATCCACCTCTTTATAAGACGTGAATCAGTCCCTATATACACATGTGGTAGGAGCACCATAAATCAAGTATCCATGCATTCTGTGCATTTATCTGAAACCACTGATAACACCTTTTCATCATCATCTAGAGCTTGTTCAGCTATACTAGCCTCATCGACGATCCCTTTCTGCTTCTTATCATGAGCATCATCCCTCTTTGTTTGTAACTGTAGACAATGTCTTCTGATGTGATCCTTTTCGTGACACTTATAGCATTCTACTATCTTTCTGTTTTTGGATTTAGATCTGGACTTTGATCTACCCCTTCTCGTAGAATTTACGATCCTCTGCTCTACCCCTAACCAACAAGTCATATGCTTATGTATCACTATACGAACCATTCTTCCTCATGTCATTACAAAGTAGTGTTGTTATAACTGACTCCAATTCAATAGTATCATTCCCATAGAGCAACATAGTAACCAAGTGCTCATAGGAATCAAAGAGGGAAGACAAAAGCAATAGTGTTTTGTCTTCATCCTTAACCTCTTCTCCAACATTTAATAATTAGACATTATTCTATTGAATTCATTAAGATGTTTGTTGAGAGAAGTACATGCCTTCATGTAGAGACTCTCTAATTTGGTCCACAGCAAGGCCGTCGAGTTCTCCCGTATTGCGTTGTACGTAATCTCTTTCGCTAAGCATAGTCGAATCATACTACACGTTTGAAGTTCGAATCCTTCCCAATCACCATCAGACATATCCACCCGCTTACCCGGACGTCATTTCAATGCCTTGTGCAGCCCTTGTTAAATCAAGATATCCCATATTTGTACTTGTCGCAAGCCGAAATTAATCTTCCCATCAAATTTCTCAACCTCGAACCTTGCGTTCGAAACTTTTACGGAATTCAATGCCATCTCTGATCATAGAACAGAAACCTCTGCTTTGATACCAATTTATTGCGCAGAAGCTCACAAACTAACCAACAATCTCACAATGAACGATCAAATAAGAATGCAAAATAGAAGAAAATCAACCACAAACACATAAGAGACAATATTTACGTGGTTCAGCAATATGCCTACGTCCACGAGCAACGATAATCCACTATATTCACGATTACACAAGAATATAAGAACACTCAAGCCTTACAAAAGTTCTCCTCAAAACCCTTAGATAGGTTTTCCTATGTTTTTTCTCTCTCACAAAAGGCTCTCCAATTCGTCCATGAGCTTTCCCTTATATAGAAGTCTTGAGTCTTACTTTTAACCCAAGAGAAACTGCCCAAAAAACAAAATCTGCACGTAACTTTACACCCGAGAAAAATCCCTTTGTACCGTGCCCCGGTCGCTTAAGCGAAAACCAGAACTCACTCAAGCGACTTATACTCGTAGGTTTTACTCTTGTTGAGTGCCAAATTCGCTCGAGCAGAATTGGTTCCCGCTCAAGCGACTTTCCAAGTTCAATTAACAATGATTTGTATCTTTGAATATGAAAAGTGACTCCCCTTAAAATCATGTAATTAGTTGTCGGATTCCAAGTACATGGAGATAATATAACAGGATCAATGGTCTATTTAGTTTCAAAATTGGACTATTGTTTGGATAGTGTTAGGACCCCAAAATAATAAAGGCTTAACTTTCCGCTCCATTAATGCCTAAGTGCTTTTAACATGTTGGCTAGGTCCTTAACAAATGGTATTAGAGGCGACCAGGGGAAGAGCTACCTGGGCCCATAGTCACAAAGTCAGGATTTGACCATAATTTTACAAGGGGCTTTGGAAAAAATAAAAAATAAAAATACATTATAATATATGTCAACTTAGAAGTAATAAGTTTAATAAACAAAATAAGCTATAAGGTGTCTGATGAAAGGCATATATATAATTACACTAGTTGTGTAATCATATAAGCGTATATGCATGATTCATCTCAGTTAAATTCAATAAATTTAGGAGAATTCTTTTTTCGATGATGGGGTATCCATGTCTCTTAGAGCACCCAACTAATCCCCCGGCACATACAACACCCACACATCACACATACAAGGTAAGTAGGGATAAATCCCTACAGGTAGCCAACAAGGGGTAGGATTCGAACTTAGGAACTCCGGTTCTTAATTTGGGAAAATTCAGCACACCCTTAACTCGGAGATTTTTGTGACTATGTCATGGCCCACCAATAAGGGTCCCATAGCATAAATGGTCGCAAAGTGGGCTGCCACAGACTGGTAGTGTGTCATGACCCCAGAGTAATAAGAGTTGAACTTCTGCTCCACTAACACCTAAGTGCTTTTGGGGTAGCAGCCAGGTCCTTAACACGGACCATGAATGATTGGCTTTCCATGCTTTTCAATCACCATTGAAGAAATATTTGTTTAGCATCCAAGCACTTAAATCAGTCAAGACATTCAAAACTAACAAGTTTGGACGTATGGAGAACCAACATTGCATGTAGGGATGCAGATTCAGTTACCGAACTGAACCGGAATTTTTGGTTCAACCTGAACCAAAACCGAACTAATCGGTTTGGTTACAGTTAGGTTTTTCTTTCCAATTTCCCAAACCAAACTGAAAATAGAAAAAAAAAAAAAAAACTAATAGGTTCAGTTTTGGTTATTTTTATTATTTTAATTTTTTTTAACCCTTTTTGGGGGTTTTCAGTTTTTTTGGTTTTTCCAATTTTTTTCAGTTTTCTAATCAATCCTAATCTTTTTTCGGTTTCCGCTACCCAAAACCGAAACTGAACCAGAATCGTTTAGTTTCGGTCCGGTTCAGTTTGGCCGGTTTTTAAATCGGGTTCGGGTTTAGGTTTAAAGCTTACATCTATGGTATCAAAGCCCGGCCGATACTAATGCGTATTGGTTTCACCTAGAACTGGTACCCATACCACCCCGATACAAGTATTAGTACCACTATCTCTATCAGGCCAATATGGGTTTGCATCACCCATATTGGCCGATACTGTAACACCCCGACTCCGCATGTCAAGATATTGTCTTCTTTAGGTGGCTCTACTTAATCCCATCAGTCTTCCCTGGTCCCACAAGCAGTCCTTTACCTTCAAGATTTTATTTTTAGTATGGGCCCATAGTATGGGACGCTGCTCTCACCCAAAACGCATCTTACATGTGAGTTGGAGGCCTTTACTTATGTCCCAAGGTTAGGACAAGTCTTTACACGATTGGGGGACTTCACAGATTACTGACCCTACAATATTGTTTATCTTTTTTCAAAAAACAAAATAAAGTATATCACTGCTTTGGTATCGGCCGATATGTATCGATCCAAGATTGTACCAATACCCGTTACGGATAGTGATTTTGATCCTTCTTGCATCCCTAATTGCATGACTTAAAAAATAAACAAATAAAAAAAAATCTGGAAAATGGGTCAACATTGATTTGAACTCAGTATAAACAAATAAATAACTTCAAAAAATAAAGAAAGAAGTAAGCTGATTTCCCATTCCGACCTAATATGAAGGGTCGAGGGGTTTATTTCTTATGAACTAATTAAACAAAACAATCAATAGAGAGATAAATAAAGCAATCGATGAAGTTCTTATAGTATTTGACTGAAGAATTTTTTTCTTTTCTACAAATAGTTAGTTGAGAAAAGAAAATTTGAGGAACAAAGAAGAAAGTTACCTGTGGAGAAGGTGAAGAGAGGAAGGCGAGGAGTTCTTGAAGCTCGCTCGCCATTAAATTTTTTTTTCCTGAGTTCTGTGAGTGAATCGAAGAATATTGGTAAGGTGGAATAAATACATCTGGAGAGTAAAATATACTATGTATATATATAATCTAAGTTTACACTAAGCACAAATCCGTTGTAGTCCAGCCTGGTTAGGATACCTGGCTTTCACCCAGGCGACCCGGGTTCAAATCCCGGCAACGGAACTTTTTTCATCGCTCTTTGGAGCAAAGCAACGTATCAATTATCGGCTGAAATAGTTTTCCGATACCGAGTCGGCACGTTGGCATATAATACAATGCTAAATTTCCTCTAAATAGCAATCCCAAACAAAATAGCTATATTTATATTCTCTCAAGGCACTTATGCCCAAAACCAATGAATACTTTGGATAGAATGACTATGACGGTCAATTATTTTTTTTCATTTGGCACACATCCCAAAAAGTGATCAAGCATTCACATTTAACCAATACAGTTTTTTTGACACTTTTATGGGATGTAATAAATAAAAAATGGACCACCTAATGATATGCTCGTGATGTCAATATCTATGAACCTTTATTTGCATTCATTGAATCTCATAATTATACATAAATAATCTCAAAATTATACTTTGTTGTGTCTTTGGTAAATCTAATTTTGTGTTTTGAGTGGATTTTAATATCTTACAGATTTAAATGAAGGTTTTCAAAATTTGAGCTTTATATTAATAAAAAGTAGAGGATTCAAGCTTTCTAACGAGTCAAAAGATGCCTAAATCAGACTTGTACATCAAAAGTTATAAGAAAAAGAAGTAAAGAGGAAATTGTAAAAAAACAGTCAACTAGACAGGTTGGAATTTCAACTGGACAGGTCAAGATTGCAACTCGACCTGTCGAGTGGGAAAACAATAACAGCTCAAAGCCACCATGATTGGAATTGTTCCGAATTTGGAACTTCTTTCTTTTTTATTTCTTTTAAAACTTTTTTAGGACTTTCCTTCCCACTTCCCCTCAAATTTATAATGTCTTAGGACCTTGTGGATCTATAAATAAGAACCCTAAATTTGGGTTTAGATATAAAATAGTTGATAGCTTAGATTTCTAGTTTCTAGTTTTTTTTTTTTAGGTTTTAAGAGTTGCGAGATTCGGGAGATTATAAACCATCGTTCCAAAATCAAATCAGGGAGTTGTTCTCTAATGATGAAGATCCCAATAACGATGTGTGACTAGTTTCTGAAGTTTATGACCTCTTGTAAATCAAAGATAAGTTTTAACTTAAAATTTTATTCTATTTTCTAATTTGAATTCGTTTATGATAATGATTGCATGATTGAGATTCAATATTATTCGTGACTTGTTCTAAATGAGTTTAAATTGTTTTATTTATGTTTATGATAGTCATAATCGCCTTGTAGGATTATAATGGAGAGAATATTCATCAAATAATGGTGCTTACGATTTAGATTGCTAGGATTAGATGGATTATATTAGTTAGACATCCCATGTTTTGTAGATGATTGTAGCGGGTTAGACTAGTCGAAGCTTATAAATAGAATCTTAATCTTTTACTTTATTTCAACTTGTAGTGAAGAGAAGGTTTCACCACAGAGTTTAAGTTAAAATGAAAATAAGATTGCGAATTAATATGAATCTGAGATGAAGAGAGGCCCTAAACTGTTTTCTCCCTTACTTTCAAAATTTATTTCTATTGCAACTTCATAGCTTCATTTTTAGTTTAAAAAATTAAAGTTTTCATCCAAGATAAATAGGTTAGATAGTTTTTATGGGTAATCTATCGGGTTCGACAACCCTTAATAGTTCAATGTTGTTACAACACTTGTGCGCTTGCAAGATTTTAATATTTTAAACATCAGTACACATTATCTATTTTTCTTTTATCCATAGTTACCAGAGCTCAAGCTTTACTTTTTCTAATGTGGCACTATTTAGTTTTCCATGTGCTATGAAGTGTTGGCACATGTGGCCATGTAGCCATTGTGTGCTACCTTAGTAGAAAACTTATATCCGTTGTGCACTACCTTAGTGAGAAACATAATCCTGTTTACTCGAGACACTTTCAATGTGTGTCATATTAATAGGAGAAATAGTTTCTCCATAACATTGAGAAATCTGAACGTTATAAGATTCTTTGTACACACCTATAAAAAGGGGTTTACCACTGCCTACCAAAGACATCTAAAAAAAATATTATATTAAGGTAGCAAGGTGTACATCCGTTCATGGGAATACACTCACGTTATCGGTGATCTCCAGTCTCGCTACGAATCTTGTATTGATCCGGCTCACATCCGACGAGAGCGATTTTATTCTTTCACTGGTATCAGAGAGTGAATTATCGCCCGATCTTTTGTCGTCGAATCTCTTGATTGTTGGCTTTTTTTTCTACCAATAATCTAACGTCGGATCTGTCAATTTTACTGGCCACCATCATTTTTCAGTCATTATCCATGCTGAAAAATCAAACAGTCGGCTATCTTTTAGGGATTCTGCACAAATTCAAGAAACCTCTTCATCTGTGAATGCTAAAGAGGAAAAGAAATTAGAGCTTTCTGGATCTGATTCATCTCCAACAATATCTCCACTGCCTAATTTCAAGATGTCGAAACCGAAGCGGTTTGCGATCCAGCCGGACAAGCTTTCCGACGTGTTATTGCATCTGTTGGTGCCAAATCTCATTTGGTGAAGACATCATCGTCGATCGTGGTTGCCAGATTCATCATCGTCAACGACACCAAACCCAATCTACTCATCGCTTCTACAGCGGTTGACGTTGGCCATCGTCATCTCCGACGACGGCAACAACAATAAAGCAAACATCACAAAACACATAGCACGTCTCTGTTGTGTTTTGTGTATGAAATAAAGACATTCACTAGCTTCCTCCTTAAGCTACTTTTGGTTTTCTTTTGACGTTAAGCACCACATTATATCTCTTGATATATATTAAAGGAGCCACTCAAATCGAACCAAGCCTTCAAAGCAACCATTCAAATAGTTATTTTTTCTGCAAGGACGTTCTGTGCATTATTTGTATATGGTATAAATCACTAACACCATGTTGTGGTATTAGTGATTTATTTTTGGGCGATATCTTTGATTATATAACACGGATTTTCGATACGCTTGAATATGTGGTCTTCTGTAACCGAGACACATCTACCCATGTCACTGAATCAATATTCAGAGGTTGTTATACCGTTAGATAAAATAAGAGTCATTCTCACACTGCGATCGGTAATCTATTTGGAGCGCACTATAGTCAGCCTTCTCTAACCCTTATCTCTTAATTTATTATTTGAAAAGAAGTATAAACGGTTTAATTTTTTACATTTGACACAAAATGACATATGGTATAGTTGTTCACGAACTCTCTAAGTTTGAAAAATTAAACGGCTTAAATTATGACGTGTGGAAATCAAAAATTGAATACCTCTTAATCCACGAGCGCATACACTATGTGCTGAAATTGGATCCCCCTGTTCTAAGTGATAGACCATCTAGGAAAGATAGAAATTGACTTGATAAATTTGTGCAAGATGATTTGATTGCAAAAACTTCAATTGTAACTTTTATGCAAAATGATTTGATAAAAGTCTTTGAGATTTATGATACCACCAAAACCAAGATGGAAGTCATTGCCCAAAAATATGATAATGTGTCTGAAGCCCATATTTAGTTACTCCTTCAACTAGGGCTATCAACGGGCCGAGTTCGGGCCCAATATTTTAAGTCATTTAATAAACGGGCCGGGTCGGGCTAAGCCCGGATAAGAAACGGGTTTACGTTTGGGCTGCAAAGTGTAAGCCCGACCTAGTAAAATGAGGCTCTTATAAAAAAAAACTCTTAAAAAATAGTAGAAACCTGGCCCGAATAGCTAATTGGGTCGGGTTCGGACTAAAACATTTAAAAATCAGGCTGATCCCGGTTCGACCCGATTAGTTATCGGTCGGGTTCGGGCTCTTATTATATCTTTGAAAAAAATGGGCCTATACAAGACTTGGCTCGGACCGGCCCATCGTCAACCCTACCTTTAACAATACAATTCTTATAAAATGAAATAAGGAAATAACATTATTGAGTATGTCAATGAAATGACGATAATGGCTTAAGACCTTGTTATTGTAGATAACCCAATTAATAAAAGAATGCAAATTTCAAACATCCTTAGTAGCCTACTTCCCTCATAGTCCATGATCACCACCGCTTTAAGATTGAATGACGTTGTTTTAAACATGATGGACCTTCCTTTGAAATTGACCCTTGAATAAGAACACTTGAACCAAAACAAAAAGAGTGAATTAATGGTAATTTAAGATCCACCTAAATTTCAAAATCAGAATAAGTCCAAGAGAAAATTTAATAATTTTTATAAAAAATTGAAAGGAAAAGGAAAGAAATTGTTTCATCAATAGGCTAAACCTATTGCGCTCAAAGGAAACTGTTTCAACTGTGGGAAGCCTGGACACTTCATGGTGGACTACCCTCTTGAACCAAACGACCATGGGAGTGAAAGCGGCAGTAAAGGTGGAAGGTGTCAGATTATCTATATTGTCTCGAAATGTTTGTTTGCTGACCAAGATATCAAAGGTCGGTGGATCGATTCAGGTGCCAACCATCACATTGCAAGCTCTAAGGTACTGTTTGAGGATTTCAAGGAGATTAAGGCAGGAACAAAAAGGATCTATATGAGAAATAACACCTACTCTGATGTTTTGGGTGTGGGAACCTATAGGTTGAATATAAGAACAATTGATTTTGTTCTCATAGATATTTACTTTGTGCCTAGTATGAGACACAATATTGTGTTTGTATCTCTCTTGATCCTCAAAGGTTTTGATGTACGCTTTCGATCGGCTAAAGTATCCATCGGTAAGCATGGTTGTATTTTTGTATAGGAACATTTGGTTGCTAAGTATAACTTATTTGTTCTTAATATAATCGAAAATGTTTGCAATAAAAGTTTTTATATTGGTCGTGTTAATGTAGTTTATTCTTATACATGACATCCTAGGTTAGGACATATAGGTAAGATAAAATATATTAATTAATAAGAGATTAATTTCTAGCCTAGGTTTTGAAACTTATGAACATTGTTTATCTAGTAAAATGACTAAAAAATCTTTTCCTGAAGAAAAAAAAGCAACACAATTGCTTGATATTATTCATTTTGGTATTTGTGGACCTCTAAGCGTTAAAACTTATAGGCACATAATATTTTATTACTTTTATAGATGGCTTCTCTAAGTTTGGACACATTTACCTAATTCGAAATAAATCGGATGTATTGAAAACCTTTGAAAAATATAAATGGGAAGTCAAAAATCAACTAAGTAGAAATATAAAAGTACTTAGAATCGATAGGGGAGGAGAATTCACCTCAGATGAATTTAACACCTTTTGTAGGGAAACGGTAGTAAACGTCAAACAACAATGGCTTATATACTACAACAAAATGGTGTAGCTGAGAGGCGTAATAGAACCCTCATAGACATAACAAGGTTAATGATGTCTCATGCTGATTTGCCTTGGGGAGATGCGTTAAATATCGTTATATATATCCTCAATAGAGTCCCAATTAAAGTAATAAATTCGACTCCTTATGAGTTATGGACAAGTAGAAAACTTGATCTAACTTAAATTAGAAAGTGGGGATCAATGGCGCATGTACTAATTCTATATCAACTTAGAGATACATTAGAAGCGAAAACTATCAGATGTAATTTTATTGGTTATTCCAAAAATTCTATGGGTTATAGATTTTATCATAAAGATAAATGTCTAATTGAAAGTATGGACGCTGAGTTCCTTGAGAGTCTCAGAGATGAGAATAATCAACCTCTTATGATAATCCTTTAACAATAATAAATGATAAAAATCAGTAGATTCTTATAGAATCTGATTCCATTGATGAATCAATTCAACCCCCTCGCATATGTGGACAATAGAGGACTGGAGCTCCTCCATCCTTAGATGATTTTTATGTTCATGTGAGTGAAGAGCTGACTTGATTATTTTCATATATCTTATTAAGTTTTAACCTATTGCAAGTGTATAATAGAACTCATAGTACTAGCAAAGGATCGTTCTCACAAAGATCGATTTTAATTATATTAATTCAATTTTTATGAAAACTTATACCTATCTTTTAAGATCATAAACTACTGGAGAAATATGAATAAAAAATTTGTTATTAAACTAAGTTGCAGAAAATAAATCCTAATCTTCTAACTTTAGATTATGGTCGTCAATCACAATATTTTTGCTATCAGATATTTGTGAAAATAAACAGTACCGTTACACTATATATCAAGTTTTTTAGCATTGGTCGTCATTCAATACTAAAATCCTATCAATACAGACTTAATATAATTAACAACTTCCTAAAATTTGGGCGTCAATCAAACCTTAGAAAACTGAAGATTGAAAAGTAAAAACCGTTACACTAATCTGCAAATTCTAATCTGAGTTATCAATTCATATCAAAACTTGGAGATATTTACAAAGTAGTAAATAAAATAAAATAAAATCTAAATTAGAAAGTAAAGTAAATATATCTTTCACCCCTCAGCCGCAGGTGTCAATTGCTTCTGAGAAACTGCAGATATCTACACTAATCTTCAACATCCAATAGCAGTTGTCAATTGCTCTTGAGAAATCTTTGATATCTAAACTAAAAAGTAATAAAATCTACTCTAATGATTAAAGAAAACCCAACCTCAGTCATCAATTGATGCTGAGATTTTCTTCGATGCCTATTTCTATACCAATCCCTCTTATTTATAGATCATAAGGGTTAGGTTTACAAAGATCTAATTCTATCAAAAGAAACTACTAAAAATAAAAGATTCTTAATATAACTCTAATTCCTAATTTTATCTGTCCTTGCTTTCGGCGATTTATATGTTTCTAGATTGTTCTCTCTTTTTCAGCCGTAGAGTCCTTCAGTATCAATCTTCATTAATCTTCTCAGACAAGTGATTCACCATACTTCTAATTCAATATTCTAATTCTGTTTATAGCGGTGATAATCTTTACTCACGTGATCAGCAACAGCAGTAGTAGGAAGGCTTCATAATCGTAATCATAGACAACACTTTTCTATTTTCTTCTCTTCTTTGGAAAATCATAGATCACGATTTTCTGTTTCTTGTAGCAGATGATTCTTTAGATTACAATTATTCGCCTTTCTTCTATATTTTCTCTTTCTCAGACCGTTGGAATCTGTTCCGGATTCTATATTTTAGAAGGAAGTGGGGGAGAAGTCAGAATCGGAGGCATAGGGGATGAATACGGAGTTTTTAAAGGTGTATAGTTATGAAGAGTTGGGGGAGAAGCTTCGGATGTTACGTCTTGGTGCTGGGAAGGGCGATAAGAACTGGTTTTCTTTTGGAGAGTTGAATAAGATGTTAGTGAAGTTGAGGGAGATGTTGTCAAGGATTGGCGAGAGTTCTTTTAAAGAACCGAGGGAGAGTCTGGTGAAGCTAAAGATGTCGTTGGATTCCACTACAAAAAAATCGTCCAGTGAGTGGTTTATGATATTTTTTATTAGAAACTATAATGGCAAATGCAAATTGATTTCGTATAGTATGTATCGGATTTTTGATCCGGAGATATGAACAATATCATTTTTTTCGGAGTACAGGAGCTCTCTTTTCACATTACAATTTCATATATGTTAATTCATTTATATTATTTTTCATTATTATTTCATTGATCAACTAAATTGCTAATGTATTCACTTTACATTGTGTTAAATCCTATTGAGTATTGGGATAATTTATGTCAATAGGAAATGATATAGGTCGGTACAAATTGTTCAAAATATGATCAGAGATAAGCCTTCATGGCATATTTGTTTATGTCAATAGGAAATGATATAGGTCGGTACAAATTGTTCAAAATATGATCAGAGATAAGCCTTCATGGCATATTTATTTAGTGTACATCATAATTGCTATTGTGTTTTTTCTTTCGAGACTGGTTAATGTGTGATTGTGGATGAATAATTATTTCCTTCATTAGGATGAGGATTTTTTAAAAACATGTATGATATAGGTAATTTTTTTAAATATTTATAAAATTAAAGATTTTAAAAAAAAATTTATTTTAGCGGCGATTCATCCCAAAACGCCTCTAAACCTTTTCGGGTTCACTATTGGCTACGTTACGTAAAAATGTTGCAAATAGATCTAACGACACATTTAAATCGTGTTTTGTGGTGTTTATAAGCGTCGCTGAAATAATTTAGACGAGATTTATGAATGTTTTCCACTACGTGTTTGAAGTCGTTTAGCGGAGTTTACTAAACGCCGCCACGGATGTCGCAAATAATTAGTACAACACGTATTCTCGACGTTTGGATAAGGCGCCATGATTCTTATTTGTGGCATTTATCTGACTTTCACCGCCTCCTAAACCCTCACAAGTCGCCTCCTTGGAAGAAATCCGCCAAAATCGCACAGAATTTCACCGCCGATCTGCCCCTCTCATGGGTCAAAATTTCGTCCGATACCGATACGTATCGGACGATACGTATCGATATCAGACTTGGACGATACGGTACATTCAATGTATCGTATCGCCATTTTGTATGTATAAGCCCGAATGATACATTCAATGTATCGTCCGGTATTTTACTATTCTGATACGTATCAGTTTTGAGCTTGGACGATACGTATCAGATCCCCAAAATTTTGATCCTTGGTCCCTCTCCCTTCTGAATCCTCCAATTCTCCCTCTCCAAAATATATCTCCTTCCAAGAACTCTGCAAGAGCAACCTAATCGGAACCACCGACACCTCAAACGCCAAAAGCGGTTGGCTTTCCTTTGAAAGCATCCGTGAGAGTTTTCGACCACTCCGATCGCCCTCCGTAACCGAACAGCCACCAGGGCCCAATCACCGGTTCAGATAGCCGGACAAAGGTAACCAAATCTTGAGTCCTTTCTCTTCCAAAGCATTCAAAGATTATTTGAAACAACATCCCCCTTGAGGATTCGACCAAAATTCGTTCTTTCTCAGACCGTTGGAATCTGTTCCGAATTCTATTTTTTGGAAAGACGTGGGGGAGAAGTTAGAATCGGAGGCGTAGGGGATGAATACGGAGTTTTTAAAGGTGTATAGTTATGAAGAGTTGGGGGAGAAGATTCGGATGTCACGTCCTAGTGTTGGGAAGGCGATAAGTATTGATTTTCTTTTGGAGAGTTGAATAAGAGGTTAGTGAAGTTAAGGGAGATGTTGTCAAGGATTAGTGACGGTTCTTTTAAGGAACCGAGGGAGAGTCTGGTGAAGCTAAAGATGTCGTTGGATTCCACTGCAAAAAAATGTCCAGTGAGAGGTTTATGATATTTTTTATTAGAAACTATAATGGCAAATGCAAATAGATTTCGTATAGTATGTATCGGATTTTTGATTCGGAGATTTGAACAATATCATTTCTTTCGGTGTATAGGAGCTCTCTTTTCACATTACATTTTCATATATGTTAATTCATTTCTATTATTTTTAATTATTATTTCATTGATCAACTAAATTGCTAACGTGTTCACATTACATTGTGTTAAATCCTATTGAGTATTGGGATAATTTATGTCAATAGGAAATGATATAGGTAAGTACAAATTGTTCATAATATGATCAGAGATAGGCCTTCATGGCATATTTTTTTAGTGTATATCATAGTTGCTATTGTGTTTCTTCTTTCGGGACTGATTAATGTGTGATTGTGGATGAATAATTATTTTGTTCGTCAGGATGAGGATTTTTTAAAAACATGTATGATATAGGTAAATTTTTTAAATATTTATAAAATTAAAGAATTTTTTTAAAAAAAATTAATTTTTTTTAGCGGCGATTCTTCCAAAAACGCCTCTAAACCCTTTCGGGTATACTATTGGCTACGTTACGTAAAAATGTTGCAAATAGATTTTGCGACACATTTAAATCATGTTTTGTGTTGTTTACAAGCGCCGCTGAAATAATTTAGACGACATTTGTGAATGTTTTCCACAACGTATTTGAGATTGTTTAGCGGCGTTTACTAAACGCTGCCACGGATGCCACAAATAACTAGTACGACACGTATTCCCTACATTTGGATAAAGCGCCGTGATTCTTATTTGTGGCATTTATCAGACTTTGCAGCATTTGTCGAACGCAGTAAAAAGGTTTTTTTTTTTGTAGTGATCGATTTCCCATCATCTTTTGATGGCTTATGGTTTTGTCATCATGTCTAGATGCATTTCTTTGATGCCTCGTCGTTTTGTCATCACGACTAGATGCGCTTCTAGACGCAACTTGTGTCATACGGAGAAGATCAATTGCACTTATTTTTTAATGTACAAGTCATACACCCGATCAATTATATCTCGACTTCTGTTTTTCGTATAATCATATTCATTTGTGAGCAGCTTTTTATGTAAGCTCATGAGAGGCGTAACTTTTTTGTATATCTTTTGCCTAAATGGTAAGGGACCCCACAGCCATGGTTCAAAATGTCGGCCAAAATCTTCTAATTTCGGCTGATAACATATAATTTCGGTTAATTTCGGTCACTTATGTAATTTTTGGCCGAAATCGGACCAGCCCGAAACCGAAACAAAACCCGAATTTTTTATCATTGCCCACAACCCCTTGCTTACAGAGCAATAGGAGGAAAATTGCAAACAACAGATAGGCTTTGTTCAGACAAAGTTGTGGGGATAGTTAGAAAGCCCGATTAAACATATTCACCGTCTAAGCCTGGTTTGGATCCGGCCCAAATCAATCAAATGGGTTTTTTTATATAAAAATTTTCGGCTTGGATAGCGGCCCGATCTGACCTGACCCGGGTCACTATAGGCTAGGCATGAGCTAAGATAACTAGGCCAAATCATAAATGGGTCGAGTCCACCCGACCCATTAAGAAATTATGCCGATTACTTACTTACTCCAAGAGGCCCAATTATAATCAACCATACCCAAAACCGTCCCATTAAGATCCCTACATTTCCATTTCCTGAAAGGGAGAAGGATTCTGTTTTCCGTTGGAAATTTTCAAAGCCCTAGGTGAGTTACGGCCATGGCTCTGCAACTCAGATCGAAACCCAAAACCCTAATAAACCCTACCCTCCTCCACCTCTTCTCTTCTTCCTCCTCCATTTATGTCGAAAACCTAGAAGAAGACTCTTCTTCTTCTACTACTACTTCTTCTTCTTCTTACTTTAGCAACGTCAAAGCAAGCCTCCACTAAAATCGACCCACTTGAAGGCTTTTCCCCTCTCCACCACCCCAATTTCCCTCATTTCCCTCTCCTACACCCTCACAAGTCGCCTCCTTGGAAGAAATCCGCCAAAATCTCACTGAATTCCCCTGCCGATTCGCCCCTCCCTCTTTTGAATCCTCCAATTCTCCCTCTCTAAAACCTATCTCCTTCCAAGAACTCTGCAAGAGCAACCTAATCGAAACCACCGACACCTCAAACGCCAAAAGTGGCCATCTGATGGCCGGCTCATGATCTCAAGATTTATCGTGTTAGAGACTGATTGTGAAGACCCCGACCCACATTATGGGCTTAAGTCCTCACCCAAAACACATCATGACATATAGTATTCACAATCACATATAGTCCAAGATCAAGACTTTTTCCTATCCGATGTGTGACTATTACAATCCCCCCATCTTATAGAAGAGTTGTTCTCGGTTCTGATATCATTCTTTGACGACCCAAACCCATATGGCACAATATTATACGATTCGGGGCTTAGGTCCACGCTCCAGACTTTGTTTCTTAGATGAGCTTAAGTCTCCACTAAAAATACATCATGACATAGTGTTTGAAATCATATAAAACTTAAGGTCATGACTTATTGACTTTTCCCTAATCGATATGGACCATGACACCGAAGAAAATCGATTTCGATTGCTTCACTCAAAGCATTTTAACTCTTTTTAGCTTTAACTAAATAAGGAGGTTGTAACATAAATTGATGTCGCAGTAACATTAGCCAAAAGAAAAAGGAAGAGAAGGATGAGATGCCACATGTCAATCATTCATTGGTTGTTTTTATTAATTTTGGAAAAGAACCAATTGGTATTACGTGCATGTAAACGGGTTACGAGTACTTATCATAGGAAAAAAATGCAGGTGGTTTATCCTTTTACGGAGAAGCAAAGTTACAATGGACCTTCTTTCGTTATCCAAGTCCCACATCTCACATGGTGACAAGGATCAAAATTTCAGGTTGAATTTTGCTTTCGGGCATGACCGTAACCGAAATTGAAATCCAAAATTTTGGACCCCATACAAAATGATTCGAAATTTTGGATTTTGGTTACGTTTCTGCCATGCCCGAAACTGAAACATTTCGATCGAAATTTTGATCCATGTATGGTGGTAACTGAATTTGCACATCAAGAACATTGGAGTTTTACTGGGTTTTATGGGGAACTAGTAAGTAGTAATCGGGTAAGTAGCATGGATCAAAATCTCGTTTTTTCGATACGTATTGTCCAGTCCCAAAACTGATACATATCGGTTCCGGACGATACTTTCCGATTTTTTTTCAAAAAATAAAAAAGAAAATCAAAATCTATAATTTGAAATTATCGTCCAATACGAACGATACATTAAAGGATATGGACGATATGAACGATACATTGAACGATAATTTGACTGTTTTTAAGGGGGGCAATAAAAACCCAATGTATCGTATCGTTCAAGTCCAAAACCGATACATATCGGTATCAGATTGAGTCTTCAGAGTTCCTTAAGTTACTCTCCATCAAAAGCTCACTACCATGGTTGTGCGCTGGAGATTTTAACAAAATTATGACTTCGGATGTAAAGATGGGCAGCCGCTCACGTAAATCCATTACAAATTGATCAGTTCTGTGGGGCCGTGGATTATTGTCGTTTCAAATTCCTATGATCAGAGGTCCTCGACCTTTTGGTTTTGAAGCAATGTGGGTGGGAGCTATGGATTTTGAACAAATAATTTCTGAAGGCTGGAATTCAGGAAATGGATTTTTCCATGCGAAGGCATCCCAAAGAAGAAAACACAATCACATTGACGGCCAATATGATAGGGATTCGGGTGATGCAATTGCTGAGGTGTGCTCAAAGCTAACGGCAGAACAAAATCGATACTTGGTAATGCCTTCGCAGCTGAGGAAATCCGAAAAGCGTTATTCCAAATGCATCCTTTGAAGGCCCCTGAACCGGACAGTATGCCCGCTCTGTTTTTTCAAAAATTCTGGCATCTCACTAGTAATTCCATCATATCATTTGCTCTTGCTTGCTTGAATGGTTCCGCCTCATTAGCATCCATTAACTCTACTCATATTGTCTTGATTCCCAAAATCAAAATCCCCAAAAATGTTGCTGATTTTAGACCAATAAGCCTGTGTAACTTATCCTACAAAATTATTGCAAAAACCATTGCAAATCGGTTAAAACATATCCTTCCTCATATAATTTTGGAATCACGAAGGGCATTTGTTCATGGATGGCTCATAATTGATAATGTGCTTACAGCCTTTGAAATTTCTCATTACTTAAAAACCAAGAGATCGGGTAGAGATGGGGGTTTGTGCTCTAAAATTATTTATGAGCAAAGCATATGACCGAGTGGAATGAATATTTTCTTGAAAAAACTCTTGCTAAACTGGGTTTCCAATCGCGGATGATTAAACTTATCATGGGGTGCAGTACATCGGTCTTGTATTCTTTTAAAATTAATAGCAACGTGGTTGGAAAAGTGAAGCCCACGCATGGGCTTAGGCAAAGAGATCCCCTATCTTCTTAACTTTTCATCATTTGTGCTGAAATTCTCTCCTCGCTCATTACTAACTGTGTCAATGCAAGCATAATATCTGGTGTGAGAATCTGCCAAAATGCTCCAAGAATCTCACATCTTTTCTTTGCAGATGATAACATTATGTACTTCAATGACAAGGTGGAAGAGGTGGTGGTAACTCTCTGTAATAGTCCCACATCGGATAGGAAAAAGTCATGACCCTAAGCTATATGTGATTGCAGACACTACATATCATGACGCGTTTTGGATGGGGACAGTGAAACGTAACGCCCATGCCAGAAATAAAATGGGGCGGGGCACAAAGCCTAGAACCGGACAATATTATGACATGTGGGTTTGGGTCGTCACCCAATGGTATCAGAGTTGAGGACGACTCTTTTATAAGGTGGAGGGATTGTAATAGTCCCAGATCGGATAGGGAAAAGTCCTGACCTTGGGCTATATGTGATTGCAAACACTACATGTCATGACGCATTTTGGGTGGGGACGAAACGTAACGTCCATGCCAAAAACAAAATCGGGACAAGGACCTAAGCTAAGAAACGAACAATATTATGGCATGTGGGTCTGGGTCATCACACTCTCGACATTCTCAAACTTTATGGGGATGCATCCGGACAAAGGATTGATTTTCAAAAGTTGGTGACAACTTTCAGCCGGAATGTTCAATGGGGAACGAAAAAAGAAATTATGGAGTTGTTGAATGTCCGTGAGGTTACAAACCAGGAACGTTACCTTGGGCTACCATGTATCATTGGACGAATGAAGTAGGGTATCTTCGAATGGATCAAAGACTAAATTCGAAAGAAATTTCAAGGGTGGAAAGAAAAACTACTTTCAACGGCCGGAAATGGAACTCTCATTAAGACAGTTGTTCAATCAATCCCTACATATACCATGTCTCACTTCAAACTTCCTACAAATATCCTAGCAGAGATTACTGCTCTAATTTCCAAATTTTGGTAGGGGAACAATGACAAAGATAAAGACATTAATTGGTTATCAATGGGACAAGTTATGTTGGCCAAAGAAACTGGGAGGTCTCGGTTTTCGTAATCTTGAAACTTTTAATATGAACACCATTCTCGCGTAACATGAACTTCTCAAGGCCAAATATTTTCGTCTATAGATTTTCTAGCTGCCCGAAAAGGATCAAATCCGTCCTTCATATGGCAAAATTTTGTCGGCCGGCCGAGACGCCTTAGAGAAAGGCCTTATTTGGAGAGTAGGCAATTGTGCTGATATTAATATATGAAACGCTCGTTGGGAGGATCCCTCGGCCTTCCACATACAAGGTAATTATTCCAATTAATTAATCTAGGAAATTAATTTCTTAGCGGTTGATGTGGAGCAAGGTGTCAAATAGGGTATCGGTCGCAGACCGATACCCTATTTTTTTTAAGTATTATTATTTTAAAAGGAATAAAAACTCGGTTAAATCTAAGGCATATCGGCCGATACAGGGCCGATACGTATCGGTATCGGCCGATATTTGAAACCCTGATGTGGACGCCATCAAAAACATACCACTTACGTCCAAAATTACTAATGACAAATTGGTCTGGGCTCACACTGAAAGTGGCAACTTCACAATTAGAAGTGCATACCATGCTATTGTCCATGATCCGGAAAGGAATGCCCCTCCAGGTAGCTCAAATCAAGATATAGAAAATTGGCTGATACCGATACGTATTGGTTTTCAGCTAAACGGATACGAATCGGTATCGCCGATGCAGTATCGGGTTTCGGCCGATACAGTTTCGGGTTTCGGCCGATATGTCTCAATTTTGACCTAGACTTTTACTTTAAAAAAAAAAACAGATATTAAATAAAAAAAATAATAATAAAACAGTATTGGCCAATTCGTATCGGCCTCAGGCAAACCGATAATCGAGACCGATATCGATTCCAATACCTTGGCTTAAATACAATCTCTGAAAACATGATATTAAATGAAATTGGCAGCGTAGGATGTCAAACAAAATAAAAATTTGAGAGAGCAAATAGGAATGATTCTGAAGCTCAATTGGAGGCACAAAACGGCATCAAGGATAATGTTATCAATGCACAGAGCATGGAGAACTGTTGGCATGGTGTTAAATGGGCAAAAGAATTCCATGAAAAAAAAAAAAAAAAAAAAGGCCAAAGAAACTGGGTTTATTAAAAAAAGTTATTTGCACGGATTTCAAGACGCTAGTTTATCTGAAAGAGGTCCATATGCTGAGCTGACTTGGTAGAGTGAGATTAAAGAAGTGCAACCAAGTGCCCCATCAAAACTAAGGGTCTCAATGGGCAGGGCCGATCCTTAACGGGCTGATTATGATCAAACTTCTTGAAACAAACCCATTCCTGGCCCGATTTCTAAGCAGGCCAGGCCGGGTCAATTTTTAATTGGGCCTACCTACCTCAGCCCATTTCAGGATGGGCCGGGTTTAGGCTAGGTTAAACGGGCAAATTTTACTCAGACTTTTGGGACTAGCTCATACCCGACCCGACATAATATTTGCACCAAGCTGGCCCATTTATATTTCAGGTCTACCTACCTTACCCTATACCCTGCCCATTTGAGGCCGGGCAATGCCCAAGCCCGCCCCGTTGAGCTAGTCCATGTCAACTTGCCACAAAACAATACCTTCATGGATTCCAAGACACTAGTTTATCTGCAAAATGATTGATTGATCGGCAAACTGAAAATTGAAACGGTAGTGCACGGCTCATGAACAGTGAAGTGTTCCATCAACATAGATAGTTTTTAATTTATTAAAAGGGAGTCATTAGTTGCCTCGGAAACTTGGCCATGGCCATTCCACCGAATTTAAAACAAAGATTTGCAAGTTTGGTGACCTCTACTATTTGAAAACATCATCTAAATCGTTTGATTTAACGGCCATGATTTAAAGATATTAAGTGCAAAAGTTTAGCACGAAACATAATCTTTGTCATGTGATTAACTATAGTCAAAGGCTATTATCTAATTCAACAATTGACTATAATAAATCATATGATAAATATCATGTTTTGATCCAATCTTACGTACTAAACATCTCTTGATCATGAACTTCAAATTGGACGGCCCAGATTTCATTTTTATCATCACATGTCCCTCGAATACTAAGTCTTTCTTTAACTTCGGTGCAAGGGCCAAATGTCCGAGTGCACGTAATGGCTCCCTTATTAAAATTAAGGCCCGACACTCGACTCGCATCCAACCATAGTAACTAAGTTCGGATTCAACAATTATTCGGTGGAGGATTAGTCCGGTTTGATTTTGATAAATTCAGGAAAGGTTCGGGAAAATTTGGGAAAATTTCTGGTGGATTATAAAGATATTATGTAGCCCGCACAAATTAACAATTTATAATCATAAAAAATAACACCAAGTATGGTTAGCTTATATCACAACGATAAAAATTCCAAAAAAAAATTCAATGTCACAAGTTCAAGTTCGACTTACCTATAAAAAAAAAATATTCAGAAAGTAAAAATTCGGAGAATCGACTAGTCAACCGAATATTCGGTAAAAAATTTGACAGACCACCTATTCAGAGAATTTTTACACTTTTTTTATTGATAGGTGAGTTGGGCTCCAACATGGGACCCAAATTATTATTTTTTCCAAAATTTTGCTTAATTTGGAGATTTTTGTGGCAGAGCATCCAGCTAGGGCTCTCGGCCGGACAGTCGAAAAACCAAGGATCAAAATTTTGGGTTTCGTTTCGGTTTTGGAGGGGACCGAAACCAAAATTTTGGACCGAAATTTTCAATCTCATACAAAAATGACCAAAATTTCGGTCCCAAATTATCGTTTCGGTGGGGACCAAAACCGATAATTTCGGCCGAAATTTCAATCATTTCAGCTGAAATTTTGATCCTTGCAAACAAGTATTTATGACCATGCAAATTAGTAAAAATACACGTTTGACCATTTTACCATAACCAAATTGACCAATTCGAGCGAAGGATGGTGTTATATAGTGGACAATTTTAGATAGACAATTTTACAGGCAACTTATGTGGCACAATGTGGCCATGCATAGTGAGGCCCAAGTACTGTAGCTAGCCATGTCACGCCACATAAGCTGCTTACAAAATGAGTGAATAGCAACTCAAATCAAATTCCCACTTGATCAACCATTTCACATTAATTAGCCATTCATTTACACCATCGATGGTTTAAGATGTGGATGATCTGTACTATCAAAGTGGTAGATCATATATTAAAGTGCAAGAGACCCAAAAGTGAAATTTTAGAGAGAATTACACCATCCGATCTGTAGACTACAATATCAATCGTTGTTTTTAATTTTAATGCGTGAAATTAAAGTTCATCAATCGGATGGTTCACATCCACTTATAGGCAGAGACATGTTCTAATTATAGATGTCACAGGGGAAATTTAGATTGACCACAAATGTGCATCACATTACCACATTACATTATATTAAATCCCACTTTAATGGTGTGAGATAAAAAGTCTAATTTTAATCTTATAAGATCATTTAAACGCCATTTTGGTGTTTAATGCGCTGAGGGAGATACAACTTTGCGACTCAGGAAGCTACAACTTACACACACAAGATTTGTACCGTGGTCAAAATAAAACACGATTTATATCTCGTGAAACACCATCTAACTCGTCTAATTTGAAGGCCATGACATAAAGAAATTTGGTGTCAAAAATTGGAATGAAACAGGAACGGAGCCAACTCCTGACCGACATTTAAGCACCAACATGGTGTTTAAATGATCTTAAAGCATCAATGGTTTTTTGTGGGTGATCCGTACCGTTAAAGTGATAGATCTTGTAATGAAGTGCCCTAGGCCCAAAAAATGTTGTTTTAAGAAGATTTAAGACTTCCGATCTGTAGACTTTACTATCAACCGTTATTTTTAGGTTCAATAGCGAATATTAAGGTTCATCAATCAGATGTTTAACATCCACTTCAACCATCCACTTCTAGGCATGTTTCTTTAGGCTGATACCCGTTCCAAAGACTGCCACTTGGACAGTTTAGATTGATCAAGCAGCCACGTTTTGGACCCCTTGAAAATCATTGATTCCTTCGATTCAGATGATGGAGATTGTTTTTCACCCCAATCTTTCAATAGATCTAGAGATCATAGTGCACCTATCAGACGGCCAGTTTGTAATTCCACGTGTCACAACTCTCAAAATATGGCTCTAAAGTCATGTTTGAGAATGAAATTTTTGCCATATGATTTAAGGGCCATCTTTTGGAGATATGCAACACATAGAATAAAAAATTGACCATCTAATAGGTGCACCATAATCTCAAGATCTATTGTATGAATGATCGGGATGCAAAATAATCTCCATCATCTGATTCAAAGAAATCGATGGTTTTTAAGGGGTCTAATATGTGGCCGCTATCAGAGAAGGCGTGGGCAAATTTAGAGGTACCTTAGCTCCTTTTGCACTCATTGACACTCAGAGCAGCTACAAGCCCACTTTGCACTACTAACACGTTCACCCCTAAAGGTGCAACCGTACAGGTGAAAGGTGGGGGTGCACTTCGAGTTTCAAACTTTCAATGGGTTCAAATCAAGGTGTTAACTCAGGTACTGGTATCGGGTATCAGTCCAAGGGGGAACGATACAAATCGGCCAATACTAATACGTATTCATAATTTTTTTTATTTAAAGAAAAAGCAAAAAATAACTGGGAGGCCTCAGCCAACATGGATACCAATACCTGAGATGTATCGATTTGCCAGAAAACCGATATGTATCACCGATATGTATCACTGATAGGTATCAGTATCGGCAATATATGATAACTTGGTTCAAATAGAGCTATTGTTTAGCATACTGATAGTGGTCGCCTTATGACAAAATTCAGTCCTCGAAGGTTTCAGAGTTAACCAATTTGTTAGCTGCAATAGAATTGGTATTAGGTACAGTCCTGCCCTGCCAGTGCACCAAGCAAGGTTCAAAAAATTGGATTTCGTTTCAGTTGCAGTGGGGACCGAAACCAAAATTTTGAACCAAAATTTCAGCTGAAATCTTCCCCCGGTACTTTAAGAACCCGAAATTTATAGTTTTCGTTTCGGTTTCAGTGGGGACCGAAACTGAAATATTTCGGCCGAAATTTTGAACCATGGCACCAAGAATCATGATATAATCCTCCTTTACAAATGAAGTGGCAGACTTTGATCAATTTTGCCCATCTGGTACACACCCATATTTGGTCCAATTTAGGCATAGAACAATTTATACTTCTTGGTCAACAACCAACAAATGGAAGTGGAAGGTAAACAGTTTACAGTATATAGGAATAAGTGCTTTGTTCAGATTCTTAGAAACCTCTCATCTCTACAGACATATGATCCTTGATCCTGCCACATGGACATCTCAATTGATGCCTACCAATATACATGAGTCGTGCACCTAATACCAGCTCTGTGGGTAAATTCAGATACCAAGTTTACACATGCTCTTTCTGAAAGGAAATTGATAAAAAATTATATTAAGTAGAAATTAGCATCATATTAATTTTGCAGATAATGTGAAGCTACAGAGGATTTAACTTGTAGAGCAACATTTAACACTAACCAGAAGGAGCCCCAGAAAAAGAAACATCTATCTTGAATCCTCTTTCTTTTCAATCAACATGGTGTGTGATGTATTTATGTTGGTGTTATATGAAAGCATGCAAAGTGGTTAGCCGATGACTGCTCCAGATCGAACTCGAGCTCTATCCGTGCACCTCCCCTACTGCAAAACATGTTTTTTTAAAGAAGTTGATTTTAGAATGGCCTAAACCTACAATTTCAGTGCCTATACAGTAGTTGCTGCATCAATGTATACTGCTTAGGAATGATTCCCATGTTTCACCACTGTTATAATATAATGGAGTCCGGCTGTCTCACAATCAAGGTATCAGAACTGGTCGGTTTCATCGAGAACCGATAACGATACCACCCTGATACATATGGCATCAGGGTCAGCCGATACTGACCATTACAAATTCTTTCTTTTTTATTTATTTTTTTTCAAAAAAAAAAAAGAGCCGATTCAGTATCGGCAGTACTGTATCCCTAACAGCCAACACCTTTGGACTGATATCCGATACAGATACTTTATCACAAGTGAATGAATTTCCAATTGTTGCACATTATTGGCACTGATGAAACACAGCTTTCGACAGCGTACTTCTCTACTTCATATCGATGACCTTAATCACAGTTGTCCCACCGCTGAATATTTGTTCATCCTAGTGAAAAATGTTATCACAACCACAATATATAGAAGAACAATCGGTGATTGGACATGAGTCACCAAGACATATGATGGCCGTAAGCACCATAGAATCATTCCCTGTACCATGCAGCAATTCCAACAGGAAATGTTAAAAAGCATTATAGCAAACCCACACTGCATAGTGCTGAGATATGAATGCTAAAATGAATTGAGTAACAAAAATAAAATTAGGAACAAGTCCATAACAGAAAGTTTGGGAGTAGAACCTATAAAGGAGAAAATTATGGAATGTCGTTTGAGTTGGTTTGGACATGTCCATCGGGGGTTGGAAACAGACCCTATATGAAGGATTGAGATGTTACAAGCAAAAGGAAGTAGGAGAATAGGAAGACTAGTGAAGACCAAAAGGGAAGCAGTGAGAAGTGACATAGGATTGCAGAGATACAAAGAGCTTAGCCTTGAACACATGGTATCAAAACTTGGTCAATACCAATACGTATCGGTGATACCCATTCGCTTCATCGAGAACCGATACCAATATAGGAATCAGGGTGGTATCGGTATTAGACAGATAAAGGTCAGTATTGACAGATAAAGGACAGTATTGGCCGATACAGTCTCGGTACCGATATTGACTGATAAAACCAGTTTTCTATAATTTATAACTTTTTTTTCAAAAATAAAAATAAAAATTGACCGAAACGGTATCAACGATACCCTATCCGTATCGACCTATATGTATCGGTCTAAGATGGACTGATACTCGATACTTGATAATGACACCTTAGTTGAACAGAAAAGAGTGCTGAAATAAGACTCACAAAGCTGACCCCAAATAGATGGCATAAGGCTATGACGATGATGATAACCCCAACAATATGTTCTTAATCTTACATCGATTATTAAGGGGTCCTTTGCACACAACACATTTTAAAGTGGTTTGCACCATTGGACCATTTTCCAAATGGTCCAATTCACACTTTAAACATGTTGGCATTTGGATAAAATGAAAATGGCTGATGACTATTGCGCCACAGGCATTTTTTAGTGTAAAACGCCAACGGCACAAAAGTAGATAATACACCTTTATTGAAGTCGTTTTTTAGGGAGGATGCAAGTCCAAAACATAACCTAAATAAATTGACAAAGAATATAAAATTAGTCCATACCTCATATGAAGAAGCTTAGCCATCAATGAAGAGCCATACCTTATCTTTTGGCGACTTCAAAAAAGAGGTATTCTGAAAATTTAATGCGATTTTGATGAAAAAGAGAACGATTAATTAAGCACTTCAGCCATTTGAGAAAAGAAATCAATAAGTTGAGCCCAAACCAATCATAGTTTAGCTATAAAACTTCTGCTATGCAAATGATTTTAGACATGCCTGACAATATTAAAAAAGCCCTTTTCCATAAGAATATAAACTATATATAGAAATGAATTAGTTGTGAGCTTAGATATAAAAACAACAAAGGCCTAAACATGAATTTTGATTTTGTAAGATAAAGCTTCGTAAAAACAATTCCCTGAATAATATATGGACAAGTTAATACCGTTTTTTTTGCAACTCCAAAACTAAAGATTGTGTCAGGGATTCAAGATCTCTTTTCCCACTTCCTCTCACTTGATCTTTTTTCTTCTGCCTCTCTTCTCTTTTGTTGCCTGTGAATTGGATAATCGAAAGTATATTTAATAAAGATATGAAACAACCTAAAATTCAAGCTATATAAAATACTTGAAACTATTAATGGCCAGTTGCCTGCATTTCAAGTGACAAACATCTGGAGTTGTTCCATCATATCATTCAATATTCGTTACCGAGACAAAAGATTTAGAAACTGTTAGGTAAATTACAAGCCCAATTAGGGTTGGCAACAGGCCGGGCTTGGACTTACACTTTTACGATTTTTCAATAGGACTGGCCAGAGCCTGGCCCATTAGTAATAGGTGGCATAAGAGACAAAGTGACATACTGTGTGCAGGTACGGTACGGTGAGCGAGAAAGTTTTAAAAAAAGGGCAAAATACGGGAAAAAAAGGAAAATATCGAAAGCTAAAAAAACTGTAAAATACATGAGACAGAAAAATGGAAGAAAATTGGGAAAAAACGAGATATATTAAAAAACAGTTTTAAAAACCGGTAAAAAACTTTAATACGTGAAAAACACATTTAATACTCGACAGACACGTATTATAAAACAATAAGCGTTTTTTTTCAAAATTACGGGTATTACACGTGTTTGGTATGTTGTGACAAAAAATGTGTATTATACGCTTTATGTTGTCACAATGATAAGAGGCATTGGCATTGGTCAGTGTACCGAGTCAACAGGCTGTGCCTGGCCTACCATGGGTAGGGCTTAGGTAAAGCTTCTGGCATGGTAGACCTGAGTTTGGGCATGAAATTTTCGCTCAATTAGTTATAGGCTAGGCCCATGCCTAAGGGTTTCATATTTTATCATAAGTTTAAGCCCAGGTTCACTCTGCCCAGCCAGCCTATGGCCCGATTTTATGCTTGATTAATAAACAGATTGGGCATGGAGGAGGCTTTCGGGCAAGATTAGAAATCAACCTTTTTAAGGCCCGGTCCGAACTTGGACCATGCCGACCTGTTGACACCCATATAATAGGGAGACAGCTTGGCTCAGGTCACCATAGGAACCTTGGGAGCTGCGATTTGATTCATTCTCGTTGATGGAATGTCATCAAGAACAAGACCCGGATGGCATGCCTTCCAAAAATGCATGACAGCAACAGGACCTGTTGACACCTGTATACTCTTTTTTTTTGGTCATTCTTGACACCTGTATACTCTTTTTTTTTTGGTAATTCTTGACACCTGTATCCTCATTAGATAGTTTGGCTCAGGTTTACCGTATGATATGTGATGAAGATCGCAACCCTCAAATACTATAAACCAAGGAGTAGATAAAAACCTACTAATCATGGTTCACATTTCCGGACGAAACTGATACGAATTGGTTTCTGAAGGCACTGGGTAAACATTGCAATGTATTGGCCCCTTAATGTACCGGCCAAATTATCGGCTGGTACATTGAAATTATCGTTTGTATTGGACGATAATTTCAATCTTTTGTTCGTATCGGATGATAATTGAAATTATCGTCCAATATTTTGGATATTTTTTTCGATTTTTTAAAAATAAAATATCTATCGTCCAATATGTCCAATGTATCAGACGATACGAATGATGTGTATCGGTTTGGGGGCAGAGTGATAGTTACCGGATTTCCGAGATTTTGGCCCATGGTACTAATAACTCCTGTTCATGGTGTCAAAACACGATGATTTCAGCCCCGATTTATAAAATTTAAATCCCAATATCAGTCTAAGAATTTCTGCAACAAACCTGAAATTCTGCTCCAACTACTATTAAATTGACTGCCCAGAATTTTTCTTTTTTAATTGGACAAAAATTCATTAAAGCTAAAAATAGAGGGGTAGTGAAAAACTATCCCAACAAAGACTTAGAGAAACCCCATAAAAGCACTAAGAAAAACCCACTAAAGGAAGCCCTATGACGAGCTGGACACTCTTCACAGCAGAAGAGTTATTGGCTCAAAATCTAGCTCAAACAGAGATCCCCAGCCTCCACCCCTTATGGCCAATTCTGATCCAACTGAGAACAAGTCCCAAGCAGATTTGCCTGCCAATCTTGCGGAATACTCTGTTATTTCTCTCCAACCAAGTGCCAGACAACTGCATAAACACAGATATTCCACAAGTCCCCTTTGATGTCATCAAACCGGACACCGTCCCACTTCTCAAGCATTCTTTCCATCCCCTCCGAGAAATCCAGCTGACCTTAAAGGTACGGAGGACCACCCACCAGAATCATTCCTCCCTAAACTGAGAAGTCACCGACTTAACCCCTTCCCACTAGCCTGAATCATTTCTCCCATCCATCCGAATTCCCCATCCATTGTCACTTGTACCATACTTGGAAGTCACAACCGGCCACCACAACTTATCTTTTTTCCTTCTCACCCAGCCTCTCCATTTCCACCGGAGTGCCTTGTTGACAAGACCCAGCTTCCAGATCCCCAAACCACCTTTTTTTTAATCCCAGGAGCAGATATCCCAATTAAGAAGGTGGAATTTTATGTTTTCACTTCCTGCTCTTCACATAAGAAGTCGGGGACAATCTTCTTGAGGTAATTTGTGAACAGAGCAACGAACATGGACATGAAAAATCGGTAGTGTGCCGAAAGTTGACTTGGTTAATGTTAACCTGCCCTCCGTTGCTCAACATTTTGCTCTCCCATGTGACCAATCTCTTCCGGGATCTGGTAATTACCAGTTCCCACATGTGAGCCTTAGGTTTCCCAACCCACACAGGGGCAGCCCAAGGTACGTCATGGGCAGCTTTTTTTGCAAACAACCAACAATGGTCAAGAGAGATGTCAATATGTCATTCTGCTATCATCAACACCAGCCAATTTGGACTTGTGGAGATTCACCCAACGACCCGAAACAGCTTCATAAACTGTGAGGATATCCTAGAAAACTTCAACTTCATTATTGTGAGCACCACAAAAGACGATAGTGTTGTCAGCATATTGGAGGTGTGTGCTGGAGGGGCCACCTTCTGCAACCTTAAATCAAGCAAAGAAACCCAGATCAGTGCACTGTTGTAGCAGACCACAGAGAGCTTCTTCCACGATGTTAAAGAGCATAGGAGAGAGGATCTTTCTGCCTGAGACCTCTCGAGGTTATAAAATAGCCTCCAGGTGACCCATTCACCAAGATCGAGAATGTAGCAGACCCGTAACAGCCCTTTATCCCTTCTCTACATTTGACACCAAAGCCCAGCATGCCCATCCTATAGTGAAGAACATGATTTTAAAACACTAAAACTCGACTTGACTCAAAAGTCAACTGAGTAGAGTTAACCCGTAGACTTGGATAAACTCGACTCGCTCCGACTCGGTAATTTGGTATATATATATATATATGTAGTATAAAAATAAAAATATGTTACAAGAGAAAAGATGTGTTGAAAAAATGGGTAGTTTGATACTTTTAAAAAGACAGGGTTTCTAAAACTTCATCTCAGGAAAATATTTTATATATAAGGGTAGTTTCTGAATCCTGATTGCATTTGAAATCCCGACGAGACAAGTAACTCGGCCGAGTTAACTTGTTGACTCGCTGAGTTTTAGAACTATAGTGAAGAAAGCTCTAATCCACCCGATCATAAGCCTTTTCCATATAAACCTTGAAGACGATCGCCAAAATTCTGCTTTTATGTACTGAGTCAACTGCTTAATGAGCCATCACCATAACATCAAGCATTCGTTGACTCGGAATGAACGCCCCTTGGGGATTAGAAATAACATCTCCAATGACTTTGAGCCTGCCAGCGGAGACATTGGCCAAGATCTTGCATGTGCTCCCTAAGAGGCTTGGGCCTGAAACCTCTCAAATCTTCGGCTCCATCAACTTTGGGGATAAGAGCGATGAAGGTGGAGTTCATACTCTTCCCCACCAAACCATTATGATAGAACTCCGTCATAAACGCCATGATATTGTACTTAACCACCTTCAAGAACTCCTGGAAAAATCCCATGGAGAATCCATCCGGACCCGGTGCCTTGTTTTTACTCGAAGAAAAAACATCCTTCTCAATCTCCTTAGAGCCTTTTCCAGCCAACTACTTTGGACAAGGGTGAGGTGCTTAAATTGGAGGTTGTGCAGCACCGGTTTATTCCAGTCCTCACTTTTAAATAGGTTTTCATGGAACTTGATAATATTATCAGCAATCATCTGCCCCTCTATGTATCACCATCTACCATTAAGGAGGAGATAAAATTTCTATTCCTTCTCCCATTTGCAACCGAATGGAAGAATTTAGTATTCTCATCTCCTTCCTTTGGTCATTGAGCCTTACATTTCTATCTCCACCAAGGATCAAAATTTCTGCCGAAATGACCGAAATTTCGGCCGAAATTATCGGTTTCGGTCCCCACCGAACGATAATTTGGGACCAAAATTTCGGTCATCAAATGTATGGGAATGAAATTATCGGCCGAAATTTCGATTTCGGTTCCCTCCAAAACCAAAACGAAAACCGAAATTTTGATCATTGGTCTCCACAGTCTCTTCCTCCAAGCATTTTTTATTGAAAACCAACTTAAAAGTTGTGCAAAGATCCTACTCTTCCCCGCTGAGTTGTGTACTCTCCTCTAAGAGGTCAAGACCCCTGATCTCAGTACGAATGTTCTCCTTTATTTTGGTTTCAGCTTCAAGGACCAAACATCCAAAGCAGTTCACGTGATGGTGTCCTTATTCCACCATTGGCCAACTCTCACTCTTTAATCCTCATTCTTGAGTCACATGTTTTCAAATCTAAAAGGACCCCCTCCCCCTTCTCTGTGCATTTTTATGGAGGATGGGGATGTGATCCGAAGTAGTATGAGGCAAACCCTCGACTCTGCATGATGGTAACGCTCCATCCAATCCGCAGAGCATAAGTATCTATTCAAACTACAAAGGGTTGATTCATCCTGCAAATTGGACCATTTAGCATCCCCCCCCCCCCCCTTCCCATATGTTAGAGATAACACTAAGCTAAAACAATTATCTCTCTTGTTATCATCATTAGGCATAGACCCCAGTAAAAACCCAAAATTTGCCCAATTCTCTGTCATTTAGATAGACTGAGAACTCCCCAATCTCAAAATCATTTTTTTTCCAATTTCTCACTTTTCCTAGCCACCAATACTCCTCTTGAACCCCCAACAAACTCCAAGCAATCCCAATCCCAGCTCTTTACACCCAGAACAGAGCTGCCTTTTTACTGTTAACTTCTTCCCACTTAGTTTCTTGGAAAGCAACAACATCTGGCTTAATAGACTTCACCAAACTTTTCACCACTGCCCTTTATCCAATCGGGTCCCCAAACCCCCTCACATTCCACTAAAGGATCTGCATAAAACCACAAAGACACCAAAGCCCCCAACAAAGAGCAAGCAGCGATGTTACTCATGCCCCTCTCTCTCCTCCTCTCCCTTCTTCCTCTTCTGCTTGGATTTGGAATTCAACACCCCTCATTGTACCTTTGCCAGTTCTCTTTTCCCTTTGATTTTGAAACCTCCCTACTGCTGCCCTCTCTGCGTTTGGATATCCTCAAAAACAGCCATCAAAGCCCTTTTTGCCCCTTCAAAAGTCAATCCATGCGCTCGGCTATACTCAATCAGCTTCTGCATGTTATCTTGCCCAAATTCCTTACTACTTTCTGCACTACTGTATCAATAATATATATATGCCCTCAATAAAGAGCGAGCAGAGATGTTACTCATGCCCCTCTCTCTCCTCTCCTTTCTTCCCCTTCTGCTTGTATTTGGAATACGAACATCCCCCATTGTAAATTTGCCAGTTCTTTTTTCCCTTTGATTTTAAAAACTCCCTTTTGCCTCTTTCTATGCCTTTGGATGTCCTCAAAAGCAGCCCTCAACGCCCTTTTTGTCTCTTCAATAGTCATTCCATGTGCTCGGCCATTCTCAATCAGCTTCTGTGTGTTATCCTGCCAAAAATCTTTACTTCTGTACCACTGTATCAATAATCTCTCTCTCTCTCTCTCTCTCTCTCTCTCTCTCTATATATATATATATATATATATATATATATATAACAAAATATTGTAGATCAGCTTGTATTCAACAAATAAAATTGAAGCTTCATCACACCTTGAATCATAGGACAATCGGCAGTGAACAATCGTATGGCAGTAGTAGGCAATGGAGAGGCAACAACAGATCGCATGCATTCAGATTGGGCAACAATAGATGTTCAGAAAATTCTGTCACAAAATCCCCAGATAAGACAGGGTCTCAAAAGACCTGATATCCGGCAGTCAATGACGAGGATTAAAACCCTTGAATCTCACGTTAATGCCAACTTAAAAGTCTCTGTACAGGTCCAAGGATAGAACCCTCGAAAACCAAAAAATGTTTATTCCAACAAAAAAACACAGATCATAACTGTTTTCCAGAGTTTACAATATATGGACAAGTGAAGGAAAGAAACTCCTAGTGAGTTTCTTATTAAGACTCTTCTCCTACTTGAAGTTACCAAGTCAAAGATCAAAATTTCAGCCGAAATTATCGGTTTCGGTCCCCACCGAAACGATAATTTGGACCGAAATTTCGGTCCAAATTTGTATGGGATCCAAAATTTCGACCAAATTTTTGGTTTTCGGCCGAAATTTCAGTTCAAATTTTTGGTTACGGTCAAGCCCGAAACCGAAATTTTGATCCTTGTACCAAGTAAATAATCCTAATTTCCTAATTTTACTGCTCCTAGACCTTAGGAATTAAAAATAACTAAGGAAAGAATTCTGCCACTTAAAATCACCGAGAACCTCCTATAAAATAGGGCTTGAGATCTCAAAAGTTGAGATTACCAAAAGCTATTCTCAGTAATCTTTTCCCGAGAATAAGTGGTTCACGTGATCACTTTAATGTGGAACACATGGGCCCTATTTAAAACCCATTTTTTGTCCTCTGTTTTGGCCCATTTCAGGGCCTATTTGGCATTCAGATACATGGCCCATTGGGTCTTAATTTTAGACTTCCCTTTCTCCTTAATTTCTGCCCCCCCTTAAACCCGTGAAGTTTGAGATACCTTCAGCCCTTTGCCCACTGTTGCAGTCCCTAGAATTCTGGAAAACCTGAAGCTATTCCAGCCCTTTTTCATCCCCATTTTGACACCGATAACAACCTCAGACCTACCCCCCCCTATGATGCAAGTAATAGAATAACCTAAAGCGTTGCTATCGTCCATGCTATCTAAACCATGAATTGAATTTGCAACATACGTGGGAAATTGATTTGTAGGACTAATAGGACATCAAGAAACACTATACCAAAATAAAACATGAGAGTCAAAATTAGCAAACTTCAGATATGTGTGTATAATTTAAACTCCAATCCTCATCACATTTCGCCCTGGAATTAGAGCTGTGTAGTAAGACATGTTATAGAATTTTAGAGAGGGTGCAAATTCATATAAATAACATATGAACTGGGTAATATATAAAAAGGCCATTACCCAGTGCTGGTCCCGCAAGTACGGGGGAGTGGACCGGCGTTTTACACACAAAGTGACTGCTCTCCGGACTTGAACCTGCGTGTAGAAGAGTGACAGCCCAAGCCTTTTACCATTGCACCAAGCAATGTGTGACGGAGGTACACAACGTGGCTACCTGGGCCATCCGCAGCGCCACTCGGGCCGCTTGTACTCTGTGTAGAGGCAATGGTGACTTGGTGCCTGGGGCACGCAATGTGGTGCCAAGAGGGCACGTGACATCTTGGTGCCGGAATGACACGATATGTGGTGTCAGGAGGGCACGCGACATGGGGCCAGGAGGGCCTCACAACGTGATTGCGACACGATCGCAGGGGAAGACGATGCGGGGAGTCACGGACATGATGGCTGAGGACATGACACTGTATGCCACGGGCAGGAGGCGTATGCCATGGGGGTATGTCAAGCCAGCGTGTTTGAGGTCCTCAGGTTGTTTACCCATAGATGATGTTTGGACCATCTATGTGGGAGAGGAGTTGGATGAATGCCTTCCACCCACACGGGGCTTTGCGTCACCAAAGGGGGCGCAAGTGTCTCCTAGGCCTGAAAGGGTGGGCTTAGGACGTTGACGCAACGATGCCGTGTGGCACCCAAGGTGAGGTTGAGGTATGGCCTCGGACTACGCGTCACGGTGCATACAGTTGGGCAACTTCATGAGAGCACTTGAGGGCTGCATGGAACTCTGTAGAGCATGGCAGCACGAGGGTCCGATGCGACGTGTGCTGGTAACTCGGAACGCACACGAAGTGGGCTTGGTTCGGTATGTCAGCAGGACATGTTGGTATGAGACGGCATGAGGCGCGGCATGCCCTTACTGTTGCGAAGCGAGGTACTTGTGCAGGGCACACAAGAGTAAAGCTTGAGCTGGCACGAAAGTGCAATTCGAGTGTGTCATAAGGGGCACGATGTATCGGGATGGTAGGCCTTGGAAAGAAGGTAACCACGAGAGGGAGTTTCCGTCCTCTCGGCGGGTGGCATCAGAGTCTGATAGGGGGATTGGTTGGTTTCGTCGCATGCTGCAGCGAGGCACCGCGCGGGTTGATGGCGCGTTAAAGGACACCCCCGTGACAGTTGGTATCAGAGATATGGCTGGCCTAGCTTTGGAAGTTAGGCGCCGCACACGAGGGCACGTCAAAAGGAGTGACTCCGTGACAAATGACCAATGGGTTTGAACGCATACGATGGGTTCGAACCCCAGATCACAAGCCATGTGGCACGTGATTCCAAAACAACACCCATTTTGGGATCATGTGCCATGGGTATGTAATCTATAAACAAAAATTCAAGAAAAAGTTTTTTTGGTGGGTCAAAACTATGGTCAATGTTTGGGAACTACCTACACATCTTGGTGCATTGAATTTGTTCCCCCTTTGACCTCATTTTGGACAGTGTATATGCATCGGATCATGCCCAAATTTTTTGGGTGGCCTTTGATCGTCCTTGGGCAAGTTGTTGTAGAATCCGATCCCTAAGATGGATACTACATGGATCCCAACTGAATCGAACCAAGCGCTCCAAGGTGGATTTTGAGCCCATAGTGCCTCATATATATATATATATATATATATATATATATATATATATATATAGGCAAGTTGCCATAGAACCCAATCCCTCGGATGGATGCTACATGGATCCCAACTGAATCGAACCCAGTGCTCCGGGGGATTGAACCCATAGTGCCTCATATATATATATATATAAATATATATATATATATATATATATATATATATATATATATATATATATATATATATATATGTAGCATGTATCCCAACTGAATCGAACCCAGTGCTCCGGGGGATTGAACCCATAGTGCCTATATATATATATATATATATATATATATATATATATATATATATATATAGCTAAAACAGCATCAGCAGAATGTCCTTTTTTTCAAAATCTTTCTTTCTAGGTAGAACATGCCCGGCATATTATGTACTTACGCAAAAGCAGTATATCCAGCACCAGCATTGGCAGCAGATAAAAGTGCTGCATGTGCACTAGCAGTAGAAACAGTATCTTGACCTCCAGAGTGCAAAGGATTTCTTCTATCTCCATCCACCTAAAAAACCAGAGGAAAAAGATCAGATGGTTCAAATTCTATTCATCTCTTACAGATAAATTGTGCATTATCTTCTGGATAAGTGAAGACCTTATCCCACTTTGTTTTCTTGTTCTGCCTACTGTCTCTCAAAATAGCATCAGCAGCAGCTGAAACAGAATGCAATCCACTTGTATCAACAGCTGTAACCCCTGCAACTGGCACAGTTCACCAAGAAAGGTAAGCAATAAGAGGTTTGGACAAGAAGTAGATTTCAAGCCAGACATTGTAATTTTGTAACCAAGAAACTTTTGCAAGCAGCTTTCTTTAGAGTCTTCCAACATTTCAAAGGGTAGCTTTATTAACACCCACAGAATCTTGGAGGGCACCTATGCCAAAAACCATTAACTACTTTGAATCGGACGATGGAGATCGCTATTCACCCTAATCTTCCACACAAGGGATATGGAGACCATGGGCGTACCATCAGGCGGTCAGTTTTTTATTCCACCTGGCACAGATCCCAAAAGGTGGCCCTAAAATCACATGGACCCATCAAACTTAGACGTGATTTTAGGGCCATTTTGGCATCTGTGACACATGGAATAAAAAACTGACCGTCTTGGGGAGAAAAACGATCTCCATCATCTGATTCGAAGCATTCAATGGTTTTTGCATAGGTGCCCTTCCAGATTCCGGGGGTGTTAATAAAGCTACCACATTTCAAAAAGAGAAGTAAAATTTTATTTGCTTTTGTATTCAGTGGAAAGGGAACTGTCATGGATCTCATGACTGAAAGATGCTTACTCCTTTTTGGAAGCTAAAAGATGCTTACTCCTTTTTTAAAAGAGAGTTATATAACGGTATTTCTGGAGCTAAAAGATGCTTACTCCTTTTTTAAAAGAGTCAGACTCAAGGTATCTAACACGGGATCAGTATTGGGTAAAGGTTCATGGAGGACTGATATGTATCGGCTGATACAATTTTTTTTTCTTTTTTTAAATTGAAACAATTTTAAAAAAAATAAAAATTCAAGGGGCTATCGTCCAATATCCGATACCCGATACGTATAGGGCGATACGGGCCTGTATTGGCTGGTTACCGTTACCAGATACCGATACGACCCTGATACTAATATCGGGGTGGTTTTCCAGCAAAGCTGATACGTATTGCTGATACGTGTCGGTGTCAGCCGAGTTTTGATACCATGATCAGACTAACACTCCATATACGTGATTATAATGGGAAGCAAACATCAGAATGTATGGAAACTTTTAGCACCTTGAACCTGCGTGCTTATTTTTGGTGCTGATGGAACCGCTCCAGGTTGAATCCCTCCTTGAGCAAATTCAATTTTCTGACTCCTTTTCCTTTCCTGGTCCTTTCTCTCACCCTCGCGCTTCATATCAGCCTCTTTTAACAGAACCCCAAAACATTAGCCAAGTGAAACTAAACTTCGACGAAATGTTACACATGAGATGCATTAATAAGTTGCCGCAGGAGCATTCCTAGTATGTATTCCAAACTTGTATTATAAGAGTAAGGTAGCTAATATTCCAACCAGTGTTACATGGACGCGTACACGGGTGCCAAGTGTTAAGGTGTCATAGATATTTGACACGACACCGTGGCATGGCCTTAAGAAAAATAAAATTAAAAAAAAAGTACAACATATATAGAAAAAAATTGAAGGGAGATCTTAGAGAGCAAATTGAGATATATAATGACAAGATACATAATGTATGTCAACCTAACTAAAAGTGCATTAATATTATACAAATCGTTTCCAAGGACCCAAGATTTTTATTTTGTAAGTGACAAATACTTTTAATTTATTTTATAAAACAACAGTTCATTTTATCATGTCAAAACGAGGATCACTTTGATGGTATTATGAGGTATTTTCATAAATGTCTAGAAGTATTGTGTTGTGTTGAGGAGTGTTCAAGTGCCACCAACTGTCGCACGACAAAAATCACAAAAGTAAAAGTGCCTAGGTAACACTGATTCCAACTACTAAAAAATAATATGGATGTTGTCCCCAAATAGTTGAGTAAATTATAACTATTTCTTAATAATTAACCTCTTATCCAATCTTACCGTTTCTAGTATTGTATTTTACTGCATTTTATGCATCCACTCAATTTTAATTCTTGTGATGATTTATAGAGAGTTAATGCTTCAATTCTTGTGATGATATATCAGGCGGAATAATAAGAGGTAAATACCACAATTCAAAATATCGGAAAACCAATATGTATCATCCAGGGCCTCTGGACAATTACATATCGTCATATTAGCCTATACATTAAAATGTATTGGCGAAAATGTATAGTTCTGGTACGCTTTTGTTTTCAAAAAAGTACAAAAAATATAAATAAATAAAATCAGAAATTTTATTTTTATTTTTTGAATTTTTTTTTAATCTTTTGTCATACTTTTGAATGGATTATTATGGGAAAGCATGCAATATTGTTTGTTCTAAATAGATAAAGCTGAAATAAATTGCCGGGAGAAATTGTTGACTTCGGGTGGTAGATTCCTCCAAAAAATAATATCCGTAGGTTAGGGATGTGCTAGGGGGTTTGGAGAAGAGAAGCAAAGAGAAAGAAAGAGAAAAGCGAAAGAGAGAGAGAGACAGTGGGGGGAACTGTTATCCACCTATGTCATCATAGTAGTCGCTTTTGTCATACCCATGAGGGTCAAACACATCTTTACTGAAGCAAGTCCCAATCTGATCGATATCTTGATACCTCACTGCATGCTGCAAAAAGTCAGGGTTCCGATAATCCTTTCTGTTTCGCAGATCACTATTGAAGCTTTTTCCGGCTCTTTTATATAAAAGAAACTTGTTTATTTTTTCCTGAAGAAACAAAAAATGGAACAAATGAAGAAAACCAATATGCATTACGATAAACTGCAAATAAAACTATTAACATTCAACTAAGTTCAATATTTTTATCAGCGATAATAAATAAGCTAAGCTTTTTTACAAAGAACAGCTAAAATGAGAAATCTAAACCAATGATTACTACAGATGGCATCTATGAATCAGTTACTACAAGTACAAAAAATTTACGTGAAAAAAAAAGATTAAATAGTCATGGAAACATGGTGAATTGTGGTATAAAGCAGAAGCAAGTCTTAAAGCAGAGTTGCAGTCTCAAGCATAAGCCCAATAACTCATCTAAAATGAGAACAGCATAAGCCCAATAGCTCAAGCTAAGCTTTTTAACAAAGAACAGCTAAAATGAGAAATCTAAACCAATGATTACTACAGATGGCATCAATGAATCAGTTACTACAAGTACAAAAAACTTACGTGAAAAAAAAAAGATTAAATAGTCATGAAAACATGGTGAATTGTGGTATAAAGCAGAAGCAAGTTTTAAAGCAGAGTTGCAGTCTCAAGCATAAGCCCAATAACTCATCTTTCTAAAATTTTCAACTCACCAATTGACTTTAAAAAAATCTCAATTTAGTAATTCCTGTCCTAATTAAAATTTGTAAAAAAAACTTCTTTTTTATGGGTGCTGGGGTCGTACCTGTGACCTTAAGGTTGCAATCATAGATCGAAATATCGTCCGATATGTATCGGTTTTGGACTTCGACGATACGATAAATTGGGTTTTTCTTGGCCCCCTTAAAAAGCAGTCAAATTATAGTTCAAATTATCGTCCAATGTATCGGACGAAAATTTCAAATTATCATTTTTTTTTTGTCTTTTTTTCTTTGGAGAAATACCGGAATGTATCATCCGGAACTGATATGTATCGGTTTTGGGGCTGGACAATACGAATCGAAAATCCGAGATTTTGATCCATGGTTGCAATATCAACAGCTTAGTGGTAGTTAAGGCGTGTGGCGAGGTCATGGCGAAGAGGCACACTACGCCATTGGCGAGGCCACAGTGAGGCCATGGCAAGGCTATTTATTATTTTTAAAACTTTTTATTTCATTTATTAATTATTAATATTTTTTATATGTTTTATAGAAGAAGAAAAAATTCAACTACTTAAGCATTATTCTTTGATTCTACTTAGGCAACATTATTTGCATATGTTTTGGTTGGCTCGCTTGGACACGACGCAAGGACCACTCGACCATGATGGAGGTTTTGGCTGGGCTTGCTCCAAGTGCACGCTGACCGTTGACGTGACCTATCTTCAATTCTAAGGTGATGACGTAAAAAAAAAGCTACCAGGGAGAGGAGAGAGTCAAGAATTATGGACTTTTAGGTTTTTGTAAATTGTAATGTATAATTTAACTTCTAGGTTAACTTGCAAGTTAACTAGTGTAAGTTATAACAAGGTTCTAAGTTTTAAGTGTCATAACAATGTTATAACTTATTCCCCTTAAAAAACACCTTGTTTATATTCAAAACCCAAATAGGGTATATAGCAATGCAATAGCGCTATGGCATCGCTATTTCGCCAACCTCGCTATTTGGTTTCGTATGACGTTTCCCATTGCCATTCGCTATGGCGATGCCATGGCGAGGCTATAACGTCTCCTTGACAGCCACACTTACCATTGTGAGTGTGTCTACCACCTATGCCCCTGACTTGCAAGATTATGCCGAAATTTTCACAACTTTGGGTTTGAAATGGCTTCCATATATTGTTTATATTCTTTGGAGTCTCCCCTAACGATTGAATTTTTTAGAATATGGAATTAAAGGAATAATAAAATTCCCGAAATAAGGAAACAGACAGTTTGTCAATTTTCAAGTACATATCAGAGGCCATGTCATTGCATGTGGTTTAAGATGCAAAGATTTCAGTTTGTGAAAATGGTTGGTCTTTATAGGTAATGGATAGAAGTCACTTATATTGATGAACAAGGTGAGAGGATTGTGGAAAGATGGATATTTCTGCCTCTAGGCATTCTCAAATTGAAACAATGATGGTTGCTCTTGCAGGAATCTCAGATTGAGGAGCTGGGAATTTGATGTGTGAATGTAGCATTAAAGGTGTTCTCAAGATCCATTGGCTGAAGTTCGCGTCTTCTTCACCAGTCTACAGTATTGGGCTTAGTACGGTTACGTGATATGAACATGGATTTTTTGGGGAAGTTGTTATGGAGCATAGTCACAAAAGTTTCTAACTTTTTCTTTATCACCGATTAATCGGCTAAGTCGCTACTCGGTCGATTAATTGGTGATGTTTGAAACGTGGTCCGATTTTATTTTCTTCTTTTTTGCACTTAGACTTAAGGGGAGAAAAAATCTTTAGGTTTTGTACTATTTTGTTTAGTTTGTTCATAAAATAACCTTGTTCATTAAAATTTTAAAAACATTATTTTTAACTTGAAATACATTATAATATACTTTTTAGATTATTTTTTTCCCCTGATTGTTTCGACTTTGACAAACTTTGACCGATTTTTCCCAACTTAGACCCTTGCCGATTTATTGTTGACTCTTGACTTTGTGACTATGTTATGGAAAGTGGATTTGAAATGAAATAATCTGCGAGTGCAAGTTCCTATTGGCAAATATGGTAGCTTCAACAATTGGTGGAGTCTGAATAGCAGAGGACGTAGAGGGTTGGCTTCGAGGAAGTGATCAGTTCGGTTGAGAAGGAATTTCATCAATCCATCAGGCTCAATTGGGGAGTGGGAGCTAAAATCCTTTTCTGGGAGGATATTTAGGCCTCGAGAGGAAGCCTTAAACTAGATTTAAAGGCATTACAGTAAATAGTGAACCAGGAAACTCTCTCAATTAGTATTATGTGGGACATTTGGACTAAGTGGAATTTAAGAGATAGTGAATGGTGGTGGTGGTGGTGATGGCTGAGATCCTTGACCCAGTGGGGAGATGTTCTCCTAAATATGTGTGTGTGTGTGTGTGTGTGTATACTGTATAATATATATATATATATATATATATATATATATATATATATATATATATATATATATATATATATATATATATATATATATATATATGTACTGTTGTGAGCAAGAAAGAAGAAGAAAAAAAAAACATGCTAGCGGCCAGCCAGAAAATAAAATGCAGGAACCAGAAAAAGAAAAAAAAAAAAAGAGATGATGCAAAAAAAAAAAAAAAAACAGGAAACCAGAAAAAGAAGACAAAAAACCAGAAAAAAGAAAAAAAAAATTGCCAGATTGCCAGGAAAAAAAAAAAGAAGAAAAAATAAATAAAAACATACCTGTTGCTGGAGGGTTTCCAATGCTTCGAAGAAGAAGAAGAAGAATAAACACAGCTCCAGGAAAAAAACAATATATATATATATATATATATATATATATATATATATATATATATATACATAGAGAGAGAGAGAGAGAGAGAGAGATTACAGAGAAGAAGAAAAAAAGAAATGAAAAAAAGCAAAAAAAACCTGCTGCTTGTCGGAGGTTTGCCGCTTGCCAAAATATCGCCGGACCCCCGGTGCTTCAAAGAAGAAGAAAATAAGTTGCAAAATTTTTTAAAAAAAAATACAGAGAAGAAAAAAGAAATGAAAAAAAAAAACCCTTACTGGAGGGTCGTCGGTGGCCGTTGTGCTGTGGAAGACCCGCCGGTGGCCCCTGAGGAAGAGAGGAAGATAAGAGTTAGGTTAGAAAATGAAATAAAATATATATATATATATAAGTATATATAGCCTGCCCGACCCGACCCATTGTCTGCGCCCGAACCGACTTTGAACCCGCCCAAGCGGCTGCCCCAGCTGATTTTTGAAACACTGGTTATGAGAGAGGATAAAGACTTGGTGCTGAGCGGCGTATTTTAGATAAAGATGGAAACATGAGAGGGGATATGGAAATGATCGATTTGTTGGAATACTTTCTTGAAAACTAGTTTTCCTTTGGTTGGCTTGGGGGTTGCTCTTCCTTGGTGTTTTGGATTGCCCTTTCCTTTTGTCTTTTAGTCTTGGGTTTCGTGGGGTGTGTGTATTCTTTGGGTTTGGGGCCTGCTTTTGGCCCCCAAAGGTTTCTGCTTCCTTTTTGAGCTAGTCTTTTTTCTTTTCCTTTGGGTTCGTGATTTAGTTTTTTGTTGCGACAAAGGTATGCAATTTCACTTTTCCTTTGATGTAATTTGCAATTAGCAATCAAAAAATAGAAATAAAAAAATCCCACTTTGATTACTTGATTAAAGGGAGGGATGCCCCATGAAATCGTATTTGGTGACCTACTATTACTGTTCGACATTTGTAGAAGTTGGCTAAGCGGCTTGTTGAGGGGACATTGGACTTGAGTGAACGAACTCCTGTTTATAACAATGTCCCCTCCCCCCTCACCCCAGGGGAATCGAGCCCCTAATATTAGTCACAACCCAAATTCTCAAGTATCGCATCTCTTCGAGGCTGGAAGTATGCTGATCAATGCCTTTGAACAATCGGAGATCGATTCCACTCTAGACCTTTCTATTCCAACTTCCAAGTATGCAGCAGGAGACCATAGATGGTAGCTAGACCCTAGCATCATCTTTTTTTATATTACAATCCTCAACTCTAAAGTTCCATGGTGTTCAAACAGCCTCCAGAGCACCACAAATGAAAGCCCCCTTTCTGGTCACCTCCAAAGTAACCCATTCATCCAGAATCGAAGCAGAATCATTGTTTCGTTGATTGAAGGTATCCATGGCTTTCTCTACCCCCCACCCCCCCACCCCAAATTCAGCCATGGCTCACTGGTGTACATATTCTCCTTTGAGAATGCAAGTATTAAAAATTAAAATACCCCTGTTTTTCGAAATAACCAATACATTTGGTGTAATGCTTGTCATTGACATTGAACGAAGAGACAAGGACATTCTCGTAGAGCTGGGGTCCCAAATATTGTTTGGTGCCTCCCTGATTCCAGATTCTCCCAAGATCCCTGCACTTTTGGTGCTTGGTTCAAAAGCAAAAGTTGTGGACCTCAATCCACTATTCCCCAAACCACTGTTTCACTCGTCTCCCCTACCAGTTATGTTATTGGGGCCAACTTGATGTGAGCCCTGTTGACATTACAAAACTCTTTCCCTGAGATTGTGCGTTCATTTTCAATATCCTTTGCTTGCTACTTCGAGAGCACCGTGTCACGGGGGCACAGCCGGACACCGGCTATCACGCCTGTGCGGCGCCTCGTTGCCACTATAACGAGGCCAGCGTAACCCTCCATCAGCTCTGATACCACCCACCTAGAGAACGGGAACTCCCGTTCGTGGTTACCTTCTCACCAAGGCCTACCATATCAACACATCGTGCCCCTTACGACACGCATGCCAGCACCTCCGTCCCTCACTTGGCCTGCTCAAGCTTCACCTTGTGTCATGCACTAGTACCTCACCCGCAACAGTAGCATGCAACTTCCCACGTCGTCCCATTCCAACATGTTTTGTTGTCATACAGAACCAAGCCCACCATCGTGTGTAACTCTCGCGACCAGCACACATCCACATCTGGCCCTCAGTCAACATGCACCACAGTATCCCACGTAGCCCTCGAGTGCCTCCCCCTCCTAGCCGACCGACCCATGTACACTGCGACACATAACTTGGGCACATGACAACCTCACCTTAGGTGACACACGGCATTGCCGAAGCAACGTCCTAGGCCCACCCTTTCAGACCTAGGAGACCACTGTGCACCCTCTAGTGCCACAAGGCCCCATGTGTATGGGAGTAGCTCCACAACTCCCCTCCCATATATATGGTTTGAACACCAACTCAACTCAAATAGCAGGAATACCTCAAACGTATTGGTTTGACATACTGCCCATGGCACATGACCTCTGTCCGTGGCACACGAAACCCATGCAACACCAACACCTCCAAGTCGGCTATCCACGTCCACGCGTGTCTAGTCGCTACACTAGCACACCTCCTAGCTCGAGTAGCCATCTACGTCATACATACGAGAGCATGCACGCGACGCAAGGCCAGCACGCCTCCGCGCTCGCGCGTACCTAGCTCCAAGGCTCACATGCCTTCCTGCTAGCCAACCAATCAGCTCCAAGGCCCCCACGTCTTCCTATTGCTACCAAGAGTATTGGCCCCGTCACAACTGGCTAACCCCTCTGATGAATACTCCATCTTCAATCTTTATCACTCTTAAAGATTTTCCCATTAGATCTAACATCAAGACACCCATATCGGTGGCACTCCAACCGCTTGGAGAAATTGATACTCCCACAACTCTTGTAGATCCAATCACCAACTCGAACCACAATAGTCACAAAGTCTGAAAGTCGGGAGTCAGCAACAAATCGATAAAGGTCTAAAACAGGAAAAATCGTCAACGACCGGTTGAATTCGGTCAAAGGCGAAAAAAGTCAGGGAAAATGAAAAAATTCAAAAAAATATAAAAAATATATCACAATATATTTCAAGTTAGAAATAATGGATTTAAAGAACAAAATAGTACAAAATAAGCAAAATCTAAAGGTTTTTTATGAACAAAATAGTACCAAACCTAAAGGTTTTTCCTCTTAAGTGAAAAAAATAAAATCGTACTACATCACAAACATCGCCAATTAATCGGCTGAGTCGCAACTTGGCCGATTAATCGGCAATAAAATCAAGATGACTGCAAGTCGCCGACTTTTTCCTATTTTTTTAAAAATCAGAGACTTTTGTGACTATGCAAGCCTTCTTGAAAGGATTCCCTCTATTCCCTACAGGCTTGCCTTCGTTCGTCCTCCTAACACTTTGTCAAGGAAGGTTGTGTACTCGTATTATAGTTAGACTTTTGTCATTCACTGTACTTATTTTTAATAGCATTTTGTTATCTATCAAAAAGGAAATAAAGTGAGATAATTTGTTTCAGGTTTCACCAGTAAAACTTGATAAAGAAAATTAACGAGAAACAATGAAGAGCCACCAAAACTCTTCGACATTGTCATCTTTCTTGAGAACTTAATCAACTGCAGACGCGCAACAACTCAAAAACCTACATTCAAAAGGAAAAATAAGCACCATAGGACCTTATTTGTAACTTTGTATATGGCAGGTGTTTAACAAATATTAACAACGCAATATTGTATATTTTTTACAAATTCTCTTTACTAAGAAAGATCGTAGAGGGAATTCAAGTTTATACATTTAAAGATTAAGCTGCAAACGAGAAAAAAAATTCGGTCACATCTTTCTTTGTTAGAACCTCAACTACGTCTGATGCAACAGATTTTGGCTTGGTTTACCGACTTTTCTCTTGACGTGGATATTTGTGAATTGTTGACCAGTTTTATGCATAGAGGTATCTAAAGTGATGCTGAAATGAAAAATTTTATCAAGAAATAAAAGTTCAGTGAGTAGCAGTTCGATAAAGTTCACAACATGGGTCAAAATATCGTCCGATACCGGTACGTATCGGACGACGGTATCGGACCTCGGCGATACAAAACATACACCATAAATCGCCTGGTATATGTATCGTTCAATGGATCAGACAATACAGCCAATGTATCATCCGAGTTTTTTAATTTTTTTTTTAAAGGGTCACTCAATGTATCGGCGATACATTCAATCAATCGCCTATACATTCAAAAAAATAAAAAAATTGCACTGCCGATACATTGATCGATGTATCGGCAATACATTCAAAGTATCGGCCGGTACAAACGGTAATAGTCCCAGGCCCTGGACGATATGAATTGGATTTCCGAGACTTTGACCCATGGTTCACAAAGATCTTTTTTCCTTTTATCAGTGTTCACAAAGATGTTTAACTAGGGCACAACGTTCATGTAGCTATCCTAAGGTTGGCTACAGCTTTCACCAAGGGGTAAGTGCTTTGTCTTTTGCATAAATGCTTCACAAGAGGTCTCCACTAAAGATCATCCACTTTGTTCTTGATTTGCTCCAACTGTCATTGGAAAAAACACCAGAGGAGATGATTCATGAATAAATTATCGGCGAGCAAGAGATGCAGACATCTCTGGTCATTGCATATGCATAACGTTTAATCAGTGTGTCCACTTATTTAAAAAATAAAAACCTTCATTGCATAAAGTTGGTAAAGAGGCAACAGGTCACGGAATATATTCTTGCAAACATTATGTCAAACACCAATTTACACGATGTGATTTAATAAAGGAAGCCTTTGTTCGCGCCTACGTGATTTCTGAGGGTGGCTACGTTCGAAACCCACTGAAACCCGTGGACTGCTTGGATTCAAACGATGGAGATCGTTTTTCACCCCAATCTTCCACATGATGGATCTTGAGACCATGAACATACCATCAGACAGTGAGTTTTTTATACCACGTGACACTGATCCCCAAAAAATGGCCCTATAATCATGGAACACATCACACTCAAACGTGATTTCACGCTCCACATGGAATAAAAAACTGACTGTCTAATGGTGCACTCATGGTCTCAAGATCCATCGTGTGGAAGACGGGTGAAAAACTATCTCCAGCAAGCAGTCCAGGGGTTTCAGTGGGTAGGAACCCTCAGAAATCAGTAGGCATGAACAGAGGTACCCTTTAATAAATTCTCCTTTATCTGTTGTGGGATGAGGGCTCCTTCTCCTTCCCCTTTTTCAAACTCCAATATAGAAATCTCTGATAAATGATAGAACAAGATCTATGAAAACGGAGGCTTATACAGTGCGACTAGCGCTTCTAGCAGCCTGATCGGTAGCAAATGAATCTACATTGTAGAAATCAGAGGAATCAGTGATTTATGGAACTTTTTGTTTTTGCTGTAAATAATCAACCAACTTCAGGATCTGCTATTGAGAGAGGATGACCAAGATACTTTGATTTCCTACGTTGTTCCAGTCATCCCAAATATTAGCATTACAAATTGGAGGGAAAAAAAGAAAAAAAAAAGTCTAAGGTTTAGAAGAGTCATGGCTTTTTCATTGTTGGTGAGTGGTGAGAAAATGGGACATTACTTCAGAGCAAGTTGCTAAAAACTGTACATATAAACTGCCAAGTGCAAGTTCGTCATATATGGAAACTTTCAAGTGACAACAACTAACACTAAATCGGTAGTTGGTTTGATAGAAGGAGAAAAATATTGTATCCTTTGCATCTGTATGAGCGATCACTGTCAAATAGTAAATGCTTCATCTAATAACATGGTTGACCAAAAGCAGGAGAACCAACACAAAAGATTTAAAATATTGCAAACAAAAAAATAAAAGGTTACTAATAAACAAAAACTGAGAAACTTCATGAAACAAAATTTATAAACAATAGATATCATATTATAGGTAGTTTTCGATTCTTGCAGAAAATCTTTACCTGCAGGTCCTCTGAGCAGTTGGCCACTGGAGGTGGAGGAAGGAAGTTATTCAATGGATCGACATCTTTTTGTGTTTCTACAGAAGCTATAGGTGCTACTTCGCCCTGAGCATCCTCATCTTCTGTCTTAGTCATAGTTGCACTAATTTCAGATTTGGACTGCTCCAGCTGTTCAGAGGATTGAGGAGGGGGGGTTTGAATGTTTGGGGTTAATATCTGAACGGTTCCTGGAGGTGTTTTTTCATGAAAGTTCCCTACAGATGCATATAAACCCAAAAATTAATGAAACATTTTCTATGTATATTAATTTAAGAGGCATTAAATCAAACGATAAAATTTTCTTCATTACATCAAGCCAATAGTTCAAGCAGTTAATTATTACAAATTTCTAATGACATCCACCACATAGGAGGTTTTTTGAAGGAATAATGGCTCCTGACCGACAGCACCAAATGGTGTTTAAACGGTCTTCCACCGTTAAACTAGAAATTTTGATCTCACACAATTAAAGTGTGGTTTACTATTGTGACATGTGGCACACATTTATGATCAATCTATATTGCCCAGGTGGCAATCCATCATTAGAAATTGCTTCAGCCAAAGAATCATGCTCATAATGATGTGAACCATCCGATTGGCGAACTCTAATATCAGCTATTAAAACTAAGCACAACGATTGGTAGTATAATGCACAGATCGAATGGCTCAAAACTCTCAAAAAATGTGATTTTTGGGCTCATAGCCTTTCACTGTATGATCTATCACTTTGACGGTGTGGATTACCCACATCTTTAACCAATGATGGTATACGATCTTTTAAACACCGTTTTGGTTATAAATGATGGTCAGGAGTGTCGTTCCCTTTTTCTGAAGGTTCTTCAAGGGTTTCAGTTGAACCACTACATAGAAAATTACCATGCAACTCTTAGTTAGGCCCCTTGGACCACAAAGATCTGTTTTTTCTTTAACCACTTAGGTTTTCTTACTAAATTGTGGACATCCGGTAATAGGCCGAGTAGCAATAGTCTGAGTAGTTTGCTTGTAGAACATGTGCTTTTGAAATTATTTGGGTTGTTTGGGGACAGTGAAATGATAAAATCTTCACTGAAACCTCAACCCAAGTTTAATGTCATCACTAGAAAAAAGCTAGGGTTTTAACGTAACGAGCCTTGTCTTCCATCCTACCTCGAAACCGGGTTGAACTATTAGGCTTTCAAACTCTGGTTGAAGAGTCCCTACCAAGGACAGGAGCTATAACGGAGAATACAAAGAAAACGAGCCTTAGGTATCAAACTACAAAACTTGAAAGCCAGACTCATATATGGTAAGCGGTGAGCTAAACCAAATGAAGCAGTAAGCGGTCTCATAACCTAAGCGGATACCAAACTTACTACACCGAAAAAACTGCTTACTAAGGGATACTCTTTCTATTGGAGATACCTTTTTTAATTGTTATCTACATTGAATTGAAAATCTGTATGTATCTAACTAATAAAGTACAATAAATAAAGAGAACTATAAGTTTGTATCGATCATTACTTCACGTCACATAGAAATTATTTTTTTGCAATTGGGAAGGTGGCTAAGTAGACTAAAAGCAGGGGGTTGTAATTTCATTGTACCAGTTATTTGTACCGAGGGCTCTCTCCGCTCCCTTCTAATCACTTAAGATTTCTCTTTTAAAGTTGAAAAAGTTTTATCATCTGTGTCTACTCCTTAGGCATAATATTGTTGCCTACTATCACTAAGAAACTGAAAGAAACCTTAGAAACAGGAGAAGAGAAGACGAAACAGAGGTAGAAAATAGAAACCAACTTCTGAAATCGAGGCCGGGAGGGGGGACAAGAGGGTCCGTAGAAGAGGACTCTTCCCAATATTTGGAAGAAAAGGAGGGGTTGGACAAAATAGATCAAACAGAAGAGATCCAAATGAATGGAAAGGGAACAAAAAGAGGATGAATTCCACAAACTTAGACCAGTTTATGAAAATTCTTATCTTGATGGAAAAAACTCATAAATATCCCCTCTTGACGCTCCAATTCAATAAAAAATCCTTATTCATATAATTGGATGGAACTCATAAAGCATTGGCGCCTAGCCAAACTCCTACCATCCCTCTGATTTTCATCATGCGGTCTAGTTAAGTAATCCATCGGCAAACATGCAGTAATATGTTTATATCTGAGATCTTTTTCTTCCCTCCAACATTGATTTCATATGCCGATCCATCCTAAACTCGTCTCTCAAAATTTGAGGTTAGGATCCGTAGTATAAGAGTGCTCGATCATCGGATTCAAGCAGACCTCCATTGATTTGCAGATTCAAATTTCCACTAACAAAGGAAAGAATGAAGGAGGGGGGGGGGGGGGGAGGAATTTACGAGTTGGGGTAAGATGAGACAGCATTTCGCAATTTTCAGAGAATTATATAAAATCATTCTTTTGCACATTTTTGTGACTCTAAAAGTTATATTTCTTCCAAACAAATGATTTATAGTTTACATTTTTCAAAGTCACGCAAAATCATGACTAGTTGCATTTTTGCATGACATCCGACCTGGCTGTAATAATATTGTATGGAACCCGCCTTTTTAAACTGAGTTGGTATTAAGTGCAAGACCCATGCACCACATGTGTTGCACAAAACAGAGTTCAATACACATGGAACAATTTTAATCAATTATACAACAAGTGGTTAGTTAGATTAGATTCAGCCAAAGGTTGTCATTGATTAAGAACCTCTTGTTAATTATCATCAAGAGCCTTCCAAATGGACGACTAGACCACATATACACGATGGTCGGCATTGAGGCACAAAAAGGTGCATCGATTATAAGATTAGAAACCTCTCACAAGCATGAATTTTGGTTTGGGTTCATCTACATAGTGGCTTGCCACCTAGGCATCTCAGTTGATGAATTAGGCGTGGTAGGTGCACAATCATTGATGACCCATGCACCCTGGTCAGTGCAACTTATACAAATTCATTAAAATTGAGGCAAAATTTTTTATATTAAAACCAAAAGCTATTAACTCTTGATTTTAATAAATTTATGATAACTTGAAATTTAACGTGAAAATATATATATCCAAGACGTTTGATAAAGGTTTCAAATTGCTTTTCATTTACACGAAGATAGAGTACATGTGGCCGAGATGTATATGTAGAGTAACAAGAAAGGATAAAGTTCGAAATGAGTACATAAGAGGAAATTTTAGAGGCACCTATAAAGAAAAAAATAATTACGGAATATAACTTGAGGTAGTTTGGGCATGTTCTGTCACGACTCGAAATTCTACCCCATCCAGAGGACCTAGAATTCCAAGTTATGACCCGCACGCATCCCAGATAAGCTAAGCGAACGTACACATAATCAAAGTTCACCAGCAAATCTGGTTCCACGAAATCCATAAAGATGAAATAAAGGCAGCCATAAATATAAATAAATAACTATGATAAAATCCAAGAAATCCACAAATAAAACGGAAATAAAAGTCGGAGACAAATCCGATACAAGAAACCATAGAGACAACAATAATAGTATCAAATGAACTCAGTATCGAGTCAGCAACTATCAATAACCGGCGCTCGGATTAAAATCAACACCAAAGTCCTCCTGATAACCAGTGGTGTCGCACTCCCAAGGTTCCTGGTACTCGGTGTCCACGGGGTCAACGAAATCAGCACTAATTGGATCAGAATAGCCAACGTCCACCCCGTCGAGATAATCACCTGCATTTGTTTGACTTTCGTGGAATGAGTTTACTCAACCACGTAAACTCAGTGGATACACTATCAATCCACCCCATTCTACTCAGGTGCATTGTGGGTGCATCACGTGAGTGATAATAATAGTATAATCATGGAATCAGAAAGAGAAAATGACAAGCATGCACATATCGTAGAGCTCATATAATAATATAAATGCACGGTCATGATCTAGACACTCATATCCTAACGTACCACATAACATATCTTATTATTCTCGCACATACGTCTATACATCGCATGAGCGTAACTACCATACTCATAAATCCTATACGGCATGTGCCAGAATCGCTACTCAAGCCTACCATGTGAGGGTCACCATAGTAGCCTACCACCATATCATACACCTCATCCAGTCACAAAGGCGGCCGACAAACGTAACTCATATCATACGGTCTCCTAGAGACCCGTCTTAATTGAAGACGTTGTTGCCCTTACGGTGGCTATGTAAGGAACGACACGTACAGACTTAAGTTCTTAATCTTTTACTGGCCTATACAGTGGTGTCTTATTATCGTATTCATAATTTATCTTAACATACTCATATCATACTCTTACAACTTACACCTAGGACCAGCTATAGTGGGACAACTTCACTAAATCACACTTTTCGAGGAAAGGGTTCCGTAGTAACTTGGTTGTACTTCGTGTGACAGTAAAGAGACCTCTCTACCATAGAAGTTCTAAACTACCATAGAGGAGTTACATCCATACATTGACGCCTACATTTCAAGTTTCACGTGACCATAAAGAGATCTCACTACAACTAAGGCCCAAGACTCGAATCTCATATCCTATCATATTAAAACTTGGGGTGATAGGATCACCATATATGCTACCATGTACGAAGCTATACCGAATTCGCACTAACCCTACTCGTCATGAGTTGTAGGGCATGCAAATACGATATATTCATCGCTTCGATACCATCTCAGAGAATCACCATGCCCAAGCATAGGAATGATCTCATACACTCGTGTACATATGACCTAACATCTTCATAACTCGTATACCATGATCAAGATGGAAACATAGAACTATCATACGTACAGAAAAGATTTACATCTAGATTTAGTTATATTTATACATATATTTATTTACATTCACATAAATACAAATATAGAATAGTGTAGTTATAAGTGTGATTTCAATAACGTGAAGGTCAGAGTTCGATTTTCACAAGGGTATCGAATTCTAACTCTTCGTGTTATCGAAGTGGTCGCGTTGAAGCAATAAAAATAATATATATAATTTACTATAATTAAATGCTCAAATTGAAAGATGCAACAATTCTAAATTAGGTAAGTCACAACCATCGATCGAAACATCCAAGTGATTAATGTGCATTAAGTTTTTATAGTGATAAAGTGGAATTATAAGGTAAATAAAGTTGTCTGTTCGGACCAGAATCGATCGATCGATATATAAAATATTCAATTTGGGTTAACATCGATCGATCGGAAGTTGGAATTGATCGATCGATAATAAAATATAAGTGCAATTGGTTTTATCCAAATTCGATTGATCAGCCATAAGAGTCGATCGATCGAAGTAAAGAAACTAATGAATCTAGGACAGGGTTTTATGTGCCCAACCTTTAGAGCAAACCAAATTATATTATTAAAATAATATGGTACTTGAGTACCATTGTCTTACATAAGAATATAATAACTATATAATACATAATATTTCATAGGTATCATAATGTAAGTTAAAGGAACCTGTACTTTAAATATAATATAATATAAATACAAGTGTATTTTAAATATAATATAATATAACTACAAGTGTACTTGAATGTTATAATATAATATATTATATTGTAATCATTATACCTTCAAGTAAGAGGCATTAATCGATCGATCGAACAACAATCAATCAATTGAAGTTAAGGAGTCAGACTTTCTCATTCGATCAATTTAAAATCAATTGATCGGTCTAGGCATCAATCGAACGGATATAGAGTAAAATATTAATATAAATATTCTCGATGCAAACTTGATCGATCGAAAGTGTGAATCGATCGAGTGACTATAAAGTTAATAAATATAGATTCTGATTGGTTCCGCATCGATCGATCGGTTTATAAAAATTGATTGATCGGTTTTAAGTGTTTACGTGGATTTTTTGTCACGGTTCAAAATCGATCGGAATAGGAAATCAATCGATTGATTTCAAAAGTTCTCAAGCCTCTACGGTTCCAAAATAAGATTCAAAAATAAGGAAAAATAAATAAAATACGATTAATTGCAATCACATCAAGGGCTAGTTACATTATTCAATTAAAAACAATATTATAAAGAATATAAAATAAGATTCATCTTATTTAGCCCGTTGATACGCGATCAAACGTACCTCACGCGATGGGATCTAAGAAGAACAAGATGGATTGACGGGTACCCACCTCTTGAAGTGTGATCAGTAGATCTATGACGATTAGGGTGAAAAGATCGGCATTCCACACGATGGTCCGTCCGAGATTTCTCCTTCCTCCTCGATCTTGATGGTGGAAATAGATCATGGTGGTTCCTTGTGGAATAACCAGAAAAAGGTTTTAGGGAAAAGATTAAGGAGTTCGAGAAAAGATGGGTTGAAGAAGAATGGTTGTGACGGCTAGGGTTTCTTAAGAAGAAGAAAAGTGAAAAGAGGTTTGCGTAACTTAAACTTAAATAGGATTTTCTCAAATAGGGTAGGTTCCAATGTGGAGCACTAACACCTTGCACAGTGCAAAACACATCTAGTACCACTAAATAAAGTGTAATAAAAACCAGGTCGTTACATTCCACCCCCCCCTTATAATAATTCTATCCTTGAAAATTACGTACTTGCGGCGATGAGCTCCCGGTACTTCTCTATAGTTTCGGCTTCACGTTCCTAAGTGGCTTCCTTCGTTGAATGGTGTTGCCATTAAACTTTGATGAAGCAAGCAGATTTACCATTGACGAGTTTCTCCATTCGATCTACGATCCGAACAGGCTTCTCTATGATGGTCAGATTGTCCTTGACTTCAGTTGGCTCGATATCAAGGACGTGAGATGGGTTCGGCAAGTACTTTTGCAACATGGGCACATGGAGCATATTATATATGTCGGCGAAGTGTGGCAAAAGTGAAATTTGATAGGCCACCTCGGCGATGCAATCAGTGATGACGTAGGGTCTCGTGTATCTCAGACTTAATTTTCCCCGCATTCCGAAACGCATGATTCCTTTAGTCAGTAACACACGGATGAAAACCAAATCTCCATCTCAAATTTGATCAAACATCTTCTCCTATTGGCATAGGCTTTCTGACGGTCCTGAGCTTCCTTCAACTTCTGACGGATAACTCTAACCTTCTCGATTGTTGTTTGTACGAGTTCCGGCCCAAGCATTTTCTTTTCGCCAACCTCACCCCACCAAAGAGGCATCCTACAGCTTCGGCCATTAGGAGCTTCAAAAGGCGACATCTCGATGCTCGCTTGGTAGTTGTTGTTATAGGAAAACTCGATCAGAGGAAGGTGGTCATCCCAGTTCCCTTGGAAATCTAACATGCACGCTCGAAGCATGTCTCCTACAATCTGGTTAACTCTTTCGGTTTGCCCGTCAGTTTCTGGATGGAAGGTTGTACTGAAATCTAGTCACGTACCCATTGCTTCCTGAAATTTCTTCCAATGCTCAGAGGTGAACTTCGTGTCTCTGTCCGACACAATGCTCACAGGAACCCATGAAGCTTGACTATTTCCTTCAGTTACGTCTTTGCAAGGTTGTCCCCACTATCAGTATTCTTGAAAGGTAGAAAGTGCGCCAACTTGGTCAATCGATCTACGATAACCCATATAGCATTATGCTTCCTTGAAGTTCTTAGGAGTCCAACTATGAAATCCATGGAGATGTTCTCCCACTTCCACTCGGGAATCGGTAAGGGCTGCAAAAGTTCGGCTTGCTTCTGGTGTTCAACTTTCACCTGCTAGCAAACCAGACATTTGAAGACATATTCGACAATCTCTCTCTTCATGTTCAACCACCGGTAATAGTTTCGAATATTCTGGTACATTTTCATGCTCCTTAAGTGCACCGAATATCCAGATTTATGTGCTTCCTTGAGAATCTCATTCCACAAGGTTGCAACATTGGGAACATACAATCTTTCTCTGAATAGGAGGGTCCCATGCGCATGGAAAAGTCCGATTTAGGGCCCTTGACTAACTGTCCCATAATCTTCGAAACTTCGGAATCTAGGGGCTACTCGGTTCTGATACATTCAATGAAGGTAGGCTTGACCATAATACTAGCTCGATACCCTCCTTCACCAATTCTGTCAAGTCACACATCCAACAGAGCAATCTCATCAAGCGGCTTCCAAGCTTTTAGGCGTGCTAGTCGTCCCGAGGATTTCCGACTCAAAGCGTCAGTAACTACGTTTGCTTTACCCGGATGGTAATTAATCGAACAATCATAGTCTTTCATGTACTCCATCTACCGTCTCTGCCTCAAGTTCAGATCCTTCTAAGAGAATAAATATTTTAGGCTCTTGTGATCCGTATAGATCTTGAAGGTCTCACCATATAAATAATGTCGCCAAATCTTAAGGGTGAAGATGACCAATGCCAACGTAAGATCATGAACTGGACAATATTGTGACATGTGGGTCTGGGTCATCACAGAATGATATCAAAGTCGAGGACAGATATGTTATTGCGGACGCTACATGTCATGACGCGTTTTGCACTTTATTTAGTGTACTAGATGTGTTTTGCACTGTGCACGGTGTTAGTGCTCTACACGGAAACCTAACCTATTTGAGAAAACCCTATTTAAGTTTAAGTTACGCAAACCTCTTTTCACTTTTCTTCTTCTTAAACAACCCTAGCCGTCTCTTATTTTTTTCTTTTTTTCTTCTTAAGAAACTCTAGCCATCACAACCTTTCTTCTTCAACTCATCTCTTCTCGAACTCTTTAATCTTTTTCCTAAAACCTTTTGTGTGTTTTTCCACAAAGAACCACAGTGATCTATTTCCACCATCAAGATCAAGGAGGACGAATAAGAAATCTTGGACAGGCCATCGCGTAGAACGTCGATCTTTTCACTCTAATCGTCGTAGATCTACCGATCACGCTTCAAGAGGTGGATATCCGTCAATCCATCTTGTTCTTCTTAGATCCTATCACGTAGGGTACGTTCGATCGCGTATCGACGAACTAAATAAAATGAATCTTATTTTATATTCTTTATAATATTGTTTTAAATTGAGTAATGTAACTAGCCCTTGATGTGATTGCAGTTAATCGTGTTTTATTTTTTTTTCCTTATTTCGGAACCGTGGAGGCTTGAAAACTTTTGAAATCAATCGATTGAATTCTTATTCCAATCGACCGATTCTAGGCCGAGCGAAAAGGGTACACTTTCTTTGCTCAGTCGATCAATCGATTTCCATTTACAATGGATCGATTTTGAACCGTGACAAAAATCCCTGTAAACACTTAAAACCGATCAATTGATTTTTATAAACCGATATCTACGCCCTCTCCCTCAATCCGGGTGGTAGGATTGATGAGTTCGTTTCCTTCGTCAGCAATAGGAGTATTTGGGAGATAGTCGTCAGAAGGCGCCTCAGGGACAGCGAGGTGGGGAGTTATGTGGACTTGCTGAGTGTGCTTTATGCGGTGCAGAGGAACAATTTAAGGACTGATCAACGGTTGTGGGACTTGAATCGAGAGGGGGAGTTCAGCGTCAAAGCTTTATATCGGTAGTATTCGCGCCGACCACTTATCAGGTTTGATGGTAGATGGCTGTAGAAGGAACCTATTCCACTCAAGATCGGGTTCTTCGTTTGGATGGTGTGTAAGGATAAAATACTTACCAAGGTCCAGCTGATTCGTAGGGGGAAGGACGTCCCCACGTTGTGCGTTATGTGCTCGGCCGGGGAGGAGTCTGCGGCGCATCTCTTACCTCACTACCGTGTGGCTCATGAGGTGTGGGGAGCCATTTTTAAAGCTTTCGGCCTGTCTTGGACGATGCCTCGGTCTCCTTACTCGCTTTTGATCAACTGGGAAGCGGCGATGGTGAAAGAGGGGGATAGGGCAGCTTGGAGGGCGGCGATGTTCGCGATGCTGTGGTGTTTATGGTGCGAGAGGAACCGCAGAATTTTCGAAGACAAGTCCAAACTAGTCGGCATGATTCTCAGGGCGGTCTCGAAGTTCGTCACTTTATGGGGTATGTGTGGAGGCAGTGGGGATAGCAGATTCAGTTTTCATTGGGACCCGGGTTAAGGGGAGCGACCCGAGGGGATTTTTTTTGTTTTTAGTCCTTGTCTTCTTTAGTACAGGACCGCTGTTTTTTGTTTATGTGTGGTGATTGTATATGGCTTCAGCGCCTTGCTGGTTTTTTAAATAATCCTCATTACTGATAAAAAAAAAATAAACCGATCAATCGATGCGGAACCAATCAAAATCTATAATTATTAACTTTATAGTCGTTCGATCAATTCACATTTTCGATCGATCGAGTTTGCATCGAGAATATTTTATATTAATATTTTACTCTATATCCGATCGATTTTGAATTGATCGAATGAGGAGGTCTGGCTCCTTACCTTCAATCGATTGATTGTTCAATCAATCGATTAATGCCTCTTACTTGAAGGTATAATGATTACATTATAATATATTATATTATAACATTCAAGTACACTTGTAGTTATATTATATTATATTTAAAGTACACTTGTGTTTATATTACATTATATTTAAAGTACGTGTTTCTTTAACTTATATTATGAAACCTATGAAATATTATATATTATATAGTTATTATATTCTTATGTAAGACTATGGTACTCAAGTACCAGATTATTTTAATAATATAACTTGGTTTGCTTTAAAGGTTGGGCACATAAAATCCTGTCCTGAATTCGTTAATTTCTTTACATCAATCGATTGACTCTGATGATCGGTCGATCGAATCTGGACAGAACCAATTGCACTTATATTTTATTATCGATCGATCGATTCTAACTTCCGATCGATCGATGTTAACCCAAATTGAATATTTTATATATTATATACCGATCGATCGATTCTCGTCTGAACAGACGACTTTATTTACCTTATAATTTCACTTTATCACGATAAAAACTTAATGCATATTAATCCCTTGAATGTTTCGATCGATGGTTGTGATTTACCTAACTTAGAATTATTGCATCTTTCAATTTGAGCATTTAATTATAGTAAACTATATATATCATTTTTATTGTTTCAACGCGACCATTTTGATAACACGAAGAGTTAGAATTCGATATCCTCGTGAAAATCGAACTCTAACCTTCACGTTATTGAAATCACACTTATAACTACATTCTTCTATATTTGTATTGATGTGAATGTAAATAAATATATGCATAAACATAACTAAATATGGATGTAAATCTTTTCTGTACGTATGATAGTTCTATGTTTCTATCTTGATCATGGTATACGAGTTATGAATATGTCAGGTCATATGTACGTGAGTGTATGAGATCATGCCTACATTTGGGAGTGGTGATTCGCTGAGATGATATCGAAGCGAAAAACATATTGTATTTACATGCCCTACAAGTGAAGTCATGGTGACATGGGCATCATGACTAGTAGGGTGAGTGTGAATTCAATGTAGCATCGTATACGATAGCATATACAGTGACTCTATCATCCCGAATTTTAATATGATAGAATAAGATATGAGTTAATATATGAGATTCAGGCCTTGGGCCTTAGTTGTAGTGAGATCTCTTTATGGTCACGCGAAACTCGGAATGTAGACGTCAATGTACGGATGCAACCCCTCTATGGTAGTTTAGAACCAATATGGTAGAGAGGTCTATTTACTACAACACGAAGTACATCCTGGTTACTATGGAACCCTTTCCTCTAAAAGCGTGATTTAGTGAAGTTGCCTCACTATAACTCATCCTAGGTGTAAGTTGTAAGAGTATGTTAAGATAAGTTATAAGTACGATAATAAGACATTGTTGTATAGGCCAGCAAAAGATTAAGAACTTAAATTTGTACGTGTCGTTCCTTGTATAGCCACCGTAAGGGCAACAACGTCGTCAGTCAAGATGGGTCTCTGGGAGACAATATGATATGAGTTACGTTTACCGGCTGCCCCTGTGATATGAGCATGATATGGAGGGCGTTATGATATGATAGTAAGCTACTATAGTGACCCTCACATAGTAGGCTCGAGCTGTGACTGACACAGGTCGTATAGGATTTATGAGTATGTTAGTTACGCTCATGCGATGTACAGACATATGTGCGAGAATAATAAGATATGTTATGAGATATGGTGAGGCACGTTAGGATATGAGTGTTTAGATCATGGTCTTGCATTTATGTTATAATATGAGCTCTACGATATGCACATGATTATCAATTTCTCTTTCTGATTCCATGGTTATACTGTTATTATCACTCACGTGATGCACCCACAATGTACCTGAGTAGAATGTGGTGGATTTGTGGTGTATCCATTAAGTTAAGTGACTGAGTACACTCATCCCACGAAAATCTAATAGTTGCAGATGATTATCTCAACTGAGTGGACGTTGGCATTCTGATCCGATTAGTGATGATTTTGTTGACCCCGTGGACGCTGAGTACCAGGAGCCTTGGGAGGGCGTCGCCGCTCGTTAGCAAGACTTTGGTGCTGATTTTGATCCGAGTGCCGGTTATTGACAGTTGTAGACTCGATACTGAATTCATTTGATACTATTATTGTTGACTCTATGGTTTCTTGTATCAAATTTGTCTCCGACTTTTATTTCCGTTTTATTTGTGGGATTCTTGGATTTTATCACAGTTATTTATTCATATTTATGGTTGCCTTTATCTTTCATCTTTATTTGTTGGATTCACGGATTTCGTGGAACCAGATTTGCGTGAGAACTTTGATTATGTGTATGTTCGCTTAGCGAATCTGGGATGCGTGCAGGTCATAACTCGAAATTCTAGGTCCTCGGGAGAGGGTAGAATTTCGGGTCATGACATGTTCATTGGAGGCCAGAAACAAACCTTGTATAAACAATAGAGGCGCTACAAGCACAAGGAAGTAGGAGAAGAGGAAGACCAGTGAAGAATTAGAGGGAAGCAATGAAAAGGGACATGACGATTTTGAAGTTACAGAGAGCTTACCAGTGTTCAAAAATGAGTAGAGAAATAGGACTCGCAAAGCTAACCCAAATAAATGGGATAAGGCTGTGATGATGATGATGATGATGATGATGATGATGATGGAGCAAAAATTTCAGTAATATAAGTTTCCAAGCATATTAGCACATGTTCATGCTCCTCTGGTAGTCTTCTCATTTCTTTTCATTAATTTAACTAGTGATTAGATGACAAATGTACTACTGGACGTTGTATAGTTGTGGATGCAGTATGTATGTATGCATAAAAAATATCGTATTTATATTTAATTTCTATTTGTTATATGGAAGTCGGTTCCCTAGGATGTGGTAGTTGGGTTGAACCCTTCGACGTAGCCAGTTGGACACTGTGTGGCAGCCAACCCGAGGATTGAATGCCACGACAACTTGCCTTGCCCAAGGTCGATCCCACACCATCTATTTCTCTTTATTTAAAGGATGCTTTTCCATTATTGAATATTGGGTCAAAGTTGGAAAAAGTTCAATGCACCATGTCTGTTGGGGGAGCCTCGATATTTGACATGTGATTTAAAGGGAAAAATCGTTGAGAAATGATTTTTTTCTAAAGCCCTAACGGAACAGATGAGCTGGAGGAGAAACGCCTGTCATTTTTGGATTTGGCCACATGACAGCCCAAATAGACCACGCCGTAAGGTTCAAACCCTACGACCACGTCCTAGGAAGCCTTTTTCCTTGTTATATTCCTGATTATAAAAACTGATGTTCCCTTCCAAATACCTATAAATATTGCAAAGTGTGAATTTTTCATATTCATTTCTTGGTTTGGTGACTGTGGGGGATTATTTTTATGAGAATATTAGTGATGAGTGATGAACACAGTTGAGGAAATATTACCATTAGACCTAAGGTCACAATATTTTGTTAAATGCCAACAGACTCCATAGTCTGTCATATTCTAGATTTTACTCAAGTGTGAAGCAGTAGAATAAGATGTTGATTAACTATTTCTCATTGTAAAACAGCTTGATTCGTATAAAATTATTGTCCTCGGTTGTCTTGGAAAATTTTGGACATCTCTATTAAATTGGCAAGTATGGTTGGACAATGGGACCTTTTGGCATTAGAGACTAACTTTATTATGGATTCTTACTTTTGCCTTTTTGTGAGGCATGTGGAAAGAAAGCACAGAATTTTCATAACTTTGCGTGTGGAGATTGAGAAGATTAAGAGATTCATGATCATTCCTCATCAGCATTTTCAATGCCTATAATGTCATTATTTTGGGGTCAACAAACAAGTTAGCAAATACGAATTGCCAAAGATTATATTGCATGGCATATACTGAGATTATTGATTAAACCATCACAAGGGTCATCCCTTGTGCTTTGAATTTTTTCCAACTTTGACCACGTTTTGAGCGGTGGATGAGATGGTTTTTCATTTTTTTAGGGGGGAGGGGAGGCAAATGACACTAATTCAACCCTAAGTCTCTAACCCAGGGTCTCGGCGTCCCAATGATAATAGTGTCTAAAAGTAACTAATTTCTGAATACATCAGTTTCCTGCATTATCATTTTTTACTCTCACAATCTCATTAAGCAAACTTGAAAAGCAAACCATTATTTTTCAAAAGAAATTGCATAAATTAAACTTGCCTACACGTAAAACATACCGGGAATGGCATGAAACTCCGCATCAGGCATGAAACAACTGGTGCTCACTATCTCACCCTCCTGTAGTTCCATGATTCACACAATAAAAAAACTGATAATAGATTAAACCCTGGTAATTTATCAGATCAATAAACGCATTAAAAAAATAAAAAAGAAAATCAAAATCCTCAATACCTACTTCAGCTTCGGGAGACATGGCCGTTTCATCATGATCATAATCAACGATTGTGAGAGATCCTTTTCTCGATGTGTGAGCATCCAAAGAGCCTAAAACAGGTGGCGGCAGCGGCAGTGACGGTGAGGGAGAAAGCAATGAAAGCTGTGGATGTGGTGTTAATGGCGCTGGACTTTTTAGGGTTCTAATGTCGTCATCGGGGATGGGGGTTTGAGATTGAAAAAGAGGAGTGTTCGAAGGAGCAGATGAGGAAGGAACCGCATCACTTTCGCTTAGGCTTTCGCTTCCATCTTTGTCTTCTTCGGTAAGAGCATGGGGTTCAACTTCATCTTCGTCTTCGTCGACATCCATGTCTTCATCGTTGTACATGGACAACAAAGCGATGCCTTCAGCTTCTTTCTTCTTTGCGGACGCCATGGATTCTGAGAGCAAGAAAAATATGATCAAATTGATGAGATCCAGACTTTGATATTGCTATCTCAAACCTAAAAGCAGTACCTGAAAACACTAAGGTTTCTCCCTCTTTTTGTTGTTTTTTCCGTCTAAGAAGAGGAAAAAAAGAAAACGTGGGACAAATTTTGTACTACCAAATTGATGGATCTCGTTTTTTCGTCTGGAATTGTAAAAAAATTTGTTTGATTTAGGTTTTAGGGGCACTTTGGATTTTGCAATTCCTTCTTTTTTTTTGTTTTTGATAACATGGAAGTGACACTTGGGAAATGAATTTGCAATTCCATGCTAATTTCATGAGAATTGCCTTCCTTTAAAAAATGGCACTTTTCCTGTTTGATAATGTTGTATGGTAATGGGTGCCATGGAATTGCAGTTCCATTGTTTGATCATTCTGTCTAAGAAATAACTTCGCGTGAAACTGGAAAATGGTATTCCTGATCGAACAAAATAATTACAAAACCCACAATCTATTAAACTTGAATAAGCTCTGAATGACAATTTACCATATATTTGTTGAGATCCAACAAGCTGATTTACTTTCACCGTGTCCTATTGTATTGTGAGCATTCAAAGACGCCCGCATAAGACATTGAATTTTTCTGCCCCTAATATTTTATTTTCAATTTTACCGATTAAAAAAAAAAAATTTAATTTTTTATTGGGATTTTTGCATGTTAAATACCAGAGAAATTTTTTCCATAAGTAAAAAAGCAATATAAAATAAGATAAATTAACGTCATCCAGCTGCCGAATGCCCATATATCACAATTAGGGATGGAGATTCGGTTAACGAGGCTTTTAGTTCGGTCCAGCCCGAACTGAAACTGAATCGATGAATTGGTTAGGTTTCGGTTCAATTTTTTTATTTTTTCGAACCGAAACCTGAAATTTTCAGCTTTTTCGGATCGGTTTCGGTTTGGTTTGATTTTTTTTTATTTTTCGTACTTTTAAGCTATTTTTTGGTTATTTTCGGATAATCAGTTTTCGATATTCGCCACCCAAAACAGAAACGGAACTGCCGGAATCCGGTTCGGTTTCGAATCGGTTTCGGTTCAGTTCTGTTTCGCCGGTTTTCGGGTCGGTTTCAGGATTTATGCTTTTTTCCTTGCACCCTTAATCATAATACATTAAAAAACTTAATGAATATTCTAATTATAAACTACAGTTGAGTAATGCCTGGATCCGTGAATAAAATAGAAAAAAAAAATAGCCATGATCACAGCTCAAAACCAGAGATTCTATGGTGCTTTTGAGATAAAAATGGGGAAAAAAATTAATAAATTAAATTACCTGATGGAGCTTCGAAGGAAGACAAGATTGATGCAAACGATTAGAGGAAGACGAAGACGAGATCGATCGTTCTCTGCCGAGGTCCCTGACGCTTTGCAATCGATTTTGGAGATAGATCGTTCTGCCGAGATCGATTGAATCGATTTTGGAGGAAGACGGATCTCCAGATCCCTGCCGCTTTGCAGTCGCTGGAGGTAGACGACGATGAAGAAGGCGAATGAGGCTAAACGCCTAAACCCTAAAAACGCCAAAGATTTAAAACCGACACATATCGGACATATCTGCCCCGTTACGTATCAAATATATCGGGTAAGTATAGGCTAAAACCCCGATATTTATGACGCCCGGGACTAAATAACCCCCGCTTTTTCTTATCTTTGACCCATCAAATAAAGGCAGAAGAATTAAAAAGATAATTATTATTTTTTAATTACATATCCCATAATTGATCAATCCAAAACAAGATTTATTTGTATTAATTATGGCACGTGACAGATAAGCTAGCCATTAGGCGCATAGATTAACCTGTGTGCTCTAACATATTCTCCGCAATGTATATATATACATAAAAACTTAAAATTATTGATAAGAATTACCCAAAGGCAAAAGACATTTTACTATTGCTTCTTATTTATATCTAATACATCTGGGCCATATCGTCCAATATCGTCCAATATCAACAGATAGAACCTCTCTTTTTTTCATGTGGACTGATATGGTACAAATGTTGGCATTTAAAGGGTGAGGGGTCTGACCATAGAGGCACTATCCCAGTGGATAGGCTTCTTCAATGTGAGAAAGTAGGTCATGGGTTTGAATTCGATTCTAGTCTTTCACATTATTTTCCACCCTTGTTTTGTAAGGTGTGGGTGGGATTATGTTACATGTATGTGTGCTTCTGCTTCTCGATTCTTGAGGTAGTCTCGTCCCATATAGGGTACCTCTAAACGTGCCCATGTATTGTCTGAAAGCGCCCACATCCCAGACCCCTTAAAAATCATTGATTCCTTCGAATCAAATGATAGAGATTATTTTTCATCCCAATCTTTCACATAACAGATCTTAAGATCATAGCATACTTATTAGGTTGTCAGTTTTAGATTCCATGTGTCATAGATCCCCAAAAATAGCACACGTCATGCCCAAACGTGATCTTAGGGCTATTTTTAAGGGATCAATGACACGTGGAATCAAAACTAACCGTCGAATAGGTGTGCCATGATATCAAGATCTAAAATGTGAAAAATTGGGGTGAAAATGATCATCATCATTTGATTAGAAGGAATCAATGATTTTTAAAGGTTTGAGACGTAGGCAATTTTAGTGAACTTGTGGTCGAAGACAGAGGCACTCTTCTATATATCAACTTGTGAGATTTAAATCACTCGAGGCCCTGTGATTTTTATAAGTATTCAATTTGGGGGTAAATATCTATTTCCAATTCCATTAAAAGTTCATTTTCCTAACAGATTATTCAAGCATTCTAACTACAAGTATGGGAAGTATCATTTTCAAACGAAATCAATTCTCACGGAACCACATATGGCTATGCCCTCTTCCCTCTGCCATCACCTTCAAACCCGAGATTCCCTCCATATGGAGCCACCATCGCAGTTTAGGAATAGCATATCCGACTTGATCCCATGCATTGTCTTGGACAGGAATGAGTCTTCGGAACCCCTTCCTGGGTAGCTGCAAGCAGTTAACGTTCGACCCGTCTCAGGTTCATTTGCCATCATCTCTGGCATCTAATAACAACCTTCTCGTACAAATGCATGACGGTACGAGAAGGTCGTTATTAGATGCCTAAGACGATGACAAACAAACCTAAGAAGAGAGGAACAAAGTCGTCTCAAGTTCGTTTGCCATCGTCTCTGGCATCTAATAACGACCTTCTCGTACCATCATGCATTGGAGCATCAATCTGAATTGTTAGCTCTGATCTCGGACGATTTGACTTTGTTCTCCCCTCATAATGGTCAATGTGGAAGAGAGGAGTTGGCTAGACTCCCTAAACACTATTATCATAACCCGAAATCCGATTGTAGGTTACCGAAAGGTTCAGTATCAATTAAAGTAATCTAACAACAATGAAAGTGTTTTGTTATTGAACTCCCTCCGAGGGGGTTATAGGTGGGTAACGATCCTTCAAGTCGCACGTTGCTCTCTATCACATCGTTTTAAATGAAGTTTGACCATACAATTCCTCTAATTTGGAATCGGTATGGGATTGATTCAATATGAAATCCTAAATAGTCATTGGCTCAATCTGTACATAGTACATAGTACTTTATTTTTGTCTATGGATGGATAGATATATATTTATCTAGAGATCTCAGCAAGAATCAATATTTTTAAAATTGGACCAGAGCTCGAACCGTAAAAGGGACTAGTTCGGTTCAAACTAGCTCAATTGCGGTCAGACCATAGTTCAACCGTGATGTCATTCATAAAATTGATTAATTAAATTAATTTCTTAAAACCGGACCCAAATCCAAACTGTAGCAGGGACTCGTTTCAACTGCAATCAAACCTCGATTGAACAGTTGATCGCAGTTGAACCGTAACATTATTAATAAAATTAATTATAAAAAAAATTAATTTTATTAATGACATTACGCAGAACACCATCCAAACCATTTGATAAGGCCATGATGTAAAGATCTTTAGTGCATGATATCCTTGGTGCCAATCTTTGGCCATGATGTAAAGATCTTTGGTGACCATCATTTGATTCAATGGTAGACTGTGTCCGATAAGACGGCTTAGATGGCATTCTATATGGTATAGGTCTCAAAAATGTCAAGTCTTTCTTCTTAACCCATGTGCCATGGTACAAACTACAAAATACATATGTATATATAAGAAAACTTTTAAGGTACCTTTATAGTTTATTCAAACTCACCGAAATCTTTGAGTTCACCCACGCTGAAAACCGATTGACTGCTTCCAATTACCTTTATAGTTTATTCAAACTCACCTAAATCTTTGAGTTCACCCACTCTAAAAATCGATTGACCGCTTTCAATTAGACGATGGATCTTGAGATAAAGATTACCGGAGTGCCATCAGACGGCCATTTTTTCATTCCACATGGCACACATCCCAAAAAGTGGGTATCTAATATATTCAAGCGAACCCAATTCACTGGTGGTAGGATGAGTTGTTTTTTTTTTTTAATAAAATTTAAAAAAATATTTTCATCAATTTTATGTTACTTGTAAATTTTATATTATACTATAGAGATAATGGCTCCTTACCCACATTTAAATACCAAATGGTGTTTAAATGAACTTACACCATCAAAACGTCATTTTTTATCTCACATCATTGAAGTATGATTTATCATTGTGTCATGTGGCACACATCTATGATCAATCTAACTTTCCCAAGTGGCAATTCATGGTTGGAACATGTCTCAGCTAAAGGATCATCCTTATAAGTGGATGTAAATCATCCGATCGGTGAACTTTAATATCAGTTATCAAAATTAAGAATAACTGTTGGTATTAAAGTACACAGATCGGCTGGTTCGAATCTCCCAAAAAGCATGATTTTTGGCCTTATAGCCCATCAATTGATGATACATTATTTTGAAAGTATGAATTTCTAAAATTGTAGGTCAATAAATGGTGTAAGACCGTTTAAATACCATTTGGTGTCTATCTGAATGTCAGTTCTTTGTGATATATTATAATTTGCTTTTAATATGTATGAAAATCAAATAAAGGCAGTTTGTAGGTGGTTGTTAATCAGATGCAATTGACTGGGGATTGAAACCCTGCGTGAAGCTTTTTGGCGTACAATATATAAGTGTAGCATATCCGGTACGCCCGGTTTGATAGCCCCGTCCAGTTTGAGTGGTTTAGCGGTCAAACCGGCCCGCTCGGTTTGCTGCAGTCCATATAGAATCAGAGCTTCGACACCAGACCAGACCGCACCTTGGTCTGGTTCCAATTTAATCCGGTAGAACCAATCGGTCTGATCCGATTTTAAAAACATTGACAAGGATCAAATTTAACCTCATATTCTATCGTATGAATGAAACGTATATAAAATTTCAAATTTAAATAAACGAGTTGCTTAACACTTATTTATATTTATATCTTCAACCAATACAAAATTTTCAGGACGATCGATCATGAAGGATCCAATTCTTTCTCTAATAACTAAATAAAATTAGGTTCTTGAATTAGAGTCCCAATTTTAGAACAAAAAGAGTCATTAAGCAAATAAGCTATTCCAATAACTCAAAAAGGTCGGAAGTATCTTTAGGCTGAACTTTTAGATAAAAGGAGATTGGCAAGTTCATGCTAATTAGGGATCCAAGTTTGGCGTACTTAACCGAACCCAAATTTTTTGGTGTTTGGTTCGGTACGCTCCAAACCGAAACTGAACCCATTCGGTTCAGTTCATTTTTTTTTTCTTCTGAAAACAAAACCAAAGCTGACTCGGTTCGGTTCGGTTTAGGGCAAATACCTATATATATATATATATATATATATATATATATATATATATATATATATATATATATATATATATATATATATATTATTATTTTATTTTTTTTTGGGCTTTTTCAGTTTATTCAATCTATCCCCTCGGTTTTCGGTTTCGAGCCACCCAAACCAAAATCGAACAGAATTGAGGTTCGGTTCGATTTGGTTTGTGTTGGTTTTCGGGGCGGTTCGGTCCGATTTGAGACCCTCAGTTTTCGATTCGGTTTCGATGTTCGGTTCAAAACTTGCATCCCTAATGCAAATTCACTGATAATTGACTTCCTTTAAAAGGGCAACCAAGTGATAGCTTTGGTAGATAAAGCAAAGGTTCTGATCCAAATAGTGACCCGTTAAATATGAAATCACATAAAGAATCTATCTTCAGAGATGCAATCCGAGGAACATTTTCCTTAACCTTCCCACAATTGTAGGCTAAAAATTTGTATTTCCGAATGACATCCTCATAAAATGCACATGAGAAAAATCTAGGTCGAGGCTTCTATTGCCTTTTGTATATTAATTAAATTCTAAAATGGGCATTTGTAGCTACTCCATATGAGGGCGATATTCCCAATGAAGTTGAACATCCAAGTTTATGATAATTGAGGGCTTCGAGATGGCATCCCCTTACCTCGGTAGTGATAAGAAATCCATGAATGTGGGGAAAAAGAATCCGCTCCGATACTAAGATAAGAAATTCATGAGCCTAATTCAATCTCACAAAATCGGCTTATAAGGTGAGGAGTACCCAAATTATATATATAATCTAATGCCGCCAATCCCACCGACAATGTCGGACTATTCTAACACATAGAACCTCATAAAACCTTGAAACTTTACCCTATACCTGCATACCAACCTCCAGAAAGCCACAACAGAAATAGTTCATGTGATGCAACTATATCTAGCCCAAAATTGGGATTAAGCCATGCATACGTAATAAACATGCACAGTTTAGGGCCCTAGTTATCAGGATTCAGCTTCTCAAATTTGACAAGGGGGCTGTACCATGCTTGTATAATATGCAAACAAGTAGGGCTGTCAACGAGCCGGGTTTCAGCTTGGGCCTGGCCCAGATGAGCTTGGGACCCATTTTTTTAGTCATTTAATAAACGGGCTGGGCTGAGCTAAGCCCGAATAAGAAATCGGGCCTGATTCAAGCCCAAAATATATCTTTTTAAAAAAACGGGCAAGGTGGAAAATCCAACCCGAACCTGTTGACAGCCATACACACAAGGCAAACCATCTAAGGGTAATATACCCTCACGGTATAAACCTTTTAAGCGCAATATAAATTTTGGTGACTCTTTTTTTTTTTTTTTTGATACGGCCATTTAGGCCGAGACAGCCTCGAAAACCGAGAAGCAAGCACACATACACATATGACAGTTGGAGAACAGTGTGCAGTGTGAGGTGGGAAACAACGTGAAGGACGAGTATCGAACCCATGACCTCCTCCCTCACAATGAAGGGAAGGTACCAACTAGGCTAATGCCTCTTTGGTAAATTTTGATGACTTTGAATTGATTGACTTGTGGACTTTTCCTAACTTTCAAATAAGTTTGTAACTTCTCCAGTACACCACCAAACATCCTTCGAATTGCTTTAATTCATCCCTCTATTATCCATCATTAAAACTCATATTTATCTTCTTCGAAATTGCCGAATCATTAATAGCCTTGATTACCTTAAACTAAACTAGCCATGAGGGCCATAAAGCCAATAAGAGCCCTAACTTGGTTTCTACAATCTTTTATCCGCCTTTTTTCGCATACATAGAGAAATGATCCGAAAAAATTCATAAGGAGAAACTACAGAAAAATTGTTGCATAACCCTCAAGTTCTAAAACCCATCTCGGAGCGATGATCGAAGCACGGGATCAACGATGTTGTGAAATTCCTTCTCTGCCTTATCTTCAATCCTCTCATTTTTCTTTTTATTTCTCTTTGTTTTCACCTCTACCCTAGAACCCACGCCATCTGGCACTGTATTTTCGGTTGACCGGAGTACTACAGACGGCTCCAAGTGTTTTCGAACAAAAGAAAGTGCCGCCAAAATCTCCCTCTTTTCTTCTATTTTACCTTTTTATAGTACCTTTAGCTTATAACCAAGGACTTTCAAAAGAGATGTTTGGACTTTGGGCTACCCGTTATGATCCTCATTTTCAATTTTTCTGACTGCAATTGATTGCAATAAAAGGGGGTTGATTGGGTGCCTCACACCTTCCCAATCGGTACCGGTGTCCTTGCCTAGGTCTTTGAGTGTATACCTGTCAATCGGAGTCAAAATCTAGTACTTTGCCGCTCAACATTTTATTTGGGTTCCCTTGACATCTTATGCTTTGGGTAACAACTTCATTCTTTCATCTATTATCACGAGAGGGTCGCAAGGCCTATGGTTGCACAGATATCATCTCCACTAGGGACAATTTAAACCTCAACTCAAAGTTCAACCTTTTTTAGATAATAACCAAGGTATTAAAATCAGTATTGGTTTGTTCGGGGCCAATACTAATCGGCTGATACCCATACGTATCGGTCGATTTTGTAAAAAATAAATAAATAAATAAATAAATAAAATGTCTCGGTTGAAACTGAGACGTATCGGCTGATACTCGATACGTATCGTCGATACTAATACGAGATACTGAATACGTATTGGTTTGGCCGAAAACTGATACGCATCGGTATCGGCCGATTTTTGATACCTTGGTAATAACTGAGTTAGTTTTGATTTCATTCTACTATCCCTTTGTTTACAGTCACTTAAGGCTAGGGTTGTCAACGGGCCGAGTTTTAGCCCAAGCCCGGCCCAGATAGGCCGGGTTCGGGCCCAAGATTTACCTTTTAATAAACGGGCCGGGTTCGGGCCCAAGATTTACCTTTTAATAAACGGGCCGGGTCGGGCTAAGCCCGAATAGGAAATGGGTCCGGATCCGGGTCCGGACTGCTAAGTAGAAAATAAACGGGCTTAAGTATGTGTTAAAATTTTCGGGCCAGTAAGCCCTGCTCGGCCATGTAAAATTATGCCCTTGCCCCCACTATATTACCATTCAACCACTTGAACGAACTAATAAAAGGGGTAAATGAGTCATTTTACCCCCTTTATTAGTTTATTAATTTATTTAATCTATAAAACGGCTTTGGGAGCTAGGGTTTTTTCTTAATCTATCCTATTCCAAACCCAGCCGCAACAAGCTCTTCGTCTTCCTCTAATCTCTTCTTACTTCTTAGCAAGCCAAGTAGCAACTCTTCTCTCAGGCTCTCAAAAAATAAAAGAAGCTCTTCTTCTCTTACATTCTTAGCCGCAACATTTGTGGACTGTGATCCCTTCTTCTCTCTCTCTCTAGGCCTAGGGTTACTTCACCACCGACGGCTAGCAACGAGCATTACTAGTCTACTACCAGTCCGCACTGTAAGGGTTTCAATCGCTGAAATTCAATTCGTGCTCGACGCCCCACCACTACCAAGCCGCACACCACCGATCCACCACCATTGACTTGCCAATAAGTTTATTATTTTTATTATTATAAATTAGTGCATTAGTCTTTTTTTTTTTTAAATCCGTTTTGTTAAATCAATTTTTTTTTCTGTTTTAATTTGTCTGTTTTAGTGTTTTAATAATTTTATCTCTAATTATTTATTAATCTCGCTATTTTTAAAAAAAAATCTGTTTAAATCAATTTATTTTGCTTAAATCAGTTTAAATCATTTTTTGTAAATTAGTTTAAATCAAATTATTTTAATTCAGTCTAAATCACTTTTAAATCAGTAAGATAGTAAGTAATCTTTGTGATTATTTTATGATAAGCTACCTGATTATTTTATTGTAGTTTTAATTTCTACCTGATTAATTAGTAATCTGCCTATTTTAATCTGTCTATTTTAGTGTTCTATTAGTTTTATCTCTGATTATTTATTAATCAGTCTGTTTTTTTTTTAAATCTGTTTAAATTAATTCTTTCTACTTAAATCAGTTGAAATTAGTTTAAATCATTTTATGCGAATCAGTTTAAATCAATTTTAAGTCAGAAAGTAATCTGTGTGATTATTTTATGATTATTGTAGTTTTAATTTTTGTCTGATTAATTAATAATCTGCTTGTTTTAATCTGTCTGTTTTAGTGTTCTATTAGTTTTATCTCTGATTATTTATTAATCAGTCTATTTTTTTTTTTTTAAATCTGTTTAAATTAATTCATTCTACTTAAAACAGTTGAAATTAATTTAAATCATTTTTTGCGAATCAGTGTAAATCAATTTTAAATCAGAAAGTAATCTGTGTGATTATTTTATGATTATTATAGTTTTAATTTCTGCCTGATTAATTAGTAATCTGCCTGTTTTAATCCGTCTGTTTTAGTGTTCTATTAGTTTTATCTCTGATTATTTATTAATCAGTCTATTTTTTTTTAAAAATCTGTTTAAATTAATTCATTCTGCTTAAATCAATTGAAATTAGTTTAAATCATTTTTTGTGAATTAGTTTAAATCAATTTTAAATCATAAAGTAATCAGTATGATTATTTTATGATTAATTAGTAATCTGCCTAATAAGTTTAAATCAATTTTAATTTCTGCTTGATCTTTTTGTTAGATCTGCCTCACTACCTGATAATTTTAATTTTGTTTAGTTATTTTTATAAATCAGTTATTATTTTGTGTTAGATATGTCAAATCCCTTTGAACTATTTGAGGATCATGACATTGAGGAGATAGAGGCGGTGGACAATGATGTTGAAATCATTATGAGTCCTTCCCTTGAAGGAAATTCATTATCAGCAGGTGGTGTGGGTCCCTCTACCTCTACAATGCCCGTTGATCTAATAATTCCGGCTCCCTCTACTTTAAACCCCGATGAATGCCCTAATTGTAAAAAAAGGAAAAGGACGTCTGTTGCCTGGCATTATTTTAATGAAGTGACAGTGGGGGGAGTCCTCAAAGCCGAATGTAAGCTTTGTAAGACACAATTAGTCGCTGAAAATATTCCTAATGGAACTAGCCATTTAAAAAGACATGCCGAAAAAACTTGTCCAAAAATAAAGAGAGTTAACAATGATAGTAAACAACAACAGTTGTGTGTGGATGGAAAAAGAGTTGGTAACTATAAGTTTGACCAAAGTAAAATTCGTGAGCTAATTGCTCGGATGATAATTTTACATGAATTACCATTTAATTTTGTTAGTCACGTAGGGTTTATTGACCTATATAAAGGTCTACAACCCAAACATAAAATGGTCTCTCGTAACACAATTAAAAAGGATTGTTTTGAAGTCTTCAAAAAAGAGAAAGTAAAATTGTGTAACTTATTTCAAAAAATACCAGGAATGGTTAGCTTTACTCTGGATATTTGGACTTCAAATCAAACACTTGAGTATATGTGTCTAACTGCCCATTTCATTGATGAGAGTTGGAATTTGCAAAGCCGTGTGATTAACTTCCCTTTAATCCCTTGTCCTCACACGGGTCAAGCTATTTTTGATCATATTTTGTCATGTGTTATTGAATGGAAATTAGAGCATAAAATTTCTGTTATAACATTAAATAATGCATCTTATAATAAAAAAATGGCGAAATTTTTAAGAGAGCATCTTACTAGAAGGAACTTACTTCCAATGGGTGGTAAGTTATTTCACATTCGATGTTCTGCCCATATTCTCACTTTGATTGTGCAAGATGGGTTGAAAGCCATTAAAGACACCATTTTCAATATTAGGGAGAGCATTAAGTATATTAAATAATCACAATCCTGCCAACAAAATTTTAATATATGGGTAAAAGCGAATGCTAGGCATATTTTTAGAGGATTATCTCTAGATGTCCCAACTCGATGGAACTCCACATATCTAATGGTTAAATCTACACTTTCATTTAGAGATGGGTTCGCTTGGTTAAAAGAGCGTGATTCAAACTATCAATGGGCTCCATTGGTTGAAGATTGGATTAATGCCGAAGCCCTTTTTGGTTATTTGAAACTTTTTTTTAAAGCTACAAATATTTTTTCTGGTACCAATTAATCAACCGTTCATTTATTTTTCCATCAAGTAATTAAGATTTATATACAACTTAAAAACAAATGACGGATGAAAAGGTTACGTGGGCTCATAATATGGCTAAGCTAATGTTAGCTAAATTTGATAAATACTGGAAAAAATATTCTTTACTCCTCTCAATTGCTGTGGTTTTATATCCTTAATTTAAAATGGAATATTTGGCCTTTGTTTTTGGTATTTTATATGAAGAGAACGGTGATACACATATGAAGAATGTACTCGGTGATTTGACGACCATGTTTGATGAGTATAATATTAAATTTGGTTCTATTGATGATGGTAATAATTGTGAATTACCTTCGAGTATTCTAATCAATGAAAGTGGCCCTCAAGTTTTTTCATTGTGACAACAATTTAAAAATAAGAGTAAGCGTAGAGGATCAGTTACTTTAGGAACAAAGTTTGAATTGGACTTGTATTTAGAGAGCCCACAAGAGCCTCAAACCAAAATTTTTTATATTTTAGTATGGTGGAAAATTAACTCAACTACATATCCGATTCTTTCCCGAATTGTGCAAGATGTATTAACTATTTCCCTTTCAACTGCTGCTTCGGAATCCGTTTTTAGTATCGGAGGAAGGGTGCTTGATCAACCTAGAAGTTCCTTACATCCGGGACGGTAGAAATGCTAATTTGTGATCAAGATATAATACGTCATAATTATGGTGGTGTTGTTGATGTAAATGAGAATGAAGGATTATGAGTTTTTTTTATATTGGTTTTATTTGAATGTAATTATATAAGTTATGTTTATAACTTATATAATGTATAAGTTCTCAACTTCTAATGCTTGTATATTTTCTATTTTATAGGTTATTGAACATGAAAATTTTCATGAAAAATGATTGGAAAAGAGATGCATGGAAGCTATTGGAGATTATTATAGATTTTATAATTTCATTATTGTAATTTATAATTTTTATGATTGTATAATTTCTAAATTCTAAGAACATATTATATAGTCATATTTTTATAATTTTAATGCTTGTATATTTTTTGTTTTTGCAGGTTATTGATTTTCATGGAAAATGATTGAAAAGGAAATGCATGGACGTGATTGGAGATTTTTATGTAGATTATGATTTCATAATTATAATTTGTGATTTTTATAATTGTATAATTTCTAAATTTTAAGAATATAGCCATATGCCCCAAGGTGGCATGGGATATTATTTTTATTTTTATTTTTATTTTATAACAGGGATATTCTATTTTCTATTTCTAGTATGTTAAATGTTTTATTTTTATAATAATTAATTAATTATAGCCTAAAAAAAACTGTTGGAAAAAAAGTTACGGGAAAAAGCTCTTAGCTTAAAAAATTTATTAGTAATCCGGCCCGAATATGGGTCTGAACTCAGGCCCGAACTCGGGGTTTTTTACACGATTTATAACGGGCCGGGTTTTTTTGGGCCAAGTTTGGAGTTTTGACCCGATTTATAAGGGGCCGAGTTTCTTCGGGCCGGGTTCGAGCTACAAAAATTAAAAAACTGGCTTCTTCGGGCCGGCCAGGATAGCTATCGGGCCGGGTTCGGGCCTCCATTATATTTAAAGAAAAAACGGGCCTATTAAAAAGCCCGGCCCTAACCCGGCCCGGTCCATTGACAGCCCTACTTAAGGCTGTCAATGATACAAGCTTTAGCCCGGGCCCGGATGGGCCGGATTCGGGCCTATTTTTTTTAGATATTTACTAAACGGGTTGGGTGGGGCCAAGCCCGGATAAGAAACATGGTCGGGCTAGGGCTGCAAAGTGTAAGGCACGCCCCGGATAGTGGAGGTCCTTATTTAAAAGAAAAATCTTTAAAATGCTTTTAAAAATGACTAGAAACCTGGTCTGGCCCGGCCCAGATAGCTAATCGGGCCGAGTTCGAGCTATAAAATTCTAAAATGGGGCTGAGCCTGGCTTGGCCCAATTAACTATCCAGGCTGGGCCCAATTTTTTTTAAAATGAGCCGAGTGAAAAACCCGGCCCGACCCAGCCCGTTGACAGCCCAACTGTCACTGAGCTGGTTCATTTACTCTCTTACACTTTATGTGCCAAGTTGTTTGGCCATACGCCCTTTTACATTCAACACTATATTTCTTCTAGTCATTTGATTGGCTTGCCTTTCAAGATAGCTTTACGTTCCAATCTTCTAAATTATGTAATTTATATTTCCAAAGCTTCCTCACTTGACTAGCGCCGTATTCCTGATGCTTCGGGTGCTCTAATACATATTTCACTCTAGACACGGCTCAAAATTTTGGCCGATAACTTTATCGGGTTTCAGTCCAAACTGAAGCGAAATCGAGAACCGAAATTATCGGTTCATAATGTATGGGAATGAAATTTCGTAAGTACAAATAAAATTTAGTTTCCAATAATTCTTGTTTGATAGCTATGTAAGAAGATGAAAATGATATTAAATGAGCAAGGCATGAAAATTTTAAGTGGTTGAAATTGAGTTTTCTATTAACAAAATAATAATTTTTTGTCATTTCAATTCTAAAGTTACTTGTAAAAAAATTAAAAGCAAAAAAAAAAAATCTTTTAACTTTTAAAATGTAACTTTTATTTCTATGACTATCATACCAGCACAATTATTATGACCACTACATTATCTAAATTATATTTTTTTCAGTTAATATTTGACTTTGGTCAAAGTTTGAATTTTAATCAAACTTTAACAAAATTTATAAGCTATTTAAAGTTTTAACTTTTAATCAAACTTTGATTACTGATACATGATAATAAGTTGTAAGTTAGTAATGTAACTAAATTTCTAGAGGCCAAAGGTTGACTTCAAGGTCAAACTTTGACTTTTAATTAAAATTTTATCTATTCTGATTTGATGGCAAAAAAAGGAAACTACTGTGTTAATGTATAATTTGATGCTAGATTCTCAATTGCATTAGTCAATAATTTGACTTTTAGTCAAACTGTGACTTTTAGTCAAACTTTGACTTTTACACAATTTGATTTTAGTCAAACTCGAAACCTGCTTATAGGTAGAGCCTACTATTACATAAATTGATACCATATCAGTACAATTTTTTCTTGGTCAAAGTTTGAAATTTTGTCAAAGTTTGATTTTCTATAAAATGTTATAAATTTTAATTTGTGGCATATTATAATTAAAAATATCTATCATTATTTTAATTTGTAACTTGAAAATACATTGCCTCATTTTTATTAGTCAAAGTTTGACTTTCATTCAAATTTTAACTTTAGTCAAAATTTGATAAGTGTATTTTGATAGTAGATAGTGATTATTACTGTTGTTATTGATATTTTGATAATGAAATTTTTTATTAGTCAAAGTTTGATATTTGATCAAACTTTGACTTTATAACATAATTTGAAAATTTTAAACTTTTGTAGCACCGATGAGATTATCATGTTTTTAATTTATTATTTTGTAGTATATTACCAAATTTTATTTTGGCCGAAATTTTGCGTCCCATACAAATTTGGATCGAAAGCTCGGTCCAAATTATCGTTTTGGTGGGGACTGAAACAGATAATTTCGGCCGAAAATTTGATCCTTGATAACAAGGACTTTCAAAAGAGATGTTTGAACTTTGGGCTAGGGGTTATGATCCTCATTTTTAATTTTTTGACTACAATTGATTGCAATAAAAAGGGGGTCGATTGGGTGCCTCACACCTTCCCAATCAGTACCGGTGTCCTTGCCTAGGTCTTTGAGCGTATACATGTCAATCAAAGTCAAAATCTAGCACTTCAGTGCTCAACATATTATTTGGGTTCCCTAGACGTCTTATGCTCTGGGTAACAACTTTATTCTCTCATCTATTATAACAAGAGGGTCACAAGGCTTATGGTTGCACATATGACAGCTCCATTGAAGACAATTTAAGTCTCAACTCGAAGTTCAACCTTCTTTAGTTAATAAGCAAGTTATTAAAATCGGCATCGGTCTCGGGTATCAGTTTGCCCGGGGCCGATACTGATACGTATCGATCGATTTTGTAAAAAAAAAAAAAAAAAAAAAATGTCTCGGTTGAAACCGAGACGTATAAGCCGATACTCAATATGGTCCGGTATCGGCCAATACGTATCGACAATACTGATACGAGATACCGAATACGTATTGGTTTGGCCAAAAACCGATACATATCGCCGATACGTATCGGTATCGACTGATTTTTGATACCTTGGTAATGACTGAGTTAGTTTTGGTTCCATTCTACTAACCCTTTTTAAACTGACACTTTGGCTGGTTCATTTACTTTCTTACACTTTATCTGCCAAGTTGTTTGACCGCTCTCCCTTTTACATTCTACTCTTATTTCTTCAAATCATTTGATGAGCTTGCATGATAGTTTTACGTTCCAATCATTTAAATTTTATAATTTATATTTTCAAAGCTTACTCACTTGACTAGCACCACATTTCTCATGCTTTGGGTACTCTAAAAGATATTTCACTCCAGCACATGGTTTAAAATTTCGGCCGAAATTGTCTAGACTGAAACGAAATCAAGAACCGAAGTTAACGATTTATAATGTATGGGAATGAAGATTTTGACCAAAATTTCGGTTTTGGTCCAACTCAAAGCCAAAATAAAATCCGAAATTTTTATCTTTGCTCTAAGACACCGACACATTTCACCCTTTTCAACGTCATCAAAATATCAACATTGGACCTAATTTGGATTTTTTATAAAATTGGGTCGAAATACTAAAAGGGAATAAAGAATCTTTTGTTCGTGGATAGACAGATAGTAAACATGTAGAGGTTAAACTGCTTTTTTGCTCTCAGAAAGTTGCAGTATACAGGTTCGTGAGACTTGGTAATCACCGAAAGGATCAAAATTTCGGCCAAAAATGACCGAAATTTCGGTTGAAATTATCGGTTTCGATCCCCACCAAAATGATAATTTGGGATCGAAATTTTGATCATCAATTGTATGGAATTGAAATTATTGGCCGAAATTTCGGTTTCGGTCCCCTCTGAAACCGAAACGAAAACCGAAATTTTGATCCTTGATCACAAGTCCAAGCAAATCAAACCCATGCGCGTAAAACAAGGATCAAAATTTCGATTTCGGGCATGACCAAAATCGAAATCCGCTAATTTGGCTGAAATCCAAAAATTTGACCGAAATTTTGATCCCCATATAAAAGTGACCGAAATTTCGATTCAAATTTTCGTTTTGGTGAAGACCGAAACCGATAATTTAGAGATCCACTATTTCGGCCGAAATTTTGATCTTTGGTGTAAAATATAAATGCATGGTTTGAGTGGGTCTCTATTCAAAATCTCAATGTAGGAGACCTTTGTCTCGAAGGGAAACCTTGATATATGCATAGATGCCATGCATATATGGTTTGAAGGCTATTTTTACCTAAAATTCCATTTGAAAGTCTCAAATAGTTAGTCCCCCTTCCATCGAAGCTATTTTCGAACCTCAAAAACACCATAAAGACGACAAAGCTTTGGCCATGGCGCGATCAAAGCTCGCAAGTCCTTAAGATTTCCTCTCTATGTTTTACATATATATTGACATTAATACCTTAGAGATTAAGGTTGTGTATGGTATAACTTTTTAGTAGTCTCTATCATAGAAGAGTTCACTTGCTTTCCTTGATAATTCCTTGCATAATAAGATTTTATACAAGATTTATCTGTTCGCTCCTCTCTACCAACTCTTTTTCAGAGTAAATTTTATTTGCTTTGGTAGGAAATTAATAGAGAGCAAGTAAATCCTTCTTTGTAAAAAGGTAGAAAAGAGAATAGAAACCAACGAAAACAGGTAAACTCTATTATGACATGGGCTAATAAAGAATTATGCCATACGTAGCCTAAAGGAGCACGCTTTTGTTTGACTCTTATGTGGGTGCATGATTGCCACAATGAGAGATACTAGAGGGTCTGAATATGTTCAAAGAGAAAATTCTTACGATTGAACTTTTAAAAAATAATCTTTTCCATCACCTCTTTGAACTCCTTCAAAAAGGAGTAGATGATTTCCCCTTCACCCCAATTATAATGTTATATGCATCGAATTTTAGATGGATCAAATTCACTTTGGGTCAAACTTCATTCCGTGGCCATTATCCACTCCTTCAACTAGTTGAACATTACCCAACCAATAATTACATGCATTTCTAACCAATTCCACCATTCTAATGCCATCTAATGTGATCATTACACTATCCAATTCAATCCCATCAACAGTTTCACTACCCAGTATCCATTTCAATACAGCCAACAATTCATATACCAATCCTAAACTCCATTTAATTCGGAACCTATTTCCTAATCCTAATTAAACCAACCTCAATAATAGTTACAAATTTCATTTTCGATAACATTGTAGGGGGTTATTTTGGTTTATTTTGGATAAATTTTTAGGAAAATTCGAAAAGTTTCAAAAAAATTTTGGGGAGTACAAAAAATATTAAATATAAATTATATTTAAACTTCATAAAATTTTTATTTATTATTTTAAAAATGATAAAAAAATAGATAACATTTATTAATTTCAGTGAAATTTCGTTAATTTCGTTGAAATTAATGAAATTTCAACGATTTCAGAGAAATCATCGAAATTTTATTGAAAGTTTCGCCCGACCCTTATTTCGGTAAATTTCAAAGAAATTTATCGCTATGATCTCAATACCAATTAAACCAATATACCCATTTTCAACACCTCGAGTATCCAACCAATACTAATCCTAATTCTTACAAAATCCACAAAACATATTCCAATGTTCAGGGTCCAACCATTATCAAACTCAAGCTCTTAACACAAGGATTGTATAGGTCTTAAATTATATTTTAAATTACAAAACTAGCTAGTGTAGTTAATAAGTATGAAAAAAATGTTTTGATAAGTTAAGACTAAATCATACCATTAGTGCTTTACAAAACACCACATTGCACCATTGTATACATAGATTCTACTTTTGTGATGACCCAGACCCACATGCCACAATGTTATCCGATTCTGAGCTTAGATCCCTGCCCCAGTCTTGTTTCTGGCATGAACTTAAGTTCCCACCCAAAACGTGTCATGACATGTAGCGTCCGCAATTACATATAGCCCAGATTAAGGCATTTCCCTATTAAATGTGAGACTATTACAATTTTCTATTATAATCCATGTTTCTAGTTATACATTATTATTATTACAACTATGAAATGCCTGATTAGAATATCTTTTTTTCTTTCAATAATAAATTTTTTAGATTCATTCGTATGTTATCACCAAGGGTTAAAATATTGGATTTTCGATACGTATCGTTCGATACATTGAATGTATCGTTTCAATACATTTTTTTTTTTTTCCAAAAAATCTAAAAAATCAAGTTATCGTCCGTATCGGCTGATACGGATGATACGTTTCGTCCGTATAGTTCGATATGTATCGCGTATCATCCGATACATTGAATGTATCGTTTTGATACTTTTTTTTTTCTTCAAAAAACTCATAAATCAAATTATCGGATGGTAATTTGAAATTATCGCCCGATAATTTGAATGTATCGTCCGTATCGTCTGATACGAGCGATGCATTGCCCGTATCGGACGATAATTACCCTATTTTTTAGGGGGTACGATACATAGGCAATGTATCGTACCGTCCAAGTCCAAAACTGATACGTATCGGGCGATACGTATCGATATCGGACAATTTTTTGGCCCATGGTTATCACAAACGATAACTGTGAGAGATTGGTAGGGATACGCTGTGTACCCAATAAGTTATTCAAATGACTTATATCGTCAAAATTAGGGCTACAACCAAGCCGGGCCAAGCCTGAGCTTGGGTCAGTTCTAGCTCAACTCTATCTTATATTAGCCGAGCTGGAACTTGGCTCTGGCCCTTCGAGCTTGAAAAGTTTAAGCTTTACCTCGACTCTATCGAGCCGAGCTTCAAGCTAAATAAGTTTTATTATAAATTTTTCCCCATAATGTTGATTAATAGATGAAAGCTTTTAATAAAATATAAAAAATGAAAGCCCTAATATCTTTTCATCCTTTAGTCATTTTGGATTTAACGGATCGATTGGAAAAATGTCTTTAAATATAATGCTCTAAATATTGATTAAGAGCATAGGTGCTAGTTGTAGGTAGTGGCGTAGCCACATAGAAAGTTGTGAGGGCTCAAGCTCCCATTTAAATTTAGAGTTTCTATTAAATATGTGTCTTATACACCTTTGTTTGTATATAAGCCTCCAAATTTATGATGTAGAAGCCTCCAAATCGATGGTATATTAACTACTAACATTATATTTATCATTTGTAGCCCCCACCAACAAAAATTTCTGGCTACGCCCCTTGTTGTAAGTGTTGCTTGGATGGTCAATTTCCGTGTTAAGGGTTGTTCATTAAGACAAGTGAGAAAGAACTTTAATAGTTACGAGTAGAAAGAGAGAGAGGATCATAAGGATTATTTATTTATTACATATTTATCCATTATAAAATAACTATTATTATAAGGGAAAAAAGTAAAATAAAAATAAAACTAAAATTATATATAATATATTTTATTATATATAAAAGTATTATATAGTAATGTTAATCAAATCGTGTTCGGGCCGAGGTTTACAAGCTCAGCTCTAGCTTGACTCTACTTCAAACGAGCTTTAAATAAAAAGTTAGGCTCTGGCTCTCTACCCGATTTTAAGAGAGCAAAAGCACTAATTTTCGGCTCTTTTGCAGCCCTAGTCAAAAACACACACTCAGATTATATTTGAAGCATTAAAAGACAAATGGAGTAACTACAACCTAGTACAATTGAACCTCGATCAAAGCGTCCAAGAAAGACAAACGAGAATGAGCATGAGACTTTCAAAGCCAATATACTTGATCCGTAAGTCTGCAAGGATTGCTATAAAAATGTGGAGTCTCATTTGTGAAGTCAATGGTTAAATCTTGAAATAATTCAATTGGTTAAAATTTGATCCATAATCTATCTACATAAAGACATAAATCTCTTAATAAATTCATATAAATATAGATACCATACTTGGAGAAACGTAAATCTTCTAATAAATTTATATAAATATATATACCATATATGGAGAAAAGTAAATCTTCTAATAAATTCATATAGTCCTTTTAAAAATAATAAATGGGAGCCATTACTTGCACACATTTTTCAAATGATTATACATAATTTAAAGAAAGATTTGGTATTTTAGAGACATGTAATATGGGCCATCTGATTTGAAGTTCATGATCAATAAATCTCTTGTACATAAATTGGAGCAAAACACGATATTTGTCATATGATTTATTGTAGTCAACTGTTAAATTATATGTTTGATTCCATTTAATCAAATGATGAAAATTATATTATGTTATAATCTTTTGCAATTGATATCTTTAAATTATGACTTTCAAATCAAACGGCTTAGATGGTGTTTTCACATAGTGGAGGTCGCCAAACTTGCAAGTCTTTCTTTTAAATTCGGTGCAATCTGGTACAATCACATGAAAAACGTGTGCAAGTAATGGCTCCCATAATAAATTCATACAATCAAAGGAGCCCAAATTCAATACGCTAATTTTTTAGAGCGTTAGGGCATCTTTGACCCATAAATGAGGAAAAGAAAGTCTAAAAAATATATATATATTTTTAAATCACATGCCCCATGACTGATCAACACAAAAGGGTATTGTTTTGAGTTGAGCATACCATGTGGCATGTGATCTGGTGTCCAGGTGCACGGATCTGCTCCTGCATCCGGAATTCTCCCTATTCTCAACATATATTTGTTAAAGTCAATTTTTGACATAATGCGATGGTAATATTCAATCTAAATCTATCTACATAAAGAAATAAATTCTTTAATGAATTCATTTAAATATAGATACCATATATGGAGAAAAGATCTTTTAATAATTTCATATAGATATAGATACATACAATATTTAGAAAAATAAATATCTTAATTGAAATATATTAAAGTCAATTTTCAATATAATTGAATGACTAACAGGTTATTCATAAGGTTGATAATCTTATGATGTAGGTGAGGGGAGTCATATACATAGAAGTAAATCTCTTAATAAATTCCGATATAGATATTTATACAACATATAAAAAAGTAAATTTCTAAATATTAATTTGCCTTACTTGAATGTACAAAAATGAGCTTACAAAGAGTATTATAAATACTAAGGACTCTCTCAACTGATCCACCCCTAAACCCTAAACCCTCCCCTCCTTTCTTCCTCTATAGTTTCTTTTGTAAGTGGAAACAAAGATGAAGTTCTCTTGGGCTCCTTTGTTGCTAGTGCTTCTACTCATCTCTACCCTGGGTAATAACCACAAGCCCATTTACTTATAGTTTAGTATTATATTTTAGGGTAGCTTTATTACCACCGACGAAATCTTGGAGGGAAAGTGCACCCAAAACTATTTATTACTTCGAATCAAATGATAAAAATTGTTTTTTCGTGTCTATCTTCCACATAAGGGATCTTGAGACCACGAGAGTACCATTAGACGGTCAATTTTTTATTTATGTGGCATAGATAACGAAAAATGGCCCTAAAATCATATGGCGCACATCACGCTCAAACTTGATTTTAAGGCCATTTTTTAGGATCTCTGCCATGTGGATTAAAATTAACCTTTTGATGATATACGCATTATCTCAAGATCCCTTGAGTAGAAGATTGGGGCAAAAAATGAACTCCATTATATGATTCAATGCATTCAATAGTTTTTGGCATAGGTGCTCTCTAAGATTCGTTGGTGTTTATAAAGCCCCCCTATATTTTATCTCTCATTAAAGTTATATATCTCTCTCATTTACGCTGTACAAAATTGTGTGATTTATTTACTTTATATAAAAATAACTAATATAAGTTGATCGCCAGTAAGGCCTTGTTCGGGAGCCACTTTTCACTCGGAATACGAGTTTCAACTTAGAAAGTTGTGCAAATTTGAGGGAGTTTTGCCGTACAGGAGTTTGGGTGGGTCCCACAAGATTTCGGTTGTGAGTGAAAGTGACATTTTTTTGAGATATTTAAAACTTATTCCAATACTCCATAATCACTATGTTTAAGACGTTTTGAAGCACTTTTGACACGTTGATTACTGTGAATCAAATCATGAAGATTATTTTTTAATCCCAATCTTTGACAAAATATATCTTGAGATCATGACCCACAAATCAAACAGTCATATATTGATTCTACGTGGCACATCCCCAAAGTGATCGTGATCATAAGCGTTATATAAGTAGCAGTCTTGTGTCACTTTTCGGGATGTATTTCATGAGGATTCAACATCCGATTGTTTGATAGGTGGGTCATGTTTTGTATATTAATTTGCCAAAGATTGGGATAAAAAATATCTTCATCGTTTGTTTTAAAGCAGTAATTGGTGTTAGCGGTGAAACCATCAGTTCAGGAGATCGAATCTTTGGTTGTAGATACTTGTACCATTTTTTAAGATTGCAAAGCATTCATTCAACCACTAGAGCAATTCACTAAAGTATGTAAGAAAAAAAAAAAAAAAAAAAAAAAAAAAAAAATATATATATATATATATATATATATATATATATATATATATATATATATATATATATATATATATATATAAAATTTTTAAAATTGAAATAATACATATGTATTCTACAAAAAGCATAAAAATTATTAAATAAAAAATAGCAGATCATCCCCTTTATTATCATGTTCGACAACTTCGATAGTGCCATGAGCTCTCCACGGCATACTGCCACATCCTCCTACTCTTAGGAGGATGATGCTACCTCGTAATTATTTTGCAAGAGAGTTTTAAATTAGACCAATTTTTTGGAACGACCTAATAGATATATATATCTTTTATTTCGTATCTAGTTTAATTTGAAGATTGTCAAATTTCTCATACTGGCTTAATTGATACTTATTTTTTTATTTTCTTATATATATATATATATATAGTGTTCTCCATAATCTTCTTGTCACAATTTAATTGATTGTTATGTATGATTTATAATCTATTGGCCATTAAATCAAAATCAGAAAAAAAAACTCCGTCAAATATGTTCAGCCTCGCATCGATTAATTGCCTGTCTAATTTGAATCAAATATGAATACGATACATAAATTGATGATTATATAACATTTCTATGGTCATAGGACAACCACCCATTGAACCGATTCTGAGCATTTTCTGAGACCTTAAGAGCGAAGGATTATGAACTTTTATGGGAAAAGTCAGGAATCAGAGTGGCTTAAGAACACATATGAGAAAAGTCAGGAGTCTGAGTGACTTAAGAACGCATTCGGGAAAAGTCAGGAATATGAGTCTGTCAAGAATCTGCAAGAATCCGAGTTTTTCTGAGAAAAATCAGGAAACACATGAACGAAGCTAGGATTTTAGGGTTCATTCCCGACTTATTTAGCAAAAAAAAAAAAAAAATTATTCATATAGCTCTAATATATATATATGGGAGCCGGTTAGGTCCTCCATTGGAGGACGGTCACCGTCCTCCAAGATCCACGTGGCACCCAAAACAGTGTTTGGGTGCCACGTGGAGCACAAGTGGACGGTATAGATCAATATTAAAAAAAAAAAATCGAATTTTTTTTTTTAAACCCACAAGTCAAAGTTTGACGGGTTTCATTGGTTCACATTTCATGGTTCAAAAAACAGACGGTGGAGATGAGTTTTCAAATTTTTTTTTTTCAAAGATGATCTAAGCAATGCACCCGAGCTCCACGTGACATCGAAACAATATTTTGGATGCCACGTGGAAGCTTGGAGGACGGTGACCGTCCTCCCACGATGGACGGAGGCCTTTTCCTATATATATATATATTTGTACAACGTCCAAGTTGAAGCCATTATACATGTGCTTCTGCCTAAAAATCAATTAAAAAAATATAAACTACTGTTCATTTTAGAGTGAATGGATCGTATGGCTTGGATCCATCAATGACAGTTAGAAGCGTCTGGACCTTGTGATTTTGATATATGGTTCTCCAAGATATAGTTCACTAGTTTTGAATAGGTTTTCTAAGCCTACACAAGCGGTTTTCCGTTTTAGCCACCTAAAATAGAAACCGAACCGATAATCGGTTCCCCTTTTTAGGTCTTGGATCAGTTTTGGTCGGGTTTGAAGGACAGGTCGGTTTCGGTTTCGGTTCCGGTGCAAGTTCTACTTTAAAGAGCATTTTACTCATTGATCCTGTCAATAGATGTCATCTAGAAATGTTAGGGTCCTTAAAATATGTTAAAGTCAGCGTTGGACAAAGTTCATCAATCAATGTCTAAAAGGCCCATTCATAAGATTCCCATTTGCACCTCGAATATCCACATATCCATGCTTTTCTCTAACTAGTCACTACATTGGATCATTCCTCTAAATAAAATTGAGGTTATCACTAGATTCTTACAAGTGGAGGTGATTTTTGTTGACAGGTGGCAGATCTTCAGCCGATGGTTGCCAGCGTTTAAGGGTTATTACAGATCCCGCCTGCCAATCTGCGGAATGCCACAAGGCATGTGAGCTCACCTCTTCGCACCCGTTACTCTCCTCCACGTGTCTAGCTGGCGTTGGGTGTCAATGCGCTGAAAACTGGTGCTGATGTGGAAGAAGCATTGCGTGGTCACTAAGTCCTGTTGCTGACGTGTCTGCCTTGTAGAAATATCAAAAGTTTATTATGAAAAAAATATTTATTAAATAAATTTTGATTTGGATTCAAATCGCCTTAAACTTGTAGAGTGCTTTGAATCAGACCGTTTTTCACATGATTTCAGAACATGGACGTAGCATATGGTCATGGTTCAAAACTAAAATTATCAGCTGAAACGCATTGGTTTGGTCTAGACCGAAATGAAACCGAGAACTGACATTATCAGTTCATAATGTACGGGAATGAAGATTTCAGCCGAAATTTCAGTTTCGGTCCAGCCTGAAACCAAAACAAAATCCGAAACTCTTATCGCTGATTATTAGTGAAATAAAAAAATAGGCCCACCTAGTTTAGCTCATACCCAACCCATTACACGTTGGCCGGATGTAAGTTTTTGACCAATTCGAGATAGACATGTGGATGCTAAGTACAAAAAAATAAAATACTATGGCCAATTATATGAGAAATAAGAATGACTAAATTTTCAAAAAAATTATTTTACCAAAATGCCCAAATATTCCTTTATCCAACTTTTTCACCAAATTTGCTCACAATATTTGTTTTCCAAAACATTAAACATGTAGTTAAGTCTGTTGAACAAAACTAAAAATAAAATGTCAACACAAGTTTCCACAATGTTTGAAAATTTTCCAAAATGATTGCCTTTGGCGCAAAACAGATGGCAAGACATATTACCAAAAACGATGGTGGTAACTTCCTCGTAGAGTGCGTGAAGCAGCTTCGAGAAAGAGGACATCTAGTCGCCCCTCAGGAGCCTTCGGGTGGTAACTTCCCACAGTCTACCTCCAAGGGTCTTTGAGACAAATTCATCGATCAGCTCTAGAGGGTTCAAGGATATGGAGTAGATGTCCGGGAAAAATGATTTGAGAGGTCTACCTTTCACCCATGCGCCCTCTCAGAACCGAATTTGGGTGCCACAACCCTAACTGAACCGCAACCCTCTAGCGTAAAGAGACCATGTGCCATAAATGTTTTTCCACCAAGTCGATGCGCCTCTGTGGATTGTGGTGCTGATACCCCAATTACCATTGGATCGCCCGTACTTATCGATAAGCACCACACACCAAATACTATCACCTTCTTTTACTTTCCCCGCTAGTCAGAACCATTTTCCTAAGAGCGCGATGTTGGTCCACCTCAAACTGCGAATTCCAAGGCCACCACAGCTCACAGGAAGTTGACATGTGTCCCAGTTAACTAGGTGGTATCGTTTATCTAGACTCGATCCTTCCCAAAGAAAATTCCGTTGGATTTGCTCTAGCAGATTAATCACTACTATAGGGCATTTGAACATCGACATGTAGAAGATGAGCAGACTCGATAAGACCGCTTTAACCAGGACTAAACGACCTCCATTGCTGAGGAGTTTTCCTTTCCACGAAGACATCCGTTGTTCGAACATTTGAATTACCGGATCCCAATCTCTAGCTGTAGGTTGTCTAAGCCCGAGGGGCAGCCCCCCAGGTATTTGATAGGAAGCATCTCGATCGCACAGTTCACCGTATTCGCTAATTCTGTCATCAATTGATCATTGGTTTCAGTACTTGTGATAGTCGACTTGTGAAAGTTAATGTGTTGTCCCGAAACAGCCTCGTATACCGCAAGGATCTCAGCTAACAATATGAACTCTGCAACATCGGCATTCCCAAAAACGATGGTGTCATCAGCATACTGGAGGTGTGAGATGAATCGGCCTTGAACTCCCACCTGAATTCCAGTTATGTGATTCAGCTGCCTCGCCCGCACATTAAGACCAAATAGCGCTTCGCCCACCATGTTGAATAGGAAGGGGGATAGCGGGTCACCCTGACGGAAAACGGATTCCTCTGGAGCTCTTGAAGTACCCTGTTGGCGTATCATTGATCAACACAGAAAACCAAGCCGATGAATAATAGCTCCGCATCCATCTTCTCCAGGTTGACCCGAACCCCATCCTGCCGAGCATATAGTCTAAGCAGTCCCAATTTATCCACCTTCCATAGAGCTGCGGGCAGATGATTCTAAAGGGCCAAGTGTATCACTTCTTAGGCCACTGCAACCAAATTCACTAATTGTCTTCCCCGAACGAACGCTCTTTGATTGACCGAAATGATCTTGTCCATTAATGGTTTGAGTATGTTGGCCAACACCTTGGATATGATCTTGTACAGGCAATTAATAAGGCACATCGGGCGGAAGTCCGAGATGTCCTCAGCCCCTTCTCTTTTGAGAATGAGGGTGATGAAAGCGGAGTTGAGACTTCGCCCAATAAATCCGGTGGCATGGAACTCGTTCAACACTTCCATCAGGTCTGCTTTTAGGACGGACCAAAAGAACGGAAGAATTCCATGGTAAACCCATCAGGCCCCGGCCCTTTGTTCTTGCCACAAAACCTGATGACCCGCCAAACCTCCTATTCACTAAATTGATGCTCTGCATCCACACATTCCTCAGCCGAGATGGATTGAAATGGCAGCCCGTCCAGCTCTAGCCGAGGCAGTCCTTCATCAGAGTACAACTTAGAATAAAAGACGTGTTGCCGAATTTGCTCATAACCAGAGCAAGTTACCCCCAACACCACAATGTTGCCCAAGTAATTAATTTTGTTCAGCGCATTGGCAATCGCATGAAAGTATTTGGTGTTGAAACCCCCCATCCTTAAGTCACTTCACCTTAGCTTTTTGCTTCCAGCACACCTCCTCTGCCATACACACGTTGTTGAATTCCTATTTTTTTTAGACCTTTATTCTTTTTTCGTCCGAAAGGTCCCTAACTTCCTCCAAATTGTCTAGATCTTTCAGCCGCATGAGCAAAGAGTCTTTTGTGATGTGGACTAGCCCGTACACCTCTCTGTTCCACACCTTAATACGACCCTTGATCCGTTGAAGTTTGAAAATAAATATGAAAACAACCGTCTCTGAAGGCGCAGGTTCGCCCCACCAAGAAGGTACTGTTGCTTGAAATTTCTATCCAACAACCACATGTTTTCGAATCGGAATAGAAACGGCCTCTTCCTCTGAGATTTGCAAGTAACTACTAACGGACGGTGATTGGAAACTGCTTTGGCTAAACATTCTAGTCTAGTAGCCGGAAAGATATCCAGTCACTCCATGTTGCAGAGGAACCTATCCAGCTAGCTTAAGGAGGGATTTTTTTGGAGGTTAGACCAAGTGAATCTCAAGTGGCCCACCCTGACCTTGCTTTTCGTACCCCCATCTTATGGCATTGAAATCACCCCCAGATATAACGGATGATCCCATCTGGCTGCGACGACAGCTAGCTCAAACCAGAAATCGCTCCGGTCTCTGTCATTAGATAGACCATAAATACCTAAAAACGACCACACTTTGCCTGTATCTTTATTCCCGAGCACCACCAAGGCTGAGAACATCCCCAATTCTTCATCCACTTTGTCGAACAGAAGCGTATTCCAAGCCACCAGAATACCGCCCAATGCGCCAGCGAAATCTACACCAATCCAATCCCAGCGATTTCCTCTGAACACCAACGCGACTTAGTCCATGTCACAACTGCCCCATTTTGTTTCTTGTAAGGTAATAATTGTTGGGTTTAATGAAGCGATCACCCGCTTAACACCGGCACACTTCCTCCCCTCACAGGTACTCCTCACATTTCAGGATAACATCTTTATAGTCAAACAGTACACAGCCCGCCCACATCGGAAAAACTGGGTGTTAGGCACCCCCAGCTCCCCTCCCATCAGACATCCCCCAAAAACAATGGTGGGAAGTTACCACCACCGTTTTTGGTAATATGCCTTGCCATCTGTTTTGCAGCAAAGGCGGTCATTTTGAAAAAAATTGAAACATTGTGGAAACTTGTGTTGACATTTTATCTTTGGTTTTGTTCAACAGACTTGAGTATAGGTTTAATGTTTTAAAAAACAAATATTGTGAGCAAATTTGGTGAAAAGGTTGGAAAAATGAATATTTGGCCATTTTGGTAAAATATATTTTTTGAAAATTTAGTCATTCTAATTTCTCATATAATTGGTCATAGCATTTTATTTTTGTATTTAACATCCACATGTCTATCTCGATTTGGTCAAAAACTTACACTCACAAACCTTTGTTTTGAGAACTTCGGTTATAAAGAAAACAGAAAATTTGAAAATATTGTACACATTTCTTTTATTTCAAATTTTTACTAGAAAAACTTGACCTCATTTCAAATGAACCCAGCATACGGATACCTTTACAGTATGGAAGTCAATAGGGAGACCTTACTAGAACAATTCACTTATGTAAAGAGCTTGCTTGAACACAACCGAAAGGTGTTACATGAGAACATACTCGAAGATCGATGGATGAGACCCAATACTCAAGAGTTGTTGAGTGTACTTCGACAAGATAAGGAGAAAAGAGCTCGACTCTAAGCAAAGTTGAGACATATAGAAATCAACTTTAAAGAAGACATGAAACACTTGAAAACCCTTGAAAAGAGTCTTGAGAAGTTGACAGCCGACAGAGAGAGGCTGCAGACTGAAACTTATATCTCGGACCCTAGAAATAGGATTTAGAAACCTTTTAATATGACAATTTTGTCTTGATGTATGTTCTCATGAGCTGAAAGACTTGTAAAATTTTTATGCTAACTTTTAGATGAAAAATCTAATGGAATGATATGAACTTTTTGAAATGATGATCAAAATTTTTATTTTGACTATTTTGTAACAAAAAATTTCCTTACAATGAATCCAAAGAAAAGCCCAATTGTCACTAAACGCCAATCTTTTACAGATGGACGCATACACATGAATTCCCGAAATTCAACAAAGGAGAAAGAAGCTACGTAGGTACGAACACATGTACTTTTGACAAATAAAGGACCACGAAAATATTTTGACATGCATTTGAAAGAAAAAGGAAATCATAAGAAGAGAGCGATACACCGTGGAACATTTTCCCATGACGCCCTTGGCTCGCACAGAAGAAAATCATGCCAAAGTAAGTAATCTACTGATTAGCCTAGAAACCCATCGTAAATGGGAAGAATACTTCCAGTTCATGGAAGAAAAAGCCTGATTAGCCTAGAAACCCATCGTAAATAAGAAGAATACTTCCAGTTCATGGAAGAAAAAGCCTATGACAGAACCCGATCTCACCTATGCAGAACACAACAGTTAATCCATGCATATGAACAAGCTCTGCGTGAAAAGAAGAAAGGTAAGAATTGTAATAAATTTTGATTAGATTAGAACGATTACGTGCATCATAATTTCTTGAAATTTGTAAGAACTCTCGAAATTCTATATGTCAAGTTAATATTATTCTAACTTGATTGAGAATCACTAAGATGAACACGTCTCTAAAAACAGTCTTGATGTTTTTACAGAAAGAAAGTACAATGACTCTCCTAGAAACGCTAACAAAACAGACGCATAAAATGAAGAAAATGGAACGAGAAGAGCACTTCTTCCACCAATGTGCCCTGCACAAATCATCAATCCAATACCTTGAGACCAGCATAAACAATCTGACCAGCAAGAAACACATTTTGGCAATTTGCGTTTCTCTACTTAAGAGGAAACCCACCTGGTAAACGTGAAACCGTTCGACAAATGGATGATGTAAAATGAAGACTTCGAAATTGCAAGTGGCACCTTGTCAAGGAAACTGCTAAACTTAGTCAAAGTGAGAGGATTCTGATGACAGTTAGAAAAGAAATCGATTGCCTCAACGCCGTTATGGCTGCGACTGAGGCTCTGATAGAAATCGCAGGTATTTCTAAAACATTTCGTAAAGTTTCGATTCCGAGGATGAAATCCTTTTTTATGGAGGGGAGGATGTAACACCTGCCTCTAGATATCTATTGGTCAAAATGTTGACTAGACACTGGTGTGACCTGATTGTGTCAGGTGGCTACTTGAGGCCGGTCCACCAAAATTCTTAAAGCACCCACTTTAAATAGATAAAAATTTGACTATTGGTAGTGGCACCCACCTTAAAACAATAGAAATTCGATTATTAGTAGTAGCACCCAAAAGGCACCCCATTTAATTAAATAGGTGTGTTAGAAAAAGTGATGAGACACACACCACATCTCACACCTCAAATTTACCTGGATTATTGCATGAATAAAAGTTTGACCCAAGATTTGACCAGAATTGGACCTGGACCTTGATGGTGATGAGGGGATCATCACCAACAGATCGGATTTTAAAGATCCTCACACGATTCCTAGATGTATCGGGTCAAAGATAGACCTATGAGATAGAGGTTTAGAGATGTACTAACACCTAGAGTTAAGTGTTAGTGTTTCTCACACTTGAGTGACGGTTCTTGTAAATCTACTAAAAACTTAAGGGGAAATATACTTAATTTCCTTAAATTTTAAAATTAGAAATTTTAATTTTTGAAATCTCTAGTCAATCTATACCATTGATTTTGTTAATTAGAGTTTGACCGATCTTACACCACTCAATTTGAATTGGAAAAATTTAAGGTGTAAGATACCCCAACTTGGTTATTCACATAAATTGGGGGCATTGAGAGCCATAAAAAGACAAGACAGAAAGAGATGTGTGGTGTGAAAAAGAAGTCAAATGGGTCAAAGGTGGGAGGCGTGTGGAAGTTTGGAGGAGAGAGAGAGAGAGAGAGAGAGAGAGAGAGAGAGAGAGAGAGAGAAATTGTAACTATGAGCATATATAGGGAGAAATTAGGCTTGGGAAGAGAGGGTGTGACACATGTCACAAAGTTTCAGCTTAAACAGCAAGGAATTAGAGCTTTGCTAGGTAAAATCTTAGTATAGTCTTGTTGTCTAGACTCCTAGTTTTGAAATATGTAGATTTTCTCGTAATGTGTGATTTTCTTTTGATCTTGAATGGCTAAGGTTCTAGAATGACCATGTTCTTCCATGGGACAAACACCTTAGAACTCATGGATGTGATCTATAGGATCACTTAGAGTCATCCAATGTTCCATGATGGTCAAATGGGACTAGACCACTGAGATTTTCTTGTAAATTTAATAGTTAGAATTGATTTTTGTTTTGAAAGCATGAAAGAATTTTTTATTTATGTATTGGACTAAGTGGGGATGACCATGCATATGGCATTTGAGCACATGCAAGGCCATCCAATGGCTTAGATTGACCCAAATAGGGTTAAATCAAGCTACTATGCTTTCCATATGGGTGTTTCTTACATTTTTGTAAAGAAAATATAAAATTTTTGTGTATATATATTATATAATCTGGAATGAAATTGGACCAGTGGTAAAGATAACCATGCATGTGATATTCCCACATGCAAGGCCATCCAATGGTCCCAAATGACCAAGAAGGTCAAATTAGGTAAACTTGAAAGATTAGCTTAAAAATGCTATGATTTTGATACATAATATAGATTTTGATTAGTAAATTTTCTGTCATTCCATAATGGGGCATGGACCTAAGCCAAATGGTACCACGCATGTAGTCTTGATACACAAGCAAAGCCATCTAATGGCTTAGATTGACCTAGAAGGTCAAAATTTAGAAAACTAGTCTATTCTTGAAATTTTGATCATGCTATAAATTTTAGAACAAATGATCCATATAAATGCATGCTATAAACATAGTAGATTAGGATCATGAATTATCCATCAATGTGATTCATCATCTATTTCACGGAATTCGAAGTCAATCAATGGTTTTTAGATGCATTATTGCTCTAATGTCTGGTATGATCTAGAATAATTCCTAGTTTCTTGCATAGAAATTATGATCTGATTAATCCATGATTCATTTAATGAAATTATGTGAAATTCTCATAATTATAGTCATCATGTTTTGATTGACTATGATTGAAATTGTGTGGTCTTAAATTGTTATACGTATATTCTAGATTTCTTACATGTGAAATAGTCTTAGACTTTGTTTGTTTGCCATAAATATTAGACTTAAAGTTTGGCACATTTGATGATTGAGAATTTGATGAAGTTTATATAGGTTCATCTCAGAAAATGTTGTTCAAAGTCTTGGTCTTAGTGGTAGACCAATTGAATGGTCATGATTGGCCATCTTGGAATTGTTTGACTTATTGGAGAATATGAGTTAGATGCTTAGTTTCTGGAATGATTTGATCTTAGGAATGAATCAATGATAAAATTGATTGAATTAGACAGCTTTGGACTTAGGTGTTTGACTTTCAAAGTTCTGATCGCAAGATTTTAATGGTGATGGATTCGGTATCAAAGAAATCCCTAATTTTAGACAATTAGACTATAAAATGCAATCAGATAGACTTTTCAAAATTTATCGAAAACCTCATTGAAAAATCAGGTTTAGGCTCAATTTTTGAAAATGTTTTGAAAAACATAATCGTGTCCGATATTTTAGGCTCAATCAGATGGCTCTTAAGGCCCAATCCGATATCATTAAGTAAATCGATACCGGTGACTAGGAAAGTACTGACAACCGATTAGCACTATGTAATTAAAATTGGTAACCAGAAACTTGATCCCGTTGGACCTGGGATTATCTTGAGAATATCCCATACCGAGACTCGATAAATTGTGGTATTGGATGGATCACTATGTGGACCCCATCTAAGGCCCAAGTTTGTGGACCTTGTAGCTCACAAGAAATCAATCCCGAAACCGTGAACTGAATAAATAAAAATAAATGTCAGAAAAATTCCTAAAAATTCTAGGATACACTTGAATGAGTTCCCGATGCTCGGTAAAAATTTCAGACCCGAATCCTGTACGATTTGAAAGTTACAGCCCCCGAAACGCGATGACGCGAATATGCCCCATTACACCCGAAACAAAGCTGTAACAACTTCTAATTTCCGTGCCCGAAACATTAGCGGAAAAATTTGGAATAAATTGAACATATACCTTATTACATCCTTAAGGTCTGGTAAAAATTTCATGCCTCGATTCGATTAGAATTGACGGCAAGAAATTTGGCAAATTACAGCTCGGAATGTTGGCAAATGGCACACAGCCAGAAACCAGACCCGACCTTGGATCGGATGGACCCTATTACGTCCTGATCTGTTGATTTTTGGCTCGAACAATGTAAATGCAAAAGTTGGGCAACTCGCGGATCTTTCCAGAGAGCCGTTGAGTGCTAGATTTCCTTATCGAAGTTGAAAGTTATGGACCAGACACCGAGGCCCCATGATTCTGGCCCGAAACCCTGATAAAATAGAATAAATCCCGGTGATTTGTCTACTACAATCAACACTGGTCATATTTTTGGATGCCACTACTTGAGAAAAATGCTCTCATCAGTCATCTTGCCCATATTTTTCGAAGCATTCAAAAATTTGATCAGCGACCAATTTATTATAGGTTGTCCGCCACTACTTTGAAAAAATCTGCATATATAAGATAAACTTATTACTCGGACTTTGACCCGAGACCCATGACCAATTGGGAAGGCCCAATCGACATGAACCCAACCCATAGTAAAGACCCATATGATTTTGATTAATCTAGTCAAAGGATCCGGTCAAATTCTTTTACAGCCCAATGAGGCCCAGAATCCTAAACTTCTAGTAGATAGGATAGATGGATTTGACAAGAGCCTAGTATAAGAAACCGGCCTTGAGCTCGATAAATTTGATTACGAGCCCGACCCAAGACATATGGATTAAGGCCCATAAGAACTAAACACCCATGGCCCGGACCTTGGGAAGGCCCGCAACCTTAGTTTTAGATCTAGTAAAGGCCCAAATTACCTAGGGAATGGCCTGAAGGACCCATTGGGCCCATACTGAATTGAACCCATTGGACCTAAAATCTATTGGACCCATATTGTATGGAACCCATTGGACCTAAAATCCATTGGACCCATACTAAATCGAGCCCATTGGACCCTTTGGACCTAAAATCCATTGGACCCATATTGTATCGAACCCATTGGACCCTCTGGACCTAAAAATCCATTGGACCCATATTACATTGGATTCACAATTGGTTTGGACTCATCAGACTTATACTCTATTGGACCCATAACCCATCGAACCCATTGAACCTATAAACCATTGGATCTGTAATTTGTTTCACCTGTAACCCATATCAGACATTGCAACATAAGTAAAGTGATTGACTCTCGATTACACAATCGAAGTCAATATAACATGATAGTACTTATAAGTTGATAGTACATGATAAATATCAGGTAATTATCTGATAAGTACATGATAAATTCATGATAAATAAAATGGTCTGATAAGATAGTGTATGATATGATATGATCTGATATGACATTAAAATGGTCTGACAAGATAATATATGATATGATCAGATCTGATAAGATAGTATATGATCTGATATGACAGTAAAATGGTCTGACAAAATAGTGAATATGATATGAAACTGATTGCAATGAAATGTTAATAATGACATGAACTGTTTGCTGGACTTACTTGAACTTGAATATGAAATTGAATTCTGAATCTAAAAAGAATATTTGTATACTTGAACTCTGAATCTGAAAGAATTCTAAATATGAAAAGAATATTTGTATATTTGAACTCTGAATCTGAAAGAATTCTGAATCTGAAAAGATTATCTGAATGTTTGAACTCTGAACCTGAAATGGGTATTTGAATATCTGAACCATGGACCCGTAAAGGGTATTTAAATATTGAATCTGGACCCGAAATGGGTATCTGGATATCTGAACTCTGAACTCGAAATGGGTACCTGAATATGAATCTGAACCTCAGAAATGATGTAATATGTTACAAAACCCCAAAAATTGGGGCACACAATATAGAAGATGAAAGATAGAATCTGAATTATATGAAAGAATACAGAATTTGAAAGATAATGCAACGAAAACTGAAATTTTTGAAAGTGGAAAGATGATACCATTCTGTTATGTTTTGGCCTCACATAGTTGATCACTGTTATCACGAACGGGCTCGTATGAGCATTCTGTATATAAAAGAATTCTGAAATGTCAGCTGAGGATCGAGTCTAATTAGACTAACAGGGTCATTGACCTTTACCTTGATTGGATAAACGACGGAGTGTCAGCCCTTGTCTGATTAACATTGACATCTGAATTCTGTTTGAAACATGATTGGTGTTTGGTATCAACAGCGAATTAATTAAAAGATACTCATAATTAACTCATACTTCACAATAATAATGATAATTAATTAATCTCTAAGACAATTAAAATTACACTTAATCATATTGGACGAATCTTGAAGAAATTGTGATTCATGCCAATGATATTACTGTAATTTCTCTTTTCATATTATTATTGTAGAAAATTTGTATATTATAATCTTGTACTTAGTTCTTAACTCATATTGTTTCTCATTTAGTGATAAATAGAATATCATTGAACTGCTATTATTTATGTAAATGTTTACCTGAGTATTAATTAACATAAGTTGTATTGCATATAGTTAGAATTCTTACTTGATAATTAATTATATTCACAACCGCTGGAAACCCTACTTGCACATACTTTTATGGACTATCTGTATACTACTTGTACTAGAATTTTAAAACAATGTTAACTAACATTTTTTTTAGCTTCATCACTTACGGTCGTTTCATAACTCAAAATTTTCAGAGGCCAATTAACAGCCACCCAACTAGGATTGAGAAAGTTAAACACAAAAAGGTCTAGGAGTGACAACGAGTTGATAGTTTGAAACTCTTTTTGTCTGATAGAGCTACCTGCACCTACACTTAGTTTTGAAAGATCTTTCCTTTATGTTTTCTTTTGGATTTTATTTAAGCCCATTACTTTTGAATACTGGTTATAAATTTTGTAATTGGACTTGTTTAAACAGCGTGACTTTTAAGGTTTTATTTTGATGGAAAAAGGTTTTAAAAGTTGTCTTCATTATATTGATTTATTCATTTAAGTCTATTACGATCAAATCATAATCTCAAATATGTCCGTCAGGTTAATGAAATTGGGAGGTTAAACCGATGGTGTTTAACTCAAGTTTATGCGCATACTTTGATAAATAAAAATAATTCTTTTTCGCACTTAAAAAATAATAATAATAAATAATATATGACAAATTACGTGGAAAAAGAAAAATGAAGTTGAAATAGAAAATTATATTAATATGAATAAGGATATGAATTGCACCAGCTCGCATTGGAATCATTGAAGGACCGTGAGGTCGGGTGCGAGGGGTGTGACACACTGGAGCACACAGATATATATATATATATATATATATATATATATATATATATATATATATATATATATATCCATAACATGATATTTGTTATTTGGATTAATGGGTGCCCCCTACATCAAAATATAAACCCTACACCAACACCCTTTTGATGCCAAGTGGTGCCCATCTATGACCAATCCAAGTCATCTAAGTAGCGGAACGTCATATGAACTGATGTCAGCCTCAAAAGTGTAACCCACTTGAGGATTCAAACCAATAAATCCGGAAATTTTAATATGGACCGTTGGCCATATCAAATGTAGGGCCTTATTAAAATGCTATGATTAGATGGTATGGACTCTCTGATGGGCATGCACTTTACGCTTAGTTCAGTTTATATCATGTCCTGCTTCTTGGATAATTGGATTGGTGTGTCAAGTGGTGCCGTGTGGTCTAAAAGTATGATGATGAGTATGTTGTCTATTGATGCCAGTGATCAGAATTAATCTTATATTATAGCAAGATGTATTTTTTTCCTTCGCCAGTTAGCTTTACCGGATTAATCATCATTTTTATTATGCCCTGCATTTTTGTTCTTGCTCGGTTAATGCATTTTCACATTCTTCTTCTATGGATTTAATTCTTTAAGATAAATAACTACGTAGTATTGCCATTCTTCTAGATCTAGATGAGTTGTACTTGGTAACAAGAAATTGTTTTCATCGAGAGGTTTAAATCATTCGATCAGAAATGTCTTTTAGAGACTTAGATCATCAGATAATGATCAAGTCCTCAACCTTTTACTGGATTTGGCCCAATAATGATAAATTTCAATCTAATTTTTAATCATTCCCATAACAGCTAGTTATCACTTGTTGTCTGGCAGATATGTGAGTACCCATGGTTCAGTTTATATCTTATTTTAATCATTGACATTTTATGCATGTGAACATGGGGCATAAAATTGCAAGAAGCAAACCTTAGAAGTGAACATAATATTTTCTTGGGCTTACCCTATCATTGACATGTGAATAGTGTACAAAAAAATCATCCAAATGAAGCAGGAGCCGCATTCCAGACGAGGGGGAATAAGATAACGTTACTATGATATGAGACTTAAATATACAACTGTTACCTTTTTCACCAGCCATTCTTATTTTGCTGCCTCCCATTGGACATATGAAATTTGAACAACTCAATTTGCAACAGTTCAAGGATTTCATTGTAATTTTTAAGGGTTCTCCTATGATCCACAGGAAAGCAACTCTCTGTAACCGGGGGACCTTGTTATGGTAACTTCCTCACATTACGATCAAAATGTGGATATGAGCAGTAATTATCATTGGATGCTTTGCTGCTTCAAACTTATTTTCCTTCTTCAGCTATTTCTCTTACAGCATGGCATGGCAATGCTCTGAATGACTGGGCACACAAACTGGTGTCATTGTTAAAGTCCTTCAGTGGCAACCGTAGATCTTACATTCATAAATAATTGAAAGTGTTATCAGGACTCTTATCTAGTGAAATGAAAGGATTTACTGGAATACCATTTCTCAAGTCAAAAGAAAAGGTCTTATTCTTACTAAACTGCACTAAGGTTCATAGTCCTGATGACTTCACTTCCCGTCCTAGAGTTATAGAAACTAGTTGAAGTAGACCTTACTAGGGTGATGGAACAATTATTCTTTTGCCACAAGAAGTCGAAGGCATGCTTAAAGCATCATTTATCACTCTCATTCCAACAAGGTGAAAGCAACAGAGGCCAATGCTATCTTTTTTATTTATTTTATTTGGATGTTATAAAAACAATAGCCAACGTTCTTACTGTGATGCTGAAGTGTGAGATTTGGCATCTCCAACTGCCATTGACTTCATTTTTTTGGTGCACAAGTCAAGATCTTGGGGTGTAGCCAAGTGTAACCTAATAAAAGGGATCAATGTCTTTAGCATTTAAACATTTGTAGTATGTTGATGATACAATTGTTATGGTAGTAGCTTGATTGGGCCAAGCTGAATATATTAGGTGTACATGAACTCTTAAAGGGGTAAGTAGAGGTTGTAAGATTATTTGTAGGAAGTCTTAATGTGTGATAACCATGAAGCAGAGAAATTGGTCATGGATATATTAACATTATAGGATGCGAAGTAAGTTCTCTAATCCTAAGTTATTGAGGGTGTCGTTTTAAGCGTTTGATTGTTATGTGTTTTTGGGTTAGACATTGTCATTGAGAAATTCAAATCTAGACTTGAATTGTGGAAAGAGAACTAATCTCCTTACTGGCAAGAGAGGGTCCATGATGATTTTAGTCTCATTGGTTGACCCCCGTGTCATTTCATGCTGCTATTTATATTGCTAAGACTGTCACTGAGAAGCTTAAGTTTTTTCGTATTCTTTTATCAGTTGATACATATCAATATGAGTTTGTTTTTTTTCGTATTCTTTTATCACTTTTATGTTACAATCTTAATTTTTCATTATAACTAAGTTATTACTTCTTGATTCTTGAATCAGTAATTGCTTAATTCTTTAACATAAGAGTAAATACGTCTAGGATCTTTGGCAAGGTTTCAGGCATGAAAACGAGCCTGTGACTACTTTTTTTTCTCTTCTTCCAGTTCTTAATCCTCATATCTGTGGCTGAATTTCTCGCTGCATAATCCTCCTTGGGTCGAGAAAAACTCGACTCCTACTAGTTATGTTACGTTACCCCTTCGTATCCTCTTTAATTTTGTTAGCCTCTGACTCTTTGATCGGTGATCCCAATTTCAACTTAAGTTCTGGTTTCTTTGGTAATTGATAATGTAGACCCACCTTAACCCTCAATCCGTAGAGAATTGAGCTCCATAGTGCCATGTATTTAATGTCTGTAACTTCACAAGTGTCTCAAACAATAATTGTGTCATACCCTTTGGCAGTTGATATAGGTACAGGCCGTCATACTCCACGACCTTAAAGTCACTATTCAACTTGATGTCCAACCATTGATTCACCTTGATAACCAGACTTGAGCTTTTGACATCATTCACACCTCCATCAGACACTTTTCCATCATTAACAGACCATTGATCGTGGTCGACCTGATGATAAGTCATTCTTCCATCATTGAAACCTCCATTGGACCGTTGATCTTAATTTTGATGGCGACTAGTTCGACAGTTTGAACTTGATCTAAGGCTTCAATAACTTGAAAATCTTGCCTCATAACCTTTTCACCTTTCAAATATCGATCCAGTCGCTGATCTCTGTAAAGATATCCACATCTTCATCCTCAAACTCGACCAAAAAGAATGATGACTTTAAAATCATGTACATCTCCTCCTTCTATATAGATGTTTAACTTCGAGTCATGAACAACAAACCCACAATTATAGGGATAGACGATGAGTTTTCTAATCATCCATCTCAACCTTATACTTATCACCTATGATCCTATATTTGCTTCTATGCGACTGCATAACATAATCTAGTCTTGTAAAAATCCTCTAAAATGTGCTCCAATCTATCTAGTCATTAAGTAGTCACAGGTTTGGTCCTTGGTGACATCTTGTCACTACCTAAGATATTCGCACTGATTCTTGGTGACATCTTGTCACTACCGAAGGTATTGGGCCTACGCTAATACCAAACAACACAAATTGTTGCATTCCATAACTGGCCATAACTTCTTCAATACTCATCAAAATTGTGAGTTTCGTGGCTCGCTGGAAATATGTTTTGACAAGCTTTCAAGTAAGATCATTTGTTAATCAATTTGATGTTGTTTGATACTTCAAAATAGGCCAAACATAAGTGACGAGATAGAAAATTGAGCACTCTATAATCGTTTGATCAGAGACTTCTCGTCAATAAATCTAATTAGATTTATTGATAAAAGAAAAATAGATTTCTTTTTTTGTATTTTCTTCCAATTTTTCTTTTTTCATGTTCTCTAGTCATCTTTCTTGGACTACGCAGTAGATTAAAATTCTGGACTACATCAGTTTGAACCCTAATATTACATATGTTGTTGTATGTTTGTATTGGAGTCAGTTAACAATATCCCATTTTATTTTCTTTGTGCTTTCGTCCACGATCACATTAGTTGTTTGTTTTAAAATAAATCACAACTGAACACCTAGAATGAGCAAGATTTTTATCCATTATATCAGTATATTTCAATTAATAACAACGTATCTTTTTGCTTCCACATTAACAAATGACTTATATCGGAACTATGTATCTTTTTTTGCTCCAATAATTGTAACAATGTATCTTTTTTTGCTAATTGCCACTCACTTAGTTTTCCTTTTAAAGCTTTAAGATTAGCCATGAATTTGAAGCCTTCCCATGCCTACCCTTGAAAAGCACTCCACTCTTTACTTTAATTCATTTTCGTCAACCAAGAACTCTCAAAACAGAACAGAAAAGGACCTGATCTTACAACTATAGTTTCAAGCCATAACGATGCAAAGTCTGAAGCCGATTCTGAAAGATTCATTTAACCCAAGGATAAAAAGTCAGTCTCAATCCTCAATAATTTAAAAAAGGATCCAATCTATGATAATTATCGATTTAGAGAAGGCCAATAAATTGGGAACGAGATAGATAATCTAGTGGATGCTAAGGAAGAAATGAAAGGAGAAATAACTAGTGTAAGAATACATGGGGAGAGAGAGTTGAGTTCCATGTTAGAATTAGTTTGCATCAAGGACTGGTACTGAGTCCTCAGTTGTTTGTGTTGGTTGTGAATGGATGGACACAACAAACATAATATCAGGTCCATGGAGTGCAAGTTTAACCAGCATAAAAGTAAGGAGGAGGATTTGGTCAAAATAGAAAACCATTAGTCATAGTTACTAAAAGTGATTGGGGGGAGGAGGGGTGGGGGGGTGTGGCGCTCTTAAGCGGAGTCTAGGCGGTGAGGCCTAGTAATGTTGCTCTGCTTTGCTTATAATATTAGTCTCTAAATGATTTATAATACATAATAGATATGTGAGAAATAAGAAATTTACTCATTTGAGTATCAATCCTTGTGATAAAATTGTAGGTTGAAAGAGTTAACAACTAGAAACTACGAAACAACAAATAACAAAGTAAACAGGAAAAGAAAAAAATAACAAGCACATTATCTATTTTGATAATGGTAAGAGTTCGAGCCTTTGAATTTTAGATACACCTATTAATCAATAATAATCAAATATGGAGTTACCATGATGCAATAGATATATTTGTAGGAAAAATTCTAGGTAAATGATTAGATACAATTTTGTTTTGTTAGATTTATTGGATTATGGGTTCTTAAGGGATTAGCTCTTTACTCAAGTGATGATTCCCTCAAGAATGTAGTTTGAGGTAAGGGGTTTAAATCACTACCCATATTAAAAAAAATAAAATTAAGAATAATGTCTAATGAGAGTTATGACTTTATTTATATTTTAAGGAGAAAAATGAATCATTGTAAAGCTTAGTTGCAACATTTGTCCTCTCACTTAATACCCTTGCAAGGTAGGCGGGCCCATCTAAATGCATTCCAAGAAATTTGGCATATCTCCTTATGGAGACCAAGCGCGGGCCTAAGCGCAACTTTTGACAATAGAGCATTTAGTGTCACAATGCCATAGATTGCGATATTTGGGCTCTACTGACTACTATACAACTTAATGGTGTGTTTGAAGACCTCCTCAATAGGATCAATGCAGGGTAGGCAAAGTAGAGAAGACAATAGGTGTGCAATGTGATCAATAAGTGATTAAAGGGACATTTTTACAAAATGATAGTAAGACATGCGTTACTGAATGGTGCAGAGTGCTAAGCTATAAAGAAACAAGAAGAAGATAGAGTTATGTGGTATGTTAAGAAGGATGCAGTCATGAAGTAACAATAAATAATAAGGTAAGGGAAAAGTATATAATAGGAAGTTTAGGGGTGGGCCCCAATAAAAGGAAAAAAATCTAATAATGTTATTTGAGATAATTTGAGCATGTCCAATGAAACCTGAAATAGCACTTACACAAAGGATTGAAATGATAAAAGCACAAGGAAACAGGAGAAGATTGGAAGAACAATACAGACTTGAAGAGAAGTATTGAAAAATAACATGTATGGATTGAATCGAGTGGAAAAATAATACTTGCTAAGTCGACCCAAATAAATGGGACATGACCTGATGATGACGACGAAAATGATGATGACGATGATCGAATCTATAAATAATCGCACTCTTGGTTATCTAATCATTGTAAGAACCACAATTTAATGAAAGATCCATAAGTTCCATGTTACCCACAAACTCAGAGAAATTCGACATACTAGTAGGAAAGTCTAATTATGTTGAAACCCACTCCAATGCACCAAGGGAGATTCCAAGTCCTTCGCAGCTTTCGAAAATCTATACCTAATTGGAGTCATTTGGACATACGCCCGCAAGAACTCAAGAATAACCATCTTCCACCGATTCCACCTTAATTAAGGTTTTGAAATCCCCTATCTTCTTCCTCCTTAGCTCATACCAAATCTGTGCTTCATAAAAACAAGAACCATCATGTCATCCCACCAGCCAAAAGGATAAGCCATTTTAAATTTGCTCCCTATTTGCACGCCTACAATGTCATAAATTAGGTCAGTAATCCCAAGTAGGGATTAATGAGAATATATCTTAACACGATCCTCCTCTAGGGGAAAAAAAAAAATCAATTGTGATGTTCGAAGAGGGACAGGCGTACTAAGATAAATGCATGACATGAAAGGGGGTTATAATTCATGAATCAGGTTGCCCCAGATTGATAAGAGATGGCGAGAAACAAAAGTTAGAAATGAATTTGGCTTTACTAAAGAAAGATGTGTGTGAGTGTCCGAGTGTATGCACGTGGGAGTACAGGTATGTTGGTGTGGATATGGGCGTGTGTATGTGCGTGTAAGTAAAAAATGAGAGAGAAACAAATGTCTAAGAGCTAATATTAGTGAAGGAGGTTTCTCATAGGTTTTCCTTGATTGTTTATTAAATAACAAACATCATGAACAGATATTCTAAAAACAATCAGGACCCTGCCTTTTGCCAACAATATAAACATCACTAAAATGTTTCTGTCGACAGTATTGAATTATAGAGTTATAATTAATCATCAAAAGTGTAACTTCTAGATCATGCAATACACGAAGAGATCCTCTCGGTACATACGTGTATTTGCTACAATTAGAACGAGTATCCAAATAGCCATAACTGCTAACAAACCCTAGCAAATGAAATAAGGAGCCAAAAAGAACTATGCCCAGCATTAAAATAAGGTACCAAAAATGAAGCTAAGTGACCCCAAAATAGAACTTTCGTCTCCACTGAATCCATTTCCAAATGTCAAGTGAAACACAGAAAAATAAGCCATTGTTTACCATAATTCCAGATAAACGAGCATTCAGCTTCCCAGTTATGAACATTTAAGTGTGTAGGCGTAGAGCATATAAAACTTGGAAGAAGAGCAAAGAGTTACTTGTTATAGAAGTCGGCAGCAGAGCGTGATCCAATGTAGGAAATAAACCACAGCAACACAATCATCCAGGGTCGGCCCTGAGATTTTTGGGGCCTAAGGCGAGTTCCTAAAATGGGGCCCTCCATATTAATCAACAAAAAAATTCGCTTCAATTTTTTTTTAACAAATAAAATTATACTCATTTCTCTCATTATGACAAATTTATCCGATATTCTCCAAAATTTCGCTGAAATTTACCGAAATTATCAACATAATAAATAAATTACCAAGAGCCTCAAAGAAACATCAATTTCTCAAAGAAACATCCATGTCTATCATTTAATTATCAACATAAAATAAATTTCTATATAAAAGTAAGGGCACTAATTGGCTCCTCAAACATCCAATTCTCAAAGAAACATCCATCTCACGTGTAACTCTTTTGTAAAATGTCACATTCAACTAAAGAATAAAAAATTAAGGGCACTAATTGGCTGGACCCTTTCTCAATCAACAAAGTTAGGAAGGAGCCAACTCTGCCCATGTGACACCTTTAACTCGCCATGTCTACCACGGATAAGATTTATATGGAATATTTAACGAAGGGTAGCTCGAAGAGCACCCACGCATTCTCTAAAAGCACCTAAGTCGGAGACCCCTTAAAACCCATTGATTGGGTCGGATCAGACGATGGAGATTGTGTTTCACCTCGATCTTCCACACAATGGATCTTAAGACCATGTCTCTCACCTAGCAGAGGGTTGTTTTTATTCCACATGTCACATCCCCAAAAAATGGCCCTAAACCCACATTTGAGCATGATGTGCGCTATTGCACACAAGGTGCACTTTTTGGGGATATGTGACATGTGGAATAAAAAATTGACCGTCAGCTAAGTGCTACATGGTCTCAAGATCCCTTGTCTGGAAGCTCGAGGTTAAAAAATTTTCCATCGGACTCTAATCTGACCCAATCAACAAGTTTTATGAGGTTGCACACGTAGGCGCTTTCAGAGAACGTGTAGGTGCAAACAGTCAAACAGACCTTTAAAAAAAACAATTGACTATTGTGATGAAAATGATGGAAATCTACACAAAATTTTAGCTCGAAAAGACACAAAAATTACCTTCGCGATCTGACGAAATTTTAGCTCAAATCGGATTGCATGATCCAAGATTCCGAGTATTTGACAAATCCAATTTGCTGAAAATCTACAAAAAAAAAATTAAATAAATACAATCAACTAATGAAAATGTGAAATGAAATCCTAATCCTAAATCAATTAAAAAAAACTAAATATAGTGAGAGATATAAGACAAAGAAGAAAAAACCTAAATCTATAGATGAAAATAAGAAGAACAAGAAGGGGGCTTACCACACGGTTGTTGGCGTCAGCCGTCCCGGAGTGTTCAAAGGGGAGCCGGGAGGCGTCAACCGTGAGTTGAGAGAGAGAGAGAGAGAGAGAAATAGGGGCTGGATGCTTGGATACTCCTGTGGAGTCTAGAGAGAGAGAGAAAAATAGGAGCTGGAGAAATCAGGGGCCATATATATATATATATATATATATATATATATATATATATATAGGAAAAGGTGTCCGTCCTCCATGGGAGGACGGTCACCGTCTTCCAAGGTTCCAGGAGGTCCACGTGACATCCAAAACATTATTTCAATGCCACATGGAGCTCGAGTGCATTGCTTAGATCATTTTTTTTTTTTTAATAATTTTGAAAACTTATCTCCACCATGTGTTTTTTGAGCTGTGAAATGTAGACCATTGAAACTAGTCAAACATTGACTTACGCATTTAAAAAAAAAAATTCGAAATTTCTTTTTTGAAAATTGATTTAAACCATCCACCCGTGCTCCACGTGTCAACCAAAGAGCATTTTGGGTGCCATGTGTACCTCCACGTGGACCTTGGAGGACGGTCACCGTCCTCCCATGGAGGACTGAACCGGCTCCCATATATATATATATATATATATATAAAATTTTAAATCTATTTTTTAATAGGCATTTCAGATTTGGGAGCCCCTAAAAATCGGGGGCCCAAGGCAGCCTCCTAGTTCGCCTTGGTCCAGGGCCGGCTCTGCAATCATCAGTGTATCTACAAAGTTAAGAGCCCAGAAGACAAAAACAATAGTGCCACAGTTGTCCACCCAATAGAGAAACCAAATTTTCTTGTCACTTTTTTATCGGTAAAGAGAATTCTTACAATAGGCGCATAAAGTAAAAAAAAACAGAAGCCCAGCTACATACGAGCTGTCCACAAAACCCACAACAAAACCAGAAAATACAACTCCACAGCCCAGACCCACAGAGGTCCAAGACAGTATCGGCTGATACCGATACAGTATCAGCCGATACTGACCCATTCCGGTCTGATACCACCTCGATACTTCTATCGGGGTGGTATCAATATCGGTTCTCAACGAAACCGATACATATATCGGCCGAGTTTTGATACCATGTTGGTGACAACTAAAGGTGCAGATTCTGTTACTCGAACCAAACCAAAATCGAAAATTTTGGTTTCAGTTCGATTCAGCCTGAACCGAACCAAATCACTGATTTCAGTTCAGTTAATTTTTTAAAACCTGAAACAGAAACCGGAAAAAAATTGGTTAAATTGGTTCGGTTCGGTTTTTCTTTTTTTTTTTTTAATTTTTTTATTCATTTTCCCCCTTCTTTCGGTTTTTTCAATTTTTTGATAGGTTTTCTAAAGCTACCCAACTGGGTGTTTGATTTCGGCCACCCAAAACCAAACCCAATTTTTTCGGTTTTGGGTTGGCTTCGCTCCAATTCAGTGAACCAGTTTTGCAGTCAGTTTCGATTTTCAGTTCAAAACTAGCACCCTTAGTTACAACCTTAACAAAAAGGTTCCTGACCATCCAATCAATCTATTAGTTGTGAACAGTAGTCAACTAAATCAATCCATCACATAATTTGAACACTAGTCAACTAAATTATGAGCCACGATATATATATATATATATATATATATATATATATATGGGAGCCGGTTAGGTCCTCCAATGGAGGACGGTGACCGTCCTCCAAGATCCATATGGAGCTCTACGTGGCACCCAAAACACTTTTTGGGTGTCACGTGGAGCTCAGGTGGATAGTTTAGATCAATATTAAAAAAAAAAATCGAAAAATAAATTTTAAACCCACAAGTCAAAGTTTGACGATTTTCATTGGTCCACATTTCACGGTTCAAAATATACACGGTGGAGATGAGTTTTTAATTTTTATTTTTTTTCAAAGATGATCTAAGCAATGCACCCAAGGTCCACATGGCACCCAAAAAGTGTTTTGGGTGCCACGTGGAGCTCCACGTGGAAGGTTGGAGGATGGTGACGGTCCTCCATGGGAGGACGGAAGCCTTTTCCTATATAGGGAGCCGGTTAGGTCCTCCAATGGAGGGCAGTGACCGTCCTCTAAGATCCACATGGAGATGAGTTTTTAATTTATTTTTTTTCAAAGATGATCTAAGCAATGCACCCAAGGTCCTCGTGGCACCCAAAAAGTGTTTTGGCTGCCATGTGGAGCTCCACGTGGAAGGTTGGAGGACGGTGACGGTCCTCCATTGCTTAGATCATCTTTGAAAAAAAATGATCTAAGCCGTGTATATTTTGAACTGTGAACTATGGACCAATGAAAATCGTCAAACTTTGACTTGTGGGTTAAAATTTTTTTTTTTTTCCATTTTTTTTTTTTAATATTGGTCTAAACTATCCACCTGTGCTCCAAGTGGCACCCAAAAAGTGTTTCAGGTGCCACGTGGATCTTGGAGGACGGTGAGTGTCCTCCATTGGAGGACCTAAAAGGCTCCCTCTCTCTCTCTCTCTCTCTCTCTCTCTCTCTCTCTCTATATATATATATATATATATAATAATAATAATAATAATAATAATTGAAGGATCAAATAATTTGATTTTCGACTAGCAAAAATAATCACCTCAAATTAAAATTAAAAAAGATTACAACTCATTCTAACATAACAGTAGCACCCAACTCTTTAAGTTTTTCAACAATGGGATTGCCCTCCTCCTTAGTAACACCCTTCTTCAAAACAACGGGCGCCTTTTCCACCAAATCCTTTGCCTCTTTCAACCCTAAATCCGTAAAAGTCCTTACTTCCTTTATGATCTTGATCTTGGCTGCGGCGTCGAACTTTTCGAGCTTGATGTCGAAAGCCGTCTTCTCGACGGTTTTCGACTCTGCCGCCGTCCCTGCAGATCCTCCACCGGCGGCCCCTGATTTCAGGCCGGAGATCGCCGGTCCGTAGTTGTTTAGCCCTAATTTGAGACGGAAAAGTATGGAGTAATCATACCTTTCGAGCTTCGTCAGGTCTAGGAGTTCGTCGGCGACGCTCTCGAGTTTCGCCGATCGGACGCTCTCCGTTGGAGCTGAGGATAGAGAACGACGGAATATTCCGGCAGCCGAGAGGAATCTCATTAGAGGTAGGGAAGGGATTTTGGAGGGCATTTTCGGAAACTGATTTTATTAGATAAGCTGTATCGCTGCAGTCTTCAGGTGGGCGAGCCGAGAAAGACAGGAAGAAGAGAGGGCGTTGGGATTTGTTTTTGAGAGCGGGAGAGCATTGGGTTTAGTTTAGAGTTTTTGGGGGCCCATTGCTCGGTCATGCCTTTCAAGTGAGTCTACCGGATTGTACCGAATTTAAAAGAAAGGCATGCCAGTTTGGCAACATCTATTATCCGAAAATATCATTTAAGCCATTTAATTTGAAGGCCATAATTTAAAGATATCAATTATAAAATATTAGAATAAAATCTAATTTTTATCATTTGATTAAATAGAGTCAAAAGATATTATATAATTCAATAGTTGAATATAATAGATCATATGACAAGTATCATATTTTGCTCCAATTTTATGTACCAAAGATTTATTGATTATAAATTTCAAATTAGGCTATTCATATTGTATTTTTACATATCACATGTCCCTAAAATATCAAGTATATCTTTAAATTCGATGAAATCACTTGAAAAACATGTGCAAGTAATGGCTCATTTCTTTTTGCGAGCTATTACTTTTTTCTTTTTTTTGAGAAATTGGGAGTTATTACTTGCACATGGTTTTTAAGTGATTGCACTGAAAGTAAAGAAAGACTTTGTATTTTATGGAAATGTGACATGAGAAAATGCAATCTAAGCCGTCTGATCCTTAGTAGATAAGATTGGAGCAAAACACAACATTTATCATATGATATATTGTTGTGAACCATTGAATCAAGTAATAACTTTTGACTTATATTTATTCACATGATGAAGATTATGTTTCATGTCAATCTTATCCATTAAGGATCTATAGATTATGAATATTAAATCAGACGGTACAGATTACGTTTTCACATGTCACATTTCCCTAAGTACAAAGTCTTTATCTAACCTCGGTGCAATCACTTAAAAAGCAAGTGTACTTGCCCACATTTTTCAAGTGATTGTATTGAATTAAAAAAAAGACAGTATTTTAAGGACATGTGATATATAAAAATGCAATATGTGCCGTCCGATTTGAAGTTTATGATCAATAGAACTTTAATACATAAAACACGATACTTCTCATATTATCTATTGTAGTCAATTGTTGAATTATATAATAGTCTTTTGACTCCATTTAATCAAATGATGAAAATTATATTTTGTTCTAATATATTGTAATTGATATATTTAAATCATTGCCTTCAAATCAAATGACTTTGATGGTATCTTTACATACTAGAGATCGCCAAACTTGTAAATCTTTCTTTTAAATTCGATGCAATCACTTGAAAAGCGTGTGCAAGTAATGGCTCCCTGAATAAATTTGCTTTTGTTGTGATGGAAGTTTTGATAGTATGTGACTCGGGTTAGCTAATTTAATGGCTCTCCTTTTCCTCGGCTGATCACGTGTGCGGGTCTCAATGAGTAGGGCTGGGCCTTAAACAGACCGATAATAATCGGGCCTCTCGGAGTTGGGGCATGACAGGCCAATCAGTTTGTGAATCGAGTGCAGCTCATGGCGAGGTAGGTTGGGTCGTGCCATGGCTCGACAATTTTCAAATAAATGATCATAATTGATCATATCGGGCCATGTTTAATCAAGTCCACTTTTAATCAAGCTTTTGGAATTAGCTCATACTTGGTCCGATTACTAATCAAGCAAGGTCGGGCAAACGCATTCATACAACAAGCCCAACTACTTTAGCTCATACCCAACCCATTGCAGGCCGGGCCGGATTAGACCCCTTAATCCCTTATTTTGTGACAGCTATAGGTTGTGGTTTATGTCGAGAGCAATTTTATCACTTAGAATAGCTCTCCGCCAAAACAAATGGCAATAAGAGTTGTGTTACCAAACTTAAAAACCGTTCTTTAATAGGGTTGTCAATGGGTCGGGTTTCTTATAGGCCCATTTAAGTTTTAAAGTGACAGTGAGGCCTGACCCCGACCCGATATCCTATCTGGGCCCGGCTGATTGTAAATGATGTGAACCCGAGCTCGACTCGAATAAACCCGACCCGATATTAATCGGGCCGAATGGGCCTTTTGTCATTTTGGGACTGGGTAGAGACAGAGAGAGAGAGAGAGAAGCTAGATAGAGAGAGAGAGAGATAGAGAGAGAGAGAAGCGGTTGCGGTGGGAGAGGGGGAAGGGTTGGGAATGAGAGCTTGGGAGCATAGGAGTTGGGAGAGAGAGATGGAAGAGAGAGAGAGAGAGAGAGGGACTGGGGATAGAGAAGTGGGGGCTACGGGCTGCCGGCGAGAGAAGAGGGGGTTGTGGGCTGCCAAACTGGGGAGAGAGAGAAGCTACAAGGGAGAAGCGGGGGTTGCGGGCTGCTAGTGGTTGCCGACAAGAGAAGCGGGGGTTGCAGGCTGCTAGTGGCTTGAAGGACGACTGCCGTCGAGCTTGAACCAGAGCTTGAAGAACGCTTGAGATGTGAGGGAAATAAACCCTAGCTCCTGGTTATAATTTATAAAGCGTTGCAACAACGAAAATTACATTTTTAACCCCTCATCAATCCGTTGAACGGTAATAAGAGGGGTTATAATAGTAATTATGACGGGCCGGGTTGCGTCGGGCTTACTAACCCGTTAATTTTAATATAAATTACGGCATGTTTATTTCAAACATTAAAGCCCGATCCCGAACCTGTTTATATTCGGGCTTAGCCCGGCCCGACCCGTTTATGAAATTTCTCAAAAAATTAGTCTCGAACTCAACCCATCCATGGGCCGAGCTCGGGCTAAAATCCGATCCATTGACAACCCTATTTTGATTTTGGGCATTTTAAGCTCTTAATTGCATGGGAAAGGTGCTACCGAGGACCAGGTAACTTATGTGGTCCTATTTTGATTTGCTATCACGTGACACCCTATTATATGATTAGGAGCACCATAAAGTAACGGCTCGTTAATCTCACTTTGAGAAAAAAAATAATCAAAATAGCAATATACTTGTCTGATTAATAGGGTCAATCGTACAAAAAATGATCAATAAAAGCACATTTAATTTTAGGGTGGATTACCCAATCGGGTTCCAACTCTTTCTAATCTACCCACCAGGGTCCCAACTTTATAAAATGATCCAACAGGGTCTTGACCCTAAACTTTCTTTTATTATTTATCTGCAAGGGTCCCAAAATTATGCACATATTTATTTTATTAATTTAAGTTAATATTTAGAGGATCAAAATACCCTACCAGAAATTTACTAAAATACTCATCCTTCCATACAAGTCAAAAACGCTGGTGTTTTGGGGTTAGCTGCTTTTCATCTTCTTCCTACCGACGATTGGGTTTTCTCTTATTTTCATTTTCTTACTATAAAAATAGCATCTTCTCTTCATCTTCTTCCTGTAAAGATAACATTAGGATCCCATGTAGCCCCCCTCTCTTCGCTTCATCTTCTTCTCTGCTGACGAACAAATAGGGAGAAGTCTGCTGCTGCCGTCTCTACAAACCTTCGACTCTGCCGACGTTTCATTTTCTCCTGATCACCTATATTTAAACATTTCTGCGTGTATATCTCCAGCCGTCTGATAAACTCATAAGAGCAATTCACAAAACAATGTTGTAGTAATGCTGCCCTAAATGCTCAACCTTTATTTTAATGAATGACTTATTTGAACTATATACAAATGTAGTAATGTTGTCTTAAATATTGATTCTTTGTTTTAATGAATGACTTGTTTGTGGTAGATAGAAATGAAGTAACTCTGTCATAAATACTTAACCTTTGTATTAATGTAATAATAGTGTCATAAATGCTCAACCTTTATTTTAATGAATGGCATGTTTGAACTATATACAGATGTAGTAATGTTGTCTTAAATGCTGATTCTTTGTTTTAATGAATGACTTGTTTGTAGTAGATAAAAATGTAGTAATCCTGCCTTGAATGTTTAACCTTGGTATTAATATAATAATGTAGTCATAAATGCTTAACCTTTGTGGTAGATAAAAATATAGTAATCCTGTCCTAAATTTTTCAAATTACTCATACATGTCAAAATGTAGTTTAATGAGTCATAATGAGTCTGATATCAGTCGTGTACTGTTTTACATCAGTACTTTATTGTTTGATACCAATCCTTTAATGTTCTCACATTAGTAATTTATAGATTCAGATTACGCATGCATATCAGAATGTAGTTTAATGTTGAATATGAGTCTGATATCAGTCCTGCACTATCTCACATCAGATTACTCATGCATATCAGAATATAGTTTAATGTTGAATACGATCGGTTATTATTGATTCATATAAATTCTTTAATGTTGTCACATCAGTACTTTATAGATTCATATTAACCTTTGTAATAATGAGTGACTTATTTTTAGAGATAATAATCGATCTGGTTCCAACTATCCCCCTATTTATCCTATTTATAGGGGACACATATAAAATCATTTTCGTCTCATATAAGATCATCCAGTCTCATATAAGATCATTTCTTTCTTATACTGTCATTCGGTAAACTTTTAATGCCATTAATTTTTTAAAAAATGACAGTTAATATCAAGAAAATATGTTTATTGTTGTAAGTATATTTATTAATTTTTTGTATGAATTGTATTAAGTATGTTATGAAACTCTCATAATCTTTAAAGAGGTCATATTTGTGCAAGACCGATCTTATGACTGAATTCACTCATGATAAACTGTAAATACATTTATTTTTTAAATTTTTTTTTGACTCATGTTCATAAATTTAATTATGATGTAATGTCATAAATTATACACAGGAGGATAAAATTGCATGTTTTACCCTTAGGGTCTCTACTCTTATAGATGCATTATCGCCTGTGAAGCTTGAAGCTCTTAGTTCAACGCAATGAAGCATCTTCTTCGTCTAATAGATATTCCTATAATCAACGACCTGATATACATATTAATAAAAAATTTTAATTATGAGTTTGAGAGGTTCTCCATTGGCGAGCGTACTGTTGGTTTTCACTTACTAGAAATGGCTGCTTTACTTGGTCTCAAGCATGCTGAAATTATCCCTAGAATTCTAGGGAAAGGTTCGAATGTCGAAGATGAAGACATTAATTTATTTTGCATGAAATATTTTAATTGGATAGGGAATATTAGTGTCGGTGAAATAGAAAAGGCCATGACTGTTGCTAGTATAGAGAAAGAGATAGTTGATTTTACTCGTCTCACATTATTCAAAATTAGTTGTTCTTCTATGACTATTAAGAGTTGTCATTGTTCAAGTTTATAAACGACAATCGTATACAATAATAAAAAAAAAAATTATTGTATTTTTTACAACTGTCTTCTTGACTGTCAAAGACAGTTGTTTTCTTGAAAAGAGACTAGTATTGACAACCATTTTTTTTGCCTTTTCATGTATTGATATTGCGAGACTTTGAAGCTTTTAAAGCCTCCATCAACATAAGCTTCCTACAGTAAACTTGCATTCAAGAGCCAAAAAGTTGTATTCAAAAGTTCCATTAGCCAGGCAGTTACGGATTTGAGAGCAGAATGCGGTCGCGTATTTCAAGAAATGTCTTCACATCAGATCCCCACAACCTGCAAAACGAAATTTATTAAGAATTATAACCAAAAACACTATGAAATCATCCTTAATCAAAATTATGATCAGTGTAAGAAAACAAAGATAGTTCTGCCATGCAGGTGGAGCAATCCAACCAGCCACAGGCAGGTCGGGTTGGAAATTCCGACCCGTTTATTAAACATGTCAGGTTCTGGTCTTGGAACACAAGCCTGACCCGAATCCTAGTTTACATCCTAATCCAACCTGGCCCAACTAAACCCCAGTTTTTGCCGATTGGGTCTGGTCTGGTTCAAGCATAATTCGGCCATAATTGGTTTCACTGCAACCTGAACTGACCCATTTGCAGCCCTAAAAAAAGGCCCAAAGCTATCTTTCTTATGTAACAAAACCAACTTGGATTTTTTTGGCAAAATGAAGTCCTATCAACCACAGTACAAATTTACAGTCTCCATTGCTCAGTATCTTTCCTTTAATAAAAATTATCATACTTTTTTGCTTATTTTCGGTTAGAATATAGTTTTATCTAAAATAATTTTGAACATGTGCCCGTATCTGGGGCTATGCTGATACATGCTTTTGTCCCATTTATTCCAATCTAGATATTTATTTCAATCCTGAAATACTAAGGCCCAATTGAGCAATGCTCCCGTGGGCCGCTAATTATTGTTTAGTAACCTGCTAATTCCCGCTTACTGCTACTCATAGAGGCTATTTGAAATGAAAAATGCATGCAATCCAGAAGTGGTTCAGGGCCGATTCCGGATTCTGATCCGAGTCCAATTTTCTTTTCATGTTTGTAAAATTGACGAGTTTTCATTGACCTGACTGATGAATCAAACAACAAAAACAAAAGAAATGGAATTAAATCGGAGTTGTTGCGGGAGCTGGAGTTGTGCACTCATGGAAGTTAAAGAGCTCATATATGATAACCAACCAGTTCAAGACGGTGATTTGGAAAGGATCACTCTTTTTTGGAAAAAAAAACACTGTTAATCAGGTGTGTTGTGTGACTTACAGACCATGATCTAAAAATCTACGTTGTGGAAGGAAACCAGTCAACAATGAGTTTAAAATCAACAGCTAAAACTGACTTTAGAGATTTACATGGTAGCCGTTCATTTTATCAACCTTTGATCGGTTGGAATCACACGATAGAGATGGTTTTGCAATGCAATCTTTGACCCACCAGATCTTCGCATCAGTTACAGTTGATGAAATCACATGCCACATGTCCCAATCCAGTGACATGTTCCAAATTACCCTTTGGAAAGGGTCGGTGACCCTATACAATGTCGGAAATCAAAAGAAGATCCGAACCAATTACTTTATGAGGATTCCCACCATCTTATGAGATCTTTGTTTATATTTGCAAGCATCCTAGAAGACGCCACTTCACGGATCTCCTTGATATTGAAGAAATGCAAGATATAAGTGTAACGTACACTCACCAGCAATCGATCCCAACAGCATTGGCCCCGATCTTGTCTGCTTTCTGATCATCTCCAACATGCACTGCTTTACCAGCCTTGACACAGATTTGATCTACAATGATATCAAACATAAGTATCAACATTCATAAGTATCTATGCAAATGAAGGCAGAGATTTGAAGAACAAAGAATATATACAGGAAAATATCAGCCCGTATGTTCGGTACATAGCGAACAAATTCTCCGACTTTTGATAAAGTCAAATAATTCGCAATTTTGAAAAAAATGAAAAAAATTATAATTATTCGTGACTATTTCAAATAAATGCAAATTTCAAGAATTATTCACGAATTTAAAGAATTATAAGAATTATTTGCAAATTTCTCAAATATTTCTGAATTTTTTTATATTAAATTTTATTGTTTTTAATTAACATATTCCTATAAATTTTTTCAGAAATTTAACCTTTTTTCACGAGTTTTATGAATTTTGCCGGATTTTTTCCAAGACGATTTATTCTCAAACCCCGACTTTGTCACTCTGGCTTGGTATATAATGGTACCAGAGCTGAGATTTGAAACCTTGCAGTAAGTTCTCCAATAAGGTTGTCACGTATATTTCCAGCTCACTGGTTTTTTAATATATCATCTCTTACCGATCAAAAAAAAAAAAAAGAAGGTTGTCACATACAGAAAGGAAAAATGCCCAAACAGGGGAGTATCTCACTCTGTTCTCCGACTCCTATACTCAGGTACAAATGATTTCCAAAAAGGGATAATGGCTTCTCACCGACATTTTAAACACCAAAATTGTATTTACATGATCCTACACCATTAAAATTATACTTTTTATCTCACACTATTGTAATGTGATTTTCATTATGTGATGTGGGGCACATTTGCGAACAATCCAAATTGTCCCAAGTGGCAATCCATCATTAGATCATATCTCAGCCCAACGAAACATTCCTAAAAGTGGATGTGAACCATCTGATTGATGAACTTTAATATCAGCCACTAAAACTAAAACCAATGGTTTATATTGCACACATCTGTAACCAATCTAAATAACTTGCTTGTCATTAATGTTATGAAACTTTTGCAGCTCGATAAAACGAACAAAATCAGCTCATAATAGCATAAAATATTTGAACTTGATCAACTACATGACAAATTTTGAATCGATTTGGCTTACGGCCTTTTACAAGACTGAGCTGAGTTTTGAGTTTTTATACCTTGACGTAAACTCGCTACCTCCAAAATGTAATTTAACAAGCAAATCATACTGTTCTGTTATTTTGCTACTAAATAAATCATCAAAAGGTAATTTATATCGATTATAATTATTCATATGCACAAATAAAATACATTATTGTTAATCAAATACAAAAAAAAATGCAGTTTACCTTGAGGTCGCAGGCATAGTGACCAAGTTGGGGTTCGGGAATAAATCAGCTTGCAAAAAATCAGGAAAAGTCCGGCAAAATTCGGGAAAAAACTGGTCAAAATTCGGGAAAATAAAAAATAACATTATAAAAGTATACTAATTAAAAATTATAAAAAGTAAAAAATAAAAGAATGTGGAAAAGTTTTGGAAAATTTCAAAAAATTCGCGAATAATTCTTGTAATTTGCAAACAATTCTTAAAATTTGTGATTTCCTAAAAAAGTCGCAAAAAATTACAATTTTATTCTTTTTTTTTTCAAAAAATCGCAAATTATTTGCGACTTTTTCAAAAAGTTCGGAGATTTTGGTCACTATGGTTGCAGGTGCAATCCCAGCTTATCCACTAAAATGAAGAAAAAACTCATATACAGAAATAAACCAATGTTATGATTGGACATCTAACCTTAGGCTCATAGCATTATGACCATAGAAAGGGGATGCAAATATCTCAATCACCTTTATAAATAAAGCTGAATTATTATCCACGCATATTAGGATCATCTAACAAGGAGTCCGAAAAATATTTTAAAAAAAACACATGTCAGATACATAGTAGGTTTTATATTCACAGAGTGATTATGTTGGACACCTTGAATGTGTCCGACTAATGCTACAAACACTCCTTGCACCACTAACACATCAGAGATAAAAAATTTGCCCAACAGGAACAAATTGCATACAATAAATAAAGAAGAGAGACAATCAAACCTAGTTCAAGTATAGAAGATAATTCAAGTGTAAATAGTAGATCAAAATTTTATTTTCTAAACATATATAATTGGTTGACTAATCAATAGTTTCATACCTAAAGCAGATGTATAGATCTTTGCTGCTGGCTTTTCATAACCAACTTCCGATGATATGATGATGGCATCAAATCTGAAAGAAAACAAAAAGAAAAATCATCTCCATAATACATTTGTAAAACATAACAAAAGAATCTGGTAATAAGTGCACGCCATCACTTATCATCATTATCATCATCACAGCTTTATCCCATCCATTTGTGGTCGGCTCAGCGTTTTGAGAGTCGCCTGGGGCGGCCGCCAGGGCGGTTCGGGCCCCTGGGTGCCCTGATTTAGGCCAGGTGTCCCATGAGGCGGACTGGATTTGGGGCACCCGCCCAAGCCGCCCGGGCAGCCGCCCCGTACCTAGGCGACCGCTCCTCCCCAATCCCCATTTAATTTTTTTTTTTTTTCCCAGGAGTTTACTTGGCAGATTTTAAAACGGCCCTTACCCTTGAAAAGTTGGCCTTTGCACGACTTTAAAGAGAGACTCAGTATGTTAGGGACATGTGACATGTGAAGACCATTGGTGGCGTCAGATTAGAAGATAGAGGTCGTGTTTCACCCCAATATTCAATATAATATATCTTGAGATCATGGTGCATCTATCAGACGGCCAGTTTTTCATTCCACGTGTCTCAGATTCACAGAAAATGACTCTAAATTTACGTAATCACGTTTGAGCGTAATGTATGTCATGTGATTCAAGGGTCATTTTTTGGGGATCTTTGACACATGAAATCAAGCACTAACCGTATGATTGGTGCGCCATGATCTCAAGATCTAGTGTGCGGGAGATTGGGCTGAAACAAGATCATCATCATCTGATTCGAAGCAATCAGTGGTTTTCAAGGTGTCTCTAACGTGGGCGCAAACAGAGGTACCCAAGAAAAATGTGAGTGTTCTTGAGTGCAATTAACGCCACCCTAAGAAATTTAGAGCAAATAAGCAAATAACCCTTCTTGGGTGTAATTAACACATCCCTAAGTTATAAATTGGGTGCAATAACGCAAATAACCCACCCTAAGTTGTAGGGTGCAAATAACTTCACAAGAAAAAGGGGTGAAAATAACATCACCCTAAATTGTAGGGTGCAAATAATTTCACAAGAAAAATGGGTGCAAATAATGTCAGCCTAAGTTGTAGGGTCCCCCTTTCCCCAAAACCCCTTTCCGCTCTTCTAGCGGCTGCGGCCCTCCGGCGACGGCTCCCCGACGACAACCCTCCGGCTACAAGTGAGTTTTTTTTCTTCCTCTTCCTTAGTTTTTTTTTCCTTCTTCCTCCTTTGTTTTTCTTCTTCCTCAGTTTTTTTCTTTTTCTTCCTTTTTTTTCTCTCTTTTTCTCCGGAAACAAGGCTGCCGGAGAAGAAACATTGTTATTTTTTTTTGTTCTTCTCTTCTCTTTTTCTTCTTGCAACTAGCTGTTGTACAACAACTGTTTTTTTCCCCCTTGTCTTCTTCGTTTCTTCTTCTTCTTCTTCTTCGGCAACTAGTTGCCGGAGAAGAAGCTTTCGATACTTCTTTTTTTTTTCTCTTTCTTTTCTTCTTCTCTTCTTCCTTTTTTCTTCTTCTTCTCCGGCAACAAATACAAAAAAGGCTATGAAGCAGCCTTATTTAATTATTTTTTTCTTCTTATTCCTATTCCGGTCAGGTTATGAAGCCTTTTTTTTTTCCGGCAAGGATGTGAAGTTGTTGTGGTTGTAATCTGTATAACAGTATATATATATATATATATATATATGAAATATGCATTTATGATGAAATAATATATATAAATATATAACTATATGTATACATAGCGGCCGCCCGGATCTTGGGGCGCCCGCCTAGGCCTAGCAATTTCCGCCTGAACATCCCCTCGACCACTAGAACCTGCTCGACGATTTTAAGAACATTGGGTCGGCTTCTCCACTCGTTTCCAATAAGCGGTAAGCTCTCTATAACTTTGCAATCCATCATATCCTCTCACAGATACCCTCCAGCCCCAAGTCTTCACCGAACTTCCTCTTCTCTTACCTCCTTGTGCTTTTAGCGTCTCAAGTCTCAACCCTTCGTTCAGGGTATGCTTCGTGCTTTCGATGAACATGTCCAAACTAACTCAAGCCACATTCTATAATTTTTTCCTTTATAGGCGCCACTCTCAAATTTTCTCTTATGTACTCGTTCCCATGCATCAAAATCTCATAAATACTGTACGTCTCGTACAGGGTCCGAGATGATATGTACCCAGCAAATACATTGAATGTATCAGTAGTACAATTTTTTATTTTTGAATGTATCACTATTACATTGATTGACCCTTTAATAAAAAAAATTAAAAACTTAGACGATATACATTGACTGCATCGTCCAATACATTGACTGTATCGTCTAATATATTGACGTTTTCAATGTATTGTCCAAGACAAACGATAAATTGATTGTATTGGATGATATACTGAATGATACATACAGCAGGCGATATATAGTGTATGTATCGCATCACGGGGGTCCGATACTAGTATATCGGACGATATTTTGACCCATGCTCCGAATTTTATCCTTTCTTGTTACTCCACACATCCATCTCAACATAATGCATTTTGTCACTTTTTGTGGCCTAACATTCCGCACCATATAATGACAGTTCTAACAATGAACGTGTTGTCACTAAATAACAAAATCCCTAAGGTAGAAATATCTCATAATGTTACTATTTAACAGGACTACTATAGGCTCTAGCAATCAATTGCCAAATTATCCCAATATTCATTTCAAATTATTCTCCACATTTTTATTAGCCATGGATTTGCAGTATCCACAAATGAGGGCAACCAAGAAAAATCAATTTGTTTTCCTGGGTTAGTCTGTAATACGCTTCTATACTTTTTCATGTATATGGAAAGTCCTTCATGATGGGATAAAGCAGAGATGATGATCATGATGATCGAAAGTTCTTTGTAGCTAAATCCTAAAGATATCATAATTCATATGGTTATATTAGACATCTTTGATTAGGGATTTAAAATGATTGCATCATCAAAATCACTCTAATGCACTAACATGTAATATGTTAACCTGCTACGGATAGAAATGGTTATTTAGGGATGAACATGGTTCGGGTCCATAGTGACCAAGTCGGGGTTTGGAAATAAATCGGCTTGAAAAAAATTCACAAAAATTCAGCAAAATTCGTCAAATTCGGGAAAAAAGGTCAAATTTTGAAAAAAATAAAATTATATATATATATCCTACAAATTTTTAAAAAAAATCAGAAAAATTTTAGGAATTTTTTAGAAATTCGTCAATAATTCATGAAATTCACTAAGAAATTTTAAAATGTGATTTTTTGAAAAAGTCACAAACAATTACAATATTATTCCTTTTTTCAAAAAAATCGCGAATTATTCGTGACTTTATCAAAAAGTTGAAGAATTTGGTTAACATGGTCAGGTCAATGGGGCCCAAATTTAGGTCTGCCAACCATTTGGGCCCTCGATCGGACCCTCGGTTACACCCCAACAGGACCCAACCTGATGGGTCAAGGGTATATGCCTGACCTGATCAAAGAAACCGACTCGGGGCGACCTTGTTCAAAATCTCCTAACTTAAAAAATTAGGAATAAAATATCAGGTAGGGTCAGATCAAATCAAGCCAAAATCTCCCTACGTGACCTGACCCGAAGGTTGGGTCAGATGCTTCAAGTCTAACCCGACCCGACGGGTCAAGTATACGTGTGTGCCTAGTTCAAAACCAAGGTCAGGTGGGTCGGGTAATAAACCAACCAAACACGTTGACGGCCATATAGTTATGGCAAAGCCTTGCAAGGTGACAGAAGCAGAACTTACAGATCTGAAACATTGAGGTCCTTCAATAGCTTCCGTAAGCGTGTGTCGAAATTGGAGACAACAGCCAGCTTAACTGTGTTATTAAACAATTTAATCAGTTACACAGAAAGACAATAACAGGTAATCAAGCATCAGGCTTCAATTCAATTGCTGATATAGAAAAAGGTGGAAAATACTTGGTGAATATGACCTCCAGCGTGTTTTAGAGAGCATATTGTTTCATAGGCCCCACTAGGAAGATTCCACGCATCCCCATTCGCAAAGTGCTGACACAAGCAATCAATAGACACCAGTTGCAAATATTAGGTTTAAGTTTAAGTAATCCCTAATATTACAAGCAACAACGAGAGAGAGAGAGAGAGAGAGAGAGAGAGAGAGAGAGCATAGCTCTTACATCTCTCATTTCATGAAATTAAGCCTTTAAATGATGGCCAAATAACTAAGAAAGCACAAGACCATGGTTCAAAATTCTGGACGAAACAGGTACTTATTGCCCATAGTTGTTCAATGCATCAAGCAGGGCCTAGGTGGTAGACCTCCTTTGGAGCTAACCGGGACTTAGGCGGAGCCTAGGCGGTGAAGTCTGCTAATATTGCAATTATTCATTTACTTGTTATATTAAACTTTTGGAGGATTTATAGTAAATACTAAATATGTGAGTTTAACAAATAACGATAAAAATGCAATTATTTACTCAATAAGTAATAATCTTCATGTAAATTATAGGTTGAAAGCCTAGAACAACAAATGATAATTAGCAAGCAACAATTAAAAAAATTAAACAGAAAAAATAATACTATGCAAAATCATTTGTTTGAAAACATAATATTTTTAGATTTTTTGAATTTTAAAGTCATTTGGTCCATAATGGTAAAAACTAAAGTTAATTGATACGTTGAAAATTTAGTTCAAAAAAATTTCAAGATAGTGACTTGGTCTAATTTCATTCTGACTAGTTTATAAAAGATTAGAAAATTGAGCTTCTTATGGGATTGGGCCTTAGCTCCAGTGATAATTCACATATAATTTGAGGTCAAGGGTCTAAATTGCAACCCCTACCAATTATTGTTTAAGAAAAAAAAATCAATCATTTATAAAATTTGGTTGCAGTGTTTATCATCTCGCTTAATGCATTGTAGTTGTCCTTAGTAGGCCCACCTAAATTCCCTCTAGAAGTCTATTCTCTCTCCTTTATGATGCCCAAGGGGGAGAAAGCGGAAGCGGGCTAGGCCTAGGCAGTAACCCTCCATAAGCGGGGCCTAGGCAGGGCTTTTGACAACAGACTATCGTCTGATACGTACCGGTTTCAGAGGTCACCGGTACAATAATTTGAATGTACCGTACTGGTGCATTTCATATGTATTGGTAATGTATTAGACGATACATACCAATGTATCGTCCGGAACCAGTACATATAGGACGATACATAGCGGTTTTGGAGCTGGACAATACCTACTGGAAAACTGGTATTTTATACCATGCACAAGACATTAAAACTGATGAAGCCATCAACATCGTAAGTGTGAAAGCCTACGTGCAGGAGAGAATAAGACACCAGAAGGCCAAAGGAGTTTACTCAAGATATGTTACCAATGTGGGTGTTGAGGATCTCACAATATTTAAGCCTAGGCATAGATTACTGAAGGTAGGGCAAAAAGAATTAAGTCTTTTGATTTTGGCAAAATAGATAGTACATTTAATGGCTAAAAAAATGGTATGATAGTTGGAAGAATTAAAGCTGTGTTTGGCATTGGTCTTTGGAAGAGTAGAAAAGAGCAGTTGCTGCTCTTTGTTGTTGCAAATGAATGAGGAGAGAGAGAAGGATTGGAGGAAGAAAAAAGGGGAGGCTGCTCTGTGAAACATGAAAAACATCCCTCTTTAAAAGAGCATGAAAAATCATGCTCTTTTAAAGAGGGCTGTTTTTATTATTTCAAAGAGCAGCCTCCCTTCTATCTTCTTCCAATCTTTCTCTCCCCCCCACATTTCCTTGCAATAACAAAGAGCAGCTGCTGCTCTTTTATACTCTCCCAAAGAGCAATGCCAAACACAGCTTAAGAGTCTTGCAAAACTTCAATTTCTGAAGGAGACTTCCCCATCCATTACAAGAAATTTCTTGGCATCAGAGGATGCTACTACAACCCAAGCAAAGTAACAAAGAAAGGACTTCATATCATGGCATCAAAACTCGGTCGAGGCTGATACGTATCGTTTTCGCTGGAAAACGATACCACCCCGATACCAATGTCGGGGTTGTATCAGTATTTTGTATCGGTATCGGCCGATACGGGCCAGTATCGGTAGATACATATCGGATATCGGTCGATGCGGATAGGGTATCGCCCAATACCCCCTTGATTTGATTTTTTTTTAAAAAATTGTTTCACATTTTTTAAAATGAAAAAAATTTCCGTATATATCGCTACGTATTGGTCCTCCATGGACGGACACCCGCTACCTATCCCGAGTTAGATACCGTGCTTCATATACATCTAACATTTTTCCTGCAGAAATTGAACTTCTAAAAACCCTAGTAAATGAATGCAAAAAAAAATACAGATTTGCATTCAGAATAGATCTGGTATTAGGTACCCGACCCGGATGCTAGTCGTAACACCCAAGCCAATCTCCTTTTGTCCAATAATGACGGCTCCAGAATCACTCTGGTATTTATGAGCACACAAATCAGTACAAGTCCACTTCTAACCTTTCGCTAATTTGGCGATCAAAATCATCAGTGCATTTACCAAGCTTGTTGGTTTGAGATTGACCCAAGTGGTTCCATTGGCGCTCAGGTTGGGTACCTTATACTGAGTATCTAACTGTGGGAAAACAATTGCGATTAAACCATTAGGTGAAGAAGAAATATCACCTCATATACTTCCTCAAAATAATCATTATCAGCACAACCCGTAGCTTCAGAAACAACAACTCTCCAAAATGCCCGGCCGTCTCCCTGCCAACACAACAAAGCTTTAGAGACCTTCAGAATATAGGTGAGAGAAAATGACCTCGAATTCTAAACCACACATACATTTTGAAGTAAAAGCAGGACAAATATATATATATATAGGCCATTGTTGCCGCAATGTGATATGTGAGCATATCACAACGTCCACGTGGAGCTTAAGTGCATTGTTGGGATCAATTTAAGAAAAAAATAAAAAAAAATTTAAAGAAACAAGCCAAACATTGAATGATTCCAATGGTCCATATTTCACGTGGCACCCAACACACATGGAGATGAACTTTTGAATCTTTTTTGAAGATGATCAAAACATCGCCCATGGGAATCTCGGGTTAAATATTGAGATCAGTTTAAAAGAAAAAAAATTAAAATTTAAAAGAAAAGGTCAAACATTGACTGATTCAATTGGTTCAGATTTCACATGGCACCCAATATACTGTGGAGATGAAATTTTGAATTTCTTTTGAAGATGATTTAAACAATGCAACCAAAACAGTGTTGGGGTGCCACATGGAGCTCCAAGTGTTAGGGGTGATACAATCACTGTATCACATCGATTCACAACCCCATTCTCATATATATATATAAAGTCAACTGACCAAGCATATGAAAGAATTGTGATGACTTTACCAAACAATGCCATCCAATGATGAAATTCCATCATGCATGATATCCAACTGGTAATCAAATAAATCGATTATAGTCAGTGTTGTCAAATGGCATAAGCGACTGTAAGGGATGGGATGCCAAATGGCTTATGCGATTTGGCCTAAGCACATAGCAATGCCTACATTGTTTTTATAAAAAAATTCTAAAAATTTAAAACTTAGACAAATTAAAGAATTATTAAATGTAGTAATTTAGATCTAATTCCATTATAAATTATAAACTAGCCTATATTTTTAATTCATTACAGGTCCGTTCTTGAATCTTGAATTTCTTTACTCTAGATAAAATCTTTAAAACAAAATTATGGATCTTCATATTTCATACTTAAATATAGTTTATTAATTGAATCAATTGAAAGTTTAAAGATAATGAGATATATATATATATATAGAGAGAGAGAGAGAGAGAGAGAGACAGAGACAGAGAGATGGAAGAGAGTAAGAGAGGCTTTTACTTGTTATAGAAAATATTTATATTTTTGGGAGCCTCTACTCAGCAAACTGGTAGTAAAGGATACAATGCTAACAATTCGAACTTCTTTACAATCAAGGAAAGGTTAGCAAGGTTCAATACCGGTAATCAAATTCTTAACTCGGTTAGTAAAGAGAAGGTTCAGTACCGGCAGTAAAGGAGACAATGCTAACAATTAATTCAACTACTAGATAGGACACCCCCGCCCTTTTCAATCCCCCTAGGGAGGGGTAGTTACATTGGTTTAATATCCCTGCTCATATCTATAAGACGAGTCCGATGAAGGTTATCTCAAGTGATAAGAGAAGACATTCAGTGCTTTCTTATGCCTATGAAGGAAACCCAATGTGACGTCCCCAAATCTTTACACCGGATCAATGTTCCAAATTAGAGACATCACACCATGGATCAAAATATCGTCCGATACCGATACGTATCGGTTTTGGACTTGGACAATGCGATAAATAGGGCTTTTCTTGGGCCCCTTAAAAAACAATCAAATTATCGTCCGTATCGTTCGTATCGTTCAATGTATCGTCCGATAATTTCAAATTATCGTTTTGTTTGTTTTTTTTTTTTTTTTTGGCAAAATACCGGAAAGTATCATCCAGTATGTATCGGTTTTGGGGCTGGACAATACGTATCGATTTTCCGAGATTTTGATCCATGCATCACACTACATATCATTCCACTTAGATCTACTATATAATATGAGTAATGATATGCTTTATGCAATGGCTTAGATCCAATTCTCTGGTCGTTAAACTAAGTCTAATCCAATGATTAACCTGATTTCGCTAACCATTTTTTCTTCTTCTTTTGTGTGTGGGTCGCACTAATGCATGCATTTAAACAAATGTCATAATTATTAAAGGAATAAGTACGAAACACATAACATAAATAAAAATAAATAACATGAATTAACCAACAAATTAAGTCCCATAATTCGAATCTATAAATCCATCAATTTAAACATTCATAATTTGAAACCATAACCATCAATATTATAAACTTGAAAAGTAAAAATACTAACACTAAACTCCTAACTATCTGCTCAGTAAACTTTCAGACTTCAAAGTCTTCCTCGTCTAAGTCCACGTTAACATTCACCCTCATCATTACTCCATCCTTATCATTACCCGTTTTTCACTGGCCACCCGAAGATAGGTGTGAGATAAACCCAGTATGAACCAAACATACTAATCTAATCTTGTGTCTACGTACTTCAAAAGTGATAACATATTGTGCAACTGTGGGCTCTCGCGAGTCCGTCGCGACGATGTGCTCTCTTTAAAAAAAAATGGAGTCGCCACCTGGAGCTTTTGGTGTTCCGGGATACCAAAAATAGATATTATGAGCACCGAAGTGCAAAATATGACTCCGATTCACCGGTCAACGCCAAAGCCTCTTGGGTAAGGACTTCAGTTATCAATCGGAAAGGTGTTAGGTACCCGATCGACCCGCTTGTAAGCGGTCTCTACTATGGCCAAGTCTATGTTTACGTGTATATAATATATATATATATATATATATATATATATATATATATATATATAAGAAAAATGAGCGACACTTCCTCTTACTCAAAGGCACACAGATCCTATTGAGCCCTTCACACTCGCTGAAATTTTGACGGCGTAACAACTCAATTCTAGGATAGAGGAAAAGCAAAGGTAGAGGAATAGAGGGGAGAGCCGGAGCTCTTGGACCCTTATAGCACCGTTGTGGATCTTCCCGCGAGAGCGACACCGGTGAGCTTCCGAAAGTGAGCGGGTTAGAGCAAGGTTCTAACTTCTATAGCTAAAGGCTTGGAGCTTGGGAATGGATGATGATGCTAGAAGTAGGAGATGGGTTAAAGCTTCTAAGGTTTGAGCAAATCTGATTTTTAAGGCAGGTGAGGAAACAAATTGCAAGAGTTTCTTCTCTTAGAAATTTCAAAAGACGCTAAACAAGGGAGGGGTGACTCTATTCATAGAAGGAGAGGTGATTAAGGGGATACTTAAGAGCTAATAGGCATGGATCAAAATTTCGTCCGATACTGATACGGATCGGACGATACGTATCGGTATCGGAAGTCACCAATACGGTACATTGAATGTACCGTATCGGTAGTTTGTATGTATTTACCGGACGATACATTCAATGTATCGTCTGGTACCGTCTAATACCGATACGTATCGTCCGATATGTATCGGTTTTGAGCTCGGACGATACGTATCGATTTTCCGGTATTTTAATCCTTGCTAATAGGTATAGCAATTAGGTAATCCCCAATCTAAGGTTTTTAGGTTTTTTAAGGGTTTAGATAGGTGGGAACTTGGGTTTAATGGTAGATGATAGGATGGAGTTCTAAATGGCAAAAAGGGTTATAAAGAGAACTAGTAGGAATGGGTCAAAATACCAGAAAACCGATACGTATCGTCCTGACCTCTAGGACGATACGTATCGGGTATCGTCTGATACATTCAATGTATTGGTGATACATTGACTATATCGGTTTGATACATTGAATTTTATTTATTTTTTTCAAAAAAAAATTAGAAAAATTAAATTTAATGATTTTCTATTTATTTCAACTTTTTAAAAATTTATTTTAGGCGTATTTGATGCATATTTCATAATTTTTTCAACGCAAAACCTAAATTACATTGTACATGACTCATGATCAAAATTAAAGGTATATTGTACATGAAAAACTTTAAAGCCACATTGAATTTCGTGGTGGTTCTTCTCCCTCGTGATTATCATCATCGGTGCGCGAGCTTTCCCTGTAATATTGGCCATATTGATACCCATGATCATATGTGCCCCCTTAAAACTGAGGCATTAACAACGAATATGGCTCAGTGTAATAGGTAACGGCCGATCCTTCAAAAATTTGACCAACGAAGTCATATGTCCCGGGGTAGGTTGGTTGAGGCCAGTAGTATGGGTTACTGGTTGCTGAATCTTCGGTGTTTTGCAAACTAAATCCTCCGAAGTTAGAAGTCATATAACCCACATCATCTTGTGGACCTTATGGTGGCGGTGTTTGGTAAGATTCTGCCGTTCCTCTTCCTTCAACCCCTCCACCTCTAAATGTAGGAGTGTCATACATTGTTACTGGCTCATCATCCCATGCAGCAATACCTCCATAAAAATAAGAGGGATCAACATCATCCCCTCCACCACTAGTGCCAACGTGGGTTTCATCGCCTCCACCATCACCCTCATTATCGTCATTATCACTATCGGGCTGTGTTTCATCATCAAATCCAACCACTGGACGGTGAATCAATCTTCATTTTCGCCTCGATTGCTGGGAAATCTGCTCATTTGCTACTCTTTCAGCATTGTCCAACCATGCAGTGCCCTTAGTGTCCAACACAGGCTCTTCTCTCTCTTCGATCCACTGATTCAAAGGGTCATCCTCCGTGAATATATAATCCTACTGGATTGGATCAAAATATTCACTATCTATAAGATAGAATATGATAGATGAATTAGTATGCGCATCATCAATTACATCAAATAAAAATTATATGAACTAAGACTTCATATAATTGCTTACCACGGTTGATCATCTGCATATTCTTGACCCTTAATTGCATGTTGTAGTGGCAGTAGACTAACTTTTTCAATCGTTCCATAGTGAGCTTATTCCTTATCTTCATGTGAATGAGAGAGAAGGTGCTCCAATTCCGCTCACAGTTGGACGAGGAACATGTTTGTGATAAAACCGTCATTGCAACCTGCCTCAGTATCGGACCATTACCTCCATAATGCATCCACCAATCAATGGGTTTATCGCGCTTGATTTGGGATTGCGCCAACGGGGTCCCAAATGACCATGTCTCTTGCATAACATGTCAATCTACAAAGATGGAATACAATAACCCACATATAATGAAATCTTATGGCATTTGACTTACTAGTTATAAGGGATGATTACTCACATCTCTAATGGCTTGACCTTGGTCCGCCAACTCAGGGAGCATTCGTTGGATCACATTGAGCAAATCGTTGTACACTTCATCGGCCTCACTTAACTCGAAGCATCGCGTATACTGGAAGACCGGATTCAAGTAGTGCGCTATACATCAAATATGAACAATCTCATCAGTATATGGAAACAGTGAATAATATGAAAATAATAAATAAATGAAAATCACTACATAAGCAGTTTAATGTATTATACCTGCAGCATACAAGTACTGATGGAATTGTACATCCCACTTTTTGTCGATAATCGCCCAATATCGTTTATATTTTGTAGGGCATTTGATCTTAATAGCCAATTTTGCCTTGTCCATTGACTCGTAAATATACCCCATCGTTGGTTTCTCATCACTATCTACCAACCTCAACACTTGCACCAACGGGGTAGTGATGGCGATCAGGTGATCAACATCTGCCCAAAACTGGGAGTTGTAGATCATGTCACAACCTTCATTCAAAGCAGGTCTCTTTGATCATGGGAGTTCTAACTCATATTTTCTCTATTCTTCGGAGTTGACCATGCTTTTCAGCTCACGGCTATATCTAGCCAAGCTTTGTAAGGCTAGAAATTGTGTCGCAAATCGTGTAATCGCAGACCGGAGCAACTCGTTTTTAGTGAAGTCTCTCATTAGAATCAACAACTTGTTACTGTTGTATAGGTAGGAAGTAATCGTTCTTCCCTTCTAAATAGTTGTCAGTGCCTTGCTTCTCTTTCTCAAATCCTTAAGAATGAGATCCACGCAATGAGCGGCACACATAGTTCAGTACAAGTGACGTCTCTCAACATTAACTGTCTTCTTGTAGCTTTGGTTCGGCATTGTCTGTTACCACCTATACAACCCGCTTTTCTCCAACCTCTTCAACTACCTTATCCATTAGTTGAAAGAGGTAATCAGTCGTCTTCGTGTGTTTAGAAGCAGCAACTGATTTTAGAAATACTGTCCCAACATCACTGTAGACCAAAAAGTTGATCAAACTCTTCCTTGTGGGACAAATCCATCCATCGCACATAATTGTGCAACTTCTCTCAACCCATACTTCGTGCAAGTTGTCTACATAAGCTCTTATCTCCTCGTACTCATCATTTAGTAAGGACACATATGCCTCGTATGCAGAAGACTTTTTAACTCTTGGACCACCTTCTTCACTTGTATCAATCACACTTTTGAAGTACAACGACTCTACAACCTGACTTAGAATGTGGTTGTATATCATGAACTTTGCAATAGATTTTCCAAACCTCTTCCCCGATTTTTCCAGTGAGGTTATACTCAATTTAGTTTGTTTAAAGCTTTCTGTCCGATACATGAACAGATCCATGGGACCTGTAGTAGACGACCTAGTCTCCCTCATAGATGCTGACCTATGCAACCCGACAGTCTCCTGAATATCCTTATCATCATCAATAACATGTGGCCTATGACTAGATCGACCACCAGCAGCAGGCATGGATGGGCCCCTCAACCTGCATTGAAACTGATAATCGACTTCTTTCTGGTCTCGTTGCTCTCGTGCTTCTCTAGCACCGTCCCTCATGACTCTCGCTATCACCGCATCCTCATCCTCATCCTCATCCTCATCATCCTCAGGTCCTGGTGCAGGAAACTCTTGATCTCCCCTCCTTATTCTCTCATATATTTCTCTATCTCGGTCGACTTCTGCTTTTTTTCTTTCCCTTTGCCACCTGTAAACTGGATCTGACAACTTCTCTCACCTCTCTGGGTACATTGGGACATATTTTATCTCTCCCTTAACGTGATCCAAATGTTTATTCAACCGTGTAATACCTCCTCCCAATAATTTTTTCTCACAAAGCTTACATTCTATTCGGAGCCTATCACCATCTATTGTTGTGCCGTATTGTCAGGCTGGATCTTGTCCAGGTACCATAGTTATTTATTTCACCTGCATGAATGAGCAAACGATTGGATTAAATTACATGTGATACATCAATACATGAATGAGCAAACAATTGGTTTATTTTAATTGTTAATGACATGGGATAACATTTTTAAATATTATTCTAATTTTTAATGACATGAGATAACATTTTCAAATATTATTCTAATTTTTAATGACATTTTCAATAAATTTTTTTTTAAAAACTTAATTTACTAAATCCAACACAATTTATTAAAAATTAATTTTTAAAACTTAAATTACTAACATAATTTATGTTTAAGTGTTATATAAAAACTTTTTTTTTTTTTAAACTTAATTTACTAACTCTAACGCAATTTAATTTTACTAACACAATTTATTAAAAATTAATTTTAAAAACTTAAATTACTAACATAATTTATTTTTAAGTGATATAAAAACGTACTTTTAAAAAAAAAAACTTAATTTACTAACTCTAACACAATTTATTAAAAATTAATTTTTAAAACTTAATTTACTAACACAATTTATTTTTAAGTATATATAAGAACTTAATTTCCTAACACAATTTATTTTTAAGTTTTATATATGGGGGTTTAATTAACTTTTAAAACTTAATTTACTAACACAAAAAAGAAATTAAGTTTTAAAGAAAAATTAAACCCCCAAAAATAAACCCTCAAATATGATGATATAGGCTCAAATTAGGCGGGTTTAACACAAAACCCCTAAATTTGGGTTTAAAATTTCAAGATCTACCATATTTAAGGGTAGATCTTGAAATAATAAACCTAGTGTAAGAAAATGAGTGAAAATAGTAGAACACGTATCTTCTCCACGATTTTCGGCGATTCCGCGGTGATTTTCGGCGACTTGGGTGTTGATTTGGCATCGATACGGGCGTTAAATATTGTTTTCGGAAGAACACCAAGCTTAAAGAAGGGAAAAATGGCTGTTGTGCAAAGGAGTCGAAAGAGGGGTTTTAAAACCCTCTTTCGTGCATCACATGTGATTGGGGGCCCAAGCCCCACTTGCAAAATAATGAAATTATCGTCCTATAATTTGAAGTTATCGTTCGTATCGTCCGATATGGATGATAATATCAAATTATCGGACGATAATTTGAAACTATCGTAAGTTGATATTATCGTCCGATAATTTCATTCTTTTAAGGTTCAGGTTTAACCAGCCATATTATCGAACGATAACTTCAAGTTATCGTCCGATAATTAGGTGGTTTCGGTGGGTACCCAGTAAAAAGCCAATGTACCGTATCGTTAGGGGCTAAAAACGATACGTATCAATATCGTCCAATATTTTAACCCATGTTAGTAGGGGTGCAATAGTCCTAAAGAAACCCACCCCAAACTTTGGGGTGGTCAAAAAGTCAAACCCCAAAGTTGAAATTCGACCATTTTCTCAAAAAACACTGTTCACAAGCCTTACGTATATAATATATACGCTAGGCAATTCAGATCCCGTTCTGAAGCCAAAAAGTCAATTTTGCCTTGAGTATATAATATATATGCAAGTGTAAATTCCTGCATCTTTCCGCAATTTTCAAAACGCCATAACTTTTTATCTACATATCGGAATGTGGCGATTCTTGGCTCGCTGGAAAGTTGAAAACCACTACTTTCCAATAGTATAGGTCTCAGCTCCAGCAGATGTCCTTGTAAACTTTCGCATTCCTCCTTCCATCCGCTGCTTTGGCTGGTTCAAAATGGGCCCGGGAAGGTTCTATGGGTAAGGGTTGATTCATAAGGGTCTGCGAAAGGTTCTAAAGGTTTGAGGTTAAGCTCTAAGGGTTCGGGAGGTGCTTTCGGAAGCTCGGGTGTACGCCTTTCTCGAAGTATGTGTCGATCGGGCTTTGAGCCAAATTTGGATGTCTACAGATGCCCCTCTTTGGTATACGATCACTAATGATCGTATGTCAAAGAAAAAGACATCTGAAGAGGCCGAAGGCACCGCTATCGGGTTCGTTGTATTCAAAACGAACCTCAAACATCAAAAAGCAAAAGAAAAAAGGAGAGAAGCGGAAACCCAATATGTTGGGAAAACGTCCGTTAAGAGAGTAGCGAAAGCCTAAATGTTGGGAAAACGTCCGTTCCTCGAGAGTATCGATCTTCAAGCGCTTAGCGACATTACTGGGCATAACCGAGATGGTGTAATTGAAGATGTACGATATTTGAGATTCATTTTGAACAAGACTGCCCCGTGAGCGGGAGGGTGATCGACCCATACTTCAAAATTGGTGTAAAGCAATGACGCGAAGATCCAACAGTTTGTGTCCAATCTCATGAGGCATTGAGTGCCCCATTTGATCGGTCACAGGTGCCCCTACGTGAGGTAGGGTTCGAGATTTTTGGGCGAACCCATCAATCCCGAAGATAATTTAGCACTACCCGAGCAGAACGAATATTGATGTCGCAATACTTTTTGGGAGTGTGTGCCACTTTTGATAACAATCTTACAAACAGATTAATTATGCAGAAATATGGATCCATTAGAGGCAATAAATAACAAGGGCGAACGAAAGTCCCGACCCAAATTCCGTCCGGGTACCATTTACAGGAACAACGACCATCCAATAGATACCCAGACGCATGACATACACTTTACAGGGATACTGTGCAGGTTTTAACCCTGCGCCGGAGAATAATCAAGGGAAAAGATCTCTTTTGCATCCATGTATGAACATAGTTGTTCGATATGTAATTTCATTTAGCGGTGGAATCAATCCGATTAAAACATTGACTGTTTAACCAAGATTAACACTAGCGCTCCTACTTTGAAGTAGGATCCAAAGATCTAAGGCGAACCTTAGATTTAGGACATTAATTTAGCACAGATGCGTTGCCGGAAAAATATTGACATTTTCTGCATTGAAGCACGCATGTGCGTAGCTGTGCGTGGAGAAAAGTACCCGAAAACACAGATTTTTCTCTTTTTCAAATGATTGTTTTTTCATTTTTTTTCCTTGAATAGACCGAAGTGAGTTGCGAGATGCTTCCTCTGCTCGCCGAGAGCTTGCCTGCCTCGAGGCTTTGGACTATTTGATGCTCCTGCACATTCTTAAGAAAACGTCAGTTCCTTTTTTTTTTATATACGTAGCAAATATGTATCCTAAATAACAGAAGGAGAAGCAAACGTTTACCTATACTATTTCATTTTTCAAGATTTATATATTTTTTGAATTATATTTAGATTTTTTTGTTCTTTTTCTTCATTTTGAGATGAAAGTACGATGCCGTAAATATGTACATAGAAAGTAGTAGAAATATATACATATTTTTAGTGCATTTTCTGAATTTTTCTTTCCCCCCCCCTTTTTTTTCTTTCTTTCTCTTTCTTTTCTTCTCTTTTTTTTGATGTCTTAATAGTGAGACAAAGTAACGGGTCCCATTTTGAGCATAGTTGAACATTGTTCATGCGGTCGGACCTGAGTGAGGTTCGAAATTTTTACCAAGGTCGGAACGTTCATCCCTTTGGATTGAATTAACATTTTCTCCTTACCTCGGGTTATACGTTTGACAGTGTGGTCTAAAGATCTACCTGATCAGGACCCGACTTGAGCAAACATGAGCGGCCCAATTGGCGACCAAATAATTCGGAATTGTAACCAAGGGAGTAACCGATGACTTTCTTTTTCTGTTTCAACCTTTTTTTCTCACAGTGCTCAAGACGGGTTTCGCCGTGCCCTTTGTTGCCCTCTTTTTTACCCGTGGCGCCCTTTCGGGTTTTCACCACATCCATGGGTTTTGTATTTTTACCCCAGGAGCCTTTTCAAGTTTTCACTTGGTCCGCACAAGCTCGCTCTTTTTACCCGTGGCACCCTTGCGGTTTTCACCGCATCCTTTTTGCTTTGAACTTGTATATTTTATTTTCTTTTCCTTTTTCAAAGGCCACGACATGAGTGTTGATTCCGTCATAGACGACTGGATGGAATTCTTTTGTTGTCTCTCATCTTGGCTCGTACTGACTCAACGGATACCATGACTGCTTGTAGACCTTAAAGAGGGCTTTCTTCAAGGATATATCGTGGCCATGGGTTAGAAGAGATATGTTAGGAATTTTGAAGATATTCTTGGGTTAAAAGGTTTCCTTGATTGGGTTCCAGCTGCCGTAATACCCTTCTTCCTTGGAGGATTTTTACTGTAAATGCTCCATGATTTTTCTCTCTCTTTTCTTTTCTATTTTTTTTGTTCTTTTTGCTACCTTTTTTTTTTTAGATGTTCTTTTTTTGGGATTTTGCTTTTCTGATTTTTTGGATTTTGATGGTAACTCTTTTTCTCTTTTTTTGTTTGGTATATACATTTTTTCTTTCTTCTTTTTCTGGGGAGGGGTTTATGAAAGAAAGGCTACTGGCTCAACCGTTCATTTTTCATGCAATTGACTCAATTGATCGCATGGCTTTATATTGATATTTTTTTCACAATAGTTATGATCTCAAGCAGCTCCTTTACGTGGCATCCAAACACGTGATTGGATGCCACGTGGCAGCAAACTAATGTAGGACAAAGTAGCTTACTCGGTCCTTAGTACCAGGCTACCTTTACCCTTTTATTACTTACACCTCAAATGCTGAAAATTCAGGACAAATAACACAAAATTGTAAATTCTGACCAATTTCAATTCTGTTACAATTGGAATAATCAATATTTCTGAGCATGCCACCCAATGATGAGTGGACAATTAAGGCTAAAAAAGCTGAACCCAAATAAATGGGAGAAGGCAATAATGATGATGAATTCTTCTTAAGTTAAGTCTTTTACTAATAAGGTTATCTACTTTCATTTCAATATAAAACTATATAATTTTCACTCTAATATGGAACAATAATCCTTCTGCATATTAGAAAGTCTAAAAAAGAAACTTAGAAGACTAAACGCTAGAAAATTCAAAGTACAATTCATGACAAAATTGATGAGATTTTGCGGAACTGGAAAAAATACTTGTAGAGCTCGAATAGATGAGACAAGGCGATAATGACGACTTGTTGTAGGGATGTATATAGGGAGCTAAAACTTGCATACGAGCTTTGTACTGTGTTACATGAATTAAAAAGGGCATGATAGTTTTGGGACGTGCCACGTGGAACACCATCTAAGCCATCTAATTTGAAGGTCGTGATGTAGAGATCTTTGAAAAAATTGGAACGAAACGCAATCTCAATCATCTGATTTAACACAGTCAACCATGAAATCACATGATTGGCTTTGACTGTGTTGAATCAGATGATAGAGATCATGTTTCATGCCAATCTTTGACATCAACGATCTTTTACATCCTGGCTTTCAAATCAGACGGCTTAGATGATGTTTCACATGGCACAGATCCCAAAAATACAAAGTCTTTCTTTTTAGCCCATGTGCCATGGTACAAATCTCGTGTGCAAGTTGTAGCTCCCATATATATATATATATATATATATATATATATATATATATATATATATATATATATATTTCTCAGTGTCATGCGAACTTCAAATCAAAGTTTGCAAAGTTAAAATGACTTGACAGTAAAATAGTGATAGAACAACAATGGTGGGAAGCTACACACAGGATGCATAGAGAAATAAAGAAGTAAAGAACTATATATTAAGGTGATTAACAAAATTTTAGAAAAAAAGTCACCAGGCATGTGGGCTAAACACAGATGAAGTATTAGATAATGGTATGATATTAGAGAGAGGAGAGAATCATGTGGAGCATGTGGTGACTGTGTGATGGTAAGAGAATGGAATGAGAAACAAAGGGTGCATTTAGAGAGGCTCCACTCTAGAACACTTGAGCTCCCTGCCTGCTCCCCCAGCCCACTCCCCGCCAGGAAGGTTTTATCTACTCTGGCAGAGAATGGAGAGCTTAAAACAGCTCCCTGCCAGCGCAAATCAGGTGGGGAGCTGGTTACCAAATGCGCCTCGGGCCTAACATTGTTGCGCTGGAGCCCAAGGGCCGCTCTTAGGCACCGGGAAGCTAAGCCCACACCCATAATGGCTTGGCACCCGCATCCCACAAACATAAAATTTTATTAAGAAGAAAAAATTTAAGAGAAAAAGAGAGTTTAGGGCAGTTTTCTTTGACTCTTCACTTGGGGTGTCACTCTCTTCAGACACATTCGATACATACTAATGTGCATAATATATGAAATTAATTGTATACACAATTTATTCATAATTTTGTTAAATATGGACATCCAATATCCTAGTTTGGTTTTAATCTTCTTTTTTCTTTTTTTTTAAAGTATTATTTAACATCAAGTTTGGTTCTCCAACAAGTGTTCGACTCCGACTGCAACTCCTACATCCGTATCCATGCAAATTGTAACACAAGTTTATGAAAATTTGAATGAAATAAAGAAAAGGAATAAAATGATTCCAGGAAGGGAAAGAAGAAGGGATGGACATAGATGTTGCGAGAAAGAATGGGCTTGCTTTGTTTAGTTGTTAAAGCTATTAGCGCTGTCTTTGTCTTTATGCCTTATCTTTGACTCTAACTATTAGCATTGTCTTTCTGACGGGGACGCCACCAACAAGGACCTAGGGTTCAGGCCCTACAAGGTGTATCAACGGCGAAAGAAGCGACTGAAGGGCCGAGGGAAGGCCATAGAGTTCAGGTCAGTAGTGCACCATGGACGTCTGTGGATCGGCGACGGATGTCCGTGGACCCCAGGTCAGACTTCCGTGAAAACCCGCGCATTAGCGTCAAAAGTGACGTAATTATCCTTTTTATCCTTAGTTTTTGTCCTTCTTGTAAGTTACCACTTAGGGTAACTTAGTACTTTTCTATTTTTAGGTTTATTCACTTGTATTGGCTATAAAGCCCAAATTGTAAGTCATTTTTGGCACTTGATTTTGAATTAATGAAAAGAGCTATTTGCTTTGGCTTGTGAGGAGCTTGAAGAGTGAGTCTTCTTCCCCATTTGGGGTTTGGTGTGAGGCCAAGGTTGAGATGCCCATTATTCTTTAATTTTCTCATTTGATCTCCTATCCTTATTTGATCTTTTATTTTCCCCTAATCTCTTGCATCATAATTTCCCCCTTTTGATTAATCTTTCTCTACTCCTAAACCCTAGATCTAGAGTAACCTTGATATCCATCCTTATGGATCGAGTCCAATCCTAGCCCTTCGATCCATAACCGTTGTTGGGCTCGAGCTTACTTGATTCGTGCCATTTAACCGCTTCGATTTAAAGCCCTAGCGAGGAGCTACCGATTCCACGAAGAATTACGATCTAACACCCCGACCTAGATGAAGCGAGAGTTCTATCTCTCGGATCGCCTCTTCCACCATCCTAACGGATCCCGCGCGTCGGATTGGACCCTACGTGAACCAAAGCATGGGCGTTTAAGCGGAATCCCGAGAAACCCCAAGGTATTGCTTTAATTTGTGATTAATTGCTTAATTAATTAGTTGAATTTCGGCAAATCATCACATCATGGGCATTCACGGATTCCAGGGTCGTCGTCCCACGTCACTTTCTCTTTATGCCTTATCTTTTACTTTTTGTCTATAAAAGGCCAAACACTAAGAGAAAAAAAAAGTCTCCATAGGCATAAAACATTCACTAAATACTTCAAATAAGTACAAAAATTTAGCAGAAGAAACAACTAGTAACATAGTGATAGAGAAATCCAGTATACTCAACAATATCCAATTACTTATCCAATGATTAAACGAATGCTAAATTTTTTCCGAATGGTCTTGAACACTGAATAGTAAACTATTAATGGGTCCTCAAAATAAAAGACCTCGTAGCGAAGTTTCTTAGACCATGGGGCTGCAAAAGCTCTCTTAAATCCTTGTTTTATCTCGCTCATATCTGCATTCAGCCCTGCAAAGAAATGCGAAAAACGTCAGGACCATGCATACAAATCTACATTACTAAGTTGTGGCAAGAGCAACAATAAATGCTTGTATGATGCATACTAGTCGCAAAAGGGGAATTCCACATAGACAAGGAAAAACTTCAGATTTTTCTAATTTGGAGAAGACTTATGATAGTGTCATGACATAAAATTGGTGGATGCTGAGGCAGAAATGCATCCATAACTTATATATTAAAATTATCCAAGACATGTATGAAAGGCAGTAACTAGTATAAGAACTACATGTGGAGAGACGAAGGAGTTCCCTCTCAGAGTTGGGCAGCATCAAGGGTCTGCCTTGATCACGGATGCATTAACCATAGATGTACAAGAAGATATTTCATGGTGCATATTATTTGCAAATGATGTGCTACTAATTGCCAAATATAGATAAAAATGAATGATTAGCTGAAATTATGGAGTAAGGCATTAGAGTTGAGATGTTTGAAAGTTAGCAGAAAAAGATGGAATATATGGAGTGAAACTTAAGTGATACATGATAGCCTAGAGGACAAGCTAGTAAAAACAGAAAACCGTCAAGTGTCACATAACGACAAATTTCACTATTTAGGCTCTACTTTATAATTAGATGGTGGATTTAAGGACATAACTTAGATAGGATTAATGAAAGTTGACTGAAATGAATACAGACAAGCAGAGTATTGCACGACCCAAGTGTTCCAATTTTATTAAAGAAATATTTTTATAAGACAACGATAAAAATTTCATACTATATTGTACAAAATGTTGGGCTACAAAAAAGAGCGAAGAAGTTAGAGGGTAGTAACAAGAAAGGATAAAATAGGAATGAGCACATAAAAGAAAATTTGAGAGTGACACCTACAAGCACCTACATGGGGAAAAATTACATAAGGTTGCTTGAAGTGGTTTGGACATGTAGGAGGAGCAGAAGACCAACGAATATCTGGAAGGAAGCAGTAAAAGGACAGGAAAGTGTTCCTCTAAAAATTGCATCACGTTCATGCTATCTGCCACCTTATCCCCATCTATTTGGGGTCGGCTTTGCAAGTCTTATTTCTCCACTCGTTTCAGATTAGTACTATGATGGTGGCGGTGGTGGTGATGATGAGGCATGATTTATTAGTCATGTATTTGGTCAAGTTAGATATTTATTAGTCATGTATTTGGTCAAGTTAGATATTTATTAGTCATGTATTAGTCAAGCAGCAAAAATATGTTGATGGCATATAATTCTGTTAAAAAGTCATGTTTTAATAATTTTAAATTTTAAATTATAACAGAGTCAATTAAGTACTGATATAGAAAAGAAATTGTATGGGGATATCAACCATGTCTGATTGAATTAGTGAAATTTTCATTCTTTTGACGCTTGAAGCATGGTCTCATTATTGCATTATTTTGGTTCACTTTTTTGTTTTCGTATGTCAATACTTCCAGGTTTCTTCTCGATGAATGGGACTGCTGTGGTTTGGGACATCACTACAAGGAGAGCGCTTCTTGATGACGAGGTGGGGCCCTTCTTGAACCTGCTGTCCTTGCTTTATGGCTGCCTCAAAAACTGCCATGGTCGTGACTCGAGAAAGTGGCTGGCTAACAAGAAAGAAATTTTCTCGATTAAATCCTTTTACTGAGTTCTTTCGGATAGGCCCCTTATCAGAGCCAGATGGGCATTCATCTGGAAGGCTCTAATCCCCCCTAAGGTTAAATTCTTTATTTGGACGGCGGCATGAGGGCGTATCTTGACGATGGATTAGCTGATCACACACGGTAAAGACATCCCTAACTGCTGCCCTCTGTGCCTCTCCGCTGAAGAATCCATCCCTCACCCCCTTATTCATTGCTGAGCTGCCACGAAAGTGTGGAGTATTCTTTTGAAATCTTTTGAGGTTAGTTGGGTCACTCTGGGCAATCCGAATGAATTCCTTATCTCGTGGCATGGTATGAAGTGGGAAGGGCACCAAGGCCCTTGCTGGAGGGTGGGAGTGTACGCGGTTATGTGGAACTTATGACTCGAAAGGAATGCGCGGATCTTCCACCACAAAAGATGTCCGATCGGATCCATCATGAATTTAGTCAAAGATACGATGTGTCATTGGATTCTCCTCGATAAGCACAGGGAGGGGGGGGGTAGTGGGGATTTTTGTTCGTGAGATCTCTTTTCCCTTTTCTTGTGGTCCTTAGGAGTTGGCGGTTTTGATCTCTGCACATCACTAGTTGTTTTTTTGTTTTTTGTAGCTGTTTTTTTTGTTTTTTCGTTCCAGCTCTTTCTCTGTATCTTGCCAGCTCCTCGTTATTTTTTTTAAATATATTTTTTGGCTTATTGATAAAAAAAAAACCTTCCGGGCCTTTAGCAATAGTGTATATAGCATCTTCGCCTTTATGGAAGCCCCATTTATTTAGACATCAAATTTATGATCCATGACGAAAAAATCCAAGTCCTCTTTTTATGTGAAGATCTTACATAAAGAACATTAACGAAATTGTTTATGGTAGATGGTGGGGCATAAATTCTGTGCTAACTCCTAAGGTCAAGAAATAGAGGTATATCATAGTATTATAAATAATCACAAAAATCCCGATTTTTTCAAAAAATCGGAAAAAGTCAACGACTTACAGTCATCCCGACTTGATCGTCGATTAATCGGCTAACTCACGACTCGGACGATTAAATTGCGATGTTAGTGATGTTGTCCAATTTTATTTTATTTTTTCGTTTTTTACTTATACTTAAAGGGGGAAAAAAATACTTTAGGTTTTGTATTATTTTGTTCATAAAAATCTTTAGGTTTTGCCTATTTTGCACCATTTTGTTCATTAAAACCATTATTTTTAACATCGAATATATTATGATATATTTTTTAATTTCCCCGATTTTATACAATGTTTCCCGGCTTAGACCCTTGCCGATTTATTGCCGACTACAGAATTTGTGTCTATGGTATTATAACATAAAATTATAATGACATTAAGAATTGAAAATATCATTACAAATCAAGGGCATATCAAAATCAGATAAAAGCGAAAGTTATTTTGTTACAATCAACACCATTCTAATTATATATGTATCATGCATGGCAGAAGCACTGACCATTTAAGTATTCAAAAGCCAGGAACGTTTCATATGAAAACCTATGAAACTCGAGATGTGGAAGACCGACAAAAAATAATAATTAGTTGCACTCCAAAGGGATGCAAATTATATGCAAACATCTTTGACCAATCCAATTCTTCAAACTAGTCTCCTCATGGATGCAAATTAAACCTGTAAACAAGGAATAATTTTCTCACTTGCATTCAAGTTTCTCTGACACTCCACATGTGAGCACTTGTTTTGCCACATTGCACACATCTTTGACCAATCCAATTCGTCCAAATGCTAAACATCATGTAAACTGACAATATGTTAAAATGGGTACTTGCCATAGTATACTAACAATATGATTCGGGTACTTTAATATAGACCATTGCTCATATCTAAATGCCAGTTCCATATTGAAGTCCTTAGCCTTGATGGTACTGATCCCTTGATGGGTATGATTTTTGGGATAAATGTAGGTCGTATGATGTCTCTCCCAAGGTATCAAACCAGGCTCAGTATCGGGTATCAGTCCATGGAGGAGCGATGTATTGCCAATACGTGTTGGGGTCGGCCGATACGCTGATTCCGTATATTTTTCTTTTTTTTAAATGTTAGAAAAAATATTAGAAAAACATACTAAGGGATGTGTCATAGTCTTAAAAGTATCATAAAAGACCTATCAATAAACTATTACATGTTTGTTTTCTAATAAAAAAGGAACATTATAAAAAATAAAAATAATTTTTTTTTCAAATTTGGTAAGCATAGATCAAAATATCGTCCGATATCGATACGTATCAGACGATATGTATCGGTTTTGGACATGAACGATACGGTAAATACCCTTTTTACCGGGTACCCCAAAAAATCACATATTTATCGGATAATACGGTGAAATTATCGTCTGATATGGACGATAATTTGGCAGATTGACAAAGACCCCATTTGGCCAAATTATCAGACGATACATTCAAATTATCGTCCGTATCATCCGATATGGACGATAATTTCAAATGACTTTTGGGATTTGTTTGAAATAAAAAATAAAAAATTTGTATCAAAACGGTACATTCAATGTATCGGACGATACGTGATACATATCGTCCTGGAGTTCAGGACAATGCATATCGAAATTCCGATATTTTGATCCATGTTGGTAAGTCTTGGCCGATACCCAATACATATCGACCGATGCAGTGCTATATCGACTACCGATACCTGATGCCACCCCGATACTAGTATCGGGGTGGTATCGGTTTGCAAAAAACACTGATACATATCGGTATCGGCCAACACTTGACACCTTGGTCTATCCACTTCGACGAATTGGATTGGTAAAAATAAGTCACAAATGCCACTATGTGGCCTAAGAGTTCACAGGTGAGAGCGTTAGCTATTGATGTAGGTAAATAGAGTCCAATCTCATTTCCTAAACGCAAAACACCTACACAAAATCTGTAAATCTCTAAACAGAGTCTAATCTCTATACAAATTGTTCCCTAACCAAATCAAAACTTTCAATTTCTAAACACATTAAATTGGTAGCATTGACCAAAAGAAACTCAGAGTCAAACATCTCAATTTCTAAACACATCAATTTGGTATCATTAAGGTTGTGTATGGCATAGCTCTCTGCTAGCCCCTGCCACAACAAAGTTCACCTGCTTTAGTTGGTTCCCATTCTCTTTTCTAACTCCCTGCAACTGAGGATTTACCTGTTCTAGCAACAACCTCCCTGCTCTCTACTAACTCCCTACCAGAGCAAATAAAATCTGCTCTGGCAAGGAGTGAGCAGAGAGGAGGGTAGAACTGCTGAACAGGTAAATCTTACATAAAATCTTGTCATTCAAGGAGTTATCAAGGAAAAGGGGGACCTGCTAAAACAGGTAGCAGGACGTTAGCAGCGAGGATGGGAACCTGCTAAAGCAGGTGAACTCTGCTATGAAAAGGGCTAATAGAGAGCTATGCCATACACAGCCTCACTCATGGATCAAAATTTTGGCCAACAACTGAAGTTATCGGCCGAAATGCATTGGTTTCGGGGCATACCGAAACGAAAACTCTAAAATTTCGGTATTGTTTGGAATTCGGTATATTATCGGCCGATATTTTGCTTTTTCGGAAATTTGAATTTATTTATTTATTTTTTTTAATGTGGGTGAAATTTCAAAATTTTGGTTTCGGTTGGTTTCGGGCAGGACCGAAACCGAAATTTTGATCCTTGGCCTAACTAAACTCAAAAGTATTAAAGCAATTATAATAACCTCAACTAACCATATTTTCTACCAATAGCTGCGTAGGTCTCTTCAACAGGCTTCGCTAATTGCAAAAGGGTACCGCCAGCATCTACCAACAACGCATCGTAAGCTCTTCTCTCTGAAGCTCCCCCCACTAACAAAGAAAGCGGTGCACATTAGATTTTTCATCCTAATTTTTGCTAAAATTTGCCTCAACAAGGCAGGAGGTGCTCATGCCATGAAAGGCATGGGTCGACCCAGCTCAAGGGCCGGGAAAGACTGTCCAGTCTACGATTCTGCACCGATAAGTCCATCGGCGCATTATAACCTTCTCTACTTAGTTTTTCTAACATGCGCAGGTAATATAAACACGGAAAAGGGAAGAAACCCAGAATCGTGATCGATAAAATGAACCTGAATAAGGCATCAATTTCCGCACAGAAAAAGACCATCGGCGCATGTTACCTTTTTTCTACTTGGTTTTACTAGCAAGCGCAGGTCATATAAAGACGGAAAACAGAATAAACCCAGAATCATGATCGATGAAAAGAACCTAAATAAGGCATCAATCTCGGCAGAGAAAAAGCCCATCGGCGCATGTTGGCTCTTTTTCTGCCTGGTTTTGCTAACATGCGCAGGTAATATAAATACGCGAAAAGAGAAGAAACCCAGAATCGTGATCGATGAAATGAACCTAAATAAGCACAAATTTCTGCCTGACGTCGAAACAGAGAAATTTAACAGTTTACCTGTTCGAATGGGCATTGAGGAGCGGAGAAGGGAACTTGGCAGCTTGGAAGTGAAGGGCGTAGGTACTTTACAGTGGAGGGCTCTGGGCGAACTTCTCATACCAAAAGACACCATCTGATTACTTGAGCGGCAGCAATTGCAAATTGCAAAGGCTGCTAACGTGAGCGCGTGTGTTGGAGAGGGACGAGGAGTTTCCTTACAAATCGGTTGGCACTTGGCAGGTAGGTTCTTTCGGCGGAGAAAAAGAGCCTTGTGTTTTGAGATAAACGCCACTTACCCAATGAGGGCCTTTTTGGATTAAAACTCGGGGGAACCATTACCTGCACACATTTGAAAAAGAGAGTCATTACTTGCACTTGCTTTTTAAGTGATTGCACTAAAGTTAAAAAAAGATTTTGTATTTTAGGCCCTGTTTAATAGTAATAAAACTTCAAAGAGGAAATGAAATCAATTTCTTAGTTGATTTCTTAAGAAATGATTTCCTCTATAAATAGATTTTTCACTGTTTGATTAGTGTGTTTGAGAAATGAATTTTATTAGAAATTGATTTCTCTTGTTTGATTAGTATCTTTGAAAATGAACTATTGTTTTATTCAACGATTGATAGCAATAGATCATATGATAAATATTGTGTTTTGCTTTAATCTTATCGACCAAGGATCTATAGATCATGAACTTTATATCATACGGTCTAGATTGCGTTTTCACATGTCATATGTCCTTAAAATACAAAGTCTTTCTTTCACCTCGGTGCAATCACTTAAAAAGCGTGTGCAAGTAATGGCTCTCTTTGAAAAAATGCAATATGGCCGTCTGATTTGAAGTTCATGATCAATAGGGCTGCGTATGACATTGCTCTTTGGTAGCCCCTGCCATAGCAAAGCTCACCTACTACCATCCTGGTACCTGCTTTATAACTCCTCCTTGATAACTCCTTGCATAGTAAGATTTTATGTATGATTACTAGCTCCCTATTAAAGCAAATAGAATTAGCTCTTACAAGGAGTGAGTAGAGAGGATGGTAGAACTGCTAAACAGGTAAATCATGCATAAAATCTTGCTATGCAAGGAGTTATTAAGGAGAAGGGGTACCTGCTAAAGCAGGTAACAAGATATTAACAAAGAAGATAGTAACTTGCTAAAGCAGGTGAGCTCTGCTATGGCAAGGGCTACCAAAGAGCAATGCCATATGCAACCTAGATCTCTAGTACATAAATTGGAGCAAAACACCATACTTGTCATATGATCTATTGAAGGTAACTGCTGAATTATATAATAGCCTTTGATTGAATCCATTTAATTAAATGATGAAAATTATATTTTGTTCTAATCTTTTGCAATTGATATCTTTAAATTATGGCTTTCAAATCAAACAGCTTAGATGATGTTTTCATACAATAGAGGTCTCTAAACTTGCAAGTCTTTCTTTTAAATTCGGTGCAATCACTTGAAAAGCGTATGCAAGTAATGGGTCCCTTAATCAAATCATGTGTTTGGATACATATACGGGAAGGAAAATCTTGTATTTTGATATATATCTGAGAAAACGCAGAATTAATCATATCTTGTGTTTGGATCAAAATCTCACTGTTTGATGAAAAGCGCATGGTCTAGAGATCTAGTGTGTTAATGATTGAGCGAAAAAGAATCTCTATCATTTGATTCAAAGAAGTCAATAGTTTAGACACATAAAACCCTGGTTTCAAAGAAAGAATCTTGAGTTGTAAATACAAGTACCCCTATTGCCGAGAGGAGTGAGATGGGATAATGTCAACTATTTAGAAGGAAGGATCTTAGGTTATAAATGAAGATACCCTTTTTATGACATTATTACATCTCACTCCATCATCTGATTCAAATCAAAGTCGTATCCTTATCTTTTTCTTCTCCACTCGTTCTGTTATTTTTCCGAGGTCTCGGCAAATTGAAATGCCGATGGCGACCCTTGAATTCTTCACTTGGAAATGAGTGAAAAAATTGTGTTTTGTATTTCGACCCTTAAGTCGCTTCCAAACAACAGAAAATCATGGAAAATAAAATCTGAATGTAAGTATTCATTTGTTTCCCCATATCCAAACAGGCCCTAAGGTCTAAACTGTTTGCTATTTTTGTGATAGGGTCCTATCCATCTCTTATTACATGTGAGGATCTCCGAGCCTCTATTTTTCTAAAAATGTCCATGTAATACGTTTTGTTCATTTTTAATGGACGAAAATACCCTTTAGTTAAGAGCACATTCACATTATTTTAAGTGAGATCGTTCGATCCTATATGAGAAAGCTACTAATCGGTCTCATACGAGTACGCGACGTGTCAGCTCTCATATAAGATCACAAAGGTTTCATATAAGACCGTGAGGTCTCGTATGAGACCGATCTGTCAATCGCCATCTCATACAAATTAATTGATCGCAGTCTCATATGAGACCAATCAGTGTCACTTACAAATGTGCACGTTCTTTTAGTTAAATGGCATTTTCGTTTAAGTACCTGCCTTAAGAAGTGGGAGACTTGAGTTCGAATGCCACCCTAAGGACTTATATCCAATACTGACCCCGACACGTACTAACTTGGGGTAAAAACATGCCCCTGGGATTAATCGGGTGCTCTAAGTCGCTCAGACAACATATTATTAAAAAAAAGAAATAATAAGTAAAGTGTGTTAGACAAGGTTCAAAAAATCGGATTCGTTTCGGTTTCGGTGGAGACCGAAACCAAAATTTCGGCCGAAATCTTCCCCAGAGTACATTTAGATATCGAAAATTTGAGTTACCATGGTTCAAAATTTCGGCCAAAATTTTGAACCATGGTGTCAGACCTTGGTGGGTAATAAGCAAAAGGTCAGAACATGTCGGATGATTATGTAAAATTTTGGGAACCTCTAGAGTGAAAAATCCTTAGGGCCGAAAGGTACCAATATTTGCACCCCTTAAAAAGGTATGTACAACCCAATTTGCACATATTTTAAAAAAACTACTTATTTTACTATTTTATGATGCTCAATAGCCTCTACTAATATAAGTGGTAATTTGCCCATGTTTTGTTGAGGGAGGTTGAGCAAAAATGGTGTGGGTTGGCGTGCCTAGGGCTGCAACAGAGCCGAGCTAGCTCGACAGCTTGGCTCGGCTTGGACCGAAAATGAGAGCTTTCGCTCTCTTAAGCTCAACCTAAGAGCCAGAGCAGAGCTTTTTATTTAAACCTCGGTTCAAGTAGAGTCGAGCTAGAGCTGAGCTAGTAAAGCTCAGCCCGACACGGCTTCATTAATAGTATATAGTACTTTTATATGATAAAATATATTATATATAATTTTGAAAGTTTTTTTTCCCTTATGATAAGATTCATCTAATAGTTACTTTATAATGGATAGATATGTAATCAACATATAATCTTTATGATTCTCTATTGAAGTTTGCGAGTTCTTTCTCCTCTCTATCTCTCTCTGCGCAACCATTAAAGTTCTTTCTCACTTGTCTCAATGAACAACCACTAGCCTGACAATTGACCAATCAATCAACACCTGTGACCAACACCTATGCTCTTAATCAATATTTAGCACATTAAATTTAAACACTTTTTTCTCCAATTGATCTGTTAAATCCAAAAGGACTAAGGGATTAAAAGATATTAGGCCTTTCATTTAAAAATTTTATTAAATATTTCATCTATATATATAAAAAAAGATATTGTTTAAAATGACATTAGAAAAAAAAATTATAATAAAACTTATTTAGCTTGAAGCTCGGCTCGGCCTGACTTGAGCTCGATAGAGCCGAGCTACATGTGGCAACGTCATTACTTTGGGTGCCAGCAGGAAGGCATGACGGCCTTGGAGCTGGGCGTTTGGCTAGCAGGAAGACATGCGGGCCTTGGAGCTAGCTGTGTGGCGCGTGAGCACGGAGGCATGAGGCCCAACTTGAGCTTGATAGAGCCGAGCTACATGTGACGGCGTCATTACTTTGGGTGCCAGTAGGAAGGCATAGTGGCCTTAGAACTGGGTGTTTGGCTAGCAGGAAGACAGGCAGGCCTTGGAGCTAGCTGTGTGGTGCATGAGCGCTGAGGCATGAGGCCTTACAGTGCGTGAGTGTTCCTCGTAGGTATGGCGTAGATGGCTATTCGAGCTAGGTGAGGATCTAGTGTGGCGTCTAGATGCGCGTGGGACGTGAAAGTTGGTCTCATGGACGTAGTGGTCTGGGGCATGACACTGTGTCACGGAAGGAGTCTGTGTGCCATGGGGGTATGTCAAACCAATACCTATGAGGTTCTTTTGCTGTTTGGCTTGAGGTGGTGTTTGAACCATACTTGGGAGAATGGAGCTGTGGAGCTATTCTCCCACACATGGGGCCTCGTGGCGCTAGAGGGTGCACACTGGTCTCCTAAGTCTGAAAGGGTAAGCCTAGGACATCGCTGCGATGATGCCGTGTGACACTCAATGTGAGATTGCCATATGGCCCCGGGCTACACGTCGCGGTGCATATGGGTCGGCTATGAGGGAGGCACTCGTAGGCTACATGGGACACGGTGGTGTACGTTAGCTGAGGGCCAAATGCTGATGTGTGTTGGTCGTGTGGGCCACACATGATGGTGGGCTTGATTCAGTATGTCGGCGATACATGTATGGAATGGGACAACATAAGGAGTTGCATGCTATTATCACGGGCGAAGTACTAGTGCGTGGCATAGGGTTAAGTTGGACAGGCCGAGCGAGGCACTGAGGTGATGGCATGTGTGTCGCAAGGAGACATGATGCGTTGATATGGTTGGCCTCAGGAGAAGGCAACCATGAACGGGAGTTTCCGTCCTCTAGGCGGGCAGTATTATAGTGATGGTTGGATAGGCTGGCCTTGCTGTAGCGGCAACGAGGCACCGCACGGGTGTGATACTCGGTGTCGGGTTATGCCCTCATGACAGTTGGTATTAGAGCCAGATCGTTTCAAATGGGACTACTTGGCTAGCCAGGGCGATGAGGTGCGCTTTGATTCTATGACAGTCAGGGTTATTCGTCTGCAGTTGAGTTACACGTCTGCGGTTGAGTTGCGGTTGGGATGCACTCTGTTATAATGAGTTTCGGAACTTGGTCGCACGCAGAGAGATGTTACTGTTGGGATATGTTGTTGCGAAAAAATGATGATGCTCGATGTTTGTTGGCCATGAGGGCCACACGTTGAGGTAGCGGGTAAGTCCGAGATAGTGAACGCTAGTGACTTCCGACATAAAACGTTGGGTCACACAGGTGCTGAGAGCATTGTTGCTATGGATGACATGGAGCAAGGAAAATGCTTCATTCTCACTTCATGAGGAAGCTGAGATTTTCAGAATCAGTTGTTGGTACAGGACATGATGGTCTAGACCGCCAGTATGAGCCAGTGGGAGAGGCCAGTTTGTTGCAAGGGGCCAAGATCGAGGATACAGTTAAGCGGGACGCTGTGAGAATTGGTATGGCCTAGACTAAACTAGAGAAGTAGTCAGAAGCTCGTTGCTTTGTTTGAGATGGCAAGACATGATTTGTCCGTGAGAGACAGATGGTTGGACGGATGATCCAGTGTGAATTCAGAGGAAGCAGATGCGAGAGCCAGATGAGTATCTTCAAAGGAAGCGAGTCTCAGGTGATCGTCGAGATCTTTAATCTACGAGAAAGGACCGAAGACAGTTTTTGAGCACAACAGAGGAAGCGTGGTCAGAGCATTGAAGCGGAACAGTTCAAGGCAAGTGCGTTATGTTTCATGGTGAAGAGGTCAATGGCCAAGGTTTACAAATCAGACATGGGTCAAACTCTTTGGCGAAGACACATAGGTGTTAAGGTGCTAGGGTGTGGCAATTCAGATGAAAGCTAATCTCCTAGGTGAAGACAGAATGTTGAGAAATTAGAGAGCTGCGATGCGCAATGAGTTGCGTGAACTTGGAGCCGACGATGTGGGCATCAAAGGCATGGTTTGCTTGGCTTCAACAGTTGATTCGGGCGATAACAGGAATGAAGTTAAGGATCGGGTTGTTCTTGGTTGTATGAGGTGAAATACGAATCGAGCTAAGTTGTTCAGAACACTACGTGAAGTGAAGACACAGAAAGGTGGTTAAGCTATTATGCCGAGGCATGAGGCGAAAACCGATTATGTCATCGAGGAACTGATACAGAGGCATGAGGTAAAGATGCACGTAGCTAGTCGCGAAGAACTGTTGTGATTGTGCCAAGGAAGGGTAGTAGTCGATGTATTAGTACAGATGCAATTTGATAAGCGTTGCTTGTCTTATGGCTGGTGTGATAATGTCTGAGTGAAGACGAGGAGTAGTAGACAAGGAACTGACAGCGTCGCATGGGTCGAAGGGCAGCAGAATGGTTGAGGTACTAACACAGAATGACATATGAAAGCAGCAAAGTGTAATAACTGTGATTCAAATGCGGGTTGTGTTTGGGTGAAAACTAAGATTGTGTTGAGGAATTGACGTAGGAGTTCAGGTGTTGACGAGGACGTCGACGCATTTGAGTAGGGGAGGAAGTGATGTGGTCACGACCCTGGTACATAGAGATGCACATCTGATCAACTAGCAAGAAGGTGGGAGGACGTTGTATCTAGCTTGAGCCGAAGGCGAGCTTGCGAAACAAAGTTGTGAAGGCGTGACCAATGTACTAAGGTGGGTCAACTCTTGGGTGAAGACACGTGGTGTCAAGGTACTAGAGCGAGTCGTGGTCACAAATTTTTGGTGCATGCATAGTGATGGATAGCGCTGGTGCAGAGTCGCCCAAAGAATCAGTTGTTTCTCATTTGTAGGTGAGGATGAGACCAAGTTGAACTAGTGAGGAGGTGTCAAACCTCGGTGCTAGGTATTTGTGGAGACTTCGCATAGGCTGAAGACGGAGGTCGAGGAACTGATGCGGGTCTTGGTGTCAGCATGAGTGTTGACATTGCTAGATTGGCGAAGGTGGCGTAGTCATTCCCTTGAGATACTGCATCAACGGGGACGTTGACCTTATGGAGTGGGGGAGGATGTGACGACATCATTACTTTGGGTGCTAGCAGGAAGGCATGACGGCCTTAGAGCTAGGTGTTTAGCTAGCTGGAAGGCAGGCGGGCATTGGAGCTAGCTATGTGGTGCATGAGCACGGAGGCTTGAAGCCTTGTGGCACGTGCGTGTTCCCCATAGGTATGGCATGAATGGCTACTCGAGCTAGGTGAGGATCTAGTGTGGCGACTAGACGTGCGTGGGGCGTGGAAGTTGGTCTCATGGGCGTAGTGGTATGGGGCATGACACAGTGTGTCACAGAAGGAGTCTGTGTGTCATGGGGGTATGCCAAACCAATACATTTAAGGTTCTTCTGCTGTTTGGCTTGAGGTGGTGTTTGAACCATACTTGAGGGAAGGGAGTTGTGGAGCTATTCTTTCACACATGGGGCCTCACGGTGCTAGAAGGTGCACGATAGTCTCTTAGGTCTGAAAGGGTGGGCCTAGGACGTCGTTGCGACGTTGGTGTGTGTCACCCAAGGTGAGGTTGCCATATGACCCCGGGCTACGCTTCGCAGTGCATATGAGTCGGTTATGAGGAAGACACTCGTAGGCTACGTGAGACATGGTGGTGCATGTTAGCTGAGGGCCAGATGTTGATGTGTGTTGGTCGCGTGGGCCACACACGATGGTGGGCTTGGTTCAGTATGCTGGCGATACATATATGGAATGGGACAGCATGAGGAGTTGCATGCTACTGTCGTGGGTGAAATACTAATGCGCGACACAGGGTGAAGCTGGGCAGACCAAGCGAGGTACTGAGGTGCTGGCATACGTGTCACGAAGAGACACGATGCGTTGGTATGGTTGGCCTCGGGAGAAGGCAACCATGAACTGGAATTCCCGTCCTCTAGGCTAGTGATATTAGAGTGATGGTGGTGGTGGCCTCAGTGAAGCGCATGAGGCGGCGCATGGGTGTGATAGCCACAACTCAAACTTTTTAGGCTCGAAGGGCATAGAACTGTGTTTTAGCTCGGCTCGTATAAGATAGAGCCAAGCTAGAGCTGACCCATGCTTGGGCTCGGCTCGATTGCAGCTCTAGGCATGCCAGTGGAAATTGGGAAAAGGGGACGGGGGAGGTGTTAATTCCAGTAGTTGTGTTTAAAATGATAAATTGATAGAAATAACTCTTGTTTTCACTTTTACTAGTAGTATAGATGGATAGATAAATAAATGAATTGGCAATTATTTCGTCATAAGATTGTGTAGGATTTCCACCTCTCACCCATGGTTTCAAATATCGACCGATTTCGATCTGAGTCATTTTTCGCCCAATCGATATCGATACCATAGGTAGTATCGCTATTGCTAGGGTACCGGCTTGGGATCTGTTTGGATCAACCGATCTAAGTAGCCCAAACGGTATCTGCTTCTTGAGGTACGGTCCTGGCCATTATGCCAACCCATTGTTGGTTTATATTTGTTCCCTCCAAGGGGTTCCAAGAGCTTGCTTTGTGCACTCCTTTCGGTGCACAAATCAATACTGAACACAAACTCAAAGGAAATCCTCATGTTCAGTTTTATTCTACAGTACCTTAGGTTAACTACAAAGAAAAAGTGAAAACCTTAATCTTTCACCTAAGAGAGTCAAACAAATCATTATTTACTATTTACCTAAGAGGGTCGGGACTATTAACTTAACCAAAAAAAGGGCACGTGCATTTTGTCCACTTTAAAGGGCAAAAAATCTCAGTAACTAAAAGCATGTGCACATTATTTTAAATTTCTCATAAGAGACCGAGACTGGTCAATCAGAATCTCATATGAGACCAATCAATCTCATTTAATAAGGATGTCCACATGCTTTGAGTTAAAAGTCATTTTCGCCTTTTAAAATGGATGAAAGTCCATATCGAGAAAAGTCTATTCGGGATAAGAGTTTGTCACGACCCAGAATTTTATCCAATCTCGAGAGCCTAGAATCCCGTGTTATAAAACCGTACACTTGTTAAAGCGATAGGCGGGCATACATACTATCTCATAAATTATCATAGAAAAGAAGATCGAGACATTTCAATATTTAATTAAATGGCTCAAGTAAAAGCGAAAAGCGTGGATGACAATTAATAAGATAATAACCTAACTATGCATCTAAGACATAAAATAAATGAAAGTCTCACGTAAGGTAAAATAGTCTCATACGTAAACCCATAGGATGTACGAAAACAAAGACAATAAAAATGTCTCTCAAAGAAAATAATTAACTCTAGAGCTAAAGGAATGCTCAAGGCTCATAATAGTCTGCCGGACCTACGCCTTCATCCAAATGGTAGCCAACATCCTCATCTTCATTAGTCGTATCAGGTATACCTGTCTCGACGTTATCAAAAGTAGAGTATTCTATGTCCTCACCTGCAACTGTTAGGTTTCGTGGGGTGAGTTTACTCAGTCGCGTAAACACAGTGGGTTGCACAATCGATCCATCATAACTTACCCAAATGATTGTGTGTGCAATCACTTGAGTTACGATATTTTTGAAATAAAATCAAGCAGCTTTGTATAATTACAAAAATATCTACGAATCTCATAACATACTATATCGAAACTGAAAGACATATCATAGAATGGAATGTACATTATGTATCGTGTTCTTATTTCTTTTTCTTATCCGTCTCATTAACTTATCCTACGTAATATATCTTAAATCTTAACATTTCTCCATATGCTTACACAACGTACTTTTCATTTCACTTATCTTATTTAAACGACTTATGCCAAGGTCATTGCTCGAGCCTATCACGCGAGGTCCACGTATAGATAACCACCTAACCTCCATAACATAATATAAACCACTATCCAGTTAGATGAGATTGCGTACATCAGTACAACATGTTCCCTTAAATCGAAACCTCCAGTCCCCCCTTAGTTTGAGACAAAACTAAACATAATGTCCTTGAGACCCATCTCGGTTGCAGACATTGGACCCTTACGTTGGCTTGTAATGTATGACACATGTAAAAATTTATTTGTGTTCAACTGACCTTCACAACATGTCGTATCATATCATTATTCAGTTCTAGGCTTAGGTCCCCACCCTGATTTCACTATTGACGTAAGCTTAATTCTCCACTTTCTTATCGTATCTGTATCTTAACATATTTATTATTATTATTTTTTTTAATAACTTAATTGAAGTTAATCACAGTGCAATAGACTTCACTAAATCACTCTTTCTAAGAGACGGGTCTTGTAGTAATCTGGATGTACTTCGTGTGACAGCCTATACTCCCATAGAGGTATTGTATCTGTGCATGGATGCATATATTCCAAGTTTCACGTGACAGTGAAAGAAACCCTACCGTGACGAATGCTTATGTCTTATGTCATATCTTATTCCTTAACATATCATGCATATGCCCTATCATAATTTTCTATGTGATGAATGTCATATGATAAAGATAAAACATATATAAGAAAAAAATTCTCGCATTAAACCTAAGCATTGTGTGCTCGTAACGAAATCAACATGGATCGTAGAACATCAAACATTGAGTAAAAACAAAGCATAAGAAATATTTAAATATTTTTATTCTATGATTGAATGTAACTACTCTTCCTTGGAGGCAGTCGTGCCTACCTAACATTTAGATTGATCGGTGATGTGATCAGGCTTGTTTCAAACCTAAGGAGACACGTATCCTTATAAGGACAGTAGGAATCTTAAAAGAGGCAACAGACATTCTCATTGTGTCTGAAAGGTTCAAAAATTATAAGATTGAATCCTGATTCGCTTAAATCGGATGTCCTAGCGAAAAGATCTTAAAGATAGATTTTGTAGAGAGATACAATTTTGAAACTGTCAATCTCGATTGGTCGAATTTAGTCTCAACCGATCAATATCGTAGAAGAAAACATAAGAGAGCAGAACTCGACTGGTCGAATTTGCATTTTGACTGGTCGAGGTGCTAAAAGGAAACTAAAGGGAATTCCATCTCGACTAGTCGAAAATGTGCTTCGAGGAGGAGAAATTCTGAAGGAAAGGCATAACTCGACCAGTCGAATTTGGTTTTCGACCGGTCAAGATCAAGAAGAAAAACTGGAAAAAGAGCAATCTTGACTGGTCGAATTTGTTTTTTGACTGGTTGAGTTTCCAAATAGAGAGTAAATAATTTATATAAACTCGACTAGTCGAATTTATAGTTTGACCGGTCGAGTTTCCTGAAGGAAAAGAAACACCCTCAATCTCGACTGGTCAAATTTGAATTTCGACTGTTTGAGATCAAACAAAGGACAAAAGTCCTTATACAAGATAAATCTCGACCGGTTGAGTTGAGAATTTTAGACATAGTTTGAGTGTTTCGAGTGCAATTCAAGATCTTTCTTTCCCGATTTTGCAAACAATCTTCTCTCACGACCGAATCTACACAACGATGAGGATCCTCGATGGGGAGGTGATTGGGTTCCGAGAAAGGATGCACAGGTCGCTGTTAAGGTGGTGGTCTGGACTCGAAGTAATGCTTGGCCGAAGATCTTGTTCAAGGATGAGATGGTGGTGCATAGTGGCTGTGCTGTTGCAGATAAGAGAAAACAAGCAAGAGACGGCTGAGAGAGGGAATGAAATAGATATTCTAATTCTCTCTAGGTTTCCCATTTATGTAGAAGATGTAATTAGGAAAAGAGCCTAATTGAGCAAATTGACTTGCCAATAGGGCAAGAGTTCAAAAAGTTAAGAGTCCGTGGAGGATTTTAATTGATTGCAAATCAATTCCATAATTGATGGGATTTAATTGCCTTAATTGTTAAGGCAGCGGGATTCTTGGGATTCGGTTACCACTTTTGTATAAATGGGAACTAATTTGAGAATTTTCATAAATTAATTGTGTGAGCAATGATAGGATATGAGTATATATATTGAGTTTGGTGTTTCACACATCTATTACAATCAAATAGGGCTAGCATACTTGGGGCAAATCATCATCTCAGGAGTAAAGATAAATCCTGAGAAGACAAAGTCTGCTCAGAAATGGACAACCCCCAAATCACTGTGAAAGAGGTAAGGAGTTTCCTCGGCAAGACCAATTATAACTACCTCCACCCAAAGACTCGTAAAGGACCACTACAGTTGATCTCACTCGAGGTCTACAAAAAGAAACAAACGTCTTGATGGGGAGAGGATCAAGAGTGTATGGTCCAAACACTTTAAAGAGAGAGAGAATCTGCGAAGCACCTGTTCTTACCATGCTAGACACTCAGAAGCAGTTCTTAATTGAGATGAATAACTCTGCTCATGCTCTGGGAGCCATTTTACGAAAAGAATTGCACAAGTTTTTATTGGGAGCCATTACTTGCACTTGGAAATATGGCCCTTGCACCGAAGTTAATGAAATACTTTATATTTTTGAGACATGTGATATGTGAAAACACAATCTGGCCGTCTAAGTTAAAGTTCATGATCTATAGATCCTTAGTGGATAAGATTGAAGCAAAACACGACACTTATCATATGATCTACTGTTGTCAACTGTTGAATCAAATGATAGCCTTTGACTATATTTAATCACATGATGATCATATTTCGTGCTAATCTTTTGCACTTAATATCTTTAAATGACGGGCTCCAAATCAAACGATTTAGATGGTATTTTTATATAACATTAATTGTTATACTTGTAAGTCTTTGTTTTAAACTCGGTGTAAAGGCCACGTTTCCGAGTGCAAGTAATGGCTCCCTTTTATTTTTTAAAATATTAAGGATCCTGACCCTCTCACTTAATAAGAGGTAGGTGGAACCCTCTTAAGAAAATATGTTATAGGTTGAGACCCTCAGTTAAAAAATTATGTATCTTTCCAGCCTTTTAAGGGTTTTGAAAAAGACCCAAATGCACCTTATCATAAGAGGTCGACAAAGATCGGATAAACGACTCTCCCCATCCGCATATTATTAGCCCATCCAATAATGAGGAAATAATTTGTCTAGAATGAGCTGTTAGCTCATTCGATTCTAAAACCTATACAGATTTTTACACTCTTTAAATGTCTCAAGGTCTACTCACTCCACAATTGACAATACATAGCTTATTCTCTACAATGAGCCATTTCTCTATAGACAAAGTCAAACACGAAAGCCTTCATTGCAACATCCAGCGACTTTCTTTGTTTTTATTTTTATTTTTTTGAGTTCGTATTAGGCGCCTGAGCTGTGCACCATCTCCATCTGCCAAACTGGTCAAACCTTGGCAAAAGAAGACCTATTAATGAGCACGAAAAATCAGTGCAAGTTGACGTCATTTCGATCTTTCACAGATTTGGCGCTAAGAAATTATACGTGCACCAAAGGTTGGCGGAGGGAGATAGACCTCGCACCGCCCTTGTGCACGTTACAGGCGCCTAATACCAAATCTTTTTGTTGTATGGTTGGTATTAGGCACCATTTCACTGATTCGTGTGTTTATAAATAGCTGTGTGGGAGATTGACATTAGCCTGATAGGGGTGCAGACGGGTCAGGTTTGGGCCGTTTTGAGAAAAAAAAAAACTCAAGCCGAACCCAACCCACAGGTCAAAAATCTGAACCCAAACCTGACCCATGGCAAATCGGATCGCTGTCAAGTTGATCTGACCCACTTGCATCCTAGGCCTGAATAATCAAAATACTTATCCATCCAACTAGATTGAATGTTGATGATTTGGGTTGTACTAATTTGCTCTAATTTTTATCAAAAATCTGGTCGAGTTAAAACAATCATATAATACAATTCAAAACATCAGAGGCCTAACAAAGAATTGAACTGCTTATTTGAGTTTGTTAGGAAACAAATAATAGTAAACAAATTGTGGATCTAGTACAAATGACCTAACAAAGCTATTCTAGAGGTGCATGAATGGGGCTTTCAAAATCCTCCTCATGCATTCCTTTTATATCTGAGTTTTGTTTCAGAGACTTATAACCATGTGCTAGACCGAACCCGGACATGTAGACGGCCAGTCCTCGGGATCCATGTCAATCATCCACTGTAAAAAAAATTGAACTTTCCTTTTTTCTTTTCTCTGGTGTTATTTCACGTTCCAGGTTCAATCTAGCATAAAGATTAACTTATGATGGGTTGAACATAGAATACTCTCTTTCCTTGTAGTAGTACTACAGATAAGCTTACTCCTTCCCAATCTGAAAGTTACCTGCCTTTTGTTGCTTCAACCAAGTTGAATTTGAAGCCTCCTCAATCACACATATTGATCTTAATGCTGAAAATTTCTCAGGCAATCACAGGGCAGTGTCTGGAATTGCTTCCACAGCTCTATGCCGGAATAATTTTGCTAGAGCTCTCCGCTCACAATCCTGTGAACACCAAATTACGGAAAAAAAAAATCGAGTTAAACCAATACATCATTTGCAATGATTATAGCATCAGATGCAGAAATATGGATACAGATACAAATGCAGAAGCAGATAAGACATTGAACACAAAATGGTGTTTAAATGATCTTATACCACCAATGGTTTAAGATGTCGGTAATCCATACCGTCAAAGTGATAGATCATACTTTGACGGGCAGTTGGTCCAAACTCATACTTTTCCAGAGATTTTAACCATCTGATTTGTGCATTCCAATACCCACCTTTGTTCTTCGATTTTAATGGTTGATATTAAAGTTCACCAATAGGATGATTCACATCCACTCATACCTAAGGTTCTTTTGGCTGAAAGATGTTCTAATAATGGATTGTTGCTTGGACGATTTAGATAGATCACAGCTATGTGCCATGTGGCATAATAATAAAACACATATAATGGTGTAATATTAAAACTTCAATTTAATGGTGTAAGATCATTAAACACCATTTTGGTGTTTAATGCCCATTAGGAGCCATTATCCCTATGAAATTATACTTTTTAGATATACTTTACAGACCCATTGCAAGATCCTATATAATACCCTATTACTATTTTTTTTATAAAAAAAATGATAGTTAAGAAGATAAGGAGCCTGATGCAACAGGAGATGGATTCTAACATCTAACCATTTTGCTTTTTTGTTATCTCAAGGAAAGAAGTACTCCCATAACCATTTCAAATATTAAAAAAAAATCAAGTATCGGGTTACTTTTTCACCTAAAATTAACTAAAAAGCAAAAAGTGGTGGGTTCACCATTTCATGTGGGTGGATTTATCGAAAGCCTACTTCTTTATCCAAATTGTGTCATTTGTTAAAAAAATGATTCTATCCCAAATTATGAAACCTGCCAAAGTTCCTCCCAAATTTGTTCTTGGGCTTAGAAACTATGTTACCTTGAACATGTTTAAGAAAAACGGTTTCTTCTGATTCATTCTCCTTAGCTTCAAGAAAGTATATGCAAAGCTCAATTGATCGCGTGAGGTGAACCGATTCACTTCATTGAACCAAAGGCATGAAAATAAATTTGACATGGGTGAGTGGGCACGAATAATAAAGGAACCTTCCGGTACATCTGCAAGGTATGAAAATAGTAGGATCAGATGACATATGACAGAAGCAAGGAAAAGGATTGAATGATATATATATATATATATATATATATATATATATGACACGCACAACTAGGAAGAGGGGTGTTTGGGTCGGACGCGTTAAACTTCGTAAGGCCATCAGACTGGTAAAAATAGAACTGTTCATCAATGGCCGTGTGATTGTATTTATTTAAACGCTTGTTTTGGAGAACCTCCTCCCAGACACAGTGACGATCATAATGGTTCGAAATCGCGTATTCTGATCCCCTCCGCCATAGAAAGTATTCAAGAATCAGCATGGGATCAGCCTGAAGTCGCATTTTGCTGTCGAGCCAAATAGAATATCTGAAAATGATTTAAAAATTAATGAGCTTTAAAACATTAAAAATAGGAGGAAATATAGAAACTACTAAAACAACCATACCAAAAAGCATCAACAGTAACTATCAATGGACCAGACTAATAATACAAACTGAAGATCTAAGAGAGCAGAAACTTTTGGGACTGAAATTTGAATTTATATACTATAATTCGGGGAGGTTTACATTGTGTTTTAACACCATAAAATAGAAATCTCCGTAGGTTTTTATCTACTCCCAGATTTATAGTATTTGAGGGTTGTGCATCCTCACATCCTCATTATTTGGTACTAGAGCAAATTCTTTCTATGGGGATAATCAGGACTAGTGCTATGAGAAGAAAGGATATGTCTTTATCGATGTTGTGTTTAGATCTATGGGAAATTAGGGCTCAAAGGGTGCTCAAAAGATAGATTAAATAAGTCTGTCATGTAAAAGCAAGCCGAAGACGCCGAACATCAACGATCAGATTTCAATCTCAAAGATTAGAAAGTCATGATTGAAAAGCAAGAGCATTGTGAAAGATCTACCAGTGAGAAGGCTTTGGGTTATCATCTGATGATGATCAACTGTCCAATGAAGATTCAACGGTGGAAGAGGGGTATATCATGTTTTGATGAACGATCGAGCGACTGGAAAGAATTCTAACGGTGAAAAGACTTCCGATCTTCATCAAAAGGAAATCAATGGTCGGATGACCGTATGAAGTGGCTGGAATAGATCAAAGTTACATTGCTGACAATTTTTTTGTTGCTACAGCATGAGGAAAGCATACACCAGCTTATGCATGTTTCAATTGATGCACTGGAGCATACTGCTCTCCATCATTCTTTGAGTTTCGCCTTGGAGGTGGTAGGTCGGGAGATCGAGGTCGTAGTTAGGGCTGTCAATGGGCTGGGCCGGGCCGAAAAAATGGTATATTTTATGAAGCCAGCCCGGCCCGGCACCTGTGCCGGGGCTAAGCATGTGGTGACCTGGATTGATCTGGACCGGGCTTGGGTTGAATGTTCCAACACCACCCGGGCCAAATAAAAAACTTTTAACTTTATATATATATATATATAAAGTTAAAAGCATTTTACTTAAATGCCCTGAGATTAAAATGTTGAACGGTTTAAAATCAATGTCATTTAAGTAAAAATTCACTTGCAAATTGCAATCCCAGTTGGTACTAGCTTCATAAATAGAAACCCTGAAATAGGGTTTACATTTTATCGCAATCTCTACCATCTCATGTCCCAACTATAAGCAAGCGAGTCTCTCGCTCCCTCCAACTCTCTCTTGTTGAAAATTGATTTGAAAATCTTTTTATCAAATTTTATTAAAAACACAAAAAGAAAACGCCCAAAAAAAGCCCAAGCCCGGCCCGCTATGGGCCGGGCTTGGGCTGTGTACATCGCAGCCTGGATTAGGGCCGGGTTAAAAAAATGGGGAACCCAGCCCAGGTAGGGCCAGGCTGGGTTGAACCCCAGCCAGGCCCTAACCCGGCCAATTGAGAGCCCTAGTCATAGTAGTATGATCTGTGAAGAAAAGAAAAGTTTGGGTGCTCCCACTGTGGAAGGAAGGAGCACCTATAGGAGATATATTGGGACTTGGTTGGCCAGCCATCCAAACTTTCAGAACAACCATGCCTTTATTGCTCGAGGATGGATCTACTCTGATACCTCCACCACCTACTCCAGCTGTGCCATTTCACCCACTATACCTCACTACATCAGTCACTATTACACAGGGAGAGTACGAGGACCTTCTGCAGCAAGCCTTAGGTTCTCAGGCCTCCGCCTCACTTAGTCGAGTCGGGTATCATTGGATGTGCACATGCTTCATCTTCATCTCAGTCACCCTGGATCATTGATTCAGGAGCGATTGACCACATTTCAGTTACGTCTTCAATATTTGATTCTATTATGCCTCAGCCCTCTCCATGTACTACTTGTGTTGCTGATGGATCACTAGTCCCTATAATAGGACAAGGAAATGTGCATATTGGCAGTTGGTCGTTAGAGTCGACACCTGTTTGGCCAATAAATTAGTATTGCCACATAATGGGTCAAAATCTCGGTTTTCCGATACATGTCGTCCACCATCAAAACCGAGACGATATGTATCAGTATCAACGATACATTCAATGTATCGACGATATATATATATATATATATATATATATATATATATATATATATATATATATATATATATATATATATATATATATATATATATATATATATAATGTACCACTGGCCAGCGATGCATACCCAATTTATCGTCTACTGCTGGCTAGCGATATCGGTACATATCGGATGATACGTACCGGAATCCGATACGTACCGGTATCGTCCGACATTTTGACCCCTGTTGTCACCATCTTTGGTCATACTTAAAATGTCAAGAAAATTTAAGTTAAAAATTACAACTTTGGTGCTGATTAAACTTTCATTTGCACAAAATTTTTTGCTAAGGTAATTCACAACATAACAAAAAAGATCATTTAGGCATTTTACCTAGCAGATGGGAAAAGACGATGCGACAAAAATTTCGGCACCTTCCCAGTTTTTCGCATGTCTGGGTATGGTAAATTCCTCACAATAACTACTCGCCACAAGCCAATGTATCCTCTATCATCAGAAGCTTGTCCCTCTTTGAAAAGATTTTCCAATGTTAGCTCATCCAAAAACATTACGAAACACACACTCTTCTTAGAATACTCACTGATCTGCAACAAGGAAAAAATTGTGAGATGGCTGAGAAATCAAAACAAGGGGAACTATTCACAGCAGAAGTTACACGTGTCACCCAAATGGGAAGACACAACAAATATAAGAGCTTAAAGAGCACATGACCAAACAAACAAAATCTTTCGGCATTTTTTACAGGTAAACACTATGCAACTGTAACAAGCCACAGGACATTCTGATCAACACCTTTTTTACCATAAAAGGGATTTAATAGTAAGGGTTTTTTTGCATTTAACCCCCTGAGATGTCTTATTTACACTCCGTCCCCCGTGTTTCACCTATTTATTAGTGCGACCTTGCTTTTGTGATTACTTTACTTATTACCCCCTCCAGCGACCAATTCTCCAACAAAATAAACTTTGACTGCTTCAAATCAGGCGATGGAGATTGCCTTTTTTTTTTGCCCCGATCGTTGGCCTAGTGGGTCTTGAGATCACGGGCCTACACTCAAACATTCAGATTTTGATTCACATAGCACACATCTTGATAGTGATCCAAGGACCATGTTTAATGTACAACCATGATCAGGTTAACTTTTTGAGTTGTCTGCCATGTAGAATCAAAATCTGACCGCCTGTCACCTGATGGTAGGCTCCCAATCTCAAGATTCATTGGATTGAAGATTGAGGTGAAAAACGATCACCAACATCTGATTCAAAGCAGTCAAAGATTAGTTCTCTAACAAACAATGGGCGATTCTTCACCATAGCGGACCATAAAGAAAGTAAACACAAGCAAAGGCTACAATGTAAATAGGTGAAACACGGAGGGCGGAGTATAAATAAGGCGTTAATTGCAAAAACCCTAAAAATAATAACATAAAATCAGTCAGTTGAAAAAAGAAGCAGTTGCATACTATCATGGTAAAAAGGTACTGAACATATTTGTGTTGTCAAAAGGGAAATTTGCAGAAAAACAAAAAATTGAAACATGAAATAAATATCCTGCACCAAAAATTAGTAGAGGCCCAAACATAGAGTAGATTAATGAAGTTAGGTTTAGGGTTAGGCATGGAGGAAGAAGAAGAAAGAGGAGCGAGTAAATTATGGTAAAGTGGCAATCGTAAGTCCCTTCCCATTGTATTAAGAGCTTATATATTATCTCCTTATTACACGGATATCAGTGACACAATAATAGGTGAACTAGAGTAAGTTGCTCACTTACTCCACACACCCCTATTATGACTAGATACACCCACACAAATCCAAGAATACTTACATTAGTTACATCCCCAACACTCCCCCTCAAGTTGGAGCATATATGTCAATCATGCCCAACTAGGAGGTGATATCAAATATCAACACCTTTTGTAAGAATGTCAGCTAACTGATCCTCAGAGAAAACTTGAGGGATAGTGATCTCCTTGGATTCAATCTTTTCCTTGATGAAATGACAATCAACCTTAATATGTTTTGTTCTCTCATGATATACAGAGTTTCGCAATATGATGTGCTGCCTCATTGTCACCACAAAGAATCATGGGTAAGGACACAAATTCCCAGATCACACAAGTTATGCCCCAGCCACATACCCTCACAAGTTCCTCGAGACATAGCTCGATACTCCCCCTCAGCACTAGAATTGGATACTACATGTTGTTTCTTTGATCGCCGCGTAAACAAATTTCCACCTAGGAAGGTACAGTACCCAGTAGTGGACCTTCTATCGTCAAGAGAGCTAGCCCAGTCAACATCTGTGAAGATCTCAATGTCAAGGTGACCATGATTTTTATACAATAGTCCTCTTCCAGGACTCCCCTTCAAGTACCTAAGGATCCTGTGGACAACATCAAGATGAGTTTTTCCAGGTGAGGCATGTACTAGCTCACAACACTCAGAACATACGCAATGCAGGGCGAGTCATGGTAAGATCAATTTTCCCACTAGCTTCTGATAGACCTTAGGATCCTTGAGCGGTTCACCAGCTTCTCCATTCAATCTGTAGTTCTACTCAATAGGATTAACTACAGGTTTACATCCAAGCATTCCTGTCCCATGAAGCAGATCTAAAGTATACTTTCTTTGAGATATAACAATCCCCTTATCAGATCTTGCCACTTCGATTCCCAAAAAGTATCTAAATGGACCCAAGTCTTTAATCTCAAAGGAACTATGAAGGTGATCTTCCAGGCACAATATTTCCTCACTATCATCCCCAACAATAATGATATCATCCACATAAACTAGAATAATTGTGATGTGCACTCCTCTCTTGACGAACAATGCATGGTCGTAGTGGCTTCTTTTATAAACATAACTCATTACAGCTTCAATGAATTTCTAGAACCAGGCTTGAGGTGAATGCTTCAACCCATATATAGATTTTCCGAGCTTGCAGACTTGTGCTTTTCACCTTCCTTGACAAACCCGAGAGGAAGAGCCATATATACTTCTTCTTTGAGATCCCCATGAAGAAAGGCATTCTTCACATCTAACTGAGTGAGAGACCACCCTTTATATGCCGCAAGAGACAGAAGAACCCTTATGATTTTTTACTTTTCCACAGGAGCAAAAGTGTCCTAATAATCAATTCCTTGTGTCTGAGTGAACCCTCTAGCCACCAATCTGGTTTTGTACCTTTCTACAACACCATATGGTTTATACTTCACAGAGCATACCCTTTTGCACCCCAATATCTTTTTTCCTTTTGAGAGATTCACCACATCCCATGCTCTATTTTTTCAAGAGCCCTCATTTCTTGGACCATGGCCTCCTTCGACTGTGGCTATAACAAAGCACTTGAAACAGAGGTAGGAGGAGAAATAACATCTACAAAAGAAATAAAGGAATAATGGGAAGCAGATACATTTTCATATGAGACATACTTACAGATTGGATGGTGGGTGCAAGATTTAGTTCGTTTCCGAACCGCTATTGGAAGATAAAAATCAGAAGAGGGAGGACCATTATCGGGAGAGGGATCTTGTATCGTGGTCTGAGACGGAAGCACTTCACTTTGATTCATATCTTTTGTTCTCTTCCATCAACTTTGGACTCATCTCCGGGTGAAGAGGATACTGGGAAACATAAAATGGTGTCTCCTCAAAGAAGGTAACATCCATGGTAACTAAAATGCGACGGGAGATAGGATCAAAACATTTATACCCCTTTTGAGAAGAGGAGCATAAAGAATACACCAAGTGGCCTTGGGATCAAGTTTGGACCTGTGGACCATCAGGCACATGGGCAAAACACAAAGAACTAAAAACACGAGGGGTAACCAAAAAAGGATCTTTGTTCAGAAATAAAAGCTGAAAAGGAGATTTTCCATCAAGAACATGGGAAAACATACGATTAATAAGATATGTGGACGTAAAAACAGCCTCCCCCCACAAATATCTGGGCACATTCATACCGAGTAAAAGTGAGTGAGATACTTCGAGAAGATGGGGTTTTTCCTTTCAGACACTCCATTCTGTTGTGGAGTGTAGGGACAAGTTGATTGCCACTCAATGCCATGGGTTTGGAGATTAAGATTGAAGATGATGGGAGGTATACTCACCACCATTATCAGTCCTTAACACCTTTACATTCCCATTAAATTGAGTGAGAACCAACTTGTGGAACAGAGGAAAAATAGAAGCCACCTTATCTTGAGAACGCATCAAGAAAACCATGGTAAAACGAGTGCAATCATCAATAAAAGTGACAGTAATGAAACCAAACAAAGCGGTAATCGGGGAAGGCCCCCACACACCAGAGTGAACAATCTCAAAAGGCACACTACTTTTAGTTGTACTTGAAGGATACGATGTATGAACATGTTTAGACATTTGACACACTTCACATCTAAAAGAGTTATCAAAACTAGAAAAATGTTTGGGAAATAAAAGATTTAAATGACAAATGTGCATATATGGCCATAACAAGCATGCCATAGGCGGGCCTCATCAACAGATAAACTAGCAATAGCTATAGAATGCACTGGGAAAACTTTCTTCTTTCCATCTTCGAGTAGATAGACAGTTCCCTTTCCCTTGGCAAGGATCAGAGTGGATTACAGAGGCAAATCATCTACATAGACAGTTCCCTTTCCCTTGTCAAGGATCAGAGAGCTATCAGTAATACGAATATGACAAGAATCAGATACATGAAATATGGAATGAAACAGATCTGACATATCGGACATGTGATTAGTATCCCCATAATCAATGATCCAAGGGGACTCAAAAGAAGCTGTCACGTGCAGAACAATAGATACTTGACTCTGCCGCATAAGAGGAGGCCGCTCGTCCCTGAGGAGGGGTCATGTGCTGGATATGGCTCTGAATCTCCTGGAGCTCTATCTGAAGACTCTGCATGTCAGTAGGTGGGATAGTTGTCGTGACCATAGGTGAGGCATTCATAGTCGCCACAGAAGGGGCCCCCTCATCAGTAGTTGTATGCAGTGCACGACTTGGACCCAGAGGGAACTTTGGTTTTCCATGCAGATCCCAACATCTATCTCTGATATGTCCTCTCTTGCCGCAATGGTTATAAACTAACTTATCTCTTTCTTCCTTGGAAAGGCCGCGACCTCCCTGGCCTTCTCGACCACCAAATTGGCCGCCACTACTATCCTGTGAGTGAAGCTGGAGACAACTCTCTTCATTTTGGAGTAGTGTGAAAACAGTGCCAAAGGGAAATTTTCTCTTCCAAGAACATTAGACCGAATGTTCTCATACTCAAGGTTCACTCCCCTCAGTAAATCGAAGACCTTTTTTTGTTCAATTTCAGCACAAATCTTATCAATACAAGCATTGCACACTTGTACCTCATACTGAGATAAGTCTTCCGGAAGACTTCTCATCTCCGTGTAATAAACATTTATGGACTTAGCACCCTGACGTAGTCCACTAATTTTATCCATCACTCGGAATTTCCTGACCAAGTTCCTCTTCTGTGAATAAGCATCTCGCAACGCGCCCATAATTCCTTGGAAGTTTTGCACTTAAAAAATGATTTACTAATGAAGTGATGTAACCACATCATCACCGTACGATCAGTACTCTTCCAATCTTCATAACTCTTATATGTCTCTGCTGGAGCAGGTATGGTTCCTAAAATGAACTCATACTTCTTCTTGGCCCTGATGAGCATTTCAGCCAACTGTGACCATTCCATATAGTTCACCATCAAATTTAACGGAAGTAATTTGCAACGTGTGGGAATTATCTCCCCCAAAATTGTAGACACCTTTTTAATCCTCCATATTCCACTAACAAAGGGATACAACCAAAATCTGGCTGCAAATAACAATTCTGGTCACAAAACGGGTACCCAACCCTCAACTAAACAAATTCTTGTCACCAAATAGGGTTCCAAAACCCACAATAAGGTTCCACAACCTTAAGACATCACTATGGCTGAAAATAACAATTTTGGTGACCAAACTGGGGTACACAACTCACAGCTAAACAACAGCCACAATCAGGCTGCTAACAACAGATCTGAACACATAAATGGGTTATACAAGCCACATAGCAATTCTACAATCACTTCTACACAAATTACAGCCACATACTATTTTCATCATGTTAAATCTCATAGTATGACCATAGCAATAATCACAACACATGAAAGAACAATAATAAGGGATGCAAACAAGGCATAAAACAGCTTCAAAAACTCACAAATCTGATGAAGAAAGGTAGATCCTAACTTTTCCGGTGACTTGTGAAGATTCCAGTGACTCATGGAGGATTCCAGGCATCATTTGTGTCCCACAATCTCAGCACACCAACCACACACATTGTGACTGAGATTCACATCATTTTGGGAGGATTAGAGTTGAGACTTAAACCCCTGAGGCTGAAGGAATGAAAGTCGACTGGTTTTTAAACCAGTTTTAGGCGGCACTTTGGAGAAGATGAAGAAGATGACTGCTCCAAGTCTGCGATCCAGTCCTTGGTTGCACTCGACCAAGGAGAGAAAAATATTCACCAGAAAAAACTGATCACCCCATCGATTTCGATTGATTGCGGTGACCATCGATCGGCAATGATGTTAGCCGATGACGTCAGTAAGTGGGAATTAGGGTTTTGAACACCTGCTCTGATAACAAGTAGATTAATGAAGTTAGGTTTAGGGTTAGGTATGCAGGAAGAAGAAAGAGAGAGAAGAAGAAAGAGGAGAGAAAATTATGGTAAAGTGGCAATCCTAAGTCCACTTCCCATTGTATTAAGACATAAGAGCTTACATATTATCTCGTTACACGGATATCAATGACACAATAATAGGTGAACTAGAGTAACTTGCTCACTTACTCCACACACCCCTATTACAACTAATTACACCCACACACATGCAAGAATAGTTACATCACCAACACGTAAATTGCAAAGCGGCACGCCAAAAGGTAAAAACCATCTGTGACCGAGTTATTCTCCTATTGGGCATGACCACCTTACTCAACAAAGTGGAATATAGGATGATTCAATCTCTAGGGACATTTCTACCAAATTCCAAAATTCAAGGCATCCAGCTGTAAGAAGCATAAAAAATATATCATAGTAGAACTGAACTTAATGTGCATTAGTTGAATAAAGTGCTGATTGCTGAGGTATAATGAAGCCATCAAAATTTAACAAAATGTTCAACACAGAATCATCAAAGGGGAAAAAAACACACAACCTGGGTGATGATGATGATGGCGGTGGTAAAAAATGTACAAACATAAGCTAGAGTAGCATAAAATTGTATGCTGGAAGCAGAGCACTTGTAGAACATGTGATGCTTATTAGATTCAAAACAAGAGATGCTTGGCAATTAGATTGAAAAGAGGCATTAACGAAACTACTTCTGATGTCAGCATACCTTTCTACTTGTTGGTCTCCTCAAAAAATCAGAGCTTCCAAAAATGCAAGATGATACTACAATGCGGCAGGTCGCCATGAAATTCTTGTCTTTTTCATATAAATCAAAACCAGTGCTTGGGGATCCCTCCGGTCCTTTGACAAAACCACAATGGAGTGTTTGATTCCTTGCATAAAATGAGTTCTCTCTTTCTTTAAGAGTCTGATGTCCACCAAATCTTGGTTCAAATATATCACGGCCATAAGGTTTCTCCTCTTTATCCATATATTTTAGGGAAAAATATGTGGAATTCATGGGAACTTCTGGTTCAACAAGATCATCAACTGCCTCCACAAATCCAACCTCACAAGGAAAATCTGAAATGTTTACCACATGAAAATTATATTAGCATATGAGCGAAAACCACGATAAGAAATGAATAACAAAAAAAATTTAAAGCACATATATTTTAATAATATTGCATTGAATTTATATTTTGAGATTATCCAAGACAAGTATGAAAGAGCAGTAACTAATGAGTCCTTATTTACCTTGATTATGGATGGTTCACAATAAGACATAGAAGAAGAGATTCAATGGTGCATGTCATTTGTGGATGATGTGGTACTAATCCCCCAAACAAAGAAACAAGTAAATGATAAGCTGGAATATGGAGAAAGGCCTTAGAGTCAAGAGGCTTGAAATTTAGCAGAACAAGGATGGAATATATGGAGTGCAAGCGTATTGAACATGATAGCCTGGAAGAGGACTTAGGTAAAATAGAAAATTATTTAGTTCTACATTGCCATAGATTTCGATATTAACGCTTGAACATACAATAAGATGGTGGATTTGAGGGTATTATACATCCAGGAATTTCACTTCAATTGAAGGGACATTTTTTAAGACAATGGTAAGACCTGCCCTCTACGAAGTGCAGAATGTTTGGCTATGAAAAGATACAAGAAGATAGACTGCATGAGGCTAAAATGTGTTTGCTAGAACGGATGAGTGGAATAACAAAAGGGATGACAATTAGGAATGAGTACATAACAGGAACTCTGAGAATGGTTCCTATTTAGGAGAAAATTACGAAATGTCGTTTGTTTGAGATGGTTTGCACATTCCCTAGGAGGTTAGAAACAAACGCTCTACGAAGGATTGAGATGTTACAAGGACAATGAAGTAGGAGAAGAGGAAGACCACTGACGAACTGGAGGGAACCAATGAAGTGACATGAAGGTTGTGGAGTTACGGAGAACCTAGTGCTGAACAGAAACGAGTGGAGGAATAGGACTTGCAAAGTTGACCCCAAATAGATGGGAGTATGGGACAAGGCAATGACGATGAAAAAAAATGATGATTATGATGATTATGATGAGGATGGTATGATAATAATTTCGAATTTATTACAAGTAGCACAAAGTCATAGGGTTAAAAAAAAAAAAATAGTACAGGATAATTACCAAACCACCAGCCAGGAAATATTCAACATATGAACCCCTATTTAAAAAATATCAAGTGCATCTGTTACCTAGATCTAGGATCAGTAATGGATGGGATGTATTGCATGAAAATAGTGTATTACCCTGTTTAATGCATCAAAACAAAATCTATTATAATGGATAACAAAAAAAGGCTGCAAAATTTTACGCCCTCCTTAAGTTTCTCTTTAACCTCCAAATTTCAAGAACAGGTAATCCTGATTTAAAATGTCCATGTCAATTATTGGCCACAATTTCCCAATAAACATGTACTATTACGTTTACACAAGCAGATAGTAAACAAAGTATCATAGCAACAGAAGAAGATTGAATTCATTACCCATTATTCAAATAAAATAAAAATGAAAAACAAAGTAAGACAAAACTACACAAGATGACATTTATTGCATTTCCATTCAAGCAACCTTTTATTAGAAACAAAATTAGGCTTCACAAATCATAATCATCATCATTTTTTGTTCAATCAATATGGGGTCAGATTTTGCAAATCCTATTTCTCCACTCATTCCCGTTTAGGGGAAAACACTGTCACTCCTCGATACCTCATGTCACTTGTCACTACTTCACTCCGAGACTTCATTGGTCAACCCTTTTCCTAATTCCTTGTTCTTTTTATTATAGCATTCTTTTATACAAGGTTCTTTCGGGTTTCCAATGGACATTCCCAACCAAATGTCAAAGAAAATCCTTGATTTTCTCTTTAATCAAGACTACACATGAACTTCCTCTTACGACCCATTCCTAATTATGTCCCTTCTATTAGCACACATGTTCATCTTAGAGTATGCATCTCAACAGGTACTATGTCTTCTTCATTGCTCATCACTGCATCATTCAACAATGCAAGTTTTACATTCACTTCATAAAAATGCCCCCTTCAATCAATCTAGGTCTTGATGATACCCATAAATGGACAGGAAAATTTCAAATAAACCCATGAACTTTGACCCCGATATCTCTAACACACCTAAACTATTTCTCATGTCAAACGAGCACCCGAAATTCCATAAATTCATCAATTAGACCCCTACCGTCAACTCCCGTTAATATGCAAACGAAAAATGCTAGCAGGAGTTGATGGCAGGGGTCTAGTTGGTGAACTTATGATTTCTTCGGGTGATAATTTGAATGCCAACTCAGCATTTTCTGTTCGCATATTAACGAGAGTTGACGGTAAGGGTTTAGTTGATGAACTTATGGAATCTTTGGGTGCTCGTTTGACAGGTTCAATAGTTTAGGTGTGTTAGAGATATCGAGGTCAAAGTTCAAGGTTTTTTTTTTGGAATTTTCCCTAAATGGACATTAAAGTTATTTTAGTTCTGGGAAGTCATCCCCATCTAAATAAGATATAATGCTTGTATATAAGTGCATTTTTGCATTAGAAAATCTCTAACATTTGCGTTTATATAGATAAAATCATAGTTATAAAACTCGGAGAGTAGACGAGCTAACTCGGCCAAGTTACTGGACTCATCGGGATTTCGGGTTGAGTCTGAGTCGAGTCAAGATTTTGCTAGGATGATGCAACTAGAGTTCATAAACTACCCTTATATAGAAAGTAGTTTCATGAGATAAGGTTTTAGAAACCCTATCTTTCTAAAAAGTAATAAACTAGCCCATTTTATCAAAATCTTTTTCCTTGCAACATATATATTTTTTATTTTATATATTTTTGAAAATATAAAGTAAATTACCGACTTGGAGTGAGTTGAATTTATCCCAATCTGCGAGTTAACTAGACTCTACTAACTTTCGAGTCGAGTATAGTTTTCACATTTTTAAAACCATGACTAAAATTATTTGATGTGATCCAAATCAAACTGCATAATCTCTCTCTCCCCCTCCCCCCCCCCCTCTCTCTCTCTCTCTAGCAATCTATGTCTCAAATAATGTATCTCAAGGGAGGTACGCATGCTCCTATTCCTCAATTCATTTATGCATCCTCAAGAAAATGGTTGTGAAGCAAAAAAATATTATCTCTTAGAGGTAACTTGGTCGTTATGTATAGGCATGAAGGTACTTTAGTCCTACTAATCTATGAATACTTTAACCGCATATTTTTTTATTAACCACTCACTAGAGCAACGAATGAAAAAAACCCATTTCAAGTTTGGAGACCAGAGTTCTATTTAATTCCCAAAATTTTTGGCTTGCTGCTCATTTTTTGTTCCAATCTTAAGGTCCACATATCGTAAGCTGAATAACAACCTATACATTGTATTTTTCTTCATCATATCATGTCTATCTTTCTACTATTTCTTCTATTACTATTCCTCGATCTCTGCTTGAACATCTTAAGATCAAACTTCTTCTTTGAATGTGCCTCTCTTCGAAGACCCGGCTATTCTTTTCTCCCAACTAACCCAACTAAGATATAGCATTTTTTTTATCAGTCCCAATAAAGATCATATAGTAATATCCCTTTGAAAGAATGTATTTAGATGACAAAGGGATCATATATTTGGTTTTTTTATTATAGTTTCAAAATAAATAAGTAAATGTGAAATGATATATCCCTTCCTAATCATGGTTAAAGCATTGGCTCATTTGATTTGATTTGTCCTAGATGTATTAATATATACATCTAGGGTCCGTATAACTCTTCCTAATCATGGTTTAAAGAAATAACTACTTTCATTTGAGTCATCATGTGACTTGCATGTGGTTGACCGTATGATATTGATATCCACTAATAACTCATGTCATACATTGGTATTAATTTAGATGACAAGCAGATCTCCATCTTTGAACTTTTCTATTATAGCTATACCATATATGTATAAATTACAAAACATAGCCCTTTCTTAGCATAGTTTGACGACTTGGCTGATATGATTCGTCCTAGATGTACTGATGTCTCCAAGGTCCGATACAAGTCATATATGTGACTAAGGTTTTAGACTTCCAATGTAAATTAGTGTTAGCTTAATGTATATAAATACATGCTCATATATGTCATATCCAAGATATTTTATTATGACATAATATATGCATATCCAAGATATTTATTTTGTCAGCTTGGAAAAAAAAAAGCCCCGGGACCGGACGGGTTCACTATAGAGTTCTTTCAATCATTTTGGGATGTGATCAAAGAGGACTTCTTCCGCTTCTTTAAGGAATTCCAGCAATGCGGGAAAATTGCCAAGAGCATGAACTGTACCTTCATATCTTTGATTCCGAAAGTGGAGGGTGCGGTGAAGGTTTCGGATCTTAGGCCTATTAGCTCGCTTAATTGTGCGTATAAAATCATCACAAAAGTCCTTGCTAACAGACTTAGACGCTGCATCGGTTCAGTGGACTCTAATACAGAGGGAGCTTTTATCCTGGGGAGACAATTGCAGGATGTGGTTCTCACTGCTCATGAGACCATTCACTCGGTTAAATTGAGAATAGAGAAAGAGGTAGTCCTGAAGATTGATTTTGAGAAAGCTTACACTAGAGTTTATTGGGACTTTCTTCTATACCTCTTGAACGGCATGGGGTTCGGCTAGAAATGGATTGCATGGATTAGGGGCTAGGTTGCGTCAACTCGGTTCTCGGTCTTGGTGAATGGGTGTGCTAAAGGTTTCTTCCGAAGCTATAGACGGTTACGGCAAGGGGACCTGCTTTCGCCGCTTCTCTTCAACAAAGTGAGAGCACTAGTGACTCACTAGTGCTCTCACTTTGTATGAAGCAGTGTCGGGCCAAGCGGTGAATCTGCATAAATCCAAATTGATAAGAATTAATATTGATTGCGATGTAATGTCCATTTTAGTTAATCAGGTCGGGTGTGTGGAGGAGACTTACCCGTTTCAATATCTGGGGCTACCTCTTGGAGTGAGCAACCTTAAACAATGTCACTGGGATCTGGTCGTTCAGAGATTCCAAAAGCGGCTTGTGACGTGGTCACGACTATGGTGCATAACGATGCACATCGATCCACTAGCAGGCAAGGTGAGAGCGCCTTGTAGCTAGGCTGAGCCGTAGACAAAGCATGTTAGGCAAACTCTTGGGTGAAGACACGCAGTGTCGAGGTACTAGAGCGAGCTATGATCACTAATGCTTAGTGCATGCCTAGTGATAGACTGCGTGGGTGCGGAGCCACGCGAAGTGGCATAGAGATGGATTGCGTTGGTGCAGAGCCACGCGAAGGACCAGGGGGTGTCCTTATCCGTAGGCACGGATGAAACCAAGATGAGCTAGTGAGGAGGTATTAAACCTCGGGGCTAGGAACTTGTATGGACCTTACATGGGGTGAAGATGGAAGTCGAGGAACTGATGCAGGTCCTGGTGCCAATAACGGCACGATAGCCTCTGAACTAGGCGTATGGCTAGCAGGTAGGCGGGCGGACCTAGTAGCTAGCTGTGTAGTGTGTGTGCGCAGAGGCACATGGTCCTGCGACGCGTGCATGTGTCCCTTATGCATGATGCGACGATGACCCGAACTAAGCTGCGATCTAGTATGGTGACTAGACGCGTGAAGGGCTTGGAATGCGGTGCTCCGCGTAGGGGCATGCGACGTGGTGCCAAGAGGGCACGCGATGTCTTGGTGCCATGAAGCACACAATGCAGTGCTCCGCATAGGAGCACGCGACGTGGTGCCAAGAGGGCACACAACGTCCTGGTGCCATAAGGCACGTGATGCGGTGCCAATACGGCATGCGATGTGGTGTCAAGAGGGCACACGACATCTAGCTTGAACGGTACGTGATGCGGTGCCAAGAGGGCGCGCGGCATCTGGGTGCAATGACGGACCCGACATAGTGTCGAGTGGGCACGAGATACAGTCACGACTTGGACGTGATGCGGTGCCATGAGGGTATGCCATGTGGTGCCACGAGGGTATGCGACATGAGGCCATCAAGGCCTTGCGACATGGTCGTGACACAGACGTGACATGTGGGCATGAGGCCATGAGGGCCTCGCGATGCGGATGCGACGTGGACGCGACACGGACGCGAGTGACGCTGATGTGTGACCTCACAAGACGTGTGGGCTTGGAGGATGGCATTGTATGCCACGAACAGAAGTTCGTGTGCCATAATTAATAGCAAGACACCACCTTTGCAGGTGTGCTACGGGCAGGAGGCCGTGTGCCATGGTGGTATATCAAACCAAGGGGTTTGAGGTTCTTCCGCTGGTTAGCTCAAGTTGGTGTTTAGACCATACTTGGGGGAAGGGAGCTGTGGAGCTATTCTCCCACACATGGGGCCCTGTGTTGCGGGACGAGCGCATGGGCTTTCTAGGTTAGGGGTGGGCCTAGAACATCGCTGCAGCGATGCGGCGATGTCATGTGTCACCCGGGGTGAGGTTACCATGTGGCCCCGTGCCGGCATTTCGGTGCACATGGGTCAGTGACCTCACGAGGGCACTCAAGGGCTATGTGGGATGCAGTGGTGCGCACTAGGAGGGCGTCTTGGACGATGTCTTTGGTGTTTAGATAGCATAAAGAGTTGCATGCTACTCCAAGTGTGCTGGTTGCGTGGGCCACATACGATGTTTGGCTTGAATGGCATGAAGAGATGTATGCCACTGTCGCAAGTGAGGAACTAGTGCATTGCACAGGGTGAAGCTGGACAGGCCAAGTGGCACTGAGGTGCTGGCATGCGTGTCGCGGTTAGACACGATGCATTGAGATGGCTTGCCTCGGGTGAAGGCAACCATGACGCGAGAGTTCCCGTCCTCTAGGCGGGTGGTATCATAGTGATGGTTGAATAAGTTGGTCTCGCTGTGCGCGACAGTGAGACATTGCATGAGTGTGATAGTCAACGTTAGGTTATGCCTCGTGAAAAATTGGTATCTGAGTTAGGCTGGCCTCGCTGTAGCAGCAGCGAGGCACCGCACGGGCGTCGAAAAAAGTTACCCCGTGACAAGTTGGCGACTTGGAAGAGCAAAATGCTTGGTAATGGGGGGAGGCTTACTCTTATAAAATCCACTCTTGCTTTGTTGCCCATTTTCTTTATGTCTATGTACACTGCTCCGGTGGTGGTGATTGCTAAGCTTGAAAAAATTATAAGAGATTTCCTTTGGGAGGGTGGGTCACAGCTCCAAGATATATTTGTTAAAGTGGGAGACTTGCTGCTATGATAAGGTCAATGGTTGTGGAGGATGGCCAATGGTAATGAAAGGGAAAATTTGTGGTGGCAGGTGGTTACCACTAAGTAAGGTCTGACTGCAAATGGGTGATGTATCACAGCGGAGGCCCTAATGTCTCCAATTGGTGTAAAGTTGTCATGGCCATGGTGGATAGCTTCCAGGAGTGCATCTCCTACAGTTGGGGGAATGGAGAAAGGATTGATTTTTGGAATGATAAGTGGGCAGGGCCGGTCTGTCTCAAATCTGCCTTTCCGAACATTTTCTGCACCGTTGCCATCCAGGTGGCACCGATTTCGTCCTTTGTTGATTTCAGCAAGGCACAAATTTCCTGGAATGTTTTTACTAGGCATATGCTTTAGGCCTGCTCCACTCTCTCTCACAACGCCATCCATAGAGACTGCAGAATTTTCAAACTTAATGCTAAAGGGTTGTTCATGGTTGCGTCTTTTTATTCCAAACTGCTACAAAATAGCCATGTTATGAATGATAGAAAGATTTGGGAAAAACTTTGGAAAATCAAAATCCCTCCGAAAATTCGTTTCTTTGCCTGGTCTGCGGCTTGGGGGAGAATTCTTACTAGAGATCAACTAAGAAGAAGAGGGATTGCTGTTAAGGGACGGTGCCCCCTCTGTATATGGGACAGGGAAACTATTAACGATGCTCTCATTCACTGCTCCTATGCTCGGAAAGTGTGGGCTGTGGTGTTGTATAGCTTTGGCACCCATTGGGTCTTTCCAGAGAAAGTGGTGGAATTATTGGAACAATGGGAGGATTCTACTCCCCTACAAGAATTCAGGAACCTATGGCAAAATCCTAGTATATGCTACTTTGTGGGGTATTTGGCATGAGAGCAATAACAGAGTTTTCAGGAAGATTGCTAGACCGTTCTCAAATCTGTTAGACTTTCTCCTCCAGTGGGTCTCTCTTGGTTGCCAACATGCAGATGATGAAAAACATTTGCAGTTGTTGTCTCGTTGGGACGTCTACAAACCCTACCCCTGCTACCACCAAACCCCTCTGATGGTGACATCAAGATCGAGAGCGTTGGATTTGGGCCGTAGCAAATTTTCCAGCATAAGAAACAACGTAAGAAGAAGCAATGGAAAAGTGGCCTTGAAGAGCGACAAATAGGTTCACTGTCTATTTCTGCTCGAGCGATCACAGTTCCCCCTCGAGCAAGAAGGCTTCAAAAATAGGGCCTGACTTTCGGCCAAAACTCACTCGAGCAAGCATTGGTCGAAGAGCGCAGAAGATTTCCTCTAGAACAAGTAGTTCAAGCGAGCATCGGTTGTCACTCGAGCGAGCCCATGATGAGCATTGACGTCTTTTGTCCTTTTCTAGGTTTTCTTTTAAGTCAAAAGTAACTATCTTAGGGTAGTTTAGTAATTTGTTGTTTTAGGGTTTTTCTTCTTTGAGGCCTACTATATAAAGTCCTTATAAGCATTATAACGGGATAGTTGATTGATAATGAATGAAATTGAGAGCTTGCTTTTTGTGCAAACCCTAGAAGACTTGTGAAGAGTTTTCAACCAAAAGAATGAATCTTTCAAAACTCGAGAAGTGAATCTTCATTTCTCTTAGACTTGGTGTGAAGCCTCGGAACCCTTGGTGTGAAGCCTTGGAACCCTATCTTTCTATTTTATCTTTTCTTTAATTATTGTCAGGTAATTATGTTCCCTTATTTCCTTTGATAAAATCAAAACCCCAAACCCTTATTAATTGATATCTTTTAATCTTCCCCTTTTTGATTGAATTAATCATTCGAGCCTTCATTTTTCAAATCCTAGAGGAGTCAAGAGATGATACCGTAATTGATGCTTGGTGCCCTAAACTAGGAAGAAACTCGAGTTCCTTCATTGAAGACATTTTTTTAGATCGGGAAATTTTAATGCATGCGAACGCTAAAAATGGAGTTAGTCTAATTGTTTTTAATTAAAGTTATTAAACTATTTTATGTGGTTGGGTGATTCGAATATTTCTATTGTTCAATTTAATCTAAAGTTAATCCCAAACTCGCATAATTAGGGTTTTAGCGTTTGTCTCACGTCAGTTTTGGAATCAAAGCACAATCTAATTTAGGATTGCCAGTACCCATACTAAGTTTTAGGTTTTCATTACATATAGGTGTGTTAGTGATTTCTTTACCTTGAGTGTCACAATGAATCCAGAACAATTAGCTGCTTTCATGGAAAGTTTTAACACCTAGATGGTTGCCATAGAACACAATTGTAGAACCAGCAAACTTAACAGGTTGATTTAGCGGCACAACTCCAAGAGCTGTCTAGATAGACTCACGGTGAACATCATAGGGTTAATTTTGATGAGAGAAGGAGGGATCCTCCTAGGCATGAAAATCGTCCCGACCCAGATGAGTCACAAAGTCGGTTAAGGTTGATGCTGCCACTTTTGAAGGAAAGATGAACCTAAAAATCTATATAGACTGGGCAGTTGCTATGGACCATTATTTCGAATGGTATGAAATATCGAATGAGCGAAAAATGCAGTTTGCCAAGATGACACTCGTGGGACAAGACAAACTTTATTGGACAAGTGTGGAACGACGTCGAAAAGCTCTCGAACGCAAACCCATCGCCACATGGGCGAACATGAAAGAGAAACTTCATGATAAATATGTTCCCCTATCCTACAACTAACGACTCATGGATCACTGACATAGTTTGAAACAGGGAAACATATCTGTTGATGATTATATCAATAAGTTTGGGGAGTATTTATATCCGGCTAATGCTTATGAGAGTCCACATGTCACTTATCTAGGTTTCGCACTGGTCTACGTCATGAGTTACGAAAAGAACTCATTCCTCATCCTGTTGAAGATTTAGAAAAGTGTTATGCTAGAGTGCAAGAGTTAGAGAGGTATCTTGATGCTCGAATCAGTGGTCAATCTAATTCCTCTAATCCCGATTTTCAATTTAATCCTCCAAAAAAGGTGAATGATACCTATAGTCAATCCTCAAAACCCATGAATCCTCATATTGACAAGGGTAAAGGAAAATTGATTGAGAATTCTAAGCGCACACCACTACAGTGTTATAAGTGTCAAGGCTTTGGTCACCTCGCATCTCAATGTCCCAGTAAAGCCCAAACCTTGATTATTCAGGAGTATACCGAGAAAGAGAGCAATGAGTTAGAAGTAGAAGTGCACGAACCTAATGAAATGCCAAGTGACGAGGATGATGAAACTCCTGTGAAAATTGTAGATTGTGTTAGGAAGGTTTCTATGGTGGTAGTGTGTCCATGCCACATGCGTCTTTAGAATTAGTAGGAGCATGTCATCATTTCAACTTGCATGGGATTAACGATCGGATTTTATTGAACAATGGAAATACACGGAATTTTACTAGCACATTAAATTTGTTTAATAAGTTTGATAATGACAACTTCGTGTTAAGCCATGATAATCTCGAGCATGGAGACCATTTCCGATCTTGAAAAGAGGTAATGATGGAAGTCTAGATTTTCCTCTAGACAAGGGTAATCATCAAATAGTTGCGGTGGAAGATCTTACACCTATTCTAGGTCCCGCAACTATGTCCATTGACCCATTCCTTATTACCTAAACAATCGAGCCAAACCCACTTAACCAATTCATAACTCGTACCCTACCTATGCAATATGAGAGAAGGTTGAATGAGGAGGTTCTAGAATTTTCAAACTTCACTACCAATGCGGATAAGCGTCATGCATATCTCACAATATGGAAAGGCAAACCGGGAGCTGAGCACTTTGAGTGTACCATACGTGGGTTCTACAACTCATCGGCAATGTTATCAAACCGCATATGCGGTGCTATGCGATGGCATAGTATCACCGCATATGCGATTGTGCGATGACATAACTTTTGTTTTTTTCAAAAAACCCAAAAAAATCCCAAAAAATTCCCAAAAATGTATAATATATGTTTTGTGTTTTATTAATTTTGTAGTGTCTAGAATATGGAATTAAAGTATAAGATAAATAGATAACCCATAAGTTAGAAGGGAAAATATAAATTTCATTGATATTAAACAAAATAGTACAAAAATGAACTTAGAACATACAAAAAAGAAAGAAAAGACTAAAAAAGAAAAATATTATTTAAGTAAAAGTATCCTAACATTTGTTCCTACTTCCTAATGATATTGTGTACCGGCCAAAAATTCTACACAGTTCTCTCTAACCCATAATGGTACATCTCCACCTCCACCTCCACCATCGTCGTCACTTGCATTGCCGTCATCATCCGAATCATCTCCTTCTTCAACATATTGTTCCCTTCCTCCTCAATTTCTTCATCATCCGATCTCACTAAGACGGTATCTATATCGTCCATGGGTGCTTCTTCATTTTTCTTGTCTTCTTCTTTCTTGTTGACGCAAGCGTGAGCGTGAGCTATCTTCCCCCGTTGTCGATCTTCTCCTCCACCCGGTAGGAAGCTCATCTCCAAAAGAGGCCTCTTCCACTTCCTTTCACGTAAGATCCTCATCCGCAAACACTCGGTCATCGGAGGCATCCGTCATTCAAGGAGAATCGAATGGCAAGTCTTCGAGAGAGATGGGATCATAGTGTCCCGGATTATTCCGAATTTTTTGGAAGCGATTCCGTAGCTTTTAGTTGTATTGCACATATACCAAATCATTAAACTTTTTTTGTTCAAGTTTGTTTCGCTTCTTCGTGTGTATCTATTTAAGAGAAACATGAAATAAATATTAATATATATTAAAATTTAAACAATAATTAAATTAAAATTATAAGACTAAAAATGAAATAAAAATTAACTAGTTACCATCTCAAATGTGCTCTAATTTCGTTCACATGCCGAAGAGGCACATGTAAGGCCAAGAACCTTAACGACCATCTTCTTCAATAATTCACATTTTGTCACTGAAACCACACCATAAGACAACCACCGATCGGCTATAAACAATAGTATTAATTAGATAATATATATCTATATATATAAAGAGAGACGGATTATTTAATTACAAATTTGCAATAACGAAATACAATAAAAAATAATCATAAAATTGCTTAATAAGAATTTTGGATTCTCTTTGTCGAACCACTATTTCTCTTATGAACATCCCTTGAGCATTCTTGCATCGGTCGAAAGAGTTGCTAATCTAATCTTGCTCGCCTTTGTCCGGAATCATCTTTTCTAAAACATCAAGAAAAGCACTAATATGTGTTGCTTCCGCCGCTTCCCAGTTCGGATAAGAGAAATAGACCGCGGGATTTAGGAGGAATGTAGCGAAATACAACGGGTTAGTCATTTGGACGTCTCATCTCTTCTTAATAATGTCAATAATGGGTTGATTGAGACGAGATTTGTATATATTATTAGATTTAATTTTTCTATAGTTTTTTCCATAAAACTATAGATATAGCCCATAGTCGGCTTCTCATTACCATCAACCAATCGTAGTACTTCTACGATTGGTTGCGAGTATCTAAGTGATTGGACAACATTATTCCAAAAAGAGTTGGTTAAGATGGTTTGTGCCACCTACTTTCCTTCGACCTTCTTTGACCAAGCTCCATTCCTCCAATGGGTGGAAGTTGCAAAGCTTCTAAGCTCATCTCTTTTAACATACATACTTTGTAATGTTAAGGCCGTAGCAAAACGGGTGATGATTGGGCGTTGCAAATTACCCCCAATTGCATTACGCATGTGGTAGAGTAGAAGTGCATGCTTATACATATACACTATTACCTTCCTAGCCTTAAGCTACGATTTTAATGTGCACTTTTCCTATGTCTTCTAAGATTAAGTCTAAGCAATGGGCCGCACATGGGATCCAATATATGTGTAGTCGCCATTCCATTATTAGTCTACCCACGGCCGCCAAGTTTGTCGCGTTGTCCGTGACAACTTTGACAACATATTGTGCACCAATATCTTTTTCTATCACTTTATCTATAAGGGAAAATAAATATTCGGCCGTGTGAGAATGAACCGAAGCATCCACGGATTTAATGAACATAGTTCCGATAGAACAATTTGCCAAAAAGTTAATGATTGACCTACCGGCCCTATCGGTCCAACCATCGGTCATTAGTAAGCACCCATGTCTTCCAATCCTCTCGATACTCCTCGATAAAGGCTTTTGTGAAGACTACCTCCTTTTTAAGACATGTATGTCTTATCTCATGATACGAGGGAGGTTTTAGGCCGGGTCCAAATTGTCCAAGAGCTTCAACCATTACTTTGAAGCTCCTTAACTTTATGGTATTGAATGCAATACCGGTTTGGTACATCCACTTAGCCACGTATTGAATGGTATCCGGTCAGTCCTTAGCTTTAAACCTATTTTTTATAGAGGTTTGGGCCTGTCCCTTACCCTTAGCATCTCCCCATCCTCGGGATGTGGTCTACAAGAGAAGAATTTATTTATTCCCTTCCCCTTTCCACCACGTGCTCTTTAGAGGGTGGTGGTCTTGCACCACTACGAGTTGTGGAGGGAGTAGATCTATCATGTTCTTCTTCCTCATCTTCATCATCATAAGTATTGTTGTAAAATCACTTCGTCGTTTTGTTTCGTCCTCGAAGTCTTATCCATCCATTCCATGATCTCTTTTCGAATCTCCGGCGTGACATTTGGACAAGCCTTCGCATTCGATCCGAGTTGCCAAGCAAGATGTTGCTTGTGTCTCCCTATTCTCCCATGCTTACATAGGGGCATAGGGTACCTTGGACTTTATTTTTTTCGGTTACACTCTTGTAACGTCCATATTTCCATCCCGGATCGATCGAATTTGTCGGCTTAAGAGCGTCATTCGAGGACATAGACATAATAACAACGTAATTTAAATAATTGGGTGGAGAGTGGAGACTACACTAAAAAAAGAAAAAAAATGAAAGAACTGAGGTGTAATAAGGAGGAAAAATAATCAAACAAAATTTAATAGGAATTATAAATTAATTTCTAACTATTTGAATACTTGAGTCTTTGATTCTTGAAGTGTTTTCTTCCCTTTGCTTGAAGAATGATGGTTGACGCTCCTTACTTAGTTAACTACAAAATAGAGCAAAAGGAATTATCAACAAAGCTTTAAGAGAGAGAGAAAGAGAGGAAGATAGCACTAAACACAAAAAAAAGACCAAAGAGACACAAATCATACCTTGGATGGATGTGGTATGGATTAGGAAGAGGAACCCTCTATTTATAAGCTTTGAGGAGGCTTAAAAAAATACAAATAAGCTCCAACGGTCATATTTCGATCAGTTGAGAGCGATATCGCATGCACGGTATATGATCTTGTCAAAAAATCGCATGCCATCACTTTGCATGTGCGATTTTGACTCTGAGACATATATGATCGCATAATCGCATATGCGGTCGCCTTTGACAACAATGCTCATCGGAGATGAATTCTCCCACTCAAGGAGAATTGATGGGGACATCAAAATCGAGGTTGGATTTGAGCTGCAACAGATTTTCCAGCATAAGAAGAAACGACGTAAGAATAAGCGATGGAAAAGTGGCCTTGAAGAGCGATAAATAGGCTCAGTGCCTATTCCCGCTCGAGCGAGAAGGCTTCAGAAATAGGGCCTGACTTTTGGCCAAAAGTCGCTCTAGCGAGCATCGGTTGTCACTCAAGCGAGACATCGAAGAGCGCAGAAGATTTTCTCTGGAACAAGTCGCTCAAGCGAGTCAATGACAAGCACTGACGCCTTTTGTCCTTTTCTAAGTTATCTTTTTTTTCAAAAATAACTATCTTAGGGTAGTTTAGTAATTTGTTGTTTTAGGGTTTTTTTTCCTTAAGGCCTACAATAAAAGGTCCTTATAAGCATTGTAACAAGATAAAGGTCCTTATAAGCATTGTAACAAGATAGTTGATTGATAATGAATGAAATTGAGAGCTTCTTTTGTGCAAACCCTAAAAGACTTGTGAAGAGTTTTCAACCGAAATAGTGAATCTTTCAAAACTCGAGTGAATCTTCATTTCTCGTACGATTTGGTGTGAAGCCGACATACAACCTTGGGGTGACGCCTTGAAATCCTATCTTTCTATTCTGTCTTTTCTTTAATTATTGTCAGGTAATATTTTCCCTTATTTCCTTTGATAAAATCAAAACCCCAATTAATTGATATCTTTTGATCTTCCCCTTTTTGATTGAATTAATCCTTTGAGCCTTCATTCTTCAAATCCTAGAGGAGTCAAGAGATGATACCGTAATTGTCGCTTGGTGCCCTAAACTAGGATGAAACTCCAGTTCCTTCATCGAAGCTGTTTTTCTAGATCGAGAATTTTAATGCATGCGAACGCTAAAAATGGAGTTAGTCTAATCGTTTTTAATTAAATTTATTAAACTATTTTATATGGTTGAGTGATTCGAATATTTTATTGTTCAATTTAATCTAAAGTTAATCTTAAACTCGCATAATTAGGGTTTTAGCGTTTGTCCCGCATCACCCTCTCCTCAAATCTCAACCCTTTCCTCTCTGCCCCTGCCCCTGCCCCCCATCCTCCCTAGCCTCCCCCTCCCCTCTTGAGATGATGTTTCTGGTGCTTTCTGGTAGCTATCTTGCTCCTATGGTTTCTTTTTGGGGTTAGTTTTTCTCTCTTTTCTCTTCTCAAATTTTTGTCTTTTCTTTGGTAGTAGCTTGCAACCTTTTGCTTGTTCTTGCTCTTTGTTTTTTAATAAATTTACTTTGTTACTAATCAAAAAAATAAAAATAATAATACATGTATGCTTCTTCTAATTTTTGTTTAACAAGTTTTTCTTTTCAACAAAACAAAGTCATTTTATCAAATATAATACGAATCAATAAACAATATTTTGACTCATATTAGAGCTGGTGACGGGGAATGCCAAGTTCAGGATCCTTGGATTTGGAGCCATAACAGATTTTCGGCGTCGGAAGAAGCATAGAGGAAGCCCAAGTACCGTAGCTTCAAGGGAGAAAAGGAGACTGAAACCACCAGGAGAACAATGCAGCAGCGCACTGTCATAGTGCCGCAGCGTGCTATCATAGCCCCAGTGATATGCGCAAAGAAGGCATCAGGATACGATCTTGTCTAGCGAATTTCTATTTTATCTTGAAAAAATTGCCTTTTTAGTTTTATTTCTTTTAGGACTCTTTTTCTTTTCGAATTAATTATTGGTAGCATATATATAGAGGCTTGTAAACACTTTTTAAGGGAGTTAATTGAATATTTTGAATGCTTTATGCTTGAATGTTCTTCGTCCCGAGATGGGTTTGGTGTGAGACCAAGGGAGTGATTCCCATCGATTCTCTTTGATCTTTTATTACCTTTGCAATATATTTTCTCTGTTTTCTCTTATAATCCATTACCTATATTGAATCCCTAATCCAAAACCCAAAACCTATTTCCATCAAAACCCTAGTTTTCATGCGAGCCATCAAACCTAATCAATTCTACAACCCTAGTTCGAACCCGTGAATCTACATCGGATAGAAGACGAACGCCCAAGCCTGGAAAAGCTAGAGTCATATTTCTAGACCCGATCCCGCCTCAAATCTAACGGGACTTGCGCATCGGATTAGACACCATATTCGGATCTCGCGTGATTTACCTACCGAAATTCTACAAACCCGAAGGTATCGTGATAGTTGTGAGATTACTCTTGAATTAATTTTATTTAATTTTGGCAAATTGCATTAAAAATCATATTCACGCATTTTAGGGTTCTCGTCGCGCGTCAGTTGGCCAAATCAGCTTTTAATATAAGTAGTGTTACTTAGACACATGGCACGGGTGCGAAGTGTCAAGGAGTCATAGACGTATGGCACGCATTCCAATATGGTGGCACGGCCTTGAGAAAAAAAAAATAGAACGTATAGAAACAAAATAAAGGGAAATCTTAGAGAGCCAATTGAGGTATGTAATGAAAAGTTATATAATGTATGTCATGAATCAACCTAACAATATACTATATTATAAATCATTTCCAAGGACCAATCTTCTTATTTTACAAGTTACTAAACTTTACACAACTTCTTTTATTTATAAAAAGACGGTCCATTTTATCATGTCAAAACGAGAAACATTGTGATAGTATTATGTGGTATTTTCATACATGTCTAGAAGTATTGCCTTGTGTTGAAGAATGTCCAAGTTCCACCCAAGTGTCGGCATGTGTCCAAGTTCCACCAAGTGTCGGCACTACAAAAATCCCAAAAGTAGAAGTGTCTAGGTAACACCGAATATAAGTGATGTGGTCAGCATCTCGTGCAGCAATGTGGAATGGAATATAAGACTTCATAGAAATCTCCCTGATAGACAACCCCAAATAGATAGGATAAGTCTGTGATGATGATGATAGAAATCGCCATGATAGAGAAGCTCTTTCATTCATGGACTTAATAACATCACTTGAAAGAACTGAAAGGTGTAGGAAAGGCGTGGATAGAACGAGATGGATGCAAACTAAAAAGATATTTTTTTCGGTAAAATAATTTTACGAGTAGTTATGTAAAGTCAAATACTGATCCTAGGTGGGCAATTTCTTGGAAGGTGGGAGCTCCTCCTAAAATTGCCGTTTTTGGTTGGACTGTGGCCTGGAATACAATCTTAACAGTTGATAACCTTAATAAGTAAGGTATGAGGTTGGGAAACCAATGTAAGATGCCTTCAAGGGGATGGAGAGTGTTGACCTCCTCCATATTCAATGTCATGCTGCCTTTGAAATTTGGGAAAAGTTTCTTTTCCTCTTCCACGCCAGCGGGTGCTCTCACAAAAGGTGTTCAGATTTTCTCTCAGCTGGGTTGGGCTGGAAATTAAATCTCCTAACAAGACCTTTTAGTGGCTTGCAGTCCTTGTTCTGTTTTATGCCATTTGGTTAGAAAGGAATGATATAATCTTTCGAAAATACGACGACGGTTGGGTAGGTGAGTGAAGTTTGCAATCAAGAACATTATTAGTCGGGTTGCCGTAAAAAAGGCTTTTGATTCAAGAGCATGGTTCAAAATTTTGGACGAAACCGGTACGTATTAGACATTTCGGAGATCGGCAGTAAAAAAGGCTTTTGAGTCAAGAGCATGGTTCAAATGTTTGGACGAAACCGGACATATCATCCAATACGTAGGTTTCGGAGATCGGCAGTACGATACTTTGAATGTATCATACCAGCGCATTACATATATATCGGTAGTGTATCGGACAACACATGAATTTATAATCTGGAACTGGTACGTGTCGGACGATAAATACCGGTTTTGGAGCTGGACGATATGTACCAGCAAACCAGTAGTTTAAACCATGGTCAAGAGACAGGCTTGAAATCAGAGATTTGTAGAGTCATATCGCGGAGCATCTAGCTTAGCTTGGGGCAGGGGTCTTCCCGAGTCAGGTCTATTGGTAGGAGGAAGACGCAGCAGCTCTGTGTTACTGTTTTTTTTCTTTTTCCTATTCATGGTTGTCAAGGTCACGCTATAGCCTTGCTATGGCCTCGCCATGGCGAATGGCGATAAAAAATGCCATATATAACCAAATAGCCATGATGGCTACATAGCGTCGCCATGGCGAAATAGCATTATGACGTCACTATGCACGCTATTTTATTTTTTAGACAGACGTATAATACTTATAAGTTATGACATTTTTATAATATATAAGTTACAAAAATTAACTTAGCGTATAATACTTGAAAGTTATGACATTTTTATAATATATAGGTTACAAAAGTTAACTTACAAGTTACAAAATCCCCTCTCTCTCTCTCTCTATCTCTCTCTCTCTCTCTATCTCTCTCTCGTTACAACAGCTACAATACTAGTGTCGCCAAAACCTCAGTGTCGGTGACACTACCGTATATGTACTTAATATTTCATATTTTTTAATATTTTATATTTGTTGATATTTCATATTATTTATTTATATTTACAATGTTGCAAATTTGTTAATGTTCCATATGTGATTTGTATTTATTGATATTTATTTATTCCTAGAACATGAAATCCTCAATATTAGAATCAAAGTATGATGCTTTAGTAGTTGCATTTTTTTTTTCCTATATTTTTTCTTATATAAAAAATATTTTTTTTTAAAATACTACTAATTAATAGAAATTTTTTTTTTTTTTTAATGACAATAATAAATAGCCTCGCCATGGCTTCGCTATGGTCACGCTATGGCATAGCAAGCCTCTTCACCATGACCTCGCCACGCCGCCTTACCTACCTTGGTCCTATTTCGGGCTTTAGAGGTTAGTGTCTTTGTTTCAGTAGCCAGGTCTATCGGTGGGAGGAAGAGGCAGCAGCTCTGTGTCATTGTTTTTTTTTTGCTTTTTCTTGGTGTCCTATTCCGGGCTTTGAAGGTTAGTGTCTTTGTTTCAGTTTTTGTTGGGCTGGGAGTCTTCTGGCTAAGTATCTCATTTAGCCTTGTAATTCTTTTATAATGCAATACCCGCTTATTATCGATCAAAAACAAATAAATAAATAAAGCGTTTAATACCAATTCTTAAACCTTGTTTTTAATATATAACTCTTCACAATTTTCTTACATCATATTCCCAAATAATTTTGTTTACACTTTTCTATTTCATGTCGCCAACTCGGTGGTCCCAGGAGAATTGTCAACAAACGAACCTGTTGGCCTTTTTATTGGCATGATCTGTGTGCCATGCGGGACTCAGAGACATGCACATTATAACTGGATCCGTTACCTAATACCAACTCATCAGTTTTTTTTTTTTTAAAAGAATAAATATAAGGAACAAAAACAAAGATAACTAAAGGAGCAAACAATTAATATTAACAGTTGCAGCTCACTTTTATCATTTCCTTCAGGTTCAACTTATATAAATTTTCTATCAAAGAAAAAAAAAAAAAAACTTACATAAATTTTCTAATTTCCAAAAATACCCTATATGTTCAAGTCTTTAATGGAAACCCCTTCTCCCATTTCCCATGAAATACGAGAAAACAAGTATAAAATTCAAGAATTCACTAGAAGAGAGTAACATGAATGAGCAAGACAGAAATAGGTCCTAATATTTGAATTTGCAATAATCATTTAAAACATCATGCATGAAAACAACGAGGATTGCTTTTGGAAAAAACAATAACATGCACATGATTAAAAAAAAGGACCACAAATCAACCACATACATTTCTTACGATGGTTGCTTCTTAGGTTCTTTGGAACCCCAAAACCCGATCTATTACGGAGTGCATCGGTTAATATAGAATTGTCCCCCACAGTACGACTTCTTGAAATATTGTTCAAACTATTTACATCAAAAGAATACGTCCGAGAACTTGGTAAAGCTGGTGAACTTGGATAGCCTTCCTTCTCATAAGCAATGTAAGAAACTTGATCATCACTAAATATATCTTCATTTTGAACTATGTTGACCTGGGAACTATTCCATACATTAGACACTTCCTCTTCTGTAAAAGGCTCACGAATTGAATTTCCAGGGTACAAGCCTGCATCAAAAGCCATCAGAGTGTTCTGTCAGGATGTTTAGGTCTTGAAAAAAAAACACATTATCAGTCCATTTGATCAATTAAATGTATCCAAGCTGCCTCTAAGCGTCCCCCTATCCGTAATTCTATCATCTATGTCTCCACTTATAAAGTATCGGCAAATGCCAAGGAAATACCCACCAAATTGTGCCTTCAATTCAATTAATTATCTGTTTAAACCAAATGTTCTTTGTCTCACCTATTAGAGATCTTCAAATTTTACACATAAATAAGACAATGCAAACAATTTCATCTCAATTTCACAGCCAACTTCCATCATTGGCAACTGCATTGGGGAACATTTGGATCACTTATAACCCTCAAATGAATGAAGATGATCGTCAACACTAACTTGAGAGCAAATAAACGCCGCGTCAACCAACTCAACCAAGTTTTTTATTTTTAGCAAGGAGCTTTGCTGAATCAAATCACCAACCCTAAAAACAGAGTTGACTCAACCAGCCACGACCCCAGCCAATGAAATTTTCTTAATCCTTAATTAGAAAACCAATCATTTGAATTGAAAATCAAGAATTACTTCATATAATAGTGCCTCTTTAATAATGCATCCATCTTAGAGAATTGTTGTTAAGATCCCAACCAACACTCCAAAAATGCCTAGGTGTTAGTGGAGCGGGGAGTTAATTTCTTATTACTTTGGGGTCATAACACATCATCATGCTCTGCAGCCGACATCCCAGGCAACCCACTCCATGGAGGCTCACACTCATAACACACCACCACGCTCCGCAGCCGATGTCCGCGGCGACCCCCTTTGACCCCGAGGTAGCCTCCGGGGACTCCACAGTGGCCCACTTTATGGCGGTTTTCACTCCAGTACCAAAGTTTTACTTCTAGCAAGGAGCTTTGCTAAATCAAATCACTGACCCTAAAAATAGAGTTGACTCAACAAGCCACGACCCCCGCCGGCAAATTTTCTCAAACGTCAATTAGAAAACCTATAGTTTGAATTGCAAATCAAGAATTACTATGTATAATAGTGCCTCTTCAATAATGCATCCTCCTTACAAAATTGTTGTTAAGGTCCCAACGAATACTCCAAAAATGCCTACGCATTAGTAGAGCAGGAATTTAATTCCTTATTACTTTGCAGTCATAACACACCATTACGCTCTACAGCCTATATCCGTGGTGACCCGCTCTATGGCGGTTCTCATTCTGGTCACTGTTGTCATATGCGAGCGCATGTGCCATTATGCGATCGCATATTCCATCATGGCATATGTGATCCAGGAAGTATATCATTGCATACAATTGTATGTCATGGCATACCATCGCATATGTGATAGTATGCTATCGCATAGAGTGTATGTCATGATATACTTCTCCAACATTGATTTTTTTTTATAACTTTTAGGCTTCCCCAAGCCCTATTAATAGGGGGTTTCTCTTCCTAATGCATACCACAACTCTCAAAGGTATGTTTTAGGTCTCTTTCCATCTCTTTTGTATGGTCCACTTTAGTTTTGTACTATTTGAACTTATTTTTTATATTTTCCCTTCTAACTTATGGGTTATATACTTATATTATATACTTTTATTTCTCATTCTAGACACTACAAAATTAATACAGCCCAAAATTAAAACAAACATATTACTTTTCAATATGAGAAACTTTGGAAATTTTTGGGGATTTAAAAATAAAATAAAATAAAATAATAAAAAAATAAAAAAATGCCATGGCATATGCGACCCGTATATGCGATGGTTGTATGTCATCGCATAGGGTCACATATGCCATTTGACTACATTGATTCCGGTACCCCTTTGAAGCCCCCAAATAGCCCTTTCCTCAAGTCACCCCTTCCGGAGACTCCAGGGTGGCTCACTCTGTGGCGGTTCCATTTTGGTACCCCTCTTTGGGATTCCCCAGCTATCCCTTTCGCCAGGTCGCCCCTTCCACGACTCGAACTCATGACATGGAGCTGGCTCTGATACCATTTGTTAAGGTCCCAACGAATACTCCAAAAAAGCCTAGGCATTAATGGAGCGGGATATTAATTCCTTATTATTTTGGGGTCATAACAATTACATCATATCAAATGGTGGTGTAATGCAAAGTCAACAAATTCTCCGAATTTTTAAAAAATTCACTAATAATTCGCAAATTTGAGGTTCTGCGAATCAATCACAAATTATTCGCAATCCTTGCATTTTTTAAAATTCGCGAAGCTCACAAATAATTCACGGTTTTTTCCAATAAATCGAGATTTTTTTTTTTTTACTTTAATATTCTTTTATTTATTTATTACTTTTTTCTCCATTTTTTTTCTCCAAATATTTCCTGAACTTGCCAATTTTTGCCCGCTTTTTCTGAATTTTAACCTATTGCCGAAAGAATTGGTGATTATGGTGTAATGTTAACATATTTATTTATTCAATTGTTTTCAAATGCACTTATTCAAATTCAAAAGAAATCTACCCACCCTACTCCCAATCTTTATCTAATTAACACAAAAAAAAAAAAAAAAACCACATTCAATATTCATCCATAATTAGATCACAAGCATTCGCATCAGAAATATAATATAAAAAATCAACAGATAAACTCATTAAAAAATCACTAAAAACTCACCGCGAAACAGATAAATCAGGAACAGAATTGCTACAGAAAACACGATCCTGCGCTTTGCGATCCGACTGAAACGCCGGACTCGGCGAGACCGAGATCTAAATACGTCTCTTCTCTCCGGCAACAATTCGCTGCCGAATCTATAAACAGCCATTGAAACATCTCTACCAGAAGAACAGATCAACTCATTTCTCGAAAATATAGGATCAATAGATTGAATAACAGATCAGAAAACACTAAAATAGATCCTCGAACACACGAGGCAATCTTTGAGTTTGGGTTTTTAGTAGGGAGTTCCTACATCTATCGTTTTCTCTTTCATTTGGCGCTTTTTAAGACCGCTGTTATTGGCTATCCTCTCGTCTCACCGGGGACCTATTGAGGGGTGGCAATGGGCTAGAGGAAGCCCAAGCCACACATCAATGACTATTTTTAGGGTTCTCAATGGGCCGGTCCAGCCCGGATTTTGGCTTGCACCCAGCCCAGAAAAATGGTATCTTTTGTGAATCCAACCCGGCCAGGTACCTGAGTTCAGCTAATAATGTGGTGACCCGGATTGATTCGGGACGGGCTTGGGTTGAATGTTCCAACACCCGGCCCGAATAAAAAAATAAAAAATTACATATATATATTATATCATATATTATGAGCAATTTACTTAAATGTCTTGAGATTAAACCATTGAAAGGTTTAAAATCAATGACATTTAAGTGAAAATGCACTTGCAATTTCAATCGGTACTACCCAAGGATCAAAATTTCGGGTTTCATTTCAGTTTTGGAGGGGACCAAAACAGAAAATTTGAACCGAAATTTCGGCCGATAATCTGACTCCCATACAAAACTCTGACCGAAACTTCGGTCCAAATTATCGTTTCATTGAGGACCGAAACCGATAATTTGGACCAAAATTTCAATCATTTCGGCCGAAATTTTGATCCTTGGCACTACCTTCATAAATAGAAACCTTAAAATACGGTTCTCACTTTATCGCAATCTCTATCATCTCTCGTTTTGAAAAATGATTTGAATTTTTTTTTACCAAATTTAATTTTTTTTTAAATTGCTCCAAAAAAGCTCAGAAAAAGCCCAAGTCCGGCACGACCCGTTACGGGTCGGGCTTAGGGTAAGTACATCACAGCTCGAGTTAGAGCCAGGCTAAAAAAATTGAAAATCCGACTTTAGCAGAGTTAGGTCGGGTTGAACCCTAGCCCAGCTTAACCCGGCTCATTGAGAGCCCTAACTATTTTCATTAGTCTACAATGGGTGTCCACGCCGTAAAGCAGTCCACACATCTGTGTGACTACACGATGTGCACGGACTTCCATGTTTCAATGCATTGAAGTCCGTGTAGTCACATCTCTATTGTGTCCACTCATGATAGCTTGACACTCATTCTAGACTAACTCATTTCCATTAAGGGTAGCTTTAACACAATCTTCTAGGGCACTTACGACCAAAACTATTGATTGCTTCAAATCAAATGGTGGAGATCGTGTTTAAATCCAATCTTCCACACCATGGATCTTGAGATCAAATTGCACCTATCAGACAGACAGATTTTGATTCCACATGTCCTATATCCCCAAAAATGTCCCTAAAATCATATTTGAGTGTTGTGTGCCATAAGATTCAAGGGACAATTTTCAGGGATATGTGACATGTGGAAAAAAAAATGACCGACTGATAGGTGCGCCTTGATCGCAAGATCCCTTGTGTGGAAGATTGGAGCAAAACATGATCTCCATCATTTGATTCGTAGTAATCAATGATTTTGAGCATAGGTATCCTGAAAGATTCTGTATGTACTATTAAAGCTATCCATTCATTAAAATATTCAACAATTAACAAAAACATGTAATTTTTTACTAACCCTAAGCTAACTTAAGCCTTGGCTTAATTTAGTCATCTTCAAATCATAAAACCAAAACTAATCTTAGTTATATATTGAACCCATTTCCCGAACCATAATAACTAATGTGGATCCTTGAGAAAATGGCGAAAACGAATTCTATGATGCATTTTTATAATTTAAGTTGTCGATGGTAAGTGCTAACTGATGGCACTGAGATTGTGAATTTAGCATTTGTAGAGGGGTTTGTGTTTGGGTTGTTATATATATATATATATATATATATTAATGTAGTAATATATATTTTAGTGTATCAAAATAAATATAATAATTATCATTATATATCATGATAATAATTTAATGACAAACTTGTAAAAATCATTCTCTCTAAAGAAGTCTATTTTTCATATTTGGATTTATCTCTTCACCGTAAACAAGTCTGACATTTCTTCATGCTAAATCTGAAAAAACATAAGTGAAATGGATTTATCTTTTTACTGTTATCTGAAAAAAAATTATCTATAAATAAAGATAAGATCTCCATTAAAATAACACAAGACATATATGACACAGAAACTATAATAGCATCTATTTATCATTTTTCTCTTACGTTCTTAATTTCTTTTAAGAATCTTTTTGTGTATCAGAAAATCTGTGTGGTGGTGGTAGGTTCTTTTTCTAGAAAGTACAATCTAGAAAAGAATATACGGTTCTTGGCCAAACCGAGATCTATTGTATCCTGAATGCAGATTCACTGAGAATCCTATTGCATCTCCGTTTATCAGACGGAGTGGGAGAGTCTATTATCTTTAAGATAGCGTAGTGAACTACGTACCTCAGAGTCATTATCAATATCATTTTTATTCAACAATTTAAAGGGAATTGATCATTCTAATGGCTCAGAGCATAAAGTTCATAAATCAAACTTGACTGATTTGGCGGGTTAAATTTCAAAATATGACAGCAAAAGGTGCAATTTATATTGCGACAATTTAAGATTGATTACGTCATCACTACACAATGTCTACCAATTTCTGTAACGGAAATGGCGAGGAGTACGACTAGTGGAAGATCGGATGCTCAACTCAAATGGTTAGACGATGACCAAAATTGTCGGGACCATATCCTCAATGCATTAAACGGTACATTATTCAACACATTCTGTAAGTGTACTATTACTAAATATTGTAAAATTCACTAGCGAAGAAATATCTAATTGAGGATACAGGTACAAAAGCTTTTCTAGTCTCTAATATTTTGATTTCAAAATGGTTGGCGATAAATCTTTTTTATCATAACTGAGATAAAAGTCTTATGTATTTAATGGAGTGTATTAGACCCAATATAATATTTATAGTGGGGGTATTAAGTAATCTAACAACCCAGGGTTGGAACATTGGTATTGATAATGGCTTCAAGGCATGTAGATCATTACACGGTCTTAAAGACAATAGAGCAGATAGAGAATAGTTTTATCACTTAAAACAGCTTCCTGCCAGAGCAAATGGAGTGAGGAGCTGTGTTACCAAACATGAAAGTAGTTCTTTGCCGGAGCCAAAGAGCAAAAGAGTTGCTCTTTGCCCTAAAAGGGCTTAACCGAAATGCACCCTTCTTAGTCACCTTGGAGGAATAGCCCCCTTTGGGTTTTCACAACAAATTGGATTGGACTCTTGATCACACATGTTTCGAGGTGATAGGAGATAAGTAGTTTCATAATAGAAGTGAGAAGTCTCCGCTCTCTTTCCTTGATGGGTTAAGAAAGTGAGGTGGTTATTTAAAGAGACCACCACCCCCTCTTCCTCAAAACCTAGCTTATTCTCATATAGAGGCTAAACCTAGAGAAGCTCAGATGTAATGTGGGCTCAGATTCGCTGGTAGAGATCATCAGTGCATTAATCATAGCAGGAATCAAGATATGCTTGTTTCATATATTTTTCTATTTGATCATGTGATTCGAGTTTATATGTGTGAAAATTCTAACAAAATGATCTACTATGGTAGGAGCAAATAACAATGCTCAACAGCAATGTATAGCATCTCTATAGGAACCAACAAGAGGAGGCCATTCATTTAACAATAAGAAACCAATCTACGAATTACATTAGCTTGTCTATTTTATACTGCTCCTATACTAATTTAGCCCTGTGCTCCTCTTGCCTAGGGATTCTTCTGTGTTGGCAAGACACCAAAATCTTTGGGATCTGAGTTTGTAAGGGATAAATGCAAAGGTACTTTTATGGAACAAGCCAAAGAAAAAAGGGAAAAAGATCAACTAAAGCTTCAGTCTACAATCAATATATTGTACTGAGTTGAGGAGTCTATAACTCACATTGGACACTAGGTGTTCAAATCACTATTTGATTTAAGGACCCTCTTAAAAAATATGATGAGGAAGATATAATGCAATTTGAAAGTACAAAACGAGCGTTCTGTTAGAATAGTGCCACATTGTCTGTGGGCTTGGAGGTCCTGGGCTATATATAATTTGGACACTTCGCACCTTACTAGCTGATTTTGTGAGGTTGAGTTAGGCCAATGGATTTCTACACTTTCTAGATCAAATTATACAATTGGAATAATGTTACAAAAAATAAAATTAAATGAAACTGGAAGAGGGTGGGAAATAGCAACTTTTGTTTCGTTAAATTGTGTCACTGGAATTGATTTTGGAAGGCAGGGTAGTACAAGGTAAATGGTCTGAAGAATGATGGTTGCGTGTATTTGATTAAAGAGTAAAAGGATTGTTGGTTTGGCGATTAGGGAGCTAAATTGGCTCATTTTTGTACTGGTAACTGATTTAGAGCTAGATCTAATAAAAAATCAGATTATTGTTAGGCATTTGGTCAGTGATGGAGGTCTCTTTTGTGCGGTGATGACAGTCTGTTTGCCTAGTTTCCCATTTTACATCTAGTTTTGTAAACTAAATTATTAAAAGAAAGATCAGAATTTTGAGGGTCAACGAAAGAGTAAGGACAACCATAGTGACCAAATTCTTCAACTTTTTGACAAAGTCGTGAATAATTCGTGATTTTTGAAAAATGAATAAACTAATTATTATTCACGATTTTACATTCCCAAAAAGTCGTGATTTTCTAGACTTTTCCCCAAATTTTTCTATACATTTTTTTATTTTGTAAAGTTTTTAATTAATATACCTTTATACTTTATCTTTCTTATTCTGCCAAATCTTGACCTTTTTTCCTTTGAATTTGACTAAATTTTCCGAACTTCTTCTAAGCTGATTTATTTCTTGTTAAAATTATAAAATAAAGAAGAAAATAAAAAAAAAATAAAAATATAAAATAAACAAATTCATTGCTTTACAGTGTGTTACGGTATTACAATATTCTGATTAGAAAGTGTACAAAATAATTGACGTGAGGATCATGGCTTTAATACCACTTGGTAACTATGCTTTCAAGAAGTGCACTTTGAACTAAAAAGGCTTATGTAAGGTCAACCAAGTCATGAGGCATTACAGATTACTATCACTTTATGATGCTTCTCTCTTTCGTTTGAAAGACAATATTAGTAATCTCTTTTCTTTATGCCTATGTACTGATGAACTAGATATTTTGTATGTGACTAAAGCTCTTGTCAAATGAACTAAGTCATGAAGCATGACACGACAAATTGCTCAAGTTGACCCAACTCGTCTGGTCGAACAACCCGACCTGCCATGGGTTGGGTTTGGGTCCAAGATCAAACCCATCAAATTAGATATAGTAAAATTTATGGCCAAAGTAGTAATTGGACCGGGTTTGGGCCCTCCATTTACAAATTGAACCTGTGACGGGGAACGCCAAGATCGAGAGTATTGGAGCTGGGCCACAACAGAATTTTCAGCTTCAAGGGAGAAAAGAAAAAAAGAAGTGCTCATTGTGGCTTGAAAATAGTCACAACACGTTGTGAACAGTCCCACAGTGTGCTGTGCCATAGCATGCTGTGAACAGTGTCACAACATGCTGTGAACAGTGTCACAACGTGCCGTGGACGACTCCACCCAGTGACGGGATTTTTATTTTATTCGAAAATTTGTCTTTTTAATTTTTTATTTCTTTTAGGACTCTTTTTTATTTCAAAGTAATTATTGGTGGCCTATATAAAGAGGTTTGTAAACACTTTTTTATTTAGTTATTGAATATTTGAATGCTTTACACTTGAATGTTCTTTCCGAGATGAGTTTGGTGTGAGACCAAGGGAGTGATTCTCATCTATTCTCTTTAATCTTCTATTATCTTTATAATATATTTTCTCTGTTTTCTCTTATAATCCATTACCCATATTGAATCCCTAATCCAAAATCGAAACCCAAAACCTATTTCTATCAAAACCCTAGTTTTCATCCGAGCCATCAAATCTACCCAAGCCTACAACCATAGTTCGAACTCGTGATCATTTACATCGGATCGAAGATGAGCGCCTAAGCCTACAAAAGCTAGAGTCCTATCTCTAGGCCCGATCTCACCTCAAATCTAACGGGACTTGCGCATCGGATTGAACACCCTATTCGGATCTCGCATGATTTATCAACCAAAATTCTACGAACCCGAAGGTATCGTGATAGTTTTAAGATTAATCTTGAATTAATTTTATTTAATTTTAACAAATCGCATTAAAATCATATTCACACATTCTAGGGTTCCCGTCCCGCGTCAGTTTTGGTATCAAAGTCTTAGGTTTTATAGGTTAGGGCATATTGTGTCATTTTAATTTTCATTGTATTTTATCTCATCTGCGTTCAAAAGTATGCACGTCTACTGTTTGACAAAATTCCTCCTCCATTGTGGTTCATGTTTGCATGATATTTAGCACCCGTATTTGTTATCTATATTCGCCATGAGCATGAACGAGATTGTGGATGCCCTTAGGGACATTAAAGCTCAAATGTGTGCAATTAATAATAGGAGTTACTACGCACAAAATTCTTGGCAAAGTCTCAAAAGTCGTGATGAGACTAGAGTTAGGGGATGCCCTCATCATCGTGAACCCGAGTATGATCATGCCGATAGGTTTCTAAAATCTATTTGAAATAAGGTCCCAGATTTTGAGGGTACAATGAACCCTAAAACCTTCGTGGAGTGGTTGTCTAGTATAGTCCATACCAAACGAGTAAAAAATTAGGCTAGTGAAAATAAAGTTGGAGGGTAATGCCAAATTTTTTTGGACTCGCTTAGAACGTCGTACTAAGCCTTTTCAGAATAAACTCATCTCCACATGAGAGGACATGAAGGTGAAACTTATCGAACAGTATGTTCCTTTCACACACCGTCATCTCCTACGGAGTTTGAAAACCAAGACAGATAAGTCTCCTGATTGCCTTAAGTGTTAAGGGTTCAGACAGTTTGCTTACCAGTGCTCCATTATACTTTCCACTCCGAATTTATTGACTGAAAGTGAAAGTTCTAAGGAACCGAAAAATATAAAAGTAGAAGAGGAAGTGTATGGCCCTAGAACCGTGATGAGTGGAGAGGAGATGGAAGAAGTTAAGGAAAGTCTAGTTTGTGTTGAAGAGACTTCTATTTTTCTTGTGAATAGTGATGTTGGGTCAAGCACACGAGTCCCTCGAACTGAGTACACAAGAACCTTTAATGTCAATTGAATCAAGTACCCTAGAGTCTTTGATTTTAGTTGATACAAGTGTACACGAGTTAATCGAGCCAAGTGTACATGAGTCACTAGTGTCGATAGAGCCCATTACAGGTGAATCGTTAGCGTCGTATGCACATGAGAGTCTAGAGTCCATAGATACACATATATATCATAGTGTTGATTTGCATACCGCTTCACATTCCGAGTCTAATTGTGAGTCAACTTTTGAGTCTCATTCCGCATTGCATGCCAAAATTAAACATAAGGTTAATTCAAGCAACAATCAATACAAATTTATTTGCTGATACTCACAGAAGATTAATTGAGGGAAGATTAGATGATCTTGTGGCATTCACTTGTGACAGAGAGTTTCTAATTTATGAGATGAAAAGGGTTAATACGTTGACTACCGAGAGTGCATGGGCCAGTCATGAAAGCGTTCGCCACTGGAGTTGCCGTATTCCCGACAAATATCGCGATTACTTTATCGATGATGAATTCCTTCGGGTCCGGGAGAGTTGATGAGAAGCTTCAAAAATATTTGGTACAGTGGGTTGGCGAGCCGGGCTATTTGGTTTGTCGATGTGAGGTTTACACTGTGAGTCACGCTTCAATCAACAAAGATTATAATCATGCGCCGCTCAGTGCCGAGATTGTTTGGATTAGTTGCAAAGACTTCCACCGATCGGGCCCCGATACATTTGATCAGTACTACATGCGTGTTTTATCGGAGATGAAACATTTTGAGTGACGGAGAATGACGGGGAACATCAAGATCGAGAGTATTGGAGTTGGGCCGCAATAGAATTTTCAGCTTCAAGGGAGAAAAGAAAAAAAGAAGTGCTTATTGAATAAAGCAATAACGCGCTATGTCACAACACGCACGTGAATAAGATGTCACAACGCCATATGGACGACTCACCCGGATGTGAATTTTTATTTTATTCAGAAAACTGCCTTTTTAATTTTTTATTTCTTTTATGACTCTTTTTTATTTCGAATTAATTATTGGTGGCTTATATAAAGAGGCTTGTAAATATTTTTTTATTTAGTTATTGAATATTTGAATGTTCTTCTTCCCGAAATGGGTTTGGTGTGAGACCAAGGGAGTGATTCTCATATATTTTCTTTAATCTTTTATTATCTTTACAATATATTTTCTCTGTTTTCTCTTATATCAATTACCCATATTGAATCCCTAACCCAAAACCGAAACCCAAAACCCTAGTTTTCATCCGAGCCATCAAATCTACCCAAGCCTACAACCCTAGTTCGAACTCGTGAATCTACATCGGATCGAAGACGAACACTTAAGCCTACAAAAGCTAGAGTCCTACCTCTAGGCCCGATCTCACCTTAAATCTAATGGTACTTGCGCATCAGATTGGACACCCTATTCGGATCTCGTGTGATTTACCAACCAAAATTTTATGAACCCGAAGGTATCGTGATGGTTTTTAGATTAATTTTATTTAATTTCGGCAAATTGCATTAAAATCATATTCACGTATTTTAGGGTTCCCGTACTGCGTCAACCTGACTTGATTCATGGTTTCAACCTTGATCTTAAGCCCAAATATGCCTATGTGATGCCTAGATATATACTCTGCAAAGAGTTCCCTTAGGTGCAAAGCACCCATGTGTAAGGAGTAGTTATTTTTTGTTTTCTTTAGATGCCAAATACCTACTAGAACAAGTTGCTAGTGCCCAGCATAGTCACAAATTTTCGCGGAATTTGCTGAAGCAGGTTTTGGGCGAAATTTTGTTGAAAATTTTGAAATTTCAGCCTCTTTTAATATTAAATATATTTTTGTACTTCAAAATTTTCAATTTTTTATCTCGAAATCTATTCAAAATGAACCTGAAATATTGCCAAAAATGAATTTGTCACTATGGTGCCCAGAGCAAACCTCCATCCAGCCATGATGTCTGTATTAATAAATGCTTTACCAACATTTATGATGATGGGGTATTTAGGCCTCTAAGAGCACCAGACTAAGTCCCCGGACAAGTGCAATACTTGCACATCACAAGATAAGTAGGGATAAATCCTCGCGAGTGACCAATAGGGGGTGGGATGCGAACTCAGGACCTCTGCTTCGAGGGGTGGTCCTGGCCAGTATGTCAACTCCTGTTGGTTTTGATCAGTCTACATTAATATATGCTTGTTTTAAAAAAAAAGACATCTGTCCATATTAGAGTGCCCAAATCTCACTGTTCAAATTTCGCAGTCAACCAAATTTTAAGGCTTAGGGTAGCTCCCCATATGAGTTACTAGTTTGATGACCCAGATTTAACAGCACTCAGAAATATGTGTAGGAATCCACACAACAGATCTTGAGATTATGGGTGTACTGTCATATTGCTTATTCTTTTATTTCATGTCGCGCGGATCTCAAAAAGTGACCTGAGAACAAAGTGTGGTGATCTTTCCACATGAGAATCACTTGCCTCTATGGAAAGAAGTTGAATCCAACCATAGTGACCAGGTCAGGTGTTATGACCCGGATCTTAGGATGGGCATTCAATGGCTTTAGATGTCATGAATCACCAAGCCCCATGTGAGTGCTCCACACTCTAACCCAAACCACACACACAATCATTAGTGTAGAAACTTTATAATTTTAGTTGGACCCGGTTACTAGCTAGCAATATATTATATTTTAGGAATCAAAAACTAGCCTTTTATGCCCCATGATTCCCTAATTTTAGAAGGGAATTTGGGTCTTTGAACTCTTGCCTTTTTGGCAAATTATGTCCAAATTAAATCTTCATCTTCTCTCTATAAACTCTCATATCCCTAGCTTCTTCCTCTTCCATCTATCTCCGTCACTCGTTCATTCTCTACCAATATCTCGGCACCATTAATGTTGTAATAATCCCTTTCTTTCTCTCGCATCTAACCAACCTAGCACCCGCCGACCCACCATCGAAAACTCATCGCTAAAGCGACAGGCTGCCGCATCGCTAAATCGACGCGTAAGCTATCGTGTCGCCGAATCAATCAGAATCAACCCGTTCACGCTCCAACATGTGGGTGCCCCTAAATCCATCTTAAATTATTCAGTATTTATGTTTATATATATATATTTTTAACTTTATTTATTTATTTATTCCTTTTTGAAATCCAAAATCAATCTAAGATCATAAGAACAATCTTAACTAGATATGTCGAGATATAAGGATCTAACACCCTTCAATCTAAGATTGGGGGATGTTACATTCAGAAAATGTGACGTGCCAAAATAAATTGCTCTTAGATCCATATAGAACATGTTCGTCTATCTCAGCGCATGGGTAAACCTCGGATCGGTAGGTTTATTTTATTTATTTATTTACCTTATATTTGTTTGTTATAATAGTTAAGTTGTATGTATTGGTGTATTTTAAGTATTACCCTTACAAGTGCACAAGATTTATTGCAGTATGGCAAGAACAAAGGTGTCGAACCCACAGGGAAATCTTGAATTTTAATTAATTCTTTCAGAGATTTAAAAACGTCCCCAAGGAAGTACCAAATGGCAGATTCAATTTAACCAAAAATTTATCACTTTTTCTAAATGCAAGAAAAATAAATTAATCTAAACAACTAATTACTGATGAATCTAAGAATAATATTTAAATAAGATCAAGAAATATGCTACCCCAGATTTGTACCCCCCCTTTCATTAAAGAATCATTCACACCATCACCATCATTCATTCATAAAAATGATTTGAAATAAAGTATGATCATCAATCCGGCATACCCTATCTAAAAACAATAACTCAGCCTATCATTGCGGTATGAGTCATGTAAGAAGCATAGCGTATCTCGTGATGTGTAGATCAAAACAATAAAAACATTAGACTATGGTATTAATCATAAATATGGGTACTTATCTGGGGATCGCATCTTTCCCGATCTCGATTTAAGCTCATCTTTGGTGTAGGATCTCCTTGTTCATTCAAAGTCATTCCTCTTTTTATTTCTTCTAAAAAATCTTTGGTTACAATGCCTTTTCCTAAATACAATCTATGCTTTCATGAACGTAAAGGAAAAACAATGCAAATCCTAGGTACAATCTACCCAGATCAATCCCTAGAAGAAGGAGAAAAGAAGAAGTTTTAAAAAGATGCCCAGAGCAGTCTAAAACCAAAAATAATAATGAATAAATAATCCTCTCAAAAAAACTCTCTCTAAAAAATCTCTAATTATTTCCTAAAAAAAAACCCGTCTAATTCCTATCTCTAATTCTTGCTCTAATATTTTGCTCTCCTTTTCGAAGTGTTTGATCCGCTTTAAATAGAGCCGAAGTTTCCCAGCCGCAGAGGTGTTCCAACTCGAAAATTTAGGGTCGATTAATTGACCCAATAGGGTCGATGCATCGACCTCCCAGATTTTCGTGAATTTCCGCCGAACTTTACATCAGACACTGCTTCAGTATTTCAGCCATAACGTTTTGTCCCGAACTAGGATTGAGGCGATTCTTGATCCGTTGGAAAGCTGAGAAACAGATCTACAACTTTTGTGTTTTAAAAATTTCATAATTCGTCCGTCTTGAATGTCCAAATTGAGCTACAAGTCACACTAAGTTCTCGATGACCCAAAGTTGCAATGTTTTGACATTATTTTCAGAATTCTTGGGCTGTTTTCTGCACTTGGCTTGTATTTACCTGAAACACTTCTGGCATAATATGTTGCCCACCAATGACACATAGAACAGTTGGAACTCCAGGGTCTTTCAATTTTCGTGGGGTTTCCAATTGTAATATTGAACTGACTTGATTAGTCAGGAACACTTTCTTGGAAATATGAGTACGCGCCTTTCGCTTACGAGTGCATAAATCTTTGAAAATTTTTGCATACTAAGGCACTTGTTTGATTGTTTCAAGCAATGGAAGATTTATCTTTACTTGCTTGAATGTTTAAAAAATTTCTTCCATTTTTGCTGGTCCCTTTCCCATTCTAGATGGAGGAGTTAGGCATTGAGGGAATGGTGCCCTTGGGACATAAGGTGCAGGTTCCATTTTTGATTCTTGTTCATGTCCTAGTTGGACAGTTGAGGGAGACTCATCCTCGATTACTTTTTCTTTTCCCTTCTCTCTTCTTTGCTCTTTCTCTTTCTCTTTTCTTTTCTCTTTCTCTGTTCTTTTCTCTGATTTGTTTTCTTTCTCTTTTGCTGCTTCTCTTGCTTCATCTTTTTCCTGATCAGATTCCACATGCATTTCCACTTGATTATCAACTTCTCTTCCACTTCTCAGCACCGTAACAGCTTTCAACTGTTGACTATTCGATGGTCCTGCATCAGGTGGTGCTTGACCTCGAGGATTGTTGATGGGTTGGCTAGGGAGCCTACCTTCCTCTCGTTGACTCAGCTGATTTGTCAGTTGACTAAATTGATCTATCATCATCTGTTGGAAAGCATGCATGCTTCGCATCACCTTTTCCTCCAAATCAGAATCTCTAGAAACGGTAGCTTGAGGTTGATTAAAATTCTGATTTTTCGATAATCGAATTCGGATGGTAATAAGGAGGGTTCTGCTGGAAATTAGAATTCTGCTGGGTAGTGGGATTCTGTTGTGGGCGGAAATTTTGTTGTCCACCCATTGTGTTGGCTCTGTACTGCAGGTTTACCTGACCAGTTCGATTCGAACCACCCCATCCTAAGTTGGGGTGATTTTTCCATTCCAGGTTATATGTATTGGAGTATATGTTTCTACCCTGCCGTTGATAAGATTGAGTCAGATTCACCTCCTCTTGAGGAGTAGGTTCATCAGGGAATAATGACAAGGTAGTGGGGCACTCATTAGCCATGTGACCTGGGTGGTCACAAATTGAACACACAGTGGGGGTGACAGGAGCTTTAGCTTTCTTGGTCATGACTAACAACATATTCATTTGCTTGGACAACATATCAACCTTTGTCGATAGATCAGAGGTATTATTTTTGACATTATACAATCTATCTCTTGTCAACACATGAGATTTAGATGCCAAATCCAAGTTAGTTCGCCCCAGAGTTTCACTTTGTATCGAAGTTTGGTATAACTTCTCAAACAATGCCCACAATTCATCAGCTTCTTTTGTGGCACATGATCCACCACACGATGCATCAATTATGCGTCTCTTTGAGAATCACCCATTATAAAAACTTTGGACTGTTGCCACCTTGGATCTTGATGATTTGGTCAACTCTTAAACAATTCCTTAACACGTTCCCAACATTCATGGAATGTTTCAGTAGGTTGTTGGGAAAAGAATTGAATCTTCTGAAGCAACTCAATGACTTTGGTCATGGGAAAATATTTTTTAAGAAGCGTGTGTAGCTCCAACTCGAATAGATTGCGGTTCTAAAGAATAAAACCAGCTTTTGCCTTGTCCCTTAAAGAGAAAGGAAAGAGTTGAGTAACATTTTGCATACCCAACATTTGCATGAATTCATTTAGATGAGCGATGCGGATTTTCATTTGCTAACCCATGGAAAATTGGTAGCATTTGGATCATCACGATTTGAATTCATAGTGGTTTCTGGAATGGGATCATGCATTATACATTCTCGATCCTCGTAAAACCGGGATCATTATAATATTCGAGTGTTCTAGGGCCCTCATTGTAATTGTTATTCCCATCATTTCCATTATTTTCATTATTGCCATTATTGATATTCTGGTTGTTCCTATTCATTTCTTGCCTTTGATCAGCCATGGTATCAGTATGATGATACTGATTCCTTTGAATTCTGCGATTCTCTCCACAAGATCGTTCGATCTCAAGATTAAATGGTAGCAGATGTGGGTGATGAGAACGAGTAAAGCTCATACACCACGCTCACAAACAAAGATTAATGAATCCACAACAAACTCAAAATATTCAGCTTCAATCGATTAAAGCAAATATTTTCAATCGATTGACACAAGCGCACAATTATTATTTTATTTTTTTTTTTAAATTCGAATTTCAAAAATTAAAATTAAAAAAATTAAATTTTAAACCTAATGGCAATCCTACAAAATCTTATCTAAAAGAGAAAAATAAGGGAAAAAAATAAAAGATTCCTAAATTTCCTAAGGAAGGTATCCTAAATTTATAAACTTCCTAAAAAAATTAATAACTAATTTTAGAAAATTCTAGAATATCTAAAAGAGGAAAATAAGGAAAAAGAATCCTACTAAAATAAGAAGTCCTAAAAACCTAAACTTCCTAAAAGAGTCCTATACAAACTTACTTAAAAGAGAAAAATAAGGGAAAGAAGATTTTGTAAAGCAGAAATCCAAATATTGAAATTTTTTTTTTTTTTTTTTTTTTTTAAAATCCAAATTTCAAAAATTAAAATTCAAAATTCAAATTTAAAAAAAAAAAAAAAAAAAAATCCGAATTTCAAAAATTAAAATAAAAAAAATTAAATTTTAAACTTAATGGCAATCCTACAAAATCTTATCTAAAAGAGAAAAATAAGGGAAAAAAATAAAAGATTCCTAAATTTCCTAAGGAAGGTATCCTAAATTTATAAGTATTACCCTTGCAAGTGCACAAGATCTATTGCAGTATGGCAAGAACAAAAGTGTCGAACCCACAGGGAAATCTTGAATTTTAATTAATTCTTTCAGAGATTTAAAAACGTCCCCAAGGAAGTACCAAAGGGCAGATTCAATTTAACCAAAAATTTATCACTTTTTCTAAATGCAAGAAAAATAAATTAATCTAAACAACTAATTACTGATGAATCTAAGAATAATATTTAAATAAGATCAAGAAATATGCTACCCCAGATTTGTACCCCCCCTTTCATTAAAGAATCATTCACACCATCACCATCATTCATTCATAAAAATGATTTGAAATAAAGTATGATCATCAATCAAGATACCTATCTAAAACAATGACTCACCTATCATTTGTGGTATGAGTCATGTAAGCATAGCGTATCTCGTGATGTGTAGATCAAAACAATAAAAACATTAGACTATGGTATTAATCATAAATATGGGTACTTATCTGGGGATCGCATCTTTCCCGATCTACTGATTTAGCCGCTCATCTTTGGTGTAGGATCTCCTTGTTCATTCAAAGTCATTCCTCTTTTTATTTCTTCTAAAAAATCTTTGGTTACAATGCCTTTTCCTAAATACAATCTATGCTTTCATGAACGTAAAGGAAAAACAATGCAAATCCTAGGTACAATCTACCCAGATCAATCCCTAGAAGAAGGAGAAAAGAAGAAGTTTTAAAAAGATGCCCAGAGCAGACTAAAACCAAAATAATAATGAATAAATAATCCTCTCAAAAAACTCTCTCTAAAAATCTCTAATTATTTCCTAAAAAAACTCGTCCTAATTCCTATCTCTAATTCTTGCTCTAATATTTTGCTCTCCTTTCAAGTGTTTGATCCACTTTAAATAGAGCAAGTTTCCCAACCGCAGAGGTGTTCCAACTCGAAAATTTAGGGTCGATTAATTGACCCAATAGGGTCGATGCATCGACCTCCCAGATTTTCGTGAATTTCCGCCGAACTTTACATCAGACACTGCTTCAGTATTTCAGCCATAAAGTTTTGTCCCGAACTCGGATTGAGGCGATTCTTGATCCGTTGGAAAGCTGACAAACAGATCTAAAACTTTTGTGTTTTAACAATTTCATAATTCGTCCGTCTTGAATGTCCAAATTGAGCTACAAGTCGCACTAAGTTCTCGATGACCCAAAGTTGCAGTGTTTTGACATTATTTTCAGAATTCTTGGGCTGTTTTCTGCACTTGGCTTGTATTTACCTGAAACACTTCAAATCTAATAATTCTTATCAGATAGCCTTCATCGGATAGCTAAATATAGGTATCTAGGGGTGAAATATCTTCATATTTCACTACTCATCACACCCCCAAACCTACACTTTGCTAGTCCTCGAGCAAAGCAAACTAAAGAAAATAAATGCCACTTTCGTAGGGAACACGATTGCACTTAGCGTGTGCAACAAGCCTTTAAACCCCTAGGTGATCCCTAGTGGAGGAGTTGTGTCTCCTGAGGGTTTACAGTGAAGTTACCCACAAACTTCAATAAATTCCAAACCATCGGCAAAATTGAGTTTTCAAAACATGATTTTTTATAACATATATACCATTCAAAACTCAAAATCATTAATCAATTCAACATGCGAATCCTCAATTTTAAATAACAATATTATACTAATCATACTAGCATCCATTCAAATTAGTCTAATGCTCAAATCGTTAGATAACTCATCCATTCATGCTTACTCGTGAAGTGTGTGCATACCCAAACCCAAATTCATTCATCTCAGAACTAGTTCAAACGGAAAACCGTCGTTACATTGTCTAGACTCAATCCTCACTTTAGGTATACTCTTGAAATAAAATCACTCCGATGATGGGTAAGCTTTCGCATATATGTGAGAGATCAATACAAAACAAGCAAAAAGGTCTCACATGATAACTGAAACACGATGTAATCAATGAACAAAATCAAATCTCATAAGAATAGATACTTGTATATCCTAAGTATGTCATACCAAGTGTCATAAGTATCATATATTTACTCTCCACAAGGCAGTTACCAATGCAAGATCAGATCATGAAGGTCTTTTGTAGGGTTGTAATGGGGCTCAGGAAAGGGTAAGAAAGAAAGGGAATTGAGATTCAAAATTTCTGAGAAATCGGAAAAGAAACAAACTTCTGATTTTTCTATTTCTCTTCTTTTTCTTTTCTAATCTCTCACTATTTTTCTCAATATTTTTCTATTTTTCTCAACTTTTTTTTTCTTTTGAAGCACCTCATATTTTTCATTATTTTTCACAATTTTTTTTTTCTCCCCCCTTTTTCTTTTATATTTTTGCCATACACTCTCAGTAAACACCACAACTCAGTATCTCTCCACTTACTCTCTTTTCGTTCATTTTCATCTCTCGTTCCTAATTTCTCAGAAATAAGAAGGGTAAACCTGAATTTTCAGAAATGGTGAAGGGTTAAAGGTTAACGTGGCTTATCAAAGAATGTATAAAGGTAAATTTTCCAATAGGCTCAAAGGGGTACTAGAAGGATAAATTTATATGAGGTGGGGCATTTAAGCACAAACGAGCCAAAGATGGCCTTCAATCATGTCCTTAAAAGATGGTAACCTTGTCTATTTGTCTTGAGTAGATATACAGTACGTTCTAACACAATAATATGAATTTGATATCATGCAAAGTCACAAGTCAAAATAAAATATATGAGATTATGCAAGATAATTCGTATTCAAAGAAAACTCCGAGTTTATGTATTCACTCATCAACAACGGATATTTGGCTCTAAAGCTTCCTGGGTTTAGTCTCCACTAAGAACCTAAGATTCACCGTTCAAAACAGTTCATCGATTTCTAAATCTTAGCTTGGTATAAGTGTAAAAATTCTAAGCATGAATATCAAAATTACCCACAAAATATCACATTAAGCTTCATTATCCTAGATACAAGCATTCAAAATCTGACATCGATATTCTAAAAATTAAATTCACATGCATCATCAACTAAAGTTTGAAAACTATCGAAAAATAATTCATATATGATGGTTCAAAATTTATTTTTTATTTGTTATTTATTTTTTTATTTTTTTATATGAAGAAAAATAAGAAAGTGACACAAGATAGAGAATCATACCCCCAAACCTAAAAATGACAATGTCCTCATTGATTGGAATAAGTAGCACACCCCAAACACATTGAAAAGTACCTCAACATCAAAAGAGAGAATATGTGCATAAAATTAGAACATGACCAAAAATAGATTGAAGGTAATGTGGCTATACTAATTTGGAAATTAAAAACAACCTAAACTAAACTAAAAACTAATATTCTAGAACTAACAAAAACAAAAATGAAAACGAAAATAAATAAAACATAATCGGGTTGCCTCGAAGGCGAGTTTAAGTGTCGACAGCTCGACCTCTTCATTGATCAAGAATCGGGGTCACTAAGGTGCATTGCCTCAATTCTCATCTGGGTCATGGGCTCAAAAACCGATTTAAGACGTTGCCCATTCACTTTAAAAACTCGATTGTCCGTGAGACTGCGGATCTCAATCACACTATGCACACTAATAGAAACAACCTGATACAGGCCTTCCCATCTCGATTTCAGTTTTCCCGGGTGAAGCTTTAGTCTTGAATTAAATAGCCAAACCTTTTGCCCAATGTGAAACTCTTTCCGAGAAATTGACTCATGATGCAGCTTCTTATACCTTTCTTTGTACATCTTTGAGTTTTCATACGCACCATAGCGTAGCTCTTCCAATTCACTTAGCTGTAGCCTTCGATTTGATCCTGCTGCTTGCATATCGAAATTTAATCTTTTGATGGCCCAAAATGCTTTATGCTCCAATTCAACAGGAAGATGGCATGCTTTCCCGTAGACAATTCTGAACGGAGACATTCCAATTGGTGTCTTGAAAGTGTACGATAGGCCCAGAGCATCGAGAGCCGGTTTGACCAGTCTCTTCTATCCGATCGTACCGTCTTTTCTAAAATTCGTTTAATCTCTCGGTTCGACACTTCCACCTGACCACTAGTTTGCGGGTGATACGGCGTTGCAACCTTGTGGGTGACGTCGTAATTCTTCATTAAAGTAGCAAAATGGCGGTTGCAGAAGTGCGAACCGCCATCACTAATGATCGCACGTGAAAACCCGAATCTATTAAAGATATTTTCCTTCAGAAATTTGACCACCACTTTGTGGTCATTTGAACGGGTTGCCACAGCTTGAATCCATTTGGATACGTAGTCAACAGCTACGAGAATATATGAATACCCAAAAGATGGGGGAAAAGGACCCATGAAGTCAATCCCCCAAACATAAAAAATTTCAACAATCAAAATCGGGTTAAGGGGCATCATATTCCGTTTTGAAATATTTCCAAGCTGCTGACATCTTTGGCATTCTTTGCAAAATTGAGCAGCATCACGAAAGATGGAGGGCCAGTAGAATCCACTTTGAAGAATTTTACATGCGGTCTTACATCCTCCAAAATGGCCTCCACAGCTTGAAAGCATGGCAGAAATCGAGAACGCTAAGTTGCTCTTCTGCTGGTAGACATCTCCTGATGATTTGATCTGAACAGATCTTGAACAAATGTGGTTCATCCCAAAAATAGTATTTGATCTGGGAGAAGAAGAGGTTCTTATCATTCTTTCCCCATTCAGTAGGGATTTTGCACTCAGAATCAAATAATTCACGATATTGGCAAACCAAGGAACTTTCGTAGCGGTCGCGTCAATTGCCATTATTTTCTCATCCGGAAAAGTGTCCCGGATAGGTTCAGGTGTAACCAATTCTTCAAGCAAAATACGAGACAAGTGATCAGCCACAACATTCTCGACTCCCTTTTTATCGTTGATTTCGAAATTAAACTCTTGAAGTAGCAGAATCCAGCGGATCAATCGTGGTTTGGCATCCTTCTTTGCTAACAAATATTTCAATGCAGAGTGGTCTGAAAAGACCACTATTTTTGATCCAAGCAGATAAACGAACGAAATTTATCCGAGCATACACCACGACTAATAGTTCTTTCTGGTGGTGGTGTAGTTGTGCATCGATCAATGTCTTATCGGCATAATAAATTACGTGAGGTAATTTGTTCACCTTTGCCCTAAAACAATTCGATAGCGTAATCGGATGCATCACACATGAGTTCGAATGGGAGAGAATAATCCGGTTGGATTATTGGTGCAGTTGATAAGAGTTCACGCAGCCTTCAGAAATGATTTCATGCAATGCTCATCAAATTCAAAAGGGACATCTTTACCAAGCAAGGTACATAAAGGTTTAGCCACCTTGCTGAAATCCTTAATGAATCGCCTATAAAATCCAAAGATGCCCTAAAATGATCGAATTTGGCGAACACTCTTTGGTGGGGCAAATTGGCAATTAGGTCGACTTTGGCCTTATCCACTTCAATTCCTTCCTTGGAAACAATATGAACAATTCCTTGTTGAACTATGAAATGGCTCTTCTCGACTAAGAACAAGTTTAGAATCCACACAGCGTTGTAAAACTTGTGCGAGGTGATTCAAACAAGAACCAAACGTTTTCCGAAAACCGAGAAGTCGTCCATGAACACCTCGATGAGCTTGTCAATCATATCCAAAATATGACCAACATACATCGTTGGAAAGTGTGCATTACATAGCGAGCATCCTTCGATATGCAAAAGTACCGTAAGGGCATGTGAATGTCGTTTTCTCTTGATCGTGGAAAACGGGCACTTGATTGTATCGAATAACCATCAAGAAAGCAATAAAACTCTTGCCCCGCTAACTTCTCGAGGATTTGATCGATGAGCGGAAGGAAAATGATCCTTCGTAGTCGTGTTCAATTTTCTATAATCAATGCGAACCATACGCCACCGAGTTTCACGAGTAGGCAACAATTCTCCTTCGCGGTTTCTTTCACGATGATTAGGACTTTTTGGGACAATTTGTGGACTAACCCATTCACTATCAAAATCGGATAGATGATTCCGGCATCGAGTAATTTAATGATTTCCTTTAAAACGATTTCTTTCATGTTGGATTAAGTCGCCTCTGCGGTTCTCTCGATGGTTTACTCTCATCTTCCGGATGTATTTTGTGCATACATACCGATGGGTCAATCCTTTTAAATCGCCTAGAGTCTATCCGATAGCTCGCTTGTGATCTAGAAGCACTTTCAGGTCATGCTCTTGTTCTTCAAACAACGTGGATGAAATTATCACGGAACGTTTCGTGGCATTTGAGCGATGGCATTCTGTTTCAATTCCACGTTGGTGGCTCCTCAATTGATGGAGTCGGTTCGCCTTTTTACTTCAATGGGTAGCGGTTTTATCTTAGTCACAACTTCACATAAGTTATCATATGGACATGATAAACTCAACCTCGTCTCTTGAATCGCTTCCTTTGGATCCTTTTTCTTCATAGATGGCCAACAAAGCGGTTTCAAATTCTTCTTTGGTGAGCATTGATGGTAATGCTTCATCCACCACTTCGCCCATCCGATCGATGTAAAACATTCGACCTCATCCTCGTTAGGGAAATGGTTCATGAAATATGTTCAATCGACCTTCATGTTCCCAAAGAAAGCGTCCCATGACTCGCTCGACAATTAATGCAAGCGTTTGCAGTGGCGAGAAACGGACGTCCAAGGATGATGGGGACTTGATTAATTGATTTAACAGGCGGTTCCATGTCTAAAACAATAAAGTCCACTGGAAAGACAAACTTGTCTATTCCAACCAAAACATCCTCGATAATTCCCCTAGGTCTTCTTTCTGACCTATCAACCAGTTGGAGTGTGACCGTCGTGGGTTGCAATTCACCCAATCCGAGTTTCTCGTATATTGAGTATGGGATTAGATTCACACTTGCTCCCAAATCCAATAGCGCTTTTCCAATTGGTTGCCCACCAATGACACATGGAACAGTTGGAACTCCAGGGTCTTTCAATTTTCGTGGGGTTTCCAATTGTAATATTGAACTGACTTGATTAGTCAGGAACACTTTCTTGGAAATATGAGTACGCGCCTTTCGCTTACGAGTGCATAAATCTTTGAAAATTTTTGCATACTAAGGCACTTGTTTGATTGTTTCAAGCAATGGAAGATTTATCTTTACTTGCTTGAATGTTTAAAAAATTTCTTCCATTTTTGCTGGTCCCTTTCCCATTCTAGATGGAGGAGTTAGGCATTGAGGGAATGGTGCCCTTGGGACATAAGGTGCAGGTTCCATTTTTGATTCTTGTTCCTGTCCTAGTTGGACAGTTGAGGGAGACTCCTCCTCGATTACTCCTTCTTTTTCCTTCTCTCTTCTTTGCTCTTTCTCTTTCTCCTTTCTTTTCTCTTTCTCTGTTCTTTTCTCGATTTGTTTTCTTTCTCTTTGTCGCTTCTCTTGCTTCATCTTTTTCCGATCGATTCCACATGCATTTCCACTTGATTATCAACTTCTCTCCACTTCTCAGCACCGTAACAGCTTTCAACTGTTGACTATTCGATGGTCCTGCATCAGGTGGTGCTTGACCTCGAGGATTGTTGATGGGTTGGCTAGGGAGCCTACCTTCCTCTCGTTGACTCAGCTGATTTGTCAGTTGACTAAATTGATCTATCATCATCTGTTGGAAAGCATGCATGCTTCGCATCACCTTTTCCTCCAAATCAGAATCTCTAGAAACGGTAGCCTGAGGTTGATTAAAATTCTGATTTTTTCGGTAATCGGAATTCGGATGGTAATAAGGAGGGTTCTGCTGGAAATTAGAATTCTGCTGGGTAGTGGGATTCTGTTGTGGGCGGAAATTTTGTTGTCCACCCATTGTGTTGGCTCAGATCCGGGTTTACGACGGTTTTAGTTGAACCACCCCATCCTAAGTTGGGGTGATTTTTCCATTCGGGTTATAGGTATTGGAGTATATGTTTCTACCCTGCCGTTGATAAGATTGAGTCAGATTCACCTCCTCTTGAGGAGTAGGTTCATCAGGGAATAATGACAAGGTAGTGGGGCACTCATTAGCCATGTGACCTGGGTGGTCACAAATTGAACACACAGTGGGGGTGACAGGAGCTTTAGCTTGCTTGGTCGCAGCTAACAACATATTCATTTGCTTGGACAACATATCAACCTTTGTCGATAGATCAGAGGTATTATTTTTGACATTATACAATCTATGTCTTGTCAACACATGAGATTTAGATGGCAAATCCAAGTTAGTTCGCCTGAGTTTCACTTTGTATCAAGTTTGGTATAACTTCTCAAACAATGCCCACAATTCATCGCGACTTCTTTTGTGGCACATGATCCACCACACGATGCATCAATTATGCGTCTCTCTTCAGGAATCAGCCCATTATAAAAACTTTGGACCTGTTGCCACCTTGGAACTTGATGATTTGGACAACTCTTAATCAATTCCTTAAAACGTTCCCAACATTCATGGAATGTTTCAGTAGGTTGTTGGGAAAAGAATTGAATCTTCTGAAGCAACTCAATGACTTTGGTCATGGGAAAATATTTTTTAAGAAACTGACGGTGTAGCTCTGCCCAACTCTGAATAGATTGCGGTTCTAAAGAATAAAACCACGTTTTGCCTTGTCCTTAAAGAGAAAGGAAAGAGTCGGAGTTTAGCTATCTCATCGGTGACATTGTGGACTCGAACATTTTGCATACCCGTGAATTCATTTAGATGAACGTGCGGATTTTCATTTGCTAACCCATGGAAAATTGGTAGCATTTGGATCATCGCTGATTTGAATTCATAGTGGTTTCCTGGAATGGGATCATGCATTATACATTCCTGATCCTCGTAAAACCGATCATTATAATATTCGAGTGTTCTAGGGCCCTCATTGTAATTGTTATTCCCATCATTTCCATTATTTTCATTATTGCCATTATTGATATTCTGGTTGTTCCTATTCATTTCTTGCCTTTGATCAGCCATGGTATCGATGATGATGATCCGATTCCTTTGAATTCTGATTCTCTCCACAAGATCGTTCGATCTCAAGATTAAATGGTAGCAGATGTGGGTGATGAGAACGAGTAAAGCTCATACACCACGCTCACAAACAAAGATTAATGAATCCACAACAAACTCAAAATATTCAGCTTCAATCGATTAAAGCAAATATTTTCAATCGATTGACACAAGCGCACAATTTTTTTTTTTTTTTTTTTTTTTTTAAATTCGAATTTCAAAAATTAAAATTAAAAAAATTAAATTTTAAACCTAATGGCAATCCTACAAAATCTTATCTAAAAGAGAAAAATAAGGGAAAAAAATAAAAGATTCCTAAATTTCCTAAGGAAGGTATCCTAAATTTATAAACTTCCTAAAAAAATTAATAACTAATTTTAGAAAATTCTAGAATATCTAAAAGAGGAAAATAAGGAAAAAGAATCCTACTAAAATAAGAAGTCCTAAAAACCTAAACTTCCTAAAAGAGTCCTATACAAACTTACTTAAAAGAGAAAAATAAGGGAAAGAAGATTTTGTAAAGCAGAAATCCAAATATTGAAATTTTTTTTTTTTTTTTTTTTTTTTAAAATCCAAATTTCAAAAATTAAAATTCAAAATTCAAATTTAAAAAAAAAAAATACCAAAATCCGAATTTCAAAAATTAAAATAAAAAAAATTAAATTTTAAACTTAATGGCAATCCTACAAAATCTTATCTAAAAGAGAAAAATAAGGGAAAAAAATAAAAGATTCCTAAATTTCCTAAGGAAGGTATCCTAAATTTATAAGTATTACCCTTGCAAGTGCACAAGATCTATTGCAGTATGGCAAGAACAAAAGTGTCGAACCCACAGGGAAATCTTGAATTTTAATTAATTCTTTCAGAGATTTAAAAACGTCCCCAAGGAAGTACCAAAGGGCAGATTCAATTTAACCAAAAATTTATCACTTTTTCTAAATGCAAGAAAAATAAATTAATCTAAACAACTAATTACTGATGAATCTAAGAATAATATTTAAATAAGATCAAGAAATATGCTACCCCAGATTTGTACCCCCCCTTTCATTAAAGAATCATTCACACCATCACCATCATTCATTCATAAAAATGATTTGAAATAAAGTATGATCATCAATCCGGCATACCCTATCTAAAAACAATGACTCAGCCTATCATTGTGGTATGAGTCATGTAAGAAGCATAGCGTATCTCGTGATGTGTAGATCAAAACAATAAAAACATTAGACTATGGTATTAATCATAAATATGGGTACTTATCTGGGGATCGCATCTTTCCCGATCTCGATTTAAGCTCATCTTTGGTGTAGGATCTCCTTGTTCATTCAAAGTCATTCCTCTTTTATTTCTTCTAAAAATCTTTGGTTACAATGCCTTTTCCTAAATACAATCTATGCTTTCATGAAGCGTAAAGGAAAAACAATGCAAATCCTAGGTACAATCTACCCAGATCAATCCCTAGAAGAAGGAGAAAAGAAGAAGTTTTAAAAAGATGCGAGGCTCTAAAACCAAAATAATAATGAATAAATAATCCTCTCAAAAAACTCTCTAAAAATCTCTAATTATTTCCTAAAAAACTCGCCTAATTCCTATCTCTAATTCCTGCTCTAATTTTTGCTCCCAATCCCCCCTTTCCGAAGTGTTTGATCCGCTTTAAATAGAGCCGAAGTTTCCCAGCCGCAGAGGTGTTCCAACTCGAAAATTTAGGGTCGATTAATTGACCCAATAGGGTCGATGCATCGACCTCCCAGATTTTCGTGAATTTCCGCCGAACTTTACATCAGACACTGCTTCAGTATTTCAGCCATAACGTTTTGTCCCGAACTCGGATTGAGGCGATTCTTGATCCGTTGGAAAGCTGACAAACAGATCTAAAACTTTTGTGTTTTAACAATTTCATAATTCGTCCGTCTTGAATGTCCAAATTGAGCTACAAGTCGCACTAAGTTCTCGATGACCCAAAGTTGCAGTGTTTTGACATTATTTTCAGAATTCTTGGGCTGTTTTCTGCACTTGGCTTGTATTTACCTGAAACACTTCAAATCTAATAATTCTTATCAGATAGCCTTCATCGGATAGCTAAATATAGGTATCTAGGGGTGAAATATCATCATATTTCACTACTCATCACACCCCCAAACCTACACTTTGCTAGTCCTCGAGCAAAGCAAACTAAAGAAAATAAATGCCACTTTCGTAGGGAACACGATTGCACTTAGCGTGTGCAACAAGCCTTTAAACCCCTAGGTGATCCCTAGTGGAGGAGTTGTGTCTCCTGAGGGTTTACAGTGAAGTTACCCACAAACTTCAATAAATTCCAAACCATCGGCAAAATTGAGTTTTCAAAACATGATTTTTTTTATAACATATATACCATTCAAAACTCAAAATCATTAATCAATTCAACATGCGAATCCTCAATTTTAAATAACAATATTATACTAATCATACTAGCATCCATTCAAATTAGTCTAATGCTCAAATCGTTAGATAACTCATCCATTCATGCTTACTCGTGAAGTGTGTGCATACCCAAACCCAAATTCATTCATCTCAGAACTAGTTCAAACGGAAAACCGTCGGGTCTGTTGTCTAGACTCAATCCTCACTTTAGGTATACTCTTGAAATAAAATCACTCCGATGATGGGTAAGCTTTCGCATATATGTGAGAGATCAATACAAAACAAGCAAAAAGGTCTCACATGATAACTGAAACACGATGTAATCAATGAACAAAATCAAATCTCATAAGAATAGATACTTGTATATCCTAAGTATGTCATACCAAGTGTCATAAGTATCATATATTTACTCTCCACAAGGCAGTTACCAATGCAAGATCAGATCATGAAGGTCTGTTGTAGGGTTGTAATGGGGCTCAGGAAAGGGTAAGAAAGAAAGGGAATTGAGATTCAAAATTTCTGAGAAATCGGAAAAGAAACAAACTTCTGATTTTTCTATTTCTCTTCTTTTTCTTTTCTAATCTCTCACTATTTTTCTCAATATTTTTCTATTTTTCTCAACTTTCTTTCTTTGAAGCACCTCATATTTTCATTATTTTTCACAAATTTTTTTTTCTCCCTTTTCTTTTATATTTTTGCCATACACTCTCAAGAAATACCACAACTCAAGATTCTCCACTTACTCTCTTTTCGCTCATTTTCATCTCTCGTTCCTAATTTCTAAATAAGAAGGGTAAACCCGAATTTTCGTAAATGGTGAAGGGTTAAAGGTTAACGTGGCTTATCAAAGAATGTATAAAGGTAAATTTTCCAATAGGCTCAAAGGGGTACTAGAAGGATAAATTTATATGAGGTGGGGCATTTAAGCACAAACGAGCCAAAGATGGCCTTCAATCATGTCCTTAAAAGATGGTAACCTTGTCTATTTGTCTTGAGTAGATATACAGTACGTTCTAACACAATAATATGAATTTGATATCATGCAAAGTCACAAGTCAAAATAAAATATATGAGATTATGCAAGATAATTCGTATTCAAAGAAAACTCCGAGTTTATGTATTCACTCATCAACAACGGATATTTGGCTCTAAAGCTTCCGGTTTAGTCTCCACTAAGAACCTAAGATTCACCGCTCAAAACATCGATTTCTAAATCTTAGCTTGGTATAAGTGTAAAAATTCTAAGCATGAATATCAAAATTACCCACAAAATATCACATTAAGCTTCATTATCCTAGATACAAGCATTCAAAATCTGACATCGATATTCTAAAAATTAAATTCACATGCATCATCAACTAAAGTTTGAAAACTATCGAAAAATAATTCATATATGATGGTCCAAAATTTACTTTTGTTATTTATTTTTTTATTTTTTTATATGAAGAAAAATAAGAAAGTGACACAAGATAGAGAATCATACCCCCAAACCTAAAAATGACAATGTCCTCATTGATTGGAATAAGTAGCACACCCCCAAACCTGTTGAAAAGTACCTCAACACAAAGATCAGGTGCAGAGAATATGTGCATAAAATTAGAACATGACCAAAAATAGATTGAAGGTAATGTGGCTATACTAATTTGGAAATTAAAAACAACCTAAACTAAACTAAAAACTAATATTCTAGAACTAACAAAAACAAAAATGAAAACGAAAATAAATAAAACACACCTTTGTTGCCTGTGAAGGGCGAGTTTAAGTGTCGACAGCTCGACCTCTTCATTGATCAAGAATCGGGGTCACTAAGGTGCATTGCCTCAATTCTCATCTGGGTCATGGGCTCAAAAACCGATTTAAGACGTTGCCCATTCACTTTAAAAACTCGATTGTCCGTGAGACTGCGGATCTCAATCACACTATGCACACTAATAGAAACAACCTGATACAGGCCTTCCCATCTCGATTTCAGTTTTCCCGGGTGAAGCTTTAGTCTTGAATTAAATAGCCAAACCTTTTGCCCAATGTGAAACTCTTTCCGAGAAATTGACTCATGATGCAGCTTCTTATACCTTTCTTTGTACATCTTTGAGTTTTCATACGCACCATAGCGTAGCTCTTCCAATTCACTTAGCTGTAGCCTTCGATTTGATCCTGCTGCTTGCATATCGAAATTTAATCTTTTGATGGCCCAAAATGCTTTATGCTCCAATTCAACAGGAAGATGGCATGCTTTCCCGTAGACAATTCTGAACGGAGACATTCCAATTGGTGTCTTGAAGGCGGTACGATAGGCCCACAGAGCATCAGAGAGCCGGTTTGACCAGTCTCTTCTATCCGATCGTACCGTCTTTTCTAAAATTCGTTTAATCTCTCGGTTCGACACTTCCACCTGACCACTAGTTTGCGGGTGATACGGCGTTGCAACCTTGTGGGTGACGTCGTAATTCTTCATTAAAGTAGCAAAATGGCGGTTGCAGAAGTGCGAACCGCCATCACTAATGATCGCACGTGAAAACCCGAATCTATTAAAGATATTTTCCTTCAGAAATTTGACCACCACTTTGTGGTCATTTGAACGGGTTGCCACAGCTTGAATCCATTTGGATACGTAGTCAACAGCTACGAGAATATATGAATACCCAAAAGATGGGGGAAAAGGACCCATGAAGTCAATCCCCCAAACATAAAAAATTTCAACAATCAAAATCGGGTTAAGGGGCATCATATTCCGTTTTGAAATATTTCCAAGCTGCTGACATCTTTGGCATTCTTTGCAAAATTGAGCAGCATCACGAAAGATGGAGGGCCAGTAGAATCCACTTTGAAGAATTTTCTGTGCAGTCTTCTGTCCTCCAAAATGGCCTCCACAGGCTTCAGCATGGCAGAAATCGAGAACGCTAAGTTGCTCTTCTGCTGGTAGACATCTCCTGATGATTTGATTCGAGCAGATCTTGAACAAATGTGGTTCATCCCAAAATAGTATTTGATCCGGGAGAAGAAGAGGTTCTTATCATTCTTTCCCCATTCAAGAGGGATTTTGCCTCAGAACCAAATAATTCACGATATTGGCAAACCAAGGAACTTTCGTGAGCGGTCGGCGTCAATTGCTTATTAATTTCTCATCCTAAAAAGTGTCCTGATAGGTTCGTGTGTAACCAATTCTTCAAGCAAAATACTGAGACAAGTGATCACCACAACATTCTCGACTCCTTTTATCGTTGATTTGAAATTAAACTCTTGAAGTAGCGTAATCCAGGATCAATCGTGGTTTGGCATCCTTCTTTGCTAACAAATATTTCAATGCAGAGTGGTCTGAAAAGACCACTATTTTTGATCCAAGCAGATAAGAACGAAATTTATCCAGAGCATACACCACAGCTAATAGTTCTTTCTCGGTGGTGGTGGAGTTAGTCATGCATCGATCAATGTCTTACTGGCATAATAAATTACGTGAGGTAATTTGTTCACCCTTTGCCCTAAAACAGCTCCGATAGCGTAATCAGATGCATCACACATGAGTTCGAATGGGAGAGAATAATCCGGTGGTTGGATTATTGGTGCAGTTGATAAGAGTTCACGCAGCTTCAGAAATGATTTCATGCAATGCTCATCAAATTCAAAAGGGACATCTTTACCAAGCAAGGTACATAAAGGTTTAGCCACCTTGCTGAAATCCTTAATGAATCGCCTATAAAATCCAGCATGCCCTAAAAATGATCGAATTTGGCGAACACTCTTTGGTGGGGGCAAATTGGCAATTAGGTCGACTTTGGCCTTATCCACTTCAATTCCTTCCTTGGAAACAATATGCCCCAGAACAATTCCTTGTTGAACTATGAAATGGCTCTTCTCCCAGCTAAGAACAAGTTTAGAATCCACACAACGTTGTAAAACTTGTGCGAGGTGATTCAAACAAGAACCAAACGTTTTCCCGAAAACCGAGAAGTCGTCCATGAACACCTCGATGAGCTTGTCAATCATATCCGAAAATATGACCAACATACATCGTTGGAAAGTAGCAGGTGCATTACATAAGCCGAACGGCATCCTTCGATATGCAAAAGTACCGTAAGGGCATGTGAATGTCGTTTTCTCTTGATCAGGTGGAAAAACGGGCACTTGATTGTATCCCGAATAACCATCAAGAAAGCAATAAAACTCTTGCCCTGCTAACTTCTCGAGGATTTGATCGATGAACGGAAGGGAAAAATGATCCTTTCTGGTAGCTGTGTTCAATTTTCTATAATCAATGCAGACACGCCACCCAGTAGTTTCACGAGTAGGCAACAATTCTCCTTTCGCAGTTTCTTTCACAGTGATTCCGGACTTTTTTGGGACAATTTGGACTGGACTAACCCATTCACTATCAGAAATCGGATAGATGATTCCAAAGATCGAGTAATTTAATGATTTCCTTTAAAACGATTTCTTTCATGTTCGGATTAAGTCGCCTCTGCGGTTCTCTCGATGGTTTACTCTCATCTTCCAGATGTATTTTGTGCATACATACTGATGGGTCAATCCCTTTTAAATCAGCTAGAGTCTATCCGATAGCCTGCTTGTGATCTAGAAGCACTTTCAACAGGTCATGCTCTTGTTCTTCAAACAACGTGGATGAAATTATCACCGGAAACGTTTCTCGTGGCCCCAGAAAAGCGTATTTGAGCGATTCAGGCAACTGTTTCAATTCCACAGTTGGTGGCTCCTCAATTGATGGAGTCGGTTCAGCTTTTACTTCAATGGGTAACGGTTTTATCTTAGTCACAACTTCACATAAGTTATCATATGGACATGATAAACTCAACCTCGTCTCTTCGGACTGCTTCCTTTCGGATCCTTTTTCTTCATAGATGGCCAACAAAGCGGTTTCAAATTCTTCTTTGGTGAGCATTGATGGTAATGCTTCATCCACCACTTTGTCCATCTGATCGATGTAAAAACATTCGACCTCATCCTCGTTAGGGAAATGGTTCATCGCATGAAATATGTTCAATCTGACCTTCATGTTCCCAAAAGAAACGTCCATGACTCCCGTTCGACAATTAATGCAAGCGTTTGCAGTGGCGAGAAACGGACGTCCAAGGATGATGGGGACTTGATTAATTGATTTAACAGGCGGTTCCATGTCTAAAACAATAAAGTCCACTGGAAAGACAAACTTGTCTATTCCAACCAAAACATCCTCGATAATTCCCCTAGGTCTTCTTTCTGACCTATCAGCCAGTTGGAGTGTGACCGTCGTGGGTTGCAATTCACCCAATCCGAGTTTCTCGTATATTGAGTATGGGATTAGATTCACACTTGCTCCCAAATCCAATAGCGCTTTTCCAATTGGTTGCCCACCAATGACACATGGAACAGTTGGAACTCCAGGGTCTTTCAATTTTCGTGGGGTTTCAAATTGTAATATTGAACCGACTTGATTAGTCGAGAACACTTTCTTGGAAATATGAGCGCGCTTACGAGTGCATAAATCTTTGAAAATTTTTGCATACTAAGGCACTTGTTTGATTGTTTCAAGCAATGGAAGATTTATCTTTACTTGCTTGAATGTTTAAAAAATTTCTTCCATTTTTGCTGGTCCCTTTCCCATTCTAGATGGAGGAGTTAGGCATTGAGGGAATGGTGCCCTTGGGACATAAGGTGCAGGTTCCATTTTTGATTCTTGTTCATGTCCTAGTTGGACAGTTGAGGGAGACTCATCCTCGATTACTTTTCTTTTCCTTCTCTCTCTTTGCTCTTTCTCTTTCTTTCTTTTCTCTTTCTGCTCTTTTCTCGATTTGTTTTCTTTCTTTTTCGCTTCTCTTGCTTCATCTTTTCCTGATCAGATTCCACATGCATTTCCACTTGATTATCAACTTCTCTTCCACTTCTCAGCACCGTAACAGCTTTCAACTGTTGACTATTCGATGGTCCTGCATCAGGTGGTGCTTGACCTCGAGGATTGTTGATGGGTTGGCTAGGGAGCCTACCTTCCTCTCGTTGACTCAAATGATTTGTCGATTGACTAAATTGATCTATCATCATCCGTTGAAAGCATGCATGCTTCGCATCACCTTTTCCTCCAAATCGTAATCTCTAGAACCAGAGCTTGAGGTTGATTAAAATTCGATTAAAATTCGATTTTTCAAGAATCGAATTCGGATGGTAATAAGGAGGGTTCTACTGAAATTAGAATTGTTGGGTAGTGGGATTCTGATTGTGCGGAAATTTTGTTGTCCACCCATTGTGTTGGCTCTCAATTTGGTTTACGACCGTTATTCGAACCACCCCATCCTAAGTTGGGGTGATTTTTCCATTCCGGTTATAGGTATTGGAGTATATGTTTCTACCGTTGATAAGATTGAGTCGATTCACCTCCTCTTGAGGAGTAGGTTCATCGAGGAATAATGACAAGGTAGTGGGGCACTCATTAGCCATGTGACACGGTGGTCACAAATTGAACACACAAAGGGGGTGACAGAGCTTTAGCTTTCTTGGTCGCAGCCTAACAACATATTCATTTGCTTGGTCAACATATCAACCTTTGTCGATAGATCAGTGGGATTATTTTGACATTATACAATCTATCTCTTGTCAACACATGAGATTTAGATGCCAAATCCAAGTTAGTTCGCCCCAGAGTTTCACTTTGTATCGAAGTTTGGTATAACTTCTCAAACAATGCCCACAATTCATCAGCTTCTTTTGTGGCACATGATCCACCACGATGCATCAATTATGCGTCTTCGTGAATCAAATTTCATTATAAAACTTTGGACCTGTTGCCACCTTGGAACTTGATGATTTGGACAACTCTTAATCAATTCCTTAAACGTTCCCAACATTCATGGAATGTTCCTGTAGGTTGTTGGGAAAAGAATTGAATCTTCTGAAGCAACTCAATGACTTTGGTCATGGGAAAATATTTTTTAAGAAACCGATTTGTAGCTCGCCTAACTCGAATAGATTGCGGTTCTAAAGAATAAAACCACGTTTTTGCCTTGTCCCTTAAAGAGAAAGGAAAGAGTCGGAGTTTAGCTATCTCATCAGTGACATTGTGGACTCAACATTTTGCATACCCCAAAGGAATTCATTTAGATGAACGTATGGATTTTCATTTGCTAACCCATGGAAAATTGGTAGCATTTGGATCTTCGCTGTTTTGAATTCATAGTGGTTTCCTGGAATGGGATCATGCATTATACATTCCTGATCCTCGTAAAAACCAGGATCATTATAATATTCGAGTGTTCTAGGGCCCTCATTGTAATTGTTATTCCCATCATTTCCATTATTTTCATTATTGCCATTATTGATATTCTGGTTGTTCCTATTCATTTCTTGCCTTTGATCAGCCATGGTATCAGTATGATGATACTGATTCCTTTGAATTCTGATTCTCCACAAGATCGTTCGATCTCAAGATTAAATGGTAGCGAGATGTGGGTGATGAGAACAGTAAAGCTCATACACCACGCTCACAAACAAAGATTAATGAATCCACAACAAACTCAAAATATTCAGCTTCAATCGATTAAAGCAAATATTTTCAATCGATTGACACAAGCGCACAATTTTTTTTTTTTTTTTTTTTTTTTTAAATTCGAATTTCAAAAATTAAAATTAAAAAAATTAAATTTTAAACCTAATGGCAATCCTACAAAATCTTATCTAAAAGAGAAAAATAAGGGAAAAAAATAAAAGATTCCTAAATTTCCTAAGGAAGGTATCCTAAATTTATAAACTTCCTAAAAAAATTAATAACTAATTTTAGAAAATTCTAGAATATCTAAAAGAGGAAAATAAGGAAAAAGAATCCTACTAAAATAAGAAGTCCTAAAAACCTAAACTTCCTAAAAGAGTCCTATACAAACTTACTTAAAAGAGAAAAATAAGGGAAAGAAGATTTTGTAAAGCAGAAATCCAAATATTGAAATTTTTTTTTTTTTTTTTTTTTTTTAAAATCCAAATTTCAAAAATTAAAATTCAAAATTCAAATTTAAAAAAAAAAAAAAAAAAAATCCGAATTTCAAAAATTAAAATAAAAAAATTAAATTTTAAACTTAATGGCAATCCTACAAAATCTTATCTAAAAGAGAAAAATAAGGGAACAAACTAAAAGATTCCTCAATTTCCTAAGGAAGGTATCCTAAATTTATTGCACAAGATCTATTGCAGTATGGCAAGAACAAAAGTGTCGAACCCACAGGGAAATCTTGAATTTTAATTAATTCTTTCAGAGATTTAAAAACGTCCCCAAGGAAGTACCAAAGGGCAGATTCAATTTAACCAAAAATTTATCACTTTTTCTAAATGCAAGAAAAATAAATTAATCTAAACAACTAATCGATGAATCTAAGAATAATATTTAAATAAGATCAAGAAATATGCTACCCTGCATTTGTACCCCCCCTTTCATTAAAGAATCATTCACACCATCACCATCATTCATTCATAAAAATGATTTGAAATAAAGTATGATCATCAATCCGGCATACCCTATCTAAAAACAATGACTCAGCCTATCATTGTGGTATGAGTCATGTAAGAAGCATAGCGTATCTCGTGATGTGTAGATCAAAACAATAAAAACATTAGACTATGGTATTAATCATAAATATGGGTACTTATCTGGGGATCGCATCTTTCCCGATCATCGATTTAAAGCCATCTTTGGTGTAGGATCTCCTTGTTCATTCAAAGTCATTCCTCTTTTTATTTCTTCTAAAAAATCTTTGGTTACAATGCCTTTTCCTAAATACAATCTATGCTTTCATGAACGTAAAGGAAAAACAATGCAAATCCTAGGTACAATCTACCCAGATCAATCCCTAGAAGAAGGAGAAAAGAAGAAGTTTTAAAAAGATGCCCAGAGCAGTCTAAAACCAAAAATAATAATGAATAAATAATCCTCTCAAAAAAACTCTCTCTAAAAAATCTCTAATTATTTCCTAAAAAAAAACTCGTCTAATTCCTATCTCTAATTCTTGCTCTAATATTTTGCTCTCCTTTTCGAAGTGTTTGATCCGCTTTAAATAGAGCCGAAGTTTCCCAGCCGCAGAGGTGTTCCAACTCGAAAATTTAGGGTCGATTAATTGACCCAATAGGGTCGATGCATCGACCTCCCAGATTTTCGTGAATTTCCGCCGAACTTTACATCAGACACTGCTTCAGTATTTCAGCCATAACGTTTTGTCCCGAACTCGGATTGAGGCGATTCTTGATCCGTTGGAAAGCTGACAAACAGATCTAAAACTTTTGTGTTTTAACAATTTCATAATTCGTCCGTCTTGAATGTCCAAATTGAGCTACAAGTCGCACTAAGTTCTCGATGACCCAAAGTTGCAGTGTTTTGACATTATTTTCAGAATTCTTGGGTCAAGTCAGACTTGGCTTGTATTTACCTGAAACACTTCAAATCTAATAATTCTTATCAGATAGCCTTCATCGGATAGCTAAATATAGGTATCTAGGGGTGAAATATCTTCATATTTCACTACTCATCACACCCCCAAACCTACACTTTGCTAGTCCTCGAGCAAAGCAAACTAAAGAAAATAAATGCCACTTTCGTAGGGAACACGATTGCAATCTTAGCGTGCAACAAGCCTTTTAAACCCCTAGGTCATCCCTAGTGGAGGAGTTGTGTCTCCTGAGGGTTTACAGTGAAGTTACCCACAAACTTCAATAAATTCCAAACCATCGGCAAAATTGAGTTTTCAAAACATGATTTTTTATAACATATATACCATTCAAAACTCAAAATCATTAATCAATTCAACATGCGAATCCTCAATTTTAAATAACAATATTATACTAATCATACTAGCATCCATTCAAATTAGTCTAATGCTCAAATCGTTAGATAACTCATCCATTCATGCTTACTCGTGAAGTGTGTGCATACCCAAACCCAAATTCATTCATCTCAGAACTAGTTCAAACGGAAAACCGCCGTCTGCTTGTTCAGACTCAATCCTCACTTTAGGTATACTTGAAAATCACCCGGCGATGGGTAAATGGGTAAGCTTTCGCATATGTGAGAGATCAATACAAAACAAGCAAAAAGGTCTCACATGATAACTGAAACACGATGTAATCAATGAACAAAATCAAATCTCATAAGAATAGATACTTGTATATCCTAAGTATGTCATACCAAGTGTCATAAGTATCATATATTTACTCTCCACAAGGCGCATCGGATCATGAAGGTCTTTTGTAGGGTTGTAATGGGGCTCAGGAAAGGGTAAGAAAGAAAGGGAATTGAGATTCAAAATTTCTGAGAAATCGGAAAAGAAACAAACTTCTGATTTTTCTATTTCTCTTCTTTTTCTTTTCTAATCTCTCACTATTTTTCTCAATATTTTTCTATTTTTCTCAACTTTCTTTTTCTTTTGAAGCACCTCATATTTTTCATTATTTTTCACAATTTTTTTTTTTCTCCCCCCTTTTTCTTTTATATTTTTGCCATACACTCTCAGTAAACACCACAACTCAGTATCTCTCCACTTACTCTCTTTTCGTTCATTTTCATCTCTCGTTCCTAATTTCTCAGAAATAAGAAGGGTAAACTAAATTTTTCGAGAAATGGTGAAGGGTTAAAGGTTAACGTGGCTTATCAAAGAATGTATAAAGGTAAATTTTCCAATAGGCTCAAAGGGGTACTAGAAGGATAAATTTATATGAGGTGGGGCATTTAAGCACAAACGAGCCAAAGATGGCCTTCAATCATGTCCTTAAAAGATGGTAACCTTGTCTATTTGTCTTGAGTAGATATACAGTACGTTCTAACACAATAATATGAATTTGATATCATGCAAAGTCACAAGTCAAAATAAAATATATGAGATTATGCAAGATAATTCGTATTCAAAGAAAACTCCGAGTTTATGTATTCACTCATCAACAACGGATATTTGGCTCTAAAGCTTCCTGGGTTTAGTCTCCACTAAGAACCTAAGATTCACCGTTCAAAATAGTTCATCGATTTCTAAATCTTAGCTTGGTATAAGTGTAAAAATTCTAAGCATGAATATCAAAATTACCCACAAAATATCACATTAAGCTTCATTATCCTAGATACAAGCATTCAAAATCTGACATCGATATTCTAAAAATTAAATTCACATGCATCATCAACTAAAGTTTGAAAACTATCGAAAAATAATTCATATATGATGGTTCAAAATTTATTTTTTATTTGTTATTTATTTTTTTATTTTTTTATATGAAGAAAAATAAGAAAGTGACACAAGATAGAGAATCATACCCCCAAACCTAAAAATGACAATGTCCTCATTGATTGAAATAAGTAGCACACCCCCAAACACATTGAAAAGTACCTCAACACAAAGATCAGTCGAGAATATGGTGCATAAAATTAGAACATGACCAAAAATAGATTGAAGGTAATGTGGCTATACTAATTTGGAAATTAAAACAACCTAAACTAAACTAAAACTAATATTCTAGAACTAACAAAAACAAAAATGAAAAACGAAAATAAATAAAACACCTTTGGGTTGCCTCCCGAGAAGCGGGAGTTTAAGTGTAATACTCGACCTCTTCATTGATCAAGAATCGATCACTAAGGTGCATTGCCTCAATTCTCATCTGGGTCATGGGCTCAAAACGATTTAAGACGCGTTGCCCATTCACTTTAAAAACTCGATTGTCCGTGAGACTGCGGATCTCAATCACACTATGCACACTAATAGAAACAACCTGATACAGGCCTTCCCATCTCGATTTCAGTTTTCCCGGGTGAAGCTTTAGTCTTGAATTAAATAGCCAAACCTTTTGCCCAATGTGAAACTCTTTCCGAGAAATTGACTCATGATGCAGCTTCTTATACCTTTCTTTGTACATCTTTGAGTTTTCATACGCACCATAGCGTAGCTCTTCCAATTCACTTAGCTGTAGCCTTCGATTTGATCCTGCTGCTTGCATATCGAAATTTAATCTTTTGATGGCCCAAAATGCTTTATGCTCCAATTCAACAGGAAGATGGCATGCTTTCCCGTAGACAATTCTGAACGGAGACATTCCAATTGGTGTCTTGAAGGCGGTACGATAGGCCCTGAGCATCGGAGCGGTTTGACGTCTCTTCTATCCGTCGTCACTAATCTTTTCTAAAATTCGTTTAATCTCTCGATTCGACACTTCCACACGACCACTAGTTTTGCGGGTGATACGGCGTTGCAACCTTGTGGGTGACGTCGTAATTCTTCATTAAAGTAGCAAAATGGCGGTTGCAGAAGTGCGAACCGCCATCACTAATGATCGCACGTGAAAACCCGAATCTATTAAAGATATTTTCCTTCAGAAATTTGACCACCACTTTGTGGTCATTTGAACGGGTTGCCACAGCTTGAATCCATTTGGATACGTAGTCAACAGCTACGAGAATATATGAATACCCAAAAGATGGGGGAAAAGGACCCATGAAGTCAATCCCCCAAACATAAAAAATTTCAACAATCAAAATCGGGTTAAGGGGCATCATATTCCGTTTTGAAATATTTCCGCATTCTTTGCAAAATTGAGCAGCATCACGAAAGATGGAGGGCCAGTAGAATCCACTTTGAAGAATTTTCTGTGCAGTCTTCTGTCCTCCAAAATGGCCTCCACAGGCTTCAGCATGGCAGAAATCGAGAACGCTAAGTTGCTCTTCTGCTGGTAGACATCTCCTGATGATTTGATCTGAACAGATCTTGAACAAATGTGGTTCATCCCAAAAATAGTATTTGATCTGGGAGAAGAAGAGGTTCTTATCATTCTTTCCCCATTCAGTAGGATTTTGCACCAAATAAATTCACGATATTGGCAAACCAAGGAACTTTCGTGGCGGTCGCGTCAATTGCCATTAATTTCTCATCCGGAAAAGTGTCCGGATGAGGTTCGTGTAACCAATTCTTCAAGCAAAATCTGAGACAAGTGATCACCACAACATTCTCGACTCCTTTTTATCGTTGATTTGAAATTAAACTCTTGAAGTAGCGAGAAATCCACTTCTTTGCTAACAAATATTTCAATGCGAGTGGTCTCGAAAAGACCACTATTTTTGATCCAAGCAAATAAGAACGAATTTATCGAGCATACACCACGCCTAATAGTTCTTTCTCGGTGGTGGTGTAATTGTGCATCGATCAATGTCTTATCGCATAATAAATTACGTGAGGTAATTTGTTCACCCTTTGCCCTAAAACAGCTCGAAGCGTAATCGGATGCATCACACATGAGTTCGAATGGGAGAGAATAATCCGTGGTTGGATTATTATTGGTGCATTTGATAAGAGTTCACGCAATTTTAAATGATTTCATGCAATGCTCATCAAATTCAAAAGGACATCTTTACCAAGCAAGGTACATAAAGGTTTAGCCACCTTGCTGAAATCCTTAATGAATCTTCTATAAAATCCAAAGATGCCCCAAAATGATCGAATTTGGCGAACACTCTTTGGTGGGGCAAATTGGCAATTAGGTCGACTTTGGCCTTATCCACTTCAATTCCTTCCTTGAAACAATATGCCCCAGAACAATTCCTTGTTGAACCATGAAATGGCTCTTCTCCCCCAAGAACAAGTTTAGAATCCACAACGCGTTGTAAAACTTGTGCGAGGTGATTCAAACAAGAACCAAAGCGTTTTCAAAACCGAGAAGTCGTCCATGAACACCTCGATGAATCTTGTCAATCATATCCGAAAATATGGCCAACATACATCGTTGGAAAGTAGCGTGCATTACATAAGCCGAATGGCATCCTTCGATATGCAAAAGTACCATATGGCATGTGAATGTCGTCTTCTCTTGATCGGTGGAAAAGCGGGCACTTGATTGTATCCGAATAACCATCAAGAAAGCAATAAAACTCTTGCCACCTAACTTCTCGAGGATTTGATCGATGAGCGGAAGGGAAAATGATCCTTTCGGTAGTTGTGTTCAATTTTCTATAATCAATGCACACCGCCATCGGTAGTTTCACGAGTAGGCAACAATTCTCCTTTGTGATTTCTTTCACGATGATTCCGGACTTTTTGGGACAATTTGGTGGACTAACCCATTCACTATCAATCGGATAGATGATTCCAGACATCGAGTAATTTAATGATTTCCTTTAAAGCGATTTCTTGCATGTTGGATTAAATTCGCCTCTGCGGTTCTCTCGATGGTTTACTCTCATCTTCCGGAGTATTTTGTGCATACATACCGATGGGTCAATCCTTTTAAATCAGCTAGAGTCTATCCGATAGCTTCGCTTGTGATCTAGAAGCACTTTCAACGTCATGCTCTTGTTCTTCAAACAACGTGGATGAAATTATCACCTAAACGCTTTCGTGGCCCCGTAAAAGCGTATTTGAGCGATCTGTGCAACCGCTTCAATTCCACGCTTGGTGGCTCCTCAATTGATGGAGTCGGTTCAGCTTTTACTTCAATGGGTAACGGTTTTATCTTAGTCACAACTTCACATAAGTTATCATATGGACATGATAAACTCAACCTCGTCTCTTCGGACCGCTCTTCCTTTGGATCCTTTTTCTTCATAGATGGCCAACAAAGCGGTTTCAAATTCTTCTTTGGTGAGCATTGATGGTAATGCTTCATCCACCACTTCGCCCATCTGATCGATGTAAAAACATTCAACCTCATCCTCGTTAGAGAAATGGTTCATCGCATGAAATATGTTCAATCTGACCTTCATGTTCTCAAAAGAAACGTCCATGACTCCCGTTCGACAATTAATGCAAGCGCTATGGTGAAACGGACGCCCAAGGATGATGGGGACTTGATTAAATTGATTTAACGTGGTTCCATGTCTAAAAACAATAAAGTCCTTTGGAAAGACAAACTTGTCTATTCCAACCAAAACATCCTCGATAATTCCCCTAGGTCTTCTTTTCCGACCTATCGCGATTGGAGTGTGACCGTCGTGGGTTTGCAATTCACCCAATCCGAGTTTCGTACATTGAGTATGGGATTAGATTCACACTTGCTCCCCAAATCCAATAGCGCTTTTCCAATTGGTTGCCCACCAATGACACATGGAGCAGTTGGAACTCGGGGTCTTTCAATTTTCATGGGGTTTCCAATTGTAATATTGAACTGACTTGATTAGTCGTGAACACTTTCTTGAAAATATGAGTCGTGCCTTTCGCTTACGAGTGCATAAATCTTTGAAAATTTTTGCATACTAAGGCACTTGTTTGATTGTTTCAAGCAATGGAAGATTTATCTTTACTTGCTTGAATGTTTAAAAAATTTCTTCCATTTTTGCTGGTCCCTTTCCCATTCTAGATGGAGGAGTTAGGCATTGAGGAATGGTGCCTTTGGGACATAAGGTGCAGTTCCATTTTTGATTCTTGTTCATGTCCTTGTTGGGCGGTTGAGGAGACTCATCTCTATTACTTTTCTTTTCCTTCTCTCTTCTTTTGCTCTTCTCTTTCTCTTTTCTTTCTCTTTCTCTGCTCTTTTCTCTCGATTTGTTTTCTTTCTCTTTTCGCTTCTCTTGCTTCATCTTTTTCCTCGATCGATTCCACATGCATTTCCACTTGATTATCAACTTCTTCCACTTCTCAAAGACCGTATGACTTTCAACTGTTGACTATTCGATGGTCCTGCATCAGGTGGTGCTTGACCTCGAGGATTGTTGATGGGTTGGCTAGGGAGCCTACCTTCCTCTCGTTGACTCAGCTGATTTGTCAGTTGACTAAATTGATCTATCATCATCTGTTGGAAAGCATGCATGCTTCGCATCACCTTTTCCTCCAAATCAGAATCTCTAGAAACGGTAGCTTGAGGTTGATTAAAATTCTGATTAAAATTCTGATTTTTTCAGTAATCGGAATTCGGATGGTAATAAGGAGGGTTCTGCTGGAAATTAGAATTCTGTTGGGTAGTGGGATTCTGTTGTGGGCGGAAATTTTGTTGTCCACCCATTGTGTTGGCTCTGTACTGCTGGTTTACCTGACCAGTTTGGTTCGAACCACCCCATCCTAAGTTGGGGTGATTTTTCCATTCCGGGTTATAGGTATTGGAGTATATGTTTCTACCCTGCCGTTGATAAGATTGAGTCAGATTCACCTCCTCTTGAGGAGTAGGTTCATCAGGGAATAATGACAGGGTAGAGGGGCACTCATTAGCCATATGACACAGGTGGTCACAAATTGAACACATGGGGGTGGAGCTTTAGCTTGCTTGGTAGCACTAACAACATATTCATCTGTTTGAACAACATATCAACCTTTGTTGATAGATCGAGGTATTATTGTTGACATTATACAATCCGTCTTTGTCAACACATGAGATTTAGATGCCAAATCCAAGTTAGTTAGCCCGAGTTTCACTTTGTATCGAGTTTGGTATAACTTCTCAAACAATGCCCACAATTCATCGACTTCTTTTGGCACAAGATCCACCACAAGATGCATCAACCATGCGTCTCTCTTGAGAATCGATCCATTGTAAAACTTTGGACTTGTTGCCACCTTGGAACCTGATAATTTGGACAACTCTTAATCAATTCCTTAAAACGTTCCCAACATTCATGGAATGTTTCAGTAGGTTGTTGGGAAAAGAATTGAATCTTGGCCTCTCAATGGACTTTGGTCATGGGAAAATATTTTTAAGAAACCGGATGTAGCTCTGCCAACTCTGAATAGATTACGGTTCTAAAGAATAAAACCACGTTTTGCCTTGTCTCTTAAAGAGAAAGGAAAGAGTCGAGTTTAGCTATCTCATCGGTGACATTGTGGACTCTAATCATTTTGCATACCCCATTGATTTCATTTAGATGAACGTGCGGATTTTCATTTGCTATCCCATGGAAAACTGGTAGCATTTGGATCATCGCTGAGTTGAATTCATAGTGGTTTCCTGGAATGGGATCATGCATTATACATTCCTGATCGTCGTAAAAACCAGGATGATTATAATATTCGAGTGTTCTAGGGCCCTCATTGTAATTGTTATTCCCATCATTTCCATTATTTTCATTATTGCCATTATTGATATTGTTATTCTCATTCTCTTGCCTTTGATCGCCATGGTATCGGTTTGTTGATATTGATTCCTCTGACTCTTGATTCTCTCTACAAGATCTTTCGATCTCAAGATTAAAGTGGTAGCAGATGTGGGTGATGAGAGCGAGTAAGCTCATACACAACACTCACAAGAGGTTGAAGAATCCACAAACTCAAAATTACTTCAAAAGCGATTTAAACAAAGATGATATTGTCAATATCTGAAAGATTTCTTCTTTTTTTTTTTTTTTTTTTTTTTAAATTCAAATTTTAAATTAATTTTATTCAAATTAAAATTAAAATTAAATTTAATTAATTAATTAATGAAATTTTTTTTTATCAAATTAAAATTAAAATTAATTTAAATTAAAATTTTTTTTTTTTTTAAATTCAAATTAAAATTAAAATTCAATTTAAATTAATTAAATAAATTAATTAAAATTAAAATTCAATTAAATTAATTAATTTTAAATTCGAATTAAAAATTTTTAATTTTTAATTTTTTTTTTAAATTAAATTCGAAAATTAAAAATTAAAATTGAAAATCTATAAAATCTTTCCTAAAAGAAAAATAAGGGAAGAATGAAAGATTCCTAAAATCTAAAACAAAAGTCCATTGAAAGTTAATTAAATTTAGAAAATCCTAAAAATATCTAAAAAGGAAAATAAGGAAAAAGTCCTACCAAATCTAAAATAAAGTCAAAAATCTCTCAAATTTCTAAGGAAGGTATTAAAATCTAAACTTCTAAAAGACTCATAAAATCTTATCAAGAGAAAAATAAAGGAAATAAATTTTAATAATTATTAAATTTTTTCAAAAGCAGAAAAATCCCTATCAAATTAATCAAATTTCAAATTTCCCGTGGTAAAACTTGATCGATTTAGAATGTAACCCTTGCAAGTGCAAGATCTATTGCGGTATGGCAAAACGAGAACCCACACGAAATCTTGAATTTTAATTAATTCTTTTAGAGATTTAAAAGCGTCCCAAGGAAGTACCAAAGGCGATTCAATTTTACCAAAATTTATCACTTTTCTAAATGCGAGAAAAATAAATTAATCTAAACAATTAATTCTTGATAAATCTAAGAACAATATTTAAAAATGAGATCGAGAATATGCTACCCAGTTATACCCTTTTCTATCATTAAAAGAATCATTAAATCATCATTCACCATCATTCATCTAGAAAAATGATTTGAAATAAAATATGATCATCAATCGGCATACCTATCTAAAAACAATGATTTCACTAACATTGCGGTATGAGTCATGTAAAAGCATAAGCGTATCTCATGATATTTAGATGACAATACATAATAGCTCTGAAGATCGACTCGTATCTAGCGATTAGTAATCAGATCAATAACAAAGCATTAAAATATTTTCAATCACACAAACTTTGAAAACGATTCCATGATAACAATAATATGGTATTAATCATAAACATGGGTACTTATCGGGGATCGCATCTTCCCGATCTCTTGATTTAGCGCTCATCTTTGGTGTTTGATCTCCTTCTTTCAAAGTCATTCCTCTTTTATTTCTTCTAAAAGATATTTGCAATTGTTTTCCTAAATACAATCTATGAATTTCTCGGAGAAAATAATGCAAATCCTAATATCTACTGAATCAATCCCTAGAAGAAGGAGAAGAAGTTTTGAAAAGATGAAGAAAATATTCCAAAAAGTGAAGAGCCCTAAAACTAAAAGAAAGAATGAATAATATTCTAATTGCAAAAAATAATAATCCTATCCTAAGAAACTCGTGGCTTCCTTTTTATAATAGCTAACCTAATACTCTCTCTCGATTGACATCTAAGAGTAATTTTCGTGAATTCCCTACTAGCTTTGCATCAGATCTGCTTCAGTATTTTTGCTCATAACTTTTGTACCGAACTCGGATTGAGGCGATTCTTGATCCGTTGGAAAGCTGACGACAGATCTACAACTTTTTATGTTTTAACAATTTCCTGAATCTGACGTCTTGAATGTCCAAATTGAGCTGCAAGTCGCACTAAGTTCTCGGTCACCCAAAGTTGCAGTGTTTTGACATTATTTTCGGGATTCTTGGGCTGTTTTAGAAACTTGGCTTGTATTTACGAAACACTTCAAATCTAATAATCTCATCAGATAGCCTTCATCGGACGCTAAATATAGGTATTTAGGGTGAAATATCATCATATTTCACTACTCATCCACACCCAAACCTACACTTTGCTAGTCCTCGAGCAAAGAATGATAGAAATATAAAATCAAATAACATCCTAAAATTTAAATGCCACTTTAAGTACCCCTAGGTGATCCCTAGTGGAGGAGTTGTGTCTCCGAGGGTTTGATTGAAGTTACCCTGACAAACTTCCAAAAATTTCAAACCATCGGTAAAATTGAGTTTTCAAAACATGATTTTATAACATATATACCATTCAAAACTCAAAATCATTAATCAATTCAACATGCAAATCCTCAATTTTAAATAACAATGTTATACTAATCATACTAGCATCCATTCAAATTAGTCTAATGCTCAAATCGTTAGATAACTCATCCATTCATGCTTACTCGTGAAGTGTGTGCATACCAAACCAAATTCATCCATCTAGAACTAGTTCCAAAGCGGAAACCGCCGGATCTGTTGTCTTGACTCAATCCTCACTTTAGGTATACTCTCAAAATAAAATCACTCCGATGATGGGTAAGTTTTAGCATATATGTGAGAGATCAATACAAAGCAAATAAAAAGGTCTCACATGATAAATGAAACACGATGCAATCAATGAACAAAATAAATCTCATAAGAATAGATACTTGTATATCCTAAGCATGTCATATCAAGTGTCATAAGTATCATATATTGACTCTCCACAGGCAAGATCGGATCATGAAGGTCTTTTGTAGGGTTGTAATGGGGCTCGGAAAGGAGTAAGAAAGAAAGGGAATTGTGATTCAAAATTTACGAGAAATCGGAAAAGAAACTAACTTCGATTTTTTTATTTTTATTCTCTTCTTTTCTTTTTTTTAATCTCTCACCATTTTTTTTTTTCAATATTTTCTTTTCTCATTCTTTCTTCTCTTTTGAATTTCCTTTTCTTGAAGCACCTCATTTTCATTCCTTTTTTTTTTTTTTTTTTTTTCTCTCCTTTTTTCTTTTATATTTTTGCCATACACTCTCGATTAAACACCTAACTCATTATCTCTCCACTTACTCTCTTTTTATCATTTTCATCCCTCGTTCCTAATTTCTCGAAATAAGAAGGGTAAAGCTGAATTTTCAGAAATGATGAAGGGTTAAAGGTTAATGTGGCTTATCAAAGAATGTATAAAGGCAAATTTTTCAATAGGCTCAAAGGGGTACAAGAATGATAGATCTATATGAGGTGGGGCATTAAAAGCACAAACGAGCCAAAGATGGCCATCAATCATATCCGTAAAAGATGGTAACCTTGCCTATTTATCTTGAGTAGATATAGTATGCGTTCTAACACAATAATATGAATTTGATATCATGCAAAGTCACAAGCCAAAATAAAATGTATGAGATTATGCAAGATAATTACGTATTCAAAGAAAACTCGAGTTTATGTATTCACTCATCAATGACGGATATTTGGCTCTAAAGCTTCTGGGTTTAGTCTCCACTAAGAACCTAAGATTCAACGTTCAAAATAGTTCATCGATTTCTAAATCTTAGCTTGGTATAAGTGCAAAAAATTCTAAGCATGAATTTCAAAATTCATCCACAAATTATCACATTAAGCTTCATTATCCTAGATACAAGTATTCAAAATATGACATCAATATTCTCAAAATTAAATTCACATGCATCATCAACTAAAGTTTGAAAACTATTGCAAAGTAATTCATATATGATGGTTCAAAATTTATTTTTATTTGTTATTTTTTTTTTTTTTTTTATGAAGAAAATCAAAAGAAAGTGACACAAGATAGATAATCATACCCCCAAACCTAAAAATGACAATGTCCTCATTGTTTGAAATAAGTAGGCACCCCAAACTGTTGAAAAGTACCTCAACACAAAGATCGGTCAAGAGAATATATGGGCATCAAATTAGAACATGACCAAAAATAGATTGAAGGTAATGTGGCTATACTAATTTGGAAATTAAAACAACCTAAACTAAACTAAAACTAATATTCTAGAACTAACATAAACAAAATAAAAACGAAAATAAATAAAACACCTTTGGTTGCCTCCGAGAGCATGAGTTTAAGTGTCGACCTCGACCTCTTCATTGATCAAGAATCGGATCACTAAGGTGCATTCGCCTCAATCTTAAAAGGGTCATCGGCTCAAACCATTGGTTTGAGTCTTTGCCCATTCACTTTGAAAACTCGATTGTCCTGAAGGCTTTGATTTCAATGCACACTATGCTCACTAATGGAAACAACAGCAGCCTTCCCATCTAGATTTCAATTTCCCGGGATGAAGCTTAAGTCTTGAATTGAATAACCAAACTTTTGGCCAACATGAAACTCCTTAGAAATTAATTGATCGTGCAACTTTTTGTACCTTTCCTTGTACATCTTTGAAGTTTTCATACGCATCGTGGCGTAACTCTTCTAATTCACTCAAGCTGTAACCTTGATTGATCCCTGCTTGCATATCGAAATTAAATCGTTTGATCGCCCGAATGCTTATGCTCCAATTCAACGGGAAGATGACATGCCTTCCGTAGACAATTACGAGGAGACATTCCAATTGGTGTCTTGAATGCGATGCGATAGGCCCACAAAGCATCGGATAGCGGTTTGACCAATCTCTTCTATCCGTCGTCCGTCTTTTCTAAAATTAAGCTTGATTTCCCGGTTAGACACTTCCACGACCACTAGTTTGTGGATGAGTGCAGCGTGCAACCTTTGTGAGTGACGTCGTACTTCTTCATTAAAGTGGCAAAATGGCTATTGCGAAAAATCGAACCGCCATCACGATGATTGCTCTTGGGATCCGAATCGGTTAAACACATTTTCTCGAGAATTTGACCACAACCTTTGTGATCATTTGATCGGGTTGCCACGACTTCAATCCATTTGGAGACATAGTCAACGACCACTAGAATATGAATACCCAAAGGATGGGGAAAAGGACCCATAAGTCAATCCCCAAACATAAAAATTTCAACAATCGAATTGGATTAAGGGCATCATATTCCGTTTGAAATATTGCCAAGTTATTGACATCGTTGGCATTCCTTGCAAAATTGAGCGTCACGAAGATTGAGGGCGGTAGAATCCGCTTTGAAGGATTTTACATGCGGTCTTACGTCCTCAAAATGGCCTCCACAGGCCCGATGGCAAAAATTTAGGGCCGCTAGTTGCTCCTCTTCCGCACATCTCCCAATGATCGTCTGAGCGAAATTTAAACAAATATGGTTCATCCCAAAATAGTATTTTATTTGGGAGAAAAGATTCTTATCATTCTTACCCCACTTCGGTGAGGATTACGCGATAACCGGATAATTCACGATGTTAGCAAACCATGGAACTTTTGGCTACATCAATTGCCATCAAATGTTCATCCGGAAATGTGTCACGGATGGTCTCGGTATAGATGATTCTTCAGAATTCTGAGACAATGATCGTACAACGTTCTCAACCCCTTTTTATCTTTAATCTCAAATTGAATTCTTGGACGAAGAGGATCCAGCGGATCAATCGGTTTAGCATCCTTCTTTGCTAAAAGATATTTCAAAGCAGAGTGGACTGAAAAGACCACTATTTTTGATCCAAGCAAATAGGAAGCGAAATTTGTCGAGCATACACCACAGCTAACAATTCTTTCTCAGTGGTGGTGTAATTAAGCTGTGCATCGATCAATGTCTTACTGACATAATAAATTACGTGAGGTAATTTGTTCGCCCTCTGCCCTAAGACAGCTCCAATCGCGTAATCAGATGCATCGCACATGAGTTCGAATGATAAAGAGTAATCCGGTGATTGGATTATCGGCGCATTTGATAAGAGCTCGCGCAATTTCAGAAATGCTTTTCGACAGTCATCATCAAAATTAAAAGGAACATCTTTGCCAAGCAAGGTGCACAATGGTTTAGCCACCTTGCTAAAATCCTTAATGAACCTTTTATAAAATCCTGCATGACCCAAAAATGATCGAATTTGTCGAACACTCTTTGGTGGTGGCAGATTGGCAATTAGGTCGACTTTGGCCTTATCCACTTCAATTCCTTTCTTTGAAACAATATGTCCCAACACGATTCCTTGTTGAACCATAAAATGGCTCTTTTCCCAGCTAAGAACAAGCTTTGAGTCCACACAACGTTGCAACACTTGTGCAAGGTGATTCAAGAATGAACCAAATGTCTTCCCAAAAATAGAGAAATCGTTCATGAACACCTCGATGAATTTGTCAATCATATCAGAAAATATGGCCAACATACATCGTTGAAAGTGGCGGAGCATTACATAAGCGAATGGCATCCTTCGATATGCAAGCGTACCATATGGCATGTGAATGTTGTCTTTCTTGATGATCGGTGGAAAAAGCGGGCACTTGATTGTATCGAATAACCATCAAGAAAGCAATAAAACTCTTGCCCATTAACTTCTCGAAGAATTTGATCAATGAGCGGAAGGGAAAATGATCCTTTTACGGTGGCGTGTTCAATTTCTGATAATCAATGCACACCGCCATCCGGTGGTTTCACGGTGGGGACCAATTCTCCTCGTAGTTTCTCCTTCACGGTGATTCCGGACTTTTTGAACAATTTGGCTGGACTAACCCATTCACTATCGAGATCGGATAGATGATTCGGCATCAAGGAGTTTAATGATTTCCTTTAAAAGCGACTTCTTGCATGTTGGATTAAGTCGCCTCTGTGGTTCCTCGATGGTTTACTCTCATCTTCCGTATGTATTTTATGCATACATACCGATGGGTCAATCCCTTTGAGATCGGTGAGGTCCAACGATGGCTTCCTTGTGCTCTTCGAGCACCTTCAACAACTCATTTCTTGTTCTTCCAACGTGGATGAAATTATCCTTGGAAGTGTTTCGAGGTCTCGAAAAGCATATTTGAGGATTAGAATTGTTTCAATTCCACAATTGGTGGCTCCTCAATTGATGGAGTCGGACACTTCCTTACCTCAATGGGTAATGATTCTATCTTAGTCACAACTTCATAAGTTATCATCTTGACATGATGAATTTGACTTTTCTCTTTGTTGCTTCTCTTTCAAGCCCTTTGTCTTCATAGATGGCCAACAAAGCGGTTTCAAATTCCTCTTTGGTGAGCATTGATGGTAATGCTTCATCCACCACTTCATCCATCGATCGATGTAAAACATTCGACCTCATCCTCGTTAGGAAATGGTTCATCGCATGGAAATATATTCAATCGACCTTCATGTTTCCCAAAAAAGCGTCCATGACTCGTTCGACAATTAATGCAAGCGTTTGGCGATGGCGAAAGCGGGACGTCCAAGGATGATGGGGACTTGATTAATTGATTTAACGGGTGGTTCCATGTCTAAAACAATAAAGTCCTTTGGAAAGACAAACTTGTCTATTCCAACCAAAACATCCTCGATAACACCCTAGGTCTTCTTTCGATCTATCTGCGATTTGGTGACCGTCGTGGGTTTGCAATTCACCCAATCCGAGTTTCTCATATATTGAGTATGGGATTAGATTCACACTTGCTCCCAAATCCAATAGCGCTTTCAATTGGTTGCCCACCAATGACACATGGAGCAGTTGGAACTCGAGGTCTTTCAATTTTCGTGGGGTTTCCAATTGTAATATTGACCCGACTTGATTAGTCAAGAACACTTTCTTGGAAATGATAGTCGTGCCTTTCTCCTACGAGTGCATAAATCTTTGAAAATTTGCATACTCGAGGCACTTGTTTGATTGTTTCAAGCAATGGAAGATTTATCTTTACTTGCTTGAATGTTTAAAATTCTTCCATTTTCTTGGTCCCTTTCCCATTCTAGATGGAGGAGTTAGGCATTGAGGAATGGTGCCCTTTGGGACATAAGGTGCGAGTTCCATTTTGATTCTTGTTCATGTCCTAGTTGGGAGTTGGGGAGACTCATCCTCTATTACTTTTTTCTTTTCCCTTCTCTCTTCTTTGCTCTTTCTCTTTCTCTTTTCTTTTCTCTTTCTCTGTTCTTTTCTCTGATTTGTTTTCTTTCTCTTTTGCTGCTTCTCTTGCTTCATCTTTTTCCTGATCAGATTCCACATGCATTTCCACTTGATTATCAACTTCTCTTCCACTTCTCAGCACCGTAACAGCTTTCAACTGTTGACTATTCGATGGTCCTGCATCAGGTGGTGCTTGACCTCGAGGATTGTTGATGGGTTGGCTAGGGAGCCTACCTTCCTCTCGTTGACTCAGCTGATTTGTCAGTTGACTAAATTGATCTATCATCATCTGTTGGAAAGCATGCATGCTTCGCATCACCTTTTCCTCCAAATCAGAATCTCTAGAAACGGTAGCTTGAGGTTGATTAAAATTCTGATTAAAATTCTGATTTTTTCAGTAATCGGAATTCGGATGGTAATAAGGAGGGTTCTGCTGGAAATTAGAATTCTGTTGGGTAGTGGGATTCTGTTGTGGGCGGAAATTTTGTTGTCCACCCATTGTGTTGTTGGCTCAGATCACGGGTTTACTGACCAGCTTATTCGAACCACCCCATCCTAAGTTGGGGTGATTTTTCCATTCCGGGTTATAGGTATTGGAGTATATGTTTCTACCCTGCCGTTGATAAGATTGAGTCAGATTCACCTCCTCTTGAGGAGTAGGTTCATCAGGGAATAATGACAAGGTAGTGGGGCACTCATTAGCCATGTGACCTGGGTGGTCACAAATTGAACACACAGTGGGGGTGACAGGAGCTTTAGCTTTCTTGGTCGCAGCTAACAACATATTCATTTGCTTGGACAACATATCAACCTTTGTCGATAGATCAGAGGTATTATTTTTGACATTATACAATCTATCTCTTGTCAACACATGAGATTTAGATGCCAAATCCAAGTTAGTTCGCCCCAGAGTTTCACTTTGTATCGAAGTTTGGTATAACTTCTCAAACAATGCCCACAATTCATCAGCTTCTTTTGTGGCACATGATCCACCACACGATGCATCAATTATGCGTCTCTCTTCAGGAATCAGCCCATTATAAAAACTTTGGACCTGTTGCCACCTTGGAACTTGATGATTTGGACAACTCTTAATCAATTCCTTAAAACGTTCCCAACATTCATGGAATGTTTCAGTAGGTTGTTGGGAAAAGAATTGAATCTTCTGAAGCAACTCAATGACTTTGGTCATGGGAAAATATTTTTTAAGAAACTGACGGTGTAGCTCTGCCCAACTCTGAATAGATTGCGGTTCTAAAGAATAAAACCACGTTTTTGCCTTGTCCCTTAAAGAGAAAGGAAAGAGTCGGAGTTTAGCTATCTCATCAGTGACATTGTGGACTCTGAACATTTTGCATACCCCAGTGAATTCATTTAGATGAACGTGCGGATTTTCATTTGCTAACCCATGGAAAATTGGTAGCATTTGGATCATCGCTGATTTGAATTCATAGTGGTTTCCTGGAATGGGATCATGCATTATACATTCCTGATCCTCGTAAAAACCAGGATCATTATAATATTCGAGTGTTCTAGGGCCCTCATTGTAATTGTTATTCCCATCATTTCCATTATTTTCATTATTGCCATTATTGATATTCTGGTTGTTCCTATTCATTTCTTGCCTTTGATCAGCCATGGTATCAGTATGATGATACTGATTCCTTTGAATTCTGCGATTCTCTCCACAAGATCGTTCGATCTCAAGATTAAATGGTAGCAGATGTGGGTGATGAGAACGAGTAAAGCTCATACACCACGCTCACAAACAAAGATTAATGAATCCACAACAAACTCAAAATATTCAGCTTCAATCGATTAAAGCAAATATTTTCAATCGATTGACACAAGCGCACAATTTTTTTTTTTTTTTTTTTTTTTTTAAATTCGAATTTCAAAAATTAAAATTAAAAAAATTAAATTTTAAACCTAATGGCAATCCTACAAAATCTTATCTAAAAGAGAAAAATAAGGGAAAAAAATAAAAGATTCCTAAATTTCCTAAGGAAGGTATCCTAAATTTATAAACTTCTTAAAAAAATTAATAACTAATTTTAGAAAATTCTAGAATATCTAAAAGAGGAAAATAAGGAAAAAGAATCCTACTAAAATAAGAAGTCCTAAAAACCTAAACTTCCTAAAAGAGTCCTATACAAACTTACTTAAAAGAGAAAAATAAGGGAAAGAAGATTTTGTAAAGCAGAAATCCAAATATTGAAAATTTTTTTTTTTTTTTTTTTTTTTAAAATCCAAATTTCAAAAATTAAAATTCAAAATTCAAATTTAAAAAAAAAAAAAAAAAAAAATCCGAATTTCAAAAATTAAAATAAAAAAAATTAAATTTTAAACTTAATGGCAATCCTACAAAATCTTATCTAAAAGAGAAAAATAAGGGAAAAAAATAAAAGATTCCTAAATTTCCTAAGGAAGGTATCCTAAATTTATAAGTATTACCCTTGCAAGTGCACAAGATCTATTGCAGTATGGCAAGAACAAAAGTGTCGAACCCACAGGGAAATCTTGAATTTTAATTAATTCTTTCAGAGATTTAAAAACGTCCCCAAGGAAGTACCAAAGGGCAGATTCAATTTAACCAAAAATTTATCACTTTTTCTAAATGCAAGAAAAATAAATTAATCTAAACAACTAATTATTGGTGAATCTAAGAATAAAATTTAAATAAGATCAAGAAATATGCTACCCCAGTTTTGTAGCTCCCCATTCATTAAAGAATCATTCACACCATCACCATCCTTCATTCATTTAAATGATTTGAAATAAAGTATGATCATCAATCCGGCATACCCTATCTAAAACAATGACTCAAATTTATCATTGTGGTATGAGTCATGTAAGAAGCATAGCGTATCTCGTGATGTGTAGATCAAAACAATAAAAACATTAGACTATGGTATTAATCATAAATATGGGTACTTATCTGGGGATCGCATCTTTCCCGATCTACTGATTTAGCCGCTCATCTTTGGTGTAGGATCTCCTTGTTCATTCAAAGTCATTCCTCTTTTTATTTCTTCTAAAAAATCTTTGGTTACAATGCCTTTTCCTAAATACAATCTATGCTTTCATGAACGTAAAGGAAAAACAATGCAAATCCTAGGTACAATCTACCCAGATCAATCCCTAGAAGAAGGAGAAAAGAAGAAGTTTTAAAAAGATGCCCAGAGCAGTCTAAAACCAAAAATAATAATGAATAAATAATCCTCTCAAAAAAACTCTCTCTAAAAAATCTCTAATTATTTCCTAAAAAAAAACTCGTCTAATTCCTATCTCTAATTCTTGCTCTAATATTTTGCTCTCCTTTTCGAAGTGTTTGATCCGCTTTAAATAGAGCCGAAGTTTCCCAGCCGCAGAGGTGTTCCAACTCGAAAATTTAGGGTCGATTAATTGACCCAATAGGGTCGATGCATCGACCTCCCAGATTTTCGTGAATTTCCGCCGAACTTTACATCAGACACTGCTTCAGTATTTCAGCCATAACGTTTTGTCCCGAACTCGGATTGAGGCGATTCTTGATCCGTTGGAAAGCTGACAAACAGATCTAAAACTTTTGTGTTTTAACAATTTCATAATTCGTCCGTCTTGAATGTCCAAATTGAGCTACAAGTCGCACTAAGTTCTCGATGACCCAAAGTTGCAGTGTTTTGACATTATTTTCAGAATTCTTGGGCTGTTTTCTGCACTTGGCTTGTATTTACCTGAAACACTTCAAATCTAATAATTCTTATCAGATAGCCTTCATCGGATAGCTAAATATAGGTATCTAGGGGTGAAATATCTTCATATTTCACTACTCATCATGTATCTAATATGATATATTTATTAAATATATAAATGGAAGTTTGCTTGACAACAAGTCTCCATCAATTGACGAGAGTACTCTTCCCTTGTCTTTTCTTTCTTACCTTATTTTTTGGCTAAGATCTTTTGTGAAGCCTTAATGCATGCACTTTATTCAAATCAACATAAAGATAGAATTTCTATGGGATAAGATGTGCAGCCAGCAGTACATTCACTTAATCTAGGAGTGCATAAACGCATATACTGAGACCATCAAATCTAGTGTTTTGATGGTATTAGATCCACTGTCTCGATGGCGTTAGATTCATTCAGAGATTCCATCATGATTTATGATGCTACATAAGGAACCGGTCTCACCTATTATTGTATTGTGTTAGACACCTATTATTTTATTTCATTAGATGACCACTTTCTGGAGTGTGAGTTACTTATGGCTGCTGAGCACAATAGTGGAGAAACCAATGATCGGTGAGTTCGATACTCCCAAAACAATTAAACGCCACCAATATCTTCCTTCCCAAAATAGGAAGCAAAATTACTAAGCCATCCCTTGCTCTATATATATGTATACATATATCTGGGGCTGGATTTATAGGACCCGCAGCCCTTTTGTGCTTTTTTTCTTGGGCGGGTTACGATCCATGCGCTATCAGTAGCACTCGGGAAATCGGGTCCGATTTGACCAAGACTGGGAATACAATGGATTAAACTAAAGCCCAACACATATATGAGGATGTTTAGATTAGGTGCAGTTTCAGGCAAGTTTTATTTTTATGATTGGCCCACCTTGCATGGAAGCCTTTATAAAAATCCGGACAGGTGATTTATCTTCTATATTAACTTGATTGATTGGGAAAAACTAATGAATGCCAAAATCAAAGAGTCGGGCTGGGATAAAATAAATTTCGGGGATCGGCCCAACCAAACGCCGACAATGCCGGTGATAGCTTGCCCGTGCCAACTATTATAGTTGGACGTTTTGAAGAATTTTACCTGACATGATTAATTTGGTGCAACCACCCCCTTGGCACCATTAGATTTAAATAAAATAGGTTCAAGTTGGACCTTGTGGGCCCAACCCAAGAAATAGAGCCGGGATGGACCATCTCCGCAAAATGAAATTCTCGAGACATCTAACGATTCAGAACTCGAGAAATCGACACATAAATCAAGAAATTTGACCTTCTTTTGGAAACTAGCAATCATGTAAGGATTGACCGTTCGATCTGAGGGCTTAGAAGATGAAATAGTTTAGACCCAAAGACTTGACACCTTAAAAGTATCCTCCTTAAGTATCTGATGGTTCAAGTGAGCGAAACCTGATCATCACATAGTAGGTACACTAAGTGTGCACATGACTCCTAAATCTTGCGAAACGTTGACCGGAGGATCTAGTGTGCTTGAGGTCGAATCAGGATCGGGACAAAAGAATCAACCTTAGATAAAATTTTATCGTCTAACCATCAAATGGTTCAGATTAGATGAGAGATGACTCTAAGCTCATGTCTTCTTATTTTAGCCTTAGGTGCCACATGAAATAATTCCATGAGTTCCCTTTGACCCTTAATTTTTGAGAATCAAGGCCCAACTGGCCCATAGGACCAACTTCAAAACGATCTCAATAGTAACTCAATGTAATCTAATGGATCAGAAAGTGTCACTAAAATTTCTAGGACGCGCTTTGAGGCTCACAAATTGGAAAATTTAGTGAGGGATATTAACCCTTGTATAACTAGGCTAAGTGGATCATTTGACTGCCACATTGACCCACTCTTAGGTCAAATTAGTAAAAGGTGTCGATACAGAGACTGCACAAATATTAGGAAACTTTAAAAATAGAAGGCCCGATTAGTAATCTGACGGCCCATGAAGGTTTCTCCAAAATTTTTGTATGAAATATCTGTTATTTTCGAATTTAAATTATTATTTTATATTTACAAGTACATAAGGTATATGAAATAGTTACTTTTGGCCAAGATAGTCCTTTCATTATATGGCATGCACTACATAGAAAAATCACGATAGGGCATACGCATAATTAAAAAGAAATAAGCTATGTCACACGACTTTTAAGCCTTCGTCATGGTGGGGTTCCCGTCACGGTCACGTGGAACTTAGAATGTAGGCATCCATGTACGGATGCAGCACCTCTATGGGAGTATGGGTTGTCACACGAAGTACATCCAGGTTACTACGGAACCCGTCCCTTGGAAAGCGTGATTTTGTGAATCTTATCGCACCGTGGCTCACTTCAAATTAAGTTTTCAGCAAACAATAAGAAATGGTATGTAAGATAAGGTAAGCTACGAATACGGATAACTAAGTTACGTTGTGAAGGCCAGCAAAATACAAATTAAGTTTCTACACATGCCATGTCTTGCGTGCCACCGCAAGATCCAACGTTTACAGCCAAGACGGGTCTTAAGGACAATACGATACGACAGTATCCCGAATGTAAGGGGACACTGATTTAAAAGCATGCAACCTCATCGGGCTGGATGATGGTATACTTTATGATATGGAGGTTAGGTGGTTATCTACACGTGGACCTCGCGTGATAGGCTCGAGCAGCGGCCCTGGCACAGGTCGTATACGTAAATTAAGTAAGATGTGAAGTACATTGTGTAGGCGTATAGAGCAATATTAAGTTTTAAGATATGCTACATAGGAAAGGTCGACAAAGCAGACACAAAAAGATATTAGAACTTGATGCATCATATTCATTTTATGTTATGTCAGGTCTTTTCATTTATGTTACTTCTTTTCTTTCTATGCTATATTTTTCAGTTTTGTTATGATAGATATGAGATCTTAGATATTTTTGGTAATCATTTATAGCTGTTTGGTTTATTTCAAAATGTACCGCAACTCAAGCGATTTCACACACGATCACCTAGATATTTTATGGTGGATCGATTGTGCAACCTGCTGATTTTACGTGACTGAGTAAACTCACCCCCTCCCCAAAACTAACAGTTGCAGGTGAGAACTCTGATTTTTCCATCACTGAGGATAGGGATGCTGCTGTTCCTGATGCGATTCATGAGAGTGAAGACGTTGTCTACCATCTGGACGAGGGAATAGATCCGGCGGACTACTTTGAGCATTGAGAGATTCTTTAGTCATAGTTTTATTATTTTCATGGGAGATTTGTTATTAGATACTTTTATTTTTCAGCACCAATTTTGGGTTTGCGTTGGGACTGTTTTATTCTACGTAAAACCTCTGCTTGCTTTCGATTATAGATGCGTGGTTAGGATTTATCACTTAATTAACATCATCTACGTTTTCCGCTGTTGTTTTCTTGAATCATTTATTTTTAAATGATACTATTAAATGCCTTAATCCATATGCTAAATCGATATAAGAATTATATGTATGTCCGGTTATCGCCTTAACAAGAGTGCGGTGTCATAACACGGAATTCTAGGCCCTTGAGGTCGGGTAAGGATTCTGGGTCGTGACAGAGTTGGTATCAGAGCCTAGGCTTTACTTCCTTTTGGTACTATGTCGTATGAATTTACTAACATACGACGTTTTGTGGAATCAGGACTTAATGGCTCCACGACGCAGAGAAACTAATGGCTCTCAAGTGAATGAGGCCTCATCACATGAAGGTCCTCAAGAATCTGAAGCGATGCGCCTATTACGTGAGATGGCGACTACTTTTAGTCAACAGATGACTCAGCTGACGCAGTCACACCAGCAGGAAAGGACTCAGTTACTGCACGAGATGGAAGTGCAAAGGGAGCAGCAAAGGTAGGCCATCCAAGAGCTTGTCAATCAACGCCAGCCTTCTCCTCGGCAGGAAATTCTACCCTATGCACCCACTGGATTCCAAGTATTAGAACTCAACCTCCCTATTTCCATGGTCACTCGACCCAAAGATTGATAAGTACAATCGAGAAATTCTTCGAATCTCTTCACCTGCAGAACACGAAAAAGGTAAAGTGGGCGTTTTACCTAGACTAAGAAGCGAATCGGTGGAAAGCGAAAGAGAGTCGCAAATCAAACAATGAAGAGGAATGGACTTCGCAGTTCAGAATGCTTACTTCACAAAGTATATCTCTGCAGCACTGTGGCTCAAGAAGAAGGAATTCATTGACCTACGACAAGGGAATATGGATGGCGAATATGAGGCCAAATTTGACCAGCTTATCTAGATTTCTTTGAATCGATCGCGCAGGCGATAAGCGCTTTGCATTTTAGAACGGCTTGCGACCCTTCTTTCGTGAGAAGTTAGCTGCTATGAAGATTGAAACATATGGAGAACTCGTAGAACGTGCCCAAATCCAAGAGAGAGAGTCGGGAGAAATGGTGAACCGAAAAGTTGCTAGAATTGAGGCTCAGAAAAGCAAGGCGGTCCAGCGAGCCTCTTTTGTTCCTCAGAGGCCGACACCTACCTCCTATCAGAGGTTTCAGCCCTACACTAACCCTCAAGTGAATAAAAAGCCTCGATTCCTATCTCAACAAACTCAACCAACCACTACCTTCCAATCGAGAAACATCATGCCCCCTTCACACCAGCCACAGGGAAGTTATGTACCGTTCGAGTCGTACCCTAAGTGCAACAAGCGACATCGACCGGGTGTGTGCATGCAAGGCACCGGAAAATGCTACAACTGTGGAAAGGAAGGACATATTGCTAGGGAATGTCGGGAGAAACCTCAAGGCCTACAAGCGAGGCCTTTGAACCAAGGACGGGTATTCGCACTGTCACAAAAGGACACCCTGGCTAGTGACGAAGTGATCCAAGGTATGCCTGTCTAGTAGAAGTTACTATTTCAATTATTAGCATAGCTTATTAAATTTAAAAGTCTGCATAATCAATATAAGATCAATAATATTCTTAATCTCATATCGTATAAACAGGTAATTTATTGGTCATCCACCCAGAGAATACTAATAGGCACTTAGCTCTTGCACTCATAGATTCGGGTTCTACACACTCTTTTATTACCCCAGGATTCGTGTCAGAAATACGAACTATACCTACACCCCTGGAGAAGAAACTGGTAATTTCAACGCCGTCAGGAAGCAATTTGATGGCTACCCTGGTATGCCGAAATACTATCATAAACATCAAGGGTCATGAACTCCCAGTAGATCTCATCGTGTTAGACTTTCAGGATTTCGATATCCTATTGGGCATGGATTGGCTAGCCACTTACCACGCCACGGTGGACTGTTTCTCTAAAGTGGTCACCTTCCAACCACTCGGAGAGTCTCCATTCAGATTTCGGAGAATTAAAACGAAGGGCGCACCTTTATTGGCAGCATTAGACGAAGAGAAAGATAAGACGGTTGATCCTACAAAAATTCCAGTCGTCGGAGACTTCGTCGACGCATTTCCTGAGGACTTACCGGTGTCCCACCCGACCGAGAAATTGAGTTCAAGATCGATATCATCCCAGGGACCGCTCCAATCGCCAAGGCACCATACCGGATGGCTCCTGCAGAATTAAAGGAATTGGAGATACAGCTCAAGGAGCTGTCAGAAAAGAAATTTATCAGACGAAGTCAGTCGCCATGGAGAGCCCCAGTGCTCTTCGTAAAGTAGAAAGACGGTTCGATGAGGCTATGCATCGATTATCGTCAGTTGAATAGCGTAACCATCAGAAATCGATACCCCCTCCCCCGTATCGATGATTTGTTCGACCAGCTCCAAGGTGCCAAGTGTTTTTCTAAGATTGACCTTAGATCGGGTTATCATCAATTGAAAGTGAGGGACGAGGATATTCCAAAGACAGCTTTCGCTTGCAAGAATGGATTGTACGAGTTCTTAGTCATGCCCTTCGGACTAACAAATGCACCGTATTCATGGACTGATGAATCGGTATTCAGCAATATCTTGATGAATTCATCATTGTGTTCGTAGATGACATCCTCATTTACTCACGATCGGAGAAAGAACATGAAGAACACCTCCGCCTCACTTTGCAGACACTTCATGATCACCAATTATATGCTAAACTTAGCAAGTGTGATTTCGCTCAAACAAGTAACCTTTCTAGGGCATGTGATATCTGCGGAAGGTATTCGTGATCCAACAAAATTGAGGCAAATGATCAATTGGTGCACCAAAAGCGTTACTAAAATAAGGAGTTTCTGACTCGCAGTTACTATCGGTTGGGATTCTCTCGAATTGCTCTACCCCTTACAAGCCTTACTAAGAAGAACACAAAATTTGTATGGTCAGATGAGTGTGAAAGAAGTTTTCAGGAGTTGAAGAAGAAGCTTACTACAGCACCAGTTCTAACCTTACCCTCTAATACAGACAAGGGTAAATTTGAATTATTCACCGACGTATCTCGCCAAGGACTTGGTTGTGTACTGCAACAAGATAGGAGGGTCGTTGCATACGGGTCAAGACAACTGAAGCCACATGAGAAAAACTACCCAATTCACAACTTAGAATTGGCAGCAGTCATTTTCGCTCTCAAATTGTGGCGACTCTACCTCTATGGTGAAACGTTCAAAGTATATACTGACCATAAGAGCCTCAAGTACCTCTTCTCATAAAAAGATTTGAACCTCAGACAATGCAGATGGGTCGAGTACATGAAGGATTACAATTGTTCGATTAATTATCACCCTGGTAAAGCGAACGTCGTCGCTGACGCACTCAGTAGAAAAACGTCAGGATTTTTGGCCCGATTAAAAACTTCGAGGACCCTCGATGAACTAGCAGAAGAAGATTTTTATCTCCAAAAGATCGAAGAAGGTGTATATCTGGCGAAAATTCTGATAAATCCATTTATCGTAGATAAAATCAAGGAGTTGCAGCGAACAGATCCAGAAATTCTACGAATCATTAAGGCCATGTATAAGGAATCAAAACCTGATTTTAGTCTCAGAGAAGATGGAGCATTACTCTTTAGACGGAGATTGTACGTACCTAATGACCCTAAGGTTAAAAAGGAAATACTCGATGAAGGTCACAAATCAGGGTACTCAGTACACCCAGGCAGCACTAAGATGTATCGAAATTTGAAGAACTGGTATTGGTGGCCGAACATGAAGCGAGAAATAGCCGAATATGTATCAAAATGCTTAGTGTGCCAACAGGTCAAAGCAGAGCACCAAAAACAGGCCGGTTTCATTCAACCCTTACCCATTCCGGAATGGAAGTGGGAAAATATATCAATGGACTTCATCGTTGGCCTGCCAAAAACGTTGAAGAAGAACGATGCCATTTGGGTAATAGTCGACAGATTAACAAAGTCTGCACATTTCTTACCTTTTAAAACGACTGCAGATGGAGAAAAACTTGTAGAGACTTACTTGAAGGAAATCGTGAAATTGCACGGTGTGCCAGTAAGCATCGTGTCCGATAGAGACTCGAAATTCACCTCAAAATATTGGACTACCTTCCAAACAGCCTTGGGGACTCGCTTGGATTTCAGTACTGCCTTCCATCCGCAAACTGACGGACAAACCGAAAGGGTTAACCAAGTAGTCGAAGATATGTTGAGAGCTTGTATGCTAGACTTCCGAGGGAATTGGGATGATCACCTCCCTTTGATCGAATTCTCCTATAATAATAGCTACCAGGCAAGCATCGGAATGTCTCCTTTCGAGGCGTTATCGAGAAGTTGTAGAACACCTTTGTGTTGGGATGAAGTCGGAGTGAGAAAGATGCTTGGACCCGAACTAGTTCAAACCACGACTGAAAAAGTCAAGCTAATACGCGAACGGCTTAGAATCGCCCAGGATCGTCAAAGGAAGTATGCCAACCCCCACCGTCGTAACTTGGAATTCGAGGTACAACTTTTCGACTCGAAAGATTAAATTTCATTAAATTTTTGTTCGTATTTTGAATGGTAAAATCTTACTCGAGTTGGAGAACGTGTATTCATTCGTGTCTCCCCGACCAAAGGAGTTATGCGCTTTGGAAAGCGTGGGAAGATGAGCCCCAGATACGTAGGACCTTTCGAAGTCACCAAGCGTGTGGGCGAGGTTGCTTATAAAGTCGCCCTACCACCACAATACTCGGGGATCCACGACGTATTCCACGTGTCTATGTTGAGGCGATACGTATATGACCCCTCACACATAGTGGAAATCGAGCCCATCAATATCAAAGAAGATCTTACTATCATTTCAAGGCCCATTAGGATCCTCGATCGAAAGGTGCAAGTTTTCAAAAAAAAGACGATCACGTTGGTGTTGGTTCAGTGGCAACATCACACGCGAAAGGAAGCAACTTGGGAGGACGAAACCGACATCGAAGCAACTTACCCTGAACTTTTCGAATAATCGATACGTAATTTTCGGGACGAAAATTTCTTTTTAGGGGGGAAGAATGTTATGACCCGGATCTTAGGATGGGCATTCAATGGCTTTAGATGTCATGAATCACCAAGCCCCGTGTGAGTGCTCCACACTCTAACCCAACCCACACACACAATCATTAGTGTAGAAACTTTATAATTTTAGTTGGACCCGGTTACTAGCTAGCAATATATTATATTTTAGGAATCAAAAACTAGCCTTTTATGCCCCATGATTCCCTAATTTTAGAAGGGAATTTGGGTCTTTGAACTCTTGCCTTTTTGGCAAATCATGCCCAAATTAAGTCTTCATCTTCTCTCTATAAACTCTCATATCCCTAGCTTCTTCCTCTTCCATCTATCTCCGCCACTCGTTCCTTCTCTACCAATATCTCGGCACCATTAATGTTGTGATAATCCCTTTCTTTCTCTCACATCCAACCAGCCTAGCATCCGCCGACCCACCATCGAAAACACATCGCTAAAGCGACAGGCTGCCGCATTGCTGAATCGACGCGTAAGCTATCGTGTCGCCGAATCAATCAGAATCAACCCGTACACGCTCCAACATGTGGGTGCCCCTAAATCCATCTTAAATTATTCAGTATTTATGTTTATATATATATTTTTAACTTTATTTATTTATTTATTCCTTTTTGAAATCCAAAATCAATCTAAGATCATAAGAATAATCTTAACTAGATATGTCGAGATATAAGGATCTAACACCCTTCAATCTAAGATTGAGGGATGTTACATTCAGAAAATGTGACGTGCCAAAATAAATTGCTCTTAGATCCATATAGAACATGTTCGTCTATCTCAGTGCATGGGTAAACCTCGGATCGGTAGGTTTATTTTATTTATTTATTTACCTTATATTTGTTTGCTATAATAGTTAAGTTGTATGTATCTAATATGATATATTTATTAAATATATAAATGGAAGTTTGCTTGACAACAAGTCTCCATCAATTGACGAGAGTACTCTTCCCTTGTCTTTTCTTTCTTACCTTATTTTTGGGCTAAGATCTTTTGTGAAGCCTTAATGCATGCACTTTATTCAAATCAACATAAAGATAGAATTTCTATGGGATAAGATGTGCAGCCAGCAGTACATTCACTTAATCTAGGAGTGCATAAACGCATATACTGAGACCATCAGATCTAGTGTTTTGATGGTATTAGATCCACTGTCTTGATGGCGTTAGATTCATTCAGAGATTCCATCATGATTTATGATGCTACATAAGGAACCGGTCTCACCTATTATTGTATTGTGTTAGACACCTATTATTTTATTTCATTAGATGACCACTTTGTGGAGTGTGAGTTACTTATGGCTGCTGAGCACAATAGTGGAGAAACCAATGATCGATGAGTTCGATACTCCCAAAACAATTAAACGCCACCAATATCTTCCTTCCCAAAATAGGAAGCAAAATTACTAAGCCATCCCTCGCTCTATATATATGTATACATATATCTGGGGCTGGATTTATAGGACCTGCAGCCCTTTTGTGTTTTATTTCTTGGGCGGGTTACAGTCCATGCGCTATCAGTAGCACTCGGGAAATCGGGTCCGATTTGACCAAGACTGGGAATACAATGGATTAAACTAAAGCCCAACACATATCTGAGCATGTTTAGATTAGGTACAGTTTCAAGCAAGTTTTATTTTTATGATTGGCCCACCTTGCATGGAAGCCTTTATAAAAATCCGGACAGGTGATTTATCTTCTATATTAACTTGATTGATTGGGAAAAACTAATGAATGTAAAAATCAAAGAGTCGGGCTGGGATAAAATAAATTTCGGGGATCGGCCCAACCAAACGCCGACAATGCCGGTGATAGCTTGCTCGTGCCAACTATTATAGTTGGACGTTTTGAAGAATTTTACCTGACATGATTAATTTGGTGCAACCACCCCCTTGGCACCATTAGATTTAAATAAAATAGGTTCAAGTTGGACCTTGTGGGCCCAACCCAAGAAATAGAGCCGGGATGGACCATCTCCGCAAAATGAAATTCTCGAGACATCTAACGATTCAGAACTCGAGAAATCGACACATAAATAAAGAAATTTGACCTCCTTTTGGAAACTAGCAATCATGTAAGGATTGACCGTTCGATCTGAGGGCTTAGAAGATGAAATAGTTTAGACCCAAAGACTTGACACCTTAAAAGTATCCTCCTTAAGTATCTGATGGTTCAAGTCCGCGAAACCTGATCATCACATAGTAGGTACACTAAGTGTGCACAGGACTCCTAAATCTTGCGAAACGTTGACCGGAGGATCTAGTGTGCTAGAGGTCGAATCAGGATCGGGACAAAAGAATCAACCTTAGATAAAATTTTATCGTCTAACCATCAAATGATTCAGATTAGATGAGAGATGACTCTAAGCTCATGTCTTCTTATTTTAGCCTTAGGTGCCACATGAAATAATTCCATGAGTTCCCTTTGACCCTTAATTTTTGAGAATCAAGGCCCAACTGGCCCATAGGACCAACTTCAAAACGATCTCAATAGTAACTCAATGTAATCTAATGGATCAGAAAGTGTCACTAAAATTTCTAGGACGCGCTTTGAGGCTCACAAATTGGAAAATTTAGTGAGGGATATTAACCCTTGTATAACTAGGCTAAGTGGATCATTTGACTGTCACATTGACCCACTCTTAGGTCAAATTAGTAAAAGGTGTCGATACAGAGACTGCACAAATATTAGGAAACTTTAAAAACAGAAGGCCCGATCAGTAATCTAACGGCCCATGAAGGTTTCTCCAAAATTTTTGTATGAAATATCTGTTATTTTCGAATTTAAATTATTATTTTATATTTACAAGTACATAAGGTATATGAAATAGTTACTTTTGGCCAAGATAGTCCTTTCATCATATGGCATGCACTACATAGAAAAATCACGATAGGGCATACGCATAATTAAAAAGAAATAAGCTATGTCACACGACTTTTAAGCCTTCGTCATGGTGGGGTTCCCGTCACGGTCACGTGGAACTTGGAATGTAGGCATCCATGTACGGATGCAGCACCTCTATGGGAGTATGGGTTGTCACACGAAGTACATCCAGGTTACTACGGAACCCGTCCCTTGGAAAGCGTGATTTTGTGAATCTTATCGCACCGTGGCTCACTTCAAATTAAGTTTTCAGCAAACAATAAGAAATGGTATGTAAGATAAGGTAAGCTACGAATACGGATAACTAAGTTACGTTGTGAAGGCCAGCAGAATACAAATTAAGTTTCTACACATGCCATGTCTTGCGTGCTACCGCAAGATCCAACGTTTACAGCCAAGACGGGTCTTAAGGACAATACGATACGACAGTATCCCGAATGTAAGGGGACACTGATTTAAAAGCATGCAACCTCATCGGGCTGGATTATGGTATACGTTATGATGTGGAGGTTAGGTGATTATCTACACGTGGACCTCGCGTGATAGGCTCGAGCAGCGGCCCTGGCACAGGTCGTATACGTAAATTAAGTAAGATGTGAAGTACATTGTGTAGGCGTATGGAGCAATATTAAGTTTTAAGATATGCCACATAGGAAAGGTCGACAAAGTAGACACAAAAAGATATCAGAACTTGATGCATCATATTCATTTCATGTTATGTCAGGTCTTTTCATTTATGTTACTTCTTTTCTTTCTATGCTATATTTTTCAGTTTTGTTATGATAGATATGAGATCTTAGATATTTTTGGTAATCATTTATAGTTGTTTGGTTTATTTCAAAATGTACCGCAACTCAAGCGATTTCACACACGATCACCTGGATATTTTATGGTGGATCGATTGTGCAACCTGCTGAGTTTACGTGACTGAGTAAACTCACCCCCTCCCCAAAACTAACAGTTGCAGGTGAGAACTCTGATTTTTCCATCACTGAGGATAGGGATGCTGCTGTTCCTGATGCGGCTCATGAGAGTGAAGACGTCGGCTACCATCTGGACGAGGGAATAGATCCGGCGGACTACTTTGAGCATTGAGAGATTCTTTAGTCATAGTTTTATTATTTTCGTGGGAGATTTGTTATTAGATACTTTTATTTTTCAGCACCAATTTTGGGTTTGCGTTGGGACTGTTTTATTCTACGTAAAACCTTTGCTTGCTTTCGATTATAGATGCATGGTTAGGATTTATCACTTAATTAATATCATCTACGTTTTCCGCTGTTGTTTTCTTGAATCATTTATTTTTAAATGATACTATTAAATGCCTTAATCCATATGCTAAATCGATATAAGAATTATATGTAGGTCCGCTTATCGCCTTAACAAGCGTGCGGTGTCATAACACGGAATTCTAGGCTCTTGAGGTCGGGTAAGGATTTTGGGTCGTGACATCAGGTTCAAAAATAAACCAGATTTAAAAAAATCCAGCAATTTCATCTTATTTGGGAAAAGAACAGCCAAATTCAGAAAAAATAAAAAAGAAAACTTATAAATAGATTTATCAAAATTTATAAAATTGAAAAAATAAAAGTTTTTTACCAAAATTCGGAAAAATCCAGGTAAAAGTAAAAGAATCTGAATATAATTCACAAATTTTTTCCAAACATTATAATCACATTATATTCATTTAAAAAAAAAAAAATCTGTCAATCCAACGTATGGTCGTGTAAGTTGGAACTTAGGGAGAAACAAGAGATGATAAGGAGTGATGTAAAATGTTCATCTGCATTAATACTATAACCAAAGTTTTAAATGTTCATATGCACTAATACAAGCTCTTTTAATATATCATCTGTTAGAATAGTCCCACATTGCTTGGGGCTGGAGGCCTTGGGTTATATATAACCTGAGCAAACCTCTCCTTACAAGTTGGTTTTGTGAGGCTGAGTTAGGCCAATGGGTTTCTTATCATGGTATAAGGGCATGTATTTCTCCACTCCACGTCACCCAGCTCAATAGTCTACGTGATTTGGCTTGGCCACCAACACGTGTGGGGGCGTGCTAGAATAGTCTCATATCGGTTGTGGGCTTGGAGGTCTTGGGCTATATAAATCTGGGAACTCCTCACCTTACAGAACAGGTATTTCTTAGAATAGTCCCACATCGGTTGTGGGCTGGAGGCTTGGGTTATATATAGCCCGGGCAAACCTCACCTTACAAGCCGGTTTTGTGAGGTTGAGTTAGGCCCATGGGTTTCTTATCCACGTCACCCAGTTCAATGGTCTACGTGATTTGGCTTGGCCACCAACACGTGTGGGGGCGTGCTAGAATAGTCTCATATCGGTTGTGGGCTTGGAGGTCTTGGGCTATATAAATCTGGGGACTCCTCACCTTACAGAACAGGTATTTCTTAGAATAGTCCCACATCGGTTGTGGGCTGGAGGCTTGGGTTATATATAGCTCGGGCAAACCTCACCTTACAAGCCGATTTTGTGAGGTTGAGTTAGGCCCATGGGTTTCTTATCATCATCATCAGAAGGAATTGACAAGCCTCCTAATAGCATATTTAAAACAAAAAAATTGAACTATTTCGACCCCCAAAAAATAATTTAGATATTTTAAACCAGTCCTATTCTGATTCTTCTCCACTGCTTTCAACAAGAAGAAAAACTCTTTTGGTCTTTAATCTATTATTAACGCTGTTTTCACTACCTTCAACTTCATTCCCTGTACCACTATGGGGTTGTTGTGACTCTATGTACTTCTGAATTTGGTCTAGAATTCTACTGCCATACTTCTCAGTCTTTAATTTCCCATTTAGCTTCTCAAGCTGCAATAAAAAAAACACCAATTTGTTGCGAAGTAAAGAGAAAAAACTAAGTATTCGGACACCAAAGGAATACAGAAATAAAGCTACGTCTTGCCTGATCCATTGAAATTGGCCTTTGGGCACTTAATATGCTGATCTGTTGAGTGGATGGATAAAACAGCCTGTGGAAATATCCCCTCATGACTAGAAGCGAGTTCTTTTCGCAGCTCATCAAGCTTAGTTGTTGGAAAGTTGAAACGGATTGAACGAAGAAATACACTAATCTGGTTCGAGGCATGAGGAATATCATTATCTTTAAACCAATATTTGCCCCCCGCCTCTTCATTCAAGTGGTCACCAACAGGTTGCCGGCAAATTGGTTCCAGGATACAATGAATCGGTTGTGTATTCTTGTGATAGATTTGACGAATATGATCACGCTACCAGAACACTAAATATTGCAAGAAACTTTGAAATGATCTTTAAAACAGGATGGAAAGATAAAAAATGCAGTGAGTGAAAAACTATGGTCTTCGGTCCCTTTTATAGAAATCAATATGATGAGTGGTGAAATATGATGATATTTGACCCCCCAAAGCCTACATTTAGCCATCCGATAAAAGCTACCTGACAGATTTGTAGGGTTTTTAGTGTTTCAGGAAAATCTGGTCATTGAATGCAATTGAAAGTATAGAAGAGCATAAAACTGACTCACACTGGAACACTGGAGCAAATGGAGTGTTGAGCCCTGAATTTGAATTTGAATTTCAAATCTCAAGCTGAGTCCTATTTAAGCAAACTGGAGAATTAGGTTTAAAGATCTTTTTCTTTCCTTAGCATTTTTCTTAACTTCCTTCTTCTTTCATTTTTCAAGTTTTGTTCTTGCATATTTTCCTAGTTCTAGTTTAGATTAGTTTCAATTTCTGCAATTGAGGAAGATTGTACTCGTTTGGATTAAAGCTTTTGTGGATTTTATTGGAGCCCTTTTACGGTATTTTAATATTTATTTTGATTTGTCTTTCACTTATGTTGTTCATTTTTAGCATGAGTAGCTAAATCTTTTTGAGGATGAGATTCTAATGAACCCCATTCAAGATTTTTCATTTATAATGATGTAGATCTGTGATTAGGATATTATTTTATTATAGATGCCTTAATCTTTAATGCCTTATTGCTCTTGTCGATTTCGTAAAGTTCGATTGTCATCTAAGATATGGGTGCTAGTCATGCTTCTCCCATGATCTCGGATCTGTAGTGAGAATTTTACTCCGGGTTCTTTGTCGATAATATTTGCAGCATTAATTCATCGTCATTAGGAGTCTCTCTTTTATGGTAGATGTTTTGCCCTATTTTGCGGTAGTAATTTATCGTCATTAGAAGTCCCTTTTACGGTGAATGTTTTGCTTCATCTCTTTTTCGGCTGTAGGAAGAGCATACACTTAGAATTGGTTCTGTGGATTAAGCGATATATTTTTCGTAAATATTTGATTGAGTTTAATATTTATGTGTATTGCATCTTGTGATGATATCGTATTTCAACCAGTAAATTTATATTTCATAAATGATAAACCAGGGATGGGAGGAGTTAGCATCCTGACCCTCTCTTTTATTTTCAATTTAATTCCATTTTATTGATTAGTCTTTTGTTCTCATCACACTCTTAGAAATCGGTTGTAATATTGCCTTAAATCTATAGTTTTTCTTTGGATTAATTGCTATTTCCATTTCCTATAATTTTCTGATCAACCTTCGTAGGAACAATCCCATACTCCGCACCCATTAACTACAATCCGATTCGTGTGCTTGCGAGTTTAAAACAGATTTAAAATCACAGCACAACAGGTGAGACTTGAAAATATCCAACATTAGTTTCCAAACCGGAGGACACACTACACTTGCTAGCTTTTACATTGCCAGATTGACAGATCTGCCTGGTGCCAATCTCAAGCTTTACTGTCTTTTTCCCTGTAACATGATGACAACACCTCCATTAACTGCTGCAATTGCAAGGATATGCACAAGATGGCTACCAAGATATCAAACTCGTTAACAGTATTGGGGATCAGTCCATCTGGGATCTATACGTATAGGCTTGAAACGGATACGATCGATATCACGACACTGTATCGATGGTTTTTTTGGGGAATAAAAAATATTTTTTAATTTTTTTAGTGGCTAGTATAGGCCAATATCGAGACAGTATCAAACGATACTGACCCGTGTCGGCCAGATCAATATTGATACCAATGCCACGCTGATACCTGTATCGGGGTGTTATTGGTATCGGTTCTCGGCAGAACCGATAGGTATTGGTATTGGCCAAATTTTGATATCACGGCTACCAATACCATCTTCTGTGGGTGGACACAATAAATGTATACAGTGATTTTATCATAAGCATCCCATATAATCAGCAAATAAGTATCCCATATTTAATTTTTTTTGTAGGCAAGCTCATTTATAGGAGCTGTGCTCCTTCAGATATGATTGGGTACTGGAAAATACATCCATCTTATGTTGTATTGACGAAAACCGTAGCGTACCATGCCTCTGTCGATGCTTGAATCGTTCGTGGTTTCAGTTGGTGGGATAGAACTGTTCAGTATGCTGTGATGTATGATTCAAGTTGGATTCTTGGAGCATATAAATTGGACATGTAGAATTTCATGGGCCTAACTCAACCTCACAAAACCGGCTTGTAAGGTGAGGAATGCCCAGCCTATATATAGCCCAAGACCTCCAACCCCACAGGCAATGTGAGGCTATTCTAACACACCCCCGCACTTGTTGGCGGGATTGAGCCAAGCCAAATCACGTGGACAATTGAATTGGGTGACACGGAGTGGAGAAGCACCTGCTTTGATACCATGTAAAATTTCATGGTCCTAACTCAACCCCACAAAAGCGGCTTGTAAGGTGAGGAGTGCCCAACTTATTTATAGCCCAAGACCTCTAAGCCCACAGGCAATGTAAGATTATTCCAACAGGGCATATTTCTTATGCTGCTGTGATGGGATATGTTGCTTCTGACGTGCTTCGAGATCTGTGCACCTTTGAGATCCATGAAGATGTTGTTTTATATGTTTTGCTGCTCTCTTCTTTTTGGATGCTGTTGCTGCTGCTGCTGTTATCTCAGTATTACTGCTGCTGCCCTCTGTTATTAATGATAATTCATGCATGTTCTCTCATAGTGGCTGAGATTGATGAACTTTGGAGTTGTCTATTTGATTCCCCCCTTGGGTTACATGTAAATGCTTGCTTGATTGCTAAGTACCATTGGTCTCTTCTTTTACTGTTCATAGTTTAGATTTTTCAGAGATTACAACTGCTACCAACCTTAAAAATCTCACATCTGTCGAGAAATGCACCCATACAAGATAAATGGTATGAGCAAGCTACATGTAGAATACCATATGTTAAGAACCCAATGTCTTACCAAACAAGGATCTAATATAAGTTGGACAATAAGATGCTCTAATTCCTCTTTCTTAAGGTCAGGTAGTGGGGAAGTCCAACCACCTGATGACAATTTAATTGCACGAAATATTAACTTTCAGAAATGTAGCTCTTCAATTAATAAAATACAATATTAAATTTAAGGCCATAGCTTAATAATAACATTTTGCAAACTTTTAACAGTAAACTAGTAAAGTGCCATTTCAAATGGAAGCACAAAACTATTTTTCCTCAGTTCACAGTAGTGGTTGTCCTCATATAAATGACTTAATCAAGGGAGTAGGCGAGTAGCTATGATTTTCTTCTGGCGAGGGCTAATGATGGTCGAGGGATGTATATTATAATTTTAACTTACATTTGGGGGCTTTTACACAAAAAAGTCTGGAAAAGAAGCATATATTATAGATTCTCACAAGTTAAATGGGGTAGAGCCCCTACACGACTCTATGCGGCTCCCGCCGGACTTAATTAGAGTTGGAAGAAAAGAAGCAAGAAAGTATATTTCATAATTTTACCGTTGGAAGCTCTCTGATCGCATGGTCACAGAATCTTCAACTTTCAATCCGACAACTTTTATGTTTGGCCTATTTTCAAGTGTCAAACGATGTCAGATTGACGCAAAATTATCCTTATTTGAAAGCTTATCGAAGTAGCTCTCTAAAAAGCCAAGAAACAAACAATTCTTACAAGTACTAAAGAAGTTATGGTCAGTTTTCGAAGGGCGCACTGAATGTGATGAATTTCGAGACTTCTAGTTGAATTAAAATTAGTTTCTTTATTATTTTGTTTTAGGCAATATGATTTGTTTGTTTTGTTAGAAAGAGGTTTACTTCTTTTATTTTTTAGGACTTTATTTTATTGTTTTAGAAAAATTAGGATAATTTATTTTCTTTAAAATTAGGAATTATAGTTGGACGAAGATTTCTCATTTTATGCATTGTCAAAGAGTATTTAAAGGCCAGTACTGCTGAATTTAATTAATTTAGATTTAGAATGAAATATTTTGTTTATAGCTTTTGAAGCCTTACTAGCTATAATTAGTATTAAGTGTTCCCACGGGTTCATTGAAAGAGGAATTTTAGTGGGATATTCCTTAATTCAACCACCTTAAAGGACTAATTTCAACCTTCCTATAAGTTTTGTTAGTTGTGTGTCAAAATTAATACCCTTTCGAGTGGCTATCGTGCACGTATCACATTATCGACTCAAAAAGTTCTGAATATGCTTCAGCACAATAGTTTGACGACCATAACTACGAAGAAGGCTACATTGTACTTGGCCTTGTGAAGGGACAACAGATAAAGTCTACTCATCCAAGATCACTAACATGTTTGGTATATTATAGTGGGAGGGATATGATCATCAGGTATAAAATGTACGATTCAAAAAACCGAAACTTCAATGTATAGATGACTGAGCAACATCCAAAGTTCAACATAGTGGTAAAAGGTATATCCATATCAGAATGTGCATTTTAACTTGCATTCATGGATCAAAATTTCGGCCAAAATATTTCGGTTTCGGGCATGGCCGAAATGATTTGGTTTCAGGCATGGCCGAAACGAAACCGAAAAATTTTTGGTTCAATTTGGATGGGATCCAAAATTTCGGATTTCGGTTTTAGTCGTGCCCGAAACCGAAATTCAACCCGAAATTTTGATCCTTGCTTGCATTACCCCAAAGACTGGATCATCAAGAATATCTTTTACGCATTACCCCAAAGACTGAGAATCATATCAAAAGCCTTAAATTAGTTTCTGAAAATTGTCAACTTTGGAAATAAATGTTGCAAAAAGCAACATAGGTAGAACTAGGGCTGTAAGATTTTTTGTCACCATCATGACCCAAAAATTAGTGTTGCTCCTTTAGGAAAAAGTCTTGCCAAGTAATTAAGTTTGACAAATTGATTTGTCAATTTTGGACCCACGGTCGTCCGTAGTACACTCACGGACGTCCGTGGTCACGAACGACCGTGAGTGATTCACCGACGTCCGTGACCCGAAAACATATAAATTTTCGGTAGTTCGGACAGTTTTGTAACTGATCCGAAAATCTTCATTCTAAAATTTTTCTGGTCCAAATTTTGTCTTTGAGATTACTTACCATCTTTTGATTTCATTCTTAAATCTCATTGATGTTTGTGTGTCTTTACGATTTCGTGTTTGAGAGTGTAAGACTTGTGTGAGACAAGTGAACCTTTGCGAGAGACGTCGGTTGATGGAAATGTTCACTATGGATAGTGTGATGGTGAGAGGCTGTCATGTTTGGTGATTGGAGTGTTAGGGCATATCATTCCAAAGAAGCACTGTAAGGTTTTTTTTATTCATAGTGAATTTTTTTTTCTTGGATCTGAGATAGATCTCGTGGTTTTTGCCTGTGATGGATTTTCCACGTTAAAAATGTCTTGCGTACTTATTTTGATTGTGTGGTGATTGTGAGTAGATTTTAATTGATAAATTTAATAGATTATATTAAAAATCCCTTATTTCAATTGGTATCAGAGCATGGTCACTTGGTAAATTTTAACAAATTAAGTGTTATGTCTAATTTGGGATATCACGATCTTCCTAGAGAAGGTGCGTCTACTGCTAGACCCCCTCTGTTTGATGGCTCTAATTATCCTTACTGGAAGGCAAGGATGAGAGCATTTTTAAGTTCACTTGATCCTCACATTTGGTATTCTATTGAGGACGGATGGTCGCCACCAACTACGACCTCTGTTGTCGATAATATACCACATACCACTATCAAACCTAGATCTTTATGGACGGATCAGGAATATGATAATCTTGGTTATAATTCCAAGGCCCTTAATGCTTTATTTGGAGCAGTTACTGCTTCCGAGTTTCGTCGAATAAGTACTTGCACCATAGCCAAAGATGCATGGAAAATTCTTGAAACCACTTATGAAGGGACTCCTCAAGTAAAGATTTTCAAACTTCAAATGCTCACTTCTCAGTTTGAAAATCTTCGCATGGATGAGGATGAAATTTTTTCTAATTTCTATATTCGCTTAAATGATATTGTAAATGGCTCATTTAATTTAGGAGAACATGTTTCTAATACTAAAATTGTGCGAAAAATTCTAAGGTCTATACCTAAAAGGTTCAGATCAAAAGTCAATGCTATTGTTGAATCTAAAGATGTTGACAATCTAAACTTAGATGAACTCGTTGGGTCATTACAAACTTATGAATATGAAATTCAAGATAATCATGTCACTAAAAGTGTTGCATTTAAATCATCAAAGGTTGAGTCTGATTCTAGCAGTGATTCTGATCAATCAGATGAACTTGCTTTATTTGTTAAAAAATTTAAAATTTTTTATAAAAATAAGACACAACCTTTTAAAAAATTTAAAAATTCTGAAAAATTTAAATCATTTGAGAAGAAACCTAAAAAGGATTCTCCTGACACTACTCAATGCTTTAAGTGTCATGGTTATGGGCATTACGCCAATAAATGTCCTAGTAAGAAAAATGATAAAGGAAAATTCAAAGCCTTGACTGCTTCACATGAGATTGATATATTAAATGAGTCATCTTCTGATGAATCTGAATCTAGTTCTTATGGGTTTAGAGCTTTTGTTGCTTCTATTGTGGAATCTAATAATTCTCAAACACCTTCCCATACTGAAACTGACTCTATTGATTCAATCTCATCTGCTAATGAAATTGATGGTGATGTATTGGATATGACAAATGCCTACAGTGAACTTTATCAAGAATCAATACATCTAACTAAAGAAAAAATTAAATTGATCAAAGAAGTGACTGAGTTAAAAAACAATATAAGAAATCTTCAAGAGAATGTAAATTGTTTCACTTCAAAATTTATAGAACAAGAAAATAAAGTAAATTCCCTTATTGAAATAAATGAAAATTTAAAAAGGGAACTTGGTTCTATTTCTGAAAAATATTCAAACATTTACAAGACTAATGAGAAAATAGAAAAATTACTCAGTTCTGGTCAAAGAACAACAAACAAATCAGGTATTGGATATCATCATGTAGTAAATAAAAATCTAAAACCTGAGGTAACTCATGCTCCACAATTTGTTAAAGAAATAACCCATGCTCCAAAATTTGTTAAAGAAATCAAATCACTTTCTACGAATTCTAAACAAAAGGGCAATAAATTCAGATCTTCCAATACTAGATTTTTTAATTGGAGAGTGCCAATCTGCTATACTTGTGGATGAGAAGGGCATACTTATGTGTATTGCCCATTTGCCTTTGAATACTCTCAATACTATGTTCCTAACTACCAAACTTTTAAGAAAAATAAAGTCATTTCATTGAATAGTTCAAATAAATATAACAACAAGCATGTGATTCAAAACAAATCAAATCTTAAATACAAACGTGTTTAGATTCGGAAATCTGATTTGACTGCTCAGGTTGCTCATATTTCACTAAAAGCAAGTGAATCGTCTAAGTGGTTCCTTGATAGTGGCTGTTCTAGGCATATGACTGGTGAGAAATAATTCTTCTCTCATCTTAGTCCATGCTCGGAAGGAAATGTGACTTTCGGTAATGGAAGTTCTTGTAAAATTACTGGAAAATAAACAATTAATGCACCTAGATGCCCTAAACTAAAAGAAGTCCTTTATGTTAAAGGACTTAAGGCTAATCTCATTAGTATTAGTCATTTATGTGATGATGGGATGAATATTAATTTTTCAAAAAATTTGTACACTATTGTTGATTCTAATTGCAAAATTGTTCTTGAAGGGATTAGATCTACTGATAACTATTCCACTTTTAGTGATCCTCTCAAAAATAGTTGTCTTATCACTAAAACAAATGAGATCAATATCTGGCATCAGAGGCTTGGCCACATGAATAAAAATGATCTTTACAAATTAGCCTCTGATCAACTTGTTAAAGGTTTACATAAATTAAGTAAACCAGATGGATCTATTTGTAGTGCATGTCAAATGGGTAAACAGACCCGTGTTTCGCACAAGAAAGTAAATGTTCCTACTTCTTCTAGGATTCTTGAATTAATACATTTTGATCTTGTAGGTCCCATGAGAACAAGTAGTTTAGGAGGTAAGAAATATGTACTTGTTGTGGTTGATGATTTTTCTAGATATACTTGGGTTGCTTTTCTTAGAGAAAAATCTCAAGCTTTTGATGAATTTATTATCATCTCTAAGAGAACTCAGATTGAAAAAAATCTTTCCATAGATCGAATTCGCAGTGATCATGGTAAAGAATTTGAAAATTCATCTTTTGCTAAATATTGTGCAACAAATAGAATAAAGCATGAATTTTCTGCTCCTCACACACCTCAACAAAATGGTGTGGTTGAGAGGAAAAATAGGGTTCTTCAAGAGATGGTTAGGGTTATGTTAAATACTAATAATGTGGCTAGAAATCTGTGGGCTGAGGCTGTTAGTACTGCATGTTATATTTCAAATCGAGTATACCTTAGACCGAACACTACTAAGACTCCATATGAAATATGGAATGCTAAAAAACCTCAAGTTAGTTATTTTCGAGTTTTTGGTAGTGCTTGTCACATTTTAAGAGATCATGAATCTCTTAGTAAATTTGATACTAAAACTGACAATGGTATTTCTCTTGGTTACTCATTGAACAACAGAGCTTATAGGGTTTTTAATTTAAGAACTCTTACTGTTATTGAATCAGTTAATGTGGTTGTAGAAGATCAAAAATCAAATTCTTCTTCTGTTTTAAATAGAGATATTGATGATGAAGTTCTTATTGTTCCTATTAATCATGAAAAAATTAGACTTGATAACACTAATTTATCTTCTGACAATGAAAATTCTACACACACTACATCTAATATCACTGAAGATATGAGTGTAGATATTTCACACAACAATATCTCTGAAAATGAGTCTCGACATAGGCCTTCCTATGCTCGTGATATGAGAAGTCACCACCAGCTATCATTGGTGATTTGTCCACTAAACTCGAGAAAATTTAAAAATCTGTCAAACCTTCTTTGTCATGTTTGTTACACATCAAATCTTGAACCAAAAAATATTAAAGAAGCTCTTCTTGATGAGCATTGGGTTACTGCGATGCAAGAAGAGCTCACTCAATTTAAAAGGAATGATGTGTGAGAACTTGTTTCTAGACCTTCAAATATTAGGATCATTGGTACGAAATGGATTTTTAAAAATAAAACTAATAAAGAAGGTAAAATCATTAGAAACAAAACAAGATTGGTGGCTCAAGGGTACACACAGGTTGAAGGTATTGACTTTCATGAAACTTTTGCACCTGTGGCTAGACTTGAGTCCATTCGCATTATCTTAGCAATGACATGTCATTTAAAGTTTAAATTATATCAAATGGATATAAAGAGTGCCTTTTTAAATGGTTTTTTGACTGAGAAAGTGTATGTGGAACAACCCACAGGATTTGAAGATCCACATCATCCTCATGATGTTTTTAGACTTAAAAAGGCATTATATGGCTTGAAACAAACACCTCGTGCTTGGTATGATAGACTCACAAAATACCTAATCACTAATGGTTTTAAACGTGGTAGTGTGGATAAAACGTTATTTTTGAAAGAAGAATAATTTAATTTAACTGTTGCTCAAATTTATGTTGATGACATTATCTTTGGATCCTTATTAGACTTAAATGCTCATAAATTTCAAACTCTAATGAGCAATGAATTTGAAATGAGTTTATTCTGTGAGTTAAATTGCTTCTTAGATCTCCAAATAAAACAATGTTCCACTGGCATTTTCATATCCCAATCTAAATATGCAAAAGAACTTGTTAAGAAATTTAGTTTGGAATCAAGTAAACCAGCCCGCACTCCTATGAGTACATCAGTGAAATTGACAAAAGATGTAAATGGTAAAACTGTAGGAGAAACACTTTATAGAAGCATGCTACGTAGTCTTCTCTATCTTACTGCTAGTAGACCGGATATTGCTTATAGTGTGGGTATGTGCGCTAGATTTCAGGCAGCCCCTAAGGAGTCTCACCTAACTATTCTTAAATGTATCATCCGTTATCTAAATGGTACATTAGAGTTAGGTCTCTGGTATCCCTTCGATACCACATCTCATATCATTGGTTTTTTCGACTCTGATTGGGCCGGTAATTTTGATGATCGTAAAAGCACTAGTGGTGGTTGTTTTTATATTGGAAATTGTCTTGTGTCTTAGCTCAGCAAGAAACAAGCTTCGGTTTCTTTATCCACTGCTGAAGCAGAATATATTTCTGCTGGAAATGGGTGTACTCAACTTTTATGGATGAAGCAAATGTTATCTGACAATGGGATTACTCAAGGTGTAATGACCTTGTTTTGTGATAACACCAGTGCTATTTGTATTTATGAAAATCCTGTACAACATTCTAGGACTAAATACATTGATATTCGACACCACTTCATACGTGATTTGGTGGAAGATAAAATTATTCTCCTGGAGCACATAGACACAATTACAATTGGCAGATATTTTTACAAAATCGTTGGATTTTGTTCGATTTGAATTTCTTCGAAAATCCATTGGTTTATGCTTCATCGATTAATCATGATTTCATCACTTGTATATATTTTTTTAATTTGCACATATTTTTTTATAATTCTGTATGATACATTCTAAAGTTTCAAACGTGAACATGTGATAAAATTCCATGAGAATGCATTTGTATTATTTTGAGCTACACTTAATTGGCTTTTATTCTGTATCATCAAGGTATTTTTTATTATCGTTAGTATATAAATGAATTTTTTTTTATAAATAGTCATTGCAACAAGCTTATGTTCTGGGTGTAATGTTGAATTTTGGCTTATATGTTCAAATGATGTTCTTATTCTTCTTATCTCTCTTACATTTTGGCTTTTCAACTCGAGTTAATAAGCCCGATGGAGTATTCTACACTTAATGTCCTAAGTCAACTGAATTGGGAGTCATTGGCCTAACCCTCGTTAAATGAGTTGAATAGAAAGCAAGTAAGTTTCAGATCGAATATTCAAATTATTTTTCACTCTACCTTATTGCCTAATTGACTCGAGCAAGTAAAACCGTTGGGATCTCTTAAAATCTATTGCCCTAAACTAACTAGTTGGGAGTCAATGTTCTAAAGCTCATTAAAAGGGTTTTTTAGAAAGCTTAAAAAGTGTGAGTGACATTGTATTATCAAGAAATTTTTTTAAATTTTGGAAAGCTTAAAAGGAGTCTCAATATACTTTTGGACTACAAATTTGGACTATATGTTTTTGTTGCAATTGACTTTGATTCTTAAAATCTTCTTTTGTTAATTATCATAGTTCGTAAAGTAATACCTATGATGTGTATTGAAAATAGTGAATTTTGATCTACTCTAATCTTTTCGTATGCATTTTAGGATGTTTTAACTCTTTCACATGAAATTTTATTAAGTATAATATAAAATTTTTTTCTCTCTCTTTTCGAATTGTTTTTCTCTTCTTCTTTAATTTTTTTTTTCTAGGTGTCACGGACGTCCGTGGTTTCCTCACGGACGTCCATAAATTCAGCGTCATACTGCCAAATTCTTTCTGGACGTCCACGATTCATTACGGACGTCCGTGTTTCTATAGCCTCACTGGCTCTATTCCACGGACGTCCGTCAATCACTACGGACGTCTGGAGAAGAATCGCTTTTTCAAAATACGAACGGTCATGTTGCAGTTAATTCAACTGCCATCTGTCATATCACTCACGGACGTCCGTGCATGTCACTACGGACGTCCGTGGTTCAAATTCCAACGTCTTCTTCAGACGGTTAATCTTTATTCACATGGATCTCTAAATTCAACGGACGTCCGTCCTCTTCTCACGGACATCCGTCCAAATTTTTTTTAAAACGAATTTTTTGAACCGTCTACTTCATTTTCTTGTGAAATATTTTTAAATCCTTTACTTCCTATTTCGACCTTAGATTCAAAATGTCTCTAAATAGAAAAAACTCTACGAAATCTAAAGGTTTTTCCTCTTCTTCATCCCATGAACTTCAACGTTTTCCTTCTAAAAGCCATGAAGAACGCTTTCAACGTCTATTTGCTACTCGAAACCTCATAGTCGAATGGATTATTCTTGACAAGTTTCTTAAAGAGCATGATCTGTTTGAGATATTTGCGTCTCGGGGTTGGTTATCACTTCTATCTCTATCTAGCTCCGCCTACACCGATGTGGTTCGGTGTTTTTATTCTAATCTTCTAAACGCCAAAATCGTTGAAAGCCGGAAGGAATGTAACGCCGTGACGTACGTTTTTGTTAAGCAAATAACTTTCTCTCCTTTGCTTATCTCTGAAAATTTGGGTATACCCTTGAATGATAATGGGTATAGCTATTCTGTGGATGAAAGCTAAATTCAGTCACTCTTTCATCCTTCTACTGTATATGACTTTGTGTGTTCTAATCCAAATCAACTTACTGGAACAGCAAAGCATTATACTATTTTATAACCAAAATTTCAGTGGCTCCGTCACGTCTTTTTTGCCACTCTCACTCAGAGAGCGGGAAATAAGGATCAAGTTCGTTGGGATATTATCTATCTCATGTTTCTCTTAGAAAAACATCGTCCTTTGTGTGTATCTACAATTATTTTTGAAATTATCGTTCGTCGAATGAAAGACGATACCTCGAAAATGTCTCTTCCTTTTCCCATAATCATCAGTAAAATTGTTGAGTCTCAAATGACTCTTCCGCCTAATTTGGCTACTACTCGGGCCATGGAACCACTGGGAAGGCTAAAGAAAATTTAGAAAAGGATAAGACTCAATTTGGATGATATTGAATTTATTGATGAAAGTTCAGACGATGATGAGGCAGAAGAGATCTCTCCTCAAGAAGACATTAGTCAAGCTGCTCCTCCACCAGTTCCTCCGTATCACTGTCAAGAGGGTCATTATTATGACCAATATTTTGATAGGATGCATACTGAGATGCAACATATGAATTCTGACATTCAAAACTTATCTAATCGGATTGAAACTAGTATCAATATCTATGGGGAGCAAATTTCTTCGCTGCAAATGACTATGCCTGACGGTTTTGAAATAATCATGAATCGCTTAAACAGTGTCTTCCCGCCTCCAGGAGCACACTTTCCGCCTCCTGAATGATGTTATTTTGTTGTATTTATTCTCATCTTTTGTTGTCATGTTGTAATTTTGACGATGATATTTTTTTGTTTTGTTTGTGGTTACTTGTTTGTGGGTACATTTTGTTAGGTGTTGTTCTGAAGAAACTTGGTTCATTTTCTTTCACAACATGTATTAATCTTTTCAATTTTAATATGATGTGAAAAGTTTTCTTCATTTGTGCTAAACTTCAGAATTTATATTTGAATGTAGTTTCACTGGTTAAATGCACCCTTTGTCACATTATGACAAAAAGGGGGAGATACATTTTATATTACACTTGTGCTATTAATGTGTTCTATAGTTAATTCAACAGGTGAAGAGCTACAAATTAAAGATCAATTTCTAATATAGTGTTGAGGTTACACTTTTACTTGACAAATAGTTAGGGGTAGCAAATAGAGTTGTAATTTCAGCATTTGCATTCTAGATTGATGTATAGGACTTAGATGAGAAATGAATGTATTGTAATTTTTATTTTTTGGATCTTTGTAAACTGATTTTTGTCATGATTGTAACAAAGGGAGAGATTGTAAGATTTTTTGTTACCATCATGACCCAAAAATCAGTGTTGCTCCTTTAGGAAAAAGTCTTGCCAAGTAATTAAGTTTGACAAATTGATTTGTCAATTTTGGACCCACGGTCGTCCGTAGTACACTCACGGACGTCCGTGGTCACGAACGTCCGTGGTCACGGACGACCGTGAGTGATTCACGGACGTCCGTGACCCGAAAACATATAAATTTTCGGTAGTTCGAACAGTTTTGCAACTGATCCGAAAATCTTCATTCTAAAATTTTTCTGGTCCAAATTTTGTCTTTGAGATTACTTACAATCTTTTGATTTCATTCTTAAATCTCATTGATGTTTGTGTGTCTTTACGATTTCATGTTTGAGAGTGTAAGATTTGTGTGAGACAAGTGAACCTTCGCGAGAGACGTCGGTTGACGAAAATGTTCACTATGGATAGTGTGATGGTGAGAGGCTGTCATGTTTGGTAATCGAAGTGTTAGGGCATATCATTCCAAAGAAGCACTGTAAGGTTTTTTTTGATTCATAGTGAATTTTTTTTTCTTGGATCTGAGATAGATCCCATGGTTTTTGCCTGTGATGGGTTTTCCACGTTAAAAATTTCTTGCGTACTTATTTTGATTGTGTGGTGATTGTGAGTAGATTTTAATTGATAAATTTAATAGATTATATTAAAAATCCCTTATTTCAAGGGCTGTCAACGGGCTGGGTTTCAGCCCGGGCCCGGCCCGGATGGGCCGGGTTCGGGCCCAAGTTTTTACGTATTTATTAAACAGGCCCGGCCCTAGGCCGGATAAGAAACAGGCTCGGGTTCGGGCTTCAAAGTGTAGGGCCCGGCCAGGCCCGGTTAGCTGGGATCCTTTTAAAAAAAAAATTTATAAAAATATTAGAAACCCGGCCCGGATAGCTAACTGCGCCAGGTTCGGGCCCAAATTATTTCTTTTAAAAAAAACGGGCCGGGTGAAAAACCAGCCAGAACCTGGCCTGGCCCGTTGACAGCCCTAGGTAGAACCATGGTATCGAATCTCGGCTGATATCCATACGTATCAGTGATAGATATCAGTTTCATCGAGAATCGAGATACCACCCCGATATAGGTATTGGGGTGGTATTGGTATCAGGATCGGTATCAGACTGATATGGGTCAGCATCAGCAGATATTGTCTCAGCATCGGCCGATACTAACTGATACAGCGATACCTATATTTTTCTTCTTTTATTTAGTTTTTCCCTGAGAAAAATAGTATTGACCAATATGGTATCGGCTGTACCATATCCGTGTCAGCTGATAGGTGGTATGATCAGGAAAAAGATCAGTGCACAAGGCTCTAAAATCACCAATTTTAATTGATATCTGGCTCTAATGGTTGCTAAGTGCTAGCATCATTCTTCCTATTAGCATCACTTAAAATGCCTCCACCCTCTCCCAAAACCAAGATATTCAAGAGCCACACCATCCTTAGTTAACAGATTTCATGCATAGGGGGAGGAATTTATGCCACCAGAGTAATCTTATGAGACTTAAAGGTGTTATTGGTTTCGTTAATATGGCGAGTTCGCGACCCGATTTCTGTATATGAATAATGATATTATTGTTGTTCCCCAATTTCCATCAAACTGGCCAAAAGATTTACCTGATTTCTGCCATTGCCCTCACACCATTTTTTTTTATCAGTAAATGAGAATTGTATATAAGCAGGGAGAAGCTGAAGAGAACCCATACAAGACCACCGACAGACGACCAAAGCAACATTGAAAGAGAGAAAAATACACAAAGAAAACAGACACCCAACTCAAAGAAAAGCAACTAACAGCCTATCCCGGATCCCACAGCGACCCGTCTCCTCTTGGTTCCACACACCCGCGATAAACCCGAAGGCACAAGAGGTCTTTGACTGATTTTCATCTCCATTGGCCGACGTTTTCTATTAAAAATTTGTGCATTCCGTCTCATCCAGATGCTCCAAATCACCGCGAAGAAAGCCACCCTCACACCATCTCTGGATGCTATTAGAATGGAATCCATGCATGACATTGTTTTTTTTTTTTTTTTTTATAACTTGGGTATCCGGGCCTCTTAGAGCACCCGCCTAATCCCAGGGACATATGCGCACCCCAAATTCAGCACATTTCGGGTCAGCACAGGATATAAATCCCTAGGGTGGCCTCAAGGGGGGGAGGGGATTCGATTGAAAAATCAAAGAGTCTCACAGATTTGGAATGCTCAAGGCAGAGAATACAACAAGAAGTCATTGACATTTGCTTGCAAGTAAGGGTGCAGTTTCGGTTAACCCAACTGAATTTTTAAAAAAATTCTGGTTTTTGGTCGGCTTTCTCACCCTACCCGATTTTTGGTTTCCAGTTATCAAAACCCGAAACCGAGCCGAGCAGAATCGGTTCAGTTCGGTGTCGGTTTCAGTCCAGTTCAGAAGGCTCGGTTTTCAGGTTTCGGTTTTTATCCGCACTCCTACTTGCAAGAGATGTTTCCATCCAAAATTGAAACACCATTTTTGAGACATTTCCATCCATAGTTGTTCACCATTTAGAATTTAAGATCCAATTCCATTGCATATGAACGTCTCTTTATTGTATACCAAAAATTCCAAGTGAAGTCACCTAATGGTGTTAATTTCCAAGTACACTTTCCTCTTTAACCACTTTGAGATCAAACTTGATAATTTTTGTTTCTCTTGAACCATGTAACCAACACTCACTGCTGAGTTGTTTCAGAAAAAAAAAAAAAAATCTACTCACTGATGAGTAAATCTCTGTTCAATAGTTGGGAATTTATCCATAAAAGGATTTAAATTTGTACTCCCCTCTTTAATCATCCTTTGAGATTTGGAGACCGTCGATGGCAACCAACCCACCATGGCATCACATAAATGGAGGCTCCAAATTTTGGTTTAACAGTCCAATAACCTTCCTTCCATCATAGTGACAAATTTTGCAGAAATTCGGTGAAATTTCGCGAAATGGGGGTCAAACGAAAATTTTGGTACTTTTCGTACCCTTTGATTCTATCCATCTATCTTCGGTTCTATCTAATAAAACAAAAGACCCTTCGGCTCTATCTCAAAGTCTCTCTAAACCTCGAAAACCCAAAAAACTCTACCGTTCTCATCGAAAACCCATAAAACTCAAAACCCCTACCTTTGATATCTCCCGATTAAACGGTTAATCTCCTGATTTTCAGGGACAAAAGGTGAAAAGGAGAAAAGCCATCATAAAACTCTATTGAAGCAATGCCTAGGAAGTCCATTGATACATTTGAGCAGAGAACTTCTATCTACTGTGGTGTAACAAGGTTTATTCTGTTGTAAACCTAGGTTTGACACTCACAAAACACAAGTAAATGCACGTTTGTTGAATACTCACAATGCTGGGAGAATATCTGTTATTTAATCAAAGAACAACTATGGCTATAAATAGCCTTACGAAAGAGTAACTGAAAGCTGAAAATATGCAGCCCACGTTTTACAATCTAACAACGTGGTACAGAATCAAAACAAATAACTTATTCCTAAAGAATAGGACTTATCAACAACAACTAAAACAGCCCTACAAATTAGGATAACTAACCCTTACGGCTAAGAAAACTTAACAACTTCAACATCCTCCCTTAAATTGAAAGCTGTTAGCAATCAGTTTATATCCATGAGTGGATACACACCCAATAACTCCCTCAAATTTTGAAACACGCCCAACCTCAAAGGCTTGGTCATGATGTCTGCCACCTGCTCCTGTGAAGAGCATTCGACCAATTCCACGACTGCATCCTTGGTAAGCTCTCGAAGAAAATGGAACCGAACATCTATATGTTTGCTACGCCCATGCATCACTGGATTCTTTGAGAGCTTAATAGTAGAACTATTATCACAATAGATTGTTGTGGATGTTTGTGGTTCATGATTGAGCTACTGCAAGATCCTCCTTAACCAAACTGCCTAACATGCACTCGATGCTGCAGCTATAAACTCAGCTTCGGTTGTAGACAAAGTGACCACAGGTTGTTTCTTTGAGGACCATGAAATTGCCCCTGAACTCAACATAAAAACGTACCCAGAAGTACTCTTCCTATCATCTTGATCTCCAGCATAATCACTGTCAGTGTACCCAATGAGTTCTTCTTTTCCTCCCTTCCTATAGAACAACCCAAAGCTCACCGTGCCCTTCAAGTATCTCAACACTCTCTTTGCAGCGTTAAGATGCAGCTTAGTAGGTCGTCCCATGAACCCGCTGATCAAACTAATAACATACATCATATCTGGTCGCGTTGCAGTTAAGTACATGAGGCTGCCCACTATTCGTTTGTACAGAGTGCTATCAATTGCCACTCCCTCTTCAACCTTCATCATTTTGAACCCAGGAACAATAGGATTATGGACTGCATTACATTGGTTCATATTAAACCTCTCCAGCACTTCTTGAGCATATTTCCGTTGAGAAACATAGATGCCTTCCGACCTTTGAAGCACTTCTAAGCCAAGAAAATAACTCATTTTCCCAAGATCAGTCATATCAAACTCAGTCATCATAGAATGCTTGAATCTCCTAAACATAGACTCATCATTCCCAGTGAATATAAGGTCATCAACATAAAGACAGATAATTAAAATTTTACCTCCATCCATTCTTCTGATAAATAAGGTGTGTTCATGTGGGCACTTCTCGAATCCTTCCTTCAGGAAATATGATTCAATGCGGCTGTACCAGGCTCGAGGAGCCTGTTTCAAACCGTATAAAGCCTTTTTAAGCTTATATACCTTGTGCTCATGCCCTTTTTGTTCATAGCCTGGAGGTTGTGCCACGAACACTTCTTCATTTAATTCACCATGTAGAAAAGCTGACTTAACATCTAACTGATAAACAGTCCAACCGTTCCTTGCTGTAAGTGAAAGAATGACACGAACAGTATCCAAACGAGCCACAGGTGCAAACACTTCTTCATAATCTACTCCATATCGCTGGCTATACCCTTTTGCAACCAAACGCTCCTTGTACTTATCCACTTCACCTTTCTCGTTGAGCTTTGTTTTGTAAATCCATTTGACCCCAATTATTTTTCCTTTTGGTGGCATCTCTATCAACTCCCATGTGTTATTCCTTTCTATCGCCTCAATTTCTGCATCCATTGCCTTCTTCCATTTGTCACTTTTTACAGCTTCTGCATAAGTAATAGGATCAAACTCAGCAAATAAAACTAAGTGAGCCATACCTTCCTCCTCGGAGAGACTTTCTCCATTCACATAGTCTTTCATCCAAGCAGGTGGTCTTCGAACACGTCCTTCTATGTCAGTCGTGTCTGTTTGATCATTATGATCAGATTCCTCGCTCTCTAGTGTTGTCTCATCAGTCTCAGGCTCTTCTGTATTGTTATCATTCCCCAAATCTGCTTCTTCATTCTTTTTCCACTCAAGATCAGCCATGATTGTTTCTTGGTGATTGTCACTCCAATCCCAAGCTTTATCTTCTTCAAAAATAACATCATGACTTATCACTATCTTCTTAGAAATTGGATCGAAAAGACGATAAGCCTTGGATTCTTCACTGACTCCTAGTAGGATGCACTTCATACTCTTGTCATCGAGTTTAATCCTCTTGCTGTCAGGAACATGCACGTGTGCTAAACACCCAAAAATCCTGAAGTGCTCCACTGAGGGTTTAGAGCCACTCCAAGCTTCTTCTGGCGTCATGTTTCTCACTGCTAAAGTTGGGCTTCTGTTGAGTACATGGATGGTCCAATTGACTGCTTCTGGCCAGAAAGTTCGTGGGATGTTCTTCTCTGTAAGCATGCTTCGAACCATGTTTATAATAGTCCGATTCTTCCTTTCCACGACGCCATTATGTTGGGGAGAGTAGGCAGCTGTCAACTGCCTTTGAATTCCATTCATGTTGCAAAAAGCTGTGAATTCCAGTTAAATAAATTCACCACCACGATCTGTACGTAGATTCCTTATGCTTAAGCTAGTTTCCTTTTCAACCCTGGCTTTGAAACTTTTGAAAATGTTAAAAGCTTCTGACTTCTCAACCAAGTAGTGCACCCATGTTTTACTACTATAATCATCAATAAAGGAAATGAGATACCTCTTCTTACTGTTGGAGATTGGATTAATAGGCCCACATATGTCTGCATGCACAAGTTGAAGAATCTGAGATGCCCTCCACGCACTCTTCTTTGGAAATGGATCTCGTTGTTGCTTTCCCACCAAACACTCTTCACAAACTTTCGTGTGTGCTTGAAATTCTGGTAAGCCCTTTACCATTTTCTTTTGTTGAAGAATTTTCAGACCGCTCCAGCCCAAATGTCCGTACCTGCGATGCCATAGGTGAGATTGATCATCCGTAATAGTGTTGAAACACTTCTGTCCTTGTGAATGCGTGCGAGCCAGTAAGATAAACATTCGGTTTTCTGCCATTGTGGTCTCCCAGATTAGTCCTCTCCCTGGATGATAAATCCTGCACTTGCCGTGTTTGATCAAGAAAACAAGGCCCTTTTCTTGTAATTGTCCAATACTTAGTAAATTATTCCGTAGATCCGGAACATAGAATACTCCAGTAATGACCTGCATGATTCCATTGACCTCCATACGAACATTTCCCTTTCCTAGTACGGCCAAGTTTGAATTGTTCCCCAGCTTCACTGATTTCCTGAACGTATCATCAAAATCTGTGAACATCTCCTTCTTGCCACACATATGATTGCTGCATCCCGAGTCCAGGAACCAAAGTTCTTCTCTGTTATCCTCCTTGATATCCACGTAAGCCATCAGCAGCATTTCTTCACTGGTTTCTACGTAGAAACCTTTTGAATCATTCTCCTTTTTAGGGCATTCCCACTGAAAGTGCCCAAGTTGATGACAATTGTGACATTCGAAAGTAGATTTGTCAAATCCATTTCTACCCCTTCCTCGTCCTCTTCCTCTAAAACTGTTGTGTCCACCTCGCCCGCCTTGATACACCTCATGAGTGACCTTTAGAGCTTGCTCATCCATTGTGTGCCTCCCCATCCTTTGCTCGTGTACCAACAAGTTGCTTTGTAATTCATCGATAGACAAGATGTCAAGATCATTTGATTCTTCGATGGAGCATACCACATAGTCATATTTAACAGTCACGGATCTCAGAATCTTTTCGATGACCACTACATCTCCCATCTTTTCCCCATGAATCTGCATCTTGTTGGCTATGGTGAGAGTCCGTGCAAAATACTCATTCACTGATTCCCCTTCCTTCATCTGTAGAATTTCAAACTCTTTGCGAAGAGCTTGTAATTGTGCACGTTCGACACGTGCTGTGCCTAGGTACTTCTGCTTCAAGGAGTCCCAGATGTCTTTTGCAGTATCTTTCTTCAATATCGTCTCCAGGATTGCTCGATCAATGGCCTGGAACAAATAGTTTTTAGCCTTCAAATCCTTCAGTCTTTGATCAGCAATGGTCTTCTTCTGTTCATCTGTGAGATTTCCCTCATCTGCTTCTGCAGAAATCCCAATCTCCACCAAACTCCAATATTCTTTAGAGTGCAACAAATTCTCCATGAGCATGCTCCAATGATCATAGTGTCCATCGAACCTTGGAATCGCAAGTTGCACAAAATTACTTTCAGTTGTCATGGCTTTGTTGAGGAACGATGAGACTAGCTTCACTCAGGCCCTGTAACCTGGCTCTGATACCAGATGTTGTAAACCTAGGTTGGACACTCATAAAACACAAGTAAATACATGTTTGCTGAATACTCACAATGCTGGGAGAATATTTGTTATTTAATCAAAGAACAACTATGGCTATAAATAGCCTTACGAAAGAGTAACTGAAAGCTGGCAATATGCAGCCCACGTTTTACAATCTAACAACGTGGTACAGAGTCAAAACAAATAACTTATTCCTAAAGAATAAGACTTATCAACAACAACTAAAACAACCCTACAAATTAGGATAACTAACCCTTACGGCTAGGAAAACTTAACAACTTCAACATATTCAGAGGTAAACTCGTGAAAAAAAATTTAATTTATTTATATTTCCCTTTGTTGGGAATTAGATTTTGTTCATTATTAAGTAAACAGAAATAGAAATCGTATTCTTTTATCTTCTTATTTGATTTTATTTTTAATAGACACCCTTATGATCCTAATGGCTTTTATAGCATTGGGACATTTTGGATTGAAGAAATGGATTTCGTTTTGAAAGAAAAACAAGTTAATTAGGCACTTTTTGTTCATTTTTTGTCTTATTGGTACCAGTTTTTCCCTTTATTCATCTTATCGTCTCTTCAAAGTCCTAACGCAGGTATGTTCGTTTATGAAATTTTGTCTTTTTTTTTTGGGGGGGGGGGGGGGGGTTTGATTTGAATTTTTTTTCATTTTTTGGTGTTTTCGCACAATATGGAAGGTTTTGGGGGTATTGTTTTCCCATTTGAAAACCCTAATCGCTAACCTAACACAGGTATGCTCATTTCTTTACCTCTTTGAAATTATTTTCCCTTTTTTGTATTACTGATCTCCAATATTCATACCAGTTGTCGGTTTTTGCATCTGAAATTTTGTCTTTATTTTTTTTATTTTTGGTTTTTTACATCTGAAAATTTAATTGGTCTTTTGGGTTTTGGAGGTTGAGATGTTTATTTATTTTGTTTGATTGTTTTTTTTTTTTTAATCTATTTTGTTTAAAATAGCGTTTGATTTAACTATTTTTATTTTTTAGGAGTATCTATCAATTTTTTCTTAGTTTCTATATTTTAAAAATTCTGTTTTAGGGTCAGGGTTTTTGGGTTCAAATGACTTTGATTTTGTTTTTGGGTTCAAATTACTTTTGACTTTTTTAGTGATATTAGGAATTCATTTTTTTTCTTTTACACAAGGAATTTCCAGAATGCCCCGTAAACCAGTTTAGATTGGAAATGGTTATAGCTTTTTTTAGGGATGTTTGGTTGAAATGGGTTATAGCTTTGTGGGGTATAGTTTTTTTTTTAGGGATGCTTTGGAGGTTGGGATGTTTATTTATTTTGTTTGATTGTTTTTTTTTTTTTTATCTATTTTGTTTAAAATGGGGTTTGATTTAGCTAATTTTATTCTTTAGGAGTATCTATTGACTTTTTCTTAGTTTCTATGTTTTTAAAGATTTTGTTTTAGGGTTAGGGTTTTTGGGTTTAAATGACTTTGATTTTGTCGTTGGGTTCAAATTACTTTTGATTTTCTTTAATGATATTAGGATTTCATTTTTTTTTCTTTTACACAAGGAATTTTCAGAATGCCCCGTAAACTAGTTCAGATTGGAAATGGTTATAGCTTTTTTTTAGGGATATTTGATTGAAATGGGTTATAGCTTTGTGGGGTTTATTTATTTTTATTATATTTGAAGTGATGGGTTCAGTTGATCAGATTGGAAAAAGAGGTTATTTGGGATGGGTTTTGAGTTTTTTATACTTTGATTATGATATGGGTTTTGGTAGAAATGGTTATAAGTTTATGGGGTTTATGTATTTTTATCAACTTTGCAATTATGGGTGGTTCACTTTAGATTGGGAAAAGGAGGGAATTTTGGGACATGTTTTGAGTTTTTGAGACGTGATTAAGATGTGGCTTTTGGTTGAAATGGGTCATAGGTTTGTGGGGTTGATTTATATTATTAGGAAGCAAGTTTTAAATTATTAGCCAACTTGTTAAGACATATTTTAATCTATAAAATTTATTTGATTGTGATCTTTGTGATGATAGGTTGAAGGTTTTTCAGGTCTCACCAAATTTGTAGAAGGCATTTAGATTGGGAAAAGAGGGTATTTTGGGACAGGTTTTGAACTTTTGAGACTTGATTAGGATATGAGTTTGGTTAAATTGGGTTATAACTTTGTGGGGTTTATCTATTTTTATCAAATTTGCAGTCATGGGTTCAGTTGAGATTGGAAAAAGAGGGTATTTGGGACAGGTTTTGAGTTTTTGAGACCTGAGTTCACTTTGTCTTTGCTTGTTTCGATTCTTATCTATTATTGTTGTTATTCCTCTTCTAATTTGAGTTTTATAGTGATGGACTAGCCTCAATTATGTAGACATTGTGGTTTTGATTTATCTTATCAGCCCTTTTTTTTAGTTGATTTTGTTCAGTTTTTTTGTCAAATCCCTTGAAAACAACCTCTCACAAGCGCACTTAATTCATAGAGTAAGTGAGGTATAGATTGCACTTGCACATCGATGATTTTGATTGAGCAACTAAGGTTTCTGAATGAATCACAAGAAAAAGTCAACAAAACCTCTTTTTCACTCATTTTACTTGCACCTTTTCCCTACATATGGACGTGGATAGGTGAAACTCAGACCATTGTATTACTAATTTAGGGCTTTCAATGGGTGCGGATTTGGTTGGGTTTTCTTTTGGTAGATTTTGATGAGTTCTTTTGGGGGGGTTTTATGGTTTTTTTTCTTCCTGATTTTTTTTTTTGAGGAATCAATGCATGATAAAAAACTTTTTTTTGGGTTTTTTTTTTTTATCGATTTTGATGGGTTTTTGGTGGTTTTTTATGTTTTTTTTTTAAAAATCATTGTTGATGGATTTTTCTGAATTTTTTAGGGTTTTTTTTTTAGATTTTGTCATTTTTTTTTTTTATAAATTTTGATGGGCTTTGGGTTTTGTTTTTTGGTTGGTTTTTTTTTTTTAATCAATTTTGATGGATTTTTTTAATCATTTTTTATGGGTTTTCTCCTGAATTTTCTCATTTTTTTTTTTTAATAAATTTTGATGGCCTTTTTTTCGGATTTGGATGGGTTTTTATTTTTGGTTGATTTTGTTGAGTTCTTTTAGGAGGGTTTTATGATTTTTTTTAAATTCAATTTTGATGTATTTTTCAGAGAGTTTTTATAGGTTATTTTTTTCGATTTTTATGGGTTATTTTTTATTGATTTTAATTTTGTTAGGATTTTTTCTTCATATATTTGAATTTTTTAATGATTTTTTTCTATATATATTGATTTTGAGGTTATTGAACATGATTTTTTATTGTTTTCTCTTTCCATGTAGGATACTTCTCAAAGACAATTATGAATCAGAGTTTAGGGGGTTCATCTGTGATCGTTGATTTTGATCATCATCTTGACGACCAACCGCAAGGTAATTTTAAGATTTGTATTATTCTGATTTTTTTCTTTTGATTGTATGATGGAATTTGGGTTTTATTGCTAGGGCTTTTTGTGATCAGAGACAAGGTTGAGAGGTCTCAACGGCTCACCAGACTTAGGTGAAATTTTCTTTCCTTCTTTATTTTTTTTCTTTTTGACTTTTTTTATCTGGGTGGGTTTTGTTTTTCAAGTTTGATTATTTTGTATGGTGTTTTGGTCTAAAATTGAATTAGATTTGTGTATAGAAAGCTTAATAATAGGCTTGCTAATTAGAGTTGTTTCATGATATTTCGACTGAGAGCTTTTTATCAGGGAAAAAGGGGAGAGAAGCTTCTGATTTATGACTATCTCCCTAACAGGACACTGTATGATCTTTTGCACAGTAAGTGCACTTGATCAATTTACAGCTAGTGCATATCATTGACTAACTTATGGTCCATAGATGATAAAAAAATTTAGAATCCAGTTTTCAATATTATCTATCATCATCATACTAGGAATGTGCTCTCATTCCATATGACAAGCCTCTTTATTAGGGTATGCTTGTCTTTAATCACCCTAATTAGGGATGCTTCTCTTTAGTCAGTTTATTAGTTTCTACTCAAACTTTAGAGAAGAGAATTGATTTTTTAACCAGGCCTTTAGGCAATATATGTAATATAACTTTAATTTAATATGACTAAACTAATCTGACAGCTCAAGTCTATATGGTTATATTCATCTCACAAACATGAATATATGCTGTAGGCATCTTACCATATCAAGTTATCGACTAGAAATTGAGCCATATTCTTTTATTGTACAATATTACCAATAATTAACAAACATAAATACCAGAAATTGGGGGAGTTCCTGTATCAAGAAAAGGAAGTGACTTGAGCGTCTTACATGTTGTGGTTTACTTGAAGAGATGCTAGGTTCTGTAAATTCTTGATATGTGAAGGTATTTAATCACTTGACTGCTTTTACGTGAAGGTTTATATGGATTTCAGTCCAACTTATGAGAGGATTGCTCATCCGGATATTAATTTGGAAGCATCCATGCATAGATGAGGTGGGTAATTTGTCGTGATTCTAACTATTATCTTTAGACATGATTATGTTTAAACTTCTCATCTTTGATAAGAAACAATTGAATTATTTTATTGTCTGAAGTCTGAAACCCTTGTTGGTATGCAAAAGTCTGGACAGAGTATAACCGAGTAGAAGATTATGAACATTTTTCAGTGATTTCTAATTTTATTGTTTATGCTTCACACAAACTTTCTGCAACTTGCGGCATATTCCATAAAAAGTTATTTTATTTTTATTGAATTTTTTTTCTTTAATCTTTTATGACGTAAGAGCTCATGAAGTTATGGATGAGGTCTTCGTCAGTAACTAAATAAGAGGAAATCACTATAATGACGTTGGCTTAGATTTGCGTGGAAATTTTCTACTAAACTTTACATATTTTAGAAACTTAAAGGGTTTTTCTTGAATTATTAGACTTCACACTTAGCTATCCATGAAATAATTTGCCTTAAATCAGTTTTATCAGAAACTTTAATCAAATTACTCCAACCCCCTTCAGGTTAAACAATTTTTCCTTAAATCAGGTTGCATTTAGATGTGCAACCCATGTAGGGTCTCAGTCTAACTAGATCTTAGTCAAAGTTGTTTCAAGGTCCCACTTGAAAACGACTTTGAGTGGGCACACAGCAAGAAGCAAGTTAGCCACCTTCTCATTTTTATTTTCTGCAAAAAGGAAAAAACTTTTCCTTTGTTTTTTTATCGGTAAAAGAAAAATATATTAAAAAAGGGAAGAGAACTACATAGCTGAGCTGCAGCAAGTAGCTAAGAGAAACAGGCTGAAAGGCCAGAAAGACAAAAAAAAAAAATGACAAAAACCAAAAAAAAAAATGACAAAAACCAAAACCATGAACTTTTTGTTAGAATTTCATTCTTTCTTTTCAACTTATTAGAATTTTATTCATGCTTTTCTACTTAACACCTGCTTATATTATCATTCAGGTGCATAAAGGGCTAAATTTGCGTTTATGAAGTGTGAAGTTTGACATTACACATCACTTTGATTGCTTTGTTGGGAGCGAACATCTCTCTATCTCTCGATTGGCTTTATGCATTTTGCAGTATGGAGGACATTGCTTGCATGATATAGGGGATTCTAACCAAATGCCACATGTATGCCTTCACCTTGGTTTGACAGATTACAGGTGTATCTCTCACTATGCCATTTTTTAGTTAGGTTTACTATGTGATTGGATCTTCTTTCTGATTATGTTAGATGCACAAGTAGGACGTGTTCTGTCTAGAGATTAAATCTAGCATTGCCAATTGTGTTAGTGCAGTCATAAGATTTGCTACAAGAGCAATAGTAATATAATTCTAAATTCATCACTTGCTATTTTACGATTAGCTAAATGCAAGTTTACGGACAAGGTACCGTGTAGAACTTAAGCTAAGGTACCTAGCGTTGTCAATTATGTTAATGCAAATATGCAATCATAATGTTTACTATGAGAAAATAGTAGTGATGTATGATTTTCTTAAATGTATCAGTTTCTATTTTGAAAAACCTGCAAGAAAAAAAACAGATGTTACTTCGCTAGAAATGATTATGCACTAGCCAAAAACTTGTTGGATTCTGGATAAAAAAGGATCCATCTCTCCTAATCATCATTTAAACACCCGAATGATGTTTAAATAATCTTACACCATAAGGATCCATCTCTCCTAATCATCATTTAAACACCCGAATGATGTTTAAATAATCTTACACCATTAATGGTGTAAGATCATTTAAACATTGTCCATAAGATCATTTCATTGATCTTCTTTCAATTGTGTTTTCAAAAAATTAGAATTATAAATAAGTTGCTCGCATGTGCAGGGCCCATTTGTGTGTGTGTGAATATATATATATATATATATATATATATATATATATATATATATATATCCTCTCACTCGAGTCATGGGACATGTTCTCATGACTCGAGCTACCATTGATTGCAATATCTATGGGTAATGATCCTCTAACTCGAGTCATGGGACATAATCTCATCACTCAAGCTACCATTGGTCGTATGTCACATTAAGTTGAATTTTTAAATCACCTTATGTGACATGCAGCCGATAAGAGCTCGAGTCATGAGCTTATGTCTCATGACTTGAGTCATATAATTATTTCCCTATATAGATATATAGGGTAATGATCCTCTCACTTGAGTCATAAAATATATTTTCATGACTCTAACAATCATTGGTTAAAAGTCAACCTGCTTTGACATGCAGCCAATAAGAGCTCAAGTTATGAGCTTATGTCACATGAATCGAGTCATATAATCATTTCCCATATATATATATATATACCCGATAGAGATTTCATTCAGGTTAACCATTCCCGAATTATGCACATAGGCAAGGCAATGAATGCCCATGTTTGGGTATCTACACTACAAAAATCAGAAGTTTTAGCGGCACTTGCTATAAAGGCATTTTTTGGTAGTGGCATGATTAATAGCAGCAGTTTTTGGTAGCGACAAGATTAATAGTCGCAGTTTTTTGTTAAAAAAACTGCCGCTAATAGTCTTATTTTTTGTAGTGCTATGTGTGCACGCAATGCATTTTATGAAGTTGAATTCTAGCCGTCTGATTTGGGAAATCGTTATCAATGATAACTGATTAAGATTTCTCTCCCTCCTCCCAACTCTAGACTCTTTGGAGAATTTTTAATATTTATGGTTTCAACATTTCCATTTTATTTTGAGGTAAAGGAATTGTTGATCTTTCTAACTTATTTTCCATCATGTGTTTATGTAGAAGAATTGGTCCAGTATTTGTTGAGCCTTGAACACCCTCTTGATCTGATTGAACAGGGATTTTTCACAGATAAGATGGTTCAAAACTTTAAAAAATGTGATTTTTGGGCTATTTCCTGTCAATCTATGATCTTTCTTCATTGATGGTATCTTTTGGTGTTTAAATGGCTGTCAGGAGGGGCCAAAATACTAAGGTTGGATGCATCAAATTTTGTGAGGGAATTTATCAAACTAAAAGCTCAATTCTTATTATAATTAATTATGGTTTGATCTATAAAATTGGTAGGTGTCAACTTTGATTTCTAAGATGTACAAAAGCAGAGGAAATACTTGCTTAATGAAGGAGAAAATAATAATATTTATACATACAATTATAATTAGAATTCAATGGAAAAATTAGCTCCAAAACTTGAAGATAATGGGATTTACTTTATATTGATGCATGTAAATAATATAACAAAAACTCTCTAATAAGGCATCTCCACTCAAATGTAGTGAAAGTGGGTGATGGTACCATTATACAATAGAGTACCTTTAAATCTATCCACCAAATCTTTAAGTTCACCCATGATAAAACACATTGACTGCATTGAATCAGATGATGGAGATTATTTATCCTCCCAATCTTTCACATGATGGATCTTGAGATCATGAGCGTGCCATCAGACGGTCAGTACTTTATTTCACATGGGGCACATCTCAAAAAGGTAACCTTAATATCATGCACAAGCTCAAAAATGATTTTAAGGTCACTTTTTTAGGTGTGTACCACATGAAATGAAAATTCGACTGTCTGCTTGTACACCCATGATCTCAAGATCCATCATGTGAAAGATTGGGACGATAAACAATCTTCATCATCTAATTCAATAGACTCAATGTGTTTCAAAGTGGGTGAACTCAAAGATTTGGTGGGTGAATTTAAAGGTACTCTATAGTAAAGCAGGTAAAGTAGGTAAACCTTCTAACAGAGAGCTATGCCAAACACAGCTTATGATCCTGCCAAAACTAATAGTAAAGCTTCTTGATAATAGGTTGTGGAGTCATAATGCGTGAAATGAAATGTAGGAAACACCTAGCCACACATTCGAGATTCTTCCGAAACTTCGACATCCACAAATTTAAAGGCAGAAAAAACAAATGCTTCTAAAAATTTGTAATCTTTTATAATAAATTTTAGGGTTTTTTCATATACCCTGTATGTTTTGGCATATTTACAAATGCAAATGAATAATCTCCTAATTTATAATTTTGTGTTTAAATAACACTTTGAATAATTATTCTCTTAACTGTTGTCTCTAAAAAAACAAAGTATACTTGTCACCTACAATGTTTTTTTCTCGCATTAGAAATATTTTTTGCCGCTAGTATGCTTTTCTTAGAGGCGACAGTTAATGGAACAAGAACTCGAGATGTTACTTAAACACAAAACTGCAAATTAAGGATTAAGCGAAACAAGGAGTGGCATTTATAAATATGCCAAAACATAGAGGGATATATGCCAAAAACCCTATGTTTTAAAATCTAGGGTACTTTGTTGCTACCCCGGGTAATGATGTATATTGTTTTCACTAATAATCTTAGTGACCAAACACGTGTTTTTTTGGGAAAAAAGCTCGTTTAAAACATGTGTTTTGAAAAAACAAAATAACTTCGAAAAAATGATTTTTTGATAAATTTTCATTTATTTCTGGAAAATGCATTTTAAATCTATTTTTTTAACAAATAATTCGTTTTAAACCCATTTTTTCCTATTTAAAACCTGTGTTTGGTCAAAACAAATATTTATGTTTATTTTTTGTAATTGTTAATATAATTTTAATTTTTGCAATTTTCCCGCTTTCTCCCCAAAATTACCGAAATTGACTGTTTTTTGCATATCTTTCCGGAGCCCTTTTATTCCTATACCAATACTTCATCACTATGCTAATAACCAACAAATATATATGTGAAAAAAAAAAAAAAAAAAAAAAAAAATTCACAAAACATGCTACTAAGTGTCTAGTATGTACCAGGGCTAGCCTTGACATTTTGAGGGCCCAAGGCGAGTTCCTGAAATGGGGCCCCTGTTTCAAATTGATAAAAAGAATTCTTCATTCAATCCTATGCACACACAAACATAAATAGTACATTTATAGATCACTAAAATTAATAGATTAAATTTCATAAGAAATGTCACAAAATTATCCTTATTTTCCAAATAAGGAATCATATATACACCAACAATATATATTAAAATTGAAGATCGAATGGCTGAAACCATGGTTCAAAATGTCGGCCGATAATTCAAATTATCGACCAAATTATATCAGTTTAGGTCGGCATTGAAACAATAACACTAAGTTATCGTTTTGGTCGGGCCAAAATGTTGGAAGAAAAATACCAAAATGCTCTTACTGAAACAATAATGAGGGGAAACTCATTTCAGCTCTGGCCCATACTATACGAATGTAGACAACAACTATTCAGCTGGCGTTTTTCACCTATAGAACATTGAAGAAGATTCATCCAACTAAATTCGAGGTCTTAATTGGGTGAATTTTGTAGCTTGGGAGAAACAGGATGTCACATTCCCATATAAATTCAGCATTAGAAATCTATACACGCGAATAAAGCAAATGGGGGCTTCTGAGTAAAATTCTATCTATTGGTGTTGTTGCTGCATATGCATCAGGTTGGTCCTCGCCTCGTTGCAACTTCACCTCCTATGCAAGTCGATTTCAATAAGAATGGTAACTCTATTCTAATGATTTTGGCTAGTCCTATGAATCGGCTTCAAATAAATGATGTTTGCTTAGACTTTAGATATTTAGGGAAGCCAAGTGGAGTTTTACAAAACCCAAAAGAGAGGAATTACAAATTCCTTTTTAATGGTTGGGAATTAGAAATTTCTCTATACTAACATCTAAGCAAACTAAGAACATAAGTATCAAAATAATCACCAAAATAGAGTAATTAGAAATATCTTTTTTATGGTAAGATGTTAAAAATTTCTCTCCGCTAACAATTACGTAGGCAGAGAACTTGAGGATTAGAATACACTTGTTGATGAGATCAAAAAATTTCTTACAAACATTAAATTCTCCATGATAGTGACCTAACCTTTGACTGTTTATAGAAATAATCAAATAAATATATTACTTAAAACTAAATTTTTTTAAAAAAATTGACCAAACTTTCAACTCAACTTTTCAAAAGTCTTTAAAATGTCAAATTTTGAGATACCTAGAAGCATAATTGATCTTTAGATTTAACCTCTAAGCAAGCTCGTCGTCTAAGCCAACATTGTCAAGAATAAGGGCTAAAAAATTTGCTTATAACAGTTAAAAGATGAGTGATGTAATATTTTAATTGTGATATTTTACTCGCAAGTACACGAATCAGATTGTATATAGTGGGTGCGGAGTACGAGATCGTTTCCACGAGGACTAATTTTGAAAGATCTAAAAAGACAAGCAATTCCAGAAATCTACTAAGATCTAATAGTATTCTACCAGTCTTATGATTTAGGTGGTTTGATGAGATGATGATTACTGACTGCAAACTAAAACTTAACTGATAATTCAAAAATAAAGATAAAGATGAAGATACTAAATCCTTCCATCTTTGGTCCGTTCTTCCCATAATACAAATCTACGGATTAAACTATGAGATATACCATTGAGAACAAATATCTTTTATGGAAGATAAATGGTCAAAAATCCCGATAGGTTTCACGTTGCATCCCTGCAATCAGGACTTAGATGATTTTCATATATAGATCTGAGATCAAGGGCATGGCTCGGCACACTTGATCTCAAGTTCAAATAAAAATCATCCCCAAAGTGGGTAAAAATTTCAACAATAATACCACCATAGATCTGAAATCAAGGGCATGGCTCGACACACTCGATTTCAGATTATGGAGTAATTAAGATAAAATTACCATTACAGATCTAAGATCCAAGGCATGGCTCGGCACACTCGATCCCGGATCATAATCGTAATTAGATCCACACGATGAAAGTAAAAAAACCATATAACAATGATTGGGTAAAATTACCGTCACAGATCTGAGATCTCGAGCATGGCTCGGCACACGCGACCCCAGTTAGTGGCAGAGATTTCATCCGTTCTTTATAGCACAACAATCATTAAATAAGATCTCATATTTTAATCCTAAATTTATATTATTAAAAGTACATCCCTCGGATGGGAATCATTAGATCCCCATCCTTATGAATTTAGCCACACATATTGCAATTGAATGACATAAATAAATAAGGAAGAGAAAATAACATTAATTTAATGAATTAAAAATACCTCAACTTCAAAAGAAATTAATTTGATCCAAAAATACGATGGTCTTCAGAAACGAGAATAATGCAGGAATAAACTTGAGCAAAAATATAATAAACTGGAGGAATGAGTACTGGAAATTAAAGGAACAAAGCTCTCAAAAAGGAATAAATAAAAACTCCCTATTTCTATGTCTAACTATGAAAAAGAAAAGTAAAAAATTAAAACTCTAATCTCCTATCTCCCTAATTTCTCATTCTCTCTCGAAGTGTTTGAGTCACTTTAAATAGATTCCCGGTTGCAGAAGTCTCCCCAGCCACCAATTTAGGGTCGATTAATCGACCCAATAGGGTCGATGCATCAACCCTATAAAAGAGGCTCAAAATCAGCTTTAAAGTAGTCAATTCCGTGTCAGACTCTCCTTCTCCTCGATTAATCGACCCCCAGAAATCCGTGAATTTCAGCACACTTTTTGTATCAGACACTACTTCGGTATTTCAGTTATAACTTTCTGTTTCGAACTCGGATTGAGGTGATTCTTGTGCCGTTGGAAAGCTGACGAAAATATCTACAACGTTTGTGTTTTGACAATTTCATAATTTAGCCGTCTTGAAGGTCCAAATTTAGCCGCAAGTTGCACCAAGTTCTCGATGACCCAAAGTTACAGTGTTTTGACATTATTTTCAGAATTCTTGGGCTGTTTTCCACACTTAGCTTGTATTTACCTGAAACACTTCAAATCTAATAATTCTCATCAGATAGCCTTCATCGGACAGCTAAATATAGGTATTTAGGGGTGAAATATCATCATATTTCAGTACTCATCAATGAGGAGCGTTTTACAAGCTATGGGCGGTTCAGAAAAAATTTAAACGAACAAGAAAAAGAAGACTTTGCAAAAATAGAGATTAAAGATGGTAAGATTACTTGAAGCTTTTCTTCTATTTTAGTTGTTGAAACTCCGCCGAAGCGATCTATTACTGAAACACCTGAAATTTATGTGAATTTTGAGCAAGATTGGATCTCAAGAAGATCATAGGATACTCGATTGAAGCGCCATGGAAAGCGAAAGGGAAATATAGAGAGAAGAGTCAAAGAGAGAGAGTGTGACGACCCGACTTTTCCAATCCCTCAGGTATAGGAAAGGCCGGTTCGCCAACCTATCGAATAAACGATAAGCCGGACAAACAGGGCACATATCAGAGTAAAGCGCAATAAATATCCATAGCTAAAATAAATGCGGAAGCAATTAAAAGTAAAGAACCACCGATGATGGCCGACCATCATCGAAACATGGCTCATAACAAAAATCAACGTCAAATATAAAACTATGGTATCCAACTAAAATGGGCCCACAAATTCAAGTCTAACTCTCACCACAAATAAGAAAATCAGTAAGTTCTATACTGAGAAAAACTCCTCAGGAGGAACCTCAAGCTCTTCCTCAGGCACGTAGTCAGGATCAGTCTCACAGCCCTGAATAGCCACGTCAATACCTGAACCTGTGACGTATAGTCGGAGTGAGCTAACCAACAAAGCTCAGTAGAAGAAAGACATCTACGGCATTTTACTTTAACTAACATGGTTTCAAAACAAATATCGGAATATAGCTTGTCAAACATATAAGCATAATAAATCAATTAAGGTGCGAAATCATATATAAGATTTATTTCTAAATGTGTGAAAACAGTTTCAAGAACAATCGTGTTTGATGTCTTAGTTTCTCTAACTTCTATATGCAAAGTTCAGTAATTCATGACTTAATCCTCAACTTAAAATACCTCCCGAGTAAACTATATCTCGAGAGCAGGAATATAGCCGATGGGAACCCCTACCTACCATCGTCGTTCATGAACCCTTTTTCAGGATGCAACAAGCCCCTCCTTAATGAGGGAAACTTGTGCCAGGAAGTTGTTCAGGAATTTTTGAGAGGTCGTTCAGGTCAATCATAAAACAAATGCAGATACTAATATAATCAGATGGAAGTCTCTTATACATAGTTCAGGTTCTTGATTTCAGATTTTCAGAGCTTAAGCAAATTCAAGTTTCAGGATTCTGGTAGATTTAGATTTTTAGTCATTCATATCAATTTCAATTTACAGATGTGATTTCAATGGCATATGCAAGTTCAAAGGTTTTAATTCAAAATATCCATGCGAATTAAAATAAAATACTGTAAAGATGAGATTCTCCTACCTAAAACTCGGAGTTATGCGAAGTCAAGCAAGGTCCTATTGATGGCCTCTCGCCCTCAATCTACATCACAATATACGTTCATGCATTAAGATAAACTCTAATTACTAATAATATAGACATATTTAAGCGTTTCCTCAAAAACAAGTCAAAGCAGGCAAGTTGCGCCAATCCTAGAATTTGACGTAATATTCTCATATTTTTTTGACTATCAAGACGATTGATTCATATGTTGGTCAAAACATGAAAGTTGTAGATTTTTCTATTAGATTTCCAACGCAAAAATAATCGTCTTAATCGGAGTTTGGGATAAAAAGTTATGGCCAAAATACCGAGACTGTGTCTGTTGAAGAGTTTGGCCGAATTTCACGAAAATCTGGGAAAAACGATCCTATCGATTTTGGGCCTAATTTCTATGTTTTTAAGACCCGAAATTTATCAAAACTTAAGGAAAAATTAGGGTTTTCTTTTTAAGAAATAACTGAATAATTTAAGATGGATTTAGAGGCACCCACTTGTTGAAGCGTGATTCGAATCCTACGATGATTTGGGTTGATGGAGATCGGATTCGAGAGACGATATGCCCGAGTCTTTTCATGAGAATTCCTTTCTTACGATAAATTGGTCGCAGCGATGAGAAACTTTGATGGTGTAAGATTCTCTGATAAGATCGAAAATCGATAGAGATCCGACGAGGAATTATGAAAGATGGCACTGTCAGAGAAGAGGGAATAAAGAAAGACAACTGAGAGAAGAAGTAAATATATATCTAATAACTCTAATTAAGATTTTCTATGACTTGAAAAGCTTGAGAAGAGGTTTTGCTCCAGCGCTTTGTGTAAGCACCAAGGTAAATGGTGATTCTCTCCCGAATTTACAATTGTGCCCTTTAACCCGCTTCACTCTTCAAACGGGCATAACTTTTTATATTCTTATCGAAAATCGACAAATTATATATCGTTGGAATCGTATCGACAAGTACTCCGCAATGAGTCTAATATTGATATATATAAAAAATTAGACTATTTTTAAAGTGGGTATATTCCGGTGTGGAGCGTTAGCACCACGCATTGTGTGGTACATCATCTAATACCATTAAATAAAATTCAAAAATCTGGGTTATTACAGAGAGAGAGAGAGAGACTAAGAGGCTGGAGGACTGGACGGCTGCCGGCTGGAGAGAAGAGAGGGTTTGAAGAGAGAGAAAGAGAGAGGCGTTGGAGAGAGAAGAGGAGAGGGTTTGGAGGGTTTTGAGGGTTTGTAGTGACTGGAGTCTTTAGAGAGAGAGAGAGAGAGAGACGCTAGAGATTTGGGGGCCTTAATTCCCTATATATATTGATATATTTTTTTTAAACTTGCATTTTTAAAAGAGATTTTTTTGGGGGGCCCTTGGAAATCGGGGGCCCAAAGCAGCCGCCTGGCTCGCCTTAGTCCAGGGCCGGCCCTTGTATGTACAGTGAAAACCTAATTAATGTGTTTGTGCATCTCAAACTTTATGTATTATTCATAAAGTTTACGGGCTCCCCAACCCATTGCCTAGCCGTGAATGGCCCGGGTATAGGTGTCGAAATTCCATATACCTATACTAACCGAAACCGATTTATCAGTTTCGGGATCGGTTTGGCTAAACTGATACCGAACTGAAACTTATCGGTTTTGATTTTGGTAAATCGATACCAAACAGGACCGATCCATATAGGTCGGTTAGGTTTAGTTCGATTTTCGATTTTTTTCTATTTTTTAAATAGATTTTTTATTTTCGGTTTTCGGCTCCTCAAACCGATACCCAACCCAACCCAACCCAAATCAGTTTCGATTCGATTCTGTTGTATTAGTTTTTTATTTTTCAGGCATATACTCCCCTGCCGTTAAAACGGCAGTTAATTAGGCGTCATTTCTTTGATTGAATTACACTTTTGCCCTTAGTGAACATTATGTACAAAATTGTCATTTTATTTTCCTAACTTTGACCGCATTTTTAACGGTGGATAAGCATTGGATCCTATCCAATTTTTTTTGGGGGGAACGTGATTGATCCACTCTAAGTTGTCATTTCACCCGATTTTTGGGTTGCATGCCACATGGCGCTCACTTGGTTCGTGGGTAGTGTGTCACCCAATTTTCGGGTTGGGTGCCACATGACGCTCACTTGGCTCGTGGGTAGCGCTAAAATGTTACCCGTTGGTAGCATCCTAACCCTATATCTAGGGCAAGGTCGGTGTGGGTCATGGGTCTGGTCAGTGGCTATATATATGGTTAATTGATCCCTATATTCGAGGTTTAGCATTTAAGCGCTGCACTAGTGCCCGGATCACATGCCACGTGGTCAAATATTGGGTTCTGCCTAGCATACTTGGTATATTAATTTTTTAACATATTTGATCACATTTTGGACGGTGGATAAGATGCTTTTTCAATTTTTTTTGGAGGGGGATGGATGTGATCGTTCTTGTGCATGTTGTCTCCGCATCAGATCTTCATATCAGGTGCCACTTGGAATCCAAACAGACCAAATTCGTGGCCAGTGAGGTCAATGCCCAGACCTATGACTCACATCGACCCGGCCGAGACCCGATCTATTGAAAATTTTATTAACCAGTAATCCTATAAAGGCTACAAAATTATATACATAGTGTTATATCCCAAAAAATTGACCATGTGACTTTGACCTCGGGATCCGTGCCTGATTGATCGTAGGTTTGACCAAGTGATGGTCAAACATTGAGTCCATGAAGTTATGTAATAATGTGAGATTAGTGTAACCTAAGTATAGAGTACTGTGTTGAGTTGCAGTCACATACACCTATCTCTGGTGTATGTGTTTTACACACAAGGCCAAGAGAGGGTATAAGGGTTTTAATAACCCTAGTTTTTCCTTTTGTTGGTTGCTGAGGAGAGAGTTAAGAAGAGAGAGTGTGACGACCCGACTTTTCCAATCCCTAAGGTATAGGAAAGGCCGGTTCATCAACTTATTGATTTCTCAATAAGCCGTAACAAACAGAAGCCGGCAACATAAACAAAGGTCTAAAGAACAGAGGCATCATAACATAATCCAAAAGGAACAAAAGACTACAGATAGCAAAAGAATATATCACTATGAGGAACCAAAAGGAACCACCGGTGATGGCCACTCCAATCACCTAAAATAGAGGTTCACGATGATGGTTCCTCTAGTGATATCAAAAGGACAAAAAAAAAAAAATAGCCTAAGGCTCAATATTCCAAAATTAATATCCAGACAAAATACCAAAAAATACAAGGATCCAAAGATCAAGGGAAGAACTCCTCCGCTGGTATATCCAAATCCTCCTCTGGAATATAATCGGAGTCCTCCGGATCCTCTGACCCAATGTCGGTCTCAAAGATGACGTATAGTCGAGGGTGAGCTAACGACCAAGCTCAATAGAAGAAGCGGATCTATTTGCGATTTATTATAAGTCGGTTTTCAAAAGACGGAATCGGATCAAATATGATTTTTCAAAAGATGCTTTCAATTTCAAATCTCCAGTTCTAATTCTGAGTCAAAACTGATAGTAAGTTCAAAGTGTTCAAAATGTTCTGATTCAGCATGCTTCTTGTCTTAAATTTATAACTTAATTATATCTCTCAAATTTCCTATAGCATGAGAGCGGACTAAGTGACCGATGGGAAGACCCTACTGACCATCGTCGTTCATGAACCCATTTCGAAAATGCAACAAGCCCCTACGCTATGAGGGAAACTTGCGCAAAGTTTTACCACAACACGTTGGTGGAATCTAGGGCATCGACGTGTGAACCAAAAATCAAATGCAAATGCTAACACGTATCCAAGCTTATTATTCATATCTTATCGATTTTCAAAGTTCGATTCAAGTTACGATTCAAAAGTTAATCGAGGTCTGATTCAAATTTAATCGAGGCCACGATGTTCGGATTCCAAAGGTTCTTAGTTATAGCAAGGTTCACAAAATTTTCAAATTGAGCCATGTGTTGAGTTTTATTTATACGTGCAACAGGACTTTAAAAATTTACCCTTAATTGAAATAGTCAACAATTTATCCTTATAATTTGATGCAAATTAAATACAAGGTTCCCCTACCTTAACCAAGCAAAATCAAAGGCATGTCTAAGCAATCCTCTCCAAGGACTCCCAATTTGACCAAAACCTACATATATTAACACCCTAAGTGTTAATATACAACCCAAAATTTAATCCAAAGGCTTATAAAACAAAAAAATCCAATCAAAATTTAAAAAGCCAGAACTGGACAGAATTCGACCATCGATTTCAAATTCGATGGTCGAATTTGAAATTCGATGGTCGATTTTAAAATCGACCATCGAATTTCAGAACTCTGTTATAGCCTTAAAAATTCATTTTCGACTGTCGATTTCTACTTCGACAGTCGATTTTCACTTTCGACAGTCGATTTTCAAAATCGATGGTCGATTTTCTCAGGTACTGTGGCTGTCAACTTTTCATGTCCGGATTCTTTTTCTCTTATTCAACCACAGCCATCTGATCTTCTTTAAACACAAAACATGCTACTCTAAACAAAACATAATTAAATTTACACATGGAGGTTTCAACGACCTACCTCTTGTAGCTTAAACCGTTGATCCCATTGCACCGATTCACACACCGGAACCAATCTCCAGCTCAATGGTTCAAATCTTCAAATCAGTCCATATTCACAACGAGGTGGACATTGCCTCAGCCACAACGAAATCACAGAGAACTTCTCCCTTTCCTCATCTCTTTTCTTTTTCAATAGCTCAAACAGATCTAAGTACTAACTCAATGCTTATTAATGGTTGAGATGGGAAGAGGAGTTCTCAAACTCTCTAGATCTAAAGATCAAATGCACCACCAAAGAGTTTCCTATGTTTTCCAACCGGAAGAGAGAAGTATATTTTCTCTAACTCTCTCTCTCTTTATAATATTAAAACAAAGCTTACAAAAATCTAGATATTTCAATTTTACAACTTATCCATTTATTTTTGCAAAACCTCCGGCGTTAAACACAAATACAAACCTTATTGTGTACGTCTTTGATTTCCTGACCTATACACACATCATAATTAAATCCTTTGGTCATGTCCCTCATCATAACCAATACTAACAAAAAAACTCATAAAAATAACATAATTATTTTTTGGGCACGCTTATCGAGGTAAACGAAAATCTGCCAAAATTATCAGGGATATTACATTCACCCCTCCTTAGGAATTTTCGTCCGCGAAAATGGAACATAACATACACCAGACAATATAAGAAGAGAAAACATGGGACACCGTGTTTCGATCCCACAGGGCACGCAAGCCAAGGGACGGGATCCGTAGTAACATGGATGTACTGCATGTGGCATGAAAAAGCCATAGTGGATTTCATCCGTACATGGATGCCCACACCCCAAGTGTCACGTGCCGGGAGACCGATGCACAGTGACGCATGAAAGCCATCAAAGAAAACAAGAAGTACATAAATGACAAGGCAATTTCACACAAGTATTTAACTGAAGCAGATACCAAAATAACCACAAAAGTAACCCACATAAAGATCCAATTACGCATATTAAAAGATGAAAAACAAGATCGAATCGGAACTATATACAAACAAGATAAGAGTATCCAAGGAAAAGCGAAGACAGAAAATATAAAAGATAACAAAAGAAGGACCACCAGGTCCTAATAATCCAAGCTGTAAATAAATACAGACCCATAACCACCATAGAAATAAAACAGTACCCCCTCCCCCAAGTACACTAATAATCCCCGGCAAAAGATGGGCCCGCCCGATCCAAGTACCATCACCATGAAGAAGATCATCATCATCACCGTATCCTCCGGCCGTAGAAGGCATGCTAGGACCAAGACCATGTCGAAGGGCGAGAGACTGAAGCACGAATATCGGCCATATACGTCATGTGATCCTCTGGAAACGCGTGCTGCATCAGATACGAGAGGGCGCCGCCATGGACATCCAACTCCTGACGCATAGAGCTGGTATGGTGGGTGAGCTCCTGAATCTGATGGCTCATGGCGGTCATCTGTCGGGTAAACTCGGAGAGTGTGAGAACGTCACCTGTAAATGAGGAGGTGCAAATGTAGTAGTATCCGGATAGAATGAGTAGGGTCCTCATCATCGATGGCGGTATCGGTGCCTCTGCATCCTTTGGAGTCTTTACACCTCGTAGGTTTGACCCCAATTGACCAAAGTATACATTCTCGAACCAGAGATTTAGGTTCGAGGGGAGGGATATCATAAGCAGGGCCCGCTCGGTAGTTCTCAATCATCACCGAAATTATGCGAGCATAGGGCATTGTCTTCAATGGTTTCTTCACATGTTTGCCCATTTTCTCTCGGGCTTTGATAATCCCTTTAAAAAGAATTTCAGGAGCACTAAACCATCGCTCCTTATAGGCCGCAAAAAGAATTTGTTGAAGGGGACCGGTGCGCTCCGATTGATGACCAAAAGGGTAAAGGGTGGACTTTAAAATTTTATCCAAGATCCACATGGTCTCCGGCATATGGACCGTGACGATGGATTTACCGGACCCATGACGGCCTTGCGTCATCTGCGTGATTATATCTTCAAAACGGACCGGTCTGGGGAATGGAGGACCTAGACCCATGGTTTGTGAGTGGTTTAAAGGGCATCGCAATGCCACAGCCATGTCCTCTAGGTCGAAGGTATAATCGCGGCCATCAATTTCGGTATAAATTCTTTTCCCGTCTTCGCGGCTCATGTGCTGATAAAATAGACGCACGAGTCGGGGATAGAAATGATCGCTAAAGGTCGTGCACAGAGAGGTCAATTTGGCCTTCTCAAGGTATTCACCCGCCCATTGTGTGGTCGTTTATTGATCAAATAACTCGGGGTGAAACAAATATTCTGTCATGAAGCCTTTAATGCTCCAAAAATCATTGGGTTGCTCAGGCAAGGGGGAGACAGTGGGTGGTGGAGCCGACTGTGGTGCTGTGGCGGGCTGTTTTGTGCGGCTTGTAGACGCAGCTTTAGAAGCCGGTCGTTTGGAGGTGGGATTTCGAATGGGTGTTTGTTTCTTAGGGCCCATTAAAAAAAAAAAAAAAAACAACAGAAATGCAAGAAAAATCCTCAAAACAGATGCAAAAATCCAAGAAATCTTGAGATGAGGGAGGGATTTACCTTATGAAAAGCCCCAAATCGGGTTTGAAAGGAAAAATTTCGAATCCCCTTGACAATGTGGGGCACTCTCCCTTGGATTTGCAGCCCAAAATACGCTGAGAAGTCCCAAATCGCCAATCGCTCCAAACCCTAGCTCAAAACCTCCAAAAATTTTGAAACCCGAAATGACAACAGGGTTTTTCAAACCCTCACTTAAAACGAGAAATTCGACCATCGAATTTCAAATCGATGGTCGATTTGGAAATTCGATGGTCGATTTAAAAATCGATCATCGATTTTCTCAGGCACTTCTCAGGTCCTGTTTTGGGCTCTAAACTGCTGGGAAGTTTGTAAAAATTCGATGGTCGATATTGGAAATCGACAGTCGAATTTTTCAGGGACAAAAATTGATTAAAATTGTCCAATTTCTTGGAATCTAGACCTTAACATTTGGTCTAAATGGACCGTTATTGAAGCCTTTGTCATCCACTTCACATTTTCGGGCCTCGACCATAATTATCGCAGCCGGAAAGGCGCTGAAATTATAAAATAGGTGAAAATTTATAGCGAATTAACTCACATTTTTAATTTAAAAGAAATGAGTAGTCCGCAATCGGTCGGGCTCGCAAAATTATCGAGGTTTCCACAGCATTATGTAGTTAAGTTGCAGTAAAAAGTGGACAAAATAATGGTTTAATCATTGGATCATGACAACAATATTTGTCAAAATTTGATCATTTAAATTGATCTTTGTCAGTCGTAGTTTAACACATCAGGGCCGTCAAAAACATCAAAATTTTTTTTTTTTGTTTTTTGAAATTCCTAACTTTTCATTGGGTCTATTTGGACCTTGCTTAAGCTCTTGTTTATTTCAATCACCAATATCGATCATGAGAGCAGTATCAAGGTCAATTTGCTTAAGAAAATAGAAATACACTTACTGTTTATTGGACCGTCAAAATTTCTCGAGAAACTATATATATATATTCAACAATTTCATAAAATATCAAGTATCATATTGCCAACACATAAAATCTCAAAAATTTAAACAAAGAGGCTTGGAAATTGGTCTCGGAGCTCAGCTTCACGCTCCCAAGTGGCTTCCTTTGGTGTATGATTCCGCCATTGCACGAGAACCAAAGGAATACTTTTAGTGCGTAGGATCTGCTCCTTGCGATCCAAAATGTGAATAGGGTCTTCGACCACCTTCAAACCATCCTGAAGCTCGATGGGTTGGTAATCAAGAACGTGTGTCGGGTCACATGATCGGCATGAAAAACGTTGTGCATGCTAGATAATTGCGGCGGTAACGCCACACGATATGCAACCTCTCCGACTCGGCCTAATATCTCGAAAGGCCCAACGTACCGAGGACTCAGTTTTCCTCGTTTTCCGAACCGCATAACGCCTTTGGTAGGCGAAATCCGAACAAAGACATTCTCGCCGACCTGAAATATCAAGTATTAGTGCCAATTTCACATGGAAGGTATACCAAGTGAAGAAATACACATTGACATATCAAAATTACCTGAAAATCCACGTGTCTCCGTTTGAGATCGGCGTAGCTCTTCTGACGACTCTGAGCTACTCGTAGTCGCTCGCGTATCAATCGAACCGTCTCGGTAGTGCGCTCAACTATCTCAGGTCCAATAATGAGCTTCTCACCCACTTCTTCCCAATTCAACGGTGATCGACACCGCCGTCCATATAAAGCCTCGAACGGAGCCATACCAATGCTAGCCTGAAAGCTATTATTGTAGGCGAACTCTATCAGAGGCAAGTGTTGGTCCCATGACCCGTGAAAATCCAACATACATGCTCTCAACATGTCCTCAATGATCCGTTCACGCTTCGGCCCGCCATCCGTCGTGGGTGAAATGTCGAGCTAAAATCAAGACGAGAACCCATGCCCTCCCGAAATCTCTCGCCAAAATGTGAAGTAAACAACGGGTCTCGACGGACACAATACTAGCCGGTATCCCATGCGCCTAACAATCTCCTTCGTATAACTCGCAAGTCTCATCGGTCAGATAGGTGGTATTATATGGCAAGAAATGAGCAGACTTGGTTAGCCGATCTACAATGACCCAGATGGCATTGTTTTTCCTCAGTGTTTTCGGCAAACCTAAGATGAAGTCCATCGAAATGGCTTCCCATTTCCACTCAGGCACAGGTAAAGGCTGCAATAGACCTGCAGGATTTTGATGATCAACCTTAACCTGTTGACAAACCAAACACCGCGATCACGACTTTCTGACGTCGCGCTTTCAAACCTCGCCACCGTAAACTCTTCATCAAGTCCTCGATACATCTTGATGCTACCAGGGATGTATGGCTTACATGGATTTGTGAGCCTCTTCCGAATCGGTGTCCGAAGCTTCAGACACGACGCATGCATACCCGCCGTGGTGAAATAGCAAGGTCCCATCTGCTCGAATGGAGAAATCCTTCTTACTGCCATTCTCGACATCTCGTCTGATTGCCATGAGCTCATCATCGGTCATCTGAAGCTTGCGAATGTTCTCGAAGAGCGTAGGACGTAACACAAGTGTAGCCATCAATGCTCCCGAGCCTTTTACATCAAACCGTGAGCTGCCCAAAGCCATATCCTCCAAAAGTTTCCATCTCTGAATCCGGCTAACAAGATGTGACAACTGTGCTGAAGACCTCCTACTAAGAGCATCAGCAACGACATTTGCCTTTCCCGGATGGTACTGAATCGAGCAATCGTAGTCCTTCAAGAACTCCATCCATCGTCGTTGCCGCATATTCAAGTCCTTTTGAGTGAAGAGGTACTTGAGACTCTTATGATCGGTGAATATATCCAAACTTCACCAGAGGTAATGTCGCCAGATCTTCAAGGCGAATATAATCGCCGCTAGCTCTAAGTCATGCGCTTGGATAGTTTCTTTCATGGTCCTTCAACCGCCTAGAACCATATGCAATGACCTCTCGTGTTGATTAAGCACACCTTAATCCGCCATAGGAAGCATCACTATATACTGCAAAACCTCCACTGCCTGAAGGTATAGCAAATCTTCGGTCTTTGTAGTCAAGCGCGCTTTAGCTCGAAGCTCGCTCACCGCCTCCCAATCGAACTTTGCATCCTTTCTTGTAAGCTGTGTAAGCGGACCAGATATCTTTGAGAAACCCTCGACAAATCGCCGATAGTACCCTGCCAAACCAAGGAAACTTGCGGACCTCAGAATCGCCGAGAGGTTGTTCCCATGTCACCACGTAATCTATCTTTGTAGGATCCACGAGATACCCGATTCGTAGACTATGTGGCCTAAGAAACTAACACCGCTCAAGCCAAAACTCACACTTACCGAGTTTGGCATACAACCGATGGTCCCCGAGTGTTTGAAGAGCCATCTTTAGATGTCGACATGTTCTCCTCTCGGTTTTTGAATAGATGAGGATGTCATCTACAAAAACTACCATGATTTGTCAAGATGTGGTTTGAACACCTGCTCATCGTCCATGAAAGATGCAAAGATTCTCAATCCAAATGGCATCACTAGAAACTCATAGTGGCTATAACGCAGCTCAAACGCAGTTTTGGATATATCTTCCGCCTTGATCTTGAGTTGGTGATAGCCTGACCTCAGATCAATTTTCGAAAAGAACCTTGCACCTTGCAATTGATCAAACAAGTCGTCTATCCGCGGAAGAGGATAACGATTCTTAATCGTCATCTTGTTGAGTTGCCTATAATCGATACATAGACGCATCGATCCATCCTTCTTTTTCACAAATAGAACCGGTGCACCCCAAGGAGAAACACTCGGTCGAATAAAGCCTTTGTCTAACAACTCCTGAAGTTGTTCCTTGAGCTCTTTCAACTCAGCAGGCGCCATCCGATATGGAGCTTTAGATAATGGTTCCCGACGCTAGCTCAATCGCGAACTCAATCTCTCGGTCAGGTGGTAATCCAGGCAAGTCCTCTGGAAAGACATCAGGATAATCGCAGACCACCTTGATAAGAGCTAAGTCGTTCTTCTTCTCTAGAATCTTGCAAATAGGCCGGATACCCACCGCAACCATTCTTCATCATACGCCACTTTAATGTGAAACCAACGGCAACCTTGGATTTGACTCACGTAATCGGAAGGATTTTCGCTTTGGTCAAGGTCACTATCTTCCGAAGACACCCACGCCGCGTGATAAGTCGCCAACCAATCCATTCCAAGAATGACGCCGAACCCTTCCATGCTCAACGTAATCATGTCGGTCAACGCCTCGTGCTCATCAATCATCACGATGACTCCGATCGACATGTCATCAAGCACACCGAACTCCGTGAGAATCTTGACATCTAGAATGAAAGCAAGGGGTTCGGAGTAATACCCAACTTCTCCGAGAAGGAAGGAGTAATAAACGAGTGTGTAGACCTGTGGTCTATAAGTACTGTGCTTCAATTTTATCCATGTCATCTCGACTACTCATCATAAGGGTACCTTTAGTTAAAAAGTTTCTTGTTAATTATATGCAATGATTTCTATGTGGTTCAACATAATTGACTTGAATGTAGATTTAAACAATAATAATTGAATCAATGCATAATTGACGTCTCAACTTTAATGATACCTGCCACCGCATAAGCCCGACCTTGAATCAGAGGTCGCTCACTTGGAGAGACCTGTCAGAGGCCCTCTCTCAACAACAGGACAATCCTTGATCATGTGACCAACCCGTCCACACTCAAGCATCCCTGTTCCGTGCAATCCTTCCGCCCTATGTGGTTCCCACATCTTGCACACACTGTGGTAGAAACAGGAGTAACAGCTGATCCTTTCGTCGAACCCTGAGCCACAGAAGCTCCACTCGCAGTAGTGCTCCCGGCTCTGAAAGGTCGTCCTGGTGACGTACTCTGAGGTCTCTGATAGGAAGACGCCATCGTCCTCAAGCAACAACCGGTCTAGAATATGATGGTGATTAGGGTAGGGAGGAGGTTTAGAGAACCTCGGCTTTTGTTCACCGCTCAAGCACTCACGTCTCGGCCAAACCTATTTTTATTACCTGCTCTCGCCTCAAGTAATCGCTTTTTGAATATCTTCCTCTGCAATGAGGGCCTTGGACATCACTCCAAAGATACTCGTCTCCATTTCCCACATCGACACCCTCTCCAATGTTCGGCCTCAAACCTCTTCAAATTTCCGAGCTCTCATCACCGGGCTACACATGTAAGGTGCAAATCGGAAAGTCTATCAAATTCAAGGCCATACTCAAGACCGACATCTCATTCGCTTTCAATTCAATAAATTGGACCTCCCATTGATTACGACGATCCTGAAAGTAATCGATCGTTGAACGCCCACGAACTCCGCCCAAGTCCATGGAGTATTGGGGTAGTCTGCTCTCATTCGGAAACAGACTTCCACCACGGCTAGCCTCACCCAAAAGTTTGAAAGATGCCCAGTACTTTCTCAATATCATCAGACACTGTAACACTTCAAATATCTTCTCGATCTCATCCAGCCATGCCTCGGCTTCCATAGGATCCGGCTACCCTGAGAATGTAGGAGGGCTCATCCTCCTAAACTCTGCGAATCCTCCTGGCTGATGTCTAGCTGCCAAAGATCTCTGCTCTATCAATGGTCGCCGTCTCGGGCCATATTAGTAGCCAAGGCGCCAATACCTCATCTACATTCCTCTGCCTTGCCTAGCAGTTCCCAAAGGCTCAGATTAGGGCAAGCAACTGCCCTCCGCCATATGAGGTGCCCACGCCTCACCTATCCCATCAATGCGTAGCACGAGGTCCCTCTATACCTCGGCCTCGCCTCTAAACCGTGGAGGCATGCCGATCATCATTGTTAAACAAACAATAACAATTGATCAAGAATAAATTGTTAGAGATAATCTAACCCCTAGTCCTAAGACTATGAACCTAGAGCCTTTGCCGATTTTTCCAATCCCTCTAAGGTATAGGAAAGGCGGTTCATCAACTTATTGATTTCTCAATAAGTCGTAACAAATGCGAAGTAAGCAACATAAACAAAGGTCTAAAGAACAGAGGCATCATAACATAATCCAAAAGGAACAAAAGACTACAGATAGCAAAAGAATATATCACTATGAGGAACCAAAAGGAACCACCGGTGATGGCCAATCCAATCACCTAAAATAGAGGTTCACGATGATGGTTCCTCTAGTGATATCAAAAGGATAAAAAAAAAATAGCCTAAGGCTCAATATTCCAAAATTAATATCCAGACAAAATACCAAAAAATACAAGGATCCAAAGATCAAGGGAAGAACTCCTCCGCTGGTATATCCAAATCCTCCTCTGGAATATAATCGGAGTCCTCCGGATCCTCGACCCAATGTCGGTCTCAAAGACCGTGACGATATAGTCGAGGGTGAGCTAACAGCCAAGCTCAATAGAAGAAGCCAGATCTATTTGCAGTTTATTATAAGTACTGGTTTTCAAAAGACGGAATCGGATCAAATATGATTTTTCAAAAGATGCTTTCAATTTCAAATCTCCAGTTCTAATTCTGAGTCAAAAATGATAGTAAGTTCAAAGTGTTCAAAATGTTACGATTCAAAGATGCTTCTTGTCTTAAATTTATAACTTAATTATATCTCTCAAATTTCCTATAGCATGAGAGCGGACTAAGGACCGATGGGAAGACCCTCGACCATCGCTGCTCATGAACCCATTTCGAAAATGCAACAAGCCCCTACGCTATGAGGGAAACTTGCGCCAAAGTTTTACCGTCAACACAGTTGGTGGAATCTAGGGCATCGTACGTGTGAACCAAAAATCAAATGCAAATGCTAACACGTATCCAAGCTTATTATTCATATCTTATACTGATTTTCAAAGTTCTGATTCGAAGTTCTGATTCAAAAGTTAACTGAGGTCCTGATTCAAATTTAACTGAGGCCCTGATGTTCGGATTCCAAAGGTTCTTAGTTATAGCAAGGTTCACAAAATTTTCAAATTGAGCCATGTGTTCAGAGTTTTATTTATACTGTGTGCAACAGGACTTTAAAAATTTACCCTTAATTGAAATAGTCAACAATTTATCCTTATAATTTGATGCAAATTAAATACAAGGTTCCCCTACCTTAACCAAGCAAAATCAAAGGCATGTCTAAGCAATCCTCTCCAAGGACTCCCAATTTGACCAAAACCTACATATATTAACACCCTAAGTGTTAATATACAACCCAAAATTTAATCCAAAGGCTTATAAAACAAAAAAATCCAATCAAAATTTAAAAAGCGAATCGATGTAATTCGACCATCGATTTCAAATTGATGAAATGAATTTGAAATTCGATGGTCGATTTTAAAATCGACCATCGAATTTCAGAACTCTGTTATAGCCTTAAAAATTCATTTTCGACTGTCGATTTCTACTTCGACAGTCGATTTTCACTTTCGACAGTCGATTTTCAAAATCGATGGTCGATTTTCTCAATCGTCATCAACTTTTCATGTCCCATTCTTTTCTCTTATTCAACCACAGCCATCTGATCTTCTTTAAACACAAAACATGCTACTCTAAACAAAACATAATTAAATTTACACATGGAGGTTTCAACGACCTACCTCTTGTAGCTTAAACCGTTGATCCCATTGCACCGATTCACACACCGGAACCAATCTCCAGGTCAATGGTTCAAATCTTCAAATCATATTCACAACGAGGTGGACATTGCCTCACCATTAACGAAATCACAGAGAACTTCTCCCTTTCCTCATCTCTTTTCTTTTTCAATAGCTCAAACAGATCTAAGTACTAACTCAATGCTTATTAATGGTTGAGATGGGAAGAGGAGTTCTCAAACTCTCTAGATCTAAAGATCAAAAGCAGCCCCAAAGAGTTTCCTATGTTTTCCAACCGGAAGAGAGAAGTATATTTTCTCTAACTCTCTCTCTCTTTATAATATTAAAACAAAGCTTACAAAAATCTAGATATTTCAATTTTACAACTTATCCATTTATTTTTGCAAAACCTCCGGCGTTAAACACAAATACAAACCTTATTGTGTACGTCTTTGATTTCCTGACCTATACACACCTCATAATTAAATCCTTTGGTCATGTCCCTCATCATAACCAATACTAACAAAAAAACTCATAAAAATAACATAATTATTTTTTGGGCACGCTTATCGAGGTAAACGAAAATCTGCCAAAATTATCAGGGATATTACAGAGAGAGAGAGAGAGAGAGTAAAGAGGAGTTATGAAAGTAGAGTTAATGCAAATCAAGAGGAGATTAGAGCATTAATTTCCGGATTCAAGGCGATTTGGGATCGTTGAAGCAAGTGATGGAACCCTAGCCATCAAACCCAACAAATCAATCCCTTGAAGGGATTCTTGAGGTAAGTTTTAAATTGAAGTTAATACATAGATGTATGATGGTTAAGATTTAGTCAATATAGTTTAAAATGGATAGATTAAAGGCTTAGAAAAGAAAGGAGAAAGATTTAGAAGAACAGCCCGGAAGGGGGCTGAATCTGGCCAAATCGATTAATCGAAATTGGGATTCGATTAATCGATTTTGGACCAGAAGTTGAAAAGTTATGAAAGCCCGATTTCGATTAATCGAATTGTATTTCAATTAATCGATTTGGATTTCGATTAGTCGATTTAGAAATCGACTAATCAACTGGGTACCTCCAGTGGCTGGAGAAAAGAGACCTAGAGAAATCGACTAATCGAGTTGGGAAATCGATTAATCGATTTTGGATTTCGATTAATCGATTTGGGGTCGACTAATCAATTTCAGACTTTCGACCATTCGATTTGAGAATCGACTTCATTATGTTAGAGATTTCGATTAATCGATTTGGGATCGATTAATCGAATTTGAATCTTGATTAATCGATCTTGAGAATCGATTAATCGATTTGAGAATCGATTAATCGAATTGTATTTCGATTAATCGATTTTGAGAATCGATTAATCGACTTTGACAGTTTTGCTTAACTTCCTAGTTTTACTTTGAGATTCATGGAAGGTCCAGGACCTTCTTCATTACATTTTTAGTGATGTATTGCATGTGTTATGATGTACCATAGGTGGTACATGTGAAAGCGAGCACAAGGAGCCGCGTGGGACCTTGATGCTTGGACCTTCAGAGAATTGAGGTAGGAAACACCTTGAACATGTACTTTAATTTTAAGAGCATGTATGTAGTGATATAATTATCAGATTTGAAGTTATTTTAATTATGAAAAGTTTTGTGAAAATGGGTGCGTGTGTGACACTAAGAATGTGATAAAGGCATCTGTGTGATGCAAGTAATTAAGAACAAGTAATCTAATGAGATTGAGACATCCCCAGGGGATGAGAAAGTAATAAAGGCATCAGGTGTGATGCGGGTATGTATACATCCTAGGGATGTATATATATATATATATATATATATATATATATAATTGAATAATTACTATTAAGGCCTAACTGATATAAGATAGCGCACTTATATGGTGAACAACTATATGTAAAGCACATGCTATTTTTGTTATTTGAGGTTTGATAGGATACCCCCCCGACGTGGCGGGATACCCACGATTGACGCGGCAGGATATCCATGACCGGTACGGCGGCCAATCTGTACACCAGTGCGAAGGTTTATCCGTAACAGTAAACACATCTCATGAATGTTGAGATGAGTTTTAACCCCGCCGCCTAGTGAAAAGGAACTTAGGTCGTATTCCCAGGGAATACTTTTATAACAACTGTCTATTTAGATGACGATGAAGGGTATCTCATCGGGGCTCGATGCTATATTGCTCGGGGATTACTTAAGTTTTGCTTTAGGCCTGTTCAGTGTCATTCATGATAAATCAACAGTAAAGTAAGACATGCTAATTACCAGTAAACTTGAATGAAATTCATCAGCTTTTAAACAGTTTTCTAGCAAATGCATAGGCACATCATGCTTATAATATCATGGAATATATGTGAGTCTTAATTTATATGTTCATTGTGTTTGTTCCCTATTGAGCTAGGATGTAGCTCACCCCCTTTAGACTATACGTCGCAGGTCCATTGATAGCAGCTATCGAGGCTTCGGGAAACGTAGATCCGAGTGATTCGGATTACGTGCCTGGAGACGAGTTGGAGCCTCCACCCGAGGACTTTTTCTAGGAGACTCTGTTGTGTACTTTGATAGAGAGTAGTTTTTAGGGCTAATTGTACGGCTTGGTATGTCAAGCCTTTATTTTGATAAACATGTAATTTAATTGGATTATTCTTTTGGCGAACCATCTGGGGTGATCTGTTTATCACCGATGGTTCGGGCCGGTTCTCTGTTCATGCAGTGGCATAAAAGTAGAACTGTCTTTTGAATGTGCCAGTTGGGCATATTAACGATTTCCGCTTTATGAAATTATTTGCTTTATCTCTTCATTATTGCTTGTTATACCAATGTTCCGTGCATAGCTTTGGGGCACGGTCTGGAGGATCTTGTTAATGGCACGAGTTTCGGAGTGCCGAAATTCGGGTTGTCACGCATAGGGTCGAGATGCTACCAATAGGGGTAGCATTTTAGCGCTACCCACAAGCCAAGTGAGTGTCATGTGGCACCCAAATAGAAAATCAGATGACACGACAACTTAGAGGAGATCAATCATGTTCCACTCAAAAAATTTGGGCGAGATCCGATGCTTATCTACCGTTAAAAAAAAAAAATTGGGTGGTATCCGAGGCTTATCCACAGTTAAAAATGTGGTCAAAGTTAGAAAAAGTACAATGGTTATTTTATAAATAATATTTCCTAAGGATAAAGTCGTCATTCAATAGAAGAGATGACGCCTACTTAAGTGTCGTTTAACGGCAGGGGTATATGTAAGGGAAACATAAAAGTAAGGGGTGCAATGTAAATATGCATAATTGGTGGGTTTTATGCAATACCATCATAACCCGAGGGTAATTTGTAAAAAATCCATTTTTTCGAGTTTTTTGCAAATACCCTCCTGTGTTATGCTAAAATTGCATAAAACCCCTAAATTATAACTATTTACATTGCACCCCCCACTTTTATGTTTCCTTTACAAATACCTCTGTTCGTTAAATGACAGTTAACTAGGTGTCATTTCTTCAATTAAATGACGCATTTGCCTTTACTTAATATTATATATAAAATGGTCATTATAGTTTTTCTATTTTGACCTTATTTGGACACCCAAATTGAAAATTAGGTAACATAATAACTTATAAGAGATCAATCATCTTCAACCCAAAAAATTTAGGCAAGATCCGATGTTTATTCACTGTTTAAAATGCGGTCAAAGTTGAAAAAAATATAATAGTCATTTTATATATAATATTAAGTAAGGACAAACACGTCATTTAATTAAAGAAATGCTACCTAGTTAATGATCATTTAACGGCAAGGGAATAATATTTATAAAGGAAACATAAAAGAACAGCGGCGAAAATAGGCATAACTCAGAGTCTTTTATGGAATTTCAGCATAATATAGGGGTATTTTCCAAAACCTTTTTTTCCCCGCCCCTACACAGGTACCTGTGTCAGGTAACAAACTTAGAGGCTGATGAGTGGGACCGTTTGTACCACCTTGAAACATGAAGCACCAAAGCTTTCCCGTGAGTCACTGATTTCGACGCACGCAAGGTAGAAACAAGCTAAATGCCACTGCTTTTTATGAAAATTACAAATACACCACAGAGTATTAGGAATGAAATTGATTATACCACGATTGGCAACTTGGTTAGCGCTTTCAACTATTTTTGCCCGCACTCGGCTCAAAAAAATGTGAAATTTTTTATTAAGTCTGACCCGATATGGAGATGGGGCTAAGCATGTTACAACCTGAATAAATCTGAGTCGGACTTAAAATGAGTGTTGCAACATCCGACCGATACTCGGCCTATATATATATATATATATAGCCTATATATATATATATATATATATATATATATATATATATGGAAAAGGCTCTGTCCTCCATGGGAGGACGGTCACCGTCCTCTGACCTTCCACATGGAGCTTCACGTGGCATCCAAAACATTTTTTGGGTGCCACGTGGACCTTGGATGCATTGCTTATATTATCTTTGAAAAAAAAAAAATTAAAAACTCATCTCCACCGTGTATATTTTGAACCGTGAAATGTGGACCAATAAAAATCATCAAACTTTAACTTGTGAGTTTAAAATTTATTTTTTTTTTATTTTTTTTTAAATATTGATCTAAATTGTCTACATGTGCTCCATGTGGCACTCAAAAAGTGTTTTGGGTGCCATGTGGAGCTCCACGTCGATCTTGGAGGATGGTCACCGTCCTTCATTGGAGGACCTAACTGGCTCCCTATATATATATATATATATATATATATATATATATATATATATATATATATATATATATATATATTTGAAATTATAATTTTTTTATATAGTTAAATATGATTTACTTAAATGCCTTGAGATTAAACCGTTGAACGGTTTAAACTTGGAGCATTTAAGTCAAAAATGCAATAACCTTGTGCATATATTTTTTGGTTGGACAAATTGGATAACTTAATTTATTTTTAAACAACCGTTGCATAGCTTTTTAACTACACAACTTGGATGACTTGTTAATAGATTTTCAAGCAACCGTTGTCCGTTATAACTATTATGTAACAAATTAAAATAAAATATTTGAATAAAATTATGTACTTGAGCCTCAATAATGGTAATATAACCATTTAATTAAAATTTTAACCTTCTTCAATTCAAACTTTTATTAGAAAAAAAAACAACTCAATCCAATTTTATTAGAAAAAACAGGCCCAAAAAATAGCCTAACTTAACCAAATTTTATTAAAAAAAAAAGTTAAAAAAAAAACCCGGAAAAACACCCAAGCCAGCCTCGGCCTAATAGGGGCCGGGCTTGGGCTGAGTACATGGTAATCTAGGTTAGGGTAGGTTAGCGCCGGATTAAACCCCAACCCGGCCCTAATCCGGCCCATTGAGTGTCACAACCCCAAATTTTTTATAATCGTGCACAACATGCACCATACACATGTATGTGTGATTCACAAGGGAACCAAAACTAACGTGTATACGCTATGTGCGTATGTGGGAAACACACTAGTATTCCCTAACGTATATAAGTGAAAGAGAGAGGAGAGAAGAGCCTCATACGTAACTTAATTATAGCCTAAATAGAGAGAAGGAAAAATAGAGAGAAAGAAAAGAAGAGCCTAGTAAATGAGGGCTAGGGTTTTGTTGGAATTTAAATCGGTGGAAGATGTGGAGAAAAGGTTGGATGAGGAACCTTGGAGATCTCTTCGGCTAGTAGAGTTTTGAATCATGGATCGAACTTGTGCGAGACCTATCGTTTGAGGTATGTTAAATGCATGATAAATGCTTAGGCGTGTTTTAAATAATGTATAGGATGTTAGTTGAATGAATTTTAATGATATTAAGGTTCGAATGAAGGAAGAAATTGTTTCTCGAATAGATCAAGGAGTAAAAATTATCGCTCCTCGCTCGAGCGGTCTAAATGGCTCGCTCGAGCGAGAACAGATTATAAAAATTTAGTTCTGGGCTCGCCCGAGTGAGACCCAAAACAAAAGGGAAGCTCGCTCGAGCGAGGCCTCCAGTAAAGCTTCAAATGGCTCACTTTAACCGCTCGAGCGGTCTCGATTTAACCTCTCGAGCGAGGTCAAGTGACCGCTCGAGCGAGTTCAGGTGACCGCTCGAGCAAGGAGTTGTGCTCGCTCGCGCGAGGCACCATACCGATTTTGATAGTTTAGTGTAATACATGGATGCTATGTGCTCCAATGATTCTAGTGGTCTTTCTAAACATATTCTAAACACATGAAATGTAGGTTGACACAAGATCGTAACGTGTAAACCTCTACGAGAAAAGTGTACATTGGAATTGCGTTGGGGTAGGGAATATTCTTGAAACATGTGCATTATTTTGTCAACTCATATATGTAGTGTATTTCAATTAAGTAGTCAAGTATTGCATGATCATTATGAAAAAGGGTGTGTGAGTAAGTTTCAATGTGATAGCCATGAGGTCCCCAAGGGACGTAAAAATTGTAAAGTGGACATCTAGATGGTACATTGAACCAGTGACATCCCAGGGATGTAGATGAAAACTAACAGTGAAACGAAAGTAAAGTGACAAGGCCTAATGTAATAAAATTAGCACAATCACGGTGAATAACTATATGTAGAGCAAGTTCGATATTTTTTATTATTTAAGGTTTGATTAGAATACCCCACCGACGTGGCGGGATATCCACGACTGACTCGGCAGGATGTCCATGACCGGTACGACGGCCAATCCGTATATTCATAGCACATCCCAGGGATGTAAATTTGAGAATAGACTCCGTCACCTATGAGAAAAGGGCTTGGGCAGTATTCCCAGGGAATATACATAACAACTGTCTAGTTAGACGACGATGGTGGGTATTCCATCGGGGCTCGATGCTATATTGCTCGAGGACTACTTAAGTTAAGATTTAAGTGATTAGGCCAAATTCACAACTGAACCAGAAAGGAGAATAAATAAAATCATACAAGGTAACAGTTGAAATCATTATTTTATTCCAGTTATTTCAATTGTTTTCATAAGTGTTATCCGATAATTTATGCTTTTAAAATTGCTGACATATATGTGAAGGTTAATCTATATATTCATTTTGTTTCCCTACGGAGCTAGGATGTAACTCATCCCTTAGACTATACGTCGCAGGTCCAGGACTAGCGACAGCGAAGACCTCTAGAGACTTTGATCCAGGAGATTCAGACTACGTTCCCACTGAGGAGTCAGAGCCTCCTCCTGAGAAATTTTTTTAGGAAACCTATTGCGTACTTTGAGAGTGAGTTGAGAGTATTAGGTACGGCTTGGCATGTCAAGTCCTTTTAGTAATGTAATTAAGTGTCTTTATTCTTTTGGCAGACCGTTTGAGACGGACAATTATCACCAACGGTTTGGGTCAGTTCTTATGCCCATGAATTGACATGGGACAAGAACTGTCCTTAGAGACTCTTTTACCTTGAATGCATGAGTACTTGTTTAGAATAGATGCATCTTTATTGTAGTCTTGTGCTTGTAGATACCAATGCTTCGTATAGATTTACAGGGCACGGCCTTGAGGGTCGTACTGATGGCACGAGTTTTGAGGTGCAGAAATTCGGGCTGTCACATTGAGAGCCCTAAACTTGGTAATTAAAAATAGGTCCCGATACGCGCACATCTATTTTTTCTTCACGCACACCACTTAAAACTACTTTTTTTTGTTTTTTGATGGACACTTAAAACCACTTAATGGAAAGACTTTGCATTTTGGGGATCTGTGTCATGTGAAACCACCGTCTTAATCATTTGATTTACAGGTTATGATCTAAAGATCTTTCATGCGAAAGATCAGCATGAAACACGATCTTTATAATCTGATTCCATGCAGTCAATTGTTGAATCGGACAATGGCCTTTGACTACATTAAATCATATGATAGAGATTATACTTCGTGCCAATTATTTGTGTTAAAAGATCTTTAATCCATACCCTTCAAGTCATTGGGCTTAGATGATGTTTTCACATGACACATGTCCTCAAAATGCAAACTCTCTCTATTTGTGTTGTGACCATAACAGTGCCCTTTATTAATTAATAGGAGGTGCAAAGATGGTCAATCTCACTCCGCTAAAAAGGTCAAAAGCATATCTCACTGATTTTTCGACCTACATATTTCTAGGCTTTGACTATTTTAGTAGAGAATGATCTCTATTACAAAATTCTCGGAATTAATAAAATCTTTAAAAAAAATTCCAAATAGGTGTGACCTATCAATTTTTTTGCCCAATATTAACTTTGGTTCATAATTTTTTTTTTTTTTTGGTCATTGTTATATATGCTTTAATCATATTGTATTATTTTTCTATAGTTGTAAATTGTTAAAGGCATGGTATACTTATTTTTTCATTTAAAAATATTTACCTAACTTTCAATCATAGTGACCAAAGAGGCATTAGTCTAGTTGGTGCCCTCCCTCCATGGTGAGGGAGGAGGTTGTGGGTTCGATACTCGTCCTCCATATTTCCTGTCTATCAAAAAAAAAAAAACTTTCAATCATAGTGACAAATTTCGTTTTCGATAATTTTTCGGTGGGAGGTCCTTTTAGTACATTTCGGATTAATTTCGATACCTTTCGGAAAATTTTTGGGAAAGTTTCAGAGAATAAAAATATATAAAAAATATATTTAATATATATATATATATATATATATATATATATATATATATATATTTTAAATTACTACAATATATACTAAATTACTAACATTTATAAAATAAATAAACATTAAAAAAATACTGAAATTTCACATAAAAATATCGAAAATACCGAAATTACCGAAAAATACTAAAATTTTAATTTGGCCTCCTTTTCGGTGAATTTTGTGAAATTTTGCCGAATTTTAGCGAAATTATTTACTATGCTTTCAATAGGCAAATATATATTTCCATATATTTTATAATTTATCATTATTTTGATAATATGTGAATATATTCAAATTAAAGCGAACTAACAACATTGCCGAATCTGAAATATCACTTTCATTTTTTGGGTCTGAGAACTTAATATCAAGTCGTTTCTTTTATAAATTTAACTGCTCCTCTTTAATGTTGATCATCATCATCATCATCAAAGCCTTATCTCATCTATTTAGGTGGCTCCTATTATATTTGGTATTCATGAACTATACCAAAGTAAAATGATAGGAAGCTTCTAAGGATAAAATAATGCTCCCACGTACTTCTATAAGTATTATTTTCATACAAAATTAGGCAAGATTTTAAGTAGATGAAGGACAATGATCAGGTCCAATGGGTTAAACCTTAATGCGGCTTAAAAGCCTTAGATATAGGTGAATCTTGACTTTATGGGACATGAAAGTAATAGAGAATCTTAGGGTTGTTATACATATACAATGTAGCATCTCGTATAACCTCTCTTGTCTTTCTAATCTTACTTTTATTTTTCTTCTTTATTTTATTAATTTTTACATCGTATTAGAGCTCTAATGGCGTGCTCTCACCTTGACTGATCTACTCCTTTTTTCTTCTAAAATAATTTTTAAAGTTTATACCTCTAATAAAAGCTCATCATATATAGCCTCACGATCTCATCATCTTCTTTTAAGATCTCTTTAAAGAGATTTGTGTCGTACGATTCATCTCTCTTGGGAGAGATCATGATAGACCTAATTTAGTGAACCACCGACTTCGACAAATTCCAAGATGAGCAGAATGCAACAGTAATGAACTTCACAGACAAACAGTGACCACTAACAAACACAATCGAAGCATTTTACGACACCTAAGATAATATTAAGATTTCTACAATTCAGCCTCTCTTCTCTTTCTAATATTCTTCTTATTACTTCTTATTTTATTAATTTCTACATGGTATCAAAGCCCTAATGGCTCACGCCATTTTCGATCCACTTTTTTTATATAAATGATTTGTAGAAATTTTCCCTCCAATAAACGCTCATCATGCGGCCGAGTACTTGGCCGGATTGGCTTTATAAAATACACCGCTTTTTTCGGGCCGAGTGCGGGCAAAAACCCGGGGTGACCCGGCCCATTGAGAGCCCTACCTAGTACCATAGGCTAGGTAACTTACCTAATCCCACACTAATTTGCTGTCACTTGACATCCAATCACATGATCTGATGCTATATACCAGATGACCTTAGAAATTAGGGAATTTTGCATTTACCCCATAAGATATATCGTATTTATGCTCTGCCCTCGGGTTTCACCTAATTACACTGCGGTCAATTTTTTTGTGACATATCAATTGTTAACTATTAAAAAACTAAAACTTTGGCATGTTTGAATCAAATGATGGATATTATTTTTCACCATAATATTTTATCCAATAAATCTTGATATTAGAAGGTTATTATCAGGCCGTCAAATTTTAATTTGATGTGGCAAATAATACAAAAAGTGATCATAATCACTTTCAATATGTGTGCCATGTAAATAAAAATCTGCCAGTCTGATGGTAAACTCATGATCTTAAGGTTCATTGGATAGAAATTATAGTGGTGAAGAATAATTTCCATCATCTAATTTTAAGCCATCAAAGTTTAGTTTTATAATAATGACTGATTTATCGGTCAAAGTTTAATTGTAAATAGGTGAAACCCGAGGCTGATAATAAATAGGGAAAATTTCAAAAAAACCCCTGAACTTTCACCTCAATGCCCATAAGGCACCTGAACTTTGCATAATATCACCTAAACCCCCAATGAATACAAATGTACCAAAATCAGACCCCTGCCGTCACCTCTCGTTATCTTATGGACGGAAATTGATGACGTGGAGCTCTTAACCCTTTGATGCGCTGAAGTGGATGGTGACGTGGCGAATTGGAGGGAAAAGAGGCCACGTGAGGCGCACGTGACCTCCTTTCCCTCCAAAAAACCTCATTAAACTCTCCCTTTCTTTCTTCTTCGTCTTCCTCCTTCTTCTTCCTCCACTTTCTCTTCTTTCTTCATGGCTTCTGCTTCATCTCGAAAGTCGGGGCCTTCCGTCCCAATCCTCCGTAGATTTTGGCGATGATAGAAGAGAAACCATGCCATATATGCGTAATCAAGGACATTCAAACATCGTGGACGCCCCGCAATCCGGGAGGAGGTTTCGAGTTGTCCCAATCGATCGTGTCGAGATTTTGTCCGGTCGATCCACCCATCTGTGAAAGATCGACGCAGATCATTCCGTGGCTCCTTCAAAATGTAATAGATTGGAGGCCAAGATTGTGAAAATGAACCGCAGAGAGAAGGTGTTGTGGGCGGCATTGGTTGCATCTTGGTTTTTTCTTGTTTATCTCTGGATTCGATAATAAGGGTTTTAGGGGTTAGGGTTTAGGTTTTAGGGTTTGCTATAGTTTATGGCATAGGGATTAGGGTGCTTATTTTTTGGCAAAAGTGATGAATGTAAGCTACATTTGAATGCATCCTCGTAAAATTTGATAATATGAAATGAAATTATTTATTTTGAATGTTTATCATCATCTTTGCGTGATGAATTTTAGATTAATCGAGTTTATTAACAAGATGAAGAAGAAGACTCTTTGGACATTAAAACTGGTTATGATAAAATAATCGATTCGTTCCCTCGTAAAAAAATGTCATAATAAGCCCAAATTTGTTTAATGAAGAAGACTCTTTGGTCATGCCTATATCGATCGACAGAGAATTAGAGATACTCCATAATTTTGATTAATGAAGAAGACTCTTTAAGCCATAATTTTTAATTTGATGAATGAAGCTCATATTTTTTAGAGATAAAATAATAGGCATGACCAAATTTGTTCCTAAGCTAAAATCAAGGTACATACAATGCGAAGCCCATTTTTGTTCCTAATAATTTTTCCTCATGTTCATTTGTTCTTAACGCTAAAGCAGAAGGTACATAAAAAGCCCAGATTTATTCCTCGTTCTAAAATAATTTTTTTAGAGATACATAAAAGTCCAGATTTTTTCTTAACGCTAAAACGGAAGATACATAAAAGCCATTTTTTCCTGCTATCGATTTCAAATTTTCATCAAATTTGAGCTTCTGCCCAAAATTGATACGAGATAAACCCTTTTTCTGCTTTGATACTAGTTTGATACCATGTGAGATATAGGTTAAAACAGTTTGTTAAATTTGGGAAATATAGGTATTTTGGGCTATATCTGGGAGATATAGGTTAAATCGAGAGATATACTAGTTTTAACCTATATTTGGGAGATATATGTTAAAGCAGTTTTGTCAAATCTGAGCTCACATTGTAAAAGTGATGAATGAAGCCCAAATTTATTCGAGGTTGAAACAACCCCTTTTTAATAGACATGACCAGATTTATTCCTAATAATTTTTAAGAGATCAAATTTATTCCTAAGACTAAAATGAAGGTACATAATAAGCCCAGATTTGTTCCTATGATAAAATAATTTTCTATATATGATCTTACATCGATTGATGGCAATAATCTTACATCAGATTAATGATGATTGAGGAACATGTAAATTTCTAAGCCTGCATTGTTGAGTCAAACATGTAAATTTCTAAGCCCAGATTTGTTCCTCGTAATAAAATAATTTTCTATATACAATCGACATCGATTGACGATGAGCCTCAACAACCACATTCAACAAATCACCAGGATCAAGAGAAATTCATGGACATTAATCGGGAAAAGAAAATCTTAACATATTAATACTATAATTTGTAGCAAGAAGAATGTTGAGCATGAAAATACCATTTTTCACCCTCAATCTAGCCTTTGAGAAGCCCTAGAGCATGTTAATAATATGTTTTTAGCTATGATTCATAGAAACAGGGAATAAAGGACTTGATGTTTAACTGATCTTTTAAGCCAAGAAGGATGATCCAAGGCCAACTGAAACTAAAGCAAAGGAGAAGCTCTTGCAAGGTTGATAGGCCAGCTTCTAAAACCGACCAGCAGCTTGTCGCGCAGATCGAGAACAAAGGAGCTGCAGAAAATACCTCATGAAGAAGTCGCAGTTGGAAATTTATTCATCGCGTGGTTCATTTGGAACCTCGCGACTCAGAAGCATGCATCTCGAACCTCGCAGAGTTCGAACTCCATGAGCTTCAAAGAAGAAATCCACCTCGCGAGAACCTAGGGAGGAAGAAAAGCTATGCTGAAATCCACCTCAGAGTCCTCGTCACAGCTTAACATTTGAACCTCGCGAGCAATGTAAAGTCGAACCTAGCGAAGATCAAAGCCAACCTCGCATGATCGCTCCAAATGCAACCTAGCGACGCTAAAGCCTTGAAGAAAAGTAAACCTCAAGCCTACCTCGCGAGAACTCAAGAGCTTAATGCTCAAACTCCAACAGCGACAACACCAAAATTAAGCGTCAAGTTCCCCAAAGATCCGCAAGGGTAATCCAAGAACTCGCACGTGAGTCGATGCATGTAAAACCTAGAAGCATTCTAGAAGCCTCAAGCACATGGTAAGAAACAAAAGAAAATCCCTATTTCGACACACACAGAGAATGTCCCTCTATGCCGGAGTGCCAAGAAGAACCTACCACTAGGTTTTTGATAAATTGTAGTCTCCAAGAAGAAGCCAGGGAGAGGGAGGGTACTTCTACTCAACCTCAAGAGAGAGCAAAGTGATTGACTCCCAATACATGAAAGGGAAGCTGCGTTAGAACCCCCAGTAGCACCAAAACCTGCTATAAATCTAGCTAGTCTATATGACTCAGCCTTGGATTCACCAACAGGGCCTGCCTTACCCCTTTCCACTGAGGAAGAGCTGCACCTTGGGGAGCTCGCGCAGCTCTGTTCTAACCTCGCGAAGTAGTTGCGCAGCTAGAAATTCACTATGTCGCGTGGTTCAGTTGGAACCTCGCGAGCACTCAGAAGCACGCATTTCGGGACCTCGGCTGTTCTACCCTCCCCAAGTAGTCGCGTAGTTGGAAATTCACTGTCAGTGGTTCAGGAACCTCGTGACGTTCTCATGTAGACAGTGACCTGTTGTAGCTCCAAGTGTGCCATAATTATGTGCATTATAAATCAATAATTAAAGAATGAAAGAATGCTAAATTATATGGATGTTAAATTATATGGATGTTAACTTCAAAGTGGTCAGAATCCTCAAAGATGCCTTTTCGCAGAGTTTAAGGGTCTTTTTCGAAAGTAGTTTGGCTCGTAAGTTCTTTTCGAAAGCATTTTGGCTTCGGTTCTTTTTGCAAAGCACCTTGGCTTCACACGTTCGTTTCGCAAAGGAGTTTGGCTTCAGAAGTTCTTTTCGCAAAGCATCTTGGCTCCAGAAGTTCTTGTCGCAAAGGACTTTGGCTTCAGAAGTTCTTTTCGCAAAGGACTTCTCTTCTTTTCGCAGAGGTAAATCTTCTATTCGAGGAGTGTTTTTCTTTTTCGCAAAGTTCAAGGTTCTTTGCGAATAGTAAAAGTTCTTTGCGAATTGGACTCTAGGCTCCCATTCTTCTTTGCGGATGGCTCTCTCGCTTTTTCGTGTCTTTGTCCGCTCTTTTAGACCCTTTTTAGCCATTCTTTGAGGTTGTTTCTTCAATCCATCTTTCGACTTGACATGAGTTGTCGACTTTGTGATCATTTAGGATGCTTTTTGACTTGGACTGTCTAATTGGTTAGGCAGTAAAATGCACACTAAAGCACTTATTTAGTCTTCTCAAGGGTCTTTCAAAGCTCATGTTTAGGGGTAAAAATGGTATTTTCACTACTTAACATGACCCATGAAGATGAAATCTACCTCGCGAGAACCTAGCGAGGAAAATTCACTGAAAACCATCCGCGAGATCCCAGCTGCAGCTTAAAAGACTTGCATTTGAACCTCGCGAGTAGCGTAAAAGTCTCGCACCAAAAGTAATCCTTTTAGCATGCGTTTCAACCTCGTGAGCTATATTCATCTAACCTCGCGAGCAACTGGCGAGCTGCACAAACTCATACTAATCCTGAAATCATATCTGAAGCTCCCACCATCTGCGAGGGCAATTCAAGAACCTCTCGACACGCCCCAATGCATGTAAAACCCAGAGGCTTTGCTTTTTACACAATAAATCAGACACTAGAAAATCGCAACATAATACTATAACTAAAGGCTTCATGTACTCATCATTTGAATGTATAAAGGCATAATTTGTAGCAACAATAATCGATGTAAATCAAACATTGAATCGACTTGATAAGGTTGATACCATTGGTAACAATGAGGCGAATTCACTCATTAAGAATTATGTTGTTATAGACATTAAGAAAACCTCTACATGTTGTACAAGCCACATCGTAAAACCCAGATAAGAATTATCTTTGTACAAGCCACATCAAAAAGAATTATCTTTGTACAAGCCACATCGGAAAACCCACATTTAAAATCCTGTTATAGACATTAAGAATTATGCCTTTATACATTAAGAATCCACATCGAAAACCCACATTCAAAGAACTATTATAATTAAAAGCAACTCTTATAGACATTAAGAATCCGGGCACATAATAACAACCTATATATTCATCAAAATGAGGTTTCAGCCATATACTCATCATAGATATTACAAACTGTTATAGGAATTAAAACTCATGTACATAAAACCAGCCATGTACTCGTATCTCAATCCCATGTACTTAAAATGTAAGGTACAAAAAACTCATGTTCTGCTCATTACTTCTTCAACAAAAAACCCATGTACATTCAACAAAAAAAACTACAAACAATTTTTCTTTGAAAACCAACCACTTCTTCATCTCTTTTGCATTAGTTCTAGAATCGAGCTTTTGTCAGCGTGCTCCACTACTTGATTGGTGGTAGTCGAGACCGAGGTGAGTCCTCACATGTATGGAGATGGAGGCCGGGGTCCACTAATTGAAGGAGCATCAGCAGGATCCTCTAATCAAGTATGCCGAGGTCCACAACTTGAAGAAGCACTGAGGATGGGACCGTGGCTTGTTGATTCCTCTGCACTGATATTTATAGTAATATACAAATTGTCAAGAGAATGAGGTGTAATTTATAGTAATATTTTCCTAAAAAATATATAACTTACAGTATCTTGCCCCTTTCTTTGTCCATCGCTTGGTTCACCCTAGTTTCCGACCCTCCTCTCTACAATAGTACATGTAAACAAACACAATCGGTTGGGTCATTTGCGATGAAAAACTAAAATAGACTTGAAATTTTTTTACCTTTGCATGTTTGCATCCCCGCTTATTATGCCCCACCTCTAGACATTTGGTGCACCTCATTTTCACACCTTTCTTGGACAGCTTTGATGGATCACCGGCTCATCGGTTCTCTCCTTCTCGCCTTCTTAGGCCTCCCGGCTCTTCTTCTTCACATCCGGAGGCATCATAATCGCATCATTGGTATTTGGCCATTACTCTCTACCACTTATCGGTTTCAAAAATTACTATAGCACTTTAGGTACGTAATCACCTGTACCAATCATGGCGATTACTCTAGTGGATCCTTGTTGATGTATTTCATCGCTGACTATCAGCGTGGACACAAGGCGAACAGAGCTCCCACCTTCGACAACTACAAATCCTCTTCATCAAGTCCAACTAAATCGCACCCCATGAGCACCAACTACCTCAAAGCCGTCGTCACCACACCATCTTACGATCCATACACCATTTGCCTCCTTCATCTTCTCAATCTTTTCACTATTTTTGGACAAATAGGTCCTCGGACCTTCATCATTGCATCCCTTCTCTTACGCACAGTTTCCATAAGGATGACCCTTATTCTCTCTAGCATTGTCAAGATGTGATCCCTAGCCGATAATATTGACCAATTAAAGCTCTCAAAAGGTTATTCAAAAGTATATCACACTTCACCCAAGTATCAAGTGTGATCTACTCTAATTCAAAGGTGGTCTTGCCACCAACCATTCATAAGCTCTAACATCCTTCTCATTCATCTCACCATTACCCTTTTAAATTGGGACTGTTGTTAGCTCGCCCTCCATAGGATATCTTTCAAGTGAAGCCCTTGAAGTCTTTCTTGAAATTGTTATAGAGGTGTCGCACACTGTAATCGATGGGCGTAACAAGGAAATAAGTTTGTGATCGCATCAATGAGCCCCTTCATTTGTCGCTCATGAAGGTATAGTGAGCAAAAATTTCTCAACCACAAGATCTGCTCTCAACAACTCTAAAAACCACGCCCATGTCTTCTTCTTCTCCTTTTCCACAACAAAGATATGCAAAAGGATAGATGCAATTGTTTGCATCAATCGCTTCTGGTTGATAACGAATGCCACCATGGGGCCCCTTCAAGTGACATCCATCGAGACCTATGATAGGTCGACAACCATCTATAAACCCTTTCTTGATGAACCCCAACACACATAAAATCTTTTGAACTTTACCACTCCTTGCACACCACTCAGGCTTCACAAGCACCTTCTGATTGTCCGGATTTGTATTTCTTATCTCCTCGGTACCCCATAACAACTTAAACCGAGTGCTTGAAGATCCATCGCCATTTGCATTATCACCTTCCTTGCCACAGTAGACTTTTTGAATATCAACCTTCACATTTCTCTCGGTCTCTATTGTGCTCACTAGTGATTTAACCGCCACGTAGGATTCAATCTAATCCTTTCCCCATACCTCTTCACTATCCAAATTAGTAGTCACCCAAGGCACTTCAAAAGTTCTACTACAGGTTGTGTTGGTCATTTAGGGTTTTCACTCTATAAACTCCAGTCATTTGGTACATATGAGCAATAGATCAACCAAGGGCAGCCTTTCTTACATATTGCCCTTATTTTATCCCTATCATTTTTTACAAAGCTTATCTCTCTACCACACCTTATGGCATACTCCTTCACAGCTTCCTAAAATCGCATGCGTCTTGAACTCCATCCCAACACGAAAAGTTGGGTTTCTATATCCGTCTTCTCATTAAATACCAAAGATGTTCTCTTATCTGCTTTCCCTACCCCATCGGCCTCCTAATCATGTCTAAACTTCTCAACTCGTCTTGAAGAAGGAGGATCGGATAACTCTCCCATATATCTTCTCACCTTCAACTCAGATGGACCCTCATTCCCTACCTTTATACTTTCTAACGCAAACTCGAGTGCGCATCCACGAACTCATCGAACAACGCATCATCATCAGAGATCAAGTAACCACTATTCCATATCTCATCTCCGTCAGAAGACGATGATCTGGACTGCGGGTCATAATCATCATTACTCTCGTTATCTGAAATGCTTTGACCTATATCAACACTACCGCTCTTCCCTTTACTTGCAAAAATAGGGGCCTTGCCCTTATCAACACTACCACTCTTCCCTTTGGCTTGTGAACTCCTGCTCCGTGTTGTAGTTGTTGTCCTTACAACTTGTTCATGCTGGACTTGGCTTTCTTGGGTATCCACATTCAATGGTAAGAGAGGAACCATAAACACATCAACTACTCCATCAGAACCAACTGAATTTCCTAACTCCAAGGTCTGCATATCAGCTTCGATGACAACAAATTTGCCTTGAATAGTACTATAGAACTCTACGGAGCTAAGGTATCCCAACTCTTCAGCCATACGAAATAGCTCCAATAGGGACATCTCATCACTGTGGCAATGATCAAAGAAGCTCAAACGACCTCTTCTATATCCTTTGATGTCTGGTGTACCAAAATCGCCTCCATGAAATAACTTAATCGTAAAATTACCTGAGCCTTTATCTGCACATTAAACAAATAAAGCAATGCTCGCATAAGAGTCACAACTCATAGATAAGCAACATAGTATAAGAATATATTTACTGAAATATAGGTATTTTGTGATACTAGTTTGATACCATGTGGAGATATAGGTTAAAACAGTTTGTTAAATCTGGGAAATATAGGTATTTTGGGCTATATCTGGATTGATCTAGGTTAAATCGAGAGATATACTAGTTTTAACCTATATCGGGAGATATATGTTAAAACAATTTTGTCAAATCAGCTTACATTGTATGTACCTTACATTATAAACCCTATATCTCCACTAGTTTGATACCATGTGGACATATATAGGTAGCAACATAGTCAAGTCAAGCCCAAAATTGAAAAATAAAATCGGAGATACAAGAGAAACATCATTTTCATAATCAACATTTACATAAGCCCATTTTTTACGCATTTACATCTGCATTTATATAAACCCTTTTACGTATTTACATAAACCCTTTTTTACGCATTTATATAACCCTTTTTTACGCATTTACATAAACACTATTTTTCGAATTTACATAACCCTATTTTTTCATTTACATCATCAACGTTTACATAAATACATAAATACAAAAAATATAAACAAATCAATAAATCCACACAAATATTGACACAAATCTGACAAAATAAATCCAAAAATCGAACTTCAACGAGGGGTCTTGCACCTTCTCTCTTACTCCAAACCATTTTAACCCTTTCAAAATAGGGTATTTTAATCTATGCGTAATAGAAGGTAGAATCCGACTAGAAAATGAAGAAGAATATCCAAATCGGAAGACGAGAAAGACGAATAAGAAAACTCCTCAGAGAAAGAGGAGGAAGAAGAAGGAGGAAGACGAAGAAGAAAGAAAGGGAGAGTTTACAGTTTTTTTGTATTTAAGGAGGTCACGTGCGCCTCACGTGGCCTCTTTTCCCTCCAATTCGCCACGTCACCATCCACTTCAGCGCATCAAAGGGTTAAGAGCTCCACGTCATCAATTTCCGTCCATAAGATAACGAGAGGTGACGACAGGGGTCTGATTTTGGTACATTTGTATTCATTGGGGGTTTAGGTGATATTATGCAAAGTTCAGGTGCCTTATGGGCATTGAGGTGAAAGTTCAGGGGGTTTTTTGAAATTTTCCCTAATAAATAACACATATCTTGAAGGGTAAATACAAAAATCCCTATAAATTGTGGATTGTCACAATATGGGGGTTTTGGTAATTTGCATGGGCAGTGTATCCTCGTACGAACTACGAAGTGGCTCTCAGATGCACTCCCGTTACTTGCTTAGTTGCCTCTCTCTCTTCGTCGTTTCCAGCTTTGGAATTTGGATATGGATGATTGAAAATTGCCCTTAACAATGGATAAAAGCCATATGCAGTTCCTAGAGCGTTTGACCTTTAGTGTGACGACCCAAGCCTACATATCACAATATTGTCTAATTTTTGGTTTAGGTTCTCGCTCCGATTTTATTTTTAGCATGAGTGTTACGTTTCGCCCTCCTCACTCAAAATGCGTCATCCGTGTCTCAGAGCGCACAACAGAAGATATTGTTCGATTCTGAGCTTAAATTTCATCCCCAATTTTGCTCCAGAACGCGTCGTGACATATAGCATCTGCAATCACATATAGCTCAGAGTTAGGACTTTTCTCTATCCGATGTGAGACTATTATAATCCCCCCACCTTATAGATGAGCCTTCTTCGGCATTGATACCATTCTGTGGCGACTCAGGCTCGCATGCCACAACATTGTCCGGTTCAGGGTTTATGTTCCCGCCCCGATTTTATTTCTGGCATAGGCGTTACGTTTTTTCGTCCTCACCCAAAACGCGTCATAACATGTAGTGTCCGCAATCACATATAGCCCAGAGTCAGGACTTTTCCCTATCTGATGTGGGACTATTACATCTAGCGTAATAAAAGATTTAAAATAATTCAAAATTTCAGCCGAAATCTAAAACGCATCGGTTTCGGTGCTCCCGAAACGAAATCTCCAAAATTTCGATTTCGGTATCAAGGTAGCATATTGTCGACCGATATTTTGCTATTTCGAAAATTTGAATTAAAAAAAATAAAGGGATGGCCCTCAAAATTTCAGCCAAATTTTCAAATTTTCGATTTCAGACAAGACTGAAATGAAAACCGAAATTTTGATCCTTGTTGCAAACTAAAGGTCACAAGTTTGAGCTTAGCTTACTTATAAAAAAAAAAAAGAGAGAATTATGAGTGTTTTGATGGACTAAAATGTCCTCTTTTCTATAATTTTCTACTAGGCATATTTTTTTACGTAAGAATCGTTCAATGCTTGAATCAGACAATAAAGATCATTCTTCCAGCTCAATCTTTCACATAACTGAACTTTAGATATGACTCAATTATCGGACAGGTTGATATTTATTAATTGTGAGCATACAATGAGACTACAATGAGACTTTTAGGGACTCATTGTATGCCACATGGAGCCACCATCTAAATGAGTCATATTAAAGATCGATTGTGTAGAAGATTGGGTCGAAAGACAATATGCACCATTTGATCAAAGCAGTCAATGACTTTTACATGTAAGCCTTTATTGAGAGATAGAGTAGTCAATCGTCAGTTATCCTAATAAGATAATTTTTCAAGGGACCAATCATGGCTCAAAATTTCGGCCCAATCAGATCTCGACCAAAATGTTTTGATTTTGGTCCCCACTAAAACCAAAACGAAAACATGGAACTTCGGTATTTCTTATAATGTGGGAAAGATTTCGGCCGAAATTCAAGATTTTGGTCGAAATTTCGGTTCAAAATTAATTTCAGTTTTGGTCCCCACCGAAACAAAATGAAATTTGACTTTTTGATTCTTGAGACCAATAATTGCCTTGCAAACCATTTAAGATAACGATACCTTTGTTTGCGACCACCTATTTACTGAAAACGCTCACGTCCCAGACCCCTTGAAATTCGTTAATTACGTCGGATCTGATGATGGAGGTCGTATTTCACTCAAATATCTCACACAACAGATCTTGAAATCATGTCGCAGCTATCAGACTGTCCAATTTTGATTTCATATGCCAGAGATCCCCAAAAAATGGCCTTTAAATTATATGACACATATCACGCTCAAACATAATTTTAAGGCCTTTTTTTTTGAGATTTTGTTATACATAGAATAAAAAACTGACCGTTTGATAGGTGCACAATGATCTCAAGATCTACCGTGTGGAAGATCGGGATAAATTAAAATACGACCCCCATCATCTGATCTGACATAATCAATGATTTTCAAGTGGTCTGAGACCTTGACGCTTTCTCCGTTTGATAGGTGCACAATGATCTCAAAATCTACCGTGTGGAAGATCGGGATAAATTAAAATACGACCCCCATCATCTGATCTGACATAATCAATGATTTTCAAGTGATCTGAGACCTTGACGCTTTCAGTAAATAGGTGGGCGTGAATAGAGGTATCCTTAAAATAAAACTTAGATATTTTTAGTGTCTTTATATAAATCATCTCATTTGAGTACTGCGAGCTAAAGATATTTGGTACAAAAGATTGAGATTATATAATTATATGTGCGTTGAGTATGTGCTCTACAAATAAATCTTATACCATCAACGAAACAATCATTTAAGATGCGACAAGGTGATGACTGTAACGAACTCTTAGAAAGAATAAAATTACAATAAACGAAATGCTTCTATCATTACTATTTGAGTGTTATTTCTCTTCACGAGTCTCACGAAAATTTTCCAATCGACAATCTATTTGTATCCTTCAAAATCAATACGTATTAATTATTAACTCGGATTTAGGTATTGGTATCGGCCAATATTGAGTCCATATCGGCCGATACTGAACACACATTAGTCGATATATATATATATATATATATATATATATATATATATATATATATATTTCTAAAAACTTGACTGAGTCAACTTGGGATCGGCTGATTCGTATTGATCTTCCCTGGACCAATACCTGAATTATCACCTTGATCAAAACTCTAAAAACAGCTACAGTCATAGCAACTACAAATGGAGCCACTAGTAGAGTGAAGTACAAAATTGTACGCATTTTGATTCACATGATACAAATCTCAAAAAAGTGACTAGACTATTAAGTCTTTTGTTATGTTGCTTGTGTTGTTTACCTAAATTTACGCATAATACTAACTCAGTTCTTTAACGATTAACTTTTCCGTTTAAGAAGAAAATATGCGCTGCGTGGGCCTCAATGGATGTATGCTTTTAGAATTGTGATTGGTGCAAAATCAAAGTATCCCTTTGATAATTGATTATTATCAGATGTTATGAAGATTAGAAATAGTTAACTAAGAATTAAAAGAAACAAGAACACAAATTAATCATACAAAAACAATACATGATTAAAAAATAATGCTTACATCTACAAATTTACCACGTTGCTTGTGAATGCACACTACAATAAGGTTTTTCAGTGGTACTTACTCTTGAGGCAGCTTTCGATAGCGATCAGGCTAATAGTGATAGTTTTTGGTAGTTACAGAACTAATAGTAACAGTTTTTTGTTAATAGCGCAAGCCAAAAACTGCCGCTAATAGTCTTATTTTTTGTAGTGACAATAAAATCATTATATATAGTGTGTCTAGTCCGAATTCGCATATTTGTATTTTACTACCCGTAACTCTTCCTCAGCCAGGCTTGGGATATGCAAACCATGCACCTTTTTTATAGAGGTTATGGGGCAATTTAAGTAGAGTTGCTATTACCATAGCATATAAGAACAAATTTATATGTACAACCCAATCTCATTCACAAGAAAAATAACATTGGGGAAAATTTGTTTATTATTGTTACAAAATCTAACACAAGTTACTTTGGGCTCGTTTGATTGCAAAGAAATAAGCAAAAAGAGGTATTTGACTCAGAAAACTATCAAAGAAAGAGTGTTTCCGAGTGATTCTATTCTTTGCAAGTTGTTGTGGGCCCCACAAAAAAACACCCAGTTTCTGAGCGAAAACGACATATGAAACGTTGAGGGTTTTACAAAGAAAAGCTCCGAATCTAAGCTATTTTGTGTATACTTCCCACAGAGTTAATACACCAGATCAATCACTCCCTCATTCCAACGGCTAGTTCTTGTAGATGATCCTCTGTCATGCCCACTGACTGACCCTTAAAGGGCACATGTATAATAAATAAATAAAATAAAAAAATTTGCAGAAATAGAGAGTTTCCATTAGAGAAGATGACAATGAGGCTTTTCTCACCTTACCGTCGCCAGTACGCCTCCTTGGCTCATCGGACGGCCACCGAACCGGTACCGGTCAATTTCTGGCGTCGGGGGTTGTTGGCCAGCATGCTGGATCGTCACGTCTCCGACTGTTTACTCCATTAAGATTATGACTTTTTGTTAAAAGTAGCGCCTATCCTGTGAGACCAAGGAAGCATCGCTTAAGCTAATTCCCCTTCAAGTATATATATATATATATAATATGTATTTTGCATTATAAAATAATGTGATAGATAGCAACATGAACCGACTTACCAATTTTTAATTTTTTTTAATGGGTGGCTATCCCATGTGAAGCTAAAGCACCAAAGCTAGTGCTTCCCAAACTGATTTGCAGACTAGCTTTATTACAATTTGATTTCTACTATTTTTCTGCTGGTTGCAAAGGTCAATTTAATCTTATAAATTTGTTTTCACCACCACACTGAGTCTAATTTGATCGGGTTTAATCTTTGAACGCAATATCTAGAGATATACAGTTTCGATTTACACATATGACCTATCATTTTTTATCTACTCGTCGAAATCTACATGCTGGACTCATTGTTTGGACTGTCTAGGACTGTTTTAGACCAGATAATCTAGAGATATACAGTTCCAAGGTTTTATATTATGTTTTTTATTTTATGAATAATTATGTTGTAAATGGTTTATATTGATGTGGGTATTTTTTTAGGTTTATTTTGTTGGTTTGAAATTGAACTGGTCTATCAACTCTCTAATGTTCATGAATGATTTTTTTTAGAAGCCTATGTCTGTTTTATTTACTGGTCCTGGATCCTTTGATCATCGGTATTTTTTATTCTTTGAGAAGAATTCCCTTAAAGAGCATGAAACATTAAAACATAAACTTGACAAAATTTGTTCATCCCAAAACCAACAATCAATTATAGCATGAGAATTCTTCTCAATGAACAAAAAATACCGATGATCAAAGGATCCAGGACCAGTGAATAAAACAGACATGGGCTCTCTCTCTCTCTCTCTCCTAGAAATTATATTCAAAAGTAAATTCGTCACATAACTCCAACCTCGTATGAATTGGTTACTCGAAATTTTTTACCCAAATTCGAGTACGACAAGTATTCCGATAATTAACATTCGTATGACGGTAGCACAATTACAGATGCATCAGATTTTGAGATTTTCGAAGAATAACTTAAGAACGATTGAGAAATTAACTTTTCTGAGAAAAGCTAGAAATTTTTCTCAAAGAACTAAAAATATCGATGATCAAAGAATCCATGACCAATAAATAAAACAAACATGGGCTCTCTCTCTCTCTCTCTCTCTCTCTCTCTCCGAAAAATTATATTAAAAAATAAATTTGTCACATAACTCCAACCTCGCATGGATTGGTCGCTCGAAAATTTTTTCCCCAATTCAAGTATCACAAGTACTCTAATGATTAACATTTATATGACGGTAACACAATCACAGGTTCATCCGATTCTAAGTTTTTCGGAAAATAACTTAAGAACGATTGAGGGATTAGCTTTTCTAAAAAAAGTCAGGAATCATGCATCTTAAGAACAGTTCTAAGAAAAGACAGGAATCAGAGTCTGCTAAGAATAGGGTTGTGCAGAAACCGACCCGAACCGACAAAGCCGACCGAAACCGACCCGAATTTCGGTTTGGTTTCGGTTTTGGGACATATCGGTTCGATTTCAGTTTTGAAAAATAGAAACCGATAGTTATCAGTTCGGTTTCGGTTTTAACGTTAAAAAATCGAAACTGAACAGATAAGAAATCTATAGTGGTGCTACACGGCTACAAAAGTGCATAGTGTATACAAAAGTTAGGTTGCAAACAAGGAAGTCTGTTTTTTCCCTTTGAAATCTTATATTCTCATGTATTTTTGTGTTGTTAGAAGGACCATTTAAGTTAAAGGCTTTAGGGAGTGGTAATGGGTTTAAAGGATATGTATTTATGAGGTTTGAAGACCCCATTTTGTTTAATTGTGATTTATGTATATTGTATTTGAATGTGTGATTTTAGGTTTTCTTAGGACTCCCTTTATAGTTTGTATTTGTGTTGATTTGGGTTTTGGGATTTTGCTTTTGGGGTTTTGGTTTCTTAAATTGTTCTGATATATTTGTCGTTTTTTATTTAAAATAAAATTATATAAAAAATACTCATCGATCTGTACTGTCCGATTGATGTATTAATTTATGGGAAATGTTCTTAGCCATCTGATCAATCACCTATTTTTGAATAGTTAATAGCGAATTAGTGATATATGCAATAACCTATAGAGTCTTCAATGGTCTGACCCTTATGAATTGACAATGGCTTCCTAATAAAAATAAATAAAAAATTAAGGCTCCGAAATCGAAAATCGACCGAACCGATTCGATTTTGAACCTTATCGGTTCAGTTTCGATTTCATAAAATAGAAACCAATAGTTATCGATTCGATTTCAATTTTACCCCAAAATTGACCCGAGAACACTCCTAATTAAGAATCAACAAAAATCAGAGTTGTCAAAATTTAGAGCTTTTCTTAGAAAAGCCGGAAAACACTTGAACGAGGCGTTTGGGAATTGAATGATTTTAAGGGGAAAAAAAGTTAAATCTAGGCTTAAACGTAGTAAATCTAGAACCGTCTAGTCAATCCAACGGAAGGCCAGCTGTTAGATTTCTTCAATATACAGTATTTCTCCTGTTATAAGGGTGTTATCGTCATTTTAGCACCTAAAATCATACAAAGACGACAAACTGACAAGTCAAGAAGCAAACTCAACCATATGCCAATGGCTTTCTCACGTTTTCTCTCGCCTCACCCTCTCCTCTTCCCCTTCCTCTTCATCCTCATCTTCTCTTCGGCAACCACTCCTCTATTTTCTATTTCCGATAATACCCCTCTCGCGCTCAACTGCACCGACTCCCTCAAACCCACCACCAATAACCATACTGGAACCCTCCTCGAATCTCTGACGGCAAACATAACACTCACCCGGTTCACTACTGGCTCAATTGGTCACGGACCGAACCGGCTCACCGGTCTGATGCAGTGCCGGCTCGATCTCTCAGCAAACTCTTGTAGACTCTGCATTCAAGCCGCCAAGCAAACCGTTACTCCTCTCTGCCCGAACACCAATGCCGTCGCTGCATGGTTCGATGGCTGTTACATCAACTACCACTCGCCGTCCCTCGAAATCCGTGTATTCAAGAACCGGTCGAACCAGGCATACGCTACGAACCGGGCCGGGTTCGATTCGGCTCTAAACACATTGCTCTTGCGACTCCGAGCCGGAGTTCGGATATCGTCACGCCGTGGGTTTTATACCGGTTCGGAAAGCTACTATGGGCCGGGTAGACCCGAGCCGGCCCTGGTTTACGCGCTGGTAGAGTGTCTACGGTCGTTGTCACCGGAGACTTGTGACACGTGTGTCGCGGAAGGGATAAAGAGAGTTTACGAGTGTTGCGGTGGGAAGGAAGGCGGGGTGGTTGTCGTCGGAAGTTGCGTAGTCCGGTTCGAGAGTTACCGGTTTTTTGGGTCGTCGGAAGTCGTGGGTGGGTCAGACTCTGGTGAATCGGATGGTGGTTATGAGGAGAGAGAAAGTGGTGGTGGGTTTGTGGGTTGGAAGAAGAATAAGATAGCGAGCGTTTGGGGAGTTGGAGTAGCTTTGGTTATAGTAGTTGGTTTGGGTGTTTGGTTACTTAGAAGAAGAGTTGTTTTCAGTAAGGTGGGGATGGTGCATGTTGAGATTAGTGAAGAGAAGTAGAGATCACGGGGTTGTAAAGATAGTTGGGGACGGTTTAGATTTCGTCTGCGACTGACCACTGTTAAGCACAAATCTTGGAATCCGTGAAGTCAGCTTTGTACGAGAGGAGTCAACCGGAAGTGTTCTTCGTTTTATTAGATTTATAATGATGAATGAATCCGAATTCCTTCGGTACGTTTAGATTTAGATGTTGTCTGTTAAGTAGACATCTCGGAATCCGTCGGGGTCAGCTTCCTAAGATTGTAAAATAGTGACATGGATAACTTTATGACCCCGACCCACCCACCACTAACGAAAAGTCTAGCGACTAGAGACTGTCGGCGAGGAAGGACAACAAAAAGGAGAAACAAGCTGTGACGACCCAAACTTATGAACTTAAACCCTAATTAGAACCGACCTGAACCCGACCCGATTCGACCCATAGCGCCCACACACACACACAAACTTATGCAAGCTATATACCAAAAACTTTTCCCTTACAACTTAAATCCCAAAGCAAAACCCATCCGTAAAAGACGAGCAGTTTTCCTTCTCCTTCTTTATTTCGATAACGCCTACCATTAATCGCAAATTCATTTCAATTGCAAACGGTCACTTCACCGAGCCTATAAGTAGAGCTCTTTCTCCTCTCTTTTCCACACTAAACATCTTCTTCAAGCTCTTGCCTTCAAAATTTTATTCTCCTCTTTATTCTTTAAGGTATGTTTTTATTTTTAGAGTTGTATTTTATTTTCTATAAATTTTAATTTTCAATTTGACTTTCTAGTTCTTTAAACCTAGATTTATAGATTCTAATCTTAAACATTTTAATCCTATATTCCTTGAAAATTATAGTTCTATATTCTGTTTTTTGTTGTAATAGATCTGTTTTTTTTTATAGTTTAAATCCTGGTTTATATTTTAAAGGATTGGTTTATATTTCAACTCTACATTTATAATCCTGATTTATATGGTGAATTTATACTATGATTCTAGTTTTTAAAACCTAGTTTTATGAACTGATCAGATCCTGGTTTGATTCTATTTTTGTAAGCTGAAATTATATTTCAAAATTCTGTTTTATATTGGTTTATAAAATTATAAATCCTAATTTTATATTCTAAATTTTGGTTTTATATGCTGATGATGTATTTTAAAATTCAGTTATAATCTAATGTAAATTATATTCTTGTTTTATAAACTAATAACTTTATATGCTGATTTTTCCAACTTTATATATATTAGAAAATTTGTGTTATATTTTATATTCTGATTTTAAAAATTGGATATTCTGATTTGTATATTCTAACTTTATATTGTAAAGACCTGATTTTATATATGAATATTTTATTTTTCGGTATTTTATTGATATGTTAAATCTGTGTTTAAGGATATTACAGTTTATAATTGGAAAATAGGAATTTCTAGTTTTATTTCGATTTTTATTTTAAAACTCTGATTGTACACATTTAAATCTCTGAAAATATATTTCAATAATCTGAAATTATATTCTGTTTAATCTGATTTATATTCTGTGTTTTTACATGTAAATCTGGAATTATATTCTGTATTTAATCAGATTTATTAATCTGTTTTACAAATCCGAAATTATAATCTGTTTTACAAACCTGATTTTTATACAATTGATTTTTTATAATCTGTTTTTATAACTTGTATAAATATGATTTTATTTTACTATATAATCTGATTTTATATTCTGTTCGATTTCTATTTTAAACTATACTCTGACTTTATATTCTATTTTTATAATCTAACTTTATATAGTCTGTTTATATGCTAGTTTTAGATATTAAAAAGGATTTAAGTAATTGTTTAATATTATGGGTTTTAAAACTGATTATTAAAGTTGTTTAAATTAAGAATTTTAGATATTAAATATTTTTCAAAATAAGGATTTGAAATATCTAGTTAGAATCCAACTTTACATCGATAACCTACCCTAGTTCGTTTTTATTCTTGACCGAGTTTCCCTTGTGCCCAGATAACTACTTGAAACCGTGAAACTTCACACCACCTTCACAAGACCTGTGAATCTGACATCTGAGGCGAGTAGCCTATCCAATAACATGTTTTTAATACGTACCTTATTAGTAATGATGCAATTGTTTTACCTAGTATATACAATAAAAATGATAAATAGATGGTTGACTGGTTATTGATAGCATGTATAATCCTAGACTTGTCTTATTCAGTCATGATTATCTCATTTTGATTAATGTTAGAAAAATATAAATGTCGTAAGCATTGTATAGTCAGTTTATTCATCATATGATCTAATCAGCTTGAAATATCATACTGTGAGAATTTATAAAGCACGCTGGAAATTTGTCAAATGAATATATAAATAGTAGAAATGATGAATATTGTATGATTTTGATTAAGATCCCCATGGGGCCGCATGGTGGTTTTGGTTGTAGCGATCCATTTGTGTACTTAATGTCTGAGTAAACCCGTCAAACCGGATCGGCACGGTTGACAATGGGATTGATGAATGTATGGCGCCCTCCTTGTGACTGGCATCCATGACAAATGATGAATGATAATGTAAATGCAAATGCACTTGGATCGGTGCTATTGATTAACAATCGTACAATATATGAAGTACAATTGTAAATTAAGTTATTTTCTTTATATTGAATCATTAGATGGTTTAGCTAATAATAATTCTATTGATATGAAATTCTCCATTTGAAACTGATAAAAGTGATAAAAGAAGTTATATTATTATTGGGGGTTACTTGTTGAGTTTATCTCACCCCGTTGCTATTTAATTTCAGAAACCAGACCTCGTGGTTCGGTTGAGCGCCGAGGAAGACCCTAGAAGACTTGTTGGTTTAGCCTTGGTTAGGAAGTGTTTAAACGTTGTAATTGAAAATAACTGTAATTTGAATTTTTTATGAGAATGGACCGTTGTGTTTTCTTTATTTGAAATTTGATTATTGAATACGTTCATGCGCCGAAATGAATCATGTATCGGATTTCGGGGCGTGACAATTTGGTATCAAAGCCCAAGTTTAGCGAAACCTTAGGTGACCTTAGGTGGTGGACCCATAGGTTAGAAATAAATAGAATATTACTTATAGAAATTAAATTTGGCATTTCCCTGGTTATCAGGAAATGGTGAGAATGCGTCACACCGCTAGGAAAAGTTGCGATAGACGTCCGCGTGCACCGTTTTAAGAATGGAATGATGTTAGTTACCCATCTTTGTCTGAGTCTTCTAACGAGCCTTACTATACACCTGGACCCGTAGAAGTAATAGACATCTCTGACGATGAAGACATTGAGATTTACACCCCGTCTGAATATATCATACTCTCTGATGATGATGATGTAGAGGACGGCTTAGAACCAATGAACACGGAAGAATCATCTGAGTACAGCCCGGCTTCTGAGAACGAAGAGCAAAATGAAGTCGAACCTGAGGAAATAGAAAATTATGACCCAATCGAGCCTAAGATAATAGATATCTCAGATGATGAATAGACTAGTAATACCTAGAATAAATTAAGTTAAAGTTTAAGTTGTTATTTGCTTTTTATAATCCATGTAATTGCTTTTCGATAAATAAATTGGATGAGAGATTTATGAAGTATTCTTACAACCTTTTTGCAATTAGTAATTACTATGTCATTTTATTATTAGATGGCTGACGAGAACGTTACTCCACGTATTACTACACCTGTCACTGACTCGACTAATGTCGAGAAAGTATTGGAGGAATACTGGCGATTACTGCGGCTATGGCCCGAAAGGAACAAATTACGCCTCCTCGATCCGGGGCGGGACTCGAAAGATTAAAGAAAATGAACCCTCCGATATTTAGGGGATCAACTAATCCCTTAGAAGCCGAGCAATGGATCGAAAATATTGAAAAGATCTTTTTAGCAATGAAATGTACTGAAGAAATGAAGGCTACCTACGCTGTTTTCTTGATGGCTGGGGAAGCCAAGCGTTGGTGGAAGATGATGCTGAGGTCTCAGGTGGAGAAGGACGAGGTGATAGTGTGGGATAAGTTTACTAAACTATTTTTCGAGAAGTACTTTCCAAAGCATATTCAACAAAATAAGGAAAGTGAATTTCTTACGTTGAAGCAGGAGAATCTGAGTGTTGCTGATTACGAAGCTAAGTTTGTGGACTTAGAAAGATTTTATCGGCACACTCTATCCAATGCAGAAAGTGCCGAAAAGTTTGACAGGGGTCTTAGGCCCGATATTCGTACTCGTATTTCTACATACTTTTCGGAAGATTACGCATTTATGCATTAACGAGCCCTAAAAGCGGAAGGAAGAATGTCAAGATCTCCGCGAATTCCACATGAAGAAGAGGGAGTCGTCAAGCATTAATGGGAAGGCACCAGTTACGCCAAACCACAACTTCAAACGACCGCGATTCGAAGGTTCGCAGGCCGTTGCTCTTCCTAGGCCCTCATGCACAATCTGTGGAAGGCAACATGGTACCACGCCTTGCAGAATGATGAATGCAACTTGCTTCAACTGTGGAGAATCTGGACATGTGACTCGAACATGTTCAAAACTAAAGAAGACCTGCAATGGGTGCGGAAAGGTGGGGCATATCTGAAATATTCTTTGAGTGATGAGGCGCTCTACCTATTCGGCGGCAATACTTAACGGCGGCCGCACTCTCGGCTGACGGCGTACACAACAACAACAGCAACAACAAAGGCAACAACAATTGGTGCAGTACCAACCGCACCAAGGAAATCAACAGGTCACTCAGCAGTGATTCACTCCACAGCAACGTCCAAACGTTCGAGGACAAGTGTTCGCCTTAACTCAGAAGGAGGCAGAAACCTCGGAGAACTTTATTCAAGGTACCTTAATCATTTCCGAGAACCCTGCTAAAGTCTTGATTGATTCTGGTCCAAGTCATTCATTTACTTCACCTGCATTTGCTAAACACTTGAAATCCATGCCACAACAATTAGATTTTTCCCTCTCCGTTTACACACCACTTGGGGATTCACTAGTTACCAACACGATATATAGGGAGTGTACAGTTAACTTAGACGGTAAAAACCTACCCGTAAACTTAATTCTGCTTGATATGTCCGACTTCGATGTTATCTTGGGTATGGATTGGCTCTCTGCTTACCATGCTACTATCGATTGCTTTAGAAAACGAGTTAGTTTTCGTATGAAAGGTCAACCCAGATTCTCTTTTCAAGGAACAGTTATGAATTCCAAATTTCCTGCAATTTCCGCCATCAAGGCAAGAAGATTTCTTAATAAAGGTTGTTAGGGTTTTCTAGCTTATGTTGTGAGTGAAGAAACGAAAAAAGAGTCCAAAATTTTGAGTATTCCTATTGTTTCCGAATTTTCCGACGTCTTTCCTGATGATCTACCGGGATTATCTCCCTTTCGCGAGATTGATTTCACCATCGATTTACCACCGGAAACAGCTCCAATCTCGAAGCCTCCATATCGCATGGCACCAGCAGAATTATAAGAATTGAAGAAACAGTTAGAAGACTTACTAGAGAAGGGTTTTATTCGACCAAGTGTTTCACCTTGGGGCGCTCCTGTTCTGTTCGTGAAGAAGAAAGATGGGACTATGCGGATGTGCACTGACTATCGTCAATTGAACCAAGTAACTATCAAGAACAAGTATCCTCTACCTCGTGTCGACGACCTTTTCGATCAATTACAAGGTGCTTCAGTCTTTTCAAAGATTGACCTGAGATCGGGTTATCACCAGTTGAGAATTAACGACAAAGATATAGCAAAATCTGCTTTTCGAACGCGCTATGGCCATTCTGAGTTTTAGTAATGCCTTTTGGTCTAACAAATCGCCTTGTGCATTCATGGATTTGATGAATAGGGTTTTCAAACCTTTCTTAGATAAATTCTTTATTGTATTTATCGACGATATTTTGGTCTACTCAAAGACTCGTGAGGAGCACGAGGAGCATCTGAAGAAAGTTCTGGAGACATTGCGAGAGCATAACCTTTACGAGAAGCTGAGTAAATGCGACTTCTGGTTGGATAAGGTCTCATTCTTAGGCCACGTCGTTTCTGGAGAAGGAGTTGCTGTCGACCCAACCAAGATTGAAGCCGTCGTGAATTGGGAGAAGCGCGAATGTAACGAGACATCGAAGTTTCTTAGGCACAGGTACTACCAAGCGATTTGTGAAGGATTTCTCAAGGATCGCACTTCCAATGACTAAACTCACTAGAAAAGGCGCCAAGTTCATTTGGGCCAGACGAATCACGAACAAAGTTTTCAAGAATTAAAGAAACGGTTGACAAAAGCACCAATCTTGGCAATTCCATCTGGAAGCGGTGGATTTCAAGTTTGCAGCGACGCATCAGGAAGAGGTTTAGGCTGTGTACTTATGCAACACAAGAAGGTCATCGCCTACGCTTCAAGACAGCTGAAGCCTCATGAACAAAACTACCCAGTTCACGATCTGGAACTGGCAGCGGTTATCTTTGCCTTAAAGATTTGGAAGCATTATTTGTACGGAGAGAAGTTCGAAATCTTCACCGATCATAAAAGTTTAAAATACCTCTTTACACAAGGATTTGAACATGCGCCAACGAAAATGAATGGAGTTTCTAAAAGATTACAACTGCACTATTCAGTATCATCTCGGCAAGGTGAACGTAGTAGCAGACGCGTTGAATCGAAAATCCTCAGGGACACTCACCACATTCATGGTCAACAAGTGGAGACTAGACGAAGATTTTGGGAATCTGGGGGCAACCATTCGAGAGGAAGGATCGAAGTTCTTCTGTGCTAATCTAAGCATTCAATCAACCATCGTCGAGAAGATAAAAGAAAATCAAGCAATTGACCCTCAAATGATAGAGCTGATGGACGATGTAAAAAACGGAGAAAAGACAGAATTCAGAAAATATGCGGATGGTTCGTTGCGATATCGAGATCGGTTATGTGTACCAAGCAACCCAAAGCTAAAGAAGGAACTGTTGGATGAAGCCCACAAGTCTCGATATACCATACATCCGGGGAGTACGAAGATGTACCAAGACTTAAAGCGACACTTTTGGTGGAACAACATGAAGAGAGAAATTGTTGAATACGTATCAAGATGTTTATCCTGTCAGCAAATTAAAGCTGAAAATAAGAAGCCAGCGGGATTACTACAACCTTTGCCAATACCGGAGTGGAAATGGGAGCGGATCAACATGGACTACGCCATCCAAGAACACAGAGCGGTCACGATTCGATTTGGGTAATCGTGGATGGACTTACCAAAAGCGCGCACTTCTTACCAGTTAAAATTACTCAAACGATGGACAGTCTCGCGAAGGTATATATTAAGGAGATTGTCCGATTGCACGGTGTACCAGTGAAAATAGTGTCAGATCGAGACTCAAAGCTTACGTCAGGACTTTGGAGGAAGTTACAGGAAAAGTTGGGAACCAAGCTACTGTCTGACCGCTTTTCATCCGGAAACTGACGGACAAGCTGAAAGGACAATTCGCACGTTAGAAGATATGTTACGAGCTTGCACGCTGGACTTCAAAGGAAATTGGGACGATCATTTGCCGTTGATCGAGTTCGCCTACAACAACAGCTATCAAGCAAGTATCCAGATGGCACCTTTCGAGGCACTCTACGGAAGACCTTATCGATCGCCTGTATGTTGGGAAGAAGTTGGAGATCGAAGTCTGCTTGGACCTGAACTGGTGAAAGAAACAACGGAAAAGATTCAAATTATTCGAGAACGTCTCATTGCTGCTCAGAATCGCCAAAAGAGTTATGCTGACCGGGATCGCCGAGAACGTCAACACAAAGTTGGAGATCACGTATTCCTGAAGGTATCACCAACAAAAGGAGTTCTACGATTCGGAAAGAAAGGAAAGCTCAGTTTCAGATTCATCGGACCATTCGAAGTTCTCAAGAAGGTTGGAAAAGTTGCTTATCAACTGGCTTTACCTCCTTCACTAGCCAACGTACATAACGTCTTCCACGTATTGATGTTGCGAGATTATAAATTTCATCCCACACATGTGTTAGACCCTGCACCTTTAGAAGTACAGGAAGATCTGTCTTTCGTGGAAGCGCCAACGCAAATCATCGATTGGAAAACTCATGGTCATAGAAGCAAAAGAATTCCTCGAGTAAAAGTTCTATGGCAACATCACTCCGGAGACGATGCAACATGGGAACGTGAAGATGAGATCATAAGATATACCCCTTTTGTTAAACCTTTGCTTAAGGAAAATTTCGGGGACGAAATTCTTTTTAGGGGGGAAGAAAGGTAAATTTCGAGGAAGAAATTTTTATGTTTCGAAAATGCTTAAGGTAAATTTCGAGGACGAAATTTTTTTTTAGGGGGGAAGAATGTGACGACCCAAACTTATGAACCCAAACCCTAACTAGAACCGACCCGAACCCGACCCGATTCGACCCATAGCACACACACACACACACAAACTTATGCAAGCTATATACCAAAAACTTTTCCCTTACAACTTAAATCCCAAAGCAAAACCCATCCGTAAAAGAGGAGCAGTTTTCCTTCTCCTTCTTCATTTCGATAACGCCTACCATTAATCGCAAATTCATTTCAATTGCAAACGGTCACTTCACCGAGCCTATAAGTAGAGCTCTTTCTCCTCTCTTTTCCACACCAAACATCTTCTTCAAGCTCTTGCCTTCAAAATTTTATTCTCCTCTTCATTCTTTAAGGTATGTTTTTATTTTTAGAGTTGTATTTTATTTTCTATAAATTTTAGTTTTCAATTTGACTTTCTAGTTCTTTAATCCTAGATTTATAGATTCTAATCTTAAACATTTTAATCCTATATTCCTTGAAAATTATAGTTCTATATTCTGTTTTTTGTTGTAATAAATATGTTTTTTTTTATAGTTTAAATCCTGGTTTATATTTTAAAGGATTGGTTTATATTTCAACTCTACATTTATGATCCTGATTTATATGGTGAATTTATACTCTGGTTCTAGTTTTTAAAACCTAGTTTTATGGTGATTAGATCTGGTTTGATTCTATTTTTGTTGAAATTATATTTCAAAATTACATTTTATATTGGTTTATAAAATTATCAATCCACGATTTTATATTCTAAATTTTGGTTTTATATCTGATGATGTATTTTAAAATTCATTATAATCTAATGTAAATTATATTCTTGTTTTATAAACTAATAACTTTATATCTTTGATTTTCCAACTTTATATATATTTGAAAATTGGTGTTATATTTTATATTCGATTTTAAAATTGGATATTCTAATTTGTATCTTCTAACTTTATATTGTAAAGACGATTTTATATATGAATATTTTATTTTTGGTATTTTATTGATATGTTAAATCAGTATTTTTAAGTGATATTACGGTTTATAATTGGAAAATAGGAATTTCTAGTTTTATTAGATTTTATTTTAAAACTCGATTGTACACATTTAAATCTCTGAAAATATATTTCAATAATCTGAAATTATATTACATTGTTAATCGATTTATATTACGTGTTTTTACATGTAAATCTGAATTATATTACGTATTTAATCATTTATTAATCTGTTTTACAAATCCGAAATTATAATCTGTTTTACAAACCTGATTTTTATACAATTGATTTTTTATAATCTGTTTTTATAACTTGTATAAATATGATTTTATTTTACTATATAATTTGATTTTATATTTTGTTCGGTTTCTATTTTAAATTATACTCTGACTTTATATTCTATTTTTATAATCTAACTTTATATAGTCTGTTTATATGCTAGTTTTAGATATTAAAAAGGATTTAAGTAATTGTTTAATATTATGGGTTTTAAAACTGATTATTAAAGTTGTTTAAATTAAGAATTTTAGATATTAAATATTTTTCAAAATAAGGATTTGAAATATCTAGTTAGAATCCAACTTTACATCGATAACCTACCCTAGTTCGTTTTTATTCTTGACCGAGTTTCCCTTGTGCCCAGATAACTACTTGAAATCGTGAAACTTCACACCACCTTCACAAGACCTGTGAATCTGACATCTGAGGCGAGTAGCCTATCCCATAGCATGTTTTTAATACGTACCTTATTAGTAATGATGCAATTGTTTTACCTAGTATATACAATAAAAATGATAAATAGATGGTTGAATAGTTATTGATAGCATATATAATCCTAGACTTGTCTTATTCAGTCATGATTATTTCATTTTGATTAATGTTAGACAAATATAAATGTCGTAAGCATTGTATAGTCAGTTTATTCATCATATGATCTAATCAGCTTGAAATATCATACTGTGAGAATTTATAAAGCACGCTGGAAATTTGTCAAATGAACTGATATGAATGACTGTAGAAATGATGAATATTTTATGATTTTGATTAAGATCCCCATGGGGCCGCATGGTAGTATTGGATGAAAGGATCCATTTGTGTACTTCCGTAATACGAAGTAAACCCGTCAAACCGGATCGGCACGGTTGACAATGGGATTGATGAATGTATGGCGCCCTCCTTGTGACTGGCATCCATGACAAATGATGAATGATAATGTAAATGCAAATGCACTTGGATCGGTGCTATTGATTAACAATCGTACAATATATGAAGTACAATTGTAAATTAAGTTATTTTATTTATATTGAATCATTAGATGGTGTAGCTAATAATAATTCTATTGATATGAAATTCTCCATTTGAAACTGATAAAAGTGACAAAAGAAGTTATATTATTATTGGGGGTTACTTGTTGAGTTTATCTCACCCCGTTGCTATTTAATTTCAGAAACCAGACCTCGTGGTTCAGAAGCTGCACTTCAGGAGAAGACCCTAGAAGACTTGTTGGTTTAGCCTTGGTTAGGAAGTATTTAAACGTTGTAATTGAAAATAACTGTAATTTGAATTTTTTATGAGAATGAACCGTTGTGTTTCCTTTATTTGAAATTTGATTATTGAATACGTTCATGCGCCGAAATGGATCATGTATCAGATTTCGGGGCGTGACACAAGCCCCCCCAAAAAAATATAGAAACATAAAAGATAAAAGGATTAATTAGAACCCGCGGGCTCTACACCGGATCCCATGCAAGAGGAACCTCACTAGCCCACTCCTCATCCAAAGCTATCGGTCAGCACATGATGTCCCGGATACTCTTCAAAATCATCCCAATAAGGCATCGTCTCTTATTGAAAATACGGGAGTTTCTCTCAAGCTACACGCACCATAAGATTGCAAAGAAACTGATTCTCCAAAGGCTCCTCTCTCTCCCTCTAAGTGAACTTTGAACTATGCCAAAAACTAATGAAAAGTGTTTTCTGATTGAACCCACCCCATATCAAACTACTGGAGCATAACTCTATAGATTTTGGCAGCTACCCAGCAATGTATGAATAAATGTGCCAACGATTCTTTCAGTTGCAAGCACATAACGTAAACATTAGGAAAGTCTTTTCCCCACCTAATCAGCTAATCAATCGTAAGAATCTTCTCTCATCATGGTCCATGAGAAAAAAACGCACTTGGAGGCACCCCCCTCCCGCCCTCCCGCGCCATCTTCCTTAGAAAAAAAACTAGCCGCTAAACCATGAGGAAGAACTACAATTCGGGTCATCCCCGAGAAACTCTCATTGAGAGGTATGATCTCCACTCATGGGTCCTCCCAAAATTGAATGCAAGACCCCCCTCCCCACAAAAACTGAATCCATCGCAAAAACAAACTCCAAGTCTCACAAATGTCCCTCCACCACGGCGAGAACGCATTTGTAACATTCACGTTGATACCTCATTGGCCCGTCATTCAACCATATTTATCCACCAAAATAGCTACCCATAGGCTATTTCTTTCATTCTCCAAACTTGCACGCCAAAATCATTTCCTAAGCATAGCAATGTTCATAGTTCTCATACTACAAATCTCTAACCCGCCATATCTTAAAGGAAGTTAACAGGTCTCCCAGTTCAGGAGGTGAAATCTTTTGTCTAAATTTGACCCCTCCCACAAGAAATTTCGTTGAATTTGCTCAAGTCTCCTTACGACTCTCATGGAGCACTTGAACAAAGACATGAAAAATGCGATAAGAGAAGATAGGACAGTCTTAACTAGGATAAGGTGGCCCCCACTGCTCAGGAGCTTCCTTTTCCACCCAGACAATCCTCCACTCGAACCTTAGAATAATCGAATCCCAATCTCTAGCGGAAGGCTGTCTGATACCTAGTGGGAGCCCCAAATAGGAGATGAGAAGCATCACCTTCTCCCCCTCAACCACCTCTGCTATCAGATTCAGAAGCCCCTCCTCAACTCCAATCCCAGCTACCGACGATTTATGCAGGTTGATGTATTGTCCCGAAACTGCTTCATAAATAGAGACAACCCTAGACAAATTGTTAAATTCAAGCACATCCGCCATACAAAAAATAATAGTGTCAGCCGCATATTGGAGATAAGTGATGTGACGACCGGTCGACCCCATACTTGAGATAAAATTAAGTTGTTGAGCCTGAGTAAGAAGACCCATAGAGGATTTCACCAGTCATATTGAACAGAAAGGGGGACAGCCGCGGGTCTCTCTGCTGAACACCCTTTGAGCTCTTGAAATACCAACCGAAGATCCGTTAACCATCACCGACCATATTGTCCAATCTACACCCACTGTAAATTGGACATCATGTGACATCAATTACGAGGATCGGATGCTACGACAACTTATGCAAGTTCAATCAGATCCCATATAAAAAATATTTTTTTTTTTATAACCTTTTCCACCATTAAAAATATGGCTAAAGTTGGGGAAAATCAATGCACCAAAGTTTTTGGGTGTTACCTTATCTTTAACCTATCAAACAGACGATAAAAAAGTCTAGAAAAGGCTTTTTTTTTTTTTTTTTTTTTAAATCATGTTGCATAACTGATCAACCCAAAACAAGAGTTTTTTGGAATAATCATGCCACGTGGTATGTGATCTGGCGATCGGGGACATAGGTCATCCTGTGCGCTCGGGTGGGTACTCCCCTTTTCCTACCTTTATTAACACCCGCCAATCTTGGAGGCACTTGTGGGAAAGAACATTGACTGCTTTGTATTATTTCTTGCCCCAATCTTCCGCACGGGAGATCTGGAGCGGCTTACCAACAGACGATCCATTTTTTAGTCCACCTGACACAGATCCCAAGAAAATAATCTAAAGATCACGTTGAAGAGTGATGCATGCCACATGAAATAAAAAATTTGACCGGATGATGGTACCCTCGTGATCTCAAGATCCCTTGTGCCCAAGGATGGAGCGTAAAATGATCTCCATCATCTAATTCAAAGCAGTCAATGGTTTCTGGCTAAATGAAATCCCATCAAATACTGTTGCACGGATTTCAGGGTAGATTAGCTAGTGGAAGCCTTCTTGGTTTAGATGATGAAACCCATAAATCTGATTCGTGTGAAAGTTCTCCAAGATCAAAATGTAAAATAAATTAGCCATGGATTTCCATTAAAAAATGACTTTCATGCTTTTCAGGGGACTTGGAATTCGTGCTAAATAAGCATTATATTAAATCATACTCATGAGCACTCTGACCGTTTGATCATGATCGTGTGTGAAAATTTTAGGTTATTTATTTTGTTTAGACCGTTTGATCATGATCGTGTGTGAAAATTTTAGGTTATCTATTTTGTTTAAATAAAAGTTTATCTCAAAGGGTATCATATTCACAGTCTAAAAGATTGCTTTCTTACCCCACTAAAAAAATAAAAAAGCATATATAAAGGTGGGGTTTGAGCTTTAAAAGAGTCCTCTTTTAATAGGGTTTTTCAACACTTTAAGCTTTAAAAGTGTCTTTTTTTATGTGAGGTCTTTTTAATATGTGGGTTTCTCAACACTCTGAGCTTATAGTTTTACCTTTTCTATAACCGACTATCTTGAAGCCGACCTAGCACAAAAAGCCTCAAGTATCCCTTCTTATAATTTTTATCCTTCTCCATAATTTAAAGTTTTAAAATTTTACACTTTTATATATTTGCGTGATGTGAAATAGTTTAAAGTTTTAAAAATTTACATTATTTTATATTTGCGCGATGTAAAATAATATTTATGTCATCTGATTTGAAGGCCACAATATAAAGATCAATGGTGCTAAAGATTGATACAAAACATAATCTCTATCAAACCTCAAGGGGTTAGGCGAGCCGGCCAGGTACCTGCTTCCAAAAGCAGAAGACCTGAGTTCTAATCCCCTCCCACCTTGAGGCCACCCTAGGGATTTATATCTTGTGCTGACCTGACATGTGCCCCTAAGATTGGGTGGGTGCTCCAAGAGGCCCGGATACCGAATTTATAAAAAAAAAAAACACCATAATCTCTATCATATGATTATTTAAAGTCAACAATTAAATTTAATAGTAAGTTTAAATAATGAATCGTCATCACTCTAATAAGAAATCGTCACCGATCTGATAAAGAATCGTCATTGCTTAGATAATCAATCGTCATCATTCTTATATTTATATTTAAAACTATCAATATATTCTATTATGTATATTAGAGAGGAGTTGGTTAGGTTGCCTTTTTACCACTTTAAAGACCTTGTCAAATTCACTTTTAAGAGGATGGTATCACCTCTTTAAGAGGGCGGTCTCACCTTTTTAAAAGGGGCGGCATCGGCTCTTTAAGAGGGCGGTATCACCAAAGTAGATAGCATATCTTGTTGTTCAGCATATTTCCAACAGTGAAAGATAATGGAAAAAGATTCGAACTTACAACAAATTTAGTAACTTAAAGATAGAACAACCTTTGAACAAAAGTAAAAAGTAAAAGAATGTAAAGTAGTAATGATTTGTAATTTTTACGGCTATTTATTACCTTTAGGGCAATTTCGACAATTCATAAAGGCGGGCGTCGTTGGGCCTGGAGTTAGTCGATTTGGTGAAACGTAAAACTGTAGGATATCTAACGCAAAAGGTGAATCTGACGGGATTGATTCTGAAAATTCCCTTATTTGTAAACAAAAGTACTTAAATGGAAAGCTACATTGAGTACCTTTATTTACAATCCAAAATTCTTTCTTCTCAATTGTGACTTTGACTTTTGAATTAGATGATTGACATGTTTTCTCCTCTCTAATTTTGTACTATGGATCTTGAGATCAAGTGGCTACTATTAGGCGACCAAACTTTGATTCCATGTGGCACACATTTTGAGAAGTGATCATAGATCCATTTTTGGAATATACAAATGATTGTGTTCACTTTTTGGGATGTGTTACATGGAATCAACAATTGACCGTCTGATGATTGGCCTAATTTTAACGCCTGTAGACTATGCATTCAAACTGCTAAACAAATTGTCAACTCCCCGTGATGTCAACTACCACTTGTTGCACTGGCGGAGCCGCATTTTCCCATGGGGGATCGCGGGATCCCCCATCGGTAAACATTTTTCTAAAGGTCCTTTAGGGATCGATTATTTTAAGTGTCAAGTGTCTTCAGAAGGATCCTCCAAGGCCCCCTGCCTCTTATGTCTTGTTTCTGCTTTTCGAGGCAACAATCTCTCTCTTCCCCAGCCAAGATTTCATGATTTCGCCGAAATACCAAAATTTCAATAATTTCGCTGAAATTTTAGTGATTTTGATTATTTTCGTAACCCTTCGCACAACCCGTGCACACAGCCCACACCCATGTTGCAACCCATAACGTAAGTTAATAATAAAAAACTTGTGTTTTTATTTTTCTAATTTTAAATATATTTTTCAAGTTCGAAATTTTTCTGAAATTTCCCCTTTTTTTTTTTTTTTTTTTAAATTACTCCGAAAGGACCTTCAACCGAAAAATTACCAAAAACAAAATTTGTCACTCTGGCCCCAATCATTGTGACAAATTTCAACAAAATTCATCGAAATTTCGTCGAATTTTGCCGAAATAGTGGTAATTCGAAACTTTAGTCAAAATTTTGTGACTTCGTACAAGATTATTACTATCTGACACTATCAGGGACCCCCATCAGAAAAATCTTGGCTCCGACATTGACTTGTTGTCACTCGAAATCCATGTATGCATAAACTAGTTGAGCCAGACATACGCTACTAACCGGGCCTCGATTCGGCTATAAACACGTTTCTCTTGCAACCCCGAGCTCGAGTTCGGATACTATCACGCGACAGGTTTTACACCGGTCAGAAAGCTCCTACTGGCCAGGTAGACCGGGCCCGGGCTCATGCCGGGCTCACGCACTCATAGAGTGTCTCTCCCGGTAAGCGCGAACAGAGGTACCCTTTCAAATATATGTTAGAAGAAGAAGGGTATGCATGCTCAAGACATGGGTTTTTTTTGTACAATTTTTTAATTTTTTTTTGCTCGGTTTGTTGATCTCTCAAAATTAAGTGTTAGTATTAGGATAAGGCGTCCGTCCTTCACGGCAGGATGGTCACTGTCTTCCAAGGTTTCCCGTGAACCTTTTGAAATACTGTTTGGATGCCACCAGGAGCTTAAGTGCATTTCAATGAGCCAGGTTGGGCCTTAAATGAGCTGATCCATAAGCGGATTGCGAGATTCATATTGTTAGAAGGCTCATAGGGCCTGGATGGGCCATAAATGGGCTGATCCATAGATGGTAAGATGTGGCTCAAACTTGTCTAGAATAACTATTTGGCTTGGAGTAGGCAATTTATTAAAGGTAGCTTCAATAGCACTCACGGAATCTTGTTGAGGACCTATTCTAAAATTATTGATTGCTTAAATGATGAAGTTCGCCTTTAGATCTTCCACAAAATCAATCTTGAGATCATCGCGCACCTATCATACAGTCCTTTTTCGATTCCACATGGCTCAGATCCCAACAAAGTAGCCCTAAAATCAAATGGCACACATCACACTAAATCATGACTTTAGAGCTACATTTTTGGTATTTGTGCCATGTGGAATCGAAAAAGAATCATTTGATAGGTGAATCATGATCTCAAGATCCACTGTTTGAAAGATTGGAGCAAAATACGATCTCCATCATCTGATTTGAGGCAATCAATGATTTTGGGCATTGGTGCCCAAGAAGATTCCGTATGTGCTATTAAAGCGGCCCTTTATCAAATGTACCCTCAAACCACCATCTGATCCTATCATATAAGTCATATATCAGAAGAAAAAAGGGCATATGAGTTGAAATGCATAGATGAATATGTATATTCTAATCTTGAATCACATTCCACGTGCCAAGTGATCCCAAAACAACACCTGTTTTCAGATCATGTGTCATCTGCCATGTGATCTAGAATAAAAAACTTTTTAAAAGGTTTTTAAGATGTCGTTAAAGTTTGGATACCACACTACATATTTTGGTGTATTGAATTTTCCCCCCCTTTAACTACATTTTGGACGGTGGATATGCATCGGATCATACCCAAATTTTTTGAGTGAGATTTGATCATGTATGCTCAATATTTCGTCTCACCCGATCCTCTTGATAGATTTCACATGGAACCTATGCATTCCGACCCATATCCCAACACCTTATATCGGAATCTGAAATATTATGGCGCGATGTCACGGGGTCACTCTTCTAGCAGTGTCAGCCCGTGAGGCACTTAACGCCCGCTGCGCTAAGTCAGTCTATTTCTCTCAAATGAGGCACGCGATGCGGATTCTCATATGCTACGAAGGGTGGAAGGCTTGTCCTACTCAAGCTTCACCTCAACCTCTACGTTCGGGCTTCGCCCTGCGAAGCAACGCAGCAGGTTAGAGCCGGCAACGACGATTGTCAAGGCAACAGGCAACGATGAACGTAAGACAACATGCAACAACGAGTGATATAGCGATAGGCAGCGACGAACATACATTAAGCCCCCCTTGGGCTAGAACTCGCACCTCGAAGGTGGTTGGGAACCACCAACGCGATGGCCCTAGTACACGACGTAGCTAGGACGACCACGCCCTAAGCGTGGCCCGGATGCACGCACATAAGCCCACGAGGCTAATGCACGTGTAGGGTCGGGGGACCCCAACTCATGTCCCCCTATATATGGTTTAAACATCAACAGTGCCTAAATGGCAGGAGGACCTCAAACCCCTTGGTTTGACATATCGCAACGCCCTCCCGCAACGCTAGGCCAACTTAGGTCAGTCGCGTCCATGTCGCGACCAAGTCTTCACCCTCCACCCCAACATGTCGCGACGCCATCGTGGCTCAGCCCAGTACATACGGTGCCGCCCTCATGGCCTTGACGCACTAGTCATACTCAACACTTTGAGAGGAAAAGTGGCCCCACGATTGACCCTGATGGCCACGCCGCGTGCCCCGGTCACAGCGAGCTACAACTTGCACAAGAGATTTGTATTGTGTCATATAGTTAAAATGAAAGACTGTTATTTTTTAGATATGTGTCGTGTGGAATATAATCTAAGTTGTCTGATTTGATGATCATGATGTCAAGATCCTTTTGAAAAAAAAGTTCATGAATAATAAACTCTACAATCTGATTTCTAAGAGTCAATCATTGAATCAAATGATGGCCTTTGATTATATTCAATCAGATGATAGAGATCACGTTTTGTGCCAAACTTTGGCCTCAAAGATCTTTCCATCATGGTCTTCGAATCAGATGGCTTAGATGGTCTACCACATCACACAAATCAACCATGTGCCACAGTATAAAATCTCGCGTTCAAGTATAAGTTAAAATACTCTTTTATAGGAGACATGCATCAGTGTGCGTGCTGCACCTGGCCCCATGCACCATGGACGGGTTTACTCCATTACTAAGTCATACATGTCATACTAATTAGGACATTTAGATAAATAGTTTAGAACTTGGTGACAAATTTCTCTTAAATTTACCGAAACAGAGGTCAGGTGAAACTTTTAGCGAAATTTCGATGATTTCTCTGAAATTGCTGAAATTTTATTAATTTCGGTGAAATTAACGAAATTTCACCAAAATTAATAAATATTTTCTAATTTTGGTCATTTTTTATGAAGCTTAAATATAAATTATATTTAATATTTTTTGTACTCCCCGAAACTTTTCAAAATTTTCTCAAAATTTATCCAAAATGAACCGAAATGACCCCCTATCGAAATGTTGCCGAAAACGATATTTGTCACTATGGTTTAGAAAATATTCTGAATTTCAAATAGGCCTCTATTTAAAGAGTTCGACAAAGTGGTCACCAACAGATTATCGGCAAATTGGTTTCAGGATACAACGAACTGGATGTGTATTCTTGTGAAGGATTTGGCGAATCCAATCACGCTATCCAAACACTAAATATTGTGAGAATACTCTGATTAAGACCTTTAAAAACATAACAAGAGAGAAGAAAGAAGACTCTTTTTGTGGTATGCAAAATAATGATTTTAAGTTCCTTAAATAGAAATTAAGTGGTGTGTTAATGCACTTTTTTCCTATAAAAATGTGCAACATGCATCCTTTCTGAAAAGACACCCCACTTTAGAATGACCCTTCATTTTAAAAAGACGCACCACTTTGAAAATACCCTTCATTTTGAAAAGACACATCACTTTGAAAAAATACCTCAATTGAAAAGACACACCTTTGGAGAAAACACAAGTATAATAAATTTTTAAATATCTAACAATCCTCCACTATTTAAAAATTTAAATATCCAACAATCCCCCATTATTTAAAATTTTGAAATCAGAGCAAAGCCAAAAATATATGTATAAATGAAAATGTCTTATAGACTTGAATTTTCACTTTAGTAGAAATAATTCAAAGTTTGTCAAGATCTTTAGTGAAACTAAGTCTTGAACTAATGATCATATTCGATAAACTAGAATAATTTCACACACATATTTCATATATTTAGTGTTCAATAAATTAGTTAGCACATTTAGGCTATATGCTAATACCCTGATTTTCATAAGTGTTTATGAGATAAAGTCATGTCTCATTGAAGGCGGCTCCACCCTCACACTTATATAGGTAGGCGTATATGAGATGCCTTTATAACTTTAACATCTCAACACATTGTGTTATAGTATCTATTAAGAGCAATACTCAACCTCCCCTTATCCATTACAAGCAAAATACTACCTTTCCTAGGATGTTTATGAGAATTTAATTCTCATCAATGTAGTGCTCCTTTGTCCGTCACGGATTTACGACTTGTTCTTCCCTTTGAACCTAAATATTGACCAAACAAATATTAGGTAGGGTTCCCATCGTAAGTGACTGTTTGGGTAAATGACTTTAAACCCATCCCGATTCTTCTTTTAGGCTAATACTTTTCATAATTTCTCATAATTGCAATTATCAACATATATAGTGTTTCTTCAAACATTTTTTGCCTAAAACGACATATCATTTGTTTTCTTGTTCATTGACAAGGAAACAAGTTCCATATAGAAGTTATAAGTTTTAACTCAATCTTTGTTCTCTATGGAACTTTGTTCTCAAGGAAACAAGTTCCATATAGATTGAGTCAAAACTTTTAAGTTCTCTATGGAACTTGTTTCCTAAATAATGAAAAAAAAACATATATAAATACAATTATGAAAGAAATATATGTGAATATATTAAATATAAAATGATTTATCCATGAGATAAGATTGTTAGTTTAAGACTTAGTTTCACTTAAAATCTTGACAAAGTTTGAGTTATTTCCACCAAAGTGAAAATTCAAATCTGTAAGACATTTTCATTTATGCATATATTTCAGGCTTTGCTCTGAATTCAAAATTTTAAATAGTGGGAGATTGTTGAATATTTAAACTTTTAAATAGTGGGGGATTGTTAGATATTTAAAAGTTTATTAAACTTGTCTTTTCTCAAGAGATGTGTCTTTTCAATTGAGGTGTCTTTTTTTAAGAGGTGCGTCTTTTCAATTGAGGTGTCTTTCCAAAGTGGTGTGTCTTTTCAAAAGAAGTGTCTTTTCAAAGTGATGTGTCTTTTCAAAATGAAGGCTCATTCCAAAGTGGTGTGTCTTTTCCAAAGGGGTGTATGTTGCACCCTTTTATAAGAAAAAAATGCATTAACACACCACTTGATTTCTATTTAAGGAATCTAAAATCATTATTTTATATACCACAAAAAGAGTCTTTTTTCTTCTCTCTTGTTATGTCTTTAAAGGTCTTGATCAGAGCATTCTTACAATATTTAGTGTCAAATCCTTCACAAATCAAAATTTCAGTTTTTCCAACAAAGAGGCACCTCTATTAATCTTTTATGCATTTGTGATGGGAATCTTTCCCAATTTTAAATATTCTCTATTAAACAAATTAAATATCTAAGGTTACTAGGGTTGAAAAGCCATCAACTCCGGGTGAAGATTGATTTTCTTTTTCGTTCTCTCGGATAGGCCTGGGTGTAGAGAAATTCTCTACACCCACCATCAAGTGACCATCATGGCGCGTCCATCGCGATGATCAAGTGCAACATCAACTTAGGTGAAGTCAATCAGATCTCATTTAAAAAAAAATTATTTTTATAACTTTTCTACCGATAAAATTGTGATTAATTAAAAGTTGTTGAAAATCAATGCATCAAGATTTATAGAGTTACCTTGTCAATTGTCTCAATGAGAGACTCAACTAATTGGATTATATTCAATTAATTAAAAAAAAAATGCACTTACAGTGTATCCGTTTAGAAAGTCAAAAGTAGGGGAAATTAGGAAATGTCAAACGTTTCAGCATATTATAACAAAAAAAAAAAAGTTTAAGGAAAAAGGTTTGTATATTGCTTGTAATTGTGAGTTTACTATTGTACCCTTATAATTGTTAGTTTACGATTTTACCCTCGTAACTTTTTATTTTTCAGTTCGAAAATTTTGTTTTTTTCTAAAATTTTCAAAAAAACATCCAAGTTAATTTGATGTTTTACGTATAAAATATAAAAGGATTAACTAGTTTTAAAGGATTTCGAATCAAGTGGGAACTCTTGAGTCTTGACTCATCATCGCGACGAGTCTGACTTGGAGAGATTGCATACAAGAAATCGGAACAGAATCGGTTGCTCATGGAAAGAGCCTTCAGATCTATCGTAAAAACCCTAATATTAGTTGGTGGTCTCGTTCATCGTTTTCCGATTTGATATTTCAATCCTTGATCAATTTCAATACGTCCCCAATTAACCCTTTAATATGTAATACTAATATGTAATAAAAATTTAGGGCATCAACAGATTTTGCTTCCGAATCATCTTGTTCCCGTTTTGATTAAGGGAGAAACAAAATCTGGGAAGGAAGAAAAGCTCGGATTTTTTTTGGGAAGAAGAGATAGAGGATTTAGAAAAGGCGCTAGAAGAGTTGTAGAAAAGGAGCCGGAAGTGTTGGGTATTTTACATAACACAAATCTTTGAGCTTTAAATTGCCATACAAACCTTTTTTATTAAAACTTTTTTTTTTTTTTTTCCGTATAATAAGTTGAAACGTTTGGAGGGATGATCTTCTAAAGTCCCTTATAAAGTATTGGGAAATTTTCACTTTCGGCCCTATATATTTGCGTATTTGCAGAAACGGCCCTATAGTTTCAACCGTTGCATTAATGACCAGCTTCAAGCCTAGCCGCCTCCGCCTGCTCCACGTCAGCAAGGACCTATTTTAAATAATATAAAAAACAAATTTCCACCGCCCTTTAACAGAGAGTATAAAAGCTACTTTTACATTTCATTAGTCACTGTTACTTTTAAGTTTAACTTTTCTGAAAAAAACAAGAGAGCGGCGACTTAGCGGCGACAAAGCGGTAAAAGGTCACAAAGGTCACATTACATTTCCAGGTAATTTATTTTTTTTATATTTCAACACATTTAGCCATCCCCAATGTTTTCCACCTAACCTACCGATAACTTATCGATAATCTAAGTTATCGATCGATAACTTATGTTATCGACCGATAACTTAAATTATCGACCGATAATCTAAGTTATCGATCGATAACTTATGTTATCGATCGATAATTTAAATTATCGATCGATAACTCAGATTATCGGTCAATAATTTAAGTTATCAGTCGATAACATAAATTATCGATCGATAACTTAGATTATCGGTAAGTTATCGGTAGGTTAGGAGATTAGTAGTTTTTTCAAAATCACTTCTTTTGTTTATTAATTGCTTTTTATTTATATTGCAGTTCCTACTAAGTTATTGAAAATGACCATGACTCTAAAGCCCATCGGAAAATGTTCTGGAGTTGGTGTTAGGAAATTTTACATGCACTGTAACGAAGAGAGAGAAAATATTAGATGATTCAGTATTCGGTCATCTATTTAGGATGAATGAGAAATTAGGTTTCGTTGGAAACTTGGTTGACGCTATTTTAAGTTTTTGGGTTGAAGATAATATTTTCAAGGTCAAGAACACCAATGTACTCACCTGAGATCGATATAATACGATTTTATGCCTCAACATGTTGACGGAACCTGAGTCTGAGAAGGTGGCCGTAAAAGAGGAAACAACTATTCGATACAAATTCTTTCGGGGGAAGCCGGCGAAAAGATCTCGTATTGAAGAAATTATTGACAGTGCTGATTTATCCAACGATGATTTTTTGAAACTGTCATTATTATTTTTCGTATGTTCTTTTTTACTTCCGGACACATACCAGGAAGTAGATACACGGTACTTAGAATTAGTAGATAACATTGAAGAGTTCAACAAGTTCTAGTGAGGGCACGATAGTTTACAATAATTTATTGAAGATTATGGCGACGATAACGATGATTTTGATTTTACTGAGCAAACACGAGTGGTCCCGATGTAAAGACCAACTGAAGGAAAAGGTGGGCCGAGCCAACGAAAGCATTGAGTTAATAACCGCACCTAACCAAGAAATCGCGAACTAGAAAAGAATGCAAAGGCGCTCCACATGGTACGTAAAGAAATGAAAAAAAAAGAATTACATGGCGTGCATTTACGTTTGTTTAAAGGCAAGCACTCACCATTGAACAACTGGGGAGAGATAAGAAGGCCTTACAAGAAGAAAATAAAGCAATACGGAAGGATCTTGATGCGGTCATCTCTCTCATTTAAGAAAGGTATCAAACCAAGACTTTTCAAATTTAGAACAAAATCAATTCTTTACAAATTAATGCAAAATTAAACTTGTGTCCAGAAAGATGGAACTTATCGTCCAAGCGATGTACATTATCGACCAGATAATTTAAATAGTCGATCGATAATGTACATTACGATAATTTAAATTATCGGACGATAAGTTACATTATCGATCGATAATTTAAATGTCGATCGATAATTTACATTATCGACCGACTATTTAAATTATCGATCGATAATGTAAAATATCGATCGATAACTAAATTATCGAAATAATGTACATTATCGATCGACTATTTAAATTATCGATCGATTAGTTAAATTATCGATAATGATTTTATTTTATTTTTATTTTTTGTAATGTATATTTTTTTGCAATTATGCGATAATATTTTAACCTCTTGTGCTCTTTGACACCTTACGTTCCTTCACCCACTTACCCTCAATCAACTGTCCTCAACCCACCACTCATCAACAAAGCCATCGTCGCCAAAACCCTTTGCTCCTCAACAAAGCCATCGGTCAATGCCCCAAAACCAAGCGCTCCTCAACCAAGCCATCGGTCAAGTGCCCCAAAACCCCTGCTCATCAACCTAGACAACAATCAAGCGCCCAAAACCGCGCTCCTCAACACAAATAAATCTCGCCATTAAACCCACGCCCCAAAACCTCTTGCTCCTCGACCTACTAAACAACCCTTGGTTGATGTGGGTGATGATGGTGCTCCTCTTCTGACCTTCTCGTGAGTCACAGCCGGCATCACTAAAAACAATTATAGTGAAACTATCATCTACAAAAAATGAAGCCGAAGGATATGACTTGCGTGCTCGTAAGAAGAGAAAGTCTCCGACCACTAAAGCATTAATAAAAAAACCAAGATTGGTTGTAGAGGATGAAGAGGATGGGGCAAAATCAATGGAGCAAAAGTATATGCTTAGTTTTTGGAATCGGCCGGAGAACGAGGACAATGTGATCGTCAATACTATCAGGGGTGTTGAGATCACAGTTGCTCTTTTGAAGGTTCTCAAAGGACGCTCGTGGCTCGACAATGAAGTCATCGACGCATACTCGAGAGTCCTTGAAGTTATAAACGATTCAATGTTTACTACCAATGCGAAAAATTGGTTCGCTGCCGCCTACAGTAAGGTTTCAAATATTTATTGGAAGCTCGTTTGTTTCTTTTATTTGTCTTTTCAATCACGACTCTTGATTAACTTCTTCTAATTTATTTACTTACTACATTATCCTGTTTCAGACCTTGTTTATGGCAAACGAGAAAATTTTTGAAAAATATATCGATAATGAAGGTATAGCTACGCTCAGCGACCTCGATAGGTGGCAGGCCTATTGTGACGAATGGAATGTTCGTAACAATTCAAAGCCGATGGAACCACTATTGACAAATAATATCCGCGGAATTCACGCGATCGACTGTGGAACGGTACGTTTTTGAATACTAAACTTCACTTTATTTAACGTTAACGGCTTTTAAATAAAATTTATTATTTAAAATTTCGGTTCCGTTTATGTGTAGATTTATCTTCGATGCGACCAAAAAACATAGCCATTGGGCGTTGGCTATAATTTCATTAGTTGATCGAGAAATTAAGTTAATAGATCCGGCAGAAGAGAGTGCTCAAAAAGGTTTGAAGCGCATAAAGAATGTCTATTGAATCACCTTCCGCGCCTTCTTTACGCTATCGGTTTGAAGTCAGCTTTCGATCAACAGTGGAAGGTATCGGCGTTCAATAGTATCGTTCTCCCGATCCAACAAAACGGTTGGGATTGCGGTGTATACGTTTTGAAGTATATAGAATACTTCTCCCAACAGCGGCCTATTGATTTCAACGATAAACATATGCAACAATTTAGAGCCGAAATCGGACATCTAATGTGTACGTTTGGGAAGAAGAGTTAATATCTGTAAAAAAATTTAGACTTTTGTAAAGATATTTTTTGATGAAATTGTAAATAATTAATTTTATTAATTTTTATTAACTTGTATAATTTTCATTTTCGTTGTTATCAATTTATCTTATTTATATCACCTTGCCTGATTTATCAATGGAGCCTTCCTCTCTTGAAGCAATTCCAATCGGCCGATGACTTAAATCATCGGCCGATATCTTAAATCATCGTCCGATATCTTAAATCATCGACCGATAATTTAAGTCATCGGCCGATATCTTAAGTAATCGAACGATATTTTAAGTAATCGAACGATAGCTTAAATCATCGGCCAATGATTTAAATTATCGGCCGATATTTTAAGTCATCGGCCGATATCTTAAATCATCGTCCGATATTTTAAATCATCGGCCGATATTTTAAATTATCGGCCGATATCTTAAATCATCGGCCGATATTTGAAGTAATCGGCCGATAATTTAAATCATCGGCCGATGATTTAAGCTATCGTCCGATTACTTTAAATATCGGCCGATGATTTAAGATATCGGCCGATGATTTAAAATATCGGCCGATAATTTAAGATATCTACCTTTCTGAATTGTGAAGCCTGATATCTTTGGTCTGGCTTTATGCCAATCACTAGTAGATTAGGGGCGAATTTGGCAACTTCAAATCCTGTTTGAATGAATGAATGATTTATTAAGAAGCACAACAATATATTTTAATCACAATTCCAAAATTTAATTATTAGTCCAAAAAAATATATTAATTAATTGGTAGATGTTGATCGCTCTTTTATTGAGGTCTAATCTGTTTATGTTGAAGGAAAGAAAAAGAGAAAAAAAAAAATACTCTTCTATAATGAGATCATTTGGAAGCTCGATTGCCACTAGGTCTAATCTAATCTAAATCTGTTTTCAATCTCAACCTTTGATGTAATATAAGTTAATTTCAAATATTAACAAATTTACACGAGCGACGATTATGACCGTACTTGTTACAATTTTTACAATGTAGTGGTCGAACTTCCCCTTTAGATCTTGTTCTCCTTTTCTTCGGACGGCCAGCTTGACGTATTTTGTGGGGAGGTAAAACTTGAATGTCTTTTATTTGCGAAGTCCATTGGCGCTTGTCAACGGTCGGGACAAAGTGTTCTTTATAAGTTTCCCTAAATAAGTCACTGGTAAACCAGTGTTCACAAAATTGGGGGATCTCTCTTTCTCTGTTTCGGCGCGATAATGCGGCGATCGCATGTGAACATGGTAATCCAAGAATAGCCCAACGTCTACATGTACATGTTCGCGATTCTAGATCGACACTGTGAGTGTAATCACCACGCTTAACTTGAAATATATCACCATATGGTATGACGCTTTTTCGACGGGCCCATCTGAATTTCTTTTTATGTGTTTTTCTCACGCCGGTGTTAACACATGTGTCATTTTATTTCCTTTCTCTTGACGACGAAGATAAAATTCGGCTACTTTTGTGCGAATAGTTTCTAACATGCTCACAATCGGTTCCTCCCTGACTATTTTCAACACACTATTTATGCTTTCAGCTATATTAGTTGTCAACATATCATAACGCCTCCCTTGGAAATAAGCGCGTGCCCAGAAATGATCACCAATTTCTTTAATCCATTTTGTACATTCCGACGGGGCGTCGTCTTCTATTTTTCACATAATTCTTTTAAATTTTGCTTCTGAAAATGCACGGGCAGCAACCCAGAAAAGCGGTCTAGAGATTGTATCCTTATATTTATCAAACAGATTTAGAGTCAGGTGTCGCATACAGTAGCTGTGAAAGGCATTAGGAAAAAATTTTTCCACTGCTTCCATCAAACCTTTCTGTCTGTCTGATATCAAAACAAACTGTTCTTCAAATTCACCAATTACACGTCTCCCTAATTGTCACAACCCAGATTTTCGAGATCTGTGCACGGCACATACTTACACATAGGTGTATGTGTTTCACAAAGAGACCAAAAACGACCCACATACGTTAAGTGTGTACGTGGGAAACACACTAGTATTATCCCAAAAATTTTAGATATAAAAGTGAAAGAGATAGAGAAGAACCTTTACATAACTCTATTCTAACCTAAATAGAGAGAAGGAGAATAAAGAGAGAAAGAAGAAATGAGCCTAGTGGAGAACTATGGTTCATTGAGACTTAGGTCGAAAGAAGGGATCAGAGGAAATGACGGGAGAAAGAACCAAGGAGGCCGGATAGCCGAGTAGATATTCAAATCATAAATAGGACCGGTGCGGTTTCTTCGTCAGAGGTACGTTAAGGACATGATAGATGCCTAGGAATGTTTTAAATAGTAGGAAGAATGTTGGCTAAATGTTACTTTGTATAAGAATAAGGTTAAATGAAGGATGGACGTTTGTTCTCGATCTTGATCGAGGGACAAATCGTTGTTCCTCGCTCGAGCGGTCTAAAAAGGCTCGCTCGAGCGAGGATGAACATAGAAAAGTATGGCTCTGGGCTCGCTCGAGCGGTCCCTGAAACTAAAGGGGAGCTCGCTCGAGCGAGGGTCCACGGTCATATTGCAAGAGCTCGATTTAACCGCTCGAGCGAAGTCTAGAGACCGCTCGAGCAAGGTCAAGAGACCGCTCGAGCGAGGTCAAGTGACCGCTCGGGCGAGTATAACTGACCGCGCGAGCGAGGTCTGGTGACCACCCAGATCTGGGTTTTTCTAATATAAGAAACTCGGGTGTCTTACACCCCAAAGACCTTAGATCATCCTAAAGTAAAATTCTTTTTAAATGTAGGTTGATGCATTATAACCCTCTAAGGACAAGCGTGCTTTGAGATTCGTCGAGGTAGGGAATATTCTCGAAACATGTGCATTATTCTGTGAACTCATATGTGTAGTATAGTCCATTTAAATAGTATATATTTCATAAATCCTCATGATAAGGGTGTGTGTGTGTGTTCCAATGTGGAAAATCCTGAGGTCCCCAGGGGACGAAAGATAATGTGGTTAAATCAAAGAAAGGTGAAATAGAAGCATGGGGCATCCCAGGGATGCGTAAGAAAACAAACAGAGAAACAAAGATAACGTGATAAGGCCTAATGTAATATATTTAGCACAATCACGGTGAATAACTATATGTAAAGCACATTGATACTTTTGTTATTTAAGGTTGATTAGAATACCCCACCGACGTGGCGGGATACCCACGACTGACTCGGCAGGATATCCGTGACCGGTACGGCGGCCAATCCGTACAATTATAACATCCCAGGGATGTAGATTGAGAATAGACCCCGCCTATGAGGAAGGGGTTGGGCAGATTCCTGTGGAATACACATTACAACCTGCCTAGTTAGATGACGATGGGGTATTCCATCGGGGGCTCGATGCTATATTTGCGAGGATTAATTTTGTTAAGATTTAAGTGATTAAGCCAAGTTCACAAACAAACTTATAAAGAGATTAAACAAAGCCATGATAAGTAGTGATTGGAACCATTGAGTTATTCCTGTTATCCAAATTGTTGTACATAAATGTTTTCTTGAAAATTTATGTTTTATTAAGTTACTGACATATGTGTGAAGGATGATCTATATGTTCTTTTGTTTTCCCTACGGAGCTAGGATGTAGCTCACCCTTTAGACTATACGTCACAGATTCAGGACTAGCGGCAGCAAGGACTTCGGGTGAAGTTAATCCAAGGGCATCGGTGTCCGTGCTACAGAAGATCGAACCTCCTCTGAAGAATTCTTCTAGAAACCCACAGATACTCTGAGAGTGAATTGAGAGAGTATTATGTATGGCTTGGTATATCGAGCCTCATTATTTGGAAGGTTTAAATACTGTCTCTTAGTAAACTATTTAAGAAGAATAATTGTCATTAAACTTTTGGGTATGTCCTTATGTCCATGAATTGGCATGGAACAGGGACAGCCTTGTAGGATCAACTATCCTATAACTTCTTATTTTTATTTAGAGTGTTCAGCATGTGCTTCAATTTGTTGTATATATCGGGCGAAGTTATGATATGAAATTAAGGCACGGCCTTGAAGGTCGTGCAGATGGCACGGATTTCGAAAATGCCAAAATTCGGGCTGTCACAGTTGGTATCAAAGCATTTCTTTCCATAGTTCTGACTATCATATCATCAGAATATAGGGACTTCGCTAAACGAGATTATGAATTCTCATGCACTGCTATGTTTCCTAGAGGGAGAGGCCACCTGTGGGTGGCCATGATAGGAATTTCATAGAGAGATGGGTTCTGCCTCACCCACAAACAGAGTGCCATTGGGAAACAGGAGATTCCCTTGAGCAAAGGGCTGTGGAGGAAACCAAAATCAAGCAGAGGAGCAAGATCTAAATAGACAGGATCAAGATCAGAGGGAACAAGATAGGGTGAGAGAACGAAATGAAGAAAGAGAAGAGTGTCAGAGAATGATGCATACAATGGAGACCATGGCAACTGCCATGGCACAACAAGCAGCGTCCTTGGCAGCACATACAGTACCAGAACCACAACGAACACCTACCCCTCCAGTAGGACTTACACCTTCAGTGGTTTCAGCATTCACCGAGTTCAGAAGAATGAGACCTCCCAACTTTTCAGGACAGGCAGACACGATGGCCGCCGAAAACTGGTTGGGAGAAATGGAGAAGGTGTTTAGTGTACTGACATGCACGGAGGATGAGAGCGTCCGTTGGGCAGCATACATGTTAGATGGAGACGCTAGACCTTGGTGGAAATCAGTGTCGCGGACGAGAGCACAAGAAACTCCAGATGTGCCGTGGACTTGGGACGAATTTGTAGAAGAATTCAATAAACAATATTTTCCTGAAGTTGTGAGAAATCAGATGGAGACCCAATTTTTACAACTATCACAGGGAAGAATGACCGTGAGAGAGTATGGAGTGGAATACATGAGACTGGCTCGCTTCGCCCCAGACTACGTAATCTCAGATGTGATGAAAGCGAAGAGGTTCCAACAGGGCTTAAGATCGGACATTCGAGGAGGGGTTGCGCCCTTCCAGCTGAAAACTTATGGAGAAGTAATGAGTAAGGCATTGGTGGTTGAGGAAGAAAATAATAACCGATACCGTCAGAGGGAACATCAAGGCAGAGAAAGCATCGATCTAAACAGGACGGGGGGTTATGAATTGGCATATAAGAAACCGAGGTTTATAACACCAAATCAGAAACAGTCGTTCCAGTCAGGTTATGGGAGAGCTGCACAACAACCGACTCATCAAAATTATCCGTTGCTGGCATCAGGGAGATCGATGAGGTATCAAGGTCCTACTTTTTCCAGCAGGGCTACAACTCCACAAGTTTTTCCGAGAGCTGCTAATTCATTTCCAAGAGAAACTTGTGCAAAATGTGGCAAGTCCCACAAAACAACCGACTGTAGGCAGGGAATGCGAGGCTGTTTCAAGTGTGGCAAGATAGGCCACATGATTAGAGATTGCCCTGAGACAGTCAAAGAAAAGACGGCTCCAACTTCCATGCCACAACCTATTCAATCTCGAAAGCCTGTTATTCGAGGGAGAGCCTACGCAGTTACCGCCCAAGAAGCAGGGAGTGTACACGACGTTATCCAAGGTGAGGTCTCCTTTAAAATAAAGAATTTCGTTTGCAATACAACTCTAGATAATGAATGAATTTTCCATTAGGATAAATATCTATATAACTGTTATTAAACTCAAGAGTGAAAAATTTTTGTATTAAGTATATGTTATGTACGTATATGCATGCATTGTAGGTACGTTACAGATTTATGAGAAAGGGTGCTACGTAGCATGATGTAATATTTTAATGTATGTTTTACTCGCAAGTGCACGAATCGGTTTGTATATAGTGGGTGCGGAGTACGAGATCGTTCCCACGAGGATTAATTTTGAAATACCTAAAAGAGACAAGCAATTCTAGAAATCTATTAAGATCTAACAGTATTCTACCAGTTTTATGATTTAAGTGGTTGATGGTAATTAATGACTACAAACTAAAATTCAATTGATGATTCACAAATAAAAGTGAAGATGATGATAAAGATGAAGATACTAAATCCTCCCATCTTTGGTCCGTTCTTCCTATAATATAAATCTAAGGATTAAATTATGAGATATTTCATTAGTAACAAACATCTTTTATGGAAGATCAATGGTCAACACACTAATAGGTTCCATGTTGCATCCCTGCAATTAGGACTTAGATGATTTTCATATATAGATCTGGGATCAAGGGCACGCAGCACGCATGATCTCAGGTTCAAATAAAAATCATCCCCAAGGTGGGTGAAAATTCCAACAAGAATACCACTTACAAATCTGAAATCAAGGGCATGGCTCGGCACACTTTATTCAGATTAGGGATTATTTAAGATAAAATTACCATTACAGAACCAAGATCCAGGGCATGGCTCGGCACACTCGATCCCAGAACATAATCGTAATTAGATCCACACAATGAAAACACAAAGACCATAACAATGATAGGGTAAAATTACCGTCACAGATCTGAGATCCCGGGCATGGCTCGGCACACGCGATCCCGATTAGTGGCAGGGATTTCATCCGTTCATGATAGCACAACAACCATAAAAATAAAATCTCATATTTTAATCTTAAATTTATATTATTAAAAGTACATCCCTCGGATGGGAATCATTAGATCTCCATCCCTATAAATTTAGCCACACATATTGTAAGTAAATGACATAAATAAATAAAGACGGGAAAATAACATTAATTAAAATTACCTCAAACTTCAAAATAAATTACGTTGATCCACACGGATGATAATCTTCAGAAACGAAATAAATGCAGGAAATAAACTTTGAACAAAATTTATAAACCAAGGAATGAGTAATTAAAAATTAAAGGAACAAAGCTCTCAAAAAGAAATTATAATACTTCCCTATTACTAGGTCTAACTATGAACAATAATGGCTAAAAACTAAGAGCACTAAAAACTAAAACTCACTAAAAAGAAACTCTAATTCTAATCTCCTCTTCCGCGAAGTGTTTGAGTCACTTTAAATAGACCCGTCATGAGGTCTCCTAAGCCTACTTTTAATCGATTAATCGACCAATGGATGTCGATGCATCGAGCCGACCAAGAGTCCTAAAAAATAGACTTTTAGTGTCAGATTCGTGTCAAACTTAAACTCTGGCTCGATTAATCGACCCCAGAAATCCGTGAAATTCAGCACTTCTTCTTGGTTCAGACACTGCTTCGGTATTTTGGCCATAACTTTCTATCCCAAACTCGGATTGAGACGATTCTTATGCCGTTGGAAAGCTGACGAAAAGATCTACAACTTTCATGTTTTGACAATTTAGTAATTAAACCGTCTTGAAGATCCAAATTTAGCCGCAAGTCGTACCAAGTTCTTGATTACCCGAAGTTGCAGTGTTTTGACATTATATTCAGAATTCTTGTACTGTTTTCTATACTTGGCTTGTATTTACCTGAAACACTTCAAATCTAATCAATCTCATCAGATAGCCTTCATCGGACAGCTAAATATAGGTATTTAGGGGTGAAATATCCTCATTTTTCAGTACTCATCATACCCCCAAACCTACACTTTGCTAGTCCTCGAGCAAAGCAAACTAAAGAAAATAAATGCCACTTTCGTAGGGAACACGATTGCACTTAGCATGTGCAACAAGCCTTTAAACCCCTAGGTGATCCTAGTGGAGGAGTTGTGTCTCCTGAGGGTTTACAGTGAAGTTACCCACAAACTTCAATACATTTTTGAAATCATCGATAAAATTGAGTTTTCAAAACATGATTTTGATAACATATATACCATTCAAAAACAAAAATCATTAATCAATTCAACATGCGAATTCTCAATTTTAAATAACAATATTATACTAATCATACTAATATCCATTCAAATTAGTCTAATGCTCAAATCGTTAGATAGCTCATCCATTCATGCCTAACCGTGAAGTGTGTGCATAACCAAACCAAAATTCATTCATCTCAGAACTAGTTTAAACGGAAAACCGTTGGATCTGTTGTTTTGACTCAATCCTCACTTTAGGTATACTCTCAAAATATAAAAACACCGATAGTGGATAAGTTTTCGCACATATGTGAGAGGTCAATACAAAGCAAATAAAAAGGTCTCACATGATAAATGAAACACGATGCAATCAATGAACAAAAATAAATCTCATAAGAAGATACTTGTATATCCTAAGCATGTCATATCAAGTGTCATAAGTATCACATATTTACTCTCCACAAGGCAGTTACTAATGCAATATCAGATCATGAAGGTCTTTTTAGGGTTGTAATGGGGCTCAGGAAAGGGTAAGAAAGAATTGGAAGTTGGGATTCAAAGTTTCTGAGAAATTTGGGAAAGAAACAACTTTTTTTTTTCTATTTCTCTTCTTTTCTTTTCTACTCTCTCAATTTTTTCTATTTTTCTCAACTCACTTTTTCTTTTGAATTTCCTTTTCTTGAAGCACCTCAGATTTTTCATTATTTTTCACAATTTTCTTTTTCTTTTTCTCTCCCCTTTTTCTTTTTATTTTTTTTGCCATACACTCTCAGTAAACACCACAACTCAGTATCTCTCCACTTACTCTCTTTTCGTTCACTCTCATCCCTCGTTCCTAATTTCTCAGAAATAAGAAGGGTAAAGCTGAATTTTCAGAAATGGTGAAGGGTTAAAGGTTAACGTGGCTTATCAAAGAATGTATAAAGGTAAATTTTCAATAGGCTCAAAGGGGTACTAGAAAGATAAATTTATTTGAGGTGGGACATTTTAAGCACAAACGAGCCAAAGATGGCCTTCAATCATATCCTTAAAAGATAGTAACTTTGCCTATTTGTCTTGAGTAGATATACAGTACATTCTAACATAATGATATGAAATTGATTTCATGCAAAGTCACAAGTCAAAATGAAGTGTATGAGATTATGCAAAATAAGTCGTATTCAAAGAAAACTCCGAGTTTATATATTTACTCATCAATGACGGGAAATTAGCTATAGAGCTCACTGGGTTTAGTCTCCACTGAGATCCTAAGATTCAACATTCAAAACAGTTCATCGATTTCTAAGTCTTAGCTTGGTATCAGTGTAAAAAGTCTAAGCATGAATATCAAAATTATCCACAACATATCACATTAAGCTTCATCATCTTAGATACAAGTAATCAAAATATGACACTATTATTCTCAAAATTAAATTCACATGCATCATCAACTAAAGTTTGAAAACAATCGTAAAATAATGTGCATAATGACTTCAAAAATAAATTTTTTTTTTTTTTTTCAAATAAAATAATTAAATGACGCAAATTAATTAACCATACCCCCAAACCTAAAGATGACAATGTCCTCATTGACTGAAAGAAGTAGCGCACCCCCAAACCTGTTTGAAAAAAGTACCTCAACACAAAGATCAGGTGCAGAGAATATGTGTATCAAATTGGAACATGACAAAAAATATATTGAAGGGAATATGGTTACACTATTGAGGGAATTAAAAAAAACAATCCAAACTAAACACAACAAAACAAAAAAGAAAGAAAAAAAACTAAAAAATCCTAAATCCTAAACCAAACGAAAACTACACAATTGGGTTGCCTCCCAATGAGCTCTAGTTTAAAGTCGATAGCTCGACCTTGGGAATTGCTCAGTCAGGGTGAGCCAGTGGCTCACCCAAAGAAATAGTGTCAGAGAATGCAATCGCATTCTCAAGGAACGGTTTCAATCGCTGACCGTTAACTCGAAAAACATTCCCGTGTTTCGGGTTTATAATATCTACTGCCCCATTGGGGAGTATTCGAGAGATTTTGAAAGGACCACTCCAACGGGTTTTTAGTTTCCCCGGAAATAGATGAAGTCGGGAATTGTAGAGTAGAACTAGTTGACCAACAACGAACGATTTCCGCAGAATAGATTGATCATGGACCCGTTTCATACAGTCCTTATCTGATTTAACTGATCCATATGCATCGACGGAGTTCCTCTAATTCATTTATTTGGAGACCCTTTGGTACCAGATTTGAAATCGAAATCCAGTGACTTAACGGCCCAAAATGCCCGATATTCCAACTCAACCGGGAGGTGACTTCCCTTCCCAAAAACCAACCGAAACGGCGACATGCCAATCGGAGTTTTAAATGCGATTCTATCGCCCATAGGCGTCATTATTCACTTTAACGACCGGTCTTTACGGTTTGGATTGATTGTCTTTTCTAAAATCGCTTAAGTTCGATTAGAGACTTCAACTTGGCCACTTATGTCCGAGGGTGGTATGGTGTAGCAACTTTGTGTGTAACACCATATTTCTTCATTAATTGGGTGAACACTTTATTGTAAAAGTGCTTTCCACCATCACTGATTATCGCCTTTGGAATGCCAAAACGTGAAAACACTTGATCCTTGAGAAATTTGATCACTACTCTGTGATCATTAGATTTACAAGCCACGGCCTCTACCCATTTCGAAACATAGTCAACGCCGACAAGAATGAACGTATTTCCAAACGAATTGAAAGGACCCATAAAATCGATCCCCAAACATCAAATAACTCAACTTCTAAAATTGGATTGAGCGGCATCATGTTGCGCTTTGAGATTGACCTAGCATTTGGATTGTGACAGGATTTGCAATGTTGATGGCAATCCTTAAATATCGTCGGCCAGTAAAAACCACTTTGAAAGATCTTAGCTGCAGTCTTTTTGGAACTAAAGTGACCTCCACAAGCTAACTCATGACAGAACGAGATGATTTGTGGTTGCTCAGATTCAGGAATACATCGTCGTATGATTTGATCAGGACAGTATTTGAATAAGTACGGATCTTCGAAAAAATAGTGTTTCACCCGAGCTAAGAAAATAGATTTCTCATTCTTTGACCAATGGTGAGGTAATTTCTATGACTAGGAAATTGACAAGATCCGCATACCAAGGTGGGCAATCAATCCTGAACAACTGTTCATCCGGGAAGTGCTCCAAGATCGGAACAGGCTCGTCAGGTTTCTCAATAATTATTTGTGACAAGTGATCGGCCACCACATTTTCTGAACCTTTCTTGTCCTTGATCTCCAAATCGAACTCTTGCAACAACAAGATCCACCTAATTAAACGTGCCTTAGCCTCTTTCTTAATGACAGAGATATCATGAGCGGAATACCCCAAGTTTAGATCCTAATAAATACGATCGAAATTTATCCAACGCGAAAACTACCGCCAAAAGTTCCTTTTCAGTGGTCGAGTAGTTTAACTGGGCATCGTTGAGAGTGCGACTCGCATAGTAGATTACATGCGGTAATTTTTCTATTCGTTGCCCCAAAACAGCTCCAATTGCATAATCAGAGGCGTCGCACATAATTTCGAACGGGAAGGCCCAGTTCGGAGATTGAATTATTGGAGCTTTTATCAATTCGCCTTAATGGTTTCAAAGGCCATGCAACATTTATCATCAAAGATGAATGGGACATCTTTGGAAAGTAACTGCAGAGCGGTCGTGCTATCTTCGAAATCTTTAATAAAACGCTCAGAAAACCAAATAGTGGCCTGTAAAAGATCTGATTTCCTTAATCGCCCTCGGTGGTAGGTCGGCAATTAAATCAACTTTAGCCTTATCGACCTCAATACCACGGACGATATGATATGTCCCAAAACAATGCCATCTTTAACCATGAAGTGACATTTCTCCCAGTTAAGAACAAGATTCTTCTCCGCATCGTGCAAGCACTAGCGACAAATGATTCAACGAACAAGAAATCAAGCTGTTTCCATGTATCGAGAAGTCGTCCATGAAGACTTCCAAGAATCGCTCGACCATATCCGAAAAAATACTCAGCATACATCTTTGGAATGTAGCTGGTGCATTACAAAGCCCAAACGGCATTCGTCGGTAGGAGAAAGTACCAAAAGGACATGTGAAAGTGGTCTTTTCCTGATCCTCCGGTGCAATGACTATTTGGTTATACCCGGAATAGCCATCGAGAAAGCAATAGTACTCATGCCCGGCCAATCTTTCTAACATCTGATCGATAATCGGAAGTGGAAAGTGATCTTTCTCGTCATCAAATTTAACTTCCGATAATCAATGCACACTCTCCACCCTGTTTGAATTTTTGTAGGGACCAGTATGTTTTCTTCATTCTTAACCACTGTGATTCCCGATTTCTTAGGGACCACTTGTGTGGGGCTGACCCATTTACTGTCCGAGATGGGGTATATGATTCCAGCATCTAAAAGTTTGATTACCTCATTTCGGACCACATCTTGCATTATAGGGTTCAGTCTCCTCTGTGGTTCCCTAGAAGGCTTAGCATTGTCTTCCAAATGGATTCGGTACATACACACCGTCGGACTAATGCCTTTGATATCTTTTATCGACCAACCGAGGGCACTTTTGTGCTCTTTGAGTACATTCAAGAGTTGGTCTTGCTGATTTGCATCCAGTGTTGATGATATGATAACGGGTTGAGTTTCATTCTCCCCCAGGTAGACATACTTGAGATTTTCCAGAAGAGGTTTAAGTTCTAAGGATACTTTCTCCTCCTCTTTGGCTTTTCCTTGATTAATTCAATTTGAGTTCCACACTCTATTTCTGTTCTTCACCCAGGGCGTGGTGTGAAATCCAACATGTGATTTACTTCTTGGATTAGGTGATCCACATCGAAATTTTCTCCAAAATGCGCATAAGACAAGCCGCTAGAGGATCGTCGATTCGGATGCATTAAATATTTCCTCTACAATTTCATCGGTATGCATGCTTGTGCATGTTCGTCATCCTCCATGGGCTGCTTGGCAATATTAAAATGTTGAGTTCCACGTCATATTCCGAATAATGATTCATGATCCCATTTCGACAATTGATCGGCGCATTGGAGGTTGCTAGGAATGGTCTTCCTAGAATCACGGAATATTATTCTTCAAATTTGATGTTGGTTCGATGTCTAGAACAACAAAATCTCTGAAAGTAGAAAGAATCCACCTTGATGAGGACATCTTCTACAATTCCTCGAGGATCTTCTGGACCGATCGGATTAAGCGAAGGGTCATCGCGATGGTCTTAAGTTCTCCCAATTCGAGCTCCTTATACGAATAAGGCAACAAGTTGACACTTGCTCCTAAGTCCAAAAGGCGATCAATACGGTTATCGCCGATAATGATCGAGATTGTAGGACAACCTGGGTCTTTGTATTTGATTGGGAGCTTTGCTTGCAACACTGAACTAACCAGCTCGGCTAAGAAAGCCTTTTTCGGAATATTGGTCTTTCTTTTGATTGTGACCAATTCCTTCAAAATTTAGCATAGCGGTACTTGACGGATGGCATCCGAGAAGGAATATTAATTTTAATTGCTTGAAAATCTCATTTATTCCTTCCACATCGTGATTTCTCGGTGGTGCCATCAATCTTTTAAGTAGGTGCTTTTAGAACTAGACTTTTCTTCTGTTCACTCTTGTCATCTGATATTTCTTTTGCTTGTACTTTGTCATCAATTTCTTCTCTCTTCAGATTTCTTCTCTCCATCAGACTCTTCCTCCTCCTCTGACAACACTACTTTGTTATCGACACCTTTCCGGATCTCAACGTTGTGATCGCTTGAATTGTTATTGATTCTCCTCTTGTGTTGAAGTTGATGTTTGTTCAACAACCATTTGGCCCCTTGGGTTAGAGCAGTTGGCTTGAAAGCGAACCTTTTTCTCTCTCACAGAGAAAGGATGCCAATTGCCCAATTTGGGTCTCTATTTTAGAGATTGAGGACGTGTGAGAATGGATGAGTTTCATTAGATCCTCAGTAGAAGGGGTTTGTGTATGAGGACGTTGGGCAGGATTTCCCTGTGGGTTGTTAAATCCAGGTGGTGGAAATGTCGGCACAAAATTTTGTTGTGGTTGGTTTTGATAACCTCCCATTGGCTGCGTAAACTGAAAATTCTGGTTCATTTGCCGCCCAACTTGATTTTGATTGTATTGAAATTGATTCGGGTTATTGAACCCTTGCTGCTGAAATTGCCCTTGACCGTAGTTCTGCTGCGGTCCTTGATTGAAATTTTGTTGGGGATAAAAGTTCGTCCCCTGTTTCCTGGGCTGCATTCTTTGATTATCTTGTTTCCATGAGAAATTTGGGTGGTATCTCCAGCTATTTGGGTTATTCTCATTGAAAACGTTTCCTTGATTCCGCCCATAATTATTCACAACATTTAACTGTTCAGATGTGTCTTCATGATAGTTCTGCATTGAAGGACAATCATCTGCCATATGCATTGGACTTGCACAAATTGAACATGGCTCAGGTTGTGTATTGACCATATGCACATTCTTCTTTACTTTCAATTCCTCCACTTGTTGAGTGAGGAAATCAAGTTTAGCCATCAGATCTGGGGAATCCTTTACTACATATAGTCCTCCTTTCTTGGTTGAACTCCCGGCTTGATCACGGGCTTTGACTGCTTGTTCCCGAGTCTTTGTGAAATCCCAGTGCTGAGAATCCTCAGCTAGCTTTTCTAAGAAAGCATAAGATTCGGTTTCTTTAGGGCTTAGGAATCCTCCGCCATTCATTGACTCCACTAGATGTCTATTTGGTTGATTTAGTCCATTGTAGAAACACTAGACCAGTCTCCACTTTGAGTATCCATGGTGCGGGCATTTGAGTAAGAGATCCATGAATCTATCCCAAGCTTCATATAATCTCTCATCTTCCTCTTGCGTGAAATCCGTGATTTCACGTCTAAGGACATTCGTCTTCGCCATAGGGAAGAACTTTGACAAAAACTTTTTGACCATCTGATCCCAGGTGGTTATGGATCCCGATGGTAGAGAATTTAACCATGCTTTTGCTTTATCCTTTATAGAGAAAGGAAATAAGCGCAATCTAACAGATTCTTCGCTGAAATTTTGGTAAACAGATGAGCAGACTTCAACGAAGTCTTTAACATGCTGGTATGGATCTTCTCGGTCCATGCCATGAAAAATTGGAAGGATTTGGATGACATTTGTCCGAATTTCAAACCGGCCACCAGGTGTGGCGGGGTATACAATGCATGATGGGGTATTTGTAGTTATCGGAGAAAACAGTTCTCTCAATGTTGGTTCTTCCTCTTGTTCGAGTTGCCCATTCATGTTGTCAGTCATATTGACTTCAGTGGATGATTCACTTAAAAATTTCTGCCTTGATCTAGCGTCCTTACGATTTGACCGACAGGCACGTTCGATCTCAGAATTTAACGGTTCTAAATTTTTTTCTTTAGAAGACCTAGTGTGCATGCAAATAATGCACAGAGTGGAGGTTTCAGGCAGAAAAACCTCAACAATTTTTTTTTTTTACTAAAAATCGATTGATCGAGTCACACTCGATCAATCGAGGCCAAATCGATGCATCGACAATAGGGCTCGATGCATCGACTCCAAAATTTTTTTTTTTTTTTTTTTTTTTAATTAAGCAGAAATACTATTTTAATCCTCGAAAATTCCTAAAATTTACTGTCTACCAAAAATTCAGATTTTCTCAATTTGATCCCCGGCAACGGCGCCAAAAACTTGATGTAATATTTTAATGTATGTTTTACTCGCAAGTGCACGAATCGGTTTGTATATAGTGGGTGCGGAGTACGAGATCGTTCCCACGAGGATTAATTTTGAAATACCTAAAAGAGACAAGCAATTCTAGAAATCTATTAAGATCTAACAGTATTCTACCAGTTTTATGATTTAAGTGGTTGATGGTAATTAATGACTACAAACTAAAATTCAATTGATGATTCACAAATAAAAGTGAAGATGATGATAAAGATGAAGATACTAAATCCTCCCATCTTTGGTCCGTTCTTCCTATAATATAAATCTAAGGATTAAATTATGAGATATTTCATTAGTAACAAACATCTTTTATGGAAGATCAATGGTCAACACCCTAATAGGTTCCATGTTGCATCCCTGCAATTAGGACTTAGATGATTTTCATATATAGATCTGGGATCAAGGGCACGGCTAGGCACGCATGATCTCAGGTTCAAATAAAAATCATCCCCAAGGTGGGTGAAAATTCCAACAAGAATACCACTTACAAATCTGAAATCAAGGGCATGGCTCGGCACACTTTATTCAGATTAGGGATTATTTAAGATAAAATTACCATTACAGAACCAAGATCCAGGGCATGGCTCGGCACACTCGATCCCAGAACATAATCGTAATTAGATCCACACAATGAAAACACAAAGACCATAACAATGATAGGGTAAAATTACCGTCACAGATCTGAGATCCCGGGCATGGCTCGGCACACGCGATCCCGGTTAGTGGCGGGGATTTCATCCGTTCATGATAGCACAACAACCATAAAAATAAAATCTCATATTTTAATCCTAAATTTATATTATTAAAAGTACATCCCTCGGATGGGAATCATTAGATCCCCATCCCTATAAATTTAGCCACACATATTGTAAGTAAATGACATAAATAAATAAAGACGGGAAATAACATTAATTAAAATTACCTCAAACTTCAAAATAAATTACGTTGATCCACACGGATGATAATCTTCAGAAACGAAATAAATGCAGGAATAAACTTTGAACAAAATTTATAAACTGAAGAAATGAGTACTGAAAAATTAAAGGGAACAAAGCTCTCAAAAAGAAATAATAAAACTTCCCTATTTCTAGGTCTAACTATGAAAAATAATGGCTAAAAACTAAGAACACTAAAAACTAAAACTCTCTAAAAAAAACTCTAATTCTAATCTCCTCTTCCCCGAAGTGTTTGAGTCACTTTAAATAGACCCGTCGTGCGGAGGTCTCCTAAGCCTACTTTTTCGGGTCGATTAATCGACCAATGGATGTCGATGCATCGAGCCGACCAAGAGTCCTAAAAAATAGACTTTTAGTGTCAGATTCGTGTCAAACTTAAACTCTGGCTCGATTAATCGACCCCAGAAATCCGTGAAATTCAGCACTTCTTCTTGGTTCAGACACTGCTTCGGTATTTTGGCCATAACTTTCTATCCCGAACTCGGATTAAGACGATTCTTACGCCGTTGGAAAGCTGACGAAAAGATCTACAACTTTCATGTTTGGACAATTATGTAATTCGACCATATTGAAGGTCAAAATTTAGCTGCAAGTTGTACCAAGTTCTTGATTACCCGAAGTTGCAGTGTTTTGACATTATATTCAGAATTCTTGTACTGTTTTCTATACTTGGCTTGTATTTACCTGAAACACTTCAAATCTAATCAATCTCATCAGATAGCCTTCATCGGACAGCTAAATATAGGTATTTAGGGATGAAATATCCTCATTTTTCAGTACTCATCATAGCACATGACGCGCGAGTGCTGATAGACCCAGGGTCTACCCACTCTTTCATCACCCCTAGATTTGCAAAAAGGATGAAGATTATTCCGGAAACGCTGGACTTTGTGTTATCAGTGTCCATCCCAACAGGAGAATTAGTGGACACAGAGTTAGTCTGCAAATCGGTAGTAGTAAGCATTCGGGATCACGCGGTCCACGAATTAGACGCAAATTTAATATGGTTGGACATGCAAGGATTCGACGTAATCCTTGGCATGGATTGGTCATTCCCAACATTGTTGCGATGGACTGCAAGGATAAAGTTGTTGTTTTCCGTCCTAACACGAGAAGATCGTTTCGATTTCAAGGGGAGAGGTCGACTCAGGTACCACTCATATCTGCAGTAAGAGCAGAACGTTTAATCAGGAAAGGGTGCAGTGGTTATTTGGCATTTTTGAAGGAGGATAAAGAAGAAAAGAATATTATCTCTGACATAGCTGTGGTGCGAGAATTCCCAGATGTATTCCCAGAAGAATTGCCAGGATTACCTCCAGAAAGGGAGGTAGAATTTGCGATCGACTTAGCACCAGGAACGGAACCTGTCTCAAAAGCACCTTATAGAATGGCCCCTGCAGAGTTGAAAGAATTGAAAGAACAAGCGCAGAGCTCATGGACAAAGGATTCATACGACCAAGCGTGTCTCCATAGGGGAGCACCGGTGTTGTTCGTGAAAAGAAAGATGGGTCGATGCGGTTGTGCATCGACTACCGCCAATTGAATAAAGTCACGGTGAAGAATCGATACCGTTGCCAAGGATAGATGACTTATTCGACCAATTGCGTGGTGCAAAACATTTTTCCAAGATCGACCTAAGATCGGGTTATCATCAGTTAAGAGTCAGGGCCGAGGACATTCAGAAAACGGCTTTTAGAACACGGTATGGACACTATGAATTTTTAGTAATGCCATTCGGGTTGACAAATGCACCAGCGTCGTTTATGGACTTGATGAATCGAGTGTTTAAACCACACTTAGACTCCTGCGTGGTAGTGTTTGTGGATGACATCTTAATCTACTCAAAATCGAAAGCGGAACATGAAGAACACTTACGTGTCGCTCTACGAACCTTGCGTGAACACCAACTATGCATGAGCTTCGGCAAATGTGAGTTTTGGCTAGAAAAGGTTAACTACGGGACATGTCGTCTCCAAGCATGGTGGCACTGTAGATCCCGCTAAGATCGAGGCAGTGGTGAACTGGGAACAACCAAAAACCGTGACAGACATCCGAAGTTTCCTCGGACTGGCAGGATATTATCGACGTTTCGTTGAGGGGTTTTCAAAAATATCAGGACCTCTCACAAGGCTTACAAGAAAGGACTCAAGATTTGAGTGGAGTGAGGCGTGTGAAAAGAGTTTTCAAGAACTCAAGAAGAGACTCACCTCAGCTCCAGTGTTAGCCATTCCATCAGGCAGTGGAGGATTCGCAGTGTATAGTGATGCTTCGTATAACGGGTTAGGTTGTGTACTAAATCAAGATAAAAAGGTAATAGCTTACGGCTCCAGACAGTTGAAAGAGCACGAAAGGAACTACCCAACACACGATCTGGAACTAGCAGCAGTCATATTCGCATTAAAGATATGACGACATTACCTATACGGAGAAACATTTGAAATTTTCACTGATCATAAAAGCCTCAGATACCTGTTTACCGGAAGGCGAATATGAGGCAGCGTAGGTGGATGGAATTCCTCAAAGATTACGACTGTTCTATACAGTACCATCCAGGCAAAGCTAACGTAGTGGCTGACACCTTGAGTCGGAAGAGTTCCGCCCAGCTGGCTAGTCTAATTTCAGGTATACATCGATGGAAGTTGTTGGAGGATCTAGCGTTGTGTGGTGCAGACATACAACCACAAGCCACAGGAGCCTTCTTAGCCAACATATCAGTGAAGCCAGTGATATTTGAACACATACGAGAACTACAGATGAAAGACCCGATTCTAACAAGGATACATCAAAATGTAATAGAAGGTACTACCTCTGAGTTTTCAATCAAGGAAGACGGTTCCTTAACATTCAAAGGGCGGCTTTGCATTAGGACAACGGAATTACGACGATTCTTGATGAATCCACGAGGTCAAGCTATGCGATCCACGGGAAGCACGAAGATGTATCGAGGATCGAAAAAAGCTTGGTGGAGAGGTTTGAAACAAGATGTGGCGAGTATGTGTCACGATGTTTGACGTGCCAACAAGTGAAATCGATCATAGACACCCGCAGGGGCCTATTACAGCCCTTACCCATACCGGAATGGAAATGAGAATCTATCTCAATGGATTTCATAGTCGGGTTACCACGAACTGCAAGGAGGCATAACGCCATTTGGGTAGTGGTTGATCGATTAACTAAGTCGGCACATTTCTTGCCGTACAACACGATGTACACAGCGGGAAGATTAGCAGAACTTTACATGAAGGTGATCGTTCGGCTACATGGGATTCCAATTAGCATTGTTTCAGACCGAGACCCATTATATACATCAAAGTTTTGGAGGAAATTCCAAGAAGGAATGGGAACTAGGTTGGATTTCAGTACGGCGTTTCACCCACAAACAGACGGACAGACTGAGAGGGTCAACCAAGTCATTGAAGACATGCTTAGGGCATGTATGTTAGAATTGCAAGGATCATGGGATCAACATCTACCATTGATTGAGTTCGCTTATAATAATAGTTTTCAGACGAGCATTGGGATGGCACCGTATGAAGCCTTGTACGGAAGACGATATAAGTTGCCAATCAATTGGGAGGAAACTGGGGAGAAATTCGTTTTGGGACCCGAGCTACTTGAAGATAACGCTGCCATTGTCCGCATGATCAGGGAAAGACTAAAGGCGGCTCAGAGCAGACAGAAAAGTTATGCTGACATCAAGCAGACTAGTGTAGACTTTAAAGTGGGTGAACATGTATTCGTGAAAGTATCACCGATGAAGGGAGTGATGAGATTTGGGAAGAGAGGGAAACTAAGTCCCCGCTATCTGGGACCATTTGAAGTTTTGGGTCGAGTGGGAGAAGTAGCCTACCGCATTGGTTTGCCACCATTGTTTGATCAGGTACACAACGTGTTCCACGTGTCTATGCTTAGAAAATATCTCAATGACCCTGATCACGTGCTGAGCGGCCAATCATTCGAAATGCATGAAGATATGACCATTATTGAAGAACCCGTAGAAATTTTAGATCAAAAGGAACAGGTGTTGCGAACAAAAGTGATTCCCTTACTGCTTGTCCGATGGAAGAACCATCCGGCCGAAGAGGCAACATGGGAACGTGAGGCGGATGTTAGAGAACAATATCCTAAATTGTTCGAACTTGCCAACTGAATGTTTCATTCGTTTGAGAACATGTAATTTCGGGTACTATGAAGGCTATGAATGTTTTCTTTTGATATGTTGATTTCAAACAAAGTTTGAGAAATTTTTTCGTTGAACTCTAAATTGATGAAACTAGTGATATATTGAAACTAAACGAGCAAGAAGGTACCAGAGAAATGTTTCTGGTCTCGCTCGAGCGACCACTTATGACGGCTCGAGCGAACTACATAAAATCATACTTCCTCTCGCTCGAGCGATAACAATTCCTCGCTCGAGCGAGGTATTTTGACCGCTCGAGCGATGCTTTATAACCGCTCGAGCGAGGTAACAGTATATGACATTACGACTCTGTTCTCGCTCAAGCGAGGGCTAATGACCGCTCGAGCGAGGCAAAACTATAAGTATGACAGGCCAGAGCGTCTGTTCATCTTCAAGCGAGAGAAAAGAGAGAGACGATCGGGGGAAGGGTTAGGGCAGCCGATTTCAAACATTGTCCTTCCGATTTCAAACGGATTTGAGCAATCCGATCCGTTAAGACGATTCTCCTAGGTAAACTCTACCTATTCCTAAAGTTTTTCCTTCTTTTCTTAGCATTATTATACTAAATGGCCTCAAGCCCGAACCCCCAACCAAAGAAACGGATGGCGACTCGGTCGCCACCGGCGCGCAACAAGGTGCCACAAACCTCTCAACAATCATCAAACCCACCCTCTACTCCAATCACACTGGATGATTGGTGGGGATCAAAAATTTTTGAAGCCGAGTGGGAAATACACCCCTCTTGTTTCGGAGATCCGGCGTCCACCCAGTGGACATCGGACTTTCTCACCAACAACCAGCTCAAGACCCTGCTTACGCCTTTCGGGGATCGGTATTACCCGAGGCTAGTGAAATTGTTTTACCAGACCCTACAATTGAGCGTTGATGAGGATGCCATACTCGTTACCATCGATGGTAATGAGTTAATTTTCAGATGTGCCGACATTTCCTCAATCATGAAATGTCCCCACGTCTACGCCCCTAACCCACTCATCCTACCACCTTTTTCCGAACGAGATTTCCCAACGATAATCTCCGACATCACTGGCGGCAGGTCCGCCTCGGGACAATCCATCACCCGATCACAATTACCGCCGCGCATGTGGCTTTTAGATATTATCTTCAAAAAGAATTTGCACCCAACCGGCCATGACCAAGAACGCCGAGATGCGTTTTTGCGAGCACTACACACCGAATTTCACAATAGGTGGATCAACACACCTATGCTCATCATGAAAGGCATGGCACATGCCTACAGAAGAAATGTAAGGGGTGCTGTCCCTCCACCGATCAACCGATTACCTTATGCTCGGTTGATTTCCCGACTCTTAGATTCGCGAAATGGGAAGGGAGGATTTAGGATTCGGGAGGACGAGTTGTTCCTCACCGACAACGTCGTCCCATACCTCGCCCAAGATTGGAGCTGAAACCTTAAGAGCCTCCAAACCAGCGTCGACAAAAAGAGAGACCAGTCTCCGATCGACCACCATCAATGCAGAACCGACTACTTCCTCTACCTCAATACCGCAGCCCATACCCACTATTGACACGGGCATGATGCGGGAGATCCTTCAGCAAGGGCGGGAGATCAGGTTGCACCAGAGGTTCCAGGAGGCGCTACTCATAGACCTCATGGGCCAGGCATACCCGCAGACCCACACGCAGCGCATAGGTGCCATGAGGGACGCTATTTTTGGAGCATCTAGCTCCGGCCCGGCTACGAGGAGCACCACAGTGGGTACCGCAGCCATCACGGTGGACGATGGCGATGACGACGACGACTATGAAGAGGAGGAGGATTAGATGATAGTGAATATTTGAAACTTTGGATGCAATATTTTGAAAACTTGGATATGGATGTTAAACTTTGATATGGGTAGGCGATAAATATGTGTGGAATGTAATATCGATAATATCTTGGTTAATTATTTTTGTTTTTGTCGTATGGAAATGGTGGGCATGACCAACCTTTGTTCTTTGCAAAATGGGGTAAAATAGTTAAATTTCTGATTTGTTATGCGAGACGGATGACCAAAGTGGTACCTAGTTAAGAAAAGAATATCGATTTTTGAGGGCGAAAATCTTATAAGTTGGGGTGATTGTCACAACCCAGATTTTCGAGATCTGTGCACGGCACATACTTACACATAGGTGTATGTGTTTCACAAGGAGACCAAAAACGACCCACATACGTTAAGTGTGTACGTGGGAAACACACTAGTATTATCCCAAAAATTTTAGATATAAAAGTGAAAGAGATAGAGAAGAACCTTTACGTAACTCTATTCTAACCTAAATAGAGAGAAGGAGAATAAAGAGAGAAAGAAGAAATGAGCCTAGTGGAGAACTAGGGTTCATTGAGACTTAGGTTGAAAGAAGGGATCAGAGGAAATGACGGGAGAAAGAACCAGGGAGGCCGGATAGCCGAGTAGATATTCAAATCATAAATAGGACCGGTGCGGTTTCTTAAATGGAGAATCGTTAAGGACATGATAGATGCCTAGGAATGTTTTAAATAGTAGGAAGAATGTTGGCTAAATGTTACTTTGTATAAGAATAAGGTTAAATGAAGGATGGACGTTTATTCTCGATCTTGATCGAGGGACAAATCGTTGTTCCTCGCTCGAGCGGTCTAAAAAGGCTCGCTCGAGCGAGGATGAACATAGAAAAGTATGGCTCTGGGCTCGCTCGAGCGGTCCCTGAAACTAAAGGGGAGCTCGCTCGAGCGAGGGTCCACATATATTGCAAGAGCTCGATTTAACCGCTCGAGCGAAGTCTAGAGACCGCCGAGCAAGGTCAAGACCGCCGAGCGAGGTCAAGTGACCGCTTCGGTGAGTATAACTGACATGACGAGGTCAGTGACCACCAGATCTGGGTTTTTCTAATATAAGAAACTCGGGTGTCTTACACCCCAAAGACCTTAGATCATCCTAAAGTAAAATTCTTTTTAAATGTAGGTTGATGCATTATAACCCTCTAAGGGCAAGCGTGCTTTGAGATTCGTCGAGGTAGGGAATATTCTCGAAACATGTGCATTATTCTGTGAACTCATATGTGTAGTATAGTCCATTTAAATAGTGTATATTTCATAAAATCCTCATGATAAGGGTGTGTGTGTGTGTGTTCCAATGTGGAAAATCCTGAGGTCCCCAGGGGACGAAAGATAATGTGGTTAAATCAAAGAAAGGTGAAATAGAAGCATGGGGCATCCCAGGGATGCGTAAGAAAACAAACAGAGAAACAAAGATAACTTGATAAGGCCTAATGTAATATATTTAGCACAATCACGGTGAATAACTATATGTAAAGCACATTGATACTTTTGTTATTTAAGGTTGATTAGAATACCCCATCAACGTGGCGGGATACCCACGACTGACTCGGCAGGATATCCGTGACCGGTATGGCGGCCAATCCGTACAATTATAACATCCCAGGGATGTAGATTGAGAATAGACCCCGCCGCCTATGAGGAAGGGGCTCGGGCTGAATTCCCAGGGAATACACATATCAGCAGTCTAGTTAGATGACGATGGCGGGTATTCCATCGGGGCTCGATGCTATATTGCTCGAGGATTAATTAAGTTAAGATTTAAGTGATTAGGCCAAGTTCACAAACAAACTTATAAAGAGATTAAACAAAGCCATGATAAGTAGTGATTGGAACCATTGAGTTATTCCTGTTATCCAAATTGTTGTACATAAATGTTTTCTTGAAAATTTATGTTTTATTAAGTTACTGACATATGTGTGAAGGATGATCTATATGTTCTTTTGTTTTCCCTACGGAGCTAGGATGTAGCTCACCCTTTAGACTATACGTCACAGGTTCAGGACTAGCGGCAGCAAGGACTTCGGGTGAAGTTAATCCAAGGGCATCGGTGTCCGTGCCCGCAGAAGAGTCAGAACCTCCTCCTGAAGAATTCTTCTAGGAAACCCGCTGCATACTTTGAGAGTGAATTGAGAGAGTATTATGTATGGCTTGGTATATCGAGCCTCATTATTTGGAAGGTTTAAATACTATCTCTTGGTAAACTATTTAAGAAGAATAATTGTCATTAAACTTTTGGGTATGTCCTTATGTCCATGAATTGGCATGGAACAGGGACAGCCTTGTAGGATCAACTATCCTATAACTTCTTATTTTTATTTAGAGTGTTCGCATGTGCTTCAATCATAGTTTGGCTGTATATATCGGCGAGTTATGATATGAAATTAAGGCACGGCCTTGAAGGTCGTGCAGATGGCACGGATTTCGGAATGCCGAAATTCGGGCTGTCCCCGTAGCTATTAACAAAACTCCCTTATATCGTCCACGCAAATGCGTTCTATCTACCGCAATTATTCTTCGTAAAGTATTACGAAAGCTTCGAATGCAAAGTCCGAATGCCACGAAGAATCTCTAAAATGCATTATCAGGCTCGAGACACAATTCGGTCTGTATGTCTGGATCGACCCGCTGTAATTCGGCAACATATGACGGTAACATCTTAAATTGCTCATTCCAGCTACCTCGGATGTCATTCAACGTCATTTCTTTTCCTCTCCATGCTTTCCAGTAACCTACTGTTATACCGTATTTTTTTTCAATATCAAAAATTATTGAAGCAGGAGTCTCGTCAAAACCCTTTAATAGCTTATCTCTAACGAATGAAGTTATCCACGATGTCGTACATTGGCGATGTCCGCTTCCAAAAGCTGGCATTCCGCACGTGTGTTCCGGGTGGAAAGTTTTCACAGCAAACGTGTCTACGCCTACTAATTTCGATGCATGTATTCGCCAAGCACATCCTACTTCAACACACCTCGCAGTTACTCGAAGAGGACTGGTTTTTATTGGTTTAATCTGAAAATTATTTGTCATCGCAAATTCTTTAAGAACTTTTTGAAATGATTTCTTATTTCTAAACGCCTGACCAATGGTAATCGTTCCCCCTTCATACAGTTCCTCATCGTCTGAATCCATATACTCTCCTTCCGAGTCATTAAGCTGATAGTCTTCGTCCACCAGAGGTTGATCAATTCCCCTATTAGTATAAACACGCGAAGTGGGAGACGGCGGGGCTTCATTATTTTCAGGATCACTATCACCGTCATCGACTGGATGGTTATTACGTGATTGGGATTGAGCCCGTCGATGTACGCTTGGTTGATGTGCAGTTGTTTGGATTGATGTTAGCCGATGCGGGAATGTTTGATGTATGAGAGGCTGTTCTGTTGAAGGCTCGATTATCGTTGGCTCCGAAGCTATTTGTTCGGAAGGCCATTGATATGGACTAAGGCCGACTAAAAATGTTTCCCACTGATTTACCGAATCGAAGTTGAACTGAGATGTATCATGCATCGGATTCATTTGATGAGAATATCCTTGATCTTCATCGCCTTCACTCATCGGAATGTCTGAATAGGGTTGCTCTGGAAGTTTACTGTAAGGGCGAAATCCTATATTTATATTTCTATTATCGTCGGCTATTATCGGTGCAACAATGTTCTCCTCTTCATACCGTATTCCGTGATTTTCAATCAAATATTCTGTTCCCACACCATGATCATCTTTGTTTGTTTCCTTAAACGGTTGAAATGTTTCTAAAGACGGCAAAATTTCTGCTACAGTAGTAACTAATGATTTTTTGATATAAATATTTATAACACTATCACCGATACGATATGCTCTAAATAAGTTTGTAAGATCATCAGAGTCAGAAAATTCGGCAAATACAAGCTCATTCCCTATGCGTAATGAAACAGTAAGTGTAATAGAATGTTCTTCCGGTCGTGTCCGACTGACTTTGTACATTTTCTCTATAAACTCATCAAATGATATATTCTCCGTGGCAGTGACAATCCTCCGATGTCCTCCGTTGTAAGTATTATCTCTCACGCGTACGGAATCAAAATGGCAAAGAAGGGGAACATCCATTTCAACCTACAATATTTATAAAATTAAAATTAAAATTAGTTGTTTATAAAGAGTTATACTTGACTTAGCGCTACAATTGTTTAAAAATATTATTAAAAAATTAAAGGAATGAAAACTTTAGCGTTTTTGTCAATCATAGGATATCGCTCGATATCCTAAGATATCGGGCCGATATCCTAAGATATATAGCCAATGGATGGACTTTTAACGTAAACCATAATCCAAAAACTAAAAAAAAAACCTCTTTTAAGATATCGGCCGATATCGGCCGATATCTTAAGTTATCGGTCGATATCTTAAGTTATCGACCGATAACTTATATATCTTGGACTACCTACAATGTTTTGAGAAATTGGGAAAACAATAACTTAAAAGATATTGTACTCGATATCTTACCTAGCCTGTTGTATTCTCTATGTTATACGACCTTTAGTGGAATCTTGAAATCACTTTCCAAGAAAGATAAAAATTGTTAAAAAATGATACAAAAATTCTAAATTCAATGCTTGCATAGAGAAGCATATATATATATATATATCTGACGTGCACGCGGCTAGGCTTGGAGCTGGCCATTTATGCAAGGATTGAAACTATAGGGCCGTTTCTGTAAATACGCAAATATATAGGGCTAAAAGTGCAAATTTCCCTAAAGTATTTCATTAATAAGTGGTATGACTATATGGACAGCTTCAAGATATAAGCAAGAAGGATACAAATTTTATTTTATTTTTTTAAATTCTATGTGTAAAAGTAAAGAGGACGAGCAGAACTCAAAATCATGGCTGGCTTAAGATCGAAGTCAACGATAATTCTGATACTATGAAGAAACTGAAAAGACTACATTTTGGCAATAGAAGAGCCTCTTGAAATAAGCGTATGAAGCAATTGTCAAGCTCCTATTGTTTCTCACAAGAACCTTGATGAGATAATTGTCCAACATCTCGGATTTATTTTAAAAAATTGGAAGAGAACTCAATGGGAGATTGACAAGTGTCAAAGACCAATGCTAACCCTAATTGGTCATTCAAAGAACACATGCAATGTTTCTTTAACGACATAAAACACATAGATTGTATTTCTTCTCCTCGAGAATAATCCTTAGATTCGACACATATGTCTCATCCAAAAATTATTTACGAAAGGAGTGGAAAAGATAGAAGGGGTGTAAAATGGTCAAATCTTAAGCATAGGGATTCTTAGGGTTGCTAAAGGGTTAGGATTCACTAATCGAGTTAGTTTAGCTAATTAAAGTTTAGAAAAATTTAGGGTCGACTCCTTAAGAAATCAAAGATTTAAAATTTAGAATGAGAATTTCAAGGGATGGCGCGTATAAGAGACACTTGGCTTAAAAGAAACTAAAGGGGTTAAATTGGGAATGATGTTGGTTGACCTGGTCAAGATCGTGGGTCAAATGGTCAAGAAATCTGGCAGATTGAGGTGCAAATTCGAATTGAGATCCTTACCTCTTATTAGGGATGCAAGTTTTGAACTAAATACCGAAACCGAACTCGAATCGAAAACCGAAGGTCCTAAACCCGCCCGAACTGCACCAAAACCTGACACAAATCGAACCGAACACAACCGAACCCCAATTCGGTTCGGTTTCAGTTTGGGTGGCTCAAAACTGAAAACCAAGAGAGTTGGTTGAGTAAACCGAAAAAAATTGAAATTTTTTTTTTGAAAAAATCGAAAAAAAAAATAAAGAAAACCAAAAAAGTAAGTATTTTACCTACACCGAACCGAACCGAACCAAACTGACCCGAATCAGTTTCAATTTCAGGAAAAGAAAAAAATAGACCGAATCGAGCTGAATGGGTTTCGGTTTCGGCTTCGATTTGAAGTTCAATACACTAAACTTGCATCCCTACCTCTGAGAGAGGCTCTCGTCTCTAATTCAGACGCCATTTAGTCAGAGTCATAACAAAGGTGCAGGCCGAAATTAGGAGTTGCACCTCTTTCATGTCCGAAATCAAGAATGGGGCGCCTCTTGTGCACCCTTCGATCTTGCCTCGGGATCTCGGGGTGTCTCTTGTGAAGAATGCATTCAATGGTTCTAAAGATCGAAAGATAAGTCCTCAGATTGTGCCCTAAAATTCATCACATTTATCTTCCATTATTAATATTATTATTATTATTATTATTATTATTATTATGGAAAATTATAGACGGTGGACAGATTTGTTGTAGACAAAGTGCAAGTAGCTGATGCAATGTGACATGATAGCCTACACCGACCTGTATTAATTGACTCTACCGCACTTGCAGCCAATTGTGTCGCGCCAAATCAGTCACATGCACTTTGTGAGCATAAAATATATCCACCAGTATTTTATTATTTTTATTATTATTTAATTGATTCATGAGGTTTGAACCCCTGACCTCAACATAATCAATTGGCTCCGAAGAAAGGAATAATTTGATGACTGTTTTAAATTAAATGAGGGAGATTATTTTTCGCCCCAATCTTTCCCAGAATAGGCCTTTAGATCATGGTCTTACCATTAGATAGTCAAATGTTGATTTCACGTGATACACATCTCGAAAAGTCATGATCAAGTGTATTATCAAACTTGGTTCACGTTCACTTTTTGGTATGCGTGTCACGTGGAAGCAACATCTTGCCTGTTGATAGTAAGCCATGATCTCAAGATCTATTGTTTGGAAGATTGGGACAAAAACAATCTCCATCGACTTATTTAAATCGGTCAACTTATTGTTCCTCTATTTAAGTGATGTGCTAGATAATGGTTATATAGGATCATTACAAATTTTAATTAGGGTACCCCTGTACCCTGTTTGCGCTACGTTCGAACCCATTTACTGTTTTAAATCGGATGCTTCAAATCATTTTTTCACCCTAATATTCCACATGACAGATCTTGAAATCATGTACGTACCATCAGACGGTATGTTTTTTATTCCACATAGTACAGATCTCCAAAAAATCTTATTTGCGTGTGATGTGTGCCATATAGAATCTCATCTCGTGTGCAAGTAGTTGCTCTCGATTTTTTGGGATATGTACCATGTGGAACAAAAAACAAACCGTCGGATGGTATGTACATGGTCTCAAGATCCATCGTGTGAAAGATTAGAGTGAAAAATGATCCAGATCATCTAATTAAAAGCACTCAATGGATTTCAGGGAGTCTCCAACGTAGTTGCCCTCGGAGATTGCGTGGCGGGAACAGAGGCAGAGGTGTCAGCGGATCGGTTTTCATGCTAAGCTGAAACCGAACCGATTACTATGGGTTTCTAATTTGGCGAACTGAAACGGAACTAATAAGCCTTTAAACCAAAACCAAAATCAAAACCGATCCAATCGATTCGGTCGGTGTTCGGGTTCAAAACCCCAATATTTGTCGTCAGTTCGGCATATGAAAAAAACACACTTATCTACAAGTAACCTAATTCAATTAAATTGCATAACATCCCAAAATTATTAAAAATAAAAGTCTCACATCTCAAAGACTATTTAATTTTAAAATTCATCAATGAAGAAACCAATTCAAATAGACAAAAAATCACCTATTTAAAAACTCATTTTCTTGGTTTTTATCGGTTACTTATTGGTTCAGTTCCGAGTGAAATAACCTTAAACCCGAAACCAAACTGATAACCCGATATCCCAAAATATGCAAACTGAAATCGAATTAATAAACCCTAAAACTGACCGAAACCCCAAATTTTGATCGATTCCGGTCGGGCGAGTCACTTCGATCAGTTTTCTACACAACCCTAAATAGGTATCCTTTTAATTAATTTATTAAATTTAGATTTTATTTGAGGGAGCCATTATTGCACATGAGAAGTTGGCCTTGCAACCCAATAGTGGAATGGCTAGGGCCATGCATCAAGAAGCAAAGGTTCAGAGTTGGAATCCCACTCCCTGTTGACCGCCCGGAGGGATTTATCCCTACTTACCTAGTACTTGTGATGTGCGGGCGTTGCATGTACCCGGGGATTCAGTCAGGTGCTCTAAGAGGCTCAGATACTCTGTCATCGAAAAAAAAAGTGGCCCTTACACATAGTTTAAAAGAAAGACTTAGTATTTTGGAGACCTGTGCTTGTGAAAACACGATCAAAGCCGTCTGATTTGAAGACGATGATCTAAGGATCTTTAGTGAAAATTTTTAGAAGAAAATCAGATCTTTATACTATTGAATACAGTAATAGCTTATGACTGCATTGAATCATTTAATAAATGTCATGTTTCAAACCAATCTTTTGTGTATAATATCTTTAGATCATGGCCTTCAAATCAGATGACTTAGATAGTGTTTTACAGGGAAGAGTTACCCAAAATATCCTCTCTTTTTTAAGCTAAGTGAAGGCCAAGTTTTCTTGTACAATAATGGCTACTTTACGTAAATGAGTACCTTTAAATCCACCCACAAAGTCTTTGAGTTCACCCACACTAAAACAAATTGATTGTATTGAATCGGATGATAATGGAGATTGTTTATCGTCCCAATCTTTCACACGATGGATCTTGAGAACATGGTCGTACCATTAGACGGTCGATTTTTTATTTTAATATTGAGCGTACACGTGATGTTAAAGTCACTATTCTGAGATGTATGCCATGAGAAATAAAATATTAACTGGCTCATGGTAAGCCCATGATCTCAAGATCCATCATGTGAAAGATTGGGAGGACAAATGATCTGTTTGATTCTACAAAGTCAATATGTTTCGGCATGGGCATTCTCAAAGATTCAGTGGGTGGATTTAAAGGTCCTCAAAATAAATATCCTACTTATATTTTTGTGAATTTAGAACTGTTGTTCTCCAAAATAAAATACCCCTATAACCTCAGCTGATCCTCATAATTTTTAAGGAACATTATACATGGAGGACAAATTTGTCAAAGACAAAGTACAGCCTGTCGGCTGACGTGATGCGACATGACTAGTTGGACTGACCTGTATTAATTGAGCCCCATCGCACTTGTAGCATTGCATTGTGCCACATTAGCTGCCCGCATTTTATCTATATTAATTTGTCCTCTATATAATACTGTCCAATTTTTAATTAACTAGAAGAGTTAAATCAGCCTTATAAAAAAAAAATAGTTAAATCAGCGAATTGCGTTGTGCCACATCAGCTGCCTGCATTTTGTGTGTATAAAATCTGTCCCTCATATAACACTGTCCAATTTTTAATTAACTAGAAGAGTTAAATTAGACTTCTTATTGAAGTCTTATTATTATAATTAGACTAGCATATATCCGAAATTCATTCTATCTGTTGCACTCCTTCAAGAGAGATTTCTTCCATAAAAAAACAAAGCGAGAGATTTCTCTCAGGGATACCTACATACTCACCCCAAATGACTGAATGCTCACCCCATCTCCTCTAGCGGGCATTCATTAACCGCCATTAAATTAGATAATGGAGATTGTTTCGGTCCCCATCATCCTCACAAAGAATCTATAGGTCATGCCCTTAACAGCAAACGGTCAATTTTTCATTATACGTAGCACACATCTCAAAAAAGTGACCCTAAAATTATATGACACACATCACGCTCAATCATAACTTTAGGATCAGTTTTTTGGATTTATACCACGTGTGGTAAAAAATTGATTGTCTGATGGTAGGCATGATCTATAAATTCAGCATGAAGAAAATGAGGACGAAAAATGATCACCATCATTTAATTCAAAGGCGATCAATAGATGCTGGCTACATGAAATGAGGTGAGGAAACAGTCTTTTGGTGTGAGCATGACGGTACCTCTCTCTAAAGATCAGACTCAAGATCCTTCTATTTCAAAGGGCTGCAGACCTGGTTGGACTCAAAAATCCGGTTCAAATAGTTGGACCTGACCATTGCCCATTTCGTTCAAATAGAGACTCTTAAATCATGATTTTAACATAATCCCTTCTCGTAATAACCACTTTACCTGCGTTAGTATACTTTTTTTGCTTGTAAAAAAGTATGTATTTAATGTAAAATAATTATTTACTTTATCTTAAAAAGAGGGTATAAAATCTACTTTATGGGTTGCTATTCATTTTACCCTATACGGGACGGCTTATGTAATATTGCACAGTTCAGAAAATTGTTACTTCACCCCAACTCCTCCACCTTGCATACATTAACTACCTCTGAATCAGACAGCAGAGATCGTTTTTCACCTCAATAATGCATGCAATGGTTCTTGAGATCATGGATATTCCATCAATAAGTAGATTTCTATTCCATGTGGCACACATCCCAAAAAGTTGCCCTAAAATCATGTGGCATATATCACTCAAACATGATTTTAGGATCACTTTTTGAGATATGTGCCACATGGAATAAACAAGTGACCATCTGATGGTACACCCATGATCTAAAGATTCATTGTGTAGACAATTGGTACTAGAAACAATTTCCATTGTCTGATTCCAAGGCGATCAATGTATTCCGATTAAAAGAAATGGGTTGAGGTTGCAATTTCATTGGCTGCAAACAAAGGTACCCATTTCCTTTTAGTTATACTCCTTCGAGCAGGAGCATTAAGTCACTGTTGCAGATTTTACTTGCAATAAATAAATATTACGAGCTATAGTCTCATAAGTCAAAAATATTACAAGAAATATTTGAAGCACAACACATGAGAAATTACATTGAAATGAACACGTACAACAATTATACTTTCTGTGGTAAAATGGGATGATTACACGTAATATTCACATATTACGCTGAGCTAAACGTGCCCTTAAGTGTCACTTTTAGGATGTCTGCTAAATGAATAAGAAATTCATTGTCTGATCATACGTTGGGAACTATTGACTGCATTGAATAAGATGATGGAGATCATTTTTCATCGCAATAATAGATCTTGACATAATGGACTTACCATCAGCTGGTTAGATTTTGTATGAGATTTTGTATAAATGTGGCACAAATCCCTAAAAAGTAACCCTAAAATCACAAGGCACTCAACCATGGTCAAACGTGGTTTTAGGGCCAGTTTTGAGGGATCTGTGCCACGTGTAAACAATGACTGGCCCTCTGATGGCAATAGCGTTTAGATCCATTCTGTGAAAGACTGCAAGGAAAAATGATCTCTATCATCTGATTCAATGCAGTCAATGGTAATTAGTGTAGGCGCCCACAAACATAAGATTAACATCTGCAGCTGGTGAACAGGTTTTGAATTTTCAAATGCATTTTAAATACTAAACTGGTAACATTAAAACGTTATTCATGAATAAGAAGAAAAACAATAATAGATAAATTTAAGACTTCAAAAAAAAAAAAAAAAAAAGAAACCACAAAGGTGAAGAGTTTGTATTAGGCACTCAGCCACATAACCCAATATAGGGTAGAAACAAGATCTCTATCATCTGATTCAACTCAATCATAAAATATCCACAATTAATATTACCATGTAAATCCAACATACAGTTAATTTTTCTTCCCTTTTGACTGATTAAATCAGATGATAGATATGTTTCCTGCCAAATTTTTGAACCAAAATCTTTACATCATGGCTTTCAAATCAGAACGAATACATGGCACAAATTCCAAAATATGGCCCGAATACCAGGACACCTGGCACTCAGGACTACTTACGCAATACCAACTAGATGCAGAGGACATTTCTCACACTGTACTCGAGATTATACTGGCGAACTAGTTCATACAAAAAAACAAAAAAACAAAAAGTATACATTGATCCAACGAGAAGGTAAATGTAACAATTAAAATCATGAATCAGACTCACGCCTACTTTGTGGAATGAGACGCCTGGCTGGTGCCAATTGAGTGGCTCGAATCCAAGACTGATCCATAAAGATGAACGGTAAAAGATTCCATGGAGGGAAGCTCGAGTACAAAGCATTTAAGATTGGCGTCCTTGATCGCCGTTGATAAAAAAATAACAGCATTGATGCTATGATCTCGCTAATGGCTTGGTTGATTTGGAAGTCGACGCTGAACCCCTTCCAAGAAAACCGCTTGGCTTCATTGTCCTGGGAACACTATTTATGGCAAGCAGCAATATCAGTAATGAGGGACTATAAGCTTGGGCATTGAAAGCATGCACACAAAAAGCCGGGACCAACTCAGTCTGAAAGCACTAGAGCTAGATCCCAAGATTTCAGGCTCAAAAAGCCTAGAGCCAGGCTAGAGCTCATGTTTTGCATGGTACAGGTAGAGCGAGTTGGAGCTGACCACGACTTAGCTCAAGCTCGATAACGGACTTGTTACTCATGAATCAGACATTGTTTATGGTTTGTGTTAATATAGTTCATGTGTCATATAAATAAAAATAGCAAAAGGAAAAATAAATTACAATAAAATTTACTAAGCCCAAGCTGGGCCCGCCCCAATTCAGGGGTCAACCAAAGGTCCCAGAAATTTCAGACTCGAAGAGCTTAGACTGGGCTAGAGCTCAAGTTTTGAATGGTAGACCTGAGCTAGAGCTAACCGTGGCTCGGCTTGTTGACAGCCCAATAGTGTCAAAACACGGATACAGATATGAACAAGAATAAACCTCTGATCAGACTCGAGAAATGAAAAAAATAGCAACAATAAAATAGTAAAACAGGGGGTACAGGTAGCCTGGTACTAAGGACCAGGTAACTTACCTGGTCCTACACTTATTTGCTGCCACGTGGCACCCAATCACATGATCGCCAAGTAAAGGAGCATTTCGATAATCATAATCATTTTGAGAAAAAAAATAAAAATAATAATATAAAATCGTACAGTCCAAAAGGTCAACTGTACAGAAAATTAACAGTAAAACCACATTTGGTTTCACCGTTCATCTTCCACACGATTGACTTCATTGACTGTGCAGTTTTGATATATTTTATTATTAATTGTTTTTTCACGATAGGTACAATCATCGAGATGCTCCTTTACGTGACACCGGATCATGTGATTGGGTATCACGTGGCAGCAATCTAATGTGGTACCAGGCAAGTTACCTGGTCCTTAGTACCAGACAACCTTTATCCTAAAACACCATATATTTGATTTACCAAATGCCACTTCCTTACATACTGCCCTTGCTAATAGACCTGTGTTATGAAATTTTGCTATTTACAGACCAATATGACATGTATGTATTTTCTTTTTGCTTACTATTAGAAATGCCACTATTTTATAACAACAAGAAAACTACGGTTTCGATTTAGAAAAGCAAAAAAAACAAAAATAATATTAATTAAAAAAATAATAATATAATATAATTAATTTATAAAATATAAGTGTCTCGTACCAGTGTCGGTATCATATTGTGTTGATATTAGCACCTTAAGCATATACAAATATCTGGAAATTCTAGATGAACATAAATATTTGTCCAGTGTTCATAAAGATAAGTGCACACGTTTTGGACATACAAACCAGGATGGATGGATAAAAGGGGAGAGGAGAGGAGAGGAGGGAGGACCTTGGACGTGAGACACACTTCCTTTGCAAGTCATTTTTCCTCATTTCTGCATGTACTCTTGCCTCGTGGCTGTGTACCAAAACAATTGAATGGCATGGGTCAACCAAACACGAAAAAAATATAATAAGAAAGGAGAAGAAAATATTGTCCCTTGATAACACCAAATCCATCTATACAATAAAAATAACAAAGAATGATCAGTACACTGGGCCTAAGTGTAATGACCTGGGTCCCTGGGACCTGTCAAGCTCAAAAAATGGTGTAAGATGGGGCAAAGCACCAAATTCCGTGCACATGCTTCACCATGGATCAAAATTTCGGCCGAAATGCATCGGTTTCGGACCCAACCGAAATGAAATCCCCAAAATTTCGCCCAAAATATCGAAACTTCAAATTATCGGCCGATAATTTGAAGTCTCAATATTTTGGGTTTTAAAAAAATTAATAAATAAATAAAATTTGGGCCCCGAAATTTCGGCCTAGCCCTCTTTATAATCTCCTCCTCACCCTCCTTTGCAATCATAAATTCTCTTGGTGAGAATTTGGGTGGTGTTGGCTAGGAGAAAAAGAGAAGAAGAATTCCGGCAAATTTTCAGCGAAATTCCGGTGAAGAAATTCCAACAAATTCATTCCAAAGGGCTTAAAGGTGGGTGCCCGTCCATCGATCCTAGGCTATTCATCTTTTTTTGTTGAAGTTTAGTCCCACCTCAGGTATTCATAGCTTCATCTCTCCTCTTATAAGATCCTGGGCTCCTCCACTCATAGCCAATTGGTTTTGAGAAGGATGGGCCCAGGAGCTTATGAGAGGAGACAAGGCTATGAATACCCAATGTCGGACTAAACTTCAACCCGCCCCCGCACGTGTTGGCCGGACTGAGCCAAATCATGCGGACAATTGGACTAAGAGACATGGAGTGGAGAAAGGCCTACTCTAATAATATGAAAATTTTGGGCATTCATCTCAAAACCCATTGGCTATGAGTGGAGGGGCTCAGGATCTTATAAGAGGAGAGACAAAGCTATAAATACCTGATGTGGGATAAAACTTCAACATGCCTCCACACATGTTGGCCAGACTGAGCCAATTCACGTGGACAATTGAACGGTGTGACTTGGAGAAAGGCCTGCTCTGATACCAATCATAAATTTGGGTACACATCTAAAAACCAATTGGCTTTGAGTGGAGGGGCCTAGGATCTTATAACAGGAGAGACAAGGATATTAATACCCGATGTGGGACTAAACTTAAACATTTTTCAGTTTTGTATGTATATTTAAATTTCTTTTTTTTTTTTGGGTGCCCTTCCGCAAGTGATGTTGTCCTCAAGGTTGAGTTCAGACGTTCATCCCACGACAGTCCTTAGGAAAAAAAATGATCAAATAGACTATACAGCACTTATTTGACTTAGTTACCTGCTAAGATATTCCATCTTTGCCTTTTTCATTAGGTTGCCCTTTACGTTGGAAAAATTATTGCACGATCCACTGCCTGTGAACAGATCTTTAAAAGTAAATTAACTCCAATAGCAGCTTTAAATTGTATCCATTTTTTCCATGTGTGCCTGAGTGAGTGGAAATGCATAAAGTCTATGCCTTTGTGCAAGTTTAGTGTGTCATAATATTATAAGTAAAAGAAAATAGCACGGCTACCTCCAAAAAATCTTCGTTTACTGCCTGGAGGAATCTTGGCACATAGCTGAATCTGCCGACTTTGTTTCTCTACAAGAAAATAATTACCATTCAATGCCAGGTAACTTTAACTCCCACTTTTAAGTGAAATTCAATGGTCCAAAACCGTAAAGTTGTTATAAGAATCAACCATATACCTAGCCAGGCCATATATCAGAAGTATCGTTAATCAAAAATTATTTTGAGCTGTTCATTTAACAACAAAACTAATGAGAAGAAATGGTGTTCTATTGACTACCATTTTCTCTAGCGCAGAGAATACTTGACTAAAGAGTTTGTATTAGGGTGGTGGTCTGGACATGTGGCACACTGTAACTACACTTGATGCGACCACTAGTGTCAAATATTGCATCGAAAAAGAATGTCTATGGTAGACGTAGGACCGGTCAAATGCTCTTAAGATGAACGGCTATAACAGGATATGGACATTTACATGGTAGCCATCCATTTCAAAAGCTTTTGACCGGCCCTAAAACCTCAACAGAGATATTTTTTCAATGCAATCATATAAAATAGTGCCACATGTCCAGATCAGGTCACCCGTTTTCTTTTTGAAAGAAGATGGGTCGGTCTACAAACTCTTTATGGAAAACCTTGTTCAATGTGTTGTGCACGCTGAACTAAGATACATGGAAATCGATATATAGTGGTAACATAATCTACATTCAAAGCTTTCAATTTCAGTCCACCTCAGGCGAACGCAACAGAACGACAATATATATATAGGCATACACAAGGTAATTAGTAATTATTAAATCATGCTAAAAGATTAAAAAAACAGAACATGAGAATGCGTAAAAAAAGATGAAATGTAACTTACTATCAACCTCTTTTGCATACAATTGCTTCAGTCGATCTACAGATTTCTTCTGAGCCTCAACCCTATCCTTTAGTTTGGCCTGCGAGGCAATCACCCAAGCATGGTATCAAACCTCAGCCGATACCGATACGTATCAGCAATATGTATCGATACGGGTTATCGGACGTTAGTGTCTCGGTATCGGCCGATACTGACCGATACAATTACTCGTTTTCTTCTTTTTTTTCTTTTTTGCTTTTTTTTTTCCAAAAAATAAAACATTGGCCAGTACGGTATCGGCAATACCGTATCCGTATCGGCCGCTACCAAGTTTGATACCTTGGTTAGTAGAATTTAACCATCGACTCTTCTATAAATATTGCAACAACACGCAATTAAATCATGAAAGATAGCAATATACACAATAATAGAGGAGGAACGCATGATCAAAGAACTCAAACCTCATACAATAATCTCCACTTAAATACAACTTGCTTCCTATTCATCCTCGTGATCACTTGATTAGTACTTTCCTCACCAAAATGTTGTTGATAGAAGTTTTTCCACAAATTGTCAGTTACTGGACTCAGGTCTCTTCCCTGATCCAAAGTGAAAAAATATGGGGACGGGTTTAATATGGTGAAAGAGAAAGTTGGAAAAAAAAGGGGGGAAAATCGAAAAGTAAAACAACTGTAAAATATGGAAGATTAAAAAAATGAAAAATCGGGAAAAAACGAGGAAATATTTTTTTTTTTTTTAAGTTCTAAAACATTCTTAAAGAAAACGGTAAACTCCACGGGAAAAACGTATAATACACAAAAAAGGCGTTTAATACGTGAAATATGCGTATTATACGAAAATAGGTGTATTATGCGATCTCAAATTCAAAGATTGGACCAGAGAACAAGACAACATAATTTATATGACATGACACTTAAGCAGACACATTCGGAGAACCAAAGAAGTCAATTTTTATTGATTTGCAGAAACGCTAAAGAAAATATATTAGCAAAAAGATCAAAGGAAGTTATCTTCCAACTTACTTCTGTAGATTTCTCGATGTGCATTAATTGATCAACTGTACAATGAGGTAATACGTCCTTCAACAGGTATATATCTGTTTCACCAACATCGCCAATATAGCGAATATTATCTATTGCAGTCTGGATACAGAGTTCCACCAGAGTAGGAATCTTCCTGTGTGAACCGGGAATCTTCCTATGTGAACCCATTTACTTTAAGAGAATCTAACTTCTAACTTAGCCCCAATATGAACCCAACGGATAAGCACCGAAAGCTCTTATTGGATAACCTTTAGCTACCGGAAAAAAAAAAAAAAGATCCCTGCATAAGTGTGATTCGTTCATACATGGTAGAGTGAAAAAGATAGCTAATTACATAAATATCTAACAATTCAAAAGAACATCAAGAAAGTAAAATCCAGACAAACAAAATGCAATAGGTAAGGAACCAAAATTGTAGCTGCGTTTGGGATTTCATTACAATAGAAGGGACAAAAAGATTGAGGCTTTAACTCAGAAGAAGTAAGGGATGATCTTTTCCCCACAATCAGAAAAAATGATTTATATATATATATATATATATATATATATATATATATATATATATATATATATATATATATATATATTAATTAATTGACAAAATAAATACGACAAAAAATTTTGAACAGAGCTCCAAATCCACGAAAAATGATTCATGACCAACGGTGCGGAGGTTGGAGCAAGCCATAGTCTGTCCATGTGGCACCATAAACACGGATTTGGTGCCACATAGAGAAGGGCCATTTGCATAGATCACATAAAAAGCAAAAAAAAGATCTCTACCATCCGACTTTAGCATCAGAAAATGAATGAGTGAAAATGGTGTTTGTCACCATTGGTTTTTATGATAAAATCAGATGATAGAAAATCAGATTTTTTGGTGTATGTAATCTATTCTGATGAGCCTTTGCTTCGCATGACTCCAAATCCATGTTTCCGGTGCTGCATTTCACAATTTTGAAGACCCGATCCAGCCTCAAGCATGAGTATATATATATAAAATTCTCTCAGTTGATAATAGAGACCACCCCATTACTTGAGGTGTGGTTGGTCCATGTCATCAGCAGCCTCTGTAAAGTCAAAAGACACCTGATCTAGACCAATCAAAGCTCCAATAATGGGGTGCTCTGCCATTACAAGTGACGGTATCATGATAATATATGCCACCTAAAAACCAAGAAGGCCATAAATCATAGTTACCTGAAACCCTATTTACCTTATGTACTAGTACTGGTGGCTGTTACAAAACCTTTTTTTCTTTTGAAAGGATAATTAGGAGATGAGATCTTAGAAACGTGTATCATCACATTAAATACCTTGTTTCCTTTTAAATTAGAACTCTCATCTATCTAAAAAAGTTAACTTGAAAAGGTACTTGGTTTTTGTTCAATTGAAACTCGTTTCTTTTGAATATGTGACTTTTGATCCATTTACATCACATAATTTTGGGGCCATATTACGGATTTTTGCAACCGCTAAAATTTGTTCATATCATCTTTATTGGATTGATGGTCAAATATAATGATGAGATGGCACCCAATTAATCCGAATATATATATATAACAAATTACTTTGAGATATCTCACAAATGAGGTTAATGGTTTGATGAAAATTTGTCCGAGTTTTATTTTTGCTTAATGAGAAAAATTATTTGGTTTTTTTATTTAATACCTTCATATTATATAATCATGGAATAACATGCACAGGCAATTGCATTGTGGCATGTTTCTAATGATATATGCTTAGGATGATTGATTTGGATAATATGTTGTAACAATATAATATAAATACTTTAATCATGTGTTTTCATACCCCATAATGGATGAGTTTAATGAATCGCATGCTTCCCACCTTGATGTCAATAATTTTCTAACCTAAAGTTCAATGGTTTACACAGTAGTACTTGTTAACATATAAAAATTATCATGTAAACACAAAAGAAGTATCAATCTTAAACCAATGCCACCCATTTTGTATCTATTCATACTAAAACCATATGGGGCTGGGTGAAGCCTTAGAGGATGGTTGTAACTCGCAATCACGTGATATGTGGCACGTGATCTATGGTTCAAAATTCATGGTTTATGCCATACGTTCGAACCTATAGTCCCATTTCCCATATATATATATATATATATATATATATATATATATATATATATATATATATATATATATATATATATATATATATATATATATATATATATATATATATAGTCAGAGATTGCACTAGAGTTGTAGAGTCAAACTCCACACTTGAGTCATTTAGGCCATGTGGCATCCAATCTGAGGATCAGGAGGCACATGCACATGCATAAGGTCGATCAACCACCATAAAAAAAAAAAAATTGTTTTTAGACTGTTGATTTTGTGGTCAACGGTTGGAAATTTTTTAAGACAAAATTTTTGGGTGAGAAATGCATATCTTTGACATGTGAAATGAAGGGCAAAAGAGTCAATTTTGTAATATTTGATAAAACCCTAGAGAGATTTGTGACCCTTAGAGGATGTGGTCCAACTCCTGATCACGTGCCACATGACACATGACCTACACTCGAGTGTAGAGTTAAACTTTGCAATTCTTAAGTAGAGACCCCTTAACCTATATATATATATATATATATATATATATATTATGGATCCCGGGACGGTATTCCAGTGGAGTACCCTTAACGTACGCTAAGGTCCACATGGAGCTCAACGTGGCACCCAAAACATGTTTTGGGTGCCATGTGGAGGAAGGTAGCATTGTTTAGATCATGTCTAAAAAGAAAATATTCAAACAACATCTCTACCGCATATTTCATTAGGCTAAAATCTAGATCATTGAATCATAGGGAAACTTTTGAATTTCAATTTGAAAATCAAATTTTGAATATTTTTTATTTTCGGAAATTGATCTACACGTGGCACCAAAACAAGGTTTTGGGAGGCCACCTGGAGGAGCCAACATGATGTTGAAGGACCTATATAAGGTACTCCACTGGAGTACCTTCACCTTTCTCTATATATATGAAAAATGAATGATTATTATCTCACGCTACCTTCGAGTGCTAGATCATGGAGCTTCGGCAGGTATAGCGCATCTCCAAAGGGCTATGCCAAATCTGACGAGGCACTTGTAAGTTGTAACAACCAAAAAAGAAGGCGTGAGTTGGAAAGAAAACTCCAACCCAGATGGGCAAATCCTACGTAGATTTGACGACTCGTCGATGCTATGCCAAAATGACATTTCACTGTTCATATGTCATTTAATAAATAATGATTATTTGAAAGCTTTAATGAAGCGGGACAACGACTATAAAATGCTTATAGTATGCGATTTGTCGAAATTACACTAATTAATTGAGTAATTAAACACAAATTAATGTGATACCTTAGGATTTCGTAGATTCTCGTTTAGGTGATTATGATTAATTCGGCTAGGGTCCAAGTCTACGAGCGTGCCCCGTTAGAAATGCGGAAGGTGAGATCCAAGAGCTAGAACTCTCACATCCTCTAGGTTGGGCGTTCGCTCTTTGATCGACGTGGGATCTCATATCTCCCCGCTAGGGCTTTCGAATCAAACAGTAGATAAGGCACAAATTGAGCGATCTCTACCCCAACAATGGTTGTGGAACGATAGATGACGGACTGAAATCAATCCACAAGGATGGGCATCAAGAAGGCTCTAGATCTAGGATTTTAGGGATTTTAGGGAATCAAATTAATGGAGAAAATGAGAGCAAAATAGAAAGAGGTAAAGAATAAGATCAAAGATAGAACATGGGCATCTCACTCTTGGCCTCACATCAAACGCACAAGGGGAAAGAAGAATCACTCTTCACAAGCTCATCTCAAGCTCTTAATGCAAAGCATTTTCATTCATTCATAAGCAATGCCCAATTTGGCTTACATAAGCAATGCCCAATTTGGCTTACATAAGGACATTATATAGTAATTACTAAAAGAAACAACCCTAAAAGGGCAAAGTACTAATCCACCCAAAGTAGAAAATTATATTTGACACAAAAAGATGAGAAAAGCATAAAGAAAAGGACAAAAAAGGACACATTTTCCTCACTAGACTCTCTCCAGTGAGTTTGGTTCTCGTTCGCAAGAGAACCCTTTGTAAAACACAAGTCTTCACTGGTTGGGGTCGCTCGAGCGACAAATGGCCGAAAGTTGGCCCTACTTCTCATATGCATTATTGCTTGAGGGAGAATGGTGCTCACTCAAGCGGTCATGTGCAATGACCCTATTTGCAGCTCTTCAAAATCTTCTCTCGGTAAATGTTGGCGCCCCGTGGTTTCTCCATCGCTTCTTCCGGCGATATACCTTGTGTGGCCCGAAACCTACATCTATAGTGTCGACATCCCCGCCATTTAAAAAAGTGACCGTTGGGATCCCTAGTAATTTGGTGTGAGAAGGAAACATAATAAAATAAAAAATTTGGCATATATGGTTGGAGTTCACTTTGTGACTCTCAAAGCATCTCCAATGGCTTATGTTATTTGCAGTCGTTGGAGATGTGTATGTGGCAAAATTAGCATAATCACTTGCCTATGTAGCAATTTCGCATATGAGAGTCACAAAGTGAACTTCAACCACATATGCCAAAGTTTTTATTTTACTAGTTTCCTCACTCTCACGAAATCACTAGGAGTCCCAATGGTCACTTTTTTAAAGCTTTTAAACAATAAAATAATATTTATTTGTTAAACAACATATAAACAATGAAATGCCATTTTTGGTATAGCATCGGCGAGACGTTAAATCCTTTTTAGGATTTGACGTCCCGGTAGGAGTCTTCTTTTCAACTCACGTTTTTTTTTTGTATGTTACAAGTGCATCGTCAGATTTTGTATAGCCCGTTGAAGTTGCTTTCATATGCCAAATTGCCACATACGCAAGTGGCTATGAAAATTTTGCCACATATGCATCTCCAACGACTATAAATAACATATGCCATTGGAGATGCTCTTATAGACCAAGTAAAAAAGAAAATTTTCAAAAGTGAATTATAAATTGGAGGTCAATTTTTCAATATGATTCAATGGGTCTAGATTTTAAGCCTTAAACAACCACAGTGGAGTGGAGATGTTTGATTTCATATTAAAAAGAATGATCTAAAACAATGTTACCTTGCTTCACGTGGCACCCAAAACATATTTTGGGTGCCACGTGGAGCTACATTTGGACCTCGGTGTAGGGTGAAGGTAGTGAACATGAAGCTCCATTACAGTATGCTCCATTTTCCACATATACAGAAAAAGGTTTCATGGTTGCTAAGATCACCTTACACCGTGGCCCCAACTGCATTACACGCTCCACGTCGCATCCAAACATGGTCATGAGTGCCATGTGGACTAAGGTGACATTGCATAGATAAATTCTCCAATAAAACAAAATCGAAATTTATCTCCACCATCTGATTTATATCATTTGAAATTGGACCATTAATATATAGCCAATTTTTTACTTTTATATATATATATATATATACTAAATTTAGAAAATTAATTTTTTTATTATTTAAAAGTAAACATCAGCCATTGACTAGTTTCAAAGGTCTGAATTTCAAGCCTCAAAAAATAAACGGTTGAGATAAAGTTTAAATCTTTTTAAAGATAATCTAAACAATGTAACCTTGCTCCATGTGGAACTCAAAACATGTTTTCACTGACACGTGGAGCTCCACGTGGAATCTTGGGGCATGCTCATTGTGCTCTGTTAGGGCACACTTCCCTTTTCCCATACATAGATAGGAAAATGAGAAAATGCATCTGCGTGCAGCCCAAAAGTGCTACACACAAATGTTAGATCACGTGTCACATGGCACATGATCGCGAGTTACACCACATCCTCTAAAGGCTCACTAATCCCTCTAGGGTTTTAGAAAAAATGGGCTTCTTTCCCTTCATTTCACGGGTTTAAGATATAGATTTTCCACCCAAAAAATTTGCCATTGAGAATTCTCACCCTTGACTACAAAATCAACAATGGAAAACATCTTTCTTATTTTATTTTTTTGATGGTCAGTGATCAACCTTGTCCATGTGCACATAACACCCGATCCTTGGATTAGGTGCCACGCGGCACCTAACTGGCCAAAGTGCACCCTAGCCGGCTGCACCCATATGCATCTCCTCAAGCCTCACACACACACACACACATAAGGAAATGATCTCCTAACTCGAGTCATGGGATATAAGCCCATAAGCCCATGACTCAAGCTCCTATTGGTTGCATGTCACATCACTTGGCCTTAAAAGTCAACTAATGTGACATGTAGCCAATGGTAGTTAAAGTCATGGGCTCCTGTCTAATGACTCAGAGTGAGAAAATCATCACCATATATATATATATATAGGTAATGATCACCTAACTCGAGTCACCAAGTGACTCGAGCAGGTGACCATCAGATCATGGTTAAACATTGACCACGACATGATCTGACGATCACCCGCTCGAGTCACACGTGACACGAGTCGAGTGTTTGCAGCTAATGATTGAAAGATACCATGTTAAAATCATAATTTATTGCCTACCATACAAATAAATCCCCAATTACAGTAGCCGTCACACCAATATCCAATACAGGCATCTATATAATAATATAAATAAACAAACTTCATGGTTTGCTGTAAAACATACATATATAAGATAGATCAATAAGACTCTTATAACCACAAATTGTGGATGATCACCAAATGAAAGAAGGATAAAATTTTGATTCCCGTAACCAATAAGAATTTGTGGCTATATCCATCTCAAATCTACAACAAAAACCTTAAGATTAAACAAAAATAAATAAATGATCAAATTTCAATCAACCAAATCATCTAATAACGTAATTCGATTCATAAATCTCTTCAATTAGATCGAAATAAAACAGAGAACAGGATCGATCGGAGAAGAAACTAATCGGATCAATATATGGATCTGTAAAAGATAATCGCATGAGATGAAAGCTTTGTAATTAGCGTTTAAAGGGAAAACTCACAGAGATCTTGAAGAAGAAACCTGAATAAACATGGATTCACCCCCTCCCTCGGTAGCCTGTGGCTCAAATAAACTGGTAGCTCTACGCTTAGATTTGCTTCGTTTACCGATATCTGCTAACGTGCGCTATGGTTACCCTCGATCTGCTAACATACGCGGTGCAATCATGAAAGTATGAAACCCACCAACAGTTTCCTTCATAAGATACCGGTCCTATGGTCTTAAGATTGCACACGTGAATCAAGGGAGCTACAAGTTGCACACGAGATTTGTACCGTGGCACATGGAGATCTTCGCCACATGTAACATCATCAAGCCGTCTGATGATGTAAAGATTACTCCTGCAAAGGAAACGTGATCTGTATCATGTTGTTCAACAATGTCAAAGCTCATCATCTGATTCACTGGTGGGTGTGAGGAATCCGATCATATTTCGTGTCAATCTTTGGTACCAACGATCTTTACATCATGGTCTTCAAAATCACATGGCTAAGATGATGTCCGTGTGGCAGAGATTCAGATCTCAAAACTACCAAGTCTTTCTTTCAAACTATGTGCTCTGCAGTCGCGGATCGGGTAATAAAATTTATTGGGCTAGGCTCAAGGATCAAAATTTCGGGTTTCATTTCGGTTTCGGAGGGGACCGAAATCGAAATTTCGGCCAAAAATTTGAATTACGACCGATAATTTCAGTCCCATACAAACTATGACCGAAATTTCGGTCCCATATTATCATTTCGGTGGGGACCGAAACCGATAATTTTGGCCGAATTTTTTATCCTTCGCTAGGCCTTTTTGCTTTTGTAACTAATGGTATCTCTGTCAATGGGTTGGGTCGGGTCCAGTCTGGCGAAAACTTTGGCTACCCAATTAGAAAATGGCATATTTCCGACCAAACCCGACCTGATGGAACAAGGGCATATCACCGGCCCGACACGAAAGCCAATTTTGTTCAAAAAAACCTTAGATACAAATACGCTGATGTACTTATGGAAATTATCGGGTCAAGTCGGGTCCAATTGACCTGAATTGATTTTTGCATCACCCAACTTTCAGGTCGGGTCAGATGTTTCATGGCCAACCTAACCTGATAGGTCAAGTTTGTGTGCTCAATGCGGTAAAAATTTCACGTTGGGCAGGTCAAGTATTGGGTCAACTCGACCCATTGACAGCCCTAAACTATTGTCATCAGGCTTGGGCTTGATTTGCAGACCCAATTAACAAATGAACCCAGCATTTTGTATATTTAATAGAGTTAGTCTATAATTAGTGCCCACCCATCACCAGTGGGCATGACAGTCACACGTCTTAATGACTACATGACTTAGCACGAACTTCCAATGCATAGAACTGCGTGCACATCATGTAATCATTCAGATGTGTGAACTGCTTTAATGCACATGATGGATGGACACTTATTGTAGACTAACTCTATTTGATAACCTTGGAAAGAACCTATTCGGCCTATACATATCGGCCCCCTACAAACCGATACCCGATACTTAATTTGACACCTTGGTTTGAACTCCCTCATAAGCATGTTCTCTTGGTTAGATGATCTTATATTAACGTATAGGCACTTGAGCCTAAGGTGAGCACCTTAAGGTATATTTTTGTTCTTTGCAAAAGCTAGACATTAGTCATTTAGGGTTGCAAATGGATTGGGTCAAAAATCACGAGTTGTTAAATCAACAAGCTGTATTTGGGTTAGCCCAGAGCTGAACCTAAATGTTTGATCCTTTAAGCTATAATACATTTATTATATGCATGCTATAGATATATGCTCGCTTAGGTACGTTTAAAAAATCGGGAAAAAAATAAATAAAAGTAAATAATGTGCCAATCCCTTACATACAGGTAGGGATCTCAATGGGCCGGCCCGGCCTGGATTTTAACCCGCACCCTGCCAGGAAAAAATGGGACTATCTATCAAGCAAATCCGGCCCGGCAATCAAACCGGGCTAAACCTGTTGCAACCTGGATCAATCCGGACGGCTTGGGTTGAGTGTTCCAACACCCAGTCTGGATAATATATATATATATATATATATATATATATATATATATATATATATATATATATATATATATATATATATATAAGGTGTCCGTCCTCCAAGCTTTCATGTGGAGCTCCACGTGGCACCCAAAATATTGTTTCGATGCCACGTGGAGCTCGGGTGCACTGCTTAGATCATCTTCGAAAAAAAAAATTGAAAACTCATTTTCACCATGTGTTTTTTGAATCGTGAAATGTGGACCAATGAAACCCATCAAACTTTGACTTGTAGATTTAAAAAGTTTTTTTTGAAATTTCTTTTTTTAGTATTGATCTAAACCGTCCACCTGTGCTCCATGTGTATCTTGGAGGACGGTCACCGTCCTCCTAGATATATATATATATATCCTTTTAAAGTTATAAAAAAAATTCATATTAATTAAATATAATTTACTCAAAAAACAGCCCAAGCCCAACCAAATTTTTTAAAAAAATATAGCTTTAAAAAAAAAACCCCAAAAAATAGCCCAACTTTATTAGAAAAAAACAATTGAAAAAAGCCCTAAAAATATATATCGCAGCTCGAGTTAGGGCCGGGGTGAAAATTTTGGGAACCCGGCCCGAGTAGGTTAGGGCCAGGTTGAACCCCAGCCCGGCCCTTATCCGGCCCATTGAGAGCCCTACAGGGTGGTGAGGGTGTTGGGAGGGGTGGACAGGATACAAATCTGACTCAGGGTTTTTATACTCTAAGTTGCTTTCCTAACTCAACCCCACATCTTCACACTTGACAGCCCAAGCCTTTCATTATTGCACAAAGCAATGGACCCTAATTTTAATTTTGTTAACTCCAAATTATGAAATAAAATCAATTTGATAGCCATAGATCCTACCAATTCTCTTATCTAAGCACAACAAGAAACCCTAATTGTTCTTTCAAGTTTCAACGACTCTCCACATTCTCTTCTCCAATCTCCTCTCCTACGATGAGTCAAATAAGCTACAAATAGGTCATGTCAACCTCACAGGTTTTCTAGATCCAACGGGCTACTAAAGTTCCAAAATCCTGCTTAGCCTTAAACCTGACGCATTTGCAACCCCTACTTATAATGGTGCATATCAATTTTACACATGCACTACAAATATGTTGAGTCCCAAAGTTTTATTTTTCATACAAAATTAATAAGAAAAAATCCATTTTAATTTTTAACTCGAATAAAAAAAAATGAAAATGTGCATTGAACACCATCATAGAGAGTACTTATATTTATTCAATATAATATGGCACATTTTTTCTCACATGCTCTAACATTCTATTTGCAAGCTTTTACAGGCTCCGAATCAGACAGACGGTACGGATAGTAAACTAGCGTAAATCTAAGGTTAATAACCGAAGAGTTGGTATTAGTTACCTGAGCACAATCTCCTGAATAGTCCAGCCTTTGGGAGGTGCACAGCTGCTTATGAGCATGTAAATCAGTGAATGTACACTTTTGCCCTTTTACTGATTTCGCGATAAAAATTATCTGTTCATATCCAAAGACAGGCGGAGGGATTTTGACCCAATCACAACCAAAAGTGCTCCGGAGTGGTACCTAGTATCAATTCTAACATTGATGTGATACCCTATCAATTGGTCATCTTGATTGGTGATGATGCATTACAGTCCCCAGGATCCGACTCTCTGAGACAACCGTTTAAAACACTTGTTCTGGTTTGTTTAGATGATCTTACACCATTGCAGATGTATAAATGTCAGCAATCCAAGCAATCAAGATGAGCTCATACATTGAATTGAAGTAGACCCGAAAATCACACTTTTTAGGAGATTTGAATCATCTGTTCTGTCCAATCTGAGAACAATCATTCGGATGGCTCAGATCCTCTTAAAGAGTATCACCGAAACATGTTTCGATAATTGGCTTCCACTTGGACTGTTTAAATTGATCACATATTACATCTTCGGTTCATCAAAAACCAGAGAACCAGCTGTTACAACACTAAAATCGTTATTATAATATTAGGCTTCAACCCAAAAATTCCCAATCAACCAAGCCCAGCTCGATTCTCAGAACATTTTTCTATCTCATCGAGTTGGCTGGATAACTGATATGTTTTCAGCCCATTTCAGAAGATTCTCCAACAACAGAATTACAAAATTTTACCTCATCACAGACCAATAGAAACGGATGCTAGCACGCAAAATCATCATCTAATAATGGTGGAACAAATCTACAGCCTTGAAGAGTCTGCTCAAAGACATGACCCACTCTTAGCAGTTTCCCCTGCAAAAAGACGAGCGAAGCGGTCCCAGTCAAAATCTACCATGTCCTTAAGATGACTTATCCAACGCTCATGCATGTCGTAATAATAAAACAACAATAATGACCCTATTGAGTAATCAACATATGGATGGATGGACCAGATTGTGGAGCTAAAAATAATAGATAATAGGGACTGACTGTCAGGACCGTCATTTAAACACAACTTTGGCGTTTAACTGATCTTCACTATAAATGGTTTAAGATGTGGGTGATCCGAACCGTCAAAGTGATAGATATAGATTAAAGTGTAACAGACCCAAAAATGGGGTTTTAGGGAGGTTTACACCATCCGATCTGTGGACTATAATATCAACCATTGTTTGTAGTTTTAATGGCTGATACTAAAGTTCATCAATCGAGAGCACATCCAGTTATCGGCATTTTTCATTGGGTTGGGACATATTCCAATCATAGATTGCCACTGGGGCAATTTAGACTGATCATAGATGAGTGCGACATGGCATAACGATAAATCACACTTTAATGGTGTGAGATAAAAAGTCTAATTTTAATGGTGTAAGATGTCGGTCAGGAGCCATTATCCCTAGATAATAAAGCGGTATTTTATGTTTTGCGAAAATGCAGTCATCAATTTCTCTGGACAGGCTCGCAAAACAACCGTGTACTAAATATGGCATAAAATTTCACTCAAAATGAATGCCTCAAACAAGACGTTTTGTGGTTCAGGCGTGGACTAAACAGTTCACAAATACATACATACATAAATAAATAAATAAATAAATAAATATATATATATATATATATATATATATATATATATATATATATATATATAGGGGAGAGGGAGAGAAGCCTCTTTGGGCTTAAAAGCACAATCATCTCGCGCTCAAACAAGATGTCTCCTCTCAATTTTGGGACGGGCTGAAACAAAACCAATAGGTTTTAAACCATGGTGTACTGAGGACATGACACTGTCAGATTTTTTAGTCATGCACATGCATCATCACGGCTTATTCTTATTTTTTTAATGCATTTTTCAATTGTCTTCTATTTTAGGTATTATAGTCTAATAACGCAGTTTTCAAATAAGAACATTTGACAACAAGACATCTCGAGATGGCATTCTGAAGTCGCCAAGTCCACATTAGCATTGTTCATTGGCAATATCTCGATGAGTAAAATCAGGGCAGCTGCAAAGAGGAGAGAGCTAACAAATGTGGGGGGGGGGGGGGGGGTCTCGTATGAGAAGGCTGGGAAGGGAGTAAATTGGGATCTCATGTGAGTTATGCATCTTTTATCATTGAATGTGTGGACTGAGGAATAAGGTGGCCGCCAAAGCTCTTCTTGTCACCATTCAAGAGACTAAGTGGGGGGCTACTCTTCCAGGTAACAAGTGACAGAGGGGCAGTATTGCTTCTGTTGGCGCCTCAGGAAGGGTCATTGTTTGTGGAATGAGATGTTCCATGATGGTCTGAACAAATCCACTGGTGAGTTTTTGGTATGAGTAAAGTCCAAATGTGGGATAACGGGCCATATGTGATTGTTCTCGGGTGTGGCATGTATGGTCCTAATTTGAACAATCACGGAAGTGGAATGCGGAGGGAGATGAGGGAGGAGTTAACTAGGTTAGGGTTAGGTGGAAGAAGAAGAAGAAGAAGAATAGAGAAGAGGTTTGAGGAAATTAGGGTAGAGTCAAAAATCACACATACCCATTTTCTATATATATATATATATATATATATATATATATATCACTTACAATCTACAATTAACACCTCCAACTATACTCACACACCCCCACAGTTAAATTATATGAACCCATACGTGCACACACAACATCTACTAATAAATTCTTCATGCGCACCAACACTCCCCCTTAAGTTAGTGCATAGATGTCTATCATGCCCAACTTGGAGGAGATATCATCCAAATGCTTTCCACCAACTGCTTTTGTCAAGATGTCAGCCTATTGATCTTCAGTGCTAACTTGAGGGTACTATATTCTTGGGATTCCGCCTTTTCTCTTATAAAGTGAGAAACAACTTCAATGTGTTTAGTTCGCTCATGGTAGACGGGATTTTCTGCTATATTTTTCACTGCTTCATTGTTCCCATATAATAACATTGGCAAATTCACCTTAATACCAAGATCAGCCAAAATGAACCAAATCCATATCCCCTCTCACCTTGGGATATAGCCCTATATTACCCCTCACAGCTAAAATTTGCAACTACATGTTGCTTTTTGCTCTTCCATGTGACAAGGTTACCTCCCAAGAAAGTATAATAGCCCGTGGTCAACCTTCTATCACTCAAGGAACCAGCCCAATTTGCATCTGTAAATACCTCAATATCTAGATGCCCATGATTATTGTAAAGGATTCCTTTTCCGAGACTCCCTTCAAATACTTGATCATCCTATACACAACATCCAAATGTGTAGTCTTTGGAGAGTGCATATATTGGCTCACTACACTAACAACATAGGTTATGTCGGGGCATGTCATAGTTAAGTAGACTAACTTCCCCACTAACCTTTGTACATTCTTGCGTCTTTGAGAACTTCACCATTTTGACTACTAAGTCGATGATTCTGCTCAAGAGAAGTAATTGTAGGCTTGCTGAAAAGTCTCACATTGTGTAAATAGTGGTCCTGACCCACTCTTACTTTCAAGACGCGTTTTGCATGGGTACGGCGGCCAATGTTTCAGGTCGGCGCATACCAAAAACAAATCCTTGAAGGGAAAGAGCTACTGGTGGAACTAGGGACGGTTGGGGGGACCATGTAGAGCCACCCAAAGAGGACAATATCTTGGCATGTGGCCTCGAGGAGTTACAAAATGGAATCAGAGCCGAGGACGGCTCTATTACAAGATGGGGAGAATGAAAAGTCCCACATCGTGTAAATAGTGGTCCTGACCCTGGGGCATAAGTAACGGCCCCACTCTTACTTGCAAGGCGCGTTTTGGGTGGGTACGACGGCTAATGTTTCGGGTCGGCCCATACCAAAAACAAATCTTTGAAGGGAAAGGGCTACTGGTAGAACCAGGGACGGCTGGGGGGACCATGTGGAGCCACCAAAAGAGGGCAATATCTTGGCATGTGGCGTCGGGGCGTTACACTTGCATCCTAGCATCCCTATCTGATGTAACAATTCCATGGTGTATTTCCTCTGCGATAGAGTTATTCCATTTTCGGATCAATCAATCTCAATTCCTAAAAAATATTTTAGGGGGCCCAAGTATTTGATATCAAAGACCTTGCTAAGATAAATCTTCAGTTTGACGATCTCCTCACCATCATCACCAGTCATTATGATATCATCCACATATACTGAGAGGGTAGTAGTACGATTTCCTTCACAAAAGAGGATGATCATAATTACTCCTTTTGAACCCAAATTTCAAGATTGCATTACTAAATTTCTGAAACCACGCCCTTGGGGATTGCTTCAATCCATACATTGATTTTCTGAGCTTGCACACTTTTCCAGTCTCACCCTATTTTACAAAGCCTAGTGGTAGTGTCATATACACTTCCTCCTTCAAATCACCATGAAGGAATGTGTTCGTTACATTTAATTGGTAAAGAGGCCAATCCCTATGAGCAGCAACAGAAAAAAAAACTCTAATGGTATTAGTCTTGGCAACAGGCGCAAAAGTTTCCAGGTAGTCGACTTCTTATGTTTGGATGAACCCCCTTGCACCTAACCTTGTTTTGTACCTCTCAATAGTCCCATCAAGTCTATATTTTACATTATAGACCCACTTGCATCCCACAACTTTCTTTCCTGGAGGAAGATCAACAACTTTGCATGTTTTGTTATGTTCCAATGACTGCATTTCCTATGCTATAGCCTTTGTCCATTCAAGTTGAGATAGGGCTTCAGATACAGTGTTAGGTACATAAATAGAATCCAGAGATGAGATAAAACTGAAATGAGAGGCATATAATCCTTTATAGGAAATGTACTTCTGGATAGGACGTCTAATACCTTTACACTGAGCAATAGGAAGATCAATATCGAAGGAGGGGTCTGTCTCTGGAGAAGGTACATGGTCAGTGGCCTGAGGTGAAGTCTCTACTTGAGGCTCTTCTTGAACTTCTTCTTAGACAACTTCCTGAACTTCTTGGATTACTTCCTAAACTGGTGGTTTTCTAAACCTCTTTCTCACATAGAATTTTCCTTAAAGTGATTTTCCATACTTATCAACTTCACCTTGGGATTGTTGCTCTTCTACAACTCTATCTTTATCAACAACTATGATCTCTTCACCTTGACCTCCTCTCACATCCACAATTGGAAGCATACCAGGGCTCTCCTTCATCCTCACAATACTCTCCCCCCTGAAGAGGACACTGGAAATGTTCTTCTTGAACTTTAGAAAATGGATTATCCTCAAAAAATGTAACATCCATAGTCACTTACCTTTTTGTAGAAACAGGATCATACACCTTGTACCCTTTCTGTGATGGAGGGTACCCAACAAAGATGCATCAAGCTGCTTTGGCACTTAACTTGTCATGGTGAATATTAGGAATGTGGGCAAAATAAAGGCAACTGAAGTTTTTTGGAGGGTTTGGAAAGAGAGGTTGAGCACGAAACAACATGCTTTGTGGAGACTTCCCTTGAAGGAGTGACATGGGCATTCGATTAATGAGGAAACAAGCAGTGCTCTGCACTACTTCAATCCACAAGGTTCTGGGAATATTTCTTCCAATCAATAATGCTCTAACAACTTCCAACAAGTGACGGTTTTTTCTCTCATCAACTCCATTTTGCTTAGGAGTATATGGACATGATCTCTGCCACTCAATAACATGTTGTAGATAAGATTGAAGAAGACTAGAAGAGTATTCTCCTCCATTATCAGACCTAAGGATCTTCAAAGACGCATTAAATTGGTTTTGGATGAGGTTCTGGTACGTAGCGAAGATAGAGGCAACTTCATATTTGGTCTTCATCATGTATAGGGTGGTAAGACGGGTACAATCGTCAATAAATGACACAAAGTAACGAAACCCATAAATATAGGTAACTGGAGAAGGCCCCCACACATCGGAGTGCACAATCTCAAATGGTATACCACTTCTATTACTTCTAGAAGGATATGGAACTCTTGAATGTTTTGTCATTTCACACACTTCATATTTAAAGGGAATGTTGTCAATATCTTTGAATTTTTGTGGGAATACCATTTGCACTCTTTGTAAGGGAGATGCCCACACCTTTCATGCCACAACTCAACCTCCCCAACAACACTAGAGGTTGGGTCAATACTCAATAGGCTTCTGAGTACCTTGCTTTACACTGACCCCTAGTCCTTCAAAAACATAGAGACCTCTTGTAAAGTCCCACATCGTGTAAAGAGTTGTCCTGCCTTGGGGCATAAGTAAAGGCCTCAAACTCACATGTAAGACGTGTTTTGGGCGGGTACGGCGGCCCATACGATTGGTCTACCCATACAAAACACAAAACCTTGAAGGGAAAGGGCTGCTTGTGAGACCAGGGAAGGTTGGTGGGACCAAATGGAACCACCCATAGAGGACGATATCTTGACATATGGAGTCGGGGTGTTACATCTCTACTCTCCAGCCCATGACCAAATTATCTTCCATGTTGACGAATCCTGAAAAACACAATGAGAAGGAAAAAAGGTGGCACTGCAATTTAATGTTTTTGTAAGACTACTAACAGATAGAAGGTTAAGAGTCATTTTCGGAACATATAGGGATGAGTTTAAGGAGAAGGAGAGGAAACCAGCACAATTTTCCCTTTAGTGACAATGGGGACTAGTGAACCATCAGCAACTCGAATGTTACATTGGCTAGGCATAGGAGAAAATGACTGAACCATTAAAGAGGAACTTGTCGTATGATATGCGGCCACAGAGTCAACAATCCACATGGTACTACAAGCACTGGAGACATGAGCAGCTCCAAATGCATTATTCTCATCTTCTAACACATTGAACCGATTTCTAAGCTCTATCACAGAGCATCGTACACCAACAACCACACTAGAAGCACACATGGATGAAATATCACAACACCAGACATAATTGCACTACTGTAACAACATAGGGCCTACACAGGGTTTTCAACGAAAAGTAAAAATTTTGTCCACAACAAATCAGCACCCCGTGTCTACTCAGACATTATATCAAACATCTTCTGTCCCAAAAACAGCACTAAAACTGTATCAAATCTTGCACCAAACAGCGCCAAAACAATACCAAAATTAACATCCACTGTGCACCAAACAGAGGTATACGCCTTCCTTTTTTCACAAATAACTAGGGTACACACCGTAAATAGATCCCACAACCTTCAACGAAGTATTAAAGACTCAGCTGAAATAGAAAACAGATTATATCACTGATTTTCAGGCAACCTTGTGAGTTCCCGGCAGGAATCACACATCTAACAAATCTGGACACTGCCATACTTTATTTCATAAAGAAGCAATAAATCGCATAACAGAAATATGAAGTTCAGATGGATGTGAACAGCGTCAGTCATAGTATAACATCCGATCTGTGGATGTGGAGCTCACATACATCATAGGTTTAGCAGCACGTCAAATTCTTTCGAAAAAAACATCACCAGACTTTATAATCTTAGTAGATTAGGCATTGACACACGTTCTCCTTCAAATTGCTGATGTTCTGGCGCCTCTGATGAGTTTTCCGGCGACCCTACTGAATTTTTCGTCAACCTATAGACGATCCTGATGGCATACCTCCACACATACTGCCTCAAACATACTCTAAGGGCATCGAAAATGGTTTCTGATACAATTTCCACCCCTTATATGCCGCTGTAGATCAGATCCAAGGATCTGTAACGAAACCCTAAGGTTTCAGATGAGCCGATGCAAGTTATGGCTAGAGGAGGAAAACAATACGGATCTCCTACCTCTGGGCCTCAAACAACAACACCACAGAAGGGAAAGTTGGTCGGGACAGTGTTTCGATCAGAACCCTAAAATTTAAGAAGATTCCTGTGAGGTCCGACAGCTCCGGCGATTGCTGACATCAGTGTGACATCAGCAGTTTGTTGGTGACATCTGCTATACTCAAACACCCCCACACTGACATTAAATGAACCCATACACGCACACACACCATCTACTAATAAATTCTTCATGCACACCAACAGGAGGTGTTTACCAGGTGGAACCCGCCATGGGAGGGCTTTAATGTCCCCATGCGGGGTGCTAATCTGGGGCCTCTTGGCAGAGGTTCGACTTGGTGGAAAGGTGTTGGTTTGATGGGCTGAAATGGGGAGATAGTAGCTGAATATTTATGGCACGATGTTTGCTTGGGAGAACAAGTGTTGGCATGCAGGCTTAGCTCTATCTTTAGGCTCGTGGAGGAAAATAATGTGTTGGTGATTAATGTTGCTAAGCTTTCAGGTAATAACCGCTGGTGGGATATAGAGCTCAGAAGAAATTTGAGGGACGAGGAAATGGGGCAGTATTTGGAGCCTTCTTCAGTATCTTCAGGAGGCCATTCGTAACCGTCGAGGTGGTTGATAGGAGAGTGTGGTTGTTGGGAAAGGATAGACACTTGTCAGCCAAATCTTTCTACAATTTTTTACAAAATAAGGACAAAGATAGGGTATGGGAAGGCATTTGGAGGGCCGTTGCTCCTCTAACAGTAGCCCTTTTCGGGTGGACAGTTGCGTGGGAGAGGGTTCCTATTGGCATGCTGAATCGCAGCTAGCTGCTCACAGATAGCTTTGAAGGGTTCACATAATCTTCATAGATGCTCCTCCCCTTGTTGAAGCCCAGTGATCAGCTAAACAACTGAGGTATGGGATTGGGAAATAGATGTAGCATGTGCAATTCGGAGGAGAATGCCAATTGGCTAAGAGGGTGGAGGCTTGGATTCACCATGCTTCTAGTATCTACTGGGGGTGTGTGCCTAAGACTTGTGTTGAAGACCGTAACTGCTGCAGGGCCGCTCCATTCCCTAGGCTGATGAAGAAATTCTTAACTCTGGGGAGTTTCAGTTCCAGTTGTTCGCTGGGCTCTCTGATTAGAATGGAATCAGAGGATATTCCCAAAGGTTCAAAGTGACATCAAAATGGTTATGAAGTCCTATGGACGGTATGGTGGAGTGGGTGGGATTGCGGTGGTGGATGGTCAGGATTCTATGCAGATGGTTAGGGAGGCATGGGAAGCTATGGTCTCTGAGTAGTCTACCCCTGGTTTGGGCTTGTCCCTGCGAGTTTGGGAGGGGAGCTGCCTATTGGGAGTGGTTTTGGGGCAGACCTGGCTCTTCTTTCACCTAGTGTTGGTCCTTGTTTTCTGTTGTCGTAGTGTTTTGGGATTCTACTTGTGGTCTTGTTCCTCGTTGTGCTGAAGGTATGCATTTTTGCTCTTGTTTTTTACAGATTAAAAAAAAAACTCCATGCAGAGTAAAAACGAAAAAGTGCAAAAACAAATATTTCAAAGAGGGGTCGTGGTAAATAGTTGAGTGAATAGAATGAGAAAGAAGGTACTACACTAATGGCTAGACAATGTTTATATAGCAGTATAATTGAAAAGAGATGTATTAGTTCGAAAAGGGAAAGAAAAGAAATACAATAGCAATACCGGAAAGAGCACCTTTATTTACAACTAGGATTCTTTCTCTGCAACCAGGGTTAGCATGTGCGAAAACTGTTGACTGCTTAGAAACAAATGGAGATCGATTCGTCCCTCTCTAATATAAATAGATCTTGAGAACATGGGCCTACCATTAGAAAGTTAGATGTTGATTCCATACCCAACAAATGATTGGAGAACCACATTTGATGATACATCCATGATCATGTTCACTTTTAGGATGTGTGCTGTGTGGAATCAAATTTTGACCATCTAATGGCACGCCCATGATCTCAAGATCCATTGTGTGAAAGATTACAAAGAAAAAGGATCTCCAGTCTCTGATTCAAAGCAGTCAACAATTTTTGTACGTACAAACCTTGGTTGTGAAGAAAGAATCTCTTGTTGCAAATAATCGTACCCTGCAGAAAACTTCCAGAGATTGCAAGTTGCTCCCACGACAACATAGTTCTCCCTATAAAAAAATTCTAGAGGTTGTGTTAAGTATTTAGTTGTCACGGACTTCACGGTCATGCCAAATATAGTATGACTCCCAAAAGTGTATGAGGCCAAGTGATGATATGCGTTAAAGTCAAGATATCTGAAATGTCAAAGTATGGACAAAGTCAAACAGTCAAAGATTTCAACACTTCAAAGATCGCTCAATTAAATTATTTAAAATAAGAGAAGTTTAGCAGTTTCATGAATTTTGAGGAATAGAAATCTGTGAACTATGCAAACCGGCTAGTCAGTCACCAACCGGCTAACCGGTCATCAACTGGCTACCTAGTCAACTAGCGAAGATGACTAGCCAGCTGGTTTTAAGTATTTTTGAAATTTTTCTTTAAATTTTTTATAAGGGTTCTTATGGATTTAAAACTCCTACTCATACGAAAACTCTTATTATTTTTCTTATATAAACAAATTAATTTCGAAAATCTAGTTTACCTCTTCATAATTAATCTTACTTATTTGTCAGAAGAGAACAACCCTTCTTATCCTTTTTGAGAAACGTTTATAAAATAAATACCTTGATCAAAAAGTCTTCTTTTTCTATTTCCTATTAGTGTTTGAGTGCTTGTGGATTCAAGCACGTGATTGCTCGAGAGATACGAGTGTTGATCGTCGTGGGTAATATCAGCGATTGTTTGGAAGCAAATCAGAAGCTTTGAAGGGACGGATCCGGGATTCATTGGTAGGCTTTAAGGTTTGATAGGACTGCTGTCGTGGGATGCATCAATGTGATAGGTATGCATATCATTCGGTACTTTTCTAAGCCCTCGTTAACTTTCTTAGTGAATTTGTTTCTCAGGACGTGGTCCCGTGGTTTTTCCCTGGTTGGGTTTTCCACGTTAAAAATATTGTTTTTTATTTGGTGCTTGCTTATTTAGTTAATTTAAATATTGCCTATCCCCCACCACCCCCCAAAAAAAAAAAAAACTCTACGCTAATCTGTATTTATCTAATCCATAAACGATCTTTCAATTGGTATCAGACTGCAAGTAACTCGAAATAAAAGTTCAACAAACTGAACGCATTTATGGCTTTTTCTGGAAACATGGATTTTCCAGAGAAGGTGCTTCAATCACAAATCCGCCTTTTTTTATGGAAATAATTATCCCTACTAGAAAGCAATGATGTTTTAGACTCTAGAGTCTGGTATTCTATTGAGGATGGATATGCTCCTCCTACTGAACAAATTACTAATGAAGGAGTTACTATTGTCCAACTTAAACCTAGACCCATATGGTCTCAGGAAGATTACAATAATGACAGCAATAATTCTAAAGCTCTCAATGCTCTTTTTGGTGTTGTTACTGCTACTGAGTTTCATAGAATAAGTTCATATATTACTGCTAGGGATGCAAGGAAAATTCTTGAAACATGCTATGAAGGTACCCCTCAAGTTAAGATGGCTAAGCTTCAGATACTTACCTCTCAATTTGAAAATCTTAGAATGAATGAAGATGAAAATTTTCCTGAATTTTTTGTTCGTTTAAATAATATAGTAAATGGATCATTTATCTTAGGAGAACCTATTCCTAACTCTAAAATTATTCGCAAAATTCTTAGATCTCTTCCTAAACGTTTCATATCCAAAATTAATGCTATTGTGGAAAGCAAGAATGTTGATACCATGAATTTAGATGAACTTGTAGGATCTCTTCAAACCTATGAATATGAAATTCAGGTTGACACTTGACAGTAATTCTAAAGGAATAGCTCTTAGGTCTTCTAAAACAGAAGAAGACTTTTGACTCGGACTGTGAAGAAGTTGATGAAGAAGAAATTGCTCTATTTCTTAAAAAATATCGTAGATTTCTTAAGATAGAAAATAAGTTTATTAAATTTTATAACAAACAAAAACCCTTTGATAAAGGTAGTAATCTAAAATCCTTTGACAAAAAAAAGAAAGAATCAACTAAAGAACTTTAATGTTTTAAGTGTAAGGGTTTGGACACTTTGCAAATGATTGTCCTAACAAGAAGTCAAAAGATAAGAATGAATCTAGAGCTATGGCTGTTACTTGGGAGGACGAGGGTCATATTTCTGATACCACTTCGGAATCTGATTTAGATCAATCAGGATTCAGGGCTTTCGTAGTATCTATTCATGACGAAACCGAACAAAATTTAAAGAGCCCAAAAATTGAGGATATTCCATCGGATGAAGATCAAGATGTTGAGGATATGTCTGTTGCGTTTCGCAAAATGTATAAAGATTGTATTAAACTTACAAAAGAAAGCATGTCCTTAACTAAAGAAATTGGAGATATTAAGAAGGCTAATGATTGTCTTGAATCCTAAAGATCAAATCCCTTAATTATTATTTGGAGAATGAAATAAAAGGTTTAAAGGATAAAATAAATTTTCTAGAAGTATAGTGTCATGAGAAACCTGAAAGTTTCAAATCAGTAGCACTTGAAAGAGAACAACTTAAAACGGAACTGAACTCATCTTCAAATAAATTTCAAGGATTCCGTAATCGCGATGAAAAGCTTCAGAAATTACTCGGGGTAGGAAAAAGAGCTGGGGATTTAAGTGGTTTAGGATATGACTCACAATCTATCAGGAAAAATAAAAAAACTGGTAATCCAAATGTAAAAATCAAGGAGGTTAACTATCTCTAAGTACACAAGAAATTGGGTACCCACGTACAGTTATATAAGAGAAACCTAAGTCAATGATAAAACGCCCTACATGTTACTACTGTGGTAAACAAGGACACATGAATGCCCACTGTAGACACAGAAAAAGGCACTTATACCAGAAAGTGAGCATCAAACCCAAAAGAAATTCTGAAAATGAATTGATCACTTTGAAGAAACAAATTAACAACATCACGAAAATGCTAAATAATCATCAAAAATAGTGGAATATAAGTCTTCATAAACATCAGCGGTTTGAAACTAAAACTAGAATGAGAAACAGAAGTTACAATGCCCAACCTCAACTCACTCAATAATGGTTTAAAAAGGGTAATTTAAAGGCCTTAGTTGTTCACACTGCTCTTAGAGCTAGCAACAAATCAAAGTCGTACCTTGATAGTGGTTGTTCTAGACACATGACAGGAAATAGAACCCTATTTACTCATCTTGATAAATTTGTTGATGGGAGTGTAACTTTCGGAAATGGAAGAAGTTCTAAAACCATTGATAAAGGATCAGTGAGTGCACCTGATTGTTCTAAACTAAATAATGTTCTACATGTTGAACTGAAAGCAAATTTAATAAGTATTCAGTCAATTCTGTGATGAGGGACTTGTCATACACTTCACCAAAACTGGTTGCACAGTAAATGATACAAAAGGAAAGTGTGTTCTTGAAGGCCTACGCACCAGTGATAATTGCTATTCTTTTAATACTCCTCGGGATTGATGCTTACCAACTAAAATTGCAGAGACGGATCTGTGACATCGACATCTTGGGCACATGAATAATATAGATCTATTAAATTGTCCAAAAGACTAATAGTAAAAGGATTGCCTAAACTCGAAAAACCCACTGAAGCTATATGCGGTCCTTGTCAGCTAGGAAAACAGAAAAGAGTATCTCATAAAAAGGTGACTACACAAACCTCATCTAGGATACTCGAGCTCATTCACTTTGACCTAGTTAGACCTATGCAGGTTATTAGCTTTGGAGGAAAGAAATATATTCTTGTTATGGTAGATGATCTCTCCAGATATGCATGAGTTGCTTTCATAAGAGAAAAATCTAGATGCTTTTGATGAATTATCAACCATCTATAAAAGAGCCCAAACAGAAACTGGAAAATGCATCATCCATATTCGCAGTGATAGGGGTAGAGAGTTTGATAATTCTAAATTTGTTGAATTTTGTAAGGAATGTGGAATCAAACAAGAGTTCTCTGCACGACATACTCCACAACAAAATGGAGTTGTTGAAAGAAAGAATCGTGTTCTCCAAGAGATGGCCCATGTCATAATTAATTCTACACAAATTGCAAAAAATTTATGGGCAGAAGCAATCACCACTGCTTGCAAACAAGAGTTCTCCTGAAGATGCATGAAGGAGTACTAAGAACTAGTACAAACAGTTCTACATTCTATAGGTGACCATTCGAAAACTTGATCAACATGAAACCCTTTTGATCAGAGTTTTGGTAGTATGAAAAACACAATTACTTGGGTCGTAACAAGTGCATCCTTTAAAAAAGACCAAATGGTGGGCGGTGGGCGGTGGGCGGTGGGCGGTGGGCGGTGGGCGGGTGGTGGTACAGAAGGGGGATTGGTTTTGCAACGGATGCGGGAACCTTAATTTCCGACGACGGATCTGGTGTCACGCTAGAGGGTGTGATGCCCATTGGAGCATGGGAGTTACCATCTCGAATTGCCTGAGCGTCAACACCGGCGCCAGAGGAAGGCTGCGGGGTGACAGGCAGACGACTATCTCAGCGCATCAGCGAAGAGATCTTCATAACAGATGGTATATTGCGGGGAAGAAGTTCAAGAGGGCTAATCAGTTGTTTCATTCCAAGGACGGTAAAATGGAGTGGCATAAGAGGCAGAATGCTGCCGGAGTTCGGAGGGAGGAGTGCGTGCCTGATGCGCACTGGAAGGACCAGCGGTTGGGAGAACAGCCTACAACTCAGATACGGTTATCGGATGCCGATGGGCCCAGCCAACTATCAGAATCTTTTCCGTTGGTTGTTAATGGCGATATTTATGACAACAATAAAATCCACAGCCACAAGAGGAAGATTTTGCTATATTTCTATAGGCCTACTGTTAGTTACAAAGAAAACCAGATTTACATTAAAGAGGCCTTAAGCCGGTTGGTCGGCAACCTTTACAAAATGGGGAGTACACTAGCAAAGATATCTTCGGATTGCTTTCTGTTAAGCTTCGCTAATGACGCATATCAGGTAGTCGAGTTTTTGCACAAGGTAGGGAGGGACGACACGTTGAGGGGACGAGGAGGCCCGCTTCGTGCGCTGGGAGGAAGATTTCTACATGACATCGCAGCAAAATGGGGAGAGCGACATCTGGATACGCATTCATGGGCTACCGCCTCATGCTTGGACCAACGAGGACCTCAGCGGTATTGGAAGAAGGTGCGGGACTTTCATCGGGACCGATCCTTCCACAGCAGCAGGGGAGGATATCCGCTTCGCGAGGATAGCAGTGCGCTCCGAAGACGCTTCCAGGATACCTCGAAGGGGAGATGTCCTCGTTAATGGATGCCGCTACTAGTGTTGGTTCGAACTGGAGTGGGCTAAAGGGATACTGACGGCTGATAACGGCAAAGTACGAGCCAATGGGATAAGGTCCGGTGGATGTACAAGATCCGGCGATCCGACGGAACAAAGTTCTCTGTGAGAACGGCAGGGTTAATGGGAAAGGGGAAAGACGGGATACGCCGGAGTTCCCACAACTCAATCGCGTGCGAGTCGGGCTCCATTCCGAGCAGATTCTGGTTTCGGTAGCGGATCGCCCCGCCGAGGAGGCCGTAGGCAAACTCGAACACACATGGCATTACCTGATGGATCAATCTGATTGGATGGTATTGGACCGCTGGAAGAAGGTGTTTTCCGAGGAGCAATTGACCTGTCGAGGACAAGGTAGGCTTTATAGACACCTCGTGGAAGATCCGACGGTGCTGAGGACTCCAAAGTAGTTGGCAGCATCGAGTAATGAGGTCTATGCTCAGAGGAATGGGACGAAGGGACGTCTCGAAGACTTTTCTCCTCTTGAGGAGGGAGCATTTAAGGAAGCTGAAAGATTATCTACAAGTGGAGGGCTCATCAACTTTAGCGCTGATCTTGGACTCTCCGGCACGTGCCTTATTAATGGAAAGGTGGCTGCTTTAAAGACTAATGGACCGAATTTAATGTCCGCTGGAGGTGGGATAGGCACAACACGTGGGATACATGTGGACAACTATGACATGTGAAAGGGTGATGCGTTGCTTTCTAGTAATGGTTTGTCGGCGTCAAATTCAATGTCTAGTACGCATTCGAGGAATAGGAATAAGACACTTGTCAAGGCCAATTGTACTTCCTTAACTTGCGATGAACTTTCTAGAACGACGGGTGCACTCGCTGATGTGGCGTCATGCTCTCGTGTGTGAAACAGTCGCCTCCAACGAAGTTCGGGCTGTTGGACCATGTCGCCACTTATCTCCAGGGACCATGGAGCCGCCAACCGGATCATGGCCCTATCTCGATACTGCTATCTTGCCCGGGTCCTTTTGTGGGCCTCTGTTTAAAGAGCAAACGGTTTCGCAACTTGGGCCTATTGGGCCTGGGCCACTTTCCTGTTTTTCTAATTTGTCTGTGGGTTCTGTGTGCAGTTGTAGCAGAACCTTGAGCAGGCCCAAGCATAAGTGATACCTCCCACTGCACCAGGTACCTCCGAAGAAGGAGAAGCAAAGCAGGGACCACCGTAACAGTGCCAGTTCGAACTCGATTGAACCATTCTCATCGGAAGGTGAGCCGGTGGTAGCTTCCAAGGTTCGGGTTGAGGGGTCAGAAGGGGAAAGCCTGGTAACTCTTGGGGAAAGCTTAGGGGTGTCTTTTTCTAGTCCTCGGCATGAGTTGGTCAAAGTTTACCCGAAGATTTTAGAGAAGAGCCAGAGGTGATTCGAGGTTGACAGAAATAGCGGAACTAAGGGCAAGGCGAGATCTAAATGGGGTTTGTTCTACGTCGAGCATAAGAGGGGACTTCGAAGATCTAAAGGGAAAAACAAGCGGGCTTGGGATCATGGCTCCCCCTACGGGACCCCGCAGGAGAGGTGTTAGTGGGGTTGATCTCGTGGGCAGTTCTTCTATCTTTAGTGTTAATGTTGTTTCTCAGCTGAAATGTGAAAGGTTTGGGTCATAGGGACAAAAGGTCCCTATTGAAGTCTTTCATCAAAAGGCAAAGAGTTGAAGTCATAGGATTGCAGGAAACTAAATGGGATTTGGCGATTGAGCCTTTGGTTCACTCGGTTATCGGTGATTCATTGTCGGATTGGCTCACCATTGAAGTGATAGGCAGCAGGGGCGGGGTGCTTCTTGCGTGGGACGCTAAGGTCTTCAAATTGGTCGATTCCGAGATGGATACCTACGTGATTGTTACTCTGCTGAAGGATATTAGGAATGGAAATCAGTGGATGGCAATTACAATTTACGGTTCGACAGTGAATTGTCTAAGGCGGGAGTTTTTCTTAGAACTAAGTGCTATTACGAATAGATGGGACTCTTCGATCTGTGTGTGTGTGTGTGTTGGGGGGGGGGGGGGGGGGATTTTAACACCCTCTATTTGGTGGGGGTAAAAAAAATGCGGGGCAGATCGACCTCACGGCGAAGGATCTCTTCGTTGAATACATTTCGCAAGGAGCTCTCTTCAATATGGGTATGGCTAGGGGCGTTTCACCTGGTCAAATGGTCAGGATGCTCCAATCTTTTGCAGATTAGACAGATTCTTATGTGGGATGGAATTTCTGGATATGATGCCTAATGCTTCGGTGCAAATTCGGCACACTACTATTTCGGATCATCAGTCGATTGTGCTTTGTGGTCCCGATCGCGCCTCTCTGGGACTCTTTCAGGGGCCTTTTAGATTCGTGAATGCTTGGCTGCGGGACGACAATTTCAATCAAAAGGCTGGTGGAATCACGGCAGCATTGTGGACACACCATCCTTTATTTTTACTTCGAAGCTGAAACAGTTGAAAACTCAGATAAAGTCATGGAACAGGGAGAGGGCTGGGGCGGCTTAAGGATGGCCTCTTGGGGGAAATCGCGATTCTCGATCGCTTGGAAGAAGGCGGTCCGCTATCTGAGGAGGACAAAGGGGTCAAGTTAGCTCTGAAAGAAGCTTATAACTCGAAAGTGCTAGAAGAAGAACAAATTTGGCGGCAAAAAGCAAAGGCCCATTGGCTACACGAGGGTGACGGCAATACGAAATTCTTTCACGCAGTAGCGAATGGCAGGCGAATCCATAATTGAATAGCGAGTATTGAGATCAATGGGGTCAGGTACACGGAAGACAACATTGTGCAAGTGAAAATTGTTCAGTTTTATAAGGGGCTATATGCCTCGGAAGGGGTGGGCGAACCATCTCTGGAGGGTATCAATTTCAAATCGATCGATGCGAAAAAGGCGGCGCACCTAGAAAGGATGCTCAGGGAGGAGGAAGTGAAGGAAGCGTTGGTGAAGCTGGGGAGTGACAAGTCTCCTGGCCCGGACGGCTTTACAATTGAGTTCTTCAGATCGGCCTGGCATATCAAAGGTGTGGACTTTATGGCTTTTCTGGGGGAGTTCCATGCCTTTGGCACATTGGCTAAAAGTATTAACTCTTCGTTCATTGCCCTCATTCCGAAGTGCGCAGGGGGCAGCGACATTGCCGGTTTACGCTCGATCAGCCTAACGAGGTGTACCTACAAGATTGTGGCGAAGGTGCTGGCTATGCGCCTCAGGGAGGGTAATTAGCTCCCTAATTTCTAATGTTCAAGGAGCTTTTATCCCTGGCAGACAACTTTTAGATATTGTTGTTACGGCAATGGAAACTATCGACTCGGTTAAAAAGCGGAAGGAAAAGGGTTGGGTTTTCAAGATCAATATGGAAAAGGCCTATGACAGGGTGCACTAGGATTTCCTCGATTACATGTTGTCTCGAATGAGCTTCGGGGAGGTGTGGAGAAAGTGGCTGAAGGGATGTTACGTGTCGGGGAGGTTTTCAATCTTGATTAATGGGGTGTCGCACGGGTATTTCAGAAGTATGAGAGGGCTAATACAAGGTTGCCCGCTTTCTCCTATGTTATTTAACATAGTTGGGGAGGCGCTGCATAGATTATTTGTGAGGGCGGAAGAGCTTAACCTCATTTCGGACTTCACAGTGGCAGACAATGGTATATCGATCTCTCACTTGCAATATGCCGATGATATTGTGGTTTTTTGTAATGGAAGTCGAGGGGATTCGAACGTGAAGACAGTTACCAATATTTTGGTCCTCTTTCAAGGTGTGTCTGGCCAGAAGGCCAATCTTCATAAGTCCAGCTTGGTTGGAATCAATATCGCCAATGAGGAAACTGAGAAAGTGGTTGCGGGGGTGGGATGTAGGAAGGATACTCTGCCCGTCTCTTATTTAGGGATACCTCTAGGTATTGGTAAGTGTAGAGCGAGAAGTTGGGAGGGGCTAGTGCAGAGATTCCAAAAGAGGTTGGCTACGTGGAAGAGCAAATAGCTTAGCAACGGGGGACGGCTAACGCTCATTAATTCCACTCTTGCTTCCGTGCCCGTTTTCTTGATGTCCATATTCAGGGCCCCGGTCATTATCACGAAGAAACTTGATAAAATTATGCGGGACTTTTTGTGGAATAGCAATGGGGACCATAAGAAGTTTCACCTCGTAAACTGGGCAGAGTGTTGTGATCACAAAGATAAAGGGGGTTTAGGTATCCGGAGGCTTCGGCTTGTTAATTCCGCAATCCTAGGGGAAAATGGCTTTGGAGGATAGGGGAAGGTAGCGAAAGGGATAAGCTTTGGTGGCAGCTGGTTTCCAATAAGTATGGGGTGTCGAGCGAACCATGGCACTACAATTTCAGGGCGAATATCGAGTCGGCATGGTGGAAAGAGGTGACGCTTTGCGCGAGTTTCATTCATAATGGCTCAAGGTACAGCTAGGGTGATGGTCAACGGATCCGGTTCTGGAAGGACAAGTGGGTGGGTGACCAACAACTTCAATTCAAGTTCCCTTCGGTTTATATGCTCTCTGACGACAAGGAAGCGGTCATCAGCCACTTCTCGCAGTTGGTGCAGGGATCTTGGGTTTGGAATATCTCAACTCGTCGCGGCCTCACACAGTGGGAACTCGATGAATTCAAGAACCTTATGTGCCTTTTAAGGGGACGGATTCCAAACGACAGCAATAGGGATCATAGGCTCTAGAAGCATTTCGCTAAAGGGACTTTCTCCACCAAATCGTTATACAATCAGATTTTGAAGGCGGAGAAGATCAGCAACGGCGGTAGGTGGTGGGCTGGGTTTTGGAGAATCAAGATTCCACCGAAAATCAAATTCTTCTCGTCATCTGTGGTGCAGGGAAGAACCCTGACTCGGGACCAGCTGGTGAGGAGGAACATACCAATCAGAAATGAATGTCTTCTTTGCATGAGAGAGAGCGAATCGGCAGCGCATATCCTCCTCCATTGCTCTGTTGCGAGTATTATTTGGTATAAGATTCTTGGGTTCTTCAATGTCTCCTGGGCCATGCCGGAAGGGCAGGCTCAATTGATGGAAATGTGGAAGGGTGCGGAGGTGGATAGGCTCCAGAAGGAGCTGTGGCCGGTGACGGTCTACCGGATTTTCTGGGCTATCTGGATCGAGAGGAATAGTAGAATCTTTAAAAGAAGGGCTAAACCGATGGGGATGGTTATTCATCATATACGGGACTTGGTTGTTAGCTGGAATGTCATTCATAAGTCTGACTTTGAGGAAGGGATGCAGCACTTCCTGCTACTATGGGACGGCTGAGCTGGTTGAGAGTCTCCGGTGTGGGTCTAGTGGTGGTGCTGGTTGGGGGTTTCGCTTTGCGGCCTTGCTCGGGTTCCCGGGTGAATCTTTTGGGGGGGTTTCTTTTTGGGTAGTGTCTTACCACCCACCAAGGTATGTCTTTTACTTCTTTTTAATATAATAGTTTTGGTACCGCTTCACAAAAAAAAAAAAAAATGGAGAGAAAGAAAACCGAACGTTCAGTATTTTCGTGTCTTCAGGAGTTGCTGTTTCATTCTTCGAGATAGAGGAAACTTGGGAAATTTTGATTCTAAGAGTGATAAGGTATATTTCTTGGTTATTCTACTAACAGTAGAGCATACCGGTGTTTTAATAAAAGAACACATACTGTTATAGAATCTGTAAATGTATTGTAGTTGTTGATTATGTAACATCTAATCCGATAACCAACAACGATGATCATGATGATTTAACCAATTCTTCTCAAATTATTAAGAACACATCTAATCTAAACAAAAATGAAGATAATCAGTAAGATAATGAGAAGGAAGTAATTAAGGACATAGAAGATGAAAGTGACTCAGGTAGTGATCAGGAACCCGAAAAAGCAGATACTTCTAAAGAAGAAAATATTGAAAGCTCAACTATTCAAATATCCAAAAGACCTACTTATAGAAGAGATATGAAAAATCATTCTTCAAGCGATATTATTGGAGACCCAAAAGCTGGGATGCAATTGAGACACAAAGTCAGGACATAGCCTTCTTTATCTGTTATACATCCACTATTGAACGCAAAAACATAAAGGAAGCTCTTCTTGAGGAGTATTGGATTGTTGCTATGCAAGAAGAACTAAATCAGTTCAAGAAAAATGAAGTTTGGGAGATGGTACCAAGATCTCCTAGCATTCCTATCATTGGAACAAAGTGGGTATTTAAAAATAAAACTGATGAACATGGGAATGTTTTTAGAAACAAAGCTAGACTTGTTGCTCAAGGTTACACTCAAGTAGAAGGGATTGATTGCTTTTGCTCTTGTAGCTAGATTAGAGTCAATTAGTTTTCTTCTATCAATGGCATGTTTCTTAAAATTCAAACTCTATCAAATGGATGTGAAGAGTGGCCTTTTGAATGGCTCTCTCTGAAGAAGTTTATGTTGAACAACCTAAAGGTTTTTGAGGACCCACATCATTCTGGTTATGTTTACAAGCATCAAAAGGCAATGCATGCTCTGAAACAAGCGCCACGTGCTTGGTACGATAGGTTAACCAAGTTTCTCATTTCAAAAGGTTGTCAACGTGGAAGTGTTGATAAAACTTTGTTTATTCAACAAGAAAATGAGCACATAATTATTGCTCAAGTATATGTTGATGATATTATTTTTGGTTCTACTCTTTATTCACTTGCTCATGATTTTGCGCAATTAGTGAAATCTGAATTTGAAATGTCTATGATTGGTGAACTAAATAATTTTCTTGGGTTACAAATTGTTCAACGTTCATCTGGTATTTTTATTTCTCAACACAAATATGCTAAGAATCTAGTTGAAAATTTTGGATTATCACATGCTAAACATGCCTGTACTCCTATGAGTACCACCACTAAACTTAATAAAGATGCATCAGGTAAAGTTGTTGATGAAACTCTTTATCGTAGCATGATTGGAAGTTTATTATATCTTACTACTACTCAACCTGACATCACGTTCAGTGTTGGAGTTTGTGCACGTTATCAATTCAAACCAAAAGAGTCTCATGTTATATGTGTGAAAAGAATCATCAGATGTGTTAGTGGTACATCTAGCTTTGGTATTTGGTATCCTCTAGATACAAATATACAAATAACAGGTTATATACAAATAACATGTTATTCCGATACCGAGTGGGTAGGAAATTCTGATGATAGAAAAAGTACCAGTGGTGGATGCTTTTACATAGGAAATAATAGTCTCATGGCTCAGTAAGAAACAAGCCTCCATATCTCTTTCTACTGCTGAAGCTGAATATATCGTAGCTAGTAGTAGCTACACTCAATTACTTTGGATGAAGCAAATGCTTCGAGATTATGGTTTTATTTAGGATACTATGACCCTATTTTATGATAATAAGAGTGCTATAGATATCTCTAAAAATCATGTTCAACATTCTAGAACCAGGCATATTGATATTCGTCATCATTTCATTCGTGCACTCGTTGAAGACAAAATTATTGTTCTTGTCTTCCGGTCTTCAGTTAGCTGATATTCTTACCAAACCTTTGGATTCAATAAAATTGGAAAATCTTAGAAAAATCCATAGGGATGTGCTCAATAAAATAAATTTGTCTTCGTCTTGTAAATTATTTTATAAATAAATAAATAGAAAATTTGAAAATTAATTAAAATATATATATGTCTATATTATTTTTTTATTTGCTTTATTTTCGGTTATTCTAAGTTGAGGCATGTATGAAAAATTTTCTATCAACAATTAAATTATGCAGATGTATTTTAAATTATTCATAGAATAAAGTTATATCTCAGCTTGATGATTGATGCATAAATTTTTAAATTATTGAATTAGTCTTTGTTGGTGAACCATAAAATATAGATTTTTCGATAAAAAGGTATTTTTCCTTAGCCTTTTGAGCCAAAATATTTCTTTCTATGGAAAAGGGCTACACAGATAACTCGTGTGAAAGCCGTCACTAAGTGGACGATGAAAATGGCTACAGAGTCGAGTAGAGTGAAAGTCATCGCTTGAAAAGTTGAAAAAGAAGAAAGAGAAAAACAGTTGAAAAGAAATATCATTGCATAGGATTGAAAAAGATATGAAAAGAGAAATAATTATGCGAAAGGGGCTACCTACTCATAACTGGTGTGAAAGCTGCCATTCTCTAAATTGGGTTGAAGTTCGGGTTTGTCCGCCTTACAATATGGGGTTCATGTTCAAATTGGGTTAAAAACTTCAAAAACCATGTTAGCCTTGGTGAAAATTATAACATATAGCATATTAAAGGAAGATGACGTTATGCAAAAATATTTCTCTGTATTTTCCCTTACACTTCATTACTAATCTATTAATAAATTTTTATGTTATGTTATCCAACAAAATTAAGTTTATATAATGATAAAAATTATGTTGAAAATTATTTAAGCTAATATATAATTTACTTATAAGAAAAAATTTCACGCATATGGATGGTAGATTGTGATAATTAATTTAAATACATGCCCCAATTTATAAGCCTTTCAAAATTTCTTACAACTTATGGTGAATAATTTTAATATCTCCAAATTTATCTCGAAAACTTTTAATTTATCGCATAATTTTCATTTGATCGTACGAATTTCTCGAATTTTCGATTTCTCCTAGTAATTAAATCTCATTTCAAAATATTTTTATCATAATAAGTTTTTTTTTTTTTTTTAAATATCTGTAACGGCACGAAATTGTATTAATAAAGAGCGAGGCGCTGAGAAAAAGCAAAACAAACCGCCCTGACCAGAAGCAACTTACGACACCCATCTGGCTGGCTGCAAAGCAAGAAACACTATCGAAAGGACAAAAAAAAAAAACGAAAAAAGGGGAGGGGGGTGGATAGAGGAGAAACTCCATTTAAACTAACCCGGGTCCCACACAAGAGGTCCCCCACCAGGCCCCTCCATGTCCAAAGCAACCCAGCAACACATAAGGTCCCAGATATTCTTCAAAACTGGCCCGATAGGGTGCCGTCTCCAATTGAAAATGCGGGCATTTCTCTCAAGCCAAATGCTCCATATCACGGCAAAGAAACTGGTCCTCCAGAAGGCCCCCATCTGACCCTCGAAGTTGATTCCGAACCACGCCAAAAACTGTTGAGAGACATTTCCAGAGGTAGCCCATGCCATATCGAATGACTTGAGGATAACCCCTCAAAATTTTCATTGTTTTAGTATTTCCTTTTCTCAAAAAGCCTGAAAATCGGGTAGGTTACCACATAAATATCGCTTGCATGTGTAACTGGCCAACCGGTTACCTTAATCGGTCAACTGATCTGAGCAGGGTACCTGAAGGGTCGGAAGGCGAGCTCTAGACATTCAATTTTTTGTGTTCAAAATATGTGCCACGCGGCGAATCGGTCAACCAGTCAGTCGGTTTCAGCACAACAGTCAATAAACGCCTAGCATATGAGATACCCAAGGCTATCATGTGTGCCACGTGTTCAAACGGTCAGCCGGTAAACTGAACCGGTTAACCGAGTCCATTTCCTGCGAAATCCACACGCATAGTGTGTTTCTTTCTTGGTTTTAAATGCTGCCATGTCTCTCACTGGCCAACCAGTCAACTCCACTGGTCAGTCGGTAAGTAAAAGCACACTTATAGTGCTTTCATTCTTTCGATGACTGGTCAGTGAAACCAGCTAACCGGTTACTCGAGAGAAACTCTATATATTCACTTCTTTTTTTCTCTTTTCTTCTCACATTTTCCACATTTTTCTACTAGGTTCATCTTCTCTTCTCTTAATCAGCATTGCATCGAGTTCTCGTCGACAACATCCTGGTCGACACAATCAAGATCTCTTCCCTGATATTCATGCCCAAGCAAGATTCTTCAACATTTTTTAAGGAAATGCCATCGTTGTGGAGAGAAAAATTCTTCTCCCTATTCTTCGAGCGTTTGGCTTACTCGAATACTTCATCAATCCACAACGTAAATGGTGCCGTCTTCTCAACATCAATAGAGACGCCTATCCTGATCTCGTTCGATATTTTTATTCGAATGTTAAAGACTACAACGACGCAAACCGAACCGATACTTAGCCTCGTGGGTGAAGGGGGAAATCATCCACATCACCCCACTTAACGATCTCAGAGATTCTCCACATTCCCATCAATCCTCATATGGACCTATGGCTAGGTCCAGATCAACATGCGATTGGAGACCAACAACACTTGGTTATGGATCTCCTTTGTGTTCAACAGGGCATCAAATACCACAACGCTGCCCTACGCGCCAAAGTTCTTCATAAGAAGTTCCGACTGCTTCATTCTTTTTGGAACTCTCTTACCGAGGATCAGTAAGAAGGATCAGGTATATTGGGAACAATTTTACCTAATGTACTTGATAGCCACTGGCGCTCAGATCTGTCCTTCAACTATTATTTTTCTACATATTTTAGGGAAGGCAGTTTCTGACACAAAAGTTGGAGCTCTTCCGTTACCAACTCTGCTTAGTTACATACTTGTCCCTAGAGTAGGGAAATCTGGAATACGTGCCAATATACCACAGAGATTTAAGCTCCATGTTGTCAAGCGAATTCTGGGGATCGCTGAAGATCGTCCAGTGACTATTAGGGATCTTGATGATGGTGTTTCTGGAGATGAGGATGAGGATAATGAAGAAGGAGAAGGTCCTGAAGGTGTTGATCCTGCTCGCCAGGATGATGTACAATTTCACGTTGGACAGCTTCCTGATCTTCATGGTGCTGTGAATACCTTACAGAGGGATGTTTCTGTCTTACGACAAGACATGTCTTCTATTAAAAGGGATTTATCAACCATTAGAAGAGGGCATCCATCGGCTAAATAAGTACCTTGATCATCAAGGTGCAGACGAAGCATCTCCTTCACCATAAAGGGCCACCCTCGGCATACCTACTCAGTATCCACAACCCTTGGGATTGAAGAACATCATTATCATGCCCAACTTTTCCTTCATCAATTATAAATTACCAGGATCTGCAACTTCCATTCATTTAGTCCTACTATTTTCGCTGCTCCATCGCCTTTACTTTTAGCATTTTTACTTTATGGAGTTGTATTTTTCCTTTTAGCATTTCTACTTTCTGAATGTTTGCTACCAAAATATTGTACAAGGATATGATATTAATGAAATATTTTATTATCTCTATCGCTTTATTGCTAAAATATTCATTATTGTTTATATTTGTCACATTCATTACCAAAAAAAGAGGGAGAGAAAAAGAAAAGAGAGGGAGCGAGATACTAATGTTGCAAATTGAGTGTTCATGCAGGTAAAGCATAGATGGAGAAATTTCTTTATCAAGAATATAATTCACTCTTGGCCTTACATTTAGGGGTGGTTGAGTCCAATGTATTTTTTTATTATTGCATATAGATTGGATGTATTAGGGTTACAACTAAAAATGTAATTTTCTTTGCTTTTAAAGTCCATGTATATTTTGTTTTTGTTATGACCTGTGACAAAGGGGGAGATTGTTAAGTATTTAGTTGTCCTGGTCATGCCAAATATAGTATAACTCTCAAAAGTGTATGAGGCCAAGTGATGATATGCGTTAAAGTCAAGATATCTGAAAATTCAAAGTACGCACAAAGTAAAAAAAGTTGAAGATTTCAACGCTCCAAAGATCGCTCGGTTAAATTATTTAAAATAAAAGAAGTATAGCAGTTTCACAGATTTCGAGGCATAGAAATCTGTGAACTGTGCTAACCGGTCACCAACCGGCTAACCGGTTAAGATGACCGGCCAGCCGGTTTAAAGTATTTTCAGAATTTTTCTTTTGATTTTTTATAAGAGTTCTTATGGATTTAAAACTCCTACTTATACGAAAACTCTTATTATTTCTTTTATATAAACAAATTACTTTCGGAAATCTGGTTTACCTCTTCATAATTAATCTTAATTATTTTTCAGAAGAGAAGAACCCTTCATATCCTTTTTGAGAAACTTTTATAAACTAAATACCTTGATCAAAAAGGCTTCTTTTTCTATTTCCTATTACTGTTTGAGTGCTTGTGGATTCAAGCACATGACTGCTCGAGAGATTCGAGTGTTTGATCACCATGGGTAATATCAGCGATTGTTTGGAAGCAAATCAGATGCGCTTTGAAGGGACGGATCCAGGATTCGTTGGTAGGCTTTAAGGTTTGATAGGATTGTTGCCGTGAGATGCATCAATGTGGTAGGTCTGCATATCATTCGGTACTTTTGTAAGTCCTCATTAACTTTTTTAGCGGATTTGTTTCTCTGGACATGGTCCCATGGTTTTTCCCTGGTTGGGTTTTCCACGTTAAAAATATCGTGCATTGTGTTATTGCTTTTTATTTGGTGCTTGCTTATTTAGTTAATTTAAAAATTACCTATCCCCCCCCCCCCCCTCCCTCCTCTAGTCTAATCTGTGTTTATCTAATCCATAATAGATCTTTCAGGTTGCGAGCTGCTCCCGCAACAACATAGTTTTCCAACGACAAGGCTAATTTCATTCAGAAACCTAGTTTCAACAAGTGGGGGAAGAGAAGGAAGAAGAGCAAAGAACCACGAAAATGATGTGGTAATACTTATGAAGTAGCCCTATGTGTTCCGCCAATTTAACCATACAATCAAAAGATGAGAAAAGAAACAGCTCGAGAAAAATACATCCTTCCTTCATTTTCTACCTAATGTACTACTTTATTGTTTACCTGGATCTGAAAGTGGATAGAAAAGCATTTAAGGTATTAATATTGAAATAAATACCATCAAAGGTTTGATACAAATATATAGGATAACAAGTTTGAAAATAGACTCAGAATATACCATTCATGTGCCAAATGAAAACATCAATTCGGTGATTATGCATTATAGAGGCATCTATGCAGTTGTAGGAACATTTTATAATTCAAGAAAAATATATAGGAAAGTAGTTTTACCTCATCAAATGCTGGACCAATAATTTGAAGACCGACAGGAAGACCAGCAGGTCCACCATCAACAAAACCACATGGCACTACCAACGCAGGCAGCCCAGCCAAGTTAACATTAACCTGCATTGAGAATAGCTCACTTGCTGAAATGCATATATAATATTGACAATTATATCAAAGCAATGCATGGATGACAAACGATCGGTTAAGTGAAGAAAATAAAGTAACAAGCAAAATGTTTGGGGAAAAACCAACCTGATAGGATAAAACCAGTTTCCATTTGTATTCCTTGTCATGAAATCTATCCCAATATGAAAAGAGACATTTCTACATATTTTTTTACCATTTCCATCTGTCCTGTAACTTTCCCAACTTGCCCTCCATCCTTACTCATCCTACCCATCCATTCTCTACTCTCCCCCTACACCATGAGACCCTTTTTGCGCTCAATCATTGCATGCCATTTTACCTGCCGAACCTTACTTTGTGGGATGATTTTCTCTTCAAGAGCTGGTATTATGTGGCCGGGCAAGTGCACTGTCATATTGTATGTGAAACACATCTTCACCAATCTAAGATGTCCGAGTGCATATCAGAGTCTATGGGGGACATCCTAGATATCATGCTAACTGAAGGATTCAAGCCATTCAAACAGAGCACTTTTGTTCACTTAATGTGGAACTTTGATGACATAAATATTTTAACTGTTCATTTGTAGATGATCGAGATCATCCAACTGTGTATTGAGCTGAATAAAATCTAGATGGTGGCCACTTATACCATATGTACAGTATGGATAATTTTTGCCACATGTACAGAATTTATGATCCATCCACTATGCCTGTCCACCTAATACCCAATCTATGCTTTAAACTCCTTTATTAAATTTTGGGATTGTATTATGTTCCCATCCAAGGACAAGAAGTGGTGCTCGAGTCACGAGTAGTGGCGAAAAATGCTATTACCAGGGTACCAGATCACATGCCACGTGGACTGATCAACTCAAAACAACACCCGTTTGGGATTGAGCAGCCATGGGAAATGTGATTTAAAAATTAGATAAATTATTTTTTGACTTTTTTGCCCTCCGTTTCATGGATCAAAGGTAAGGTAATGCCCAACCAACTTGGTGCAAAGATTTTAGGCATCTTTGACCGCATGTTTAACGGTGGATATGTTTTGGATAGGGCCCAAGTTTTTTGGGTGATACTTGATTGTTATTATGCAAGTAGCTGTACACCTGAACCTCGTGATTGACGCCATGTAGTGCCCAAATGATCTGGTGGTAGCCTGTTGAAGCTCCATGTGGCACCAAAACAGGGTTTTGGGTGGCCACGTGAAGCTCAATGCAATGTTGGAGTACCAAAGTTACTCAACTGGAATAGCTTCACCGTGTCCCATATATATATATAGGTTGACGATATATAGGGATTGGGCCTGTCGCCTAACGGAAGGTTGACGAAATTGCAAACTCTAGGTCGCTGTTTCAATCCTGGATTGTGCCTGTCCCCAAACGGAAGGTTGACGATATTGCAAGCTCTAGGTCGCAAGTTCATTCCCAGCTTACACACACGCGCACATATATATATGGAAATTTTGCATTTACTGCCATAAGATATATCGTATTTACACTCCGCACCCCGTGTTTCACCTATTTACGATGCGGTTCCCACTTTTGTGTTTTCTTTGCATTTTACCCCCTACGGTGACGAATTAACCGTGGACTATTAAAAACTAAACTTTGACTTCTTGGAATCAGATGACGGAGATCATTTTTCACAATAATTTGCTACACAATGAATCTTGAGATCATGAGTCTACCATCAGACAGTTAGATTTTGATTTCATAAGGCAAATAATACAAAAAAGTGATCATAATCGTGGGCGTACATCAAACATGGTTCTTGGATCCCTTTTCAATTTGTGTACCATGTGAATCAAAATCTGACCGTTTGGTTGTAGACTCATGATTTCAAGATTCGTTGTGTAGAAAATTATGGTGAAAAATGATCCCCATCATCTTATTCCAAGCAATCAAAGTTTCATTTTATAATAGTCAACGGTTGATTTGTCGTTGTAGAGGGAAAAATATAAAGAAAACATAAAAGTAGGGACCGCAGTGTAAATAGGTGAAACATGGGGGCGGAGTGCAAATACGACATATCTTAGAGGGTAAATGCAAATCTCTCTCTCTCTCTCTCTCTCTCTCTCTCTCTCTCTCTCTCTCTCTCTCATAAAAGTTCATTCTAAAATAGAAATGATTACATTGAATTGGATATTGCACTGTAAGAAGCCCGTGCAATGAACAGGACATAAGGGTAATATAAACTATAAAACTTGAAAAAAAAGGAGAAATAACCAAAAAAAGTAACTTAAATACATCTGAAATAATATAGGAAGGTTGACGATATTGCAAGCTCTAGGTCGCAGGTTCAATATATATATATATAAACCCGGAGAGGAAAAAAGATAAGTTCATTCTAAATTAGAAATGATTACATTGAATTGTATATTGCACTGAACCAACCTAAATTGATCCATTGACAGGTAAATATATAGAAGTTTGTGAAAGGATCAAATTGGCAAATTAGCCGATCTGGTTGACTATCAAATACCAATCATATTTCATAAATGACCTTAATAAGAAGCCCGCACAAAAGTATAAAACTTGAAAAAAAAAAAAAAAAAAAGGAGAAATAACCAAAAAAAGTAACTTAAATAAATTTTATGTGATATAGATCTAAGTCTTATAACCTAATAACCAAAAAATAATTGTGGCACACATTGTTTAAAGGAAAAGATGCTCACATTATGTGCACTTAGTTGGATTCTTTAAAACAACTAAAAACTAAAAGAGCAGCTGTTTTCTAAAAGCCACTGCATGCCTATCAAAGACAACAAAACCTCAAGAACATTAACATGTTTTATATATCCAAAGATTCATATCCAGATTGAAGTGTGATTCTTTCATTATATCAGACGATATTACTTGCAACCATATGGACTAAATTATTTTTCAGAGATTTTTCTTGCTATCAGTTTTCCTTCCGATCTCTCATACTTTTCAGTTTTTATTTCATTTTTTGGGGTGTTTAGTAGGGATTCCATTCAAACGGAACAGACTTCTGCTTTCATTTTCTTCAATTTTCTTTGTAATGATTTTTGTAACATTTTTCAAATAGTTACTACTCAGTTTCTAGTTGAGATGCACAAGTTACAATAAGTCGGATTCAAAAACAGCTTCTAGAGTCGATGTTTTTGTTTTCACCAAGAATGCACTATTCTAATATATTCCTCATCCACCTATTTTGCAACTATGTAATTATTTTTCTGACAGGACATCGGATTTAAGTCCGGGGAACTCGTATCTTTCCAGAGCATGTCTATCGAAAGTCTGGATCCCAATTTTTTTTATCCATCACCTGTGAAGGGGATTTAGGCAAAATCAAGATCAACACTGGATTAAGAAATGGACCTGCAACAACTAAACCTTTCTCTCCATTCTCTACCAAGTACCAAGACAAACTCTTAAGCAATTATGAGCAGTTGTTGACATGGGACCATTAGTGATGAAATGAAAATTAGTTACCAATCAAGTATGAAAATTTTTAAAAAAATGAAAACAAGTTAACAGTGAATCATTAATTCTTAGGAGACAGTCATACTGGCTTTAAGAGTTGAGATTTAAGTTTTTAAGGCAATAACGATTAAGAAAAAGATTAATTACGTACCTGAACCAAACTTTTACTTCTTAACATAAGCAATCGAAATCGCCAAAAGTATGGAACTTAAATGCAAAGAAATTTATAAAATTAAGTGCAAAAATAATTTTGGAAGAATAGTTTTTGGTGGAGTCAAAATGAGAAACCTGAGTAGGTTCTTGGGCGCTTAGAAAGAAAGGGCGTTAAAATTAGCAACATGTGAAAGTTTTTAGTCTAGGCGTACGGTAGGGAGGGGGAGAGAGATAGAGAGAGAGAGAGAGAGAAACAGTTGAGATTGGATTTTATTTAATTTTTTTAGTCAGCAACGAAAAAAATGCATTAAAAGGAAAAGGAAAAGGTACATACCAGGGTAGTAAGGTACTACCCAAAAAAACTCAAAAAAGCTAACTGCCATTCATTACCCGGGATGACTTGGCACCAAGAAGGAAATCCCCCAGGGAAGGAAAAGCAGACCCATTCGGCTAAAAGAACACTCTCACCGAAATTCTGATTCTCGCTTTCCATCAAGCTCTAGCTGATGATCCAATTTCTATCAGCCCTGATAACAAGCGAGTGAGGCTTCCCAACTCTCCGGAAGACCCTACTGTTCCTTTCGAGCTAAATAGCCCAAAGACCTGTCACCTTCGAGAGATCCCCTGCGGTATCACTGGGTTTGAAATCCTCCCACTGTTGCAGCAACTGATGAACCGAAGGAGGCACTACCCAGCTGACCTTGAAGATTCTCAGGATCACGTACCACAGTCATAGAGAAGTTACCATGAAGCAGCGTGTGATCAATCAATTCCTTGCCCCTCGTGCAAAGCAGGCATCGGAATCCTTCTCTTAATCAACTGATCGCAATTTAGGATTCTTCCCCACACCACAATCCAAGAGAAAAACTTGATTTTGGGGGGGTATTTGAATGTTCCAAAATTTCATCCAGGCGGTGGCCCCATTTTGAACAGGATGGGGAGTGTAGGGTTGTAAAAAGACTCCTTTAGCGATCTTTTCCCAAATACGGCAATCCCTAATAGCCTCATTGGGAACAGTACATCTGATTAAACCAAAAAGTGCCACATGTTCATTGATCTCCTCATCCTTTAACGCTCTTCTCGTACTAACATTCCAGGTGGCTTTGGAGTTCCTCCATTCAACAAGCTCCCCAATCTTGGCCGGCTTTGAAATGGCAATGGCAAAGAACCTCGGGCACTCCTCTTTCAGAATCCAATTACTGACCCATTTATCAGACCAAAAGCTAATTTTCCTCCCATCTCCCCAGCTCTATCTAACACAATCCCTGAAATCAGCAACCGACGACTAAACCCCTTTCCACCATGTCGACTCCCCACTGGAGTTGAAGTTTGAATCTCAGCCATTTTGTCCTAGAGCATATTACACCATGACCACCTGCCATCAAACTTTATCCCTTTCACTATCGCAGCCCACTCTCCAAAGCCATTTGCTGAGGAGTGCCTTCCTAACCTTGTGAAGCCTACGGATACCCAGGCCACCTTTTTCCTTGGAGTCACAACAAATATCCCAATTAACGAGGTGTATCTTCTTATTATCATCATCGAATAGAGAAAGAAACGCCGGAAACGTAGCGAAAGTGGATTTGATAAGAGCTAACCTTCCGCCTCTACTCATTATCTTACTCTTCTACATAGCTAGTTTATCCAGGAAACGCTGAATTACTTGTTCCCACCATTCTCTACAGGCCCCAATCCCAAGAGGCAAGCCAAGGTAAGTGATAGGTAGTTTAACAGTCCCACTCTTTAAGCAAGCTGGTCTAGCCTCTCTTCCTCTTCATTAATACCTGCGAAATGTGATTTCTGTAGATTCACTCTAGGCCCAGAAACAGCTTCATAGACTGAGAGAAGACTGGCAACCGCTTGTAAATTCTCAACCGAAGCGTCGCAGAAGATGACCATTTCATCAGCATACGGTAAGTGCGAGACCACTAGTCCATTCTGAGCCACCTGAAACCTCGAAAGGACTGTAATCTCGTTCCTCTTTGCAAAAGTCTGTGCAGCCCTTCCCCCACAACATTGAACAACAGTGGGAACAAGGGATTACCTTGTCGAAGGCGGCCCCTTGTACTTCGCAAATAACCTTTAAGGGACACGTAGACAAGAATCGAAAATTCACCGAGCCATAGCAGCCCTTCATCTAATTCAGCCATTGCCCCCAGAAACCCACTCTAGACATGTTATATTGGATGCAGTCCCATTCAACCAAATCATAGGCTTTCTCCATGTCCTTATTAAATATAACTCCCTGCTCCCTCCGAGAATGTATAGAGTGAATTGCTTCGTGCGCCGCGGCCACTACATCAGAAGCTGTCTCCCAGGGATGAAAGCACCTTGGAAATTAGAGAACCAATCCAGTACACTTCCTGAGACAATTACCTAGGATCTTAGCGTCAATCTTGCAAGTGCAACTAAGCAGGCTGATGGGCATAAAGTCTTTGATGTTAACCGCCCACACCCTTCTTAGGAATGAGCACAGTAAAGATGGAATTCATGCCTTTGTCCATTCTCAATCCATGAGAGAACTCGTTCATAAACTCCCTTTTAACCAAATCCCAGAAGCTGATGAAAAATTCAATGGTGAAACCATCTGGGCCCAGAGCCTTGTTCCTCCCTACGTTGACAAGTGCTTCCCTGACATCCTCAGAAAATTGGTTTTCCAAATCAGCCTCCAATGAATCAGAAATAGAGCTAAACGGAAGTCCATCAAGCCGATGCCTATTCAACCCATTCGTAGTGTACAGTTCCTCATAGAAAGCAACAGCCTATGATGCAAAATTAATATCATTAGTATACGAATTACTGTCAACTTCCAAAGAGCTGATGTAATTCCGCCTTCTACCATTAGCAACCATGTCGAAAAACTTGGTATTAACATCTCCTTCCCGAAGCCAATGCGCTTTCGACTTTTGCCTCCAAACAGCATCTTCTTCCACCGACTTCCTTGTATACGCCTATTTGAGGGACAGCCTTACCTCTCTTTCCTCCTTCGAAAGGTCATAATTATCCTCAAACTCGTTGAGAGTAGCAATTCCCAACAGGATATGCTACTTTAATAATGAAGGAAACATTTCATGCCTATTCCATGCCTTGATCTTCCCTTCAAGATTCCAGACTTTGGCCGACCAAACGAAAGTAGCTGATCCTCTTGGGTTGTTTTCATTCTACCACATGCCCATTTTGTTCCTAAAGACCTCATTAGACAGCCAGACATTTTCAAAACGGAAAGGAGTCAACCCCCTTGATCAATTATTTTCGTACTGCAAGAGAATAGGTTTGTCATCCGAAACGGTTGGCCAACAAGCAACTGCAGCCCCCTAATTCCACTTTTTGGGGTGTGTCATTTGGAATCATCATATGTGTCGTCTGATAGGTTCCCCACGATCTAAAGATCTTTGGTGAAAAGGGAAAATGGCTCTTGGCCGACATTTAAACACCAAAATGGTGTTTAAATATCTTATACCATTAAACTAGAGTTTTTCATCTTGCACCATTCAAATGTAGTTTACTATAATGTCATGTGGCGCATATTTGTGATTAATTTAAATTCTCCAAGTGAAGTGGCAATCCATCATTGGAGTATTTCTCAACTAAAGAATATGGATGTGAACCATCCGATGGATGAACTTTGATATCGGCCAACAAAACTAAGAACAAAAGGTTTGTATTAGAGTGCGCAGATCAGATCAATGTTCTTAAAGTCGTTGGGCAAGTTCAAGCAGTGGGGTGGATGTTCGGGCAGAACTCGTCGAGCGGCACCCAGGCAAGAGACCCAAGATCCCGAGGGGGCGAAGTATATATTTGTATATAAATATACATATACATATAGTGATATACATACTTTATTTCAACATAAATGTATATATGCATTCAATTTTTAAATCTATGAAAAAAAAATATTAAAACAGAGTATTGAAATAAACTATTAACGAAGCAAAGTACAACATTACTACTGCAAAAACTTTAAAGCTTATAACATATAACAACATGATAAGTTATATTTAATTATTTATAACTCATAAAGTGATACATTTTATAGCTAAGAAGTTATAAGTAATATATTATAAGCTTATAATATATAACTTATAGGTTATAAATTGTACAAAAAAGGCAAAAATCAAATAATGAGCGCTCAACATAAATGTATATATGCATTCAATTTTTAAATCTATGAAAAAAAAATATTAAAACAGAGTATTGAAATAAACTATTAACGAAGCAAAATACAACATTACTACTGCAAAAACTTTAAAGCTTATAACATATAACAACATGATAAGTTATATTTAATTATTTATAACTCATAAAGTGATACATTTTATAGCTAAGAAGTTATAAGTAATATATTATAAGCTTATAATATATAACTTATAGGTTATAAGTTGTACAAAAAAGGCAAAAATCAAATAATGAGCGCCCGGGCAAGGTTTGGGGAGGCCTCGGGTGGGATCCAGGGTGGCCCAGCCGGGTGGGTCGACGCCTCAGGCTAAAGCGGCCGGCCTGGCCATTTTTTGGCAACATTGGATCATATGATTCAAATCTCTCAAAAAGCGTGATTGTTGGGCCCATTTCCCTTCAACGTGTGATCTCTCACTTTAATGGTATGGATTACCCACATCTTAAGCTAGTAATAGTGTTAGATCATTTAAGCACCTTTAGGTATTTAAATGATGAACGGGAGAGTTGGGTCCTGGTTATAAATGTAGGAATGAAAAACGATCTCCATCTCTAGGTCGTAAAAAACCCTCTAAAATTAATGACAACAATCAAATCCAACATAGCATTAATCATACATGGCCTTTGAGAGCTATATGCTTCTCACTGATCTTGTCCACAACACACTATTGTTGTCACATTCATTTGTCTTGGGAAGAGGTACAAAGAGAGATATAAGGCATCAAGGATAAATTTTAAGAAAGGAGAGATTACAAAGATTTGAGTATTCATTTTGGGAAGAGAGAAAGAGAGACGGAAACGTCAGTGGAGTTACCAAACTGTTAGAGATTTTAATGAATTCTTACCGAGGTTAGAGAGCGGGAGAGAAAAGTGAGTGGAGTAACCAAATTGTTAAGAGATTTTTAACATGTTATAGATTTTTAAGTAGGAAAGTAAACATATACAAATAATGTGTAGCTCTAATTTTTCAGATTCACACGGTCCACGTGTGTGAGTCTATTTTAGATTCATACGGCCCACATGTGTGAATTTTTCCATTTCATAATTATATATATATATAGAGAGAGAGAGAGAGAGACATTGTCCTTGTGATGAGTAGTCATTGATCTCCATCCCTTATCCCCTAGCTTGCAAACATCTGTTGTAATAATCTTCTTCTAGAATCTGTGAAATGAAATTTCCACGCCCATTTCTATGCTTGGCATGGCGTTAATCTGAGAAAGATAAATGGAGTCTATTTCCACCAAAATGTCACGGGGTCGCACTTCTGCAACTTCAGTCTCGTGCGGCACTTAACGCACGCTGCGCTAAGTCAGCCTACTTCTAATATCAATAATCGCGGGGCGTCCTTCGACGCGCTTTCAACCCGCGCGATGCCTCGCTACCGCATGCAACAAAGCCAACCCACCTACATATTAGCTCTGATACCACCCGCCTAGAGGACGGGAACTCCCCCAACATGGTTACCTTTGTTTCACGGTCTACCACCCAGTTTATCGTGCCCCTTACGACACGCTCGCTTGCACCACTGTGCTAAACTTGGCCTGCTCAAACTTCACCCTGTGCACTGCACTAGTACCTCGCTTCGCAACAGTCTTGGCATACAGCTCCCCATGTCGTCATGTCTTGCTCACATACCGAACCAAACCTACAACCTTCTGCCTCGTGCTCACGTGCTCAACTGAGTCTCACGCAGCTTGCCTTCGTGTGCGTTCTGAATTACTAGCACTCGTTCATCCTTGGCTCACGTGTTGTCGTGCTCACCTGAGTCCCACGCAGCTTTGGTGTTCTTCTCACGAGGTTGCCCAACCGTATGCACCGCGACACGTAGTCCGGAGCCATACATCAACCTCTCTTGGGTGCCACACAACATCACTGCGTCGACATCCTAGGCCCACCCTTTCAAGCCTAGGAGACACTTGCGCCCCCTCTGGTGACGCAAGGCCCCGTGTGGGTGGATAGATGATTCTAAATGTGTGGGATAGATGATGCTGATTTAAATGGAATGGGCGTCGCACTTTTGATGTCAAGGAAGAATTTGCAACCCTCTCCTCCAATGACTTGGCATATAAGAAATCCAAGCAAAAAATGGTTTGTCTGATAGGGAGCACGTGAGCCTCACGTGACACTTTAGATGGTGTCAAAGGCCCCATCTGTGCATGTGCAACATCATAGAAGACCCATCGGGAAGATGCACACATGGGATGATTCGGATTGTTGGATCACTACTTTCCATCATTGAATCTTTGTCATTTTTCATTTCAGACATTAGATCTTCATTATTCATCATTCACAATGTTAGATCATTGTTTTATTACATCGTTACCGCTGGACCGTCGATCGTGCAATGGACGGTTGGTAGATCCATTAGTTTACATAAGATGTTTTTATTTTATTTTAATGTTTTACTTTATGTCATAGGTGTCGAGTACATACTGTGATACATGACCCCTTAAATTCGTCAACTTTAATGCAACCTCCAAAAATGGGCATAACTTCTTCAATACTCATCAGACTTGCACGTTTCCTGGCTTGTTGGGAAGCTACTTCGATAAGCATTTAAATAAGACCAATTGTGCATTAATGTGACGTCGTTTGATGCTTAAAAATTGGCCATACATAAGAAAAGGGGATTGGAAGTTGAGTTATTTGTGACTGTCCAATTAGATGCTTTTAGTGGTTAGTTCATTTTTATTTAGTATTAGAGTATCTTAGTCCATGAAAAGGAGTTTATTCTTTGCTTAAGTATCTATTGTAAAGAGAATTTATTCTCTTGACACAACTCTGATTATTGAATGAAATTTGAGATTTATAAAACCAAGAGAGATTCTTCTTCATCTTCCCGCAGCGGGTTGGATGTCAAGTCAATTTACCTACTCAATTCTTTCTTTTAATCTTTTCTATTAATGCAAGGTAATTTGTTTTTACTGTTCATTTGATTCTAGTTCATATTTTCAATCCTAGAATAATTTTCCCCTAATTTGAGCCTTCTGATTGTTGGAATTCTTTTGAATTATACTATTGTTTATTTAGGCCCATTCTTTTTAAAAGTTGTTTTCCCATCTTGTCAAAGCGTCCATTTCTAACTTTTGAATCAAGAAAACTCTTTCATTTTGAAACTCTTGTTTACAATCAACCCTTTGGATCCTTATATTCTTCAAATCCTAGAATGGAATCCAAGGACACAAGTCACACAATACATGGTTGTCGTTTGATGCCCTAAACTAGAATGAAATCGAGTACTAACTTTAGAACCACCGATTCAAATTTTAAAGGGACATTCAAATTTTAAAGTGACAGTCGTGTCTGATTGAACACTAATCGGAATAAGGCCCAATCGCTAGAGTGAAATTCACTAACAATTTTATGGATTTTAGCTTTATATTTATTTCTTTCAATGCTTATATTATCAAATTAATTTCAATTGTTGCATTTAGGTTTTTAGTGTTTCATTGTGTATCAGGGTGACTTTCCATCCTTTGAGCCCACGAATGTATTGTAAAAGGCAGGCGAAAGTTACAAGTGCAATCTTCTCAGAGTTTTGGGAGTCAGTAGCAGAGTAGTAATACAGGTTGAGTGGTGAAATTTTTATTTTTATTTTCTTTTTCCCACAAATAGTGAAAATGTTAATACTATTGAAGATATTCCCTGATCAATCTTATTTAAGCGTAGACGAATTTTTTTCTGAAATACTCTATTAGAATCAAAGGTAGCTGAGGCATTAGGTGTCCCCCAATCAAAGTGGTTTTGTAGGGAGAAGGCAGATTATGGATTGTTGTGGCTAATGAAATACTGGATTCAACACATGTTCAAAATGGTTAAACAATTTGGTTAACCAAACATGCCTCCTCTTCCCTATCAAAATTCATAGCTCAGTAGGTATCTCATCCAGTTTGAGTGTTTTCAAATGATGTTTCTATTTATACTTTAGATATTTTATGAAGCATCCCTCTATTTGGTTCCACTTCTTGGTCTACTTTCCTTATATTCTCCGCACGTAACAAGTTGTCTTCTTTCACCAAGACCCTTTGGTTTCCATCCTTAATTCATCACACATAATGAAGGCGTCTAATTTTCCCTTTCATAATTTGGCGAGCTTTAGATATTTTTCCCCACTCTTGCCTCCAACCTAATATACAGATTTTCACACTTCTGATTTAATCTTCCTCACGGTTTTCTTAGCTTCTCTATTCGTCAACTTTTATCTTTCAAAATCTTCTATACTACCTACTTTTTATCATTGCTCGCAGCTTTTTTTTGCATTACACTTTTGACCTTCTACAATTCATCATCATGTTTCCTTAAACTCTTTATAGGACTCCACCAGCACCTCTTTTGTACTACCATAAATATTGTTAGCTAAATTCTATGATGAATGATGTATTTAATTAATATATGAACAATGACATGAAAAACAAAATCCATTAAAGTAACTATAATTCACTCATAAGAAAAGAGTAATCAAAAGAGGCTTACAGTCATGATGTCACCCGCATACATTGATAACGGATCATTCGTCTTTTCACCTATAAACAGTACCACATAAGGCCAATATCAAAATAAAATATATATTGTTTTTCACATACAATATCACCTGAGGTCAATATCAAAAATAGAATATATATATAGACAGGTGTTAGTACCAGACCACTTTATGTTACAGCCACCTCACTAAAACAAAGAAAAAATATGTTGACTGTCTTGAATCAGACGATGGAGATCGCTTTCTGTCCCAATCTTCCACACAATACATCTTAAGATCATAGGACTACCATCAGACAGACAGATGTTGATCCCATGTGGTACGCTATGATCGCATTCACTTTTGGGGACGTGTGCCATGTGGAATTTGACCGTCTGATAGTAGGCCCACAATCTCAAGATCTATTGTGTGGAAATTTTGGTGCAAAAAATGATCTCAATCATCTGATTTAAAGCAGTCAATGAACTTTTCCTTTGATTTAGTGAGGTGATTGTAACAAAAGTGGTGTGGTAGTAACACCAGCAATATATATGACATTACAGATGCAGGAAATGGCATACCGATCTTATAAGCAGCCGAAGGTGCTGCAGGTGAAATGAGAATATCATTTTGATCCAATGCAGCCTTGAAGCTTTTCTGAATCAAGGTCCTCACCTACAACACTACTGCAATCATCAATTTCTTCTTAACTAACAAATATGAAACGAAAAAAGCCCCAAGAGACAACCAAACAATAATACAGTATATTAGATAAATCCCAAAGGGCACCCTATAAAAGAAAATTTGTAGCATAGTTATTGTGGTACCTGCTGCGCACGCTTGTAATAAGCATCATAATAACCAGCAGAGAGAGCATACGTTCCCATTAAAATTCTCATTTTGACCTAAAATAAATACACATGGTTGTTAGCTTGCTTATGTTGGTTCCCATTAAAATTCTTCCTATGTACTCTTGGTTAGGGATGTCAGATGTCAATGGACCAGGCCGGGCCGTTTAGTTATTCAGGCAAGGGCATAAGGCTCGTCAGGTCCTTGCTATACGTTAGCACCAGGGCTGCAACCGAGCTTGGGTCAGCTCTAGCTCGGCTCTACCTTATACGACTCGACTCTAGGGTCATCAAGCCTGAAAATTATGAGCTCGAGCCGAGCTTCGAGATAAATAAGTTTTAATATAATTTTTTTCTTACTAGTGTTTTTTTTTCAAACACTTATTTGCAGAGAGAGAGAGAGAGAGAGAGCGAGCTATAATAGATGATCATTAGGGTTATATGTTTAATTACATATTTTATTCTTAGAAAAATTAAATAATTAAAAAAATTATATATGATAATGGCTACTTATAAGGATAAAAAGTAAAAAAAATTATAAAATTATATATAATACATTTATTAAATATGTAAATATATTATATGTAATATTAATCGGGCCAAACCGAGCTTTACAAGGCTCAGCGCTAGCACGGCTCTACTTCAGACGAGCTTCAAACAGAAAGCTCGGCTCAGCTCTCGAGCCGAGCTTAAGAGAGCAAAAGATCTCATTTTTCAAGTCAAACCTAGACAGTTGTCGAGCTGGCTCGGCTCTGTTGCAGCCCGAGTTAGCCCTAACCAGCCTGATCAAGCTTTGGACTGGTCCATCCCTATTCTGGACTGGCCAAACTGGACCCGACTCAACCTGATTATTTGCTGGGCCGGGTACAGGCCAGTCCCTATAGGCCTGATCATTAATCAGGCCACTCGAGATCCAGCCTGAATCATTGACAACACCGCTACTTAATTTAAGCCAATATAAACACCACATCCGGGTATAATAAATGCACTTGATAACAGATAAGTTAACACAGCAAATGCATGTAAGCATCCAACACCTCAGGACCAAACCCATTAGCTCGAGAATCTCCATATAAAGAATTTAGTTCATCAGCTGCAACTTGGTTTCCATACCTGAGAAGGAGAAGTCGAAGCTACGAGATTCAGAACTAATAAGTCATTCAAAACAATGATTCCAAAAGTAAGTCATAATTTTAACCAAGGGGTTAATATGTAAGCAGTTACCTAATTCCATCATAACGTGATAAATTAGAAGATGATTCGGAGGAAGCAAGAATATAGTAAGCTGGTAACCCAAGCGAAAAAGAAGGCAGTGATACCTGCAACCCATCCAAAAATTTTAGAACTATTCATCATGAACTGATAATAAAAAGAGAGCGACTCTAGTGACTGCGGTTACACAGACTGTGGCATGACCTTCCACTTTCTACCCAGGTGGTGAAATGTTTCATCAATCAAAGTCTACCTAGCAGTCCATCACCTGTTTCGGCCAAAAAAATCATTTCTATCAGAGGATTCAATCCATCTGATTAGTGCACTATAGTTTTGACCATTATAAATAAATAAACTACCATCCGTTTTAGAATGCATAGATTTGGGCGGCTCTGATCAACCAATGAGTGTAATTTTTTGGTCAGCTTTAGTTCAATATATGGACTACCCTCTTGATGACTCGGATTGCTCAAATACGCATGCCACATGGAAGAAAAAGTTGACAGTCATACCATTAATCTGTAAAAGAGCGGTGATTTGCGATTTATCCGAGATATATGAGTTTAGTTGGAAAGTGATGGCGAGAGATAGAAGAAAACCTCTGTTACAATAGATCCAAGTTCTTCAAAGTGTGAAGCAGCAGCTTGAATGGATGAAATTACTCCTGCATCAACACCTTCTCCAAGAGTTTCACGAATCACACCCACCCTCAGTCCCTTTAAAGGTTTAGATTCCAAAAATTCTGTAGCAACCAGATGAGATGCATAGTCGGGGACCTCCTGACAAATAGCAAAAATGCCATATTAGTGCCAAAAATGCTAATTGGCAAATCCACGAGACAAATAAGCATCCATAGTCATAGCACGCTGCCTTTACCATTTACAGGGGCTCTAAAAGAAATATAAATAATTTGGGAAAGTGATTTTCCTGATTCACACACACGTTGATTAAGGTAAAAATGTATAGTTGAATGACGACATTTTGAAGCCACATAGAAAATGAAGAAAACGATACCAAAACATTATCAACTTAGCCTTTAAGAAGAAGCGGAAGATTGAGAAAGCCAAATCTTGTAAAAGACAATTCAATCAGGTACTATTTCAAATGATATTATAAAATTGAAATTAAAATATGGGAGCTACAACTTGCACACGAGATTTGTACAGTGGCACATTGCTCAAAAAGAAAGACTTGATATTGTTGAGATCTGTGCCATGTGGAACACCATCTAAACCTTTGGTTTGAAGGTCATCATGTAAAGATCTTTGCTGCCAAAGATTGGCATGAAACATGATCTCTACCATCTGATTTGTCTAAGTCAACCAATGAATCAGCATTGAATCAGATGGTGGACTTTGACTGTATGGAATCAGATGATAGAGATCACATATTCAGGCCAATCTTTGGCAGAAAAGATCTTTACATCATGGCCTTCAAATCAAAGGGCTTGGGCGGTGTTCCACATGGCACAGATCCTAAAAATATCAAGAGTTCTTTTTAGACTATGTACCACGGTACAAATCATGTGTGCCAGTTGTAGCTCCCTTAAAATACAGGAAAGACACCGGTCTATATATAGGAAAATCTGACTGCTGATTCTGTTCATTATACCCTATACAAATATATAGCAAAGTCTGACTGCCGATTCTATTTCCTGAAACACTGCGGACTCTGCTTTAAAAAAAAATTATGGGAAGATGACTATATTCATTTGTATACTTTTAGTGGGACCATAGTAGAAAATTATAACAACCAGGTCAGTAACAAGGAACAAAAGAAACAGGTAAAATAAATCTTTCTAACTAAAAATAATATAGCAAATAGGAAATCTCACACGCTTACTACTAGTCGCATCTAGTCCATCATGGCCAGAGATCACAGAGAGAAGTATTGCAGTGTCGATGACAGATGAACCAAAGCATCCAATGACGTCCAATGATGATGCATAAGCCATGAGACCATATCGAGAAATGCGCCCATAAGTTGGTTTGATTCCTACTACACCACAGAAAGATGCTGGCTGCCTAACACTGCCGCCAGTATCACTTCCCAAAGAGACAACACATTGCCTTGCAGAAACAGCTGCAGCAGAGCCCCCAGATGAGCCTCCAGGGATCCGAGATACATCCCAAGGGTTAGCAGTTACCTATAGAAGAACAGGTGGACACCACAGTACACCACAATAAGCATCTCTAACTATGACAAAAGAAAAAAAAAAGTATAAAATGTGCAGGATCAAATAATATCCTAAACTGATAAAAAGCAATAACCAAGCAAATTGGACGCAAAATCATATTATGGAGCTACAACTTGCACACGAGATTTGTACCGTGGCACATGGTTAAAAAGACAGACTTTGTTATTTTTGGGATATGTGCCACGTGGAACACCATCCATCTGATTTGAAGGTCGTTATGGAACGTTCTTTCCGATCAAATATTAGAACGAAATGCGATCTCTATCATCTGATTGAATACAGTCAAAGGCCATCATCTGAATCAACGGTTGACTATCACATATCCCGGTCTGATTTACTTCAAATCAGACGGCGTAGATTATGATTCACATGGGACAAATCCCAAAACTAAGTCTTTCTTTTTAACCATGTGCCACGGTAAAATATCGTGTTCAAGTTTTAGCTCCCATCGTATTATTATATAAGGAATTGTAGGATAGCACTCCGGACTAGTATCCACCATGATTCTCCCATTGATGGGCCAGGAGGTGCACATAATTACTGATTCCTAGCTTAAAGACTCAGCCCAGTCGCTATGACAGCCAAATCAAGTCGGTACAAATCACAAAGAATACAATTCAGTCAGAATTGTATCTTTGAAAGCAATGACTCATACAAGTGATACCAAACTCAGCCGGGTCATCTCCAAGTGAACTTGGTTTCCAACAAGGCCAAGTCAGCCAGTATTGCAAAGTCTATAATCCATGTACTATTTTTTATTGTCCATTCAATGAGTCACCTTTTGGATGGGAACTATAGTAAACGCAACCAGGACACTAGCATGTGTGCCAGTGAATTACCAAAAGAAAAAAGGTGTGCGAGTGTTTGGACACAGACAGGGGTGGACGCACGTAGAGGCTGGGAGGGGGGGGGTGTCCCAGGACCCCCCAAACTTTTTTTTTTCTAAAAAAACTAGATTTCATTTTATAAAGTTTGGGTCTTTCTAAAGACCCCCCAATATTGATTTAGAGAGACCCCCCAAATTTTGCCAGCTTTTAAGAGCTTTTACGCTTCTTAACTCTCTCTCTCTCTCTCTCTCTCTCTCTCTCTCTCTCTCTCTCTCTCTCTCTCTCTCTAAAAACTCTAAGCATCCCGTAACCCCTTCTCGCCCTCTCAGCTCAGGCTGAGATTCGTCAGTGACGGCAGCTGAGATTCATCGGCGACGACCCGGCCAGATACATCGTACCCACCCCTTTCACGCAGGTAGGTATTTATCTCTCTCTCTCTCTCTCTCTCTCTCTCTCTCTCTCTCTCTCTCTCTCTCTCTTCTTCTTCCTCTGATCCAACCATCCCAGTCCCCCAGGCCACACTTCTACGTCTACTTCTTCCTCTCTCTCTCTCTCTCTCTCTCTCTCTCTCTCTCTCTCTCTCTCTCACACACACAGCTGGCAGCCTGGCAGCGAGCCCCCTACAGCCCATTGTCCCCTCTCTTAAGGTTTATTCTATTGGTTTAAGCCCTAAGGATTTTTGGCCTAATGGCCCTATTTTATATCATCATAGCCACAACCACATCCCCCTAAACCCTAAATCTCTCTTTCTCTTTCTCTCATATTCTCAATACTCAATTCCTAAATCCTAACTATGTCTTTCAATTTTTTTTCAGGATTTTAGTTGGATTCTTTGGTCATGACTCAAGCGCATGGTTCACTGGTTCGGATTTTTCCGAGCTTGCATTATTTTCGTCCAATCATGCTAGATTGGAGGTAAATTTAATTTTTTAATTTAAAATTGATTTAATTTTATGTTAATGAGTTAAAAATATAGTGATTTGAATGTGATATATCATTGTATGTACGCAAAATTTATGGATCAGTGCTCCCAGTATTATTCTGTTTATGAAACAATTTCTTTCATTTGCAATGAATTCGGTTCTCATGTTGACATCATGAAAGTTAGTCTCCCACTTCTTAACCTATTTTTATTTAGTGGACTATTTAGCTTTAATTTAGTTTGAATAAATTATTTAAAGGAAAAAATGTCGACTCATGAGATGCCTGTGCCATAGCTAATGTAGAGAGCATAAATCTTCCACCAACAACCTTAGTCTAACCCATCATAGAGTGTTGGGGGTCTTTGGTGTGTATGAAAAGGTATTCAGAGTTGTAGGCGTGTGGAAATAGGGAAAAACAAAATTTTTTAAACATAATTTGGAACTGGTGTTGGCTTAGTTGAAGAGCTTGTTTATCTTATTTCTTTGGCATCTATTGAAAGATATTCAAAGTTTTTTTTTTTTTGTTGCTTTCTTTCATCACTTTTTTTTGGGCCAAGAACCTCGCTATGCCCCTCTTGAGATCTACCGTAATCTTTATTCTTAATGAAAGTTATGATGTTTACTGTTAAATAGAAATGGAAAAAAGACTGGTCTTTTTACTAGTTTCAAATTTTGGGAGGAATCTTATCTAGGCAACGTATTTTTTTTATATGAAACATTTACTAGATATTGCTTGAGATTTATTTTAAATATTTACTTTAGATTTATTTGCATTTAGACTATTTTCTAATACACTCATGACATTTATTTTCGATAGGTCAAATTCTTCCTTCTTGACCATTAGAGCAGTCATGCATAGATACTTTAAAAGAAAGGTTGACATCACACCTCCTACCATAGAACATGCTATTGTTCACCCCCCTCCCGTCTTAGAAAATGAAGATATGTCAACTGCCTTGGAAAATAATGAACATGAACAAACCAAACTTGGCTAAAAGCGAAGTCATGTAGAAAATGATGACGTGTCTACTCGTTTAAAAAATGATGAACTTGAGCAAGGGGTCCTAGCTCAAAGCGGACTCATATAAAAAATGATGATACATCTGTTGCCTTAGAAAATGATGAGCATGAACAAGTCCAATCTAGCTCAAAGCGAAGTCATGTAGAGGTTGATTTAGCAAATCTTTCAGCAGATCCCAAATTACGTATTCTAAGTGTACCATCCTAATGATCAAGAATTAGTTCGAAGAGCATATTTGCGAAAAGGTCCATGTCAGCCTCATGATCACACATTTTTTCAGAGAAAAATATCAAGAAAACCACGACGATTTCAACCCAAGTGGTTTAAGATGTATGGAAGTTGGTTAGAATATAGCATATCAAAGGAAAAAGCATTTTGCTTATGTTGCTATCTTTTTAGACCAGCTACAGCAACAAGGGTACAAGGGCGTACTGACTGTTTTACGGTTGAAGGTTTTGACAATTGGAAGAAGCTTGATAAATTTACAACTCATGTTGGAGGGCCCAACAGTGCTCACAACCTAGCTTATCAGAAGTGTTAAAATTTGTTGAATCAAAATCAATACATTGAGACACTTTTTTCTAAGCAAGATGATAAAGACACACGGGAATATAGAATCCGTTTGACGGCATCAGTAGACTGCGTTCGATATCTTCTTTGTCAAAGATTGCCTTTTCGTGGGCACAATGAATCAGATGTTTCAAGCAATCAAGGAAACTTTCGTGTACTCCTACAATTTCTAGCCGATCATAATGAAGAAATTAAAACTGTCGCATTAAATAATGCTCTTGGCCATCTCAAAATGATTGCACCTCATATCCAGAAAGATATTGTAAGTGCAATTGCGAGTGAAGTCACAAAAACTATCATTGAGGACCTTGGAGATGTCGTATTTGCTATTTTGATTGACGAATCTCGTGATATACCTAAGAGCAAATGGCCGTTATTTTACATTATGTAGATAAGAGGGGATGTGTAATTGAGCGATTCTTTGGAATAGTACATGTTACGGAAACCACCGTTGTAGCATTGAAGGATGCGACCGATGCATTATTTGCCAAACATGGATTGAGTATAAAGAAATTGCGCGGGCAACGTTATGACGGTGCCAGAAATATGAAAGGTCAGTATAATAGACTTAAGACGCTCATAATAAAGGAGAATGAATATGCCTATTATATTCATTGTTTTGCTCATCAACTTCAATTGGCACTTTTTGGAGTTGCAAAACGTAACATTGAAATCGGGACACTCTTTAGTGTGGTTTCTGTTGTGGTTAATATTGTTGGAGCATCTACCAAACGTCGTGATATTCTTCGAGATAATCGAACTGCTGCAGTCATTAATGCAATTGAGAGTGGAGACATTTCAATTGGGCAAGGTTTGAATCAGGAGACTATGTTAATACGGGCCGGTGATATACGTTGGGGCTCACACTATAAGTCATTGATAAGCATCAGAGTCCTGTTCTCTTCTGTGATTGATGTATTTGGGATTGTCCAAGAAGATAGCTCAAATTATGATCAAAGAGCCGCAGCAAGAGGCCTATTAATCTCAATATGCTCTTTTGAGTTTGTATTCACCTTTCATATAATGGAAAAAATATTGGGAAGCACAGATGATCTATCAAAGGCATTACAAAAACAAGAACAAGATATTGTGAATGCCATAGATCTGGTTAAAGTTGCTAAGGTGAGATTGCAACTTATGAGAGACGTCGAATGGAATTATGTCATCAAAGAAGTATCTTTATTTTGCAACAAACATAAAATCAGTGTCCCTAACATGAATGATAAGTATGAATAACCAGGGCAGCCGCGACGCAAAACTGAAGAAATAACATATCTACATCATTATCGTGTTGAATTATTTTATGTTGTTATTGATCAACAACTACAAGAGCTTAGCAACCATTTCGATGAAGTGAATACCGAATTACTTCTTTGTATGGCATGCCTAGATCCAATCAATTCATTCTCAGCTTTTGACAAGGAAAAATTAGTTCGGCTTGCTGAATTTTATCCGGTTGAATTTTCTACAATGTCTCCCGCGATTCTTGATAATCAACTTGCGACTTACATTCTTGATGTACGCTTTACAAGTGAGTTCTCGAAGGTGGAAGGGATTAGTGGGCTTGCTCAGAAAATGGTTGAGAAGAAAAAAGTTATTTTATATCCACAAGTTTATTTGCTCATAAAATTGGCATTAACCCTACCTGTCACCACTGCTACTGTCGAGAGGGCATTTTCTGCTATGCATATTATAAAGAATAGACTTCAAAACCGAATGACAGATGAGTACATGAATGATTGTTTGATCACATACATTGAGAGAGACATTTTTGATAGCATCGAAAATGAGAAAATTCTCCAATGCTTTCAGAAGATGAAACCCCGTCGAGGAAAATTGTAATTTTTAAAAGATGTCTTTCTTATAATAGTAGAATGACTTTTTGGACATATATTTGTCTTTTTTTATATTTTATGATTTTAAGAGGAAATTTTTTTTTTTCTCTATTTAAATATGGGAGGTAAAAATTTAAAATAATACATATCGACTACGGCCCCCCCATCAAGTAAATCCTGCATTCGCCCCTTGACACAGATACGAACTGCTGGACACGGTACTTTAAGAGGATTTAATATGTCGACATGTGTGTACAAACATATTATTATATAAAAACAATGCTTAAATATGACAATGTCCTACAGTGGGGGGAGAAAATGTATACAACATTTTATGGGTTTGGCTGAGTATTCATTTGAGCCTTTTCCTCTATTTTACTTATTTTGCTAAATTTGCGCATTATTGTTAAAAAAACAGAAAAATTACAATATATATATATATATGGAAAAGGGTTCCATCCTCCAATGGAGGACGGTGAGCGTCCTCCAAGATCCTACATGGAGCTCCATGTGGCACTTGTAACACTACCATTTGAAAACTCATCTTTACCATATATTTCTTTTGCAATAAAATTTGGACCATTTAAACTAGTCCAAGTTTGACTTGTGCTTTAAAAATATTTTTTTGCAATTTTTTTAAAAGATTTATCTAAACAATGCACTCGTACTCCAAGTGACACCGAAAATGTGTTTTGAATGCCACATAGAGCTCCATGTGTACCTTGCAGGACGGTCACCGTCCTCCATTGGAGGACCTAACCGGCTTCCTATATATACACACACACACACACAACTTACTGATCAATAAAACACCTATAAATTTAGGAAAATTGTAATAAAAAATAAAAATTAAGTTTGATAAAAATAAATAATAATAATGCACTTAGATTTTTGTCGTCCAGAAGAGTCAACACAACTCTGTTTACGCATGTCAACACAGAGTAAAAATCCAGAAATGTTGATTCCCTTTTACATGTAATAAACCCCCAATTTGAAATTTGAAATTTGAAATTAAAAATTGAATATATTTACATACCTCTTTCCAAAAATTAGAAATTAGGAATTCAACAAAATTCCATTGATTAATAATTACGCATCTTAAAAACCTAATGTATAAGGAGAAGAAATTTAGAGAAAGGAAGAATAAGAAGAAAAGAAAGGAGAAGTGGAAGCCTCGTTCAAAACCCATATGGCAGCCCATTATGGGGCTCATTATAACGCCCGTGATGGGGTCCTTAGATTGTTGGGTTTTAAGTTGAGGATTTGTTTGGGTTGCACATGAACATAGGATGTATTATCTTTCTTTATTATTTAGGATTGGGTCAGTAGCACAATGGAAGGTTGACAATATTGCAACTTCTAGGTCACAGGTTCAATCCTAGAATACCTCTCCCAAAAAACTTCCTTTTTTTTGGTATGATGGTATTATGTGTGAAGCAACCTCTTTTTGCTAGTTAGAGGGCCAAAATTAGCAATTAAAGAAATCAGCATTTCTCTGTCTACATTATAGTGCAACTTAATTTTGTTCACAGGGTCTTCTTGCGGTAGTGTATACAGACAACAGTATCCTATCTTCGTGTTTAGAAAGCATTTGATGTAGAAGAGCCAACTTTCGAATTCTTTCATCGTCCTTTTATATTTCCTAATTGTGGTTCACGAAAAGCCTCATTTTCATGGATTTCAAAGCCTCAAAATCTGTGCCTAGTAGATTTTGGTAGGATTTTGTGGATAGAAATGCATTTAATGTGTGATTACGACACTAATGCTTCAGTATTCCACTGTTTTCTGTCCTTTTATCTACATTTTCTTTCTTTTTTTGCACGATTTTTATCTAAATTTTCCATTTTATTCTACCTTAATCACTACCCATGCACCGCATCAACAGCTATCGATTGTTTTACCAGCTTAAGCTCCATCTAATTAGTACCAAAAAACAACCACCACCCAAAGAGAGAGAGAGTGGCTATGTAATGGCCTCTAATTTACGAATGGCATCAAATATTTCGACTATCTAACTCCCCAATTTGCAGCTTACAGATCAATTCATGGATGATCGAGTTCATGTGGAGATCACCTTGAACTTCTCTTAACCAACCAGCAATTGAAGTACAAATTGCCATTAACTTGGCATCTTCAAAATGACATGATAAGGCATTAGCAGGAATATTCTCCTTCTCACATTGTTATTCAATTATTAATCAAAACTGCAATAATTTTGAATGTGAGTTTTGTTGAGATTGTCGTGATTTTATGCTCAAGCATATATCTAAGGCTTCTTTGATCCAATCTAAATAATAAATCGATGGCCTTACAAGTAGGGTCGCCATTTCTTGACATCCAAGATTACTGCCAACATGTCCTTTTCGTATATAGATAATGTTTTAGCTTTCCAACACAATGCTTGACTAAATAAAGCAAGCGGCCTTCCCTCTTGCATAAGAACTCCTCCCATGCCAAAACTGGGAGCATCACACCCCAAAACGAGCAGTTTCAAGAAATCAGGGAGGGCAAGTACTGGGGATGTTGATAATGCCTTCTTCAGCTGGGTGGACGCTTCTTGAGCTTCTTCATTCCATCCAAATGAGTGTTTCTTGAGCAATGCCATAGGAGGTGCAGATATGCTTCTCTAATTTTTTTATAAAGTTCTGAGGCCAAGAAATCCACGTAGCCCTTTTGGTGTGAGCTTGGGCCAATCGAGCACAAGTGCTACTTTAGATGGATCGACCGCAACACGACATTTGCTAATTATATGACCAAGGTAATTGGTCTTCCTTTGACCAAATTGACAATTTGGAAGCTTGGCATATAGTTGATGTGCTCTTAAAGTTAGCATGGCTGCTTTAAGATGTCAGTAAACCAAATGTCATTGAAAATAATTTTAAACAATTCCAAAAAAAATTAAAATAAACTTTTTAAAATATGGGCGAAAAATCCCGGCCACGAGACTTTCAAATGTAGAGGGAGCATTAGTAAGCCCCAAAGGCTTTATCAAAAACTTGTAGGAATATCTTCCTCATACACCCTTATTTGATGATAACTCGATCTCAAATCAAGCTTAGACAAGATCCATAAAGTTCATCGACAAGTTTGTCAATAACAGGGATAGGAAACTTATCTTTGATCGTCCCGTGGTTGAGAGCAAGGTAATCCACGTACATGTGCCAACTATCATCGACTTTCCGAAATAGAAGAACGGGTATTTCAGAGGCCAACATCTCTTGTAGAATATCCTCAATCTCATTCTTTTGAAAATGGGGATACTGGTAAGCGATATTCGATGGTCATGGGCTGTAGAAGGAAGGAGCAACTTCCCTCAGTTGATTAGCGTTGTCGAGTAGTAGGTTTTCCTATTCCCTAGCCATGATTGTCGGCTATGATACCAAATTGATGTCTTTTTTTTAGATGGTGATACGAGCGAAAAAAGGGAAACAAGGATTCAATTTGAGAGGAACCCCAAACTCTCTTGTAGCCACACAAGATGTGAAATGTTGAAGAATGTGTATCTTTACCAACTGACTTCCTTTAACAAGAAATAACAAAAACATGTCTTGAACACTACCTAAAATGACTCTCTCTACTGACCCACATATCTAATAACCAGTGCTATCTTGATACGGTGGCATGAGTGCCAAGTGTCAATTTGTTATAAGTGTCGGACACAACAATTTCTAAAAATTCCAATATCACCACAACCTTAAAAAAAATAAAACATTACATCAGTTTAATATACGTAGTAAAACAAAATTGAACGGTATCCTAGAGAGCTAACAATGTAACATACTGATAGAAAGATGAAAAATAAACATAATGTATGTCATGAATTTAAAATATTTTAGATTATACAAATGGCTTTGAAGTCGTTTCACTTAAAAAGATTTATCCTCCATATTATATAAATGGTTTTCAAGCACCCAAGCCTTTTCATTTATAATTTGCTACCTTTACACAGTTTTTTTTCTAAAATGGTAACTCTTTTTTCGTGTTCAACTGGGTAAACTTTGATAGTATCAAGTAGTACTTTTCGTACGTCTCTAGAAGTGTAGTGTCGTGTTGAGGAGTGTCCAAGTGCCACCAAGTGTCGGCACGGCAAAATTTCCAAAATTAGAAGTGCCTAGGTAACAGTGTTGATAACTACTCGCGTCTCTACAATGTTGTTCAGAAACACCCCACATACAATACAATTCGAACGATGGACACGCACTACGTCCACGGGCAACAATGAGCAGTTTTATTGATGAAGAGTCATGAAGATTCAATTCATATTTTTTGATAAAAATTTGTAGCGCCTAGGGCTTCCAATGTATTTTCTATTACCGAATATACTTCATGGGCCTTTCAGAACGTACCCACTTCCAGGGGCCTTTCAGAACGTACCCACTTCCAGCAAACCTCGAAAGTTATAAATGAAATTAGGGTCGTAAACAACATACAAATTAGGATTGCCCAAGTCCCTAGTGACACGTTGATACAAACTTTGACCAAAGACTCCACTCGCACTACTTCCTTTGTTCATACACCATAATCCTTCTTGTCGGAATAGTCATAAAAAATCTTCAAGTTTTTAAAGAGGAAAAATGTCACGCCCCGAAATTCGATACATGATCCATTTCGGCACATGAATGCATTCAATAATCAAAATTCAAATAAAGGAAACACAACGGTCCATTCTCATTAATAAAATTCAAAAGTATATTTATTTCCAATTACGACATTGAACAACTCCTAACCAAGGCTAAACCAACAAGTCTTCTAGGGTCTTCTCCTGAAATGCAGCATCTGAGCCACGAGGTCCGGTCTCTAAAATTTAAATAGCAACGGGGGTGAGATAAAACTCAACAAGTAACCCCTAATAAATAATATAACTCTTTTGTCAATTTTATTAGTTTCAAATTGAGAATTTCATATCAATAGAAATAACATCAGCTATACCATCTAATGATTCAATATAAAGAAGAAAATAACTTATTTGACAATTGTACTTCATATATTGTACAATTGTTAATTAATAGCACCGATCCAAGTGCATTTGCATTCATATCATCATTTATCATTCATCATGGATACCAGTCACAAGGAGGGTTCCATACTTTCATCAATCTCATTGTCAACCGTGCCGATCCGATTTGACGGGTTTACTTCGTATTACAGAAGTACACAAATGGATCCGTTCATCCAATACTACCATGCGGTCCCATAGAAATCTTAATCAAAATCATATCATAATCATCTTTACGATATTCATCATTTCTACAGTCATTCATATCAGTTTCTTTTGTAAAACTTATTCAACAGGTTTTACCACTTCTCATTCTAAAACAATGTGATATTTCAATGTAAACAATATCATATGATAGATAAATCGAATATACCATGTTTACGACATTTATATTTTTCTAACATGATTCAAAATGAAATAATCATAATTGAACAAGACAAGTATAGAAATATCCATACAATCATTAATCATTCAATCATCTACTTATCAATATGATTGTATATGCTATGTAAGAACAAAAGCATCATTATCTAATAAGGTACGTGTGTAAAACATGTTATGGGATAGGTCACTTGCCTCAACCGTCGGATTTAGGGGTCTTATGAGGACAGTATGAAGTTTCACGGTTCCGATAGTTATCTGGGTACAAGGGAAAATTGTTCATAAAGAGAGAGCGAACTACGATAGGTCATCGAAGTTATATTGGATTCTATCGAGTTATTTTCAAATTCCTATTTTGGAAAACATTCGATTTTTGAAATCCTTAATTTAAAACAGCTTTGATTTATAATTTATTTTTAAAACCCTTAAATAAGATTTGATTTAATATTTAAACAGAATTTTTTACTCTATTTTAGATCCTCTTATAATCTCATAACATGATTCATTATATTTATATTTTAACATAAACCAGAATTTACAGACAAAATCAGATTGTAACCCAACTAAAACTAAAATATAAAATCATACTGTAAACAAACTAAAACTAAAATCTGATTATGATATTAATAGAATATAAAAATCAGATTGTAAACCAATTAAACTAGAATATAAAAATCAGATTGTAATACTAATTAAAATAGAATATAATTTCAGATTATAACTAAAATTTAAATACACCAACAGTATATAAATCAACATTTAAAAATATAAAATTAGAGTTGAAATATAAAACCAATAAAAACCAGGATTTAACCCATCATTTTAATAAAACCAGATTTATTAAAAATAAAAATAGAATATAGAACTAGTCCAGATTTAATAAAATTAAAACCGAACATAAAATACTAAACCACATATAATCAGATTATAAGAATATATTTTCAGAGATTAAATGTGTAAAATCAGAGTTAAAAAATACAATATTAGGATAAAAATCAGAATAAAACCATAAGTTCCTGTTTTAAAATTATAAAACCATAAATATAAAACCAGAAATATAATATTCGAATATTAAGTCCAAATATAAACCATAATTAAAACCAGGATTTCTAATGAAATTTCAAATTATGAGGCAAAATAAAAACTAATTTCAATCGGTACTAAACCAGTACATAATTAAGATTTTAAAATACAGAATCGGCTACTTTATACAACCAGTATTTCCCTAACAATTTCAGAATATTAAAACAGATTTATCAGTATTAAAATAAGGAATTTAACTATATTCTCAGAAAAATAACTAAAAGAAGCATACCTTGAAGAAGGAAGGAAAGAAGAAAATCTTGAAGACAAGAGCTTGGAGAAGATGGCTTGGTGTGGCAAAGAAAGGAGGAATAGGGCTCTATTTATAAGCTCGGTTGAGGCGACCGTTCGGATTTTTAATTAACTCTGTGATCAATGGTTGGCGTTACCAAATTGAAGAAAGAAAATGGAAGAAACTGCTCTGCTATGCGCATGGTTTGATTTGGGGGATTTAACATGTAAGGGAAAAGTTTAGGTATAAACCTTGTATAAGTTAGAGTGTGTGCGTGTGTGTGTGCACTTTGGGTCGAATCAGGTCGGGTCGAGTTTGGGTTTGGGTTCATAAGAGTTTGGGTCGTCACAAAAAATCTCTGAATTAAAAGTGTGCAGAATTTTACTGAATTTAACTGACATGAATTGCATTTACATGGTTGCATGGATTTATGTAATTAGAGATGTGCCTTGCATCGAACACCTTATGGCCCTTTTTTTCAATTAAAAACATTGTTTCTAACTTGAAATATATTGTTTTGTTTTTTGATACCTCTTTATTTTCTCAAATATTGCCGAATTTTACCAATAAAAAATTCAAATAAAATTCAATGACAACAAAAAATAATAATAATAATAACAATAAAATCGAATTTGAGACCCCAACCTGATAACCAGACCCTTCAGTGCTGCTCCCCATACCAAACTCATCCAAATTCGTCTTCCCCACCACAATCGCTCCACACTCACGCAGTCTCTTCACCGCAGTCGCATCGAACGCCGGCCTATACCCATCCAAAATCTTCGAACCTCCCGTCGATGGCATATCCACCGTACAAATATTATCCTTCACTCCGATCAATACCCCCGCCAATTTACCTAATTTCCCATTACTATCAACCGTTCGATCGACTTCCTCCGCTTCTCTGATCGCTTTCTCCTCTGAAACGTGGAGAAAGCTTCTGATGTGAGGCTCAGTTTGCCGCAGACGGTTCAAATACTCTTCGGTGATCTCGACCGTTGATTTCTGGCGGGAGAGGAGTGATTCGCGGACGGTGAGGATCTGGGAGGACGGAGGTGAATGAGAAGCTAGGGTTTGGGGTTCTGAAACCCGGGGAGATGAGAGAGAAACCCTAGACCGGTGGATATGGCGGGAATTTGGAGAAAAGTAGTGGGGTTTGGGCGGTAAAGAAAGTTGGATACGGCATTGTGTGAGGAGGAGGCGAGGGTTTTGGATTGGAGAAGGCATTTTCGAATGGTGGGGAGGTGCCGCTCTTACCGTTTTATTACTTGGTAGGAGTTTATATTAGGTGCTTTTACAACATAACCAAGACCGGTGTTAGGGAAATGTACACCACACAACTAGAATGCATGGCATCATGGTTCAAAATTTTGGCGGAAACGCATCGGTTTTGGTGGCCCCCGAAATGGAAACTCCATAGTTTCGGTATCGGTTTGATTTTGGCATATTATCGACCGATAATTTAAAATTAATAATTTGGTGATTAGTAAAATACTGGCTGATACTATGCTTCTTCGGTAATTTATTTTTTTTATTTTTATTTTTAAAGTGCACCGAAATTTCAAATTTTCGGTTTCGGGTAGGACCAAAATTGAAACGAAATCCGAAATTTTGATCCTTGCATGGCATTAAAGCTCATCTCAACAAATATTTCATTGGGGTTTCAATGGGCCGGGTTTGAGATCGGGCTGACACACAATGGATTTGGTATGAGCTAAGGTAGGTAGGCTTGATATATTAATGGCTGGCCCGGCCCAATTAGTGATTCATGACGGTTATGGGCTACTTCCAAAGGCCTAATTAAATATCGTTGAAGCAAGGCACAACTTAATCAATTAAGTTTTTTCATGTAAGTTTGTAGGTTGGCCCTCCGGCCTGGCCTGACTCAACCTGCAATGGGTCAAACATGCAGGGCTAATGTAAGTAGGCCCGACTCATAAATGGTCTGGCCTGTCCCAACCCAATTTGTAATTGAATCGATGTGACCTAACTCCAAGAAGCCCAACTGTTTAAGGTCTGGCCCGTCTCGACCCATTGTAAGTAGGCCTGACTAATAAATGGTCTGGCCCATCCCAACCCAATCTGTAATTCAAGAGGTATGACCTAGCTCCAAGAAGCTCAATTGCTTAAGGTCTGGCCCGGCTCGACCCATTGCGGCCCACAATGTTTCATGGTACTGTAATTCCCAGTAAAATAAGGAATAGAGTACCTTTAGATCCACCCACCGAATCTTTGAATTCACCCACGTTGAAACACAATGGATGTGTTAAATCAGACGATGGAGTTCATTTATCCCCCCAATCTTTCACACGATGGGTCTTGAGTTCACAGGTGTACTATTAGATGGTTAGTGTTTTATTTCACATAGCACACATCTCATAAAAGTGACCTTAGCATCGCGTGCACGCTCAAAATATATTTTAAGCTCACTTTTTTGGGTATATACCACATTAAATAAAAACCTGTCCATCTGATGGTACACCCATGTACTCAAGATCCATCATGTGAAGGATTGGGATAATAAACAATCTCTATCGTACGATTCAATGTAGTCAATGTGTTTCAGCGTGGATGAACTCAATGATTCGATGGATAAATTTAAAGGTACTCTAAGGAATAATGGCACGTGATTATGCGAGACTATCAACTTATTAAGCCAATGGCACGAGACATTGAACAAACCAATTCACCATATTGTAGGCCATATGTTAAAAGTGTGAATAAAAATGACACTCATCCAAGAATTTAAACCATTTGTTATATTATACATTCTAGAAAAATAATTTTAATCACTCATTGCACCAATTGGGTGATTAAAATCATGTACTTTTATGATTTTTGTTTGCTAAGACATGAATCAATGATGGATTGCTAGTTCAGCAACTTCGGTTGATCAAATATGTATATCATTTGGCATGAAGGTCGATTGTTGTGCTGCGATTGTTGTGCTGCAATTTTGTTTAAAAGCAATCATAGGGGTCAACCTTTAAAAATAATTATAGCCATTTGATTAGATTATCATCATCAATGCCTTATCTAATGAATCATCTATCTAGGATCAACTCTATTGAGTTTTATATATATTTTCACTAAAATCTTTCGTGTCATTGTTTCAATCCAACATCCATGGATGTATCCTAGGTTTTAGTAAGATAAGCCCAACCCATCGCGGGGTGACTGTTTTTGAAAAAAATTAAAAAATTGTTTAGATTATTTACCTACTTTAAGACTATGGAACTTTTTTTTCCTTAAGGGCATGTTTGGATTTAAGGGAAACATAGGAATCATATGGATTTGATTTAAATTTTCATTTAATCTAATGTTTGGATGAAATTTTAATGTCGGAAAAGTTTGGAAATAAATCTGTCATTTCCCGGAAGAAAAGTGCGAGGGTACCCCTCATACTTTTGTTTTCCGACCATAAAAAAAACTCAAGTCTTGTGTCTTTGTAAGGTCGTTATTTTTTTAGTTTTCTTGTGTCTTTGTAAGGTCGTTATTTTTTTAATTTTTTTGGGTGTCTTTATGTTTAAGGATACCTCTATTTGAGCCCAAAACTCATTGATTAATTTAAATAAGACGATGGAGCCACATATCCCAAAACATAGATCTAAACTCACGTTTGAGCATGATGTATGCCATGTGAGTTTAGGATTATGTTTTGGGATTTGTGCCATGGGGAATCAAAACCTTGATTGTCTGATAGGAGCGCCATGATCTCAAGATCCATTGTATCGAAGATCGGGGTGAAAAATGATACCCATCGATTGGTTTCAAGCAGACAAGGGGTTTCAATGGTAGGCGCCCTCAATAATCCTATAGGTGCGAATAGAGGCACCCCTTTTAACTCGCCTATTATTTGCTTAAGGGATTAACTGCATTGAATCAATGGTGATTATTTTTGCTCCAATATTCTACATAATAGATCATATGATCATTATTCTATTATCAAACAGTAAAGATTTTGTTTCCTTATGACACATATCTCGAAAATTATTCTAAGAACCACTTTTGATATACGCCATGATCACGTTTACTTTTGGGATGTGTGCCATGCAGATTCAAAACCTGAACGTCGGATTGGCAACCTATGATCTCAAGACCACTTGTGTGGAATATTGGAGAAAAGGACGATCTTCATTGTGTGATTCAAAAGAGTTAAACAATTTAAGCATGTGAAACCCACCCTGAGAAGAACGAAATTGAGGTTATAAATGAAAAAACCCTTATGTATAATTTGTTATTATTGCAGTTGATCTCCCTATCCTTATTCGAGCAATAGGGTGCTTATATTTATAGCCTAAAAATTTTTCCTTCTCAATTCGATTTTTGTGCTTAAACTTTTGACTTCTTTAAATCAAATGATAAGAGATTTTTTTAGGCCCAATATTCAACATAAATCACAGCCCTACTATCACATGATCAAATTTTAATTTCATATGACATACATCCAAAAAAATGAACATAATCATGAATATATATCAAACATGGTTGTTATATCACTTTTCGGGAGGTGAGCCACATGAATCAATATTTGACCATCAGATGACGTCTCCAATATAGTTATTAAAGGTTTTATGTAATAGAGACAAGCAAGTGGAGCATTGTGCAACTTAAGAGTTTCTCTTAGATTAAATGGGTGTTTTTATAAGATGGTGGTTAGACATATGATATTATATAGTTTGAAATATTGGGGTACTAAAAACTTGCAATAACATAGAGTAGATGTGGACAAGATGCCTTGTTGAGACGAATGTGTGGAGTAACAAGAGAGGACATAAAAAATCAGAATGAGTCATTAGGAGGAGAAAATTTGAAAGTGACACTAATAAAGAAAAAAAAAAGGAATGTCGCTTGAGGTGGTTTGAATATGTTCATCAAAGGTCAAAAGTTGACTATAAACAAAGAGTTTAGATGTTGCAAGCACAAAAAGTTGAGAGAAAAAGGATGAAAATCTCAAGGAAAGTAGTGAGAACGGACATAAAGGATTGTGATTACAGAGAACTTATCACTATTTTTTGAGAAATAAGTATTGCAAAGTCAACCCAAAAGCAGATGGGATAAAGTTGCAAGGATAATGATAATGACAATGATGATGATGACATGCGATAGCTAACTTGCTCGTAAACAATTTTGAGAATGCATCACTTTCTTGGACACATGACACTATTTTAAAGAAACTGTGCTACTTACTGTTGAGGAAACAATACACAAATTCATGGCATAGAAAATTGTTCTGAAAATTATTTTCATCATAGATTTAGGTTTAAAGATTTGTGATATCAAATAAAGTTGTTACCCTGTACAAAGCGTTGAAACACTACAAACGCAATGAAGTAAAAGAAGAGGATAAAGACCTAAAGGGAAGCAAAGATAATGGACACGAAGGGTTGCGAAGTTAGATATACACATTAGCGTTGATTAGAAACAAAGTGAAAAAATGTGACATACAAAACTATCCCCAAATAGACGAGAAAAGGTTGTTATCAACAAACAAATGAGATAAGGTTATGATCATAATAATGAATGACATATCATAGCTAACCTATTCTCAAACAATTTTGAGAATATGTAACATTTATGAACACATGACACTATTTTTAAAAAAGTGTGCTACCTACAACTAAGGACACAATACACATATTAGTGGCATCGAGAATTGAATCGTAAAACATCTTTAACGTTGATTTGAATTTAAAGCAATCAAATACCTTTAAACTTTAGCCATTCATTTCAAAGGAGTTTGATGGTTTCAAATAAATGATAGCTAGATTTATTGGATGCAATCTTAGACATCATAAACTTTAGATTATGACATTCATGAAAAAATAAAATTGCCCTCGTCGGATGTGAGCCGGATCAATACGAGATTCGTCGCGAGATTGGAGATCGCCGATACCGTGAGTGTATTCCCATAAACAAATGTACACCTTGGTACCTTAATATAATATCTTTTTGAGATGTCTTTGGTAGGCGGCAGTAAACCCTTTTTTATAGGTGCACAAGGGATCTCATAACGTTCAGATTTCTCAACGTTATGGAGAAACTATTTCTCCTATTAATATGACGCACATCAAAAGTGTCTCGAGTAAACAAGATTCTATTTCTCACTAAGATAGCGCACAACGACTACATGGCCACACATGCCAACATCTCCCACTTGGCCATAAAAGTTGTTAATATATATATATATATATACAAATTGATAGTCTAGCATTTGGTCTGTTTTTTGTCTAATGACAAAATTAGATAAGTTCTTTTAGGTATAATATATATTTTTCAATGATTATATGTTAGTGAAAAATAAAAAGCTAAATGGTAGTTTGAGGAAAGCCTACTTTCTTTTATAGGTTTTCTATTTTGGCCCTATAAGGAATTATGGTTACCACCAATGTTTGAATTTTAACTTGTCAATTACTTTTTTCTCGGGGGCATTTTAGACAATTAATGAAAAAATTTATGTATTACTTGTTGTATTCTTGGAAAAGAAACCATCACTTATGCAACAATACTTCTTCAATTTACAACCTACTCACATGGGTCTACTTTTCTAGGGTAAGAAAGATCAAGGAGGCAAGTGACATATTTATATTTAAAAAATGCTCTTTCTTTTCAACCTAGTATATATATATATATATATATATATACTAGTGGGCCCTGCACGTGCAGACAACTTATTTATAATTTTAAATTTTTTGGAAACAAAGTTGAAAGAAGATCAATGAAATGATCTTATAGACAGTGTTTAAATGATGGTAAGGAGAGATGGATCCTTTTTTATCCATAATCCAATAGGTTTTTGCCACTAGGTCCTCGTCGTAATTCAAATTTGACAAAGAGTGCAGATCCTTAGTCGCCTATTTCCACTTGCCCAACATGGCAACATGGCCCTTGCTATGCTACGAGTTTTATAGCCTTTTGCTGAATTTGCATTTATCCGAAGAAAACATTTCATATATTTTCTTCATTACTAATAAAAAAATAGACATTTATGTAAGGAAAATGAATGAACTTCCATAAAAAATCTTGCTTTCACCTTATTACATTTGCAAATAGTTACAATATCTAATTTACCTAAGCCTTAGCTTACAACAAAGATAAGTAAAGAAAATTATATAAATGGTCGACACGAATTACCACTTTCCATTGCCTTTCCCAACATGGCCTTTGCTAGTAAAAAGAGCTTTCACCAAAGATAGGTACAGAGCCATTACCTGATACACGATCCAAAATATCAATTAAAAGAACATCCCTATCAGCAAGTCAATCTCAATTCTCATATGGGAAAGTGGTAAAAAGTGTCTACTTTTACAAGGTTTGGATCCATAAATATATGTGCATCTCTCAAAGTTTGACCAGTTTGATAGATGGAGATTGACCTAAGTGTGCAACCACCCTTGGTTCGTAGCCCATGCAATAAAAGGTTAAAAGTGGACTTTCATGTTTTTAAGGCTCATAAATAGATGTGGGTAGCTGATCATTTTGACAACAAGAAATAGTAACCACAGTTGGGATTCTAATACTAAGTCATTAGTCATTTGACAACCTCAAAATAAAAGCTAACAAGACAGGTATGTGGGCTGGACTGAAACCGAAATTTTGGCTGAAAAGTTCACTATGGACTGCAAATTACTGAATTTATATATTTTCGTTTCGGATTTGGTGGGGAATGAAACCGAAAAATTTCGGGCCAAATCTTAACATTTCAGCCGAAATATGTCCCCAATGGTACAAAATTCACTAATACCTTACATGCAAATGGTTCAAGATTCACTAATAGATCAACCTTGTACCTATTGATACATATATAACGGTAAGCAATACTATGTCAGTCTCATCGTACTGCAGTTTTATTCCCTTGACTACCGTATGATATACATTGAATATTTGACTTTTAGATGGGCATATTGGGATTCGTGAAAGTCAAATATTTAATAGTTGTTAAAGTTCAACTTATATAAAACTGGGCATAATTAAGTAACCAGGAAATGACACCGAAGGTAACTATTAGGAGAATTTGCAAATGTGTGAGGGAAGTCCCAAATGCAGTATTTTAGTAAATTTCCAAATGCAGTATTTTGACAATTAAAGTGATATACTCACAATTTATCATAAACTATATTTACAACTATTTATAAAGCCAAAAAACATGATAAGTCATGTTTCTAGTGACAAAATCTCATTACAAACCGAAGTATTTTGAACTGAAGGGTTATGTACAAAACCATATTTGTAAAGCAAAAAGATATATCATGATCTATAAGAAAAGTTCATGTTGTTTTGATGCTATGATTTTTGAATTTCACGATTTGCTTCTCTTGAAGATGATGCGTTATCTTCAACTGCGATCACATTCAATTGCCGAGAGTCTGATCCTCAATAGTTGTCATTTGTAGAGTTTACATAGAAGATGAATTCTTTATCTACCATATTTCGAGCTTCAGATTTTAAAAAATTTAGTCCGGCCTGCATATTTTTGAGGAAAAGGTGTTAGAATTTGAATACAAGTTTTTGAATTGAGTTTATGAATCTAATTCGAATTCGGGTTCACAATTAGGGGTTAATTGGGTAAATTAGATATTTTGCTTGATGGGCAGTTCAAACACCTAAAAAGACAAGTTTTTCTAGTTTTTGCAATGAAAAATATGAAAATCAAAAATAAAAATACGGGTTAAGGGTTTAGGATTTTGACTGAAAGAAACATAGAAATGAAAAATCTTGTGATGGTGGAAAAAAACCCCAAGGGTTTTGTGATGATAAAAACATAAAAAAAAAATGGAAAACAAGTGAATTTAAGTTTCTTATGATTTTTTTTTTTTTAAAGTAAGGTTTTCTGATTAAAAAAAAACAGATAAAATAATGATTGATTTCGCTCTAGAGATAATCGTTTATCAAATAAAAGAAATAATTGAGATACCTTTTACGAGCAACGATTACTTATAATATAAAGAGATCAGCAGTAGTACACGATTATTTTCAACAATAACTCACCAGCAATATAAGTTTAAAACTGAATCAGATCAGCCTCTAGATCAAAAATACGAATTTCCTTAAAAAATGTAAGAAAAATAGTAACAATTTAAAACCCAAACTTGATAGAAATAGGTGTATTTTTAATGAATCACTCATTAAAGTAAAACTTTATTATCAGGCAGATACTGAAATAAAACAAAGGTCATAAATTATTTCTATGATCAATTTAAATTATTCAATATGTATTGAATATGGCTGAAATAAAAAAGTATAGGTACTAAGTACACTAATACGCTTGATTTGAAAAAATCGATAGCTACTCTTGAAAAAAAAAAATCTACAAGTGCAATTTTCTCAATGCCCATTGACATGCTACTTTCATTTATAAACTCCCAACAAACTGATAATTTGCTTCTCCCAACACCCATCTTACAAAATTTTGACAAACATTTTTTAACCCCTATACTAACCTCCCTAAAAGGTATCCCAAGCGAAGAAAGAAAACAAAACAGGCCCACAAAAGGAGCTATGATATCAAATGTTTAGTGCATTTTTTACTAGTTCTTAAACACTCTTATCTTAAAAAAAACAAAAGTCAAAATCATAAGAAATCAAACGAAGTACAAGAACAAAGTGCCAATATGTTGTTGAAAAAATCACTTGCAATAGTTGTATTGTCTGCCAAAATGATCCCACATTTACTTGCCAGTGATGGGTGTGGCGGCTTTAAAAAGGTGACCTCCTTACAGATAGAAGAGATAGAATATAATTGCCACCTTGAGCAGGCTATGCATTTATAGGTTTACAACATACTACTACTCCAATATACATGAGAGCTACCCATTTATGGTTTTTCCTAACAGGCTAACACCTATCCAACAATGAACCCAACAACCACATTTCATCTCAAACGATAACTTTTCAAAATGGTATTGAAATGTAAACTTTAGAATAACATCTTTAATAGCAAGATTACAACTAAAGTAGGAAAAATCCAAAATAAGTTAGTCTAAAAACTATTTCTAGCACAACAAGCCTTAACAACTACCTTGTGGCCTAATTAAGAAACCAAACATGGGGATCATGACAAGATCATTAATGTCATTCTATGGGTTTCAAATCACAAAAAATCACCCTAAACCATTGTTTAGATAATATTGGGAGACATTGGCATTATTGAACATGAAAAATCTATTGAATTCTTCTATTTCCATGGGCGATTGCTGATTTCAAAAAATGTAAGACAAGGAAATTAAGGAGTGCTGGGTGGAAGAGGTGAGTGGAAGGGAAATACCTGAAAGGGAAAAGGCTTTGGAATTGCACTTGCACGATCACAATTTTTCATGGGTCGGATGAAGTATACTACAAGTAAGAGAGAGGCAAAGGACCAAATTTTACCATATCATAGGGAACGAAAAGAGCAAGAACCTGTGGTCTGATCACTGGCTACCGGAAGGAAGACTCTTGGATCTGTATGACGAGAGGATAATTAATGATATGGGATATGGTGAAGATGTTTTGTGTGATGATCTGATCTGGAATGGGGTCTGGTCACTCCCTCCACCTCACACATCTTTTGGAAGCGTGGGAGTTGATCCATAAGATTGAATTGCCAAAACAGGATGTTGAAAATACAATAGTGTGGCGAATAATGTCAAATAGAAGCTTTGGAATTCCTGCAAACTACAATTGATTTGCATGATGTTGTTTGGCATAAATACAATATACCTAAAACATTTTGTCTTTAGAAAACGCTCAAGAGGAGTCTACTCCATGATGAGGAACCTCTAAAGCGGGCCTTTCATTCCCCATCCACGTGCATAGTGTGTTGATGGAATAGGGAATCAAGTGATTGTTCTTCAAATTCCCATATAATACATGGATTATTGGGCAAACTTGAAGTTCAGAATATTAGAGCAAAATCCAGGGGGACATGGTTAGGTAGCATCATATGTTATCTCAAGCATAGATTGTACCACTTATAGGATTTGGGAGGAATAGAATTGAAGATTATTTGAAAGCTTAAGAGAGACTTCTATATAAGATCACTCAACACATTCAGATCAAAACTTACAGTTTAGGATAGCAAGGCATGAATACGAACGGTAACAGGAAATCTGCAACTCATGGATACTGTAACGACCCGAAATTTCCAACCAGAAACACGTGAAAATTTCAGATCGCTAGATTATAATTCATAACTTAAGTACAGAAATTCTTTGGTATCAAATAGTGTGCAAGCTATCATAAATAAATTGAATGCAGAACTATCCCTAACTAAATCAATTTGCATTAACGTCCATAACATAAATGTAAAAGTTAAAAGTAAAACCACCGGTGATGACAGTTCGTCACACAAACAGTGGCACACAATATCCAAAAATAATTTAATTATCTCAAAATGTTTATCTAATCTATACCAAGTGGAAGATCTGCTTCTTCCAGTACAAAGTTGGGATCTTCTAATTCAGGATCTGGAACCACTTCTGTACCTGTGACACATAGTGTCGGGGTGAGCTAATCATCTAAGCTTAGTAGAAAAAGCTTAAGGCCAAATTATATCTTATCCGATCAATGCATAGTTCGATGACAAATTCAAATGCAATTAAATGACAAAACAGAATTTGGAAAATATCATGGTTCAAAAGCACATATTCTGAGTTCTAGTTCCATATGTGATTCGATAGTATCGTTTTTTAGGTTTCATGTGAGTATTCAATAAATCGTTTCATCATCAAATTTCAGATACAGTCTTCTTAATTTATGATGACTTAAAAATATAACTTAAATATCATTAGCGCAAATATTGTACTAGAGTCTCCAATTGCTGATGGGAATCCCCTCCTAACTATCGTCGTTCAATGAATAATTTTTTAAGTGCTCAAGCCCCTACGTTATGAGGGATACTTGTACGGTTCAATGGGCCGTCGAAACGATTCAAAAGTGTCGAAATACAGAATTCGGTTCAATGAATCTCTTTAAATCACATGCAAAATTCTAATACATAGGTTCAATGGTTCATAAAATAATTCTTATTTTAATCCAGATTCAAATTCAAAGGGTTCGATGTTCAAAGGTTTAATGATTATAATTCAATGTAAGTTATATATCATTGAAAAAGGATTCCAAATATTTCGTTGCAATTCAAAAGGTTTAATATTCGAAAATTTAATAATTTAATGCAAGTCAATATTCAATAATTCTAATGTTCAGATGCAATAAGGTTTAAACAATTCAAATTCAATTATGAAGATCATAGATCTGATTCGAATACATCATTAAAGCCTATGATTTAAAGTTAAAAAAATAATTTGTGCATTAAAATTCTCCTATCTCAGGTCCTAACGGCTGTGAGAATCGGAGAAAGAGAGAACGGCTCTGAGAATCTCTAGAAGGAGCTGCTAGGTTATTAGAGAGACGGCTGTTGCGAGAGTATATATAAGGAGATATTCAAGAGACATCTGTTGTGAGTCCATTTAAAGGAGGCACTAGGTTATTAAAGAGACGGTTGCGGCTCGACTCCCAAGGAAAAAGAAAGTGGGCAGTGTGGGGAACTAACATGTAAATCAACTTTATTTTTTTTGTTTTTTTTTTGTTGGGCTAGTATTTCATGTGGGGAGTAGGGAGTGAGATTGAGGTGGCTGGGCATAATTACCCAAGAGCATGTGGGAATCAATGGACCTTTTTCTTAGTTTGAATTGCTATAAAGATATGTTAAGAGTTCAGGATAAGGATAAACAGGAAACGTGGGAACATGGTACTTGGGAAAAGTTTGAGTGTTAAGCAGGATCCAAATCACTAGTATACCCTACCTCACCATATACACATATTACATCTGTGCCTATGCAGCCCATAGTAAGAAGGTGCAATTTCTTATTCAAGACAAAATATGTGCCTCTTAATTTCATGCAAAAAGGCCAAAAGTGTTGATTTGTGCTTATATTAATAATATTAACTAAGTATAAAATAACTTGTATCAATAATTAATATATTAATTATTTCTACACACATAAACTTACATATATATATATATATATATATATATATATATATATATCGATATAATTACCATTAATAATTTAGACTTTATTTTTATTTATTTATTTATTTATATTATTTATTTATTTATTTATTATATATCAAATATCAAGATAAAAGTCAATGAGTCAAAGAATTAGAAATTAGGGTTGTTATAGATACGGATGCTAACAGGAAATCTGCAACTCATGGATACGGATGCTAACAGGAAATCTGCAACTCATGGAGTGTACAGCTATAAGTGCAGGTTGCGAATCGGAGCACTAAATGGCCTGGACCGAATGGCCTGAATTAAACATAAAATGGATGGATCTATAGCATCAGAGCGGGAGCGTAGCCCGTGATTCGAAAGGGGGTCAAGTCTTCAGCCATTGTGGTGGGTTTGTTAAGTGATAACACTTCTATTTTGAGCATGGATCAAAATTTCGGCCGATATGAAACCGAAATCCAAAATTTCGGTCCAATTTGTATGGGGCCCAAAATTTTGAATTTCGGTTTTGGTCATGCCAGAAATCGAAATTCAACCCGAAATTTTGATCCTTGATTCTGAGTATTGAAGTAAAGGCAATTGAGGTTGGACCGTTAAATAAAGGCACGGGAAATAAGCTTAAAGAAGATATCGAGCTACAAGTCGAGTCCTTAGTTGAAATAGAAGCCATTATAGAAAGAAGAGACCCCTCAAAGAATTAAAATGATGGTGTAATATATGGGGAGGTATGGACATGTTTGAACAGTGAAGAGTGTTGCATGTTTGGAGAGAAGGGAGTTTTGGCAGAACTATGGAGGAAGGCTGTGCATGCTAGGATGTTATAACGTTGGGTTTTATCCTAGTCTTCATGTGTCCTTCCTAGAGATGGATAGATTGAAAATAAATTTTGGAAGAGCTTAGTAATCGGTCTAGTAAAATAATGTCCTTGTCTACAGGCTTGTGGCGTTGAATTTTAGAATTTTTTGCCTAATTGGTCAGTGCAATTTGTAATGCTTATTTTCTAAAGTAAAGAAGGGGAAGGACCTCATCAACCCCATTTGGCTACTGAAAAAAAAAGGAGATTAAGGAGTTTGAGACAATATATGATGGCCGTCATAGAGTTTAGAAAATGTCCTATCGCATATGAGGCAATGGATATATAATCCCCCAGTTAAAGTAGTTTTTTCCATGGAAAGAAATCCAAGATAAACTGAAGTTGTGGTTAATGAAGCTATCATAGAAGCCTAGAAATACTTTTGGTATTCTGCTCTTTTGTCTTTTAGTGATAGGTCCCAAAAACGAAAGGTCTTCTGGTCATTTGTCTGTTTTGTCTTGTAGTGATAGAACCCAAAAATGGAAGGGGAGAATTTGTCTTTTAGCTTTGCGTTTGGATGAGTTTTAGAATAATTTATTATTTTTATAATATAAATTTGCAATCTTTAATAAAACAAACACAAATGACCACTTGGTTAGATATAAAACTCAAAACCACAAGGTCTTATAGATTCAAAACCCCACTCTATGTTTTAAAAAAAAAATTAAGACAATAATTAGCAATTACTGGTCAATTTGCTTGTCACGCCAAATCAAACCAATATGTGTCAGACGGTTGTATTGTACAATGTATCAGACGATTGACACTATATTTCTAAAAAAAATTAAAATTTCAAATAACTATATACCAAATTCGGCTGGTACACTAAGGGTCGATACATTGCAATGTATCGACATGGTGAATCTAAAAAACCAATTTGTATCGGTTTCGTCTATAAATTTGAACCATGTTAATTTTGTTTTTCCAATTTTGTCAACTTAATAGTCGACACCTTAAACCAGTGATACATGGTGATAGCTTTTTTAAACCAAAATTACATAAATAGTGAAATGATTTCCTCTGCTGAAGGAGGAAGCTTTCAAGATCTCATAGTTTATTCTTGACTCCTAAAAAAGTTCACATACACTCTCTATCCACAAGGAGAATTCAAATAAAATTAGAAAACATTTAAGTTGTCCATGATTAATTTCAATTTACCACACTCTTAAGTACTATGCTCAGGCATATCAAACATCCAAAATTAGCTACCGTGAATACTATTGAATATAAAAATTATAAATTTATTTATTTCAATGTGCATATCAATATGAAAAGATTCAATTAATTGCCTTCAGCGGAAGCAGCTCTAGTGGACACCGGGCTCGAAATCAACCAGCTTCATGGACATCGGATGAGTTTTTCTTGGGTTCTTTTGGGCACCATCGAACGATTAATTTCTGAAAGAAAATATGATTTCTTCGGTAAAAGAGTTCCTCCTACACAAAATTGATGTACATTGAATGCATGGCCTTCTCTTCTGGCATTCCTAAAAATTTCAAAAAAAAACTCATCAAAATTAATTTAATAAAAAACCAAAAAAACATAAAAAACCCATAAAAAATGATAAGAAAAAAAAACTAGACAAAAAAAAAACCACAAAAAATTGAGAGAGGAGAGAGAGAGAGAGAGAGAGAGAGAGAGAGAGAGAGAGGTTACCTGATTCGAACCTTTGAGCGGAGATTGGCTTTCTGGTTTTTGGCGTATTCAATAGAAATGAAAACATTGATGGGTTTTTGATAGAATCGAAATGAGAGAATCGAAGTGTCTTTTAGATAGATAAAAACGAAGGGTTTTTACTTGTTTTATATTTTGTCGGTTTTGTGGAATGAAGGGGCGTATTGTCGATCGAAAGACTGTTGGTGTTCTGGTGTTTTGTCTGTTTTTTCTGTGATAGAACCCAAAAACCAAATGTCTTGTAGTGATAGAACTAAATATGGAAGGTCAGCTAATAGGTCTTTTGTCTATTTTTGTTTATCGTGTAGTGAGATAGTGATAGGTCATTTGTCCATTTTGTCTTATAGTGATAGAACCCAAAAACCGAAAGGGAGAATTTGTCTTTTAGCTTTACGTTTTTTATAGGTTAGATATATATATATATATATATATATATAAAATATTTTCTCTCACTATTTTTAATACACATTTCATGGAAGTATTTTCAGTTATAAGGTTTTTCACGTTCTTGACGGATATGTCCTTCATAACTAAAAAAATAAAAAAAAAGATCGTAAGATTTTTCACGCTTAAAACGGATATGCTCTTTATAATAAAATAGTAAGTGCTTTGCATTTTCGTAACTCAGACGTCCTTAAATCCCATTAAGCTAACATGCTTTGGAAAAATATCTGCATTAAGACTTCTAGTCAAAGGGTCAGCAATCATATCGTTTGAAGGTAAATGACTCACAATCACTTCACCTTTCTCAACTACATTTTGAATGTAGTGATAATGCACTTCCATATGCTTACGTTTTGAGTTATTTGACTTATTTTCAATCAGTCTAATTACAGCTTTATTGTTACAAAACATGTGCACAGGCTCGTCGGCTATATCTAGCCGCATATCAGCTATGAAACGTTTTATCCAAACGGCATAAGCACAAGCAATACTACAAGCTACATACTCAGCTTCTCGAGTATGACGGGCAATACAACCATATTTCTTATTAGACCAAGAAACAACACCACTTTCAAAGAGAAAAATATGAGCTGAGGTAGATATTCTGTCATCCATATCCCCAACATGATCAACATCTGAATAGCCTTGAATCTTACGTTCATTAGTTTGAAAACATAGTTTAAAATGCTTTATTCCTTTTAAATATCTTAGTATTCGTTTTACTATTTATCAGTGCTTAAGACCCAGATTACTTTGGTATCTACTAACCATACTTATTTCAAAATTAAGGTCGGGTCTAGTACACATCATAATATACATTAAGCTCCCAACAGCTTGAGCATAAGAAACATTCAATTTATTTTGTCCATCTAATGGACTATGATTTTTACTTAATTTTGATATTTTTTCTATGGGAGTTGATATAGGATGGGAGCTGTACATATTAAATTATTTTAAAATATTTATTATGTTTCTTTCTTGGCTTAGGTATAGCATTTTAGCTTCTCTATCTCTAGTTATTTTTATACCTAAAACAAATGATGTCTCTCCCATATCTTTCATCTCAAATTGATAACTGAGCCAGGATTTGGTTTTCGCAATCATTTTCAAATCGTTTACAGCTATAAGAATGTCATCTGAATATAAAGACATTATTGTAAAAGTATTCCCACTTTTCAATATGCATACACAATGATTAAATTGGTTAACTACATATCCCATTTTAAGGATTGCATTATGAAAAGCTAGGTACCACTGACGCGATGACTGTTTTAACCCGTATAAGGATCTTTTTAACTTATACACCTTATTTTCGTGCCCTTCAATCTTGAAGCCTTCGGATTATTTCATATAAATAGTTTCCTTTAATTCTCCATTGAGGAATGCGGTTTTAACGTCCATTTTAAATAGTTCGAGATTGAAAAGGGCAAATATCGCCAATATGATTCTTATAGACATAAATTTTGCTATAAGAGAATATTCCCTCTTTTTTATTGAATCCTTTGGCAACTAATCTTACCTTATATTTGTCTACAGACGCGTCGTATTTAAATTTCTTTTTTAATACCCATTTGCAACCTATGGGTGTTCTATCATAAGACAAATAGCATAATTCTCATATTTCATTCTTTTCAATTGAATTAATTTCATCATTCATAGCATCTAACCATTCTTCAGATTCTTGTGAGTTGATCATATCAATATAATCTAATGGATCATTCATTTCATTTAAATTTAAATTATTACAAAGCTCTTGATCAGTCACATAAATTACCATTTTATCACCCTTAACTTAGTGATACTAGGACTTAGTTTGTTACTAACAAGTTGATGATGTACAGATATTAAAGATAATCAGTAAAAGAGAGTCAAAGTATTAATCTTTATCAAAAGGAATTCAAAAAACAGTAAAAAGATGATTAAGCGTAAAGAACGATTAGCTGACAAATCATGATTTATAATTTTACAGAAGAAAGAGTGTTATTAATACTAAAAGATAGAAAATCGTAATTTATGATTCTTCAGAGAAAATATAGAAGAAAGGCGAAGAATTGAAATCTAAAGAATCATCTGCTTCATGAAACAGAAAATCGTGATCTATGATTTTCCAAAGAAGAGAAGAAAAAATCGTTGTCTATGATTACGATTATGAAGCCTTCCCACTACTATTGTTGCTGATCATGTGAGTAAAGATTATCACCACCATAAATAGAATTAGAATATTGAATTAGAAGTCTGGTGAATCATGTATCTGAGAAGATTAATGAAGATTGATACTGAAGGACTCTACGGCTGAAAAAGAGCGAGCAATCCAGAAGCATATAAATCACTGAAAGCAAAAAAGATAAAATTAGGAATTAGAGTTATATTAGAAATCTTTTATTTTTAGTAGTTTCTTTTGATAGAATTAGATATTTGTAAACCGGTCCCTTATGATTTATAAATAAGAGGGCTTGGTATAGGACTCGAAGAAATTCTTAGCATCAATTGACGACTGAGGTTGAGTTTTCTTTCAATTATTAGAGTAGATTTTATTGCATTGCAGTTTAGATATCAGAGGTTTCTCGAGAGCAATTGACGACTGCTATTTGGTGCTGAAGATTAGTGTAGATATCTGTAGTTTCTCAGAAGCAATTGACGACTGCAGTTGAGGGGTGAAGGATATATTTACTTTGCTTTCTAAATTATATTTTATTTTATTTTATTTATTGCTTTATAAACATCTCCAAGTTTTGGTATGAATTGACGACTCATATTAGAATTTGCAAATTAGTATATCAGTTTTTACTTTTCCATCTTCAGTTTTCTAAGGTTTGATTCCCATATTTTAAGAAGTTGTTGATTAGATTAAATCGGTATTGATAGGATTTTAGTATTGATTGACGACAAATACTAGGAAACTTGATATATAGTGTAACGGTACTGTTTATTTTCATAAATATCCGATAGCAAAAGATTGTGATTGATGACCATAATCTAGAGTTAGAAGATTAGGATTTATTTTCTGCAACTTAGTTTAATAACAAATTCTTTATTCATATTTCTCTAGTAGTTTAGGATCTTAAAAGATAAGTATAAGTTTTCATAAAAATTAAATTAATATAATTAAAAACGATCTCTGTGAGAACGATCCTTTGCTAGTACTTTGATTTTCATTGTCTACTTGCAATAGGTTAAGACTTTAAGATACATAAAAATAATCAAGTCAAGTTTTTGGCCCCATTATCGGGGATCGACGTTTTTTTATTAATTTAAGAAAACTAGTATTTATCTTTCTCTTTTTATATTTTTTTATATTTTTATTTTTCTGTGATCATTTCTTGAATCTTTTTCAGGTTTATTCGGAGCAGCGAACCAAAAGTTTTCAACTTCTGCCGGCCACGGAATTTAGAAACTCAGATTTGTTTCTCCCTACTTTTTAAAATAAAAAACATATAAGGCTAAAAATACAAAAATATGTAGTTGCACGCAAGTTTATCCTAAAGTCTTCGACGTATACAACTCATACATAAGCACTCTGCCGTCGCAGGGAAATAATTATTATCCATCATATATAATCTACAGTGTCATTAGCTATAATAAATTTAAGACGACGATTCGTATTCCACCACCCAAGCGTTTTAAATATAGAATTAGTCTACCTCTATCACAATAGTTCTCTTTTGACCTCATCAGTCCGTCCCTACCCACGACCATGGCGGACGACAAACCCATTAATCTGTCAATAAAATTTTACCCTATTTGAGGACCCAGCAACACTAAAAGAGCCAGACCCTTTGCAGTTCTTATGGGATGAGTGCGAGAAAGTACAGGAGATCTCGGCGAAGGAGGAAAAGAAAAAGAATAGGAGAAAGAAAAAGAAAAACAAGAAGGTAGAACCATCTACATCTTCTACTCCACTTTCAACATTCACCTCCTCCCAACCTCGTACACCTCATTCCCCATCATCTTCCCCCTCTTCACTCCATCCACCACTTATTCAGCATCTTTCCCCTTAACCTCTGCTATTCCCCTTCCTAGCTTACAGCTCCTCTTCCAATAGCAGCAAGTTGAGGACATCCTGGAGTTAGGAAGGCACACCATTTTTGACAGGATAGTTTTGAAAACCGCCAAGGACCGATCTTTATCAAAGACAAAGTTTATCTTAGATGTTGCCGCAGTGTCAAGTCTACCTTAGTGTTTAGATTTTTCCTAGGTTTATACATTATGTTTCTTATTTTACTTATCCTTTATGTTCATTGTAAATATTTAGTAATTAATAGAATATTTTTTTTACTAATAGTGTGTGTTACTAAAAAAAATTTCTAATATTTTTGTTATTGATACCACAAGAATAAGCCGCTAGTTATTTTTCTCTCAAGTTTGGGGGAGAATTTTTTATCTGGTAACATATTTTTTCCGGTAAATACTCAGATATCATTAATTCTATAATCTAACTTTTGTGTCTCTTATTTTTGTGCCAATGAGGGCATTGTTCGATTTAAGTTTAGGGATACACAATTACTGTGTACAATAGTAGTTTTTTTTTACATATATTTTTTTTAATAATATATAGTTTTTTTAAAAAATTTGCTTAGTACATAGGAGTTATGATAGAAATTTTACAAATCCTAAAAACTTACGATTCATTATAAAAGAAGTTTGACAATTAGAATTTAAAACAGTTATAATTCATGATTAGCCCATAGAACACTGTATTAGAATGAATGTTAAAAACAATAAATTAATCTAAACTGTAAAAATTTAGACTATAGTTTCAAACTTATAAATTATTGAGATTTTTGAGCCATATTACCTCTTTTATTCAGAGAGTGACTATTTTTATTCCATCAAAATTTCTTTGAACTTTTATTCTTATGAAATCTCATATTATTGAATTTTAGAATCAAATTATTCTATGAATATATTGAACTGATTTTTTTTGTCTAGAACTATCTATTAGAAATATCAAAGCAAAAAGACATCTATGCTAGTAAATCATAAAGACGATTAAATGGCATCTTTTGTTTAAACCATAACTAAAAAGCCAAAATCCTAAAAAAATTTACCCATTGAACCCATATTAGAAGTCTGAAACTGAAATTTTTTGCACCCAAAAATTTGATAAACCTCTAACCCCATGTACTACCCATGTAGCGTCCCAAAAATTTTGAACCTTGAATAGTATACCTCGGGAAGCGTGCTCGACTGGTCACTCATTTGACCAAGTAAAAAGGTTGACTTGTTCACTTAGGATAGATAGGTCATGTGAGGAATGTGGAATGTATATGTATAAAAGTCATCCTATTGGATCATATACACTTATCTTGGTGTATGTGCCTTACACCCAAGAAATGAAATGGGGTTATAAAGAATAGTGAGAATTTATTTCTCATTTAGCTTTGGTTGTTGAGAAATTAAGAAAAAATAAATGGGAAGAGTGAGTTTGTGAGTGTGAGTAATGAATGTGCATGATTGGGAGTGGATCAGAAGGATTTGCGAATTGAAGGCTTTGAATCGACAAGAGATCGGAGATCTCGAGTTTGTGAAACCCTTGCGTTGAATGAGGGCTTGGGATCAAGGGATCCGATCGACTAGAAAGGTAAACATGATCATTTTAGTGAAATTATATTGGTTATACTGTGAATCTAGCTATTATGTATGAATAAAATGAGTAAGAAAGAAGTTTAGATGTTGAAGAGGATGAGTTCTAGAATTGGGAACTCGACCTGTTCTTAAATTGGCAAAATCGATCGAACGGAATTAGTGATCGTTCGATCGATTTTGCCAAAGAAGAAAGGTCTGTAGAGGTGTGTTTCAGGGGATACTGATCGAATGAAATTAGTGAATGTTCGATCAGTTTTTTTGTTAAAGGGTGAAAGTAGGTAGTGAAGGATTTCTGAGGAAATCGTTCTCGTTCGATCGATTTGGTAAAACGTTTGATCGATTTAAAAATCGTTCTATCAGTTTGAGCTGACTCAGGCTTTTGTTGAGTTTTATTTCATGAACTGTGATTAGGCTTTGAACCCCCGTGTTTTACACCATTTATGATACGTTGCATATGTTTTGGCCATACCTAGGTTGAGTCGAATCTTGAGTGGTTAAAGCTACCTCGGATTGAGGAATCCTTAGAATAATTGCATGTGAGATAGGAAATATTCTGAACATGTACACTTGATTATAAAAGCATGTATGTAGTGATGTGAATATGTATGTGCATGTGGTGAGAGCATAGTGATGTGCTTGTGTTTTAAAATGTTGAGTTAAGCATGAGAATTTAATATATTTGTGTGTGTACACTAAAAGAGAAATCAGTAAGCATATGAGATGTGACATCCTAGGGATGTATATGTGATGTGAGCATCTAAGTGATGCATGTGAGTATGTGACATCCCAGGGATGTATAACCAATGTAAATATTCAGATGATGTGAATTATGTGAATGAGACTTGAACAAGCCTTGAATAATTATATTTAGCACAATTTCACGGTGAATAACTATATGTACTTTGCACAATTGATTTAAGGTTTAGAGAATACCCTACCGACGCAGAGATATACCCGCGACTGACTTGACAGGATATCCGTGACCGGTACGGCGGCCAATCGGAATACCAGTGTAACATCCTAAGGATGTATGTAAGTTTTATGCCCCATCGCCTTTGTGAAAGGGATTAGGGTTATGTTATATAAAAAATAGTCTGATTGAACGACAATGGAGGGTATTCCATCAGGGCTCGATGTTATATTACTCGGAGATTATTTAAGTTACTTGATTTAAGTCATAAGACCAGCCTTTTGTGTTATGTGAACAAGTTGAGAACAAGATAACATGTGTAGTGGAAAAGATGCATTCAATTCATACTTTTAGTAATTCAAACTATTTTCTAATGATAGATCATGCTTTGATTATGTCATGAAATATATGTGAGTAAGATAGCTTTACATGTTAAGATATTTTTCCCTATTAAGCTAAGATGTAGTTCACTCCCTTTTGACTATACGTCACAGGTTCTGTGATCGCGGCTGCTTCTGGAGATGTTGATCCAAAGGATTCTGATTACGTTCCTTTTGAGGAGTCGGAGTCCCCTCCTGAGGAGTTCTTTTAAAAGGCCCTCTGCGTACTTTGATTATTTTATAAGAATGGTTGTACTGTTTGGTATGTCCAACCTATTTTTGAGATAATATAATTATGTAAGATATTCTTTTGACGAACCATTGGGGGTGACCTTTGTTTTATCACCGATGATTCGGGTTGGTTCTTTTGCTTATGCAGTGGCATAAGATTAGAATTATCTTTTGAGCCTCATGTTTTGACATACTTTTACTTAGAACTGGAGATTTAGTTTAATTTTCAGGCTTTTTTTTCGCTTTTGTGCGAATACACCAAATATTTCATGCATTATATGGGGCACGGCCTCGAGGGTCGTACCGATGGCACGAGTTTCGAAGAGTCAAAATTCAGGCTGTCATAACTCAAAGCTTTCTACCTTTAACCCTTACAATTTCTGAGATTTTAGAATGAAAAGCAGGGAAGAAGAGGGAGTGAAAGGAGTAAAATTAAACAGAGATGGAATATTAGAAAGAGGGACAAGAAAAAAAAAAAAAAAAAAAAGACATGGGAAAGGAGAGAAAAATCGTAAGAAAAGATTACGATTTAGCAAAAAGTTGCAAAAAAAAGAGAAAAAACGTAAAAGACGATTTTACAGCTGAAGAACTGGGATATATATATATATATATAAGAGAAGTATATGGGAATAAGTTATCCAATAATGGAAACTTACCGAGATAAAATAATAGAAGAAGAAAAGAAAAACAAAGAGCTAAATTCTCATAAATCTTTGAATCTTGTTCTACCAGAATTTTGGTCGGATCCTTCAGGGGGATGCTGTTTCAGATAGTCTTTGAATGCTTTGGAAGAGAATTGGAAGAGAAAGGGCTCATGGTTTGGTTACCATTGTCTGGCTATATGAACCGGTAATTGGGCCCTGGCGGCTGTTCGATTACGGAGGGTGATCGGAGTTGTCGAAAACTCTCATGGATGCTTTCAGAGGGAAGCCAACAGCTTTTGGAGTTTGAGGTGTTGGTGGTTCCGATTAGGTTGCTCTTGCAGAGTTCTTGGAAGGAGATAGGTTTTGGAGAGGGACAATTGGAGGATTCGAAAGGGAGAGGGGCGGATCAGCAGCGAAATTCGGTGAGGTTTTGGCGAATTTATTCCAAGAGGCGACTTGTGAGGGTTTAGGAGAGGGAAATGGGGGAAATTGGGGTGGTGGAGAGGGGAAGAGCCTTCGAGTGGGTGGGTTTTGGTGGAGGCTCGCTTTGACATTGCTAAAGTAAGAAGAGGAAGAAGTAGTAGTAGTAGTAGTAGTAGTAGAAGAAGAAGAGTCTTTTTCTAGGTTTTCGTCATTAATGGAGGAGGAAGAAGAGAAGAGGTGGAGGAGGGTAGGGTTTATTAGGGTTTTGGGTTTTGATCTGAGTTGGAGAGCCATGGCTGTAACTCACCTAGGAAATGGAAAACGGAATCCTTCTCCCTTTCAGGAAATGGAAATGTAGAGATCTTAATGGGCCGGTTTCGGGTCTGGTTGATTATAATTGGGCCTCTTGGAGTAAGTAAGTAATCGGACTAATTTCTTAATGGGCCGGGTGGACTCGTCCCATTTATGATTCGGCCTAGTTACCTTAGCTCATGCCTAGCCTATGGTGACCTGGGTCAGGTCGGGCCGCTATCCAAGCCAAAAAATTTTAAATAGAAAAACCCATTTGAATGGTTTGGGCTGGATCCAAACCAGGTTTAGACGGTTAATATGTTTAATCGAGCTTTTTAAACTAGCCCACAACTTTGTTTGAACAAATCCTATCCGTTGTTTCCAATTTTCCACCTATTGCTCTATAAGCAAGGAGTTGTGGGCAATGATAAAAAATTCGGGTTTTGTTTCGGTTTCGGGCTGGTCCGATTTCAGCCAAAAATTATATAAGTGACCGAACTTATTCGAAATTATATATTATCGGCCGAAATCAGAAGATTTTGGCCAGAATTTTGAACCATGGATGTGGGGTCCCTTACCATTTAGGCAAAAGATATACAAAAAAGTTATGCCTCTCGGGAGCTTACATAAAAAGCGGCTCACAAATGAATACGCTTATACGAAAAAATAGAAGTCGAGATATAATTGATCGGGTGTATGACTTGTACAATAAAAAATAAGTGCACATGATCTTCTCTGCATGACACAAGTCGCGTCTAGAAGCGCATCTAGATGTGATGACAAAACCACGAGGCATCAAAGATACGCATCTAGACATGATGACAAAACCACGAGCCATCAAAAGATGATGGGAAATCGATCACTACAAAAAAAAAAAAACTTTTTCGCCGCGTTCAACAAATGCTACAAAAAGTCTGATAAATGCCACAAATAAGAATCACGGCGCTTGATCCAAATGTCGAGAATACGCGTCGTACTAGTTATTTACAACATCCATGGCGGCGTTTAGTAACCGCCACTAAATGATCTCAAACACGTCGTGGAAAACATTCACGAATGTCGCCTAAATTGTTTCAGCGGCGCTTATAAACACCACAAAACATGATTTAAACGTGTCGCTAGATCTATTTACAACATTTTTATGTAACGCAGCCAATAGTGTACCCGAAAGGGTTTAGAGGTGTTTTTGGATTAATCGCAGCTAAAAAAAAATTCTTTAACTTTATAAATATTTAAAAATTTTACCTATACCATACATGCTTTTATAAAATCCACATCTTGACGAACAAAATAATTATTCATTCGCAATCACACATTAACCAGTCCCGAAAGAAAAAACACAATAGCAGCTATGATGTCCACTAAATAAATAGGCCACAAAGGCTTATCTCTGATCATATTCTGAACAATTTGTATCTACCTATTTCATTTCCTATTGACATAAATTATCCTAATACTCAATAGGATTTAACACAATGTAATATGAACACGTTAGCAATTTGGTTGATCAATGAAATAATAATGAAAAATAATATGAATGAATTAACATATATGAAAATGTAATGTGAAAAGAGAGCTCCTATACTCTGCAAGAAATGATATTGTTCATATCTCCGGATCAAAAATCCGATACATACTGTACGAAATCTATTTGCATTTGCCATTATAGTTTCTAATAAAAAATATCATAAACCACTCAATGGACAATTATTTTGCAGTGGAATCCAACGACATCTTTAGCTTCACCAGACTCTCCCTCAGTTCCTTAAAAGAACCGTCGCCAATCCTTGACAATATCTCCCTCTACTTCACTAACCTCTTATTCAACTCTCTAAAAGAAAACCAGTTCTTATTGTCCTTCTCAGCACCAGGATGTAACATCCGAAGCTTCTCCCCCAACTCTCCATAACTATATACCAAGGATCAAAATTTTGGCCGAAATGACCGAAATTTCGGTCCAAATTATCGGTTTCGGTCCTCACTGAAACGATAATTTAGACCAAAATTTCTGTCCAAATTTGTATGGGATTCATATTTTCGGTCAAATTATTAGCCGAAATTTCGATCCAAATTTTTAGTTTCGCCGATATTTTGATCCTTGCTATACACCTTCAAAAACTCCGTATTCATCCCCTACGCCTCCGATTCAAACTTCTTCCCCACTCCCATCGAAAAAATAGAATCCAGAACAGATTCCAACGGTCTGAGAAAGAACGAATTTGGGTCGGATCCTCTAGGGGGATTTTGTTTCAGATAGTCTTTGAATGATTTGGAATAGAAAGGACTCAAGGTTTGGTTACTTTTGTCCGGCTATCTGAACCGGTGATTGGGCCTTGGCGGCTGTTCGATTACGGAGGGCAATAGGAGTTGTCGAAAACTCCCACGGATGCTTTCAAAGGGAAGCTGGCCGCTTTTAACGTTTGAAGTGTCAGTGGTTCCGATTAGGTTGCTCTTGTTGAGTTCTTGGAAGGAGATAGGTTTTAGAGATGGAGAATTGGAGGACTCGGAAGGGAGAGGAGCAGATCGACTGTAGAATTCGGTGAGGCTTTGGCGGATTTATTCCAAGGACGCCACTTGTGAGGGTTTAGGAGAGGGAAATGGGGGAAATTGGGGTGGTGGAGAGGGGAAGAGCCTTCGAGTGGGTGGGTTTTGGCGGAGGCTCGCTTTGATGTTGCTAAAGTAAGAAGTAGTAGTAGTAGTAGTAGTAGTAGAAGAAGAAGAAGAAGAGTCTTTTTCTAGGTTTTCGTCATTAATGGAGGAGGAGGAGGAAGAAAAGAGGTGGAGGTGGAGGGTAGGGTTTATTAGGGTTTTGGGTTTCGATCTGAGTTGTAGAGCCATGGCCGTAACTCACCTAGGGCTTTGAAAATTTCCAACGGAAAACGGTTTCCTTCTCCCTTTCATGAAATGGAAATGTAGGGGTCTTAATGGGCCGGTTTCGGGTCTGGTTGATTATAATTGGACCTCTTGGAGTAAGTAATCGGCCTAATTTCTTAATGGGCCGGGTGGACTCGACCCATTTATGATTCGGCCTAGTTACCTTAGCTCTTGCCTCGCCTATGGTGACCAGGGTCAGGTCGGGCTGCTATCCAAGCCGAAAATTTTTATATAGAAAAACCCATTTGATCGATTTGGGCCGGATCCAAACCAGGCTTAGACGGTTAATATTTTTAATCGGGCTTTTTAAACTAGCCCACAACTTTGTCTGAACAAAGCCTATCTGCTGTTTGCAATTTTCCTCTTATTGCTCAGTAAGCACGCAGTTGTGGGCAATGATAAAAAAATCGGGTTTTGTTTCGGTTTGGGGCTAGTCCGATTTTGGCCAAAAATTATATAAGTGACCGAAATTATCCAAAATTTTATGTTATCCAAAAATTTTATAAGTGACCGAAATTATCCAAAATTTTGAACCGTGGCTGGGGGTCCCTTACCATTTAGGCAAAAGATATACAAAAAAGTTACGCCTCTCAGAAGCTTACATAAAAAGCGGCTCACGAATGAATATGATTATACGAAAAAATAAAAGTCGAGATATAACTGATTGGGTGTATGACTTGTACATTAAAAAAATAAGTGCGCAGGATCTTCTCCGCATAACACAAGGTGCGTCTAGAAGCGCATCTAGATGTGATGACAAAACCACAAGGCATCAAAGAAACGCTTCTAGATATGATGACAAAACCACAAGCCATCAAAAGATGATGGGAAATCGATCACTACAAAATAAACAACCCTTTTGCCGTGTTCGACAAATGCTGCAAAAAGTCTGATAAATGTCACAAATAAGATTCACAGCACTTTATCCAAACGTCGGGAATACGAGTCATACTAGTTATTTGCGGCATCCGTGGCGGTGTTTAGTAAATGCAGCTGAACGATCTCAAACACGTCATGGAAAACATTCACAAATGTTGTCTAAATTGTTTCGGCGGCATTTATAAACACCATAAAACTCGATTTAAACATGTCGCTAGATCTACTTGCAGCATTATAGTATACCCGAAAGGGTTTAGAGGCGTTTTTGGATGAATCGCCGCTAAAAAAATTTGAAATTAAAAAATATATATATATATATATATATATATTAATTTTATAAATATTTAAAAATTTTACCTATATCATACATGCTTTTAAAAAATTCCCATCTTGACGAACAAAATAATTATTCATCCACAATCACACATTAACCAGTCCCGAAAGAAAAAACACAATAGCAGCCATAATGCACACTAAATAAATATGCCATGAAGGCCTATCTTTGATCATATTTTGAAAAATTTGTACCTACCTATATCATTTTCTATTGACATAATGTAATGTGAACACGTTAGCAATTTTGTTGATCAATGAAATAATAATGAAAAATAATATAAATGAATTAACATATATGAAAATGTAATGTGAAAAGAGAGCTCCTTATACTCCGAAAGAAATGATATTGTTCATATCTCCGAATCAAATATCCGATACAGACTATATGAAATCTATTTGCATTTGCCATTATAGTTTCTAATCAAAAATATCATAAACCACACACTATATGATTTTTTTATAGTGGAATCCGACGACATCTTTAGCTTCACCATACTCTCCCTCAGTTCCTTAAAAGAATCGCTGCCAATCCTTGACTCCATCTCCTTTGCCTATCTCCCTTAACTTTGCTAACCTCTTATTCAACTATCCAAAAGAAAACCAGTTCTTATCGCCTTTCCCCGCACCAGGACGTAACATCCGAAGCTTCTCCCCCAACTCTCCATAACTATACACCTTCAAAAACTCCGTATTCATCCCCTGCGCCTCCGATTTCGACTTCTCCCCCACTTCCTTCCCAAAAATAGAATCTGGAACGGATTCCAACGATCTGAGAAACGACGAACTTGGGGCGGATCCTCTAGGGGGATGCTGTTTCAGATAGTCTTGGAATGCTTTGGAAGAGAAAGGGCTCAAGGTTTGGTTACCTTTTTCCGATGGTCTGAGCCGGTTATCGGGCCTCGGTGGCTGCTTGTTTTAGGAGGGCGATCGAAGTTGTCATAAGCTCTCGCGAATGCTTTCAAAGGAAAGTTGACCGCTTTTGGCGTTTGAGGTGTCGATGATTCCAATTAGGTTGCTCCTATAGAGTTCTTCGAAAGAGATAGGTTTTGAAGATTGAGAATTTGAGGATTCGAAAGGCGGGGGGGTCGGATCGGCGGCGGAATTTGGTGAGGTTTTTACGGATTTCCTCCAAGGAGGTGGCTTGCGAGGTGTTTAGGAGAGGGAAATGGGGGAAACTGGGATGGGGTAGAGGGGAAGAGCCTTCGAGTGGGTGGGTTTTGGCAGAGGCCCGCTTTGACGTTGCTAAAAGTAAGAAGAAGAAGTAGTAGAAGAAGTAGTAGTACAAGTTGAAGAAGAGAAGAGGTGGAGGAGGGTAGGGTTTATTAGGGTTTTGGGTTTCGATCTGAGTTGCAGAGCCATGGCCATAACCCACCTTGGGTTTTGAAAATTTCCAACAGAAAACGGTATCCTTCTCCCTTTCAAGAAATGAAGATGTAGGGATCTTAATGGGCCGGTGTCAGGTCGGGCTGATTATAATTGGGCTCTCGGAGTAAGTAATCGACCTAATTTCTTAATGGGACGGGTGGACTCAACCCATTTATGATTCGGCCTACTTAGCTTACCTCATGCCTGGCCTATGGTTACCCGAGTCAGGTCGGGCCACTATCCAAGCCGAAAATTTTTATATAGAAAAACCCATTTGATCGATTTGAGCCGGATCCAAGCCAGGCTTAGAAGGTTAAATTTTAATTGGGCTTTTTAAACTAGCCCATAACTGGCCCAAGCTTATCCACCCAGCCAATTTATATATCGAGCTTACCTACCTTAGGGCATGTTTGATTGTAGACGTATTTCACTGTTATAACTGGCACTCGTGACAACATGTAACGACGAGGGGATACGAGGGTCACTCTTCGTATGCGATCTTTGTAACCGTCAGCTGAAAAGCGTCGAAACGCATTTAGGGTTTGCTCTATCAAATGACCGCTCACGATCAAAATGCCAATTATAACTATGGAATCGGAACAGTGGAGTTAAAATTATCTTCGGGAAAGACTCTCTTGTTGAAGGATGTGCTCCATCCTCCACAGATTAGGAAAAATCTTATTTCTGCATGTCTCTTAGACAAGAATGGATTTAAATTAATTCTTCATTCTGGGAAGATGATATTATCCAAGAATAATGTTTTCATTGGGAAGGATTATATTGTAAACAATATGATTAAGTTAAATGTTATCAATGAAAATTATTTTTCTGCTTAAATTGTAGAGCCTTTTGATTTATGGCATGCTAGATTATGACATTAATTCTCAAGCAATGAAAAATATGGTGAATTTAGAATTAGTTCCTAAATTTCTAAATACAAAAGATGAAAAAAGCCAAATATGTGTGCAATCTAAAATAGTAAAAAAGTCACATAATAGTGTTGAAAAGAATACTACTATCTTAGAATTAATTCATTATGATATTTGTGAATTAAATGGTGTGCTTACCAGAGGTGATAAGAGATATTTTATAACATTTATTGATGATTATAGTAGATATTGTTATAAATTTTACTTAGATATAAAGAAGAAACTTTTGAAGTATTTAAAACTTATCAAGCAGAAGTTGAAAATTAGTTAGAAAAGAAAATTAAAATATTTAGAAGTGATGGAGGAGGAGAATATCTTTTTTATGAGTTCGATAACTTTTGTGAACAATATAAGATTATTCATGAAGTAACAGCCCCTAGGTCACCACAACAAAACGGTGTAGCCAAACGTAAAAATAGAACTTTACTAGAGATTATTAACTCTATGATATTATATTTAGGCTTACCTATGAATTTATGGGGTGAAGCTATTTATACTGCATGTCATATTTTAAATATAATATCTTACTATAAGAATAGTATGACTCTGTATGAGTTATGAAAGAATAGAAAACCTAACTTAAAATATTTAAGAGTATGGGATTGCCTAGCTTATATTAGAAAATCAGATGACAAAATTAAAAAGTTAGGATATAAAACTTATAAGTGTGCATTTATTGGATATGCTCATAACAGTAAAGCATATCGCTTCTTAAATATAGAAGATAATGTTATATTAGAGTCTATAGAAGCACATTTTTATGAAAACTTACAACCTAAGGATAATATTTCATATTTTAGAAATTCTAACCAATTGGAAATAGAAGATGAAACTTATTTTGATCAAGTCAAAGGAAAAAGACCAGTTGAAAATAATATAGAACAAAGACGCAATAAAAGAACTAGAAAAGATCCACATTATAATTTTGGATCAGATTTTTATACCTATATTTTATAAGTAGATCCTAAAACTTATAAGGAAGCTATAACATCTTTAGATAGTATATTTTGGAAGGAGGCAATGGATGATGAAATAGAATCTATTAAAACTAATCATACATGGGAGTTAGTAAATTTACCATTAGGTTCTAAGACTATAGAAAGTAAGTGGGTATTTAAGAAGAAACTTAAACCAAATGGAAGTTTAGATAAATTTAAAGCTAGATTAGTAGCCAAAGGATTTAGACAAAGGAAAGAGTAGACTATTTTGACGTTTTCTCTCCTGTTGCACGGATAACATTTATTAGACTACTAATAGCTTTAGCATCTATATATAACTTATATATACATCAAATGGATGTAAAATCGCCTTCTTAAATGAAAATTTAGAAGAAGAAATATATGTAGATCAACCTGAATGATACATAGAATCAGAAAAAACACACATGATATGTAAACTAGTGAAATCACTATATGGTTTAAAACAAGCACCAAAACAATGGCATAACAAATTTGATAAGAAAATAATAAAAAAATTCTTTAAACCAAATGAAACTGATAGGTGCATATATAGTAAATTTGTACAAAATAGAGGAGTTATTATATCATTATATGTAGACTATATGTTGATATTTGGTACACATCTTCATTTAATATTAGAAACTAAAAAATATTTAAAATCAAATTTTGATATGAAAGATATGAGAGAAACGGATGTTATTCTTAGAATTAAAATAATAAGAGACGATAAATGTATCTCTTTATTTCAAGAACATTATGTCGAAAAAGTTTTAAGAAAATTTAATATGTTTGATTGTTCACCTTCTTCTACCCCAAGTGATCCAAATAAGAAATTAATAAGATATTCTAGTAGAGCAGAATCTCAATTAAAATATTCTAGAATCATTGAAAGTCTTATGTATTTAATGAAGTGTACTAGACCCGATATAACATTTATAGTGGGGGTATTGAGTAGATTCACTAGCAACCCACGGTTAGAACATTGGAAAGCTATTCGTCGGATATTGAGATACTTAAAGGGAACTATGAATTATAGTTTACAATATATTGGTAAACCTGAACTCTTAGAGGGGTTTACTGATGCTACTTAGATTTCTGACTCCTCTGATTCAAAATCCACAAGCGGGTGAATTTTTACTTTAGCAGGAGGAGCATTATCGTGGGGATCCAGAAAATAAATATATCTTTCTGACTCAAGTATGGAATCAGAATATATAGCATTGTCTGCAAGAGTAAAAAAGACAGAGTGGCTTCGAAGCTTTATAAGACAAATTCTGATTCAACATATATATGTAATTAATATTTATTGTGATAATAAAGTTGTTATGCAGATTTCAGGTAATAAGACATATAGGCCTTTGATATAACATCATTCGACAGATATTGAGTGATGGGGTAATCGCGTTGGACTACATACCAACTTCTGAGATGCTTGCGGATCCACTTACAAAAGCACTACCCAGAGATACAATGTTAAAAACATCAAGGGGGATGTGCCTAAGACTGGTATCTTTAAAGGCACAGTAGTTGAACCTCAACTTAGTCGAGTTAGAAACCCCAAATCCTAAGTTCAACGAGATAAGAAACTATTCCGTGATCCTTGAAAGTGCACAAAGGTATGTTACCTATTGGTCATCCCTGTGGTGTTAAATTTTGTGCACATCTCTTGTAGCGTGAGAGGGTGAGTTTAACTCTTAATGATTCTATAGGCATTCATTTACTGGGGTAAGAAAGTAGTTATAAGAGCATCCATGACAGATTCACCTATATGAGTATGGAAGTGAAGCCGCTTCAACAAAGATTCGGTCCTCTCTGAGATACTCATGAAATTAGAATTTTAGTGTATGGTTGTAAAGTGCAGACCTTATGTCACTAATGATTTAGGTCATAGTAAATGTATATATAATTCTGATTTATTAGACAGGTTTTAAGTTCAAAGCTATAAGCTACTTAAAGTCCTTACAAATTTTGAGTTGTATGTACTAGTCAAAGGTTCAAACTGATCGGTACCTCTGATGAAGCTTAGTATGATTGGTCTGATACATAATTTTTGATTTTTTTATTTTGAAACAAGTGGGGGAATGTTATATATATTAGAATAGTAATATATATTTTTGTGTTTCAAAATTAAAGTTAAATTATCATTAATAATTCAATGGCAACCTTGTAAAATAATTCAATAGCATACTTGTAAATATTTACTCTCTAAAGTATTTTTTCAAAAATGTATTTTCAAATTTTAGATTTATCTTTTTACCGTTTATTGAAAAGACACAAGTCTGGCGTCTCTTCAAGGTGAAAAGACACAGATTTTTTCAAAAGTATTTTTTCACCGTAAATCTGAAAAGACACAAATTTCTTTATGGTGAAAAAACACAATCTTTCAAGATTATCTCTATTTGTTATCCGAAAAGATACAAATCTTTTAAAATCTCTTCACGGTGAAAAGACACAATCTTTCAAGATTACCTCTATAAATAGAGACCAGATCCAGGTTAAAAGATATAACATAAATAAGATATATTTCTCTTTTTCTCTCTCGTTCTTATCATTTGTGTATCATAAAATCTGTGTGGCATGTTCTTTTTCTAGAAAGTGCAATCTAGAAAAGAATATACGGTTTTTGGCAAGACCGGACTCTGTTATATCCTAAAGGCAGATTCACTGGAAACTCTATTGCATCTTCGTTTATCCAACGGAGTGAGGGCGTCTATTGTCTTTAAGACAGCGTAGTGAACTACGTGCCTCGAAGCCATTATTAATACCAAATTTTCATTAACAGAGCTATCCGACAACAACGACATTATCGCTGGGTCTATAGCAGATCTAAAGTAAATAGTGTATTGAATTTATATGATAGTCATTAATTTTAGATAATATTTAACTAATTTGATTTAAATGATTGGGATATTTTTTATTTCAATCTTTTACACTAAAGATCTTAGATCAGAGATTTAACGTCCGAGTTACATGAGCATATTGGCTGAGTCCAATATTCGATATATCAATTATGTATCGGCCAAATCAGGCGATATTTCAACACTAAAAAATAATAAAAATTTTGTGAAGGGCATGTAATTTGGTATTTTACCCAAGTCATATCCGATACATATGGGCCGATATTTAACCTGATTGATCCGATCGTCAACCCTATATTAGATCAGGGGGTATATATCGGCTCGGAATCTAACCCAGAACATATTGACTGATATGTATAAGATATAGCGCATATTTAAAACCATGTATTAGATTATAGCACACCTGTCACACAACATATGATGATAATTCGGTGTCGCATATATCCCTATAAGTGACCCCTAGGTACTCTTGAAGGTAGCATTTTTCATGCTACCTTTGAGTAAGAGATAGTGGCACTTGATGGCAGGTTACACTATATCCTCTACATTTTCAATGTTTTCATAAAAATAAGTTGTTATACTGCTTTGCCTTGTAAATTGAATATCGAATGTCTTGATTTGCATTTTAATTATGGTGCATTAAAAATTTTCAACTTTTGACCTTAGTCATAAAATTTCATTTTCGAACTAAGGGATCATTTTCAGAAAAACTTTGGGAAAAGCTAAAAGTGTATTATATTTAAAAGGCAAAAATTAAAGAAATTTTATTAATTTCACCAAAATTAGCAAAACTTTAGATATTTCAACAAAATCACAAAAGTTATGAGAAAAGTTTCTTCATATCCCCATTTGAGTGAATTTTGATTAAAAAAAAACAATTCACTATTCTTTTGACCCTTATCATACCCACACCCACAAATACCGAATTTCTCGTGACAAGCGTGTTACAAGCGATACAAATACAAAATTAACCTCATATACAAAAGGACTCGACTCATGACTGTCATTTAAACACCAAATTAGTGTTTAAATGATCTTCCATCATTAATGGTTTAAGATAGGGGAAATCTACACCGTTAAATGTGATGGATCATACAATGAAAGGGATACCTGACCAAAAATCAAACTCATTGGGTGATTTTAACTATCCAAAATGTACACTTTAGTATCAAGTGTTGTTTCTATTTTTAATGGCTAGTATCAAGTGTTGTTTTAGAACATATAGGGATTGATCATCATTGATAAATCTCTATGATCAAACACCATTGATAGGCATTGTAAGATGGTCATGCATGGTCGCTAGGAGTCCATGCATGGCCCTCTATCACCTCAAATGAATGTGATCATATGAAAGATCTCCAATCAAAAACAATAGTTTAAAATATTCCAGTTTCAAAAAATCTTAATAAACCCGAAAAACTAAGAAAATAACTTTAGAATATAAACAATAATAAGATCTGTATGTCTGAAACCGAACCCAAAAAACTGAAATTTATAGGTTTCGCTTCGGTTTCAATTAAAAAAAATTAAAAAAGGAAAAAGATTCAGAGCAGTCAATCGTTTTCATTGTAAACACCATCGGTAACTTGGTAGGGGTGACCAGATACTTTAAGATAATTCCGTAAAAGGATATGGGTACCTCTGTTCGCGCCTACAAGTTTACTGAAGGCGTCTACATCTGAAACCCTTTGAATCCATTGGCTCCTTGGAATCAGTCATAGGTCATCCTAAAATTAATGGTACGTCGTATTTACATGGCAGCCATTAAGTTTAGAAGGTATTTGACTACTTTGACTCAAAGGATTGAAATTGTTTTACATCCAAATCTTTTGTATCAAAGATCTTTAGATCATGGCGCACCTATAAGATAGCACTATGTGAAAAAATAAAAAAACACACTACCTTAAACAGTAATTTTTTTCAAAAACAGTCTTTGACAGTGATTTTAAAAAAAAAAATCACTATCCAAACCAATTGTAAAAAAAGCAATGATTTTTTTTATCACTATACATGGCAGTGGTTTATGAACTTCAACAACCACTGCTCTTAACAGTCATGGAAAAAACACCACTGCTTTTGACAGTGATTTTTTTATACAAATTTAAAAAAAAAAAAAAAAAAAAAAAAAAATTAAAAACTATTTTAAAAAAAAAAATTAAGTCGACGATTTTTTATGCAATTTTTTTTAAATTAATATTTTTTTATATGCTTTTTTTAATACAATTCTTTTTAATATTTTGTTTAATATAATTTTTTTAATGCTTTTTTTTAAATGTAGTGAATTTCGTATTGAATGGAGCCTAACCCGATATATATCGACCAATTTGTATTGGATATGACTAAATTTAAAACCATGGTCATGACAAACCACTTTGATGGTATATGGCATTTTGATTAATCCACCTAGCAACCCATCGTTAGAAAGTGTCGAGGAAGTGTCGAGGATTGGAATCATCTGATTGGTACACTTTAATGCAAAACTGTCCCTATATATATTGAACACATAGATAGGATCGAAGGGTACATATTAGACATCAACATCTATGAAAACACTCAATAAAACCAATACTACAGTTGCCACTATGGCACTATTCTGTAGCCAAAAAGGCTTTCAATAATTAAAATTTCAACTAAAAATAGAAATAATAAACTTCATTGCAGATGGATCGCCCTTGACTTATTATCTTGGATAAATGACAACACAACCTGACCAAATGATCAAAGAGTAATCAGGCCAACGAGCGGCTTTCGGATCTGCAATAAACAAAGAAAAAATATAAATATAGCATGAGTGCACAATTTAAATAATAGGAATCGGCTAGGTACTGCAGTGCATTAAAAACCCAAAAAATAAAAAAATAATAATAAATATCGGTCAGAGATGATGGTATAAATGTGATTATGAACTATTATTGCATAGGGTTTACCATAATATGAAGGAAAGAGTAATAATCCAATATTTATATCTATTCTATGGTCGGCGTGCGTTAGGCTCGGGTAGCCTGTTCGACATTTTTCTGGGTTTACAAAGAAAACAAAGCCAAAAATATATTTCTCATTTGTAGAAAACCAAATTACCTTTCTTTCTGAACTAGAGGACACAATTAGCAAAACAATATAGCACATATAATGATTTCATATGGCACATATCCTAGAAAGTAACCTTTGTACCAAATCGCTTAACAATCAGGTCATTTACTTAAGGTATTCATATAGGTAAGTTAGGTGCCAATAAAAATTTGACTTTCTAATAAACAGATCATGGTCTCAAGAAAAAACCATCTCAATCGTTTGATTCCAAGCAGTTAATGGGTTTTACTAGATTTCGGACACATGCCCATCTCCATATTCATACCATGCCTACAACTTTACCGGATCGGTAAAGTTGTAGGCATGGTATGAATATGGAGTACGGGAATAAAAGGAGGGTGAGAAAAAAGTTTGGGGAAAAAATCTGTTTGGATAAAAACATGGGAAATGTAGGAAACAAAAATAATATTCCTATATTTCCTCATTGATATCTAAGTTGTAGGAAACCATGGACTTCCTTTGTTTCCTTTTGTTTGGATAACCACATTGCTGGCTGGGAAAATGCAGGATTAATCAAATCCTGTGTTTGGATACATATGCAGAAAATTGTAGGGTGAGAAAAACTAGCAAGAATAAAAGGAGGGTGAGAAAAAAGTTTGGAAAAAATAAAACAAGTAAAAACTAGCAAGCATAAGAAAAAAAAGGGAAAAACAAAATACAAAAAGAGTACGACAAAGGGAAAAAAAGTTAAAAAATAATAATATTTTTGACTGCCACATGAAACTCCATGTAGGAAAAAATAATAATAATAAAATGTACAGCATGTGCAATTGAAAAAGAATAATTTACTCGAAAATACAATTTGCGCCATCTAATTATCATTTTAATGCATGTTTCCATATAGCTAATTATCATTTTAATGAAAAAATGAATGAGCATATAAATTCTAGGAAATTAAAAAAATTAATACTAAAAAGGAGAACTGAACATGATCCAATCAAAGGCAACAACTATTTGACAATTAAATTAATTGGAAAGAAGGAATTGTTGTGATAGAAATAGCCGCAACAACAACAAACTCATGTTGAGCCTAAATCCCATATAAAAAATCACGAAGAAAAAGTACTTTAAAGGCCAGAAGAAAATTACAAACAATAACTAATTACCATGAAAAATAAAATAAAAATTATAATTTGTGATTTAGGGAAAAATGATAAAAATAAAATAAAATAATGAAATAATCTCATATAGCATAAATTTGAGTCTCTCGAAAGAGACCCAAAATAAATAAATAAATAATAAAAAAAATCGTAAACGAGAACAGAGAAATGTATGATGAATGATGGATCGATCGGAGAATCGGATGATCCCACCTGCCGAGAACCGAAGCTAGGGTTCTTAGGTGGTACGATTCCGGTTCTTCTCCCTCAGGTCTCTCCGTGTAGATGATTTGGACGGTGGATGATGAAGTCGTGGCGTCTACTCCGACTTTAGATGCTGTTAAACGATATTTGGTGGCTTCTTTTTATAAAAAAAAATATTTTTTTTATTTTTGTTGGTCATATTTTAAAGAGACATATTTCTACTTATTCTTAGAATTTGATTTCTCATTGACCTTATCAACCATCCAAAAGTGATTGATTTCAAAATTTTGAGAACTTAATTAGTTCATTTTTTTTAGGATGTAGCCTGTTGAATGAACGCCATTAAAACCATGTATATGTGCTCCAATGTTGCCTATCAACATAGTAACATAATGTGTTATTCTTCCATGTGAATTTATAATGTAATTTTAACACTGATCAAAAGGGATATGATATCTTTTAATCATTTTCAATAATGAATTGTAAGTAAAAGATAATTTCTACTTTATGGTCTATCCATCAAATAAAAAATGAACAGTTTGGTACCAAAATTAAGCCACTAGACCAGACTCCTAAAGTTGGATGGCCAAGTTTGGTGGACTACATTGTGTAGGTCCTTACCATTCTATATCACTTACAACAGCATTTCAAACTAAACAGGGTTTATTGGCAGGCTACGAGTATGCTCAGGATGCAACTCAAGCAATCTTCATTCTACCATTTGTTATAGTAGTGTAGATTCGTTTGTTACAATAGTGTATAGTCCATTTCGTAGTACCTAATGAGCAATCTTATCTCAATATGGTTCATAAATCGTTGAAATCCAATACATCTGTCCACAATGATTACAATTAGAGAGAAAAGGAGAAGAAAAATTCATAGATCCAACATTATGACGGACCTTAGACAACCGTAAAAACATTAACAATTATGTGACAATCCATTTTAAAATTTCGAGACATTATTTCAAAAATACTCTTAGCATGTATAATTAACCAAAGAAATATAGAATTAAAATGAGAATTAGTATAAGAAACAAAACCTTTTCTGCTCAGCTGCGTAAAGCTTGACCAAGGTCTTCATCTTGAGAAGGCCATGAAGGACTTCGCAGCTTCGGCCTCGCCTTGGTTGACAACCACTCGTGAAATTGCTGCACGAAGAAATGCATTTTTAGTGAGTTTCACCTTTACACATCAACTCTATTAACAGACAAAGGTTGAGATTTTTAAAATGTAAAAATTAAAAATACTTAAAAAACAAAGGAACAGTAAATTCCAACCCATTGATTCAGCCCGTTCATAATGATTCGAATCCGTTGTTTTCTACTCATATCAATTCCTCGTTATCCTTAATTCTTTTCTGTTTAGCTGTTACCAATCAGTCTGAGGGTGTATGAATCATACAAAATTTTGGTGATATGATTATGGTTTTAGTAAGTCAGTGGAAGGATTTTAACATGCTGTGGGGATTTGTTGGACAACTTCTCTAGTTGACTTAATTCTCCTATAGATGATTGCTGATCAGTTTTTGTGTGTTGGTTCCTTAAAAGGTTTTTATTTTTCCTTATTTTGTTTTTATTTTTATGGGTAAGATGGGATTTAACCTGTGACTCAAAGTTGCAATATTGTCAACCTTTCAATGAAGCTACAGGCCCAACCCCATTTGGTTACCTAAAGTTGCTGAGATATCTTGAACTTCTTGGTCATTTGATAACTATGCATTGGATTGAATGCCACTATGTGAAAGCCCAGACTCCTACCGATATGTTGACCTTTCTGAGTTTGAATTGGAGTTGATCAGGGTTTCACCTTGTCAGGAAGAACTGACTCTGCCAGAGTTAGAAGATACCTTAGAAGAGCAATGGTTATTTAAATCTTACCTGTTACTTATACATGCATTATTAATTTATTTACTATTGTTATTATCATAATTATATACTGAATAGATCTTGTTTATTATCCACGCATAGACATCATTAGTCTATCAATTTTATCAGCTTTTGTTATTTTATTTTTTATATACCTATAATACTTTTTTAATTTTTAATTTTTTTTTTCAATTTTTATATAGAAGTTTCTATCCAAGTGATTGAATCATCCCTAGTGGAAGGGGAATTTAATCCTTTTAATGTTCCATGATATGCTCCCATCCCAGGTTGCCTAATTCATCAAAACCCATGCCTACCTTAAAATCCAGATTTCCCAAAACATCTTCCAGCCATCGATTTATCATCTTCTTTGGCTGGAATGTATAATATGTTTTTAAGTAGTTGCAGACACACACTAAAATCTTGAAAACGAAGGCATTTAATGCCACTAGAAGAAAATAGCCACTAGAAAGGCATTTAATACCACTAGAAGAAAATCCGGGAATAGTTTCCTTCGAAGATAAGAAGGGTCAAATTGCACTTCGCATGGCTATAAAAAGGTCGCGATTCTGATGTGGTAGATGAGTTATTGCAGATTGATCTTTCCATACTGAATGGACGTGATAGGAAAGGAAACACAGCTTTTCATATAGCCACAAGGAAATTGCCCACGGAGGTATTATGTATGTATCTCTAAGTTAGCTAAGATCTCTTTGTGTGGTGTACTCTGTTTTTACTGGTTATTGGCTGTTCCATACTTCTTCTATTCGCGGACACTAATTTTTTGTAATATAGTTTCATTTGTTTATCTTGCTGTAAGCATCACTTCACATACAGTTCCTACATTGCAAAGTCTGGCAACTAAATTTTCCTCCAGGACCCATTTCAAACTATTATCTGAATTCTCTCTCAGTTTATGAACTAAATTTTCCTCCAGGACCCATTTCAAACTATTATCTGAATTCTCTCTCAGTTTATGAACTAAATTTTCCTCCAGGACCCATTTCAAACTATTATCTGAATTCTCTCTCAGTTTATGAACTCGCATGATTACAGAATTTGTTGAGAGGGGACTATGGCATCGGCGCAAACATGTTTTCCAATGTGCCATTTTGGCTAGTATGTACCCACATATCTATTATAATTTGCTTTAGGTGTTTGCATGAGTGAGCCTTCATGCATTACTGATTGGGCATGAGCCGTTTAGATTGGTAAGGGGCTGGTTGGGATTTAATATGAGTTGTAAACACATGAAACCTGGGATGTTGTAGGTTATTATATGTAATTTCGGGTTAAATTACAGAGTGCCATTGATTGATATCATTTGATGTGTGTGGGGAATGGCTACAAATCATCTATTTAAATTGTTTTAAGCTGTTGGTACACTATATTTATAGGAAGTGTGATCTTGGTTAGAACTATAGGTACGATTGTTCATTGGTTCCTATCTATTTGATATGCACGCTAACAGTGTGAGCATATGCCTAGAGGATATAAAAAAACATTGATGTTGAAATTTTAGTGAAGGCATGGGCGGTTGTAACCCCTTTTGTATCCAGGTTTGAACCAGATTTGTTGGTTTTAGGTTGGATTCAGCTATAGGCATTTGGATCTAGTTGGCTTTATGCGAGGATTGGCTAGGCCCAGTTGGGTATTGGGACAAACTCAATCAAGTATGGGTTGGGTTTTGGTCGGGTTCAAATGGCTCGGATCTTATCATGTTAAGATTGAAGGGTGCAAGGATCAAAATTTCAATCCCATATATTCTATGACCGAAATTTCGGTCCCAAATAATCGTTTCGGTGGGGACTGAAACCGATTATTTGGGTCATTTTGGCCGAAATTTTGATCCTTGGAAGGGTGTTTGACTTGGTTAAAGTTGTAAGTTGAAATTCTAGTAAATGCATGGAATGATTGTTTGCTCGTAGTGAAGAAAATTTCTGGCTACGTCCCTGCCTCCTAGTGAAGTTATATTTTAAACTGTCTTGACATTTTTGGTTAACCTTTGGTAGTTATGACTTGGATTTTTCGCTTTCTGAATATTAAGTTATCATTCAGCATCATCATCTTCATTAACTTGTCCTTTATCCTATTGTGCTTAGATCAGTAAGTGACAAATTTCGTTGTCGGCAATATTTCAGTAGCGGGTCATTTCGGTTCATTTCCGATAAATTTTTGGGATAATTAGGAAAACAGGATGGGGCAGAAAAAGTTGTGGCTATTATAGTGAGATGCAACGTTTTAAGTGATCAGGATAACAAGGTGAAATTCTTCTTTTGCCCACATATAAACCCGTATTGTCTATTGTAATTCCAGTCATTCCCCTTCACTGTGCTCCTAACCCTATCGAGCGACGAACGACTCAGCCTTGTGATGTTCATTGGCGCTACCAACCCTCAGGTAATTCTAAAGTAATCAGTGACGAGCTTTTTAGGGTTTAGGGTTTGAATTCCAAGGTTTTTTTTTTTTTTTTTATCGATGCTCTGATTTAGGTTTTTTGTTTAGAATTTGATTTGAGGAACCCTTTTTCCTGTGAATGTGGGGGCATTTTAACAATTTAAGCAATGGATGTAGATTCGGTTTACCGAACCGATCCGAATCCAAATATGTCCATTTTTGGTTTCGTTCGATTTTTCTAATTTGAAACCAAATTTGAACTGAAACCCGAATATTTTGGCTTTTTCCGGTTAGCTTTTGGTGCGTTTTAGGTTTTTAATGTGTTTTATTCAGTTTTTAGGTTTTTATTTTTATTTTTTTCCAATTTTTGATGGAATCCAATCAAAATCAGTTCTATTTGGATCAGTCCGAACCTTACATTTCTACTTAGACAACTAGATTAGTACAAATTAGGGTTTATAGTTTATGAAAGTGAGAATATTGTTGTTTTTTTTAGTTTGATGATGATACATCAAATTTTAATATTTTAAAAAAAAGTTAAGGAATTGTTTTTCCAATAAGTGTAAACATGAAATTATTTTTTTTTTAGTGTCCTCTTGTAGCTAAGTATTTGACAAAATGCCTCGGTAAAGTAATATAAGTCTGTTTGGTTATGAATTTGATTTGAGGACTCCTTAATTGCATGATAAGGTTAGAATTTGAATATATGAAAAGTTAGCCCTTCACCATTTATGAAAATTTAGCCTTACACTTCTTACTTCTGAAAAATTAGGAACAAGAGACTAAAATGAATTAAAAGAGAGTAAGTGGAGAGATATCGAGTTGTGGTGTTTACTGAGAATAAAAAGTGGAGAATTTTTATTTTTTTTGAAAAATATGAGATGCTTCAAGAAAATGAAATTCAAAAGAAAAAAAATGAGTGAGAAAAGAAAAGAAAAGTTGAGAAAAAAAGAAAAACTATTAAAAAAAATAGCGTAAGATTAGAAAAGAAAAAGAAGAGAAATAAAAATATCAGAAGTTAATTTATTTTCCAATTTCTCAGAAACTTTGAATCTTAATTTTCCTTTCTTTCTTACCCTTACCTGAGCCTCATTACAACCTTATAAAAAACCTTCATGATCCGATCTTGCATTGATAACTGTCTTGTGGATAGTCAATATACAATACATATGGCATTTAATGTGACATGCTTAGAATAAATAAGTATCATTCTCATAAGATTCTCATTGATACATTGATTGCATCGTGTTTTCTTTATCGTGTGAGACCATTTTATTTGTTTTATATTGATCTCTCACATGTGTGAAAATTTATTTGTCATCGGAGTGTTTTTTTTTTTAGAGTATATCTCAAAGTCCCGAGATTGATAGGGCTTAACATTAGTATACGCATCCTTTAAGTTTAGGCATGGATAGTTGAGTCACCTAAGAATTGAAACATTAGAACTAATTGGAACGGATATGAGTACGATCAGTATAGCATTGACATTTGAAATTAAAAATTCACATGATTAATTGATTAATGATTTTGTGTTTTAAAAGTGAATATTCTATAAAAATCATGTATTGAAAAACTAAATTTCATCGATGATTTCGAAAAAGTGTTTTGAAGTTTGTAGGTAACTTCACTAAAATCCCTCAAGAAACAAAACTCCTCCTGTAAGGATCACCTAGTGGTTTAAAGGCTTGTTGCATGCACTAAATGCAATCGTGATCTCTATGAAAGTGACTTTTATTGATTATTTTAGGATATTAGTTTATTTTTCAGTTTATTTATTTTCTCATTTACTCGAGGATTAGCAAAGTGTAGGTTTAGGGGTGTGATGAGTAGTAAAATATGATCATATTTTACCCCTTTAAGCCAATATTTAGCCATCCGATGAGAGCAATCTGACATATTTGTAAAGTTCTAATTGTTTCAGGAAGATTTGGCCATTGGATGCATTTGGAAGCATAAAAGATCATAAGAACAACAAATTTAGGAACATTGGAGCAAATGAGTTAATAGTCCTTGAAATTTAAAATTCAAATTTGATTTTTGAATTTCAAATCTAAAGCTAAGACCGTATTTAAGCAAACTGGAGAAATGATTTTGGGAGTTTTTTTTCTTTCTAAGTTTTATTTTTCTCTAGTTTTTAGTTTATCTCCAGCTTTTCTTTCCAAGCATTGTTCTTTCAATTTTTAGGTTTAACTTTTAAATTAGTTTAATTTCTGCATTCAAGAAAAGATTGTACGCATTGGATTAAAGCTTTCGTGAATTTTTGTGGATCATTCGTTACGGTATTTTAATGTTATTCCTTGTTTTCATTTCAATTTTATTTTTAGTTAATTTAATCATGGATAGCTAAATCTTTTTGAGGATGGAGATCTAATGAATCAGATCCGAGATATTCATTCATAATAATATAAATCTATGGTTGAAATATTATCTTGTCATTGATGCCTTATTTTTATTGCCCACATGCTATTACCGATGTTGGAAAATCTGATTGCTATCTAAGATATGGGTGCTAATCATGCTCCATGATCTTGGATCTGCAATAGTGATTTTACTCCGGGCTCCTTCTCTATTGCTCTTGCCCATCCCAAAGTGAATTCTGATTGCCATCTAAGGTATGAATGCTAATCATGCACCCCTATGACCTCATATCTATAATGTGGAAGTTACCTCAGGATCTTATCCCGATTATCATTTAAGGTATGAATGCTAATCATGCACCTCTATGATCTCAGATCTACAATGTGAAATTTATGTGTGCTTGGGTTCAGTATTTACGTGTAACGCATTCTGCGATAACTTTACATCTCAATCATCAGATCTGTATTTAGTAAGTAATAAACCAACGATGAGAGGATTTAGAATCCTAATCTTCACTTTTTAATATTTGTTTAATTCCATTTTATTGCCTAGCTTTAAATTTCATCAAACTCTCAGAATCATAAACTAGTTTAATATTGTGCTAAATCTGTAGATGTTCTTCTGGTTAATTTATATGTCCTTGTTCATAATTTTCTAACTAATCCTTGTGGGAACAATCTCGTGCTCCATTGATCTATTGCTACAATAGATTCGTGTGCTTACGAGTACAACATTATTTTTATAACAATCCTCTTTCCAACGCTTTGAGAATTGTGTCAATCCGAATTCGAAGTAAAAAGTTATGACCAAAATACCGAGACCTCACTCGAGCGATTTTTAAAGTCGCTCGAGCGAGTTCACGTGACACGCCAAAACTCGCTCACTTGAACTAGTTTAGCCTAAATTTTCTCAGCACACTCGCTCGAGCGAGTGCTTCAAAAGGAATCTCGCTCGAGCGAGGTCCAAGGTCGCTCAAGCGAGTTACATAAAACTCTCTCTTTACTTAAGCTTAAGGGGCTCTCACTCGAGTGGATTTTCAATTATGCTCGAGCGAGTCAGTGTGATTCAACATCTCTTGGGCTTCTTTTTCTTAATCCGAATCGCCCAAAACCTTAACCACCCACACACATCCATTCTAAACTAATCCCACACTATAGAATCATGACTCTTACCTTCTAAATTGTGTATACGAATCAACAGAAATTGGCGCTGAAGTTCTCACGTTTGTCCGATGGTTGAAGCCCACCTCTCTATCGATCACAAGAAATCGAAGATCAATCCATGTGATGCACGACGTAACCTAAAGGCATTCTTGTGTGAATAGGGCGGATCTTGATAGAGATCGATGGGTTTAGGTCTTAAATGTAAAAGAGGGTTTGGGGGTTCTCTCTTGCTTCTCTTGGTCGTAACCGCAGCAAAGACCAGCGCTCTCTCATGATAAATCTAAGAAGAAGTTGATTAAGAGGGAGATCAACTCTATAATGAAAGAAGCACGGGGGGAGAGCTTCTCTATTTGTTCTCTTTCTCCACACTCTCTCTCTCTCTCTCTCTCTCTCTCTCTCTCTCTCTCACCTTTGCAAGCAAAATGAGCAACCCACCTGAGGCCCTTGCTTTTAACTTGGGAGGTGGTTTCGGTGTGAAGCACACACGATGAAATGGTGTGTTAACTTGGCATATATCTTGTCAAGTATGTACACCTAATGCCAAATACGTACACGTAATCGGGTGTGCAGGCGTCCAAAATTTTAGGACGTTACAATGGAAATCATGTTTCACCTTGATCTTCAGATCATGTCGCACCTATCAAACGGTCATTTTTTTCTATTCCACATGTCACTAATCTCCAAAATATGACCCTCAAATCACGTTTGAGCGAAATGTGTACCATATGATTCAAGGGCTAATTTTTGTGATCTATGACAAATAAAAAAGTGACCGTTTGATAGGTGCCACATGGTCTCAAAATCCTTTGTGTGAAAGATCTGGGTGAAAAACTATCTCCATCATCTGATCCGACCCAATCAATAGATTTTAAGGGGCTTCCGATGTGGGCACTTTTAGTAAATGCTTGGGTGCGACCAGAGGTACCCATTACCAAAATTTTTCAGGGCCAGCAATACAGCATGACAGGTTAAAGAGATAAATTGAACAAGTGTGGGTACTTTCTAGTAAAAGAAACAAAAAATGCAAAACGGTTAGCAAGTAAACATAAGGGTAGCTCTAAACACACCCAAGCTTTCTCTTAAAGTACCTACTTCAGAGACTCCTAAAAACTCATTGATTGGGTTGGATCAGACAATGGAGATCGTGCTTTACCCCGATCTTCCATAATATGGATCTTGATACCATGTCGCACCTATCAAACAATTAAGTTTTTATTGCAAGAGTCACAGATCCCCAAAATATGGCCCTCAAAGTACGTTTAAGCGTGATGCATATCATTGCACACAAGGTACACTTTTTGGGAATATGTAAGATGTGGAATAAAAAATTGACCGTCCGATAGGTGAAACATGGTCTCAAGATCCATTGTGTGAAAGATCGGAGTGAAACACGATCTCCATCTTCTCGTCCGAGCCAATCAACGATTCTTAAGGGGTTGCATACATAGGCACTTTCAGAGAACGCGTGGGTCCAAACAGACCTACCCTAAATATAATACATTTATGTGTTATTTTTTCTTTTAGGGTATCCTACTAGGCTGCTTTCTCACCCCACATTTTTCAGTCGGCATGCATTGACCGCCTTTGAATTAGATGGTGGAGGTTTTTCCGTCCCCATCTTCTGCACAATGGATCTATAGATCGTAGGCATACCATTAGACAGTCAATTTTTTATTATGCATGACACACATCTCAAAAAGTGACCCTAAAATCATATGACGCCCATCACGCTCAAGCATGATTTTAGCATCACTTTTTGAGATTTGTGTCAAGTGTAATAAACAATCAACCGTCTTATGGTACGCCCATAATTCATAGATATACTATACAAAAAATAGGAATGAAAAATAACCTCCATCTACTAACTAACTTAGAAATATTCTTATTATTTATTTGAAATTCTAACCATTAATAAGAGCAAATCAGATAAGTCTTTTACCGTGACCCCTCAATTCAAACATTGAAATTCTTAGATAGTCAGGATGAATCTTGTGCAAGTTAATTAGAAAAGGATCATTTAAGACTTTTAGGACAAAAAAAAATTAATTAGTATTAGGTAAGAGGTATCCACCAAAGAGGCATTAGCCCAGTTGATAACCTCCCTCCATTGTGAGGGGGGAGGTGGTAGGTTCGATTCTCAACCTCTACGCTATTTTTCACCCTTGTCTTTACAAGGTGTGGATTGAGTTCTGTTAGTTAACCCTCATCACTATAATTGGTACTCCCTCATGCTGCTCCCCAACTGTCATATATATGCATGCCTTCTCCTCAATTCTCAAAGTTGTCTCGGCCTAAATGGCATAACAGGTATAAAAAACCCGTATCTCCAAAAATGAAGGGCAAAATAGTTATTTATGCCAACTCAAGTACAGGGTTAACGAAAAAAACGGAGGCCTAACCTTTTCATTGACATCTACTATAAACAGAAATCAAATTACCACAACTTCCACATTTCCCCAGCCTTTGGAAATATCCTTGAGGTCAATTAAAAGATAAATTGCAATTAAATATATCTACCAAAAGGCCTGCAAGGGGTTGGGTCAACTCAATACCTGACCCGCCCAACCCGGGCTCTCTTACCGGGTCGTACACATAAAATTCACCTGTCAGTGGGGTCAGCCATTAAGGTCGGGTCAAATCAAAGGTTGGACCAGATATTTTATACATAAATTTGAACAAAATAGCAGGTTTTTAACCAGGTCGGGACAGATTTTCAGTTAGGGTGTCAGGTTTGGTCAATTTTCGGGTTGGGTAGAACATATTCCTTGCCCCTCGGGTGGATAGAGGATATACTTCTACCCGATCTCACCCATTGATAGCCCTATTTGCAAGACGAGACCTAGATCGGCCTTGGGTACTCACCCAAATTTTTAAATTGAACCCCGCAGTGAGACCGACGGTCTCGAAGGGCCAAATCACCAAAATTTGATGAAAATATACGCAAAGAGTATTGTCCAGGTAATCTCGTTTGGGTGCCACGTGAAGGCGTACACCGAAGCAAAATAAAAAAATAACAATAAATAAATAAAAGGAGCGGTCAGTAGCATAAACCGACATGAAAATGAATGGTGAAAATAAGGTTCCTTCATTCTTTTTCATGGCAGTTGACATCGTTGACCATCCCATAAACCTCGGTGAAGCTCTCAGTACTCCCCATACCTTGACCACATGAAAGAGGAGGAAATGAAACTGTTCCTGTTTCTTGAGTAGGAACAGTTTTCCCCATTAATAAAGGCAATTGAAACATTACGGACATCATTTGAAAGATGAGAGAACTCAGTTTATCGACCTTTCAATGGTTCAGATTCAAGGTCCGCTCCTTCATGTACAGCCCAATCATCCGTTTACATGCCAAGTGGCATCCAAACAACGACAGCGAAATAGAGTCATGGTCTTTGCATTCAATGGACATAGAATAGAGAGAATTGGTTTATCTTCAGGCAGACTTCTGGCAAGTATGTATTTCAATCGTTCATAGAGGAGTTATGGTATCTCCACTTGATCCCAGTTTCAACTCCCGTTTATTCAAAAGGTGAAGTATGGGGTCAGCTTGCAGAGGAGCAAATTCCCAAATGGTTGTTCGGGGAAAAAGAAAGAAGAGGGAGATTGACCAAGCAAAATGTAAAAGTTCGGCCAAGGCTAACTGAACTGAAGTCTAGAAAACCTTTTTCCTTGACAAAAATTAACATTGTCCATTTCAGGTATGGGATGGTGTTAGATGCACTAATAACCTTATTTAGGCATAAAGTTATCCGCAAAATGGAAGGTGTTAGATTCAAGAATACCCTTCACCTGCATCCTCGAGGGCACGACATCTTCAGCCAAAAAGAAACTCAATACAGTTGTACAAAATTGAAATTCTAGCTGAGGAATGAGCTTCGGACGAACAAGTAGAGCTGGCCTGCCGGCAGCACGAAGTTATAGCTGGAGACAAATGGAGGATCCTAGTTCTTGTAGTCGGGATTGTCCCTGAGTCCAAGCTTAGAAAGAACGAAGCAGTAAGAATCCCAATCAGTCAGTCGGAGATATTTGAGCAACTTCTTCCTCCTCTGTACCATTGCTACAAGTCCCTTTCGGGAATGCTTATCCTGCATAATTAATCAAGATTAGCTCATCACAATTATTATCTAATTGTACAAACTACAAACCACCCGAACCTGAAGTTTTCCAGGTCAGGCACATAAACTTGACCCGTCAGGTCAAGTCGGGTCAGGTATATTGCATTTTCCTGTTGGCCAGCCAAACTTTTGGTCCAGTACAACCAGTTGAAAGCCCTACAACAGCCCCATTAAAGTTGAAACTTTTACAAAGTACTGCTATTTCCAAAACATTACTGAATCCAAACAAGGGAAAATATCAGCACAATTCCCTATTAGGGATGAACCAAAAGTCCTTCACAAAAGATGCATCTTGTATAATGGCATTATTATGTGTGTATATTTGTATATTTACTTCTGTTTGTTTGAAGGGTTTTTCCGGACATTTCGGTTTCCTCCTGGCATAGGTTTCCTCCCACTTCTTCAAGGTTTGCTTTTCTCCCGGAGGTCAGGTAGCAATGCTTGGGCGCTAGTCTAGTACTCCGAGGCACTAGACTTAGCTTTTACATAATACAAAATTAAATTCAATATATATATATATAGGCACAGGGATATGGGACAATGGGTTTGAACCAAGGATCAAAATTTCGGTTTTCGTTTCAGAGGGGAGCAAAACCGATTTCGGTTTTCATTTCGGAGGGGACCAAAACCGAAATTTTGGACCGAAATTCGGCTGATAATTTCAATCCCATATATTCTATGACCAAAATTTCGGTCCCAAATTATTGTTTCGGTGGGGACCGAAACCGATAATTTCGGCCGAAATTTCGATCATTTCGGTCGAAATTTTGATCCTTGGTTTGAACCCACATTATATATATATATATATAGAGAGAGAGAGAGAGAGAGAGAGAGAGAGAGAGTGTGTTTCAGATGGCTGATCACCTTTTTATGCAAAACAGAGGATAGATGCTTGATTTTTGTCGTAAGTTGCGCCACTGCAAAAGTAAGAAAAGATCAGGCATGATTCAAGTAGGGTGAAGTAATATATCTTGCTGAGTAAACATTAGTTTGGCAAACTCTTATATTACAATTGAACTTTTTCATGTCTTCAAAAATGAAGGCATTATTTCGAAGGCAATTTTGCATAAATGACACCCTAAGGAACTGTTTGGATAGGGGAAAGGAAAAGAAATCATGGGAAAGGAAAGGAAATAAGTTAATTTCCCATGTTTGGCAACAAAGTTGTGTCACTGGAAATAATAGGAAAATTCAAAATTTTCTTTTCCATTGGAAAAAGACAAATCCCTCTAAAATAGGGGGGTTTCATCGGAAATCTTTTGCCTCCCTCCCCTCTCCGCTTTTTGTTGCGTGAGAACGCTCTTCTCAATTTCACTTTTTCTCTCTCTAGTCTCTCCTCTCTCTCTTTTGATGAATACATTGAAATAAAATCAAATGGCAAAAAAATAAAATAATAATAATAATAAAACAAATAGTAAATAAATAAATGAAAAATAAAAAAATAATTAAATTAAATTAAAATTAAAATTAAATTAATAAAAAAAATAATAAAATAAAATAATAAAATTAGATGGTGCTCCCCTTTCTCTTTCTTAATCTCTCTCCTAAGCTCTTTTTCAAATATTTCTTTCTCTCTCCAAATCTTTCTTTTTTAGATTTCTCTCCTAATCTCTCTCTACGTTTCTCTTAATTTATGTCTCTCTCCTAATCTCTCTTTCTCTCTGTCTCACAGAATCTCCCTCACAATAGGAAGTTGGATTTATTGAGTGTGTGAGATGTACGCTACCGATGGTGCTCCTTTTCTATTTTCTATTTTCTATGTGCAATTACTCAATCCAAACATCGAAAAACAATGAATTCCTATGAATTCCAAAAGAGCTGGAATCCATTGGATCTACAAATCTTTTTCCTATATTTTTCGGAAATTGCCAAACAGATCCTACACTTAAAATTTTGATCCATCACGGTTGAAATATAAGATATACTCCCAAAATCTATTTAACTTACTTAAAATGTGGTTATTTTCAACTAGTAGGTTGCACACGCAATCACATGCAAAGAGAGGAACGTAGAATGGCTAACACCTCCATCTCTATTCATCACTTGATGCAAGTGTCCACTGATCTGGACCATTCAATCTTTTGGGACACCAACTAGAAGGGACATATGAGAAAAATATTATTGCTAAATTATCCCATCAGTCGATTTTCTTTTTTAACAAACAGATTTCCTCAGTAAAGCTACTAAGGGGCTGTTTGGATACAGGGAATACATGGTAAAACGTTTTACCATGGATTCAGCTGTTTGGGTGTTTTTAAGGGTAGGCAACCCTATTTACCACAAAACACCGAAACATATTATGACCGCAACTTTTTCAAAGAAACACAATTTTTTTTTTTGAAAAACTTGTGTGATTTCTTAGGTTACGAATGAGTCGCAGTATATTCGCGACTCTTTCAAAAAGTCGGAGAATTGGTGACTATGATTGTGGCCATAGTAATAGTAATCGTCAACATTTTGGAAAAGTCACATTTTATGAAAAAATAGGTTGAGTTTTGTTCCTTGTTGAGGCAGAATATAGAGATTATATTGTTAATAAAAATTGAAAAACATAGAGGTTGCATTAATAAGACGACAAAGTTTCTAAACCAAACTGGAAAATTTCCAATGCTTGAAAGGAATCCAAGTTGATGCCAAGATTTCTGAGATGATGAATTACTATGCCATTGAAATATCTGTCCATCCAAGAATATTTCAAATTTCCGATCAAAATTAGGTTGTAAGCCTGTAACCTCCCAAATGCAAACTTTCCTTTTCTTTTGCCCAATTAATCACATTAATATTAACATCCTACAAGGCAAGAAATGAATGACAATCCCAATGTCCGTATACAAGTCATATATCTGGCCATTGTGGAGTCAATTTAACATTTTCAAATTTCTGACCATCCCTTGCCAAGAATTCATCACTGTTTTTAATTTGATCGAAATTTTATAATAAAATTACAGTGTATCCAATTAAGTCAATTAGAGCTATCTATACTACTATATAGCAAAAAGAGGGGTAGTTGTCCTACTAAAATGCTTGTAAGAAATGACTGTTTCAACAAAAGTTATTGTAAGCAAGTATTGATCGAAAGACCAGAATTACAGTGTCCAATTTTTCCCAACGGTAAACGAGCAAATTTCAAAATATGGCATGCGATTCTGGTGGATATCAAATCCATTTATGTCTGGATTTGTTTCAAAATTCAAATGCTGGTTCTTCAAGATCGGTGGGCGCGAAGTGTCATGAGCGGACTTCAAACTAACTCAAACCTCTATCATAATACAATGGGGGCTAATCTAAGGCCGATGGGCGAGACATGTGGGATCACGTTCGATGGGCAAGGCAGGTGCCATGAGCATATCTCAAACAAATTCAATCTGACATTTGGATTTGAATTATGTAAGAGGTATTACATAGCCAATGCAAAAGACATGTGGTTGTAACATAGGACCCACGTGTACCCGCATCACTGTGCCTTGCTAATGGGCCAACCATCTTCCTCTCAAGATTCTCAGGGTCAATTTTATAATACTTTTAATGGGAAAGATCTGCTAAACACAATGGAATTTTTTTGGGAATGACCGTAATATCGAACAATGATTAGCAACTTTGCCAAAGTCCGATATGAAATCATATAGTGGGAAGATCATGGATGTCAGGATGTCCTTTTTAATGACCTAGGCATGTGCTTCATGGTAAATGTGTGTGTGGTTCGATTATTGGTGATTTAATGATATTTGATTATTGGTGTGTGATAAAAATAAGGGTATTATATTATTGGTATAGAAATGTGATATATGTGGATGGTTATGAGTGGGAGAATTAACGAAGTTTAAGATGACTTAATGTAAGGGCATAAGATTGCCCACGTAATTGATGGTGTGAAATGGCTCCTAAAATGGACTAATTGCATGTGATGGGCTAGACTCTCTTAGTCTCCATTCATTTTTTCAACAAACCCTCTAAATGATTCCCCCCTCTCTATATTTTCTTTCTTCCTTTAAACACTATCCCATGGCCCCTTGTGGATGATCTGTTGGAGCTTGGAAGAGCCCAAGCTTTATATGGTCTTTGCCTCTTTGGTTGGATATAATGAATGTTGATATTACTGCCCAAATTCAAGCACAATTATGAAGATTGATTTGAAAGGGATAGCTCCTAGGAGCTTCTTTGGTAGCACCGCAAATTGCAAATTTGTAATTAAAATCCCCTATTTTGCATAAAAAGAAAATATGTAGTCTTTGGTGACAAAGTGGGATTTTTTTTGTTTTGTTTCATTACTCTCTCTCTCTCTCTCGTGCACGCACACTCTCGCTCATTCGCTCTATGCGTGTGTGTGTGCATGCGCAATAGTAAATTAGTAATATGCCCATTATTATTGATTTATTATAATTATTTATAACAAAGGGGAGGCCAAAACCGTTTGCATCGTCGTCTGTGTTGTTAGTGGGGACAACCAAACCAGAGGCTCATCGATTTCCCTTTCAAAATGGCTTCCTGGGTAAACATTGGATTACTATCGTGATTGCATATCTCAACTAGAAAATCTGAATTTTGGAGGTAATTACTTCCCACCAATTGGGCTATGAAAAGGAGACAAGAATATAACATGTGGCAAAATTGCGTATGTTGAGATGGATTGTAGAGCAACAAGAAAGGATAAAATTTTAAACGAGTACATAAGATAAAATTTGAGAGTAGGCCCTATAAAGGAAAATATTACGGAATGTCGCTTGAGGTGGTTTGGACATGTTATTCGAAGAAGGCACTAAGCAGATTGTGTGTGAAGGGTTTAGAAGCTACAAGCACAAGTAGGAGAAGGGCAAGACCAACGAGTGGAGATATAGGACTTGCAAAGTCGACCCCAAATAGATGGAATAAGGTTGTGATGATAATGATCGGGATTTCTCCCGACCTATATTGTTGATTACATGATTATTACAACTTTTTCTACACAACAAGCAAGAAATTTTTTTAAAAAAAAAGGACGCTTATCTATGTTAAAGGTGTAAATTTAATTCATCTGATCAACCATAAGAAGGCGGTATTGTTTATTATTTATACCGTAGAAAATGTGACATGTTATCTCAAATAGATGGAATAAGGTTGTGATGATAATGATCAGGATTTCTCCCGACCTGTATCGTTGATTACATGATTATTACAACTTTTTCTACACAAGCAAGAAAATTTTTTAAAAAAGATGCTTATCAATGTTAAAGGTGTAAATTTAATTCCTCTGATCAACCATAAGAAGGCGGTATTGTTTATTATTTACACCGTAGAAAATGTGTCATGCTATCTCTTATCCTGTAAAGAATTGATGTTGGTTGCTAGTTCTCAAGCCATAGTTATCAAACATATATACTTTTTTGTTATGAATTGGATGATTGTGTACATTGCTTATGTATACTACACAGGGGTGAGGTAAATTTTGCATATTTGGGAGTGGCGGATTGAGAACGTCAATAGGAATTACATATCATGCATGTCTTCTTAGTTTACAGAAATTGCATCTAATAACATTGGAGACTTTGGGGACATGATTTATCCCACACGTCTCATTTACATTTTTTGCATAGTGGATCGACCAACCTTCATACATAAGTTTATCATGTTATATAATTAGGGCCGAAAGTTGGTACTAGTTTTCGAAAACAATATCCCAGCTTAGGCAATCGATTAAGCCTTTGATCTTAGACATTGATTCAACAAAACACTAAAATATTTGTATGAAACACATACATTGATTTTAAGCCATCTTCGTCATTCTTGATGCTTAGATCTTTAACACTCTCTTACATTTGACCTCCCATCATACTCCAATTCTTTTGTCTTCTCTTGAAGAGAGTTTGGGGGCCAAGACCTATCAGGTTTGAGTTGTGTTTGAAGGAGAGGATTTTGATAACTTGGTGACCATAAATTGGAAATCATATAACATAAAGGGGTCAATCTGGTTTGTCAATTTTACAAAAATGAGAAAGTTAGAGGAGGTCCAATGACATTGGGACAAGACAGTGATGCGATTAAAACCGCGAATGAGCTCTTTATTAAAAAATTTGCCCCCGTCCCCTTGACCTTAAAGAGGAGAGTGGGACCTTTATTCTGTCAATAGATTGATCTAGGAAGGGTTTCAGTCCACCTTTAACTTGAAGAATCTCTAGAAAGTGTTGCTATGGAAATAAAACTCTAAGTTGAAACGGGTAGATAAAGGCGCCAACAGTACAAAGTTCTTTCATTCCTTGCTCATGTGAGAAGACGGGGTGACTCTATACACTCACTATTAATTAATGGGACAATTTTCGAGATAAAGAGGCAATTAAATTGGAGATGGTCAACTACCGTTAGAAGTTGCATTAATAAGATCCTGGATAAGTTTGGCAACCCGAATGAAAGATGGATAAATTAATCTCTCCAACTTAAGGTGCCTTCATAGAGGGCAGGTAAATTCTTGATGGGCTAGTTATTGCTCATGAGTGCATTCATTCTCTTCACAGAGCCAACATTCCCGATATCATAGTTAGAAGAGTCTCTACTAGTCTAAAATACCATTCCCGCACACACACACACCAATATTATATCTAATACGCCACTATGTCACATATACATACATGTATCCCAATACTCCTTCAAGCTAGTGCATAAATATCTATCAATGCTCAGCTTGACAAGAATACTTTTTAAGTTGTGAGGTACCAAGTGCCTTAGTAACATTATCTACCAACTGATTTGAAGAGGAAATTTTAGGAGTATCAATTATTCCAGCTTGAATCTTTTCCCTGATAGAGTGAATATCTACTTCAATGCGCTTTTCTCTCATGATGAAATCAATTGCTTGATTTAGGGCCAGTTTCAACAGAAATCTAAATAGATTAGGTAAATGGTGTTTTCATTGAGGGAAAATATTCAATTAGATTAGATATTTGGTGCTGCCACTGAGTCCATATCTAATCATGGTCACTGGTCACGATCGTTTCATGTCCTACTAGAAATGATTGTGAAGTGTTTTTAATTTAGTGGCAGCACTATTTATCTCATCAAAGCGACTTTCCGTAATATTTTCCTTTATAGGGCCTACTCTCAGATTTTATCTTATGTACTTGTTCAAAATTTTATCCTTCCTTGTTACTCTACAATCCATCTCAACATACGCAATTTTGCCACATGTTATCTTCTTGTCTCCTTTTCATAGCCCAACGGGTGGGAAGTAAATACCTCCAAAAATCAGATTTTCTAGTTGAGATAGGCAATCACGATAGCAATCCAATGTTTACCCGAGAAGCCATTTTGAGAGGGAAATCGATGAGCCTCTGGTTTGGTTGTCCCCACTAACATAGACGACGATGCAAACGGTTTCGGCCTCCCCTCGATTATAAATAATTATAATAAATCAATAATGGGCATATTACTAATTTACTATTGCGCATGCACACACACACACTTATAGACCGAACGAGCGAGAGCATGTGCGAGAGAGATAAAAAATCAGATTGTTTTAGCCGCAATTTTTTTAATTGTTCACTATTTTTGTAACCCACTTTGTCACCAAATAACTACATATTTTCTTTTTGAGCAAAATAGGAGATTTTAATTACAAATTTGCCATTTGCGGTGCTACCAAAGAAGCTCAGCTATCCCTTTCAAATCAATCTTCATAATTGTGCTTGAATTTGGACAATAATACCATCATTCATTAGTTACACCCAACCAAAGAGGCAAATAGCATATAAAGCTTGGGCTCCTCCAAGCTCCAACAGATCATCCACAAGGGGCCATGGGATAGTGTTTAAAGGAAGATAGAAAATATAGAGAGGGAAATCATTTAGAGGGTTTGTTGAAAAAATTCCCAAAGAGCTGGAAACCATTGGATCTACAAATCTTTTTCCTATGTTTTCCGGAAAATTGCCAAACAGACCCTAAACTTAAAAATTTGATCCATCACTGTTGAAATATAAGATATACTCCCAAAATCTATTTAACATACTTAAAATGTGGTTATTTTCAACTAGTAGGTGGCACATGCAATCACATGCAAAGAGAGGAACGTAGAATGGCTAACACCTCCATCTCTATTCATCACTTGATGCAAGTGTCCACTAATCTGGACCATTCAATCTTTGGGACACCAGCTAGAAGGGGCATATGAGAAAAATATTATTTGCTAAATTATCCCATCAGTCGATTTTCTTTTTTAACAAGTAGATTTCCTCAGTAAAACTGCAAATGTATTACCATGGATTCAGTTGTCGGTGTTTTTAAGGGTGGGTGGTAAATGTATTAACCCTGTTTACCACAAAACACCAAAACATATTATGACCTCCCCCCTCGAGAATAGGGGAGAAACATAGTATTCCTGCATATTCCTGCAAGTTAGGAATGAGTGGTAAAATGTGGTAAAAAATCAATAACTTCACCACGTTTAACCAGGTTCTATCCAAACAGACCCTAAAAGAAATTTATTTTTTTAAGTCACTCTAATTTGATGAGATAAATAGTGTTGCCACTGAATTAAAAACACTTCACAATCATTTCTAATAGGACTTGAAACGACTATGACCGGTAACCATGATTAGATATGGACTCAGTGGCAGCACCAAATATCTAATCTAATTGAATATTTTCCCTCAATGATAGCATCATTTACCTAATCTACTTAGATTTCTGTCCAACGGGCCCTAAAATCAAGCAATTGATTTTATCATGAGAAAAAAGTGCATTGAAGTAGATAATCACTCTATCAGGGAAAAGATTCAAACTGAAATAATTGATACTCCTAAAATTTCCTCTTCAGATCAATTGGTAGATAATGCTGCTAAGGCACTTGGTACCTAACAACTTAAAGAGTATTCTAGTCAAGATGAGCATTGATAGATATTTATGCACTAGCTTGAAAGAGTATTGGAATGCATGTATGTATATGTGACATAGTGGCGTGTTAGATATAATATTGGTGTGTGTGTGTGTATGTGTGCGGGAATGATATTTTAGACTAGTAGAGACTCCTCCTCTAACTATGATATCCTGAATGAATGCACTCATGAGCAATAACTAGCCAATCAAGAATTTGCCTCCCCTCCACAAAAGCACCTTAAGTTGGAAAGATTAATTTATCCATCTTTCATTCGGGTTGCCAAACTTTAACCAGGATCTTATTAATGCAACTTCTAACGGCAGTTGACCATCTCCAATTTAATTGCCTCTTTATCCCGAAAATTATCCCATTAATTAATAGTGAATGTATAGTCACCCCTCCTCACATGAGCAAGGAATGAAAGAACCTTGTACTATTGGCGCCTTCATCTACCCGCTTCAACCTAGAGTTTTGTTTCCATAGCAACACTTTTTAGAGATTTTTCAAGGTAAAGGTGGACTAAAACCCCTTCCTAGATCAATCTATTGACAGGATAAAGGTCCCACTCTCCTCTTTGAGGTCAAGGGACTCGTGGTTTTAATCACATCACTAACTGTCTTGTCCCAATGCCCAAGAACCTCCTCTCACTTTCTCATTTTTGTAAAATTGACAAACTAGATTGACCTCTATGTTGTATGATTTCCAACTCATGGTCACCAAGTTATCAAAATCCTCTAGGTCTTGGTCCCCAAACTCTCTTCAAGAGAAGACAAAAGAATTGGAGTATGATGGGAGGTCAAATGTAAGAGAGTGTTGAAGATCCAAACATCAAAAATGGCAAAGATGACTTAAAATCAAGGTATGTTTTTCATACAAATATTTTACAGTTTTGTTGAATCAATGTCTAAGATCAAAGGCTTAATCGATTGCCTAAGCTGAGATATTGTTTTCGAAAACTAGTACGAACTTTCGGCCTTAATTATATAACATGATAAACTTATGTATGAACGTTGGTCGATCCACTATGCAAAAATATATATGAGACGTGTGCAATAAATCATGTCCCCAAAGTCTTCAATGTTATTAGATGCGAATATTGTAGACTAAGAAGGCATGCATGATATGCAATTCCTATTGACATTCTCAATCCGCCACTCCCAAATATGCAAATTTTATCTCACCCCCTGTGTAGCATAAATAAGCAATGTACACAATCATCCAATTCATAACACAAAAATATATATGTTTGATAATTATGGCTTGAGAACTAGCAACCAACATCAATTCTTTACAAGATAAGAGATAACATGGCACATTTTCTACGGTGTAAATAATAAACAATACCGCCTTCTTATGGCTGATCAGATGAATTAAATTTACACCTTTAACATAGATAAGTGTCTTTTTTTTTTTTTTAATTCTTCTTTGTTGTGTAGAAAAAGTTATAATAATCATGTAAGCAACGATATAGGTCGGGAGAAATCCCGATCATTATCATCGCAGCCTTATTCCATTTATTTGGGGTCGGCTTTGCAAGTCCTATATCTTCACTCGGTCTTCCCCTTCTCCAACTTGTGCTTGTAGCTTCTAAACCCTTCGCACAGGATCTTCTTAGTGTCATCTTCGAGTAACATGTCCAAACCACCTCAGGCGACATTCCTTAGCCTATATCTTATGTACTCGTTCAAAATTTTATCCTTTCTTGTTACTCCACAATCCATCTCAACATACGCAATTTTGCCACATTTTATCTTCTTGTCTCCTTTTCATAGCCCAATGGGTGGAAAGTAAATACCTCCAAAAATCAGATTTTCTAGTTGAGATAGACAATCACAATAGCAAATCCAATGTTTACCCAAGAAGCCATTTTGAGAGGGAAATTGATGAGCCTCTGGTTTGGTTGTCCCCACTAACAACACAGGCGACAATGCAAATGGTTTCGACCTCCCCTCTGTTATAAATAATTATAATAAATCAATAATAATTGGCGTATTACTAATTTACTATTGCGCATGCACACACACGCACACACAGAGCGAACGAGTGAGAGCATGCGCGCGAGAGAGAGAGAGAGAGAGAGAGAGAGGGAGGGAGGGAGAGAGAGAGAGGGAGGGAGGGAGAGAGTAATGAAACAAAAAAAAAATCAGATCTTTTTAGCCGCAAATTTTTTAATTATTCACTATTTTTGGGACCCACTTTGTCACCAAACGACTACATATTTTCTTTTTGTACAAAATAGGGGATTTTGATTACAAATTTGCCATTTGTGGTGCTACCAAAGAAGCTCCTAGGAGCTATCCCTTTCAAATCAATCTTCATAATTGTGCTTGAATTTGGGCAGTAATTCCATCATTCATTACATCCAACCAAAGAGGCAAAGACCATATAAAACTTGGGCTCCTCCAAGCTCCAACAGATCATCCACAAGGGGCCATGGGATAGTGTTTAAAGGAAGAAAGAAAATATAGGAGAGGGAAATCATTTAGAGGGTTTGTTGAAAAAATGAATGGAGACTAAGAGAGTCTAGGCCATCACATGCAATTAATTCATTTTAGGAGCCATTTCACACCATCAATTTCGTGGGCAATCTTATGCCCTCACATTAAGCCATCTTAAACTTCATTAATTCTCCCACTCATAACCATCCACATATATCACATGTTCTACACCAATAATATAATACCCTTATTTTTATCACACACCAATAATATAATACCTTTATTTTTATCACACCAATAATCAAATACCATTAAATCACCAATAATCTAACTACACACATTTACCATGAAGCACATGCCTAGGTCATTAAAAGTGACATCCTAACATCCTTGATCTTCCCACTATATGATTTCATATCGGACTCTGGCGAAGTTGCCAATCATTGTTCGATATTACGGTCATTTCCAAAAAAAACACCATTGTGTTTAGCAGATCTTTCCTTTAAAAGTACTATAAAATTTACCCTGAGAATCCTGAGAGGAAGATGGTTGGCCCATTAACAAGGCACAGTCCACCTCTTGGATCAGAGATGCGGGTACGCGTGGGTCTCATGTTATAGCCACGTGTCTTGTGCATAGGCTATGTAATACCTCTTACATAATTCAAATCCAAATGTCAAATTAAATATGTTTAAAATATGCTCATGGCACCTGCCTTGCCCATCGAACGTGACCCACATATCTCGCCCATCGGCCTAAGATTAGCCCCCACTATATTATGATAGAGGTTTAAGTTAGTTTGAAGTCCGCTCATAACACATCGCGCCCACCGATCTTGAAGAACCAGCATTTGAATTTTGAAACAAATCCAGACTTAATGGATTTGAGATCCATTAATATCGCATGCCATATTTTGAAATCTGCTCGTTTACTGCTGGTAAAATTGGCCACTGTAATTCTGGCCTTTAGATCAATACTTGCTTGCAATAACTTCTGTTGAAACAGTCATTTCTTACAAGCATTTTAGTAGGACAACTACCCCTCTTTTTGCTATATAGTAATGTAGATAGCCCTGATTGGCTTACTTGGATACACTGTAATTTTATTACAAAATTTCAACCTAACTAAAAACAGCCATGAATTCTTAGCAGGGGATGGTCAAAAATTTGAAAATGTTAAATTGACTCCACAGTGGCCAGATATATGCCTTGTATACGGACATTGGAATGGTCATTCAGTTCTTGCCTTGTAGGACGTTAATTTTAATGTGATTAATTGGGCAAAAGAAAAGGAAAGTTTGCATTTGGGAGGTTACAAGCTTACAGCCTAATTTTGATCGGAAATTTGAAATATTCTTGGATGGACATATATTTCAATAGCATAGTTAGTAATTCATCATCTCATAAATCTTGGCATCAACTTGGATTCCTTCAAGCATTGGAAATTTTCCAGTTTGGTTTAGAAACTTTGTCGCCTTATCAATGCAACCTCTATATTCTTCATTTTTTTATTAACAATATAATTTCTATATTCTCCCTCAACAAGGAACAAAACTCAATCCATTTTTTCATAAAATGCGACTTTTCCAAAATGTTGTCGATTACCATTACTATGGCCACAATCATAGTCACCAATTCTCCAACTTTTTGAAAGAGTCACGAATATACTGCGACTCATTCGTAACCTAAGAAATCACACAAGTTTTTCACCCAAAAAAAAAAAATCGTGTTTCTTTGAAAAAGTTGCGAATTTCGCGATTGTGACTTCTTCAATAAATTGTGGGTATTCAGTAACTATATATTTTTTCATACTTTTTTAATCTTATTTTCAAAAAAAAATTTATTTTATTTTTCACATAGTTTTTTCGATTTTTTGCCCAATTTTTCCGAATTTTGTCCTTGCCAAACTTCCCAAAGCCTGACTTCGTGATTATGGCCACAGCATGCCCTGTGAACTTTTTTGAGCATTATCCACTGTTGGACCAGCTGTTTAATCCTCTTGTTTTAATGAATTCTAATTTCACTCATTAAATGGAATGGCTATGACCATATCCATACTCTAAGGAACCAATCAATGAACAATGTTGTTTCAAATGACAAAGGCTGATATAAAGGCTAAGAAAATTCACAATTTTCAAATAGATACAATTTGCTTAGGCTTGCCACAATATGCCCTGTGAACTTTTATGAACATTATCCACTGTTGGATCACCATTTAATCCTCAATGGAATAGGTATGATGATATCCATAGTCTATGGAACCCCTTAATGAACAATTCTTGTTTCATTGGCTTGATGATATTAATTATCTATCTCTCTCTAAACTTAGAGCAGTCATTTGGTCAAATATGCATAGAACATTAACCAATTCATACATTGGAGCTTGCAATTTTAAATATTCGATAAAAAAAAGCAAATCAATATCACAAGTAGCATAACTAAGGAGGTATCCAAAATCAAATATCCAATGAAAATAAAAATTCAACTGGCATACATTTTCTTCAATTAACAAAATACTACAGAATATTCAAATGCTCAGAAAGATGGCATAAAGAATTAATATGTGCTAGTATATGATAGAGGCAATCAAGAGGGATGGAAGACAAAGGCCTTTTTACCTTGAACACGTGAAGATCCACAATCTGATTCTGACATTTTGAACTCGTCTCTAACCCTTATAAGCTCCAATTTCAGCTTCTCTTCGGAAGACATATTATCTGGGTGGAAATACTGCAAGATCCATACATCAATTACAAGGGGTCTTGTCAACACACTATGTCAAAGGAATTCTGATGGGCTGATTGAATAACCATCATTATATTTTTATTAAAAAGATCATAGTGAATATGGAAAGACATGCCTTAATATTGAAACTGTTATGTCCCTTTCATTAAAAATGAACATAAAGTGAAAAAATTTCTAATTTTTTGCAGTTTGCACCTCACTCTTCTGGCCATTGTAACAAAATACGGCTTTTTTTAAACAAATACGCGTATAATATGCTTTTTATGCCACAACGTACTAAACATGTATAAGATCTGTATTTTTATATTTTTGTATAATATGTGTATTTCGCGTATTAAACGCGTTTTTTGCACGTTAAACATATTTTACTGTATTTTTAAAAAGCTGTTTTAAAACTTTTAAAAAAAAAAAACTTAATATTATCTCATTCTTTTCCATTTTTTTCGTCTTTTAGAAATTTTACAATTTTTTCCCTATTTTGCCTTTTTTTCCTGACTCTCTTGTTCACTGTATTAAACCAATACCCGTATTTTGTCACTTTGCTTCCAACAAACTTATACAGCAATTACAGGGTTAACCTTTCCATCTAAAAAGTAATTCTCACTTGTAAATTAAGGATCATCAGTTCCTAAATCAATGAAAAAGCGTCATTTGGAACATAAAGGAAAACAATTTCTTATAAAAGAAATAGCATAAGCTAGTTATTATCTTGAAGACAAAAAAAATCATTCAGAAACTAGAGGCTCAAAAGTTCTTATAGAAGAAACAGCATAAGCCTGAAAGGAATACAGCACCTGCCTTTTCAACCAATTGATCCTTTGGTGGTAACGACTTATAGGCAGGAGCCACTTCGCCTCCTAGTTGACCCAACATAGCTAGCCTCTGCACTGTTGACAGCGGAAGGAACGATGTGGTTCAAACCCCTAAGTATGGTATTCAAATGAAACGTGCTTATTCATGTAAATAAAGTAAAAATGTAAAGGAGAGGGAAAGAGGAGGGGATGATAAGGATCCAAACCAAGTTACAATCATGAGTCACAAAAAGGAGGAAACTGATACGTACCAGTTTCCAAAGGCACCAGGTGGATCAATACATTGCAATGAATCGATCCCTTAATGTAGAGGCAAATTATCAGCTGACACATTGAAATTATCGATAATTTCAAATTATCTTCCGATTATTTGAGTTGGTGCTACATTTCTGTAGAACTATATAAGTCACCCAAAACCCATTTGGGCACACTTTTTCCTCTCTTTTTGTTCCTCTTCTCTTCTTCTAACCTTAACCCCTTACTCCCCCACACTTTTGGCACCAAAATAGGTAAATGTATCAAACAAATAACTCTTCTTGTTCTAAATTGTTTTTAAAAATTACCAAAAAAAAAGTTATCTTAAAAACATTTAGGAGATTTTCGAATTTTAAAAAAAATTAAAATATTGATTGTCTGATACATTGAACACTGTATTGGCCGATACATTCAATATATCGGACAATAAGTATCAGAATTAAGATCTATAAGCAATGGCTGTTGTATTTGAATACTCCTTTAACTCTACTGAGCAGTGTCTCACAATTTCATGAGTAACATACTTCAAATCAGAATTAAGATCTAGCAATTTGGTTGATCAATGAAATAATAAAGAAAAATAATAGAAATGAATTACCGTATATGAAAATGTAATGTGAAAAGAGAGCTCCTATACTCCGGAAGAAATGATATTGTTCATCTCTCCGGATAAAAAATCCGATACATACTATACGAAATCTACTTGCATTTGCCATTATAGTTTCTAATCAAAAATATCATAAACCACTCACTCGATGATTTTTTTGCAGTAGAATCCGACGACATCTTTAGCTTCACCAAACTCTCCCTCAGTTCCTTAAAAGAACCGCCGCCAATCCTTGACTCCATCTCCTTTGCCTCAATCTCCCTCAACTTCGCTAACCTCTGATTCAACTCTTCAAAAGAAAACCAGTTCTTATCGCCCTTCCCATCACCAGGACGTAACATCCGGAGCTTCTCCCCCAACTCTCCATAACTATACACCTTCAAAAACTCCGTTTTCATCCCCTGCGCCTCCGATTCCGACTTCTCCCCCACTTCCTTCCCAAAAATAGAATCCGGAACAGATTTCAACGATCCGAGAAACGACGAACTTGAGCCGGATCCTCCAGGGGGATGTTGCTTCAGATAGTCTTCGAATGCTTTGGAAGAGATAGGGTTCAAGGTTTGGTAACCTTTGTCGGGCGATCTGAACCGGTTATCGGGCTCCGGAGGCTGCTCGGTTCCGGAGGGCGATCGGAGTTGTCGTAAGCTCTCGCGGATGCTTTCAAAGGGAAGCCGGCCGCTTTTGGCGTTTGAGGTGTCGGTGGTTCCGATTAGGTTGCTCTTGTAGAGTTCTTGGAAGGAGATAGGTTTTGGAGATGGAGAATTGGAGGATTCGGAAGGGGGAGGGGCAGATCGGCGGCGGAATTCGGTGAGGTTTTTGCGGATTTCTTCCAAGGAGGCGACTTGCGAAGGTTTAGGAGAGGGGAATGGGGGAAATTGGGGTGGTGGAGAGGGGAAGAGCCTTCGAGGGGGTGGGTTTTGGTGGAGGCTCGCTTTGACGTCGCTAAAGTAAGAAGAAGAAGAAATAGTAGTAGAAGTAGTAGTAGAAGAAGAAGAGTCTTTTTCTAGGTTTCCGTCATTAGTGGAGGAGGAAGAAGAAGAGAAGAGGTGGAGGAGGGTAGGGTTTATTAGGGTTTTGGGTTTGGATCGGAGTTGCAGAGCCATAGCCGTAACCCACCTAGGGTTTTGAAAATCTACAACGAAAACGGTTCCCCTAAAGAGAAGATACACGGCAGCATTTCTTTGGTGTTATGCTACTCCTCTGACCTCTCTTATATGAACGTTGGCATTTTTTGTCGTATCTCCACACAAAACAGAGGTCCCGTGGTGCGTGATCTTTAGAGACAACACAAATGATTCATGTGACCAAATTATCCCTACTGCTACTTAGGACATCCTGACCGTCCACTTTTAGGCACAAGCGACACACCCAACACGGCTGATCAATTGAGGTTGACCGATTAGTCGGCGAAGCATGCAACTCGACTAATTACACATGCTCAATAATGGACGGCCATGATATAATCTACAAAGAAGCGGGCATCTATCGTTATTCTTAAATGTCTTCAATCAAATTTTATTAAGGGATACTTATTACATGTGTAAAACGGTACCCTATAGGCATGGGTCAAAATTTCGTCCGATACCGATACGAATCGTCCACGTATCAATATCGGTAGTCACCGATACGATACATTAAATGTACCATATCGAAAATATATATGATATATACTGAACGATACATTCAATGTATCATTCGATACAGACCGATACCGATATGTATTGGTTTTGAGCTCGGACGATACGCATCATTTTTCCGGCATTTTGATCCATGCCTATAGCTTCTTGGCCCCATTCCTTTGTCACCACTTCGTGGCCCCACCTGTGAAACCGAACCTAGATACTTCAGTCAGATTCAATCGATCGGGTCGGTTTTCCGCACACCCCTAGGTGCAAGTACTTGCACCATGTTTAAAATCATTTTAAAAGACTAAAAAATGGAGCAAATTTTGAGTCGTTCCTTTTGAAAGCGTGAGAAATTAAGTCCTCGCTCGGGTGTTTCCTGACTTTTCCCAGAAAAGCTCTAATTCTTGACAAGTCAGTTTCCTACAGATTTCTGGCCAACTCAGATTTTTGTCTTTTTTCAGGTGTGTTCTTTTAGGTCTCAGAAATATTTTGATTCTTGATTTTTCCTAGAAACGAAGGATTTCCCATGTTCTTTTAATTTTTTCAGAAAAACACAGAATCGGTCTAGTTTAGCGATATTGTACGACCGTAGTGCATCCCATACAGTGTCGTGTATATTCGAAGGTCGTTTTTAGCCAATGCACGATCAATAGGAAATTTAGTACTTCTGTAGGTGCAATTGTGCAAAATTGATTCCTATAATTATACCATGTCATCTCCTATCATAATAACACCATCAAGATACTTATAGAAATAAGGGAAGTACATTCTTCATTAGCCCACACCATTCAAAAGTGGCTTAATTGAAAAGCCAATTACAAAATCTCGTACTTACTAGTAGTTAATTTTTTTTTTCTGATTCAGGACCCATGAGGGAATGAACACATTGGTCAACTTGATCATTAAAATACAATTTTCCTAAACAAACTTTTCGAATACTATATGAAAATAATCATGAACGTTCATCAAACATAAACATGAACATGGGATACTCAGATTTTGACTCCATGTGGCACACACATCTACAAAATGAACATGATCTTAAGATACTCAGATTTGATTCTATGTGGCACACATACAAAATGAGCATGATCATAGGTGTATATCAAATTAACATGATCCTTGGATCACTTTTTAGGAGTTGTGCAACATGTAAAAAAGTTTGACTTTCTGATGGACTGGCCTGATCTCAAGATTTATTGTGTTGAAGGTTGAGACAAAAACGATCTCCACACCATCTGATACAAAACAGTCAAATGATTTAACCACTTGAAAATATGGGTTGGGAATGAAGAATTTTAGGTTGCAAATAAATGTACCTTATTATTTTATCATTTCAAAAAAAAAACAAGTGGATAAAAGAAATAATAAATAAAGGGATATGAGATAGAAGGATAGGATTTAATAAGGTTGGTGTTTCTAGCATACCACATTATGGAACATCAAGCCGACGATACAAATATTTTTTTACCCTAATCGACCACATGATAGACATGATAGATCTTGAGATCATAATCCTATCATTTAATAGTCATATGTTGAGTCCCCAAAAGTGAGCATGAACTTTATACCATCAAATATCATTCACATTCACTTTTTGGGATGTGTGCTAGCTGAAAATCAATATCTAACCATTTGATAGCAGGCCCAAGATTGTAAGATCACTTGTGTGGAACATTGGGACCAATTGTGATCTCCATCATATGATTTGAAGCATTCAATGGGTTTTTCATTTGTTTAAGTGAGGTAGTTGCAACATACCGTGGTTGTATAGCAACACCAGCATTTTAATAAGGAGATAAAAAAGTGAATGATTGGTATGGTTAAGTGTTTTTAGTGCGACAAATTATACTCTGCTAGTCCGCTTGGCTCAGATTCCGAGGATTTTTGGCTGTTTTACTTGAAAATGTAAAGCATCTGACAAGTAAAAAGTGGATTAATTTACGTGGGTCCCACCGTCTTTATCGAATGCAAGAAAACCTCAAGAATGGCTTAAAAATTGCACTTTCTGAGCTACGTACGTTCTCATATTCCTACAAATTTAGCTAAACGAACAAGGTCTAAGAGAGTGCAGGAAACGAAAAAGAAAAGCAGAAAGTGAACAACTGAGAAAAAGTCTTTGCTTAGTTTGTGATGGATAAGAAGAAAATTATCGACAATCAACAATCTAAAGCTTATGAATCTATTATGTGATTCGTGTACTATCGATTCACATGAAGAAGAAGATTTCTCTCAAATTTCTAGCGTTTTAGGAGATTTGTGGCTACCACATTTTTTTTTAAGTGGGTGCAATCATCTAACACTCATGTAAGATAATGCTTACTTATTTTTTTGGGTTTTAAATGGGGTTCAATACTGCTCATGCAATCATAAAAATGGTGCAATTACTTAATTTTGTCAAGTATTTTTTTTGAAAGAAGCTTTAGCATTAATTCTGGAAATCAGCAAATACAAGAGGGACAAGTGAGGAGGGCCACTACATTCTGAATTAAAATTTGCAAGAGCATCATCCACCTGATTATCTTTCCTAAGCAGGCTGTCACGGGGTCGCACTTCTGCTACCTCAGTCCCGTGCGACACTTAACGCACGCTGCGCTAAGTCAACCTACTTCGAATACCAACTGTCGCGGGGCGTCCTTCAACGCATTACCAACCCACGCGGTGCTTCGCTACCGCATGCAACGAAGCCAACCCATCTACACATCAGCTCTGATACCACCTGATCGGTGCTGAAATATGACTATATTTCACACCTTAAATCCTACATTTAGCTGTTCGATGAAAGCATCTGATGATTGTTATGAGGTTTTGATGTTTACAGGTGTTTCCGATCATTAGATCGTTCAAAAGCTAAAAGAAGGAAATTAAAGGCTATGCAAGAGCTATGGACAAAAAGGTCCAAAAAAGCATTGAGATCCGAGAAGAGAATCAATATCCATCAAGAAAGGAGACTTTACATTGAAGAGTCAATCGATTGAGGAATCATTGTCAATCGATTGACAGATGAAATAAACTTCAACCCTGAAAATCAATCGATTGAGACATGAAAATCAATCGATTGACACATAAGGCAGAAGTGCCCTAAAGAAATTCGAACTCAAATTTAATCGATTGAGACTTCTGGCTCAATCGATTGAGGCAATTAGGTTTAGGTGTGCTCGACCATTATAAAAAGGAAGCTAAAGCTTTGAATAGAGGACACTCTCTGTTTTTGGACTTGGTGTTGAGATCTTTTGAGACTTTTCTTTGGAGGAATTAGAAGTAGATTTGATTATTTTGGAATTTGAGGGCTTTTCACTTTGGGGAACTTCTTTCCATCTTTTTAAGGTCTTCTTCTCTCCTTCTTCTAGGGTTTGATCAGGGTAGGTTGTACCTAGGATTTACATTATTTTCTTTTAAAGCATAGATTATATTTAGGAGAGAGCATTGTAAACAAATATCTTTTGGGAAGAAATAAAAAGAGGAATGACTTTGAATGAACAAGGAGATCATACACCAAAGATGAGCGGCTAAATTAATAGATCTGGGAATATGCGATCCCCAGATAAGTACCCATATTTATGATTAATACCATAGTCTAATTACTGTCATTGTGAAATCGTTTTTGTTAAAAGTTTGTATTATTGAAAATATATTGAATGCTTGCTATGACCATTGATTGCGCGAATCAACGGCCGTAATCGCTAGATCTGGACCTGCAGGCTGATCTAGGCTGTAGAGCGATTATGTTTTTATTGTTTTGATCTACACATCATGAGATACGCTATGCTTCTTACATGACTCATACCGCAATGTTAGGCTGAGTCATTATTTTTAGATAGGGTATGCCGGATTGATGATCATACTTTATTTCAAATCATTTTTATGAATGAATGATGATGTGAATGATGCTTTAATGAAACTATGGGTGTTAATGGTAAAAAAGGGGGTATAAATCTGGGGTAGCATATTCCTTGATCTCATTTAATTATTGTTTTAGATTCATCGGTAATTAGTTGTTCAGATTAATTTATTTTTCTTGTATTTAGAAAAAGTGATAAATTTTTGATAAATTGAATCTGCCCCTTGGTACTTCCTTGGGGATGTTTTTAAATCCCTGAAAGAATTAATTAAAAATTCAGATTTTCCTGTGGGTTCGACACCCCTGTTCTTGCCATACTGCAATAGATCTTGTGCACTTGCAAGGGTTACACACTTTAAATCGATCAAGTTTTTGGCGCCGCTGTCGGGGATTTCGGCGAAATTTTGATTAATTCGGATTAGGGATTTTTTTTTGTTTTTAGCAGTCAATCGATTGAGAATTCTTCCTCAATCGATTGACTCTATTCTGTGATGGAGAAACTACTTGACAGACAATCGATTGAGACCTTCTTGTGGTCTCTGTGTTTTTATCAAGATTACGTGTCAATCGATTGACACTAACTTGTCAATAGATTGACACCAAAAAAAAAAAAAATCTTTAATTCTGAAAATTCGGAAGTTTGTGGATTTGAAATCTGAAATTTGGTGCTCAAAGGTTGATTTTTTATTTTCGAACTTAAATTTTTGCAATTAGAATTTTTGAAATTTAATTTCTAAATTAAAATTTGATTTTCTTATGTGAATTTTGATTTTTGAATTTTTAAAAAAAAAACTAATATTTAGATTTTTGATTTGCAAAATCTTCTTTCCCTTATTTTTCTCTCTTAGGTAAGTTTTTGTAGGACTCTTTTAGGAAGTTTAGGTTTTTAGGACTTCTTATTTTAGTAGGATTCTTTTTCCTTATTTTCCTCTTTTATATATTCTAGAATTTTCTAAAATTAGTTATTAATTTTTTTTTTAGGAAGTTTATAAATTTAGGATACCTTCCTTAGGAAATTTAGGAATCTTTTATTCTTTCCCTTATTTTTCTCTTTTAGATAAGATTCTTAGGATTGCCATTAGATTTAAAATTTTAATTTCTAATTTTAATCTTGAAATTTTAATTTTAATTTTTGAAATTCGAATTATAAAAAATAAAAATAAAAATAAATAAATTAAATTAATTTATCTTGTTTTGCTTTTCTTTTCTTCTTATTTTGGCCACTGTTCATATTAGAACTCAATCGATTGAAGCTTCAGGTTCAATCGATTGAGACTGAAATATTCTCTGTTGTGATCTTTGCTTTTCTTTCAATCGATTGACATTCCTCTGTCAATCGATTGACAAAAATTCGGTGCTTGCCATTTCGGCTGAAATTCTTGTGTTAACTTGCTTTGACCTTTGAACCTCAATCGATTAAGAACAGTTCTTCAATCGATTTACTGATAAAGTCATTTCTGTGAAATTTTAAGTGTGCTTCTGTCAATCGATTGAGCCTATTTTGTGAATTTGTTTTGGATTCTTCAATCCCTGTTTGTGAGCGTGGTGTATGAGCTTTACTCGTTCTCATCACCCACATCTGCTACCGTTTAATCTTGAGATCGAACGATCTTGTAGAGAGAATCGTATAATTCAAAGGAATCAATATCATCATATTGATACCATGGCTGATCAAAGGCAAGAAATGAATGGGAACAACCAGAATATCAATCATGGCAATAATGGAAATAATGGAAATGATGGGAATAACAATTACAATGAGGGCCCTAGAACACTCGAATATTATAATGATCCTAATTTTTACGAGGATCAGGAATGTATAATGCATGATCCCATTCCAGGAAACCACTATGAATTCAAATCAGCGATGATCCAAATGCTACCAATTTTCCATGGGTTAGCAAATGAAAATCCGCACGTTCATCTAAATGAATTCACTGGGGTATGCAAAATGTTCAGAGTCCACAATGTCACTGATGAGATAGCTAAACTCCGGCTCTTTCCTTTCTCTTTAAGGGATAAGGCAAAAACGTGATTTTATTCCTTAGAATCGCAATCTATTCAGAGTTGGGCAGAGCTACACCGTCAGTTTCTTAAAAAATATTTTCCCATGACCAAAGCCATTGAATTGCGTCAGAAGATTCAATTCTTTTCCCAACAACCTACTGAAACATTCCATGAATGTTGGGAACGTTTTAAGGAATTGATTAAGAGTTGTCCAAATCATCAAGTTCCAAGGTGGCAACAGGTCCAAAGTTTTTATAATTGACTGATTCCTGAAGAGAGACGCATGATTGATGCATCGTGTGGTGGATCATGTGCCACAAAAGAAGCTGATGAATTGTGGGCATTGTTTGAGAAGTTATACCAAACTTCGATACAAAGTGAAACACTGGGGCGAACTAACTTGGATTTGGCAACTAAATTTCATGTGTTGACAAGAGATGGATTGTATGATGTCAAAAATAATACCTCTGATCTATCAACAAAGGTTGATATGTTGTCCAAGCAAATGAATATGTTGTTAGCTGCGACCAAGTAAGCTAAAGCTCCTGTCACCCCTACTGTGTGTTTAATTTGTGACCACCCAGGTCACATGGCTAATGAGTGCCCCACTACCTTGTCATTATTCCCTGATGAACCTACTCCTCAAGAGCAAGTGAATCTGACTCAATCTTATCAACGGCAGGGTAGAAACATATACTCCAATACCTATAACCCGGAATGGAAAAATCACCCCAACTTAGGATGGGGTGGTTCGAACTAAACTGGTCAGGTAAACTAGCAGTATAGAGCCAACACAATGGGTGGACAACAAAATTTCCGCCCACAACAGAATTCCACTTCCCAGCAGAATTCTAATTTCCAGCAGAACCCTCCTTATTACCATCCGAATTCCGATTATCGAAAAAATCAGAATTTTAATCAACCTCAGACTACCGTTTCTAGAGATTCTGATTTGGAGGAAAAGGTGATGCGAAGCATGCAAGCTTTCCAACAGATGATGATAGATCAATTCAGTCAACTGACAAATCAGCTGAGTCAACGAGAGGAAGGTAGGCTCCCTAGCCAACCCGTCAACAATCCTCGAGGTCAAGCACCACCTGATGCAGGACCATCGAATAGTCAACAGTTGAAAGCTGTTACGGTGCTGAGAAGTGGAAGAGAAGTTGATAATCAAGTGGAAATGCCTGTGGAATCTGATCAGGAAAAAGAGGAAGCAAGAGAAGCAGCAAAAGAGAAAGAAAACAAATCAGAGAAAAGAACAGAGAAAGAGAAAAGAAAAGAGAAAGAGAAAGAGCAAAGAAGAGAGAAGGGAAAAGAAAAAGTAATCGAGGATGAGTCTCCCTCAACTGTCCAACTAGGACATGAACAAGAATAAAAAATGGAACCTGCACCTTATGTCCCAAGGGCACCATTCCCTCAATGCCTAACTCCTCCATCTAGAATGGGAAAGGGACCAGCAAAAATGGAAGAAATTTTCAAAACATTCAAGCAAGTAAAGATAAATCTTTCATTGCTTGAAACAATCAAACAAGTGCCTGAGTATGCAAAAATTTTCAAAGATTTATGCACTCGTAAGAGAAAGGCGCGTACTCATATTTCCAAGAAAGTGTTCCTGACTAATCAAGTCAGTTCAATATTACAATTGGAAACCCCACAGAAACTGAAAGACCCTGGAGTTCCAACTGTTCCATGTGTCATTGGTGGGCAACCAATTGGAAAAGCGCTATTAGATTTGGGAGCAAGTGTGAATCTAATCCCATACTCAATATACGAGAAACTCGGATTGGGTGAATTGCAACCCACGACGATCACACTCCAACTGGCCGATAGGTCAGAAAGAAGACCTAGGGGAATTATCGAGGATGTTTTGGTTGGAATAGACAAGTTTGTCTTTCCAGTGGACTTTGTTGTTTTAGACATGGAACCACCTGTTAAATCAATTAATCAAGTCCCCATCATCCTTGGACGTCCGTTTCTCGCCACTGCCAACGCTTGCATTAATTGTCGAACGGGAGTCATGGACGTTTCTTTTGGGAACATGAAGGTCAGATTGAACATATTTCATGCGATGAACTATTTCCCTAACGAGGATGAGGTCGAATGTTTTTACATCGATCAGATGGACGAAGTGGTGGATGAAGCATTATCATCGATGCTCACCAAAGAAGAATTTGAAACCGCTTTGTTGGCCATCTATGAAGAAAAAAGATCTGAAAGGAAGCAGTCAGAAGAGACGAGGTTGAGTTTATCATGTCCAGATGATAACTTATGTGAAGTTGTGACTAAGATAGAACCGTTACCCATTGAGGTAAAAGCTAAACCGACTCCATCAATTGAGGAGCCACCAACTGTGGAATTGAAACAGTTGCCTGAATCGCTCAAATACGCTTTTCTGGGGCCACGAGAAACGTTTCTGGTGATAATTTCATCCACGTTGTCGGAAGAACAAGAGCATGACCTGTTGAAAGTGCTTCAAGATCACAAGCAGGCTATCGGATGGACCCTAGCTGATTTAAAAGGGATTGACCCATCAGTATGTATGCACAAAATACATCTGGAAGATGAGAGTAAACCATCGAGAGAACCGCAGAGGCGACTTAATCCGAACATGCAAGAAATCGTTTTAAAGGAAATCATTAAATTACTCGATGCTGGAATCATCTATCCGATTTCTGATAGTGAATGGGTTAGTCCAGTCCAAATTGTCCCGAAAAAGTTCGGAATCACTGTGAAAGAAACTGCGGAAGGAGAATTGTTGCCTACTCGTGAAACTACTGGGTGGCGTGTCTGCATTGATTATAGAAAATTGAACACAGCTTCCAGAAAGGATCATTTTCCCCTTCCGTTCATCGATCAAATCCTCGAGAAGTTAGCAGGGCAAGAGTTTTATTGCTTTCTTGATGGTTATTCGGGATACAATCAAGTGCCCGTTTTTCCACCTGATCAAGAGAAAACGACATTAGTAAACGCCACAAATAATAACAATATAGCGGCCCTATATAAAACGCCGCCATAGATGCCGCAAATAACTAGTACGACACGTATTCCTGACATTTGGATAAAGCGCCGTGAATCTTATTTGTGGTGTTTAACAAACTTTTTACAGCATTTATCGAACGCAGCAAAGAGGATATTTTTTTTTTGTAGTGATCAATTTCCCATCATCTTTTGATGGCTCGTGGTTTTTGTCATCATATCTAGATGCGTTTCTTTGATACCTCGTAGTTTTGTCATCACATCTAGATGCGCTTCTAGACGCGCCTTGTGTCATGCGGAGAAGATCATGTGCACTTATTTTTTAATGTACAAGTCATACACCTGATAAATAATATCTAGACTTTTGTTTTTTCATATAATCGTATTCATTTGTGAGCTGCTTTTTATGCAATTTTTGGCCGAAATCGGACCAACCCAAAGCCGAAACAAAGCCCAAGTTTTTTATCATTGCCCACAACTCCTTGGTTACTGAGCAATAGGAGGAAAATTACAAACAGCAAATAGGCTTTGTTCAGACAAAGTTGTGGGCTAGTTTAAAAACCCCGATTAAAAATATTAACCTTCTAAGCCTGGTTTGGATCCAGCCCAAATCGATCAAATGGGTTTTTCTATATAAAAATTTTCGGCTTGGATAGTGGTGCGACCTGTCCCGAGTCACCATAGGCCAGGCATGAGCTAAGGTAAGTAGGTCGAATCATAAATGGGTTGAGTCCACCCGGCCCTTTAAGAAATTAGGCCGATTACTTACTTACTCCAAGAGGCCCAGTTATAATCGACCAGACCCGAAATGGGGCCATTAAGATCCCTACATTTCCATTTCCTTAAAGGGAGAAGGATACCGTTATCCGTTGGAAATGTTCAAAACCCTAGGATGGTTATAGCCATGGCTCTGCAACTCAGATCGAAACCCAAAACCCAAATAAACCCTACCCTCCTCCACCTCTTCTCTTCTTCTTCCTCCTCCTCCATTAATGACGAAAACCTAGAAAAAGACTCTTCTTCTACTACTACTACTACTTCTTCTTCTTCTTCTTACTTTAGCAATGTCAAAGCGGGCCTCCTCCAAAACCCACCCACTCGAAGGCTCTTCCCCTCTCCACCACCCCAATTTCCCCCATTTCCCTCTCCTAAACCCTCACAAGTCGCCTCCTTAGAAGAAATCCGCCAAAACCTCACCGAATTCTGCCGCCGATCTGCCCCTCCCCCTTCTAAATCGTCCAATTCTCCATCTCCAAAACCTATCTCCTTCCAAGAACTCTACAAGAGCAAACTAATCGGAACCACCGACACCTCAAACACCAAAAGCGGTCGGCTTCCCTTTGAAAGCATCCACGAGAGTTCTCGACAACTCCGATCATCCTTCATAATCGAGCAGCCGCCGAGGCCCAATAACCGGATCAAATCGCCGGACAAAGGTAACCAAACCTTGAGCCCTTTCTCTTCCAAAGCATTCAAAGACTATCTGCAATAGTATCCCCTGGAGGATTAGACCCGAATTCGTTCTTTCACGGATCATTGGAATCTATTTCAGATTCTATTGTTTGGAAGGAAGTGGGGGAGAAGTCAGAATTGGAGGCATATGGGATGAATACAGAGTTTTTGAAGGTGCATATTTATGGAGAGTTGGGGGAGAAGCTTCAGATGTTACGTCCTGGTGCTGGGAAGGGCAATAAGAACTGATTTTCTTTTGGTGAGTTGAATAAGAGGATAGTGAAGTTGAGGGAGATGTAGTCAAGGATGGGCGACGATTCTTTTAAAGAACCGAGGGAGAGTTTGGTGAAGCTAAAGATGTCGTTGGATTCTACTGAAAAAAAATCGTCCAGGGAGTGGTTTATGATATTTTTAATTAGAAACTATAATGGCTAATGCAAATAGATTTCGTATAGTATGTGTCGGATTTTTGATCCGAAGATATGAACAATATCATTTCTTTCGGAGTATAGGAGCTCTCTTTACACATTACATTTTCATATATGTTAATTCATTTCTATTATTTTTCATTATTATTTCATTGATCAACTAAATTGCTAATGTGCTCACATTACGTTGTGTTAAATCCTATTGAGTATTGGGATAATTTATGTCAATAGGAAACGATATAGGTAGGTACAAATTGTTAAGAATATGATCAAAGATAGACCTTTATGGGATATTTATTTAGTGTACATCATAGCTACTATTGTATTTTTTCTTTCGGAACAGGTTAATGTGTGATTGTGGATGAATAATTATTTTGTTCGTCAGGATGAGGATTTTTTTAAAACATGTATGATATAGGTAAATTCTTTAAATATTTGTAAAATTAAAGAATTTTTTTTTTTAATTTCAATTTTTTTTAGCGGCGATTCATACAAAAATGCCTCTAAACCCTTTCGGGTACACTATTGGTTGTGTTACATAAAAATGTTGCAAATAGATCTAGCGACACATTTAAATCGTGTTTGATGGTGTTTATAAGCGCCACTGAAATAATTTAGACGACGTTAGTGAATGTTTACCACAACTTGTTTGAGATCGTATAGCAGCGTTTACTAAACGCTGCCATGGATGCCGCAAATAACTAGTACGACACGTATTCCCGACGTTTGGATAAAGCATCGTGAATCTTATTTGTGGCGTTTATCAGACTTTTTGCAGCATTTGTCGAACGATGCAAAAAGGTTTTTTTTTTTTTTGTAGTGATTGATTTCCCATCATCTTTTGATGGCTCGTGGTTTTGTCATCATATCTTAATGTGTTTCTTTGATGCCTCGTGGTTTTGTCATCACATCTAAACGCGCTTCTAGACGCGCCTTGTGTCATGCGGAGAAGATTATGTGCACCTATTTTTTACTGTACAAGTCATACACCCGATCAATGATATCTCGACTTCAGTTTTTTCGAATAATCGTATTCATTTGTGAGATGCTTTTTATGTAAGCTCTCGAGAGGCGTAACTTTTTTGTATATTTTTTGCCTAAATGGTTAGGGACCCCACAGCAATGGTTCAAAATTTTGGCTGAAAGCAGAAAATTTTCAAACGAAATCTTCTGATTTTGGCCGATAACATATAATTTCAGATAATTTCGGTCACTTATGTAATTTTTGGCTAAAATTAGACCAACCCGAAACCGAAATAAAACCCAAATTTTTTATCATTGTCCACAACTCCTTGCTTACCGAGCAATAGGAGGAAAATTGCAAACATTAGATAGGCTTTGTTCTGACAAAGTTGTCGGCTGGTTTAAAAGCCTGATTAAAAATATTAACCTTCTAATCCTGGTTTGGATCTGGCCCAAATCGATCAAATGGGTTTTTCTATATAAACCTTTTCTGCTTGGATAGCAGCTCGACCTGACCCAAGTCACCATAGGCTAGGCATGAGCTAAGGTAACTAGGACGAATCATAAATGAGTCGAGTCCACCCGGCCTATTAAAAAATTAGGCCAATCACTTACTTACTCTAAGACGCCCAATTATAATCAACAAGACCCGAAACCGGCCCATTAAGATCCCTACATTTCCATTTCATGAAAAGGAGAAGGATACCATTTTCCATTGAAAATTTTCAAAGGCCTAGGTGAGTTACGGCCATGGCTCTGCAACTCCGATCGAAACCCTAAACCCTACCCTCCCCCACCTCTTCTCTTCTTCCTCCTCCTCCATTAATGATGAAAACCTAGAAAAAGACTCTTCTTCTTCTTCTTCTACTACTACAACTACTACTTCTTACTTTAGCAACGTCAAAGCGAACCTCCGCCAAAACCCACCCACTCGAAGGCTCTTCCCTTCTCCGCCACCCCAATTTCCCCCATTTCCCTCTCCTCAACCCTCATAAGTCTCCTCCTCGGAAGAAATCCACCAAAACCTCACCGAATTCCACCACCAATCCGCCCCTCTCCCTTCTGAATCCTCCAATTCTCCATCTCCAAAACCTATCTCCTTCCAAGAACTCTACAAGAGCAACCTAATCGGAACCATCGACACCTCAAATGCCAAAAGCAGACGGCTTCCCTTTTGAAAGCATCTGCAAGAGTTTTCGACAATTCCGATCGCCCTCCGTAACCGAATAGCCGCCAGGGCCCAATCACCGGTTCAGATAGCCGGACAAAGGTAACCAAACCTTGAGCCCTTTCTCTTCCAAAGCATTCAAAGACTATCTGAAACAGCATCCCCCTGGAGGATCAGACCCAAATTCGTTCTTTCTCAGACCATTGGAATCTGTTTCGGATTCTATTTTTTGGAATGAAGTGGGGGAGAAGTCAGAATCAGAGGCGTAGGGGATGAATACAGAGTTTTTGAAGGTGTATAGTTATGGAGAGTTGGGGGAGAACCTTCGGATGTTACGTCCTGGTGCTGGAAAGGGCGATAAGAACTGGTTTTCTTTTGGAGAGTTGAATAAGAGGCTAGTGTAGTTGAGGGAGGTGTTGTCAAGGATTGGCGGCAGTCCTTTTAAGGAGCCGAGGGAGAGTCTGGTGAAGCTAAAGATGTCATTGGATTCCACTGCAAAAAAATCGTCCAGTGAGTGGCTTATGATATTTTCTATTAGAAACTATAATGACAAATGCAAATAGATTTCGTATAGTATGTATCGGATTTTTGATCTCAAGATATGAACAATATCATTTCTTTCGGAGTATAAGAGCTCTCTTTCCACATTACATTTTCATATATGTTAATTCATTTCTATTATTTTTCATTATTATTTCATTGATCAACCAAATTGCTAGCGTGTTCACATTCCATTGTGTTAAATCCAATTGAGTATTGGGATAATTTATGTCAATATAAAATGATATAGGTAGGTATAAATTGTTCAGAATATGAACAGAGATAGGTGTTCATGGCATATTTATTTAGTGTACATCATAGCAGCTATTGTGTTTTTTCTTTCGGGACTGGTTAATGTGTGATTGTGGATGAATAATTATTTTATTCGTCAGGATAAGAATTTTTTAAAAACATATATGATATAGGTAAAATTTTTAAATATTTATAAAATTAAAGGATTTTTTAAAAAAATTTCAATTTTTTTTTGCTGCGATTCATCCAAAAATGCCTCTAAACCCTTTCGGGTACACTATTGACTGCGTTACGTAAAAATGCTGCAAGTAGATCTAGCGACATGTTTAAATCATGTTTTGTGGTATTTATAAGCATCGCTGAAACAATTTAGACGACATTTGTGAATGTTTACCACGACATGGTTGAGATCGTTTAACGGCGTTTACTAAACTCCGCCACGGATGCCACAAATAACTAGTACGACACGTATTCCCAATGTTTGGATAAAGCTTCGTGATTCTTATTTATGGCATTTATCAGACTTTTTGCAGCATTTGTTGAACGCGGCAAAAAGGTTATTTTTTTTTAAAGTGATCGATTTCCCATCATCTTCTGATGGCTCGTAGTTTTGTCATCAAATCTAGATGCATTTCTTTGATGCCTCGTGGTTTTGTCATCACATCTAGATGCGCTTCCAGACGCGCCTTGTGTCATGCAGAGAAGATCATGTGCACTTATTTTTTAATGTACAAGTCATACACCCGTTCTATTATATCTCAACTTTTGTTTTTTTATATAATCGTATTCATTTGTGAGCCGCTTTTTATGTAAGCTCTCGAAAGGCGTAACTTTTGGGTATATCTTTTTCCAAAATGGTAAGGGACCCCACAGCCATGGTTCAAAATTTTGGCCGATAACATATAATTTCATATAATTTCGGTCACTTATGTAATTTTTGGCCAAAATCGGACCAGCCCGAAACCGAAACAAAACCCGAATTTTTTATCATTACCCACAACTACTTGCTTATCGAGCAATAGGAGGAAAATTGCAAACAACAGATAGGCTTTGTTCAGACGAAGTTGTGGGTTAGTTTAAAAAGCCCGATTAAAAATATTAATCGTCTAAGCCTATTTTGGATCCGGCCCAAATCAATCAAATGGGTTTTTCTATATAAAAATTTTCGGCTTGGATAGCGGCCCAACCTGACCCAGGTCACCATAGACTAGGCATGAGCTAAGGTAACTAGGCCGAATCATAAATGGGTTGAGTCCACCCGGCCCATTAAGAAATTAGGTTGATAACTTACTTACTCCAAGAGGCCCAATTATAATCAACCAGACCTGAGACCGTCTCATTAAGATCCCTACATTTCCATTTCCTTAAAGGGAGAAGGATACCATTTTCCGTTGGAAAATTTCAAAGCCCTAGGTGATTTATGGTCATGGCTCTGCAACTCAGATCGAAACCCAAAACCCTAATAAACCCAACCCTCCTCCCCCTCTTCTCTTCTTCCTCCTCCATTAATGACGAAAACCTAGAACAAGACTCTTCTTCTGCTTCTTCTACTACTACTACTACTACTTCTTCTTCTTACTTTAGCAATGTCAAAGCAAGCCTCTGCCAAAACCTACCCACTCGAAGGCTCTTCCCCTCTCTACCACCCCAATTTCCCCCATTTCCCTCTCCTAAATCCTCACAAGTCGCCTCATTGGAAGAAATCCGCCAAAACCTCACCGAATTCCGCAGCCAAGCTGCTCCTCTCCATTCTGAATTCTCCATCTCCAAAACCTAACTCCTTCCAAGAACTCTACAAGAGCAACCTAATCGGAACCACCGACACCTCAAATGCCAAAAGCGGTTGGCTTCCCTTTGAAAGCATCCACGGGAGTTTTCGACAACTCCGATCACCCTCTGTAACAGAACAGTCGCTCGGGCCCAATCACCGGTTCAAATAGCCGGACAAAGGTAACCAAACCTTGAGCCCTTTCTCTTCCAAAGCATTCAAAGATTATCTGAAATAGCATCCCCCTGGAGGATCCGACCCAAATTCGTTCTTTCTCAGACTGTTGGAATCTGTTTCAAATTCTATTTTTTGGAAGGAAGTGGGGGAGAAGTCAGAATCGGAGGCGTAGGGGATGAATACGAAGTTTTTGAAGGTGTATAGTTATGGAGAGTTGGCGGAGAAGCTTCGAATGTTACGTCGTGGTGCTGGGAAGGGCGATAAGAATTGATTTTCTTTTGGAGAGTTGAATAAGAGGTTAGGAAAGTTGAGGGAGAAGTTGTCAAGGATTGGCGGCAATTCTTTTAAGGAACCGAGGGAGAATCTGGTGAAGCTAAAGATGTCATTGGATTCCACTGCAAAAAAATCGTCCAGTGAGTGGTTTATGATATTTTTTATTAGAAACTGTATGGCAAATGCAAATAGATTTTGTATAATATGTATCGGATTCTTGATCTGGAGATAAGAACAATATCATTTCGGAGTATTGGAGCTCTCTTTTCACATTACATTTTCATATATGTTAATTCATTTCTATTATTTTTCATTATTATTTCATTGACCAACCAAATTGCTAACATGTTCACATTACATTGCGTTAAATCCTATTGAATATTGGGATAATTTATGTCAAAATGAAATGATATAGGTAGGTAGAAATTGTTAAGAATATGATCAGAGATAGGCCTTCATGGCATATTTATTTAGTGTACATCATAGCTGCTATTGTGTCTTTTCTTTTGGGACTGGTTAATATGTGATTGTGGATGAATAATTATTTTGTTCCACAGGATGAAAATCTTATAAAAACATGTATGATATAGGTAAATTTTTTAAATATTTATAAAATTAAAGAATTTTTAAAAACAAATTCTATCTTTTCTAGCGACGATTCATCTAAAAACACCTCTAAACCCTTTCGGGTACACTATTGGCTGCGTTACGTAAAAATGTTGTAAATAAATCTAGCAACGGGTTTAAATTGTGTTTTGTGGTGTTTATAAGCATCGTTGAAATAGTTTAGACGGCATCAGTGAATGTTTTCCATGATGTGTTTGAGATCGTTTAGCGGCGTTTACTAAATGCTGCCACGGATGCCGCAAATAACTAGTAAGACACGTATTCCCAACGTTTGGATAAAGCGCCGTGATTCTTATTTGTGGCATTTATCAGGCTTTTTGCAGCATTTGTCGAACGCAAAAAAAAAGGTTTTTTTTTTTTTTTTGTAGTGATCGATTTCTCATAATCTTTCGATGGCTCGTGGTTTTGTCATCATATCTAGATGCGTTTTTTTGATGCCTCGTGGTTTTGTCATCACATCTAGATGCGCTTTTAGACGCGCCTTGTGTCATGCGGAGAAGATCATGGGCACTTATTGTTTATTGTACAAGTCATCCACCCATTCAATTATATCTCGACTTCTGTTTTTTTGTAAAATCGTATTCATTTGTGAGCCGCTTTTTATGTAAGCTCCCGAGAGGCGTAACTTTTTTATATATCTTTTGCCTAAATGGTAAGGGACCCCACAGCCATGTTTCAAAATTTCGACCAAAATCTTCTGATTTCGGCTGATAACATATAATTTCGGATAATTTCAGTCACTTATGTAATTTTTGGCCGAAATCGGACCAGCCCGAAATCAAAACAAAACACGAACATTTTATCATTGCCCACAACTCCTTGCTTACCGAGCAATAGGAGGAAAATTTCAAATAGCAGATAGGCTTTGTTCTGGCAAAGTTGTGGGCTAGTTTAAAAAGTCCGATTAAAAATATTAACCGTCTAAGCGTGGTTTGGATCCAGCCCAAATCGATCAAATGGGTTTCTCTATATAAAAATTTTCGGCTTGGATAGCGGCCCGACCTGACCCGAGTCACCATAGGCTAGGCATGAGCTAAGGTAACTAGGCTGAATCATAAATGGGTCGACTCCACCCGGCCCATTAAGAAATTAGGCCGATTAGTTACTCCAAGAGGCCTAATTATAATCAACAAGACCTTAAATCGGCCCATTAAGATCCCTACATTTCCATTTCCTTAAAGGGAGAAGGATACCGTTTTCCGTTGGAAATTTTCAAAGCCCTAGGTGAGTTACGGTCATGAATCTATAACTCATATCGAAACCCAAAACCCTAATAAACCCTACCCTCCTCCTCCTCTTCTCTTCTTCCTCCTCCATTAATGATGAAAACCTAGAAAAAGACTCTTCTTCTTCTTCTACTACTACTACTACTTCTTCTTACTTTAGCAAAGTCAAAGCGAGCCTCCGCCAAAACCCACCCACTCGAAGGCTCTTCTCCTCTCTACCACCCCAATTTCCCCTATTTCCCAATCCTAAATCCTCACAAGTCGCCTCCTTGGAAGAAATCCGGCAAAACCTCACCGAATTCCGCAGCCAATCTGCTACTCTCCGTTCCGAATCCTCCAATTCTCCATCTCCAAAACCTATCTCCTTCCAAGAACTCTACAAGAGCAACCTAATCGGAACCATCGACACCTCAAACGCCAAAAGCGGTCGGCTTCCCTTTGAAAGCATCCGCGGGAGTTTTCGACAACTTCGATCGCCCTCCATAACGGAACAACCGCTAGGGCCCAATCACCGGATCAGATAGCCGGAAAAAGGTAACCAAACCTTGAGCCCTTTCTCTTCCAAAGCATTCAAAGACTATCTAAAATAGCATCCCCTTAGAGGATTCGACCCAAATTTGTTCTTTCTCAGACCGTTGGAATCTGTTCCGGATTCTATTTTTTGGAAGGAAGTGGGAGAGAAGTCAGAATCGGAGGCGTAGGGGATGAATACGGAGTTTTTGAAGGTGTACAGTTATGGAGAGTTGGGGGAGAAGCTTCGGATGTTACGTCCTGGTGCTGGGAAGGGCGATAAGAACTGATTTTCTTTTGGAGAGTTGAATAAGAGGTTAGTGAAGTTGAGGGAGATGTTGTCAAGGATTGGCGGCAGTTCTTTTAAGGAATAGAGGGAGAGTCTGGTGAAGCTAAAGATGTCGTTGGATTCCATTGCAAAAAAATCATCCAGTGAGTGGCTTATGATATTTTTGATTAGAAACTATAATGGAAAATGCAAATAGATTTCATATAGTATGTATCGGATTCTTCATCCGGAGATATGAGCAATATCATTTCTTTAGGAGTATAAGTGCTCTCTTTTCACATTACATTTTCAGATATGTTAATTCATTTCTATTATTTTTCATTATTATTTCATTGATCAACCAAATTGGTAACGTGTTGACATTACATTGTGTTAAATCCTATTGAGTATTGATATAATTTATGTCAATATGAAATGCTATAGGTAGGTACAAATTGTTCAGAATATAATAAGAGATAAGCCTTCATGGCATATTTATTTAGTGTCCATCATAGCTGCTATTGTGTTTTTTCTTTCGGGACTGGTTAATGTGTGATTGTGGATGAATAATTAGTTTGTTCGTCAAGATAAAGATTTTATAAAAACATGTATGATATAGATAAATTTTTTTAATATTTATAAAATTAAAGAATTTTTTTAAAAAACTTCTATTTTTTCTAGCGGCGATTCATCCAAAAACGTCTCTAAACCCTTTCGGGTACACTATTGGCTGCGTTACGTAAAAAATGTTGCAAATAAATCTAGCGACACGTTTAAATCGCGTTTTATGGTGTTTATAAGTACCGCTGAAACAATTTAGATGACAATTGTGAATGTTTTCCACGACGTGTTTGAGATCATTTAGCGGCGTTTATTAAACGCTGCCACGGATGCTGCAAATAACTAGTATGACACGTATTCCCGACGTTTGGATAAAGCGTCGTGATTCTTATGGCATTTATCAAACTTTTTGCAGCATTTGAACACGACAAAAAGATTTTTTTTTTGTAGTGATCGATTTCCCATCATCTTTTGATGGCTCGTGGTTTTGTCATCATGTCTAGATGCGTTTCTTTGATGGCTCGTGGTTTTGTCATCACATCTAGATGCGCTTCTAGACGCGCCTTGTGTCATTGCGGAGAAGATCATGTGCACTTATTTTTTAATGTACACGCGATCAATTATATCTCGACTTATGTTTTTTTCGTACAATCATATTCATTTGTGAGCCGCTTTTTATATAAGATCTCGAGAGGCATAACTTTTTAGTATATCTTTTGCCTAAACGGTAAGGGACTCCCTAGCCATGGTTCAAAATTTCGACCGAAATCTTTTGATTTCGGCTGATAAGATATAATTTTGGATCATTTCAGTCACTTATGTAATTTTTGGCCGAAATAAGACCAGCCCGAAACCGAAACAAAATCCGAATTTTTTATCTTTGCCCACAACTCCTTGCTTACCGAACAATAGGAGGAAAATTGCAAACAACAAATAGGCTTTGTTTAGAAAAAGTTGTGGGCTAGTTTAAAAATCCCAATTAAAAATATTAATCGTCTAAGCCTGGTTTGGATCAGCCCAAATCGATCAAATGGGTTTTTCTATATAAAATTTTTTGGCTTGGATAACGGCCAGACCTGACCTAGGTCACCATAGGCTAGGCCTGAGTTAAGGTAACTAGGCCGAATCCTTAATGGGTTGAGTCCACCCGGCCCATTAAGAAATTAGGCCGATTTCTTACTTACTCCAAGAGGCCCAATTATAATCAACCAGACCCGAAACCGACCCATTAAGATCCCTACATTTCTATTTCCTAAAAGGGAGAAGGATACCATTTTCCGTTAGAAAATTTCAAAGCCTTAGGTGAGTTATGGCCATGGCTTTGCAACTCAGATCAAAACCCAAAACCCTAATAAACCCTACCCTCCTCCACCTCTTCTCTTCTTCCTCCTCCATTGATGACAAAAACCTAGAAAAAGACTCTTCTTCTTCTTACTTTAGCAATGTCAAAGCGAGCCTCTGCCAAAACCCACCCACTCGAAGGCTCTTCCCTTCTCCACCACCCCAATTTCCCTCTCCTAAACCCTCACAAGTCGCCTCCTTGGAAGAAATCTGCCAAAACCTCACCAAATTCTGCAGCCAATCCGCTCCTCTCCCTTCCAAATCCTCCAATTCTCCATCTCCAAAACCTATCTCCTTCTAAGAACTCTACAAGAGCAACCTAATCGGAACCACCGACACCTCAAACGCCAAAAGCATTCAGCATCCTTTTGAAAGCATCCGCGGGAGTTTTCGATAACTCCGATCGCCCTCCGTAACCGAACAGCCGCCAAGGCCCAATCACCAGTTCAGATAGTAGGACATAGGTAACCAAACCTGAGCCCTTTCTCTTTCAAAGCATTCAAAGACTATCTGAAACAACATCCTCCTGGAGGGTCTGATCCAAATTCTTTCTTTATCAGACCGTTGGAATATGTTCCGAATTCTATATTTTGAAAGGAAGTGGGGGAGAAGTCAGAATCGGAGGCGTAGGGAATGAATACGGAGTTTTTGAAGGTGTATAGTTATGGAGAGTTGGGGGAGGAGCTTCGGACGTTAAGTCCTGGTGCTGGGGAGGGCGATAAGAACTGGTTTTCTTTTAGAGAGTTGAATAAGAGGTTAGTGAAGTTGAGGGAGATGTTGTTAAGGATTGGCGGCAATTCCTTTAAGGAATCGAGGGAGAATCTGGTGAAGCTAAAGATGTCGTTGGATTCCACTGCAAAAAAATCGTCCAGTGAGTGGTTTATAATATTTTTAATTAGAAACTATAATGGCAAATGCAAATAAATTTCGTATAGTATGTATCGGATTTTTGATTCGGAGATATGAACAATGTCATTTCTTTCGGAGTATAGGAGCTCTTTTTTCACATTACATTTTCATATATGTTAATTCATTTCTATTATTTTTCATTATTATTTCATTGTTCAACCAAATTGCTAATGTATTCATATTACATTGCGTTAAATCCTATTGAATATTAGGATAATTTATGTCAATAGGAAATGATCCACTGAATGTTCTTCTCATTTTCAGATTTGCCAATGATTACTTTTCTAATGTGCGTATATAAGAAGAGTTTTATTGTCCGAATTGAAAAAAAATTGACCAAATGGCATATAATTGTGGCCAAATGGCCTATAATTTGAACAATCTAATTCATTAAAGTGGCTTCATACTTCTTAGCAATCGAATCTTGTACAAATGACTTTGACGGATTTTGAAACTAGGAAGCTTCCAATGTGAAAGTAAAGTATATACAAGTCCAAAAGAACCAGCTCATCACCAATCACCATCAATTGAGCCAATTTAAAACATGGGTGTGTTCTCTTCTCCCACGAAACCTCTATTAACAAGTCCAACATATCCAAACTAATTCAGATGGTCCCCAAATCTGTTTCTCACACTCACACACACATATATCACTACAAAAATAAGGGGTTTCAGCGGCACTTACTATTAAGGCAATTTTTTGTTACAACAAGACTAACAATGACAGTTTTTAGTAGCGACAGTGCTAATAGCAGCAATTTTTTGTTGAAAAAACTGCCGCTAATAGTCTTATTTTTTGTAGTGTATATACCGCATGGAGTAAGGTAGTTTCATTTAGATTATTTTTGAAAAAAAGAAAATATAAAATCCACTTTTTCATTATGTATTTATTGAGTCATAAAATCTAGATCATCGAATCACAGTCAAAATTTGACTTTTAATTTCTAAATTCAGTTTTAAACTTAATTATTTTTAGAATTGATCTATAAAGTCTGCTGAAACTCCACGTGTCACCAAAACTATATATATATATATATATATATATATATATATATATATATATATATATATATATATATATAGATATATATATATGGTGGACGGAGCCAAGGGAGGGCTAACAGGGGCCACGGCCCCCGCCACTTATTTAGTTTTTTCATTTCTTCTCTATTCCATTTCACCTATTTTTGAGGCGCCAAAGTAATTGGCCCTGTCCATCTTCTTTTTCAAAGTTTTCTCTCTCCTATCTTTTAGGCCTCTCTCTCTCTCTCTCTTATCTTTTAGGCGCCAAACTAATTGGCCCTCTCTCCTATCTTTTAAGTACCCTCTCTTTCCTATCTTTTAGGCACCTCAACCAAACACTCTATTTCACTTTCTCCTATGTTTTAGCACCAACAGTTAAACCATCCTAGTACAACTTCTCTTATCAAAATATATTTAAGAAAGCTCTCTCTCTCTTTCCATTTTTCTCAAATGTCATTTTGCAAATCATTCTTCAGCCACTTGATTATCACATAAGAATATTAAAAAATAAATTAATCATCGGAATTCCTACAACCACATGAAGCATAGGAATTCATCATATTTATAAATTCAAATCCACAATTTTCCTATTATTTTATCAAAATATACCCTAAAAGTTAAAGATTAGGCTTAGCCCATATAATATGACCCTCAACTATGGCAAATTGACCCTAATGGCCCAGTGGTAAAGTCATTAAGGGGCGAGTATGGGCAGAGTTTTTTGGAAAAAAAATTTATTATTTTTTTAACATATTTTATAAGGTAGTTTTAAAAATAAAAGGGCGATTTAGACCTTAAAATATATTGGGTTATTGAGTTGAAATTTGAACATATTAAAAAATAATTATTTTGTGATTTTTCTTTTATTTGTAATTTGTTAACAATGAATGAAAGTTATTTTTATTCTTTATATTCTTAATATATTTCTCATCCATTCTTTGGCTCTTCTAGTTTGATATTTTTTTGTTCATACTTTGGCCCCCTCCTATGAAAGTTTCTGGCTCCGTCCCTGGCCACGACATGGGAGCCCACGTTTGGTTGTTATGTTGTGAAATTTAAGAGTGTGACAGGCATGGGTCAAAAAATCGTCCGATACCGATACGTATCGGTTTTGGACCTTGGTGGTACGATACATTGCCTATATATCGTACCTCCTAAAAAACAGGATAATTATCATCCTGTAAGAACAATGTATCGCCCGTATCAGACGATACGGACTATACATTCAAATTATCGGGCGATAATTTCAAATTATCATCCGATAACTTGAAAGTATCGTCCAATAATTTGATTTTTGAGTTTTTTGAAGAAAAAAAAATGCATCAAAACGATACATTCAATGTATTGCCGATACATTGAATGTATCGGACGATACGCGATACGTATCGAACGATACAGACGATACGTATCATCCGTATCGGATGATACGGACGATAATTTGATTTTTTAGATTTTAAAAAAAAAAAAATTGTATTAAAACGATACATTCAATATATCGCCCATACATTGAATGTATCGAACGATACGTATCGAAAATTTGATATTTTGACCCTTGGTGACGGGGATCACAATTCACAAGCACTTGAATGCCTACCATTATAACTAAAATATAATAGAAGGGACCTACAAGTTGACCTGGAGACTCCAAACCATTTTTTTAAATATAAATATAGTTATGAAAAATATGATCAATGAAGTTCATAAAAGAAATTGGGCCTGGACTCTACAATTGGGTTGAGTCCACTTCCAAAAGGTCTAAAACAGGTTATGGATTATTTGTACACATGAAAACATATAAGATTGGATTAAGTTCTAAGGTTGCATGAAAAAATTATGTTTATAATTATGTCATCAAGAGGTTCAAAGTGCAAAAAATGAAGAGTTTGAACAGATTTGGATAATTGCATGGTCGTCTTACATTTAAAGTACTTTTAAGCCCTTAATCACATGATGTAGATGATTTTTTTATGCAATCTAACGATGAATATGATATAAATAAATCACTTCATGAACATCAATGTTCCTTGATTGATTAACATCAAACATTAAATTTTTTTTTGGGCCAGGTCTGTTAGGTCGGTCCAACTCATCTCCACTGGTAATAGGTGTTTATTTATTTATTTACTTATTTACTTCTTTTTTTCATGAGGCTTAGGACTATGCGCTCGGGTATAGAGAAATCTCTACACTCGCCATCAGTTGGCCATCATGTGGCGTCCATCAGGAGGATCAGGTGCCACTGCAACTTAGGCAAAGTCGATCAGATCCCATTAAAAAAATATATTTTTATGACTTTTCCACTATTAAAAATGTAGTCAAAGTTGGGAAAAGTCAATACACCAAAATTTTGGGGGATTACCTTATCTTTGACCCATCAAATAGAGGGCAAAAAAATCTCTCTCTCTCTCTCTCTATATATATATATATATATATAACATTTAAAATAATATCTCTCATGGCTGGTCAACACAAAACGGGATTTGTTTTAGGATGATCATGTCACGTGGCATGTGATCTGGCCCACTGGGCGCACACGTCATCTTGTGCGCCCCCCAACCCCTTTTTTTATTAGTTGTTATTTATTTCAGGGTATCTCTATTCAATATATTTCCCCCTACCGAAATTTTGGGGAAAATGAAATTTGTCACTATGCCCATGAGGCAATCTTTTTTATCGTGTCCAAACATTAAAGATGGTCCTTAGTAGAATCGGAGCAACATGAGAGAAGGATCAACGGTGATCATGGATCAAAATCTCGGCCGAAATTTTAAATTTTCGGCCGAGACGTCTCGATTTCGGTCGAGACCGAGACGAAAAAATGCATTTTAACGCCAACCTCCCAAAAATTTAAATTAACGGCAGAAATTTGAAATTATCGGCTGATAATTTGGAAAATCAAATTATCGGCCGAGATCACATTTGAGTTTTGAAATATTTTAAAAAGGGTTTAAACCGAATTTTTGCAAAAAAAAAAAATCATTTTTTTTCCTTTTTTTTTTTTAATAGGGTTTAAACCCAGATTTTGCACAAAAAAAATCCTTTTTTTTTTCCTTTCTCCTCTCCTCCATTTTTTTCTCTTTTTTTCGTTAAGAAAAAGAAGGAGGTACCTATTGTTGCCCTAACCCACGATATTAGGTTTTTAGTTTGTATTTTCCTTCCTTTTCTTCTTCCTCTTCTTCTCCTCTGATTTTTTTTTTCTCCTTGCGAATGTTGGTGTCTGTAGGTTTACGAAATGGGTTAGGTTTAGAAGGGAGAGAGGCAATTTGTGATGCGGCCGGATTTGGCACTCAAACTTCGTGCCATCGACGATCTCGAGTGCCCCTTGGCTAAGCACGAAACATTAGTACATCAATCAAATTATAAACAAAAGAATAATGATATAAAATGCGAAATATCATGACTTTAAACATTTCTCAAAAGACAGTTCTACCCTCCTGCCCCTGCATGAGTGGAGAACCGATCCGAACCATCGATGATAACTGATCATCCCAGATGGTTCGCCCAAAAGAATTATCTCAATATAGTTACATTGTTTAAACAGAAAAGAAGGCTTGACATATCAAGCCGTACCAAAAATCTCACAAAACAACCCTCTCAAAATGCACAGCAGAGTCCTCTAGAAGAAGTCCTCTAGAGGTGGCTCCAACTCGTCTAAGGGAGTGTGATCCGACTCACCAGGATCCACGTCACCCAAAACCTCCGCTGCTGCTAGTACTGAACCTGCGACGTATAGTCTAAAGGGTGAGCTACATCCTAGCTCAATAGGGAACAAACACAGTGAACATATAAGTTAAAACCTCACATATATTCCATAATATTTTAAGCATGCTGGATCTATGCAATTACTGAGAAAACAGTTTGAAAAGATGATAATGTACATTTGCTTTTAATAACAGTTTACAATTTTCACATCTCATTGAAAAGGTCTAAAGCAAAACTTAAATCTTCAACTTAAGTAATCCCCGATCAATATAGCATCGAGCCCCGATGAGATACCCTTCGTTCTCGTCTAAATAGACAGTTGTTATACGTATTCCCTGGGAATACAAAACTAACCAAGCCCCACTTCCCTGGGAATCGGCGGCGAGGTTCATTCATATCTCAACATCCCTAGGATGTGCTTACTGCGTATGGATAAACTTCCGTACTGGCTTACGGTTTCGCCGCCGTATCGGTCACGGATATCCTGCCGCGTCAGTCGTGGGTATCCCGCCACGTCGGTGGGGTATCCTGGTCAAACCTCAAATAACAAAAATAACGGGTGCTTTACATATAGTTGTTCACCGTGTAAGTGTGCTATCTTATATCAGTTAGACCTTATCAAATGTTACTCAATCTTGTCTACATCCCTGGGATGTATCCAATTACTCTTATCATTTTGCTATCTTGTTACTTTCTCATCCCCTGGGGATGTCTTATTCTTAGTTACACTGTTAGTGTCGCACACACACTTTTTTCACAAAACTTTACTTAACTAAAACAATTCTCGATTTAAATTACATATCACTACATACATGCTCTTGCAAATTAAAATACATGTTCAAGGTGTTCCCTACCTCAAATCTTTGAATTTCCAAGCATAAAGGTCCCACGCGACTCCTTGTGCTCATGCTCACACGTACCACCTATGGTACAATATAACACATGCAACTCATCACTAAAGATATAACAAAGAAGGTCCAAGACCCTCCCTGAACCTCAAAGTCAAATTAAGAAGTCAACTAAAATAGTCTCAGTCGATTAATCGATCTCCCAATTCGATTAATCGAACCTGATTTGATTAATCGATTTCCAAAATCGATTAATCGAAATCTTCAATCAATTAATCTATCTCAAATCCATTAATCAAAAGTCTCATCTTACACATATCGATTCTCAATTCGAGTAATCGAGATTCCAAAATCGATTAATCGAAATTTCGAAATCGATTAATCGATTAATCGAAATCCGAAATCGATTAATCGAAATTCCAATTCGATTAGTCGATTTCGCCAGGTCTCATTTCTCCAGTGGCTGGAGCTTCTCAGTTGATTAATCGAAATTCAAAATCGATTAATCGAAATCAAGTTCGATTAATCGGTTTCGGGCTATGCTGACTTTTCAACTTCCCAGACCAAATCAATTAATCGATTTCCGAAATCGATTAATCGATTTGGTTAGACTCAGCCCCCTTTCGGGCTGATTTTCCAAATCTTTCTCAAACAAATTTTCTTTCTTTTTCTAAGCCTTTATCTTATGATTTAAAAAAAAATTGACTGCAATTAAACCTCTATGATCTATGCATTTAATTCACAAAAATTTTACTTCAATCGAGTCTCGATTCGATTAGATCTCAAGGTCGGAATGGCTAGGGTTCCAGCTTTGGCTCTAAGGAATCCTTCGCGTTGAATCCGGCCTTAAATACTCGAATCCTTCCTTGGCTTCCATTCACTCCTTGCTCAACAACTCTCTTTACTTATCTCTCTCTCTCTCTCTCTCTCTTTCTCTCTCTTCTTAATTCTCTTCAACAACCCAAAACAATGAAGTTAGGGTTCTTTAAACCCTTATATACCCATTGTCCATGTGTTGAGCACATACACCCAAGATAGGTGTATGCGACTCCAGATTTACATTGCACTCCTCTTACTTACATCATATTTACATCATATCCATTCATCACTTTCGAGTCAACTAGTGGACTCCCACTTGGTCAAACCTATGACCAATCGAGCACGGATCTCGAGGTCACTGTTCAACGCAAATTTTCAGGATATTACAGGTTTCGAACTTTGGGTTTCTTTCGGTTTTTAATAGGAGAGAGGGATGGGTTTGACTACATCATATGCACACACACATTTTGTAAGTGTTTGCACCGAGGTAAACGAAAGACTTTTTATTTGAGGAACATGTGACATGTTAAAATGCATTCTAGACCGTCTGATATAAAGTTTATGATCTATAGATCCTTGGTGGATAAGATTGAAGCAAAGCACAATATTTATCATATGATCTATTATTGTCGGTCGTTGAATAAATAATAGCATTTGACTATATTTAATCACATGATGAAGATTACAATTCGTGCCAATCTTGTCCACTAAGGATTTATAGATCATGAACTTTAGATCAGACGGCCCAGATTGCGTTTTCATGTATTATATGTCCCTAAAATACAAAGTCTTTTTTTAACCTTGGTGCAATCACTTAAAAAGCGAGTGCAAGTAATGGCTCACTGGATTTAAGGAAAGACATGGTATTTTAGGGACATGTGATATGTAAAAATGCAATATGGGCCGTCTGATTTGAAGTTCACAATCAATAGATCTCTGGTATATAAAATTGGAGCAAAGTACGATACTTGTCATATAATTTATTATAGTCAACTGTTGAATTATATAATAGCCTTTGATTCCATTTAATCAAATGTTGAAAATTATATTTTGTTCAAATCTCTTGCAATCGATATCTTTAAATCATGGCCTTCAAATCAAATGGCTTAGATGGTGTTTTTACATAGTAGAGATCGCCAAATTTGCAAGTCTTTCTTTTAAATTCAGTGCAATCCGACGCAATCACTTGAAAAGCATGTGCAAGTAATGGCTCCCAATAAGAAGCAATCAAAGGGTTTAAAGGGGTCGCACATATAGGCACTTTCAGAGATTGTGTGAGCGGTAATAGAAGTACCCATATATATAGAGGTACGCAATATTTCACACAGTAGATCTTGAGATCATAGCCCAACTAGCAAACAATAAGATCTTGATTCTACGTGTCATACATCTCCAAAATGACCCTCATCATGGGCATATCATGAGAACTCGGGTCACTTGAGATTTATTCAATGTGAAATCAAAATCTGACCGTCTGATATGTTTTGCATGAACTCAAGATTCATTGTGTGATCAAAAATTAGATTTACTAGTGTAAATATGTATTTTAACAATGTTAAAGAGTTTTAAAAAATCAATAAAATAAAGTTCGGCAAAGTTCAGTAAAGTTCGGAGTATATTTTTTAAGAAATCTGAAATTTATCGAAAATTTGATCGAAATTTACAGAAATTTTGACCAATTTACGGTTCGGGTCATGAATGAAACCGAAACCGAGATTTTGATCTATGACGGTGATTCAATCTAATCAATCATCGACTGTTTGACCATAATTTACCTTATTGCTCCTACTTTAAAGTAGGATCAAGATACCGTTGAGCAATTGCTCAACTGGTATCCTCTTCCCTTATGGAAGCAATAGGTAAAAGGTTCTAATCTCCACGCTTGCTCTTGCCCTTTGTACGGGTCTACTCTTAGCGTGCTACGCTAAAATTGGATTTTTTCTACATACAAGTTTACACAGGCGCTACACAAGAGATTTGAATCTAAGCCGTTGCGTAAAGGAAATCATTACTTATATTATATTAAAGATCTAAAAGGAACGATTAGATAGTGTGATGTCTATTATAAATTGGAGCAGTGATCCAGTGTAAAGAATTGAGAACATTAGGATGGCTCATATCATCATGCACATACACCAATTGGCAGATAGAGATGGGAGTACCACCAAAGTTGATGATTTTTCATATCCCCTTTATCCATTCTCGGACCCATGAGGCCATGACCTCATTTCTAACCATTTATCAGTCCCCATAAACTCGCCAAACCACCCGAGTAAAAGCTAAATTTCTAACTCGTCCTCCGAGTCAACGCGCTAAACCAGTAAAAGAAAGGACATAGAAGGCAAGCCGACATTCAGAAAAATTGCCATATTCATCGAATAAGCCGACAAAAAAATCGCTATATTTTTGTCTATAAATATAGATATTGGCCTATGCAATTTTCCATAGAGATAGAAACAAGGAGAATCCACTTGGGTCTTCTCTTAGTGCAAGAAACCGTGGAACCAACTTCTGCAATTTTCATCAAGGGGTCTCATCTTAACCCTTTTCTCAGTTCTATTTGCAGCTCAGGATTTCGATTTCTTCTACTTTGTTCTCCAGGTAATTCTCTCCACTATACAGTGAGATTTGCTGTAATAGTCCTATATTAAATAGGGAAAAGTTTTTAAGCTGGGCTATATGTGATTGCGGATGCTACATGTCTTGGCATTGGGCATTGGGCTATATGTGATTGCAGACGCTACATGTCATGACGCATTTTGAGTGGGGACTTAAGCCCATGCCAGAAACAAAACGGGGGCAGTGACCTAAGCCCAGAACTGAACAATATTGTGGCATGTGGGCCATTCCACCGCGTTCACATTTAGGCTCGTATTCTGTCGTTTTGGCGATCGAGACAAAAGAGGGTCTAATGGGTCTGCTCTCTGTTTGTTTCAATCGTGATATCGGGATTGAGTCCTGAGTGAACATGTCGAAATGCAATTGAAATGCATTTCAATTGTGATCAAGGTATCAGTATCGGGTATCAGTCTATAGGGATAAGGTATCATGGTAACTGACACTGACCCGTATTGGCTTCATAGTGATACCGATACCACCCTGATATATATACCTATATTAGATACTGGTATCAATTCTCGACGAGACCGATACGTAATACATATCGGTATCGTTCGAATTTTGATACCATGAGAGTGTTATTGATTCTACTATAAGTACTAACTTTACTGGGATCTCACATTTGTTTTGGCTTAGTGGCCCGGGGCCTACTGCCACACATCGCAAAGTTGTTGCTACCCGAAATCCGGTAAGCCAGAAACCGATTTTGGCATTCGTGGACTTTGGCCCAATTACAACGATGGGAGTTATCCGTCGACTTGCGATCCTCAAAACCCTTTTGTGTACTCCAAGGTATGATATTTTTTCCTTTTCTGTGGTAAATTTTATTTATTTGGTGATTAATTAAATAGGGACCGATATGTATCTGTTTGCTGAGAAACCGATATGTATCGGTATCGGTCGATTTTTGATATCCTAAAAAAAATAATGTTAGAACTTAGAACCTTTTTATATTAAGGGCACTTGACCAGACAGGGAACCATTTTACAAAATAATAACCAATTTATACCACTTAAAAAATAATCGTAAAAGGTTTTATTAAAAAATATTTATTGAAAAAGGTGTCTCAAAAGCATTCCTCCTATTATAAAATTACATATTTATTCATGATTTACATCCTATTAAGCCTTTAATATAGGTTTGAAATTGGTTTAAAATTAACTTTAATTTAGGAAAGAGAGTTATTATGATAAATTTACCTTATATTAATATTATATATTTGCGCTGGGAATAAAAAGAGAATGGTTGGTCAAGCGCACTCCTAGAAGCGCATCCAGATGTGATGACAAAACCACGAGGCATCAAAGAAACGCAACTAGATATGATAACAAAATCACGAGGAATCAAAGAAACGCATCTAGATATGATGACAAAACCATGAGCCATCAAAAGATGATGGGTAATAGATCACTACAAAAAACAATATCCTTTTTTACGCATTCGATAAATACTGCAAAAAGTCTGATAAATGCCACAAATAAGATTTACGGTGTTTTATCCAAATGCTGAGAATACGTGTCGTACTAGTTATTTGCAGCATCCGTGGCAGCGTTTTATATAGGGCCGCTATATCGTTATTATTAACGGCGTTTACTAAACACCGCTAAACGATCTTAAACACGTCGTGGTAAACATTCATAAATGTCGTCTAAATTATTTCAGCGACGCTTATAAACACCACAAAACACGATTTAAATGTGTCGCTAAATCTATTTGCAGCATTTTTATGTAACGCAGCCAATAGTGTACCCGAAAGGGTTTAGAGGCGTTTTTGGATGAATCGCCGCTAAAAAAATTTGAAAATTTTTAAATTTATTTATTTATTTATAAATATTTAAAAAAGTTACATATATCATACATGTTTTTAAAAAATCTTCATCCTAACAAACAAAATAATTATTCATCCACAATCACACATTAATCAATCCCAAAAGAAAAAACACCATAGCAGCTATGATGTGCACTAAACAAATATGCCATGAAGGCCTCTCTCTGATCATATTCTGAACAATTTGTACCTACCTATATCATTTCCTATTGACAAAAGTTATCTCACTACTCAATAGGATTTAACACAATGTAATGACTCCCTCAGTTCCTTAAAAGAACTGCCGCCAATCCTTGACTCCATCTCATTTGCCTCAATCTCCCTCAACTTCGCTAACCTTTGATTCAACTCTCAAAAAGAAAATCAGTTCTTATCGCCTTTCCCAGCACCAAGACGTAACATCCGAAGCTTCTCCCCCAACTCTTCATAACTATACACCTTCAAAAACTCGGTATTCATCCCCTGCGCCTCCGATTCCGACTTCTCCCTCACTTTCTTCTCAAAAATAGAATCCGAAACAAATTCCAACAATCCGAGAAATGATGAACTCGGGTCGGATCCTCCAAGGGGATGCTGTTTCAAATGGTCTTCGAATGCTTTGGAAGAGAAAGAGCTCAAGGTTTGGTTACCTTTGTCCTACAATTTGAACCGGTTATCGGGCCCCGACAACTGCTCGGTTCCGGAGGGCGATCGGAGTTGTCGTAAACTCTCGCAGATGCTTTCAAAGGGAAGCCGATTGCTTTTGGCATTTGAGGTGTCAGTGGTTCCGATTAGGTTGCTCTTGTATAGTTCTTGGAAGGAGATAGGTTTTGGAGATGGAGACTTGGAGGATTCGGACGAGGGAGGGATAGATCAGCGACAGAATTCGGTGAGATTTTTGTAGATTTCTTCCAAGGTGGCAACTTGTGAGGGTTTAGGAGGGGGCAATGGGGGAAATTGGGGTGGTGGAAAGGGGAAGAGCCTTCGAAGGGGTGGGTTTTGACAGAGGCTCGCTTTGACGTCCCTAAAGTAAGAAGAAGAAGAAGAAGTAGTAGTAGTAATAGTAGTAGTAGTAGAAGAAGAAGAGTCTTTTTCTATGTTTTCGTCATTAATGGAGGAGGAAGAAGAAAAGAGGTGTTTGGGTAGGGTTTATTAGGGTTTTGGGTTTCGATTTGAGTTGCAAAGCAATGGCTGTAACCCACCTAGGGATTTGAAAATTTCCAACGGAAAACGGTAACCTTCTCCCTTTCAGGAAATTGAAATGTAGGGATCTTAATGGGCTAGTTTCAAGTCGGGCCGATTATAATTGAGCCTCTTGGAATAAGTAATCGGACTAATTTCTTAACGGGCCGGGTGGACTCGACCCATTTATGATTCGGCCTAGATACCTTAGCCCATGCCTGGCCTATGGTGACCCGGGTCAGGTCGGGCTGCTATCCAAACTGAAAATTTTTATATAGAAAAACCCATTTGATCGATTTGAGCTGGATCCAAGCCAAGCTTCGAAGGTTAAATTTTAATCGGCCTATTTAAACTAGCCCAAGCTTATCCGCCCAACCGATTATAACCAGCCAGTTATGGGCTAGATATGATGACAAAACCATGAGCCATCAAAAGATGATGGGAAATCTATCACTATAGAAAAAATATATTATTTTTGCCGCGTTTGATAAATGCTACAAAAAGTCTGATAAACGCCACAAATAAGATTCACGGTGCTTTATCCAAACGTCGAGAATACGTGTCATACTAGTTATTTGCGGCATCCATGGCAGCGTTTTATATAGGGTTGCTATATCGTTATTATTAGCAGCGTTTACTAAACGTCGTTATACAATCTCAAACACGTCGTGGTAAACATTCACAAATGTTGTCTAAATCATTTCAGCGATGCTTATAAACACCACAATTCACAATTTAAACATGTCGCTAGATCTATTTGCAGCAATTTTACGTAACGCAGCCAATATTGTACCCGAAAGGGTTTAGAAGCGTTTTTGGATGAATCGATGCTAAAAAATTTTAAATTTTTTTTAAAAAATTCTTTAATTATATATATATATATATATATATATATATATATTTTTTTTTTTTTTTTTAAAGTTACCTATATCATACATGTTTTTAAAAAACCCTCATCCTGACGAATAAAATAATTATTCATCCACAATCACACATTAATCGGTTTCGGGTCGAGACGATTATAATTAGGCCTCTTGAAGTAATCGGACTAATTTCTTAACGGGCCGAGTAGACTAAACCCATTTATGATTCGGCCTACTTACCTTAGCTCGTGCTTGGCCTATGGTGACCCAGGTCAGGTCAGGCCGCTATCCAAACCGAAAATTTTTAATTTAAAAAAACCTATTTGATCGATTTGGGCCAGATCTAAGCTAGGCTTAGATGGTTAAATTTTAATCGGGCTATTTAAACTAGCCCATAACTGGGCCAAGCTTATCCGCCCAACTAATTTATATATCGAGCTTACCTACCTTAGGGCATGTTTGATTGTAGACGCGTTTCACTGTTATAATTGGAACTCATGACGACGTGCAACGACGAGGGGATACGAGGGTCTCTCTTCGTATGCAATTTCGTAACTGTAAGCTAAAAAGCGTTGAAACACGTTTAGGGTTTGCTTTATCAAATGATTGTTCACGTTCAAAACGCCAATTATAACTATGAAATGTGTTTTATTTGACAATCAAACGTACCCTTAGCCCATACTCAGTTCATTGCAGCCAAGCAGGGCTTATGTCCCATTGTGTGCACCACTTTAGAAATTTTTTTAAAGGTACCTTTGTTCGCACCTATCCAAATACTGAGGGCGCTTACACTATAAACCCGTTGTCTTGAATCTAACGATGAAGATTGATTTTCATCTCAATCTTTCATACGATTGATCTTGACACCACGGGCATACCATCACACTATCAGCTTTGTATTCCACGTGGCACGAATCTCAACAGTGATCCTAAAATCACATTTGAGCGTGATGTGCCCCACATGATTTTTAAGTCACTTTTTTCATATTTCTGCCATGTGGAATACAACAATGATGGTTTGATGGTACGCCCTTAGTGTCAAGATCAATCGTGCGAAATATTGGGATAAAAATCGATCTCCCTCATCCGATTCAATGCAGTCAGTAATTGGGTAGGTGTGAATAGAGCTACCCTTTCTTAAAGCACAAAATCCTTTGCGCTTATTATTTTCTTCTTCTTATCCATTGGAACGCCTTTTAGGTTGTGTTTGGGTTAACTCTTATAAGAGCAAAGCAACTCTCTATATGCTCTCTGCCATAGCAGATTTTATCTGTTCTGGCAAAGAGCAGATAGAGAGCAATTTTATCATTTAAAACAACTTCTTGCCAGAGCAAATGGAGCGAGGAGCTGTGTTATTAAATATGAAAGCAGTTATCTATCGAAGCCAAAGAGCACGTTAGGATATGATATGAGATATGATAAGATACGTTAAGATATGAGTGTCTAGATCATGGTCTTGCATTTATGATATGATATGAGTTCTATTATATGTAAATGATTTTGTCTTACTATCTTCTTTCAGATATTATATTTATCACTCACGTGATGCACCCGCTATGCACCTGAGTAGAATGGGAAGGATTGGCGGTATATCTCATTGAGTTTACGTGACTGAGTAAACTCATCCCACAAAAATTTAACAGCTGCAGGAAACTATCTTGACGAAGTGGATGTTGGTTCTCTAACCCGATCGGTGCTGAGTAAATTGACCATGTGGACACGAAGTACCAGGAGCCTTGTGAGGGCGACGCAGCTGAATATCAGGACTTCGGTGTTGATCTTGATTCGGGTGTCGGATATTGACTTTCTTAGATTCGGTATTGAGTTGACCTTATTTTACTATTGTTGACACTATGGATTTTGTTTATTCGATTTGTCTCCGCCCTTTATTACTATTTTACTTGTGGATTACCTGAATTTTTATCGCATTTATTTAATGGAATCAGATATGCGTGGGAACTATGATTAAGTGTATGTCCACTTAGCATATTCGGGATATGTGCGGGTCATAACTCAGAATTCTAGGCCCTCAGGATGGGGTAGAATTTCAGGTCGTGACACAAGAACTCAGCAATCTTATAGGAGTTACCCTAATGAGATTTGACTACATATGAATGTCTCCTCCTCTTTCAAGAATCAGAACCCGGAACCCATTGGAAAGGATAACCTCCAACGGGCAACGGTCCCGCCTTTTCATAAAAAATTAAAAAAAAAAGTTTGCCAAAGATGTGTTTGAAGAGATGATTTTGCTGCTGAATATTTATTTCTAATTCACATGAATTCTAAAGCACATTTAGTTAGATACACCCATCAATACATTAGTGATGTATATTTTGACACTTATACTGTAGAAACATAAAATAATTTGGTCTCTTTCATGAGAAAATTATCAACTTAGATTCATTTATTTCAATATATATTAAGCATTAAAAACCAATGAATAGTTTCCCAAACATAATTTCAGGAATATGAAAAGTCAAACAACAGAAAGTCATGAAGAGTTGCATACTCTGACATTGGAACCTATAAATTTTTTGATTCACTAACACCAAAGAAAAAGAAAATTCTTTGAATCTAAAGTCTTCAAGAGCTAATACATAATATAAAGGTTAATCACGGTAAACGTGTTGGCTTAAGAACTTTCTCTAGCACAATTGTGAAAAAATAAGAAAACATTGGTGCAACATTTATGAAGTCTTTAGTGGAACTTGAATTCTCTTATGAAGATTTCCACCTGTTGGTGCATACATACTAAAGATGGGTTGTTGAGAAAAAAAACAGAAGGAAAAGCTTGTTAAAGATGTGTGCAAGATTTTCATTGATAAATTTCTTTTGTACTTTATTATTAGCCACCCACACTTGAGGACTATTTTAACACATCCCCGCACGTATTGGTGGGATTGAGCCAAGCCAAATTATGTGAAAAATTGAATTGGGTGATGTGGAGTGGAGAAATACCTACTCTGATACTATGAAAAGATATCCAACGGGCCTAACTAGGGCTCTTAATGGGCCGAGCTGGAGTTCAACTCGACCCTAACCTACCTGGGCTGAGTTCCCAAATTTTTCAGCTCAGCCCTAATCAGGGCTGCGATGTACTCAGCCAAAGCCCGACCCCTACAAGTCCTAGCCGAGAATGGGCGTTTTTACGAGCTCTTTTTTCTGTTTTTTATTAATAAAATTTGGTTGGGCTTGAACCGTTTTTTTTTTTTTTTTCTAATAAAAGTTTACATTTTAGAGGCTTAGGTACATGTTTTTATTCAAATATTTCATTCTAGTTTGTTGCACAACAGTTATAAAGGGCAACGATTGCTTGTTGCTTGAAAGGACAATGGTTGCACAATAGTTATAACGGACAACGATTAATCTCAGGGCATTAAGTGAATTACACTTAATTAAAAGGAATATTTTTTTTTATAACTTTAAAAGGATAAGTATATATATCCAGGCAGGTTGTTGTTACACTCAATCCAAGCCCGGCCCGGATTGATCCAGGTTGCAACATGTTTAACTCGGTTCGGATATCGGGCCGAGTTTGGTTCAAAGAAAGTACCACTTTTTTTGGGCCTAGTGCGAGCAAAAATCTAGGCCGGCCAAGCCCATTGAGATTCCTAGGCATAACTCAACCTCACACAGCTGGCTTGTAAGATGAGGAGTGCCCATATTATATGTAGCCCAAGACTTCCAAACCCATAGTTAATAAAAAGAATATCCTAGGATAGACTTTTGAAGAAATAATAATAATAATAATAATGTCAATTTGCTTGCAAGGATGAAGTTTGAGGTATTCTATGGTCGTTTCAGATTTAATGACCGTAATTACCGTTCATTGTTTGTGCAGTTGACTTTGTTGACTCCACATTTTATATGGCTTCTTTTGATCTTTTTCTCAATAGTGTTATGATGATCGAGCAGCTCCTTTATCATTTAATTGGGTACCACTCAGCAACAAACTAATGTGAGACCAAACAAGTTACCTAGTCCTTGGTTGTTGGTACCCAAGCAACCTTTATCACTCGAAACTTATATATGTTATATGCACTTAATGGTCTCTTTACACTATTTAGTTTGAAAGATAATAAAAGCTCATGAAGAATCCATACAAACATAATTTGGCGACAGTAGATATAATAATTGTGAAAAATGATAAAAACAAATTAGAAAGTTTGAGAATTTCCTTTATCCATAGGATTTTAAATAATTATATAGATAAAAAAGTAAGTCACCTATCAACAAACAATACAAAAAGACGGAGCAGAGGACCTCCGAGACTTCCAGTCTGGCGCCTACGTAGACATCAATCAAATTTAGCGGTAGCAATAAATCCCCTGGCCCCGACGGCTTTACTTTGGAGTTCTTCAAATGTTTCTGGCAGCTGCTTAAAGTAGATATCATGGCATTTTTCCAAGAGTTCCATTCTGGCACCTACATAGGCAGAAGCCTCAATTCCTCTTTCATTGCCCTCATCCTGAATAAAGACGGAGCAGAGGACCTCTGAGACTTCAGACCCATTTGCCTCATCAACTACCTGTTTAAGATCTTATCAAAAATGCTTGCGAACCGATTGAAACCGGTGCTCTTGAAGATCATCTCTGCCAACCAGGGGGCGTTCGTCCCTAACAGACAGTTGATCGATACAGTGGTGGTGGCGCAGGAGGTCATCCATTCAGTGCAGCATCATCAGCTTCCGACGGCCGTGTGGAAGATTGATATGGAAAAGGCCTACAACCGAGTTAATTGGAGTTGTCTAGAGTATATGCTGATGAGATTTGGGTTCGGAGCGAGGTGGAGAAGATGGATGATAGTGTGTTACTCTACGGCCTAGTTCTCGGTGCTTGTTAATGGGTCTCCTTGTGGTTATTTCAAAAGCTCTCGGGGCCTCAGACAAGGGGACCCGCTGTCCCTTTTCCTATTCAATATTGTCGAGGAAGCTTTGGGAGGACTGCTACAACGGGCTCTTTTCGGCCGCATCTCGGGTATCCCGGTCGGCAACCTGAGTAGAGTGATTACTCACTTGCCATACGCCGACGACACAATTCTGTTCTGCAGGGCTTAGCTAAATGAGATTAGAGCCTTCACTGACGTACTCACGATTTATGAGGCGGTATCGGGGCAGCAAGTGAACTTAACCAAATCGAAGGTGATTGGTATCGGCATTGATGGTCAGCTGGTTGGACCTTTGACGCAGGAGGTTCATTGCGAGACCGACGTTCTTCCGACCTCCTACTTGGGCCTACCTCTCGGGATGGGTAAATCAAATGCTAGGGGTTGGGACCCGGTAGTCTGAAGATTTGAAGGAAAACTCTCCTCTTGGAAAGGGAAAATCTTAAGCAGTCGAGGTCGCCTTTGCTTGGTCAAATCCGTCCTCTCCAACCTACCTATCTTCTTTATGTCCATGATCAGTTGCCCCATAAAAGTAATAAGAAAATTAGAAAAAATTGAAAGAGATTTCTTATGGGAGGGATCAGGGCTAGAAAGGAAATACCACTTGGTTTGATGGGAGACCTGCCTCCTACCCAAGCGCTTTAGGGGTCTCGGAATTAGGTTTGATGAACAAGGTGCTCCTGGGGAAGTGGTTATGGCGTGCGGGATGTGTAGCCGAGAGGGATAGCCTTTGGGTACTAGTTTTGGCTGAAAAACACGAGTGGGCGCATGGTCTCTGGGGAATCAACGTTTCCATATCTAGGAGGGTATCCGCGTGGTGGAAAGGAGTTTGCGGTGTAAGGCCGGATTTTGCTCGTTCGATTTCTTTCAGTTGGGGGGACGGTACTCGTCTCCAGTTTTGAGAGGATCCTTGGATTGAGCTGTATTCGCTGAAATTTCTATTTCCTAATATCTACAATGTCGCCACTAATCACCAAGCATCGGTAGCTGAGATGCAACTCATTCCCGGGGGTGCAGCAAGCTGGAACTTAGTCACTACGAGATCTCTCTCCGTTGTCGAGACGGGACAGTTACAACGTTTGTTGCTCTGCCTCCAAGGTGCAAAAAGGAGCCAATCCCAAAGGGATGTCCGTTTATGGTTGGCATCTAAAAACGGCTCCTTCTCAGTTAAATCCTTTTATCGGATACTTTCTAGTCGCCTGATGATTGAGTTTGACTAGAACTGCATTTGGAAGGTTCCTGCCCCGCCGAAGGTGAAGTTCTTCAACTGGACAGCAGTTCTTGGGTGAATCCTCACGATAGACCAGCTGATAATCAGAGGCAAAGAGATTGCCAATCAGTGTCCGATGTCTCCAGCGTCCGAAGAGTCCATCTCCCATCTTTTCATCCACTGTTGGGTGACGTCTAAGGTCTGGAATTGTCTTTTGGAGCCTTTCGATATGAGCTGGGTTGTCCCGGAGTCGGTCCCTAAGCTATTGATCTCTTGGTATGACCATAGATTTGATGGAGCCAAATCAGCTTTGTGGAGAATGGCTGCTATGGCTGCTCTTTGGGCCATTTGGATTGAAAGAAACATTCAGATTTTCAATAGAGAGCGCCACCCTTTTGGTTCCATTCTGAAAAGCATCTGAGATTTGATGTTTCTGTGGAGTTCCTGCGAATCTGCTGAGATTTGGGACCTTGATGAAGTTACTTGAAGCCCTGTCGCTGTTTTTTTCTTCCTTGTCTATTGCTGTTTTTTCTGTTTTTTATGTTTTTTTTATTTCCTTGTGTTTTTTGTATCCTTTTCGAGCTTCTCGCTGGCTTTCTAGCTATGGAATGTCCTCTTTACCGATCAAAAAAATAAAAAAACAATACAAAAAGGACTAATGGGCCATCAGGCCCATCACCAAATTCAATACATTATATCTCTACACTGAAGTAGGTCCTGACGACCCATTATATGATCCAACTAACCATAGCATCGTCCCATGCAATCCATGTAATAGTCAACTAAACTGCTCAAGTCACTGAGAAATGAGAACATAACTAATCCATCTATATCACTGATATACAGTAAATATCATAAAGATAAGAACCTTTTGATCTCAGAGTTAAATAGAAAATTTAGAATAACTTAATTAAATTTAAACAGAATTTATCGATAAATATAAATTTTTGTACAAAAAAATTAAACCTTACACTATATGGTTACCTTCAAACAAATTGAAATCCTCCTTACAAACAGGATTTGCCATGATCATTCCTGCAAATAAAAAATTAGATAACAAGAAAAAAAAAGAGAAAAGAAAATCATAGATGTTCCACAAACAAAACAACAAAAAAGCATATAGCATCTTAAGAACCAACAATTAGAATCAAAGAATATATAGTATTACCAAACAGGCCCCAGCCCCGACCAATCATTGTTTTAATAATGAATAGTATTATGTGAAATGATCCACAAAGAAAGTAGTGAACAATCTATTAAATGGGAAAAAAATTTCTTGGTATGGAGAAGGTATTTTAAGCATATTACCTCGGTTCCGTTTGGGGGGTGAAAAGTTCAGTTAGCCAAAACCAAAACTGAAATGTTTCGGTTAGGGTTCAATTTTGCAGAAACTGACCCGTTAATTTCAGTTTTGGTCGAATCTGACCCCTAAATTAAACTATATTACAACCACACTTTTATTAGCCAATTTTGAAAAATCGAAGGTACAAGAGTAACCGTATAGCAGCTCAGTATACTAAAGTGTAGAGTTTCCTTTGCTTTCTAAGAAAACAACTTACATTTAGGCATATTGAGGAGATAGCAACCGTGACCTCCTAGAAGTGAATTGCATCTTTTCTAATATATATAATTAAACAAATAGTAGAGGGCCCTGGAACCCCTGCATAGTTACTTTTACCACGATTTGATAGGGTAAAAACTCTTGATAAGAATGAGTATCTATTGTTTACCTGGGCAGTGTTATACAGTGGACAATTTTTTATAGAAAATTTTACAAGTAGCTTATGTGGCGTGACGTGACCTGACCGGCGGCACACATAGTGGGATTGTAGCCAGTCATGTCCCGCCACATCCACCTTTTATAATTTTCTTTGTTTACCCCCCTCACATACATGGAAACAACAATTCAAGCAAAAAAAATAATTAAAAATAAGATAATGGTTGTTAGATCACTCTGCAAAGTGTAGGTGGCTGATGTGGCCCAACGCAATTACCTGCAAGTACAGTGGGGCCCAAGCAAGACATCTAGTCATATCACGCCACATCAGCAGCCTACACTTTTCCTGCACAAAACCTGCCGTTTGCAATTTTCCCTTCTAATTTCTTCAAGGCATGAAGGAACGAATAACTCACCAATAGTGCAAGAATTATTTCCCTAAGCTCACCACTCTCGCTTTCTTTCTTACTTTGATCACCCTTCAATGCCACGAACTCCCCGTCGAAAAACTAATACGGCTACAAAATCGTCAGTGTTGGGATGGCAGGCTGCCCGTTGGTGGCGACGCTTTCTGAATAATTCCCGGTTCTGGTTCTCAAAAAAGGAAACATCCACTCCAATCTTTTAAGCCAAGAGGGTTTTATGCCTACCCTCTCGGATGTCTGACTCCTACAACACAGCTACACAGGAAATCATGTTCGAGGATAGCACGACAGACCGCGAGAGGTATCCGACAACAACGACATTATCGCTAGGTCTATAGCAGATCTAAAGTAAATAGTGTATTGAATTTATATGATAGACATTACTTTTAGATAACATTTAACTAATTTGATTTAAATGATTGGGATATTTTTTATCCCAATCTTTTACACTAAAGATCTTAGATCAGAGATTTAACGTCCGAGTCATATGAGCATATCGGCCAAATCAGTCGATATTTCAACACTTCAAAATAATAAAATTTATGTGAAGGGCATGTTTGGTATTTTACCCATCATATCCGGTACATATGGGCCGATAATTGACTTGTTTGATCCGATTATCAACCCTATATTAGATCGGGGGTACATATCGGCCCGGAATCTAACCCAGAACATATTGGCCAATATGTATCGAATATAGCACATATTTAAACCATGTATTAGATCATAGCACACCTGGCACACAACACAAGATGATAATTCAAAGGTAGCATTTTTCATGCTACCTTTGAGTATTAGATAGTGGCACTTGATCGCATGTTACACTATATCCTTTACATTTTCAATGTTTTCATAAATATGCTATGAAGGCCTATCTGTGATCATATTTTGAATAATTAATACCTACCTATATCATTTTCTATTGATATAAATTATCCCAATACTCATTAGGATTTAACACAATGTAATATGAACACGTTAGCAATTTAGTTGATCAATGAAATAATAATGAAAAATAATAGAAATGAATTAACATATATGAAAATATAATGTGAAAAGAGAGCTCCTATACTCTGAAAGAAATGATATTGTTCATATCTCCATATCAAAAATCCGATACATACTATACGAAATCTATTTGCATTTGCCATTATAGTTTCTAATAAAAAATATCATAAACCACTAACTGTACGATTTTTTTGCAGTGGAATCCAACGACATCTTAGGCTTCACCAGACTCTCCGTCAGTTCCTTAAAAGAACCGCTGCCAATCCTTGACATCATCTCCCTAAACTTCACTAACCTCTTATTCAACTCTCCAAATGAAAACTAGTTCTTATCGCCCTTCCCATAACCAAGACGCAACATCCGAAGCTTCTCCCCCAACTCTCCATAACTATACACCTTGAAAAACTCCGTATTCATCCCCTACACTTCCGATTCTGACTTCTCCCCCACTTCCTTCCAAAAAATAGAATCCGAAACAGATTCCAACGATCTGAGAAAGAATGAATTCGGGTCAGATCCCCCAGGGGGATGTTGTTTCAAATAGTCTTTGAATGCTTTGGAAGAGAAAGGGCTCAAGGTTTGGTTACCTTTGTCCGGCGATCTGAACCGGTTATTGGGCCCTGGCGGCTGCTTGGTTACGGAGGGCGATCAGAGTTGTCGTAAACTCTCGCGGATGCTTTCAAAGGAAAGCCGACCGCTTTTGGCGTTTGAGGTGTCAGTGGTTCCTATTAGGTTGCTCTTGTAGAGTTCTTTGAAGGAGATGGAGAATTGGAGGATTCGGAAGGGAGAGGGGTGGATCGGCTGCAGAATTCAGTGAGGTTTTGACGGATTTCTTCCAAGGAGGTGACTTGTGAGGGTTTAGGAGAGGAAAATGGGGGAAATTTGGGGGGTGGAGAGGGGAAGAGCCTTCAGTGGGTGGGTTTTGGTAGAGGCTCGCTTTGACGTTGCTAAAGTAAGAAGAAGAAGTAATAGTAGTAGTAGTAGTAGTAGAAGAAGAAGAGTCTTTTTCTAGGTTTTGGTCATTAATGGACGAGGAGGAAGAAGAGAAGAGGTGGAGGGAAGGGTTTATTAGGGTTTTGGGTTTTAATCTGAGTTACAAAGCCATGGCCGTAACTCACTTAGGGCTTTGAAATTTTCCAACGGAAAAAGGTATCCTTCTCCCTTTCAGGAAATTGAAATGCAGGGATCTTAATGGGCCGGTTTTAGATCTGGTTGATTATAATTGGGCCTCTTAGAGTAAGTAAGTAATCCTCCTAATTTCTTAATGGGCCGGGTGGACTCGACCCATTTATGATTCGGCCTAGTTACCTTATCTCATGATTAGCCTATGGTGACCTGGGTCAAGTCGGGACGCTATCCAAGCCGAAAATTTTTATATAGAAAAACTCATTTGATCGATTTGGGCCGGATCTAAACCTGGCTTAAGTTGGTTAATATTTTTAATCGGGCTTTTTAAACTAGCCCACAACTTTGTCTGAACAAAGCCTATCTGTGGTTTGCAATTTTTCCGCTACTGCTTGGTAAGCAAGGAGTTGTGGGCAATGATAAAACATTCGGGTTTTGTTTCAATTTCGAGCTAGTCCGATTTCGGCCAAAAATTACATAAGTGATTGAAAATTTTCAAAATTATATGTTATCGGCCAAAATCAGAAGATTTCGACCGAAATTTTGAACCATGGCTGTGGGGTCCCTTACCATTTAGGCAAAAGATATACCAAAAAGTTACGCCTCTCGGGAGCTTACATAAAAAAGCGGCTCACAAATGAATACGATTATATGAAAAAATAGAAGTCGAGATATAATTGATCGGGTGTATGACTTGTACATTAAAAAATAAGTGCACATGATCTTCTCCGCATGACACAAGGCACGCCTAAAAGCGCATCGAGATGTGATGACAAAACCACGAGGCATCAAAGAAATGCATCTAGATATGATGACAAAACCATGAGCCATCAAATGTTGATGGGAAATCGATAACTACAAAAAAAAAAGTAACCGTTTTGCCGCATTCGAAAAATACTGCAAAAAGTCTGATAAACGCCACATATAAGATTCACGGTACTTTATCCAAACATCGGGAATACGTGTCGTACTAGTTATTTGCGGCATCCGTGGCGGCGTTTAGTAAACGCCGTTAAACGATCTTAAACACGTTGTGGTAAACATTCACAAATATCGTCTAAATTGTTTTAGTGGCACTTATAAACACCACCAAACACGATTTAAACATGTCGCAAGATCTATTTGCTGCATTTTACGTAACACAGCCAATAGTATACCCGAAAGGGTTTAGAGGCGTTTTTGGATGAATCGCCGCTAAAAAATTTTAAAATTCTTTAATTTTATAAATATTAAAAAAAATTACTTATATCATACAGGTTTTTAAAAAATCTTCATACTGACGAACCAAATAATTATTCATCCACAATCACACATTAACCCGTCCCGAAAGAAAAAACACAATAGCAGCTATGATGTACACTAAATAAATATGCCATGAAAGCCTATCTCTGATCATATTCTGAACAATTTGTACCTACATATATCATTTCCTATTGACATAAATTATCCCAATACTCAATAGGATTTAACACAATGTGAACGCGTTACCAATTTAGTTGATCAATGAAATGATAATGAAAAATAATAGAAACGAATTAACATATATGAAAATGTAATGTGAAAAGAGAGCTCCTATACTTCGAAAGAAATGATATTGTTCATATCCCCGGATCAAAAATCCAATACATACTATACAAAATTTAATTGTATTTGTCATTATAGTTTCTAACAAAAAATATCATACAGCACTCACTGGACGATTTTTTTGCAATGGAATCCAACGACATCTTTAGCTTCACCAGACTCTCCCTCAGTTTCTTAAAAGAACCGCCGCCAATCATAGACAACATCTCCCTCAACTTCACTAACCTCTTATTCAACTCTCCAAAAGAAAACCAAATTCTTATCGCCCTTCCTAGCACTAGGACGTAACATCCGAAGCTGCTCCCCCAACTCTCCATAACTATTCACCTTCAAAAACTCTGTATTTATCCCCTGCGCCTTCGATTCCAACTTCTCCCCCACTACCTTCCCAAAAATAGAATCCAGAACAGATTTCAACGATCCGAGAAAGAACGAACTCGAGTCGAATCCTCCAGGGGGATGCTGTTCCAGATAGTCTTTGAATGCTTTGGAGGAGAAAGGGCTCAAGGTTTGGTTACCTTTGTCCGAAGATCTGAACCGGTTATTGGGCACCAGCGGCTGCTCGATTACGAAGGGCGATCAGAGTTGTCGTAAACTCTCGTGGATGCTTTCAAAGGAAAGCCGACCACTTTTGGCGTTTGAGGTGTTGATGATTCCGATTAGGTTGCTCTTGTAGAGTTATTGGAAGGAGATAGGTGTTGGAGATGAACAATTGGAGGATTCGGAAGGGGGAGGGGTGGATCAGCGACGGAATTCGGTGAGGTTTTTGTGGATTTCTTCCAAGGAGGCGACTTGTGACGATTTAGGAGAGGGAAATTGGGTGGTGGAGAGGGGAAGAGCCTTCGAGTGGGTGGGTTTTGGCGGAGGCTCGCTTTGACATTGCTAAAGTAAGAAGAAGAGGTAATAGTAGTAGTAGAAGAAGAAGAAGAAGAGTCTTTTTCTAGGTTTTCGTCATTAATGGAGGAGGAGGAAGAAGAGGAGGTGGAGGAGGGTAGGGTTTATTAGGGTTTTGGGTTTCGATCTAAGTTGTAGAGCCATGGCCGTAACTCACCTAGGGCTTTGAAATTTTTCAACGGAAAACGGAATCCTTCTCCCTTTCAGGAAATGGAAATGTAGGGATCTTAATGAGCCGGTTTCAGGTCTGGTTGATTATAATTGGGCCTCTTGGAGTAAGTAAGTAATCGGCCTAATTTCTTAATGGGTCAGGTGGACTAGACCCATTTATGATTCAGCCTAGTTACCTGAGCTCATGCCTAGCCTATGGTGACTCGGGTCAGGTCGGGCTGCAATCCAAGCTGAAAATTTTTATATAGAAAAACTCATTTGATCGATTTGGGCCGGATCCAAACCAGGCTTAGATGGTTAATATGTTTAATCGGGCTTTTTAAACTAGCCCACAACTTTGTTTGAACTAAGCCTATATGTTGCTTCAAATTTTCCTCCTATTGCCCTGTAAAGCAAGGGGTTGTGGGCAATGATAAAAAATTTAGGTTATGTTTCGGTTTCAGGTTGGTCCGATTTCGGCCAAAAATTACATAAGTGACTGAAATTATATGTGATCGGCCGAAATTAGAAGATTTCAGCCGAAATTTTGAACCATGGTTGTGGGGTCCCTTACCATTTAGGCAAAAGATATACCAAAAAGTTACGCCACTCGGGAGCTTACATAAAAAGTGGCTTTTCTTATTTCGGCCGAAATTTTCAACCATGGTTGTGTGGTCCCTTACCATTTAGGCAAAAGATATACCAAAATGTTACGCCACTCGGGAGCTTACATAAAAAGCGGCTCAAAATTGAATACAATTAAAAGGAAGAAAAAAAAGTCGAGATAAAATTGATCGGGTGTATGACCTGTACATTAAAAAATAAGTGCACATGATCTTCTCCGCATGACACAAAGCACGTCTAGATGCGCATCTAGATGTAATGACAAAACCATGAGGCATCAAAGAAACGCATCTCAACATGATGACAAAACCATGAGCCATCAAAAGATGATGGGAAATCGATCACTACAAAAAAAAGTAACCTTTTGCCGTGCTCGACAAATGCTGCAAAAAGTCTGATAAACGACACATAAAATTCACGGGGCTTTATCCAAACGTCGGGAATACATGTCGTACTAGTTATTTGCGGCATCCGTGGCGGCGTTTAATAAACGCCGTTAAACGACCTTAAACACGTCGTGGTAAACATTTACAAATGTCATCTAAATTGTTTCAGCGGCACTTATAAACACCACCAAACACGATTTAAACGCGTCGCTAGATCTATTTGCAGCATTTTTACGTAACGCAACCAATAGTGTACCCGAAAGGGTATAGAGGCGTCATAGGATGAATCGCCGCTAAAAAAAATTGAAATTTTTTAAAAAAATTCTTTAATTTTATAAATATTTAAAAATTTTACCTATATCATACATGTTTTTAAAAAATCTTCATCTTGACGAACAAAATAATTATTCATCCACAATCACACATTAACCCGTCCCGAAAGAAAAAACACAATAGCAGCTATGATGTACACTAAATAAATATGTCATGAAGGCCTATCTCTGATCACATTCTGAACAATTTGTACCTACCTATATCATTTCCTATTGACATAAATTATCCCAATACTCAATAATATTTAACACAATGTAATGTGAAAAAGTTAGCAATTTAGTTGATCAATGAAATAATAATGAAAAAAAAATAGTAATGAATTAACATATATGAAAATGTAATGTGAAAAGAGAGCTCCTATACTCCGAAAGAAATGATATTGTTCATATTCCCGGATCAAAAATCTGATACATACTATACGAAATTTAATTGCATTTGCCATTATAGTTTCTAATAAAAAATATCATAAACCACTCACTGGACGTTTTTTTTGCAGTGGAATCCAACGACATCTTTAGCTTCACCAGACTCTCCCTCAGTTCCTTAAAAGAACCGCCTCCAATCATAGACACTCAACTTCACTAACCTCTTATTCAACTCTCCGAAAGAAAACCAATTCTTATCGCCCTTCCGAGCACCAGGACATAGCATCCGAAGCTTCTCCCCAACTCTCCAAAACTACACCTTCAAAAACTCTGTATTCGTCCCCTGTGCCTCCGATTCTGACTTCTCCCCCACTACCTTCCCAAAAATATAATCCAGAACAGATTCCAACGATCCGATAAAGAACGAACTTGGGTCGGATCCTCCAGGGGGATGCTTTTTCAGATAGTCTTTGAATGCTTTGGAAGAGAAAGGGCTCAAGGTTTGGTTACCTTTGTCCAGCGATCTGAACCGGTTATTGGGCCCCAGCGGCTGCTTGGTTACGGAGGGCGATCGGAGTTGTCTTAAACTCTCGCGGATGCTTTCAAAGGAAAGCCAACCGCTTTTGGCATTTGAGGTGTCGGTGGTTCCGATTAGGTTGCTCTTGTAGAGTTCTTTGAAGGAGATAGGTTTTGGAGATGGAGAATTGGAGGATTCGAAAGGGGGAGGGGCGAATCGGCGACGGAATTCGGTGAGGTTTTGGCGGATTTCTTCCAAGGAGGTGACTAGTGAGGGTTTAGGAGAGGGAAATGAGGGAAATTGGGGTGGTGGAGAGGGGAAGAGCCTTCGAGTGGGTGGGTTTTGGCGGATGCTCGCTTTGACGTTGCTAAAGTAAGAAGAAGAAGATGAGTCTTTTTCTAGGTTTTCTTCATTAATGGAGGAGGAGGAAGAAGAGAAGAGGTGGAGGAGGGTAGGGTTTATTAGGGTTTTGGGTTTCAATCTAAGTTGCAGAGCCATGTCTGTAACTCACTTACGGCTTTGAAAATTTCCAACGGAAAATGGAATTCTTCTCCCTTTAAGGAAAAGGAAATGTAGTGATCTTAATGGGGCGATTCAAGTCTGTTTGATTATAATTGGGCCCCTTGGAGTAAGTAAGTAATCAGCCTAATTTCTTAATGGGCCAGGTGGACTCGACCTATGTATGATTCGGCTAGTTACCTTAGCTCATGCCTAGCCTATGGTGACCCGGGTCCGGTCGGGCCATTATCTAAACCGAAATTTTTTATTTAGAAAAACCCATTTGATCGATTTGGGCCGGATCTAAACCAGGTTTAGACGGTTAATATGTTCAATCGGGCTTTTTAAACTAGCCCACAACTTTGTCTGAACAAAGCCTATCTGCTGTTTGCAATTTTCCTCCTATTGCCTTGTAAGTAAGGGGTTGTGGGCAATGATAAAAAATTCAGGTTTTGTTTTGGTTTTGGGCTGGTTAGATTTCTGCCAAAAATTACATAAGTGACCAAAATTATCCGAAATAATATGTTATCGGCCGAAATCAAAAGATTTCGGCCGAAATTTTGAACCATGGCTGTGGGGTCCCTTATCATTTAGGCAAAAAATATACCAAAAAGTTACGCCTCTCAGGAGTTTACATAAAAACGGCTCACAAATGAATACAATTATACGAAAAAATAGAAGTCGAGATATAATTGATCGGGTGTATGACTTGTACATTAAAAAATAAGTGCACATGATCTTCTCCGCATGACACAAGACACGTCTAGAAGCGCATCTAGATGTGATGACAAAACTACGAGGCATCAAAGAAACACATCTAGATATGATGACAAAACCACGAGCCATCAAAAGATGATGGGAAATTGATCACTACAAAAAAAAGTAAGCTTTTTGCCGCGTTCGACAAATGCTGCAAAAAGTCTGATAAACGCCACATATAAGATTCAGGGTGCTTTATCCAAACGTCGAGAATACGTGTCGTACTAGTTATTTACGGCATCCGTGATAACGTTTAGTAAACGCCGCTAAACGATTTTAAACACATCGTGGTAAACATTCACAAATGTCGTCTAAATTGTTTCAGCGGCACTTATAAACACCACCAAACACGATTTAAACGCGTCGCCAGATCTATTGGCAACATTTTTACGTAACGCAGTCAATAGTGTACCCGAAAGGATTTAGAGGCATTTTTGGATGAATCGCCGCTAAAGAAAATTAAATTTTTTTTAAAAAATTCTTTAATTTTATAAATATTTAAAAAAATTACCTATATCATGCATGTTTTTAAAAATCTTCATCTTGACGAACAAAATAATTATTCATCCACAATCACACATTAACCCGTCCTGAAAGAAAAAACACAATAGCAGCTATGATGTACACTAAATAAATATGCCATAAAAGCCTATCTCTGATCATATTCTAAACAATTTGTACCTACTTATATCATTTCTTATTGACATAAATTATTCCAATACTCAATAGGATTTAACACAATGTAATGTGAACACGTTAGCAATTTAGTTGATCAATGAAATAATAATGATAAGTAACAGAAATGAATTATCATATATGAAAATATAATGTGAAAAGAGAGCTCCTATACTCCGAAAGAAATGATATTGTACATATCCCCGGATCAAAAATCCAATACATACTATACGAAATTTAATTGCATTTGTCATTATAGTTTCTAATAAAAAATATCATAAACCACTCACAGGACGATTTTTTTGCAGTGGAATCCAACGACATCTTTAGCTTCACTAGACTCTCCCACAGTTCCTTAAAAGAACCGCCGCTAATCATAGACAACATCTCCCTCAACTTCACTAACCTCTTATTCAACTCTCCAAAAGAAAATCAATTCTTATCGCCCTTCCCAGCACCAGGACATAACATCCGAGGTTCCTCCCCCAACTCTCCATAACTGTACACCTTCAAAAACTCTGTATTCATCCCTTGCGCCTCCAATTCCGACTTCTCCCCCACTACCTTCCCAAAAATAGAATCCGGAACAGATTCCAACGATCCGAGAAAGAACGAACTCGGGTCGGATCCTCTAGGGGACTGTTGTTTCAGATAGTCTTTGAATGCTTTGAAAGAGAAAGGGCTTAAGGTTTGGTTACCTTTGTCCTGCAATCTAAACCGGTTATTGGGCCCCGGTGGCTGCTCGGTTACGAAGGGCGATCGAAGTTGTCGTAAACTCTTGCAGATGTTTTCAAAGGGAAGCCGTCCGCATTTGGCATTTGAGGTGCCGGTGGTTCCGATTAGGTTGCTCTTATAGAGTTCTTAAAAGGAGTTAGGTTTTGGAGATGGAGAATTGGAGGATTCAGAAGGGAGAGGGGCGGATCGGCAGCGGAATTCGGTGAGGTTGTGGCGGATTTCTTCCAAGGAAGCGACTTGAGGATTTAGGAGAGGGAAATGGGGGAAATTGGGGTGGTGGACAGGGGATGAGCCTTCGAGTGGGTGGGTTTTGGCGGAGGCTCGCTTTGACGTTGCTAAAGTAAGAAGAAGTAGTAGTAGTAGTAGTAGAAGAAGAAGAGTCTTTGTCTAAGTTTTGTCATTAATGGAGGAGGAAGAAGAAGAGAAGAGGTGGAGGGTAGGGTTTATTAGGGTTTTGGGTTTCGATCTGAGTTGCAGAGCCATGGCCGTAACTCACCTAGGGCTTTGAAATTTTCCAACAGAAAACGGAATCCTTCTCCCTTTCAGGAAATGGAAATGTAGGGATCTTAATGGGCCGGTTTCAGGTCTGGTTGATTATAATTCGACCTCTTGGAGTAAGTAATCGGCCTAATTTCTTAATGGGTCAGGTGGACTCGACCCATTTATGATTCGGCCTAGTTACCCTAGCTCATGCCTAGCCTATGGTGACCCGGGTGTGGTCCGGCCGCTATCCAAGCCGAAAATTTTTATATAGAAAAACCCATTTGATCGATTGGGCCGGATCCAAACCAGGCTTGGACGATTAATATGTTTAATCGGGCTTTTTAAACTAGCCCACAACTTTGTTTGAACAAAGCCGATCTGTTGTTTGCATTTTTCCTCCTATTGTTGTGTAAGCAAGGGGTTATGGGCAATGATAAAAAATTCAGGTTTTGTTTCGGTTTCGAGCTGGTCCAATTTCGGCGAAAAATTACATAAGTGACCGAAATTATCCGAAATTTTGAACCATAGTTGTGGGGTCCCTTACTATTTAGGCAAAAGATATACCAAAAAGTTACGCCTCTCGGGAGCTTACATAAAAAGCGGCTCATAAATGAATACGATTATACAGAAAAATAGAAGTCGAGATATAATTGATCGGGATTATGACTTGTACATTAAAAAAAAAATGCACATGATCTTCTCTGCATGACACAAGTCACGTCTAGAAGCGCATCTAGATATGATGAAAAAATCATGAGGCATCAAAGAAATGCATCTAGACATGATGACAAAACCACGAGACATCAAAAGATGATGGGAAATCAATCACTTCAAAAAAAAAAAAACCTTTTTGCCTCGTTCGACAAATGCTACAAAAAGTCTTGATAAATGCCACAAATAAGAATCGCGACACTTTATCCAAACGTCAGGAATACGTGTCATACTAGTTATTTGCAGCATTCGTGGCGGTGTTTAGTAAACGCTGCTAAACGATCTCAAGCACGTTATGGAAAACATTGACAAATGTCGTCTAAATTGTTTCTGAGGTGCTTATAAACACCACAAAACACGATTTAAACATGTTGCTAGATCTATTTGCAACATTTTTACGTAACGCAACCAATAGTGTACTCGAAAGGGTTTAGAGGCATTTTTGGATGTTTCATCGCTAAAAAAAATTCTTTAATTTTATAAATATTTAAAAATTTTACCTATATCATACATGTTTTTAAAAAATTCACATCCTAACGAACAAAATAATTATTCATCCGCAATCACACATTATTCAGTCCCGAAAAAAAAAATACAATAACAGCTATGATATACGCTAAATAAATATGCCATGCAGGCCTATCTCTGATCGTATTCTGAACAATTTGTAGCTGCCTATATCATTTTCTATTGACATAAATTATCCTAATACTCAATAGGATTTAACACAATGTAATGTGAACACGTTAGCAATTTGGTTGATCAATGAAATAATAATGAAAAAAAATATAAATGCATTAACATATATGAAAATGTAATGTGAAAAGAGAGCTCCTATTCTCCGAAAGATATGATATTGTTCATATCTCTGAATCAAAAATCTGCTACATACTATATGAAATTTATTTGCATTTGCCATTATAGTTTCTAATAAATAATATCATAAACCACTCACTGGACGATTTATTTGCAGTGGAATCCAACGACATATTTAGCTTCACCAGACTCTCCCTCGGTTCCTTAAAAGAACCGTCGCCAATCCTTGACAACATCTCCTTCAACTTCGCTGACCTCTTATTCAACTCTCCAAAAGAAAATCAGTTCTTATCGCCCTTCCCAGCACCAGGACATAACATCTGAAGCTTATCCCCCAACTCTCTATAACTATACACTTTCAAAAACTCCGTATTCATCCCCTACGCCTCCGATTCTGACTTTTCCCCCACTTCCTTCCAAAAAATAGAATCCGAAACAGATTCCATCGGTCTGAGAAAGAACGAATTTTGGTCGGATCCTCCAGGGGGATGCTGTTTCAGATCGTCTTTGAATGATTTGGAAGAGAAAGGGCTTAAGGTTTGGTTACTTTTGTCCGACTATCTGAATCAGTGATTGGGCCCTGGCGGCTGTTCAATTACGGAGGGCGATCGAAGTTGTCGAAAACTCTCACGGATGCTCAAGGTTTGGTTACCTTTGTCCGGCTGTTTGGTTACCTTTGTTTGATTACACATGGCATGCATCTCAAAATTTGAACCTGATCATCATGCACCATCAATCATAGTTAATATTCACTTTTTAGGATCTATGCCACATGGAATCAAGATCTGACCATCTGATGGCAGGCAATCATAGTAAGATCTTTTGTTTGAAAGATTGGGATGAAAAATGGTCTCTATTATCCCATTCATAGCAATCAATGGTTTTTTATTAGGGGTGAAAGTTCTTGTATTTGAAATCGAACTAAATTCGAAATTTTTGATTTTCTCTTAGATTTAGTCAAAAACAAAATTGAATTGAAACAAATCTTCAGTTTTGATTTATTTTTATTTTCTAAAACATAATTGAACCAAAACCCAAAAATTTTGATTTTTTTAATTCAATTTTGGTTGGGTTTTACGTTTTTCTTCCTATTTGTATTTTTGAGCTATTTTTTCAATTTTTGTAAGTTTTTTGGTTTTCTAATCCCAGTTCAGCTCAGTTCAGTCCAGATCAGTTTTTGGGCGGGTTCGGTTAGCTCGGATTTCGGGTCAAAATTTTCACATCTACGCTTTTTATTTTGTTTAACTGCGGTGGCTGTAACATTACGTGGTGCGGCAGTAACACCTGCCTTTTTTTTAACTCTCTCACCAGTCTCACGCATCGAAGCCCTCTCAACTCCCCAACGAGAAACAAATGACGTGTCTCTCTCTCTCTCTTCCCTTTCTCTCTCTCCTTTCTCTCTCCTCTTTTACATTAGGTAAGAAAATCGTTTGGATTCGAAATCTGAACCCTACCCGATCGTCTATCGCTCCCCAAACGCATCTCTTCATCTCTCCCAAACGCTTCCTCTTTTTCTCTCTCAAATCCTCACCCATTCCTCTCTTCTGCCCTCCCAAATCCTCTTTCTTCTTCTTCTTCTTCTGCATGTTTATTATAACCCTAAACCCCTCTTTCAACCCAGATCTGCATCGATTTCTTCTCTCTTTGAAAAAAACGTTTTTCGAGGACCAAATATACGAGAAGACGAAGGAAGGCGTTCGAAGAAAAGAGGTACTTTAAGTTGTTTATTTGCTCTGATTTTTTATTTAAATTTATATTTGATCTTTTTTTTTTTAAATTTCTTAGATAGATCTATATTTTTTTTAATTATTTTTTCCCTCTTAAATTCCGGTTTTTATAGGATCTAATTACTATCTGATTGATTTCCAACCAAATTCTCTGAATTTATTAACGGTATTTAGTTCGCATAAATAAGAATATAGCTCAAAGGTGTTCGAGAATCCGTAACCGTCCATAAGAGGGATTTCGAGCGCATCGAATCCTTTAAAAAAAACTAAGAGTCTCAAATCCAGATTACAAAGTAGTCTTTGCACTAGCTTTCCACCGTTGGATCTAGTGTTCAACCGAGTGGACCTCAACACAGTCCTTTAGATCGATCTTATTTTGACGCACAGCCCACTCTGGGCGGCTCTCACTCACTACCCCATCCCATTGGGGCTCCGAGGTAGCCCTTTCTTCGGGTCACCCCTTCTAGGAGTCTACCCATTTTTTTGGCAGCTTTCACTCTAATATTTGTGCTCCTCTTTGGAGCCCAGCTCAAGGATCAAAATATCGGCCAAAACTTTGGCTTCGGGCATGACTGAAACCAAAAATTTGGACCGAAAACCGATAACTTGGCCGAAATTTCGGCTAATAATTTCAATCCATACAAAATATGACCGATATTTCGGTCCACTTCTGCCGAAATTTTGATCCTTGGCCCAGGTAACCCTTTTCTAAAGTTCCCCTTGGGTGACTTAAACGTGAGATGTGGTGCTACCTCTGATACCATTTGTTAAGGTCATAACCAGTAACTCTAGAAATGCCAAAGTGTTAATGGAGTGAAAAGTTAATCCCTTATTACTTTCGAGTCATAACCATAGATTAAATATCGTCTGGAATCTCAATTTATCGCCGGTAAGACTTCGGTTTTGGCCCGCTCCGGCTACTGGAAATTTGACAGGAAGTCTTCAAAGTGACAGAAACCAAAATCCCACCCGCAATAAATTGGGATTTCAGACGATATTTTGATCCATAGTTATAGCACATTGGAGCATGGCATGCTTACCGTGTCCGACTGTGAGCGCTACCCAAAGCCCTGGGGCGCACAGTTCTCTGCCTGCGGCATGCCTTCTACGGCGACGGACAATGGGCAGCTGCGCACCGTATACAAACTTCTCTCATTGGGTCCGCACTAGGTCTACGGCCCTGTACCGAATGGGCAAATTCTGGAGCTCATGAAACGCTGTCCTAAAGTTTTGTCCGAGCTGCAGGTGCATGACTGACCTGCGCTGCAGATCCGGCACCAAATATCAATACTTCACTTGTTAGCAGTAAATGTCAACTGTGGAGCTGAGCTCTCGGAGTTGGGCTGAGGCAGGCCCAGACCTTGTAGGGCGCAACAGCCTAACCCCACCACCAAATTATAAACTCATAGGAGCTGATCACTGAGATTGGTAAACTATAAACTCATAGGAGCTGATCACTGAGATTGGTTAACTATAAACTCATAGGAGCTGGTAGACTGGTGGTAAACTTAGGGTGCTAGATTGTTTGTTCCAATATCCATCCATAGGTAGAAGACGGAATTTTGCCTTTAGAGATCAAAATAGGGAACCATTCTTGAATTCCCAGTCATTAGTTGCAAGGATCAAAAATTCGGATTTTGTTTTGGTGTCGGTAATGACTCCAACCGAAACTTCGGCCAAAATCTCCCCCACAGTACATTGAGAACCGAGATTTAGGATTTCGGTTTCGGTTTTGGTGGGACCAAAACGGAAACATTCAGATTTGGGCCGAAATTTTGAACCATGATTAGTTGTGTAAAGAGCTTGCTCAAATTTTACACAATTTCTTTTGAAAGGGTACACTTTTATTAACACCCGCCGAATCTTTGAGGGCATCTATGCAAAAAGATGGAGATCATTTTTTTTGCCCAAATCTTTTATATAATGGATTTTGAGGTTATGGGTATACCATCAAACAATCCATTTTTTATTTCATATGGCAGACATCTCAAAAAAGTCATTGAAAATCCAATTGACACATCATCCTAAAATGTGATTTCCAAGTGACTTTTTGGGATGTGTGTCTCATGAAACCAAAAGCTGATTGTATGATGTTATGATCATGATGTTAAGACCAATTGTACGAAAGATTAAGGTGAAAAACAATCTCCATCGTATGATTCAAAGCAGTCAATAATTTTTAACGGAGGTGCAATTAAGGTACCTTTCTAGAAAGATTTTGGAGTTTGGGTATTTTTAAATTCACCCGCCTAATCCATGAGTTCATCACCCACCCTTTTGGATATCTTTTTTTGTTCCAATCTTTTAGAAGATGGATCTCGAGATCGTCGCATACCATTAGATGGTCAGCTTTCTATATCACGTGACACACATCCAGAAAAATGATCTTTACATCGCGTGGAATTCATTACACTCAAACCTGATTTTAAGGTCACTTTTTTACCTAATGTGTGTCACGTCAAATAAAAAAATTGACCATTTCATAATACGCCTTTGATCTCGAGATCCATCGTGTGTGGATCTCGAGATCAATAAAGCATCTAAACCATTGCTCATATCTACTTTTTGTTAATATGCGAATTGGTAGATGCTGAGTTGATCCCAAGAAAGCGTGTGTGGCATGCCAACGTGCATAGAGGAAGGACCGACGGTCCTTTCGGATTATTTTTTATTTATTTATTTATTTATTTTTTTTCAAATTGTTTCTACTAAGTCATCGCCACGGTAGCATACCCCACGTCTTCTTAGAGTGTTGTATGCCAACTTAGCATTTTCGTTCGCATATAAACGGCAGGTGAAAGTCGAGGTTTAGTTGATAAACCTATCTAACCTTTGGGTGCCTATTAGATAAGAGCAATAGTTTAAAGGAAAAGTTACGATGTTATTTTGGATTTTACTCAAGATTAGGAGAGAGAAATTGACTTTTTTTTTTAATTGAAAATTATACAAAGGATGCAGTCCGTGCACTGCACGGCCCAACCTCTGCATCGTTCAGCGCGCGAAATGAAGATGCGCACGCACTTAGAGGTTGTCACGTCTCTCCTGACCGTGCTGCCAATGCACTGTTGACGCGTGCGGTGCCATAGAACGCCGTGCACCAAATACCATCTCTTTACAGAAGAAAAGGAGTTCAAGACACCTTGCGTGGGCCACACATGGCACTAAGACATGCGCACTATCCGTGGTCACTTTTGTGGTGAAGTCTGGCCCACACTATGGTAACAACTCTTAAATAGGGCTCTCAATGGGCCGGATTGATGGGATCGAAAATGGCCCAATCCAACCCTGGCCTTGAAGCATGGAGTTCTGGCCCAGTTACCGGACCAAAATGTATTTGGCCCAACCCGACCCTTCTACAGGGCTGGGCAGGTCACATAATTGCTTTCAACAAAAAAAAAAAAAAAATAGAAAATAAAAATTATAGTTTTGTTTGCGTTAAATTTAATTTTTTCACAACTATTTAAAAAGTGACTTGATAATTAATATGTATTCTCAACAACGTGATTTAAAATTGTGCCCAAGTGTTTTATTGCAATTGGATTGTATAATTTATATTATATAGAGGCTTAGAAATTTACCTTCTCTTACATATTTTTTCAGCAAATATCAAGTGAGTGGGGTGACGAAAGAGGCATTAGCCCAGTTCGTACCCTCCCTCTATTGTGAGGGAGGAGGTCGTGGGTTCAATACTTGTCCTTCATGTTTCCAATCCTTGTCTTTACAAGGTGTGGGTTGGGTTCTGTTAGTTAACCCTCATCACTCTAGTTGGTGCTCTCTCATGTTGCTCCCCAACTGTCATATGTATATGCATGCCTGTTTCTTAATTCTCGAGGTTGTCTCGGTTTAAAAATGACAGTATCAAAATAATAATAATAATAATAAAAAAGTAAATAAATAATCAAGTGAGTGGGGCGATTTAATAGAAATACTTGGGTCATTTAACTGCCCAAAGTATTAAACCGAGTTAACGGTCCGGGCCTAAATATCCTATGTGATATGTATATATATATATATATATATATATATATATATATATATATATATATAACCTGGGCCACATTTTGAGCTTGGATCCAAACCTAGCTTAGAGTAATCTGGGTCGGAGCATGTTTGGCCCGGTCCAGTCCTGGGCCGGGTTTGCACCTAAAAAAAGCTTCTATTTCTCAGGCTGGGTGCGCGCCAAAATTCGGATCGGATCCATTGGGAGCCCTATTCTTAAATGCCATATTGCAGGGGCCATCATGCACTGCAAGGATCGACTGCATTGTGGTCAAAAGTTGGACTTTCACACTTTTCATCAAATAGACGTCGATGCAAAGTTGTTAGGGGGTTAAATCAACTGTGCCCAGCCCAAAAATAAAATCAAAGGGAATGAATGCCGTGAAACCTTAAAACCCTACACACCTTTTGAAATTCACCTGAAATCAACTGAAATAAACGTAATAAAAACCCCATCCGAAATCCACTGGAAACTCTCATAAAACCCATGGAGCCCTCTGGAATCCAACTCATGAAACTTATTAACTTCATGGTTAAAATCGGGGAATTAGTAGTGCTTTGGCTATATGACCGAGTGAGTGCATATTTTATGAAAAATACTAAAAAAATAATTGTGTATGAATACAATTTCTCAACTAATAAGTGGGTGCAAATAAAAGGTGTATCGAAAATTTTATGAGCCTACGTAAAAGGGGCGGTTAAGTCCTTGTACCTTTGGGCTTGCCGGTTTGCCAATTGAGATAACCCGTGCACTGGACCGTGAACCGTATTCCAGCTTATAAAATGATGACGGTACATTTATTTGCAGCTACCAAATCTTTGGGGATTCATGATGATAATAATTATTGACTGCTTTGATTCAGACGATAGAGATCATTTACCAACCCAACCTTGCATACAGTGGATCTTGAGATCATGAGGGTACCATCAAATGGTCAGTTTTTTAGTTCACATGGCAAACACTTCAAGTTATAAAAAATCCACGCTTTAGTGTGGTGTGCCACATGATTTTCCAGTTGCTTATTTTAAACGGACCTGTCTTGTTGTACTCATTTGATCTCCATATCCATTGTGCCAAAGATTGAGACAACAATCTCCATCGTTTGATTCAAAGTAGTCAGATGTCCTCAAATGTTAAAGGTTCCTGAGATCTGCTTCAGCAATCACTCTAAGACGATATGGTATGAGATACACGAGCCTGCGCGGGTCAGTTGGCCTCTAAAACTAGTCAAATCTTAGGGGGTACACATATATTTAAAACTTCAAATTTCTGAAGTATGCATTTGACCTGATACATATTGGTGGAAGATGTTGACCCAAGGAGACTCAACCCCTTTACTTGTGTACCGAATACGGATTCGTATATGGTTTATAGCGGTTTAAATTCCCCCGTGTACCAAACACTAGCTTATGTTCGGAGTTGGTTTTAGGTGCACCACTGGTTAGATTGTGCAGTATCAAACTAGAGTGCTCGCTTGGATTTACAGAGATTTTGAAGCTTCTAAATCTGTGAAGTCAGCTTTTGACCATCTTAGCACATGGTCAATGGCCGGTTATCCACTCCAATTTTAAGAGATCAGACAGCAGTGCAATTCGTGGGTCAATCTCATCCTACCAACAAGGTGAAAAGTGGACTTTCACCGTTCAGCATAACTCTGCCGGTGAGTTGGTATTGGGTGCACGACCTGTCATATGCACTATGTGCAAAGGAGTCTTAAAACTGTGTCTCATCTCAAAGCCAAGGATCAAAATTTCGGCCGAAGCTATCGATTTCGGTGGGATCAAAACCAAAATGATAATTTACATTTTTGGTAGTTTTTGGCTATATTAAAGTTTTCGGCTAAAATTCAAAATTTTGATTTTAGTCCCCTCACCAAAATGAAAATTAAAATTTTGATCCTTGCTCAAAGCAATACATGATAGGCTACCGTGCAGCAGTGCATGGGGTTGTGTATCAAATTTTGATTTCAGTTCCCTTGGAAATCAAAATGAAAATTGAAATTTTGATCCTTGCTCAAAGCAATATATGATAGGCTACTGTGCAGCAGTGCATGGGGTTGTGTATCAAATTTGGGCTAATGGCCCGTTGAAGACAATGAATCGTGTCTTGTGTGCAGTAACTGGACTTTGAGACAAATATAAAATTTAAAGGTTATAGATATTCTGCATGTCTCAAAGTTCAAATTTATGCACAATTGATATGCTCTTCCCGCCTTATCTAGGATCGGCCTTTTTAATGTTTTTCCGTACTTTTTTATCAAAATACCCCCTAAATTAAATTAATTATTAGAATTTTTTTTAAAGGGGATTTAATTAAAACGTTATTCAATCAAATTTTAATAACAAAAATGAATTCATTTTTAATGAAATAACCTTCATCCAACATTTGACTTATTTGACAACATTTGATTAATCTTTAATACAATACATAAAATACAAAAACTTAGGATTACATTATTTATTTGACAACATTTGATTATAATAATTTTTTAAATACTAACTAAGATAAGTCATGTGTTGCCGATTGAGTGGTAGCTTGGTTGATATCCTTCCTCTTTTGTGGGGCATGAGGTCGTAGTTTCTATACTCCACGTCAAGGATCAAAAATTCTAATTTCATTTCAGTTTTGGGTTGGATCAAAATCAAAAATTTGAATTTCGGCCAAAATTTTCAATCTCATACATTTTGAGCCGAATTTATGGGTTTTCGGTTTTGTTTCGGCTGAAATTTTTAACCATGTTTGTTTCCTCCCTCATAGTAACAAGAACTCTCTTACTCTCTACGACATCTAAGGCACATCTAGGTTGTTTATACCATATGTTATTATAAATAATAAATAATAAAAAAAAATTACCCGTGTGTTGTGGTAAGGTATTAAAATTGGTATCGGTTTGTTCAGGCCGATACGTATCGGTCGATTTTGTGGAAAAAAAAATAAATCAATGTCTATCAAAATCGAGACGTATCGGCCAATACCCGATACGTATTGGTTTGGTCGAAAACTAATACGTAGCAGTGTAGACCGATCTTTTATACCTTGTGTTGTGGTTAGGTCCAATTGGCCGGAGTGTAAAATTGCGTTCAAATGTCGATGAAACCGTTGGATCTGAAAATCGCAACTTATGAAACTAAAGTCAAGATTTCCTTCCATCGAATGGTTCCAAAATTTGTTGAACCGCCATTTATAGTACTAACAGTTGGACCAAAACCCTACCCGTTAAACAAACAACCTTAAATTTTGATCATTGAAAACAACTTTCATCCAACAACATTTAATTGCTTGATATTAATTAACCCTAAAAATAAACAAACTTAGCTCCAAATCATGTTTTTGTAGCTGAGTTTAGGTATTGAGATGCGTGCATACTTTAAGAGCACGGAGTCTGCGTGCATCTCCCCATGGCGCCTCTGCCGTGCGGGGGTCGGGTTGCTCGTCACCTAATGCCACCTTTTTTTCTCAGATTTTTTTATTAGCCAGTTGGTAAGTTTTGAACGGGCCGTGTACCTAATCCACCCTCTTTTTTTTATAGTTAGGTGCCTGAGTCAATCGTGCACCGCTAAACCGGTTACCAGCTTTTGACTTTTGCAATTGGCGTAGAGGCGTAACCGGTTTACCTTGTCACCCGGTCATCTTCTTTTTAATATCGGGTATCGTGCGCCGATAGTAGACGAGCTGTACGGTTGTGGTTATTTATCTTTTAAAAATAATAACAATTAATAAAATAAAAATATCAGCAACATCTCTCTCAGGCCTTGTTGAAGATCTTCTTTCTCTCTCTCTCTCTCTTCTTTCTCTCTCCTCCCTCTCCCTCTCCCTCTCTCTCTCTCTCTCTCTCTCTCTCTCTCTCTCTCTCTCTCTTACAGCTCTGATATTGAATTTTAGAGAACCTCTTCTCTGTTACAGGTTATTATACTGAAACTCTCCACCATCAAAGAGTTATCAAGCTCTGTTAATAAAGGTGATCAAGAACCGTCAATGGGTCCTCTTTCTTTTTCCTTTTTCTCCTTTTTCTTTTGAGATTTGGCTCTCTTCAGAGGCATCATGAGGTTATCGAGGTAGAAGGGTATTATTTTGACTGAATTTGGTGCTAAGCTTTATGTGATATTTGGATGCTTAATACATTTTTGTCACAAAATTCTCTGAATTAATCAAAAGTTTAGAAAAAAATTAAGGTCTTTTTGCTGAATATTCGCTTGATTCGTCGATTCTCTAAATTTTTCACGATTTTTTTCTAATTTTTATCATTGTGATACATGCTTTAATCATACTTGGTATTGTCTTTTTTTATAATTTTATGTTGTTAATGGATGTGGATTATATAATACACTGACTTTACTATTGAAAGACATCGCCTTGTAATTTTAAATAGGTTAACATATATTTTTGTATATGTTAATGATTTATTATTAATCTTATAATCCCTGAATTTTTTTCAAATATTTCCCCGAATCTTCCCCAAATTTATCTAAACTAAACCAAACTGACACCCCACTGAATAATTGCTGAACCCAAACTTGGTTACTATGAGCAAGGTTTAAAAACTCGGTTCTCCAGTATGTATCGGACTATGTGTATCGGTTTCGTACCATAAGTTGATATGTATCTGCCGATACATTCCATGTATAGACCCGGTGACCTCCTAAACAGAAATGTATCAGGTGATAGTATCAGTTTCGTACGGAATTTTGAACCATGACTCACCATATCTCAGTGCTCTCTACTGTTTTCCTTTTTATATTGCCTTTGTACTACTCAACACCACCATCATCTGATTACTTTATATTGTTGCAATTGTGTACTTTATTGCAAATATTTATCTATTTTGCAGAAATTTGTTACAATAGTATTACTACCATGGAGACCATGGAGATTACAAACCCAGAAGATGGAAACGAATCGCTGGGAGACGAGGGTTTATGTTGTGTGGTAGTAGATGGAGAGCCTTGTGTGAATGATGCTGAGGCCGAGGAACATGAAATTGTCGAAAGTTCGGCTAGGGATGATGAGATCGATAGGTATGAAGAAGGGGTAGTAGTAGAACCATATGTGGGTATGCAATTTGAATCGTTGGAGGCTGCGAAAGCATTCTACAATGAGTATGCTCAGCGGACGGGTTTTACCGTCCGTACCGGCCGATCGGAACGTTCAAAGCGTGTCGGCGAATTCATTTCGAAGCAGTTCGTCTGCTCCAAAGAGGGGTTCCCTGATCGGAAAAATAAACTTATGCCGATGAAGCCGACCCTGAGGGAAGGGTGCAAAGCAATGATTATGATAAAGAAAAGAGATACGAAGTGGGTTGTTACGAGATTTGAGATAAACCATAATCATCAACTTATGAGTACACCGAGAGAGCTTTGTCTCGTGTCACATAGAGATGTATCTAGTACCGTAGGAAATGAGGTAGACAGGTACGAAGAAGGTGTAATGGTAGAACCGTACGTGGGTATGCAGTTTGAGACTGTGGATGATGCGAAGGCGTGTTATTGTAATTATGCACGGCATTTGGGTTTTAATGTTCGGATCGGTCGTTCAGAACGATCGAAGCGTGTTGGTGAAATCATATCGAAAGAGTTTTTGTGCTCAAAAGAGGGTTTCCGTCGTAAGAAGCATCTAGATAGGGTGAATAGAATTATGCCCATGAAGCCAATAACACGAGAAGGGTGCAACGCGATGATTATGGTAAAGAAACGAGAGGAGAAGTGGGTCGTAACAAAATTTGAGAAAACCCATAGTCATCAACTCATGGGTCTACAAAAAGAGTCTTTTGTTCCATTCGAGAGACACGTGTCGAGTACTGCAAAAGACCTTATGACTGCATACCAAGGGGCGGAAATTTCACCGTCTAATATGTGTTCGGTGTTTACGGAAGAAGCTGGTGGGATCAACAACGTTGATTTCACCATTCAAGATTGCGATAATTGTTTGGGCACGGTTCGAGAAAAGGTACTTGAAAAGGGGGATGCTCAATCCGTCCTCGATTATTTCAAGCGGATGCAAGCAGATAATCCGGCCTTCTTCTATGCAATTCAAGTTGACGAGGAAGAGCGGATGACTAATTTTTTTTGGGTTGATGCGAGGTCGAGGATGTCTTACAAATACTTCGGTGATGTGGTTTCTTTCGATACGACATATCGGAAAAATCGATACCAAATGGCGTTTGCTCCATTCACGGGAGTGAACCATCACCAACAACCTGTGTTACTTGGCTGTGCACTCCTTTTAGACGAATCCGAAGCTTCATTTGTTTGGTTATTTAAGACATGGCTCGTAGCAATGTCTGGACGGCAACCGACCTCAATAATTACAGACCAAGATGAAGCAATCGTTACGGCAGTTTCCCGAGTATTCCCTGAGAGCCGTCATCGGCTATGCATGTGGCACATCAAGAGCGAAGTCCCGAAGAAGCTGGATCATGTGTTTAACACACATGTCACTTTTCAAGGAGACTTCAGTAATTGCATCGATCTGGCTGAGACAATTGATGAGTTTGAATCATCTTGGAGATCGCTTGTAGAAAAATATGACCTCGGGGATAATGAGTGGCTTCAATCAGTGCACAATATTCGTGAGAAATGGGTTCCGGCATACTTACGAGACACGTTCTTTGGTGGAATGTCGACAACCGATAGGAGTGAAAGTTTGAACTTGTATTTTGATGGGCATGTGAATCAAAACACGACGCTACAAGAATTCGTTACACAGTACGATAAAGCCCTAGACTATTTTTACAGTAAAGAGTATGAAGAAGATTTCAAAACAATATACACCAAGTCGACTATGAAGACGCCATTGCTCATGGAAGAACAAATGGCCGAAATCTACACGAGATCACTGTTTGCGAAATTTCAGGAGGAATTGTGCGCGAGCCTACGGTATATTGCAATTATAACAAACGATGATGGACTGCTTAGATGCTATCGGGTGACAAAATTCGGAGAGGAAAGATCACATACTGTTTCGCTCAATTTATCTCAAACAAAAGTAACGTGTTCGTGTCAGATGTTTGAGTTTATGGGCATTCTTTGCAGGCATGCGCTTATAGTATTGAGACTGATAAACATTTTGATACTACCGTCCGATTATATATTGGATCGATGGACTAGAAATGCTAAAAGCGGGGCTGTTTACGATGAGTGCGGAAACGTGATGCTATCGGATTGTCAAGAATCGAGTACCTTGAGATATAACGATTTGTTCCGCCAGGCAATTGAATATGCGGCAGAAGGGGCAATGTCTGTAGAGACCTACAAAGTGGCATGCAGTGCCTTACGAAGGTCCTTCGTAGAAGTCCGTAATGAGAAACAGAGGGTTGCCCAGCTTTGCACTCCGTCTAGTGGGGTTATTCAGGAAGATAACATTGTCCGGAACGGGATTCAAGCGGAGACGTCTACGAACCAGATAGCTTTTTGTGATCCTCGATGTGTCACCTCAAAAGGTCGTCGCAAAGCCCCCATATTGAATGGCAGTTTGGAGAAGAGCCAAAAGAAAATCAAGAAGAACACTACTCAGGGTTCAATAATAGATGATTCCAGCAATGATCCTCCGAGTTCTCAGTTTTATCTTAATGGCCTCTTCGTGCCTTCTTCAGAGTAAGATTTACTATTGAAAAGTATTTCCAATTTCTTACGTTATGATTTTATTGCCCTCATGAATTCTAACGTATTATATACTTTCCATCAATTGTTATAGGAACTTGTAGAAGCCTCAGTTTGTCGCTCAGGCATTGATAAAGTGGTACGAATCATATCCCAGACAGATACTTCAATCCTTATAGAATTCCTAATTGTCATTTGAGAAAGTTTGTAGAACATGAACAGCAGCTGTACTATCAACTATGCACAGTCACAAAAAACTGCATTTTTTTGAAGAAAAAAACCCGTATAAAATGCATTTTTCCACGAAACATATAGAAAGCCTTATATTTTTCCCGCATTTTCAGTTGTTTACCTTTTTCTCTGAATTTTCCCTTAACGTATTCTTCTCGTACCCCGTCTTTTTCCCCTTTCTTTTGCTGTACTTTCCGTTTTTTCCGAATTTTTCCCTTGCCGTTTTATTCCCGCACTCCATCTTTGTGACTATGATATGAAGTATGAACAAATAGACTTAGTATAAGGTACCCAGCTGAAGTGCCAGAGGCGGCAATCTCAAACTGAAGAACTTTGCTTATGTGCTGATATATTTGACACCAAATCAGTAAAAGGTGAAAAGTGAACTGACACTGATTTATGTGCTCACAAATAGCTGTGGCTCCCGAGGGTTGACCGTATGGACAAAAGGAGATTGACCCAAGTGCTGCCACTGGCGCTCGGGTCGTGTATCTAATACCAGCTCAAATAAATATACCATACTCTAGCCTTCCTCATGGATTTCTTGATGTTTACAACATAGGTGGTTGGCACCGTCATCCACTAGTTTGATTAATGTTTTGTTTTTAAACTATTTCAGGTTAATGATGGTTGTATGGATTTGTACGTAAAAGTTTCAAGGGTTTGAATTTTCGATACAACAGGTGCTCATGATGTACAATTATTGAGAGAATTCATCTTCTGAGAATTTAATTTCGGGTAGGCTAACTTTGTATATTTCGTTTTGAATGCCAACTATATATGAGTATGATTATGGTCGTGATCATTGACAATATTTTGGTAATTTATACATTTACATAGGAAATTGAGATGTTACTTGTCATCATGTTTCTCTTTCTTCTGCTCTCTATCCAGTCCTTAACACAACTGCAGGGATTTTTTACCAAAACATCGCCCAAAATCAAACTCATGACCAAAAAAATATAATTTTCAAAATAGGGTAAAGGTAAACCTGGTACCATGGACCAGGTAACTTACCAGTCCCACACTAATTTGTAGCCACGTGGCACCAATCATTTGGTCGGATGCTATGAATAGGAGCGTTGATGATCACAATTATTTGGTGAAAAAAGTTAGATAAAAAATATAAAACCATGCCGTCAAAAGAGTCAATTGCACGTAAAATGAACGGTAAAATCACATTTGGTTTTACCGTTCGTTCCTCACCACGGTGACGCCATTGATTGTGCATATTTATGTTTATTATTTTTAACTTTTTTCCACAATAATTATGATCATCGAGTCACTCCTATCCATGACACCCGATCATCAGATTGGGTGCCACGTGGCTGCAAATTAGTGTGGGACCAGGTAAGTTACGTGGTCCATGGTACCAGGCTACATTTACCCTCCAAAATATTACCAAAACATGCCTACAAAGGTCATACACTGGTCAAATAAGGGATCGGACGGTCTACTAAGAGACCAGCTAGTCTACTAAAAGACTGATCAATCTCTTAGTCACCCTGTATGTGTACACAGGTCAAATAAGAGACCGGGCGGTCTACTAAGAGGCCAATTAGTCTCCTAAAAGACTTTTCAGTTTTTTGGTCCACCTGTGTACGATTCATGTAGATATGTTTTGAAAATTGGATTTTTTTTTTTTTTCTTTTGTAATAAATTTGGTTTTGGGACATGATTTGGTAGAAAGCCCTACCCGATAACGATAGAACTCCCAGTTCCTATACTGCTACCATCATAATATCATATAGATGCATAGTTTCTCCCTTGAGTTGAAGATTTCAATAAACTGTATAATTGATCACTTCTATACTGTTCGGATGCGTGTTCTTTAGCTAAAGTAATGGAATGGCGGGATGCTTCGGTGGTTACTGAATACGTTGAATAGAGGGACATCTTGACTACTACTCTTAGCTATTGCCCATGCTCAATATAGTGAATTTGAAGATTTACATGTTGATCATGAATTGTGTTTTATTTTCAGTTTTACTTTATTTCTGAAGTAGTAAGATATTTAGCAGTTAATTACAGTTTGTTGGAGGAAGTCCCTTTCAGGTGTAACCATCAGGTTTTGTATCTCATTCTTTTTAGGTTAATATATCTTCTTTCTTTTGTTGGAGGAAGTCCCTTTCAGGTGTAACCATCAGGTTTTGTATCTCTTTTTTCCAAGTCAGAAAAAAGAAAAAAAAGGTTCTCTTTCAGGTGTAACATATAAATTGTTGTAATTTTATCATTTACAGACAGGTTTCTTTAGAAATTGTATTTTTACGACATGCTCCTTTTAAATCTTATCATCATTTACAAAATTGAGTTTATAAAGTTAAAACAAATATTCATTGTATGCACCCAATTTTTCACATGGTCTGCTATGTGAATTAATCTGTTTAATAGCCACTTACCATAACTATGTAATGTACCATATACTCCTTTGAAATGACACATTAACAAGCTCCTTAAAGGCCGTACCCAGTGCACGAGGCTCCAGCCTTCAGCGGGGCCTGGGAAAGGTAGATGGTAGGCGGTGGCTTTACCCCCATTTTGAGGGTCTCGGAAAGGTAGATGGTAGGTGGCAGCTTTACCCCCATTTTGGAGAAGCTGATTACTGGAATTGAACCTGCGACCTATCGCTTTGGCCAACCAAGCTCCCACCTTTATTAAAAGCCCCCTTAAAAGATATAATACAGCTCCTCTTTCTTAGCATGGAAATCTTTTCCTGTATGCTGTCACACATGTGAGATCTGTTCTAAAACAGTTTCTGGGCTGAATCCAATTTAAAGAAGGAAAGGGGGAATCTGGGCTCTTGAACAAACTTAACACCCAGATTTGGGTGCCGTGTGGCATACAGACACACCCACACAAAAACAAAGTTTATAGGGGAAAAAAACCTAAAAGAATATTTATTCGCCTTCGCTCTAACGATGTTAAAATTAACAGTGAATCGATCTTGTCTTTTTTAAACCATTGATCCTTGAAGATAATGCTTTCATTTTATTTTTATTTATTTATTTTGGGCGGTAACGGATCGACTTTGCTCTCTAGTCTTTTGTGCTGTTTGAATAAATCATAATACCCATTTTGTTTATTAAATGTGGAAAGACTTTTAAAGCTCAAAAGCAGATGGCTTTGAGAAAGATTGAAGCTTCAGCAGAAGAGCTACTCCATCAATGGTGCCTCTAACTTTGCCTTCTGATCTATCAATTTGAGTTTCTACAGTTATCTTTTGCAACTTTTTGCATCAATATCAGTGAAAGATCAAAAGTTTCTTTGCTCATATTTAGCTGTGCACGGCCCCAAGTTTAACCATTTTATAGGGGGGTGACCTGGGCACCACAGTGCTCTGATGCAAGGGTCAGGTACCCAATACTGATTTGATATTTAGCAAGGATTAGGTACCCAACCCCTGCACCATGTCAATCTCCCTATATGAAGCTGGTCAAACCTCAGGACGCACATATTTATAATCGGCACACTTTGCGAAAATCTATGTTGGACTGATCCTCTGGACCCGGCCCATGCCAAGATTATATGTCTAACCTGATTTAAAAATTGGATCGGCGGACTGACAATCCTGACATATTAACAGCCCTATTTTTTTGACTTAGCAATGATTTTACACTAAGAGTCTCTTTGGATAGGAGATAAGAAAAGAAATGAAATATGTTAATTTCCTATACAAAGTTGTTGCTGAAAATAGTAGGAAAATTTAAAATTTTCTTTTCCATTGGGAGCCAACAAATCCTTTTAAAATAGGAGGATTTCATCGGAAATCTTTTGTCATTATGCTCCCTCTCTTTTTTTGTTGGGTAAGTACTCTCTCTCTCTCTTTCTCTCTCTCTCTCTCTATCTCTATCTTTTTTTATTGTGAATAAATTGAAATAAAAAATAATAGTAATAAAATTTTAAATTTTAAATTTTAAAAATAAAAAGATAAAATAATAAAAAAATAAAAAATAAGAAAAATAAAATAAAAATAAAAATAAAAATAGTTTGACCTTTAGTCAAACGTGTACAAAATTTATTTTTAGTCAAACTCGAAACATGCTTATAAATAGAGTCTACTATAACATAAATTTATATCGTATCAGTGTAATTTTTTTTCTGTCAAAGTTCGATTTTCTATAAAATGTTATAAATTTTAATTAGTGAAATATTATAATTAAAAATACTTATCATTATTTTAATTTATAACTTGAAAAATACATTACTTCATTTTTATTGGTTAAAGTTTGACTTTTGTTCAAATTTTGTTTTTAGTCAAAATTCGAGAAGTGTATCTGAACAGTAGATAGTGATTATTACTATCGTTATTTATATTTTGGTAATATAAATTTTTATTAGTCAAAGTTTGATATTTGGTCAAATTTTGACTTTATAACATAATTTAATTTATTACTTGGTAGTATATTACCAAATTTTATTTTACTTTTTTTTACGTTTGGTCAAAGTTTAACTTTTTAAAAAGTTGATATTTGGTCAAGCTTTTTACTAGTATAACCTAGCAATAGATACGAACACTGTTATGTTAATTTGTAGCTTGATGGTACATTGTAGAATTTTCAATTAGTCAAAGTTATAAATAAAAGGTCAAAGTTTGACCTTTTTTTTTAAATTGTATTTTCTTTCAAGTTTAAAACTTGAATTTTCTTTCAACATATAACCTTATAGTACATACTAGCATTTACTATGTAACTTTGTACTTTAGTCTTAAATTTTTTTATTAATCAAAATTTTACATTTGATTAAAGTTTGACTTTTATTAAAAGTAAATATTTGATCAAATTTTGATTAGTATAACCTAAGGATGTATATGAATACTGTTATGTTAATTTACAGTTGGACTTTTGTAACTTGGTACATTGCAAATTTTCTTAGTTAAAGATTGACTTTTATAAAAATTTAATTTCATTTCAACGTGTAAACTTATATTAGATACTAACATTTACAAGTTTATTATTTAGCTTTACATATCTTTATTAATTAAAATTTTAAGTTTAGTCAAAGTTTGACTTTTTATTTGAGTTATGTAACTTGGTAATAAATAGTGATTACTATGATATTAAATTGTAACGTAATAGAATAAAATGTGTTTATTTTGTGTGTATTGTGCACACCAAAGATGTTGCTCATCTTTCTCTTTCCTAATCTCTCTATCTAAATCTCTCTTATAATATATATTTTTTCTCTTTCTCTCTCATAACCTCTCACTACGTTTCTCTTTTAATTTCTGTCTTAATTTTTCTTTCCCCTGACCTCTCTCTTTTTCTCTCATAATTTCTCTCTCACGGAATCTCCCTCACAATAGAAAATTTGATTTATTGGGTGTGTGAGATGTATATTATCGATGGTGTTCATTTTCTATTTTCTATGTGCAGTTACTCAATCCAAACACCGAAAAACAATAAATTCCTATGAATTCTCAAAGAGATGAAATCCATTGGATTTACAAGTCATTTTCCTATATTTTCCAAAAAATTGCCAAACAGATCCTAAGATTGGCAAACAAGACCAGAGTTTGAATCCGTCCTTGAGGCCACCCTTGGGATTTATATCCATTGCTAACTTGGGGTACGCACATGCCCTTGAGAATAGTCGGGTGTTCTAAGAGGCCCGAATAACGAAGTTATCAAAAAATAAAAAACAATTGGCCAACAAAGGTTGACCAGTGCACCACCCTTTTTGTGTATGGGTCAAGCACAAAGATCCCGCAGTCTCCACCAACACAATTTTAGCATACTTCTTTATGGAAATTTAAACCCCTCATTTCCACCAAGGAGAGTTAAATTTGGATATTAAACACCAATTTAGCTTCACTCGAGCAAACACTATATTTTAGTTACTCCTTTCTTTAAGCAGAAATTTTATTTTAGCTACTCCTTTCTTTAAGGGCCTGTTTGGATAAAAACACAGAAAATATGGGAAAGTAAAATAATATTCATTTGTTTTCCCATAGATACCTAAGTTGTAGGAAATTATGGGATTCCATTGTTTCCTTTATTTTTTGTTGTTTGGATAACCACAATGCTAGTTGGGAAAACGTAGGATTAACCAAATCCTGTGTTTGGGTACATATACAAGAAATTATAAGAAAATAATGCATCCTAACAAAAAAAATAGTCATAATACACAAAGGATCATCCAAATTAAAAAAACAGCTGTAATATCATAAAAATGATCGATGAAAATGATCATCCACATAAATTATCCAAATAAAATATGGCATATCCACATGGAATATAAAAGGTCGTTGAAGACCAAAGTGAAAAATACATATCCACTAAGCAAATCAATGTGAAAAATATATCCACATGACTAAGAAGGCTTATCTTACTAAATATAAAAGAGGTGAAAAGAAAAAAAATGAAAATTATATGAATCAATTTCATGTAGAAGAGATGAAAGAAAAATAAAAAGTTAATAAATCAAGAAACTTCAATAAAATATAATAACGAAAAAAATGTAAGGACCATAACCGGCTTGAACGCACGGAGCCGATCCTAGACAAATATATAACCGTCAAAATGTGTATAAATAAGATTACAAATAAAAGGTTACAATTGGTTTAGATAACTATAATTGGTTGAGATAACTAATGGTAGTTATCAAATAAGATTCACTCTAATAAGACTAGCTGTTGAAGGGAAGGAAGAGTCTAAAGGCTCGAATGATAGAAAACCGAGGGAACGGAAAATACGAAGATAATTTTCGACCCGTCATATGTCATCCAAAAATATGAATCACGGTAATTTATTTGCTGCATGAGTTTTCCCTTATTTCCCTTGAAACTAAACAATTCGTAAAATATTATTTTGCATTCTTATTTGATTATATTTTATTGTGGAAAAAAAAATAAAGGAGAGAGAAAAAGCTTTATAGAAAGAAATAATATTTTATTATTTTACCTTTTGCTCTAGTAATAGTTCTAATAATAGTCCCTAAAATATTATTTTGCTCTAGTAATAGTTCAATTTAGCCCATAGTTATTTTTGTATGGTGCATTTTAATTGAATTGACTCTTCTCATCGTGATAGGAACCCTAATGTCACATGAGGGCCCTATTGCAACACAATGAGATGCTTACTATATTAGTCTCTAAATTTACTTTAGCCGTTTATTTTATTGGTGTTTGACTACTTTAATAAAGTCATAAAATAAGATCATGAGTTTGCCATTAGAAGGTCAAATGTTAATTTTATATAACATCACAATCACTTTTTGAGGTGTGTGCCATATGAAATTAACATCTGACCTTGACCTTCCTTTGGGCATTTAACCCCACCTGAGCCAAGGTTAGAGGCCTGACTTGATTTAAATATTGAATTGGGCGGGTCAGGCCACGGACCATCTTGGCCTGTTAAGAGCCCTACTTTTTTACTTGCAGTGATTTGGCACTAAAAACACCCGTGCATCTCTTAAGATTGGCAGATGGAGCTTGACTGGCTATTGCAAATGAAAATGGAGGTCATTTTTCTGCCTCATCTTCAAAAATGATCTTTAAATCATGGCTCATCTATTAAATGGTCAGATGTTGACTCCACATGGTACACATCAAATCAAATAAATGACCTTAGACCCCCTTCTCATGATACACCCATAATCAGTCATTTTTCAGTATTTATGATACACCCATAATCATTCAATTTTGAGTATTTATGCAACCTGAAATGAACACAATCTGATAGGTGAGTCATCATCTAAAGATCAATTGTGTGGCAGATTGGGCCAAAAAATGATCTCTATAGTCTGATTCAAGGCAGTCATCGGTTTCCAGGATTGAGTAACAAGAAAATTTTACTTTTTTGTATTTAATTATTATTAATATTTTCTATTTACAGTAGTTTTTCATGAATTTCACAGTTGGGTTATCACAAAAACAGCTTCAACTTATACTGATGGCTACCTGTCAAAATTTGTGGCTGTAACCCTGCAACTCCCCACCACACCATATGAAGCTTTTAACTCCATTGACTTTTACTGTGTTACTAACATCATAAAAGCCCAGCACGTTTTAAGTTAACTCATAAAAGCTTTTAACTCCATTGACTTTTACTGAATTACTAACTCCAAAATATTGTGGCTACAAATCTTATATATAAGGTCACAGGCATTGGCATTAGGTGGCAGGAAGCCACCACCAAAGGTAGTGCCCGACTATATATATATATATAAGATTAGAAGTATGAAAAATAGAATTCAGCAGGTTTGAGGAAAAATTAGAGAAAGAAAAAAGGATTAAAAGTCTAAAAAATTACAATATATTAAAGAAGTCGCAAACTAATGATGATTTATTCATGATTTGACAAATTTTCAAAAATTCATGAAAATTCGAGTTTAGCTCGCATACTTTAATATTACAAATTATTTTCAAATTTTAAAAAAATATCGGCAAATTTTGTGATTATAGACTTCTAATTCGAGTATAATGCTTTTAAGGTTCAATGTTTGAGGTCCCATCAACCTCAAGCGAATTCATTGACAAAAAATAAATAAATAATAAAAGATGCCACGTAACAGACCACCATATGGATATGATTCAGCCAACAAAAAAAAAAAATCGGCGCAGAACAGTGCCTTGTGTATAAAAATCAGCCACATTAAATGCACCGAATTGGGTACCTGGCCCGTGGATGGTGCACTGGCTAATATCCTCATTTCCATATCTATAATAGATGTATACAATGAGAGAGAGATAGAGATAATAATAATAATAATAATAATAATAATAACAAAAAGTATTAATATAAACAATCTTCAATTTTTCACTAATCACTTTTTAACCATTGACCACCTCTGACCTCTATGTCCAATTTTATATATATATATATATATATATATATATATATAGAGAGAGAGAGAGAGAGAGAGAGGGGAATCATCTTGGGGGTGTTAAAGGAACCATAGGTCAAAACAACAATTCATTTCACCACATTCAACTCTAAATTCCCTTTACAGTTCGTACATCAAAAACAAACTACAGCTAATCTTGCATGGAACCCTTCAAAAAATACTGTAATTTAATAAAACTTGAAAGCTCCACAGAGGCTCCTCTCAATACTCATGAATCAACTAAACTGGAGATTGGATTGCGTCCATGGGATCAGAATCACTTCAGTTTTACTTCAGTGTTGGACGGGAATACTTTGCCGCGGTGGTTGAATATCATGAAGTCCAGATTAGCCGGTAACGAAACAAACCTGCATTTACACAAACCCCCAATCATTTGCAAAAGCAGAAAACTAAAAGCACAAAAATTATAGTAGCATAATTTGCTACTGCTTGAGAGGCGCTTAATCTTGACGTCGTATCCTTAAGAGGAAGTTATGCCGACTCTGTCGGAAATTTCTAAATGGATTCCTAAACAAAGGAAAATGGAAATTTGATAGGTAATTTATTTCTGATACAGGTTATAATTATAATTCTACAGAGAGAATTTTATGCAGAAGAGGAAATTTATATGATATGTACATTTTTATGCAGAGAGAATTTGATAGGTAATTTATTCTGCTACGAGTATATCTTTATGAAATGTGCCTTTGAAATTCCAACTTCTACTAAAAAACACATCCCTTTTTTCACATTATAAGTTCGTAATCTCCAGAAATTTTAAAACAAAAAAAACTCAAGCGTCCATTCTTCATCTCTATGCCCAATATCAGTACCATCAATCTTTGTCATCAGTTAAATCATCATTTTTCTTCTTTCTCATCTTCATACATATCTTATTTCTTTCTTTCTTCTAGTTTTTTTTTATTTTTATTTTTTTGTTTGTTTTAGTAGATACAGAAGGAATTTATAAAGGGATTAAAGTTGGGGCTAAATAAACAATAAAAAACTAGTTATTTGAAATTACACATATCATTTGTAACGTGGCTCGCAACTTATTGTATTATATTGTATCGTGTCTTGTAAGATACGATTAAAAATAGAAACATATCTATAATGCATCATGTTTTCTACGGTATCATGTATCGTGTCGTGTATCCTAAGATAGTGATAGGCATGGTGGCAGTGTTTGAATTCGATTTGAATAATGAGAACTTGATAGGTATTATTGCCCCTAAGCCAGAGTTCTACTTGTTGGGTGAGGGTCGGATTTAGCATTCATGATATACAAATGGTGGGAGAGAGGATGCAACAGGAGCTGAATGTAGCCATAATGCTGGTGATCAAATGATGATTTGATGGTTCTAAAATGTGTGTGTGAGAGAGAGAGCGACTTGCAGTTTTTGTTGTTTTTTCGCATTGAAACCGTAATTAGAGAGACTTTAATGAGCTGGCATTGGAGGATTATTGGGGTATTTTTGTCAAATTATGTATTATTCAAAGTTGTTCTTCATTCAAAAGGGCATGTTAGAATACAAAACATAAAGAAAAGAATATAGTTGCAAATTTCAAATCTCAAGGGACATGAGACCAATATAAAGGTAAACATGAGCGGCATAGGAGTAGTTTCCCAATATTAATTCCTCTTTCTCGAACCTACATCTTCACGTACCATTTAATTTTCTTCCAGGCTTCCAGCCAATAGCAGCTCACTAATTCCCTATTTTATCTCCTCTTTCATTTTACGAATCCATTCTCTCTGGGTTTAGGAAATATTTGACTTTTCAACGAAAATCCAGACCCCTTGAAATTTTCTTTTTTCCACTATGTGTAACTCCTAACTCTTAACTCCCCTCCGATTACAATTCATGTCTCCCTATTATTAGGGACAAAATATTAACTTATTAAGGGAACCCTCTTGCCAATCACAAATTAGGGTATTGGATTCCATGTGATGACATAAGCGATCATGTGGGTTGTCAATCCACGTGATTATGTGGACACGTGAGCTGTTGTTGTTCACTTGTTCACCAGCCACATTATAAGTTGTTTGGACCTTTGAATCCCTTCCTTACAGGGTCCATTATTCCGTCCTATCAACCCCTTCTACGCCCATTAATTTCAAGCCTCGTATGGACCTTAATTTCTCCTTTCCTCCTCTTACTGGCAGCTTTTCCCTTCTCTTCTTCCTTGGACTTCAAATGGATAAAAATCAATGTCACCTGATTCGTTAGTTCGAATTCGCGGTTCGCTACATCTGAGCGAAACCAGTTCGCTAGGTGTAGAATGAGTTTTAAATACAAATACACTTTAATATAATTTTAATTATTTAATTTTAGAATTATAATATATATAGATACACTATGCACAAATTGCATTTATGTAGTGGTCAGCCCTGTGACGCTTTGGTAAAAGGTGCAGTGTTCAATTCCTGCAAAGTACCCTTTGGTGTGAAAAAAAAAACCTGACCTGTTAGCTGGTTCGTGAATTGGGTAACCGTGATTAAAATTACGAACACATTAAATGTACCTATCCATAAGCAAGCTTGTTGGAGCTCGTTACTGCATTGCACGTATAACAACCTATGAATCCACAAACATTGCGATGGTGGTTTTGTAGCACCCATCAAACGCTATAGATTAGTAACCTACAAATATTTGATCTCTTCCAGAAAGGGAAAAAATACAGAAAAAATTAGACATGGCACTTCTTCATAAGAAGACATTTTTCAATTGCTTCTCATGGTCAATGCCACCTTGAGTAATTTTACAACTACTCCACCTGTGGTAATTAGTAAGTCAGAACGTTTAAGAACTCTCTCCACGTGAAGAAGGCAATGGTCTTAGGCATGGGTCAAAATATCGGACAATACTGGTACGAATCTTCCCATACGTATGGGTATCGGAACCCCCTCCGGTACAATACATTGAATGTATCGTACCATACAAATACATACATATTTTTAACTATTGGACAAAACATACCAATGTATCGGCTGAACCCGATACGTTCGGTTTTGGAGCTGGACGATACATACAGGAAACCAGGGATTTTGACCCTTGGTCTTAGGTATCATCCCCCACCTCTCCACGAAAGGGAGGGAAAGGTTTGCTTCCGTACAGGAGAACACTGACGAAGTCACCTAAGAAACTGGGTGTCATCTTCATAAGAGAGAAAGCTGAGATTTGAGAACTCATCAACCTCCATGTAACAAGAAGAATATAAGAAGCAACGTATCGAGGAACTCTAGCTGCACATTCCAATAGAACTATGCGAAATGACAAAATACGGATACGGATGTAATACAATGAGCGAGAAAGTCAGAAAAAATTGGCAAAATCTGGAAAAAAAGGGGTAAAAGTTGGAAGGTTAAAAAACTGTAAAATATGGAAGACGAAAAAAAACAGAAAAAACGGGGGCAAAAGCCGGAGAAAATGGAAAAAAATCGGGGAAAAACAAGATAATATTAAAAAATATTGAAAAAAGTTTTTAAACAGTTTTTCAAAACAAGGGAAAAAATGTTTAATATGCGAAAAACAAGTTTAATATGTAAAATACGCATAGTATACGAAAATATGTGTTTTATTCAAAATTAAGGGTATTATACGCGTTTAGTGCGTTATGGTAAAAAAAAAAAACGCATATTTTTCACCAAAAAAGATCATATTTGTCACGATGGAACTATGAATGCACAAAATATATGAAAAGTGTTTTAAACCTCCATTCCAAGGTTGAAAACTCATGCATTTCCATGCGATGAAGAAACTCTATCCACACGAGTTGATCAATTTCAATAGATAATAATGACAAGAAAATAACATCATAGGTGTTTCAAATAAAATCAGAGGTATTTCAAATTTCTTTTTACAGAATGGCTGTTGGCAATCCTCACCATGTACATGTGTTTAGTTTGATGGGATAATGGCTCCTAGTCAACATTTAAACATGAAATGGGTTTAAACGATCTTGCACCATTAAATTAGAAATTTTGATCTCACACCATTGAAGTGTGGTTTACCATTATGACATGTGGTGCTTATTTATGATCAATCTAAATTGCCCAAGTGGCAATCCATCATACGAACATGTTTTAGCCAAAGAATCATGCCCATAAGTGAATGTAAACCATCCGATTGGAAAATTCTATTATCAGCCATTAAAACTAAGCACAATCGTTGGTAATAGAGTTCACAGATCGTATGCTTCAAAACTCCGAAAAACTGTGATTTTTGGGCCCATTGCCTTTCCATCTATGATCTATCACTTTGATGGTGTGGATTACCCACATCTCAAATCGTTGATGGTATACATTCATTTAAACACAACTTCGGTTTTTAAATGACGGTCGGGAGAGTTGCTACGGGGCCTGGGAGGGGTGGATGGGATATAGAACTAACCTCCACTTTTTATGTGCGTTGAACTCGAACCCGCATTTTCATGCTTGAAAAACCAAGCTTTTTGTCATCGCACGAAGCTATGGCCCTTATAGACCTCTCTTGGTCTATAAAATACATCTCTTCTCTAGAGGACGATGCACATGTGAAATCACACTACCTATCCAAACGTGCCAATATTGGTATATAAATAAACTTTTCCTCTTTAGCAGTGAAGACATTTTCACAGCATGCTATAATCATAGTAAGTGGTTGCATAACCCCTCAACCTGCAATGGACCTATTGGTCTATATATGCTACATGTGTCTTAGGGCTGTCAATGAGTCAGGTCAGGGCCATGCTTGGCCCAAGGGCAGCAAACATGTACTCAGCCCTAGCCCAGGCGGGACATTTCCTTATATATATATATATATATATATATATATATATATATATATATATATATATATATATTATTCAGCAACTCAAGTCTTTAACCAATAACTATTTTTATATAAATTTATGAGCGGTTTACATATCTATTAGGCATAGTATTTATATAAGTTAGGATTAAATTTATTAGACGTTTACATAATTATATGAATATAAATTATAAATAGGAATTATGGTTAATCACATATTCACGGATAGGAATTAGGATTAAGAGGGTAACATTAAATGCATTGAGTAAGAGGGCACATGCAAAATTGAAAAAAAAAAAGGAAAAAGCAATATAGAAAAAATTGAAAATCATAGAGCCACATGCATTACACATGCACCATATATATATATATATATATATATATATATATATATATATATATATATATATATAGAAGTCGTTATTTTAAATGTGTGTCACTCGCAAGCGTACGAATCACAATGTAGTGATGGTTTATGCAGTACGAGATCGTTCCTACGAAGATTGGCAAGAGAATTATGGAAAGGAAATAGCAATCAATCAAAAGGAAAACTGCAGATCTATCACAATGTTAATCTAGTTTACCAATTTCTGAGAGTACAATGGAAAATAAATACTAAAATAAATAAAATGGAATTAAAATAAGAATAAACAGGTGAGGATTAGGATACTAAATCCTCTCATCGTTATTTTGTCATTTACAAAATACAGATCTAATGGTTAGAATATAAAAAGATGTTAACACATAAACACCGAAGTCAATCGAATATTTATGGAAAATATAACATTAAATCCACTGAAATAATTCTAAAATATGTTCTTCCAAAACCGTAAAATAAGAGGTAAAACATTCATCATATTAAAGATTTCTTCAATCGCGATGAATAAATACCTCGAATATTTTCATTGAAAAATTCGGTGTAAATTCCATATCACAGATCCGAGATCATGGGAAAAGCATGACTAGTTCCTATATCTTAGATGGTGATCAGTATTCACGTTATCGACAAAAACAAATAAACGTCAAAAACTCAAAGCATCGAGAACAGAATAACATTCCAACCGTAGATCTATATTTATAAATGAATACCTCAGATGGGGTTCATTAGATCCCCATCCTCAATAAGATTTAGCCACACATCTCTAACAAATACACAACATGATTGAAATAAAACTTGAAAATAACATTCAATTACCGTTAAAATGCTTCAACAAATTCAACGTATACTTGAATAATACCCACAATCCTTCTCCAATACAAGAAAATGAAACTAAACTATGGTCTAAAGCTAAGAAAATGAGGAAAAATGCTTGGAAATTAGAAGAGAAAAGCTCAGAAAACCTAAAATGCTAAGGAAAAACAAAGACTCCTAAACCTAATTGTCGACTTTGCTTAAATAGGATCTCTACTCGAGAATTCAAAATTCAAAATTCAAATCGATCGGTCAGTAAAAGCGATCAATCATTTTTGAATTTTAAATTTGTCGCTGCTTAGAAATTCGAAATTCGATCGACCAAACCAGTAGATCGATCGATCGATTGCAGACAAAACAAAGAGCGAAACATGGGTCAAAAATTCGAAAAACCAGTACGTATCGTCCAGCTCCAAAATTGATACGTACCGGACAATACATTCGTATGTATCGTCCGGTATTTTTGCTATTTTGTATGGGAGGCACCGGTACAATACCTTGAATGTACCGTAACGGTTCTGGACAATATTTTGACCCATGAAGCGAAACCTACATATATTTTATACACATAGCCGACTTTAGACAAAACAAAGACCAATTCTTTGTATATTTTATATATATATATATATATATATATATATATATATATACCCGATCGATCAATTCTCCATAAATATCAGGGCAGACAGCTTCTTTGGTACAATGTTCCGGCATTGATTGTTCTCATGCTCTTCTATGTTATCAAATGCATCTAACGGCCAGATTTCCTTGAAACAATTAAAATTCCACAAAACTTTCAGCTTGCCCTTATCGGACGGCTAAATGTAAGCTTTAGGGTGTGAAATATGATCATATTTCAACACTCATCACACCCCCAAACCTACACTTTGCTAGTGCTTGAGCAAAGAAAGAAGTGAACAAACTTAAAAGTAAACTAACATCCTAAGATAGATAATGAATGCCACTTTCATAGGTGATCCCTAGTGGAGGAGTTTTGTCTCCTGAGGGTTTTCAGTGAAGTTACTCACAAACTTCAAAACTTTTTTTTTTTTTAAATCATCGGTGAAATTAAGTTTTCAAGACATAGTTATTACAAAATATTTTATTTTAAAGCACAAAACCATTAATCAATTCAATATGTGAATTCTCAATTTCAAATATCAATGCCATATTGATCATACTAGTATCCATTCAAATTAGTTTTCATGCTCCAATTTTTAGATAACTCATCCATTCATACCTAAACTCAAAGTGTGTGTATACCAATGCTAAGAGCCATCCATCTCGAGACCACCTCCAAACAGAGAACCATTGGATCCAAGTTTTTTACTCAATCCTCACAATAGATGTACTCTCAACAATAAAAGCGCTCTAATGGTGGGTAAATTTCTGCACGCATGTGAGATGTCAATACAAAGCAAAATAGAATGATCTCACATGATAAAAGAAACAAGGTGTATTAAAGAATAAAAAGAAATCTCATACGAACGGATGCTTGTATATCCTATGCATGTCATATCAAGTGTCATAGGCATCATGTCATTACTCTCCACAAGGCAATTACCATTCAAGTTTAGATCATGAGGAACCTTTTTAAGGTTGTAATGGGGCCCATGTAAGGGTAAAAAGGGAAGGAAAATTGAGATTCAAAAATTTCTAAGAAACTAGAAAAGGACTCATTTGTTTTTCTATATCTTCACTTTTGTTTATCTAATTTCTCAATTTTTTTTTTCTCTTTCTCAACTTTCTTTTCTTCACTTTTCACCCCTCTTTTGAGTTTCTTTTTATAGACACCTCATATTTTATTCAAATTCTTCTCTCCTTTTCTCCCCTTTTTCTCTTTTTTTTTTTGAAATATACATTCTCAGTAAGCAGTACAACTCATTTTCTTTTCACTCACTCTCTTTTGACTCATTCTCATCCTTTATTCCTAAATTCTCAGATATAAGACGGGTAAAGTTAATTAAAAGTTTGGAAATTGTGTAGAGGTGAAGGTTAATGTGGCTTATGAAAGAACATATAAGGGTAAAAGTTTTAAGATAGGCTCAAAGGATACTAAAAGGTAAAATTCTATGAGGTGGGGCATTTTAGGCACAAACGAGCTAAATATGGCATTCAATCATTTCCTCCCAAGATGGTAATTATGCCTATTTGTCTTGAGCAAAAACACATTGTGTTCTAGCACAGTAATATGAGAGTATTGTCATGCAAAATCACAAGCCAAAATGAAATGTATAAGATCATGCAAAGCAGTTTGTATTTAAAGAAAACTCCGAGTTGTATTCACTCATCAGAGACAGATAGAAGGATCTAAGGCTCACCGGATTTAGTCTTCACTACGATCCTAAGTTTCAAAGTTCAACCAGTCCCTTGATTTCTAGATCTTAGCATGGTATAAGTGCACAAAGTGTCTAAGCTCAAATTTCAGAACCACTCACAAATTATCGCATTAAAATTTCAAATCATCCTAAATACAAATACTTAAAATATGAAATTGATATTCTTAAAAAATTCTCATGCATTATTGACTAAACTTTGAAAACTATCAGGAAATAACCAATGTGATCATGGGTCAAAATATCGTCCGATACCGATACATATCGGACAATATGTATCGGTTTTGGACTTGAACGATACGATACATTGGGTTTTTATCGCCCTCCTTAAAAAACATTCAAATTATCGCTCAAAGTATCGTTTGTATCGTTCAATGTATCGTTCATATCGGACGATAATTTGAAATTATTGTCCGATAGCTTCAAATTATCGGTTTTGTTCTTTTTATTTTTTGGGAAAAAATCGGAAGTATCGTCCGGAACCGATACGTATCGGTTTTGTGGTTGGACGATGCGTATCGAAAATCCGAGATTTTGATCCATGAATGCGAGATGATTCCAAAGTAATTGAAATTTTTGAAAACTTACATCCTCAGTGCACAATCGATCGATCGAGTATACACGTCGATCGATCGATTTTCACATGTGTGCGACCGCAAAGAATTCAGGCAATATTATATAATCGACCAAGAACACAATTTCGAAATTTCCTTTCCTCGTCTTCTTTTTTTTTATGCTCAAGTTGACAAATAAATTACTCGAATTGGTAAAGTGTGAACTTTCACCCCCAAACCTGAGGTGCAATGTCCTCATTGTATAAAAAAGGCACCCCCAAACCTGTAATAAACTAACATAGACTAATAGGCAAGAACAAGTAAAGATTATCATAATATATAAAGAAACATCAAAAATACAGGCCATTCATCTACAGTAATTGCAAGAGTGCAGATCCATATGAAAAGAATTGCATAGAGAAATTAACTAACTAATATTTTATTAATCAATGTGTTTTTATACACTTATTTGAAAATAAAGCCTAAACCCTAAAACACAACCAAAAGCAAACTAACCTAGGACTAAAAGAAAATAAATCCTAATACCCTAATGCCCTAAAAGAAATTCTAATCCATATCTCTAATCTTCCGAACCCCTCCATCCCTCGTCATTTAAATCAACATTCTTCGGCACCGGAAATAACCTCGCCCATATCTCAAGACGAATCTAATCAATGACATCTGATGGGACCAATCGTGGAATCATTGCGGCTAAAGGTGCACGAGCCGCAGGGCGAAGTTCGAGGCGGCGATGGAGGTGGAGTACAAGGTGGGCTATGGTGGATCCAGATCAATCATTTCAACATCGACGATATCAAGAGGCTTGGGTGAATCGGATCGTCGAGCCCTCTTTCGGGCTGGCTCTTCCATTTTTTAATTGTCGCATGTGTCCTGAAGCGAATCCCGATCATTGAAGATCAAAGGTTGAGGGGATAAGGAAGAAAAAGAGAGAGTAGGAGGATGATGGAGAGAATGGAAGCCTTAGGGTCTATAAAAAGGAAAAGAGTCCTACAAACGTAACCTTCTAAACTATTGCTTAATAAAAGAGTCCTAAACAAATCGTCCACACGTTCTAACTCGGAAACCCAACCTTAAAACGCGATCCAAATCAATTGATCGAAACATATGGTCGATCGATCGATTTGTCAAGACAAAGGAAACAAAATCGGGTCATATATAGTCGATCGATCGATTGCTGAAATTGATTGATTGAATATATAAACCAAAACTATATACAGAAGGCGTGATTCAGTTTGTATATAATTGATCGATCGACATGTACTTTCAAGTATATAAAAGAAAGTTATATAATAGAGACCCCAATTCTGCTAATTGTTGCATTTATATAATCGATCGATCGATACGAACCATCGATCGATCGAATATATACAGAAAAGTTATAAAACAAAATGATGTAATTCAACTTTTACTAATTGATCGATCAGCAGACATGATCGATCGATCAATTATGTAAAGAGACTATACGCAGAATCTACAAACAAAAATTCGAACAAGGAAAGAAGCTTTTTCTATTTTACTCTCTTTTTTTTATACAATTTTTGAAATTAAAAACAAGCAAATAAACACTCCAAATAACAGAAACCTAAAAGAAGAAAAATCCTAAACTACTCATCGTCGTTCCTTTCTTCTTCTTGGCGAGCACGGTCTCTTATTTCGTTGTAATCATCGGGCCACATGTGCAGCGCCATTTGATGCATAAATGATCGCTGATAGCGATCACTATGCCCAGCCCTCTCACCTTGACGACGTTGCTTCTCGTATAAGGCTGTCACTTGAGCTTGGAGGAGGCCGAGAGACACCCCAGCATTGGGATCTTGTGCCGGCTCTTCGGACTCTTCTCAGCGGGGGCAATGACGCTGGCGCTGAGGCTGTTGGAGAGGTGGAGGTGGCTGAGCAGTGACGGCGGCAGCAAGCAAGCTCGCCCCTTTGTCTTTGTCGCTCGAGGGAACAAACACTCTTGTTCCAAAGCGCCACCCCATAGTTGTAGAAATTCATATCATCACCCTGATCATCCAAGTAGAATGTACAATTGAGACGCTTCAGAAGGTGGATCACAAGATGTGGGAAATATAACACGGTGGCGTCAATATGGCCGTGATGGACGATATCAACGTGACAACGCCACATCGAGTTATGCAACAGAGTGGGAACATCAACCCACGTTTCCGTGAAGGCGGCATATAATGCCTTCACCCGATCTCTCGTTCACTCAGATTGATGGCCTTGGGGGCAGAGGTTAGAGCAAACAATAATATCCCAAAACAGAATTTGGCGAGGCAGCGCTGATCGTGTAGTGGGGTGCCCCGAAGCATAGACTCTACTCGTCATCTCTTGGATTATCTCGTCTTGAGTGGCCGTCAGTTCCGGCCAATGGGGTGGTCATTGGGGCGATAAGGGTGGAAACCAAATGCCACCACAAGAGTTGTAGGATAGATCTCTCTTTCCCACCCGTCGATCGAAATAGTAAAATGGGCCGCAACATTGCTCACAACGGGTGATACCCACTCCATGTTCTGATAAAATAAACAGACGAGGCGCGGAGAGACTTTGATGGGTGGTGGCGCCGTAAGAAAATTTAGCTAGAGAGAGTCGACATAAGCGAGGCTCATCTCGGCATCGAGAACTCCACGAAAGCTAATCATATTAAAAAGATGCTCCAGCACAATTGTTCGATTCGCAAAACCCTCCGAGGGCATCTCTCTAATACTTCCACGTGGTCATGTACTGACGACATGGCTGATTTCTTCATGTCAATCGATCGATTTTTGAAATCGATCGATCGACATGAAGCGGTGTGACGCAGGACGGTACCCTAAACTACGTGAATGATATGATTGAATTTTGCCGAAATTAAATGGGAATTAAACTAAACAATGAAACTTGCAAAATATAACGAATACCTCAGGGTCTCATACTATTCCTTGGGAGAATCACATATAATTCAGGCAGGGTTCAGTCCAGGCGCTAGATCCGTTAGGTTGCAGCGCAGATCGATCCTAGAGATAGAACTCTAGGTTTCTTTCCAGATTAGGGTGCTCACGATTCAATGATGGATCACTGATTTTCTCTGAATATCAGGTGCGGAAGGTTTAATAACTCTACTGGGCTCTACGGTTGTTGAATCGGATCGATTCAAGGATTTAGAGAAGTTTAGGGTTTAGGATTTCACAAGAAGATGGTCGATTTAGGGTTGTAGAATCACGCAAACAAAGATAAAAGAGGTAGATAGAATTGTAGGCTTCACACCTTGGCCGCACTCAAACCCTTCTCGAAGAAGATTCACTCTTCAGAGAGGCTCATCTCAAGCGCACATAAGCAAAAGCTCTTTTCATTCATAATCAATCTCCTTAATAGAGTGTTTACAAGGCCTTTATATAGGCTAAGAAAACCCTAAACGAAATAAAACTCGCACTAAAAGAGTTCTAAAATAATAAAAGACTAAAAATAAATAAATAAAAGAAAATTTTCGTCACTGGGCCCGCTCGAGCGAGGATTATAACCGCTCGAGCGAGGGCTTGCTGGGCATTCTCCTTGCGGTTTCCAGAATATCTTCTCTTGCCTAGTTTTAATTTCCATTCCTCTTCTTCCGACGTCGGTACACGCGAAAAGGTCCATATCCGATGTCTACAATGTCGGTGTCCCCGTCACGGTGCAGTTGAGGAGTCGGGACCCTTTTGTTTATTTAAGGACGGAAACTTCGTCCTTTTTCTTCATTCTCACGTATTCTGACAAATCCCAACATTCCTATGGCGTCCTCGTCTGCTGCTCCTACTGGTCCCCATCCCCGACCACGTGGAAGTATTAGAGAGATGCCCTCAGAGCGTTTTGCGAATCGAACAATCATGTCGGAGCATCTTTTTAATATAATTGGCTTCCATGGAATGCCGAGATGGCCCTCGCATATGTCGACTCGCTCCAGCTAAATTTTCTTACGGTGCCGCCACCCATCAAAGTCTCTTCACGCCTCGTCCGTTTATTTTATCAGAACATGGAGTGGGTATCACCCTCAGTTGTCAACAATGTTGCAGCCCATTTCACTATTTCGATCGACGGGTGGGAGAGAAAGATCTATCCTACTACCCTTGCGGCAGCATTTGGTTTCCACCCTTATCGCCCCGATGACCACCCCATCGGGTAGGAACTGACGGCCACTCAAGATGAGATAATCCAAGAGATGGCGGGCGGAGTCTATGCTTCGAGGCACGCCACCACATGATCAGCGCTTCCTCACCAAATTCTGTTTTGGGATATTATTGTTTGCTCTAACCTCTGCCCCCAAGGCCATCAATCTAAGTGGAAGGGAGATCAAGTCAAGGCATTGTATGTCGCCTTCACGGAAACGTGGGTTAATGGTCCCACTCTGTTACATAACTTGATGTGGCGTTGCCATGCTAATATCGTCCATCACGACCGTACTGACGCCACCATGTTATATTTCCCGCATTTTAGGATCCACCTTCTGAAGCATCTCAATTTTATATTCTGCTTAGATGATCATGGTGATGATATGAATTTCGACAACTATGGGGTGGCGCTTTGGAACAAAAGCATTCGTTCCCTTGAACAGCTAAGGCAAAGGGGCGAGCTTATTATTGTCGCCGCCGCTCAGCCACCTCCGCCTCCTCTCCAACAGCCTCAGCGCCAGCATCGTCGGCCCCGGCGAGAAGAGCCCGAAGAGCCGGCACAAGATCCCAACGTCGGGGTGTCTCTCGGCCTCCTCCAAGCTCAAGTTGCCTTTTACGAGGAGCAGCATTGTCGAAGGAGAGGGCTTGGCGTAGTGATCGCTATCAGCGATCATTTATGCATCAAATGGCGCAACACATGTGGCTCAATGATTACAACAAAATGAGAGACCGTGCTCGCCAGGAAGAAAGGAACGACGAGGAGTAGTTTAGAATTTTTCTTCTTTTAGGTTTCTGTTATTTGGAGTGTTTGTTTTTAATTTCAAAAATTGTAACAAAAAAAAGAGAAAAATAGAAAAAGTTTCTTTCCTTGTTCGAATTTTCGTTTGTAGATTATGCGCATAGTTTCTTTACATAATCGATCGATCGACCATGTCTGCCCATCGATCGATTAGTAAAAGTCGGATTATGTCATTCTATTTTATAATTGTTCTTCATATATTCGATCGATCGACTATATAAATGCAACAATTAGCAGAATTGGAGTCTCTGTTATATAATTTTCTTTTATATACTCGATCGATCGATTATATACAAACTGAATCACGTCTTCTGTTATATAATTTTTGTTTATATATTCGATAAATCGATTTCAGTAATCGATCGATCGACTATATATGACCCGAATTTGTTTCCTTTGTCTTGACAAATCGACCATGTGTTTCGATCGATCGATTTGGCACCCGTTCTAAGGTCGGTTTTCCAAGTTAGAAGGTTTGGACGATTTGTTTAGGACTCTTTTATTAAGCAATAGTTTAGAAAGTTACGTTTGTAGGACTCTTCCTTTTTATAGACCCTTAGGCCTCCATTCTCTCCATCATCCTCGTACTCTCTCTCTTTCTTCATCCCCTCAACCTTTGATCTTCAATGGCCAGGATTCGCTTCAAGACATGTGCGGCAGTTAAAAAGATGGAAGAGCCAGCCAACAAGAGGGCTCGACGATCCAACTCACCCAAGCCTCTTGATATCCCCGATGTTGAAATGATTGATCTGGATCCACCATCGCCGCCTCGTACTCCACCTCCGTCGCCGCCTTGAACTTCGCCTCGTGCACCTTTAGCCGCAATGATTCCACGATCGGTCCCATTAGATGTCATCGATCAAATTCCTCTTGAGATATGGGCAAGGTTATTTCCAGCGCAGAAGAACGTTCATTTAAATGACGAGGGATGGAGGGGTTCGAAAGATTAGAGATATAGATTAGGATTTCCTTTAGGGCATTAGGGTATTAGGATTTATTTTCTTTTCGTCCTAGGTTAGTTTAATACGGGTTTGGGGTGCCCTTTTGTACAATGAGGACATTGCACCTCTCAGGTTTGGGGGTGAAAGTTCACACTTCACCAATTCAGGTTATTTATTTGTCAACTTGAGCATAAAAAATAAAAAAGCAGACGAGGAAAGAAATTTTCGAAATTTTGTTCTCGACCTATATATAATTTTTATATACTGGATCGATCAATCGATTATATAATATTGCCTGAACTCTTTGCGATCGCACACATGTGAAAATCGATTGATCGACGTGTATACTCGATCGACCGATTGTGCATTGAGGATGTAAGTTTTCAAAAAATTTAATTACTTTGGATTCATCGCATTGGTTATTTTGCAATAGTTTTCAAACTTTTGTCAATAATGCATGAGAAGTTCATAATATCAATTTCATATTTTGAGTACTTGTATTTAGGATGATTTGAAATTTTAATGCGATAATTTGAGGGTGGTTATGAAATTCATGCTTAGACACTTTGTGCACTTATATGATGCTAAGATTTAGAAATCAAGGGATTGGTTTGAACTTTGAAACTTAGGATCTTAGTGAAGACTAAACCCGGTGAGCCTTAGATCCTTCTATCCGTCTTTGATGAGTGAATACAACAACTCGGAGTTTTCTTTAAATACGAACTGCTTTGCATGATCTCATATATTTCATTTTGGCTTGTAACTTTGCATGACATATTCTAGAACACAATGTGTTTTTGCTCAAGACAAATAGGCATAATTACTATCTTGAGAGGAAATGATTGAAAGTCATATTTGGCTCATTTGTGCTTAAAATGCCCCACCTCATACAATTTTACCTTTTAGTACCCCTTTGAGCCTATCTTAAAAATTTTGCCCTTATAAGTTCTCTGAAAAGCCACATTAACTTTCACCTCTACACAATTTCCAAAATTTTAATTAACCTTACCCTTCTTATTTCTGAGAAATTATGAATGAAGGATGAGAATGAATCAAAAGAGAGTGAGTGAAAAGAAAATGAGTTGTGTTGCTTACTAAGAATGTATATTTCAAAAAATAAAAAGAGAAAATAGGGAGAAAAGGAGAGAAGAATTTGAATAAAATATGAGGTGTCTACAAAAATAAACTCAAAAGAAGGGTGAAAAGTGAGGAAAAGAAAGTTGAGAAAGAGAAAAATAAAAACAGTGAGGAATTAGAAAAGTAAAAGTGAAGATATAGAAAAACAAATGAGTCTTTTTCCAGTTTCTCATAAATTTTTGAATCCCAATTTCCCTTTCCTTCTTACCCTTATCTGGGCCCCATTACAACCTTAAAAAGGTCCCTCATGACACGTGATATGACATGCATAGAATATACAAGCATCCATTCGTATGAGATTTCTTTTTATTTTATAATACACCATGTTTCTTTATCATGTGAGATCCTTCTATTTTGTTTTGCATTGACATCTCACATGCGTGCGAAAATTTACCCACCATTAGAGCGCTTTTATTGTTGAGAGTACATCTATTGTGAGGATTGAGTCAAAAACTTGGATCCAATGATTCATTGTTTGGAGAAGGTCCCGAGATGGATGGCTCTTAGTATTGGTATACACGCACTTTGAGTTTAGGTATGAATGGATGAGTTATCTAAAAATTAGAGCATTAAAACTAATTTGAATGGATACTAGTATGATCAATATGGCATTGATATTTTGAATTGAGAATTCACATGTTGAATTGATTAATGGTATTGTGCTTTGAAATAAAATATTTTGTAAAAATCATTTCTTGAAAACTTAATTTCACCCATGATTTCCAAAAAAAAAATGTTTTGAAGTTTGTGGGTATCTTCACTGAAAACCCTCAGGAGACAACTCCTCCACTAGGGATCACCTAGCGGTTTAAAGGTTTGCTGCATATGCAACCGTGCTCCCAACGAAAGTGGCATTCATTATCTATCTTAGGATGTTAGTTTACTTTCTAGTTTGTTTACTACCTTCTTTACTCGAGGACTAGCAAAGTGTGGGTTTTGGGGTGTGATGAGTGTTGAAATATGATCATATTTCACACCCTAAAGCTTACGTTTAGCCGTCCGATGAGGGCAAGCTGACAATTTTATGTAGCTTTAATTATTTTAGGAAAATATGGCCGTTAAATGCATTTGATAGCATAAAAGAGCATGAAAACAACCAATGCCGAAACATTGTGCCAAAGAAGTTGTCGGGCCCTAATATTCGTGGAGAATCGATTGATCGACCATGTCTGTCGATCGATCGGATCTATATATATAAAATATACATAGAATTGGTCTTTGTTTTGTCTAGAGTCGATTGATCGACCATGTCTGTCGATCGATAAGCGCTATGTATATAAAATATATATAGGTTTTGCTCTCTGTTTTGTCTGCAATCGATCGATCGACCTATTGGTTTGGTCGATCGAATTTCGAATTTTTGAGCAACGGCAGATTTAAAATTCAAAAACAATCATCGATTTTGGTGACCAATCGATCAATTTTAGTGACCAATCGATCGATTTTGAATTTTGAATTCTCGAGCAGAGATCCTATTTAAGTGAACTCAAGAATTAGGTTTAGGAGTCTTCATTTTTTCCTTAGCATTTTAGGTTTTCTGAGCTTTTCTCTTCCAATTTCCAAGCATTTTTCCTCATTTTCTTAGCTTTAGACCATAGTTTAGTTTCATTTTCTTTTATTGGAGGACTCTGGCTATTATTCAAGCATACTTTGGATTTGTTGAAGTATTTTAACAGTAATTTAATGTTATTTTCAAGTTTATTTCAATCATGTTGTGTATTTTAGAGATGTGTGCCTAAATCTTATTGAGAATAGGGATCTAATGAACCTCATCCGAGGTATTCATTTATAAATATAGATCTATGGTTGGAATGTTATTTTGTTCTCAATGCTTGGGGTTTTTTATGTTTATTTATTCTTGTCGATCTCGTGAAATACTGATCACTATCCAATATGGGAACTAGTCATGCTTTTCCCATGATCTCGGACCTGTGATCTGGAATTTACACCGAATTCTTCAATGAAAATATTCGAAGCATTGATTCATCGTGACTGAAGAAATCTTTAATACGATGAACGTTTTGCCTCTTTTCTTTTACAGTTTTGGAAAAGCATATGTTAGAATTATTTCAGTGGATTTAATGTTATATTTTCCATAAATATTCGATTGACTTCGGTGTTTATGTGTTAGCATCGTTTATTCCAACCATTAGATATGTATTTTGTAAATGACAAACCAATGATGGGAGGATTTAGTATCCTAATCCTCACTTGTTTATTCTCATTTTAATTCCATTTTATTGTATTAGTATTTATTTTCCATTGCACTCTCATAAATTGGTAAACTAGATTAATATTGTGATAGATCTGTAGTTTTCCTTTTGATTGATTGCTATTTCCTTTCCAAATTCTCTTGCCAATCTTCGTGAGAACAATCTCGTACTCCGTAAACCATCACTACATTGTAATTCATACGCTTGCAAGTGAAACACATTTAAAATAACAAGTTTTTGGCATATATATATATATATATATATATATATATATATATGGGAGCCGGTTAGGTCCTCTAATGGAGGACGGTGACCGTCCTCCAAGATATTCATGGAGCTTTACGTGGCACCCAAAACACTGTTTGGGTGCCACGTGGAGCAAAGATGGAAGGTTTAGATCAATATTAAAAAAACAAATTTTGAAAAAACCTTTTTAAACCCACAAGTCAAAGTTTGACAGGTTTCATTGGTCCACATTTCATGGTTCAAAAAATACACGGTGGAGATGAGTTTCAATTATTTTATTTTTTTAAAAATGATCTAAGCAATGCACCCGAGCTCCACGTGGCATCGAAATAATATTCTGAGTGCCACGTGGAGCTCCACGTGAAAGCTTGGAGGACGGTCGTCCTCCCATGGAGGACGGACACCTTTTCCTATATATATAATGGATATTTGTGCCGGACGGTATTTACCAGGCCAGATTTAGTGACTAAAAAACATCTGATTTTCTGGGCCGGTTTGAGGGCCAACCAGGCCAATTGACAGCTCTACATGTGTCCTCTCTAAGAGGAGAGGACACATGTGGGGTAACAGTCTATATAACATGGACCAATAAATAGTCTATATATATATAGTGATTGTTTATATAACATAGACCAACAAATAGACATCTTGGTCTGTATAAACACAAAAGGTCGCCTTGAGATCTAAAGAGTACCCACACGTGCAGTAATACTTCATTTGTGTAATGTCTGTCACATAACCAGCTGGATCTATAAATACATGTTTCCACTAAGAAGGTCCACTGAGAAGGGAAGACACATGTATGAGTGATTTCACATCCATAATGGATGGTTATATAAACACATTGATCTACACATTAAATACATGCGATGCACATGTGAAGTAACTCCACACCCATATGGGTGGTGATGCACGCTACAAGCGATGCCACTCTAAATACATTGATCTAGGTGAAATTTTCAACAAAACTGGAAGAGTCTTCTAGGGTGGTTGGATTAAAGAATATCCCACCAAAATCCTCTCCAAGAAGTCTATCACAGGCACACCAAATGTTGACCCAAGTCAACTAGGGCTAGTAAGCTCTTTGTATTTTATTAATTCTCAAAAGGCTGTCAATTACATAGCTATGAGCCTTTAAATAGGCTTTACAGTTCTTAAAATCGAAGTCCTGATTAAAATCTAATTATTAATTAATATATACTCTAAATAAATGTTATTCAAAATAGAAAACTAATGCACCCTACTTCAATGTGTAGGCCTGGCATAATATAAAAAGATAGAAGGATAATAAATTCTAGCGCTTGGTGTCCGTGACTCGCACCCCAATCTACATCTCTAAATCCCCCCCCCCCTCAAGCCCTTCGTAATTCCCCATTTTCTCTCTCCTCTTTCTTTTCTTAGGTGATTGCACGGAAACTTTTCGCAAGCAACCTCTTATACCAAAGATACATGTGCCTCACAAGAAGAAAATACATATACATGTGAAATATTATTTCATTTTTCCATATACAAATGGGCAGTATCATATTCATAACCACCAAAGAGATACAATGCTGCAGCAAAGCATTTAGCAATAGAGTCCGTAGCTGATAAAATTTGTAGAGATCTTATCTAATCTCTCCATGTGATATGAAATGCACCCACCATATTTCTCCTTCACCTGCTATCTCACTAGAAGACACGTGTAGTTTCTATAGGTCCAGCTCCTATTGGTTGTCCCCATAGGTAATTTAATAACCACCCAACCTGTAGCACCCATAAGAGGCAACATGCAATATAGTGGGCAATTTGATAACCATCCACCCAATAATAAAGACGCACCAAAGGTATTAAAGCACTGTTACCTAAGCACTTCTACTTTTGGGATTTTTGTTGTGCCGACACTTGGTGGCACTTGGACACTCCTCAACACGACAAGATACTCCTAAACATGTATGGAAATACCACATAATACCCTCAAAATGTTCCTCATTTTGACATGATAAAATGAACCGTCATTTTATAACATAAAGGAAACCAATTTGTATAGTATACTTTCAGTTAGGTTCATGACATGCATTACGATTATATCTTTTCATTACATATCTCAATTGGCTCTCTAAGATTTTCCTTCAATTTTTTTCTTATATATGTTTTAGTTTTTTTAAAAAAAATCTTAAAGTTGTTATGCCGTATTGGAATCTTTAGAAATTGGGGTGTCAAACATCTATGACACCTTGACACTTGGCACTCATGCCATGTGTCTAGGTAACACTATATAAAAGGACAAGGTTCTCTCTCAAAAGGAAAACAAAAATAAGTGTAGGTGATAGAGTCATGCATCTTTTATACAATCTATGACACTACTGTCACGGGGTAACTTTTTCCGACGCCCATGCAGCGTCTCGCTACCGCTACAGGGAGGCCAGCCTACTTCAGATACAGTCTATCACGAAGCATAACCTAACACTGGTTATCACGCTCGTGCAACATCTCGCTGCCGCGCACTGCGAGACCTCTTATCCAACCATCACTCTGATACCACCCGCCTAAAGGACGAGAACTCCCGCGTCATGGTTGCCTTCACTCGAGGCAAACCCTCTTAATGCATCGTGTCTAACCGCGACACGCATGCCAGCACCTCAGTGCCAACTGGCCTACCTAACTTCACCCTGTGCAATGCACTAGTCCCTCGCTTCAGACAGTGGCATGCATCTCTTCATGCCATTCAAGCCAAGCATCGTGTGCGTGGCCCACGCGACCAGCACACGTGGAGTAGCATGCAGTTGTTCATGCTATCCAAACCAGCATTGTGTGTGGCCCACACGACCAGCAAATTCCGCATCAAGCCCTCAGCTAGCCCTTGAGTGCCCTCGTGAGGTCATCGACCCATGTGCACCGCGACGCCGGCACGAGGCCACATGGTAACCTCACCCCAGGTGACACATGGCATCGCCGCATCGCTGCAGCGATGTTCTAGGCCCACCCCTAACCTAGAAAGCCCATGCGCTCGTCCCGCAACGCAGGGCCCCATGTGTGGGAGAATAGCTCCACAGCTCCCTTCTCCCTATATAAGGGTAAAACAGTCATTCGGCCAAAATGGCAGGAGAACCTCAAACCTATTGGTTTGACATACCGCAACGCCCTCCCGCATCGCTAGCCCACTTGGCTCAGTCGCGTCCATGTCGCAACCGCGTCTTACCCACATGCGACCGTGTCGCGCCCTCGCAACGCGACCACATCGTCAGGCCCTCTTGGCCCCATGTCGCGTGCCCTTCTGGCACCACATATCGTGCCCCAAGCACCGTGCCGCAACTATGTCGCGTCTGTGTCGCGTCCGCATCACGACCATATCGCGAGGCCCTCATGCCCACATAGCACTATGTCACGACCATGTCGTAAGGCCCTCATGGCCTCATGTCGCATGCCCTCATGGCACCACATGGCATACCCTCATGGCACCACATCACATCTGAGTCGTGACTGTGTCTCGTACCTACTCGACACCATATCGGGTCCGTCATTGCACCCGGATGCCGCGCACCCTTGGCACCGCATCGCTTGCCGTACAAGCCAGTGTCACGTGTCCTCTTGACACCACATCGCATACTGTCATAGCACCGCCTCACGTGCCTTATAGCACTCGGACGTCGCGTGCCCTCTTGACACCACGTCGCGTGCCCCTACGCGGAGCACCGCATTATGTGCCCCCACGTGCATCTAGTCACCGTTGCATCGTGTATAAGGGACACATGCACGCGTCGCAGAGCCGCGTGCCTCTGTGCCTACGCGTTACACGGCTAGCTACAAGGTTCGCTTGCCTTTTTGCTAACTAAGTGCCCAGTTCCAAGGTCGTCATGCCTTCGTACTAGCGCACAGATTAATGAGGCCGTCACACTACGCTCTGGGTCTAAGAGACACGGCTTGATAGTCTTTGACCGAGATACTCAGGCCCTGTTTGGCAACCTGGCAGCCCGAAACAAACCGTGAAGATCTTCCTCAGGTGGAATGAAAAAAGGCTACTCTTTAAGTTTCCTATTTTATATCATGTTGTGACCCCCTCTTTATGTTTCCATCTTTGTTATTGTTGTATTGTCACTCAGGAGATTGCACACTAGTCCACCTAGGTAGACTAGGGTGGATTGGTTGTACAACCCACTAAGTTACATGTAGCTCAGCCCACTTTGATTGGTGATTTTTTGTTGATCACAATGGGGATATAATAATTGATGGAGTGGATGTTTCATTTGAAATTATGTTGATAATAAATCTCGACTACGATTGGTAAGCATGTTTAAAATTGTTTCTTTTACTTCTATTGTTAAATATAGATTGCCTAGTGTAGTTTCAAAATATTTAGATAGATTGTACTCTTAAGCAAACAGTCGCACCATTAGTGTTGATCATTTAATTTGAACATGCCCAAAATTACAAGTAAGCATGTTTTTCCCAGCTCACATTTTTAATGAGCTTGTATACATGTTAAGATTAATTAAGATAAGTATGTCCACTTAGCGCATTGGAATTCTCTGTACTCGTGCAGAGGTAGGACTTCGGGTCATGACAGAAACATAGTCAAAGTTTTAAGAGTGATATTACATTGTTGTTTTAATAAATCAATCATGAAGAATAGTTCAGAACTTCATGTTGAAAGATGTCCATACCAATCAAAAGAGCTAGACTCACTTCTTGAACTCTTCAATCCCTTAGCTCCTCTCTGACGCATTTGTTTAAATTTGGGTAGTAATAGACAACCAAAGGACCCCATTGCAATCAGGAGTGGAGCTCCCCAAAAGGCATTACCCATTGAAATGCCAGCTATATCTTTAGCCGATTTGAATAGATTAACTAGTAATTTTGGCCCGAAATCTTTGATTGGTGAATGATCCTATAGTCGGGTTTTCTATGCAACTTTAAGCGGTCAAGCTGCTGTAATAAATAAGTTGGATGAAAATTCTTCTCACAAGCCTGATACTGAATTTGCAAATCAGGTGACTGTTTGGCAGCGGTTGTTATGGTTTTATAGCGGGCACCAAATTCTAATTATCAATGTGTGTTTCTTTAATTAATTTTTTCTGATCGTTTAATAACTTTAATTAATAAACGGCCATCAGGGCAATAAAGAATAAAATATCTCGACTATTATAATGAGAATGGGCGGAGTCAAAAGCGCAGTCTCACTTTTCGATTTAAAGACTAAAATACCCCTCAAAATAACAAACAGAAAACCATACGTTCTGTCACTCACAACCTTTAACCGTTCACTCCTACCTCTCCCTAAAATCTCTCGAACCGATTAATTTTCTTTAAAAAACCTAAATATCTCTCACTCCCTCTCTCCTCCCTAGGCGGGCTGACAAACCAGCCTGGCCCTACTGACAGCCTTACTACGATGGCAACCTTGAGGATGCCGGAAAAAAAAATTGGTATACAGTACTTGACCTGAGCACCTAGGAGTGTTCGTACCCCTCTCCTTCTATTAAAATAGTCAAGACTCGAAGGTACACAACTGTCAAGGTGCACGCAAATCAATTAATCGCTCTGATCTATCTCCTACTAAAATTGTCACAGACACAGATATTTATGAGCACTTAAGTTGCTGAAGAATGTTTTTTATCTTTTCAATGATTTGGCAACAAAAAAATATATGTGCATTTTTAAGGTTGGGGAAGGGAGATTAAACCGAGCACCCTAACGGTGCTTTCTACCTTAAAATAAATAGGAAGAAAAAAAGGCCCATAAAAAAAGTGTGAAACTACTGCACTGGCAGTATGAGAGGTAATCAGTGTTCTTATGTACATGTGAAGTTCACGTTTAAGGTTCGGGTTAGTGACGATTCTGCACTTGTGAAGGCCAATAAAATGATCATCAGTGAAATGAATTAATAAAATATTAAGTTTAGTGATTTTCTTTTGCAGACGATACTGTTGTCTTTTACCAGGCTTATATCCCCGATATATGTTCAATATGAGATCATCATATCCGATTTTGTGTATCGCTGAAAGGAAAGAAAAAAAAATATTTAAAAAATATTATCGGAGTTGGCCGATATATATCAGCCAGCAGTGTGCCTGATACAGCCAGTATATATATATATATATATATATATATATATATATATATATATATATATATATATATATATATATATATATATATATATATATATATATATATATATACTGGTATTAAATCCATGATCCAAACCCATATATATTTAATAAAAATGTGAAGTATTCCTTAGCTTTAAGAGGGTGATCACCTCGAATACGATCAATTAGGAGGCTAGACTGCCTCGAATCAGCCATCTTATTAAAGAATAGCAGTGAAAAATAAGGATCTCAAGGAAACAATGAGCAAGCTATGAACCTTTTTAAAAAAGTAACAAGTAAATTGATGTTTTGATAGAACGCATTATTAATTCCTTAAAGTCAGCAAATGAGGCGTTTGATCAGGGTTCATCTAACTCTACAAATCCCAAGGAGACGACAAGAGAGATATAAGATTTGTCCTTGTGGATAGAGAATGAGTATAATACTTTAAAGCTAGAAGCTGAAAGAGATGGCTCGCCATCACCACATAAAACAATGCTATGGAAAGTCAATGCCTAGGGAAAACGTTTATCAAGGTTCTATTACTTCACACTGATTTACTAAATTAGATGGCAATGATCAGGTAGAATGAATGTACCATCTACCCATCAAGCAAGTGGCCACATTAGCCTTGATCCACCTAATGGTCCATGCGATATCATGGCACATGTTGATGGAGATTGCGAGCGTGTTACCCCTCGGCAACAGATAACATGTCTAGTTCGGATCCCCAGAATGTGAAGGCCCGACCGGTAGGACATTATCAGATATCTCAACCCTTGAGGACAAGGGTAATTTCAAGGAGCGAGGAATGATATGCACCCGAGTGCATATGCACTTAACACTAAAAAAGTGTTTGTCGTGTATGATAGTGTTGGATCTAGGACTGTCAATGGGTTGGATCAAAATTTTGGATGCCTGCTAAGAAATATGCATATGTCTGATCCGGCATTGCACCTGACCCAATCCAATGGTGCACATAAGCCGACCTGACCCGATCCGGTGCCCGACCCGAAAACCCAACCCGGTAAAAAACCCTATTTTCTAATGCTTTAGGTATAGAATATTGAGTCGGGTTGGGTTGACCAGACCCGGCCCAACAAAACATATTGGTTGGCCCTACCCGACCCGACCCGGCCTGACCAGAATGCCGGGTCGGATATCTTATGCCTGACCCGACAAGTCAAACTTTATGTACCCGACCCGGTTAAAAATCGGGTCAGGTATCGGGTCGAGCCGACTCATTGACAGCCCTAGTTTGAATTATTATTCTAATTACAGAAAATTCTTAGCTAATCACTACTTTGAATTATTATTCTAATTATAGAAATTCCTTTAAAATTGTGAGAATTCTAGGATAGGATTACCCATTCCTAAATAGTAAGGTGCAGCTACCAATTAGTAGATTATTATTCTAATTACAGAATTTTCTTAAAATTTGTGAGAATGCTAGGATTATTATTCTAATTACGATCAACTAAGATGCTCAGCTGCCTCAAATCAGCCATCTTCTTTCTTGCTTCCCTTTTTACTTATTTATTTTAAATAATTTCACTATGATATATATGGTATTGTAATAAATTTATTTCTATACTATCCCAAGAATAAATAAATAAATAAATAGTGTATAGTGTATATTTTGATGCATCACTGAAAACAGTACCCCATAATTTTGATAACAAAATCTACTAGAAAAATCAAAATTCGATTTCGAGAATGAATTAACATGCCAAAGATGAAAACAGAAACGAAAACCCTGATTGATGCAACCCAACTCTCCATCTTATCCAAAAGGGGAGAAAATATATACATCAAATTATCGTAAAAAATCACATGGAAACTAAACCTGTTCTCTTCGGAATCCGGCTGTATCGAAAGGAATTTCCCAGGAACGCACAGCGCTGCACACATACAGAAGGCTAACCCTAGAAGAAGCTCAACTACGACCTGCAAAATATAGAACTTAGTTACCATCCCCGATCGTATCACGAATTTTAGGAAATAAATAAATAAAAGAAATAGATTAGAAAACCACTTCGAGGATGGCGGACCTCCTTGAGATTCGTGGAGTGAATCAAACTCTAATCAAATATTTTTGATTATATGTTCAAGATATTTATAGATTTTCAATACAATTCAAACTTAAACATTTAAAATTCAAAATAGAAACTACCCTATCCTATCTAGAGAATTTATGGAAATAATTATTTATTCAAAATAGCAAACGGAAATATTCCATGTAAATCATGGACACCATAGTTGGGTGTACTGGTGTACTGTAATTAAAGAACATAGCATTCCACCCTCCTTGAAATCAACCTTGTCCTCAAGGTTGAAATTGTAAAAATTAGATAATGTTCCACCCGGGTTCTTCACACTCCGGTGGTCTCATTTGAAGACGTAATGCACATGCATTACATAGTTGATAAATCAACCCCATTGTGTGTCTGTTAAGCATCCTCATCTTGAACACGGCTGCCTTCAAAAGACTTGGTCCTTTTGATTGCTCGATTAAGATAATATTCGAATGAATCATTTCTACTTGTTTGATTATCGCAGAGAAAGATAATTTGTGTTCTCAAACTTAGGGATCTGAATCACATGTTCCCCTTCTGAAATCTCGATTATTCCTTTTGTGTAAACTTCGGTCATAATTTCAAAGGGTCTCTTGGATTCTTCTGAGACGGGAGTTATAACCTTGCCATTAATTATGGGGCAGACTTGATCTATGACTTGTCAGTCTGTAGTTAAAGAAATAAGATGTCTTTCCTCCATCGTCGGATCAGTTGATTCTGCCTCTTGGCGCAAACACTCGATGAGATTGTCCACGTGTTCATCCACCATCTTTTTCATCAAGTCACGCATCTTTTAACCAATGCACGGATTTCATCAAGCTCAGTTCGTATATCACAAAACCCATACATAATCTCCGTCCTCAGGATCAGTGGCTTAGATACCATTGTTACGATCCCTGATCGTATCATGAATTTTAAGAAATAAATAAATAGATTAGAAAACCACCTCAAGGGTGGCGGACCTTCTTGAGATTCATGGAGTGCATCAAACTCTGTACAAATATTTCATTCCTTTTTAATTCGATTACATGTTCAAGATATTTATAGATTTTCAATACAATTCAAACTTAAACATTTAAAATTCAAATTCAAAATAGAAACTACCCTATCCCATCTAGAGAATTTATGGAAATAACTAACTAATTATTCAAATAGCAAAAGGAAATATTCCATGTAAATCATGGCACCATAGTTGGGTGTGCCGGTGTACTGTAATTAGGGAACGTATCAAACTCAATGCATAAACTCCACAAATCAAGAATTAATCTAAAAAAAAACAAAAACAAAAAGAAATCTAGGTTTTACATTCAAAGGAGGCCCTGAAAACTCCTCCTCGACGATCTTCAAGACGCCCCTATCTGAAAATAAACGTTATAAGGAGAAGAAGAACGAGCAGAAAACCCTAGATTCTGGAATTAAACCGTAGCTCAAGGTTGAAGAAGAAAAGATGTTACATTGGATAGTGGAATAGGCGGCATGGGCGATAAGTAAACCACCGAAAACGCCGATAAGAAAGCCGATACCCATTACGAACGATATGGGTTTTCCCAATTGCAGAACTGTAACAGCGGAAAACTGAAATAATTATCATAATGGCGATTTGAGTCGGTATAGGAGACGGCAGAAATTGACCCGTTCACTGTTCGGGCCGGTCATCTTCCACCAATCCTTGATGCATCTTACTGGGCAGTGCTACGCGCACACCACAGAGACCTTGCATTTTTGGGAACATGTGCCATGTTAAAACATCATCTAAGCCATCTAAGCCATTTGATTGGAAGGCAATGTGTTAAAAAACTTTAACACAAAAAATTGGCAAGAAGTATGATCTCTAGCTTATGATTTAATGCAGTCCAAGGCTATCTTCTGATACAACAATTGACTGCATGGAATCAAACGATAAAGATCGTGCTCATACCGATCTTTTGCATGAAGATCTTTAGATCATGACCTTTAAATTAGACGATTAAGATAGGTTTTCATTAGGGTTGTCAACGGGCTGGGCCGGGTTTTCCACCCGGCCCATTTTTTAAAGAAAATTTTTTGGCCCGGGCTAGGCCTAGCCCGGTTTTGAAATGTTGCGGCCTGAACCTGGCCCGATTAGCTATCTGGGTTGGGCAGGGCCGGGTTTCTAATAATTTTTTAAGAGTTTTTTTAAGAAATTTTTTTTTAAATGACCCAATTTTTCCAGGCCGGGCCGACCCTTACACTTTGCAGTCCGAACCCCGCCCGGTTTCTTATCCGAGCCCTAGCCCGGCCCAGCCCGTTTATTAAATGCAAAAAAAATGAGCTCGAACTCAGCCCATCCAGGCCCCGACTGAAACCCGGCACGTTGACAACCCTAGTTTTCACGACATGTATCCCATAAATGTAAAACCTTTTTCATTAAGTGATTTTAAGTAGTGTGCATAAAGAAAAATTAGGTTTGCGTGTAGCAGGAACCAACTTACAAACCTAAGATAAACAACCCAGTCACTCTTGAGTCGTAATAGTGAACGGGTCATTGGTTCTGAACACATGGCACCATTTCTGAAAGCGCTAACGTTCGAAACGTCGACTGCTTCGAATCAAACGATGGAGATCGTTTTTTCGCCCTAATCTTCCACACAAGGGATCTTGAGAGTTGAGAACATCAGATGATTAGATTTTATTTAACGTGCCATGCATACCTAAAACGTGGCCCTAAAATCAATACACATTACTCTCAATCGTATTTTAGGTCCATTTTTTTGGGATCTATGATAAATTGAATCAAAACCTTACCCTATGATAGTAAGATCATGGTCTCAAGATTTATTGTGTGCAAGATCGGTCTGAAAAAAAAAAAAAGATTTTCAATGTCTAATTTCTACCGGTCAATGAGTTACAAGGGGGGTTGCACATGTGGGCGCTTTCAGATATTGTGTTGGCACGAATGGAGGTAGGAGGTACCCTCCTTATAATTGAGAGGCTACATAAACAACTAAAATAGATTTAGATTACCGATTGAGCAATAGCTAAACTGGTAGTCTCTTCCCTTATGGAAGCATAGGTCATCTAATTCTCATGCCTGCTCTCGTCGTTTCTGTGGGGTCTCCTCAATCTATATATATATCCTCATGCCTGCTCTCGTCGTTTCTGTGGGGTCTCCTCAATCTATATATATATATATATATATATATATATATATATATATATATATATATATATATATATATCCTTACTACTATATAAAAGTATAAATATTTCTGTCATATTTTATAATATTAAAAATGCCTCTCACTCATATCTCAATATACCCACACGTCCCCAAAACAAATTAGACTTCAATATACCACCAGTCTAAAAGGCTCTTCATTCATATGTATTTACAAGTCATGTCATTTCAATTTACCACCATTCTAAAAGGAGTACCTTTAAATCCACCCTCAAAATTTTGAGCTCACTCATACTAAAACATGTCAACTGCATTGAATCAAAAGATGGAGATTGTTTATCGTCCCAATCTTTCAGGGGATTGATCTTTAGATCATGGGTGTACTATCAGATGGTCGATTTTTTATTTCATGTGGTACACACCCATAAAAGTGACCTTAAAATCAATTTTAAGCGTGAACACGATGTTAAGGTTACTTTTCTGAGATGTGTGCCATGTGAAATAAAACACTGACCGTTTGATGGTATGCCGATAATCTCAAGATCCATCGTGTGAAATATTGAGAGGATAAATGATTTCCATCGTTCAATTCAATTCAATCAACGTGTTTTAGCATGAGTGAACTCAATGATTCAGTGGGTGGATTTAAAGGTACTCTTCTAAAAGGCCCTTCATTCACCATGAGATGGGTGATTCCCCCATTAAAGTATGCCAATGTTTGGATGAATATTCAACAAATAGAGGATTTGTGACAAACAGTACAATTATTCTTATAAAGAAAACCTTCAATCTATCCACTCAAAATATTGGACCCTCCCCCCCAAACCGAAACAGGTCAAGAATAGGTTCAATATCGATTTTCGAGGTTGTTTAGACCAATTCGATTCGCTGATTTTTAGTTCGGGTTTCGAGTCAAAACTTGGACTCCTATATATAGATGGACATTATTATTCATCTTTTTAATAAGAATTAATAAATATGTAGGATATGAAAATTCGAAGCCTATTGATTTAGTTACATTAGTTATTATAAAATTAAAGTAGAAATTAATAATTAATATATCATCGAATTAATTGAACGTGATAAGATAGAAACATGTATCTATAGTAAAAAATAAACATTTAAGCATAGTAAATAGATATAATTATATATGTATACATAAATAAAAATATAGTATTTACTGTAAATGAAAAAATAAGAAACTACTGAAACCAAATAATTTTGATAATAAAATTGGATATGAGATTGGATTTATTATTTCGCCAACCCAATTTTTTATTGATTTTATTATTTTCATCGGTCAAAACTGATATTATGACATGTGTACCAGTGAATAAGACGGATTTTAATTAATTTTTAGATTTTATAAAAGAATAAGTTCTACAAAATACTCGAATCAATACAATATTTAACAATAATTGTAATTAGTTTTTTAGTGATTAACTGATAATATATGATTATGATTTTAAATACCCCAACTGAATCTTTGAGAGTGCTAATGTTACAACCCATTAATTGCTTTAAATTGGATGATAACATCGCTTTTCGTTCTAATCTTTCACACACTTGATCTTGAGATTATGGGCGTACCATCAAACGGTCAGATATTGATTTGACGTGCACAAATTCCAAAGTAACCTTAAAATCAAATTTAAACGAAATGAATGGCACGTTATTTTATTAAATGTGATTTTACCTTTAATTACGTCCACCAAATCTATTAAGGTACTCATGTTCAAACCAATTGACAGTTTTGAACCAAATGATGGAGAATGTTTTTCGTTCCAACCTTTCACACACTTGATCTCGAAATAATGGGTGTACCATCAAATGGTTAGCATTGATTTGATGTGACACAGATTCCAAAAAAGTGACCATAAAATCAAATTTGGTGTCAATATTTCGAAAATGAGTGTCTTTTTCAAGTTAAAGTGCAAGATACAATCTACCAAAATCATCTTACAAGATCGTAGATATGTCAAAGTATTAAATACAAGACTACGGATGATGAAGACAATAAAATCTTCAAAAAAGTTAAAGTCGAGAAGGAATAAATATTTATTTTCAATTTAATTAAAATTTCTGGATTATACTTATTTGTTAGTTTTTTTTTAATGTTCAAATCACCCGATAGATATCTAAAAATCAAATTTAATTATTTAAAGGTCGTAATATCCATGTGCATTTGCACGTGCCTTTTTACTAGTATATATATATATATATATATATATATATATATATATATATATATATATATATATATATATGTGTGTGTGGATTAAACTACATGATAGCCATTCATTTTGTGACGAGGATGGTATAACTACGAACAACCTTTAATATTAGAGTGCGACAGATTGTGTGCTTCGAATCTTTCAAAAAGTGTGATTTTTTTTTACCTATAGCCCTTCAATTGATGATCTATCACTTTGAGGGTATAAATTTCCAAGATCATACGTCAATAAATGGTGTAAAATCATTTAAGTAGTGTGCGTAACGAAAAAAAAGTGTGCGTGTAGCAGGAACCAACTTATAAGCCTAGGATAAACGACCCAGTCACTCTTGAGTCTTGATAGTGAACGGGTCATTGGTTCTGCACACATGGCACTATTTAGTGCCATGTGACACCATATAAATTGGATTCAACCTTAAGATTATACCAACACCTTTATTCGCGCCAGTACCATTTATGAAAGTGCTAACTTTTGAAACCCCTTGAATCCATTGACTGATTCAAATCAGACGATGGAGATCGTTTTTTCGCCTCAAAAGGTGGCCCTAAAATCATATGGTACACATTACTCTCAATCGTATTTTAGGTCCACTTTTATTGAATCTATGGCAAATGGAATCAAAACCTTACCATCTAATGGTAAGATTATGATCTCAAGATTCATTGTGTGAAAGATCGGTGTGAAAAATGATCTCCATCGTCTAATTTCAACCAGTCAATGAGTTACAAGGGGTTGCACACTTGGGCGCTTTCGGAGATTGGGTTGCCATGAATAGAGGTACCCTCCGTATAATTGAGAGGTTACAAGAACAACTAAAATAGATTTAGATTACCGATTGAGCAATAGCAGTCTCTTCCCTTGTGGAAGCATAGGCCATGGGCTTTAATCCTCATGTCTGCTCCCATCCTTTCTTCGAGGTCCCCCCCAGTGCGCTCCAATATATATATATAGGAAAATGGGAAACATGTAGACATATCTCTACGCCAATTAATATGTGCGCGACATGTAGCACCTCTTTTGTGAATTGATGGGTGACATGAGGCCCACTTTACTAACTAGAGTTAAACTTTTAAAATATTTTAAAAGTTATATTCCTTTTCAATTGTCATTCTTTAAATTTTTAAAAGTCTTTTTAAACTCTCTTTTTTCTCTCTTCTCTCATTTTCTAAGAAAGTGTCATACTTACTTTTTCAGGTATATTGGTAGTCTCTTCCCTTATGGAAGCATAGGTCATGGGTTCTAGTCCTTTGCTCCCGTCCTTTCTGCGGGGTCTCCTCCCAGTGTGTTCCAAATATATATATATACATATATATATAGGAAAATGGGAAACGTGTAGAGATATCTCTACGTCAATTGATATGTGCGCGACATGTAACACCTCTTTTGTGAAGTGATGGGTGGCATGGGGTGATCAGCTTACTATGTATGTCTAATTAAGTCATAATCTATTGCAAGCGCACAATAGATTGTAGAGCTAGTATAGGATCATTCCCACGAAAAAGTTTATCCTATATATATATATATTTTAAAGTTTATATTTATCTTTTAAAGTTCTAACCTACTTGCGAAATATGAATAAAAGAATAGTTTCTTAATCTAAAGTGTACAAAATAAATCCTAATCATCTTTCTTCAAATTGAGGTCGTCAACCCCAATCTTCAGCTATCGGATATTTATAAAAATAAACAATACTGTTACACCGTATTATAGTCTTCTAGAATTTGGGCGTTAATCAAAAACTAAAATTCTTTACCACAAATTCAATCTAATCAACAATTATCTAAAATTTGGGCGCCAATCAAACTCTAGAAAATTGAAGATGGAAAAGTAAAAATCATTACACTAATCTATATATTCCAACCTAAGTCGTCAATTCAAATCTAAACTAGAAAGTAAATAAAATATATCTTTCACCCCTCAGTCGTAGTCGTCAATTGCTTCTAAGAAACTAGGATATTTACACTAACCTTCAGCACCCAATAGCAATCGTCAATTGCTCTTGAGAAACCTATGATATTTAATCTACTCTAACTATTTTATACTATTGATCGGAAGAAAATCCAACCTCAGTTGTTAATTGATGCTGAAATTCTTCGATGTTTATTCCTACACCAGGCTCTGATCGGTGTTGTAATATGACTATATTTCGCACCCTAATTCCTATATTTAGCTGTCTGATGAAAACATCTGATGATTGTTATGAGGTCTTAATGATTACAGATGTTTCTCACCGTAGGATCGTTAAAGAGCATAAAAGAAGATAATTAAAGGTTACACAGGAGCAATGGACTAAAAGTCAAAAAAGCACAAAAATCCGTAAAGTAACTCAACATCCACCAAGAGAGTGAAGAATCTACCCTTAGATATCAATCGATTGAGGACTAAGTGTCAATCGATTGACAGGAGAAGGCAGCTTTGTCCCCACTTACTTCAAATCAAAAGTCAATCGATTGAGATTTAATTCTCAATCGATTAAGGCTATTAGGGATAGGGTTTGCTCGGCCCTATAAAAAGGAAGCTATGAGTATTGTAAAAGGGGGAGTTTTTCTATTGATTATTTTAGGTCTCTCTTTCTTCTTTTGTTTGGAGTATTTTCTTTGGGTAGACTGTATTTAGGATTTGGAATTATTTTCTTTTATAATTTATGAAAGCATAGATTATACCTAGGAACAAAAGTATTGTAAGAAGAATTTTATGATAAATAAAAGAACTTTATTAAAATGATGTCTTCGGATTTACAACGGGCTTGTACACCAAGGATGAGTGGCTAAATTTATTTGCTCAAGGAAGAGGTGAACCAGAAATAAGTAACTGTTCTGTTATTGTTTCTACAATTTCATGGTATTGTCATTGAATCATTCTATTATGAGTGTGTGTTTGGTTGAATATTATTGAGTCTTCGTTTACAGTCGTTGATCATGGTTATCAACTACCGTAAAAGAAGCACTCCATCTAGAACTGTTCCTGCAGGCTGATCTAGGCTGTAGAATGATTGATTTATCATTGTCGTGACTTAAAATTTTGAGATATGCTATCCTTTTTATATAATTCATACCACAATGATAGGCTGAGTCATAATTTTTAGATAGGGTATGCCAGATCATTAGTCACGTTCTTTTCGATTCATTTATTTTCCTAATAAATGATGGTGTTTTGACTTAAAATGAAATTATGAGATTGAATAGTATAAAAGTTACGAATCAATGGTTAGCTAACTCCTTGATCAATTCATAAACTGTCATTTTTCTTCTTTGTCATAATTTGTTCTGGCCTAGATTGATTGACTTTCTTTTATTGCATTGAGAATCGTGTGGTACTTGTGTGGTAAATTGAATTTCTCCCTTGGTACTTCCTTGGGTGTTTTAAAGTCTATGAAAGGATTAGATAAATTTCACATTTTCCTGCGGGTTCGACACCCTTGATTTCACCGTGCTACGATAGTTCTTGTGCACTTGCAAGGGTTAAACTTAAAATCGATCAGGCACTCTTATTTATAAATCATAAGGAGTCGGTTTATAAAAACTTCTAATTCTAATAAAAGAAACTACTAAAATAAAAGATTTCTAATATAATTCTAATTCCTAATTTTATTCTTCCTTGCTTTCAATTATAGATATGCTTATGGATTATTCTCCTTTATTTCAACAACCGAGATTTTCTAAAGCTTATCTTCATCAATCTTTTCAGATCCATGATTCACCAAACTGCTAATTTCATATATCTTCTAATTATGTTCCTAAAGGTGATAATCTTCATTCACGTGATCAGCAGCAGCAACAATAGTAGGAAAACTTCTTTTCTGGTTAATCGCAAATCATGATTTTCTATCTTTTACAGTTTCCTATTTGGACGATTCTCTGGATTACGATTTTTCGTTTTTATCCTTTTTGTCTCTTTTACAGAATCGTAAATTATGATTTTTTGGCTTTTAGTAAGCGGGAAATCGTTTTTTTTTGCTCAATCATTTTTTTTACTGCCTTTTAAGTTTATTTTGACGAATATTAATATTTTGACTCTTTTTTACTGTTTTTCCTTAATATATGCACATCGTTAACTTGTTAATAGCAAATTAAGTCATAGCATTACTAAGTTAAGGGTGATAAAATGGTAAATTATGTGACTAATCACACCCCCAAACTTAAGCTTTACTAGTCCCTAGCAAATAAGGAAACATAAAATATCTAAATTATGAATTTAAATGCTACTTTCGTAGGGAGCACGTTTGTATTTAGCAAATGCAACAAACCTTTAAACCCTTAGGTGATCCCTAGTGGAGAAGTTGTAGTCTCTTGAAAGTTTTCAGTGAAGTTACCTACAAACTTCAAATATTTTGAGATTTCTTTTCAAAACATATTTTTCATAAATCTAAAATTTAAAAATACTAAACTAATTTTATACACTAATTAAAATAACTAAGTTACCTAAATTACCTAAGTTGTCAAATTGGTCAATACATAGTTTATTACGATTTTTCAAAATTACCAATCTTTTATCCTTACTTTTCATTGCAACAGTTATCCTTTATTAGAACTCCAACAATTTCAATTCATAATAAACACAAAGTGTATATACACTAGTGAACAGTTTATTCTTCATAAAAATTTTTAAACTGCAGACTTAGAAAATATTTTTATTTAAAAACTCACTATTGACATACTCTCAAAATGATATCGAAACTTTTGGGTTCTCTCAGATTATTTTTCAGAAGAATTCAGTCACAGATAATTGTAAACATAAATCTCATAGAAAAGATAATCTTATCATATTCTTATGATTCCCTATATAATCCATAGTATCTATTATCTTTATCTCTACTAGGCTTATGTTTTACAAATCGTACATCATAAAGGTCTTTTATTCGACTTGTAATGGGATTTTATATTTCAGAAGGTATTAAGGAAAGGTAGAAAAGGATTCAAAGTTTTTCTGAGAATTTAGCTCTTCTTTTTCCTATCTTCTTCTATTAATTCAGTAAGTATCTATTATTTGATAACTTCTTCCCATATACTTCTCTTCTTTTATATATATCTCAGTTCTTTAGCTATAAAATCGTCTTTTATGATTTTATTTTTTTCTTTTGCTAATTCTTTTCTATATATATATTTTTCTTCTTTTATACCTCTTTTCTAACATTCCTTCTTTGTTTCATTCTTACTCCTTTCACTCCCTCTTCTTTTTTTCTTTGCGTTCTAAATTATCAAACATTGTAAGGGTTAAAAGTAGAAAGCTTTGAGTAGTACATATGATTAAAGGTTTGTAAAATTTTGGTATAAAAAAATTCGGTTTTAAGATTCTAATATGGGTTCAAGGATAAAATGTTCTAGGAATTTTGCTTTTTGGCTATGGTTTAAACAAAAGATGGCCTTAAATCATTTTTATGATTTACCAGCATAGATGCCTTATTGTTTTGATATTTTTAATAAATAGTTCTAGACAAAAAATCAGTTCATCATATTCATAGAATAATTCGATTCTAAATTCAACAATATGAGATTTCATATCAGTATAGAAGTTCAAAGAAATTTTCATGGTTTGACTAGAAACAATCTCTCTCAGAATAAAAGAAAATATGACTCAAAATCTCACTGGTTTATAATTTTGAAACTATAATAAAAAAATTTACAGTTTAGATCAATCTATTGTTTCAAGCATTCATTCTAATATAGTGTTTCAATGAGCTAAATATGAATTATAACTGTTCTAAATTCTAATTATTAAACTTCTATTATAATGAATCATAAGTTTTAAGGATTTATTATTTTTTTCTATCATAATTCCTATGTACTGATCAAAAAAATAAAAATAAATTTCAAATTTTAAAATAAAATCAAATAAAATTACTACTAAACACGGAAATTATGTATCCCCCCAAACTTAAATCAGATAAAATAAAAAAATTATTGATATATTTGATTATTTACCAAATTTTTTTTTTATCAGATACATATTCTCCCCTAAACTTGAGAGAAAATACTCGTGGCTTATTCTTCGAGTATCAATAACAAAAATATTAGTAAAAAAATATGTTAGTGATGTTAGTAACACACACTGTTAGTTAAAATAAAAAATAAATTCATATACTACTAAATATGTACAATGATCTGAAAAGTAAAAATTAAGATATGAAAATCTATGGAGATTATACCTGTGAGGTTTGTAATGTTATATAATGTCTTTACTCACTGGTAGAAAATGATACAAGGGTGGAATCAATGGGTTTATTTTTCCCATCCGACATCTCTGCTGTTGAATAACCATCTTTATCTGCAGTTGAATCCTCCTATGCTGCCAATTCAACTTTTGCTGTATGTCCTTCTACAATCCTTGGACAAGAAGTACATTTCGGGCATTGTTTTTCTTTATCAACCTTTTCTTTGAGATCCGCAGTTAGCTTCTTAATGACAGCTGATTTTAGTTAATTTTCTGTCCGCAACTTCTCTGCCTCGGCTTTTTCCTTTGCTAATGCGATATGATAATTTTTAGTTTGTGACTCAATCATTTTTACCTGTTTATCGTTAACTGAGCATAGGGAATCTTTATCCTCTTGCAGTTGTCTTACTTTTCCTTCTGCTACAGTCAGTAAGTGAGTCTTTTCTTTTAGCTGTTGCTGGAGTATTTTCTGGTAGTCCTTAAGGGTTTTTTCTCTTACAGTTTTTACATCATCAGGAACTACCATCAAACCTCAAAACTGTTCAAGGATACTAGCAATTTTCTCATATACTCTCTTCTCTTCTTTCCAAGCTTGTTGTTTTTCACTTATTTCTGTAGTTTGCTGCACTAGTTGGGCTTGAAGGGATGAGGTAGCATCCTGAACTTTCTTTTTTGTCTCTGCTACCCATCTCGCACTTTGCTCTTGTATAGCTCTTCTTCGCAAGTTGTCCATTATCTCTGCTTGTTCTTGAGCTGTCAAGGTGGTATCATTGACTACTCTCTGTTTTAAATTTTGGAAGTCTCTCATCCACTTTTTTACTATACCTGACAATTGTATCACTGGTGGGGCATTTGTAGAGACCCATTGCTCTAGTTTTCTCACCCTTCTTAGGACTTCAGGTAGTGGCAATAAGTTTGGTTCATGTCTGAGTTACCATTATTCTACTGCCCTTATTCTTCTTTCTATCTCGTGCAGTGATGTAGTACTGACTGAAAGATCCTCAGGAAGTGCTTCTTCTCCATGTAGCAATTCCGTAAAACTTTCTCTTGGTAACTCTTAGCTTTGATCTGGTTCCACTGTTTTGGCTATGAGAGTTTGCTCGATATTGGTTGTTGGCTGGGCAACAGGGTCTGTCGGTACAGGGGTCTGCTTCCGTAATGATTGGCAATATGTCTGCCTCTATTGAAGGGGGCATAGCAGGCCCTATGGGTGAGTCCAAAGTAGGGTCATATAGACTGACTTGTTTAGCAACCGATTTCTTAATTCGGCTATTTCTTCAAATATTAGAGAGCTGATCTCTGCTCTCTTTTGAGGTGGAGTAATCACACCTTCTAAAACTGCATCTTCTGGCCTCACGAATTCTGTTGTTTGCACTAAATCAGTCTCCTGTCTTTCCTCATGAATTTGAGGGACTTGTGGTACAGAGGGGGTACTTTTGGTGCGGGGAGCTAAGGGGATTCTCTTCTTATTTTCAGCACCTAAAGTTCTCCTATAGGCTAAAACTGTTAAGCCTTCCTCCGATCTTGGTAAAGTTTTTTCTTTGGGGTCTATACTATACTCCACATTCATCAGCAGGTTCGTAATAAGTCCTCCAAATGACAGAGTCAACTTTTTCTTCTGATATTTTTCTTGACTCAACTTCTCCCTCACGACAGTGATTACCTCAAAAAGATAAGAGAGCACATTGAACCAATATCGATTTGCCATTAAGTACAATGTCTTGGCAAATAATGCTCTTCTATGTGTTCCATGTCCCGTGGGATGAATAGTTTTATGGATAAGTACATCGAAAAAGTGGAGTGATAAACTCCTTGCTTCTAGATCCTTTATAAGGAAAAAGAACTTGTCCCGTGGAGTTTTTCCTAATAATTCTGTTGCCATTTGGAGGAAATAGGGGAGGGTATTTGATGTCATCCTAAAAAAGTTGGCCTCTAGGTATCCTGGGACAACTGTGGTATCTCTAGGGGTGCATTCATAACCCTAGCGACCATTTCCTTCGAAATTTCGATCGGAAGTCCATCAATATTGGTGTAGAGGGTGGAGGATAGTCCTTGGTTGCCTTTGGTCATATTTTTGTAAAAAGGCTTCACCAATCTAGGATAGACTAGTGTGACTCCTGGCTCCAAGAAATGGGTCAGCTCGACATCTTTAAAGTATTTAATAGCTTCTCCACCCATTTCTAATTTTTCTAAAGATTTCACATCCACTGCAATTTCAACACCCACAATATGATGTTTTATTGAAGGAGGGACTTTATCTACTTGCGAGCAAAGGATGTTGGCTTCTTTCCTTTATCTAATTTTAATCCTTTTATAGGGACAGACACAAACTCTGTCCCAATTATAACTTTAGAGGTTTCGCTAATAACTATCCCGGAAGACTTGGGTTTCTTCTTAGGTGGGTCTGCTGCTTTTGATTTGTCCTTAAGGGCAGCAGATAGTGCGATACGGTGAATGATTGGGGTGTTATCAGAATCATTACATTCTTCTTCTTCCACTTCTTCCCTTTGTCATTTGCTCGTTTTGTTCGTCATACTTTCACTTGCTTTTCTGCAAAGATTAATATCAACACTATTAATTAAACTTAAATTTCATGTATTGAATAAAGTCTCTTGCATAAACCATTCCTTTTCACAATTAAAATCATCACCTTACCTTTTTAAAGATTGAAACCCTAATTTATAATTGGAGAATAAAATGTCCGTAGGATTCTTCAGAATCAAACAAAGGAAGTAAAGGGTGAAGAAGTAAGTGGTTTTAAGAAAATAAACGATTAGATTGAGTGGAAGAACGGTTAAAATTACAGACGATTTGAAAAAGAGAGGGAAGGTAGGAAGAGAAAACTTGGAAGGTTTTGAAAATGGGGTCGACATATCCTTTTTACAAATATGTAGGTCTCGTCTTCAGTGATGACTAGCTAAGCCGATCATTACTGAGTTTTAACCTAGAATCGTAAGTTAATTCTAGCCTTCAGTGAATAAGAATCGCAATTGTTGCATTTCAAACATAACTACGAATAATCGTAAATCCATACGATTGTCCATTTATAATGTACAGTAGGTACGAATTATGATCTATCATTTTTTAATGAAATGGGTCGTATTATAATACCTACATTAACTAAGAAAAGAAATAATTTACATAATTTACACTTTGTGCTATGGATGAGTCGGTAGCTCGACAATCCAAGAGGTTTTTTTTTTTCTTTTAAATTAGATTTTGGGGAGCTGATGTCTCCCCCTAGAATACTTGTCCTCTTGAGTTATTGACCGGCTATGCCGGCAACTATCCACTCTCTCTCCTTTCCACTTGTAAGGCTAGTTGACCAATATGGCTTTCCAGCTTTGTAATTGACTGTGTATGTGAATGAAGTGTCTAAGAGAATTGAGCAAGCTGATGCAAATCCTTAGAATGTTGATGTGATTGTTGCTGTAAATCCCTAAAGATTTGAACAATCGTGACATCAGGTGCACTGCTCTGTTGGACAAATTGGGATTGCACGACCGTTGGTTGAGGTCTTTGGTGGAAAGCTTAAGTCTGGGGAAATCTGGGCTGCACAACTGTTGGTTCTAGGTGCGCTCCAGCGATTGAACCATAGTTAAATCCCAGGTGATTCCTCCATGTTGAGTTGTATGTGTTCCCATAATCTCCCCTCTAGAAGGCCATTACTTGTTCGATTTCCACCACCTCTTGGTATGATGGTGCAACAGGGTTCTCGGTTCCTATGATATTCTGGCAATTGGAACAGTTCGCCAAGGATCTCTCCACAGTGGTTGATTTGGTAGACATTAAAATTGCAATTTGTTGCTCAAGAGCCGCCACCTTTGCACTCATGTTATCCTCCTTCTTTACTTTATCCTTACTCATATCGTAAAGTCCATCCCTAGCGAGCGGGGTGTGGCGGTTAACATCGGAGTTAGATCTTAACAAAGATTGTTTTTGCTTTGAATTTTTGGCCAATTTTTCAAATAAGTTCAGGACTGCTGACCATTTTGAGCCATAAAGGCTCCTCCGCTTACGGCGTCGACTGTAGCCTGATTAGTTTCAGTCAACCTTTGATAGAACCTTTACGCAGTGGACCAATTCGACACATCATGATGAGGGCATTTTCTTAATAAGTCCCTTATCCGTTCCTAACTCTCATGGAATAATTCTCCTGACTTTTGGCCAAAGTCTTGGATTGCTTGGCGAATTTGATTTGTCCTACCAATTGGGAAGTATTCATTTAAAAACTTGGACTGGAGTCGTTCTCAAGTGATAATACTTCTGGCAGGCAATGAAATTAGTCATGCCTTTGCTCGATTCTTGAGTGAGAAAGGGAATAATCGCAGCTTAAATGTCTCATTGTTGGTGTTGGGTGTTTGTAACATAGTGCAAATTTCTATAAAATCTCTAAGGTGTTGATAAAGGTCTTCGCTATCAAGCCCATGAAAGGTCGGTAACGACTGGAGTACGTTTGACTTGACTTCAGCATTCTGTCATGTTGCTACCTCAGGTATCACTACACAAGAGGGCTCGGTCAAGGCAACCGGGCTTAAGTGTGCTTGAATTGAATGGTCGTCAACCATGCTTGGGGACTCTCTTCCGGAAGTTCGATTTAGTGCGATATTACGCAGAAGAGTTCGTTCGATTTCTAGGTCACACTCAAAGAAGTTTAAGCTTTGAGATCGATTATGGTGCATGCACCAAAAATGAAAATAGTTTGTGATTTTTAACTTTTTTCTGTATTTATTTTTTTGAAAGGTGAAGAAAACAAATCGAGCTTGAGCTTTCGATCGGGAAGTTGAGACTCGAAATGTGTTCAATAAACTCGAAAAATTAAGAAGTGATAAAAAAAATTAAAATATAAAGAAATATAAAAAGAGAAAGATAAATATTTATTTTAAAAACAAAAATATATATATAACGATAAAGACAAAACTTTTCCGGCAGCGGCACCAAAAACTTGATCGGCTTACTATGTATGTCTAATTAAGTCTTAACCTATTGCAAGCGCATAATGGAAATTGTAGAGCTAGTGTAGGATCGTTCCCACGAAGAAGTTTATCCTCTATATATTTACTTATTTATATTTTAAAGTTTATATTCATCTTTTAAGGTTCTAAACTAGTTGAGAAATATTAATAAAAGAATGGTTTCTTAATCTAAAGTACACAAAATAAATCCTAATCCTCTTTCTTCAAATTGAGGTCGTCAATCCCAATCTTCAACTATCGAATATTTATAAAAATAAATAGTACTGTTACATCGTATTGCAGTCTTATAGAATTTGGGTGTTAATCAAAAACTAAAACTTCTTAACACATATTTAATCTAATCAATAATTTCCTAAAATTTGGGCGCCAATCAAACTCTAGAAAATTGAAGATGCAAAAGTAAAAATCGTTACACTAATATGCAAATTCCAACCTGAGTCGTCAATTCAAATCAAAACTTGAAGATGTTTACAAAACATATAAATAAAGCAAATAAAATCTAAACTAGAAAGCAAATAAATATATCTTTCACCCCTCAGCCACAGTCGTCAATTGTTTCTGAGAGACTAGGATGTTTACACTAATCTTCAGCACCCAATAGCAGTTGTCAATTGCTCTTGGGAAACCTCTAATATCTAATCTACTCTAACTATTTTACACTACTGATCAGAAGAAAATTCAACCTCAGTTGTCAATTGATGCTGAAATTCTTTTATGCTTATTCCTACACCGGGCTCTCTTATTTATAAATCATAAGGAGTTGGTTTATAAAAACTTCTAATTCTAATAAAAGAAACTACTAAAATAAAAGATTCCTAATTTTATTCTTCCTTGCTTTCAATTATAGATGTGCTTCTAGATTGTTATCCTTTATTTCAATAATCGAGATTTTCTAAAGCTTATCTTCATCAATCTTTTTAAACCCATGATTCACCAAACTTTTAATTTCATATATCTTCTAATTCTGTTCCTGGCAGTGATAATCTTCATTCATGTGATCAGCAGCAGCAATAATAATAGGAAAGCTTATTTTCTGGTTAATCGCAAATCACGATTTTCTATCTTTTACAATTTTCTATTTGGACGATTCTTTGGATTATGATTTTTCATTTTTCTCCTTTTTTGTCTCTTTTACAAAATCGTAAATTACGATTTTCTGGCTTTTAGTAGGCAGGAAATTGTAATTTTCACTCAATCGTCTTTCTTACTGCTTTTTTAGTTCATTTTTACGAATATTAATATTTTGACTATCTTTTACGATTTTTCCTTAATATATGTACATCGTTAACTTGTTAGTAGCAAAATAAGTTCTAGTGATGAGTAACAAAATATGATGATATTTCACCCCTAAATACTTATATTTAGCTATCCGATGAAGGCTATCTGATGAGAATTATTAGATTTGAAGTGTTTCAGGTAAATATAATCCAAGTGCATAAAACACTCCAAGAATTCCAAAAATATCAAAACACTGCAACTTTGGGTCATCGGGAACTTGGCGCTACTTGCAGCTTAATTTAGACCTTCAAGACGTCAGATTCAGTAAATTTCTAAAACACATAAGTTGTAGAGCTCGTCGTCAGCTTTCCAACGCCATAAGAATCGCCTCAATCCGACTTCGAGACAGAACATTATGGCCAAAATACCGAGGAAGTGCCTGATGCAAAGTTGGGCGGCGAAAATTGCTTTGTCTCTTAGATGTCAATCGATTGAGGACTAAGTGTCAATCGATTGACAGGAGAAGACAACTTTGTTCCTACTTAAGAGTCAATCGATTGAGATTTAATTCTCAATCGATTGAAGTATTAGGGATAGGGTTTGTTCGACCATATAAAAAGGAAGCTACGAGTTTTGAAAGGGGAGGATTATTACTTTTAGAAGAGTTTTTATTTTTTAGAATAGACGTAGAGAGAGAGAGAGAGAGAGTTTTTATTTTTTCTTTTTTTTTTAGAGCTTTGTTCTCTTTAACTTTTCAGTATTCATTTCTCTAATTTATTATTTTTGTTTTGTTGATTCATGTTTTAAATTTAAAGATTAGTAGACAGCATTTCTAATTTCGTTTATGAAGATCATCGTGGATCAAAGAATTTTCATTGAAGGTTGAGGTATTTTTGATTGATTAGATTAATGTTATTTTGCATTCCTTATTTATTTATGTCATTTAATTACAATATATGTGGCTAATTTCTTAGGGATGGGGATCTAATGATTCACATCCGAAGGATGTACTTCTAATAGTATAAATCTAGGATTAAAATATGAGAATTTGTTTTTATGGTTGTTGTGCTATCACGAACGGATGAAATCTCCGCCACTAACTGAGATCGAGTGTGCCGAGTCATGCCCTGGATCTCAGATCTGTGACGGTAATTTTATTCCAATCATTGTTATATGATCTTTCTATTTTTATCGTGTGGATCTACTTACGATTACGATCTGGGATCGAGTGTACCTAGTAATGCCCTGGATCTTCAATCTGTAATGGTAATTTTATCTTAATTACTCTCTAATATGAAATCAAGTGTGCCGAGTCATGCCCTTGATCTCAGATCTATGGTGGTAGTATTGTTGGAATTTTTTACCTACTTTGGGGATGATTTTTATTTGTAATCTGAGATCAAGTCTGCCGAGTCATGCCCTTGATCCCAGATCTATATATGGAAATCATCTCTGAAATTAAGTTTTGATTGTAGGGATGCAATGTGAAACCTATCCGAGTTTTGATCATATAACTTCCATAAAAGATATTTTTCAATGGTATATCTTACAGTTTAATCCTTAGATTTGTATTATGGGAAGAACAAACCAAAGATGAGAGGATTTAGTATCTTCATCTTCTTTATCTTTCCCGTTATTTTTGAATCATCAATTGAATTTTATTTTGTAGGCAGTAATTATCATCTCATAAAACCGCCTAAATCATAATATTGGTAGAGTACTGTTAAATTTTGGTAGATTTCTTGAATTACTGTTTTATCTTTTTAGATTTTCTACATTGATCCTCGTGGGAACGATCTCGTACTCTGCACCCACTATATACAATCTGATTCGTGCGCTTGCGAGTAAAACATCACAATTAAAATTTCACATCACCTAGCATCACTAAGTTAAGGGTGATAAAATGGTAAATTATGTGGCTGATCATGGGGCCCACTTTACTAACTATAGTTTAACTTTTAAAATATTTTAAATGTTATATTCCTTTTCAACAGTCATTCTTAACATTTTTAGAAGTCTTTTTAAACTCTCTTTCTTTTTTCTCTCTTCTCTTGTTTTCTAAGAAAGTGTCATACTTACTTTTTCAAGTATATTGATAGTCTCTTCCCTTGTGGAAGCATAGGTCATGAGTTCTAATCCTCATGTCTGCTCTCGTCCTTTCTGCGAGGTCCCTTCCCAGTGTGTTCCAAATATATATATATATATATATATATATATATATATATATATATATATATATATATATATATACATATAGGAAAATGGGAAACGCGTAGAGATATCTCTACTCCAATTAATATGTGTGCGGCACGTAGCACATTTTTTGTGAAGTGATGGGTGACATGGGGCTCACTTTACTAACTAGAGTTAAACTTTTAAAAAATTTTAAAAGTTATATTCCTTTTCAGCCGTCACTCTTGACTTTTTTAGAAGTCTTTTTAAACTCTCTTTCTTTTTTCTCTCTTCTCTCGTTTTCTAAGAAAGTATCATACTTACTTTTTTAGGTATATTTACTTAAAAAATATGAGCACCTAACGCCCGGCAGCGAAGCACTAGCACCTCTACAAAGAAGTGTCGGCGCTTCGGATATTTTTATTTTATAATTTTTTTTTTTTTTTATGGAAGCGTCAGCGCCCTGAATGAAGCGTTGGCGTTTCATTTTAGGGGTGCCGACGCTTCGATAAATTTTATTTTATGCTTTTTGAAACATCGACGCTTCGTTTTAGGGGCGTCAACGCTTTATTTCGGGGTGTTGGCGCTTCGCTTCCCGAGGTGCTAGCGCTTCGCTACCTGACGCCATTTTTTAAAAGTAAAATATGTATGAAAAAGTAAGTCTGACACTTTTTTGAAAAAATAGAGAAAATAAAGTGACTTTAAAAAAGTTAAGAGTGACAATTGGAAGAGTATTTACTTTTAAAAGTGTAACCCTAGTTAGTAAAGTGAGCCCCATGTCACCCATCACTTCACAAAAAGGGCACTACGTGTCGCGCTCATATTAATTGACGTAGAGATATTTCTACGCCCGGACGCATATCCCCAGACTTCATATATATATATTTATTTATTTATTTGGATTAAACTGCATGATAGTCATTCATTCATTTTGTGAAGATTTTATTCTCTTATAATCACATGATGTTATAATTCTATAATGCATTCTCTTAATAAAAACTAAGAACAACCATTACTATTAGAGTGCACAGATTGTGTGGTTCTAATCTCCCAAAAAGTGTGATTTTTTTTACCCACTTCAATTGATAATCCATCACTCTAAGAGTATAAATTTCCAAGATCATATGCTAATAAATGGTGTAAGATCCTTTAAACACCATTTGGTATTTAAATGACGGTTAGGAGCGTTGGTGCCAAAGATATTTTTGTACCTCTAGTCGGCACCTAAGGTCAAAGGGAAGGATTCTCCTAACCGTTAGGTAAGCACCAAAAGTGGTGTTTAAATGATCTTACACCATCAATGGTTTACGACGCTGGTGATCCTTACCGTCAAATTGACAAATCATAAAATGAAGTGCAACACGCTCAAAAATGGTGTTTTAGGGAGATTTAAACCATCCTATTTGTGACATATAATATCAACCATTGCTTTTAGTTTTAATTATAGATTTGAGATCATGGCCTACACATGAGATGTTCAGATGCCGATTTCATGTGACAATACGCATCCGTGATCATAGTGTACCATGGTACGCCATGATCATGTCACTTTAGGATGTTTGTCATGTGGAATGAAATCGATCATCTAATATGTGGGCCATGATGCCAAGACCTCAGGCACAAAAGATTGGACGAAAATGACCTGATGCCAAGATCTCAGGCACAAAAGATTGGACGAAAATGACCTCTGTCATCTAATTCAAGGTAGTCAATTGTGTGTGAATGATGGAACCATCAGTTGCGCTGCAAGAATTTTAGTTACAAAAACTTGTACCCTTTCTTAAACCTCTCACTTTAAATCCCCTAAATTCCTCATAATGTCTAAAATAACCCACAAATTATAACTTATTTATGTACATAACCCCTTTAACATTTATTTAGAACATAAGAATTCAACTTTTAGGTTCTTAAACTTTTGACTACTTTGAATGAGGCATCTGGAGCTTGTTTTTCGCCCCAATCCTCCACACAATGGATCTTGAGATCAAGAGCCTACAATCACATGGTTAGATTTTGATTCCATATCGCACACATCCCAAAAACCCAAGCAATCATAGTATATATAAAATATAGTTCTGGGGTCACTTTTCAAGATGTGTGCTATGTGAAATATAAATCTGACCAACTAATGATATGCCCAAGATCTCAAGATCTATCACGTGGAATATTGCGGAGAAAAAAGATTTCCATCATCTGATTCAAAGTTGTCAATAATTTAAGCGCATGAAACGCATTAAAAAGGGCGAATCTCTTGTTGCGAATTAAAGCGCATAAGACCAACTTTTATATAGAATATTACAATTAGTTGACCAAAATGACCCGGAAAGTGTTCAGAGCAATGTGGATATGGATACCGGCTCATCTCCTCATTTCATATATTCCTCTTGCTATTATATTTACTGCATGGAACTGAACCCATGCCCAAGCTCCTCTTTCCATTAATTGGGCTTCCATCAGGTATTTTAGGTGTGGGTTCTTTGTAATTGGAGGTGGAATGCTAATAAACCCATTTCTTCTTCAGATTGGAATACCACCTCAGGTAAATTCTCAATTTTTCTTCTATCATTTCAATATATAATTCTTTTCTAGTCTAAAAAATTACCAATTAATAATAAAGAAAACATTTCAACAAATAATATTTACATAAGCATGAACCAAACAACTTTTTCCCATCACCCTTTACCATTAGCAGAAAAGAACAATACCCAAAACAAGGGAAAAAATGAGATTTCGAAGCATTAACAAGTACTTACATAACAAAGATCGAAACCCTAGCTGATTCCTACATAACCGGCCATGGAACCAAAAATTACAGAACAGAGATTGAAAGTTGCGACTTCACAAACCCTGGAAACTGTGATAATCTCGAAAAAAAATTTCGTCACCTCAGAAAAGTTGCTGTGCTCCATAGGAAATGTCGAGAAGATTGAGAGCGATGCTCAAAAGGAAAGAACAAAAGAAAGAAAGAGAAGCGTTGGAGAGAAGGGGAGTTTGAGAGAAAGCTCATGTCCTCTTCCGATCCCTAGAACGTGAGAGAACAAAAGAAAGAAGGAGAAGCGTTCAAGAGAAAGAGGGGTATTTTTTGAATTAAGATAAAGAGTGGGGCTATTTTTGTCCCTGCGCAACAATAATCACGGTCAAGTGCTCTCCGCCAGTGCTCTCGCAGCGCCCACTTGAAAGAGTAGCTGAAAATTGCTCTTTTAAAGAGACCTAAAATCAGCTCTTTTACTCTCTGAAAAAGTTGAGAGCACTTATAACCAAACATACTCTTATGTTAAATTACTCTATAAAAGAGCAAAGAGCTACTCTTTGCTTCAAAAGGGCTAACCCAAACACAACCCTCGTAACTTATAACTCGAGAACGCTTTGAATTTTAAGAGACGAGAATATGCAGGACAAGTTTCTTCTTTAGTATTGAGTAGTAAGTTGACCAATGTCTAACGGTCTAGGTAGGGAGCTTTGAACCGAATAGAGGGTCCCAAATCGGACCGAAACGCACCGAAAACCAACAAGGTTTGGGTGGCTTGAAACCGAAAACCAAGGGGTAGGTTGAGTAAACAGGAAAAAAAAAACCCGAAAAAATACACTAAAAAAATAAAAAAGTAGGCCTTTTACCTACACTGAACCGAACCAAACCGAATTGGTTTCAGTTTCAGAAAAAATAAAATAAAAATAATAATGAACCGAACCGAATGGGTTTCAGTTTGGGGTGTACCAAACTAAACACCGAAAAATTCGGGTTCTATTCGGTACACCAAACTTGTCCCTAGGTCTAGGTCATGAACATACCTAAAATAACGAGAATATGGAGGGCAGTGGGCTATGAGCTGACAGACTGTGCAAAGTCGAATACATGGTATGAACCTCAAATAAGGCTGCCAGTGGCATGTCGGACTCGACCAGCCGCATATGCTCGACTCAACTTGAAAACCTGGCCTGATACTTGACCTGGAAACCACCCCTACTCAGTTTAAAACCTCCTATTTTCTGCGACTTTATATTTAAATGTCGGATCACGTCGGATCAGGTCAACTTGACTTTCGAGTAAAAACAATCTAAAGGCCGGGTTGGATGTTTCATGTCGATTACGGTCTAGTGGGTCAAAATTTCTCTACCCAACCCTGTAAAAAAGTTGATCGGGGCGGGTCGGGTATTGGATAGCGGGTCGACCCCCACCTCCCCACCATTAATGGCTCTAACTTGGAGTTCAAAAAGCTTGTACCAGGTACGTATCCCATGCACTAGAAGTGGTGCACTCGTCAATCTTCTTCTTTTGCTAACCTTGGGATTTGCACGAATGATTTTTAAGTGCAGAATCCGAGAATAACTGGTGTGTGGCACCACTTGGTGCCTACAAATTCGCACCATATGACAGCCCCTACATCAAGCATGACACAAACTATTATTGTGGAGAGTGCTCAACATAATTAACCCAACTCTCTTCATAATCCTTTTAGAAATTAGACAAAGTTATAAAACATTTCATGACCAAATTTTAGCGACCAAAACGATAAAAGTAATTTTCTAACTATAAAATAATTGAGCTCAGACATTATATAGGTCATCCATAGGAGTATTTAGCTAATTTTTTGTCCTACCATAAAAAAAGGTAGAGCCCATTATTTTGTCCTTATTTGTACGTTTGATACTTAAAAATTGTCCCACATATTTTGGTGATTTAAATACATGCAAAGAAGGTTCTAATAAAAAGTTTCTAGGAATTTGTAGAAGGTGTGAGCTCATGCACCAATTATGGTTCATGGTCATAAAATTTGGGGGGAAAAAACACACCTACTTCACAATTCAACATTCAAGTGGCACGCAAGAGTATGGATGAGACTGAAAACTAATGCTTGTCAAAGATTTCTAACCATTACACTAAACATAACTTGTATCTCAACGGGGATCGTTGCCCGTATTTTGTGTAGCTTCCCATTGAAGATAGGGCTACAAACAGAGCTGAGCCAACAACTAGGCTCGACTCAACTAAAAAATGAGAGCATTTTTTCTCTTAAGCCTAGCTGCAATGTTAGACCTGAACTTTTTATATGAAGCTCACTTGAAGTAGAGTCAAGCCTTGTAGAGCTCGGCTTGGCCCAACTCTACTCAAGTAATATTCTATAATATTTGTTAAAGTTTTTGCTCGCTTTCTCTCTCTTTCTCTCTCTCCACAATCATTAAAGAACTTAGTTTTTCTTTCTTACTTATCTCAGGGAGCAACCACTATCAACTAACAATCACCAGCAAGACAAATCGACCAACCAATCAACGCCTATGCTGCTACATGATATGGTTGAATGCTAATCAATCTCCGTACTTTATTTAGTCACATGCATCAAGCGCCGCCTCTCAGATTCTCAAGTAATCCTAATATAAGATTAGGTCATGCATTTAATTTAAACACCTTTCTCCAATTGATCCATTAAGTCTGAAAAGAACTAAGGACTAAAAGAGATGAAGCTTTCATTTATTAAATTTTATAAGGGCTTTTATTTATAAAAAAAGAAGATAAATTTTGAAAAAAACATTAGAAAGAAAAAATTTATAATAAAACTTATTTGGCTGAAACTCAGCTTAGCTCGAAGGGCCAAGAGTCGAGTTCGAGTTCGGCTCGTATAAGGAATAGCCCAACTAGATTTGACCCAAGCTTGGGCTCAACTCATCGCAATTGCAACCCTAGTTAAAGACACTTATAAAACCACAGAATTGTTGAATGGGAAGACCTTTAGGATGAATTTCTTCTCAAATCTAATCTGAAACAATGGGTATCACATGATTAGGGCTATCAACGGGTGGGCCAGACACATAAACTTGACATATGGGGTCATGTCGGGCATGAGGCATCTGACCTGGCCTTTGAATAAATCTCTACAACCGAGTGTTACATTTTCACATGCCACGTGTCATGATCAACCCAAAACAACATATGTTTTAGGTTGATCAAACATTAGGCATGTGATAATTTTTTTTAGCTTTTTGTCTTTATTTGATGGGTTAAAAATACCATAACGCTCTATAAAATTAGTACATTGAATTTGGGTCCCTTTAACCATATTTTCAGTGGTTGATATAGGTTGGATCATACTCAAATTTTGTATAGCACGTAAGAGCACCTTTAAATCCACCCACCGAATCTTTGATTTCACCCACGTTGAAACGCATTGATTCCGTTGAATCAAACGATGGAAATCGTTTTTCCCCTCAATGTTTCACATGATGGATCTTGAGTTCATGGGCGTACCATCCAACGGTCAATGTTTTATTTCATGTGGTATAGATCTTAGAAAAGTAACCTTAACATCATATGCACGCTCAAATTAATTTTAAGGTCATTTTAGTGGGTGTGTACCACATGAAATGAAAAATCGACACTCTGATGGTATGCCCATGATCTCAAGATTCATCGGGTGAAAGATTGGGACAATAAAAAATCTCCATCGTCCGATTCAATGCAGCTAATGTGCTTAAGCGTATGTGAACTTAAAGATTCAGTGCTCTTGGATTAGTTGTTTAATATAATAATTGATTACAAGTAATCAATGAAATCAGAGTGGCGCAGCGGAAGCGTGGTGGGCCCATAACCCACAGGTCACAGGATCGAAACCTGTCTCTGATAAGTTTTCTTTTTATTTTTTAAACACACAAACATTTAAAAAAAATAACATTCTTAAGTTAGCGTAGCGATGGTCCCCCTCCCAGCTTTTCCACTCTCCTCTTCCTCTTCTTCTTCACTGATTCTCTCCACCTCCTTTAGCTCTTCCACTCTCCTCTTCCTCTTCTTCGTCTTCACTGATTCTCTCCACCTCCTTTAGGTTCTCTCAACTTATTAATGATTTTGTTTTCCTTTTTTATGAATCTTTCTTATGGCTTCTTATTGTTTTTCACTACAAGGAAATTGCATCTCATTGGTGCATAGTAACCAATTTTTCCTCAGGAAATTTGCAAATTAGTTTCTCAAATTTCATCTCATTTTTTTTTTTACTTAGGAAGTTTGTAGTTTGACGCAGCTAAAAATTGCAGTGTGTTTATTCGGTAGTTTTATACACAGTCTCATATTTAGATTAGAGTTCTTGTAGAGAAGATGAGAATTTATAAGTTTTTTTTTTTAGTTATATTTTATTAGGGTTTGGATCAATGGGGAAGAATAGTATGGGCATATTCATAATGACAAATTTCGTTTTCGGTCATTTTTCAGTGGGGGGATCCTTTCAGTACACTTCAGATTAATTTCAATACCTTTCTGAAAAAATTCAGGGATTAAAAATATAAAAAATATAAAAAATATATTTTAAAAAAATTACTACAATATATATTAAATTACTAACATATTAAAAAAAATAAAATTAAAGTTTACCGAAATTTCTCTGAAAAATACTAAAATTACTGAAATTTTCGTTTGACCCCCTTTTTAGCATATTTTGCAAAATTTTGCCGAAATTCGGCGAAATTTGTCACTATGGGCATATCTTATATAAAAGAAAATCAAGTAATCTCTAATGTATTGAAAATGAGTAGTAGGCCCCACCACTTTTCATGCTTGAACCATGGCATGGGGCAAGTTGATAAAGTCTAAATAAGATCCCTAAGACCTCGTTCAAGAGCCAGGAAAATGCCAATTCCTGAGGCTTTTCCACATAAAATGTTATTTCTGAGCATTTTTGGAGGTTTTCTTGTGTTTGAGAGATTTTTGGATTTCTGTGTTTTCCGAGCACTTTCTGCTGAAAGGGACACATGATTTTCGGAGTATTCTTCTCAGGAAATGACATTTTTGAGGCAGTTTCTGAGGTGGTTGGGAACCTCTATTCGGCCCAACACAATCTTTGAAAGCACCCACTTGTGCAACACTTGGTAACGCATTGACTGGTTGAAATCAAATGATGGAGATCATTTTTCACACTGATCTTCCGCACAATAAAGTTTGAGGCCATGATCTTACCATTAGACGGTAGGTTTTGGATTTCTCGTGTCACAAATCCCCAAAAAATGACCTAAAATCACGTTTGCGTGTTGTGTACCATATGATTTTAGGATTACTTTTTGGGTATCCGTGCTACATGGAATAAAAAACTAACCATTTGATGGTACACTTATGGTTTCAAGATTCATTATGTGGAAGATCAAGGCAAAAAATGATCTTCATCATCTGATTGAAAACAATCAATGTGGCGCTTTCAAAAATGGCATTAGCGCTAATAGAGGTACCCAGACAAAATTTGATTAGTTTGGGGCAACGACTATAATGTGTGTTTTGTTTAAGAGATTCATCACTTTTTGTGTCATGAAAATGGTTTTAAAATTGTTGGTGAGTTATACAAAAAATGATGGAAATAGATCGGAGATAGCTTCAAGGCACGATTGAGAGGTTGGTTCGGGCGAAAATCAGGCTGTGTCGGGTCAATGCGACCCAAGCCGATATTTTATATGAAAAAAATGTGGAAAATAGGTAGGGGTGTTATTGGGTTGGTCCTGACCAGTTTTCATGCTAAATCGAAATCGAACCGATAACTATTGGTTTCTAGTCTCTCAAACCGAAACCGAACTAATAACTATCGTTTTTTGAGTAAGTCCTCATTGGTGTATATGTTGAAGACAACATTTCGAGAATCTGACCGACCAAAGTGTTAAACACATTACCGATTTAAGAAATATAAATTTTGACGATCATCCGATCAAATAACCGCTTTGACGAAGGCTATAAATACATGCAACTATAAGGCGTGGAAGTATACAATACACTTTCTTAAGAAAGTGTAGAATACAAGAAAATGTCAATTTTCCTAAGAAAATGAGTTTCTGAGTAACTAAAGAACAACTACTCAGAAAATGACTTTCCTCAAAAAACTTATTTTTCGAGGAGAAACTGAGGCTTGCCATTTTCCTCAGAAAATGGGTTTTTGAGCGGAAAGTGCCGAACGAATATAAAATGATAAGTTCGCGATATGTGAGCCCAGATTGTTTTGTATGAATGATTACTAGTTCACTTCGTAGTCAGCAGGATATGGATGAGACACTGCCGTGCCCGTATTCTCCTTTCTGTTTATAGGATTGAAGTGAAGGTGTCCCCCCATTTTTTAGCTAACACCATCTTACATTGTTGGGCAAAGCAAAAAATTTGATGAATAGAAGGAGATCAAAAAGACACAAGGACGATTTGACAATGATATAGGTAGGATGTTTCCGTGAGCAGTAAGCAACAGATCTCCCCCCTAATTTATTTGTTCTGGGGAAAGCCTTTAGGCAAGTGAATTCTTTAAGGCAAGGGGCGACCTGATTTGTTTGGTAGATCTGGTTGAGGTGGTTTTAGTTTACCACCAAGAATTTTGGTTTAGGTTGCAGTTTATGTAGAGCTGTTATCATTAATCAAATCGTTTAAATTGTGGCATTGTGTTTTATGATTAATTATGATTAATGGGTTATGGTAAGGCCCAACTAATTGAACTAAATCTCGGGTTCAACAAATTTTCCAATCATTAGATAAAGGGAATATTGGCTTCCATGATTTCTATTTTTATAAGATTACGTGTAATCAAGATTTTCCTTCTATCCAATGGTTGGAAAACTGGTTGAATCCAATATCTGGTTCAACCAGTTGAACCTGACATATGCCCTTTGTTTAATAGTAATCGGCATAGTGTTTAAAATGTTTTAATTTGCGGGTGCTAAATAATCTAGTCTTACATCCTACTTGAATCTGATTAATCACTCGTAAATTTTAGTTGAAATCAAACAATTGATGATACCGGTTGAATGACACAACACCTATGATATATATGAAAACTTTTAAGTGATACATAAATTAGGCTATTACATGTCTCTTAACAAACGAAGCAAAACCGTGTTTCAGGCTAATACGTGTAAAGCCTTGTGTTCTCTCAAACAGTAGGCCGATACACATAATACGAATTAATGCTGATCGTGTATTGGCCTGAAAACACGTTTGGCACCAATATGTGCAATCAAACTAGCCCTAGAAAATAAAGGAAATTTTTAAAATAACTCCTAAACTTTCACCCCATCATCAATAATGCATTTAAACTATTGATAATATCAAATAGGCACCCAAAGTACGCTTAAATTCATCTACTAGGCCCCTACCGTCATCTTCCGTTAATGACTGAACGGAAAATACTAAATTGACATACAACTCAGCAAAATAGCATGTGTGGCATGAGTCCTCGTCATGTGGGTGCCACGTTGGCATACAACTCAACAAAATAACATACGTGGTACCCCACATGGGGTCACGTGAGTGCCAACTATTTTGCTGAGTTGTATGCCAACTCAGCGTTTTCTGTTTAGTCATTAACGGAAGGTGATGATAAGGGTTTAATTGATGAACTTAAGTGTATTTGGGTGCCTATTTGATATTTTCAATATTATCCTTGTTTGATAACATGAAAATGTAATTTCATTGTGGAAATGAAACTTAGTTTTCAATTGTTGTTGTTTGATAGCTATTTAAGGAGATGGAAATGAAATTAAGTCGTCCCGCATGGAAATTGAATTTTCATACACCAAATCATTTTAGGAGGAAATCATTTCAACCCTTCAATTGACTGAAATTGAGTTTCCTACTAACAAAATAATAATATTTTGTTATTGAAAATTTAAAATTACTTGTAAAAAACCTAAAAGTAAAAATAAAAATAAAAATTGACTAATAAAAAGTAATTTCAATTTCTATGACCATCATACCATTACGATCACTATGACCACTACATTATCTAGACTAATATTTGACTTTGGACAAAATTTGAATTTTAATCAAACTTTAATTGAATTTATAAGCTATATAAAGTTTTGACTTTTGATGAAACTTTGACTACTGAAACATGATAATAAGTTGTTAGTAATATATTATCAAATTTTTAAGGGTCAAAGGTTGACTTAAGGTCAAACTTTGACTTTTAATTAAAAATTATTTTTTATTAAACTTAGACTCTAATAATTTGATGACAAAAAAAGGATAAGTTAGTAATATATTATCAAAATTTTAAGGGTCAAAGGTTGACTTAAGGTCAAACTTTGACTTTTAATTAAAATTTATCTTTTTATTAAATTTAGACTCTAATAATTTGATGACGAAAAAAGGATACTACCGTATTGATGTATAATTGGATACTAGATTCTCAATTGTATTAGTCAATAGTTGACTTTTGGTCAAACTTTGACTTTTACAAAAATTTTATTTTTAGTCAAACTTGAAACCTGCTTATAGATAGAGTCAACTATTACATAAATTTATATCGTATCAGTATAATTTTTTATCGGTCAAAGTTTGACTTTTGGTCAAAGTTTGATTTTTCATAAAATGTTATAAATTTTTATTAGTGAAATATTATAATAAAAAATATCTATCATTATTTTCATTTATAATTTGAAAATACATTGCCTCATTTTTATTGGTCAAAGTTTGACTTTTAGTCAAAATTTGACTTTTATTCAAATATTGACTTTAGTCAAAAGTTGAGAAGTCTATCTTAATAGTAGATAGTGATCATTATTATTGTTATTTATATTTTGGTAATATAAATTTTAATCAGTCAAAGTTTGATATTTGGTCAAACTTTGACTTTTAAACAAAATTTGAATTTTTAAAACTTCTGTATCCCCAATGAGATTATCATTTTTTTAATTTATTACTTTCTAGTATATTATCAAATTTTATTTTACTTTTTTTTTATATTTGGTCAAAGTTTAACTTTTTTAAAAGTTGATATTTAGTCAAAGTTTTTACTAGTGTAACTTAGCAATGGATACGAATATTGTTATGTTAATTTGCAGGTTGGTGGTAGATTGTCAAATTTTTTATTGGTCAAAATTAAAAAATTTAGTCTAAGTTTGACTTTTTAAAAAATTGAATTTTCTTTCAAGTTTAAAAATTTAATTTTGTTTTAATATATAATACATATTAGCATTTACTATATAACTTTGTACTTTAGTATTAAAAAATTTATTAATCAAAGTTTTACGTTTAGTCAAATTTTGACTAGTATAACCTAAAGATATATATGAATATTGTTATATTAATTTACAATTGGACTTTTATAACTTGTTGGTACATTACAAAATTTTCTTTTGGTCAAAATTAAAATTTTAGTCAAAGTTTGATTTTTATAGAAATTTAATATAATTTCAACGTATAAACTTACAATAGATACTAGAATTTACAACTTTGTTATTTAGCTTTACAGATTTTTTTATATTAAAATTTGACTTTTTATTTGAGTTTGACTTTTCAAACTCTAACTTATATAATTTAGTAATAAATAATGATTACGATGATATTAATTTATAACATAATAAAATATTATTAAAAAAATTATTAGTTAATATTTGACTTTAATAATAAATGATCAAAATTTAAAAATTTATTTTCAAAAATACTAATCAAACAAGAGAAATTAATTTCCAATGAAATTTATTTCTCAAACACACTAATCAAATAGTGAAAAATTCATTTCCTTTTTTATTTCAACTAAGAAATTGATTTCTCTTGATTTCAGTTTCGTTTTAGAGTTTCATTGCTATCAAAGAGGGGCTAAGTGTATTTGGGTGCCTATTTGATATGAATAGTGTAGGTGAGTTGTTGATGGCAGGGTGTAATTTCAGGAGTTCGTTTTGAAATTTTCCGAAAATAACACCTCGTAACTACGTTTGTCTATACTCTTCAAACCTCTCCGGTCTCCACTACAGCGCTTCATCTTCAAAAAGGTTCATGATTGAAACCCAATTTTCTTGAATTTACTCTTTCCTTTGATTCAAATCTATATTTTAAGTAAGGTTCAAATGATATAACAATTTACATCACACCAGAATCTGCAGATCCCAATCTGATCATACTGCACTTCGATTTAAAGGCGGCGAGATGCCTGGAGACGAGTATATTGAGCGCCCTTTATTCGGTGGCGCAATTTCAAGCGTTTTCCCTCTTAGATTCCAGGTAATTTGTGCTTTTTTAAGGTTTCATCAAAATTCACAAGTTTGATCGACCTTATTTATGAACTGTAGGATGTCAGCAACATTCGCGAAGTCCCCGATCACCAGGTTTCTATTATGATCTTAGATTTTATTATGTGGTAGTTTTTTAAGTTTTAGTAAATGGTTTAGGTGGTTGAATTTATGTTTTTAATTTGTAATTTTATTGGTGAAGGAGGTTTTTGGGGATCCGAGCCGCGACGAGAGTCTACTTTTTGAACTTTTAGATCTGAAAAGTGAGGTTGAAGATAGGGGAAGTGCTGTTTGGTTCCTTCATGACCTAGCCACTGAACAAGATGCAGAAGGAAGCATGGTAACTCGTATATATACCCCTCATTGGAGTAGTGTTCTTTTTCTCTGTTTCTTTTTATATTATTAAATTTCCATATGGTGCTTTGGGGAAGGAAATTTATTATTATCTCTAGAACAGGGTTACCTAATTCTATTGTTACCTAGACATGTGGCACAGGTCCCAAAATTCGATACGTATTGTCCAACCTCAAAACCGATATGCATCGGACGATTACGTATCTGTTCTGGACGATAATTTCTGATTTTTTTCCAAAAAAAATAAAATAGAAAAATAAATATCAAAACCGATAATTTGAAATTATCGGACGATACATTGAACGATAATTTGACTGTTTTTTAAGGGGGCGATAAAAACCCAAAGTATCGTATTGGTGAGGTCCAAAATCGATACGTATCGATATTTTGATCCATGGTTGGCACACCAATTTCTAAAGATTCCAACATGGCAGTATGGCCTTGAGAAAAATAATTAAAAAAATAAAATAAAACGTATATTGAAAAAAATTGAAGGAAAATCTTAGAGAGCCAATTGAGATATGTAAGTATATAATATATGTGATGAACCTAGCTAAAAATGTATACGATATTTATACAAATCATTTTCAAGGACCCAAGCCTTTTATTTGATAAGTTACTAAACTTTGCATAATTTGTTTTAATAAAACGACGGTTTATTTTATCATGTCAAAACGAGGAACATTTTGATGGTATTATGTGATTTTTTCATACATGTCTAAAAGTATCGTGCTATATGGAAGAGTGTCCGAGTGCCACTAAGTGTTGGTTCAACAAAAATCCTAAAACTAGAAGTGCTCAGGCAACACTGTCTAATTCACTAGGTAACCTAGTGAATCGTGAACTCGTTCACGGTTCGGTTCCCTCTGGTTCTCTTAGTATGGGCGAACTGGGCACGTGAGACAATTTTTTCTCCTTTTGTGCTATATTGCAAAAGTTGCTAAAAGGATTCGAACCGTGGTCTTTTAGTTTGAGAGAGATGAGGATGACTGATGAGGACATCCGATTCAAGCAGCCGCCCGTAACCTATCGAAGGCGAAAGAAGAATGTGAAAATGTGCCGGAAGAACCACACGGATTTACGGACTCTATACAGACTCTAGTCTATTCCAGTCGATCGATCAATCCGAAACATTCGATCGATCAATTGTGGACAGGTTATTCTGACGAACTTATTCTTCTCAGTTGATCGATCGACGCTAAAGAATTGATCGATCGATCGATTGTGAATAGGTTCTTCGGGCAAATTCATTATTTATTAGTCGATCGATCGATTCTAAATAGTTGATCAATCGATCGACCGCGAGATAACGTCTGTCGAAAGATGAGATTTCGATTATTTTTGTCAAAACTTGTCATTTTAGTGTTTTAAGTTTTCAGGACTCTTTTATTTCGAGTTAGGGTTTGCTTTGCTTATTTAAAAGGCTTGTAAAAACACTTTTATGGTTTGGTGGTTAATATCTCGAATTTTTCTGAACCCAAATACGTCGACTATGTGTGCGCGTTCAGCAAGGCATACAATACACGCATTTAATTTTGAAATATTTAGTTGAAGAAATACACTTTTGTGCAAAAGGTTCATGTGTTAAATGGTGTTTTTGGACATTTTGCTAAGAGCCCGTACACTGGTCTTAGTGTGCCGGCTTAACACCAAATCCAAACTATAAGTTTAAATCTCGGCAAGTTGAGTAACTCAGCTGAGTTGCTCTGACTCTCCGAGTTTTTGAACAGTAGTTTTAATTAACATAGGAGAAAGTCATTTAATAGAATTGGGATTTTGTGCCTATTTTATTGACTGATTATTCTATTAATATAATTCGGAGATTTTTCTTCCCTTCAAATATTAAGGTGGATTTTCTTAAAGTTTTGAACACTTTTGATTAAGTTTTCTGTGAGGGTGTGATTCTCTCAACCGAAGAGCGATTCTTTGTCCGGCGTGCGGTTTGGTGCGAGGCCAATTTTTCTCTCATTTCTATCTTCCTTGATCTAGCCGTTCGCTAAAAACCTTATTCTAGATCCGATAGGAAACATACGCGAAAGTAACACTAATTCATGCTAGATTTAAATCATTTAATTAAATCTTTTGCTATTTTTGCTTAATTTGTTAAGGAAATTTGCCTTTTAATTGTTTATATTACTTTTCTATTGATCTCAGTCCTAGCATTTGCGTTGTGTTTGTTTCGCGTCAGATTTGGTATCAGAGATTTGTCAGTTTAGGGTTGTCGGTGTTCATATAGGTTCTAGGGTTCATTTTGTTTTGTCTTGCATAGTAATTGATCCCATTAAGATAAAAGCCCTCATTAAGGAACTTGCATCTAAGTTGATTGTGAGTCAAATCGATCTCCAAGCCCAAATGACTGATCAACACAATCAATTGCAAAACCAGTTGCGTGATCAACAAGCCTGACTTGAGGCTTTGGTGACCCGTGTTGAAGAGATGAATGAGGTCATCACTGAGAATCATTATCGAGTTCACATTAATGATCATAGGAGAGATGGTCCTCACTGGCGTGATATCCAAACCAATCAGGATGACAAAATCATGAAGTCCGTTAAAATGGACATTCCTACTTTTGATGGGAAAAGACAACCTAAAGTCTATCTCGAGTGGGTGACTGACATGGAAAACTACTTTGAATGGTATGCCATGTCCGAGGAGCGTAAAGTCTGATTTGCCAAGGTCAAGCTGATGGGTCAAGCTAAGCTTTACTGGATGGGGATAAAGTGTCGTAGGCAGTTCTAGGGTCTTCTTCCCATTTCCACCTGAGATTATATAAAGATCCAACTGAACGAGAAGTATGTTCCTCTTTCCTATGATGAATGTCTTCTTGATCAGTGGAAATCATTGCGCTAAGGGAATTCACCGGTCATAGAGTACATTGATAAGTCTGAAGACCTAATGTCGCAAGTCAATGTGCATGACTGGAAAGGAAACTCATTTCATACCCCGTTACAGACCTAGATGAGTGTTTCTCTAGAGTTGAAGAGTTAGAACGGAGCCTCAAGACCCCCAAACCAATCATTTCGATACTAGTGGGTCCGATTATAGGTCTAATTATTGAGTCAAAACCCAACGTCAATACCCCGCCAACTAGATCCAACTCAGTTGCTACACCAATAACCATAGTTGATAAGGGTAAAAGTCTAATGCTTGAAGGCCCCAAGAGTGGTGGTCAAAACAAGTGTTACAAGTGTCATGACATCAGACATTTTGCAGCACAATGTCCTTCTATAAACTTGTTCATCGTCGAGGACCTTGAGAATGAGCACGATGAGGGAGAAGAAAAAGTTTATGAGTCTGAATCGTTCCCTAGTGATGAGGAAGATCTTGCAGGGGAACGGATTGTGGCTTGTCTTAGGGAAATCTCCTACCCCATTAAGGAGGGTAATACCTCGCGGACTCTTGTGGTTAGATTTGCTCTAGCCCAATCTAAGGAGAGTGATGATTGGCGGCAGGATAACATCTTCTATATCGTAGCCAAGTGTGGTGAGAAAGCCTGTTGAATCATACTCGATAGTGGAAGCTGTACCAATGTTGTTTTCAAGAGTACAGTTTCTCGCTTAGGACTTACACCCGTAGCTCACCCGCGGTCCTATAAAATTGTTTAGGTCGATTCATCATCAATCCTAGTTTCACAAAAATGTCCGGTTCCTATACAATTCGGTTTGTATAAGGACGCCTTATGGTGCGATGTTGTGCTTATGGACGTGGGGCATATCATCCTTGGGAGGCCATGGTTGTATGATATGGACGTTACATTGTTCGGGAGATCGAACATGTGTTCTTTCACGCACAACGGAAATAAGATAAAGATAAATCCTTTACCTCCTAAAGCAGCTACTGTGAAAATGAACAAATCAAATGATAAAGGCCTAATTGAGAGAGAGAAGACATCTAAGGCCGTTCATATCGTTACCCTTTAGAGTTTGAACGAGGTGCTAAGACCGATGACATTGTCTATGTCCTTGTCGCAATAGAGTCACCCAAAGAGTCTAGTGTTGAGTTTCCAAAGGAGGTTGACCCATGATGAACGAATTTCTAGATGTCTTTCCCAAGGACCTTCCGAATGAATTACCACCTTTACGAGACATCCAACACTCCATTGACTTGGTTCCTAGATCTACCTTACCTAACTTGCCCCATTATCGCATGAATCCATCCGAACATTCGGAGTTAAAAAGGCAAGTCGATGAACTTCTCTAGAAGGGATTTATGAAGGAGAGTATGAGTCCATGTGCCATGCCAGCGATGCTCACACCCAAGAAAGATGAATCTTGGACGATATCGGTTGATAGCCACGCCATTAATAAAACCAAGGTCAAGTATCGGTTCCCTATACTGCGGCTGGACGACATGTTGGACATGATGATCGGTGCCACTATATTTTCGAAGATCGATTTGAAGAGTGGATATCATCAAATCCAAGTTCGTCCCGGGGACGAATGGAAAATTGCCTTTAAAACCAAGGATGGTTTATATGAGTAGTTTGTCATGCCTTCTGACTTTCAAATGCCCCAAGCACATTTATGCGAATCATGACACAAGTGCTGAGGCCTTTCATAGGCAAGTTCCATGTGGTTTATTTCGATGACATCCTTATTTATAGCCACAACGAGGAACAACACTTAAGCCACTTAAGGCAAGTTTGTATGACTCTTAGAGAAAAGTTATACGCGAACCTAAAGAAGTGCACTTTCATGTCACAAAGCATTGTCTTCTTAGGGTTTGTCCTAACTTCTTAAGGAATGATTGCGGACTCGGAAAAGGTCAAAGCTCTTGTGGAATGGCCTGAACCTCAGAACATTCACGAAGTCCGTAGCTTCCATGGGTTAGCCACTTTTTACAGGCGGTTCGTCCGTAACTTCAGTACGATAACATTCCCTATTACCGATTGCATAAAAAAGGGGGAGTTTAAATGGGCACCTGCTACAGCAAAAGCCTTTAAGGAGATTAAGTCCCGAATGACGAAAGATCCTGTTATGCGCCTTCCGGACTTTTCTATGGTCTTTGAGGTGGCGTGTGACCCGTCAGGCGTAGATATTGGAGGAGTGTTAAGCTAAGAGGGTCACCCAATAGCTTATTTAAGTGAAAAGTTAAATGAGGTCAGACAAAATTATTCTACCTACGATAAGGAGTTTTATGATTTTTGAATTCCCAAAAGAAGCTAAACCCGCAACATATGAAATGGGTTTAACAACTTCAAGGGTTCACCTTTGTGCTGAAACATAGGGCTGGAATAGAGAATAGAGGCTTCTTGGCGCTTTAATTCATTAAGTGTTGAGGTATTTGGATTGAGCATGTGGATGATTATTCTACATGCCCGAATTTTGGAGAAGAGTACACATCACTTATGAGTGGACAGTCTGTGAAAGAGAGAAATTATACCCTACGGAATGGGTATTTGTTCCTCAAACACTGCTTATGTATTCTCTGTACTTCTCTACGAGATTTTCTTGTTTGAGAATTACACGCTGGAGGGATTGCCAGCCATTTTGGTCGCAACAAGACTGTTGCATTGGTTGAAGACCGATTTTATTGGCCCAATCTCACTCGAGATGTTATCAAAATCATCAACCAGTGTTGTGTTTGTCAACTGGCAAAACAATGAAAGCAAAACACCGGGTTATACACACCTTTACCTGTACCACACACCCTGTGGCAAGATGTTTCTATGAACTTGGTGTTGGGCCTTCCTAAGACACTCCGCAAGCACGATTCAATGTTCATCTTCTTGGACCGTTTCTCGAAAATGACGCATTTCGTCTTGTGTTCGAAGACCTCAGATGCAAGTAACATTACTACACTCTTCTTTAATAAAGTTGTTCGTCTGTACTATTTGCCTAAGACCATAGTGTCGGATAGAGATGCCAAGTTTGTTAGTTATTTTTGGAAGACTTTGTGGCATAAAATGGGGACTAGACTTTAGTTTTCGTCAGCATATCACCCCTAAACAAATGGGCAAACTGAGGTAGTGAATTGGAGCTTAGGCTATCTTTTAAGGTGTCTTGTACGTGAGCATGTTAAGAGTTGGGATACTATCTTACCTGTTGAGGAGTTTGCATATAATAATTCGGTTAATAGAACCACATGTATGAGTCCGTTTCAAATTGTGCATGGCTACAAACCTAGGATGCCCATGATCTAATCCCGATGTCAGAGTCTGCATCTGCACATTGCATTCATGAACATCATGTTGTGATTAAAAGATGAATTAATGTAAACAATGAAAAATACAAAATTTCTGCAGATTGTCACAAAAGGTTTAAAAAGTTTCAAGAGAATGGTTTTGTGATGGTTAGGAATAGGCCTGAGTACTTCCCTCAGGGGGTTGCTTAGAAGTTTCAAGCTCGTGGTGCTAGACCCTATAAGATTTGAAACGTACCGGTCCTAACACTTACGTCATAGATTTATCATCAGAATTGGGTATTTGCACAACTTTCAATGTGGAGGATCTCGCTTCGTTCCATGGCCATTTCCATATACCACCCTGCCTGTTTGAATCTTCCACATCCGATGTTATCCCTATTTCCCTCCCCATCCCATTACCTCCACCCACATGACCACCTCGTGAGGTCATTGAAGATATTTTGGAGGATCAGATTGTGTCCCCATCCCATTACCTCCACCCATATGACCACCTCGTGAGGTCATTGAAGATATTTTGGAGGATCAGATTGTGTCCACCAGCCAAGAGGGACTTCAGAAGTACCTTGTCAAGTTGAAGAATAAAACGGATTTGGAGAATACGTGGATAACAGGGGAGGAATTTCAACAGATTGATTCGGATCTACTCGAACTCTATCACAGCCAATATTCATCGGGGATGAATCCTTCTAACCCAGGGAGAATTGATGGGGACATCCGATTCAAGCAGCCGCCCGTAACCTATTGGAGGCGAATGAAGAATGTGAAAGTGTGCTAGAAGAAGAACCACACGGATTTACAGACTCTAGTCTATTCCAGTCGATCAATCGATCCTAAACATTCGATCGATCGATTGTGGACAGGCTCTTTTGACAAACTTATTCTTCTCAGTCAATCGATCAACGCTAAAGAATCGATCGATCGATTGTGAGCAGGTTCTTCGGACGAATTTATTATTTATCAGTCTAACTATCGATTCTAAATAGTCGATCGATCGATCGAGCGCGAGATACGTCCGCCAAAAGACGGGATTTTGATTTTCTTTGGCAAAACTTGCCATTTAGTGTTTTAAATTTTTAGGACTCTTTTATTTCGAGTTAGAGTTTGCTTTGCCTATTTAAAAAGCTTGTAAAAACACTTTTATGGATTGATGGTTAATATATTATTTCTTTTGCAAAGTTTTGAGAACTTTTGATTAAATTTTCTGTGAGGGTGTGATTCTCTCAACCGAAGAGCGATTCCTCGTCTCGCGTGCGGTTTGGTGCGAGACCAATTTTTCTCTCCTTTCTATCGTCCTTGATCTACGAGTTGGGTAAGTGTTTGAACCCTAACGTATCTATATCATCATTAAATCCATTATTTGCCTTTCTTTTTGCACGGTATTGAAAGAACCCACTTGTGAGTTCGTTTGAAACCGTGAAACTCTCGGAGATCTAGTCGTTCGCTAAGAACCGTAATCTTCTAGATCCGATAGGGAACGTATGTGAAAGTAACACAATTCGGGCTAGATTTAAATCATTTAAATGAATCTTTTGCTATTTTCTGTGATAAACTGTTAAAGAGATTTGCCTTTTAATTGTTTATATTAATCTCAGCCCTAGCATTTGCATTGTGTTAGTTTCCGCATCAATGACCAATGCTCCAATGTTGCGTTTGAGGCTTGTAGATCATGAACCGCAACTAGACCTGGAGATCTACACAAAGTTTGACTTCTTCCTAATGGCTAGCTGAAAGAAAGAAGGAGTCGCCACCCAAATTTAGAGGATGCTTTGGGAACTCTAAAGAAAATAACTCCACATGACCTACGCAACAAAGAATCCGGGTGAGGGCTCTGGTTACGGGTTAGGAAGGGCTAAATGCACAGCCAATCCACCCGATTCTATCGGTCTCTACTATGGTCTTTTAACAAAAAAGAAAAGAGAAAACCAAGACTAGTCCTAGATTTTTTAACCGTATGTTCCACTTATCAATCCGATGAGATGTTATGCGTTCGTTCTCATCGAAAATGATAAAAGGGTGCTCTTGATGTAAAATCGGATACCTATGCTATTGGATGTAGCTCACATGCAAATGATAAACGAAAATAGATAGCTTGATGATGAGTTGAGAGAAAGCTCCATGGGACATGGCTCGGGTTTAGGGTGGGCAGTTACAACCCATCATAGCCTTCCATCGTAGGATAAATGATGAACTAAAACACTAAATAAATTTTATCAACTTAGCGGGTTCACCTTAATCCTATGGATTAGGAAAAGTTAGAACATAGAGCGAAGGTGAGGTTATGAATGGCTTTCTGACGTGGGGTAACGACTCTAAAATACATGAATGCTCATGATATGTTAATTTGCCGAAATTAAACCAATTAATTGAACAATTAATCACAAATGAAAGGCGAGACCTTAGGATTTCGCGGCATTCCGCTTAAGTGACCATGCTTGATTCACGTAGGGTCCAATCCGATGCGCAAGATCTGTTAAGAAATACGGAAGATGCGATCTTAGAGAAAGAACTCTAGCTTCGTCTAGGTCGGGGCGTTCGATCGTAGTTCGCGGTGAAATCGGTAGCTCCTCACTAGGATTTTTGAATTGAGGCGATTACCGACACAAGTTGAATAAGTTGAGCCCAACAACGGTTATGGATCGACGGGCGAAGACCAGATTCGATCCACAAGGATGGACATCAAGGTTGTTCTAGATCTAGGGTTTGGGAATTGGAACAATCAATAAGAGGGAAAATGGGATGCAAGAGATTAATGAAAAGTAGAAAGATTAAACAAGAATGAGAAGTAATGTGAAGATCAAAGATAACATGGGCATCACACCCTCGACCTCATACCATACCCACATGGGGAAGAAGACTCACTCTTCAAAGCTCCTCTCAAGCCCAAAATGCAATGCACTTTTCATTAAAATCAACCAATTCCAAAAATGACTTACAGAATATGCTTTATAGTGATTACAAATAGGAATAACCCTAAAATAGAAAAGTACCATGTTACCCTAAAAGGATAACTTACATTTGACATAAGAAAAGCCAAACAAAAATGATAAAAAGGACAATCCCGTCACGTGAGTCGCTCGAGCGGATTTGGTGCCCGCTTGAGAGGGAATCTTTATGGAAGGTCGCTCGAGCGAGAACCAAAGGTCGCTCGAGTGACAACTAGGGTTCGCTTGAGCGACTTTTGGCCGAAAGTTTTGGCTCGAGTGACAATAAACTGAAAATTTTGGCCTTGATTCTGAAGCACTCTCGCTCGAGCGAGAATGATGCTTGCTCGAGCGAACCTGGGCAGGGACCCTTCTTTTGGGCTGATCCTTAAAGCCTTTTCTTGGTGGATCTTGGCGCTCCATGGTTCCTCTGTCGCTTCTTCTTCCGCTGGTGAAACCTAGGTCCACAAGGAGGCATCCCGATTAATTCTCCCATACCCAAAATGTTTCATCATTGATGAAAGTGGCTTGTGGCATCGGTCGGTTATGGCTCCTACGTCGCTTCTTCTACCGTTGGTACACCTTGTGTGGCCCAAAACCTAGGTTCACTAGGCGGCGTCCCCATCACTTTCCATATATCATCTAGGGGTGTGGATAAAACAAGACTATGAACCAAAAGGGGCTCAACCCAATCCTATGAAGAAAGAAGGGGTTGGAGCCTTGCATGTAATGAAAGCATGGAATGGAACTCCACGTTTCATAAAGAAGAATAAAACAAAAACTTACTTTTCCAAATCCCAGGTTCTCCTCATTCCTCAATAACTCCAATTCAAGCTCAATGATTGCCTTCCCCAAGAGTCCTTTGTGCTGGAATAGGCCATCTATTCATAGAAGAATGTATGTAAATCAAGGGCTAGGATTGCAAGTCAAAGAAAAATTTGAAATGGAGGGCTAGGATGGCAAGATGGGGCTTGGGCCAGGTTTGACCTGCCTCCAATAGGCTCCCAGGTCTGCAACCACCAACCAGTCAGGCATTTTCGGCGTGATTGGTGTTTGGGCTGTCAAGCCAGTGGGCATAACTAGTGGTTACACGCGTTGTATTGACTGCCAAATGTCAACGCGTCAGCGAGGCAGTGATACTGGCTCGCTGACCATGTGACAAAGAAGACAGGGTACGTAACCATTGGTTACATGCCCTATCCTTTTTCCTCCGAACCCGATCTGAGGTCAGATCTTGACCTTTTCATGTCTGGGCCCTTCAGGGGCCTCACACTCTATTGCGCAGTATTCGGGGATATCCCTTTGTTCTTAGATTGGCCCATGTGGCCGAAAATAGGTGTCTACAAGGTCTAAATTGCACGTATTATTTTATACATTGTGAGTTTAGAATTGAAATGTGATTAATAATTGAATTTATAATTATAATTTTTTTATTATTTGAAACTAATCCTACCCCGAGCGAGCCGGGTTTGCTTGGATGTAGCGAATCGTGAATTACGAATCTGAATTCAAATTGAGCGAACTAGCGAATCAGGAATCATTGGTCTAGAATCCAGATTTTCCTGAGCTTTTTCGTTTTCTTTTCATGGTGGACTACTGCTGGTACATCTCCTTTAGAGATTCTTTCAAAACCTCCATGCTTCCTTTCTTTTCTTACTGGGTGATTTCTTATGGCTGCTAGTTGTTCGGGTTTTTCTTGGAAAAACCTTTTCGATGGTGGGGAAAATGTGTCAATTCGTAAACTTTCCATCTTCCCCATTTGCTGCAAATGATTCTCTGTCAAAGTTCCAAACAACTTGTTCGAGAAAGAATCGAAACAATGGTCAAATACTCTTATTGGATATTTGCTGAGCAAGAGAACTTACTTTCTTGGTCTCAAGAAAACTATCAACTCAATTGATTATTATTATTTGTTTATTTTTTTCGTTTTCTTGGGGGGATGATTGCGAGAAGATCTTGAACTCTGTTGGTTTCCAGATGGGAAGCCAGTTCGTGAGATGATCAAATATATTCTTGTTTTGATTAGATTACCACATTTACCACTTCAATTCTGGTCCTTGGAATGCTTGGGGATGATTCGTAGCACTATCGACATGCCTATACATGTGTTGCTCGTCGCTCTAGGCTTGCTTAAGACAGAATATGTGTCGAGGTTGAGAGCATGTGTGGTTACCCTCCATCCATTCAGTTGGAGAAGGAAAATGGTGAAATCATTACTCAAGCTATCGCGTATGAGTGGAGTCCCAGAGCATGCATTGCTTGGCACCACCACCACGACCTCGACCACCATCCCCAAACAATTGACATATTAGTCACAAAATACTTCTAGATGTTGCCCAAACAGGAGATATAATACTCACCGAGAAGTCTCAAGTGTCACCCAAACAACATAAAAAATAGTCTACGTACATTATTCTCCAGACAAATTTGTTCCTGGATAAAAAAAAATACCAGACTAACAGGTCATAGAATTCAAACAAGCTCTAGATGTATTTCCTCCATTTTGGAAGATTATTCTTCATTTATATGCTGGTTAGGCTCTCACTATGATTGAACACTTGTTCCCAAAAATCTTGTTTACAAATATTATCTTTGTTTGTCATTTTTTTTGGGGACAAATATAGGTCAGTTTTGTTAATGGCAGGTACTAATTGGTAGTGTTTATATTGGTTAGCACAAACCTTTTGAAGGCATAAAATACACGCATTAAAGATGCATTGGTATTTTGTACCAATTCAAATAAACCCTTTGTGTCCAAATAGAAATTACCTTTAATGATGCCACTAACTAATATCACAATTTGTTTTGTATATCTCGGAGACTAGCTGACTAGGAGTGCCCCGTATCTTGGGGAGTGTCCAAGTGTCAGCATGGCTGGAAATAAGAAAACATAGAACTCTCCAGGTAACCCTGAATGAACCCTTATTTTTCTTTACCATGCCTTTTTTTTTATTATCAGTAATTTGATTATATTGAAAAAGCCAACAAGGTGTTGGAAAGAACAAACAAGGACCTGTCAACCACTGGAAGACCACAACCACTATCAACCAAACTAGGGCGCAACACAGGAAAAGGAAGTAACAGAAGAAAAAAATCCCCTTGAATCGGATCAGCTTCACTCGGCTCCCATGTTAACCCCGGTTCCAGGGATTAGATACATCTGTGATCGGATCACCGCCGGTATATAACCATAGTGAAACCAGATCTTTGGCAGCTTTCACTATAATCCCCACCGGTCTCTTTTTCTGCTCGAAAATTGTCAAATTCCTCTCATTCCAGATACACCAGATTACTGCAAAGAACATCGCTTTCCAGTTTCTCTTTATACGGCCCTCCAGGCTAGCTGCGCCCCATGCCAGATATTGGAGGTAGGGTGTGGCAGCCATGACCTAATTCATGTCAAACAAGTTCAAGACAATACTCCAAGTCTCGGATGCCATTGCACAATGTAGGAAAAGATGAGCTGCCAACTCCTCCTCCTGGGAACACATGGCGCAACGGTTGGTGATATTTTTTCCCCTGCGAATGAGTTGATCCATCGTAAGCACTCTATCTTTGAATAAAGTCCACACGAAGAACTTAATCTTTAGCGGGATATTAGCATTCCACAACCCAGCTCCTTGGAATTTGATTAGCCGGCGACGCGATAACATCCGGTAGTAAGATTTGACACTAAAAATGCCATTTTTGCTAGGGGCCCATACCCGCCGATCTTGATTGTGGGGATTTCGATTCATCCCATACAGAGCCTGTAATAACTTTGCGATCTCTTCCTCCTCATCAGCTCGCTGGTTTCTTCGAGTGCCAACACCCCACAATCTGCCTCTGCTAATTTCAGAGACAAAATCAACGATCAGTCCCATAGGGTTCCGCGCTATGGAATATAAATTCTGGAACGTCACTTTAAGAGGCCCCCCCTCAGCCCATCTATCCTCCTAGAACTGAAACCAGGTGCCACAACCCCAGCTGAACCGAAGCCCCTTAGAGTATAGCGACCAAGTACCACAAATGTTTTTCCACCAGAGGTGCTCCTGCTAACGGAGGTATTGATGCCCCTGTTGTAGTCGGACGACCCATACTTATCAATGAAAACCTTTCGCCACAGACTATCCATTTCTTCCACATATCTTGCACGCCAGAACCACTTGCCAAGCAGGGATATATTGGTCCATCTTACACTGCGAATTCCCTGCCCGCGCAATTCATCGGTAGTTGACATGTGTCCCAATTAATCAGGTGGTATTTTTTGTCTATGCCCGACCCCTCCCAAAGGAAATTACGTTGTATTTGCTCTATCCGATGTATGACTCCGATCGGACACTTGAACATAGACATAAAAAATCGGCAGGCTTACGAGTACAACTTTAAGCATAATGAGGCGGCCGCCGCTGCTTTGTAATTTCCTTTTCCAAGTGGACAGCCGTTATTGAAAGCGTTGGATCACTGGCCCAAGCCGTAGCTGTCGGATGTCTCAGCCCCAATGGCTGCCCCAGATACTCGATTGGAAAGTTGTGGCTGTCGCAGTTAACCGTGTGAGCCAGCTCTTGTAAGGTCGAGTTATCGATCCCAATACCCGTGATATTCGATTTGTGGAAGTTAATACGCTGCCCCGAAACTGCCTCGTACATGGATAGGACCTCCGCTAGGGACCTGAACTCCTCCACTTTAGCCTTTCCGAATAGAATGGTGTCATCAGCGTACTGGAGAATCGAGATATACCGGTCATGTGCACCTACTCTAATCCCCGAAACATGGTTCAGTAGTCTCGCACGATCGATAAGTCCCGCGAGAGCTTCCCCCATCAGGTTAAATAGGAATGGGGAAAGTGGATCTCCCTGGCGGATGCCACAAGAGCTCTTGAAATACCCCGCCGGCATCCCTTTTATCAGCACCGAAAACCAAGGAGTTGCGTAGCATCCCTGCATCCATCTTCTCCACTTAGCTCCGAACCCAAACCTGCTTAGGATATACTCCAACCCGCCCCAGCTAGCACGATTGTACGCCTTTACCATGCTACTGCATGGTTTTCTATTTACATTCATCTGAAGCTACACATGATGGAATTGCCTGCCGAATTAGCTCTTCTTTAGTTGATAGCATCACATCAATATAAAGAGGAATGCCTAAGTGAGAATCTTGCAGTCAGAGAGATCACATTAGCACATAATTTCACATTACAATAAAGGAATTGAGTCTCAGTAATTGACAAAAATAAGAGGTCCCAGAAATTTAACTGGTTTATTTGACACCTTTTATTAAAGAATGCACAATATCTTTGGCTTCCTCATATGCATAGTCACCAAGTCGGGGTTCGGCAGGGTTAAAAATTGAAAAAATCCTACAAAATTCGGCAAGTTTGGGGAAATATTTGGAGAAAAATCAGAGAGAAAAAATATAAAGAATAAGATTAAAAATAAAAAAAATGTAAAATATTAAAAATCACCATTTTTTGAAAAACTTGGGAATTATTTGTGAAATTTAAAAAACACCCGAAATTTGAAAAAAATCGCGAATAATTCGCAGAACCTGAAATTCACGAATTATTCACGATTTTTTTTCAAAAGTTGGTGAATCTTGTGACTATGGTCATATGCAATGATATTAAATCACCGTTTCATTAGATAAGTCGCTGATCAATTCCTTCCAATCTGTGAAACACCATGGAGGATGTCAACTTTGGTTATTCATCCTTCCCTCTACAGATTTGATGTGAAGATGTGGAGCCCTTAGAGGATGGCATTACTTCTGCCTCGTTGGAGTTGCAAAAAGCTACCAGCAATCCTCACTGAATCATGAGGATCACAAGTCGGTCCTCCCTCATCAAGGAATTTTTCATCTAAATTAAGCTCTTAGGCCCTGCCCTGTTTGGCAAAGTTTCTTTCGAAAAACACTTTTCAGGGTAAAAAATTGGGTGAGAAGCACTTTCCACCCAAAGATTTGGCCACCTCTAGCTTGGGATGGAGAAGTAGTCCCACGTTGCTTCTCCAAACATATGCCATTTTCAGTTAGGATGGCCATGTTCTTGGATGGAAAGTGCTTCTTTTCCAAAAAAATTTCATGAAAAGTGCTTTTCGGAAGCAACTTTGCTAAATAATTATCATTCTATAGGAATCACTTTTCAATTGTCCCTTGGAACTCTCCTTGCTATAGGCTACCTCCCTTCATGATCTGTGGATGCCATTTCCCTTGACATTAAAGAATTCCTTCATAACCAACAGCCATGAAATGAACAGGCTTTTGATTCACTCATGCAACTTTTCTCTATCCTCAACCTTTTCTCTAAATATTATGTAAATCATTTCTCTTCATATACCCCACAAGACGGCCACTGTACACAGTATCCACTTCATATGCGTTCGGCCAGAAATGTCCTTAAAGACTAATCAGCTAGAAATTCAGCACCTGGTCCAGATTTCATTAGTGAGAGTCCTAATAATGCACAAAGAAGTTTCATTTAATAGTCTTAAAAACAACAAATAATATATGTTAGACAGATATCTGTTGCATGTAATCACACATTCTATCTGGATCATAGTGACCAAAAAGATGTCTTTTTGAAAAAAATGAAAAAATGCAGAAAAAGTTTTTTCCGAAAAATTTCCGTTTTTTTCCAAAAAATGTGTTTTAAACCTGTTTATTCGAAAAAATCCTTTTTTTCCCACTTAAAACCCATTTTTGGTCAAACATATATATTTTTTAATTTTTTATAATTACTAATATTATTTAATTTCTGAAAATTTCCTTTTTTTCCCTGAAATTGCCGAAATTTACCGTTTTTCCCGTATATATTTAGAGCTGTTTTATTCCCGTACCTAGACTTGGTCACTATGATCTGGATAACAAAAAACTAGTAATTAATTTGCATCATGTTACATGCTAGCGTATGCTCAAACGGTATTTGCTTCTTGGTTTTGCTACATCTTTTGGTCCCTTGTAATCTAGAGATTCCACTTGTTGCAGTGTTAGTTTTAATGTGCTGTTTTTTTGGCTTAGCATCTTCTGTGTTGTAATGAATTATTAATCAAACAATGGTCCCCTGATTGTATTCTAAGACAAACTTTTTATAGTCAGAATTTTACCATTTCTTTAATTTATAATGAATCTTCTGTGATACATTTTGTTGAAGAAAATTAGTTCACTTTAATAATTCTTCGTCATGGTAAGGGTGGCAGATTGATAAATCTGTATTAATCTTTTTGCTAGGTGATCGAGCAGTCGGGTCCTCTAGAGACAGACAGTGTGCGTTACAGAGATGTACCTGCAGTAGTTACGACAGCAGTTGCTCAAATGGTAATTTTGGTTGTTTTTATGGCATTCCATGCTTTACCATGGTATCCGAAGTTCTGGTTTCCTCAATACTTGCTATTTATCGTTTGAATTATTAATCTGAATTATGAAGCCTTATTTTGTAGAATTATGTTGATAGATATTTCATGAGGTTGAGTTTTCTGCCCTGTTATGTCATTTATGAATTTTCTGTGTAGTTTTACTCTTATTTGGCATGCATCGATTTCTTTGGAGACATTTGAAACTTGCAACAGAAAATTGCTAAAAAAGCTAGTCTTTAAGTCGGAAGTATTATTATCATTTATGAGAATAGGGAGAATGCCATCTGACTCTGGGATGGATCCCTGCGCCTTGCTGTTTTTAATATAATCTACATTACTGATCCCTGCACCCTGACGGCAGATCACATGTCACGTGGCATGATCAACCTGAAACAACACCCGTTTTGGGTTGATCAGCCATGGGGCATGTGGAAAAAATATATTTTTGGCTTATTTTGTCCTCCTTTGATGGGTCAAAGATACCATAGCACCTCACAAATCTGGTGCATTGAATTTGTGCCCCTTTGACCACATTTTCACAGTGGATATGCATCGAATTGTGCTCAATTTTCTTTTGTGGCACTAGATCGATCTTATCTAAGTGGCCGTGGCACTTGATTGTTGTTATGGTGCCACATGATGCCCAGATGGTGTGGATGCAGGGATTATCCATGCGTCTGAACACATAGTCCCAGGCCTCATTATTTATTTTTGTTATTTTTATATTTTTAAGTTTGAAAATTTTATTCCAGTTTCTTAACTTTACCAGGGGCAAAAAAGCTCAATTCATACTGAAAAAAACGTGAAGTAAACCACCTGCATAAAATGGGGCATATCAAGGGGATTTGGTTTTTATAGGATGCTCTTCAGGCATATTACAAACAATGTTGTCCTCCACCTGCACACCTCATTTGCAGAGACTCCAATAGTATCCCTATTTTATTAGGGCTTTCTGGCATGCACCTGCCTTTAGAATGATGATGAGATGCCAAATGGAAGGGATGCGGTTCAGATCTCCTGTGCATTCAGTGTTTGTAAAAATGAAGCAAGTGTGGATCATGCAGAAGTCTCATATGTTTAAATTGGGAAATCGGGGAAAAACACTCCCATGTATCTTGAGGCATAGGAAAGTACACCAATTCTATCCCTTCTATGCCTACTCTACGGTTGAGTATGACTCACTTTGGACCTGGTCCAAGTTCCGTAGTCACAAAATTTGCCGAAATTTTGAATAACTCGCAAATTGAAGGTTCTGTGAATTAGTCATGAATTTTAAAATAATTCGGGTGTTTTAAAAATCCACGAATAATTCCTGAATATAACAATAAATCATTGTTTTTAATATTTTTCTAAAATTTTTATACTTTTAACTCTTTTTTTTTTTTTTAATCTCTGATTTTTCCTCCGAATATTTCCCCGAACTTGCCGAATTTTGCCAGTATTTTCTGAATTTTAACCTCGCCGAATTATTACTGAACCCCGACTTGGTGACTATGGGTCCAACTAGAACTTAGTCCAACTTCCATTTTCAACAACTGAACTTAAAGTGAGACGACAACTATAATAGTGATGCTGGATAAACGCTAAAATCCTAATTATGCAAGTTTGGGATTAACCACAAATTAAATTGGATAATGAAAATAATCAAATTCACCCAAACACATAAAATAAATTTAATAAATTCAATAAAACAACTAGGTTAATTCAATTTAGCGTTCACATGCATCTATATTTCCCGATCTAGAAAAACGGATCTGATGGAGGATTTGAGTTTCGCTCTAGTTTAGGGTACCAAGCGACAGTGACGACGTTGTCTCTTGATTCCACTCAGGTTTGAAAATAAAGGCTCAAGGGATTAGATTTAACAAAAGGGATAGATCAAGATAAACTAACAATATTTTGGAGTTTTGGAATTTATCAAAGCAAAAAAAAATATTATCAGAGAAAAAATAGAATAAGAGGATAGAGGTCCAAGGCTTCACACCAAGGATTTTTGAGGCTTCACACCAAGTCGCACGAGAAATGAATAAACACTCCTCAAGTTTCGAAAGATTCGCCCCTTCGATCGAAAACTCTTCACAAGTTTTCTAGGGTTTGCCCAAAAGCAACTCTCAAATTTTCATTAATAAAAGCTGTCTCTTACAAAATTATAAAGACCTTATATAGTAGGCCACTCAAAAGAAAACCCTAAAACAAATAAATAAATAAATAAGACAAGTTTGACCTTAAAAACCCAAATTCCGTTTCCTGGCGGAGCTTATTCACGCGAAAAATCGATCGATCGAGTATATATAACTCGAAACAGAACATCACCAAAATTAAAACTCTCGCTGGGCACATTCGATCGATCGAAGCATGGGATCGATCAATCAACTGAGCGACTCTTCAGTCCTTGAATTTTGAATCGTTTGTCAATTTCTTTTCGGTTCTTCCGTTCTGGCTCCCTTTTGGCTTCTCTTGACGCTTAAGAATCTTTTGCGGCCCATGTCCGATGCTCTTCATCGTAATGTCCCCATCAATTCTCCCCGGGTGGGAAAAACTCATCTTCGATGAGTTGTAAAACTCACATGTGGTTCCTTTTGGATGCTCAACTCTCCGCTTGCCCTTCCATGTGGTGAGGTATTCCTGATTTTTACCCGCGTTGGGGGTGAAACTTGGATTCTCAAGACCCTTCTCATTCAACCTTTTCTTATAGGGCTTGGGTGGGATACGGGTTATGAATTGGTTCAATGGCTTGGGCTCATTTGGTCGGGTAACAAGGAAGGGATCCAAAGGTATAGTCACTGGGCTCGAGATAGGTGTAAGGTCTTCCGCCGCAATTATCGCATGAATACCCTTGTCTAGAGGAAACTTTGGACCTCTATCATTACCATTTTTCAAGATTGGAAAAGGTTCCACATGCTCAGGACTATCACGATTCAACACAAAGTTGTCATTATTAAATTCAATAAACATATTCATTGTGTGAGTGACATTTTGTGTATTTTCATCATTCAATAAAATTTGTTTGTTAATCCCATGCAAGTTAGAATGATGATATGTTCCTACCGACTCTAATGACTCATGCGGTACAGACACACTTCCAACACTTTCTTCGGTAATAGGAACCATCCTGAGGCAACGTATGATTTTCACGAGAGTTTCATTCTCCTCATCGCTGGGCATTTCAGCGGGTTCATAAACTTCTTTGTCCAACTCATTGTTCTCTTTCTCGATATCCTGTTGGATAATCAAGGTTTGTGGCTTACTAGGACACTGAGACGCGAAGTGACCAAAATCTTGACACTCGTAACACTGCTGTGGTGCGTGCCTAGAACTTTCGATCAGTTTCCCTTTACCCTTGTCAATTTGAGGGTTCATAGGTTTGGAGGATTGACTATAGGCATCAGTCGCCTTTTCATCAAGATTAGATCAAAAATTGGAATTGGAAGGTTTAGATTGATCGCGGACTGGAGCGTCAAGATACCTTTCTAATTCTTGCACCCTAGCGTAACACTCTTCTAGGTCTTCAACAGGGTGAGGGATGAGTCAATTTCACAACTTCGGACGTAGACCAGTGCGAAACCTAGACAAGGTGACATGTGGGCTCTCGTAAGTGTTGACCGGCTACAAGTACTCCTCAAACTTATTGATATACTCATCAACCGACATGCTTTCCTGTTTCAAACCATGCCATTGATCCATGAGTCGTTCGTTGTAGGACATGGGAACATATTTATCATAAAGTTTTTCCTTCATGTCCGCCCACGTGGCGATGGGTTCACGTTCGAGGGCTTCTCGACGTCGTTCCACACTTGCCCAATAAAGTTTGGCTTGTCCTACAAGTTTTATCTTGGCAAACCGCACTTTGCGCTCATCCGACATTTCATACTATGCAAAATAATGGTCCATGGTGGCTGCCCAATCTAGATAGATCTTGGGATCCATCTTTCCTTCGAAAGTGGGAGCATCAACCTTTACCGACTTTGTGACTCTCTCATCCAAGTCGAGGTGATTGTCGCGTCTAGGAAGATCCCTTCTTCTCTCATTAAGATTGACCCTATGATGTTCACCATGAGTCGATCTAGACAACTCTTGGAGTTGTGCTGCCAAATCAGCTTGCTGGGCTTGTTGATTTTGTAATTGGGTTTGTATGGCAACCATTTGGGTGTTGAAGCTTTCCATGAAAGCGACTAGTTGTTCCGGATTCATTGTGGTCACGATTTACTACATGGATTCTAAAATGATATGCAATTATGAACCAACAGTGCGTAAGGACTTTTAACAAACACTAGACATGCACACTATTGAACGCCAATGACATAAGATGTAATGAAAATTAAAATGCAATAAAACTAAAATGACACACCAATATACTTAACCTAGAACTAAGCTTTGATACGAAATTGATGCGGGACAAACGCTAAAACCCTAATTATGCAAGTTTGGGATTAACCACAAATTAAATTGGATAATGGAAATAATCAAATTCACCCAAACACATAAAATAAATTTAATAAATTCAATAAAACAACTAGGTTAATTCAATTTAGCGTTCACATGCATCTATATTTCCCAATCTAGAAAAATGGATCCAATGTTTCAAAATCACGGGTCCCCACCACTGCTTGAGTGGGGCGGACCCATGGTCCAAAATTGAATCCAAGTAGTCAAGGTGGGTCGGGCGGCTATATATAAATATAAGTTTTTTTTTTTTTTTTTTTTTCCGTTTCATTTCAATCGAAAGGGGGTGTTTAGGGCTTAGGGCGACTGAGGCAGTGAGGCTTCTTCTTCTTCATCTCTCCTCTCATCGGCTCATCCACTCACCGGCGGCTCACCAGCGACCGTCCGGTGAGTCAAATTTTTTTTTTTTTTTTTCATTTTTTCTTCCTCTTCTTCTATGCATATTTTTTAAAAAATTTTGATCAATCTTCTATACTTCTTTTTTGAAGCATAGGGATCCGGCGAACCTCCCGCTGGTGTGCATCAAGCCTCCGGCTCCGGTAGGTTATTTTATTTTATTTTATTTTTTTATTATTAATATTTTTTTTCTTCTTCTGTCCTCAGTTTTTTTTTTTTTTGGCAACGATTATCTTTTCTGCTTCTTCTTCGAAGCTCTGGCAAGGTGGCGCGGTGGCACCCTCGGAAGTCCAACAGGCAGCAACAGCAGGTATTTTTTATATATTTTTTTTCTTTTGTTTTTCTTCATCCTTTTCTTCTTTTTACTAGTATTTTTTTTTGTATCAGTTTTATTTTTGGGCTACATTTTTTTTTTTGCATCAGTCATCTTTTTGGCTGCATTTTTTTTTCTTCTTCTCATCGTCTAGATTGGGCCGATTGGCTCATTGGCTGCATTTTTTTTTCTTCTAATTTCCTGCAGTGCACAGTGAGAGATATATTAATATATTATATATATATATATATATATACGTATATTTATATATATATATATATATATATATATATATATATATGTGTGTGTGTGTGTGTGTGTGTGTGTGTGTGTGTGTGTGACCGTGTGTGTGCCACATGCCCACGATGCCATATATATAATTATATAAAAAAATTATATATGTGATTATATGTGACTATGTGAGAGTGTGTGCCATAGGCCCACGATGCCATATATATAATTATATAAAAAAATTATATATGTGATTATATGTGACTATGTGACTATGTGAGAGTGTGTGCCACAGGCCCACAGTGCCATTACTTGCACATGCTTTTCAAGTGATTGCACCAAATTTAAAGAATGACTTGGCATTTTAGGAACATGTGATTTGTAAAAATGTAATATGGGCCGTCTGATTTAAAGTTTATGATTAATAGATCTCTGGTACATAAAATTGGAGCAAAACATGATACTAGTCATATGATCTATTGTAGTCAACTGTTGAATTATATAATAGCCTTTGACTCTATTTAATCAAATGATGGAAATTATTAATCAAATGATGAAAATTATTAATCATAAATATTATGTTTTTCATAGATATAAAATTGAATGTATATATTAAAATATATACATTTATGATGTTATATATATATATATATAGCGGCCGCCCGGATCTTGGGGCGCCCGCCTGGGCGCTACCCAGCGATTTCCGTCCGAACATCTCCCCCACCGCCCAACGATTTTAAGAACATTGAATGGATCCGATAAAGGATTTGAGTTTCGCTCTAGTTTAGGGTACTAAGTGAAAGTGACGACGTCGTCTCTTGATTCCACTTGTGTTTGAAAATAAAGGCTCAAGGGATTAGATTTAACAAAAGGGATAAATCAAAGTTAAACTAATAATATTTTGAGGTTTTGGAATTATCAAAGCAAAAAAAAATATTACCAGAGAAAAGATAGTATAAGAGGATAGAGGTTCAAGGCTTCACACCAAGGCTGCACGTCGGCTCCACTCCAAGTCGCACGAGAAATGAATAAACACTCGTCAAGTTTCGAAAGATTCGCTCATTCGATCGAAAACTCTTCACAAGTTCTCTAGGGTTTGCACAAAAGCAACTCTCAAATTTTCATTAATAAAACCAGTCTCTTACAAAATTATAAAGACCTTATATAGTAGGCCACTCAAAAGAAAACCCTAAAACAAATAAATAAATAAGACAAGTTTGACCCTAAAACCCAAATTCTGTTTCCTGGCAGAGCTTATTCACGTGAAAAATTGATCGATCGACAATAGTGCTCGATCGATCGATCGAGTATATACAACTTGAAACAAAATATCACCAAAATTAAAACTCTCGCTGGGCACATTCGATCAATTGATCGACTGAGCGACTCTTCAGTCCTTGAATTTTGAATTGTTTATCAATATCTTTTCGGTTCTTCCGTTCCGGCTCCCATTTGGCTTCTCTCGACGCTTAAGAATCTTTTGCAGCCCAGGTCCAATGCTCTTGATCATGATGTCCCCAGCAAATAGCCTGATTTTCAACATTTCCATGTCATTGATCATTTTACTACCACCTACGCTGATGATGGCATTTCTTTGCATCTTGAATCCTGTAAATTCTGAAATCTAGAGAAGGTCTCACCATTTGCCCAAAAGAATCATTATGGATTCCATTAGTTCTTAACCATGAACTCCCGTTTTTAGTCAACATATATCCAAGGAAAATTCTGGCCTACAACGAGTCACACAGGGCAGAAACAGCTTTTCTAGTTTTTAAATATCGGCGATGATGGTCACATCTATGTCTATTTACTACCTAAGATGCTAAGCTTCTGCAAGCATGCCCAACAATGGGGTCCTTATTAGTCTTTGAATCCTATCCATTTTCCCTCAAAAAAAAAGAAAAGAGTCCTATCCATTTGAATGGTACACTTGTCAACATAATTGATACTAAATTCAGGTGGATGACCAAAGGAGCGAGGGCATTAGTAAGAATACATTGATGATTGATGGGAATCGACAGATCCCTACCAGCTAGAAACTAGAAAGCCAAAACCGACCATGATTGAATAAAATTTGGAAAAGTATTTAATATGGTCCACATAATTGACAAGAGATGGAGGATATGTAGGTTTTGCATTTGATTAAATGCAAAAGGATGCAAGTTAGTCACACTTTTTTTTTGATAGGTCAGCTTGGCTAGAACCGTCACACCTAGCTTTCAAGTCAACTAACACACACATTTCATGGAAATATCATCGTTATCATCATCATCATCATCATCAGCGTCATCATCATCATCATCAGCGTCGTCATCATCAACACCATTCTGTTTATTGACTACATTCTGTTCAAGGCTAAACTCTATTACTCAAATTTTCATTTTGTTTCTCAATACTTCTCTCCAAGCTGTTGTTGGTCTTCCACTTCTGCTCCTCGCGCTTCAATTGTTTCAATCCTTAATATAGGGATTGTGTCAGGTTTCCATTGGACGTGCCCATGCCATCTCAAGCGACATTCTTTAATTTTTCTCTTTTGTTGGGGCCACTCCTTACTTTCCTCTTATGTACTTCTTTCTAATTTTATCGTTTCTTGTTATTCAATTTCATGCATCTCAATATACGCATATCAGCCACATGTACTATCTTAAAGTTGCTTCTTTGTAGCATGACACTCTACATCATATGCTAATGCTTATCTTTTTTCTGTTTTGTAAAAACATCCTTTTGATCAAAGTGACACTCGTCGATCACACACCACATCACTCGCCTGTCTCCATTTCGCCTACCATGCATTGATCGTGTTTGAGATTTCTTCCCCGAACATGCCATTAAGTTTTATTGTAGAATCTAGATAATAGAATTTATGATATTGCAACACAGAATGGTTTTCTATTTTGACCAAATTATCCTCCAAGCTCTCGTGTTTGCTTAACTTGCATTCCTTGTATTGTCGTTGTTTTATTAATCTTTAAATCCCTTGAATCCAAGGCCTTTCTCCAAAGTTTCAACTTATCATTTACTTGTTTCCTTGTCTTACCAATTAGGATCATATCATCTAACAACATACAGTATGGGGCCTCATTTTGTATTTCTCTGATCAATTCATCCATAATGAATGCAAATGAATAAGGATTTAAAGTATACCCTTCTCCCTTGATGCAACACAACCCTAACATAGAATCCCATTGTTTCTTGTGGTTTTTATACTAGTTATTACATCTTCATATATGTCTTGAATAATCTCAATATAATTTCTCAGAATGCATTTCCTTCTTACCATGCAGTCGATTATCTTGCTTGACATCCTATCACAGGCTTTCTCAATTCGATAAAATCATATGTGAACTTTTCTCCCCCCCTCTAAACTTTTCTAAATGTTTCCTCAACCTGAAATCGATTTCAGTTGTTGATTTTTTTGGCATATCTTCGAACTGATTCTAAGAAATATTTAATTCTTGTCATAGATATTACTCAGTACTCTCTCACAGTGATCTGTAGTATGACTATAAGTTTATTACCTTGATATTAAACACCACTATGGATATCACTTCTATTCTTATACTATGGGACAACAATGCTCTTTCTCCACTCTTCAAACATTTTTCTTGTTCTCAATATCTTGTTGGATAATTTGGTCAACCAAAAAAAGCCCTCTTTCCCCCATCACAGTCCAACCTTGGCTTAATGTCCCATATGGTCCCAATGCTTTCCTTCATTTTTCTGAGGTTGATTTTGATGGACCTCTTGCATTTACACATTTTCGAAAGTCTTTGCGCATCGATTCCTTCACATAGTGTTTCCCTTCGTACCTTGCTAGCAGATGTTTTAATCTTATATTTTTATCTTTTACGATCCCCACTTGGGGAGAAGTTGGCTCCTAGACTCCAGAAATTTGGGATTTGCATTTCATCTCTTTCTTCAATTGATGATCGGCAGTTCCGTATTCTGTCATAGCCATCTTTGACATAATATAGCTCTACAAGGTAAAAATTGATAGCCTTTTCAGAATATCAAACATAATATATGCTTAGTCTATAAATGTTAAATACACAATAATTCTTAGAAATGAGGGTGGGTGCTGAAATATCCTTTGAAGCTTCCGCACTTAGTCTCGCTCTCGCCGAGTCCTCTTGCTAAAAATTGTAAAGAGGCCAATTTTATAGAAAACAATGCTTAAATTTTAAAATTTAGAATTCAATGAAAATTAAATTAGAACTATCTTACTAAGACTTGAGATTTTCTTCTTAAGAATTCAACATTATGACGATTAGAGGAAGAGGCTTTTGGAGGAGGGATTTGAGCAGAACTCCGAGGCTTTGGTCTCTATAACTTCGAGATTAGAACTCCGAGGCTTCGATCTCTAGAAAGGCAGAGCTTCAGGATTTGAAAACAACAATATTCTAATGCGTCAAATTACAAACTCCAAGTGAGTTAAAATTGGAGTGAACAAGGTATTTTTAGTGTTGGATAAGTGATCATGGTGATGAGGTGTCATACCCACATTTTACAATTGTTGAGGCAAGATAGGGTGGTTAGGATATGGAAGTTCCAACTTTGGTTTAAAATCGTGAAAAATTGAATCGACTCGAAAGTCAGTTGAATCTAAAAGAAATTTTGCACGATGATTTTATGAAATATTCTCCTTACTTTTCATGTTTGCATATGGGTGTATATATGTACAATACAAGATAACCAAGCCCTTGATTCTAAGAGATTTGGACAAGAGAGTTTACAAAATATCAAGACAGATATGCTCCTAGTTTCCATGCCAATGCTGCCATGCTTCACGCATAGGAATTTGAATTTGAATTGGAGACTTGATCCGGTGTATGTCCTCTATTACACCCCCTCAAGATCATTGGGGACAGTGTAACCATGAGCTTGTTGTGCAAAGACTGAAAACGAGACGATGATAAGCCTTTGGTGAAAATGTCAGCTACCTGATCAGATGTATGAATGTATCTAACATCTAATTCGCGACAAACCACCTTTTCACAAATATAGTGATAGTCAACTTCCAAATGTTTTGTTCGGGCATGAAACATGGGATTTGATGCTAATGATATGGAACTAATCTTATCACACCATATTGGGGGACATTGCAACAATGGAAGTCTGAGATCACGAAATAGGGATAAGAGCCATGAGATTTCAGCCGCCATGAGAGCCAGTTGTCGATATTCAGATTCTGTACTCGAACGAGATACTGTGCATTGTTTCTTTGCACTCCATGGGATCGGGTTAAACCCGAGAAATATACAATGACCACTAGTCGATCTTCAATCATCAGTACATCTAGCATAATCCGCATCTGAATAGGCTTCCATTTTTAATGAACTTGGACGGAAAAACAAGCCATAGTCGATTGTGCCTTTGACGTGACACAAAATTCGTTTAACGATTGGCATAGTTGTCATAAGCGATCGCTTAAACGATCATAAGCTACAAAATCACATAAACCATGATGGCTTATGTGATTTTCACATTATGTGATCGCATAATGCTCCAACGGTCATATTTATGACCGTTGGAGCACTTTAATAATTTTTTTTTTGTTTTTTGAGGTCCCATTGCCTCTATAAAAGGGTGGGTCGGGTCATCTACTCCTCACACAACTATTTTGGCTTAAACTTCCTCTCTAATCTCCATTCTTTACTCCCAATCTCCTCCCATCTTTCCTATCTTGTTTTTTTTTATGCTTTGTAATTTTTTTTTTAGTGAATTAAATTGTTGTAAACTTGGTAATATTAGTGTTAGTGTGTTACAAAGGGAAAGATCAAGGATCAAGATTCAAGAGTGAAGAAAGCTTATCGTTCTAATCTTCTATTAATCAAGTGACCCGGATCAAGCAAGAAAGACTTTTGGGAGGTTTGAGTTTTATTATTTTTGTTTCAAAAATTTTAAATCTCTAATTTTCTTTTCCTAGTTCCTACTTTCTATCATCATTCACCAATTAATTATGTCTACAACTTCAACCCCGGATCCTCTAAGACCTAAATCGAATGATCCAGGTTGAAAATATGAACGGTATAAGAGTCCTACTGAGAAAGCAACCATAGTTTGTACCTTGTGTAATTATGAGAGCACGGGTGGCATAGGCCGTCATAAATAACATCTTGCTCATGGAGCCGAAGCAAATGCTAGGGCTTGTAGAAACACTACTCCGGAAATCTGAAAAGAAATAATGGAGTATATGGACAAGCGTTCTAGGAAAAAACATGATCAAGATGCTTTAGAGAGCTATATGAAAGGCGATCATGATGATTATGAAGATGATAGATCTACACTATCAACGGCCCAAAGTAGACGACCTCCACAACCACCATCAAAAAAAGCAAATGGTCGTGGTACACTAGAAGGGTGGAAGGGAGGATAAAGGACCCGCTCAAACAACACTAGAGAACCGATTTAAGGGTAAGGATAGACCCACCTCAATCAAATATGTGGCTAAGTGGTTCTACCAAGCCGACATTGCTTTTAATACCGTTAAGCTAAAGAGCTTCAAAGTGATGATTGAAGCTCTTGGGCAATTTGGGCCCGGACTTAAACCCCCTTCCTACCATGAAATCCGAGAAACATGTCTCAAAGAAGAGGTGAGAGTGACCAACAATATATTAGCTGAATACAAGGATGCATGAAAAATATACGGTTGCACATTAATGACCGATGGATAGACAGATAGAATAGGTTGGACATTGATCAACTTCTTGGCAAATTGTCCTACCGGAACTATATTCCTAAAATCGGTAGATGCATTGGCCCATTCTCACACGACCGAATATTTATTTACACTTTTGGATAAGACCATCGAGAAAATAGGACCCGAATACGTTGTCCAAGTTGTAACGGATAATGCGGCATCCTACGTAGCCGCCGATCGCCTTCTTATGGAGAAGCGACCGCAACTATATTGGACGTCATGTGCGGTCTATTGTTTAGACCTAATCCTAGAGGATATAGGCAAACTACATATTAAAACAATTGTTAAATCTAGGAGGATACTTGTTTTTATGTACAAACATGCGCTTCTAATTCAAAGACTGCACAAAGCAATAGGAGGTAATTTATTACGTCCCACCGTGACTCGATTTGCAACCGCATTTTTAACTTTCCAAAGCTTGTATGCGAAAAAAAAGGAGCTTAGAAGTTTTGTAACATTGGCCAATTGGAACAATGGACCTTGGTCAAAGAAAGCCGATGGTAAACAAGTTGCACAAACATTGCTCCAAAACCAATTTTGGACTAGTATTGCACAAACCCTACGTGACTCCCAACCAATCGTAGAGGTGTTACGATTGGTGGATGGTGATGAGAAACCACCAATGGGATATAGATAGTTTTATGGAGGGTGCCCAAGAAAAAATAAAATCTAATAATCAATTCAAGTCAAGATTATATCAACCCGTGTTGGATATAATCAACAGGAGGTGGGGAAGTCAAATGACATCTCCACTATATTCGACCGCCTTCATTCTTAATCCGGTGGTGGACTTTGCACACCCGGATCGAGATGATGCGGATGCCACTCATATGGTTGGCTTTCTTGACTGCTTAGAAAGGATGGTCCCTGATAGAGGTGAGCAAGATAGAATAAATCATTAGTTGGACCGTTACAACCAGGCAGAAGGATTTTTTGGAAGGGACATAGTTATCCGACATAGAACTACAAAAATTCCAAGTAAGAAGCTTTAAAAGTCTCTAAAGTTCAAACTAATTAATGTATTTTATTTCTACTCTAGTAGTTCTAACTTATAATGATTCTCTTTAATCTACAGCCGACTGGTGGGCAACTTATGGGGTAGATTCGATAACAAAGGATCCCATTTTAAAAAAACTGGCCATTAGGATGCTTGGCTTTACTTGTGCCGCTTCCGGATGTGAGCGGAATTGGAGTTCTTTTGAGATGGTAATTGAAGTCTTAAACAATTAAAGTCAATCCATGAATATTTTAATTAAATTGCAAGGTTTTTAATAGTCCTACTCGTGTTTAACAGATCCACACAAAGAAAAGGAACCGACTTGAGCAAAAGAAGCTCAATGACTTGGTGTTCGTGCAGTACAATAAAAAATTACGTGAATGATTTCTTGCAAGGCGAGAGAAACCGGGGTTCTATGATCCCATCGATGTGGATGCTGTGCCTGCTGACCATCCATGGATGGTTGATTCTCCAGATGAGTATGTCTTTTATGGGAAAGATTTGACATGGGCCCAAGTTGAAGCAACGACTCTTGGTTTGACACCCACTGATAGGAGGCGAACTCTTGGTGGAGGTAGTAGCAGTCAAGGCATGCATATTGATGAAGAAAATGAAATAATAAAAGAAGATGATGTATAGATTCCATACTAGTGAGATCGGACGAAGATGAAACAGAGGAAAAAGAAGAGTATGTAGAAGGAGATGATTCTGATGACGATGACAATGCTAGTGATGATGATGGAGGAGATGTATCACAATGGGTTAGAAATGAATGTGTAGAGTACAATGCTGGTACTTAGTATCAAAATTAAAGTTATAATTTTGAATATTAGTATGTAAAACTTCTTTTTTAAATGCAAGAATGTCTATTTTTCCCTTCTAAAGACTTGAATACTTATTGTTAATTTATTTTTATTTTTATTTTTAATTTTTTTTTGAAAAAAAGGAAAGAAAAAATGTCTGCCATTGCTTAAGAGATTAAGCAATTCGCTTAAGCGAAATTGAGCCATTTGACAACACTGACGACTGCCCAATGGGCTGCAGTGAGGCAGTGCATAAATTGACAAACCTGATTCACTGAAAATGCTAGATCCAGTCGAGTGAGAGTTGCATACGGATGAGCTCCCACAATACTACGGTATTCGAAGAATCATCTAGTTGTGTGCCGTCTAGATGGCTCAGCTTCTCACTTGCCTCCAGAGAGGTAATCAGTTTTGCATTGTCCATGTTAACTTGCTGAAGCAAGTTGAGAGCATAGGAAGTCTGGGTAAGATGCAAACCAACGACTGAGAAATTGGCTTCAACACTAAGAAAATAATAAAGACCGCCTAAATCTTTCATCGCAAACACCTTTCCTAATGTTCGAATGAGACAATTTATATAGGCAAGATTGTTGTCGATGAGAAGAATGCCATCGACATACACAAGAAGTGGAATGATTACTCCAGTGGCATGATAAGTAAATAGAGAGTAGTCCACTTTAGATAACACAAATCCAAGGTCTTCAACATAATCGGCAAATCTTTGAAACCAGGCATGTGTTGCCTGCTTCAAGCCATAGAGGGAGCGTCGTAGGCGACAAACATGATCTGGATATTGGGAGTCTTCAAATCCCCGAGGTTGCTGCATATACACTTCCTCCTATAAGTAGCCATGACAAAATGCATTTTGAACATCTAGCTGTCAGATTGGGCAGTGATGATGAATCGCAAGAGCGAGAACTGTGCGAATAGTGGTATGTTTAAACACTGGACTAAACGTCTCCATATAATCTTTTCCTTGTTGATGGAAACCATTGGCAACAAGGCGAGCTTTAAATCGTTCAATCGATCCATCAGAGCGCTTCTTGATTTTGTTGACCCACTTGTTGGAGAGAACTTTCATTGTCTGTTTGAAAGGTTCAAGGGTCCAAGTACCATTATTCACAAGTGCACTGAACTCTTCTGACATTACAGAAAGCCACTTAGGTTCTTTAACACCATAAAAACAGGTTGGCTCTATTGGTAGGGAAATTAAAGAAGTCGACAAGGCATATTTGGGATTGGGTTTTCTCATTCCAACTTGCAAACGGGTAGCCATTAGATGAATGGGAGGTTGATCGGATGTCGATGTAGGTGGAGTAAGGCATGGGGTTGGACTTCGGAGACACGTGTGGGTGTTGTATGAGATAGAGAAGATGGGGTTGAAGGGATATTTGGAGTGTTAATGGTCGGTTGATTGGCCCGAGATGATTGTGGGAATGATGGAGATATGGACATGGTGGATGTTGGTTGGTCATGTGGCTTTATTAGAGGTAAGTGAGAGTGAATTTCAGCTGGGGAGGCATTGATATTAGGAGTGGAAGAGGCCAAGATCCGATCCTTAAACATAAAATGCTCTTCATTAAAAATAACACGACAACATTTAGATCGCATTTGTAATTTGTGAGTATTATATGGGCGAAGAAATGTGTGACAACTACACCCGAAAACACGTAGAGAAGTATAAATAGGAGACTTAGAAAACAACTTCTCAAAGGGAGTTATGAGATTAAATTTTTTAGCGGAAGCCGATTAATTAAATACACTGCGGTATTAAATGCTTCGACCCAATATCACGAAGGCATGCCAGCCGTGGCTAAAAGAGTTAATCCCATATCAACGATGTGACGATGTTTCCGTTCCGCTACCCCATTTTGTTCTAGGGTGTGAGGACAAGTCAACCGATGGGCAATCCCATGATAACTTAGATATTCTTTGAAAATGGAGCTAGTGCTACTCTCCCCCTTCATCTATTTGAAGAGATTTTATAGAGTGAGAGAAGTTTTTCAACATGGCATTTAAATTGAATAAAATATTTAAAAGTCTCATGTTTATATCGCATGAGATATAACCATGAGTAACAAGAAAAGTCATCAACAAATAATAAATAATATTTAGATCCTTGAATGGATGGGCAAGGAGATGTCCAAACATCCGTATGAATAAGTTCTAAAGGACCTGCAGCAATAGAATCAGATAAATTAAAAGGAGTTGCAGCAATAGAATAAGTTCTAAAGGAGCTGCAGCAATAGAATCAGATAAATTAAAAGGAAGACACGTGCTTTTAGCGACATGTCAAGGATCACGGAACTGAAGATTACTAACACTATCCTTAAACGGAACTAAATTATTGGATCTTAAATAATCTAAAATAGACTTTGCAGGATTCCCCAATCGTTGGTGCTATGTTGAGGCCGAGACACGTTCACCTAGGAAAGCCACAGGAACAGAATTATTTTTTGATGAAGAGCGTCGGAATCGAATCAGATAAAGGCCATTTTCACTCAGCCCTTGGAAAATCGTCCTCCCCATTGCGTTGTCCTTCACACAAAAACCATTAGCAGAGAAAATGAAAGAACAATGGTTATCACGAGTAAATTGATGAACATACAATAAGTTTGTAGCAATATCAGGACAATGTAAAATCTGATTTAAATGAAAAGAACGGGAATTTGTATTGAGAATGGTGGAACCAACATAAGAAATACACAAACCTGATCCATTCCCGACGGCTACTTTATCAGATCCATTATAATCATTATGAATGGATAAGTTGGTGAGATTCAGAGTGATGTGTGTGGATGCACCAGAATCGGTGAACCATTGGTGATCATCAAGACTAGGACGATGCAACCATGGCTGCGAGTTTCTTGGTGGATACATGTCTTCAGATGCCAAATTCAGGCGATTGTAGCAATCGATCGCCGGGTGCCCACTGCGACCGTAGATTTGGCAAACTGTGCGTTGTGGTTTCGAGTTAGGTTGTGAAAGGTGGCGCCTGAGTTTGTAGATGTCATCCCAAAACTTTTTCCATTAGAATGATTGGAAAATCCACTGCGACCACGCTCATTGTTCTTGATCTTTGAAGTATATAGAGGAATGACAGAGGGCTCATAAGACATCGAGTGTTGTTCTTCATGCCACATCTCAGCACTAAGCAACAATCCGATAAGGTCATCAAGTGTGACTGACAAGTCATGAGCAAGCACAAAGTTAATGGAGGCCTCATATAAAGGCCCCACACCGTTCATGATCAATGAGATTAGATCAGCATCATCAACCTGTTTCTCTGCTAGAGCAAGAGAATCTGCGATCTGATTCATTTTGTCAAGATAGTCTGATATCGACAAGTCACCCCTTTTGGTAGTTTGTCGTTGATGTTTGAGTTGAAGAATTCAAGATTTTGATTGAGCTGCATATCGCTTTTCCAGAGACTTCCACACATCATGGACTGTGTGAAGTCAGTTGACTGCTCGGAGACAAAGTGGCGTTGATCCAACTCAACCCCAATTGATCCTGTTGCTGCCATTCCAAATACTTCGAAGAAATGATGGTGGACGAAGATCGAAATTCTCTGTTCATCACTTGAGATGGGCAAGGAATGGTGCCATCCGCAATCCCAAGTAGCCCAGAGCTGTTGAGAACATGAACAATTTGAGCAAGCGACACAGAATAATTATTTTGATAAAGTCTGATCAAGGATCAAAATTTCGGCCGAAATGTTCGAAATTTCGGTTTCGGTCCCCACCGAAACTGAAACGATAGCTGAAATTTTGGACATTTCGGTACTAGGGGGAAAATTTCAGCTGAAATTTCGATTTTGGTCCCCACCGAAACCGAAATGAAATCCGGAATTTTGATCCTTGAGTCTGATCGAAACCATGTGTGAGATATTACCCATTGAGTGCACTGTTGATGAAGACACCGTGAGAAAATAAATAAAATCTCAAGGTCGTGAGACCGTTTGCTCTGATACCATAAATGATATTTTACACGATGATTTTATGAAATATTCTCCTTTTCACGTTTGCATATGGGTGTATATATTTACAATACTAGATAACCAATCCCTTGATTCTAGGAGATTTCGTTAAGAGAGTTTACAAAAATATCAAAACAGATATGCTCCTAGTTTCCATGCCAACCCTCGAATTTGAATTGTAGACTTGATCTGGTGTATGTCCTCTATTAGAATCGAGTTAACTCGAAGAAACGGATAAACTCGGTTCACTTCGACTCGGCAATTTAGTAAATATTAATTATATATATATATATATATATATATAACAAAATTTTTTTTACAAAAAAAGAGATGAAAATATATGTTGATAAAATGCGTAGTTTAATACTTTTTAAGAAGATAGTATTTTTAAAACCTCATCTCATGAAAATATTTTATTTTTAAGGTAGTTTATGAATCCTGATTGCATCATCCTAGCGAAATCGCGACTCAACTCAAACTCAACTCGAAATCCCGGTGAGTCGAGTAACTCGGCTGATTTAACTCGTTGGCCCGCCGAGTTTTAGAACTATGGTTACAACCAAGGTTGTCAAATCGTATATCGTAATCAAGAATTTTTGTATCGTGTATCGTATCGTCTCGTGTGTCGTAAGATACACTTAGATTTTTGTAAATATACACGAAAATAATATATAATATATATTACAATCTATTATCATTTTGAAATACCAAGTGTCAAAGCCACTCATTTTCATCATCTGAGACAACAGAAGTTAAAATTTAAATCAAGTAAATTGATCAAAACATTTTTGGATTGATTTATAAAATAAAAATCCAGTCCCATAAAATCAATGACTTTAAAATTTTCACTGTACAAAAAGAAACTCTCTGGCTACACAAGTATATGTGTGGTGTGACTTGTGAGTGTGTATTGTATACTTATATATATATATATATATATATATTTGAATGATGGGTCTTTCGAGTCCCAAATTTTACTTAAGAAAATTCCAAACTTGTTTCTTCTTATTACCTATATATAGTCCCGTTTTTTTAAATGTAAAAGATAAAAAATTCCAACTGTTCCTTCTTCATCTCTATCTCCAATATCTACACCACCATCTTCTTTAGTAGTTAAACTATCATTTTTTTAATTTAGGTTTCATCCTGTTGACATCTTTTTCTTCTTTCTTTATTCTTGTTGTTATTTTAATAAATTTTTTCTAGATTAGAGTTAGGATAAATAAGTGATACTATTTTTAAACAAAAAAGTGGTTATAATCAAAATCACATGTATCGTTCATATCGTATATAACAATGTATCTTATTGTATCGTAACGTATATCATAAGATACGGTTAAAATAAGATACACATGATAGATAAGTACCGTTTTCTATAGTATTGTGTATCGTATCACGTATTGTATCGTGTATCGTAAGAGATTGACAACCAGTACAACCACTTCGCATGATTCTGAACCTAACTTTGAAGAAGGCCAACTATTGAAGAAGTCCAAGTATTGTAGGTGTCACCGACTTGGCGGAGCGCACACACACATAGAGAGATTGCGGCATGACATAACTGCCTCGCTACTGCTTATATGTGGGTAATAGAAGGTTGTTAAGGTGGTTGGCCATCAAGGAGGTTGGCAACATGTGTCAAAAGCACGACAGGTAGGTAGAGTGTATACAAAGTACAGATTTGACTTCTTCAGGTATTTTGTTAATTATCCGTTGATTTGATTCCTCTTCTTGATTTCCTTCACATATTTTATGTTTAATAAGTCTTCAAAATATCTTTTCCATCTAATGTTTATCTCGTCTTCTCCCACGAAAACACATTAGTTTTCAACCTTGATGAACCTAACTTAGACAATGCCTCTAGTTGTCTGTTCTCTTGTCTTTACAAGCTTGTAGATATCTTTCTACCCCTCCTTCGTTCCCAACCAGGAGTACGATTTGTCATATCATTCATGCTTAAACTTAAATCTCTGTAAGCTTCCTCGTTGCCAACTTTATCTTTCGAGATATGCTTTCTTCTCTGTATTTTTCCATTTATTTAAAGCATGTGTTCTTTTCGGTAATAGACTTTTGAACTTTTCATTCCAGTACCAAGTTTCCTTTTTTATACCCATCATCCATCTTTGCTTGGGACTTCCCAAGTACAACCTCTTTAGCAACTCGTTTAATCCATCCACCGTTTAATCTAATATTTCATTTGTATCTTTGATGCCGTATTTTTTACTTCATTAGTTTATCTTTAAATGTTGCCGATATTGATACGTATCGGCGGTATGTATTTGTTTCGTCAAGAACCGATACTGATACCCCCTGGTACAGGTATTGGGGTTGTATCGGTATAAGTTTGGGTCTTAATTGCACGAAGCGAGAGCGGGTGTGGAAGCGGATTCGGAAGCGGGAGCAGCAAGTGGAGCACCTCAATACATATATACATATATACATACATACATACATATATATATATATATATATATATATATATATATATATATATATAGATATATTAATTTTTATTTTTTTTTTGAAAAAATTCAAAAATTCAAAATGTTCAATTAGCCTCTTGCAAAAGCTGTATCTTCATATTTAATTTGATGATAGTCCCATCAGAATAAGAAAGTATATATTCACTCACAAAATTTGGAAGAGACAACATTCAAAATGTTCAATCGCTGACGGGGATGCTGACTTTGTGGACATCCTCCTCGACATTGTGGACATCGGTTATAGGCCATATCGTGTGTACCGGCGTCGGAAGAAGCGGAACGAGAACCAGAACCAGGTCTAATGAAGAATACGAGCACACTGCCCAAGGTCGCTCGAGCGACTTCACTCCCTGCTCGAGCGAGAACGCTTCAGAAAAGAGACCAAGGCTTCTATCAAAAGACGCTCGAGCGAGACGTCAAAGGATGCACACAGAAGAATTTTCTCTGGGATAACTCGCTCGAGCGAGCATCGCTTGTCACTCGAGCGATACACATCGAGTAATGTAGTTTTAGTCCTTTTTCCATTTTCTTTTGAATTCGAATGTTATTTTAGGGTAGTTTTGTAATATTTATGTTTTAGGGTTTTCTGTTTGAGACCTCCTATATAAGGTTTCTAAATGAACACTGTAATTAATTTTGATTAATGAAAAGAGCTTATGCTTTCTGCATGAGATGAACAACCACGGAGAGTGATTCATCTTCCCGCTAAGGGTTTGGTGTGAAGCCAAGGGTGCGAAGCCCACGTTCTATCCATCTTATCTATCTCGTTCGATTTATCTTTTTCTTCTTGCGTATCATTCCCAAATCAATCTGTTTCAGCCATTACTTATGAATTTCCTTAACTTTAAACCTTAGCCATCATCCACACTGTCGAATCGATCCAATTCAATAAACCCTGGATCGCTCTTAAATCCTTACACCATTTTGAATCCATGAACCCTGGAGGGAACCCGTGATTCCTTCATTGGACTACGAGCGAGCGCCCTAATCTGGAAGCGACTAGAGTTCTATCTCTAGGATCCTTCTTCCGCGAATCTAATGGATCTAGCACACGGATTGGACCCTATCTGACCCGAACATGATCGTCAATGGAAATCTGCGAAACCCTAAGGTATCAAAATCGTTTGTGTGATTTATTGCTCAATTAATTTAATTTAATTATGGCAAATAACATTTCATTCTCATTCACATAATTCAGGGTTTTGTCCCCCGTCAATCGCTCTCTTACATTAGAATCATTAGATTCTTGCAAAAGACATCAATTTGAAGATACAAAAAAGTTCTAGTGATATATTAAAAAAGAAAAAAAACATACACTTGAAGCATACAAAAAACTTCAACACACAAAAGGTTTGGCTTTGACCACAAAATCAAAATTCAAGTCTTCAACTCTTTCACGATTTCTTTCCCATCCTTACCTCTTAACGGCGTTGTTCATGAGTTAGAGATTGACTTTGAGATGATGGCTATTAAGAGGGGCCAATTTGAATAGGAAAGAAGCTTGAGAAACACGAGGAGGCTCACTATTTGAATCAATTCCTACATCATCTTCATGTGCCAACACATTTTCTTCCACATAACCTTCTTCTACACCAATATCTCAGTTCTTATAATCAGTCAAGTAATCATTTCTAAATCTACTCGACACTCTAAGGTTATACTGCACATAAACTAAAGACTGCCCTTGATGCACTCATTTTGTTTCTTTTCACACTGTGAATATCATGGGTCAAAATACCAGAAATCCGATACGTATCGTCCTGACCTCCAGGACGATACGTATCGGGTATCGTCTGATACATTCAATGTATCGGCGATACATTGAATGTATCGGTTTGATACATTCAAAAAAAAAAAAAATCTCAAAAAAATCTAAAAAAATACCAAAAAAATCTGAAAAATTATATTTATTTATTTTGTATTTATTTCAACTATTTTTGCTTTATTTTTGACTTATTTGATGCATTATTTAGATGAATATATAAGTCACATGCCTATTTTGCGACTTAACCCAAGTCACATACCTATTTTGTGACTTATTTTTGACTTAAGATCACATTTTTGACTTAATGTAATAGATCTTCTAACATTATTTTTGACCAACTGATCACATGACTATTTTATTAACAATATTTCATAATTTGATCGACGCAGCCACGCATAAACTAAATTACAATGTATATTGACAAAAATAAATTATATATTGTCAAAATTAATAGCTATGCTGATAAAAATAAATTTAATTGTATATGAAAAACTTACTTTAGAGCCACATTGAATTTCGTGGTGGTTCTTGGCCCTCATGATCATCATCGTCATCGGTGCGCGAGCTTTCCGGCCTTTGCCTATAACGTTGGCCATATTGATACCCATGATCATATGTGTCCCTTTGAAACTGAGGCTGTAGCAACGAATATGGCTCAGTGTAGTACGTAAAGGCCGGTCCTCCAAAAATCTGACCAACGAAGTCATATGGCACCTGGTAGGTTTGTTGTGGCTGGTAGTATGGGTTACTAGTTGCGGAATCTTCAGTATTTTACAAACTGAATCCCCCGAAGCTAGAAGTCATATAACCCATATTCGTATCATCATGTGGACTTTGTGGTGGAGGTGTTTGATATGATTCCGACGCTCCTCTTCCTTCAACCCCTCTTATTCTAAATGTAGAAGTGTCGAACAATGTAGAAGTGTCGAACAATGTAGAAGTCATCGTCCCATGCCGCAATATCTCTATAAGGATCAGAGGTACCAACATCCTCCCCTCGACCACTAGTGCCAACGTCCCCTCCACCATCATGCCCTCCACCATCATCCTCACCACTCCCATCATCACTACCGGGCTGCGTTTCGTCATCAGATCTAACCACTGAATGACGATTCAATCTTCTTTTCCGCCTCGATGGTTGGGAAGTCTGCTGCTCCGCTACTCTTTCAACATTGTCCAGTCATTCAGTGCTCTCAGTATCCAAGACTAACTCTTCTCTCTCTTCGATCCATTGATTCAAAGGGTAATCCTCGAATATATAATCCAACTGGATGGGATCAAAATATTCACTGTCTGCAAGGTAGAATATGATAGATGAATTAGTATAATATGTAAGTAAGACTTCATATAATTGAGAATCTAAGACTTCATGTAATTGTTTACCACGGTTGGTCCCCTGTATATTCCTGACCCTCAATCGCATGTTGTAGTGGCAGTAGACTAACTTTTCCAATCGGTCAAGTCCATAGTTAGTCTATTCCTTGTCTTAGTATGAATGAGAGAGAAAGTGCTCTAATTCCTCTCGTAGTTGGAAGAGGAACACGTTTGCGACAATACCCTCATTGCTACCCGCCTCAATTTCGGACCATCACCTCCATAATGCATCCACCAATCAGCGGGTTTGTCGTGTTTAATTTGGGATTGCGCCAACGGGGTCCCAAATGACCCATGTCTCTTGCGAAACATGTCAATCTATAAAGATGAAACACAGTAAGGCACATATCAATAAGTAGATGATAATATCACATGACATTTGACTTATTAGTTATAAGGTATGATACTATGATTACTCACATCTCTTATGGCTTGACCTTGGTCTGCCAACTCAGGGAGCATTCTTTGGATTACATTCAAGAAAAGTATACACTTCATCGATTGTCACTACCAAGCGTCACGTATCTTTGGAAGGTTGGATTCAAGTAGTGTGCTACACATCAAATATGAGCAATTTCATCAGTATATGAAAAAAATGAATAAATAAATAAAAATCACTACATAATTGTGCAACATGTTATACCTGCTGCATGCAAGTACTGGTGAAATTGTGCATCCCACCTCTTGTTGATAATCGCCCAGTATCGTGTATATTTTGTAGGGCATTTGGTTTTTATAGCCAATTTTGCCTTATCCATTGACTCATAAACGTACCCCATTGTTGGTTTCTCATCACCATCAACCAATACATCCGCCTAAATCTTTGCATGTCAGATCAAGTCAGCAACTTAGTGCAAGCTAGTCTCTTTGCTCGTGGGAGTCCTATTTCATGTTGATTCCATTCTTTCGACGACACCATGCTTTTCAGCTCATGCCTATATCTAGCCAAACTCTGTAGGGCTAAGAACTGTGTTGCAAAACGTGTAATCGCAGGTCGGTGCAACTCATTGTTCGTGAAGGCTCTCATCATCACAGTACTGTAGGAAGTAATCGTTCTTCCTTCCGAATAGTTGCGTGCCTTGCTTCTTTCCTAAATCCTCAAGAATGAGGTCCACGAATGAGCGGCATACGGGTCCAAGACAGGTGGACGTCTCTTCGTCATTAGTTTTAATCCGGCTTTTGTAATTTGCCGCATTGTACTCGTTACCACGATAACCCGCTTTGCTCCAACCTCTTGAACTACCATATCCATTAGTTTAAAGAGGTAGTCGTGATCTTACGTGTTCAGAAGCATCAATCGATTTCAAAAATCTTCCGGCATTGCTGTAAACCAAAAAGTTGATCAAACTCTTTTTTGTGGGACCAGTCCATCCATCGCACATAATTGTGCAACCTCTCTCTTCCCATACATCCTCAAAGCTTTGTACATAGGCAGTTATCTCATCGTACTCATCTGTTAGTAAGGGCCCAAATATCTCGTATGGAGAAGACATTTTAACTCCAGGACTAACTTCTGCACTTGTATCAATCATGCTTTTGAAGTACGGTGACTCTGCTACTTGGCTCGGAATGTGGTTGTACATAAAAAACTTGGCAATGGATTTTTCAAGCTTCTTCCCCATTTTTGTAAGTGAGATTGCACTCAATTTGGTTTGTTTGGAGCTTTCAGTGCGATACATGAATGGATCCATGGGGGCTGTAGTACGGCCTCTAGTAGACGACCTATAATCCCTCCCGAATGCTGACCTACGCAACCCGACAGTCTGCTCAATATCCTCATCATCCTCAACAACATGTGGCCTATGACTAGATCCACCACCGGTAGCAGGCATGGATGGGCTTCTTAACCTGGACTGAAACTGATAATCGGCTTCTTCCTGATCTCACCGCTGTGGTGCTTCTCTAGCACTTTCTCTAATAGCTCTCGCTATCTGCTCATCCTCATCCTCATCATCCTCAGGTGCAGCTGATGTAAACTCTGGATCTGGCCTCCTGATTCTCTCATACATTTCCCTATCACTTTTTCTTTCCCTTGCGCTTGTAAACTAGCTCGATATTTTCTTTTACTTCTCTTGGGTACCTTTGGGACACCCTCTTGTCTCTCCCTTCGTGAGCGGATGCTCCTTTAACTGTATGATACCTCCTCCCGTAGGTTTTTCCACAAAGCTTACATTGTATCTGGAGTCTATTACCATCTATTGCTGTACCGTATTGCCACGCTGGATCTGTCGATCGTACCATATTTATTTATTTCACCTGCATGAATGAGCAAACGATTGCATTAAAGTAAACATCTAATTTACACTTGAAAATAAAATTTATTTTTTAATTATTGCTATTTTAAAAATATTAGATTATATTTTATTAAATTTATTTGATATTATTCTAATTTTTATAAAATTTAGATTACATTTGAAATTTTATTTTATATTATTCTAATTTTTAAAAGATTAGATTATATTTTACCAAATTTATTTGATATTTTTATAATTTTTGAATATTTATTTGATATTATTATAATTTATGAATATTTATTTGATATTATTATAATTTTTGAATATTTATTTGATATTATTATAATTTATGAATGTTTATTTGATATTATTATAATTTTTGAATATTTATTTGATATTATTATAATTTATGAATGTTTATTTGATATTATTATAATTTATGAATATTTATTTGATATTATTTTAATTTTTGAATATTTATTTGATATTATTATAATTTTTAAAAATTTATTCCATATTATTCTAATATTTTATGGGACATATCCCATAATATTAATTATTTTAATTATATGTGACGGTCACATATAATCAATATGGGTCACATATAATTATATTTATTATTAAACTTAATATGGGTCACATATAATTTAATATGTGACCCATAAATTTAATTATATGTGACCCATATTAATTTTAAGTTTAAATTATATGTGACCCATATTGAGCCCATTATTTTATTAATTATATGTGACCCATATTGATTACATGTGACCCATAATTATAATTATTTATATTATTTTTTACCCATAATTTTAATTAATTTAAATATTTTAAATTATTTTTTCCCTCTTCTTAATTTAAATAATTTATTTAAATAATTTAAATAATTTAATTATTTTTTACCCATATTTATGGATAGATCTACCATTAAATATGGTAGATCTACCAAATTTATGGCTACATATACCCTTGTATAAGGTAGATCTACCATATTTAATGGTAGATCTACCCATAAATTTAAATAATTTAAATAATTATAATAATTAAAATTATGGGTAAATGATAAAATTTAAAGGTAGATCTACCCTTAAATAAGGTAGATCTACCCTTATATAAGGTAGATCTACCCTTAAATAATGTAGATCTACACTTATATAAGGTAGATCTACACTTATATAAGGTAGATCTACCTTATTTTAGTATTTAAACTGAAATAAAATGATGGTAAAATGATAAACACATACCTTCCACGTTGATCCCGTGATTTTTTGTGCGATTCGGCGGCGATTTAGGATGCAAATAACCCAAAAATGAGAGAGGAAGAGAAGGAAGAAAATGGGGAAAAAAAGGGAAAACCCGACCCTTTAGTCGGGTCAATGGGTGGGTCCCACTGTTATCGCCAAATTATCGGACGATAATTTCAAATTATCGTTCGATAATTTGAGTCATTTTTTGTTTTTTATTTTTTATCCAAATTATCGGACGATAATTTGAAATTATCGTCTGATAATTTGATATTATTGTCCGGTAAGGACGATACGGACGATATTTTGCCCGTATCGGACGATAATTTATCTATTTCATATGGGGTACGATACATACCCTATGTCATGGATCAAAATATCGTCCGATACCGATACGTATCGGACGATACGTATCGGTATTGGACTTGAACGATACATTGAATGTATCGTTCGATACATTCAAATGTATTGAATGTATCGTCCGATACAGACCGATACCGATACGTATCGTCCATTACGTATCGTTTTGGAGCTCGGACGATACGTATCGGTAACCCGATATTTTAACCCATGCCCTATGTATCGTACCGCTGACCTCCAAAACCGATACGTATCGTCCAATACGTATCGGTATCGGACGATATTTTGACCCATGGTGAATATAATTGTATGTGCTCTAACATCTCTCTACACATGTTGAATTTACACTTTGAGATAACACTTTCACTGCCAATGCATACAATTTTGTAAAGCTACCCTAAAGGTTCCACCATTAAGTGGCATCTAATGTTCCCCGATCCGTCATTGCTTCGGGACATGAAAATGCACCTTTGGTGCACACAAAATCAGTTGTCTCTTTTCTAATAACCTGTGATTCTGTTGGATCTGAAACTAGTTTTTTGAGTGCACCTAAATAACCCTTTTGTACCTCTGGATAAACATGAGGCTTCTTTCTTTTCTAACCATCAGGAGCAAGCGTATCCAATCATTGTTGTGAATAGAATTTATGTGTTTAGAACAAATGCAAGACATTGTAATGGAATAGTAGTTTTATCCCATCGTTGAACAATGATTCATAAACAACCTGATAAAGAGTTCCATCATCACAAAGGGACTCTTTCACACGCCCAACCATAGTATCCATCTCTTCATATACTTCCCCAATTACAGCTTTATCAGAATTCACAAACCTTAGCATGTTGAAAATGGGCTTTGTGAATTTCAAAATTAATTCACTTTGTATCCAAAAATCATTATTGAGAATGATCTTTTCAATTTCTTCATGTTCTTCATCAATACTAGCAAGTTCATCTCTCTTCATTCTTTACTTAAAACCATAGAGACTAATGCTGCCCGAATTTTAACCAAACGACGAAGAACAATATAATGGTTCCCGAATCTTGTTTTCTTTACTTTCAATACTTCTGATTATGAAAATGTATGGAAACAATACTGAACAGCCGAGTGATTTTTGGCATATACTTCACAATTTTCTTATCTCTCTCTTGTATTGCTCATCTACTAACGCCAAACACGGATTTTTAGACTGTGCAATATCCTTCATTAGCAAATTTAATGTATGTGCTAAGTGCCTAAGTAACCAGACTAAGAAATGTCAGGATGCTTACGCTCTATAATTTACCCCGTTGCTTTGCAATTTGAAACATTATCTGTTAGTACCTGCACAACATTATATGCTCCAACTGAATCCATGGTTCAAAATATCGTCCGATACCGATACGTATCGGACGATACGTATCGGTATTGGACTCGAACGATACATTGAATGTATTGTTCGATACATTCAAATGTATTGACTGTATCGAACGATACATTCAATGTATCGTCCGATACAGACCGGTACCGATACGTATCGTCCGATACGTATCGTTTTGGAGCTCGGACGATACGTATCGGTAACCCGATATTTTAACCCATGACTGAATCTATTGCTTTCAGAAGAAAATTCGCTATGCTCCCCATTTTACAATTCCAGAGCAATCTTGTGCATTTAAAAACATAGAATAACCTCTAGAAATTGCCATAATGTTAATCAATGTTTCATTTTTCACATTCGTCCATCCATCATAAACAATTGATACACCACATGTATTCCATTCTTGAGAAAGAGAGGCTAACAAGTTTTGCACCTTTATTTTTTCTTTATCCAACAATGAAGTACACAAATTTTCATAGTTAGGGGGTTTGTATCCCTTGGGAGCTTGGTTTATTGCACTCACTATATCTACCCTATAGGGAGACCTAGCAACATTGAAAGGTATTCCATTGGCGTACATGCAACGTGCAATTTTAGCATATACTTCATCCCGCCCACCAATATCAAATATGCAAGTGGCCCATTTTTCAAAAGTGTTCTATTTGTTGTTGTTACTTCATTGATCAATTGGTGTTTATTTGATTTTCCTTTATTACTAGCATCTCCCTAGACTTCTTGAGCTTCCCTCTCTTCTTTTCGTAACTTCTCTCTTTCGGCGGGGGAAACCTTTGGACACACGGTAATGCCTTGAGCTGGTTGATTAGGCAAAAGCCCGATCAAATGAGCTCTAACTCGAGAATAAAAGCCGGAGTAAGGTTTCTCTCGACAACCATAGTTGCATGTAAATTTTAAAGTACCTCCCCCTTTAGATCCTTTGCTTTCAACAATCTTAGTAACATACTTCCACAAAGGAGTAATTGTTGCTTCATCTATCTCATCTCCACTATCTTCATTGTGTATTTCATCTATATTATGGCCCATAATAAAGCTAAAAAATAAAATAAAAGATAAAGCTTTTTCCTTTAGATGCTTTGAATATAAGTTGTAAGATAAGAAAATCACTGGTTCAATAGTTTCAACAAATCCATGAGCAGCTTAGCTTAGGTGTAGAGATGTAGTTGTCTAACTTTCAAAATAGCGTAGTTGAAGAAGAAAAAGAAGAAGAGGCTCGAGTTGTTTCATTGGAAACGTTGAAAATGCTAAAAATAGTTATAGTTAATTGCGTGTAATGATGAAGAATAGACATATAGCATTTGTTAATTAGATTTTATCTCTTTTTATTTTATTTTAAAAATAAACTATTGAATGACATTTAATGCTAATGTTTGGTACATTTTCCCATGCTCATACTCAGGTTGAAGGTGGTAGTTGCAAATGTCTAATCTGATAATAGACTGGTATTAGGTGTTTGGCCGAACACCAACGAATATATTAGTGATATTTTTAAATGGTTATTCTGCCCATATGATGGTTGTGTTTTTTTATCTAATAAATGCACTAATGGTGGGCTGCTAAGTGTTATTGTTAAAATTAATCAAATATATGAACACCACTTGGCATAAGAGCTGTGACCCACAGTAACACATAGCAAGCAACTAAATATCTGGTCGTATGTACACAGCTGGTGAAAACCAACCCATGTGATATAAATGTAATTACGTGAGAGAGAGAGAGAGAGAGCTTTCCTATTTGGGATAGGCTCCTCACCAACATTTAAACACTATAGGAAGTGCCCATGTAATATACATCTTTTAAATTTTGCAGTTTAGAGATTGTTGCAAATAGTTTGAACTTTGAACCAAGAATGTGTGGTCATGTGGACTTTTTTACCTCTTACAAACAATAGGATTAAGTCAAGTGGGATATAACTTATTGGAAGAATTTAGATGATCTTGCAACGAGTTCGCTCTCTAAAACTTGAGTCAGGTTGTTATGGAAAGCCTTTAAATTCTTGAAAATGATATTGACAAATGTTTTTTATGTTGTAAGTTGTAACCCATTTTGTTTACTTTTCCTCTTTATAACTATCTCAGATAGATGACCAATTGTAATTTGTTTTGTCATTTTGAACAGTCCATTTCTAAGGAGAGGCAAGGAAGGGAAGCTCAAAATTTACTGAAGGTAAGTTCATTTGTTGGCTATTTTTTAATTTGAAAACGGGTATATGGGTTCGAACCCCAGATCACATGCCACGTGATTCCAAAACAACACCCTTTTTCAGATCATGTGCCATGTGCCATGTGATATAGTGCCCGCACATCCTGATGCATTGAATTTTTCCCCATTTGACCACAATTTGGACGGTGGATATATATTGGATCATGCACAAATTTTTTGGGTGGTCTTTGATCGTCCTTGAGCAAGTTTTCATGGAATCTGATCCCTTGGATGGGTGCCACGTGGACCCCACCTGATTCGAATGCATGGATCCACCATGCATTCGAACTCATATTTCCTGGCCTCTTTTTAATTTTAGAAAAAGCATAAGGAATTTGCTGCTTGAGTTTTTGTATGCTTTTGTAGGTCTACCTGGCAAATATACGTCTCAAGGAAGTTAACACCGATGTGCTAATTACTGCATATGAGCCAATTTGGTTAAAGTAAGTCTCAAGCATAATTCTTTTTTTTTTTTGATCCGTAAATGATAATATATTGAAAAATAGCAAGATGTTGAGTGAACAATACAGAGCCAAACGAAACAAAGAAGAAAGGAAACAACAAAAAAAAGGAGAAACACCCTACAACAGGACTGGAAAGATTTCCCCTTGACTGACATTAACCCGGGTCCCAGGGCCACGACTCTCTCCAGGACTGGTCACTGTCCGTTGGATCCCATAGGCCTACCAAGTCCACAATGTCTTTGACAATGACCCCCACCGTTTTCGATTTATGGTCGAAGATTCTTCTATTCCTCTCTTGCCAGAGGCACCAAATGACCGCGAAGAAAATCCCCTTCCACATCTTCCCACCTTGCCCTTCCAGTCCAACCGCATCGCAAGCCGAAAAATGCAGATAAGGTGTGGCTGGGAGGACCTAGCTCATATCAAACAATCTCAACACAATACTCCAGATTTCGCATGCCGCCCATGGGTTAAAATATCGGGCTACCGATACGTATCGTCCGAGCTCCAAAACGATACGTATCGGTATCGGTCTGTATCGGACGATACATTGAATGTATTGTTCGATACATTCAATACATTTGAATGTATCGAACGATACATTCAATGTATCGTCCAATATAGACCGATACCGATACGTATCGTCCGATATACAATACCGATACGTATCGGTATCGGACGATATTTTGATCCATGATGCCGCCGCACAATGGAGGAAAAGGTGTGAGACAAACTCCTCACCCTGGGGGCACATGACACACTGCTTGGTTGTATCTTTCCCTCTCTGGATGAGTTGGTCCCGCGTAAGAACTTTCTCCTTGAACACCGTCCACGAGAAGAGCTTAATTTTGAGCGGGATGGAAGCCTTCCACAGTGTTGCTCCTTGAAATCTGATAAGAGACCTACGGGACAACCACTGGTAGTAGGATTTAACAGTGAACTTGGCTTTTTGCTTGGGGACCACAGCCGCTGATCCTGAGTCTGGGGATTTAGCTGCGTCTCATAGAGAGAGTGAAGGAGTTTGGAGAATGCATCCTCTTCATCTGCTCTTAGATTCATGCGTAAAGTGACTTCCCACATTCTTCCTCCACCCGTATCATAAGCAAACTTGTCAATCCTCCCCCTAGGATTCAGCGATATAGAATAGATAGTAGAGAACGTCGCTTTGAGAGCCCCCCCCCCTCGACCCAACTGTCCTCCCAAAACTGAATTTGGGTGCCACAGCCCCAGCTGAAGCGGATCCCCTTAGCGTAAAGGTGCCAAGTGCCACAAATATTTTTCCACCAGGTAGAGGTGCTTCTACTACTCACAATGTTGATGCCCCAGTTTGAATTGGAGTGACCATATTTTTCCACTAACACCTTACGCCATAGACTCTCCAATTCCTCCTCGTTCCCAGCTCACCAAAACCATTTGCCGAGAAGGGCAATGTTGTTCCACCTTAAATTATGGATTCCCAGCCCACCACAGCTCGTCGGGAGTTGACAAGTATCCCAATTGATGAGATGGTATTTCTTCTCCAGGCCGACCCCTCCCACAGAAAATTCGTTGAATTTGTTCAATCTGATTGATTACTCCGATCAGACACTTGAACATAGACATGTAGAAAATCGACAAGCTTGCAAGCACAAATTTCAACAAGATAAGACGACCACCAGTACTTAACAATTTCCCTTTCCCCTTGGATAGACGTTGTTCGAACCGCTGGATCACCGGTTCCCAAGCCCTTCGCCGAAGGTTGCCGCAGGCCCAAAGGCAGCCCCAAAATATTTGATGGGAAGTTCTTCGCTTTCACATTCCACCGTCTCAGCAATAACCTGTAACCTCGTGCTATCAATTCCAATACCTGTGACCTTAGATTTGTGGAAATTGATCCGCTGCTTGGTCACAGCCTCGTAAACTGATAGAGTATCAGATAGGGACTTGAATTCGCCCGTGTTGGCCTTGCCGAAAAGGATCGTGTCGTTTGCAAACTGGAGGATTGAGATGAATCTGCCACGACCCCCCACTCTGATCCCTATGATATGGTTTAGCTGTCTCGCCCATTCGATGAGGCCCGAAAGCACTTCCCCCATCATATTAAATAGGAATGGGGAAAGGGGATCTCCCTAATGAATGCCCCAAGAGCTCTTGAAATACCCAGCAAGCGTGCCGTTAATTAACACCGAAAACCATGGCGAAGCATAACAGCCCCGCATCCAACTCCTCCACTTTGATCCGAAGCTCAACCTGCTAAGCACGTAGTCCAAACCGCTCCAACAAACACAGTCATATGCCTTTTCCATATCCACCTTTCAAAGGGCAGCCGAAATTCGATGATGATGGGCGGAGTGGATGATTTCATGGACCACCACCACCTAGTCGACCAATTGTCTCCCCTGAACGAAAGCCCCCTGACTGGCTGATATAATTTTCGCCATTAACGGTCTAAGTCTGTTGGCGAGCACCTCAGCGATTATCTTATTGAGACAATTGATGAGGCAGATCGGTCGAAATTCTGCTATGTCCTCCGCCCCAACTTTTTTCGGTATGAGAGTAATGACAGTTGAATTAAGGCTGCGCCCAACGAAGCGAGAGCTATGAAACTCATGGGGCACTTTCATTAGGTCCTCCTTAATCAACGGCCAGAAAATGCTATAAAACTCCATCATGAAACCGTCGAGACCCGGCGATTTGTTCTTACCCCTCTTTTAATGGCTCTCTAGACCTCCTTTTCTTGAAAGGGTAGTTCCAAGGCTTCACCGTCCTGAGTAGTGATGGCCTGGAAGGTTAGCCCATCCAATGCTGGGCGCGACAGGCCATCATCAGTGTATAACTTGGTGTAAAACTTGACCACCTTTTCGCGGATCCGGTCTATCCCCACATAGGTCACACCTTCTACCCCAACACTGCCCAAATAATTAGTTTTATTCCATGCATTGGCAATCGCATGAAAGAATTTGGTATTAAGAACTCCCTCCTTTATCCAATTCACCTTCGCCTTTTGTTTCCAAGAAATATCCTCGGCCCTGCACAGATTATTGAATTCTTGTTTTTTGTGCCCGTTCTTCACATTCACCGTCCGATAGAAGCCTACCTTCTTCCAGATTGTCGATCTCCAGCAACCTCGTTAGAAGCATCTCCTTGTTGAGGTGAAGTAGCCCAAAAGTCTCTCTGTTCCACTCGATGGTACGCTTCTCGATCCATTGCAGCTTGGATATGATAGAAATCGGTAGATACTAGATAGTATCTAAAATTTTGAAATCTTCTATGCTTATAGTTGAATACTTGAATGGCATCTACCAAGTTGATAGTTTTGGTAAATCTTGAATGTTTTAGCTAACATGCAAAAAGTCAGTGAGGTCAAATATTTAATATATTAAGCAGTGTCTTCAAATTTTAATTTTTAAAATTTAAAATCTTAATTCTTAAATTTTTTTCTTGAACTTGTGATGTTTTTTTTTTTCCATAATAATATTATAATGACAAAAACCAGCATTTTTTTTTTTGAAAAATATTCTTTTAAGACACCTTTTTTGCTACAATATTCAAATCCCGTATTAAACACATATTTTGAAATTTGCATTTTTCATTAAAATGTTTTTTGCATTTAAAATGCGAAAAATGTATTTTAATCTTTTTTTTTTCCTTTTTTAATGCTTTTTTTTAAACTTAATCTAAAAAAAACTGTTTTTTAAACCTTTCAGAAACTTTTTGTAACTTTTTTTCGTTGTAAAAAACCCACCCTTTTAATTCATGAGCCCACTCCGTCTCTTTCAAAAATGGACACCCACGAGCCTCTCTCTCTCCCTCTCGTCAAAACAAAAAATTTAAACCCACAAGATTCTCTTCTCATGAGCCCTCTTCTGACCTGCTTGTTTTTAGTTTTTAATAGATTCCAATTTTTGTCCTTTTTCCGTAATTTTTTCGTGTTTTTCCCCCTTTTTCGACCTTTTCCTTCATCATTTTAAATGCGTATCCATACATTGTCGCTTGATTCGTATAAAGAAAAAAACAAAAACATAATACAATGGAGGAAAGAGAGTTACAGACAAAAATGCTGCACTTCAAAAAAGAAGATGAAAACAAAATGTCCCCAAAATGTATCCCAAATGTTCTCAATGTGATCTCTCGCTATGTGTTACCGTGGCTCCCTCATTTGCAAGCTGGCCTGCCCTGCTATTTCCCTCCCGAATAATGTGGGAGCTGTTGACCTGGTCAAGCTCCTGTGTAGTGCTTTCCATCTCCCTGAATCTGGTTATGGATCTCCACGGAGGATTAGCAATGTGGGAAATCCAGGACATAACGTAGGAAAAATCTCCTTCAATCGATACTTTGGTTATATATATGTGATGAAGCAATGGGTGTCCCATCCGTAGGGCATGTACCTCTCCCTCTAAAGCGTTCTTAGATCCCATGGGGTTGGCAAAAGAAAGTAAATTGGCCATTAGAATTTAAATTGATCCAACACCTGGATCAGGGCATCTCCATGTATTCAGATTTTAACTGTCTTTAGTTATATGATTTTACCATTATATGGAGTATTCTAATTTAGATCATCTATTTATACTATGGGTTTCACTGCTTTCTCTCATTATAGCATTATGTATGGGAGTTAATGGTCATTTACTTGTTTATATTATCCTATAGTTTTTGACATTAACTGCAAACCCTTTTAAGGAAATCAGATGTTATATTATATCTACATTATCATATAATGTTGATATTTATTGCACCCTAAGAGTTCTACAATGTAAAGGTACCCAAGGCCTGAGAGCCTCTTAAAATAGAAGAAAAAACCCACAATTTCTTTTGAAATTAGAGTCCATGAGAGAATTTTTGTGGTTCGAACTCCCAACATTATGTGGTTGCATAAGCGACCATGTGATATTCTACCGTGAACAGCCATTCATGTGAGATAGGATAGAATAGACGTGAAAGAGGAATAGGATCAGGTTTAGTGTTTTGGGTTAGGTTAGAATAGGTGAAGTGGTTTACGTTAGGGTTAGAAGTTGTATTTATGGTTGAGGTTTAAAGTTAGAGAAGAAAGAGCGAACAGATGAAGAGAATGACTTAATGAGTCTAATTAACTCATTAGCCTTTATATTAATCAAATAATACATGCGCCTATTATTAAGTATTACACACCAATAATAAATAAAGCCTAATTAATAAACACTGCTGTTGACTTGACAATCCCACCTGGACGGTGATCATAAATGTGATCTGGCCAATTTCTGGCATGGCAAAAAAAGGTGAAACGCTCCATTCAGTAGATTGTCCCAGGCAATCAAATAGAAAGATCTCCTAAACTCTCTTTTACGCGGATATGGAGATGTTGAGTGGATGACCGGTCGGTGAAACTGAACTGCCTACTATGGCGATACTACCCAAAACCAAAACCAAAACCAATTGGCTGTGAGTGGAGGGGCCCAAGATCTTATAAGAGGAGAGACATGGCTATGAATACCTGATGTGGGACTAAACTTCACGCCCCTGCACGTGTTGGCCAGACTGAGCCAAATCACGTGGACAATTGAACTGGGGGACTTGGAGTGGAGAAAGGCATGTTTTGATACCAAGAACTGAAAGAGGAATAGGTTCAGGTTTAGTGTATTAGGGTTCGGTTAAAATAGGCGAAGATGGTTTACGTTAGGGTTAGAAGATGTATTTAGGGTTGAGGTTTAGAATTAGAAAAGAAAGAGAGAAGAGAATGACTTAATGAGTCTAATTAACTCACTAGCCTTTATATTATTAAAGATAATATACACACACACACACACACACCCATTATTATGTCTTACACACCAATAATAAATAAAGCCTAATTAATACACACTAGCAAGAATAGCATCTCTGACACCCCCCTCCCCGGTGATGCTTCTCTAAAATGTGTGTCGGTCTCTCTTACGTTCCTTTAATGTACACATAGCCAGTTGCTCCCTCGATCAAGCATAAGGTTTGGAGATCTCATTCTTATGCAATTTCTTTCACATGCTGACAATTAATCTCAATGTGTTTCTTTCATGAAACACGATTAGAACTAGTAGCCTGATCGATGCAGTGTGGAATAAATGGAAGTTGAACCGCAGGACGCAACCTCGTAAGAAAAGCGTTAGGTCAATTCACAAGCAACATGAGCCTTCACTCTATATTTTGCTTGTTCACTTTATCTAGCAACCACATTCTATTTTTAACTCTTCCAACTTATCAGATTCTTTCTAATAAAGGTAAAATTACCAGATGTTGATCTCCTATTAAATAAAGACCCTACAAATCACGAATCAAACATCTATGTAAGGGTTAATCTTTAGAGAAGATTTGATATCTCATAGGATCCTATCAACAACTTCCATATCTGAAACTCTTGGAGTCTACAAAAGATAGATTTGGTTAATTTATATAGATAGATTTTGTTGAGTTATATAGTTAAATGTATGAACTTGCCCACCTGTCATTGATTATATCAAGCTCTTTAAGAATTTCAACTTCATAGAGACTTAGACAATGATTTTGCATTATTAGAATGTCAGTTACCTCCAACGTATGACTTTCACAAAGGAAATCAAGTGCGTATTTCCTTTGTGAAAAAGACTTGTGCTGTTGACTGGGGAATTTCAATTCTAAAAAATTAGTTAACGTACCTAAATCATTTATCTCAAACTTTCATCTCAGCCATGGTGCAAAATCCAGAAATCTGGTACGTATCATTATGGGCAGAGAACTGTACGTACCGGATATACCGTCCAATATATTGATCAATGTATCAGCCGATCAGCATTTCGTTTTTTAAAAATATTCTAAATAAATAATATGTAAAAAACTGAAAAATCATGTTTATTTTCTTTGTAATTTTTAATTTTTTTAGCTTTATTTAGCTATTTTTACCCTTTTTATACCATTTAGCTGTTGTTTTCACACTTTCGACATTTTGTGGGACCTTAGATGAGAAATTTGAGATATACCAGTCTGGATTCTGTAATCCTGACCCTTCAAAACTTTCTAGCCTAGATCTAAGAGGGAGAAGAGATAAGGAGTAAAGAGGAGTAGGAAGAGATTAGAAGACAGAGGAGTGTAAAAAAAACAAGTTAGAAAAAGTGAGAAGTATGGGAAACAAAACAAAAAATTAACACACGCACAAGAGAGTTATGCACACGGGTCGTCCTCTTGTGCTCCGGGCTGGGGACTGGGTTTGCGGCCTGTGCCGTAACGTCAATTTCTGGCGTACAGCATCAGCTAAGCACTGATGCCCGTGGTTTCAGACTGCGTTTGGTAAAAGACAAATTATTTTGAATGAGTCTCAGATTCGCGACGTTCATCGGGGGTGGTCTATTGCGGCCAAGAATAACCGACCGGTTAACACCGCTGAGCTATTGGCGGATCTTCGGGCCGGTGATCCTTGTTTTCGTCGCGAGACCCTGGGTGTGCCTCCGATGGCCCCGGTATCTCATGTGCACCAGACCGATCCGGGGCCTCTCGGAGTCGACGTCACTCACCTTCGCTCGCTGGCTGCTAATCTACGATACTACTGGGTGGTGCTAGAATCTCCATGCGATTGTCTATCCCTTCTTTCCATTAACAGATGGGTTAATTACAAATGGTCATTCCCGGATAGACCTATGGTCTCTACACTTTCCTCCTCGTTGTTCCTTCTGCGTTTTGGGGCGGAGGACATTGCGGCGGCTTTTTACACTAACAAAACTTGTCTCATTGAGGGGTGTGCGGTGAGTGTCCGGCGATGGGAACCTTGCTTGGGAGAATCTCAGATTCTTGAGGAGGGGGATGGTATCTGGCTACACGTTTTCGGGCTTCCGCTCCACGCTTGGGCTCCGGCGATGTTCCGAAGGATTGGGAACCGATGCGGACGTTTCATCCGGGTTGATAGACGCTCGGCGGATCTCTGGATCTCGTCTCACATTCGAATACTCATCGCTGTCGACCGATCGAGCGGATACCTCGGATCATCGACATCGTGATTAACTATGTCACCGTGGAGCTCGTCATTGTCGAGGACGATCTTCCAAAGATCGATCTCGAAAGAGCGACGAGGCTCATACCCTCTGGTTCTGGTGTCGGAGAGCCTCCAATAATGCCAGTTCAGCCGCTGGCAGATATAGTCAGACATGGAGGGGCTCCGTCGGATGGGGTATCGCCGGGATGCGCAGAGGGGTGCTCGACCTCGAACCCTCCGAACGATCTGGACGGTGTCATCCTCGGTATCGCTCATCCGGGACCGGTGGCGGATTTGAACTCTGGGGCCGGGTTTGTGTCGTCCGACGAATCTCCGGCTGTTTCCTCCGCGCCTTACTACAGATCGACGGTCTTGATTCGTTCTCACGTCGATCCCATCATCGTACCTCTGCACAGACAAGAAGTGGGTGAGTTCAGAGGTCAGAAAGCTGTGTCGGCCGAGGTTGGGAGCTGTACCTGGGATCCGATGGAGATCGAGGTGGTCGGCCTCTCTGCGTCGATTGCTTCTCTACAAGCTCGAAAGTGCTTTAGGTTTTATGTAAGAAGAACGGGAAGGCGGCTACCTTAGGGTGCGAGATGCTCGGGGAAGACGACACGTGGTATGGCTTCGGAAGACGCTAGAAGGTCTGTGGGGTTTCCTCTACGTCTTGCGGATTTGGGGGCCTGCTGGGGTCTTATAAAGGACTCTAGGGAGGAGACACGTGGCACTCTCTCTACTAAGGCTGTCGGGTCCGGATTTGAGATGGGAAATGGCGGGCGGTTCCATCGACTGGGCTCCCCTCCTCTCCTGGACCAAGGTCTTTCGACTGGGCTTCTGTTATCCAAAGCCCCCGACCCGAGTGGGTCCTCTCCGGGTTACCATTCCCGCCCACTTGTGAAGATGGGGAGTGTAGCTACACTGGGAGCTCGACTCGCCTGGGGAGAAATAACTACTTCGAATCCGGGGATTTGGTGCCGGAAATGCCTACCCCTGGGGAGGGAGATTTATACGATCGGGTGGCGGACGAGGTGGGGACTGATCTGATACTACAAAGAGGGACCAAGCCGAATATGTTGGCCGAAATCGACAGGCTCATCGAGGTTGGCCGAAATCTCGGAATGACTTTTAAGGGATCCCAGGCGGATTTGCGGGCAGTGTTCGGTTCTGTCATCGCCTGTCGTTAGTTGGGTACGCGGAGGAGGCGGGGGGGAGGTCGGGAGCTTGCACGACTACAGTGGGGAATGTCCGATGGGAGGCGCGAGGGGGGCGCTTGATGGTTGGCTGTCTAGGGGCGGGATTTCATGGTCGTCAATGAAGATGCTATCTTGGAATGTGCGAGGCACGGGTGATCAGGGGAAACCGGCTGGAATTCAGCAGGCGGTCAAGTTTTTTAAACCTGCTCTGATCACTCTTCAAGAGACGAAGTGGGGCAGTTGTGATGGTAGGAAAGTGGCCTCTATCTTGGGAAGGGGCAACTGGGAATGGATCGGTGTCGACTCCACCGGTGCCTCGGGTGGTGTTTTGGTGGCCTGGTCGTCGGTAATGTTTGATAAACTTGACGAGGAATTGGGGGTTTTCTCAGCTTCAGTGGTGCTGCGGGATAAAGCGACAGGTAATGTCTGGACTTTTGCGGGCGTTTATGGACCAGCGTCGGATCGAGAGAAAGCCAATTTCTGGTTTGAGCTGAATGCAATTGCTGCCAGATGGGTCCATCCTCTTTGTTTGGCTGGGGATTTCAACGCTATCTGATGGGACTTCGAGAAGCGGGGTGGTCTAGCAAACGCTCGGGTCATGTGTGACTTTAATTCCTTCATCGCTGATTGGGGATTATTAGACCTGCCGATGTCGGGGGCCAGATTCACGTGGTCCAGCTTGCAGGAGGTCCCGACGCTTAGCCGTCTTGACAGATTCCTATGTAATAATGCGTGGCTTGAGCTCTTTCCGGGGGCCCGCTTGGAGGCCCATGCTCGTGCCATTTCCGATCACCGCCCGATTGTGCTCACATGCGAGTCAGGGGGTAGGGGTCCGGCCCCTTTCCGGTTCGAAAATACGTGGTTATTGGACGGGGCGTTTCGGGAAAAGGTTCGGGAGTGGTGGGGTGAACCGGTGGCGAATGGGACTGCTCAATATCGGTTTTTGAATAAGTTACGCCGGTCTAAGGAAAGAATCAAAAGATGGAACAAGGAGGAGTTTGGTAACGTGCAGGCTAAGAAGGAGATGCTGCTTGACAAAATGGAAACATTAGAGAAGTTGGAGGAAACCAGGGACCTATCCACGGAGGAGAGAGCGGTTTGTAACCAAGCAAAAACGGAATTCAGGGGAATTTGTAAGGCTGAAGAAGTCATGTGGAGACAGAAAGCGGAAGTCCGTTGGTTCAAAGAAGGGGACGCGAATACCAAGTTTTTCCACGCTATTGCGAACGCACGTAATAAAGCGAAGTTCTTAGGGATGATCACTGTTGATGGGGTGGTGCACGCTGGTCACCAGGATGTGCAGAACTGTATTGTCAATTTTTACCAGCGACTATACTTCGATGAAGGTCTATTGCGACCGGAGTTGGATCAGCTGCAGTTCCCGTCTATCTCGGAGGACACTTGTAGGGGGCTGGAGGCTCCCTTTACTGAGGAAGAAGTGTGGGCTGCGATCAGATCTGCTGGTTGGCACAAATCGCCGGGGCCGGACGGGTTTACCATGGAGTTCTACCGCGTCTTCTGGGAGATCATTAAAGCGGACCTGCTCGAGGTCTTCCATGAGTTTCACTCGGGTTTTATTGGGAGAGCGCTTAACTCTACCTTTTTGACCCTTATTCCCAAGGCGCATGGGGCTGATGACATCTTCGACTACCGTCCTATTAGTCTCATTAATTGTGCCTACAAGATCATTGCGAAGGTATTGGCCAATAGGTTAAAGTGGGTTATGCCTACAATCATTACGGGTACTCAAGGGGCGTTTGTCCGCGGGAGACAGCTCCTGGACCTCGTCGCTGTCGCTAACGAGACCATTCACTCCGCCCATGTGCTTCGCACCCCGGCCTTCGTCTGGAAGGTGGACATGGAGCAGGCTTATGACCGAGTAAGCTGGGATAACTTAAGATTATATGTTGGGAAGGTTGGGGTTTGGGGACTTGTGGAGGAAATGGATGTGCGGATGTTACTCCTCTCCCTGGTTCTCGGTGTTAATTAATGGGACCGCGGCGGGGTACTTTAAAAGCTCTAGGGGACTCCGGCAGGGGGATCCCTTATCTCCTTTCCTGTTTAATATTGTGGGGGAAGCGCTATCCGGTTTGCTTGACCGTGCTAGGATGTTGGGTCAGATTCATGGTATCAAAGTTGGCCTGCAGGGTAGATGTATCACGCACCTTCAGTACGCGGATGATACTATATTATTTGGGAAAGCTGAGCAAGCAGAGTTTCGTGCTATGGCTGATGTTCTTTCCGTCTATGAAACGGTGTCGGGCCAGCGGGTTAACCTCCTTAAGTCGTCGGTATCGGGTATTCGGGTGGACGAAGACCTGCTGGTTTCCATGGCCGGATCCGTTGGTTGTCGCATTGAACGGCTGCCTATTACTTACTTGGGTCTGCCCTCTCGTAAGGCTCGCGATTGATGATTGCTGCAGTAAAAATTTGAGATGAGACTCATCTTGGAAAGGTTGTTGAGTTAGAAGCGAGCTCGTTTTGGTTAAAGCTGTTCTTTCGGCGATCCCCATCTTCTTCCTCTCGATGTTCAAATGTCCCGCTTCTATCACTGCTTGCTTAGAACGGATCCAACGATCCTTCTTGTGGGAAGGGGCGGACCACAATAGGCGGTACCACCTTGTAAATTGGGATACGTGCCAGCTGCCATTGGCCTATGGGGGGCTGGGTATTCGTAGTATCCGGCGATCCAACTTGGCCTTGCTCGGGAAGTGGATTTGGAGAGCGGGTAGGGAGGAGGAGAGAGGTAGTTTATGGTGGCTGGTCTTGCGGGATAAATATGGCTTGTCATCGGACGGATGGGGATCTTTGGTGACCCAGGTCGACTTCGCCGTGGTGGAGAGCCATAGCTCGCACTTGGGAGGGTATGGCTAAAGGGATCAGGTTCAGCTGGGGATGCGGATCTCGTATCCGGTTTTGGCAAGATCCGTGGCTGGATAAAGGTCTGCTCCGGGATCTGTTCCCGCAGATCTACGCCCTCTCCCCCAATCAGGGGGGGAGGATTGACCAGTTTTTTTCCCTCACCAGCAATGGGATTGTTTGGGAGGTTGTGGTCAGACGGCGACTCAGGGAAAGTGAGGTGGTTAGCTACATTGCCATCAATGAGCTCCAGTCGGTGCAGAGAAATAGTAATCGTACAGATCTTCGGTTATGGAACTCCAATCGCAAGGGGGAGTTCAGTGTCAAGGACCTGTATTGTTGGTACTCGCGTCGACCGCTCATTAGGTTCGAGGGGAGATGGTTGTGGAAGGAATCTATCCCGTTAAAGATAAGATTCTTTGTGTGGACGGTCTGTAAGGAGAAAATTCTTACCAGGGATCAGTTATGTCGAAGGGGGAAGGATATATCTTTGGGCTGCGTTATGTGCTCCGAGGAGGAGGAGTCGGCTGCTCACCTGCATCTTCATTGCCGTGTCGCTCATGAGGTGTGGGGAGGCATTCTTAAAGCCTTTGGCGTGGCATGGACGATGCCGCCGTCTCCCCACATGCTCTTAATCAGTTGGGAGGAAGCTGTGCCGACACATGGGGAGAGGGTTGCGTGGAGGGCCACTCTCTTCGCTGTTATGTGGTGCCTATGGCGTGAGCGGAATAGTAGAACTTTTGAAGGAAAATCTAAATCTGCTCCTGTGATTCTTAGGGCGGTTTCGGATCTGGTCACGCTTTGGGGCTCGAGTGGAGGACCTGGGGTCAACGGAACCCACGTCTGGTGGGATCTGGGGTAACGACGGTTCCATGGGGGGACTTTTTGAGTGCACCTCGCTGACCACGCTGTTTATGTTGTCGGTGTGCGCTTTTTTTGTTTTCTTTTCGATCTTTATGATTGTATACGGCTTCAGCGTCTTGCTGGTTTATTTATATAATCCTTTTACTGATCAAAAAAAAAAAAAAAGTGAGAAGTGAAATCTCAGGTAAACATATGGTCCCACTTTAAGTGGCTCACTTGAATCCAATAATTTAAAAATAGCAAACTATCGTCCGCTACAAATGAAATTTTGGTTGTACTGGACAATAATTTGCCAATACATTGGGGGGGGGTCGATAGATTGGTGATGTATCGACCCGGTCCCTCCAAAACCGGTTCTTAACGGTTTCAGCCGTAATTTTAAACCATGATGTCAGGTAAATTTTCACATACCCGGAAGTGCTGGTGTCATCCCTAGTGCATCATAAGAACCCAAATTTGATTATTGCAATATTGATCCATTCAAGTCATACCGATAGGTATGGGTTAAGACCTTATATTCCCTTGTTAAACTTACACACTTTATTAGTAAAGTGATGTCATCACCAAGTTTTTTTTGCCAAGTAGGAAGATTGACGACGCTATTTCTTTTCTCAAAAATTAAAGTAAGATATTAGATATCTAAATTATTTATCTCAACCTTTCATCCCAGGTAAATTTTTGCATCCCTGGCACAACTAATGCAAGATGCAACATGCTCCAACTTGCCACAATTAATAGTAGATAAAAAAAAAGGTGCATTATGTGCTGCAACATAATTGAGTCCCCTGATCATGTTTTTCTCCATTGCTCTACTGCTTCCAACCATGGGTCAAAATCTCGGCCGAAATTTCAAAATTTCTGCCAAGATGACTCGGTTTCGGCCTACCCCGAGCCGGAAATTAGGAATTTATCGCCCACCTCCCCCCCCCGGGAAACAGCAAATTATCGGCTGAGACCACAGTTTGAGATTTGAAATTTTCTTAAGGATGTTAAAACCCAGTTTTTACAAAAAACACCCATTTCTTTTCTTCCTTTGGTACAAAACCCATGGAGCCTCTCCTTTTACGGTTGCAAACGGTAGAAGAAACAAAAGGTAAGAAGAAGAAGAAGAAGCAAGAAGTGATGAAGGACTTACCTCGGTGGCTGCGTTGTGCTGTAGCTCGAAATCAGGTATGGCTTCTTTTTTCCCCTTTCTTTCTTCTTCCTGTTTTTTTTTTTCCTTTTATTTTTGGCTTTGCTTTTGCTGTTACCGACATTTATATGCAAGGGAGTATGGGACCGACTCTCCTGTCTGTCACATACACACCAAAATGGTGTTTAAGTATATATATATATATATATATATATATATATATATATATATATATATATATATATATTTTATTAGTAACGAGAAATTATATTGATAAAACAGCAAGGCGCTGAGCAATACAATACAAGGAAAATATCAAAAACCCGAGAAAAAAGACAAAGACAAAACCCCCGGCCACGACTACCACAAGGACGCGACCAACCCTGGCTTAGCCCGGGTCCCAAATTAAATGCCCGCCTTCCTGCACAAATCCCCCTCTAGCCACCCAGAACCACATCAAGTCCCTAATTGACTTCATAATCATCCCCACCGAGCGGCTTTTCTCCTTGAAGATCCGCCTGTTCCTTTCGCGCCATATACTCCAGAATACGGCGAAAGGAGCAATCCTCCAATAGTCCCCTAAATGACCCTCCAAGTTCATATCCAACCAACTCAAGAATTGAAGGTACGACGATTCCGGCATAACCCAGTTCATGTTGACGGACTTTAACACAATGTTCCAGACATGGATCAAAATGCCGGAAAACCGGTACGTATCGTCCGAGCCCAAAACCGATATGTATCGGACGATACGTATCGGTATCGGTGTGTTCCGGATGATACATTTAATGTATCGTCCGGGTGCACACATACATATGGACGATACGGTACTTTTAATGTACTGTATCATTTGGGTCCGATACCGATACGTATCGTCCGATACGTATCGGTATCGGACGATATTTTGATCCATGGTTCCAGATCTCCTGCGCCACCGTACAATGAAGCAACAGGTGCGAGGCGGATTCCTCCCCTATGTTGCACATAACACATTGGTTTAAGACATCCTTCCCCCTGCGGATCAACTGATCCAGCGTAAGAATTTTCTCCTTGAAGAGGGTCCAGGCGAAGAACTTGATTTTAGGAGGGATGGGGATGGACGCCTTGGAATCTGATTAGCAGTCGTCTTGATATCATTCTATAATAAGATTTTACGCTGAAGATACCATCCCTGCTGGAGATCAACGTAATCTGGTCTTGTCCCTGTGGGTGTCGTTGTCTCTCATAAAGCTTAAGGATGAGAGCTGAGAATGAAACAACCCCTTTGTCTCTCAGCAGTCTTCTCGTAGTCACATCCCACCATCTACGCCCCTGATTCTCCTCAACAAACTCCTCGATCATCCCAAGCTGATTTGTAGATAAAGTGTAGATGTTGGGGAAGGAGACTTTGAGGGGCCTACTATCCTCCCACACATCATCCCAGAATAAGATGCGAGTGCCGTAGCCCCATCTGAAACGCAACCCTTTAGAAAACATTGACCAAGTGCTGCAAATTTTTTTCCACCATGTCAACGTCCCTCTATGTGTCGATGTGCAGATGCCCCAGTTACCTATGGATTGCCCATATTTCTCGCTCAACACCTCTCGCCAAAGACTGCCCCTCCCTTCCATTCTTCCCGCTCGCCAAAACCATTTTCCTAAGAGCGCAATATTGATACTCCTCAAATTGCCAATTCCCAAGCCACCGCAGCTGACCGGTAGTTGACAGGCATCCCAGTTAACAAGGTGATATCTTTCATCTAATCCCGAGCCCTCCTATAGGAAGCTTCGTTGAATCTGCTCCAACCTGTTGATGACCCCTACCGGGCACTTAAACATGGACATATAGAATATTGGCAGAGAAGATAAGACCGATTGAACTAGGACGAGACGTCCCCCGCTACTAAGCAACTTCCCTTTCCACGAGGACAACCTTTTTTCGAACCTCTGAACAACTGGATCCCATTCCCTTGCAGTAGGTTGTCTAATCCCGAGTGGCAGGCCCAGGTACTTAATCGGCAGGTTTTCTATTGGGCAGTCCACAGTTTAAGCAAGCGTAGACATCAAAGGATCCTCGCTGCCAATACCAATACCGGTTATCGCAGATTTGGATAAATTGGTGCACTGCCCGGACACTGCCTCATAGATCGTCAGAACGTCGCACATCGCTCTACATTCCCCATCCTCGGCCACTCCGAAAAAAATTGTGTCATCCACATATTGGAGATGCGAAATGTAGCTGTTTTGACTTCCCACTTGAATGCCGGTTATTCGGGACAGAAGTCTCGCCCGCACAATCAGCCCCGACATCGCTTCGACAATGATGTTAAAGAGGAAGGGGGATAAGAGGTCTCCCTGCCGTATACCTCTGGAGCTCTTAAAATAGCCCGCTGGTGTGCCGTTGATAAGTACCGAAAACCAGACTGAGGAGACGCAACCTCGTATCCAGCTCCTCCATTTAGCACCAAAACCCATCCTGCCGAGCATGTAGTCAAGGAATACCCAACTTACCCAATCATACGCTTTCTCCATATCCACCTTCCATAGAAATGCGGGTCTACGATCATTATGCGCAAAATGGATCGTCTCCAGGGCCACCGCAACCAAATCCACTAACTGCCTGCCCCGCACGAAGGCTTCCTGATTATCCGGTATTATTTTGCTCATAACCAGCTTGAGGCGATTGGCCAACACTTTGACTATAATTTTGTATAGGCAATTGATGAGGCATATCAGACGGAAGTCGGATATATCCGCAGCCCCATCTTTCTTGGGTATGAGGGTGATGAACGTGGAATTAAGACTCCGACCGATGAAGCCAATAGCATACAACTCATGCAGAACCTCCATCAAATCTGCCTTGATGTTCAGCTAGAAAAATTGGAAGAATTCCATGGTGAAACCGTCGGGGCCCGACGCCTTATTTTTGGCCCCAAATCTGATCACCCGCCAGACCTCTTCACTAAACTGCTGTTCCATATCCGTGTGAGATGCTCAACGGAGATAGACTTGAAAGATAGCCCATCCAGCTGAGGCCACCACAGCCCCTCGTCGGTGTAAAGCTGCTCATAGTACGCGACGATGTTCTCTTGGATCAGCTCCTCATCCGAATAGGGTGTCCCATCCACTACAATACTCCCAAAATAATTTGATTTGTTACGCGCGTTGGCCACAACATGGAAATATTTGGTGTTGGCGTCATCCTCCTTGAGCCATCTGACCTTGGCCTTTTGTTTCCAGCTTACCTCTTCGGCGAAGCACACATTATTGAACTCTAATTTTTTAAGGAATCTCTCTTCTCGTTCGACCGTCGTAAGAGCTCTAGCTTCCTCCATGTTGTCCAGCTCCTGCAGCCGACTCAGCAGAGCCTCCTTTTTTACCTGAACCAAACCGCATACCTCCCTGTTCCACACCTTAATTCTGTCCCTAACCCTTCCCAGTTTGGAAATGAATTTGTAGGCCGCCGTTCCATGAGAAGTCGGTTCATCCCACCAAGACCGGACTAGCTCCTGAAACCTCTCGTCCAGAAGCCACATGTTCTCGAACCAGAAGGGGGAAGGCCCTTTCGTACGTGCCTCACAAGTAAGGACCCTTGGACGGTGATTGGATACAGCCTGCGCTCAGCATTCCAGCCTTGCAGCCGAGAACATATCTAGCCATTATAGATTGCATAAAAACCTGTCCAGCCTACTTAAGGAGGGGATTGCTTACAGATTTGACCATGTGAATTGCTCACCCGTAAGTGGAACATCCATCAATGTCCAATCATTAATGAAAGAGTTGAAATACCGCATCACGGTAGCATCCAGCGGTCCACCCAACTTCTCGTGTTCCCATCTAATGGCGTTGAAGTTCCCCCTAGACATAAAGGGAGGTCCCATCTAGCCGCGAGAGCCGCCAATTCGAACCAGAAATCTTCCCGATCTCTCTCACTGGACGGGCCATAAACTCCCGCAAACATTCACATTAAGAAGCACCACTGCTGTCGAAAACAGACCCACCTCCTACATTTTATGAAACAACCTCGAATTCCATGCGACTAGAATGCCACCAGAAGCGCCGGCAGAATCCACACCAATCCACTCCCAATGGTTTCTTCCGAGCACCGACCCAACTTTCCTCGTGTCACAGCTGCCCCATTTGGTTTCTTGTAGCGTAATAACGGCTGGATTTATCGTGGCGATCTCCTGCTTTACCCCGACTCGTTTGCTCCCATCACAAATTCCCCTTACATTCCAAGATAGCATCTTCATGAACACCCTCACTCCGCCCGCTCACTACGAAGAGGCGAGAGCCTAAACCCCCCTCCCGTCCGTCATCCCCCACTGTAGCCACGCAAGTTCTTGAGATCTGCCCCGACGTTTCTTCTTGGTATCTTGGCGTTTATCGAGGATGGTTTGGAAATCCTCGCAGAGATCCTCATCTGGCCCCTTAAACGATAACCCGAGTTCGTGCCCAACGTAGATGAGGCGGTCAATCTCAGTCGCATCTGAGTCCCCATTATTAATCTCCACATCCAAGTTCATTAGCAACTTTCCTTCACTGAAATGATTAGACGACTAATCTTGACTATGGGATCCGGCATCCCTCCCCGACAAATTATTCCAAATTCTTGGTTGTTGCTTCGCCACCGCCGCTTGGTTATCGAGATAAGAGTAGAAGATCACATCATCGCTACACACCGTCTGATCAAAACTTCGAGTGTGCGCAGTTTCCAAGCAGAGCTCTTGCTCATCAGCCGGCGGTGATGGTAAAGAACCAGTTTGAAGAGCTACAGAAACAGGCTGAGTCAATCCCCTTATAGAGGAAGTCCGTATCAAACTCCCCGCTACTCCAACAGGCCCTGATTCCAGGCCCATCATCGGCAGACCAACCGAGACCCGGAGAGACCTTGTCGTGGGCCCCCGACCCAACAACAAATTGAAAGTACACGGGTCTAGTTGTTGTACGACCCACGTCCTCCCCCGCTCCAGCTATCCATCCCTTGGTATACACAACGCATCAGGCTGCCACGTGCTTAGCCGTCGAGCATCCAATGCAAACCCCATTAGCCAATCGCTCACCACGATTTCCGAAGTGGATCCCAGCTCACCCGACCAGCTCTGCTCAAGGTCAATTCTTAGCTGAGACGCCAAATATATAGACCGTTCCTACAGCCCACGTGTCGAACAACCATCAAGCTTCGAACCCCGAAATCTCTTATAAACCTTTCCTATTCGATGATATACCTTGAAACCCTTTTTTGTTGCAGGGTGTCTCTTTCAGAAGTGGAAACCTAAAGCTTCCATCTCCATCGGGTCCCAGGTACGGCGCCAGACCTCGTCCATCCTCCCCGGCAACCACGTCGCTTCACCAACCACCCCCGGTTGCACCTGTACGGTGTCAGAGGTATAGTAAGGAGAAAAGGTAACCCTAGCACGCCTCGCCGGAGCAAGATCCAACTCGCTACAAGCCCAAGAACTTTGGTACGACGTCGGCGATACAAGAAGGTGTGGGTTTTCCGGCGAGCCAACCCGCAAAGGAGCCCCCTCGTCGATCAGTTGTAGCACATCATCTGTGATCTCCCCCTCTTCCACCTCCAACCTACCGCAATGAGCACCCCTATCCACAGTCAAGGATCCAGCCCCACCCGGCGCCGAGGGCGACCCCCAGTGTACACCTGGCCTCGGTGGATACGAGGTCGTTCTCCCGGCCGAGCAGCCCGCTACCGGCCAATCGATTCTATCTACCCCGTCCCTTCCTAGTTCAATCTCCGCCGCTGCTTCTTCTGCGGCATAGCCGAATTTGTTTATCCTGGTGTTCCAAGACCTCGTGGCTTCATCGTCCGACGGTTGCGGGACGAGGACCCGCTCCATGAGCGACACTTCTATGGCAACCAGCAGTTTTTGGCCGCCAAGGCAGATATCGCACGTTCTGGGGATAAGCTCCCAGGAATTCACGACGATCAGGATTCGGGCATCCCTGGTGTCCCAGAGGTTGGTGGAGCTCCGGTCGGTGTGAATATATCTGCCACAGAGATCCCCGATCCCTTTAAGGACTTCGGGAGTCCAAGCATGAATCGGGAGACAGCGCACACGAACCCCCCCCCCCCCCCCAACCCACCGCTGTAGCTGAAGGTCCCCAGCTTTTGGATCCCAAGCCCCACACTCCACCAGTGCCCCGTCGATCCGGAAAGCCTTCCGTTGCCAAAGAGCCGTGGCACCCGTCGATGAAGGGAATCTCAGGAGAAATTTTGTATTAGTGATAGTAGATACTGTAGGTATGCCTGTGTAATCCCAGTAGCTTTGAATCCATCTATGTAGTTGGTATAATGATAATGTATCTTTGATTGTGTATAAAAGTACCCAGTAGCACTTTAAATTTTTTGTCATCGATCCGAACTTGGAAGAGCTAAATTCCAGTTGGGCTTTCCCAACTCCGGCGTAGGTAGAAAGAGCCTGGGGGGGACCGACTGGGGTAGCCGGTGCGACCGTCCGTTCCTCCATTCGATTCAAACAATCTACTTTCACCGCCTCGACGAAAGAGGTCCCGCTCCTCCTCAGGTTAGTGCTTCCCGTATTAATGCCCTTCATCCGAGTATCCTTAATGCCCACGATAGACCACCCATCGTTGAGATCACGAAGCTGACTCCCATTGAGGATCACTTGGTGGTTGGTGCTCCTGCTGGGACTAGGACCATCAGCTGACTTGGCCATCTTTCCATCCCCTTTGATTGAATCACAGCCAAATCGGTGGCATACTAACCTTCGCCGGAAATTCAAGTTGCGGCATCTGGAGCATAACCAATCACCAGCCCTTAACACCAGCGGTTGAGTCATCTCCTTTCTCTACCTATGCTTGCTAATTCTCATGGCATAGAACTTGTTTCTAAATCACAAATTTCACGTGTTTAAGTGATCTTTAGACCATAAGGATTTACGATGTAGGTGATCTGAACCGTCAAATTTTTTTTTTAGGGATATTTAAACCATACAAACTGTGGACTATAATATCAACCATTGTTTTTAATTTTAAGGGCTGATATTAAAGTTCATCAATCGGATGGTTCACATTCGCTGCCCAGCCCTTCAATCTATAATTGATAAGACGGTGTTTAAATGATCTCACACCATTAAAATATCACTTTTTATTTCACACCATTAAAGTGTAATTTATCATTATGCCATGTGGCAAACACCTATGATTTGTCAAATGGTGTTTAAATGATCTTACACCATTAAAAATTCACTTCGTATTTTACACCATTAAAGTGTGATTTATCATTATGATTGCTTCAGATCAGAGGGTGGAGATCTTGTTTCACCCCAATCTTCCACACAATTGATCTTGAGACCATGTCGCGCGACGGTTATTTTTTTTATTTCAAATGCCATATATCCCGAAAAAATGGCCCTACAATCACGTTTGAGCGTGATGTGTGCCATAGGATTCAAGGGGAATTTTTTGGGGATTTGTGACATGTGGAATAAAAAATTGACCATGATAGGGAATTTAATATAAATGTTGAAGTTTTAAGAAAATAAAATAAAATTATAAGAGTGCAGCTTTTTTTGTTGTTTGAGGGTTCGAACCCATTTTTGTTCCCAAAATCTGCTGTTGCAGCCATAGTGCAGGCTTTTTGTTGTTTGAGGGTTGTGCAACCCAGTTTTGTGCGCAGAATCTGTTGTTGCAGCTGCAGATATTTTTTTTATTTTATATTACTTTTGTGATTGTGAGAATTGGTTCGGTTGTGCAGTTTTGCTTTTGGCACAAGATATTCTTCGTAGAGCCAGTGTAGGCTTATGTTATCGCAATAGTGCAATCTTGTGTGATTTGTGGTATCACCAATTCACCACTATGACAAATTCCGGAGTGGTGTTGGGTGGTATATGCTCCATGATAGAGTTAACAAAACGGACGAAAATTAGCCATTGGGTGTTGGGTGGTACGCGCTTTATGATAATAGACATATAAGTACTTTAAACGGACGAAAATTAGCCTCACTAGTGTAAATATGTGTTCTAATAATGTTAAAGAGTTAAAAAAAACCAATAAAATAAAGTTAGGCATCGCTGGAATTTGACAGGTTGTTTGCCGAATTCGTGCGGGGATTTAATTGATGAATGGTGTTTCGATGCTAGTCGTATTCGGCATCCAATTTCTACTATGCTTCCTTTGGCCATCTTTGGTGCAATTTGGAACGAGCACAATTCGCGCATTTTCGAGGGCAAGTTCCGGACGTGGCTTGCAGTCTGTGAAGACATTTTACAGGACATCGATTTTTGGGGTTCTTGTGGGACAAGAACTGGGCCTGCAGTTTGTGAGCAGTTGTTTTGGAGCCATTGGCCAATTCTCGGCCTTCGTTTCTTCGTTTTTTCTGTTTTCTTTCTCTTTTTGTTTCTCGCTGAGTTTCTTGCTCAGCTTGGTCTTTGCTGTATTTTTGTTTCATCAATGAAAATACTAGTTTAACGATATAAAAAAATAGTACATAGCAAAAAGAAGAAATAGGCAACGAAGAACTTAACACTCCTTTTCCAAATCCGGAGATTCTAGTAATAAAAAATTCAAGAAATATGAGTTATTAAGAGTCCCAGTTCCCCTTCACATTGCTTATGTAGTAGTTCTTAACCATGTAAAAGAGTCCTATTTTATAATGGCCATTATACTAACTCCCAATAAAAAGTAATTTAAAAGCACCTTAAAAGAAATAAAATACCTATTGACTGTCATCATCATCAAATTCTGTTTCTCCACTCGTTTCTGATCAGCGCTAAAAGACTGCCCTCAAAGAAAAATAAATAGTCCTACTCTATTAACGATTCCTAGCTTATGAAAGTGGAGTTGGTATAGATGTAGGCTAAAGATACATACCATAAATCAAAATGAAGATATATTCCACATCAGGTATGTCTAATTTGCAACCAAACAATGAAATAAAGCAAAATGAAGATATATTGTTCTATTATTCCACATCAGTCTATTATGGCAATAATCTTCATTCCAAATATTGTTTATTGCTAGGTTCGACGGAAGAACAATGCTCTCATTTAATATCTTCTTGTCCTTGTCAATTTTAATTTGACAGCATTTTCTCTTTGGAAACCAATCTATAACAAAGGATATTAAATTTTTCTTTGGACCCTTGAAAACTTTGATTGAAATGTGATATTGTTTGCTAATAATCATCAACCAAAAAAATAATTCACTTTCCTATATAGCCCTCCAACATTAGAAGCCTTTTGCAACAAATGGGAGCATATTCCCACTCCGAATCACAAAAATATTAAAGAAATGAAGAAAAAAGTTTTTGATGAAGACAACAGAACCTTAATGTTTATTAAAAATGAATATATGCTCCTTTGAATTGTAGGATAGGGTAAGACAGGTTTTCCAAAAAAGAAAAAGCAAAAAAAAAAAGTTATAAAAAAATTGAGTTTTAGGGTTTCTATGTTTCCCTATCCTAATTCAAATTGCTCGTTTCGATTGAATGGTGAGATTTTAATCATATGGCTTCAAATCTTTGAATTGTAGGATACCATACAATATACAATTCATGTTAAGAATCTTCTTGTACCTGCAATTTAATTCGAATCATACAATTCAAATTATGAATCATACATTTCTGAAAACACTGATACGGATCTCCTTGTGTGCCATGGCGCACTTCGAAGAATCGTCCTTGGGTCATGCTTAAAACCTAAGGAGATTACAGATGTGCCTTCTAGCATGCCGAGACCCACCATCAATGCAATATTCCTCTGACGTGTACCACATACGTAAGGTCATGGAGCCAAATCTTGGAAAGTAGCTTGATAACCTCGAAGTTGTTGCATAGATATACTACCCATGATGCCCAATCTTAGTCAACTGTAGCACAGATTCAACGTCTCCTCTATGCTTGCAACATGCAATTTGGCAAAAGGCATAGAGAACATAGAATTTTGATGCAGTAAAATATTTTAGGATTAATGAAAAAAGAAAGAAAAGAAAAGAAAAAGAGCAAGGAGAAGAAAAACAATTTTGTAGCATTTATTTATTGGACCAATCACGAGATTTCGTTGGGGATTGGAGTTCATGAGAGAAATCTTATGGAGATCACATATCACTAAGTCACAGAGTCTGATCAAATATCACTAAGGCACTTTATTATAAAAATTAAGTCAAAATAAACAAGTGAACAACCAAACTATTGACTAAATGATTCTTATTCTGTTGGAAATTAAAACAAAAGAAACTCTAAAACTCTGAAAGAGCATATAGGGAATAGCCATATCATGAAATTGTTGATTCCTCGAATCCATGTGCCTAGTGTCAAATGAGAGATCATCAACTCGTTCTTTACAAGCTGTTCCACTGCCATGGAGCCATCTACTCTTGCTCCACACTAGAACACCAAGTGAGACTAGGCATCCACCACTGATACCCAATGTACCTCCCTATGTTTCAAAACTGGTTCTTTATGCATGGTACATGTCCCGATCGAACTGATGGTTTTTTTATACTATTGTCTGAGTAACACCATCCGGTGCTCATAATGATTCTAGGATGCATCATCCTCCCGGGGTTGTCAAAAACTCGATTCCATTGAGTTGGAGAAGTTAGGAGTCCAAAAGATCGTCACATCGACCTCACAGTTTCTTCTTGAATCCAAGGATTCTCGGACTGTAGTTTGTTCATTAGCTCATACTATTTAAGGGAGGAAATGCTTACTGTAAACAAGGGGTTGCACAGCCAGAGGCAACAACCGCTTTAAAAATCATGATATGAAAATAATAATTCAACAACCATTGAACAGTTGAAAAGATTTAATCTGCCTGTGTTGAGGGAACGCCTGACCCAATTTAAATTAAGGCATAGTTCGTGGAGTTGAGAAGATATTGGCAGTTATACAATGCCTCATTGATAAGAAGGTTTCTTAGCTACTTTCAAGTTCCAAGGGAAAGACGAATTATGCTGAAAGGAGATAAGGACCAGGAATTGGACCAACAATAACTTCACCCGGAGAGAGTTTGTTAAATTATTCCATGAACTACGCTTTCCCATACTCGTTCGATGTTAAAAGCAAATTGTGTATGATGAGATGATCCAAGGGAACATAAATGGTAACTCGGTGACAAGCCAAGTTCATTGAGTTCGGAAACTTTCTTGTCACAATGTATAGTAGAATTGTAAGAACTGAGAAGTTTGTCGGAGGACTCAGTCTTCTATTCGCGTGAAGTTAACGACATTAGAAGCGAGATCGTTTATTAAAGGTGTGGAAATTTTCTTTTGTCCGAAAAGGTTCATGGAAAATTTTAAGAACAATTAACGAAAATATTATATGACCTCATAAGTGATGAAATGAAAGTTATTTTTGACTGTATACACATGTATAGTCAATTGTATAAGTTTTGAATATGCATAAACATTAACACTTTTCTTTCGGTACACCTGAAAAGGCCCCATTTTCTTTTTCTTTAGCTTGTTGTATGTAACTGTTTCCTCTCCTCAATGCACCATAATCCAATCGCCTTTGTTAAACACCTTTTCTTGTTGGTGTTTATCCACAAGCTCCTTGTGTTTCTGATTTTTTGCTTCAATTGTTTATGGGAAGTGGGGTAGAAGCCGTATCGCAAAACTATTTTGCAACCAACAGATGATACCCAATTCCTTGCTTTTTGTCCCAAACTGACTCAAATTCCATAAGCTCTGTTGTTTCATCTTTGGCTGCTTAGCTAGCAATGGTAGTGTTTCTAGCTGGTATCAATGTGATCTTATTGTCATCCTTGGTGGTGTAGGTGTTGGTCTTGCCACGGTATAGAGCATAGTTACCAAAATCTGCGTTCTTTTGAAAAAAAACACGTTCAAAACTCGTCTTTTAAAAAATACTCATATTTTTGGGACCGACTCTCCTGACCGTCATTTAAGCACCAAATGGTGCTTAAACAATCTTACACCATTTATTGGCTTACGATCTTGGAAATCCATACCGTCGAAGTGATATATCATCACTTGAACGGCTAGGGGTTAAAAAATGTCAGTTTTTGGGAAATTCGAACCATCCGATCTGTGCACTCTAATATCAACGATTGTTTTTAATTTTGATGGCTGGTATTAAAGTTCACCGAGCGGATGGTTGACATCCACTTATAAGCATGATCCTTTGGCTGGGACATGTTCCAACGATGGATTGCCCCTTGGGCAATTTAGATTGATCACAGATGTGTGCCACATGGCACAATGATAAACCACACTTCAATAGTGTGAGATAAAAAGTGACATTTTAATGGTGGAAGATCCTTTAAACCCCCCCATTTGGTGTTTAAATGTCGGTCAGGAGCCATTATCCCTTTTAAAAAAATTGCAATTTTTACACTTTAAACACTTTTTCTACGAATTTATTTCAAAATTTTCCTCATTTTTGTCAAAATAATATTTATTTTTTAATACTTTTAAATATTTCCGTTACCTTTCCCAAATGCTTCTCAAATTTTTTCTGAATTTTACCAAATTTTCACATTTTTTCGTATTTTTGCCATGCCAATTTTTTCCCAAATTCCAACTTGGTAACTATGGTGTAGAGTATGTTATTCTGCCACAGACAACCTAGCAGAGGGTGGTATGCACCCATCAAGACTACATCACACCACACCTCATATTTGAGTTCAATGGAGGGCAGATGTAGAAGGATTACGGAGATGTCTAAATATATTCGTTTCTGGGATGGAAACCACTGCCGTCCCATTCTTGAGTCCACTGGAGTGCAGACATCTTATCCACTGAACAGTGTTTGGTCAGGCCAGCCATATTGAATGATCATTGCTCCCGAGGTGGATGCAGGGATAATGGATAGCGCCGTGTAGGAAAACTCACCCTAGCCACTAATAGCGACCTTACCACCTGGTCTCTCTGACCATGCCCCCATTCTAATAAAGTGGGCCGCCCTAGCTGCTGTCGTCGCTTTTGGACTAGCCACTCTTGTCTTGCTTGCTTTGCCTTCCAAGCCAATCTCAAGCAAAGCAATTCGTTTTGCTGACGCTTCATTCCCCCACCCTTCGGTAAGTAAGTCAAGAGATCTTTCCTTTCAGTAAGTAAAGGATTCCTAGCAAACACCTAGGGCACGTTTGAATTCCTTACTCCATAACAAGTTTTGCAGTTATTAACAAGTAAGGCTGGTAAAGGCCTTAACACGTTACTGGTCAAACTTCTGGACTTTAGGATATGTGTTTGAATAGCTCCTTTTAAACGTGTATCACGTTGAAACGAGTTAGAAGCTTTGTTTGCTTGAACATTTGAATTTCAGGTAAGTAGTCAATCGTAAGTGAAATTTAATTTCACCATCCAAACTGTAGACTGCAATTGGGACGTGCTCGATTGTTCATTTCATCTATAATTTTGATGGCTCGCAATCCAAACGTAGTAGAATGTTTGGACCGGTTTTTTTTCACGGTGCACATAAGAGATTGGGTCTTCTTGGCCCTGTTTGGTTCACACCCCATGTGGTTTGCACAAAAATGTTCCTAAAACTTTCATTATATATGTACTAGTTATTTCCGAGCTAAATGCATGATGCACTTATGATTGCCATTTATGTAACTATCACTATTAATAATTAATCCACATGGCATGAAGCGATAGAGAAGAGTTTGTTTTTTCCAGGTGATCAGATACCTTAACCGGCTACATAGATAAAAATAAAGAGAAAATAAACACATAAAACTAGCACCAACACAAGAAACCAACAAAAAAAGTGTGTCACACAGCAACGTCTCCCAAGCTTATGGTCACTCGGACTCACTTGGAACATCAATGACCTCCTTGTGACCCTCCTTCGCGGCCAAGAAAGAGGATGTCCTATATCTTTTTGGTTGTTTGGGGTTGAAGAGAGAGTTCATTTTCCTTTCCTTGCTTCCTATGTAACTTAGCATATTGCCTTTTTTCAGTGACTTCGGCTCTTTCGGCCACAGTTGGCGCCTGCATTGTTTAGGCTTTGGTACTCGTGGTAGTGAAACTCCTTCAGATGAAAGGTCTATTACTGGACTTTCGACTGCCTCGTTGGCTATCGGCCCGCCATGATCTTGTACCCGATTGGCACCCATTTGGGCGGTTGTGGCTGTGGGGCCCAAAGGGGATGATGTGATTGTTCAGGTATGTGGGATATGCGTGGTCCTTTTTGGATTGGAAGAGCTTCCGGCATCGCTAATTTGAGACATACCTCTTGAAAGAACCTGTACATTAAAGCTTCTAGAAAATTAGTTGAACTGACTTATAATTTGATTATTAAACAATAATATACCTACTAAAATTCATATCTGAGCATGCACAAACAACCAATATTAGAATTTTCTCAAAAAATAAAAATAAATAAATAAACCAATATCAGTAAGAGCATTGTAGCTGACCAAAATGTCCTCATTTCATAAATAAAAAAACACTATAATAGACCATAATAGCCAAAAATTCTACTTAAACTCTAAGCTGACCAAAAGGTCACATTGCTCTTCCACACAAGCTCCACATTGCCAGAGCTCCTAAACTCTAAGCTGTAAAAACTGGCTAATGAGTTTGTGGAAGGGGGTTGAAGGGCTTGTGGGAAATGGAGTGACTGCGCAGGAAGTAGGGTATCTGTATGGGAGTGGAAGCTCTCCCAAACTACTTTTCAGAGACTCTAACACCACCTCCAACTCTCCAAACAGTCTGTTGGCCACCTTCTTTTTTCTTATTATTATACCAAATCCCAACAACAAGGCCTTCTTCATCTTTTTGGTCATCACCCAAAAACCGAAATGCAGAAACCACATTTTCAGATGCCCAAAGCCTTGTCTCATGACCAGAAATTTTAAATCCCAAGGGAACTGAGACCATTGTAAAAACCTGACAAAACCCACTAACAAAATGAGTTTGTACTGGTATATTTCAGTCCTAGTCCTCAAATGAGTTTGTACTGGTTCTTGAGTAATGGTGAAGGGACACCGTTGTTATATAATAGAACCTGATATTTAGAACCCTTTCAGTCAGAAAGAAGAGGGTGAGGGTGATTGAGGGACATCAAATGATCTCAGTACCATAAATCTTATTGGCAAAGCACTCTTAGGGCAAGAGTATAATAGGAAACAAATAAGATCAATTGAGTTCTATTTTTCTTGTAGTACTGGAGATAAGTGTGTTAGATAAAGAGAGTGGAATCAACTAAAAGACTTGGTGTCAAAACCCAAGTCTCTAATCATAAGAGCAACCAAAATAAGTTAACATAACCATCCTAAATGGTCTCAACCGTCTCATACAGTGATCCTCAAAAGAAATGCCTCAGTTCATCCACATCAATTTCCTTTGATCCTGCTGTTAGTTTAAGACAACTTCGTGGTTCCTTACACCTTCTCTTTCGTCTCTTCTCACATGTCCTTGGATTTGGCCACAAAGGCACCCCCCCACCCCACCACCCTGAAATGAACTTCAAAATTCTAATTAAGTGAACTACTTGTTTCCAAAGTAATCCAAAAATAAAGTTTTTCGATTGAGAAAGCTTTCCTTTTATAAATGAAATATCTAATGAAACTAAAATTTAAAAGAAGCTTTAGCACTACATTTCCCTCAAAGGTCCTATGCCGAACATTTTTGTCCCCTGCTGCAATCGATGAATTTAATTTAACTAAAAGCCTAAATATTTTATTTGGATGGTCTTAAATTCGAATATTTCAATGGATACAATGAACACTAAGAAATGTATTCTTGCAATAACCTCCCTATATGATGATACCCAATGGTTAACTTAAAAGTAATTGATCGTACTTTTACATGATCTCGTCTTAGGTACCATCACATCCAATCAAATCTCCTTGGAATCCCCAATTTATTAAGAATCACACTAAACTATGTATGGTTATACAAAAATTAAAGACTAGGACATTGGAGACTTTGATTGGCCACGGCAACGGCGGCCAAACTGTTACTCTGTGGCTGAACTTTTGAATCGGAGCATAGGGGAGACCCCTAAGATTCAAAAATTAGGTAGCACTATCACAGAACAAATTTGAGCAATAGTATGAAATTGGTTACATCAGCAGTGCATATAATCAATTAGGCACACACCTCTTTCCTTGGAATATGCGATGGCTGATCGATTTGAGAAGGCCGTTCAGCAGACATAAATTCAATATATATTGAAGGGTATAGTAGGAGCTACCGGTTAGTGGGCTAGAAACTCTAGAAAAATGTTGTCTTCATAATTCAGAAAATGCAAAGGGATAATTTACCTTCACAACTCTACTCTACGAATCTTTTAGTCTTACAGACATATAAATAGATGAATTTTTGTTATCGCTAAAAAGAAACTTTATGCAAAAAAGGATAAAAGGAAACATACCTGCGCTTTGACAAGACACTGCAGCACAAAGAACACAAGAAAACTTTATTAAAAATGCAGCAAGCACCAAACAGAACAGACAGCAGCCCCAAACCCAGCTCCTACAAGATGCACCAGCAGCCTGCCCATAAATAGGTGGAAATATCTAATATTATATTTAAATAATAATAATAATTAACCTCCTGGGCTCCAAAGAAAGGCTGCTTCTTTCTTATTTTATTTTTTTCCTTTTTTCTCTCTGTGGAAAAGGGGATCTGGACCAAGGTGCAGCGTTCAAACACTGCACCAGTCCGCTTCTTTCCTTGATTTTGAGTGCCACGTGGCACCCATCCCCCTAGGATTCACCCTCCCAAGGGCTTTATAGCAAAAAAAAAAAACCAGTAATATATATATACCATCAATCTCACAGTGTGGAAATGAATGATGAATTGATGAGACGTTTCATCCTGCATTCTGTAAACCATTGGCCACAGTTAGATCAACAGTCATCAATGCTTAAAAAAGGATGTTAATGGATTGATCTGACACTCCTGTTTGTGGCACCTATTCTTGTATTTTGGCATCACATGTCGGTCATCTGGCTTGGGTGCAAAGTTCAAACATTATACCCTTCTCCAGTGTACCAGCAGTGTTCCTTGTTCTTTTATTTTTGCTGATGGAATTTTTATTCAACAAGCAGCGGCCATTGTACCAAGCTACATTGATAATAGTAACAAACTACCACCACTAAGTAACCTATGGCTGTGTTTTAGATTGCTCTTTCACTCTCCGAAAGACCTAAGAGCACTTACAACCAAACACAATCCCATACTAAAGTGCTCTGCACCAGAGCAAAGAGCTGCTCTTTGCCTCCAAAGAGCAATCCCAAACACAGCCAATAAAAATTCCATCAGCAATGTGAAACATGCTCCTAGGAAATAGTTGTTCTCTAAATGACCATCACAGGTGACTTGATGATGCGGCCAATGCAGTGAAAACCGACAATGGCGCAAGCCCACACACAAGGGTTAACACTAAAATCGTGGTGTAGATCTAAGACCCCTATGAATCAATATCATTCTCCATAATATTGTTCCACTTTATCGCTATGATCTTCAGATTGCTCTGTTTTCCAAAGCAAGACTGCCTTTTTTTGTTGGCCGTGATTTAAGGCTACATTGACAACAAAATAAAAAATACCACCACAAGTAAGTTGCCTATTTAATTAGTATCTGTAATGGACGAGCTTCCAACACGAGACTAGAGAATAGTGGGTCATAGCTATCAGAACACCAGTCAAATATCTGTAAGAAAAACAACGGGTCTTCGTCAAATTACTCAACAACCCCAAACACAACTGATATTAGCTCGATCACCACGGCAGCACCAACCATCCTTCTTGAGCCCCATCGGTTCCTTTTTCGGAATTTGGCCTTCTCTAAAGAGGCCACTTAACTTTGACAACATAAAATTTCAATTTTCATTTCCTAGAATTTCCCACAGAAGTAATATAAGCCTTAAACGATGCAATCAATGATTCCATGCTAATAAACTCACCTTCGAATGTAGGAAGCGATTTCATAAATTTGTGATATTGACCCTCTTCCGATGCCAAGTTTACTAATATGGAAGCAGTTGATTCATCTGGTAAATCCCTCTATGAGCCATTTTTGGAAGAAGTTCCATAGCCTTATCAATCTCAGCCATTTGGAGACAGCCCTGGACAATAGTATTAAATATGCAGGAATTTGGAGAGTGACCCTTTTCTTCCATTTGCAAGAATAATTTTTTTTTTTTTTTCTTCCATTTGCAAGAATATAAGCCTTATTAAGTTTGTTCTGAGAGACTTAAATTCATGTGATCCTCAAATCCAAAAAAATGCATTTGATGGATCCAGAGTTTAGAAGTTTTTCAAAAGAAGATCGGACTCAAATTTGAAGTTAACTGCAAATAAAAGCTATATACTCATTTTTCAAGTAACAATATGCTGGCTCTGACTATCCAATGTACCAAATAAAATATACAATTAATTTTTGTATAGTATGAAACGAATCACTTGTTCCATGTCTCTATCTACTAATAGGTGTGTATAATGATCGAACTATCCAATCAGTAGTCCCCCCCGTTTGTTGGGCATAATAAAAGATTACACCAATTCAACATTCATAATTGGGTTAAAGAACTTATTAAAATCACTGTATATATTTTTTATTAGATCTCTATAACCAAGCAATTAGATAGACAAAAAAAATACCATCAATGAACTTTCACCAAACTGATGCTAATTAGTTTGGGTCTAGGCCGCCAGGTTGTCAGAGGAGGAGCAGTTCATGTGGGCATTATGAAGCAGCCAAGTGCACTGCATCAAGCTAGCTTCTCTGGATAAGTGGAGCTTGATTCAGTTGTGATGCCAGGAAGTGAACAACAGTGAAACTATAACAACAGCAGTTCTAAAACAACAGCAGTACATTGTTACATCAGCAAATTTGTCAACACTAATGCTATAATCATTAAAATGAACTTTACCACTATATGCCCCCACCTAAATCAATTGCTCACCTGTCCTCCCTTCAACACAGAAATTCCAATTTCACACTTCAACCCATAAAATTCTTAAAACCCAAATGTTTTTGAAACATGGAACACCAATAAAAGTCACTGAAAAGCTTGCGGGCTCTTAACCTTCCAATTCCCAATTTCTCATTCTTTCAATTGGGTTTACTACTCAAATCACATAACAAAATTATTATTATATTTAATAACCTCAAGGGGTTGGGTGTGATATCCAGGTACCCGGGGGAGACCTGAGTTTGAATCCCCCCTTAGGCCACCCCAAGGGATTTATATCAAGTGCTAACCCGGCACATGATAACTTGGGGCACGCATGTGCCCTTGGGATTAGTTGGGTGCTTTAAGAGGCCCGGACACCGACATTGTGAAAAAATATATTTAATTATGTAATTTAATTTCATTTCTCTCACACTTAACATAGAAGCCATAACCATAGAATCTACATATATTATATATAATGCCAGTGCTCACTGTACATATAAACCTACGTAGACTTAAAACAGAGTAGTTAAAGTCGTTAAATATATATAGTAGTTGATTGCGGTGTTTTAAATGATGACATATCAATCTTTTGCACCCAAAAACTTAGACCATGCACCTATCAGGCAACAACGCAGGATAATTCGACATGCCACACATACAAAAAAGAAGACCAAAGTATCATTGTACTTAGCAGAGATCCTTTTCACTTCTAATTTTGACAAAACAGAGATCCTTTTCAACCATCCAAATAAACAATACTTGAATCGGTCAGAGTTCCAAATGCGTCTCCAAGAATTTATGATCGATTACAACCAGACCTATTCGTTAGGAATGGAAGGACCTTTACTACAGTCGAGTTCTTGGAGAGGTCTCGCCGAACTCTTATTTAATGATTTTTCATGTGTTTCATGCTGTTTTTTTTTAAAGATCTCTGTTCTTTGTTCACCTTCAACTACCTATTGCTTTTTCCTCATAAGATATTGAAAAAAACAGCCACATGTTTCCATTTCTTACATATATATATATATATATATATATATATATATATATATATATATATATATATATATATATATATATATCAGCAAAAGAATATTTCTTTTGATAATTAATGATATATTGAAGAAAATGTGTTACCTACCGAAGGTCTAGCAAGGCCATGACCGCTTTGAAGAACATGTAGTAATAGCAGCTACCAACTCAGAAACCATTGTAAATCTCAATAAGTAGCTTATTCATAACCCATCACATCTAATCGTCAGTCTATGAGCGAAATCTCTGTAAAAGGCCAAAATAACAGCCGCCTTTAAGAAGTCCCAAATGGTAAAATCATTGCATACTAATCCTGAAATTGGAAAAATATAAACACCACCACAGAAGAAAACAGCAGAAATCACTCAAAGAAAAACAAAAAATCTTATACAATTTCACCGGCTGTCATAATTTATGGAATGAAACCTGTTACAACTTGAGATTTGTGTCCTCACTTTGCTTGTTCTAATCTCTCTTAGTTAGTGAGAACTTTATCTGGGGCAACTATAAACAAGTCAATGACAACCCTTCCTTTGTTTTGTTTTTACTAAAAATAGGATCTGAGATTCAAGTTATTGATGCACCATATGATTCCACCTTACAATCAACATTTAGAAATAAGTTCCATCCCACATGCGATTGGAAATAGTGTCCCGATAGGTTCGCATCATCTCCCGTTGTTGTCTCATTTGGAAGGCACGAAGATCCGCATCGGATATGTATTGCGACCCTTCCTCGTCAGGTGGGAGCACTCTCTCATGTCGCCATTGTAGGAACATTGCATCCTCATCGCGATAAGCAAGGATGAAATTGTGTAGGATACAATAGGCATAAACAATCTTTACTTGTGTTTGATAAGGGTATCGTGGGGCCATTGTAAGTATGGGCCATCGTTGCTTTAGGACCCCAAATGCGCGTTCTACCACGTTGCGCAATTGGGCGTGCCTCTTGTTGAATAGTTCCCTCGGCTGCCTCGGAGGATTTGAACTATTGAATTCAGTCAAGTGGTATCGGGTCCCGCGATATGGGGCTAAAAAGCTCTGCATGTTTGCATAACCACCATCTGCTAGGTAATATTTTCCTGCTGGAACCTGAAGCCTATTATGTGGCCTTGTTAGTGCACACTTCAGAACCCTGGAGTTTGCAGTTGATCCCTCCCAACCAGTAAACACATATTGAAATCGCATGCCAAATGAGACAGCTGCAAGAACGTTTTGTGTTGTTTTTGACTTACGATTAAAATAGCGTGGTTTCTCGCTTAACGGAACCCATACCGGTATATGAGTGTCGTCAATCGCTCCAATAGCATCCTGAGTTTCGACACAACAAACTCAATATATAACTAACCATAATCGGACAATCATAAATAGGAATATGTAAAACATTGGTACCTTGAATCATGGATAAAAGCGTGCATTGCTTAGTATCTGGAGGGGGACATCGGTAGTGGCTGGCAATATGAGGTCAGTATTGAGCTTCAACAAAGCATCTAGAACTAAATTGAAGTATTTGCTTACTGTTTGACCGGAATGTTGGAACCGATTTTGAATTACCCGATTTCGTTCGTTATGAGACAATGTTAGCAAACATATCGCTAGTTGTTCCTCTATGAATATCCCTCTTTCATCCCGTAATAGCCCCCTTTCCTTTAGTGTATCACACAAGTAATAAAAAGGGGGGGTTTGCATTCGAAAAAGGTCATATGCAATATCTAGATGACCATTAAGGGCCTCCTCAGTGAATGCCCGACCGGAGAGGGCCGATACATGCATTTGATGCCTACGAAGCATAATATAGTAATAGCATGCTGTTAACATAAGCACTCCGCCACCCATCATCATTAAAAGATCAATTATCTTCATCGCCTTGATCCATATTTTCCTACGAGATTCATATTCAATATTTTTTATGTTATAGTTGAAAAAAATATCATTTAAAAAAAAAAGTCAATGGATATTTAGATTAAGAAACCCAAATTGATAATACGTAAGCCAATGATATGATAGGTCCATACTACTTGTCCAACCAAAGTACAAGCCATAAAAATATAAATAAACTATACTAGTCGAATGCAAATTTCACATCAAAAGGCTCCATGAAACATGACCTCAATGTACAAGAAGCGTCTGGGCTCATCCAACAACAGGAAGGCCTCAGCCAACTGCCTATTTGATAGCTTGAAAGTAGCTACCATGAACATCTCCTCAGTGATGATGTTATGTTCTCTCATTTCTTTCAAGATGGGCATCCATTGCTCTCCGAGGTTAGGCCTTGTCCTATATAATATCATCTCATGAGTATATTGTTTCATCGTCTCGAGCAGCCTCTCCCCAATGTCGGCACCTCTTCAGCGGCGCGAAGTAGAAGGACCGTCTCCTCTTTGTCGCAGCCGCCTCGAGGTTGTGTGTGAACTCTTTGCAGTAAAGGGGGTTTGGGAGTTAGTCCCTAGGCCTATTCCAGATTGGGTACCAGAGGCATCATCTGTGTTGGGGCCATATTGGGTACTAGAAGCATCATTTGTGTTGGCCACAGGGGTGGGGTCGTCGGGGTGAGAAGAGCCTCTACCGTCGGCAATATTGTCGTTGAAGATAAGACAAAGGCTGTCCCAATCAGCTAACCTCTTATTCTTGTACCTTGATGCAAATGGGTTTCCCTGCATCAGTTGGAAGGATATGACTCAACGAAACCATTTATATTAAAGGAGAATTGGGAAATGAATTCATCTAACCTGCTCAAACGGCATCCACACCTCGGGTTCCGCTGTAACCATCTTTGCCTCATGGTCCCAACCGAAACTGCTCTGCTTCAAGATTAAACTCATCTCTTGGTAGTGCTTCCTAATCACCCTAAGCCAATTGTACATGTGAGTTTTGGTCAATTCCATGCTTGTTGCTTGGAATTGCGGGAGGCTGTTTAGGTGAGTCCCCATCTCAATCCCAGGTAGGAAGTTAAATTTTCCTGCCCCCTACCTTCTCCCTTGGAGACATTGGTCACTCATTTCTGCAATGAAAAGCTCCTCGAGTTTATCTGTCCAGTTGAAGTTCGGTGCGCGGGGTAGCACTACAAAGGGGGCAGCCGTAGAAGAAGAAGAGGCCATCTAAGAATATAGGATTTTTTGTGGAGACATTCACAATTATTATATGAGTGTATATACGATTTCTTTATCTATGGAATCACTGTCAAAATATATAGGGATGGGCAATTGTGCGTATAATATAAATTTTATTTTGAACTTTACAAAACCCAAACTTGGTTTGTAGTATTCATTGGTTGAACATTAATGAGATAATTTTTTTACAAAAAATTAGTGGTTGAAATTGAGATCAATATAAGATCAATAAGGAAATTGAGAATATACAATCAATAAGGAAATTGACTTCAATAACACAATAGCATTAAGTTAGAGATCAGCTAAATATAGGAAAAAGTGAAACCCACATGGGTAGCATGGTTTACGCTACCCTACAACACTTCCAAATATATGCATATAAAAACTCTTACATGACAAAAGCAGTAAAAATAAGCAACAAAAATCAAATGACAATGAAAAGAAGATTAAAGGGAGCACTTCCTAGACATAACAACCACACAGATGGATTTTTTTTATAGTACCCAACTTGTAGACATGGCTGTAAATCTATTTTTTTGGATATGATTTGTGCACCAGCATAAGCCAAGACAAAAATACTATAAAGGCTTGTTTTGCCAATGGGCTTGGAAACCCATGACTTCTTTGTATAAGAAAATATGTTTTGTAAAAAGCATAGATTTTAGGAAAAGAAAAAATCAGAGAAATTATTTTTTACCCCAATTGCATGCATAAGAGTTCAATAAACAATAGGGGAAAAACCCAAAAAGATTATAGAGAAAATAAGAACACTTTCAGGAGTGCACAAAGCCCTCTCAAAAGAAGACCAATATAACAAATGGAAATAAAAAAGGAAACCATTTTCAATTATTAAACCCTACTTTAAAAATGGGGATTTTCTAAAGTACCCAAGTCAGAAATAAGAAGCAAAAACTAATATTTCAAGTTTCACATAAAATAAACCAATGCCCACAAGAAAAGAGCAATATCTGGTGAATGCTCCCCCAAAAAAAAATTAAACAGCAACAACTTCATCTAAATCCATTTTCAAGAAAAATAAAATAAAAAATCATAGACACCATTAGGAAACATAAAGAAGACAGAGATTGGAAAATAATTAAAAGGGAAAGACGACACCTACCTGAGCATAGACGTGAGATGATTTGAAGATGACCTTTAGGAATGCTTCCCAAATACCCTTCACCGATCAGGAAAAAAAATAGAAATAAAAAAGAATATTCCATTAGATTAATAACGAATGAACATTACAAATCGTAATGAAACCTCAAATTTTGAAAGTGTACCTAAGGAAGATTGAGTTAGCCGATGGAAGACCCAAGTGCATGCCATTTATAGGCATTAGGGCTTGGAGGGAGATCATGCATAGATATTCCTTCTTCGACTAGTCTTTTTGGAGACTTCATCAACGCAGGTCTACAGATGCCTACCCACCTCTTCCTCTGTGCTTCTTTGGTTGAACTTGCCCTCCAAAATGGATAGGTTCATTTCAATAGCAACAATTTACAAATCCCTGACCTGCAAAACCTAGAACCCTAACGATTCTCTGATGAATCTCGGGAAGGAGACTGATCAGCGTCTAGCAACAGCTCAGTCATAAGAAGTTAAGAAGCAAGTGGAGAGGAAGAGATGTAAGGCTTTAAAGCCCTAACGTTTCTCTGATGAATCTCTGGAAGGAGGAGATACAACATCCACAACGGCTCTGCAATGCAAAATTCTGAAAAGCAAGTCAAGAGGAAGAGATGACTGGCTTTAAAGTGAGAAGTTAAAGCCAGATGCTCTGAACCGTTGTCTGGGAACGCGTCGTCGATGATGCTTATGAGGCTTCAGGCTCGTACTCATTTAAGGGTACGCGTCGCTCGAAAAAGTAGGAAAGCGCGTTTTTGTTAAGCGCCATCAAACATCTTACCACGGTCAACTATTCGTAAGATGGTCACTTAACGCGTAAGTTGGCCATCTTACGATGAATCAAACGTGCCCCTAGTGTTTACCGGTACCCCTCTTTTGTTGAACCATTGTATCTGATATGGATAGGGATGATTTTCCTATTTCAATCCCAACTTCGTAAGCTTTTCTTTAGCTATAATATTTTCACTATTATCCTTTTCGGTAGCAACTTTAGACAACTTACCCTGAGATCTGTGTCTGAAAGATATTTGATCATATCTAACTATCCTCATAAAAAATCTTAGGCGATGAATCATAAATAGGGTTCTGCGAGATTAGGTTAGATTCGTCAGCCCTAACTTGTTCATCTTTGACCTCTTCCCCATATGAATCATAAATAGGCTTCTTTTCATCTTCATTGGCATGGTATTCCTCTTCACTTCGATCATATAATTCAGTCGCTGCGGGAATTCATATGCTTGTTGTCCAAGTGTTTGTCTCCTAAAACAAATATTTCCTTGGTTTTCTCTACCTGTTTCTCTGTTGGTGATTGTTCCACAATTCCTGGGGTTGTAACTGTTAGGATCCTCTTTAAGACCCTAAACCCTAGTTGCTTCACTCTGAACTGGGAAACCTTGCCATACTTCTATGAATGACCTCTTTTGCCTTAAGAGCCAGTTTATGTACATCCTCCACTTCTCAGATGTGTTGGATGCTAATCAAGTCTCAAATATTTTGATCGAGACCATTCATATAATTGGCAAACCTAGTTGCTTCGGTCTCCTGTAATTTTACCTGAACGGACAGCTTATGGAACTCTTCGATATAGGAGATGACACCCATATCTCGATGTTTCAAATTATAGAAGCGTTGCAAGATCTCTATGGCATAAGATGTCGATATGAATCTAGCCGTTAGGGATTTTTATTCTCTATTCGTACCTATGATGCTAGGTGACGGGGACGCCACATACATGGATATTGGATTTGGATCACATCGTTTCTATTGGCGTCGGAAAAAGCGTAGAGGAAGTCTGAGTACCGTAGCCTCAGAGGAGGAACGGACACAAACTGCGAGGAGACCAATGCTGCACGCGAGGAGAACGACGCTGCAGAGAACTCTCGCACGAGCGAGCACTTAAATTCGCTCGAGTGAGCACTTAAACTCGCTCGAGCGATGATAAAACTTGCGCGAGCGAGCCCGTAAGACGGGATTTCGTGCGAAAACTTCTTTTTTGTGTTTTATTAGTAGTAGAACTCTTTTATTTCGAAATTAATTATTGGTGGCCTATATATAGAGGCTTGTAAAGACTTTTAATTAGTTGATTGATTATTTGAATGTTTTTATGCTTGTGTAATCTTTGCCTGAGATGGGTTTGGTGTGAGGCCAAGAGAGTGATTCCCAAAAGCCATTGTTATCTTCTCTATTCTATTTGCTACTTTCGATCTGTGTTTGCTTTCTACACCGTAGCCTAATTGTTTCCTTTCGATCGTAAAACCCTGAGCCTTTTGAAACCCTAAATCAAGCATAGCCAACACTCTTTCTAAAACCATAAACCGATCTAATAGCCATAAGCCTTTTACAAACCCTAATTCCCTTTTACAACCTAATTTGGAATTCGTGAATCAACATCGGACTGAGGACGAGCGCCTAAGCCTGGAAAAGCTAGAGTTCTATTTCTAGGCCGATCTTGCCTCGACTCTAAAAGTACTTGCGCATTGAACTAGACCCTACCTGGATCTCGTGTGATCTACCAACCTGAATTCTGCAAAACCCTAAAGGTATCAAAGATAATTTTGCGATTAAACCTGATTTAATTTCATTAATTTCGGCAAAATCTGCATAAAATTCATATTCCGCATTTTCGGGTCTCCGTCCCGCGTCACTAGGAGATCTAACGGCCATCAAAATCCATACCCGGTGAAATGGGATGCAACTAGTTTTACTTTTCGTCGGTCACATGTCAAACATTTTAAAAATCATGTCAATCTTTTCGACCCAGTCAAGACACGTATCAGGTTCAAACAATCAATTGAAATTGAGAAATTTCAGACTTTCAAGTTGTTGTGACGGTCTTCACGGTCTCTTCCTGAATTCCTTCCATAATCACCTTCATCACGAAAACCACTTTCTTCGTAGTTTTCATGATCACATCTATTCTCTAAAGGGAGTAGGTTTCCGCATTAACTTCCATTCATAAACTTCAATAATAAACATAATTTACGGATATGGAGAATACTTATATCAATGAGACACAATTGAATAAGAAGTCTAAACTAGCCCTAGACTTATAACTGACTCTTTAAACAACTTCAGATAACTAACCAAACTACCTTTAATTAATTTGTGGGTCCAACAATTGACTAAAAGACATTGTGCTGGAAATTAAAATAAAAGCAACTCAAGAACTTAGAAGGGGATAGGGGGAATAGTCCATATCATGAAATCATTGTTTTCTCAAAATTCATATGCATGGTATGTAATCTGAGATCATCAATGCATTCTCCACAAGCTATTCGAGTGGCTTGGACCTGTGCCCCGCACTAGCAGACCCAGTCAGACTGAGCGTCCACTATGGATTTCCTCCGCTGACACCCAATGTACCCCTATGTTAGGAAACTAATTCTTGGTGCCTGGTTCATGTCCTGATCCAATTGATAGTTGTCCTGTGCTGTTGTCTGTATCTCCGAGTAACACTAGCCATGCTTATAATGATCTGAGGACATGGTATCAAAACTCAGCCGACACCTATATGTATCAGCCGATACGTATTGGTTATAGAAGAACCGCCCGATGCAGGTATCGGTATCAGTATCAGTATCGGTATCGGACCGATATGGGTCAGTATCAGCCAATACCAGCTCAGTATTAGCCGATACATATATTTTTCTTCTTTTTTATTCATTTTTTATTTTTTTTATTTTTTTGCTTTTTCTTCAAAAATAAAAAATAAAATTGGCCAATACGGAATTGGCGATAGCATATCCGTATCGGCCGATATGGATAGGTCCCATATGGACCAGTGCCCGATACCACATTTGATTCCTTGTTTGAGAAGTTTTTGTATGGGTTTGGAGTACTTTTACAAGTTGCGAAGGTTTTGAGTTTCTTCGTTTTTTCTTGCCCCTTATTATATTGTAATCTTGACTCTTTTTCCCTTCAAATAAAATTTCATCTATAAAATGATATCTAATGGGTTGTTGAATCATCATGTTCGGCTTGAAAAGCTGCTCTCATGGTTTAAAATGATGCTCACCACTCTTCTTCCGGTTACCGCTTGTTACATATATGTAAAGGTATCATCTGTTTCTGTATATTATTACATACTGATAATGTGCCAGCTGGTCAAAACACCTTATGGTGAAAACTCCATCACACTGGTTGGTATATTACTGGTTCATACTGCTTGTTACATAATGGTACCGACCATGCCCAGTACCATAACTGTGTTGAACCAGGTTAGTCTAGTGTCATGCAGTTTTTCTCCTGATCATTTGATTTATTTATTATTCTTTCTTTGATCGGGTATTCTGCTGATCATTTGATAAAACTCAGTGTTCATATCAAACTGGGTGGACATGGTAAATTTAAGACCGACTTTTAAGTTGCAGACAACTAGTTTATACACGGTTCATGGTAGAATTTTTACATTACATTCCACTGGAGAAACTGTATGTTCTATACTGCTATCACAAATACTGTGGAAATAATCAGATTGTTCTTCTATTTTGTCAATGCATTTACTCAGGCCCGTTTGGCAAAGCTTTTTAAGGCGAATAACTTACTGCGCCCTGAAAACCAATTCCGAATCTGTAACCAGCCTGTAGTAAAAAGGTGCTTCTTGCCCAACTGATTCCTACAAGCGGTAAAGAGGCTAAAATTGGGCAAGAATCTGGAGGCAGAAGTGTAGCTGCCCCAAACAGGAGGCCTCGGTGAGGAACAAGTGACACTAAAACCCATAAATGCACTAACTCAGAAACCTCTCTGAGATTGAAGTTGGCAAACAATTTACTTGGCTGATTATTTAATACTTGGTACCAGCATTTAACCCTTTTTTGTCTTTTCAGTCCTTTAAGCGCAAGCGCTCGAAATGTAGGTGCGGGTCCAGCTATCACTGCTGCACAATTTGGATGCCTGCCGATGGCAGAGGTCTTTAAACTCGCTGTCACGAATTTCAAGGTCCTTAACTGGAATCTCTTTGGTGCAGGGGCCTGATATCAACAGATTAGGTACACATGCATGAATTAGAGAATTTTGTTAAAAGCCTGTTATATATGTGGTGCTAAAGGACCATCAGAGATCTCAGTGATAAAATGAGTTGAAAGATCCATGTAACAGTGGTAGTTTTTGTAAATGAACAGATTGCTGTATACTTTTTTATATGGCACTTGGTCCCACATTACTCTGCTGCCAAGTGGCACCCAATAACATGATCGGGTACCACATAAAGGAGCGGTTTGATGATCATAACATTATTATGAAAAAAGTTGGATTAAGTCATATAAAATCGTGCAGTCAAGAGAGTCTAACTGCATAGAAAATAAACGGTAGAACAACATTTGGTTTTATCATTGATTTTTCAGAGGTTGACACCATTTGACTTTACAGTTTTATATTTTTCGTTATTATTATTATTATATTTAATGCACAATAATGATGATGATCATGTGATTAGGTGCCACATGGCTACAAATTGATGTGTATCAAGTAAGTTACTTGGTCCTTAGTACCTGGTTATTTTTATGGTTGGTTTATATACAAAGTAAAGTTAGTTTTGATATTAATATAGGAGACAACATGCTTGGCTACAAATTGATGTGTATCAAGTAACTTACCTGATCCTTAGTACCTGGTTATTTTTATGGTTGCTTTATATACAAAGTAAAGTTAGTTTTGATATTAATATAGGAGACAACATGCTTACACATGACTCTATTTTCAATTATTAACCATTTGAAATGGTTGACTAATGGAGTACAACTTTGCTCCATTTAAATCAAGTTCGAATGCATTTGTATCAAGGTATCAAATAACAGCTGATACTGATACGTATCGCTGATACGTATAAGTTTTTCGGCCAACCGATACGGTATCGGTATCGGTCGCAAATTTAGTATATTGGCAAATCAAATCAAATTTAGCATATTTGATAGCATATTTGGCAAAAATCAGAGAAAGAAAGATAATAAGAGCCAACCAAATCAAACTAGAAGTTGAATAGTCTGTTAATAAATATGGCAATGAGAATAGGTGGCAACAAGGTGTCAAAATCGGTATCGGATTCGGGTATCGGTCCATGGAGGACCGATACGGCTCGGCCGATACTTATCGGGCGATACCGATATGTATTGGCCGATTTAAAAAATATATATATAAAAATAGAGGTATCCGTCGAAATTGATACCGTATCGGCCGATATCGATACCAAGTTGAGATATTGATGCGTATCGGTATTGACTGATTTTTGATACCATGGGTGGCAATGCTCAATCGGATGAAGACAAAGATGACAAGAGCCCTAAACCAAGGTGGTAATCCTCAACCGGATGAAGAGAAAGATGGCAAGAGGTAGTAGCAAGCTACAAGGAATCTTCAAAGTTGACACAGATGGCCGTTTAAACAAAAAATGGCAAGAGCCAATCAAAATTGGTTAAAGATGGCAAGAGTATCACTCCAACCAAATTTGGTAGCAATCTAAAATTGTTTGCACTGTGATTTTGTTTGCTCTTTACACTTGGTCCGTCGTATTATTGTTTGTTTATTATAATTTTGTGAGATAGCTCTTTGATTTATTTTAAACTTTTTTTTTTTTTTCTTAACACACCGTTCCATATCGGTACCAGCCGTCCATGGACCGGTACCCAATTTGATACCTTGATTTGTATACTTCAAATGGTATAATATTCATAGATTTATCGGTAAGTAATTGCTCTAAACCATGCTATCCATCCTGAACTTGATGGTTAAACTCTAATGCAATATTTTTAGGCTGTGTTTGGGTCTGCTGTCCTTTTGCCGATACCAGCTCTCCAAAAGCAGATTTTATGTGCTCTGATGGAGAGTAGGCAGAGAGCTGTTTTAGATAAGCTATCCTCCAAAGCAAATAGGGAGGATAGCTGTGATACCAAACACGATATTTGCTCTCTGCCAGATTTAAAGAACCAAAGCCAAAGAGCCGCTCTTTGGCTCCCTAATAGAAAATTATGAGCCGTTGGAATTGGAATAGGTTCAGCAGTGGATCACAAAGTTTTGCGATCTTACTTACGAGTGTAATTTGAAATGGTCCCCATTGCACACACCCCTTTATGAAATTAGTTTTTTTTTTTTTGATAGAATTTATTAAATTAGTATTTCTGTAATTTCTTAGTCATTCGGTCTGTTCAGCTCTCCTTTATTGCAAGTGTTAAGGTAAACTCGTCGACCAAAGTTAGATGTTCCGATGCATACGAAAGATGTTACGATCTTGCCATTGTGATGCATGCGAAAGACGTTACGATCTTGCCATTGTGACGCATACGAAAGACGTTATGATCTTGCCATTGACATTGATAAACTCGTCAACCAAAGTTAGATGTTCCGACGCATACGAAAGACGTTACGATCTTGCCATTGTGACGCATATGAAAGATGTTACGATCTTTCCATTGACTTGGATAAACTCCTCGACCAAAGTTAGATGTTCCGAAGCAAACGAAAGACGTTACGATCTTGCTATGGACTTGCATAAACTCTTCAATGAAAGTTAGATGTTCCGACGCATACGAAAGACGATACGATCTTGCCATTGTGACGCATATGAAAGACGATACGATCTTGCCATTGACTTGGATAAACTCCTTGACCAAAGTTAGAAGTTCCAACACATACGAAAGAAGTTATGATCTTGCCATTTTTATTTGAAAGTGTTAAACCTATGTTACTTAATTCACTCATTCACCTAGCGAATTGCATATTGAATACAATGAATCGCATTCAACATTACAAGCGAATTGTTGAATATTTTACTTATAAAAAAATTTTGAAAGCTTAAAAAGATGATTTAAACCTAAAATCTTTTGTAATTAATAAATAATAGTAGAACTCTTCCTATGCTTGAAAACAACGAATTGCAAACCCAATTGGATTCGAGGGATTCAGCGAATTAAGTAACTGTGTTAAACCATTAATACCAAAAATTTGGAGTTTGATCATATGTCAATGAATTAGTATTAGGTGGTGCTAAGGATTAAAATTTTGGCTGAAATGACTGAAATTTCGGTCTAAATTATCAGTTTCGGTTCCCATCGAAGTAAAATTTTGGCCAAAATTTTGAATTTCGGCCAAATGATCGGATTTCAGTTTTGGTTTCGGTCATGCCCGAAACCGAAAATTTAGCTGAAATTTTGATCCTTGGGTGGTGCACTGGCCATACATCAAGATTGTCGTGCGTGCCATTTTAGTCAAACTCGATTACCAGTTTGGTTGGTTCAAATTCTGGTTCCCAGTTCGCAATTTGTTACTATCAAGCAAACCAAATTCGCTCGGAGTAGATGAATTTTAATTGTACTCTTTAATAAAAGAATTGCAAATAACATTCGTTAGTTATAAACATAATAACAAATGTCTCACTTTCATAAAAAAAAAATAGAAACAAATGTGTCTGAAATTTTTTGGAAATACACTGAAACAGGGTTGAAGGAAACGTCAACTTTTTGCGAAGTTTCAGTGATTTCATCTAAATCGCCAAAATTTTATTAATTTTGGCGAGATTAAGAAAATTTTGTTAAAATTAATGAAACTTTTTTAATTTTAGCCATTTTCAAATAAGTTATATATATGGGAGCCGGTTAGGTCCTCCAATGGAGGATGGTGACCGTCCTCCAATATCCACATGGAGCTCCACGTGGCACCCAAAACACTTTTTGGGTGGCACGTGGAGCACAGGTGGACAGCTTAGATCAATATTATAAAAAAAATTTCGAAAAATAAATTTCAAACCCACAAGTCAAAGTTTGACGGTTTTCATTGGTCCACATTTCACGGTTCAAAATAAACACAGTGGAGATAAGTTTTTAATTTATTTTTTTTCAAAGATGATCTAAGCAATACACCCAAGGTCCATGTGGCACCCAAAAAGTATTTTGGGTGCCACATAGAGCTCCACGCGGAAGGTTGGAGGACGGTGACCGTCCTCTCATAAAAGACAGTGGCCTTTTCATATATATATATATATATATATATATATATATATATATATATATATATATATATATATATATATATATGTGTGTGTGTGTGCGCGCATCTTTTGTACTCCCTCAATTCTTCCCAAATTTTTTAAATTTTATCCAAATTCATATGAAATGAACTAACATGACCCCTACTGAATATTTTCAAAACGAAATTTGTCACTATGGCTATAAAACTTTAAAATCATTATGGGCTTATGTTCAAATCCTCTCTCTACATTGTTGGATACTTTATTTTCAAAACAAATAGTTATATTAACTATTAAATTCTTTTGTCACGCCGAATTAGACCCAATTGAACCGCAAATTGGTTTGCTGTGTTTGGGATTACTCTTTGGAAGAGTATAAAAGAGAAGTTGGTGCTCTTTATTATTGCAAATAAATATTCGGAGAGAGAATAATTGGAGGAACTGAGGAAGAAAAAATGGGAAGTTGCTCTTTGAAACATGAAAAATAACCTTCTTTAAAAGAGTAGTGTCACTTTTATCTTCAATCACTTTTATTGTCCTTTAAACAACAAAATGGCGATTAAATGATCTTACACCATTAACTGTTTAGGATGTGGTGATCCACACAGTCAAAGTGAGATCATAAATTTTTGGGAAATATGCTCAGAAATCATAATTTTTGGGATATTTGAACCATCAAATCTGTGTACCCAACGATTGTTCTCTAATTTTAATGATTGATATTAAAGTTTGCCAATCGGATGGTTCAAATTCACTCATGGGCATGATTTTTGGCTAAAACATGCTATGATGGATTGCTACTTCAATAATATATGTTGATAACAAATGTGTGCGACATAACATAATAATAAACCACACTTCAATAGCGTTTCAAAATATCTCGATAAGAGAAGCATATAGCATAGAGGTTTCTCCATTTGCACCCACTGAATCTTTGAGAGCACTCACAATGAAAACCATTGATTGCTTTGAATCAGATGACAAGGATCATTTTTTTGTCCTAATCTCCTGTATAATGAATCTGGAGATCATGGGCGTACCATTAGACGGTCAGTATTTGATTCTACATAGCAAACATTCACAAAAAGCAATCTCGAAACTACATGGCACATCATGCTGAAATGTGATTTTCAAGTGAGGTAACTCTATTTGCGCCAACAAGTTGTCTAAAAGCACTCATGGGCATGATTTTTGGCTAAAACATGCTATGATGGATTGCTACTTCAATAATATATGTTGATAACAAATGTGTGCGACATAACATAATAATAAACCGCACTTCAATAGCGTTTCAAAATATCTCAATAAGAGAAGCATAGAGGTTTCTCCATTTGCACCCACTGAATCTTTGAGAGCACTCACAATGAAAATCATTGATTACTTTGAATCAGATGGCAAGGATCATTTTTTTTGTCCTAATCTTCCGTATAATGAATCTGGAGATCATGGGCGTACCATCAGACAGTCAGTATTTGATTCTACATAGCAAACATTCACAAAAAGCGATCTCGAAACTACATGGCACATCATGCTGAAATGTGATTTTCAAGTATGGTAACTCTATTTGCGCCAACAAGTTGTCTAAAAGCACCAACGTCCCACTTGAAACGCATTGATCGCTTGATGTAGATCTTTTTTCACCTCTGATCTTCCACACAATAGATCTTGAGACCATGATATTACCATCAGACGGTCAATTTTTATTCCACACATCATAAATCCCTAAAAAATGTCCATAAAATCACGTCTAAGTAGGGCTGCAGCCGAGTAGGGCCGAGCCCGAGCTTGGGTCAGCTCTAGCTCGGGTTTACCTTATATGAGCCGAGCTGGAGCTTGGTTCTAGGCCCTTCGAGCCTAAAAAGTTTGAGCTCTAGCTCGGCTCTGTCGAGCTCGAGTCTGGCCAAGCCAAGCTAAATAAGTTTTATTATAAAATTTTCTCTTAATGATATTTTAAGCAATATCTTTTTTTTTTAATAGATGAAAGATTTAATAAAATTTATAAATGAAAACCCTAATTGGCCGATCCATATTGGCATCGGCCGATTCGTATCAATCCTTCATGGACCAATACCCAATGCCGTTACCATTTTAACAACTTGCATAATACAATTCATAAAATATTTACTTTAAAAATTCTACTTTTTAAGAAAGAGTTGTTTATAAGAGTTCCACCAAAATAGTTAAAAATTAACATGTTATGAAAAAGAAAAAACAAATAAATAAACAAAATCATTAGTCTTTCCTTGTAAATCTGTCTTGGGATGTAGCGACTCCATTTCCGCTAGAGCCGTATAAAATTTCGTTTACAAAATGCTCAATATCCCTGTAGAAAAACTTATGGAATGAAACAAATAACTAATAAGAGCCAACCCTAAATCAGCTGAACATAATATAATTTATAAAATATATAAGGCACTTGACCAACCAGGGAACCAACATACAAAATAATATTTATTTTATATATTCTCAGAAAAAAAAAAATATCCATTTTATATCATTTTTAAAAATAATAATTATATAAAATTACATCTTTACCTCCTATTATAAAAATAGAATTTTATGAAAAAGGTACCTCAAAAATATACCTCTTATTATAAAATTACATATTTATCCATGATTTACATCTTATTAGGCCTTTAATATTAGGGCAGTGTGGTCATTTGCTAAATAAGATGATAGCCATTTAGGTAAGTATTTTATAAAACTTCCCTTTCCAGTAAAATATTTGAAAAGAGCATAAAATTGGCATTATTTTCGGAAAGAAAGTTATTATGATAATATATATATATATATAAAATGATCCTCTCACCCAGCTATGAAATATAATTTCATAACTCTAGTAATCATTGACTACATGTCACAGTAAATTAACTTTTTAAGTCATTCATGCACGTGTTACCAATAGGAGCCCGACTCATTGGCTTATGTGTTGTATAAGCATTTCCGTATAAACTTTTTTTGCCTTAAAAAATATGGTCAAATATTAAGTTCTGCCACATATACTTGTTGCATTGATTTTTTGTCAAGTTTGACCACATTTTGGATGTGGATAAGATGTTTTTTCAATTTTTTTTTCTTGATGGATGTAATCGATCTTTTGCATGTTGCCTCTGCACCAGATCCTCTAATTAGGTGCCACTTAACATCCAAATGATACTTGCATAGGGTTCAACACTAAGTACCTAATATTTTGGACATGGATAAGATGTTTTTTCAAAAAAAATAAAATTCCTGGTGGATGTGATCAATCTTTTGCATGTTGCCTCGGCACTGGATCTTCATATTAGGTGCTACTTGGCATCCAAGCGACACTTGCATAGGGTTCAACACTAAGTGGCTAACCTAGTATTACTGCTTCTTTTATATATATATATATTATTTTTTTTCTTTTTTCTAATTTTTTTTTAAATTTATTTATAAGGGTTATCCAGCCTTTTAGAGTACCTGACTCATGGTTCAAAATTTTGGCCGAAATGTCGTTCAGTTACGGTCCCACTGAAACCGAAACGAAATCTTAAAATTTCGGTAATTTTCGGACTCCTTTGAAGATTTCAGCCGAAATTCAAAATTTCGGTTTCGGTCCCCACCGAAACCGAAACGAAATCCCATATTTTAAACCTTGACTTGACTAAGTTCTTGGGTAAGTGCATCACCCAACACATCACATATACCAGTTGGTAGGAATCAAGGATCAAAATTTCGGCCGAAATGACCGAACTTCCCCACCGAAATGAAAATTTGGACTGAAATTTTGGTCCTTTTTGTATGGGGATCAAAATTTCAGCCAAATTATCGGTTTTCAGTTTCGGTCATGCCCAAAACCAAAATTTTGATCCTTGGTAGGAATAAACCCGTCCCTGTGAGTGGGCAACAAGACATTGGATTCTCTCCGTAATAATTAAATATTCTAATTTCCAAGAAATTGAGGAGCACCTTCTTGGCGCCTACCCAGTGTTTGAGGCACCTATGCTAAAAATGTTGACCGCTTTGAATCTGACGGTGGATATCATTTTTCGTCCAAATCTAGAGATTATGAGCATGCCTTCATATGGTCAATTCTTTTTTTTTTTTTTCATGTGGCACATATACCAGAAAGTGCTCAGAAAATTATATAGAACACATCACGCTCAAATGTGATTTTATGATCCTTTTTCAGAATATGTGCTAGATGAACTAAAAAAGGACTGAATCTCCTTACCTTCATTTAAACTCTAAAATAGTGTTTAAATGATATCAAAAATTTTAAGAGATATTAAGCATCCGATTTGTATACCCACCGTTGTTTTTAATTTTTAATGGCTGATATTGAAGTTCAATAATCAGATGGTTCACATCTACTTATACTTAAGGTTCTTTGGGTGAGAGATGTTTCTAATGATGGATAGTTACTAGGACGATTTGGATAGATCATATAGCTATTTTCCACTTGACAAAATAATAAATCACTCTAATGGTATAAGATTAGGAGCCATTATTCCAATAAAAAAATGACCGTTTGATAGCAACCCATGATCTCAAGATACTTTATCTGCGAGATTGGGACGAAAAAAACGAATCTCATCTTCCGATTCAAAGCAGTCGCCGGTTTTCAGCATAGGTGCCCTTAAAGATTCGTTGCGTGTCTTTAAAGGTACTAAAAAATCAATTGAAATGTAATAAATTATGAGCAGTAGTGTTACTGTCACATCCATTTTGTTACTGCCACCCACTTATATAAAGAAAAAATCATTAACTACTTTAAATCAAACGGTGAAGATTATTTTTGGTCTCAATCTTCCACACAATAAATCTTGAGATCATGGGCATACTATCAAACAGTCACATATTAATCCCACGTGGAATGGGCTGATCGTAGGATTGACCAGGGATTTAAAGACCGTTATATAGCGGCATAACCCCTGGCCCTAGCCCAATACATTTCGGATATCAGATACGTAACAATCAAATCTGCTTAAAATAACTTTCCCTTTATTTTTAAAACATTAAATATAAAAAATAATAATAATTTTGCTCAAAGGACATTTTTGACATTAGATGCATTTCATATCTGATATTTATGGGATACCTGTCTGATTCATATCCAATCTGTACCTGATTCATATCAGATATGGGCCCGATATGGTCGAGATTGATAGGAACTCGAAGCCATGGTTCAAAATTTCGACTGATAACCCAAGTTATCGGCCGAATTATTTCGGTTTTTGTCCCCACTGAAACGATAATTTGAACCAAAGTTTCGATCCAAATATATATGAAGGAGAAATTATCGGCCCAAATTTCAGTTTCGGCCATGCCCACAATCGAAAACGAAGCCGCTATTTTGATCCTTGCCTAATACTTGACCTTGTTGACCCAACTTTGTCCCCTTCACTAAATCGGGGGTGTATATGGTATCGGATAGGGCCTAATCTGATACATATTGGCCGATATTTAAAACCACCGGTGCGATCATAAATATTAAAATCTATTTTATGAAAGATTCGAACAAAAAAACGATCTCTATCGATCTGATTTAAAGCAATCAACATTTATTTTTTCCTTTTAAGTGGTGTGGCAGTAACACAAATTATTACTGTTATTACCTTGTAAATCTTTCTTGGGAGATGGGCACTCTCCGGTTATCAGTAGAACCGTAGAGAACGTCGTTTACATAACGTTCAATATACCTGTAGAAATACTCCGGTAGATTTGTTCTCTTTCTGAGCTCTGTGCTATCTCCCGTAGCCACGTAGTCAACAAACAAGTTTTCCAGTTCTTTGGGATCGTCAACGGGATTCATCTGCCACACATAATTATATATATATATATATATATATATATATATATATATTTATAAGGCCATTTGGAGAAGATGTAGTTTGCTTAAAAAAAAAAAAGGAAAAAATGGAGAAATGAAGGCACCTTAGAGAGATGGTCTACTCGATTTGGTTGGGGAAATTGGCGGGCTGTATATTAGAGGGGAGAAAGAGAAGGGGGGGTCAAGTATATATACTTAGTATAGAGAGAAGTTGAGAAACCTTGACGCTCTAAATGCACCTGAGAGAGAGAGAGAGAGAGAGAGAGAGAGAGAGAGAGAGAGAGAGAGATTTTGGGATTCAAGGGAGATTAGAGATTTTAGTCCGTTACACGTATGGTGGACCAGTTAGAGAGATTTTAGGAATTAAATGAAGAATTCAAAAGATATTAATATTAATTTTATTTTATTTTTAATTGAAAAAGGCAGTTGTGCTACTTATCTTTAGAGAGCAACTACTTGCGCACTACATTTGTGCTGTTGCACATAATTTAAAAGGGGGTAAAGATTGATGCGTGGGTACCTCTATTCGCGCCAACCAGATTGCTAAAAGTGCCAACGTCAGAAACCTTTTGAAAGCCATTGAGAGCTTCAAATCGGACGATGAGCTCGTTTTCTGCACTAATTAATCTTCTACCCAATGGATTTTGAAACTATGACATTACCATAAGACGGGCAATTTTCGATTCCGTGTCTCACAAGTGCTAAAAAACAGGTCCTTGAAATCATATGGAACACATCATGCTTAAACAAAAATTTAGTCCAATCTTTTTGAGATCTATAACATGTGGAATCGAAAACTAACTGTATGATGGTAATATCATGGTCTCAAGATCCATTGTGTGGAAGCTTGGGACAAAAAACAGTTGCCATCATCTGATTTCAAGGGGGCTTTGATGTTGGTGCTTTCAAATTTCCTATTGGCGTGAATAGAAGCACCAAACACTACAAAAAATAAGACTATTGGCCGCAGTTTTTCGCAGCCAAAAGCTGCCGCTATTAACAAAAAAAACTATTAAAGGATATTGAGACTATTAGCAACAAGGGTATTAGATGCATTTTTTTTTGTTAATAGCGACATTTTTTGGCTGCCACTAATAGTTTTATTTTTTGTAGTGAAAGGTAGACTAGTACTAATATCATGTAAATTAATTAGACTACATTAGTTTGATGCCAGTGACGCCCACTCACATGATTGGGTGCTAGATAAAGGAGCGACTTAATGAGCATAATTATTTTGAGACAAAATAATCAAAATAAGCAATATAAAACCATGTGGTCCTTGGAGTCAATTGCACAAACTATGAACGGTAAAATCACAATAAGTTTTACTGGTAATTTTCCTTGCTGTTGACACCACTGATCACCTGATTTTATAAGCTTCCATTATTATTATTTTTTTTTTCCTCAACCATTGTGAATCTGTGATCATTGAGCTTTCCTTTATGTGACGTCCAATTATGTGACTGGGTGCCACGTGTAGGGCTCTTAACGAGCCGAGTTCGAGTCGAGCCAAGGTCAACTTTTTTATCTTCGAGCCGAGTTCGAGCAAAGCACCTCTATATTCGAGCCTAAAACTACTCAGCTCATGGTCAACTCTATCGAGTTCGAGCCGAACTTGAGCCGGTTTCAAGCCTAGTAATATGTTATAGCATTTTTTTATTTAGATTTATTTCTTATTATCTTTCGTTTTTCATTATACTTTAATTTATCTAAATTTAAACAATTAATTAAAATTTTAATCTTTTAATTAAAAAGTATCTAATCAAAGTATTTAATTTTATAGAAAATTAGCATGACGAGAGTTGTAGAGAGGAGATGCGAGTTAGCGATTACGATTAGAGCCGATAGATGTGTAAGTATTTATAGGTAGGTTAGAATTTTTATTTGTTAGTTTATTAAATACCCAAAACCCTTAATCGTTAAAAGCTTCTAATGATTAATTTTTATGATATTTTAGTAATTTAAGTTACACATAATCTTATAATATAAATATTTAAAAATAAATATTATAGATCGAATCGAGGCGAGCTACAGACTACCTAGCTCATGGCCAAGGGGAAAATGTTATATGCCCGACCCAACCTGACCCGATAGTGCACTCGACCCAACCCAATAAAGACCTATTTTTTTCATTATTTATATATATATAATATTGGGTTGGGAAAACCCGTCCTCTTAGTCGATCTGACCGGACTCGACCTGAAGGTCGGGTATCTCAAGTTTGACCAAATTTGACGGGTTAAGTTTATGTGCTTGACTCAATAAAATATCAGGTCAGGTCAGGTTCAAATTTGATGGGTTAAGTTTATGTGCTTGACCTAATAAAATATCAGGTTAGGTCAGGTCAGGTCAGGTATCGCCTCGACCTGACCTGATGGCAACCCTAATGGTACCTTATCAAAGCGCTTAGATTAGTCTACTGTGGACTTGGGCTTGACCCATTACTACATAAGTAATGAGTTGGTCTGGATCTACCAACTCATTACTTATGGTCATTGTGGGCCACACGATCATCTTAAATAATCATAGAAAACCCTTGAAATCTGGAAAATGGTTTATGAATAGAGGTAAAAGCGCACTGATCAGATGCTTATAATTCTCTTCCCAGCATTCTTTTGGGTGACTTCCATCTCCACGATGAGTTCCCGTATTAAACTTCCCCGGAATAGATCTTGAGATCGTGACCTACCATCTGAGGGTCAAACGTTGATTCCACATGACACATCCTAAAAACTGTATGTGATCATGTAGCCATCAACATAATTCACGTTCACTTTTTGGATGTATGCCACAAGGCGGTATATGACCAACTAATGGTAAGCTCATGATGAAAATTTGTGACGAAAAAGTGATTTCCATCATCTGATTCGAAGCAGTCAATAATTGTAGCACGTGGTAACACCAATCTAAAATATATCAAGGCTTCTTCTTGGGTATAAAATAACCAAACTAGAATAGTTACATAAATCATGAATGGCATATGGGCTACTTATCGCTATAGTCACCAAGTCGGGGTTCCGCGATAATTTGGTGAGGTTAAAATTCAGAAAAATTTAGAAAAATTTGGCAAGCTCCAGGAAATATGGGAGAGAAAAAAAAAAAGATTTAAAAGTATAAATTTCCTTGAAAAATATTTAAAATCACAATTTTTTGAAAAATTTGAGAATTATTCTCAATATTTTTAAATAGTTCGCAAATAATCCAGGATTAATTAATCGCAATATATATCTTGCAAATTATTCGTGAATATTTTAAAAATTCGGCCATTTTTGTGACTATGATTGTCCCTATGTGGGTGAAAACATTTCAACTCTACCTCTAACTAGCTTTTTGGGCCCGGATCCATTGATCATGGGTCCGGAACATTGAGCAAGGGCAACAAGAAGAAAAACACAAATCGCAAAAAAATGAGAGAAAAGGTAATCACAACAAAGCTTAGCTTGACTCGTTTACAACCGAGCTCTTAACTCAAAGCTTGGCTTGACTCACAAGCCGAGCTTAAGGTACTTGGAAGCTCACACTATAAAAAGTAAGACTATTAGCGGCAGTTTTTTGTTAAAAAAACTGTCGCTATTAGTCCTGTCGCTATAAAAAACTGTTGCTATTAGTCATGTTGCTACAAAAAACTGCCTTAACAGCAAGTACTGCTAAAACACCTTATTTTTGTAGTGTCATTTTTTCCGAAGTCGAGCCGAACAAGTTCCCAAGCTGGCTGGGCTCGTTGAGAGTTGTAAGCGTGGCAGCAAGCTAATGTGGGATCAAGTTGACTAATCCTTCGTATGAGGCTACCTTCATACTTAGAAGAAAGACTTGCTTTTTTGAGATCTGTGCCATATGAAACATCATCTATGATTTCAGATTTAAAGATCATGATGTGAAGCTCCGTACTTCCAAATGTTTGCACTAAACATGATTTCTATCATCTGATTCAAGACGGTCAAAGCCTATCATCTGCTTCAATGGTTAACTGTATAATCAAATTGCTAATTTATTATAGGAATTTTTTTTAAAAAAATTCAACTTTCACCTCAATGCCCCCTCCCCCCCTCCCTTAACATACCTGAACTTTACATAATATCTACCAGACCGCTCAAGAATATAAATATACCAAAATTAGACCCCTTTTGTCACTCCCCGTTACCTTTGCAACAGAAACTGTTGCCGTGAAGCATTTAAGCGCTTAAAGCCAGCTGACGTGGCTAGGACGAGTTTGATTTGGAGGAAAAATGCGCAAGTGACACTACAAAAAATAAGACTACTAGCAGCAGTTTTTTTAACAAAAAACTGTTACTATTAGTCATGTCGTTACAAAAAACTGCCGTTGTTAGTCCCGCCGCTATCAAAAAATGCTTTACTATCAAGTGCCGCTGAAACCCCTTATTTTTGTAGTGTGACTTTAGCCCATTAAAACCCTAACGAAATAGGTTTTTGATCCGTTGGGTCTTCTCCTTTGTTTGCTTCTTCTTTCCTAACCCATTAAGTAGAAAATGAATGATATAGAGCAAGTCATAAATGCGAGAAACTTCTTCTATTAGTATCTTTGCATTTCTGGCCAACAAATTATGAAGCACTCAATATCAATTTTGTCCAAAGCTATTAAAGTCATTGATATAGAGCAACATTAAAAAATAAATACACATTCAAAACAAATAATTTCATTTCATTGAAGTCAATGTTACAAAGTATCTTTCAAATTATTGAAACCCTAAACCCTTACATTCTTCACATTTGCTACCAAAGGAAAACCCTGTTAACCCAAGGAAACCCACAAAATACAGCCATAAGCCCTATACCTTAAACTAAAACAAAACTCTAAACCCTTAACATCTAGAAATACAAAAAAAAAGAGTCCAAGAGACAGCCAATGGCACCCACAACACCTTCTCTCTGCAATTCCTTCTTATGATCTCGGCCTCAAACCTGTTACAATTCCGAAGGAGCCCTGAAGTGATTTTTACGGATCTTTCGCAAATGGGTGGATCGAGCCAAAATGATCGATTGGGGCAACCCAGAAACCTCTTCTTCAGATTGCGAGACGTTCACAAATAGCCCTCTGATTGCCGCAAATGGGACATGATTTCTCCTCTGTCAACGCCAAAATCTCGGGAGGGGATCGAATAGAGGTTGACGCAAAGTTTCTGGATGAAGCTGCCATGGATAGAGAAGATGGAGAAAAAGAAGCAGAAGACAGGGAAGATTAAAGTGTATTTCTTAGGGTTTTTAATAGGTGGAAGTCACGTGTGCATTTTTCTTCCAAATTCAACAAGTTCGTTGATACGTCAGCTGACTTTAAGTGCTTAAATAGTCCACGTCAGTTGTTTCCGTCACAAATATAACGGGGAGTGACGGAAGGAGTCTGATTTTGGTATATTTATATGCTTCAGGAATCTAGTAGATATTATACAAAGTTCAGGTGCGCTTGGGGCATTGGGGTTGAAGTTTAGGTTTTTTTTATATGAAATTTTCCTAATTTTACACCAAAGATCTTTACATCACCACCCTTCCAACCAGACTCCTTAGATGATTTTTCTATACCTATGCCGCATAGGTATAGAAATACAAATTACTCTTTCTAAATTATGTGTAATTGTACAAATCTCTCGTGTGCAAGTAGTTGCTCTCTTATGTTTGGTATTGTAAAAAGAGAGTCGAATATCAATAAGGGAGGTATAACTTGCACACGAGATTTGTACTGTAGCACATGATTAATAAGAAAGACTTGGAATTTGTGCCATGTGGAATACTATCTCAGCCGTCTGATTTGAAGATAATGATGTAAACATCTTTTGGGCCAAAAATTGGCATGATACATGATCCCTATCATCTGAAATGTGAGAGTCAACCTTTAAATAAGATGATGGCCTTTGACTTTATTCAATTCTATGACAGAGATTGTGTTTCGTGGCAATCTTTGGCCTCAAAGAGCTTTCAATCATGATCTTCAAATCAAACAGCTTAAATGATGTTTCATGTGTCACAGATCCAAAAACAAAGTCTTTCTTTTTAATCATGCGCCACGGTACAATTCTCGTGTGCAAGTTTTAGTTTCCTATTAATAACCCTTTGGGTACCTTTGTTCGTGCCCACGCCATCTCTGTAAACGCTCAAATCTTAGACCCCTTGAAGACCATTGATTGCTTCAAATCAAACGATAGAGATTGTGCTTCAGACCAATATTCCAAAGAATAGATCTTGAGACAATAGCGCACCTATCATCGGTAAATTTTTGTTCCATGTGTCACCGATCCCCAAAAAAATCACGTTTGAGTGTGATGTGTGTCATATGATTCAAGGATCATTGTTGGGGATCCGTGACACCTGGAATAAAAATTAACTGTGTGGGCGCAAACAGAGGTATCCTTTTCACATAGTTTTTTTTTATACGGTCATTCGGCCTAGACAGCCTCAAGAACCGAGGAGCACATACGCATATACATGTGACTGTTGCGGAGCAGCGTGAGGGAGCACCAACTATAGTGGTGAGAGTTAACTAACGTAACCCAACCGACATCTTGTAAAGAAAAGGGTGGGAAACTACGTGAATTGAACCCAAGGCCTATCATGGTTCAAAATTTCGGCCAATAATTCAAATTATCAGCCAAAATTTATCGGTAAAATTTGAACCGAATTTTTGGTCAAAATATGTATTACGGTCAAATTTTCGATCGAAATTTTGACCGTAATTCAAATTTTTGGCCCGAATTTCGGTTTCCTTCGCAGTTTCGATTCTTGCCACCTACTCCCTCACGTTGGAGGGAGTGTACCAACTGCGCTAATGATTCTTTGGTTAGTTGTTTACTGGTGTATATGAATAAACATATTTTAAATGGGAATGGTATTTCTATAAAAAAAACTAGATTAAAATATGGGAAGGGTATTAATATGCGGGACCTCTAGTTGTGCTCACCTGCTTACTGAAAGTGCCCAGTAAATAATAAGAGGGAGGGCAGCGTGTTAGACAATAGGGCGGTTTCACCTGTTTACTAAAAGTGCCCAGTAAATAATAATCGGGAGGGCAGCGTTTTAGACAATAGCGCGGTTTCATTAAATAGGCGCTTTCAGTAAATAAGTAGGCACTATGAGAGGTTCCTATTAATGTATGGGAAATATAAAACCCATGCACATATCTCCTTCCTTCAAAGGATATTATTATTCTCCTCTCATGGAACCCTTTTTTTAAATTGATGTTGTAGAACAAATGAGTGAAAGATCCCAAAAAAGTGGCCCTAAAATAACATGGCATATATACGCTCAAACATAATTTTAGAGCCACTTTTGGGATCTATGCCACGTCTAATAAAAATGGGTCGTCGAATGGTAAGCTTATGGCCTCAAGATCCGTTGTGTTGAAGATTGATGTGAAAAATAATCTTCATCATCCAATTCGTAGCAACTACTGTGAATCATAGGATGGAGATTAGTTTTTGTCCCAATTTTCAACAAGTAGATTATAAATCATGAACTCACCATCAGACAGTCAGATATTGATTTCACGACACACATTCGAAAAGGTGAACATGATCACAATGTACCATCAAACTTTGGTTTAGTTCACTTGTTGGGATGTGTGCCACCTCACATCAACATCCGAAACTTTGGTTTAATTCACTTTTTGGGATGTGTGCCACCCCAAATCAACATCTGACTGTCGAATTTTAAGCTAATGATATGAAGATCCATTGTATGGAAGATTGGGCAAATTACGATAGGGGACCTTTATTTACAACCACGATTATGCTATCACATGCAACCCAAAAAAACTATTAAGACTATTAGTGGCAGTTTTTAGTTGCCGCTAATTAATAATCTTTTTTTTGTAGTGTGACACATGCTTGAAAGTTAAAAAATTAGCTACTTTTAATCATATGATAGAGATTATTTGTTTCTTTCGTCCCAATATTAGAGGAATAGATTTTGAGATCATGGGCTTTTCATCAGTCGGAAAGATTTTGATTCCAGGGGCACACCTCCCCAAAACTGAACATGATCAAGGCATACATCAAACATGGATCTCGGATCACCTTTTGGGATGTGTGCCAGGTGTACACAAAATATGACCGTCTGAAGGTAGGACTATAATCTCAGGATCAATCATATGGAAGATTGAGTTGAAAAGCGATCTCCATCACCTGATTCAAAGTAGTCAACGATTTAAGGGCAAGGCCGTGAAACCTAGGTTGAGAAGGAATAATCTTGGTGCCGAAATAAAGTACCCAAAACGATGTGGGAGCCATTGCTTGCACACACATTATAAGCAGTTGCGCCGATTTAATAAATAAATCAAAATTATTAATTTTTTAAAATATTACCAACTTGCCCTCTTGGTTGCACCGTCCATAATAAACTTTAAAGTGATTGCACCAAGGTTAAAAAAAGACTTTATATTTTAGGGACATGTGACATGTGAAAATGCAATCTGGGCCGTCTGATTTAAAGTTCATGATCTATATAGATCCTTAGTGGATAAGATTGGCACAAAATATAATCTTCATCATGTCATTAAATATAGTCAAAGGCTATTATTTGATCCAACGGTTGACAATAATAGATCGTATGGTAAATTTCATGTTTTGCTCCAATCTTATCCACTAAGGATCTATAGATCATAAACTTTAAATCAGACGACCTAGATTGCGTTTTCACATGCCACATGTCCCTAAAATACAAAGTCGTTCTTTAACCTTGGTGTGGTGTGCAAGTAATGGCTCCCAACTTAAAATTATGCCCGGTTCGACGAAAAGTGCACCATTCTTTCTCTCTCTCTCTCTCTCTCTCTCTCTCTCTCTCTCTCTCTCTCTCTTCAGCGTCTCTCTCCCACTTACTCCTCTCCATCAATCTCTCACCATATTTTTCTTCTTCTCTCACAGTCAATGATAGCCTCAACATGTACAGTGCATCACAGACCATTAGGCTGCGTATGGCATAACTCTTTGCTAGCCCCTGCCATAGTAGAGTTCACCTGCTTTTGCAGGTTTCCATCCTCTTTGCTAACATCCTAATACCTGCTTTAGCAGGTACCCCTTATCCTTTATAACTCCTTGCATAGCAAAATGTTATGCAGGATTTACCTGTTCAACAATTCTACCCTCCTCTCTACTCACTCCTTGCCAGAGTAGATTTTATTTGCTCTGGTGGGGAGTTAGTAGAGAGTAGGGAGGTTGCTATTAGAGCAGATAAATCCTCCTTTGCAGAGAGATAGAAAAGAGAATGGGAACCAACTAAAGCATGTGAACTCTCCAGTGGCAGGGGCTAGCAGGAAGCTATGCCATGCGTAGCCTTAATGAATCGTACTTTTTAATATTTTTTTATACTTTTTTATTTTTTCTCTCCCATCTTTGTCCAAGTATTTCTCCAAACTGGTCAAATGCCGGATTTTTTAGAGTTTTAACCTTTGCCAAATTATTTTAAGAAATCGTTCTATGATGACCTCAAAGAAACTTTGCGATTTCTAAGGTTTCATAAGCCAATAGAAAGACTTAGTATTTTAGGGACATGTGACAAAGTGAAAAACACAACTTAGGGAGTCTTATTTGAAGTTTATGATCTATTATAATCAACTTATGAATCAGACAATAGCCTTTGACTAAATTTTATCACATGATAAAGATTATATTTGACGCTAATGTTTTGTACTTAATATCTTTAAATCATAGCCTTCAAATCAAACGACTTTGATGATATTTTCACATAGTAGAAGTCACAAAACTTGCAAGTCTCTTTTAAATTTGGTGCAAGGGTAAACTTTCCGAGGGCAAGTAATGGCCCCCTAAATTTTTGTCGTTGCACCAAGTTCAACGACAAAAATTTTCAAATCTCGGTCCAAGGTCTAAGTCATAAGGTGGTGTGGTAGTACCGCCAGCTATAAAGAAATAGGATTTATTTTAGATATCTAAAAGATTGGAACACAAGTTATATACATGGATCAAAATTTCGGACAAAACTGACACGTATCATTCGATACGTATTGATTTCAGAGGTGCCCAATACGATAAATACACTATTTATCGGGAACCCAAAAAAATAGGTAAGTTATCATCCGATACAGATAATATATTGTCCGATAATTTCATATTAAATTAAAGTGACGGACGTCTGTGACTTCAGAACCAAGGTATCAAATATCGGTCGATACCGATACGTTATGTATCAATTTCTCAAAAACCGATACGTATCGGAATCCCAACTCAGGTATCGAATACCATATAGGCCGATATGGGCTCTTATCGGCCGATACGTATCGGGTATTGGCTGATACGTCTCCATCTCGGTCGAAGCGTAGATTTTTTCTTTTCGTTTTTTCTTTGTTTTTTAAAATAGGCCGATACGTATCGGTCGAGTCGTATTGGTCCTCGGCAAATCGATGCCCTACACCGATACCGATTTTGATATTATGTTCAGAACGGACGTCCATGACTTCAGAACGAAATAAATAAAGAAATAAAATAAAATACTAGGTATATACATTCAATATATCGGCCTATACATAGCAAAAATCCAATATTTTGACCTATGATTATATATTTTGTCTAATTACAAAGATACTCATTTTAAAACATCTAAAAAAACTTTGAATTGCCTCCATTAACATTTTTGCCATGATATAAAGTTTACTCATAAAATCAAGGGTTTTTCGATTTCTCCGAGTTTTCCCATTTATTTTTTTCTTTGTCAGTATGTTATACTGACAAAGATTATTCATGTTATACTAATTTGAAGGAGACGATTGTTTAAGGGGCATGAAATCTGAAAGTGACATATTTAACAATTCATCATATATAAACCCAAAGGTTATGATTAAGTGTTTCCTAGATAGGGACAAAATGTATTTAAGGCCTACAATTTACACAGTCTACAAGAGGAAAAAAGGTCAATTTATCGAAAAAATACATCAAAATGGATCATTAATGATTGACAATTGTCTAATAATAAAATTCCAATGGACCTAACTCAACCTACCTCACAAAATCAGCATATAAGGTGAGGTTTGCTCAAGTTATATATAGCCCAAGACCACTAAGCCCACAATCGATGTGAGACTATTTTTAGCACGCCCAATTAGCGTGACTAAGCCAAATCACGTGAACAATTGAATTGGATGGCATGGAATGGAGAAAAACTAAATCTCATAAAACCGACTTGTAAGGTGAGGTATGCTCAAGTTATATATAGCCCAAGACCTCCAAACCCACTATCGATATAGGACTATTTTTAACATCTAACTTTTAGTGGAACATCTTAATCACTAGTATTATGATTTTCTTCTTTGGAGCAGCCCTGGATGGATGAGACATATGTCATATGTCCGTACGTTTTTCTAGAAAGGGCATATGATAATTGGAATGGGAGGTTATGCAATTTCTAAATTTCTAGGGTTCTTAAGAGTTGTCGAACGGCTTCTAGAAACTTAGTACATGTTTAAGCAATCTTAATCAAAGTTAGGAAAGACATTGGGAGAAAACAGGTAAAATTCAAGGATTTAAAAGCTTAAATGAAAATGAATGAGGCAGGGAGATTGGGTACAAAGGAAATTAAGCGGGTAATTTGGGTTGCTAAGGATGATTGAACATGAATTTATGGATCAACAAGTCAAACAAAATAAAATCATAAAACATTCATCTATAACTTTGACCATATGGTTGTGCAAAATTGGGGTATCTGACATCCAAAAAGTCCAAATTCTCATGCCATGAGTTTTTATGCCTATTGGTTTTGAGTCATTTAAGTCATCTAATGTAGATATACTTCTATTATTTTTCAAATCTCTGATATAGATAAGCTCCCATTATTCGAATTACTTTAGTATAAAATAAAATATTAGGGATTTAGGTTTAGAAACGCTGACCCGTTCTTGCTAATTAATATCGTTCTGTATCTAAATTAATGAGTCGAAATAGTCCAATTGTCACTGAAAGGACACTAATATTTGCGGAGTCGCATACTATAGATCATTTAGCGGACTGCATACGTCTATGGGCACTTAAACAATCCGTGTAATACAAGTCAGGCTAACCACTTGCATCACGCCACATAAACAATCCGTGTTATGCGAAAGCTCATAAACTAACCAATGATCTCACGATGAACGATCAAATAAGAACGTAAAATAGAGGAAAATCAACCACAAATACAAGAGACTAATTATGTGATTCGGCAATATGCATACGTCTATGGGCAACGATAATCCACTATAATGATAATTACGCAAGAATACAAGAATACTCATACCTCACTAAAGCTCTCCTCAAAACTCTAGATAGGTTTTCCAAAGCTTTGTATCTCAACTCTAAGTTGACCAAGAGCTTTCCCTTTATATAGAAGACACAAATCCTACTTTTCATATAAGAGAAACTACCCTTATACAGAGTCTGAATGTAACTGGGTCATTGTCAGGTAGAGTCAAATTACAATTCAACCTCCAGGTTAGAACCAACCACCAAGTTAGAGTTCAACTACAATTCAAACTCTCCAAATTCAAACTCTCCAAGTTAGAGCCAAACAATAATTCTCCACCTGACTCTAAGCTTCATCATGTAGTTTAAGTCAACCTCCAAGTTAGAGTCAAACTACAATTCAATTTCCAAGTTAGAGCCAAACAATAATTCTTCACCTAGCTCTAAGCTTGACCATGTACTCTTTCTTTTGATCATCGCTATACTCATCACCGCTGCCATCAGCACCCCGAGGGTGCTCAAACCTGTTGAACATTGAACTTAACCCTATACTGTTTCCCGAAGAGACCATACTGACAAAAGTCAACCTTGCCAGTTTTTACACCTTTCAACAAGCCCTGCTTGCTTAAACTCTATCATCCCTATTTTTAACATGTACCCTAAGCGCATGTGTCATAACTGTTTAGAGGATAAACCACTATCATCTGATGTAGATATTGTTGTTTCACCTGTCACTGTACTCCCTGATAGAAAGTAAAGGTTTTCAACCTTTTTCACTTTCATCACAATCAGAGATCCTTTTATCACCTTCAAAACTTCACATTGAGTTGCAAACTTAAGCCCATTAAAGTCTAGTGTACCAAGCTATATGAGGTTCTTCTTCAGTTTCGAAATATGGCGTATATCGATCAATATTCTCACAACCCCATCGTGCATCTTTATTCTTATACTTCCCTGTCTAACCGTTTTGCAGGTCATATTATTACCCATAAAAATCGTTTCACCATCATCAACCTCTTTATTAGACGCGAACCAGTCCCTATTTGGACACGTGGTAAAAGCACCTTGAATCAAGTATCTATACATTATGTGAGTATTTAATTGAAACTACTGACAACACGTTCTCATCATCATCCGAAGCTTGTTCAGCTATATCAGCCTCATCAATGACCCATTTCTGTTTCTTATCCTGAGTATCGTCCCTCATTGTTTGTAACAGTGGATAATGCCTTCTGATGTGACTCTTTTCGTAACACTTGTAGCATTCTACTATCTTTTTATTTTTGGATTTAGATTTAGACTTTGATCTACCTCTTTTGGATTTACGATCCTTTGCTCTCCCTTTAACTAACAAGTATTCTACTTGTGTATCACTGTCCAAACCTTTCTTTCTCATGTCGTTATAAAGTAATACCGTTATAATCAGTTCCAGTTCAATAATATCATTTCCATAGAGTAGCGTAATAACTAGGTACTCATAAGAATCGAAGAGGGAAAACAAAAGTAATAGTGCTTTGTCTTTATCCTTAACCTCTTCTTCAACATTTAATAATTCAGATATTATTCTATTGAATTCATTAAGATGTTCGTTGAGAAAAATATCTATCTTCATATGAAACTTGTATAGTTGCTTCTTGAGATATAGACGACTCGTCAGAGATTTCGTTATATAGAGACTCTCCAATTTGGCATATAAGGAGGCGTCGAGTTCTCTCACATTACGTTTTATGTAATCTCATTTGCTAGACATAACTGAATCATACTACACGCCTGAAGTTTGAATTCTTCTTAATCACCATCAGACATATTCGCCGACATACCCGAAATCCCTTTTAAGGTCTTCTGTAACTCTTGTTGAATCAAGATATCTCAAACTTGTACTTGCCACAAGCCGAAATTAATCTTTCCGTCGAATTTCTCAACCTCGAACCTTGCATTCGAAACTTTTGTGAACTTCGGTACTATCTCCGATCGTAGAACAAAAACCTCATTCTGTGTGACAGCCCGAATTTTTTCAACATAATTTTCAGAGATATATATATATATATATATATATATATATATATATATATATATTTGTTCTTTAAACTTTAAACCAAATGAAAAACTTGGACCGTCAGATTGCATAACACAATCTGATACAGTATACTTTGTACATTCACACACATTGCGAAAATCGAAGCTGTTGTAGTATAATGACATAACACAATCCAATACAGATATATGATTGAAAGAACTAAAATAAACCATCGATGATGACTAACCATCACCTACAGAAACTCTATAACATACCAAGCTTAAATCTCATAATTCACTGCGCCAATCCAAGTGAGCTTCTCCCCCTAGTAGGCAACTTCGGATTCTTCTCAAGTCCAGGTCCCGAAGCTACCTAAAGTTATACCTGTGACGCATAGCTAGGGTGAGTTAATAGTCTAAGCTCAGTAGAAGAAATATCAATAACAATTACATATAATCATGTTAATACATAAAATCGAAGACAGAGTTCAAAGCAGAAGCAGATCAGACAATCGACGACACAACAAAAGTGATAACAGAGAAGATATTCTATGATAGAAACAAAAGCTCGTATTTTATTATTCACAATATACTATTCAATAATTTAATGTTCAGAGTTCAGATTCCATCATTCACTGTTCAATGATTCCATGTCTATTTTTCACCGTGTACGGAGTTAATTCATTCGTTCAATACACTCACAATATTCACCACACTCATAATGTTCACTTATGTATACTATACAATGCGTATAGATAACCGCCGAACCGGTCCATTATGTATGCTATGAAATTTGTACGGATAACTGCTGTACCGATCCACTATGTATGTCATGCACTGTGTACAATGTGTACGGATAACCGTTGTACCGGTCCACTTATTCCACTGTGTTTTGTCGTTCAAAGTACATTTACAATTTCTCATTCTTACGCAATTTCCAAGTTTAGATTCGACTTCAGACTCAAAGCTCATATTTAATTCATGTTCATATTCAGACTTTCAAGTTCACGTTCGGATTCAAAGTTCATATGCAAAGACTCATAGTTCATATTCATATGCATATCAGATTCAAGATACAGATTCAATGACCTACATAGTTCAAAATTTCAAACTCGGAAAGCAAAGAGTTCATGGTTCAAAGTTTCAGATTGACATTCTAAATTCAAAGAGTTCAATACGAAAACAAGAGTTCAAAGTTCAGAGAGTTTAATGCAATTAAATGAAAGTTTCATAGTTCAAATACAATCTGATTACATCACGATATCTATGAATTCAAGTCAAAAATGCAATTAGTAGTGAGTTTCCCCTACCTTAAACTAGGAGTCATTCAAAGCGATCCAAAGGTCTTCATCCAGATCTCCCGTTCATAACCTAGATCACATCAAAGTTGTACTATGTGTCAATAGTGTTGAAAACAGATAGCTCAAAGCTTCTCAGAGTTTTTCAAAGAAAAATTGAAAATAGACAAAAACATGGAAAATTGATCGATCGATTTCCAAATTCGATCGTTCGATTTCAAATTCAAACGTTCGATTTCTTCAGAAATTTTGCATATCAGCTGTGTCGAAATCGATCGATCGTTCGATTTCCTCAGAGACAAAATTTGAATATCAATCCTATCAAAATCGATTGTTCGATTTCGACAGATTCTGTAGCCCTTCGGGCTTCTTCTTCCTTGGTCTCTTTTCCCCAAATTCAAAGGTTCTTCATTCATTTCTTCACACACTCGTTAATCTAAGTCTAGAACATTTAATATCACATTAAAATCTTAATTTAATCTTCAAAATAAGAGATAGTTCACCTTTTTAAATCACGAGTTCGCCGCATATTTCGGGCGAAAATCGAACGTCGGTTCTTCCACGTGAAGCGGCTTTGAGAGCCAAACCTCTCGCGCTCGTATCGGACTCGATAATATTTATGTGATTCGACAATATGCCTACGCCTATGGTCAACGATAATCCAGTATATTGATGATTACACAAGAATACTAGAACATTCAAGTCTCACCAAAGCTTTCCTCAAAACCCTAGATAGGTTTTCCAAAGCTTTGCATCTCAACTCTATAATTGACCAAGAGCTGTCCCTTTATATAGAAGACACAAATCCTACTTCTAATCTAAGAGAAACTAGCCTTATATAGAGTATGAATGTAACTGAGTCATTATCAGTTAGAGTCAAACTATAATTCAACCTCCAAGTTAGAGTCCAACTACAATTCAAACTCTCCAAGTTAGAGCCAAATAACAATTCTCTACTTGGCTCTAAGCTTCGCCACATAGTTTGAGTTAACCTCCAAGTTAGAGTCAAACTACAATTCAATTTCCAAGTTAAAGCCAAACAACAATCCGTTGTTGGGTTGTCGTTTGGGGTCCGCTCATTATAATTTTCCATCACTGAAATATAAAAATTTTATTATATAAATTCAGTGTTAATGAGTATACATTATTCAATTTTAAAAAATTAGCAAAAAAATGGATTTGGTAATTTGGTATGGCCTGATTGTCTAGGTAAGGATCATTTTGCTTGTCCTGGCATGGCTTATTATTATTATTATTTATTTATTTTAAATTTTTATTATTATTTATTAGATCATGGCTTAGTTTGATACCTTTTATACACCCTTTTGTAGTGTTATAGAATAATATTTTATCCAAATTCATAAACGTAAATAATATTTAAAATAATTTTCTAAAAGTACGAAAATCTCCTTTGAAACCTAAGGTAACAAACTCATTATAGGTAACAAACTCATTATATATATATATATATATATATATATATAGGTATATAGGTATCGGCCGATACCATACCGATACGTATCGGCGCCGACATGTATCGGTATCGGCCGATATTTGATACCTTGAATGGACTCCTTTCCTCTTCTTTCTTTTTCTCTTTTTTTTAACCATGTTTAAACGCTACATGGTGTTTAAATGGTTTTGTACCATTAAAGTTAAACGTTTAATCTTATACCATTAGATTATGTCTATCATTTTGCCAGGTGGTGCACGTAAGTTGTTCAAGTGACAATCTATCATTGAAACATGACTCAACCAAAAGAAACATGCCTATAAGTGGATGTGAACCATCCAATTGATGATCTTTAATATCAGCATTAAAGCTGAAAACAATGGTTGATATTAAAGTTCACAGATCATATGGTTTAAATTTCCCTAAAACACCATTTTTGGACATGCTCCACTAAATTCTTTGATCTATTACTTTGATGATTAATCAAATGCAGAGAAGATGGTGGAAACAGTTCAATGATCGTACGATTAAGATGAAACAACGGATCTAAGCACACCAATGACAATGAAATAATTATAAGAACAGATCGTCGAGCTATTTTTTTGAAGGGGGAGGTTGTTGATGATGCAACAACAATCAGAGATCATTTAGGTAACAATGAAGATATGGCTGATGGTTATCGATCGGACGGTCTCAAGATTGGTAAATGGAAAGAGTGACTTAGCGATGGTTATGGCACCATTGAATGCAGAACGATAGAGTGATTTGATGTTGATCATAGCTGATGATAAAGCAGCATGCATCAACAGTGGGTCATCGATTAGACTCGTTAGACTGGTAGTCGCTTATCGTGGCTTGATTGTTCAGTTCTAAGCATCCGCTTTGTTTTTTTACCCGTAAGTGGGGTAACCAAAGCAATTACCCCGAATTCATTAAGGCTATGTTTGGGAACAAACATTTGCATTTGAGAATTTCAAATCCAAGCATTATAAATTCAGAATTTGAAATATTTGGATTTGCAAATCTCTTGTTTGGATGTTTTAGCATTGCATTAAGATTTGGCTTAAGGATTTATAGATACTTTATTTGGCTAATTTTTTTTATAAAAATAATTTATATTTCATTGGTTTCCTTCATTCTATGTAGGGGTGGAAGTTCGGTGAGCCGAACCAAAACCAAAACTGAAAATTTTGGTTTCGGTGTCGATTTACTGAAAATAAAACCAGAACTGAAATGTTTTGAGTTCGGTTAGCCGAACTCCCCACCCCCTGAATTAAAACAGAACTGATCTGTTTTCGGGTTTTTTCGAAATTTTTTTTTATTATTTTTTTCAGTTTTTCAGCTTAGGGTCAATTTTCTTTTTATTAGAAATTGATTTCTCTTATTTGATAACATGAAAGTGTAATTACAAAGGTGGAATAAACATTATGTTATAAAGTCAAAGCTTTACCAAATATCAAACTTTGATCACAGATAAAAATTTACAATACCAAAATATAAATAACACAGTAATAAACATTATCTACTGTCAAAATTTGAATAAAAGTCAAATTTTGATTAAAAGTCAAACTTTGACCAATGAAAATGAGACAATGTATTTTAAAGTTATAAATTAAACAATGATAGATATTTTTAATTATAGTATTCCACTAATTACAATTTATAGCTTTTGATAGAAAATCGAACTTTGATAAAAGTCAAACTTTGACAAAAGTCAAACTTTGACTAAGGAAAAATTGCACTGATACGATATAAATTTATGTAGTAGTAGACTCTATCTATAAGCATATTTCAAATTTGACTACAAATAAATTTTGCACAAAAGTCAAAGTTTGACCACTAAAAATGAGGCAATGTATTTTAAAGTTACAAATTAAACAATGATAGATATTTTTAATTATAGTAATCCACTAATTAAAATTTATTACTTTTTATAAAAAATTAAACTTTGACCAAGGAAAAATTACACTGATACGGTATAAATTTATGTAGTAGACTCTTTTTATAAGCATGTTTTGAGTTTAATTAAAAATAAATTTTGTGTAAAAGTCAAAGTTTGACCAAAGTCAAAGTTTGACTAAAGGTCAAACTATTGACTAATAAAATTGATATTCTAGTATCACATTATAGATCAACATGGACGTATCATTTTTTCGCTATCAAATTATAAAAGTCAGTTTAATAAAAAGTAAAATTTTAATTAAAAATCAAAATTTGACCTTAAAGTCAACCTTTGACCCTTGGTTGGGATGCCTCATGCCCAATCCAACCAGATCGGTCAAGGTTAAAAATACTCGGCTCAGGCGGATCGAGTATCAAGTTGAACCATACCTATGATATACTGGATAACAACTTTTTATTTAGAAATCATAGTCAATTATATGATGGTGTAAAATTTGGATTTTCAAATGACGCCTAGGAAGTGTTATTTACAAATCCACTTTTTTACATACATACATGGATTTCTAAATTCCAGTGGATTTACCAAATCCAAATCCAAACCCAAAAATGTGGAACCAAACGGTGGATTTGGATTTAAGAGATCCAAATCCAAATCCCGAAATTCAAATCCACGTTCCCAAACGCAGCCTAAGATCAAAAGGGGAAAATACAAAATATACAAATACTACTCTAAAATACTAATAACAATTGCTATTGTAGAGTCGTAAAGTGTATAATACATGATTTATTTATTTATTTTTATAATATATTGTAGGATTCTACTTTGCAAGCAAATACATGATTTTGAAAGAATGCTTGTATTCTACGGTGGGGTGTATCGAGTTCCAGGCCGATTTAATGAAAAATTTGGACATGATCCTATACATATCCATTGTTTAAAATGTTGTCAAATTTTCAAATTCTAATGGCCATATTTTGGAATCCTTTAGCTTTTTCATCGAATCTCTTCTAATAATGAGGCAGAATTAGCTGCGGCTGAACATAGTGTTAGAAATTTTATGGATCTAGGCTCGAATCACATAATCAAAATATAACTTTGCAAGAATATGCGTACCTTGTATTTATTATCGGGTCGTCATGTCAGCGATCTCCTTAATAGAACCGATGATCTCCGCCAAAGAATCTGAAACCACGTTACCTCTCGTCTTCTCTAAGTTTAGCCTCTAGATGGGAATGAGCTATGGTTAGAGGAAGAGGGGACGGTGGTCTCCTTATATAGCCACCTCTCTTTCCTAACTCATCAAGAAAAAAGAGTGGAGACATATCACTTATATTAGAAAACTACTTCTTATCGTCTCGAGATACGTGTAGTCAAAAGTCCAAGCAAATTTTAATGAAAACACAATGATGCATTAAGGTGTTGACCACAAAAAATCTAACATTCTCCCACTTGGTCTACACCTTAACTCATCTAAACATAATTTTTGAAAACAACTCTTTGCGCTGACAAACTCTGAAAAGCGGATGGCCATCTATTTTATATTTTGAAAAATCATTGACCCCCACTACCTCGATGCTTCGTAACAACCCAAATTTAATAACAATACCAGTAAAGGATCATGGCGCACATAATATTTCATCTTACGAATCGACACTAGGCAATCCACGATCACAAAAATAGCATCATTAATGGACTTAAATCTTTACTTAGTGATATTAGGCAACTTATATATTTGTACAGTTCCTATATTTATCTATGCGTCATACCCCCAAAGATATGTCGTTCCTAATACATTACTGGCTCCCCGCCTATGACTATCAATCACCAAACTATCAGAACGAAGGTTTACCGATGTGGTGCCCAATCACATCTAGTCCAAGCAAAATTCAGGCATAACGAGGTACAACCACACCATCTTGCCATGTAATAAAATTTCTATGCAAATAGATAGCGTATAATCACTTATACCCTCAATAGCACGTGCACAAAAATAAATATTTGATGCATTAATAGCAAAACAAACTAACCAATATCAGAGAGACAACTCTCACTAAAACTGTGCAGTTAAAACTATTTCGATATGAGCATCACAATTCTAAGATTCGTAATAACTATCATCAACTACAAGCTCCCACTGATTTAAATATTTCTTAAAATCAGTAAATTTCTAACAAGAATAGCTTAATCCTAACTCCATTAACTATTCATAATTTTAAATGTTTCATGTCTATAAAAATTGATATCAACCAAAAATTATTAAATTTCCCTGAAAATCTAATTACAATAATAAGGTTCGATTACTAATATTGGTATTCCAACTTTTATCTATATCAACTCCAATGTTTTAATATAGTTCACCTCAAATATATCAATACAACGACAGAAGCAAACAAATTATGAGATAAATCATAAAATCATCTTCAAATTAAAAATATTAATATTCTCAAAACATGTTCTTGAGTGTTACATTTCTATCACATTTATAGTTATTCATTTTATATCTCAGTTATTGATGCACGAATCATCATCGTCATCATTTAACTTTTCCCATTTATCATATTATAAGATCACTAGCCACACGCTAAGTTCAAAAATTGAAATCTTTTCGATGCTCAATACCATTAAAATTTTAAAAATAGTAGACACAATTATAACTGCACTAACAGTGATCATATACCATTAGATAACATTAACAATATGCCACTATACTTCTACAATTTATCAAATATTTTGTCCATATATCACTGACTATTCTCTGTGAAATACGTCATGATCATATGTCAGATTAATCTATAACCATATGTTACGGATCGTCCTTGATAATTACGGCATGACCATATGTCACAAAATTTTTTTTATCATGAACTATAGCCATATGTCACTAACCTCCGAGGACTTAACTCGAACTTAGGGTCAAATTCGAATTAATTAGAGTGTAAGTCATGTGCTAACATTCACTCTATGGGACAGCCCGGTCGCATCGTCTCAACATCACCTTTGGGCAGAAACTTCGACATGCAGTTTGCTTCCCAAGATCGTGTTTAAGAAAACATGCATAGACCTAATCACTAGTGTTGTATGGTTTATCTAGACTCTCTATCAGCTTTGGCGAGAAAGATTATCCTTCTCTTCCTTAAACACTTATGACTATTCTATTCACCCTACTTATATGAAATTCTTAAATCAGTTTTGGCCAGAAGTTAGAAACCTCATAGAAGCATGTGCCAACTCGATCTTAATAAGACACAAGTATCAAAATTCAAAAGTCACGCAATCTACATAGGTGGTCACCTTTAGGCAAACCTCAGCCTATTTCAGCTATGTACTCTCGAATTATCGTTTTACCGGTCTACCTTGATCCCTAAGGTATGACCTAAATTTCATTCAACCATATCAAGTCTGATTCAAAGTTTCAAAAACGTATTTTCAGATATATGCACATCTTACTAACTAATCTACATTTGAAAGATAAATCAATGCCACACATTGCAATTGATGAACAAATTAATTAAAATCAAACAGTTATAAGATGCATATGCATTAAGTGAACATGCTATTTATAATCATCAAACTGTGATTATGTGGGCATGCATATCACATCTAGTCAACATCAATAATAGAACATTGAAAAACACATATGATATTTATCTTGAATCGGATATGATATGTTGAGAATAATCAAATAGGATTAAACCTCATTTATAAATACTACGGCACTAGGAAAGATCATCACCATTGGACAGAAGAATCCTTTCAAGTAGCTAAATCTAACTCATGTGGTGGGTAAGTGCCAAAATTAATAATAATTATGGGTAACATTATGTATGTATCAGCGTTAGTGCTAGAGCATAACCTTCAATACCCAACCCTATATTTTCTCACAAAATTCAACTTTAATTAAAAGCACTCAGATACATAATAATTAATCGATTAAAATTAGTCAAAAAGACGCAAGGTCATTAAAAAATCACAACAAAGAACTTATTAAAAAAATTAGACCTCAAAAGCATATCCGAAATGGCCGAGAAAGTCAAAATTCATATATAATGTCCGAATATCGGACTTATAAATAGCCCAAAAATGACCCGAAAAGAATAAGAAATAATACGGGTCAAAATGGGCCTTAAGGACAAACGGGTCGTGTCTAACGGGCCGAATCGGGTCATGAACTATAGGCTAGGAATGGACTGGACCGGACCATGGGCCAAGATCAGGTCAGTGGGCAGGTCGGTTTAGGCAATTCGTACTCATTTAAATTCTTAACTTACTTAAATTCACCTAATTAGGCTTGTTATTTACCCTTTACTATTTCTAGAATAAATCATAGATGTGTGACACAATCTTTGAGCCTTTTATAGTGTCCATGTACCCATGAGAATGGGAAAGTCGACCTTGTCCTTGTCCCCATTTTCAAATTTAGGATCTCAAGGTTTTAATAGTCTTTAATAGCCTTGGAGTCCTACCAAACCCACCAAAACAAACTTATCCCAAGTTATAGAGAGTTGGGAAGCACCAACCTTGGTACTCCAACTTCACATACAATAATAGATAAACTTTGGAAAAGAATCCACAGTGACCACCTTTTCAATTCAAGAGACGTCTCAAAAAAAAAAATCAGTAGACATCTCTTTTCAAAAGCTGGTTATTATCAGCTTCATAATTTTTGAAATCAAATAAAGTGGGTGACTCTCCTTATCCAAACAATAGGAGTTTGATCGCCCGCATATTCAGTTCACTAGCTGTTCCGTTTGTATAGGAAATAAAAGACAAGTTGGGCCTCTGGTTCGTTAATCCTAAGGTGGATACCCTTATCCAAATAAGGGGAGTTTGATCGTTTGTATAGGAAATAAAAGACGAGTTGGGTCTCTGGTCCATGTAGAGATCGTTAATCCTAAGTTGAACACGGATTAAGCCATGTACCATGTACCTACTAAAAATCTTAAATTCGAGCAAAAGCTAAAGCTCTCAAGCAACAATAATTTTGCTTGTAATTTAAAAATAAATAGTACATAAATCCTTTGATCGTGTGATAAAATAAATCTGTCTCTAATACCAATTGTTAGAAATTTTATGGATATAGGCTCGAATCACATAATCAAAATATAATTTTGTAAGAATATACGTACCTTATATTTATTATCGGGTCGCCACGCCAGCGATCTCCTTAATGGAATCGATGATCTCCGTAAAAGAATCTGAAACCACGTTACCTCTCGTCTTCTCTAAGTTTAGCCTCTGAGAATGAGTTATGATTAGAGAAAGAGGGGACGGTAGTCTTCTTATATAGCCACCTCTCTTTCCTAACTCATCAAGGAAAAAGAGTGGAGACATATCACTTATATTAGGAAACTATTTTCTATCGCCTCGAGATATGTGTAGTTAAAAGTCAAACCCAATTTTAATGAAAATACAATAATGCATTAAGGTGTTGACCACAAAAAATTTACCACATAGGAATCGAATTCTTATGAACATGCAAGTTGCAGGATATATAATCGAAGGCAATTCTCTTTGTGCTATCAATTGGATCAAGCTCCAGCAAAACCTCCATGGAGATATGTGAGGCTGATGTGGCCTATATCAGAGTCTATTGGTCAGCGCCCTTTAACCCTAAGTTAGATCTGCTAATCACTCTGTGGAGTCTCTGGCCAAGGCTGGGGCCGCTCATGGTCCCACTGGTGTGGGTTAGATAGTCCTTGCTCCTTCATTTCCTAATTTCTTTGTGAGGAATGAGTAGATTGTCCCTTCCTCTTATATGTAGTTTCTCTTTTTCTTGTAATAAAATTTTCTCATCAATTTATAAAAAAAAAAAATTGCTAAAATTTGATACACAAAGTTTAGGCGTCGGTTGTCACCCTCTCTTTGGCCCATCAAAGGTCAAAAAAATAAAATAAAAGTAATACTTTTAAAATATTTTAAATTACATGCCACATGATTGATAGTATCAAGTGGCACGTGATCTGGCATCCGGGTATAGCCCTCCAATGCTGCATCCGGACAAAAAAAAAACATATGTATTTTGCTTAGGAGAATAAGAGGTGCGGTGTTGATCAGAGGACCTAATCACATGATGAATTGGTGCTAAGTACCCGACCCGAGTACCACTGGCGCTACTCAGGTCAATCTTCCTCTCCCAGTCTTGGGACATGCACGGATATCTTTGAAACCCAAATCAGTAGAAGGTCAAAGGCTCACTCCTAGTTGTGCATTTCTCATGCTTGACCATTTTAACAGTTTGACTTGAGCACTGCCATCCGTGCTCGGGTCGCCTACCTAATACTAACTCGTCTAATAATTAGAGGTATGATAGAGTGGACCCTCACACCATGGTGGTGTCACTGTTCCACCACTTTTAGGTTCAATTTTGGGTGGGCCTTGATGATGATGGGGTGGAGAATTGGAGATTTTGTGGGCGTGTTCATGTCAGTGAGTGAGGCCCATCTGTAACCGTTTGATAGTTTATCAATTGACATTATAATGGGGGGTGCCCACTTAGTAACCATGCAATTTTTTCTCTTAATTTAAAATTTTTGTGTATTTTGATTGGCAGTTTAGTCAATGGCCGAGTCAGGTAGAACTTTAGAAAAGGGTTAAGGATCAAAATTTCGGTTTTCCTTTCGGTTTCAGGCAAGACTGAAACCGAAATTTTGAAGGAGATGCCAATTTTTTTTTTGTTTTTTTAAATTCAAATTTTCGAAGTAGAAAAATATCGGTCGTTAATTTAAAATTATCGGCCAATAATGTGCTACCATCATACCAAAACCAAAATTTTGGAGATTTCGTTTCGGGGCCACCGAGACCGATGCGTTTCGGCAGAAATCTCCGAAATTTTGAACCATGAAAGGGATAATGGCTCCTCAACCACATTTAAACACTGTGTTTAAATAATCTAGCACCACTAAATTTGCAACTTTTATCTCAGGCAGTTGAACTGTGATTTATCATTATGTTATGTGGAGCACATCTTCACCAATCTAAATTGTGCAAGTGGAAATCCATCATTGTAGCATATCTTAGCCCGAAAAAGCACGCTTATAAGTCGATATGAATTATCTGATTAATGAACTTTGATATCAGCCATTCACACAAAAAACAATGGTTGGTATTATAGTCAACATATCGGATTATTGGAATCTCTCAAAAAGTTTGATTTTTAGGCCCATTTTCCTTTAATATGTGATTTCTCACTTTGACGGTGTGGATTACGCACATATCCATTAATGGTGTGAGATCATTTAAACACCAGCTTAGTGTTGAAATGACTGACATGAGGTTGGGCCCTTAGAAAAGGACAGTGTTATATGGAGGACAGATTTTGTGCAGACAAAGTATAGGCGGTTGATGTGCCGCAACGCAATTGGCTGCAAGTGAGATGAGGTTCAATTAATGCAGGTCAGTACAGTCAATCACATCGCGCCATGTCAGCTGCCTGCACTTTGTCCTCAACAAATCTGTCCTGCATTTATAATTTTCCCTTAGAACCCATCAACTGCTTGTAATCAAATGATCGAGATAATTTTTCACCCCAATCTTCGATACAATGGAGAGATCATGTTGCACATATCAAACAGTCAAGGTTTTTATTCCTCATGGCACAGATCTCAAAACCTTGTCCTAAATTCATGTTTGAGCCTGATGTATGTCGTGTGATTTTATGGCTAATTTTGGGAATATGTGCCACGTGGAATCAAAATATTGACCGTCTAATAGGTGCGCCATGATCTCAAGATCGATTGTGTTAAAAATTTGGGTGAAAAATGATCTCCATCGTCCAAGTTCAAGCAGTTGATGGATTTTAGCAAAAGAGCCCACCAGTACACCCGCAGGCTCAAATAGAGGTACCCTTCGAAAAAAAGCAATAATCAACTTGAAGCCTAAAACCCGACCCGAGCTGGACATTTCAAAGCCCACCTAAGTTAGGGTTCGGCTCATAATGCCAGAGCCCGTCCGAACAGGCCCCTACATGTTAGTTGCTATGACGCTGTCTACGAAGTGATCAGATGGTGGGTGTTGAATCATTCTCTCTCTCTCTCTCTCTCTCTCTCTCTCTCTCTCTCTCTCCAACTGACGACGTGGCTAGGTTCTCAATAGAGGATTTAAAAAGGCCAGTAGCCTAGTATTACTATAGCATAGGGGTCTCAATGGGCCGGGCCGGGTTTGCGATGGGCCTCAAACGGGATAATTATAATCGGTCCTCTTGAACTAGCTCATACATGGTCCAATTACTAATCTGGCCAGGTCAGACCTATTTCTTAATCGAGCCTACCTACCTCAGCCCATACCCTGTCCATTTATGGCGAGGCCGGGCTTATGGTTGCTGACAATTTCTATATGATTTATATAAAGATATAACAGAGCTGGGCCGGGTTAGGGCCAGTCTTAAATGCGACTAACCATATTAATCGGGTGGGCCAAGCTGACCTGTTTATATTTTGGGCCTATCCAATGAAGCATACCTGGCCCATTTAGGGAAAGAAAAATATGTTGACTGCTTTGAATCAGACATTGGAGAAATTTTTCATCCTAATCGTCCACGAAATAGATCTTGAGATCATGGGCCCGCCATCAAATGGTCAGATGTTTATTCCGCGAGGCACACTTCCCAATGATGTGAACGATGTTTGATTGTGAGTTGTGATGATGTTGGCCTTTTGTAATGTCATATGAAATCAATATTTAATAGTCTAATGGTAGGCTCATAATCTCGAAATCTATCGTGTGGAACAAGGATAAAAAATTCGGATTTCATTTCAGTTGCGCGCTGGTCTGAAACCGAAATTTTGAATCGAAATTTCGGCCGAAAACTACATATAGGACCAAGGGTCAAAATCTCGCTATTCTGATACATATCTTCCGAGCTCCAAACTGATACGTATCGAAATAGTAACATATCGGACGATACATTGAATGTATCATCCGGGCCTTCCCATACAAATTGGACGATACGGTATCGGTCCGTGGAGGATGGATACGTATTGGCTGATACGTATCAGCCGATACCGATACATATTTGCCCAGATTAAAAAAAGAAATTAAAAAGAAAAGAGAGAGAGAGAGAGAGAGAGAGAGAGAGGTATCGGCCAATACCCGCTCCGTATCCGTTGATACGTGCCCATATCAGCCGATACAGTGACTGATACAGAGTTGAATACCTGATACATATCAGGGCCAATATATATCAGTTGGCCAGAAAACCAATACATATCGGTATTGGTATCAAATATTGAATGGCTACAGTGGTCATCCAACTCACTTTTATTAGTTTACTTTCTGATACTTTCAGGTTCTTTTATATATATATAAAATATTGAGTAAGAGGTTGGGATGGGTGGCTCACCAATTTTTTGGCTCAATTGGTGAGCCACCCATCCCAACCTCTTACTCAACTCGGCCGGACCCAACTCGAAGGTCAAGTTGGATATCTCATGCGCAACCCAACCCAACAGTTCATGTTTGTATGTCCGACCCGATAAACTATTGGGACCAAGGTATGAAATCAATATCGGTCTCGGGCATCGACTTTTTCAAGACCAATACAACTAGGCCAATACCGATACGTATAGGTCTAATTAAAAATTAAAAAATAATTTAAAAAAAAAAAAAGTATATGTCTCAACAGAAATTGAGACGTATCAACCGATACTAAATATGTATTGACAAATATGGCATCAGATACCCAAGTTGAAAAACCAATACATATCGGTATCGGCTGATTTTTGATAAACTTTCTAGGTAGATACGTCATGTTTTGTCCTATGGGCTCAATAGAAGTTTATTTAATCATCATATGTTATATTATTTTATTATGAAAATATCATAGTACTAATATTATAAGGACCTCCTATCAAATCCTTATTAAAAATATTATAAATATATTTTATTATAAAAATATCATAGTACTAATATTAAAAATATCATAGAACTAAACCCTAAATCCTTATAATTAATTTATATATATATATATATATATATATATATATATATATATATATATAAATTAATTAATTATAAGGACTTAACTTTTCCCACAAAAATGGAATTTAAATGATCTTTTATACCATCGATGATTTAAGATGACTTCAATATTGTGAGATAAAAAATATACATTTAATAGTATAAGATCATTTAAAAACTATTTCTATGATTAATTGTCTGTCAAATTTTATTTTATTTTTAGGATATGTGATAATTTTTGTAATCTTTCTAACATGGTAATTATTATGTATCAGCAATATCCACCCATATTATGCTCCATAGGTTGATATGGACTAATATTTAACTATATTGGCCAATGCGGTACTAACATGGGTTAAAATATTGGTTTTTCGGTACCTTTCGGCAAATTAGTATGTCAGGGATGATATATACCAGTTTCGAATGATTCATTAGTATGTATCGTCCGATGCATTTCCAAAATATGTGTTGCATTGATACGAAAGTTTAAAAAATGTACCGTATCGATGACCTTCCTGCTACATATTGTCCAGTACGTGCCGGCATCGGCCAGGATTTTGAACCATGAGTACCACTATTGCATGTCAACTCAGATAGAGTCGATTTCGATACCTATTGACTTATATGTATCAAAATCAACCGATACTTAAAACTTGATTATAAACATGATTTTAAATATATCTAATGTGTATTGGCTGCAGATATGTATCCGCTTAAGCCTGGCCCTATACAATATTACCCCTAATTTAATATCGATATAAATACAAGTTTATATTGGTCGATAATCATACCACATCCGACGATATGTCTAATATGTGTCTGATATGAACCTGTCATAATACAAAAATATACCATAATTGTCCTATAGCACTTATTAGGGTGTGACTGTAGAATTTTATGGGCCTAACTCAACCTCACAAAATCAATTTGAAAGGTGAGGATTGCCTGGATTTATATATAGCCCAAGGCCATTGACCCAGGCAATGTGAAACTATCGTTCAATCAAAGCCCAAGAGGCGGGCCGCCTCGGGCCCTCAAATTTTGAAAGTTTTTACCATCTAGTTACTTAATATAATTTTTAATCTACAAAAATATTCAATCAGTTTATTTGTTAAGTTGGTTAAGTGATTAGTGTTGTTTTACTTTTTATCCAATCGGTTGTGGGTTCAACTCTTCTCAAGTCTCATATTTGCCTACTTTTTTAATGGGTCTCGATCGGGTCGGTGCAGATCATTGGTCGGGCCACTGGACAAAGTTGGCCATATGTATTGACTCATAGATTCTATGGCCCAATTTTGATCGGATCAGATTTATTTGACCAAATCTTTTATATATATAGGGTACCTCTAAATGTGCTCATGCGTTCTTCGTAAGCGCCCACATCCCAAACCCCTTGAAATCCATTAATTCCTTCAAATGAGATGAAGGAAATCACTTTTTATACCTATCTTTTAGTAAATAGATCTTCATAACGCGTCCCACCTATCAGACGGTTAATTTTTTATTCCATGTGTAACAAATCCCCAAAAAATGTCCTTGAATCATATGACACACATCACGCTCAAATGTGATTTTATGGCCATTTTTTTGGAATCTATGACACATTGAATTACAAACCACCTGTTTGATAGCTGCACTGTGATCTTAAGATCTATAGAGTGAAAGCTATGGGTGAAAAACGATTTTCGTCATATGATTTGAAGGATTCAATGATTTTCAATGCTTAAAAATTGATCTAAGCAATACACTCGAGGTCCATGTAGCATTGAAACAATGTTTTGGATGTCACGTGGACCTCCATCTGGAACCTTGGAGGATGGTCATGAAGGACAAATACCTTTTCCATATATATAAGTTTCTTATTAAATAGCCCTAACTTAAAATAGTGATTTCAGGCTTGTTAGAGTTCCAAACTAAGGAAATGATCTATCAATTTTAATCTATTCGACGAGACTTATCCAATGAATCTATTTTCAGGTACGTTCTATTATTTAACTTTTCTATTTTTGTATTGCATTTTTCTTTAATGTATATTTTCGTTAATTTGTTAGTTGCATCTTCAAATTATAAACAATAGAATGAAACATGGAGATATTTGTAATTTAAAAGTAATGAGTATTGTTTTATTTCTAAAACAAAATTATAACAATAATTTTTTTTAAAAGATTAATATGAAAGAGTGGGCCATTTTAGAAACTCGCCTTGGACACCTAAAATCTCAGGGCCGTCCATGCGTTCAGTGGGTGCCTCTAACACCATGCTCTCGCATCCACCATAGTAACAAAAATCACAAATAATTCACAAATTTAAGGTTTGTAAATTAATCTTAAATTATTCGCAAATTTTTCAAAAATTCATGTGATAAAAAAAAGATTAGGATTAGACTAGACTTTGGCTAGATTTCAGTGAGGCACGGCCCATTCCCTAACAAGTTGGTAAGAATAAATGAAACAGATGAGACCTAAAACAATTGTCAGAAAATTTTGTGAATAATTTGCGAATATAAGGTTCAGTGAATCAATCTTGAATTAGTCGCAAATTTTCAAAATTTTGTGTGTTTTTAAAAATTTACGAATTTCAAATATTTGTAATTTTTAATATTTTTCAAAAAAAATTATACTTTTAAATGTTATTTTTTAATTTGTTATCTCCCATTTTTCTTCTAAATATTTCTTCTGAACTTGCCGGATTTTACCCTCTCCGAATTATTGCCGTCATAAAATGATCAATTTGGCACATTGGCGGTGCTAATCACCAATATAAGTACCAAAATACCCTCTTCAGTGCCACTGAATTTCCTGCCCATAAATTGTAATTTCACAAAACGAGAGGGGCAAAATTGTAAGCCAGAGGAGGACGCTCTGGTGGAAACAAGTTTATGTGCCCGGGAAAAGCGGCAAGTCCGATGTGATGTGACCCCAACTGCTAAATACGGATGGCGTCAGCCCTAAACGGATCGACTAAGCTGTCGCTCCAGCTGGGAGATGACGTAAGCCCTAGTGAGGGAGTTGGGGTTGATGTAGGAGCAGGGAAGAAGATTCCAACTGTCTGGATGACAGGTGGCAGCTGTCAGGCCACCCACCATCTGCGCCAGAGGGGTCGAGAGAAGGACATCTCCTTGAGACCCGGACACTGGGCCCCACCCGACAGCTAACTCCCTGAATAAATGGAGTCAGAACTCCACATCTCTTCGGCTTGGCTTCCAATTCATTTCTTCGGCTCGGCTCGACTCGGCTAGGGCTCTTAATAGTCATTGGATTTCCCTCATAAGTTGATAACCTGACATGATTAGCAAATCAATCTCTTGATCACCATCAACCGCTTTTCAAGTTGATTGAATGAAAAACATAAGATTAAATTGGCATTTGATCTTACACCATTAAAAAATACTTTACTCTTACGTTCTGTAATAAATATTTGGTATCAATTTAAGCGGTCTAAAGTGATTGTTTATGATTGAAAGATATCTTAGTTAAAGAACCACATCCACAAATAGGGATGTAAGTTTTGAATTGAACACCGAAATTGAATAAAAAATTGAGGGTCTCGAGCCAGACTGAATCTCACCGAAACCCAACACAAAACCGAACCGAATTGAACCCTAATTCGATTTCGGTGGTTCAAAATCGAAAATCGAAAATCGAGGGGGTAAGTTGAATAAACCAAAAAAATTTTAAAAAAATGAAAAAAATCGAAAAATTAAGTATTTTACCTACACCAAATCTATCTAAATTGATTTTAATTTCAATTTGAGGAAAAGAAAAAAAGAAACAAAAAAAACCGAATCAAACCGAATTGAATCGAATGGGTTTCTGTTCAATTTTAGTTTGGACTGTACCAAACCAAACACCGAAAAAATTGATTCGACACGCCAAACTTGCATCCCTGCTTACAAATAAATTGTATATGGTTCGATAAAAGATCTTCATAATAAAGCCAGTTGCTAAAGAAAGTTGGAACAATAAATACTAGCCGAATAGGTTCCATATCATTTTTTTCTGGCATGATCGGCCATTAGACATTAAAAAATAAAAATAATATCAATATTAGCGTGCACATATTTTAACACACCTTGGCCAAGGTAACAAAATATGTATAGGACTCGGATATAGGTCTTTGGAGTACCGATACGACTCGGCCGATATCAATATGTATGGACCTTTTTTTTAATATATATATATATATATATATATATATATATATATATAGGTGTTGGCTGATACCCAATACATATCAGTCGATATGGATACCGATACATATCGGTTTGCCGAAAAATCGAGATGTGTCACTGATACGTATCGGTATTTGCCGATATTTGATACCATGACCGTGACAACCATTCACAAGGTCATTATATAGATAGGATACTATAAAATAAAATAGTATCGTGCCAACAAAGAAAATGAATAGTACACTTTCAATAATATATAAGTCTGGCACCTTATATAAATTAATATATATAAATAATAATTGTTATTACATCTCCTAACGAATCACAATTGAATCTCGTCTAGCAGAGGCTCGAGATCTCAGGCAAGATTTCAAACCATAATCTTGACTATATGCAAGGATCCAAATTTCGGCCAAAACGTTTCGGTCCAGATTGTATGGAGGGGAAAATTTCGGGCGAAATTTTGTCTGAAATTCATATTATCGGCCGAAATTTTGGTTCTTGATTTCGGTCATGCCCGAAACTGAAATTGAACGACCCCATATTTAGATCATTGACTACATGTAATCCTATACATTGGAAATCAAGGAAGTCAAGATTCTCTGTCCTATCCAATGGCTGAACATCTGGTTGAAGATGAAATAAGTTCAACCAATTGTACCAGACCATCGCCCATAGACTATGATACTTATGAAAATCAATTTTTGATATAGTTGTATGAGTTAAATCGCTTTTCAAGAAATGAATAATATACCAAAAAATGAGATATGAGTCTCAACCAAGGTATTAAAATCGGTATCGGGTATCGGTTTGCCCTCAACATATACCAATATGTTTCTACCAATTAAAAAAAAATTAAAATCTTGGTCGAAACCGAGACGTATCGGGGTTCGACCTGATATGTATAGGCTGATATGGGCCCGTATCGGCGATACTAATATATATTGGACCGATACGTATAAGTCTGGTCAAAAACCGATATGTATCGCCGATACGTAACGGTATCGGCCAATTTTTGACATCTTGGTCTCAACTTATAAGCTGAATCGTGAGAGCAGAGCTGCAATTGTAGGCTAAGGTGGCACAACCGAGGGTCAAAATATTGATTTCGTTTTTGTTTTCGGGCATGACCGAATCAAAAAATTTGAACAAAATTTTTGGCTGAAATTTTTAATTGATAATTTGAATTATCGGCCGAAGTTTTGAACCATAACAACCACACAACTATTACCTGATCAAGTTATCATAGCTTATATTTTCATGTAAGGCATTGTTAAGTGCATAGTTACCAAGTGGGAGTTTGAAAAAATACCGGGAAGGTTAAAAAAACGTGTAAAAACAATAAAATTCGGAAAAAAAAAAAAAAGTATACGAGAAAAAGTAATGAAAATATTAAAAACACTAAAAATAAATATTTTTGAGAAAAATTAAAAAAAAAAACACATTTAAAACATAAAAATCACGATTTTTAAAATATACGAATATTTTTTAAAAATATGCGTTTTAAACGTGTATTTGACTTTTCATGAAAACAAACACATTTTATATGAGCTATTTTAAAAAAATCCAATATTTTGGTAACTATGATAAGCTGTGATGCTAAAATGCCCGGGTTATGAAAACGTGAGTTCGAGTCCAGAGAGGAGTCACTTTATACATACAAAAGTTAGAGGTTATCTCTCGCTCCCATCCAACCTCCCAACCAAGGATCAAAACATCATATTTCGTTTCGGTTTCGGTCCAGTCCGAAATCTTCCCCTTCGTGCATTCTGAACCTAAAATTTGGGATATCGGTTTCGTTTCGGTGGGGACTGAAACCGTTTTCGGCCGAAATTTTAAGCCATGCTCCCAACATCCTATACATGCTGGCCTAGCAAGCACTCAGTCATAGCCATTTTATTTTTTTTAAATGGTTGATATTGAAGTATACCCGATCGGACGGGTCCAATCCATTCATGGGATGATTATTTGGCCGAAACATGTGTCATCGATAAACTAATATGTGAAGGGGATTTTGAGTTCAACCAGATCTGAGTCCCGTGGATATGGGAGAATATTGACTTTCATGATTTTTGTTTTTTATAGAAAAACGTGCAGTTTAATATTCTCTGATTTCTAAAGACTGCATATGTTGTTGAACTCCAAATTTGATTCAAGATGGTTGAATCTGACCATTGCCCTTCTATTGTTACGGGACGTACTCTTCTGACCATCAAATGACCATTGATTGGCTTATGATCTTAGAAATCGATAGTCATAATGATATATTGTCAATTGAAATGATATGGGTCCAAAAATCATACTTTTTGGGAGATTCGAATCATCCGATCTGTGCACTCTAATACTAATGATTGTTCTAAATTTTGATGGCTTATGTTAAAGTTCACCGATCGGATGACTAATATCCACTTAAAAGCATGATCCTTTGGATGGGACATGTTCCAACCATGGATTTCTACCACTTGGGCAATTTAGGTTCATCATAAATGTGTGCCATATGACAAAATGATAAATCAAACTTCAATGGGGTGAGATATAAAATGATTTTTAAGTGGTGTAAGATCATTTTAACAGCATTTGATATTTAAACGTGGGTTAGGATTCAGGAGCCATTATCTCCATTACTATAGTCTATAGGACTGACTCTCATAACCGTCATTTATGCATCAAATGGTGCTTAAATAATCTTACACCACTTATTGGCATAAGATCTTGGAAATCCATATCGTCAAAGTGATATGCCATCAATTGAAGGACCAAGGTTTAAAATATCACACTTTTTAGGAGATTCGAATCATCCGATCTGTGTACTCTAATGTCAACGATTGTTTTTAAATTTGATGGCTGATATCAAAGTTCACCCATAGGATGTTTTACATCCAATTATAAGGATGTTTTTTTTATTGGGACTTATTCCAATGACAGATAGCCACTTAGGCAATTTAGATTGATCATAGATAAAGGCCAAATGACACAATGATAAATCCCACTTCAATGGTGTGAGATAAAAAGTGACATTTTAAATCATTTAAACACCATTAAAATAGTATTTAAATGTGGGTAATGTAGCAGCCTTTTTCCTATTGAAAGGGTCAAAAGCTGACTTATACGGATTTAGGGAGACTTTTTGTATTTTTTTGTTGAGAGAGGGGGAGACTTTAGGGAGCCTTTTGAATGCAATAAAATCAACTTTTTATAAGTGTACTGTGGCTGATCAGAATTGGTTGAATCAACGGCCAGGATAAATGGACTTACGTAATTTTCAGATCTTCCTCAATGGTCTAAGATCACTTGATGACGATTTTTTCTATAGTAAAACGAACGGTAGAGATGATTTGAGCTGTCATCATCGCGCTTACATATAGTACACGCTCATTTGTCAAATTTATCTTTAGCGATGGCGACTCTCTAACACCAGTGATGTGTGTTATGGTCCCACACTGTGTCCAAGTGCTCTCTCTTTTCCGAGATTTGTTTGAGTTGTTGTCAGTTGGACACGTGCGATGGAAGGTCATTTTAAAGTTATAGAGTGACTCAGATCACCGGCATCCTAAGGTTATGATGCTTATCAAGCCCCTTTAAAGTACAATTTTCGTATAAATTTGTGAAAGTCAACATTTTTACAGGATTTGACCCCTAAAAGGTACTCCATAAATCATAAGGTTAAAAGCTTTGGTAATCTTACGATGTAGGCCGCTCTAAATAACATCTTAAAGAAAATTGTAATGAACGGACGGGATTAGGGCTATGAACTGGCCCGGTTTCAACCCGTGCCTGACCCAGGCCCGACCCGAATGGGCCGGGTTCGAGCCCAATATTTTAAGTCATTTAATAAATGGGCCGGGCTAAGCCCTAATAAGAAACATATTCGGGCTGCAAAGTGTAAGCCCAAACCCGGTCCGGGCTGAATCCGGCCTGGATAGCTAACAGGGCCAGGTTTGGGCTATAACATTTAAAAATCAAGCTGAGCCCAGCCCGGCCCCGTTAGCTATCGGTCCGGGTTCGAGCTCTCGTTATATCTTTTTAAAAAAGGGCCTATAGAAAAATCTGGCCCGAGCCCAACTCTGTTCGGCCCGTTGACAGCCCTAGAGGGGATATAGAAGACCATTTAAATCAGATAGCAAATCAGGTCAACATTAATTAATCAAAAAGATAATGACTACGTATGGCATAGCCCTGCCATAACAGAGTTCACCTGCTTTAATAGGTTCTCATCCTCTTTGCTAATATCTCGTTACTTGGTACCCCTTCTCCTTGATAATTTCTTACATAGTAAGATTTTATACAAGAATTATCTGTTCATTAGTTTTACTCTCCTCTCTACTCACTCCTTGACAGAGCAAATTTTATATTCTCTGGTAGGGAGCTAGTAGAGAGCAGGGAGATTGTTGTTAGAGCAGATAAATCCTCATTTGCAGGGAGTTAAAAAAGAGAATGAGAACGAACTAAGTAGGCGAACTACGTTGTGGCAGAGGCTAGTAAAGATCTATGCCATACGTAGCCAATAAAATTGATGCATCTGTACCATGGATTAAAATTTCGGCCGAAATTTTAAAATTTAAAATTTCAAACTTTCAACCAAAACGTTTTGGTTTCAGACTGCCCGAAACCAAAACTATCGGTATTTAACTTATTGGGGTGGGGGGGGGGGATTTCGGATGATACGTATCGTCCGCGCCCAAAACCGATATATATCGGATGATACGTATCAGTATCGGTCAGTACCGGACGATACATTCAATGTATCGTCCGACTTATTATATATATGAACGATACGGTAGTTTTAATGTACCGTATTGTTCAGGTACGAAATTTTGATCCGGGAGGGAGGGGGGGGGGGGAAATTGAAATTCAACCCAAAATTTTGATCCTTGATCTGTACTATTGGATCTATCCAAAATAAATCAAGTAACATTGCTCTAAATAACATTTTAAAGAAAATTATAATGAATGGACGGGAAATAGAAGACCATTCAACAGATGCTTATGTGGCGTGATAAAAATGGCTGCCCTGATGTGCATTGTTGGGCCACGCTGCGTTTGCATTGTGGTACATCGGCAGTCTATGAAATGGTCCGTCATTTCCCATCTGCCATATAATATTGTCCTTATTTTAATTAATTTTCTCTTAGAATTCCCACCTTTTCTCTTTTATATTCAAATGAGTGTCATAAGAAGGTTAGATAAAAATGAACAAACAAACATGTAAATATTTATACTTCAAAAAATTGACCTTAGCACCGATTAAAAAAAAAAAAAAAAAAAAAAAAAAAAAAAATGACCTTAGCCACCATGAGAAGGAAAAAGTACGAATGTACCCATTTCTTTTTCTTGGTGCATCAACCACGTAGTCAGGATTTTCTTTTAGTTGGGGCTATGGTTCAATCTTTATCGTTTCGGTCCCCACAGAAATTTCGGGCCAAATATATATGAAGGGAAATTAACGGCCAAAATTTCTGTTCAAATATTCGGTTTTGGTCATGCCCAAAACCGAAAATGAGACCAAAATCAAAAATAAAATCGCTATTTTGATCATTGGTTAGGGCTATCGATGGTCAGCTATTTTTAAAAAAAGAATAGTTGTTAATAATTAGTTTGCCTTAGATTTTAGAGCTTAATCTTGTAAAACAATGGAAAGTTAATATTACAACCAGCGGCGAACACAGGATTTTCTTCAAGTGGGGGCACCCAATATATGTTAAAAAAAAATAGTCACCCTAAAAGAAAAAAAATTAAATAAGCCAACCAAATTTAATTAGGCAGCCATTACTTGCACAAGAAAAGTTGACCTGTTGCACATAATCTATTAAAAAGACTTGTATTTTGGGGATTTGTGTAATAAAAAATTATAATTTAAGCCGTATGATTTGAAGGCCACAATCTAAATATCTTGGGCTTAAGAGAGAGCACAAAACTCGATCTATCATATAATTCAACACATTCAACTATTGAATCAGATAATAGCTTTTGATTGCATCAAATCATATGATAAAGATCATGTTTAGGGCCAATTTTCTTCACCTAAGATCTTTAGATCAAGGCTTCAAATCAGACGGTTTAGATGTATTTTCACATGACACAAGTGTCCAAAATACTAAGCCTTTCTTTCAAATCATGTGCAAGGGCCAACTTGTACCTCTATTTGCGCCTACCTATTTACCGAAAGTGCCCACTTAATGAAGGTGTGCGCTACTGCCTATGACACAACCGGACATCATTAAGTAGCGCTTCCGGTAAACAGGTGAGCATGAAATGTAAACTTGTTGACTATATTGAATCGGACAATGAAAAGAGATTTTCATCTCACTCTTCCATATGATTGATCTTAACACCGTGGGTACCCTAAGACCATCATGTGGCACAAATCCGAAAAAAGTAACTTAAAAATCATGTGGGACACATCGCGATGAAACAGGATTTTAGGAACATTTTTTATTATCCATGGAGGGTTTGATGGTATGCCCATGTTGGCAAGATCAATTGTGTGGACATTATGGGATGAAAAGTAATCTCCATTGTCTATTTCAATGCAATCAACAATGTAGGAGCCATAAGTAATTGGCTAGGCGCTAACATAGATGCCCTTAATAAATACCAAGTTGAAGGGAAAGCCACATAGGCCAGTTGTCAATAATTAAGTGTATCTGCATTCACAACCAATGAATCTTTCTTTTCAACTTGGATTTCATGTGCTTAGGTTGTTGACTACTTTGAATCGCACAATGGAGATCATTATTCGCTCCATTCTTCGATACAATGGATATATCTTGAGATCATGAGCCTACTATCAAGTGGTAAGATTTGTATTTCATTGTGTGAAAGATTGGAGGGAAAAATGATCTCCATTGTCTAGTTGAAAAGAAAGATTTTTTATTTGTATTTCATTGTATAAAAGATTGGAGGGAAAAATGATCTCCATTGTCTAGTTGAGTAGAAAGATTCTTGGATTGTTGATGCAGGTACCCATTGTCTAATTAAGATAGAACGTTCGATGAGAAACCGCATGTAGGAGAGAGAGAGAGAGAGAGAGAGAGAAACAGCAGGAGGGAGAGAGGTGAGAGAGTATATTTTTGCCCGGTTTTAAGGGAGCCGTAGAGTAGTAATCATAGTGACAAAGTTCGTTTTCGGCAAAGTTTTGGTAGGGGGTCATTTCGGTTCATTTCGGATAAATTTCAAGAAAAATTCGAAATGTTTAGGGGAAAAATTTCGGAGAGTACAAAAAATATTAAATATAAATTATATTTAAACTTTATAAAAAATTTATTTATTATTTAAAAAATGACAAAAATTAAAAAAGATTTATTAATTTCGGTGAAATTTCGTTAAGTTCGCCAAAATTAATGAAATTTCAGCGAAATCGGAGATATCATCGAAAATTTGCCCTATCCCTGTTTCGGTAAATTTCGAAGAAATTTTAGAGAATTTTGGAGAAATTTGTCACTATAGTGATAATGCAAGGCGGATATTTTATTTTTTATATCCTCATAAAAGGATTTTCGCAGGTTTGTGGGGCCTGGGGAGGCCCCTCACAACCTATAATGTGCATTTTTGCCCCTAATTACAACCTTAAGGTCGCATGTTTGAGCCCAATTTACCAATCAAATGAAAAAGGTTTGGGAGCTTGTACACAGCATATTTGAGGGCTTATACATTAAAAATCGTCCATATTAAACTACTCAGATTGAAAAGTTTGAATAATCCTAACAAAACCTTAGTGAATAAATGAAAAGAAAAAGAAAACATTAAGAGAACATTAAGAGCTACGCTAAAGGTGTTCCTTATGTTTATATTTTAAGGCTAAATTCAAATTGATATAATATTCTAACACTTGAATCAATTGAACTGATTAAAAAAATGTCACATGGCCTAAAAATAGGATTGGAATTGTTTCAAATGCGAATAAAAAATCTTCCTCATACGTTATCGACACAAACTTTAAATCAAAATCAAATATTAATTTTAAGTAGTGGAAGCTCTGAGTTTGAATCTCACTCATTGCCGGACACTTACAGGGATTTTTTCATATTGATCACTAGTAAGTGTGATGTGTGAGTGTTGCAATTATCCGGGAATAGTGGGATGCTCAAAGAGGACGAGCTGGATACCTCTTATTAAAAAATAATAATAAAATAAGAAAGTTTAGATTGTTTTATAAATTTTTTCCCCTATGCATCATATATATATATATATATTTCTGATAACCTGAGCATTTGGGCCTCTTAGAGCACCCACTTAATCTCAGGGACATATGTGCACTCCAAATTTAGCATATGTCGGGTCAGCACAAGATATAAATTCCTAGGGTAGCTTTAAGAGGAGAGGGGATTCGAACTTAAGTCTTTTGCTTTTGGAAGCAGATACCTGGCCGGCTCCTGGCCGGCTACTTGAGTTTCTATGTATCATATTTTTCCATTAGCTGTCACTAGGTGCACTGGTCATCTATGTTGGTAAACAATGTTAATCCTTGTCTTCCATAATCCATAGACATAACTGTTCATATGGGTTAATATCTATTGCTTCTTTTAGAGCCCTTCCATATCTAAGGGACAAGTGTCCAAAACTTTGTAGCGCAACTACGTTGTGCTTTTTGAAATAAGGTGCTAAAATTTGGATACGAGAATTGTAGTACGGCCATGATTGAAAAGAAAGAGTACTGCTCTTCGTGCTCACTTATTTATTGTTATTCGTGCCCACCAATTTACTGTAAGCACACCTTTAATGAAGGAACGTGTTACCACCCAACACACCGCCCGACAATATTAAGTGTGCACTATCGGTAAACAGTTGAGGGAGACTAGCGGTACCCTTGTAATTTTTGGGATCTGTGCACGTGAATCCCCATCTAAGTCGTGTGATTTGAAGACTAGACAAAAAAATCTTTGAGGCTAAAAATTCTCATAAAACATGATCTCTATCATTTAATTTATAAGAGTCAATTATCGAATCAGATGACGGCTGTTGATTGTATTCATTGAGATGATAGAGATTTAGTTTTTTTGCCAATCTTTGGCCTCAAAAATCTTTCTAGTGGTCCTCAAATCAATCGGCTCAGATAGGGTTCCATGTGGTGCAAATCCTAAAAATTAGTCTTTTAAGCATGTGCCATGATGCAAATGTCTTGTGCAAGTTTTAGCTTCCTTTGAAACATGGATCAAAATTTCAAAATTTCGGTCGAAATGTTTCGGTTTTGAGCATGGCCGAAACGAAATTGAAATCCAAAACTTTGGATTTCGGTTTCGATTTCAGTTCGGTCATGCCCAAAACCGAAATTCAACCGAAAACTTTGATCCTTGCTTTAAATTGGCACATTGCTTTTATCTACATTGAAACCAAGTAGGGCTCTCAATGGGCCCAGTTAGGGCCAGCTAGGGTTCAACCCCGCTCAACCCTACTCGGGCCAGGTTCCTAATTGTTTTAGTCCGGCTCTAACTTTAGCTGCGATGTACTCAGCCCAACCTGACTCATAGCGGGCTGGGTCGGGCTTAATTTTTTTTTGTAAAATAAATTTCAAATCAATTTGAAAGAGAAAGTTTAACAAAGTGAAAGGCATGCTTCGAGCTGGACTTGAGATAGGAGAGATTGCCATAAAATGAAAAACATATTTTAGAGTTTTATTAATGAAGCTTGTACCGATTTGGATTGCAAGTGAATTTTTACTACAATGTCGTTGATGATTTTAAACCATTCAATGGTTTAATCTCAAGGCATTTAAATAACATGCTCATTATATATATATATATATATATATATATATATATATATATATATATATATATATATATATATATATATATATATACACACTTAATTCTTTATTTTTTACTTGGGCCAAGTGCAGGCCGGGTGTTGGAACGACGAACCCAAGCCCAGCCCGAATCAATCAGGGTCACCACTTGATTAGCCCGACCGCGTACCGGGTTGGCTTCACAAAATATATTGTTATTTCCGGGCCGGGTGAGGGCCAAAATCTATGCTGGCCCGGGCCATTGAGAGCCCTACTTCCAAGCATACCAAACGGCTCATGTCAAACAATGAGATGATGCTTCTGATCAGCCGGACTGTAAAGTTCATGGAGATCCGTGCTGCCACTTCCAAGTCCACAGAACATGCGGTTGACATTGAAACAATTCATTGTCTACACTGAGCCGTCGCTCATTGTAACAAATTCTAATTGGATGTGGGGTCTACGGTCAGCTCTTACCAGCTCACCTTTAAACCATAGGGATAATGGCTCCCGAGCCACATTTAAACACCAAATGGTATTTAAATGATCTTTCACCATTAAAATATTATTTTTTATCTCAGTCCATTGAAGTGTGATTTATCATTACATCATATGGCACTCATCTATAATCAATCTAAATTGCCCAAGTGGTAATCTATGATACGGGGTTGACGAGCCAAAAATAGGATGGGAGATTATAATGTTGTGGATGTATGATCCTTTTTTTTCGATAAAAAAAAAGTGACAATCTATCATTGGAACATGTCTCAGGCCAATGAAATGTGTCGAAAAGTGGATGTAAACCATCTGATTGACAAATTTTAATATTAGCCATTAAAACAAAAAATAACAGTTGATATTATAGTCAATAGATTGGATGGTTTAAATCTCCCTAAAATACTATTTTTGGGTATGTAGCACTTCAATCTAAGATCTATTACATCAAGGGTTTGGATCACCCATCTTTTAAACCATTGACAGTGTAAGATCATTTAAAATCCATTTTAATTTTTTAAAAGAAGGTCAGGGGAACATGGGGCCATGCATGATGCCTCATCAATAAATATTTAAAAATATATATAGATATTCGTCGGTTACATGGATAATTAATTGGATGATTAATCACTAACCGTTATGTGATTAATAAGGGCCCTTTCCGCTTCAGCTTTAATAGGCAAAGGTGAACCATCTATATAATGGGATTGGTGGACCCACGTGTGAAAAAGGGGTTTAATGGTGACAATTATGGATCAAGATGGTCGGAAGAAAACCAAAGTTTAAGGCGATCACTTGCCTCACGGGATTGGTCAAGTGATGGTAAGAGATTGATCAACGGTTCAGATTTTATTGAGCCAACTAATTAAGACCCTCATTCGCATGTTTTTCAATAGAATTATTACCAATTGACGTTTAGTCACTAGGTGTATTTGCCAAACTAGAATGCCATGTGTACTAGGGGTGTATTCTGTTTAGTTTGGTTGATTTTAGACTAAAATCACAAACCAAAGCGATTCTAATCAACTTCTAAATGTTCAAACCAAATCAAATCGTACAATTATTGAACTAAACCAACCCGATTCGATTTGGTTTCAGTTTTCCTATAGGTTCTTCTTGCATATAAAATTTTTCTCAATTTCTCAACCTGTTTTACTATTTTCAACGACTTGTGAGATTTGAGCCTTAAGGTTGTGAAACAATACTTACAATCGATTTGGGCTGGCCGATTTCGACTTGAAAAGGCCCGGAACTGAAACCAAAACAAGACTGGCTCGTGATCGCCAGGGACATATCCTCTAGAGGAACAGCTTGCCCTCTAGGGTCTTAGAAAAGAGAAAATAACTATTTTGCCCTTCAAATGACAATTCAAACATCATGGTTCATGTCTCCAACTTTTCTAGATGTTACCTAGTTGCCCTCTAGGGTCTTAGAAAAAAGATAATAACTATTTTGCCCTTCAAATGACAATTCAAACATTATGATTCATGTCTCCAACTTTTCTAGATGATACCTAATTGATGTCATGGCGCATATATATATATATATATATGCTCCTTATTATGTTATTGGGTGTCACATGGCAGCAAATAAATGTGAAGTTAGATAAATTACCCTTATAATTAGAAGTTGGAACCACTCACTTATAGCTGACATCTTGACACTGACCTTGGGAGCATTGAAATCCGTTGAAGCCACCTTTAATGGATTGGATGGCTAAAATGCACTTCATAATTTCATGATCACTTATGTGAATCCCATGATTTTATTTTTATTATTTATATGATGTCAAAACGTATAAACAATTAGGATGTGCCTCTTATATATATATATATATATATATATATATATATATATAGAAAATGGATCCCTTGTTCTCCGGTCATTGTCTTTCAACCTTTTATATGGAGTTTTACTTGGCATCCAAAATATTGTTTCGATGTCACGTGGACCTTGGGTGCATTGTTTAGATCATCTTTAAAAAAAAATATTAAAAACTCATCTCCACTATGTGTTTTTTGAATCGTGAAATGTGGACCAATAAAATCCATCAAACTTTGACTTATGGGTTAAAAATTTTTTTCCCAATTTTTTATTTTTAATATTGATTTAAATTATCCACCTGTACTCTACGTAACACCCTAAAAATATTTTGAGTGCTACGTGGAGCTCCACACGAATCTTGGAAGATGATCACCATCCTCCTTCGAAGGACCTAACAGGCTCCATATATATATAGCCGTACTTGGAGAGTAAATCTCATACAAACGCATCCACCCAACAACCCTTACCTTATAATATAACAGAGTTAAGTATAGAATCCATTACCTCAACCCTCACACGGGAGAGGGAGGAAACAAACTTAGCTACCACTCAATCAGTCCCATTTCTAATTGTATTGAGGGATCCGATGGTGTCAGATGTGCTAGCCTTATTGCATGTATTAGAGAGAGAAAACAGGATGCTAACATAAAGTAGTAGATCAACAAAGTTTAGATGCAATCTTGAGAGCACTTCACCCTTTTCAGATAATTTAATTGTGGAAAACAATTCCTTTTAGGGGGACTGGTATTTGCAACCAAGGTTTTGATGTTGACTGCCTTGAATCAGTTAGAGATTGTTTTTCGGCCCGATCTTTCATACAACTAGTCTTTATATCATGGCTCACCTATCGGACAGTCAGGTATTGATTCCACGTAGCACACATCCCTAAAAGTGACCGAAGAACCCCTTCTCCTAGTACACCCATGATCAATCTCATTTTTGGAGACGTGTGCCACTTGTAATCAACGTCTAATAGTTGAGCCATGATCTAAAGATTATTCTGTGGAAGATTGGGATGAAAAATAATCTCCATCATCTAATCTAAAGCACTCTTGTGTGCGAAAACCTTGATTGTAGAGGCATAATCTTTAGTTGCAAATATCGATATTCTTTTTTTTTTATCAATTAATTTTAAGTTGAACAAATATTAGGTGTTGTCCCTCAAATACAGATGTCAATATTAGTTAGATATACACCACAAAAAATAAGTTAAAAGGTTATATTTTCGGCTTTTGACTCGTTCCGGAGATAGGCTACCGATCAGACGGTTGAAATAGATGGTGCAAAGGGGCTGTAAACGTGTCGGATTGGTGTCAACCTGATTACATGATTACATCAACACTAATCATCCCACCCTGACCTGATTATGAAAATTTCTGAGTGAAGGTGGGTTTGGAATAGGGTTGTCAACAGGTAAAGTTGACCCAATCAAGGTATCAAATATCGGCCGATACCGATACGTATCAACGATACGTATTGGTTTTTCGGAATACCGATACGTATGTATCTAACTTTGTATCAGTATCTGCCGATACGTACCCGGTATCGAACGATACCTAGTTATATTTTTTATTTTTTTTAAATAGGCCGAGACCTATCAGTATCGGTCCTCCAAGGGTCAAAAAACCTGACAGATAAAATTTTAAAATAGGAATTTTTTATCAGGTTGGGTCGGGTTTTTGGGTCCGGCGCTGGGTCGGGCAGCCAAAATTTTGACCCGACTTGACCCGTTGACAGCCCTAGGCATGAAGCGCCTGACTCGACCTTTAGATCAAGTCAAGTTGGGTCACTTTGGGTAAAAATCGGGTTCGGTCGGTTCAGTCCAATCCGACCCGATGTTAATTCGCTCACTCACCAAGGAATCGCAAATTGAATACAACGAATCGAATTCTGCATCACAAGCAAATTGTCGGATTAATCCAATGCTATTGGATTCATTTTAAATTTTGAAAGCATAAATAGATGATTTGATCTTAAGATTTTATGTAATCAATAAAAAATTTAAAACTCATCCTATCCCAGCAAATTGGATTCATTTAAAAATAGCGAATTGCAAACCCAAATTCGAATTAAGCGAATTAGCGAACTAAATAACTATGACCCGGCCTGATAATTTCATATAAATTCAAAGTAAATTTACAATAATAATAATTCTCTTTCTCAAAATAATGTCAATTTCATACCCATTTCAAACATTTCTAATAGAGGAAAGTTTATAAAATATTTACTTAAACGGCTATCCATCTTATTTACCAAAATAGGAAGTATGTGTTTTAGATATCTTTTTCAGTAATTTTTTTTATATAAAACCCCATATGGTTATTAATTTTAAAATGGTATAAAATAATAATTATTTTGTATATTGGTTTTCTGTTTGGTCTAGTGCCCTGAAATCAAGGACAAAAGTTGAATCAAGTGCGGTTTGGGGGTCGGGTTGGGTCGAGTTTTCAGGTCATGTTGGGCACATGCACCTGACTCATCAGGTCGGGTAAGGCATATACCATTGATTTGTTAGGCCACCAAAATTTTGGCCTAACCAGACCCATTGAGAGCATTTCCAACATAAACCCAAGGTGTCAAAATCGGTATCAGCCTTAGGTATCGGTCCAAGGACGGGATCGATATGACTTGGTCGATACCGATATGTATCGGCCTATTTTAAAAAAATATCAGTATCAGCCGATACCGATATGTATCAACCTATTTTAAAAAAAAGAAAAGAAAATAGGGGTATCGGCTGATACTGATACCGGTTGAGATATCGATACATATCGGTTTGCCGAGAAACCGATACGTATCGGTATCGGCCGATTTTTGATACCATGCCTAAACCGACCATCTGAATCTAAATTTTGCAAATACACATCCGATTGGTGAACTTTAATATTAGCCATTAAAATAAAATTAATGGTCAATATTATAATCCACAGATCGGATGGTTCAAATCTCCCTGATATATTATTTTTGGGCATATTTCACTTCAATCTATGATCAATGATCAATCACTTTGACGGTATAGATCACCCGCATCTTGAACCATTTAGGGTGTAAGATCATTTCAACACCATCTTGGTGTTTAAATGCCGGTTAGGAGAGTCGGGTCCTTTCTTTATGAGATAATGGACCGACATTTAAACGCCAAAATGGTGTTTAAATGATCTACCATGGAAGTAGACTTTTTATCTCACACCATTAAAAGATAAAAAGTGTGATTTATCATTATGTCATGTGGCACACATCTATGATCAATTCTACATTGTCCAAGTGACAATCTATGATTGGAACATGTCAGAGCCCAAAGAAACATGCCCATAACTGAATGTGAACCATCTGATTGATGAATTTTAATATCAGCCATTAAAAGTAAAAAAAAAAAAACGGTTGATATTATAGTTATCGGATCAGACAATTTAAATCTCCCTAAAACACCTTCTTTTGGCCTTCATGCACTTTAATCTGTGGTTGATCACTTTGACGGTACATATCGAGGATCAAAATTTTGGGTTGAATTTTGGTTTTGGGCATGACCGAAACCTCCCATACATTTATTACCGATAATTTGGATTTCAGTTTCGGTTTTGGGCATCTCAGAAATCCAAACGTTTCGGCCGAAATTTTGATCTATTGTACAGATCACCCACACTTTAACCATTGATGATCAGGTCCTTTCTCTATCCTATGGAGAAGAAAGGGGTTGCTGAGTTGAAAGTTGTTTTATACATTTAGAGAGGTGGTTTAAGTTGTTTCTCTAGTTGTGGTGACCGGGGACTGGGGACTGTGGCCTTGGTGAGTATTATATAGGTTGAAGATAGGTGTGTGTGTATTAAAATGGAAAAAGTGAAAAGGAGATATGGCTCTGTCTTTTTCAATTTGGTAGTGGATGTAGTCAAATCACCTCACAAACAATCTATGTTTTTTTAACCTAATGGGAATATTTATGGCGCCTTTTTTCGGGCACCTCGCATAAGAGTTGAGCAATCCTACAATCTCAGCTACTTGGCAGCGTCACATGAAACAATTGTTAATTGCCTTCAATCAGATAAATGGAGATTGTTTTTCATTCGAATCTTCCACACTACGTATCTTGAGATCACGGTGCACCTATCAGACGATCAAATTTTGATTCCAAGTGACGCACATCCCAAACTGTGATCGTGATCATTAGTGTGCCTCTCAGACGATCACTTTTGAGATGTGTGACACGAGGAGTGAACACGTGACCGTCTGATTGGTGCACCATGATCTCAAGATCTATTGTGTGGAAGAATGGGATGAAAACAATCTCCATCGTCTGATTCAAGGCACTCAACAATTTTTTATGATGAGAAACCATGTGTTCTTCACACGTTTAACGGGTGCAAATAACGCCACCCAAATACTAATTGAGAATTTGAACCAAGGATCAAAATATCGGTTTCAGGGGGCTTGATTGAAACAAAAAATTTGACCAAAATTTCGAAGGCCAAGCCGAAATTTCGGTGCCCAAATTTTTATTTTTTTTCCTTCAAAACTCAAAATATTGAGACTTCAAATTATCGGTTGATAATTTGAAGTCTCGACATTTTGGGCGAAATTTTGGAGATTTCGTTTCGGTTGGGTCCGAAACCGATGCGTTTCGGCCGAAATTTTGATCCATGATTTGAATTATTGCATCTACACACCCCAATAAATCTAGGGTACCGGTATCTGCAACTGAAGATTCGATCTCTATAGTTTAGGGTTTCCATCGTTAACGGCATTTATTGCTTGGAATCAAACGATGGAGATTGTTATTCATCAAAGTATTTCACACAATAGATCTTAAGGTCATGCTACACTCATGAGACGGCCAGATGTTGATTCGACGTGCCACACATTCCCAAAAGTTATGAAGAATCCTTCTCAGGATACGCCCATGATCACAATCACTTTTGGAGATATGTGACACATGAAATCAACATCTGATCATCTGATGGTTGGGTCATGATCTCAAGATCTATTGTGTGAAAAATTGGGATAAAAAGTGATCTCCATCGTCCAATTCTAACTTTCTAAGCAGCCAACGTTTTTTAGAGTGGAAATCTAGGGAGTGGAGACCACATCTTCAGTTGCAAATACTGGTACTCTAAATACCTGGTTGTGCCTGACCAAGTAAAACAAGCCACACAAATAAGTACATCTTAGGGCCTACCTATGGCTAAGGTTAGGCCTGTCAATTGGACCTTCTGGCCCAACGGGAAAAATAAGAACAGTTGGGACTTGGGTTTCAGTATTGGAGGGTCAGTTTGGGCTAAACAACTCTAAGCTCTCCCCAACAGAAAATTGATTAATCTACATAATATTATATATAAATATATTTGTATGTCTGATAATTAAATATATTTTAGTTTGCATGAATATATGTAATTTTATGAACTTACACTAAAATATTATTTCATGACGTTCCCATAGTTTTTAAAGTAAAATATAGGAGAAATTAGCAAAAATCTCCAAAATCTAAACGTCTTATACTATTATGCTAAAAACAAATCTTTTAGGAAAAAGAGTTTTTACATGTTTTTAAAGCTCAAAGATCCGTGTGATGTAAAATACACAAATATTAGATTACAACTTTACCCTTCTTTCTCCTCAAAACCTTCAAACTTGTTTTCTTGCCGTAGTTCTTTTCCAGTGAGCTTTCTCTCTGGAACTGTTTTGCTAATCGGGGATAAAACTGTCGAGACTTTTCTTGCCTCCGCCATCCATGGATAAAACGCGATCGCGTTGTTTGAGATGATGGCGAGCGAGCAGGAATGTCACCCCAAACACCAAACCCCAACCCCGAGTCTCCCCCCGCACGGAATGGTTCAACAGTTTGTGGTTCACCGTCAGATCGTCTTGTTGATAATTTCTTATCTCTTGATCATGATTCTGATTTTGAATCTTAGAGTTGCAGGTTTAATGGTGTACACCACTCGAAGCGCACATAGTTTGTGGGTCCATCGTCAGATCTTCTTGTTGATCATTTCCTATCTCTTGATCATGATTCTAATTTTGAATCTTAGAGTTGCAGGTTTAATGATATACACCACTCGAAATCAGTTACAAATATTTGTTAATAAATTGTCATCGTTTTATTTGTTGTAAACAGATCTCAAAGTTGGATAAAACTCGGGAGTTGTATAATGACATGCAAAAAAAACTCGGAATTGCAAATTTAACGGCGGGAATTTTTTTAATCTGAAACCCACCAAGAAACTTATTATGGATGGCGGAGGTGAGAAAAGCGCCGGTAGTTTTATCCCCATTAGCAAAACAGGTTTGGGAGAGAAGAAAGGTAAAGTTGTAATCTCACATTTAGATATTTTACATTACAAGGATTTCTAAATTTTAAAAAAATATAAAAACCCTTTTTTCCTAAAAGGTTTACTTTTTGTATAATAAGCTGAAACGATTGGATTTGGAGGATGTTATTCTAAAGTCTCCTAAAATATAATTATATGAACTTGTAGAAATATATTTATATATTACTATAATATTAGGCCTAAAAGGAATCATTGCTTGGTGCGATGGTAGAAAGCTTTGCCTATTATGTATGAAGATGCAACCTCGCTTCCGATGTGTGTATAAAGCAAAAGATTAGTTTTGTATCCCATCCCCCCTCCAAGTAGGTCGTATGTATGAAGCTAGCACTTGGTAATGGCCATACAAAAATAGGCCTGAACCTTGCCCTAGAGGGTATAGTACTGCCGCAGTGGGCTAGGGCTTGTGCTCGGGTAGGCTCTAGCCTATCCCAGGCCCACCGACAACCCCGGTTAAGGGTGCAATGAAGTCGAGGCGGTTTCTAACCCAACTCTTTTATGGTGTAAAGATTTTTAGCCCAAGCTAAGCCCATTTACTATTTGGGTCTTGAAATCGGGCTCCACTTTAGTCCATTTATGCGGAAATGGATCGGGCTTCATGGGGGCTACACAGAAAATGGTTAGCACCTAAGGCTAAGCCCAGCCCATTAATTAATCAAGTCTGGATTTCTCGCCTTCAAAGGTCTATAAAACTAAACCTAAAGGGGTTTGATTTGATGGCCAGGTACCTGTCTCAGGAAGCAGCCTTGAGCTCAAATACCCCTAGAGGTCACTGTAGGCATTTATAACCCGTGCTAACTTGGGACGCGCACATGCCTTGGATTAGCTGGATCCTCTACGAGACTCGGACTCCCAGATTATCGATTTTTTTTTTCCGTGACACTCAAATATGGGTGTAGAGAGGTGGTCCAATGGCCCACGGGCTCGGCCCAGCCCGGCGAATTGAACCTTAGCCATGGATGAAGTTAGCAAAATTGGTTAACAACCAACATTCCTACATAAAATGGCTATTTAACATAGTTGCTGATGTATCATATCCTGCCAATAACAGCTTATAACCACCAACATTCCTGCATATTTTTAAAATGGTTTAGGAAAGGGGAACATCAACATGTGATGGGGCCATATCTAAACTGTTTATATTTGCTTTATCATTGGTTGATAATAGGGAGCACCCCATTTGCGTTTCAACCCCTTCCATGAGACACGTGGCCCCATGGATGTGTGGTACCTTACAACAAGGGTCCATATAGCAAAGATTCCCTGAAATTTAGGGTTTGTTAATCAGTGTTACATGTTGTAATAACTTTTATAATTAGTGTTTTTAAAATTAGACCGGACCGGGCGGTTCGACTGGTTTAACCAGGAACCGACGGAGGATGCGGTCCGGTTTGGCGTTGATGCTGATTGTCTCTGTGAACCGTAGTAAATCGGTGAACTGTTCGGTTTAACCAGTGAACTGTTTGAATTTGATCGGGCTGTTGAACCGGATGCCCTTAGCACCAGTACAGACCGTAGTATAATATTTAGCGCCAAAAAATTAGGGTAAAGAATATAGAGATTACTCATAATGAAATGTGAGCGATTTGAGGCCTAAAAAGTCGATAAACAATCTAATAAAGATTACTAAACTAGTCTCTTTTACGGTTTGAATTCGGATTTGGTTTTAAAAAATTAATTTTAATTAATCAATTTTGTTAATGACGTCACGGTTCAACCACGGTCTGACCACGGTTGAACCAATTTGAACCGAACCAATCCCTTTTACGGTTCGAGCTCCGGTTCAATTTTAAAAACATTGTTTATAATAATCAGCAGTAAGAGATCTTTCTAGCACAACTTAATCTTGGGGGGCACCCACAAAGAAAACCTATTGATTGCTTTGAATCAGACGACATGGAAACCGGTTTTTGTCCCAATCTTCCACAAAATGTATATTGAGATCATGGGTATACTATCATACGGTCAATTTTTTATTTTGGTCTGATACACACGCAACAAAAGGTGACTTTAATATCAGGTGACTCTCATCATGCTCAAACCTGATTTAAGGTCACTTTTTTTGGGATGTGTGCCGTTTAAATTAAAAAATTGACCGTCTAATAGGTATGCCCATGAATTCAAGATATATGTGTTGAAGATTGGGAGGGAAACCGATCTCCATCTTTTGACTCAAAGCAGTCAATGAGTGTCTAATATTCTGTGGGTGAATGTGCAAAACGCAAGTCATTGAAATTGCATCACCAAAACATGGTTGGGATCATTATAGGACTCACAAAAAATGACCTTGCTTTCTTTTGGGGCTAAAATATTGTTAGATCCCGTGAAATCTGAATCATTGATCGATCACCTATCGTGACTTGGTTGCGGAGGGAGGTGTAGCGAGGCTGTCAATCGCATTGGCTTTTTACCTTTGGATCCTCTTTTAATGGTTTCGCTCCACCATACCACTATTTTTCAAATATTTGTAATTCTTATATATAGACTGTTCGAATATGCCTATTAGTATTTAAACAAAAACAAACGGCTCTCTTCAATAACATAACGGTCAGTAATTAATCACAATTGATTACTCATTATAACCGATTAGTAATCAATAAGAATTTGATCTCCATTGATGAGGTCTCATGATCAAATGTACCAATTTCAGTCATTTGACATGGATATATATGCTCTAAGGTTCAAAAATTCGGATTTCGTTTCGGTTTCGAGTTGAACCGAAACTAATTGAAATTATGGGTTTTTATTTTGGTTTCGGTGGGGACCGAAACCGAAACATTTCGACCTAAATCTTCCAATTTCAACTGAAATTTTGAACTATGATCTGCCCTAATTTGCAAACAAGATGATTCAAGTTACCATCGATGGGAGCCAGAAGCATCATCACTTATGAAGCACCTTTTAGTCACATAATCTTATTGATTGACGATAACAGATATTATAGGCTTCAAAATCCATTTAAGTCAAGAAATTGAATAAAAATCTCTTCATAAGATCACACTGTTATCACGGATTTCAAAGCAAGTGCCGTATGTGCTGTCGAAAATGGGTACAGATGGGGATAGTGATGAGCCAAATCCATCCACCAGGTCATAAATGCATGACAAAGTGTGTCCCTTGCCTACCAGACTTCAAAGCGACTTCCCCTACACTAACAGTTGCCATTTCACTTAAAGCTCTAGTGGAACGTGTTCTGTAGTGTGACGTAACGGCGACACATACACTTTGTTGATGTTGATGTTCGACGTCTGATCTATTCTTCTACCTCCAAACAACGATACTATGCGCTTTACAAAATAATAATATAATATATATATATATATATACACCTGGGCATAAAAATATTTCTACGCTAATTAATATAATTACGCCTTTTTTGTTAAATGATGGATAACATTAGGCCCACTATATTAAGTAGAATTACACTTTTAAAAGTTAAATACACATTTAAGAAAATGTTAGACTTACATTTTCATATATAGTTTACTCAAAAAATATGACGCCCGACAACAAAGTGCTAGTACCTCAGGAGTAAAGTATCAACAACCCGAAACGAAGCATCGATGCCCCTAAAACGAAGTGCCGGTCTCTCTAAAACGAAACGTCGGCGCTTCGTTTGGAGGCGCCAACGCTTCGAAAAAAATAAGATAAAAATTATTAAAGAGATGGCGCCCCTAAAATGAAGCACCGTGTGACGGCGGAATACAGCGTGGCTACCTGAGCCTTCTACATCAACCACTCGTTATCCTTGGTACCGGGACGGCACGCGATGTGATTTCAGCAGGACATGCAACATCTTGGTGTCAGGGGCACGCGATGTGGTCTCAAGAGGGCACGCGACATCTTGGTGCTAGGGTGACACAACATATGGTGCCAAAAGAGCATGCAACATTTGGCCATAAGGGTCTCGCGACATAGTCGCACCACAGTCGTTAGACGGTCGCATGGGAGGACAATGCGGGGAGTTATGTGCGTGATGGTTGGAGACTTGACACTGTGTGCCACAGGTAGAAGGGGTGTGTCATGGGAGCATGTAAAACCAATATGTTGAGGTCCTCTGATTGTTTACCCATAGATGGTGTTTAGACCATCTATGTGAGATAGGTGTTGGATGAATATCTTTTACCCACATGGGACCTTGCGTCGTCAGAGAGGGCGCAAGTGTCTTCTAGGCCTGAAAGGGTGGGCCTACGACGTCGACGTAGCGATGTCGTGTGACACCCAAGGTAAGATTGAAGTATTGTCTCGGACTACGTGTCGCGATGCATACAGCTGGACAACTTCACGAGGACACTTGAGGGCTGCGTGAGATTTTGTGGAGCACGACAGCATGAGAGCCAGGTTGGGACGTGTGCTAGTAACTCGTAACGCACACGAGGTGAGCTTGATTCGGTATGTTGATAGAACATGTTGGTATGAGACGGCATGAGACGCGATATGCCCTTACTGTTGCGAAGCGAGATATTTGTACAAGGCACACAAGAGTTAAGTTTGAGCAGGCCAAACATTACATGAATGTGCAATTAGGCGTGTCGTAAGAGGCACAATGCATCAGGATGGTAGGCCTTGGAAAGAAGGTAACTATGATCGAGAGTTCCCGTCCTCTAGGCAGGTGGTATCAGAGTTTGATGGAAAGATTGGTTGACTTTGTTACACGCCGCAGCGAGGCATTGTTCAAGTGTATTGGCGCGTCGGAGAGCGCCCTCGTGACAGATGGTATCAAAGCCAAATTCGATCCGAAAGGGATTATGCTGATGAGTTGTTTGGTGCTAGGGGGGCACGCGATGTGGTGCCAAGAGGGCACGCGACATCTCCGAGCTAGTTAAAAGGTGAAGACCTATGAACTAGGGTGAACCAAAGGAAAACTTTAAAACAGAGGGGTGAAGGCAAGGTCGAGGCACCGAGGTGTTGCAAAAGCTGAATTTGGGTAGTGAAGACTAAGAGTTCAGGGACTGTAGCATTGAGTGAGGCCACATTCAAAGTTAAGAAGTGTCTTCGCGTCAATGAGGACGTTGACGATTTTGAGTGGAGGAGGATGTGACAAGAGAACGTAGCGTGGCTACCCGAGCCTTTTACATTAACCACTCGTTACCCTTGGTGCCGAGGGCACGCGATGTGGTGTCAAGAAGGCACATGACATCTTGGTGCTAGGGCGGCACGACATGTGGTGCCAGGAGTACATGCGATATGAGGCCATAAGGGCCTCACGATGTGGTCGCACTGCGGTCGCCACACGGTCGCATGGGAGGACGATGCGTGGAATCATGGACGTGATGGTTGGGGACTTGACACTGTATGCCATGGGCACGAGGTGTGTGTCATGAGGGTATGTCAAACCAATACGTTTGAGGTTCTCTGATTGTTTATTCATAGATGGTGTTTGGGCCATCTATGTGGGAGAGGTGTTGGATGAATGCCTTCCACCCACGCGGAGCCTACCTTCGCCAGAGGAGGTGTAAGTGTCTCCTAGGTCTGAAAGGGTGGGCAGGCCTAGAACGTTGACGTAGCGATGTCATGTGACACTCAAGGTGAGGTTGAAATATGGCCTCAGATTATGCGTCGCGGTGCATACAGCTAAGCAACTTCACGAGGGCACTTGAGAGCAGCGTGAGACTCTGTGGGGCACGACAATATGAGGGCTAGGTTAGGACGTGTGCTAGTAACTCGGAACGCATACAAGGTGAGCTTGGGTCGGTATATTGCCAGGACATGTTGGTATGAGATGGCATGAGGCGCAACATGCCCTTACTGTTGCGAAGCGAAGTACTTGTGCATAACACACAAGAGTGAAGCTTGAACAGACCAAGCATGACACGAATGTGTAATTGGGTTTGTCATAAGGGACACGATGCATTGGGATGGTAGGCCTTGAAAAGAAGGTAACGATTATCGGGAGTTCCCGTCCTTTAGGCGTGTGGTATCAGAGTCTGATGGAGAGATTGGTTGGCTTCGTTACATGTTGCAGCGAGACACTGTGCTGGTGTGTTGGCGCATTGGAGCGCTCCCCCGTGACAACTGACACTTCGTTTAGGGGCGCTGGCGCTTTCATAAATAAATAAATAAAATAATTGAAGCGTCGATGCTTTCATAAATAAATAAATAAAATAATTGAAGCACCGACGCCCTAAACAAAGCGTCAACGCTTCATTTAGGGGCGCTGGCGCTTTCATTAAAAAAAAAAAAAACGAAGCGCCGTTGCCCCTAAAAGAAGGTGTCGACGTTTCTCTGTAGAGGTACTAGCGCTTCGCTACCGGACGCTCATATTTTTTGAGTAAAATATACCTGAAAAAATAAATCTGACACTTTCTTAAAAAAAGAGAGGAAAGAGAGAAAAGAAAGAGACTTCTAAAAAAGTCAAGAATGACGCATGAAAATGAATATAACTAACTTTTAAAATATTTTAAAAGTTTAACTCTAGTTAGTAAAGTGAGCCCCATGCCACCCATCACTTCACAAAAGAGACGTTATGTATCGCGCTCATATCAATTAGCGTAAAGATATCTCTACGCGCATTTTCCCTTTTGCCTATATATATGTATATATATATATATATATATATATATATATATATATATATATATTGAGAGAGAGAGAGAGAGAGAGTCCTCGCCTCAACGCTTGGCGTTGAATGCTAAGTGGCATGTGATCTAAAAAAAACTCATTTTCTGTTCTTGTGCCACGTGCATGTGATAACAAAAATTGGCATTAAAAAATATGGTCAAATATTATGTTCCGTTCTGGCATACTTGGTGTGTTGATTTTGTTCCAACTTTGACCACATTTTGAGCCTTTAAATTCATCCACATATTCTTTAACCCATTGATTGAGGTCATTTTTTGTCCCAATCATTCACATTAGGGATCTTGAGATCATAGGAGTACTTTCAAACGATCATTTTTTTATTTCACATAGCACACATCTAAGAAGTCGTGACCTACACATCGTGTGAAACTCATCACGCTTAAATCTGATTTAAGGTCACTTTTTTCGAACATGTGCCACATGAAATAATAACACCGACCAATTGATGGTACACTGTGGTTTAAAAATTCATGGCATGAAACAGTGGGATGAAAAATAATCTCCATTATTTGATTTGAAGCAGTCAATGAATTTCAGAGTCGATGACCTCAAAGATTTGGTGGGTGAACTTAGAGTCACTTGTATGTAGAATGGGTAAGGGCTCCTCAAAGATTTGGTGGGTGAACTTAGAGTCACTTGTATGTAGAATGGGTAAAGGCTCCTCACTGACATTTAAACACCAAAATAGTGTTTAAATGATCTTACCCTATTGAAATGTGTGATTATAAAAATTATAATTTTATCTCACACTATTAATGAGTGATTTATGCTTATGCATGTGGCACACATATGTGACCAATCTAAATTGTCCAAGTGGAAATGCACCATTGGAATATATCTTGGTCTAAAGAAATATGCTTACAAGTGAATTTGAATCATCCGATTTATAAACTTTAATACCGGCCATTTGAACTAAGAATAATGGTTGATATAAAAATCAACAGAAAGGATTGCTTAAATCTCCCAAAACACCAATTTTGGGCCGGTTGCACTTCAATCTATGATATATTGATATAAAAATCAATAGAAAGGATTGCTTAAATCTCCCAAAACACCAATTTTGGGCTGGTTGCACTTCAATTTATGATATATCGATATAAAAATCAATAGAAAGGATTGCTTAAATCTCCCAAAACACTAATTTTCTGTCGGTTGCACTTCAATCTATGATATATCTTTTTGACGGTACAGATCACCCACACCTTAAACCCTTGATGGTGTAGGATCATTTAAACCCTGTGTTGGTGTTAATTAAGGGCCAAGAAAGTCAGATCCATGTAAAAGATGAATAGATGATCCTACAAAGGAGTTAAAAGGCTTGGGCTGTCAAGAGTGAAAAAGTGGGTTTTGAGTCTTGGATAGAAGTCACTTTGTGTATAAAAAGCGAGAGGGTAGATTTGTATCCCGTCCACCTCTAAGCACCCGATACGTGTGGACCGGCACTAAGTAATGGCCTTTTATAAAGGATATGAATTGGGGTTTATCATACAATAAAGAAAGCGTTAAATCTCGGGATTGGTACAGGTACCGGTACCATTCATAGCTGGTACAGTACAAAACCATTTGTACCGGTTGGTACGGACCGCGTGATGTGTTGATTAGGATATGAATTAGGTTTAAGGGTTGGTATTAGATTGGGTTGTCAATGGGTCGGGTCGGGCCAATCCTTTGGGCTGATATGTTGATTATATGATGGTCCTGACCTAACTTGAGCCGAGGGGCCAGTTTACAAATCGGGTCGGGCCGGTTGGGGGTCTGGTCACTACCCCTACATTGCCCCTTGATATACGATGGTCCTGACCTAATCCGAGCCGACAGATCCAATTTTCAAATTGAGTTGGGCCAGTTGGGGGTCTGGTTACCACTCCTACCCTGCGCCTTGATATATGATGGTCCTGACTTAACCCGAACCGATGGGTCCAGTTTACAAATTGGGTGTCGGGCCGGATGGGGGTCTGTCACCATTCCTACCATGCCCCTTGATATATGATGGTCTTGACCTAACCCGAGTCGACGGGTCAATTTTACAAATTGGGTGTCGGACCGGTTCACCACCCCTACCCTGCCCCCCTGATAACCCTAAAATTAAAGGTAAGTTTAATATAATGAGTTGGCATTAGGTGTCGGGGTCATTAATAGTTGAACGCATATCCCGTGAGTCGTCCACAAGGTTGCAAGTTCGAGCCCAACTTACCCATTAAAAAACATGTGTAGTGACCCCAACTCAAAAGTAGCTTTGATCAATCTTATCAAAAAAATAATTCAAGCAATTCAAAAAAAGTAGCTTTGATCAAGAAATTCAAGCCATCCGATCGATGCAAACAGTTAAACTCAATACATACTGACCTTTGGCTTTATTAATATCGATTGATATTTTATGAAATTTGACAGGCTGATCGCATTTTTTTAGCCACATGGCAAGCCTTCCACGTCGGCAATAGTGATTGATGTACAATTGTGCCAAGTGTATGTTGTAGATGGCCCTAACACTATCCTCGGTGCTCGGGCCCAATCACCTGGTACCAACTCTCGTACTAGGGGGAGTTTTAGTGGTCCTATATTGGGAAGAATTTTGAGGCTCATAAATGAGGCTTGAAAGGTAGGCATGATAAATTAAAGACTACGCTTAAATTCACTCACCAAATCTTTTTGAGCCGACAACACGCTCTGGAACATATTAGTTATATTAAATTGGACGATAGAAATTATTTATCACTCCAATCTTTCACATAATAGATCTTGAGAATATAGTCATACCATTAGACGGTCATTTTTTTATTTTATGTGATACATGTCCAAAAAAGTGATCTTAAAATCAATTTTGAGCGTGCATATAATGTTAAGGTCGCTTTTCTTAAATGCCTATCACGAGAAATGAAATACTGGCTATTTGACGGTAGGCTCATAATCTCAAGATCCATTATGTGAAAAATTGGGAAGATAAACGATTTCTATCATCTAATTCTACCAAGTTAATGTCTTTTAGTGTGGATGAACTCAAAGATTCGGTGAGTGAATTTAAAGCACTCTAAATTAAAGGGTTATTATTTTTTGGAATTACTAACTCATGTGAGCAATTATAAGATTACCTAGATTATGAATAGCCTTTAAGCCATTGAAACTAATCAAAATCTGGCTTTCACAAATTTTCGGACCAAAACGTATGTTAAGTTTTTATTGTGGGTGACTTTTGTAAGAATTAATTATTTAAAGGAAGGTATCAAATCGGGTATTAGTTTGCCAAGGACCGATATGTATCACCAATATCTATTGGTATCGGTTGATACACCGATACGGTTAATTTTTTTAAATTTATTTATTTGAGGAGTGTGTCATAGTTAAAAGATATGATTGTAGGGTAAAAGCAGTGTTTTTAAAACTAGACCGAATTGGCCGGTTCGACTGGTTTAATCAGGAACAGGCGGAGGATGCAGTCCGGTTTGGTGTTGATGCTGATTGTCTTTGTGAATCGCAATAAATTGGTGAACCGTTTGAACCGGACCGGGCTATCAAACTGGATGTTCTTAGCATCAGTACAAACTGTAGTACAATGTTTAGTGCCAAATAGTTTGAGTAAAGAATATATAGATTACCCACAATCTGACCGCAGTTGAACTAGTTTCAACCGAATCAGTCCCTTTTACGGTTTGAGTTCCGATTCGATTTTAAAAACATTGGATAAGAGTACAAGGCAACTATTATATTTCTTGTATTTATACAAGAAATGAGACATTTAAAAAAATAAAAAATATATATTTTTTGAAAATAAGACGTGTCAGCTAATATCCAATTTATATCGGATGATACCAATACTCGATATCAATACCACTCCGATAAGTTTGCTTAGAAATCGAAAATTAAGATGAAGGAGCCAATTCTTTTCTTTATTAAAAAAAAATATTAATAATAATGGTTAAAAAAGAAGGAGCCAAGCTAGAAAAAAGGGCTCAAAACCCTAACCCTAGCCAAAAAGGTGGAGGTGGGTTTGAATAGAAATCCAACCATGGTTAAAGAAATTGAAGGCAAAGGGCAAAGGGCAAAGGCAAAGGCAAAGGGGCAATGATTACTTGAATGTAAAAGGGACCCATTTGATTATCCTTTCTTTCAAGTCTTTGGTTTTTTTGACTTGGAAAAGTGGGCCCACCTCGGCCACCACTGTCTTTACGGATTGAATGATAAAGAGCCACCGCACGTGGAGTCTGAACCAAGGGACTGGCTAACCACAATAAAAAGAAAAAGAAAAAAAAAAAAATTAATAAAGCTTATAGTAAAGCATATATTTTTCAAAAAAACTTTGCTTTGCAAGCCACCATATAATTCACACTCATTGTATTTGTTGCTTAAAGCTTGCCCCCCTCTCCCCTTATCCTCTCTCTCTCTCTCTCTCTCTCTCTCTCTCTCTCTCTCTCTCTCTCACAGGACCCAAAGACGAAGGATGTGAAGAAATTCTAAGTGACAAAGAGAAGAGAGGGAAAAATTAGGGTTTCAATTGAAGGCTAGGGTTCATATATTAGTATCAGTTATAAGGTAACCCCTATATGTGGCCATGGAAGGCGAACATGGACTCCGGAGGCCGAATTTTCCGTTACAATTACTCGAGAGGAAGGAAGAAGAGGTGTGTTCGAGTTCCGGGTACCCTTCGTTGGCTATTTCTACAGAGGGGGGTAGAAGTCGACCGAATTCTAGTCAGGAACTCGCCGAGGGGGCTTCAAAGAAGCCCCCTCCGAAGCGATCGTCGACTAAGGATCGACACACCAAGGTTGATGGACGGGGCCGTCGTATACGTATGCCGGCGACGTGTGCCGCTAGGGTGTTCCAATTGACTCGGGAGCTTGGGCACAAGTCCGACGGTGAGACAATAGAGTGGTTGCTTCAACAAGCCGAGCCCGCGGTGATCGCGGCCACCGGGACCGGTACAATTCCGGCCAATTTCTCGTCCCTCAACATCTCCTTGCGTAGCTCGGGTTCTAGCATGTCGGCCCCGTCTCAATTAAGGACCACCTACTTTAATCCTAGCTTGGCAAATCCACAATTGAGGATAAAGAGTGAATGGGAACGCAACATCGATGAGTCCCAACGTCGAATTCTATTCTCGGGCGTCGGATATCCATCGGAAAGCTCATCTACAAACCTCAATTTCCACTCTAACAATCTCAATTCTATGTTACATGCTAAGCCCGAGTTACGCGACTCGTGGTTAGATATGGCCGACACCGAAACCAATAATGCGAGGAAGCGTCGGCCGGAACAAGACCTACAACAACATCAGATGGGTAGTAGCTATGTGTTGCAACCGAGCGCGGGTCAGATTCCGGTGAACCACGGGCAGATTCCGGGCACTGTTTGGATGGTCACTAACCCTAATAGCCAAGGAATGAATGGTGATCCAATATGGACATTGCCCTCACTAAGTAACACTACTATGTATAGGGGTTCTATGTCTAGTGGGCTACATTTTATGAATTTTCCTGCTCCCATGGCCCTTTTGCCTAGCCAAAATTTAAATTCTGGTATGGGTGGTGCCACTTGTGAGGGTCACTTGGGCATGCTGGCGGCACTCAACGCTTACCGACCGCTCGCCGGGGGTGCCACGTCAGACCAGCCGCCGACAAGGCCCGATCAACATGACGAAGGTAACGAACGACACGACGCCTCTAGTCCCTCGTAATCCATTAAAATATGTATGTGTTTGACCATTGCCATTTTTCTCTATGTTTTTTCTTCCTTTCTTTCACTATATATATAGTGTGAAACACACTAGTAACCGATCTGCGTGCTGTAATTTTGAGTTTAATAGGCAATTTTTTGTGTGATCAGAATGGGGTTTAGGGTTTTACAAGAAGAAAGGTCACTGGGTTTTGTTGTTGCACTTTGATTTAGCAAATTGTTATCTACTTATATTGCTACCTGTTCTTTTTCAAGGCTCCTTCTAATTATATATGCATAAAGTTGGAGAAGGGATAAAAATTTCCGATATATGGGTGTCGGGAATTTGTGTTTCAAACCCATATCGGTTTGTCTTTGATAATTGGAATATTTGGATTATACAAATCCATATGAAACTGTTACGTATCGGAGGTGAATCCCGTTACGGTTATTTGAAGTTTTTAAACCTTGGTTTGAAGGGGGGACTTAAAAAACAAATTTAAATGATTTCTCTGTATCTCAAATGTTTTTGAATTCATTTAAGATTAATTAATTCAAAATTGATGGCTACAGCAATAATTATATTATCCTAATCATTCCGACGGCTATGATCGTCATAATGGTGTGGTTTGTGGTCCAGATTGACATGGATGGTACAGATCCTTGCCGTTACCATTCATGGGTAAGCTCTCTCTCTCTCTCTCTCTCTCTCTCTCTCTCTCTATATATATATATATATATATATATATATATATATATATATATATATATAGAAGAAGAAGAAAAATAAGAAGCTATTGGAGGATAGGTTAAACTGTTGAACTGCATTAGCGAGATTCTACCACAGGTTTGGTGGAATGCTTGAATCAACAGATCTCAATGGAGGAATCTCATTATCTCAGCTTGCTCAAATGGACTTGAGATGGGAATTGGTGAGTAAACCTCCAAACACATGAGAGAAGAGCAATTATTATTAGGGTAGCTCTATTCGCGCCTTCCGGATTACCGAGCACCTACGAGTGCTTTCAATCAGGCGATAGCGATCATTTTCCATCCACTACAAAAAATAAGACTATTAGCGGCAACCATAAATTACCGCTATTAACAAGAAAACTGCCGCTAATATTTTTGCCGCTAATAGTTTTAATAATTCTTTTGTTAATAGCAGCAGTTTTTGGCTACAAAAAATTGCCGCTAATAGTCTTATTTTTCATAGTAATCCCATTCTTCTAGACAATGGATCTTGATTGAGACTAGGGGCGTACCATCATGCATGCAATTATTTTTTTATTCCATGTGGCACAAATCCTAAAACCGTAGACCTAAAATCACATGACACACATCATACTCAACCCTGATTTTAGGATTACTTTTTGAGATTAGTGTCACGTGAAATCAAAATTGATTGTCAGCTGGTATACCCATGTTCTCAAGATCCATTGTGTCGAAAATTGAGGTGAAAAGGGTTTGAGATGTACACACCCTCATTAATCATGAAGGCCCCAATAGAATACCATTTAAGCCACACTACAAAAAATAAGACTATCAGCGGCAGTTTTTTGCAGTAAAAAAGTGCCGCTATGAACAAAAAAAAATATTAAGACTATTAGCGGCAACATTTTTGTTAACAGCTATGGCTGCGCTAATGGTCTTTTTTTTGGTAGTGCCATCTCATTTGAAGGACGTGAACTAAAGATCTTCGGTTTCAAAGATTGACATAAGACATGATCTCTATCATCTAATTCAACAAAGTCAAAATCCACCATATCATCCAATGGTTCACTGTTTTGAATCAAACGATAGAAATCATATTTCATACCAAGTTTTGGAACTGAAGACTTGTTCACCTGCTTAGGTGGTGTTCCACGTGGCACAAGTTCCAAAAATACTTAGTCTTTCTTATTAAACTCTATGCAATGACACAAATCTCATGTGGTAGTTGCTCATGTATTATTATTATTATTATTAAAGTTAAATGTTATTATGAATCTAATGATAAAAGCACACTACAAAATTAAGGTGTTTCAGTGGCACTTGAAGTTAAGGCAGTTTTTGGTAACGCCAAGATTAATAGCAGCAATTTTTAGCTGCCGCTAATAATCTTTTTTTTTTTCCTGTAGTGAGATTATATATATATATATTATTTTTTTTTCGGCGAACCTTATCTATTAGGACATGAACATATCAATTGATGAGCTAGGGGTTGGACAAATATAAGGTTTTATGACGCATGCATCAAAGAAGGTGCACATTCTATGCACATTCATATAAATTCTTATAAAAAATTATAAGATTGCGTTTTATCAACTAGAATTCCCATACGATAACCCGGTAAATCTAAGAAGTTAATCTCACTACAACAGCGTTACGTGATTTGTTGGTTCGCTCTATTCAAAATCGGGATCACAATTTGCCACTCGCTGTTGTTGAGCTAAATCGTTTCACCTTAGCTCGCTAGTTCGTTTCGGTTGAGTATATGAGTATATATGTTATTTTGGTTCAGATATATATATATACTCAAAATAAAGATAATTATGTCCAAAAAGTGTGATAAATTAAGTTTTCTAGTGAAGATAAAAGATATTAAAAAGATAATCAAGTGGTTTAGTCCACCTCATTTCTTCAATTTTTTTGCTCAATTCATCAAATAGCTCTTGGTCACGATTAATAACTCACTCCTTGAATGAGCCTTCACTATACTCCTTACAGAATCTTGATAGCATATGAAGATTGGAGAGTGTGAAAATCAATTTACCTCCATAAAAAATTTAACCGATTTTTATTATGAATAAAAAAATATGTGCTCCAGGTTCTAGTTACGGTGGAGATCAAAGATCTTGAGCGATCGATACGACAAAAAAACTTAAATAATTAAAAAGTATCGTTAATTTCTTCATGTTCAATTTTCTTTGCCCATGATGTGCTAATTTGTTGTGATAGAACTTTAGGAACTACTTTGGCCAATTGTGGAGTTTGGGATTCATACATAGACCACTATTCTAGAGAAAACATTATAAAAGCATCAACTTCACCCCACCATTGAAAATAATCCCTTTTGTGAAGCGAACTTAGTTAATTGATTTTTTAATGTAGTAAACAAATCATCTCATCCTGTCAAATTAATATAATAAAATGATGAAATTCCAGCATATGTCAAATTTATATTTTCAATATGAAAAACCTAAATTAGTATTAATCTAGAACCTTAGACTAAATTTTTTTACTTGGGCAATAATTTCTAACACTTTTATGGCACCTTCGAAAACCTCTACATCATAGATAGGTCTTCAACTTCCTCGGCTTCCTGGTGTGAGCTTATAAGATATGAAGAATTATAATAATGATGTCTAAAGCAAGGTATAAAAAATCGGCCGATACCGATATGTATTGGTTTTTGGCCAAACCGATACGGGCCTGTATCGGTTGATACTTCTGTATCGGCAGATACGTATCGGATTTCGGCCGAAACGTCTCGGTTTCAATCAAGATTTTAGTTTTTTTTCTTTTAAATTAGCCGATACGTTTTGGTATCAGCTGATTCGTATCAGCCTCGGGGAAACCGATACCCGAGACTGATACTGATTTTAATACCTTCGTCTAAAGGCATAAGCAAGGGCATGCAGTGGTACATTCATATTATTTCTTCGAGCGTTGACTGTTCGTTCTATTGCAAGAAATGTTCTTTGTTTTTCTAAATCTTTGATATTATCTTAAATGTGTTCAAGTATATCTTCTAAACATTTATATAGTTATCAATTATTGCTCCATCCCTATCACACATTTTAATAATTTTAATTATATATTTGCTTTGTGATTTTCAATATCATCTTAATAGAATCCAAAAAATAATCACTCATTTACTTGTCATCTCTTTCTTTTGATTATTCTTTATGGCCTTTTCTTACCAAGAATCAAGGACAACATTAGTTAATAGGCCTTCTCCTACGTCTATGAGTCTTTTTTGGTGGGAAGCAAACCTAATCTTAGCCACTTTCAATAACTCCAATTTTAAGTTAGATCTAAAAATTGCTAAGACATGTGCATGATTAGTAACATATTTTACAATATCCTTATGTTTAGTATATGTCTTTCTATATGAGCCTCAATCATCTAATAGATCTTTGAAAATGAAATTTAATGTATTGACTATGGATCAAAATTTTGGCCGAAATATTTCGGTTTCGGGCATGTCCGAAACCGAAACTGAAATCCAAAATTTCGAATTTCGGTTTTGGACATGCCTGAAACTGAAATTCAACCTGATATTTTGATCCTTGGTATTGACTACACAAGGAGCCAAAAGATGTACCTGCAATTTTTTTTTAGCTTGTATGTAATTCACAACATTATCGGTGAATACTTGAACAATATTAGATGATCGTACTTCTTCAATTATTTTAAAAGTAAAGAAGCAATACAAGATTTCTTCTCCAAGATAATTTTTTGCATATAATAGCATTGCTCCCAAACTATTTGCAGCAATAACATTAATTAAAGGATGATTCTTAATACTTGTCTACCCATTAGAGATTATGGTTGCGTATGGTATAGCTTTGTGCTAGCCCTTCCCTAGCGGAGTTCACCTGCTTTAGCAGGTTCCATCCTCTTTGCTAACATCTTGCTACTTGCTTTAGCAGGTATCCCTTCTCCTTGATAACTTTTTGCATAGCAAGATTTTATGAAAGATTTACCTGTTTAACAGTTCTACCCTTCTCTCACTCACTCTTTGTCGGAGCAGATTTTATTTGCTTTGGTAGGGAGTTAATAGAGAGCAGAGAGGTTGCTGTTAGAGCAGGTAAATACTCCTTTTGCAGGGTGTTACAAAACGAATGAGAACCAACTAAAGCAGGTGAACTCTGTTGTGATAGAGGCTAGCAGAGAGCTATATATGCCATATGCAGCCTATTGAAACTCCATTGTATTGGCTAAGTTTCTCTCACTATATGTATGTCTTTATCAAACTTTATTTTCTCATTTTCTAGTAAGGATGTCCTAACCTTTTTAAATGAGAGGCATTTATAAACCTAAGGACCTTTGATTATTTAACCATTTTATAAAAAATAGGGAGATCTTAAGGCATTAAAAGGAATATATATATATTTTTTTTATAGAAGACATTAAAAGAATTATCACAAGCATATAAAGCTGTAAAGATTTTTACATCTATCTAAATCATTTCTTCTTGCTTAAAAGAATCTTTCATTCGATATCATTTTTGTAGGATGAGGAACAATAATCAATGATGATCTCTTCAATCATATGAATAATCCTTCCTTTTCAGCAATCTCAACACGTTTCTTTATTGTCAATAAACATTTCACAATTTTTCAGAAGTACTACGCTACACCTTGCAATATTAATCTTCTTCATCTGTTGTCCAAGTTCTCTAAAATGTAATTATAAATTTAAAACTATAAAGAAATATTTTGAACGCTAATTACCACACAATCGAGAGACACAACCCAGAGAGGAGGGATATTTGAGAAGGAAAATAAGAATTGGAGACAATTTTTTATTTTTTCATCAATTGATATGTAGAAAGAGAAAGGGTAGCTGTAATAGCGCCCATGGAATCTTTTAGGGCACCTACGTAGAAAATCATTGATTGCCTTAAGTTAGACTATGGTGATTGCAATTCACTCCATTCTTCCACACAATAGATTTTGAGATCATGACGCATCTATCAGACGGTTCTTTTTTTATTCCAAATGGCACAGATCCCAAAAATGTAGCCCTAAAATCAAGTGACACACATTATGCTCATGCGACTTTAGGGCTACGTTTTTGGGATCTGTGCTATATGTAATTGAAAAAGACCATCTGATAGTGGTGCGCCATGATCTCAAGATCTTTTGAGCGGAAGATTGGAGCGAAATGCGATCTCAATCATCTGATTTAAGGCAATCAATGATTTTGGGTGTAGGTGCCCTGAAAGACTCCGTGGGTGCTATTAAAGCTATTGGTGAATAAAAAATGGGATCCATTACTTGCAATCAGAAACTTGGCCCTGGCACCGAGTTTAAAACAAAGACTTATAAGTTTGGGGGCCTCTACTATATGAAAACACCATCTAAACTGTTTGATTTGGAGCCCGTCATTTAAAGATATTAAGTGCAAAAGATTAGCATGAAATGTAATCTTCATCATGTGATTAAATGTAGTCAAAGACTATTATTTGATTCAACGGTTGACAATAATAGATCATATGATAAATATCGTGTTTTGCTCGATGAGGGTAGATATCCTTTTCTGAAAGGTTGAGACGAAATTCACCGTCCGCTTCCCACTATCGCTATTAAAGTGGCCCGTTTATGAAAGTTGGTGAATCTTCTGATAAGGGATCTTTTTTTTCCAAAGTGCCCTAAAAAATATATATGTGCCCCATGAAAAAATTTATGTGCAACAGGAAAAGGTGAATCTGACAGGGTTGATCATGTAAATTTCCTAAATAACAACTCATTCATGAAAAATTATAAATGGTGGACAGATTTTGATAGATAATTTTGCAGACATCTTAAATGGCGAGATGTGATTAGCTGCATCTATAGTGGGGCCTAAGCACTGCAGCCAGTCATGTCGCGCTACATAAGCTGTCTATAAAATTATCTATAAACAGTTGTCCACTTGATTAGAATGTCCTTCATTTTCATTTTTTTTTATAAGAAAGAATGTCTTCATTAATGCATTGCTTTTGAGTTGGATCTACCCATTTACTTCGAAACCAAATAAATTGAAGTAAATTTCTACAAGTAGGTGGCACAAGGCCTTAAAGTCTTAAACACAAAAAAAAATGCAGTTACCTGTCATGTGATTCAATTGAATCATATGATTAAAATAGTGTTTCCTACCATTGTTTTTAGCTCCAAAATTCTTTTGATCACAACCTTCAAATCTGGCTCATTAAATCTTCAAATCTGACTGATTAAATCATATTTGACCTAGTTTCCTAAAATTATAAATCTTTCTTTTATATTGTATGTAAGGGACAACTTCATAGGTGCAAATAATGATCCTCTATTCTAAAATAGGGATCCATCACTTGCACACACAATGTTAGCCCTTGCACATGAGCTAAAAGAAAGATTTTGACTGCATTTGGCATAGCTCTTAATTAGCCCTGCCATAGCAAAGTTCACCTGCTTTAGCAGGTTCTCATTCTCTTTGCTAACATCCTGCTACCTGCTTTAGTAGGTATCCCTTCTCTTTGATAACTCCTTGCATAGCATGATTTTATGCATGATTTACCTGTTCAACAATTCTACCCTCCTCTCTACTCACTCCTTGCTAGAGCATACTTTATTTGCTTTCGTAAGGAGTTAGCAGAGAGCAGAGAGGTTGCTGCTAGAACAGGTAAATCCTCCTTTGCATGGAGTTAGAAAAGAAAATAAGAATCAACAAAAGCAGTTGAACTCTGTTGTGGAAGGAGCTAGCACAGAGCTATGTCATACGTAACCTTAGTGTTTTGGGGAAGCGTATCTCTGTTCATGCCCACGCATTCTCTAAAAGCGCCCACATCCCAGACCCCTTCAAAACCGTTAATTGCTTCAGATCAGATGAAGGAGATCATGTTTCACCCAAATCTTCCAAAAAATGGTTCTTGAGATCATGGCTCACCTATCAGACGATCAATTTTTTATTCCATGTATCCCAAATCCCCCAAAACTGGCCCTGAAAAGTAAAATCGCGTTTGAACGTGATGTGTGTGATATGATTGAAGAGCCATTTTTTGAATATCTGTGACACATTGAATCAAAAACTGACCATCAAATAGGTGTGCTATCTACCATGATTGCAAGATCCATTTTCTAGAAGATCGGGGTGAAATAAGATCTCCATCTGATTTGAAGCAATCATCAATTTTTAAGGGGTCTGGGACGTAAGCACTTTATGAAAAAGCGTGGGCGCGAACGAAGGTATTCTTTGGGAACTATGTCAAGTGGTATAGCATCTGAGGGCTTTGATTCGAAGGCCATGATTTAAATATCTTTGTGGGTGCAAAATCTGATTCAACTCATTAGAACATGACTTCAAATCAGATGACTTAGATGATATTCCAAAATCTCTCCCAAATAAGTAACAAGTCTTTCTTTTTACAGGTCTGCAAGTAGGACTATCAACAGGTCGAGCTTTTGGTTGGGCCGATTATTTTCGATTGGAAAAACTAGGCTTGGATGGAAATTCCGATTATTTTCGATTATTTTCAATTGGATAGAAATTCTGGATGTTTCTTTTCAGGCTTGGTCTTTTTATTTCAGCCCATACCTAGCCCAAATCGCGTTTAGGTTGGCCCGATTTTGAGCAGCCTGCTTTTTTCCCTTAAAATAGTTGGGCATCGTCCTAATTATTTTTAGGGAGCCATTACTTGCACACGCTTTTTAAGTGATTGCACCGGACTGCACCGAATTTAAAAGAAAGACTTGTAAGTTTGGCGATCTCTATTATGTGAAAACACCATCTAAGCCGTTTGATTTGAAGAATATGATTTACAAATATCAATTGCAAAAGATTAGAACAAAATATAATTTTCATCATTTGATTAAATGGAGTCAAAGGCTATTATAGAATTCAATAGTTGACGACAATAGATCATATGACAGGTAATGTGTTTTGCTCCAATTTTATGTACCAGAGATCTATTGATCATGAACTTCAAATCAGACGACTCATATTTCATTTTTACACATCACATGTCTCTAAAATACCAAGTCTTTCTTTAAATTCGGTGCAATCACTTGAAACACATGTGCAAGTAATGGATCCCTTATTTTTATCCTAAAAATACAGCCCGAAACCGGTCCGTAAAATATAAGGCCGGGACCGGATGCATTGAGGCTGGGGGCTTTTTAGTAGATCAAATCCAACCCGAGAAGGGCCGGGCCAGACCGGGTTCGGGCTGAGCCCGGCCAGCGCAAGTGCCAAATTTCACCGCTCACGTGCACTTGGCAGAGAGTATACAAATGAGAAACGAGTAAAAAAAGAAGAGAAATATAAATGAGAAAAAAAATTTGATGGCGGGGGCTAGAAATTGGTGGAGCCAAGGAAAAAGAGTAGCTTTCATCTGGTTTTGCTCTTCATTTCTCTTCGTTTTTCTCCTTCGAATGGCCCTCCATAACTCCATTCCTTCTTCACTAAATCATGATTCAGGTTTCTTTTTAATCTCTCTCTCTCTCTCTCTCATTCTTTAGTTTTTATTTATTAAATTTAGTTTTTAGTGTCCCATTCCTTGAAATCGGTGAAAATGGGGTTTTAAGAGATAATTTGAAAAGGCTTTGAAACTCATACCAGCCACCAAAACCATATAGTCGAAGAATTAAATTGTCCTATATCTCAATCCGATCATAAACTTTGAAGATTTTTTACCCTCCGATGACATCAAATCTTTTATCATGATGATGTCAACATGACGTCAGGACGAGAGATAAATTTTTGAGGATCAAACGCTCTGATATGAAATTAAATTTAATGATCTAATGGTGTGCTTAGGGCTAGGGTTAGGAAGAAGAAGAGAGATAGATAGAATTAGGGTTATGAGAATTACCTCACTCCACAATATTATTAGTAAGTATACAGAGTTGCAATATTCCATGACCATCCGGGCAATGAAAAAAGGGAAAAACAATAAGTAAATCTCCTTACCTACGACACACCCAATATGACTAATGACACACTGACTATCTTATTACATGTACTCTAACAACCACTACTTGGTGGACTTGCTTTAGGAGAAGAAATTTGATCAGTAGTTAGAGGAGAGGTCTTCTTCATCTTTTTCAAGGCTTCACCTCAAATGAAGGTTTTACCTTTCTCATACTTATGAAGTACATCAACTTTTTTTGTAGTAACTGCCTCTTTTTATTGCCCACTTGACCTTCTTCTACTCCAATTTCAGCTTCATCATCAACATCATCATTTGCAGCATCACTTGAGAGATAGGGTAACACAGTTACAGTTAGAACTCTTCCTCCGAAGAGGCCACTTTGGAGGAGAAAAGAACGGAGAGGATTCGAAAAAAGTTACATTCATAGTAACAATCACTCTCCCAGAGATAGGATCATAACACATATCCTTTTTTAGTGGAAGGCAAACTAATGAAGATATACTTGGCAGTCTTTGGAGATAACTTATCACGATGAGAGGAGGGGATATGGGCAAAACAGAGACTTAAAGACACGAGGAAGAACAGCATATCCCCTCCTCTCATCGTGATAAGGAAGTTATCTCCAAAGTCAACATTCTATTACTAAGGAAGCGGTAAAACAACAACACCTCATAATGGTTAGTTTAAGAAGCCTCCATAGCGGTCAATAAAGCTCAAACAACTCAGGAGATCTGTTTTTCCTTTTTGTTTTTTATTAGTGGTTGATGTGTCGAGTTTGGGGTCAAAATAGTGTTTGTTTTTTCAAAGAATCTTGTCAGTTTGCTTCAGGATGTTAATCTGTCATCATGGTTGGTCTCTCTACAAGCGGCACAACCATGATGGTGGTTCATGCGAGGCTATGGATGTAAATTCAATCCATGAAAGAATGATGCACAGGAGTTGACTTCTCTTCTAAGGAAAACAATTGGCGTCAAATGGGTGTATAAAACAAAGTACAATCGATGGCTGTGGACAAAATTTGAAGGCTCGGTTGGTGGTGAAAAGGCTACAAACAAAAGCGGTATTGACTACTTGAAGTTTTGCACAGAGCCGCATGGATACAATACGTATGGTGATTGCCTTAGCCCAAGAGAAGTGGAAGATACATCAGATGGATGTCAAATCTGCGTTTCTGAACAGATTTCTTAATGAAGAAGTTTTCGTTGATCAACCAGCTGGTTATGTGAAGAAAGGCGATGAAGATAAAGTTCTCAGGTTGAAGAAAGCTCTGTATGGGTTAAAACAGGTTCCGCGAGCATGGTACACACGTATAGACTTATATTTTCAGGGAAATGGTTTTCTCAAGTGTCCGTATGAACCTACATTATATATCAAATCAAATGCAAAAGGAGATATGCTTATTGTATGTTTGTACGTAGATGATTTGATATTTACTGGAAATAACTTGACATGTTTGATGAATTCAGAAGGAATGAATAGCAATTTTGAAATGATCGACATGGGATGATGTCATTTTCCTTGCCTTGAAATTGACTTCTACGAGAATGGGATATTTCTCTCATGGAGTTGGTTTTATCATATCTTGAAATGGTCAAATGGAATCATACCTACTAAACTTCAAAATAAGTTGGATTGACAAGCTGGACTATTTGATAGTGATCCATCTGTCAATCAACTTATTTTCAAGAGTTTTGATGGGATTATGATTCCATCTTGAACTACAAGATATCTCACGTAAATTTTTTGTGAGAGAGAAGTCAAATTATTCCCCGTCCTCTTCAAGGCCAAGGAAATATTTGCAAATTTAATTTCTAAGACACAATAAAAGACACTCAGCAGAAAAAATAATAGAAAGAAGAATATAGAAGAGTGAAGAAAATAGACGAGAGAAGAACTCTGGCAATTTTATTTGTTTACTCCATTCCATAAACAATAAACAATAGCACCTATTTATAGGTGAATACAAAAGTAAAGACAAAACAATTTCTTCCTAGAAAAGTTCAATAAAATCCTACTTTACTGGAACTAATTAACCTCCCACTAATTTGCATAACAGTGCCTACAAATCTGCTATACAGACTTATTCAAAACAGGACTTGGTCAATATAGTTTGAGTTTAATCAAATTCCAACAATGATAAATTTGATCGTTAAAAAAAATTAAAAAATTATGATGAATCTTAAATAATAAATACTTATAGATAAAAAAATCAGTGATAATTGTTAAGAGGAGTGGAGATCAGTTGTAAAACTCATATATGTAAGATGGATGTAGCTGTTACGACACCAGGTATCTTGGAACAGCGGTACACAAATTGTTGAGACGAGTGAAGATCAATTGTGAAGCTCATATATCTAAGATGAATATATCTGTTACGATGTATCGTAATAGTCTTATGAAATTGTGTGGTAAAATAAATAATAAAGAAATAGGATGAGAGATGGATTAAACTGTCGGACAATCCGTATCGGTTTCGGAGGTCACCGGGTAGATACATTTTAATGTATTGGTCAATATATATTGGTATATATCGGCAAATACATGCAATGTATCATCCAAAACTGATATGTATCGGTTTTGGAGCTGGCCGGTACTGAAAAACGCAAATTTTGATCCTTGGTTGAGACGAGTGAAGATCACTTTTAACATTCATTTACCTAAGATGAAATATCTGTTACGGTACCCATGTATCATAAGAGTGAAAGGAAATTTTGTTGTAAAATAAAATAAAATAAATGAAGAATAAATGGGATGAGAAAAGGATCTTTTCGAGGTGATTAGACCTTCTAGCTCAAAGAGTAACCTAATTTTTTTATTTTTTTTTTAAGAAAGAGTAACCTAATTCCTTATGCTTGATTACAATCTTTTATTCATATCCATCTTCTATGTAGGAGTTCATAAAAACTCTAGTTGGCAATCCCTATCTAGAGCGCAACAACTCATGACAAGATGATACTCAAAGAAGAAATAAAAAAAAATTTCTCTTTACACATCAATTATTTCTATTAATGCACCAATTAATGCTAAAAGGGTGTTTTTTCTTGGTAAAAATAAGGGAGGAGGTTTGACTATGGCATACTCGTTTTGGGCATCTTCCCCTACAACATTTGCATCTTGTTTTTTCACAGAAACTTAGTTCTTTTGATCTCTCCAAATGTCAATGATGTGTGTCAAATGACAACATTGTAGAACCTCTTATCCTTTTAATGCTAACATGAATACTTCTCCCTTTCCCATTGTGTATTCTGATGTTTGGGGGCCTCATCGATGATCGCACTCTTTTTGCAGTGCTATATAATTTTAAATCTAAGGATGAAGTTGCTTCAGTTTTCCCTGTTTTTTACAATTTGGTCCAAACTTATTACCATGCTACCGTGAAGATATTGAGATGTGATAATGGTGTAGAGTATGCATCTCACCATCTTCATTCCTCTCTTCACAGTCATGGATTTGAGTGACAAATCACTTGTTCCTGCACCCACCAATAAAATGGGGTGACTAAAAGGAAAAATCTACATCTTCTTGGAGTTGTTTGAGCTTTATTGACTGCTATGCATGTTCTTAAACGTTTATGAGGTGTTGTTGTTTTTACTGCCAGCTTCCTTAGTAATAGAATGTTGACTTTGGAGATAACTTCCTTATCACGATGAGAGGAGGGGATATGCTGTTCTTCCTCGTGTCTTTAAGTCTCTGTTTTGCCCATATCCCCTCCTCTCATCGTGATAAGTTATCTCCAAAGACTGCCAAGTATATCTTCATTAGTTTGCCTTCCACTAAAAAAGGATATGTGTTATGATCCTATCTCTGGGAGAGTGATTGTTACTATGAATGTAACTTTTTTCGAATCCTCTCCGTTCTTTTCTCCTCCAAAGTGGCCTCTTCGGAGGAAGAGTTCTAACTGTAACTGTGTTACCCTATCTCTCAAGTGATGCTGCAAATGATGATGTTGATGATGAAGCTGAAATTGGAGTAGAAGAAGGTCAAGTGGGCAATAAAAAGAGGCAGTTACTACAAAAAAAGTTGATGTACTTCATAAGTATGAGAAAGGTAAAACCTTCATTTGAGGTGAAGCCTTGAAAAAGATGAAGAAGACCTCTCCTCTAACTACTGATCAAATTTCTTCTCCTAAAGCAAGTCCACCAAGTAGTGGTTGTTAGAGTACATGTAATAAGATAGTCAGTGTGTCATTAGTCATATTGGGTGTGTAGGTAAGGAGATTTACTTATTGTTTTCCCTTTTTCATTGCCCGGATGGTCATGGAATATTGCAACTCTGTATACTTACTAATAATATTGTGGAGTGAGGTAATTCTCATAACCCTAATTCTATCTATCTCTCTTCTTCTTCCTAACCCTAGCCCTAAGCACACCATTAGATCATTAAATTTAATTTCATATCAGAGCGTTTGATCCTCAAAAATTTATCTCTAAATCCCGACGTCATGTTGACATCATCATGATAAAAGATTTGATGTCATCGGAGGGTAAAAAATCTTCAAAGTTTATGATCGGATTGAGATATAGGACAATTTAATTCTTCGACTATATGGTTTTGGTGGCTGGTATGAGTTTCAAAGCCTTTTCAAATTATCTCTTAAAACCCCATTTTCACCGATTTCAAGGAATGGGACACTAATAGGGGTCGAACCCTAACTTATTTGGATCGAATTAACCTGGTAGGGAAGGTTCTAGAATTTTTTTTTTCTATTTGATAGAAGTTTGAATCATTTTTATTGATTTTAGAGAAACCATTGGCTGGTATGAGTTTCAAAGCCTTTTCAAATTATCTCTCAAAACCCTATTTTCACCGATTTCAAGGAATGGGACACTAATAAGGGTCGAACGCTGACTTATTTTGATTGGATTAACCTGCTAGGGAAGGTTCTACAACTTTTATTTCTATTTGATAGAAGTTTGAATCATTTTTATCGATTTTAGAGAAACCATTGTTTGGGGTTGATTCACGGTTTTTTGAGCATCTGGAATGTGTGCCATTGAGTTGTGTCTGAAGGCTGTTAGGGTTTGGATCGGTTTCCTTCCCCAGACCCTTATGGATGTTGTCTCATGTGATATCGACCACTATCGTGGGAGTTATGTTGGTTTTTGTGCATGCAGGTATGTTGTCCAATGTGAAGAACCGTCAGATCTGTGATTACATCAAGGTCGTATGACCTGCTCATGAGCTGCATAAGTTCATGTGACCTGCAGATTCAGTTCGAGTGATGGTAGCGCCCTCCTTTTATTATCTCTCTGTTGTGGTGTTCCTCCAATGAAAGTTTTCCCGTGAGATTGCTGCTTAACAAATGGATGAGACGAAAGTCCATATGAGCAGTGGTGTAGAAGGTTCCCATGAACTACAGATCACTACAGTAAAGTTTGGCGGGAGGAGTTATCTTGAGTGGTCAAGGTCTGCAGCTGTGTATTTGGGGTCCAAAAGGAAGCTTGGATATGTAAATGAGAGTATTCCCAAACTTGAAATTGCTGATCCCAAATATGTTGATTGGGAATGTGACAATCTAACAGTGATGACTGATGACATGACTCCTCCAACCAGCCATCAGTCGGTCCTTTAGTATGCCACTAATGCCAGGGAATTACGAGAAGGCATACGTGATGCGTTCTCACAGTAACAAAATTTAGCAAATATGTTTTAGCTAATTAATAAAGCAGTAAACCTAATAGGGGAAAATCAATTGAGGAATATTACACCCAACTCAAGAGCATGTGGGATGAGTTGGCTCAATACCAGATTAAGGATAGGTGTGGAAGTGTGTCAGAAAACCACACTACAATAAATTTATGTCAAAACGCATCCTGGAAAGAAAGAAGGTATTTGATTTATTGAGAGGAGTGAACTCCAAGTATGAAAATTTCCATGCCAGTATCCTTCATTGTGAGGAGTGTCCTCCACTAGGCACCCGTTTTCTCTCTCTTGCAGCATGAGGAGAGTAGATGTCAATTGATGCATGCAACGCTTGATGACACAGAGCATTCATGACTACCTTCCTTCTCAGAGTCAGCCATGTCGGAGGTACATTCGATGGTAGATGTGGACATGGATGTGGAGGCATGTTATGTGAGGAGAAAGAGAAGTTAAAATGCACCCACTGTGGGAGAAAAGGACATTTACGAGAGACCTGTTGGGACGTGCATGGGAATCCAAATTTCTAGAATAAGTCATGCTTTTGCTTTTGAGAGTGAGACTTCACTTACTACTCCTCTGCATTGTCTATTGTGCCTTGTCCATCTCCTATGACCCACTCTGCATCTCCAGCTGCTTTGATTTTGACACGGAGAGAGTATCGGGAGCTTGTTCAGAGAGCCTTTGGTGCATACGCTTCCTCCTCCTCCCATATTGTTGAGAAGGTACCATCGGGTCCGCACATGCCTCTTCTTCATCATGGTCTCCCGAGTTCTTCAATTCAAGGGCGGCTGACTATATGTTTGATATGCCCTCATTGTTTGATTTTATTTCTCCATTATCTTTCCCATGTCACATTCGTGTTGCAGATGGGTCCCTTGTTCCTGTGATGGGACAATGAAATGTACATATCGGTAGTTTGTCTCTTACTTCCACACTTCATATTTCAAAAATTCTTTTGAATCATCTTTATGTCAGAAAACTTATTAAATCCATGAATTGCAGCATAACTTTTTCCTTTCTCACTCTTTATTTCTGGACCACGGGGAGGTCATTTGGTCATGGACATGAGGAGGGCTGTCTACATCCTGGAAGACCAGAAGGTTTCAGGATTTGTTGTTGCAGTCACATCACTGGAGACAACTCATCTATGACATCACTGCTTGGGCAATCTACCAATACCTTGTTTGCATTTTTTATTTTTTATTTTTGAAACTATTTTTTATATTTGATAACAAGGTATTTGACCTCTTAAAGCACCCGACTAAGTCCCCGAGTACGTGCAACACTCGCAAATCACACGTACCAGTCAGTAGAGATAAATCCTTGCTAGTGGCCAACAAGGGGTGGGATTTGAACCCAAAACTGTCCGCTTCTTGAGGCGTAGTCCTGACCAGTGCGCCAACCCTCATTAGTTAGCTTGATTATCAAAATTTTCATGTGAAGTGTGTAAATTGTCCAAACACTGTCAAAACTATTTTTCTGTTAGAAATGATAAGAGTACTATTCCTTTCCATGTTGTTCATTTCCATGTGTGGGGTCCATCCCCAATGGTTGCGTTGCATGGTTGTCATTATTTTGTTACATTTGTTGATGAATTCTATGCACTCAATATACTATTGTGTTTTTAATGAAAATCAAATTTGAAAATAGTACTATTTTTCCTGTGTACCATAAGATGATTGAAACTCAATTTGATGCAAGTCTGAAGATTATACAATCTGATAATAGTTGTGACATCAACTTAAATCTTATCTTCGCAATCATGGAATTGAGTGGCAGACGTCTTGTCCTTACACTCCACACCAAATGGAGTGGCTGAAAGGAAAAGTCGACATCTTCTCGAGGTTGCTCGTTCCTTACTCTTTTGCATGGATGTTCCAAAATGTTTATGTGATGATGTCATTCTCATGCCACCTATCTTATCAATAGAGTGACTACTCCTGTCTTGGGGGGGAGTGTCCTTCAAAGTTATTGTTTCCAAATAAACTTTTCTTTTTGGTGCCACCTCATATCTTTGGGTGTTTGTGTTTTGGTTATGTCCCATCCATTCATCACAATAAGCTCTCACCCAAAGCTGTCCGATGCATTTTCATTGGGTTCCCCCCTTCTTGGAAAAGGATATAAATTCTATGATTTGAAAACTGGAAAATGTTGTCACCATGGACATGACCTTCTTTCGATCCACATCTTCTAAGTGCCCTTTCCAGGGGGAGAAGTCTTGTAGAGAAGAGCACACTGAAACTTCCGCAGTGCTGTTGTCTTTACTCCTAGAAATTGAGGATGATGTTGAGGTGGAAGTTGAAGAACTTGCTAGTGCTAATAATCTAGGAGTTAAGTTTGACAAGTTTTGGAAAGGAAAGTTCTTTGAATGAAAGAAGTTGAAAAATGAAGGTTCCTTTGTTTCTCCCTTAAGACACGTACCAAATAACTCCTTGTACGGCTGGTCCAAGAATTATTGAACCTTTACCATTGAATCTTGATGACGCGGGACAAGACCCTAAACTACGTGAATGCTTATGAAATGAAGATTTGCTGAAATTAAACTAAATTAATTAAACAATAAACCTGAAAATAACGCGAATACCTTAGGGTTTCATAGTTTTCCATTTGGATGATCGCATGGTGATTCAGGTAGGGTCCTGTCCGTTGCGTTAGATCCGTTAGCTTTGCAGAAGGAAGATCCTAGAGGTAGAACTCTAACCACTTCCAGATTAGGGCTCTCTCGTAGATCAACCATGTAGTCGCCGGTTCGATCTAGGGTTCGCGGAGACGAATCGATATAACAGTTTAGATGGATGCCAGGGTTTAGGATTTCGGGATGTTAAGATGATGGCTGGATTTAGGGTTTGTGGGCGTTGAAAAGATCGCAGGGTAATGGTTGAAATATGGTTGGTTGAAACCGGTACGCAGGCAGAACAATTAGAAAATCAAAGAAATCGATAGAAGACAAATTGTGGCTTCACACCCTTGGTTTCACACCAAACCCTTCTTGGGAAATAGATCGTGGCCTTTACACCCTTGGCTCCACACCAAACCTTTCTCGGGAAGAAGATTTATTCTTCGAAGAAACTCATCTCATGTTCCAAAGCGAAAGTTATTTTTTTCATTAATAAAAAACAAATTACATTATTTATTAAAAGACCTTATATAGGAGGCCTCTAAAACAAAAGAAAACCCTAAAACAAATACTAAAAAAACGACAAGTATGCCCTCAAAACTTAAATTCTTTCAAAATTTGCACTGTAGCTCAATCAATCGAGGTACTGTAGCATTATAGCTCGATCAATCGAGTTACTGTAGCACAGTAGCTCGATTAATCGAGTTACTGTAGCAACTTTCAGTTTTTCTGAATTTGAACTAGAATGGTCCATCAATTGGCTGGGCATTGCTCCCGCACACTAATTCTGCTCTTTTAAGCCTGATTCTGATTTCCTTTTCGTTTCTTCTTGCGCTGGAAATTTGTTGCGGCCCAAATCCGAGGCTCTCGATCTTGGCGTTCCCCGTCATTCTCCCCGACTGAAAATGTTTCATCACCGATGAAACACGCAATGTAGTATGGATCAAGTGTATGGGGACTCGAACGGTAGAACTCTTTGCAACTAACCCAAACAATCTTGGCATCTGGTAAAGTCTGAGTATCATCTCAGTCGATTGTATCGGAGCGCACATTGTAAATATTTCCACAACGAACCAAATAACCTGGCTCGTCAACCCACTCTACCAAATATTTTTGAAGCTTCTCATCAACTCTCCCGGACCCGAAGGAATTCATTCCCGATGACATGTGATCGCGATATAAGCCTGGAATACAAGAAAGCAAGCGACGAACCCTCTCATGATTGGCCCATGCACTCTCGGTAGTTGACTTATCAACCCTCTGCATCTCATAAACTAGAAACTCTGCCGCAGGTGAATGCCACAAGATCATCCTAAATTTCTTCAATTACTTCTTTCCTTTGCTTGCTTGGGTAGGGAAGGGGTATCGACTGCAAAGTTGGGACGAGATTGTGAATAGGGGGCGTTTGGAAAGGATTGCAGGGTCGTGGGATTGAGCCTAGAGAAGGAACTAGGTCCTCCACATTGAACGTTGAGCTAATCCTTGTATCTGGAGGAAGCTCAAGAATGCACACACTAGGACCACTCCTTGCCACAAGTCCAAAAGGTCTAGCACCGTGGGCCTAAAGCTTCCTTGCGACTCCCGATGAGAATCGTTCTGGTCCAATCCGAACCATTGCATGATCATTTAATTGGAATTCCATAAAAGCCTTAGGTAACTGCATCGATATTTTGAGAGTTTCATTGCATAAATTAATTTTAAGTTTAATTTCAGCATGCAATGCGGAATGAGACTTAAAAGTTGACTCACCATAAGACTCAGAATGTGAAGCGGTATGCGACTCGAGACTATGATGTATATGCGTGTCTATGAACTCGATACTCTCATGTGCATGCGACACTAACGACTCACATGCAGTCGCCTCTATCAACAATAGTGACTCATGTGTAGTAGACTCTACCAACACTAGTGACTCATGTGTGATCGAATCAAGTGAGATTAATGGCTCATGTACACTCGGCTCGATTAACTCGTGTGTGCTCGTGTCAACCAAAACCAAAGATTCAAGTGCACTCGACTCTACCACCAACAAGGACTCGTGCACAACGGGTTCTACGGGCACCAACAAATAGTGCGTATGTGACTCTGTAGATTCTTGCGTGGGTGACTCGGTTGACTCAAGTGTGGGCGACTCAACATCACTACTCACAACGGAAATAGAAGCCTCTTTAACACAAACTAGACTTTCTTTAGCTTCTTCTATTTCCTCTTCTACTGTCAAATTTTCTTGCTCCTTAGAACTCTCCCTTTTAATCAATAAATTCAGAGTGAAAAATTTTGTAGTGTATTTATAACCAAAGCGTCCAAATCTGTAACACTTGGAACAATCAGGACATTGGCCCGTCTTGGTTTTCAAAAACCGTAGAAGGTGACGGTGTTATAGGAACATACTTTTTTATAAGGTTCACCTTCATGTCCTCCCATGTGGAGATGGGTTTACTGCGAAGAGATTCAGTACGGTGCTCTATGAGAGTCCAAAAAGTTTTGGCATTACCTTCCAACTTGGTTTTTGCTACCCTAATTTTGTACTCATTCGGTACGCCATACCAATCAAAATACTCCTCTAACCACTCTACGAAGGTTTTAGGGCTCCCCCATCCCTCAAAGTTTGGAACCTCATTCCGAATAGATTTTAGAAACCTATCGGCAGGGTCGTACTCGGGTTCACGATGATGAGGGTATCCCCTAACTCTAGTCTCATCATGACTTTTGGGACTTTGCTCAGAATTTGGTGTGTAACGGCTCGTATTATTAATCGCACGCATTTGAGCTTTGATGTCCCTAAGGGCATCAAGAAGTTCGCTCATGTCCATGGTGATCACAACTTATTGCACGGGTTCTGAATGACATGCAAATATGAACCAACAATGAATGAGGATATTTGTCAAACAGTAGACATGCATATTGAAGAACATGAATGAATATAAAATTTATGGAAATTAAAATGACATGCAAAAGATGCCCTAACTTAGAACCTAGGCTTTGATACCAAAACTGATGCGGGACAAGACCTTAAACTACGTGAATGCTTATGAGATGAAGATTTGCCGAAATTAAACTAGATTAATTAAACAATAAACCTGAAAATAATGCGAATACCTTAGGGTTTCATAGTTTTCCATTTGGATGATCGCATAGTGATTCGGGGAGGGCCCGGTCCGTTGCGTTAGATCTGTTAGCTTCGCGGAAGGAAGATCCTAGAGGTAGAACTCTAGCCGCTTCCAGATTAGAGCTCGCTCGTAGATCAACAATGAAGTCGCCGGTTCGATCTAGAGTTCGCGGAGACGAATTGATATAACGGTTTAGATGGATGCTAGGGTTTAGGATTTCGGGATATTAAGATGATGGCTGGATTTAGGGTTTGTGGGCGTTGAAAAGATCGCAGGGTAATGGTTGAAATATGGTTGGTTGAAATCGGTACGCAAGTAGAACAATTAGAAATCAAAGAAATAGATAGAAGATAGATTGTGGGCTTCATACCATGGATCAAAATCTCGGCTGAAAATTCAAATTTTCGGCCTAGACGTCTCGGTTTCGGCCGGTTCCGAGACGGAAAAATCATAAAAACCGCCCCCCCTAAATGTGTGTAATTATCGGCCGATAATTTCAAATTATTGCCCGACAATTTGGAAATTCAAATTTCTGGCCGATAATTTGAAATTATCGGCCGATAATTTGGAAATTTGGCCGGAATATGCATTTTCGCCCCTTTTTAGAATTTTAGAATTTTGAAAAATTTTAAAGGGTTTTAAAACCCAATTTTTGTAAAAAAGACCCCATTTTTCTTCTTCCTTAGCTATAAAACCCATGGATGGAAGAGGCAGAAGGAAAAAAAAAACAGGGAAGAAGAACAAGAAAAAAACAAAAGAAGGAAGAAGAAGAAATATGAGAGTTGTTTTCGCCACCGACTTGCCGCTGTTTTCTCCACCGACCTGCAAACATGTGTAAATATCCTTGCAAACATATTTTATATTGAAAGGAGTATGGGACTCACTCTCATGTCAGTCACATACACACTAGAATAGTGTTTAAGTGATCTTACACCAGCAGGGTTTACGATGTAGGTGATCTACATCGTACGATGTAGGTAATCACATGATGATTATATTTTGTGCAAATCTTGTCCACTAAGGATCTATAGATCATGAACTTTAGATCAGACGGCCCAGATTGCGTTTTCAAATTACCGTTTGATATCAAATTATCGTATGATATAATAGCCTTTGACTATATTTAATCACATGATGAAGTTTATATTTGGTGTTAATCTTGTCCACTAAGGATCTATAGATCATGAATTTTAGATCAGACGGCCCACATTGCGTTTTCACATATCACATGCCCCTAAAATACAAACATTTTTTTTTAACCTTGGTGCAATCACTTAAAAAGCGAGTGCAAGTACATATGATCTTCAGATTGCGTTTTCCGAAATTTATCGAAAATTTGATCGAAAATTACCAAAATTTTGACCAATTTATGGTTCGGGTCATGAACGAAACCGAAACCTAAACTGATATTTTGATCCATGGTATATCTGTTCTAATAATGTTAAATAGCTTAAAAAAAACTAATAAAATAAAGTTTGGCAAAGTTTGGAGCATATTTTAAAAAATACCCGAAATTTACCGAAATTTTTGAAATTTTGACCAATTTACGATTCGGGTCCTGACCGAAACCGAAACCGAAACCGAGATTTTGATCCATGCTTCACACCAAACCCTTCTTGGGAAATAGATTGTGGGCTTCACATCCTTGGCTTCACACCAAACCCTTCTCAGGAAGAAGATTTAATCTTCGAAGACACTCATCTCAAGTTCTAAAGCAAAAGCTCTATTTTTCATTAATAAAAAACTAATTACATTGTTTATTAAAAGACCTTATATAGGAGGCCTCTAAAACAAAAGAAAACCTTAAAACAAATACTAAAAAAAAGGCAAGTATGTCCTCAAAACTTAAATTCCTTCAAAATTCGCACTGTAGCTCGATCAATCGAGATATTGTAGCACTGTAGCTCGATCAATCGAGTTACTGTAGCAACTTTCAGTTTCTGCGAATTTGAACTGGAATGGTCGATCAATCAACTAGGCATTGCTCTAGCATACTAGTTTTGCTCCTTTAAGCCTGATTTTGATTTCCTTTTCGTTTCTTCTTGCTCTGGAAATCTGTTGCAGCCCAAATCTGAGGCTCTCGATCTTGGCGTTCCCCGTCACTTGATCTCCCAATTGCCTTACAAAAAGGTATAATGCACCCCATTAGTAAGTTTGTGTCTATCATGCTTTGTTTACCTCTTATTCCAGTTTCATCTTAGCGTTGGACTTTGTTTATATTCCTAACTCGTCTCTAAGGCTTTATCTCAAGCCAAATGGAAAGAGGCTATGCTGCATGAGATTCGCTCTTGAGCAGAACCAAACTTGAGAAATTACAAATCTTCCGGAGGGCAAGAAAGTTGTGAGATGCAAGTGGGTGTACACAGTAAAATATTGTCGTGATGGGTCCATTGAGAGGTACAAGGCTAGACTTTTGGGAAAGGGATTCGCAGAGACTCCAAGTATAGACTTTTATATACCTTTGTCTTGTGGCAAAATCCAACGCTATTCGGGTTCCCTGGCCTTGGCTGCTTACAAAAATGGCCACTATATCAGTTGGACGTGAAGAATGCATTCCTGCATGGTGGTTTGGATGAAGAAGTATATATTTATCTACACCTACTTTTCTTCTTCATGGTAAAGGTGATCAAGTGTTTCGACTGAGGAAAACTATCTATTAACTGAAGCTATCACTAAATGGGTGGTTTAGAAAGTTTAGTGATGCAATTATGCAGTTTGGGTATCATCGAAGCCACTATGATCATGCCTTCTTCGTCAGGAAGGGACTAAAGCTGACAACACTTATACTCTACGTTGTTGATGTCATTGTCATTGGAGATGTGACAGTGAGGAGATATTGATGCCAAGTACTACTTAAGCTAAATGTTTTGTTGAAAGATTAAGCTAGACCATTTTGGGCCACTCTATGTGCGTGGACCCTGGGCCTCTTTTTGGGTCTTTGACCTCATCTTAGAAGTTTGACGTAGTTTAGTTATTGTAGCTTTGAACTTTGCAATGTTTTTATGTTTCAGGTTTATGTGATTTCATAGGAAAATGAAAAGATATCTTAGGGAAAAGAAGGTCACATAGGAATATGAAAAGTTTCTTTAGAGAAGAAAAAGTCTCATTGAACTGTGAAATTCGTTCTTGTACTTAGCTATATATTTTGAGACATATGAAGTTTTTTAGCGAAATGTGAAGCCTTCTATCTAGTACTTTATATTTGACTGCATTTTTGAGGGTTTTGAGCTCAAGAGAACAATTTTCTTCTCTTGAAAAGTTGCATCTTTTTTTCATCCGAATTTTGATTTATTTTCAACAAAGTAGTATTAGAGCCTTGTTCATGTCCATGGCTTCCAACAATAATTTGTTGCAACCTCAACTCTCTTGATTCAACGAGAAAAATTACAACCAATGGAGCGTCCAAATGAAAGGATTATATGGATCGCAAGATCTACGGGATATGGTTGAAACCGGTTGTGTTGAATCACAAGATCAAACGACACTTTCTACACAACAACTCAATGAGTTGAAGGAGAATCGTAAGAAGGACAAGAAAGCATTATTTTTCATCTATCAAGCGGTGGATGAAGTCATCTTTGAGCGAATATCATTTGTGTTAATGGCAAAGCAAGCATGGGACACTCTCTATACGTCCTATAAAGGTGAAGATAAAGTTAAAATGGTGCGTCTTCCAACTCTTCGAAGTGAGTTTGATACTTTAAGGATGATAGATTCCGAGACGGTTGAAGATTATTTCATTCGTATATTTGCTCTTGTTAATCAACTAAGAGTGAATGGCAAAAAACTTGAAGATCTTTGGATTGTAGAGAAAATCCTTAGGAGATTGACTCGCAAATTCAAGTATATTGTAGTTGCAATTGAAGAATATAAAGATTTGTGATGGGGACATCACAATCAAGTGCATCGGACTTTGAATGTGAAAACGTTTTAGTTGATTAGAATTCTTTTAATAAGTGGTTTGTTTTAGGATTAGTTTCCTTATTTGAATAAATTAGGGGTCAGGCACATATATGTGATATGAGACTGTTAATTCCTTAACTTTCTGCGCAACCATCGGAAAAGTGGTCATAAGTCTACCAATATGTGTCGGAATTGTATAATTCTTGTCTTGTTGGAAATCTACTTCGATAAACTTTCAAACAAGACCAATTTCACGTCAATCAGACATCGTTTGACCATTCAAAAATGTCGTGTAATAAAAAAACGGGATTAATAGTGAAATTAATTGTTACCGTTAGATTAGAAAGTTTTAATGATTAAGAGTTTTATTTTAAGTAGTATTATTAGGGTTTTGGTTTGCCTATTTAAAGACTTGTAAACAACATTATTATAGTTTTTTGATTAATGAAAATTTGAGAGTTTCTTTTGTGTAAATCCTAAAGAACTTGTGAAGAGTTTTCGATCGAAGGAGCGAATCTTTCGAAACATGAGGAGTGTTTATACATTTCTCGTGCGACTTGTTGTGAAGCCAATGTGTAACCTTGGTGCGAAGCCTTGAAAATCCTTGGTGTGAAGCTTTGGACCTCTATCCTCTTATTCCATCTTTTCTCTATTTATCATATAGTAATATTTTTCCTTTGCTTTGAAAAATTTCAAAACCCCCAAAATATTATTAATTTCATTCTTTTGATCTACCGTTTTATTTGTTTTAATCCTTCAAGCCATATTTATTCACCCGAGAGGAGTCAAGAGACGATATCGTGATTATCGCTTGGTACCCTGAACAGAGCGAAACTCGTTTCCTTCATTGAATCCGTTTTTCTAGATCGGGAAATTTTAATGCATGCAAACACTAAATTGAGTTACTCTAATTGTTTAATTAAATTCTTTGAGCTTCTTTATGTGTTTGGGTGATTTCAAATACTCCCATTATTCAATTTAATTTGTGGTTAATCCCAAACTTGCATAATTAGGGTTTTAGCGTTTGTCCCGCATCAATTTGTCTACGTTATCTATTGAGAGTTTATTGGGATCTCTTCAATCCCATGAACTTCGCATAAAGCAATTTGATTTTTCTCCTTTAGAGCAAGCTTTTCAAACTCAAATTTCCTTCAGGGAAAGTTCTAGTGGTGGAAGAGGGAGCATTTTAATCACGGACGAGGAAGGCATAATGGAGGAAGAAATAATGCAAATGAAAGAGATGAGAATGAGCCATCTACTTCATCAAGAGAAAGAGGCCGCTCTTCCCTTTCTAATGTTCCATGTTACCATTGTAAAAAATATGGGCACACCATCAAGTTTTGCAAAATATGATTGGCAGAAGAAAGCAAAAAAGAATCAAATTTTATGCACGAAAATGAGGAAAGTAAGGAAGACGATACTCTCTTTCTTGCTTGTAATGTTCAAGAAGTTGCACTTCATGGGGATTGGTATCTTGATAGTAGTTGTAGTAACTACATGACGGGAAATAAAGTCATATTTGTTACGTTGGATGAATCTATTCAAAGTGAAGTACGAACCGGAGATGATAAAAGACTTTCCCTTAGGGGAAGTGGTGACATTCTTGTCAAGAAGAAGAAATGTGTCAAATGTATTCCTAATGTTTTTTATGTTCTGAGATTCACACATAATCTTCATATTGTTGGACAACTTTTATTGAAAGGTCATACTGTTCATTGCAAAGAAGCCGCATGTGAAATCAAGGGCGAGAATAATGTCCTTGCAAAGGTGATGCTGACTTCTAAGAAGATATTTCCCATAAAGTTTCAAAGTGAAACACTTCCATGTTTGAGTACCATCATCATGGCTATGGCATCTTCGCTATGGTCGCTTGAGTTTTAGCACCTTGTCTCTCATGTGCAAGATGCATATGGTACGAGGCATGCCTAACATCAACCATCAAGATCAAGTTTGGGAAGCTTGTGCACTCGGAAAGCATCAAAGGAATTATTTTTCGGTTGGGAAAGTTTGGAGGGCATCAAACCCTCCCTCTTGAGCTTGTTCATTCGGAATTATGCGGGCCTATGCACACCACTTCAATTGGAGGTAATTGTTACTTTCTCATCTTCGTCGATGATTATAGTAGAATGACATGGGTTTATTTTATCAAATAAAAATCAGAGATGTTTGGATACTTCAAATCTTTTAAGGCCTTGATGGAAAAACAAAGTGGTTTCATATTGAAGACTTTACGTTTCGATCAGGGTGGTGAATATGTCTCTCTTAAATTTGGTGATTTTCTCAAAGAAAATGGTATTCAACATCAATTTACTACTCGCTACACACCTTAATAAAACACGGTGGCTGAAAGGAAGAATCGGGCAATCTTGGAATTGGCTAGAAGCATGCTAAAAGCCAAAGGGATGGCTAATACATTTTGGGCGGGAGCCGTTGCATGTGTCGTCTATCTTTTGAATCGTGCCTCATCCAAAAGCGTCCAAGGCATGACTCCTCAAGAAGCTTTGAGTGGCATGTGTATTTGGTAGCATTGCCTACTCTCATGTGTCGGATGAGAAAATAAGCAAGTTAGATGCTAAATTTGAAAAATGTATCCTTGTTGGATAGAGCGAAAATTCAAAGGCATACAAGTTATTTAATCCCATCACCAAGAAAATTATCATAAGTAGAGACGTAATATTCAATGAAGAAGCGTGAGATTGGAGCGAAAATGAGAAGAAGCAAAAATCCACATTGCTAGATGTGGAATCGGAAAAAGAACATGAAGTCGCAAGCCCTCAATTCTCACAATCTAGTGGGAATTAAGAACATACCAATGATAATGAAGAATCACCTCAAACACCATTAAGGAGATCTGCACGGCCACATCAGCCATCCAAAAGGTATCTATAAAGTGATTTTGCCTTATTTGCGGATGCTGATCCATTCTATTTTGAAGAAGCATCTCATGAAGAAAAATAGAAGCATGCAATGGATCAAGAAATTAGTTCTATTGAAAGAAATGATACGTGAGAGCTAACGAAATTTCCAAATGGGCACAAATCAATTGGTGTCAAATGGGTATATAAAATAAAGTTGAATGAAAAAGGTGAAATTGAAAAATACAAAACTCGTTTAGTTTTCAAAGGCTATAAGCAAAAACATGGCATTGATTACACTGAAGTTTTTGCTCTCGTTGCTCGTCTTGAGACTATTCGAATGGTCTTAGCATTGACGGCTTAAAGAAATTGTAAAGTACATCAAATGGACGTCAAATCAGCCTTCTTGAATGAATCTCTTGAAGAAGAAGTCTACATTGATCAACCACTCGGTTATGTGAAGAAAGGTGAAGAACATAAGGTGTGTCGATTAAAGAAAGCACTTTATGAGTTGAAGCAAGCGCCGAGAGCTTGGTATAGTCACATTGACGGATATTTTTTTTAAAGTGGTTTCAAAAGATGTCCTTTCGAAATGCCCTGCAAAATGATTCTTTGTTTGTTTCCCGTGTGAAAAGGGAGCTCAGTGACAACCCCTACTAACTCAAGTGCTGTTGCATTGCAATCAACAATCCACTCCAAAATTTCCGCACCGTGGGGAGCTGTATGGAGGGCTGTCGGAGGGAAGGAGTGGCACGGCCAGGTTTGGGGTTTACAGGAGAAACATCGACGGAAATGGCACAAGCACTGTGTCAAGACGTGGGACTCCGGTGGAGGTTCAGACTGGCAACTGGATGTGCGGGAATTGTGGTAACCTAAACATCAAAAGGAGAATCAGATGCCATGCTATCGACTATGATGCACATTGGAGTAGTGGTTTTCCTATCTCTAATTGTATTAATCTCAAACCTAAGCTGAACGGAAGGAGAGGACACGACAACCAACCGGTCATTACTCGAAGACAAGAGAGAGATTTGAAGAACAGGTGGAACATTGCGGGAAGACATTACAAGAATATCAACAGCTATTTTCGGACGAATGCGGCGAACCACGAAGGTATAGTTGAGAGGCATTATGTTCATGGTCTCAGATGTTGTCCGATTTCCCATATAGTGAGAAGGCCAGCGGAGCAAGTTAACTCGGAGCATATCGCTACTTCCATAGACATCCAGACAGCTGATGGTTTCTTTCCCACCATTCAAGTATCCAGTGAAATTTATGACAACCGAAAGGAAAGCAACAAAAGGTTTAGCATTATCAATGTCAACAACCATCAGTTAAGGCAAAATTACATTAAAGAGCATTTAATCTACATGCTCGGTAAGACTTCCAAACAAAATTTATAGTTTCCAAAATAAAAGAAATTTTTTCTTGCAGTGTTCTCGGAGGCGGAGACGGCGACGATTGAGTTTTTGGTCAACCATGGACCTTGCAGTTGGGGGGACTCCATCAACTGCTTCAGATGGAAGGAGGACATCTTCACTACCACCGTCCAAAAAGAGGATGACGATGGTTATTGGTTGCGCATCTATGGCCTACCCCACTTTCTATGGATTACCTAGGTCCTTAGCGACATCGGACGAAAGTGTGGAACTTTTCTCGGAACAGACGCTCGTACTACCGAGGGGGAAGACATCTGGTTCGCCCGGATTGTTGTGCGCACCGCCGACCCCGCCAACATATTGAGGCCGGGAGATATCCTCATTGATGGTCGCCAACACAGGTGGTGGGTGGAACTAGATAGGCACAAAAGGGTAGTGGTTGGTGATTACGGCATAATATGAGCCGGTGGGATAAGGGCCGGTGAGGTACAAGAGGTGACGATCACTTGTGCCGAAATGCTTGGCGAGGAGGGGCAGATTAACGGGGAAGGGCATCGCGGGCAACCATTGGAGCTCCCAAAATTCAATCGCTCGAGGATCAGGCTCCATTTGCGCAGGAACATGAGCGCGGCAGCGGATAACTCCGCCCGAGGGACCCACAGTTCAAATCGGCCGGTGTGGCATGTTGAGGCGAATAAACTGGATCGATAGGTCTTGGACTGGTGGAACAAACGATTTCAGGACGCTGCAAGTTTTGTAAAAGAGGGAGAAAATGATAGAAATTTATATTATTGTAACTTGCACGTGGACCGATACGAGCTTTGCTGCTAGGGACACGTGACAAACACAAACGATGAAGCGCCTCTTAGTATTTATGGTGATTTGAGGCGTTTTGGGCTTGACGGGACAAAGGAGAGGGCGGGCTTTTCGTCTGACGAAGCTGGGACATGTGCTGAAGCGGGACTCGAGGAAAAGAAGGGCAACAAGAGGGGACGCAAAAGGCTGCAACATTGATGAAGGGAATGATGGTTCTGCAAGGATGCGACTTTCGAGGGAGCCTACCGTGGTTTCTTTAAGGTTTCAAATTGACCGAGGAACTCTAGATGTGTCAGGCAGAAATATCAAACAAAACCTTAGGCTCGGTACTCTAGCCCCTGATGAGCGAGCAAAGTCAAAGGGTAAGGAGATTTTACTGGCTGACATGGATTCCCATGTCAACCAAACCGACAGTTGTGAAAATGGAGGCGGTGGACCTCGCTTTTCTCAAGGGATTTCCACCAATCATGGTCGGGTCAATGGGTTTCATTTTGAGTCCAAGGATCGAACGTGGGTCAGGACCCAATAATCAATGCGGGGTAGAACAAAGGACCCAAGTCCACCCAAGGTCGATCGATAAGCCATTTTGTAGGTATGAGGGAATCCAGTTTTTCAAGATCTGGGTCCCTTCCTTTGTTTCTAATTCTTTGTTGGGCCTTGAGTGCAGATGTTCTGGGCCCGATTGCAGATCCGAAGGAAGAATTTGTCCTCCATCGCACCGCGCTGAGCTCCTGAAATTGTCTAAGAGTTCCTCTCAGGAAGCATCCAGAATTTCAGACACGATCAAGGACGTCTTGGATGAAAGGCTCCATACATTGTCAGCGGAAACGATCAGGGAGGGGGAGAGACTAATTGTGGTAGGGACAAAATCGGGGATCTTGTATAATGCCGACCGAGAGGGCCTGCTCAAGCTGTACGGAGATATCATAGAAAGGGGGAAACAGTTAGCGAATGCAGAAAGACTGAAAGGCAGAAAGCCACGTGTTAGATCGAGATGGGGGCTTTACTACTCCAGATTAAGGAAGAGGCAGAGGAAACGCAGCGATCACAGTGTTCTACGGGAGAGGGGGAGGCGGTATAGGAAGGGTTGGCTCTTGGTTGTTGGTTGGGGCCTCGGGGTTTTTTCTTTGGATCATTGTGTTTATGAAGTTCTTAAGTTGGAACGTTCAAGGTTTGGGGCTCCCAGATAAAAGGGCGCTAGTCAAATATTTTTTTGATTCAACAAAAGCCGGAGGTGATTGGTCTTCAGGAAACCAAATGGGGGAGGTCAATGATCGTTTGATTTCATCCATCATGACGCGTAATAATTGGGATTGGTTAGCATTGGAGGCAGATGGAACTAGGGGAGGCGTCTTGCTTGCTTGGAACTCTGACTATTTCAAGATGCTGGACTCAGAGATCGACTCTTTCGCGGTTGCTATGCATCTTCAGGACTGCTGGAATGGAATGGAGTGGGTTGGTATCACAGTTTATGGACCTAACTACAACAGCTGTAGGAAGGAGTTTTTCTTCAAGATAAGTGCTCTTATAAGCAAATGGGACTCTCCGGTTTGCATCGGGGGGATTTCAATGCTCTCCTTAGCAAGGAGAAAAACTATGGAGCCATTGATGCTATGGCGATGGAGATGTTTTCGGAGTGCATTTCGCAAAACGCCCTCTATGATCTAGGGATGGCTGGCATAAGATTCACGGACCAACGAATAGGATGTGCCGACTTTGTGTAGAGTGGACAGGTTCCTTTGCGGGGTGGAGTTCTTAGAGATGGTCATGGACTCGATAGTTACCTTGTGGGCTACTACCATCTCTGACCACAGACCAATTCCTCTAGTGACCAAAGGAGGGAGGGAGCTAGACTGGGGCCGTTTAAAATCAATAATGCCTGGCTGCAGAATGATGATTTCAGATAGAAGGTGCATGATTGGTGGACCCTTGACTCTACGTCGGGAACGACTTCGTTCATTTTCACTTCCAAAATCAAGAATTTGAAGCTTAAAATTAAGGAATGGAACAAAGAATTCTTCGGGAATTCGAATCAGAAGAGAGATAGGATCCTGGCGGAGATTGAGTCTTTGGATAGAGCCAAAGAATTGGCTACGCTTTCCGAGGTCGAAAGAGAAATCAGAGTGGCTTAAAAAAGGGAGTACAACCGACTGATTTTAGAGGATGAGCAGTTGTGGCGCCAAAAGAGACGGAAACAATAAGTTCTTCCATGTGGTGGCCAACAGAAGGAAAAAGAACCGCATATCTTCAATATATATAGATGGGGCCGTGCACGCGGACCAGACTAGTATCCCTATTAAGATTATGGAATTTTTCGAGCAACTGTACGACACTGAGGAGGTGCTTAGAGCTCGCATGGACGGGATCCCCTTCCTTTCGATTAATCAACGTCAGGCAGAATTTTTGGAAAGAGGGTTTGAGGACGAGGAGGTGAAGAGGGTGTTGGATAGCCTGAGATATAACAAATCGTCAGGACCGGATCGTTTCACGGCAGAATTTTAGAGGAAATGATGGGGAGATGATCTGTGTCAACTTCATGGCTATGATTCACGAAATATGACACAGGCAGAATTGTGAAGAGCTTGAACTCTACTTTCTTAGTGCTGATCCCAAAACGTGAAGGGGCTACATCTATTGTCGATTATAGGCCGATAAGTCTTATTGGGTGTGCGTATAAGATCATTGCCAAAGTGTAGGCTAATCGACTTGAAAATGTGATAGGTCAACCCATCTCCAACGTCCAAGGAGCTTTCATCCCGGGAAGACAGCTTATGGACATTGTTGTTGCAACTGCGGAAATTGTTCACTTGGCTAAGAAGAGCAACGAAAAGGGCTGGGTTTTCAAGATAGACATGGAAAAAGCGTACGATAGGGTCTCATGGAACTTCTTGGACTACGTCCTACAAAGAATGGGTTTTGGTACCAAGTGGAGAAAATGGATGAAGGGTTGCTATGCGTTGGTCCGTTTCTCGGTCCTCATTAATGGTGTTCCGCATGGCTACTTTCGAAGTAAAAAAGGTCTGCGACAGGGGGATCCTCTATCCCCTTTGTTATTTAATTGTGTTGGGGAAGCGCTGCATAATCTCTTCAAAAGGGCCGAAGAGTCTAACATGATAAAGGGATTCAAGACGGCAGCCGGTGGACCTACGATCTCTCATCTACAGTATGCGGATGACACTTTGGTTTTTGTAACGGCTGCAATGGAGACGGGGAAATCAAGACAACTACTAAAATTCTAACTATATTTGAAGGGGTATCAGGCCAGAGAATGAACCTTCACAAATCTAGCCTCTCTGGGATTAACATGTTACCTAGACAGATTGAACGGGTGGCTAGGGAAGTTTGGTACAACACCGAATCATTTCCTATTACTTACCTAGGGATTCCTTTGGGCTTTGGAAGAAGCAAGGTTCAGATATGGGATAATGTGGTACAAAGGTTCCAAAAAAGACTTGCCACTTGGAAGAGTAAATTGTTGAGCTATGGGGGAAGGCTCACCTTGATCAAGTCTGCGTTTGCTTCCATCCCAATCTTCACGATGTCCCTTCTTCGGGCACCCACGTGTATTACGAAGAAGCTGGAGAAGATTGTAAGGGAGGGGGCTGGGGACCAAACAAAGATCCATTTAGTTAGATGGGAACAGTGCTGCGAGACAAGAGACTATGGGGGTCTTGGAATAAGAAAACTGAAGTTAGTGATCAAAGCTCTTCTAGCCAAGTGGTTTCGGAGGACAAGAGAGGACGATGAGAGGAATAAATTGTGGTGGCAAATTGCTACCGCAAAGTATGGATCTCCGGAAACTGATACGTCCACCTTCAACCAAAGGTCGACTTGGTGGAAGGCGGTGAAAGAATGTACGCAGGAGATTTTAGAAGGGACTAAATTCAGCTGGGGAGATGGCTGGAGAATCAGATTCTGGAAGGATGTGTGGGTTGGTGAACAACCTCTTCAGCAGAGCTTCCCTAATTTATACATGCTCTCCGACTCTAAGGATGCGGTCATTCGGAACTTTGTCCAATCTGCCGATGGGAACTGGGAGTGGAACATATTTTTAAGACGACAACTGAGGGAATGGGCATGCGAGGAGTATCAAAACCTGATGGGAGTTTTGGAAGGGATTACTCCTAACTCGGCTAATATCGATCTCAGGCTTTGGAAATTTTCTCCCAAAGGAAAGTTCACGGTCAGATCTCTATGCAATCACCTTCACTCTAGCGAGAGAGCTCTTTCGGGGACTGGGAAATGGGCAGGTTTTTGGAAGATTAGGATGCCGCCAAAGATAAAGTCTTTTGCTTGGTTGGTGTCCCAGGGGAAAATTCTAACGCGAGATCTGCTCATTAGAAGGAATATCCTGGTGCGCAATAAATGTATGTTTTGTGTGAGGGGGAGAGAACCAATGGCACACATCTTTCTCCATTGTTCCTACGCTCGGGCAATATGGTACAAGCTATTTAAGTTGTTTAAGGTTGAGTAGGTTCTTCCTTTTTGGCCCGCCAACATGATGGAAATGTGGAAATCTATCAACCTGGAAGACCCGAGAAGAGAGATATTGCCTCTAACGGTGTATGCGGTGTTTTGGGTTATCTGGATCGAAAGAAACAACAGAATCTTTAGGCGCAAGGCTAAACCGTTCTCCCTTGTGATCCGGGATGTCAGAGATTTAGTGGTTGGTTGGAACACTATCAAGATGGCCGAGTTCATTGAAGGGCGTCAGTACTTCCTAATGCACTAGGAGGAGTGCTGCTCCTAGAGTGGATGCCTCGGCTGCTGGGTGATGGGGGGTCGCTTGTTTTCTCTTTCGTACTGGCTCGGGCCCTGGGGGTGAGGTCTCGTCTTTTTGGGTTTTTTGTCGCGCCTGTTTTGGGTAGCTCCTTACTACCCACCAAGGTATGCTTCTCCTTTTGTAATTTTTGTTTCTTATTTATATAATATTTTGTTACCGTCTCAAAAAAAAAAAGATGTCCTTTCGAGCATACACTATACATCAAGGTAAATGCATAAGGTGAATTTTTAGTAGTATGCTTATATGTTGATGATTTAATTTTCACCGGCAATAGTCCTAGTCTATGTCAAGAATTTAAAAGAGCCATGATGCATGAGTTTGAAATGACCGATATAGGACTTCATTTTTTTCTTGGCATTGAAGTTCAACAAAATGAAGATGGAATTTTTATTTCTCAAAAGAGGTATGTGAATGATTTGTTGAAAATGTTCAGAATGGAATGTGCTAAACCGGTTAGCACTCCAATAGAAGTAGGATTAAAGCTAAGCAAACATGGTGTTGAAGGAAAGGTTGATGAGACTCTTTATAGAAGCCTCGTTGGTAGTCTCATGTATTTGACAGTTACAAGACCAGATCTCATGTTTGCGGTTAGCATGATTAGCCGGTTAATGGAATCCCCAAAAAGAAGTTATTGGGAAGTAGGTAGAATTTTGAGATATGTAAATGGTGTTGTTGGTCATGGTATACACTACAGAAGTATAGATGATAACAAAAGTACCTCCGGTTATGCTTTCAACATTGGTTCAGGCGTAGTTTCATGGGCATCAAAGAAACAAACCGTTGTAGCACTTTCTACGGCGGAGGTAGAGTATATTTATTAGCATCGACAAGTGTCAAGCACTATGGTTGAAATGGATTTTAGAAGAATTAAAGGATCCTCAAGGTGAAGCTACAAAATTATTTTGCGACAATAGGTCTGCTATTGCACTTTCAAAGAATCCGGTTTTCCACAATCAAAGCAAGCATATTCGAATCAAATTCACTTCATTCGTGATTTAGTCTAGGATGGCGAAATCAACACCAAGTGTTGCAAGACGGAAGATCAAATGGTGGATATCTTTACCAAAGCTTTGAAGCACGCAACATTCATCAAAATGAAAGAGAAGTTTGGCGTAGTTGAAGTCTAGCTTAAGGGGGGTTGTTGAAATATTAGGCTAGACCATTTTGGGCCACTATATGTACATGGACCCTGGGCCTCTTGGGCTTCACTCATTTTATGTCTTTGACCACATCTTAGAAGTTTGACTTAGTAGTTAAGAGTTTAGTTATTGTAGCTGTGAACTTTGCAATGTTTTTATGTTTTGGGTTTGTGTGATTTCATAGGAAAATAAAAAGGTATCTTAGGGGAAAGAAAGGTCACATAGGAATATGAAAAGTTTCTTTAGAGAAGTGAAAAGTCTCATTAAAATGTGAAATTCGTTCTTGTACTTAGCTATATATTTTGAACCCTTGCATTTAATCACATATGAAGTTTTTTAGTGAAATTTGAAGCCTTCTATATAGTACTTTATATTTGACTTCATTGTTTAGGGTTTTGAGCTCAAGAGAACAATTTTCTTCTCTTGAAAAGTTGCATCTATTTTTCATCCGAATTTTGATTTATTTTCAACATGTTTGACATAAAGGACTTAGGGTCTCTTAGGTACTTTCTTGGAATTGAAGTTGCAAGGTTCAAGAGGGGTATTGTGCTTTCACAAAGGAAGTACACACTTGATGTGTTAAAACGAGCGGGGATGTTTGGATGTATGCCCATTGACACACCTATGGACCGGAACCATAGGATTAATACTGAAGCAGAGCTACTCAAAGATATCAAACCATACGAAAGGTTGGTGGGTAAGCTCATATAATTGGCCATTACTGGACCTGATATTGCATATGTTGTTAGTGTGGTAAGGTAGCACATGCATTCTCCTTGATCTCCCTACTTGAATGTCGTCTATAGGATCCTGCGATACCTGTACTCTAGGACTGGTAGGGGGTTTTTGTACAAAAATCACCATCATCTTGGTGTTGAGGCATTTACGATGCTGATGATGTTGGGTTTGTGAGTGATAGACGTTCAACTACAGGATACATCACATTTCTGGGTGGAAATCTTGTCGCTTGGTAGAGCAAGAAACAAAACGTGGTTTCAACTCCAATGAAGAAGCTGAATATAAGGTCGTGTCACAGTGATCCCTAGAAGGTATGTGGCTGCGTTTATACTCTCGAACCTGCGATTCATGGGGATAACGAAGCTGCACTTCATATTGCAGAGAATCCTGTTTCTCATGAAAGAATCAAGCATCTTGAAGTGAACTGCCACTTCATAAGAGAAAAGGTCGAAGCTCATGAGTTCTACACACCTCAGGTTGCCTCTGAAGATCAACTGGTTGATGTGCTCACAAAGGCTGTTGGAAGAAGTAGACTAAAAGATATTACCTTGGGCATGACTGACAGCTATGCACCAACTTGGGGGGGAGGAGGGAGTGTTAGAATACATGTAGTAAGATAGTCGGTGCGTCATTAGTCATATTGGGTGTGTCGTAGGGAAGTAAACTTATTATTTTCTTTTTTCCATTGTCTGATAGTCGTGGGATATTGTACTCTCCGCATATGTACTAATAATATTGTGCCCTGGTCAGCCGCACATTTCTCAACCACAGTGGAAGGAGGTCATGATACAGGAAAGTACAGATTGGATGGTTCCACAGAAAGATATAAGGCTAGGCTGGTAGCCAAGGGGTTCATGGAGACACATGACATGGACTCTCAAAGTCAAATATTATTCGGGTGCTTCTTACTTTCTTCATAGAAAAATTGAATATACCAATTGGACGTAAAACATGCCTTCTTACATGGTGATTTGAAAGAAGAGGTCTGTCTTCCACCTAGTTATTCCCTTCAAGGAAAGAAAGTAAAGTGGGTTGATTGAAGAAGGCAATCTATGATTTGAAACAATCCCCTAGAGTTTGGTTAAAAAAATTTAGTGGTCTCGTGAGGAAATTGGGGTATCAAAGGATTCATTATAACCACATATTGTTTGTAAAGAACGGAGTCTCTTCTTACTTCACTAGTTATGTATGTTGATGACATTATTCTTATGGGGAATGATGATGACAAAAAGATGAAGCTGACGTGTTATCTAAGTCAAGTATTTGACATTAAAGACTTAGGTCCATTCGACCTTGAAGCGGCAAGATCAAGAAACAGTTTTGTCCCAACAGAAGTATACCCTTGATGTTTTAAGGAAACTGGCATGTTGGGGTGTAAACCTGTTGTAACGCCCATGGAGCAAAATCATAGAATCAATGGAGAGGATGGAAAACCCAAAAGGATATTAGAATATATTAATGAATAGTAGGGAGGCTTGTTCACTTTACTATGACATGTCCTGATATTACTTAAGCAGTGAGCGTAGAGAGCTGACATATGCATATGCTAAGGACCACTCACTTAGATGCCGTGGATAGTCTTGAGATATTCGAAAGGTAGTCTACAGAGGTATTTACTCTACCGTAACCATAGGCATTTTGCTGTTGAGGTTTTAACCAATGCCGATTGGACTGGATCTCTTAGTAATAGAATATTCACTTTGGGCTACTGCACCTTCCTTGGTGGAAACTTAGTTACAAGGACAAGTAAGAAACAACGTGTTGTTTCAAACTTTGTGCAAAAGGAAAGTATAGAGCCATGTCCCAGGATGCTCGTGAAGGATGTAGCTTAGATACATTGCGGCTGATCTCAGAATCAATGTGAAGCTTCCCATGACGCTCGATGGAGATAATGAAGCCACATTCCATATTGCAGAAAATCTAGTATATCACAAACGAATCAAGCCCATGAAGTTGGATGTCATTTCATACAAGAAAAAGTTGAGTTGAATTTTGTATACCTCAAGTAAGTTCAAAAGATCACTTGGCAGATGTACTCACTAAAGTTGTCGGAAGAAATCGATTGTATAACATTGCTTCTGAAGGTGGGCATTATAGATATCTATGCCCAAAGTTGAGGCGGAGTGTTGGTGTGTCTGTAGGCAAAATGTAAAGTATGTGTGTGGGTTGTGTAGTATGTACCAAATCCTTTTGTAAGTGGTATATATGATGATAGTGAAGAGTGTGTGGTCTCTAAGACTCTAAACACAACTCTAATTCTCTTCAACCCTCTGCTTCTTCTTCTTCTTCTTCTTCTTCTCTCTCTCTCTCTCTCTCTCTCTCTCTCTTCTCTACTAAGCCCTAACTTGACCTTGCACTAATCTTGTGCATCCATCTTCATACAATCTAATTTGTTACATTGGTTAAATCCAGGATGGGATCTGGTCCTTGATTCTGCAGTATTTGGACCTGCCAGAATTCGACTTTTTTATAATTATTCCATTAAACAAGTGACCTTTTTCTTTAGGGAAGAAGTTTAATTGCCATTTTTTCTAATTTGCACCAAGGATTATTGGGTGCTTAATTGCACCTTAATGATTTGAGAAATATTATTTAATTGTGGGTACCAAGGTTGAGTTATCAACTAAGATCATTTGGTCCTGGTTTAGCTTTGTAGTTAACAAGTGCCCTTATGCCACACAGTGATTTATTAATTTATGATTGCCACAGAATCTTCTATCTCGATCTTGGATCAACGAACAAGACTGTATGATAAAATGGCCCGGGATTTGGACGAGAATGGGGCGGCTTTCCTCCGAGGTGGAGAAACTTCTCAGTCATTGTCCATTTCTGATATATTCAATTTGAAGGATGGCTTAGTAACACCTATCCTTAAGGTATGCGGGTATTACTCGATTAATGTGAATTTTTCACATGTAACGCTCATTTTTCTCATGATGTTTACAAAACCTCATTTTTTGCGTTTCCAGGCTGCAAATCCTCCTGTTCGTGCTACCGTGCTTTATCTCTATCCAGAATTGCCTATCTCGTAAGTGTTTTCTCAATTTTGGAATTTTTTTATTTAAATAATAAAACCTTTTTCAATGGATTATATAATCTTTGTAACCTGTTTGCTCATTGTACAGTTATTTATTCTGTTGTTCAAATTTAGTATATGATTCACTTAACACTTTGTGAACTTTTTTCATGTATTTTTTTAGCTTCCCTGTCTTTGGAGATATTTAGCTCATCTATACTAACAAAAACTACAATATTTTTCTGATATTATATTACTTGAAGCTTTCATTTCCTATCAGCTTCTAAAAAACAGGCTATCAATTCATTTTGATTATTTTTTTCTCTTCTTTTTTCTACCAAAGTGAGAGATGGGTCATACATGCATGAATTTTGGCTTGCTGCAGGGAGGCTGTTAGGGATATATTTCTTCCCTACTTGGATAAAGGTCAGGTTTTCTATTCTATCTGGCTGATCTGTTCATTCTTGTATTTTGAGACTTTTAAAATGGCCTTTCAAAGATTCAGTTATAATGGGCTAATGGTAGGATTTGTATCCTGTATCCATGCTAGGGTCGGGTCAAACTTTTGGCTGCCAATAAGAAAACTGCAAATGCCCGACGCGATCCGGTGGTGCACCAGACCCGACCGATGGTGCACTAAAGCCGACCCGACCCGAAAATCCCACCCGACCCAATTAGGGGTGGAAAATAAACCGACACAACCGAACGGAGACCGAACTGAAAACCAAAAAACTGAAACCGATTTGGGTTCCGTGCGGTATCGGTTATGGGTGCTAAAAACCGATTACCTAGTTTTAGGAAACCGATAAGAAAAACTGATTCGAAACCGAAAAAACCGATTGCAAAAACGAAACCCGCAACCAAAACGGAAGCCCGAAACCGTAATTATTACTATATATATTTATTAATAAAATAACAAAGGGAGCACGAAAGTCACTACTCCAAAGAACACCTGAATCAAGCACTTTTTTTCTTTCAAACTTGACTAAGGCTGTGTTTGGGTTAGCTCTTATAAGAGCAGAAGCAGCTCTTTGCCTGCTCTCTGTCAGAGCAGATGAACTTTGCTCTGAGATAGAGCAGGCATAGAGCAGTTTTATCACTTAAAATAGCTCCCTGCTAGAACGAATGAGGCAAGGAGCTATGTTACCAAATGTAAAAATAGTTCTCTGCCGGAGCCAAAAAGTGAAAGAGCTGCTCTTTGCCCCAAAAGAGCTAACCCAAACGCAGCCGAATAATTATTAATTTTTGCATTGGGCGTGTGGTCTGGTAGCTGGCTTTCTAAACTTGACTAGTAATTATGATGTGTTAGAAAGCATTAAAGGCTGGCAGCTGGGTAGCCTGGCTTTCTCTTTCTTCTTTCAAACCGACTCTTCTGAGTCTTCTCCATCTTCGTCTCTACAAAGTACAAAAAAACCAAAAATCCAACACTTGAGCAGCAGCAATCGAAAGGGCAATACTGGCAAAACCGAAAACTGAAACCGAGAGTTTTCGGCTCGGTTCAGTATTGGTTTCCTCAAAACTGCAATTGGTTTACTGAACCCAAATCATTTCAGTTCGGTATCAGTTTTGGGTGAACCGATAGCGAAACCGAAAAATCGGTTTCGGTTTCGGTAACCCAAGTTCCACCCCTAGACCCAATTCCCCACCTGAGAACCTGACCCGACCCTGGAAAAACCCCTATTTTTTGTACATTATAAAAAATATCGGTTCAGGGACCCGACCCGACAAGTCAAGTTTATGTTCCCAACCCGCTAAAATATCGGGTTGGATCGGGTATGGGGCTGACCTGACCTGTCGACAGCCCTAATCCATGCATTATTGTCCTGTGGTATATGTTAATAAGCTTATTGTTGTCTTAGCCAGCTATCTGGTTCCAGAATACAAGTTTATATCACTCTAGTATGTTTCATGCCTCACATCATCTCTCACCTGTTCCTGCTTCTGAAAATGAGGTATGTGGAGGCATTTCATACGTACACAAGTTTGATTGGCTGTATATGGCAAGGAGCTGGTATATGGTAACCGACCTGTTCCCAGGCAAGATTGAGAACAAGTCACTTGTTTGAACACATGGCACTACTTTTCAGAAAGTTTGCCATGTGATGTGAAGACCACGGTATAAAGATCTGTGATGTTGAAGATTGCATTGAAAAAAATCTCTATCTTGTATTGATTTTCGAGGTTTTACATGGTAGCTGTTCATTTTAAATGTGTTTGGCCTTTGAATCACATGATGGAGATGTTTTTACATGGCAATCCATGACCCACCAAATCTCTGTATCGCGTCATTTGCATCATGTGGCACTTTCTGAAAAATAGTGCAATGTGCCTAGGACTCTCGAGCCAGCTCGGGATCTCACTCAGCTCGAAAAAAAGAGTTCGCAAGTACCATGAGCTCGGCTCGCAAGCCGAGCCGAACAATGAGTTAAGAGCTCATTTGTAATCGAGCTGACCACAGGCAGGGTAGTCTGTAGCTCGGCTCCACTCGATTCGATATATAATATTTATTTTTAAATATTTATATTTGTAAGATTATATGTAACTTAAATTACTAAAATATCCTAAAAATTAATCATTAGAAGCTTTTAACAATTAAAGGTTTAGGGCATTTTAGTAAACTAATAAAAAAAATTAATCTACCTATAAATACCTAAATCTATCATCTCAAACCCTAATTGCTAACTCTCATCTCCTCTCTATGACTATTGTAATGCTAATTTGCTATGAGTACTTTGATTACATACTTTCAATTAGAAGACTAGAAGTTTTAACTACTTAGATATAAATAAATTAAAACATAATACAAAAAAGAAAGATAATAAGAAATAAATTCAAATGATAAAAAATAATATAGCATATTAGGAGGCTTGAATTCAACTCGAGCTTGGCTCGAGCTTTATAGAGGCGAGCTAGAGCTGAGTAGTTTTAGGCTCAAATATAAGAGAGCTTGGCTCGAATATGAAAGAGCTGATCTCTAGCTGACCCTGGCTTGGCTCGAACTCGGCTAGTTGAGAGCCCTAAATGTATCCAAAATCAGTCACCCGTTCTCAATCTTGCTTGGGAATCAGTTGGTTACCATATACCAATTCTTATATCCATTCTCTGACGGGCTTATATATTGATTATATTGGTGCATCTCTTTTTTTTTGCAAGATTGAGGTTGAGGTTAATGCAGTTAAAGCTGTTGCAGAGACTATCTGCCCACTGAAAATTGTCTTAGATAGAGTCGTACTGACCTCAACTGGTGTGCTTCTCAGCTGTTGGCAGGTTATTTCCATGTTACTTTTTTGCCTCTTCTTTCATTCCATTTATACAAGTCTTACTCTTATTGACGATGCTATTTTTATATGAAATATGATTTATAGTAAGCATTAGGTATCTTTGAGTTAACAAGACTTTACTGTACTTATAATACTCTTTATTTACCCGTGACTTTTTAATTTTCAATGCTCTTAATCTATTTTTTTCTCCGATTTTTTCCCTGAACTTGCCAAAATTTTAAAATTTTAACCTTGCTGAATTATTACCGAACACCCGACTTGGTTACTGACCCCTCCTTATATTCTTGGAAAACTGTACAAGATGATCACAGAGAAATCTGAAAGTCATTAGGTACTAAAAACTCGAGGATGTGTCACTGCTGCTAGAGAAGGATACATCTCTCACGACGGTTAAAAAAAAAATGCTACGATTGATTCCTCCTATTTGTGGTATATGGCAGCAGTTGCATATGAGGCTGCAATGGCCTACGACAGACAAGCCATGAGCATGACCAGAATAGAGAGCTCTTCAATGAGAGAAGGCAATGAAAGCCTACTAATGCCCAGGTGGCAAACGATAAACCTCCAAATTCAGGTAGAGTTGTTACAGCTGAAGAAAAGATGATTGTGATCTTCCATAGCGTTGTTGCATAAGGAGCAAAGTGAGTCAATGGTGATGCCACGAGAGGAGAGAATGTCATGAGTCAATAAGCGAGAAATGCTGGCCCTCCAAGTGATGCAAGTGTTTTGGCACACAACCCTTGTGCCAAATCAATAATTCCATTGCCACTCCGGGAAGGTCTACCTGATGTTATTCCATGAAGATGTGAGCGAAATAGACCATTGGAGGAAGGAGTCCAACCATCTATGTCTTGAGTACCTGGGGTGACTACAAAAGGGGAGATGCATTCATAATTGCTTGAGATGCCCAGTGGCCTACTGGAGAGCTCTAAGAATCATGAATAAAAATCACTGTAACCATAAGCCGGAGGCCCAAACCCAAATCATCGCCAGCTCACGGCCTAATGTTGTTAATGGCCCCACTGTCCGGAAGCCAATGGTCGACCCATAAAAGAGTGTTGCAGCCATCTCCAATGTTGATTTGAAAGTGGGTAGACAAAATTTTGGACCCAGATGATCCCTCGCATTGCCTAAGTGCAATTCGACTTCTTGAGCAAGTCCCAATATGTATGTTTCCTCAGGTACTTGCGCCAAATCAGTTAAGTCCATAGGGAGCCATCAGATTTAAAGATGCGCTAGGCTAACTTCATGAGAAGAGCAGTATTCCAATCTTTAATGTGCTTAATTCCAAGCCCACCTTGCAACTTTGGCCGAGAGATATTGCACCAGGAGATCATCTTGAACTTCTTCAAATCATATGGCCCCAAAGAAAATGCATGAACATTCGTTTATTCTTGGATACCACACTCATTGGGGTTTTGGATGCAACCATCCAATGAAAGAGGGATTGAAGACAGACTTGAGCGGATGAGTTCTGTTCGGCTGGCAGAGGAGAGATGGGTCATCTAAGAGGAAGTAGCCGATCTTACCTTGTCCATAAGAGCACTATAATGCTCTTTCGAAAGACGAGTGCTGAATAGTTGCAAACCCATGTAGGTAGTGGGTCCTTGGCTGCAACGGAGAGAACGAGCAATTTGGCTTCTGCATTGAGATGCCGCGCCAAAGAGCATGAAAATTTTGTTAATAATGTGTGCTTTCCAGATTGATGCTTTCACGAACAAGAAAATGTCGTCGACGAAGAGAATATTGAGAGATTCCTCTGTTAACTTTCCGGATGGAGAGGACCCTGTGCAGACAACATGCTCAACTAGACAAGAAAGACCTTCCATGACCACCACAAATAAATAGGGGGGATGGATCTCTGTCTCCGGCCCTGCGAGCTAGAGAAAAACCTTTGGGAGATTCATTTACTAAAACTAAGAACTCGAGTCGAGGAAATAAATTGGTTAGGAAGGTCTACGCATCATAGGCACTGGATAAATAAATCGCACTCAATGAGGTCAAAAACTTTCCGGAGATCCATTGATGCACATGGCAGCTCCCTTGCCATGAAGATGGAAATTAAGCACAATTAACTGCATACATAAGTCATCAATTGGCAATGTGGGACTAAATCTAAACCCACAACTAATCAACATACATTACATGCTCACTTATACCATATTACTGCAGACTAAACACTAACACATAGCTCATCACACATTCAGATAATACATTATATTTCCAACATTTCTCCTCAAGTTGGAGCATCATACCGACCCAAAACCGATCCAAAACTGAAAAATCAAAACCGGTTTTGGATTGGTTCAGTTTCGGCTTCTGGTGCTGAAAACCGATCCGAAAACCGAAAACTGAAAATTTGAATAAATATATATATTTTAAAATTTTAAACTCTCATTCAAAAAACAAAAAATCGAAAAAACCAAAGACCAAACCGATAATGAATATGTTAGGTTTGGTTCAGAGGTGGGAGCATAGTGGCAAATTTCGCCGAAAAGGGGGTCAAACGAAAATTTCGGAAAATTTTCGGTAATTTCGGTATTTTTCGGCAAAATTTTGGTAATTTTTTTTTATATTTAAATTTTTATTTATTTTTTAAATATGTTAGTAATTTAGTATATATTTTAGTAATTTAAAAAACAAACATTAAATATATTTTTTGTATATTTTTAATCCCCAAAATTTCGTGAATTTTTTCCGTAAGGTATCGAAATTAATCCAAAATGTGCCGAAAGGGCCCCCCACCGAAAAATTACCGAAAACGAAATTTGCCACTATGGGTGGGAGGTTTCGGTTAACCGAAACTGAAAATTTTTGGTTCAGGTTCGGTTCCCTACTCTATAGAAAGAGCCAATGCTCTCATGGTAAAGCATCATAATAGGAACAATGTATTCTCGTTGGTTTATTGTGCTCTCTCTCTCTCTCCCCCCCTTCTTTTTTCTCTATACCCTTTTTTTGAATAAGCACAAGCATAAGGGCATTTCTTCCTGGGTACCTCTGTTTGCGCCCATACATTCTCTAAAAGCACCCATGTCCCAAACCCCTTGAAAACCATTGATTTCATCAGATGATGGAGATTGTGTTTCTCCCCGATCTTCCACACAATAGATCTTAGGATCATGGTGCACCTATCAGACTGTCAATTTTTTATTCCATGTGTCACAGATCTCCAAAAATGGTCCTTGAATCATATGGCATACATCAAGCTCAAACTTGAATTTAGGACCATTTTTTGGGGATTTGCAACACAAGGAATAAACAAATGATTGTCTAATAGATGCACCATGATCTCAAGATCTGTTGTGTGGAATATCGGGGTGAAACACGATCTCCATCATCTGATACGAAGCAATCAATGGTTTTCAAGGGGTCTGGGACGTGGGTGGTTTTAGAGAATGCGTGGGCGCAAACAGAGGTACCCTTTCTTCTTACTTTAGGTTAGTTATGCTTAAATTAACTAGTTTATTTTGGATTTCAAGTAGGTATTAGAGCCCATATGGGCTAGGTTAGTTTAGTTTTTGGCATGCCTATTTCCAGTGGCAATGACTACCTATTTTCAGCAGTAGCAGCATTTGGTGCATCCTCTTCCAGCAGCATTCTCTCCCTTTGTCTCTGATCAGCATTTTTCTCATCATTTTCAACAACAACATGGTTAATTTCTTGACTACAGCAACAAAAGGTTCATCTTCATTATTCACTTTTTTTTGTGGTTTCTGTCACTCATTCTCATGCTGACTCAACCCTAACTCATACTAACGTCAGTCAACTTATTAGTTTGTCCTGAAGCCAGTCCAATATTATACTTTTTTGAGAGCTTATGATGTATGGGATTTTATGAAGATGTTTGACGTAGTTCCAGTAAAAAATAACCAAAAACATGGTTTGGGGGTTTTTGAGTACTGGAAACAACTCTGATTCTGACGAGATTACTAAGAATTGATTGGTTTTCTAGCTGATGGTGTTGGTTCTCAACTAACATTATAAGCTCAGATTCCCTTTGACGTTACTATGTTTTCTTCCTCAGCCACCTTCCAGCTACTAATTTGATCCACCCAATCTCAATAATAATCATATTCACCATCTAATTGATTGGTACCTGTGTAGCACCATCATCTTCAAGAGCATGTTTTGCCGTTTTATTTGTATTTACATCTGAACAGGAAAAACAAATTAGCAACTGCTGGTGCATTTGATCCACCCAAGAAGATAGGCATTAGATAGCATGAGATTTTAGAAGAATCATAATTTTTTTTAAAGAATTTTTGGATGAGATTTGAAAGGGTTTATGAAGGATTTCTGTGTGAGTGAAAACGGCACCTAGACGCTAGTTTTTGTTTTCTGGTCACATATTTGACCAAATATGGCTGTTGTTGGTTGGGTTTAGGTCAGTTTCGCAGGGCATTTCATTTGGTTTTGGTGTCATTTCAATTGGTCGAGCCATTCGAAAGTTTTGTACATGCACAAGTCTATAACCCACAGTGTTAACTAGACATGAGGCATAGGCGGCAACTGTCAAGGTATCATAGATGTTTGACACGCCAATTTCAAAAGCTTCCAATATGGCGACATGGTCTTAAGAAAAAAAAATATATAACGTATATAGAAAAATATTAAAGGGAAATCTTAGAGAGCCAATTGAGATATGTAATAAAAAGATACGTACTGTATATCATGAACCTACCTAAAAGTTATTATATTATACAAATTGTTTTCAAGGACCTAGGCCTTTTATTTTATATGTTACTAAACTTTACACAAATTTTCTATATACAACTATGGTTCATTTTATTGGGTCAAAACGAGGAATATTTTGATGGTATTGTGTAGTATTTTCATACATGTCTAGTGCTATGTTGAGGAGTGTCCAAGTGTCGGCACAGAAAAAATTCCAAAAGTAAAAGTGCCTAGGTAACACTGGTATTTGTACTAAGGGGAGGGAGGGCGGGGGTAGACACCCCATTTTCACCCTCTCGGAGTATGCAAACCTGCTCGGTCAACCCTTGACCTTGCCCATGACTTTTGGAAAGGGACCAACCCTCTCTAAGAATCCTAAAACTATAAAAACCCGGCAATCCAGGAATTATGCACCATAACAATAGTATATAGTTAAGCCCCAGACCCTGTTGATCGAAGGTTAAAGGTCGAGTCAGAACCCTGACAATATATTCCCCATTTAAAAGCCCAAATGTGAACATTTTTTACTGGACTTTGGTATCTTAGCAATACTTCGATATGATAGAATTTATGGGCTTTAAAGTTTCACAAAAAGGCTTGCCATTTGAAAGTTAGAAATTTGACCAAAATGTAAAAATCAGATTTTGTTCTTGAACTGGAAAGTTGACTTTTTATTCTTTGAGATTTTTTGTCTAATACTATTTTTATTGAATTCAAATGGGGGGTATTTCGTTATTTACATGTAATATCTTAAGCAAATAACACTTACTTAAATGATATTACATGTAAATATATATATGCTTGTCTATCCTGACCTGCCTATCTATCCTTAACCTGAAATGTCTGTCTATACTTAACCCTGAATTACGCGCATGACAGTGCACATAATTCAATTGCGCGCGGGTCCACAAGCATGCAATCAGTCCTGAATTACGTGCAGGTCAGCTTGCGTGCAATTCAATTAGGCGCGTGACCCTTTGTGCGCAATTGGGCCAAGTTGGACCAGGACTTGAATTCCCTGAACCGCTCGAAGTCCCTGATTACGCGCATACTATCATGCGCTGAATTTGATTGCGCGCATAGTGCCATGTGCGCAATTAGTTCCAACCAGACTGGAACTAGGACACCCGACTGAGCCAGTAAGCCGGTCACGCCTGAGTCGGCAACCGACCTCCAGCGAATTATGCGCTGTGAACCATGCGCGCAATTCAATTACGCGTGGGACTACCTGCGCGCAATTGGTTAATTGCGCACATGACCACGTGCGCGCAATTTTCCGTATACCTATAAAACCCCCCTACCCCACTGCCAAACTCATCAATTTTACTATTTTTTCTTCTGTTTCTCAAGCTTCTCCCTTTGAGAAAATTCGAGGTTCTCTCTAGGGCTTCCAAAGAAAGGGGTTGAGCTGCTTTCTAGACTTCTAGAATTGCAGACTCTTCTCTAGGAGTCCCAGGTAATCAAGCTAGTGGCACTGACCCATTAGCCTTGACTCTCGAAGGAGTATCAAAGGAGGAAGCGCTTAGCCTTAGATCCCTAGGAAACCCCTGCCCAAAATTTTTAGCCTAGAGCTGATTAGGTCCTTAGCCCCTTCTAGTATTTTCTAGCCTTAGCCACCCGATTTGCCTAAGGGAGCTTACGGAGGGAACCCGGAAACGGGGCTGATCCTTCTTAGCATACCCCCTTTTTTAGATAGACCCATTAGGAACAAAAGATCAAACTAGTTAACCCTAGGCAACCTATAGTTGATGAAGTTGGTCAGCTGACGTTCAATAAAGGAGTCAACCCGCATCCCGTAGAGCGTGATCAGTGACGTGTTGCAACGTCGATAAATATCTGTAGTTGGCAATCGCATCAATCCAGGTATTCTCTGTTTTGAATTCGCCTCTTTCCTTTCAGCATTTAATATTTCTTAGTTTATTATTCTATCGCCTTCCGCCAAAGTCCACGTGGACTGAATTGGGCCATTTCTTCTAGGGACCGAAACAGACCTAGAAAAAGCACGTACCAACAGGGGGGATCTGTTGTTGGGCTTTCTATTGATGTAGAATGGGCTGCTATGATGGATGGTGGTGTACAGTTCTTGTTGCTATTGTTGTTTTCGACTTAGCAACATCATTCGATTTCTGTGATGCGATTTGCCTTGAGATCCATTATTCACATTGGTGTTTCTGCCTTGAAATCTGTGCTGATGCTGCTGTGTATTGTTGTTGATACTACTACTCTTCTTGCTTACTCATGCTGCTTCATATTGATCTCTTTCTATTTCTATGCTACACATACTTTTATGCCCCTCTTTACATTGGTGATGAGAGGTCTTTTGCTGCTGATATATGCAGCCCTTTATCCGTCGCTAAGAGTTTAAACAATATATTTTTGGTCTATAGGGAGTGTACTATAGCCAATTCTTTGCAAATGTACACCATGTTATGACTATAAATGTAGTGTGTGTTGTTTAGTTGTGGGTTTAGGCTGTCTCACATTGCCTACTGATGACTTATGTGATTGCTCTTCCATATAAGGAGCCAATTGTCACGGGGTCACTCTTCCAGCAGTGTCAGTCAGTGTGGCACCTAACGCCTGGTGCGCTAAGTCAGCCTACCTTTGATACCAACTGTCGCGGGGGCATCTTTCGACGCGCTATCAACCCACACGGTACATTGCTACCGCATGCAACGAAGCCAACCAATCTTCTCATTAGCTTTGATACCACCCGCCTAGAGGAGGGAAACTCCCCCTCGTGGTTACCTATGTTTCGCGGCCTACCACCCAATGTATCGTGTCCCTTACAACACGCTCAATTGCACCACTGTCTCATACTTGGCCTGCTCAAGCTTCACCCTGTGCACTGCACTAGTACCTCGCTTCGCGACAGTATTGGCAGGCAGCTCCTCATGCCATCATGTCTTGCTCGCATACTGAACCAAGCCCACAGTCTCGTGCCTACTCATGTTGCCATGCTCAACGGGGTCCCATGCAGCCCTCATGTTGTCGTGCTCTACTGAGTCCCATGCAGCGCTCAATTGCTCTCACGAGGTTGCCCAGCCGTATGCACCGCGACGCGTAGTCCGAGGCCATACTTCAACCTGGCATTAGGTACCACATGGCATCGCTGCGTTGACGCCCTAGGCCCACCCTTTCAGGCCTAGGAGACACTTGCGCCCCCTTTGGCAATGCAAAGCCCCGTGTGGGTGGAAGGCAACTCTCCAGCTCCTCTCTCACATAGAAGGGTAAAACAGTCATTCGGCCAGAATGGCAAGAGAATCTCAAACCTTTAGTTTGACATACCGCAACGCCTTCGCATCGCTAGCCCAACTTGGCCATGTCGCGTCCGTGTCGCGACCATGTCACTCTTGCATCTTACCCCCATGTGACCGTGTTGCGCCCTCGCAGCACGACCACGTCGCCAGGCTCTCTTGGCCCCATGTCGCGTGCCCTCCTGGCACCACATGTCATGCCGTCCCGGCACCAAGATGTTGTGTGCCTTTCTTGGCACCACATCGCGTGCCCCGGGCACCATGCTTCAAGCTCGAGTGTTGACCCCGTCACACAACGCTCTCATAGTAAAACATTTTAATAGAAATAGTAGTCCGTTTCGTTTATTTTGTTCTCTCTCTCTCTCTCTCTCTTTTGTTAAGTTGTTTATTTTGGATTTCAAGTGCACTACACCATTGTTTGTGTTTGTCATGATTCACTTAATTGACGTCAAAATTGCATAAGCTTGGACTGGCTTGAAGGCCAACTCGAGAAGCTTTCCAACCATACTGGTTTTGTGACATTTTAGTGTCGTTTGATATTCAAAAAATGATTGTAATCTTATAATGACAAAAATAAGGGTTCCTCCTGGCATAATATTTTGATATTTGTGTGTAGTGTTCACATATTTTGTGTTTCACATTTGCATGGCTCATATTTGTGTGTAGTATCCACATCGCAGTCATCTCGCATGCCTTGAAGTTCGAAATGTCTAGAACCATCATCCCAATCACACCACCTTCAAGGATCATAAACTGTATGGGACCCTGATGACATGGTTTGTGTGTTTGTCTTATGTTGACCTCTTTGGGACTGCATCACTATCCTTTATTTAGATTGGACATTGGGCATGTGTTTGAGGAGTGTCCAGATTCCAGATTTGTGAAAGTTCTTTGTTTTTATCTATGCAACTTGGGCACATCTACTGATGTCACTGTCGGACATGGATGCAAATTGTTGGACACTGTGACCATGGGAGGCTTGGAACTTTGACATATGAGTTCGAACACATGGATAAATCCCATGCGTTTGAACCCCAGATCGCGTGCCATGTGGCACGTGATCTGAAAAGGATCATGTGGCATGTGATCTACAAAAATTAAAAAAAAAAACTTTTTGGTGGTCAAACGGGGCTCAAAGTTTGGATACCACCTGGCACATCCTGGTGCATTGAAATTTTGCACCTTTGACCACGTTTTGGATGGTGGATATCCACCCATTTTTTTAAAAAATAAACCTGATAGTCCTTGGGAAAGTTGTCGTGGCACCCAATCCCTGGACGGGTGCCACACGTGGACCCCACCTGGTTCAAACGCATGGATCCACCATGTGTTCGAACCCATATCCCCGGCCATCTTATATTATTACCAGTTCATGTAAGCATACAATCTATTTAGCCTGCCAAACATCAACACCTTAAATTTATGTACTTTTTGTGTAAATAATACTAAGGAAAAAAGAAGTAAAGATTGTCCTAACATCCATGATATATATATATATTAAAAGTTGACTGTCCTTGTTACATGGGTCCCCAGATTAATAGCTAAAAAGGTTTTGAGATCAGAAAAAGTTCCACAAGATAGCATGAAATTGTTATTAGAGGGGTGACTTGAGGCTGGAAAGTGTCTATTGAGGTTGTGGTGTTTAAGAAATGAGCTATGGATTCCACCACTGAAGGGGACTCTGAAGCTAAATTTTGATGGCTGCTCTATCGGAACCCAAGTCTGTGTGGTTTTATAAAGGGGGCGATGGGATGGTTAACACACACTCTAGGGGAACCTATCAAGAAGGAGAATGTAATGATACCGGAATCAGCGGCTCTGCTTGAGCAGCTACTGCTTTATCCTACTCTCTAGAGCAATCTGATTATCATCAAGGGAGATTCAGTTAACATGATCTGGCTGTCGTCTAAGGGTGGTGATCACCTGTGGAGATTGGCCAATGCTTTTGATGAGGTTGGGGTGGGGACAGTTCTTTTGTGTGGGATTTAAGTTTTGGCACATTCATAGGGAGGCAATGGGTTGGCTGGTAGCTTAGCCAACAGGGGAGTGTAGGCATATGCACAAAGTCGGGAGTCGGCAATAAATCGGCAAGGGTCTAAGTTGGGAAAAATCGGCAAATATCAGTCAAAGTCGAAAAACAAATCAAGGAAAATAAAAATATCAAAAAATATTTTAAAAATTAAAGTAGTTCAAGTTAAAATAATGGTTCTAATGAACAAAATAGGCAAAAAGAAGAAGAGCAGTGAGCTCTGAGATAGGCAGGCAGCAGAGAGGGCGATAGCCCGAAAGGTTTGTTTTTTTTCACTTTAGTGGAAAAAAACCAGGAAAAATCGGGCAACATCACTATATCGCCGATTAATCACCCGAGTCGCCGACTCGGTTGATTAATCAGCGATATAGTCAGATGACTGCAAGTCGCCGACTTTTCCAATTTTTTGAAAAAGTTGGAGACTTTGGTGACTATTGTAGGAGTCTGATTTCTTTTTGGTTTCTTTGTTTCCTTCTTTTGGTGTTTGGCAGTTCTTTGTGTTGTTGTCTGGTTCTAAGCTCCTCTCTTTAACCCAATAACACTCTTTCTTGGACTCTTTTCTGATTTATTTTTAATATATTCTTTGATTGCCGACTAAAACATAAAATTGTATGTCATTGGTTGTTTTGGTTGCAGCTAGTTCCCTGGAATGATGTTATTTTATTTCAACTGCAGGTGATATCTGGTACAGATCCTGTATTTATTCGTTCAAAATTGAGAAATGCTCTTCCAAATGCACCTGAAAAGCAACTTGTAAGAAGAATACCAAGCATCTCTGTAGTGATCTATTTCTGTACGTTCAGATTATATGACTAATTAGTGGAGCATAAAGTACAATTTTCTGCATTGAGTGGCCTCTTTTAATCTAGCTAAGCAAGTTTCCCTCGATTTTAGGCTCGTGTACTGTCTTTTTTCCTACAAAATCATATAGGGTAGTGATTTTTGCAACCGACGATTTGGTCTCCGCAACTGATGGTTTCACCGTCAACACTATTGACTGCTTTGAATCAGATGGTGGAGATCGTTTTTTGTCCCAATCTTTCACAAAATATATCTTGAGATCATGACCCACCTATCAAACGGTCATATGTAGATTCCACATAGTACACATCCCCAAAAATTACCTGAGAACTTTTCACATAGTATCCATGATCATGGTCATTTTGGGGATGTGTGCCATAGGAACTCAACATATGACCGTCTGATATGTGGGCGATGGTCTCAAGATCTGTGTTTTGAAATATCAGGATGAAAAATGATCTTCATCGTCTAACTCAAGTCAATCAACAATTTTAACGGTGAAACCATCAATTACGGAGACTGAATCTTCGGATGCAAAAATCGGTCCTCAATCATATAATCCTATAACCCGGACGCTCTAAGTGATCTGGAGAAGGTTGCAATTATTTTTAGTTTGAAAGGTGTTAGTCATAGTCACAAATTCGGCAATAAATCGGCATGGGTGTAAGTCGGGAAAAAGCGGCATAATTCGTCAAAATTCGTTCAAATTCGGGAAAAATAAAAAAACAATTAAAAATATATTTTAACAAATTTAAAGTTAGAATTAATCAATTTCATGAATGAAATGTGCAAATTTGGCATGATTTTGACGCCAAATATTCAAATTCAGAAAAAAATGAAGAAGAACTCAGCCCGAATTAGGGCGAATTCGCCGAAACTACCGACGTTGCTGGTTATTCGCCGAATGGTTTGGCTTCACCCCAATTCGGCGATTTTTTGAAAAAATCGGCGACTTTTGTGGCTATGGTTTTTACCCTAATTGTACTTCTCTATGGTGCAGTACAACCCTATTATACTTCATACTTCTTTGGCAAGGCTTTTGGGACCTGCAAAAGTTTCTTCGGAGGTATAGTAAATTTGAAACTTATTGTTAATGCTTTTTCACATTTGCATTCCATGGGAAGTCGCTGTTTGCTATCGGCATGGTATCAAAACTCGGTCGATACCGATACGTATTGTCGATATGTCGAGAACCAATACCGGTACCACCCCGATACAGGTATCAGGGTGGTATCTGTATCAATATCAGTATCGAACCGATATGGGTCAGTATCAACTGATACTGCCGGATACAAATATTTTTTTTCTATGTAGTATCAGATATATCGTATCCGTTTCGGGTGATACTTATCTGTCCCAGATGAACTGATACCGAGTTTGATACCTTGGCTATCAGTCCTCAGTAGAAAATTTTAAATGTTTCTTGTGCAAAAGGCTGATTCAATGGTATGTACTGGATAATCAATTTAAATTTACTTCCAACCAGAAATTATAAACATTTTGGGTGGCTGAATTTCTGACTGGAATTCTAGGTGCAACTCTGTAGCCTTGATTCGTTGTAACTAATGTTAGTAACAAAATTACAGGATTCTAGGACTAAAACAAAAGATGAGTTGATCTGAAGTTAGAAGAACACACTATGTATCTCAAAAAACGAAAGAAAAATGCAACTGATTACAGTTTAGAGAACTGGATATTCATACTGTTTTAGTTAGACTCTACCAGGGTTGGGCCTGTAGTTAAACTGGAAGGTTGACAATATTGCAACCTTGAGATTTAGGATTCCAATTCTACACTTGAGGTTAGATCACGTGTCACGTGATTTCCAATTCTCCACATCCTCTAAGAGTTCACCAGTCCAGCTAGGATTTTAAAAACTGACTTTTCTGCCTTTCATTTCATTGGTCGAAGATAGGGTTTTTCACCCAAAAATTTTACCTTTAAAAAATTTCAAACTTTGACCACAAAATCGATGGTGTAAAATAGTTTATTTTGGATGGTCATTGATCGATCTTGTGCATGTCATTTAGCACCCAAATGACTCGAGTGTAGAGTTCAACTCTACAACTCAAGTGCAGGGCTCTGCTATATATATATATATATATATATATATATATATATATATATATATATAGGGTAATGATCCTCTCACTGGAGTCATGGCCTCATGGGACATAAGCCCATGACTCGAGCTACCATTGGCTGCATATCACATCAGTTGACTTTTAAAGTCAGCTGATCTGACATTAGCCAATAGGAAGCCTTATGCCTCATAACTCAAGTGAGATCAATTCCATATATATATATATATATATATATATATATATATATATATACATATACGCACAGGTCCAATGGGAGCTATGGGCATTTGAAATGTCTAAAAATATTTCTTTTCGTACGCACCCCTCAAAAAGTAGATATTTTTTCCCCTATAGCCGAAAAAGGAAGAATATGAAGTTCAAATGACCTTGAAATTTTAGTAAATGTCGAATGGATTCTTTTGTGGTACTTCCAAAAATGTCATTGCTATTTAACTTTTCAGATATAGGACAAAAAAACTACTTTCTGAAGGCACTTATAGCTATTTTGTGGTACTTCCAAAAATGTCATTGCTATTTTGGAGATTGTTAAAATGTATTTGTAGCTTGTAAAAACTGGTTGAACTTTAAGTGTAAAACTTGGATGAGCTTTTACGCATCCTTCCAGCTGATTTGTTCACATAATTTGTAAGTTCATGTAATTCATACATTTTGTTGGAAACGTGGCAAACTAAATTTCCATAGATATGATTCTGAGAATCATATGAATAGAAGATTTAGAGAGATTTTGTCTTAGTTGATGGCTATTGCTAGTGAAATTTTTATACTTGCTGCCTTTTAATCCCTGTATAGCTGCTCAAATATTTATATTTCTAGGACGAATCAAAATTTACCTAAGAATTCAATCTTCTTATAACGAGATCGGTAAAAAGATCAAATTTGGAAATTACTAATATCTTTGGTTGTTATTTGAATCTGCATGGCTTGCATGGTTTGAATTCTCAGTTTCCGGCACTTTTAGTCCATTCTGAGACGAAGATCACATGTATCATTTCAAGTGAGACATATATATGTAGCATGAGGCACAGCTCCAACGATCCAGTGTTTTAAACTAATATATCATTAACTCTTTTAGACTAATCCACACCCTTCATTTCATTAAACCAATCTCTCACCCTTAATTCCTTTCCATCATCATCAGATCTTACTATAATTTGACCGACTTACATTTATTTGATTTTTCCTATAATTCCTTCTCTTCTCTAATTCATTGAGTTTCTAGGCGGTGAAAGGGGTTTGTGGAAAGAGGCGGTGAATGCTTGCAACAAATATTAAAAAACAAAATCATACCATGCAAAACACATACAACTTAAAGTCTGTAAATATATAAAGGAAAATTAAAAAATGGGTCTTACATTCTCCTCAGACTTGGCTTCACTATTTCCACCCTTGGATTCTGATTCAGCATCAGTCAAGACTATTATAACTATCATGGCAGAAAATTTTCCTCTGGTTGCACAACTGTGAGAAAACTCCTCGGGTTCCTCACATCTGAAACAAAGACCCTTTCTCTGAAGGTCGTCCCTTTGTTTTGATTCTGCATGTCGTCGAGTTGCTTAGTTCTAAAAGAGGATCTAAATAAGTCAGGCATGAGAGACATACCGATGGATTGCTTGCTCTTCTCTTTACTTGCAGGTCTGAGTTTGAGAAAAGTCTCTTGTTTGTGTGACCTACTCTACATCTCAAAGTGTTCTGATGAGTTAGACAACCTGTACATGCTCAGTTATTCCACTCTCTCTCTCTCCCCCTCTCTCTCTCTCTCTCTCTATATATATATATATATATATATATTTAAGCAATCAATAAATTGGTAAAAAAACAATTACGAAGGGCCAAGACCCAGTGTTGGGGTATCGAGTTGGGAGCTTCTGCAATGCCATCACCCCCAAAAGGAAACTCCAAAAAGAGAATAAAAACTGAAACTATACAAATCTGAAATTGGGAAGACGGAGTTTGTCTGCTATGAAAAACCTACGGCATTCGTTTGGGAGATCTTCTATAGCTTGGAATTGGCGGTTCGTCATGGATGAAGCGCCAAGATTTGCTAGGTAGTCTGCTATACCATTAGCTTCTCGGAAGACATGTGTAGCCGACCATTGGATATTCGCTAAGCGAAGGAGCGTTTTATTAAGCCAGAAGTTGGCTTTCCAGGGACAACGGCCTGATGAGGAAAGAGAGTCAAAAAGGAGTTGAGAACCAGTTTGGAAGTAGATTTTGTTGCAGCTTTGGGGAACGATGGAAAGGATCTTGACCAGGCTTCGAAATTCAGCTTCATTGTTAGAAGCTAGCCAAAAATAAAAGGCTCTAGCTGAAATGCATTGTTAGAAGCTCGTGTCAAACCAGTGAATCACAGAGATGCCAAATTCGGAGCCAATATTTCTCCAAATATGTTTGGCATAGGAACAGCGGAATAGGATGTGAGGGGCATTTTTTAAACTGCGAAAACTCGACTCGACTCGAAAGTCAGTTGAGTCGAGTTAACTCGAAGACTTGGATAAACTCGACTCGCTCCGACTCAGTAATTTAATGTATATTTTGAAAACTATGTCTTATAAAAATATAAAAAATAGGTTGCAAGGAAAAAGATGAAAAGATATGTTGATAAATGGGTAGTTTAATAATTTTTAAAAAGAGAGGGTCTCTAAAACCTTATCTCATGAAAATATTATATATATAAGGACAGTTTGTGAACCTTGATTGCATCAGCCTAGCGAGATCTTGACTCGACTCGGACTCAACTCGAAATCCCGGCGAGTCGAGTAACTGGGCCGAGTTAACTTGTTAACTTGTCGAGGTAGTTATCAGGAAGGGAGCCTTTATTGAAGCCAAGAATCCCTTTCATCATATTGATTTTCTAACATGGAGCATGGGGACTAATATAAGAAGCTGCTTTTGATCAAGCTGAGGAGTTGTCCAGAGGATTGCTCGTAGAGACCAATAAAAAATTTCAGATTTTGAAGCGATTCTTGGTGCTTCTAGTGAATATCATCATGCCATCAGCAAATAGCAAGAGAGTAGGTTAAATATGAACCCTTGCAGGAGCACAAGTTTGTACACTAGGGCTAATACTAGGAGTGTCGAACCTTGGGGATTGATTGAATTAAATACCTAAATCTATGCAATTATTCTAATTAATAAATTGAAAGAATGTTAAATAAAACTAAATTAAAAAGTGAAATTTAAAATAGAAAAAGTGATCAATAATTGGAGTGGTCACGGTTTACAAATCCACCACTAGTTTCATAATCCATTCTATCTTCTTATTTTCACATTAATGATTTAATTAATCAATCAAATTATCCGTAACTACAAGCCCGAACAATTTCAAAAAGATCGGTGCAATCTCGCCATAGGATGGCCTATCTTTGAACAAAATTTCGTAGAATCCATTTAGCATAAACCATCTAATCTCGAGATTACACTACTCAATCTAGCACCATCACACAATTACCACAATCTACACCACAGGTCCTAGATGTGATATTCTAGTATCAAACTCACATCAATTAATTTTCCACAGGACAAATATAATTAATAATGTGTTTGAATAAATCAATAAAAATCCATATACCAACATTGTATGATCGTCGATTATATAAATCAAAAACTAGAAATATAGAGAACTGTTTAGATCACTAGACTAGGGCTTCATCGTAACCCGGAACACCCAAGCTTTAGCCTTGCATGGATGGAAGTTGAACAACGATGTTGATGATGATCTCCATGATAGTCGTCTTCCGCTCCTCTAGGGTTTGGTGTTGCTTCTCTAGGCTTCAAAATTAGTGTTTAATGCTTTACATAACATGTATTGAAAGCCCACAAGAAGTTAAGTCCCAAAACGACTCAAATTTAGAAGGTTCGGGTATTTTCGCACGCGAACTGTTCTCTACGTCGAATATAAGCTCACTGGTCAGTTTTAGCATGCGCGGAATCCATATTTCGAGATTTATACTGCCTCTGTATTTTGGTCATAACTTTTGATTCTGAATTTGGATTGATACGATTTTTGCGGCGTTGGACGAAACGCCTTACAACTTTGCGTGAAATATAAACAAGTTAATTTGAAGTCGCTGTGGATTCACCCTGCATAACCAATTCACACAGATCTAGCGTGTAGTCTGTGCGTTCATTATCAATGTCACTGTTAATATGCAAACATAGCTTCAATATTTACTCATAAACTCTCTACTTTTACTCTAAAGCTCACTTGGGTATACTCTCTCAATGAAAATGAGCAATTATTGGTTTCACTCTCAATATTTGGTTTATATGAACAAGGAATTGATTATATCACATAAATTCATAGAAAAACAGTAATAAAAAAGAATATAATAGATCTCACGGAAGGGATTTTCAATCGTGAAATTTATAAACTCAATTCACCATAAATTTCATAACAAATTCTCCAACAGAGTAGTTTCAATCATCTTGGATCAAAAAGGTCTTTATTACAAGTTGTAATGGGGCTATGGGTTAAAGGTAAGAAAGAAAACTTGTAGAAAAGATTTAAAATTTTGAGCATTCAGTAAGTAAAGAGAGGTGCTTCAAAATGTCTTTTTTTATATACTACATTTCTCTTCTCTCAATTCTTTTCCTTTTTTGTTTCTTTTCTTCTTTCTTTTGATTCATATTTTCAGCAACTCTATTTTTTTGGACATATTCATATAGTTTATATATATAGAACTCATATCTTTTTTCTCTGTTCCCATTTTTTTTTACTAATACATAGCACAACACCCATCTTTTCTTTTTCTCTTTCTGTTTTTCTCTAAACATTTTGACTTCTCCAACAATTTCAACACCTTTACCTCTTATTTTCTCAGAGTGAGGGTAAGGCTAAAATTAATTGGTTAAGGGTCAAACACAGTGTTGTCATATGCGATCGCATATGCCATCTGGGAAGGGTGTATCGCATGTACCATGATGGCATATGTGATACAGTAAGTATGTCATTGCATACAATTGTATGCCATGGCATACTTTTCCAACATTGATTTTTTTTAATTTACTTTTTAGGCTTCCCCAAGCCCTATAAATAGGGGTTTCTCTTCCTAATGCATACCACAACTCTCAAAATGATGTTTTGGGTCTCTTTCCTTCTCTTTTGTATGGTCCACTTTATTTTTGTTCTATTTTGACTTATTTTTTAATGAAAGTTATATTTTTCCTTCCACCTTATGGGATGTATTCTACTCATTCTACAATATAGAGCATAAAATTAAGAAAAACATAGTGGTTTTTTATATTGGGAATTTTGGGAATTTTTTGGGAATCTTTAGGATTTACTTTGTATTTAAAAAAATTTTGGGAAAATAAAAGTAAAAATTTTTGTGTCATGGCACAATCGCATATGCGATTGGGCCATGCCATCGCATAAGGTCGCATATGCCATTTAACAACATTGGTCAAAAGCTAATTGGTTATCCAAAGATATGTTCATTTAGGCTCAAAAGTGGGTACTAAGAAGGATATTAATATGGCGGGTCATTTAAAAGCTCAAACCGTCCAAAGATGGCCTTAATCATATCCTTGGTTCATGAATACTTCAAAGCTTTGAATTCACACTATGAAACGTGTAGTGAAACTGGTTACTCATTTCATTCATAGAACAGAAGAAAAAAGATATGAAATCTAAAATTACAAGTTTCTGGAAGAAATATGAGTGCAAGAAATACAAAGCATTGTATAATTTCTCTCAAAAAAACAATAGCTAAACGAGAGTAAAGATAATAAATTCTCTCAAAAAGAATTAACTATAGGAATAAAAAGAAATTTATATAACTCTAAAAAAAATTTTGATTATAGGTTCAATTCTCACAGGGTATAGTCTTTCAAGTATTTAGAGTCCGTACCTCAACTATATTCTTCAAATTCCAGTTCAAAAGGTAATGAATGTGTAATAAAACCTTATTAGATCTATGCTTCTAAATTACCTTTCACCATTATTAACTAAAAATTAACTCATTTAACTTCAAAACAGCTTTTCCAATCCTAATTTCAATTCATTTTGAATAAGCATAGTCATATTTCTGATTTCACCTCAATTTTGCATCAGTTCCAATGTAAAAACAGTTTTAAAACTTAATAGATTATAGGGTAATGATCACCTGACTTGAGTGACGCTCAAGTCATACATGACTAGAGCGGGTGATCGTAGATGACGGTCAAACATTGACCGTGACGTGATCTGACGATCACACTCGAGTCATGCATGACTCGAGTCAGGTGGTCATTACCCTATATTATATATTATATTATTATATGTTTTTTTTATTTATTTATAGTTAACTATTGTATGATATAGTACGTTATCGCACCCCCAAACCTGAACTGAAGCACATGGTCCTCAATGTGGTGTTTGCAATAAAATAAGGGACCTGGTACTGAAAATAACTTGCAGACAGTTTATAAGATATAAATAAAACAAAAATCCCCACACTTGTATGTTAGCGAGATCATACAATAACAAAATAGGAAAATTAAATTTATAAGACAAAAGAGGTAAAAGAAAAGTACTTGCATTGATTGAAATTTCACTAATTACGAGATGAAATAAAAGTAAACTAAATTTTCAAAAGGATAAGTACAATGCAGATAAATGAAAAAAATGAAAAAAAACGAAACGAATAGAGTTCTAAATTATACTAAACGAAATAAATAAACTAATCCTAAGCACCTCTAGTAGGAAATTAAGCTGACTAAAACTAAGTGTCTTATAGAATGAAGTGTCTTATAAAAACTCAAACAAAACCTAAGACTCTACCTGAACACAACACTGAATTTTAAACTTAACTAACATCTTCTAATCTTAAACTTACCAAAATCTATTTAAATCTATCATGGGTTGCCTCCCAGGAAGCGCTAAGTTTTATGTCTTCAGCCCAGACTACCCAAATCACTCAAGGGAACCAATGGTTGTGCACAAATAAATTTTTCTTTATCATTTTCTCCAATCATCGGGTAGAGATGAATCGAGTTCGAGAGCCATCTATTTCTATTAGACAAAATTTTGGTGCCCCATACGCCTCTGCATATTTTATCAAACTCACATAGAAGTGTTTTCTTCACAATGTTATTTACCCTTTCAATCATAAAACATTCCGACTTCGCATCACTTGGCACTTTGGATGCATTAAACACATTCAATTTCATCTTTACACTCCCGAATGAAACGTCCATGACTCCAGTTCTATAGTCACATTCAATTTCATCTTTACACTCCCGAATGAAACGTCCATGACTCCAGTTCTATAGTTTATACATGTATTAGCAGTTGCTAAGAACAGACGACCTAAGATGATTGGAATTTGTCGACTTTTATTTGACACAGGTTCCATATCTAAGACAATGAAGTCTACTAAAAAATAAAATTTGTCCACCTTTATAAGAGCATCTTCAATTACTCCTCTTGCTTCCTTTACGAATCTGTCAGGCAGTTGAAGGGTTACAGAAGTTGGTTTCAGATCTCCCAACCCTAATTTCTCATTTATCAAGTATGGCAAAAGATTGACACTGGCTCCTAAGTCTAACACGGCTCTATCAATGGAGTGGTCTCCAATAATGCAAGAAATCGTAGGAGTCCCTGGATCTTTAAAGTTTTGTGTAGTTTCACATTTCAGGATGGAGCTAACTTGCTTGGTGAGAAGTACCTTTTTCAAAACATGTGGTCTAAATTTACGCTTTTGAGTACAAAAGTCCTTGACAAATTTAGCGTAAGCTAAGACTTGTTTGATAGCGTTGAGGAGAGGAAGATTGATATTTACTTATTTAAAAATCTCCATCATCTCCTCCATTCGAGCTCCTATCTTACTGAATGGAGAGGGCATATCTAAGCACTGTGGAAATGGAGCTCTAGGCACATAGGGTACCTCACGAGTGCTAAACTGTGGTCCTATTGAACCAGAAGGACCAAAAACCTTCTTAGGCTGTTCTACCAAAGTCTCTTTTGGCTTCACAAAGCCATCATTTTCGGATGTATTTATTTGCTTACCAACCTTTAATACGCCTAATTTTGAGGGTTGTGGCAGCATGAACTTGCTTATGAGGTTGAGCGATTCCCTCTATCATGTATTGTCCCTTGGGATCATTCACTGGTTGGCTAGGCAATTTCACCTCCTCTTTTATTGATGGTCGCAACCAACTGCCCTAATTGAATCTCAATTTTCACAATAGATTGAGTATGTGAGTGAAGTAATTGTAAATGAGATTGGAGTTCTTCTAATGCACTTAGAACTTTTTCTTCAAAACGTGAACTCCTAGCTAATTGTGGGTACCTGGGGGCTGATTCTGGATATTTGGCCTGGGAGGTTGAGTGAATGTTGGACCTTGATCAGACGCACACCAAGCAAAATTATGGTTATTCCTCCAGCCAAGATTATAAGCTTTCGAATAGGGATCATTTCCTGACCATTGGAAAGATTGTGTAGCTTGAACATGTTCCTGAACAAATTCAGGGTATTGAGATGCAGAAGGACATTCGGTTAGAGAATGTGCTGGACTAGCACATAGAAGACAAGCCTCTTGTATAGGTGTAGGTGTAGCCGAATGTGTTCCGGTGAGCATTAATTGGTCTAATTTACGTGATAAATTATCAACTTTGCTAGACAACTCAGTTATTTGATTAATTTCATAAATACCGCCTCTTTTTGCGGTGCTAGTATGTTCGTTAACCTTTTTGCGACTCAAACCTATATATTATAGTGAATTGTCACCAATGTTTTCAAACAGCTCCCATGCCTCGTCGTCACTTTTCATCATGAAAGTCCCACACAGGAAGCTTCAACCATATGTCTATTGCGCTCTGTTAATCCCTCAAAAAACTTAATACTATTTACCATTTTGGAACCGTATGATAGTGGTCATTGTCTAATTAAGTCTGTGAGTCTTTCCCATGGCTCATAAAATTGTTCACTATGAAGTTGTGCGAAATTTTTTTTTGATAACCTGGGTATCCGGGCCTCTTAGAGCACCTGCCTAATCCCAGGGGCACATGCGCACCCCAAATTCAGCACATGCCGGGTCAGCACAGGATATAGATCCCTAGGGTGGCCTCAAGGGAGGGAGGAGATTCGAACTCAGGTCTCCTGCTTTTGGAAGCAGGTACCTGGCCAGCTCACCTAACTCCTTGAGGTTTGAAGTTGTGCAAAATTAGTTATGGTTTTTCTCATTTGGTTATTTTTACCGATTGGAAAATATTTTTTCAAAAAATTATGTTTGTAATTTTCCCCAGGTAGTGATTGAATGAGGTGCTAAGGACATGAGCCATTCTTTGACTCTATCCTTTATTGAGAAAGGAAAAATTCTTAGATTAATGACATCTTCACTAAGGTTTTGCAATTTAAAAGTGGTGCACATCTTTGAGAAATTAGTAAGATGACTATAAGGATTTTTAACAAATCCTACTCTAAATAGGATTTAAACGAAAATCATAATAATAATTAAAAAAAATTGACAAAAATCGATATAAATTTTATTTCTTATTAGAATTTTATTACTGATTAATGATCATATTCTCTACGGAGATTTGATCATTGAATTTTTTGAAATTTTTTTGGGTCCATCGGATGATCTGAGAGATTTTTCAGGAGATGAATTTTTTTATTTCGAGATTAATCGGACTGTAATTCCTACGGGAATACTGTATATTGATTTATGGTTATAGGATTTGCGATTCTTACGAGGACGCTCTCTGATTATCAAGATGAATCTCCTAGATTAGATTTGCGATTCTTACGAGAACGCTCTCCATCTACTAAAATGAATATCCTAAATCTCTTAGACGATCCGGTTAAAATTTATGAACTTTAATAAATCGATAACAATAATTATGAAATTGATTCTCTATTGACCATTGATCTTGATGTAGATTGGGCAGTCGAAATTAGATCCAAAAGATCTACTTTGGCTACTCGGGCAGATATAACTGATTTCAGGTTGTTTACAGAGATCGAAATGTTCCTAAAAATATTTTCTAAAAATCAACAAAAATTATGAGGTTGATTTTATATTGACCATCGATCTCGATGTAGATCGGGTGGTCGAAATTAAATCTGAAAGATCTACTTTGGCTACCCAGGCAGATCTGACTGATTTCAGGTTGTTTACACAGATCGAAACGTTCCTAAAAATATTTTCTAAAAATCAACAAAAATTATGAGGTTGATTTTATATTGACCATCGATCTCGATGTAGATTGGGTGATCGAAATTAAATCCGAAAGATCTACTTTGGCTACCCGGGCATATCTGACTAATTTCAGGTTGTTTACAGAGATCGAAACGTTCCTAAAAATATTTTCTAAAAATCAACAAAAATTATGAGATTGATTTTATATTGTCCATCGATCTCGATGTAGATTGGGTGATCGAAATTAAATCCGAAAGATCTACTTTGGCTACCCGGGCAGATCTGACTGATTTCAGGTTGTTTATAGAGATCGAAACGTTCCTAAAAGTATTTTCTAAAAATTAACAAAAGTTATGAGGTTGATTTTATATTGACCATCGATCTCGATGTAGATCGGGTGGTCGAAATTAAATTCGAAAGATCTACTTTGGCTACCCGGGCATATCTGACTGATTTTGGGATGTTTACAGAGATCAAAATGTCCTTAAAAATATTTTCTAAAAATCAACAAAAATTATAAGGTTGATTTTATATTGATCACAATGCAGATTGGATGGTCAAAATTAAATCCGAAAGATCTACTTTGGCTACCTGGGCAGATTTGACTGATTTCAGGGTGTTTACAGAGATCGAAATGTCCCTAAAAACATTTTCTAAAAAATCAACAAAAATTATGAGGTTGATTTTATATTGACCATCGATCTCGATGTAGATCGGGTGGTCGAAATTAAATCCGAAAGATCTACTTTGACTACGCGTGCAGATCTGATTGATTTTGGAACGTTTACAGAGATTGAAATGTCCCTAAAAATATATTTTTTTTAAATCAACAAAAATTATGAGGTTGATTTTATATTGACCATCGACCTCAATGCAGATCGGGTGGTCGAAATTAAATCCGAAAAATCTACTTTGGCTACCCAGGCAGATCTGACTGATTTCAGGTTATTTACAGAGATTGAAACGTTCCTAAAAATATTTTCTAAAAATCAACGAAAATTATGAGGTTGATTTTATATTGACCATCGATCTTGATGTCAATAAAACAACATAATTCAAATGGATTTTGAAATGTAATCTAACTCCCCTTTTTATTTATTTATTCATTTTCACATATTTCCTCTTATTAATCATGTCAAAAGAGAAATCCTCTTATTGTAAAACTGATCGAATTAGAAGATCGGGTGATATCGGGAATGATTTCTCTGGGGTATCCTTGCGAAGACAACTTCCTTGTTTTAGCCCTGACGTAGCTCACAGAAGACATCATGCATCACCAACCGACGAGTGGTGGACGAGTCTAAGCAGATCGTTGAAGTTTGGGAGTTTGGGGTCACATCTTTCTAAACCCCGGCAAGAGGATGGTATTGATTTAATGTTTTTGAAACCAGGTCGTGTTTTTTCATCGAATGAAGAATTCCATAGCCCACAATCCTTTCATACCTTTGCTCAGAGGTTCATAGATAAAGAGCCAAGTGTCAGATGGGGTGACAGTTTTCGTTTAAGAGGAGCAGCATCGACTAACTTAAGGTTTCACCTCTGGGTCGTACAAGTGTTATCAGAGTTTCGCAGCGAATTGAAAAGATGTAAGTTGTTGACTGATTCGTATGCAAGAGGCGATATAATAAAATCGCGCTCTAATTGAAGCCTTTTGTCCACTTACTAACTCTTGGATCTTTCCTTGAGGGGAAGCTGGTATAACATTGGAGGAATTATTCCATATTAGTGGTCTACCGCTTACAGGCTTTATGTACGATGAGTGCATTCCTGAGAATAATCTTCTATATGGAATACAGGAAGACGGAGAGACACCTTTCTATAAGCCTGAAACATTTGTTTGAAATTTTCGACCAAATTGTAAGGGAAATCGTAAAGAATGATCCTGATGTGAAAAAGAGAAATGTAAATCATGGACAATGGATGCCTTACTTTCTAGATTTTTATGATCAGAGCGGCAACATTATCCACCCTTTTACTTCAAAAAGGGATGTTCTTCAAGTAGTCCGAATTGAAAAGAAGTCTTCGCTAATGATTAGTCACGGGACTTATTTCTCGGCTTTTTTAGCACTTTTCTTAAGCAGGTTCGCACTTCCGACTCAGGAAAAAATGTCTGTGCCAAACGTTCATAATAGCAGGGGAGATGGCAAATGGAGCTACTTATGCTGTCGGTCCAGCCGTCCTTGCTAGCATATTTTACGGCTTTGACCAATTAAAGAAGTGTAGCGATCGAGAATTAGGAGCTCATTTCCCTATTCATTATTTCTTTGGATGGGTGGGAGCCCATTTTCCTTCCACTTATAATTGGAGGGAGTTTGAACTTAGGCCAGGAATCCCCTTCTTCGAGTATTTTGGGCAGCGGCATGCTCATAGTTTGAAAGGAGCTCGAGATTTAATGCGGAATCCCTGATCGTTCAAGTTTCGACTATTTGGGCATTTCTTACCTGACAATGACCAACTTTCATGGGAAGATCAAGCTAATCCAGGCAGAGATACCTCTGTGTTTCCCATCGAAATCCTTCACTATTTTTTGAGCTTTTACGACAAAATTTATTGCCATTACGTCTTGGCAATCATAAATTGCTCGTACCATATTATCCAGTTCGATATGCTCGACAATTAGGTTATGGTCAAATTATTCCCCCGACCCCTCTTTCTTTGGACGCACGCAAAGATGTTACTGTTGCGGATTTAGTGACGGCATTCAATACATATAGTGCACGAGGAACTAAGTCGTGTTTTACGACTTGCCCTGCTCATGTTTTTGGTCGTACTTCCTTAATGTGGTGCTATTGGTGGCATGCGAATACCAATGTTTATTTTTCCAAGAGATTATTAGAGCTAGCTCCTAATAAACAAGATGGTGACGTTGCGAAACTCAATGCGCTTATGCATATTCCCTCTGAATTTTTTACTGATATTTTTCGAGAGGCGTGGCCTATGAAGACGTCTTTGTGAGAAGTCCTGGGAATATTAGTGTCTTCAACTGTTCTTCATGCGTTGGTTTTGACAAGCCATACACGATTTTCGAAGATAAGCGTGATGAGGTAGAAAAGTCCTCTTCCAATGTATCTGGGAAACGGGTCCTGTCACCAAAAAGAGGGGAGAACAGTAAAAAGCCAAAATCGGTGGTACATAACGGTAGGAGAGGTGAGGGTATCTTATCATCTTATGCAATTTCAAAAGCTCAAGGGGCCTCTGTAAGTCCTTCAAGGGGATATTATGTTCCGCTCCTACCCAATCAAAATCAAGAGCATATGGTTGAACGTTCAATTGTTCCTTCTCCTGATGCTTTTCTTGCGGAGTTAGAAAGTGTTCCCACGACCTCACACTTTTCTAACATGGGTAAATTTATCTTCCCTTTTTTTTTTTTTTTAAAGAACTTTGTTGATGTTAATAAACGATATTTTGTATCATGAAATCTTTCAACGCCAGATCGGTGTATCGAAGAAGAAATCACTGCTATAAATATGCATGACCAACAAGAGTTGATGGACGATTTACTCAGAACTGAAGATATGGCCGATGATTTGTTTCTTACAAATATTGGGGTTGGAAAATACCTCAATGATCAGGAACTTGAGTTTGGGATTCCTCCTCACATCACTGGAACCAGTGAGACTACGGGGTTAGAAAAACCACATAGTGATCGGGGTAATTGTTCCATTTCGGGTAATAAGACTATGAAGGTATTCAGGAAAGAGAATAGTAACGATGATAGGTCAGATGCTAGCCATTTGTGTTCTTCTGAGTATTCCTCTTCTGAAGAAGATGCACAAATTTCAGAGATACCTTTGACAGTTACCTTTGCTGAATCTCAATTAAAGATCCCATCAACCATTGAGGTCATTCCGCGGGAGAAAGTTAATTTCATCTTGCCCCCAAGACTTGACTCACAGGCCTTGACCATTTCTCCTACACCCATTATAGCAGAGTCACCTAACGAGCAATTTTCAAGGGAAGACCCATTATCTGGACCAAAACCTTTTTTAGTGACAATGAATACGGACGTTATTCCCTTCAATCCTTCGGATCTATCCGTGTCAACTATCCTCGCCTCATCTAGCGGAGTTTCTTCAAAGAGTGAGTTTTCATCTTATTATTTACAATTATACATCTATTATTATTTTATTTTATATATATATATATATATATATATATATATTTTTTTTTTTTTTTTTTCGCAGATGTTGAAGACTTGATCAATAAGCCTATCCTATCGGCCTTTAAAAGGAATCGAATAAGGAGTCATCTGAAGAATATTGTCGAACTTCTGAAGGGAGTCCTCCCTTATGTGGAGAATGGAGATGATTTTACGCTAATGGAGCAAGATTTATATGTGGCATGTGATGAGATCTCCAAAATCGGCGGTGATGATCTGTCATCTGAAGTTACATATATTCTGGATTTATCTCAAAAAATAAAGAAAAGCGAGTTGTGGGCTTCTGAAGAGGCTATCAAGAGTGAGATTGCAAAGGAACTGCAAAAAATTGAAGAAGATCATAATACAATTAGTTTTGCTATAACAAACAAATTGTGTGATATTTCAACTCTTGAAGAAACCATGAAGGTTCGAATTGAGAAGACAAACATTCTGAGGCTTGAACTTGAGGAGCTTGAAAAGGGTATTGCCAATTTAAGACACACTTTGGTGGCCAATTCTGAACTGGTTAAGGAGGATTAACGATTCTTAGGAGATCTGGAGGAAAAGAAGAATCATCTGCTGGTTAGACAAGAAGGAATAGGAGCTGAGAAAGAGAAACGACTTTCAATTTTGCGTCAATTCATGACTGATAAGGATGCCGCGATAGATTCATTAGGCAAATTTGACAAATAAGAGTCATGTTTATTTCACAAATTCTTTTGATTGGTTGAATTTCATATTTGTTATACATTTTTCCATTCCTTGAATAATTAATACATATATATATATATATATATATATCAAATTTTAAAGAAGTCAACTTTTATTGCTTCATTCCTTACGCAGTTTATCCTCATGCAAGTAGGAGATAACATATAAACATACATATATTGTTTACATTACCAATGTACCTAAGTACAAATCTTACGCAGTTTATCCTCGTGCGAGTAGGAGATAACATATAAACATACCTATGCTGTTTACATTAACAATGTACCTAAGTACAAACCTTACGCAGTTTATCCTCATGCGAGTAGGAGATAACATATAAACATACCTATGTTATTTACATTAATAATGTACCTAAGTACAAACCTTACGCAGTTTATCCTCATGCGAGTAGGAGATAATATATAAACATACCTATGTTGTTTACATTAATAATGTATCTAAGTACAAACCTTACGCAGTTTATCCTCATGCGAGTAGGAGATAACATATAAACACACCTATGGGTAGTATCGCTTTAGAAAGCGACCATTAATAGGAGGAGATTCATTTCCTTCTGCATCAACCAATATATAAGCGCCATTTGAATAGACAGTTTCTATTACAAAAGGTCCTTCCCATTTAGGCTCAAATTTCCCTGGAGTTTTTCAGGTAACAATCATAGGGCGACGAACAGTAAGGACCAGGTCCCCTTTCTTAAAAGATCGTCGCTTCACCTTTTTTTTGAATGAATTTGACATGCGAGCACGATATGCCTCCAAGCTTTGCTGGGCTTTGAGCCTACGCTCATCCAAGGCTTCAAGTTCTGAGAACCTGAGTGCGGCATTTTGCTCTTTGGTGAGATTGTGACTTAATGCTACTCTTAAAGAAGGAATCTGAACCTCTAAGGGTAATAATGCTTCACCTCCAAATACTAATGTATATGGAGTGGCCTGTGTAGGAGTACGATGAGTCCTTCTATAAGCCCATAAGGCTTCCTGTAATCTTTCATGCCAGTCACGTTTATTTTTAGGAACTGTCTTTTTCAATAATTTGACTAATGTCTTGTTAAAAGCTTCCGCCAAGCCATTCATCTGATGGGTTGTATATCGTAGAGCAACATTGTTTTATTTGATACTTAGTGCAAAACTTGTTTATCCCTTTATTCTTGAATGGTATGCCGTTATCATTAACGATACGAGAAGGAATCCCGTTCCGATAAATGATATGTGTACGTATGAAGTCTGCAACTGTGTTGGCTTTAACCTCTTTGAGTGCTACTGCTTCTGCCTATTACGAAAAATAATCGGTTGCAGCTAATATAAACTTATGTCCAGTAGATGATGGGGGGTGTATTGGACCTATGATGTCCATACCCCATTCTTCAAAAGGCCATGACGTGACCATAGGGTGTAAGGGTTCTAGGGGGCGGTGAATGAAATCAGCGTGGATCTGGCAAACCCGACATCTTTTAGCAAAATCTATACAATCATTCACCATAGTCGACCAATAGTAGCCTAAATGTTTCAATCGGGTATGTAGCTTAGGGCCTAATTGATGTGCTCCACAAGTACCGGCATGTACTTCTTGCATGGCTTGTTGAGCTTCTTCAGTTGAAAGACGTCTTAATAGGATATTATCAAACGATCTCTTATATAGAGTATCATTGAAATATACAAATCGACTCGCCCTTCGACGAATTTCAACTTTGTGGCGTGCCTCGTAAGGCAGTCTTCCATGTTGAAGATATTCTGTAAGTTCTTGCCTCCAATCTAGTTTCTCAACTTCAAAAGCGGATATAATATTGACCAAATTTGCCTGTTCTATTTGGCATCTCCTCATGATGGAAGGTAAGACCCTTTTCCTTGTGACTCTTATTTCGACAACTTCATCATTTTTACAAGCCAGAGATGTTGCAAGTTTTGCGAGAGCATCAGCTTGATTATTTTGACTTCGTGGGATATGCATAATCCGTATATTCTCGAACTCTGGAAGGAGTTCTTGGATCTTCTCATGATATGGTATTAATTCTGTTTTTCTAACTGTGTAAGATCCTTCTAACTGTCTTATGACAAGCTGAACCCAAATACATCAAGGGTGTAAATGGCCATGTCTAAAGCTAATTCTAAACCAATGACTAATGCCTCATATTCGGCAGCATTATTAGATAGGGATTCTGTTAATGTGAAGGAATATGGAAGCAACCCATTACTTGATGTAACAAATACAATTCCAGCGCTTGCTCCTGCCACTTGAGAAGCTCCATCAAAATATAATTTCCATCTTTGTGTTATTTCAGCATAATATACTTCTTCATCTGGTCGGTCTTCGGATAACGGTAAATTCCCCGGAATCGGATGAGCGGCTAGAAAATCGGCTAGGGCTTGCCCTTTTACAGCTTTCTGATGTACAAAAGTTATGTCAAACTCTGACAAGAGTAAGGACCATTTAGCAAGTCTCCCTGACAAAACTGGTTTTGTCATGAGAAATTTTAACGGATCCGCTCTACTTATCAAGCGGATTGGATGATCTAGCAAATAATGTTGTAGCTTCTGCGAGGCAAAGACAAGAGCTAAGCAATTCTTTTCGATAAATGAGTAATTTCCTTCGGCTCCTACGAGTGTTCGGCTGAGGTAATATAGGGCGTTTTCTTTACCGTCTTCGTTCTCCTGAGCTAACAAAACCCCAAGCGAGTTATCCATGACTGCTATATATAGGATTAAATGTTTCCCTTTAATTGGAGCAATCAAGACTGGCAGATGCAATAAATATTCTTTTAAACTATCAAAAGCCCTTTGACAATCTTCATTCCATTCGAATGAGATTCCTTTCTTCATCAGACGAGAGAATGGTTGACATCGTCCTGAAAGATTTGATATGAAGCGTCGGATATACGCGAGTCTTCCCTGTAGTCCTTTTAATTCACGAATGTTCTTTGGAGGTGGCATTTCTATGATGGCCTTGGTTTTCGCTGGATCAACTTGTATACCTCCATGTTGAACAACAAATTCGAAAAACTTCCCTAAAGTGACTCTGAAAGCGCATTTTAGTGGATTCATTTTCAAGTTGTACTTTCGGAGTTTACAAAATACTTTATATAGGTGGGCCAAGTGATCACCTCTATTCTTTGATTTTACTATGAGGTCATCTACATAGCATTCGACTGTTTCATGTAGCAATTCCTTAAATATCTTCGTCATTGCACGTTGATAAGTAGCTCCAGCATTTTTTCATCCAAATGGCATGACTTTATAGCAAAAGATCCCCCTTGGGGTTCGGAAAGCTGTTAGTTCTTCATCTTCAGGTGCCATTCGTATTTGGTTGTATCCGGAGTATCCATCCATGAAGGATATGGCTTCACAACCGACAATGGAATCAATCAAAAGTTCTGAAATAGGCAAGGGGAATTCATCCTTGGGACATGCTCCATTGAGATTTCTGAAATCAACACATACCCTAATTTGATCATTCTTCTTCTTGACCGGGACTACGTTAGCAACCCATGTCGGATATTTGACTTCACGGATAAAGCCGGCATTGACTAACTTGTCGATTTCTGCTTCTACCTTTACGGTTATATCTGGATGAAGTCACCTTTGAGCTTGTTTAACGGGTTTGATGTCAGGATTGACAGCTAATTTGTGAGCGGCAGTTTTGACATCTAACCCTGGCATATCATGATATGTCCATGCAAACACATCTTGATTCTTCTTTAAAAAATCGGCATAAGTTGTTAATTCCTCTGCAGAGAGTGCGACACTCACATAAGTAATCTGAGGATCTTCAAGAGTTCCCAAGTTGACCTCTTGTAGGTCGTCAACGGTGGTTTGTATTCCTTCTTCAAACTGATGAGGAGCGGGAATAGGCTCTTCCGAGGCTGGGATAGAGATCATATAGGATCCGAGATATTTTGTGGGAATCACTGTAGGCCTGTGCCCGAGACCACCTTTTAATGGATGTAAATACCCATCGTTATAGGCTGCCTGTTTCTGTGCACGAGATGGTATCGCATCGAAAGGTACAACCATTCCTATTCCATCTTTTAGACCTCCTTTCGAGAGATCATATCCCATTTTTTTCATCATATTCGCAGCCTTTTTGCTGTATCGTGTAAATTGAAGAGGTTCTTTCGAATCCTTATAATCTGACTGGATGGGTACCGAATCAACTTGGGTGAGTGGTTTGGTGAAAGAGTTCAGTAGAGGGGAACTAGGTTTCAAGTTTTGAGATAAGTTTTTAACAATTTTGATACGAGAGTTGGCTTTTGGAGGGATTGTTTTCTTATTAAGAATGATTTTTCTCCGAGGTTGGGAATAAGGAGCTGAGATGAAGGGTATATAGGTTTCCTTCGGGGTTTTAAAGGAAACAAATTTCTTTTTAGATCGATTTCTTTTAAAAGGGATAGTTTCCTTAACATGAGTTTTAGAACTTGCCTCCTGTGAGTTTTGTCTAGGTGGCGAGGACTCTGATAATGGTGAGTACTCATCTAATAACTCAAAGTCACTAGTATGTGTAGATGAAGTAGATATTTCATATAATTTTGCATTAGCAAAATGAGCTTCATCTGGGTGGAAGGGTTGTGGATCAGCTGCTACCCGTTTTTACTCGCCATTATGAAAATATTTAAAACATTGATGGAGTGTGGATGGAACAACTCCACATTGATGTAACCAGGGTCTTCCCAACAACGCATTATATGATGTATTAGCATCGATCACATGGAACTGGATCTTAGAGGAAAGTTCTTCGATATCTAATCGTAAGTGAATAGATCCTAAGGTTCCTTGTTTATTTTGATTGAAACCTTGAATCATGAGGGTACTGGGTGAGAGGTCTTTAACTGTTCGTCCCACTTTATGTAACACATGTAGTAGTAATAAATTTACAGCAGACCCCTCATCTATCATAAGTCTCGCAGGGCGAACGTCTTCAAGTAGACCCGATATAAAGAGGGATCTATTGTGTGACTTAAGTTTGGTTTCGAGATCATCATCAGAAAATGTGATCGTACAGACTAGTCTCTACCCGACAAACTTCCTCGATGGACTTGTCTAGGTTAGAGAGAGTTTTTATCAGCGTTTTCCTTAAACTACTAGATAAACAAAGCGCATCATACACCGAAAGCAAAGCAGACACTTTCTTTAAATGAGAGAGTACATCATAATTTACATCAGTATTTTCCTTTTCTTTGCCTTTATCGGTATTCTTGGAGTTTTTGTCGAATAACGACGTTTCTCCTTGCTTAGTTGTCTTATCGGCTATACGCATCCTTTGGTGGTGTCTGATTTACGTAAGCGGAACATGATGATTCTTTGGCTTACGTCGATAAGGTATAACTGGGCGATCGGTACGTTGCTCTATAGCATCTACCTCTTCAATCTGAGTCATGTTGCAATGAGCAACATTATTAGATTCAACTGGCTCTTTTTTCGTGGAATAACCACTTTATACCAACCTTCATTATTAGACAAGTTGCCTTCAGAAGCATCCGGTGAAGATGAGCAGTTAATGACATCCTTCATGCGAATATCTTTAATCTGACTCTGGTTAACATCGACCTAAGATTTTGATTCTTTCTGTTGAGCTTTGTCATCGCTATCAATAGCGTCTGGTTCTTGTTGGTTCCTGAACGTTTTAGAACATTCGAGAGGTATGTAATCTCCTAACGTGAGTGGTTGTAATTCTTCCATTTCCACTTTGGATGATGACGATGAAAAGGAAATTATCATCGGTTCAAGTTTCATCTTCTGTACTTTCTCCGACGGTTTCATAGGTTCCGGTTGAATCTTCTTTCCTTTCTCCCGTTCTCTACGATCCTTCAGCATTTGGAGTGTAGTATAATTCGAATGAGTCTTTTTTATTTTTTTTACCCTCTCCACAGATTTCTTTAAATTTGCAGATTTTTCTAATAGAACTTCGACTTTGGGCGTTCTCTTCTTCTTGGGAATCACATGCCAACTCCCCTCCTCAGAATCAGGCGATTCTGCCATATATGACTCTTGTCAATTAAACTCACGTCGCTTACCTTGAGCTTCTTCTATAAAGGACTTGGTATCGCAACCCCAGTTCCATTTTGGGAGAGAAGTTTTCTTTTTCCATAAGTCTTTGATTCCTGCTTGTTGTATCTGTGCTTGCCGCCTATTGTATGTTAGCGCCTTTTCCCATGGATCATCTTGCAAAGGAATTATACCTGATGGACGAGGTGTCGGTGCATCTTGTAAAGGGACTGAACCTAACGGATGAGGTGGTGGTGGTGTTTTCCTCCATTCTCGGGTATCATCGTCAATCCATCCTGATGTGCCTCCAGTAACAAGATGTTGATAATCAGGTAAGCCATTTTTCTGCATCAGTTCTTTCAAGAAACAAGTTGCTTCACTTTCTATCAATACTTTCTTATTTCGGGCAGTATCCCTCTGTTTCCATTCTCTCTTCCTGCGCCGGCTAATATAGTGGGCAGGGCCTACTTCATCCTCGGATAACGACCAATCAGAGTCCTTGCAGGTTGGAATGAACTCATGAAGTTCCGGAAGTGCAGAGTTCGGATTTTTTTCAAGGATAGGAACTGGTGGAAAGCCCCCGAAGGTGATCATATTTGTTGTGGCAATGCTATCATTGTCTTGTTTAGGAGATTCTGGAGTAAAAGTAATGTCTCCAGAATCAAGAAGACTCTGGACCTTATCTTTAAATATGAAACAATATTTCAACGTGTGTCCTAACACGATGATATTTACAATATAGTGGATCATTTGTTTTATTTTTCTCTTCAGGTCTGCGGGATTCTGGTAGCTGTATAATCCCACCGTCAATGACGTCATCAAAGATGCCCTCGACGTCTTCATTTTTAAATGAATACTTTTTATCTTTCCTTTCTTTCAGAGATTGGCCCTTAGATCAGCTTGATCTCTGAGGGGGTGCAAAACTACTATTGGCTCCACCTGCTTTGTTTGATCGATTGTTTCTGGATTCTTCTATTCGCTTGGTTAAAGTGAAGGGATTACGATCTCTGGTGCCGATTGCTATTGTTGCCGGATAAGATGTAGATGTTTCTGTCCTTCGTTCTGTTCCTCTGAGAGAATCCTTTCGGTTTCCCCTTGAGTTTAAGCCGATGAAACTTTCTAGTTCTGAAGTTCGTGTAGCGAGATCTTCGAAACTCATTGAATGCCCATAGTAAGGGACTGCTAATTCTTGTCTCATACCAGTTAGGCACGTTTGTACTGCTTCTTCTTCTTCAAACTTGTGCTTGCAATGGATGCTAAGGTTTCTCCACCGCGTAATGTAATCGACGACCCTTTCATTTGGTCTTTGCTTCAATTGTGATAACTCGGCGACTCCTACGGATCTCTGAGTACTAAAGAATCTCTTCAGGAATGCCTCTTCCATCTCTTTCCAGGTCGATATTGGCTCAGGTGGAAGCTTCGTGTATTATGTGAATGCAGCTCCCTTAAGAGTCTGCACAAATTGTCGCAAAAGCAAAGTGTCGCATTTTGAAGTGTCACCACAAGCTGAGAGGAAGTGGGCCAAATGCTCAAGTGGGGCACCACTGCCGCTATACTGGGAGAACTTTGGTTGTCTGTACTCAGGTGGAAACGGGACTTCATCAATTTCTGGCGGATATGGCTTGCGATATGTCTGGGAGCTATCCGACCCTTTCCGATAACCTTTAAGATTCTCGGAAATTAGGCTATGTACTTTATTGAGGGATATATTTTCTTCAGTCTCTTTTCGATTATTCTCTCTCAATCAGCACAGCTATCTATGCATCACGAGTTGCGATTGTTTGACGCATCTGTTCTAGTTGTTCAAGGATGTTGGCACTTTCTTCTGTTATCAAAATCATCACTGGAAGTACCATAGGGATGTCTGAAGTCACTAATCCGACGGATGATCCGTCGAGATTGGATTGAAGGGAGCTCGAGGAACGAGGGGTGATAGGTGATGAAGAAATAATCCGAACATGTGATTTAGTCAGGTTGGCTATCTCAAGTGATTGCGGGGAATTCATCGGATATGACTGATTAGACCTCGGAGTTCTTGGTGGACTCACCGACGCTGATTGCAATCGGACCTCAAGGAATTCATCTTCGAAAAAGATAGTCTGAATCCCAATAAAGTGGGTTGTCAGTACTGGTGAAGGACTTTGGAGAATCCAGTTCTTCTTGTTGAGCGTATTTCTCCTCCAGATTGGCTCGTGCCATAAGACGGGTTGATCGGCGGAGTATGACTTCCTCAGTCTGAGGTCAAGCCCGCATCACACGACGAACTCCTGATGAAGAGGAGTGAGCAACATTCTTTCCAAATGCCATTGAATTGTTTGATGGAGTAAATTCGGTGAATATCTGCATGGAAGAACCAGCCTATTAAAATGAAAAATCATGGAATAACCAAAGCTTTATTTATTATACCCACATTTTATTTCTGAGAATTTGTTTTATTAAGTAGCTTAAAGATGAGAGGAGAAGTGGGTCCCACCGGGCGTGCCAGAAATTTGTAAACAACAAATTTGCGTAGGATATAAATCTAACACAAATCAATCATAACAAATTTTCCCTCGCTGGGAGAGGGTTTTATTAAAATGGTGGACCTTACACTTCTGGGTATCACAGTCGATTCCCTGTTAATTACATCAAAATTGAATACCTCTGATTAAAAGGTACTAAATAAAAATAATAACATAATTACATCTCTAAAATAAACAAGACCAAAATTCTAATTCTAAGTCTTCATCGACATCTTCAATCCGTCATGAGATAAATGCATAGCAGACTATCTTCATCGGAGATATGCGAAATATGAAATAGGGGACGACGGATGAGAGAACCCCTCCTCCAAAAGTCGGTTCCATTTGATCGAAAAGCACGAGTCATCACTGGAGCAAAAAACTCGTGGACGAGTCTTAAAACGAATTCTTGTTCTCTGGTCTCAAAAATGAGTTCGAATATCAAATCCATTCTTCGGGCAACTGATTATCAAAAGAGTTATCACTTTCAGTGATAGTGTCTAATTATGAGTTAGATATCGTCAAATTTCTTAAAATTTGATGATCATGGATAATTTTATAATGATTTCACCATTGGATTTGACCAAATCCATCAGATCTGGTCAATACGTAATAAATCTACCGTTAGATCTTATTACGATTTTGTATTATGACCATTTGACCAAAAGTCAACGATTCTATCGTTAGATTTGACCAGATTCATAAGATCTGGTCAATACGTAATAAATCTATCGTTGGATCTCGTTACGATCTCACATTATGATCGTTTGACCAAAAGTCAACGATTCTATCGTTAGATTTGACCAGATTTATAAGATCTGATCAATACGTAATAAATCCACCATTAGATCTCGTTACGATCTCACACTATGATCGTTTGATCAAAAGTCAATGATTCCACCGTTAGATTTGACCAGATTCATAAGATCTGGTCAATACGTAATAAATCCACCGTTGGATTTTATTACGATCTCACATTATGATCGTTTGACCAAAAGTCAATGATTCTACCGTTGGATTTGACCACATTAATAAAATATAATCAATATGTGATAAATTCACCGTTAGATCTCATTATGATATCACATTATGATCGTTTGACCAAAAGTCAACAAGTACACCGTGAAAGAATTTTCAATCTCGAGGTTAAGGTCCAAACCCTCATTTGAGGGAGTGATGATCCGAACCGCGAGGGAAACTCTAATTATCATAGATGAATATTTTGGGTATTATAGTCCGAAATTATTCTTCGGGTTTGTGATTGCAACCCGTATGAGTATCGAATTCGTAGTTTGCAATCCGAGTGTACTAGGAGTTATGCCCAGGGTCATACCCACGTGGCTTAACTATTTCTAAGTACGCAAGAGATTGGGTACGAGTCGTAATGCGTAATCCCAAATTGCAACCATAAATCCTACTTAGGAGGAGCCGTAACTCTTATCCTAAGCATACAAATTGCAACCATGAATCCTACTTAGGAGTCGTAGCTCTTATCCTAAGGGTATGTCTTTTAGGTAAGGGTCGTAACCCTTATCCTAAAAGTCTTAATCCTAACCTATTCCTCCCGTCCACTTTTTTTTTAAATAAATAAATAAAAGAAGAAGAAAATAATAGCCAAAATCTCGGAGATACCCTAAAGTCTTTTTTAGAAGAGTCGGAGATATTTTCGGCAGAGCTCTTGTGTCAGAATTTTCGAATCCCTTGCAATGAGGACGGGTCTGCTATTTATAGATTTATGGTAGCGGTTATAGAAGTTACGATCTTACGGTTCCCGTAAGGTTTTCATGAAATGAACGGTCGAGAGAGCTGCGTAAGTTTTCCGTCTTCACGCGGATTGAAAAAGATTCTTCTCACGTACGTCATTCTTTTCTCATAACCGCCTAGGTGGCTAAGTATGTTTCTAGCCACCTAGGTAGATAAGTGTTTTTTCTATCTACCTAGGTGGATAAGTATTTTTCTATCCACCTAGGTGGATAAGTATTTTTCTAGCCAGCTAGGTGGCTAGGTATATTTTCTATCCATCTAAGTAGATAAGTATTTTTCTATCCACCTAGATGGATAAGTATTTTTCTAGTCAGCTAGGTGGCTAGGTATATTTTCTATCCACCTAGGTGGATAAATATTTTTCTAGCCACTTAGGTGAATAAGTATTTTTCTAGCCAGCTAGGTGGCTAGGTATATTTTCTATCCATCTAGGTGGATAAATATTTTTCTAGCCACCTAGGTGGATAAGTATTTTTTCCAGCCAACTAGGTGGCTAGGTATATTTTCTATCCACCTAAGTGGCTAAGTATTTTTCTAGCCAGCTAGGTAGCTAAGTATATTTTCTATCCACCTAGGTGGATAAGTATTTTTCTATCCACCTAGGTGGATGAGTATTTTTCTAGTCACCTATGTGGCTAAGCATATTTTTCTAGCCACCTAGGTGGATAAGTAATTTTCTAGCCAGCTAGGTAGCTAGGTATATTTTCTATCCACCTAGGTGGATAAGTATTTTCCTAGCCACCTACGTGACTACGTATATTTTCTATCCACCTAGGTGGATAAGTATTTTTCTAGCCAGCTAGGTGACTAGGTATATTTTCTATCTACCTAGGTGGATAAATATTTTTCTAGCCACATAGGTGGATAAGTATTTTTCTAGCCAGCTAAGTGGCTAGGTATATTTTCTATCCACCTATGTGGATAAGTATTTTTCTATCCAACTAGGCGGATGAGTATTTTTCTAGCCAACTAGGTGGTTAAGCATATTTTTCTAGCCACCTAGGTGGATAAGTATTTTTCTAGCCAGCTAGGTAGCTAGGTATATTTCTATCCACTTAGGTGGATAAGTATTTTTCTAGCCACCTAGGTGGCTAGGTATATTTTCTATCCACCTAGGTGGATAAGTATTTTTCTATCCATCTAGGTGGATGAGTATTTTTCTAGCCAGCTAGGTGGCTAAGCGTATTTTTCTAGCCACCTAGGTGGCTAGGTATATTTTCTATCCACCTAGGTGGATAAGTATTTTTCTATCCATCTAGGTGGATGAGTATTTTTCTAGCCAGCTAGGTGGCTAAGCGTATTTTTCTAGCCACCTAGGTGTCTGACATAGCTTAGGACTTTAAATCATATTTAGAGTAGGATTTGTTAAAAAAAAAACTATAAATAGTCTCTTTTCCTAATTCTTTCTATTAATTTATTCTATCTGATTTTTTAAGGCTAAGTGGAAGAAGAAAGAGTTCCGAATTTCAAAATTTTCGAGTCAGCAGATGACTATAAGGATTTTTATTAACACGCCCATAGAATGTAGGTAACATATTAAGCACATTGAGTTTTATTTCAATGTGTTGCCCAACAGGCAATGTTGGCAAAGTAATACATGAAGGAGATGTATAGGTAGTTGGTGTAAAATACTGTCTCAAAGGTTTAGGAGGATCTTGTTCTACAGCCATATTTCTAGTTATAGAGTCCAAATTAATATTTTTAAGCAGAGATCGGGCTCAATGCTTCCTTAAAGTACGTTCTAGTTCATTATCGAAGGGCTCCAATTCAGGTTTATGGGCCCCTATACTGAGCATACAACGCACTTAATTATATTTTTTTATAGAAAAAATAAAAAGAAACTAACAAGCAGAAAATAGAAATCAAGCCTAAAATAAATTTTTTTTTAATTTTCTAATGTTATTTATAAATTTTATTTTTATTTTCATTTTTTTATTTATTTTCCTACTATAGGAAGCAAATACCTAACAATAAGTAATAAAAGGAAAAATTTAACCCTAACTAAGAATTGTAAATTGAAAATAAAGTTAGGGTCTTCGATTGAATTGATTAAATCCAAGCAATTGAGAAATTCTCCGAATTCCTTTTCACTCTACAAAATAATAAATAAATAAATAATCACTAATCTAAACTAAATCCACAATAATAATAAAAAATTGAAAAGAAAAATCGCATAAAATTTGGTACTCAATTGCCAAAGCCAATCCCCGGCAACGACGCTAAAAACTTGGTTGATTAAAATATGAACTCTTGCAAGAGCACAAGTTTGTAGACTAGGGCTAATACTAGGGGTGTTGAACCTTAAGGATTGATTGAATTAAATACCTAAATCTATGCAATTATTCTAATTAATAAATTGAAAGAATGTGGAATAAAACTAAATTAATAAGAGAAATTTAAAATAGAAAAAGTGATCAATAATTGGAGCGATCACGGTTTACAAATCCACCACTAGTTTCATAATATATTCTCTCTTTTTATTTTCACGTTAATGATTTAATTAATCAATCGAATTATCTGTAACTACAATCCCGAACAATTTCAAGAAGATCGGTGCAATCTCGTCATAGGATGGTCCATCTTCGAACAAAATTCCGTAGAATCCTATTAGCATAAACCATCTAATCTCGAGATTACACTACTCAATCAAGCGCCATCACACAATTACTACAATCTACACCACAAGTCCTAGATGTGATATTCTAGTATCAAACACACATCAATTAATTTTCCACGGGACAAATATAATTAATAATGTGTTTAAATAAATCAATAAAAACTCATATACCAATATTGTATGATCGTCGATTACATAAATAAACAATTAGAAAATAAGAGAAGATTTTAGTTCACTAGACTACCTCTTCATCGTAACCCGGAACCCATGCTTTAGCCTTGTATGGATGGAAGTTCAACAGCAATATTGATGATGATCACCACGATAGTCTTTTACCGGTCCTCTAGAGTTTTGTCGTGCTTCTCTAGGCTCCAACAATCGTGTTTAATGCTTTACATAACATGTAGTTAAAGCCCACAAGAAGTTAAATCGCAAAAGGACTCAAATTTGGAAGGTTTCGGGTATTTTCGCGCGTGTGAGATTCTATTTCCGCGCGCGGACTGTTCTCAGCGTCAAATATAAACTCATTGGTCAGTTTCGCGTGCGCGAAATCCAATTGTCACACGTGCGGAATCCAAATTCCGAGATTTATACTGCCTCCTTATTTTAGTCATAACTTTTGGCTCCGAATTCGGAGCGATGTGATTCTTGTGGCGTTGAAAAGATAACGAAAAACTTTGCAACTTTACGTGAATTGGAAATTTCGTGAATCTAACGTTTTATGGGGAAATTTTGGGTTATAAGTCGAGATAAGTTTCCAAAAACAGAAATCCCCCTCTTTTTAGTCTAGAATTAAAATTCTTCCCCTTTTAGCTTTATTTTTTTGAGACACTCAAATACAAACATTTAGCCTCGAATTACTTGCTTAAATTCTAATAAAGTGTATGATTGGGGCCTAAGTATTACGATATTCCAATATATATCAAAAGTCAAACTGTGACTAATGAAAATTTGGTAATGTACTATCAAGTTACTTATTAACACAGCAGTAATCAATATTCACTCTCAAGTTAAACTTTGACTAATGTCAAACCTTGACTACAAAGCGCGTAATATAGGTGACGTGGAGGTGGTGGTAGTGGAGATGTTAGTTAATAATGGTTGTGGGGGGCATAGTGGTAGTGGTGATATGATGGTCATAAAAATAAACGTTACTTTTAAGAAGTCAAAAGCTAATTTTTTTTACTTTTAGTTTAAATTGTTTTTTAACTTTTTAAAAGTAACTTTCGAGTTGATAGACAAACTTACTTATCGACTTTTTTGCTTCAAAATGTCAAAAAAATACTTATTTATGTATAATCCAAACGGGCCCTTCAAGTGTCATGGAAGATAAACCTCTACTGAATACCTCTTTTGTTATGATGAATAGGAAGGGAGATAAGCAATCTCCTTGTCTGATACCCCTTGTACTTTTTAAGTACCCAAAGGAGGTTACATTGACGAGAACTGAGAACCACAAAGATGAAAGGCACCCCTATATGAGCTTTATTAAAGAGTCTGCAAAGCCAAATCTTTTGAGAGTTTCAATGACAAATGGCCATTCTAGACGATCAAAATCTTGGACATGTCCAGTTTGAGAACCAGATTTCCACCATAAATTTTCTTGTCGAGGTCGTGGATAAGCTCATGGGCCATAACTACATTGTCATAAATGTTTTAACTTGCAACAAAGGTTCATTGCTCCCTGGATATAATACATGGGACTCTTGCCAGCCTCAATGCGTTTAGTTTACAGATGATTTTATAAACAAAACTACTCAAGCTAATTGGGTGGAAATCAGAAAGAGAATTGGGAGCTTCTTTTTTGGGGATAAGAGCAATAAAATTGGGAGCTCTCTCTCTTTCTAAACACACACATAAATATATATATATATATATAGAGAGAGAGAGAGAGAGATAAATATAAGGCTTGTGAGCTGAGTGTGCTCTTTAAAGAATTTGTTAACAATGAGGAGATGGCTCTTCGCAAGATGGCTCTTCGCAGACTCAGTATAGACAATGAGCTGACATCTTGTCAGTTGTGCAGCCATGTAGACTATGAGACATGCATGGATTTCTGATGCGGGAACTTACTAAATGCAATTTTAGGACTAAGATTAAGATTAAAATTAATTTAATCAATTAAAAATAATAATTTCTCATAACAAATTATCACGGAAATTCTATAAATTCAATTAGAAGATTTAATTTCGGCTCGAAATAACGTTACTTTCCGTGTACGTTCCCTATCGCGGATCTAGAAGACTAGGGTTCTTATGAACGGCTAGAGCTCCGATAGTTTTAGGGCGTCGAACGAACTCGCAAGCGGGTTCTCTCGATACCAAAAGAAAATAAAAGGCTAATAAAATTAATGATGAACAAAATATTGATTTAGGGCTTTTTTGAGGTCAATAAAATAATTAGGATTACGCTACTTACGCAAACCGTAAATCTAAAGAAGATAGAGATGGAATAAGAGTTAGCCTCGCACCAAACCGCAAGTGGGAATCGAACAATCGCTTTCCGTTTTGAGAGAATCACACCCTCACGAAAGTTTAGAACTCTCAATTTGCAAAAGCAATTTTTATTAACTAAAAACTAATAATAAAAGTGTTTACAAGCCTTTAAATAGGCTAGCCAATGCATAAAATTAGAAATCCTATTATAACTCTAATTCCTAATTCAAATAAAAAAAATATCCGAATCCTTCTAAAACAATAAAGTCCTAAAACAATAAGGAAACTAATCATATTTCTAATAAAAGAAACAAACTCTTACTTTCTAAAATAAAATAATAAAAGATACTAATCCTAATTCAATTAGAATTCTTGAAATTCATCACTTTATGTCCAGCTTTCGAAAATTGACTACAACTTCTTCAATATTTGTTGGAATTGCTCAAATTTTGGCTCGTTGGAAAGCTACTTCGATAAGCTTTCAAATATGACCAATTTTGTATCAATCCGACTTCGTTTGACATTTCAAAATAGGCCAAACATAAAAGTGGCGGGATTAAAAGTTAAAAGACCCTAATAAATTTTGGATTTTCTTCTTTCTAATCAAACGGGTCTTTAACGGGACTTTGTTTAAAACCCATTCGTGGGTCCACTTTCTCTTTTGACGTCTCTTCTTTATCCGACCACAATTTAAACAGGTGGATCTAAAATATGCATCAATTTCCATCATCTTTTTTAAATTCTGTGCATGCCTTAAGGTCCACTCACTCCACAGCTAACAAGAGTCAGCTCATTGGAGACAAATTCTTCTTTGGCCGTGTTTGATTACTTGGAATGACAAATATTGGTGGAAAAGAAATTCATTTTTCATATGGTGTTGTTTGATAGCATTAAGATGGAAAAGAAATTTATTGGGCCGCACAGAAACTCAATTTCCATGGACCAAGCTATTTTAGAAGGAAATTATGTCAACCTCTCAAGTGGCTGAAATTGAGTTTCTCACCAACACAATAATAATTTTTTTGTCATTTCAACAGTAAGTTTTGATAAATAAAAAAAGACCCTGCTTCCAAATAATGAGGGCTATTTTTTTATTGACAAAAAAACCGTTTTCCGAATTCTTTTTGAGAGTAATCAAGCAAGAGAAATCAACTTTCAATGGAAATCATTTCTCAAATAGCCTAATCACACAACAGAAATTTCATTTCCACATGAAATCATTTCACAAGAAGTTGATTTCATTTCCTGTTTGAAGTTTCCATGCTATCAAACATACCCTAAAAGCTTACCACCTCACTTTTTTTTGTCTTGGATTGTTTAGGCCTTATTTTGTATGCAAACTGTCTGATGCAGGAGGCACAGGAGCCTTTTGATCAACGCCAATTCTTCAACGAGCTAGTAGCACGCATTAATAAGCGCATCCAAGGATTTGAGGTAGCTTTCTATTACATAGCATGAATGCAATTTATGATTCTTCAAAGAGACCAACTCCCATCACCAGGCTCCATCTTGTTCAATTAAAGGGATAATGGCTCCTGACCAACAGTTAAAACACCAGAATGGTGTTTAAATGATCTTATACCATTAAAGTTTGACTTTTAATCTCACACCACTAAAGTGTGATATTCACTATGCCACATGGTGAACATCAGTGATCAATCTAAAATGTCCAGTGGCAATCTATCATTGGAACATGTCTCAACCCAAAGAAACATTCCTATGAGTGGATGTGGCCATAATTCTATAGCTCAGACATTCATGCTGCAAAATGGTTGGGTTCGGGTCAGGTCAGGATCAATCCGACCTGACCCAATTATGGTCTACCCTCAACCCGAACCCGACTGACCTAACGGTCCTAACCTGTCTATTTCAGGACTCAACCTGAATGCGAACCTGACCCATTTAGCCGAAACTTGGGTTGAGCCAGGTTGGTTTAGGATATAAGGTAGGGAGTCGGGTTCGGGTAGCATTCATGTCAAGAATCTGACCCGTTTAATAAACAGTCTAGTTTGACCTGCCGGGTCAACCCAACCTGTTTGCAGCCCTATAGGACGCAGTTTGTATTGTGGTCAGGTTGGATCGGGGATTTTGGACCCAAACCCAACCCATTTGCAACCCTATCATACATGTAATTATTAATATATCAAAACTGGATTGTGGAATTCATCCAGACTACGATGTCAGAGCTCTGGTACGTCGAGGAATATGATGTTTTGGCGCTCGCTTTGAATGGAAGAATGAAGACCCACAGATTCCGTCTCAGTTGCTCAGGAATTTGAGGCTTTAAAAGGGTGATGGGGGAAAAAAGAATCATGCAGTAGGCATTTCAGGTTCTAATCTCATCCTTGCCCACCTATATGTAGTCCTGTTTTCACTGTTAGATTCATCTCCTGAAGGAAGTAAAACTTTAAATCCACTGGAAACTTGACAGTGTATCCTAAAATACCTCGATTTCATGCCTGATCAACATATATATATATATATATATATATATATATATATATATATATATATATATACACACACACACACACACACATAAAGAGAGAGAGAGAGAGGCCCGAGACTATACATCTGGTTGTAGCAAAAAACACTACAACCAGACCATTTGGGCACCACGTGGCATCAATCACGAGGATCGGGTGTGACGGCAACTTGGTTACAATCATGTATCACCCAAAAAAATACCGTTAAACATGTGGTCAAAGATGCCTAGAATCAATGCTCCAAGTTGGTTGGACATTACCTTATCTTTGACTAATCAAATGGAGGTCAAAATTTTCAATGGCTGATCAACCTAAAACGGGTGTTGTTTCTCCGATTCTCATATATATTTATTTCCCGATACAGTATTTTGAAATTACCAAAATTTCCCTTTCGAGCTTGTATCAAATTTATAATCAGTTCTGAAAACTTGATTTGACCTGGTACTCTGAGTGCCTAGCTTGTGTTGTGGGCTAGGAGCCCGTAGTCCTTCATATCAATATTTAAGTGAATCTTTAAGTTGCTCAAATACAATTTTGGATTGAGGTTACGTTTCGTAACAAATGGGGTTGTTAAATTTAAAATGAACTAAATTTTGTAAGTGATCAAAATTAAAGCCGGATATATTCTAGTCTAGGCTAAATTTATCCTGCTTTTTATATTTTTCCGCTTAAAAGAGTCTGCCCTTTCTCTTATTTTTATAAAAAATGTTTCTTTTGAAAGAGTTCTTCTATGCAGACTTCATTCCAAAGGACGTCTCAACCTGCAAGCAGCCCATCCAAGCTCTCCAACGGCAGGTATTTTATTCTCTCTCTCTCTCTCTCTCTCTCTCTCTCTCTCTCAGTTTGTCATATGATGTTGCTTAGCCCATAGCCATCACTCAGATGCACCAATTGAAAACTCGATAGTCCATCCAAGAAACCATCTCTCCCAAATCCCCACCATTAAAATCTCCCTCTTTATTGCAATCAAAGATCTTGTAGCAGGATTTGCAACTACATTTCTAAAAGCATACGAAAAATGTGTAGATTCAATATTTGGCAAATGAGCACTTCAAATTGATAATGAAGGCAAAAAGTTCCATCTCCTCAACAATATTTGTAATTATAAGTTCTTCAATTGGTTGTATGTCACATTAGTTGACTTTAAAAAATCAATTCATGTGACATGCAACCAATGATAGATTGAGTCATAGGCTTCTCTCATGACTCAAGTGAGAGAATCATTACTCATACACATGTGCGCCTCCGCTCGCACACACACACACACACACATATATATATATATATATTCAGCAGAAATTATCGGTTTCGGTCCCCACCGAAACGATAATTTGGGACCAAAATTTCGGTCATCAAATTTCGGTCCAAAATTTCGGTTTCGGTCCCCTCTGAAACCGAAACGAAAACCGAAATTTTGATCATTAGTTCCAAGTGGAGGTCCACGTGGCCGTTGTCGCGTTGGAGGTCGTTCACTCTACTCATAGCGATCACACCCCTACTGCTCTTTGGAAAATAGATATGGAGAAAGCTTATGATAAGGTCAATTGGGGATGTCTCGAGTATATGTTGGACAGATTTGGTTTTGGTGTCCGATGGAAAAGTTGGGCGCGAGCTTGCTACTCTTCGGCATAGTTCTCTATCATCATCAATGAGTCACCGACTGGGTATTTCCAAAGCTCTAGGGGGATCAGGCAAGGGGATCCTCTCTCCCCCTTTTTGTTTAATATGGTTGGGGCAGCTTTAGACGGCCTCATCCATCGGGCCAGACTGTTAAGTTTCATCTCCGGTATCCAAGTAGGCCTTAACGGTCGTCGCATTGCCCATCTACAGTATACAGATGACACCATTCTCTTTGGCAGGGCTGATGTGGCCGAGTTCCGAGCTTACGCGGAGGTTCTCACTGTATACAAAGCGATTTCAGGGCAGCGAATCAACTTGCTCAAACCGTCGGTCTCTGGGATAGGAGCTGAAGACTAGTTGCTGAGCGTTATTGTTGCCAATGTGGGCACCGAGATCGAGGCCCTCCCAATTTCCTATTTGGGCCTTCCTCTTAGGCTTGGCCACCTGTTGGCTAGGGAGGGCGGCGTCTCCTTGTCAAATCAGTTCTTGCTAGTCTGCCAATCTTTTTCATGCCCATGTTTAAATGTCCGGTGACTGTGATCCACAGGTTGGAACAAATTCAAAGGGACTTTATATGGGAAGGATCGGATGTAGACAAAAATACCATTTGGTCAATTGGGAAACGGGTCAGCTTCCTATCAGCTGTGGCGGCCTAGGTATCCGTTCTTTGAGATAGGTGAACATTGCGTTACTCGGAAAGTGGTTTTGGTGGGCTGGGTTGGAAAGTGAGGAGAGCCTTTGGTGGTTAGTTTTGGCTGAAAAACATGGGATTTTAGAGGGCAACTGGGGAATTAACGTAGTAATCAATAGAAACCTATCGGCTTGGTGGAAAGGCATATGCGGGACGTGGAACCTCTTCTCATTGGGTGCAGTTTAGCTGGGGCGACGACACCCGCATCCGATTCTGGGAGGATCCGTGGGTGGGGACCATCCATTTTCAGAATTGCTTCGGACTCTCTCGGAGTAGTCGCAAGCTCTTTTTCGGAGGCTCATGGGCGGCTAGTTTGGGATGTAGCCATTAGGAGGTTTCTTCGAGAGGAGGAGGGCCCTTTTCTTCGCCTTCTCGTAACAATCTACGGGGCGATAAAAAATCTGGCTCATGTTAATTCCAAGATATGGATGTTGAACAAGAAGGGAGTGTTCAACACCAGATCTTACTACTGGATGTTGCCTCCTCGGCCTCTTATTAGATACAAGTGGGCTGCTTTGTGGAAGGCGGCTGCCCCCTCCCTCCCTCGAAGGTAAAGTTTTTCACCTGGCTCCTGCTTAAGGAGAAGATTCTCACGAGGGACCAGTTGATTCAAAGAGGGAAAGACATTCAGAATGTTTCCCATATGCCTCCAAGCAGAAGAAAATGTGTCTCGCATATTTCTCCATTGTAGGATGGCCCATGAGATCTAGGGAGTTATTCTTAAGTTCCTTTGACATGCACTGGACCTGCCCGCCAATCATTTCCCAGCTGTTTCTGAAGGGGAAGCCGAATACATAAACATCGGTTTTCGACCACATCGCTTTTACCGGTGTCGGAAGAAACGAAGAGGAAGCTCAAGTGCTACAGCTTCACGAGAGAAAATGAGGCACAAGACGTCATCAAGTGATGGACGTCCGTAGGTTCAGGATGGACATCCGGAATTAAAGCACCATACTGTTTTGGTGCACGAACATCCGTGACCATTCACAGATGTCCTCCAGGATGGACGTCCGTGGAGATCTTGCGAAAACTTGCCTTTTTTTAGTCTTCTTATTATTTTAGGACTTTTATTTTGTGTTATTAATTGGTTGCCTATATAAAGAGGCTTGTAAACACACTTTAATTAGTTTTTATGAATATTGAATAAATTTTTGCTTGAATGGAGAGAGATTCTTCTTAGTGCGGGACTTTATGTTCTCTTGGGCGGTGTTGGATAAGGAAGGGGGCGGGGGGAAGCCTGCCTATGGGACCCGGGCTAGGCCATTAGTTGGGCCAGCTGGGCAGTCTGGTTACTGCCTCCCCCCTTCTTTTTGCTTTTTCTTTCCCTTTCTTGTTCTCCATTTATTTTTTTGTATTCCTCTTTTGGTCCGTCTGACCCGATTGTATTAGGCCAGCGTCTAGCTGTTTTTTTAATAGATTGCATCTTTACCAATAAAAAAAAAAAAAAAAAATGTTTCAATGTCACATGGACCTCAGGTGCATTGTTTAGATTATTTAAAAAAATAATAATAATTTTGAAAACTCATTTCCACCATGTATTTTTTGTGCACATTATTAATTATGGGAATCAAGCTTTACTATATTCAAATTTTAGTTCAAGGGAATCAAAAGCCTTATCTCAATCACGAAGAGACTCCCATTCAACAAGTGAGCTGGCCTCACCTGGTATTGTCAGGGAAAGTTGTTCTTTCTGTAAGGAGACTTTGTCACCATATATAATTTTTAAATATTTCTAAATCTTTTGTACATCATTATCCACATGCATTGAGGACATATTTTCCGTTGTAATTTTTTGGGGGCATTTACCCCGAGATATGACTTATTTGCACTCTACCCTCATGTTTTACATATTTACATTGTGGCCTTTATTTTTATGTTTCTTTTATATATTAGCCCTATAGTGATGAATTCTCCAACAAAATAACCTTTGAATCAGTTGATAGAGATTTTTTGCCTAGATCTTTGATCTATGTGATCTTGAGATCATGGACCTACAATCACATGGTCAGATTTTGATTTTACATAGCACACATCTCAAGAAATGATCCAAGAACTACATTTGAGGTACAGCCATGACCATCTTGTGGAAACAAAATCTGACGGCTTGATGGGAGGCTTCTAATATCAAGATTCATTGGGTGGAGGCTTGTCGTAAGAAATGATCAATATCGTCTGATTCAGACCAGCCAAATATTAGTTTGGTAACCAATCTGTCACTCTAGGAAATAAAGTAAACACAAACGCAAGGGCACAGTATAAACAGGTGAATCGCAAGGGGGGCGGAGTGCAAATAAGACAGGATAAATGCCAAAAACCCTAATTTATTTATATAGTTAATATTAGCTTTAATAGTCGGTAGACTACTTTTGGAGCATAAGATTTGATAGGGTTTCAAAGAGAAAACGTGGCACCTGTTTTTAATAGATGGCGCTTTGTTTTTTGTTTTTTTTTCATGAGTGATTATTTATACTAAGGATATGTTGGTGTTTATTGTTTCAGAAAAACATTTAAAAAAAAATCTTGATTGATAGTCTTAGATTCAGTCAAACATTTAATGAATGGCTAAAAACATCTCTTTCGATGTAATCTTTGACAACACAAATTTAAGCATTGTGGTCTTCACGTCAAGTGGCACGCTTAATAAAAAAAGTGTCATGTCCATCTTAGGTTACCTGTTTTTTATTTTATTTTTTAAAGTACAACCGGATCGGTGACCCTATAAAAACTCGTGCCTTATTGTATATGTGACGTATATCTTACAAATACAGAGGTCCAAGTAGTAGGTCAATATCTAGACCGAGTTCAACACAAAAATCATCTTGATAAATCATTCAATCAGTTGGTCGAAGTGGCCCTTTTTCTACTTTTTTTTCTTCTTTCTTTTTTATGCGTTTTGCACTTTATATTTTCTCAGCTTCTCATTTGTTGTTTAATGGATTCTTCTTATCAATTAAAAAACTAAAAATAAAAAAATAAAATCATTCAATCAGAGCAGTTAAACATTCATTCCATTAGAATGCTCTTTTATGCTCTAATAATCAGATGGTGGAGAAGGTTCAATGATATGGTTAATATTGGGATATATTGAATGTAAATGATGGCGTCCTATAATAGATATAGTATCGATGAAAACTTGTGCCACATGTAAAAAATTTACTTCTGGTGCATAGCTTATACACCTATTATTAGGGCTGCTATCGAGCCTGAGCTCGGCTCAGTTCTAACTCGGCTTTACCTTATACGAGCTCAGCTGGGGGTCGATTCTAAGATCTTCGAGCTCGAAAATTTCAAGCTCTAGCTTGGCTCTCTGAGCTTGAGTCGAGCTTGGATCAAGCTTCAAACCAAGTATGTTCTATTATAAAAAATAAACTCAAAATAAAAATCGCGTTGGTTAATTTGATGATCAAGCGATGGGTTTGAGATTTTTCTCAGACTCATATAGCATGATAAATATTGATGAAATTAGATCGATTAAATGAAGCCAATTGAGTGCATAATTATTTTAAATTTTTACGAAAAATAATATATTTTTATAATAATTTGAACTCTTGAAATATATTTGATAACTAATATATTTTTTTGATAAACTATGTAAGTCAAGATGAAAAATATGGTAGATGAAAATACTAATTATTTTTTAAAAATATAAAACGATAAAAATGGTTTTAATAGTTTGATATGATTCTTTAGTCATCTTAGTGTGCTCTCAATCGAAGGTGATATTGAGAACCGTGGGTAGAAGTAACAATGAGTACTATATAATATATAAAGTGAAAATTTGGGCAAGTGAGGGGCAAAAGTTCCTATTTTATCCTTCAAAGTAATCATTGGATAAACTTAAACGATTACTTTGAAGGGTAAAATAGACCTCTCAAAGTTAATTATTATATATATATATATATATATATATATATATATATATATATATATATATATATATATATATATAAAAACCAAGCCATAGAGCCAAGCCGGCCTTAGCTCAAGTTCGGCTCTATTCATTCAAGCTACAAAATACTCAACTCCGTTCGGCTCTCAAGCCGAGCTCTAAAGAAAAAAGCTCTTATTTTTCGGGTCAAGCAAAGTCGAGTTGTTGAGCTAGCTTGGCTCTAGTGCAACCCTACCTATTACCATTTCTTTCCCACTCGAAAATTTAAGGGGTTTTCCTAGGCTTGAGCTTGTAGCACCATGGAAGGTAGAAAATATTGCAACCTAAGGTTTGAGACTAGCTTAATTTTATATATAACTAAAAAGCCCCGATTTTTGTATCAACCAAATGATAGATCAATCGATCCGATCACTCAAATATTTGTCGTAGAATTTAGGTGTATGATCAATTTAAACAATAAATCAATAATTCATAAATTGAAATATATGTGAGTGCCTTATCGCAAAGATTTATAAACTAACATTAGGTATGAGCCATGAAAGATAGGTTGCCGCTTAGATCTTCAACGATCTCCCCGTTTTCAATACCTCTGAACAAAATGGGGATGCCTTTACTAATAAGGAGGGTTGAAGTTTGTCGAACAATCATTGGAATTAGGCATCTCTTATATTTGTAGTTAGAGTCTTTTTCCATTAAAAATTTAAATTACTAATTATATTGTGATTGGAAATCATAATTTTACCTTAACTAGAGACTTAATTATTAGTTGTTTATTCTCTCAAATTTATCGAATTAGCAACTATTACATCTTAGGATTGATCTTACATTATTTATCGGTTAATAGATTGATCATAGTGACAGCCATCAAAAATAAAAACTTCTAACACCAAATTAATACCAGTTCCATCGCAACGAACTCCATTCCTATCACTGGTTGTACACCTAGGGGAGCAATGGGGAGGGTTGATGACGGCTCCTAGCGCCATTGTATACATTTGTAATTATTATAATGCGTGAAGGGGGAGTTAGTTAGTGAGATAAAAGGTATTTTTTTTTTGAACGACAGAAATACCCTTATATTTGTAAGTACCCTAAAGTACTCAAATCTGAAAATTCTCTTTTACTTCCGTAGGTTCCTGCTCACAAGCATAAAATGCTCATGTGCATCACACGTGCATTCTATTATGCTTTGTTTGACAAAACTCATGGGAAATTTTTTTTGTTTTTACTTTTCATGGGTTGGTGAAGAAAAAAAACTCATGGAAAGTTTTATTTTTAAAATTTTACAATGGTTTAATTTTATTTTTTTTCAGCTATTTGGCTATATTGTATAAAATTGTTTTTTTAAGGCATCATTCTTCACTTCATTTGAACATATAACCTCACCCCATCTTGTCGGGCCAAAATGCATTAGTCGATTTAAATTAGAACATGAATTTTTTTTTATCCTAACTTTTTACAAGATGGGTCTTGAGATCATGGGCACACACTCAGATAGTTTTTTATTCCGCCTGATACAAATCCCAAACAGTAACTCTAAACTCGTGAGATATACATCAAGCTCAAATACAAATCACGAGTCATTTTTTGGAATTTGTGTCACATGAAATAAAAAAACAGATATGCTGATGATCTCAAGATGCATCATCTGGAAGATTGGGATAAAAAACAATCTCATTTTTCATATTCAAAGCAGTCAATGCATGTTGGCCAGAGGAGATGGGGCGAAGTTACAATTTTACAATGCAAATAGATAGTACAATTATGAGGTGAGGTTGCATCTAAACCGTCTGATATAAAGGTCATGATCTACAGATCTACGACGCAAAAGAGTGGTGCAAAACTCAATCTCTATCATATGATTTGATACACTCAACTGTTGAATTGGATAATGGCTTTGAAGTGCATTGAGTCATATGATAAAAATTTATGTTTGGTGTCAATCTTTTCACTTATAATATTTAAACCATGGCCTTCAAATTAACTGGCTTAGATGATTGAGTTACATTTATTGGCGTCATTGTTTATGGGTACCTCTGTTCGCGTTCATGCGTTCTCTGAAAGTGTCCACGTCCCAAACCCCTTGAAGACTATTGATTTCTTTAGATCAGATGAGGGTGATTGTTTTTCATCCCGATCGTCCATAGAATGGATCTTAAGATCATGTAACACTTATGGAACGGTCAGTTTGTGATTCCATGTGTCCCCAGTCCCCAAAATATGGCCCTAAAGTCATGTTTAAGCAAATATGATTGAAGAGTCATATTTTAGGTATCAGCGATACAGGAAATTAAAAATTGATCGTCAGATTGATGCACCATGAATCCAAGATCTATTTTGTGGAAGATCTTTGTTAAAAAAGATCTCCATCATTTGATCTGAAGAAATCAATGTTTTTTTCAGGGGTCTAGGATGTAGGCGCTTTCAGAGAACGTGTGGGCGGTGTGAAGAAAGAGGTATTGACATGTGTGTCACATCAACAAAAAATGGAGCGTTTGATGATAAGTTCATGGTCTCAAGATCCATTATATGAAAAATTATGGTAAAAAAAAAATCTCGATCGGTTGATCCAAAGCAAACAAACGATTTTAAGCATGAAATATCCGAGTTGAGAAGAACGAATTTTGGGTTGCAAGGGTGGCCACCAAAATTCCTCTAAGCTTTTAACCCATGTCATGAGCAGAAAAAAGTTTTACCAAATTTTGGCTGGAATTTTTATGTGAGTTTTTTTCAAAAAAAACTTTAGTTTGTAGAAATTTCAAATTTACAGCTATTTTTTGCCATAACTTGTGTTAACAAACAAGGCATTAGTATTTGATTAATTTAAGTAGTTTACCTAGCAGCCATCTATTAACCCATGTCACAGCTAAATAATCATGCCTACTAAAGGAATGGAATCTTATGCTTGTTGCACTTTAACGTCAGTTGTGAAAATAGTTGCACAACTGTCTGCATAGGTTGGATGGTTCAAATCAAGGATTAAAAAATCGAATTTCATTTTAATTTCAGTGGGGACCGAAATCAAAATTTTGAATTTCAGTCGAAATCTTTCCATGGTGTCAAATTTACCGAAAATATGAGTTTTCATTTCGGTTTCAGTGGGACCGAAACAGAAACATTGAACCATGGTTCAAATTACTCAATAAATATAACTTTTGAATTTCTCAAAAACATATGCCGTGTGGGGTAAAAACTTAGGCTGTCTCCCATAATGGGGTGGTGACTGATAGTTCATCCATTCAACCCAAAATTTTGAACCAATAAACATTGCATCGAGGGCATCATTAGTATCTTGAGTTCAGTATCAGAAATTCATAAAAGCTAGGGCTTGTATCCAAGTCTATATACATTACATGCATTATCATTGAGGGTACCTCTATTCGCTCTATATACATTACATACATTATCATTGAGGGTACCTCTATTCGTGCCAATGTTCACAACTCATTAATTGCTTGAAATCAGATGAAGGATCGACACAATGGATTTTGAAACCTTGATCTTCCTATCGGACGGCTTGTTTTCCATTTCACGTATAAATATCTCAAAAAAGAGCCCTAAAATCACGTTAGAACGTGATGCATGACGTATGATTTTATGGTCACTTTTTGGGTATCAGTGTCACGTGGAATAAAAAATTAATCATTTGATGATACACTCATGATCTCAAGATTCACTGCGTGGAAGATCAGGATGCAAAACAATCTCCATCGTATCATTCCAAGGCATCACGTTTTCAGAAAACCAATTGGCACGAATAGAGATTCCTTTCGTTAATTGTATAACACTTGTTCTTATTTATTTTCTCAATTGGTATAAATTACAGGACATAATATGCATGGTTGAATATAGTTTAGATTAGATTCAGCCTTAAAAAAAATAATAATAATAAAATAAAATAAAATAATAAGTTCAGCCTAAAAGTTGTCCCATTTAATAATAATAAAATAAAATAATAGATTCAGCCTAAAAGTTGTCCCATTTAAATAATTTTACCGTTTGATCATGAGGCGGCATAGCCTTCAAGTGGACTGCGAAAGAGCATTAATACGCAATTGTCCATAGAAAGTGTATTCGATAGAAGGTTACGAACCTTGACAATCATGAATTTTGAATTAAATCTCTCATTTATATGTTAGCCTCATTTGTTAGAATTCTAAAGTTATAAATATTATTAGAGGGTGAGGATACTACCCATGGGGGTAGCATTTTTGCGTTACCCATGAGTCAGTTGGGCACTATATGACATCGAATCCGAAGATTGGGTGTCACAACAACTTAGACAAGATCGATCAAGTCGCACCCAAATAAATTAGACATGATTTGTTGCATTTTCACTATTAAAAATTTGGTCAAAGTTGGAAAAAAAGTCAATGCATCTAGGTAGGCGGGCGTTGCCCTAAGTTTGACTCATAATTTAAAGGAAAAAATTGTAACAACCCCGAAATTTTCAACCTGAAACACATGAAAGTTTTTGGTTCGCTTGATCATAGATTATAATCTAATTACAGAGATTCTTTAGTATCAATAGAAAACAAGTCATTAGATAAAAACTATTGCATATATGTCCATAATGAAAGCTTAAACGAAAAGTAAAATCACCGATGGCGGTCGTTCATCACACAAACAGTGATGCTTAACATTCAAAACAATATTAATAGGTTCAAAAGTTCATTTAACTATACCAAATCTAAGTGTCCAAAGAAATTTATGAATAAAACTGCTCAGGAGGAAGATCTGTCTCATCCACTGGTACAAAGTTCGGATCTTCTTCTAACTCAGGGTCCAGAACTACTTCAGTACCTGTGACATATAGCGTCGGGGTGAGCTAACAATCTAAGCTCAATAGGGTCATGCAATACACAATTATATTTCATATGATCAAAACATAGTTCCAATGACAGATTCAAAGTATTTGCTTAAATGATAAAACATAATTTTTGAGGTGCAAAGATCGAAACACATATTTTCATAATAATTTTTTATGCAATATTTAATGAGACTAATCCTTAGGATTCACATGCAGTTTCTTATTCAATGTAGATATTAAATCCATAACTTAAATAATCTCTAGATCGTGTATATAGCACTATAGCCGAAGTGAAAACCGATGAGAATCCTAACCATCGTCGTTCTAAGAATAATTTTTCAAAGTGCTCAAGCCCTTATATTGTGAGGGATACTTATGTGGTCCAAAGGTGTCGAAACATAGGATTCAGTCCACATGAATCTCTATAAATCACATGCAAATTTTTATCAAATAATTCAATATTCACGGTTCATAATTCAAAGTCCAAAGAGGCCAAAGGGTTTCAAAGTTCAAAAGTTAATTCAAAGGTTTCAATATTCAGATTTAATTCAATATACGAAATCTAATGCAGAAATAAATATTAAACGTTCAATTATTCAGATGCAAAAGTTTTATGATTCAAAGTAATTTCTAATGTGCAATATTCAAAATAATTTTTAGTTTCGATGCAATAATTTCAATGAGTTCAATGCTAATTTTTAGAGATTTATTTCGAGAATATCACTAAAGTCATGGATCAAAATCAAAACGTAATTATGCAGTGAATTTTTTCTTCATCGATTTCGAAGATTATACGATTCGGAACAAGATATCCTCCTTGCAATAAGTCTGATTCTCCCTTCTATGGTCCATGTATAATTTATACATAAAGGAATAAATCACTAAAAGTTTAAAATCGGATGACTTAACTGTATAGAAATATTCCTTATTTTAAATGCTCACAACCAGCTGTGGTTGCAAACATAAAAATATATATTGTTTCGGTATCCACAGCGAGCTGTCATATATACCACAACAAGCTGTAGATACTTTTATACCTATTGGATGCATTGTCTCGAGTTACCCCAAAACGATATATTATAATGGTCAATCGGAGTTTTCTATCAAAAGTTATAACCATCGGAAGACAATGATACTGATTTTCTTCCAGTGACAGTGAGTTGTGGGTTTATCACAGCACATTGGGACCTATGACAGCATATTGTGGTCTTTATGACAACGCGTTGTGGATGCTTTTAAGCCCATTAGATGTATCGTCTCAAACTACCCCAAAACGATATATTATAATGATAAATTAGACTTTTCTATCAAAAGTTATGGGTATATTATCTTTGAAGCTTGAACTACGAATCGACGATAATCTATCGACTTTAAAGAGGTTGAAGAAGAAGAAGAAGCTAGGATTTTTCCTTACGAGAATTCTGGAATTATGAAAAAGAGAAGATGTTAGTTCTTATTTAAAGAGAAAACCTATCTTACAGTTCATTCTTTTTAAGATCTCTCAAATTTAGAAAGTGAGTTGCCTTTTTTCAACTCTTTGGTTAGTATTCGATTTAGGCTGGTACACCGAGCATAAGTGTATAGGCTTTTAGTTTAAAGTTTTAAATAGAGTTTTTTGAAGCCTCTAACCAGGTTTGATCCCTATTGGTTAGTATTTGGTATTAGGCTGGTACACCGAGCATAGGTGTATAGGCTTTTAGTTTAAAATCTAAAATAGAGTTTTTTGAAGCCTTTAACAAGGTTTAATCCCTAAACCTATCTTAGTATTCGGTTTAGGCTGGTACACCGAGCATAAGTGTATAGGCTTTTAGTTTAAAGTTTTAAATAGAGTTTTTTGAAGCCTCTAACCAGGTTTGATCCCTATTGGTTAGTATTTGGTATTAGGCTAGTACACTGAGCATAGGTGTGTAGGCTTTTAGTTTAAAATCTAAAATAGAGTTTTTTGAAGCCTTTAACAAGGTTTGATCCCTAAATCTATTGCTTAGAATTCAAGTCTCTTACCACTAGTGCTCTTATGGATTTTGTATATTTATTCACAAAATTATATACATAAGTCCTTCTTAGGCCAAGGCGTGTAATTTTAAGTTTAAAATTATTTCGAAAATTAATGGTCTATGTTATATGCCTTGTTAAGCATATACATCTATAGTATGTGTATTAGAGTTTGAAAATTTGGAGTGTTACAAAAATAGTCTTAAAATAAAAATAAAAAAATTATAAATCTCATTCTCCATGACTTGGGTACCTAAAATGGGTATTTTTTGTAAATCACATGCCATGTGGCATGTGAGCTAGCCATGTAGGTACCATCCCCTTTCCCATATTGATTACTTGGTCAAATGTTTGATCAAACTTTATAACCATTTGAACAAAAAGTTGTGTAGTTTGCTTGAAAGGTTGTATATGCAACTTTTTATTTTATAAATTAATGGTTGCTTAAGCAATTTTTGACCATTAATTTTGAATCTAGTATTGTTGTGTGAAAGGTCATGCATTTGTTGTCATTTATTTTCAAAGGGTGTCTTAATATTTCCACAGTCACAAATTTTGCCGAAATTTGGCGAAAAGGGGTCAAACAAAAATTTTGAGAAAATTTCGGTTATTTCGGTATCCTTTTGTATTTTTCGGCAAAATTTTGATAACTTTGGTAAAAAAAATTTTAGGTTTTAAAATTGTATTTTTATTATTTTAAATATGTTAGTAATTTAATATATATATATATATATATATATATATATATATATATATATATATATATATATATATATATATATATATGTTGTAGATATTTAAAAAATATATATTAAATATATTTTTTGTATATTTTTAATCCTCGAAACTTTCTCGAATTTTTTCTGAAAGGCATCAAAATTAATCCGAAATATACCGAAAGGACCCCCTCCAGAAAATTACCGAAAACGAAATTTGTCACTATCAATACCTCTTTATTTATTTCAGGAACTCGATTCCAAAAATCTAATACACTTTAAAAACTCCTTTGAACCCTCTATATTTCCTGCATTTATAATTTGTATCCTAGCTAGGGCTCTCACTGGGTCGGGCCAGCCCGAATTATGGCCCGCACTCGACCCGGAAAAAGTGTTATTTTTTATTAAGCAAATCCGGCCCGGTATCCGAATCGGGCTAAGCATGTTGTAACCCGGATAAATTCGGGTCTGGCTTGGATTGAGTGTTGCAACATCCGACCCGCACCCAGCCCGGATATTATATATATATATATTATACTTATCTTTTTAAAATTATAATTTTTTTATATAGTTAAATATGATTTACTTAAATGCCTTAAGATTAAACCGTTGAACGGTTTAAGCTTGGGGCATTTAAGTCAAAAGCGCAATAACCTTGTGCATATAGTTTTTGGTTGGATAAATTGGATGACTTAATTTATTTTCAAGCAACCGTTGCATAGCTTTTTAGTCACACAACTTGGATGACTTGTTAATAGATTTTCAAGCAATCGTTGTCCGTTATAACCATTATGCAACAAATTAAAATAAAATATTTGAATAAAGTCATGTACTTGAGCCTCTATAATGGTAATATAATTATTTAATTAAATTTTTAACCTTCTTCAAACTTTTATTAGAAAAAAAATTTAACCCAACACAATTATATGATCTTGTGTTGTCACCCTCCATGTCGGACCATTTGATAGTGCCAAAAAGTGTTTAAGGTTAGGACAGTGTTAAATAGAGGACAGATTTTATGCAAACAAAGTGCAGATGACTGATGTGACACAAAGCAATTGGCTACATGGATGGTGAGGCTCAATTAATTCAGGTCGGTGCAGCCAATCAGTCAGCTGCATGTACTTTGTCTTCATCAAATCTGTCCTCCGTTTATAATTTTCCTTTAGTTTATGTCGAGTTGTCCTAGATTGACTTGTGGATACCTTGAACGGTGTGAGATTGATTGTTATAATCCACATGTATAGCGTAAAAGCTTGGAAATCTATTAAAGACTGGACGTCCGTAATATCATTTTTGTGCGTACTTAGAGAGAGAGAGAGAAAGACCCTAATACCTTTGATTTGGTGATGAAGGCGATAATGGATTTGGACGATGGAGAGTTGAGGATTTAAGCGTTGGTGCCAGGAAGGGCTTGATAGGATAAGATTTTGCATATCATTTTTTAACTTCCTATAAGTGTTTATTTTTATTTTATAGTGGAATTGTTTGTCTTGGACCGGAGATTGCTCTCGTGGATATTTCCTCACTACGATTTTACCACATAAAAAAGGACTCTATTTTGTGTGATTGTTTTTGCTTATTGTTCTATATATCTCACGTCGCTAGGAAAATCTATGAAACTAGAGCTGGTGAAGAGGCAAATGTTCAAGGTACTAAAGCATAATAGCCACTAGAAAGTGAAGGCATTGTGTATTCATTAGGACACTTGAAGCATACACCAAGGCAAAGAATTGAACCGTAAATCAAGTTGGGAAAGGTGACTCGGGGCACACTATAGGTGAAGACAGGGGTCGAGGTACTATAACAGTGAAAGAAGCATGGAGCTTCGTTGGTTGAGCAAGGTGCTCGTAGCAGGCTCTTAAGTGAAGACACAGTGGTGTTGAGGTACTAGAGCATTGCAGTACAGTTGAGAGTTCAATTGAATGTTATAGTCAAAAGATACAGATGGTGTCGCAGACTACAGCAATGTGGAAGCAAGTGCTTCGTTGGGATGAGCGTGATAGCTCACCGACTAACTCTTGGGTAAAGACAAATGGTCGAGGTACTAGAGCACTGCAAAATTGCAACAAGCTAAGGTAGCTTGAACTTCACTTATTTTTTGAAAAATCATAATTTTTATGTTTTAAATGTATATTTACGAAAAAAATTATGTCTTTCATTATTTTTTCTCAATGTTTCCTAATTTTTTCCCAACTGCACCAAATTTCCCCCCTTTTTTTTTTGCATCGCAATTTTTTTTCCTCGAATTCCAACCTAATAACTTAGTTCACAACAATGTTTTTAAAATCGGACCGGAATGGCCGGTTGAACCGGTTTAAACCGGAACCGGACCAAGCTGTGGTCTAATCATGTAATATTGCTACTTATTGTATTAAACTACTTTGAACTATTAAACTAGCCGATTTGACCGTTAAACCGCTCAAACCAAACCGGTTATAGAACCGCTCAAACGAGACCGATTATAGAACTGCGGTTCTTAATATTTGTACAACGAGAATCGAGAATCGAATATCTTTAAAATCGGTACAAAAGATCTTGGGTGGGTTGTGTTATATACCACCGATAAACTAGTGAAGAACACGCGCATAGAAAATCGTTGATTGTCTTGAGTTAGACGATGGAGATCGTTTTTCATCCCAATCTTTTACAACATTGATCTTGAGATCATGACGCACCTATCAGACGGCCATATCTTGATTCCATGTGGCACACATCTACAAAAGTAAGTGTGTTATTCAAAGTAAATGACGATTTTCAATGGAGGATATGAATGTGTTCTTCACTGCTACCCTATCGGACACAGAAGAAATATAATTATAACTTTATGGGAATAGGAAGAGTAACAATATAATTTGACTTTATTTGAATAGGAAGAGTTTCCTCATCGCTCCTCCTCTCATTGTCTTTTATCAAAAGCAAAAAAAAAAAATTGGGAAAGCAACAATCACCCCTTCTTCATTGTCTCCTCATTCCCCAATAAAAGTGTTTAGTTCTTTCCTTTCTCTACTTTTTTCCATTAGAAATTAATGCTTAAAATTTTATGGAGTGAACCTTTCACAGCTTGAGTATGTTTACTAACACTCACCAAATCTTGATTTTCACCCATAGTGAAAATCCATTAATAGAAAGATAGAGATCGATTTTCCCTTTTTGGTCTCAAATCTTTTACCTATGGATCATGAGATCATTGGCTTACCATTAGAGGCCCAATTTTTGGAATTTGTTCCATGAGCAATAAAATTATTAATATTGGATTATTTTTTTACTTTTTGTCTCTACATATTAATATGATACATATTTAAATAGATTGATAAGAGGTAATTTATTTATTAAATTTTACATAATTTTTTTTTACTATTTTTATATTTTTTATAATTTTATTAGTGATTTTATGGTTCTTCCACGGTTTGATCGCGACTGAACCAGTATGAACCGAACCAATCTCTTTTACGATTTGAATTTAGATCCAGATTTAAAAATTAATTTTAATTAATCAATTTATAAATGTCATCACGATTCAACCACGGTTGAACTAGTTTGAGCCGAACCACTCCCTTTTAAGGTTCAAGCTCCGGTCCGATTTTAAAAATATTGGTTCACAACAATAAAAATAAGATTTTTTGCATCCTGAACCATTACTGATAATTTGGTGATACTTTATTAACAAAAGTGAGATCAGATGTTGGTCTAAAGATAATGACATTTATCGTTAAATCAATGAAAAGTGATGCCTCACTATCTACGAGACATCCTCCGGACAACAAATAAACTATGAAAAATCTTTGTTCTCCTTTGGCAAAACAGTTTCTAGTTCTTCTAAAACACATATCCTTTAGGTGCTAGGCATCAAAAGCGGGAAACCATTGGATAAATATTTGGGCCTACCATTGAGTATTGGAAGATCAAAATCTCAGGTCTTTGGTAATATAAAAGATCGAATTTGGCGTAAATTATAAGGCTGGAAAAAAAAACTCCTCTCATCTGCGGGAAAAGAGATTCTAATCAAAGTCGTCGCTCAAGCAATCCCAAATTATACTATGAGTTGCTTCAAGCTGCCTAACGGCTTCAATCATCAAATCTCAATGTTCATTGTTCGATTCTGATGGAGTAAAAATGAAAAAACTGATGGTATTCATTGGAGGAGTTGGGATAAACTATACAAGTCAAAATTTATAGGGGATTTGGGTTTCAGAAATTTTAAGGCCTTTAATGATGTGTTACTTACAAAACAGGTTTGGTGCATTATTGAGTTCCCTAATTCTTTCACGGCTCAGCTACTTAAGGCTAAATATTTTTCGTATACATCTTTCATGAAATTAAAAGCCCGCCAAGTATACATCTTTCGTATACTTGGCGAAACCTACTTTCAGTCTAGAAGATCATTCACAAAGGGTTGCTTCACTGGATAAGGGACGGTAAAAGCACTAATATATGGGAGGATCGCTGGATACCAAGACCGAGTACGTTCAAACCCATTACCCCGTTCCCTGGTGAGCCTATTAGATGGGTCAATAATATTATCCTCCAATATCTCCAGCGTTGGAATGAAGATCTTATTCGCCAACATTTTATGGAAGATGATGCTAAAGAAATACTCTGCATCCCTTTAAGTTCTCAAGATAGAGAAGATCAAATGGTGTGGGCATATGACAAAAAAGGAAAATTCACAGTTAAATCAGCCTATTAAATTGCCCTAGATAACTATCACAACCCAACCTATCAGGCCACTACCGGTTTCGACTTCGATTTGAAAACTTGGGATCTTATTTGGAACGATAGAGTCCCAAATAAAATCAAAATGTTCATGTAGCATGCTTGCAATGATCTCCTGTTATGATATAAATTTTATATCTTTGATACACCTAAATTATGTGTATGTGCCTAATAACATATTCTTGCATGCATTAGCTTTGCAAAATATTTTAACTAAAAATACATGTTTTAGTTTTCAAAGCTCTTATATTTATTTCTGTCATTAATTGATATAAGCTATGTGATAACCTAAATGGTTAGAGGCTTGTGTTAGAAACAAGAGGTTTAAGGATCAACCCTTAGTGTGTGGATTTTAAACCTTTATTTTGGACCTTAAAGTAAAAGTTTATACATCCTTCCTTGATGTGTTAGCATAACATCGGATAATCCCTAAAATATTATAAAAATATATCTTACGTAGAACCCTAAATCATAATCTATTCGAGAGTTATTAAGAATAGAGCCACCAGACTCTAGAGACCTTAAATAAGAGTTTATAGATCTACCTTTCTAGAACTTTTCTTTTGGAAGATCGGCGAGACGTTGGCGCCTATTCCCAAGCGGTCTTCGCCTCCTTCAAGAGTCATCATCATTGTAAATATTTTAATCTAATCGCGGTGATACGATCGATCTATGTATAAAGAAATCATGATTTCCCTTGAACTTAAAATATTGATCTAAAAATGGGTTTTCATGTAAATTAATATTTTTATTTTATAAAAAATAAATGGGTAATTAAATAAGATGCATGCTATGATTGATGGATTTAATGTTGATGATTTTGGGTTAAAAGAAGACGGGTTGAAATCCCACTATGATATTTGAAGGATTGTTGGGGCATGCGCACGGATCAAAATCAATCGATCGATTTGTTAGACTCGAACGATCGATTTTGAATGGTATTTATATTATATGATATGCTCACGGGTTAGAATCGATCGATCATTTCTGAAAAATCGATCGATCAAGTCTAAATAGATAAATGTTTGAAATACTCACGGCCCAATATCGACGATCAAGTAAGTGAATCGATCGATCGATTCTGGGCAGAAATGTCTGATGTTCAGTTCTTTCCATAAAATGTGTGATTAAATGTCAATGTTATATATCATGATTATATACACTTCAATGTTTACGTACCATGATCATATTCATATGCACTTTATATGTTCCATGATGATTTATACAATGCACAATCAAGACAAGTAAAACATGATGAAATATCAAGCAATGATTAATGAGTATTAGACCAACATCTTGAATATGATGGAGTCTAAGAAGGTATTAGACCCAACATCTTGTGCATAATAAAATCTAACTAAATATGAATAAGAAGCATTAGATCCAATATCTTGTACATGATAGAGTCTAAAAAGGTATTAGACCCAACTTTTTGTGCATGATGGAGTCTAGCTAAACAGGAATAAGAAGCATTAGACCCAACATCTTGTACATGATGGAGCCTGAGAAGGTATTAAACTCAGCATCTTGTATATGATGGAGTCTAACTAAACAAGAATGTAATGAGCATGATTAAGCCCAACGTCTTGAGCGGAACAGAGTTTAACATGCAATAAATTATATGATCGATTAGACCCAATGTCATGAGGACGGAGTCTAACTAAACAAGTGATATGCATGATTAGGTCCAACGTCTTGAATATGGCGGAGTCTAACGTGCAATAAATGATAAGCAAGATAAACTTAAAAGAAAAGACAAAATCATGCAGCATTGATAGCTATGTTATGTTTAGTTTATTTCAGTTTATCGAGATTATGTCTGTCATAAGCACACACTCATAAAATATAGAAATGTTCTTATTGCAATGATTAATATCTTATACTTCAATGGATTGTATGTCTGGTTCATAAAAGTGTAAACTTATATCTCTTGTTGATGTGGGTGGCCAAATGAGACAGGTGTAGCTGGGGACAATATATGGGTCTATGGTGATGAGACTGCACGTGGTGCTCAGAAATTTGAAATGAATGGCAATGAAGGTTTTGTAGTCTAATTATCTATTTTTCTTTTTAGTTATTATTGATTTTTAAATAAATAGGACAATGATCAGTTAGTATTTTATTAAGACTGTTTAACTTTTAATCATGTTGCAATTTGTTATTGGAATGAGAAAATAGTCATGAGTTTTATTTACGATGCATTGATGCTTTTTAAAAAAAATTATCTTCCGTTTTTTAAAACTCTTTATTATATTTTTGTGCTTCACGATATGAAGGTATGACCTAAGATCTTACAATAAGAGGTTGTGAGATTTCGAGTCGCTAACCACTCGAGTAAATCTTCAAAAGAGAATGTCACATATTGACTCATGTTGCCCTGGTTGTGGAGAAGCCCCGGAAACATTGAACCACTCCCTAAAGGACTACACCACGGCTGAACAATTTTGACTTGCATCTTCCTTTGGCCTGTGACAGCCCGAATTTTCATGCCCGAAAATCCGTGCCATCAGGATCATACTCTGGATGATCCCCAGGACAAGTCATGAAGTGTCTGCTCCGACAGCGGAAACCAAGTAGACACGGTCCAGCAGTGGTAGGTCGAGTCATCACACAAGACATTTAAAATAAATGAATGCAATAAATAAAACATGTATCTCTATATATGCCAAAAGAATACATATTCTCAAAAAGAAACCAAGAAGAACCATTGGTGATGGACATCCATCACCCAAACAATGGTTCCTGATAGTGGCTCCGAGTAGAATGTATAAATAATATAATAAGTAAAGTCTACTGAAAATATATACAAAAAGTGGCCACCAGGCACACAATAATCCAGATATCAAACATGCAAAACATCAGACTCAAATACCTAGGCTACGGGTAGAACTAAATGCACTGGATGTAATCTCCTCGTCCTCCCTCGGCCCTGGGTCGGGGCTAGTAATCGAGGTCGCTCTGGTCTTTGGGAGCTATAGCCTCTGAACCTATAAATGATTAGAAACAGGGTGAGCTACATCCTAGCTCAGTAGAAGAATATCAATTAAAGTTGCATCTTAATTGTAAAACATAGTTGCTGAAGATATGAACAAAACTGAACAGATGCAAACAGATGTGTCAATATGCGGAAATTATCAAAGCAGGCAGAATTTATCGAAATTGACCAAAATGTGATGCATACAGTGTATAATGACTTAGAATAATAAACTTAAGTAACTCCCGTGAGTATAGCACGTGGTAGCCAGATTTGGTCCGATGGGTAATCCTGACCATCGTCGTTCACATGAACAATTTCAGAAAATGCAGCAATGTTTCAACTATAGAGTGTCATTGTGCCGAGGATTTCCAAGCAGATGCACAAGTGTGCCAGAAACGGATATACCGCCGAGTCGGTGGGATTCGTCAGAGTATTAAACCATAAATCACGTGCAGATAAATCTGATTGAACGGGAATCAGATGACAGATATCAGAGTTATCAGAGTTAATACACATATGCTAGACATGACTGGACTGTAAAATCGGACTATGCAGTCAAATACAAAAGCTTGGAACCATGAGATAAAAAATAAATGCAATTTCGAATGGATTCCCCTACCTTAGGTCAGACCTCTTCTAAGCAAATCCAAAGCCTTTCAGAAAGTCATGGTATGATCCTTGACCCTATACATAGTATTCTAAGTGTCAGGGATGTCAAAACATGAACTAGCACAATGTCCAGTGAGGTTTTATTCACAAAACTAATATATGCAGAAAACAGGGGTGATTGATCGATCACCACTCCTATTGATCGATCAATCCCTCTTGTTGATCGATCAATGACCTCATTGATCGATCAACACTCTCTTCTCTTTAACAAGCAACAAAGTAAATTGATTGATCAATAGCCTCTATTGATCGATCACTACTCCTCATTGATCGATCAACACCTCTATTGATCGATCAATAATCCCTTTTCTTCACACTTTGGCACAGCCAAAATTGATCGATCACCAGCTTGGTTGATCGATCAATGCCTCCTGTTAATCGATCAATGCCCTCATTGATCGATCAATAGCCTAAAATCTCAATTTTTCCACCTTCTATTCACATTTAAAATTTATACAAATTGATCGATCAATGCCTTCATTGATCGATCAATACACACTAGTGATCGATCAATACACACCAGCGATTGATCAATGCCTTCATTGATCGATCACCACCAGTCAGTGATCGATCACTCTCTTGTTGATCGATCAATGTACAGGATTGATCGATCAATGTACAGGATTGATCGATCAATCCACAAATTGATCGATCAATACCCTTCGTGCACTGAACTTCCAGAATTCTAGGGCTTCTGTTCCCTTCTTTGTCTTATACAGATTGATCGATCATCGGCAAATCGATCCGAACGAGGGTTTCGGATCCGAAACTTAGAGTTTATTGCCGCAACAACTCGGATAAGTAGAAGCTCAGCTCTGTTTCCAACACACAGTCTCAACACCCATTCCCAGACTCAATATGAGGCTTCTTATCTGACCCCTCCACACTCTACGCCAGACAAATGGATGATTTAGGTTATTCCCAACCCCGTTTTCTCAAAGAACCCACTCAAACCTATAACCTAGTTGCAGATCTTTCAGGGAAGAGAGAAGGAGAAGATGTAGAGTAACCCTTCCAACCCTCTTCCTTCCCTTATAAGCTAAGAAACAGATATTTCTGTTTTCCTTAAACTTAAACTCCGGTGTGGAGCACCTACGTAGTTTCCACGGCGTATCACGCCGCATCAACGTCTTTCAAGACTTGAATTAAAGTGAGAATTCACACATGAATTCACCTAACTACGGCTTATCATTATTTCTAATAATATAATTTCAAAATTTTAAATCTGTCTTGATTCCCGTGCTGGGCACGCATATCGAAACAGTCGGGTTCTTGTTCAGAGTTTTTGGGTCGTTACATGGCCTCTATAGTAAAACGTCCCCTACTTTCTATTTTACCGATTGGATGCTTCAAATTCACTTTTCGCTAGGCAATGACACAATCGAATATTTTTTTATGATTGTCTGGGTCATGTGAAATTATAGAAACCATATTAATTTGGGAAAGAGCGGGCCTTATATTCCCCTTGCAGTGAAATAAGCTAAAGACTACTTAAGCGAATTCTGAAGAGCCAACTCCCCACCTGTCTACATCAATTTGGCGGGCAATGCTAATTCGCCTAAAAGGTGGAAACCTCCTCCAACTAACTCTTTCAAAGTTAATTGCGATGGGGCTTCGTGCAATTAATCTAAGTCGGGCGGCATTTGTGTGGCCATCAGAAATGATAAGGGCTCTCTGGTATCTTCATTGGCCAAATGGCATCTTCATGTATCTTCTCCAGATCATGCTAAAGCTTTGACCATTCTCCATGATATTCAACTAGCCTTGAGCCATAATATGCAGAATATTACAATCAAAGGAGATTCATCAAATGTACTAAACTCCATAACTACAGAAGACATGGATTCCTCACTTCTGGGACCCATTTTCAAAGAGATTAATGATCAGACCAAGGAATTTAAATCTCTTAAGTGGAACTTAGTTAATAGAAGTACCAATTTTGTGGCTGATTGATTGTCTAAAATAGGTCTAAATACCGAGTAATGTAACATCTAGTGTGATGACGATGTCCAAGACCAAATCAAAATCTCTATAGCAAATTACTTAGTTTAATGCGATTGAACTATTTCCTCTCAAAAGAAGATTATATATAAGGGAGCCTTTACTTGCACATGCTTTATAAGTGATTGCACCAAAATAACCAAAATTAATCCTTGCACCTATTTTATGTGATTGCACCTATAACTAAAAAAAATGTACTTTAAAATAGGGAGCCATTACTTGCGCCTGATTTTCAAGTGATTGCATCGAATTTAAAGAAAGACTTGATATTTTAGGGCCATGTGATATGTAAAAATGCAATATGGGCCGTCTGATTTGAAGTTCATGATTAATAGATCTTTGGTACATAAAATTGGAGCAAAACACGATACTTGTCATATGATCTATTGCAGTCAACTGTTGAATTATATAATAGCCTTTGACTCCATTTAATCAAATGATGAAAATTATATTTTGTTCTAATCTTTTGCAATTGATATCTTTAAATCATGGCCATCAAATCAAACGGCTTAGATGGTGTTTTCACATAGTAGAGGTCGCCAATCTTGCAAGTCTTACTTTTAAATTCTGTGCAATCCGGTGCAATCACTTGAAAAGCGTGTGCAAGTAATGGCTCCCTTAAAATATTATCTTGGTCCACGTTTCCTCTCTCCACCGTTCTCTCTCTATCAATCTCTCTATCATTCCCTCTCCTTTCTTCTCTCTCCACCGTTTCTCTCTCTCTGCCATTTTCTGTCCATGAACTCCTTTTACACATCATTTATTGGGAGAGAAACCTCCTAAAATATAAAATAGTTTATAAGAGGTGATAGAATCCTTATAGAATAAGGAAACGCAATATACAGATTACACATACTATTGACAGATTAAGCAAAATCTTATAAATGGGTTTCTATAGCTAATTTATCGGCTGAGCAGGGCTAGATGATCGTCCAATCCCTCGTTAAGGTGATGATCTCACCAACCTTAAGGGGTTAGGTGAGCTGGCCAGGTACCTGCTTCCAAAAGCAGGAGACCTGAGTTCGAATCCCCTCCCCCCCTTGAGGCTACCCTAGGGATTTATATCTTGTGCTGACTTGACATGTGCTGAATTTGGGGTGCGCATGTGCCCTTGGGATTAGGCAGGTGCTCTATAAGGCTCGGATACCCAGGTTATAAAAAAAAAAAAAAGAGTTTTTGCAAATACCCCCCTATGTTATGCTTAAATTGTATAAAATTCCCTGAGTTATGCCTATGTACACTTGCCCCCCTACTTTTATGTTTACTTTATAAATAGCCCCTGCAGTTAAATGACAGTTAACTAGGCGTCATTTTTTCAATTAAATGACTTGTTTGCCCTTACTTAACATTATATACAAAATGATCATTGTATTTTTCTCAATTTTGATCGCATTTTAAATGGTGGATAAGTATCGGATCTTGCCCAAATTTTTTGGATGGAATATGATTGATCTCCTATAAGTTGTTGTATTACCTGATTTTTTATTTGGATGTCTATGATGCTCCGTTGACACGTGGGTAGCGTTAAAATGCTACCCCCGTTTGTACCATCCCGACCCTACCATCATTATGAACCAACTGAGTATCATGGACACCCAAATTGAAAATCAGGTAACAAGGCAACTTAGAGGAGATCAATCATGTTCCACCCAAAAAATTTGGGCAGGATCCAATGCTTATCCACCTTTAAAATGCGGTCAAAGTTGAAAAAAATATAATGGTTATTTCATATATATAATATTAAGTAAGGGCAAATATGCCATTTAATTGAAGAAATGACACCTAGTTAACTACCACTTAACGGCAGGGGGTATTTATAAAGGAAACATAAAAGTAGGGAGTGCAGTGTAAATAGACATAATTCCGGGGGTTTTATGCAATTTCAGTATAACATAGGGAGGTATTTGCAAAAAACCCCAAAAAAAAAGGTTATGATCTCACCCAATGCCAGATTTATTGGTTGGGCAAGGCTAGATAATGATCGTCCACTTCCTCGCTAAGGTGATGATCTCTCCCAATATTCCCTCGTTGAGGTGATGATCTCGCCTGATTTGTAAATATTGACTCTCTACCATTAACTCTGAGTCTCTCTCCCCACCTTGTTCTCTCTCTTTCTCTTTCTACTATTTCTCTCGCTATACTCTTCTTTCCTTTGGGTTCTCAGTAAAGAGAATAATGACTTTCTCTCAAATTTAATCTTTTATATTTAAGAGTCAACCACTATGGTAACTTAGTCACTAAAATAGCAAGAAAATGTGAAAAAAAAAAAAATTCCAATTTAGGACAACTACATCAAAAGTGTGTGCAAGTAATGACTCCCATATAAGAATTATTTAAGATTTAATTATATATATAAATTAAATATTTAAGTAAGTGGACTCAACATTTATTAGTGGTTAGGCCATTAACAGTGACGCTATTGACGTACCGAATCTGTTGATTATTGTCAAATGGCATAACATAAATATTAAAGGCGCCGCGCCCACAAATTATACAAAGCATTATTTTTTTGGTAAAAACTCCAATAAATATTTTAGGGTACAAATAACTGTTTCTAAATATATACCACCTGATTGGACGCCATTGGACGCCACGTGTACAAAAGTCCGACCCGAGCAGCACTCGAGCACCTTATATGCAATCCCCTCGTGGTTGGCATTATTTGCACTCATTTTTCATGTGACCACCACTCACTCTATAAAACAATTGACTGCCTTCAATCTGACGATGGAGATCATTTTTTGCCCTAATCTTCCTTACAATATATCTCGAGATCATGGCACACCTATCAGACGGTCACATATTGATTTCACATGGCACACATCCTCAAAAGTGATTGTAATCATAGGCATACCTATCATACAATTGCTTTTGGGGATGTGTGTTTCACGGAATCATCATGTGATTGTCCAATAGTTGTCATGATCTCAAAATATTTTGTATGGAAGATTGGGGTAAAAAATGATCTCCATCGTCTGATTAAGAAACTCAACAATTTTTTATAGTAGAAGAGCATGTGCTCTTCATAAAAAAAATGGATGCAAATAATGCCACCTTTTTCGCTTACTCTTTTTCCGTTTTATAATAGGTAAGTTGGGCTCAAACCTCCAATCTCGGACATACTTATCTTAACATTTCAGCTACTGGGTAAAAATGAATATATGAGCCATCTGATGCTAAGTGCTAACTCTCATGATCTCAATATTTGTTGTGTGAAAATTGAGATGAAAACCAAGGTAACAAAAATCGGCCGATACTGATATGTGTCGGTTTTCGGCCAAAATGATACATATCAGTATCGCCGATTCGTCTCGGTTTTGACTAAACTTTTTTTTTTTTTTCAATAAAATTGACCGATACCAATTTTAATACTTTGATGAAAACAATCTCCCTTCGTTCGATGCAAAGCAGTTTAACGGTTTTATGTGTCAAAGTGCTCAAAAGTTTTAGTCATATAAATAGAGCCACCATCAAGACATAAATACTACTCTCTTTATGTAACATCCCGAAAAAATTACCGTTTAACTTTGACCTCAGGTTCCGTGCTGGACTAGTCATAAGTTTGACCAAGGAGTTCACTATCTGACTTAAGAAGTGATGAACGAATATTATGTGAATATGAGGTATGTAGGTGGAGTGTAATATAAATCTGGAGTCACATACACCTATCTAAGTGTATGTACTCAACACAAAGAGAGTAGGGATATAAGGGTTAAAAAACCCTAAAGTCATTTATTAGATTATTAAAGAGAGTAGAGAAGAGAGAGAGAGAGAGAGAGGAAGAAGCTAGTTAATGCAAGAGAGTTATTGTGGCTTGTTGGAAGGGAGATTGGACAACAAAAGCCGGATTCGACGAGAGAAATGGATCCGTTATAGCCAAAGCTGGAACCCTAGCCATTCCGACCTTGAGATTCAATCAATTTGAGATTTGATTGGAGGTAAATTTTTGTTAGCATTAAATGCATAGATTTATGATGATCAATTCAGTCAAAAATGCTTAGAAGGATAGATTAAAGGCATAGAAAAAAAAGGAGAAAGATTTAGAAGAACAGTCCGAAAGGGGGCTGAATCTGGCCAAATCGATTAATCGAAATTGGAGTTCGATTAATCGATTTTGGCCCAGAAGTTGAAAAGTCAGGTAAGCCCGATTTCGATTAATCGAAAGTGCTTTCGATTAATCGATTTGGATTTCGATTAATCGATTAATCGACTGAGCATCTCCAATGACTGGAGAAAAGAAACCTGGAGAAATCGACTAATCGAGTTGGGAAATCGATTAATCGATTTCGATTTTCGATTAATCGATTTGGGATCGACTAATCGATTTCAGAATTTCGATCACTCGATTTGATAATCAACCTTATTATATTAGAGACCTCGATTAATCGATTAATCGAATTTGAATTTCGATTAATCGATTTTGAGAATCGATTAATCGATTTGAGTTTCGATTAATCGAATTGCATTTCGATTAATCGATTTTTGAAATCGATTAATTGACTTTGACAATTTTGCTTTAACTTTATAATTTTCTTTGAGATTCATGGATGATCTAGGACCTTCTTCATTACATCTTTAGTGATATATTGCATGTGTTATGATGTACCATAGGTGGTACGTGTGAAAGCGAGCACAAGGAGCCGCGTAGGACCTTAATGCTTAGACCATCAGAGACATGAGGTAGGGAATACCTTGAACATATACTTTAATTTCAAAAGCATGTATGTAGTGATATAATTATCAAATGTGAAATTATTTTAATTGTGAAAAGCTTTGTGAAAATGGGTGCGTGTGTGACACCAAGAATGTGATAAAGGCATCTATGTGATGCAAGTAACTAAGAACCAGTAATCTAATGAGATTGAGACATCCCCAGGGGATAAGAAAGTAATAAAGGCATCAGGTGTGATGCGAGTATGTATACATCCCAGGGATGCATACATAGGATTGAATAATTACTGTTAAGGCGTAACTGATATAAGATAGCACACTTATACGATGAACAACTATATGTAAAGCACATGTTATTCTTGTTATTTGAGGTTTGATAGGATACCTCGGCGGGATATCCGTGGCCAGAATGCGGCGCGGCGAATCCGTACACCAGTACGGAGGTTTATCCGTAACCGTAAGTACATCTCAGGGATATTGTGTGATATTTAACCCCGCCGCCTAGTGAGAAAGAGGATTGGGTCGTATTCCCAGGGAATACATTTTTACAACTGTCTAATTAGATGACGATGAAGGGTATCTCATCGGGGCTCGATGCTATATTGCTCGGGGATTACTTAAGTTGAAGATTTAAGTTTTTGCTTTAGGCCTGTTCAGTGTCATTCATGATAAATCAACAGTAAAGTAAGACATGCTAACAACCAGTAAACTTGAATGTGAGTAAACTTCAGATTTGAACTGTTTTCTTTCAAAAGCATGACACATCATGCTTAGAGTATCATGGAATATATGTGAGTTTTAACTTATATGTTCACTGTGTTTGTTCCCTATTGAGCTAGGATGTAGTTCACCCTTTAGACTATACGTCGCAGGTCCATTGATAGCAGCAGTTGAGGCTTCGAGGGACGTGGATTCGGGTGATTCAGATTACGTACCTGGAGAAGAGTTGGAGCCTCCACCCGAGGACTTCTTCTAGGAGACTCTGCTATGTACTTTGACAGAGTAGCTTTTGGGAGCAGATTTGTACGGCTTGGTATGTCAAGCCTTTATTTTGTTGAATATGTAATTAAATTGAATTATTCTTTTGGCGAACCATCTGGGGTGATCTGTATTTCACCGATGGTTCGGGTCGGTTCTCTGTTCATGCAGTGGCATGAAAGTAGAACTATCTTTTGCATATGTCAATTGGGCATATTAACTGTTTCCACTTTATGAGATTATCTGCTTAATTATTTAATTTGTGATTGATATACCAATGCTCCGTGCACAGTTTTGGGGCACGTTCTGGAGGATCGTGCTGATGGCACGGGTTTCGAGGTGCCGAAATTCGGGCTGTCACAGTTGGTATCAGAGCAATTTCTTTTAGAAACTCTGACAATCATTCTTTTGTCAGAGCATAGGGACTTCTGCTAATGGAAACTTTGTTTTCTCGTGCAGACCGTTATGTTTCCTAGAAGAAGGGGCCGACCCAGGGGCGGCCATAGTAGAAGTTTACGTAGTCGAGATGACTTTATCTCGGACGTAAATAGAGAACCCATAGGAGATGGAGGGGCTTCTGGCAGTGGTGGCCAAGGAAGCCAAGATCAGGAAGAGAAACGTGATCGAGATCGACAGGATCGAGATCAGAGATAGCAGGAAAGGGTTAGAGAAAGAAACGAGGATAGAGAAGAGCGTCAGAGAATGATGCACACCGTGGAGACTATGGCAGCTGCTATGGCTCAACAGGTAGCATCTTTGGCAGCTCATCTGACTCATGTGACAGATACCACCGACACCTCCAAAGTGGCTCAAACACGCTTGACATCTTGACATTCTTGAGTTTTGGAGGATGAGACCTCCTAGCTTTTCTGGACAAGGAGAGCCCATAGTAGCAGAGCATTGGTTGAGTGAGATGGAGAAAGTGTTCAGTGTACTCACTTGTACGGAGGACGAGAGCGTTTGTTGGGCAGCCTACATGCTAGACGGAGAGGCTGGGCCTTGGTGGAAGTCCGTTTCACGGACTAGAGCTCAAGAGACTCCGGATTTGCCCTGGACTTGGGATGAGTTCGTCGAGGAATTCAATAAACAGTACTTCCCTGAGGTGGTGAGGAACCAAATGGAAATCCAATTTCTATAGTTTACTCAGGGGAAGATGACAGTGAGAGACTATGGAGTGGAATTTATGCGACTCGCTCGCTTTGCGCCCGACTATGTCATCACCGATATGATGAAAGCAAAGAGGTTTCAGCAAGGTTTGAAGCCAGACGTGAGGGGAGGAGTAGCACCATTCCAATTGAGAACCTGTGGTGAGGTCATGAGCAAAGCGCTCGTAGTGGAAGAGGAGAATAACAATAAATACCGCCAGAGAGAGCAACAAGGAAGGTGGAACAGTGATCAGAGCAGAACGGGGAATTATGAACCGGTGAACAAAAAGTCGAGGTTCATACCAAACAATCAGAAACCACCGTTTCAAGGAAGCTATGGAAGACCGACGCAGCAGAGCAACTAGCAGAGATTTCCATTGCTCGCGTCGGGGAGACCGATACGCTACGAGAGCCCTGCGATTACTACAGGTGCTACAATCACACAGGGGGCTTCCCGAGCAGCTTCTTCCATGCCACGTGAGACTTGTGCCAAGTGTGGCAAGCCTCACAAGACAGCGGACTGTAGGGTAGGTACTCGGGGTTGCTTTCGATGTGGCAAGGTGGGCCACTTGATCAAGGAATTCCCCGAGGTGAACAAAGGGAAGAGCCTACGCAGTCACCACTCAAGAGGCTCGGAACACGAATGATGTCATTCAAGGTGAGCTTTCTTTTAAATAAAGAATTATGATTCTTGTAATTTTAGATAGAGAAAGTGCATCTATATTTAGAAAATATAAAAAGAAAAAAAAAACTTGCATGTGATAAATTCTAGTATAATGATAATAAACAATATATATGTGTATGTATAATTAGGTGGATTACACATCTATAAGAAAGGAAGCGACGTGTCATACGAAGCTCGAGTGTTGATAGACCCGGGGTCTACTCACTCATTCATTACCCCTCGCTTCACGAAGAAGATGAAAGTTGACCCAGAGGAGTTAGACTTCGTTTTAACCGTGACGGTTCCTACTGGGAAAGCGGTTGATACCGAGAACGGTTGCAACTCCGTGATCGTGAGGGTCATGGATGGAGGCGATTTTGAGCTACCCACGAACCTAATTTTGTTACACATGCAAGGATTCGACGTGATCCTTTGCATGGATTGGCTATCGACTCACTGTGCGACGGTAGATTGCAAGAACAAAGTCGTCACTTTTAGACCGAATACAAGGAGATCATTCCGATTTAGAGGAGAAAGGTCGTCGCACCTACCACTTATCTCAGCAGTTAGGGCCGAGCGATTGATCAGAAAGGGGTGTAGCGGATACTTAGCATTTCTGAAGGAGCACAAAGAGGACAAGAATGTGATCTCAGAGATAGCAGTTGTGCGAGACTTCGCCAATGTATTTCCAGAGGAGTTACCCGGATTACCTCCAGAGAGAGAAGTACAATTCGCCATCGACTTAGCACCAGGAACGGAGCCAGTGTCTAAAGCACCATACAGAATGGCTCCTGCTGAGTTGAAGGAGTTGAAAGAGCAGTTACAATAATTAATGGCCAAGGGTTTTGTTAGACCGAGCGTGTCTCCATGGGGAGCACCGGTCTTGTTCGTAAAGAAGAAAGATGGGTCAATGCATCTATGCATTGACTATCGACAATTGAATAAACTTACCATCAAGAATTGATACTCTTTACCTGGGATAGATGACTTGTTTGATCAACTACAAGGAGCGAGATACTTCTCCAAGATCAATCTGAGATCTGGATACCATCAATTGAGAGTCAAGGCAGAGGATATTCAGAAGACTGCATTCAAGACTCAATACGGACACTATGAGTTCCTAGTGATGCCGTTTGGGTTGACAAATGCCCCGGCGTCATTCATGGATCTGATGAATAGGGTCTTTAAACCACACCTAGATACTTGTGTCATAGTGTTTGTTGACGACATCCTGATCTATTCAAAATCAGAAGGAGAGCATAAGAAACACTTGAGAGTAGCCCTACAAACTCTACGTGAACACCAGTTGTACGCCAAACTCAGCAAATGTGAGTTTTGGTTAGAAGAAGTTAGCTTTTTGGGACATGTCGTCTCAAAGCTTAGTGTCACTGTAGATCCAGCAAAGATCGAAGCAGTAGTGAATTGGGAGCAACCAAAGACAGTGACTGACATCTGCAATTTCCTTGGATTAGCAGGTTACTATCGGTATTTCATTGAGGGTTTTTCGAAAATATCAGGACCACTCACGAGACTTACACGGAAAGATGCAAGGTTTGAATGGAGTGAGGCATGCGAGAAGAGTTTTCAAGAACTCAAGAAGAGACTCACTTCAGCTCCAGTACTAGCAATACCTTCAGGCAGTGGAGGGTTTGCAGTGTATAGCGATACTTCGTATACTGGTTTGGGCTGTGTGCTTAATCAACACAAATAGGTTATAGCGTATGGGTCAAGACAGTTGAAAGAGCATGAGAAGAATTATTCGACACACGACCTGGAATTAGCAGCGATCATTTTCGCGCTCAAGATCTGGAGACATTACTTGTACGGTGAGACGTTTGAGATCTTCACCGATCATAAGAGCCTCAGATATTTGTTTACACAGAAGGAACTAAATATGAGACAACACAGATGAATGGATTTTCTAAAAGATTATGACTGTTCTATACAGTACCATCCAGGCAAGGCTAATGTGGTAGCTGACGCCTTGAGTCGGAAGAGTTCAGCGCAATTGGCTGGTTTAATTTTGGGTATGCACAGATGAAAGCTGTTTGAAGATCTGGCCCTATACGATGCAAACATTGAATCTCAAGCTACAGGAGCCTTCTTGGCTAATATCTCAGTGAGACCGATGATATTTGAGCATATCCATGAGCTACAGATGAAAGACCCGACGCTAACAAAGATTCGTCAAGATGTGACTGAAGACATTACATTTGAGTATTCGATCAAAGAGGATGGTTCCTTATTGTTCAAGGGCCGCCTATGTATTCCGGACAATGCCGATCTGTGGCGAACAATTCTGGATGAATCACACAAATCAAGCTATGCTATCCACCCGGGAAGCACGAAGATGTATTAAGATCTGAAAAACAATTACTGGTGGAGAGGCTTGAAACAAGATGTGGCAGAGTACGTGTCGCGATGTTTGACGTGTCAGCAAGTCAAAATCGATCATAGACACCCCGCAGGTCTATTGCAGCCTCTACCTATACCGGAATGGAAGTGGGAATCAATCTCTATAGACTTCATCGTTGGACTCCCGCGTACAGCAAAGAGATACAACGCCATTTGGGTAGTGGTCGATCGATTGACCAAGTCAGCGCACTTCTTGCCTTACAACACAATGTACACGCTGGGAAGACTGGCAGAGCTTTATATGAAAGAGATTGTCCGTTTGTATGGGATTCCGAGTAGCATTGTTTCAGACCGTGACCCATTGTATACATCAAAGTTCTTGAAGAAATTTCAAGAAGGAATGGGAACGCAACTAGATTTCAGTATATTAGAGTTACAAGGATCATTGAGGACATGCTTAGGGCATGTATGTTAGAGTTACAAGGATCATGGGATCAGCATCTTCCCTTGATTGAGTTTGCATATAACAACATCTTTCAAACGAGCATTGGGATGGCACCATATGAAGCATTATATGGACGACGATGTAAATCGCCCATTAATTGGGAAGAAACAGGGGAGAAATTCGTTTTGGGACTCAAAATACTTGAAGATAATGCCACCTATGTTCGTATGATAAGGGCAAAACTCAAAGCGGCGCAGAGCAGACAGAAAAGCTACGCCGATATCAAGCGGACGAGTGTAGACTTTAAAGTGAGTGAACACATGTTTGTGAAAGTGTCACCTATGAAGGGGGTGATGAGATTTAGAAAGAGAGGGAAGCTAAGTCCTCGCTATCTTGAACCTTTTGAAGTTTTGGGTCGAGTAGGGGAAGTTGCTTATCGCATTGGATTGCCATCATTATTCGATCCAGTACATAATATCTTCCACATATCTATGCTCAGGAAGTACCTTAATGACCCTGATCATGTGTTGAGCGGTCAATCATTTGAGATGCATGAGGACATGACGATGATCGAAGAGCCGGTGGAGATTTTGGATCGAAAGGAACAAGTGTTGCGAACAAAAGTGATTCCATTAGTACTTGTTCGATGGAAGCACCATCCGGCCGAGGAAGCTACATGGGAAAGAGAGGCCGACGTGAAAGAACAATATCCAGCCTTGTTTGCAACAACTTGAGAGCTAAAAAAATTGTATCACCGCAAGTATGTTTGTGGATTTAAATCATGTGTTGTAATTTAATATCGATCTTATGATCAATCTACTTAAGGGAACAGTTTATTCCACATGGAGTCTAAATTACAGTGTTGAATGCGAAATTGAAATCCATCATGGCCATGACATGGCCGTGATGATGTGTTTTGTGGAACCAAGGACCAGTTAGTATCATAATTTACCATGGGAAATCAAAGAGACATGAAAGACTTTTAAATCTGAAAAATCTGATCAAAACCGATTAATCGATTTTCAAATCGATTAATCGATTTGGGATTTCGATTAATCAATTTTGGTCGATTAGTCGACTGGCATGTGCCAGTGACTGAAAAATTAATGAGGATTCAGGAAATGAAAGAAGGAAAAATTTCGATTAATCGATCTGGAGGTTCGACTAATCGAACAACTTAGGAAATTTTGAAGAATTTGAAGAATTTTATGTGATTTCGATTAATAGAAGAACAATTTGATTAATCGATTTGGAATTTCGATTAATCGAACTGGAGTTTGACTAATCGAGTAACTTAAGGATTTTTGAAATTTTTGGAAGGACTGCACGATTTCGATTAATTGAAGTGAATTTTGATTAATCGATTTTGGAATTTCGATTAATCAAAATAAATTTTGACTAATCAACTGGCTCACGCCAGTGAGCTCTAAAACTTAAAATTTTTAACGAATACAATTTCTATTAATCGATTTTGAGTTTCGACTAATCGATTTTGGAAATCGATTAATCGATTTCGCGCGGCTTAACCTAATTTTGAAACTCGATTAATCAAAGCGAGTCTATATATATGTAAATTGGGGTTTTTGGTGCCCATTCGAAAATTTGAAGCTTGGGCGCCATTTCTCCTTCTCCGAGCATCCATCCGAGCTAGGGTTTTGGGCATTCTTCATCGATTTCCGATCGAGATCACCTATTTTCGAATCGAAATCTATGGTAAACCCTAGATTCGAATTCTTTCTTCAATTTGAATATAAAAACCCTAATTTTGTTGGATTTTCACCAAAATGCCACCCAAAACTCGGTTGTCTTCGAAGAAGGCAACCTCTAAGCTGCCGGTCCGGCGTAAGAACGCCGCACCGCCACCACCTACCCCATCACCGGTGAGGACTCCATCACCGTCGGCATCGGAGACCACCTCCGGTTCGACGAGCGCGTCTTTGCGCGAGTCTTCATGCGAATCCACACTCATGCCGCCACCACCCACCAATGTACTTCAACCTAATGAGTGGTGGGAGGCTAAGACTTTCGAGATCGAGTACATCATCGATCAAACCCTCTTCACGAATCCCGATGTATCGGGCGAGACCCAATGGGTTCATAATTACCTTCAAAACGCCGGCCTCGGCAACCTTTTGAAACCAATCCGTGGGTCATACTACCCTCGCTTGGTCCGTTTGGTCTACCAAGGGCTCGTAGACGGCCCTACAGACGACGTAATCAAGACTACCGTTGAGGGACGGGACTACATAATTACCCGTCGTCATATCCACGAGGTCCTTGAATGCTACCTTGACTTTACACCTGAGACCACCCTCTTTCCACCCTTTGAGGAAGAGGTGAAATTCGAGGAGATCGTCGCCCGCAAGACCAACAGGAAGAGGGGGTTGGGATCCTCCATTAGGAGGGTCGACCTTCCCCACTATATATGGATGTTTGATTCAATAATCAAGTGCAACCTTTACCCAATGCGCCACGATACCGAGCGGGTAGAGAAAGTGTAACAGGCACTTTACGCGACCTTCTGTGGCCGTTGGTTTGACGCGACCATGCTCATCCTAGAGGGGATGAGGTACATTAAGGGCAACCTAAGGCCCAAGGAGAAGATGCCATATGCTTGGCTCATCTCGAGCATGTTGGAGTGTTACTCCGACGCCCCGACTATACCATATCGCCTCACGAGGTGAGGGCTATGGATTGCGTGAAGCAATTCTCCAGAAGTGGACCCTGGCTCGGTCCGGTTAATGACAGCGGCGGCGATAGTAGCACCACCACCACATCAGGACCCACCCGTGGGTGGGGTACACCCAGTTGATCCACCAGTGGAGGGGGCACCCTCCCATACCACCGCTTCACCTAAGCCGCCAGCGCAGTCCGCGGCAGCTACCCCTACTTCTTCCTACCGTCGGCAAGCAGCTCGCCAGGCTCCAACGATAGAAGACGTGTTGGCCAGGATGGAGGCCAACAACGAGCGGATGAACCGGGGTATGGACTTTCTGATGTTCCACACTATGCGCCACATCTATCCACTGGACAATCAGTAGCGCCTAGCTCAGGAGGAGGCGTGGACAGCAGGTCGGACCGCCTTCCATAGGGGTCCAGTCTTCCTTGCAACCACATCGGCGGCTGATGCATCTGGCTCGGCCGGCACTAAGCCCACGGTTCACCCATAGGCTACTGAGAGCGACCACCGCTAGTCCGGCCAGGCGGCCGGTTCCACAGCACTGCCTACATCAGATCATCCAAGGGAGGGGACGGCGTGAGCCTGACACGAGAATGTTTTTATATGACTGATTTTGCGAGATTTGATGTAATTAAAACGATGTAATTCGACAAGTTGTAAATTTTGGAAATTAATGAAATACAAAAAAATTTTGTGTATGTACTTGAAGTAATTGTGTTTACTTGCTCAGTATAATGCATCCGTCAACTCCTGTGTGTGTGGGTACGCGACACCCCAGTGTGTGGGGTACCCAAGCGAACACCCTTGGGTTATTTTTGAGGACGAAAATTCCCAAGGTGGGGAGAATATAACATCCGGAAAAAATTACTATTTGACTTTGACCTCGAGATTTGTGCCCGACTGGTCATAAGTTTGACCAAGAAGGAGTTCACTATTTGACTTAAGAAGTGATGAACGGATATGATGTGAATATGAGGTATGTAGGTGGAGTGTAGTGTAAATTTGGAGTCACATACACCTATCTAGGTGTATGTGCTCAATACAAAGAGAGTAGGGATATAAGGGTTAAAGAACCCTAAAGTCATTTATTAGATTATTAAAGAGAGTAAAGAAGAGAGAGAGAGAGAGGGAGAAGCTAGTTAATGCAAGAGAGTTATTGTGGCTTGTTGGAAGGGAGATTGGACAACAAAAGCTGGATTTGACGAGAGAAATGGATCCGTTATAACCAAAGCTGGAACCCTAGCCATTCCGACCTTGAGATTCAATCAATTTGAGATTTGATTGGAGGTAAATTTTTGTTAGCATTAAATGCATAGATTTATGATGATCAATTCAGTCAAAAATGCTTAGAAGGGTAGATTAAAGGCATAGAAAAAGAAAGGAGAAAGATTTGGAAGAACAGTCCGAAAGGGGGTTGAATCTGGCCAAATCAATTAATCGAAATTGGAGTTCGATTAATCGATTTTGGCCAAAAAGTTGAAAAGTCAGGTAAGCCCGATTTCGATTAATCGAAAGTGCTTTCAATTAATCAATTTGAATTTCGATTAGTCGATTTGAAAATCAACTAATCGACTGAGCATATCCAGTGGCTGGAGAAAAGAGACCTAGAGAAATCGACTAATCGAGTTGGGAAATCGATTAATCGATTTCGATTTTCGATCAATCGATTTGGGATCGACTAATCGATTTCAGAATTTCGATCACTCAATTTGAGAATCGACCTTATTATATTAGAGACCTCGATTAATCGAATTTGAATTTCGATTAATCGATTTTGAGAATCGATTAATCGATTTGGGTTTCGATTAATCGATTTTGGGAATCGATTAATCGAATTGCTTTTCGATTAATCAATTTTGGGAATCGATTAATCGACTTTGACAGTTTTGCTTTAACTTTATAATTTTCTTTGAGATTCATGGAGGGTCCAGAACCTTCTTCAATATATCTTTAGTGATGTATTGCATGTGTTATGATGTACCATAGGTGGTATGTGTAAAAGCGATCACAAGGAGCCGCGTGGGACCTTGATGCTTGGGCCATCAGAGACATGAGGTAGGGAATACCTTGAACATGTACTTTAATTTCAATAGCATGTATGTAGTAATATAATTATCAAATGTGAAGTTGTTTTAACTATGAAAAGCTTTGTGAAAATGAGTGCGTGTGTGACACCAAGAATGTGATAAAGACATCTGTGTGATGCAAGTAACTAAGAACCAGTAATCTAATGAGATTGAGACATCCCCAGGGGATGAGAAAGTAATAAAGGCATCAGCTGTGATGCGGGTATGTATACATCCCAGGGATGTATACATAGGATTGAATAATTACTGTTAAGGCTTAACTGATATAAGATAACACACTTACACGGTGAACAACTGTATGTAAAGCGCATGTTATTTTTATTATTTGAGGTTTGATAGGATACCCCACCGACGTGGCGGGATACCCACGACTGACGCGGCGAGATATCCGTGACCGGTACGGCGGCGAATCTGTACACCAGTACGGAGGTTTATCAGTAACCGTAAGTACATCCCAGGAATGTTGTATGATATTTAACCCCGCCGCCTAGTGAGAAAGGGGCTTGGGTCGTATTCCTAGGGAATACATTTTTACAACTGTCTAATTAGATGACGATGAAGGGTATTTCATCGGGGCTCAATGCTATATTGCTCGGGGATTACTTAAGTTGAAGATTTAAGTTTTTGCTTTAGGCCTGTTCAGTGTCATTCATGATAAATCAACAGTAAAGTAAGACATGCTAACAACCAGTAAACTTGAATGTAAATTCATCAGATTTGAACTGTTTTCTTTCAAAAGCATAGACACATCATGCTTAGAGTATCATGGAATATATGTGAGTTTTAACTTACATGTTCACTGTGTTTGTTCTCTATTGAGTTAGGATGTAGCTCACCCTTTAGACTATACGTCGCAGGTCCATTGATAGCAGCAGTTGAGGCTTCGGGGGACGTGGATCCGGGTGATTCGGATTACGTACCTGGAGACGAGTTGGAGCCTCCACCCGAGGACTTCTTCTAGGAGACTTTGCTGTGTACTTTGACAGAGTAGTTTTTTAGAGCAGATTTGTACGACTTGGTATATCAAGCCTTTATTTTGTTTAATATGTAATTAAATTGAATTATTCTTTTGGTGAATCATCTGAGGTGATCTGTATATCACGATGGTTCAGGTCGGTTCTCTGTTCATATAGTGGCATGAAAGTAGAACTGTCTTTTGCATCTGCCAGTTGGGCATATTAACTGTTTCCGCTTTATGAGATTATCTGCTTAATTATTTAATTTGTGCTTGATATACCAATATTCCGTGTACAGTTTTGGGGCATGGTCTCGAGGATCGTGCTGATGGCACGGGATTCGGGGTACTGAAATCCTGACTGTCACACTTTATCATCATTTAAACATTAAAATGGTGTTTAAATGATCTTATATTTCTAATTATTTAAGATGTGGATTATCTATATTGTCAAAGTAATAAATCATAGGGAAATTTGCATTTTTGGCTCTACAAGTGTGCTTATTTGCAAAAACGGCCCTATAATTTGAAATTGTGCAAAATAGGCCAGCTCCAAGCCAAGCGGTTTCTACTTCAGCATCCACCTATTTTTTCGTTATATATATATATATATATATATATATATATATATATATATATATGTTTATTTTTTATTTTTTTTATTGTCCATTTTTTCAGTTCCGACTTTAGTAGCGCTCGCTTATAATTGCGGGTTGTGGTACTCGATATTTTAAGCGTTATCTTGGACGCTTTTTTACGATAACGGACGATATTTTATGATCGCGATCGCTAACATATGATAGATTTTAGGGTACGAAGAAAAAAATGAGATTACTGTGTTTATTAGTTAGTGATCTACCAAAAATATAAGAACATAAGACATAAGTAAACAAAAAAAATTAAAAAAATTAAAAAACTCGCTAACATACCGCTATCTTAAGATTGCGGTCACTTACAATTTTTTTTTTTTTTTTTTTAATAAGATATTGGCCAATATTTTAAGATATAGCCCGCTATCCTAAGATAGCGGCCGATATTAAAAAAATAAAATTTAAAAGTATAGCGGCCACTAACATACCGCTAACTTAAAAAAAAAAAAAAAAAAGAAGATATCAGCTGCTATCTTAATTAAGATAACGGCCGCTAACTTATAATTTAAATTTTTTTTAATTTAATTTTTTTTATTTTAAGTTAGCGGTATATTAGCGGCCGCTAACTTATTAAAAATAAATAAATAAATAATTTTTAAAGATAACAGGTCGCTAATATACCGCTAATATAAAAATAATAATAATAATAAATAAATTTTTAATTTTAATTTTTTTTTTTTATAAGATTTCAACCGATATCCTAAGATAATGGCCGATATTTTAAGATAGCGGCCGATATTAAAATATTTTTTTTTTTTTTTTTTTTTTTTTTTTTAAGTTAGCGGTATGTTAGCGGCCGCTAACTTATTAAAAAAAAAATAAAAAAATTTTGAAGTTGGCGGTATGTTAGCGGTTAAAAAAATAATAATAAAAATAATTTAAGTTAGCGGCCGCTATATTATCGGCCGATATTTTAAAATATCGATAGATATCTTTTAAAAAAAATAAAAAAATAAAATAAAATTGGATGGCAGTATGTTAACGGCCGCTAACTTATTAAATTTTTTTTTTTTTAAGTTTGCGGTATGTTAGCGCTATCTTAAGATAGCGGCCGCTAACTTAAAAAATATATATATAAATAAATAAAATATTAATTCGGCCGATATTTTAAGTTATCGACCGATAACTTAAAATATCGGCCGATATTATAAGATATCGGCCGATATTTAAAAAAAAAAAAAATTTATTTTTTAAGTTAGCGGTATGTTAGCAGCCACTATCTTAAAATAGCGGCCGCTAACTATAAAAAAAAAAAAGAATAAATTTTTTATTTTATTTTATTTTATTATTATTATTTTTTGTAAGATAGCAGTATGTTAGCGGCCACTATTTTAAGATAGCGGCTGCTAGCATACCGCAATGGCCGCTAATAAGCGTAAGGAAATATATATATATATATATATATATATATATATATATATATATATATATATATATATATATATAAGGGAAACGTGGAATCGGCTTGCCTTGAAACTGACCTGTTATGCAATGATTGAAATTATAGGGCCGTTTCTGCAAATATGCAAACTTATAAGGCCGAAAGTGCAAATTTACCTAAATCATACTTTGAAGGGTAATGGGTTCAAAACTTATACTTTTTGTGAGATTGAACCATCTGATATGCGGCTCTTTATTGACCGTTGTTTTTAGTCCTAATCTGTCAAAGGTAATGGTGGAAGATCATTTAAACACTATTTTTATGTTTAGATATCAGTGAGAGCCATAATCCGTCAAAGGGATTGATCATACATGGAAGGCAACATGCCAAACAATTACATTCTTTGAGAGATTTTAACTATCTTATCTATGCACTTTTCAATGGATGCTATTAAAGTTTAAATCGGATGGCTAACATTTATTTATAAGCATGATTTTTCCCATGAGACATGTTTGGAGGATAGTTTACCACATGGACAATTTATTTTGTTCATAGATTAATGTCACATGGCATAATAGTATAGGGTAGCTTTAAACACACCCATTAAATCTTGTTGGGCACCTACGCTAAAAATCGTTGATTGGTTTAAATCAAACGATAGAGATCCTTTTTCAATCTAATATTTCACACAAGGGTTCAGACGGTTATTTTGTGATTACACATAGCACAGATCCCAAAAAAGTGACCTTAAAATAGTATGACATACATCATGCTCAAACATGACTTTAGGTCTATTATTTTGGGATCTGTATTATGTGGAATTGAAATTGACCGTCTGATAGGTGCACCATGATCTCAAAATCCCTTGTATTAAAGATTACAGCGAAAAATGATCTCCATTGTCTGATTTAAAGCAATTAATGGTTTTTAGAGTAAGTGCCCTAGCAAGATTTGGTAGGTGTGTTTAAAGCTACTCAATTGTATATGCACTTTAATGGTGTAAGATTATTTAAAAACAATTTTTGGTGTTTACGTATAAGACGAGACCGATCCTTGAGAGAGCCATGTGGAGTGCTCACGCCCTTGGAGTCGCTATGATAAAAGGCGAGTGCTCTCCACACGCGTCCCGTGGCATCGAATCGATCTCCACACTATTCCTCTCTCTCTCCTCTTTTTTTTTTTCTCTCTCTCTCTCTCGCTCTCTCTTCTCTCTGTCAAACGATTCCGAGTCGTCCTATTGTCTTCGGTTCTCTCTCTCTCTCTCTCTCTCTCTCTCTCTCTCTCTCTCTCTCTCTCGATCTTTAAATTTAATTTACTCGACGAGATGTGTTTGAAAAGCTCTGAAGGTAATCTTCTCTTTAAGAAAAAAAAATCTAGATCTCTGAGTCTCAATTGAGACTTCTCTAATTGAATCTGCTTTGATTTGGATGCTTTTGCTGTTCTTAATTGGAGATTAGAAGTTATTTTTGGTACCTTTTTATATGAAATATTTTTTATTTTTATTTTTTGTGAAGAGATTTGGTTTTATATGTATGTAGCTGGTTAGGGTTTTTATAAGATTATGGAATAGAGCCAAATTGTTGTTTCCTCGTATTTTGTTTGATTAGAAAAGAGGTTTAATGAGATTGAATTGAGTTACAGTCACGCCCCAAAATTCAATACACCGCGAATCTCGGTGTGTGAGCGAATCCAATAATGAAAGCAAAACTAAAAGCGTAAGCAAAACACATAACCTGGTATTTCATTCATAATTTCAAAAGAAGGGTTTGAAAACTCTATTCATTAAGTCCATCAACGCGGCTGGGGCGTTCGGAATGCTGTCTACGCTATCTCACCTTCCTTGATCCTTAGTTGGTGGTAGCATGCTCTTGAGTCAATCATCGAGAAAACCATTGCACCTTGAAGTTGGTCGAAGAGGTCATCGACTCTAGGTAATGGATATTTGTTCTTGATGGTGGCTTGATTCAACTGTCGGTAGTCAATGCACAGTCTCATGAATCCGTCTTTCTTCACAAACAAAACCAGTGCACCCCAAGGTGACACGTTTGGGCAGATGAATCCTTTCTCTAGTAACTCTTCTAACTGCTTCTTGAGCTCTTGGAGTTCGCTGGTGTTATGCGATAAAGAGTTCGAAATGGGAGGTGTATCTGGGAGTAGATCTATCGCAAACTTGATCTCTCGGATGGGAGGTAGTCCAAGTAATTTGTTCGGAAAAACATCAACAAATTCATTGACAATGGGTATTGACTCTATTTCAAGCTCGCTCTTATCCTTGCTAATGACGTACGCTAGGTAACCCTGACAACCTTTTGAAAGAAGTCGTCTAGCTTTAATGGCTGAAATAATGGTAAATCAGGAGTCCTGACAATACCCTGAAATGAGAACCTCACTGACTTGGGATACGAAAACCAACTCGCTTTCGAAAACAATCAATACTTATATGGTGAGAGGTAAGCTAATTCATGCCCAGAATAACATCGAAGTCTATCATATCCAGCTGAATCAGGTTGGCAGCTAGTTGCCGACGAATTTTTTTACAGCGCAATCCTTATATACAGTAGTAGTAGTTAGAGAATCTCTAATTGGGGTAGAGATAGTGAGTGTGGAGTCTAAAGGTTGAGGCTTGGATTTCAAGGATTGTGCAAATTATGGTGATACGAAGTAGTGTGTGGATCCATAGTCAAATAAAATTTTCGCTGCGGCTTCGAAGATTGGGACCATGGATCAAAATTTCGGCTGATACCGATACGAATCGGTATCGAACCTGAACGATACGGTACATTCAATGTACTGTATCGTTCAGTTGTATGGAAGACACAGAATGATACATTGAATGTATCGTTCGGTATCGTCCGATACCGATACGTATCGTCCAATACGTATCGGTTTTAGGCTCGAACGATATGGTACCAATACCCGGTATATTGATCCTTGATTGGGACAGTACCTTGGATTACAGCTTCCGAGGCTTCGACATCTTGTTGAGTTAGGGCAAGCACTCTCCCTCATGCATTTTGGTGTGGCTGTTGTCCTTGCTGGTATGGCTGGGTAGGTTGTCCTGCATGAAGCTGAACTGGTTGCACTTGTTGTTGTTGCTGTTGAGATGGGAGTGGTTGTTTAAACGGTTGAGAATTCCTTAATGCTTGGCAGTCCTTTACCACGTGTCCTGCCCTTCCACACCCAAAGTAGTGTCTCGGCAGCTTCGAATAAACTCTCGATACATGTCCCAGTTCTCCACAGTTAGAGTAGGTAGCCTTTGCTTGCCGACATGGTATGTTGCCATGGTTCTTCCCACATATCGTGCATTATGGCCTTGTGAATCCAATTCGTGCATCTTCAAATCGGGGTCGTTTTGGCACTGCGTGCTGGAAAGAACGTACTCATCAATCTCCGCTCACCAGGTCCTTACGCTTCTCGTGGGATGGGCGGCTTCGTTTGATATCTTCTTCTGCCTTCAAGGCTTGTCTAACCGATAGCTTGTAGTCCTCGGAGAATAGCAAGGAGAGGCGTTCCCGGATATCAAATCTAAGCCCAAATTCGAATCTCTGCGCCCTTTCTCCTTCCGTGAGTTGGTGTCTATAGAACCGTTCCAGGTGGTCAACGAACTCGTCCACAGTCATAATGTCTTGCTCAAGTTTAAGAAATTCAACTCCTTTATTCTCTCGGATGTGCTGGGGAAAATATTTTCCAAAGAATATTCTTACAAATCTACCCCAAACAATGACTTCTCCTGGTACTAGCTCTGATCTTTCCACCAACTGTCACCATATGTGTGCCTCTCCAGACAATAGGAAGATAACAAATCTAGCCTTTTGTTCCTCTGTTCATTTCATTGCCTCGAATATATTTTCAATATTTCGATCCATTGCTCGACCTCTAAAGGATCGGTGGCGCCTTTAAAGGTTGGGGATTCAATTTCTTGAATCTTTCCAGATCGTCTCCATAGTCAGTGTGGTTTGTGCCGATTGATCTTGAACCAGCCCCGTTAGGGATCAAGTGGGTCAGTGCAACTGCAATAGCCTCTAGTGCCCGAGTAGTAGGATCAGATGCAGGTGTAACCGGTGGGTTGTTTGCAGGTGTTACGGTTCTCCCAATACGTGACGTTCTGGTGCCTTGTCCTCGGACCATCTATATATAAAATAAAATACAGTCTAATCACGCCATCTACTTTACGAGAATATTGTAATTACTATAATATATTCATAACACAATTAAATAAAAAGATGGGAAAACATTTCATTTCATTCATAAATTGGTAATTACATAAGCATGATTGTTACAAAAAGAGTTTTCGTAGTTTAAGATTTCATTTGCGTAGTTGCTATAAAAGAGTTCACATCTATTCTAAATCTAACAAAAAAAGACCTGACACTACATGCCTATTTCCTATTCTAAAGACCTTGCTTTTCCCTTGCGCCTACATTAATAGTGAGATTTTCTTTCTTAGGCAATTACAGTTCTCTACAAGTTTCCTATCTATCCTAGTTTGATATTGGCCCATTTGGTATTTTAATCCTCAGAGTATTCTTCCTCGGTCGCGTCTGATTAAATGTAGTCAGAGATTTTGATAATGTCATGTTCTGTGGCATTTGGTTCATCATTGTTAATCTCCTCAACTTCTAGTTCGTCCTCACTTAGGTCATTCATCTCTCATTCGCGGAGGTTGTATATTTCCTCTTCGAGTCCTTCAAGGTTATTCGACACTTCTTCCTCGAAAGATCGAACTTCGAGCTAGGTAGGTGGAGGAAGAGTGCGTGCTTCATGGCGTCGTTGGTATATGTTGACATCTATGATTCCAGACACCTCCTAGGGTACATGAAGGTTGACCATCCAATAACGAACTGATCGAGGTAGCACAGTAGTCTTTCTCGTTGTCGTCCTATTCATCATTTCCTGGTCATCAAGGGGGACACAATGTCACAACTGGATAGCGGTTACTCACCCTAATCCTAGCCTATGGGTGCACTCCTCCCTAAGGTCTCCTAGGGTTTCGCTAATCCTAAAGCTTTGATATCAAATTGTCATGCCCTAAAATTCAATACACCGCGAATTTTGGTGCGTAAGCGAATCCAATAATCAAAGCAAAACACATAACCTGATATTTCATTCATAATTTCAAAAGAGAAGGGTACATCAATGTTACAATTCATTGCTCATCGTGAACACCTTTACAAACTTATCTAAGAAGGGATTGAAAGCTTTATTCATCAAGTCTATGAATGCGGCTGGGGTGTTCGTCAAGCCAAAGGGCATCACTAGAAACTCGTAGTGTCCATAACGGGTTCGAAATGCCGTCTTTGCTATGTCGCCTTACTTGATCCTTAGGTGGTGGTATTGGATAGCCAGCCTTCATGTACCCCTGGAGGCGTCTGGAATCATAGATGTCAACATATACCAGCGACGCCATGAAGCACGCACTCTTCCTCCACCTATCTTGCTCGAAGTTCAATCTTTCGAGGAAGAAGTGTCGTACAACTTTAAAGAACTCAAAGAGGACATATACAACCTCAGCGAATGAGAGATGAATGACCTAAGCGAGGATAAACTAGATGCTGAGGAGATGAACAATGATGAACCAAATACCGCAGAACACGACATTATCAGAATCTCGTACTACATTGAATCAGAGGCGATCGAGGAAGAATACTCTGAGGATAAAAATACCGAATAGGCTAATATCAAACTAGGATAGATAGGAAACTTGTAGAGAACTGTAATGGCCTAAGAAAATCTCACCACTGATGTAGGCGCTAGGGAGATGCAAGGCCTTTAGAATAGGAAATAGACATGTAGCCTCAGGTCGTTTTTGTTAGATTTAGAATAGATGTGAACTCTTTTGTAACAACTACGCAAATGAAATCTTAAACTACGAAAACTCTTTTTGTAACAATCGTGCTTTTGTAATTACCAATTTATGAATGAAATGAAATGCTTTCCCTTCTTTTTATTTAATTGTGTCATAAATATATTATAGTAATTATAATATTCTCGTAAAGTAGATGACGTTATTAGACTATATTTTATTTTATATATAGATGGTACGAGGATGAGGCACCAGAACGTCACGTACTGGGAGAGCCGCAACACCCGCAAACAACCTACCGGTTACACCTACATCTGATCCTACTGCTCGGGTTCTGGAGGCTATTGCAGTTGCACTGACCCACTTGATCCCTAATGGGGCTGGTTCGACATCAACCGACACAAACCACATTGGCTACGGAGACGATCTGGAAAGATTCAAGAAATTGAATCCCCCAATCTTTAGAGGCACCACCGATCCTTTGGAGGCCGAGCGATGGATTGAAGATATTCGAGGCAATGAAATGCACAGAGGAACAAAAAACTAGATTTGTTATCTTCCTGTTGTCTAGAGTGGCACACCGTTGGTGGAAAGATCAGAGCTAGCACCAAGAGAAGTCGTTGTTTGGGGCAGATTTATAAGAATATTCTTCGAAAGTATTTTCCCCAGCACATCTAAGAGAATAAAGGAGCTGAATTTCTTAAAGTTGAGCAAAGCATTATGATTGTGGCCGAATATGAGGCTAAATTCGTTGACCTAGAATGGTTTTATAGGCACCAGCTCACGGAAGGAGAAAGTGCACAGAGATTCGAATTTGGCCTTAGATTTGATATCTAGAAACGCCTCTCCTTGCTATTCTCAGAGGACTACAAGCTATCGGTTAGACGAGCATTGAAGATGGAAGAAGATATCAAACGGAGTCGCCCATCCCACGAGAAGTGTAAGGACCTGGTGAACAGAGATTGGCCAGCACCTTCTTTCCAACACGCAGCGCCAAAATGACCCCGATTTGAAGATTCACGAGCTGGGTTCACGAGGCCATCATGCACGATATGTGGGAAGAACCATGGCAACATACCATGTGGGCAAGCAAAGGCTACCTGTTATAATTGTGGAGAACTTGGACATATATCGCGAGTTTGTTCGAAGCCACTGAAACGCTGCTTTGGGTGTGGAAGGGCAGGACACGTGGTAAAGGGCTGTCAAGCATCAAGGAATTCCCAATCGTTTAGACAACCACTCCCATCTCAACAGCAACAACAAGTGCAGCTAGTTCAGTTTCATGCAGGATGATCTACCCAGCAGCGATACCAGCAAGGACAGCAGCCACGCCAAAATGCACGAGGACAATTTTTTGCCCTGACTCAACAAGATGCCGAAGCCTCGGAAGCTGTAATCCAAGGTACTGTCCCAATCTTCGAAATCGCAGCGAAAATTTCATTTGACTCCGGATCCACACACTCCTTTGTATCACCATCCTTCACACAATCATTGAAATCCAAACCTCAATTTTTAGACTCTACACTCACTATCTCTACCCCAATTGGAGATTCCCTAACTATTAATACTGTATATAAGGATTGCACTATAAAAATAGATGGTTGGCAACTAGCTGCCAACCTGATTCTGCTAGATATGGTAGACTTCGATGTTTTTCTAGGCATGGATTGGCTTGCCTCTCACCATGCAAGTATTGATTGTTTTCGAAAGCGAGATAGTTTTTGTATCCTAGGTCAACGAATGTTCTCATTTCAAGGTATTGTTAGGTCTTCTAATTCAGCCATTAAAGCTAAATGACTTCTTTCAAAAGGTTGTCAGGGTTACCTAGCGTACGTTATTAGCAAGGATAAGAGTGAGCCCGAAATTGAGTCAATTCCCATTGTCAATGAATTTGTTGATGTTTTTCCGGACGAATTACCTTGACTACCTCCCATCCAAGAGATCGAGTTTGCGATAGATCTACTCCCAGATACACCTCCCATTTCGAAGGCTTCTTATCACATGGCACCAGCGGAACTCCAACCGCTCAAGAAGCAGTTAGAAGAGTTACTAGAGAAAGGATTCATCCGCCCAAGCGTGTCACCTTGTGGCGCTCCGGTCTTGTTTGTGAAGAAGAAAGACGAATCCATGAGATTGTGCATCGACTACCAACAGTTGAATCAAGCCACCATTAAGAACAAGTATTCATTACCTAGAGTTGATGACCTCTTCGATCAACTTCAAGGCCCAACGGTTTTATCGAAAATTGACTCGAGAACGGGTCAACTAAGGATCAAGGAAGGCGACATAGCGAAGACGGCATTTCTAACCCGTTATAGACACTATGAGTTTCTAGTGATGCCCTTTGGCTTGACAAATGCCCCAGCCGCGTTCATGGATTTGATGAATAAAGTTTTCAAACCCTTCTTAGATAAGTTTGTAATGATGTTCTCGATGAGCAATGAATTGTACCATTGATGTACCCTTCTTTTGAAATTATGAATGAAATATTAGGTTATGTGTTTTGCTTACCCTTTTAGTTTTGCTTTGATTATTGGATTCACTCTCGCACCGAAATTCGTGGTGTATTGAATTTTTGGGCGTGATAGTTACACTGGTATTAATTACGAGGAATTTTGAAATCATTGTTATGAAATTAAATCTGTCAGAATTAGGAAAAGTGACCATTTTTTAAGAGTGTTGAGGTAACTGATTAAAGATCAGTTGTAAGATTTGTGTAGTTCAGACAAATGTATGTGATGATTATATACACAAATGCTGGTAAGTCTTGAAAATTAAGGATTATATGTTGTTGGATTTGGGCATTGTTTGAGATCAATAAAATTTTTGGCTATAACCATCACATATATCTTTCTAAACTATATGTGTTTCGCAGGACGACTATGCTAACTATAACTAGGGGTGCAAATTCGGGTAGCCAAACCAACACGAAAATTTCGATTTTTGGTTCAGCCGGAACCAAAACCCAAACATATTGGTTTGGTTCGGTTCATTTTTTTTTTTTTTAACCGAAACCCGAAAATATCGGGTTTTTCAGTTCGAATTTGGGTTTTTTATTATTATTTGTATTTTAAGCTTTTTTTCGTGTATTTTCGGTTTTCAGGAATTTTTCTTTCAGTTTTCTCATCCTACCTAACCGGTTTTCGGTTTTCGCCACCGAAACCCGAAACTGATCCAGAATCTGTTTCGGTTATGCCCGAATCGGTTTTCAGGCCAGCTCGGTTCGCTTGGTTTTCGAGTCCAGTTAGGGTTTCGGGAAAAAACTTGCACCACTAATTTTAACAATGCAAATTTTTTGGTAGTATGATTTTTGGATAGTCTCTCCTCACCTTCCGCCTACGATAAAACCCTCACCTTCGCACTCTTAAGCCGTACGGTGTGAAGCTAACAGTTTCTACCCATCCAAGTTGTACAAGTGGTAACACATCTTATGACCTTTGTGCATTTTCCCATTTGGGGAAAGTACCATAAAATCCAAGCACTTAAATTTGAACCCTACATTAGAAATAAGCAATGGTCCATATCAAATTTCCCAGATTGAGTGGTTTAAATCCTCTGATGAACGTTTGTTTTTAGCTGGGTAATCTTCATTTGATGTTCTGTCACTTGGACAGTTTGGATTAGCCAACAAGTCTTCCATGTGGGCCAAAAAGTGGGATGGTGAGGGCTATATCTTAGGCCTGTGGTGAGCTCCAATTAAATCTAATGATTTTATGGCCAACCATTCAACCTATTAGAAGACTTCACCTCGCAACCCCTCAAGAAAGCCATTTTGTTTCCCTAAATTTTTTTTTGCCCCTACAACTTCTAGCCATGGATCAAAATTCCAGACGAAGCCGATGCATATCATCCGATATGTATCATTTCGGAGCAGACCGGAATGTACACCCGTATATTTTGGTAGGTATGGCCAATACATACAAATTTGTCGTCCAAACCTATACGTATCATCCCATACATATCGTTTTTGGAGTTGGCCAATATGATCCATGCTTCTAGCTCTTCTCCCTCCATCCACCAATAACTTCCCAAATATTGTCAATTTTAAATAAAAATTAAATAATATTTACACACACACACCCCAACCCACCGTCTTTCGTAGGTATTCTAACTGCATCCCAATTTACCAAGTAATGGTTCCTATCATTCACGTCACCACTGTCATATTACCCATATAACAAATAAAGTTGCATAGCATAGATCTTTTTGACCATACCAATCAGTGAAGTACGTTTTTGACCCCTTACTGATTTGGTGCTAAAAGTTTTTTGTGCATCTCCCCAGGTTGGCAGAGAGAGAATTACCTGTGCACCATCCTTAGTGCATAGTTCAGGCCCTTAAACGAACTCAAATATAAAATATCTGTTCTGAGTCAGAAGAAAACCTTTTTTCATTGTGAATTTTGCATCATTTTTAACTGTCATTCTAAGGAGAGTGATAATGGACCAGAATCTGCAAAATATATACTGTTTGGTTACTAGAAATTCTTTTGAATGATATTTGACTTTTCTCTCTTTCTTTTTCTTTTTAAAATCAACAAAGAGATTATCTCATCCAATTCAATCATTATTGTGGATTTTCATGAAGCAGGGGCCTGAATTGCAAGTTTTTCTGATTGGGGTTTACAGTGGAGATGATGTTACTCTAACTGGTATTAAAACCAAAGCATGGTTTCGAAGCACCCTGCTTCAGTAGCTAACAAGGCGAATATGGTATCTGACAAATCATTTAGCAGGTCCGTGACTAAATTTATCATAGGTCTGTTTTTTACGCAATGAATTTTGTGATTTCAGATAGTGATTGTAGTTTAGATGGTTTTTCCTTATGTGCTTCATAAAGTGTATTTTGGCAGTGTTCATCTTGTAATTACTTGATTGAGTAAGCTAGTTTGGATAGTTTCTTCATGATTATATTTGAACTCTACACTCGAGTCATTTGGTGCCACATGGCACCCAATGCAAGAAGCCACGTGCACATGCCACTAGATCGATCAATGACCATCCAAAAAAAAAATCTGTTTTCACATCATTGATTTTTTGGTCAATGGTTGAAAATTTATAAGGGAAAAATTTTGGGGTGAAAAATCTACATCTTGGACCCATGAAATGAAAGGAAAAAGGTCTTTTTTTAAGTCTTAGAGGGACTAGAGAACCCTTAGAGGATGTGGTGCAAGTCGCGATCGCATGCCACGTGACACGTGATCAACCCTTGAATGTAGAGTTGAACTCTACAACTCCAATGTAGGGACCCTTAACTATTATATATATAATGGGGTGCTGGGAGGGGTGGACGGGATATAAACCTAACCTTCGGCTTTTTACTCACAAAGTGGTTGCTCTCTGGACTCGAGACTCGAACCCGAGTTTTCATGCTTAAGAGCCCAAACCTTCTGGGATCTGGTTATTAGCAGATTTGAGAAGAGATTGGCGATTTAGAAAAGTGAAATGCTTAGTTTTGGGGGAAGACTTACCTTAATCAAGTCTACTTTATCCTCTTTACCGTTGTTCTAGATGTCGATGTTTAAAGCTCCTCCTGTGATTGTGAGAAAAATGAATAAGATTGTTAGGGACTTTTTGTGGGAAGGGGGGAAAGAAGTGAAGAAGTTCCATTTGATTAAATGGGACACTTGCTGCCTTAATAAGAAGTATGGAGGATTGGGTATTAGAAGGTTGGGGGACACAAATACGGCTTTGTTGGGAAAATAGCTATAGAGACTTGGGGAGAATCGAGAAGAAAACCATCTTTGGTGGACCTAGAGTTGGGGAGAATCGAGAAGAAAACCATCTTTGGTGGCTGGTTGATGCGTATTTTAGATCCGCCTGTTTGAATCGTGGTCAGATAAAGAGGAGACGTCAAAAGAGAAAGTGAACCCACGAATGAGTTTTTAAAAAAAGGCCCGTTAAAGACCCGTTTTATCATAAAAAAGAAAATCCAAAATTTATTAGGATCTTTAACTTTTAATCCCGTCACTTTTATGTTTGGCTTATTTTGAAGTGTCAAACGAAGTCAGATTGATACGAAATTGGTCATATTTGAAAGCTTATCAAAGTAGTTTTTCAACGAGCCAAAATTTGAGCAATTCTGACAAATATTGAAGAAGTTATGGTCAGTTTTCAGAAGCTGGACATAAAGTGACGAATTTTAAGAATCCTAATTGAATTAGGATTAGTATCTTTTATTATTTTATTTTAGAGAGTAAGAGTTGTTTCTTTTATTGGAAATAGGATTAGTTTCCTTATTGTTTTAGGACTTTATTGTTTTAAAAGAATTAGGATATTTCTTTTATTTGAATTAGGAATTAGAGTCATAATAGGATTTCTAATTTTATGCATTGGCTAGCCTATTTAAAGGCTTGGTTATTATTAGTTTTTGGTTAATGAAAATTGCTTATGCAAAATTGAGAGTTTTTAACTTTCGTGAGGGTGTGATTCTCTCAAAACGGAGAGCGATTCTTCGATTCCCGCTTGCGGTTTAGTGCGAGGCCAACTCTTTTTCCATCTCTATCTTTTTTAGATTTACGGTTTGCGTAAGTCGTGTAATCCTAATTATTTTATTGATCTCATAAAAGCCCTAAATCAATATTTTGTTCATCATTAATTTTATTAGCCTTTTATTTTCGTTTGGTATCGAGAGAACCCGTTTGCGAGTTTGTTCGACGCCCTAAAACTATCGGAGATTTAGCCGTTCATAAGAACCCTAGTCTTCTTCTAGATCCGCGATAGGGAACGTACACGAAAGTAACGCTATTTTGGGCCGAAATTAAATCACCTAATTAAATTTCTAGAATTTTCGTGGTAATTTGTTATGAGAAATTATTATTTTTAATTGATTAAATTAATTTTAATCCTAATCTCAGCCCTAACATTGCATTTAGTAAGTTCCCGCATCACTGGTAGTCCGGGCTAAATATGGGGATCCGGCTTCTATTCAAACTTTGGAGAGGTCGGTTGCTAGAGGGTTGGATTGGTGGAACAGTATTTGTTCTGTGTTTGAAGTTTTCTCTAACGGTGTCAAGTTCAGTTGGGGAAAAGGGGATGATTGAATAATTCTGGGATGATGTCTGGGTCGGTGATAGGAGCTTGAAGGAGCAATTTCCAGATATTTTCAGAATTGCTGTGAATCAATCAGCTCTTGTTGAGGAGATGTTTGAAAGGGATGATAATGGGATTGTGTGGGATGTTATTCTTAGAAGAAATCTCATAGAAGAGGAGATCTCTATGTTTTCTGTACTACAGATTCTCAATGCTGCCAGATTAAATACTGCTCATAGAGATGTCCGCCTGTGGTCTCCTAGCTCTAAGGGAAGCTTCTCGGTGAAAAGTTTTTGTTCTTTCATTACCGAGTCTGAATCTCAATGCCCTAGTTGGAATAAAATCTGGAAAGTGTGGGTCCCTTCAAGATTAATTTTTTTGGATGGTCTGTGGGATGGGGCCGAATTCTCACAATCGATCAGTTAAACAGGAGAGGTATGAGATTGCGGAGCAGGTGTGTCATATGCCTCAATATGTAAGAGTCTGTAGATCATCTTCTTCTTCATTGCTGGTTGGCTAAAGCAGTGTTGCACATATTCTTAACATGTTTGAAATGTCCTGGGTTTTTCCTAAGGAGTGTGGGGATTTGTTAGCTGCCTGGGAGGGGGTTGATCTTGATGGTGAAAAGCAGGTTATTTAGAATAGTTTTTTTAGTAAGAGTCCTCCATCAAACTAATTAGTGATGGGGGGCTCTCCTGAAAATAATTAGCAATGGAGAGAATGGTGAAATTACTCTTAAGACTTATCAGACGGTCGTCCAGTTTAGAGTTTTATCTCTCCAGTATATCAGACGGTCGTCCAGTTATCAGACGGCCATCCAATATTTGACTTCCACCTAGTATATCAGATAGCCGTCCAATATACATTCGTCCATTTATAAGGGTACTTTGATCTTTCGGATAGAGAGGACTCTCCATTGCTAATTATTTTCAGGAGAGCCCTCCATCACTAATTAGTTTTGATGGAGGACTCTTACTCACTAAAAAATCCTTTGGATTATTCTGGCTCTCGCAGTTATGTAGGCGTTATGGAAGGAGAGAAATCAGAGGGTGTTTAATAAAATTAGAACCTGTTACTCTGATTATGAAGAATATCAGGGATTTGGTGTTAGAGTTGATCAGATCGTCCTCTAATTTTTTCTATAAGGAGGATAGGGCGGTCATTACTGACTGGGATAGCTTGCGGCAATAACCTTTTTTCCTCTAGTGTAGGGAGGTCTATCTGGGGGCTTGGCCTTTTGGGCTGGGGGTGAGGTTCTCTTTTGAGTGATAGGGTAGGGTAGGTTTGTGTTAGGAGTTTGGTTGGTCGTCCAGCTTCTTGTTGGCCTGCCCAGGTATGTTTTCTTTGTATTCTTTTTCCTGTGGCAATAAAATTTTGTTTTTTATTGATCAAAAAAAAAAAAAAGCCCAAACCTTTTACCATCGCACCAAGCAATGGCCCCTACATATATGTTGTTGACGTTCAGTCCCACATTGGGTAAATTATAGCGTTGTCTTTCCCCTTATAATATCCTGGGCCCCTCCACTCACTGCCAATTGATTTTGATTTGGATGCACGGATGTATCTTGGTATCAGAGTAGGTCTTTTTCCAATCCACGTCACCTAGTTCAATTGTCCACGGGATTTGGCTCAATTCCGCCAACACATGCGTGGGCGCATCCAAAAGTAACTAATTTGAGTTTGTTTTGAATACTTAAAAGTTTCATCGGTATCTTGGGTTATGAAAACTGCAAAAATTAAAATAGTATATTATCAATCGGTTGATGATTTCTACTACTAATATTGATCTCTTATATTTCTCACTGATCTCTTTTTCTAATATTGATCTCTTATATTTCTCACTGTTCTCTTTTTCTAATATTGATCTCTCTTATGTAGGGAACAACCGAACAGGCTATTGTGAAGTCTTTCTAGCCATCAGATTAAAAAATGCATGCAATTTGGTTTAAAATGAGGGTTTTCAAATTCATACATACAGCATCGGTTTTTGTTTTTTGTTTTTTTTGGTTCGATAATCATAATTTTAATAATGATAAAAATAAAACAGCAAACATGAAGGAATTGCAATGCAGGGTGAGGAGCTCAACACAACAATTGTCAAGAGCATGGTTTTTAAATGTGAAAACTCGACTCGACTCGAAGTCAATCGAGTCGAGTTAACTCGAAGACTTGGATAAACTCGACTCTCTCCGAATCGGTACTTTTAAAATTATATATATATATATATATATATATATATATATATATATATATATATATAATTTTAAAAGTATTATAAAAATCCAAAAATATTTTACAAAGAAAAAGATGGAAAGATATTTTGATAAAATGGCAGGTTAATAGTTTTTAAAAAGATAGGATTTCTAAAATCTTATCCCATGAAAATTATATATATATATAAGGGTAGTTTATGTACCCTGGTTGCATCATCCTCGCGAATTTTTGATTCGGACTTAACTCGGGATCCCGGCGAGATCGAGTAATTCTTCTGAGATAACTCGATGACTCGCCGAGTTTTAGAACTATGGTCAAGAGGTTAACACCATGGTTCAAAAACCCGAAAACTCAACTCGACTTAAAAGTCGGCCAGGTTGAGTATACTCGAAGACTTGAAAACAAGCGACTCGATTTTACTCGATAATATATATATATATATATATATATATATATATATATATATATATATATATATATATATATATTACAAAATAAAAATTAAAAAAAGGACATTGGCACGTGAGCTACAGTGGCTCTCATTGGTATCTAAAACCAGCCCATATATTTACTTCCCCTCAAAAAAAAATTACCAGCCCATATATCAACAAAATAAAAAAAAAATCAAAAGAAAAAATTACGTAGATACTATTCTAAAGATAATCAAAGGTTTTGAGTTGAGAGACTTAAAAATTAGGCACTTTTACGTCAGAGATTTTAAAAAAATTAGCCCAATGAAGCTTTTTATTAGAGAGTATCAGAGACTACACAAATAAGAGTAAGAACTTTAACATCTTATTTCCAATTAATGAACTTATTCTTTATTAAAAATAATATCTCAAACTCCAAAATCATAAACGATTTCACAAGCAAAAGTGGCCCATACCAGTGGAAGCTCCCTTTTCCTAATTAAAAAATCCTATTTAAATAATGGAAACCAAAGAAAATCCAGCAAACCACATAGTAGCACGAGTAGAGGAGGAAGGTGAGGGCTTGCTCTTATTTAAAAAATAGAATAAATTAGAAATTAAATGTATGGCAAGGGAGACTCTGCGGACTTTCTTCTTCTTCTTCTTCTTCTTCTAGTGTTTGGAAACTTGATCGCCTTCTTCTTCTATTTGATTTAGATGCTTCAAATTCCAAACAATTGCAGCTAGGGTTAGGAAATGAAATGACGACTGGATATTTAGCTTTTATTTGGGTTATTTGGTAAATGGGCAAGTTTGCCCTCTTAGAAAATAGTTATTTACCCACCAGTCTTTTTTATTTGAAAATGGATTTTGGTCGAGTTACCTAAGAGTCGACCGAGTTACTCGACAAACTTGATATTTCGAGTCTCTAGACGAATTGAGTCGACTCGGCCGAGTTTCAGGTGACTCGTCCAAGTTTTTAAACCATGGGTTACACCATATGCATCAAGGACAAAAGGAAAAGTCAGGTTTGAAACCCCCTTTTTCGCGAGAATGTCAGCGCTTGCCTCTGTCGAATAAGAGAGTTCGTAGTCGACCAAGCATCCAGATTCTCTAACACCTTCTCGAACTAGTGGAGTCGCCAGGGAGCTCCAGCTTCCAGATCTCTTATACGGCCGAGAACGACACTTTTGCAATCACCCTCAATGATGGTATCCCCACATGTTTATGCTCCATTATTTCTCAATTTCCATCTTCACAGCTTAGTGCTGTCACAGTCCCCAATTAAGAGTACCAAACACATCCCTTATCCCCCCCCCCCCAACACAATTTTATGGGCTAGGATTCCTGAGTGAACAGCTATCAAAGTTCAGTTTGATCACCCCGAAGGGAGTGGAATCCAGTGCACATTGTCCGATCTTACCTCTCCCGCTATGAGCAATGTCAAACCAGCACCTTATGACCCAATTCTAAAAACCGCTTAGAAAGCTTTTATGATGTGATCTGATGTTGGATCTGTTGGAGATAGTGTTGTGTTAGTGTCTAGAGAGTATGTGGTTTAGTCCGAGATTGGTTTAAAATATTTTGTCCACTTATGTGTTACTCTATATAAAGAGCATTAGTTGTAACTCTTAATCTTAACATTTACAATGTAGTCTCTTGTGTTATTGGCTCTCTTCCCCCTTCTTCTCCAATAAACCCTAGTTTCTCTTTCATTTATTCTAGCGTTTATTTATCTTATCAGGATCTTCATGACCAACCTTGACACGAGAACAACAGAATTGTGATCTATTTTGTTCCTTCCATAAATTCCAGATAATGGCCCTAAGACAGCTCCGCCACATGATATGATCCCTTTTAGAGAATGAACCACTTCCCTAAGCCCCAAATGATTGCTAACCAAACAATGCCAAGCATCTTCATCGTCGTTACTAGAATGCACTGGGTTTGCCCATTACTAGCAAGGTGTCAATATTAGTATCAGGTATCGGCCAATACGGATACAGTATCGCCGATATCGTATCAGCCACTATCTGTTTTTTTAAAGAAAGTACAAATAAAATAAAATAATAATATTGATCAGCATCGGCCGATACCGAGATAGTATCGGTATCGGTTCTCGACGAAACCGATACGTATCGGTATCTGCCGAGTTTGACACCATGAGTACTAGAATGTTCCGGGTTGTACAATCCAATACCAACTGAGATTTTCAACCTTGGCTTAGGTACAACATAGTGTCGTGAGGTTCTGCCTCTTTCTTTGAGTATGGACACTGAGACTAGATCAAAACCCACGTTAGTGTACAATCAGTACCATGGTTCAAAATATCGTATGATATTGATACTATTGTCTGATATATATTTGTTTTATGGGCTACCAGGTCGAAAGTTCATGCCTTCGAATGTATAGACCCATATATATTGGTATGTATCAACCAAAATTCAAAATCTTGTTTTCCCAGTACGTATTGGCCAGTTCCAAACCGAATTGTATCAGACGATCTGTATCAGTATGGACGATACATTGGTAGTGTCGGTCAATATATACCAATGTATATGGGTCGATACATTCGAATGTATCAACCCGGTGGCCCAGAAAACCGATACATATTGGACAATACGTATCGTATTGGACATTATGTTGAACCATGGTATCAACCAATACTTACCAATGTATTGTCCAATACTGATACGTATTATCTTTATACACATCGGTTTTGGAGCTGGCCGGTACATACCGGAAAACCAAGATTTTGAACCTTGATCAATATCAACCAAAATCTTCAACCTTAGCAATAGTAGTAATAGGAGCAAATTTATGGCTCAGGAGGAGCACAAAGATTTTGTTAAAATCAGATCCGTTTTACTAATGAAAGTAGAATAAAAGATCAAACCCTGGGGGGACTGACCTCACCTTTTGTTCCCCTAACTACCTGTCATTTAACTCTGTATTTATATCTCTTGGCCTCTACCCTAGTCAGTCTTTGTAGTTCTGATTTCTTGTATATTATATATTTATGTATAACTTTGAAATTGTCCATTAGAAAAACAGCATCGTATCTTCCTGGGTTAATTTTATTTCCAGCCATTGAAGTTAGTTTAGTGTACTTTTTTAAACGGAGAATTCCACAGTTCTGATACAGAACTGAATTCCCTATCTGAATGGGATCCTCGAGCAACTCTGATGGACTTCTAGTCTTTCTCCTTCTTGACTTGTTTCACAACGATGGAGTTTATTCCATAGATTCTTTGGCCCCAGGCCTCACTGATGGACTCGATGGGCCTCACTGTTGGACTTGATTGAGCTGCTAACTTCAGTTATTTACTCAGCCAAAAATAGTTCTTTCCCTTCAGCCTTGCCTTTCGGTTCTGAAGAAGGTGTCCTGTCAAGGATACAGAAATGCAAGTTTCAACTTGAGTACATCTCCATTCTTATTTGTCATTTCCTAAAACCCCTCTCCAAAAGGAGAATCGAAGAGTAGTAGTTTCTTCACCTTATGAACTTTGTTTTCTGGCAGTATATGATTATCTTCTTTCTGTTCTAGATATTTCTCTATATTTAAATTCAGATTCCGTATGGGTAGCTACATATTGTTATAATGTATACTAGTAATGAGAGTTGAACTTGACGCCCTTATGATAATGACCCAAGTGCCATATCGTTTAGTGCATCTCTTGCTCAACCCCCAAGTTCTTTTGCCTTCAGTACAAATTATGGACCAACTTATAGTATTACCTCTGGTAGCTTCTACGAAACATCTTTTTATTTCATTACTGGAAGTGAGAGTTCTTTGTGATGGCAATCGGGAATTAATGATATCTTGACCTGTGTTCTGCCTTATGAGTTCTTTATAATTGCCATAGAAGTAAATTATTATGAAAATAGTAACTAAATTATGTTTTATGCAATCATCATATGCACCCACTGATGTAATAATATATCTTTTTCCTTAATTGCAGGTCTGTCCCAATAAAAAAGAACCATGGGAAGGTTCCAAAGAAAATTCACAAGGCGGAGAGGGAGAAGCTGAAACGTGATCATTTGAATGAGCTCTTTCTTGAGCTCGGCCATGCCCTCGGTAATTTTCTACTCCTATTAGTTGCATTCTGTCTCGAGTTGTTCGATTTTAAGTGTAATAGAGGTTCATTCTTCATTTGCTTGGTCCAACGGATCCTTTGAGCTCTGTTATTATAGTATAAACTGGAGGAAACTCAGCATAAAAGTCTTATAACTATATTAGCAAACTTTGGATTCGGTAATTATTCGGTAAGGATTTAGTTCGGATAAATACGTGAATCGATTCAGGAAAATTTCAGATAAAGCTGATATATGTTTAAGCAATAAAATAGGTTTATTCAATGGCTCTTGATTAATTGCTGTTGATTAAGTACATGTAGCACAATTTTTTATAAAGCAGGTACTCTTGACTGATTTTTTTGGGTCTCATATTACTTTGAATAAACATTTATATCATACTTAGTTGAAGTGGTCAAAAGCATGGTTTTAAAACACGGAAACTGGACTCGAAAATCATCTGAGTAGAGTCAACTCGGAAACTCGCTCAGACTCGACTCACTCCGACTCGGATTATTTAATATATATATATATATAATTTAAAAGAACAGATTTTGGCATGAAAGAGCAGAAAATCTGTGCCTTAATAATCTTATGACGCTGGTAGTTCCCAACTAACCCGTACAAGGAAAATCTAACGGGTAGTATCAATGCTCAAAATATAACATTTAATTACTCACACGATAGGTTACCCAATCTGATTTCCACACTTCCTATTAAGGAGTCAAACATCGGGTATATTTCGTCAGAGCGTACTTTCTGCGCCCTCCAGCTTCTACTATTCACGAGTTTTCTAGACACCGAGAAGCTTACACGTGTCCCCAACATACGCTGCATTTTGTTTATGTAAAACTGTGTCCACTGTCACGTGTCAGTCAGAAGAGCAAAATAACAGGTTGCCGCCGGTTATCGAAAGTCCTAGTTTACATAGATAAATGGAGAAGAAAAAAACAACAACTAATACTCACCTTTTAATAGCTGAAGTGAACTGATGAAGGCTTCTTCTTCTTTCTTCTTCTTCTTTATTCTTTCTTCTTCTTCTTCTTCTTCTTCTTCTTCTTCTTTCTTCTTTCTTCTTTCTTCTTTCTTTCATCTTTGTTCTTCTTCTTTCTTCTTTCTTCTTTCTTTCTTTTCTCGTTTGGTTTCTGTGGAGACGAGGGCTCGTTGGGTTTCTGTGGAGACAAGGGTTGAAGCCCTAACACTAAAAGCCTTAAATATAAAAGGGGCATACTTGTAAATTAGGGGCATAATTGCTAATTTACAAGTATGCCCATAAAATTGGTTTAAAACCCCCGCCAGCCAAGACTTAAAGAGCTTTAAGTCGACTCGCCGAGTCGACAAACTCGGCCGAGTTTTCGAGTTGACTCAGCGAGTCAACCGAGTCTTACCCCATTTAGAGTTTATAGCCGAGTCGACCCGAAACTGGGTCAAGTCGAGTCGACTCGCCCGAGTTCCAAGTCGACTCGGCAAGTTTTAAAACCATGGTCAAAAGTATTTCAAATTTGTGACTACTGTGTAATAGTAATTCTTCATAACTATATAAAGATTACACGTTATCTAATCTTAATCTTTTACTTAAAAGCCGCTCTTGTTGGTTTCGAGTTCCTAGAGAAATAATGTAAAACTAATGAAATAAAGTAGCAAAGTAACGTCTTACCTTTGGTAAATGAGGCAGAGACGGGGTGCGAAGAGATGGGTTAGTGCTCTGCGAAGAGATGGAGTTAAAGTTGTGCCTAACTAATCGGCGAACCAACTGATTATGCAGCAACTTATTCAGCTTATAGTGAATTTGGTGTATTTTACTTAATATTTGGTAAAATTCGCCGAATTTTGTGACAATGGTCATAACCCATTTATTTGGGGTTAAACTGGAGGAAACTGATACATTGAAATGAAAGTTGCGAATTTATCGCAAAAATTTTAACGATCACATGAACAAAAATTAGTTCAATTTTCCTTTGGACAATTAGGGTTTGTGGTTTTTTTTTTTTTCCCTTTTTAATGCCAGAAACACTAATCCACTAGATTATCTTTGCATATTTGCTTGGTTTATTAGTAGGATGTAGAAAATGAGTTCTGTAAGATTACTGTTACCAGGAGTGTTGCTCAGTTCGAATTCGGGTTCATGGTTCCCCACTATCTAGTACACCCTTTTCGCCAGGGGTAAGATGAGTTTTAAGTATAAACTTTAAATATTTACAGTAATGACGATCTTTATAACAAATAAATCATTCATAGCTTGTTGGTTAAATGTCTAAAAATAAAGGCTCATGTTCAAATCCTTTGAACAACATTTTCAAGGTTTTAAAAAAAAACACAAATTAAAGTAGAAATTTTTAATAAATCCTACCACGAAATAATCTCCGTCAGCTTCTCATTGGAGATGTAAATTGTGGTTATGTTTACAGAGCCGGCTCGGCAAAATAGTGGGAAGGCTTCTATATTGGATGATGCCTCTCGATTACTACGAGATCTTCTTGCTCAGGTAGAAGGCCTCAAAAAGGAAAATTCAGCTCTGTTGAGCGAATCTCGCTATGTGAGTCTTCTCGAACATGCTTCTCTCCCTTGCATTTTATTTTCTCATAATTGTTGGTTCTTTTTTATTTATATTCCCTGTTTGTTCAATCATATAAACAGAGTTCTTCCTACAGCGTAGTTTGACGTGCTGGACATATGTATTCTCCTAATTCAACCAAAGTATTCCAAAATCCCCTTATTGCTCAATAGTTTCATCGCTGTAGGGTTCACTTCTATTGGAATTTGGAGTCGATATTATATAACATGATTAACATCGATTAATTTATCGTAGCGGTCATGGTACCAGTCTGTGCCGTTACCAACACGTATTGTCTTGGTATTGCTAATATAAAGTTTGCATCAGTGATACAGTAAAAATAAATATACTACAAAGTATATGTCTCGAGTGATACCGAGCATGGGTCAAAATTCCTGACGTAGCCAATCCGTATTACCCGATATGTATCGATTTCAGAGGTCACAGGCTCGATACATTGATTGTATCAGCCCATATATATACATATATGGAAAAGGTGTCCATCCTCCATGGGAGGTCCAAGGTTTTACGTGGAGCACCCGTAACACTGTTTTGATGCCACATGAAGCTCGGGTGCATTGCTTAGATCAATTTTTAAAAACAAATTTAAAAATTCATCTCCACGGTATGGGTTTTTAGCTATGAAATATGGACCATTAAAACTAGTCAAACTTTGACTTATGCTTTTCGAAAGTTTTTTTCAAAATTTATTTTTTCTAAAATTGATCTGAATCATCACCCCGTGCTCCACGTGGCACCCAAATAGTGTTTCTATATATATATATATATATATATATATATGTATCAGCCGATGCATACCAATATATCGTCGAAAATCGTTACATACCAGAAAACCAAGATTGATTTATTTATTAATTTTTTTCTTATTGGGAAACCGAAATTTGGGACATACATGTGTCTCAGGTGGCTTCTATAACAAACGAGACCATGCCCAATAAGTCTCAGTATCATCCAAGATTTTGACCTGTGTTATAAACTTGCTGTAAATACATGAGGTTCAATTTCTTGGCTTCCATATCTCTAAGATAAAATTGTCAAAGATCCTTTACGAATTTATGGTATCTGCAACAATTAAGGCAGTCATTGATATATTTTTGGGTGTTTGTGTAAAAATTCAACAAACAGGTGACCGTTGAGAAGAACGAGCTGAAAGACGAGAATATCGCCCTCAAAACTGAGATTCAGAAGCTGCAAACTGAGATATGCAGTAGAATGCGACCCGAACAAGCATGGAATGATGGTGTAAATTCAGCTCCTGCCCAATCGCGGCACGCCAATTTAGCATCACAGTCTCAAGAAGACCAAGTAACCGCTGCGGAACCCATGCTCCCGGCCCCACCTGTGGTGGGCTCCGTCTTTGTCATCCCGATTCATCCGGAACTCCAAGCATATTCAAAGCCAGAAACGTTGAAGGCTCCTCCAAAGCCTACGCCGTCATATGTGAAGAGGCCTCACGCCCGGTATCCCACCCCCTTGGATTCATGGCCTTCGCAGATTCTTGCTCAGCAGCCAATACCAACTCAGAAAACCCAGTTTGGCAGTAGTGACACAAGCATTACCGACAGTGGTGAAGAAGGCCCAGCTAATTGATGAGCTAGTTTTAATCAATTGTCTGATTGAACGAACAGGTGAATGGATGGTTCAGATACGTTAGCTATGCACAAACATATGGACAGTCGTTCAAGATTTTTCGATGAGCTCAAGATTAGTCTGGCAAATAGATGGTTGTGATGTCGGCATATGCGACGATTTTGATTGCCGTGAAATCAAGGGTCCAGTTTCCAAGGAAGGGGTGGTATCAGTTTGTATATGTTAGTTCGGCCTAATTGAGGCTGTGGTCTAACAGGGACCTGTTGTACTGTGTTTGGATGATGATCTGATGGTAGTAACATCATTGATTCCAATTTGCTATTCCGTGATGGGCGTATCTGTATAGGAGATATGGGTCCGTCGAATTAATTGAGGTTTTGTAACTCCCTTTTCTTGTCTAATATATATATTTATCGTTTCCGATAATTTAAAAAATAAAAAAATAAAAAAAAATCCACCCTATACCCAAGAGCCATCCGAGAGAATTAGGACCATTGAAGGAACCCCCAAAGCGAGAGGAGAAAAAGGTTAATGCAATCAGGACCATTGATGTAGCGCATTCCCTCTTCCTGATTCTCACTAGGTGTCAGAAAAATCCAACTGATCGCTAAATCACTCCGTTCAGTCCAAATGGCACACGTTACAGCAAAGCGCCAGGAACCCCCAAAAAGTCTCCTTTAACTCCTTGAAGGTCCACTCCTGATGCGGCTATGAGCTCGTCACAATCAACATATATTAAAAATCTTCAAAATTGTAGTCCAAAAGCCTCTGTTGCCAAATGCCAACAGCAATGCAACAACAGATGGTTCACTATTCTTCTTCCTGAATGCATACAAGGGCATCTAGTCGATGGAGAAGTGTATATGGCAAAATTGACGTAGCCTCTTGCCCATGTGACAACTTGGCATATGAGTCATAAAGTGAACTCCAATCATATATATCAATTTTTATTATTTTTTTCCTCTCACTAGGGGTGCCAACGGCATGTGGTTCACTATTCTTCTTTCAAACTCACTTGCTTTTATTCCCATAGCCCCTTGGAGATGCCTGATACACTTATTATTTGTTCTCATCCCACATTTTTGCGTAGCTGGTGAATAGTAAAAATCCGTCCCCACCCAACACTTAAACAAAAAAATATTAATTTTCAAAGGGACCTTTTAACTGCCAAACCTTGTCCATACGTTGAATCAGGAGCCATCTACAGAATAATCTCCAGGAGGAGTTCACAGGGAACCTGCCTTTGGAATGAGGAATCGAAATCCGGAGTTCCCTATTAGCATTATTTTTCTAGACCGAGTTGAGAAATCTAACAGAGATCAGAGAACTGGACTTCCACCTCCTTAATATCCCTTGGCAATCGGACATCCCATACATACCATTATTAGTGCCAAACATCTGACACCTTGGTACTGCCATTCAATTTAGCTTAGGTCTATCACGGCCCATGTATAAAATATCTGTTTTCTGGCCAAACAATACGTATCAGATAATAATAGCTCATTGAACTGATCATATAATAGCTCATTGCTACTTTTTTTCGAAGATCCTATGAGATCTTCGGTAGATTTTTCCATGTAAATCACCCATTAGATCATGTGGCAACTTTGATCATTTTAAGTGTTATTATGTGATCATAGTGTTATTATGTGATATGTGGCAACTTTCGGTGAGAGAGTGATGAGTGATTCCCTTTCTTATATCCCTTAGGCCTCGTTCGAGAGCCAAGAAAATGGGCTTTCTTGGAGATTTTCTGTAGAAAATGAGTTTCTGAGCCATTTTCTAAGATTTGTTTCTATTTGAGAGTTTTCTGTGTTTTCGGAGAGGTTTCTGCTGATAGCGACATTATGTTTTCGGAGTTTTTTTCTCAGGAAACCTCAGTTTCTGAGGTAGTTGAAGTATACTACATTGTGATAACTACACTGGATTATTTCTTAAATTACAGTTACTATCCAGCGCCAACCAACGACTACTTGCAGTTAACTGCCATTTAAAATGATTTTAAATGTTTAATTTCTTAAAGATGTTGGTAGCTGCTATTACTGCACCTTCTTCAAGCTATTACTGCCCCTTCTTCAAGGTGGTCAAGACCTTGCAGACCTGAAAAAGAGGAGCTTGAAGAGACTCTTCAGTGGCAGCTTTGTGTAGCTACAGCTGGCCTATAAGACCTACGTTGCAAACACCAGTGGAGCTCACATGCAAAGCAACAACTATGGTATTTTTTTTTAAGTTAGCAGCCGATATCTTAAGATAGCGGCAGCTAACATACCGCTATCTTTAAAATAAAAAAAAAAATATATATATATATATATATTTTAATTTTAAGTTAGCGGCCGCTAACATACCGCTATCTTTAAAATAATAATAATAATAAAAATAAAAAATTTTAAGTTAACGGCCGATATCTTAAGATAGCGGCCGCTAACATACCGCTAACTTAAGATGGCGGCCGCTAACATACCGCTATCTTAAGTTAACGGTATGTTAGCGGCCACTAACTTAAAATTTAAAAAATAAATAAATAAATAATTTTTTATTTTTTTTTAAGTTAACGACCGCTATCTTAAGTTAGCAGTATGTTAGCAGCCGCTAACTTAAATTTTTTTTTTTTTTAAGATAGCGAGCGGTATGTTAGCGGCCGATATCTTAAGATATCAGCCACTAACTTAAAAAGATAGTAGGGATGAGCTGATGATGACTCAAAGCTGTAATAAGGTAGTGGTTGTGATCAACTGTCAGGAAACTCTGAACTAACATGGATATGTTATAATAGTAATATAAAAATGAAACTCAATTTGATGAGCAGTAGTGAGTCCAAATCAGTTTCCAAATACTGTTTTCAAAGTGCTTCTAAAGCAGAGGTCAAAATAACATGCAATTTCTAAATCAATTTGTAATTATTTTTTTTCTTATTTTACATTTATAGTAAACAAATGGATATGGCTCTACTAGTCATTCTATATTACTGTTATACTAACAATATATTAGAGAAAATATTAATATTTTAAATTATATAAATTTGCATAGAAATATATTATAATAATTTCAAAATTTGATCTTAACTTTCAGTAGTTTTGTGAATTCACATATGGGTCATTTCATGTCATAACACAAAAATACATCCAGATGCTGTTATACTTGCATAATAAATTATAGGTTTTTATAGCAGCATATTGGAACCAACCTGCTATTGTGTTAGTTTGCACACTAATGCTTACAACTAAAAGACTTGACCACACTGCATTAGCTGCTCTTTGAATTTCTCTGTTTTTCTTTTCTATTCAATTAAATGAAAAATAATTTGTGATTAATGCTAGAATCACATGATACTACACTATTGTGTTGCTCGGGAGGTAGACACAAATTTATTGATTTTCGGAAGTTCTCAGAAATAAAGCATTAAAATTTGTCATTGATTTTAAATATTTGCAGCAACTGGAACTGCCTCCTTTTATACTAGCTGCTATTAGCAATATATTGGAAGTTGCTACTGTTATAGTAGCTGTTATATAACATCAAACGGATTTCATCCCAAGATTTCACACAACAGATCTTTAGATCATGCGCCTACCATCAAAGGGTCAGATTTTGGTTGTATGTGGCACACATCCTAAATCGTAAACGTGAACCACTTTTGATGGTACTCTATGATCACGTTCATTTTTTGAGAAGTGTGTCATTTGGAATCAACATTTGATCGTCTGATGCAAGACTCGTGATCTCAAGATCTTTTTATGCATGATTTGGATGGTAAAAGTTTTCAAGTCCCGATCGGTGTACACGTTTAAGACAACATTTCGAGAATCTGACCGACCAATGTCTTAAACACATAATCGATTTAAAGTATATAAATTTTGACAATCATCCGATCAATATAACCACTTTGATGAAGGTCAAAAATACGTGCGGCTATAAGGCGTAGAAGTACACAATGCACTTTCTTTACACTTTCTTGAGAAAGTGTAGAACACAAGAAAATGTCAATTTTCCTAAAAAAATGAGTTTCTGAGTAACTCAAGAACAATCAATCAGAAAATGACTTTCTGGGCAGAAACTGAGGTACCCATTTTCTGCAGAAAATGACTTTCTGCTAGGAAAGTACCGAATGAGCCCTTAGAGCATCTCCAACAGGAGAGCTATCTCATATGGCAAAACTATTATAGCTATCCAATTATCAGAAAACGAGCTCGAGCAGAGACGCTATCCCACCAGCTAAAATAGATATTTTCTATAATAATAACTAAATTTAGTTATTACTGTACAGTAGCTAAACATTAAAATAATTTTTTTTTTAAAGGACAAGTCTCTTTCTCTCTTCTCTCTCTCTCTCACTCTCCCTCTCTCTTATCTAGTACTAAAATAATAATATAAGAATAAAAATAGAGTTCCTTTAAATATACTAATTGAATCTTGAAAAATACCCATACTAAAAATTATTGATTGTTTTATATCAGACGATGGAGATTGTTTTTTGCTCAAATATTCTACAATAGGGATCTTGAGGCCAAGAAGATACTATCAGACAGTTAGTTTTTTTATCCCACACGACACAGATTCCAAAAATATGGCCCTAAAGTTATGTGAAAAACTATCCGTCTGATGGTACATTCATGGCCTAAGGATTACTTTTGTGGAAGATTAGAGCGAAACATGATCTTCATCATCTAATTTAAAATATTTCAAAGTTGAGTGTGGGTAGGGATGCAAGTTGTGAACCGAACACCGAAACCGAACCGAAAATCGAGGGTCCCAAACTTGACCGAACTGCATTGAAACCCTACACAAATCGAACCGAACCGAGCCCCAATTCGGTTCAGTTTGGGTGGCTTGGAAGCAAAAAAAACCCAAAAAAAAACGAAAAAACCAAAATAACAAAATAATTACTGTAAAAAAATAAAAAAAAAAGTAGGTATTTTATCTACGCCGAACAAAACCAAATTGGTTTCGATTTCAGAAAAAAAAAAAAATTGAACCAAGCCGAAATCTGACACAAACCGAATTGAACTGAACCCCAATTCAGTTCGGTTTCGGTTTGGGTGGCTTGAAGCCAAAAAAATCTCGAAAAAAATGAAAAGATACCCTAAAAAAATAAAAAAGTAGGTATTTTACTTACACCGAACTGAACCAAATCGGTTTCGATTTTAGAAAAAAAAAAATTGAATTGAACTAATGAGTTTCGATTCAGTTTCGGTTTGGGGTGCACCGAACCAAACACCGAAAATTTCTGATTCCGTTCCGTTCGGTATACCGAACTTGCATCCCTAAGTGTGGATAGTAAAATATAATAAAACAAGAATGAAAAATAATATTTTAAATAAATGAGTAGCTAAAATAAAGTGTCTGCTGGAGTGATTTTTACTGTAGTAGTAGCTAAAGTGGTGTTTGGCTACCCAAATTTAGCTCTCCTTACTGGAGATGCTCTTGTAGTGGTAAATTGTTCCTTCATATAGTTTCAGTTTCACTTTTTTTTTTGTTACATAAAAGTACTCACGTTCTAAATCCCTTGAAAATTATTGATTGCTTCGAATCAGATGATAGAGATCGTATTTCTCTCAGTCACACAATAGATCTTAGTACACCTATTAGATGGTCAATTTTTTATTTCATGTGTCACAAATTCCCAAGTAATGACCCTTGAATCGTATGACACACATCACGTTCAAAAGTTTGAAAAATAAAATTGCTTAAAATTTTGATGGGCGGGGTTGTTATTTTTTGCGTAAAATTTGGAAGCTTCGGACAACCGCCTCTTAGGCCTATGCTCAAGGTGGCCTTGCGTTCAATGGTTTGCATAAGCTTGAGCTGACCGAATCAAATCGTGCATCTAACTTGACCCGATACGTCAAGTGTATATGGCCGACCAAATGCCCAACTTGAAAACTTGATCCGACCCAACCCAGTTTAAAACAGGGTCAACCTGATCCACTGATACTTGAGAGCCCTACATTTTACCAATGGGTACCTCTAAATTCTCTTGCCGAATCTTTGAGTTCACCCACATTTAACATCTATTGGCGGATTTAAATCAAATGATAGAGATCAGTTTTCACCTCAAACTTTCACACGATGGATCTTGAGATTCTGAGCGTACCATCAGACGGTCAATTTTTTATTTCACGTGACACAAATCTCATAAAAGTGACCTTGACATTACATGAAATTCATCTCTCAGACCTTATTTTAAGGTCACTTTTGTGGGATGTGTGACAAGTGAAATAAAGAACCGAGCTTCTAATAGAACGCCCACGAGCTCACAGTCCAGCATGAGAAAGATTGGGACAAAAGCGATCTCCATCATCTAATTCAAAGCAATCACTCAAAGATTAGGTGGGTGAATTTAAGTCACTCTACCAATTCAGTGCGAATATTTAAATAGATTAGCCCTTCGATTGAAAGACCTTGATCAAACGTTCCAGATCTTCCAATCTCTGCGCGAGGACGAAGGAAATGAGGAATGGGGGCAGTTTGGGAATTCAAAAGAATCTGTTACGGGCACACCATTTTTTCTTGACGCACACCACTTAAAATCTCTTAATAACAAGACTTTACATTTTTGGGACGTGTGGCACAAGGATCAAAATTTCAGTTTTCATTTCGGTCCTGCCTAAAATCGAAATTTCAAATTTTCTGTGCCCTTTTCTTTTATTAAAAAACAAAAATTCAAATTATCAAAGTAACAACTTTTGGCCGATAATTTGAATAATTTGCTAATCACCAAATAATCAGCCGATAATGTGCTACCTCTAAACCAAAACCAAAAATATGGATTTCATTTCGGTCCCAACCAAAATCGATGCATATCGACCGAAATTTTGATCTATGTTGTGTCATGTGAAAATGACATCTTAATCGTCTTATTTGAAGGTCATCTGAGGATCTTACTTGCAAAAGATCAACATGAAACACAATTTTTATCATCTGATTCTAAGCCGTCAATTGTTTAATTAGACAACTGCCTTCAAATCATGTGATAGAGATCATAATTCATGCCAATTTTTTTGTATTAAAGATCTTTAACACAGCCTTCAAATCATACGCATATTTTCAGATTGTACAAATTCCCAAAATGCAAAGTCCCCCTATTTGTGGTGTGAGAAAAAAAAAGGGTGTGCGCATAGCAGTGCCCTTTAATAATTTAGTATTGTCTATTTTTATTTTGGGCTTTTAGGATATACCCCTCCAGTGACATGCCTATATTGCATCAAACCCCCTGAGTTATAAGTATTTATTCTACACCCCTTACATTTGTATTTTTGTTTCAGATACCCTTGCGTTAACTAGTCGTGAGTTTATGGGTTTATGGACTAAAAAGACTATTTTGCCCTTAATGAAACTAATATTCTAAAAATACCATAATTCTAAAAAGCCATTCATTCATATATATTTACAAGTCATGCCCTTATAGTTTGTCATCATTTTAAAAGTCCCTTCGTTCACCTTTATTTACAAGTGATTCCATTATAGCTTACTACCACCATTCTAAAAGGAGTACCTTTAAATCCACCCACAAAATCTTTGAGTTCACCCGTGCTGACACTCATCGACTGCATTGAATCGGACGATGGAGATTGTTTATCGTCCCAATATTTCATGAGATCGATCTTTAAATTATGGGTGTACCATCAGACGGTCGATTTTTTATTTCATGTGGTACACACTCATAAAAGTGACCTTAAAATTAATTTTAAGTATGCACGTGATGTTAAAGTCAATTTTTTGAGATGTGTGCCACGTGAAATAAAAAATCGACCATCTGATGGTATACCCATGATCTAAAGATCGATCTCATAAAAGATTGGGAGGATAAATGATCTTCATTTTCTACTTTAAACTTTAAACCAAATGGGAAAATCAGTACCGCCAGATTGTAAATCACAATCTGATACAGAATATTTGGTGCATCCACACACATGCAAAAATTAAAGCAGATAACACATATGGCATAATTTAATTCTCAAATTCTAATATTCAACATGAACAATAACTAACTAAACCATCAGTAATGGCCGACCATCGCTTAACAGTTGTATACAATAGCATGAATGTATCAAGCCAAAACTTATCAAAATCCATAAAATACAAAATCTATGATCCATGAACTAGGGTACAAATCTTCAGGCGGAAGATTATCTTCTTCCGGTATGTAGGCTGGATCTTCCTCAAAGTCAAGATCCCAAACAATACCTATACCTGTGACGTATAGTCAGGGTGAGCTAACAGTCTAAACTCAGTAAAAGAAATATCAATAATAGTTACATCTTATCATATCAATGCATAGAGTCAAACGCAGGTTCAGGATATATACGATAACATATAGAAGCAAAAATGATATCCAAACAGAAATTCGATAACCAAAACAAAAGTGACAACAGAGCAAATAGCCGATGATAGTACAAAAACTCGGATATTCTTATTCACCATACACTATTCACTAATTTAATCCCATATTTCATCATTCACTATTCAATGATTCAATGTTCTTATTCACTACATATGTACTTCACTCACGGTGTATTCATTTCACTCACAATGTATTCACTCATTCACTATCCACTCAGTACTCACTTCATTCACTATGTTCACTTATATATGTTATGCAATGCGTATGGATAATCGCTGTACCGATTCACTTATGTATGTTATGCATTGTACACTATGTATGGATAACCGTCATACCGGTCCACTTATGCATGTCTACTCAATGTCCACTCACTGTCTTATCGTTCAGAGTATATTCTCAAAATTCACATTCACTTTTGTATACGGAGTCAAGGTTCATACTCAATTTAATGACTCAAAACTAAGTCCATCTCATTTCCAAAGTTCATAATTCAATTATCTATACTCTTACATTTCACTGCAACTAATACGTCACCTTTCAATTTCAAATCAAACTCCAAAACTCTACTTCAATTCGATCATATCAAATTCAATTCCAAAGTTCGAACTCAAAGTCAAAGTCTTAAAGGATTCAAATGCAGTCAGATGACCTCAACCAAAATTCAAAGATTCGACTTCCAATTTCTTTGATTTCAGATACAAGGTTCAATATTCAATCGGATTCAAGCTTATATGCGAGTTCAGTTAAACATATTCAAGGTTTGAAGATCATGTTTCAAGGTTCAAAGAGTTCGATGTAAATAAACGAAGATTCAATATTTTGAATGTAGTTAGATTACATCACGATACCAATCAATTTCAAAAAGGTACATGTGCATTGAATTTTTTTTCCTACAAAATTCATATGTGATGTTTCAAAGAATACGAATCAAAATTGTCAAAGCATTTGCATACATCATGGCATCTATGGATCAAAGTCAAAATGTAATTGGTAGTGAGTTTTCCCTACCTTAAGTTTGGAGCCGTTCAAAGTGATCCAAAAGTTCTCACATACGGTCTCCCGTGCTCAACCTTGATCGCATTAATATCGTATTACGTGCCAATGGTGACAAAAAATAAATTTGCTAGAATTTTGCCCAAAGTTTTTTCAAGAAAACTGATAAAAACATAAACAGGGGAAATCGATCGTTCGATTTCCGTCAGAAAATTGGCACCTCAATTCTGTTAGACTCGATCAATCGATTTCTAAAATCGATCGATCAATTTCAAACTTGATCGATTGATTTAAGTAAATTGATCGTTTGATTCCTTCAAAAATCCTGCATATCCCTATTCTGTACAAAATCAATCGTTCGATTTCGACAGGTTCTGTAGCCCTTAGGGCTTCTTCTTCCTCAATCCAAATTAACTAAAAATCCATTTTTAAACATCCTAATTACCCATAAATCATAACCAAATTAATTCTAACCAATTTAAATCAAATCTTACCTTCTAATCTTACAAGAGCAACGCCTACGATGTGCGGAGATCGAAATCATCGGCGCTTGTGTCACACACAACCAAATGGGTTTGAAACCCACCTTCTTGCGATCATTTCGGCACGATCTCGAAATTAAACCGTTTGCACGTCTACAATAAACTCGGAAATCAAGATCTCCTGAAGTTCATGGATTTTGGGCTTCCGAACGCCTAAAAAGGGTTTGAGAAGAATGAAACCCACTTTTCTTTCACAAATCTTTCGCGGATGGCTTCTTCACGTTCACAATCAAATCCACGTGACGATTGACGCGCTTGACCGATGACTAACGGTGATGAGAAATTGATTCTCTTCCTCAAGCTCTCCCTCTCTCTCTAAAAACCCAAAGTTTGCAAGGTAATGACTTACAAAGGAAGCCTTGCCCTTTATATCAAAAGGGGTTGTTTTCCCTTATGGGTGTTAGTTTTTATCCAAAGAATTAGATTCTGCGTGAAACGGATATACCTAAGCGAGGTATTTCTTTTTATATCAAAAGATCTCTGGTTCGGTGTAGAGCTTGCACACTCGAACTACTGGTCACACGGGATTCGGCTTTAAGCCAATACACCACCACGGTGTATGAGCTTCGGTCCAAAAGTCTTATACGAAGCTCAATAGACCTGAAATGATCTCGTTTGAAAAATCTGAAACAGTAATGTGTTTCTTAATGGACTCATACCTAATCAGAACCTATGGTTTCGAAAAAAATTTGGGATGTTACACCATTGTTTGATTCAATTCAATCAACATGTTTCAACGTGGGTGAACTCAAAGATTCGGCGGGTGGATTTAAAGGTACTCTTCTAAAAAGTCCTTTATTTACCCATCAGATTCAAGATCCATTAGATAGGTGATTCCCCATTAAAGCATGCCAACAATTGGACGAATACTCAACCAATGAAGGATTTGTAACAAATCATTCAATTATTCTTGTAAAAAAAACCTTCAGTCTATAAGTTCTTAGATTAATAACCAAAATTTGGAATGATTTGTAATTTTGGGTATCTAAAGTTTTTGGTAGGTTTTATTATTATTATTATTTTGGGATGATTTTTAATTTAGGATATCTAAAATTTTGGTGATTTTTTATATTGGGTACAAAGTATCAAATATCAGCCAATACCAATACGTATCGGCGATACGTATCGATTTTCTGGCAAACCGATACGTATCAAGTATAGCACAACCATTTTAAGTGAAAATGTGGGTGCCAACAAAATTACCCTCTTAGGGGATTGTAGTAAATTCAAATAAGCAGGAAAAGTTTTTTAAAATAACAAAGAAACAAGCCGATTTCACCTTTCAATAAAAGATAGCTGGCGTTGAGGCTTGTGAGTCTTGTGACCGAGTTGAAGCGAGTTGTACCGAGTTTTACTGATTTCTAAGGATATAAACATGTAAAGGTCCAGAGTTGTACCGAGTCGTACTCGTATCGGCCGATACATATCGGCCAAATCGTATTGGTCCATGGAGAATCGATACTCGATCCCGATTCTGATTTTGACACCTTGATTGGGTATATGAATAAAATTGTTGGGAATTAAGCAATAAATAATTCAATGGTTGAGTGAAACTTGGAAATAAATGACTCAAACATTTTCAATCCGATCTAATGGATTGGGACTTGGAAATTTGAACTCAAGCCCAAACCTATGGCGGGTCGGGTCATTTGACTTTGATCCATTAAGTTGACCCGGCGGGTTGAAACTCTCTTATACTGGTGTCATCATTAATCTCCAATGATTATACAAACGGAACCATCTCAGTGGTGTTTTAAAATTTCAGTCGATAATTCAAACTGTCAGCCGAAATTTATCGATTTCGGTCATTACTGAAACAAAAACAACCCCCGAAATTTTGGTCAAATTATGTATGGCAATAAAATTTTCGATCGAAATCCAAAATTATGGCCGAAAATTTCATTCAAATTTTTTATTTCGGTCATGCTCGAAACTGAAAACGAAACCGATATTTTGATCTTTTATCCCAACCGTCCAATCAATTAACCACCTCTTTTTTGAACCATATATTGGAAATTGCGTGTATCAGACATCATAATCATTCATCAACTATTTTTATATAGATTATTGCATATATTTTATTGACCAGAGGCATAAAATCTATGGTTTAGATCCAAGTGAACATGCACTGATTTCTGATAGAGATTGATGGTACTATCATGATCCCTGATCTCGACCGTCTGATGATGCACCCATGATCTAAAGATCTATCTCATAAAATATTGGGACGATAACCGATATTTTGATCCTTGATCCCAACCATCCAATCAATTAATCACTTCTTTTATGAACCATATATTGAAAATTGCATGTATTAGACATTATAATCATTCATCAATTACTTTTGCATAGATTGTAGCATATATTTTATTGATCAGGAGCATAAAATCTATGATTTAGATCTAAGATTTTTGGTAAAGATTGAGGGCACTATTATGATCCCTGATCCCGACCGTCTGATGGTACACACCCGTGATCTAAAGATCGATCTTATGAAATATTGGGACGATAAACAATCTCTATCGTCTGATTCAATACAGCCGTCTTTCGTCTTTCAACATGAGTATATTCAAATATTTTTTGGGTAGATTTAAAAGTACTCCTTTTAAAATGGTGGTCATAAGGTGACTTATAATTAAAGGTAAATGAAGGGCCATTTAAAATAATAATAAACTATAATATCAAGACTTATAAATATAAATGAATGAAGTGCCCTTTAGACGGGTAGTATCTTAGAATATGCCCTTTATGAAGGGCAAAATAATACTTTCAGTCCATAAACCCACTACTAGTTTACCGAGTGGTTTATGAAACAAATACACAAAGGTAAGGGCCCCATATCGAGTTTGATTCAAAAACTATTCATAAAATAACTCGACGAATTTATTCAATATCAGCATATGTGAGGGGGGGTATATGTAAAAAACCCTTTTATTCTCTTCAAACAAAATCTACATTAACTGGGTTCACATCTCTGTATTGAAGCTGTGTTCTTCTTACCCACACTCTCAGAAGCTAGGTAAAAAACAGCGAAAAAAAAAAAACTACATATTTTTCTGAAAGTTTTAGATCAGAGAAGAACAAGTGGAAACAAAAGTTTATAAAAAGGAAATGGGATCCGGAAGTTTTCTCAAGGTGGTAGCTAAAAACTTCGATGTTCTGGCCGGGTATGTAATGGAATTTCCAAAAAAAAAAAAAGAAAAGATAGAACAGAAACTAAAGCTCCTTTATTATTTCTCCGTATCTGAGAATTGATGCAAAAATTTGATTTTTATGTAATTTGATGTAGAACCCTTGATGGGTTTTCTTCTTCTTCTCCATTTTCTTTGTGAATACAAATTTTTTTATTTTTATGTAATTTGATGTAGAACCCTTGATGGGTTTTCTTCTTCTTCTTCTTCTTCATTTTCTTTGGGATTACAAAAAATTTTGTTTTTATGTAATTTGATGTTGAACCCTTGATGGGTTTTCTTCTTCTTCATTTTCTGTGGGAATACAAAAAAAATTGTTTTTATGTAATTTGATGTAGAACCTTGATGGGTTTTCTTCTTCTTCTTCTTCATTTTCTGCTTTGGGAATACAAATTTTTTTACTTTTATGTAATTTGATGTAGAACCCTTGATGTGCTTTCTTCTTCTTCTTCTTCATTTTTTTCTTTGGGAGTGGATTTCAGGAGTGCTTTATTATTCGTTTATTTATTTATTTTTTATTTTATTTTTTAATGTTGTTACTGTGATTTGATTTGCAGGCCTTTGGTTACATTGGTTTACCCTCTGTAAGTAGTATTTTTTTTCCAGAATTTAAGATGCCAAGGAACGATATTTTTCTTTTTTCTTTCTGAAATCGGTATATATTATTATATTTTGATTTTTTTTCAGTGTGAGAAAAATGAGATCAAGGGTTTTTGTTTTGGGTTTTTTGACAGGTATGCTTCAATTAGGGCAATAGAAACGAAGTCCCGCATCGACGATCAGCAGTGGCTCACGTATTGGGTTCTCTATTCCATGATTACGCTCTTCGAGCTCACGTTCAACAAATTAATCGAATGGTAAATTCGGATTCTGAATTTTTTGTTTTATTTATTTATCGAAAAGAAAAAATTGTTTATTTATTTCGTGGAAATATTTTAATTTTTCTTCAATATTGAACTGCTTAATGAGGCATTACCGACATTAGAGGATGTGAAGATTGAGAAGAGCTTTTAAACGCATTAAAGAAAGTGTCAATTTTGATTTTGTATGACAATTTCATCACAGGTCCCAGGATCGAAACCTGGCTCTGATAGATTCAACGATTTTGTTCATTAGGACAAAGAGAGAGAGAGAGAGAGAGAGAGAGAGAGAGAGAGAGAGAGAGAGAGAGAGAGAGAGAGAGAGAGAGAGAAGAATGTCAAATGTGATTGATAATTTTCCATTTTTTGTTTTTACACATAGATTGTCATTTTTTATGTCGTTTATGCACACATTACCTTCATTTGGATTCAAAAAACCAATGTTGGCACAAATCTGTTTTTTTTAATTAACAATACCTTTCAACACGGCCCCAGAAGGGCGCCCATATCATTTTGTATTAGGTAAAATTATAAATATTTAATTTTCCCCAAAAATTTCGGGAACTGTTACCTTCTTCAACCTCAAGCAGCTTCTGCAACATCTAGAAACTTAGTCCGGATCAATTGGAACCCTCCTGTATCTCTCGTGAAGCAAAGTTTAAGTTTAGGGGTTGGTCCTCAAGTAACTCTACGATGTAAATGTTAAAACCCATCATCTTGTACTTTAGATTTAAAAATCATCATCTTCAACCATAGATTTCTAATACATCTTTGTTGCTTTCTATTTTGAATTGGTTTTGTTATGAGTTTTGGGTCGAGAATGCCTTTACAAATAGGGGAATGTGGTTTCAAAGCTGTATAAATGGGGTTTCAAATTGGGTTTATGTTGTACAAAGCACTTGAGATGATGTATCAGATGGGATTTCAAAAGCTTAAGACGATGTATCAGATGGCATTTCTGATTGGTAATTTTGTATGATCATTCTGATTGATAATTTTGCATGACATTTCTGACTAGTAAGCTCTGATGTATCAAATGGGGTTTTCAATGCTCTGAGAAAACGACGGCATTTCTAATTGGTAATTTCTGATGTATCAAATTTCAATTGCTTTGAGAAAACGGTGCAGAGGTTGAAGAAAGTGGCATTTCTATAAATTTTCAGGAAAAGGACAGAATGCTAATTTTGCATGAGCCTTTAGTGTACAGATTACGGAGGCCTGTATTTCGCCCATGTTTACACCATTTGGTAATTGAAAATAAAAGTCGTATTTTTTGGTAATGAAAATAAAAGTCGTATTTGGTAATGAAAATAAAATAGGCACATAACACGTTTTAGTAATTTGTCCATAACAAAAAATCTAAAATAATATTAACTACAAAATAGTTTTGCATAGATTTGAAATTTTGTAAGATTTTATTTGTTTTGCTAAAAAACTATAAAATTGATAGAGCTAATCAAGCAAGCAATAAATTAAATTAATATCTTTTTTTATTTTTTTTAAAAAAAGTTTTTTCTTCTTTTGCATAAATGTGGGTGTCCAACCGCTGCCATATTTTCTAATTCTTGCTATAACTTTTTGACCCATTTGCTTTAATTTGGATAAATTTGTTTTATCAACATACGGAAATGTTTTACAGAGAAAAATAGAAGCAATGCGAGTCTTGGTTTCAAACCTGCATAGATATCAAGCAAGATATTGACTCTAGTCAACTGCATACTAGATAGCAGCACCCTTACCGGCATCCTTTTAAGCCACGTGGTGCTACTTGACACCTATCTTTTACCAATCCACTTCCTCCAAGTGGCTGGAAATCATGTGAGCTTCACTTACCCCAAAACAATGCCCATCAGGGGGTCAATACCATCCAAATTAAGGACTTCGTATCATCTTATGGACCCTACATGAGAAGGAACCATTGTCTATAGTAAAGTACCCAAATTGAATAGTTAAAAACCCTTTGATGAGCACCCATTTTAGGCTAACATCAGTTCACATGATGATTTGCACTTGGATTGGATTGCTCAAAGTTGTGTGCCAAATCTCAAAGCAAGTGCACTTGTGAACGCTTTATCTATTGAGGTCAGTGATGCCCCAACTACCCATTAGGCAATTATGTAACCCTCTATATGAATATGGGTAGCTGGTCGCGAAGAATATGCATATATATGGAACAAGGACATTCCGTTTACAAAAAAGCATGCCAGATGCATAAGACTTAATTTGGCTGATTTAGTAGAAAATAATAATTGGTTGGATATTTTTCTTGTTATATGAAATTAAAATAATATCTGTATAATTTTTTATATTTTTTATCTAAATTCCAAGTTTAATAGATTTATATATCTCATGCATTTAGGAAATAATAAATTATTAATATAACAATCTATCCTTCAATATTATCATATATCTGCAGTTGCATTACCATGTTTGGTTGTTTGGGGTCACCATTTCTGGCTCTAACTAAGTGTAAGTTACGTAGTTAAAAATCAGAAGTAAATTGTCAGCACCTTTATTGATAAGAAAATTCTATGGAGCAGTCAACTGACTCTAAAATGTCTTGGTTAGGTAGTTATTTTGAATAAGACATTTTTTGAGGTCTGGTTTGGCTAATATACTGGTAATGTTTAAGACGTTTATAATGTTTTGATAAATTGATTGGAATAAGATTCATTTCCAAATAGATATCATGTGATAAGGCTATGATGATGGTTGGCATCAGATTCATTTCTGACTATGCTCTCACTTTCATTTTTCATAAGAAAATTGTGTCGTTTCGTATGTTGGTAATATTTGAGAAATACACCTCTTCATTTTCTACGAGAGATCAAAATCTCGCATCAAGCCCTACAAGGAGTCCAATCATCACCTTCTCATCCATCTATTTGGGATCGACTTTGCGAGTCATACTTCTCCACTCTTTTCTGTTCAGCACTAAGCTCTCTGTAACTCTGCAATCCGTCATGTCATTTCTCATTACATCCCTCCAGGTCTTAACTGTTCTTCCTCTTCTCCTACGTCATTGTTCTTGTAACGTCTCAATCCTTCGTATAGGGTCCGTTTCTAACCTTTGATAGACATGTCCAAACCATCTCCCATGGCATTTTGTAATTTTCTCCAAAAGGAGTCTAAGAACCAATCCCGGCCATCAAATCTAACCTTATAAAAAGTGCCCACATTTACCTTTGGGTTACATAACTTAAATGTCCTAACAATTTCTCGTCTGGTGGCGGCAACTATAAGTACAACCCCCCCATCCCCGGGTCGTAGAAGTGTTACGAATGCACGGGGCTTGATGAAGCACCACAAGCAGATTAGATTTCAGTTTTTACAAGAAAATCATGGCTTATTTTTATCTTTCCATATAAAATGTTTGTACTTTTTGTTAAATTTTTAAGAAGGGAAAAGAGCATATGGGCATGGATGGACCCATGCATTCGAACCCCAGATCACGTGCCATGCGGCTCATGATCCCAAAACCACCGGTTTTGGGATCATGTGCCATGTGCCATGTGATCTGTAAAAAAATAAAAAATAAAAACGTTTTTGGTGGTGAAAACATTGGTCAAAGTTTAGGTACCGCCCACAAATCTTAATGCATTGAATTTTTTCCCTTTTGATCACATTTTGGACAGTGGATATCTACTCTTTTTAATTTATTTATTTTTAAATGGACCTGATCGTCCTTAGGCAAGTTGCTGTGGCACCCGATCCTCTGGATGGGTGCCCGTGGACCCATCCTGATTCAAATACATGGATCCACCATGCATTCGAACCCATATCCCCGGGCCTCTTTTGGGAAATACCTTAATGTTTTAATTATTTTTTTAAGGCATTTCGTTCATCCATTAGATTGGTTCACATTGCTTGTTAATTCATATCATTTCTGAGATTGACCTTTATCTCTATTACTTTGACCTGTTTTGAACAAACTCTACAGCTAAACACTACTAACCCTCTGATTGAATTTTCGTATCTTTATCGCAGGCTTCCTTTCTGGCCATACGCAAAGCTTATTGCCACTTGTTGGCTGGTCCTGCCTTACTTCAGTGGCGCTGCCTATGTTTACGAACATTTTGTTAGACCCTGTTTTGTGAACCCACAAACAGTTAACATTTGGTACATTCCGCGGAAGAAGGATGTGTTCAGTAAGCCCGATGACCTTCTCACTGCTGCCGAGAAATTTATCGAAGAAAATGGTCCGGAAGCATTTGAAAAACTCTTAGGAAAAAAGGTATGTAACTTATAAAGGAATATATTAAAAATTTTGGATAAGACTTAGGGTCTGAATTTTTGCAAAATAATATGGTGTGAGTGGAATATTCCTTCCGGTCAGCTACTACGACACCATCATTTACTTTTTGCACACAATTTAGTTACTTGGGGTGCGCTTAGTATCAGCTAGTGTGTCATTAGTCAACTTTCCAATCTGTGCACATTAATGTGGGCCTACGAAAATACGAACAACTGTCTATGTTAACATGCCCAAATCAAAAGGTTCCAATCTTCTGGTGGGCATGTCTTGTTGATTGAGGGGTATTCAATACGATTTCTAGTCACTTTAACGGCTTGAATTGGTCAAAGAAGTCATCAACAGCCAGAGTGCTACATGTTGAAGGAACCGTGTGCTCCCATTAATGACCCTTATGGAGAAGGCACGGGTATAGGGTAATCGACCCGTACATAATCTAGATGATGCACTGGTTTACTAGCGCAATTTTGTACACATGGTACTGTGGTTTTCGTTAAGTAGACCGTGGATGCAAAGTAGACAATTGTAAGATGAACATCCTTCATTGAAAAACGCATCCCTGTCATCTGATTAAGATCAGTCAAGCACCATAAAAATGATGTTTGACCATTATGCCATGTCTAAAAAGCGGCGTCCCTGCATAGTCTAGATTATGCACGGGTCAGTTACCATATACCAGTTCATGCAGAAGTGGAGTATTTCATCCAATGCAGCTTGTGTTTGTTTTGTTATCTTATATTCAACTATCTTTTCTTTATTATACTTTGTAGGGCAAAAAGGATACTGCGAATAGTAGCCGTTATTATGTATTTGACGAGGATGACAGATATTGAGCATCGTTCTGTTTTCTCAGCCAGTCTATGCATATCAGGTGAGCCTAATGAACTTCCGCTACTTGTTGCCCAGTTTTTAATCCGAAAAAAATAAAATCTGATCAGTTTGTGATATATTACCTCCTGTAGACTGAACAATTCTCAAGCAATCGTGTGGTTTGGGTCGCCTCCGCCTCTCTATCAGTTCGAACGAATCAGAAACGGCCCCCCATGTAGGTATTTAAATCCCTTTTCCCTTTTGATGTCTATGTGTTTGATTGCTCAACAGTGTGGATTTTCTGTTGTATATGATATCGATGATTAAGTAGAGCTCTTTTTTATGTCTAAATTCTTGGTAGTCTGTTTTGGGGTGTTACTAAATAAATGATGTTATTATGAAATGATTTGGTATCGATACCCGACCTGAGTCACAGTGGTGGCACTCGGGTCAATCTCCTTTCAATTGAAATGGTCAATCCTCGAGATATGCACTGCAATTTATGAGCACAGAAATCAGTGAGAGTTCACTTTTGGCATGTCACTGATTTGACACTCAAAATTATCAGCATATACACAAGGTTGTCTTTGAGATTGGCCCGAGTGCCTGCCACCGCCTGCAATCGGGTCGGCTACCTTATACCAACTCTTGCGAAATTGAAATAACAAATGTTAGTATATTGTGAAGAGGTAGATACTTAGTCATGTGTATTAAAGTCATTTCTGCGCTAGATTTCCATGTACAAATGTCAAATATTTTAATGAGATAGCTTACTACTAGCATTGGATATTCATGAATGGTGGTTGCAGAGCTCTGTGGATAGCCAAGTGGTGCTACTTGGCACTTTTTTAAGGAATCTAATTTGCCCTAGTGACAAGACATCATATAAACTAAATTCAGACTTTAAAAAACCCTTCCGAGAGATCAAACCATCCAATTCGTGCATTTTAATATGGAGCCTATGTTTAATTGAGCAATAGTCCATATTAAACTGTTCGGCTTGAATGGTTCAAATGTTTTGATGGGCATACTTTTATCACTGATATGGGTCTAAATGATGTTCTACTACTTGGATTGGTCAAATATGTGCACCAGGTGGCATAAAAGGTACGGTGATGGGGGTTTTATCTATTGGCGTAGGTGATGACCTAATCGCCCTTAATCTGAATTTACGTGTTGGGTCCTACAGGGGCTTAACATCGGGATTACAATTTTTTATTTTAGGTAATCCACCAGCAAAATAGTTTAGGATAGTGTTATATGGAGGACAGATTTTATGCAGACAAAATGCAGGCGGCTAATGTTTCGTGACACAATTAGTTTCAAGTGTAGTGGGGCTTAATTAATGTAAGTCGGTGCAGTCAGTCACATCGCCCATGTCAGCCGTATGCACTTTGTCCTCAACAAATCTCTCCAATTTGTTTCTCCAATTTATTTTTGTTTTGGAGAGAGAGAGAGAGAGAGAGAGAGAAAACCACTATAAGGTAACACAATTACACAATCAACTGAAATTTATTCCAAGTGGGTGTTATGATTGTGTTTTTAACTTTGAAGAGGGTAAAAGCTTGAAAAGAAGAGTGAAAGGAGATTGGTCTCCTTTGTCTTCTTTTTGTTCTTTTCTATATTCCACCTTACTTTTAACGCGTCTTCTTTTTCATTTCAAGGATTAGGTGGGCTGTCCTCCATTGAAAACCCAAATAAAATTGAGTTGAGAAAAGTAAAGGTGTGAAATGACGGCATTAATCTCCCCTTACCCTTTTGATCAGTGAGGGGAGCCAAGGCATTTTTTACTAGAATCAATTCAAAGCCAAGGCCCAGAAATGGTCTGAAGAGGGGGTCATTGACCTGGATATAAGGGTCTCAATAGCGTAGGTGAATAAATGGGCTACGTGGGCTAGCCTGATGGGCTTCAAAATTGGGCACGGCACTGACTTTTAAGATCCGGTCCAACGGGCAGTAGAGTCATGACATCTAAGGCTCGGTTTGTACACCCCCTGACTTTTAAGCCACTTGGCACATGTTTTTATCGATCAAAGGCATCAAATTGGTTGTTCATATATTTAATTGAAATGGATCAAAAAATACAATCAATAAGAGATTTTGAATTGAAATGGATCAAAAAATACAATCAATAAGAGATTTGAACTGTCTCATATATGCACTCTAATAGGGATAGGGAGTGTATTTTTTTAACAGTCGATATTAAAGTGCACCTGATCCAATTGTTTTAATATTCGTTGGTCTGGTTGTTTGGCTGTGATATGTTTCAATGATGGGCTTACTAGCAAGGATCAAAATTTCGGATTTTGTTTCGGTTTTGGGCTGGACCAAAATTGAAATTTTGACTGAAATTTTAGATTTTCAGTCGAATTTTTTAGGACAGTCTGAAAATTTGGTCCCCCAATTATTTATTTATTTTTAACCCAAAAATTCGCTGAAAATGTGATTCTGGAACAGAAGAAGTTGAGAGCGGCTCCGTTTCATCTCACCATGTAATCGGTTAAGAGAGAGCATGCGGTTGCTTTGCACGGCTTTGCTGCCAGGCTGGAAAGCGCCCACGTGTCATAAAACGCTTTCCCTTGGATATGTTCATCACAGGTTTAAGGGATGCATATAACGCTACCCTTTGGGTAAAATGGGAGGTTTTTTTTTTAGGATCAATATTCGAAATTTATTTTGGCAAACTATGTTCTCGCGTCGGATGAGATGATGTAGGTCGCATTTTGTGTCGATATTCTACAAAATTGATTTTAAGATCATTTCTCACGTGTCACGGTCAGATTTATATTCAATGTGTCACATGTCCTAAAAATATGACATGTAAATCATATAACACAAATCACGCCCAAAGGAGATTTTAAGGCATTTATTGAGAATCTGTGATGAGTGGAATTTAAAACTAACCATTTGATGTGTACCATGATATCAATATCTATTTTTGTAAAAGATGGGATGAAATATGGCCTGCATCATCTATTATGATTGGAATCAACGGTTTTAAAGTGTTTTAGGGCGTGGCCACTTTTAGTAACCATGTGGGTGCGAATAGTGGCACTCTTTAGTTTTACTTTTTTTTCACATATCGGAAAGAGACGACTGCAATGGTGTCAGTCCAACTGCTAAACTTTCAAAGTTTATATGCCAAGAGATGGCTGCGGCATAAAGTGGGGAGCACCAAAAGAAGGATTTGGATTCGGTGTGGTGCACCAACACAATTTCGGCTAATTTTTCGTCAAAAACTTGCATAAGCCAATTATCGGCTTATAGTTTGCTTCTACGATTTTTTGGGCCAAAATTTGGGGATTCCGTTTCGGAGCCCACAGAATCCGACGCATTTCGGCTTTTGGCCAAAATCTTAAGATTTGGACCAAAATTTTAAATCATGGCTGCTAGTTGGGTATGTGCACCATGTGAGGTAAATATTTTCATCCATTAGCCTACTTGTTTACAAGTGGTCCAAAAGGTTATCACCCAACACTAGTTCGATGCATCAAGGTATTAAAATCGGTATCGGTTTACCCGAGGCCAATAAGTATAGGCAAAAAAAAAAAAAAAAAAAAATCTCGGTTGAAATCGAGATGTATCGGTGATACCGATATATATCGGACCGATACTTATCGGTTTGGCTGAAAATCGCTATGTATCGCTGATACATATCGGTATCGGCCGATTTTTGATACCTTGATATAGTGTGAAGGAGGAGTGGAGGGAATAGATATGTAACTTTTGACTTTTTACACACAAAATGACTCTAATGGAGACTCAAACTTGCATCTTCATGCTTGACAGCTTAAGCCTTTTGTCACTAAGCAATAGCCCCTAAGTTATAACATAACGATTGCCCCTAAATAATATCATAACGAGACTTTTTGTGGTTTGAAGTTTGAACTTTGAACCAATGTTTAAAGGGTGGCATTGCTTGCACCCGTTTTTATTGTGAAGAGCACGCACTCTTTTATAGAAAGAACTTTGAATCAGATGATGGAGATCAATTTTCGTCCCAATCTTTCACACAATAGATCTTTAAATCACGGCACACCTATAAGATGTTCACATGTTGATTCTATATGACACACATCCCCAAAATTAATTGTCTGATAGGTGCGTCCATATCACGGTCACTTTTGGGGATGTATGTCATGTGGAATCAACGTGTGACCGTTTGATAGATGCGCCATGATCTCAAGATTTGTTGTGTTGGAGATTGGGACAAAAAACGATCTCCATCATCTGATTCAAGGCAATCAACGATTTCTTCTTATAAAAGAGCTTGTGCTTTTCACAGAAAAAACACAGATGCAAACAATGCCACCCTCATTTAAAAAGGGGTCCATCGCCCTTTAAATTACTGCTTGTAGTACTCCCCTTCTATTAATTTGATATTTTTCTAGTAAAATAGTTTTACAAACATTTTTAGTCTATATAAAACTATATTGTAATTAAGATTATTTTTGATATTTTGTGATGGTGCATTTCATACTTAAGCCATTAATAAATGGGTGTGAATCAAGATGTCAATTCGGTATCGGTCCATGGAGGACTAATACGAATCAGCCGATACTAAGTTGTATCAGTGCCTTTAAAAAATAAAATTAATTGAAGAAAATAGAAATATTGGCTAATACCCATTACGTAGCGCCCGATATGGGTCCGTATCGGCCGATACCAATAGACAAGTTGATACCTGATACGTATCGGAGCCGATATGTATCGGTTGCTCAAAACCCGATACTTATCGGCCGATATTTGATAGGGTGTGATTTTTACCCCAAATTAGAAGTGAGTTGATTTAGGTACCACCTCATAGCTATGGGGTCATACTTGTATGGATGAAGAGGCAGATTGGCATGGTGGGCTGCTGGGTCCGTATGTCACTGATCATGCCCGGTCTATAGGTTTGGGCCCGATGGGCCAATTCTGGGTTGATTTCGATGACCACATTTTCTTGCTTTTTTTTTTTTTTTTTTTTTTTTTTTTAATAATGACCACATTTTCTTGCTAAAGAATGATAAAAATCAAAAGTTCACAAATATATTTAATTTAATTTAAGATCAATGGACAGTCACATTACATATAGAGCTATGAATACCTTAATTTTTGGCCACCTGACATTTTTTCTAGTGATCAAAATTATATATTGAGAGGTCATATATTGATGTGAAGTGGACTCAAGAATCACTGAATTTGAACCATCTGATCTATGCAATCTAACATGGACGATTGTCTATATTTTTCTCTCAATCAATATTGAAGTGAACTATTAGATGGTTCTCGTATTCTTGTAGGCAAGATTTTTTTTCACTGAGACATGTTCCAATAATGGAATGCTAGTTGAACTATTTGGATTGATTAACAACATGTGGCATATATTGCGAACTCCATTAATTTATATTTAATGTAAATAGATAACAATTTACAAATATTTAAGTGTCACCTCCTTTGTATAACCTTAGGTCCTTATGTTCTGATGCCAATTGAGATTATAATGTGAGTAGCTTTATTTGCACCCACTAAACCTCTAAAAGCACCCACATGCCAATACATCTAAGGGTATGGCTCGGTGGGCGCTTTTTAAAGTTTTGATTGGTGCAAATAGAGGTACCCTTCTAGTAGGGGACAATCCAACATCCGTTTTTCAAGGGTTTAGCACCTTCTATATCTACTATTTCATGGCTTTTAAGACCCCAAAAACTGTTAAGAGGTCAAGCTTTTCACGAAGTCAATTCTGGTAGAAGACTCAATGCCAATTATTTTTTGCGGGATTAAATCCTCTGAAGCATCTCAAAATTACAGAACCCCTTTAGCTGTTGAATCCTACCAAAAGCTGACTTTCTCAGATTTCAAAGCCCCTAAAGTCGATGTGGAGGTGATTTTGAGCATCTACTTGGGAGATCAATTTCTTTTTCGTTTTTGCAAACTATGAAGGAGTTGAAAAATTAAAAAGGATTGCTCATTGCAGGCAAAAAGCAGCTCTCTACTCATGTACAGAGCACTTTAGTGTGGGACTGTGCTTGATTTTAGGTGCTCTTAGCTCTTTCGGAGAGTGAAATAGCTGAATTTGGGTCTCTTTAAAAGAGCAATTTAAAGATGCTCTTTTACTGGGGCTGCTCTGTCTCCAAAGAGCAATCCCAAACACAGCCTAAAACTACCATTCTCTTCATTCTGCAGCACCCTCTGATCAACATTAGATGGTGCTCAATCTCACCTCATGCAGATCTCTTTTCAGTATTACGCACCCACTGAACATCATTCATTCTTCATTGTAACTTCAAAACCCAAAACCCTAAAACTCAAAATTTTGAACGAGTTTCCATACATTAGTCGTTGCATTGCCGATTGGTTGGATCCCACCCTCTGTAAGAGCAAAAAGAGCACACCATCATGGTACTCAGCACCATCTTATCACAACTATTTTACCAATATAAGAAACCCTATTCTACCTCAGAGAATTCCCATTAGATGCCACCAATTTCTCTATGAATGATATGCCTTGGCTCCCTATAAGCAATCAAACCATCTTACTAAGCTGCAAAATTCAATGGCTAAGTCAGTGACCTGTCAAGTCAACTTGTCCGACCAGTCACTAAGCTTGGCAAGAACTCGGCGAGACCAAAGTTACCTCATTCGCCCAAACCCATGCAAACCATGAACCAGTACGCAAGAAACCAATTTACAGTTTGGCTCGGCTTGATGCGAACCAGTTCATGGTCCAGTACACCCTGTTTTTCTTTCAAATATTTGTTGAAGATAAGATTTGAACCCTAAGCTGGAGACTTAACCAACAAACTATAAACAAAGAACCTGACTCTCCTAGCCGTCATTTTAACACCAAATTGGTGTTTAAATGATCTTACACCATCCATGCTTTAAGATGTGGGAATTATAAACAAAAAAAATGCTTTAAGATGTGGGTGATCCGTAGAGTCAAAGTGATAGATCATAGATTGAAGTACGAAAGGTCCAAAAATGGGGTTTGAGGGAGATTTAAACCATCAGGTCAGCGCCATTGGTTTTAGTTGTAATGGGTGATATTAAAGTTCACCAATGAGATGTTTTTACATCCACTTATAGGGATGCTTCTTTGGGCTGAGACCTGTTTGAATGGTAGATTGTCACTTGCACAATTTAGATTGATCACAGATGTGCGCCACCACATGATATAATGATAAATCACACTTCAATGGTGTGAGAAAATAAAAAGTCTAATTTTAATAGCGGAAAATCATTTAAACACCATTTAGGTCAGGAGCCATTAACCCATAAAGAAATCATTTCTTATAAATATTTAATATTTTCCTTTGAAACTCACCCTCGTACACTAAGCGAAAGACCTAACCATCCAACTCAATTGAGCTGCAGCCCGCTTCCTTCTTCATCACCTCTTCCTCTACATTTGGTAATCGTACGGCGTCGTCCCCCCTTATCGCCATGGCATAAGTACTCGATAGAAGGATTGAATCTGTCGGGTGATTAGCATCCAATTCCATCAACGACCTTTTCGCCACTTCACCCAATGCAACATTTCCATGGATCCTACAAGCCGAGAGCAACGCTCTCCATGCAGTCACGTCCCTATCGAGCGGAAAACTTCTGACCATTCTATGGGCTTCTTCTAACAAGCCTGCACGTCCGAACAGATCGACCATACATCCATAATGTTCGATCTTGGGTGTTAATCTGTATTCACTACTCATCCTATCGAAACATTTTCTTCCCTCTAGTACTCTCCCTCCATGACTACAAGCATTCAAAACTGCAAGAAATGTCACTTCATTGGGCCTCAACCCCTGCTCCTCCATCTTATAGAAAAGCTTAATAGCATTTTCTCCCTGCCCATTGACTCCGAAACCATCAATCATTGCCGTCCAAGACATCACATCTTTACTAGCTATCCAATCAAAAACTTCAAGTGCTTCGTCGATAGACCCACATTTCGAATACATGCCTATAAGAGCTGTTCCAAGAACAACATCCAACTCTAGAAGTTCCTCTTTGAGATACTCGTGAACGCATTGACCGATTCCTAGAGCGCCCGATGAAGCACAAGCAGAAAGCAATCCAGCCAATGTAGCCGAATTTGGTTTCATTCGGTCTGATTTCATTAGCCTTAATAAAGCATAGGCTTCGTCAAGAAGACCACCTTTTGCATACCCATCTATGATGCAATTCCACAAAACGATATCTCTGTTTCGCATATGATCAAACAGTTTTTGTGCAGAATTCATACATTTGAATTTAGCATACATAGAAATAATTGTGGTCATTACATTCAAATCCGAACAAAAACCGCTCTTTATGCAATAACTATGGAGAGATTCACCTCCTCGAAAATCCCTCACATGGCAAGGAGCCGATAAAACGATCACCGCTGTGGCGATGCTGATTTCGATACCACATATAAGCATTTGTCTGAAAAGTTCTACCACCATATCAAACCGAGAATTCTGGAGATACCCACCCATCAAAATATTCCAAGAAATTGTATCTCTTGTATGAGGCGTTTCATCAAACAGTTGATGAGCTTCTTCAATTCTTCCACAAACACAGTAAAAGTGTAAAACGGCGTTCCTAATATTTACAAAAAACTCGAATCCGGACCCAATAACAATCCCATGAACGCATTTCCCGAACCCGATAACGAATTCCCGAGAGCAGGCTTTGAGAGTAGAGATGAAAGAGAACTGGTCTAACCAAATTCCTTGAGCTCTTACCAAATTAAAGAGCAAAAGAGCTTCTTTTGAATTTGGGCTTATAGAATAGCCTCTGATCATGGTGTTAAACATGAATAAATTTGGGTTTTGGATTCGATCGAAGATCGAGCGAGCATAGTCTATGTCTTTGATGGATGATGCGAGAAGCTTGCTGAGGTTGAAGGTGATGAGATCGAGCCCAGTTTTGATCATTTGGGCGTGGATTTGATAGATTTGAGAGGGTTGAGTACATGATTTCAGTAAAGGAATAAGCTTTTTCTTGTAGTTCGGAGTGATTTGCAACAAGTATTCTTGGGTTTGAATTGTGGCGCGAAATTTAAATCTTCTATGAGAGCGGAAACTAACCGTTGGTATCATTAGTATACAAGTTCTGCTTGCAGAACCAATAGATCGTAGATATGTGGGATGCTGACGTGGACATTGTAGTCCATTAAATGATGTTAAACTATGATTTTCACAGGCTTTCAAGGACTCTGAAAGCTGGACAAATCAGGTTTTCTTTTTTTTTAAAGACAATCAGGAGACGAACAACCAAGATGGCGTTATAGGATGTGCAGCCGTGCAGGTATGCAAGGCCTGTGGACCAAGGATCAAAATATCAGTTTCAGTATCGGTTTCGGGCATGACCAAAATAAAAAATTTGACCGAAATTTCAGTGTCAATTTTTTTTTTTTTAAAAGACAAAATGATCTTAAAAATATCGAACAATAATTTGAACTTCCAATGTTTTGGCCTGACCAAAACGATAAGTTAGTATTATTGTTTCAGTGCCAACCGAATATGGCATGCCTGAACCGCGCACCATACACAGTTACATATTTGTTTGGGACCTATATTTTCTCTTTCTAAATGATTGATTCACTTAGTTCGTTGATTGGATCAGTAAGGCTCCAATTTGCTATTTTTAAATGAATCCAATTCGCTCGGGAAGGATGAGTTTTAAAATTATTGGTTAATTACATAAAATCTTAAGTTCAAATCATCCTTTTACGCTTTTAAAAATTTTAATGAATCCAATTTACATGAATTAATTCAACAATTTGCTTGTTATGTCAAATTCGATTTGTTGTATTCAATTCGGATTTGCTGGGTTTTTGAGCGAATTAAGTAACATATGCTTCTTTCATTAGACAATTTTGTTTAAGAGTCGGTATTATGTACTTGACCGTTTGACCCAAGCGCCGAGGCATAAGGAACTGAGGTCACTTTTATGGATGCATGCCCTATAGAACGATTATGCGTTCGATGTGATTTGACGCTCATGATCTCAAGATCTATGATGTAAAAAATTGGAATAAAAGATGATTATATCCTCTCATGATCTTAAGATCTATGATGCAAAAGATTGGAACAAAAGATGATCTCTATCGTCTTGTTCAAAGCAGTCAAAGGTCATCTAAAATTAAAAGTCATCATCTTCATCATCATCACAATCTTATCCCCTCTAAAATTAAGAGGATCGCAATTAGATACGTGATTTTAAATATCGGCTATATCCGATACATATTGGCAAATTTGCATCGGATTAGGGCCCTTCCGATACGATCTGTAACTCTGATACGCATGGCCGGCCCTGGACCAAGGCCAGCAAGGCGAGAGCCTCCAGCCCCCGATTTTTAGGGGCCCCCAAATGATATCTGCCCATTAAAAAATAGGGTTTTATAAAAAAAAAAATAATAAATTTTCTATAAAGCTAAAGGGCCCCCAATTTGGTTACCTTACAGTGTCTCTCTCTCCACAGCTCCACCATCCAACACCTCTCTGACACTCTCTCTAGACGTGAGATTTGAGAAGAAGTTAATAGGGTGGGTTACCTTGTTGGGCATACACCCACATCCATAGTTAGTGACATATTTATATATCTTTATATAATTGTATCTGTTTTTGAAATCTATTTCTGTAACCAGGGCCCCTGGGCCAAGGCCCAAGAGGCGGCTACCTCATGGGTCCCCAAGTTAGGTACAGTTGCTTCATATAATTTATAATTTATAATGTACAATAACATTATATTCATCTAATTGTGTTCGAGTGGGTTGTGGATTCAACTCTTCTCGGGTCCCATATTTACATTTTTTTTAATAAGTCATGGATCGGGTCTCGGCCGGGTCGGTGCAGGTCATTGGTCGGGTCACTGGCCTTATTGAGGCAAGCCGACCATATGTATTGACCCAGTAGATTCTCTGACCCAATTTTGACTGAACCAAATTTGTTTGACCAAATCCTTTATATATGAAGAACCTCTAAACGCGCCTATGCATTCTCCGAAAGTGCCCACCTCCCAGACCCTTTGAAAACCGTTGATTCCTTTGAATGAGATGATGAAAATGATTTTTCATACCTATCTCTTACAAAATAGAGCTTTAGACTATGGCCCACCTATCAAATGATCAATTTTTTATTTCATGTGTCACAAATCTCCAAAAAATGCCCTTAAATCATATGGCACACTTTACGCTCAAATGTGATTTTATGGCCATTTTTTGGGATCTATGACAAGTTGAATCACAAACCGACAGTTTGATGGGTGCACCATAATCTCAATATCTATTGAGTGAAAGATATGGGTGAAAAACGATCTCCGTCATATGATTAGAAGGATTTAATGATTTGATTTAAGCCGCTCCCTTATGCTCCCACATATATATGTGTGTATATATATGTGGGAGCTAGTTCTGTCCTCGTGGGGACTAATGTCGCTTCCAAAATATTATTTGGGTGCGATGGGGAGGAGGACAGAACTAGCTCCCACATATATATACACACACATTTTTATTATTAAATGATCATAACTTAAAATAGCGATTTTAGGCTTGTTAGAGTTTCATTTTTTGCAAATGACCTATCAATTTTGATCTATTCGACGAGACTTATCTAATGAACCTATTTTTAAAAAAAATTGAGATTGTTAAAATGCTAAAAAATTGCAGTGAAAGATTCAATGGCAATTAAAATAATAAAAATTGTTAAAATGTTAATGGTTGGGTTACTCCAACCGTATGGTACGTTCTACTATATTTTTTTCTCATTTTGGTGTTGTATTTTCTTTAATATATACTTTCGTTAATTTATTAGTTACATTTCAAATTATAAACAATAGAATGGAACATTGAGATATTTGTAATATAAAAGCACTATCTAAAAGCATTGAGAATTATTTTATTTGTCAAGAAAAAAAATTGTGAATTTTTTTTAAAAATTAATATGTAAGAGGGGCCCCATTTTCTGAACTCGCATTGGGCCCCTAAAATCTCAGGGTCGGCCCTGCTGATATGATACATGGTTAAATATTGTATTAGTCAAATATCGGTCAATATTGGCCCATATTTGATCATATTGGCCAATATATATCCAATATGAATCGAGCATGGTATCAAAAATGCCCGTTGTGTAAAAGAAATTTAATTGTTTAAATTATTTATATATTTTGATACAAGTGGCACATAAAGATTATCAATTGATACGTAAACAGGGTTCAACCCAAACTTCACCATCAATTGATACGTAAATAGGGTTCAACCCAAACTTCACACTTGGCCAAGGTTATATATATCTATATTTTTATATAGCAAAAAAAGCTTTACATTCCTTATTTTCGTTCTATCAAATGAAGACAAAACAGCAAAACCCATACGTCTTACTATTTTCTGAATCAGAGAGAGAGAGACGGGTAATAGCGTTTTCGAAGATCTTCATACTCTCGATCGTCTTATCGCTCTTATTGGTACCAATCAAAACTAATGAACCGATCGATGAGTCAAATTTTGAATCGGAGATCTCTTATTCATCTCTGAAGATCGAGTTGAATCAACTCACGTCCAAGATCTCTATCTTAGGTCAGTTCTAATATTTGTTCTTAAACTTTTGTGGATTTTTCTTTTCTTTCTCTTTAATTCATTAAGGTTTTGTTTAATTGATTGTTTTTTGTGTGGGGGGGCTTGTTTCTAGAATTACTTTTATTTGATTGGAGTTTTATTTTTTAAAATTTAGGTTTTAATGCCCTTTTGTTAGGGTTTTATTTTTTGCTTCTATTTTGTTAGAGCTTTTTTAGAGTTTTTGGGTCCTTACATTTAATCATTTAGAATGAGTTTTTTTTTTTTTTTTTGGTTAGGGTGTTTTTTTGGTGCTTAATTTAATTATTATTATTATTCTTTAAAACCAATATTTGTAATTTATTTGGTGAGGTTTTCATTTTTTTCTTCAAAAAATAAGCCTAAAAAAATAACCTTTAAAGATGAGAAGCTAACTTTTGTTTCATGGATTGATAGAGGTGAATGCTGCCATAAAATTAGGGTTTTCGAGTACGAGGATGATTGCAGATCTTTGCTTTGGCTTTCTTAGATCCAGATCTCTATCAGTCTTCTTCAATATCTTTGACAGGTCTGTAATATTCTTTTATTTTTTAGCTTTCAATAACACCTTTTAGAAGTTTATTACTTGTTCTTCATTCACGTTCTGCCTTTTCTTTTCACTTTTTTTTCTCCAAATTTTATGAACTTAGTCTAATTCGATGATTTTGAACCTTTAACGATGAGCGGCTAACTTTTGTTTCATGGATTGATAGAGTGATACTACTTTAATTTCCCACAAAATTGAGACCTTTTTCGCTTATAAGCTCTAATTTTATATCTAATAGAGAGATTATAAATGAGATTTAGGGGTTTTTCTAACTTCGATTGTTTAAAAAGAAAAAAAATAGAGGCCAAAGACAGAAATCTGAAATTTTCTTTTGGGTTTCTATTTGTAGCATATTTTGATGGAATTAACAACTTGCTTGGGCGATGATCAACAAATAACCAGGCAACTAAAAACACCCACAAGGGCTAGAATAACACAGTGGCAAAACAGTCTTCATTCTCTTTAAATTCTCCATAGCATACCAAAAGTTAAAGAAAAACTATGCATCTTTAAATAAGCTTAACTAATCATTACACATCTTTAAATAAGCTTAACTAACCTATATGGGCTTTCTAATGAAAGTAGTATACTAATTTTTTTTGTTTCTATTGTATATTAGCTGTTCATAGAAACATATAAAACTTATTCTAACTTGGACGCCCAAAAGAGATGAGAAGGGGTTTAACTCATAAATCTCTTCCTATACTGTTATTTTTTGTTATTTCAGCAACCAACCACATAAGTCATCTCTTTTTCTATATTCTATTTCATCAACCAATCAACTAACACAATTACTTTCTCATTATCTCCAACTAATTGCTAGTCAGCATGAATTCTCTCTTTTTGCTTCAATCTCTAGCCAATTTTATAACAACATTTCATTCTATTTTAAGTTGCAGCCAATTGCATTAGAAACTAAAATTAGGTCTCAACTATTCTTGCATGTGAATCATGTGAGGCATGATTCACTAAAATTCTCACATGAGACTTAATGGGTCACATAGAGGTTCATCTTCATTGATTTTTAGCTTATAATCAGGCCGCTCAGCCCATTTGTCATGCCTTATTATATTATAAGGCTGTAACAGACAATGTCACCAAATTTGGCAAATTTTATCGAATATTTGATAAAATTTTCTAAATTGTCACTTTCTAGTACAAACCACCGAATATCTATAGATTCGGTGAATAACCAAATAAGCCGTAGATCAGCGAATATTCTTATTCGCCGAATTTGAGGGATACCGTTGAAAAGCTGAAGGAGCGGTATTTGTTTCTTTCCTTACTCGAAAGCAGATTACTTATTAATATTTCTTTTATCACATCAAGTAATGTCCTACCATCTAAATTTAATTCACGTCATATCTGTTCTTGGAAAGCAACCCAAAATGTAAGTAAACTATGCGGTATAAGGCATGTGTATCATTAATGCGTGTGTATATATATATATATAAAGACTGCTCATTTTGATGAATAGTAGCATGAAATAATTAAAATTATATTTTCTGTTATTTTCACGGAAAAGTATTAATTATTGAGAAACTGAGATCCTTCCAATGGAACCGTCTACTTTCCAAAATTTACTCTCTCCCTCCTTGGGCGTGTACACCCATGTTCTCCAATCCCCAATTTGATGAGAAATATTTTTAATCTATTGGTGTGAGGAGCTTCCTTTTTTGCTTAAATGTACATATATATGAGCGATTCATGAGTTCAAGTTTCCCTCGAAAAATTGATATATATATATATATATATATATATATATATATATATATATATATATATATATAGAACAGAATAAAGTTGTAATTTTCCGAGACTGAAGCTGATTCAACATTGGGTTCTTATTTATTTTTTTATTTTTACATAAGGGTTTGTAGGACTTTTATGATTTTCTATTTTATTTTAAATATTGTAGATGATTATGTAATTGATTTTTATTTTTTTGTCTTAACAGTTCTATGTGTTAGTATGTTAAAGTTTTTATTGTAACATATGGTTTGATATTCAATTTTTTTTTTCCTTACTCTGTGACACAAAAGATCAAGTCAAGGAATGATTTTTTTTTTCTATTTTAGAAATTTGGTTTCATATATTTTGGTCTAAAAGCTCTTGCAAAATGAACACTAGAAATTTTTCCTTTTAACTTTCTCAATATTGTCCATGTTACCTAGAAATTAGTAGTTTTATATGAAGAAAAATGATTGTTCAGATTTTTATTTGACAAAAAGAATTATTAGAAGGTGGTGCTTTGAGTCTAAGGTTCATGTGAATTTATTATACTTACTATACCTAAAAAAATGTCGGGCTATTTATTTGCTCATGAAAATATGTACAATTATTTTCTTTCCCTCTTGGATTAGTTATGACTTACTAATATATATATATTTCATATTTTCTTTGTTTTCGTTTTTTCATGAATTACTGACTGTTAATGTCGTTACTTGCTTAAACAATGCATTTGAAGCCTTTAGGGCTGTCAACGGGTTTTGAGCCAACTTTCGGGTCAGGTCGGGTTGACCTGACCCGATTTTTTATTTTATGTACAGAAAACATGAAAAATAGGAGAGTTTACCGGATCAGTTTTCAGGTCGGGTGTCAGGTTGGCACGGGTCGAGTATATGCCACTTTCCCATTCGGCAGCCAAAATTTGAGTCCGTTGACAGCCCTATATATGCTGCATATCTTTTGATCAATCCAAGTACTTCACCCATGGATCAAAACTTCAGCCGAAATCTTAAGATTTCAGCCGAAACGAATCGGTTCCGGGCATGCTCGAAATGAAATCAAAAATTTCGGCCAGATTTATATGGGCGTCAAAATTTCGGTTTTCAGTTTCAGTTTCAGTCTTGCCCGAAACTGAAATCGAAATCAAAATCCAACCCGATATTTTGATCCTTGACTTCACCTAATAGATCAGCATTGGCATATGTGGACTGAAAAATATCAGCCAGTGTACCTTATCCAATGTTCAAACTTTATATTGGGAACACCCGCCAACACAGAATACTAAGTTTATGAAGAGCCTGTTATCTCCCATCAATCGTGGAAAAAGATAACTTCTTCATATATGAGGGTCCATAAATATGTGAAAATCATCTTTTTGACAAGATTCAACAGCTAAAGGGCTCTTCAAGTTTCCTATCTGATTGCAGCCATGTCCCGTCTACTTGGGATCAGCTTTATGAATCATATTTATCTGACTCTGCAACTTTGCAATCCTTGATGGCACTTCCCACTATTTCCTTCTAAGTCTTCTTCCATCTTACTTATTTTGCTACTTCCTTGTTTTTGGAGTGCCTCAATCTTTCATATAGGGTATGCTTATGGTCTTTACTGGACATGTCTAAATCACTTAACCACCTCAAGCGACATTCTATTATTTAATTTTTTATCTTATATAAATTATGCGAAAAAAAATCAGGCATGCACTTAATAGTTTATTCCCAAAATTATCAATCAAACCCCTTACATAACTTTCATGCCCTTTAATTTTGACAATAATAATAGGTGTCATTGGTGTGATTAGTTTGATTTCAATTTGAGGCATTGAAAGGGTCCCCTGTATGCTAGTGCGGATTTATCAAATTTAGGGTGAAATTGATTTGTCAATTCCAATTTTTTTTCTGTTTGGTTGAGTTCTAAAGATGTTATACTTGAAATCAAGTGGGCCCCACTAGCAGTATTTATATTTTAATACTAAATTCACTTCTACTGTCGAATCATTTCTAATTGCACCCACTAATAATTCTGAATTGGCTCTTGTGGACTTACCTCTACTGGGTGTCCGCTACACTTGGTCCAATTTGCAACAATCGCTTTCTTTTAGCCGTCTCGACCGCTTTTTAGTGTCGACTGATTGGTTAAAATGTTTTCCTCACACGACGCTTCAAGGTCTGATCAGAGTAGTCTCTAATCATAGGCCTCTCCTGCTTGAAACAGAGAGTTTTCGGTTAACACACGAATGGATAGCGACTATCCTTGACCGTCTTAAGGAGCTTGACCGCGTCAAGGAGGAAAGGATTTTGATGGAGTCCGAATGTGCCGAAAAATTGAATCTAAAGATGAGATTTAGTGAGAAAAGCTTTCAAGAAGAGATGACTTGGAAACAAAAATCTAAAGTCCATTTGTTAAAGGTTAGGGATAACAATGCAAAGTACTTTCATATGGTCGCAAATGTCAAGTCCAAGAAGAAGATCCTCACTAGAATTGTGGTGAATGGGGTTGAATTCACGAAATCGGAGCAGATTAGAGCGCAAATAGCTGACTTTTATTGTAATATGTTATAATATGAGGGCTGGAATAGAACCTCAGTTAGATGGCGCCTCTCCTTCCCCACTATTAGCCAGGTTGATAGAGAGGGGATGGAAAGGACATTCACGGAAACAAAAATTTGGGATACTATTAAACGAAGCAAGAAAAATAAGTCGTCGAGGCCTAATGATTTTAACATGGAATTTTTCACTATCTTCTGGCCGTGCTTAAAGTCCGACATGCTGGATTTTTTTAGTGAGTTTCATTCAAGGGTTGTGATAGACAGAACTCTAAGCACGACCTTCATCACTCTCATTCCAAAGATTGAAGGGGCATCCAATATTCGAGACTTTTGTCCAGTAAGTCTCATTAACTGCTTGTACAAAATTCTCGTGAAGGTACTCGCTAACCACCTAAAGTTGGTCTTACGCTCAGTTGTTTCTGAAACTCAAGGAGCCTTTATTAAGGAGCGTCAACTAATCGATATGACAGTTATTGCGAATGAGATGGTGCACTCGGCAGCCTTTTCCCATGCGTCGTCTTTTGTTTGGAAAGTTGACATGGAGAAGGCTTACGATCGGGTCAACTGGGAGTGCCTTAACTACATGCTGAAACGTTTCAATTTTGGAGATACATGGAGAAAGTGGATGAGAGCTTGTGTCGAATCTCCCTGATTCTCGGTGATAGTCAATGGTACCCCTGCGGGGTATTTCAAAAGTTCACGGGGCTTGAGGCAAGGTGATCGTCTATCTCCTCTCCTCTTCAATCTGATTGGGGAAGCTTTGGGGACCATCATTATCAAAGCTCAAGCTTTGAATAGAATCTCGGGTATTTCCGTGGGGAGGAATGTTCTCGCGATGACAAATCTCCAATATGTCGATGATACTATTTTCTTTAGTATAGCTGATCATGATGAAATCTCGGCTTTTGCTAATGACAGAAGGTCAACTTCATGAAATCCACTCTCTGGTATTAATCTTGAACCAGGGGCTGTTGAGGAACTGGCTACTAGGACTTCATGTTCTGTTTCAGCTCTACCTATCGTTTATCTGGGCCTTCCGTTTGGGACCGGGAAGCCGAAGGCTAGGGATTGGGAGGATGTCATCCAGAGAATTCAAAAGAAGCTGGCAGCAGGGAAGGGAAAGTTCCTAAGCTTGGGGGGGCGTCTCCAATTATTGAACTCAGTTCTCTTTAGCTAGCCGATTTTCATGTCAATGTTCAAATGCCCAATGGCAGTCATCCATGCCCTCAAGAAAATCGAAAGAGATTTTTTGTGGGATGACGTGAATGGAGACAAAAAATATCATCTTGTAGCTTGGGAGGTGTGCCAACTGCCTAAGGTTTTCGGAGGTCTAGGCATATGAAATCTGAATCATGCCAATATTGCGCTTCTTGGCAAATGATTATGGCGGGCGGCGAGCGAAACGGAGCAACATAGGCTATGGAAGGTTGTTCTCGATCAGAAATATGACAGTTTGGCGGGCTCTTGGGAGATCAATATTAACCGAAACAGAAACTGCTCTATTTGGTGGAAAGACATCAGTTCGATCTGGAGGGATTACTCTAGATGGGTCTGTTTCAGCTGGGGAGACGGTTCCCGAATTTCCATTCGAGAAGACCCATGGCTACTCTTACACCCCTTAAAACTGCTATACCTTCGATTTTTAGAGTCTCGGCGAAGACCCAGGGTCTAATTACTGATTTCTTATCTCTGAATGATAGTACTCCAGTCTGGGAGGTTATCACGAGAAGGGATTTGAGGGAGGAGGTAGTCCACTACCTTGGGTTGATGGCAGAGTTGTCCAAATCTTCCCTAAATCGATAGCGGCGGGACTCAAGGATTTGGTTGGGCAGCAAAAACGGGAACTTCTCAGTCAAATCCTTTTACCAGGTCCTCTTGTGCAGACCATGAATCAAAGCCACATGCTTCTTCATTTGGAAGACCCCAATCCCCCCATAGTCTGTTTCTTTGTCTTGACCGCGTTGCGAGGGCGCATCTTGACTATGATTCAACTGATTTCTTGTAGTAAAATTCTTCGAAACAGATGTCACATATGCCTGCGGATGGAAGAATCTATTTCACTTGTTTCTATATTGTTGGGTCGCTTCTAGGATCTGAGGCGCAATCATAAATTCTTTCGATCTCAGCTAGGTAATCCCGAAAAACCTCTCTGATTTTATGATTGCCTGAAATGAGATAAGCTAAAGTGGTCAGATTGGTGCGTTTTGAAGGGTGGGGCCCTACACAATCCTATGAAGCATTTGGCTGGAACAAAATGCTAGTCTTTTGTCGCAAACGCCACCCCATCGGTGCCATTCTAAGTCACACTAAAGATTTGATGTGCCACTGAATTCTGCTAGACAAATATGGGGGACAAGGGTTAGGAGACCTATACATGTAACGCTCATTTTCTTTCTCAGCCAGTGGGATGAGAAGGGGGTTTCAGGATTTAGCCGGGTTGGGATTTTTGTTTTTGTTTTGTTCTATCTATTTTTATTTCTTTTTTCCCGTCTTTCGGCGATTTTTTCTGTTTTGTAATCTCCAGCTTCTCGTTGTTTATTATGGAATGGCATCTCTCTTTACCAATAAAAAAAAAAAAAAAAAATTCCTGAATTGGTAATTTCATCCTCTTAATGAGGTTTAACATTTTAAGACCTGAGGCTTAAATGATCTTACACCATTAATGATTTAAATGGTTTTACTTTGTTAGCCTTGTAGTTCTCTGTGATGAGGTTATATTAGGTACACGGGCCATATACTACCGGGCAAAATCTCAGTCCACCTGCATGAATACACCTCCGAACGCACGCATCACTATCATCTGTGAAATCCATGCAAGTACAATTTCGATCATATAGATGGACTAAAATTGATCCGCATACGTCAAGCATTACACAGCCGTGGATCTAATTTAAACTCCTCTCTGATTGCCGCTGGGCCAAGTTCATGCCTTGGGCTGAGTTTGACCCTAAATTTTCAGCCCCTTATTAATAAATGGGCCAGGACTTGGTCTAAAGCTGACCCCCATTTTGCCGTAAAGCTCGCGAAGCAACCCGGCCAACCTGAGGCCTGAAGCTGATATGTAGACATGATTATTAAACCCTATAACTCCAAACCATAAACCATAATAAATTCATGAAGTTCAGATTTTAAGTTTTATGATTAATAAGCACATTGTAACAAGTGTAAATAAGGAACAAGTGTGCCATATACAGCTAAGGAAAAGCAAACTCCTACCTCCTTTTGTAAGGGGTGGGATTGCTGCCCACTGATCTCTTCTCCTCCCTAAAAGGTTGTGTAGATGAATCTGATAGCATCGCAACCTTCGGAACGCTGCCTTTCCCTCTTCTGGCATTCGGACCAATCTCTTCTATCATGTATTTCCAACCATCGATGGGTCTCCTCCGACTAAATATGTGAGATTTGATGAAGCTAGCAATCTGCATCCCATTTTTCAAACCTTATAAAATATATAATCCCATTCATAAATAAGAAAAGAAAAGAAAAAAAACAAGCTGTAATCCCATTAACAATAGTAGTCTTCCACATTCCCACATGGAATGTGTGGAATGTTTCTTTCAATCCATAAATCCTGAAAATGGAGACCAAGTCCCCAACTCCATGTCTAAGCTTGAATTCAACACTGGGATTCATAAAGTCAACAATTCCATGATTCCATGGTGAGTGATCTATCACCTAGGGTAGGTTCTGTGGAAAATGGTATGGTCACTTATCTGCAATTTATCAGGTCCATCGTGAAAAAATACAGCGTTTTTTTGAAAAAATGAACCACAATGTACTAAACACGTATGATATCCTTATTTTTTAATAAAACGTGTATAATAGGTGTATTGCATGTATTGAATGCTTTTTCTCGTATTTAAAAAAAACTGTTTTAAAACTTAAAAAAAAATTTAAATATTATCTTCTTTTTTCCCAATTTTTTTTGTCTTCCGTATTTTACAGTTTTTTTACCTTTTCAATTTTTTCCCATATTCCCATACCTATATTTTGTCACTTCGATCAGGTCCTTATTCTAATGTGATAACCGGTGGATAAGGAAGAGAGAAATCCTAAAAAACCGCTTAAGTTCATTCAACTCACTTATCTCCGAAGAGAAACAAATCTCTGTCAAGCCCTACACATATCAATCTTACTCTCTAACCCCACCTGCTTTCTACGTTTTCTTTCAGACCAAATTTTTGGCGGGGCTTGCAGCATTTGCTTTGTCAGCCACATCGCAGCCTTTACGCCAATGTTTTTGGCTTTCTCTTTTGTATCGTGTAGTGTCTTTCTTTTCCAGCGTCTCGCTGGCTTTTTAATCTACTCTCTTACCGATCAAAAAATAATAATAATGATAACTAAATATATCAAAAAAAAAAACCAGTAGTATTGCTACTTGTAGATCTGACAACAGAGACACTAAACACAAGTTTTTGGCCCATTCTGTGTAGTCCCAGGATAACTAAGTCCTTCACACAGCCAATGTTTCAATCCGCTATCCCTATGGTGGACGAAGTTGTTCCAATTCTCGTAGCATCTCCTCCACTGATGAAGCCGAACAACTGGGCGAGGCTAGGCACCACCATCAGAGATCATCGGTAATCAAAATTATCGTCGCCTTTTGTGTCATACTTCCTATGAAAAAAATTCTTATTGCGTTTGCAGAAAGGGAAACCTGACCACTCAGCCAAGACTTTAGCGCAAGATTCCCTACAGATAGATCCATCTCAAAACCTGTTGGCGTGTGTATAGGAATTATCATTTAGCTAGTGTGTGAGTGTTTCTTATGTTTTGAGTTTATATGTATGCGGGTGTGTTAGTATATTTGAGGATGTCAAATAACACTTTGTAAGTGATTATATATGAATGAAAAAAGGGTATATGGATTTTTATCACGACCCTATTTTCTCCCATCTCTTTCTTTCTTTTCTCCTTCTCCTTCTTTCTCTAATCTCCACTAACCCTAAGCGTCACTAAAACTACCTAAACGACTCAGTAACGACGCCCATATTTGTTTCACAAATAGGCAAGTAAGGAATAGATGCTCGATGGTTTTCTCCTCTTCGAAAAAACACACATCTTTTTTTTTTGGATCAATAAAGGCGCAATCTATTAAAAAACAATGAGCCGTTGGTCGAATACAATAGAGGGGTCAGACCGACCAAAAAAGAGACTACAGGAGAAAAAAAAAAAAAAAAAAGGAAAAAGGGACAGCCCCGCCTGGTCCCAGTGGAGGGCTTCCCCCACCCTCCTCGTTGTCCAGAACCACCCATGCGAACATAAAGTCGCGCACATTCTTCAAAATCATCCTGATCAGAAGGTGCTTCTGCCGAAAGATACGAGCAGTTCTCTCCAACCAGATGCTCCACACCAACGCAAAAACCCCAACCTCCAGAAAGCTCCCAACTAACCCTCGACTCCCACCCCTAACCAAGTAAGAAACTGCTGGGAAATGGCTGACAGGCAGGCCCATTGCATGTCAAACAAATTAAGAATTACTCCCCAAATCTTATGGACCGTCAAACAGTGTAGAAAAGGCCGATACATTTTCTTCCGATTGGAGGCACATGGGACACACATTTTGAATGTCTTTCCCCCTTCGGATCAACTGGTCCCTAGTGAGAATCTTCTCCTTGAGCAGGAGCCAAGCAAAAAAAATTATCTTCGGGGAGGGGCAGCTGCCTTCCATACAGCAGCCCACTCGCACCTAATCAGAGGCTGAAAAGATAACATCCGATAGTAAGACCTGGTGTTGAACACTCCTTTCTTGTTCGACATCCATAACCTGGCATTTGCACAAGTCTGATTTCTGATAGCTCCGTACAGCGTCTGAAGTAGACGAAGAAAAAAGCCCTCCTCCTCTCACAACAGCAGCCTGGTGTTCACCTCCCAGACTAACCCCCCTTGGGACTCCAAAAAAAGGCTTGTGACGTCTCCGAGAGAATCGGAAGCAATTCTGAAAATGGATGGAAATAAGTCTTTGAGCGGTGCACTCTCCACCCAAGGATCCTCCCAGAATCAGATGTGAGTGCCATCTCCCCAGCTGAAACGTACCCATCGAGAGAAGAGGTTCCAAGTCCCACATATGGCCTTCCACCAAGCAGACAGTTGTATATTAGCTACCACATTAATTCCCCAGTTGCCTTCCATGATCCCATACTTTTCTGCCAAGACCGAGCGCCAAAGACAGTCCTTCTCACTATCCCAAGCCACCAAAACCACTTTCCAAGAAGAGCAAAGGTCACCTTTCTCAAAGAACGGATACCCAGGCCGCCACAGCTGACTGGAAGTTGGCACATTTCTCAGTTGACCAGATGGTATTTCTTGTCTAAACCCGATCCTTCCCATAGAAAGTCCCTTTGAATTTGTTCTGATCTGTAGATCACGCCCGCCGGACAGATGAACATAAACATGAAGAAGATCGGCAGGCTAGCAAGGACTAATTTGACGAGGAGGAGATGCCCCCCGCTGCTAAGGAGACGTCGGTCGAACTGCCGAACCACCGGCTCCCAGACCCTAGCCGACGAGCGGCCAATCCCAAGAGGTAGGCTCAAGTAGGAGATAGGAAGGGCCTCGATCTCGGTACCCATATTGGTAGCAATATCACTCAGCAACTGGTCCCCAACTCCAATCTCGGAGATCGCTGACTTTTGCAGGTTGATCCGCTGCCCTAAAACCGCTTCGTACACAATGAGGACCTCTATGTAAGCTCGGAACTCGACCACATCGGCCCTACCAAAGAGAATGGTGTCGTTCGCATATTAGAGATGAGTGATGCGGCGACCATTAAGGCCCACCTGGATTCCGGAGATGTGACCCAATTGATTGGCCCGATTGATGAGGCCGTCTACAACTTCCCCAACCATATTAAACAAAAAGGGGGAGAGGGGGCTTCCTTGTCTGACCCACCTAAAACTTCGAAAATAGCCCATCGGAGACCCATTGATGATGATAGAGAACCACGCCAAAGAGTAGCAAGCTCGCATCCAACTTTTCCGTCGGTCACCAAACCCAAGTCTACCTAACATATACTCAAGGCATCCCCAATTGTCCCGATCGTACGCATGCTCCATGTCTATTTTCCGTAGGGCCATGGGAGTACGATCACGATGAGCAGAGTGAACAACTTCTAAAGCAACGGCAACCTGATCCACCAGTTGTCTGCCCTGAACAAAGGCCCCTTGATTAGTGAAATCAGCCTTCCCATTAAAGGCTTTAGCCGATTCGCTAACTCCTTCGATATAATCTTGTACAGACAATTGACCAAGCTGATTGGGGTATAGTCCTGAAGGTCCTCTGCTCCCTCTTTCTTCAGAATAAGACATACAAACGTAGAGTTCAGAGAACGCCCAATGAAGCATTTGTCATGGAACTCATGGAAAAAATCCATCAAATCAAACTTGAGAACACTCCAAAAGCTCCGATAAAATACCATGGTGAAACCGTCTGGACTTGGTTTTTTGTTCTTCCCACTGCGTTTGACTGCCCGCCACACTTCCTCTTCCTAAAATGGCAGCTCCGCGGCTGCCTGGTCTCCCGCATTGATGGTTTGGAAAGGAATCCCATCCACTTCTGGCCGGCTCCATCCTTTGTCAGTGTACAGCTTTTTATAGAAGCTTACGATTTGAGCTTTGATGAGCTCCGGATCCGGGAACACCTGGCCATCCATTGCAATCTGGCCCAGGTAATTAATTTTGTCCCTCGCATTGGCGGTAGCGTGAAAAAATTTGGTGTTATTGTCCCCCTCTTTGAGCCAATGAGCCTTCGATTTTTGTTTCCAACAGACCTCCTCTCCCAAGCATTTATCACTGAAATCAGATTTCAATCTTGACCTATCTTCTCTCTCCGGCTCCGACAGATCTCTGGAGTCCTCAAGATCGTCCAACTCCCTTAACCTGGCCATAATTGCCTCTTTGACGATGTGAACCAACCCGAAATTCTGCTTGTTCCACTCTTTAATCTGCTCCTTGAGGCAGTCCAACTTGGAGATAAATCTAAAGGCAGCAGTCCCTAATGGACAAGTCTCGTTCCACCATCCCTGAACAAGATCCCTAAATTCGACATCAAGGAGCCACATATTTTCGAAGCAAAAGGGAGAGGGACCCTTCCCACGCGACTCGCAGCACAGGAGGAGAGGGCGATGGTCGGACACTTGTCACGGGGTCGCACTTCTGCAACCTCAGTCCCGTGCGGCACCTAACGCAAGCTGCGCTAGGTCAACCTATTTCTGATACCAGATCGCGGACGCGTCGCCAGCTTTCAACCCAGCATGCAGCTGCCATCAGCGTGCAACAAAGCCAACCCATCTACACATCAGCTCTGATACCACCCGCCTAGAGGACGGGAACTCCCCCAACGTGGTTACCTCTGTTACGCAGCCTACCACCCAGCTTATCGTGCCCCTTACGACACGCTATCTGCACCACTGTGCTAAACTTGGCCTGCTCAAGCTTCACCCTGTGCACTGCACTAGTACATCGCTTCGCAACAGTCTTAGCATGCAGCTCCCCATGCCACCATGTCATGCTCACATACCGAACCAAGCCCACAGCCTTGTGCCTCGTGCTCGCGTGCTCAACTGAGTCCCACGCAGCTTGCCTTCGTGTGCGTTCCGAATTACTAGCACTCGTTCATCCTTGGCCCACATGCTGTCGCGCTCAACTGAGTCCCACACAACGTTGGTGTTCTTCTCTCGAGGTTGCCCAGCCGTATGCACCGCGATGCGTAGTCCAGAGCCATACATCAACCTCCCTTGGGTGCCACACGGCATCGCTGCGTCGACGTCCTAGGCCCACCCTTTCAGGCCTAGGAGACACTTGCGCCCCCTCTGGCAACGTTAAGGCCCCGTGTAGGTGGAAGGCAACTCTCCAGCTCCTCTCCCACATAGAAGGGTAAAACAGTCATTCATCCAGAATGGCGGGAGGACCTCAAACCCCTTGGTTTGACATACCGCAATGCCTCCTACATCGCTAGCCCACCATGCGGTGTCGCCTTCCCCCATGCAGCCCCGACCACGTCACAAGGCCCTCTTGGCCCCCATGTCGCGTGCCCTCCTGGCACCACATGTCGCGCCCCAAGCACCATGCTGCAAGCTCGAGTATTGGCCCTGCCACACACCGCTTGAGCCTGACATTGTTGGATGGCGTTAGGAAAAAAATAATCCAATCTGGCATGCATAGAAAGCGATCGATGCGACTGAGCATGAGAGTGTCCTGGAGGTTGGACCGAGTGAAGCAAGCTCCCACTAAGGGGAGATCGACCAATCCCCCAATCCCGGATGAAAGCATTGAACTCCCGCATCACCGCCGCGTCCGGCGACCCTCCCTTTCTTTCATAAGTCCACCTAATAGCATTGAAATCGCCGCCAAAGCAATGGGGGTAATCCCACTGGGCCGCCACGGCAGCCAGCTCAAACCAGAACTCCGCATGACTTCCATCCTTTGAGGGACCGTAAATACCCGAGAAAGTCCAAATCTTCCCGTTGTCCCTGTTCCGCAGCACAACGGAAGCCAAGAAAAACCCCACCTCTTCGTCAATCTTTTCAAACATACGAGAATCCCAGGCCACTAGAATCCCCGCTGCAGCTCCAATGAAGTCAACCCCGATCCACTCCCGGCGCTTCCCTCCGAGCACTGATGCGACCTTTTCTCTATCGCAGCTACCCCATTTAGTTTCCTGAAATGAAACTACCGCCGATTTGGATGCCAAAATCACCTTTTTCACTCCTGCTCGCTTTTTCCGGTCACAGATCCCCCACACCTTCCATGGAAACACCTTCATCAGGAAACCTCAAAAAGCCCGCCCAAACCAATCTAGAAAGTGCTTACGCACCCCCAAACCCCTTGCCATCCGACATCCCCCAATGTAGCCTAGCTAGCTCTCTAGAATTAGGCGACCTCGACTTTTGCCCCTCCGTCTTTGCCCGATTCAGGAGGATAGAACTAAAAACCTCCTTGAGTTTGTCATTGGAGCCTTTGAACGACATACCGAGTTCACGACAGACTCGGATGAGCCTGTCGACCTCTTCTGAATCGGCAGATCTGGCCTCATTGGCCAAGCGACTGGGTGGTGAAGAACGTCTCCCTTTGGAGGAGTTGAAGGAGCGGGAACCCACTTCCCGGATTCATCCCGATAAAGGGACCTGATCGGCCTAATCTCAATTGGTGAATCCGATGAAGAAGAAACCGAGCCCCCTGGAGAGGAGGAGCTCACTCTGTCGGCCAAAGAAGGAAGATGAGGAGTCGGCTCCGATCCCCTTGAATACTAGGCCTCATCATGGCCCGAATGGAGACCCGAGTCCTAGCCCGACGTCACAAAATAGGTCACAGCACAGGAGGTGCTATTCCAATCAACGGGGCCCCACGTTATGGGCTCAGGCCTTAGGTCAAAACGGGTGGGCGAGACTCCCTCGACCCAATAGGTGCAATCGGCTCCACAGCATACGGGGCCCGTCCAGATCCACCGACTTAGCAGCGGGTCTACTAAGTCAAATAAGGTGGGCATAAGAAACTTGTCATTTAACCTCACCCTAAATGGGGACACGTGGCTATTACCCCCTTGTTTTTCGAAATTCCCCCTCGGCTAGACTTTTGACCTTACCAACTCTCAAAACCAGAGGTGGTTTTGGAAAACCGCTGTAGTCTGCAGACGTGGACAAGTCGACTATTCTGCTGTTTAGTCTGCTAGTCCCCCTCAATTTAAAGCCTCTGGCCCATCGACCGAAACCAGGGCCAAAAGCCTGTCATCTGGAAGGATCCCAGGGGCCCCCTCTCTCACGATGTCGACACGTGGCCAACCACACCCATGTGACCACTCGGATGCCATTGGGTCTTCCCGAAATGGTAATAAAGGGCTCTCCTGCCCTCTCGATAGGCCATAAGCTCCCAAAAAAAGCCCGACACCTCTCCGGCAACTTTCCTTTGCATTGTGGCCGATGAAATGGAAGACGATGGAAGATCAATGTTGAGTCTCGACCTCCTCGAAACCTGCGCAGAAGGTGTCGAAGTCTGCCACCCGAGATTCCATCCTCTCGCCACCTAATCCTTCGATAACAAGAGCAGACCGACAAGACTTCAAAGCCCATCGTCAGCAACATCTCTTCGCCTTCTTCGCCCCTCCCAAAATTGCCTCTCAACCCGATGCACCCACTGTCAGCAGTTCTCGAATGCACCATGAAGAGAGCTCCATTACCGCTCCATTTCTACAAAGGCTTGAATGTGCTGCCCATTGAGTGTGCCGCAGACAGACCCAATCACGGAGAAGACCTCCAGTACCCAACCATGCAGTGTGAGCCCAATTAATCGCAGCCATATCCCCCCATCGAAGGTGTGAGGGATCGACGTACCAGTGTGGATAGTCCAACAGTGGGGAACCACCGGAGCTTCGTCAATTAAAAACTTTGGTTCCTCACAGAACGACCCCACCGCTTCTTCATCAAGGAATCGCATAAGGTATCTATCGAGGGAGAGGGGGGACACGTGAGGGCGATAGGAGAACCCGCAACTCCAGTTCATCCAACGAAGGAATTGCATAAGGGGTAAGGAGGTTTTAGGGAACCCTACAACAAACCAGTACCCCGGAAGGTTCGAAGCCAAAGCCGCGAGCTCGTGAGTTGAGAAATCTAGAAACCTGGAGCCACCTCCTCCGCCTCTACAATCCGCCTCGCGGGCAACCAAGCCCCCTATAGGATTAGGAGGGCCAAGGACCAAGTCTGACGGCGTTCTATGCCCTCTCGAACCACCAAACGTCGTGGAAACAAAGGATGCTACGAGCCAAGACCCGCCGGTTGCGGTCGCGCTATCCACCGCAAGTCTCATAGCAACCTTAAAACGTTTTCCGGCAATAGACCACCCGTTTCGAAGATCCTACGCTTGGTATTTAGTAATACACATATGTCCCTTCCCGGAACCTCTCGGAGTCGAATCGTCCATGGGTTTAACCTGAATCCCCTTCGCCCTAACCACCTCACATCCAATCCAGTGGCACAACGAACGACGTTTGAAATTTACGTTCCGGCAAACTGGGCAGATCCAGTCACCAACCCGGAGAACCAATGGTGGTGCCATAAAAAATATATATATACCTTAATATTTTTTGTTGACTTTTTCTGGTACGGATTTTTGGGCCATGAAATCTGTGGAACTCAACTTTTGATAGGATTTGATAAAACACACACATCTTAGGGACCACCTTCCCCCTCTTACAGACTGAACACGTTAAAATTCTTCCCCAAGCCACTTCCCACATGAAAATTTGACCTTTAATGGGGCCCCCAACTTCCACAACGACACCCATGGGAGATCAATCAGGGGTTTCTTTGTTAGAAAGTTGTAAATGTACCTCAAGGTAAAATTTCCATTCTTTTCCCAATGCCACATTGTATAGAGTTTTTTTTTTTAAATAAAATTCAAAACCGGATTTTGAAGGTGAAGGTGAAAGTCATTTTTTTTACTGAACTTCCTACGGTCTAGATTTCAAGCCTCAAAAAACAAATGGTGAAGAGACAAATAATGTAAGAACTATGTATAAGAAAGCAAAAAATCTGCCTGACCCGTAGGGTTGGATCAGATCGGGTTGAGCGTTCAAAGGGTCAAAAGTTCATAAATTTTGGCCTCACCCAACCCACCATTGACAACCCGAAGTGTGGAAAATGCATGATGATTGTGAAATCCAAATTTTCAGCATTACTAATGGGGGAAATTTTTGAATAATGTCGACATACCTGAAATTTGCTGAATGCAATTCTTCGCTCAAATTCTTGGAGAAGGACATCTTCCTCCCTCTGAGATATCTCCCAAATATTACCATCTTGAGCTTTTGTTGTTGTTTCCCACCCATCAGGCTTCGTTTTGAACTCAGAAGTGCTCGGAATCTTAGAGTCTATCAATTCGTTGTTTCCAGAATCAAAAATCCTGAAATTTTCAATCAAGTTAAAGAACTCAGCACGCATATGAACATGGTTTTAAATACCGGTATTCCAGTACGCATCGTCCAGCTCCAAAACCAATACGTATCGTCCGATACGTATCAGTTCCGGACATACCAACATAAATGTATATTCATCGGTATGATACATTCAAAGTATTGTACCGGTGACCTCCGGAAACCGATACGTATCATCCGGTTTCGGACGATATTTTGAAGCTTAATATACCAAAAAGCACACAGAACCCCAAAAAGAAATAATAATAACAATAATAATGGGCTATCACGGACTTGAATGGATCTAGATCTATTGAAGATCTCTAGCCTCCAAAAGCTGACATTCGCAGCTTTCAGGAGCACTGATATCTGTAAATGGCAGTTTTAGCATGTAACATGGATCCGGTGATGGGAGTTGATCTTTAACCCAGAAAATTGATATTAAACAACACAAAAATCATAAATTTGCCCAAATAATGAGCCTACACTCTTTCATTAGCAACCAAAATCCGAAAGGATAAATGGGGCAAGACTGCCCATTATAGATTGGACTGTGACTGCGGCTATTTTAGGCCAAGTGGCATATCCTTTAGCAATCCAATTCATCAAAGAGGTAGCTCATATTGGAAGTTACAATAGACCAAGGACCACTCTTTGGAAGATTTGAACCATGCAATCCAATATCGATGGTTGTATATATTTTTCAATGGTTGATATTAGAGTGAATCGATCGGATGGTTCCAAAGCTCTTATAGGAACGATTCCAATAATTTGTGTCCTGTAATGGCCCTTATCTGTGTGTGTGTGCGCGGTAAGCAGAGTCAGTCAAATTCCAAAATCAAACCCTGAAGTTTATGAAGTTGCAGGAAGATAAAGATAGCTAAAATCATAAGAAACTCATTGAGAATAACTCGAGAACTTGCAAATGAACAACTAATATGATTCAGGTTAAAGTTTATATTTAGGAGAAAATGTGCATTTGATTAGACGGTGACCGTCGCACAATCTCATGGTTTGATGGTGTATGTCAAACTTGTTCAGAAAACCATTCCCACTGCTCCTTAGAGTTCAGATACTCCACAATTGAGATCATAAACCAGAGGCAAAAACAAAAAAACCCAGACCAGAATCTATAGACCCAAATATCACAAAATAATTAAAACCTTGACGACCTGCAGACAACAACAATTACAACTTAGAAATACAATAAATGGAAAAAAAAAAACCCCATTAAGAACAAAACCAACAAGAAAACCCATAAAAATCTAAAAGAACAAAGACCCAAAATACAAGTTACCAAATTGAGACCAACCCTCATGAACTTTGAATGGATTCAAGCAAACCCATCGGCAAATTACTACAAATTCATGCTATTTCCTCTCGTTTTCTATGTTTGAAACTTGATGAACAAACTAAACCATGAATCAACTAATTATGCATAAAATGCCACATAATACAAAAGTCAAAATATAAAACCATAGAATCTCAAAATAACTTCACTATAATAGAATTACATAAAGGGGATATCCAACATTGTGATAACTATCAAGGTATTAAACTAATGAATCATGATATGAAACTACTAAAAGTAGTAGTGGAGAAATGCCTACAACAAGAATCAAATAATTGTTTAGAACCAATTTGAGTTTACAAAAGGAAAATTGACAATTGAAGTCATTTTTCTTATTGATGCAATTAATAGAAAAGTTTAGAAACCAGATGAAAAGTTTACATATGGTTTTATCCATTTAGGGAAGGCCTGTGATTCAATGCCGAGATAGGAGAATCTAGTGGACACTAAAGAGAAAATGGATTCCGCTTGAATATATGCATGAATGAGCAATAGCTAGTGTAAGAACTATTTGTGGGGAGACAGCTGAGTTTTTTGGCCAAAGATCGACTGCATCAAGGGTATGCTTTGAATATTTATGTGTTTGTACTTGTTGTAGATGAATTGATAGTAGTATAAAAAAATGAGGTTCCATAGTATATATCATGGTTTCAAAACACGGAAACTTGACTCATAAATCATCTGAGTAGAGTCAATGCGGTAAATCGGTCCGACTCGGGTTATTTAATATATATAGATTTCTGAGCCGAGTCAATGCGGAAAATCAGTCCGACTCGACTCGCTCCGACTCAGGTTATTTAATATATATATATATATATATATATATATATATATATATATATATATATATATATTTATTTATATATATATATAATAGATGAAAATTCATTATTGTCCATATCCAATCCATTTAATAATTAGAAATTCATCAAACACCATCCATCTAAATATTCATTACATCTAAGGGGAAAAGTTTACAGATATTGGGCACTAATATGTGGCAACAGTGAACAGAAATTGTGCACTAATATTTAGCATTAAGTGACAATGATATATATACTGTGCATAAAACTTGCACAGTATATATATATATACTATGCATAAAACTTGCACAAAAAATAAATGTACAAAAAGAAAATCTGAGCGAAATGATCTGCACAAATATATATATATATATATATATATATACACACACACACACACACACACTGTGCATAAAACTTGCACAAAAAATGAATGTGCAAAAAGAAAATCTGAGCCAAATGATCTGCACAAAATATGTGAAAAAAAAAACAGTAAAAGGATGCTAAAATTTGCATCATCTAAGCCATGTGATTTGAAGGCTATGATGTACCGTGGCACATGTTTAAAAGGGAAGACTTCTGACACTCGGAACACCATCCAGGCCATACGATTTGAAGACCATTTGACTGATTTCAATCGGATGATATTTCGTGCCAATATTTGGCCTTGAAGATCTTTACATCATGGTCTTCAAATTGTGTGGCTTAGATGGTGTTCCGGGTGGCACATATCCCAAAAATGACAGTCTTTATTTTGAACCAAACAAAAAAATTACTCTAAAAAAATTTCCAAGTGGCGCATTCCCAAGGTAAAAATCTCCTATGCAAGTTTTTTACCGTGGGCTTAGGATTGCTCCAACCAAAAAACCCATCTTTTTAGGGGCTTAGAGCTGCTCCACTCAAAAAATAATTATTATAAAAGTGAAAAAAGAAAATACTTACAACTGAGGGCTGCGATTCTTCTTCTTCATCATCATCATCATCATCTTCCTCTTCTTCTTCTTCTTCTTCTTCTTCTTCTTCTTCTTCTTCATCATCTTCTTCTTCTTCTTCTTCTTCTTCTTCATCATCTTCTTCTTCTAGATTTTAGGGCACAAGAGGGTCTGAGGGCTGCGATTCTTCTTCTTCTTATTCTTCTTCTTCTTCTTCTGCTTCTTTGAGATTTTATGGCTGAGAGATGAGATTAGGGCTAAGATTAGAGCTGAGGGGCTGAGGGCTGCAATTCTTTCGTTCTTCTTTCTTTACTCTTCTTTCTTCTTCTTCTTTCTTTTTCTTTCATCTTCTGCCTTCGAGATTTTAGGGCACGAGAGAGGAGCCGAGAGTTTCTGTCGAGATGGGAGATGGGAGATGGGAGTTGGGAGTCAAGAGACCTTTAAATATAAAGAGGGCAGTCCTTAGTTTAGAGTCACTAAATTTGACTCACTGAGGCCGCAAACTCGATCGAGCTCCCGAGTCAGATCGGCGAGTCGCTCGAGTCCCAAGCTTGTTCGATCCCTTAGTCGAGCCGAGTCGACTCGCCGTATTGCTTGCGGATGATGTGGTGCTAATTGGTCAAACAAGAAAAAAAGTGAATGATAAGGAACTTTAGAGAAAGCCTTAACATTAAAGGTTTACAAAATTAGAAAAACAAAGATGGAATACATAGAGTACAAGTCCAGCAGACATGAGAACTAAGACGATTATTTGATCAAAATCAATGTCATAGATTTTGGTATTTGACCTATGCCTCTACTATATAATTCAAGGACCCGACTCGTCCCACAGTCAATTGAACACCAAAATGGTGCTTAAATGATCTTACACCCTCAATGCTTTAAGATGTGGGTGAACCATACCGTCAAAGTGATGGATCATGATTGAAGTGCAACATACCCAAAAATGGTGTTTTAGAGCGATTTATGACATCCCATATGTGGTCTACAATATCAACCCTTGTTTTTAGTTTTAATGGGTGGTATTAAAGTTCATCAATCGGATGATTCGCATCGAGTTATAGGCATCTTTCTTTGGGGTGAGACATGTTTCAATGATAGATTGCCACTAGGACAACTCATAATGATCATAGATGTGCACCACATGGCATAATAATATCTACACTTCAATGGTGTGAGATAAAAAGTCTCAGTTTAATGGTGTAAGATCATTTAAACACCATTTTGGTGTTTAAATGTCGGTGAGGAGCCATTATCCCATAATTAAATAATGGGTTTAAGGAGGACAACTCAAATAGGATGCAAAGTGAACAATGAGGAGACGAGCAAGTAGTAAAAGTCATTAACCTAGGTGTTGGTCCTGTATGTACAGGGTGCTGAGAGGGGTGAACAGGATACAGACCTCACCTCTAGCTTTTTACATACAAAGTGGTTGACAACCCAAGCATTTTATCATCTCATCAGACAATGGTCCTTGGAGATGGGCAAGCAGTGTGTTGTGTAATTAAGGAGTGTCATTGCAATTGAATGGACATTTTCATATGGGTGGCGTTATTCACATTCGTTTTTCCTATGAAGAACACATGCTTTTCACTGTCATAGCCCAAAATTCTACCCCATCCCGAGGGCTTAGAATTTCGAGTTATGACCCGCACGCATCCCAGATACGTTAAGCAGATATACACCTAATCAGAGTTCTTGCGCAAATCTGGCTCCACAAAATCCGTGAAAGCCGATATAAGAAAGTGTAGAGTCAATAACAATAATGTCAAACGAACTCAGTACCGAGTCTAAAATATCAATAACCAGTGTCCAGATCAAATTCAGCACCGTAGTCCTCCTAGTATTCTGCGGCGTCGCCCTCCCAAGGTTCCTGGTACGCAACGTCCACGAAATCAATGAAATCGGCGTCGGCAGGATCTGGATAGTTAGCGTCTACTCCACCAGCGACATCACCTGCAGCTGTTAGTTTATCGTGGGATGAGTTTACTCAGTCACGTAAACTCAATGGATACACTACCAATCCACCCCATGCTACTCAGGTGCATCAAATGAGTGATAAACATAATATAACAAGAAATATAAAAGAATATGACAAAATCAAGCGCATATCGTAAAACTCGTATCATAACATAAATGCAAGACCATGATCTAGACACTCGTATCGTAACATACATCATTATATCTCATAACATACCATATCTTATTATTCTCGCACATATGTCTGTACATCGCATGGGCGTAACATACTCATAAATCCTAAACGACTTGTGCCAGAGTCGCTACTCAAGCTACCATGTGAGGGTCACCATAGTATCATACCACCATATCACAACGCCTTTCATATCATATCATACACCCCATCTAGTCACAGGGGCAGCCGACGACTCATAACTTATATCATATTGTCTCCGAGAGACCCGTCTTGACTGAAAACGTTGTTGCCTTTACGATGGCTATGCAAGAAACAACGTGTACAAATACTTAAGTTCTTAATCTTTTACTGGCCTACACAATGGTGTCTTATTATCATACTCGTAACATATCTTATCTTACTGACTCATATCATACTTATATGACCTAAAGATCCAGACCTCGTACCTTAACTCATATCTTATCCTATCATATTAGAACTCGGGAGTGATAGGGTCATCGTATACGAGGCTACACTGAATTAGCACTCACCCTAGTCGTCATGATGTCTCATACCACCATGAGTTATAAGACATGTGAATACGATGTATTCTCCCTTCGATGCCATCTCAGAGAAACATCACGCCCAAGCATAGGCATGATCTCATACACTCTCGTACATATGTCCTAGCTTACTCATAACTTGTATAATGTGAACAAAATGTAAACACAGAAAAATCATTAGTACAAAAAGATTTACATTAAATTTTATTATGTTTATATATAGTTTATTTTCATAACACTAATATAACTATAGAGTAGGGTTATAAATGTGATTTCGATAACTTGAAGGTCAGAGTTCGATTTTCACGAGGTATCGAATTTCTAACACTCCGTGTTATCGAAGTGGTCGCGTTGAAGCGATAAAAGTGATATATATATATATATATACATATATATATAGACTAATATAATTAAATGCTCAAATTAAAAAGGTAGTACAATTTAAAGTGGAGTGCATCACGATCATCAAGTAATTAAAGTGCGTTAAGTTTTGGTCGTGCAAGTGAAATTACAAGATAAAAGCAATATTAATAAAAGCTGTCTGGTCGGGCACAAATCGATCAATCAGTTTTGGAATCGATCGGTCGGATTTTAAAACAGTTTACAGTGAGCAGGGGCTCGATTTTGTTCAGAATCGATCTATCAGACATAAGTGTCGATCAATCGAATAAAATATTTTATAATATAAGACCAACGAATTCGAAACAAGAATGACGTCATGCTTGTATATGAAGAGTAATTTATATGACTAAAATAAGATAACAATAGAGTACTGTGGCTTATATAAGAGCATTATATAATAAAAAGATATATAATACAGTATTAAATATAAGATAGAAAAGTTTAGAACCCACACTTTAATATAATATTCTATAATAAAAACCTTTACTTTAATGTAATATTATATAACAATAGCCTTTATCTTAATATAATATTATATAATAGTAAGCTTCATTTAATGACAAGACAGAACCCAAATTCAATCAGTGGATCGATCAATCGAATACAGGGGGGGGTCAATCGATCGAAGCACAGATAGGGCATCAAATTTATGCTTGAATAGTACTTGCCCAAGTAACACTTATTTAATAAAATAATATCATCTGAGTGTGTAGTGTGGTAACTTATATTACTTACAACAAAGGAGTACTTAAGTACCTCCTCTTGCATATATGATTAAAATATAGTATAATAATATAATATAGTACTATTATATAATATGTTATATTGTATATGATTATAATATAATATAGTTTTATATGTGGTGTAAGAGCTCAGCCACCTATGACCTTTTATATATTATATATATAAAAACAAAAACTCACCAGTTCACTTTAAATCCAAATATAATATGGTGTAATCGTTGCACACGCCAACAAATAGAAGAAATCGATGGATTAAGAAGTAGTTCGATTATTTCAAGGTATGTATATAGCACCCATCTCAACGAAAACGGAAATACATATAATATAAACAAATCACATCCATTACAGTGGAGCAACAGCAATGAAGAAGCACATCGAGCTTAGAGTATACGATGGTTGTGTATCGTTGAACCGAGCGAGCGGTATATATTATTATTATTATTGGATTTGCAGTCTTTGTCGTTGATTAAAATAATAAGAATAAAATTAAAAAAATACAACTGAACGTGTAGAGAGAATAATAAACGGACTAAATATGCTCTCAAGTATTGTTTTAAAAGTCAATCGATTTGAATCGAAAAGGGTAGGGTTCCGAGAATAAACCCAAAATATAACCGAAAATAATTAAATGATATTAAACAGGGATTAATCATCTTTTCAATCCTAAACAATATTATCTAGAAATTAAATATACGGTTCGTTTTATTAGTCCATCGATACGCGATCGAACATATCCTACGCGACGAGATCTGAGAAGTACGAGATGGATTGACGGGTTCCCACCTCTTGAAGCTTGATCGGCAAATCGACGGCGATTAGGGCGATAGAGATCGGCGTCCACGCGATGGCCCGTCCATGATTATACCTTCTTCCTCCTCGAGTTTCAGATCAGAGACCTCTAAAAGAGCTCTAACAAAAATAAGCGAGAGCTTTGTGTTCTAATCGTTTGAAAAGGTTAGAGAGAGAGCACGGTTGGGAATGGGTTGCTGCTTGGGTTCAACGTGGTGATAGAGAGGAGAGATAATATTATTAGCAACAGAAGGGATTGGGTCGTTGGGTTTCTGACTGCAGAGAAAGAGATATATAAAGAGAGAGAGAGAGTAATTTGCACGACTGATTTGCAATGAGAAAAAGGGAGCCCTAGAGATTATAATTTTATAATGAGAGAAGGCGTGCTCAATTGGGCAAGTCGTCCGATAGAATTAAAAAGGAAATTTTCCAAGTTGGGATGAGCTTGTGCGTTGAGCACCAACCTAAAAGGTAAACTTATTAAATATATAGATATTTATAATTAGAGAGAAAAGTTATATCTTGTGTGGGGCTGGTATGCACTTTGGGTGTGTCAGCATCTAGCGCACACCCCTTATCCTATGGCTAGAGGCTCCCCAATACACATATAAATAATTATGTATATGTTCATAAATGCAGGCCAATCTTATAATTATTATTTATATCGATACATACATAGTGTACATTTATAGTAATACACAATGTCTCAATACATCGGCTGGTCTAAAAAGGTGGACCCGAGGCCACATCACATGGGTTAAAGATTTGACTAAGGTCAAATCAGTCAAAAGATCACATTCCCATCAAAAGTCAGCGATTCAACATTAGCGAAAATCTGGGTCGTTACATTCTCCCCCCCTAATAATATAATCGTCCTCGAAAATTACGTACCTGTAGTGATGAGTTTAGGGTATTTCTCCAAAGTCTCGGCTTCACATTCCCAAGTGGCTTCTTTTGGTGAGTGATGCTGTCACTGTATCTTGACGAAGCGTACGGACGATACGAACCGGCTTCTCTATGATGGTAAGATCATCTCTGAGTTCAGTCAGCTCGATATCATGGACATGAGATGGATCGGGCAGATATTTGCGCAACATAGAGACGTGAAACACAATATGTATACCGACGAAGTGTTTTGGAAGTGAAATTCGATAGGCCACCTCATCGATGCGATCAGTGATAATGAAGGGTCCAACGTATCTCGAACCTAGCTTTCCCCACATTCCAAAGCACATAATTTCCTTATTCAGTGACACCCGGATGAAAACCAAATCGCCAACCTCAAATGCTATCAAGCGTCTTCTAATGTTGGCGTAGGCTTTCTGACAGTCCTGAGCTTCTTTCAACCATTGGCAGATAACCTTAACCTTTTCAGTCACAGTTTGTATGAGTTCCGGCTCAAGTATTTTTCTTTCGCCAACTTCATCCCAACAAAGAGGCGCCCTACAACTTCAGCCATAAAGAGCTTCGAAAGGCGACATCCTAATGCTTGCCTGAAAGCTGTTATTATAGGTAAACTCGATCAAGGGAAGGTGGTCATCCCAATTTCCTCGGAAGTCTAACATGCAAGCTCGAAGCATTTCCTCTACGATCTAGTTAACTCTTTGGGTTTGCCCGTCAGTTTCTTGGTGGAATGTTGTACTGAATTCTAGTCTCGTACCCATTGCTTCCTGAAATTTTCTCCAAGGCTCAGAAGTGAACCTCGTGTCTCTGTCCGACACAAAGCTCACAGGAACTCCATGAAGCTTGACTATTTCTTTCATATACGTCTCAGCAAGTCTATCCCCACTATCGGCAATCTTGAGCAATAGAAAATGCGCGGACTTAGTCAATCGGTTTATGATAACTCAAATGGCATTGTGCTTCTTTGATGTTTTCGGGAGTCCAACTATGAAATCCATAGAGATGTTCTCTCACTTCCACCCAGGGATCGATAAAGGCCGCAAAAAACCGGCTTGCTTCTGGTGTTCAACTTTCACTTGTTGGCATACTAGACACCTGGAGACGTATTTGGCAATCTCTCTCTTCATATTCAGCCACCAATAATAGTTTCGAATATTATGGTACATTTTTGTGCTTCTTGGGTGCACCGAATATCCAGATTCGTGTGCCTCCTCGAGAATCTCGTTCCACAAGGTTGTAACATCGGGAACATACAATCTATCTCTAAAGAGGAGGGTCCTGGCCTACACAGCCCGTGTGATGCGGGTCCACCTTTTTAGACCAGCCGATGTATTGGGACATTGTGTATTACTATAAATGTACACTCTGTTGTATGTATCGATATTAATAATAATTATAAGATTGGCATGTATTTATGAACATATACATAATTATATATGTGTGTGTATTGTGGTGCCTCTAGCCATAGGGTAAGGGGTCTGCGCTAGATGCATACACACCCAAAGTGCGTACGAGCCCCACACAAGAGAGAATTTTTCTCTCTAATTATAAATATCTATATATTTAATAAGTTTACCTTTTAGGTTGGGGCTCAACGCACAAGCTCACTCCAACTTGGAAAGTTTCCTTTTTAATTCTATTGGACGACTTGCCCAATTAAGCACGCCTTCTCTCATTATAAAATTATAATCTCTAGGGCTCCCTTTTTCTCATTGCAAATCAGTCGTGCAAATTACTCTCTCACACACTTTATATATCTCTTTCTCTGCAGCAAGAAACCCAACGACCCAATCCCTTCTGTTGCTAATAATATTATCTCTCTCCTCTCTCTATCACCACGTTTAACCCAAGCAACAACCCATCCCCAACCGTGCTCTCTCTCTTCATTCTCTCTCTAACCTTTTCAAACGATTAGAACACAAAGCTCTAGTATATTTTTGTTGGAGCTCTTTTAGAGGTCTCTGATCTGAAATTCGAGGAAGAAGGCAAAATCATGGACGGGCCATTGCGTGGACCAGTGTTCTTAAAATCGCTGGGCGGGTTCAGGCGGTCAGGGGAATGTTCGAGCGGAAATCGTTGGGCAACGCCCCAAGATTCAGGCGGCCGCTATATATATCTGTGCCACTTGTCAGAATAGGAGGAAAAAACAAAAAAAAAATAAAAAAAAAAGTTGTGCTCACTGCTCAGTTGCCGAAAAAACAGAGTGTTGTGCACGATCATAAAAAACTGAGGAAGAAGAAAAAAATAGAGGAAAAAGAGGAAAAACAGAGAAGATAAAAAAAAAATTGAGGACTGGGGCGGTCGGGGGCCCGAACCGCTTGGGCGACCACCCCAGGTGATTTTCAGAACAGTAGCGTGGACGCCAATCTCTATCGCCCTAATCGTCATCGATCTGCCAATCACGCTTCAAGAGGTGAGTACCCGTCAATCCATCTCATACTTCTCAGATCTCGTTGTGTAGGATACGTTCGATCGCGTATCGACGGACTAATGAAACAAACCGTAGATTTAATTTCTAAATAATATTGTTTAGGATTGAAAAGCTGATTAATCCTTGTTTAATATTATTTAATTATTTTCGATTATATTTTGGGTTTATTCTCGAAACCCTACCCTGTTCGATTCAAATCAATTGACTTTTAAAACAATACTTGAGAGCATATTTAGTCCCTTTATTATTCTCTCTACACGTTCAGTTGTAATTTTTTATTTTATTCTTATTATTTAAATCAACGGCAAAGACTGCAAATCCAATAATAATAATCTATACCGCTCGCTCGGCTCAATGATACACAACCATCATATACTCTAAGCCCGATGTGCTTCTTCATTGTTGTCGCTCCACTGTAACGATGTGATTTGTTTATATTATATGTATTTCCGTTTTCGTTGGGATGGGTGCTATATACATACCTTGAAATAATCGAACTATTGCTTAATCCATCGATTTCTTCTATTTGCTAGAATGTGCAATGATTACACCATATTATATTGGATTTAAAATGAACCGGTGAGTTTTTGTTTTTATATATATATAATATATAAAAGGTCACAGGCAGCTGAGCTCTTACAACACATATAAAACTATATTATATTATAACCATATACAATATAACACATTATATAATAGTACTATATTATATTATTATACTATATTTTAATCATATATATAAGAGGTACTTAAGTACTCCTTTATTGTAAGTAATATAAGTTACCACACTACACACTCAGATGGTATTATTTTATTAAATAAGTTTTACTTGGACAAGTGCTATTTGGGTATAAGTTTGACGCCCTATCTGTGCTTCGATCGATCAACCCCCCCCCCCTTGTAGTCGATTGATCGACCCACTGATTGAGTTTGGGTTCTGTCTTGTCATTAAATGAAGCCAACTATTATATAATATTATATTAAGATGAAGGCTATCGTTATATAATATTACATTAAAGCAAAGGTTTTTATTATAGAATATTATATTAAAGTGTGGGTTCTGAACTTTTTTATCTTATATTTAATAAGATATATTATATATCTTTTTGTTATATAATACTCTTATATAAGTCACAGTACTCTAGTGTTATCTTATTTTAATCATATAAATTACTCTTCATATACAGGCATAGCATAATTCCTGTTCCGAATTCATTGGTCTTATATTATAAAATATTTTATTCGATCAATCGACACTTATGTCTGATCGATCGATTCTAAACAAAATCGAGCCCCTACTCACTTTAAATTGTTTTAAATCCGACCGATAGATTCTAAAACCGATCAATCGATTTGTGTCCGACCAGACAACTTTTATTAATATTGCGTTTATTTTGTAACCTCACTTGCACGACCAAAACTTAACGCACTGTAATTACTCGATATTTCTATCGATGGTCGTAATACGCTCCACTTTAAATTGTACCGCCTTCTTAATTTGAGCATGTAATTATATTAGTCTATATATATATCACTTTTATAGCTTCAACGCAACCACTTCGATAACATGGAGTGTTAGAAATTCGATACCTCGTGAAAATCAAACTCTGACCTTCAAGTTATCGACATTACATTTATAACCCTACTTTATAGTTATATTAGTATTATATAAATAAATTATATGTATAAACATAATAAATTTTGATATAAATCTTTCTGTACCAATGATTTTTCTGTGTTTACATTTTGATCACATTATACGAGTTATGAGTAAATTAGGACATATGTATGAGAGCGTATGAGATCATGCCTACGCTTAGGTGTGGTGTTTCGCTGAGATGGTATTGAAGCGAGGAATACATCGTATTCACATGTCTTATAACTCATGGTATTATAGGGCATCATGACGACTAGGGTGAGTGCTAATTCAGTGTAGCCTCGTATACGGTGACCCTATCACCCCCAAGTTCTAATATGATAGGTAAGAATTTAAGTCTTTGTACGTGTCATTCCTTGTATAGCCACCGTAAGGGCAACAACGTTTTCAACCAAGACGAGTCTCTGGGAGACAATATGATATGAATTATGAGTCGTTGGCCACCTCTGTGACTGGATGGGGTGTATGATATAATATGATATAGAGGGCGTTATAATATAGTGGTATGATACTATGGTGACCCTCACATGGTAGCTCGAGCAGCGACTGTAGCACAGGTCGTTTAAGATTTTATGAGTACGTTAGTTACGCCCATGCGATGTACAGACGTATGTGCGAGAATAATAAGATAGAGTATGTTATGATATGTTATGAGATATGGTGAGGTACGTTAGGATATGAGTGTCTAGATCATGGTCCTGCATTTATGTTATGATACGAGTTTCACGATATGCACTTGATTTTGTCATGTTCTTTTAGATTTCTTGTTATATTATGTTTATCACTCACTTGATACACCCACAATGCACCTGAGTAGCATGGGGTGGATTGGTAGTGTATTCACTGAGTTTACGTGAGTGAGTAAACTTATCCCATGATAAACTAACAACTGCAAGTGATTTCACTGGTAGAGTAGACGCCGACTATCTAGATCCTGCCGACGACGATTTCATTGATCCCGCGGACGTTGAGTGCCAGGAGCCTTGGGAGGGCGACGCCGCAGAGTACCAGGAGGACCACGGTGCTGATTTTGATCCAGGCACCGGTTATTGACATTTTAGACTCGGTACTGAGTTCATTTGACATTATTGTTATTGACTTTACACTTTCTTACATCGGATTTGTCTACGATTTTATTAGTATTTCATTTATAGATTTTTTGGATTCATTGCTTTTATTCAGTTATTTATGACTGTTTATTATTCCACCTTTATTTATGGGCTTTCACGGATTTCGTGAAATCAGATTTGCGCACGAACTCTGATTAGGTGTATGCCTGCTTAGCATGTCTGGGATGCGTGCGGGTCATAACTCGGAATTCTAGGTCCTCGGGGTAGGGTGGAATTTCGAGTCGTGACACGCGCCTACTAGACAGTCACATATTGATTCCATGTGACACACATCCCCAAAAGTGATCGTAATCGTAGGAGTACCATGAGAAAGGCTTCTCAAGTCACTTTTGGGGATGTGTGCCGCGTGTAATCAAGAACTTGCATTTTTACTGTAAATAGTTAAAAGGCTTGCATTGTTACTGTAAAAAGCGACAAGAAGACAGAATTCATGTAGCAAAGATACATGTGGTGACATAGATGCATAGAGTAACAAGAAAAGATAAATTAGGAACAAAGGCATAAGAGGAAGTTTAGATGTCGCATTGGAGACCTGAGACGACATTTTTACTTAGGCTGGAACCTTTACTAAGTACAAGGAAGGAGGAGAAGAAGACAAATAAAGACTTGGAGGGAAGTAGTGAAAAATTATATGAGGATTGTAGAGTAACAGAAAATTTAACCCTGAACAACAATGAATGAAGAAATACGACTCGCAAAGTCGACCACAAGGGAATGATGATGAAGACCATGATGATACAAGAACCACATGAATCACAAAAAACCCAACATGAATAAAAGTAAATAAAAGTTAATTTAATTTATTTAAAATATATATAAATAAATAAACAAACCATAGACAGGGAACTTATAAGCATATAATTTACAAAAACGTAAGAGATAGTTCTAATGAATCAGCAAAAACCAAAGGCCATGGTTTTATTCATCGGCCATATCTGATACATTTCGGCTGATATTTATCAACATAGGCTCCATTGGATACGATATATACCCCCCATTCGATATGGGTTCAAATTCGGGTCAAATAGGTCACATATTGGGTCATATCGGCCGATATGTATCCGATATGAACCGGATATAATACTAAAAATACCCTTTGAGCAAAAAATTAATATTTTAAATTAGTTATACAGGTTTTTATATTTTAAAAAAAGGGTCCTATAATATCGACCTGTTCGGCCAATAAGTTACCGACATATCTTATACGTATCAGCTTGAAACCTGGCCAATATATATATATATATATATATATATATATATATATATATATATATATATATATATATATATATATATATATATATTGCATCGTTGTCAGAATCTTATGATCCACGATCTGGATCTTACAATCCATATCGGATCGGGACATTTACGAACCGCTCCTTGGGCCGGATCGGGAATGCCTTGGATCGTACGATCCTATACCCCAGCTGGATCATATATTTTTGAAATTATTTTATTTTTTCAATCAAAATAACTTGTAGACACTACTTTATAATAAAAGGGAGCTTTTAAAACCTTGGGCTCATTATCTCTTAGGGTACCTTTAATCGCGCCCACGGAATCTTGAAAAGCATCAACGCCAAATATATTGATTGATTTAAATCAGATGATCGAGATCGTGTTTCGCTCCAATCTTGAACACAAGGGATGTTAAGGCCATAAACGCACCATCAGACGGTCAATTTTTTATTCCATGTGACATGGCACAGATCCCAAAAAAGTGGCCCAAGAGTCACATTGAGCATGATGTGTGCCACGTGACTTTAGGGCCACTTTTTTGGGATCTTTGCAATGTGGAATCAAAAAATGGTCATCTGATGGTACGTTCATGGCCTCAAGATCCCTTGTGTAGAAGATTGGGGCGAAACACGATATCCAGCGAATGGTTTAAAGCAGTCAATGATTTTTGGTGTTGGCGCTTTTCAAGATTCCATGGGCATGTTTAAAGGTTTCCCATCTCTTATTCTATTGACAAGATTTTAAGGTTTTGTCTTTTTCTTCCAAAAAAATAAAAAACTTATTCATTAATTTTCAAATATCATCCTCGTAGGAACTCGGATTTCAATATCATTTGTTTCAAATCTTGTTTGGTCGCGTGATTCGAAATTTATATGAAGTTTGCTAGCTTTGATGGATCTTGAAGAAACACTTATTTTCAACCAACTTCTCAATTAAGCCAAAAGATCTCTTTTTTTTAAAAAAAAAATTATGGATTATGTAATGCCTATCATTTATTTTGAATTCTCATCAACTAAGATCATGCAGCCTCGACAAGTCAAAGTAAGGCTAAGGCTAGTAAGCAAGAATATCTCACAAGGGCACACTGTACTAGAACCTACAGGATTTGGAATGAGTTTGAGTTGAAGTTTGAATTTTGAACATAAGTGTTTTGATATACAATTATACATCTTCATTTTAAGTTTTATACTTCCAATATTTTATTACATGTAGTCATGTATGGTATATGGTTTATAAAATGTGAATTGTTTGCTTTATTTTTAGGATGACATACGGCATAGACAACCCAAATGTAGTGCCTGTGCAAACTGCAAGCGGAGAGGAGCTGATTCAGCGCAGAACACTGGGAGGAGACCCACACAAAGGAGGGGAGCAGGCGTGAGGATTAGAACCCATGACCTGTACCAGTTGAGCTATCGCTCAACCGGTGTGAATTGTTTGCTATATATGATATACAGTAAATTTGATCATATTACAATGTTAGATTTATTTTATTTTATTTTTCCTATTAAAAATGTTGGATTGTACGATTCAACAATCCAACGATCTGATCCACAAAAACAAAATCGATCCACCCATACGATCCGATTCTGACAACAATTTGGTTGTTAAATCCCTGCCAACAACTAAGCCTTGAATACATGCATTGTACAACAATTCCTTATTAAACAAAATAAATAAATAGAAAGAACCTGTATTTAGGGGTGCAAGTTCAGTTCAGCCGGAACCGAAATCGAACCGAAACAAATTCGGTTTTTTTTATATACTTTTTGAGACCAAAACCTGAAAATTTTAGTTTTTTTGGGTTTCCGGTTTTTTAGGTGTTTTTTATTTTTAACCTATTTTTTGGGTTTTCGGATTTTTTCAGTTTGCTCATCTTACCTAATCGGATTTCAGTTTTTCCCAACCAAAACCGAAATCAAACCAGTTTGGTGAATCGGTTTTCGGGCCACCGGTTTCGTTCGCTCGGCTTTGGTGTCGAGTTCTAGTTTCGGGTCAAAACTTGCACCCCTACCCTACCTATATTACATAAAAAATTAATTAAAAAACCAACCCTAGAACGAAAAAAAAAAAAAAAAAAGCAAACTCACTCAGAGCAGCTATCGAGTAACCGATCGATATCATCACCACCACCACTCAACCTAGCCTCCTCCTCCTTCTCAATCTCCTTCATCCACAACCCCGCATGAACCCTCTGCTTCTTCAACCTATAATCCTTCTTCCTATCCTCCACCTCACCCCCGCCCACCACCTGTTCGACCTTATTCCTCACCACCTCCTTCATGGCCTTCCTCTCGTTCCACTTCTCGTCCATCTCTTCCACGAAGGCCTTGGTCTCGGCGTCTACGTCTGAAGGGAGCACCACAACGCCCTCGCTTGGTGGTGGTGCTGATCCACCGAAATTGACGTCGGTCTCCCATGGCGCGCGGTTCTTGGCCGATAGGTCTTCGGGGAGCCACGCAGTCTCCCAGGCGTCGTTCCACTCGTCGTCGCCTGAGGATATGGATTTGGTGGATTTGGTTCTGATTTTGTTGTTTACGAGGGTTTTGGCGATGGTGGAGAGAGGGGCTTTCGTTTGGAGGCGCCTCAATGCCTGCATTTTTTTATTTTATTTTTTAAAAATTTCACTGTATCTATGAGTTTTGTGCGTTAGCCTGCTAGGAAATCGACCCGAACCCCACCTAAACCTCTTTGTCGACCCGACCCGGTCGGGTCGGATTCCTCTTTCCTGTCTCGACCCGACCCGACCTGACAAGTCAACTGTTGGTACCCAAAGTGGTAAAAAATCGGGTTGGATGGGGTATCGGGTCGATCCGGCTGTTGACAGCCCTAGTCATTACCATGGTTCAAAATTTTGGCCGAAATCTCCCCACTGAAATCGAAACGAAAATTCCATATTGTTGGGAAGATTTCGGCCGAAAATTCGGTTTCAATGGGGACTGAAACCAAAATGAAATCCAATTTTTTTATCCTTGATCATTACCATCATCATTGCCGGGATTGGCTTTGTGAGTCTGATTGTTCCATTCATTTCTGATCAGAGCCTGACTATATGTTACTCATCAATCGGTTGACACTTTTAATTACTTACGTCCAAAATCTTTATTGTCTTTCCCGTCTCCTTTCTCATGCTTTTTAATCCTAATAGAGGCTACAAGTCTTCTATGGATATGTTTAGACTAGGGAGGACAACATTTTTTAATTTTCTCTTTTCGTAGGGCACTTTAAGCTGTGTTTGGGATTGCTCTTTGAAAGTTGTTTTGGCGTAAAACACTTTAATATAAGTTTGTGTTTAATTGGAAGTGCACTTATAGCTCTTTGGGAGATTGAGAGAGATGAATTTGGGTTCTTTAAAAGAGCAATTTAGACTTCTTTTGCCTCCCAACAGTCCAAACACGGCCTTAAACTCTCTTATGTACCTATTCCTATTTTTATACAATGCATCCATTAATTATATGCATCTTAACATATAATTCAGTTTTCTTGTTGCTTTTATGGAACCCAGTGCTTGTTATCATTCACTAATGCCTATCTTTTTATCATTTTATAAGAGTTTGTTTAGGATACCTCAAAACATTTATATAATTATATGAGGTAATTGCCGGATTGTAACCATATACCACTATTTATTAAAACATCCCTTAATCAAATGGCACTCGGTTGATTATCCAACACATCACTAACTAATCTATATTTTAAATAATTTAATTTTGTGTAATATTTTTTTCTGTTAGACTACTAAGGTTGATCTCTTAAAAAAGTAGTCTCCCACTGGTTAAAGAAAAAGAAAATTATCTCCGTTCCTATAGTATTTACTTGGTTGTGTATGACATAACTCTCTGCTAGCCCCTATCGGAGCAGAAGTCACCTATTTTAGCAAGTTATCATCATTCTTGCTAACATCCTATTACCTACTTTTGCAGGTACCCTTCTCCTTGATAATTCCTTGCATAACAAGATTTATCTGTTCAACAATTCAACCATCCTCTCTACTCACTCCTTGTCAGAGCAGATTTTATTTGTCTGATAGGGAGTTAATAGAGAGCATGAGGTTGCTATTAGAGCAGATAAATCCTCCTTTGCAGGGAGTTGCAAAAGAGAATGGGTACCAACTAAAACTGGTGAACTATGTTGTGGTAAGGGCTAGCAGAGAGTTATGTCAGACACAGCCTTAAGTGAGATATGAAAGAATAATGCTCCAGGCAGCATAGTCGTTGCATCATAGACGCTCATGCAAGGGCGATGAGCACTTGGCAGTGGAGCCATGGAAGGGATAATGGCTCCTGACAGACATTTAAACACCAAATGGTGCTTAAATGATCTTCCACTATTAAAATGGCACTTTTTATCTCACAACATTTAAGTGTGATTTATCATTGTGTCATGTGGTACACATCTATAATCAATCTAATTTCCCAAGTAGCAATCCATCGTTGGAACATGTCCCAACTAAATGATCATGCTTATAAGCGGATGTAAACCATACGATCAGTGAACTTTAATATCAACCATCAAAATCAAGAACAACCATTGATATTAGAGTGCACAGTTCAGATGGTTCGAATCTCATAAAAAATGTGATTTTTTTAACCATAGCCCTTGAATTGATGATGTATCACTTCGACGATATGGATTTCCAAGACCATAAGCCAATAAATGGTGTATGATCGTTTAAGCACTATTTGGTACTTAAACGACGGTCAAGAGAGTCGGTCCCTATAAAAAAGGGGCCGACCCTCCTGACCGTCATTTCAACACCAATTTGATATTTAAATGATCTCACATCATTAATGGTTCAGTATGTGAGTAATCTACACCGTCAAAGTTATAGATCATACATACAGTAAAGGGAAACGGGTTCAACAAAACAAACTTTTTGAGCAATTCGAATCATCCAATTTGTTGACTATAATACCAACCATTGATTTTAGTTTGAATGGCTGATATCAAATTTCATCAATCAGATGGTTCATATCGACTTATGGGTGTGCTTTTTTGGGCTAAGATATGCTACAATGATGGATTACCACTTAGACAATTTATATTGATCAAAATATGCACCACATGGCATAATGATAAATCACACTTCATTGAATCCTGGAAACAAGTACCTTGCAAACCAGTTTAGCACTCGCAATTATATACCGAAAGGAAGACAAAATTTGTTTTAAAGTAATCATCCAAAAAATCGAGCATTGGATTCGAAATCACTGCAATTGTTTCCCGTTCTTTGTATTTTCCGTATCCTTCTTTTTTTTTCCTAAGAGCATCTCCAGCCGATTCTCTATAAGCACAAAAAAAAACATCAAAATCGCTATTTTGGCACCCTTAGAAGCTACCCAATAGACTCGCCATATTTGGCAACTCCCACTTCACTCACCATATTTGGCAAATCCTCATCCCTTCGCTATTAATAAAATACTATTAAATCTCTCTCTCTCTCTCTCTCTCTCTCTCTCTCTCTCTCTCTTTCTCTCTCTCTCTCTCTCTCTCTCGTCTATGTTTTAAATATATAATAAAACAAAAACAAAAATTATTATTTCAAAGGAGTAGCTAAAACAGTTATCTTTGTTGGAAACTTTTTAAAATAGGCAATAGCTAAAATATAGAGTGGAGGGTTTTAACTATTCAAATTTAGCTATCATTACTGGAGATGTTCTAAAATAGCTTAACATGGGCATAAATGGCTAACCAAATAATTTCCATACTATAAGAGTAAAAGTCAATGCAGTATTATTAGTGGATTTTTCATTCAGAATTGTTGCAACTTTGCAAGTACTTAGCACCCATCAATACATCAAAGATGCAAATGACAGAAAGTGTAAAAAAACAAAATAAAGAAATAAAAATTCTCAATGCAGTGATCTAATAAGAGTTTTTCATCCCTTGCATGTAGAGAAGGGTCTGAAGAGCATGCAATTAATTACCATATAGTAGCAGATTAAGGCGGGTGAGCGGACTTCCCTTGCTTCTTTTGAAAAATAACTATTCATTTCTCTTGTAGACAGTTTTCGATTTCAACTCCAGCATTTGTCATTCTGCTTATGAGTTCCTGCGCTTCTGGAAGAGGTGAAATCTTCGCATCGGCAGCATATAAAATCGTTCTAATAGCTGTTGCCATCTGCAAGAAAAATTGAACAGGTCAAAAGGTCAATAATTACCATCGCACAAGCATGCTCATGTCTATATATGTATTTTGACCAATTTGCTTGAGAGTCGTACATAAATAACAGTATATGCTCATCGATCTCTTCCCAATCTAGATTGGAATGGGTCACCCATCTTGGACAACGAGCACTAATTTTCATCAAGTGTGCCATTATATATGAAGGACACGATGTGAAGATCTGGTTAGTCAAAGATTGCATAAAGTTTCATAAAGAAAAGAATTAAAAGGGCACTCTTTGGAACTATCATGTCTACGAAATATAAGGTCCGAGAGCATCGATAGAACATAAACTGTTTAGGAATATATCTCACTTCTGGATGATGGAAAGGTGTCGCCAATTGCAATGCTGATTTCAAGCTGGACTCCGGTGACAAAATCTTGTTCTTCTGGGCTTCTCCGCAGCCGCTTGACCATCTTATTGAAGCTTTGTTTGCTCGCCACTGATAAGTTCGCTAGTTTCTCCCAACGCCAGTCTTTTTGGATGTTGGAATGCTTCTTGAGACAAATTCCTAAACATTGACAATCTGAGGCATCGGGGTATGGCCATTCCTAACCGCTACCCCGTGTATCTCTATCAGGAGGTCTCGATCGATCCTCTGCTTTTGCATTGCCCAATCGTCGGCTTTATTGGGGTCTTTTTCAGGCGATTTTTCTGCATTTTGGGTTGCCTTCCCCCGAGGTGTAAGGGCATGGTTGCCTAGACCCTCTACTATGAGCAAGATAAAGCGATGAAATGTGTAACATGTCTACCTTTGATCACTATCTTCTGGGCCAGTTGGTCAGAGCGGCGTCCTCACAATTTCTAAGGTTTGGCCCATCCGACCAACACTCTTCTTGAGTCTATCTGTGATCAAATTCTACTTTGGGCGCACCTGTCCAAGGCCTGTGCTAGCTGGTCCAACTCTCATGCCTTGGATACTGGGATCTTCCTGCTGCTGAGGGGGGTAGCCCCTTCTCTTCTTGTTGGTGAGGTGATGGCTTTGCTGAAGCTCCCTGGCTAATGAGAATCTCTCTTTTTCATCTCATGTGCTTAGCTCCTTGATTCACACACACACACACACGCCCACGCACACAGCGCACGTGCGCGCGCACACACACACACACACACACACACACATATATATATATATATATATATATATATATATATATATATATATATATTGATTCAAAGCTGTCAAATACCTCAAACTGAACAAATAAAACTGATTTTGGAAATTTACAGAGTAGTTCGTTCATTTTAAACGAGTTTTGAATCAGACGACACAGATGTTTTTCAATGCAATCTTCGACACTGCAGATCTTTAGATTGTAGTCCTCACATCACATGGCACAACCAACATATACAACAAACCTAAAGAAAGTTCCTAAACTCTTGGCAAAACATTCTCAGAGGGAACAAGATTTCCTTAGCACTGACAAATAGTCACTTGTCCAAAAAATTGATCGATCCAAATCTAGATTGGGAACAGGTCGGTTACCATATCCAGCTCCAGAAAAAATAAAAAGTGGACAGTTTGAGTGTGTCCATGGGGAAGGGCCATTAGAAAAGAAATTCGTAGAAAGACTACCACGGTTTAAAATTCCAGTTTTGGTACCTGGTAATGGCAATGGCCATACTGGTACCCATTGGTCAGTACAAATATATTTTTAAGTTCAGTTGCTTTGTTCCGGGTGGTAGATTCCCATAAGTACCACACCGGTACAGTCTAGTATCAATACAAAAAAACACATGCCAGCCAGTATTTAGAACATGAAATATATATATATATATATATATATATATATATATATATATATATATATATATAATTTTTAAAAAAAATTTGCATATGACAAGTATATTGAAATGAGTTAGTACTAGTTATCAAAAAAAAAAAAAAAAGAGTTAGTACTAGGTTCCCTACCCATGCACCAAGGGGCTGTGCACAGATCAATGTCCGTCCACAAAACTGATCAAATCAGGAGATGCATTGATAGTCATGAGCACCTAATAGTGGAAGTATGGTTTTTTTACATTTCACTGATTTAGTGCTCATTAAATATTTGTGCATCTCCCAACAGTTAACCAGTTTGGCGGAGGAAGATTGACCCAGGCGCCACCCTTGATGCATGGATCAGGCACCAAATACCAACTCATTGAAATTATATTTGGCAGTAATTTGAGAGTTGGTAAGGGTAACCGACCCGTTCACTATCAAGTATGAACGGCTCAATCTCCTTATTCTAAAATGGTGAAACCTTGGGAAATGCACAGTTATTTATTATGAGCATGAAAATCAGTGGAAGTACAGGTTTGACCATTTTAGTATAAGGAGATTGAGCCGTTCACACTTGAAAGTGAAACAGGTCGATTACCCCATATTAACTCTTACTTTGTTTATGGTGTGTGCATTCAATCACATCTATTATTGACACTTCGAGTATACAGTACTGATAAATCAAAGAAATCATCAGCATGGGAGATTTGGAAAACATCAAATATAATAGAAAAAATGTTACGCATGTGAATAAGTATCACACAAAGAATTAATCCCGGTATAGGGCAGAGTCATACTGGCAGATGCTCCAGGTCAGGAGTTTGGCAAAGGATTTCAATGTCCCGTAATTTGGTGAAGTAGAAATCTCTTTCTTTTTCCACCTGTTCCACTGAATGCCTGAGATCTTTGATCTGCATACAAAAAGCAGAGAACATCTATTTATTTGATATAAATGTATATATATGAGTCGCTCCTTATAACAGTTCAAAGGAAAAACTGGCTGATATCTTCTAATTTCGTAGGGTAGAATTTCGAAAAATAATCCAATGTTTGGTATTGTTTAAGGAACCATAATCCAATGAAACTTGCGTAAATTGTAGGATTTCACAACCAAGGTATCAGTATCGGTATTGGGTATTGGTCCATCTTGGACCGATACGTAGCAGCCAAAACTGATACACTATCGCCGATACTGTATCGGCCGATGTTTATTTTATTAATTTATTATTTTATTACAAAATAGAACAAATATTTGTATTGGTCAGTATCAGCCGATTTCGAGACAGTATCGGCCGATACTGACCGGTATCAGTTCAATACCAATACTGATACCACCACCCCGACACCTGTATCGGGGTGGTATTGGTATCGGTTCTTGACGAAACCCATACATATCACCAATACGTATCGGTCTCAGCCGAGTTTTGATACCATCACAACAAATTGGCGTAAACAAGAATTACATACAAAAACATTGCTAGAAATGTCCCCCTTGTAGAGACAATTTAGTTAATTTAGGAGACATCATGCTTCGAAATATCGCTAGGATGGCTCGTTATTTACATCGCAATGGGAATGTCTAATTAGGCGTCATAATGAACATGTACAATTACTTGAAGAGAAATAGAAACGTTTTTTGAGCTGACCACCATCCTTCGTTCCTTTTCTTGGTAGAATGGTCCTTGCTTGTTGCTTGAATCATTCTAGCACTTGTGTAAGAGAACTCAAAAGAATGAGGCTTAAAGCACTCAAGCATTTGATACAATAAGTTATTTGGCCTTTGAAAGGTATAGGGAACTTGCGACTTGATAGGCTAAGATATTTAGGTGTTGGAAGATTTGAGGTGTTTGGGTCATGAAATGGTTAAAGGATATGACATAGATCAAAATCTCGAACAATACCGAGGCGTGCAGGCGAACATCTCGGTATTGGATCCAGCTGAGACAAGCTCTCGGATATCTCCCAACACATATGCTTTGCAGTTTGTAGTATATTGTATCACGGATATCCAAGACGATACATCTCGATATCATCACAAACCAATATTGAGATTGTAATACTTGGGATATGGGCCATGACAGGTAGCATTAGGTTACCATCAGTATTTATCGGTTTATGCAAATGGATTGCATTGGGTTCATCTGATAAGTACCCAATGAGATTGGGACATTCTATTTTTCTTGAATTTTCTTTGTTATTATTTGTCTTTATTTTTCTAATAAGAGATTAACAAATGAATTATAATCAGTATTCGTATTGTCAATATCATTTGTAATGCACCTAGATAATAAATTTAAAATAATAATAATACTAAATTTATGATTGCATTCAATATTATCATCCCTACTGCCAATTTCAACGGTGCAACCCAAGGTTACCCACTGAACTTTCAGGGGCCAACTGACAGTTTTTTGGGCAATGATCCCTAGTGAAATCCATGCCCAACTTCCAATCAGAGACTGGCTAAATTAACAATGATGCAAGCCACAAATTACTGCTGCTAACGAAAAATAACCTCCCTAGCCAACTGTCCACCATACTAGATAATCGGAGAATCAGAGCCTTCTATAGGAACATTAAGAAGTAAAGCAATGCATAACAAAGACAGGTTAAAAGATCTTGACAGATCTACCTGATCAGGCAATGCCACAATCTGTCCCGCGGAATTTGCCCCAGCTGACACAGAACACCCTGTTCCTTATTTGGAGCCTATATCAATAGAAGTTCTATAGAAAGGCCACATGAAGTAACAATACAGCTAGGGATACAAATTCGGTGTACCAAACCTACCCATATCCGATTTTGTCACTACAACCGATTCCGAACTGAAATGAAATCGGTTTCAGTGCACCGAATTCCAAACTTCCACAACCGAAACTGAAATATTTTGGTTCAGTTTTCGGGTTTTTTTTTAAGTATTTTTTTTTTATTTTTCGGTTTTTTTTTTTTTAAATTTTTCGGTTTTCTCATCGTACCCCTTCGCCTTTCTGTTTTTGCCACTCAAAACCGAAACCGAACCAAACCAGAATCGGTTCGGTTCGGTTCGAATCGGTTTTCAGGCAGGTTTGGTTCGCTTGTTTTCAGTTCAGTTTCAGGTCAAAGCTTGCATCCCTAAATACAGCCATAGGCAACTTGATGGTTACTTAATATGTCACAACTGACCTATTCCATCTACAGAATTGGGCAAGTTGTTAGCTTGTAGTGACTTTGAGCCTTTGTGCGAACCCTTAAGATTCCGCTCCTTTCCCCCTTTGCATCTTCGCTCTACTGGGTTATAATTCCTAGAAGAAATAAAGAATATTTTGATGGTAGCATTTATTTTATTCATAAAAAGCATAAAGCATTCTTTTTATTTTCTTTTTTAATTCTAAGAAAAATAAAGCAAGTGAAGCACTAGAATGGCAAATATATAGGGGTGTGTTTGGCATTGCTCTTTGGAAGAGTATAAAAGAGCAGTTGTTGCTCTTTGTTGTTGCAAATGAATCTATGGGGACATAGAGAAGGATTGGAAGAAGAAAAAAGGGAAGGCTGCTCTTGGAAACATAAAAAACATCCCTCTTTAAAAGATCATAAAAAATCATGCTCTTTTAAAGAGGACTGTTAATCTATATTTCAAAGAGTAGCCCCCCTTTTACCTTCTTCCAATCCTTCTCTCTCTCCCACATTTCTTTCCAATAACAAAGAGCAGCTGCTGCTCTTTTCTACTCTCCCAAAGAGCAATGCCAAACACAGCCATAAATTATAATAAAAGAACAATAGTTGCATACTCATTCATTATGCCACCATTTACAGAGTCACAGTAGCGCTTCAGCCATTGCAGGAACTCCAAGTTATCCAATGGTCGCCCTTTGACAAGCCTGTTGACTTCGACATGCTATCACAACCTCAGAAAAAAGAAAGAAATTCAAATTAGCAACTACAAGTTGATATGGTGATATTGTACAGTGGTACATGGTATGACTGGTACCACATTAAGTATTTTTGCTAAATATGGAAAATATCAACCAAATAGTAAAGCCTAATAAAATTATTACTACCTCTATTCGCGCCTACCGAATTAATGAGGACGCCTACGCTAAAAAACTATTGACTGCTTTGAATCAAACGATGGAGATCGGTTTTCATCTCAATATTTCACACAATAGATCTTTAGACCATGGGCATACCACCAGATTGTCAGTTTTATTTCCACATGGCACCAATCTCCATCGTTTGATTCAAAGCAATCAACTGTTTATCAGCTTAGGCGCCCTCAGTAATTTGGTAGGTGCGAATAGAGCTACCCTAAAAATATATTATTTAATATAAAAAAATAGCAAATTCATTTTTTATTAATAAAGCCATATTCTAAATAAATTATTGAGAATTCACTATGATTTGGTACTTTAAATACTGAGGGTGCAAATTGGTAAAATGGAAAATGTCAGAGCCCACATATTCGTTGTGAAAATGTTGTTTGGCTACCATGTGGGACCACCCAAGAAAGCCATATTATGGGAAAATGAGAAAATGAGCAAAGTTGTTTTCCTTGGCAAGAAAACGCTTGGAAAGAAAATAAGTTGCTTTTAGAAAAGTCGAAGCCTTATTTTTGTGAAAGTTTAAAAAAAAAAACAAAAATAATCCAAATTTTTGTTTTCTAAAATCCCGTGCATAACTTATCAATGCTCTAAAAACTCATGCATAATGTTAGATGCTATTACTTCCACCACCACCTCAACAATGTCCACCTCACCTCCACCACCATTGTCGTTGTGAAAATGTTGTTTGGCTACCATGTGGACCACCCAAGAAAGCCATACTATGGAAAAATGAGTAAAATTGTTTTCCTTGGCAAGGAAAACACTTGGAAAGAAAATAAGCCGCTTTTTAGAAAAGTTAAAGCCTTCATTTCTGTGAAAGTAAAAAAAAAAAATCCATCCAAATTTTTATTTTCTAAAATCCCGTGCATAACTTATCCATGCAAACTTAATTCTCTAAAAACTCATGCATAACCTTAGATGCTACTACTTCCACCACCACCTCAACAACGTCCACCACACCTCCATCACCACCACAACCTCCTCCTCATCCACCACTACCACCACCACCACAATCGATCATAAGGTCCATCTAATTATAGTTAATGACTAATTCAAACATATTCACAAAGTTGGGATATAGAAATATTCGGTAACGGGTTAATTTAGGAAAATTTGAGATATTTACATAATTCATATAACTACAAAATAAGCTATAAGGTGTTCAATGAAAGGCACACCTCTACTTACATAATTCATATTACTACATAGGCATATGCCTGATTCTTCTCAGTTAAATTCAGTCAAATAAAGAAAAGAAAAAATTTGTAAAAAAATAATAAATATCTCTGACTAATCGGCCGGCTACTTGTCGAGTCAGCCGATTATCGGAACACCCATAATTTGAAGATTTTAGCCTTAAAACAATAACTTTTGTAACTATGATCCAAACTGTTCACTTGATAACTAACAGATAATCTAAACTTTCCGTTAATTAGCACCTACAATAGATCACCATCAACTAAATCTTGAAGACCATTGTTGGAATCTAGAATGTTGAATTGGAACAGTCCTAAAATTAATCATTTTCCTACTTTCTTATTACCAAACAAGGTTTAGCTAATTTCCCAAAAAAAACACTTTTCATTTTCTTATTCCAGGGAAAGAAAATGCATTTTCCTTTTCCTAGAGGAAGAAATTTTTAAACGTTCTCTAAAGTATAATAATATGTTATGATACCAGTCAAATTCTTAATGAACTATAAAAAATCTAGCCTATTCAACTTCACAGTGTTTTTCTTAAAATGAGGATTCATATGTGGTAATAAATTGAACGTGTCCATAACAAAAGGTACTAGAACATAGACTCTACATCACTCGGTTCCCAAAATAGCATAAGGACAAGCTACTAGTCAGAAATTAAAGAGCAATTGGATACTGCAGTTCTGAATTCATGGTTCACCTACTACTGTTAAGATATAGAAACCCACAGCAGTGACAATCTCATATTGAAAAGACTACTTTAGGGGGATAAAATAGTTGCGGGAAGTAATAGCTCATCTAGGGGTATCTCAGTATTTCATTATAATCATTATTATGAGGAAAAAATAAGCGATGATCATGGATGAGATAACCATGGACATACAAGAAGAGATTCTATAGTGCATGTTATTTCCAGATGATGTGGTAATAATTGCCCAAACAAGGAAAGAAGTAATGGTAAGCTAGAACTATGAACAAAAGCCTTGAAGTCAAGAGGCTTGAAAATTAGCAAAACAAAAGAGTATATGTAGCATATATTTTTAGTGAAAATGATAGCTTAGAGGAGGATTTAGTTAAAATAGAAAATCATCTAGTGTCACATTGTCGCAGATTCACTATTTAAGCTCTACATTACAATCAGATAGCAGATTTGACGAGGACGCGTCAAAGAGGATTAATGCAAGTTGGATGAAATGGAGACGAGCAAGCTGCGTATCGCCTAAGGGTTCCACTTAGATTGAAGGAATGACTTTATAAGTGGGGGTTAGACCTGCCATATTATATGGTCCATAATGTTGGAATACGAAAAGGCGAAGTAGACAAAGTACATGTGGCTGAGATATGTATGTTATGGTAGATGTGTGGAGTCGCAAGAAAGGATAAAACTCAAAAATTGTGCATAAGAGAAAAGAGTGCGTACATATCTCGAATAATCTCGGCTAATCCAAACTGATCTGGACCATTTGGGCAAAACCGATCTGGATCGGCTGAGATTAGAAACCATGGTGTCAAGTATCAGCCAATACAGATGTGTATCAATGATACTATTGTTTTGGCCGAAATTGATACTAATACCAGAATATCAACCTTGGTATTGGTATCGGTTTCAATATCGACCGATACTATCTATTTTCTTATTTTTTCCAGAAAAATACATATCGATATCATTTGATACTTATTGATATCGAACAATACGTACGAATGGATTGATTCCTGATAACAATACAGAGTTTTTCTTTTTTTTGATACGTAAGCCTTGAGGTTCTAGCGACCTCGTCCTTTCCATTTAAATCGAAAGGAGGTACAAACACAAATATACATGGAATATACAGCTCAAACTAAATAATGAATTCTAAGACCTTCGACATCGCCATCACCCCAAGAATCCACAAAAAGATGGAGCCGAAAACAGAGAAAATGAATATCAAGATAGAAATTATTTTAGATCATTTTCAATCATTTCTAGTGGCTGCGCTAGATAATGCCTCATCCAAACAATCTCCTGTTGTGTTTGTTTTCCTTCTCTGGCAAGAAAATTGGCAACTTTGTTCCTATCTCTGGTGCAAAAGGTAATCTTCACTTCCTCAAACCTTTCCATTAAACTTTGGATGGTCATTTGATACCTTGGAGAGAACAGTGGAAAGGCGTCTAGGACCAAAATCAAATATTACCTTGGAGAGAATAATGGAGCGGCGTGTCACGGGGGCACAACCTGACACGCCTGCTATGCATGTGCGGCGCCTCGATGCCACTACAATGAGGCCAGCCTAACCCACCATCGTGTGTGGCCCTCACAACCAACATACAACTTATGCATCCAACCCTCGTGCAAACATGCACCACAGTTCCCCACATAGCCCACGAGTGCCTCCGTCATAGTCAACCTATCTGCATCGCTACCCATAGCTCGCGACATAGCAACGTCCTAGGCCTACCCTTACAGACCTAGGAGACTATTGTGCACCCTTTAGTGCCACAAGGCCCCATGTGTATAGGAGTAGCTCCATAGCTGATGCAGTACGGGCTATAAAAACAATTAGGGTGGTGGAATCACTCACACCAGGTGAAATCGCTCACTCCAAAACTAGAGACTCAGTCACCTAGGTTAGGGAATCACTCACCTAACAAAGAGGAATCACTCACTCTATAATGGAGGCTTCAAGCTCTTAACACAAAATTCAAATATTCTTCTTTTTTTTACATTCACCAAATGCCCAATTTATAGAAAGGAGATTACAACCATTAACTAGATAATTAAAAACTAACCTATTTCCTAAGTGACTTTTTAAATGACTTTTCAACTCCCAATACTAACCACCAATTAGACTCCATAATCACTAATATCCAAAAACCCAAAAAACATTACATGTGTGCCACATAGGCATGCCATGTGGATGGATTGAATTGCCCCAAATTTTATGCCACATGGATGAGCCACATGGGCAAGGCAGACTACATCAACAACTCATCTCCCATATATATGCTTTAAATGCCACCTCTTGTCAAATAGCAGTAATACTTCAAAGTGCTTGGTCTGACATACTATCATGTGCCACACCAAATGTCCCCAGTTGCCCGTGGCACACGAACCATGCAACTCCAACACCTGCAAGTCAGCTTCCCACGCTTATGCACGTCTAGTCGCCACACTACACATTACCCATCTTCGTTGGACATCCTCACCACATATAAGGAAGCACGCAATGAAACACAAGACCGCACACCTCCGCGCTCGCGCGACACACTCCTAGCTCCAAGGCTCATGCCTTCTTGCTAGCCAACCCGCTGTGCCACAGCACACCACCACATAGCTCCAAGCCCCACACGCCTTCTTGCTAGTACCTAGAGTAATGACCTCGTCACATCCTCCCCCACTCTATAATGTCAACGTCCTCGTTGACAAGGGAATGACCACGCCACATCCTCCCCAACTTGATAATGTCAAAGCTCACATTGACGCCCAATAAAATGCATCAGCTCCTCGACCTTCGTCTTCACCACATGCAAAGTCTCCCAATATCTAATCCCAAGGTTTGACACCTCCCTGCTAGTCCAAACTTGGCTCCATCAACATTTAACTCGGCATGAAGTAATACCAGCTTCTCATACGAACAAGAAACACACTGATTATTCACAATGTCCCATACCAGCGTTATCCATCACTGTGCCATGCACTAAGCATTTGTGACCACTGCTTGCTCTAATACCTCAACACGAAGTGACTTCACCCAAGAGTCCGCCTACCAAATCCTGTTTTCCTAACACCATAGTACCTCGGCCATGCCTGCACTTCTTTGTGCCTCAAGCTCTCATTTGGCTCAACCTAGCTCCAAGGTCGTCACACCTTCCTACTAGCTCATCCAGCATCACCCCATTTTGGATCAATCTGGCCCTCTAATCCCAAGGTCCTTGCACCTTCCCACTAGCTCCTCCAACATTACCCTTTTCAGATCGATCAGGCTCTGCTACCAACTGTCACGGGGGCACAACCCGACACGTCTGCTACGCTCATGTGGCCCCTCGATGCCACTACAACGAGGCCAGCCTAACCCTCTACCAGCTCTGATACCTCCCGCCTAGAGGACAGGGACTCCCCTCATGGTTACCTTCTTGGCTACGGCCTAGCATTCCGTCGCATTGTGCCCCTTACGACACATGCCCGCACCACTGTGCCTCACTTGGCCTGCTCAAGTTTCACCCAAGCATATCATGCACTAGTGCCTCGCGTGCAACAGTAGCATGTAGCTCCTCATGTCGTCTCATTCCAACATGTCTTGCTGTCATACTAAACCAAGCCCATCATTGTGTGTGGCCCTCGCAACCAACACACATCTTAAGCATCCGACCCTCGTGCAAACGTGCACCACAGTACCCCCACCCACGAGTGCCTCCCTCATAGCCCCTCATAGCCAGCCTATATGTACCACTAAACATAGGAACCTCCCCTGGGTGACATACGGCATAGCTGAAGCAACGTCCTAAGCCCACCCTTACAGACCTAAGAGACCACTGTGCACCCTTCAGTGCCACAAAGACCCATGTGTAGGGGAGTAGCTACACAACTCCCCTCCCATATATATGGTTTAAATATCACCTCTTGCCAAATAGCCAGTGTTACCTAGGTATGCGGCACGAGTGCCAAATGCCAAGGTGTCCTTAAAGTGTTGGCACGACAACTTCTAAAAAACTCAATACGGCGGCACAACCTTACAAAAAATATTTAAAATATTTTTAAAATATAAAATATAACTATATTAATTAATAAACTCAACATTTCTCATAGTGGTGAAAAAGTATGCAATCAATTCCATGATTTTCATCATTAATCATCAAAATATACATGTACATGAAATTGAAAATTGAAGGTTTAAACACAAATGCAAAAATAAACGTTTAAAGTACTTCAAAAAATTGTTCAATATTCTTAATGCTTTCAAAAAATATAACCACTCAGTCCCAAATGTATTTTTGCAAATTAGAATTCTTGCTTCTTGAAACTCAACTAGCGTCATCGCCTTAGTTTTCTTCATCGATGGAGTGAAACTCGACAATCTCAGCAGAATCGAAGATCATCGTCTCTAATACCGGGACATCAAGTGATAGATTTGTGAATCCAAATTTTGTCGGCCCTTCTAAACTGAAATCATCTCCAACCACATTCCCAATATTTGCTAGGCCTTCAACATATTGTTCTTCCTTTTTTTATAAGAGACGCAAATTTGAGTATAAACAAGGTCCTCCGCACATTGTGATGTCAATTTATTTCTTTTAACACTTGATATCATTCCAAACGTGCTCCAATTTCTTTCACAACATGAACTTGATTGTCCCAATACCCTACATGATAAACATATATATTATACTTTGAATAAGAATATAATATATATATATATACATATATATATATATATACACATATATATATATATATATATTTACATATATAAATATTTAAAAAACATAAACAACAATATTTTACCTAAATGCAACACTAGCAAGTGTGGGTGCACCAAATCCATGATTGCCTCACCATGCTAAAGGATCTGTAGAGTATCACTTACTTAGAGGCTCCCATCATCCAAATTTTCCTGTTGATGTAGCAAATTCTCCATATTCATCTCGGACCCTCCGAAGTATCGCTACACTTGGAAATAGTCTTCCAAGACATGCATTTCTTCCTTCCGAAATTTCATCATCAAGGTTTGGGGGAACTCTCTCAATGCCTTCAGCTAACCACTCATCACTGTAATATTTGGAGATTTAGTGAATGTGTCAAACAATGAAGTGGTGTGCTACTCTAGCGGGGAAGCCAACATCATGGACATAGGCTTTGGGCCATATCATGTGTACCGGCATCGGAAGAAACGGAACGGAAACGAGAACCAGGCCTAAAAGAGTAGAACCAGCCTACAGCACAGTCGGTCGATCCCAGGCAGTCGATCGATCGATTGTGAACAAAGGGACTTAAAGTTTGGCAAATTTACGTTCTCAGTCAATCGATCGAAGGTCATTTTTGATCAATTGAATGTGAACCGAAACTTAACGCGATTTATATATATATAAATCGATTGATGAGTACAATTTTCAATTAATCGATTTTGACCAGAGACTTCTATGTGAATTATATATATATATATAATTGATCGATTGACTTTAGAAATTCGCGTAAGCGGAATCCACCAAAAGATGGAAATTGTAGTTTTGGGGCAAACTTGTCTTTTTGGAGTTTATTTGTTTTTGGGGTTTTCTCTTTTTTGAGGCCTCCTATATAAGGTCTTTAAACAAACATTGTAATTAGTTATTGATTAATGAAAAAAAGGCTATTGCTTTTTGCTTGAGAAGAGCATCTTCGAAGAGTGATTCTTCTTCTCCCGCAAAGGGTTTAGTGTGAAGCCAAGGGTGCGAAGCCACAATCTCTATCTATCATCTATTTTCTCTTTGATTATCTTTTGCTTGTGTATCGATTCCAAATCAACCTATTTCAGCCATTACCCTGTGATTTTCCTGAAAACCTAACCCTAAATCTCACCAGAGCTAATAAACTCATCTGAACAGTGGAATCGACCTGGTTCAATAGCTAGAAAGAACCAGCGATTCTACCTTGGGTCTGCGAGCAAGTGCCCTAATCTGGAAGCAGCTAGAATTCTATCTATAAGATCCTCCCTCCACAAGGCTAACGGATCTAGCGCATCAGACTGGACCCTACCTAAACCAAATGCGATCATCTAAGTGGAAAACCATGGAACCCTAAGGTATCGCGATTATTTTACAAATTGTTGCTTAATTAATTTAGTTTAATTTCGACAAATAGCATTTCATCATTGTTGCATTACATTTTAGAACCCGTAATTAGTAAGTCGTGATCACCATGGACATATGAGCGAGGTTGTCAATGCCCTCAGGGAAGTCAAAGCTGAATTGAGTGTGATCAATGATCGGATGGCTGCTATGGAGCAAGCCCAAACAACCTTTGAGGCTTCCAATGGTAGGTTGTTAAACCGAGTCAATAGGTTAGAAGGGGTTGATGAGCACCTTGAGCAACGCCATGAGCGTGATGGTTCACGCTTCGAACGCGGTGGTCATCAGATTGATCGGAATCAGAACGATAGGGTAGATCATGGTGGAGATGACTCCCACCCGGATGAGAGATTCCTCAAAAATGTTCGAGTCGAGTTTCCATCCTTCGATGGAAGAAAGGACCCTAAAGTTTTCCTCAATTGGTTATCTGATATGGATCAACACTTTGAGTGGTATGGCATGAGCGATGAGCGATGTGTCAAGCTCGCCAAGGCAAAGCTCATCGGCCAAGCCCGACTCTTTTGGGCCAACGTCGAGCGCATAAGAATGATTGCGAGTTGTGCTCCCACTACCAGTTTGGAGGACATGAAGGTACGACTTATGGAGAAGTACGTTTTCTTATCATCCTACCCGCCTACTTGATCAATGACAAAATTTACACCAAGGTAGTATGCCTGTGACCAAATACATTGGCAGATTTAAGGAATACATGATGAGAGCCAAGGTATCGGAAGATCCTCAAGTCACTCTCTCTAGGCTCCACACCAGATGGTGGTTTGACCTAAAAAAGAGTTGATCTCTCACCCCGTTCAAACTCTTGAACAGTGTTACGTCGTTGTTCAGGAGCTTGAACGGTATTTAAAAATGAGAGTTGAGGTTGCAACAAATTGTTGTTGGAAACCATGGACATGAACAAGGCTCTGATACCACTTTGTTGAAAATAAATCAAAATTCGGATGAAAAATAGATGCAACTTTTCAAGAGCAGAGAATTGTTCTCTTGAGCTCAAAAACCTTAAAAATGAAGTGTAATATAAAGAACTAGATGGAAGGCCTCAAATTTCACTAAAATATTCATATTTGATGAGATACAAGGATTCAAAATATATAGCTAAGTACAAGAACGAATTTCATATTTCAATGAGACTTTTCACTTCCCTAAAGAAACTTTCATATTCCTATGTGACCTTTCTTTTCCCTAAGAGACCTTTTCATTTTCCTACAAAATCACATAAACCCAAAACATAAAAGCATTGCAAAGTTCAAAGCTGCAATAACTAAACTCTTAACTACTAAGTCAAACTTCTAAGATGAGGTTAAAGACCCAAAAAGAGTGAGGCCCAAGAGGCCCACGGTCCATGCACATATAGTGGCCCAAAATGGTCTAGCTTAATATTTCAACAAGATTTTGGTATTTGAGCTCTTATATGCACTAGATAATAGGTTTGACGAGAGCATCCCAAACATGATCAGCGTAGGATGAGCGATGTTGTATGATCAATGAGTGCGCCTTTGCTTGAAGGGAGGTTTTTATAAGGTGTCAATAAGGTCTCCATTACTATATGGCACGTAGTGTAATGCTACGAGGAGTGAGAAGAAGACAGTACATGTGGCCCAGATGTGTATGCAATGGTGAAGTTACAAGAAGGATAGAATCAGCAATGAGTACATAGAGATAATTTAGGAGTAAGCATGAGTTTGACTTTCAATTTCCTTTTACACTAAACATGATACAATCCTAGTTACGTGCAAATTTTTTAAAGTATCACTTTTTCTAATTGATTATGAGAATTTATTGAAAGAAAAATATAATGGCTAGCCTAATGAGGAGCAAGCTAAGAACTTAAAAAACTTAACGATACATCGCTATGGCAGGGGAATATTTCCCCAAAAATGAAAACTTAAAGTCCTTTTATGTAGCGTTTGCCTTCTAATTTCTCTGACAAAAAAAATGTGAAAGAGAGAACGAGAGATTGTTATTTGGCAAGTTTATCTGCCTCCAAATTCGCCTTGTAAAAAAACATAAGAGAGAGATTCATGAATGAAAATCTTTCTCAAAAAGTGAAGACACATCTCGAAACATCTTCTTTGACAAATGTAACGAACTTCAAATTCAATTCATGAAAAACATGAAAAAGAGGCACGAATCGATTGTTCTTTGACATTGGTGTTCACCTCCAAATTCGGCACGTGAAAAAATTAAAAAAAAAAAAAGATCACAAGCGAATTGCTAAGATGTTTTATGCCTCAACCATGGAACTAAGAAGTGGCACCGTTGTAGTAGCAACCTCAATCAATTTGAGGAATATGATAGTTTCTTGTATTTGTGTCACTAAAATAAGGACTACATAAATTCTTAATTTTGGTATTCAGCGACTGACATTAAAACATGCAAAAGAACTACTGAAAATAAAGATGTAAATGATATATTCTATTGTAGTCATCATGGAGCATATGTGTATGTTCCAACTTCCAAGTGCCATTGAAAGATGGAAACACCAAGATTGAGTACCACCATAAATTTAGATAGAATAAACGCAGCGATAGTTTCACTATTGCAAGACCAATTACCTTCGCTATTTTTAGCTTGGTGAAAACTTCTTGCAGAATTTTGTAGTTCTGGATCATGTCGTATTCCGTCTTCGTATCAAAGTTCACCTGACAGAAAACTGGGCATCATTAATTAAGGATGAAATCGATGAGATATACTCCATAAAAAATGTAGAAGAGACAAATGGCAAGCATACAAATCTGTACCTTGTGCATTGGGACAATTCCTGGATGGGTCATATCCATCATTTGACACTGAACAGCACCAGATGCAGCCTGCTCACAATTTTTTAATAACATAAATTAGATTAGAAAAAATGTGAATATGTGAAACAAAATGACAAAATTAACTAGACTGTGGATAGTGGAACTTCTAATGATCTGAGTAAAAATTACCAAAGTTTCAAACTTAATCATATATTCCCAAATAAAGAATGATAGAATACACCCAGGATAATGGTCAGATTAGAAAGTATCAAGTTCTAAATTTAACAATATATGCTCAAATAAAGAATGATAGAATACACCTAGTATGATTTACAGTACTATTAGGAAAATTATATGATGGTGCCGAGCACCACATGATGCTCCAGCTTTTACATCGGCAAAAGTGTCTCCCCACCATCTGATACTGCCAACAAAAGAGGGAGCACCATGTGGTGCTCATAAACAATTAGCAATCAGCACCATTGTTATCCATAGTGTACAATACCTGATACATATAGTATCGTTTTCTAATTGTATTGTATAATACAATATAGTGTACCATATGATACATAGAGCATTGTACATAATACAGTATAGTGTATCATATGACACGTGATTTCATTATAACATAAAAAATAAAATCAAAAATCAAAAGAAGTTTTATTACTTACTTACCCCTGACCCTAATGCTCCCTTACAATTTTTTTAACAAATGGTAGAATTCTCTAAGAAAATATATATTTTATGTATAAAAAGCTCCAAAATTTCTCTCCTCCTCCCCCCAGCGGCGTGTCGTGAAAGGGGTTCCAAATCCACGTCTTAATCAGGTTCCACAAACCCATCAATCATAACTGTTTGGGTTGTATATTAAAGAGAAAGCTAATACAGTGATACTATAAAGATAGTTACTAAAACCCGTGCATTGAAATCTTGGCACACCCTACACTTATAAGTGTACAGCTATAGGCTTTCTTTTTAGATAGTAGATAATTAAAAAGTCATTGACTTTATGTGATGTGGATTTTTGTATATTCTTTATAAATTAATCTAATTCAATCAGAATTTTAGTTTCCAATGTTACATTAAGACACTTAACATATCACGGAAATGATCATAGATTCTCATATTTATATATATATATATATATATATATATATATATATATATATATATATATATTTCTAGTGTTTATATCTTTTATACATATTCGTAATTTTCCATATTTATTTATAAAATTTATGTATATCTTACACGATACAATACATAATGTGACAAACTTGGTCAGCATGATCATGTAACAGCTCAAATTGATACAGTATTTCATTGCTAGTAAATTTGGTCACCTAGGAAAAAAAGAACATGGCAACCCGGTCGACTTTCTTTGCATGGTTAAAGAGATATAGATATGACCTAATTTCACCTTTCAAACTATATATTCCTAATATCAAGGTTGTTAAAGGGGCTATGTGGGAACTAGACAGTAAAACCCATCTGGAGCCTGGGCGGGGCTTACACAGTGAGGCTGAGAATTGTTGCAACTTTTTCACCTTATTGTAATCAACTATGGAGAATCCATAATAAAAGATGATGAGATCAAAAAATAAGAAATATTAAAATAAAATAAATAAATAAATAAGTGATTACATACTCATTAAGTGGTGGTGCCCTGTAGCTATGAGGATAGATATATAAATCCCACATTTACTCTAAAAATGGCTTTTAAGGGTTTCATAAGGATAACATTTGATGAGAGCTATAATTTTTTTTTCTAAAATGGAATAAAAAACCTTTTGTAAAGCTTATGTGATATTTGTCACTCCACCTAAGGGCGTTGTGACCTGCCTCAGGCAGGCCTGCCTAGACGCCCTCCTAAAAAACTGACATGCCTATCCTTATGGTGCCCAAGGCGGACTAAGCCAGTCGACCAAAAAAAGAGTGGCTACGTACCAATGTGGAGGTCTAGGCAGGTTTTTGACAACCATAGATCAATATTATTCAAAATCATCAAATGCCAAAATTTATGAATATGGCAATAAGGGTCATCTATGATCATGCAGCACAAGTGATTACATATCCAATCATCCAAGCTGGCACATGGCAGACTGATGTGTCGTCTGGATGCAATTCACAACTCATTCCAATCACAAGATTATAACGGCTTGATGAAAGCAGGTATGCACAATAAATGTGGATCATCGCCCATAAATCATTAACCTTCGATTCTCTTTGGGGGGTGCCTTTATTTGCACCAACCAAATCTTTGAGAGCATCCAAGCTGAAAACCATTGATTGCTTTGAATCAAACGAAGGAGATCATTTTCCGTCCCAATATCCACACAATGGACCTTGAGATCATGAGTGTACCATCCATAGATCAAAATGCCGGAAAACCAGTACGTATCGTCCGAGCAAAAAACCGATACGTATTAGACGATACGTACCGGAACAGTAATGTACCGGACAATATATTGAATGTATCGTCCAGGCATTTACATATATATAAGACGATACGGTACACTTAATGTACCGTATCGTTAGGGTCCGATACATATCGGTATCGGACGATATTTTGATCCATGGTACCATCAAACAGTCACTTTTTGGATGTGTGCCACATGGAACCTAAAACTGACTGTCCAATGGTACGGAAAATGATCTCCATCGTCTGAATCAAAGAAGTCAATGGTTTTTGGCATAGATGATCTCAAAGATTCAGTGGGTGCAAATAAAGGTGCCCTTCACTTTGTCCATTAAAGAATCAGGATCATGCAATCAGCGCTCCATCCTGCAAGGACTGTTCGGATTTGTGTCGTGTGTGCATACACTATACAAAGAGTCGCATTAGTTCCTTAACAGATCCCTGGTTCATATGATGCCAGCTGCTATGTGACCTTAAACGCCTGCAGGCAGTTAGGGCTGGCCCTGGGTATGGGCCGAAGAAGTGGTTGCCTAGTGCCCCAAAAACATTTACGCAAAAAATAGGCCCTCACCCCCCAAAATTTTTTGTGCCAATATGTAGCAGGACCCCTTTTAGGAACTTGCCTAGGACCCCCAAAATCTCATGGCCGGCCTTGCAGAAAATTAAGAGCACAGAGATCTGCACACATTTCAGAGTCTGCCTAGAGCAGGGTGCGCATTGGATGCGCTGGTGGACAGGTCAGGCACCTAATACCAACTCCGATATAGAATGTCATTCTGTCGTCTAAAACGGTAAATTAATCCCCTAACTCGCAAGAATTACACATATGTATCCCACCACAAACCCACAATTCAGTCAATTTTGCAAGAACAAAAAAATATATATAATATTTAAGAAACAAAAATGCAATTCACTCAGCCAAACAAACAAATCGTTGCCCAAATTTGCAAGAATGAAAGAACTACAAAAATTAACCAACCATAAACCACAACTCACTCAATTTTTCGAGAACCAAAAAAATAAAAAGCATACAATATTTAAGAAATAAAAATGCAATTCACTCATCCAAACAAACAAACCGTTTCCCTAATTTGCAAGAATTCCCAAATGTCTCTAACCACAAACCCGCACTTCGTTCCATTTCGCTCGAACCCAAACATCAAACAATTAAACAGAAAAAAAAAATTAAAAAAATTAAGAAAAATTTTAAAAACTTAAAACCAAACCTCTTCAACGCGGGAGAGATTAAGCTGAAGGGTGGCGTTGATCCATGCCAAAATCTCGCTTCTCCCAACGAAATACGCACCGTCCATAATCCCTATATTTGCTGCCGCCGTCGCCATTTTCAAATAAATTTGAAGATTTTTTTTTTCTTATACACCAGAGATCGAAACCTTTAGGGTTAGATGATTTTGCTTCACAAACGAGGAAGAATCGAAGCAGAGGAAGAAGAGAATGATTAAAAAAAGTGCAGAGCCGGGAACGGCCACAAGGCCCACAACTTTGAATATATAGGCGTGTAAAGTTCAGTGATGCAAACTGGTAGCAGCCGTACGCAGTCTCATGTCAGTTAGAGTTAGTATTGAGTGTATATACCATGCACCAAGAGAAGTGAACGGTAATCTGTGTCCACCAACCTGGTCAAACATATGACCTTAAATCTATTTTAGGATTCTGTCTAATTCTCAGTTTTCCTTTACATTTGGCAATTTTGGTCTGTTTGGCAATTTTCCAAAAAATATAGGAAAAGGATTTGTAAATCCAATGGATTCCAGCTCTTTTGGAATTTATAGGAATTTATTTGTTTTCCTGTATTTGGATTGTGTAATTGGTACATAGAAAATAGAAAAGAAATATTATCGATAGTATATATATATATATCTCACACATCCAATAAATTTAACTTTCTATTATGAAACAAATTTCATGATAAAAATAAATTAGGAAAGAGAAAAAGAGAGTTTAGGAGAGAGAGAGAGAGAGAAATAGAAATTAAGAGAGAAATTTTTTTTAAAATATGTAGAGAGAGAAAATTTAAAAGAGAGAGATTCAAAGAGAGAGACATCTAAAAAGGAGAATAATAAATAGAGAGTTAAGAGAAAGAGATATTTAATTTTTATTTTTTTTTATTTTTTTAATTATTTATAATTTTTTTCTTTTTTAAAAATTTTATATATTTAATTTTATTTTTTTACTTTATTTTTAAAATAAAAATAATTAAATAAATAAATAATTTAAAATAAAAAGTAAATAAATAAATAAATAAAATCACTCTCTCTCTCTCTCTTTTGATAAAAATAAATAAAAATTTTAAATTTTAAATTTTAAAATTAAATAATAAAAATAAAAAATTAAAATAATTCTTTTATATACTTTATTTTATTTTATTATTTGATTTATTTATTTATTTATTTTATTTTAATTTATTTTTTCATTTTTATTTTTTAATTTATTTTATTTTTTATTTTTATTTATTTTATTTAAAAAAATACTTTTAATTTTTTTTGTATTTTTTTTATTTTAAATTGTTAAATTTATTTTTTTTAATTTATATATATTTTTTTATTTATTTATTTATTTATTAAAAATATTGTTTTTTATTTTTATATTTTTATTTTATTTTTTAATTATTTAAGTTTTAAATTTTTTAATTTTATTTTTCAATTTTTTAATTTTTTAATTTTTTAATTTAAAATTTTAATTTTTTAATTTAATTTTTTAATATTTTATTTTTATTTTATTTTTTGAAATTTCTTATTTTTTATTTTTTATTTTTGTATTTTTATTTTATTTTTTTAATATTTTTTTATTTTTTTATTTATTTATTTTATTAAAAAATTTATTTTTTATTTTTATTTTGTAATTTTGTAATTTTTTTAATTTAGTATTTTTAATTTTTTAATTTTTAAATTTTTTAATTTTTTAATTTTTAATTTTTTTAATATTTTATAATTTATTTTTAATTTTTAAAATATTTTTTATTTTAATTTTTATTTATTATTATTTATTTTATTAAGTCTTATTTTATTTTTATTCTTGTTTTTTTTATTTTTTTTATTTCATCTTTGTTTTTTTAACTTTTTTGTTAATTTTTTATTTTTTATTTTTTATTTTTTATTTTATAGTTTTTATTTTTTATTTTTTTTCAATAGTTGATTTTGTTTCAATTTATTCATTAAAAAAGAGAGAAAAAGATAAAAGAGAGAAAAAGAGAAAAATCGAGAATGGGAAAAAATATTTCAATGAAATTCTCTTAGTTTAGAGGGATTGTCGGTTGCCAATGGAAAAAAAAAAAATTTAATTTTCCTATTATTTCTTGTGGCACAACTTTGTTGCCAAACATAGGAAAGTATCATATTTCCTATTATTTCCTATGATTTCTTTTCTTTTCCCCCTGTCCAAATAAGCCCTTAGGGTAGCTTTAATAGCGCCCACGGAATCTTCTAGGGCACCTGCGCCAAAAACCATTGATTGATCCGGATCAGATGATAGAAATTGTGTTTCACCCCAATATTCCACACAAGAGATCATGAGATCATGAATCACCTATCAGACGGTCAGTATCTCATGGCACACATCATGCTCAAACGTGACTTTAGGGCTACGTTTTTGGGATCTATAACATGTAATCGAAAAACGACCCTCTAATAGATGCGTCGTGATCTCAAGATCTCTTGTATGGAATATTGGAGTGAAATGTGATTTTCATCATATGATCCAAACCAATTATATTGTGTGCCACATGGAATTGATGTTTGACCGTTAGATAGGTGGATCATGATCACAAGATCTATTATGTGGGAGATGGAGATGAACAATGATCTCTATCGTCTGATTCAATCAGTCAAATTTTGGTTCCTATTTTAAAAAATAAATTGAGATTATAAAGAATAATAATATTAATATAAAAAATATATGTTCAAATATTTAAAATAAAAAAATTATTGTATCACATAATTCACTTCCATTAACAATTAACAATTTACAATTAAGAAAAATAGTAACAAGCCACCATCAATATAGGTGGCACCACTTGACATGCATTTTAGATCAATTCAATTAGCCGACTTGGATGGCCATCATTAGTATTACACTCGGTCCAAAAATAATTCAATCATTAGTTTTACAACAAAATAATAGCCTCCCGCAAATAGGGTATCAAAATCGGCCGATACCAATACATATTAATGATACATATTAGTTTTCAGTCAAACCGATATGTATTAATATCCAGCATTAATATCATTGATACGGGCCCATATCAGCCGATATGTATCGGGTTTTGGCCGACACATCTCGGTTTCAATCAAGTTTTTTTTTTTTTTTTTTCAAGAATTGGCCAATACGTATCATCCGATTCGTATCAGCCTCGGGCAAAGGTGGTGATGGATAGATCTCCCTCCATCAAGCAGGGTACAGATATTTATAAGCATACAAAAGAGCGCAAACATGCTGACCTTTCAAAGATTTGCTTTTAAAAATATATGTACAACTCTTTTGATGGATGGAGGGAGATTGACCCGTGCACTGCCCCTAGTGCATGGGTTGAGTACTTAATACCATCTTGGCCAATCGGCTTATGAGTTGAAATAGATTCCAACTTAATGCCACCTTTGTGGTCCCTTAACAACCAAACGGCTTTAACTATAATAACTTTTTGTTTGTATGTAATTAGGATTTTATCACTTCCCTTTTGTTTTGAAAAATATAAAATCCTATGGCCGTCCCCCCTTAGTATTATAATAGGGAGACGGGGGACCAAACCATAGTCACCAAATCGGGGTTTGCAATAATTCGGCAAGGTTAAAATTCAAAAAAATCTGACAAATCTGGGAAAATATTTGGAGGAAAATTTGGTGAGAAAAACTTAAAAATAAAAATATAAAAATATAAAACAATAATTTTTAAAAAAATTATTGAAATTTTAAGTCACAATTTTTTTTCAAAAAATCGGGAATAATTCGTGAATTATTCATGTTTTTTTGTGACCAAGCGAATTTTCAAAAAATTTACAAATAATTTGGGATTAATTGAAAATAGAATCATGGAGAAGCCAATAGAATAATTTTATTTGATCTGAGAGAGAGCTAACTTACCAAACATGCTTTAGGCCTAAGGTTGTGTTTGGGATCGTTCGGTAGGAGGCAAAAAAGCAAGTCATTTAAAAGAGCAGGTTGAAATTGCTCTTTTAAATAATTCAGTTCTTTCACCCTCCGATAGTGTGGCAACTCAGACTCACCTGCTACAATATTGTCTGATTCTGGGCTTAGGTCTCTGCCGCGATTTTGTTTTTGGCATGGGTGTCTGGCTCTAGGCATAGGTCTCCGCCTCAGTATTGTTTATGGCGTAGGCTTAAGTCTAACCCAAAATGCTTCATGACATGTAGCGTCTACAATCACGTATGGTCAAGGGTCAAAACTTTTTCCTATCCAATGTGGAACTATTATAGGCTCTCACCTTATAGAAGAGTTGTCATCGGCTCTTATACCATTATGTGACGACTTAAACCCACTTCCCATGATATTGTGTGGATCTTTGCTTTATGTGATTGAGGATGTTACATGTCATGACGCATTAGGTGGGGACGTAAGCCCATGCCAGAAACAAAACTAGGGCGGGGATCAAAGCCTAGAACCGGACAATATTGTGGCATATGGGTCAGGGGTCATCACAGAAATGAATGGTATCGAAGCCGAAGACGGCTCTTCTATAAGGTGGGAGGCTGTAATAGTCCTACATTGGATAGGAAAAAGTCCTAATCGTGGGTTATATGTGATTGGGGACGCTACATGTCATAACACATTTTTTGTGGGGACTTAGCCCATGTCAGAAACAAAATCGAGGCAGATACCTAAGCCTAGAACATGACATTATTGTAGCATGTGAGTTTAGGTTGTCACAAAAATAGCTAAGAACACTTACAACCAAACACATTCTTATACTAAAGTGTTCTATGCTAGAGCATAGAATTGCTCTTTGCCTCTAAAAAGCAATCTCAAACACAACCTAAGAGTATTGCGACGGAGCACATGGCTACTTTTAGGCTCCCGGGAACTAACCATTGGATTAGGAGCCTCTAAGTTGAGATAGGGATATCTTTGGCCCAATACTTGGATGGTTATGATCAACATTTATGTGATACATGCTATGTATATAATCAACATTTATGTGATACATGCAATACATATATATATATATATATATATATATATATATATTATTTATTTTTTTTAATTAATTTATTTATTTATTTTTTGAGTCACACCCTCCCAAAGTATATACTATATGGTGTGTGTGTATATATATATATATATAAAATAATATATATATATATATATTATTACTTGGGTATCCGGGCCTCTTAGAGCACCCGCGCACCCCAAATTCAGCACCTGGGTATCCGGTATATATATATCGGATACCCAGGTAATAATATATATATATTATTACCTGGGTATTCGGGCCTCTTAGAGCACCCGCCTAATCCCAGGGGCACATGCGCACCCCAATTTCAGCACATGTCGGGTCAGCACAGGATATAAATCCCTAGGGTGGCCTCAAGGAAGGGGAGGAGATTTGAACTCAAGTCTCCTGCTTTTGGATGCAGGTACATAGCCAACTCACCTAACCTCTTGAGGTTAGATATTTTAAATTTTTGCTGCACTTAAAAGTTAGATTCCGGCTACAGTAATAATCTATGTCGAAAACGTAATATCTATGTGTCGTGGAAAAGTTAATATCCCTTTCCAGCGTCTCAACCTCGCTCTCTCTCTCTCTTTATATATATATATATATATATATATATATATATATATATATATATATATATATATATATATATATATATATGGGACATTGAACGCTTCATTATCGATATAGCGTTCAACACTGCCCTAATGTCAATTGGGTGTCGAGTGGCACCTAATTCAAAGATCAAGTACCAAGGCAATATGCACAAGGTCGATCAAGTTCATCCCTCAAACATAATAATAATAATAATAATAATAATAATAATAATAATAATAATAATAATAATAAAATAGAGTTTATTCACCTTTCAAAATATGATCAAAGTTGGAAAAAATTCAATGCACAAGATTAATGGAGCGGAGGTCAAACTTTAACCATGCTTTTGAAGGGCAAAAAAGTTATAAAAATAAAATTTTTTATCTCACAAGTCACGTGGCTAATGATCCCAAAACAGGTGTTTGTTCAGAGACGACATGCTACATGGCACATGATCTCAGCACTAGTGTAGCCATGGTATCAAATATCGGCCGATACCAATATGTATCGGTCCCATATCGATATTGATCCCGTATCGGTATCGCCGATACGTATCAGCCGATACGTCTCGGTATCGACCAATATTTTAGAACAATAGGTTCGGATTGCAAAAGAAGATAAAGATTGGAATTAAAATATACGCAGATCCGATTCGAGGCACATTAAATATCGTTGTCTTTAAACCGAGATTTGCCCCTATCACTATGATCTAGTGGTCACCAATAGATTACCGGTAAATTGGTTCCAGGATATAACGAACAAGTAGCGTATCCGTGTGATCAGATTTGGTGAATCTGATCACGCAACCAGAACTCCAAAAAACTAAAGCGGAACTCTGAGAAGGAAAAGCTTAAACTTGCGGAAAAGAAATTTGAGAAAAATGCAGTGTAAGAAATGAGGGGTCTTAGGGCCCTTTTATAGATAAAAATAGGTGTAACCGAACGGACATATCCATTGCATATAACTGAACAGTTGGATAAGACATATCCGTTTAAAAATTAACTGAACGATTTAAAATTTAAATGGGCAATTACATACTTGTTCAAAATTTTAATTAAATTATCGTATCACCACGCCATGTACACATACACATACACGTGCTCGTGCCCGTCCCGACTCGACTCGACTCGGCTCGGCGCGACGCGTGCGCGCGTGTGTGTGACTGATGGGTTGCATGGCGGTGGAAGCTATAAAATTCAGTGCCCCCTGAGTGAAGGCTACAAGCCTTGAGCCAAGGCAATGAAATATAAGCTAAACCCAAAAAGGAGTTTACACGATGTGAGACAAATCCCAACTTCAAAAGCTTGTTTTTTTAAAAACCTTTAAAATATCCAACAATCCTCCACTATTTTAAAGATTTAAAAAAAAAAAAAAAAAAAAAATTTTAAATTTAAACAAACAATCCCCCACTATTTTAAATATTTGAAATAGAGCAACGCTAGAAAAATGTACATAAATAAAAATATCTTACAGACTTGAATTTTCATTTTAGGCCTTGTTTGATAACATAGAAAAGTAATTTCATTGTGGAAATGAAACTTAGTTTCCAATTGTTGTTGGTTGATAGCTATTTTAGGAGATGGAAATGAAATTAAGTCGTCCCGCAAGGAAATTGAATTTCCGTACACCAAATCATTTTAGGAGGAAATCATTTCAACCCTTTAAGTGGCTGAAATTGAGTTTCCTACTAACAAAATAATAATGTTTTGTTATTAAAAATTTAAAGCTACTTGTAAAAAACTTAAAAGCAAAAAAATAAATAAATAATTGACTATTAAAAGGTAACTTCAATTTCTATGACCATCATACCAGTGCAATCACTATGACCACTACATTATCTAGAGCATACTCTTTTCAGCTAATATTTAACTTTGGTCAAAGTTTGAATTTTAATCAAACTTTAATTGGATTTATAAGCTATATAAAATTTTGACTATTGAAACATGATAATAAGTTGTAAGTTAGTAATATATTATCAAAATTTTAAGAGTCAAAGGTTGACTTAAGGTCAAACTTTGACTTTAAATTAAATTTTATTTTTTATTAAACTTAGACTCTAATAATTTGATGACGAAAAAAAGATAATGCCGTATTAATGTATAATTGATACTAGATTCTCAATTGTAGTAGTCAATAGTTTGACCAAAAGTCAAACTTTGACTTTTACACAAATTTTATTTTTAGTCAAACTTGAAACCTGCTTATAGATAGAGTCTACTACTACATAAATTTATATCGTATCAAAATAATTTTTTCTTGGTCAAAGTTTGACTTTTGGTCAAAGTTTAATTTTCTATAAAATGTTATAAATTTTTATTAGTGAAATATTATAATTAAAAATATCTATCATTATTTTCATTTATAATTTGAAAATACATTGCCTCATTTTTATTGGTCAAAGTTTTACTTTTAGTCAAAGTTTGACTCTTATTCAAATATTAACTTTAGTTAAAAGTTGAGAAGTATATCTTGACAGTAGATGGTGATTATTATTATTGTTATTTATATTTTGGTAATATAAATTTTAATCAGTCAAAGTTTGATATTTGGTCAAACTTTGACTATTTAACACAATTTGATATTTTTGAACTTCTGTATTCCCAATGAGATTATCATTTTTTAATTTATTACTTTCTAGTACATTACCAAATTTTATTTTACTTTTTTTATATTTAGTCAAAGTTTGACTTTTTAAAAAGTTGATATTTAGTTAAAGTTTTTACTAGTGTAACCTAGCGATGGATACGAATATTGTTATGTTAATTTACAGGTTGGCGGTAGATTATCAAATTTTTTGTTGGTCAAAGTTTAAAAAATTAGTCAAAGTTTGACTTGTTTTAAAAATTGAATTTTCTTTCAAGTTTAAAATTTTAATTTTGTTTTAATATATAATATATATTAGCATTTACTATATAACTTTGTACTTTAGTCTTAAAAAATTTTATTAATCAAAGTTTGACTTTTATTAAAAGTGAATATTTGATCAAATTTTTACTAGTGTAATCTAAAAATATATATGAATATTGTTATATTAATTTACAATTGGACTTTTATAACTTATTGGTACATTACAAAATTTTCTTTTGATCAAAGTTTGACTTTTATAGAAATTTAATTTCATTTAAACGTATAAACTTATAGTAGATACTAGAATTTACAACTTTGTTATTTAGCTTTACATATTTTTTTTATCAAAATTTTAAGTTTGGTCAAAATTTGACTTTTTATTTGAGTTTAACTTTTCAAACTCTAACTTATGTAACTTAGTAATAAATAGTGATTACGATGGTATTAATTTGTAACATAATAGAATATCATTAAAAAAATTATTGATTAATATTTGACTTTAATAATAAATGATCAAAATTTAAAAATTTATTTTCAAAAATACTAATCAAACAAGATAAATCAATTTTCAATTAAATTCATTTCTCAAACACACTAATCAAACAGTGAAAATTTCATTTCTAGAGGAAATCATTTCCTAGGAAATCAACTAAGAAATTGATTTCATTTCCTCTTTGGAGTTTCATTGCTATCAAACAGGGCCTTAGTGAAAATAATTCAAACTTTATCAAGGTCTTTAGTGAAACTAAGTCTTGAGCTAACGATCTTATATGACAAATCGGAATTATTTCACACACATATTTCACATATTTTGGTGTTCAATAAAAGGTTAGCACATTTAGGCCCTATGCTAGTACTCTAGTTTTTGTAAGTGTTTATGAGATAAAGCCAAGTCTCATTGAAAGCAGCTTTACCTTCACACTTATATAGGTAGACTTATAAGAGATGTCTCTGTAACTGTAACATCTCAACACATAGTGTTATAGGACTATTAAGAGCAATACTCTACCTCTCCTTATCCATTACAGGTGAAACATTATCCTTCCTGGGATGTATATGAGATTTATTTCTCATCAATGTAGTTTCCTTTAGCTGTCATAGATTTATGACTTATTTTTTCCTTTGAATCTAAACATTGATTAAACAAATATTAGGTAGGGTTCCCATCATAAGTGGCTGTTTAAGTTTAATAGCTTTAAACCCATCCCGATTGAAGTTTTATGAATCTTATCTCTGCCAAGACTTTTAGTAAACGGATCCGTCAGATTTTCTGCAGACCTAGCCCAAATTATTGAGATTACTCAATTTCTAAGTAATGGTTTTACATAATTATGTCTTAGACCAATGTGTCTATTTTTTTCATTATACGTTTGACTATAAGCCTTTGATAGTGTTGCTTCACTATCACAATGTATAGAGATAGGTGGCAATAGTTTAAACATAATGGGAATTTCTATTAGTAAATTTTTTAACCATTCCGCTTCTTTTCCACTTGCTGTTAAGGCAATGAATTCTGATTCCATAGTGGAATACATGATGCAAATTTGTTTCTTTGATCCCCATGAGATCGCACCACCTCCAAAAATAAATATCCATCCACTTGAGGACTTTGATTCTTTCGAATCAGGTATCCAACTTGCATTGCTATATCATTCTAAAACTTGAGGATATCAAGAAAATTATAAATCATAATTAATAGTACCTTTAAATATCTACAAACATGCGAAATAATATTCCAATGAACAGAACTAGGGTTACTTGAAAATCTACTTAACTTACTTATTGCAAATGCGATGTCCGGCCGTGTACAATACATTACATACATAAGGCTACCAATAACCCTTGCATATTCTAACTGTTGCACACATCGCACATTATTTTTAGTCAATTTAAGATTAATATCTAAAGGTGTATTGGCAGATTTCAAATCAAAATAATTAAATCTTTTCAAAATCTTTTCAACATAATGAGATTGAGTTAAAGTTAACGTATTTTCATTTCTTATAATTTTGATTCCCAAAATTACATCTGCTTAACCCATGTCTTTCATGTTAAAAGATGAATTTAAAAAGTTTTTAATTTCTAAAATAACTTCTAAATTAGTTTCAAAAATAAGTAAATCTACATAAAGATATATAATAACACCATTATTATGAGAAAATTTATAATACATACATTTGTCGGCTTCATTAGTTTTGAATTCAAAATTGGTAATGATATTATCAAACTTTTTATGCCACTATTTTGGTGCTTGTTTTAGCCCATATAGAGATTTAATAAGTTTACAGACTTTCTTTTCTTGTCCAGGTAGAATAAATTCTTTTGATTGTTCTATATAGACCTCTTCTTTTAAATTACCATTTAAAAAAGTGATTTTAACATCCATTCTTCTGATTGTCTATATCCTTTGGCAACCAATCTTGCCTTAAATTTTTCTATAGTTCCATATGTTTTAAGTTTTTTTTAAAATATTCATCTACATTCTGTGGGTCTAGATCCTTCTGGTAAGTCTATTCATATTTTATTTCCCATTATTGAATCTATTTCATCATTAATAGCTTCTTTCCAAAAAGCACTATCTCTAGATTTCATTGCGTCGTTTAAAGTGATAAGATCATCGTCTATATTTAGATACAAATGTTTCTTAGTACTTTTGGTCTTATTTCCTTCAATCAAATAAATATAATAGTCTTTTGAAAGACTAGTTTCATACCGTTGACATTTACTTCGTCGAGGTTCAATGATAACCTCTTCATCACTTGAAGATTCAATAATTTTTTTAGATTTAGAAGATTCTTCATCTTCATAAATTTTACTTTCAATATTTAATTTATTAGTTAGAGTAGTGAACTTAGATTCATAGAATATAGCATCTCAAGATTCTATTATAGTATTTTTATCGATGTTATCATTAGATTCTATAACTAGAAATCTATAAGCTTTACTATTTTGTGCATAGCCAACAAATGTGCACTCAATAGATCCAATCTCTATCTTAGGTCTTTTAGGATCTACTAATCTAACAAGTGCCCTACACCCCCACATTTTAAAATATGTTAGACTAGGTTTTCGATTCTTCCAAAGTTTATATGGTATAGTTAAACTTTTCTTATGTGAAATTCTATTCAAAATATGAGTAGCAGTTAACAAAGTTTCACCCCATAAATTTTTATCGGAATTAGTGTTAACTAATATTACATTAGTCATTTCTACTAATGTTATATTTTTTCATTCGGCAACTCCTTTTTGTTGTGGCGTATAAGGAGACGTCACCTCATGATGAATTCCATGAATTTCACAGAAATCGGAGAATTTATTTGACATGTATTCTCCACCCCAACCAAATCTAATGACTTTTATTCTTTTATTTAATTGATTTTTTACTAATTCTTTATAAACTTTAAATTTTTTAAAAGCTTTATTTTTATTATTTAATAAATATATATGAGCATATTTCGAAAAATTATCTATAAAAGTAATAAAATATCATTTTACTCCTCTAGTAGGAACATTGTTTAAATCACAAATATCATTGTGTATTAAATCTAATAAATATGAATTTCTATTAACACTAGGAAAAGGTTTTCTAGTAATTTTAGTCTTACCACATATACTACAAGCACTACTATTAAAAGATTTATGTTTTAAAATTAACTCTAAGTTAGTCATGCATTTCATAGACCTAAAATTAACATGTCCTAATCTATCATGTCATAAATTAGAAAGAGAGACCGAGTAAGAAGAATGAGATATTTTATTGATTGAATAAGTTGCATTAAATTTGAACATGCCTCCCATGGCATATCCTTTTCCAACAAATTCGTCATTCTTAGATAAGATAAACTTATCCGATTCAAATACAAGTTTGAACCCATGTAAACCACCCGATACAAGATTCTTACAAATGTCGGGTACATGGAGCACATCAGTAAGCGTCACGACTTTTCCTGATGTGAAATTCAATTTCACTTTTCCACTCCCTATGATCTTTGTCGTAAATGAGTTCTCCATGAAGAGATCTTGATCATCATCAGATTTGTCATACGTCACAAATATGTCACGACTATTACAGACATGTTTTGTGGCACCTGTGTCGATCAACCATTTATTGATGTCACTAATCAGATTTACCTTCGAAAGAACAGCTACAAAGTTAATTTTTTCTTCTATTGTATTCGCTTGATTCTTCAATTTTTTGAAGAGGCGACAATCCCGTTTGAAGTGTCCGAGTTTTCCATAGTGATAACATCCACCGTTCTTTGGTACCATGGTCTTGGCGAATTTCTTATTCTCCTTTGATTGAGAATATCCTCTCTTCTTCTTCTTCTTTGACGGTCCACTGAAAATCTTAGGCTCAATCAAGTGTGTCTTTGATGTCATATCAATGTGATATTTGGTTTTATCCCTAACCTGAGATTCTTCCTCAATACGTAAATAAATTATAAGATTTTTCATAGAAATCTTCTCATTATTACGCTTAAGGATTTTTCGGTGATTTTTCCAAGATAGAGGCAACTTGGCGATTACCGCACCAACAAAAAAATCCTCATCGAAATGAGAACCATTAGCGATCATATCATTTATAACTACTTGAAAATCATGCACTTGGCTAAGAATTGGTTTATCATCGACCATCTTAAAATTAAAAAACTGACTGATTATGTAAGAATTATACCCTGCATATTCAGTTTTGTATTTCTTCTCGAGTGCGCCCTAGAGTTCCTTCAAGGTGTTGAAAGCGCGGTACACGTCGAACAACGAATCCGACAATGCACTTAGAATATAGCCCTTGCACGTGTAATCGTCTTCTTCTCATTTCTATTTTTTCCGTCCTTCATTGAGTGTTAACGATTCGGTAACAGTTGGGCACGAATTTGTGATAACGTACACAACTTTCAGCGCAGTCAACAGAAAGTGTAATTTCTGTTGCCACATTTTGAAGTTGGAACCATAAAAAATTTTCAACTTGTGAATATTGTTGGGCAGTGCGGGATGAATTTTGTCGATCAGTACGGAAGAAAGCGAGGACTGGATATGGGCCATCTCGGTTTAAATTGTTAGAACAATAGGTTCGGGTTGCAAAAGAAGATAAAGATTAGAATTAAAATATACGTAGATCCGGTTCGAGGCACGCTAAATATCGTTGTCTTTAAATCGAGATTTGCCCTTACCACTATGATCTAGTGGTCACCAATAGCTTACCAGCAAATTGGTTCCAGGATACAACGAACCGGTAGCGTATCCGTGTAATCAGATTTGGTGAATCTGATCACGCACCCAGAACGCCAAAACACTAAAGCAGAACTCTGAGAAGGAAAAACTTAAACTCGCGGAGAAGAAATTTGAGAAAAATGCAGTGTAAGAAATGAGGGGTCTTGGGGCCCTTTTATAGATAAAAATAGGTGTAACCGAACGGACATATCCGTTGCATATAACTAAACGGTTTGATAAGACATATCTGTTTAAAAAATAACTGAACGATTTAAAATTTAAATGGGCAGTTACATACTTGTTCAAAATTTTAATTAAATTATCGTATCACCACGTACACGTGCACGTGCCCATCCTGACTCGACTCGGCTCGACGCGGCGCGCGTGTGTGATTGATGGGTTGTATGGCGCTGGAAGCTACAAAATTCGGTGCCCCCTGGGTGAAGGCTACAAGTCTTGAGCCAAGGCAATGATATATAGGCTAAACCCAAAAAGGAGTTTACACAATGTGAGACAAATCCAAACTTCAAAGGCTTGTTTTTTTAAAACCTTTAAAATATCCAACACAATACGTCTCGGTTTCAACAGAGTTTTTGCTTCTTTTTTTTTAAATTGGCCGATACGTATCGGTATCGGCCAAGTCGTATCGGTCCCTCCATGAACCGATATCCGATATGCATATCCGATTTGACACCTTAAGCGTAGCACTCAAATGCTATACTTAAGTGTAGGAATCCCTTAACCATATATACGTCTTCATTCATAGTCCGAGTAGGTTGTTGAAGAGTCATATTATATTATATATTAATATTTATTATGTTAGATAACAAGCTACTTGGTTGTTTTTATTTTTTTATTTACCAACTTAAAGGGTTATTGCTATTATGCCATCGATTTGTATTTTATACATTAAGCACTTGTTATATATGAATTTAATTTTTTTCCTCATCCAAGAGCAACCCTTATGTTCCCTTCCATAAGGCATATGTGACCTTTGGTTGGGTAATAATGGTTGATCAACTCAACCAACGAGTACGAACAACTTATGGTCAGGATGGAGGATTGCACCTTTTAATTTTATATGCTATCTTCAACCCTCAATGCAATTCAATAGTAACATGAAACAACTAATTTAGTAGAACAATCGCATGACATCTACTAAAGTAGTTTAGCTGATGAGAACCAAATACTTATTGAGTACATAAGAGAAAATTTAAGGGTCACGCACCTATAAAAAAAATTTTTAAATGTTGCTTGTGGTGGTTTAGTTATATTCATGAGAGGGAGAAAATAGATTATAAAAGGAGGTTGAAACGCTACAAAGACAACAAAGTAGGGGAGGAGGAAGATGACTGGTGAAAACATGAAGAAAAGTCGTGAGAAGGGATATAAGGCTTACAAAGTTCTATAGAGCATAAGGTTGATCAGAAACAAGTGGAGAAAGATGACTCTCAAAATTGACCCCATATAGATGGGATAAGGTCGTGATGATGATTGAAACAGTCGTTCAACATCATGTTGAAATATTAAAATCAAAGGAAAATTAGAAAAACAACCTTAAAAAATAAACTTTTTGGCAAAAAAGTTCAGAACTTCAGCGTTTTATAAAAACAATGCTTTCACGATTTTTTGGAGTTCAAATATCTGTGAGATCTCAAATCCTCATTTAAAAAATAATGCTTTCATGGATTACAGAATTTCAAAAAATCGTGAAAGCATTGTTTTTTTTAAAACATTTAAGTTTTAAATTTTTTTTCCAAAACGTTTGTTTTTCTAAAGTGCCCTTGAATCAACAAGGCCACTAACCAATTGAATGATCCATTAGACTAGTTGACTAGCAAGTCGCCCGTGTAGTTGAATGAACCCTTCAACATGACATGTTATTCAACTATATCTATGTATTATATATTTAAGTTTTAGCAAAGAGTTGATATTCAGAATTCTTTAACTATCTTTTTCAATTTTTAAAATAAAATAAATGGCATTTGAAAAAAATGAAAGTATGTTATTCTAGAATTAAAAATTCTATTTTGGTAAATGGATCATTATTATTATTATTTTTAACTCTACTGAACTATTTCAATGTGCCCTATTGTCTTATTTCCTTTCATCAATGTTGTTGGTGTTTTAAGTCACCAAATTGAGAAAAAAAATTGTATAGAGTAAGCCAACAAATTGCACACAATGAGTTAGGTCTAATCAATTCTGGAATTTTTTGAACATTTATGGATTTCTTTAAAGTTTGTGCATGTTTGAAGGTCCACACACTGCAAAACTGACAAGACGTGTGTCACGGGGTAACTTTTTTCGACGCCCGTGCGGTACCTCGCTGCCGCTACAGTGAGGCCAGCCTAACTCAGATACCAGTTTATCACGAAGCATAACCTAACACTGGTTATCGCGCTCATGTAACATCTCACTGCCGCGCACAGCGAGACCAACTTATCCAACCATCACTCTGATACCACCCGCCTAGAGGACGGGAACTCCCGCCTCATGGTTGCCTTCACTCGAGGCAAACCTTCTCAATACATCGTGTCTACCCGCGACACGCATGCCAGCACCTCAGTGTCATATGGCCTGCCTAGCTTTACCCTGTGCAGTGCACTAGTTCCTCGCTTCAGATAGTGGCATGCATCTCTTCATACCATCCAAGCCAACCATCGTGTGTGGCCCACGCGACCAACACACTTGGAGTAGCATGCAGCTCTTCATGCTCTCCAAATCAAGTATCGTGTGTGGCCTGCACGACCAGTACACATCCGCATCGGGCCCTCAGCTAGTGCGCGCCACTGCGTCCCACGTAGCCCTTGAGTGCCCTCGTGAGGTCACCAACCCATGTGCACCGCGACGCCGGCACGAGGCCACATGGTAACCTCACCCCAGGTGACAAATGACATCGCCGCAGTGCCGCATCGCTGCAGCGATGTTTTAGGCCCACCCCTAACCTAGAAAGCCCATGCGCTTGTCCCGTAACGCAAGGCCCCATGTGTGGGAGAATAGCTCCATAGCTCCCTTCCCCCTCCTATATAAGGGTAAAACAGTCATTCAGCCAAAATGACATGAGAACCTCAAACCTATTGGTTTGACATACCACAATGCCTCCTGCATCGCTAGCCCAACTTAGCCCAGTCGCGTCCGTGTTGCAACCGCGTCTTACCCACATGCGACCGTGTCATGTCCTCGCAGCGCGATCACGCTGCCAGGCCCTCTTGGCTCCCATGTCGTGTGCCCTCCTGGCACCACATGTCGTGCCCCAAGCACCGTGCTACGATTATGTCACATCCGTGTCGCGTTCGCATCGCGAGACCCTTATGGCCTCATGCTCACATAGCATTGTGTCGCGACCATGTCGCTTCCGTGTTGCGTCCACGTCGCATTTGCATCGCGATCACGTCGCGAGGCCCTCATGACCTTATGCCCACATAGCACAGTGTCGCGACCATGTCGCGTCCGTGTCGCATCCACGTCGCATCCGCATCGCGATCACGTCGCGAGGCCCTCATGACCTCATGCCCACATAGCACAGTGTCGCGTCCGTGTCGTGACCATGTCGCAAGGCCCTCATGGCCTCATGTCGCGTGCCCTTATGGCACCACATGGCGTACCCTCATGGCACCACATGGCGTACCCTCATAACACCGCATCACGTCTAAGTCGTGACTATGTCTCGTGTCTACTCGACACCATATTGGGTCTATCATTTTACCCGGATGCCGCGCGCCCTTGGCACCGCATCGCTTGCCTACAAGCTAGATGTCGCGTGTCCTCTTGACACCACATCGCGTGCCATCATAGCACCGCCTCACGTGCCTTATAGCACTCGGACGTCGCGTGGCCTCTTGACACCACGTCGCGTGCACCTATGCAGAGCACCGCATTACGTGTCTTATGGCACCAGGACGTCGCGTGCCCTCTTGGCACCACGTCGCGTGCCCCTACGCGAAGCACCGCACTACATACGCCCACGTGCGTCTAGTTGCCGTCGCATCGTGTATAAGGGACACATGCACGCGTTACAGGGCCGCATGCCTTTGCGCCCACGCGCTACACGTCTAACTATAAGGTCCGCTTGCCTTCTTGCTAACTAAGTGCCCAGCTCCAAGGTCGTCATGCCTTCATGCTAGCACACAGATTAATGAAGCTGTCACATCCTCCCCGACTCAATAAGGTCATCGTTCTCGTTGACGTAAAATCTCAAGGGAATGAACCATGGCACATCCACTAATCTAGCTGTGTCAATGTCCATACTGACACCAAGACTTGCATCAGTTCCTTGATCTCAAACTTTACTCCATGCAAGGTCTCCACCAATGTCTAGCCTCGAGGTTTATCACCTCCTCTCTAGATCAATTTGGTCAAATACACGCAGTTCTGCACCACGTTATCCGTCACTATGCCATGCACTGAGCATTAGTGATTACAGCTCACTCTAGTACCTTGACACTATGTGTCTTCACCCAAGAGCTCGCCTAATAAAAATTTTTTGAATTTGAAGCATTTTAGTGCTTCGGTCTATGCAATAGGAGCGTGATTTGGTCACATTTTTCTCCCCCACTCGATGCGTTGACGCCCTCGTCAACATCCGAACTCCTACATCAGTTCCTCGACACACATTCTGGTCTTCACCAAAGCACAACTCGAATCTGAATCGCAGTTAGTGCACTTCACTGCATTCATTCACAATGCTGTGCTAGTACTTCAATCATTTTCGATGTCTTCACCCCACGTAGTGTTCTGAATAACTTGGTCTGGTCAATATTTCACTCAGGTATCTTTATATACCAGTTCCTCATACAACCAGAAGCCAAACAATCGTTAGCAACCAAACTTGCGCAACTCATTGCACCTCGCAGCTCTCTAGGTTCTCAACAATTCATCTTCACCCAGGAGTCTACCTTTCATCCGCACTGTCGTCTAGCACCTCAATACCTCTGTGTCTTCGCCCAAGAGTTTGACCTGCGTATGATTTATAGAACTCCAGTACCTTGATTTATGTTTCCAACCATGAGATGCCACCCAAGCAAATTTTGCAGCTCTAGTGCCTCGATGTATGCTTTACAATGCTGAAATCCACAACATTGCTTCTATCTTTCGATTGTAGCAACCGATGGAACCCAGCTTTGTAGGACCTTTAGATTTGATCACCACACAAGTTCTCAACGATCCTGCAGTTCTCTAGTACCTCAACACCACTGTGTTTTCACCCAAGAGCCTGCCATGAGCACCTTGCTCAACCAACAAAGCTCTATGCTCTCACACTATAGTACCTTGACCTCGGTCTTCACCCAATAGCGTGACTCGAGTCACCTCTTGCAACCCGACTTATGGTCCTTCTCGTAGACCAAAGATTTCAATGATCACCTGGGACTCACTTCCTCTGAAGATACCCATCTAGCTCTCGTATTTGCTTCTTCTGAAGCTATACTGGATCAACTGGGACTCGCTTTCTCTGAAGGTACCCATCTGGTTCATCCATTGGCTTCCTCTGAAGCCACGCTAGATCTTTGTCCAGCCATCCGTCTCTCGTGGACGTTGTGCCTTATCGTCACACAATAAAGCAACGAGCTTCTAACCCCTACACTGGTTCAGCTTAGCTCCATATAGTTCTCGTGACATCTCGCTTAACTGTATCATCGATCCTGGCCCATCACAATATATTGATCCTTACATTGCCGCTTACTAGTGACCTAGACCCTCATGTCATCTACCAACGACCAATTCTAAAATCTCAGCTTCCTCAAGTGAGAATAGAGCATCCTTCCTGCTCTTTGTCATTTATGGCAATGGTGCTCTCAACACCAATGTGATCCAACGTCTCATGTTGGAAATCACTAGCGGTCATCCGCCTCGGACCGGCCCGGTTCTTCCACGTGTGGCACTCGTGGCCAACAGGTGCTAAATGTGAATGGAGCATCCTACTTGCTCCTTATCATTTATAGCAAAGGTGCTCTTAGCACCAATATGACCCAACATCTCAGGTTGGACTCACTAGTGTTCATCCATCTTGGACCAACCCGCTACCGCAATGTATAGCCCTCATGGGCAATAACCATCACGAAGTGAGAACGGAGCATCTCCCGTGCTCCATGTCGACATGGCAACGGTGCTCTCAGCACCTGTGTGACTCAACGTCTCATATTGAAAGTCACCAGCGTCCATCCACCTCGGACCGGCCCGCTAACTCAATGTGTGGCTCACATGGCCAACTAGCGTCGAGTTCCTTTTTCGCAACATATAACCCAGCAGTACCGTCCCTCTGCGTGCGCCTTAGTCGCATCTCTATCGCAGACGTGCAACTCAACTGCACCCAAGTAACTCTGGTTGTCACAAAATCAGAGCGTACCTCATCGCTTTGGCTCACCAAAGTAGTCCCAATCAGAACGATCTTGCTCTGATACCAAATGTCACGGGGTAACTTTTTTCAACGCACGTGCGGCACCTCGCTGCCATTACAGTGAGGCCAGCCTAACTCAGATACCAATTTATCACGAAGCATAACCTAACACTGGTTATCGCGCTCATGTACATCTCACTGCCGCGCACAACGAGACCAACTTATCACCATCACTCTGATAGCACCCGCTTAGAGGACGGAAACTCCGACGTCATAGTTGCCTTCACTCGAGATAAACCTTCTCAATGCATCGTGTCTACTCGCGACACGCATGCCAGCACCTCAGTGCCATATGGCCTGCCTAGCTTCACCTTGCGCAGTGCACTAGTCCCTCGCTTCAGACAGTGGCATGCATCTCTTCATGCCATCCAAGCCAACCATCATGTGTGGCACACGCGACTAACACACTTGGAGTAGCATGCAGCTCTTCATACTCTTCAAACCAAGCATCGTGTGTGGCCTGCACGACCAGTATACATCCACATCGGGCCTTCAGCTAGTGTGCGCCACTGCGTCCCACGTAGCCCTTGAGTGCCCTCGTGAGGTCACCAACCCATGTGCATCGCGACGCCGACACGGGACCACATGATAACCTCACCCCAGGTAACGCATGGCATCACTGCAGCGATGTTCTAGGCCCACCCCTAACCTAGAAAGCCCATGCGCTCGTCTCGCAGCGCAAGGCCTCATGTATAGGAGAATAGCTCCATAGCTCCCTTCCCCCTCCTATATAAGGGTAAAATAATCATTCAGCCAAAATGGTAGGAGAACCTCAAACCTATTGGTTTGACATACCACAACGCCTCCCGCATTGCTAGCCCAGCTTGGCCCAGTCGCGTCCGTGTCACAACCGCGTCTTACCCACATGCAATCGTGCCACGTCCTCGCAGCGCGACCACATCGCCAGGCCCTCTTGGCTCCCATGTCGCGTACCCTCCTGGCACCATGTGACAGCCCAGATTTCGGCACCCCGAAACCCGTGCCATCAGCACGATCATCTTGACCGTGCCCCTTAGCTAAGCACGGAACACTGGTATATCAAGCATGCAATAGAATAATAAACGAAATTTCAGAATTTAAATCTATACTAAGCAACTCCCCAAAAGACAGTTTTACCCTCATGCCTCTGCATGAATGGAGAACCGATCTGAATCATCGATGATAGCAATCATCACGGATGGTTCGTCCCAAAAGAATAATCCCAACTCCTTATATACATGGTTTAAAAAAAATCAAAGCTTGACATACCAAGCCGTACAAAACTCTCTAAAAAAGCCCTCAAAGTGGCACAACGGAGTCCTCTAGAAGAAGTCCTCAGGAGGTGGCTCCAACTCACCGGTCGTCTCCTGAAGCCTCGGCAGCTGCTAGTAGTAGACCTGCGACGTATAGTCTATAGGGTGAGCTACATTCTAGCTCAATAGGGAACAAACACAGTTGAACATATAAATTATTACTCACATATATTCCATGATATGCCATGCATGATGTGTCTATGCAGTTATTGATGAAAATAGTTAAAAAGCATTTCATTACTGTTGATTTCTTATGTTTTCATTTACTCATGAATGATGCTGAAAAGGCCTAAAGCAAAACTTAAACTTTCAACTTAAGTAATCCCCGAGCAATATAGCATCGAGCCCCGATGAGATACCCTTCATCGTCATCTATATAGACACTTTTAACGTATTCCCTGGGAATACAAATATAGTACCAAGCCCCTTTCCCACAGGGGATTGGTGGCGGGGGTTTCACTTATCTCATACCAGACGGTCACGGATATCTTGCCGTGTCAGTCGTGGATATCCCGCCACGTCGGTGGGGTACCCTATCAAACCTCAAATAACAAAAATATCGGTGCCTTACATATAGTTATTCACCGTGTAAGTGTGCTATCTTATATCAGTTAGGCCCTATCAATCATGATTCAATCTTGGATACATCCCTGGGATGTATCCATTCACTTGTATCACACCTGATGCTCTCATCTCTTTACTTCTTCATCCCCTGGGGATGGCTCATTATAATTACTCTTATGGATGTCACACGCACACACACTTTTCACAATTCTTAAGCAATAAAATATTTGAATTGAATTCTATATCACTACATACATGCTCTTGTAAAATAAAGTACATGTTCAAGGTGTTCCCTACCTCAAGTCTTCATTTGATCATTGCACCAAGGTCCCACGTGGCTCCTTGTGCACTGGTTCACACGTACCACCTATGGTACCACATAACAGGTGAAACACATCACTAAAGATGCAGTAAAGGAGGTCCAAGACCCTCCATGAAGCTTAGAGTCAAACTTAAAAGCCAACATAATTTATCTCAGTCGATTAATCGAACTCCAAAATCGATTAATCGAACCTGATTCGATTAATCGATTTCCAAAATCGATTAATCGAAAGTCAATATCGATTAATCGATTCTCAAATCAATTAATCGAGATTTTCATTCGATTAATCGAATCCTAATTCGATTAATCGAAATTCTCTGCTCAGCCAAGTCGATTCTCAATTCGAGTAATCGAGTTCTTAAAATCGATTAATCGAAATCTCATTTCGATTAGTCGATTTTTCCCAAATCATTTCCTCCAGCCCCCCTTGGGTCTACTGGAGGTTCCCAGTCGATTAATCGATACACAAATCGATTAATCGAAATCCAAAGTCGATTAATCGAACTCCAATTCGATTAATCGAACTCCAATTCGATTAATCGAACTCGGGGTCCTCTGACTTTTCAACTTCCTGGCCAATTTCGATTAATCAAAACCCAATTTCGATTAATCGAAATTGTCAGATTCAGCCCTTTTCGAGCTGTTCTTCCCAATCTTTTTCCACACTTTTTTCTCTATTTTTCTACCTATGATTTAAACCATTTTCAACTACAATTTAGCCTCTACGATCTATACATTTTATTCACAAAATTTTACCTTGAATCAATCTCAAATTGATTTCAAATCAAGTGGTTGGAAGGCTAGGGTTCCAGCTTTGCTTCTAGCGGATCCCTCGCGTCGAATCCGACGTTTCTTGCTCGAATCTCCCTTCTTCAACTAGCATTTACTCCTTGTATAAATCACTCTCTTTACTCTTCTCTCTCTCTCTTCTTTACTTCTCTCTCAACCACCAAACTCTTGATTTTAGGGCTATTAAACCCTTTTATCTCCCCCCCTAGCTTGTGTGTTGAGCACATGTACCTCAGTAGGTGTATGTGACTTTAGATTTTCAACACACACCACATGGCTACACAACCCATCACATCACATTCACTCATCACACTCTACACTAACTATCGAACTCCTAATTGGTCAAACCTGTGACCGATCGGGCACGGATCCCGAGGTCATAGTTTAGCGTGATTTTTCGGGCTATTACACACCACATGTCGTGCCCCAAGCACCGTACTGTGATTATGTCACATCCGTGTCGCGTTCGCATCACGACCACATTGCGAGACCCTCATGACCTCATGCTCACATAGCACTGTGTCGCGACCATGTCGCGTCCACGTCACGTCCGCATCGCGACCACGTCGCGAGGCCCTCATGACCTCATTCCCACATAGCACAGTGTCGCGACCATGTCGCGTCCGTGTCATGTCCACGTCGCGTCCGCATGGCGACCACGTCGTAAGGCCCTCATGACCTCATGCCCACATAGCACAGTGTCGCGATCATGTCGCAAGGCCCTCATGGCCTCATGTCGCGTGCCTTTATGGCACCACATGGCGTACCCTCATGACACCGCATCACGTCTAAGTCGTGACTGTGTCTCGTGCCTACTCGACACCATATCGGGTCTGTCATTACACCAGGATGTCGCTCGCCCTTGGCACCGCATCACGTGCCCTCTTGACACCGCATCGCTTGCCTACAAGCTAGATGTCGCGTGTCCTCTTGACACTACATCGCGTGCCATCATAGCACCGCCTCACGTGCCTTATAGCACTCGGGCGTCGCGTGCCCCTATGCGGAGCACCGCATTACGTGCCTTATGGCACCAGGACGTCGCGTGCCCCTACGCGGAGCACCGCACTACATGCCCCCATGTGCGTCTAGTCGCCGTCGCATCGTGTATATGGGACACATGCACGCATTACAGGGCCACATGCCTCTGCGCCCACGCGCTATACGGCTAGCTATAAGGTCCGCTTGCCTTCTTGCTAACTAAATTCACAGCTCTAAGGTCTTCATGCCTTCATGCTGGCGCACAGATTAATGAAGCCGTCACACGTGGCTCATTGTTTGCAATGAGCCATTAGCTTATTGCAGACAAATTCATTGGGGACGGCCAAACGGTTGAATGGGTTGAAAGATTTTAAGCATAGGATATTTTTATCTTGCATTTGCAATTTGTGGATGGTAAATGTTATTTCGCAAAGCTATAATTGTAATAGTCCCACATTGAATAGGAAAAGAGTCCTGACCCCAGGCTATATGTGATTGCGGACACTACATGTCATGACGCGTTTTGGGTGGGGACGGTGAAACATAACACCCATGCCATAAACAAAACCAGGCGGGGACCTAAGCCCGGAACTAGACAATATTATAGTATGTAGGTCTTTATCGTCACAATAACAAGGTATACTAGCAACTTTTAAAGAATTCTTCGTTGTTTTGAGGTGCTTTTGGGGTGTAAATTTCGTCTCAGCAATAGGTTGGTTGCGGGGATTAATTTCGACAATGAGGGCTTATTGAGATTGCCCAAAATTTGGATTGTAGGAGGATATATAAATATATATATTTTAAATTAACTATTTAGGAAATTAGATCACCGATGAAAGAGTTGTGAGATCCAATTGTGCAAAAAGCTTGAGAGAATGTTTATTATCGGAAAGGAGATATGTTTCCTTCAGAGGTAGCATCACACTCGTCAAAAGCAATGATATCTAACCTTTCTTATCAACTGTATGCCCTAATTTCATATTCTGGTTTTAATTTCTAAGTAGTTAGAAAAGCTAAAAGAATGCCTATTGAAGAAAGGTTTGAGAGAATACTTGTTACCTACAAAGGGTATATTGTTTCCTTTGGAGGCAACATCGCACTCACCAAAAGCGATGCTATCTAATCTTTCTATCTACTATATGGCCTTATTCTATATTCTAGATTGGGAGGTTAGAGAGGTCCAAAGGGGCGGGACATCAATGTGGGGGAAAGTTTTTGGTGCTAAACTTTTTTCCCTTTAAAAAAAAAATATAAATAAATTCAAAGGAAATTAGGTATAGGTTTAGGGTCACCAATATTTGATTTTGGGAAGATCTATTGTTGGGAGAGTTCCCTTTTGTTTTGTATCTCTCAAGTAGTGAACGATTGTTTTGAGAGCGTGGGTGAGGTGGTTGTGCGGTCCTTCATACTTAATTGAAATCTTAAAAATGATTAAATTTTTTTGTACATTGTGTTGCTCTTTCCCTCTTGAGGAGTATATGTGTCAGAAAATGGGAGGAAAAATAAAAATGAAAAATAGACTTAAAACGGAGAAATTGGAACAAGTTTTTGAGATCATCTGAAGGTTGCATTATTTAAGGAATGCTATTAAATGGATTTTGAAATATCACTAGGTGTCGTTCAAAGGAAAAAAATTAAGAGGAGAAATTGGATAAGTGTCTTTCATCACCACTTGGCCCACAAGCATATGCCTTTTTGTCACCATAGCAACAAGAAAAAGGAACAAAATTTCAGCCGAAATGACCCAAATTTCTATCATATTTTATATGAGTTTAAATTTTTAGCCGAAATTTCCGTCCAAAATTTTGATTTTGGTTTCGGTCCCCTCTGAAACTGAAATGATACCCGATATTTTGATCCTTGAACAAGAATTCTTCTCCGATTAAATCACTACTATTTAGCCAAGGGTTATCCGGTTTGTTATATTTGATACAAAACTGCTAACCAGTTTGACAACTTGTTCGATGTTTGTTTTGAAGTTGGTAGGCTTTAACTATTTTTGTTAGTACATATAGATATGAATATGACTATGGTATCAAAATCGGCTGATACTGATAAGTATCTGTTTTTTGGCAAACCAATACGTATCGGTGCAAATACGTATCAATTATTAACTCGGATATCAGTATCGGCCGATACCTTTATTTTCTTAAATTTATTTTTTAAAAATATCAATACAACACAGTATCGACGGATATGTATCGGTCCGATACCCGATAAGGATACCGAGTTTACACCTTGGATATAATATTATGACAATATAGAGAGGACAACTTGATCCTTTGATCTTAGCTCAAGTAGCACACCTGTCTGACCAGTCAACTTAAGTCATTTTCGTGAAAGAAACTTTAGTAATTTTTTAATATATTATTGATCTTTGTATAAGCTAATAACAAATTGTGACAATATCTAAATAGGTTGAACGTGGCCCAAGTAATATGGTTCTCAATGGTTTGGTCGGACCGGTCAAAATTTTGCTTCCCTGATGGGTCAAGTGAAATAACCACCCCTACTTGACCCGACCCAACGGGCCAGGGTACATCTGACCCAAACGGACCCATAAATCCAAATTGAGACAGTTCAAAAACCCCCTTTTTCCTTGATTTTTATATAAATCCGACCCAATTTTTGTTTGACCCGACCTTTGAGCTGACTCAACCCGATCCTTGATGCTCGGCATAACCAACAACTCAAGTTTATGCACCCGACTTGATAAAAAACACTAGGCGGTCGGGTTGAGTATCGGGCATAACCTACACAAGGTGTCAAATTGGGTATCGGTCTCGGGTATTGATTTGCCCGAGGCCAATACTGATACTTATCGACTTTTTTTTTTTTTTTTTAAAGAAACAAAAACTTGGTTGAAACAGAGACGTATCGGCCGATTCCTGATACGTACTGGTTGATACGAGCTAGTATCAACGATACTGATATGTATTGGTTTGGCCGAAAACCAATACTAATCAGTAGCAACCGATATTTGATACCCTGTTCCTCCATAATACCAGTCCTAAACATGAAAAGGATTTTAATGAGGTATAGAAATGCTAAAACAATCTTTTTTTTATTTTATGAAAGAATGCAAGTAAGGCTATGTTTGGGAAAATGTATTTGAATTTAGAGATTTCAAATTTAAGTACTTCAAATTCAGAATTTGAAATATTTTGATTTGCAAACCTCTTGGATGTTTAAGCATTGTCTTAGGATTTGGCTTAAGGATTTATAGATATTTCATTTGGCTATTTTTTTTATAAAAGGAATTTATATTTCATTGGTGTCCTTCATTCTATGTAAGGGTGAAAGTTCGGTGACCCGAATCGAAATGTTTTGAGTTCGGTATATTGAACTCCCCATCCCCTGAACCGAAACAGAACCAATCTGTTTTCCATTTTTCCTGAATATATATATATACCAGTCCTAAACATGATACCTTGTTCCTACATAATATCAGTCCTAAACATGAAAAGGATTTTAATGAAGTACAAAAACGCAAAAACAATCTTTTTTTTTAATGGAAGAACGCAATTAAGGCTATGTTTGGGAAAAAGTATTTGGATTTAGAGATTTCAAATTTAAGTATTTCAAATTCAGAATTTGAAATATTTTGATTTGCAAATTTTTTGGATGTTTAAGCATTGTCTTAGGATTTGGCTCAAAAATTTATAGATACTTCATTTGACTATTTTTTTTATAAAAGGAATTTATATTTCATTGGTTTCCTTCATTTTATATAAGGGTGGAAGATCGGTGATCCGAACCAAAATCAAATTGAAAATTTCGATTTGGGTGTCAGTTCACCTAAAATCGAACCAAAATGTTTTGAGTTCGGTAAATCGAACTCCCCATCCCCTGAACCGAAACAGAACCAATCTATTTTCTATTTTTCCCGAATATATATATATACCAGTCCTAAACATGATACCCTGTTCCTACATAATACCAATCCTAAACATGAAAATGATTTTAATTAGGTATAGAAACGCTAAAACAATTTATTCTTTTATGAAAGGATGCAATTAAGGCTATGTTTGGGAAAAAATATTTGGATTTAGAGATTTCAAATTTAGAATTTGAAATATTTTGGCTTACAAATCTCTTGGATGTTTAAGTATTGCCTTAGGATTTGACTCAAGGATTTATAAATACTTCATTTGACTATTTTTTTTTTTTTTAAAGGAATTTATGTTTCATTGGTTTCCTTCACTCTATGTAAGGGTGGAAGTTCGGTGATCCAAATCAAAACCGAACTGAAAAATTTGGTTTCAATGTCGGTTCACCTAAAACCGAACCAAAATGTTTTGAGTTCGATAAATCAAACTCCCCATCCCCTGAACCGAAACATGATCGATCTGTTTTTCGTTTTTCCCGAATATATATATACCAGTCCTAATATGATACACTATTCCTACATAATACCAGTCCTAAACATGAAAATGATTTTAATGAGGTACATAAACGCTAAAACAATCTTTTTTTTTGTGGAAGGATGCAATTAAGGCTATGTTTGGGAAAAAGTATTTGGATTTAGAGATTTCAAATTTAAGTATTTCAAATTCAGAATTTAAAATATTTTGATTTGCAAATCTCTTGGATGTTTAAGCATTGTCTTAGGATTTGGCTCAAAGATTTATAGATACTTCATTTGGATATTTTTTTTTATAAAAGGAATTTATATTTCATTGGTTTCCTTTATTCTATGTAAGGGCGGAATTTATATTTCAAATTCAGAATTTGAAATATTTTGATTTGCAAATCTCTTGGATGTTTAAACATTGTCTTACGATTTGGCTCAAGGATTTATAGATACTTCATTTGGATATTTTTTTTTATAAAAGGAATTTATATTTCATTGGTTTCCTTCATTCTATGTAAGGGTGGAAGTTCGATGACCCGAAACAAAATCGAATTGAAAAATTCGGTTTCGGTGTCGGTTCACCTAAAACCGAATCGAAATGTTTTGAGTTTGGTAAATCGAACTCCCCATCCCCTGAACCAAAACAAAGCCAATTTTTTTTCCATTTTTCCCATATATATATACCAGTCCTAAACATAATACCCTATTCCAACATAATACCAGTCATAAACATGAAAATGATTTTAATGAGGTACATAAACGTTAAAACAATCTTTTTTTTTTATGGAAGGATGCAATTAAGGCTATGCTTAGGAAAAAGATTTTGGATTTAGAGATTTCAAATATAAGTATTTCAAATTCAGAATTTGAATTATTTTGATTTGCAAATCTCTTGGATGTTTAAGCATTATTGTTGTAGGATTTGGCTCAAGGATTTATAGATATTTCATTTGGCTATTTTTTTTAATAAAAGGAATTTATATTTCATTGGTTTCCTTCATTCTATGTAAGGGTGGAAGTTCGGTGACCCGAACCAAAATCGAACTAAAAAACTCGGTTTCGGTGTCGGTTCACCTAAAATCGAACTGAAATGTTATGAGTTTGATAAATCGAACTCCCCATCCCCTGAACCAAAACAGAACCAATCTGCTTTCCGTTTTTCCCGAATATATATATATATATATACCAGCCCTAAACATGATACCCTGTTCCTGCATAATACCAGTCCTAAACATGAAAATGATTTTAATGAGGTTAAGAAACGCTAAAACAATCTTTTTTTTTTATGAAAGAATGTAATTAAGGCTATGTTTGGAAAAAAGTATTTGGATTTAGAGATTTCAAATTTAAGTATTTCAAATTCAGAATTTGAAATATTTTTTATTTGCAAATCTTTTGGATGTTTAAGTATTGTCTTAGGATTTGGCTCAAGGATTTATAGATACTTCATTTGGTTATTTTTTTTTATAAAAGAAATTTATATTTTATTGGTTTCCTTCATTCTATATAAGGGTGAAAGTTCCGTGGCCCGAACTAAAATCGAACTGAAAAATTTGGTTTCGGTGTCGATTCACCTAAAATCGAACCAAAATATTTTGAGTTCGGTAAATCGAATTCCTCATCCCCTGAACCGAAACAAAACCAATCTGTTTTCTGTTTTTCCCATATATATATATATATATATATTCGATTTTTTAACTTAGGGCCAGTTTTCTTTCCCTGCTCAATTGGTTTTTGATTTTTGGAACTCAAAATCAAAACCGAATGGATCCATCGAATTTTGTTTGGTTTTGATTCAATTTCATCGATTTTCGATTTTTTTTTTCCACCTGTAATTCTATATAGGGATAGCAACATGTCGGGCCAAAATGCCCGAACTAGATGATGCATTCTACCTGACCCGAACCGACGATGCTTTATTATTTAAAATGGTAATGTTGAGAGTGGGATTTGAACCCACGCCCTTTCGGACCAGAACCTTAATCTGGCGCCTTAGACCAACTCGGCCATCTCAACATTTACACAAAATCTACTCATTTAATTATTTGAAACATTAAGGGAGAACATTTATAAACGATCAGGAAATATACTTCCAAGACCAATGATTTTCTCTTCGTTCTACAAGAATTCGTCTCTATAACTATCGAATATATTCCAAAAAGGTCTATGTGTCTTACAACCCATCTTTCATTGAAATAGAGACCCTAACGTCGCTAGGGTTCCGATCTATAAATTATCTCCTCGACCCTCATTTGCTTTCTTCGCTTCAGAGTTCACAGCCCAAGCAGCGACGACGACGAAGAAGAAGAAGCTATGGTCCACGTGAGCTTCTATAGAAACTGTAAGCTCCCTCTCTCTCTCTCTCTCTCTCTCTCTCTTATAAATTCTGACCTCGAAATCTGTTTGTATACTTTTTTTAGTAATTAAAAGCTCTGACCTTATTGTGTACGTGTTCTAACCATTATGTAGATTTCCTTTCTGCAATATATATATATATATATATATATATATATATATATATATATATATATATATATTACTTACCTGATTACCAAAATTAAAGTTTCTTGATATTCTAGATCCATCGGTCGTTATTTATTTATGTGTACTAACATTTGTGTTCGGAGCGATCAATTAATTAAAGTAGTTAAAAATTATAAGTTTTTATGATCGTCTGTGTAATAACTTTCTTTTGAAGATATCGAACAGTTGAATGGATTCGATTTGTTTTTTTCCAATTACTTACTGTTTGTTCTTATCAGATATCCAACGGTATTATTGTTCAATCAGCTAGTTAGGTTATGATCTCATACGAGTCGTATTTGAATCAATGAAAAAAAGTTGAAAATTAATGAGATCAAAAGATTTTGTTTTTCAAACTTTATGTTGTATACCTTCAGCATTTCATATTTTATGTGTGCATATAAATTTAGTGATGTTGAACCTGGTGATATTATAATATAGTATTCTTCGGATTGTGCACATATGTGAATTGATAGGTTACGAACTCATACGAATTGTACACCATGGAAATTTTTTGGTTAGGATCTCATGCGATTCGTATTGAATTGATGAAAAAATAAATGTGTTAAAAAATATTTTATTTTGGATCATCAGCCTTTCAAATTTTCTTTCAACTAGGTTTCTTTTAATGAATATAGTGTGGTTGCGCCTGGCGATATTATAATGTACACTCCGTAGGCTTGATCACGATCATTGTAGTAAAATGGCATATGCGACCCTATGCAATGGCATAGGGCCATCGCATATGCGGTTCGCATATGCCATTATGCCATGGCATAACTTTTTTTTTTTTTTCAAAAAATCCTAAAAAATTCTCAAAAAATCCCAAAAAAGTCTCAAAGTACCCCATATTGATCAATAATATGTTTTGTGTTAAGTTTGGGCTCTATTAATTTTGTAGTATATAGAATGCGAAGTAAAAGTATATAATATAAGTATATAACCTATAAGTTAGAAATGAAAATATAAATTTCATTAATGTTAAACAAAATGGAATAAAAATGAATATAAGAACATACAAAAAAGAAGGAAAATAGTATATTTTAAGTTCTAACCCACAATGGTACATCTCCATAAGGTTGAAGGGAAAATATAAATTTCATTAAAAATAAGTTAAAATAATACAAAAATATAGTGGATTATACAAAAGAGAAGGAAAAGACTAAAGAGAAAAATTATTGTAGAATGAGATGCATTAGGAAAAGAAATCCCCTATTTATAGGGCTTGGGGAAGCTTGAAAAGTATGCCAGTATGCCATGACATACACAGTATGCGATGGCATACAGTCGCATATGCGACAGTATGCCATGGCATACTATTGTTTGCGATGGCATACTTACCTGTATCGCATATGCCATCATGGCATATGCGATCGCATATGACATCAATGATCACGATACAAATTGTACAGTGTCACGCTTCCACATGGTGAGATTCAATTGATAGTCTGCAAATGGGCTTTTAAAAGGTTTATGGGAAGAGGTCCATTGATGTGTCTTATTCAAAAGTGCTTTGATCGGACAGTTAGAAAATAGAAACTTAATACTTCTAGTGGCAAGGTTTTGGGCCATGTGTATTTTCAATCTGATTTACTGCATGGATGGTTCAGATTTGTGATCATTTGTGCCATGGATGCACTAGAGATCGCCGCGAGACCATCAATGGTGCTTTGGTCTGACCAAACTACGAGCAAAATCTTTCAGTTTGGTTCTTTTTGCATTCTCTGTTGTGTGGTCTTTACTTTGACTTCCATTTGTTGTAATCATATACCATTGTTTTTTCATGGGTATTGATGTAAATCCTAAAATGGACTTTCTCAGATGGGAAGACCTTCAAGAAGCCTCGTCGTCCTTACGAGAAGGAGCGTTTGGATGCTGAACTTAAACTTGTAGGAGAATATGGGCTTAGGTGCAAGAGAGAGCTATGGAGAGTTCAATATGCCCTTAGCCGGATCCGTAATGCTGCACGTATGCTTCTTACACTAGATGAGAAGAACCCTCGTAGGATTTTTGAGGGTGAGGCTCTTCTACGTCGAATGAATAGGTATGGGCTCCTCGATGAAAGCCAAAACAAGCTCGATTATGTCTTGGCCTTGACTGTGGAGAACTTCCTCGAGCGACGTCTACAGACGCTTGTGTTTAAGTCTGGGATGGCAAAGTCAATCCATCATGCTCGAGTGCTCATTAGGCAGAGGCATATCAGGTAAAAGAATGATTTAATCTGCCTTGTTTTTCTTCTGTTGTTTCCATTTAATTCATATATTTAACTACTTAAAGTTGGCGTTGAAACTCTATAACTTAGTGTTTTCTATGTGGCTGTCAAATGTGATTTTGACACGTTAAAATGGCTGGTGTACCCGAGTCTAGTGCTCTGATATTAAGTCTTTAGGTTGCATCTATGTCCCATATGCATGCAATATACGGGTTATAAAGTACATCCTATATATTACTATGATATGAACATGGGGCTGTTTTTGTGGCATATTTCCCGTTCCTGAATGATTCCTAGCTGAATATAATCATATCTTTTTGCCTGCCTTTAAGTTTTGCATATTGTTTATATTCTACTTAATTCATATATTTTATAATATTTATAATAAATGATAAATATGAGAAAAAAACAAATAACGATAAAGATGTGATTATATGCTCATTAACTTCTAAGAAGGTTGACAATATTCCAACCTCAAGGTCGCAGGTTCAACTCCAGCTTACCCATTAAAAAAATTGTATGTTGAATGAGTAAAGTAACAAATAACAACTAGCATATAACAGTTAACAAGTTAAACATACAAAAAATAAAATTTTTAGGGTCCTTGGAAAGGATATCAATTGATCAATACTAATTCAATATTAATTTCACACGATTGAATTTTTTTTAGAACTTTTTAAGATAGTAATTTGGTCAATTTCATTCTAATTGATGTATAGAAAGACTGGAAAACTTATTATTCTTAAGGAATTGTGAAGTGGCCGTGCCCTCAAGTATGTAGTTTGAGGTCAAGAGGTTAAATCACCCTTTCAGTGATATTTTTTCAAAACTTCATGGATAATTTTTTTATAAGTGATCTGCGAGTTCTTGGAGATCTTGCGAAGAAACCAAGATTCAACGCAATCTTTTTTTTGTTTAAATATATTCTATTAAAATCGATGAATTTACTGATGATTCCAAGGAGTCGAGACACTATCCGAATCACTACATTCTCCCCTCCTTATAAGAGTTTTGTCCTTAAAAGTTACGAAGCAGCTAGGTGAACAGCTCAAGCTATCTCTCACTGACCTCGTCCTCTTTCTTCAAGTAACCTTCTCAGTAGTGTAGTGCTGCCATCACACCAAAACTGTGGGAATCTGTTTCGTCTGTGGAATCGTTTGTTTGATCAAGGATTTGAATGTCTTTCAATAACAGTTTTGGTTTCCATCTATTTGAATGATGGATTCAATGCCCTTCTACATAACAAAATATGCTGTTATCTGCAACTTTCCCTGGACTCTTTTCTCATGGAACTAGCTATTTTGACTGGTGAGGTCTCTTATAGGGATTTCCTCGAAGTGGTATATGCATTGTCTGAGATTATAACCTATGATTGAAAATCAACTTCCCTCAACGATTGTAGTTTAAACTTTAAATTTTCCGCTGGTGCTGGTTTGATAAGTGATGTATTCTTTACATTCAAATGATGGATCCTTTGGCTTTCTTTCATAATATGCTGGTTTCTTTCTAGACCCTTTTTTTCCCCTTAATTTGAAGATTTTGAATGCCAAGATTAGTTTTGCAAGGGCACAATTGTGGGAACTGGAGTACAATGGGTGTCACTTTGTGAGTGTGTCCCACTCTCATTATTGTATAAATTGATATTATATTAGGCTGTGATTGGGATCAAGGATCAAAATACCGGATTCGGTCCCAACTGAAACCGAAAATTTCACCGAAATTTCGGTGCCCAATTTAAAAAAAAAACCCAAAATTATCGGCCGATAATTTGCTGGTTCGATATATTGCCCGAAAATTTTGGGATTTCGTTTCGGCCGAAATTTTGATCAATGATTGGGATTGCTCTTTGGAGACAAAGAGCAGTCCATTTAAAAGAGCAGGTTTAAATTGCTCTTTTAAAGAGACCCAAATTCATCTCTCTCACTCTTCGAAAGAGCTAAGAGCACTTAGAATCAAACACATTCCCATTCTAAAGTGCTCTGTGCCAGAGCAGAGAGTTGCTCTTTGCCTCCAAAGAGCAGTCCCAAACACAGCCTTAGTATATAGTTCTAGTAGAATGGTGAAGGTCCCAGCAGAGAGGTAGACTTGATATAGTGATCTGTTTGCTTGGATCCGCCATTTTGTAGGATGCCTGAACGATTGTTCTAGATTTTCAGAGCGTCTGAACCCCTGGCTACATTTATTATGTTGGCCTGTCTTTCATATATGTGTATGTGCGTGTGTGTGTGTGTGTGTGTGTGTGTGTGTGTGTGTGTATTATATTTATCCTGTGATACATCAATGCAAATATTTATCAGATGGCATTTGTTATTTAATAGTGTTCATCCATTTATTTATATAATCGGATATAAATGCTTTAGAATAAAGACTCTCCTTTGATCGTTTTAGTCATCAATTTCATTTATACATGAGTTGGCAAAGCACCAAGTATGGTGATCAATTGGTCCTACCGAAAATTCCTAACACATGCAAGGTCCATCTACTATATACCTGCCCTAATTGATGATGAGCTAGACTGTGGGTTGCTACTTTCTGATTTTTAGAGATTTGTTATAGTTCTATAATATTGGGTATGCATGCATCATAGATAGTACAAAGGCCTGTCTACTATATACCGGCTCTAATTGGTAATGGGAAAATGAAAATCTTTAATTGGTAATTAAGGTCACTTAATTAGTGAAAAGTAAAAAAAATTCTTTTACTGCTTTCCGTGCGTTCATAAAAGTATTTACATAAAATTTTGAGGAAGGAGAGACACACTTGGTGCATGTGTCAAAACACTTGATGACTCCAAAAAATGCCTATTTTACTCAATGAAATAGCTCGGGTCTTCTACCCCACAAAAATGGCTGAAAACATTGGTGCATGTTTCAGAACACTATGATGACTTCAAAAAATGCCTATTTTACTCAATGAAATGGCTCGGGTCTTCTACCCCACAAAAATTGCTGAAAACATCCATTTCATTAATGGCAACTTGCATTTGATTAAATGATTTCAGTAGATCATTTGTAAAATGCATACATCTTAAACAGAGACACATAATAGGGTTGTTGTTTTGCAATTTGTAAAAGGCATATGGGAGAAGATGGAGATATGAGATGAAAAATAGGTCTTCCCTGTATATATGTTTGCAACCCACATACCAGAGTCTTTTAAGGTGACCCTACATCAAAACTGGTGAATGGACTATGCATCTTGTTAGGATTGTGCCTTGAATCTCGTGGTCGTCAGTGCACCATCTAAACTTTCGGGTGCAATATCGTGGCCATGAGTTTTGGCTCGAACTTCGAGGTTCGAATTATTATGGGGTTACTGAAGGGTATTGTCGTCATATCGTATTTGGGCGTTTATACTTGTATTATATAAACCTAATTAGAAATTATGGTTTATGGGAGATTAGAGATTAAAAAGCAAACTTGATTTCTGTATGGAGTGAGGTGAGATCTGAGAGATTTGTAACCCTAGTTTTCACAAATTAGTGAAAGGACTCAACATCACCTGTGGACGTAGGCAAATTGCCGAACCACGTAAATCTTGTGTTTGCGTTTTGCTTGTTGTGTGTGTTTTTTATTGCCATAATTTCTATAAATTGGTATCAGAACTTAAGGTTTCTAGGTTTTCGTTTTTTCTCTTCACGATGGAAACAAAATCTATAAGTAGGTTTGAAGTCAGAGAAATTTGACGGAAAGGGTAACTTCGGATTGTGGCATAAAAGGGTTAAAGATCTGCTCGTACAAGAAGGTTTCCACAGAATGTTGCATGAAAAATCGAGGAAGCCGACAAATATGGACGATGATGACTGAGAGGAATTAGAGTTGAAGGCGGTCAGCACGATCCGTCTTTGTCTCGTGGATGAGGTCATGTACAACGTGATCGATGAAGATTCGGCGCCTAAACATTGGGCGAAACTTGAAAGCTTATACATGAAGAAATTTCTCACGAACAAATTGTTTCTAAAACAACAACTCTATATGCTTCGGATGAAGGAAAGATTGAATATGTTGAAGCATCACAATACCTTCAACAAGATTATATCTCAGTTACTTAGCGTTGAAGTTGAGGTGGACGATAAGGATAAGACTCTTCTTATTCTTGCATCTCTTTCTTCTTCGTATGAGCATCTTGTTACAACGTTGCTCTACTGGAATGATACTCTCGAAACAGAAGAGGCTATGACGACACTTCTGTCAAAGGAGTTGAGATAGAAATCGAGTATTGACGAATCACAGACGGAGGGACTTGTGACGCAAGGAAAGAACCGCAACATAGGCAGATCATGGGAAAATGGTTTCAGCAACGAAAATAGATCCCGATCGAAATCAAAAGGGGAAAACACATGAACCTTTTCTCTGTTATTATTGCAAGAGAAGGGACACATGAAGCAGAACTGCAAACTGTTTATTCATGAACAAGAAGATAAGAAGAAGAGAAAAGGAAAAGCCTCCACATCAGATCAGGCAAACATTGCAGAAAACAATGCGGGCGAAGGTGATGTTCTATTCGTCATCACATATACGAATTTATTTTCCGATGCATGGATTTTAGATTATGGTTGTTCTTGGCATGTGCCCTAATAAAGAATCGTTTGATACATACAAACCGTTCAATGGTGGATTTGTGTTGATGGGAAATAATGCTTCATGTCAAATTATTGGAATCAGAATCGTAAAAATTAAGATGTTTGATGGTGTGGTTCGAACTCTTAATGATGTAAAATATGTATCAGATCTAAAAAAAAATCTAATTTCTTTGGGTGCATTAGATTCTAGTGGTTGTAAATACATTACAGAAAGTGGAGCATTAAAGGTTGTTAAAGGGTCATGATCGTTATGAGAGGTTAGATTGATGGAAGCCTATACAGATTGGTAGGAAATACTGTTGTAGGTGGAGCATCTGTATCTACTACAGAAGATAGTAGTACGAATAACACAAATTTGTGGCATATGTGCTTAGGGCGGGATATGATTGAAAAAGGGATGATGGAACTTCACAAACGAAATTTGTTGAAGGGTTTTAATAACTGCAAGTTTGGGTTATGCAAGTATTGTTTATATGGAAAGAAGTGCAGGGTTAGATTTAGCACTGGAGTTCATAACAGCAAGACGATGTTAGACTACGTACATTAAGATGTTTGGGGACTTGCAATAGAACCATCAAAGGGAGGTGCAAAATATTTTTTCACCTTTAAGTTAAAAACTGTCAGTTTGGGTTCTGTAAGTATTGCTTATATGGAAAGAAGTGCAAGGTTAGATTTAGCACTGGAGTCCATAACAGCAAAGCGGTGTTAAACTACGTACATTCATGTTTGGGGACCTGTAGTAGAACCATCAAAGGGGGGTGCAAAATATTTTGTCAGCTTCATTGACGACTTCTCAAGGAAGGTTTGGATTTATTTCATGAAACACAAGTCAAAAGTGTTCACAAAATTCAAACAGTGAAAAGCGGAAGTTGAGAAACAAACTGGAAAGCAGTTGAAGTGTCTCAGGAGTCAGGTTAGAGTACAAGTCTACAGAATTTCTGGAATATTGCAAAGATGAGGCCATTGCTCGCCACTTCAGTAATCCAGAGACTCCTCAACATAATTTAAACAAAAGTTGCAGATCATTCTACTCTTAGAATTTTCGGGCGTCTAACATATGTTCATGTACTAGCCATGCAGAGATCTAAGTTAGATCTAAAGTCGAAAAGGTGTATATTTCTCATGTATGAGAAAGGGGTGATGGGATTCAAACTATGGGATCTCTAAGCAAAGAAGATAGTAGTCAGCAGAGATGTGATCTTTGATGAGACCTACATTCAAAAAGTCACTAAACAAGGTGAAAGAGAAATCATAGAAAATATTCTCAAGGGACCTAGCACAATTGAGGTGGAGATAGATGATTCGGAATCTTAGGAAAAAGATAATTTGCTACAACCTTCACAGTTGAGGTGGAGATAGATGATTCAGAATCTGATGATTCTTAGGAAGGAGATAATTACCCAACATGGAGCACCACCAACAACATCAAGTGTCACAAGACATTCCAAAGGAAAGGAGCAAAAGAGATAAATGGGCACTAGTCAGGTATGGCTTTGAAGATATGGTTTCTTTTGCACTATTTGCTGGAAAAGGAGATCCGTCTTGTTTTTAGTAGGCGATAAAATCCGAGGAAGGGATGTATGGATGACATCTATGATGTAAGAGATGAAGTCTCTTCAGAAAAATAAGACTTGGGAGTTGGTGGAACTTCCTAAGGGAAAGAAAGTCATTGGGTGCAAGTGGGTATTCAGAAAGAAAGAAGCATCATCAGAACGGGAAAAGGAACGACACAAAGCCCGATTGGTGGCTAAGGGATATGCACAAAGGGAAAGAGTGGACTACAACGAGATTTTCTCACCGGTAGTCAAACACACATTGATTGCTTTGACTCACATGATAGAGATGTTTTTTTTTGCTTCCCTATCTTCGACACAATGAATCTTCAGATTATGCTCTTCAAATCATGTCTCACATGCCCGAAAATGTGACTTGTGAATAAGTCACCTGGCTCTCAGGCCGCTCACCTAAAACCAACTCTTTATTAGGAGTGCTTTGTTTTTGGTGTGAGTTGGTAGTAGGTGTGTCGAATAAGCTCCAGAGGCGGTGAAGATTCAATCATCTCTTCCAACTACAAGAATGCACTAATATTTTTTAGCATCAAATAAGTCAAAGTCAACAACATACTTCATTGATTTGAGTGCGCATAAATATGTTCATCTATCAAGTTTTGGGAAGGAACATTGACCAATGCCACCACCTTTAGTGTTCTCGCAAATCATCTATGCTTAATTTTTTTTTGGGAGAGTTACAGGCAGTGAAGTGACTGAACATGCTATGTACTTTACTTTCGGTCATGCACGAGTCTATCTTCCTCTTAACTGCAAGATAAGCACGAATATTTTTGGGCACAAAATTTGTAAAAACTCAACTACTTTTGCTTACAGATCTATAAACATATGCACCTCTTTTAAGGTTTGAACATTTTGGTAGATGGAGATTAAACTATGCACCACTCAATATAGAGATCATGCACCTAATAAAAAATTAATTATTATTTTATTAAAAATAGAATAAAGCCCTAACAAAAGTTTACATTTGGAGGCTACTTTTGTAAACGACAATAGAGGAAATTTGCTTTTAGGGAAAAATATTATTTTATAAAAAGAAAAATATTCAAAATTCTACATAAGACTCATGTTTGCTATATATATATAAGGTAATGATTGTTTCACTCTAGGCATGGGACATAATCCTATGACTCGAGCTACCATTGGTTGCATGTCACATCAAGTTGACATTTTAAGTCACCTGATGTGACCTGCAACAAATGGGAGCTCGAGTCACGAACTTATGTCTCATGATTCGAGTCATATGATCATTTGTCACACACGCACACAGATATATATATATATATATATATATATATATATATATATATATATATATCATCACTAGCATTACTAATACTTTCATCTTTTTTGTTGTCTTCTTCTATATGGATTATTGATTGATAACTCGGAAAGTAGACGCCACCATTCGTCCCCATCTTTGAGTTGAACGTTCATCTGATGTCTTCTCTTTGTATGTCATCCTCTTCTATATGGATTATGAAGGCCATGATTGCTAACTCCAAAAGTAATTGCCGCCAATCGTCTCCTCCTTCCATCCCTGATATTTGATCCGAATAAGTATGCAAGGTGCTGCTTGTGTTGACCAATGTCACCTTGGCTTACAAAGGCACACAAGGTACACACTACATTTTCTTCCTCCGAAGAACTTTTCTATCGTCCATGCTTCCAACCCAGACCATTAGATTTAGGTCTTAGAGGTTCGATGTTTGATGACGAAGACAAGATGATGATGTAATATGTAATTAGTTTAAACAAAAAATAAAATACCCAAACCTCAACAAGAGCTTGAATCTCGGTGCTTGAATCATGATTCTTAAACCTTGATTCTCGATTCTTGATACTTGCTTGGGTGACCTTTTTGATGCTTGAAGATGATTAGATGAAAGAAGCAAAGCTAGAATGCTAGAAGCTTTTTTTTTAATTGTTGAATTGTAGAAAATTTAGAAAATAAAGAGAAGATTAGAGAGAAAAAAACTAAAGAAATTGTTGTGGGTAGAGAATTTCTGACCGTTGAGACATTATGCCATCGCATAATGAGTATGCGTTGTGATCGCATACTTGTGCTTATGCCATCACGTATTTATGTACGCGATGGCATATTTTCCTGGATGAATAAGCCCCTATAGCTTATCTGCTCTAGGTTTCCAGTGTTACATATTTGATTGCATAGTCGATTATGCAATTGCATTTGACAACATTGACAAAGAAATATTCTATATATCTGTATATACTGTGGGAAACGATTTGCATGAAAAATTTTGTATGTTTTTTTCTTCTTTTTAAACAATACTAAACTTAATAAAATAATACTTTTCGTAAAGCACTTTCATTTATTATCAATTTTCATAAGTAGCCTCTTAACATGGAATTTTGGGAGGATTTTCCTTCCGTGCTTTTTAAAATTTAATTACATAAATAGCTTTTTATTAGGTGCCTGCATTATGGGGTAGATTTTTTATGTATTTGATACTAAAAATTATTGGTCCATATCCTGCTGTTGGGAAGAAGATTTAGTCGTGCACAACCTTTGGTGCTCAAGTAGAACACCGAATACCAACCATACACCAAAAAGGAAGCACATCTAATCACTTCATTGCCTATACTCTCTTTGAAACAGAAAATTGAAAGTATTATATGCCCATGCATGAATGGTGGTGAAAGTATATGTCTCATCACTTCATCGTCTGACACCCCACCCAAAAAAAGGAATGAGAAAACAGGAAAAAGAGTATTACATGCCTTGCTGTGCACTAAGGGTGGTGCATTGGTCAATCCAATTTTTTTTTTGAAAGAGTTGGTATTAGGTAAGCGGTCCGAGTGCCATGCCACACATGTCACATTTTGGGACACATGCCACATTGTTTCATCATGCGTTCCAAGTGATTTGAAGATCAAGATTCAAATTATTCCTTCAAGAAAAAACATCTCAAGAGAAAAACCCTCTATCATGTGATTAAAGCAGTCAATATCTTTTAAAATTAATGTTGTTGGAAATCTACACTGTTGCCATTAATTTTAGAAGGCATTGGTTGCTTTGAATCATATGGAAAAAATGTTTTTTTGTCTTGATCTTTTACACCATAGATCTTTACATCATGGTCTTCAAATCACAACACAATGAATCCACATAGCATGCTTCCCAAAAATTGACCCGTGAACCAAAGTCATCAGAAGCTAATGTTGCTTACCTAATACCAACTCAAAAGCAAATGCACTCCAATCCCTTCATGCTCTCTCGAAAAATAATAGAAAAGAGTATTTGGCGCGTGACCCATGCACTAACTCTGGTGCACAGGTCAATCCCCGTCATCAAAATGGTCAAACCTTGGTGCACAGGTCAATCCCTGTCATCAAAATGGTCAAACCTGGAGAGATGCATATATATGAACCTTCAGTCAGTGAAAGTCTATTGATAACATCATTATATATATGCTGCCCAAAAAGAGTCGCGCTTCTCCGGTTGGCACGGCCATATTGAGTTGTACGCCACCTTTAGAAATAAGAGGTGGCATTACGTGCATAGACCAGTCACCAGTCCTGGTGTATGGGTCCCAAACCTATTTATAAATATTTATCCTTCTTCGTATAACTCTATCTTCGCTTTATACATATTACAAAATTTGAAACAATAGTCCTAACTATTCCAGATCTCTGTTTTAGCTGTATACATCTTTCAACTTATGTTTACTTGAAGAAATTGAACACCTGGAAAGATTGTGGTATATAGGTTGGTGAACTGATGCAATAAGGAAGGACGGGTTGCATATGAGTTGGGAGTCCGGAACCATGAGAAAGCAAGGCTGAGAATGAGAATTACGAAGAGAAAGAAGAGATTGAAAAAAGGGCCCCACGTGACCACTTAAGTGATAATGTGAGCCATAAAGCTGGGACTTAAAATCTCGGTTCACGTGAAACAGGTTACCGAGACTTTATTCTCAGTAAAAGCAGTTAACTATTTTTTTAGTTTTCTATATTAAATTAGGCTTCTTGAAAGTCGGAATTTAAATGTGACTTGTTTCTGAGGTAGGAGTTAAGAGTCATAGTAAAATAAACTTGTTCCCTGCTAGAGTCGCGCTGTAACGGACCCTGGTTGCGTTAGAGGTAGGCAAGGGTTGGCTAGGGCGTCCCTGTAAGTGACACGTTACAATATAACCATTTATCGTGAAAAATAGGTAAGGGTTGGCTAGGGTGTCCCCTGTAAGCGACAATAGTAGCGGTTGTAATGAGAAGTAGGCAAGAGTTGGCTAGGGCGTCCCTGTAAGTGACACGTTACAATATAACCATTTATCGTGAAAAATAGGTAAGGGTTGGCTAGGGTGTCCCCTGTAAGCGACAATAGTATCGGTTGTAATGAGAAGTAGGCAAGGGTTGGCTAGAGCTCTCCCTGTAAGTGACGAATGACAATGATATCAAATTGTTGCGAATAGTAGATTAAGACTTCCGCATCAACATCAACATAGATGTGTGCAGGCAAAGAAGGTCCAAAAAGCTAGATATGACTCTTCTGAATGTAGGTACATTAACTGGAAAGACTGTCGAGCTAATAGATGTCACGAGGAGAAGGAAGATCAACATAACGTGCTTGCAAGAGACAAAGTGGAAAGGGGAGAAGGCTTAAGACATGAGAGATTGATTCAAGCCTTACAATTTAGGAAAAAGTAACTCTCACAATGGTCCAGGCATTGTAGTGGAAAGAAATTCGAAGGATTAAGAATGTGGAGGTCAAGAGAAAGAATAATCAGATTATGATGGGTAAAATCATTTTGGATAAGAGAATATTAAACGTTATTAGTGCTTAGGCAACTGCTTCAATGGAGAAGAATCATTAATTAGTGCCGGTGCAGATGCAGATGAAAAAACATCCCATAGTCTTTTCCAACCTAGGCGACTGGAACCATTCTCCAAATATCATGCTACGAAGCGGCTGTTACCGTCCAATCATATTATATTTTTAACTTTTAATCCCATTTGCCCCAATGGACAGTGCATGCATTCAACAATAATTCAAGTTTTTTTTTTCTTGAGAAGTTGAGGAGGGCATAATATGAATCTAATAAATATTAGTTTGATTGGTGGTTTGTAATCTGTAAACAACATGTCTCAGAATATCATCATCTTCATCACAGCCTTATCTCATCCATTTGGAGACCAAATCTGAGATGTCCAGGTGGCAGACTGTTGTCTGGAGGAAGACTCATAGCGCATCTGAATCATCCAATCAGGGCACTTTATTTTTTAGTAAATGTGGACTGTTGTTCACATTTACTGCCTACCTATTTACAAGCTCTGGTAGCTTCTTGACCGTATAGTAAAGATACAGTATTATTTTGTGCTGATTCTAATGTAGACGACGATGGATACATGTGCCACTTGTACAATACTATTGAAGAAAGGCGTAATATGTAGAAAATAGATGACCCATGCCACTTCTCTCTCCTACCATGTGGTAGGATTTTATCATTTCGATAGATTTCTTAAAAATATTACATAATCTTTGCTGCAGGGTCATGTGCCACTTGTACAATACTATTGAAGAAAGGCGTAATATGTAGAAAATAGATGACCCATGCCACTTCTCTCTCCTACCATGTGGTAGGATTTTATCATTTCGATAGATTTCTTAAAAATATTACATAATCTTTGCTGCAGGGTTGGAAGGCAAGTGGTGAACATTCCGTCTTTCATGGTGAGGGTGGATTCTCAGAAACACATTGATTTCTCGCTAACTAGCCCGCTTGGTGGAGGACGTCCGGGAAGGGTGAAGCGAAAGAACCAGAAGGCTGCTGCCAAGAAGGCCTCCGGTGGAGATGGCGAAGAGGAGGACGAGGATTAAGCCTCATAATATTTCTTTAAAATAACAAATTTTCATGCTTGGTGCAAATTTTACAAACGCTTTTGGTTTCTCTGGGAAATCTGTATTCTTAGGCATTTAAGTTAGGTGGGAGTTTTGCTTGCGTATAATTTCTTGATTTGAGAATAAGGAATTTGGTTTTTTATTCCGAAGTTGCAAATTTGAGGAGATAATTGATTTTGGTTATTTTTTTCACTTTTGCTATTCTATATCTAATGAATGGGTGAAGAGGAATGGCATATTGCTGTTATCGCCAAGATATGGTGTTCCAGGCATTGGATCACCGTTAAATTTGCACGTTCTTCTTTGCTTGTCCAATAATAGTTGTATGATTGTATCATGACCGTACAAACTAATGGTGGTAGAGAGAAACGTTATAAATCATTCTGAAAATGATTAATGAACCTGTCCATCTCCTAAAACAAATTCAGAGTTTTAATGCTATGAACTAAAGTGCTGCACAGCTGAAGTCATGTACATAGATCTCACACCGTGTATTGCTCGAGTCATTTGTTGACTTGCAAGATCTACCCTAGGCCTAAGAGAACCTCACCAACTTTTAACCCACATGGTGCCATGTGGCCCACCATTGCGAATCTATGCTATTAAAGTGGAAGAATATCGTATCACCATCAAATCCAAGCGCTTCAATATGAATTCTAATTCGGATATAATCTATGCTACAAATTAAACTTCTCGGATTGAATATTTTGAAACCATTGATGAGCATGTCATTTTGGCTGGGTGATTTTCATCTAACGTTTAGCCATTTGGACAATTTAGATTGACCAAAATGTTTGCCACGTCTCTCCAAAAGTAGTAAAATTTATGACAATGTAACACTAGATTTATTATTTTAATAATAATAATAATTATTATTTTAATTTAAATATAATTTCCTCTAGGCTATAATGTTCACTAAATTTACATATATTTTGATTTTATTATACTAATTTTCAAAACTTGCGACTCAGAGGCCTTTTCTATAATTTCGACTAATCATTTTTAATACTACTTAGGCAATTAATACTACATCATTCTCAAATGAATCTCTTCTTGCATGTTTATTGTCAATGCTTCAATGATCAAGACAAACAAATAAGGGCTGAAGGTAAATGCTTGATGCAGCTCAACTCCGAGTGGAAACTCAGTCGTCTCTCTACAAGTCGTTCTTATACCAGTTTCCTCCCTTCAGAATATTTTTGAAAAATCTTTATGCATAAGTTCGGCATATTTTTGAAAAATCTTTTTCAGTGTCCACTAGAGCATTTGCCTCGACACTATCTAGAGGACACTGAAAATTAATAAAAGTCGTAAGCAAGTTTTTTTCTCTCTAAACTTTTTCATAAGTTGACTCAGTAGGAAAATGGATCCATTTTTTTTATCTTCTAGGCATAAATCCAAACTAGTTCTTTGATGCACTTGCTTCTTGTCTTAGTCGTTCTATTATTCACCCTTAGAGGTTCAGAGTATGGCTCATAAGTTTAATGCCTTGATGGTTGACACAATTTTGATGTCTCATTTGTTCTTATAAAAATGTACTACAATGCTCTTCCTCCATTTCTATGACATTTTCTTTATTTTTAGTATCTTTTTAAGTAACTTAGTCAATCAAATCAATTCATTCTCTCAATCACAATAATCTATCCGGTGTAAAGATTGTCTTTTCTTCATCTTTGCCATCGCTGCTTTTACCCTGATTTTTGATATTTCCTTGATCATCCATTGATTTGATTCATCTTCTTGATTTACTTCTACTTCCATTGCAAATCCCGTGTTTAATAAATTCTTAAAATATTCTTGTCATCTATTCTTTATTTCGTCCAGTTTTATTTTAGTAACTTTTATCTTTGTCCCTGGTCCGGATCTATAATTTTCTTCTCCTTAACCTCGCGAAGTTTATGAACTTTATCTCTTCTTTCCTTTTCAGCTTAGTGTACAACTTTTGAACTTCACTTTTGGGAGGTTATGTCTTTTTAAGATTATTTGTAGTTCTTGTTCTTTATCATTTTTTAAAATACTTTTTCTTGGCTGATAAATTTTGTGTATATGTGTTCTACCATAGTTCTTTTATATATGTTTTGTCCTTTTAGATTTTGAACATTTCTTTAACCACTTATTTAAGACGTCATTTATTCCCAGATCTCATTTAGGTCCCTTTGTCACCATCATACTTATTTAAGACATCGTCTCCTTTTAATTTTCACTATTTTTTTGGATGATCTTTACGTATCTTTTTAGTCAATTGTCTTTTGATAAAAAAATATAACAGTATTGATCTATGTTGCATCGTATGATTCTTTCCCACATGACTTTTCAATTCTTGCAGCTAGCCCACTCTCTTTTTTGTAAAAAAAAAATTAATCTATTTGGATTCCATTTGCTATTACTTAGAAATATTTTCTCTTCTTAAAATTGGTATTCACTATGACTGGTATGCATTGTTCTTTGTTAGCCCTTGCCACAGTAGAGTTCATTGCTTTAGTTGGTTTACATTCTTTTTTCTAACTTCCTGCAAAGGAGGATTTACCTGCTCTAGCATCAACTCATCAACCTCTCTGCTCTCTACCAATTCCCTATCAGAGCAAATAAAATCTGTTCTGACAAAGAGTGAATAGAGAGAAGGGTAAAATTGCTGATCGGGTAAATCTTACATAAAATCTTGCTATCCAAAGAATTATTAAGGAGAAGAGGTACCTGCCTATTTCTCTACATATCTATTAAAGTCACCTCCAATCACTATCTTTGCACTATTATATATATTTTGTACTAGTTTAAGCATTGATTGCCAAAATTTCCGTTTCATGCTTTCACATAATCCAAGTTAGGGTGCTAGTCATTAATTATAATTAATATTTTTTTTATTTAAAATGATGTAAACTATTATAATCTAATTATTCTTGCTCTTGATCTTCATATTCTTTATCCTAGAATTTTTTACCTACTAGAATACCTATCTTATTATAAGAGTATTCAATTTCGACCACAGGGAGACTGAAATTAATTTTAGCACCGACGACTTTATACGACTTATAAATTTTATGTTTTAAAATTTTTAAAATGATTTTTGTAATGGCCTCTTGTTCTCCTGAAATCTATGATGTCACTTAGAATTGGGAACACCTAATGGTCATAAAAGAAAATTAGAGTAAAATTAAAAAAACTTTCATCATTAATTTTAAACATATTGAGTAATATTGGTTGGACGGTGAACAGTGGCTTGTAGTTGATCTTGGTATTGAAGAATCCAAAAACATATTGACTAATATAGCTTATGATGCCTTACAAGCTAAGCTCCATAGCCGTCCATATGATTGAGAAACATTTATAAAGGAGGCTTATCACAGCCCAAGCACCCATCTTTTGACACGTAGCACATCAAATTCAAAGTTTAGACCTAAAATTGGGAGCTGGTAAGTCGAGATCGTCAAAAATTAAGAATAAAAATAAAAATAAAAATTAAGGGTACGAGATTAAATTGAAATCGTTGACAACATTGAATTAGGCAATGGTGATCATTATTTAGTTCAATTTTCCATAAAAAAGGATCTTGGGACCATGGTGTGATTAGATGGTCAAATTTTTTATTCCATATAGTGTATATCCCTAAATGTGGCCCTAAAATCATGTTGGAGCGCGATATATGTCTGTAATTTGAGGGGTCATTTTTTTTTAAAAATTTGTGTCACATAAAATAAAAAATTGACCATACCATCATGATTGTCTGATTTAATGTAGTCAATGGTTTTTTGTGTAGGCGCCCACCAATTATTTGATAGGCGCAAATAAGGGTACATAAAAATAAAAGAACAATTATTAATGATAGCCAATTTTTTATTAGACAATTTTGCAAGCAACTTATATAGCGTATGTATGTGACTGTATTGATTGGGCCTCATTGCACATGCAGCCTGTCACGTCACATAGCTCAAATATCCACCATCTAATTCATAAGAGTCAAAAAGCAATACGGTTAAACAATTGGACAATGTTAAACAACAAATTTTATAAAGACAAAAGTACAAAAGGCTGATCATGTGGCATGATGCAATTGACTGCATAAGAGGTAGAGTTCAATTAATGCAAGTCGATGCAGTCAATTACATAGTGCAACATCAACTGCTTGCGCTTTGTCTAGATCAAATATATCCTCCTTTTATAATTATTCCTAAAAGCGTGCAAATCAGTCACGCACCATATAAGCTGCCTATAAAATTATCTAAAAAAACAGCTACCGTATATAATACTATCCAAAATACAATCTCCACCATCTAAATAAAAAAGAGTCAAAAAGCAATATGGCAAATAAATGCATGCCAGTATGCCACTTTGTGAGGTATGCGCCACTTGAAATTAACATGTGGACTGCCACTTGGGAGATGTATGCTACACGAAAGTAACATGTGAACCATCTCATGCTACTCGATATCTATGGTATGAAAATTAAACAATCACCACCGTGTGATTCAAAAGCAGTCAATGGTAGTCGATGAAGGGCCCTAGAGTTGGTCAAACTTAAAGCGTGGGATATAAGTGTCAACGACATGTAAAATGTAACTATAATCGAAGATATATGCCAGGTGGCGTAATTTCTCCATAGACGCTTGCGTTAACCCATATTGGAGACGTGTACGAGTGCTCCTTACGCGTCTCAAGGTCCACGTGGTACACAGCTTGCATGTCCTGTGACGTGGCTGGCTGGTGGGTTGGTCGACTGATACCACCTGATCCAACTACATTAGAAGGTTCACGCAAGCACTGCTGCTGGTGCTCGGGTCAGGCACCTGTTGACCACCTCTCAGTTTTGATTAAAAAAACGCGCTGATTGCTCTAGCATCTACGCTACGGCCCAGATCATTTCGTTTCAAATCCCATACTTTAGCTTATAGGGTACCTCTAAAGAGGGGAGCGCGTTTTCTGAAATGGCCAACATTTCAGACCCCTCATGACCCCGATCTTTCACAGAGTGTTGTGACCACTTATCAACGATCAGTTTGTGATTCCATGTGTCACATATCCCAAAAATTATGGCACACATCACACTGAATCTTAATTTTCGGGATTTTTTTTATCCATGACACCTGAAATTACAAATCGACCGTCTTGATAAGTGCATTGAAAGATTGGAGTGAAAAATGATTTCCATCATCTGATTTGAAGCGATGGGTTTCAAAGAGTTTCCAATGTTGTTTAAAAGAGTTTCCAATGTTGGTGCTTTCAGAAAACTCATTATTGGCGCATTTACTAATACCCTATCTTATATTATTATTTTCAACATCACGAACACCATGATGGGTGTAAAGGGGTCGGACATTAGCGCTTTCAGAAAATGTGTGAGTGCCTTTAACCTTTATAGATACCCTATCTAATATTATTATTATTTTCTAATAGTGAATATTTAGGATTGAAAAAAAAATACACATCTATGATGTGTATCTTACATTTTATTAGCGTATTTAATGATATGCTATCTTATATTATTATTATTATTATTATCTAACACCATCCGATGGGTGTAAAGGGGTTTTCGGAGGTTAGCGCTTGCAGAAAACGTGTGGGCGGCGCCTTTAGAGATACCCTATCCAATATTATGATTATTACTATTTTCTAATTGAGAATATTTAGGATTGAAAGAAAGATAGATGTGTATCTTATATTTTAGATAAAATTATATTAATTAAAATTTATAATTATTTAGCTAAATATGGTGGGAAATATTTTAAATTTTAAATTATACTTCTCACAATATTTATTTAAATATTTATAAATCTCAATTAATATGGATGTGTCTTTTTCTTTTCCTCCTAAATATTCTTTATTATTTTCAAAATCTAACAGCATCCAAGCTATGAACTCGATGGTTCCAGATTGAGTAATAATAGTAGAGTAACCCGCTATCCCAATTCCCCATTCAACTATATTAGCAAATAACAAAAGAAAATATAAGAGAAAGAAAAAACGAGACATCTAACTATGCTGTATGTGTGAACCCTGTACAAGACCTACATCGAATCCGGGCAGCAAACGCCACTGAAATAAAGATAAGCCAGAAGTTGAAATTTAGCCCTTCTCTCCTACGCTTTCTCTTCATAAGTCTGCAATCAACCAATAAAAGGAAATGATGAAACCAGTTGCCCAATAATTATAAAATTTAAATTACTTTTTAGTCCCTACGTTTCTTGGTCTCAACTTGAGGCCGTTAAGTAAGAGTGCTATCAGATTGGTTTTCATGCTAAACTAAAAACGACCTGATAACTATCGGTTTGTAGTTTCTTAAATTAAAATCGAACCGATAAGCCTCCAAACCGAAAGCGAACCGATAATTATTGGTTCAGTCGATTCAATTAATTTTCAGTTTTTAAACCTTAATTTTTTTATTTGTAAATTTTTTTTATAAAAAAAACATTTTATAAATAATACCTATTTTTGTAATTTCCTTTTTATAAATAATACCTATTATTTTTTAAAAAAGGTAAACCTTATTAATTGTAAAATTTCTTTTTTATAAATAATATTTATTATTATTTATAATAAAAAAAATAATACCTATTACTTAGATAAATCCTTTTTTTTTTTTTCCAAGAAAAAAACCTATATTTGTATGCAGTACTACGCTATTATCAATTTTTTATAGGTTTGATTTCATTTTTTTTACATCAAAACCGAAATTAATAACCCAATAAACCACTTTTTAAAATCGAAACAAAATCGATATGCTCTAAAACCGATTCAGAATCGAAATTTCGGTCGGTTCGATCGATTATCTGCACTACCCTACCGTTAAGGTCAAATACCCCAGGACATAAAATGGTCCTAAATTTGTCTTTAATTAATAACAGGGATCTTCACGAATGTAACAGAATTTCTAGCCTCCTATTGCCGTTTTGAGTCAGCTTTTGACGGGATTTGATGGCTGGTAGATGACCTTATGAGACTTCCGAGGGAAGCAAAATCGTTTTTCTTTTCTTTTCACGGTGTGATAAAATGGGACTGCTCGTATTGTCCTAATATTCCGTGAGGAAAGGACTTTCACGAATCTTGTCCAGCCGCAGGATCCGTGAAAGTCTTAAATCTACGAGAGATTCTGACGCCAACGATTTGAGTTAGCTCTTTTAAGAGTAGAAGCAGCTCTATATAATCTGCGCTTGAAGAGAATAGACAGAGAATAATTTTATCACTTAAAATAACTCCTCTTAAGAGCAAATGGGATGAGTAGCTGTATTAGCATATATGAAACCAGTTCTCTGTGGAAGCTAAAGAGCAAAATAACTGCTCTTTGCCCTCAAAGAGCTAACCCAAATGCAGCCTTAGAGCGCTTCACCGGTACCATAAGTTTATGACTGTCACGGAATCCAGGGAACTAAAATCAGTGAAACTCAGACTTTGACATGATTGGGAAAAAGAAACAAGACGTGCTCTTAGTTTAGGAAATTGACTCTAGGAGAGAGTTAAGCTTATGAATGATTATAGCCATTCTTTATTATGCATTAATTTGAACAAATTATATTAAATAAACATGATACACATAAATTTTCTAAAAAAAATCGATCGTTCTTTTGGTTTAGGAATTGATTTTCAGCGAGATCATGAGACCTGCAGGCCTATGAATAGCTTTTAGCCACTAAATTTGGGGAAAAGCTGACTTTCACAGATTTTTAGAGGGGGTGATATTTGTGGAATCACCTTTTAACAGGATTTACGAGAAAAAGGCAAGCTTGATTATTTTATAAAGATAAATCACTAATTAAAAAAAAAAAAATGTATGAAATGATAAACATAAAAAGAACGAAAAAAAACATTAGGATTTTAAAATTTATTTACAAAAAAATGAAAAAAAAAAAGATCGAGAAGAGAAAGCAAAATCATTAACAAAATTAAGAAATCGACGATTAATCATGCATGAGACAGAGGAATTTTACCTTCATTTTTCACTGGAAGGATTTGATCTCCATCTTGTTTCCGAGAGGAGAAGACGGCAAGATCGGTCTCGAATAAAACAACGCATCCATCTGCGAGCTGATATGTAAGAAGGCAAGCTTATCCTTCGTGCTCAACCCCTCGCCAAGGTCCTCGCCGAGATGAGAATCCTCTTCTCGAATCCTCAAAACCTGATTATGAACATACGAAACGCTTTGATCGGGCTCGATTCCCGCCGTTTTGATCTTCGCTAGCATCTTCGATTCGCCCGGAAACACCAGAAACTTCGAATCGACGGTAGATCTCTCTGCAAATCTCGGCAGATCTCCGGTTCCCATGGCGGATTCGGTAACAAACTTCTGAGGTAACGATCTACGATCGTCGGATTTTGTTTTGACAGTCATGATTCAGTCGTCGGATTCAGGTTTCATTTAGGTGAGAAGGATGAGGTTTTATTTCCACGTTTGGTAATTTATAAGTGAAGGAGAACATTGTTCCTATTAGTTCACGGCGATTGCGTGAGGGACACGTGGATGCTAATGATATTGACACGTGTACCAAGGCCTCTGGCAAGGTATTACGTGGCACTGATTGAAATTTGGTAGTTAACTGTCATGAGGGACCAGTCAAGTCGTTAGAGCTATACTCGGAGGAACTGCGGATCTTGGTTATCTTTGCCACGTCAGTTAGTTTAGTTGCCACGTGGCACGTCAACGCAATCTAGATTTTTCTATTAAAAACGTTCAAGCTTAATCTAATTGTGAACTGGGAGACGCTATCTGCCGTACACGTAGCTCAGGTACTGTTGGTTAAGCGTCCACGTGCATTTGGGCGATGGTCTGAAATCAAATCGTATCGAATGACCATATGTTTCTGCCGCCTGTGCAATGCTCAATGGTCAAAGAGTCCCTTTATATGAGCCCACCAAAATTCAATCACTACATTGAATCAAAGGATGGAGATTATTTTCGTCTCACTCTTGAACACAATGGATCTAGAGGTCACGAGGAGTATCATTGGATGGTCATATTTTGATTTCGTGTAACACAAATCCCAAAAAATGACTTTAAAATCAAGTTTCAACATGATAGTGTCACATGAGGTAAACGTGTAAAAGGTTGGGTCGGGCTTAAACCAAAACCAGCCTAGCCTACGATGGATCGTGTATGCGTTAAGGAAAATAGGCTTGATAAATAAATGGGTTGGTGCGACCTGGCCCGTTTAAGCTCGTACTAAACTTGGCTTGATTCCTTCAAATGAGTTAATTTATATAAAAATAGACAAGCGGCCGTGGCTCGGTCTTACCTGACATGTTAAAAATCGGGCCGGATATGATTTAGCATCTTGCAGCCCAATTTATAATTATCCCATTTATGGCTAGGCCTAAACGCAGACCCGGCCATTGAGACACCTAGCTATTGACTTATTCATCAAAAGTGGTGTATGGCCCCGTGCACCATTTATATAAGTTGTCATGGCCACTTATATTTTTCAAAAAGAAAAATTATGAAAATTCTCCAGATCCAATATGAAATTGTTAAAACTATCTTAAACGTCTTTCAAAATTTCGAAATGCTACGATATATATATATATATATATATATATATATATATATATATATATATATATATATATATATTAGATCAATTCGGTCTATTATAGACTATTTCCATCAATATTTGGTCATTTGCGAAAGATTTCATCGCACCATATGACTTTTTAATTTATGAACGAGTCAATGAGGTTTTTCGATGAAATATCTTAATTCATGATCGAATTTATGAACGGGTTAAAAAAAATGAGCCTCTACGGATCGGGTTTAGGTCCAAAATCCCGACCTATCGAGTCGGATCTAGTTGGAAACTTCGGCCCGTTAACTAAACATGTCGGGTTTTGTATAGGGTTCTTAACCTGATACAAACCCGGTCCAACTCCTTACCTTATCACCACCCATCTCAGCATGGACCAACCCAGCCTAACCCAATGTAAGTTTTCGAATTGGGTCGGGTCAGGCTCAAGTTGATCAATATCTCGGGTATGCATCTTTTTGGCCGGTGTTACTACCACACCACATCATGTTGCATTCACTTCACTTAACCGCATACTAAAATCGTTGACTGCCTTGAATCAGACAATGGAAATTGTTTTTTGGCCCAATCTCTCACGCAAGAGATCTTGAGATCATTAGTCTACCATCATATGGACATATTTTGATTCCATGTGGCACACATCCCAAGTGAATGTGAGTGATGTTTGATGGTATACAGTGATTACATTCACTTTTGGAGATGTGCCATGTGGAATCTACATCCGACCATCTGATGGTAGGTCCATAATCTCAAGAGCAATTGTGTAGAAGATTGGAGCAAAATATGATCTTTTGATTCAAGGAAGTCAAAAACTTAACATATGATTAAGTGAGGTGGCTCTAATAAGTTGGTGTGATAATTATACTAGCCATTTTTTTTCTTTGGCTTAGACTTCTCCGTAACACTTGAAAAAATCGGATCAGCTCCATGCATGGCTCGGTGAGTTGTATCGGCAATGTAATAATAATAATAATAATAATAATAGCACCAAACATAGTAACAAATTTTGCCAAAAAGGGTGTCAAACGAAAATTTTGGTATTTTATTGGTGAAATTTCAATAAATTTCGGTATTTTTTTAATTTTTATTATTTATTTAACTAACTGTTAGTAATTTAGTATATATTGTAGTAATTTTTTTTAAAACTATTAAATATATATTTTATATATTTTTAATCTCCGAAACTTTCCAGAAATATTTCCGAAAGGTGTCGAAATTAATCCGAAATGTACCGAAAAGACTCCCCACACAAAACCGTCCAAATTCTTATGTGGATTCGAAATCTTTATGTTATAATTTTTACTTAAAAGAAGAAGAATGAAAAATCTTAATTAAGCAATCTTGGGTGGATTAAAAATCTTAGCTAAAAGGCTGAGGACCAAGATGCCAACTCAAGTACCGGAATCGGGTATCGGTCCATGGAGAATTGATACGTATCGGCAGATATCAAGTTGACTTGGCCAATTAAAAAACAAAAATGAAAAAATTGGGAGGTATTGGTCGATACGGGTTCAATATCGGCCGATACCCGATACATATCGGTCGATATGAATACCCAAAACCGAGTTGATAATTGATACGTATCGGTGCCAATACGTATCAATTTGCCAAAAAACTGATATGTATCGGTATGAGCCGATTTTTGATACCTTGCTGAGGACCTAATAAGACTGGTTTAAACTGATCTTTAAATTTCTTGCAAAAAGAAAATTCCTAATATGGCCAATACCTATCAATATAGGCGTGGTGCTGATCAAGGATCAAAATTTTGATTTTGGGCATGACTGAAATCAAAACCAAAATCCGAAAATTTGACTGAAATTTTGATCCCGATACAAAAGTGACTGAAATTTCGGTCCAAAATTTCGTTTCGGTGGAGACTGAAACCGATAATTTGGACAGAAATTTCGGTCATTTCGGCCGAAAGTTTGATCCTTGTTGCTGCTACTGGTGATTTTAAAGACCGATATGTATTGGCTGGGTCTCAGGCCTATATGTATCATATATATATATATATATATATATATATATATATATATATATATATATATATATATATTGGAAACGTGTCGGCCAACCCAGCCGATATTAAAGAAGCTTCTTTTTTTTTAATTAATTTTTATTTTTATCCTTGAAATATTAAGTACATAAAAAAAGAAAATTTGCCCAACCCGCGTTTTTCATATTACATCCGAATACATACCCCATTCATATCCGATTCCTACCCGAAAAAGACCAATGACCATATATTTGCCCAATTTGACCCTATGTCAAATTGGGTGTGTATCATATCGGAGGGGGGTTAACCCCACAAATATGGTCCGATATGTATCAGATATACGTCTGATACTTAAAACTAAAACCACGGCCCATATACCCGATTAAACCGGCAACAAAACCTTGCACTTAACGACAGTATTTAAATGATCCCACACCATTAAAATAATTATTATTTTTTTAATCTCACACCATTGATTTGTGATTGATCATTTTGTCAGGTGATGTATATCTCTCATCAACCATTAAAATAAAAAGCAACAATTGATATTATAATCCACAGATCGAATGGTTTAAATCTTCCTAAAACTTTATTTTTGGGCATGCTACAATTCAATTTATGATCTATCACTTTGATGACACGGATCACCCCACATCTTAAATCATTGAAGATGAGGAGTATCAGGTCCAAACGGAAAAGATGAACGAGTAGCAGCCGACTTCTTGTTGCAAAGCCTGCAAATTAGATCGAGTAGGAGCAACTAACTACTGAAAAGGCTAACAAGATCGACTAGTAGCATCACCAAACAACGGACGGTTTAGTGCACCTAATCAAGGATCAAAATTTTGGTTTGGGCCTCCGAAACCGAAATGTGGGCCGAAAATTTGATTCCCATACAAAATTGACCGAAATTTTGGTCATTTCAGCCGAAATTTTGATCCTTGCACCTAATTAACTAAACACGGGAAGATTGGTTAAACTATTGGGCCTTAAAAAGAAATTTTGACCGAAAATTTTGACCGAAATTTTGACCAAAAATTTAAAATTTTGGTGCCTTAAAAAGAAATTAAAAAAAATTCAAATTATCACAGTAGCAAAATATCGAAAATTATCAGCCGATAGTTTGCTAATCACCAAATTATCGGCCGATAATTTGCTACCTCTATACTGAAACCGAAAATATGGGGATTTCATTTCTGTCCCAACAGAAACCGATGCATTTTGGATTAAACTTGATGAAGGACTAGTGTCAAATCAATAAGAATTTTGGACTGATTTGACGGTTTGGATTTATGAGATCGAACAACTTGACCGACGGGCATTATTTTGTGCTTTTAGTCACCATATAATAACTTCTAGGGATATTTTTTTTTTGAGATGAAACTTTTAGAGATATTTGTAAGATGCCTTGTTTCACTTTGAGAATTTGCGAGATCCCTTATAAACTATTGGAATTGGCAAGATCCAACATTCAACCGTTTTAACTGTTGCTGACTACTATTAGATATTGAAATACCGATACTATCGGTGCCTTGTCGGCTTGTTGTTTAGCAATTGATAACTCATTTTTTATACAAATAATTTTAAGAATCACACATTTTTACGAAGCGATAACCCAAAACACACAATTTTACTTTTTTCTTTCCTGGTGATCGCGGCCGCCATTATCACCGTGCAGTGACCACATGGTAACGACATATGATTGCTTCGTAATTTTTAACCACTTCATAACCGAGCAATTAATTTGATCGATAAGAAATCGAATAGTTAAAAAACTTTCAATTGCTTCATAAAATTATGTCTTTTTAAAATTTTGTGGGAAAAACAAGTCATTAATTGTCAAACTAAAAGGAAAGGGTAATAGTGATATTTCAGTATCTGACAGGTAGTTTGCATCGGTTAAAACAGTTGGGTCAGAAATCTCTCAAATTCTAATGCCTTGTTTGGCAACGCGAGTTTTGAAAAAAATTGGTGGAAAAAAGAAATTTTTACAGAAACTACATTTTTTCCGCTGTTTGGGACCGGAGTGGGTCCCACTAATCTAAGAAAAAGGCAAAAATAGCTCACAAAAAATTGCAAGTAAAAAAACTCTTGAAAATCTTTTTAGCCCATGTTTTGGGAAAAAACAAAGGGACCCTCCTCCTTTGTCCATGCTGTTGCTAATGCTCAATCCGATGGGCCACACGGGATGCGCAAACGAAAAGGCTACATGTAGTTTGGTTGAGCTGGTGAGTGGTACATACTGCAAAAAACTTTCACACAAATGGAAGATTACTAAATGTCAATTTTGCCCTCATCATCAACCCAGAGAAACTGAAACACTAAAACTGGAAGAAACCATTAAACTTCAGCTAGACCTGAAATCCATGGTGAAAACTAAACAAAAGAAAAGAAAAAAAATGTCAATCAATCATAACATTTTTCAAATACTTTATTGTGTTTTGATGAAGTTCTGTACGACCTTCAAAAACCTAAATGTAGCTATCTTTAACGTATCTAACTCCAGGACTCTATTCATTATTCCATCATCTTTAACCTTCTGAAGATCAACGAGACCTGTGAGATTCCAACAGACTTGAATGTCATTTTCAGAGGAATAGATGGATTTTGCAAAAATACATCGATTATGATATGAGGGGTATCATTAGTTTGTAGATGGAAGCCACGTGTAACAAGTCAAATAGACTTGGGTAATGGGCTTGGCTAACGGAGTTAGTGGTGTGCCATATCCAATTGGGTACCTCTATTAGTGCCTGTGCAATCTCTGAAAGCGCTCACCTCGGAAAACCTTTCAAAATAATCAATTACTTCGGATTAGCTGATAAAGATCGTGTTTGACCCCAATCTTCCACAAAATGGATCTTGAGATAACGCCGCACCTATCAAACGGTCTATTTTGAATTCCACATCCCACTTATCCCTAAAAAGGTCCCTAAAATCACATTTGAGCGTGATGTGTGCAATAGGATTCAAGGGGCTGTTTATGGGGATCTGTGACATGTGAAATAAACAACTGACCGTCTGATAGGAGCAGCATGATCTCAAGATCCATTATGTGGAAGATAGGGTTGAAAAACGTTCTCCATCTTCTGATTTGAAGGAATCAATGATTTTGAATGGGGTGCACATGTGGGGCGCTTTCGGAGATTGCGTTGGCAGTAATAGAGGTACCCTATCCAATTCAAGCGGCTGATATGTATTGGGTTAGGCCCCATCTGATACCCATATACACTCCAATTCTATATGAGGTCAAATATCAGGCCACATATCAAATCATATCGAGTCATACCGACCGATATCTATCGGGTATGACTCAAACAAAATATCAAAATTGTCATTTTTATATATTATTTATTGTTTTATAATTTAAAAAAGGTGCTTGAATATTGGCTAATTTGGCCGAAAGTATCCGATATATCGGGATACAAATAGGCTTGGGACCTAGCTAATATATCAAACTTCAAAACCTTAGTTTTAACTTAATCAGTGAGGATCATGGTTCAAAATTTCAACTGATAACTCAAGTTATTGCCCGAATCGTTAAGGTTTTAGTCCCCACTAAAATGATAACTTCAACTGAAATTTTATTCCAAATATATATGAAGGGGAAATTATGGGCCGCAATTTCGGTTCTAATTTTCGGTTTCAATTATGCCCGAAACGACCGAAATCGAAAACAAAACTGCTATTTCGATCCTTGGCAAGGATATCATATGAATTTGAAGCGTCTTAAATTTTCGTCAAGCATACCTCCTATGCGGCCTCCGATGTTTTATTTTAACGAAGAAAGTGGAGGTTGCTTTACGGATTTTAGAAAAAATAAAATTTTACGCATTTTGTAGTCAAACGGTTGAAAAAAATAAAATTCACCATCTTTGAAAATTTCTAAAAAAAAACTTACCATAAATTATTTCTTCTACAAACTCATGGGAAGTAAAAAAAAAAAACACTTGTCGTGTTTGGGTTAGCTCTCTGGAGCTAAGAGCAGCTCCAATAAGAGCAACTCTTTTGAGAGTGATCTTTCGGAGAGTTTTTTGCTGAATTTATTGTTTGGTAATAGTCTTGAAAGAGCAGTTGTAGAGCTACCCCCATAAAAGTTATTGTTTGGTAAAAACAACTTCCATGTAGAATATTACAATTAATTGATGAAAATGACCTCGAAAGAGTTCAAAGAACAATTTAAAGACTTATTAGGTGTAAACCAGTAATATCATAAATATTGTATCATACGTCATTCATTTAAAGAAAAATTAACATATACATCATCAACAAAATTTAACATATGACGAAATCTCTTAATAGAGAACAAAGTACTAAACATTCAATCACTTAATTTAAATCTCTAACATTACCACCGTGGCTATCTAATATAACATCAACTAGCGCATCTCGAATAATTTTCATTTCCCTCTGACTTTGGGAAGAACTTTCATGTTCAACATCGTCATCAGTCACTACAAAATATGTCATTTTTAGCGGCGATTCAAAACCGCCGCTAAAGCTTAATTAACCGCCAATAAATCTTTTAGCAGTGGTTGCAATAACCGTCGTGCTTGGATGCGTTGGGGATTCTTTTAGTGGCGGTTACATGATAACTGCCACTAAAGACTTTCACTTTTAGTAACGGTCAGAGACCGTTGGTAATACATACCTTTACCTGCGGCTCCATAAAAACCGTCGGTAAAAATATTATTTAAAAAAAAATGAATCCATTACTTGCAAAGAGAAAGTTAACCCCTTACACATTATTTAAGAGAAAATTTCGTATTACCTATGTCACGTGGAAGTACTAAGTCATTGAATTTGAAGACCATGATCTAAATATCTTTATACAAAAATTGCGTTTTGTGCCAATCTTTTGTACGAAAGATCCTTAGAGCAGTCAGATGGCTTCGATGGTGCTTCCACGTGGCACAAGTGCTCAAAATATGTTGTTTCTTTTTAGTTGCGTGTTTGGGCCAACTTTGTGTTTGTAAGTAACACAATTATTGGGAAACTACAAAAACTAGTAAAAGTCCAAGAGCAAAATGCAAAACTGAAACTTTATACGCGCACAAAACTTTCAAATGATGTGAGTTTATAAAACAAAATGCATGTACATTTCCAGCCGTTTCTCAAAAAATAATGTCCCATCTTTCTATGTTAATAGTTGGGAATCAAGGAATTCAACCAATATGATACATGGGATTTGGCAAGTTAAATGATCTGTTGCAACATAGAGACACCTGAGTTTCTATGAATCCTGTATCCCACTTTCCCCATCGCATTCCTCTATTTAGACTTGTAAATGATTGCATGTTTATCTGAGCCCTGCATGGGAGGAAATAAAAATCATTAGTTACAGGCTAACTTCCAAATCAAGCATAAGAACTCTGTTATTAAACCTTCAAAAATGCGAAATAAAGTCAATGGCATCCTAAATCATAAATTAAAGTTATATATAACTTTAGATTAAGGAACAAGATTTGGGTATAAAAGAAAGCAAACGGGCAGTGAGCTTTAGTGTGGTCAAATGCCATTGTTGGTAATTGGAATAATATTGAAGCAATATAATCTACAAATAAATAAATTAAGAGCACAAATCATTAAAAAATCATGTTTGACACTCATTCCAAACAAGTACCGGACATACAATCAAGTTCTAGGCTAATTTTTGAGAAATTGAATGTCTTCCTTATAGTGTAAACCAAAAAAATAGAAGTGGTCAACCTTTATCCAGGCATTTGAATCCACTCTACAGTAGTTCTAGTGGCCTTAGAAAGAAACTCTGTTAAAGCCTCCTCTACAATAGATAAAGGTCTGCAACAAACACTACACAACCTCATAATCCATAAAAACAAGTCAAATATTACCGAAAGAAGAAAATATTGGAAAGCCCCAACATACACTTTCACTTACCCTGTAGTGTTAGAAGTTTCTATTTTGGTGGCCATCACTATGGTCAAATCGTTGACCGTTGAATGATATAAGATCAATCTTGAGATGTGTAGTTGCTATTTCGGTGACTTTGAAGAGAATAGGCAACTAATAGGTAAGTTTTTTAGTTATAGTATGATTGTAATTTCTAATAACAATATAATTAGTATTTTAAGTCCTTAATGGGAAAGGACTCTTTCGCTATTAATATAAGAGGTGCTTGGTCCCAACTATTGCTCGACGTAATCCAATCCTCCATATTAGCAAAAGCATCCCCATTGTGCTAGGAGATATTGAAAGCGAGAAGATCGTTGAAGATCGACAACCCATTATTAATGGCTCACACTCAAGGTGCGCACATATGTTTAATTTATGGATTCTTAGTTTATTGCTTTTCATTGATCATGCGCCTAGATCTTAAGACTTATTTTGGATGGTCGGATCGATAGATCCATTAAGATTCCATCAATTGGTATCAGTCATTTTGGTGTTTGATCGGTCAAAGCATTAAAATATGAATTTTATCTTGTGTTTTTTTTTTTGGCTGCCGGAATATCAAGGATCTATTTTTTCTGAGGGATTAAGGATTCCTCTCGTAAACAGTAAAAATAGTTTATTCAATTTCGGTCGCCAATCCCGTATCAAATTAGGTCTCAAAATGAGGCTGCTGCTTAAGACGATGTGACTTTTCAAATCATACGTGATTTCTACTTGATTTCTATTAGTGAACATGTGAGTCTTTAAAATAATTATCTCATACCTTGTTGATCGTAGGACTACATGTTTGTGACCTTTTGACAATAGCACTGAGTCGGGGGTTGGCACTAATTTAGGTTAAAATTATAATTTTATTAAACCATAATCTGGTTGCCAGACCCCACCTTGACCTAAGCAATTGAAAAGGTTAAGAGGATTCTTTGCAGAAAAGATTTTCTTTGCAGCCAAGCGGCTATTATTGGCTAAAAAAAAAAAAAAAAAAATTACTATTGGGCGCCGGTCCTGCGCCGATGGAGGTTTTCCGCCACCTGGCGTGGCATTACGCCGGTCACATCAATTTTTTTTTTTTGAGGAAGAAGAAGTACAGTGAAAGGGGGTTGGGGTTAGGGCTTCTTGGACCGGGTCGGGTCCGCTGTCGACCCACCTGACCTGGGTACCCCGAACCGCAGGGACCATAGCCCCACTCAGCCACTAAGGTCCATGGCCCAGGCCCGACCCGCATGGCCCATGGCCCACTCGGCCTTTTGGCCCATGGTCCGACCCACCGCCAAACCCGCAGGGCCCATAGCCCACTCGGTCACCAATGCCCATGGCCCGGGCTCGACCCACAGGGCCCATGACCCACTCGGCCTTTTGGGCCATGGCCCGACCCGCCACCCAACCCGTAGGGCCCATAGCCCACTCGGCCATTAAGGCCTATGGCCCGGCCCGATACCTGGCCCAATTATGCCCATACTATTTCTTATTCTTTTTGGGCAATTTTTGGGCTATTTATAGGTCCGATTTTCGGACATTATATGTGAATTTTGACTTTTTCGAGAATTTTGGATCTGTTTTTTAGATTTACTTTTGACAATGAGCTCTCTGTTGTGATGTATTCATGACCTGATATTATTTTTTCAATTTTTAATTGGGTAATCATTATTTTTTTTTTAGTACCATTAATTAGAGTTTGATAGTGGAGGTTGTGCTCCACCACCACGGCTGGTACTTACATATAATTATACTCGATTATTGTTAATTTTGTCACTTACTCATAACACGAGTTGGACTTGGCTTAATTTTAATTTTTTTATATATCACTTTTGTGCCCATCTAAAATATTATCAAACATAAATAGAAAGCATGGCTTGAAAAGATTCTTTTGCCCAACGGTAATGATTTTTTTTAGTGTCGTAGTTTTCATAGTGAGATTTAATTTTGTCCAAGACCGTGTTACAAATTCAGTGAAAGTGTATAGTGAACGTTGGCATCACAACATAAGGGATTCTTTTGTCCAACGGTGATGAATCACTTAATATTGTATGATGGTTGTGTTTCATTATTAATTATTTGGTATGTGGGTACTGCTAGCATATTGTGACTCGACCCAACGGAAGGTCATAACGACGCAATTAATACCACAATCATTAATATAGATTGAGGAAGCGACTAGTGTGTTATGACTCGACCAAACGGAGGGTTATAATGACACAAATTATTTCTCAATAAAATCACATTGGTTTTAATTTTTATTATATTCCTTGACATGTTTTAACTCTTGCGTCACATACTATAATTATAACATTGTGAAATTGATAGTTACTTCAATTGTATGTGGACATAATAAAACCCTTAATTATTGTACAACATTGAACCCGTCTTCCATAACTAATATGATTGGTGAAATTAAACTTTTGAGTGGCTCAAATTATGACAAATGGAAGGAACAAGTTGCTATTGTTTTAGGCTGTATGGATCTTGACTATGCTATACGATTTGATAAACCCAAGGTGTTCACCGCTGATGCCTCAGTTGAGGATCTGACAGTGAACAATATGAATTTAAAAAAATGGGATAGATTATATCGTATGAGCCTCATGATCATAAAAAGTTCCATTACTGATGCGATTCGGGGAGGTATTCCTGACACGCACAATGCAAATGAATACATACAAGCCATTTAGGAACAATTTCAGGGGACCTCTAAAGCACTTGCTAGTAGTCTAATTGTTAAAATGGGAACCCTGAAATATGATGGTCATAATGGCGTACGGGAGCACATTATGAGAATGAGTGGCATGACGACTCAATTGAAAGAAATGGATATGGGTTTTTCTGAGGGTTATCTTGTTCACTTCATTATGACTTATCTTCCTGCACAATTTGGCCCGTTCAAGATTAATTACAACACGCAGAAAGAGAAATGAAAGATGAACGAGCTAATCGCTCACTGTGTCCAAGAAGAAGAAAGACTTCAGACTGAAGAACTTGAAAGTGCCCATTACACCGCTCTTGGACCATCAAAAGAAAATTTCAAGCGAAAGAAAGGACAATATAAAGGAAAGAACGTGAAAGCTCCTCCACCAGAAACCAAATAAGGAGAAGCTAGCAGATCTACTTCTAGCATCAAGTGTCACTTCTATAAGAAGAAGAGACACATTAAGAAGAATTGTCAGAAATATAGAGATTGGCTAGTTAAGAAAGGTAATGACCTAGCCTTTGTGTGTTTTGAATCACTTTATGTTGATGCTCCATGCAATACTTGGTGGATAGATTTTGGTGCAACTATTCACATAAGTAATTCAATATAGAGATTTCGATCTAGCAGGAATCTAAGTAAAGACGAACGTACCATCAAACTCGGAAATAGAGTAGAAGCAGACGTGGAGGCCATTAGGACTCTCCGTCTCATTTTAGATAGTGATTTTATTTTGGATTTAGTTGATACTATTTATGTCTCAAGTATCACTAGAAACCTTATTTCAGTTTCTAAATTGAATTCATTAGGTTTTAAATTTAAATTTGGATATAATATTTTTACTCTATTATTTGATTCCGATATTGTCGGTGGTAGCTCATTAGTGGGCAATCTTTATCAGTTGAACTTGGATTCATCTTACGCCCAATCTTTAGTTTCTATGCATGTGAATGATAAAATTAGTAAGAAACAAAAACGAGCAATCGACAACTCCTTTTTATGGCATAAACGTTTGGGCCATATATCTAAGGATAGAATGAAGAGATTAATTAAAGATAATATAATCGATGCGCTCGATTTATCTGATTTCAATACTTGTGTTGATTGCGTTAAAGGGAAACTCACAAAAGCTAATAAGCAAGGAGCTATCAGGAGCACGAGTTTGCTAGAATGACGACTTGAATGAAGATGTGTTTATGACACAACCTGAAGATTTTCAGGTTGACAATGGTACTTAAAATTTTATGAAGTCATTTCAAATTTTAGTTTTAAAGAAAATACTGTGGATCAATACATATATCTTAAAATTAGTAAGAGCAAGTTTATTATCCTTATTTTGTATGTTGATGAAAGATCTTGGTGAAGCTTCCTACGTGATAGGAATTAAAATTCATCGAGATAGAGCCCGTGACATATTAGAATTGTCTCAAAGAACTTATATTGATAAAGTTCTTAAAAGGTTTAATATGCATAATTGTTCCGCTACTGTTGCCCCTATGATTAAAGGTGATAAATTTAGTCTACTTCAGAGTCCTAGGATCGATTTAGAGAGAAAGCAGATGGAGACAATTCCCTATGCATTGGCAGTTGGGAGTCTCATTTATGCACAAGCTTGTACTCGTCTAGACATAGCGTATATAGTTGGCATGCTTGGTAGGTACCAATGTAATCCTGGTTTGGATCATTGGAAAGTAGTCAAGAAGGTTTTTCGCTATTTACAAGGGACTAAAGGACACATGCTCACATACAAAAGAACGAATAACCTTGAAGTTATTGGTTATTCAGATGCTGACTATATTGGGTGTCAAGTCACTCGTAGGTTCACATTCAGATGCTGACTATGCTGGGTGTTAAGACACTTGTAGGTGGACCTATATCTTGGAAGAGCGTTAAACAAACGCTGACTACTTCGTCTATTATGGAAGCAGAATTTGTTACATATTTTGAGGCAACATGTGAGGTGATATGGTTGAGGAATGTTATTTCAAGGCTTCAAGTTGTTGATAGTATTTCAAGGCCTCTGAGAATCTTATGTGACAATTCCGCTGCGATAGCTATCTTTAATAACAACAAGACTAGTGGAGGTTCCAAATATATTGATATCAAATATGTTGTTATAAGGGAGAAAGTTCAGAATCAAATTGTATATGTTGAAAAGATTAGTACGACACTTATATTGGTTGACCCTCTCACTAAAGGCTTACCTCCCAAGCTCTTTTCGGAGCATGTTGCGCGCGTGAGATTAACGGATAATTTTGATAGTCTTTGAGAGTGGATATATAAGAGTGAATATATTTGTTTAATTGATTCAGAAATAAAACTTATTTATTTATTTTTCCATTTTTATACAAATAAAACTTTGAAACATATGGTGTCAGTAGATGATAATAAAGTAGGACCAATATTAGATTGAGTTTACATGTAATCACCATTCAGTTTATAAACTTACAATCTATGTGAAATCATACTAGTTGAAATCCATGTCGGTGATACCTTCCAATACGGTAACTAATGAACGGTCATGTATCGATAACATGATATATTGACTACATTGATTATGTGTTGAAATTCTCACTAGATCGGACTGATTATAAAGACTTTGATTGAGATTGATTAGGACTTACCATTCAAAGAAAGTTAGCTAACATTTGATAATCGGAGTTTATTGACATAGTTTGGTCAAGTGGGAGACTGTTAGAAGTTTCTATTTTGGTGGCCATGACTATGGTTAAACCTTGACCGTTGAATGATGTAAGATCAATCTTGAGATGTGTAGTTGCTATTTCGGTGAGTTTGAAGAGAATAGACAACTAATAGGTAAGTTTTTTAGTTATGGTATGATTGTGATTTCTAATCATAATATAATTAGTATTTTCAATCCTTAATGGGATAGGACTCTTTGGCTATAAATATAAGGGGTGCTTGGTCCCAACAATCGCTCGACGTAATCCAATCTTCCCTATTAGTAAAAGCATCCCCATTGTGTTAGGAGATATTGAAAGCGAGAAGATCGTTGAAGATCGGCAACCCACCATTAATGGCTCACATTCAAGGTGCGCACATATATTTAATTTATGGATTATTGGTTTATTGTTTTAGATTGATCACATGCCTAGATCCTAGGGCTTATTTTGGATGGTCAGATCGATAGATCTATTAAGATTCTATCATGTAGTACTAGCATCCCTTGGCAAATGTTGAGGGATCGTCAACTAGTGTTGACCATGTTTTCACCAACTCGTAGCTACTATCGGTGGTAGTCAGCATATTGTACATTAGAAGGAGAAGAAACTGAACTTATGAATCCTCTGCTTCATTATTTGCAGGAACCTTAGACCCTTTAACCATGTTGAAGTGTCCTGCTGCATTCGACAGGAGCATATGCTTAGAAAAAGTGATTATTCTAGTATCAACGTCACATAAAAATATTCAAATTTGATCATGAAATAGAAAGAATCCATTATAAATATAGGGAAAAAAAAGAGAGAAAACAAAGGTAATGATGCGTGTGGGATGTAGTATGTCTAATCCTACATAGGGTGTTCTCCCTAACTCGAACCCCCCGCCTTTTCAAGATTGCATTGAAAAACAACCTCCACAATGGGATTAAGAAGCTAAAAGTGTCAAAATTTATTGGTTGCCTTTTGATTGTCCAAACCTGTTTTAACTGTTCAATTTTTTGGCATGTGTAGGCTTTCATCACATGGTAGAGATAGTCTTTGATACAGGATAATGAAATTATAGCAATGTGCTAGTGCACCATATATATCACATGTACATTATTGATGACCTGTCGTGATTGTTGGAATTCAAATACGGATCCTTCAATCCGTCCATCCAAAAATTAAGCCGTAGGATCTAGGCGCATGATCAATCAAAAACTAATAAACATACAATCCATAAATTATATAAATATGCGCACCTTGAGTGTGAGCCATTAATGGTTGGTGTTCGAGCTTCAACGATCTTCTCGCCTTCAAAATCTCCTAGCACAATGGGGATGCTTTCGCCAATAGGAAGGATTGAATTGTGTCGAGCAATCGTTGGGACCAGGCACCCCTTATATTTATAGCCAAAGAGTCCTATCCCATTAAGGATTGAAAATACTAATTATATTGTGAAAATACTAGTTAAGGTATGATTGGAAATCACAATCATACTTAACTAAAAGACTCACCAATTAGTTGCCTATTCTCTTCAAACTCACCGGAATAGCAACTGTACATCTCAAGATTGATCTTAACCATTCAACGGTCAAAGGTTTGACCATAGTGATGGCCACCAAAATAGAAACTTCTAACAGTCTCCCACTTGGCCAAACTATGTCAATAAACTCCGATTATCAAATGTTAACTAACTTTCTTTAAATGGTAAGTTACAATCAATCTCAATCAAAGTCTTTATAATCAGTCCGGTCCAGTGAGAATTTCAATATAGAATCAATGTAGTCAATATATCATGTCATCGATACGTGACCGTTCATTAGTTACCGTATTGGAAGTCATCACCGACATAGATTCCAACAAGTATGATTTCATATAGATTGCAAGTTTACAAATTGAATGGTGATTACATGTAAACTTAATCTAATATTGGTCATACTTTATTGCCATCTACTGGCACCATATGTTCCAAAGTTTTATTTACATAAAAATGAAAAAGCAAATAAAGAAGCTTTATTTCTGAATCAATTAAACAAATATATTCACTCGCATATATCCATTCTCATAGGCTATCAAAATTATCCGTTAACCCCATACGCGCAACATGCTCTAAAAAGAGCTTGGGAGGTAAGCCTTTAGTGAGAGGGTCAGCCAACATAAGTGTCGTACTTATCTTTTCAACAGATACAATTTGATTATGAATTTTCTCCCTTACAACAAGATATTTTATATCAATATATTTGGACCACTAGTCTTGTTGTTTGTTGTTATTGGAGATAGCTATCACAGCGGAATTATCACATAAGATTCTCAGCGGCCTTGAAATACTATCAACAACTCGAAGCCCTGAGAAAAAATTCCTCAACCATATCGCCTCACATGCTGCCTCAAAACATGCAACAAATTCTGCTTCCATAGTGGATGAAGTAGTCAGCGTTTGTTTAACGCTCTTCCAAGATATAGGTCCACCTGCAAGCATAAAAATATAACTCGATGTGGACCTATGAGTGTCTTGACACCCAGCATAGTCAGCATCTGAATAACCAATAACTTCAAGGTTATTCGTTCTTTTGTATATGAGCATGTGTCCTTTAGTCCCTTATAAATAGCGAAAAACATTCTTGGCTGCTTTCCCATTATCCAAATCAGGATTACATTGGTACCTACGAAGCATGCCAACTATATACGCTATGTCTAGACGAGTACAGACTTGTGCATACATGAGACTCCCAACTGCCGATGCATAGGGAATTGTCTCTATCTGTTTTCTCTCCAGATCGAACCTGGGACTCTGAAGTAGACTAAAGTTATCACCCTTAATGACAGGGGCAACAGTAGCAGAACAATTGTGCATGTTAAACCTTTTAAAATTTTTATCAATATAAGCACTTTGAGACAATCCCAATATGCCACGGGCTCTATCTCGATGAATCTCAATTCCTATCACGTAGGAAGCTTCACCAAGATCTTTTATATCAAAACTCTTTGATAAAAAAGTTCTTTGTCTCATGTAATATGCGCAAATTACTACTCGCAAGCAAGATATCATCAATATACAAAACAAGGATGATAAACTTACTCCCACTAATTTTAAGATATATGCATTGATCCAAAGTATTTTCTTTAAAATTAAAATTTGAAATGACTTCGTAAAATTTTAAGTACCATTGTCGAGATGCCTACTTTAAACCATATATAGACCTTTTGAGTCTACAAACTAAATGACTCCCCCTCAACCTGAAAACCTTCAGGTTGTGTCATAAAGACATCTTCATGCAAGTCGCCATTCAGAAAAGCAGTTTTAACATCTATTTGATGCAATTCTAAGTCAAAATGAGCTACTAATGCCATGACTATCCGAAATGATTCCTTTCTAGAGACAGGGGAAAATGTCTCTTTATAGTCTATTCCCTCTTTTTGAGTGAAATCTTTTGCGACTAATCTGGCCTTGTATCTTTTTACATCACCTTTGGAGTCTTGTTTAGTTTTATAGACCCATTTACAGCCTATAGGGTTAACTCCTTCAAGTAACTCACAAAGATCCCAGACCGAATTATGTTTCATTGATTCCAACTCATCTTTCATGGCTTCGAGCCATTGAGTGGATTTGTCGCTCTTCATGGCTTGGCTAAAGGAAACAGGATCTGATTCCTTTCCAAAATCAAAATCACTCTTATTGAGGGAAACTATATAGTCATCAGAAATGACTGGCTTCTTTGCTCTCTCTAATCTACGCAATGGTTGATCATTGGTAATCGCCATGAGGGCAAGAACCTCCTCAATGTGGGGTGTCATTAGGCATATCCATAGGTGCATCAACATTTGCTTGAAAAATTGGTGTTGGTGCCACATTGTCTTCTATAAAAGGCATGAGAATTATAACCCGATTTTCCTCAAAAGTGATTGTCCTAGGCTCAATACTCCTACTATTCTCACGATCCTCAAAGAATTTGGCATATCTAGTCTCAACAATCCGGGTACTATGAGTGGGGTAATAAAATCGATAGCCTTTTGACCTATCAGGGTAACCAATGAAATGACAACTTATAGTTTTATGATCTAATTTTCCTAATTGTGGGTTGTACACCTTTGCTTTAGCCAAACAGCCCCAAATGTGTAAATATCCTAAAGTCGATTTTCTTCCTACCCATAGCTCATAAGGAGTTTTGAGAATCGCCTTACTAGGAACTCGATTCAGGATATGCACTGCTATTTTCAAGGCTTCTCCCCACAAGAATATAGGCAACTTAGAGTTGCATAACATGCTTCTCACCATATCCATAAGAGTACGATTTCATCATTCAGCTACACCGTTCTGTTCAGGTGTTCCCGGCATGGTGTATTGAGCGACAATGCTATGTTCTTGTAGATATATGGCGAATGGTCCTGGATTATGACCTGTTTCAGAGTATCTACCATAGTACTCTCCGCATTTATCAGATCTCACGATTTTAATCTTCGAATTGAGTTGTAACTCAACTTCGGCTTTATTGATTTTAAACATATCCAGGGCCTCAGATTTCTCATGAATGAGAAATATATAACCAAAACGAGAATAATCATCAGTGAAGGTAATAAAATACTTTTGACCACCAATAGCGGGAGTTGGAAACGGTCCACAAATATCAGTGTGGACTATTTCGAATAAACTCGTGCTCCTGATAGCCCCTTTCTTATTAGCTTTTGTGAGTTTTCCTTTAACACAACCTCCACAAGTAGTGAAATCAGAGAAATCGAGCACATCAAGTATATCATCTGTAATTAACCTCTCAATTCTATCTTTAGATATATGGCCTAAACGTTTATGCCATAAAATAGAGTTGTCGATTGTTCATTTTCGTTTCTTACTAATTTTATCATTCACATGCATAGAAACTAAAGATTGGGCGTAAGATGAATCCAAGTTCAACTGATAAAGATTGCCCACTAATGAGCCACCACCCACAATATCAGAATTAAATAATAGAGTAAACATATTATGTCCAAATTTAAATTCAAAATTTAAAGAATCCAATTTAGAAATTGAGAGAAGGTTTCTAGTGATACTTGGAACATAAATAGTATCAACTAAATCTAAAATGAAACCACTATCTAAAATGAGACGGAGAGTCCCAACGGCCTCCACGTCTGCTTCTACTCCATTTTCGAGTTTGATGGTACGTTCGCCTTTACTTAGCTTCCTGCTGGATCGAAATCCCTGCATTGAATTACTTATGTGAATAGTTGCACCAGAATCTATCCACCAAGTATTGCGTGGAGCATCAACATAAAGTGATTCAAGACACACAAAGGCTAGGTCATTACCTTTCTTAACTAGCCAATCTCTATATTTGTGACAATTCTTCTTAATGTGTCATTTCTTCTTACAGAAGTGACACTTGATGTCAGAAATAGATCTGCTAGTTTCTCCTTGTTTGGTTTCTGGTGGAGAAGCTTTCACATTTTTTCCTTTATATTGTCCCTGCTTTCGCTTGAAAGTTCCTTTCGATGGTCAAAGAGCGGCGTAATGGGCACTTTCAGGTTTTTCAGCCCGAAGTCTTTCTTTTTCTTGGACACAGTGAGCGATTAGCTCGTTTATCTTTCACTTCTCTTTCTGCGTGTTATAATTAATCTTGAACGGGCCAAATTGTGCAGGAAGAGAAGTCATAATAAAGTGAACAAGATAACCCTAAAAAAAACCCATGTCCAGTTCTTTCAATTGAGTTATCATGCCACTCATTTTCATAATATGCTCCCGTACGCCGCTATGACCATCATATTTCATGGTTCCCATTTTAATAATTAGACTACTGAAAAGTGTTTTAGAAGTCCTTCAAAATTATTCCTTAATGGCTTGCATGTATTCTTTTGCATTGTGCGAGTCAGGAATACCTCCCCGAATCGCACCAGTAATGGAACTCTTTATGATCATGAGGCTCATACGATTTGATCTATCCCATTTTTCTAACCAGATGGTTCATCGCCAGATCTCCTCGAGGCATCTGACACCTTGAGTTTATCAGATCGTATATCATAGTCAAGATCCATACTGCCTAGAACAATAGCAACTTGTTCCTTCAATTTGCCATAATTTGAGCCACTTAGAAGTTCAATTTCACCAATCATATTAGTTATAGAAGACAAGTTCAATGCTGCACAATAATTAAGGGGTATTTTTTTTGTCCACATACAATCGAAGTAACTAGCAATTCCACAAGGTTATAATGATAGTATGTGACCCAAGAGTTAAAATATGTTAAGGAATATAAAAATTAAAATCAATGTGGTTTTATTGAGAAATAATTTGTGTCATTATGACCCTCCGTTGGGTCGAGTCATAACACACTAGCCGTTTCCTCAATCTCTCTTAATGATTGTGGTACTAATTGCGTCGTTATGACTCTCCGTTGGGTCGAGTCACAACACGCTAGCAGTACCCACATACAAAAATGATGAATAGTGAAACACAACCATCATACAACATTAAGGGATTCATCACCGTTGGGCAGAAGAACCGCTTATGTTATGACGTCAACGTTCACTACACACTTTCACTGAGTTGGTAACACGGTCTTGGACAAAATTAAACTTCACTATGAAAACCGTGACACTAGGAAAGATCATTACCATTGGGCAGAAGAATCTTTCCATGTCATGCTGTCAAAATAGGTTTGATAATATTTTTAGATGATCACGAAAGTGATATTAAAAAAATAAGCCAAGTCCAAACCGTGTTATGAGTAAGCGTCAAAATTGATAATAAACGAGTATTATAATGTGTAAGTACCAGCCATGGTGGTGGAGCACAACCTCCACTACCCAATTCTAATTAATGGTACTAAAAAAAAAAATTTAATTCCCAATTAAAAATTAAAAAAATAATATCAAGTCATGAAAACATCATAACAGAGAGCTTATTGTCAAAAATAGACCTAAAAAACGGGTCGTGAATGCCCGAGAAAATTAAAATTCATATATAATGTCTGAAAATCGGACCTATAAATAGCCCAGAAAAGGCCCGAGAAGATTAGGAAATAGTATGGGCATAATTGGGCCGGGCCATGGGCCGAACGGGTCAATGCGGGTTGGGCCATGGTCTAAATGGGCCAGACGGGTCAAGGCGGGTCGGGCCATGGTCCAAATGGGTCGGACGGACAAGCGGGTCGGTGGGCCTAATAGGCCAGACGGGTTGGGCTAGGGCCAAATAGGCGAGGCGGGTCGGGACCGAACCCAATCCGGTCCGAAAAAACCCTAAACCCCCCCCTGCACTGTTCATCTTCTCTCAGATTTTTTTTTTTTGAACGTGGCAGATGCACTGACCGCCTCATGGGCTTGACTGCCCCTCACAGTGATGCGGCCGACGGGTCCGGCAGTGCGTCTTGGCCGTGGCAGCCGACGGCCAAGTGATGGTCGGTGGGACGCCCACCGGCGCCGGACCGTCGGCCAATAAAAACCAATTTTTTTTTTTATTTTTTATTTGCAGGAACTGCTAGCCCTATCGCCCCTATGTGTTCACTAGACCCGACGGTCCGGTGAGTCGATCGACCTGGCCCAAGGCCGGGCCGTCGACGATCAAGTTTTAATTTTTATTTTTAGTTTTTTATTCCAAAGCCAACCATCATATAGAATCAGATCAAACACTAGTTATCGAGTCGACGGTAGAAGCACATCTAAGTGCTTTTAATCTTCTACGCCAAAACCAAACCAATTACAGAGTCGACTCGGTTTGTCTAATCAAACCGATCTTAAAAAAAAAAACATTCGATTCACCCGAGGTCTAGGTCTCAATATTACACAAGATAAAATTCATATATTTATGCTTTGACCGATCAAACACCAGTCATGGCTCTGATACCAATTGTTGGAATTCAAATACGGATCCTTCAATCCGTCCATCCAAAGATTAAGCCGTAGGATCTAGGCGCATGATCAATCAAAAACCAATAAACATACAATCCATAAATTATATAAATATGCACACTTTGAGTGTGAGCCATTAATGGTCGGTGTCCGAGCTTCAACGATCTTCTCGCCTTCAAAATCTCCTAGCACAATGGGGATGCTTTCGCCAATAGGGAGGATTGAATTATGTCGAGCAATCGTTGGGACCAGACATCCCATTAAAGATTGAAAATACTAATTATATTGTGATTAGAAATCATAATCATACCTTAACTAAAAGACTCACCAATTAATTGCCTATTCTCTTCAAACTCACCGGAATAACAATTGTACATCTCAAGACTGATCTTACACCATTCAACGGTCAAAGGTTTGACCATAGTGATGGCCACCAAAATAGAAACTTCTAACAGGTGGTAATCTGCCCAAACTCGCCCCTATCTCAACACCACCATTGGTGAAAAGATTGATTCCCTAATACCAGGCAATGGGCTATTATTGGGATGAAGAAATCTCTCATATATTGGGCTGGGCCTAATGAAAAATCAAAGAAAAGGGGGCCCAAAAACATAGCCAACTAAGACTCACTAGTAATTTATGTTGTGGTTATAGTCATAAATTCTGGAATCGTAGAAAATGTTTGTACCCAATGTTGATGTGGTCATTCATCTTATTTTTGCCAACACCTGCACTTTTCTTCTTATTTTAATTTAGTTTTAGGTCGTAGGAGTAGGAATCCAGAATAACTGTTCTCAATGTCAAGTGATATGTAAGTAATTGAAGAATTGTCCATCATTCACATTAAATTCAAAAGGAGCACATACATATACATACTATAAGGAAAAAACAAAAACAAAAAAAGGCATGGCAAGACCCACTTAGTCCTATAATCTGATGGTTCATTAAATTAACGCGAACACGACTAAAAGTGAGGCCCCTGATAGTTTTCCAACTTTGTTCCCGTTGATCTAAAAGTTTGATGAATTTTTTCTTTTTGCTAAAAATTTCATGATGAATTTTTTCAATGTCAAATATCATATCAAGCTGTTCAAAATGATCAACAGTGAGCATATATAAAAATACACCACACCAAGCCCTATAGACTAAAACAGATCTCAAATGGTTAAAATAACTCTATTTATCAAAATAGATTGGTATGGAGATGGTACTTTACATAGAACACACTAAACATAAGAAGTCAAGAACCATATTACTATGAAAAACAATTCCACTGTAGACTATACACTATCATTGGGGTGTCAAATTTGCAGCAAAGTGTATCAACAACCACCAATTTTTTTGTATTAAATATTTGCAGTCATCAAATATTTTAGGGTAAAAGAGTGGGGCTATTTTAGTCCCCGCAACGAACGAAATCACCGTCATTTGCTTTCCGCCAGTGCTCTCGCATCGCCCACTTGAAAGAGCAGTTGAAAACTGCTCTTTTAAAAAGACTTAAAATCAGCTCTTTCATTCTCTAAAAGAGTAAAGAGCACTTACAACCAAACACTCTTATACTAAACTGCTCTATAAAAGAGCATAGAGCTCCTCTTTGCTTCAAAAGAGCTAACCCAAACACACCCATCGTAGATAAGGGATCTCACCAATTCTTACAAAAATCCCTAGCTTCTAATGGACAGCCATATATAAAGCCACTTTTACCCATTCAAGCCGTCAAAATGCTGACAATCACGAATTTCAGTGCCCCTTTATAACCTTACAATCTCTCTTAGGCCATCACAGTGAAAAAATAGTGGAAACCATAGTGCGCACGTTAGCAAATACCATAAGAATTAATTGAGCACCACTTGCATCTAAACCATAATTTCAAATATCGGAATCTGTAACACCTTCGGTCAGCCTAAAATTGATGTGGATCGGGATCGACAGATCAGATCCGGTGATCCCAATGCCAAAATTTATATGGGGATCTGTGATACGCAGAATAAAAAATTGCCTGTCTGATAGGTGAGACATGATATCAAGATCTATCGTATGAAAGATTAGGGTGAAACACGATCTCAATCATCATATCTGAAGCAATCAACAATTTTTAAAGGGTTGCACACATGGGCACTTTTAGAGAACACATGGACGGAAACAGAGTGACCTTAAAAACAAACACTCTATTATTTTTAGAATATGTTCCACGTGATATACCATCTAAGTGATCTGATTTGAAGTCCATGATGGAAATATCCTTCAGCCCAAAGAATGACACGGAATGTTATTTCTATCATCCGATGGAATACAATCAAAGGCCATCATTTGATTTGATGGTTGATTTTTAGAAATCAGATGATCGAGACCATTTTTCGTGCTAAATTTTTGCCGCAAAGATCTTTATATCATATTTTTCAAATTTTATGGCACATATCTCAAAAATAATTTTTTTTTTCTTTTTAATCATGTGACACAGTACAAAGCTCGAAAGACTTCTAGTCCCATCTATTAATTGAAAACCGAGGGTAAACCCGTCCACTTTTTGGGGATCATTTACCATCCCAAACCCGTCGATGGAGATCATTTACCATCCCAATCTTTCACACGATGATGGATCTTGAGATCATGGGCATACCATCATAAGATAATCATTTGATTTCACGTAGTACACATCCCAAAAAAGTGTCTTATTTGAGCGTGATGAGGTCCATGTGATGTTAAGGCCACTTTTTGGGAATGGATACCATGTGAAATAAAAAATTGGCGGTGGACGGTAAGATCATGATCTCCAAATCCATCATGGGAAAGATTGTGACGAAAAACAATCTGAATCGTCAGATTCAAAACAGTCGATGGGTTTCAACGTGCTACTAACAAAAAAATTGCCGCTAATAGTCTTAATAGCCTTTTGTTAATAACATGCAAAAAAACTTACGCTAATAGTCTTAATTTTTTGCAGTGGTGGGTGAATTTAAAGGTACTCTCTCAGTTGCTTTCTTTTTAAAAATTTTAAAATTTATATTTGGTGTAAAGCATAGACATTTTGCATTTATGTATACAAACTCTTTGTATTAATACGTTTAAAAAAGAGGGATGATTTTCTAAAGTGCCCTTATTATTACTAAGGGGTTTAAATATGATATCTCAAAAGAATCATTTATTTTATTTATATGATGGCCATTTATGGAAAGTTACTTGCACACGAGTTTTGTGATGTTTCACACTTAAAAACGAGTGCGGGATGTTTCATACACTCGCGCCCATGCAATCTCTTAGGGTGCCTGCGTTTCATACACATCAAGGATAAAAAATTCGGATTTCATTTCGGTTTCAGACTGGATTGAAATCGAAAATTCGGCCAAAAACTTCAATCCCATACATTTTAAATCGAAATTATGGGTTTTCGGTTCTGTTTCGGTGGGGACCGAAATTGAAACATTTCAGGAAATCTTTAGATTTTGGCTGAAATTTTGAACCATCATACCTAAAGATTTCGGCCGAAAATTTGAACCATGATACCCGTTGACTACATGAATTAGATGTTGGAACTCATTTTTAACACCAATCAAGATTTCGGCCAATATTTTGAACCATGATACCCGAAGATTCTGGCCGAAAATTTGAACCATGACCGAAAATTTGAACCATGATACCCGTTGACTGCATTGAATTAGATGTTGGAACTCATTTTTCACACCAATCATTCACACAATGAATTTCAAGATTGGGAAAAGCCTCCAATCGGTAGTGGGAGACCACATTGATGATACACAGAACACTCGTGCATTACTTAGATCATATTTAAAACAATTGTTTTTCAAAAACCTATCTCCATTATGTATTTTTTGAGTTTTGAAATTTGAATCATTGAAATCAATCAAATTTTGATGGAAGCCTTCCAAAAGAATTTTAAAACTTTACTTAAAAAAAAAACAGAAGATTTAGCCCATGCTCCACTTGGCACACAAACAAAGTTTTCTGTGCCACATGGAGCTCCACGACATCTTAGAGGATGTAACCGGGCCCCAAATTTTAATGTACCACATTGAGCGGCAAACTTCAAACTCTCACTTGCAGTTTGAAAAGAAAAAATTTCAATTTTTTTCCCTTAAAAATCGAGGGAATTGGCTAAAAGCCTTCGAAGTGTGGCCTAACTCTTAATGATGTGCGGCATGTGATCTACCATTCAAATGAACGGCTCGTAGTAATTGCTTTCGATCATCACCGGAAATGTTTACGGGAGGGATTGATACGACATGGACGGTCTTAGAGCATCTCCAGCAAGGAGAGCTAAATTTGGGTAGCTAAACACCACTTTAGCTACTGTTATAGTACTTTAGCCACTATTACAGTAAAATTCACTCCAGCAGACACTCTATTTTAGCTACTCATTTATTTAAAATATTAATTTTTATTCTTGTTTTATTATATTTTATTACCCACACTTAGGGATGCAAGTTCGGTATACCGAACCAAACCAAACCAAACCCAAAATTTTCGGTGTTCGGTTCAAAATCGAAACCGAATCGAAACTCATTTGGTTCGGTTCAATTTTTTTTTTTTTCCTGAAATCGAGACCGATTTGGTTCGTTTCGGTATAGGTAAAATACCTACTTTTTTATTTCTTTAGGGTATCTTTTTATTTTTTTTCAGAATTTTTTCGGCTTCAAGCCACCTAAACTGATACTGAATTGAATTGGGGTTCAGTTCGGTTTGGTTTGTGTTGGGTTTCGGTTCAGTTTAATTTTTTTTTTCTGAAACTGAAATCGATTTGGTTCGGTGTAGGTAAAATACTTACTTTTTTTTATTTTTTTAGGGTATTTTTTTGGTTTTTTTAATTTTTTGGGGCTTTTTTCGCTTTCAAGCCACCCAAACCGAACCGAATTGGGGTTCAATTCGGTTCAGTTTGTGTCAAGTTTCAGTGCGATTCGGTGTAGGTAAAATACCTACTTTTTTTTTTAGGGTATTTATATATATTTTTTTAGGGAATTTTTTTGGATTTGTGTTGGGTTTTGGTGCGGTTTGGTCCGATTCGGGACCCTCGAGTTTCGGTGCGGTTTCAATTTATTCTTAGTTTATTAGTTTACTACTAGATAAGAAAGAGAGAGAGGAGAGAGAAAGAGAATTATCCTTAAAAAAATATATTATTTTAAAGTTTAGCTATTGCTACAGTAATAGCTAAATTTAGCTATTACTGTAGCAACCATCTATTTTGAAGGGTGGGATAGCTTCTCTGGAGCACTTTTTTTATCATTTGGATAGCCAACATGGCTTTACCGAGTGGGATAGCATCTCTGTTGGAGATGCTCTTAGATTGGGCGATGGCGGAGCTCATCAAGAATCCCAAAGTAAAGAAGAAAGCACAGGAAGAAGTAAGAAGAGTGATGGGCGAAAAGTGGAAGGTAGAAGAAGAAGATGTTGATGAGATGGAGTACATAAGATTGTCAGTAAAGGAGACTCTAAGATTACACCCTCCAGTTCCCATATGCCAACGAGAGACGATTACCACCCAGGATCAAAATAGCGGTTTTGTTTTCAGTTTCGACCATAATTGAAACCGAAATTTGAACCAAAATTCAGGCCGATAATTTCCCCTACATATTTTTTTGGATCAAAATTTCGGCTTAAAGTTTCATTTTGGTGGGAACCGAAACCGAAATGTTTTCGCCAATAACTGAGTTATCCCGAAATTTTGATCCATGATTACCGCTACTACACTCCAAGGCTACCAGATCCCACAAGGAGCCATGGTCCTTGTAAATGTATATGCAGTTGCCAGGGACCCCAAATTCTGGGAGAGTCCAGATGAGTTTCTACCAGAGAGATTTGAAAGTAGCAGCATTGATTTCAAAGGGCAAGACTTCCAGTTTATTCCATTTGGGTCTGGGATAAGGTGGTGCCCTGGAGGCACATTTGCTTCTGCCATTGTTGAACTTGTTCTTGCTAACCTTTTATACTGCTTTGATTGGGAGCTGCCTCCTGGTCAAAGCTTTGACAACGGTGATGGATTAGCTGTTCATAGGGAACTCCCCTCTGCAAGTGGTTCCTATATATCGCTTTCCTTGAGTTGGAAGCTTTAATGCTCGCCTGTTTGTGGGTAATTCAAGTTTTATGAGAGGCAATATATTGAATACATACTCATTGCAATTATTTTGAGGGTACCTCTGTTCCCGCCCCAGGCAATCACTGAGGGCACCTACGTTCGAATCCCCCTGAAACCCGTGGACTGCTTCAAATCAAACAATCTAGATCATTTCTCACCCGTCTTCCACATGATTGGATCTTGAGACAATGAACGCATCACCAGAAAATCTGTTTTTTATTCCACACAGCAATAGTCCCCAAAAATAGAGAGCAACTACTTGCACATGAGACAATATTCCACATGGGACACCTCACGCTCAAATGGCATTTTTAGGGGATCTTTACAATGTGAAATCAAAAGCAGACTCTCTGATGGTATAGTCATTGTGTCAAGATTAGGCTGAAAAACGATCTCCATCCTCTGATTTGAAGCTATCAACTAGTTTCAGGGGATTTCGAACATAGGCGCCCTAAGAGATTGCGTGGGCGCAGACAGAGGTGCCCTTATTTTGATGGTTCACAGAATTTATGCTCCAAGATTGCAGGTATTGCACACCAAAGTGAGTTAACTGTACAAAAAGTTCATGATCCCTACCTGCATAAATTTCATACGATGGCCTTCCACCTGGCACGTGCCATAATAGATGGAAACGAGCACTCTCCTGTGGAGAACCACCCTCGGTATCCACTTTTATGCCATGTAGCATGCCTTTTTTAACAACCCAAGTGGCAGAGAACTCAGCCCCAAAAACATACCTGTCAAATGATTTGATCATCCAATCCAAGCAATTCAATATGAACCCAAGGTAGATATGAACAATGGTCCATAGTAGAGTACCTGTACTTGAATCATATCTCATTTATTTCAAATCCAACTCGTCGAAGTGGCAAAACATTATATGAACTTCACTCGGCCCAAAAAACATACCATCAGTGGATCCTCCCTACATGCAATCTGATCACTTCAACATAAGGTTAAATGTTTACATTATTACATATGAACAAGGGCCCATATTAAAATGCATGGATTGAATGGTTCGAATCTTCTGATGGACATGCACTTTTGTTTCGAGTGACGTTAAGACCACTTTGATGGCTTGGATTGGTCAAAAAATCTGCCAGTGGCCTAAAAGTTAAAAAGTGGGACGGTGAGGGTTTCATCTCAACCCTATGGCCAATTCCCAATAAACCCTATTTATTACTATAAAAAACTGATTGTTTTATTACTTCCAAATCAATAATATCTAGAGAGAAATCAAAGTACCTGTATTGGAACTTGGAAGTCTGTATTATCTCTACCACACATCTACAAATATCTGAAACATGGAAAACAAAAACAAATACCGGGAATGGGAGGCTGAACAATAGAAATATGATAAAGTCAATGTTTTCCTGATTCGGTGAGCCTAATGTGTGGTTGCCGTCTTTTTGAAATCAATTTTATCGACCTTCACTTCTCCATCAATGAGCTCGTAAACATAAACTACAACTCGAAGGCCGTCGATATCCATGAGGACAAAGCTCGGGTTAACTTCGTAAGTGATGCTGCTATAGGCGCCTGTCGCGGAGCCAGGGTTTATAACGACACCTCCCTCGTGCTTGTAAGCCTTGAATTGATGGGTGTGGCCAGTAACAAGAATGTCAACATCCAACTGCCTTTGAAGCATGGCTAGAGAATCCAGGTCCCCCCATGGTATAACCTTGAGAAAATATTGAAAAATAATAATTATAAAATATGAGAATGGGTTAATAGGCAGATAGATTAAATGCAAAACTACATAAAATGATTCAAATAGAAGGTAAAGATTGGGATACATACCTGCCGATGTACTTTAACAAAATGCCAGTATATATTAAGAGAGAAAATTGCGACTATTGCATCATCTACGCAAAGACAAAGGCAAAATGAAGGAGCTTGAGATTTCTAGGATATCTAATGAGCTAATAAAGAGACCGCCATGGTCATCAAGGTTGGTGAGTGAGTCATAGATTTTGGACATACTCACGACGCCATCAGATGGATAGGATTCAGCCCTATGATAAGCATTTTAAAAAAAACTATCTCTACTATGCTATTAAGAGGCTACCAGTGCCCAAACAGATTTAGAAATCTCAATAGTAGAATTGTTTTTAGCACATTTAGGCTCGTTCTGAATATTCGGAGAAATCACTAACTGATTTTTCGGGGGAATGGCGTGCTGGTTAGGCTACTACCGACTCATGGGATTCAAAGTCATCATCTCCATGCAGAATGCCATGAGAATTACCCTGAGGGTCAGCCATAGCTTGATCATGATAATTGATGACAGGAATTTGATCCAGCTTTGCCGATGATCCATTGCCTTGTTCCTTGTTGCACAAATTGCTTGGATCTTGAATCTGATTAACAACCGGATTAACAGTTTCATTGACATGATTTGCTTACGGATTATCTTGCAAGTTTAACTACATGATTAATCTGCTTGGAGGCAAGGATTTGGATTCGGGCCTGTGGGTTGCACCCCATTAACATCTTGAGCCCCTGACCACATGTACAAACAGATTTATCATGGCCCTGCAGATAGTTTTTCAATGCAATCTCAGGATGAAGCAAATTTATACGATGGCTCTTTGAGCCACGTGGCACCATATGACAGCAAAATGATGACATGTATGCATAACCGGTGACCCACTCACCAAACTTGGTGACCAGGTGTGGGTCACTCACCCGATACTAGCTCATATTTAAAAGTGAACCGAATTCATAAGCTTCAAGCTTCAAAAAAATTCATCTATCAAGTATACAAGCTCTCTCTCTCTCTCTCATCTGCTCCAAATCTTCAGCATAGTTTTCAGACTTTTATATAAGTTCATAATTTCAAATCTCAAAAATTGTCATATAAAATGAAAAACCCATTTGGTGTCATATTGCCATAGATTCCAATCTTTAGGCTCTACTTTACAATCAATGGTAGATTTGAGGACATCTCAAATACGATCAATGCAGGCTAGACGAAATGGACGCAAGCGACATGTATTATGAGATCTAAGAGTTCCACTTTGATTGAAGGGACATTTTTATAACATAGCAGTAAAATTTGTTAATACTATATGATGCAGAATGTTGGGTTATGAAGAAACGACAAAAAGAGGAGAGTATAGAGCTGAGATGCGTATGATAAGATAATTGAGTGGAATAACAAGAAAAGACAAAATTATGCATGATCACGTAAGAGGAAATTTGAGCGTGGTTCCTGTCAAGTAGGAGAAGAGGAAGCCCAGTGAAGAACTGGAGGGCAGTAGTGAGAAGTGGCATGAAGGATTGCAGAGTTACCCACAAATATATGGGATAGGCTATTTTGATGATGATATCTTTCAACAAACATCTACGAATATAACTTTAAACGTCTCAACTTCCATTTTATATATATGGCATGAAACTACTTGTGTAGAGAATATTGCTAACTCGAGGAAACCAGTTGTAAGGGCAAAGAAGGATTTACTTTTATGGATAGCTCCTTACATGGCCCCACCATTTAAGAGGATTGTAAAGAATTTCAAAATTAGTAATTAGTCTAATGTGTCGTTACATGGATTAGAGATACGCGCTAAAAAATCCTGAATACATTAATGATTGTGGTGGGAGTACCAGTACTGGACTGGGGTGCTACAAACCCGAAAGTGTTAATAGTAGGCAACAGGTTACCTTTTTAGGGGTTGTAACATATGTATCAGCCGGTAAAATCAATGCAGTACCAGTACCAAGCATGTACCGGTACCAAAATTTAAAAATTTTGCCTGTAGATTAAGTCCCACATGTTGAATAACTATAAGAAATTGTTACTCAATGTCCTAAGGAATCCAACATTTATTTAAAGAATAAGCTACATTCCATGCGTCTAAATACCATACTTTCCATGTCTTAAATACTTGGTTGGAAATCAGGGAAAGAAAGGAAATCATACCTCTAAAGATCGAGTCTGTTTGCATTTCATCATCATCATTACCTTGTCTGGTCTATCTATGGTTGGCTTTGAAAGTTTTATTTCTCCACTTGATTCCATTTAGAGCTAAACTCTTTCTCACTCCAAAATACTTAATGTTGTTTCTCATGACTTCTCTCCAAGTCTTTATTGGCATTCCTCTTCTGGCTTTCCTTGTACTTTTATATTTCAGGTCTCTAATGGACATGACCAAAACATTTCAACCGACATTCTTTTAATCTTTTGTTGGGTTGCCCCAACACTTCCTCTTATATACTCATTCTTGATTTTGTCCTTTCTTATTACTCCATGCATCTACCTCGAACATACGCAGCTCGGACACATATAAGTTGCCTTCTTATCGCTTCTTTGTAGCCCAACAGTTAACATCATACAAAATGCAGGTCATACCGTTGTTTTAAAAAAATGTCCCAATAATTGAAGTGAAACTCGTTGATCATGGGTTAAAATATTGGGTTACCGATACATATCGTCCGAGCTCCAAAACGATACGTATCGGACGATACGTATCGGTATCGGTCTGTATCGGGCGATACATTGAATGTATCGTTCGAGTCCAATACCGATACGTATCGTCCGATACGTATCGGTATTGGACGATATTTTGATCCATGTTGTTGATTACACAACACTTTCATTTCTCCACTTCGCCCACCCTGCATGGACCTGTTTGAGATGCCCACCTCAAAACTACCACCAAGTAGTATAGTAGAGGCCAAATACAGAAATCAATGACATTGTGACACTAAATAGTTTTTTATTTTGACCAAATCATAGCCCAAGCACTCATGTTAGCTAAACTTGCACCACGTATCCCATCTTTGTGCTACAAATTTTTAAACCCTTTTAATAAGATTTTCTCCGAAGTTCCATATAATCATTTACTTGTTTCCTTGTCTGGCCAATAAGCGCCACATCATCCGCAAATAACATAAAACATAGGACTGTATCTTTGTATTGTAAATTCATCCATAACTAATTGAAACGACTGACAACTCAAGCCAACTTTAATGCAGCCCAACTCTAACACGGAACTCAGCTGTCTCCCCAAGTGTAGTTCTTACACTAGTTATTGTCCTTTTGTATAATCTCAATATTTCCATTTGCATTTCGATATGCATTTATGTTTCGATGCCATATGATGCCCATTAATCCTTAAAGCAAAGACTCAATTCTCTTTTTGAGTATTGGGTTTTTTTTCTTGTTTCCTAAAGTTAACTAAAAAATAAAAGGGGTAGATTAATTAGGTATGTGCAGTTAAAGTTTTTCTCGGCATTCCCACCCACTTGGCTGCTCCACGTGGAACCCTCTACTGATTTCATAATGTAGAAAACATTTTCTTCACATCAATTGCCAAAACCTTATAAAAAAATAAAAAAAAAAAATAAAAAAAAAAAAAAAAAACAGTAACATCCATTGCCAAACCTTGCAAGTCTTTGCGATGAGCACATATACTATAGTGCTTTTCTCAACCAGGCCAAAGGCTCCATATGAGTCAATAATGAAATGTGGTCAAAATCCCCTCAGAACAAGTCACGCCTTCTAACAATTGACATGTTTTGTTTTTTATTAGCAAAGATAAAATATATTGAAAAAAAAAAGCTAAAAAAGCAGAGGATACAGGGAGATAGCAGTGAGAAACTGCAAAGGAACCCCCCAACCCACCCCAACCTAAACCAGCCAAGAAAGCCTTCCAAAGTGGAAGGACAGAAGCTAATCAAACCGCAAATTCTCCCATTCCTCCAAAAAGTCCCTGCCCTCTGGTTCTTGTCAACCGATAAGCTGACCCATTCCACTGCAAAGTCACTTGCAGTTTTATAATGCAAAGAACTGGGCGACGTTTCCTCCTAAAGACTCTTTCACTTCTTTCAAACCAAATGGCCCACATACCGGCAAATACCATGATGCTCCAGAAGGCCCCCTTTGATACCATCAAGACATATCCCCTCCCAGCTGCCAACAGTTGGGCACTGGTTTTCAGGAAGACCATGTCCTCCGAAAAGCCTTCAACACGGCATGCCAAACCTGCCTCGCCACCCAGCAGTGCAAGAGGAGGTGATCCACTCCCTCCTCTTCCCGCAAACACATCACGCATCTGTTACAGACCATAATCCCTCTCTTTCTGAGTTGATCAGTCAGAAAGATCCGTCCCCAAGTGACAGACCATCCAAAGAATTTTATTTTTGAGGGGATCTGCACTCGCCACAAACCAGTCCTCCATCCATGCCTGAGAAGTGGTACAAGGGTACATAGTGTGTAGAAAAACTTGACTGTGAAGATACTTATGGAATTTCTTTTCAATTTGAAACACCCATTCCCTAAGCATAAACATTCACATTAAATAGGTTTATTGTCCCAGGTAAGGGTACAAGATCCCACATCTCAGTTCTTTTCAAAATTCAACGCAGTCACCTCGCATATTTTGCAACTCTTTGATGTCATTTACTTCTTCATTGACTAGGTTCTTCGAATTGATAAATCTCTAAGACGTTGCACGACGATGGTGTTGCAGAGAGTGACATCTACAGATCACAGAAAAAGAGGGTACCATTTGCGTTCCAGCTTTATTAGAAGCCTCCAAAGACTGAGATTTGAGAGAACATAGTGTTCGGTTGTCTTAATTTAATAATGTGTTCTAAGATAAACTCTTGGCTCTGGCTTGGTGTTTTTCAGTTCAGAGCTTTGCTACCATGGATTATGCGTTATAATCCTCCCAAACTTTATAACATAACTGATGCCCTTGTTATCGTTTATGTTATGACTCGGGTTCCTTTTGACCCTTTTTATGGTGATAGATAGGTGGAGCACAAAATTCGGTGCATGTGCACACACCTTATCATATCCCACACAATTAAAATAAAGAATTTTTAAAAATCAGCTCCGGTTTGCACTAAAGATGGTAACTGAACCGAATCCCAAGAGACCTATTGCCTTGAGCAACTAGGATAATTAAATCCCATCATTCATGGGATTGATTTGCAATTAATTAGAGTCCATATAGACTCTCACCTTAATGGTAAGTAAATTTGTCCAACCGGACTCTCTCTCTACCCACCTCTTATATATATACATACGAGTCTTGAGAGATAAAATTCTCTCTCTCTCTCTCTCTCTCTCGGGCTCTCTCATCCGTCTCTTTCTCTCGCATCTCTCTCTCCTCCTTGTTGATGTGTCAGAGCAGTCAATAGGCTCTCTTTCAACAACCACCCAACACCACCTTTGCCTCCCCTATTGAGGATCAACCATCGGAGTTGCGCCCTGAGCACCACCACCACTCCAACTACGAACACCTCTAGTAGTATTTAAACAAGCTTAAACAACCAAGTTTTTGTGATAAAACGCAGAAACAATTTGATCCGGTCGTAAAATCTGAGTCGCTGTGGCATGTCGAATCCGATCTCTGCCAACCCAAACCGCCGCAAAAAAAAAAACCACCGTTCACGCTTCAACAGGTGGGTGCCCTTCAATCCCTCATAGATTATTTAGTTTACTTAAAAAGGAAACCCTAATTATAATTGAGAGAGAAGGAAATCTAGGATTGCTGCCAAACCCGATCTATTCTTGAATTACTAATCTCGACAGGTCAAGATTCAATCTCGACTGGTCGAGATTGAACTTACCTGGGAATCTCGATAGGTCAAGTTACAAACTCGACCAGTCGAGTTTTGTTTTCTTCTTCTTCTTTCTTCTGAAATTTCGACAGGTCGGTCGAGATCGACTATACCTTTGTTTCTTCTGGAATCTCGACAGGTCGAGACGAAACTTCGACCAATTGAGATTGACTTTCTTGTTTCTTCTAGACTCTCGATAGGTTGAGATGGGATTTTGACCAATCGAGCTCTATTTTCTTTTTCTTTTATTTTCTTATGGAATCTTGGCAGGTCGAGATGAGACCATATCGGAGGTGGGCGATTACATTAAATGTCTTAAATGTCGCCCCATTTATATGGCTAATACCGGACGATACATTCAATGTATCGTCCGGTATGTTACTGTTCCGGTACGTATTGTCCGATACGGGACAATACGTACCGGTTTTCGGCCCGGACGATACGTACCGGAAAACCGGCATTTTGATCCATGGATGAGACTTCAACTAATTGAGACTGACTGTGCTTCTGTGACCTTCTCGAATCTCGACAAATCGAGATGAGACTTCAACCGGTCGAGATTGGCAACTCTTGAACTGTTAAATTTTTTCACCCCATTGATTGTTTGAGTAAACTAGGAATTCAACCTGAGTTTTTTTTTTTCAGTACTGTGAACACTTAGGCATTGTTTGCTAGGCCACCAGACTCGTCAATGAGCATAAATGAATTAATTTCATTACTTTAGGTTCAAAAATGTGACAAAACTATAGTTGAAATTTAGTTGATGTATCTTTTCACTTAGACATCCGAATTAGGCAAATCAAGACTCGATCTTGAAGTTTTTGGGTTTCTATGACACATTGGTATTGTCTGTCACCTCCATTGAGACTCCCATGATTTTATTTAGGATATGTGTCACTTTAGGGCTCGAATCAAGTTCCGATCGCATTACCGATCAATCCATAACCTATATACATTTGATTACATCAAAGAAAGGGTGCTGGAGCTCAATCAGAAAGTAAAAAAACTTACTTAGAAATACTCATCTTTCTTTTGAATATCTTCAGTAAATAAGTTAATAGAACGAATGGTAACTAGGTTCAATAACAAGTACCACTGCTTCATTATTTATACTTCAAGTGTTGTAATTCTATTTTCTACATATCAATTTTCATATGATGATATACTTTTGTTTTGCATTTTCACCACATATTTACAATTCAGATTTTATACGTCATGCTTAAGGTAGAATTACTATACCTCCTATAGATTGTTAATTTAGATATATTGTACTCTTTTAGCCATCATCGTTCGTGAATTTCAATTATCAAGATATGCTCTTGGGTTGTGTAAGATACATATTTCATTAAGTATTTTCATCAGTATGCGTCATATCCATCATTATCAGATTAAATTCTTAGTCTACTCACATAATCAACGAGGTGAAAATATTTAATAGTTTAAGACCTATCAATCTCGAATGGTTCAAGCCCCATCTCAACTTGTCAAGATTCCAGAGGATCACAGAAGCACAGTCAATCTCGACTAGTCGAAGTCTCATCTTCACCTCTCGAGATTCCAGAAGAAAATAGAAAACAAAGCTCAACTGGTCGAAATCTCATCTCGATCTGTCGAGATTCTAGAAGAAACAGAGACATAGTCAATCTCGATTGGTCAAGGTCTTGTCTCGACTTGTCGAGATTCCAAAAGAAATAGAGGTATAGTCGATCTCGACTGGTCGAAGTCTCATCCCGACCTGTCGAGATTTCAGAAGAAAGAAGAAGAGAGCTCGATGGGCTGAGTTTGTAACTCGACATTCACAGGTAAGTTAAATCTCGATCGGTCGAGATTGAATCTTGACCTGTCAAGATTAGTAATTCAGGAACATATCGAGTTTGGCAACAATTCGAGATTTCCTTCTTTCTCAATTATAATTAGGGTTGTTTTAAGGTTTCCCTTTTAAGTAAACTGAATAATCAATGATGGATTGAGGGGCACTCACCTGTTGAAGCGTGAACGGCGGTTTGGGTTGCAGAGATCGGATTCGACATGCTACGATAACTCAGATTCTACGACCGTATCAAATTGCTTATCGTTTTGTCACAAAAACTTGGTTGTTGAAGCTTGCTTAAACACCACTAGAGGTGTTCGTAGTTGGAGTCGCGGTGGTGGTGCTTGGGGAGCAACTCCGATGGTTGAGCCTTGATAGGGGAGGCAAGGGTGGCGTTTGGTGGCTGAAAGAGAGCCGAGTGGCTGCTCTGACGCATCAACAGGGAGAGAGATGTGCGGGAGAAAGAGACGGATTCAAGAGGGGATGAGAGAGCCCAAGAGGGAGAGAGATAGAGAATTTTATTTCTCTTAAGAATCATGTGTGTATATATATATATATATATATATATATATATATATATATATATATATATATATATATATATACTAGTGGACCCTGCACGTGCAATGCATGTGAGAACCTTTTATTTGGAGAATGAATCGTTATAATATAAATTTTAAAAATATTTTTGCATTAAAAAAAAAAAATTATTGGGCACCGAAAGTTCTGTTTGGTTAGAATTGAAACCAAATCCGGTATGTTCACAAAAGTTTCAGAATTTCGGCTGAACATCCTGGACGAAATTTCAGCCGAAATGTGGTGGGGCAGGCCGAAGTTTCGGTGCTCATACTTTTTTTTGTTTTAAAACAAAATTATCGGCCTTCAAAATATTAGCCAATAATTTGGCCAACAAACCGAATCTGGTATGCTCACTGAAATTTCGCGATTTCGGCTGAACATCTCAGATGAAATTTCGACCGAAATGTGGTGGGCCAGGCCAAAGTTTCGGTGCTCATACTTTTTTTTGTTTTGTTTTAAAATAAAAAAATTTCGGCTTTCAAAATATTAGCCAATAATTTGGCCAACAAACCGAATCTAGTATGTTCACTGAAATTTCGCGATTTCGGTTGAACATCTCGGATGAAATTTCAACCCAAATGTGGTGGATCAGGCCGAAGTTTCGGTGGTCATACTTTTTTTTTTTTTGTTTTAAAACAAAAAATTATCGGCCTTCAAAATATTGGCCAATAATTTGTTGATTAGCAAATTATCGACCAAATTATCTGTCATGAATTTGAAGGCCACAATTTTTGACCGAAAATTTCGGGATTTTATTTTGGTGCGGTTCGAAATTGATGTGTTTCGGCCGAAATTTTGATCTTTGACCCCAACTAAAATGAAGTCTTTATCATTTGTGATGAAGGTAGCAAACTCGGTATCGATCCATAGAGGACCGATACGAATCGGCCGATACGTATTGGCCCTTTTTAAAAATAAAATAAAAGCGTAAGGTCTCGGCGCAAACCAATATGTATTGACCAATACGGACCTGTATCAGCCGATACCGATCGATAATTTGAAGTTATCTGCTGATGATTTGCTAATCATCAAATTATCGGTCGATATTAAATCATCATATATATTATTGGCTGATAATTGTGGGTTTTTTTAAAAAAAAATGGCATCGAAATTTCGGCCTGAACCACAAGATTTCGGCTGAAATATCTTTCTCGGATTTACGGCCGAAATCTCGACATTTCGGTGGGGTTTGAAATCGATTCGTTTTGGCCGAAATTTTGATCCTTGTTGTAAGGTATGACATCTTGGGCGATACTGATACATAACGGCGATACGTATCGGTTCTGATACTTTTCGATCCTCAACTTTCGGTGTCGATGTCGGTGATACATAGTGTCGACCGATATGTATCGGCCTGTGCCAAGACCTTAGTTTTTTTTTTCACAAGGGCCGATACGTATCGGCCGATTCGTATCATTCCTCCATGGATTGATATCTGATACCGAGTTTGGCACCTCGATCCCAAACGATAAACACTTCATTTTAGTTGGGGTCATAGATCAAAATTTCGGTTGATAACTTCAAATTAGCGGCCAATAATTTTGGGTTTTTAAAAAAAGACAATTTGGGCACCGAAATTTCGGCCTGGACTACAAGATTTCGACTGATAATTTGATGATTAGTAAATTATTGGCCGATAACTTCAAATTATTGACCGAGAATTTGAAAGCCATGATTTTTTATCCAAAACTTTGGGATATCGGCCGAAAATCCCAGACGAAATTTCGGCCGAAACCTTGTGGTCCAGGTCAAAATTTTGATGCCCAAATTTTCTTTTTTTAAAAATCCAAAATTATCGGCCGAAAAAAAAAACTCAAAATTATCGGTCGATCTCATTATATTGGCTGATAATTTGATGATTAGCAAATGATCGGCCGATAAGTTCAAATTATTGGCCGATAATTTTGGGTTTAAAAAAATAAATCATAGGGCACCAAAATTTCGGTGGAAATTTATGTGACACACCCAAAAAGGTGACCTTAAGATCAATTTTAAGCGTGCACATAATGTTCAGGTCACTTTTTCAAAGATATGTGTTATGTGAAATAAAACACTGATCGGACGATAGTACTCGCATGATCTCAATAGCCATCATGCGAAAGATTGGGAAGATAAACGATGTCCATCGTCTGATTCAATGTAGCCCATGTGTTTCAGCGTGGGTGAACTCAATGATTCGGTGGGTGAATTTAAAGAAACCAAAAACCAAAAGTAGAAGGGGAGATTTAGTCTCTTTGCTTTCCTTTTTGAGGGTTTGACTAATATAAATTATGAGGGCTTGCTAACATAAACGGGAAACAATAATAAATTGCTCTTATTTTTTTAGGATTTGCTAACATAAACCATGAGGGTTTGTTAACATAAACCATTGGTTTTGTCTTGTAGCAATAGAACCGAAAGACCAATAAAACCTAATTTTGCCCTCTAGCAATAGAAACAATAATAAAAATTTGAACCGAAATTTTGGCCAAAAATTTGAATTTCGGCCGATAATTTGACTCACATACAAAAATCTGATCGAAATTTCGGTCCAAATTATTGTTTCGGTGAGGACCGTAACCGATCACGTGGTTTGTTACTGCTTCCGGATTCCCCCCATTTTCTATACAAACCTGATCACGTGGGATTCAGTTTTTAAGTGAAGATTCGGGAGCCAGTTGGAGTTACCAAATAGCAGCTGCAGCTGTTACTGTATTCTGGTTTTCAATGCGGGAAGCAGAAATCATGGCAGAAAGAGAATTTCCAAACAGGGTCTAATAACTTTAGGGACTATTCATTGTTTTGGTTGACCAATTCCATAGGAGTATTGGGAAGCCTTAAATTTAAAGTTAATGTGCTTGGTAAGATTAGAGGTAATGGAGCATTGGTGACACCTTTTATTGGGAAAAATATGGAGGAGAAACTCCCAAGCGCCAAGTCCATTTCGTTATGCCATGCTTCACTAAATAAGCACGGACTCTGAGCATTTCTCAGTAGCATGTTTTTAGTGTTCATCTATTTATTTATCAGCAACGAGTTTATATTAATCAAAGGCAACAAACCCACTCTTATTTTTAATCTTTTTTTGAACAGCTAAGTTGGGATCAAACCTGCGAACTCAAAGTGGCAATATTGTCAACATTCCATCTGAGCGACAGGTCCAACCCTAGGATGCACCTATTAATCAAACACTTCCCTACTCCACAACCACCTGCCTTCTAAATCTGCTAAAAAATTTTAAAATGGTCTTTTGGCATCTTGCGGCTGTGTGGGAATTCTTGAAGCTTGTATGATTTGGTAGCTGATTTTTAGTGAAGTTATATGTTATATGTTATATGGTCCCTGAGTTGACCAGTTTCTTAACTATTTATTTTGCGAAAAGTAGTTTCTGGAAGAATTGAGCAACAACAGGAATCTTGATGGAAACTGTGAATGGATCAGGAGTTGGGTCAACTTTGGTGTATGTGTTAGCAAAGCAATGTCTAGTGTTGGACATTTATTTTGGTAAAACTGAAACCATGGTTAGTTAAAACACAACTCCTCCAACACCCGATGGTCTGGATCAATGTTACATGTTTCACTGGTTCAATCTGTTCAGATGCTGGTTTGCTCGGTTCAGATTCAGGTTCGTAGTTCCCCACCATCAAACGAACCAGTTCTTAGGGGTAGGATGAGTTTTTAAATCTATATATTAGCTACATGTAAGTTTTATATTTATAATAAATATAAAGGTAAAGTTAGAACAAAGTAGTAAGCCTGGATAGTTGGTTAGGCAAGTAAGAAAGCATTTACTTGATGAGGGTTGAAGCTGCCTTAGCAAGTTTTTTGTGCATCATGAAAGTGAAAAAAACAACTTAAATAGGAGCCTTTTCTCCCACAGGCAGTGGACCTGACGAAAGTGAACCCCAAACTGAACTTGTTTGCAACTTGCAGAGTTATCTAGCGAATTAGGTAACCTTGTTCTGGATTGGCCAATCCACTTTGCAGTTTATTTGGAATTTAGAACGATATATTTGGAGACCAAAAAGAGTAAGGAGGTTAGGATCCGTGCCTGTTTTATCACTCCTTTCCTTTCTCATGGCCTCTTCAATCGAATAAAATGTAAAATTCAAAATAGAAATCTCAAAACCCCATCACTCTTCCCTTGCCTTTTTTCCTTTAGTAACTGAATTAAGAACTTAGAATCACTCATACCCGCTCTATTATAAAATATAAAAGAACGCCAAACTAAAAACACTTCTTTTTCTGCCCTTTTATCTTCAACTCACCCATAGTTAGAACTCCCTCAAATCCTTCTCCCCCTATCTATAATTAAAAGCAGAAATTCTTTCACTCCCTATCCCTATTACTATAAGATAGAAGCTCTCTCCTATTCTATCTCCCTCTCTTTATTATATGCTAGCATTAAATTACATTATGTATCGAGGTGGGTAGAAGTACCATGGAAGGAAGGTAGAGTACTTTATGTACCCATCCTCATTAATCTGAGACACCTAAGCACCAGTGAGAGGATGTAAGACACGGAATTGTAATAGGGGAGGGGGGTGGTAGGGGAAGGGGGTGGTTTGTGAAAGGATAGAGGAGAAAGGAGAAAAGGGAAAAGGCCAAGGTGAGAAACCGTCCCTAAGCAGCAGACCAAGAGAAGAATTGAATCTTTGGGTGCACCTTGACCTTCCAGAACTTCAAACACTTAGGCTTGTTGAGATGAAGAATTCTATACTTATTGAGGAAGCATAGAAAGACTTTACTGTAAAGCGACCCTTTTTTATTTTTGGACCAAATTCTGCAATCCAATTGGCTCTGTTAGGGATAGCATTTTAGATAGAACCAATTCAAGCTGATTAAACTGTTCGTAAAGAAGAACAACAGAACCAAATTTATATATCCTTCCTTTCCTTCCATAAAGAAGAGGACAACCTATAATTTTGACGAAATCAGAATTAACTGTATAATAGGATGGTATATTTGATTCATTACAGAGATAGTGTATTATATATATTGTAATCCATAAAATTTTCCTGCAATTTTTCCAGAAATTCCAAAATGAACCGAAAAAAACCCCACGAAAATATTGCGGAAACCAAAATTTGCCACTATGCTAGGAAGACTACTGCAAATTTCAGCCTAGTTCTTAGAGGCTGGTTTTCTTAGTCCTTTTCATGGGTGTCTTTGATTCATATCTGTTGGAAAAAAAACATATAGAATACTACCTATAAAAAGTGGATAACTAAAGGACAAAATTTTATATTATTTTGTCTTAAACCATAAATGTCCACCCCTCCCTCACCTACATTCTTGCTGCTATAGGTGTCAATATAATTTCACACATGGATGCACACAAATGAGCACAAATGAGCCAAGAAGTTGCCAACAGAGATGATGCCATTTCATATATGGCACTCAACAGTTGGGAAAATCAAGTTATTTCGAAATATAGGAACAATTCTAAATTAGCTTGTTGAGACTGAAAAAACACCATCAAATTTAACTCGAACTAATGAAGTATTTGACAACTCAAAAGCTCTCAATCAGATATCTCCAGATCATTCTTTTATAATTTCTGGGTCATTCAAATGACCCTAGACCAAATTTCTTCCCTAAGTCATGCAAAAGGAGAGAAAAGAAAAAATTTGATGAATTTATACATCAACCCACTACAATATCTAAACCAGAGTTACCTACATCGCTAGCTCACCTTGTGAATCGTCAATGGTTCAGTTTGATCCAATTCACTTAGAATGGGAGAACCGGCCAACAATGAAATTTTTTTGTGCCATGCAAAAAGAGCTTAACAGGATTCGAACCCTAATCAATTACATCATTGCAGATAGTGAATATTTTGCATTATTTTTTAAATATTGTAAGTTTAAGTTTTATATGTTATGAATAATTATATTTAAAATTTATTGAAATAAATGAATCAACGAATCAAGTAACATGTTCATATAAAAAAAAACAGCATCAACTTACATTGATCTAAACTCTTCATTTCTAACCAAAGTTACCATACCTAAATTCGTTCCCGAAACTAACCGAAAACAGTTCTCCCAAAAATCCTAATATCAATCAACATTACAAAATGTAAACACGAAAAGAAGTTGTCAAACAGATCACTCCACTTCGTTCATCTAAAATCCCTAACTCCCAGTCTTTAAACCATTCAAACCTTAAGTTCTTCCCCAAACCAGAGTCAACGTAAATTAAAAAACCAGAACCAAAGACACAGTTTCCGATTCATCAAATGCCATCCAAATCCGTCACTTGCACACCCTTCAACCCATTCAAAACCCTAATTCTTCCCAAAAACCATCATAGATACCCCAAAACAGAATCCCAATTCCTCACAACAAAATATCTCCTTGACTCATCACTCCAAAATCAACAACCTTATCACAAATTCTCTCCACACCTAACCAAAACAGTCTCCAAACAGATCTCAAAACCTCCAGATCAGACAATACTATGAATATTGGAGATCAGAAAACCCAAAAAAAAAAAAAAACAATAAAGATAAAATTTTAGAAACCAACATACCTATTTATGCATCTAAATCCCGACCAGCCACCTATGGCTCTATCTGTCCCGTCGCCGTTCGATGTGAAGCCCTTCTCACCGGAAAACCTTCATCTGGGCCGGGCGGCCAAATCTCCTTGTTTTGGCTAGTAGGTATGAAATTTCTCTCTCTCTCTCTCTCTCTCTCTCTCTCTCTCTCCAAAATAGAATATGGCGAAGAAAAGAGGCGTTGTTAGGATTTTGAAGAGACATCATTAAGAGGAGATGGGGCGTTTTTTTAGGGTTTGAAAGAGGAGGAATAAGGGGCGTTTTATTTTTCTCTTCAGCTGTGGTAGAGAGACGATTAAAAAGCAAACACTTTTCTTTTTTCTCTAAAATAAATAGGTATGCGACTTGTAGTGAGAGAAACTAAAGACTGTTGGCCTTCTAGTCCATCTGGTAGTAGTGATAGAATGCAAATGTTGTTTTGTCCTCTAGTGATAGAACCGAAAAAATTAGAAGGGAGAATTTTGTCCTTTAGTTATGCACTTTTTATAGGTTATATATATATATATATAAGAGGTAGGTAGAGAGAAAGTCTAGTTGGGTAAGTTGACTTGCCAATAAGGTAAGAGTCCATAAGGACTCTAATTGATTGCATATCAATCCCATGAATAATGGGATTTAATTGTCCTAGTTGCTTAAGGCAATAAGCCGTTTGGGGTTCGGTTACCATCTTTAGTACAAATCGGGTCTTATTTCAAAAATGTATTTATTTTAATTGTGTGGGATAAGATAAGGTGTGTGTCGAACTTGGTGCTCTATCTATCTATCACCATAAAAAAAGGGTCAAAAGGACCCCGAGTCATAACATTCTCCCCTCTTAAAAAATTTCATCCTCGAAAATTTTGTACCAGTTATTTGAAGAGCTCGGGATGTTTTGCTTTGACGTCGTCTTCATTCTCTCAGGTATGATGTTGTCATTGAACCAATACCAATGTTATCATTTTATTCTTGAACACTTGTACTTTTCGATTGAGAATCCTGATCAGTTTGCTATGGTGGTGAGATCTTCTTTGATATCAACGGATTCGATTTCCACTGTGTGAAGGGTCATATATATCTCCTCAACATTGACACATGGAACACATCATGGATTTCCAAGTATTGCGGCGGTAGAGCGACTTTATAAGCAACCTCACCAACACGTTTTGTGACTTCAAAAGGCCTTACATATCCGGGGTTTAGCTTGTCGCGCTTTCCAAAGCGCATGACACGAATAAATATACGTTCGCCAACCTCGAACTCTAAGTTACGACGGTGGGGGTTGGTGCATAGTCACAAAATCGAGGTTCGGTAGTAATTCGGCAAAGTTCGGGAAGTTCAAGAACAATTCGGGAAAATAAAAAAAATTATAAAAATATAATTAAATATATATATAATATAATTTTACGATGTAGATATATATTTAAATTTTTTTAATATACTTTTTGAGTAAAATAATAAATTACTAAACTATTTAGATATGAATACATGATTATCAAACCATTCATAACAAATTAATTGAGCAATAACACAAACTACTAAACCAACAACAAAATATTAATATCATGATCACTGTTGTCATATGTGATCGCATATGCCATCAAGAAGGGGTGGATCGCATATGCTATGGTGGCATATGTGATTAAGGAAGTATGCACAATTGTATGCCATGGCATACCATCGCATATGCGATAGTATGCCATCGCATACAGTATATGCTATGACATACTTCTCCAACATTGATTTTTTTTTTTTTGGCTTTTAGGCTTCCCCAAGCCCTATTAATAGGGGGTTTCTCTTCCTAATGCATACCACAACCCTCAAAGGTATGTTTTGTGTCTCTTTCTTTTTCTTTTGTATGGTCCACTTAATTTTTGTACTATTTGAACTTATTTTTTATATTTTCTCTTCTAACTTATGGGTTATATACTTATATTACATACTTTTAATTCTCATTCTAGACACTACAAAATTAACAGAAACATATTACTTTTCAATATGGGAAACTTTGGAGATTTTTTGAAATATTTTTTATGCCATGGCATAATGGCATATGCGACGCACATATGTGATGGTCCTATGCCATCGCATAGGGTCGCATATGCCATTTGACTGCATTGATCATGATCCATAGTTGCATCCGTACTTCACAAAAAAGTATTAAAATACATGAAGTCCACACGTAGCACAACACATTTAAAACTATTAGTCAAAGAAAAGATGTAATCATAAATCCAACTCGGGATTCATCAATCGATCAAAATCATCTAATCCTAAATCAACATTTGCATCTTCATTCTCCTCCTCCAACACTTCATAACTGAAATCATCATCTCCGCCATCTTCATCTCCTCTTTCTACTTGTGTATCTTTCGGGAAGGTTAAGATGTGATTCAAGTAAATTGGCATTGAATCAGCTTGTTCTTTCTTTCCACACATTTTCCTATAGTGCATGTTCATTCGAACGAACACCAAGTCATGTAATTTTTTTGGTTCCAATCTATTTCTTTTCTTGGTGTGGGCGCCTCAAAAGAGCTCCAATTTCTTTCGCATCCGGAAGCGCAACATGGTTGACTATGCAATTTAATCGCCAGACTTTGAAGAGTTGGAGCCTCAAACCCCCACATATCCCCCCAAATTCCTAAACAAATACAAGCACATATATTAAAATTTTAATCTTTAAATTAACTACATTGTAAATAAAAAATTATGAAACACAAATCTACACTAACTCGGATGTGTAGTACGAAGAGCAGGGATTGACAGTTTATCAAAGAAAATTGGATCGTTTTGGTGATAAAGTGTAAGCTCTTTCAAAAGAGTATTCTTTTCCTCCTCGCTTAGCATCCTATTCAAAATTATGTTCATTCCCGTCTTTGTATTATCCAGTTTAACCTTCTTCTCATAACGGAATAATGGATTTAAATATGTGGCAAAGGCATGTAGAGGACTGTAGATAAGGTTGTCTATTCTGTCATCAATGATCTTGATGTGTGGCTCATACTTAGCAATTTCACCTTTAAAAAATATCTTAATAGCTTCTTTTGCCATGTTCAAACTTTCGTGTAAATAGCTCATAGTAAAGCCATCCCCATCCGCCAACATCAGAACTTTAAAGAGAGGTTCAACAATACGTAACACATTTCTCCCTCTTTCCCAAAATGCATTTCCTTGGATAGCATCCATCACTTCTCTTCCTTCTAATGATTTACTTTGAGGCAAAGCTCTCCATCCAGATGAAGTCACCATAAAACGTAAGCTTTCTTCTTCTTTAAGAATAGATTGTAAACAAAGAAAATTTGTTCCAAATCTGGTTGCTCCTGGGCGCTTTAATTCTCTCTTTTCAGTGTGGATCCGCATCAAATCCAATACATGTTGGAATTGGTAGAAGAACTTCACCATTTGTCGAGCCATATCTATGGTGGGTTTGACATCGGTCAACTTGTCTATATCCTCTAACATGAGATCTATGCAGTGTGTCGCACATGCTGTTTTGAAGATATTTGAATACCTATTTTCAACAATTGATCCCACTGCAACGTAATTTGAAGCATTATTTGATATGAATTGGATAACATTGTGTGGTCCGATTTCCTCAATCTCTGACACAATCAAATTAGCAATATAATTAGCATCCTTATGCCCAACAGTGCATTCAGACTTTAAAAAATTGTCCCTCTTAGAGAAGATGCCAATAGATTTATGTGTGGCCGCTTTCGTGCATCAATTCATGAATCTGACATCACTGTGCACCCACTGATAGCCCAACTTTTCTTGATGCTTTTAATGTAATCATTGGTTTCTTCTTTCAAGCAATCCAAAAGCTTAGTTCTTACCATTTCACTACTAGGAGGAAGATACCCTGGATCATGAGCTGAAACGGCTGCCATTGCCTCATGAAATTCTATTGTCCTAAACAAATTGAAGGGCAAGTTATTAGCAACCATCATTCTAGTTAGGAGTAAATATGCAAAATCTTTCTCCTTTATAAGAGTAGTGAGCTTTTGTTGATGTATTTCATTTTGCAATGGTTTTAAATCAAAAGTTGCAACAAACCCAGAAGAACTGCCTCCAACACCACTTGGCACAATAGGACCAAGCCCAACCCCAGTCCCACTTCATGTCCTAATTTCAGTTCCACTTCCAGTCCTAATTTCAACTCCACTTCCAGTGCCAAACGACCTCATATAATCAAACATCGGTTTCTTTCTTGTTTCTAACGTCCTCACAACATTTAATGTCATATCTCTAGCCAAATCATTTACTGAAGGGCATGGGCGCACATCCCTCTTAACTATTTTCGATAAATGATATTTCATTCTTGTTATCGTCCCCACAAACAAGTCAATACAAATTTTGCATTTGATTTGTTTGCCTTCTTCAATACAAAACACCCAAATTGGATCCCTTGATTTTAGCATTCTATTATATTTCACAAAAGAGTAAAGAGTTAAAATCCCTTACAATTTATGTGTTAAAATTGATTTTCCAAAAGCATGTACACAAACGTACATATAGACCATTGCCTCACTTGTTAATATCCAGTGAGATCTCAGTCACTCATTAAGGCTTAAATGGCAAACTAATAAAACCAAAGCATGTACACACATACATAGGAGAAAATTTTTCTAATTTTTTTTTTTTTTCAAAAAAGTGGCAAAAAACAACAAAAATAAAGAGATACTGCAATAATCAGATCAAGTTGAGGAGAAAAATTGGAGAAATAATCATAGAAAAAAAAATAAAACTTAAAAATAATATGTAATAAAAACCCCAAAATATGAAAATAATACCCTAAAAAATAACAATAAAAAAATTGTTATCAATAAAAAAATTGCAAAACAAATATATAAAAATAAATTGTACCTCTCCTCTTGCTTGACAGTTGTAACCTTGCAGGCGTCAGGGAGTGCCGCGGTAGAGGAGGTGGCTCCGTGGCTGGCCGGCGACTCCAGAGTCCAGAGGAGGAGGGCTTTAACTTGAGAGAGAGACAGAGAGAGGAGGGTTTTAACTTTTAACTTAAGATATAAAATATAAAAAACGGTTTAAATTTTAAGTTGGTAACTTAGCTAGTAAGGCAGTTGAACCGAATAATTTGGTAAATTCACGAAATTCGCAAATAATTTGGTAAATTTGCGAACTTCGGTGATGTCGGAGAATTTTTCAAGAATTCGTAAATAGTTCATGGTCTATTCGCCTGCCAAAAAAATTGTGAATTATTCAATAATTCGGCGATTTTTGTGACTATGGGTTGGTGTACTTTCTCTGACGATCCTGGGCTAGCCTAAGTCGTTCGCGTATCAGCTTGACTTTCTCAATTATAGTTTGGACTAGTTCGGGTCCAAGCATCTTCCTAACTCCGACTTCATCCCAACACAAAAATGTTCTACAACTTCTACCGTATAACGCTTCGAAAGGGGGCATACCAATGCTCGCCTGATAGCTATTGTTGTAAGAGTATTCGATCAATGGGAGGTGGTAGTCCCAATTCCCTCGGAAGTCGAGTATACAAGCTCGTAACATATCTTCAGTTACTTGGTTAACCCTTTCGGTCTACCCGTCGGTTTACGGATGAAAGGCAGTACTGAATTCTAGGCGAGTACCCAAAGCTTCTTGGAAGGTAATCCAATGTCTTGAGGTGAATTTTGAATCTTTATCGAACACGATGCTCACCGGCACACCATGCAATTTCACGATTTCTTTCAGGTAAGTCTCAACGAGCTTTTCTCCATCTACAATGGTTTTAAATGGTAAGAAATGTGCTGATTTTGTCAATCTGTCAACTATTACCTAGATGACATCATTTTTCTTCAATGTTTTTGGTAGGCCCACGATGAAGTCCATTAATATATTTTTCCATTTCCATTCCGAAATTGGTAAGGGTTGAATGAGACCGGCCTGTTTTTGATGTTTCGCTTTGACTTGTTGACACACTAAGCACTTTGATATGTATTCGGCTATTTCTCGCTTCAAGTTAGGCCACCAGTACCAATTTTTCAATTCTGATACATCTTAGTGCTGCTTGGGTGTACTGAGTACCCTAATTTATGACATTCATTGAGTATTTCATTTTTCACAGCAGGGTCATTGGGTACGTATAATCTCTGCCTAAAGAGTAATGTTATGTCCGTCCTGAGACTAAAATTAGGTTTTGGGTCCTTATGCATGGTCTCAATGATTTTTAGAATTTTTGGATCCGTTCGCTGCAGCTCCTTGATTTTGTCAACGATGAATGGATTTATTAAAAATTTTGCCAGATATACGCCTTCTCTGATTTCTTGGAGATGGAAGTCTTCTTCGGCTAGTTCATCGAGGGGTCTCCAAATTTTTAATCGGGCCAACAATCCTGAAGTTTTTCTACTAATTGCATCGATGACTGTGTTCGCTTTACCGGGATGATAATTAATCGAGCAGTCGTAATCTTTCATGTACACAATTTATCTGCGTTGTCTGAGATTCAAGTCTTTTTGTGAGAAAAGATACTTGAGACTCTTATAGTTCGTAGACACTTTAAACATTTCACTGTAGAGATAATGTCGCCACAATTTGAGAGCGAAGATGACTGTTGCCAATTCTAAGTCGTGAATTGGTCAGTTCCTCTCATGTGGTTTAAGTTGTCTTGACCCGTATGCAACGACCTTCCCATCTTGTTGTAGTACACAACCAAGTCCTTGGCGAGATGCGTCGGTGAATATTTCAAATTTACCAGTGTTCGTGTTAGAGGGTAAGGTGAGAACTGGTGCAGTGGCAAGCTTCTTTTTCAACTCTTTGAAGCTTCCTTCACACTCGTCAGACCTTACAAACTTTGTATTCCTCTTTGTAAGGCTTGTAAGTGGCAGCGCAGAAGTACTTTCCAAAGAAAGTGCCTCTAAACTATTGCCACGTCTACTCTTCTTCATTCATTCTTTCAGCAGCTCTCTTTACCGCTCGCCACCAACTTTTTGTATCTTGATACAGGCGGAATGCCGCTCACTACACCTCTGCGAGTGATGAAATCCCAAAGAATTTTTCCATCTAGTTCATCCAGTCTTCAGCAACGACCGAGTCGATATGACCAAAAAAGTAGGGAGGTTGAGCACTGCTGAATACTTGGAATCTGGCAAGTGCATGCGGTGGGTTTTCTTTCCAAGGTGTAGGATGGCGCTGGTTGACAAGCTCTTGAACGACTTGTCTTTGTTGTTCTCTTTGCACTTCCATCTCCTGCAACAATTGAGTCACTTCTTGTTGATGAGACTGCGTTAATTGGGACGTCTGTTGATTGAAAGTGGTGGCCATCTCGCGTAATAGGCGCATCGCCTCAGATTCTTAAGGACCTTCATGTGATGAGGCTTCATTCACTTGTGAGCTAGTTGGTTCTTAACGTCGTGGAGCCATTAAATCCTGATTTCACAAAACATCGTTTGTTAGTGAAATTATATAACTTAGTCCCTAAGGAAGTAGAGCCTAGGCTTTGAAATATTTACCGACGCATCTCGCCAAGGACTTGGTTGTGTACTGCAACAAGATGGGAAGGTCGTTGCATACAGATTAAGACAACTTAAACCACATGAGAGGAACTATCCAGTCCACGACTTAGAATTGGCAGCAGTCACCTTTGCTCGCAAATTGTGGCAAACATGATCTCTACGATGAAATGTTTAGAGTGTATACAAGCCATAAGAGCCTCGAGTATCTTTTCTTACAAAAAGATTTGAATCTCAGGCAGCGCAAATGGATTGAATATATGAAGGATTACGACTGTTTGATTAATTATATTATCATCCCGGTAAAGCGAACATAGTCGTCGATGCACTCAATAGAAAAACTTCGGGATTGTTGGCCCGATTAAAAACTTGGAGGCCCTTTGATGAACCAGTCGAAGAAGACTTCCATCTCCAAGAAATCGAAGGCATACTCTGGCAAGAATTTTGATAAATTCATTCATCATTGACAAAATCAGGGAGTTGCAGTGAACATATCCAAAAATTCTAAAAATCATTGAGATAATGCATAAGAAACAAAAACCTAAATTTAGTCTTGGGACGGACGGAACATTACTCTTTAGGCGGAGATTATAAGTACCCAATGACCCTGCTGTGAAAAGGGAATACTCAATGAAGGTCATAAATCAAGGTACTCAATACACCCAGGCAGCACTAAGATGTATCAGAATATGAAAAACTAGTACTGATGGCCTAACATGAAGCGAGAAATAGTCGAGTATGTATCAAGGTGCTTAGTGTGTCAACAAGTCAAAGAGGAAACATCAAAAACAGGCCGACCTCTTTCAAACCTTACCCATTCCGGAATGGAAATGAGAAAATATATCAATGGACTTCATCATGGGCCTAATAAAAATGTTGAAGAAAATTGATGTTATATGGGTAATAGTTGACTGATTGACAAAATCAGCACATTTCTTGCCATTTAAAATCATAGCAGATGGAGAAAAGCTCGTTGAGACTTACCTGAAAAAAATCGTGAAATTACACGATGTGTCAGTGAGCATCATGTCTGATAGAAACTCGAAATTCACCTCAAAACATTGGACTACCTTCTAAGAAGCTTTGGGTACTCGCCTAGAATTCAATACTATCTTCCATCCGCAAACCGATGGGCAAACGGAAAGGGTTAACCAAGTAGTCGAAGATATGTTACGAGCTTGGAATGTCTCCTTTCGAAGCATTATACGGTAGAAGTTGTAGAACACATTTGTGTTGGGATGAAGTCGGAGTTAGGACGATTCTTGGACCCGAACGAGACCAAATTACGACTGAGAAAGTCAAACTGATACGCGAACGGCTTAGGATAGCTCAGGATCGTTAGAGAACGTACGCCAACCCCCATCGTCGTAACTTAGAGTTCGAGGTTGGTGAACGTGTATTCATTCGTGTCTCCCCGAATAAAAGAGTCATATGCTTTGGAAAGCGCGGAAAGCTAAGCCCCATATATGTAGGGCCTTTTGAAGTCACAAAACGTGTTGGCGAAGTTGCTTATAAAGTCGCTCTACTACCGCAATACTTGGGAATCCATGATGTGTTCTATGTGTCAATGTTGAGGAGATATATATATGACCCCTCACACAGTGGAAATCGAACTCGTTGGTATCAAAGATCACACCACCATAGCGAGACCGATAAGGATTCTCGATCGAAAAGTACCAAGTTTACAAGAATAAAATTGGTATTGGTTCAATGGAAACATCACACGCCAAAAGAGGCTACCTGGGAGAATGAAGACGACGTCAAAGCAAATCATCCCGAGCTCTTAAAATAACCGATACGTAATTTTCGGAAACGATTTTTTTTGTAAGGAGGGGAGAATGTTATGACGTTCCTTTTGACCCTTTTTATGGTGATAGATAGGTGGAGCACCAAGTTTGGTGCATGTGCACACAACTTATCATAGCCCACCCAATTAAAATAAAGAAAATTTTTAAATAAGACCTGGTTTGCACTAAAGATGGTAACCGAATTCCAAGTGACCTATTGTCTTAAGCAACTAGGACAATTAAATCTCATCATTCATGGGATTGATTTGTAAATCAATTAGAGTCCTTATGGACTCTTACCTTACCGGCAAGTCAACTCGGGCTCTCTCATCCCCTCTTGAATTCGCCTCTTTCTCTCGCATCTCTCTTATTCCTCTTGATCCGTCAGAGCAGCCACTAGGCCCTCTTTCAATAGCCACCCAACACCACCTTTGCCTCTCCCATCGAGGCTCGACCATCGGAGTTGTGCCCCAAGCACCATCACTACCGCGACTCTAACTACGAACACATCTAGTGGTGTTTAAACAAGCTTCAACAACCAAGTTTTTGTGACAAAACGTAGAAGCAATTTGATTCGGTCATAGAATATGAGTCGCCGCGACATGTCGAATCCGATATTTGCCAACCCAAACAACCACAAAAAAAAAAATCACCGTTCACGCTTCAATAGGTGGGTGCCCATCAATCAATCATAGATTATTCAATTTACTTAAAAAAGAAACCCTAAAATAACCCTAATTATAAATGAGAAAGAAGGAAATCTCGGATTGTTGTCAAACTCGATTTGTTCCTAAATTACTAATCTTGGCAGGTCGAGATTCAATCTCGACCAGTAGAGAATTAACTTACCTGGGAATCTCGACAGGTCGAGTTACAAACTCGACTAGTCGAGTTATGTTCTCTTCTTCTTCTTTCTTCTGGAATCTTGACAGGTTGAGACGAGACTTTGACCAGTCGAGATTGACCGTCTCTGTTTCTTCTGGAATCTCGACAGGTCGAGATGGGATTTCGACCAGTCAAGCTCTGTTTTCTTTTTCTTCTATTTTCTTTTGGAATCTTGACAGGTCAAGATGAGATTTCGACTAGTCGAGATTGACCATGCTTCTGTGATCCTCTGGAATCTCGACAGGTCGAGATGGGACTTCGACCAGTCGAGATTGATAGCTCTTGAACTGTTAAAGTTTTTCACCTCGCTAATTGTTTGAGTAAACTAGGATTTTAACCTAAGTTTTTTTTCAGTACTGTGAACACTTAGGCATTGTTTGCTTGGCCACTAGGCTCGATAATGAGCAAAATGAATTAATTTCATTTCTTTAGGTTCAAAAATGTGACAAAACTCTAGGTTGGAATTTAGTTGATGTATCTTTTCACTTAAGACATCCGAATTAGGCAAATCAAGACTTGATCTTAAAGTTTATGGGTTTCTATGACACATTGGTATTGTCCGTCACCTCCATTGAGACTACCATAATTTTATTTAGGATATGTGTCACTTTAGGGCTCGAATCAAGTTCCGATCGCATTACCGATCAGTCTATAACCTATATACATCTGATTACATCAAAGAAAGGGTGTTGGAGCTCAATCATAAAGTAAAAATACTTAGAAATACTCGTCTTTCATTTTGAATATCTTTTGTATCTAAGTTAATAGAACAAATGGTAAAGTATGTCCAATAACAAGTACCACTGTTTCATTATTTATGCTTCTAGTGTTGTAATTGCATTTTCTACATATCAATTTTCATATGATGATATACTTTTTTCCTGCATTTCACCACATATTTACAATTCAGATTTTATACGTCATGCTTAAGGTAGAATTACTATACCTCCTATTGACTGTTAATTTAGATATATTGTACTGCTTTATGTTCATCATTGTTCGTGAATTTCAATTATCAAGATATGTTTTTGGTTTGTGTAAGATACATATTTCATTAAGTATTTTCATCAGTGCGCATCCTATCATCATCATAGAAGTATGCTAGGGCATGTATAAGGTAGGATAAAAAGAATAAGACCTGACAAACGACTTTTAAGCATTTTTCATGGAGGGGTCCCTTTCACGGTCATGGGCAACTTAGAATGTAGGCATCCATGTACGAATGCAACACCTCTATAGGAGTATGGGCTGCCACACGAAATACATCCAGGTTACTACGAAAATTGTCCATTGGAAAGCATGATTTAGTGAAGCTTAACGCACCATGGCTGACTCTAAAATAAGTTATAAGTAAATGATAAGAAATAATATATAAGATATGAGCATTGATAAGTTGCGTTGTGAAGACCAACGAAATACGAAACAAGTTTTTATACGTGTCATGTCTTGCGTGCCACTGCAAGATCCAACGTCTGCAGCCAAGACGGGTCTTAAGGACATTACGATACAATAGTGTTTCAAAGGTAAGGGGACACTGATTTAAATGCATGCAACATCATCAAGTTGGATGGTGGTATACGATACGATACGGAGGTTAGGTGATTTTCTACACGTGGACTTCGCGTGTAAGCTCGAGCTGTGACCCTGACACAGGTTGTTTACATAAGTTAAGTGAGATGTGAAGTACGATGTATAGTCGTATAGAGCTATAATAAGATTTAAAATATACCACGTAGGTTAAGTTGACGAGACAGATAAGAAAAGAAATAAGAAATTGATGCATCATATGCATTTCATTCTACGAAATGTCTTTTAGTTTCGATATGGTATGCTATGAGATCATAGATATTATTTTAATCACATATAGTTGCTCGGTTTTATTTACATGGATCACTTCCTCTCACGCGGTTGCACACACGATCATCTAGGTAAGTTATGGTGGATTAATTGTGCAACCCACGACTAAGTAAACTCACCCCACGAAAGCTAACAATTGCAAGTGAGAACATTGATTATTCTACCATTGAGAACATGGATGCATCTGTACCCGATGCAGCTCATGAGGATGAGGATGTCGGCTACCACCTGGATGAGAGAGTAGATCCGACGGACTATTATGAGTCTTGAGAGTTTCTTTAGTTTCTAGATATGATCATTCTACCTGAGAAACTTGTTATTATTTCATTTTGCTCCTTCATACATCTTATGGGTTTACGTATGGGACGGTTTTGCCCTACATGAGACCTTAGTTTATTTTTCTATCTTAAATGCGTGGTTAGGAAATTATTCTATTATTGATCGTCTGCATATTTCGCTTTTACTCTTGAGCTAATTATAATAAGTTGTTCTTTCAATTTTCTCAATCTTATTTTCTAAAGTACTTTATGGATTGTGTGAATGCTCGCTTATCGCCTTAACAAGTGTGCGGTGTCATAACACGGAATTTTGGGCCCTTAATATCGGGTAGAATTCCTGGTCGTGACAGTTTCACTATGTACAAATATTTGTGGGATTTTGGTATGCTGATTTCTTATCAACATAACACTAGAAACATACAAATAGACATACCTACTACACGTATGCATGAATGGCAAAACAGCAGGAACCCTACCACAAGGATTAAGAACTCGGTATTGGAGGTCGGCTCAGCCAAGGTATCAAGTATTGACCGATACCAACCAATACATATCAGTATCTGACTTGGTATCGGCCGATACGGAATGGGTATAGGCCGATATCTCTATTTTTATTTATTTATTTATTATTTTTTAAAAGGGGCAGCGATACGTATCAGTATCGGCTGATTCATATCGATCCTCCAGACTGATACCCGGTACTGATACCCGAGTTGCCACCTTAGACTCAGCCATGATTGGAGATGAGACTACTAAGATACGACTCTACCAATTCATTGTGATCCTCCTTCCAAACCAATGGCTGAACCTAGTTGTATGAAACATGTACCAGCCTCCACCAATGCAAAGTTTAGTCAGGTAAGTCACAATGACTCATCCGATAATCTAAACAGTCCAAGTAGCTGCCCATGATTGGAACATATCTCGGTTAAAGAATCACATTGATAAATCCATTGGATATTGTCCGATCAATGATCGTCAACATTAGCTGTTAAAAAAATAAGAACAATAGCGAATAATATAGAGCACAGATTTGGACACACCATGATAGCCATTCACGGGATCATCACATAGACTGAATACGATGAGAAAAATAGTGCCACGTGCCCAAAAATGAGTAGTACACTTTCAATGGTGTACTAGCACAACATCCTATATAAACTAGCATTTAAAAAGTACAGTTTGTGTACAGCGTCTCAGAGCGAAACGCGGATAAGTCATGTCTTGCTAAGCCCCAAGACGCGCAACGCATCGCCCAAGACGTCTCGCCTCGGGCAAAATTTAAAACCGTGGTTGTCGTGCACTCAGTAAAGTGATTAGGGACCGACACCCAGGAGTAAATACTGTCCCAAATTCCCTTACCAATCTCCAAGGTGCTAATCTTTCCAGAGAATATTCAGGAATTCATTTCAGTCCAGACCACCCTTTTACTCCAAACCCACCAAAACTATGCAACAGATACAAATTTTCATAGCATTTCATTTACTCCAATAGGTAAGTAAATCTTTAGCATAACATGGCATGCAGTTTCATATCCCATATTTCATTCACATAGAATTCCAAACCTCCTTAGCAAACGGGCAATGGAGCAGCAGATGTTCCACCTGTTTCTATAGGTGGTTACATGTAATGCACTTGTTTGGGATATTCAACCCACGTTTTCAAAAATTATCCACTGTCAAGATTGTGCCCCAGGCTGCACACAAATTGGAAAACTACTTCTGAGGGAGCCAAGCTGTTCCATATGCCCGTCCAGTGTTCCAATCAAGGCTAAGAGATTCTCCTAAACACATTTTATTATTAAATATAAAAAATCCCGCACTCTATATTCTCTCAATCGGACCTTAACTTTTTTTTTCTTTGGTACGGGCCACATACCAACCTCTCTTTTATACAGAGGGTTTTCTATTTCTATAGTAACTCTAATGCAAGAGGAATCCAAAGTGGAAACTAGCTAGAAGAGATTTCCTAGCCCTAGAAACTCTAAATCCTGATGAAAAGATTTCTACCTCAACAATGATTCTTAACAGTCCACTCTCTTTCACTTTCAGAAATATTATATCAGCAGAATTTTATTGTTGTGGAACCTTTTACACGATAGAAAAGAAAAAGAGAAAACACTAATTCCTCATGCTTTCAACTAATTTTACAGTATGCAAAGCAGAAACTTAGTTAATCTGTAGGTCAGTTGGTGAAGAATTCAAAGCATTGCCAATAGAAGTCAAATCCCCTACAAAACTATTAAAGAATCGATAAGTAGTTGCACTTTGGTGAGGGGGTTTTGGATGTAAGTGCAATACATGCTTCAATTAAACCATATTACTCAACTTGCTGAAATTTCAGGTCGAGTCGAGCTTTGCTAGAATGATGCAACCATGGTTCATAAACTACTACTATATATAAATTATCAAGTATATCTGTAGAATGAGGTTTTAGATATCCTACCCTTAAAAAAAGTATTAAACTAGCCTATTTTACCAACATATCTTACCTTTTTTTGTGTATGTATGTATTGCAAATTTTCTCTCTTAAAATTATTTTTATATTTTTATAGAATATATATTTTTAAATATTTACTAAATTATAGATTCGGTCCGAGAAGATATATTTTTGAGTAAATCGATCCAACTGACTTTCGAGTCAAGTTTAAGGGTTTTTGAACCATGCTAATAGCAATTAAACAAAAAAGCAAAGCTGGGTATATATAATGAGAATCAACCTGATGACCATGGCATAATCCAAGCTTAAATTGACCAATTGTAAGAGTCTTGGTCTCCGGATAGCGTGTGTCCTCGTCATATTCACCTCGAGTAATATGCATGTCGGGGCAAAGACTCTTCAAGTAATCATGAACTTCCTGTGTATACCAAACCCCATAAAATCATTAAAACACATAAACCACAATGTTGAGATGGGAACAAGAAATAAAATATTAACATGGCGATTTTATCGCTTTTTTTGTCGTATAGGTTTCATGACTTTCATCATCATCATCATCGCCTTGTCCCATCTATTTGGTCAACTGGTATTAGGGTAAAACTATCTTGATACCAAGGACCAGGTAACTTACCTGGTCCCACGTTAGTTTGTTGCCACGTGACACCCAATCATATGATCGGGTGCCACATACACGAGCAGCTCAATGATCATAACATATTGTGCAGTCAATAAAGTCAACTGCACTGAAAATAAACAGTAAAAGCACATTTGATTTTACTGTTCATTTTCCACGCGATTGACACCACTGACCATACAGTTATATATATATATATATATTAATATTTTAATTTTTTACAATTTATGAGCACCAAGCCGCTTCTTTACGTGGAACCCGATCATGTAATTGGGTGCCAAATGTCAGCAAACTAACGTAGGACCAGATAAGTTACCTGGCACTTGGTACTAGGGTACCTTTACCCCTGGTCTTTGCTTGAAATAATAAAAAAATGAAATTTAGTTCTCCAATCAGCCATTTACATTTATTCGCTTAACACTTAGTCCTAAAGTGCATCTATAGCTATTGAAAAAAGGAACATAACCCAAGGGAGATCATCTCCCTTATGCTAATAGCATTCTGAATCGTAAAAGAGAAACATAAACAGATTAGCCATATTTTTTAATACTTGGTGACAAATAGAGATGCAAATTCAGTGTAGGGAGTACCAAACCGAAATCGATTTTTTTGGTTTTCGGGGGTCGGTTCACTATACACCGATTCCGAACCGAAATGAAATTGGTTCTGTTTTCGGTGCACCAAATTTCAAACTTCCACAACCTAAACCGAAATATTTCGGTTTTTTCGGTTCAGTTTTGGTTTATTTTTTTATTTTTTTTAAGTATTTTTTCGAATTTTCAGTTTTATTTTTTATTTTTTTCGGTTTTCTCATCATACCCTTTCGATTTTTGGTTTTTTCCACTCAAAACAGAACCGGAATCGATTCAGTTCGGGCTGGTTCAGACCGGTTCGGTTTCAGTTTTCGTGTCAAAACTTGCATCCCTAATGACAAAACACCCAAAGACTTGAACCTTGTTGAGTCGAATTTCATTGCAATTGTGAATGTATGAAAATGACTAGCAACATAGTGTAAATTCCAACCAAACATGATATCCTGCAAAGAGAAATCATTCGACTAAACAAGGATGCTAATGGAAAAAAACACGTATGAGAAAAATAAGTACTTAAAAATGGTTTTGTTAAGGGATTTGCAACTTATGGATTTCTATATTGAGAAAGCATTTGAAGATAACGAGTAAAAAAATAAAGAGCAGATAATTATATAAGGCAAACCAATGCAAAGAGGGAATTGGGCCCAATAAATTAAACTCAACCAAGACTCATATGTATTGGCCATGTGAAGCAGTATCCTTTTTTTTTCTTTCTTTTGATCGGTAACAAAAATTCGCAGTATGAACCAGTATCAGGAGTAGCGGATAACCAATAGGGAATTGGGCCACTACCTATAAATACACCAATATTGATCAAATTGCCAATATTATTGGTATAATTTTTTTAATATATGATTGACTTATTTTGAAATAAGTTCTTAATAGCTTTTGGACTCTCCAATTAAAATTTAATAATTTAATTTTTTAATGTGAAAGTTCAAACATCCAGGACGTTTGGTAAGGACTTCATGTTGATTTGACATAAACTGAATATTTGAAGATCTTGGGCATTTATGCAAAACCTCTAGCATTTTCAGAGTTTTTGGCATTTATGCATATGTTCATGCTCCATTTTCCGGTTCTCGTTTATTTTAATAAATGTAGTGATTTTTAGGTTGATTAAATAGGATATATTAAGCAAAAAACAAGTTGGAAAAGGCAAAGTTGTTGTTAGCCATAGAGTCATAGTTAAATACCTATGTTGTATCTTTATCAAAGTAATATACCATTCATGAATCATAATTAATGACTCACCAATTCATTATCATGCTCATGCTCAAGCACTCTTCATAACTTTATTTACTTCGGTCAATGTACTCAATATACAAGCAAATTACTATTGAATTATTAATTAAAGCTCATTATATGGATTATTTATGCATAAAGATTAGAACTACCTAATTATATGTGTATTCATAAAGGTATCATAGTTATATTAGGAATAAATTTTATATCTTTTCAGTTTTTTTCAAAATATTTTGAAAAAGGAAAATTCTAGTCATAGTCCTATGATCAATAAGTAGCGGTAATAATCTAATTCCAATCATATCCAAACCAGAGAGGTGGCTATTATGGCCACAAATACCGAGTTTTTAAACCTTTTTTGGGACCACTCAACTGGAAGGTGAACTGTGATACAATCTTGAGGGCACAAGTTCAATACAACTTACCTACTAAAAAGCAATAGAGTAGAGGATATTGTATCTCCTATAAAAATAAAAATAAAAAGATACACGGAGAAGGAAAGTTGCGGCAGTAATGCGTAGGCTTCGAGCCTATGCATTCCTGCATCAAAAATCTTTCCAAAAGCTCATTGCAATTTGGACATTAGCAAATTCTTCTTCATCATCATTCTTACCAAATTGGAGCAATATAAGACAAACAGTAAACATTTTCTTTACACTAAATGGCTTGTGTGAGAAAAGGTCAAATATTTTAGATTATACAGAAATCCTACAAATTCTTTAAAATATATCTATGCATTAGTAGAAAAAATCTTCCATTTAGGGTACCGCTCTTGCTCTCAAGACTCAAATTGCTCATAGCACCAACCAAAGTTTTAAATCTTAGCCACAAATATGTATTGGTTGAAGACCTGGCCAAAAATAATACTTAAAGGTATCAAGTATCCCTAGTTATCGGCCGTTATCTGTTGGTATTGGCAGGTAGGTAGGTAGGTAAGGTTATGGATAGAGCATAGCACTTCAGCATGCTTGATGGCTTTAAGGTCGGGCCGAGGAGCCCACTAGTTACACATCTACAATATGTTGATGGCACCATGTCGTTTTGTGGTGCATTGATGGAGGAAGTTAGTAATTTGAAAGTTGTTTCATGATGTTCTAAGGTGATTTCGAGATGAAAAGTGAATATTGCAATGAGGTTGCTTCTTGACATTAAGATTGATGGTGAAGTCTATGTGAGTTTGCAGAAAATGTTGGATCTCGATTGGGAAACTTGCCTTCAACTAATCTTTTGCTTTCTTACATTACGTGGGAGTAAAGCAACCGAAAAAGCTTCGGCATCAGATCATAGAAAATTTTGAGAAGAAGTAAGCGATTTCGAAGTATTTGATACTAATATGGGATCAGTTACTGCTCATCTCAAGGTCAATAAATCAAAGCAATGATTTGAATTCTTAGTCAAACTCCCAGAATATCTAGACTATCTAAGGCGCAATTGTTAGGAGGCCACATCACCCCCATCAAATGTATCCTCTCAAATATAAAGGTTTATTTCATAGTTATATTCCAATGCTCGACAAATGTGATGAAGAAATTGGAAAAACTAGAAAGAAAATTTGTATAGAATAGATGAGACAAAAAATAGATATTTAATTTGAACTATAGTTTGGTTATCTAAAAGAGATGATTCTTTGGCAATTTGGTGAATAGGGGGAACTCACTTTGGATAACGGTTGTAAGAAGCAAATACGGGTCTAAGATTGGGAGGAAGAAATTGAGTATAAGGCTGCCAGGGAGAAGTACGTCATGTTGAGGAGTTTTGCGAATGTGTTAGGTTTAGAGTGGGGAAATCAGAGTTGTGTCAAGTTTTGGGATGATCTTTGGTAGGTGGAGGTACCATATTTTATAGAGTTTAGTGTGTTATATATGCTAACCACGTCAAAAGAGAGTTTGATACTACGTCATGAAGAAAGTGCTGGTGTTTTCTCTTGGATGATAGGTTGCATTGAAACTTAAGAGATGGGGACTTGAGTTTTTTCATCTTTTGGCCAGACTAAGGTATGTATAGGTGCCGAAAGAATAAAAAAATAGAGAATGGGTATACAGTTTCTAGTGGTCAAATCTTTTTACTCTTTTCATTGTCAGAAACCTATCATCGATGCTCCTTGGACAAAATTTATGAATATCTCATCTCCTACTAATATTCTTGCTTCTTGTTGGATGACTTCTTGGAACCAAGGTTTTAAATCTCAGTATTGGACAACATATCGGCATCCCTTTCTAGAGACGTATTGGTCAATATTAGGTTCGGAAATCAAAAAACAATATAAAAAGAAATACGTCAAATTACTAATACATACAATCGATACGTACCAATACTTTTAGATCTAAGTTGATACCTAAGGATACCAATGCATTTATGTGTATTAGTATTGGCTTGGCCAGAAACTAATACATATTGGAAGGGTGGATAAGAGTATGAATTCCACTTTCATCACGCTCATCCCAAAAGTTGACGGGGCTGAGAACATTACAGATCAGTTTGTTGGGGTGCACCTACAGAATAGTGTCCAAAGTTCTTGCTAATAGACTCAGGAAAGTGATTGGGAGTCTCATCTCTAACCGGCAAGGAGCATTCATCCCGAGAAGGCAGCTTCTGGATGTTGCTGTCACTGCACATGAAGCTTTGGATTCGGTCCATAAGCAAAGGGAGCAAGGGTTGGTGTTTAAAATAGATATGGAAAAGACATATGACCTTGTTGACTTGGATTTCTTGCAGTATATGATGGACAGAGGAAAGTGGAGGAGATGGATGAAGGGCTGTTACACATCCGCAATATTTTTTTTTCTCTTTAATGGAAAGCCCAAGTGTTATTTTAGAAGTTCTCATTGTCTTAGACAAGGTTGTCCCCTATGCTCTTCAACATTGTTGGGGAGGCTCTTCACAAGCTGCTACAAAGGGGAGCCCATCTCAATTTGTTCTCGGGTTTTAAGGTGGTAGCCAGTGGTCTTGTGGTTTTTCATCTTCAGTATGCGGATGACACCATTATCTTCTGCGGGGCAAGTGATAGCGAGGTATAGGTCATCACAAATATTCTAAGGTTGTGTTTGGTATAGCACTCTTCTGGCTCCCTACCAGAGCAGGGTTTACCTTCTTTAGATCATTTCACTTTGCTAATTCTCTCCTACCTGCTTTAGCTGGTCCCCCTTCTCCTTGCTAACTCCCAGCATAGCGGAATTTACCTGCTCCAGCAGTTCTCCCTTGCTCTCTGCTTACTCTTTGCCAGAGCAGATTTTATTTGCTCTAACAGGGAGGTAGCTGCTAGAGCAGGTATATCCTACTCTGCAGGGAGTTAGCATGGATGAAAAGGGGGGGGGGGGGGCAGCTCTGGCAGGGAGCTGACAAAGAGCTATACCAAACACAGCCTAACTCTCTACAAAGCTGTATCTGGGCAGAGAATTAATCTGCACAAGTCTATTCTGGCCAGTGTTAATGTTAAAATTGGCGAAGTCAACAGGCTGGCGGAGGGGCTTGGGGGTAAAACAGACAAGTTACCAATCTCTTATCTGAGTCTGCCCCTTGGAGTTGGAAATTGTAGGGCCTAAAGATGGAAACGTCGGTGGTTCAACGGTTCCAAAAAATGCTTGCTACATGGAAGAACAAGCTCCTTAGTAATGGTGGGAGGTTGACATTGATCAAATCCACCTTTCCCAGTTTACCGGTGTTCTTCATGTCAGTGTTTACGACCCCTGTGAAGATTATTAAACACTTGAAGAAAATCGTTAGAGACTTGGGCAGAGGTGGGGGGGGGGACAAAAAACTTCACCTCTTAGATTGGGAGGCTTGCTGCAGAGAAAAAAATCTCGGTGGCCTAGGTATTAGAAGGCTTCAAAGCGCTCCTTGGACAATGGCTTTAGAGACTTGGGGATGAGAAGGAAAGAGACAAACTGTGGTGGCAAGTTGTTGCCTCCAAATACGGCCTTCTCAATGATAGCTGGAATATTCCTAACACTGGAGTTCAGGGATCGGCTTGGTGGAAAGGGGTTAAAGCCAATATCAATGATTTTCAGGCCTGCCTCAGATTTCAGTTGGGAGACGGAAAAAAATCAGCTTTTGGAGGGACAAGTCTCCCACTCCTGTGAAGATTATCAAACGCTTAGAGAAAATCGTTAGAGACTTGGGAAGAGGTGTGTGTGTGCTGGGGGGGGGGGGGGGGGGGGGGGGGAACAAAAAATTTCACCTCTTGAATTGGGAGGTTTGCTGCAGTGAAAAAAATCTCGGTGGCCTAGGTATTAGAAGGCTTCAAAGCGCTCCTTCGAAAATGGCTCTGGAGACTTGGGGATGAGAAGGCAAGAGACAAACTGTGGTGGCAAGTTGTTGCCTCCAAATACGGCCTCCTCAATGATAGCTGGAATATTGCTAACACTGGCAATCAGGGATTGGCTTGGTGGAAAGGGGTTAAAGCTAATATCAATGACTTTCAGGCCTGCCTCAGATTTCAGAGGGGAGATGGGAAAAAAATCAGCTTTTGGAGGGACAAGTCCGGGAGACAGGGCTCTTAATCTGGCTTTCCCTAGGATCTTCCACATTGCTTCAAGACAGAATGGGCACATCGAAGATCTGGTTGAATGGAGGAAAGGGGGAGCCACTTGGAACATTACCAATAGAAGAGCTCCTAAGGATGAAGAACTGGAGGAGTTCCTTAGCCTGTTCAGATTACTCCACTCTATGGCTCCTTCTACGATCAATAGGGACTGCCGTGTTTGGGATATGACTTCCAAAGGGATCTACACTGTCAAATCTTTTTATAACTTATTACACAGGGCTGGGCAGCACCATGCTAGGGGGTCTTCATGGACCAAGTTCTGGAGTTTTAAAATTCCCCTGAAGATTAAATTTTTCAGTTGGACTGTTGCATGGGGCAGGATACTTACCGGAGAACAGCTCATTCGAAGAGGGGTTAGCACTCGCAATAGGTGCCTCCTATGTATGTCAGGGAAGGAATCTGTGGATCACACTTTGCTTCATTGTCCTTTTACTTCGGCCATTTAGGGTACCATTATTAGAATTTTTAATATTGACTGGGTCCAGCCGAGATTGGTAAGCCACCTGTTCGAGATTTGAGATGGAGTTAGTCTCTCCATTACAAAAGAGGAACTATGGCCGGTCACGAGTTATGTTGTGCTCTGGGTGATTTGGTTAGAAAGGAACAGCAGGGTTTTCAGAAGGGGCAGACCATATAAGTTTGTCATAAAGAATGCTAGGGATTAGCTAGTGAGCTGGTGTGTTATGGGGCACAATGATTCAGCTGAGGGGCAGGTCAACTTTCTTGCTGAATGGGACAGTTTTCTTCCACATTTGTAGCCGCTCAGCTTCTCTTCTGGATGGGGTATCCTCTGTCTTGGCTGCTCTGAAAGCCGGGGGTTTCGTTTTGAGAGGTTAGGCATTTTGAGTGCCTTTTTCTTCTTTCTTGCTTTTGGGTAGTGCTACTACCCGCTAAGTTATGTACTCTTTCCTTTGCCTTGTTAATGCATTTTTTGTTACCGATTAAAAAAAAACAAATAAAAAAAAATAATTAAAAACCCTTCAATGTTTGGGTTTCTCCTTGAAAATTTTGGGCACTATATATTGAGATAACAATAAGTAAGCCGATTTGAGGATCTATTAGTGATCAAGGATGTGTCAACTTTCTTGGCAGTCTATTCAGTGGCGGACGAAATAAGGGGCAAGCGGGGGCAGTCACCCTTGTTGACTCTTTAGAATTATCTTTTTAAGGAAAAAAAATTTAAATCTTTTTAAGTTATCGAGACTCTTTGCAAAAGAATTAGTCTCTCTCTCTCCCTCCCTCCCTCTCAAGATCCTCATGGCTTACCCTTCTCCACTCTCCCTCGAATCAAAATCTAATGGTAGGCTTGTGACTAAAAATGAACTCCATCGTCTCATTCAAAGCAGTCAACAGTTGAAGAGGAAGAATCTTGGGTTGTAAATAAAGGTACCCATTATTATATCGCATTACAAGCAGTTTTCTAAACAAAATTTCAAATTCATAATAAAAAAAATTCTGTGGGAATTTAGAGATTTTGTGGAATTTATGGTACAATTACCTTGCCTAGAGAGAATTCGTCATCGGAAAGATGGTTCTGTCAGGGACGACGTTTAAGGAAGAAGAAGGCTGAGTTGGCGATGATGATGGGGTTGAGGCGAGAGGTGGTTGAGGAAGCTGAAGGAGGTTTTGGAGGTGGAAGGTAGTGATGTTGTTGTTGGTCTTGAAGAAGGCCAATTTACAGAGAGGACGTACCTGTGAATGCCCAATGCGCTACCACATTGTGATGCTGCTGCTTTTCTCATAGCCATAGCCATAGCCATGCCCTCCCTCCCTCTGGAAGTACTTATATTATTATTTTTGCTTAGAAAAAAATATAAATTGATGGGTTTATTTAATGGGTTATCATATGGATTGATTAATTTTGATGAATGTAGTGCTGAATTGAAATTATTGATGATGAAAAGGATGAATTTAAAAAATATATATATACTTTTTAAGTTAATTTTGAGGTTATATCTATAACTTACTGGATAGAATAATAAATAATATTGTTGATAATGAAGAATTTGTGTGGAATCAGAGATGAGTTTGGCTTTTAATGATATTGATGATGAAATCTAAACTTCTTTTCTAAATTTTCCCCATTTTTTGGTAATTTTTATGATTTTTTGGGGATTAAGTAAGACTTGTTTATGAGGGTTTCTGGCATCGAAATACCGACTGGCGGCAGGGTTGGGTCTCTATAAGTTGGGATTTGTTTGATTCAGATTAAAGAGTCGCATGCCTAAACCTATACAGAATCATAGTGTAAATTGAAATATGGAGTTTGAGCCTTCACAATCTCAAGTTTTAATGGATGTTTTGAATGGGTTTTATTAAGATGTATGCTCATAAGATGCTTGGTTTAATGCTACAAAGAAATAAAAGTGATAATATTTGATTTTATGCTAATAATTATATAGTTTATATTTACATTTGTCAATTTATTTGATAAATTTCATATGTGTAATGTTTATATGAGAAATTGATGAGTACAATAGCTGATTTTTATGGAAATTTAAGTGATAATACTTGATTTTATGCTAACAATCATATAGTTTATATTTATATGTCATTTTATTTGATAAATTTCATATGTTTAATATTTATATGAGAAATTGATGAGTATAATAGCTGATTTTGATGGCTTTATGATATGATTTTATGGTAATTGATGGGACTTTTAGTTTTATATTTCACCCCACTGGAAGAAAATCCTGGGTCTGTCTCTGAGTCTATTTGTAGCTCTTTTATCATTAGTAAATTCCCATCATTCATAAAAAGTTCAACAATAATGAAAAGCAATAGCAAAGAACATGTACCTTGATACATAAATTTCCAGTACATATGATGTGTTGAATTTTCCCCGGGACAAGCATAGACTTGAATTTTGCAGGCAGATCAGGTGCCCTGTGAGGAATATGAAGATCTCCTAGGGCTAGAACTAACACCATTCTTCTTAAATATTCAAACTCAGATCAAACTCCAAACATCATTAAAATCTGTAGAGAAAAAAAAAAATTGAAAAATAAAAAAGACAAAAATTGGTGCTCTTAGTTATGAACTAAAGCTACAAACACAGGGATACCTAAACAACGATCAAAAAAGTTGCCACTTGGTATGAATTGTTCCACTTTTTTGATGAAATCTTTTGCTACCAATAAATATATATATATATATATATATATATATATATATATATATATATATATATATATATATATATATATATATTAAAAAGCCACTTAGTTAGCTACACAAACGCTGGCACAAAATCCTGATCCTTAAATTCTAAAGATCCCCTCGAACTTCAACCATCGTCAAAACGACGAACAACATGAATACTTTTTTATCGAAATAGTTCCATAATTTCAGGCTCGAGGCCCTAGAAAATAGGGAAGCAATTTCTCTCTATCAGTTACATTCAAAAGGAGAAGGAAATTGCTTGGGCAATTAGTGTGGGCCAAAATGAATTAGAATTAAGAGAATTTTTATGAAGAGCTTTAGACAATATATGAGGAATGGGAATTACCTTGTTGCATAGTGTTAGTGTTTCACATAATAGCCACACTATAGACAATTGAAGACTCTTTTATGCCACATAGGATTAAGCGTCAGAAGATATTTTTTACTTTTGTAACCATATTGGTATAAAGTATAATGAATGGCTATGAGGACATCATCTCCTACAATGGAGTAAGGGTTATTTTCTTCTCTGCTAGTCTTTGTGTTCATGGTAGTTTACATAGTATCAAAGCAGGTACCACAGAGATGTAGAGAGTCACGTCCCACATGAGGGGGCGTGAATGATAGTCCCACATTGCCTGTGGGCTGGAAGCCTTGGGCTATATATAACATGGGCAATCCTCACCTTATAAGCCAGTTTTGTGAGGTTGAGTTAGGCTCATGAGATTCAATATGGTATCAGAGCGACTTTTGAGCCATTAACGCTTCTTTTATTTTATTTTTTGCTCAAGCCTTCACAAGCTGAGCTCCCTTCAATCCGAATCTCCATGGCTATCCCATCAAACCTCAAGTTTCGCATCTCAAATATCACTTCCCTTGTTACTGTCTGCCTAGATTGGGAAAACTACCGGACTTGGAAGGCGCAGGTCCGCCAAATCTTCAAAGCAAATGGGTTTCTCGGGTATCTTGACGGGTCGGATTCTTGCCCCGATCAAGAGATCGTAGGAGTGGACGGAACGAGCTCTCCCAACCCCAAATTTGAAGAATGGATGGTCTTAGATCAACATCTGGTCTCTGCTCTCAACTCCACCATCAGCACTTCTGTTTTACCTCATGTTCAAGAGCTTGAACATTGTGCTCAGATCTGGTCTGCTCTACAGCATCGTCTCATGAGCACCTCTAGATCTCATATCATTAAGTTAAAAAATGAGCTCTCCAACATAAGGGGTCTCTCACCATGAACAAGAAGCTAGAAGTTGCCAAGAGAAGGTCGATGATCTGGCCACTGCTGGTGTTAAGCTCGATGATGAGGATCTTGTGCTTCATATCCTAAATGGTCTTCCTCGTGACTATTCTTCATTCAAAACCTCCATTTGCACTCGCCCATCGCCGATCTCTATGGATGAACTAATTTCTCTTCTCAGAGACGAAGAAACAAATCTAGCGACCGAAGCCGCACGTGAAAAGGCTGCATCTGTCGTAGCAACTCAAGAAGTCTCCTCTACATTCAATACTACCTGTGGCCGAGGTAGATCTAGTCGACACCAATTTTCTAGGGGCGTGGCTCATTCGCTCAGTCAAACTACAACAGCCCGTCCATTTCATATCAGCGGCCTCAAAACTCCCCAAATACTCAATTCAAGACCAACCGTGGTCGTTCTTGCTCATATGGTGGGTGTGGCTCTCAATACTCAATGCCTCCAATCCTTACAGCGATTGGAAAATGCCGGTTGATCATGTTCCATACTGCCAAATCTGTGGAAGACAACCATGAAGCCTCTAATTGCTAGTACCAGCTCGATTTGAACTACCAAGGTCAATCCTCTCACCCTCGCAATCAAGCTTACCTCGCATCCCATTCTCGCCCACCTAATGAAAATTGGTACGTGGATTTCGGCGCCAGCAAGCACATCGCATCTGATCTTTCATCTCTCTCCATCCATTCCCCTTATCGTGGCTCGGATCATGTCATTGTGGGCAATGGTAAATCTCTTCAAATTGCTCATGTTGGTTCAGGTTCTACCTCTACAACTCACAAACAAATTTCCCTTCATAATGTTTTACATGTTCCGAATATCTCCAAAAACCTATTGTTTGTGCATAAACTTGCATTTGATAAACAATTGTGTTTTAAATTTTGATGTCGATGGGTTCGTGATCCAAGACAAGAAAACGATGCGGACTTTCATCTAGGGTCGCAGCAGCAAGGGCCTTTACCCTCTTCGCCCTCTATCTGTCGATGCTTCCTCGAATTCGGCCTTCGTTACGCAACACATCACCAACACTCCATGGCACAATCGGCTTGGCCACCCCTCACAACAAGTTTTATCCATTTTGTCTAGGAATTATAGTTTACCATTTTCTGTTGTTCAATCTTTTAATTGTGCACACTATAATGTGACTAAAAGCCACAAGTTACCTTTTAGCAATTCTACAAGCGATGTATGTATTTGCACCTTTAGAATTAATTCATACCGACGTTGGGTCCATCTCCAATTCTGTCGTTTCGCGGTTTTCGTACTATCCTGTTTTCATTGATGATTATTCATGATTTTGTCGGTTGCATGTTTTAATAAAAAAACCTGATGCGTTTGTTCAATTTCAAACACTTGTTGAAAATCAGTTTTGTCGCAAAATAAAGATATTCCGCAGCGACAATGGTGGTGAATTTGTGAATAACAAAATGGCTTCTAGACTTCATACCTGTGGCATAATTCATCAGCGGTCTTATCCCCATATACCCGAGCCAAATGGGGTCACTGAGAGGAAGCATCGTCACCTCATAGAAACCACCATCACCCTTCTTCACACTGCCTTCATTCCACACACATACTGGTTAGATGCATTATTAACCTCTGTTTTTATCATTAATTGTCTACCAAGTAAAACTATTGCCAATCTCACACCATATGAAAAATTATTCCATACACCCCCTGATTTCACAATTCTTAAAGCATTTGGTTGTTGCTGCTATCCATGGATGAGACCGTACAGTTCTCACAAATTGGAACCGCGATCTTGACTATGCACATTATTAGGTTACTCCTCGGACCATAAAGGTTATCAATGTCTTGATATGGGCATGGGTCAAGTCATAATCTCACGACATGTTCGATTTGTTGAACATTAATTTCCCTTCCACAAACAAACTCCTAAGCCCACACCCTTAGCACCACACCATTCTCTACCCAAACTATTTGTCCCATACACCCCACCTAACATCCAATAAAAACCCATTACATCCATTACCCACTCCAAGCCCTACGTCACTTGAACCCACACTCACCCATCCCACATGTACTCCCCCAATCACATCCTATGTTCCTCTCACCACCTCCCTTCAGAGTACCCAAAGTATCCCAGTACAAATAAATTCCCATGATTCTCTCCACTCATGCCCATTACCTACACTGACCCATCCATTACCCAGCTCACCTGAGACTACATGCCCACCTGCTCAATCTCCTAACTCTCTCCATCCCTCCATGCCCGACACCAATATACACCCCATGGCTACTTGATCCAAAATCAGGCACTCAAAACCAAAGAAAATTGTTAGCCTCCACACCTCCACTCAACCTGATCCCCTCCAATATGAGTCGTCATCATTTACAAAGGTAACAAACACCCTCATTGGAGAACAACAATGTCGACTGAATTTCATGCACTTCAAACACAAGGCACATGGTCCCTCATTTTGGCACCCTCTCACCGATATATTATCGGCTGCAAATGGATATATAAGATCAAGAGGAACTCCGATGGCTCAGTGGCCCGATATAAGGCGCGATTAGTTACAAAAGGATTCAACCAAGAGTATGGTATTGATTATAAGGAGACTTTCAGTCCGGTTGTGAAGCAACCAACAATCCGCATAGTTCTCTCCTTAGCGCTCCACTACAATTGGACCATTAGACAACTTGACGTGTCTAACACGTTCTTACATGGCAAATTGACAAGGTTGTCTACATGTGCCAACCACAAGGGTTCATGGATCCGAACTACCCATCTCATGTGTGCAAGCTACGGAAAGCGATCTATAAGCAAGCCCCAAACAATGGTATGCCCTGTTTTCTCATTCCTTTGCTGTCGCCACTCCATCATGAGTGTTGCAAACAATTCTCTATTTGTGCTACGTCATAACCGGGATATTACCATAGTTCTTGTCTACGTTAACGACATCTTAGTCACTGGAAACAACGGCAAACAAGTTCAACTTCTTATTGATGATATGAGTAAGGTGTTTAGTATGAAAGATCTGGGCACCCTGAGTTACTTCTTAGGCATAGAAGTCATTAAAACTCCACATGGCACATTCTTATCCTACGCCAAATATGCCGAAGAGCTCTTGCACACGGCAGCCATGGATGGCTGCAAACCATATTCGTCACCTATATCGCTCGAGTCGTCCAAGTCCGGCAGTGATGATGAACCCTATAGTGATCTTAGTCTCTACCGGAGTATTGTCGGCAGCCTGCAATATTTAACAATTACCAGGCCAGATTTGTCCTTTGCCGTCAATATTGTGTGCCAACATATGCGCAAACCTTTAAATAAGCAATACAATGCGGTTAAAAGAATTCTTAGATTCATCCGTAGTACCCTTCATCATGGCATCCAGTTCACATATGGTCCATTAAATCTAAGTGCCTATTCGGATGCCGATTGGGCAAGAGACACCACTGATCAGCGATCATTGTATCTTCTTGGGCCCGAAACTCATTTCTTGGTGTGCCAAGAAGCAACCCATGGTATCTCACTCCTCCACTAAGGCTGAATATCGTGCACTTGCCCATCCTGCTGCTGATTTATCATGGGTCTGCTACGTGATCTCCATGTCCTTACTTCTCGGACAGCTACGCTATGGTGTGACAACATCTCCGCGATTTCTCTTGCATCCAACCCCATTTTCCATGCGATAACAAAGCATTTAGAGGTGGATTATCACTATATTAGATAGAAGCTCATCAACCGTGAGGTCGAAGTGCGACACATATCAACTTATGATCAAACTGCGGATATCTTAACGCAACGATTCAAAGATTTACAGGGCAAGTTGATGATTTTCAATAACACCATCACCTTGAGGGAGGATGTTAGTGTTTCACATAATAGCCAAACTATAGAGGATTCAAGAGTCTTTTATGCCACATAGGATTAGGCGTCAGAAGATATTTTTTACTTTTGTAACCATATTGGTATAAAGTACAACAAATGGCTATGAATGTTCATGGTAGTTTATACGTAGGAGGGGACTTCAACGCAATTAGAATGACTCCAAACATGCATATTTTTAATGGATGAATGGGGCATGACTAAATGGATAGAGCTATTACCACCCGACTTTTAGGCGACCGGGCACATTTTTTCTAGCAATCCAAATCATTAAAGTGATAGCTCATATATTGAACTAAAGTGAGCCCAAAATATGCATTGGAGAATTTGAACCGTCAATCGATGCACTCTAATAAGATCAGTTGTTCATTTTTTTCTTAATATTCGATAGTAAAGTGAACCTAAATCCTCTCGTAGGCATGATTCTTTGGCTGAGATATTTGCCAATGGCAGGCTGCTAGTTGGACTACTTAGATTGATCAAATATGTCCACCAGACGACCTAAAAGTGAGTGATCACTCATGACTCTATCTGAGTACAACAGAAATTAGCACCCTTTCAGTAATTTAAAAAAAAAAATTACAATAATTTGAATATAGCTTCTCTACTTTTCCTTATAGAATTCTTATGTTGACGGCCAAAATCAAATATGCATTTGAAAAAAAATAGAAAGAGGGAAACTTTTCTTGATAAATTGCACAATAGAAAAATATAAAATAATCATAAACCCTAGATTCTTAGTCAAATTGATTAAAAAAGAAGAATTAAAAAGTCATTTCTATTCACTAACCTAAATATAAAGTATTTTAAGATCAATTTTTAACTCAAAAACATTTTCAAAAAAAAAAAAAAATTTTAATTATAAATAATATAAACACTAAACATGATCCATGCCATCACCTTAAGTTTGTGCCTTTGCTACCCTAGGCGCGGGGTATCTACACACGCGAATCACACACACACTCTACACACTAGATTCTTACATATTTAAAAAAATATAGTTAAAAAAATTATTATTTATAAACCTACATGTTTAAATTGCAGGATAGTGATTCAGAAAAATCTCAAATTTTAAAAATTAAAAAATCATTTTAATTATCAACCTAAGCATAATGGATTATATGATCAATTTTTCATTCACAAACATTTTCAAAATTTAGGAAAAAAAATAATTATAAGTAATATAAACATTAACCATGATCCTGTGAATGACAATCACGAACACACACACACACACACGCTACACCCTAGATTCTTATATATTTAACAAAAACAATAGTTAAAAAAATTATTATTTATATACCTAGATGTTTAAATTGCAGGATAGAGATTTACAAAATATCTCAATTTTTGAATACGAATAAGAACAAATTTAGAGAGAGAGAGAGAGAGAGATCTGACCTTGATCGCCAACTTCAGCTCGCGCAAATCTGGCGGTGGCAGTGATCGATCATCGCTATAAATCCAAACGTCAATGGGGTTTTTAGTTGAGTGGCGAAGTGAAAGGGTTTTTTGAAGCCCTTCGTCAGCGCTTGAAGGAGAGAGATGCTTTTCCTTTGAACTCTCTTAAATAACAAGAGAAAACAGCTTTAATGTCTTATATTAAATGAGTTTGCGTTGGTTGGGTACACGGGCCTTCCAATGCCGGAGGACACGCGGTCACACTGGCGTTCGTGGCCCGGACCGGACCATCCCTACTTGGGCCGGGTTCGGGCTAAGGTGTTGGGTCAATTAATAAGGATGGCAATAGACTGTGTAGCCCAGCCCAACTAATTTTAAGAAGGGTTTGGACCTGACAAAAAGCCCATCTTTCGACTAGCTCTTTAAGCGCAAAATTTAAGTATGACCGGCTTAGGCTTAAGCTCGTAAGACTGTTGGTATCTAATATATATATATATATATATATACACGCCGCACGGCACCCAAATTTTAAAATGGCATCGTCCCCTTAGAGTTTTAGGGAAAAAAACATAGCTTTATTGCCCTCTAAATCACAGGTCGAATATCAAGTTTCACCCGAAAAAAAGGGTACATTATATTTTTTCCAAATTTGACCCAATACCCGACAGTGGAAGGGCATCTTTTTAAAAAAAATTATATTTTAGATGGTACATAATTAACCTTGGGAAACTGAAAGGACTATATTTTTATATTTTTAGACTCTTAAGACTTTTTTGGAAATAGGTTAACTTATTTGTAATATATTAATTTCTCTATTTTTAAAAATATGGAGCATTTTTTTAAAAATCAATAAATAATTTATAAATAAACGGGCTAGGCCGGATTGGGTTTTAGCTTTGGAAGTTTTGTAAAAGACGTGTAGCATTGGGGCCATAAGCCTGCTACGGGATCATTTCGAGTTGAAATCTGCTTGCTCCAAACCCAGTTCATTTCCACCTTTGGGAATAAATAATTGGGCCTAAGCCCGTTCTGATTCAATTATTAAATGGCCTAGGATGGACCTGCTTTTTAGGCTCAACTAAGAACTAGGCCATCCAAGCCGGGTGCTTTAAAGCCCGTTCACCATTAATCAAGTATTTTCTATCATATTCATATCCGACCAGCATACCCGACTTATTAAAAATATATTGACTTTGACCTAACCTGAAATCGACTTGCTAATTGGCTTGGACTTGCACCCATTATCTCATATTAATTTAATTGCACTTTTAGGTTAATACAATATCTGTATATGTCTTATAGCAAACAGGTATGAAGTCAGGTTTGCGGCTAACCTAGACCCGACCAGTTTTTGTAACAAGTTGAGATTTCCGATCCAACCAAACCCGACAGGCCAAGTTTTTTTAACCCAAACTTGGCCTGTAACAGATCGGGTTTGAACAATTGTTAGGTTGGCTTGACCCGTTTTTATCCCTATACGAATTATGTTAAGCCAAAAGATAGTTGATTATTATAAGCACAGTGTTAACTCAGGTATCAGTATTGGATATCAATCCAGGGAGGATCGATACGAGTCGGTCGATACTAAGTTGACTCGGTGAATATTATAATTTTTTAAAAAAAACAAGGAGGTATCATCGGCTGATATGGATTCTATATCGGCTGATACGAGCTATTGGCTGATACGGGTTCATGTCATCCGATACGGGCCCCTATCGACCGATACTGATACCAAAAATCGAATTGATAACCGATACGTATCGACCCGATTTTTAATACCTTGATTATAAGAATGTGTAAGACTGAATGTTGACACTGACCCCTATTAGAGAGGTTGCCTTTTGATCAAATGGAGGTTTCAAGTTTCGTGCAATTTTCGATTGTTGAAACAAGTTGGAGCATTTTTTAGCAATTTTCGCCTTTCAGCTTTTTGGATTTTAGGGCCAATTTTCTTTCTACGCAACCAGTTTCAATTTTCGGCACTCAAAACCAAAACCAAACCAATTTAAAACCGGTTTTGGTATTTTGGTTTTGCATTGGTTTCGGTTCAGTTTCCGATCGGTACTATTCGATTAGGTTCAATCATTTTTTGTTTTATTGGTAAATTTTTCCACACCGATTTTTTTAGGGGTTTTTACAAAACAGTGCCTTGTGTCATTTTTTATCACCAAATAAATGAAACGCCGTCTTTTCTTCCAAAAAAGTCTCACGTACTTGAAACGGATAGCCATATCAACCCACGTAGGACACCAATCATTAAATACCGATCAATTTTAATGAATAATTATAATTCTACTCTTGCCAACAAATTTTCATTTCATTTTTTTGTTTTGACTTTTTTTTGTTAGGCATTCACCCTGTGCCTGGAGAATGTGTAAAAAAAAAAAAATTGACCATTTTTATATTAAAAATTTTAATGGGGCATGTTTTCGTACTTTCCTCTTTGTTTCTTTTTTATAATGCACAACATGACAGTTGTGCGCTTGCATGAACCTTCATGCATGCAAGCGCATTAGCTTGCATGTTATGAACCCTCAATGAGTTCCATGACTCCATACTAGAACTTTATCTAAGAGGTATGCACCGTAAACCGACATGTATAGTGACCAAATATAGGTACAAGAATAAAACAGCTCTGAAAATATACGAAAAAAATAATAATAATAAATTTCAGGTGAAAAGTGGAAAAATTACGAATTAATAGTTATAAAAAATTAAAAATATATATGTTTTGAACCAAACGCAGGTTTGAAATGGAAAAAAATGGTCATATTTTTCAGAAAAAAAGGGGAATATTTAGAAAAATCGTTTTAAACCGGCTATAAAATAAGAGGGATACGGGGAGAGAGAGAGAGAGAGAGAGAATTACTTACTGTAGTTTTAGGTTCTTGGTGCTCGGGTACGTTTTTGAGACGTGTGTGTTATGTGGGATCAACATGTGTACCGTCTAATAAGTGGTCCATAATCTAAAATCTTTAACCTAAAAGATTAGGACGGAATTTGATGCAATGCACTCGAACACCATCTAAAATTAATAGCTATCATGTAAATCTAACATACCATCATTAATATTAGATGGTGTTTGACTGCATTGAGATTTACATGATAGCCATTAATTTTAGATGGTGTTCGAGTGCATTGAGCCGGACGATGGAGATCATTTTTCATTTTGATAAACACCTTGAGATCATGGGCATCAAACCAAGGGTTTAAATATCAGTCATATCCAATACACATCAGCCAATATTTATCATGTTAGGGTCCTCTACCATAGATATACACCCTTCATACTAAATAGGGTCAAATATGAGATCAAAGTAGTCAAATATCGGTCTATATAAGGAGATATCAACAGCTATGCATCCGTAATGAACTGAACATAATACCAAAAATGCCCTTTTGACAAATTTTTTATTATTTTAAAGTTTAAAAGAAAAACTTGAATAACGGCCAATTTAGCAATTACCTATCCAATATATCTGATACGGAATAGCTTGGAACTTGGCCGATATGTCAATACATGTACGTTGGGGCATGGATCAGGCTTCGGATACTTAAACTAGGACTCTAAACTAACTCATAACTCATTTCTGATACAAACTATAATTGTCTCTCTCTCTCTCTCTCCCTCTCTCATGTACATGACTCTTTCTCCTAGACAAAAGCTAATAAATATCTCCTCCTCATTTAAATTTTATAAAATAAAAGGTGAAAAAAATAAAATAAAAATAAAAAATCATACACAAATTTTCGTTAAGCAAGCAGTCTCTCATTAACACATCGTTTTTTCCCCGATTTCAGGTATGTTTATATGTCTTTGTTTTATTTGTCTCTTAATTTGCTTTGATTTATTTTTTACCAATTTTACATTTTATTGATGGCATGAATCTGATCCAAGATTTTGTGTTTTTTTATTCATCCTTAAACGGTTAAATTTCCACATATTTTCGTTAAGCAAGAAGTCTCTTATGAACACATCGTTTTTTCCTGATTTCAGGTATATTTATATGTCTTTGTTTTATTTATGTCTCTTAATTTGCTTTGATTTATTTTTTACCAGTTTTATGTTTTATTGATAACATGAATCTGATCCAAAATTTGATATTTTTTTATTCATCCTAAGACAATTAAATTTTCATTCGGATTAAATGAATGTGGATATTTATTTATATGTGTTATGAGATTAACTGTTAGGAATAATATGTTTTTTATTTTTTATTTATCAATTAGGGATATGGGTTAATTGTTTCACTAAAAAAAATCATATCTTTATATTATTATTTTTGTCTAGCTCTGATGTGGAGGCAATAGTTATAAGCAGAAGAGTTATAAGATATAATTTTGTATCGGATGGCACAAACCGAAACAGATTTATTTTCGCCATGGTTCAATATAAAGGTGTATTTTTATAATCAGAAATCTTTATCCATGACTGTAAATGAGATTGGATTAAGAAATATCATATAAGTTTTTGTTTATTTTGTATTTTGATACAATTATTATTTTTTTCGAACTTGAATCGTCGGATATCCATTCTTTGGCGCCTCGCTTCCCGTACTTGAATTGTTGGATCTTCATTATTCAACCCATCAAAGAGAAAACTAAATCACTACCATTAACACTATTATAAGATGGAGTTTATATACCGTTCGAGAAAAATGATCGGCAAAATATGCACCCCAACCTCCATCTCCAAACAACTCTTTTGTGATCGAGTCACCGAAAAGAATGATCTTGGGTCGCATCTCTTTCTCTCTCTCGACAAATCGACTCAAATCAAATCTTCAATAGATATATTCGATTTCTTCTTCTATTTTTGTCTAGGGGTTTGCTTTCTGTTATATATGACATGCAATCTGCTCTAGGATATGATATGGTTGAAACATATTAAAGGATATCGTAGTAGTTTAATAATTAGAATTTTTAAAATATAAATATATTAATTAAAAATCCTAGGTGAATCCTAGCCATTGAATTTAATTTTAGTTTCAAGGTGCATTTGCACGTGCAGACTAGTATATAAAAAATAGATTTCATATTATTAATTAAATTACTAAAATATATACAAAATTAATAAAATATTTAAAATTAAAAAATAAAATTTTTAAATACATAAAGAGAACTCTTGGTTCGTTGTAAAGAGTTCCCCACAAAATTCATTTTCCATGTGAAATCGTGCTAGAGTGAAATTACTTGCAAAATGCTTCACACCTCATACTAAAGAATTGTAAATATTCCCCTAAAATTCACTGTTTTAGAAAATCCAAACATTATTTGACCATTTTGCCTGCAATATTCAAATTTTACGCCCCCTTCCCCTCGTTAAGTCAAATATTTCCTGTAATCTGAGCAGCGGATCGCAGGGAGTGATGATGGCGAGCTGAAAACTCGAAATATGACCGCTGTTGCTGTAAAAAAGGATTGCATGTAATATTTGATGATTACAGGGAACTGAACTCACCAAAAGAAATAAAAATGATTTTGGAGAATGGGTATGGAAAAGATAAGACTTCTGGAGGAGGATGAGAGTGCTGCTTCTGTCCTATTAACGTAGCTACGAGTCCGAAGGGCTCTGTCTTCTGGAGATGTTCGTCCAAACTCGCTAATAGTTTTCCGTAAGATATGAATCCTTCATCTCGGTTGGAGATGGAAGAAACACCGCGTTTTGGATCGATATATGGATAGAAAACAGACTGCTCAAAGACACCTAAGCTTGCTTCAGTTGCTGAGGTGGCCGACCCTGATCTAGAGGGAAATCTGCGGTAGAATTTCTCTGCGAATAGACTACATATGATTTTCGAGGTTCGGAATTTGGCTAGCCTCCTAGAAACTTTTAACAGTGGGATCTAAACTCAGGTTGGGGGTTGAGGAGAGAGGCTCATACAGAGGGATTATTTTAAAGGCTCCTATTGTGTAAAGAGTTACTATAAATAACCGTGGAAGCCCAAAGTTCCTACGCAGCAGGCGCAATCCTTCTATGGTTAGCTGTGGTAGATAAAGCATTGCCTATGGATCACCTGAAAAGCAAGGGTCTGTAATAAAATAAACTTTAAGGCTTTGAGATGCACACGAACTCTAAGAGCACAGAGAATCGTGCATCTAATAGTCTGCAGACTCTGCACAATGCACGGCCGGGTACCTAATACCAACTCTTAGGAAATTCCTAAAACTCCAATCTCTCTACGGAAGGCTATGCGATGGGGAGATAAAAGGAAGGCTTCCAATGGCCTTAAAGAAGCATAAAAGAATAAGAGATGAATTTATTATGAATTTATTTTCCTGTTGAGTCATAGGAAAAAATCAAGAATCATCAAATATGCTAAAAGAATCGCAGGCTCTCCACCGAAAGGATTCAAGTGTAAAATATGAAGAGTAGAGTGGTGTGAATTTATATATTATTCAATCAGTAAAATTCTAATAGAAAATCATAAAATAGCCACCTCCAGACATAGTGGAGGTTTAGCCTCATGCCTTACAGCCTTAGTAAGACTTGGAACCTATAGGAGTGGGAGCGACAGGACAGGGTGCTCATGTGCCAAAGAAAAGAAAAGGATCTCCAGAAATAGAACACCAGTGAAACCAAAAGTAATTCTCCTAAAATAACCAAGAACAACATGGGTTTATATCTCAAGTACTTTAAGAATCTGAACACGGTTCTAAGTAACGGGGAAATATACAAATAATAAAATAAGAAGCTAAGTGATGAAAAGAGAAGGTGATCCAAAATGGATCGGAGAAAAGCAGCGAGTCTAGTGTGATAACGTATTGAGGCATCTGTCCTAGTCAAATATGCTACTAGTTTTATTTATTATTTATTTTTTTACTATAGATAGATAAATCTGTGTGACTGAGAGCTGAATCTTAGTGGATCATCGTTAGCAAGGCCACTCTGCCACTAAATTCAACTTCACAAATCACACACAAGCAACAGTTACCGATGATCGTCATACTATAACAAAGAACAGTACTACTGAATTCTCTGCTCCAAGTAGAATTTGCTATGAAGTAAACGGCACTAATATGTTTATTAAGGATAAAATTATTTATAAGGATCATTTATTACGTATTAATAAGGATACAACAGGTAAAGGCCACCTGCAAACAAACTTAATCTTTTCTATATTGTGTCGAAATCAAATAGGTAATTGGTGGATCCCATTGTGACCAAGACATCAAGAATATGTACACAGGAATTAAACGGCTCTGAAAGGGGAAATTTTCATAAATTAAAAAATACATATGTGTTGACCAAACACAGAATTTAAATGGAAAAAGGGTTTAAAACGCGTTTTTTGAGAAAAAGGGGAATTTTTCAGAATTCGTTTTGTTTTTAAAATGCAATTTTTCGAGAGAAAAAAGCACATTTTTGGTCACTATGGTGGATCCAATAAAAAGTTGAAAAGATTGTATCTCCATTTTCAATAACATAAACCATCAGGTACCCCAAACAGCCCGCCACAGTTTCCTGTTGACAAAAGACTAATTCGGCATCATCTGTAGAAGTAATAATAAGTCAACTAAGAGTTGTCACCGCTATGAAACCGAACCAGACAAACCCCAAACAGCCCGCCACAGTCTCCTGTTGGAAAAAGATTAATTTGGCATCATCTATAGAAGTAATAATAAGTCAACTAACAGTAGTCACCGCTATGAAACCGAACCAGACAAATTCCAATTATTGTAAACTACAGAAAGGAGATAACAGGTTGACCGGACCAAGGTGTCAAACTCGATATCGGTATCTCTTGGACCGATACGGTATCACCGATACCGTATGTCCGTATCAGCCAATATTTATTTATTTTTTGAAGAAAGCAAAAAAAAGAAAAAAAAGAAAAAAACAAAAGAAATATCGGTCTTTTTGTAATTAATAGCTATTTTAATAATTAATTTGGGAATCAGCCACATCATCGTTATCCTTAACATGAAAAAAAATAAAATATTTAAACGAGCCAATCCTATCAAGAACTTTATCCAATATACTTGCAATTCTCCATGGGAAGCCTTTCTTGAAGCCCATCTAATCACACTGAGTGTCCCCTTCCAAAATGAAATGGTCCATCTCCAAATTACAGTTACAGATGATCCTCAAGAAGGGTTCATTAAACTTTTTTATAATGCCACCCAATATTTTTCTTTTGCAATAAGAAAAATACTCCTTTCTTGCTTGCCTTTCTTATGTTTTGTGTCAGTTCTTCGGTAAATTCATTATGGCTAATCTAGTTAATCTTAAAGCTAACTAAAGTCAAAATAAAGTTAAGTGTCCAAAATAAAACAGTTTATGCAAATAATCCATGTCGCATCAATCTCAAGCCATCGCACGAATTTCAAAAAACTATAATGACTAACTTTCTCTAGAGCCCTCTGATTTCATCGATCCAAAAGGAAAACTCATTCAAAATGACAAAATATATCTAACAATGCCTTATTTTCACATATTAAGAAAACCCATACATTAGTCTATATGGACGGAGTCATCATTATGACATCATAACCTCATTTTTTATGGAACACATGAAATCGTTCTAGCTGTTGAACCTTTTGTTCTAGAGTTGATATTGACCTTCCTGAATTTATTCCAAGTTTACTGGAGTCATTGAATATGCATAGGTTATGTGCTGAGCAAGGTTGACTTATATTGACTGATCTTTTTATCAGTCTTCTTTACATTGATTACATTAAGTGTCATCAATGGTGTTGAGCATGAGAGTGGCCATTCACCTCCTTCTCTATGGTCATTAATCTTTGTTTTCAGGACATGAAACACAAGCACTATAAGACTTACGAGAAATATTAGCCACTCATTTGTTAAAATAATTGTTTGAATTGCCTTCATAACTCTTTTATTCATTTATTTATTTATTTATATATGAATCCTTATCTCTTATATTTCTCCACTGATTTCGTTATCTGTCATCAGAATCCCACAATTTTCCGTTGTTCAACTTCCCCAAGATGCCAAGACAACAAATTTGTTTTGATACCAAAATAATGAAACAAGGAATGAGGTTTGACCTACCAAAGAAATGCTAGAGATGAATAAGAATCTTTGTCAACATTAAGGGAGACCAAGCTTGAAGCAAAAAACTTAATTTTTCTCTTCATTCAGTAATTCTAGAAAACTATGTTACTACAGCTTAAAAAAATTTGAAAAAAATTTCAAAACACAATTTTTATTCGAAACGATAAAAAATGATCAAATTTGAATAACTTAACAAATGATGCTTATATATCTAATCAAAAGACTTGTCGTTGGACTATCCAGAAACAAGTTATTTATTTTCTGGAAAAATTATTAAAAAGGGCTAAATTTCTTAAACATGACATGAAACAAGTAATTTTTTAAGAAACGCCTGAAAATGACTGTTCACCAACAAATACTCCTTTTTATTTACAAGTTCGCAACATGTCTTTAAACAATCCAGTGATGTCCTGTCTTTGAAAATTTGGAGGATGTTTTCGTCATGCAAATTTAGAAGAAGAAATCTGTTAGACTGTCCAATGACTTATAAATCACTCGATTGTTCAGCATCAAATGTCATTTTTCGGCATTTCTTGAAAAATGACTTTGCTTTACTTATTTTTTTTAAATATAGCTCTCTTTTACTAGATTTTCCTTTTGATTGACAACTTTTCCTCTATTTATTAAATTTAAGAAATATAGCTTTCTTTTAATTCCTTCTTTATTGACAATTTTTCATCTATTTATTATTTTTTGAAGAATGACCTGGTTTGGGTCATTTTTAAGAAATGAGATTGACTTTGGTCACCTACATCAATGATAGCCTCATCTTCAAACTTTTAGGTCATGTGGTGCCACATTGTGCACATTTTTGGTCAATCCACTTCGTCCAAGTGGTTAGACATCATGTGAAATTCATTTATCCCACAAAACTTACCCATCAGCAGATCAGCAACATCCAACCAAGCACTTCCTTATAAACACTACTTAGATATGAACGACTTAAAGAGCCAGATCGAATGGCTAAAAGTTAGAACACTCGATGTGTATCACCCAGCAAAACAAGTGCACTTGTGAGCATTTTCTCTGTTGATGTAGGTGATGCCCCATTAACCCTTAAGAACTATAGCCCTCCTATAATAACTTTCCTTTTGTTATTATTTTTTAAAGGATCATTTGTCATTGGACAGCCCAGTGGATTATAAGTAGCTAGATTGTTCAGCGACAAATGTTGTTTTTGGGCATTTCTTAAAAAAGGACCTCTTTTGGGTAATTTTGAAGATATATGTTCCTCTTTTAATTATTTTCACAAAAATTTCTTATGGTAGAACCTTGAACCAAACCTTGAAAGCCCTAACATAATATGATAAATTTAAATGTCCTTGCATAGTTAAAATCCCTCAAGAAAAACTCAATTTTGTCACAATCTCATCGCTAAACTTTGGGCCATATCTTGAAAACCCCAATGAAATTATTTTATAACATACGTAAAAATAGCCATCGAGGGTCTCAGAGAGCTTGCACTTTGGAGCGAATTATAGAACACTTAAAATGGAAAATTGAGCACAAAATTACGCCTCCTAGAAATCCATATTGTAGATGAATGAATCATTCCTAAAATCCTAATAAATAACTATGGTCATGAAAATAACTAGGGAAGCCAGTGGTAGATGAATCAAAACTGATGGGTATATAGGATTCATGTACGCAATTGTTCTACAACATTCTATAAGCCACAGTTCATGATTTTTACACAAATTTTATGGTCATTGTCCTTGTGAAAAATATTTTTTTAATAGAATTGCTTTGACTTCAGAGAACTAGTTTGAATTTATATCGTGAAGAGCAACAATGAAAGTTATTTTCCTATTGAGGCAACTTATGGAGAAGTTCATAAAAAGAAGGAAAAACCTACATATGGTCTTTATTGATTTAGAGAAAGCCTATGATAGAGTGCTGAGGCGGACAATCTTGTGGACACTGAGAAAAAAATAAATCTCAAACTTGTATATTAAGATTATTGAAGACATGTATAAGAGGGCGGTAACTAGTGTACGAACGACGTGTGGAGATCCGAGTGAGTTCCTTATCGGAGTTGGGCTGCATTAAGGACCTTCCTTGAGCCCTTATTTGTTTGCCCTAATTATGGATGCGTTAACCATAGACATACAAAAAACAATCCCTTTGTGCATGTTATTTGCAGATGAAGAAGTATTAATTGTCCAAACAAGGAAAGAAATAAATGATAAGCTGGAATTATGAGAGTGATACCTATAATAGAAAAAATTACAGATTGCGCTTCAGGTGGTTTGGACATATTCATCGCAAGGAGGAAGCAGACCCTATATGAAGAGTTGAGAAGTTACAAGCACAAAGAAGTAGGAGAAGAGGAAAACTAGCAAAGACATGGAGGGAAGCCGTGAGGAAGTATATGAAGGATTGCGATGTTAGCCCTTATCAGAAACAAGAGGAGAAATAGAACTCACAAAGTCGACACCAAATACATGGGATAAGGCTGTGATGATGCTGATGAATAGAATTGCTTTGACTTCCCAGATTTTTTTTTTCATGAATAAACTTCCACCAATATTCAAATTTGAAAGAAAATATCCTCAACATGTTTTGGACTTAGTAATGTTTTATGTAACTTTTATCAAAGTTCACTGGAATAGAAATAGCCATTCAGATTATAAATACGTTGATATAGTTACAAACTTACAATTATCTTAGAAGTCTTATAACTTCAAACTCCGATGGATCATAGATCCACAATCCAAATAAGATATTTCAATATATCAATTGAACATTAGTGAACATGATAGCCTGGAGGAGGATTTAGTTAAAATAAAAAATTATTTAATGTCGCACTACTACAGAGTTCACTGTTTAGGCTCTACTTTATAATCAGATGATGGATTTGAAGAGGACGTCTCAAATAGGATTAGTGCAGGGTGGATGGAATGAACTCAAGCAAGCTAAGTATTATGCGACCAATGAGTTCCACTTAGGTTGCAGGACATTTATTATAAGACGACAATTAGACCTGTTAGATTATATATGGAGCGGGATGTTGGCCTACGAAAAGCGACAAAAAGATAGAGTACATATGGCCGAGATGTGTACATTGAGATGGATGTATGGAGTAACAAGAAATGATAAAATTTGGAACAAGTACATAAAAGGAAATTTGAGAGTAAGACGTATAGAAGGATTGCAAATTTATAGAGAGCTTAGCGTTAATAAAAAACAGGTAGAGAAATAGTTCGCAAAGCCGACCCCAAATAGATGGATAAGGCTGTTATGATGATGATGATGAAGAAGTTGAAGTATACCATTTGAACAGCTATGTACAAGAAACTTGGTCATGAGTCATGATCTGCCAGATTAAATAAATGTAAAGGTTCCAAGAAACTCTTCTATGACCAAATCAATCTAACTGAAATTATACGTTCCCAAAGATATCTAAACAGATTAAAGGTTATGCAGATTGTCAAAAACAATCCAGTGAATGTATGTAATTGAAGCATGATAAAAAATTTGGGACATAGAGTTGTAATATTCGAAATCTTGCAAAGCTTGCAAAACTAAAAATTCAGAGTTAAAGGGGGCCGAAATGTAACTTCTCAAATAAACCAAAAAGGAAAGATGATGATTTACAAATAGATCATGCCGAATTGCCAATAAACAGTTGAGCATGCAAAAAAGAGCAAAGATCATAATCTTTAGGAAAGTCGTTCTCAACATAAAGGTCAAGAAAAGAGCACCCTTTAGTCAAGATAGGCTGCTAACTTCAACTTAGTCTAATGGCTGGAAGCCTGAAACAAGTTGATTCACTTGAATTGCAGACCAAATTAGTAGTTAATTAAATAGGAAAATTTATCGATGAATTAATTTGGAGTAATTGTCATGTAACTTTACTCGACAGAATTAGTCCCAAGGCTTTTGCTCCAATTCCATTTGGCTATGCATATCATAAAGTTTGCCCTCACTTTTTTACTTAGTCAAGCTGAGTAGGCTCACATCACTGTGAATTTATCTAGTATTTACATCAAATTCAATGAGCTATGTCTAACAGAATATAGATTTGTAAATAAATGACCACACACTTTCCTTGTAGCTTTCCAAAGAACTAAAAAAGAAATATTGCAATACAAGCATCCTGCTTGATTGTGATAATTACCACAAAAAATGAGACATGAAATCAAAGTTGCCTAGTTTGTGCATAATATGATCTACATGGCTCACAGTTCATTCCAAATGAAATGAAGATAGAAAAATAATCAAAACTAGCTAACTAGTTCGTAAACTCAGTTCTCTGAGCAACCTTGAGGTTGCAGGTTCAATCCCAGCTTTGCCCGTAAAAAAAAAATTATGTGTGATGGTACAGCTAACTTGATAACTTTTTTTTTATCGGTATAACTTGGTAACTATGTACCAAATCAGTAAATTTACCATGCATTCCACTACCAATTTCACCAAATTAAATAAGAAAGACTACATGTAAGAATGAATATAGATTCCCACAACATTAGAACTACGGAAAAAATAAAAAGTAATCCATTGGAGTAAATGTTAAACAATAAAACAAATAAATAACATCAGATACAACTGTTGATAAAATTATAGTTCATGAATGGAAAAAATAAAAATAAATAAAATAACCACAACAAAATATATGCTAGAAGAAGAAAAAAATATTTTGCAGCCTATTTTCTCACCAAGACAAGCACAACTAAGGATAAAAAAATCAAATAGCACGATCTCTTTACTTATAAGAACCTAAAATTTTTTCCAAGTTTTTTCGACAAAGTAGCAAATGCATACACACCATTTTGAATTATTAACTTGTCCTTATACTGCATGATGCCAAGCTTTAAAGCACACATGAGAACAGATAAGGAGGGCAGAACATTAACATTAGCTAATGCAAATTCGATGTGAAAAAAATAAAATAAAATAAAAAAGCAAAGGAACATTCTCAAGATTACTTTCGAAGAAAACATTCTATTGAATCTTGAGTGAAATCTGAAATACTGAAAAAAAAAAAAAAAGTGAGATGGACATTACCCATCAGCCAGAATCCTATGCCCTTGAACAAACCAATCTTGTACACCTCCGGCAACAAGTCATCGTACAGTAGTACACATGGTGTCACAAATATCTGACACATCAGCAACCCATCACAGCACAATTATAAACAAAACTCCCCAAATGCTTACTTGCTAGCAAGGTCCAATCTGGGGGGCCTTCTTTTGGGACCCAAGAATTGAGCTCTATGATCCCTCCCCCCACCCCTCTTGGCCCACCAACAACAATAAGCCTATCTCCACACGCCCTAAACGCAAGCCCCCAACCGTTCATAGAAACCGCCCGCTCGGGCAAGCTCCCAAGCGTGACCCACCCATTATTACTCTTATCGTACTTCCTCACTATCTTCTCCGCATAATCTGCGGCATACAACTCATCATTAACAACGGCGAGAAGCGGTGGCGCCTCCGCAGCCACGCCGCGCCGAGGAAACATATCCTCAATTACCGTCCAAGTCCCGGTCTCCAGATTATACACTTCGCCACAATGAAGGAACTCCTTATCAAACATCCCACCGATCACGTAAAATTTTTTAGCCATAAACACACCCGAACACATCTTCCGCGGCTTATTCATGCTCGGTAGTGTCACCCAAGTGCCCTTCTCCGAATCATAAAGCTCCGCCGATCTCAAAATGTTCCCTTGCACATCGCAACCCCCGGCTATGATTGCAATCTCTCCGAGGCTGGCAGAACCGAACAAGCATCTTGGCGTATTCATCACCATACCCGAACTCCAAGAATTCGTCAGTATACTATATCTCCATATAATGTAAGAAGTGACCTCTTTACCAAAAACTAAAAGCTCGGTGCCCACGGCGAGAGACTCCTTATCACAACACATGAAGCATTCGTCATGCGGCATTCTCGGTAAATGCATCCAGCGACGGCGATCAGGATCAAACGCCTCCCATTCGAGGACGTTACAAGAGAAGTAGACCCAATGTTCGATGATGCCCATCAGCCGCCTCAGCCGATAAAGCTCGCCGGACCGGATTAACGATCTGAAGCTACGGTTCAGAGAGGCGATCCCACCGTAATCGGATCGCGAGGATTGGAGGAGGCACTTTATCGAGATGTCTCGGCCAAGGGTTTGGATTAACGAAGAATTATTCTGATCTGAATTCGAATTCATATCGGATAGATTGCCGTGATCGTGAGAGTTATTGCAGGTACAAGGCATAGAGATCGGAATCCATCGGTTCAAAAACTTTCTTCTCTCTCCGATCTCTTCTTCGATTTCTTCGTCTAGGCGAGGGCGCTTGCCGAAGAGATAGGTCATATAAATTAGCTTGGTTTCTTGCTCGCAGGAGCTCGGAAAGACCCTAGAAAACAGACAGGCCTGACCACCCTCCAACATTTCGCTGGAACTAGACCAGAAATCGTCTCAAATTGACGAATCTGACCTCCTTTTCTTCTCCAACGGAGACGAAATACGACGAAAACGATACAGGCGAAAATTGAAACCTAATTTACTCAAAATACTACCGATTTTTTCGAAAATTAGGAGATTTAATGGAGCGGCATCAAGAACCCCCGCTTGGTAGACCGAGATCAGAAGAAAAAAAATGATTTTTAACGATTTTCCTTATTAAGAAAAGAGAAAAAGATCCGCGTTTTTTGTCGAACGAGATCAGAAACCCCTCTTCAGATATCGATTTCATACAAAAACCCTAAAAAAACCAAAACGAAAAGGAAATTAGATGAATCGAATCTCAAGGAAGGATCAGTTCAAACATCAATTAATCAAATCCTATATTTTTCTTCAAAAATAAAATTAACGGTAAGAGATCCGATTTGTAGTGTTATTTAAGATACTAATTTATTAATCTTTCTATAGATAGATAGATTGCGATAGAGAGAGGGAGAGGCGAACTTACGAGAGAGTTTTCTAGAGAGAGAAAGACTAAATTGGAATTATAGTATTTGTTTGCTGTTCGTCGTCTTCTTTTTTTCTTTGGTTTTCTGCAAATGACGCCCCCAAATAAGGAGATTTGGGTCCAGCTAAGCTCGTCCTTTATCTTCATTTTTTTTTTAGAGAGAGAGAGAGAGAGGGAGGTGGGACCCAGAAAGAAGTACCCTCGGTCGCCGTTTCAACTGAGATTTCGGGGGATCGAAACCGATATTCCAGAAGTATGCGTTTCGGTACGTTCTGACAAAAAAAATCGGCTTTTTTGGAAAGACTGTTATGCTAGGGAACTGATCGTACCGCAGAAAAAATACTGATGGTTAGGAGTATGGCTCTTAATGAGCTGACCCAGCTCGGGATCTAGCCCGGCTCCACTCATAAAACATGAGCTCGCAAATATCTTTAGCTCGGCTCGCAAGTTGAGCCAAGCTATGAGTTAAGAGTTTATTTGTAAACGAGCTGATCGCGAGCTGTGTAGTTTGGAGCTCGGCTCAGCTCTGCTTGACCAACTTAATATATAAATTTTTTTAAAAAACATTTATATATATAAGATTATATATAACTTAAATTACTAAAATATTCTAAAAATTAATCATCAAAGCCGCTTTTAATGATTAAGGGTTTTGAGTATTTTAATAAACTAACAAATAAAAATTATAATTTAACTACAAATACTTAAATCTATCATCTCAAATCCTAATGGTTAATTTTTATTTTTTTTCTAATGCTAATTTACTATGAAATGAAATACTTTGATTATATATTTTTTATTAGAAGTTTTAATTATTTAAATGTTCATAAATTAAAATATAATAAAAAAAGGAAGGCAATCCCTATAAAAAGTATAATATAACATATTACTAGAATTGAGTCTGGCTTAAAGTCGATAGACCCAATCACGAGCGGAGCATTTTTAGGCTCAAATATAAAAGAGTTCAGCTTGATTATAAAAGAGTCGATCTCAAGCTGACCTTAGCTCGGCTCCTAATTAAGAGTTAGAATAAGGTAAGTCATTTGAGTGTTAGGTTACCTGATACTTGGGCCACTTTTTGGAATGTGTGTCATATCACCATGGGCTACGTCTGATATATATATATAAAAGCTATGATGTAAAGATTTTACATGCAAAAGAATGCCAACAACACTTTTATCATCCTATTCAATTCAAAAAAAAATAATGGTAACATGTAAATCTAACTTAATGTTAACTTTTGATGGCCTTTGACTACATTGAACTAACTTAATATAAAGACTTAATGGCAGCTCACCTTAGGCTAAGTACCCACCTATTTTTCAATACAAAGGTATCTCATAATTAATCGGAAAATTATAAATGTAGGGCAGATTTGTTGAGGACAAAGTGCAGGCGGCTGACGTGACTGACTGCACCGACCTGTATTAATTGAGTCCCACCGCACTTGTAGCTACATCAACCACCTGCACTTTGTTTGCATTAAATCTATCCTCCATATAACAATCCTAATGAACCTGCTGAGGTCCAGAATCTAACCTGTGGTTGGTGGTTAACCTAATACAAAGAATTAATGGGGGCTTACTTTAGGCCTAAGATAAAATCCTCAACTTGTCACCTATTGAGCCAAAAAGCATGCTTATATATATATATATATATATATATATATATATATATATATATATATATAGGCAGTGGCGGAATTACATCCCCACGAGGGCGGGAGCGCGCCCTCACTGAAACTCAAAACAAACCCTTTTTATATATATATTCTAAAACCTACCTTTAAAAAACCCCCGCTCTCTCTCTCTCTCCCTCTTTTTTCTCTCTAAAGATAAACCCTCCCACGCCCTCTCTCCCTATTTTCGCTCCCTCTTCTCTCTAAAGATAAACCCTCTCACGCCCTCTCTCCCTATTTTCGCTCTCTCTCTCCCTCTTTTCTCTCTAAAGATAAACCCTCCCACGCCCTCTCTCTCTATTTTCGCTCCCTCTTTTCTCTCTCTAAAGATAAACCCCTCCCATGCCCTCCCTCTTTTGTCTCTCTAGAACCCTAAAACTCACCTCAATGGAGAGCTACCTTGTCCTTGAGTCCTCAACCGGAAGAGCTTCAATTCTTAGGCTTTAACCTGCGCACTGTCACGGGGTCACACTTCCGCAACCTCAGGCACCTGCACTTGCACTGCTAACGACGCCCTTCGTAGCGTCAGCCTACTGATACTTCAACGAAGCCAACCCATCTACACATCAACTCTGATACCACCCGCCTAGAGGACGGGAACTCCCCCAACATGGTTACCTCTGTTTCACGGCCTACCATTCAACCATACCGTGCCCCTTACGACACGCCAATCTGCACTACTGTGCTAAACTTGGCCCGCTTGCTTCACCACATGCACGCCTAGTACCTTCGCCCCAACAAAGCCCATGACCTTGTGCCTCGCTATGCGTGCAACCGAAGTCTCACGCACTTACCTTACCGTGCGTTCGCTCAATTACTAGCACACATTCATCCTTACCCCACATGCTGTCGTGCTCAATTGAGTCCCACGCAGCGCTCTGGTGTTCTCACGCGAGGTTGCCCAGCCGTATGCAACGCGACGCGTAATCCGGAGCCATACTTCAACGTCACTCGGGTTCCACACGACATCGCTGCGTCGACTCCTAGGCCCACCCTTTCAGGCCTAGGAGACACTTGCGCCCCCTCTGGCAATGCAAGACCCCGTATGCGGGGGAATAGCTCTTAAGCTCCTTTCCCCTATATAAGGGTAAAATAGTCATTCAGCCAGAATGGCAGAAGAACCTCAAACCCCTTGGTTTGACATACCGCAACGCCTCCTGCGTCGCTAGCCTACCTTGGCTATGTTGCGTCTGTGTCGCGACCATGACGTTCCGCGTCCTACCCTCATGCGACCGTGTCGCGTCCTCGCAGCGCGACCACGTCGCCAGGCCCACTTGGCCCCATGTCGCTTGCCCTCCTGGCACCACATGTCGTGCCACATGCACCATACTGCAAGCTCGAGTATTGGCCCCGTCACATCCTCCACCACTCCATAAATGTCAACGTCCTCGTTGGCGATGATCATAGTGAATCGACCCGCCAACTCCTCCCATTGTTCGCATCTCATTTCTAGTTCTTAGGTCCGCACCTTCCCACTAGCTCCCCACACCCCGGTCGGGTCAACTTGGTTCTCGTCACAAGGTCCTCACATTAACTAGCTTCGGGGATGTCGCGTGTCCTCTTGACACCATCGCGTGCCTCACTTGTTCGCGATTGTTCATGAATGTCGCGTGCCCTCTTGACACCACATCGCGTGCCTCCGCACCAATTTGCTCAATAGCATCATCGCTTCTGGATCGAACTTGACTCTGATACCAAAATGTCACGGGGTCGTACTTCCGCAACCTCAGTCCCGTGCGGCACCTAATGCACGCTTCACTAGGTCAGCCTACTTTTGATACCAACATCACGGAGCGCGTCCTTCGACGCTTTCAACCGCTAGCGGTGCGCCCGCTCAACGGTTGCCAACCCATCTACACATCAGCTCTGATACCACCCGCCTTGTGCCTCGCGCTTGCGTGCCCAACTGAGTCCCACGCAGCCTGCCTTCGTGTGCGTTTCGAATTACTAGCACACGTTCATCCTTAGCCCACATGCTGTCGTGCTCAACTGAGTCCCACGTAGCGCTCTGGTGTTCTCACGCGAGGTTGCCCAGCCGTATGCACCGCGACACGTAGTCCGGAGCCATACTTCAACCTCACCCGGGTTCCACACGGCATCGCTGCGTCGACGTCCTAGGCCCACCCTTTCAGGCCTAGGAGACACTTGCGCCCCCTCTGGCAACGCAAGGCCCCGTGTGCGGGAGAATAGCTCTCAAGCTCCCTTCCCCTATATGAGGGTAAAACAGTCATTCAGCCATAATGGCAGGAGAACCTCAAACCCCTTGGTTTGACATACCGCAACGCCTCCTGCGTCGCTAGCCCACCTTGGCTATGTCACGTCCGTGTCGCGACCGTAACGTTTCGCGTCCTACCCTCATGCGACCGTGTCGCGTCCTCGCAGCGCGACCACGTCGCCAGGCCCACTTGGCCCCATGTCGAGTGCCCTCCTGGCACCACATGTCGTGCCACACGCACCTGCAAGCTCGAGTATTGGCCCCGTCACAGCACGCTCTCTCTCTCTCCTCAATTTTTCAGGTGATTTCCTCCTCTGGGTCCTTTTTTTTCCCCAATCTACTTCTCTATACTGAATTATATGAGATCTTGAGATTTTATGAAACCTGTAATTTTTCCTTTTTATTGTTAATAATTGTCAAAGGTTTTGTTTGTGTGCTATGAGGACTGTGATCACTAATTCAGTTAAGTCTATCTGATCTCAGTAACTGATTAGGAAAGGAAATGGGTCTAAATTAGCTCAATAAGAAAATCCAGATAGGCATTTTATTTTTTGGGTCATGTTCTTTACAAATTTTTTTAATAAGAATATAATGGATTGGTTACATAGAAGATATTTTTTTAGTTATAATTTTTGATATAATTTATTTCCAAAATTTGGTGACAAAGTTGGAAATGATATTAGTCTTTTAGTTATAATATGTACCTGATTGAAGAATTGATTCTTTAATTTGATGTTTGAAGTTAATATGAGTCTTTCGATCTTGATAGAAATTGCTAAATTCCAGTGTTTCTTAGTGTGTTTCTCTTTAATCAATTTGGGGCTTTCGCTGGTTTTCTATGAATTGGCATCTAGTCTTTAGGATAAAAGTTAGGGCAGACTACCCAACATGGTACCGTATAAAAAAATAAAAAAAGAAGATTACCCAACATGGTCCACTTTACCTGACAGGGTCCAACATTTTTCTTATTACCTACTAGGATCCCAGACCCTCAACTTTTTCATTTTTTTTTTGAGTTTTTTTTACCCAAGAGGGTCTCCAACTATTTCATATTTACCTGGCTAAGTCCAATGTTTCGCTTTACTCCATAAGGTCCCAACCCGTGAATCTTTTCCTTTTCCTTTTTTGAAAACTCTGGAAGCAAAGTCTAATATTTGACATGTGCTGAAATTCTTTACAATTGGCAATGGATTTAAAATTTGATTTGTTTGTAGATGAATATACAATTTGTAGATGAATATACAATTGTCAATTTCTTATTATTAAAAATTTCTTTTTTCTACATAATTTTAATGAAAATTATATTTTATAGTATAAATTACTTTAAATTTAAATTCATTAAATAAAATTTATCTCTAATTTATTTTGCGCCCCGCCTAAATGAGAATCCTGGTTCCGCCACTGTATATAGGAAAAGGGATGCGCATCCCAAAAGGGTAGTCCGGGGAGCTTACCCCAATAATCCCTTTAGAGTTATGTGGCATGCAAAATACTATTTTAGTGCTATAAAGAGCTTGGTGGATTTTTCAGATAAATTATATAAAAAAAAATATTATTTGAGCCAAAAGTCAAACATTGACTGATTATTATTATTATTTTATCAGTAAGGATGCAATTCCATTAAAAAAAATTGAAAATTACAAGGAACATCAAACCTGAGCAAGCAGCTCAGGAAGACAAAGCGAAAAAAGAAATAAAGCAAAACAAATAGCATTAAATATAAAAAGAAAACAGAATAAGAGTAGTTCCCCCTAAGAAAGGTTGAAGACCAATGATTCAAAATAGTTGAGATATCTTCGATCAGATTGTTGACTTTGTTGGATTTTCATTCAAATATCTTATAGTTTCTTTCCATCCAGATGATCGTGAGGACTGTTATAGGGATCATAGCAATGTGAAGCGAATGTTTACGGTTGTAGGCAGATGACGTTTCAGCGATGAGATCAGAAAAGGACAGAGGCATGCAACCAATGATCTTCATTTCTTTTCGAAAGAAATCTCAAATATGGTCAACTGTTTCTATATTTTTTTTGCAAAAAATTGCATCTATTGGTGAATTGGAATCCCCAGTGATTCAAGGTATTTGTGGTCTGCAATCGATTTTGAACATCAAACCAACAGAGAAGGTTGCCTCTTGGAGGGGCTTTGATTTTCCAAAGGTTGATCCAAGAGATGGAGATGAGAGGTCGTCTCCAAAGATAGTTATAAGTAGATTTGACAGAAAAAGAGTTACCCTTGTCTCCCAACTAAATGCGTTTGTCTTTGTCATTGGCCAATGTGGAGACGGAAGAGAGATCGATGAAGAGACCTGAAAATCCTTTATTTCGAATTTATGGAGGTCTCCCAAGAGGAAATGCCATCATGAATCACAAAGCAATTGGCAATGGAGGTCCCTGTGTTCGGTTGATAGAGTCAAGTGAGTGATAGGAGGATTTGAGAGAGAGGTCATTCAACCAATTATCTTCCCCGAACTTGATTTGTTCCCCACTGTTTAGAGTGTACCCAATGCCTCTGGATAAAGCAGGGATAAGGGAGAGAAGACTATTCCACTCAGCAGATCCTCTATAACGTGTCATGTGGTTGATATCTCATTCATCTTTAAAGACTTTGTAGTTACTGGAGATTGGATCGGTCCAAAAAGGCTGTGGATCAGCTCCAAAATTCCATAGCCATTTGCAGAGGACAACTTTATTCATTTGGCCTATGTCACAAATCCAAAACCTCTGTCTTTTTTGAAGAAGCATATTTTATCCCAGTTGACCATGTGAAGATTTTTACTGTTGCTGCTTCCAAACCAAAGAAAATTTCTGAAAAGTCTTTCAATTCTGTCAATGGTTTTGGGTTTTGGGTGGGCATTTGAATAGGGATAGAGCATATATAGGGATACTCGAGACGAAGCTTTTGATAAGGGTTAATCTGCCGGCCATCGAAAAAGATCTGCCCTTTCAAATATTAAGTTTCTTCTCCATATTTTTTAAGAAATGAGATCCCATGTGCTTTGGTTCAGACTTCCCATGCCGAGAGGAAGACCAAGATAGGCCATAGGGAGGGTGATAGCTTCACAACCAAAATATCTAGCAAACTCTTTAATAGCTAGTTGAGGAAGATCAATAAAAAAAGCATGTGAAAATAAGTTTTTGAAATATATTTTTTTGAAAGATGATCTAAATAAAATAATCTTGCACTAAAATAATGTTTTGAGTGTCACATGGTGCTCGACTATTGAGGTATGCTCACTATACCCCGTTGGGGCACCTAACCGCTATCCATATATATATATATATATATATATATATATATATATATAAAAGATGTTTCATACTAATCCCTGTTGAGGTCCTGGATATCCAACTGACCTTTTAGTCAAGTTCAAACTGTTTTAGTTAAGATTCCCATACATCCAAGGGTTTTAATATCAGTTGACCCATTTATAAAAACCCTTAGTAACCCATTGTAGGTAGTTTTATGGATGAGTAAATGTTAGGCATTGCCCTACTAAGAGCTGAAAAAATGGTCTTATTTTACTTAATAGAATAATTAGTGATGAGGTTTAATGTTATACACTTTATAAGTTAAAGCTGATGGCATGCACGAAAACTCTCATACTTTGTGTGATATAGCTGTATCCACCATTGACTTTAGATGCAAGCCATTTAATAAATACATTTTGATCAAATTTAATGAGCTCATGTGTAAGTCAACAAATGACTTGTTTAATATATGGTAGGAGATTTATGTGCGTGCTTTCAGTTTCAGGCTTAAGTTCATAGCATTAAGCCTCATTTACCTATGAAATTAGTTAGAATCAAGAATAAGGATAATGTTATATAGAGGATAGATTTTATACAAACAAAGTGCAAGCGACTGATGTCGTACGACGCAATTGGCTGCAAGTGCAGTGTGACTCAATTAATGCAGGTCAGTGCAGCCAATTACGTCGCGCCACGTCAGCCTCCTACACTTTGTCCTCCATTTATAATTTTCCCTTAAAATGGTTGATTCTAGAACCCTTAAAGTGATTGATTCTAGGAAAATTATAAATGGAGGACAAATTTATTGAAGACATACTGCAGGCGACTCTGCATAAAATTTGTCCTCAATATAACACTGTCCCACTAAGAGCATGAAGTTATGCCTCCAAATCTCCTATGCAATTATGTTGTATTCCTTCGACTCTAAACCCACACAAGTGCATTACAGAAGTTAATAAGTATGGGTACCTTTATTAGCGCCCACTCAATCTCTAAAAGGCGCCCATGTGTGCAAACCCTTCAAAAACATTGATTGCTTTGTATCAGATGATGGAAATCATTTTTCACCCCTATATTCCAGAAAATGGATCTTGAGATCGTTTTTCACCTATCAAATAGTTAGTTGTTTAGTCCACATGTCACATGTCTCCAACAAATGGCATGTCTCCAACAAATGGCCCTAAATTCCAATGGCACACATCACTCTCAAACGTGATTTTAGGGTCATTTTGGGGGGATCTGTGACATGTAGAAAACGATCTTCATCATCTAATCCAAAGCAATTCATAGTTTTGAAGGGGTTTCCGACTTGGGCGTTTTCAAAGGTTGCATGGGTGCTAATAGAGGTACCAGATAAGTATATGGGTACATTAATTTGCGCCAACTCAATTTTTGGGAGCGCTAACGTGTGTAACCCCTTGTAACCTATTGATTGTTTGAAATCAGACAGTAAACTTTGTATTCCGCATGTCACAAATCTCAAGAAAATGACCTAAAATCGTTTTTGAGCGTGATGTATGTCATATGATTTTAGAGCCACTTTTTGAGAATCCGTACAACGTGAAATTAAAAACTGACCGTCTAATGGTGCACTTATGGTCTCAAGATCCATATTGTGTTCAAGATCAAGGCAAAAAATGAGCTCTATTGTCTGATTCAAAGTATTCAAAGAGTTTGAAGGGGTTTCAAACATTGGCTTTCAGAAGTCATCTTGGCCCCAATAGAGGTACCCTAATTATATATAAGTCAACAAAGAACTTATGCAGGGAAATGGCTCATTGAATCCTATTTGGTGTCAAACCAATTTAACAACTATTGGATAGAAGGGAATCTTGACTTCCACAAGCCTAAAAGCATAAGCCCAAGCCTGTCCCAATTAAATTTCAGGCTTAAAGTGGTAGCCCAAGCCCGGCCCGTGGGTTCCATTTCAAGCCCAAACCTTCTTTAACCTGTGTCGGGCCTAATGGGATGGGTCAAGTTACCCAACCCATTGCCACCCTTATTCTCGTTTATCAGCAGGGTTAAATTTAGTTGCCCTCAAAAAGTAATTAAAATTCATTGGTGGATAATTATGATTGCCACTTGGCACCTCTTGGTTGAATTTGTATTTCTTACTTGGCCAGCCTTCTTTCTAGGCAATATACCATTACCTTTCATATTCTACCTTATACTTTTTTATTCTTTTATCTTTTTAGGATCCGATATGGCATAGACAATCAGATGTAATGCCTATGTAAACTTGTACGTATTGAGGATTTGCTTTTAGCGCAACACACTGAAAAGAGACCTGCACAAAGAGCGAAAGCAGGCGTATGAATTTGAACTCATGACCGGTGCTTCTACAATAATGAAAGAATGTTGTTGGACACACGGACGAAACTTTGTTTCTATATATAAATTGTTGTCTTGCATTTATTCAGCTATTAACTGCTATTGAAATTTTGTCCTTCAGATAGATTAATGCAAAATTAAATCCTAACATTTTGGTTTCGGTTTAGGTTAACCGAAATTTTCAACCCCTCAAATCAAAACTGGACTAATCCTGTTCGATTTTGATTTTGGTCAGTTCGATTTTCAGTTTTTCTTTATTTTTTGTGATTTTAGAGGTTTTTTTTTCGATTTTCTTACCCTACTTGTTCGATTTTTCGGTTTTCCAGTAGCAAACCGAAACTGATCCGAGTCGAATCTATTCAGTTTTGTCTCACTTTTCAATCGGTTTCAATCCGACTCAAGGAGATTCGTAAGGGTTGGTTTTCTAGTTTTGATTTTTATTTTGCACCCCTATTTATAGTAATCAAGACCATCTAAAATTAATGTTGGAATTTTCATGGTAGCAATAATTTTTAGAAGATCGCATTTGAGTGCCTTGGTTCAATTGTCCGAGATTTAGATCTTCTTTTGACCTAATCTTTTACACCAAAGATTTATAATTATACTCCACTTACACATGATAATTTCTCATGGCACACATCTAAACACTAACCTTAGTACTAAGTCACCTACCACCAAGAAATAAAAACTCCACAGATACCAATACGTATTGATCCAATCGAATTAGTATCCTATGTCGGTATCGCCGATACGTGTCGGGTTTTGACCGTCTCTATTGCGATCGAGTTTTAAATAACTAATATATATCGATATCGGCTAATACGTATCAGTCTATTCGTATCGATCTCGGACAAATCGGTACCCAGTACCCATTTAAAAACCTTGCCTACCACAGCCGCTTGGATAATGCTACATCGTTAAAAAACAAAATGTCCTCTTTCATGCACCCCTCCAATTCCAAATACGTGGCTTGTTAGTGGTTAGTATTAAGTGTTTTATACGCACAAATAGCATATTAGTATTAGGTGTTTCACTTATAGCATGATTATATAAGAAGACAAAATCATATTTATTTCGAACAAAGAAATTAATTTGTCCTTTTTCAAAGGAGTAATTGAACTCTATACAAACTATGTAAGCTAATTAGTGACATGTGGCTTTTAGCAATTTAAGTAATCAAGTGCCCATAAATCATATTCATGAAAAGATATGAACCAATGGATCGATGCATTTTATAATAAATAAATTTTTATATACTTTTAATGGTTAAAATTAAAGTAAATACCATGATTATAATCTTTTAATGGCTCGGATTTTTTTACAGACACATGTGACAATTGCTAGTTAAACTAATTGAATTGAAGAAACAGGCAATTGTCAGGTCCTATAAGGTACAACTAGATTTCCAATTTTAGTCTTACCTCATCCGTTGTTCTTCAAAATAGAAGAATGTTAACTTTCTTATTTTCATTATTTATAGTATGACGCAGTCAAGATTTTCGTAATTCCAACGGCAACAGGTAGGAATCCAATTCTATGTGGTATGACAATTTGTTTAAAGGAAATTATAGTTTTTTTAAATACATGATAGAATACTTTTATACTCGTAGTCAAATAATGTTTTATAAAAAGGGTAATAGCCACTAACTAACATTTATATATCAAATGGTGTTTAAACAATTTTATACCAAAAGCAAGAGACATGAGTTTGAATCTCCTCCCCCTTTAAAGTCACCCTAGAGATTTATATCCTGTGCTGAATTTGAGATGCGCATGTACCCCTAAGATTAGGCAGGTGCTTTAAGAGGCTCAAATACCCATGTTATCAAAATAAAAAATAAAAATAATAATAATCTTATACTATTAAAATGTCACTTTTTATCTCATCCTATTAAAGTGTAATTTATCATTATGCCATTGGCACAAATCTATGATCATTCTAAATTGCCCCGGTGGTAATCTATCATTGGAATATGTCTCAGCCCAATGAAACATGCTGATAAGTGGATGTGAACCATTAGATTGACGAACTTTATTATCAACCATTAAAATTGAAAAAAATGATTGATATTATAGTCAACAAATCGAATGATTTAAATCTTGCTAAAACATTTTTGGGTCTGCTGCACTTTAATCTATGATCTATTAATTTGATAGTTTGAATTACCCACATCTTAAAACTTTGATGGTGTAAGATCATTCAAACACCATTTTAGTGTTTAAAACTTTAAATCATGGTCAGGAAGTCGATCCCTTTATTAAAATATATGAACATTTTTACTTCTCATGTACAATATAGAGAACATGAAATGGCAGAGTATAAATTCTACATCTTGTAGGCTAATGATGCGTCACCTGAACCAATAAATGGATTGTTCAAAAACAAGGTATAAAAAATTAGTCGATACCGATACGCATCGGTTTTCGGTTAAACCGATACATATTGATATCCCGTATTGGTATCACCGATACATATTGGGTATCGGCCGATACGTCTCGGTTTCAACCGAGACTTTTTGTTTTTTTTTTTTAATTGACTGATACGTACCGGTATCGGCCGATTCGTATTAGCCTCGGGCAAACCAATACCTGAGATCGATATCGGTTTTAATATCTTGTTCAAAAGTATCTTCGTTCAAGGGCAATGGTCAAGTCCAACCAGGTTGAACTGGATTTCGAATTCAACCACATATGGAGCTCTTGAAAATGGGTAGATCAATTTTAAAAATAAGCATTTCAAAAAAAAAAAAATTAAAGCTTTTCTAAAAGTTTAATGGTCATAAAAAATTACAAATTTTTTACAAAAATCGCGAATAATTAGCGAATTTGATGTTTTGAAGATTATTCGCGATTTTTTTCAAAAAATCGTGGAATTTGACAAATTCGCAAATAATTCAAAAAATTGTTGATTTTTTTAATACTTTAATTCTTTTTTACTCTTTGTTTCTCCCATTTTTTCGAATAATTTACCCAAATATTTTTGGAATTTTAACCTAACCGAATTATTGCTGAGCCCGAACTTTGTGACTATGTACTGGACCCGTTGACAGCTTTAGCCTCTAGGTCCTTACTCCTTATTGCCTACGTCCCTTTTTGCAGTAAAGAAGTGCCATCGAACCATTAACAAATCTCGTACTTATTCTATGTACGATGTAAGTGATCTGATCCTTTCAGAAACGAATATAAAGTGTACTAAGAAGCATTGAGATCTGCGCGCATCTCAAGTGCACGGGCCGTGCACTGCAACCATCAATCTGACTCCTCTGCCCGGTTAAAAGGGAAGCTTATAGTGTGGGGACCATGTAACTTTTGCTTATCTAAGCATAGTTACCAATATCTCTAACTTGTGCTTATCTAAGCATAGTTACCAATATAGTGTGGGGACCATTACTTTTTCAGTGTATTCCCATTTTTTATCGATTTTTTCACATTTCGTTTTTTCTTTTCTTTTTTTTTGCCTTGCCGATTGCTTCCAAAATTTCGACTTGGTAATTATGCATCTAAGCATTTTCTAGACTGATCATCCACAAGGAATCAGATTTACGTGTGCACCATATGCTAATTCAATATTATTAATTCCAATTCAATATTATTAATACCAAAATAGTACTCTTTTTTTTTTTGTGATCGTGTGCCTTTATTTATCGTTTGACCACATTTTTGATCGTGGATGTCTACTATTTTTCAATAGTTTTTATTCATTGAATGCAGTGGTTGTAGCATAAAGTGGTGTGCCGGTAACACTAACCAAAACATTATTAAGCTGATTTGATTTCATTGATTGACATAGTTTGTTAACCAGGTCGAGCACATGAACTTGACCCTTCGGATCAAGTTCGAGCATGAATCATTTGAAGGTTAGGTTGACATATTTTTTGTATGCAAAATATCAAGAGATAAGGGGAATTATGAGAATTGAACTTCCGTTGATGATGGAGATTAGTTAAAGTTTAAAACAAAGACCTATAAGTTTTGCGACCTCTGCTATAAGAAAACTCCATCTAAATCGTTTGATTTAGAACCCATCATTTAAAGATATTAAGTGCAAACGATTAGCACGAAATATAATCTTGAGTTTTAAATAATATTGATGTTAATGCAATTTCACAAGTTTAAATCGTTGATGATGGAGATTATTTTTCACCCCACTAAAGACATTATATGAACCTCTTGAATAATTATCTTATGGGAGCCATTAGCACTCGAAAACTTAGCCCTTGTACCGAGTTTAAAACAAAGACCTACAAGTTTGGCGATTTCTGCTATATGAAAACTCCATTTAAACCGTTTGATTTGGAGCCCATCATTTAAAGATATTAAGTGCAAAAGATTAGCAAGAAATATAATCTTCATCATGTGATTAAATATAATCAAAAGCTATTATTTGATTCAATGGTTGATAGCAATAGATCATATGATAAATATCATGTTTTGCTCCAATCTTATCCACTAAGGATCTATAGATCATGAACTTTAAATCAAACGGCTTAGATTGTGTTTTCACATGTCCCTAAAATACAAAGTCTTTCTTTAACTTCGGTGCAAGGGCTACATTTCCAAGTGCAAGTAATGACTCCCTTGTCTTATATGTCATGTGTAGCTTAGATGTGAAATGAATATCATTTAAAAGTACACAAGTCAAACACTTTTTAGGAGGCTTTTGTAACATGCAATAATAGCACACTTACCTGGGCTGTCTGCGAGGAAGCGAAGAGCGACCCAACCGCCCAATGGAACTCCAATGGTTTTTCTCTCCATGGGATCGACCAAATTAAATGTGACGACCCAGACTCACATGCCATAATATTGTCCGGTTCTAGGCTTAAGTCTCCACCCCAGTTTTATTTCTGGCATAGGCGTTATGTTTCGTCGTCCCCACCCAAAACTCATCATGACATGTAGCGTCTGTAATCACATATAGCCCAGGGTCAAAACTTTTTCCTATCCGATGTGTGACTATAACATTGAATTTGTAAGGACCCTTTTTGCGATCGTAGCTTCCAAAACCTGATCCAACAATAAAGAAGTTGAAGCCATGGAGATGGAGAGGGTGGCTCTCTGCACCTAGAATGCTAGTGTCCTGCAACACCAACTCTATGCTCGTATTGAATGGTAGCATCACTTAGTGCCATTGTTGACCAACGTATTGTTTGGAGGGGTACCCGTGCAATTAAATGGAGTTATAGGGTTGTTTGGGAAATTGGCAGTATAAACACCATTGGAAAGAAGTGGGATTGGAGTGTTGGATTTCACGGATTTATGTGGCTCTTAAGTCACACGTCATGGTCAAGGTCAAAGTGTCAAAGTTATTAACTTAGAGAGATGGTGGAACAATAGTTATGGTCAAACTAGAAGTTTTCAATTATATCAACGGTTATGATTTTACGTTAATATAAGTGTGGTAATCCTAACCATTAGATTCCTAAGGGAGGAGATGTTGTTAACGGCAGTTGAGAACTTGGTTCCATTGGGACCTTGGCATGTTTGGTTCTTTGGGTAGGGGTTAGTTCGTAGGCCCACTATGAAGAAGAAGCGCTTCTCTACAGATTGAGGTACGTTAGCTAAGAACTTAGTACTGTAATTAGACTTCAATTTTTATTGGGATAAAGACGTAATCCCCGAAAAAGTTTTAGGGAGGAAAAAATATAGGTGCTCAAGAGTTTCACTTTTTAGGCTAGTTAGGGGCAATTTGATCCTAATACATGTGCAAGTAAAATTTGACAAACACTATTTTTGCTTTTATATTGTAGTAAGAATAATGCATCTGTGACTAAATCAATGGTTCCGAGTTGACTATTTGACTTTAAGAGCCTTTAAACTATCTAATCACAGGGAAACTGGCATTTAAGGATTTTGAAGGCCTTGACAACTGGGGACAATCATTTGGCCTATTGGATTTGGATTTATCCAACTTAAGGTCATTCCGAGTTCAACCCAATCTGCTACCCTTGGAAATAGGAGAATCTTGACTACATGTATCCTTTGAATCAAATGGTAGAAGCCATTTTTCATCCCCATCTTTTACACAGTGGATCTATGGATCGTGGGCGTACCATCAATCGATTTTTTATTACACATGGCACACATTTCAAAAAGTAACCCTAAAATCATGCTTGAGCGTAATGGGAGTCATATGATTTTAGGGTTACTTTTTGAGATGTGTGTCATATGTAATAAAAAAATCGACCATCTAATGGTATGCCCACGATCTATAGATCCATTGTGCAGAAGATGGGCGAAAAAAGACCTTCATCGTCTGATTCAAAAGCAGTAAATGCGTGCCCATTAAAGAAGGTGGGGTGAGAAAGCAGCTCGTTGGGGTTGAGTATAAAGGTACCCAATTAGTTTTATCAAGTACAACTCTCCTACACAATCAACCATTTTAGAGAGTCATTGATAATATACAAAGACGGATTGTAAAATGACAAGTGACATTTATAATTTTACAAAGGAATAGGGCTGGTGCGGGCAACATTTTTGCATTGCACACACATGTCAGATCACATGTCATGTGACACGTGATCGCATAATACACCACATGGTATACTGAACTTTTTGCCCTCAAATCAAAGGTCAAACTTTCTGATTTACTACACAAACATGGAACATTGAAAACTTTTAACTTTGACTCAAAATTATACACTAATAAATCACCCTTTTTATATTTTTCGTGGTCACTAATTAAAACTTGGGCATATTATCGTGGCACTCAAACTTAAATGGCATGTGTGCGGCCCTGTGCCGCTCTACATGCACCACAATCCCACACCTCTTCGACAAATTCATCCTATAATTAGGGTTGGTGTAGGGAGCTAACACCTTTTTTTTCTAACTTATTTTATTTTTAAGCTCGGAAGGTTGTAATAGGAAAATTATAAGCGATGGACAATTTTTAATACATAATTTTGCAGGTAGCTTATGTGGCGAGATGTAATTGGCTATAACGCTTGGACCCCAGTAAGTGTGTAGCCAGTCACGTCACGCCACATAAGTTGCCTGTAAAATTGTCCACTGTCCTAAAATTAGGCATTACGTGCATTCAAATGTGCTCATTATCGACTTTTTAGTTGACCACCATGTCATGGGGTAACTTTTTTCGACGCCCGTACGACACCTCGTTGTCGCTACAGTGAGACCAGCCTAACTCAGACACCAGTTATCATAAGGCATAACCTGACATTGGCTATCACACTCGTGCAACATCTTATTGTCGCGCACAACGAGACCAACTTATCCAACCATCACTCTGATACTACCCACCTAGAGGACGGGAACTCGCTCATGGTTGCCTTCACCCGAGACAAACCCTCTTAACACATAGTGTCTACTCGCGACATGCATGCCAGCACCTCAGTGCCACTTGGCCTGCCTAGCTTCACCATGTGCACTGCACTAGTTCCTCGCTTGTGACAGTGGCATGCCTCTCTTTATGGCATTCAAGCCAACCATCGTGTGTGGCCCACGCGACCAACACACTTTGAGTAGCATGCACTTCCTCATGATATCTCAACCAAACATCGTGTGTGGCCCATGCGATCAGCACACGTCCGCATCAAGCCCTCAGCTAGTGTGCACCACTGCTCCACACATAGCCCTTGAGTGCCCTCGTGAGGTCGTCGACCCATGTGCACCGCGACGCCAGTCCGGGGCCACTTGGTAACCTTACCATGGGTGACACATGACATCGCCGTAGCGCTGCATCACTGTAGCGACGTTCTAGGCCCACCGTAACCTAGAAGTCCTATGTGCCCCTCCAGCAACGCAAGGCCCCATGTGTGGGAGAATAGCTCCACAACTCCCTTCTCCCAAGTATGGTTTAAACACCAACTTGGGTCATCCAGTAGAAGAACTTCAAACCCCTTGGTTTGATATACCACCATGGCACACAGCCCTCTGCCCGTGGCACACACCTTTCAAGGTTGTGGTTTTGGCATTAATTGTGGCACACGAACTTTTATCCGTGGCACACAATGTCATCCTCCAGGCCCACATGCCTTGTGAGGTCACGCATCAGCATCACATGCGGCTGTGTCATGTCTGCATCGCGTCCACGTTGCATTCGCAAATCGATCACGTCGTGAGGCCCTCATGGCCTCATGCCCACATAACACCGTGTCGCGACAATATCGCGAGGCCCTTATGGCCTCATGTCGCGTGCCCTCGTAGCACCACATGGCGTACCCTCGTGGCACCGCATCACATCAGGTATGTCATTGCACTCGGATGCCGCATGCCCTCTTAGCACCACATCGCTTGGCGTTCAAGCTAAATGTCACGTGCCCTCTTGGCACCACATCGTGTGCCATCATGGCACCGCCTCACGTGCCTCATGGCACTAGGAAGTCGCGTGTCTTCTTGACATCACATCGCGTACAGCCTTGGCACCGCATCACGTGCCTCATGGCACCAAGACGTCGCGTGCCCTCTTGGCACCACGTTGTGTGCCCCTACGCGGAGCACCGCATTACATGCTTCATGGCACTAGGACGTCGTGTGCCCTCTTGGCACCACATTGCGTGCCCCTACATGGAGCACCGCATTTCATGCTAGTCCGTCACGCGTCTAGTCACCACACTAGATCGCAACATGCATAAGGAGAACATGCACGCATCGCAGGGTCACGTGCCTCTGCGCACACACACTACATAGCTAGCTACAAGGTCCGCCCGCCTTCTTGCTAGCCAAGTGCCCAGCTCCAAGGTCGCCATGCCTTCATGCTGGTGCACAGATTAATGAGACCGTCACAACCAGCCCTAACCACTAGCATGAGTTGGTTAGGAGAGTCAACTGTAAGACTTAGTGCACCGCTCATACCCGACCTTCCATTGGTTTAGTTTAATACCATAAAGATGGCTTGGTTACTTAATTATACACTAGTAAGGTTATAACGTGCTTTTTAGCCGTCAGGTCCGGATAAAACATGAATTTCACAGAGTTCAAGGCACGTGTGTGTTAGTCAGCTTTTAGTGGAGATTAGAGTGGTTGTTAAGGCCCTTCACACGTCATCATGCATCACGCATTCACGCCCCACTAGCCGCATCCGCTAAATTTGGTTGCATAACATGACCGTCTGTTGGCCATTAATGGGTGTCATAGCATATCATATCTGCTCTGGCAGAGGGCAGTTTATCACTTCAAATAGTTTATCACTTCAAATGGGACAAGGAGTTGTGTTACCAAACATGAATGTGATTCTCTATAAGAGCCAAAGAGCTGCTCTTTGCCTTGAAAGAGCTAACCCAAACACAGCCTAACAAAAATATGAGGCAGCTCAACAAAGCAGAACGTGGTTCACAAGAGGAATATTACTCCAACAATTATTTTCAAATGGTATTCACGACCATCGAAGATTGATGATGCTGCCCGATTATCAACTGGGGACAGTCACAACCATCTATTTGAATTGCCCGACCATTGTGATTACAAGAGAATGAGACGGTACGAATCAAGGGCACATGCTCAAGTCTACATATTTGATCACTTTCATGGCTAGATTCAGTAGGGTCCATGCATCTTATGTACTGCGCCTAACACACAATACTTCTTTCTTTAGCGTCAACATGATCTCTTATACTTAGCCTAACACCCAATACTTCTTCCTTTTTCAATTTATTAAGGTGATCGTGATCTGTGCATATCCCGTTATCTTATTCTTTGACTGTGTATGTATTCTCGTAAGGGAGCCATTACGTAAACTTGGAAACTTGACCCTTTTGCACCGGAGTTAAAGAAAGACTTTGTATTTTAGTGACACATAACATGCTAAAATGCAATTTTGGTCGTCTGATTTGAAGCTCGCGATCAATAGATCATTAATGCATTAAATTGGAGCAAAACGCGATATTTATCATATGATCTATTGTAGTCAATTGTTGAATCAGATAATAGCCTTTGATTATAATTAATCACATAATAAAGATTATATTTCGTGCTAATCTTTTACATTTAGTATCTTTAAACCATGGCCTTCAAATCAGAATGTTTAGATGGTGTTTTCATATAGTAGAGGTTGTCAAACTTGCAAGTCTTTGTTTTAAATCGGTGCAAGGGCTAAGTTTCGCAATGCAAGTCTCATGTATTCAATCTTTTTCATATATCTTGGGTCCCTCCCTCATCCTTCGCTCACTTACTCTCGACTTGGCCTCTATCCCCTTTTCGTAAATGTGGAAAGGCCTTGTGGAAGACGGTTCCCTTTGCATTTGCATGGATCATTTGGCAAGAGAGGAATCAGCGAATTTTCGACGACAAATCCTTGCCCTCGTCTTTTCTCATTTCGAGGTGTTGTAATACTTTAGTTTCGTGGGTTAAGTGACATAAGTGTTTATCCGATCTTCCATCTCAACTGATCGTATCAAATTGGCAATCGATTTGTTGGTTTGGATTTCGAAACATCCCTTTAGCATCCCCTCCTTGGCTCCCTCCTCCAGTCGGGACAATTAAACTCAATTTTGGTGGGAGTGCTTTCGGAAATCCTGGTATGGCGGGTGGGGGTGGCTTCATCTCTAATTCTGATGGGAATATTTTGGAAACCTTTAGTTTTCACATCGGCGTGTGCACTAACAATGAGGCTGAGCTCGCAACCGCAGCTCATGGAATTCAGATCCTTATGTCTCTCCCTGGGGAGGAGTTCATAGTTGAAGGGGATTCTAGCTGCGTCATCAATTGGATTCGTGGTTCCACTTGTCCTCCGTGGAGATACGCTCGATTATATCAGGGGATTATTTCTTCAATTGGGTTTCGTCCAATTACTCTCTCGCTGATTCCTCGATCAGCTAACAGAATTGCCGACACGCTGGCTAAGGAGGGAGCCGCTTTAGGTCCCACAGGAGTTTGATGAGGTGTCGGTATCCCCATAGGGAGTTTTGAGCTCCTTGCTTATCCTCCCGATTTTCTTTGTTCTCAGCGTTCTTGTAATCTTATTTTTATTTTATTATTTGGCTATAAAAATTTTCCATCATCCATCAAAAAAAAAAAAGTAATGCCCTTTTTATTGTTTAATATATATAATATAAATATAATAATAAAATAAAACATAGATGGGCTTAATCGGTTTTTAAATATATCCTTACAAGTGCACAAGTTCGATGAACAAGGGCGAGTACAAGGAGTGTCGAACCCACAGGGAAGCGTGTAATTCGATTAATTTTAAAGAGTGCAACAAACCTAAGGAAGTACCAAAGACGAGATTTTTGTTTTTGGTTACGAAGAAAAAATAACCACTACGCAAAACAAGATTACGAGATCTAAACAAAGCTTATGCAAAAGAAACAGTGAATAATCAAACAACGATGATAAGATGTCAAGGAGTCCACTAACCCTAAATTTGTAATTTTTCTACTAACAATCCACACATTTCAATGACAAATTATGTACCCTTATTTTACTACAAGCAAAAGGATTCGATAAGAATGTGATTAAGAGATTCGGCATATATTATCCTAATACTATGACGCATTCAATCACGACATGAATCATGCAAAAAGACATAACATATTACAAACTCGAAACTACAATAATAATAATAATCAATCATACAACATCCTATATCGGTCTACAAAATTGATCTAGGTAGAATAACTCTTTTATTATCATCGATCTACAAGATCAATGGTTATAAATGAGTATACGATGATAACATAATATGTGCAAACTTAAAGTTGTACGATTCAGTAATTGTGACAATAAATGATGGGATTGAAAATAAATTAAATACTCATCTAGGGGTCGCTTCCTCCTTGAATGAAGAATTTAGCCGCTCATCTTCAAACCATACGCAATGCATAATTCCAAATTCATCAAATGCGTTCTTCAATTTATCAAATGTTTAGATCTTTAGGAAAAGATCCAGAACCTTACAAAGCTTTGATCCTAATTACAAACTACTGAAAAACTAACACTAAAAAAACAATGAAGAAAATTTGGAAAAATCCTAAGAAATTTGGCCAAAGAATCCCCCCTAGCCTTAAACAATGTCTGATTTATATAAGGCGCGGGGAGAATATCTTCCATATATAGGTCAATCAATTGAATTCTAAAATTCAATCGATTGAATTCAAAATCTAAATTTTAGCAGCTTATCTGAATTTGTAATCAATCGATTGATTTAAATTCAAATTTTGGGTGGTAACAGCTATCTTAAAACTTCAATCGATTGATTTTTATAACTCAATCGATTGAGTTAGACCTGTGACAATTTAATTCTTTTAATAATGGCTAGATCAATTGGTTCCTTTCATGGATTGCGGTGCTTCGGTTGGCTTCATGGTTTAATGCACTCACGTAGTCTTTAATTATGTCCCTTTATGCTTCTGTAAGATCCAACGGTCAAGAACACCTGAAACCATTAAAGCTACACAACAACCATTAGATTGTCTTTATCGGACAACCAAATATTGATATTAGGGTGAGAAATATAGTCATATTTCTGCACAGACCATGACCTCCTCTAAAAAAAAAAACTTAGATCGGCCTCCTAAACACTTCTCAGCCTATCATATAAAGAGGAAAGGATGTGAATCATCATGCACACACACCTCTTTGATGATGGATGCTTTGGAAACTTTGGTTTTGGCCTTTTTGGTTAGCTACAAAATATTTAGTATCAGATGATGGATGCACACACCTAAAGCACCATGGATTATGCTTGGATCATCTATATCGTATACCGATGTAAATCGTCGATGTTAAAACTACTGTGCCGATAGGTTACGACTAGGGGTGCAAATGGGTTGAGTCAACCTGCCGAGTTTGACCCGACTTGTTACAAATTGGGTTTGAGTTTTAAAACTTGACCTGTCGGACCGGGTGCAGTTGAAAATTTTGACCTGATACTTAAACAAGTCGGGTACAAGTTAGACCCAAACCCGACCTGGTACGTATTTATAAATGTATAACATTTTATATTATAGGATATAGTACTTATGTATTATTTATATGCCTAATAACTCATATATATATATAAGTAAGATTAAAATATTTTACCTTGTTATTACTAGTATAATGACTGAATACTGCAAGAATTAGTGATCTTCAATGATTTAAAGGTTCAGATGAAGTTTATAAGTTGCTAATAGGTCGAGTCAAAACCTGAAAATGCAAATGGTATACATTAGCGGGTCGTTTACTCATTGGTGGTTGGTCCAGGTCCATGTCTAGTTTCAGACTTTCAGGTAGTAGGTCAGGTTCAAGTTGAGTTCAGATATGGGTTTTTTCAATAAGTTGGGTACAGGTTCAGGTCGAGGTTAGACACGAGCAAGTCGGGTCCGATTTAGGTCTAGGAAATGGTTTAACATATCGGGTGCAAGTTGACTCTAAACCTGACCCATTTGCGCCCTTAGACTTACAACCTAAATTCTTGCTTTGAACAAATAATCCTAACCGTCGACTCAACATCCTTCTTTCATTACTTGGTGGTTAGCACAATGATAAAAGTTTTGAGCCGTCAAACATGAAAATGCGGGTTAAAATATGGAGAGTAGCCACTTAAAAAACTAAAGGTTAGGTCTGTATCTCGTCCACTTCTTCACTCATACTAATTACTGGAATAGCATTGGGTAATGGCTATTTTTAGCATTGCGTAATGGCTATTTTTAGCATACTAGTAAACATGCACGTACTTTATACATGTGCTCTATAAAATCATAAAAGTAATAATAAATTTATAAAATGGAAAAGTGTCACGACCCGAAATTCTACCCCATCCCGAGAGCGAGTTATAACCTGCACATATCTCAGATATGCTAAGCGGGCATACACTTAATCATAAAGGTAGAATATAAAGCAGTCATAAATACAAAATAAATACGATAAAATCCAAATAAACTACCAATAAAATAATAATGCAAGTCAGAGACAGATCTTATATAAGAAAGTTAAAGTCAACACCAAAGTATCAAATAAAATGTGATACCGAGTTTAAAACTATCAATAACCGGTGCTCAGATCAAAGTTAGCACTGAGGTCCTCCTAGTACACAGCAGCGTCGCCCTCCCAAGGATCCTGATACTCGACGTCCACGGGGTCAACAAAGTCCATGTCAATGGGATCTGAATAGCCGACGTCTACTCCACCAATATAATCACCTGTAGCTATTTAAATTTTTGTGGGATGAGTTTACTCAATCACGTAAACTCAGTGGATACACCCGCGATCCACCCCATTCTACTCAGGTGCATTGTAGATGTATCAAGTGAGTGATAAATATAGTATAATAATGAAATCAGAAATAATATGACAAATCAAGTGTATATTGTAAACTCATATCATAATCATGAATGCAGGATCATGATTTAGACACTCATATCCTAACGTACCTTACCATACCTCATATCATATCATTTTGTATTTTATTATTCTCGCACATACGTATGTACATCGCATGGACGTAACTAACATACTCATAAATCTTAAATGACTTGTACTAAAGCCGTTGCTCGAGCTACCATCCATGTGAGGGTCACCATAGTATCATACCACCATATTATAACGCCCCCGTATCATACTCATATTCCTCCATCCAATCCAATGGGGAGACATAAACGGTCACACATACTCACAATCTACTCATACTCCTACTCATACTCTCGGTCATACTCATATTGTCTCCCAGAGACCCATCTTCGCTGTAAGATGTTGTTAGCCTTACGGTGGCTACGCAATGAACGACACATATAGAGACTTAAGTTCTTATTCTTTTGGTGGCCTACACAACGGCTATTATACTTGTAACATATCTTATCTCATACCCATACTCGCATCATACTCTTATAACTTAATTCTAAGACAAGCTATAATGGGAAAACCTCACCAAAGCTAATGCCCAAAGCCTGAATCTCATATCTTATCCTCTTATATTAAAACTTGAGATGATAGCGTCACCGCATATGCCATCGTATATAATGTTATACTGAATTCGCACTTACCTGACTCGTCATAATGTCTCATACCACTATAAGTTGTAAGACATATGAATATGATGTATTCCTCACTTCGATACTATCTTGACGAATCACCACGCTCAAGCGTAAGCATGATCTCATATACTCATTTGCATATGACCTAATATGTCCACAACTCGTATAACATGATCAAGATGGAAGCACAAAATTGTTATACATACAATATAAATTTATATTTAGATTTAGTTATTTTTATACATATATTTAACTATATTTACATTAATACAAATATAGAATAAGGTAGTTATTATTATTATTTCAAAAATGTGAAGGTCAGGGTTTGATTTTCACGAGGTATCGAATTTCTAACACTTTGGGTTTTCAAAGAGGTCGCGTTGAAGCGATAAATTGATATATGTATATATATATATATAATAATTGGATAATTAAATTAAATAGTATTTATAATTATTAAGTTGTGATTTATCATAACTATCGATCGAAAGATCTTAAGATATAATATACATAGGAACTTTGGTCATAAAAATTAGAAAATAATACTAAAATCGAGTAGCCTTGAGTCATTCAAAATTGAACCCGACTTATTGCTCTATTTTGACCTTTAAAACGTCATATTCGTGAAATGGCTATCTGACACAAATTTGTAAAGCTCGTTATTTTCTTTCCAATGTCGTAAGAATTATATTAATCCGAGGTCGGAGTACAAAATTATGGCCAAAATACCGAGACCAGTATATCGACGGTCGTGAGCTCGAGTTCATGGTCGCGAGTTCAGACCCATGATTTTAAGATAGTACAATTTATTATTCTTTTAAATAAAATAAGAGCATAGTTTAGTTTTAAATAAATAATAATATAGACTTACAACAATAATATATATAATTATAGTTTTAGTAGAGGGGTAAATTTCTAACTATATAAATTTAGAAATAAATAATATCAATATAATATTATTCCAATTAAGTCAATCTATCAAATTTACAGATATTAGAGTTTAATTAATTTTATAAATTAAAAAGAGGATAAAATATTAAACATAAAGACCTAATAGAAAAGTATAATATTAAATAACAAAATAAAGGGATTATTTAAAAAGAGAGAAACAACATATAAACCCGACTTATAAATCTTGCAGCTTTAATAGAAAAATAAAATACTAAGCATGCAGATTTATCATATATAAAGATATTCATGTTTAATTAGTATGTAGGCTTAAAAGGAAGTAGACATATTAAATATGCAGACCTAATACAAGGTAAAATATTAGTAGCCTATAGGGGTTGTTTAAAAAAAAAAGTGAAACAGCATATAAATCAAACTTATAAACTATACAACTTTCAAGGAAAAAATATAATATTAAATATATAGGCCTATTAATTTATGAGATATTTGGGTTTAAATAAGATTTTTAAACTCATTGATGTGCGATCAAACGCATCCTACGTGACGGGATCTGAGAATAACAAGATGGATTGATGGGTACCCACCTCTTGAAGTATGAGCGGTAGATCGACGGCGATTCGGATTGAAAAGATCAATACCCAAGGCGTCAGTTCGTCTAAGTCTTGAGAGAGAATAATTGTTGCTTATAGAGAGTAGAGATTTTTTAAAGTTTTATTTATAATGGTATAAAGTTTTAGGTTAACTCTAATTAACATTCTTCGTAGACGATTTAATCAAATAGGAGTATTTACACGGAAGAAGAATTCATACGTAAGACTTGGATAGCTTGAGAAAAGATTTTGTTCCAACGCTTTGTATAAGCACCGAAGCAATTAGTGTTTCTCTCCTAAAATTACAGTTATACCGTTTGACTTGCTTTATCACTTAAAACGGGTGTAACTTTTTATATTCTTATCAAAAATTGATAAATTATATATTGTTGGAATCCTATCAATGAGCACTTCGCAATGAGTCTAATTTTGATATAGGAAAAATTATAATTTTTTTAAAAGAAGGTGAGCTTCGGTGTGGAGCACTAACACCATGCACGGTGCAAAACACATCAAACACTATTAAAATAAAATAAAAAATTTTGGATTATTACATTCTCTCCCCCTTATAATATTTTTGTCCTCGAAAATTACGTACCTAAGTTGATTAGCTCCGGGTACTTCTCCAAGGTATCGACTTCTCGTTCCCAAGTTGCCTCCTTCGGTTATGCTGCCACTGAACTTTAACGAAACGTACAAATTTACCCTTGATAAGCTGCTCCCTCCGATCTATAATACGAACTGGCTTTTCTATGATGGTCAGAGCATCCCTAACTTCAGTCAGCTCGATATCAAGGACATGAGATGGATCGGGCAAATATTTACGCAACATAGATACATGGAACACATTGTGTCTACCGGTGAAGTGTTTCAGAAATAAAATTCAGTATACTCAAGGATCAAAATATCTTCTGATATCGATACATATCGGTATTGGACTAGGACGACATAAAGACATCTCAAGATATTCATGGATCAATACGATTTTTGATTAGGACGATACGATCATTTATCGAATGTACCGTATCGTCCAATTTATATGGGAAGGCCCGGACGATACATTCAATGTATCGTCCGATAAGTTACTATTCTGATACATATCGTCCGATACGTATCAGTTTGGAGCTCGGACGATACATATCGGAAAGCCGGCATTTTGACCCATAGGTATCCTACCTCACCGATACGATCTGTGATAACGAAAGGTCCCACGTATCTCAAACATAGCTTTCTCGCATTCCAAAATGCATGATTCCCTTAGTCGGTGACACCCGGATGAAAACCAAATCACCCACCTCAAATTCTATCAGGCGTCTTCTACTGTCGGCGTAGGCTTTCTGACGGTCCTAAGCTTCTTTCAACCTTTGGTGGATAACTCTGACCTTCTCGGTCATGATTTCTAAGAGTTTCTGCCCAAACATTTTTCTTTCGCCAACCTCGTCTCAACAAAGAGGCGTCCTACAACTTCGACCATAAAGAGCTTCAAAAAGTGACATCCCGATGCTTGCCTGAAAGCTATTGTTATAGGAAAACTCGATCAGAGGAAGGTGGTCATCCCAATTTTCTCGGAAATCTAACATGCAAGCTCGAAGCATGTATTCTACAATCTGACCGTCAGTTTCTGGATGAGAGGTTGTACTGAAGTCGAGTCTCGTACCCATTACCTCCTGAAATTTTTTCCAATGATCAGAAGTGAATTTCGCATCTCTGTCTGACACAATGCTCACAGGAACTCCATGAAGCTTGACTATTTCCTTCATATATGTCTCGTCCAGCTTGTCTCTGCTATCGGTATTTTTGAAAGGTAGGAAGTGCGCGGACTTAGTCAATCAGTCTACAATAACCTAGATGGCATTGTGCTTCCTTAAAATTCTCCCACTTCCACTCGGGAATCGGTAAGGGCTACAAACGACCGACTTGCTTCTGATGCTCAACTTTTACCTACTAGCATACCAAACATCTGGGGACGTATTCGACAATCTCTCTCTTCATATTCGGTCACCAATAATAGTTTCGAATATTCCGATACATTTTTATGCTACTTTGGTGCACCGAATATCCATATTTGTGTCTCCTCGAGAATCTCGTTTCTTAAGGTTGCAACATCGGGAACATACAATCTATCTCGAAATAAGAAGCTCCCATCAATGCGCATAGAAAAGTCTAGTTTAGGGCCCTCGGCTAACTGTCCCACAATCTTCTGAACTTCGGGATCTAGGGGCTGCTCGGTTCTGATACGGTCAATAAAGGTAGGCTTGACCATCATACTAGTTAGGTACACTCCTTCACCAATTCTGTCAAATCGCACATCCAACTGAGCAATCTCATCAAGCGGCTTCCAAGCATTCAAACGTGCTAACAGTCTCGAGGATTTTCGACTTAGAGCGTCAGCAATTACATTTGCTTTATCCGAATGGTAATTAATAAAACAATCATAGTCCTTCATGTATTCGATCCATCGTCGTTGCCTCAAGTTCAAATCCTTCTGAGAGAATAAATATTTAAGGCTCTTGTGGTCTGTATAGATCTTAAAGGTCTTACCATATAGATAGTGTCACTAAATCTTAAGTGCAAATATAATTGCTGCCAACTCAAGATCATGAACCAGATAATTCTTCTCGTGCGGCTTCAACTGTTTAGAACCATAGGCAATGGCCCTTGATGAGTAGTGAGATATTATGATATTTCACCCCTAAATACTTACATTTAGTCATCCGATTAAGGCTATCTAATGAGAATTATTAGATTTGAAGTGTTTTAGATAAATACAATGCAAGTGCATAAAACAGCCCAAGAATTCTGAAAATAATGTCAAACACTGTAACCTTGGGTCATCGAGAACTTAGTGCGACTTGCAGCCCAATTTAGACCTTCAAGAAGTCAGATTCATGAAATTACTAAAACATAAACGTTGTAGAGCTTTCTGTCATCTTTCTAATGCCGCAAGAATCATTCAATCCGAGTTCGGAGTAGAAAGTTATGACTGAAATACCTAGACAATATTTGATGCAAAGTTGGGCTGGAGTTCACAGAAATCTGGGAAAGTCGATGCATCGACCTTGCACTCGATTAATCGAGGCAAAGGATAGAGTTTGAGACGGAAAAGACTTCTTAATGCAGATTTTAGGGGAGTCAATACATCGACTCTATGAGGTCGATTAATCAACCATGGCTTTGCGGCATAGGAAAACTGTGAGACTTGGAGAGTATTTAAAGCCAAAACAACAACTAAAGAAGGGAGTAGATAAACGTAGATAGACGTAGACACATGCAGAGATAGAGATTTTTATTTTTTTAAGAGCTTTGTTCCTTTTACCTTTTTAGCATTCCTTTCTTCAAAAAATCTATTTTTGCTCAATTAATTCCTAGTTAAATTTAGAGATTAATAGAGACTATTTTTAACTTCGTTTCTAAATATCATCATACTTGTGGATTAAGCTTGAATCAAGGAATTACTATTTAAGGTTGAGGTATTTTTAATTAATTAGATCAATGTTATTTTCCATTTATTACTTTGTTATGTCGTTCAATTATAATATGTGTGGCTAATTTCTTAGGGATGGGGATCTAATGATTCCCATCCGAGGGATATACTTCTAATGGTATAGATCTAGGATTAAACTTTGAGATTTTATTTTATGGTTGTTATGTTATCACGGAAAGATGAAATCCTCGCCACTAACTGGGATCGAGTGTATCGAGTCATGCCCTGGATCTCAGATTTGTGATGGTAATTTTACCTCAATCATTGTTATATGGTCTTTTTATTTTTATCGTGTGGATCTACTTACGATTACGATCTGGGATTTAGTGTCCCGAGTCATGCCCTGGATCTTGGATCTGTAATGGTAATTTTATCTTAATTACTTTCTAATCTGAAATCAAGTGTGTCGAGTTATGCCCTTGATCTCAGGTCTATGGTGGTATTCTTGTTCGAATTTTTTACCCCTTTTGGGGATGATTTCTATGTGTATCTGAGATCGAGTGTACCAAGTCATGCCCTTGATCCCATATCTATATATGGAAATCATCTCTGAAATTAAGTTCTGATTGCAGGGATGTAATGTGGAACTTATCCGGGTTTTGACCATTTATCTTCCATAAAAGATGTTTTTCAATGATATATCTCATAGTTTAATCCTTATATTTATATTACGGGAAGAACAAACCAAAGATTGGAGGATTTAGTATCTTCATCTTTACCTTTATTTTTAAATCATCAATTAAACTTTATTTTGTAGTCAGTAATAATCATCTCACAAAACTGCCTAAATCATAATATTGGTAGGGTACTGTTAAATCTTGGTAGATTTCTTGAGTTACTGTTTCATCTTTTTAGATCTTCTAAAATAGTCCTCGTGGAAACAATCTCGTACTCCGCACCCACTATCTACAATCTGATTCGTGCACTTGCGAGTAAAACATCACAATAAAAAAAATCACACCAAGTTTTTGGCACCGTTGTCAGGGATTAAATCAAGAAAATCTGAATTTTTAGGAAATAGATAGTTAATTTTAGGAATTTTTAAGGATTAAAATAGTATTTCTGTCAAAAAAAATAAAAATAAATTAATTAATTTAAAAAAAAAAAAATCTGTCCTGTCTCGATTAATCAACTTCCTTCTCGATTAATCGAGCTTCTTACTCGATCAATCGAGATTCAAAAAAAAATTGGAAAAAAAAAAAAAAAAATCTCTCTTGAAGTTTTCTTTCCTGAAACCTCCACTCTGTGCGTCATTTGCATGCACACTAGGTCTTCTAAATAAAGAACTTTAGAACCTTTAAATTCTGAGATCGAACGCGCTTGCCGGTCAAATCGTAAGGACGCTAGATCAAGGCAAAAATTTTCAAGTGATTCATCAACTGAAGTCAATATGACTGACAACATGAATGGACAAATCAAACAAGGACAAGAGGAGGAACCAACATTGAGAGAACTATTTTCTCCAATCACTACAAATACCCCATCATGCATTATATACCCCGCCACACCCGACGGCCGATTTGAAATCCGTACAAATGTCATCCAAATCCTTCCAATCTTTCATGGCATGGAGAGAAAAGATCCACACCAGCACGTTAAAGACTTCGTCAAGTTCCGCTCATCTCAGATACCAAAACTTCAAATGAAGAATCATACGCTTGTTTCCTTTCTCTATAAAGGATAAAGCAAAAGCCTGGTTAAATTCTCTACCATCGGGATCTATAACCATTTGGGATCAGATGGTCAAAAAGTTTCTATCAAAGTTCTTCCCCATAGAGAAGACGAATGCCCTCAGACGTGAAATCATGGATTTCACGCAAGAGGAAGATGAGAGATTCTATGAAGCTTGGGATAGATTCATGGATCTCCTACTCAAATGTCCACTCCATGGATACTCAAAGTGGAGATTGGTCCAGTGTTTCTACAATGGACTAAGTCAACTAAATAGACATCTGATGGAGCCAATGAATGGCGGAGGATTCCTGAGCCTCAAGGAAACTGAATCTTATTGTTTCCTAGAAAAGCTGGCCAAGGATTCTCAGCACTGGGATTTCACAAAGACTCGGGAACAACCAATCAAAGCTCGTGATCAAGCCGAAAGTTCAACCAATAAGGGAGGAGTATACGTAATAAAGGATTCTCCGGATCTAATGGCTAAAATTGATTTTCTCACTTAACAAGTGAAGGAATTGAAATTAAAGAAGAATGTGCATATGATAAATACACAACCCGAGCCGTGTTCAATATGTGCAAGTCCAATGCATATAGCAGATAATTGTCCTTCAATGCAGAACTACCATGAAGACACATCTGAACAGCTAAATGTTGTGAATAACTATGGGAGGAATCAAGGAAATATTTTCAATAAGAATAACCCAAATAGTTGGAGAACCCACCCAAATTTCTCATGGAAATAAAATAATCAAAGAATATAGCTCGGGAAACAAGGGACAAACTTCTATCCCCAACAAAATTTCAACCAAGGACCACAGCAAAACTATGGTCAAGGACTATTTCAACAGCAAGAGTTCAATAATCCAAATCAATTTCAATACAATTAAAATCAGGTTGGGCAGTCACGACAATTAAATCAGAATTTTCAGTTTGCACAACCAATGGGAGGTTATCAAAACCAACCACAACAAAATTTTATGCCAATATTTCCACCACCCGGATTAAACAATCCACTGGAAAATGCTGCCCAACGTCCTCCTTCACAAACTCCTTCTACTGAGGACGTGTTGAAACTTATCCATTCTCACACATCCTCAATCTCTTAAATAGAGACCCAAATTAGACAATTGGCAACTTTTTTCTGTGAAAGAGAAAAAGGATTGTTTCCTAGCCAACCAGCCCCTAACCCAAGGGGTCAAATGGTTGTTGAACAAACACCAACTTCATCACAAGATGATAATCAACAACAAATTCGAACGATCACAACGTTGAGGTCTAGAAAGCAGGTCGATAACAAAGTAGTGTTGCTAGAGGAGGAGGGAAAGTCTGATGGAGAGAAGAAATTTAAAGAGGAAGAAGAAATTGAAGAAAAAGTACAAGCAAAATAAACAACAAAAGAAAAGAGTGAACAGAAGAAAAGTTTTGTTCCTAAAGCACCGTACCTGCAAAGATTGATGGCACCATAAAAAAATCGCGATGTGGAAGGAATAAATGAGATTTTCAAGTAATTAAAAATTAATATTCCCTTCTTGGATGTCATCCGACAAGTGTCTGCTTATGCAAAATTTTTTAAGGAATTGGTCACAATCAAAAGAAAGACCAATATTCTAAAAAAGGCTTTCTTAGTCTAGCAGGTTAGTTCAGTGTTGCAAGCGAAACTCTCAATTAAATACAAGGACCCAGGTTGTCCTACAATCTCAATCATCATCGGCGATAGCTATATTGATCACGCCCTTTTGGATTTAGGAGCAAGTGTCAATTTATTGCCTTACCCTGTTGACAAGGAGCTCGAATTGGGAGAGCTTAAGACCACTGCGACGACCCTTCAGTTAGCTGATCAATCAGTAAAGATCCCTCGAGGGATTGTGAAAGATGTCCTCATCAAGGTGGATTCTTTCTACTTTTCTGTAGATTTTGTTATTTTAGACATTGAACCGGCACCAAATTTGAAGAATAGCATTCCGATTATTCTAGGAAGACCATTCCTAGCAACCTCCAATGCGCTAATCAATTGTCAAAACGGGATCATGAATCTGTCATTCGGGAATATGACAGTGGAACTCAACATCTTTAATATTGCCAAGCAACCCATGGAGGATGACGAACATACACAAGCCTGTCTAATCGATGAAATCGTGGAAGAAATATTTCATGTATCTAAAATTGAAGATCCTTTAACAGCGTGTCTTGCGCATTTTGGAGAAAATTTTGATGTGGATCAGCTGATCCAAGAAGTGAATCACATGTTGGACTCCACACCGCTTCTGGGAGAAGAAAAGAAAATAGATTGTGGAGCTCAAATTGAATTAATCAAGGAAAAGCTGAAAGAGGAGGAGAAAGTGTCTTTAGAACTTAAACCTCTTCCGAAAAATCTTAAGTATGCCTACCTAGGCGAGAATGAAACTCAACCCGCCATAATCTCATCAAAATTGGATGCGAATCAGGAAGGTCAACTCATGAATGTGCTCAAAGATCATAAAAGTGCCATCAGATGGTCGATAAAAGATATTAAAGGCATTAGTCCGACAGTGTGTATGCACCGGATCCATTTGGAAGACAATGCTAAGCCTTCTAGGAAATCACAGTGGAGACTGAACCCTATAATGCAAGACGTGGTCCACAATGAGGTAATCAAACTTTTAGATGTTGGAATCATATGCCCCATCTCTGACAGTAAATGAGTTAGCCCCACACAAGTGGTCCCTAAGAAGTCGGGAGTCACAGTGGTGAAGAATGAGGACAACGAACTAATTCCTACAAAACTTCAAACAGGTTGGAGAGTGTGTATCGATTATCGCAAGTTAAATTCGATGACAAGGAAAGATCACTTTCCACTACCGTTTATCGATCAGATGTTAGAAAGACTGGCCGAGCACGATTACTATTGCTTTCTCGATGGCTATTCCGATTATAACCAAATAGTCATTGCGCCTAAGGATCAAGAGAAAACCACGTTCACATGCCCTTTTGGTACTTTCTCCTACCGACGAATGCCGTTTGGGCTTTGTAATGCACCAGCTACATTCCAAAGATGTATGCTGAGTATTTTTTCGGATATGGTCAAACGATTCTTCAAAGTTTTCATGGACGACTTCTCGATCCATGGAAACTGTTTCGTCGACTGCTTGAATCATTTGTCGCTAGTGCTTGCACGATGCCAGGAGAAGAACCTTGTTCTTAACTGAAAAAAATGTCACTTCATGGTTAAAGATGACATTATTTTGGGACACATCATATCGTCCTAGGGTATCGAGGTCGATAAGGCTAAAGTTGATTTAATTGCCAATCTACCACCACCGAGGACAGTTAAGGAAATAAAATCTTTTCTGGGACGCACCGATTTTTATTGGTATTTTATTAAAGATTTCAGCAGGATAGCGCGACCACTATGCAACTTACTTTCAAAGGATGTCCCATTCTTCTTTGACGATAAATGTTTATAAGTCTTTGAAACCATTAAGGCTGAATTGATAAAAGCCCCGATAATTCAATCTCCGAACTGGGACTTCCCGTTCGAAATTATGTGCGACGCCTCTGATTATGCAATTGGAGCTGTTCTGGTACAACGAATAGAAAAATTACCGCATGTAATCTACTATGTGAGTCGCACTCTCAACGATGCCCAGTTAAACTACTCGACAATCAAAAAGGAGCTGTTGGCAGTAGTTTTCACGTTGGATAAATTTCGATCCTATTTATTAGGATCTAAAGTCATGGTATTTACAGATCACACTGCCCTGTGTTATCTATTCGCTAAGAAAGATGTTAAAGCACGCTTAATCAGATGGATCTTGTTGTTGGAAGAGTTTGATTTGAAAATCAAAGACAAGAAAGGCTCAAAAAATATGGTGGCAGATCACTTGTCACGAATAATTATTGAGAAATCTAACGATCCTATTCAGATCTTGGAGCACTTCCCGAATGAACAGTTGTTCGGGATTGACTGCCCACCTTGGTATGTAGATCTTGTCAATTACCTAGTCACTAAGTAATTACCTCACCATTGGTCTAAGAATGAAAAATCCATTTTCTTAGTTCAGGTGAAATACTACTTTTTCGAAGATCCGTATTTATTCAAATATTGTCCCGATCAAATCATACAAAGGTGTATTCCTGAATCTGAGCAACCACGGATCATCTCGTTCTGTCATGAGTTAGCTTGTGGAGGTCACTTTAGTTCCAAGAAGACTGCAGCAAAGATCCTCCAAAGTGATTTTTACTGATCGACGATCTTTAAAGATTGTCATCAGCATTGCAAATCTTAGCACAACTGTCAAATGCTAGGCTGAATCTCAAAGCGCAACATGATGCCGCTCAATCCAATTTTAAAAGTTGAATTGTTTGATGTTTGGGGGATCGATTTTATGGGACCTTTCCCGAATTCGTTTGAAAATACGTTCAGCCTCGTCGGGGTTGATTATGTCTCAAAATGGGTTGAAGTTGTGGCGTGTAAAACGAATGATCACAAAGTAGTGATCAAATTTTTAAAGGATCAAGTATTTTCACGTTTTAGTATTCCAAAGGCGATAATCAGCGATGATGAAAAGCACTTTTGCAATAAAGTATTCACCCAATTAATGAAGAAATATGGTGTCACACACAAAGTTGCTACACCATACCATTCTCAGATAAGTGGCCAAGTTGAAGTATCTAATCTGGAACTTAAATGGATTTTAAAGAAAATAATACATCCGAACCGTAAAGACTAGTCATTAAAACTGAATCACGCTCTGTGGGTGTATCGAACTGTATTTAAAACTCCGATTGGCAAGTCGCCTTATCGGTTGGTCTTTGGTAAAGGTTGTCACCTCCCGGTTGAACTGGAACATCGAGCATTTTGGGCCATCAAGTCATTGAATTTTGATATCCTGAAATCTGGTACCCAGAGGGATTTGCAAATGAATGAATTGAAAAAAAAATTTGTGCTGACGCATATGACTGTGCTAAATCGTACAAGGATCGTATGAAACGGGTTCATGATCAATCTATTTTACGTAAATCTTTTGTCATTGGTCAACAGGTTCTACTATATAATTTCCGACTTCACCTATTTCCAGGGAAACTAAAAACCCGTTGGAGTGGTCCATTCAAAATCTCTCGAATACTCCCCAATGGGGCAGTTAATGTTATCAATTCGAGACACGAGAATGTTTTTCGAGGTAATGGTCAAAGATTAAAACCTTTCCTCGAGGATGCAATGGCATTCTTTGACACTCTTTCCTTGGGTGATCCAATGGCTTGCCTTGACTGAGCAATTCATATGGTCGAGCTATCGACATTAAACTAGCGCTCATTAGGAGGCAACCCAATTTTGTGTGATTTCTCTTTATATTTCATCTCTAAAAAAAAAAAATAATAAAATTTACTTTTTCTCGATTAATCGACAATGGAGGTCGATTAATCGACCCTTCCCCTCGATTAATCGACCTCTTCAAGTCGCTTAATCGACAGTAATAATGAGTGGCCCTTTTCCGAGGAAGTCTGCATTTATTGATGGCTGACTTTTATGAAAGTCGATTAATCGACTTACTGATTCGATGCATCGACTAATCAGTGTTGAAGACCGTGCTGCCTTTTCAGATTTTGTCAAGTTGTTTTTAATGGAGTCGTTTCATCGACTCTGGGAGTCGATGAATCGACTTAAATTCTGAGCATGCGGTTTTTTTTTGTCTTTTCACTGCCTTGATTAGAGTTGATGCATCGACTTCGAGTGTCGATTAATCGACTTTTCTATTTCCGGCCGTTGCGTCTTTTCATTCAAAGCCATTGCGAGTTTCTATGCGATTTAATTAAAGCCGCGCCTTTTCATACTGAAGTCGATTAATCGACCCTATAAGGTCGCTTAATCGACTATATACGGTGCAACCGTCCAGAAAGGATGCCTTCGAGTCTACTTAAGGGAAGCACTCTCTCTTCCCTTTCATTCGATCTTGAGCCTGTCTTTTCCCTGACAGTCTCTGACATTCCGACAGTGCTTTCATGGCTTCGTCATCTTCTGCGCCGAAACGGCTTTCCCAACGTCCTACAGGTCATCCACGTGAGCAGCCACATGGTCGCTTTGCGTCCCGAGATCTTTCTTCTGAATATCTTTTCGATCTTCCGGCATTTCAGACCATGCCAGTCTGCGCCGTCTCCATCGCTTATGCAATGGCTCTTAATGTTCATTTCCTTCTTACACCGCCCGTGATCAAAGTGTTTGAACGGATCGTTCGGTTATTCTATCAAGGCATGGCATGGATGGACACCTCCGTTGAACATCATGTCGACGCCCATTTTACTATTTCAATCGATGGGTGGTCGTGCCGCATTTATCCGCAAACCATCGCGGAGGTTTTTAACATTTCGTGCGAGCACCCTCTCAATCACACTCTGGGTGAAGAGCTCGACAGTTCTCTGGAAGATATAATCAACGATATGTGTCGCGGCATATTTTCTTCGGGGATCGCCACTAGGCGATCGGCGTTACCGCATCCGATTTTATTCTGGGATATTGTGGTCAGTAGTAACCTCTGCCCCCGTGGCCACATTTTTGAGCGCACCGGTGATCGGGTTAAGGCACTCTATGGTGCCTACCGAAATATATTGATCAACATGCCCGAGATTCTTCATAATGACATGTGGCGATGCCATGAGGATGTCGCCAACCCTACCACTGGTGATGCCGCTATGATCTACTTTCCTCATTTGGTAATGAAGCTGCTCAATTTTCTTCGTTTCCCGTTCTACTAGGATGACGATCTCGGGGACCTCGCATTCTATCACTATGGTGTGACCCAATGGAACCGCAGTATGCGTCTCCTGGGTAATGTCCCTGATGCCCTCGCTGATGCACCGACCCAACCTACTCCACCACTCCAGCGCCGCTACTTACACCAGGACAACCCGCCTGCACCTGATCAAGGACCTGATGAGGGTGTGTCCCTTGATATGCTCCAAGCCCAAATCAATTCCTTAATAGAGGAGTAGCAACGGCAACATAGTGCGACTTTGCGTCGAAGCCACTATGATCGTTCCTTCCTCCATCAGATCGGACTGCGCATGTGGCCTAATAGTTATGATGAAATACGCACCAGGGCCCGCCAGGCCGAAGAGGAGGGGGATGATTAGTTTGTTTAGTTTAGGTTTAGGATTAGTTTATTTTTCTTTGTTCAGTTTAGGTTGTTTAGGAGTACAATCAAAAGTGTCATTGTAATCACTGTGTTTCTCAATGAAAAAGTGTGTTTCTAATCTGCTTAGGATTGCTGATGTTTTTTTTTTTTTGTGGATTTCATGTTACAATTAGAGAGTAGCGGTCAAGGATATATATAAAATAATAAATATAAATATAAATATAAATAAAAAATTAGCGAGAAAACGTTGCACTGCTCGTCACAACTCTCAATCGATTAATCGAGGTTCATACTCGATTAATCGACGACCAAATTTGGGAGTCGATGCATCGACCTCCCAGAGTCAATCAATCGACCCCCACTTTTTGTTTTGTTTTTTTTGAACAGAAATGGGACTCTACTTTTCCACTTTCCTTTAGTCTTTGGGATCCCTCAAGCGTACTGCCCACACTTTTCCTTATTTCTTTTTTGCAGGACACCTCTTTCTACTCCTCCTACTACAACTCTATCGATTTTCTCCTTATATTGGCCCTTAGGCTCACTTTCTATCACATCTTGCACAACCTTCTTATGGCCCGCAGATTCTATCTCACCAGAGCACGATTATCAAAGATGGAGGAGACTGCTAAAAAGCGGGAGCGTCACACTAATCTGACGGTCCCTTTTGAGCCTAACACTGTTGAAATCATCGACCTCGATCCGATGGTCGTTCCTTCCTAGGATGAGCCATCTAGAAAGAAGATAAATCGTTCCAAATCTCCTACACCGTACATCCCTACTGATATAGAGATGATTGATGTGATTCTCCCGTCCCCACCACCCCCTTCTCAATCCCCTACCGCTGCCTCCATGCCTCCATCCATCCCATCGGAGGTAATTCATCAATTTCCACTTGAACTCTGGGAGAAATTGTTCCCTGTGCCTAAGAACATCGATTTAAGTGAACCAAGGTGGATGGGCCCACCTAACGATGGTTCAAGGAGTTGGATTCATATTTTAGTTTTTCTTTAGGATTTAGGATTTAAGATTTCTTTATTTCGTATGTTTAGTTCTAGAATATCAGTTTCTCGTTTAGTTTAGGTTGTTTTTAATTCCCTAATTAGTGTAGCCACATTACCTTCAATAAATTTTTGGTCATGTTTCAATTTGATGCACATATTCTCTGTACCTGATCTTTGTGTTGAGATATTTTTCAACAGGTTTGGGGGTGCAATACCTATTTCAATCAATGAGGACATTGTCATTTTTCGGTTTGGGGGTATGGTTATCTATCTTGCGTCACTTATTTTTTATGTGAAAATAATAATAATAATAATAAATAATAATTTTCAATCAATCGACAATGAAGGTCAATTAATCGACCATCCACTCTCGATCAATCGACTTCTTCGAGTCGATTAATCGACAGTAGTAAAAAAAATAAAATGATTTGAAACCATCTTATATGAATTATTTTGCGATAGTTTTCAAACTTGAGTTGATTATACATGTGAATTTAATTTTGAGAATATCGATGCCATATTCTGATTACTTGTATCTAGGATGATGAAGCTTAATATGATATTTTGTGGATGACTCTGAAATTCATGCTTAGATATTAATTTTTTGTATTTATACCAAGCTAAGACTTAGAAATCGATGAACTGTTTTGAACGTTGAATCTTAGGTTCTTAGTGGAGACTAAACCCGGTGAGCTTTAGAGCTAATTTCCCGTCATTTATGAGTGAATACATAAACTCAGAGTTTTTCTTTGAATACGAATTATTTTGCATGATCTCATACACTTCACTTTGGCTTGTGACTTTGCATGCAATCAAATTCATATTATTGTGTTAGAACATACTGTATATCTACTCAAGACAAATAGGCAAGGTTACCATCTTTTAAAGGCATGATTGAAGGCCATCTTTGGCTCGCTTGTGCTTAAAATGCCCCACCTCAAATAAGTTTATCCTTTTAGTACCCCTTTGAGCCTATTGAAAAATTTACCTTTATACATTCTTTGATAAGCCACGTTAACCTTTAACTCTTCACCATTTCTGAAATTTCAGCTTTACCCTTCTTATTTATGAGAAATTAGGAACGAGAGATGAGAATGAACGAAAAGAGAGTAAGTGGAGAGATACCGAGTTGTGGTGTTTACTGAGAGTGTATAACAAAAATATATATAAAAAAAAAAAAAAAAAGGGAGAGAAAAAGGAAAAGAAAGTTGAGAAAAATAGAAAAATATTGAGAAAATATAGCGAGAGATTAGAAAAGAAAAAGAGAAGAAATAGAAAAATCAAAAGTTAGTTTCTTTTCTGATTTCTCAGAAATTGTGAATCCCAACTTCCATCTCTTTCTTACCCTTACCTGAGCCCCATTAGAACCTTACAAAAAATCTTCATGATTCAATCTTGCATTGGTAACTGTGGAGAGTCAATATATTATACCTATGGCACTTGATATGACATGCAAAGGATATACAAGTATCTTCTTACGAGATCCTCTGTTTATTATTTGATACACCGTGTTTCTTTTATCATGTGAGGCATTTCTTTATTTGCTTTGTATTGATCTCTCACATGTATACGAAAACTTACCTATCATCGGAATGTTTCTATTTCGAGAGTATACCTAAAGTGAGGATTGAGTTGAGACAACAGATCCGATGCGTTCCCGGTTGGACTAGTTCTGAGATAGATGAATCTTGGTTTGGGTATGCACACACTTCACGTTTAGGCATGAATGGATAAATTAGCTAACAATTTGGGCATTAGATTAATTTGAATGGACACTAGCATGATTGATATGACATTAATATTTAAGATTGATAGTTCACATATTGAAACAATTAATGTTTTTATTTTTTAATGGTATATATATTACAAAAATTATGTTTTGAAAACTCAATTTTGCCGATGGTTTGAAATTTTTAGAAGTTTGTGGGTATTCATTGTAAACCCTCAGGAGACACAACTCCTCTACTAGGGATCACCTAGGGATTTAAAGACTTGTTGCACAGGCTAAGTGCAATCGTGCTCCCTACGAAAATGATATTTATTTTCTTTAGTTTGCATTGCTCGAGGACTAACAAAGTGTAGGTTTGGGGGTGTGATGAGTTGTGAAATATGATTATATTTCACTCCTAAATACTTATATTTAGCCGTCCGATGAAGGCTATCTAATGAGAATTATTAGATTTGAAGTGTTTCAGGTAAATACAATCCAAGTACATAAAACAGCCCAAAAATTCTGAAAATAATGTCAAACACTACAACCTTGGGTTATCGAGAACTTAGTGCGACTTGCAGCCCAATTTAGACCTTCAAAAAGTCAGATTCATGAAATTACTAAAACAAAAATATTGTAGAGCTTTCTGTCATCTTTCTAATGCCACAAGAATCATATCAATCCGAGTTCGGAGTAGAAAGTTATGACTGAAATACTGAGACAATATTTGATGCAAAGTTGGGCTGGAGTTCACAGAAATCTAGGAAGGTCGATGCATCGACCTTGCACTCGATTAATCGAGGTAAAAGATAGAGTTTGAGACGGAAATGACTTCTTAATGCAGATTTTTAGGGGAGTCGATGCATCGACTCTATGAGGTCGATTAATCGACTTGGCTTTGCGAGATAGGAAAGCTGCGAGACTTGGAGAGTATTTAAAGCCAAAACAACAACTCAAGAAGGGAGTAGATAGACATAGATAGACGTAGACACATGCAGAGATAGAGATTTTTATTTTTTTGAGAGCTTTGTTCCTTTTACCTTTTTAGCATTCCTTTCTTCAAAAATTCTATTTTTGCTCAATTAATTCCTAATTAAATTTAGAGATTAATAGAGAGTATTTTTAACTTCGTTTCTAAAGATCATCATACTTGTGGATTAAACTTGGATCAAGGAATTACTATTTAAGGTTGAGGTATTTTTAATTAATTAGATCAATATTATTTTCTATTTATTACTTTGTTATGTCATTCAATTACAACATGTGTGGCTAATTTCTTAGGGATGAGGATCTAATGATTTCCATCCAAGGGATATACTTCTAATGGTATAGATCTAGGATTAAACTTTGAGATTTTGTTTTATGGTTGTTATATTATCACGGAAGGATGAAATCTCCGCTACTAACTGGGATCGAGTGTGCCGATTCATGCCCTGGATCTCAGATCTGTGACGATAATTTTACTCCAATCATTGTTATATGGTCTTTTTATTTTTATCGTGTGAATCTACTTACGATTACGATCTGAGATCAAGTGTGCCAAGTCATGCCCTGGATCTTGGATCTGTAATGGTAATTTTATCTTAATTACTCTCTAATATGAAATCAAGTGTGTCGAGTCATGCCCTTGATCTCAGATCTATGGTAGTATTCTTGTTAAAAAAATTTACCCCTTTTGGGGATGATTTCTATGTGTATCTGAGATCGAGTGTGTCGAGTCATGCCCTTAATCCCAGATCTATATATAAAAATTATCTCTGAAATTAAGTTCTGATTGCAGGGATGCAATGTGGAACTTATCCGGGTTTTGACCATTTATCTTCCATAAAAGAAGCTTTTCAATGGTATATCTCATAGTTTAATCCTTATATTTGTATTACGGGAAGAACAAATCAAAGATGGGAGGATTTAGTATCTTCATCTTTTCCTTTATTTTTGAATCATCAATTAAACTTTATTTTATAATCAGTAGTTATCATCTCACAAAACTGCCTAAATCATAATATTGGTAGGGTACTATTAAATCTTGATAGATTTCTTGAGTTACTGTTTCATCTTTTTAGATCTTCTAAAATAGTCCTCTTGAGAACGATCTCGTACTCCGCACCCACTATCTATAATCTGATTCGTGCGCTTGCGAGTAAAACATCGCAATAAAAAAAATCACACCAGCTCTCCTGCGTTGCTCTACAGACATCCAAGTCCCTGGCGCGAAGCATTGGTGTAAACTTCATAATCACCAGGTCTAGAAGGTAAAGTGAGTATGGGAGCTGTCGTGAGCTTCCGCGTCAATAGATTAAAATTCTGCTCACACTGATCGGTCCGCACAAATTTGTTGTTCTTACGAGTTAGAATAGTGAGTGGGAGGGCCAAATGAGGGAATCCTTCAACAAATTTGCGATAATATCCGGCCAAGCCGAGAAAACTTCTCACTTTGGTGATATTTTTTTGTGTTTGCCAATTCGCAACAGCTTCAACCTTTGATGGATCCACAGAAATCCTTGTGGCAGAAATCACGTGACCCAAAAAAGATACCTTCTCAAGCTAAAACTCACACTTGCTCAGCTTCGAATACAATCTGTGCTCACGGAGAGTCTGAAGCACAATACGAAGATGGGTCTTATGAGCTTCTTTCGTACGGGAATAAATAAGGACATCATCGATAACACAACGACGAATTTATCGATAAACTTTCGGAATACGCGGTTCATCAGATCCATAAACACAGCAGGAGCATTCGTGAGTCCAAAAGGCATAACAAGGAACTCGTAATGCCCATGCCTTGTCCCAAAGCAGTCTTCGGAATATCTTCTGCTTTAACTTTCAACTGATGATATCCAAACCTAAGATCTATCTTCGAAAATAAAATAAGAAAATTCGGGTTATTACAAAAAGGTCTGTGGGTACTAATGTATTGATGAACATATGCATTCAAACTTTAGATCATATGCCACATGACACTTGATTCTAAGATAGTGTCTTTTTGGGGATCGTGTGCAATGTCGCATGTCATCTATTAAAATTTTTTTTTTTTTTTGTCTTAACTTCGGCCAAATTTTGGGTACATAGCGTATTGAATTTTTCAGCGTTTAACCATATTTTGAACCATGGATGTTCACTCTTTTTCAACAGTGTTTATTCATTGAATGCGGCATCTGTAACATAAATAAGTGGTGTGCCGGTAACACCAACCAAAATATTATAAGGTTGATTTGCTTTCATTGTTTGACTCAATTTTTTAGTCGGGTCAAGCACATGAACTTGACCCATCAAATCAAGTTCGAGCATGAATCATTTGAAGGTTAGGTTAACAAATTTTTTATATGCAAAATATAAAGATATAGGAGGTATTATGTGAATTGATAAACTAAGCTAGGTTTGGTAAAGACATACACTAAAAATATTGAGGTCAAATGTGTAAACCTAAGGAGTATGATAGGATGAGTTTTAAAAATATATGTGTTTAATGGAGCTGGGGTTGCTAATCTCTATTAGTGATGCTTTGCATATATCATGGCCTTCAAATCAAACGGCTTACATGGAGTTCCACGATGCACACCATCTAAGCCTATTAATATGGGAGAAATTAGGAGAAATTTTACTAACAATGACTCCCCAAGTCAAACAACTATAAATTAGACAATGGAGGCTGTTTTTCGTCAATCTTCGACACAATAGATCTTGAAAATATGGTGCACCAATCAGATAGTTAGATGTTGATTCCATGAGGCACAAATCTCAAAAAGTGATCGTGATCATGGGTGTACCATGAGAAAGTGTTCTCAAGTGTCACTTTTGGAGATATGTGCCACATAAAATCAAAATATGACCGTCTAATAGGCGAGCCATGATCTCAAGATCTACTGTATCGAGGATTTCCACTATTTTTCTTATGAAGAACACACGCATTTCCACCATAAAAATCGTTGATTATCTTGAATCAGACAATGGAGAATATTTTTCGTCCCAAATTTCACGCAATAGATCTTGATATCGTGGCGTACATATCAGATAGTCACATATTGATTCCACGTGGCACACACCCAAAAGTGACGATCTAATAGGTAATACAGATAATATAAGGATATATATGGAAAAACAAGAGGGTAGATAGAGTAGAAAGTTATAAAATATAAATAATATAGGGATATATAAGGAAGATTAGGTTGTCAATGGGTTAGGCCAAAATTTTGACAGTGGACCGGATCTGATGGTGACGGGTCAAGGGTATAAGCTCGACTTGATCTCCTACTTCACTTGACCCGACCCGGTTCAAAACCCCCTTACTTCTTAGATTGTATATAAAATATCGTGTCCATCCTCAAAATATTAGGCCCGAATTCAGCCTAGATACAAAATTGGGTCTCGACATGTGTATTATGAAGAGGTGGCATAACGGGGGAATCTTGTTTTTAAACTTATTAAACTGCTTTGTGGTAGATAGGGAATTATGGGACCTGCCATTCCTACTCTCTTTCTAATAATGTGCAACATGCCTCTATATAGATATGAGCTAGGGGCATCTTAGGTATGAAAAATTGACAAAAACTATTTTCCTTTTATATAGTAGTAAGGATAAATGAAAGGCTTACCCGAACATGATAATTTTATTTGCACCCATCAAACTTCTAAAAGTACCCACTCAATGCATTTTTCTATAAGAGGATAAACGAACTCCGAACTCCATTATCAATTCTACCAAGTCAATGTGTTTCAACATGGGTGAACTCAAAGAATCGTTGGGTCCCTTTATTTATTTAAGGAATATTGTAATGCGAGGCCAAGTCAATTGTGTTTTACTTCAATTTTATGTACTAAATATCCATAGATCATGAACCTTAAATCAGACGGCTCAAATTGTATTTCACATATCCCTAAAATACTATGTCTTTCTTTAAATTCGGTGCAACCGTGCAAGACCCAGCTTTCTAGGTCCAAGTAATGGCTCCCATAAATTAAATTTGTCTAGGAATTTGTCTACTGTGAGTGGACCATCATGCTAAGCGAGAAAGTGGACTGTGCGACTTTGTGATGTGTACGTACTTCTATGTACTATAAAGTTCGTGTAGATCTCGGATGTGGCATTCACTTTCCCACCTAATTTATACAAAATTCAATGTATGTTTTATTAGTGATCTATATAAAAACAAAGAGTCAAGGAGGTGGACATGGAAGTCCAAACATTTGTGTGACTGCATCGCATGCATGGACTTCTAATGATGGAAATCCGTGCATATCATGCAACCACATAGATGTGTGTACTACTTTACTACACATGATGGGTGGATATGCATTGTAGACTAACTATAACAAAAATTCGGCTAATAACTAAGGAGGGCAATGGTCAAGTCCTACCAAGTAGAATTGGATTTCGAGTCCTATCCCATCCATTGCCCTTGGAAATGGGGGAATCTTGACTGCACGGCGTGCTATAAAAAGTGAAAATCAAGAAAGTCAAGATTCTCCTATTTCTAAGGGTAGTTGATTGTGTATGACACGAAATCTGAATCTACCTGCTAGGACCTGACCATTGTCGTAACTAAGCATTCACATTCTTTTTAGCTTAAATAAATTGAGTACCTTTAAACCCACTCACCAAATCTTTGAGTTCACCCACGCTGAAACACATTGACTGCATTGAATCAGGTGATGGAAATTGTTTTTTTTGTTCCAATCTTTCACGCAATGGATCTTGAGATCATTAGCATACCATCATACAATCATTTTCTTATTTCACGTGGTACAAGTCCAAAAAAGTGACCTTAAAATCAATTTTGAGCTTCCACATGATGTTAAGCTCAATTTTTTGAGATGTATGTCATGTGAAATAAAACACTGATCGTCTGATGGTACACCCATGATCTCAGGATCCATTGTGTGAAAGATTTGGAGAATAAACAATCTCCATCATTTGACTCAACGTAGTCAGTGTGTTTCAGCGTGAGTGAACTCAAAGATTCGATGGATAGATTAAAAGGTACTTAAATAAATTAAGGTTGGCGTTACTACCACATCACTTTATATTACAACGCCTCACTTAAACAAAGGAATAATTGATTGGTTGCTTTAAATTGGACAATGGAGATCGTATTTCATCCCAATCTTCCATACAATGGATGTTGAGATCATGAGCCCACTATCAGACGGTCAATTGTTGATTTCATGTGACACAAATCTCAAAAGTGATGTGAACAGTGATTCACATTCACTTTTCGAATTTGTGTCACGTGGGATCAATATCTGACCGTCTGATAGTAGGCCTATGATCTCAAGATCTTGCGTGTCAAAGATTATGATAAAAAACAATCTTAATCATCTAATTTAAAACAATCACCATATTTTTCCTATGTTTTAGTGTCGTGTTTGTAACCTAACGAGGTGTTGTAGACTTGTAGAAACACCAGAAATTTCCCCAAACGGCCCAAAACACAAAACGTAAAAGTCAAATCGCGTTAAACTGACTGTTTCGTCTCATCTGTCATCGTCCGTATTGGCATGGGCCCACCGCATAATTTTTTAGCGTAACAGTCGCGAGAAGCAGTCTTTGATGGAAACCATGCAGGCCGTGTGGCCATATAGCAATCAATGGAAAATTATAAGCCGAGGACAGGCTTGTTGGGGCGGCTCACGCGGCCGTGATATCAAATATCGGCCGTTACAAGCAATGCATATCGGGTTTTTGGTAAACTGATATGTATCAATGGCGATACCTATCAGGTATCAGTATTATAATTGTTCTTTAAATCTACAATTTAAGGTTTCTTTTGTTCATTTTAGATGGGGGCAACACTCCTCTGTGAGTCGACAGCTCTTTTTCTATAGAAAGTGCATTGGGGCCAATTCTTCTGCATTTGGGATTTTGAGCTGTTATTTTTTTTAATAGAAAGTGGGGGTGATTCTCTATGTTGTGAGTTGTGTTGTAACTGTAGTCTGTCAGATCAAGCCATCAACTCGATTAAAAATTTGAAATGACCATACTCGCTAGCACTACATAGGATGATTTTGTTTTTAATGAGCTGTCAATTACACTATATTGATTGTTTTTAATGTGAATCAATTTTGTTTAAAAATAAATAAAAATACTGGATACGTTTCATTATCGGCAATTCATATCGATCCTCCATGGACCGATACCCAATATCAAAACCGATTTTAATACCTTAAACATAGCTGGATGCACCGACCAATATTAATTGGGTCCATCGCACTTGCACCCCAAGTGTGTCGTACCCAAGGTATTAAATATCCGCAGATTTCGACGTGTATCGGTGATATGTATCGGTATTTCAGTAAATTGATATGTATCAGTCTCAATGTATATTGGTATCTCAACTCTAATCCCCGATCCCAATCCGTGGATTAGCCCATACGTATCGATTTGAGCCTTTTTTTAGAATTATATATATATAATAATAAAATAGTCCTTCGTATAACAATGGGGGCAATCAATACTAAATGACTCGGCCCCCTACCGAAAAATAACGGTATTGACGTCCGCATCAACGGTTATCATAGCGGCGCACGTGTGACTATTGCTTCCTAATAATCCACGTCAACTGTTTGGGCACGTGCAGAGCTATTAATCACAAATGGAGTTTTTAAAAAGGGGTAACGCGTCTGAGGGAGTGCTTAAATTTTCTACTATATACCTTTTCATCTCATACCATTAAAGTATGATTAATGCCATGTGTTACACATTTATGATTAATTTAAATTTCTCATGAGACACTTTCTTGTTAAAACATGTCCCATTCAAATGAGCATGCTTATAAGTGGATGTAAACCGACTCTGATTAATGAACGATAATATTAGTTATTAAAATTTAAAACAATTATTGATATTAGAGTGCAAAAATCGAGTGATTCAAATATCTCAAAGAGTGTAATTTTTTTAGTGATAGCTCTTTAATTTATCATGTACCACTTTGACGGCATGGATTGCCAAGATCATTGAAACACCATTTGGTGTTTAATTAACGATCAAGAGATAAAGGAATCATTACTTGCACTTGGAAAGTTGGTCGTTGCATCGAATTTAAAAGAAAGACTTGCAAGTTCAGTGACCTCTGCTATGTAAAAACACCATCTAAGCCGTTTGATTTGAAGGTCATATAACTTAAAAATATTAATCGCAAAAGATTAGAACGAAATATAATCTTCATCAACTAATTAAATGTAGTCAAAGGTTATTATCTGATTTATCAGGTTGACTATAATAGATCATATGATAAATATGGTGTGTTATACTAGTCTTATATATGCACTGGAGATCTATAATTCATAAACTTCAAATTAGATGGCCGAGATTGCATTTTACATGTCACATATCCCTAACATACCATGTCTTTCTTTGAATTTGGTGCAAGAGCCAACTATCCCAGTACAATTAATGGTTCCCTTAAGTAATATTATACATTAAAGTTGGGATTTCAATGGTGTGATCGCACACCATCGTTGTGTGATTATCATTGGCCATGTGTTGAGCATTTATGGCAAACCATCATAAGAACATGTCTAAACCCAAATAAATATGCTTATAAGTTGATTTGAACCATTTGATTGTTAAACTTTAATATCAACCACTAAAATTGAAAGCAACGGTTGATAGTAAAATCCACAGATCGGATGATTTAAATCTTTTTTTTTTGGCATGTTGCACGTTAATCTATGATCTATCACCTTTGATTGTTTGAATCACTCAGGTCTTAAATCATTGATGGTGTAAGATCATTTAAACACCAATTAGGTGCTTAAATGATGGTCACTAACCAAAATAGAAATGGGAAGATGCATGCGTGGAGGGTTGCACCCCAATATAAGATCACATGTCACATAGCATGATCAACCAAAAATAACACCCCTTTTTGGGTTGGTCATTTATGAGACATGAGATTTTTTTTAACAAAAAATAATTTTCTTTTTACATTTTGGCTTTCGTTTTATGGGTTAAAGATAAGGTAATACCTAACCAATTTGGTGCATTAATTTTAAACACATTTGACCACATTTTTAACAATGATTATGCAATGAATCATACCTAATTTTTTAGGTAGTACCTAATCGATCCTGTTTAGGCTTCTGTGGCACCAGATCCTCGTGATCAATGTCACATGGTGCCTATCTGACGTGGAAGCAACCATCGAGACTGCGTCAAAACGCATAGTCCCAAACCTTATAAATGTAATTTGTAGGTCTCTTAATTTCAGACAAATAGAAAATGGGTACCTCTAGTCGTGCATGCCAGATTACTAATAACACTTATATTGAAAATTATTGATTGAGTTAAATACAGTGATATTTTTTAGTCAAATTTTTAGAAAATAAATCTTGAGACCATGGGCTTGCCATCATACGGTGAATTTCTTTTATTCATGTGGACACAAAGCTCAAAAGTATCTCCAAAATCACATAGCACCATGGATCAAAATATTGTTTGATACTAATATGTATCGGTTTTGGGCTTAGATGATTTTTCTCGCCCCCCTCTTAAAAATAGTCAAATTATCGATCAAATTATTATTTGATATTATCTATATCAGACGATAATTTCAACTTATCTTTTTTTTTTTTTTTTTTTTTATATATTAAAATATATTATCTGAAATCAATACGCATCATATGATACATATCGATTTTGAGGCTGACCGATAAGTATCGAAAATCCTTGATCCATGCATAGCACAGCTCACACTCAAACCTCATTTTAAGGCCACTTTTAGTCGATAAAATATATATTTTGTAATGGTGTACGGTTATTCCTGCACTAAGAAACCCAACCTAACCTAGCCAACAAAAAAAAAGATTCTCGCTGCACTAAGCGTAAATAAAATAAAACAAAGAAGAACCTCGAGAACTGAGCCACGGTTTGACGAATCCGATAACAACACGTGTGGAGTCCTAATTTAAAGTATTGTTAGTCAGGCGGTGCATTATTGAATGCGTTGTTTCCAAACCCTATTATAAAACGAGTACCTTTATTTACCATTCCAAATTCTTCATTGTCAACCCGCGGTAAATGTTCTTAAACCGATAATTTTGAATTGGATGATGGTGATCGTCTTCATGGGACGGCCAGATTTTAATTATGAATGGTTGACATCTCAATTGGATGATGGTGATCGTCTTCATCGGACGGCCAGATTTTAATTATGAATGGTAGACATCTCAAAAGGAAAGTATGATTTGGAAGCAAGGATTAAAATTTCGGCCCAAATTTTTATTTTAGGCATGATCGAAATCAAAATCCAAAAATTTGACCAAAACTTTGATCTCGACATAAAAATGACTGAAATTGTCAGTCCAAAACTTTGTTTTGGTGGGGACCAAAATCAAAATTTTGGATAAAATTTTTGATCATTTTGACTAAAATTTTAATCCTTAATTCCAAGCATATATAAAAATAGTTTTTAAATCAGGTTTTAGAGTAAGTGACAAATGATATCAAAATTTGACGGTTTGATGAAAAACTCTTATCAGTCCGAGATTCATTTTGATAAGAGTACGAGATTCATTTTGTGGAAGATAAAAGTTAAAATCGATCTCCATTATCTAATTTAAAACAGTAAAATTTTAAGTCACTTGTGATACGGGTTGAAGAGGAAGAATCTTTGAGTTGTAAATAATCCTACTTGAAAAACCAAATATCGGAGACTAAGAAGCCTTCTTCTCGCTTTTCTAACGCGTCAGAGAGTTGACATCTAGAAAAAAGAGCCGTGGCGCTCATCGGGACGCAATCAACTAAGTGCCACGAGGCGCCTTGAACACCAACGTTTTTGGGAGAAAGGAAGGGAGCCATTGAAATTTGAAAGCCGTGCTGAAGATAAAATGCAAATCTTTCGTTGGGATCATGGATCAAAATGTTGGAAGATCGGTAGAGATTGAGCCAAAAACTGATATGTATCGTTCAAATTAATATATATTAAATGATATGTACCGATATTAGCTATATAAAAAGGCGACAGTATATTTAATGTATCATATCGTCCACCTCCAATATCGATACATATCGTCCAATATGTATTGGTATCGGACGATATTTTGATCCATAATTGAGATGAGCCAATATCTAATAAGTGATATTCTTGATTCATAATCATTCATACAACTAGATCTCATCGATCCTGTCTGTGTACAAATGGAATGAGATCAGCGGCAACCGAGGGTCATGCATATATATATTCATTACAAGGTTAGCATCGTTATCCAATAATAATTCTCTTTGTTAAAGGGTATTTTTGTAAAATTATGAGACATTTTAGAAAAGTTGAACTAAATAATAAATTAGGTGCATATAATTGCAATAAATTATTGAAAACACTTCATTTATTATCTAATTTATTTTTTACTAAAATCTCTCATAATTTTATAAAAAATAACTTTTAATAAGGGTATTATTATTCGGAGACAATGCAACCTCATAATAAAGAGGGTGATTTAACTTTCCCTTATATATATATATGAAAAATGGTATATAAGTTGGAGTGTATGGATGAACTTATATACTCGAATCCAGGATCACATGACATATGATCCCAAAACAACACCCCTTTTGGGATCATATGTTACATTGCATGCGATTTATTAAAAATAGTTTTAAAAATTAAAAATTTTGGATGGTCAAAGGTAATGTATTGCCCCACATATTTTGGTGTATTAAATTTTCCCCTTTTCACCACATTTTGGAAGGTACATATACATCATATCTTGTCCAAATCTTTGGGTGACCTCTGGACGTCCTCAGGCAAATTGTTGTGGTACTTGATCCCTTGTATGGGTGCCACATCAATCCCACTTGATTGAAATGCATGGATTCACCATGTATATGAATTCATATCCTCATACCTTATATATGTAGGTAATGATCACATGACTCAAGTCAACATATTACTCGAGTGGGTGACCGTCAGATTATAGTTAAATGTAAACCACGATGTGATCTGACGGCCACCCACTCAAGTCACATGCGACTCGAGTCAAATGATCATTATATAAATATGATCCCAGGAAGGTACTCCTCGTATCCCAAGGTCTACATTGAGCAAGGTATGTTATTTAAATCATATGGGTAGACTACACTTGACTTATTATCGTGTTCACTATGTGTTGTGCTTACACGAGACCCATGATCACATTCACTATTTGTGTTGTGCACCATAAGTAATCAAAATCTTACTATTTAATAATATGTTCATGATCTTAAGATCCATTGGATGAAAGATTATGATGAAAACTGAACTCTATAGTATGATTCAAAGCAATCAATGATTTTGCACCTCCTTACGAAAAAAAATCATCGTTGCAAATAATAGCACTTATGTCTAATAGGAAACAACTCTATCAACCAATATTGTACATTTATCAATCACATATTTTACCATATGTGTATCCTCATTTGAGTACTATTAGTCCATAATTTGATACTAACAATCTTAATGGTGGATAATTAAATCAGCAAACAAAAAAAGAGAAAATAGATATTTGTGCCAAAAAGGACTTCGAAAGCATTAGATCAAAGATCACAATTCAAAAGACCAAAAATCATAGCAGAAATTTCAGTCTACGGTAGAGCAAAATGAAATTGTAAGTCCTACGATCCCTTCACGATTTAATTGAAGACAAGAAAAGGAAACTGTAAATTCAAGCCAAAGAAAGACTAAAATCGTAGCATTGCGATTGAGGAGAATCAAATATCGTAACTTTACAATTTCACTATAAGAACTTGCAAAACAATACGAGAAAAGACTGTGAGAAGACGAGAGAGACTTACAAGCGATCGAAAGAAGAATCGTATGAAGAATGCATTGCACAAAGTAAAATCGTATTCACAATTTTATCCTGAAGGCTTACGTGAGAGTACAAAAAAATACAAAATTATAATTCATGAGAAGAGCCAATGCACTCCACGATCCAAGGAAGTCCTGCGAGATATGTAGTTGTTGAAAATGAGGAAGAACTATTTTAATGATTCTAAAAGAGAATTTCAAACGAAGAAGGATATGTATTAGGTAGTTTAGTTTAAGTAAAAATCTAAAGTAGGTAATTTACTGAGAATAGAGTCTTGAATGCTTATAATCGGCCTCTTATGAATCTATAAATAAGAGAGCATACATTTAGAAAAAATCATTCAAGGAGTTCTCAATCATAGCTGACAACTAAGATTGTAAAACTGGAAGATCAAAGTAGTGCAATTGTTAATTCAATTTTTAGATAATCGAAGGAATTCTCGATTTTAACTGACAACTAAGATTTGGGAGACCGGAGATTTAAGATAGATTTAATTTCAGCACATTTAAATTTTATCTTTGTAATTATTTTTCAATTCAATAGAATAATGAGTAGCTAAATTCTTTTTAAGTTTAGGAACTCGATATCAAAGATTCGGAATTGTGATTGGTTAATAAATATGAGTTTTAAAACTTGTCTATGAGTTTTGAAATATTTTCACGATTTCTATGATCTCTTTCTATTTGTTACCGTTGTTGCCCTAGGATTGAGATTATTAGACTACCATCATCCGACTTTATTACCGTTGTTGTCCTAGTTAGTTTCATTAACTATTTTCATGCTATAAAGGTTTATATTGCCATTGTATCTTAAACCGATCTTTTATTTTTCTTATACTGTCGTTGTTACCTTAAAATAATTATATGAAATTCAGATAAATAAGTTATAATTAATTAAGACTACGAAATCTGTGATAGGGAACCTAAACTTATTCATTAGAATAAATTTATTTCAATCTCAACTTTCTAGTTTTAAATAAACAATTATTTATTCTTAAAGACAAATAGAGGAATTTTTATAAGTACACTTTCATGTGAATCAATACTTATACACGCGCTACAATTCTATTTGCACTTGCAAGAGAATAAGACAAAGTATAACAAAAGAGCTATCATACATAGATGGCAAAGTCTGTCATATTTGATGATTGTCAATACATACATACATACATAATATCTATGCTATGTGTGTATATATCTACCATATAATATCGGACAAAGTTTCCTTTTATAACTAGGATCTATTAATAATTACATTTATTGAATTATGAGGAAATATTTAGTATATAATTAGTACTTATACATTATAACCTGCTAGTAGTAGTTCAAATGGTAACTTAAATATCCGATCGAGATAGATATATTTTTACTATCATGATGATAATAGAACACTATAAAAAAAAAAGACTATTAGCGATAGTTATAAACTGTCGCTATTAATAAAAAAATTGTCGTTAATAATCTTAATAATTTTTTTATTAATAATGGTATTTTTTTACTATAAAAAATTTGCCGTTACTAGTCTTATTTTTTACACTAGAATGACATTTAGTAGCGTCGCAGAATTCTTTTTTATAATTAAAATAAAGGAGCCTCAATAATATAAATTTCAAGAAAAAAACTCTTTACTACACATGAGACTCGTTGAATTAAGTTTATCCCATTTTAATACAAAAATAATTTACGTTTAATAGATAATTAAGATCAAGTTACATCTAAAAGTAATTAAGGTTTAACTAGTTTCCTCACCCATCAATATTAGAAAGAAGAAACAAAATACAAAATAAGACTTGCAAAGTTTTTATTATTTTATTTGTCTTTAATTTTTTATTTTTTTTTGTTTAACAATTTTTGGTCGTATAGATATTATTTGATTATAATTAAAGTGTCAAACTCGATATCGATAGTGGGTATCAGTCCACATAAGACTGATAAGAACCGGCTTATACCGATTCGGATCGCTCATTGGATAAAAAAAAAAATCAATTGCCATTCACTGCGTGTGAGCTGTGAAGTGTGAACCATTTGCTTTTGACAAGTGTTACACATGTAAACTTAGAAAGCGTCTTAGTACCCCATTCAGTGACAATCGTCACATCAATGAAAAGGCAGCCTTTTGTTGTGTTTTTGCCTTTTGGGCATATCTAAACACACCAACTCGATTACTAAAAACACCAACATTCCAAACCTCTTAAAACTCGTTGATTGTTCTGAATGAGATGATGGAGATCGTGTTTCTCTCCAATCTTTTACACAAAGGATTTTAAAATCATTTTGCACCTATCAGACGGTCAGTGTTTCATTTTACATGTCACAGATCTCAAAAATATGGTCCTAAAATCACATTTGAGCGTGACGTTTGATATAAAATTCAAATCCATTTTTTGGGGATATATGATATATAGAATCAAATAAGGACTATTGGGGGATAGATAAATGATCTAAAGATCCATTTTATAGGAGATCGGGGTGAAATACGATCTCCATCTTCAGAACCGAAGCAATCAACAGGTTTTAAGGGGTATGGGATGTTGGTGCATTTAATAAACGCATTGGCGCGTTTAGAGGTACACTTTTTTTTTTTTTTTCTTTTTTACGGATAAGAAATTTTTTTTTAAGAATACTGACGGTGTACCGACACTCAAGAAAAAAAAAATCTAACTAAATGATAGAGACGTCTCTCGCCACCCCCTTCAGACGAGGGTAATGCACTTATACACGTAACCTTCAGTTCAAGCTTTATCATAGCGATTAGTCAATTAAAAATTTAAAATCAGTCAATATCTTATATGTATCGGGATCGATATGTATCGGTTTTATGGCCAACTAATATGTATTGGTATCGGCTGATATTTGATTCCTTGATTATGACTAAAAGAAAGTTTGTTCAAAAATTATCAAATACTGCATGAAAGTTTAAAATTTGTCAGATCCCTTTGCTAACTAATTTAATTGGCGCCAACCTCCAACTAGTTTGTGATATAACAAAAATATCCTTAATTGGCAAAAACACTTACCTAACTGTTTGGTTGTTTCCTTAAATTTAATCGAATATGATCTGTTTTGAGGGAGAGGACAGGGACTAGGGAAATTTTCCAAATTGACCCTCTCGAATTTACCTTTTCCGTTAGAGACCCTATAGTTTCACCTTTCCCATAATCGACCAGTTTTAAGCAGAGCCAATTCTAGCTAGCAGGAAAAGTCTTAAATACCTCTTCTTACATTTTTATCGTTCTACATAATTTAAAATTTTAAAACTTGCACTTTTTTATCTTTACGCGATGTGAAGCAACATTTATGTCGTCTGATTTTAAGGTCACAATATAAAGACCGACTGTCTAGACAGTCGTTTTCGGCTGTTTAGGTAGTTGCTTTTTTTGTTAAAGAGACAATATCGCTTTTTTTTCGTCCCAATCTTTGACACCATCGATCTTTATATTTGACTTTCAAATCAGACGGTATAGATATTGCTTCACATCGTGTAAATATAAAAAATATATAAATTTTAAAATTTTAAACTATGTAAAATGATAAAAAATGTAAAAAAGGGTTTTTGAGACTTTATGGGCTTAGCTGGAATTGGCTCTAATTAAAACTAGTCAGTTTAATGAAACGTGAACCTATAGGATTTCTGACGAAAAAAGTGTATCCAGGCTCAATTTGAGAAATTTCCTTAGGAACTAACCTATCCCAATCAAGCAATATTGCCCTAAAAATTCGAATATGCCTATGAAGGACCAAAGCTATCTCTCATTGAAGGCTTCGGTATCTAAGAGATGGATTCGGTCTCCAAGCGACCAATTGACCTTTGAGAGACTGCTTCGGTGTCTCATCTCTATGTATGAGTTATAGTGAACAGCTTCTTGCTTTTCATAGATGAGTTTAAAGTGATCAAACCCTTTGAGAGCCGAGGTCAACCACTTTAGGCTACTTTAATTTTAAAAAAGTTAGAGCATTTTTCAAATTTCACGACTTAGGTGGAAATTTGTGACAACTAAAAAAATTAAGAAAGAATTATGACAAATCTTAAGATCTCACACGGGTATTGATTAGGGATGCAAGTTCGGTGTACCGAACCAAATCGAAACTGAATTTTTCAGTGTTCAGTTCGGTACACCCCAAACCGAAATCCATTCGGTTTGGTTCGGTTCAAATTATTTTTTTTTTATGAAATTGAAATTGATTTAATTTGATTCGGTGTAGGTAAAATACCCATTTTTAGGATATTTTTTTTATTTTTTTGGGTATTTTTTAGGTTTTTATGGGTTTTTCCTGCTTTTTTCGATTTACTCAACATACTCTCTCGATTTTTGGTTTCAAGCCATCCAAATCGAATTAGGATTCGATTCGATTTGTGTCAGATTTCGGTGCGATTCGATTCCCTCGGGTTTCGATTTGGTTCAAAACTTGCATCCTAATATTGGTAAGGGACCTGAAAATTTCTCTTAATTAAAAATAAAGTAAGCCTAAGCCTGATTTCTTGGCCCAAAATGTCAACTATAGGACTTGGCATAGAATCTAGACTCAAAAACAAATAGGCTATTTAAGACCGTGTCATTTCTACTTTAATCATTTAACTAAGGGTTTCAATGGGTAGCGCTGGCCCACAACCTAATTTAGAATCTAGATCTAACGAATATATATATATCTATACCTTTATATAAAAGTGAGAGGTTCTTTTGACACGTATTAATAATTGGGTTCTATCACAAGCTGACAAAACAGCTTACATTAACAAAACTTTGGCTCACATTAGCAAAGCCTCTCATTATACAACATAAATCGTGCTTTCACCCATAACGCCTCTTTGAAATTCAAACTAAACCATGCTTTCAGCCATACGGCCTGTACTGAATATGCCTTCACCCATGCTTCCCATCATCGGCCATACCGATGATACTGTAGATCGATCATATTTTCACCATTGCAAACCACCTGACTCTACATGTTATTTGTCATTTGATATCAATATCATCCTCTATCCTTCTTTTATTTTCCAGCCATTGTTTAAGCAAGGTAGGGTTTTCATCTTGTTGTGCTTTCTTTAATTTCTTTTCATGATTTTTATCTCCTTTTTATTTTGTGCTTGATTTTCCTATTTTTGGTGGGTTTCTTTTGTTTTTTGTTTCATTTTTTGGGGGGTTTTGGATGATTTTTTATGGGTTTCTGCTTAATTTTTTATGGGGTTTTGGATGGTTTTTTATCGGTTTCCCATTGATTTCCTTGTACTTATTTTTTTATACAATATATATATGTTTTTTTATAGTTTATTGATAGAGATATAGAGATATTAAGGGCAATGTAGCTATCTTCTGGATGGTTTTCTTTTGCGATTTTGACCTTGAAAGATGAGGAGCTAACTTTTTTTTATGGATTGATAGAGGTGATTGCTGGCAAAAATTTGGGTTTTCGACTACGAGGACGATTGCAGATCTTTGCTTTGGCTTCCTTAGACACAAATCTCTATCAGTCTTCTTCAATATCTTTGGGAGGTCTGTAGTATTCTTCTATTTTTTAGCTTCCACTCACACATTTTAGAAGTTTATTAGTTGTTCTTCATTTATGTTCTATATTTTCTTTTCTATTTCTTTTCTCCAAATTTTATAAACTTGGTCTCATTTGATGATTTTCTCCAAATTTCATTCATGTTCTATTTTTACTTATGTTAGCGACTATTTCATGAATAACCTTTTGATGATTGCTTCCACACCAACGCCTAATATATAAAGCTAACATAATGTTTACTCTATATCTAAATATACTTACAGATTGTTAGAATGGATGGGACCCTCACTCAGTGCACTTATTTTGGCATGTCCCATGATTTTTTTACCAATCCATTTTGTCTTAGTGTTGTATGAGATAATGTCAGCTTCACTTACTCCAACATATCACACCATCCAATTCAAATTCTCAATCTATACCCACAAAAGATATGAACAACGACCTATTAAAGAGCTCATATAAGATTGTAATATCCACGATATTTTGGCATATTTTAGATTCACCATGTTTCTATTTCCGAGTAGAAAAACAAATATATATATATATATATATATATATATATATATATGTATATATAAAGAGACAATGATAAATAAAAAAAACAAAGAAAACCGATTTGCACTAGAATCACAAAACCCTTTAAACATGGGTGGTTGATCAAAATAAAGCATAATATAGTAGAGAGACCAAAACGTAGAGACCAAAAAAAATTGGCCACCATATCTTTAACAGGTCCTCTAAAAAAAGCAGAAGAAAAAAAAAGAAAGTGAAACATGTCGATGGGCATGAGTGATGGATGGATAGCTAAAAAGCATAGCATGGCTACATGCATTTATGTATGTACAAATTACATGCACAATATATATATATATATATATATATATATATATATATATATATATATAAAGGTATAGATATATGGATGTGTGCATCAGTTGTTACGATGGTGGGCCACCATCTCCACCTCCACCTCCACCGTTCCTTTCCCCACCTCTTTCTCCTCCTCCGCCTTTCTTTCCGACGATTTCTTTGAGTTCTTTGAAGATACGTCTCTTCACATCTCCTCCCCTGGGTGGCAAACTTTGACGAGGCTGGTTGCGCCCAGTATGCGCCACAAATTACTTGACCCCCTCCATCTCGCTCTTGCTTTTTATGAGAAGTGGGAAGTGAAGTGATAGTGTTGAGGTTCCTTTTTAAATGGTAGGATACGTGGCGGCCAAGGCTCTCCAAAATATATATATATATATTTTTTATATAAAGGTATAGATATATATATATATATATATATATGGAAAAGGGATCTTTCCTCCAACCTCTACGTGGCACCCAAAATAGGGTTTTGATGTGACATGGACTTTGGGTGCATTGCTTAGATCATCTTTGAAAAAAAAAAAGATTAAAAACTCATCTCCCCCGTGTATTTTTTGAATCGTAAAATGTGGACTAATAAAAATCGTCAAACTTTGATTTTTTTTGAAGATCAAAGTTTGTGGCAAATTTTATGGTCGTGGTATTTTCACTAAATTTGGTCTATGGTCATCTATCTATTTAATCGTTCTTTTGGCCTTGACACTAATGTCATGGTCATGGTCCAAAAAAATACAAATTTGTACCTCATTCCCAGTTTTTCTTTGTTGAGTAAACCTCAAAAATTTGCGAGTCCGACTAGACCAGACTTACTATTTTCCATGTGGTTCTAAGGAGGAATGTGGGCTGCAAGAATATGGGCTCTAAGGAGGTACATTTGGACCCAAAGTTCTGTCATACATATGTCACAAATCTGATTTTTTTTGAAGATCTCAGGCACTTGAAAATTTGCCTAAACTGTCATAGGTAGTTTCAGCCCCACCTTTCAGCCTGATACACTTGTTGATAAATTTGCCTACACTGTCATAGGCAGTTTCAGCCACAAATCTCAGCCTGGGAATATGTACCCGACTTCAGGAGTAGGTGAAATTGCAGTTGCAAGCAACCATTAAAAGAACCAAGTCAAAATCACGAGAGGGTTGGTGCCCTTCATTTATGATGAGGTTACATCATGGGTATCGATTTTTCGATTATACGCTGTAGGTTATAAGCTCATGAGATAGCATTACCACGCTAGGTAGGATTCCATGCTCAGGTATCGGTTTCTAAGTTCTAAGCTCGCTAGGTCGCATTAAGGCTCGTGGGGTCATGAATTTTAAGCTTAGGGTTTATGATGATTTTAATGACATGGTAGGACCATTTCACGTACCGCCGGTAGAAACATTTAACGTACCATGGGGTTTATGATGAGGTTTTAACCTCAAGGCAGGGAAGATTTTAACCTCGCGCAGTGGAGGATTTTTAATGGCTCGCGGGGTCATGAATTTTAAGCTCGCGGGGTTTATGACAGGTTTTAACAGCCGCGGGGTAGGACCATTTCACAGCCGCGAGGTAGAAAATTTTAACAGCCGCGGGGTTTATGACAGGGGTTTTAACCTCGCGCGGTAGGAAGATTCTAAAGGTTCGCTGGGTTTAAGTTTACTGTTCGCTGGGTTGAAAGGTTATAGTGTCGCGAGGTTGAAACTCCAACTGTTGGCTGGGTTGAAGGCTTAAAGAGCTCAGCTGAGGTTGAAACCTTGAACTGCTCATTTGGGTTTAAAGTTTAAGGCTCGCGAGGTTGACTTTTAAATGTTCGCTGGGTTTAAGTATAAAGGGTCGCCAGGTTGAATGGTTTAAATGCTCGCTGAGGTGAGTTATAAAGCTCGCGTGGTTAAATGGGTTCTAAGCTCATGAGGTTTAAGTATAAAGGGGTCATGAGGTTGAATTTAAAGCTCCTCATTTGGGTTAAGATTAAATGCTCGCTGGGTTTAGAGTTTAAATGCTCGCGAGGTTCAGTATTTGAATCTCGCGAGGTACAGATTATAAAGGCTCGCTGGGTAGGCTTTTGAAGCTCGCGAGGCACAGACTTGGAAGCTCGCGAGGTTCAGATTATGAACCTTAAAACGCTCGCGAGGTTCAGTTTTTGTAAAGGCTTTTAAGCTCGCGAGGTTCAGTCTTTTGGGGTTTTAAGAGCTCGCGAGGTATAGCATTTGAAGCTCATGAGGTTCATCTTTAGGATCTTTTAAAGAGCTCGCGAGGTTCAGACTTTTGGGATTTTTAAAGGCTCGCGAGGTTCATTTTGTAAAGGCTTTATAAGGGCTCGCGAGGTTCAGTCTTTAAGGGATTTTAAGGGCTCGCGAGGTTCAGTCTTTAAGGGCTTTTAGAAGCTCGCGAGGTTCAGTTTGTAAAGGATTTTTAAAGGCTCGCGAGGTTCATTTTTGGGATTTTTAAAGGCTTATGAGTTCAAATCTTTTTGGGATTTTAAAGGTTCACAAGGTTCGATTTTCAAGGTTTTTAAGAGCTTGCTAAGTTCGATTTTAAACAGTTTTAAGGTTCACAAGGTTCGATTTTCAAGGTTTTAAGAGCTTGCTAAGTTCAGTTTTAAACAGTTTTTAAGGTTCACAAGGTTCTTTTTCAAGGTTTTAAGAGCTTGCTAAGTTCAGTTTTTAAACAGTTTTAAGGCTCAAAGGTTGATTTTGAACCTTAAACACTAGCTAGGTTCTGATTTTTTAAACTCACTTAAGTATGCAATTTTAAAGAGCTCATGAGGTTGATTTTTGAGGCTCATGAGGCATTGAGTTATAAAGTTAAACAAAGTACAAAAGGTTAAGCTAGCTAGGTTGGTGATCGATCAACAAGGGTGTTGATCGATCATCGTCCATTGATCGATCAACCAATGTATTGATCGATCAATAGGTATAATTTATATACAAATGTAAAGTTAGAAAAAGGTGTTTTTGCTTAGGTGATCGATCAACAAGGGGGTTGATCGATCAATAAAGAGTTCATTGATCGATCAATAAGGTATTGATCGATCAATAAGCCCTGTTTCTGACAGTTATAGAATTTGTTAAGTAAGAACCACGGGACTTAGTGCCAGCTCACATTCAATGACTCTAACACTTAGAGTACTATATTTATGTCTAGGATCAGACTATGATGCTTTGAAAAAGGCTTTGGATTTGCTTAGAAGAAGCTTGATTTGAGGTAGGGGAATTCAACCGAAATTGCATTTATTTTTGATTTCATGGACTCCATCTGTCATGCATAATTCAGCATAGTTAATTCTGTTTTAAAAGCATGTTCAGCATATGTATGAAAATTCTGTTATGTATCCGATTCGACAATTGACATCCGTTATCCGAGACCAAATCCTTTGGCCAAAAGTCTTACCATAGCCTTAGCTTACCAAAAGTCCAAAAATATTCTACAGTATTTCCCGGGCACGCTTACCGAGGTAAACGAAAATATGCCGAAAATATCAGGGATATTACAAAGATGGTTAGAATCCTTATGGGCACCAATTTTAGGCTACCATATCATTCTTGACCAATCTACTTCCTCTAAGTTTTTATACATAATTAAAGTTAGCCCCAACAATACACTCACGATCGTCACATCCTAAGGCAATGTCAGCACCTGTGAGAGAGAAAGGAGAGAGGATAGAGAGTTTCTTCTTCATCTTTTAGAGAGAGAGAGAGGACAACAAACATCCCCACAACATAACACAAACAAAGGCTAATAGGAAATAGAGAACCAAAATAAAAGCTTAAATCCAACCAATTAAGTTGTTGGTTTCTTCAGCCATCATATGATGTGAAGCATTTACTAAAAAAATACAATATAATTTAACGAATATATTGCATACACTTTTTGTATCTTCAACTTTATTTATAATTTTTTTCGCTTAATCAATTTTTAATGTTTAGGATATGCCTTTTCTAACATTTCTATCAAATCACTTAAGTTGTAATGTTATTGTTATTATTATTAAATTAAATATCAAAAACCATTACTAACATTAAAATGATCTTTAAAACCTCTTAACATATACTTTCTTTTTTTCCTTTCGAACGTTCTGCCATGCTCTTTCCTAAAAGAAAGGCTTTCTCTCATGCTTACTCGATGGACTATTTAACCATAATTGATTAATTATAAAGTTAAATAGATGCATCGAAGTTATATTGTACAAGCAAACTTATATCACATTATTCAATTTCCTATTGAATATTATTGTGATTGAGTCCATATTTCTTGATGGTTAGGAAATATGGCGCGAACAAAAATGACAGCTAGGAAAAAAGTACGTCCTCCCAGATCTATACGATTGGCAGCTAGGAGGACGCAAACTGAGGGTTCAATTTTTGTACCACCGCCTCCTTATAAAAGAAAAAGGCGATGCAATTGGATGAATGCTCGAGAGTATCGAGCTCTCTTTAAACCTGCATCATCACCATCGGTGTCTACCATCGATTTAAATATGAAAATGAAACCAGAGATCTACCAAGAAAGGTGGACAGAGTTATTCAAGAATTGTGCTAACAAGGAATTCGCAGATCGATTATTTGCTAAGGATCTGGATAAGGAGGGAGCACATCCGCAAGAAGAAGTTGCGGATAATATTGATATGGTGTCCGCTATAAAATGGGAGGAAATGATACAAAAAATGTTGGATTTACGAGCGAAAGGATGTACTGATCATAGAAAGTACATGTAACTTGTTTAGGTGAATAGTGAGGAGATAGAAAATTTTAGGTTCTGTAAATATTTTAAATCCTCTTATATCTTTTTGTGAAAACTATTGCCCTATATTTTGATGTACATATTTGGCATCTCTCATCAATAATGTTATGAATGACTTTTGAGCTTTTTATTGTCTTCCTCTTCTCTTACTTCTTCATCTTGTAGCATTTGAATCCTTCGTCTATATTCGGTTTCAAAGAAATATGGAAAGAAGTTGGTGTGGTATTTGCACTTTCAGTAAAATTTTACCAATAATTACTTTGCAAGTAAAATTATAAATGACCAAAAAATTCAAACATTAAATGATGATGTTAGAATAATAAATAAATAAAGTAATTTATATTATTATATAATATTTCTATAAATAAGATCAATAAATACTCAAGGCGTTCACAAGCACAATAATAATTAAATATTATATTATTCTGTCAATAATATAACACAAAAATAACTGAATATTTAATCTGTTTGGTGTAATGAGAGAGATTTTGTCATGCATGACAGGGACAGTGACTCAATTGAACAAAGGCGAAGGCTATTTTGGAAGGGTAATATTTTATTGTTGCGTATATTATATTTCGTGAGTATGTTCTAGATGGACTTTCACTAGATAAATAATGTAATTGGTGAGGTAAGCATAGAGATGCTATTTTACCATTTCTTCTTAAGTTGATGAACTTTCGTTTGATAACTTGATTGGTCTTTATTTTGTTACTTCTAAAATATTTTTTCTTTACCTTGCTAAGGCTTCTTTTTCGTAGCTAAGATATTTCATGTTTTGTCAAATTTTCTATACATTGTTTGAGTGCTATGTTACTATTTATTTTTGTCATTATAAACATATTAGCTTTGGTTCCTTGAACATAGTAATAGTGTAATTAAATATCATATATAAAATTTCACGTATTTCAGAGTTAAAACTATATATCATTTTACTTTTTCTATACTCTAGAATGTGAATGCAACTATGAATGCAACTATTATGATGAATATATCATTTGTACAAAATGTTTATTTCAAACAAATTTTTTTATTTTTAAAATGTCATTGTTATATAGGATAATAATTCAAGGCAATCAAACTATGGAGGACGGATGTCAACAAGAAGATAAGCATAGTAATGTGCTCCTTCATTGAAACTCTTAGAAGATTTTGACTAATAACTATTTAATATAATATAAAAATTTGTATTGTATTGTTAGATATGAGAGTAGAACGTCGACGTCAGATTCAAAGAGAATATTACGCTCGATTAACGGAACAACAGAAGGATAGAATTCGCGTCAGAAAAAGGGAAGCGTATATGAAAAAAAAAAATGCAATTCCAGCTGAAAGAAAGGCAATTCAACATGGTTATAAGTTAAAAATATTATTTTCAAATGATAGCTTTAGAATAATTTGTTTAAATATTTATTTAAAATGTGTAACATAAACTCTATATCTCCTTCATTTATAGAAGCTGGTATTGTTAATGTATTACACAAAGAAAATGTTGCGATAGAAAAGGACAAGGGAAAAAAAAGACTTATTTATGAAGAAATGACTGCTAATCGGAGCACCAATTACTTTGAAAAAGAGAAAAGCTTGAAGATAACAGAACTTAACGAGTGAAGGTGTATATTATGATATTTTTAATATCTGTTAGATATTAATAAATGCTTACTTCAATTGTATCTATTATCTTATAATATAGCCTTCATGTCTCCTTCAACTGTAGAAGCTGGTATTGTTAATTTAAAAGAAAACCAAAAGGAAGGCGCAACACATAAAGACAAAGGGAAAGAAAAAGTGAGTTACGAAAAGATTGCAGCTATTTCGAACACTAACTATTTTGAAAAAGAAAAAAGTTTGCGAATAAGAGAACCCATCAACACTCAAGCAGGTATATTATAATCAACTTTTTATATTTTATTAAGTATTACATGAGTTCTCGGAGTACTAAAAACATACTTGAATTTTTTATATTTTCATGTTACAAAATGTAAATTAAATTTTATTTGTAATTGATGCTCAAATGGTTTTTTGGATTAATCAAATCAAAGGAGAAGAGAATGAAGATATCGTTTCTACGCATCCAGAATATCAACGGAAAAGATATCATGAAATCAAAATGAGTGTTACAAATAGTTTTGAATTGAAAGACAATGGTAAGTGCATATATTTTATTATTATAAAATCTTGAAGTCCATGATGTATATAACTTATTACTTTTCTATTGTATTAGATACGACAATGAAAGAAATTATTTTAGGAAAATATCGAGAATACCGACAAAGGAAATTTCATGAATTGAAATATAAAGAAAATTGCTTCAACAAAAAGCTGAAGACTGCAAACTCCAAAGTTGAAAGAGAATCGAACACATCGAGGAATACGAATAATACTCAATCAAAAATACGTGGTAAATATATTCTTCATTCCTATAATCAAGCGCTTAGAAAAGATAGGTCAATTAACAATTACTTATAATTTTAATCACTACAGGGGATGGAGGCTACAAATATCTATCACCTGAAATGGTTCCAACTGAAGCTTTCATTCTCGCTGTTCAAGTCTCATGCACGTATTGTGGTGCCAAAAAGTTTCCTTATGAATCGGAAGGATTTTGTTGTGCTCAAGGAAAAGTTGTTTTAGCTTCTAATCCAATTCCTAAGGAGTTGCATACTTTGTTTACAGCTGAAAGTAATGAGGCAGTTGAGTTCAGGAAGTATGTTAGAACATACAATAACAATTGTGCATTTACTTCTCGGTGTAAAATATGACAAAAGTCTGAGTAAAAATAATAGAGGTACATATACTTTCAAAGCCCAGGGTCAAATGTATCATTATATCAATGAATTATTGCCACAAGATGGTCGGCCATCTTATTTGCAATTATATTTCTATGATACGGAACATGAGGTGGAAAATAGATTGAAAACGTCAGCCAAATTTAAAGCAAGCATACTCATGAAGCTAATGAATATATTGCAAGTGAATCCTTATGCAACATTTTTTCGGCAATTGAAAGACATATCTTCAATTGAGAATCAAAAGATCGTGATCAGAACTGATGCTCAGCTAGATGAAAGAATTTATAATGCTCCATCTGTATCACAAGTTGCAGCAATTTGGGTAGAGGATAATCGTAATTGTACAATTGGAGGACGTGATATCATTGTATATGGTCATTCAGGTGTAAGTCACAGAGTTCAACATTTTTTTGGTTGTTATGATCCACTACAATATCCCCTCTTATTCCCTTATGGAGATAACGGTTGGCATGAAGGTATTAAAAAGATTGATTCATCAAAAAAGAAGACTACACATAATGAAAGCCATACTCAAAGTTCATTGGGAACTCATCCTCATATATCTTTACCTGATTCAATTGAAGATCTACTCCAGCATGAAACTCAACGTAAGAATTCATATTTTTTAGATATATTTAAATATTTTATAATATAATTTATATATATTATTAAATTATTTCAATCATTAATAATATATTTTTATTTCATAGGTTCAAAACAAAAATGTGGTAAAAAGGATAATATTTCATGTCGAGAATTCTACTGTTACAAGTTGCAAATTAGGCCAATCAAGCTTCTATTACATACGTCATCGGTCGTCTATTTCAACAATTTGTTGTTGATATGTACATAAAGGTTGAAAGTACCCGTTTGGACTTTTTTAGAAAAAAACAAGACGAAATTCGTGCTGATTTGTATCAAGGAATTGTCGACAGTGTTACACTTGGACAAACTCGAGCTTCGAAGATTGGACGAAGAATTGTTTTGCCTGCTTCTTTTATCGGAGGTCCGCGAGATATGCGTCGTCGATATCTTGATGCGATGGCATTAGTTCATCGATTTGGTAAACCAGATATTTTTCTTACCATAACATGTAATCCTCGATGGCCAGAGATCACAAAAGAATTGAATATAAGAGAGGAGGCTCAAAATAGACCTGATTTAATAGCAAGAATTTTTAGAGCAAAACTTCAAGAGTTAAAGCATGATTTGTTCAAGAAAAATATATTTGGTCAGGTTGCCGCATACGTTTATGTGATTGAATTTCAGAAGAGAGGTCTTCCGCATGCTCATTTTCTGATCATTTTAGTACAAAGGTATAAGATTATTAGTCCAGATCAATATGATAATTTCATAAGTGCAGAACTTCCAAATCAACAGAAGCATCCTCATCTCTATGACCTTGTTATTAGGCATATGATGCATGGGCCTTGTGGATACTTAAATCCAAATAATTCATGTATGAAGAATGGGTATTGTAAAAATCATTATCCTCGCCCATTTTGCGATTATACAACACAAAGAGAAGACTCATATCCAATCTATAGGCGTAGAGATAATAGAGAGAAGGTCAAAGTTCGAAATACGATGTTAGATAATCAATGGGTTGTACCATATAATCCATATCTCCTCATAAATTCAATTGTCACATAAATGTAGAAATTTGTTCCACCATCAAAGCTGTAAAATATTTATATAAGTATATATACAAAGGTCCTGATCGCGTTGCTTTTCATGTTACTTCTAACAATGATGGTGAAGTGATTGACGAAATCCAACAATTTCAAGCAGCTAGATGGGTTTGTCCTCAAGAAGCAATGTGGAGAATATATAGCTTTGCCCTAAGTGAAATGTATCCATCTGTGAATAATTTGCATCTTCATCTACCAAACATGTAATTAGTTACATTTCGGGAAAGAGACGATCTCGCAAATGTGATTGCCAATGAATTTTCAGCAAAATCAATGTTAACAGAATATTTTCTCATGAATCAAATAGATCCGAAGCTCAAAAATATCTCTATCGGAATTTCACGAACATTATGTATGGAATCATCGAAAAATATTGGCGTCGTAGACAATCAAAAGAATCAATAGGAAGAATTGTAGCTGCAAATCCAATTGAAGGTGAAAGATATTATTTAAGGTTGTTGCTTAATCATATTCGAGGGGCTACAACATTTGAAGATTTATTAAAAGTAAGTGAAGTTAAATGTTCTACATTTCGCCAGTGTGCTCAGTTGCATGGCCTTCTTGAGTCTGACAATAGCATCTCAGAGTGTTTATCGGAAGCTTCATTATTTCAAATGCCATTTAGTTTATACTTTAATTGTTTGCTACGATATTAGTATATTGTGCACCAGGGAATATTAGAAAGTTGTGGGAAGAACATTATGAGGCAATGGCTGAAGACTATAAAAACACAGAGACTATCAATGAAGAAATGATTCCATCATATGTGTTACAAAATATTAGTTCATTCTTAGAATCAATGGGAAAAAATATCAAAGATTATGATCTTCCTGAAATAAGCAACACCAACGCCTAGAGAGAAGAAACTTGAAGGAAATAAATGAAGAATTGGCTATTGTCGTTTTAATGAAGATTTGCGTAGTATTTCAACACTTAATAAAGATCAAAAGAAAGCATACGATATTATAATGTCAAGAATAACTAGCAAAAACCCGAGTATTTTTTGTTGATGGCCCCGGAGGAACAGGGAAGACTTATTTATATAAGGCGCTTCTTGCTCAATTGAGATCTAAACAATTAATAGCTATTGCGACTGCAACATCAGGAGTTGCAGCATCCATTATGCCAGGCGGGCGAACTGCACATTCACGATTTAAAATTCTAATCAATATTGAAGAATCCTCCAACTGCAATATATCAAAACAGAGCGGTCTGGCTGAGTTATTACGAAGGGCAAAGCTAATAATTTGGGATGAAGCTTCCATGGCAAAAAGGCAGGCATTTGAAGCATTAGATCGGATATTACAAGATATTATGGACTCAAAATTATCATTCGGTGGTAAAGTGATTGTTTTTTGGCGGAGATTTTCGACAAACACTTCGATTTAGCCAAAGTAAAAGGAACAAGCAATTGATGCAAGTTTAGTGATGTCATTGTTATGGCATAAATTAGAAAGGCTACAATTGAAAGAGAATATGAGAGCGAAAATTGACCCATCATTTTGTAATTTTTTATTGCGGATTGGTGATGGCGAAGAGCAACATATTGATGGAGATTTGATCCACATCCCGAATGATATGATCATTAACTATGATGATGACACAAATTCAAAAATGAAATTGATTGAAAATATATTTCCAAATCTTCAAACAAATGCTTATTCTTGAAATTCATGACAAGTCGAGCAATACTCACTCGAAAAATGAATTTGTTGATGACATCAACTCATTGTTGATTGACAGTGTTTCTGTGCTCACCGTGAAGTACTATAGTTTTGATTCATCTCTTGATGACACAATGAAAAATCACCTAAGAGTTTCTAAATAGCCTAACTCCAAATGGACTACCACCACATGAGCTTATCCTAAAAAAATTGTCCAATCATTTTACTTAGAAATATTGATCCTTCTTGCTTATGTAATGGTACGGCTTGTTTGTAAGGAATTTAAACCAAATGTGATTGATCTTTGAGATTGAGATTGGACAATTCATTGGGAAAAGAGTATTTTTGCCTCGAATTCCTCTTGACCGTCAGAAAATAAGAACTATCCATTTTATTTAAGAGGAAACAATTCCCAATTAGATTGTGTTTGCTATGACAATAAACAAAGCACAAGGGCAAACATTAGAAAATGTCGGATTATATCTTCCCCAACGTATTTTCTCATGGACAATTATATGTTGCACTATCAAGAGCAAAATCCATGAATTCAATTAAGGCATTGATTAGATCAAGCAAAACCAACATGAATAGTAGTACATATACACGAAATGTCGTGTATCGTGAATTGTTCACCATTGCAAAGCAATAGGACGTCCACTCAAAGGTATGCATCTATCTATTATATATATATATATTTATTAATTGCTTTCATAGATTTCTTTCATTAGACTTTTGACTATTGTTCCCCAGTTACATATTTTTTAGTTTAAATTGATTGATTATTAATCTTATTAATTTTTCCATACCAATAAGCGGTATGGCTAAAGAATGTAAATTTATTTCCGACCTACAAGAAGGAAAGACTAAGCACAAATCAAAATCAAAGTTATCAAAAGGTCCTCGAAAAGTCAACACGAAGTCAACATCAATATTTGCACTTAATATTTATTGATGACCAGGTAATAAAATATTATATTGATTCATTTTTTTTTTATTTCTTTTCAATGACTAATTCAAGAAATATTATTTTTTTAGCACACTCAAATCCAAGCAACAATATTCAACGAACAAATCGATGTTTATGGACCACAACTTCTTGTAGGAAAAGTCTATCATGTTTCAAATGCTACAATAAAATTGATAGATGCGAGATACAACAATCCCAATGATCAATTTCAAATGATCATCAACAATGGAACAACTATTGAAGAAATCAAAGAAGAGAGTTTCAAGCCACTTGAGAAAGAATATACATTCACACCTCTTGAAGTTCTGAGATGTCGGGATACTAACACAAATTTAGGTATTACTTTTGCTTAAACTATTAATATCTCAAACTCGATTGGAGATAACTAAAATCAAATAAATTATAAATATTATAATCTAACAAGTAATTAAATTACTCAGATCTTGTTGTTATTGTGTTGGATGTTCGATCCACTGAAACAAGGAAAAGAAAAAGTAGTAAAGCTAATCTATTTATCCGAGACTTGGTAATCGTTGATGAAAGGTAAAACTATTCATGATTTACTTTCCATGCAATCTTTTTCTCTCTCTAATATCTGCTTTTTATTAATTATTTTATTTCGCTAACAAGTCGACTTAGAGGCCATGACGTTGATCGTGTGTGGAACGATCTAGCTAAGAATGAATGTGATACCATTTCCCAGCTATTAGAAGATATGCCAATCATCGTTGCAACAAATATCAAAGCTCACACTTATGATAGTGGTAAATAATTTTTTTGGCAATAATATATATTTATAATTCCTTTTTTCCAACAAATTATATAACTTTTGCAGAATTTTCATTATCCACTAGACTGCGTTCAAAATACTTATCAACCCAAAGAATTCTTAAAGTTGAAAATTTACGTTCATGGTATCGTAAATTCTTATTTATTACTTATAAATGATTATTACTTATCTTAGAAAAGAATATTTATTTCATTACTTACAAATGAATATTTCTTATCTCAAATTTTTTGTAATTTTTAGTATTTTAAAATTTTCTTACGAGTCATAAGAAATCATTGATAGATTAAAAGAATTGAAGTCACAACAAATGGAAAATAGTCTCACAAGTACTTCAAGTTCTTTTCCAAAATTAAATTTTACTATCAAACAACTTTTAGAAGAACAAGAGGTAAAACCAAAATTCACTAATCTTTTACTAACAAATTATTCACTTTCAAAATCATTATCATAATGAACACTCATATTTATAGGACATAAAGTGTTGGATCAAAGCGGGAGTCTTAAAAGTCAATACACAGGCTGACCCATGGTACAATGCATGTACTATATGTACAAAAAAAATCGGAGAAACAGACTTAACATGTCATCGATGCCTTGCTATAATGTAACCAAGGTATAATTTCATTATTGTATCTAAAATAATTATATAAAACACAACTTCAATCAATACTCATTGATTTTTTCTAACAAATATTTTTTTTAATGCTTTAGATCCATCGTTAGATTACAGATCACCGATAACACAGCAAGTACATGGGTTGCTATATTTGGAGAGCATGCAGAAAAAATGACCAAATGCACCGCCAAAGAATTAAAGGTACTAATTTTCATTCCAATCTCATTTGAATATAAGGAATCATATAAAATTATATGTCTCAATTCTTATTTGAAATTACTAACACTATCTTATTAATCATATGTAGGATGGTGCGAAATCTTTGAAAGACTTTGCTCACGATAGTCTAAACAAAGAATATCTTTTCCATGTAAATTCTGCTCAAGATGATTTTCGAGGAGCTGGAGCTAGAAAGCTCAACATCATAACGTTGAAGATGTATCACCATCTTTAAATGAACAGGACAAGAAAGATAAGAACCAATGAAAATACAATAGCAGATATTATGTTTTAAAGATCATCTGACAAAAAAATTTGAGTCTATAAATAGTTTGCTTACAACCACTACAGTAGCATTCTAATTATTGTAAATATTTTGATACGATAAACTCTATCTAAGATCTTTCTTGAGTTGTAATTATTCTAAATATATTTTGGAAAACATCTTCAACTTGTCAGGTGAGTTTCTTTATTTACTTATGATCAATTTGCTGGTTGTTTTGAGTTTTAGTTCAAATGGGTTTGTGTATATGAGGGTAATTTAGAGAAATAAAGTTAGCAAAACTAATTTTCTCTCTTTTGCTAGGATTTTTTATGATCGAAGACAAGGCTAAGAGGTCTCAAGGCTCACCAGACTTAACTCAAATTTTCTTTCCTTCTTTCTCTCTTTTTTGTTTTTGGCTTTTTTTTTTATCTTCATCGGTTTTTTTCCACAAACTTTCATTAGTTTGTATGATGTTTTCATCTAGAATTGAATTGAGTTTCTATATAGCAGGGTAATTTAAAGTTAGATGATTGTCATTTCGCCTTTTTTTAACCCGATTTCTTTTGCGAATTTTTCATGAATTTGTTGATTATTTTGGTTTTGAATTCAAAGGGGATTGTGGTAGAAGAGTAATTTCGAGTTGAATATGCTTGCGAGACTTATGTAATGCTATGATTTATTTATTTTCACTTTCTTTTTTTTCTCTAGGTTCTTTTTTTGGAATGATAAATTTGTTACTTGTTTTGGTTTTTAGTTCAAATACGTTTGTGCATATGAGGGTAATTTAGAGTTAGATAATTGCGATTTGTTTAGTTATCGTTTTTTCTTTTTGATATGGGGTTTTTTTTCTTTCTTTTTTAACAAAATTTTAATAAATTTGTATGGTACTTTGGTTTTCAATTGAAATGAGCTTCTGTATATGAGGATCATTTACAATCAAATAATTGTGTTATTTATTTATTTTTGGTTTCAGGTTTTCATGTATTGGAAAGGTTTGATGGATTTGTATGGTCTTTTGGTTGTGAATTGGAATGTGTTTGTGTATAGGAGCGTAGTTTAGAATTGGAATGTGTTTGTGTATAAGGCGATAGTTTGAATTGGAATGTGAATTGGGCGCTCTTAGCATCGTTAAGATGGACGAGGCCTACAAGCTATCACGAGGTTAACTTTTGCTTTAAGTTTAGTGCTTTCATGCCGGTTGGCGAACAATGCTCTCGCTAGGTAGCTTTTTGTGCTTGAAGTTAGATTTGAAGTTCGGTGCTCGCGTGGTTGGCGGGTCTCGTGTAGCGAGGTTGGATTGAAGTTCAAGTGCTCATGTGATTAGCGAGACAATCCTCTCGCTAAGTTGATTTCCTTTGAAGGTTTGATTGTCACTAGGTTGAAGTTTCCTTTGAAGGTTTGATTATCACTAGGTTGAAGTTCCCCGAAGGTTTGATTATCACTAGGTTGAAGTTCCCACTAAAGGTTTCAGTTTACACAGATTCAATTTATTGGAGTAAGCGATGCAAATCCATTTGTACAACACCTTTCCAATGGCTCCCGACAAGAATAAATAGTATCGATCAAATGACAATCCAGTGAGCCATAAAATTGTATCGACGACGATGAGTTTTTCTCAACTACGCATTTTTAAATTTCACTCCCTGAATTTGGAGTTCAACACCAATGCCAAAAAAATAGTTTAGGTCTCTTACGAGTTATTTAAATAAATGGTCCCCACGTGCAACGCACGTGCAGGGCCCACTAGTATATATATATATATATATATACACTTAAAAATGAGAAGGGCATCTTATTTTAAATTCCTTCCTATCACAAAAAGACAAAATGAGTTCATGTCTCATCTTAGTAAATTATTATATATCTTTATTTTATTATATATCTATATAATAATTTTTAAAAATGCAAAAACAAAGTTATAACATAAAATCTCTCATTTTGAAAATTTGGTTTTTGGTTTTGAATACCTTTGTGTCCATCTCCTAATTCTTGAGTTCACCTACACTGAAACACATGGGTTGCGTTGAATCAAACGATGGAGATCGTTTATCCTCCCAATCTTTCACATAATAGATCTTCATATCATGGACGTACTATCAAACAATCAGTGTTTTATTTCACGTAGCACACATCTCATAAAAGTGACCTTAACATCACGGGCACGCTTAAAATTGATTTTAAGGTCACTTTTTTGAGTGTACCAATGATTTTTTTCGGTGCTCAATGATTTTTTTTTTTAACACCCAAAATTATCGGTCGATAATTTGAAGTTATCGGCCGATCATTTGCTAATCAATTTAAAGATATCGGCTGATCATTTGCTAATCATCAAATTATCGGCTGATAACTTCAAATTGTCGACTAATAATTTTTGGGTTTAAAAAAAATATATATTTGGACACCGAAATTTCAGCCCGGACCACAAGATTTTAGGTGAAATTTCGTCAGAGATTTTCGACCGAAATCCCAAAATTTCGGTAGGGTTTGAAACCGATTTGTTTCGGCCGAAATTCTCATCCATGTTATAAGGTATGACATCCTGGGCGATACTGATACATAACAGCGACAAGTATCGGTTTTCCAGTATATCGATCCGTATCGATTTTGATACTTCTCGGTCCTCTAGTTCGAAATCGATATCGCCTGATATAGGCGATTAGTTTTTTTTTCACAAGGGCCGATATGTATCTGTATCGGCTGATTCGTAACGGTTGTCCATGGACCTATACCGATACCGAGTTTCACACCTCGATCCCAAACGATAAACGCTTCATTTAAGTTGAGGTTAAGAATCAAAATTTCGGCTTAAACGCATCAGTTACGATTCCATCAAAACGAAATCTCAAAATTTTCGATCAAAAATCATGGCCTTCAAATTCTCGACTGATAATTTGAAGTTATCGGCCGATAATTTGCTAATCATCAAATTATCGACCGGGAATTTTGGGTTTAAAAAAAATATATATATATGGGCACCAAAATATCGGCCGACATTTCTTTCGGTATTTTCGATTGAAATCCCGAAATTTCGATGAAAATACCATATTCGGTTTCGGTCCCAATCGATATTTCGGTGCCCAATGATTCTTTTTTTTAAATCCAAAATTATCAGCCTTCAAATTATCAGTTGATAATTTGAGTTTTAAAAAATAAAATATTATATATATATATATATGAGCACGAAAAGTTTGCCCTGGCCTACAATATTTCAACCGAAATTTCGTTCGGGATTTTCGGCCCAAATCCCGAAATTTCGGTGGCGTTCGAAACCAATTCCTTCCCACTGAAATATTGGGATTTCGGTCGAAATTTTGATCCATGCTATGAGGTATGACATCCTTCGCGATACCGATACATAACAGCGATACACATTGGGTTTTCAACAATCGATGCGTATCAGTTCTGATACTTCCCGATCCTCTAACTCCGTATCGGTATCGGCCGATACGGGCCCGTATTAGTCGATAAGTATTAGATTCGGTTGATACGTATCGGGTTCGGCCAATATGTATCGGCTGATTCTTATTGGTCCTCCATAGACCGATACCCGATACCGAGTTTGACACCTTGATCCCAAATGATAAAGACTTCATTTTACTTGGGGTCATGGATCAAAATTTCAGCCGAAATGCTTCAGTTTCGAACCCCACCGAAACGAAATCCCGAAATTTTCAGTCAAAAATCGCAGCCTTCAAATTCTCGACCGATAATTTAAAGTTATTGCCTAAAATTTTGACCCGGCCCACAATATTTTGGTCGAAATTTTGATCCATGCTCTAAGGTATGACATCTTGTGCAATACCAATACATAACGACGATACGTATCAGCTTTTTCGACAACCGATTTGGTATCCATATCGGTTGATATGGGCTCATATCGGTCAATGTGTATTGGGTATCGATTGATACATATCGGTCTGCGCCGAGACCTTATTTTTTTTTTCTTTTTTAAGGGCCAAATTTCACACCTTCATCCAAAACGATAGACTTCATTTTAGTTGGGGTCTTGGATCAAAATTTCGGCTGAAACTCATTGGTTTTGAACCCCACCGAAATGAAATCCCAAAATTTTTGGTAAAAAATTGCAGCCTTCAAATTCTCGGTTGATAATTTGAAGTAATTGGCCAATAATTTGCTAATCACCAATAATTATCGGCCAATATTTTAAAGGCCAATAATTTTAGGTTTTAAAACAAAACAAAAAAAGGTATGGGCACCGAAACTTCTACTTGACCCATTACTGGGCACCGAAACTTCGACTTGACCCATTACTTTCGTCTAGGATTTTCGGCCAAAATCCTGAAATTTTGGTGAAAATATTGGATTCAGTTCCAACCAAAACCAAAATTTTCACCGAAATGTCAATGCCCAATGATTTTTTTTGTTAAATACAAATTTTTTTTTTAAAATTTACATTATAGAGATTTATTCTACAAATAAATAGCTCTCACGTGCATTATACGTGCAGGGTCCACTAGTATATATATATATATATATATATAATCATTTAATTAGGAATGTGCTCGCCCGTGGCCTAGTTTAGGCTGGGATCAAGCTAAGATGATAGACTCCATAAATATTCCCATCATTTTATTCTTTTGACTTCCAAGGGCCGTAATTAAGAATTATTTAATTATTTGTCCTTCTTTGTAGAAACCAATACTAGGGCTCTAATGGGCCGGATTAGGTTTGGGTTCTCAAATTTTTTAGACTAGCGCTAACTTGGGCTGCGATATACTCAGCCCAAGCTTGGCCCCTACCTGGCCGAGTCAGGCTTAGGCGTTTTTCTGAGTTTTTTTCGACTTTTTTTTTTTAATAAAATTTGGTTGGGCTTGACCTGTTTTTTCTCTAATAAAAGTTTGAAGAAAGTTAAAATTTTAATTAAATAATTATATTAACATTATAGAGGCTCAATTATATGTTTTTATTCAAATCCTTCATTTTAGTTTGTTGCACAATGGTTATAACGGACAATGATTAATTTTAGAACATTTAAGTAAATTATATTTAATTAATAATTTTTATATTTTTTAATAACTTTAAAAGGATATATATATATATATATCCCTGTCGAGTGCAGGCCAAGTGTTGGAACACTCAGTCCATACTAAGCCGAACTTGTTTGATAGAAAGTACTACTTTTTTCGGGCCAGGTGCAGGCCAAAATCCAGGCCGGCCCAACCCATTGAGAGCCCTAACCAATACAATAATTTTAAAATTATAGAAATAAATAAACTCTCTAAAAGAATATATATATATATATATAAATTTTAATTCCCCTCTATTTTAAAATATATATTCCCCTCTATTTTCATTTTAATAAAAAATTAACTAATAAAATTTTAATATTACCATAAACTAATAACTAAAGGCAATGCATGTGTGTATCTATTGATAATATATTCACATATAAAGGCATGCCCATGTACTTTGTAAAGCATGCAACTTAATTAAAAAAAATTTCATGCATTTTATGTATATATGAGAGCGTATATATATAAATATATATGATCATGCATGTACTAGTGCAATGCAAGGGAGATTATGATTCATTCATTTAATAAAGGCTAAGGCCCCATGTAATATCAAGCTTGCCGATGAAATAAAAGAAATAAAAGTTAAATAGTGTACTAATTTAAAAAAAAAGTTAAATAGTGTACTAATTTAAATTAATTAATTTTTTTAGGAATTTAATTAATTTATTGAATATAGAAAGAAAGCCCTCTAAGAAGGTGAAGGGACGTGGAGTTGGTTCCATCCAACCCCAGGTGTTCAAATTCAAAAAGTGTTTGGGAAACGTCACATTCTATAGTTCCTAATCAACAAGTGTAGATTCTTGGACTATTTGCAAATTTGATAAACTTTATCTCACATGCATTTGATTCAATATAATATCCCATTAGCGTGTAGATTTTTGGACTATTAGTAAATTTGATCAAACTTTATGTCACCTTCAAATGATAAAGGTAACAATAAGATATTGAATTTGATCTCAAGCTTCAATTGTCTTTTAGATGATGAAATGTTATGATAACGAATATATATATATATATATATATATATATATATATATTGGTATCGGCCGATTTGTATGGGTCTTCCAATGACTGATACTTGATATCGATACCCATTTTATTACTTTGGTTTAAATTGTTTAATCGATGAGGTTTTTTGAGGTATGATTAATCTAACTGAAAGATCTTGTTGGATATCAATGTCATATTTATGATATAACTGATCAAAACACCATTCTTGGTGCTTGGGCCAAATACCGAATACTAACTCAAAAGTTAAGATCCCAAATTTCAAATGGAAGCTATCTGTAAAACGTAGAGACAAATGATTCCAAGTTGCAAACAGCAGACACCACTCTTTTATCATAAGTAATCACATCAATGAAGAGACCTTCTAGAAAGAGAAGAACTGGGGCTAGAAGATACATCACATGAGTTTTTGACAGAGGTTTAACTATAAGACAGCAAGCAAGGATCAAATATTCGGATTTCGTTTCAGTTTCGGGCTGGGCTGAAATCAAAATTGTGAACCAAAATTTCAGCCCAAAACCTCACAGTGTTCCGAAAAATACCGAAAATATGGTTACCGCTTCGGTTTTGGACATTTCGGCTGAAATCTTTGACAAATCTTCACATTTGGTAGATTTCGGTCGGAATTTTGAACCATGATTGCAAGTGACTTGATATACATTATCTTCGTTAGTGCTATGAGAAGATTACAGGTCATTTTAGGGCATATAAGACATTTATGGTTGTCGTATAAGCAAGATATCAAACATCACCCGATACCGATACGTATCTGCGATACGTATCGGTTTTTTGGCAAACCAATACGTATCAATATCTAACTCGGTATCGGCCGATACGGGCCTGTATTGGCCAATAAAGAAAAATTTGATATCGGTATCGGCCGATACCTATATTTGTTTTATTGTTTTTTTTTTTAAATAGGCCGATACATATTGGTATCGGCCAATTCGCATTGGTCCTCCAAGGACCAATACCCGATACCGATTTTGTAACCTTGCGTATAAGAACACTTGGCAAACTGATTACCATGTAGGTATATGATCACATTTTCGACATTGCATTGACTCTCTTTGCCTACTTTATCCAACCTATAATGTGATGCGGAATCGAAGCCTAAACGTCAAGATCGTGGCTGGATAAAAAGGAGACAATAGAAGAGAAAGTGAACTCGTGAATGAGTTTTTAAAATGCCCATTAAATATGAATTCAAAACCCATGCGCATGTTATTTTATGAAATTTTTTCTAGTTTTATTTTTATTTTTCATTAAGTTTCTTTTAATAAGTGATTTATTTATGATTAGTTTCCTTATTTAAATTATTTAGGGGTCATGCACGTATATGTGATATGTGACTATTAGTTTCTTCACTTTCAACACAATTATTGGAAAAATAGTCATAAGCATGGTATCAAATATCAGCCGATACCGATATGTATCGGCGTCGATACGTGTCAGGTATCAGTATTGTGACTGTTGTTTAAATCTACATCGTAACGTCGCTTTTGTTCATTTTAGATGGGGCAACACTTCTCTGTTAGTCCTCTGCACTGCTTTTTATGAACTGTCAGGTCAATTAGTGTTTTCGCTACTCAATAAGATTTCACTCGAGCGGCTCTTTTTCTATGGAAAGTATATTGAGGGGCAGTTCTTCTGCATTGGATTTTGGGTTGTTATTTTTCTATAGAAAGTGGGGGTTGTTCTTTGCATTGTGAGTTGTGTTGTGACTGTTGTCAGTCACATCAAGTCATCAACTCGATTGAAAGTTTAAAACAATCTTACTAGCTAGTGGCTACAAGCCTTTTGATACCTTAGTCATAAGTCCTTCAATACATGTTGGAATTACAAGATTCTCATATGTGACAGGGTTAACACTCGAGCTTGCAGCATGATGCCTGGGGCACGTGATGTATTGTCAAAAAGACAAGCGACATCTTGGTGCCGGGACGGCACGACATGTGGTGCCGAGAGGGCACGCGACATGCGCTAGGAGGGCCTCGCGACGTGGTCGCATTGCGAGGACGCGACACGGTCGCATGGGGGTCATGACACAGACGCGACATAGCTAGGTGGGCTAGTGATCCGGGGCGTTGCGGTGTGAATAGTAAATTATGTCAAATCAAGGGGTTTGAGGTTCTCTTGCTATTTTGGCTGAATTACTGTTTTACCCTTATATAGGGGAAGGGAGCTCGATAATTTTTTCCCTCCACACGGGGCCTTGCATTGCCAGAGGGGGCACAAGTGTCTCCTAGGCCTGAAAGGGTGGGCCTAGGACGTCGACGCAGAGATGTCGTATGGCACCCAAGGTGAGGTTGAATCATGGCCCCGGACTACGCGTCGCAGTGCATACGGTTGGGCAACCTTGCGAGAGTACTTGAGCGCTGCGTGGGACTAAGTAGAGCACGCCAGCATGAGGGCTGCGTGGGACTTCGTTGAGCATGACAGCATGAGTAGGCACAAGACGGTTGGTTTGATTTGGTATGTGAGCAAGACATAATGGCATGGGGAGCTGCATGCCAAGACTGTTGCGAAGCGAGGTACTAGTGCAGTGCACAGGGTGAAGCTTGAGCATGTCAAGTATAGCACAGTGGTACAAATGAGCATGTCGTAAGGGGCATGATATATTGGGTGGTAGGCCGTGAAACAGAGATAACCATGAGGGGGAGTTCTCGTCCTCTAGGTGGGTGGTATCAGAGCTGATGAGAAGATTGGTTGGCTTCATTGCATGCGGTAGCGAAGCACCGCGCGGGTTAATGGCACGTCGAAGGACGCTCCCGCGACCGTTGGTATCAGAGATGGCTAACTTAGCACAGCAGATGTTAGGTGCTGCACGGGCTGACGCTGTTGGAAGAGTGACCCCGTGATACAGAGCTCAAAACCCTAATTCTATCACGTGAGATTTACACTATTTTAAAGTTAGCGCCTTTCGGTTCTACATCATAATGCTTCTTAGCCACCAAAGATTGTTAAAACTTGTTTTATAAATTGCATAGCCCCCAAATTATGAGAAGTTCGAGTTTTATAGATTTCAATGGCTAAAAGGCAATAGGATTCCCTATCTTGATCATAGTTCTCCTCTATTATATAGCTTGAAACAACTTCTATGCGAATAACTGAAATAATAGAAATACAAAGTAACGGAAGAGGAAGACGATTCAATAGTTTTTCATTACGAAAGGAAAAAAGAAAATAAAAAGACGATTCAAGATTTGGAGAGAAGTAGCATGGACAACATGAAAGAAAGAATACAGAGTTAACAAAAAAATTTAATATAAATAAATTGAGGAATAAGACTTAGCTACAATAGATGAGATTAGTCAACGACGGTGACTTAATAGGGATTCAGGAACACCCTCCTTAGGTATTACTTTGTTTATTTTAAAAAATGGAGTTTATGTCACTCATAAATTTTGTTTTCGGTAATTTTTTGGTGGGGGGTGGTCCTTTCAGTACATTTTGAAATAATTTCAATACCTTTCGAAAAAAAATTGAGAAAATTTTAGGGATTAAAGATATATAGAAAATATATTTAATATTTTTTTTAAAATTACTAAAATATATACTAAATTACTAACATATTTAAAATAATAATAATAAAATTAAATATAAAAATTTTGAAAATTTTGAAAATTTGTCACTATGGCATACACCTATTTATTATAGAAATATGAAAAAAAAACTTTAAGAATTAGTAAGCTAAAAAATTTATTTGTTCAACCTCAAAGCCCAAAACAGTGAGGTTCTTGTTGATTCAATGGTTGGCCCATCCTATATATAACATGGAGGATAAATTATATGCTCCAATGTTTCTCTATATGCATAGTAGCAATTATCCACTTGATGAAGAGTTGGCACGAGGTATGCAGGGCAGGCATGTAGATGCATGCGCCCTCTAGAAGGTGTTAAGAGAGTTTTTGCCTCTTAAAAACTAAATCACTTCTATTTCCATCATTTGCTCCTGTTATATTTTTCATTTGAGACAAATGTACACATCGAGTATTATAGACACTCTACTTTAAGTACAGGAGTCCAACTTATGACTGACAATTTGTGAGATATGGGACTTTGATGCATGTGCATGTCTAAGCATGGTTCATAATTTCGGCCGATATTTAAAATTATCGGCTAAAATATATCAATTTTGGAAAAGAACGAAATGAAAGCATCAAAATATAAGGCAAATTATATGGGCTTACAAATTATCATTTGATAATTTAAAATTATCGCCCGCTAATTTGCAGGCTGAGAACTCAATCAAAACCCCAAAAAAATGGCCATAAACTCACGTTTGGGTGTGATGTGTGCCGTGTATGATTGAAGTACCATTTTTTGGGGATTTGTGATGCGTTGAATAAAAAACTATTCGTTTAATAGGTGCACCATGATCTTAAGATCTCGTGTGGAATATTGAAATATGACCTCCATCATTTGATCCGGCGTAATCAATGGTTTTCAAGGGGTCTAAGATGTTAGCGGTTTCAGAGAATGGGTTGGAGCTACCACTATAATAAAACCTGCTCTGGTACAACATTAAAAATAATATAACATTATTATTTTATCGTTTAAAAAAAATATGAGCTGAAATTTCAGCCAAAAATCCGAAAATTTGGCTAAAATTTTGGTTTCGACTAGGGTCCGGACTTTTCCATATCCAATGTGGGAATTACAGCCTCGTACCTTATAGAAGAGCTGTCCTCAGCTCTGATACCATACTGCCAAAATACGTCATGATATGTAGCGTCTGCAATCATATATAGCCTAGGGTCATGACTATTCCCTATCCAATGTGTGACTATTACACTTCTGAAATTACCCTTCTGTCTATCTTTTTCTCCAAGTTATGAAAACTTAAAACGCTCTTTTCCGAAAAATCTTTAACATTCCCAAATCTTTGTTATATTTTTTTAATTAAAAGATAAAAGAGCCCCTAAATCCTAAAAATTACCCTAAGGGCCTATTTGGATATGGGGAAAACAGAAGAATACTTAGATTCAAATTACATTTTTCATAGTTTTCCGCTATTGGGAAGCGATTTAAGGGTCGGAATATAAAATACAATTTTTTCGCTCATTTTCGAGTAAAGAGTTTAAGCATACCCATCGGCATTTCAATTTACCGAGACCTCAGAAAGATAAGAGGAGTGAAGAAGAAAAAGACAAGGGTACAACTCTTCTCACTCGTTTATTAGTAGTATGACATAATTTTTTTTACAGATAAAAACCATTGACTAATTTGAATCAGACGATGAAGATTGTTTTTTGTTCCAATCTCCCTCATGATAGATCTGAAGATCATGGAGCCCCTTTCGGACGGTCATATATTGATTCTATATGGCACACGCCCCCAAAAGTGACTTAGATCATGGGAAAATGAGTTGACCTTCGCTTTTAGGGACGTCCACCATTGGAATCAACATCTAACCGTCTGATATGCACATTATGATCTTAAGATTTATTGTGAGGAAGATTGGGGAGAAAAATGATATCTATCGTCTGATTTAAACTAGTTAATGATTTAAGAACGAGAAATTCGGGTTGAGAAAGAAGAATCTTAGGTTGTAAATGAAGATACCCTTACATATATATATATATATATATGTAATTATCGCATCTCACTCTCTTTCTCTCGGGAATAGGGGTACTTATATTTACAATTCAAGATTCTTTCTTTGAAACTCAGGTTTTATGTGTCTAAGCTATTGACTTCTTTAAATAACATGATATTGATTTTTTTTTTCTGCCTAATCTTTGACACACTAGATCTCAAGATCGTAGGCTTACCATCAGACGCTCAGATTTTAATCCAAACACACATGATTTGGTTAATCGTGCATTTTCTTGTATATGTATCGAAACACAGGGTTTTCCTACACTTTCCTGCATATGTAACCAAACACAAAATTTGATTAATCCTGTGTGTTCTCGGCTCGCAATGTGGTTATCCAAATAACATTCTTATTCCTCTTCACTAGGGCTGTCAACGGGCCGGGTTTCAGTTTGGGCCCGACCCGGATGGGCCAGATTCAAGCCCAAGATTTTACCGTATTTAATAAATGGGCCGGGCCGGGCTAAGCTCGAATAATAAATGGGTATGAGTTAAGGCTACAAAGTAGCAAATAAATGGCCCAAATCCGGCCTGATTTTCTATCAGCCCGGCCCAATAAGTGTTTCAACGATTTAGGCCTTATAAAACTCTTAAAAAAATATTAGAAACTCGGGTTTAGGCTTAAAATTTTGGCCCCGTCTGATATGCGCGTCATGATCTTAAGATTTATTGTGAGGAAGATTGGGGAGAAAAATGATATCTATCATTTGATTTAAACTAATTAACGATTTAAGCACAAAAAATTTGGGTTGAGAAAGAAGAATCTTAGGTTGTAAATGAAGATACATATATATATATATATATATATATATATATATTATTGTTATTTTCGCATCTCACTCCTTTTCTCTCGGGAAAAGGGGTGCTTATATTTTACAATTCAAGATTTTTTCTTTGAAACTCGATTCTTTTGTGTCTAAGCTATTGACTTATTTAAATCAGACAATATAGATTTTTTTTTTTGCCTACTCTTCAACACACTAGATCTCAAGATCGTGGGCTTACCATCAGACGGTCAGATTTTGATTCAAATACACGAGATTTGGTTAATCCTACATTTTCTCGGATATGTATCGAAACATAAGATTTTCCTACACTTTTCTGCATATGTATCCAAACACAAAATTTGATTAATCCTGTGTTTTCTCGGCTAGCAATGTGGTTATCCAAGCAACAAAAAACAAAGGGAAACAGCCAAATCCCATGTTTTCCTATGACTTTGGTGTATCTGCTAGAAAATGGGCCCGACAAGGATGGGCCCGGCCATGCTAGGAAACATGGGCCCGACTAGGATGGGCCGGGTTCGAGCCCAAGATTTTAACTTATTTAAGAAACGGGTCAGGCCGGGCGAAGCCCGAATAATAAATGGGTATGGGTTCTGGCTACAAAGTAGCAAATAAACAATCCGTCCCGATTTGCTATCAGCCTGGCCTGATAAGTTTTTCAATGGTGTAGGCCTTATAAAACTCTTAAAAAGTATTAGAAATCCGGCCTGAACCCGGCCCGATAAACTCTTAAAAAATATTAGAAATCCGGCTTGAACCCGGCCCGATAGATAATCAAGCCAGGGAGGGCTCCCATTATATTTTTTTTAAAAAAACGGGTCTAGATAAAAACCTGGCCCCTCCATTGACAGCTGTACCCGCGGGGGAGTCAAACCCTTAATTAAATCTGTAAACTTCCACATAAGCACAAAAAAAAATAAAAATAAAAAAGGATAGTGTTATACAGTGGATAAATTTTTAAGGACAATTTTACGGGCAGTTTATGTGGCGTGAGGTGACTGGTTGTACACATAGTGGGGCCCAGAATGGTAGCCAGTCGTATAGCTCCACATGAGCTGCCTGCAAAATTATCAATCAAAAACTGTCCACCGTTTGTAATTTTCCAATAAAAAAGTACAGGCTCTCCCCAGAGGTGCTTCTGAGATTTCATTTATGGATACATAAGTGCATAACCACCCCTAGCAGAAGCATTTTCTCTGTATTTAGCGGGAAAACAGAGTGGGTATCAACCGCCTGCGCACGTTAGAAAACTACTTCTTTGGTAACAAAAATTGCGCCAAATCAAATGGCGGGAGCTAGGGTTTTGATCGTCGTTTACCTCTCTCTCTTCGTCGTTCAGGTTTTCTCTCAGCATCCCGGCCTCGGATCTTCTCGCGTAGTTTTCCAGGTTCGTAATTTTATTGTTTAAATTTGTCATATGAGTTTTAAATTAGGGTTTGCAATGTTGGTTATTTCGATTTTAGAAATAAAATTCATAAAAATCACTTGTTGTTTAACTCATCAGAGTTGCAATTTCTTCGAGTTTCAGGGCAAAAGGAAATTAATTTGATACTCATATAACTAGTTTAGATTAACTGAAATTAATTTATTCGAATTTCAGGGCTAAAATAAAATTAGAACACTAGCACTCTATCTTAAAAGTTAAGCTGTAGTGCACGCTCAAATTTCTAGTCTAAATTTAATTAGAACGCTTGGTTTAACTCCAACTAAAATGTGGCACCACTAATACATGCTTTAAATTTAGGATTAATGGGGTGTTGCTGGCATCCTAAGATTATCAAGATTATGAAGTGTCCTTTACCTAGAGCTGTCAACGGATCAGCTCGACCCGATACCAATACTATATTTTACTGGGTATGCATAAACTTGACCCGTCGGGTCGGGCAAAAGTAAGGCCGGGTCCAGTTGACCCCACCCAACCACATATTTTGTATATATAAAATGTGGAAAGTAGGTGGTTTTTAGTCCCAAACGGGCATCGGGTTAAGGCTGGGTCCGGTTGACCCCACCCGACCAGGTATTTTGTATATATAAAATATGGAAAGTAGGGGGATTTAACCCGGTCGGGGATATGCCATTAGTTTATAGGGCAGCCAAGATTTGGCCTGACACATAAACAGCCTTATACCCCATTAATCTTTCCCAATGTTGTCAAATGGCATAAGTGATTGTAAGTGATGGAAATACCGAATGGATTAAGGGATTTAAGAAAGACAATTTTGTGTTGGTTCAATTTAGACACGAGCGATTCCTGCAAGGCTGCAAGGAATTGCAAAACTACAATATTGGACCCTTCACAATTCTGAAAAGGGGTGATTCTAATAGCTTAGATTTTCCTCTAAGCATTGATGCTAGGCCAATCTTTAAGTTGGAGGACTTACGCCTTTCTTAGGTCCAACAACTATAACCAAAGGTCCATTCCTTGATTTTCCTTCACCTGCATTTAACCCAATTCAATTAATTCCCAAGTACTACCTGCACAATCAGATAAAGGATTGAGTGAAGAGATTTTGGGATATACATCGAAGTGTTACTACCAAAGCCAGGGAGTATCAGAACTATCTTGTCAAGTGGTAAGGCAAACCGAAGGTTGAGAATGCATTAATCCTGATGAGCGAGCCGTACAACTCATGAGTTCTTCCCATTCAGGGAGAATTGATGGGGATATCAACCTATACAAAGTGTATAAGAAGCGTAAGAAGAATTCCAAAGCATCGTGGCCTCTCATAGAACTGTGGGAGGAGACTGAGAGCATCTCCAATGGAGGCGTAAAAAACAACTCAACACCCTCCAACGGATATGTTTGAAGCCCGATTTCTCTCCAATGGAGTAGCCTATTCCATAGGGTACCAATGGTTTCGTAGCTAATATTGGCTACTGGGCACTTGAGGCTTCAAATTTATAATATTATATTTTATTTGATTTAAATATGTTAAAAATATAATATTAAATACATTTACAGCCCTTCAATCAATAATATCAATAAAATATTATGAAACGGCTATTTTTGGCGTCCTCCATTGGAACTTTCAAAACTTGAAGCCTGAAATCAAGGAGTCAAATTTGCCATGTCATCCTCCAACAACTATTTTTGACTACGTCCCATTGGAGATGCTTTGAAGACCCATGTGCAAGTGTGAGCCATGTGAGAAGACCCCACTTTGGAAAGATGCACACATGAGGATTGAAAGAACTGAAGGAGCCTACATTGCGAAGCTCGCGCGCAAACCCAAATCTCCTGCCCACGAGTTCGAGTGCATCTTCGGAGCCTTGAGAATTCGTGCGAGTGAATCCAAGTCTCGCGCCTGCGAATTCAGATCTTGCAAGCGCAAAGTTAATTTTCGCGCTCACGAACTCGGTCCAAGGCTATATTGACGGCCACGATTTGGAGTTGCGATTGCAAATTTCTTTTTGAGTTAGATTAGGAGTCTTCTACTCTTAGAAAGTTACAACTAGTTTAGAGTTTCTAATTTTTATAAATAGAGTTGTGAAGACTTTTATTTTAGTTAGATGATGATTAATGAATAAATGATTATTTTGCTTGAGCAAAACCTTGAGAACTTGTGAACAGTTTTCCTTTGAGAGAGCGATTCTTGCAAAACTGAAGACCGATTCTTCAATCTCCCGAGATGGGTTCGGTGCGAAGTCAATTCTTTCCTTGGATTCTCTTTATCTTTGTTTATTTTTTTTTATTTTCTTGATAATTGTCAGGTGATATTTTGAATTTTATCCTTTGATTTAAATCCATCCGTTATTTGTCTTTTGTTTAGTTTAATCCCTTCGTGCCTTAAATTCTTCAAACCCTAGAAAGGTGTCCAGAGACGTCAACTTGTTTCTCGCTTGGTGCCCTAGACTAGAGTGAAAATCGAGTTCTATCCTATTTTCTAGATTGGGAAAGGATGGAATGCAGTTTGAATGCTAAATCGGATTGACTAATTGCCTGAATGATATTTGTTAAATATTTTTAGGTGTTTTAGGATAATTTGATACTTTTGCTGCTCAATTAAAATCCCATTTTAATTCAAATTGCATAATTAGGGTTTAGTTTTTCGTCTTGGATCATGATGTCTAAGAGTACTGGATTATTCGCCAACTCAATTGCCAACATTTTTTCATATAAGATCTTGTAGCTTCGTGCTTGTGATTCGACTCACTAGGCATTCAATGAGATCATATCACTTGATAAGCAACTATCAATGATTACAAGATAAAAAAAGATAGCTAGAAACCTGCTTAAATCCAAATTTTCAAAGCAAGTGATTTGACAGGGACCTTGGGCCCTGCAAGTTGTGATTAGGTGGTTGATGGATTCCCCTCACTTCTATAGGCAGATGGCCTACTATGTCTTCTACGGTTCTGCGTTGTCCCTGATGTTTAGTAGTCTAGTCAGCTAAGCTAACCAGTGTCGTATAGCACTCGCCTACTCGTAGCCTTGGCCTTGGCTCTAGCTAAGGTGGGAGGGATGGATATATGTTGGAGAGACGAAAGAAGATAACCAAGATCAAAATGTGTCGATTCGAGTTAGACAACACAAGAGTGCTTCACAGTCATAAAGATTTTCTACTTTCCCAACATTGATTCATAGATCCCTTGGCATAGATTCCTTAGCCACAACTAATCGATTTCCACATGAAAGGGGGTCTTCCCTGTCCAAGTTAAACTCCCCTTCAAAGCAGGAGTAAGAACTTTGCTTATGTATTCCTTAATTGGCTGGTATTCCTCTCTAGGCCCCTTTGCACCGAAAGTTGAACAAGACTTCACTTGCTTGTATTAGGAGGTAGGAAAAAACAAATCTCTTGAGACGATCGGCTGCCAAATTGTCTCGCTAGTGGTTTGGTGGGACAATCAAGTGGATTAAAGTAGAGTCCATGCTCCAATTGATTAGATATAGCAGAGCATGGCTTCAACGCTTATACACACAAGTCAATAGATACACCAAAGCATGTTTTCAACGCTAATAAACTTATGTATTTTTATGAATAAAAAAAAATAAACTTATGTATTTTTCGTTTGACCCTCATAGAGAACAACTGAATACCATTGGTTCTCCTCTTCTGTTTAGCTTGCTATTTTATTGTGAGGACTTCACTTGTCTCATTTCATTTCCTCCACTTGTTTCTACGGGAGTGTATCGACTTGTTCATTGAGTCTTAAGTGACTACCTTGTTTTGTTTCTTTCTGCGCTAGTCAAGTTCTGTTTAGTAGTAACAACTTGATTGTGATGGCCCATCGAGCTCAAAACAATATAGACTAATCACAAGTCATCGAAGCAGACTAAGGAGTAGAGCTAACGAGTGATTGGTAGATTTGTATGGGCTCTAAGTGAGTTGATGGTCAGCCCCTGTAGATTTTGTACAATCCGACACTGGTCCTGTCTATTCAAATGTTTCAAAAATATGATACCGCACACCTAAACTGTTCGGCTTTCTTCAAGATATTCGGTCTTCTATACTTGTCATATCAGGAGGAGTTGATGATTGAGTCAAGTTTCCAAGGTTATACTTGACACCAAAGACTCCTTCCACGGATTAAACAAGGTTTGGAATTCATGCAGTGGTATACTAAAGTTACGAAGACTCCATTTGACTAGATTTACCCGGTGTGGAAATCAATTACCAAGGTGCTACAGGTCTTGCTGACAAGTCGTGGTGATGCAGGAAAATCTTATGCTAACCCTAAAATAGCATAAATCCCGCACGATGAGGATTAGGGTTCTCAATCTTCAATCAAAACAAAAAAAATAAAAAAAGAATAAAATAAAAGATCTTCGGAATCGCTCCAAAAAGGCTTGTCGGCCTCGCACCAACGATAACTTTGAAGAATCACTACTGAAGGTGAAAACTCATCTCAAGTTTTCTAAATGAAAGAATCACTCTTTCACAATATGCCCAAAAGCAACTTAATTTTTTTCATTCATCATCTCATTAATAAAACTTGTTCTTACATGCCATTAAATAAGCTAAGACAATAATAACTAACTAAATTCAAAATTAGAAACTAACTAACTAATATCGCCAATAACTAACTGAAACCACCAATAACTAACTGAAACCGCTAATAACCAACTTAAACCGCCAACTTGCGCCAACTTGCGGACGTAACTCACGGACGCCCGTCCCGTAATCGCGGATGTTCGTCCTCTATTCACAGATGTCCGTCGTTTAAGACATGCACAAAACAAAAACCATCTGAAATCACGAATGTCCGTCTGAATACCACAGACGTCCGTTCTGAAGCCACGGACGTTCGTCATATGTTGACGAACTTTGCTTCACGAGTCGTTTGAAAGCCCATATATGGGTCCACTTCTTCATTGTTGACTTTCTTCGTTTGACCCGGTCACAATCCAAACATGCGGATCTAAATTCCGCATCATTCCCCTTTACTTTGAAGAAGTTTGACCTCGAACTTTTGTTGACATGGGTTTTCATTGCGGAGGTGACAGGCAATATATGAGGAACCTCGATGGGAAGTGGCTTGGTCAAGTAAATCGGATTCAACTCGGGTGAGATCCGATTTATCTTTTATACGTTGATGGGAATCGACGTCAACTCACAACCAATATAATCCTGGGACCTGTGGGTCATAGGACTGATAGACTTTATTGTGAATAATTGTTCTCCAACGATCTCGGACTCGGTAGGATTTATTGTGGAAACTTGCTCTTCAACGGTGTCGGGATTAGTACTGATATTGACCGTAAGAGTGTTTTCATCAATCGGTACGGAATCTTCGACCGATTTAGGTGTTATCACGGGTTCAGGGTGAACAACGGTTATGGGATTAAAACGGACGATTGGCGATGGGGTTGGGTTGATGGCCAAGGAATTTGAAATCTTAAATTTCAAAGTTTCAAGTCTCGCCGATTTGATTTCTTCTTGTAGTTTGAGAAGAAAATCCTTAAGAAATTGTTGAACGAAGCTCCTGCTTAACTCCTCTGCTATCCGACATGACACTTTCAACTCACGTACGATTTCAAAAGTAAACGCTCGATTTTCTAAAACTGACCCATATTGATTTGTTAAATTCAAATACCTCAGACTCCGCGATCTAGCTTTCACTGCCTCCCATATTTGTCCAATCGTAGTAGTCGTCTGATGCAAGTCAAGGTTCTTTCGCTGCTCCACGAACGATCTCATGCTAGCCATCTGATCATTCAACTCGCAAAAGGCATCGATAAATTGTTCTTTACTCATGATGACCTGCACATGCCGAGTGTTGAACTTGTTCTGATGCCAACTTGATGCAGAAAAATTGCACGCTAACCCTAAAATAGCGTAAATCTCGCACGATAGGGGTTAGGGTTCTCAATCTTCAATTAATACAAAAAAAATAAACGAAGAATAAAATAGAAGATCTTCAGAATTGCTCCAAAGAGGCTTGTCGGCCTCGCACCAACTATTACTTTGAAGAATCACTCCTCAAAGGAGAACATTTATCTCAAGTTTTCTAAATGAAAGAATCATTCTTTCACAAGATGCACAAAAACAACTTAATTTTTTTCATTCATCATCTCATTAATAAAATTTGTTCTTACATGCCATTAAATAGGCTAAGACAATAATAACTTATTAAATTCAAAATAAGAAACTAACTAACTAAAACTGCCAATAACTAACTGAAACCGCCAATAACCAATTGAAATTGCCAATAACTACTGCAATCACCAATAAGCAATTGGAACCACCAACTTGCGCCAACTTGCGAATCACAGACGTTTGTTCTGAAGCCATGGACGTCCGTCAAATGTTGACGAATTTTGTTTCACGTGCCGTTTGAAAGCCCATTTATGAGTCCACTTCTTCATTGTTGAGTTTCTTCGTTTGACCCGGCCATGATCCAAACATGTGGATCTAAATTCCGCATCACGCGGTAGAGTAGAGAGTTGCATACATTGCTCAAGTCGATAGATACAATAAAGCTGCCCTCGTCGTTGATTGACTTTGATGAAATCCTGAGATGGAAGGGGAACCTTGTTATCTTTTGAAGATTGTAGGAACCTTGTTAACGTAGAGGAATAAAGATAGATTTATTTGTTTAGAATACTCTCCTTTGATTGAAGCGTGAGGGATTATATAGTGGACTTTTAACCTACCTAGATAGAATAATTTCCGGCATAAGGTACACTTGACAAAGAGTAGGGAAGTACTGGAATTTTGGAGAAAGTAAGCTGAGAAGCATTCTTGCATTAAAAGACACCAAGTAGAAAATGAGGAGTATTGTTCATTTAGTTTACATTCAATAATGTTCATTTAAGATTTACTTTCAAGCTTTGATTTATTATTATTTTATTATTATTATTATTATTTTTTGGAATGAATAGTTTCCATTTAGTATAGAAATTGTTTAGCATTATTTTTCTGAATCTCCTTTTCTTGAAAATGATGGAATTTTGGGAATCATGCCCCTATTATCTTAAAAGTTTAAGAGCTGATACAAATCAATTGTATGGAGTATTAGATGGGCTGCTTAGGAACTCATCTGTAAGTTGCATTGTATTAGATTTACATGTTCATTTTTCTTTCGGTAACCATTCCTTTATAATTGTGGCAAGGATGGAGGCTAGAATCATCATATTCATCTACTAGTCAATTTTTTTCAACGGATGCCTATACAAGCTCATTATATCGGGTGTGCATGCTTTAAAAGCCCACTCATGGCATTGGATAGGGCAAGCCTAGCGTGATTCAATGTCCCAGTAAAACCCAAACCTTGATTATTCAGGAGTATCCCGAGAAAGAGGACAATGAGTTAAAGGAAGAAGTGTACGAACCTATTGAAATGCCAAGTGACGAGGATGATGAAATTTCTGTGAAAACCGTAGGTTGTATTAGAAAAGTTTCTATCTCCGAAGAAAGTGGTGATAGTGTGTCCATACCGCATGAGTTGTAAGAGTTGGTAGGAACATGTCAGCACTCTAACTTGCATGGATTTAACGATAAGATTTTATTGAGTGATGAAAATACACATAATGTCACTAACACAATGAATCTATTTAATGAGTTTAATAATGATAATTATGTGTTAATTCTTGATAGTCTTTAGCATGTGAAACTTTTTTCGACCTTGAAAAGAGGTAATGATGGAAGTCTAGATTTTCCGCTAGACAAGCGTATCTAAATGCAGAACTGTACTATGTCTTTTGACCCATTCCTATTTTATGTCTTGCACTATGTCTTTTGACCCATTCTTTGTTACCTAAACAATTGAGCCAAACCCATTTAACCAATTCATAACCCGTACCCTACCTGTGTAATATGATTAACGGTTGAATGAGGAGGTTCTAGAGTTTCCAATTTTCACTATCAATGCGGATAAACATCAGGCATATCTTACAACATGGAAAGGCAAGCCGGGAGCGGAGCATCCAAAGTGTACCATACGTGGGTTCTACAACTCATCGGAGTTGAGTTCTCCCACCTGGGGAGAATTGATAGGGACATCAAGATCGAGAGCGTCGGATTTGGTCCGCAAAAGATTCTCCAGTGTTGGAAGAAGCGGAAGGGGAGTCAGAATTAAAAAACTGGAAGAAACTGAAGATTTTGAGTCTGTTGTGGTCGATCGATTGATCCCAGAGACTCGATTGATCAATTGAGGCCAGAGGCTTCATAGATTTTGGCGAATTTCTTTTCTCAGTCGATCGATCGAATGTGAATAGAGACTTTATGCGATTTATAATTTTATAAATCGATCGATCAATCCTAGAATCGATCGATTTGTCGTGTAAGTGGGATCCGCCAAAAGACGAAATTTTAGTTTTGGGGGCAAACTTGTCCTTTTTAGTGCTTATATGTTTTAGGGTTTTTTTTTTTTTGAAGCCTACTATGTAAGGTCCTTATAAACTTTGTAATAGGGAGATGATTAATGAATTAAAATTGAGAGCTTGCTTTTGTGCAAACCTTAGAAAACTTGTGAAGAATTTTCAACTGAACGAGCGAATTTTTCAAACCCTGAGGAGGAATCTTCATTTCTCGTGCGACTTGGTGTGAAGCCGACGTACAACCTTGCTGAGTAGCCTCAAAACCCCCTTTGTGTGAAGCCTTGGAACCCTCTTTGGAGCGAATCTGAAGATATTTTGTCTTACTCTTTTTTTTTTTTTTCTAATTGAAGATTGAGAACCATAACCCCTATTGTATGGGATTTATACTATTTTAGGGTTAGCGTGCGACTTGTCTAGCATCATAACGTCTCTATCACTTGGTTGAACCCTTTAGTCCATTCTCTCTCTCTCTCTCTCTCTCTCTCTCTCTTTGATTTTGTTGGATTGCTTGATGAACCGTCCCTTCGCCATACATCGACGTGGATTGGGCAGTTAAGAAGTAGTCCAAATTTGTGATTCTCATAGGACTTTTTTGTTCTCTTTTACCTTTTTCCATGAAATGGGAACTCTCTTCATAGTTTTCATCCGAGTGGCAAGTGGCTTGCATTTTAGTGATGCCTTTCTTTTATTCTCTAAACACATGCTATTGATTAAGTAAAGATTGAGATTAACGGACGGAGCAAGTGCGCAGTCTTGCCCTTCCTAATTTGTCGTCGAGACTCTTAGCCTAACTGAATGGTAGGGTAGACATGATCAAAGGAGTCAAATTGTCCTTTTCGCATTCGGGTTCCTAAGACAACCCACAAAAAGCTTGGGTCGAGACTCCAAAACCTCAAATTCGAACATTGATGCGATAATATGCTTATAGTACTCAGGTCTTGTGTGCACGTGCGTTCCTTGGTTTACAAACACACTTATCACTGTCATTTTTATTCAAGCATTCTAACCTATTTATTGTAGACAGTCATTACAAAGTCTTTGTAATTTTAAAAAGGGAGCCATTACTTGCACAAGAGAAGTTGGCCCTCGCACATAGTATAAGAGAAATATGTGGTATTTGGGACCCGTGCCATGTAAAAACACCATCTAAGTCGTTTGATTTGAATACCATCATCTAAAAATCTTTAGTGCAACAGATTGGCACGAAACACGATCTCGATCATATGATTCCACACAGTCAACTTTGAATCCAATAATTGCCTTTGACTGCATTGCATCATATGATAAAGATCGTGTTTCGTGCCACTCTTTTGCACCTAAGATCTTTAGATCATGACCTTCAAATCAGACGGCTTAGATGGGGTTTTCACATGGCACAACTCCCCAAAATACCAAGTCTTTCTTTTATAGTATATGCAAGGGCCAACTTCTTCTGTGCAAGAAATGGCTCCCTTTAAAATATTAGACCGAATATAGTTTATAGAGTTGGACCTTTAAGCAGCTTTATGGAAAATCCCAAGCAGAATCATTTACAATTATTTATTATTATTATTTTTATGGGCTTGAATCATTTGCAAGTTGCAAAACAAAATTTTAAGCACAACAAATGGATGCAAGATCATGATATTTTCTGTTCTTACTATCCTTAATGTGCATATCCATTTCGAATTAGATTTTATGCCCTGACTCCAAATTTTTTTTGACGGGGACGTCACCAACAAGGGCTTAGGTTTTAGGCTGTACCAGGTGTACCGATGGAAGAAGAAGCGACGGAGGAACTAAGGAGACACCCTGAGACGCTTTGAGGATCAACCCATGAGCCCTGCCAAAGTCACTCGAGCGAGCACCATTCTCGCTCGAGCGAGAATGCATCCAGTTTCACGCCTAAACCTTTCAGGTTGAACTCGCTTGAGCAAAATTCCAAAAGTCGCTCGAGAGACCCTTAGTTGTCGCTCCAGCAAGCATAAGTGATGCACTTGCCCGATTTGGGCCTGTTTATTCTTTTGTTTTTGAGAACTTTTAGGTTACCTTTAAGGGTAACTTTGTACTTTTCCATTTTAGAGCTAGAACTTTTAGGTGCTTGATATAAAAGGTTAAATGTAAGCCATCTTTGGAATGGTTATTGATTAATGAAAGTGCATTGCATTTGGGCTTGTGAGGAGCTTTGAAGAGTGAGTCTTCTTCCCCATTTGGGTATTGGTGTGAGGCCAAGGGTGAGATGCTCATTCATCTTTGATCTTCTTGATTTCTTGTCTTGTTTGTTTCCTATTTTCCCCTAGTCTCTTGCATCCATTTTCCCCTTTCCATTGAATGTTCTAATTCCCAAACCCTAGATCTAGAATACCCTCAATGTTTATCATCATCGATCGAATCTGACCCTAACTCGTCGATCCACGACCGTTGTTGGGCTTGAGTGTGTTCGATTCATGCTGGTGATCGCTTCCCTTCAAAGTCCGAGCGAGGAGCTATCGATTCCATCGCGAACTTCGAACGAACGCCCTGACCTAGACAAAGCTAAAGTTCCATCTCTAGGATCGCCTCTTCTACATCTCTTGACGGACCTCGTGCGTTGGATTGGACCCTACTTGGGCCTAGCATGGTCATTTAAGCAGAATCCCGGGAAACCCCAAGATATTGCTTTAATTTGTAATTAATTACTCAATTAGTTTAATTTTGGCAAATTGGCATATCATGGGCATTCACGGATTTTAGGGTCGTTATCCTGCGCTAGTTTTGGTATCAAAGCCTAGGTTCTAAGTTAGGGCTATTGCATGTCATTTTAATTTCTTTAAATTTTATTTCATTTGTGTTCATTAGTGTGCACGCCTTGTGTTCGATAAAATTCCTCACTCATGTTTGGTTCAAGTTGCATTTCATTTCATAGCGTGTGTCATTTTAGAACCCATATTAGAGTGTCGTGGTCACCATAGACACGAATGTGCTTGCCGATGCTCTTAAGGGCATCCAAGCCTTGATGGTTACAATGAATGAGAGGTTGAATGCTATGGAGGTAGCCTAAACGGCTATGACGAACTTTAATGAGATGCTCCTCGAACGATTGAAGTGGTTGGAAGGAGATGAAGGGCAACACGACCGACGCAATGAGCGTAACGGTCCGCGTTTTGAGCGCGACGGCTGGCCAGAGGGCCGGAATCGAAACCAAAGGGAAGCAGTTCATCGCGGAGATGACTACGATCCGGATGAGAAACTCCTCAAAAATGTTCAAATTGAGTTTCCAACATTCGATGGAAGAATGGACCTTAAAGTCTTCCTCGATTGGGTCTCTGACATGGATCACCACTTTGAGTGGTATGGCATGGACAATGAGCGATGTGTTAAACTCGCCAAAATGAAGCTCATTGGCCAAGTTCGACTCTTTTGGGTCAACGTTGAGCGAATGCAAGCGAATGCGGGTCGTGCTCCCATTACCCGTTGAGAGGACATGACGGAGCGGCTTACAGAGAAGTACATTCCTTTATTATACTACCACCGCTACTTGATCAATGGCAAAATATGCACCAAGGTAGTATGCCTGTAGTCGAGTACATTGGCAAGTTTGAGGAGTTCATGATGAGGGCCAATGTATCGGAGGATCCTCAAGTCACTCTTTCTAGGTTCCGCACCGGATTACGAATGGATCTACAAAAGCGTTGATTTCCCACCCCGTCGACACTCTTGAGGAGTGTTACGCCCGTTGTGCAAAACCTTGAACAATATTTGAAAACGACGGTGGTGAGACAATTTAAGCCGCATGCCGGTAGCCATAGAGTCGGAGAAGGACGACCTAGTGCTGGAAATCCACCTCCCAAACCGACACAACCCACTCCTCAATTGTTCGGTTTGACAAAGGGAAGGGCGTCGAGGTGAGTCCTCAAGGGGTGACACTCAAACAAAGTGCTACAAATGTCATGGGTTTGAACCCAATGCCCTACGAGAGACCCCCAAAGGACCCTCTTGGTTGAAGAAGAGGTCCATAATGAAGAAGGGATCAAAGAGGAAGTGTATGTACCAGATATCACACCTAGTGATGAGGAAGGTGATGATGGTGACCGTGCACTAGTGTGCATCCAAGAGTGCTTGGTCGTGAGGTGTGCCCTTGCACAACCTCAACATGATGAGAATGATGATTGGCGTAGAGATAACATTTTTTACACTTACGCCAAGTATGGTGAGAAGAGTTGTAAGGTCATCGTGGATAGTGGGAGTTGCACGAGCGTCGTGTCAACACACACCATTACCAGTTTAGGGCTCACACTCGAGCCCCACCCGAGACCGTACAAAGTCGCATGAGTCGACTCTTTTATTCCCGTGTCCCAAAGGTGTCGTGTGCCAATACAATCTACCTCGTATTCGGACACCTTGTGGTGCGATGTGGTGCCGATGGAAGTGGGCCACATCATTTTGGGGAGGCCTTGGCTCTATGACATGGACGTGACCCTCCTTGGGCGGTCTAATGTGTGCACATTCATGCATGAGGGCACGAAGATAAAGTTAAACCCCTTGCCTTCCAAGACACCATCGGACAAGAAAGTTGAGAAGAAGGGTAACCAATCTAAGACCATCAATATCGTGAGCCCTTCGGAGTTTGAGAGAGTGACGTTAGATGAGAGTGTGGTGTATGTTTTCATCACCGTTGAGCGTGCTCTCTAGTCTATGGGTGAGTACCCTAAGGAGGTTGAGCCGATTTTAAAAGAATTTGTGGATGTCTTCCCGGAAGACTTACCAAATGAGCTCGATCCAATGCGTGACATCCAACATGCAATAGACTTGGTTCTTGGATCTACCCTACCGAACCTACCCCACTATAGGAAGAATCCGGTTGAACACGCCGAGTTAACTCGACAAGTCAATGAGCTCCTCTAAAAGGGGTTCGTCAGAGAGAGCTTGAGCCCTTGTGCCGTTCCTGCACTACTCACACCTAAGAAGGATGGCACGTGGCGAATGTATGCGGATAGTCGGGCCATCAACAAAATGACGGTCAAGTATCGGTTTCCTATACTGAGACTCGACGACATGTTGGATATGATGGTTGGTGCTACTATCTTCTCCAAGATAGACCTTAAGAGTGGCTACCATCAAGTTTGAATTTGTCTCGGTGATGAGTGGAAAACCGCATTTAAGACCAAAGATGGTCTTTATGAGTGGATGGTCATGCCTTTTGGGCTTTCAAATTTCCCGAGTACCTTCATGAGGCTCATGACCCAAGTGTTGCGACCATTTATGGGCAAATTCCGTGTGGTATATTTCGACGACATCTTGGTCTATAGTTGCGACAAGGAGCAACACTTGATCCACCTTCGGTTGGTTTGTGGAACCTTGAGGGGAGAGAAGTTATATGCGAATTTCAAGAAGTGCATGTTCATGCAACGATCCCTTGTTTTCTTGGGGTTCATTGTCTTGGCCGATGGGATGGTCGCGGACCCTGAAAAGGTAAAGGCTATTGTAGAATGGCCCGAGCCTAAGAACATTCACGATGTCCGCAACTTCCACGAGTTGGCTACATTTTATCGTCGCTTCATCCGAAACTTCAACACCATTATGGCTCCCATCACCGATTGCATGAGAAAATGGGAGTTTCAATGGAGAAAAGCCGCGACGAGGGCCTTTGCCGAGATAAAGGAGAAAATGACAAGTTCATGCGCTTACCGGACTTTTCTAAAGTCTTTGAGGTTACATGTGATGCGTCAGGTGTAGGCTTAGGTGGAGTGCTTAGCCAAGAAGGTCACCCTGTTGCCTACTTTAGTGAAAAACTCAAGGAGGCAAAGCAAAAGTACTCCACCTGCGATAAGGAGTTCTATGCAGTTGTTCGATCTCTTTGGTATTGGAAACATTACCTTAGACCGCAAGAGGTTGTGCTATTCTCCGATCATGAAGCCTTACGCTTCCTTGCTTCTTAAAAGAAGTTGAACCCAAGGCACACGACATGGGTCAAGTACCTTCAAGGGTTCACATTCGTGTTGAAGCACAAGGTCGGTGGAGAGAATAAAGCGACTGATGCGCTTAGTTGCCGGGTAGCGACGTTGCAAGCCATGAGCACCGAGATTGTGGGATTTGAGCAATTGGTCCAAGAATACCCGAGTGCCCAGATTTTGGGGGCGGAGTATGTTGCTCTTCGGGACAATTCATCCAACATTAACTCCAAATATACCCTGCAAGACGGGTATTTGTTCATGGGCAATCGCCTATGCATCCCTCGCACTTCATCGCGTGACTTCCTCATTTGGGAGTTGCATGTCGGAGGGATTGCTGGGCATTTCGGGTGCAACAAGACCATTGCGCTCGTCGAGGATGGGTTCTTTTAGCTTGGTCTCATGCGAAATGTCGCCCGGATTGTGCGACAATGTCGTACTTGCTAAGTTTCCAAGCAAAGAAGGTAAAATACCGGCCTGCACCCTCCATTGCCAGTACCACATACACCTTGGCAAGACGTCTCGATGGACTTCGTGCTGGGTCTTCCCAAGACTCTCCGAAAGCACGACTCCATTTTTATTGTCGTGGATCGTTTTTCCAAGATGACCCACTTCATACCGTGCAACAAGACCTTCGATGCGACCCATATCGCGAAGTTATTTTTCGGGGAGGTGGTACGCCTCCACGGGTTACCCAAGCCCATTGTGTCGGATAGGGATGTCAAGTTCATTAATTACTTTTGGAAAACCCTATGGCACATGATGGATACTATGCTCCAACTTTCGTCGGTATATCACCCTCAAACTGATGGTCAAACGGAGGCTACCAATAGGAGTTTAGGCAATCTCCTTCGTTGTCTTGTCGGTGATCACATTAGGACCTGAGACTCCATTCTACCCTTAGCTGGGTTTGCATACAATAATTCCGTAAATAGGTCCACAGGTAGGAGCTCATTTGAAGTGGTGCATGGTCACAAACCAAGGACACCCTTAGATTTGATCCCCATGTTCGTATCTCACCACACATCTGAATCCGTGGATACTTTTGCACAACATATTCATAACTTGCATGCCGAAATTAGACGTAAAATTAATTCGAGCAATGATAATTACCAGGTATCGGCGGATTCCCATAGGCGTTATAAGGAATTCCATATTGGTGAGCATGTGATGGTTCTGGTTAGGCCCGAATGATTCCTATCGGGGATCGTGAAGAAGCTCCAAGCCCGCAACGCCGGACCTTTCAGGATTGTAGCAAGGAGTGGTCCAAATGCATATGTTCTTGAGCTTCCTCAAGATATGGGGGGAGTTCAATGTTCAACATGAAAGACCTAGTTCCTTATCTAGGCTCAACCCCACCCCCTTGCAATCCTTTCTAAACGTCCTCTACTAAAGACCCAATCCAAACCCCACAACCTATACCGCCTCTGCCTCCACGCGAGCTGTAAAGAGATGTGGTCGAGAAGATTTTGGACGACGCTGTGGTCTCCACTCATGACGGTGGATTTAAAAAATATTTAGTGAAGTGGGTGCAGAAGCCAGAATCGGAGAATACTTTGGTCAATTGAGACGATGTCTGCCGCGTAGGCCTCGATATGCTCGACCGATACCATGATCGCTCTTCATTAGTGGTGGAGCCTTTTCGGTATGGGGGAATTGACGGGGACGCCACCAACAAGGGCTTAGGTTTTAGGCCTTACTAGGTGTATCGACGGAAGAAGAAGCGATGGAGGAACCAAAGAGACACTCGAGACGCTTTGAGGATCAACCCATGAGTCTTGCCAAAGTTGCTCAAGCGAGCACCATTCTCGCTCGATCGAGATTGCTTCAGAAAAGTCGCTCGAGTGAGAATGCATCCAGTTTCACCCCCAAAACTCTCGGGTTGAACTCGCTCGAGCGAAATTCCAAAAGTCGCTCGAGTGACCCTTGGTTGTCACTCAAGCGAGCATAGTGACACACTTGCCCACTTTGGGCCTGTTTATTCTTTTGTTTTTGAGAACTTTTAGGTTACCTTTAAGGGTAACTTTGTACTTTTTCATTCTAGGGCTAGAACTTTTAGATGCTTGATATAAAAGGTTAAATGTAAGCCATTTTTGGAATGGTTATTGATTAATGAAAGTGCATTGCATTTGGGCTTGTGAGGAGATTTGAAGAGTGAGTCTTCTTCCCCATTTGGGGTTTGGTGCATCTTTGATCTTCTCAATTTCTTGTCTTGTTTGTTTCCTATTTCCCCCTAATCTCTTGCATCCATTTTCCCCTTTTCCATTGATTGTTCTAATTCCCAAACCCTAGATCTAGAATACCCCCAATGTTCATCCTCATGGATCGAATCCGACCCTAACCCATCGATCTATGACCTTTGCTGGGCTTGAGCGTGTTCGATTCGTGCCGGTGATCGCTTCCCTTCAAAGTCCTAACAAGGAGCTATCGATTCCATCGTGAACTTCGAATGAATGCCCCGACCTAGACAAAGCTTGAGTTCCATCTCTAGGATTGCCTCTTTTGCATCTCTTGACGGACCTTGTGCATTGGATTGGACCCTACTTTGGCTTAGCATGGTCATTTAAGCGGAATCCTGATAAATCCCAAGGTATCGCTTTAATTTGTAGTTAATTACTCAATTAATTAGGTTAATTTTGGCAAATTGGCATATCATGGGCATTCACGGATTTTAGGGTCATTGTGCGGTGTCATTTTTCCATGCTTAACAAATTTCAATAGAACTACTTACAACTCCAACTTCAAAAATCAACTCAACATCATCTTGTGCACAATTTGCATGCTCATAATTTTCGTTAGGCAATTTCACTCGACACTTGGATTTGTAATTATTACGTTTCGTACAACATATATACTAAATTTGGGATATATCATTCCTTTGTTTCTTGATTCCTTGTTTGTTAGGTACCATTTATATAGTCATTGTTGCTTCCTTATCTGTTTGTAGAATTCCATGTAGCACACCTTCCTCTGCCATTGGAGCCTCTGTCGTAACATCTTCCTCCGTTGGAACTGCCTCTTCCTCCATTTTTAACTCTATGGAGAGCATGCTTCACCGACATAATGGCCTTATGCTTTACAGACATATTGACTATTGATTTATCCAATGTCTTGTAATAAAATTGATCTATCAAAATTTTCATAATTTTTTATCCTCAAGTTTTTCACCATTAACTCATGATTAATTACCCACGACTACAACATGAGAACAATAATACAATACAAATTCATAGCTATTCATGTGAAAAGTTTCGATTTCACCTCTCAAGGAGGGCAAATCTTGCATGTTTCATTTTTTTTCATATTCTTTATGGGAGTTTTGCAGAGTCTCTTATGCTTTCTTCACTGTCGTAGAAAGTCTTTCAAAAACCATTTCATCTACGACTTGATGGAGGAAGATCAAGATGATAGGGAGTTTTGCGGAGTCTCTTATGCTTTCTTCACTGTCGGAGAGAGTCTTTCAAAAACTATTTCATCTACGACTTGATGGAGGAAGAGCAATATCTTATCATCTTCTGAATCTCTTTCAATGCATCCTTCTAAACTTGAGATGGGATTGCATGTGTCACTTTATCTTTAGGTTCAACGTACCGTTTTCACTGGCCTCTCATAGGTCCCGATATACGAATAGGACTTTCATATGGAGCCAATGATCAAAATTCTATATTGAAATTTTTGGGAATGAAGGTTAAAGTGATCTAGATGCCATCTCTGTCAACGAACGATCACTGCTTGCAAGCTATCTTAAATACGAGCTTATCCCGACTTTGATACCCATTGTAGGAGCCTACAAATTTCATTATCTGTTTGTTCGTTACACAAACCAAATTGCAAATAAAACAAAACAATATAAAAGGAGAGAGAGAGAGAGAGAGAGAGAGAGAGAGAGAGAGAGAGAGAGAGAGAGACTTGGTGGCACAATAACAACTCTGCAACTATAGACTTGGGAAATGTTATGTTCCAAAATGATTGTGCAAAATCTCTTATTTGTAGATGGTCAACTACTACTATTTTAACTCAAGCTAGACAACCACCAATCTGTCTTATAGGCAATAATCTATGCATGCACAAAATTCATATGGATATGGAGACAATCAAAATTAATTTCAATTTTTTTTGAGAGTTGTGGTTGAATCTGCCCTTACGGAATTTCACTTGAGATGCTTTGGACATGTCCCTTCGGATGGCATAAACAAATCCTATACGAGGGGTTGAGACACTACAAGCACAAGAAAGAAGGATAAGGGAAGGCCGGCTAAGACTTGGAAGGAAGCAGTGAGAAGAGACGTGAAGGATAAGGATTGCGAAGTTATGGAGAGCTTAGCGCTGATTAGAAACGAGTGGCTCACAAGGCCAACCCCAAATAGATGGAATAAGGCTGTGATAAGGATGATAGTAAGGAGGGAGCTCTCCAACTATAGACTTGAGATACGATAGGTTAAGATAAGAATGTAGAGCTTCTAATCATAAAGGGACAACTATTACTATTTTAACTTAAACTAGCAACTAACAATTTATCTTAAGGACAAACTTTAATGCAAATTCAAACTCCTAGACTAGATCAAACTAAGATGCTTAATTTAACTTCAATTCAAATATAATACCACTGATATGCTTTAAATAAAAAAAATTTAAAAATTCTTTAAATAGATAATACAATTCTAATTGAGAAACTCTTAACAATTTTTTGTTTTATGCTGGAAAATATTGTTTTAGAGATAATGGGGCATTAGAGTAGTGGGAGTACTCACATCTTAGCTTCTGAATCCCTACAAAATTTGACTCAAAGGCTGTGAGTTTGAATAATTAATTTGTTCAGGCTCGAGATCTGTTCCAATCCTTCTTTGAGGAAGTACTGTGGCAATTTGGCATGTAAGCCGTTCTTAAAAAGGAACATGACTAAGGAGAATTGCTTTCATATAGTCAAAATGTCACTTCATATATTCACAAAAGAATTACGTTCCAAAGGCCAAATTGCTCAATCGCTCTTGCTGGCTATGCGCAGACCAGCACGCCATCCAAAGGTGGTTGAATCATGGACTTTCTCTAAGAAAAGTGGAGCATAATCGTGTTCAACCTAAACTGGAGTATTGCTTTTAGATGAAATCCTACTATTCTTATTTTAAACTAGGCAAAATTTATTGCCTTATATATAATACACATTGTTCATACATTTATTTCAGCCTAAAACCGTAAAATACAGAAGCATATTGCTTCTGTTATTTCAGCCTAAAACCATAAAATACAGACAATGTTGAATGCATGGACAATGTGTATTGCATATAAGGGAGTTACTTTTTTCCCTTTTTATTCTAAGAGTACTGCGCATACAATCTTTTGTTGGCCATCTGATTGGAGCTTACTTGCATAACACTTCCTTGATTGGAGAAAGTCTCGATACAGAATGAGGCCAACCATATTCTTGAAGTAATATATTGACCATGGAAAGAGGGAATCGACCATCATACACGACAAATATCAACCGTAATATTTATATTGAAGGAGGAAATTAGGAATTTTTAAAATTATTTTTTAATTATTTCTAAGCTGGGCCGTTTAACTGAGGAAGATGATTGGTCTTAATGCGATAGAGTGGGCACCAAACATGTGGTTTAGTAAAATTTTGGATATTTTCTTTTGATCCTTGATGATATTTTGAACTTGACTGAGCAGATGTATCTTTTGAAAATTTGTGTCGACTGTCCAAACATTTTTATTCTCTTGATAGCCCGTGCCAAATGAACTTAGCGTTAAGGTAAAAAATGTGAAATGTTGCTTTTACTTAAACTATCTCAAATATAATAGGACTATAAAGGAGGATTATTTGTATTAAAGCCCCATTTCATAGTTATTATGTCCTCATGTTTAAAGTGTTCTTTTTTCTAATTAAGAAAAATGGTATTTTCTTTCTAGCCATGTTATGAAAGATGAATTCTTTCGAAACAAATATTTTAAGAGGGAACAACTTCCTTTTTTGAAAATGAAACATCCATATTGGTTAGAGGTCTATGGAATTTAAATACGGGAAACCTTTTTCTTATATAACCATTTTGGCAGATTAAAGACACAAAATTTTCTCTTTATGAGGGATTGAGGTTATTACATAATATGGAGAGTCGACAAAAGCCCTAAAGTTGGATAGTGTTGGAGCTAGCTAGCATGTGAAAGAGAATCTGAATTCAATTATCCTCTCCCTTTATTGCATTTATACTATGAAGAGTGGTTCAAGTGACAAAAGATTGTCCTTGTTATTTGGCTAGTAATATCTAGCCCATTTCTCATTCCCTAACTATAAAATATGTAGAAATCCACTGTAGAACCAAAGTGACAAAATACGGGTACGAGTTTAATACGTTGAACGATAAAGTCGGAGAAATGGACAAAATATAGAAAAAAATTGAATGGTAAAAGAAGCTTTAAAATACGTAGACGAAAAAACGAAAAAATCGGAAAAAAATGAGATAATATTAATTTTTTTAAAGTTTTAAAACAATTTTTTAAAAATATGGAAAAATACGGGAAAAAATGTTTAATACGTGAAAAACACATTTAATACATGAGATACACATATTATACAAAAATATGGTTTTTATTACAAAATACGGGTATCATACGTGTTTAATATGTTCGCACTGCAACGGATCCCGATTGTAGTGAGAAGTAGGCAAGGGTTGGTTTGGGTGTCCCCTGTTTTATGCAACGCGCTGTAACAAACCTCGATTTCCGTGAGAAATAGGCAAGGGTTGGCCAGAGCGTCCCCTGTTTTAAGTGATGCGCTGCAGCGGACCCCGATTATAGTTAGAATAGGCTAGGGTTGGCTAGGGCCTCCACTATTTTAAGTAACACGCTCATTGGATCTTGGTTGTAGTAAGAAATAGGCAAGGGTTAGCTAGGACGTTCCCTGTAAGCTACGTGCTAAGACGTAGTCTGGTTGTAGGGCGAAATAGGCAAGCTTGTAGGTTACAACTCCCACATCAATATAGATGTGTGCGGGCAAAGAAGGTTTGTATGGCGTCATGGAATATAGGTACATTAACTGGGAAGAGTGCCGAACTGATGGATGACAGAAAAATGGAAGATTAACGTAATGTGCTTGCAAGAGACAAAGTGGAAATGATAGGAGGCTAAGGACCTGAGAGATGGGTTTAAGCTTTACTACTCAGGGAAAAATAACTCTCACAATGGGGTAGGCATTGTAGTGGATAGAGATTTAAGAGATAAGATTTTGGAGGTTAAGAGAAGAATGATCGGATTGTTATAGTTAAAATTGTTTTGGATAAGGAAATTTTAAATGTTATTAGTGCATATGCACCCGAAGTTGGATTATGTGAAAATGTGAAACAAGAAATATGGCAATCGATGGATGAACTAGTACATGACATACCCAATAGTGAAAGCTTAATGATTGGAGGGGACTTTAATGGACACGTAGGGAGGATGAGAAACATATACGAAAGGATACATGGAGGATATGGTTTTCTCGAAGAAATGAGATGGGGGAGCTATCCTTGATTTTACAGTAACTTTTGACTTGGCGATAGCAAATACTTTTTTCAAGAAGAAAGATAAGCATCTTATTACTTTCGAGAATGGAGCAAGTAGAACCCAAATAGATTATTTCTTTTTAAGCCGAAGAGAGTGGACAAACTGCAAGGATTGCAAGGTTGTTCGAGGAGATGAGCCTTAAGACGCAACATAAATGAATAGTTTTGGATGTTGTGATCAAGAGCCAGGTGACGAAAAAGATGACAAAGGATCCCCAAAAATAAAATGGTGGGAGTTAAAAGGAGAGAAAATGACAACCTTTAAAGGGAAAACAAGTGACCGAGAAGTTTGGGGTAAGAAGGTGATCCAAATGATTTATGAAAAAAATGGCGCTGTGCCTTAAACGAGTTGCTAAGGAGATGCTCTGGGAATATAAAGGAAGAAAATGTGTACAAAAATAAACTTGATGGTGGAATATAGACATTCAAAAGGCAATTGCTGAGAAGGGTTTTAAAGAATGACAAATAACGAGAAGTACTAATGATCTTTAAAGTTATAAGCTCGCCAAAGAGAAGCTAAGAAAATCGTGAGTAGAGTTAAGTATGAAGCGTATGACAATTTATATACTAGGTTGGGAACAAAAGGAGAAAAATTTATAAACTTGCCAAGATTAGAGAAAAGAAAACTAGAGATTTTGACCAAGGTGCATTAGGGATGAAGATAAAAGGGTTATGGTAAAAAAGGATGAAATAAAAAAATAGATGATAAAAATATTTTAAAGATCTATTAAACACAGAATATTCGAAAGTAGTGGATGAAGAAGAGGAACCAAACCAAGGGATGATTAAGGAAATATCAAAATTTGAAGTAAAAACAACCTTAACTAAGATGAAGAAAGGAAAGAAATTAGGACCAGATGGGGTACCTATAGAAGTATGGATTGTATTAGGAGAGAATGGACTGAACTGGTTGACTAAATTATTAGAAGCGAAGAAAATGCATGAGGAATAAAGGAAGAGCATTGTGGTCCCTTTTTATAAAAACAAAGGAGACATCGAGGCCTTAAGCTATTGAGCCCAATGAGCCAGACTATGAAACTTTGAGAGAGAATAATTGAACGACTACGGCAAGAATCAATTGTATCACAGAACCAATTTGGATTTATGCTTGGGAGATCAACAACGGAAGCTATTTTCTTATTGAGGTAACTTATGGAGAAGTTTTGAGAAAGAAGAGGAAAAACCTACGTATGACTTTTATTGATTTAGAGAAGGCTTATGATAGTGTCGAGACAGATAATATGGTGGACGCTAAGGAAAAAATGCATCATAAATATTTATATTGAGATTATCCAAGACATGCATGAGAAGGCGGTAACAAGGAAGCACGAATACTCCATTCTTGGTAATGTACCCGTATCGTATCATATCAAATACCGATACTTGAGGGATAAGATTGCATGCGTATCTTGGGTGTTTCCCAAAAAAAAAAATTTAAAAGAAGAAATCAGATTGTGAGTTTGGGTTTAGGATTTTTCGAAAAAAAAGAAGAAATCAAAAGAGCCTACTTGGGAGCCTACCAGCATGCAACCTACCTATTTGAAATCAGTCTCTGTAAGTTTTTTGGTTTCTTTTTCTTTTTCTTAATTTTTTTCTTACATTTATTAACCTAAAATATATAAAAAATAATTTTTAAATACAGTATTCCCCTCTTATCGTATCTTGATTTTTTGATAATTGTCTTATCGCCGTACCCGTATCCTGTACCCTTGTTCGTTCTTCTTAGGCGGTAAATAATGTAAGAATGATGTGTGAAGAGACAAGTGAGTTCCCTATCGGAGTTGGGTTACATCAAGGATCTTCCTTAAGCCCCTAATTGTTTGTTTTGGTCATGGATTCATTAACCATAGATATACAAGAAAAAATCTCGTTGTGCATGTTATTTGCAGATGACGTACTACTAATGCTCAAACGAGGAAAGAAATAAATTATAAGATAGAATTATGGAGAAAATCTTTGGAGTCAAGGGGTTTGAAAATTAGCAGAACAAAGACAAAATACATGGAGTACAAACTTAATGAACATGATAGCTGATGCAGGAACTTACTAAATGCAATGTTAGGGTTGAGATTATGATTAAAATTAATTTAATCAATTAAAAAATAATAATTTCTCATAACAAATTACCACGGAAAATTCTAGAAATTCAATTAGATGATTTAATTCTGCCCCAAAATAGTGTGACTTCCGTGTATGTTCCCTATCGCAGATCTAGAAGACTAGGGTTCTTATGAACGTCTAGATTTTCGATAGTTTTAGGACGTCGAACGAACTCGCAAGCGGGTTCTCTCGATACAGAACAAAATTAAAAGGTTAATAATAATTTATGATGAACAAATAGGTTGATTTTGGATTTTATGAAATAAATAAAATAACTAGGGTTACGCTACTTACGCAAACCGTAGATCTAAAGAAGATGGAGATGGAAGAAGAGTTGGCATCGCATCAACCGTAAGCGAGAATCGAAGAATCGCTCTCTGTTTTGAGAGAATCACACCCTCACGAAAGTTTAGAACTCTCAATTTTGCATAAGCAATTTTCATTAGCCAAAAAGTTATAATAAAAGTGTTTACAAGCCTTAAAATAGGCTAACCAATGCATAAAATTAGAAATCCTAATATAGCTCTAATTCCTAATTCAAAAGAAATATCGTAATTCTTCTAAAACAATAAAGTCCTAAAACAATAAGGAAACTAATCATATTTCTAATAAAAGAAACAACTCTTATTTTCTAAAATAAAATAATAAAAGAGACTAATCCTAATTCAATTAGGATTCTTGAAATTCGTCACTTTCTGTGCAACTTCCGAAACTGATCATAACTTTTTCAATACTTGTCGGAATTGCACATTTTTTGGCTTGTTGGAAAATTACTTCGATAAACTTTCAAATATGGCCAATTTCCCATCAATCCGATTTCGTTTGACACTTCAAAATAGGCCAAACATAAAAGTGACTGGATTAAAAGTTACTATTATTTCGATAAGTTACTTTTCTTCTTTCTGATTACTTTGATGTTCTTCTTTCGCCTTCGATATATTATGAGCGGTTGCTTGAATCGGATGTCCCCATTAATAGCCTAGAGGAGGATTTAGTTAAAATAGAAAATCATTTAGTGCCAAAACAAAGACAAAATATATGAAGTACAAACTTAGTGAACATGATAGCCTAGAGAGGATTTAGTCAAAATAGAAAATCATTTAATGCCACATTGCCATGGATTTCTCTACTTAAGACTTTACAAGATGACAGTTAGACTTGTCATATTATATGGTGCCGAATGTTGGGCTACAAAAAGTGACAAGAAAATATAGTACATGTGGCCGAGATGCATATGTTAAGATGGATGGTTGGAGTAATAAGAAAGAATAAAATACGAAATGAGTACATGAGAGAAAATTTAAGAGTGGCACCGACAAAGGAGAAACTTATTGAGTGTCGCTTGAGGTGGTTTGGACATGTTCATCAAGGCTAGAAGTAGACCTTGTACGAAGGGTTGAGACATTACAAGTACAGGGACTTAGGAGAAGAGGAAGATCTGTGAAGATTTGGATGGAAGTCGTGAGAAGGGATATGAAGGATTGCGAAGTTATAGAGAGAGTTTAGAGCTAATCAGAAACGAGTTGAGAAATAGGACTTGCAAAGCCGACCCCAAATAGATGGGATAAGGCTAAGAGGATGATGATGATACTTGGTTAATACATTATGGCAAAAAACACTTATTGTTAAAAAAAGGCCATATTTTGTCACAATGGGTAGAACATAGAACACTCTATTTCATGGTAGTTAAAAACTTACATTAAGTATAATATATTTTTCAACGCATTTTTGTAGACGATGATGTCTTTTGAAAGTCTGATATGTTTTCTATGCAGACGAGCTATGGAGATATCGAGTTTGGGTTTTTCCCTCATGTTGCCCCCAAAACTGTCGAGCACATCTTTAAACTCGTTCGTCTGGGGGGTTATAACACCAATCATTTCTTCCGGGTAATCACTGAGAACCTCTTAAACCTGGACATTGTTTGGGATAAATGAGTCTTTAACATTTTACTCTTTTCTGTAATGTGACTTTATTCTGGATTCAGGTTGATAAGGGTTTTGTTGCTCAAGTAGCCGATGTTGTAGGTGGCAGAACCGCTCCTATGAATGAAGAGCAAAGGGAGGAAGCTGAAAAAACTGTTATTGGTGAATTTAGTGAAGTCAAACATGTAAGAGGGATTCTCTCAATGGGGAGGTAATTTTTTTATTACTTATTGCTTAAATCTTGATCTTCAACTTTTGGAAGAAGCCTTATAGAATGTTCTTATAAAAGTCGTTATAAATCTTGAAATTGATTATTTCATGCATTTGGTTCAGTGTTCATCTTCTCTGTTTTGAAAATTTCAGCTTCTTAATGGCTTTTCTCTAGGTAATTTAGCTAACTATACCAAGAGATTAATTGGTGGGTTGATTCTTTAAGTTCAAACTTCTGCAACCTGTATATATGATGAGCAGTTCAGTAGGTGAGGCCCTTATTCTCAGTGTTCACAATAGCTAAAATGGTAAATTTTGTGACATGATTTAAAAGTAAGCATATGACACTCGAAACTGGTAAGAACAAAGCGCACTGCTTATCCAAAACAACATCAAATTTGAAATTTGAATTATAACATAAAAAAATACTCACTTTGAATTTACAAAAACGGAAAAATTTTCATTTCAGATATTCTGATTAGATTGTTCAAATATCTCCAGGATTTGTTGTCTTGTCTTGAATAATTGATGCTTCTGGTTTCGTACTTCAACCTACGGACCTCTTAAAGCTTCTTGAAGTTTTATTTATTCTTTTCCGAAAATTACTAAATTCTTTTCATACTGAAAATTTCTAGTGTTCTGTTGAAAATATTCATGACAATATTGGAGATATAAAAGGGATTAGAGTCCTTTAGTGTCTTTCGTGGGTTCAGTAAGATATGTTTTATGTAACTTGTAGACCCTCTATATAAAGGGACCTTGTAACTTACATAACAACTAGTAACAATGCAGTCTCTCGGTTTACTTGCACTTCTTCTCCATCTCTTTAGTTAATACCCTAATAAGGGTATTCTCTCTTCTTCCTTAACTTTTAATGTTGAGTACTATTTTAGATTTCTACATGTTGAGGCTATGATGATAATGATGATGACGACATGTTAATCTCTATTTTAGTTGAAGATGAATCTGGAATTGTGGATAGTTTGCAAATACTATTTCCAGTTATAAGTGGTTTGCAGATTAGGTCTAAGGCCTGTAGCCCAATGGAAGGCTGACAACATTGCAAACTCTAGGTCGCAAGTTCAATCCCAACTGACCTATCAAGATATATAGGGAATATGGATTCGAACGCATGATGTGAACCTTGCGTTTGAACCCTAGATCACATCCCACGTGGCACATGATCACGATTGACCCCCATCCTCTTAAGGGTTCATCCATCCCCCTTGGATTGTAGATTTTTTTTTGAAATTTTTTTTGCCCTTCAAATCTTAGGTCAAAGTTTTCCATCTGCCTTTTTGACCTGGTGCATTGAAAATTTTCACCTTTAACCAACTTTTCAATGGTGGATAAATACTCATTTTAATTTTTTTATGGTACCTAATCGACCTTGGTTTAGGTACCGTGGCACCCTATCCCTTGGTTGGCACTGGCAGAGCCAAGTAGAAGGTTTGAGGTTTGGAAAGGTATATACTAGGCCATTTAGGCTTAGTCAAACTACAACATAGGCTACTTGACCTCTCAACCAACAATAGGAGCATCAACGGGCTTCACATCTCCACCAACAACCCACAACTACTTTGTGGCTCGGGATGCTACCATCACACTATTGGAAACCTAAAAATGGCAATATAGGAGACAGCGCTGCTGCAAAAAACAAAAATCAACTGAAAAAAAACTAAATCCATTGCGAAAAACTGCTTCAAGAGGTACTTTGGCAGTCTTCCAAGGAGGTTCAGACACAGTCTGGCGAGTTCCTGCAAGGCTTCCGATGAGAAACAACGCAAAATACTCACAAACACACCAAACTATGATTAATGCATTAGAGTTTGGTTTCACATACGTCTCCTAGGTGTATTTGAGAGAGAGAGGTACATGAAAGGATGTGCCTGCGTTTTCCGACGGGTCTGAGAGAGATGTTTGAAGGAGGAAGACGATGGACTCGATGGTTAGAAGAAGAGCTTCCGGTGGTTGAATGGAGTTGAGACAGAAGACAATTGCTCTACTGCAGATTCCGATCAAAATCTGATGACTGGAACTCCAATTTGAGGTACATCAGCAAGTCTGGGATGATGTCAGCACCAGGCACAAAAAACGATGATAACTTCCGATGATCGTCGCTCTGATACCAAGTTAAGATTGAGCAGATCCTAGTAGGGTTAGGGTTTCCTAGAAGGAGGAAGAAGTAGAGGGAAATTAGGGTTTAGTTATTGTAACCCAAAGCCTATTCTATTATTAATATTTAATTATTTATACTAAATACATACAAGCTCACATATACCGAGAAACAAGAAATAAGTAAACTACTTAAGTGGCTAACCACTACACACACACACCCACTATCTCTAACTACACACCATACTAGCAATTACGTAGTTTACCACACCTCTAGTAGACAGGTACGTTTGGCTTATGGCTTACTCACTCTTGTTTCTAGCAAGGGGAATGTTCCTATATCAACTATTCTTTCTCTTTCAAATGTTTGACATGTCCCTCATTTAGACACTAATTTGTTATTTGCTGTTTGCCAGCTGCATTACCAAATCGTTGAACTGTTCAGTAACCGTTCCTACCCATTGTGTTTTTCAGAACCTGTATAAGAGGCAGACATTTGGCATGAGGCATGAGCGTGAGGGGCTATATTACATTGGAGCTGATAGACCTGTGGTCTTATCCTCTCACTCTCGCATTCTACTTGATTCCAGTAGTCTTGTTTTTAATGTTGAGACTTGAGTCGTTTGGCATGCGAGGCTAAGACATGCCAGTCTTCAAGATTTATGCTTGTTATTTTCCTCTTTCAGTGATAGTACAAATTGTTCTAAATTTCATTGTCAAAGTTGTGAATTATCTAAGCATACAAGAGCTACTTATTCTTCTCATATGCGTCGCAGTAGTGCTTTATTTGATCTTATACATAGCGATGTTTCGGGCTGTCCCTCATTTAGACACTAATTTGTTATTTGCTGTTTGCCAGCTGCATTACCAAATCGTTGAACTGTTCAGTAACCGTTCCTACCCATTGTGTTTTTCAGAACCTGTATAAGAGGCAGACATTTGGCATGAGGCATGAGCGTGAGGGGCTATATTACATTGGAGCTGATAGACCTGTGGTCTTATCCTCTCACTCTCGCATTCTACTTGATTCCAGTAGTCTTGTTTTTAATGTTGAGACTTGAGTCGTTTGGCATGCGAGGCTAAGACATGCCAGTCTTCAAGATTTATGCTTGTTATTTTCCTCTTTCAGTGATAGTACAAATTGTTCTAAATTTCATTGTCAAAGTTGTGAATTATCTAAGCATACAAGAGCTACTTATTCTTCTCATATGCGTCGCAGTAGTGCTTTATTTGATCTTATACATAGCGATGTTTCGGGCTGTCCCATTGCTTCTTTTGATGGTTTAAAATATTATGTGACCTTTATTGATGATCATTCTCGGTTCACATGTGTTTACTGAAGTCTAAAGATGAAGTTCTCTCCACTTATATCAGTTTCTCTACTATGGTCCAAACTCAGTTTGGCCAAACCATTATGATGCGGCACAAAGACCCTAAACTACGTGAATGCTTATGAGGTGATGATTAGCTGAAATTCAACTAGATTAATTAAACAATAAACCTAAAAATAAAGCGGATACCTTAGGGTTTCGTAGTTTTTCATTGGAGAATTGCGCTTGATTCGAGTAGGGTCCGGTCCGTGCGTTAGATCCGTTAGCCTTGCGGTGTAGATTGGCCTAGAGGTAGAACTCTAGCTATTCAAGATTAGGGTGCCGCTCGGGATTCAATGATGGAATCACGAGTCCTCTATGGGGTTCTGATTTGGGTTGGTTAACGGATTGTATGAGATCTAGGGTTCGAATCAGATCGATTTGATGGTTCTGATGGATCTGTGGGATTTGAATTTCGGGGTATATCTGGTTGGATGGCTGGGTTTTGGATTTATGAGATAGGTTCGAATCAATGGCTCTGATGGGTGCTAGGGCTTATGGTTTTGGAGATTTTGGAAAAGGTAACGGTTGGATTTAAGGTTTATGGGATCAAACAAAGCAGAGAAAGAAAATAACAAAAGACCAAGAGATAGATAGAAGATAGATTTTGGGCTTCACACCCTTGGCTTCACACCAAACCCTTCTCGGGAAGCGAAAAATCACTCCTCAACAATGGCTCATCTCAAGCACAGAAGTAATAGCTGTCATCCATAATCAATAACTAATTACAATGTTTATTTAGAAACCTTATATAGGAGGCCTCACAAAAGAAAATAAAATCCTAAAACAAACATTTAAAAAAAGAAGAAAAGTATGCCCCTAAACCTCAACTTCGACTTATGACGAAAACCCTTTTCGCGAAAATTCGAGCGATCGATGCGCAGCATCGATCGATCGAGCACATATATATGTATAAAATATAGCTCTCGGGTCACTAATCAGTCGATCGATTGATCCCATACTCGATCTATCGAAGCATGTATATATATAACTTGGCCAAAAAGTTTTCACTGACCACAGTCGATCGATCAAAGCATGGGATCGATCGATCGACTGCGCATTGCTTTAATACACAGGTTCTGCTCCTTTAAGCTTGGTTATGGTTTCCGTTCCGCTTCTTCTGATGTCGGTACACACGATATGGTCAGTATCCGATGCCTACGTTGTTGGCGTCCCCGTCAATTCTTTCGGGCCGAAAAAGCTTCATCACTGATGAAGCGGCGTGGTGATAGTGATCGAGCACGTCGGGGTCCAGGCATCACACCTTGTCTTCAGTTAATCACGTGTTCTCGGAGTCCGGCTTTCCCATCCACTTAACCAAGTATTTCTGAAACCCTCCACCATGGGTGGATACCGCAAAATCATCAAGTATCCCTTCGATTTCATCTCTCCTCTGCCTGCGTGGGGAAGGGAATTGTAGAGGTTGTAGGGTGGGGCTGGGATTTGGGATCGGGGCTGCTTGGAAAGGGTTGGTAGGGGGTGGGGTTGAGCCCAAAGAAGGGACTAGGTCCTCCACATTGAATGTAGAGCTGACCCCAATATCCGGCGGAAGTTCGAGAACATACGCATTAGGCCCGCTCCTTGCCACAATTCTGAAAGGCCCAATGCCGCTGGCTTGGAGCTTCTTTGCGACTCCCAATGGGAATTGTTCAGGCCTAACCCGAACCATCACATGATCCCCCACTTAGAATTCATAGTTATCTTGTAATGTTCATTGGTTGAATTAATCTTTTGTCTAATTTCGGTGTGCAAGTCATGAATGTGTTGTGCAAATGCGTCCGCAGACTCAGACACTCGATATGATGCATGGGGATTAAATCTAATGGTGTCCTTGGCCTATGCCCATGTACGATCTCAAACAGACTCATGCCTAGGGACCTATTGACAGAGTTGTTGTATGTAAACTCGGCTACTGGTAATGTAGAATCCCAGGTCCTAATATGATTTCCGACTAGACAACGAAGGAGATTCCCTAAGCTCCTATTGGTGACTTCCATTTGGCCATTGGTTTGAGGATGATAGGCCGAAAAAAACTGGAGCATGGTACCCATCATGTGCTATAAAGTTTTTCAGAAGTAACTGGTGAACTTCACGCCCGATCCGACACAATGGTTTTGGGTAACCTATGGAGTTGTACAAATTCCTCGAAAATTAATTTGGCGATGTGAGCCGCATCAGAGGTTTTGGAGCAAGGTATGAACTGGGCCATCTTAGAGAAGTGGTCCATCACCGCAAAAATGGAATCGTGTTTCCGTCGAGTCTTGGGAAGTCCGAGCACGAAATCCATAGAGATGTCTTGCCACGGGGTGTGTGGCACGGGTAATGAGGTGTACAAACCAGTATTTTGTTTATTTTGCTTGGCCACTTGGCATGTACGATATTGTTTCACGGCCCGTGAAACATCTCTTATAAGGCTAGGCCAATAAAACCTATCCTCCATGAGCGCAATAGTCTTGTTGTGTCCGAAATGCCCGGCAATCCCTCCTGCATATAACTCCCAAATGAGAAAGTCACACAATGAGTTGCGAGGGATGCACATACGATTTCCTTTGAACAAATACTCGTATTGCAGGGTATAATTGGAATTGATGTTCGGATTTTCCAGGAGAGCAGTGTATTCCGCCCCTAAATCTAGGCACTCAGGATAATCTTGTTTCAACTTCTCAAATCCGATGACTTCGGTGCTCATAGACTATAAAGTCGCCACTTGACGACTAAGTGCATCAGCTGCCTTGTTCTTGGCACCCGCCTTATGTTTTAATACGAATGTGAACCCTTGAAGATACTCAACCCACTTTGCGTACCTCGGGTTCAACTTTTCCTGTGAAGCAAGGAAGCGTAAGGCTTCATGGTCAGAAAATAACACAAATTCCTGTAGTCTAAGGTAATACTTTCAATACCAAAGAGATTAGACGACCGCATAAAACTCCTTGTCATAGGTGGAGTATTTTGCTTTGCTTCATTAAGTTTCTCACTAAAATAGGCCACTGGGTGACCTTCTTGGCTAAGCACTCCGCCTATTCCCACACTTGACGGGTCACAGGCTATTTCAAAGACTTTAGAAAAGTCTGGTAGGCGCATGACAGGTGCACTAGACATCTTATCCTTTATCTCGCCAAAGGCCTTTGTCACGGGTCTGCCCCATTGAAACTCCCCTTTTTGCATACAATCGGTAATAGGAGCCATAATGGTGCTAAAATTTCGGATGAAGCGACGATGGAATGTGGCCAATCCATAGAAGCTACAGACATCATGGATATTCCTAGGCTCGGGCCACTCCACAATGGCCTCAACTTTCTCGGGTCCGCAACCATCCCACTAGCCGAGACAATGAATCCCAAGAATACAGCGGATTGTTGCATGAATGTGCATTTCTTGAGATTCGCATATAACCTTTCTCCCCTCAAGGTTTCACAAACCAACCTTAGGTGGATGATGCGCTGTTTTGTCATGGATGTAAATCAAGATGTCGACAAAGTATACGACAGAATTTGCCGAGAAACGACCTCAACACTTGGGTCATGAGCCTCATGAATGTGCTCGGGGCATTCGATAGCCCAAAAGGCATGACCATCTCATAAATACCATCTTTGGTCTTAAAGGCGATTTTTCACTTATCATCGGGGCGAATACGAACTTGATGGTAGCCATATTTAAGGCGTATCTTGGAAAAGATAGTGGCGCCAACCATCATATCAAGCATATCGTCGAGCCTTGGTATGGGAAATCGATATTTAACCGTAATCTTGTTGATTGTACGACTATCTACACACATGCGCCATGTACCATCTTTCTTAGAAGTGAGTAGGGCGGGTACAACACACGGGCTCATACTCTCTTGGATGAACCCTTTTTGAAGGAGTTCATTGACTTGCCGAGTTAATTCGGTGTGCTCAACCGGATTTAACTTGTAATGGGGCAGGTTTGGTAGGGTAGATTTGAGAATTAAATCAATCGCGTGTTGAATGTCATGCATGGGAGGAAGCTCATTAGGTAAGTCTTTGGGGAAGACATCCGCAAATTCTTTCATTATCGGCTCAACCTCCTTGGGGTACTGGCTTACTGACTTAGAAGCACTCTCAACGGTGACAGCGACAAACACCACACTCTCATCTAATGATGCCTTTTCAAACTCTGAAGGACTTACAATGTTAATGGTCTTAGACTGACCGTTCTTCTCGACTTTATTGGTCGACGGTGCTTTGGGGGCTAAAGGGTTAATAGTTATCCTCTTGCCCTTATACATGAACGTGTAAATGTTAGATCAACCAAAAATGGTCACGTTCAAGTCATAAAGCCATGGCCTCCCTAAGATGATGTGGCCCACATCCATCGGCACCACATCGCACCACAAGGTGTCTGAATATAGACCTACCTGAATAGGTACGCGACACCTCTGAGACATGGGAATGGAGGAAGAGTCAACCCATACAACTTTGTATGGTCTCGGGTGGGCTTCGGGTGTAAGCCCTTAGCGGGTTATGGTGTGTGTTGACACCACATTGGTGCAACTTCCGGTATCCATAATGATCTTACAACTCTTCTCTCCGCATTTGGCAAAGGTGTGGAAGATATTCTCCTACGCCAATCCTCCTTTTCATCTCATTGAGGCTGTGCAAGGGCACACGTCACAACAAGAGCACGACCACTGACATCACCCTCTTCATCACTAGGTGTGGCATCTGGCTCAAAGATCTCTTCTTCTAAAATTCTGTCATCCTTGTTGCCCTCTCCCTCAACAAAGAGATTCCTTTACGGGTTTCTCTTAGGGCATTGGGAGGCATAGTGTCCCAACCCTTGACAGTTGTAACACTTGATGTGAGAACCGCCCTTCGAGGATTCTCCTACCAACACACCCTTTCCTTTGTCAAATCGCACATCGGATGTGGAGTATGTGGGTTTGGTGGGTGGGTTTCCATCACTACTCACCTCGCCGGTATGAGGTTGACCGATATGAGACTCAGATCACCTCACCACCGTCATTTTCAAATATCGTTCAAGGTCTTGAACTACGGTGTAACATTCGGCGAGAGTCTCAATGGGGTGAGAGACTAACTCTTTTTTAAAGTCAAATCTCAATCCGGTGCGAAATCTGGATAGAGTGACCTGAGGGTCTTCGGACACTTTGGCTCTCATAATGTATTCTTCGAATTTGCCAGTGTAATCTGCTACATGCATACTACCTTGGCGTAGATTTTGCCATTGATCGAGGCGACGATAGTAATATGAGGAAGGAACACACTTCTCTGTAAGTCGCCCCTTCATGTCCTCCCAACGGGTACTGGGAGCACAACCCGCATTCATTTGGATACGTTCAATGTTGACCCAAAAGAGTCGGGCTTGGCTGATGAGTTTCATCTTGGCGAGCCTGACGCACCGCTCATCGCTCATGCCAAACCGCTCAAAGTGCTGGTCCATGTCAGATAACCAATCGAGGAAGAGTTTAGAGTCTAAGCTTCCATCGAAGGTTGGGAACTCAACTCGGATGTTTTTAAGGAGCTTCCCATCCGGGTCGTGGTCATCTCCACGATGATCCATCCTATGATTCCGGTTCCGATCATATTGGTAACCATTGTGTTCGAAATGTGGACCAGTGAGTTCACGACGATGCTCAATGTATTCGTCATCTCCATCTAACTGATTGACTCGATCTAGCAATCTCCTATTAGAAACCTCAAGGTTTCTTTGGGCTTGCTCCATGGCAGCCATTCGATCATTGATTGCTTTCAATTCGGCTCTCATGTCGTTAAGGACTTTGGTAATCCCATTCATGTCCATGGTGATCACAACTACTAATACCGGTTATAAATGGGCATGCAAATATGAACTTGACGCAGGACAAAACCCTAAACTACGTGAATGCGATGATTAATGGCTTGCCGAAATTAAATTGAATTAAATTAAACAATAAATCCGAAAATATAACGAATACCTTAGACGTTCGTAGTCCTATAGGTGAAAAGATCGTGTTCGGTTCGAGCAGGGTTCAGCCTTTGCGTTGGATTCGTTAAAATAGCGATGCGGATCGGTCTTAGAGATAGAACTCTAGGTCTTCCCAGATTAGGGCGCTCACAATTCAATGATGGGACACTGGTTTTCTATGGGTATTTGATGCAGAAGGGTTTAATAACTCTGCTGGGATCTACGGTTATTGAATCGAATTGGTTCAATGGATTAGGGAAAAGCTAGGGTTTTGGGAGTCGAGTATTTGGATGGGATATGGCAGACTTGGGTTGTTTGGAATTAAAGTAGGGAAGATAGATTAAAATGGATAAATAGACAAGGATAGATTGTGGGCTTCACACCCTTGACTTCACACCAAACCCTTCTCGGGAAGAAGATTCTCTCTTCATATAGGCTCATCTCAAGCACACAAGCAAAAACTCTTTTCATTCATAATCAATAACTAATTATATTGTTTATCTTAAGGACCTTATATAGGAGGTCTTACAATAAAAGAAAACCCTAAAACAAATACTAAATAAAAGACAAATAAGCCCCTGAAACTTAAGTTCGAAAATAGAATTTAAAATAACTCTGCACGATTTCGATCGATCGAAAGTGTAACTCGATCGATCGAAATTGAAATTCGATCGATCGAAAGTGAAACTCGATCGATCGAAACACATATATATCAAAATATCGTCTCTGGAATTCGATTGATTGAATTGAGGTCGATCGATCGAATATAAAATTCGATCGATCGAATTATATATATATATATAACACTCTAGAAATAGTGTTTTCTGTCGACATAGTTCGATCGATCGAAATTTCAATTCGATCGATCGAAATTGTCGAGTTCCTCCTCCAATTCTCCAAATTTCATCTTTGTTCGCCTAGTTCTGATTTCCAGCCTGCTTCTTCCGACGCCGGTACAGGCGAAAAGGTCTATATCCGATGTCTACGATGTCGGCGTCGCCGTCAATTCTCCCGGGCCGAAAAGGCTTCATCACTGATGAAGCGGCGTCGTGATAGCGCTTGAGCATGTTGGGGTCCAGGCGTCGTATCTCGTCTTCAACTAACCATGAGTTCTCGGAGTCTGGCTTTCCCAACCACTTGACCAAGTACTTTTGAAATCTGCCCCCATGAGTGGATATCGCTAAATCATCTAATATCCCTTCGATCTCATCTCTGTGTTGCTTGCGTGGGGAAGGGAATGGTAGGGGTTGGAGGGTGGGGCTGGAATTTCGGCTAGGGGCTGCGTGGAAGGGGTTGTGAGGGGGTGGGGCTGGGGCCAAAGAAGGAACTAGATCCTCCATATTGAATGTAGAGCTGACCCCTATATCCGGTGAAAGCTCGAGAACATATCCATTAGGCCCGCTCCTTGCCACAATTCTGAAAGGTCCAGCGCCGCGGGCTTGAAGTTTCTTTGCGGCTCCCATGGGAACCGCTCAGGCCTAACCCGAACCATTACGTAATCTCCAACCTGGAATTCCTTGAAGCGCCTATGCGCATCCGCAGATATTTTATATTGTTCATTGCTCGCATTAATTCTTTTTCTAATTTCGGCATGCAATTCATGTATATGCTGTGCAAATGAATCGGCTGACTCGGAAACTCGATGGGATGCAGACATGGGGATTAGATCGATGGGTGTTCTAGGCCTTTGACCAAGGACGACCTCAAAAGGACTCATACCTAGGGACCTATTGACTGAATTGTTGTATGCAAACTCGGCTAAAGTCAAAGTAGAATCCCAAGTCCTAGGGTGATCACCAACAAGACAACGGAGAAGATTACCTAAGCTCATATTGGTGGACTCCGTTTGGCCATTTGCTTGAGGATGATAGGCCGAAGAAAATTGGAGCATGGTACCCATCATGTGCTATAAGGTTTTCCAGAAATAACTGGTAAACTTAACATCCCGATCCGACACAATCGTCTGGGGTAACCCATGTAGACGCATAACCTCCCCGAAGAATAATTTGGCTATGTGAGCCGCATCGGAGGTTTTAGAGCAAGGTAGGAAGTGGGCCATCTTGGAAAAGCAGTCCACTATCACAAAAATGGAATCGTGCTTTCGCTAAGTCTTTGGAAGTCCGAGCACGAAATTCATGGAGATGTCTTGCCATGGGGTGTGCGGCACAGGTAAAGGAGTGTACAAGCCGGTATTTTGCTTAATATGCTTCGCAACTTGGCATGTACGACTTGTTTTACGACCCTAGAGACATCTCGCACTAGGCTAGGCCAATAAAACCTATCCTCAATTAGCACATTGGTTTTATCGCGCCCAAAATGTCCGGCAATCCCTCCGGCATGTAACTCCCATATGAGGAAGTCACGCAATGAAGTACGAGGGATAAACAAATGATTTCCTTTGAACAAATACCCATCCAGCATGGTATACTCAGAGTTAATGTTGTTTGGATTTTCAAGGAAAGCAGTGTATTCTGCCCTGAAATCTGGGCAATCAGGATAATCTTGTTTCAACTGCTCAAATACGATGACCTCGGTGCTCATAGACTGCAAAGTTGCCACTTGACGACTAAGCGCATCAGTTGCCTTGTCTCGGCACCGGCCTTATGCTTCAATACGAATGTGAACCCTTGAAGGAACTCGACCCACTTCGCGTGCCTCGGGTTCAACTTTTTTTGGGAAGCAAGGAAACGTAAGCTTCGTGGTCAGAAAACAACACAAATTCCTGTGGTCTCAGGTAATGTTTCCAATACCATAGAGATCGGACGACCGCATAAAACTCCTTGTCATAGGTGGAGTATTTCTACTTAGCCTCATTAAGTTTCTCACTAAAATAGGCCACAGGGTGGCCCTCTTGGCCTCTTGGCTTAGCACTCCGCCTATGCTTACACCCGATGCGTCACATGCTACTTTAAAGACTTTAGGAAAGTTTGGTAGGCGCATGACGGGTGCGGTAACCATTTTATCTTTTATCTCGGCAAAGGCCCTCGTCGCGGCTTTGCTCTACAGGAACTCTCCTTTTTTCATGCAATCGGTGATGGGTGCCATGATGGTGCTAAAGTTTCGGATGAAACGTCGATAAAATGTGACCAAACAACGGAAGCTACGGACTTCATGAATATTTCGAGGTTCGGGCCACTCCACAATGGCCTTAACCTTCGTAGGGTTCGCAACCATCCCTTCTACTGAGACAATGAATCCCAAGAATACAACAGAGTGCTGCATGAAGGTGCACTTCTTGAGATTCGCGTATAACCTCTCTCCCCTCAAGGTTTCGCAAACCGACCTCAGGTGGATAACGTGTTGGTCCTTTTCGGATTGTAAATTAAGATGTCATCAAAGTACACGACAAGGAATTTGCCAAGGAATGACCTCAACACTTGGGTCATATGCCTTATAAATGTACTCGGGGCATTGGAAAGCCCAAAAGGCATGACCATCCACTCATAAAGACCGTCTTTGGTCTTGAAGGCGGTTTTCCATTCATCGCCAGGGCAAATACGCACCTGATGGTAGCCACTTTTAAGGTTTATCTTGGAAAAGATAGTGGCTCCAACCATCATGTCAAACATGTCATCACACCGCGATATGGGAAATTGATATTTAACAGTGATCTTATTAATTGCACGACTATCCACACACATGTGCCATGTACCATCTTTCTTAGGCGTGAGCAAAGCAGGTACAACGCATGGGCTCAAACTCTCTTGTATGAACCCCTTCTGAAGGAGCTCACTGACTTGCCGAGTCAACTCGGCATGCTCAACCGGATTCATCCTGTAGTGGGGCAGGTTAGGTAATGTAGATCCGGGAACCAAGTCGATTGCGTGTTGAATGTCACGCATAGGAGGGAGCTCATTAGGTAAGTCTTCGGGGAAGACATCCGCAAATTCATTCAGGATTGGCTCGACCTGCTTGGGGTACTCACGTGCTGACTCAGGAGTACTTTCAACAGTAACGACGACATACACTACGCTCTCATCTTTCGATGCCCTCTCGAACTCTTAAGGGGTCACAATGTTGATGGCCATAGATTGGCCTCCCTTCTTTTCAACTTTGTTGACTGATGGTGCTTTGGGAGCCAAAGGGTTGAGAGTGATTTTCTTGCCCTTGTAATTGAACGTGTATATGTTAGATCGACCAAAAATGGTCACGTTCAAATCATAGAGCCATGGCCTCCCTAAGATAATGTGGCCCACATCCATCGGCACCACATCACACCATAAGGTGTCTGAGTATGAACCCAACTGTATGAGTACACGACACCTCTGAGATACGGGAATAGATGAGGAGTCAACCCATGCGACTTTGTAAGGTCTCGGGTGGGCTTCAGGTGTAAGCCCTAAGCGGGTGACGGTATGTTCTGACACCACATTGGTGCAGCTTCCGCTATCCACAATAACCCTACAACTCTTCGTCCCCTATGTGGCGAAGGTGTGGAAGATGTTCTCCCTCCGCCAATCCTCCTTTTCATCCCGTTGGGGTTGTGCAAAGGCACACCTCATAACTAGAGCACGACCCATGTCATCACCCTCCTCGTCACTAGGTGTGGCATTCGGCTCAAAGACTTCTTCGTAAACTCCTTCACTTTCTTCTCCTTCTCCGTCGGTGAAGAGATTCCTTTGTGGGCCTTTCGTGGGGCATTGGGCGGCAAAGTATCCTAATCTTTAACATTTATAACACTTGACATGAGACCCACTCTTCAAGGATTCTCCGGTTACTCCCTTTCCTTTGTCAAACCGCACATTGACAGATGTGGATTGTGTGGGTTTGGTAGGCGGGTTTCCAGCACTAGATCTCACTTCGCCGATACTGAGTTGACCGGAGTGAAAATCAGATCGCTTAATCACTGCCATCTTCAAATATCGTTCAAGGTCTTGAACGACGGTGTAACAATCAGCGAGAGTCTCAATAGGGTGGGAGACTAACTCTTTTTGCAGGTCAAGTCTCAATCCGATACGAAATCTGGAAAGAGTGACTTGAGAGTTTTCAGACACTTTGGCTCTCATCATGAATTCTTTAAATTTTCCAATATAGTCTGATACGGGCATACTACCTTGGCGAAGATTCTGCCATTGATCGAGGAGACGATGGTAGTATGAAGAAGGAACGTACTTCTCTGTAAGTCGTTCCTTCATGTCCTCCCAACGGGTAATGGGAGTACAACCCGCATTCGTTCTGATGCGTTCAACGTTGACCCAAAAGAGTCGGGGTTGGCCTATGAGCTTCATTTTAGCAAGCCTAACTCATCTTTCATCGCTCATGCCAAACCACTCAAAGTGCTGGTCCATAACGGATAACCAATCGAGGAAGACTTGAGGGTCCAATTTTCCATCGAAAGTTGGGAACTCAACTTGAACATTTTTGAGGAGTTTCCCTTCCGGGTCGTAGTCATCTCTATGATGATCTAACCTATGGTTCCGGTTCCGATTATGTTGGTAGCCATTTCGTTCGAAACGTGGACCATTATGCTCAAGGGGTGGTTCGAGGTACTCATCATCCTCATCTAACCAATTGACTTGGTCTAACAACCTCTCGTTGGACGTTTCAAGGGTCCTTTGGGCTGTCTCTATGGCAGCTATTCGATCATTGATCGATTTTAGATCAGCTCTCATGCCGTTAAGAGCCTCGGCAATCCCACTCATGTCCATGGTTATACGGTTCACTAATGACGGGTTTTAGAATGGAATGCAAAATGAATTGACAATGAAGGGGGACTTTGACAAACACGTGATGTGCACACTTTGGCCAAAACAGAAATAATATGCGAATAAAATTAAAGTGCAATGAATTCAATGCCACACAGTATGCCCTAACCTAGAACCTAGGGCTCTGATACCAAAACTGACGCAGGACAAAACCCTAAACTACGTGAATGCGATGATTAATGGCTTGCCGAAATTAAATTGAATTAAATTAAGCAATAAATCCGAAAATATAACAAATACCTTAGACGTTCGCAGTCCTCCAGGTGAAAAGATCGTGTTCGGTTCGAGTAGGGTTCAACCTTTGCGCTGGATCCGTTAGAATAGCGATGCGGATCGGTCATAGAGATAGAACTCTAGGTCTTCCCAGATTAAGACGCTCACAATTCAATGATGGGATCACTGGTTTTCTCTGGGTATTTGATGCGGAAGGGTTTAATGACTCTGTTGGGATCTACGGTTGTTGAATCGAATCGGTTCAATGGATTAGGGAAAAGCTAGGGTTTTGGGAGTCGGGTATTTGGATGGGATATGACAGATTTGGATTGTTTGAAATTAAAGCAGGGAAGATAGATTAAAAGGGATAAAATAAACAAGGATAGATTGGGGGCTTCACACCCTTGATGCGGAAGGGTTTAATAACTCAGCTGGGATCTACGGTTGTTGAATCGAATCGGTTCAATGGATTAGGGAAAAGCTAGCGTTTTAGGAGTTGGGTATTTGGATGGGATATGGCAGATTTGGATTGTTTGGAATTAAAGCAGGGAAGATAGATTAAAAGGGATAAAATAGACAAGGATAGATTGTTGGCTTCACACCCTTGGTTTCACACCAAACCCTTCTCAGGAAGAAGATTCACTCTTCGTATAGGCTCATCTTAAGCACACAAGCAAAAACTCTTTTCATTCATAATCAATAACTAATTACATTGTTTATCTTAAGGACCTTATATAGGAGGTCTTACAATAAAAGAAAATCCTAAAACAAATACTAAATAAAAGATAAATAAGCCCCTGAAACTTAAGTTCGAAAATAGAATTTAAAATAGCTCAGCGCGATTTCGATCGATCGAAAGTGTAACTCTATCGATCGAAATTAAAATTCGATCGATCGAAACACATATATATATCAAAATATCACCATTGGAATTCGATCGATCGAAATGGACATTTGATCGATCGAATATAAAATTTGATCGATCGAATTATATATATATATATATATATATATATATATATATATATATATATATATATATATATATATGTCACTCCAGAAATAGTGTTTTCTGTCGACATAGTTCGATCTATCAAAATAGGACTTCGATCGATCGAAGTTGTCGAGTTCCTCCAATTCTCAAAATTTCATCTTTGTTCGCCTAGTTCTGATTTTCAGTCCGCTTCTTCCGACGTCGGTACATATGAAAAGGTCCATATCCGATGTCTACGATGTCGGTGTCCCTGTTAGAACCACAATGAAAGAGGAATTTTATCGAATACTAGATGTGCACACTTTGACAAGAACTGAAATAAGATGCAATGAAATTAAAATGCGATGGAATTAAATGTCACACAAATATGGCCTAACCTATAACTTAAGCTCTGATACCAAAACTGATGTGGGACAAAGCCTAAACAGCGTGAATGCTTATGAGGTGATGATTAGCCGAAATTCAACTAGATTAATTAAACAATAAACCTAAAAATAAAGCGGATACCTTAGGGTTTCGTAGTTTTTCATTGGAGAATTGCTCTTGATTCGAGTAGGGTCCGGTCCGTGTGCTAGATCCGTTAGCCTTGCAGTGTAGATTGGCCTAGAGGTAGAACTATAGCTATTCAAGATTAGGGTGCTGCTCGGGATTCAATGATGGAATCACGAGTCCTCAATGGGGCTCTGATTCGGGTTGGTTAACGGATTGTATGAGATCTAGGGTTCGAATCAGATCGATTCGATGGTTCTGATGGATCTGTGGGTTTTGAATTTCGGGTGTTGGATGGCTGGGTTTTGGATTTATGAGATAGGTTCGAATCAATGGCTCTGATGGGTGCTAGGGCTTATGGTTTTGGAGATTTTGGAAAAGGTAACGGCTGGATTTAAGGTTTATGGGATCAAACAAAGCAGAGAAAGAAAATAAAAAAAGACAAAGAGATAGATAGAAGATAGACTTTGGGCTTCACACCCTTGGCTTCCCACCAAACCCTTCTCGGGAAGCGAAAAATCACTCTTCAATAATGGCTCATCTCAAGCACAGAAGCAATAGCTTTCATCCATAATCAATAACTAATTACAATGTTTATTTAGAGACCTTATATATGAGGCCTCACAAAAGAAAATAAAATCCTAAAACAAACATTTAAAAAAAAAAAGAAGACAAGTATGCCCCTAAAACTCAACTTCGACTTCTGACGAAAACCCTTTTCGCGAAAATTCGATTGAGCATCGATCGATTGAGTATATATATATATATATATATATATATATATATATATATATATATATATATATATATATATATAATGTAGCTCTCGGGTCACTAATCAGTCGATCTATCGATCCCATACTCGATCGATCGAAGCATATATATATATATATATATATATATATATATATATATATAACTTGGCCAAAAAGTTTTCACTGACCACAGTCGATCGATCGAAGTATGGGATCGATCGATTGACTGCGCATTGCTTTAATATGCAGGTGCTGTTCCTTTAAGCCTGGTTATGGTTTCCGTTCCGCTTCTTCCGACGTCAGTACACACGATATGGTCCGTATCCGATGTCTGCGATGTCGGCATCCCTGTCACATTAAAATTCTGCAATATGATAACAATGATGAATACACATCCTTAGACTTTCGTTCATACCTTCAGAAGATGAGGACCTTGCATCAATTCTTGTGTACTCACACCACAACTAAATTGTGTTGCAGAACATAAGAATAGACAACGCATGAAGGTGATTAGATCTCTCCGTAGGATGCATGTTCCCCAATCTTACCAGTCTGTGACTCTTCCTACAACTACTCATTTAATTGTATACCCACCCGCATCTTGAATGGTCAAACTCCAATAAATATTCTTAATTTGAGCACTACCTTGTTTGAAATTGAACCAAAATATTTGGGTGCACTTGTTTTGTTCATGACCTAAGACCACATAGACACAAACTGGATGATAACTCCATTTGTTGCGTCTTTCTTGAGTATTCAGGTATGTCAAACATATATCGTTGTTATGATCTGAAGACTTAGGTTATTAATTTCCATGGATGTAACCTTCTTTGAGGATACTTCATATTTCTCGGAGAGACCTGTTACCCTTTTACCTCAGTTAAAGTCCTCTGTTGTGCTTCCTCTTCCTATTTCCCATCCGCTTGCAGGCCTTGATCCAAATTCTCAAGTTTCTCCACCATCTATATGTAGTCATCTTCCTCTTAAGCACACCTATTAGCATCAGAGCAAGTCAGTACCTCCTCCTCAAACACTTATGGCTTCAGACCACTCAGACTCATCCTTCAAGTATACCTGCACCATCCTCTCCTTTGGCTTCACATATGATTGCTCATTCTTCTATACCTGTGCCATCCTCTCCTTTGGTTTCACATATTATCGTTCATTCTTCTGGCACTGTTGATGACCGCTCCTTTCCTGTTGCACTTTGTAAGGGTAAAAGGAGTTGTGTCACTGCTCACCCCATTTCTCAGGTTATTTCCTACTAGGTCCTCTGATTCTTATCGACCTACTATAACTATGACTTCCATTGTTTCCATTCCTCGCTTTGTTGGGGAAACTCTTAACATCTCTCCTAGTTTGCTGCTATGGCTGAAGAAATCAAAACACTTGTGAAGAACAAGGCATAGAAACTTGTTTATTTCCCACCTGATAAGCGCATGGTTGGCTGTTGATGGGTGTTTGCCATATAGGGTGGATGAAACTATTGAACGATACAAGCCCCATCTTGTTGTTAACGGATTCACCCAGTTTTACTTCACTTCTACTTTCCTCCTGTAGGTAAACTCACTTTCATTTATCTCCTTAGTTGCAATTATTATTGGCCATTAAGTTAGTCAGATGTTAAAAATTCCTTCCTACATGATCAGTTGATTGAAGAGGCGTATATGGACCACCTCCTAGCTATCGTCTTCAAGGGAGTATGGTGGGAAGGTCTGTCGTCTTTTAAATTGATTTATGGGATAAAGCAATCTCCTATAGCTTAGTTTTATATTTCAACGCTGTTGTTCTTGTTGTATGTCATTCAGACCACACATGCTTTATACATACTGGAGTGAGAGGCAATCTCCTATAGCTTAGTTTTATATACACTTATTGCAATGCAATTATCATGTTGTAGATATTATGATAGTTTCTTCCAGAAAAACACTACCTTGCTAGAACAAATAAGTTTCTTTGCATGTGCGAAGTGTTGGAAGTTGTTACACTACAGTTTAAATCAAAGTTTGACAATTAATTTTCTTATATAAAACCTATGCAAGAAACTGCTGGTAATAGACTGTTGGGGAACACTAACTTGGGAAGAAAAAAAACTTCAGATGATTTTGTTAGTGGTGATAATACCCCAAAACAAACTATCCTAAATGTTAGTGGAGTGAAGGTGTAGGAATAAAACTGCTTAGATTTACACAAATTTGTTTTTATGCAGATGGGCTTGCTTTTAATTTGGCTAAAACCCATTTTTCTCCTCCACATGCATATCTATAACTGCATATGGACGCATTTGAAGCTTCGTTCATTCCATGAGATGGGGAACACATTTTTGGACATGGATGTACAAAATGATGCTTCAATCGTGTAGGGTGTCATAAGAGTTGACTAGATGCACCATCATGGCTGGTAGATAGATGGATAGAAGAAAGAATCTTTGACCAATGTTTTGGTCAATAGTCCAACAAAAATTATTTTAACACGTATAGATACATTGATCGTAAAAAATGCTGATTTGGAAGGTCAATGATTTTTTTAAAAATATGGTTGACCTTTCAAATTTTTTTTTTGTTTTCAGTATTTTACAATTTTTTTACCTTTTCGATTTTTCCCTTGTTTTCCCCATCCGACTTTCTCGCTCACTGTATTAAACCCGAATTTTGTCACTTTGATTTGCGGCATGGTTTTTGTTATCTTAAAAACCATATTGCTATCAAAAGTTGGGTTGAGATTGATGTGCACAACTATACATTGTCAAAAAAGTCAAAAAATTAGTGTGTGCGATTTTATTGATAAAATTTTATTTGCAATCTGTGGTTTATTCCTTCAAATTTTCAATATTACTAGTAAAAGTTCCTTGGATTGTTGATTTCTAAACCACAGCCGTGATGGCCGATGTGTTATATCTTTTAGGTCATGGATTGAGCGAAGAAATCGATAGCAAAAAATTCTTAGATACGGGAATAACACGATATAGGCTGCTATGGAGGGGCAATGATGATCTTTGAGAATCCCACCTACCCACCGTTTGCATGTCTCTGGATATCATTTAAATTACTAAGTCAGTATGATGATTCATATGAAGTAGAGTTGGAGGTGAAAGCTAGACTTTATAATGCTATAAGATGCCCACAAATAGTAAAGAAGAGAGTTCAGCTAGATAAGGGGTTTGACAGATTTAGGGAAGCAAATTGGCTATTTGAAAGGTCAACCGTTATCAAAAAAAGAACAACAGTGCAACCAAGTCATGATACTATGTAACATTTTGACCATTGATTTTGAAAATTAGAAGAAGAAAGATAATATATTTTGTTTATTGATCATATGGTGCTAATTTTCCAAACAAGAAATTAAGTAAATGATATGTTATAATTTTGGAGAAAGGCTTTACAGTAAAAGAGGTTTGCAAATTAGCAAAATGAAGACAAAATATATGGAATGCAATCAGACAACGGGTTGTAGGAGGACATCTCAAATATGATCATAGTAGGTGGGAGTAGAGACAGACAAGTAGTTTGTTTGTCGACCAACATGTGTCACTGATATTGAAGAGACATTTTTATAAGGTAGTGGTAAGACGTGCATTACTGGATGATGCAAAGTGTTGAGCTACTAAGAAGGGAAAAGAAGATAGAGTATGTGTGGACGAGATTTGTATGATAATGTCTATGCTGGGAGGAATATAGAAAGATAAAATTAGAAAGTGCATAAGAGGAGGTTTGTGGGTAGCCCCAATAAAACAGAAAATTTAATTAGTGTCATTTGATATGGTTTAAACATGTTTATAGAAGTTCTAAAACAACTCCTGTACAAAGGATTCAAATGATAAGAGCACAAGTGGAAGGGGAAGACCAATAAGGAATTGGAGAGCAATGAGAAGTGCGATGAAGCCGGGAAGGCATAGTTTAGTCCTAAATAGTAATGATTGGGGAAATAGGACTCACAAAGCCGACCCCAGTTGGATGAGACAAGACGTTGATGACAAGGTATCAGTATCGGGATTGGTCCATCTTGGATCTATACATATCGGCCAATTTGGATACGGTATCGCCGATACCATATCAGTTGATATATATATATGAAAAAGAGTAAAATAAAAAACTGGTTGTGTTGGTCAGTATCGGCCGATACCGAGACAATATCGGCCGATACTGACCAGTATCAGCCTTATGCCGATGCCACTCTGATTCCTGTATCGGGGTGATATCAGTTTTTGACGAAACCGATACGTACCGGTATCAGCCGAGTTTTGATACCATGGTTGACGATGATGCAATTAATAATTTTATTTCTTGATATTACACCTATTTAGTTGTGTAAAGTATAATTGAAGAATCTTTAAAATTGATTAACTTCAACTATTTGGTAGGAGGATTATGGAGATAGTGCCCTATCATTGTGAACTACCATACATGTCTGGACCTTAACATGCAATGCTATTGGATATATCGCAACTGGAGGCTACTCGAGAAAGTATACATGAAATGTAGAATTATTGAATTAAATATATGTTTCGATTATGTTGGAAAATGTCACTTTGTTTATTTTTACGGTTGTGGAAATAGAAGGGGAGGCAAATGACAAGCTAGGTCTGATATGTTTGTCAGATTGGACTCGAAGATGAATACATGATTAAGAAGGAGGATTCAGTTCTTAGAGTTGATCAATCTTGGTTAAACGTTGGTGATATGTTTGAGGAAACGAGAATGTATATGGACAAATAGGCGAAGGAGGGAATCATAGTAGTACTTGAGACAAATGACGACAATAACTTATGTATTTGAAATTGTCAATACTTTAATTTATTATTATGTTTTTTTAACAAATTTTTCCTTGACCGTTCACTTATTATACCAAGTGGCACGTGTTTTTTAGCAATCGAGGTCATCAAGATGGTAGTTCATACTGAACTAAAGTGGGCCTACAAAAATAAATGGTATTTAATATTTTTTGAATGGTCGAAATTATAGTGCACCAATTGGATGATTTGATTTCTTTAATAAACATGTTTTTTTGGCTGAGACACGTGTCAATGATGGGCTGCCAATTGGACATCTGTGACTGATCAAACATGTGTTCCACTTGGCTAATTGATAGTACCTGTGAGATACTTCCTAGAGACTCAAGGAACATTTAAACTGAAAGTTGAACTTGTTTTGTTTCATGGAAGATTGAATTTGGCATATACGTTTGTTTTGCTGTATTTGGTTAGAAATTAAGCATTTTGTGTAGCTTGTGAATGAAATATCGTGTGATGTAACTGATTGTAAAAATTTCCTAATGGGACAATAACAAATTAATATTCAGCAATAATAAGGTAGTTAATTAAATAATTGTGTGACTTATCAATTGATGCCATGAGTGCTGATATGGTGATGATTTCATCAGATTAAGATGCGTTGCTTCATGGAACAGGCTAATGTTGTCAATAAAACCTAGGGCGCTGAAGTAGTAAATACATCTGAAACCACATTTTCAGATCTGACTGCTTTGTAAACACAGAACCGAAAATAGTGGGCATAGGAATCATTGATATATTTTTAGGCGGAAGATAACACTAAACCCTAAATATGCGATTTTAAATCAAATTGGGATTTAATTGAGTAGTGTAATTAACAAAATTATTCCTAACACACAAATATTTAATAAATCCAGTTAGTCAATTAGGTCAACCCGATTTAGTGCTCCATCTACATTCGTTCCTTTCCCGATCTAGAAACTAAGGTTCTAATAATAGAACTTAGATTTTCACTCTAGTCTAGGACACCAAGCAACAATCAAGATGATATCTCTTGACTCCTCTCTAGTGTTTGAAGAATTTACACGTTCGAAAGGGTTTAAATTATTCGAGGGAAAATAAATGACATTTCAATAACAGGTAATCAAAGAATAAATTTCATGAACATAAACTAGAAAATTAAATTTTAATGATTTTTTATGAAAGAATAAAAGACGAAATATTACCTGATAAATCATTAAGAAGAGAAGGAAGAAATAAGGAAAATCCCTAGAATTTCACCAGCGAAAGTATTGGCCTGGCATCAAACCCTAAACTCAGGAAAGAAGAATCACTCTTCTAACAAAACTCATCTCACGTGCTCAAAACTTCGCTCAACACATAATTTCGTTAATCATCAATCAACTATTAAAATTGTCTTTACATAGCCTTATTTAGGCATAAAAACTCTAATCTAACCTAAACTTTCAAAATTAAAACTCCTAGTCAATCTAAGCTAAAAAGGAAACTTTTGACTCCAAATTGACTTGCCGACATGGTTCTGCATGATCTCATGCACACGAAAGCCAGCCTCTTGTGCGCGAGTCTGCAGGTCTCATGCTAGTGATTCTGTGCAGTTGATTTTCTGGCTCTGCCCAATCTCGCGCACACGAGATTTCATAGAGCCTACTCTGTGTATTTTTACGCGCCTTTCTTGCTCCCTTTTAGCTTCTTTTCTCCTTCTTACTCTTCCCATGTGCACCCCTGCTGGAGTGGGGTCTTCTCACGTGACGCACACATGCACATGGGTCTTCATGGCGCACTTCAAAAGTGTCTTGAGAGGCCCCGATGCCTTAGGCTTATTTTTGTGCTTCTTATACACTTTGTAACACTTGATGTCCCCATCACTTATGTGCAGCAGAATTTCCGCCACATGCATTTTAACTAATCATGAGATTCTGTGAAGTTATTATAGCAGCTGGGACCCAAAGGATGGTGCGAAACACGACCATCAGTTTATAAAATAAAAACAAAAAAAGATATGATTGATATTGATAGCTGGAGGATATCTCATCCTTTTAAGGCTAAAATGATAGCTTTTTGAAGATTATTTGTGAACCCAAGGTTAGATGAAAGAAACTTCATTTTTTGAATGGACACAAATTTGAGATCTGTTAAAAAAGTATCCCTCTAGATTCCTCCTGCCTGTGTTCTTTTTTCTGAATTCTTGTAAATAAATTGTCGTGCATTTCTGAATTCATATTGCTGAGGTTGAAAGCTTGTTTTTATTTTTATTTTTTAAATATATATTTATGCTGCAATCTTGCTTTGATGTAGGTACTCTGATCCGAATAGTGCTTCATCCTCATTTTCAATCCTTCTAGGTGATGCACCTCACCTCGATGGCAAGGTAGTGTTGCACTCAATATGCATTACATAGGGTGGTTCTGGAACCTAATCTCGATATATCTTTTACGAGTAGCCTGACATGCATTACTCTCTTCAGTATGCAATTTTCGGGAAAGTTACTAACGGTGACGAGACGCTAAGAAAGCTGGAGGGACTTCCTACTCGTAGAGAGGGGATTTTTGTTATGGTACACTTACGGCCAATGCTCTTTCAATGATATCTAGAACTATGTTCCAAGGACCAATCTACTCGTAGAGAGGGGATTTTTGGGATTTTTTTATTATTATGCCATGTTGCACACATCTTTGACCAATCTAAATTGTCCAAATGGCAATCTATCATTGAAACATATCGCAACCTAAAGAAACATGCCTATAAGTGGACGTGAACCATCCGATTGATGAACTTTAATAACAGCCATTGGAGCTTAAAACAACCGTTGATGTTGTAATGAACAGATCGGATGATTCAAATCTCTCTAAAACACCACTTTCGGGCCTGTTACACTTCAATCTATGATCTATCACTTTGACAGTACGGATCACCTACAACTTAAACCATTAATGGTGTAAGATCATTTAAACACCATTTTGGTGTTTAAATGACGGTGAGGAGATTCGGGTCCTTGTTAATATTATAACACAAAGAATGGCCACCAGGGTGTCGGGTTTCTTTGGGTCATGGCATCTGGAACCTGTGTCCATTCCCAATTGCAGCACATATGCCTATCTAGATAATTTCGAACTTTGTAGTCCCAAATAAATGGGACAATGACATTGATGATGATAACTTTATCAATGCTCCATTAAGTACATTATTTTAGCAGTTAAAAATTAGGTCTTTCAGAATTTTCTTTTGTTTTTAAAATATGCTCACTCATTGCTGAATTGCTGCTTAACCCCCTTTTCTTTCATTTTCAGCCAACTGAGCGCATCAGTATTCTGTCAACTTACTTTTATGGTGAGAATAAGCCACCTTATGAATCCTATTCAGTTTCTATTCTTATGGGGCGGTGGAGATGCCTCCAATATTTTAATCAAGGGTGCCATCATTTACACCCCGTGGAATTGTGAACTCACCCCATCTCCAGCAGGCATGCATTGACCGCCTTTGAATCTGATGATGGAGATTGCTTTTCATCTCAATCTTCGACAAAACAGATCTTGAGATCATGGGTGTTCCATCAGACGGTCAATTTTTTTATTACACGAGGCAAACATCTCAAAAAGTGACCCTAAAATCAGAGGGTGACTTTATGAGATATGTGCCTCGTGCAATAAAAAACTGACCGTCTGTTGGTACGCCCCTGATCTAAAGATCCATTAGACGGAAGATTGGGACGAAAAGTGATCTCCATCGTCTGATTTGGAGGCGGTGAATGCATGCCGGCTGGAGATTGGGTGAGATCACAATTCCACGGGGTGTAAATAGTGGTACTGTTTAATGAATTGTGTAACTTTGTCCCTGCGCATTAATGAATTGTGTAACTTTGTCCCTGCTAATGCTGAGATGAAAAAACCCCATAAAATGTAATCCGTGTGATGGAAGTTTATTGAACATTTCTTATTCCATATTCAATAGTGGTAGTAGTGAAGTCTAATATCACAATGTTTACATTCCCACAATTTTTGTCAACATAATTGTCAATTGTGAATGCCCCCATGAACAAAATTTCTAATGATTTGGATAACTCTCAAATTATCACCTCTCTTGCACCTATGACATTGTTTTATTTTATCTTCTTGTGAAGGCAATTCAATTTCATCAATCTGTTTCCTATTCTATTTTGAAGTACAATATGGGATAAATGATTGCTGAGAATAATAACATTTGCATATATTTAAAGGTTTGGCATCAATTCAATATGTGCAGAAGCTGTCCTAAAATATTTATTTGTCATGAGTTCTCGGTTTATTGTGACGGATGGTTTTAAGAATCCATAAGTTCCTAATCCCTGAAAGTCTGAATTTTTTGTTGAAGGCTGCGTTTATATGTCCAGCAAAGTTGTGATTTTCGTAACGTTTGAAAACAAAATTGCGTTTTTAAAGTTTGAAGTAAATTTGGTGGTTCCAACACAAAATTAAGGATTCTAGGTCATAGTTATAAGAGTTCTAATTCAAATCAGCAGCCTTAGGAATTCTTGACATTGACCCTGATGAATGCCCAAATTGGTTTTCCATTTGACCTTCTTCACCTTAACCCTAAGCTAAAACCCCCACCTTCTTACTTTTACCCCATATGGTGTCACATGGCACACTGTATTTATTTTTTACCGATCCAAATTGTCCAGGTAGAAATGACCTTCATGCAACTCAAAAAATAGGCCCATTTAAGAATTAGTACGATCGAATCCAAGCACTTCAAAATGGACCCTGTGTTAGTGACGGGGACGCCGACATTGTAGACATCGAATATAGACCATTTTGCTGTACTGGCGTCGGAAAAAGCGGACGGAAACCAGAACCAGACTTAAAAATTTGACGTGCTGAGCATGCACAGTCAATTGATTGACACTTGGGATTCAATCGATTGACTGGGCCTGCGAGGAACTACTTCTGGCGACATATTTATATCTGAGTTAATCGATCGAATGACAAGTGTCGATTGATCGATTGTGCTGTGACCAGAATTTTAAGGGCATACTTGTCTTACATTGTTTTAGGGTTTTATTTTTCTTTTGTGAGGCCTCCTATATAAGGTCTCTAAATAAACTTTATAAGGGATGATTGATTATGAATGAAAGCTATTGCTTGTGTGCTTGAGATGAGCCATTGTTGAAGAGTGATTCTTCTTCGCTTCCCGAGAAGGGTTTGGTGTGAAGCCCTAAATCTATCTTCTATCTATCTCTTCATTTTTATTTTATTTTCTCTGCTCTATTTGGTTCCCATAAGCCCTAAATTCAGCCGTTATTCTATCAAAATTTTCCAAACCATAACCCTAGTTTTCATCTAAACCATTGAATCGACTCAATTCGATAATCCTAAATCTCATCTCAACCATCTAAACCAATCTACACCCTTGAATCAACCCGATCCCTAAACCCTTGAGGAACTTGCGATTCCACCAATGAACCACGAGCGAGCACCCTAATCTGGAAGCGGCTAGAGTTCTACCTCTAGGATCCTCCTTCTGCAAGGCTAATAGATCTAGCGCAACGGATTGAACCCTACCCGAATCGAATGTGATCATTCGAATGGAAGACTACGAACCTTGAGGTATTTGCATTTATTTGTATTGGTTTTGCTTAATTAATTTAGTTTAATTTCGACAAAATAATAATGTCATCATCATTCACGTAGTCTAGGGTTTTGTCCTGCGTTAGTTTACGAGCGAGTGCCCTAATCTTGAAGTGGCTAGAGTTCTACCTCTAAGATCCTCCTTCCGCAAGGCTAATAGATCTAGCGCAATGGATTGGACCCTACCCGAATCGAATGTGATCATCCGAATGGAAGACTACAAACCTTGAGGTATTCGCATTTATTTGTATTGGTTTTGCTTAATTAATTTAGTTTAATTTCGGCAACATAATTGTGTCATCATCATTTACGTAGTCTAGGGTTTTGTCCTGCGTCAGTTTTGGTATCAAAGCCAGGTTCTAGGTTAGGGCATATTTTGTGGCATATTCATTGTTGTCTGTGTCAATCGATTGAGCACACTTATTCAATCGATTGATTTTGAATAAATCTATTTGTTTATCTCGACAGAGCATTCAATATCAATCGATTGGCTTTTTAATATCAATCGATCGACTGATATTCATTGATATACTGCATTCCACTTTTCTTTGCATTGATTCTTATTGTGTTCAGAGTGTGTGCACGTCTTGTGTTCGATAAAATCCCTTTTTCATTGTGGTCCACATTTGCATGCGCATTTAGAACCTGTCTTAGTAGTTGTGATCGCCATGGACATGAATGAGATTGCCAGTGCTCTTAACGACATGAGATCCGAATTGAAAGCAATCACTGATCGAATGGCTACCATGGAGCAAGCCCAAGGAACCTTGAAACTTCCAATGAGAGGTTGTTAGACCGAGTCAATCAGTTAGATGGAGATGACGAATACATTGAGCAGCGTCGTGAACGTGATGGCCCACGTTTCGAACGCAATGGTTATCAACATGATCGGAACCGGAATCATAGGATGGATCATCGTGGAGATGACCAAGACCCGGATGGGAAACTCCTTAAGAACGTCCGAGTTGAGTTCCCAACTTTCGATGGAAGACTGGACCCTCAAATCTTTTCTCAATTGGTTATCCGATATGGATCAGTTCTTTGAGTGGTTTGACATGAGTGATGAGCGATGCGTGAGGCTCGCCAAAATAAAACTCATTGATCAAGCTCGACTCTTTTGGGTCAACGTTGAGTGCATTAGAATGAATGCGGGTTGTACTCCCATTACCCGTTGGGAGGACATGAAGGAGCAACTTATAGACAAGTACATTCCTTTCTCATACTACCATCGTCTCCTCGATCAATGGCAAAATCTACGCCAAGGTAGTATGCCCGTAGCGGATTACATTGACAAATTTGAAGAATTCATGATGAGAGCCAAAGTGTCCGAAGACCCGTCACTATATTTAGATTTTGCACCGGATTGAGGTTTGACTTGCAAAAAGAGCTAGTCTCTCACCCCGTTGAGACTCTTGCCGAATGTTACACCGCCGTTCAAGACCTTGAACTATATTTGAAAATGATGGTGGTGAGGCAATCTGAGTCTCATATCGGTCAATCTCATACCGGCGAGGTGAGGAGTAGTGTTGGAAACCCACCCCCAAACCCACACAATCCATATCCGATGTGCGTTTTGACAAAGGAAAGGGTGTGGTAGGAGAATCCTCGAAGGGCGGTTCTCACATTAAGTGTTACAACTGTCAAGGGTTGGGACACTTTGCCGCCCAATGCCCTAAGAAAAACCCGCAAAGAAATCTCTACGTCAAGGGAGAGGGCAACGAGGATGACGAAGTTTTTGAAGAAGAGTTCTTTGAGCCAACGCCACACCTAGTGATGAGGAAGGTGATGACATGGGTCGTGCTCTAGTTGTGAGGTGTGTCTTTGCACAACCTCAACGGGATGAAAAGGAAGATTGGCGAAGGGAGAACATCTTCCACTCCTTCGCTACATGTGGGACAAAGAGTTGTAGGGTTATCGTGGATAGCGAAAGCTGCACCAATGTGGTGTCAGAACATACCGTCACAGGCTTAGGGCTTACACCTGAAGCTCACCCGAGACCTTACCAAGTTGCATGGGTTGACTCCTCATCCATTCCCGTGTCTTAGAGGTGTCGCGTGCCAATACAATTGAGTTCGTATTGTGACACCTTATGGTGCAATGTGGTACCAATGGATGTGGGCTATATCATTTTGGAAAGACCATGGCTCTACGACTTGAACGTGACTATTTTGGCCTAACCAACATTTGCACGTTCAATTATAAGGGCAAGAAAATCACTCTTAACCCTTTGGCTCCCAAAGCACTATCGACCAACAAAGTAGAGAAGAAGGGCGGTCAGTCAAACACCATTAACCTTGTGAGCCCTTCAGAGTTTGAGAAAGCTGCATTAGATGAGAGTGTGGTGTACGTAGTTGTCACCGTTGAGAGTGCTCCTGAGTCAGTAAGCGAGTACCCCAAGGAGGTCGAGCCGATCATGAGTGAATTTGCAGATGTCTTCCCCGAAGACTTACCCAATGAGCTCCCTCCTATGCGTAACGTTCAACATGCCATAGACTTGGTACCAGGATCTACCCTACCGAACCTGCCCCACTACAGGTTGAATCCGGTTGAGCATGCTGAGTTGACTCGACAAGTCGATGAGCTCCTTCAGAAAGGGTTCATCCAAGAAAGTTTGAGCCCGTGTGTCGTACCCGCATTACTCACACCTAAGGAAGATGGTACATGACGCATGTCTGTGGATAGTCGTGCGATTAATAAGATTACAGTTAAGTATCAGCTTCCCATACCCAGGCTCGATGACATGCTCGATATGATGGTTGGTGCCACTATTTTTTCTAAGATAGACTTTAAGAGTGGCTACCATTAAGTCCGAATCCGCCCGGGTGATGAGTGGAAAATCGCCTTTAAGATCAAAGATGGTCTTTATGAGTGGATGGTCATGCCTTTTGGGTTATCTAATGCCCTGAGTACCTTCATGAGGCTCATAACCCAAGTGTTGAGGCCGTTTCTCGGCAAATTTCTTGTCGTATACTTTGACGACATTTTAATTTACAGCCATGACAAGGAGCAACACATTATCCACCTAAGGTTGGTTTGTGAAACCATGAGAGGGGGAAGGTTATATGCGAATATCAAGAAATGCACAATAATGCAACAATCTATTGTATTCTTGGGATTCATTGTCTCGGCTGATGGAATGGTTGCGGACCCCGAGAAGGTTAAGGCCATTGTCGAATGGCCAGAACTTAGGAATATTCATGATGTCTGTAGCTTCCATGGATTAGTCACATTCTATTATCGCTTCATCCGAAACTTTAGCACCATTATGGCTCCTATTACCGATTGTATGAGAAAAGGAGAGTTTCAATGGAGCAAAGTCGCGACGAGGGCCTTTGTCGAGATAAAAGAGAAAATGACTATTGCACCCGTCATGTGCCTACTTGACTTTTTGAAAGTCTTTGAAGTAGCATGTGACACGTCGGGTGTGGGAATAGGCAGAGTGCTTAGCCAAGAAGGTCACCCGGTGGCCTATTTTAGTGAGAAACTTAATGAAGCAAAGCAAAATACTCCACCTATGACAAAGAGTTCTATGCGGTCGTCCAATCTCTTTGGTATTGGAAGCACTACCTTAGACTGCAAGAATTTGTGTTGTTTTATGACTATGAAGCCTTACGCTTCCTTGCTTCACAGAAAAAGTTGAATCCGAGACAAGCAAAGTGGGTTGAGTACCTTCAAGGGTTCACATTCGTGTTAAAGCATAAGGGCGGTGCTGAAAATAAGGCAGCTGATGCACTTAGTCGGCGGGTGATGAGTTTGCGCACTATGAGCACCGAGGTCGTTGGATTTGAGCAGTTGAAGCAAGATTATCCCGAGTGCTCAGATTTTGGGGTGAACTATACTGCTCTCCTTGTTGATCCAAACAACCTTAACTCCAAGTATACCCTGCAGGATGGGTATCTGTTTAAAGGAAGCCGACTGTGCATCCCTCGTATGTCGCTGCATGACTTTCTTATTTGGGAGTTACATGCTGGAGGGATTGCCGGACATTTTGGGCGCGACAAGAACATTGCGCTCGTTGAGGATAACTTTTATTGGCCTAGCCTTATGAGAAATGTCTCTCGAGTTGTGAGCCAATGTCGCACATGCCAAGTGGCGAAACAAAACAAGCAAAATACCGGTTTGTACACCCCGCTACCCGTGCCACACGCCCCGTGGCAAGACATTTCTATGAATTTCGTGCTCGGACTCCCTGAGACTCAACGAAAGCACGACTCCATCTTTGTCGGAGTGGACCGTTTTTCCAAGATGGCCCACTTCATACCCTGCTCCAAGACCTCCGATGTGACTCTTATCGCAAAATTATTTTTCGGAGAGGTGTGTCTTCATGCTCTACCCAAAACCATTATGTCGGACAGGGACGTCAAGTTCACCAGTTATTTCTGGAAAACCTTATGGCACATGATGGGTACCATGCTTCAGTTCTCTTCGGCTTATCATCCTCAAACTGATGGCTAAACGTAATCAACCAATAGGAGCTTAGGTAATCTCCTCCGTTGTCTTGTTGGCGATCATCCTAGGACTTGGGATTCTACTTTGCCCATAGCCGAGTTTTCATACAATAATTCTGTAATAGGTCCATAGGCATGAGTCCATTTGAGGTCGTACTTGGTCATAGGCCTAGAACACCCCTTGATCTAATCCCCATGTCTGCATCCCATCGAGTGTCCGAGTCAGCAGATGCATTCGTACAACATATTCACGATTTGCATGCCAAAATTAGACAGAAAATTAATACGAGCAATGAACAATACAAAGTAGCTGCGGATGTGCATAAGCGTTTCAAAGAATTTCATATTGGAGATCATGTGATGGTTCGGGTTAGGCCTAAACGATTCCCATCGGGAATCGCAAAGAAGCTCCAGGCCCGCGGTGCTGGGCCTTTTAGAATTGTGGCAAGGAGTGAGCCTAATGCATATGTTCTCGAACTTCCGCCACATATTGGGGTCAACTCTACGTTCAATGTGGAGGACCTAGTCCCTTTGTTGGGCTCAACCCCACCCCTACCAACCCTTTCCAAGCAGCCCTGAGCCCAAATCCCGCCCCCACTCCGCAACCTCTGCCATTCCCTTCCCCACGCAAGCAGAGGAAAGATGAAATTGAATGGATACTTGATGATTTTGTGGTATCCACTCATGGTGGAGGGTTTCAGAAATACTTGGTTAAGTGGATGGGAAAGCCGGACTCCGAGAACACATGGTTAACTGAAGACGAGGTGTCCGAGGTGCTCGATCGCTATCACCATGCCGCTTCATCGGTGATGAAGCCTTTTCGGCCGGGGAGAATTGACGGAGACGCCGACATTCTAGACATTGGATATGGACCGTTTTGTGTATACCGACGTCGGAAAAAGCGGAACGAAAACGGAAACCAGAACCAAACTTAAAGATTTGACGTGTTGAGCAATGCACAGTCAATCGATTAACACTTGGGATTCAATTGATTGACTGGGCCTGCGAGGAACTACTTTTGGCGACATATTTATATTTGAGTCAATCGATCGAATAACAAGTGTTGATCGATTGACTATGTTGTGACCAGAATTCGAATTTGAATTTTAAGGGCATACTTGTCTTTACTTATTTTGTTTTAGGGTTTTATTTTTCTTTTGTGAGGCCTCATATATAAGGTTTCTAAATAAACTTTGTAAGGGGTGATTGATTATGAATGAAAGCTATTGCTTGTGTGCTTGAGATGAGCCATTGTTGAAGAATGATTCTTCTTCGCTTCCCGAGAAGGGTTTGGTGTGAAGCCAAAAATCTATCTTCTATCTATCTCTTCATTTTTATTTTATATTCTCTGCTCTATTTGGTTCCCATAAGCCCTAAATTCAACCGTTATTCTATCAAAATTTCCCAAACCATAACCCTAGTTTTCATCTAAACCATTGAATCGACCCGATTCGATAATCCTAAATCTCATCCCAACCATCTAAACCAATCTAAACCCTTGAATCGACCTGATCCCTAAACCCTTGAGGAATCTGCGATTCCACCATTAAATCACGAGCAAGCGCCTTAATCTGGAAGCAGTTAGAGTTCTACCTCTAGGATCCTCCTTCCGCAAGGCTAATAGATCTAGCGCAACGGATTGGACCCTACCCGAATCGAATGAGATCATCCGAACGGAAGACTACGAACCTTGAGGTATTCGCATTTATTTGTATTGGTTTTGCTTAATTAATTTAGTTTAATTTCGGCAACATAATCATGTCCTCATCATTCACGTAGTCTAGGGTTTTGTCCTACGTCAGTTAGATACTTAGATGTGAACAACCGTCCATATTAAACTTCTCATATCTTATAGTTTGAGCCCTCTGGTGAGAATGTTTTTTTTCTGGCTGAGTATTTTTGTATGTGTAGTCACTTGGACAATTTGGATTGGCCAAAAAAGTGGGTCAGTTTCTTATCTTAGGCCAAAGATGAGCTCCCATTAACCTTTTCTTTCGAGATTTGTGTAAGCTTGCTATCTGCTTGTATTAGTTTTCAGTATTTCTTCCTTTGGTCTTTTTTTAAAAAATACCGTTCTTTCATGTGTTTTCAGTTAAATCCAAATTGAAAATTCTAATGTTTTATTTAAAATAACATACCATCTCTTTCAATCTCTTTCTTTGAAGTTTCTATGTTTCTTCTTTGGTCTTTCCTAAGAGCCCACCTTTTCTTTCAAAGAATAGTGCTATGACTAGCTTTTAAGCAATGTGGCACATCTTTTGAGCAATCCAAGTCTTGAGGTTGTTACTCCTATTGGGAGGTATCGTGGACCCAAAAATCATGGTCATTGGTGATTGGGGAACCATTATTGCTCTTTTACTACGGATGTTTGTGTTGGAAGGTTTGGTTGGAAGGTTTCAATGCTCTTATAAGTGTGATGTGTTGAATGCGGTACGAGTGATGACAGTTGGAGTTAATCTTCTTTCAAAGAGGTATGCCATTGGCCTACATGGGTGCTTTTCGTATTTTAGTAAAGCAGCTTCTTTTATCAACACATGTTTTCATTTAAACCATTCGTTCTATGCACTGTTTGTCAACACATGTTTTCATTTAAACCGTTCATTCTATGCACTCTTTTCATATTATACACATTTTTAATGATATATTCAAGCACTACGATTGGATTATTGGTATATTCAAGCACATCTTTATGACTGCATGATGTGCACGGACTTCCAAAGCATGGAAGTCCCACAGATGTGTGGACTGCGTTAATGCACATGATGGGTGGACACCCATTGTAGACTAACTCTTAATAAAAACCGTACCTTTTCTTTCAAGATGGTGGTTCTCCAAAGTACTGACAAAAAGAATACTTTTGCCTGCAGTTATTTGTTATTTTATCTTGAGGCCCAGGACAATGCGCCCGGGTGTAGAGAAATCTCTACACCCACTGTCAGTTGGCCATCATGTGGCGTGCATCACGAGGATCGGGTGCCACGGCAATGATTTTTTTTTTTTGGCAAATGTAGATCTTCTAAATTAATTATTGTTTGCTACAATGTGCCCTGGTGTAGAGAAATCTCTACACCCACTGTCAGTTGTAAATCATGTGGCGTCGTGCATCACGTGGATCAGGTGCCACGACAATGATTTTCTTGGCAAATGTAGATCTTCTAAATTAATTATTGTTTGCTACAATGCGCTAGGGTGTAGAGAAATCTCTACACCCACTGTCAGTTGGCCATCATGTGGCATGCATCACGAGGATCGGGTGCCACGGCAATGATTTTTTTGGCAAACGTATCTTCGAAATTAATTATTGTTTGCTAAACTGAGCTCTTGATGTTAAGAAAAACGAGATAGGATTTAATGCGGAGAAGGGTTTCAATTTCAGTATTAGTTTTATAAATTTCTGTCTAAAGCCTCGAGTATTATTAAGCTTGATAAATTTCTGATGTTGCTGAAGAAAGTGTCAACCCCTTTATAGCAAGGGTTTAATGTGGAGCATTATTAAGCTTGATAAATTTCTAATGTGGAGCTCACCATAGCCTTTAAGAAAAAGCGCTCGTCGCTCCACCTCGCAAAATTTGGGGAAATTAATATGTAGGTACACATATAAACATGTTCACGTGCCATGTACGGCTTTGAAAAGGAGGACAAAGAATCAATTTAAATTTTTTCTCAACTGTTCCATTTTACAGAATTAGGCCCTAAGCTGACAAAATCCCTTGCTACAGATACCAAAGTGCAGACCTGCGAAGAAGAAAAGACAATTCTTAAACGAAGGCTTTCTCAATCTGCTATTGAGATTGAACGACAGGCAAGTTTTCCATTTTTCTTTCCCATCACACAGCTGACTTGATTTTTTCCTTAATCAGATTCCTTTTTTTTTTAATTTTTTGCAGAGGATGAAGTGCCTCCCATGAAGATAGGTGTTAAAAATTGGTGTTGTTTTGTAAGTGTTCTTCCTTCTACTATATGGTGTAATTTAAAGTCCACATTGACGCAGAAAGAGAATTTTATGTAAAGCATTTAAACAGGACCGTTCGATTACATCAAAAGAACAACTGCCATAAACTAAGCTAAACTCTAAAATTAACTACTAAAATCATTATACCATTGCAGACCAATGAGTCTATTGGTAACCAAAGCAAGAAAACAACCTACTCCTACATTTTCTCATCTACCTAGTATTCCTCACCATCATCTTCCTCTCCTTCCGCAGATTCTGCCCCAACTTCCTCATAATCCTTCTCGAGCGCTGCAAGATCCTCCCGAGCTTCTGAAAACTCTCCTTCCTCCATTCCCTCACCAACGTACCAATGAACAAATGCACGCTTCGCATACATAAGATCAAACTTGTGATCAATCCTTGAGAACACCTCCGCAACACTCGTGGAGTTCGAAATCATACACACAGCCCTCTGAACCTTAGCCAAATCCCCACCTGGAACCACAGTAGGTGGCTGGTAATTAATCCCGCACTTGAAACCTGTCGGGCACCAGTCAACAAACTGAATCGTCCTCTTTGTTTTAATCGTAGCCACTGCCGCATTTACGTCTTTTGGAACCACGTCGCCTCTATACATCAAACAGCATGCCATGTATTTTCCATGGCGGGGGTCGCATTTTGCCATCATAGAGGATGGCTCAAAAGCACTGTTGGTGATTTCAGCAACCGAGAGCTGCTCGTGGTAAGCTTTCTCTGCCGAGATCACCGGGGCGTAGGATGAAAGCATGAAATGGATACGTGGGTACGGGACTAGATTAGTCTGAAACTCTGTAACATCCACATTTAGGGCTCCATCAAAACGGAGTGACGCCGTCAAAGAAGAAATCACCTGCAAAAAAATTGTTTCATCAGCAAAAGGTAAACCCTAAACCCTAAAACCTAAAATTACATATGGAAAATAAATTGGAAGAACCTGAAAACCTAAATTACCTGAGACACCAACCGGTTCAGATTAGTGTAAGTTGGCCTTTCGATATCCAGGGATCTTCTGCAGATATCGTAGATGGCCTCATTGTCGAGAAGAACAGATACATCTGTGTGCTCCAGCAAAGAATGAGTTGATAAAACACTATTGTAGGGTTCAACAACCGAGGTTGAGACCTGTGGCGAAGGGTAAACTGTAAATCCGAGTTTCGATTTCTTCCCGTAATCAACTGATAGCCTCTCTAGCAGCAATGAGCCGAGCCCAGAACCAGTTCCTCCTCCAACAGCATGGAAAACCAAGAAACCTTGCAAACCCGTGCAATTATCCGCAAGTTTCCGGATGCGATCGAGGCACAAATCCACAATTTCTTTACCAACTGTAGCATAATAAAAGCCAGAGGTGAGAATGATCTCTAAAATAATAGATCCCAGAAGCTGTGCTAAAAATATTTAGAAGATCTTACTCGTATAATGGCCTCTAGCAAAGTTGTTCGCAGCATCCTCTTTGCCGCTGATGAGCTGCTCAGGATGGAAGAGCTGACGGTAAGTACCCGTACGCACTTCATCAATCACCGTAGGTTCAAGATCCAAGAAAACAGCACGAGGAACATGTTTCCCAGCACCCGTTTCGCTGAAAAACGTGTTGAAAGCATCGTCTCCACCACCAACGGTTTTGTCGCTCGGCATTTGCCCATCAGGCTACACAAAAAGAAACCGAGTTAAGAAGATATGAACAGAACCCATCAGTCCTTTCTCATGTAAGAGCAAGATTCTAAAAGAATTATGAAACATTTGTGAGAAATATTTAAAAATTTTAATAAAACAAAATAAAAAGTCTCACCTGGATGCCATGTTCAAGGCAGTATAGCTCCCAACAGGCATTTCCAACCTGGATTCCGGCCTGGCCAATGTGGATGGAGATGCACTCTCTCATCTTCTTTGTTGTTGTTGTTGTTGTGTTAGAGAGAGAGAGAGAGAGAGAGAGAGAGAGAGAGTCAGTCGCTAAGACGTATGCAAAGACGCCTATGCGAGAGGTAATGGTGAGATGGTGACGAAGGGTTTGGTATCTGAGAATATATAACTCAGGTGAAGAGGGAGAGGTGGGAAAGTAACCGTTAGAAAAGGACAACGAATGGCGGGGGTAAGATTTTTGAATTTTGAATTGTTACTGTTATGCAGCTGGCTCCGAACGTTGCGGAATCATTGGTTAGTGGTAACAATTTGAACTTAAAATTTGAATTTAAAAGCGGGATGGGTTAATTTGTTGGGCGTTGTTAAAGAGTTGTATAGTGTAATAGACTCATTCACTTACAAGTGTGATCGGGTCAATCTCCTTATGCTTAAATGGTCAAATCATAAAAACTGCACAACTATTTATGAGCATGAAAATCGACAAATGTATAGGTTTGACCATTTTAGCATAGGGACGTTGACCTGTTCAAACTTGAGTATGAACGGGTTGGCTACCAAATACAAACTCGTTCTCTCTTAGGCTTTAGTTGATTCAGCTGGTATTATGTACCCAACCTAAACGCTACCAGTGCCAATCGGGTCAATCTCATTCTGTCCAAATGGTTAAGCCTTGTGAGCTGCACAATTACTTATAGGGTTTGATTATTTGCACCCGTTAATATTGTAAAGAATACACGGTTTACACTATAAAAAAATGTTGACTGCTTTCAATCATATTATGAAAATCGTTTTTCGTCCCAATCTTCCAAATAATTGATCATGGGATCATGGCGGAACTATCAAACGGTCAGAACTTGATTCATCATATCAAGAATCCCCAAAAGTGAATGATCATGGGTGTACCTCTCAAAAAATCACTTTTGGAATATGTGCTACATGGATTAACATGTGATCATATGATAGGTGCGCCATGATCTAAAAGATTTATTGTATTGAAGATTGGGATGAAAATCAATCTCCATCGTCTGATTCTAGGTAGTCAATAATTTTTTTATGATGGAAAACCTAGTGTGTTTCACAGGTTTAATGGGTGCAAATAACCCCACCCTTATTTATAAGCACATAAATAAGTGAAATTATGCAAATGACATTTCACTCATTTAACATATAAAATTAGGTGTGAAATTTTAAAGGTTAACAATATGGGTAGCTTTAAACGCACCCACCGAATCTTGGCGGGCACCTGCGCTAAAACTCATTAATTGCCTTAAATTAGACGATGGTGACTATTTTTCGCTCCAATCTACCATAAGGGATTTTTTAGGCTATGAACTTACTATTAGATGGTCAATTTTAGATTCCATAATGCACAAATCCCAAAAACATAGCTCTAAATTATCGTTTGAGCGTGATGTGTCATTTGATATTAGGGCAACTTTTTTGAGATATGTTCCATGTGCAATCGAAAACTAACTGTTTGATGATTTTGTCATGACCTCAAGATCCTTTGTGTGGAAGATTAGAGGGAAACACCATCTCCGTCGGCTTAGTTAAAGCCATCAATAATTTTTAGCAAGCTACCAACTAATAATTGTGAAATTTTAAAGGGTAATGGTGAGATTGACTCCAGCGTTGCCCTTGGAGCTCGACCACCAATATTTTAAAGATGGTTTTTGGGATTAGAACCTTGACCGATCCAAATATCGAGCAAAATTTTGGTTTTAGGCTTGGCCGAAACTGAAAATTTGGGTCACATAAAAATTTGGACCAAAATTTCGTTCCAAATTATCATTTTGGTGGAGACCGAAACCGATAATTTCGACCGAAATTTTGATCCTTGACCTTTACCCAACACTTCAAGCTAGAGGGCATCACCATTGGGGCAAAGGTCCAATCCCTATATTGTGCTTGGGTAATGGCCAGGTCCAATTGGGTTGAACCGGATTTTGAGTTCAACCACATCTACAGCTGTTGGAAATAGTAGAATCTTGACTGCAGATATGGTTGAACTCGAAATCAGGTCTCCCGGTTCTTGAGGCGGGTATTTGACCATCATGCCAAACCATAGTCACAAAAATTGCCAAATTCTTGAAAAATTCGCTAATAATTCATGAATTTAAGGCCACCCACCCCCCCTCCCCCCAATTAATCCTGAATTATTCAGGATTTTTTTGAAAACTCGTCTGATCACAAAAATTCGCGAATAATTCGCAAATTTTTTCTTGAATAATTCCTAAATTTTTTAAAAAATAGTGACAAACTAATTTTTTAATATTTTTTTTATAATTTTAAATCTTTTTATTTTTATTTTTTAATTTTTCTTACCAAAATTTCCTCCGAATATTTTCCCGAACATTTGTCTGATTTTTTCAAATTTTAACCTTGCCAAATTATTGCCGAACCCCGATTTGGTGACTATGTGCCAAACCCCTTAAGGTTGAACTACTTGATACAAGGTATCCAAGTCGAAGGTGCAAGGCCTGGTGTTAGGCATACAGGTCGTCTATGTTTGTATAGTATGGCAGTGGTGCTCAAGGATCAAAATTTCGGTATCAGGCATGTCTGAAGCCGGTTATTTGATAGAAAATTTAAATTTTGAACCATGGTCTTACACTCTTAGGTTTTGTTCAGGTGTTTCTTATTTTTCTCAGAAAAGCTCAGATTCTTAGACACTTAGATTCCTGACAGATTCTTAGCAGACTCAGATTCCTGACTTTTCCCATCTGCGTTCTTAAGTTACTCAGATGCCTGATAAATTCTTAGCAGACTCAAATTCCTCTGTTTTTAAGTTCCTCTAAGAAAATCCTAAAAATCGATTCAATCCGTGATTATGTTATAACCGTAGAAACGCGATCTAATCATCGATTTATATGTTGTATTCGGATTTGTTTCAAAATTTATGGGCAACCAATCGAGATAAGACTGAATATGTTTGACGGGGTCTTTTTTCGAATTTAATTTAATGGCCATTAGTTTTAAACAGTTTTTTTTTACAAGAATAAATTAAATAAGGTAGTGGGTACCTCTATTTACACAAATTAAAACTCTAAAATACCCACCTAGCAACTAGCAACACTACAACACTTCGAGATGATTTGATTAATGGGTAGGCGTGTGTTATGAGAATTTCGGTGTCAATCTATTTTTATTTTCCTTATAGTTGATGAGAGCAGCTATTTGTTCCCGTTTTTTGAGTTATGTACCTCACAATTTTTATTAGACAAGAACCATTAATTGACCTAAATCAGACGATGAAGATTATTTTTTGTTTCAATCTTCCTAACAATAGATCTTAAGATCATTGAGCTCCTATCAGACGATGGAGATTATTTATCATCTCAATCTTTCATTCAATGGATCTTGAGATTATGGGCGTACCATTAGAAGGCTATTTTTTTATTTCATGTCGTACACACCCAAAGAAGTGACCTTAAAATCAATTTTGAGAGTGCACGTGATCTTAAGGTTATTTTTTTGAGATACGTGCCATGTGAAATAAAACACTAATCATTTGATGGTACGCCTATGATCTCAAGATCTATTGTATGAGCTCCGATTGAAATGATTAATGATCTCCATCAACTGATTCATCGCATTCATTGTGTTTCAATATGGGTAAACTCAAAGATTCAGTGGTAAATTTAAAGGTTCTCTTAATAATAATATTATATTCATAATATTCAAGTTGTTGCTTTTACTTTTCCGATTGTAGTATCAATTGTTTAAGGAAGCCATCACTTGCATTCGCTTTTTAAGTGATTCCACCAAAGTTAAAAAAAGACTTTATATTTTAGGGGCATGTGATATTTAAAAATATAATTTGGGCCGTCTGATTTAAAGTTTATGATCTATAGATCCTTAGTGGATAAGATTGACACAAAATATAATCTTCAGTATGTGATTAAATATAGTCAAAGACTATTATTTGTTTCAACGATTGACAATAATAGATCATATGATAAATATCGTGTTTTGCTCCAATCTTATCCATGGATCTATAGATCATGAACTTTAAATCAGACAGCCTAGATTACGTTTTCAAATATCACATGTTCCTAAAATACAAAGTCTTTCTCTAACCTTGATGCAATCACTTAAAAACCGTGTGCTAAGTAATGGCTCGTATGTGATATAATATATAATATTCAAATTCGGTGGCCTTTATTAAAGTATGCTGCTTGTATGCTTGTACAGTTATACTTGGTATTATAATATTATATCTATTATAATATTATATATTATATAATATATATAATGATGGATATGGTGGATATATATATCGAGCCGATTAGGTCTTCCAATGGAAGACGGTGATCATCCTCCAATATTCACGTGGAGCTCCACATGGCACTCAAAATACTTTTTGGGTGCTACGTGGAGCATAGGCGAACAGTTTAGATCAATATTAAAAGAAAAAATTGAATTTTTTTTTAAAACTTGTAAGTCAAAGTTTGACTATTTTCATTGGTCCACATTTTACGATTCAAAAAATACACAGTAGAGATAAGTTTTTAATTTTTTTTTTTCAAAAATAATCTAAACAATGCACCCAAGGTCTACATGGGATTGAACAAGAGGACGGATCCATTTTCCATGTATATATACACTTTCTGACTAATAGCAAAGCACCAGAGAAGGGATGCAGCATTAGAGGGACACATAGGATAGGCGCCATAGAGATGGAAGGCTGAAATTTTAATGGAGTAAGCACTCCAAATGCGACGGTCCAACAGACCGGCCAATAGCCCCCGACGTTAGGATAGTCCGGTACTGGTCCGGTGGTCGTCCGATTAGGCAAAAAAGTATAGTGAGTTTAGAAAAACTCATCGTCATTTTCTCCAATTAGTTATGCCGAGTTGGGATCTAATGTAAACAATGGATGTGAAGTATACACACTCACCTACAATCTGAGCTCAGATTTTGAGCTATTCCGAGTAATTTGCTCCGACGACTAGCTGTCCCTTTCATTCGGAAATCACTCGGAATCACACTTCCCAACGAATTCTCTCGAACGGCAGATTGAACGAAAAAAACTTAGAATCTGCCTATAATCTGAATATAAACTCAAATTCTGAGTGAAATCTTGCTCCCAAACGAGGTCTTAGTCATCAATGAAATGCCTTAGCGGTGAGCAGGACAACCCATCTCTAACCATCTGATCAAATCACGAAATCTTTTTAATGGCTCAGTTTCTAGGTTAAATCCAATCCTCACCAGTATTCTGTAAATCGAAATAATTGAGAAGTGTCCCTCTCATATTGAATTATATTAAGGGGCACCATTAGTCTGTCAATGGCCTCTTGGAGCCCCCTGACTCGAAAACTGTCTCGGACCCGACCCAGTTCAAAAACCTTTTATTTCCTTCAATTATATATATATATATATATATATATATATATATATATATATATATAGGGAGTTAGTTCCATCCTTCAAGGTCCAGGTACAGGCACACTTGGCACCCAAAATACTGTTTGGGTGCCACATGGAGTATAATGGAGTTTAGATCAATATTAAGAAAAGAAATTAAAAAAAAACCTTTTTAAACCCACAAGTCAAAATTTGGCAGGTTTCATTGGTCCACATTTCATGGTTCAAAATTTTCAAATATTTTTTTTCAAAGATGATCAAAGCAATGTACCCGAACTCCACGTGACATCGAAACAATATTTTGAGTGCCACGTGAAACTCTACGTGGAAGCTTATATATATATATATATATATATAGGACTTGGTCAATCTAACATGACCCAATTTTTACCTAATATGACCTTTGAGTCAACCCAACAAAAAACGAAGGGCGGGTTGGATGTTGCATGCTGCCCAACCGGATCCACGGGTCAATTTTATCCCTATCCATTTGGTTAAAAAATCAGATTGCGACTAAAAGAGGCATTAGCCCAGTTGATAACCTTCCTCCATTGTGAGGGAGAAGGTCGGGGTTCAATACTCAGTCCTCTATACTATTTCTCACCTTTGTCTTTACAAGGTGTGGGTTGGATTTTATTAGTTAACCCTCACCATTGTAGTTGGTGCTCCCTCACACTGCTCCTTAACTGTCATATGTGTATGCGTGTCTGCTCCTCTATTCTCGAGACTGTCTCGGCCTAAATGACTGTAAAAAAAAAAAAGCCAGGTTGGGCGGTTTGAGTACTAGGTCGATCCGACTCGTTCGACACTCTTTAGGTCCACACGTGTCTCAAAGTCCTGTGGCACAAGTTCTCATGCCCCCAGATTTCAGGTTGGTCAGGTCAATCTACATCCACTGACCTTGGGGAAGCTCTAATCTCTATAATCATCAATTCAGTGAAAAGTCATGAAAGTATTTTTCAAAAAGTTGCGAATAATTCTGAATATTATTAAAAAAAAAGAATAAAATTTGAGTCATTCACGAAATTTTGAATAAAATCCAAATTTTGCAAATAATTAATAAATTTTGCGAAATATATGTAAATTTTACAATTTTTCCGAAATTTGATAGAAAACTATTATTTTTATTTTTATAATTTAAATATTTTCAAATTTTGACTGTATTTTTCTTAAATTTCACAAAAAGATTTTTTCAAAGCCAATTTGTTACCAAACCACGACTTCGCCACCTGTGGGCTAGAGGACTGTGGGTTAGAGGACAATGGATTCGTGCACCACCCTAGTTGCAAGGGTGGGAACCTAAGTACCAACTCTTAGGCTGTTTGGGTTAGCTCTTATAAGAGCATAAGGAACTCTTATAAGAGCAAGAGAGCAGAAGCAGCTCTTTGCCTATTCTTTGTCAGAACAGATAAAATCTACTAGAGTAGGCATATCACTTAAAACACTCCTCACCAAAGCAAATGAGGTAAGGAGTTGTGTTATCAAATGTAAAAGTAGTTCTCTATCAAAGCCAAAAAGTGAAAGAGCTCCTCTTTGCCCCAAAAGAGTTAATCCAAACGCAGCCTTAAACATAAGTTGTGAATTTGGCTCAAATTTAAACCCTCGTTGGGTCGCACACTACAGTGCAACGTAGTGTGTGACAGATCGGTGCTTCACCGAGACTTCATTGTATCCTGATGGCGAATTTGCCGATATCCCGTTGCATATATGGGGCAAATATTGTCTTAAAAACAGCGATCTAATCGCGCCTTGAAGCAATTTTCCGATCTATTTTTCGTCAAACTTTGTGTAATATACCAACAGAAACTTCAAAATTTGAGGTACAACCAAACAATTTTTGGCCTCCACAGATTCTAAGCTTTTCTTAGAAAAAGCCAAGATCCTGAGCAACTCAGATTCTCGATAAATCGATTTACTCATATTATATCCAAACAAGGCCTAAGGTTAAGTAATTATGTACCTTCTAGTTCGTAGAAGTGATGAGATAGATAGAAACCAGCGACTTCATCATCAGGGACGGAGCCAAAAACTTTTATGGGAGGGGGCCAACATATAAACTACTCAAAAAGTTTCGAAATCGTGAATTTTGTCCAAATAATAGGAGTTTTGAAATTTTCGGCGAAACTACCGAAGTTTTCATTGTACACTCGTTTTGGAAAATTTCGGCGAAATTTCTCATTATTAATTAGGCATTGATGGATATCGGTGTTGGTGTGCGATCATGCATGTTTGGGCCTTTTGGCTTAAGATAAAATTTGTATGCTCCGTATGTAAAATGAAAAACATTATAAATTTTGTCAATTTAAATGAATAGTTTGAGTCAACTTAATCAAGTTGGTTGGAACTCGCCCGAGTTACCCAACAAATTCGAAAATCTAATTTCTCTGAGTTTGCTTGAAATTCTACTAAGGCGAGTTGAGTCGGTGTAGGGCATGGTGTGGGCCATGGGAGGCCATGCTAACTAGGCTTGGAGGTGAGCTGGTGTGCCCATCTTAATAAAAAGAAGATAGTTTTTGAGTGGGGGGCCATGGCCCCTATTAGCCCCCCGGCCTTCGTTCCTGTTTATCATCATCATTATCCTCACAATCTTATCTCATCTATTTAGCATCAACTTTGCGAGTTTTATTTCTTCATTCGTTTCTAATCGGCAATAGGCTTTTTGTAACTTTGCAATTCCTTATTTTTTACTAGAAAGCGTAGCCTCTTAAATAGAGGTTAGTTTATTTAATCAGATCTGCTATATATCTCTCTTCCCTTTCTTCATTCCCTTCTCAAGACTTTCCTATATGCCCTCTCCATTGTGCTTGTAGCATTTCAATCCTTCGTGTATGGTCTACTTCTAGCTTACGATGGATATCTCTAAACTACCTCAAATGACATTCCGTTCACCCATGTAGTTTAATTAAGATGGATATGTATTTGTGATGCATATTCTACAATTTAGAAAAGTGTGCGAGGTGAGTAGAAATTTAGATTAAGGAAAATTATGTTAGGAAGTGATTTGAATCATTAGAGCTATATAGTAGATCTTGATTAAATAAACTAATTTCTATTTAAGAGAGTAATCTTTCTATTTAAAACGAAGAAAAAAAAAGTATAGATATGGTTGAGATTATAGTGATAAATTTTGTTTTCGGTAATTTTTTGGATGGGATTCTTTTGAGTACGTTTCGGATTAATTTTGATAGCTTTCGGAAAAAATTCAGGAAAGTTTTGGGGATTAAAAATATACAAAAAATATATTTAATTTTTTCTTTAAAAATTACTAAAATATATACTAAATTACTAGCATATTTAAAAAAAAAAAAAAAAATTACCGAAATTTCTGAAATTTCGCCGGAAAATACCGAAACTACCGAAATTTCCCAAAATTTTTGTTTGACCCCCTTTTCAGGGAATTTTGTCACTATGGTTGAGACTAATTTCTAATTATGTTGACAGCTGGCTATAAAAATTCAACCATATCTATGCTTACTAGGACCTCCACCTCTATGAAAATACTTGTAGTGGCATGCCTTTTCCCAAAGGGAAGTTTTGTATATGTGTGCGGTGTTGGAGAATATGTGTGGTTTTGTATGTCGGCCGATACGTATCAAATATCAACTCAGGTATCAGTATTAGCTGATACCTCAATTTTTTTTTTTTTTTTTTAAAGGTACCGATACAGTTCAGTATCAGCTGATTCGTATCGATCCTCCATGTACCGATACCCGATATCAATACCGAGTTTGACACCTTACTTGCAATGGATGGTGTTGGATTCAAGAATACCCTAGGTCTATACTTGCAGTGTTGCTAAGGACCTAAGTTCTTTGCAATCTGAAAAAAATTGAATGGCTCTCTGGAAGGTTGAGAATGCCTAGCCAACTCTTTTTTTATCAGTAATATGTAATTTTCATGAAGAAGAAAAACTACAAGCAGAAGGCAGTAGCCAAACAAGAGTTGGCCACCGAGGATCAAAGGTGGAAAAAAAACAGAAAAAAGGAAAAATATCAAAAGAAACGAGACAAAATACAGCAAGATATGACTAGCCCGTGTCTGCCCTACGAAAAATGCGCTAACCAAATGGGATGGAAGCCAGCCACGAGAGAGAAGAGCCACAGATTTCTTCCTAACCGAGTTGACTAGACACCATGGATCAAAATTTCGGCCGAAATCTTGCCGAAGTGTTTCAATTTCGGTCCCTATCGAAACCGATAACCAAAATTTTGATTATCCAATGTACTGTGGGTAAGTTTGAGTTCAAAATTTCGGTTTCGGTTATGACCGAAACCGAAACTAAATCAAAATTTTTTATCCCTATTAGACAGTGTCAATTTGGGTATCGATGTCAAAATCAATTAGCTATGAGCAGAAGCGCCAAAAATCTGTTAAGAGGGGAGACAAGGCACCGGATCTGGGACTAAACTTCAACAATTCTAACCTTAGGATCATGACCATCTAAAACCATCTAGGTTAAAGTCAACATGGGAAACAATCCATATTTAACGGAGTGATAATACACTAATTAGATGGATAGAATTTTTGACACAAAAAGATTAATAAAATTTCTATTAAAGTATTTCACAATGTAGCCTATCTTTTCTCTTTAATCTTCTTTTTTACGGTATCATTTTTAATAAAACTCTTCTATAATAAGAGTGTTTCGTTTTTCAATAATACCAACCATGGAGCTCAGGCTAGGGATGAAAATTTTGTACCAAAAATCGGAACTTGCCAAAAAGCGGGTTGATCGAACCAACCAAAAAATGGCACCGAATGGAGCAAAATAGATTTAACCAAAATCGATTCCGAATCGGTTCTGTTGGAGGGGCCGAAATCCAAAATTGTTGAGTAGGGGTGATGAAATTAACCCAAAATTGAAGGGAAAAAAAACCACCTCAACCTAAACAAAAAAAATCGTTTCGTTTTGGTTTCGATGTTTTTGAAAATTCGGTTAACTGAAATCGCTACCCTTTTTTTCGCTTCATTTTAGACTGGACGGAACCAAAAATCCGAAAACCGAAAAATTAGTTTATCGGGCACAACCAAATAATACAAATGTCACGATCTCACTCGTGGATCAACTCACGTGCCAATAGTCAACACACACTGGCATCGTTTCAATTAGAGGGGACAATTTGATGCTTCTGTCTTACAAAACTTGGATTTTTTCAATTTAATTATAACAGAGCAGCAACACGTGGCAAATTTATCTCCTTTTCCGTGCGATGTTGACATGTCACCTGACACGTAGGACTTGCTTTGTGATCACGTGATTGGTTGGCCGTACTCCCTTAAATGTATCTATCTATGTTAAAAGGTGAATTTGGTCACCTCACAAGATGTTTGGATAGGAAACAAAGTTGAAGAATTGGTATATGCAATATGGCTTTAAATATCGGCCATTTCGACCGATATATATATCGGATTTGTCCCCATCCAATACAATATACTCCCCAGATTTGATATGAGTCAAAATATGAACCAGACAAAATACCCAAAATACTTTTGTGACAATTTTTATTTTTTAGAATTTGTATTTTTTTAATATTTCAAACATAAGAAAAGGTCCTTTAATATATGCCGGTTTGGCCTATATGTATTCAATATATTCGATACATATTAGCTTGGGACCCACGGATATGCCCATATACATATATAGGCATTTAAATCATAGTATCAAACTTCATGTCTAAATGGGGTATCTGCCCATATAGATATATATATATAGGTCTTTAAATCATAGTATGAAACTCGATATCTATAGCGGGCATCGGACTGATTATTGGATACATATAGGTGAGATCAAAATTAATTTTTTTCTTTAGAAAAGAAAATAAAAATATTGTAATACCAGTCGACATTGATAATTATATTGATAGTTTGATACCAACACGATACCTGTATTTGAGTGGTATTAAAATCGATTTCTAATAAAACTAAACCGATATGATTATCCAATATGTGCTGATATTGACCGATTTTTTATACAGTAGGTATACGGTTACCAACTCGTTGGCACTTTATTTTAGAAAATATTCAAGGTGATGAGCGACCGTTCTACTGTTGACCTACTAAGGAACAATGAAAAATATTATACCGTTTAAATGACTTGGATTTTTTAAAATTTTATGCCATAATGACAATAGATGATCTAAATGGGACGGTGAGGATTTATCCTAGGCGAAATGGGAGGAGAGTCGATGCCTGATTCATTATATATTATGTAAAGTTTGTATTATGGCAACGAGCCATTAATATGTATAACGTTTTAGCCAACACATGTGCCAATAATAAGTTGCTAATTAACCTAATTGGAGTGATCAAATATGGGCACCACATGGCCCATTCCGGAATCCGTGATGGCAAGCAATAGAACTTTGTTTAAGGTCCTTATAGGAGTCAACCTCTTAACAAAATACTGTGGTGGGCCACGGGTCGAATAGGGCCAAAGTCATGGGTCGATTCTCTTTAGCCCTAAATGTAGAATAAATATAATGTTGGATGAAGCACCACTAAGACAAATTTGGCCCTAATCGGCTTCTCACCACACAATTGGCTTTTTTGCATCTGGCTATTTCATTTAACCGATTACAAGGTTAGTGAAAAATTTAGGGTTTTTTATAAAATAGTGCTCGTGCCAATTTTTAATCAGTGTTTTTATTTCTTCTGAAACAACGCCCTACATATTTGAAACAGATAATTATACATATTAACTCATATAGAGCACTGATCATTTTTAATAAATAATTATAATGTTGCTTTTGTCAACAAACTCTCATTTTATTTACTTTTATTTATTAGGCATTCGACACGTGCATAGAGAATACATATGAATACGGGCTTATATTAGCTCGTATGGGTTGTATTTTCATAATAAAAAGAAATTTGACCCTTTTTGCAATAAAAATATAAATGGGGCACATTTTCATACTTTCCTCTAAATTTTAATCATACAGTCCAAAAATCTACAATAGGAGGCAATGATGTACTATATTTTTATGGTAGAGGTCATAGTGACGAACTTCAAAGAGCGAAAATTGATAAAAAAATTACAAATTATGAATAGTTTGAAATAAAAGTGGAAAAAATCAGAAGTTAGAAAAACTATAAAATTTATAAGACGGGAAAAAGGGTATTTAAAAGTATATATATATATATATATTTGTGTGAAAACGACACATTCACCCTCTCTCAAGTAGAGATGCAAATGGATCGCGTCCGGATCCAAACTCCCATCAGATTGGATTCGGGTCATTGGTTCTCGACTCGAACCCAGCCTGACTTGTTCCCATCCGGACCGGACTCGAACCCAACCTGACTTGTTCCCATCTGGATTGGATTATTTGCGAACCATTTAAAAATATTGAGAATAATTCTCAAATTTTTCAAAAAATTGTGATTTTAAATTTTTTTCAAGAAAATTTATACTTTTAAATCTTTTTTTTTTCTCTCCCATATTTCCCAGAACTTGCCAAGTTTTTCTGAATTTTAACCTCACTAAATTTTCGCGGAACCCCGACTTGGTGACTATGGCGATAAGTAGCCCATATGCAATTCATGATTTATGTAACTATTCTAGTTTGTTTATTTTATACCCAAGAAGAAGCCTTGATATATTTTAGATTGGTGTTACCACGTGCTACAATAATTGACTGATTCAGATCAGATGATGGAAATCACTTTTTCGTCCCAAATTTTCATCATGGGCTTACCATCAGTTAGTCATATGCCGCCTTGTGGCATACATCCAAAAAGTGAACATGAATCATATTTGATGGTCCACATGATCACATACATTTTTTAGGATGTGTCACGTGGAATCAACATTTGACCCTCTGATGGTAGGTCACGATCTCAAGATCTATTCCGTGGAAGTTTAATACGGAAAATGAACTCATCGTGGAGATGGAACTCACCCAAAAGAATGCTGGGAAGAGAATTATAAGCATCCGATCAGTGCACTTTTACCTCTATTCATAAACCATTTTCCAGATTTCAAGGGTTTTCTAGGATTATCTAAGATGATCGTGTGGCCCACAATGACAATAAAGAAATTTAATGAGAGGCTGTCTTGGTAGATCCAGACCCGACCCATCCAGACCAACTCATTACTTCTGTAGTAATGGGTCAAGCCCAAGTCCACAGTAGACTAATCTAAGCGCTTTGATAAGGTACCATTAGGGTTGCCATCAGGTCAGGTCGAGGCGATACCCGACCTGACCTGATATTTTATTGGGTCAAGCACATAAACTTAACCCGTCGGATTGGGTCAAACTTTACCCGACCTTCAGGTCGAGTCCGGTCGGATCGACTAAGAGGACGGGTTTACCCGACCCAATATTTTATATATATAAACAATGAAAAAATAGGAGGTCTTTCTTGGGTTGGGTCGAGTGCACTATCGGGTCAGGTTGGGTCCGGCATATAATATTTTCCCCTTGGGTAGCCAAAATTTTGACCGGACCTGACCCAACCCATTGCCCTAGATACCATATAAGAATTTGTGTTTAATGACCCAAGGTCATTGCAAACTCATCCTCGTCAGCTGTGGAACTATGTTTTGTTAAGTCCATGCCTCTCTCAAGGTCCATATACTTCACAACTGACCAGACTGGCTCATCGGCTGCAATGGCCCACTGGCTCATTATATACAAATTCATAAGGGTCTCAATGGGCCGGTTCGGGCTTTATATGAACTGATTCATAATCAGGCTTTTGCAATTGGTTCATATCTGGCCCAACTTATTAACTGGGTTGGGTTAGCCCATTTATGAATCAGCTTACTTACTTAGTCCATAGCAAGTCCATGGCGGGCCAGCCGGGCCTATTTGATGGAAGGGGTCTTATTTGACAGGGCCGGATCGAGCTTAAACATGCCACTTTATATCAGGCCATAGGAACTAGCTCTAACCCGACTTGACTTTAAGTCGGGCCGGCTCATTTATGTATAGGGCTTAATAACTTTAGCCCATGCTAGGCCCATGGAGGGCTAGGTCAGGCTTAGCCCGACCAACTTAGGACCCAACACTTCTAGATATAAATAGATGTTTTGAGACCTGTAGCCAAGGATTAAAATGTCGGATTTCGTTTCAGTTTTGGGCATCACCGAAACCAAAACCGAAATCCGAAATTTTCAAATTTTTGCCAAAATTTTGATCCATGCATATAGACCTATCGCACATTATCCTTACTATACTATACTATATAAAAGTACCAATATTTCTGTCATATTTTCGTTCTTAAAATACCCCTAACACAGATTCTAAAAATCTGCTAATTTAGCGCACTGATGTCGTTTCTCAACCAGTTCTTATAGTACGGAACCTCTCATCATAGGTCAGATCTCAGTCCAGGTGGCATCCCTCCCAATCGGTCGATTTATGGCGGTGGTGCTCCTGACCACCAAGTTCAAGCTGCCCGGATTTGGTGACCGGCAGTTTTCATTAAACCCAGGTTCGTTCAACTTGAAGGAGCACGTGCTCATCACAATATTCGCCAATGCGGGTTGCGCCTTTGGTAACGGATCGGCTTATGCTGTGGGGATCGTTAACATTATTAAAGCCTTTTATAAGAGGAATATTTCTTTCTTGGCTGCCTGGATCCTTATTGTTACCACCCAGGTTTATATATATATATAATTTTTATTTTATTTTATTTTTTTCTTTCTCTAATTCTCTGTTTTTTTTTTTATAATATTCTTTCTCTAATTTTCTATTTTTGTTGTTTAAGTTTTGCTAAGGTTTTACTTTTTTATTTATGTTATTTGCTTAATTTTTTGGTTCGGTTCATATTCTGTGTGTGCTTCACACGGAATAAGTTTTCTCGTGTATTTCTAAGTTTGAATTGGTTCTTTCGTGATTTCTCGATGGGGTTGTGCTAACGTGCGCCGGCTTTTAGTTTTATTTATAAGGAGCCATTACTTCGCTTTTTAAGTGATTAGAGGTTAAAAGAGATATGTATTTTAGGGGTAATTTGAGATGTGAAAATGTAATCTAGGTCGTCTAATGTAAATTTCATGATCTATAGATACTCAGTGAATAAGATTGGCATGAAATATAATTTTTATCATGTGATTAAATATAGTCAAAGGCTATTATTTGATTCAACGATCGACAATAATAGGCCATATGATTTGCTCCAATCTTATCCATTAAGGATTTATAGATCGTTCATTTAAAAAAAAAATATCTATAAATCATTAACTTTAAATCAGACGGTCTAGATTGCATTTTCACATGTCCCTAAAATACAGTCTTTGGTGCAATCACTTAAAAAGCAATTGCAAGTAATGACTCCCTTTTTTCAAGGGGTCTTTTTTTTCCGTTTAATTTTGAGGGCTGATACGGGAACACTACTTTTTCTTCGTACACATCATGAAAGAAAAAAAATTGGTGTGCTCTTAAAAAAGTTTATTTTATTTATTGGTACAATTTAAGTGCACCCAAACATTCAGGGAGCATACACCACACGTAACACTTTACATATATGTATATTTAATTTTTCTTGATGGGGATTGCTCTTTGGAGGGTAGGTGAATTTCAGCAAAGTCTGGAAGATGTTTGCCTGATTTTATATATTGCTTTTATTTGGTATTGATGGGTCATGTGATTGGTGGCATTTATTTTGAAGGAGCAAAATATTTGGCTTAGGAATTTCAAGAATTTTGGTCAAATGATCAGTAAGATTTTGTTTACAGGCTTCTAATTAGACTTAAACTCTAATTTAAGACTCCCTTTAAAGAGTTAAACTCTAATTTAAGACTTTTAAAATAGTCTTTGAGATGTACGAAGTGGCTGGTCACTGTCTAGATGAGACTGTCAAAACTTCTCAGGCAGAGTAATCAAAACATCCGATTAGGGCACTTTTGTTCATATGATGTGGACCTTTATTTGAAAATGCTTTAACCACCCATTTATAGACTCCTTCCCTATCAGATGGTGGAGATATTCCAAAGGTGCATCCCAATTGGTGAAAGGGTTAGTGAGATATAGAATAATCCAATAAGTAATTAAAATTAGACGGTGACAGATTAGCCCATTTGCTCTAGCAAATGGGTTAATCGATGGTCTTAGATGCATTTAAGTGTTAATTTAGTATAGGGACAATGGCTCCCCACTGACATTTAAACACCTAATGGTGTGTAAATGATCTTACACTATTAAATTAGACTTCTTATTTCACACCATCGAAGTGTGATCTATTATTATGCCATGTGGCACACATCTATGATCAGTCTAAATTGCCCCAACCCAATGAAACATGCTGATAAGTGGATGTGAACAATCTGATTGATAAACTTTAATATCAGCCATTAAAACTAAAAATAACTATTGATATTGTCATCCAAAGATTGGAAGGTTAAAATCTACCTAAAACACCAGTTTTGAACTTTGCATTTCAATCAATGATCTATCACTTTGACAGTTCAGATCACCCACATCTAAAATCATTGATGTTGTAAGATCATTGAAACAATCGGTCCCTATATTATAAGTCAATGGTCCCTATATTATAAGTCAAGAAAAATGTAATATAAGAGAGGGACAGAGGATGACCCCAACTTTTGGGTGTCAAAATAAGAGTTGAAAATTAGAAGCATCTTAGAAGAAGTCCAGCTTCAGGGTGATAATGTGGGATAGTCATCAGTTTCGTGTCTCGGCTCAACGTTACATCATTATCATGTCTCGGGTCCAGTTACAGCTGTTGCACTTGCACCGGCATCTCTGACCTTTTTACGGATTTGTGCCACGTGGAATCAAAACTTGACTGTCAGATGGAATGCTCATAGTCTCAAGATCCACTTTCTAGAATGTTGGGGGACAAACAATTTGCATCATATGATTCCAATAAGTCAATGGGTTTCAAGGAATTTTTTATATAGGCACTTTAAGTAAACATACAGAGCTACCTGCATAGGTCCCATAAATATCAAACTTTCTTTTAAATTAGGAGTAATGGCATAATTTTCCGGTGCAAGTAATTACTCCCCGTATTTTTTATAGGTACCTCTGTCTTTGCCTACGTCTAAAGACAATTCAAATCCATTGACTGCTGAAAGTCCCAAGATGAAGATCGTTTTTCACCCCAATAAATCGTAAAAATATTGTCGGAAGTCACATGACACACCACGCACAAACGTGATTGTAGGACCACATGACACACCACGCACAAACGTGATTGTAGGACCTCTTTTTGGGATCTGTGTCACGCAGAATAAGAAACTAGCCATCCGAGGGTAAGATCGTGGTCTCAAGATCTACTCTACAATCTCCATCACCTAATTTCAAGCAATCATGGATTTGAATGGGGTGCAATCACCATTATATTATTTTAAGCTACTATTTCGGTTTTCTCATCCTGCCTCGCTAATAAATTCTCGATTTTTTCCCAAAAAAATCGAAACGGGTCCAGAATATGTTCAGTATTTTCGGGTTTATTTAGACCAGTTTGATTCGCCGATTTTCAGGTCGGATTCGGGTTTCAGGTCAAAACTTGGACCCTTATGTATGGATGGATATTACTATTCATCTTTTTAATAATAATTAATAAATAAGTAGGGTATGAAAATTTGAAGCATATTGATTTAGTTATATTAGTTATTATAAAATTAAAGGAAAAATTAACAATTAAGAAAAATTTATTACACATATATAATTAGTATATCATCGAATTAATCGAATGTGATAAAATAGAAACATATATCTATAGTAAAATATAAATGTTTAAATATAGTAAATAGATATAACTGCATATTATTATGCATAAATAAAAATATAGTATTTACTGTAAATGGGAAAATAAAGAAAAAATAAGAAACTACTGAAATCAAATAATTTTGATAATTTAATTGGATATGAGATTGGATTTGTTACTTCGCCAATCCAATTTTTTATTGATTTTATTGTCTTCATCAGTCAAAACTAATATTCTGACTTGTGTACTATTGAGTAAGACAAATTTTAATTAAAATTTTGATATTATAAAAGAATAAGTCCTACAAAATACTCGAATCAATATAATATTTAACAATAATTGTTAGTAATTTTTTAGTGGTTGACTGGTAATATATGATTATGTTTTTATATAATCAGTCAATTTTAACTCATAATTAAAATTATCTTTAATCAAAAATTTTATTTTATAGTGTCCACGTGCAATGCACGTGCGATTTTACTAATATTTTTAAAAGCATGAACTATTTTTGTTGAAGTTTAGAACTATTTTAGTTGAAGTTTAGTCCCCGTATTGGGTATTTATAGTTTTGTCTCTCCTCTAATATGATTCAGGTCCCTTCGCTCAATGCACTCATTGCTAATTGGTTTTGATATGAAAACCAAAATTTATCAACCATCAATGCTTAGGGATGGAAAAGCTTACTCGTGGAGATAAAAGGAGGGAAGGAACATGGATCGATCATGTGATAGATGTACGTAGGAAAACATTTAGTAGCTCAAGGTGATCACCAGCCACAACATTTCCCTTAAAGATCAAGTGACGATACGTAATTGATCAATGGTTTAGATTATTATGGGACCCAACAAGTGTGCAAATGGCCCGTTTAAGTTGAAATATTCGGGGATTGTTGCAACCAAGGTATATATAAAAAATCGGCCGATACTAGTACGCATCGGCGATACGGCTCGATTTTTCAGCAAATTGACACATATCGGTAAGATACATATCGGTATCCTAACTCGGGTATCTAATACTATATCGGTCGATACATAGACTTTTCCTTTTTTTTAAATAAAATAAAATAAATAGGCCGATGCGTATCAGTATCGGCCGATACGTAGACTTTTCCTTTTAAAAAAATAAATAAATAGGCCAATATGTATCAGTATCGGCCGATATGAATCCGCCGAGTTGTATCGGTCTTGGGCAAACTAATACCCGAGCCCGATACCGATTTTGATACCTTGGTTGCAGAAGTCCGAAGCATAATGCTCTCCCAAAGTCGTGATCGGTTTCTTAAGGGTGCCATCAACAAATCCGAAATTGTTCTTAGATTCAGCGCTATCATCATTGCCCTCAGGGACTGCCCCTCGACGATCAGATGGACGCAAATAATATGGTAAAGCAACATCATTTGCCAACCTTGAGATACTAGGAGCCCTTATCCTCCATTTGAAAAAAAAATACGAAAAAAGATGAGAGGACCGAAAAAAAAGAAAACAAGAGATTAATTGTTTAAGAAGCATAAGATTAATGTAGAATTTTATGGGCCTTAACTCAATCTCACAAAACCGATTTATAATGTGAGGTTTGCCCAATATATAAAGAGCCCAAAAAGGGCCTACCCACAAACGATGTGGGATAATTCCAACAGTTAAAAGCACCTGAGCTCCACGTGCTCTGGGTCTGAGACCATGAAAAGAATAAGAGAATGAGAAAAAAACAACGGAAGCCGGGTTGGCGTTGTGGCCACAACAAAGAAGCAGAGGTTCTGAGTTCGACTCTCAACCCTTGTTGGCCACTCAGCAAGACTTATCCCTATTGACTGATACGTGTGATGTGGGAAGGTCAAGAGGAACACTGGTGTCTTGTGTTGGTTCTCTTTGAAATAGAGGTAAGATACAATTTTGAGCATTCAACCTCAAGATTTATGGAAGAGAAACTTTGTTGTATAAGGAATGTTAACAACTTGGAATCCTCTAGATTCAGTTGATCCATGTGTGGCCAGTTGAAGATCAAAAATGAGATCAAGATCCAAAGCTATTGAATAGAGCCAGCTAATTAATTGTAATACTGCTGTAATTTTGAAAATGAATGTGTAACCCATTCAATGTTGACTCAGATGATGGAGATGGATCTCGACATCATTAGTATACCATGGTCAGTTTTTGAGTTCATGTGACACACATGAACTCAAAAACTATCGTCGCAGTCAGACACTATCGTCTTAGGCAAATCATTGTTTTTTGATCCCATTTATCTTCTTTCGATTCTTTCGGTTCCTAATTATGTGGTTGAAGCTATTGAGAAGACATTTACTAATTTCTTCTGGGGTTCTCCAATGATAAGAATAAAGTTCATTGGACGGATTGGGATCATATCTCTAGGCCAGTTGTGGAAGGAGGTATGGGCATTCATAAAATGAAGGACATCCATAAGATAGGAATATCTAAACTTTGTTGTAAACTTATCAATAGGGAAGGAATGCGGGTGTAACTTGTTTACAAAAAAATATTGTTCCAAAACAGGCTTATGGAATTGCCCCCAAAAAAAAAGGGATTTGAAAATTTGGTCAACTATGTGGCCTATGATCCAATTCACTATGCAAAGCTCCTCGGCCTGGTGTATTGAAAATGATCGAAAACAATGCTTCTACAAGACCCGTGGTGCTCTTCTGATCCCCTCAGAACATTGGTGCCACAAAACATCCCCTTGGACGGTTGGCAAACTATTAAAAGTTGCACCATTGATGGAAATTGGAACATCGATGAAGTTGTCAGAATAGTTGGGGTGTCCGTGAGCACCACCATTATCAATAGCAAATCCTGGATCGATGGTGAAGGCAAAATTTTCTGGCAGCTCACTCCCAATGGCCAATTCATTTCACCCTCCGCTTGGAACTCTTTAAGAGCCCACCATGACACTAGTCTGATTTGGAAAGATTTGTGGAGGTGTCTCATCCCAACGAAAATGAAGGTTTTTAATTCGAAAGTCCTCCATTCTGCAGTGTTTGTGGACTCCATGATCAAGACTCGCAAAGTTCCCATTGCCTCCAAATGCAATCTATGCCTTAGGAATGAGGAAACTCTTTAGCATCTTTTCCTCCATTGCCCTCTTACTGCTAAAGTGTGGGACCACTTTACAAATATTTTTCAAATCACTAATTTTGGTACCAACATCTTCCTTCAAGTTAAATATTAGCTAAACTTTCAGAAGAAAAATCAAGTAGAGAACATTAGATGTATGCTTCCACGGATTATCCTTTGGTGTGTTTGCAAGCCCATAATAGAGCTAGATTTGAGGAGATTAAAGCTTCTGTTGAAGATTTGATCCGCTCTGCAACTCAATGGATGCACGACATGGATGGTATCAGTTTGACAACCATGACTAATTCCACCTCTTTGGAGCACATTTTATATAGTTTTGGCTTATCTCGTCGGCCCCTGATCAAACCAAAATTTACTTGGACTAAATGGACTCCTCCAGATCAAGGATACAAGTTCAATGTCGACGGCTTTAGTTCTAGCGATTCATCCAATAGCACTAGGGGGGGGGGGGATCATTCGTGGTGCATCTGGTGAATTTTCTTGCGCCTTTACAAACTACTATGGAATTGGTACCAATAACGTAGCCGAAGCGAAAGCTCCTTTGGATGGAATAAGAATGGCGAGCAACGTGGGTCTCTTTCCTCTCTATATTGAGTCTGATTCAAAGCTTTTGGTGAACAATTTTTCTGGTAACAGTTATCCTTGGAGAATTGAACCTATCATCAGAGAGTGTCGGTCTCTCCTATCTTTCTCATGGTCGACCAATCATATTTTTAGAGAAGCGAATAGAGTCGAGGACTCTCCCGCTGGTTTTGCAAATGTCAACTTGAATTCTACGATTTTTATGACTTCAAGGGTTTGTCCTCTTCCTACCCACTCGTGCCTCCATGATGACACACCTGGTCTTCCTACTATTGTTATTCGTTTGTAATTTGGCCTTGATATTTGGGTGTTCTTTTGTCTTTGTTTGAGGGGATGATGGCTTTGCCGAATCTCTCTTAGGTTAGGTTTTTTTGTTCTTATTGTATCTTTTCTTTTATTTTAATACAATTGCTCAATTAGCAAAAAAAAAATGTGACACACATTTCAAAAGGTGACCTGAAAATCAGGTTTGAGCGTTATGTTTACCACAACTATTTTTTTCTTTTTCACTCTTTCTAAATGTGTGACACTTGAAATCAAAACTGAGTACTGATTATACTCCCATGAGCTCAAGATCTATTGTGGAAATTGGCATGAAAAGTGATCTCCAATATCTAATTCGAAGCCTTATTTAAAAAAAGAAAATTTTAATTCAAAGCATTTAATGGCCTGTTTGGTATAAGTACCTTATATTTGATGGGTGCAAATAAAGGTATCCTATTAGAAATCCTAATAATAAATGTTTTAATAAGTATCTAGATAGATAAATGCTTTAATAAGATATTAAGAGATTGTTGATTCAATAAGATACTAAAAGATTGTTGACAAGCAAAAGGTTTCACTCAAAGTCAATGAAGTATTAAAAGATTGTTGACAAACAAAAGGTTTTACTCAAAGTCGCATCTACATATTAGTGTGCCACTTGGACATCCCAATTAGTTGAAAAACAGGTATGCCAAGGTGTATAAGGAGCATGGATCAAATGTTTCGATTTTGGCAAACGGGAATCCATATTTTCGGATTTTAAATGTACTTGGTGAACAATTTCGGTCGAAATTTAAAATTTTGGCCAAAATTTCGGTTCAAAATTTCAGTTTCGGTCATGACTGAAACCGAAACGAAACCCGGTTTTTATATCCTTGACAACGAGAGATGAATCAACCATGAATGATACACAAACAATACCATCTTATAATTTACAAATCACTTTTTAGCTCTATTTGACATCGTTGCAATGTGAATTTTTGTGTGGAATTGAAATTTCAATTCCACGTAATTTGTTTGATCAGAATTTAAAGGTGTGGAAGTTAATTGATGTGGGACCTGTGGTTGAAATTTATTTTCACGCACCATTTTCATTGTAGTTAATATTGTATGCTATGTATAAATCGGCTGTAATGCCAATTCAATGGGCAAACTAGTCATTGCGGAATAATTGAAATGGAATATTTTAAAATTCAAATTTTCATTTATTTGCATGTGTCAAAAATACCTATTTTCAATTCCACACGAATTTAATTCCAAAAAAATCTAATAAAACAAAGGGATATCACTTCTAGAGAAGTCATTTCCTACTCAACATAAACAAACATGAGAAGTGCCATTTTTAAGGTTCAAAGAAGTGAGCATGAAATTATTATTTCACTTCCAAGAGCTGAATTCCAAGTTATCAATATTAGCCTTAAAAGAAAAGCAGCCAAAAACATATGAAAGATTAGAGGCATAAAAAAGAGTTGCTTTAGGGTAACCAACTTATTTATAATCAGAGATAAATGGGTCATGGATTTTGGTCATGTAAGACTATTTTTCATCAAATGTACGAACGTGAAGCTGTGGTGGGCAACTGACCCTATTGAAAAAGAATTTTCATCATGTGATTTAAGGCGATCAAATACCTTTGAAATGAACAACTAAAATATGTTTAAAGATTTGCTTGGAGTTGTTCATTTTAAAAGTATTTGAACCAAGGTATCTAACTCGTGATCGGCATCGAGAATCGCTGGAGGACTGATACGTATCGGCCGATAAGAAAAAAAAATTCCAAAGGTGAAACAACTTAAGAAAAATAAAAATAAAAAAACAAATAAAAATCCAATCAAGGGAGTATTGGCCAATACCTGATACGCGTATCGATCGATACAGGCCTGTATCCCCCAATACCAAACACCCTATACGACCCTGATATTGGTATCGGGGTGCATCGGTATCAGTTTTCAATACGTATCAGTATAGCCAAGTTTTGATACCATGGAACTTTGAATATTTTGAATTATCAAACGATAGAGATGTATTTATTTTTTCTTTTATCTGTAAGCTGGGCTCAAACTTACAACCTTTAGTTTGTAAATTTTCAACCTTTCATTGTGCTTCAGGCTCAAGCCTAAATGACAGAAATGCTTTTGGAATCAACACTCCATGAAAATGAGTGCCAAGCGTCCAAAATTGACACTATGGTTTAAGTCAAATCCTGCAATATGAAAGGATAATTAAGGCCTATGTCAAATCATAAATTAAGATTAACTATGATTTAAGTCAAATCATGCAATGTGTAAGGATAATTATTTGGCCAAATTCCTTAATTACTAATATATATGTAGAAACTTGACACCAATCTTATCGACAAGGTTTCTACTGTAATATTATTAGTAGTTGGAATGAAAGAAGAGAATAGACGTGATTGGATTGAGCATCTAATCCCTAGATTGACCACCCTATCCCCAATATATGAAAACCTAAACTAGTATAATGATTAAGAAAATCCTTTCCATCCAGAGAATTTAAACAATAAAATAAATAAATAAATGAAACAAAATAAAATAAAAATCTAAAATATAAAGTATAAACTATATATTTTCACATTTTAAACCATTTTTTTTATGATATAGGATTTCCCCATATGCACTTGGACTAATCCTTACGGGTGTAGAGCCCACTCTAGTCATAATTATTTCACGATTTACTTATACCCATGCTACACCCGATTTACAAAAGGGGAGTCATTTCGAACTTGTGATTGGGGAGGTGATTGAATTAGGTTGGCCTGATACGAGACTTGACCCGACCAGATATTTTACCAGGTCGGGTACAAAAGCATGACCCATCAAGTCGGGTCGGGTCGACCAAGAAGTCTTGTCAGGTCAGGTTTTTTACCGGATCAGGTCTAGTTTTCAAGCAGGGTATCAGGTCAGGTTTCCGGGTCGAGAATCGGGTCAAGTTAAGTTTTCGGGTCGGGTCAGGTCAGCTTAGGTGAACCATCAAGTCGAGTTCGCTTGGATTAGGTACATCATCGGGCTGGGTCGGGTTGGTCATTTCCGATTTTTTTTTGGACAGCCAAAATTTTGACCCGACCCATTGACAGGTCAACTTGTGACCTTAGGGGTGCAAACCCAAGCCGCCAGCCCCTTGCAGCAACCCCTTGGCACATTCCTGACAGATTGAAACACTATTTTTTAGGTCTACTGTTATCCATCTAACTTTAACATATTTCAACTAATATATTCAAGGTGTTAAACTCGGTATCAATTGGTATCGGTATCGGGCCATGGAGGACCGATACGAATCGGCCGATACCAACACTATAAAAAAAAAAGACTATTAGAGGCAGTCATAAGGTGTCGCTATTAACAAAAAATTGTTGCTAATACCCTTACTGGACGCTAATAGTATTAATAGTTTTTTTCGCTAATAGCAACACTTTTTGGCTGCAAAAAACTGCAGCTAACTAATCTTATTTTTTGTAGTGCAAGTTGTATCAATGCCTTTTAAAAAAAAATTAAAATTAAAAAAATAGAGGTATCGGCCGATACTCAATACGTATCGGCCGATATCCGATACCCCAATTGATACATATCGGCACTGATACGTATCGATTTGCCGAAAAATCGATACGTATCGGTATCGGCCTATATTTAATACCATGAGTATACTAACCACTAACAGCTTTAAAGGTTTATGAATCCTTTAAGAAATTATTTTACAATTACATATAAGGTGTATAACTGCTGCTATACGCATAAATCTTAAGTCATTAACATTTATTTAAAATAATTGATTAATAGATTATAGCTCTACCATATTTGATTAGAGGGCGAAATGGGCATCACCAACAATAGTAGGAAGTCGCGTTTAGATGTGATTTTGATAACCCATCATGTAATGAGTTGACATTCATGTTTGTCAAGACTCCTAAAAAAAATGTGAGAGTTCCAATTTTGATGGAATTATGTCACCAATAGGTGATCTATTCAAGGCAAGGATCAAAATTTCGGCCAAAATAACTAAAATTTCGGTCCAAAATTATGGGTATTTTATATGTAAATCAAAATTTCGGTCAAAATTTCGGATTTCGGTTTCAATCCCCACTGAAACCGAAATAAAATCAGGAATTTTGATCCTTGATTCAAGGAAATGAGGAGAGTCATTCCCTTCCAATGGTTTTTCATCATCACCACATCTAGTTACGGTCGACATTATGATGCTTATTTCTCCACTCATTTTTTATCAATGCTAAGCTCTTCGTATATTTCAAATCCTTTATATCTCTTCTAATGGCTTTCCTCCTACTCTTCACTAGTTTTCATCTTCTTCTATTTCCTTGTGCTTGTAAATTTATTTTTTTGATAAATAAGCAAAATTATATAGAGAAAAAAACAAAAATCCAATGAGCTAAGCTATATGAATTTCGGCAATGCCATCACCCATAGCCCAGCACCCCAACAACAAAAGCAAAAAGATCTTATGTTCGAAGGTAAGGAACCTCCATAGCATCAAGCCTAATGATTCCTCTACAAAAGTATGGAAGGTATGAAAGGTGAGAATAAGTAATGCTATATAATAAGTTTTGACTTTTGATCAAGCTTTGACTACTGAAACATAATAATAAGTTGTAAGTTAGTAATATATTACTAAATTTAAGGGTCAAACTTTGACTCTTAATTAAATTTTTTTTTTTTTAAACTTTGACTCCTATGAATTGATGGCAAAAAAAGTTTACTTCCATATATATATATTTTTTATAAGACTTTCATGTTGATTTATAATATGATACTAGATTCTCAATTTTATTTGTCACTAGTATGACTTTTAGTCAAATTTTGATTATTACACAAAATTTAATTTTAGTGAAACTCGAAACCTTCTGTATCAGTACGATTTTTCTTGTTCAAAGTTTGATTTTTTGTCAAAGTTCGATTTTCTATAAAAAGTCATAAATTTTAATTAGTGGAATATTATAATTAAAAATATCTATCATTTTTTTAATTTGTAACTTTAAAATACATTGTCTCATTTTTATTAGTCAAAGTTTGACTTTAAAGCCAAATTTTAACTTTTGTCAAAATTTGAGAAGTGTATCTTGATAGCAGATAACAATTATTACTGTGTTATTTTTATTTTGGTAATGCAAAATTCGTGTCAGTCAAAGTTTTATATTTGGTCAAACTTTAACTTTGTAAGACAATTTAATTTTTTAAAACATTTGTATCCCCAATGAGGTTATCATTTTATTAAGGGTTTTTTGCAAATACCCCCTTGAGTTATGTTGATATTACAAATAATCCCCCCAGTTATAGCTATTTGCTTTAAACCCCCTGAGTTAGCATTTTGGTGTTTATAAAACACCCTCTTTAACGGATGTTACTTTAAATGATTAACCAGCCGTTAAAGAATAGCCTAAATACCATATTTATCCTTTTTAAATTAAATTACTAAATTGCGACCCTCTACACGTAGTAAGAGTAATTTTAAATCCACCCCTCCACTTACAAAAAAGAATAGTTTTAAATCCACCCACCAAATATTTGAGTTCACCCACGCTGAAAAACATTGACTGCATTGAATTGGACGATGGAGATCGTTTATCGTCTCAACCTTTTACACGATGGATCTTGAGATCACGGTGGCACTATTAGACGGTTGACTGCATTGAATCGGACGATGGAGATCATTTATCGTCCCAACCTTTCACACGATGTATCTTGAGATCATGGTGGCACCATCAAACAGTTAACTGCATTGAATTGGACGATGGAAGTCGTTTATCGTCCCAACCATTCACACGATGGATCTTGAGATCATGGTGGCACCATCAGACGGTTGATTGCACTGAATCGGATGATGGAGATTGTTTATCGTTCCAACCTTTCACACGATGGATCTTGAGATCATGGTGGCACCATCAAATGGTTGATTTTTTATTTCATGTGATACACACCCAAAAAAATGACCTTAAAATTAATTTTAACCGTATATGTGATGTTAAGGTCACTTTTCTGAGATGCGTGCCACGAAATAAAACATTGATTGTCTAATGGTATACCTAAACGATCTCCATCATCTTATTCAATGCAATCAATGTGTTTTAGCGTGGGTGAACTCAAAGATTCGGTGGATGGAAGCAGACGCAGTTAGGCAATCCAATTCCTAAAAATGGGTCTTGAATCATATAGGAAATTGGAGGGACGAGTATTTTGAGTGGAACGCATAGATTGAAAGTTTTCTTTTCAAGAATAATTGCATCGTTTGCCACAAATCCTTCATTGGTTGAGTATTCGTCCAAACGTTGGCATACTTTAATGGGGGAATCACCCATCTGATGAGTCTTGAATCTGATGGGTGAATGAAGGGCCTTTTAGAAGAGTACCTTTAAATCCACCCACTGAATCTTTAAGTTCACCCACGCTAGAACACGTTGATTGAATTGAATCGAACGATGGAGATCATTTATCCTCCCAATCTTTCACATGATGGATTTTGAGATTATGATCGTACCATCAGACGGTCAGTGTTTTATTTCACCTGGCACACATCTCAGAAAAGTGACCTTAACATCACGTGCATGCTTAAAATTGATATTAAAGTCACTTTTAGGGGTGTATACCACATGAAATAAAAAGTCGACCGTCCGATGGTACACCCATGATCTAAAGATCGATCTCATGAAAGATTGAGACGATAAAAAATCTCCATCGTTGGATTCAATGCAGTCGATGTATTTCAGCGTGGGTGAACTCAAAGATTTTGTGGGTGAATTTAAAGGTACTCCTTTTAGAATAGTGGTAAATTATAATGGCATGACTTGTAAATAAAGGTGAATGAAGGGCCTTTTAGAATGGTGATAAACTTTAATGGCATGACTTGTAAATATAGATGAATGAAGGGCCTTTTAGAATGGTTGTATTTTTAAAATATTGGTTTCATTAAAGGTAAAATAGGCTTTCCGTCCATAAACTCACGGCTAGTTAACGGCAGGGGGTTATATGAAATAGAAACATAAAAGTAGGGGCTGCAGAATAAATACTCATAACTCAAGGGGTTTTTTATAATATTAGCATAACACAGGGGGGTATATGCAAAAAACCCTTTTATTAATTTATTACTTTGTAGTACATTATTAAATTTTATTTTATTTTTTTTGACGTGTGATCAAAGTTTGACTTTTTAAAAAGTAAATATCTGGTCAAATTTTTTACTAGTGTAACCTAGTGATGGTTGCAACTTGACGGTACATTGTCAAATTTTCTATTGGTCAAAGTTAATAATTTTGGTCAAAGTTTGACTTTTTTAAAATTGAATTTTCTTTCAACATATAACCTTACAGTATATACTATAATTTACTATGTAACTTTGTACTTTAGTCTTGAAAATTTTTATTGATCAAAGTTTTATGTTTTATCAAAGTTTGACTTTTGTTAAAAGTGAATATTTGATCAAATTTTGACTAGTGTAACATAACGATATATATGAATACTGTTATGTTAATTTGTAGTTGGACTTTGTAACTTGTTGGTACATTACAAAATTTTCTCTTAGTCAAAGTTAAAATTTTGGTCAAAGTTTGACTTTTATAAAAATTTAATTTCCTTTCAATGTATAACATTACAGTAGATATTAGCATTTACAACTTTGTTATTTAGTTTTACACATTTTTATTGATCAAAATGTTAAATTTGGTCAAAGTTTGACTTTTTATTTGAGTTTGATTTTTCATATTTTAACTTATGTAACTTGGCAATAAATGGTGATTATTATGGTTGTAACGTAATAAAATATTTAAAAAAAAATTACTCGTTAACATTTGATCTTGATTATTATTTTGATAAAAAAGAGTCAATTTATGACTAGTGCAACATGAAGTGATAAGTTAGGTATTTTCCTAAATAAATTTTTTTCTTCTTTTCTCACTAACTATTTATTCAAACTAACTGAAAGTAAAAAATATATGATCCAAACTTTAAAACTAATGTTCAATTGTTTTTTCAAACATACTAATCAAACAAGAAAAATCAATTTCTAATGAAAGTCATTTCTCAAACACACTAACCAAACAGTGGAAAACCTATTTCTAGAAGAAATCATTTCCCAGGAAATCAACTAGGAAATTGATTTCATTTTCTTTTTAGAGTTTTCTTGCTATCAAATAGTGCCTAACAGCTTTTAATTTCCATGGAAATATTTTAGACTTTATTACATTCATCAAAAACATCGAATTCGTTTCAATGATAATAGGCGCATTGAGATCCTTAGCGAAATTGATTCCCTCCAACAATACTCTAGCTTCGGCTTCATTATTTGATAGACAATCATAGAAAGAGCTAAAGCCAAAGACAAAATAACATTTATTATCTCTAATAATTTCACCACCCCTTGAAGGACCAGAGTTCCCCGAAGAGGCACCATCGGTATTAAGTTTAAGAAAACTCAAAGTTGGTTTCCGCCATTTGATCACTCTAGTGGGGTGAATGCGGGGCTTCATAGGAGTCAGACCCAACGAACGCAAGGCCTCATTATCCTCATGCCGTGAAACTTCGATAGGCCTTAATTTGAAGTTGAGGTCCTTAATTCATCTAAGGTATTTTCCAAAGATATCATTAGATGAAGTCCTAATATCCCCATGGATGACACTATTCCTTGCTATCCAAAGTTCCCACCAAATGATGATTGGAATAATCTTGTAGATCAAACCCAAGAGAGAATTAGAAAAATTAAACCACTGATTGCACCGAAAGCGAGTAGATTGGAAGACTCTATGGTATAGTCCACACATAGCCGAAAACTTGCTCCAAACATTTGCCGAAATTAGACAACTTATGAACAAGTGATGTAACAATTCACTTTTAGATTGGCACAACGAGCGTCGAGAAACAAAAGAATTTTTTAATTTACTAACTTTATCATCAATGGTCATGCAGCCATTCATAATTTTTCAGGCAAGAACCTTTATCTTAGTCAGTGTCACAAATTGCCAAAGTTTTTTCCATATCAGAATTCAATCATGATGACATCTTACAAGCAAGGTATCAACCGATACAACTCGGCTGATGTGTATCAGCCGATATTGATACGTATCTACCTATATCGGTAACTTATTAGTTTTTTAAATCTAAAATAGTTACATACATAATAAGATATAATATAGACTATAAACCATAGAAAAGTCTAAAGGGTGAAAACCAGCCTTTTCTCTCTCCAGTCAGACGTGCAGCAAGAAGCAATCTTTCTTGTTGTCATGATTATAAGATATCTATCGGTAGTTTGGAGAAGCACAAACCTCGGCGTAAAAAATTCATCAATAGAGATGGCAATGATATCAAAAATAAAAAAAATCTTGAATGAGTTAAAATACATAACAATACTATTACCTAAAAATTCTAGATCCAAACCCAAAAATTTAATGCTCAGCAAGTTTTATGGGACGTGACATGCAGCTTAGCTCTTGACTGAAAGCTTCTCTGACGCATTTATGGCATTTGCTGAAAGAGTCTAAGACGCATTTATTAAAAGCGCTTAAGGAATCAATGAGGACTATGGGTAACTTTGTTTGCACCCACTTATTTACTTAAAGCGCCAACTACAGCTCTGTGATACCTTATACGTTTCGGTTTGGACGAAAATCGATACATATTGGTATCGAGTGATTTTTGACCTTACTTACAAGATCTCAAGTTGAGTAGAAAGAGAAGTTACCATCCAAGCAAGGGGACCAACAAATCCTATCATTATTGAAGAAAACACAGTCGGAATTCAAGATTTTCTGGCAAATATGTAAATTGTAAGGTCTCAAGCCTTCGCACAAAATCTACTTTATGAATTCGAGGAGCATGTCCAAACCACCTCAAGCGACATTCAATAATATTTTCTTTTATTGATACTACTCTAAAATTTTCTCTCATGTACTCATTCTGAGTTTTATCCTTACTTGTTACTCCACACATTCTGTAATCTTTTAAGAATTTTAATCGCGTAAAATTTGTTATCTTATCATTTGTTGTATACTAAGGGTCCACAATTCATACTCCAAGGGTCTTCGACATTGTGATTCATTTACTTTGTAATATATAATTACATTTGGTTGAAATGATATGTTAAGAAGAATGAGTAGAATAACAAGAACAAGAAAAAAAGAGAAAAAATAACCACAACATATAATATTAAGAAATGCCATTTGAAGCACTTTAGGTTCATCCATGGGAGGTATGCCCAATGGAGAGAATTAAGATGCTCCAAGCGCATGTAGAAGAACAAGAAGACTAAAAGGAAAAGTTAGGAGTGTTTTAAATAATTGTGTAGCTAGGAAGTAAGGATCAATATTTCGAGTTGAATTTTGGTTTCGGGCATGATCGAAATCGATATCAAAATCCGAAATTTTGGCCGAAATCTAAAATTTTATTTGAAATTTTAGACCTCATATAAAATGGACTGAAATTTTGAATTTCAATTTCATATCAGTCATGCCTGAAATCAAAACATTTCGGCCAAAATTTTAATCCACGCTGCAAAAAGCTTAATACTAAAAAGAAATAGAAGTCGCAAAGCCAACTCGGAATTATAAGACTTGTAACTTGTAAGACTCTAATGATGATGGTGGTTGCTAAATTGGGATATTTTTAATCATATTGTGTTAATTTCAAACATAAGATCATTCGATGTTTTAAGGAATATTCTATGTTTTACAATTATTATTATTATAGTACTCATTGTTATTATTTATCATTTATTATAATAGCAAAAGAACAATGACTATTATATTTATAAATAATAATATCTGTCTATCATCTAAATATCCTTTTTTTAATTATCGAAAAGCTAATATAAAATATATAAAACTCAGAACTTTTAAGTTGTACACTTTTACTATCTATGCAAAAGAAAGATAAAAGAAACCATATAATATGCTTTACATCCAAAAGTTATAATAATTACGTAACCGACATGTGGGACTTAATGCATTGTATCCATAATCTATAACCAACCTATGTTTCCAAAGTGGACAAGTGCCACGCTCATGATTGCTAAAGCAACTCTCTTTTGAGTGTCCACGTGTCCAAAGCTTATGATTACCATAGTTTTTTTTTTTTTGATAATAATGATTACAATAGTTAACTAATTTAGTATATAAAATATAATAGAAAGGCAACGTTAAGTAATAATAAAAAGGAAACGTTAAGTAATAACAGAGTTTGATGGGGCCACACCTCTCTCCTTTAAGGTTGTCAATGGCCCCAGTACTATTTGGGCCTAGAATGTTAATTGGGCCAAGAAATGGGTCAATATGTATTACGACTCATAATTACCTAAGTTTGGGCCTAAGACGAAGTGACGAACTAGTATGGGTGCAGATTTTGTTAACCGAACTGAACGGAAACCGAAATTTGATTTTTGGGTCGGTTTCTGCAAAACCGAACTCTAGGTTCCTAACCGAAACAATTCGATTTCGGTTAACCGAACTTTTCAACCTTCCAAACCAAAACCAAACCAATCTGATCTCGGTTTCGGTTGATTCGGTTCAATTTTTTATTTTTTTTTCATATTTTTTTGTTTTTTTTTTTAATTTTTTTAATTTTTTTCAATTTTCTCACCCTATCAACTATTTTCAAAATTTAGGGACCAAAACTGAAACTAAGGGCCAAAACAGTTCGATTCGGTGTCGATTTTCAATAGATTTCGGTCCAATTCAAGCTGGTTCAGAAAGTCGGTTTTCAGGTTTTTTGGCACCACTACAAGCTTGTAAGTCATCATGAACTTTGTTCAATCTATAATAGCCACTACATTCTTACATTATAGGGTTCATAGCTAGTCACCAACTCCATAGATTATCCTTATTTAATTCCATCTCCTTTTGTGAAAGCCCTTGACATTTACGGATGTCAAGGGCCATCACATCGGCAAATTTGAGCTTCTAATAAAATAAAGCCGTTGATAAGAGTTGATCTCCAAACTTGAATGCAGTTTTATTTCGTTAATCAACTATGAAAAATTATGATCGGACGATAGAATTAATGCATACAAAGTGCAAGCAGTTGATGTGGCTTGATGTAGTTAGCTTCATTGACCTGCATTAATTTAGTCTCACAGCTCATGTAGTCAATTGCGTTGTGCCACATCAGCCGCCTGTACTTTGTCTACATAAAATCAATCTTCCATTTAACATTATCAACTATTTCAAATGATTGTTGATGAGGTAAAGTTTACGTTTATAAGTAAGCATTTTGCTCCTTCAATTTTAGTCATCAAAGGAGCAGACTTAGCCCCGTTGAATAGTGGATGAATAGGTTTAGGCCCAATGGATTGAACCCAAGCTCCAAATCTTGCTTGGATTTATTTACTTTTGATAAATAAATCTTGATTATCGCTCGAGCAACCCGCAACAGCCCAGTTACGTCTACAATTGGTATTTGGCCAGTTTTTCTTGAGCTAGAAGTATGACTAATGTCTTCCATATAAAGGGAAAATTCTTGGTCGAATTGTAAGGTTGAGGTATCTTTATAAAGTTTTGGAAAACCTATCTAAGGTTTTGTGGAGAGATTTGGTGAAGCTTGAGTGTTCTTATATTCTTGTGTGATAATCAATATAGAGATTTATTATTGCCCGTCGACGTAAGCATATTGTCGAACCACATAAATATTGTCTTTTGTGTGATTGTGTTTGATTTTCCCAATTTTACGTTATTATTTGATCGTTCGTTGTGAGATTGTTGATTAATTTGAGAGTTTTCGCACAACAAAATTGATATTATTGTTATTAGGATTTTCTTCTACGATCGGAGATGGCATCGAAATCCATAAAAGTTTTGAATGCGAGGTTCGAGATTGAGAAATTGAACGGAAAGACTTATTTCGGCTTGTGCCATATACAAGTCCGAGAAATCATGATTCAACAAGGGCTGACAGATATGTCCGATGGTGATTGAAAAGAATTCAAATTTTAGGCATGTAGTACGATTCAGTTATATCTAGCGAATGAGATTGCGTATAATGTGATGCGAGAGAACTTGGCATATGCGCTGTGGGCCAAATTAGAGAGTCTCTACATGACGAAATCTTTGACGAGTCCTCTATATCTTAAGAAGCAACTGTACAAGTTGAAAATGAAGGAAAATACTTCTCTTAATGAACATCTTAATGAATTCAATAGATAATATTTGAATTATTAAATATTGGATAAGAGGTTAAGTATGAAGACAAAGCACTATTGCTTCTGTCTTCTCTCGCTGATTATCTTCTCTCCCCGATTCCTATGAACACCTAGTTACTACGTTGCTATATGGCATTGGTACTATTAAACTGAAATCTGTTACAGCGGCATTGCTTTGTAACGACATGAAAAAAAAAGATTCGGATAGTGATATACAAGCAAATGGCTTATTAGTTAGGGAGAGAGCAGAGGACTGTAAATCTGAAAATGGTAGATCCAGATTTAAATCCAAAAATAGAAAGACTTTAGAATGCTACAAGTGTCACAAGAATGATCAAATTAGAAGGCATTGTCTTCAATTACAAACAAAGATGGACGATGCTCAGGATAGAAAGCAGAAAGGGGTCGTTGATGAGGTTGATATATCAGAACAAGCTTCAGATGATGATGGGAACGTATTGTCAATGGTTTTTGATAAACACTCACAGAATGCATGAATACTTGATTCATGGTGTTTCTACCACATGTGTCCAAATAGGGACTGGTTCACGTCTTATAAAGAGGTGGATGGTGGAATGATTTTGATGGGTAATAATATGGCCTGTAAAACAGTTGAAAAGACGAGTATTTGAATAAAGATGCACGATGAGATTGTGAGAACATTGACCGATGTATGTCATATTTCAAAACTGAATAAGAATCTCATATTCCTTAGTAACTAGCCTCAAATGGGCCCAAGTTTATAACTCAAGGTGGAGTTTTGAAAGTAATAAAAAGATATCTGATTATAATGAAAGCGGAAAAGGTTGGGACCCTCTACTTTCTATCAGGGAGTACAATGACTGATGAAGTAGTATTTTCTATGTCAGATGATAGTAGTTTGTCCTCTGTACAGCTATAGCACATGTGCCTTGGCCACATGTTAGAAAGAGGGATCCACTACAAAAAAATAAGACTATTAGCGACAACCAAATTGTCGCTATTAATAAAAAATATGCCGCTAATACCCTTGCTGCTAATAGTCTTAATAGCCTTTAATACTTTTTTTATTAATAGCGATAATTTTTTGCTGTAAAAAACTGTAGCTAATAGTCTTATTTTTTATAGTGATGGCAGAGTTGAGCAAGCATGGCTTGTTGAAAGGTATAAAGGTTGATAAAGTTGACTTTTGTGTAACTTTTATGAGCATTGTGTCTTTGAAAAACAGTGCAGAGTTTAGTTTAACACAACAGTTCATACTACAAAAAGTACACTAGATTATATACATTCAGATGTATGGGGTCCCTCAAAGGTTCCTTCTAAAGATGTTATCAGATACTTCGTCGATGAAAACTTTATCTCCTTCATCGATGATTACTCTCGGTATGTGTGGATCTACATGATGAAGAGTAAGGATGATGTGTTGAAAATCTTTAAGAGGTGAAAAATATTATTTGAGAACCAAGCTGGAAGGAAGGTTAAGCGGTTGAGAACCGATAATGGTGGTGAATACACCAGTGGACAGTTTCATGAGCTATGTGAAGAGAACGATATTGATAACACTTCACAGTGAGAACTACACCGCAACAAAATGAGGTAGCAAAACTTATAAACATAACTCTACTAGAAAATGTAAGATGTATGTTATTCAATGTGAGATTAGGTAAAGAGTTATAAGCTGAGGAAGTCCTTACGGCTTGCTTTCTTGTAGATAGATCACCGCTTATGGCAATAGAGTGCAAGACTCTGATTGAGATATAGTCATGGAAGCCTGTAAATTACAGTGCATTGAGGATCTTTAGTTGCATAGCTTACTATCATGTTAGAGATGGTAAAATTGACCCAAGAGTTAAGAAGACGGCCTTCTTAGGGTATTTAGATGGCATGATAGGATACAAGTTATGGTGTCCAAAGCAAAATAAGGTTATGATTAGAAGAGATGTGATATTTGATGAATCTGTTATACGAACTTCTAGCAAACAGAGTATGAAAATTGGAGAAGAGGTGGTGGAAGATCAGTTTGAGATGGAGTTAGAAACTCCAACAGTTATTACATCAAAGAAAGGTGTACAAACAGTTGAGAGAGAACCAAAGTAATCCATAGCGGGAGAAAGATCCAAAAGAAAAGCGAGAGCACCAATTCTCTACGGTTATGAGGATATGACGCCAACGCCTTGATGTTGGATGGCGGCGAGCCGTCTTCATTCAAGGATACAATCACTAGAAGAAGTGTACGGGAATGGAAGGTCGCAATAGGTGAAAAGATAGATTCTCTTTACAAGAATCAAACTTGAAAACTAACAGAGTTATCTAAGGGAAAGAGAGCAATTGGGTGCAAGTGGGTTTATAAGAAAAAAGAGGTTCTCCGAAAATTAGTGCTATAAGGTATAAGGCACGGTTGGTTGCAAAGGATTGTGCGCAAAAGGAAGGCATTGATTACAAAGAGGTATTTTCATCAGTTGTGAAACACACTTCAATCCGAGTTTTATTGTCAGTAGTAGCACAGTTGGACTTAGACTTGGAGCAACTCGATGTGAAAACAGTGTTTCTACTTGGAGCACATTTGGAGAAGAGAGGTTAGTGTGTAAACTGAAAAAGTCTTTGTACGAGTTGAAGCTGTCCCCGAGACAATGGTACAAGAGGCTTGACATGTTCATAGTGGGCCAAAATTATATTCGAAGTGAATACAACTGTATTTACTTGAAAAGACTAGCGAATGACTCATGTATTTATCTTTTCTTTCTTACATATTGATGACATAGTCATAGCTGCAAAGAGTATAGTGGAGATCAACAAGTTAAAATCTCAACTTGGCATGGAGTTTAAGATCAAGAATCTTGGCGCAACAAGAAAATTTTTTGAGATGGAGATTCAAAAAAACGGAAAAAAAGAGCAATTGTGTTTGGCACAGAAGAGTTATATAGAGAATGTACTCTCATGGTTAGAGATGAAGAACTGAAAGACTCTGAGTACTCCATTAGCAGCTTACTTTTGTCTTTCGGCTATCATGTATCCTACTACAGTTGAGGAGCGTGAGTCTATGACTCGTGTTTCCTATGCGAGTGCGATTGGTAGCTAGATGTACGCTATGGTTTTCACTTGGCTAGATATTGCACAGGCTATTAACATGACTAGCAGGTATATAGCTAATCCGAGTAAGGAGTATTGGCAGACAGTGAAAGGGATTATGAGGTACATACATGGTACCAAGGATGTCAGATTGGTTTTTAGCAGTGGTATAGATCATTAGTGATACGGTTATGTAAATTCTGATTATGCGGGTGATTTGGATAAGCGTCGGTCTATATGAAGATATGTGTTTATACTATCAGGTAATTCGATTAGCTGAAGGTCGATGTTATAGGATACAGTGACTTTGTCTATTACGGATGCAGTGTATATGACAATAGCAAAAGTAGTGAGAGAAGCATTCTGGCTTCAGGGCTTAGTTGGTGATTTGGAGATCGCACAAGTAAGTATTGATGTGTTTTATGATAGTCAGAATGCTATTTACTTAGCAAAGAATCACGTATATCATACTTGTACCAAACACATTAATATACGGTATCACTTCTGCGAGAAGTAATTGAAGATTGCAAAATATCTTTGAAAAAGGTGAGTATGGAGGATAATTTTGTGTATATGATGACAAATGTGGTACCGATGGTCAAGTCTAAACATTGTCTGGATTTGATCAATGCTCAGCAGATTTGAGGGCCTTCGGGGCAATGGTGGCAACGGTGAAACGAGTATAGTGATGATCCGAAGAAAAAGTACATGGTAAAGCTTAGAGCCAGGTGTAGAATTGTTATAGTTTGGCTCTAACTTGGTTGGCTTGCTCGAGTGGACTTGGTTGTCGCTCGAGCGAGATGAGCACTCAGCACAGACAAACTTTTAAGTGAAAGTCGCTCGAGCGAGTTTGGTTGTCGCTCGAGCGACTGATGTGCTATCGCACAGAGCAAACTCTCTGGCCTAAGTCGCTCGAGCGAGTTTCATTATTGCTCGTGCGACCCGTGACAATTCAATTACATCTACACTCAGTATTTAGCCAATTTCTCTTGAGTTAGAAGTAGGATTTGTGTCTTCTATATAAAGGAAAAACTCTTGGTCGAATTGTAAGGTTAAGATATCTTTGTAAAGTTTTGAAAAACCTATCTAGGGTTTTGTGGAAAGCTTTGATGAGGCTTGAGTGTTCTTGTATTCTTGTGTGATTATTAATATAGAAATTTATCGTTATCCGTGATAGATATATAGCCGAATCATATAAATATTGTCTTTTGTGTAATTGTATTTAAATTCATCTATTTTACATTCTTATTTTATCGTTAATTATAAGATCGTTAATTAATTTGAGAGCTTTCGAGTAACAAAAAATCTTTAGTGTTAAAAATTATGACCTGATGCCATCTCCTTCGTGTGATTTAAAGCAACTAAGGCTTTTAAGGTCACAATGACCATGTAAATCTCCAATACAATTAATTTTAGAAGGTGTGTAATGCTATGAAACATATGATAGAGCTGTTTTCCAATTAGATCTTCGGCACTTCAAATCTTTATATCATTGCCTCGACATCATAAGATAAACTGCATGGCATGTACGCAATGAACTGTGAAACAAGTCATTGACGAATTAACTCCTAAAAAAAAAATTAGATTTCAAGGGTGCTGCCTGGTTGCCAAAAATCAAAATAACAACTAATTAAGTAATTTTAAAAGGAGTGAGATTATTTGCACCCATTTTTTCTATTAAGAACACATGTATTTTTATTATAAAATAAATAATTGACCGTCTTAAATCAAACGATGGAGATCTTTTTTGTCTCAATCTTCTCCATAAAAAATCTTGAGATCATAGCGTACCTATCAGGCAATCACATCTTAATTCCACCCTCTCATGGTGCACCTATAATCATGATCACTTTTGAGGATATGTGTCACGTGAAATCAAGATTTGATCGTCTGATAGGTGCGCTGTGATCTCAAGATCTATTGTGTGGAAGGTTGGGACACAAAATGATCTCTATCATTTGGTTCAAAACAATCAATAATTTTTTGTAGTGAAAATACATGTGCTCTTCATGGGAAAAACAGGATCCAATTAAACAATGCACCTCTCCTTTTGAGAAATAATGGGTCCTACCCAACCCACTAATAAAAGTGAAGTGGGCTAAGCTTTGTGTGCTGGTCATGACCCATGTGTTGATACATTGGTGTGGCCTCTATTCTAGCTTATCCGACGGACAGGAACATAGGTACAATTTGATTCTTCAACTTCTTTCATAAGAACCTTTTTAGGGACACATTGGACCCTCTTCAACTCGTTGGAGTCACACCAAATAATATAAAGCTTTTAATGAGAGATTATTTGTTGAAATTTAAATGATTTGAAGTTAGATTCTCGTGGCCGATATTTAAACACCAACTGATCTTACATTATTAAAATATTATTTTTTATCTCACACTATTAAAGCGTGATTTATAATTGTGCCATATATCATATATCAATCTAAATTGCTCAAGTGGCAATCCATCGTTGGAACCCAAGAATGAAATAGCGATTACATTTTCGATTTCGGGCATGACGGAAACTGAAAATTTGAATTTCGGCCACTAATTTTCCTTCCATATATATTTGGATCAAAATTTCGGTTTAATTTATCGTTTCGGTGGGGACCAAAACCGAAACGATTCGGCCGATAACTTAAATTATCGGTCAAAATTTTGAACCATTGTTGGAACATGTCCCAGCCAAAGGACCAAGCTTCTAAGTGGATGTAAACCATCCAATGAGTGAACTTTAATACTAGCCATCAAAATGAAGAACAATTGTGGGTATTAGAGTGTACATATCGGATGATTCGAATTTAATCTCCTTACAAGAGTATTTTTGGACCCATAGCTCCTCAATTGATGATAAATCACTGTGATGGTAAGGATTTTCAAGATCGTAAGCCAAGTGTACGATGCAGATTACCTGAACAATGCACACCATAAGCAATGAAGCATGGATACTAGTTGCATTTTCTCACTATTAATAAAGCTAACTTAATTAAGCCATCTCAAGCCCAAAAGTTAACAAAAAAAAAGCAAAAAAGGATCTATTGTTGCCAAAGATGCCTACATTCAAACTCAAGCCACTGGACGAGATGGTTAATTAAATAATTAAGTTAAGTTAATCACATGTTAAAGAAGCTTTTGAAACTTGCATGATGCCCTTCTCCCAACAACCCAACCAAGATGACCAAAGCGACAAACAAGTTGTTACATGATCAACCGACCACTTTCATCTTAACTCTTGAAAAATTACTCTTTAACATCTACAATTGTCTTTGTTAATTTTTTATTTTAGTGGGCACCTCGGGATCAAATCCCTAGATCGATCCTACGGTGTGCCGTAGTTGGCGGCTCATCGGGTAATTATATATGAGTTGGTATTAGGTACGCAGCATGAGTCCTATGCATGGTTCAAAATTTCGGCCGAAATTATCGATTTCAGTCCTATCTGAAACAAAACCGAAATTGAAATTATCGATCAGGTTTGTTTGGAGACCAAAATTTCGGTTAATATTTTCGATTTCAGTCATTTCCGAAGTAGAAAACCACTATTTTGATCCTTGCTTGTTACTGAAATAACTTACTTAATATCAACTCATTACATATTGATCGTTTATTACACCCTTCATTCGACTTTGATCGTGGCGCAAGTTTACGTAAATCCAAGCCATTCATGTGGTATAGGCAATTATGCTTCTGATGTTAGGGTTTAGCTAAGATGAACGGTCCCTGATTAGGCTGTATCTAAGCATGGTACTTAGGGCTCAATATACTATCTATCTCTTTTAGCATATTTGAGGAGACCACGGGCATTTTCGGGATTTGGCGAAATTTATTTAACATGAATCCTGCATGGCAGAAGATGTTCGGCTCAGCCGTGACTTTGACAGCTAGAAAGCCGCAATTCTTAAAAACTGACACCGTTCATTTATGAATTAAACGACAACCGATGCAACATGGCTTCGGGCATTTCGGATAGTGGGGGACCCATCTATTTCACTAAATTATGGTGTTAAATTTATCGGTTTGGTCAGCACCGAATTGAAAACAATCTCTAAAATTTTAATTTTGGTCATGTTCGAAACCGATATTTTGATCCTTAATTGGATGAGATGTAGAATCAAATTTGAGGCATGAGATTTACTCACTAAAAGCTTATGAAGCTGACATTCACTCTGTGCCACTTGTAAACAACAGCTTATCGTCTGATTTAAGATTTATTTTGTGGAAGATTACGGTAAAAAATGATCTATGTCATCCGATTCAAAGCAGGCAATAGTTCTCCAGCATAGGTGCGATTAGAGGTGCTCATTAAAAGAAGGTTTGTTATTTCTATGATGGGTGTAAACCATATTGCGAGCTGAGGTATGAGTGCACACCATACCTCAGCTCTTGCTATCATCGCTTATTAATTATAACTTTATACGTATAAGAGGCAAGCAAGTGAGAGTTATTAATTGTTACTACTGACTAGTCTCTTACACAAAAATATAATAACCCAATTATAATCAAGTGTGGGGTGCTCAGTAAGCTCTATTTGCCGAGTGTTACACACCAAATTTTTGGATAATTAGCCACGGATACACTCGGCCTCATTCGGGAGCTATGAAAGTCTCAAAAATTGAAACTTTTCTCCAAAAAATTGGCTTCCTAAATGTTTTCTGAGACTTTCTTTTGTTTAGGAGTTTTTCTTGGGCTGCGAGTTTCCTTGCATTTTTCGTTGAAAGCAATAGTTTGTTTTTGAGCTACCAATAATATACTCCGCCCAAATAAATGCATCGGATCGATTCTAATGAACAAGCGTCAGACAATATTAATATTAGCTAACTACAATTTAAATAGGTTGGTTTGACATTTAAGCAAGGAATGGATGACATTTAAAACATCATTGCAGCCGTATTAAAAACTTAAATTAGAAATTTTATTTTCAGAATCTGTCGGATAAAAGTCTCTAATCCATTACCGATTGAAAATATATAGAATTTGATGATCATCCGATCAATATAACTGCGTCGATGAACGACATAAATACGTGCGACTTTAGTGTGTGCAAGAAGACATTGCACTTTTTGACATTTTCTTCAAAAAGTGAAGAACACAAGAAAATGTCAGAAACTGTAGGAAAATGAGTTTTTGGGCAACTCAAGAACGCTCGCAAGGAAAGTGAGTTTCTAGGCAACTCAAGAACGCTCGCAAAGAAAATAATTTTCTACGAATTTGAAGTTTCTATGCAGAATCTGAGGAGCTCATTTTCTGGGGTTTTTTTGGGAAAGCTCTGAAATTGCCGAACGAGGAGAAAGACTTGGAATCTAAGTCATTGACTCAAAAAGTGGTGTTTTTAAGCATTTACCTAAGTTTTTGAATTGGCGAAATCCCTTAGTTTGAGAATAGGTGAGATCCCTTACGCAACCATTTTAACTGCCCTGATTATCATCAAAAGATAATTTTACCCTCACCTTTATGAAGTTGATGTGACATTAAGCAACCAAAAATCGTTGCAATTCACATGCAAATGACGAAGATGCCCTTTCTGCTAAAAATTAAAAAAATTATTTTATTTTTTTTAATCTTGAGTAGTAAATCATTCGATTTTGAAGATCTGAATCAACTCAGACAAGTTTAAATTTTTTATATTGTTAAAAAAATTTATAGGACGAAATTGAGTTCTAATCACTCGATTACCGTGCGATTAATCTTTAACCGGATGGGAACCGGTTGGTAACCGTTATCTAACCGTTTGATAACCCTTCGGAAATCGTCCGATTACGATGCGATTCCTTTCTGATTATTAACCGGTTCTCGAGCGGTAATCGAAAGTAATCAATCGAATTTTTAGGGACCAATACACATTTTATAAGAAGCCTAAGCCAAAATGTACTTACTATAATACCACAGACGCTGATGTACCCCTTCGTAGACTTAATCAACATGCTTCTATGTATTCCCAAAGTGGTACACATTTTCACCATGAATACTCTAATGGATGTCGCTGGGTATTTTTGCCACTAAGAAATCCATTAGAACCATGGTGCAAATGTCTATCATGTAAGAGTTATAATGTGTTCACTTTGTATCACAAGCAATAAACAAGACCTAAAAATAAATAGAATGTCACAATTAAAATATAAAATTATGGAAAACAAAGAAAAATAAACATTAACCAGCTGTGACCCTGACGATTACCGATCGGTAATAGACAATTATTCAATTACCAATTAGTAACCAAATACTTACCGATTACTCGCAAATATACCGTGCAGTTGAATTGCTTCTATAAAAGGCTATGATATTATCTTGATTTGAGCTCTCAGGAATCGCCAGATGCTATTGTGAGTTAAAAAATAACAATTTATGAGTAAATATGGGCAAAGGGAATGAAATTTTGGAATAATTAGAGATCTAACTATATATATAAAGAATATAAGCAATTTAAAAATAATAATATCCACACAAATAACACACAAGATTTTTTACGTGGAAAACTCTATCACAGGTAAAAATCACGGGATCTATCTTATATCTAAACTAAATAATTCATTGTGAAAAATAAATCTTACAATGATTACAGAATGATATGCCCTATCACTCTTATCCCTACCAACAATCGTATCCCACGATCATCCAATCCATAGTGAATCTCTTTCTCCTCAAGTCTCGAATCACACGAGATACCGATCTAAACCTTTATATCACAATAGTAATGGAGTAAATCCTTAAGAAATTCTTTCAATAAGAATAGGGTAAGTGTATCTCAAAGACCAAGGGAAACTCAGGCTCTCCTTTTCAAAAGATAAAGAAAGTTTTCGCACAAGAGATAACCACCCGAACCAACTTTGTGTTTAAATACTGTCAGTTCACGGACGTCCGTGATTCACTCATGACCGTCCATGACCACGGATGTCTGTGAGATCCATCACGGACGTCCGTAGATCTGATAGTGTAAAATGCAATTCTTAATCTTTTACTTGGCAATTAGGGAGATAATTTTTTAAATTAAGTCATGATTATGATAATAAATCTTACAATCTCCCCTTTTGTCACAATCATGACAAAATTTAATTTACAAGGACTCATTAAAAAATTACATCAAATTTTCTTTCATCTAAGTCCTATACATCAATCTATTATGCAATGTAAAAAATTACAACACGATTTGCTCCCCTAAAATTATTTGCCAAGTAAAATTTAATAACCTAAACTCTATCTCTTCAGAGAACTAATTAATCTTTGATATGATGTTACCTGAAACAATATAATAGAAAAAAGATCAAATGTAACAAGTTATATATATATATATATATATATATATATATATATATATATATATATATATATATGTATATATAAATTTCTCCCCCATATAAGATTCAGGTGGAGGAAACACACTATCAAAATGGTGCATCAACGCACCAAATCCTTCATCCAAAAAATTTAACTGCTCCCCATATAAGTTAAAACCAGTTTCAACCCGATTAGCCATATTTTGAACCTCAGAATCAAGCCGATCAAAGCCTTGAAACGGGAGAAATGAAATATCAAGAGCAGGCCCTTGAAAATGAGGAGGATTTGGAATAGCATCACCACCAATATCTCCATCATCTCTTTCAACATCCATTGTTGCTTCTTCTTTTTTAGAGCTATTACTAATCCATTTAACGTCATCTAAATTAAACCTAATTGTTTTTCTAATTTTCTTCAATTTTTCAAGTGGAGCCATTGATTTAGATATCGCTAAATTTGGTGGAAGCGGCATTTGAGATGCTACCACCCTTCCTATGATGATTGGAAAAGGAAGAGACATTTTTGTGGTCTCGTCACGCATACGACAAGCAATCATTTGAAAGATGATTGTAGAGATGCATAAAGGACACCCTGTTTCGAGAAGAAACATTTAATAGATCAACTCCCAGTGAACTTGATCTTTATTTCTAGCACGTGGAGTCAGAGTGGCAAAAAGAATGTGTCGAAGCCACTGAAAATGAATTTTAGGGGATGTATAGTGTAGAGCGGCGTCTGGAGGATGATGAGGTCATTTACAAACAAAATCATAAACTGTAGAGGGATGATGTAGACTATATACTTCACTCGATTCAACAGGATATCTACACCCTTCTAAATTCAGTGAAATTTGTAAAACATCAGAAATTATAGCAGGAGAAATTCGAATTTGTTTACCGTAGATGTACGATATCACATAACTCTCGCAACAATCTTCAGTCACATTGGTTTTGATTAGGTTTGCATAGAAATACCTAACAATGTCAATGTAAGCCGGACCCAAAAGAGACAAAAATGGCAACCATCCGCGTGCCTCGAACATTGTGTAAAGATTGTGGTCATGAAGAAATTGGTCGAGGACCTTTCGTTCGACAATAAGAGATCGATTTGCGAAAAGATGATTGAATTTTTCTTCGTGAGTTGGCATTAGAAATCGTCGGACAGTGTCAGATGGTGTTGCAGATCCCGACGCAGAAGATAAACCGACATTTTTTCTGGAGTTTTTTCTATTTAAAGGCATTTTCATTTTCATATGAATTTTTGAAAGAAAAATCAAATTTTTGATGGAAGATGGAGTGAAAAGTTAAAAATTTCCGATTAAAAAGAGTAATAGTGAAAAACGGCCGTATTTGAGTTAAAAGATTGACGGACATCCGTGAGGTTGTTCACGGACATCCGTGAGGTAGTAATCCGTGTGAATAATTAAACGCAACCATTGAATAGAAACACAATAAAATCTTAACCATTGAATTTAAATTACGGACGTCCGTTCTGCATTGACGGACGTCCATGGAAAGTGGTTGGAAAACATTAATGCGGTTAATAAAATCGTACGTCAGTTGAATCGACAGAAGTACGGACGTTCATAATGCTGAAAATAATGAGTGTATTTAAACACAGACGTCCGTAATGCCACACGGGCATCCGTTCTAATCCAAGCTAAAGAAAATAGTAAAGGATAGATTTAACGAACGTCCGTGCTGCTGAAAATAGTGAGTGTATTTAAACACGGGCGTCCGTAATGTCACACGGACGTCCATTCTAATCCGAGCTAAAGAAAACAGTAAAGGATATATTTGTCAGGGGTCCGTGAAATTTGACGGACTCCCGTGAAAAGATGTCTTTTTTATGCATGAAAACGGATTTTTTGCTAAAATTTTGGACAATCACTGTAAATGCAAAATGGAAAAAAATAGCATTCTTCAATATACATAATCCATGTAATTTTATTATTAACAATAAAGATTCAAAACAATAAATGAAATGACAAGCTTATAACATGAGAAATTTCTCAATTCTAAAATTAATCAAAAATTCACAAATGAATGGAATAAATCAAAATTAACTCATAAAAATTATAAGTAATCTGAATAGAAATATTAAAAAAAATTAATATAATATCATTGACAACTTTTACACATTTTTTTTTTTTTAAAATTATTTTTGAGATAATACATATGAAACATTCAAACCAAATTAAGCTTTTTAGTTGACCCTTTTAATGAGCTTTAGAATAATATGTCCCAACAAGTTAGTTTATGGTATTAGACCCATGTAACAAGTGTTATACCAATGACTCCCGATCTAGTTAGCTCAGGGCATTGAGTATAAAATACTCCTACGGGCTTAATAACTTAAGATGAATAGGCAAAAATGTAAGTAGCAAAAAAAATGTGAGACTCAAGAAATTTTTAATTTCTTATATTTTGATATGGAAAGTTGCAACGACATAAATGATTGAGCAAAATATATTTCTTTATCAGAAAATAGACAACAATCAATGGGTTAACATTAAGTAAACTATTTCATAGTGAATTAAGATTAAAAAAGACTTATATATTTCTCAAGTTATATGATAATATGTGAATCAAATTGTATTAACAAAAATAGGATATTTTAAGAGAAGAACAATTATATTTGATCACATTGCACAAACATGATAAAGACAATTTAAATCAAATAAATATTTACAAATATATTTTCAAGACACTCAATTGAAAATTGGTTAAGAAAGCATAAACCAATGGATTTTCGAAGAAATTCAAATCGAACAAAATCTAAAGGTTTTGTGAATATATCAGCCAATTGAAGTTCAGTGTCCATGTGCTCTAGGATTATGATTTTATCTTCAACCAAATCACGTATGAAATGTTGTCTAATATCAATATGTTTAGTCTTAGAATGTTGAACAGGATTTTCAGATATAGAGATGGCACTTTTGTTATCACAAAATAAGATCATAAAATCTTGAGTAATCCCATAATCAGATAACATTTTCTTCATCCACAGAAGCTGAGTGCATCCCTTCCCAGCAGAAATATATTCTGCTTCAGCAGTAGACAAAGACACAAAATCTTATTTCTTATTAAGCCAAGAAAAAAGACAGTTTCCTATATAAAAACACCCTCCACTGGTATTTTTACAATCATCTGAATTTTCAGCCCAATCTGAATCAGAGAATCCCACTATTTGAGTTGTGATATCAAAAGGATACTACAATCTCAAATCTAAAGTTCCGTTAATGTAACGGAGAACACGTTTAAGAACAGTTAGATGAGATTCTTTAGGGGCAGCTTGAAATCTAACACACATACTCACACTATATGTTATGTCTGGTCTACTTGCTATTAAATAAAGAAGACTACCCATCACACTCCTATAAAGTGTCTCACCAACAGATTTTTCAGACACATCTTTTGATAATTTAACAGAAGTGTTTATTGGTGTGTGAGTAGGTTTAATGGATTCTAATCCAAACTTTTTAATCAATTCTTTGACATATTTAGATTGAGTGATGAAAATACCAGTAGAACATTGTTTTATTTGAAGTCTTAGAAAATAATTTAATTCACCAATTAAACTCATTTCAAATTTATTACTCATCAAATTTTCAAATTTATGTGCAAAATGATCAAGTGTTGATTCAAAAATAATATCGTCTACATAAATTTGAGCTATTATTAAATGAGATGATTCTTCTTTTAAAAACAAAGTTTTGTCAACACTTTCACGTTTGAAGTCATTATTAATCAAATATTTTGTTAATCTTTCATACCAGGCACGTGGTGCCTGCTTCAAACCATACAAGGCCTTTTTTTAGCCTAAAAATATCAAAATAATGATGTGGATCCTCAAACCTTTTAGGTTGTTTCACATACACTTCTTCAGTAAGAAAATCATTTAAAAATGCACTTTTCACATCCATTTGATATAGCTTAAATTTCATGCGACAAGCCATAGCTAAAATGATTCGAATGGATTCAAGTCTAGCCACAGGAACAAATATTTCATGAAAATTAATGTCATCAACCTGTGTATAGTCTTGAGTAACTAATCTAGCTTTGTTTCTTACAATTTTACCTTCTTCATTAGTTTTATTTTTAAAAATTCATTTAGTTTCAATTATTCTAATGTTAGAAAGACGAGAAACCAATTCTCATACCTCATTCCTCTTAAATTGAGTGAGTTCTTCTTGCATTAACATAACCTAATGTTCATCAAGAAGAGCCTCTTTTACATTTTTAGGTTCAATAGAGGAAGTATAACATAAATGATATAAAAGATTAGTAAGATTTTTGAATTTATTTTTAGTTATTAATTTTGTAGTGGCATCACCAATGATGGCACTGGAAGGGTGACTTTTCATGTCACGAGCATAAGTAGGTCTATTTGTAGACCATAATTCTGTAACATTTTGATCAGTTTTATCATCATCAGAATGTTGTATATACTATTAGAAGATGTAGGATGAGATGAAATAGGTTCAGAATTAGTATTGTTCCCTATTTTAGGTTTTTCACGGGTGATAGAAACAATTTGATTGTCATCATCTTTATCTTGATGAATAGAAGATTTAGAAGTGAAATCTTCTACGACTACATTTATTGATTTCATAACAGCTAGAGTTCTTAAATTAAATAATCTATAGGCACAACTGTTTAAAGAATAACCAATAAAAATGCCAGTATCAGTTTTTGAATCAAATTTACCAAGAGATTCTCTATCCCTTAAAATATGATAAATACTACCAAATACTCTAAAGTAGCTAACTTTAGGTCTTTTTTCATATCATATTTTATAGGGCGTTTTAGAAGTGTTAGGTCTAAGATACACACGATTTTCATAGCCTCTGCCCACAAATTTTTGACAACATTCATAGAATTAATCATAACACGAGCCATTTCTTGAAATTTTCAATTTTTTCTCTCAACTACAACATTTTATTGAGGTGTGTGAGAAGAAGAAAACTCATGTTTTATTCTACTAGAAGAATAAAATTGAGAAAATAATGTATTTTCAAATTCTCTACCATGATCACTACGGATACGGATAATAGATATAAGTTTTTTTTAATTTGAGTTCTTTTAGAAATCATTATAAATTCATCAAAAACTTAAAATTTTTCTCTTAAAAAAATAACTCACGTATATCTAGAAAAATCATCTACTATCACAAGAACATATTTTTTGCCTCCTAAACTACTTGTTCTGATATGACCAACAAAATCAAAATGTAATAACTCAAGAATCCTAGAAGACGTAGAGACATTAACTTTCTTGTGAGGAACACGGGTCTGTTTCCCCATTTGACAAGCACCCCATATAGACCCGTCAGGTTTACTCAATTTTGGTAAACCCCTAACAAGTTTGTTAGAAGCCAATTTATAAAGATCATTTTTATTCATATGACCTAACCTTTGATGTCATATATCGAGTTCATTAATTCTGGTTGCTAGACACGTGGTTGAGATAGGATCAGTGAATGTGTAACAATTATCTGAAGATCTAGTCCTTCAAGCACAACATTCCCACTATAATTAATAACAATGTACATATTTTTTGAAAAACTGATATTCATTCCATCATCACATAAATGACTAATACTGATAAGATTATCCTTAAGTCCTTCAATATAAAGAACTTCTTTTAATTTAGGACAACCAAAAGCATCTACAGTACCTTTTCCTATAATTTTATAAGTGCTCTCGTTTTCAAAAGTAACAGTTCCTTCAGAATAAGGATTAAGATGAGAAAAAAATGATTTCTCACCAATCATATGACGAAAATAACTACTATCAAGGAACCACTTTGATGATTCACTAGCTTTAAGAGAAATATGGGCAACTTGAGCCAATAAATCAAATTTTTTGACCCAAACACGTTTATATTTAGGTATCAGTGGTTGTTGACTTACTTGTGTCTGAACACTGTTAGTTGGAACTTGAGTTTTATTTTGAGCATTTTTATGTTTATTCCATTGTCTCAATGTTGAATTAGAATAGTTTCTAAATAAAAATGGACAATATACATAGGTGTGTCCTCTCCAACCACGGGTATAACATATTGGAATTCTTCTTCCAGTGATTATATTATTAGTTGACTTAGTATTTATTAAATTATTATGTTTAGAGGTTACTTGAAATGATTTTATTTCTTTAACAAATTTTGGTGCATTTCTAGTTTCTAGTTGAGATTTATAATTTGAAACATAAGTGTATCCAATACCAGATTTATCATTAGTTCGTTGACCAGGATTTTAAATTTTTTCATGTTTCTCATTAGCATACTAAATTTAGAATACTTGTCATTAATGGAACTGATTTCACCGTTTAGATTTTTATTTATTAAAGTTAGAGATTTAACTTTATTTTCTTGTATCACAAATTCAGATTTTAAAATTTTTATTTTCTCTTCATAAGATTTAAAGGAATTTTCAAAAAAGGGTTTCTCTCGAATGTAAGTTTCAATTTTCATATTAAGATTAGTTATTGTATTTTTCAACTTACAATTTTCTTTAATCAATTTTAATTTGTCTTTAGTAAGTTCTAAAGATTTTTGATACAATTCTCGATATCATTAGTCATTTCAAGATTTTCATCATCATTTTCAGAATCAGATGATAAATAATTGTCAGAGTTATCCTTAGTGTTATGAGTAACAAACTCATCAATAGTAAACACAAAAGCTCTAAACCCATGTGTGGCTTGATCAGATTCATCAGAAGATGAATCATAATAAGTTTCAGCCTCATTAGTTACGTTCAATGCTTTTGACTTACCTTTTTCATTTTTTTGATTTGGACATTCAGCAGCATAGTGTCCATATCCACGACATTTAAAATATTGTATTTCAGAGGAATCTTTTTGAGGTTTTTTCTCAAATGTTTTAAATTGAAATTTTCTTGATTTCTTAGTTCGTTGAAAATGTTGTTTCTTATTTTTATAAAACTTCTTAAATTTTTTAACAAAAAGTGCAAGTTCTTCAGATTGATCAAAATCACTGCTACATTCAAAATCATTCTTAGAAGTTTTAAAAGCAACACTTTACTACCATGAGTATCTTGTATTTCATACTCATATATCTGTAAATAACCAACTAATTCATACAAATTTAAGTTATCAGCATCTTTGGATTCAACAATAGCATTTACTTTAGATCTAATTCTTTTAGGTAAAGATCTTAAGATTTTTCTAACAATTTTAGTATTTGAAATTGGTTCACCAAGATTAAATAAACCATTGACTATATCATTCAGACGAATATAGAAATCAGGAAAATTTTCATCTTCTTCCATGTAAAGATTTTCAAACTGGGATGTAAGCATCTGAAGCTTAGAAATCTTCACTTGAGGGGTCCCTTCATAAGTAGTTTCAAGGATTCTCCATGCATCTTTAGCAATAGTGCAAATACTGATCCTACGAAATTCAGAAGCAATCATTGCTCCAAATAACACATTTAGAACCTTGGAATTATAACCAAGATTATCATACTCTTAATCAGTCCACAATGATCTAGGTTTAATTGTGGTATTAGGTATATTATTGATTACGGAGGTCGTGGTAGGTGGTGACCATCCATCCTCAATAGCATACCATATGTGCGGATCCATAGAACTTAAAAAAACTCTCATCCTTACTTCCCAGTAAGGATAATTAGAACCATCAAATAAAGGTGGTCTAGCAGTAGACGCACCTTCTCTTGGTAAATCACGATATCCCGAATTACTCATTACACTAAATTCCTAAGAATTAATCAAGTGTCCTAGCTCTTATACCAATTGAAATTTCGGAATAATTAGAGATCTAACTATATATATATAAAGAATATAAGCAATTTAAAAATAATAACATCCACACAAATAACACACTAGATTTTTTACGTGAAAAACTCTATCACAGGTACAAACCACGGGATCTATCTTAGATCCAAACTAAATAACTCACTATGAAAAATAAACCTTACAGTGCTTACAGAATGATATGCCTTATCACTCTTCTCACTACCAACAATTGCATCCCACGATCATTCAATCCATAGTGAATCTCTTTCTCTTCAAATATCGAATCACACGAGATACCAATCTAAACGTTTAGATCACAATAGTAATGGAGTAAATCCTTAAAAAAAAATTTCAATAAGAATATGGTAAGTTTATCTCAAAGACCAAGGGAAACTCAGTTTGCATTTAAATACTGTCAGTTCACGAGCATCCATGATTCACTCACAGTCGTCCGTGACCACGGATGTCAGTGAGGTCCATCACCGAAGTTCGTAGATTTGATTGTGTAAAACGCAATTCTTAATCTTTTACTTGGCAATTAGGGGGCTAATTTTTTAAATTAAGTCATGATTATGATAATAAATCTTACAGGGAAAATGTGTCATTTACTCTTACATTTAAGCACGCCAACAAGATGTGACGTGTGTTAATGCCTTCATTGGCAAAACTCATGGAAATGTTTTTTTTTTTTTTTTTAAACTTTTACATGGGCTTGTAAATAAAAGAACTCATGGGAAGTTTTATTTTTAAAATTTCACAATGGTTTGATTTTATTTTTTTCTGCTGTTTGGCTATATTATGTAAAATTATTTTCCTAAGGCACCATTCTTCACACCATGTGAACATGTAACTTCACCCCATCTCGTCGGGCCAAAATGCATTAATCGCTTTAAATTAGAACATGAATTTTTCCTTATCTAAAAAAATATATATAATAAAAAAAAGCATGAATTTTTTTTTGTCTCAACTTTTTACAAGATGGGTCTTGAGATCATGGGCATATGCTCATACAATTTTTTATTCCGCGTGGTGCAAATCCCAAACTGTAACTCTAAACTCGTGAGACATACATCGAGCTCAAATACAAATCACGAGTCATTTTTTGTAACGGGTGCCACATGAAATAAAAAAACCGATATACACATGATCTCAAGATGCATCATCTGGAAGATTGGGATAAAAAACAATCTCCTTTGTTAGATTCAAAGCAGTCAATGCATGTTGGCCGAAGGAGATGGGGCGAGGTTACGATTTTACAGTGCAAATAAATAGTACAATTATGAGGTGAGGTTGCATCTAAACCGTCTGATATAAAGGTCATGATCTACAGATCTACGCCGCAAAAGAGTGGTGCAAAACTCAATCTCTATCATATGATTCGATACAATCAACTGTTGAATCGGATAATGGCTTTGGAGTGCATTGAGTCATATGATAAAGATTATGCTTGGTGCCAATCTTTTCACTTATGATCTTTAGATCATGGCCTTCAAATTAACTGGCTTAGATGGTTGGGTTACATTTATTGGCGTCGCTGTTTATGGGTACCTCTGTATGCATCCATGTGTTCTCTGAAAGCGCCCACGTCCCAGACCCCTTGAAGACTATTGATTGCTTTGGATAAGATGAGGGTAATTATTTTTCACCCCAATCGTCCATAGAATGGATCTTAAGATCATGTAACACCTATCAGACGGTCAATTTGTGATTCCATGTGTCCCCAGTCCCCAAAATATGGCCCTAAAGTCATGTTTGAGCAAGATGTGTGCTATATGATTGACGAGTCATATTTTGGGTATCAGTGATACAGGAAATCAAAAATTGACCGTCAGATTGATGCACCATGAACCCAAGATTTATTTTGTGGAAGATTTTTATTAAAAAAGATCGCCATCATCTGATCCGAAGAAATCAACAATTTTTTCAGGGGTCTTGGTGTAGGCGCTTTCAGAGAACACGTGGGCGTAAAGAAAGAGGTATTGACACGTGTGCCACATCAACAAAAATATTGAGCGTTTGATGATAAGCTCATGGTCTCAAGATCCATTATATGAAAAATTATGGTAAAAAAAAAACCTCGATCGGTTGATCCAGAGCAATCAAATGATTTTAAGCATGAAATATTCGAGTTGAGAAGAACGAATTTCGGGTTGCAAGGGTGGCCACCAAAATTCCTCTAAGCTTTTAACCCATGTCGTGGGCAGAAAAAAGTTTGAGCTAAATTTTAACTGAAACTTTTATATGAGTTTTTTTTCAAAAAAACACTAATTTGTGGGTCCCACTATATTGCCAAACACTTGCAAATTACATTTTTGTGAAAAATTTCAAATTTCCAGTTATTTTTTGCAGGAACTCGTGTTAACAAATAAGGCATAAGGGTATAAGGGTTATTTAATTTAAATATTGAAAGTTTAAACCGTTTGGTAAGGGATCTTGCCAATTCTAAAACACTAGTTGTCCCGACAATTCTTGTATAAATGGCATCAAGGGTCAAAATATCGGGTAAATTTTCGGTTTCGAGCTTGATCGAAACCCGAAAATTTGAACCAAAATTTCGGCCGAAAACCAAAAATTTGGTCCAAATTATCGTTTCGGTGGGGACTAAAACCAATAATTTCGGTCAAAATTTTGGTCATTTAGGCCGAAATTTTGATCCTTGAATTGCATAATTTGATCGGCCACTAAATGGGTTCTAGTTGGACCTAAATTTTTAAAGCAACAATGCTCACTCACCATTATACAATTATTATTTTTTATTATTTTTGAATTTTTTTATTTTTATAACAGGAACCAAGTCTCCGTTTATGTGCAATACCCGTACACATCACACTAAGCAAGTCATTACAAATAAATCCCTGCTGAGTGGTCAACTAAAGGTGAGATTCAAGCTCTGAACCTCTGCTTCTTGAGGCGTGGTCTTGGCCACTATATTACAATTTTATTTGGGTTTTGTACTAAAAGGCGCCCTCCACTTGATTTTATCACCGAAAAAACGAATGCCGGATTTTTTAACTATATAACGCCCATGCGTTCCTTGAACACCCACGCATGGCCTTTTAATTATTTACAATTTTACCCTTTAATTATATCCCCTCATAAGCCACTTAAATTTCAAAATTGCCATTAATATAAAGCCTCTCTCCTCCTCACTCCAAATCAAAACGGTGGCTTTTTTTATGAGAGAGAAAAAGAAGAGTGAGAGGAACATGAAAGAGAAAGAGCCTTAGTGCTCGCCCTCTCTCTCTCAAATCGAGTTTTGAACCAATGGCTGATATCTCCGCAATCCTTCTCCTGATCATCCTAACAACACATCTGCCACCATCAACTCCAGATCCCAACGACGAAGCCTGCTCAACAAACCTAAAGCAAACCCTAGTAGACCTAACCAATAGTCCCAACAATTGGACGAAACCCACCTTCAAAGCGCCATGCTACGGCTTCACCTCCTACCTCCAAGGCACCACTTGTAACAACGGCCGAATCTACAAGCTCACCCTCCAGAGCATCTCTCTAATTGTAGAGAGAGAACGAAGAAAAGGAAGAAAAGATCATGCCAACAACACTCAGAACCTCTCTCTTCTTCCTCTCTCTCACTAACTTTAAAAATAAATCCTATCTTTGGTGTTGGCCGGCAACTCAGGTTCACAATCACCGGCGATGGATCGCCGGATAAGACACTCAAAAGTTGAAAGACTATTTAAGGGCTATTCGGTAAAATACATTTACACCATATATCGACGCGGGCCGTTTAAAAGCTGCAGGGGCATTGTAATCGAGCCGATTATAATCGGATGTCCTATAGCTAGCTATACTTGGTCTGATTACTAATCGAGCTGGGTTGGCCCATTTATGAATTGCGCTTACTTATATATTAGCCCATACCTAGCCCATGTCAGCACGGCCTGAAAAGTTCTATATAAACGAACTAATTTGATCAATTAAGGTCGGGCTTAAAAGCGGCCCATTGGGACTCGTACTTAGAAACCTACAACCCAAGTTTTTAACGCGGCCCATTGGGACTCCTACTTAGAAACCTACAACCCAAGCAATGGCCAGAGTCAAAATCTCCACCGGCTGGCCAACAGGCCGTTATCATCTAACAATATGGAGCAAAGGAAAACGGTCCACATTTTTTGATAGACAATTTTACAGACAGCTATGTGGCACAACGTTTTTGGCTGCAGCGCTTGGGCCTCATAATGTGTGCAACCAATCACATCATACCACATAAGTTGTCTACAAAATTATCTATCAAATATTGTCCACTATATAATACTATCCTGGAACAAAATTAAAATATTAGGCGAATGTTTGTATCCTAGCCATTCAATATTGCCGTAATGTAAGAATGGAAACGCGTTGCTCAAATGCCTTACGAGGCCCAACTCTCGTACACCTTTTAGGCTACGCGTTGGCATAGTGACAAATTTCGTTTTCGGCAACATTTCGATAGGGGGTCATTTCGGATAAATTTCAAGAAAAATTCAAAAAGTTTTCAGAAAATTTCGGAGAGTACAAAAAATATTAAATATAAATTATATTTAAACTTCATAAAAAATTTATTTATTATTTAAATAAATAAAATTAGAAAAATTTTATTAATTTCGATGAAATTTCGTTAATTTCAACGAAATTTCATTGAAATTAATGAAATTTCAGCAATTTTAGAGAAATTATAGAAAATTTGTTGAAAGTTTCGCCCAACCCTTATTTTGGCAAATTTTGAAGAAATTTCGGAGAATTTTGTCACTATGCACATTAAAGAAAAGGTAGGAAAACATATTTCCCTTTATGCCATCAACCAATGGCTCATTGTCAACGACCCCACTTAACGCATAAGAGGGCCCTCAATAAGTGATTGAACAGGCATTGGGCTCGTGGTGCGAGGAGTGCACCATCATGTAGAAATTGATACAATGTTATGAAGACAGTGTTATATGGAGGACAGATTTGATAAAGACAAAATGTAAGCCACTGATGTGGCACGACGCAATTGGCTGCAAGTGCGGTGGGGCTCAATTAATGTAAGTCTTGTAGCCAGTCACGTCACCCGCCTGAAATTTGTCCTCAATAAATCTGTCCTACATTTATAATTTTTCATGTTACTAAAGGGGAAGAGCTGGTATTAGGTGACTGGCTCGCTCAGCAATGGTGGTGACTGGCTCAATTATTTACAAGTGGCCTCTTTTTAGGCAACTTGTTCACTCTTAAGTGTCAATGGTCCTGCTTAAGCGATCAAATATGTACACTTGCTCACTCTTAAGCAAGGTGTCAAAATCGGTATCGGACTCGAGTATCAGTCTCTAGAGGACCGATACCACTTAGCCGATACATATCGGCCTATTTTTTTTAATTTTTTTGTTAAATAGAGGTATCTACCAATATCCAATACATATCGGCAAATACCGATGCCGAGTTGAGATACTGATCGATACCTATCGGTTTGCCAAAAAACCAATGCGTATCGGTATCGGCCGATTTTTGATACCATGCTCTTAAGTGTCTTAAGTTTGGTAATCGCTCGGTTAGTGAGCAATTGCGAATATTCTGCGTGATTATATTTTAGGTTTGTAGTTGCAGATCATTTGACTTTATCTCTTTTCTAAGGGAAGATTGGTCATTTGCGTTTGCATTAAAGGGCATCGATTTACTTTTGAAAGTTTAAACGATTAGAAAAGAGATAACGTCAATTCTCATAGTTGGAAAGAGAAAATACCAATTCTCATAGTTAGATAAAGGATCTTGCAAAAAGCCCTTCATTGAGTTTTATGTTCATCGAAATCTGTCTCCCAAGTTTGACCATTTTGGTGGAGGAAGCTTGACCCACTTACAACCATTAGTGCATGAGTGGGGTATCTAATGCTAACTGAACATAGTAGTAGGGTAGGGTTTCGGTTTTTTTTTTTTCTTTTTTCTTTTTTTCTTTTTTCTTAATCAAATGATACACTTTTTCTAGATACAAACTTGAAATCTTGCGCAAATTTAGTTGGTGGCCCGGCACTATTAAGGTATCAAAAATCGGCCGATACCGATACATATCGGCATTTCGGCAAACCGATATATATTGGTATCCCAACTTGGATATCCGATACGGGCCCGTATCGTATCGGCCGATACGTAGCAGTTTGAGCCCAATTTTACAATTATTATTTTTTAAATAAAATAGGCCGATATGTATCAGTATCGGCCAAGTCGTATCGGTCTTGGGAAAATCGATATCCGAAACCGATACCGATTTTGATACCTTGGGCACCACAACATTTATATAATTGATGACCCAGTTACACACTGTTGGTGACTGGGTCAGTCACCTAACACATAAATGACCGCATATCTCATGCTCTGATGCCCACTTACCACCATTAGTGCACAGGAGGTGGAGTACCTAATGCTAATTGAGCACATTCTAGCAGTTCAAACAATAAGTTAGAAGCTGGCGAATTTGATCAACCCGTATCCTACAATTTATGTTCTCCCATGAGAGAGATTTGATATTCTCATAAGTTTGACTCTTTGACTAACAAGTTCAAATGATGGTAGTCTAATTGGACCACTTGGATAGAAGAAAGAGACGCCCAGACTATGATGGCTCTCTGTGCACACATGCGGTCTGCAGATCTAATCTCTTTATAGGGAAATTTGCACTTTCGATCCTATATATTTGCGTATTTGTAGAAACGGCCCTATAATTTTAATCCTTGCATAAATGGCCAACTCCAAGCCTAGCCGCCTGCACGTAAGATATATATATATGCTTTTCTATGCAAACATTGAATCTAGAATTTCTGTATCATTTTTTAATAATTTCTATTTCTCTTGGAAAGCGATTTCGAGATTCCACTAAAGGTCGAATACCGTAGAGAATACAACAGGCTAGGTAAGATATCGAGTACAATATCTTTTTAAGTTATTGTTTTCCCAATTTTTCAAAACATTGTAGGTAGTCCAAGATATATAAGATATCGATCGATATCTTAAGTTATCGGCCGATATCTTAAAAAAGGGTTTTTTTTTTAGTTTTTGAATTATGGCTTACGTTAAAAGTCCATCGGCTATATATCTTAGGATATCGGCCTGATATCTTAGGATATCGAGCGATATCCTATGATTAACAAAAACGCTAAAGTTTTCCTTCCTTTAATTTTTTAATAATATTTTTAAATAATTGTAGCGCTAAATCAAGTATAACTCTTTATAAACAACTAATTTTAATTTTAATTTTGTAAATATTATAGGTTGAAATGGATGTTCCCCTTCTTTGCCATTTTGATTTCGTACGCGTGAGAGATAATATTTACAACGGAGGACATCGGAGGATTGTCACTGTCACGGAAAATATATCATTTGATGAGTTTATAGAGAAAATGTACAAAGTCAGTCGGATACGACCGGAAGAACATTCTATTACACTTACTGTTTCATTACGCATAGGGAATGAGCTTGTATTTGTCGAATTGTCTGACTCTGATGATCTTACAAACTTATTTAGAGCATATCGTATCGGTGATGGTGTTATAAATATTTATATCGAAAAATCATTAGTCACTACTGTAGCAGAAATTTTGCCGTCTTTAGAAACATTTCAACCGTTCAAGGAAACAAACGAAGATGATCATGGTGTGGGAACAGAACATTTGATTGAAAATCAAGGAATACGGTATGCAGAGGAGAACATTGTTGCACCGATAATAGCCGATGATGACAGAAATATGAATATAGGATTTCGCCCCTATAGTAAACTTTCGGAGCAACCCTATTCAGACATTCCGATGAGTGAAGGCGATGAAGATCAAGGATATTGTCATCAAATGAATCCGATGCATGATACATCTCAGTTCAACTTCGATTCGGTAAATCAGTGGAAAACGTTTTTAGTCGGCCTTAGTCCATATCAATGGCCTTCCGAACAAATAGCTTCGGAGCCAACGATAATCGAGCCTTCAACAGAACAGCCTCTCATACATCAAACATTCCCGCATCGGCTAACATCAATCCAAACAACTGCACATCAACCAAGCGTACATCAACGGGCTCAATCCCAATCACGTAATAACCATCCAGTCGATGACGGTGATAATGATCCTGAAAATAATGAAGCTCCGTCGTCTCCCACTTCGCGTGTTTATACTAATAGGGGAATTGATCAACCTCTGGTGGACGAAGACTATCGACAATGACTCTAAGGAGAGTATATGGATTCAGACGATGAGGAACTGTATGAAGGGGGAACGATTACCATTGGTCAGGCGTTTAGAAATAAGAAATCATTTCAAAAAGTTCTTAAAGAATTTGCAATTACAAATAATTTTCAGATTAAACCAATAAAAACCAGTCCTCTTCGAGTTACTGCTAGGTGTGTTGAAGTAGGATGTGCTTGGCGAATACATGCATCAAAATTAGTAGGCGTAGACATGTTTGCTGTGAAAACTTTCCACCCGGAACATTGCCAATGTACGACATCGTGGATAGCTTCATTCATTAGAGATAAGCTATTAAAGGGTTTTGACGAGACTCCTGCTTCTATAATTTTTTATATTGAAAAAAAATACGGTATAACAGTAGGTTACTGGAAAGCATGGAGAGGAAAAGAAATAGCGTTGAATGGCATCCGAGGTAGCTGGAAGGAGCAATTTAAGATGTTACCGTCATATGTTGCCGAATTACAACGGGTCGATCCAGACATACAGACCGAATTGTGTCTCGAGCCTGATAATGCATTTCAGAGATTCTTCGTGGCATTCGGACCTTGCATTCGAAGCTGTCGTAATACTTTACGAAGAATAATTGCGGTAGATGGAACGCATTTGCGTGGACGATACAAGGGAGTGTTGTTAATAGCTACGGGGATAGACGGGAATAGACATTTATTTCTTATAGCGTTCTATCGAAGAAAATGAAGACCATTGGACATGGTTTCTTGATCTATTAGGGAGACGTGTAATCGGTGAATTTGAAGAACAGTTTGTTTTGATATCAGACAGACAGAAAGGTTTGATGGAAGCAGTGGAAAAAGTTTTTCCTAACGCCTTTCACAACATCGTATCTGTTTGATAAATATAAGGATACAATCTCTATACCGCTTTTCTGGGTTGCTGCCCGGGCATTTTCAGAAGCAAAATTTAAAAGAATTATGCGAAAAATAGAAAACGACGCCCCGCCGGAATGTACAAAATGGATTAAAGAAATTGGTGATCATTTCTGGGCACGCACTTATTTTCAAGGGAGGCGTTATGATACGTTGACGACTAATATAGCTAAAAGCATAAATAGTGTGTTGAAAATAGCCAAGGACGAACCGATTGTGAGCATGTTAGAAACTATTCGCACAAAAGTAGCTGAATTTTATCTTCGTCGTCAGGAGGAAGGAAATAAAATGACACATGTGTTAACACCGATGGCAGAAAAACACATAAAAAGAAATTTAGGATGGGCCCGTCGAAAAAACGTCATACCATATGGTCGTGATATATTTCAAGTTAAACGTGGTGATTACACTCATAGTGTCGATCTAGAATCGCGAACATGTACAGTAGACGTTAGGCTATTCTTAGATTACCATGTTCACATGCGATCGCCGCATTATCGCGCCGAAACAGAGAAAGAGAGATCCCCCAATTTTGTGGACGCTGGTTTACCAGTGACTTATTTAGGGAAACTTATAAAGAACACTTTGTCCCGACCGTTGACAAGCGCCAATGGACTTCGCAAATAAAAGACATTCAAGTTTTGCCTCCCCACAAAATACGTCAAGCCGACCGTCCAAAGAAAAGGAGAACAAGATCTAAAGGCGAAGTTCAACCACTACAATGTAAAAATTGTAACAAGTACGGTCATAACCGTCGCTCGTGTAAATTTGTTAATATTTGAAATTAACTTATATTACTTCAAAGATTGAGATTGAAAACAGATTGAGATTAGATTAGACCTAATGGCGATCGAGCTTCTAAATGATCTCATTATAGAAGAGTATTTTTTTTTTCTCTTTTTCTTTCCTTCAACATAAATAGATTAGACCTCAATAAAAGAGCGATCAACATCCGCCAATTAATTAATATATTTTTTTGGACTAATAATTAAGTTTTGGAATTGTGATTGAAATATATTGCTGTGCTTCTTAATAAATCATTCATTCAAACAGAATTTGAAGTTGCCAAATTCGCCCCTAATCTACTAGTGATTGGCATAGAGTCAGACCAAAGATATCTAGCTTCACAATTCTAAAAGGTAGATATCTTAAATCATCGGCCGATATTTTAAGTCATCGGCCGATATCTTAAATCATCGGCCGATATTTTAAGTAATCGGACGATAGCTTAAATCATCGGCCGATTAGTTAAATTATCGGTCGATAATGTAACTTATCGGTCGATAATTTAAATTATCGTCCGCTAATGTATATTATCGATCGACTATTTAAATTATCGTCCGATAAGTTACATCATCGGACGATAAGTTCCATCGTCGGCGGACAAGCTAATTTTGCATTAATTTGTAAAGAATTAATTTTGTTCTAAATTTGAAAAGTCTTGGTTTGGTACCTTTCTTAAATGAGAGATGACCGCATCAAGATCCTTCCGTATTGCTTTATTTTCTTCTTGTAAGGCCTTCTTATCTCTCCCGAGTTGTTCAATGGTGAGTGCTTGCCCTTTGAGCAGCGTAAATGCACGCCGGAATTCTTTTTTCATGTCTTTTACAGCCATGCGGAGCGTCTTGCATTCTTTTCTAAGCTCCGTTACTTCTTTGGTTAGGTGCGGTTGCCTAACTGGCTGCTCTCTTGTTGGCTGGGGCCTAATATCCGGTTTGCCCTTTGGTTGACGTACAACGACCTCAAAATTATCGTTTTCGTCGCTGTAATCTTCGTCATCCTCATTGTCGTCATCTCAGCTAATCGGCTCTTCTGCTCTTTCTTCCGGACGTGTCGCATGACTTGGGATATCATCATATTCATCTATATTTTCTTCGGAGTAAGGCTCTTCTCTTTCCTCGGTCTCTTCCTTCTTATTTTCCATTTCTCTTCGAATAAAAAAGTATCGAACCCATTTATACTGTAATTCATGCTTTTCAACTTCAAGCTCTAAAATCACTTTAGACTTAAGAAAATTTTCTCTATATAAATTAGGATTACGGCTGAATTTCGGGTCTTCCCATTTCATTAGCCTTGGAAATGGTTCTTTAAGCCCAATAGGAGCGGTGGCGACTGCAGGAAAGTGCTCAAACGCCCAAATCTGTAAGGCGATAGTGCATCCGTAGATGTTGTATTGCCCCTTTTCTGACCTTTTCACCATTTCCCTTCTGCCACTCGCTTTTGATATACTATCTAATAAATTATTGTAAACTATCAGGCCCTACGGTAACTTGCTGAACTCTTCAATGTTATCTACTAATTCTAAGTACCGTGTATCTACTTCCTAATATGTGTCCAGAAGTAAAAAAGAACATACGAAAAATAATAATGATAGTTTTAAAAAATCATCGTTGGATAAATCAGCACTGTCAGTAATTTCTTCAATACGAGATCTTTTCGCCGGCTTCTCTCGAAAGAATTTGTATCGAATAGTTGTTTCCTCTTTTACGGCCACCTTCTCAGACTCAGGTTCCGTCAACATGTTGAGGCCTAAAATCAAGGCTATATCGATCTGTTGTAGGAGTACATTGGTGTTCTTAACCTTGAAAACATTATCTTCAACCCAAAAACTTAAAATAGCGTCAAACAAGTCTCCAACGAATCCTAATTTCTCATTCATCCTAAATAGATGACCGAATACTGAATCATCTAATATTTTCTTTCTCTCTTCGTTACAGTGCATGTAAAATTTCCTAACACCAACTCCAGAACATTTTCCGATGGGCTTTAGAGTCATGATCATTTTCAATCACTTAGTAGGAACTGTAATATAAATAAAAAATAATTAATAAACAAAAGAAGTTATTTTGAAAAAACTACTAATCCCCTAACTTACCGATAACTTACCGATAACTTAAATTATCGGTAAGTTATCGGATTAGGTGGGAAGCATTGGGGATGACTAAATGTGCTGAAATGTAAAAAAAATAAATTACCTGGAAATGTAATGTGACCTTTGTGATATTTTTCTGCTTTGTCGCCGCTAAGTCGCCGCTCTCTTGTTTTTTTCAGAAAAGTTAAACTTAAAAAGTAACAGTAACAAATGAAATGTAAAAGTAGCTTTTATACTCTCTTTTAAAGGGCGGTGGAAATTTCTTTTTTATATTATTTAAAATAGGTCCTTGCTGACGTGGAGCAGGCGAAGGCGGCTAGGCTTAGAGCTGGTCATTAATGCAACGGTTGAAACTATAGGGCCGTTTCTGTAAATACGCAAACATATAGGGCCGAAAGTGTAAATTTCCCCTCTATATATATATATATATATATATATATATATATATATATATATATAGAAAAGGCCTTTGTCCTCCATAGGAGGATGATCACGGTCCTCCAACCTTCCACGTGGAGCACCACGTGACACCCAAAATATTGTTTCGATGCCACGTGGAGTGTGGGTGCATTGTTTAGATTATCTTTGAAAAAAAAAATTGAAAACTCATCTCCATCATCTATTTTTTGAGCCGTAAAATGTGGACCAATGGAACCCATCAAACTTTAACTTGTGAGTTTAAAAAGTTTTTTTTGATTTTTTTTTTTAAATATTGATCTATACCGTCCACTTGTACTCCACGTGACACCCAAATGCTGTTTTGAGTGCCACGTGGAGCTCCACGTATATCTTGGAGGACGGTCACGATCCTCCAACGAAGGACCTAACTGCTATATGGAATAGTACACGTGCTCATTCCCCATTGAAAATATGAGGTCATGATAAGGTACACAACAGTTTTAGAGACTCCAAACTCCAAAGGGACCCGAGCACCAATGATATCAGTAGTTGGGTTAAAATTTTTGGAATGCATATCATGTGGAACAACTATGTGTTGTTTGTTATTTGATGCTAATGATTTGAAGATTTATAGTGCAAAAATTTAAAGATCTCGATTGACAGATTTCAACGACCAGCATCGTCTCCATCATCATCATTGTCGTATCTCATTGTCTGATTCAAATTATCAAAAGCTAAACAAAATTAATTATAGCCGTGAATGTTAGAAAACGTCCGATCATTCGATTCAAGGATGGAGATCTTTTATTGTCCCAATATTTGTATATTATGATACACTTATCAAATGCATACATGCTGATTCCATTTGGCACACCGCACACGCATCCAAAAGGGACACTTGTACCAAGTCTATACTGGAAGGATAAAGGTAGCCCGGTACTAAGACCTCGTTCAAGTGATTTTGAGTTTTTCCCATAAAATATCAGAATCTGATATGCTACAATTCTCAAAGAATCTAAGTGCACTCAGATTCTTGGCAAATTTGACTGTTGTTCTTGAGTTTGGTCAAAGTTTGGGGTTTTCTGAGTTTTTCCGAGAACACTCAGATTCTATGTTCTTGAGTTCTCGAATTCTTAGTTTTAAAGTAACATTTTAGCTTCATTTGTCTGAGCTCAGATTCTGAGCAATTCAAAGTCATTTGAAAGGAAATTGATGTCATTTTCACTTAGAAATACTCAAAAAATATGAATCCCCATGAAAACTCGTAAACAAAGGAATTTATCAGAAAAGCAACAATTTTGAGTCAAACACTCAGATTCTGAGTATTTATAAACTCCCGAACGAGCCCTAAGAACTTATAATTTATCTGGTCTCACTTTAGTTTGTTGTCATTTGACTCTCAATCACATGATCAGATGTCATATAAAAGAGCGGTTAGATGATCATAACTATTCTGAAGAACATAATATTAATATATAATATATAATATTATGCGGTTAATAGTTTGGTTTTACCGATATTTTTTTAGTAGTTGGCTTTGTTGAATACTTTTTTTGATTTTTTGATTTTCACGATAATTATGATTGCGGAGTCACTCTTTAACATGAGACCTAATTATGTTATTGGGTACCACGTGACAGCAAACTAATGCCAGACTAGGTGTTAAAGGGTACTAGACGCTCATTAGATTATTATTATTTTTATTTTTTTTATTCGATTAGCTCATTAGATTCTTTTTGTGTGTATGCAATGTAAAGACGATTGATGAGTCTTAGTCGTTTAACATCTAACATTAACTATTTTAAAATATGCAATCAACAAAGTAGGCCAAAAACTAGTTGCACTGATGTCAAGGCTCTCAACTTCTGTGTCAATAATCTGGCATTAAAATATAAAACATGCTTCATAAGGTAATAATTATTACTAGCGCCGTCATCATCGTCATAGTCACCAAATTCTCCAACTCTGCAAATAAATCGCAGATAATATAAGAATTTTTTAACAAAATAAAAATTTTGATAATTATTTGCGACTTTTTTAAAACATCATAAATTTTAAGTTATTCATGAATTTCACAAATTATTAGCAAATTTCTCAAAATTTTCAAGGATTTTGCCTGAATTTCTTATTTTTTTATTGGATTGCAGGACATTGTAGGATTCCGGCAATCGATCTTCTAGCAATCCTTTCGACCTCATCATCGAGCGGCTCAACGGCCCTAATCGAAGGAGAAGAGGCCTGACACGATGTGAAACTATAGGGTTGGAAATTAGGGGTTTGATCCGGTGTGGACGGGTAACGGTTTGAATTTGATTTGAGAAAAAAGAAAATAAAAAAGTTTGGTTTGATTTTGGTTTCAAACCTCCCCAAGTCAAAATCAACTGAATCAAACCGAATGTAATATGTAAGTATATATATATATATATATATATATATATATATATATATATATATATATATATATATATATATATTTATATTTAGCCTATTCCTAAATCCTAAAGTGACAAAGTAAAACTTATAGGTCTCTCAAAAAAAAATGTAGACTTTATAGGAAAATCGGTTGAGAAGTTGAGAAAATTTTGATGTCAAGTAGAACTTATAGGAATACCGAAACCGACCGAACCGAACTGAACCAAATCGAATCGGGTTGATTTGGTTTAAGAGCTGGACGGTTTGGTTTGCTTTGAAAATCTAAAAACCAATTAGGATTGGTTTGATTTGTGATTTTGATCCAAAACCGATCAAACCGAACTGATTACACCCCTAAAGGTGGTCACCTAATACCATCATATATCATAAGGGTAGACAAAAGGAGCCTAGTACTAAGGACTCCTCCATCAGTGTGTTGTCATGTGACACCCTATCAGATGATCACATGATTAGGTGTTATTTAAAGGGTCAGCTCGATGATCATAAGTATTATGTAAAATATAATTATAATAAAAAAAATCAATTTGTATAATCAATAGTGCCAACGATGTGAAAAAATGAACGGTAAAACTAAATGTGCCATGCAGTATACTCTTTGACTGCCTCATTTATTGGACACCTGATTAATATAATTGGGTGCTCACGACGGGTCCAGACCACGCAAGTTTCCGATTCTTGGTACCGGGCCACCTTATAGAAAGGTGTTGGGGACAATACACCCAGTGACATTGGTTCTCTAGACAGAGTTGAGGAAAATGGGGGCCTCTCTCTCTTTCAAGCGGAAAGGAGAGTTGCCCTAAAGGAGAACATCCTCCACATTCTAGCCTGGGAGGAGCGCTATTGGCAGCAACTATCCAGAGACAAATGGGTCACTGTTGGTGATCGAAACACTTTCTATTTTCATCGTCAGGCCTCCAACATAAGACGCTTGAACCGAATCTCTTCAATTAAGGTTAATAACTCTGTTTTTTCTTAGCCCTACGATGTAGCTTCTATTTTTGTAACTCATTTCCAGGGGTGCCTCGCTAATAAAGGGTGGATCAGACCCAAATTAGATGGTCTGAGTTTTACGACTTTAGCTACGATGATCATTTGGCGAGTTCTTTCTCTTTAGAGGAAATCATTTATGCTATCTCACAACTTCATAGTGAGAAATCGCCAGGGCCCCATCTTATTCTATAAGAAGTGTTGGCATTTTATCAGGGAAGATTTCATTTCGGTGTTCTCGGAATTTTTCGAGAGAGGGATCATCAACCAAGATATGAATGCGACTTTCATCTCTTTTATTCCTAAATGTCCCGGCGCCGATGAGGTTTCTAAATTCCGTCCCATTAATCTAATCGGCAGCCTCTACAAAATCATTGTAAAAGTTCTGGTTAATAGACTTAAGAGCGTCCTCCCAAACCTAATCTCTCCTTCTCAATCAGCTTTTATCAAAGGTAGGCATATTCTCAATGGTGTGTTGATCGCTCACGAATGCGTTGATTCCAAACATAAAGATAAGGATCCCGGGGTTATTCTCAAGGTCGATTTTGAAAAAGCATATGATAACATGGACTGGTCTTTTCTGGATTACATGATAGGAAGAATGGGTATGGGAGTGCGTTGGAAAAGATGGATATATGGTTGTGTGAGCTCTGTCTGGATGTCGGTCATGATAAACAGTGCTCCTGAAGGTTTTTTCCCTATGTCGCAAGGTCTTCTTCCTATGTCGCAAGGTCTTCGGCAAGACGACCCCCTCTCTCTCTTCCTCTTTCTTATTGTCGCGGAAGGTTTAGATGTCCTCCTTAAAAAAGCTCATGCTTTGAATTTATTCCATGGTTTCCAACCGAAAAGAGGTGTGGGGAACTTAACCATCACCCATTTGCAATATGCTGATGACCTCATCATCTTCCTCAATTGCTCGAATGTCAAACTTAACAACGTCAAAATGATTCTCCAATGTTTTGAAGTAGTCTCTGGTCTTGGTGTAAACATCGACAAGTCTAATCTTTACAAGGTGGCTATCAACACTGCCTCTCATGAACTTTTAGCTGAAGAATTTGGGTGTGAATCTGGTTCGCTGCCATTTACTTATCTTCGTCTTCCCATTGGTCCTAAGACCCCTAAGAAGAATCTGTGGATGCCGATAATTGAGAAGGCTGAGAGGAAATTATCTTGTTAGAAAGGAAAATTGTTGTCTTTTGCTGGTAAAATTACTCTCATTCAATTTGTGCTTTCAGCCCAACCTCTTTATTTTATGTTTCTTTTTCTTGCCCTACTTGGGTCCGCAAGAGGCTCGAGCAAATTCAAAGGAACTTTTATGAGCAGGGATAGATGATAAACAAAGGATTCATACTATGCATTGAGATTTTTTGGCTAAACCTAAACAATCCAGAGGAGCTGGCATTCTTAGCCTCAAAGAATTTAATCAATCTCTCTTGATTAAATGGTGGTGGAGGATAGGAACCGATCGCGAGGTGCTTTGGAGATCTTTTCTACTCCAGAAGTACGGTCCGGGTGACGGTCAATGGTTCATAGCTCCTTGTCACGGGGTAACTTTTTTCAACGCCCGTGCGACGCCTCGCTGTGGCTACAGCGAGGCCAGCCTAACTCAGATACTTCCCGCGTCATGGTTGCCTTCACTCGAGGCAAACCATCTCAATGCATCGTGTCTAATCGCGACACGCATGCCGATCTCGATCCCACTTGAGTGCGCTAGCTTCACCCGGTCACGATTGCACTAGTTCCTTCTACAGCGATTGGCATGCATCTCTTTATGTCATTCAAGCCAACCATTGTGTGTGGCCCACGCGACCAGCACACTTGGAGTAGCATGCAACTCTTCATGTTATCCAAACTAAGCATCATGTATGGCCCATGCGACTAGCACACTTGGAATAGTATGTAGCTCTTCATGTTATCCAAACCAAGCATTGTGTATGGTCCGCGCGACCAACACACGTCCGCAACAGGCCCTCAGCTAGTACGCACCATTGTGTCCCACATAGCCCTTGAGTGCCCTCGTGAGGTCACCGACCCATGTGTACCGAAACGCCGGTACGGGGCCACATGGTAACCTCACCCCAGGTGACACATGGCATCGCTGCATCACTGTAGCGACGTTTTAGGCCCACCCTTAACCTAGAAAGCCCATGCGCTCATCCCGCAACACAGTGCCCCATGTGTGAGAGAATAGCTCCACAGCTCCCTTCCCCCAAGTATAGTCTAAACACCAACTTGAGCTAACCAGCAGAAGAACCTCAAACCCCTTAGTTTGACATACCACCATGGTACACGGCCTCCTGTCCGTGGCACACACCTGCAAAGGTGGTGTCTTGCCATTGATTATGGCACACGAGCCTCTGTCTGTGGCACACAGTGTCATCCTCCAAGCCCACATGTCTTGTGAGGTCACACATCAGCTTCACTTGTGACCGTGTTGCGTCCACGTCGTGAGGCTCTTATGGCCTCATGCCCACATAGCACTGTGTCGCAACCATGTCGCGTCCGTGTCAAGACCATATGGCGTTCGTGTCACAACCATGCCGCGTCCGTGTCGCAACCATGTCGCAAGGCCCTCATGGCCTCATGTCGCATGCCCTCATGACACCACATGACGTTCCCTCGTGGCACCGCATCAAGTCTGAGTTGTGACTGTGTCTCGTGCCTACTTGGCACTATGTCGGGTCCGTCATTGCACCCGGATGTCGCGTGCCCTCTTAGCGCGGCATCACGTGCCCTTTTAGCATCGTATCACTTGTCGTACAAGCTAGATGTCACGTGCCCTCTTGACACCACATCGCGTGCCATCATAGCACCGCCTCACATGCCATGTAGCACCTGGACGTCGCGTGCCCTCTTTAGCACCACTTCGCATGCCCCTACACGGAGCACCGAACTACCTGCCTTATGGCACCAGGACATAGCGTGCCCTCTTTGCACCACGTCGTGTGCCCCTACGAGGAGTACCACATTCCAAGCCCTTCACGCGTCTAGTCACCATACTAGATCGCTACTTAGTTCGGGTCACCATCGCATCATGCATAAGGGACACATGCACGTGTCGCAGGGCCACGTGCCTCTACGCACACGCGCTACATAGCTACCTACTAGGTTCGCCCGCCTACCTGCTAGCCATATGCCTAGTTCAGAGGTGATCGTGTCGTCTTACTGGCACCAAGACCTGCATCAATTCCTTGACCTCCGTCTTCACCCCATACAAGATCCACACAAGTACCTAGCCCCGAGGTTTAATACCTCCTTGCTAGCTCATCTTGGTTTCATTCGTGCCTACTGATAAGGACCCCCCTTGGTCATTCGCGTGGCTCCGCACCCACGCAGTCTATCACTATGCATGCACTGAACATTAGTGATCGTAGCTCGCTCTAGTACCTCGACACTGTGTGTCTTCACCCAAGAGTTCGCCTAACACGCTTTGCCTACGGCTCAGCCTAGCTACAAGGCCCTCTCACCTTGCCTGCTAGTGGATCGATGTGCATCATTATGCACCAGGGTCGTGACCACGTCACATTCTCCCCAACTTAATGCTTTGACGTCCTCGTCAACATCTGAACTCCTACGTCAGTTCCTCAACACACATTTTGGTCTTCACCGAAGCACAACTCAAATCTGAATCACAATTACTACACTTCGCTGCTTTCATTCACAATTTTGTACTAATACTTCAACCATTTTCTGTGTCTTCACCCCACGTAGTGCTCTGAATAACTTGGTTCGGTCAATATTTCACCCAGGGATCTTTATATACCAGTTCGTTATACAACCAAAAGCAAATCAATCGTTAGCATCCAAGTTTGCACAACTCATTGCGTATCGCAACTCTCTAGGTTCTCAACAGTTCATCTTCACCGAGGAGTCTACCTTTCATCCGCACTGTCGTTTAGCACCTCAACACCTCTGTGTCTTCGCCCAAGAGTTCGACCTGCATGTGATTTGTAGAACTCTAGTACCTCGACGTATGTTTCCAACCACGAGACTGCCACCCAAGCTGCCTCAGCTTATAGCAAATTTTACAGCTCTAGTACCTCGACACCATGTGTCTTCACCCAAGAGACTGTCGGTGAGCGACCACGCCCAACCCAACGAAGCACTATGCTTCACAATGCTGAAATCCGTAACATTGCTTATATCTTTCGATCGTAGCAACCGATGGAACCCAACTTTCTTGGACCTTTAGACTTGATCACTACACAAGCCCTCAACGATCCTGCAGTGCTCTAGTACCTCAACACCTCTGTGTTTTCACCCAAGAGCCTACCAAGACCACCTTGCTCAATCAATGAAGCTCTATGCTTCTCACACTATAGTACCTCGACTTCTGTCTTCACCCAATAGCGTGACTCGAGTCACCTCTTACAACTCGACTTACGATCCTTCTCGTAGACCATATATTTCGACGATCACCTGGGACTCACTTTCTTTGAAGATACCCATCTGGCTCTCGTATTTGCTTCCTATGAAGCTATACTAGATCACCTGGGACTCGCTTCCTCTGAAGGTACCCATTTGGTTCATCCGTTGGCTTCCTCTGAAGCCACGCTAGATCTTCGTCCAGCCATCCGTCTCTCACAGACATTGTGTCTTATCGTCACACAACAAAGCAATGAGCTTCTGACCTCTACACTGGTTCAGCCTAGCTCAATCCAGTTCTCGCGATACCTCACTTAACTGTATCATCGATCCTGGCCCATCGCAACATATTGATCCTTACATTGCCGCATACCAGCAGTCTAAACCCTCATGTCATATACCAACAACCGATTCTAAAATCTCAACTTCCTCAAGTGAGAATGGAGCATCCTACCTGCTCTTTGTCATCCATAGCAACGGTGCTCTCAGCACCAACATGATCCAACGTCTCAGGTTGGAGTTACTAGCGTTCATCCATCTTGGACCGACCCGCTATCGCAACGTATAGCTCTCATGGGCAACAACCATCACGAAGTGAGAACGGAGCATCCCCTGTGCTCCATGCCGACATGGCAACGTTGCTCTCAGCACCTGTGTGACTCAATGTCTCATGTTGAAAGTCATCAGCGTCCATCTACCTCGGACTGGCCCGCTAACTCAATGCGTGGCTCACATGGACAACTAGCGTTGAGTTCCTTTTTCGCGACATATAACCCAGCAATTTTGTCCCCCTGCGCGCGACTCAATCGCATCTCTATCGCAGACATGCAACTCAACTGCACCCAAGTAACTCTGGTTGTCACAAAATCAGAGCGCACCTCATCGCTCTGGCTCGCCAATGTAGACCCAATCGGAAAGATCTGGCTTTGATTCCAAATGTCACGGGGTAACTTTTTTCGACGCCCGTGTGACACCTCGCGGTCGATACAGCGAGGTCAGCCTAACTCAGATACCACCCACCTAGAGGAAGGGAACTCCCGCGTCATGGTTGCCTTCACTCGAGGCAAACCGTCTCAATATATTGTGTCTAACCGCGACACGCATGCCAGCACCTTAGTGCCACTTGGCTTGCCTAGCTTCACCCTGTGCAGTGCACTAGTTCCTCACTTCTGACAGTGACTTGCATCTCTTTATGTCATTCAAGCCAACCATCGTGTGTGGCCCACGCGACTAACACACTTGGAGTAGCATGCAGGTCTTCATGCTATCCAAACCAGGCATCGTGTATGGCCTGTGCAACCAGCACACGTCCGCATCAGGCTCTTAGCTAGTGCGCACCACTGCGTCCCACATAGCCCTTGAGTGCCCTCATGAGTTTACCGACCAATGTGCACTGTAAAGCCGGTACGAGACCACATGGTAACGTCACCCTAGGTGACACATGGTATCGCTGCAGCGTCGGATCACTGCAGCGACGTTCTAGGTCCACCCCTAACCTAGAAAGCCCATGCGCTCATCCCATAATGCAGGGCCTCATGTGTGGAAGAATAGCTCCATAACTCCCTTCCCCTAAGTATGGTCTAAACACACACTTGAGGTAACCAGCAGAAGAACCTCAAACCCCTTAGTTTGACATACCACCATGGCACATGGCCTCCTGCCTGTGATAAACACCTGCAAAGGTGGTGTCCTTCCATTATTTATGGCACATGAACCTCTGTCCATGGTACATATTGTCATCCTCCAAGCCCACATGTCTTGTGAGGTCACATATCAGCGTCACTTGCGATCGTTTTGCGTCTACGTCGCAACCTCGTCGCGAGGCCCTCATGCCCACATAGCACTGTGTCGCGACCATGTCGCGTCCGTGTCACGATCATGTCACGTCCGTGTCGCAAAGCCCTCATGGCGTACCCTCGTGGCACCGCATCACGTCTGAGTCGTGACTGTGTCTCGTGCCCACGTAGCACAATGTTGGGTCCGTCATTGCACCCGGATGCCGCTGCCCTTTTGGCACCTCATCACATGCCCTCTTAGCACCGCATCACTTGTCATACAAGCTAGATGTCGCGTGCCCTCTTGGCACCACATCGCATGCAATCATAGCACCGCCTCACGTGCTTTGTAGCACCTGGACGTCGCGTGCCCCTACGCGGAGCACCGCATTCCAAGCCCTTCACGCGTCTAGTCACCATACTAGATCGCTGCTTAGTTCGGGTCTCCGTTGTATCATGCATAAGGGACACATGCACGCGTCGCAGGGCCACGTGCCTCTGCACACACGCGCTACACAGCTACCTACTAGGTCCGCCCGCCTACCTGCTAGCCATACGCCTAGTTCAGAGGTGATCGTGTCTTCTTACTGGCACCAAGACCTGCATCAATTTCTCGACCTCCATCTTCACCCCATACAAGGTCCACACAAGTACCTAGCCCCGAGGTTTAATACCTCCTCGCTAGCTCATCTTGGTTTCATCTGTGCCTACGGATAAGAACTCCCCTGGTCCTTCGCGTGGCTCCGCACCCACCCAGTCTATCACTATGCATGCACTGAACATTAGTGATCGTAGCCCGCTAGTACCTCGACACTGTGTATCTTCACCCAAGAGTTCGCCTAACATGCTTTGCCTACGACTCAACCTAGCTACAAAGCCCTCTTACCTTACCTGCTAGTGGATCGATGTGCATCATTATGCACCAGGGTCGTGACCACATCACATCCTGCTCATGGCAATTCTGGCTCTGATTTTTGGCGCACGATCTCGAACCTATTCCACAAATTTCAACAAAAATCTCATATCCTCATTGGAAATGGTATGGTAACTTCCGTCTGACATGACAAATGACTGCTCAATGTCCCTCTAAAAGTTACTTTTCTGGATCTTTTCAATGTTGTCACTAATTTGATTGATTTAATTTTTCAAGTTGCTGACAAAGATCTGAATGACATGCCTACTTGGAAGATCATCACCAAAAGAAGAAGACTTACAAATGTTGAGCTCTTTCAATTTTCATAATTATAATCCACCTTACACTCAAAAGTGTCCTTTAGATGTCATGCAGAAGACAACATTCTTTGGAATTTTTCAGTGGATGGTGCATTCTCAGTTCGGAAGGCGTATCAGTCTCTTACCTTCTTCGTCACCCCTTCCCTTGATTAGTTGTAGATTTGGAAGGCCAAAATCCCTGCTAGAATTATTTTTTTCAGTTGGTTTATTATTATTGACAAAGTCCTTACGTTGGATCACCTCCAAAATCGCAGCTTTCAATTTCCTAACAGGTGCATTCTCAGTAAAAAGGAATCTGAAACTGTCAATCATCTTTTTATCTAGTGTGAATTCACTATTACATTATGGAACCGGGTTTTAGAATCTGCTGGAATTGCTTGAGTTATGTCATCCTCTGTATTCTTGTTGGCTAGCTGTCGGAGATTTCCCTCTGTTATGAATTGTGGGACTCTCAAGTGGAAGGCTCTCTTTTTTTTTGCCATTTGGTGTATTTAGAAGGAAGGCAATCAAAGAATCTTTGAAGAGACTACCAAATCGGCGACCTGCCTTCTATCTACTATCTCCAAGAATGCTAGTTATTGGAGTTCCCTGCACCTCGTTAAGGACAATAGATGTTCAGCTGATTCTCTTGCTTTGTATGGGGAATCTTGTGACCCTTCCGGAATCGGCTAATTGTTTATTTTTTCTTTTATCTTATTGGGTGGGACTAGGCTTTGAGTTTCTTGCTCGATCTTATCATTGTCCATTTTTTTAATGAATTCTGTTATTCATAAAAAAAACAAAAATAAATAAAGACAATACAACCAGGTGCATCGGATGACCTGTGCACCCAGTCGCCAGTTCACATGCCATGCGGCATGATCAATATGAGACATGTGATTTAAAAATAAATTATTATTTTTACTTTTTGCCCCTCTGTTTGATGGGTCAAAGAGGGGGCCACATTGATTTTTGTCAACTTTGACCACATTTTTAACGGTGGAAGAGTCATAAAAAACAATATTTATTTTTTGGATATGGATCTAATCGATCTTACGTAAGTTACCGTTGTACCCGATCCTCGCATGGACACATCATGATGCCCACCTGATAGTGGGCGTAGACGTAGTCTCGGCTTCTTACAGAGAAATTACTACTACTGTATGCATAGTCACAAAAATCGCCGATTTTTTAATAACTCGCGAATTTAAGGTCTCCCGAACTAATCTCAAATCATTCGAAAATTCGCCAAATCACCAAAAAAACGCGGATAATTCTTGAATTTTTCAAAAAAGTTGACTCACTTCATTTTTTAATATTTTTTTTAAAAATTTATAGTTTTAAATATTTTTATTTTTAAGTTTAAATTATTCTCCTTGATTTTTCCTCCGAATATTTCTCCGATCTTTCCGAATTTTCGAGATTTTTCGGAGCTTTAACCTCACCGAATTATTTGCCGAACCTTTGCACACGCATACATTATGAATTCTCTATACGTCGCATTTCTACATCGTGCACTTAGACTGGATTCAGGTCTGTTATTGCATCATTTACCTTTGGCTGCATGGTGTTCAACGGCTCGGATTAAATGGACAAGATCGATTGAATTTTTTGAATCCTTCTCTGATGATGACATTTGGACCAGGTTACGATCAAATAGAGACTGTCAGTTTGATCACTCGGATTTGGTGTAGATGTATGCCAGGTGTAAAATATCGGTGACCCGTGCACAACTCCTAGTGCACAGTCCCAGACAGCTAATAAAAGCTCTTCAGAATTTAGTAATAAAAAATAAATTTGTCAATTTAAACCCTTGCTATTATATGATGGTTAGTTACCCACATTAATGATTGTACTTCCCTTTCTCTACCGCAAATATTGACCATCAAATCAATGGCCCATGGGCCCCAAATCTCATTGATAGGGACCATGGGCCCGAAATCTCATTCTATCCGTTCAATCAATTTTTGGTCAATGGGTCCACCGTAAAAGCTCATTGACGGATTTTATGATCATCCCATCAATGTAACGTCAAGGCAATGGCCTATCTGAGAGGTGGACCAATGATTGGACGGTCTACAGCACTCCACATGTTTCAATCATTGATGGTTAGAGATGGGGTTATAATCATCTTTGGTGGTACTAAGAGCCATGTGATATATGAAGGTAATCTTTTTTTTTTTGTTTTTTATATAGAATATATGAAGCTAATTATTATTATTGTTTTCAATTTAGATAGGCCATAAGTCTTAATTTGCAGTTGATTTATATTTCGATTTTAGAGATTAAGCCCTCTCACTATCCGAAATTTGTGTTGGGGACATGAGAGATGAGGTCTTTTCTCTATAAGAAAAATAAATACGACAAAAAAAACCCTTGGGAACAAGGATTTGGATTTAGGGGAACTATCTGAAATTCAAGCATTTAAATTTCTGGATTTCAAATATTTTGTACCGGTAACACTATTGACTGTTTTGAATAAAAAAATAGAGATGATTTTTCGCTTCAATCTTTAAAAAAATAGATCTTGAGATCCTGGTCCACTTCTTCGCTGGTCAAATGTCAATTTTACAATGTACTCATTTGTGATCACAATGTATGATGAGAAGGACTTTTTGGATAACTTCAAAGGATTTTTGGATAACTATATGATAGTTAGGAGTTGTGGGGCCCGATCTCAAGATCTATTTATTGAAATGTTGGAATGTAAAACTATTGTCATTATATGATTCAAGGCAGTCAATTACAACCTTAAATTTGTCACAAACGTTAAAGAGCAAAGAGAAATAAAAAGAGAGAGCCAAAGCCAAAAAAAAAAAAAAAAAAAAAAAAAAAAAAAAAAAAAAAAAAAAAGAGAGGCAAAGTGAGTGAATAAGAAAGAGAGATACCGAGATGCACGGCGAGAGGGAGATAGAGAGAAAGAGTAAAAGCTCATATTAGAGAGAGAGAGAGAGAGAGAGAGAGTGTGTGTGTTTTTAATTCGCTTGACAGTACAACAACCACTGGTGACAAATAAAAGGAATTAGATTTGAAATAATGCCTGAGAAGCGTTATTTCAAATGCTGCCATTTTAGGTTGTTTATGATATTCTTAAATGGCTTGGATTTGTTCAAAATCCAAATCCAATTCGCATTTTAACATGACTCTATCAGTCTAATGGATATCATAGAATGGTGCATATTAAATATATGCAATCAAATAATTTGAATCTTCTAAGGAGCATATTTTTTGGTTGGATAGGCTCTAACAAAATTCATCAGTTTTAATTGGTTCTTATTCTTTTTTTCTAACTCCCTGTAAAGGAGGATTTATCTGCTCTACCAATAATTTTTCTACCCTTTACTAATTCCTTATCATAGCAAATAAAATCTGCCCTTGTAAAAAGTGAGTAGAAAAGAGGGCAGAACTACTGAACATATAAATATTGCATAAAATATTGTTATATAAGGAGTTATCAATGAGAAGGAGTATCTGCTAAAGCAAGTTGCATGATATTAGCAAAGAGGATGAGAACCTGTTAAAATAGGTGAACTCTGCTATGGCAAAGGCTAACAAAGAGCTATGCCACATGCATCTATAATCTCTATATAATGTTTACCCAGTTGGGCAATTTTAATTGACTTCAAAATTTTGGCACGTGGTCCAAAAGGTTGAGTGATTTATGTTAAGCCTAAAGTGTTCCAAAATAATCAGTATTTGAACAATTCTAGAATCATATGAGCGTACTTGTATTTGCAACTAAAGATTCTTGGGGAAATTAGAAAAAAGGGATGAATTTCAAAAGGTTTTAGGGCATTATACTCACGGAAATTTTTTTAGAAAATCAAGATTTCACGGAAATATGAGTTCTCGTTTGGTGAGATTGGTGGTCCAAATAAAGTCAACAAAATGTGTAAAACCCTTCCATATAAACTCCAATCTTTAGGGTTGGCAATGGGCATTCTCTCTTTCGCTCAACCAAATGAGCGTCCTCCTTCCAGCAAAAACTCATCGGCGTTGGAGAAGATGAACCAAAAGGTCTCCCCTCCGACCACCCATCGTCCCTTAAAATCGAAGCTCACAGATAAGCTGTCACGACCCGAAATTCTACCCCATCCCGAGGGCCTAGAATTCCGAGTTATGACCCGCACATATCCTGGATATGCTAAGCGAGCATACACCTAATCAGAGTTCTCACGCAATAATGGTTCCACGAAATCCGTGAAAGCCAATATACCATAGTGGAATATAAAATAATCATAAATGCTGAATAAATCTGATAAAATGCGATAAAATGCTATTAATCCACAGGTAACATGTAAGTCAAATCGGAGACAAATCCGATAAAAATGAAAGCATAGAGTCAATGATAATGATATAAGGCAAAATCCAATACCGAGTCTACTAAATCAATATCCGGTGCTCGGATCAAAATCAACACTGTAGTCCTCCTGATAACCGGTAATGTCACCCTCCAAAGGCTCTTGGTAATCAACGTCCACTGGGTCGACGTTCTCAGCACTAATCAGATAAGAGAAACCCACGTCCACACCGTCGGTATAGTCACCTGCAGCTGTTAAATTATCGTGGGATGAGTTTACTCACCACGTAAACTCGATGGATACACCACCAATCCACCCCATATTACTCAGGTGCATTGTGGGTGCATCTTGTGAGTGATAAACAGAATATCTCAAACCAGATAGCAAAAGAATGACAAAATTACATGCATATCGTAAAGCTCATATCATAAATGCAAGACCATGATCTGATAATCGATATCCTAACGCACCTTACCATATCTCATAACATATCCTACCATGTCTTATTATCATTCTCGCACATACGTAGACATCGCATGAGCGAACTAACATACTGTGAAATCCTAAACGACTGCGGAAGTCACGTCGAGCTACCATGGGAGGGTCAACATAGTATCATACCACCATATCATAACGCCTCGTGTCATACTCATACTCTACCATCCACCAATGGGGAGACATAATGGCCAAACTCACTCATAACATACTCATACTCATAATCTCTCCTAGAGATCCGCTTTGATGAAGACGTTATTGCCCTTACGGCTACGTAAGGAGCGACACGTCTGGAGACTTAAGTTCTTTATCTTTTCTTCGGCCTACACAAATGATGTCTTATTATCGCATCAGTATCATAACTTATCTTATTTCATACTCATATCTTATCATACTCTTATACTTAATCCTAGGATAAACTATAGTGAGGCAACTTTTCTAATTTACGCTTCCCAAGAAAAAGGTTAGTAGTAACTGGATGTACTTCGTGTGATGACCCATACTATCATAGGCGTTGCATCCGTACATGGACGCCAATATTTCGAGTTTCACGTGATCGTGAAGAAACTTCACCACGCCCAAAGCCTATGGTTGAACCTCATAACTTAACTCATAACTCATACTATCATGCGTGAGATATGCTACCGTGATACGAGGTTACACCGAATTCACACTCACCCGACTAAATCATGGGTCCCATTCCACCATGAGTTGTAAGGCATGTGAATACAGGTATATTTCTCGCGATACCATCTCGTGAATCACCACGCCCAAGCATAGGCATGATCTCATACACTCTCGTACTCATGATCTAACATATCCCTAACTCATATAAATTGATTAAGTTGCAAATATAAAAGCATCACACATACAGAACGGTTTACACTTAGATTTGGATTATGTTTATATTTATATTTATTTACATAATACACCAATATAATTATATAATAGGGTTATAAGTGTAATTTCGATAATCGTAAAGGTCAGAGTTCGATTTCATAGAGGCATCAAGTTCTAACACTTTGTGGTCGATTGAAGCGATAAAATTATATATATATATATAGTATACTATAATTAAATGCTCAAATAAAAAGGGTAGTGCAATTTAAAGTGGAGTACACGACCATCGATCGAAAATGCAAGTGATTTGAGCACTTAGTTTTGGTCGTGCAAAGGTGGAATTATAAATAAGGTCATCTGTTCGAACGAGAATCAATTGATTGATTTTGAAATCAATCAGTCGGGAGTATATTATTTGAATTATTTAATTCGGGTCAGAATCAATTTAAAGTGAACAATGGTTCAATTTTGTTTAGGGTCAACAAATCAATTTGATGTGTCAATGGATCGATAAAAGTACAACACAATGAATCAAATTGCTGTCAAGAAGAAATTTCTCAAATAAATAATAATACTATATAGGTATAGTGTGAGGCGGGTTATTATAGGTTAAAATATTACAAAATCTAAACTATATAATACAGTATACTAATTATGATAATATTATAATTAAAAAAAAAGGGGCACAGGAAGGATTCGATATAATGAAATCTAGGCAATTTGAGTTATTAAGTAAGGTGTGGTACTTATTTTAAAGCATGGGTCTCACTAGTCCATGTGGAATCGGTTTCAATTTGGGTACATGCATAGGTTTGTGTGTTGGCTTTATGGCCTTATTTATTCACGTAATTTCTCTCCAAAAATAAACCTTCTTTAATAGCAACAAGTCTACAACATGTGTAGAAGGTTTCAATATTGGGTGCCGAGCCATATTTATCAATTGGTGGTGAATGGGCATTTTATAATCGCCCAACCTTGCTTTCACCCTGTTAATATTTATATAATATTTTATATAAGTAAAGTTATACACATTACTTTACTTGATATATATATAGGTAAAGATAATATATAAATGATATAATTATAATATTCTTTTAAGTAGCATTCCATATATAACAATCATTACTTTACATGTACAATATAGTATGTTTAAGCCAATTCCTATCAAACCATATAAATATAAAACATTCTAATTTAATAATTATTTTATTAGTTCCCAAAATAATATATTGGAAACCCACATAGCAGCCTCAAAAGTGGTCACGTATATGCGAGATGAAGTGCCATAATGTATACTTTTACCTTATGCTAATGGCAATAAACGAATGTACATGAATTTGTACTTGTCTTAGTTATTTTAATTCGACTGGGGTCTGATCTCCAAGTTCTAGAAAATCGACCGTTCAGTTGCTTTAGGAACAATATGCCAAGCAGATCATTAATCTGATTTTCTACTTACAAAACGAACATGATAATTATTTCAATACATTAACCAATTATTTTAAAGGTGGAATTTGAATGTGCAGTTTTTAGGCACTCGTTATCTTTTATTTCCTTGCAATTGATTCTTAACACTTTTTAAACAAATCTCATCTTAATCATTTTTCATCTATTTTGGATCGACTTTCGGGTCTTATTAATATTATACTTGGAGCATATGATGACTATGCATCCAATGAACCGCTATATATATTAATTTATTGGGTATAAGGCAATGATAAATCTCAATATATAACAAAATAATTAAATAATATAAAAATGAGGATTAGTCATATTTTCAACCCTAAAGTGATATTGCGTAGAAAACAAATATATGATTCATTTTATAGTCCGTCGATACGCGATCGAATCGTATCCTACGCGACGGAATTTGAGTAGAATGAGATGGATGGATGGGTACCCACCTCTTGAAGCGTGCTCGGCGAATCGACGGCGGTTAGGGCGATAGAGATCGGCGTCCACACGATTGGGCCGTCCACGATTACGCCGTCTTCACCTCGATTTGATGATAGAAAAATACCACAGTGGTTCTTGTAGAAGAACACACAAGAGATTTAAAAGAGATTAGGGTGTTTTTAAAAAAGGGTGGCTATAGAAGAAGATGGAGTGACGACTAGAGTTTTTAAGAAGAATTCTTATAATAATGGTTTAGGGTTCTCCGTAGCTTTCTTATTTATAATATATGGGCATTAATTCGGTGTTAAGCGGTCGCACTAAATAAGGGTGTATAGGCTTTTATTTCAAGGTTTAAAATAGAGGTTTAAACTCACGTAGTAAGATTTGATCCTTAGACCTCTTGTTTATAACCAAAGTCTTTCAACCACTAGGCCACCACACAACTTGTGTCAAATAAGGATAATTTTAAATATAAAACCTTTTTTGAAAAGCCAAAATGTGTACTTTTCAACTAGGATAGGTTCCGGTATGGAGCACTAACACCACGCTCTGTACAAAATAAATCTAACACCACAAATTCAGTTTTAAATTTTTAGGGTCGTTACATAAGGGGAATCAAAAACTCATTGGCGCTGGAGAAGATGAATCAAAAACTCATTGACACCGGAGAAGATGAACCAAAACATCATCGGCGTTGGAGAAGATGAATAAAAAATCGGCGAAAACTGCGCGACGCTAGAGAAGATGAACAAAAACTAGCAAAAACCCATCGGCACCGAAGAAGATGAACAAAAAACTCATCTCTTCGAGCATCCATCATTCCTTAAAATAGAAGCTCACAGATAAGATGAATAAAAAATTGATCGGCGTCGGAGAAGATAAACCAAAACTCCCTCCGAGCGCCCATTGTCCCTTAAAATCGAAGCTCACGAATGAGATGAAACAAAACCTTATTGGCATCGAAGAAGATGAACAAAAAATCGACGAAAATTGAGTGATGCCAGAGAAGATGAACAAAAAATTAGTGAAAAATGAGCGACGCTGAAAAAAAACTCAAAAACTTATTAGCACCGAAGAAAAGAGCTGAGCGACAACAGAGAAGTGGGAGGGTACTTTAGTACTCTCAGCTGGAGAAGACCATTCACACGTGAGATGCTTTTTGCATCTCACATCTCCTTAGAACTCTGATTTTTGTGAAATCCTGAATTTCTAAAACCTTTTCACTTATTATAATGCTCTAAAATATTTTGAAATTCATCCCTATTTTCTAAAGTCCCCAAGATTCTTCTCCACAATCAGGTATTTGCAACTAAAGATTTAGTCACTAGAGTCTGGGGTTCCACCATTAATACCATTGATTGCCTAGAGTCATATGATGGAGATCATTTTTCATTCCAATCTTTCACACTATAGACACTGAGATGAGTTATAGGGTCACTTTTGACAATGTGTTCGACGTGTAATCATTATCTAGCCGTTTGATAGGTAGGTCTTGATAAGAAGATCTATTGTATAGAAGATTGGGACTTTAAACGGTCTGTATAGTCTGATTCAAGGTAGTCAGCAATATTAACGGTGGAAATCCATAGGTGCTTATTTCAAAACATATATCTGATTTGTGACATTTTGGTTTTATTTATTATTTTTTTTCATTGAATGAGTGAATGTGCTTGTTGTCTTTAAAGCTAAATCACAATGCTAGGCCGAAAATTCTTTAGAATCACCGTTACCGTTACAACCTACGGCCCTTTTGAAATATTCAAAATTGATTGTAAGACCGTTTGGATGTACACAATACACGGGTTTTCTTTATTCAATTTAAGATTGTCAAAGAGTAATGAATGGTAATGATTGGAAATAAGTTTTTGTCTTTTCAATTTTGTATCGGTTTCGATCCAATTTAGTCGGCCGATTTTTTCGGTGCAAAACTTGCAATCCCCTACTTGGCTCCAATTCCCTTAAGAGTAGTTTTAGGGGTGCACGGTCCCATAACAATTATATTAAGACTAAGGTTTCAAAAATTGATCGATACTGATATGTATCGATTTTTCGGCAAATCAATACGTATCGATTTTGATATGTATCGGTCCTACAACTCGGTATCGGTATCGGCTGATACGTATCAATTTGAGTGGAGTCCTTATATTTGATTATTTTTTTAAAAGGCCGATACCGCTGATTCGCATCGATCCTCCATGGACTGATACCCGATATCGATACCAAGTTTGACACCTTGGTTAAGACACAATTTTCATTGGATTCCTCTTAAAATGGGCTAGGTGATTTGGTTCACATCTCACTTTATGGGGCACATGACATGTAGTTGCATGCATCTTGTGTGCCATGAGATTTGCATATTACGATCTAAAAGATATATGGTGTTGAAGATTAGGGTAAAAACCGTCTCAATAGTGTGATTCAAATTAATCAACTTTTAAACTAATAACCAAGGTGTCAATATCAATATTAGGTATTGGTCCATCTTGGACAGATACGTCAACCGATACGAATACGATATCACTGATACTGTATCGCTCAATTTTTATTTTGAATACAAGTAAGAAAGTAGAAGAGAAAAAGGTTTTTATCTCGTCAACATCGGCTAATATCAATCAATACTGACCCGTATGGGGTTGATGTTGATACCAATACTACCCCGATATAGGCATCGGGGTGGCACTAGTATCGGTTCTCAACAAGGATCAAAGTCTTAGATTTCGCCCCGCCGAAACTGAAATTTTGAACCATGGTTCTCAATGAAACTGGTATGTTATATGTATCAGTATCAACCGAATTTAAGGTGTCGAACGTTTAGATTTACTTGAGAGAGATCTTTTCCATCCGAATTTTTGCCACATTAGATCTTTAAATCATAGTCTTCATATCACACGACATACATTATGAATCTACGTGGCACATTTCCCAAAAGGCAACTGGTCGGTCTTGATTACTGTATCTTATATTAATATTTAACTCAAGTCTTAACCTATTACAAACGCACAACGAAAATTATAGTATTAGCATTAGGATCGTTCCCACGAGGAAGTGATTATCTAAGTTTTCTCTATTTCTATCTTCTATTTAAATCCTTATTTTAAAAACATCTATTTATCTTTAAGAGTTCATAATTTCTTGGAGAAATATGAATAAAGAATAATTTTCTAAACTAAAGTGCATAAAAATAAATCATAATCTTCCTTCTTCAGATTAAGATCGTCAATCTTAATATTTAGCTTTCGGATATTTATGAAAATAAATAATACCGTTACACCATATTTCTAGTCTTCTAGCATTGATCGTCAATCAAGTCTAAGATCCTATCAATATAGATTTAATCTAATCAACAATTAATCAGAAATTTGAGCGTCAATCAAACTCTAGCAAACAGAAGATGGAAAAGTAAAAATCGTTATACTAATCTACAAATTCTAACTTGCGTCGTCAATTCAAATAAAAATTTGGAGATATTTACAAAGTAAATAAATCTAAATTAAAAAGCAAATAAATATATCTTTCACCCCTCAGCTGTAGTCGTTAATTGCTCATGAGAAACAACGGATATCTACACTAATCTTCAACACTCAATTGCAGTCGTCAATTACTCTTAAGAAACATCTGATATCTAAACTATTCTAACTAGTATATACTACTTGATCGGAAGAAAATACAACCTCAGGCGTCAATTGATGCTGAAATTCTTCGATGTTTATTCTTATACCGAGCCCTTTTATTTATAGATCATAAGGGGTCGGTTTACAGAAATCTAATTTTAATAAAAGAAACTACTAAAAATAAAAGTATTCTAATATAACTCTAATTCCTAATTTTATCTTTTCTTGCTTCCTTTAGTTGATGTGCTTTTAGAGTGTTCTTTACTGAGCAGCAGCAAAGTCCTTCCGAATATCAATCTTCATCAATCTTCTCATATTTGTGATCTATAGAACTTTTAATTGTATAGATTTTCTAATTCCGGATATGGAGGTGACAATTCTCACATGATCAACAACAGCAACATGGAGGAGAGCTTTAGATAATTGTTCTTTTTCTAGAAAATCGTTAATCACGATTTTCTGTCTTTTATAGCTTCTTTCTAGATAATCGTTAATTACGACTTTCTATTTCTCACAGCTTCCTTATAGTTGATTTTTTGAATTAAGCTTTATCACTTTTCTCTTTTTGTCTCTTTTGAAGAATCGTAAATTACGTTTTTCTGACTTTCAGTAACGGCAAATCGTCCTTTTCGCTCGGTCGTCTTTCTTATTGCCTTTTAGGTTTATTTTATCAAAGATTAACACTTAGACTCTAATTTACTGCTTATCTCTAATATCTGCACATCATTATCTCGTTAGTAGCAAACTATAACTTAGTATCACTAAGTTAAGGATAACAAAATGATAAATTATATGACTGATCAGCAACCAATGAACTAAGTCGCCTTGCACTTGGGTTGTGTACCTAATATTAATTCTTTAAAATTTGTCTACTTTGAGCAATTTTTAGTACTTTAGGAAGAAATTAAGGTTGTGCTTGGGATTGCTATTTGGAAGCAAATTCAAAGAGCAGCTCTCTGCTCTAGTGCGGAGCACTAATATGAGACTATGTTTGCTCGTAAGTGCTCTTAGTTATTTTGGAGAGTAAAAGAGCCGAATTTGGGTCTCTTTAAAAGAGCAATTTAAATCCATTATTTTAAGTGGGCTGCTCATTGGAAATTGATTTCTTTTGTTTGATTAGTATTTTTAAAAATGAATTTGAAAATAAGTTTTTAAGTTTTAATAATTTATTATTAAAATCATAATTCAAGTCAAATATTAACCAATAATTTTTTTAATGATATTTCATTACGTTACAAATTAATATCATAGTAATCACTTTTTATTAGTAAGTTACATTAATCAGAGTTTAAAAAGTCAAACTCAAATAAAAAGTCAAACTTTGACCAAACTTAAAATTTTGATAAAAAAATATGTAAAGTTAAATAATAAAGTTATAAATGCTAGTATCTAATATAAGTTTATACGTTGAAATAAAATTAAATTTTTATAAAAGTCAAATTTTGAGTAAATTTTTTTTTTGCAATGTACAAATAAGTTACAAAAGTCCAATTGTAAATTAATATAACAGTATTCATATACATCGTTACGTTACACTGGTCAAAATTTAATCAAATATCTACTTTTAATAAAAGTCAAACTTTGACCAAACGTAAAACTTTGATTAATAAAAAATTTTAAGACTAAAGTATAAAGTTATATAGTAAATGCTAGCATCTACTATAAGGTTACATGTTGAAACAAAGTTCAATTTTTAAACTTAAAAGAAAATTTAATTTTTTAAAAAAGTCAAACTTTGACGAATAAAAAATTTGACAATCTACTGCCAACCTACAAATTAATATAACAGTATTTATATCCATCGTTACGTTACACTAGTAAATAATTTGATTGAATATCAACTTTTAAAAATGTCAAATTTTGACAAAATGTAAAAAAAGTAAAATAAAATTTGCTAATATATTACAAAGTAATAAATTAAAAAAATAATAATCTCATGGAAGATACAGAAGTTCAAAAAAATCAAATTGTATTAAAAAGTCAAAGTTTGACGAAATATTAAACTTTGATCGATAAAAATTTACATTACCAAAATACAAATAACAACAGTAATAATCACTATCTACTATCAAGATACACTCCTCAAATTTTAACTATAGTCAAAATTTGAATAAAAGTCAAACTTTGACCAATAAAAATGAGACAATGTATTTTCAAGTTATAAATTAAAATAATGATAGATATTTTTAATTATAATATTTTATTAATAAAAATTTATAACATTTTATAGAAAATTAAACTTTGACCAAGAAAAAATTACACTGATACAATATAAATTTATGTAGTAGTAACCTCTATTTATAAACAGGTTTTTAGTTTGACTAAAACTAAATTTTGTGTAAAAGTCAAAGGTTAATCAAAAGTTAAATTTTGACTAATACAATTAATAATCTAGTATCAAATTATATATCAACATGGCAGTATCTTTTTTTCGCCATCAAATTATTGGCGTCAGTGTAATCAAAAGTAAAATTTTAACTAAAAGTTAAAGTTTGACCTCAAAATCAACTTTTGACCCCCTAAAAATTTGATAATATATTACTAACTTACAACTTATTATCATGTTTCAGTAGTCAAAGTTTGATTAAAAGTCAAAACTTTATATTGCTTGTAAATTTAATTAAAGTTTGATTAAATTCAAACTTTGACCAAAGTCAAATATTAATTGAAAAGAGTATGCTCTAGATAATGTGGTGGTCATAGTGATCATGCTAGTATAATAGTCATAGAAATTGAAGTTACTTTTTAATAGTAAAAAAATAATTTTTTTTGCTTTTAGGTTTTTTACAAGTAACTTTAGATTTGTAATAACAAAAAATTATTAGTTTGTTAGTATGAAACTCAATTTCAGCCACTTAAAAGGTTGAAATATTTCCTCCTAAAATGATTTGATGTATGAAAATTCAATTTCAATGCGGGACGACTTAATTTCATTTCCATCTCCTTAACTAACCATCAAACAACAACAATTGGAAACTAAATTTCATTTCCATAATAAAATTATATTTCTATGTTATCAAATAAGGCCTAAAAGTAAATAATCTACACCAGAGTCGAAGCTTTGACAGAAATCGGTGCCTCAAGCAAGGGAGGTATGGGATTCAGTTATGCAAATTAGGGTGATAGAGTGGACACGTGTACCGGTTCGATATGTCCACATCAAATCTCTACCTCTCCTAAGATTTGACCAATTTGGTTGACGAAGATTGACCATTTTTGCGTGCGGGCTCAACAAGCCCATCCATGAGCCTAGGGATGCAAGGTTTGACTGGAAACCGAGGAAACCAAATTGGTCCGAATCGGCCCAAAAATCGATTCAGATCATCCTAAAGTGAAGGTTCAGTTCAGTTTCAGTTTTGTGTGGCGAAAACCGAAAACTATCTATGTAAGATGAGAAAATTGGAAAAAAAAGAAAAAACTTGAAAAATCCGAAAAGCCAAAAAAATACTTTAAAAATGTAAAAAAATCAAACCAAACTTCGGTTTGGATTTCGGTTTCAGGAAAAAAAAAAAAAAGGTATCGAAACCAAACCGATTCATTTTAGTTCGGTTTCGATTCCGACTGAAACAAACCAAAATAAAAAATTTCGGGTGTTTCGGTAAACCGAACCTGCATCCCTAGATTGGCCATCCAAAAACAATCACTGTCACAGGAGGCCCACATTCTCTACAAAAGCCTTTTTTAGCTAACGGCACTGGCAGTTAACTAATACCGGTGACTGTTAAAAAACTATTAAAGAAAGAAAAATGCCTTATAAGTGTCCCTGTAAAACTTATTCTTCTATGGAAAGGGCAATGGGAGGGCATGAATATAGCGCATTTGTAGGGCTATTATAGACATTTTAAAAAAAATTTTATGTTCTATAAGTATGGAGCAGAAACCAGCAAAAGCTCTGCAACGGTTGCGCTTTTATAGCAAACAGAAGTCTCTATTGATTCCAGTGTATTTTTGGATGGTCTTAGATGAACCAAGAACTTCTATTTAAGTAGGAAGGATTTATTTTATTGAAAAAAAAAAAAAAAGAAAACTTAATAATGGGCGGTCATAAATAGCAGTATCAAAGGATCGGATCGTGTTGGACTAATATTTTGGCTGCCTAATAGAAAAACTGCATATGCCCGATCCAACCCAACCTGTTAAAAGCCCTCAATTTTATATTGTTATGTGTAAAATATTGGATTGAGTTGAGTCCACTTGACCCAATTTTTACCTGACTCGGCCGAATCGGTTGGTCTATCTGACCCCGTCCAACCCTATGGCCAGGTCAGATGTCTCATGCCAACCCACACGAGAGATTAAATTTATGTGCTCAACCCAATAAAATATCGGGTCGGATAAGATATCAGATCAACCCGACCCTTGAAAGCCCTAGCCATCATCAGTTATCAGACATCACAAGGAATCATGTGAGCGACGTTTTGCTTATTCGTCTTGTATACCAATATTTAGGTAAAGGATAACCGAGAAACTGGAAGCGGCCAAGGTGTTGGGTCTTTATTAGACCATGAAATGATATTTGGTGCACAGCTGTGCCCCTAATGCAAGGTCACAATCAAGGATCAAAATCTCGGTTTCAATTTGGATTTTCTATCAAAATTTCTATAAATTTTCATTCACCTTAAAAACTTTAGAGTGATAAATTGAGATTTCGATTAAATTTCCAATTGCCGGAGTGGGCCAAAACCGAAATCTTACCAGCGATAAATTGAGTCTCGAACGAGATCAAATTGACTCGCTCCAAATCCTGATTACATGGGTAAATGTGTGGAACCTTGTTTTCATCAATGTATGTTATTTGATGTGATGGACCTGATCACGATTGCATAGAAAAAATATTTATATTGATTCATAATGGTGCACGGTACCTTTATTCACACCCCACAATATTGCTTTCTCACCCTAATAAAGAAAAAAAAATTAAAATAAAGTGGGAGTGTGGGCTTTAAAAGAGTCATCTTTTAGAGGGATTTGACAACTTTAAAAGAGTCATATTTTGACAGATATAATAAAATCTATCAAAATATGATGAAATCTACTCAAATAATGACCCTCATTCTAGCTAGATTGTACCAATACTCAGATCAAATTTAGGTGAATACCAAATCTGATCTATATGATCCATGCAATCTATAGTGTGTTTGAGTCTGCTTTCCTTTAGCAGACTCCAACTATTTATCCATTCTTCACCAGACCAAGTTTTATCTATTTTACAGGAGAACTTGTTTTTCTATATGTTAAAAACAGCTTCCTGCTAATGGAAAAGGGTGGGAAGCTGATATATCAACTGGGCTTCACTTAAAACTGCTCCATCCTAAAGCCGAACAACCCGTCTTAAGGGGTGGGGAAAAGCTATATCAAAAGCAGACTAATAAATGAAATTTGTTGGCACTAATAGCCCTTGTTCACTATAGTAGATACAACGTTATTATGCAATCTTGAGGCTAAAGTAAAATTCTGAATATCGGCAGAGAGCATCCGGCTAGGCTCCCTCCAATCATAATCACCAAGTCGGAGTTTGGTAATAATTTGGGAAGGTTAAAATCTAAAAAAATTTGGCAAGTTCAGAGAAATATTCGGAGAAATTTAAAAAAAGAAAAAAAAAAAAAAAAGATTAAAAAGTGAAAAAAAAATAAGAACTATGATTTATTAAAAATCAGGAATTATTTGTAATTCATTTGCACTTTTTTTTTAAAACACACGAAATTATTGAAAAATATGTGAATGATTCAGGGTTAATTTGTAGAACCTCAAATTTTGTGAATTATTTGCATTTTTTAAAAAAAATTGGCGAATTTGGTGACTATGCCACCAATACGACATACGCTTCCTATGGCTGCCAACGGGCCAGACCCATGGAAAACTTAGCTGGGTGGGGCCTACCTTCTATGATGAGGCTCTAGCCCGGTCCCCAACATAGGAGGGCTTTGATATGCCCAACCCTAGCCTTACACTAGGCGGGGTTGAGGCGAACATTGGGCTTTGTTGTTTACTAGTATTTTTTTTTGTTAATTCTTTATAAAAATATATTCATTGAATTTTATTTATTATTTATTATTTTTCACTTTATGATTATAAATTTTTTAAAATAATGTTAAAAAAGAGATACATTATAGTGATAAATTTCGTTTTGGTCAATATTCCGGTAAGGGATCATTTCGATTAATTTTGGATTAATTTTGAGAAAAATTCGAAAAAGTTTCAAAGAGTAGAAAAAAATAAAAAAAAAAAAAAAAAAAAAATAAATAAATAAATATATATATATATATATATATATTAGGTTTACAAAAATCTTATTTATCATTTAAAAATGGCTGAATTAAAAAAAAAATCATTAATTTTGGCAAATTTAGTTAAATTCGCCGAAAGTTATGAAATTTCGGAAATATAAAAAAAATGATCGAAATTTCACCAAAACGGGCCGGCCCGGCCCTTTTGACAGCCCTAACACTCCCCATTCGTTTTGTATGAATTCTCCTTAATACCAAAAATACCCTTTAGCTAATTTTTTTTTTTAATATTCAAATTATTGGTATATTTTTAATATTTGGAAAGTAAAAAAGTATTTTAATATCAATGGATTTGGCAGATCCGTAGGCTGAAGCCAATCCATATAATTGCCCAATGGACCACTTAGCACCATATACCAAATCATATATTATATGCGCAAGGCATGTGATCTACTTTCTTTTAATTATATTCTATTTTACATATGAAAAGAAAGTATATTTACTATTTCCAGCCCAAAACCCGAAGCAAACACTGCAATTAACTAGATTCCATCTAACCGCGGTTAAGTTTCCTTTAAATCTTTATAACTATGGTTAACCGCTGGGTTATAAATAATTCCACCGTACTCGCTTAACTTCATTTGCTTCCCTTTGACCCAAGGTCTTACTTGTAGTCACACACACACACTCTCTCTCTCCTCTCTCTCCTCTCTCTCATCTCTTTCTCTCTCATCGCCAGACGAGCTCCAAGGAGCCTCCTTTGACTGATAACCGAACCGACATTGTCAGTTCTGCAACAAAAAAGACGATAAAAAGCTTCAAATCACACCTCTAATGGAGGGAAAACGACGGATAGGGAGAACAGTGGGGAGATTCTTCTGAGAGGTTGATGAGTTGAAAAGCTCCCCCCACTCTCTACTTCAATGACGGAAACTCGATTTCTTTGAAGACATTGAAAATCGATTTCTTAAGGTCCTCTAATGGCTGACGCTACCGAAGCGAAATCAATGGCGGACGCAGAGAAGAAAAAGGAGCTTAGCCTTCCGTTTTACCAGCTGTTCTCGTTTGCAGACAAGTACGACTGGGTTTTAATGGTCACAGGAAGCTTAGGAGCCGTTGTTCATGGCTCCGCCATGCCTGTTTTCTTCCTTTTGTTTGGTGATTTGGTGAACGGGTTTGGGGAAAACCAGTCAGATTTGAAGAAGATGACTGGTGAAGTATCTAAGGTTCGTTTTTTCGGATCCGATATTTTCTATTCTTCTTTTCCGAAACTGATCTATGGTCTCAGATCTGTGCGTTTATATTGAATGCAGTATGCTTTGTATTTCGTGTATCTCGGACTCGTCGTCTGCTTATCGTCATACGCAGGTGAAGAGTTTCTTCTTGAGATTTCGCAATTTCTTTCGTTTTTTTGTTGATGCACCGAGCGATTTGAAGTTGATCGCTGATTAGCTATGGTTGTCGGAAACGTGGAATATGTTATCCAAGAGAGATAATCAAATCGTCCGAAAAGCGATACGTGTTGCCGATGCGTATCGTTTCCGTTATCAGCGACACGTGACTGTGGACTATTCTGTGTACCTTTCTTCTTTACCTGTCAAAGTCGCCCAAGTTTCCTTCAGCTTGATTTTGAAGGAGTAAAGATCTCTTATGAGTCATTTATATCTAATCCCTCTGTCACTCTATATGTGATTTGAGTGCCACGTGGAGCTCTACGTGGAAGGTTGGAGGACGGTGACCGTCCTCCCATGGAGGACGGTGGCCTTTTCATATATATATAATGAGAAAGGCTATAGTTTTTATTGGTTTCCCTGTTCCGTCAATTGTCTAAACTACCCTCGAGAATTTTGATATTTCCGCTGCCGAGCACATATTTGACACAACGTAAGAAGTAGTTGTATTCGCGCCAGAACCACTAGAAATTTTGTAGAATATCCCGTAAAATTAAAACTTCTCGCGATATATCTAATTTCTCTAATGCCTTCGATCTTCTCCAATAAATCGCGGTAATTATGAAAAGATTTATTATTAATTTTAATATTTTACTATTTAAATTTTTTATTTCTAATTCTAATTAATTAATTTTTTTTTGGTGGGGGGGGGGTGTGCTTTGGTGTTGTAGAGATAGCTTGTTGGATGTATACAGGAGAGAGGCAAGTGAGCACGCTGAGGAAGAAATACTTAGAAGCTGTTCTAAAGCAGGATGTGGGGTTCTTCGACACGGACGCGAGAACGGGTGATATAGTGTTCAGCGTGTCCACCGATACGCTCCTTGTGCAAGATGCGATCAGCGAGAAGGTTGGAAATCTTCCTCCTTTAATCCGCTCTGATCGACAGCTCAAATGGGTTAGTTCTGGATAACCACTGGGCATGGCTGCTCACGTTAGCGGTGCTGTGTTAACGTGCGCCGAATGATGTAGACCAGTGGCCGTTAATAAAATCCGATCTGAGCCTTTAATTGTACCACCACTTGTTTTGCAAAGCGGGCCCCACTATTTCTCAAGCTGCTCGGCATGTGGCAACGAACCCCGATCGGGGTTTTTCGGAAGCCCTTTTGAGATTGATATTAATATAAATTAATGTGAAACTGGAAGCATCATTATGGTTTTTTAATTTTTGTTTTCGTTTTTTTAGGTTGGGAATTTTATACATTATCTATCGACTTTTCTAGCGGGATTGGTTGTGGGGTTCGTGTCCGCATGGAGGCTAGCGCTGCTCAGCGTCGCCGTCATCCCCGGAATCGCTTTCGCCGGTGGCTTATACGCCTACACTCTCACCGGCCTTACTTCCAAGAGCCGTGCATCGTACGCGAACGCCGGCATAATAGCCGAGCAGGTAATGAATTAATCGTATTTAAAAATTCATTCGATCTAAAGAAACGCTGACCACTACAGATTTTGATGGAACCCAAAGTCCGTTTCAGTCATGACTCATATCAGTGTGTTAAAAAATGCTTCTGACGCCCCAGTAATCAGAAAGAAATAGCGCATACACTCATCTTCCCTTTGTGGTTTCTGTCTCTCATTTGTTTTCTGCTCAAAATCCTAGCGAGATATTGAAGATATCCTGGTATATTGAGTTTTCGACGGGGTTTCTATTTCTCGCTCCCAGGGAGCCGTTAGAACCAACGGTCGCTGTCGGGCCCCTCCAGCGTTCACAATCATGATACTTTGTTCATGGGCATCGTTTATAACGATTGTCTTTATTGTTGTTTTCCTAAGTCTGAAAACCAACAAGCTGAATCTCCACAAGAAGGTTAAAACAAAAGTATCAAATAGCACAAGCCTCAAGAATATTGAAATGAATTGACTAAACTGCCCTGAAAATGGCAAATGCACTTGTTCCACATATATCGAGTCTCAGTGGATTACTGTTTGTGGAAGGGACTAATTCTATTCATAGCAACGGTTTTAAATATCGGCTGCCCGAAATGATATTGGGTATAAATATCAGCCGATACCAACCGATATTTTTACCATATTGGCTCAAATATGCCAATATGGGCCATATTGGTATATATATGAACGACTTAATACCAAAATTACCCTTTGAGAAATATTTTTTTAAGGTTATATATATTTTTAAATTCATTAAAAGAAATATAAAAAGAAACATATGGCCGATACATACTGATATGTATTGGCCTTAGGGCTGGCCAATACACCTGATATGTACTGCGTTCAAAACCTTGCTCATAGCATCACCAGACAATGAAGCAGCATTTTCACTCACCAAATTGAGCTAAAAGTTCATTTCCGTCCTGGAATCTAACTGTCAGCTTTTCATTGGAATAGATTGGATTGCAAAAATGTGTTTTTCATAAGGGATTATTCCTTTAATTCCTCATTAGTCCTTGATTTTGTATTCATTGAGTGGGATGGTAACTGTAGTGCACCCTATCCTACCATCTGCTCTACTGACTTTGGGAAGCATGCAGGTATTTAGAGGCCCTAAATCTGTGCAGGTCACATGATCAGTAGAGCTGATGGTGGGACGGGTGCACTGTGATCACCAGCCCACTGACCTAATACCAACTCTCAGTCCTTTGGCATGTTATATGGTGAATTGAGCGGCACCATCACAATGAGCTCGTTGTGCTCTTTGAAAAGCCCATTGGTAATGTTATGAGTTCATTGAGGCGGCTGGTACTTGCTTTGGAAGAGAAAATGAGTCCACATCATGATGGTTCTTATCATCATCAAGTACAATTATATAATGGTGCTGGCTGGTGAGCGTCCACCACATGGCAATGCTTATCAAAAGAGTTGCACTAGATGGAAAATTATATAATGGTGCTGGCTGGTGAGCACCCACCACATGGTTCTCTCACTTTTTGCTACGGCAAGTTTTGCATTATCAGGTGCTACGGTACGCTTATTGCCAAAAGTAGAGTCACCATGGGGTGCCAAAACCATCACATAGCAGCTGTTACTATTTACCACTCTAAATTCCATAATTGGAATTTGGGAATTTATCACAGTTTTAATTTATTAGTTCTTCAAAATAAATAAATTTATCCTGTATATATCCAGCTCTTACTCTTTACCTCACTGAATTCAAGGAACTGGCATTTGGCAATTTGTCCCACTGTTCATCGATGGGTTCTTCTGAAACTCTCGGATATCTAATCAGCTTGCACTATTTATTTCACTAAATTCAAGCAAGTGGAATTTGGTGATTAGACTGATTGTCATTTATGTTTTTGTTTACATAACAGCTCTTAGTTTTCATCACACTATATTCAAGTGCGATTTTCTCAGTTTGTCGTATTTTCCTTTTTCAATATATGTAGGCGGTTGCACAAGTCCGGACAGTATATTCTTTTGTGGGAGAGAGCAAGGCCCTTAATTCGTACTCAGAAGCAATACAGAACACTTTGAAGCTAGGTTATAAGGCAGGGATGGCAAAAGGACTTGGAATTGGATGCACATACGGGATAGCATGCATGTCCTGGGCACTGGTTTTCTGGTATGCTGGTGTTTTCATCAGAAATGGACAGACTGATGGAGGAAAGGCCTTCACTGCGATATTTTCTGCAATTGTCGGTGGCATGTAAAATTCGAAACTCAAGTTGACTATGCATTTTACTAGTACTATACTTTTTGAAACCTGTAATATATATATATATATATATATATATATATATATATATATATATATATATATATATATATATATATATATATGACCCAGGTAAGGTGCCCAACAGGGTTCTGTGAGCGACCGAGCGTACCCCCAACGGTCCATGTGGAGCTTCACTTGGCACCCAAAACACTTTTTTGGTGCCACGTGGAGCAAGGTTGCTTTGTTTATATCATCTTTAGAAAAAAATCATGATCTCACCTCCACCGTTGATTTTGTAGCCTTGAAATATAGATCATTGAAATCTTTCAATACTTTACTTTTGTCTGAAAGAAATTGAATTGTAAAAAAAAAATTAACTTGATCTACACAATGCATCCGAGCTCCACGTTCCACCACAATAATGTTTTGGGCGCCAAGTAGATCTCCACGTGGACCTTTGGCGCACGCTCACCATGCCCCATTGGGGCATGCAACCTTTTTCACACATAGAAAAAGGAAATGCTACAACTCTGTGCTATAATGAGGAGCTAAGAAGCAAACAGGCCAAAAAGACAGAAAATTAAAAACAAAACAAAGAAAGCCCAAAAAGCACCCAACCCCAAACCTAAGGCCTTGGGGGAACCCCAAGCCACCAGGAAAACCGCGCAGAGTGAGCCCTAGCTAGCCATTTGGAAGGTCATTCTACATGTCAACCAGACTTTTCTTATCTTCAGCCATCACCTTTTTTACTAGTACTACGTTTTACTTTTTAAATACCAAAGTAACTAAAAAGGACCCTGCCTTTCGGTTCTTTTGCGTGTGTGTGGTGTGTGAAAGACAGACTTCTGAAGTCTTCAATGTTTTTGAATCCATCATTACATGACTTTTAATGATGGAAGTCCTTGCAATTCTGGTGAGTTCTCTGTGTGTGTGTGTGAGAGAGAGAGAGAGAGAGAGAGAGAGAGAGAGAGAGAGAGAGTTATGGAGTCTTTAATGTTTTTGAATCCATCACCTCACCACTTACAATGATGGAAATCCCACAATTTTGGTGCAGTTTGGACTTAGGAATGGAGTTGATTTAAGAAGTTTGAAATATTAGTTTCTATTAAAAAATGTGAAAAATATAGGGTAAATATCACCTATTTTGATTGCATAATCTTTTTCATAAATCTCTGTTTTTTTAGTATCTCATGAATTTAGTAATTTATCTAGCTTTATTTATTAATTTTATTGTAGGAGTCTAGGGCAATCCTTTTCAAATCTGGGAGCATTTAGTAAAGGAAAAGCTGCTGGATACAAGCTAATGGAGATAATCAGGCAAAGGCCCTCCATCATCCAAGACCCCACCAATGGGACTTGTTTGACCGAGGTCAATGGGAACATAGAACTCAAAGAAGTCACCTTCAGCTACCCATCGCGACCAGATGTCATTATCTTTCGAAAATTTTCCATTTTCTTCCCTGCAGGGAAGACGGTTGCAGTGGTTGGAGGCAGTGGATCGGGTAAGAGCACTGTTGTGGCTCTAATAGAGAGGTTCTACGACCCTAATCAAGGTAATTAAAACCTTAATTTTTTATAGAAACATATACATTTATGCTTCTATTTTGTTTATTTTTATCTTTTTGGTGTTGCAGGGCAGGTTTTGCTCGATAATGTGGATATAAGGACCCTTCAGTTGAAGTGGCTAAGAGATCAGATTGGTTTGGTAAACCAGGAGCCGGCTCTATTTGCGACAACCATACTTGAAAACATACTTTATGGAAAGCATGATGCAACAATTGCTGAAGTCGAAGCTGCTACTGCAGCAGCTAATGCTCATAGTTTCATTACTCTGCTTCCTAATGGCTATAATACCCAGGTGAGTGCATCCACATACTCTGAGGTTAGGTTCCAGCTTACCTCACTAAAGATTAAAGAAACTTCAAACTGAAACTCAGTAATCTATTAACCTGATTTATCTGTTTAAAATATGCTGTACTAGATGCACTTCCACTGTAAATTTTAAGCGAGTAAAAGACTTTCTAGTATGCTGACTACTATTTTGTCCATGAATTTTTACAAAAGAATTGTTGAAAATTGCCGATAGACTTTTTATAGGCTGGTGTTACTACCACACCACTCTATGTTACAGTCACAAAGGAAAAATCCGTTGACTGCTTAATCAGACGATGGATATCATTATTTGTCCCAATCTTCTACATAATAGGTCTTGAGTTCATGGGCCTACCATCAGACAGTCATGTAGATTTCACATGGCACACATCCCAAAAAGTTCATGTGAACCACTTTTAATAGTATGTTATGACCGTGTTCACTTTTTGGGATGTGTGCCACATTGAATCAAAATCCTACCATCCGCTGGTAGGCCGATGATCTCATGTGTGGAAGATTGGGATGAAAAACGATCACCATCATCTGATTTAAGCAGTTAACAGAGTTTTCTTTTGTTTAAGCAAGGTAGCTGTGACATAAAGTGGTGTGGTAGTAACACCAGCCTGTTTATAACATACCCAACCTGAGTGCCAGTAGTGGCACTCGGGTCAATCTCCAACTGAACCTTGGTGAATGTGCTGATAATTTTGAGCAGCAGATCAGTGTGGCTCCCGATAGAAAAAAGTGTGGCACATCAGTGTGGCTCCTGAGACATAAAAGGAGATTGACCAGGGTGTCACTGTTGGCCCTCGGGTCTAGTACCTAATAGTAGTTCTTGCCTATGTTGCATCCTCTCTCTGATTTCCTTACTACTTCGCACATTCTAAATCATCTCCCGAACTACCTAGGTAGCTATCACGAAATCAAAACCCCTATATTTTTTTTCACCCCCGTGCATACCCACTCTCATCTTCTTTTCTATCCAAATTCCAGGTCGGCGAGCGAGGTGTCCAACTTTCTGGTGGCCAGAAACAGCGAATAGCCATTGCCCGAGCAATGCTAAAGGACCCTAAAATCCTCCTCCTCGACGAAGCCACAAGTGCCCTAGACTTAGGCTCAGAAACCATCGTCCAAGAAGCCCTAGACCGCCTTATGGTTGGGAGAACTACCGTAGTTGTCGCACACCGCCTCTCCACCATAAGAAACGTCGACACCATTGCTGTCATCCAACAAGGCCAAGTCGTCGAGACTGGGACGCATGAAGAACTCATTGCAAAGGGGTCTACTGGAGCTTATGCCTCACTGATTCGATTCCAAGAGATGGCGAGAAACCGAGATTTCGGTGTCTCTTCAACCCGCCGATCTCGTTCTTCTCGTCTAAGCCATTCCCTCTCTACGAAGTCTTTGAGCCTACGGTCTGGCAGTTTAAGGAACTTGAGCTATCAGTATAGTACCGGAGCAGATGGTCGTATAGAGATGGTATCCAATGCAGACACAAAGAATCCTGTGCCAGATGGTTACTTCTTCCGGCTACTGAAATTGAATGCGCCGGAATGGCCTTATGCAGTGTTAGGAGCCATTGGATCAGTGCTATCGGGGTTCATAGGTCCCACATTTGCGATCGTGATGAGTAATATGATTGAGGTGTTTTACTATAGGGATCCGAATGCAATGGAGAGGAAGACAAGGGAGTTTGTGTTCATATATATAGGGGCAGGGCTTTATGCTGTTGGGGCTTATTTGGTGCAGCATTATTTCTTCAGTATTGTAGGAGAGAACCTCACAACCAGGGTCAGAAGGATGATGCTTGCAGGTAGATATCTGTTCCTTTCTTTGGTTTATGGTCTTACCTTTCAACAGAGTCATAAACTAGGGTTCTTAAACTTATTTTTAGTGTTTATTTTGATTGTGCAGTGGGTGTTCATAAGCACCCTGGTTTGGCCATCCTTAAAATAAATTTATCTTCGCTTTCCTTTTGAATCCTTCCTGGGTTTGGTGTTTCGTTTTTTGAGCTGTGACGCATGATGAGCACTGTCATGGGGTGTATTACTTTATGATTGGTTTTCTCTTATGATATCGGGAGACACTAGTCACTTACGTCAAGTGATGCACTCACTTTCTTTGGATATTGAGAGTGATTCTAGTCACCTCCGTCAATAAAAAAAATCATCTCCATCACACTTTTAGCTGGCACACTCTTTTGGCCAATTCAATTTGGCCCAAGTGTTAGAATATCATATCAACTACTCCTTTTTATGGATAGGTAAGCATTAGATTTGAAGCCCTGACCTCAACTTCACTCAGTACAAAAGGTATGCTCATCAAAAGATCCATTCCATCCTAACTGAGCACTTCAATATGATCCTTGTGTTATCTATGAACAATGATCCATATTGAAATGCCCAGATTGAATTGTTCGAATCCTCTGATGGGCATTCTTTTAGGTTTGGCGCCAGTTCATGTGATGTTCTTCCACTTGAACCACTTGAATTGGTAAAAAATTTATGCCAAGTGGCTACATATACTTGGATTTGTGAAAAGTGCAACACAGAAAGATGAAATTGTTGTAGACTAAAAAGTAAAAACAATTGAAATCTTTCAAACAAAATATACTTATGTGGTAGTATTCGCCTTTGAAACAGCTGTCAGGAAGAAAAGAATCCTCCGTAATTTTTTTAATCTTTTTGCAGCTATACTAAGAAATGAAGTTGGGTGGTTCGATGAGGAAGAAAACAATTCCAGCCTGGTTGCAGCTCGTTTAGCTACTGATGCCGCGGATGTGAAATCTGCCATTGCAGAGAGGATTTCTGTGATATTGCAGAACATGACTTCTCTTCTGACATCCTTTATAGTTGCTTTCATAGTTGAATGGCGGGTTTCCCTCCTTATTCTCGCAACCTTTCCTCTTCTAGTTCTTGCCAATTTCGCACAGGTACCTCAATCCCAACCATTCATTTTCTATTCTCAATCCTGCCCATTCATTATTTATTCTCTCAAGTCGATTATTTTATTTCTTATCATGATTTATAATTGTTTAGGAATTTGTCTGCAATGAGCCAACAGCTCATTGCAGATTCATTCTAGACGATGAGCTCATGTCTAGTTAGCTGTGCAGTTTTTTGGACTTTGAGATTGCATGGATTTTTATGCTCTTTGAAGTCTTTGTCACAAGGTTTACTCCCCGCACTGCTGGCCAGACTCAGCTCATTGTCTGTAATGAGCTGATCGCTCATTGTAGGTAAATTTACGTTCATAAGGAATGTTTGGAGCAATGTTATAATGCGGAGTTGGTATGGAAGTTGTAGCCATGCACTGGCACATCGATGCAGTGTGTTTGTGCACACCTCGTGCCGCATGCACATTTTAATAGCATCATGGTTCAAAATCACGGACGATACCAATATGTATCATTATTGAAGGTCACCAATACAAGGTTACATTGAGTAAGTATCGACAATATATACCCAATATATGGCATATTTATACGTTGTATCGCCGATATGTATCGTCTCGATATTGGTGGTGGAAGATACGTATCTGAAAACTCAGACTTTGATTCTTGAATAGCATAGAGACCCTCATGCTTCTCGAGGTCAGCGTGTCACCCATGGCATGTTTCCACGCTCCAGTGCACAGGTCTGACACTCAACTCATAAAATGAGCTACCTTCCATTTACTTCTGCATCATTAGAAGTTCATAATCGTCCCTTCCACATGGTGGCCTGCAACATGAATGGGCAGGATCCAACTTGGATCACGCTTTGGAGCAGCGCAGCCTTCCATTCTATAGTTGGCACTGTTGGTGCACTCAGAATTCGTGTTCAATATAGAATTTGTCTACGGTGAGCTGAGTGTTCATTGCAGACTGAATGAGCTGACAAGACGTCAGCTGTGCAGTGCATGGACGTTCAGACATGCACAGACCTTTAGATGTGCATGGATTTCCATGCTTCTTATTTCTTAAGACAAGATGTGTCTATTTGCACCTCCATAAAATGTGATCTCACCCCAGCCCCGAAAAGTTAATCTCACCATTGATTTCTTTGAATCAGATGATGTAGATCATTTTAGTCCCTATCTTCCACAAAATGGATCTTGAGATCATGGGCGTTCCATTAGACAGTCAATTTTTTATTCCACGAGGCACACATCACAAAAAAGTTACTCTAAAATTACGTGTAAGCGTGATGTGTGCAAGCGATTTTGGGTATTTTTTATTTGGGGCCGCTTTTTCGGAATGTGTGCCACCTGTAATAAAAACTGACCGTCCAATGGTACACCCATAATCTCAAGATCCATTCTGTGGAAGACTGGAATGAAAAAATATCTCCTTCGGCTGATTCAAAGCAATCAATAGTTTTGAACTGGGTGAGATTACATGTTAATTGGTGCAAATAATGATACCTATTCTTGAATAGGTTAGTTCTTCTGACGGGTAATGGTCAGGTCCATGGGTCAAAAAATCGTCCGATACCGATACATATCGGTTTTAGACTTGGGCGGTACGATACAAAGGCATTGTATCGTACCCCCTTAAAAACAATGTACTTATCGTCCGATACGGGCAATGTATCGTCCGATAATCTGTATATATATATATTTATTTCGATTCTCTACACAATTGATGGCGACTGTGTAGACAATCGCCATCGATTGTGTAGACAATCGGAAAAAAAAAAAAAAAAAAAAAATTTTTCGATTATCTACACGATTGTGTAGACAATCGAAAAATAAAAATAAAAATTCAATGTATTAAACCGATACATTGAATGTATCGCCGATACATTCAATGTATCGCCGATACATTCAATGTATCGGCCGATACCCGATATGTATCGTCCTGGAGGTCAGGACGATACGTATCGGTTTACCGATATTTTGATCCTTGGTCAGGTCCAAACTGGTTGAAACGCTTATCATGTTCAACCAGTTTGACAACTATTGGATAGAAGAGAATCTTGACTTTCACAGTTTCCATATCTTTAAAGATGACGTGCGGTCAAGTTTCCCCTATCGAATGGTTGTAAAACTGGTTGAACACGATTTACTGTTCAACCAGTTGGACCTGATCATTGCCCCCTTATTTCATACCGTCATCATCATGGTCGTCATGTGTGTAGAATTTGATAATCCTTTTTTCAAAATAAAATTACTTAAAAATATTAGAAATTAATAGAAAAGAAGTAGAATATCTCGTCCTAAAAGTTACTGCGTCTAAACAATCCAAACCACGAAATAAACGGTGTTAGATTCTCCCAGTGAATGACACCTTGTCTATTCTATAACAGCCTGCTTTAAAATATAATATATCCTCAGTTTTGTCGTCTGCAAAGATAAGACAAAAGTCACAAAATGAATATAGAAATTTGAGAGTAAAAAACAAGGACATTTTGGTCATCAACAAAAATTACCCCTATTCAGCTATATTCTGAAGCACCAACCCCAAGCAATAAGTGACAAAATACCCAATCTAAGACTCTGCTGGGAATCACTGCGAGCCTGCTATAAATATTGCAGCACATGCGCTTCCTGCAAGTTACAGCTCTTCTTGAGGCTCCCAGGCTACTGTTTTCTTTTGACTTTTTGAGAAAATAAAAAGACCCCTCTCAGAAATAGCAAAGATTCCAAATCCCTAACAAGTTTCTACCCATTTTAAATTAATCACTAGAGGCCTCTATACTCGTTTACTTTTTTACCATTTCCAGTTATCACTGGTCTCTTCGTCCTCTCACTTTTTTATAGCCCTGATATCTGCAGAAGTCAGATTTTTGGTGTGGTAGATGGGGCATACCCATTTAGTCCTTTCTGGGTGAATGGTTGGTGACGATGGTGAAAGGGTCACATGTGTCATTGGTGCTAGATTATTATATTGATCAAATAATCCCAACCATTTAGTCAGTGTACATTTTGACTGTTCCCCTTTTTCAGTTCGTTCACTCGTTTATGGCTACTGATCGGTTGCTTGTAAATGTTCAAAATTTTGAACCATGCCTCTGATGTGTCATCTTGGTATATGTGATCTTGGTGGTATTAACGATATAGACTTTGTATCAACTTTGTATCGCAATACAAAGTTGATACAACTAAGTCAAACTCATGTTGGAGTTTCCCCTTTGATTTGACTGACCTGTTCTGCATTTATCTTTTTCCTGATTGTTGTCTCTACTCAAGTAGAAAATACAAATTTCTGGTCTTGAAGAAAAATAGATTGGCCGGACTTCTGGTAAACTTTATTTGGTTAGTTCACTTAGTAGTGTAGATAAAATCATGTGAGGTTAGAGAGATGCTTGGTCCTCGGCTCTCATGATGGGGCTGCATTATTTTATTATATATAATTTAGTCTTTTTATTTTCTAATATTTTGGGTTGTTGAAATTTTGTTTGCTGTTGTTAAAAACTCCAGTTTTGCTGGGTTGCTTTTATATTTTAGTAAAATGATAACTGGTGCATGGTTTTTAAACGGGCCAGGGACCGACATGTATATATCTGGTTTGGCCTGATCCAGTACGATATGAAGCCCCAACTAAATATGGGTATACACATCAGCCTATACCGGCTCATATTATGCTGGTTCAAATAAGCCAATATCAGTCATATGGGTATACACATCGGCCTATACCGGCTCATATTATGCTGGTTCAAATAAGCCAATATCGGTCATATGAATGATATGAACTGGATATAATACCAAAAATGCCCTTTGGACAAAATATTTTTTATTCTTTTAAAAAAGTATATTAATATTTTAAAAGAGAGGGAGACTTTAATATCAGCTGGTCGGGTGGATATGTGTCCAGTATACCCGATATATGTTGGGCCTAAGATCCTGCTGATATGCTTGTGTTGGTTTTAAAACCTTGCGCACAAGAGGATAACACATCTTGTTTGCAAAAGGCAATCACTGAAGAAAATGGTTTTTAGTGTTAACTTTTTCTTAAAATGCTAACTTTAATGATTTTATTTTTGGAAAAAAAGGAACAAACATTAAAAAAATACATTTTGGTAAATTTAATTAGCAAGTACATCTCGCACCTGAAATTTCTCATCACACACCAATGGAGAAAGACATCAATGAAATTTCCATAAGCACACCAATTAAATACTGCAAACCTCTTATTTCAGATGGTTTGTGACAAGTAAATGATGGTTTGGAAGTAGCAGCTATTCTCCCTTTTAAATCTGTCTTTCCGAGAGGCACTACTTGTACATAGAAAGTCGGTCGTTACTCATGAAAATCTATAAATTTCCCATGCAAAGAACCAGTTCCCGTGCGCAAAAGTCAAGTTTCTGTGTGGAAGTAGTGGGTCACTTTCCCTTCTTAATGAGTAATGACTACAAATAAAACATATTCAATTTGGTTTATCATGCAAATTATTATATAAATTGGCAGAATTACCCTTTTTTTAATGTCATTCTAGTCTTAAAAATTGAAAATTAGAGGCTGATTCAAACTTTTTCCCCCACCTAGCTCTCCCTGTTCCCCTGACAGTTACTTCTGTTATATCTGCACACAGCAAGTATCTTTGAAAGGCTTCGCCGGGGACACAGCCAAAGCTCATGCAAAGACCAGCATGATTGCCGGGGAAGGTGTGAGCAATATCCGCACGGTCGCTGCATTCAATGCTCAGCACAAAATTCTATCCCTTTTCCGTCATGAGCTCCGTTTACCCCAACTCCGCAGCCTCCGCCGCAGTCAAACCGCCGGCATCCTTTTTGGCCTCTCCCAGCTATTCCTCTATGCTTCAGAAGCCCTGATCCTCTGGTACGGTGCCCGCCTTGTCAGCCATGGCACTTCCAACTTCTCCAAGGTCATCAAAGTCTTCGTCGTTCTTGTCATCACTGCTAATTCTGTTGCGGAAACTGTAAGTCTCGCCCCTGAGATTGTCCGTGGTGGCGAATCCATCAGCTCTGTCTTCAATGTCCTCGATCGAACTACCAAAATTGACCCTGAAGATCCAGAATCCGAGACCATTGATTCCGTCCGAGGTGAGATAGAGCTACGGCATGTTGACTTTGCTTATCCATCTCGGCCTGAGATCCCCATTTTTAAAGACTTAAACTTGCGCATCCGCGCGGGTCATAGCCAGGCTCTTGTAGGGGCGAGCGGGTCTGGAAAGAGTTCTGTCATTGCCTTGATTGAGCGATTTTATGATCCAACAGCTGGAAAAGTTTTGATCGACGGTAAAGATATCCGTCGGCTAAATTTGAAGTCTCTCCGGCTCAAGATAGGGTTGGTCCAGCAAGAACCGGCATTGTTTGCGGCAAGCATTTTTGAGAATATTGCCTACGGGAAGGACGGTGCTACTGAAGCAGAGGTGATTGAGGCGGCATGTGCTGCTAACGTGCACGGTTTTGTCAGCGGATTGCCTGATGGGTACAATACTCCAGTCGGGGAGAGAGGGGTGCAGCTATCAGGCGGGCAGAAACAGAGGATCGCCATCGCAAGGGCAGTTCTCAAGGATCCAACCGTGCTGTTACTCGACGAAGCAACAAGCGCGCTTGATGCCGAATCGGAATGTGTGCTACAAGAGGCACTCGAGCGGCTGATGAGGGGGCGTACGACAGTGCTTGTTGCACACCGGCTGTCGACCATAAGGGGCGTGGACAGTATCGGTGTTGTGCAGGATGGGCGCATTGTAGAACAGGGCAGTCACCCCGAGCTGGTGAGCCGAGCCGACGGGGCCTACTCTCGGCTCTTACAGCTACAGCACCACCACGTTTGAAATTGTCCCACTAACCCTTTTTTTTTTCCCTGTTTTTTTTTTTTTTTTTTTTTTTTTGATGGTTGTAGATATGTCGAGGAGTTGGTTATTGGATGTTTGAACCGTTAAAACTGCTCGTGGCTCCATTTCCAATGGAGACTGCACCTATGTATTATCATAATATTATGGCCTATTGTGCTTTATCTGATAGTTGTTACTTCGATGGCTCCCCCACTCTCTTTTGATCAATTAGTCATATCATGTGAAAAGCTGACTCTCTAACGTGGCTCGGTGCTGGATATCTGTAAAAGTCATCTTTTGACAGGATCTTGTGGCCTAAAAGCCATTCATAAAAAACTGACTTAGTCATGGGTCCTGGGACCGAAAATCTGTTATAGTCAGCTTTTGATAGGATGATTGGCTAAAAGGCTATTCAGAAACATGACCTAACGATGTTTTGTGAGGAGAGTGACTACCTGTTTCGTTTTTAAGCTTGAATGGATCATTGTAAGGTAGGTATATCTTTTGGTTTTTATCAGATGAAGTTTAAAATGGGGGGCTGTGATCAAGCTCTTTCATAAGAACCCCCTGAACTGGTCCACCTGGCTTCAAAGTTACCAAGTCTGGAATTCAGCAAAATTTTGGGCAAGCGAAAAAAAAAAACCGTGTAAAAGAAGCAAAAAATCAGTAAAATTCGGTGAAAAATGGGAATAATTTGAAAACAAAAACAGGTGATGAAAATATTCAAATAAAGACAATTCAAGGAAAAACCATAAAAATTGTGTTTTCAATGCAAAATTTTAATTTATTTATTTGAATCAGAAGCCACCCCCTCCCGGCCCCAACCCCTCTTATTTTATGTCTTCGTACCTAGTGCAAGTCTTCCATTTTCAGTGGGGGTCTCTGAGAGGTAGATGGCAGGCAGCCTTCCCTCTAGTTTGGAGAGCCTTATTCCAAGGCTTGACCTATTGCTTTAGGCCGACAATACTGTACAAAAATCCTTAGAAAGTTTTTGCATTTTCAATCTCGTTAATGACTTTTACGTGCGAAGAAGACAATCAATAAATCAAATAATAATTATTACAAGATAATAGAAATAGAAAGAGAGCATATCACAAATAATAACAAGATTTGCGTGATTTAGCCTAAGCCTATGTCTATGAGAACAAAGTGTTTCTACTATCAAGAATAAGATGCACAAAAGCTACAAACATTGTATTCTCCAATCTTACCCAACAAACCACAATGATCCAAATACAAATACAAAACTCTAAAGTTCAAAATAAATATTAAGATTCTCTTAAACAAATACCCGAGTATACTCTCACCAAAATCCAATATGACAGCAATACACTCAAAATAAATCCTAAGCTCTCTCCATAAGAAAGACCCAAAAAACCCTTGATGGGATTTCCATAGGGTTTATAAAACTAATACCAAAAGCCCTTTCTTTAAAATCCTGATTTTCAAATCTAAGATTCAAGCTCTCTCTTGAATTCCAATAAGTTTTTCTCTCACACAAAAATAGCTCAAAGAGAACCCACATTCTAAAATTACAAGTTTTCAAAATAAATGACTTAACAAGCAATTGCTAATGCACTAAGGTCTGGCCTCTACATGCTATTAATATATATAACTTTATACCATTTGCATTGAAAGAGTATATACCGTTATCAACAATCTCTAGGGTAATGATCCATTCAGACGTAATTTCATGACTCGAACTCTTATTGGTTGGATGTCAAATCAATTAATTTTTTAGAGGCAACTGATGTGACATCCAAATAATAGGAGTTTGAGTCATGGGTCCCATGACTCGAGTTGTATGATCATTTTCCATAAGGATAATGGCTCATGACCGACGTTTAAACACCAGAATGGTGTTTAAATGATCTTATATCACATTCAAGTTAAGAAGACTAACCTCACATCATTGAAGGGTGATTATCATTATGCCATTTGCTGAACATATGTGATCAATCTCTATTGTCCAAGTGACAATCTATCATTGGAAAATGTCTCAGCCCAAAAAACCATACCTATGAGTGAATGTGAGCCATCTGATTGACTACTTTAATATCAATCATTCAAACTAAAAAAAATCGTTGATATTAAAGTCTAAAGATCGGATGGTTTGAATCACCCTTAAACACTATTTTTGGATATGTTGCATTTCAATCTATGATCTATCACTTTGACGATTCGAATCACACACTTTATATCAATGTTGATGTAAGATCATTTAAACACTATTTTGATACTAAAATGACGGCAAGGAGAGTCGGTCCTTTTCCAATATATATATATATATATATATATATATATATATATATATATATATATTCACGATGTGAGCAATCTCAGTTATCGAATGCTTTACAATTGATCAATGCCCTTAAAATGGCTCGATTGACTCCCCTCAACCTAAGGTGTTATTTAGGGTATTGGACTGCTGCGTAGCCACTGAATCTCATCAAAAGCTGACTTCACTGGAACTCCAAGTCTCTGATGTCTATATTAGTCAGCTTTTGGTAAACTTTGGTGGGTAAAAGATGCTTCCTAAAAGGAGTGGAGTATACCAAAGTATGAAAAATCGATCGATACCGATACATATTAATTTTTTGACAAATCGATATGTACCGATACAGATACGTATCGGTCCTCCAACTTAGTATCGGTATCTGTATCTGCCGATAAATATCGGTTTAAGCTGAGACATGAATATATATATATATAGAAAGGCCAATCTGTATCGGTTTCGACCGATACATATCGGTCCTTCATGGATACACCCGATACCAAAATCGATTTTAATACCTTGTAAAACTTAAAAGGCCTTCTATTGCTATTCAGGTTATAAGGTAGTTTTCGCCCACTGGTTTCACAACCGAATATTCATTATAGTTTGTTTACTTCTATATGTTAGGAACCACTCTTCTAACATTCATTTAAACATCAAATGGTTTTTAAATGATCTTACACCATTTATTAACTTATGATCATGAAAATTTATGCCATCAAAGTGATATATCATCAATTAAAGGGCTATAGGTCCAAAAATCACACTTTTTGAGGGATTTGAACCTTCTGATCTGTACATACCAATGATTATTCTTAATTTTGATGGCTGATCTGTAAACCGATCAGATGGTTTACATCCACTTAGAATCATGATCCTTTGTATGGGACATGTTGGATCGATTGCCACTTGGGCAATTTAGATTGATCATAGATGTGTCCCCAATAGCACAATGATAAATCACACTTCAATGGTGTGAGATAAAAGTGATATTTTAGTGGTGTAAAATCATTTAAACATCCTTTGGTGTTTTAATGTTGATCAAGAGCCATTATCCTATATTTTAATATCAGAAATTCGGCTTTTAGCTTTTTTTTTTTTTTTTTTAATTTTCTAACCTCCGTTATTTTATATTGATTGTAAAAGGAGTTTTCTAGGGTTGAAGGCCGACAGGAACACAGGAGATTATATAAATAACCATCAAAAAAGCGCTTAGAACTCCACCTTCTTTTGGATATCTTCATTACCTTTAGAAAATGGCATGTGGGTTAGCTGTTCAATTGCCTGCATGTCTCTAAAGTTGAGTTCTTTTTCTAGAAGAAAACCATATCTAATTAGACTAATTAGTTTACAAATTAGGAGTCATTATCAGTCATAAAAAAGCAATGTTTTGAGTTGGGTCGAATCGGTTTAATAAAAAAAATAAATTATCTTAAATAATTATATATATATATATATATATATATATCATTATAAATATTTTTTAATATGTACTTTGGTTTTAACATAAATATTCTTTTAATAATTTTAGAGTATTAAAGTAACAATAATATTAAATATTTACTATTTACCAGTCACTATTCATTAAGTATTAATATGTTTTAGCATTGTTGACTTTTATGAAACACTTTTTAAAAAGTTTATTTATTTATTTATATTTTTTTTAGTTTTCTAACTATTGAAGTATACAGTACAAGTTTCTTAATTAATTAAATGATATGTATCTTATAGTTCTTTTCAAGGATCGAAATTTCGGCTGAAGTGATCGAAATTTCAGTCCAAATTATCAGTTTCGGTCCTCACCGAAATGATAACTTGGACCGAAATTTCAGTCATATTTTGTATGAGATTCAAATTATCGGCTGAAATTTCGGCTAATTATCGGTTTTCGGCCGAAATTTCGGTCCAAATTTTCGGTTTTGGTCATGCCCGAAACCGAAATTTTGATCCTTGGTTCTTTTAACTTGAAAATTATAAAATAAAAGAACTTTCAATTTTTCAAATGAGAATTAAGTATAATTATATAACGGGCCGATCTTTTGTGAACCAGGTGACTCGGGCAACAGTTCACTGGTTGGATAAAAAAGGTTGAAGTTTTTGGTTTTTTATTAGACCGAACCTGCTAGGTAACCAGTTCCGATTGAACAGGGTCGGATTGGCCCGTTGCGGATTCTAAACACTACAAAAAAGTATAGTTAGCTTTGGCCGTGTTTGGCATAGCTGTTTGTCAACTCTCTGCCATAGCCGGGTATACTTGCTTTAGCAGCCCCCCTTCTCCTTGTTAACTCTTTGAAAGCAGGATTTACCTTCTCTAGCAGTTACCTTCCTGTTCTTTGCTAACTCTTTGTCGGAGCAAATATAATCTGCCATGGCAAGGAGTAAGCAGAGAATGTGGGAAAATCGAGCAGTAAATCCAAAAAGGAGTTAGTAGGTTTCTTTCTTTTACTAAATCTACATTGCTTCAAAGAAATATAATCTCCTCTATTTGATTCAAATCAGTCAATGATTTTCGCACATGCAAACCCTAGTTCTAAAGAAATAATCTCTAGTTGCAAGTGAAGGTAACCTTCATTCTTTTGCCATCACTTTAGCTAAGGACACAAAGGCTGTGTTTGGAATAACTCCTTGCAAGAGCAGGGTTTAACTGTGTGACAATAGGTCTATGATATCAAAATCTACTGGGAGAAGATTGGGACAAAAAACGATCTCCAAGTCTAAGTCAAAGCAATCAATGGTTTTTGCAAGTGTAAACCCTTGTTGCAAGAAAAGAATCTCTAGTTGCAAATAAAGGTACTCATGATGAATTTGTGTAAAAAAATACCTTCATTTAAAGACTAAACAGGGTTAGGATGTACATTTTTTTTTTGCCAAATAGAAAATTTATTAATAAGTAAAAAGGAAAAATAAATAATAGAATCTAAAGTGCGTAAGCCAATAAAATCATATCTAAGAAGGTAATGAATTTGAGAGAGAAGATCGACGGTATTATAGAGCCAAAAGGTCTCTTGTTGGGTCACTGCCAAACATGCAAAGCCATTTTCCACCCTGCTACCTATGTTATGCTGAAACTGCATAAAACACTCCCAATTATACCAATTTACAGTGCACTCAGTACTTTTATGTTTCCTTTACAAATATTTCATGTCATTATAAATATCCCATGCCATTAAATGATAGTTAACTAGGTGTCATTTCTTCAATTAAATGACGCCTCTGTCCTTAGTTAACATTATATATAAAATTGACATTATATTTTTTAAAACTTTGACCACAATTTAAACGCTGGATAAGCATCAAATTCTGTCCAAATTATTTGGGTGAAACATAATTGATCTCCTTTAAGTTGCCATGTCACCCAATTTTCACATAGGGTTCCACTTGACGCTCACTTAGATCGTAACGATTGTAGGGTCTGGATGGTACCAATGGAGGTAACATTTTAGCATTACCCATGAGCCAAGTGAGTGTCATGGACTCCCAAATTGAAAATCGTGTAACACGGCAACTTAGAGGATATCAATTATATTCCACCCAAAAATTTGGACAAGATCTGATGCTTATCCATCGTTTAAAATATGGTCAAAGTTGAAAAAAATACAATGACCATTTTATATATAATATTAAATAAGGGCAATTTCAACATAACATAGGGGGATATTTGCAAAAAACCCAGCAGGATACATAATTTAGCACAATTTCTCTCGCAAGCCAAATTTCCCAAAGGATCAAATGTGGGATCACCTTTTGACACTACAAAAATAAGGTGTATTAGCGGCACTTACTATTAAGGCAGTTTTTGGTAGCGACAACACTAATAGCGGCAGTTTTTGGTAGCGACAGGACTACTAGCAGCAGTTTTTTATTAAAAAAATCGCCGCTAATAGTCTTATTTTTTGTAGTGTGAATAGACGAAACTGAGATTGTTGTCTAACCATTTAGTGCTCCGATCAATCTCCTTCTATCAAAATTGTCAACATTTGGAGATGCACGACTAATTATGAGCATACAAATCAGTCAAAGTACACTTTTAACCTTTCAACAATTTCGCGATCAAAAAGATTTGTGCATTTTACAATATTAGTGGAGAGAGATTGACTCAAGCACCGCTAGCGATGTTTGAGTTGGGTACTAATACCAACTCTTAGGTGACCTAAGTAGTCTCCAACACTGGCTAGGGCATTCAACGGGTCGGGTTTCAAATGGGCCGAGTTCGGGCTTAATATTTTAAGTCATTTAATTAACGGGCCGGGCCGGGCTAAACTCGGATAAGAAATGGGTTCGAGTTGCAAAGTGTAAGCCCGAACCCGTCCCGGCCCCGCCCGATAAAATGAAGCCCTTATATAAAAAAAATTCTTAAAAAATATCAGAAATCCGGCTTGAATAGCTAATCGGGCCTGATTGGGGTACAACATTTAAAAATTGGGCTGAACCCAGCCCGGCCCGATTAGCTATCAGGTCGGATTCGGGCTCTCATTATATCTTAAACAAAAAAGGGCCTATAGAAAAACTTGGCCCGGCCCGTTGACAGCCCTAACACTGGCACACTAATCAAACGGTGAAAAATTCATTTATAGAGGAAATCATATCCCAAGAAATCAATTAAGAAATTGATTTTATTTCCTCTTTAGAGTTTCATTGCTATCAAACAGGGCCTTAGTCCAGACTTTAAGAGCATGGAAGTTGGGGTACTGTTACTTGCACACAGAGTTTTGTTTTTCAAAGAAAGGACTTTGCATTTTGGGGACTTTGGGCTATGTGGAAGCACCATCTAAGCAATTGGATTTGAAACTCATGACCTAAAGATCTTTCCTCCAAAAGATTGACACAAAACAAGCTTTCTATTCTATTATTTAATTCAATAGTTGATTGTGTTGAAACATATAATAGAGATTATTTTTCATGTTAATTTTTTGCACCAAAGATCTTTAGATTATGAACTTCAAATCAGAAGGCATAGATGATATTTTCACATGACACGGATTCCTAAAATATTAAATATTTCTTTTAAATTGTGTACAAGTAATGCCCCTCATAGGAGATTTGTCTGCATCTCTCAGAGTCCGTGCCGCACAAGGTCCATGTTGCACCATAGTGACCGTGTCGGCCACGAGGATTGATGGGGTCTTGTCGGCATCATTAGATTATCGAGCTTATGTATTGCCGTTAATTTTATTAATCATATTAATAGCTAACTTCAACATGTTTTAGGAACCTTGAGGATCTGTAAAAGTCAGCCTTTGACAAACATAGATCAAATGCAATACATAAAGAGAGACGCTATTTAACATAAGAAGTTGGCCTTTGCACATAATTTAAAAGAAAGACTTGATATGTTGGGACCTGTGTCATGTGAAAACACAATTTAAGCCGTCTCATTTGATGCTCATGATCCAAAGATCCTAGGTGCAAAAGATTGGCGTGAAACACGAAGTTTACCCTATGATCCAATGCACTTAAAAGACTTGTTATCGACTTGTTATCAGCCAAAGGGCTTGAGAGTTGAGACCAAAAGGGTGTGAGACCAAGAAGTAGTGAGAAGATCCTTTGCCTTCTCTAGCACAAATCTGAAGGTCATATCACATTTGCACGCAATATAAGTACTCTAGATCAAGGATCAAAATTTGGGTTTCATTTCGATTTTGGAGAGGATGGAAACTGAAATTTTGGCCGAAAATTTCAATCCTATACAAAAATGACTAAAATTGCAGTCTCATATTATCGTTTCGGATAATTTCGGTCGAAATTTTGATCCTTGCTCTAGATATGACCATTAGAGTTTAGAAACAAGCTATTGAAGAAGGATTGAGACGCCCAATAGCACAAACAAGCTAACCGGATGCAACAGTAAGTTAAAAGGGAACAAAAAGCGCAACGCAAGGGTAATGGCTGGCAACACAACTAAGTAAAACAAGATTGCTCAAACGTGAGGGAGGCAACATAATGGTTCAGGCAATAAATACGCTCAAATCAAGTTAATGGTTTGAAGGCAAAGGTAAAGAAGAAGGTTATGACCATTTACCCTATTCATTTTTCTTTTTTGTATTGGGTTTGTAGTTCTTTTTTTAGTCTTTGTTTTGTAAAACATTTTTTATTATTGTTTATCTTCTTTATAGATGTGTGCTCAGGACTAAGTGATTAAGTCGGGTTGCTTTAGTATATGGCCTCTTAGAGCAACCCGAGTTAATCCCGGAGTATCGATAGTGATAAAATCCATGCAAATGGCCAATAAGGTGAGGGATTCGAACTCAGAACCTCTTCTTCTTGAGGTCAGGATCAACCCCCTCTTGATTTACTTAAAAATTTGTAAAATGAATGGATCAATTACATTGACTCTTCCCGTTAGTGAAGTGCAGGACCCGTCGATCTAGATTTGGGTTTTATTTGCAATTTTAAAGGGGGCTGCTACTTTGGTATGTTTCGACTTTGTACATGTTTTATATCATCTATATATTTGGAGTTAGGTCTGCGAGTCCTTTTTTCAGTCCAAATAGAGCTTCCTAATCATCGATGTGATGGACGGTAGACCTGGCCTCTTATTAGGCTCCCCGTGTACACACGCATCATCTTCTCCCCCAATTCAACCGGCATCTACGAATCCCAGAGTCTTATCAATCCAATGTTGAATTTTCGCTATTTCTCTGGATTCAATTGCGTCTCTAGCGCTGTCAATTACAGAAATTTTCTGATAATCCCCACTCTCCCCATCATATATTACCTTCACAGGCTCGTATCCTCATCATATATATATATATATATATATATATATATATATATATATATATATATATATTATAGTTAGATTTCTTCAAATGGATAATTGTAAGCATAATTTTAATAAATTGAGACTTATTCTCCCTTATTTGAAATATCTTTGACAAAAAAAAAAAAAATAACAAGAATTTTTAAAATAGTAATAATAAACAACAAACCCCTAATCCCACCCGGAGCCCGCCCCCGACCTGCCTCCATGAGTAGGGTTGGGCATATTAAAAGCCAGCCCAAATTAGGGTTGGGCTAGAGCCTAGTTAGGGTTGTTAAGGGGCCGGGATATGGCCATGCCTCCTTAAAATTGAGCCCGGCCTACCCAACCCTAACTTATGCTGGCTTTGATATGCCCAACTCTAGCCATAACATATGTGGGTTAGGGCAGGCTCTGGGCGGGCTTATGACTTTGTTGTTTATTATTCTTATTATTTTTAAAATTCTTGTTAAAAAAAATTCAATTCAAGATAGAGAAATATTTCAAATAAGGGAAAATAAACCCAAAACAAAAATCTTTGGCCCCGCCCTAGATATTCAATTTATCAAAATTATTCTTACAACTATGAATGAAATCTAAATGATATTGATGGTTATTTGATAATTTAATTGTAAATAATTATATATATATATATATATATAAAGAAAGGCACGAGTCAAACCAGTCTTACGGGCTTCAACTTATTAATCCCTTATCAGGCCCGACATACTACGGGCTTTTCATCTTGAGGCCCTAGTCTGATCCTCTTATCTCTTCTTTGGGCCCTAGCCCTAATTTTTTAGGGCCTGCCTGGTCCTATTGATAGTCTTAAGCTTAGCCTTATCCCGGCTGTATATGTCAGCCAAGGATCAAAAAATTAGATTTCGTTTCGATTTCGGCGGGGATCGAAACTGAAATTTTAAATTTCGGCCAAAATCTTCCCCACAACACTTTAAATATCAAAATTTTATGTTTTTGTTTCGATTTTGGTGGGGACCAAAACCGAAACATTTGAAGATTTCCGCCGAAATTTTTAACCATAATATCAGCTGTTGACAACCCCTTTTCAAAAAAGTCAAGTCTCTTCACCAATTTATTCATTTGGATCTTCTTACAGAACCCTTTTCCATAGGGATGCATGTTGGGAGCCCGTAAACTAAGGGCTTGTTTTACATGTTTCAAACTTTTGAAAATGGTGCAGTATAAATTATGGAGCCCGTAAGCTAAGGGCTTGTTTTACATGTTCCAAACGCTAAAGACAGCTAAACTATGGATTGCAACATTTGAAAATGGTGCAGTCCACGTTTACATGTTCTCCAAACGGCCCCTAAGTTAATAGTAGTAATGTTGGAAAATAGGCAAAAATTAAATCAAAATAGTGTTTAGGTTGTGTCTTTTTTTTTTTTTTTTTTTTTTATAACTTGGGTATTCGGGCCTCTTAGAGCACCCGCCTAATCTCAGGGGCACATGTACACTCCAAATTCAATACATGTCGGGTCAGCACGGGATATAAATCCCTAGGTTGGCCTCAAGGGAGGGAGGGTATCTAAACTCAGGTCTCCTACTTTTGGAAGCAGGTACCTGGCTAGCTCACCTAACCCCTTGAGGTTGTGTCTTGATTTTTGTTGATGGTATTGAAAAATAGGGCATAATTAAGGGCATTTTAGTCATTTCATATGTACACTTTGTATTAGATATATAGTCTAATTATAAGGTAGGGTTTCATATGAAAGAAACTCAATTTCAAATTGGGGATGTGAGATATGAGACATTTGTAACCTTATTTTTCACAGATTTAATGAAAGGAACTCAACGTCACTCGTGGGTGTAGGCAAATTGCCAAATAACGCAAATCTTGTGTTTGAGATTGTTTCTTGTTTATTTTGATCATCATAATTCAACAAATAGAATAAAAATTACTCTTTAGGAGGCGGCGTGGTGGCATGTATAAACCTATAATCGAGTAATTTTACTTATCTTCCATAATATCCGCTTGAGTTCCTCACGATCCCTTCGATCCCAGTTGTAATTTTATCTTTTCAATGAAATTTCAAATTTAATGATAAAAAAAAATGAATTTTAGGGCTATTATTTTCTGCACAAACTCGAGGTATAGTTTCATAGAAAATGGTAGGGTGGCAAATGAGTTGGGTAGCCGCCCGGCCCGTTAGACCCAATGCATTTTAAAGTGGGCTTGATCATAAAACCCACGGGCCAGATTTGGGCTAACACTTTAAGCTTCATATTTAGACGGGTCAGGCTTGGGCCTATCCCCTAAGCCAGACGGGCGAGCTTGGGCTTTAAAAGTTTGTTGCGGGCTGAGCTTGAGCTTAAAATCATAAGCCCACCCTGAGCCCAACCCAAACCCGGCCTGTTGCGACCCCTAGAAAATGGCATACATTTATGCATGTGCTCATTTCCTTTATAATATAACCTAAAAAGTTATAGTGTTAGAATAGTCTCACATTGATTGTGGGCTTAAAGGTCTTGGGCTATATAACTGAGGTAAATCTCACCTTCTAAATTGGTTTTGTGAGATTGGGCTATAACTAAAGGAGCTGTGCCTCTAAACTAATATTAATCTTATTTAGCAATATGATTAGTTTACTAATGTAATTAGCAAGAGTTGGAGGAAATTTTGGATATAAGAAAAAAATGGATTAGAGGCTTAGTTGCTTTTCATTAAGTTAAGCATTCTTAAGCTATTTTGAGAGTATATGTTAGGGAGTCATTACTTAAAACAGAAACCTACAAGTTTGGCGACCTTTCTTAAATAAAAACACCATCTAAACCGTTTGATTTGGAGCCCGTCATTTAAAGATATTAAGATCAAAAGATTAGCACGAAATATAATTTTTATCATGTGATTAAATATAGTCAAAAGCGGCTCCCTATACTATGAAAAATTGCAAACGTTAGATAGGTTTTGTGCAGGTAAAGAGCAGGCTACTAACGTGGTGCGACATGACTGGCTGCCCCAACTTGCCCGCATACATATAGATTTTAATTCAAAATTTATACTATTTTTTGGAGAACATAGGGTGTTCCAAGCTTACGCGTGAACTAATCTCTACGGTGTCATCCCATGTTATCAAGTATCAGCTGATACCGTAGTGTATTGGTTGATATGTATTGAGAATCGACCGATACCTCCTTTTTTTTAAAAAAAAATCTGTTAAGAATAAAGGTGTATCGGTATAGGCTGATACATAGAGGACCGATACCCCAGTTGATACCTTCGAACATGGTATAAAAAATCGGCCGATCCGATACCAATACGTATCGGTATCTCAACCCGATATTGGTATCGGCCGATAAGTATTAAGTATCGGCCGATACCTCTATTTAAAAAAAAAATAATAATAATAATAATACATAAATAGGCCGATACTTATCGGTATCGGCCAATACGTATCGACTGAGTTGTATCATTCTTTCAAGGACCGATACTAGATACGGTGTCCGATTTTGTTACCTTGCCTTGGAACTCACGACCTTAGTGATGATACTGAAATTTTCAAAACTCAGTACTTATCAGATGTTTCTAACGATTTGATCAAAAACAAATTTTGTGTTGCAATATAAGGCAGCATGTAGTAAAATATGATGAAAAATTTCGCGCGCGTGTGTGTGTGTGGTTGGTGCACTTAATGCCAGCTTCTCCTTTTAAAGAGGCAGAAAATTTTCGGTGTCATAGGCCATGTGGCACTTTTTTTAATTTTTTTTTTATAGATCATAGGCATGTGGCACTTACTCTGCTTTGAAAATCGAGCGAACCGAATCGGCCCAAACGGAGTTGATTCTAGTTGGGAACGGTTTCGATAATGCGTGACGGCGAAAATTTTCAACCCACCCGAACTGAACATTCGGGTTGTTGGTTCCAAATATATATATATATATATATATATATATATATATAATCAAAATGAAAATGAACTAATTACATTTCAGTTTGATTTCAATTCTGGCTTAACCGAACAGGAAATTAAAAATTTTGATTTTAATTCGATTTGGGTACTCGAACTTGCATCCTTATATACAAGTAAAGAAAATTTTTAAAATAATCTTTGAACTTTCATACCGTCATCAATAACGCACTTAAACTATTGATAATATCAAATAGACACCCTAAGTATACTTAAATTCATCAACTAAAACTCTACTGTCATCTTTCGTTAATGACTAAATGAAAAATGCTGAGTTGGCATATAACTCAGCAAAATAGCATGCGTGACACCCAACGTGACGAGAACTTAGCCGCCAGCACTGTTAATTTTTTGGAGAGAATATTAATTTTTTGAAGAGAATATTAATTACAAGTCAAATCAACAATGTTGACAATTAAATCCTCGCTAGGTTAGGTGTCACACACACTATTTTTGCTGAGTTGTATGCCAACTCAGCGTTTTCCATTCAGCCTAACGGAAGATGACGGTAGGGGTTTAGTTGATGAACTTAAGTGTGCTTTGGGTACCTACTTGATATTATCAATAGTTTAGATGCGTTATTGATGACGGGGTGAAAGTTCGGGGATTATTTTGAAAATTTTCGTACAAGTAATATAATATTTTTTTTTTCTAAATGTTAAAAGATTGGATAATAAAGATCAACTCCGCCAATAAAGGAAAATCTAGTTATTGATCTACCGTAAATTTGTCAAAGATTAGTTTTGACACCCGCCTTTGACTTACGTGGACATTTTCATATATAAAATATAATATTTAATATTATTTCATAAATGAGTTATTCTATGATGTGAATTTTAATTGTGATGTTTTACTCGCAAGCGCACGAATCAGATTGTATATAGTGGGTGCAGAGTACGAGATCGTTCCCACGAGGACTATTTTTGAAAGATCTAAAAAGACAAGAAAGTAATTCAAGAAATCTACTGAGATTCAACAGTACCCTACCAATATTATGATCTAGTTTTATGAAATGACAATTACCGACTACAAACTAAAACTTAATTGATAATTCAAAAATAAAGGTAAAGATGAAGATACTAAATCCTCCAATCTTTAGTCTGTTCTTCCCATAATACAAATATAAGGATTAAACTATGAGATATATCATTAAAACACATCTTTTATGAAAGATAAATGGTCAAAACCCCGATAGGTTCCACGTTGCATCCCTGCAATCAGGACTTAATTTCATAGATGATTTCTATATATAGATCTGGGATCAAGGGCATGGCTCGGCACACTTGATCTCAGGTTCAAATAAAAATCATCCCCAAAGTGGGTGAAAATTCCAACAAGAATACCACCATAGATCTGAGATCAAGGGCATGGCTCGGCACACTTGATTTCAGATTAGGGAGTAATTAAGATAAAATTATCATTACAGATCCAAGATCCAGGGCATGGCTTGGCATACTCAATCTCGGATCATAATCGTAAGTAGATCCACACGATGAAAGCAAAAAGATCATATAACAATGATTGAGGTAAAATTACCGTCACAGATATAAGATCCAGGGCATGGCTCGGCACACTTGATCCCAGTTAGTGGCGGGGATTTCACCCGTTCGTGATAGCATAACAATCATAAAGTAAGATCTCCCTATGAATTTAGCCACACATGCTGTAGTTAAATGACATAAATAAATAAATAAGGAAAAATAACATTAATTTAATGAATTAAAAATACCTCAAACTTCAATAGAAATTATTTTGATCCAAAAGTACGATGATCTTCAGAAACGAAATTAATGTAGAAATCAACTGAACAAAAATAATAACTGAAGGAATGCATACTGAAAAGTTAAAGGAACAAAGCTATCAAAGAAAAATCTAAAACTAACTCTCTAATCTATACTCTACTTTAAAAAAATAAAAACTCTTCTAAAACTAACTCTAATTATCTATCTAATCCCCTAAAATTATTATCCAACTCGAAGTGTTGGCTCGGGTTTAAATAGTTTCCAAGATGCATAGGTGTCTCAGCTCGAAAAGTCAGGGTCGATGCATCGATCCTCCAAAGAATCTCTAAAAATCTGCTTTAAAGAGTCAATTCCGTGTCAGACTACTGTTGCCCCTCGATTAATCGAGCAAAAGGGTGATGCATCGACCTCCCAGATTTTCGTGAATTTCAGCCCACTTTTGCATCAGACACTGCTTCGATATTTCGTCCATATCGTTCTACTCCGAACTCGGATTGACATAATTTTTACGGCGTTGGAAAGCTGACAGAAAGATATACAACTTTTGTGTTTTGACAATTTTATAATTCAGCAAGCTTGATAGTCCAAATTGAGCTGCAAGTCGCACTAAGTTCTTGATGACCCAAAGTTGCAGTGTTTTGACATTATTTTCAGGATTCTTGGGCTGTTTTTTGCACTTGGCTAGTATTTACCTGAAATACTTCAAATCTAGTAATTCTAATCAGATAGCCTTCATCGGATAGCTAAATATAGGTATTTAGGGGTGAAATATCATCATATTTTACTATTCATCACACCCCCAAACCTATACTTTGCTAGTCCTCGAGCAAAGCAAACTAAAGAAAAATAATTGCCACTTTCGTAGGGAGCACGATTGCACTTAGCATGTGCAACAAGCCTTTAAACCCCTAGGTGATCTCTAGTGGAGGAGTTGTGTCTCCTAAGGGTTTATAGTGAAGTTACCCACAAACTTCAATACATTTTTGAAACCATCGATAAAATTGAGTTTTCAAAATATGATTTTGATAACATATATACCATTCAAAACTCAAAATCATTAATCAATTCAACATGCGAATTCTCAATTTTAAATAACAATGTTATACTAATCATACTAGTATCCACTCAAATTAGTCTAATGCTCAAATCGTTAGATAACTCATCCATTCATGCTTAAATGTGAAGTGTGTGCATACTCAAACCAAAATTCATTCATCTCAGAATTAGTTCAAACGGGAAACCGTCGAATCTGTTGTTTTGACTCAATCGTCACTTTAGGTATACTCTCAAAATATAAAGACACCGATGATGGATAAGTTTTCGCACACATGTGAGAGATCAATACAAAGCAAATAAAAAGGTCTCACATGATAAATGAAACACGATGCAATCAATGAACAAAATAAATCTCATAAGAAGATACTTGTATATCCTAAGCATGCCAATCAAGTGTCATAAGTATCACATATTTACTCTCCACAAGGCAGTTACCAATGCAAGATCAGATCATGAAGGTCTTTTTAGGGTTGTAATGGGGCTCAGGTAAGGGTAAGAAAGAATTGGAAGTTGGGATTCAAAATTTCTAAGAAATCGGAAAGGAAACACCTTTTGATTTTTCTATTTCTTCTCTTTTTCTTTTCTCACTCCTTTTTCTTCTTTTGAATTTTATTTTCTTAAAGCAACTCATATTTTTTTATTGTTCTTCACAGTTTTCTTTTTCTTTTTCTCCCTTTTTTTTTCTTTTTATTTTTTTGTCATACACTCTCAGTAAATACCACAACTCGGTATCTCTCCACTTACACTCTTTTCGTTTATTCTCATCCCTCGTTCCTAATTTCTCAAAAATAAAAAAGGGGTAAAGCTGAATTTTCAGAAATTGTGAAGGGTTAAAAGTTAACATAACTTATCAAAGAATGTATAAAGGTAATTTTTTCAATAGGCTCAAAGGGGTACTAGAAGGATAAATTTATATAAGGTGGGGCATTTTAAGCACAAACGAGCCAAAGATGACCTTCAATCATGTCCTTAAAAGATGGTAACCTTGCCTATTTATTTTGAGTAGATATACAGTACATTCTAACATAATAATATAAATTTGATTTCATGCAAAGGCACAAGTCAAAATAAAATATATGAGATTATGCAAAATAATTCATATTCAAAGAAAACTCCGAGTTTATGTATTCACTCATCAATGACGAGAAATTAGCTCTAAAGCTCACCGGGTTTCGTCTCCATTAAGAACCTAAGATTCAACGTTCAAAACAGTTCATCGATTTCTAAGTCTTAGCTTGGTATCAGTGTAAAAATTATAAGCATGAATATCAAAATTATCCACAAAATATCACATTAAGAATCCTCATCTTAGATACAAGTAATCAAAATATGACATAAATATTCTTAAAATTAAATTCACATGCATCATCAACTAAAGTTTGAAAATAATCGCAAAATAATGTGCATGTTGACTTCAAAATTAATTAATTAATTTTTTTTTATATAATTTTTTTAAAAAATAAGTGACGCAAAATAGATAATCATACCCCCAAACCTAAAGATTACAATGTCCTCATTGATTGAAATAAGTAGCGCACCCCCAAACTTGTTGAAAAGTACCTCAACACAAAGATCAGGTGCAGAGAATACGTGCATCAAATTGGAACATGACAAAAAATTTATTGAAGGGAATATGGTTACACTATTTAGGAAATTAAAAATAACCTAAACTAAACAAAAAAAACTACTATGGTAGAAATAAACATACGAAAAAAAATAAATCCAAAATCCAAAATCCAAAATCCTAAACTAAACATGAATCCAACTCCGTTAACCATCGTTAGGTGGGCCCATCCACCTTGGTTCACTTAAATTGATGTTCTTCGGCATAGGGAACAATTTCTCTCAAAGATCAAAGAAAAATTAATGAGACACCGCTGATGGTATGGATGGAGGCGGTGAGGTGACAGTAGGAGATGGAGATAGGGGAGGTGGTGGCGGAATCACATCAATTATCTCGATATCAGTATTGATTCTCGGTGTAGGAGATTTGGAACGATTTACCTTCTTTCTAGATGGTTCTCCCCAGGAAGGAATGATCATCGGATCAAGGTCGATGATTTCAACATTGCTAGGCTCAAAAGGGACCGTCCGATGAGAGCGGCGCTCCCGCTTTTTAGCAGTCTCCTCCATCTTTGATAACTGTGCTCTGGTGAGATAGAATCGTCGAGCCATGAGAAGGTTGTACAAGATTTAATGGAAAGTGAGCCTAAGGGTGAATATAAAGAAAAAATTTATAGAGTTGGAGTAGGAGTGGAAAGAGGTGTCCCGCAAAAAAGAAACAAGGAAAAGTGTGGCAGTACGCTTGAGGGATCCCAAATGAAAAAATAAAGTCCCAATAGGATACTGTGGGTCGATTAATCGAGTATAACCCTCGATTAATCTACTCCATGTCAGCAGAGAGGTGAAAATTCGCTGATATTGGTATTTCAGTGGTGTTGTTCAACTCCTCTAAATGCAACATGAAATTTGCAAAAATATGGGCAGTCCCAAACAGATTAGAAAACACACTATTTTATTGATAAGCACGATGATTGCAAGGACACTTTTAATTTGACTCCTAAAATAAACAACCTAAACTAAAGAAAGAAAAATAACACAAAACGAAAAATCCTAATTCTAATCCTAAACTTAAACTAAACAAACTAATCATCCCCATCCTCTTCGGCCTAGCGAGCTCTGGCGCACATTTCATTGTAATTATCAGGCCACATGCGCTGCCCGATCTGATAGAGGAAGGAACGATCATAGTAGCTTCAGCGTAAGATTGCATCATGTTGTCGCTGCTGCTCCTCCTGTAAAGAGTTAATTTGGGTTTGGAGCGAACCAAGAGACACACCCTCCTCGGGTCCTTGATCAGGCACATGTTGGTCATCCTGGTGTACACGGCGGCGCTGGCGTGGTGGAGCAGGTTGGGCCGGTGCATCAGCAGGGGCATCAGGGACATTACCCACGAGACGCATACTGCGGTTCCATTGGGTAGCACCATAGCGATAAAATGCGAGGTCCCTGAGATCGTCATCCCGGTAGAACGGGAAACGAAGGAAATTAAGCAACTTCATAACATAATGAGGAAAATAGATAAACGGGGCTTCACCAGTGGCAGGGTTGGTCATATCCTCATGGCATCGCCACATGCCATCATGAAGAATCCTGGGCACGTTGATCCACGAATTTCGGTGGGCACCATAAAGTGCCTGAACTCGATCACCGGTGCGCTCAGAAATTTGGCCACGGAGGCAGAGATTGCTACAGACCACACTATCCCAGAACAAAAGCGGGCTCGGTAACGCCGATCGCCTAGTGGCGATTCCAGAAGAAAATATGTCGCAGCATATATCATTGATTATATCCTCCTGAGAATCGTCGAGCTCTTCACCCAAAGTGTGATTGTGAGGGCGCTCGCATGAAATGTTAAAAACCTCTGCAATGCTGTGCGGGTAAATCGGGCGCGACCACCCATCGATTGAAACAGTGAAGTGGGTGTTGACATGATTCTCAACGGAGGCGGTCACCCATGCCATGTTCTGATAGAATAACCGAACGACCCGTTCAGACACTTTAATCATAGGCGGAGTGAGGAGAAAATAAACGTTGAGAGCCATTGCATAGGCGAGGGAAACGGCGCAGACAGGCAGGGCTTGAAATGTCGTGAGATCGAAAACATATTTGGAACACAGGTCTCAAGTCGCGAAGCGACCACTTGGCTGCTCACGTGGATGACCTGCAGGACGTTGGGAAAGCCTTTGCGGCGTGGCAGAGGTCGAAGCCATGATCACACTGTCAGATAGTCGGAGGCAGTCAAGGGAAACAGGAGACAGATTGAATGAGAATCGAAGAGAGACAGCTCCCTTTAAATAGGTGCAAAGGCGTCCTCTCGGGACGGACACACCTCAAAATATTCGATTAATCGACCCTAAAGGGTCGATTAATCGACCCCATTGAAAACAGGCGCGTCATAAGTTCCGACGCATCAAAAGGTGCAATGCTTTTAAGTGAAAAGACGCAACGTCCGAGAATGCAAAAGTCGATTAATCGACACTGGCCCTCGATTAATCAACTTCAATAGAGGCAGAAAAGAAACAAAAACGCATGCCCCGTAATAAAAGTCGATTAATCGACTCATAAAGAGTCGATTAATCAACTCCAAATAAAACAAAACTGACAGAATTCGAAAAGCAGCACAATATTCAACGCTGATTAGTCGATGCATCGACTCTGGAGTCGATTAATCGACTAATCAGAAAGTCAGCCCCCTCATAAATGCAGTCTCTTTGAAAAAGAGACTCAAAATTGATGTCGATTAATCGACATTAAGTGGTTGATTAATCAAGTGGAAGGGTCGATGCATCGACTCCCAAAATTATTTTTTTTTTTTTTTTTTTTTTTAACATTATTTATATATATATATTTTTTGAGGAAAATTATGAAATTAATCTACAAGGTATAAATTCATTCCAAGTCCACCAGGATCCCAAATCTTCATGAAAAATTTTCTAAGCAGGATCAGCGACTTATTTAATCGTCCCGGTATTTCTCTTTTCAAGGACTTAGTTACACCTCCATGATGTGCCCAAGTGCCACTATTATGATCCATCTCTACCCTGTACTTGACATTCCCAAAATCGCACTCCAGATTCAAACCCATGAATCTTTTTTCGGCATTTTGTTGATTATCCATGTATTCAATGAATGGACAACAGATTTGAAATTCTTCTTTCTTCCCTAAACCGAATTCTCACTCATCGAAAAAAGTTATGTTTCCCTTATCAGGTGTTGTAAAGGTGCAATTTTCTTTCTCTCTCATCTCAATTTGATTCTCAATTCCCTCCTCGACATAAGTATCATTTCATTCCATTTCCTCTTTTCCTCGCACTTGCACTACCTCAACGCTCGTTATGTCATTCTCAAGCGTAGTGACCAATTGGTCATCCTCATATTTTTGAATAAAATCAGATGAGTCCTCTTGAAGATGTTCTCTATTCCGATCGGTATCAATGAGGGACTCCTCTATTTCAACTTTCATTTGTAAGTACTCGATCATCTGACTAACTTGAGATTGTATCCTAAAAATTCTTTGAGTGTTAGTGTGCACAAAACCTTTTAAATATTCTAAAGAGTAAGAAGAATTTTGGGCTAATTCATATGGTTCTGTGCCTTAACAGTATTGAGTTTGCTGTGAAAACTCATATGAAAATTTGTTGGGATAAGAACTTTGATCATCGTTAGGCATTATATCACAGATTGGAGGTTGATTAAAAACTCACATGCCATTAGATTGACTCTGCCAGTCATAAGTGTTCCAAACAGGATTTGGCTGGACTTGTTCAGGGTAATAATTTGAGTTGTTCAAGGGACACATAGGTAAAATGTGCATCAAATTTCCACAAATAGAACATGATTTTAGATTGAATCCATACATTGACATGATTTCACCAATAACACCAATTTATTTTATTTTATTTTTTCATTTTTTTTATTATTATTATTTTTTTTTTTGGAATCTCGATTGATCAAGTGTGAATCTCGATCGATCGAGTAGTATACTCGATTAATCGACAGAGGACAAATATATATATATATATATATATATATATATATATATTTTTTTTTTAAATTAGCAGAAATACTATTTTAATCCCCGAAAATTTCTAAAATTTAGTGTCTACTAAAAATTCAGATTTTCTTAATTTAATCCCGGCAACGGCGTCAAAAACTTGATGTGAATTTTAATTGTGATGTTTTACTCACAAGCGCACGAATCAGATTGTATATAGTGGGTGCAGAGTACGAGATCGTTCCCACGAGGACTATTTTTGAAAGATATAAAAAGACAAGACAGTAATTCAAGAAATCTACTGAGATTCAACAGTACCCTACCAATATTATGATCTAGTTTTGTGAGATAACAATTACCGACTACAAACTAAAACTTAATTGATAATTCAAAAATAAAGGTAAAGATGAAGATACTAAATCCTCCCATCTTTGGTATGTTCTTCCCATAATACAAATCTAAGGATTAAACTATGAGATATACCATTGAAACACATCTTTTATGGAAGATAAATGGTTATAACCCCGATAGGTTCCACGTTGCATCCGTGCAATCAGGACTTAATTTTATAGATGATTTCCATATATAGATCTGGGATCAAGGGCATGGCTCGACACACTTGATCTCAGGTTCAAATAAAAATCATCTCTAAAGTGGGTGAAAATTCTAACAAGAATACCACCATAGATCTGAGATTAAGGGCATGGCTCGGCACACTTGATTTCAGATTAGGGAGTAATTAAGATAAAATTACCATTACAGATCCAAGATCCAGGGCATGGCTCGGCACACTCAATCCCGGATCATAATCGTAAGTAGATCCACACGATGAAAGTAAAAAGACCATATAATAATGATTGGGGTAAAATTACCGTCACAGATCTGAGATTCAGGGCATGGCTCGGCACACTCGATCTCAGTTAGTGGCGGGGATTTCACCCGTTCGTGATAGCATAACAACCATAAAATAAGATCTCATATTTTAATCCAAAATTTATATTATTAGAAGTACATCCCTCGGATGAGAATCATTAGATCCCCATCCCTATGAATTTAGCCGCACATGCTGTAATTAAATGATATAAATAAATAAGGAAGGAAAAATAATATTAATTTAATGAATTAAAAATACCTCAAACTTCAACAGAAATTACTTTGATCCAAAAGTACGATGATCTTCAGAAACGAAATTAATGTAGAAATCAACTGAACAAAAATAATAAACTGAAGGAATGAATACTGAAAAGTTAAAGGAACAAAGCTATCAAAGAAAAATCTAAAACTAACTCTCTAATCTATACTCTACTCTAAAAAAATAAAAACTCTTCTAAAACTAACTCTAATTATCTATCTAATCCCCTAAAATTATTATCCAACTCGAAGTGTTGGCTCGGGTTTAAATAGTTTCCAAGATGCATAGGTGTCCCAGCTCGAAAAGTCAGGGTCGATTAATCGACCTATAGGGTCGATGCATCGACCCTCCAAAGAATCTCTAAAAATCTGCTATAAAGAGTCAGTTCTGTGTCAGACTACTGTTGCCCCTCGATTAATCGAGCAAAAGGGTCGATGCATCGACCTCCCAGATTTTCGTGAATTCCAGCTCACTTTTGCATCAGTTACTACTTCGATATTTCAGTCATATCTTTCTACGCCGAACTCAGATTGATATGATTCTTATGGCGTTGGAAAGCTGATAGAAAGATCTACAACGTTTGTGTTTTGACAATTTCATAATTCGGCCAGTTTGATAGTCCAAATTGATCTACAAGTTGCACCAAGTTCTTGATGACCCAAAGTTGCAGTGTTTTGACATTATTTTCAGGATTCTTGGGCTGTTTTCTGCACTTAGCTAGTATTTATCTGAAACACTTCAAATATAGTAATTCTAATTAGATAGCCTTCATCGGATAGCTAAATGTAGGTATTTAGGGGTGAAATATCATCATATTTCACTACTCATCATTCTACAATGAGTGTTTACCCATAGTGAGTGTAGACCGTAGTCCACACATCTGTATGACCGTATGACGTGCCAGAACTTCTTATGCATAGAAGTCCGTGCACGTCACACAATCGCACAAATGTGTGGACTGTATTAATGCACATGATGGGTGGACATCCATTGCAGACTAAGGTTGCGTATGATATAACTCTCTGCTAGCCCCTGCCACAACAGAGTTCACCTGTTTTAATTGGTTCATATTTTCTTTTCTAACTTTCAACATAGGAAGATTTACCTGATTCAGCAGCACCCTCGCTCTTTACTAATTCTCTACTAGAGCAAATAAAATCTGCTCTAACAAGGAGTGAGTAAAGAGGAGGGTAGAATTGCTGAATAGGTAAATTCTGTATAAAATCTTGCTATATAAGAAGTTATCAAGGAGAAGGGGTACCTGCTAAAGCAGGTAGCAGGATGTAAAGAAGATAAGAATCTGCTAAAGCAGGTGAACTCTACTATGACAAGGGCTAGCAGAGAGTTATACAATACTGAGCCTAAATCTTTGTAAATTTAAAAATATCTATGATCATATGGCTGGAGCTCTTAGTGACTCCATGTCCGATCAAGTAACTTAAAAAATCAATATTATTGGCTCTAGTCATAAGTTCTATATATGACTTGAGAGCTTCTTGATTATGTTTGATAACTCAAAATTTAAATCTAAGAAATGGCACTAATTTTTTGAGGGACAACATATTTTATACAAAGTAGTGTATATCACATCAAATGACTTAAAAAGTCAATATTATTTGCTCTTGTCCTAAAATTATGTTTTATATATATATATATAAGTGGAAGGAAAAAGAGAGCTTTACATTCCTTATTTTCGTTCTATAATATGAGACAAAATAGCTAGTGCAGGATAGTAAACCTCAAGCATTGGTGCAAGATAGCCAACCTCTAAAACGCATAAAACTCTAAAACCCATCTCCTCCCATTTCTGTGATAGAAACCTCTAAAAATCTTACCGTTTTCCGCTGTTTTTTCCATCTCCAAAACCCATCTCCTCTGATATGATCGAAAACTCATAAAAATCGGAACCCCTACCTTTGATATCCCCCTATTAAATGATTAATCTCCCCATTCTCAGGGACGAAGAAAAGGAAAAAAGCCAATTGAAAACTCTATTGAAGCACTCTCTCTCTCTCTCTCTACTTTTCCGGCAAGGGACCTATAAACCCAACATCTACCGTGTAGTGCAATTCTGCAATAACATATGGAGGAATTTTAGGCGACCCCCATTCTGGCTAGTGTTTCTCTCTCTCTCTCTATGATTTGATTTTGCTAATTAATTTATTTTTTTTGTTTGCTTCTTCAAAGCTCCTATAAATTTGGATTTGCAGTAATGATTTTGGTTAGACTTCTATGGTTTTGCTTGTTTTTCTATTTGTTTCTGGAGTGATTTATATATGGTTTTTTTTCTTAGTATTTATTATTGTTCTTTGAGTAACAATGAATAGCTTCTAAATTTGCATATATATATATATATATATATATATATATATATATATATATATATAGATGTTATTTTTTTTTTTATGGAATATAGAAGTTATTTTCACTTAGTTAATTGGCTGTAATTCTCTAAATAGTTTTAAATTTGTACAGATTGGATGACCCAATTAGATTTGTGATAAGTGATCCAAGAGTTTGGATCGGTGCTATTTTTCATACCAATTTTGGACTGTGGCCAATTAAAGATTTAGTGTGTTAATTGGATGGTCTAGCGGACAAGATTTAGTGTGTTTATGCATTTTTTGAATATTTGTTTCTAGATCTAAAGATTTTTTCATTTATACGGAAATTTTAGGTTTTTGAGTGAGGGGTTTATTAGATGTTTTTTTGCAGTTCTTCTCTTGGTAGATCTGGTTTTCGCTTAGGTTTATATGCTCGATCTATGTTTGGATTTTAGATTTTTCATCGAGTTGACTTTTTGTTGATTAAGTTTTGTTTATGCATTTTTTGAATATTTGTTTCTAGATCTGCAGATTTCTGCATTTATACGGATCCAGGGTTCGAGTCTTCCATTACATCAATATGTACTTGTAGTTTATGTGGGTCTGTGATGCTTTGCAGGCTGTTGTTTTCTAACTCATTAACATCAATGTATTCAAGAATCCTGAAAATGATGTCTAATTTTAGTGGTCTTGGGAAATTATGTTCTTTTTGCTGTTTTTCCTGTTTTATTTTTTATTTCTTGTTTTCATTTTCAAATTAGTTTGAACTGCTAGCAATGTCAATGAAGATTGGATTTTTATTTGTGGATCTATGCCTTGTAGATTCAAGTTCATTAGTTGTTAGTGCTTGACTGGAGATTTTGTAAAAAATACATCTTAGTAGCATGGTTGATCTTTTAGAGTAAATTTATGATATCTGACTGCTTTAATTTTCCTAGAGCAGCATGTTAGTTTAGTTTTTGGGTTATTTTAGGGTTTTATAGCTTTGGTTAGTTTATCGAGCTGCCAGTCAGTCATATATAGTCTTGATTTGTGTCACTTTCTTTGGCCATTTGTGTTGGAGGATTATTTACATTGTTTTTTATCTCATATTATCAAATGATTTTTTTTAATAATTATTATTATCTTGACCCATGCCAAGAAGATTATTTTGGTTTTTTAGTTACTATGTTTGAATGCATGTGGGGAAAAGACCTTTATTCCCTCAAAATTTTTATTTTCTTTATTTTGTTTTTTTTACTTTTTTCTTTACACAAAAGCCCTAGATTGGAGATTTTGTAAAAAATTTAATCCTAGGAGCATGTTTTGATCTTCCAAAAGTAAATATATGATAACCTGACAACTTTGATATTCCAGGATGATTTGATCTTTCAAAAAAAGTACCTGCTTGTTGTAACCAATTGGTATACTATTTTTAGAGGATAGGGAGGTTGGAGATGTTCATATAGTTTTGATATGAAAGGGTTACTTCATTTGAGCAACACTGGTAGATTTGGGTGGTTTTTATGGTTTTTTTTCTTCTTGGGTTTTTTTTTGAGGAATCAGAGCATGGTAAAAAACTTATTTCTGAGTTTTTTTCTGATCGATTTTGATGGGTTTTTGGTGGTTTTTTATGTTTTTTTTTTTAAATCAATGTTGATCGATTAATCTGAATTTTTAGGGGTTTTTTTGGAGATTTTGTCATTTTTTTTAATAAATTTTGATGGGCTTTGAATCAGGGTTCATGTTTATACTATGATTGTTGATTTCGATCATATCTTGACGATCAACCGCAAGGTAATTTTAAGATTTGTATTATTATGATTTTTTTCTCTTCGTTGTATGATGGAATGTGGCTTTTATTGCAAGACTATTTTGTGATCAGAGACGAGGTTGAGAGGTCTCAATGGCTCATCAAACTCAGGTGAAATTTTGTTTGTTTGTTTGTTTCTTTTTGACTTTTTTTATTTGGGTGGGGTTTTTTTTTTCAAGTTTGATTAGTTTGCATGGTGTTTGGGTCTAGAATTGAATTAGGTTTGTGTATAGAAAGCTTAATAACAGGCTTGCTAATTAGAGTTGTTTCGTGATATTTCGACTGAGAGCTTTTTATCAGGGAAAAAGGGGAGGGAAGCTTTTGATTTATGACCACCTCTCTAACAGGACATTGTATGATCTTCTACATGGTAAGTGCACTTGACCAATTTAAAGCTGGTCCATAGCATTAACTAACTTATGGTCCATAGATGATAAAAAATTTAGAATCTAATTTTCAATATTATCTATCACCATCATACTAGGAATGTGCTCTGATACCATGTGAGAAGAACCTATGTATCGTAAATAAAAAAGAGAATTTAGATAGAGAAGGGATCGATTCGAAGTGATTGGCCTTCCTATGACAAGCCTCTTTATTATTCAAATTGCTTCCTACTATAGTAATAAGTGGTTCCTCTTTATAGAGTATATCATCGGTATGATACATTAATTGAAAGCAGATCAGGCAATAAAAATTTCTGATTAGCAAAAAAAAAGAATTAAGGAAGAAGCCTTATTTTTCAATGTACTAAAAGAAAAATTTCTAAGAGGCATGATTAGATCAGACAACTGATAAGTTGCATTAAAAGAAAAATCTGAAAAGCGGGTCAATTGTTCCTTACCTGATCTTGCCCAAAATCACGTGAACAACTTAAAAAGTGATAAGCTTACTCAATTGAATTTGTTGAAAAACATATGAAATGATGACTCTATTCTTGTTATCAATGTTGTGAATGGTGTTTTTCCCAAAATTATGTTCTACCTTCAAATTTGCACCTAAAAGCGATACCCAAATTCTGATTTTAGCCGCCTTCGAGTAAAAAATGCAAGGAAATGGAGCAAACTATCATGGATCCTAAAATTTTCTATGTGCACTCTTTTTTGTTGATTTATAAACTTCAATACCTGTAATATACAGGTCTTTGTGCTTCAAAATGAGCAAAAACTCTACCTGATGGACCTAAATGAACATGAAAGGGATAACAAATTTGTTCAGGTAAGTCTTACTTATCTAACCAATTAACTCCCATATTTTTTTTTTATGAGGTTGCTTTTCGAGTTGGGATATGCTGGAACACAATGTCATTGGGATATGCTGGAACACAATGTCATGTGGATTGATGATAACGGTAAAAAAAATTACTTTTTTTGGTAAATTATTAGGCTATGGCTTGAAGAGGTCAATGATGGATTTTTGATATATGGCCATGCAAGATGATTGTCAATAGAGATTGTTTATATAAAATTTAACTTTAATGTAGAGTGTAACCAATAAATATCTCATATTGGAAAGTGCAACTGATTTGGTTTATTTCATTGGTATCTCTTATTGGAAAGTGACACCAACCGAATAATCCTAATCACCAAATCAATGGACATTTTTAAATCCTTCCTCTCAACTTTATCAACTGTCCGAAGGCAAACAATTGATCAAACAATTGGAAACTATTATGTTTGTACTGTTGGAGTCTATTATTTTGCCTCCAACCTTTAGGCAAGGAAGTTTGATGTCTCTTGAAGTTTACATTAACAATGCAAGGAAGTTTAATGTCTCATAATCCGGTCATCCAATGCAAATTGTCAAAACAAAAGACACTATAGACTACTACTATTCGAACTATATATTTTCAAAGATCTTCACAAACTCCATTGAATTTTTTAATCATGGTTATTTGAAATTTAAAGTTTCTCATCAGGGCATTAACATGATTTTTTAAGGCATATCTAGATACATATACTTAGTCTCAATTAATAATAACTAGTATGATGCCTTTTTCTCCATTATCCACAAGTAAAACAAAGATAAGAACCTTATCTCTTAAGATGTAGTTTGGCCCACCAATGCTAAAGGTGGACTGAGTACCTGGAAACTCAGAAATTTGAATTTGAATGGCGATTTCTTGCTATGAATAACTTAGAATATATGACAAAACTCATCAGAATGCCTAGAAATCGACTCAACTAAGAGTAGATGACTGGAGTGAGGATTGAGAAATTTACAACAACATCAACCTTGGATGTGGTGGGGGAGGTTTGGAATGAGCTAATTTATGAGCTTCTCATGTATCATGCAGTTTTATGCTGAACTGACAAACTAATTCAGTAAGAAGTCTTTTGAACTCCAAGTTATCCCATCCCATCAATCATTTATAGTTTCATCTTATCTAAATGTTGATGTTTTGATGCATGTCTATAAAACGAAACCAAGTTTATTATATTCTTCTCATCCTGTGATCTTGGTTGTATTAAATTTTTGTTTGCTCGAGTTATATTTTTATGAATTTACATAAGGCAAAGATTAAATTTTAAATGAGAATGATGTCACTTTAAATTTTTGGTCAATTCACTGTATCATTAGAAATAAAAAACTATGGATAACACTTCATTTATTTATGAAAACTACAGATAACAGAGTGATTAAATAAAAGATCGTAGTTTTTTCTTCCAGATTCTTCTTCTGTTTCATCATGTTAATAATTAAATCATTTACTTTATTTTTCTTCTTATTTCCTCTTCTCAATAGTCAAATCAATGACCTTTTCCTTGTTTATTCTAATTTCTTAATTTTTTCACCCACACTAATAGATATAATTGGATAGGGCTGCTATTTTACTCATCATTGGATTCTATTGGGCCTAGGTGATTGTGTGCACCATTGCTTATGGGTTCACCTAACATTATGGTTCTATTTTATCAATTATGTATTCTAAGGATTCAAACTAGCGTTAGATTTTAGAAAGACACTTGTGCTTTTCTCACTGTCTATTTACACAGAAGTACCACAATTAACTTGCACAAAAATAAGTAGGAAAAATAAATATCATTTTTATCTATTTACTCCTTTAATACTATTCTACAAGGATGTTGACAATTTAAATTTATCTGGGCATCTTGTTCCGGGACTAGGAAAGCTATAATATTTGAGACTATTTCTTTAGGGAGCTACAACTTGCACACGGGCTTTGTACCGTGGTACATGGTTAAAAATATAGACTTTATTATCTTTTGGATATGTGCCACATGGAATACTCATCTAAGCCATTGGATCTGAAAACTATGATGTCAAGATCTTTGGGCAAAATATTAGCACAAAAAATGATCACTATCATCTAATTTCTCATAGTCAACCATTGACTCAAATGATGGCCTTTGACTTTATTCTATCAGATAATGGAGATTACGTTTCGTGCCAATCTTTTGCGTAACAATCTTGATCATTCTTTGGTTAACATTAATGCTTTTATGTATCATCTTGTGTTACTAAAATTGCTCACTTATTTTTGTAAGTGGTAAATGTTTGCTTCAATCTTGAATGCTTATGTGCATCTTCTCATGTGTTAAAAAAATTGTCTTCTCTTTGCCGTAACTTCTCTTGAGTTATTTTTCTAAGTTATAATATTAACTTTTTATTGAAAAGCATTTGCTGTTTCTTCTGCATCAAAATATATTTGTTAATATCCTTGCTACTTGCTTGTAGATATGGATATCGTCTATTATATGTAAATGGACATTCCCTTTAACCTTGGTGCAAACTACCTTACAAAAATGCCATTCAAGGGTTTACTCGAATTGAGCTTCGGAAGTTGGAGAACTTGATCATCTTGGAGTTGCAATAATAAAAGTTTTTTTTTTTTTTGGGAAATGATATCAGAATTTGTAGGATCATTTCCCCAAAATTTTGCTTCGGCTATTAATTTTATAAGTTAAAGGTGATTCCTTTTCCATGGAACAATCTTAATACTAAATTTTCTCATGTTCAAACAATGTTTCTTGCCCATTAATGTTATAATCATTTTCTCATTCTAACTCAAAGTAGGTATGAGAAATTTAGATAAATTATTAAACAATGTTTGATTTGATTCCCATTAACACAACAATCCTAATCAATTTATTGGATTCTATCATTACTGATTGTCTAATTGTGAATTATTTAATGTCATATATCAATTTAGCTTGGCTAAATGGTGTTTAAATGATCTTACACAATTTACACCTGTCCCTAAGATCATTATAAATAAGTTGGTCGCACGCGATAGATATATATAAAATTTGAGAGCGAGGATCATTCCCTATGTCAAATCACCTATAATTGTTAATTATCACCAATATTCCCTACTAAGGTATCTCGAATTCTTGATTGTGTTTGATAACTCAAAATTTAAATCTAAGAAATGATTTTTATAATTTCACACTAAATTTTTTGAGGGACAATAGTGAGCAAATTTTGTGCAGACAAAGTACTAACGGCTGATGTGGTACAGTGAAATTGATTGCATGGGTGTGGAATGTAGGTCAGTATAGCCGGTCACCCCGCACCTCAATAAATCAGTCCTCCTATTAATTTTCCTTTTTTGATGGTTGATATTTTTTGGAAATGAGTCTTGTCATGTTTGATTTTGTTGCCTGAAATTGTAGTTGGATTGTTTGATTAGCCATGAAGTATCGGACCTGACCTTTGAAACGGGTCTATTCAAAGATTAGGACAGCCAAGTTGGCAGGATGTTTTATATATATATATATATATATATATATATATATATATATGAGGCTAGGGATTATATGATTGAGCGATTGGGCGTAAAAATTGCTCTACACCCACCATCAAGTGGCCATTATGTTTTGTCCATTATGAGATGGAGTGCAACGACGATTTAAGCAAGATAAATTAGATCTATTAAAGATATAAGTTTATTTTTATAATTTTTTCATGATTAAAAATGTAATCAAAGTTTTTACAATGAATATTTTTTTTTGTTTGATCATGCCATTTGGCATGTGATTTGAAAATTGGGCTCACATCACATGTCAAGTGGGGATTTGGGGATTTTGAAATAGGTCAGGTCGGACTTAGTATAAACCCAAGACTTGTTCGGTCCGGGTTGGGCAGCCAAATTTTAGCTGGACCAAACCTGACTCGGTGACAGCCGTAGATATGCCATTGATCTTGATTGAGTCAGAAAAATGTACGGTATAGATTGACCCAAACACTTTCTCTCTGATAGCTTGAATCACTGAATACTAATTTTAGATGGCTGAAATATCAGATGATTTCAAAGTTACACGTGTCACGTCGGCCGTTGATTTGGGCGGCCAGTATGGCATAAAAGGTTTGACTAGTCAACGGAGGGACAAATTTTCACCAAGTCATGTCAGTAGACCACAATCAGAATTCGTTTTTCCAACACAACGTTATCCTCGTGCTCTCTGACCATAGTAAGTAACAAATTTCTCATGATCTCGAAATCACAGGGATACCATTAGCTCACAAAACCAGCTTATAAAGTGAGGGGTGTCCAGATTATAAATAGCCCAAGACCTCTAAGCCCTCCAAGCCCATAGGAAATGTGTGACTATTCTAATATTCAAATCACTTTTATTTGGGATGTGTGTTACTTGAAATAAAAATTGATCATATGATGATACGCCCATAATGTCAAATCCATTATTTGAAAGATTGAGATAAATAATTATCTCCATCGTCTGATTTAAAACAATCAACGTGTTTTTGGCATAGATGCCTTCAAATATTGAGTAGGTGCAGTTTGATGATCACATCTGCCATATAAGAACAAGTTCTATCCTCCCTATGGATAAAAACATGGTGTAACACCTTTAAAATAAACGCATAACATGGAGGCAGAAAGAGCCAGTATGGCGTATATGCAGAAGTCTCTCCCTCTCTCTAGAGAGAGAGAGAGAGAGAGAGAGAGAGAGAGAGAGAGAGAGAGAGAGCTGTATTTAATAACAACACACAAGCCCATTACCTTCACCCATGCACTTTGTCTTCTTCAACCCAACACTACTTGTGTATACAATTTTACCACGTTATATTTTCTTTTGTTGTCTTTTTTATATCTTCTATATATAACTTGCTACTGATACAAAACAAAGTAACAGATTCAACTTCTTTTCTATACCACTTGTCACTAACCCACAAATATAACCAGAACTCGCTAAAGATGTCTACCAGAAGGTCAGATAGATCATCTAGAGAGTCTCGGATCACTGATGATCAGATCAACGATCTTGTCTCCAAGTTGCAAGCATTGCTCCCCGAGATCCGTGAACGGGGAACCTACAAGGTATGTTAGAATTGCTTCTTTTTCGATTACGGGTTATCTAGTCTCTTAGAGCAAACAGACTAAGTCCCCGGGTACTTTCAACACCCGCACACCACACATACCAGTCAGTAGGGATAAATCTCTGCGAGCCGCTAAATTAACCACCAATATGTAGTAACCACTAACATTAGTGCATTAGACACTAGTTTGAAAGCTTAGTAACTCTTAGTTACCTTACAGGTATAAACTACTTAGTAATATGGTTTAAAATATCCACTGTTACATCTTGAAATGTTTTATTTTTCTTCATTTTTTGTTTCCTGCGTTATCGGGCCGATATGGATCTGATTTGTATCGGTGACTGATAAAGGGTGATACAGAGATTTAAACCCTTGCTTAATAGTTTTAAGTGGTTTAAAATTTTTGCTTAAGACTTTATTGGATTGGGCCTATATCCCAATTTAGAAGGTATTACAATTTTCTAACATGAGGTAGACCATAAGTTCAATCCTATATGGACCCGAAGGGTCCTGGTCTCGAATATCACAAATTGAATTCTAGACTAGGGACTTAATATTGTGCCATCATGGATCAAAATTTCAGCAACTAATAATGACATGCAAATTTCGGGGATTATATTGTATGAAATTCAAATTTTCGGGCCATATTTCGGCCAACCTGCAAAATTTTAGCCGAAATTTCATTCAAAATTTTGGCTTTGGCCAGTATCGAAACAAAAAACGAAACTGCCATTTTGATCCTTGGGTACCATGTACAAAATGAAAGACTATTAGCGGCAGCCATAAACTGCCGCTATTAACAAAAAAAGTGCCGCTAATAATCTTAATAGTTTTTTTGTTAATAGCGACACTTTTTTGTTGCAAAAAACTGTCGCTAATAGTCTTATTTTTTTGTAGTGGGCCCATATTTTCCCTCTCTCTAGAGGGTTTAGAAATAAAAAAAGGTTGTATGTACCTAGTGTGCAAGGCTCCTACTTTCAGCGGAGTCTAATAGAGGTAGATGGTAGACACCTTTACACCATTTAGGAGATACTGATTCTAGGACTTGAATCCCCATTTCACTATTCTTCTTTTAATCAGCTGACCCTTATGGACTGCGGATCATGGATCAAAATTTCGGCCGATAATTGAAGTTATCGGTCAAAACGCATCGGTTTCAGTGTATACCAAAACGAAACCGAAAACCCAATTTATCGGTTCAGAATGTATGGTAATAAAAATTTTGGCCGAAATTTCAGTTTCAGACCAGCCCGAAACCGAAACAAAATCCGAATTTTTCATCCTTGCTATGGATATTATTTTGTTATTATTTAATGGGCTTTAATTAACCTTTTGCATTTCCACACTTGGGCGTCATGTGGCACTATGGAGAGAGCCCATTAATAACATGTGAGGCTAAAGCATGTGTTTGGATGCCACAAAATATACAAAATATGGAGATACAAAGGCAATCGAAAAACAAAACTTAAAAACGTTAGATGATACCTAATTGGCCTTGGGCACATTATCGTGAGGCCTAATCCAAACTGGTTAGAACCGAGTTACCCGATTCGCTCAGGGTTGTACCAAACTACAAACCAATTTGATGTAAACTGGTTTGGGGTCCGGTTCGGTCTGCTTCACTACTAGAAGGGGAACTGGACCTTGCCAACGAATTCTACTACTGATTTTTAGTAATAAATGCAACATTACATATATGTATATGGAAAAGCGTTCCCTCCAAGGATCAAAATTTTGGCCAAAATGATCAAAACTTCAGTCCAAAATTTCGGTTTTGGTCCCCACCAAAACCAAAACGAAATCCAGAATTTTGATCCTTGGTTTCATCCTCCAATAGAGGACGGTGAGCGTCCTCCAAAATCTTATATGGAGCTCCATGTGGCACTCGTAACACTGTTTTGATGCCATGAGGAGCACGAGTGTATTGCTTAGATCATCTTTGAAAAAAAAAATGTTGAAAACTCACCTTTACCATGTACTTCTTTAGCAATAAAATTTAGGCGGTTGATACTAGTCCATGTTTAACTTATGCTTTAAAATCATTTAAAAGAAAAATATTGATCTAAAGAATGCACCCGTACTCTACATTGCACCCAAAATGTGTTTTGAAAGGAACTAGGAGCTCCACCGTCATCCATTGGAGGACCTAACCAGCTCCCTATATATGTATATATAGTAAAAACTTATCTTACCCCTGATGAACCGGGTTCGTTGGACAATGACAAAACCCGAATTCGAACTCAGAAAACATTGGGCTGGAAGGCATATCCATGGTATCAAAAATCGGCCGATACCGATACGTATCGGCCATGAGTATCGGTTTCTCTACAAACCGATACGTATCGGCCCCGATATGTATCGGTATCTCAATTTGGTATCGGTATCGGTATCGGGTATCAGTTTCGGCCGATACCTCTATTTTATTTATTTTATTTTATTTTTTTTCTTTTTAAAAAAAATAGGCTGATACTTATTGGCCGAGTCGTATCGGTCCTCCATAGACTGATACTCGAGTTCAATATCGATTTTGACACGTTGGATATATCTAGCTAATGTTTCGTTTTGGTGCAGGTATCGGTGTGTAAGCTGCTCCAAGAGACATGCAACCACATTAAAAGCTTACACAGAGAAGTAGAAGACCTGAGCGAGAGGCTGTCGGAGACGCTCGCTTCGTCGGACATCGATAGTGCCCATGCGGCCATAATTAGGAACCTACTTAGTGAATAGATCATTAGATATGTCTCACTTCTATTCCCTTCTTTCTAGCTAGTTTCGTCATCAGATGCTAATAAGGTGGACATGAATTCTAAGACTTTGTTGCATTTAATATTTGTGAACCATAAAATACAGGTTACCTTTATTTGCAACCAGAAAATCTCTCTTCACAACTTGGGTTTTTTATGTTGCGAAAAATGTTGACTAACCTTAAGGTTACAATATTGTATCTTTTTATTTTTAAAATTGAGGTTGTAATTAGGGATCTCAATGGGCCAGGCTGGCCCGGATTTTGGCCCATGCCCACCCCATAAACAATATTTTCTATAATGCCAACCTGGGCTGATACCCGGGATGGGCGAAACAATTTGTGATCCGGATTGACCTGCGAATTTGGGCTTTGGGTTGAATGCTTCAACACCCAGCCCGAACCTGACCCGGATAAACCAAAAAAAAAGAATATATATATATATATATTATATTTAGTTAATGGAATTTTAGTGAAATGCCATTTGATTAAAGTCAATAAAATCTATTCATAAAATTGGTTGGGAGAAGTCATCATAAAGTATATAAAATCTATTCACAAAAAATAAAATAAAAATTGTTTTGAAATTTTTTTAACAAAACTTAAAAAAAAATAGCCCAAAAAAAATTCTAGGAAAAAGATGGTCCAACCCACTATGAGCTAGGACTGGGCTGAGTACATCGCAACCCCGATTAGAGTGGGGCTAAAACATTGGGAACCCGGCAAAGATAGCGCCAGGTGAGTTTGAACCCCATCCTTGCGCTAGCTCCGCCCATTGAGATCCGTAATTGTATATTGTTAACCTTCCATTATACTAGAGGCCAAGCCCTTATAATGGGATGTGGTACCTTTAATAACATCTACGAAATCTTATTGGGCACCTCCATAAGTGGCTGCTCCACTTATAATAATATCTTTGGGGCACCTACGTAATAGTTTCTTTTTTTTAAACAGTCACTAAAATCACACACATACCTTTCTTCTTTGACAACACATTTCTTCTCCAACAACACCTTCAACAGTCTCTGACAAGCTCAGAAAGAAAAAGTAGAAGAAACTCATAAAACTCTGATGTCCTATATCAGATAGAGAGAAGTCCGAAGCCTAAGCCCAGAATTGAAAAATATTGTTGGCATGTGGGTTCGGGTTGCCACCACAACCCTCTTGAAATTCATGAAACCGTCTTAAAACACTTGAGAAGAAGAAACTCATGAGACCCATGAAACCTTCTTGAAACCCTTAAGAAGAAGAAACCATGAAACCCTCTTGAAATCTATGAGACCGGCTTGTACCTTAAGAAAAAGAAGAAGACCGCAAAACCTATGTAACCCTCTTGAAACCTTAAGAATAAGACAAAGAAAAAGAAAAGAAGAAAAAGAAGGAGCTGTAAACCGACGGTCAGTGCCCATTGTTTGCAGTTTAAATTTGACTGTGGGTATCCACTGTTACTTTAAAAAAATTGACAATGAGAACCCACAGTCTGTTTTAAATTATTGGCAGTGGGCATCCACAGTCAATTTTACCATTACTTCTTCCTCTTCTACTTTTTCTTCGTTTTAGGATTTCAAAAAAATTATGAGTTTAAAGGGGGGTTTCATTCTAAAAGAAAAAGAAAAAAAAAAGTAGGTTTCATGGGTCTCATTATATGGAAAGACTCACCGGAATATCAGAGTTGCTGAAATGGAGGATTTGCCGGAATGTAGGAGTCGTCATAATGAGAGGAATGTAGCAGTCGTCAGAATGAGATTGTATGATTCACAGGAATAGAGGAGGTGGAAGAAGATGATGAATGGCACCCGAGTCTAGGAGGAAGAAGATGAAGAAACACACCCACATAACTGAGTGTGCACTTTTGACCTATGAAATCTTTGAGGACACCCACAAAAAGGAAAATTATGGACTCGCACATGTGTAAGTAGGTACCCAGCAAGATTTCGTGGGTGTTATTAAAGATATCTAATGATTCGTCAGAATGGAAGAGGTTGAAGAAGATGATGATAGCAACCGAGTCAAAAAGGAAGAAGATGAAGAAACATACCCACTTAAGTGGGTGTTACACTATTGACCTATGAAATCTTTGAGGGACACCCACAAAAAAATGACACCCACAAGAAAATATTATGGGCTCGCAAATGTGTACTTAGGCACCCAACAAGATTTCATGGCTGTTATTAAAGATACCCAATGAGATGTTAAAGTAAATGTTAATTATAGATGTAGTTAATTAACTAATTGATTTGACACCAATGAGGTAGCTTTTCTTATTAAAAAAAAAAAAAAAATTCTTTAAAATTTGGGTGATCATACCGTCAAATTGGTAAATTATAGATTGATGTGCAACAAGCCAAAAATGGTATTTTAGGGGAATTAAACCATCCGATCCATTGACTATATGTAACCCTATATATAACTCAAATGGTTCACATCCACTTACAAGCATGTTTATTTGGGCTGAGGTATGTTCCAATGATGGATTAGCACTTGGATAATCTAGATTGGTCATAAATGTACACTATATCTCATAATAATAAATTACACTTCAATAGTATGAGATTAAAGGTATAAGTTTAATGGTTTAAGATCATTTAAATTTCATTTTAGTGTTTAAATGCCGATCAAGAGCCATTATCCCTTTTAAATAAGATCACCTGTCGCCTGCCCAAGACGCTGAAGAGATGTATATAGTATGTTATATTACTTCACATTTGAACAAGGATCAAAATTTCGGGTTTCATTTTGGTTTTGGAGGGGACCGAAACCGAAATTTTGGACCGAAATTTCAGCCGAAAATTTCAACCCCATACAAAAATGATTGAAATTTTAGTCCCATATTATCATTTTGGTAGGGACCAAAACTGATAATTTTGGCCGAAATTTGATCCTTACATTTGAATGCATTCGAATCGTCAGTTCTATACATCCATCATTAATTTTATTCATTCATTATGTACATTATTTTGCAATCCATTATATGCGATGACCCTATAAACGGTTATTATGTTTTGTCCAAATATATATACTTTAATTTTAACGATTATATTGAAGCTCATTGACCATAGAGTTTATATCGTCTTATAGATATTTTTCGATGATGGGGAACTGCATGAATTGTTTAGGTTGATCGCATATATCTGCCATACGGCATAACTGTAAGAGCACTTTAATGGTGTAATATCAAACATGGTAATTAATGGTACAAGATCATTTAACTAACATTTTTCATATCACGGTGTATCGCTGAGACGCGAGATGACTCGCGCATCGGCACTATTTGATACGCCTCTCAATTCCGAGATTTAAAATCATGATCCCAATATATTACACCAAAGATTTGTAATTTATAGTGTAGCTATCAAGCCGAACCTTAAATATTGCCCGTGTTAGGTTTTAGCTTGATTTGGCTTTAAATCAATTGACCCAAGTTATTTTAGTTTGACTATTCTTATTTTTGGTTTGGATAAAATTAGAATCATAACTAATAAGATCTTAATAATCTTACTTAGACAATAAATGTGTGAGAGTGGGAACTTAATTAGAATTGAAAACTTATATTATTATTTAAAATTAGAAAATAATGAGAAAAAAGAGTCCTAGTTTAAATAAGAAATTAAACAAAAATAATAGGTAAGTGAAAGAGAATAAGTAGGTGAGATTATTTTGGATGTGAGGTTTTGGAGAATTGGGATCCCTTTGTGTGTGAGTGTGAGTTGGAGAGAGTTTTTGGAAAGTGGGTTTACTTGGGGCTTATGAGTGCAAGAGAAAAAATTTGATTTTTTGTTACTTGAGTCTTGGATTTGAAATGAGGGTTTTGGAGAAAAGGCTTTTGATATTAGTTTTGTAAATCTATTGGAAAACTCATCTAGGGTTATTTGGGTCTCTCTTATTGAGAGAACTTAGATTTGTTTTGATTGTATTACTCTCTTATTCGGTTTTGGTAAGGGTACACTTGGGTTTTGTATTTGTGCTTAGATCTTTGTAGTTATTTTGTGTTGGGTAAAATTGGAGAATACGATCTCCATTGTTTGTAGTCTTTTAAGCATATTTTTTTTTATAGTGAAAACACTTTATTTGACTGTCAGTGGACGTACGCTTAGGTAGAACCAATTAAATCTTATTCTTGTTTGTGATGAGATCTTTTTCTCTTTCCACCTTTTTGTGATATTTATTATTTGATTTATAGTCTTCTTCGCACGTAAAATCCGTTAACGAGATGTCTCAATGTCAGTCATGTACAAGATATCTTGGATTTTTGAGAATGAAACGATGACCAAACACATGATCATTTTACATGGTACACATATCAATAGGTGGCTCGAGTACCATGCTAGCTGGCACTCGGGCCACTCACTAAATTCTCCTTATCCACATTTAAATATTAATATAGAGTTTAAATGATCTTATAGTATTAACAATTTTCTACTGTTAAAGCGATAGATCATATCAAAGTTCAAAATCTCGGATTTTATTTTGGTTTCAGTGGTGACTGAAATCGAAAATTTCTAAATAGTCCTAAAATACCAAAATTTTATATTATCGTTTCAATTTCAGTAGGGACCGAAACATTTTGGCCGCATTTAGGCCGAAATTTTGAACCATGGATCCTATGTTGACAAAGAATGAGTCTAATATTCACAGTTGAGATTTTTGAGTCATGTGCGCTTAAATATGTGCGCTTACTACTTAAAACTAAACGTTGTGAGTAATTTTAAGTTCGCCAATAAGATATTTCACATCCACTTGGAATGATAATTTTTCAGACAAAAGGTACTGTTTCAATGATGCATTGTCACTTGGACATTTAAGATTGACTTTGTGTCATTTGAGGTAATAATAAACCACACTTTAATGACGGGAGATCAAAATTCTAGTTGAATTGAATGGTGTAAGATCAAGTAAACATCTTGTTTAAATGCCAGTAGGGAGTAGGGATGTAAATCCTTGAACCGAATAGGGATGCAAGTCCTTGAACCGAATATTGAAACCCAATCGAAAACTGAGGGAATCGAATTGCACCGAAACCTGACACAAACTGAATCGAACCCCAATTTAGTTCGGTTTCAGTTTGGATGGCTTAAAACCGAAAATCGAGGGATAGGGTGAGTAAATCGAAAAAATTGGGAGAAACCCAAAAAAAATCGTAAAATAGGCATTTTACGTAAACGGAATGGAACGAAACTGAATCGGTTTCAGTTTCGGTTTAGGGTGTACCGAGCCGAACACCGAAAAAATGGGGTCCGCTTCGGTTCGGTTCGGTACACCAAACCTGCATCCCTAGTCGGGAGCCATTAGCCGCATACTAATTCATATCCTGAAAAAATAGAAAAGAAAAAAAATGCTGTTTCATATGTCACATATAAAGCTGCTCTCTCTCTCTCTCTCTCTCTCTATCAAGCCCTCGAACCAGATCTAGTTGTAAACTAAAACCGTAGAATAATCATTCATGGCGTGTGAATGGATCTTTTGAAATCTTCATGAGTGATGGATTCCGTATCGATCCGCGTACCTTACAGGCATTTGAAACAGACAGAACTCGAATTGGTTGGTTTGAACCAAGTTTCCGAAGAAATCGACCCGAATTCTAGGGTTTCGAGTGCGAAATCTAATGATTCAGATCCTTCTTCTACTCCTCCACGATCGAATTCTTGCAGTATGAAGACTTTGATTCTGTCATGTATGGTTGCTGCCGGAGTTCAGTTCGGTTGGGCTTTGCAACTGTCGCTTTTGACCCCTTATGTTCAGGTGATTTGATCTAGATTAATTTATTTTTATGCAATGATCGAATGTGTAGAATATGATAACCGTTTGATTATTTGGTTATTGATGTGAAATTCAAATGAGAAGGCGATTGAAAATAGGAGTATAGAGACCCAGGGTCAGAATTTTGCGTAAAATTGATGTTTTCAAAATTAGAAATTCCTCTTTTATATTATTTTTTGATGTCTCTAATTTTTGTCGCGATTTATGTAATGTACTCAATTCAGTTATCATTTATTAATAAGCAAAACATTTTCTTTTAAAAAAATCATCATCATGTACATGCTTCGAGATTTTGGCAGGGTGTTGTTGTGATTAGGCAGAGGATAGTCACAGTTTTTCATATAAGTCTGGTTGTTTTAGGCTTCTTCTATAGACATGACAGCAAGGAGCCATCATTTTTTTTTAATATCAACTTGCAGTTCAAATCATATTGCACTTATTAGGGCAATAATTCTTTCTAGAGATATAACCCATATTAATTAAGAAGTTCATTAAATTGGTTGACAGTTTGTGGGTCTTGATTGGTACTAATAAACTTTACTTTCCTGGAAAAAAAAACAAGTTGCAATTAGTAGCCATGGGTGGGCGTAGGGAAAATGGGATTCTTTTGATGGCCAAAGCAAACATTGTACTTATGAATTTGAAGCCGGAATTGATTACTAGATAGGTAATTCAAGGAAGGAGAGAGTGAACTTATTGTCCCTTGAAAGTAGGTTAAATTTACATTGTAAGTTTTAAGTTTTTCATTTACTTGGTAAAATTATGGGATTGGTTAGCTTATGAAATGGACGTTTTGAAATGGGATTGGTTAGCCTAGGAAATGGAAGTTTTAAAATCGAGTCATTTCAAAGAAATCTGTGCCTTTTAAATTCAGAATTCTAACCTGTTATTGCAATTACATTTCGCCTAAATCATTCCAGAAACATATTCTCTCATTTTGATGAGATCAACGCAGAAATGATTACCATTATGTGGTGATAAAAAATGAATCAATAATTAAGAAGCTAGAAGGTAAAACTTCCAGAATATCAAGCAATATCAATACCGACTTTAGAACTAGTTATGTAATAAGTGTTCTTTTGGATGAGCAGCTTGTCATGTATTAACCTTGATCATGTATTTACCTATTAATTATCTTCTATTCCCAAGGCCTTTAGATCTTTCGAAATAGCTGCATGATGAAAAATATTCATTTTTCTGTTAGCCATAATTAGAATGAAGATTTTATTTTGGTCAAATTTGGTTACAATTTTAAAAAAAAAAAAAAAAAAAAAATAGTGAGTCAATAAATGGCAGAATTAGCTGCAACTTGGTTTGCAGAGATATTTTGGTTACTAGCTACATATTCAACAATGATAATTAATGACCCAAGAAAGGAGCATAAGTTGTCCCTGGTGAGCCTTAGGATGCATAAGTTGTCCGAGAAAGGAGCATTATAACTTTCCCCAGTTGAAAGGATGCTAGAGCATAACCAATTAGGTCGTTACAAACACCAACAGCTTGTTAGTTATTTATTTTAAACAAATGTTGTATAATTGGGTGGTGCATTTGATTGTTTTTGGAGTATGAGATATCTGCCTTTTACATGGGGAATTCATAATACTTAATCTGGTTCTAGGTTCGAAGCGAGAACTTTGAATTTCAATACTTCTTTCTAACACTAGTTTGTTTTTCTAACTGAAAGTATCATCATTATCATCACATCCTTATCCCATCTTTTTGGATCGGTTTTACGAGTTTCTCTGCTTGTTTCTGATCAACGTTAAGCTCTCTGTAACTGTGCAATCCTTCATGTACCTTCTCACTCCTTTCCTCCAAGTTTTCTCTGATTTCCTCTTTTCCTACTTGTGCTTGTAGCGTCTCAACCTTCGTACATGATTTGCTTTTGGCCTCTGATGAGCATGTCCAAACCACCTCAAGCGACATTCCTTAATTTTTTTCCTTAATAGGTGCCACTCTCAAATTTCTTCTTAATTACTCATTGCGAGTGTTATCCTTTCTTGTTACTCCACACATCTATCTCAACATACGCATCTCATAGTCTTATCTTCTTGTTACTTTTTTATAGCCCAACATTTCACACTATATAATATTGCAAGTTTAACCGCCATCTTATAAAAACATGCATTTAATCTAAATGGAACTCTTGAGTGGTACAATACTCCATTTGCTTGCCTCCATTTCTTTCAACCTCCGTTAATCCTATTTGACATGTCCTCTTTAAAGCTGTCTTCTGATTGTAAAGTAGAGCTTAAATAGTGAAATTCATGACAATGTGGCACTAAATGATTTTCTCTTCTAACTAAATCATCTTCCAGACTATCATGTTCACCAAATTTGCATTCCATGTATTCCGCCTTTGTTTTACTGATTTTCAAACCTCCTGATTCCCAGGCTTTTCTCCATAATTCCAACTTATCATTTATTTCTTTCATTGTTTAGGCAATTAATACTATGCCATCCGCAATTAACATGAACAAGGATTCTCTTCTTATATGTCTATGTTTAACGCATCCATGATTAGAGCAAACAAATAAGAGGTCAAGGAGGATCCTTGATGCAACCAACTCCGACAGGGAACTAACCAATCTCTCCACACGTCGTTCTTACACTAGTTACCGCCCTCTCATATATCTCTTGGGTAATCTCGATATATAAGTTCGAGATGCATTTCTTTTTCAAAGTCCATCAGATTATCTGTCTTGACACTTTATCATAAGTCTTCTCTAAGTCAATAAAGACCATATGCAGGTTTTTCCTTCTCTCTCTGATCTTTTTAATATGTTGCCTCCTATAGGAAATATCTTCAGTACTTGATCTTCCTGTCATATCCACTAATACATTTGATTCTTGCTTTAGTCATTATCTATTCTCTCTCAAAGTTTCATAGTCTGGCTCATTAATTTAATGCCTCGATAGTTGGCACAGTTTTGGATGTTTCCTTTGTTCTTATAGAAAGTGAAAACGATGCTTCCTCCATTCCTCAAACATTTTCTTGTTTTAGTATCTTATTGAATTATTTAGTTCACCAATTCAGTCAATTATGTTCCAACACAATCCATACTTCTGTAGGTTTTCCATATGGTCCCAATGCTTTTCTTTGCTTGATCTTTGCGAAGGCTGTGCTTCCGATATTTCGTTGATTATCCCTTGATTTGGTTCCTCTTCTTGATCTACTTTGAATATTATGTGTTTAATAGATCTTCTGACTTGAAGTATGCATATAGTAATAACCTGTCAATGTTCCATATTACGTAAATACTTGTCAGGCATGCTCTAATATATTATCTGTTGGTTGATACACACTAACACGACAGTAGGGAAAGTGTAGATTTAATTATAGCACATGGAGTTATAATACTGAAATTTGAAGGTCGAAGAATTTACTGTTCCTTTTTAAACTTTTTTTCTAATTTCTTATACCATAGGAAAGTACTCATTCAGAGTTTCTACTTCAAATATAAATTCTCTTGTTATTAATTATGTTCACTTTTAATGATGCAGACACTTGGAATAGAGCATGCCTTTTCTTCATTCATTTGGCTTTGTGGTCCTATTACAGGCCTCGTGGTAGGTGATTGCAGCCTTGTGTTTGGAGGGATGTACACCTTTCTAAATTTTTATATTCCAGTTGGTTCTGCCCTCAATTTTTATGATGAATATGTCCGCTTTCTCAATTTATGATGTCTCAATGGTCATGCCTATCTCTTGATGAAATTTTTGAGCATGGGCATTCTCTGATGTTTTGTTAGTTTTATTGGATATGTTTCTCCATCAGAATTGGGTATATGTATTGTAGGCATGGTTCAAAATTTCGGACGAAACCAGTACATATTGATTTCTGAGGTCACCGATACAAAGGATCAAAATATCGGTTTCGTTTTCGGTTAAGACCGAAACCAAAATTTTCGGCTGAAAATTTCCCTGTTATACATAATTTGGCCGAAATTTTGGGGGTTGTTTTCATTTCGGTGAGGACTGAAACCGATAAATTTCAGCCGATAATTTGAATTATCGGCCAAAATTTTGAACCATGCGTACGATACTTTGAATGTATGATACCGGTGCATATACATATATAGTGGTATTTCTCAGACGATACATACATATCGGAAGACATGCATCCGTTTTGGAGCTGGACGATACTTACCAGAAAACCGCTATTTTAAACCATGATTGTAGGTATTATTTTGTTGTTGGGACTTGGCTATATTTTATAGTTGTTTTTGCCCTTCATTACTATATTATAATTTCTTGTTTCCAAAAGTCTAGCTTCTGCTTTCCTCTATTTCATATTTTTCCTCACTATGGTTTATATTCCTTTATTTGAAATAACTTACTTTTTTTTTACTTTCATTAGCCCTTTTCTATGAAGGACCTTTATTTTTTTTTTAAAAATGATTATTAATTGGTTAAACATAGGATTTAACCCATGTTCCCAATGTTGCTCTCTTGAAACCATCATCACTAGGTCAAAAGCCCATTCCTAGTTGTTTGTTGAATTATATATATATATATATATATATATATATATATATATATATATATATATATATATATATATATATATATATATATAATATGTATGTATGTAAGTATATTGATCCCAGTTACGTGCTCCTTTGGAGCACGGTGAGTGTACTCCAAGGTCCATATGGAGCTTATGGGTGCCACATGGAGCAAGAGGGAATTGCATAGATCATTTAAAAAAAATAAATTGAGAACTCTTCTCCATAGAAAAAGTTAACAGTTGACTATAGTCAACAGTCCTTTTTTTTTTTAGTTGAAAAGGTACCAAAATATTATATTAAAAAGCAGAAAAATTTACAAGGAGAAAGCCATTCCTTTCCTCCTTTAGTCCATGTGGCATCAAAATAGGATTTTGGGTGGCACATTGCTCTTTTTTAGAGAGCTTGGAGCACGGTGAAGGTGTTCCATTGGAGCAACTTCCTATATATATAATGGATAAATGTTTCTTAGTCTTATGGATGAGTAAATGTTCTTAGTCCTATGAGAGTTACTTGGAGGCATCTCGTTTGCTGCTACATGGCACCCGATTACGATCAGGTGCCACGTGGATGAGCAGGTAGATAATCAGGGCCATTGAAAAAATTCCTAAAACAATTGTATATATCTGCATGGTCAATGGTGTCAATCATGCGGAAATTGAAGGGTTCATTTTCCATGCAGTTAGTGCTGGCCGGGCGGTTATATATATATAATTTTTAATGGTCTTCATCATCGGACTGCTCCTTCCCATGGCACCCGACGGCACCACGTGGCAGCGAACTAACATGGGACTAGGTAACTTACCTAGTCCAAAGGACTAGGGTACCCACCCTTGTCATATACACTTTTGTCAAAAGCTGCGCCTAGGCCCGCTTTGCCACCTAGCCCCCGCTTAGGGAGGGTGACCACCCAGGCATAGCCTCCTTACACTTTACCTGCCTCTGGCTTCATAAGGAGACATGCTAGACTTCTAGGGGGCATTTAGGTAGGCCTATTAAGGACCACTATAAAGTATCAAGTGAGATGATAAACACTACAACCAAGCTTTACAAATGGTTCATTATATTTATTTATTTATTTAATTTTAAATATTCATAGCTATGTGTTGCCTTAGACCCCAGACCTCAAAATTACACATTCATCACCACTTGAGCTTAAGGCACAATCCCTTAAGAACTCAATTTTTTTGATTTTTAAAGAGAAATAAGAATGAAATTAGTTTAAGTCACTATCTTGAATTTTTTTAAAACTATATTAAATTAACTTTAGATTTGACCATCATTAACCTATAGATGCCTTTAAATCTAAAAGCTCTAAAACTATTATGTTTTTAAAACATATGATACAATTCTTACTATTTTTCCCTATGTAATATTTATTACTTGCTAGTTATGAGTTGTTATTCCACGCTTTCAACCTACGATTCTACATGATTGTTGATACTGCAGTAAATAATCATGTTTATTAATCTCACATATTTATCATTAATTATAGATTCTCTATAGATTACTGCAGTAAGTGAAAATAATAGTTGCAATATCACTAGGCCTCACCACTCAGGCTCTGCCTAATCCCCACTAGGCCTCGCTTATCTCTAAGGGGGGTCTACTGCCTAGGCCCTGCCTAGCGCATTAAACAACTATGGTCTCTCTCTCTGTCTCTCACACACACACACACACACACACACACACATATATATATATATATATATATATATATATATATATATATATATATATATATATATATATATATATATATATATCTGCCTAATCCCCACTAGGCCTCGCTTATCTCTAAGGGGGGTCTACTGCCTAGGCCCTGCCTAGCGCATTAAACAACTATGGTCTCTCTCTCTGTCTCTCACACACACACACACACACACACACACACACACACACACACATATATATATATATATATATATATATATATATATATATATATATATTGCAATTGCTACACACATAAATTTATACGTGTCAACCATTATTTAAAGTGTTTGACCAATGGGGGTACAACCATTCTGAAGCTTGATTTTACGGGTGTCAAGGAGCTGGGATTGGGCTGGAGAATCCTCTTATAAACAGGCTGGGCTTGGGCTGGCCATAAAGGAAAAACACGAAAGTGTGGGTTCAGGCTTGGCGCGTTGACACCCCTACTTGATTTAAATGGTGGATGGTGGAATACAACTGTACCCCACCAGTCAACCATTTCAAATGGTTTAGACCAGTGATACATTTATTTGTATAGCAGCTGCTATAAAGTTTTATACAACATATTACCTAAATATACGACATATATGTTGTATGAAATAATAATAATAATAATAATAATAATATTTTTTTAGTTAGCAGCTTTGTAAACTTTTTTTGAAACTTTGTGCTATGTTGTTGAAAGCTGTGCCTAGTCCCTGCTTAGCAAGGGCAGTTGGCTATGCATAGCCCGCTTACGCTTTTCCCACTTTGGGTGCCACAAGGATAGATATGCTAGATTTCTAGGAGAAAATTTATGAGGGTCTACAGCCAGAATGGTATTTAGTCAGATAGAAAATACCGCTCCCAATCTTTACAAATGGTTTATGTTCTCCCATTTTAGAAAAAAAATACTGTCGCTCCTCATCAAACATTATCCATGTACTCTTAAAAAATTATGAGTAGAGGTCTAATTTAAATGTCTGACCTCAAACTACATGCTTGAGGGCATCACCATTGAGGAAAGGCCCAATGCCTTGAGATTGCTCTTTTTTCAGTCTTTCATAAATGACTCAGGCTGAAATTGAATTAAATCACTATTTTGCAAGTTTTTTAATCATATCAATAACTTTATATTTAATTACTGTTGATTAGTAGATGCCCTTAAAATCCAAACTTTAAAAATACTATGTATCAAAATAATATATGTACTGTTATTGTTTTATTTTTTATGTTTTTATTATTAATTTGTAAATTGTTGCTTGCTAGTTGTTTGTTGTTATTACTCTTACAATTTCACGTGGCGGTTGATACTTAATGATAATGACTATATCATTCTTTATTATTTTTCTCACAGTCATCATTTATTATAGATCCTTCTAACTTGTGAAAAAGTTTGCAACAGAACTGGGCTTCACTGCCTTTAGTGCTGCATAAGCTCCACTAGTTGGTCCGCCGCCTGGTCCCCATCTAGCGCTTTAACAACCTTTCCTATGTGTTTCTTTTTGGCTTTGCTGCCCAGGTTCAACCATGTGTTGGGATTTGGAGTGATAAATGCTATTCAAAATATGGGAGAAGACGACCATTCATTCTTATTGGATCTCTCATGATCTCTATTGCAGTGAGTATTGATGGATCTTATGTTAGGCATCTTTACTAGCTATGATATAGGCCTCTTTGTCTTGACCATATAAAATTTGTTGTAATTTAGGTGACAATAATCGGGTTTTCTGCAGACATCGGGTATTTCCTAGGCGATACAAAGGAGGATTGCAGGTGAAATATCTCTGTTCATAATATTATTAACTTTTTGCTAAACACAAATTACAGGTTCAAATTTTAACCAACTTTTCTACACAAATACAGAACCTATAAAGGTACTCGTACACGGGCAGCTATTGTTTTTGTAATCGGTTTTTGGATGCTGGATCTTGCTAACAATACAGTGCAAGTAAGCATGTTTCACTGATTGTTGTTTTCTGCTGTCTACATTGCCATCTTTTATTGATCAAATGTGCTAATGATTACAGTTCACTAATCATATTTTGCATCTGAACAGATTATAAATCGTCTGCTCTTTAAATTTCAGTTTTACTAGCATCATAACTCTATCAGTGTTTCTATTAATTTCCTGGTGTTCCTTCCTAGGGTCCAGCTCGTGCGCTTCTGGCTGATCTCTCGGGTGAGTTTGTGGTTTTATCCAGTTCATTGTAGGATCGATCAGCATTCTATATTCTTCTCTATATTTGTTTTATTTAAGGAGTTCTCATAATTTTGGAGTTAGCTAAGATGTGTTTTGTATGGTGCAAATAGGTCCTAATCAGCATAACTCTTCAAATGCAATATTTTGCTCATGGATGGCTCTTGGAAACATCCTAGGGTTTTCTTCTGGTGCCAGTGGAGAGTGGCACAGGTGAAGTTTCTTTGGGAATATTGTTAGATTTATAATATATGGTGTGTTTTGGGTGAATGGATCCATTGAAATACATTAAAATCTCAGACTTATCTTACCTAAATCACTGTCTTTTCATTGAGTCTTATAATTTATTCCCCCTTTGATCGGAGACAATTTTTCTACTACTATTTATTTAGAAATTAGAGGAGCTATGGACTTATGGTTTAGTCATTGTAGCTTTTTAGACATGTAGGACTTTGTGACGGTTGGCGCTTTATTCCATTGACTGCCTAGCCTTCTGTGCCTTTTATTTTAGGTTTCAATTATCACCATTTTGTTTTCAATAAAATTAAGATAAGGGATAAAAAAGGTTGCAGCGAGAATCTGCGCTGAAAAAACGAAAAAGAAGCAAACAAAAACAGAGAAATAACTGTACAAAACAGCCCATGTGGAGCAAGAAGAAGAAACTACGAGTCACTAATATATTCTGCTTGTGGTCTTCTACATCTCTTTTTTCGCCTTTTGTTTTCTGACAGATTGGATTATCTGTAATTATCTTTGAGCAGGTGGTTTCCGTTTCTGACAACAAAAGCTTGCTGTGAAGCTTGTGGGAATTTGAAAGCAGCCTTTCTAGTTGCTGTTGTGAGTTTTTTTGTTGATATTGTTATTACACCCGTTTCTTTCTATTGTTAGCTTCCTAGCATGCGTTTTTGTTTCTAAGCTTCTTCAAAATATAAGTTCCAAGTCATTATGATTAAAATGCACCTTTTATTTGAACTACTATAGCAAAGAGAAGGCCTGAAGGCCTGAAACTGGAATACTGAGCATTTGAAGTGATTTCAGGAACTCTGAGAAATTTGAAACACTTTCTATTTTATTTTTTTACTTAGTGTATGTATCGGAGTGATGATGTCCTTGTATTTACTAAATTAGTAGTGCTTTTGGTCCCCTCTATTCATATCATCATTATTCATTTAATAAATAAAAAAACGGTAAACATGAAAGTCAAGCAATACATAAACATTTCTGCTGAACACCTGCTCTCACAGTTTATAACACTAATACTTTCTTATTATTTCTATTCTACACCAAAAAAGATTTTAGATTAGACTAAAACTTTCTTTCTATTTCCTACGCCAACTTAAAGTAACCCAACAAACTTTAATAACTCCCAGCAAAAGAAGGAACTTTATATTTATATGTAATTATACTTCTAACCTAAGTCAAATCTTTTGAAAATGAGAAATCACTAGATTGACTAATTAAACCTAAATATATATAATTCGATCGATCAATTTAAGTTTGATCGATCGAGTACACATTTTGATCGAACGATTTAATTTTGATCGATTGAGTACCACCGTCGCTAGATATATAAGTCGATCGACCTAAATAAGGCTTCGATCGATCGATTGAATTTTGATCGATCGAGTGTCACTTTCGATAGATCGAAATCGCGCGAGAATGATTTTTTTTTAGAATTCGAACTTAAGTTTTAGGGGCAAATTTGTCTTTCTATTATGTTTATTTTCGTTTTAGGGTTTTATTTTAAGACCTCCTATATAAGGTCTCTCCATAAACAATGTAATTAGTTTTGATTAATGAAAAAAAAGCTTTTGCTTCCTTGCTTGAGATGAGCAGTTTCGGAAAGTGAATCTTCGTGTCCCGAGAAGGGTTTGGTGTGAAGCCCAAAATCTATCTTCTTTCTATCTCTTTCTTTGATTTTATCTTTTGCTTGTGTATCAATCATCAACAGCCTAGATTCTGCTAGAAAATCATAAAACCTAGTTTCCATCAGAGCCATCGATTCAAACCCATCTCACAAGTCCTAAATCCAGCCATCTGACTAGAAACGCCCCGATATTCAAAACCCCGAAAAAACCAGCGATCCCATTATTGAACTACGAGCGCCCTAATCTGAAAACCTAGAGTTCTACCTCTAGGACCGATCCACACCACAAATCTAACGAATCTAGCGCAAAGGCTGAACCCTTTCTTGAGCCCGAACGTGATCTTTCGTCTGGAAAGCAATGAAGCCCTAAGGTAAACGCGTTATTTTCAGGTTTATTGTTCGAATTAATTTAATTTAATTTCGGCAATTAATTAATTCATCGCATTCACATAGTCTAGGGTCTTATCCTGCGTCAGTTTTGGTATCAAAGACTAAGTTCTAGGTTAGGGCATATTTGTGTGACGCTTAATTCATTGCACTTTAATTTTCATTGCATCTTATTTCTGTTTTAGTTAAAGTGTGCACATCCCGTGTTTGTCAAAAGTCCCACTCATTGTTAGTTCATATTTGCATGTCATTCTTGAACCCGTCACTAGTGAACTGTATCACCATGGATATGAATGAGATTGTCGAGGCTCTTAACGGCATGAGGGTTGATCTAAAATCGATCAATGATCGAATGACTGCCATGGAAACAGCCCAAAGGAACCTTGAAACGTCCAATGAGAGGTTGTTAGACCGAGTCAATCGGTTAGACGAAGGTGATGAGTACCTTGAACCACATCGTGAGCGTAATGGTCCACGTTTCAAACGAAATGGCTACCAACATAATTGGAACCGGAATCATAGGATGGATCATCATGGAGATGACTACGACCCGGAATGGAAACTCCTCAAGAATGTCCGAGTTGAGTTCCTAACTTTCGATGGAAGATTGGACCCTCAAGTCTTCCTCGATTGGTTATTCGATATGAACTAGCACTTTGAGTGGTTTGGCATGAGCGATGAGAGATATGTCAGACTTGCAAAAATGAAACTCATAGGTCAAGTCCGACTCTTTTGGGTCAACGTTGAGTGCATCAGAACGAATGCGGGTTGTACTCCCATTACCCGTTGGGAGGACATGAAAGAGCGACTTACAGAGAAGTACGTTCCTTCCTCATACTACCATCATCTCCTCGATTAATGATAAAATCTACGCCAAGGTAGTATACCCGTAGCGGATTACATTGGCAAATTTGAAGAATTCACGATGAGAGCCAAAGTGTCTGAAGACCTTCAAGTCACTCTATCCAGATTTCGCATCGGATTGAAACTTGACTTACAAAAAGAGTTAGTCTCTCATCCTGTTGAGACTCTTGCCAAATGCTACACCGTCGTTCAGGACCTTGAACGATATTTGAAAATGACGGTGGTTAGGTGATCTGATTTTCACACCGGTCAACCTCGTACCGGTGAAGTGAGACTTAGTGCTGGAAATCCGCCTTCCAAACCCACACAATCCACATTTGCCAATGTGCGGTTTGACAAAGGGAAGGGTGTAGTCGGAGAGTCCTTGAAGAGTAGTTCTCACGTCAAGTGTTATAAATGTCAAGGTTTGGGACACTTTGCTGCCCAATGCCCCATGAGAAACCCATAAAGGAATCTCTTCATCGAAGGAGAAGGAGAAGAGAATGAGGGAGTTTATAAAGAAGAGGTCTTTGAGCCGAATGCCACACCTAGTGACGAGGAAGGTGATGACATGGGTCGTGCTCTAGTTGTGAGGTGTGCCTTTGCACAACCTCAACGAGCTGAAAAGGAGGATTGGCGGAGGGAGAACATCTTCCACACCTTTGCCACGTGTGGGACGAAGAGTTGTAGGGTTATTGTGGATAGCGGAAGCTGCACCAATGTGGTGTCAGAACATACCGTCACCCGCTTAGGGCTTACACTCGAAGCCCACCCGAGACCTTACAAAGTCGCATGGGTTGACTCCTCATCCATTCCCGTGTCACAGAGGTGTCGTGTACCCATACACTTGGGTTCATACTCGGACACCTTATGGTGCGATGTGGTGCCGATGGAGGTGGGCCACATCATCTTAGGGAGGCCATGGCTTTATGACTTGAATGTGACCATTTTTGGTCGATCTAATATTTGCACGTTCAATTATAAGGGCAAGAAAATCACTGTTAACCCTTTGGCTCCCAAAGCACCATCAATCAACAGAGTTGAAAAGAAGAGAGGCCAATCCAAGGCCATCAACATTGTGAGCCCTTCAGAGTTCGAGAGGGCATCGATAGATGAGAGCGTAGTGTATGTCGTTGTCACCGTTGAAAGTACTCCTGAGTCAGCAAGTGAGTACCCCAAGGAGGTCGAGCCAATCATGAATGAATTTGCAGATGTCTTCCTCGAAGACATGCCTAATGAGCTCCCTCCCATGCGTGACATTCAACACGCAATCAACTTAGTTCTTAGGTCTACCTTACCAAACTTGCCCCACTACAGGTTAAATCCGGTTGAGCATGCCGAGTTGACTCGGCAAGTCAATGAACTCCTTCAGAGGGAGTTCATCCAAGAGAGTTCGAGCCCGTGTGCTGTACCCGCATTACTCAGCCCTAAGAAAGATGGTACATGACGCATGTATGTGGATAGCCGTTCAATTAACAAGATTACAGTTAAATATCAGTTTCTCATACCGAGGCTTGATGACATGCTTGATGACATGGTTGGCGCCACTATCTTTTTCAAGATATACCTTAAAAGTGGCTACCATTAAGTTCGTATTCGCCCTGACGATGAATGGATAACCGCCTTTAAGACCAAAGACGGTCTTTATGAGTGGATGGTCATGCCTTTTGGGCTATCCAATGCCCCGAGCACATTTATGAGGTTCATGACCCAAGTGTTGATGCCATTTCTTGGCAAATTCCTTGTCGTATATTTTGATGACATCTTAATTTACAGCCTGAACAAGGAAAAACACATTATCCACCTAAGGTTGGTTTGTGAAACGTTGAGGGGAGAAAGGTTATATGCGAATCTCAAGAAGTGCACCTTCATGCAACAATCCGCTATATTCTTGGGATTCATTGTCTCGGTAGACGGGATGGTTGTGAACCCTGCAAAGGTTAAGGCCATTGTGGAGTGGCCCGAACCTCAGAATATTCATGAAGCCTGTAGCTTCCATGGCTTGGCCACATTTTATCGTCGTTTTATCCGAAACTTTAGCACCATCATGACTCCCATTACCAATTGCATGAGAAAAGGGGAGTTTCTATGGAACAAAGCTGCGACGAGGGCCTTTGCCGAGATAAAAGAGAAAATGAGTACCGCACCCGTCATGCGCTTACCAGTCTTTTCTAAAGTCTTTGAAGTAGTATGTGACACATCGGGTGTAGGCATAGGCGGAGTGCTGAGCCAAGAGGACCACCCTGTAGCCTATTTTAGTGAGAAACTTAATGAGGCAAAGCAGAAATACTCTACCTATGACAAGGAGTTTTATGCGGTCGCCTGATTTCTTTGATATTGGAAACATTACCTGAGACCGCAGAAATTTGTGTTGTTTTCTGACCACGAAGCCTTACGCTTCCTTGCTTCCCAGAAAAAGTTGAACCCAAGACATGCGAAGTGAGTTGAATACCTTGTGTTGAAGCATAAGGCCGGTACCAAGAACAAGGAAGCTGATGCGCTTAGTCGTCGGGTGGCGACTTTGCAGTCTATGGGTACCGAGGTCATCGGATTTGAGCAGTTAAAACAAGACTATCCTGAGTGCCCAGATTTCGGGGCGAAATATACTGCTATCCTTGAGAATCCGAACAACATTAACTCTGAGTGTACCCTACTGGATGGGTGTCTATTTAAAGAAAATCGTTTGTGTATCCCTCGTACTTCATTGCAGGACTTCCTCGTTTGGGAGTTACATGCAGGAGGGATTGTCGGACATTTTGAGCGCGATATGACTAGTGCGCTCGTTGTGGATAGGTTTTATTGGCCTAGCCGTATGAGAGATGTCTCTAGGGTTGTGAAACATTGTCGTACATGTCAAGTGGCAAAGCAGATTAAGTAGAATACCGGCTTGTACACCCCGTTGCCCGTGCCACACACCCCGTGGCAAGACATCTCTATGGATTTCGTGCTCGAACTTCCCAAGACTCAACGGAAGTACGATGCCATTTTTGTGGTAGTGGGCCGCTTTTCCAAGATGGCCACTTCATATCTTGCTCTAAAACCTCCGATGCGGCTCACATAGCCAAATTATTTTTCGGGGAGGTTGTGCGTCTCCATGGATTACCCAAAACTATTGTGTCGGATTGGGATGTGAAGTTCACCGATTACTTCTGGAAAACTTTATGGCACATGATGGGTACTATGCTCCAATTTTCGTCGGCCTACCATCCTCAGACTGATGGCCAAACGGAATCCACCAATAGGAGCTTAGGTAATCTTCTCTGTTGTCTTGTTGGTGATCACCCTAAGACTTGGGATTCTACATTGCCTATAGCCGAGTTTGCATACAACAATTCAGTCAATAGGTCCCTAGGCATGAGTTCTTTTGAGGTTGTACTTGGTCATGGGCCTAGAATGCCTATTGATTCAGTCCCCATGTCTGCATCCCATCGAGTTTCCGAGTCAGCCGATGCATTCGCATAACACATTCATGAATTGCATGCCGAAATTAGAAAAAAAATTAATGCGAGCAATGAACATTACAAGATAACTGCGGATGCGCATAGACACTTTAAAGAATTTCAAGTGGGGGATTATGTGATGGTTCGGGTTAGGCCTGAACAATTCCCATCGGGAGTCGCAAAGAAACTCCAAGCCTGCGGTGCTGGGCCTTTTAGAGTTGTGGCAAGGAGCGGGCCTAATGCATATGTTCTCGAGCTTCCATCGGATATTGGGGTCAGCTCTACGTTCAATGTGGAGGACCTAGTTCCTTCTTCAGCCTCAACCTCACCCCCACCAACCCCTTCCAAACAGCCCTGAGCATGCATTCCAGCCCCACCCTGTAGCCCCTACCCTTCCCTTCCCCACAGAAGCAGAGGAGAGATGAGATCGAAGGGATACTTGATTTTGCGGTATCCACCCATGGTGGATGATTTCATAAATACTTGGTTAAGTGGTTGGGAAAGCCGGACTCCGAGAACACATGGTTAACTGAAGATGAGGTGCAATACCTGGATTCCGACATGCTCGATCGTTATCACGATGCCGCTTCGTCGGTGATGAAGCCTTTTCGGCCTGGGAGAATTAACAAGGGCGCCAACATTGTAGACATTGGATACAGACCGTTTCGCGTGTACCGACGTCGGAAGAAGCGGAATGGAGCGTAAAGAAGAAGAAAAGAAGAATTCTTGATTCGATCGATCGAAGCCCTATTTCGATCGATCGACGACGCCTTGAAAAAGATTCAACTATGGCGAATAAATATATATAATTCGATCGATCGATTTGAGTTCGATCGATCGAGTACCACCATCGATAGATATATAAGTCGATCGATCGAAAAAGGCTTCGATTGATCGATTGAATTTCGATCGATTGAGTGTCACTTTTGATCGATCGAAATCGCGCGAGAATGAATTTTTTTTAGAATTCGAACTTAAGTTTTAGGGGCAAATTTGTCTTTCTATTATGTTTATTTTCGTTTTAGGGTTTTATTTTAAGACCTCCTATATAAAGTCTCTCCATAAATAATGTAATTAGTTTTGATTAATGAAAAAAGTGCTTTTGCTTCCTTGCTTGAGATGAGCAGTTTCGGAGAGTGAATCTTCGTGTCCCGAGAAGGGTTTGGTGTGAAGCCTAAACAATGTAATTAGTTTTGATTAATGAAAAAAGACCTTTTGCTTCCTTGCTTGAGATGAGCAGTTTTGGAGAGTGAATCTTCGTGTCACGAGAAGGGTTTGGTGTGAAGCCAAGGGTGTGAAGCCCAAAATCTATCTTCTTTCTATCTCTTTCTTTGATTTTATCTTTTGCTTGTGTATCAATCATCAACAACTTAGATTCTGTCAGAAAACCATAAATCCTAGTTTCCATTAGAGCCATCGATTCAAACCCATCTCACAAGTCCTAAATCCAGCCATCCGACCAGAAACGCCCCGATATTCAAAACCCCGGAAAAAACTAGCAATCCCATTATTGAACTACGAGCGCCCTAATCTGGAAACTTAGAGTTCTACCTCTAGGACCGATCCACACTGCAAATCTAACGGATCTAGCGCAAAGGCTGGACCCTTTCCTGAGCCCGAACGTGATCTTTCGTCTGGAAAACAATGAAGCTTTAAGGTAAACACGTTATTTTCAGGTTTATTGTTCGAATTAATTTAATTTAATTTCGGCAATTAATTAATTCATCGCAGTCACATAGTCTAGGGTCTTGTCCTGCGTCACTTTCCAACTGGAAAACTTCATTGCATTTCAATAGCATTTTCCACTGGAAAGTAGGCACAAATTATTAGTACCCACAGCCAGGCTCGTTGGACACAGTAAGTACCTCCTGTGGTGGAGGTAATTGGGGCAGTGCAGCAGCAGGGTTCAGGTGATGGGGCAGAGCCTGCTCTTCAGTTTGCTCCTCTACAGGGGGCACCCTGGTTTGTGGGTAGAACTAAAACCCATATCGGAAATGTAAGACAGGGCTGCAACAACAAGTATAAGCTATTGGGAAGAGTATGCGAAGGACTTTATGCAAGAAACAAGGGCCTGTGTTCTTTTTAAAACAACCACTTGTTCATACTTTTGCAGGAACAAGTGCCTTTTTGTTCTGTTTGAATAGGAACAAGCAGGGACTTGTTCATATTTTTGCAAGAATATAGTAATCAGTTGCTACAACCATAGTCACAAAAGTCTCCGACTTTTTCAAAAAATCAGAAAAAGTCGGCGACTTGCAGTAATCCCGACTTTATTGCCGATTAATCGGCCAAGTCGTGACTCATCGGATTAATTGGCGATGTTTGTGATGTGATCCGATTTTTTTTCTCTATTTATACTTTGAGGGGAAAAAAACCTTTTGGTTTTGTATTATGTTGTTCAGTTTGTTCATAAAAAACCGTTAGTTTTTGTCTCTTTTGTACTATTTGGTTCATTAAAATCATTATTTTTACCGATTTTTGCTGACATAGATTCTTACCGATTTATTACCGACTTTGTGACTATGGCTTCGACTAAAAAAAAATACAGAAAAAACAAAAAATCAAACAACCTCAATGCTTACAACTTTCCTGTTCTGGTTCTGGAGAAGGTGGTGCGAAAGTTGTATCCATTAAGTACTGCTGGTGCTTATCTCAAAAGCTAGAGTTGTCACACCAGAGGTGACGGTCGCTGGAGAGGAGTGGCTCAAGAAGCTGTAGTTTAATGGAGAGTTCTGCTCAGGGATCTGTTGACTTGGAATTTTGAGACTCATCTGGGCGGTTTGATCAACGTATTGGAAGGCTGCGAGTGAATGTACGAGCAGGTGGAGATATACTTGTACCATGGAGAAGATGCATCCAAAGATTCTGCCCCTAATGCAAAATGGCAGTCTTCTTTAAGCTCTGCATTAAAAATGGTTTCATGGAGGTCATTGAGGGCAGGTAAGTTCTGCCTCCAACCATGACCTCCCACGGGATTTCCCATCTCTAAGGAAAAAAAATTAAGCAGGAATTCTGTTGATTTTTGTTTTTTTACCTAAAATTCAACCTATTAAGATTTGTCAGGATCTACCTGCAGTAGGAGCATAGTTAGTTTAGGACTGCATGATAAACCTAAGTGGTACAGGTAGTTCGAGACCAGGTGGTGGTGAATAACCGAAAGTATGGGTGGCTGAGGCGAAGTGGGCGCAAACAGGGGAATATTTTGTTTCTGAGTAAAATTTCGTTAAAAACAAAATTTTACTTGCAAATTTGGTTTTTTAGCTGTTGCCAAACTGGCCCTAATTTAGGCAACACCCAATAAATTCCTGGAATTTTTCCATACTATGGCTACCCAAACGGTGGAAAATGGTGGAAAGAGAAGGAATCCTATAGATCCTGCAAGCTAAGAATCCATGGGAAATGTTGGATTAATAAATCGTTTTTCGCCATTTTGCATGTTTTTACCCAAACACACTCTTAATTTATCTGGTTTTTGTTATGCTTAATTTTTCTGGTTTTCGTTACTCTGTTTTCTGTTCCTTCATGTTGATTACATCTTCTAGTTTCTGTTCCTTCAAGACTCTGGAAGTATTGATAACTTCACAGTTAGCATGCTTGACCATTCCTTTAAGCGCAGTAAAATTTATGCTATTTGCCTTTACTGCATTACTAAACAACTCTTCTTGTACAAATGCAGGTCTTCCTCATGCTCTGTACAACTGTGACTCTATACTTTGCTAAAGAGGCCCCACTAGTTGCAAAATCGGTGCATCATTTATCAGATTCTGCTCCTTTGTTGAATGATGCTCAACAAACTCTAGTTGGATTGTCAAACTCTAAAAGACAAGTTAGTGATCTTGCATCCGGAATCAGTCCACTGGTTGCTAAAACTATTACTGAAAATCCAATTCATCTCGACTCAAAGGTCAAAGAGGATAAAAATGAAGCCTTTTTTGATAGACCTAGCGCAGTCTTAGTCAATATTTTGACAAGCATGAGACATCTGCCACCAGTAATGCATTCGGTGCTCCTTGTCATGGCTCTTAGTTGGGTATGCTTCAGTAGTCCTTAATTACCAATTTGTTTCTGACAAGTTGATTTCACCTTTCCAATATTTTTTCCATTATTTCATTCCACCGGTGCATTTCATGCAGTGTGGTTTCATCTTGGGCTCTTTTTACTTTTTATTTATTCGGTTTTTAACAATCATCTGTAGCATGCAGTTGTCATGGTTCCCATTTTTCCTATTTGATACTGATTGGATGGGACGGGAAGTTTACCATGGGGATCCAAAAGGGGATGTAACCAAAGTGGCAGATTTTGATAGAGGTGTCAGAGAAGGTGCATTTGGTTTGCTATTGAATTCTGTAAGAACTCAAAATTGAGCAATGGGTTTTCTTCTAAGATCTGTCATTATTTACTCGAATTTAAGGATGAAACCAGTGGTACCTAGACACGTGGCACGTTTTCCATGTGTCAAGGTGTGATAGATGTTTGGCACCCCAATTTCTAAAGATTCCAATACGGCGACGCAATCTTTAGAATTGTTTTTTATATACTATAGAATGTATAAGAGAAAAAAAGTTATGGGGAATCTTAGAGAGCCAATTGAAATATGTAATGAAACTATACGTAATGTCTGTCAGGTACGTAACTTAAAAGTATAATATATTATACAAATGGTTTTCAAGGATCCAAGTTTTTTATTTTATTAGTTACTAAACTATACACAATTTATTTGTATTTTTATTTTTTATTTTGTTTTATAAAATGACGATTCATTTTATCGTGTCAAAACGAGGAGCATTTTGATGGTATGCTGTGTATTTTCATATATGCCTAGAAGTTTCGTGCTCTGTTGAGGAGTGTCCAAGTGCCACCAAGTGTTGGCACGGAAAAAATTCTAGAAGTAGAAGTGCCTAGCCGCCTAGGTAACACTGAATGAAACTTAAACAGTAGCCTCTCCTTTTTTTATTTACATTTTTATATTTTATTCATATGGGTAAAACAAGTAGCATCTGTTGGAAAGCATTTCCTTTCTCCGACCATGAAAGGTGAATGTGTGAACTAATACTTCTATATTTCTCATATTAGGTTGTTCTAGGGATTAGTTCATTCCTTATCGAACCAATGTGTCAGCGAGTGGGTGCAAGCCTAGTATGGGCGATGAGCAATTTTATTGTATTTATCTGCATGGCGAGCACTACAATCATAAGTTTGTGTTCCAATTCCATGAAAATCCAACATTTGATCGGTGGGAATGGGGCTGTCAAGATTGCAGCTTTAGTAGTATTTGCACTTCTTGGATTTCCTCTCGCTGTAAGTACTCATCTGCTTATTCCAAACCCCATTAGCTTTGATTATTGCTTGCACAATGTTCATTGTGTTCCGCATGGAATAACTGTATGCCTATATTGCAGATTACATATAGTGTTCCATATTCTGTAACGGCAGAGTTGACTGCAGATTCCGGAGGTGGCCAAGGTTTGTAGCGAGTCAAGTTATTTTAGTGTGTCTATATATATATATATATATATATATATTGTCTGTCATCTATTTTTTTGTTATGTGATGGTGCAAGTATAGCTGGTTGTGGTTCTGAAGACCATGGTTTTAAAACTCACTGAGTGGACTTGGCAAGGAACTCGGGTACCCTTTTTTAAAGCTAAAAAATCAGTCGACGTGCCGAGTCAACATGAAATCGAGTTTTTTGACTCGGCGACTTGATTCCTACCATTTAAAAAAAGGATAGGTCAGGTCCTTTTGTAGTTTTAAAATGGCAGTTCTGTAAAAATGGCTTTTATTATCGAAGTGACAAAATACGGGTATGGGTTTAATACGGTGAGCGAGAAAGTCGGAAAAAACAACAAAATACGGGGAAAAATGGGAAGGTAAAAAAACTGTAAAATACGAAAGACGGAAAAAAAACTGGAAAACAGGGAAAAATCGAGAAAAAGAGATAATATTACATTTTAAAAAAAGTTTGAAACAGTTTTTTAAAATACGGTAAAATATGGGAAAAAAAACGTTTAATACCTGAAAACACATTTATTACATTAAATACACATATTATATGAAAATACACTTGTCACAGTTTTTATTATAAAATCTTTGCACGAAACCTTACACTATATGTCTCTCGACTCAAAGCATCAACGAGAACAAACTGCTTGTCTCGCTCAACCAACACTCCCACCAGCAACACCAACAACATGGTGACCCACCCAGAAACCCTCGTCTCTCTCGATACAGTGAATGGCTGAACTACCTCATTCTCGAGCTAAACTCTCTCTCGAACTTGAATGTTCCCCATCTCATCCTGCAAATCAAAAGCTGTGTCAAAAAACAGCATCAAGTAACCTCGAAGAATTAGGTAATATCTTCAGAAAGGGAGATTAAGGGAAGTAGTAGAATGATTGTCCATTCAAGCTGTAAAATATTACTTAACAGAAGCTGTATTCACCATTTTTTATAAAATCGCTGTTGGAACAAGTTACAACATCCAATTTCTGTCTCTTTATCCCTCCTTTTTGGGGGTTTAAATGACGGTCAGGAGAGTCTCATGGACTTTAAAATTTAAAATCTTACAAAATTGTGGTGTTTAAATGATCTTACACCATTAAAGATGTAAGATATGATGCATCCAACCCATTAAAGTCATTCAGATCATCTCTTGAACTTACGTGGGCCTTGAAATCATTTATTTTTGAGGTTTGAACTATCTTATCTGTGCAATTAATATCAACTGTTGCTGTTATTTTTTAATTGCCGATGTCGAAGTTCACTAATTGGGTGGTTTGCATCAGCTAAAAGGTATGATTATTTGGCAGTGACATGTTCAAATGATGTACTACGACATGGACTATTTAGATTTATTTGAGAAGTGTGCCACATGACATAACAGTAAAGCCTAGTTTTTTATTATATATTTTTTGTGAAAATTCATATATATATATATATATATATATATATATATATATAGAGAGAGAGAGAGAGAGAGAGAGAGAGAGAGAGAGAGAGAGAGAGGATATGGGTTTGAGCGCGTGGATGATCCACGCGTTCAAATCAGGTGGAGTCCACATGACACCCATCCAGGGGATCGGGTGCCACAGCAACTTACCCAAGGATGATCAGCCCCATTTAAAAAAATTTAAAATTGGGTGTATATCCACTGGCCAAAATGTGGTCAAAGGTCTCAAATTTCAAATGCACCAGGTTTGCCTGGCGGTTGGCAATCTTTGACCACTGTTTTGGAGGGCAAAAAAGTCTTAAAAACAATTTTTTTTATTCTTTTACGATCACATGCCATGTGGCATGTGATCTCAACAGGGGTGTTGTTTTGAGATCACATGCCATGAGGCATGTGATCTGGGGTTCAAATGCATGGATGGGTGTATATCCACCGTCCAAAATGTGGTCAAAGATCTCAAATTTCAATGCACCAGGTTTACCTGGCGGTTGGCAATCTTTGAGCACTGTTTTAGATGGCAAAAAAGTCTAAAAAACAAGGTTTTTTTTTGTTCTTTTAAGCTCACATGCTATGTGGCATGTGATCTCAACAGGGGTGTTGTTTTAAGATCACATGTCACGTGGCATGTGATCTGGGGTTCAAACACATGGTTCATCCATGCATTCAAACTCATAGACCTTTTCTCATATATATATAACATTTTAAATATTTATTAAATAATTCGAGCCGGAACGAGTTTCCTAGTTAACTCTACTCAGTTGACTTTTGACTTGAGTCGAATTTTTATAGTTTAAAACCATGCTGAAGAGTTTCTGCGACTTTGCAGGATTGGCTATCGGGGTTTTAAATCTAGCAATTGTCATCCCTCAGGTACGTTTTGATTATGTTCTTGTTAGTTCTGTATTTTACTTTTTTCCCTATTGTAAATTGTGGTTAATCATATATATATTCTGCTATGAGAGAATGAATAACCCATTTTAAATTAAATTAAATTAAATGAAATCTTCTCTACATTTGGTTATTACTCTCTTTATACTTATTGTGTAACATATAGACCTGAGCTTGAAGTTTAACATAAAAAATCAACATTAAAAAAAGTTTGAAATTAAAAACATCTATATTTATTAAAGACTATATTTATTAGTTAAAGGGATTAATAACATCTACTTCTTGATTTTGTATATATAGTCTTACGGAATGGTATTTACCTCAAATAATTTACCTCATACTTCATTTTTGAACTGAATGAAATTTTCCTTTTGTTGTTGAACATGAAACTTGTTCTTCGACTGGTTTGCCTTTGTTAGAGTTTGCAGCATTTCTCTTTTACTCCATTTATCGATACTATCAAAATTTCTCTTTGTTCTTCTTTTTAGTCTTTGCTGCCTAGTTCATATGTCTTATACTTGTTGTAATGTGTTGATGTTATATTTCGAAGCCTGTATTTTTTTCTGTGCAAAGATAGAGTGGGAAATGGAAAATGATTCATTTGATGCTTCCACGAAAAATTGGACAAAGGGCAGACACCCATCTACACGGAAAAAAGTTTTATTTGGTTTCTTTTACTTTCTTACAGCGATCCTGAAAACACATTAATTTGAATATTTTTTTGAAATACGGTCTCTGAAACTCACTCTCAACTGTTCGAATAAAACTCATAATCTAATTCAAAATGTCATACTAAAAGTAATCTTTTTGAGCTCCAAGATTTGAATATAGGGTTCAGTTTTGAAGCGATTTGAGCTCGTGTCTCAGTAATTTTGAATCATGTTTCAAGTTTTAAAGCATCTGATTGAATCATTAATTAGTTGGAACTTAACATAATGCAGGTGATCTTATCTAAAAGACCTAGGTTGTGCATTTCAGAATTTCGGATTAATGCCATAGGAACACATAAGAAAACAAGCCGTGTTCAACGGGATTAAACTCTATGAAGCAACATTTTGTGTTCTTAAGTACTACAATATTTATATTTGAGAATCTATCAACATCCAAGGATGATGACAGTTTGACCAAGTTTCATTAGTTCTTCATTAAGAAACTAAGTGGAATAGGATTTTTACTATTATAAAAGAGAAGGCAGGATATCGCATGGTTACAATTTAAAAAAAAAGACAACATTACCAATTTAAAGAACGTATTACCAAAGAGGCATTAGACCAGTTGGTAACCTTCCTCCATTGTGAGGGAGGAGGTCGTGGGTTCGATACTTGTCCTCCATGCTGTTTCCCACCCTTGTCTTTACAAGGTGTGGGTTGGGTTCTGTTAGTTAACCCTCACCACTGTAGTTGGTGCTCCCTCACGCTGCTCCCCAACTGTCATATGTGTATGCGTGCCTGCTCCTCAGGGAGGTCTTTCGATCCATCCTTGTTAGCCGCCACAACAATAACAAGAAGAAACGCTGTGCCTTACCGAGGGAGCTCGCTGGATTACACTGGGGAATGTTAGACGGGAAGGGAGATGGAGTGTCTAACCACCCGCTGTCTTGAGGGGGCGGGCTTCGCACTTTTTGGTTATGAAGATTTTCTCCTGGAACGTCAGAGGTATCTGTGACAGGTTTAAACAGGCCGGGGTTAAGAGAATCATCGCTTCCATCAACCCGGCTGTCATCACACTTCAAGAAACCAAATGGGGCAGATGCGACAACATCAACGTCGTGTCTGTGCTAGGAAGAAACATATGGGAATGGATTGGCGTCAATTCCGACGGTGCTTCGGGGGGCATCCTAGTTAACTTGGAATTCGGGTATGTTCGAGAAAATCGAGGACGAGGTGGGAATATACTTGGCTTTTGTTGTACTTCGGAACAGAGGCACGAGCAAGGTGCGGACTTTCTCCGGGATTTATGGTCCATCTGATGATAGGCAGCGGGGTGACTTCTGCTTTGAATTGGCAGCCATTACGGCCAGGTGGGATCATCCGATATGCTTGGGAGGGGATTTTAACGCTATAAGATGGGGCCACGAAAAGAAAGGCGGGATGTCGGATAGGGCGGTGATGAGAGATTTCAATTCATACATCTCGGATTGGGTGCTCAAAGGTGGAGCAACCATTTACGGAAGACGAAGTGTAGCGGGCGATCAAGTTTGGGGGGAAGAACAAAGCACCGGGTCTGGACGGCTTCACCATGGAATTCTACCGATTCTTTTGGCCATGGCTTAAGGGGGAGCTGATGGAGGTGTTCAGTGAGTTCCACGCCAATGCTTTCATTGGCCGAAGCCTTAATTCTACCTTCATCACTCTCATACCGCAAAGAAGTGGAGCTGAGGATATATCGGAATTCCGGCTAATATGTCTCATAAATTGTCTATATAAGATCATCTCCAAGGTTCTGGCTAATAGAATCAAACCGCTGATGGGAAAGTTAATTTCGGAAAATCAAGGAGCGTTTGTTCAAGGACGGCAGCTGGTGGACCTGGTCACCGTTGCTCAAGAAGTGATTCGCTCCGCCCATCATGCTCGTCTTCCTGCTGCCCTATGGAAGGTAGACATGGAGAAGGCCTATAATCGTGTCAGTTGGGACTGCTTAAAGTACATGCTCGGCAAGTTCGGGTTTAGGGCTAAATGGAAAAATTGCATGCGGGCGTGCTACTCATCGGCCTGGTTTTCGGTATTAATCAATGGCTTGCCCGCTGGGTACTTTAAAAACTCTAGAGGAATTTGCCAGGGAGACCTGTTATCCCCCTTATTATTCATCATGGTGGGCAAAGCCCTAGTTGGGCTCATTGCGCGTGCGGGACAAATTCAGCTCATATCCGGGATTACGGTCGGAAGGCAGGGTCGATTCATCTCGCATCTCTAGTACGTTGATGACACCATTCTATTTGGATACGTCGAAGTAGAGGAGTTCAAGGTTCTTACAAATATCCTTTCTGTATATGAGGCTATTTCTGGTCAACGCATAAATCTTCACAAATCAGTGATTACCGGAATCCGGACCAGTGACCATCAGGTGGTTGTATTAGCGGCTACCGTGAATTGTGAGATCGAGAAACTCCCCATCAAGTATTTGGGCCTGCCTCTTGAGGTCAGGAAACCCTTGAGTTGGGCATGGGAACCGGTTACTCAAAGATTCGAGCAAAGGTTGTCTTCGTGGAAAGGCAAACTCCTTAGCAGTGGAGGGCGCCTTCTTCTAGTCAAATCTGTCCTCTCCAGCCTGCCCATATTCTTCATATGTATGTTCAAGTGCTCGATCGGGGTTATCACCTGACTTGAGCAAATCCAGAGAAACTTTCTTTGGGAGGGTTCTGGCATAGACAAACAATATTATCTTGTGAACTGGGAAACCTATCAGTTACCCATGAGTTGCGGTGGCCTTGGCATCCGTAGGCTGAGGGAAACGAATATTGCTTTGCTAGGGAAATGGTTTTGGAGAGCTGGTTCGAAAAGCGATAGGGAGTCTCTGTCGAAAGGTACTGGTGGAAAAGTATGGGAAGTTCGTAGGCAACTGGGGCATCAACACAATGGTTCACAAAGGCACATCGAATTGGTGGAAAAACATTTGGGGGACGTGGCCTCTTTTCGCCAGATGGGTCCGATTCAGCTAGGGGTGTGGAACCCGAATTCGATTCTGGGAGGATGCTTGGGTGGAGGGTATTCAACTCAAAGCGGTATTCCCGGATATTTTTTCCATATCCACTAATTAGTTGGGCTTGATTACGGAGTTCCTTTCGGCCCCTAATGGGGGAAGGTCATGGGATGTCTGCACTCGCAGATTCCTGAGAATCGAAGAGATGGCCTCGTTCACTAGACATTTGTCCACGATCTATGGACAACTCCCAACTCATCAAGCTCAAGACTAGCGGATAGTAGATGGCAGATTCAATGTCAAGTCATATTACCAGATTCTTACGTGTCACCCATGGTTTTAAAACACGAAAACTTGACTCGACTCGAAAGTCAGTTGAGTAGAGTCAACTCGGAAAATCGGTTCGACTCGACTCGCTCCGACTCGGGTTATTTAATATATATATATAATATTATAATTTAAATATTTAATAGATACAAATTCATTATTGTCCATATCTCATCCATTTAATAATTAGAAATTCATAAATAAAACACCATCCATATCCCATCCATTATGAATATTTATTACATTAAAACAAAATGTTTAACTCTCCATCTCCCATTGAGCCATTGAGCCCAGTCTTCTCAACCGAGAGCCCAAATGAATGCACTTCTGAGAAGAATTAGTTCATGGGCTGATTGCCGTCAAAATTCGATTAATAAAAAATAGAAAAAGGAAGGACCCACTGAGCTCAGTCTTCTCAACTAAACAAAACAAATTCGTTCTCAATTAATTGCCGAAATAGATGCAATGATGCACAACTGATAAGACTGTGCTTAGCGGGCCATTTTAGGGCACCTAAAATGGGGGAAAAAAAAGCAAAACAGATTTTAGGGCCCGTTACAAATCTGTGGCACAATCGTGAAAAAAAAACAGATTCGTTCTCAAATAATTTGCCGAAAAAAAATTAGATTCTTTCTCAATTAATTTGCCGAAAAAAAAAGCAAAACAGGTTCGTTCTTGGCGGGCTATTTTAGGGCACACCTAAAATGGGGAAAAAAAAAGCAAAACAGATTTTAGGGCACCTAAAATGAGGGAAAAAAAAAAGCAAAACAAATTTTATGGCACGTTACAAATTTTTGGCGCGTGGAAAAAAAAACAGAAAACAGATTTGGCATAAAATAGCTTCAGAACAGATTTGGCATAAAAAAATAGATTCGAGTATAAGCTTCAGAAATCTGTACAAATTTAGGCTTCTTAATATATATATATATATATATATATATATATATATATATATATATATATATAAAATATGTGGCTTATACTCAAATCTATTTTTCTTTTGCATAAAAGAGCAGAAAATATGTGCCTAAAATAGCTTCAGAAACATATTTGGCATAAAAGAATAGATTTTGGCATAAAAGAACATATTTTCTTCTTTTAAAAAAAAACAGATTTTCTTAAAAAAATATACTCACATTTTAATGGCTGATTGGCTGATCTGCTGACGAGCTGAGGGTGGCTTCTTCTTTTCTTCTTTCTCCTCTATCCTTCTCCTCCTCCTCCTCCTCCCTCCTCCCTCCTCCCTCCTCCCTCCTCCTTCCTTCTCCCTTCTCCCTTCTTTCTTCTTCTTCTTCTTCTTCTTCTTCGTCTTCTTCTTTCTCTTCTTGTTGAGTTTTTGTAGAGACGAGGGTTCTTTTCTCGTTGGGTTTCTGTAGAGAAAAGGGTTGAAGCCCTAAAAGACTTAAATATATAAACTATAAAGGGCATACTTGCTAATTTACAAGTATGCCCTTAAAATTGTTTTAAAACCCCCGCCTGCCAAGAGTTAAAAGCACTTTAAGTCGACTCGCCGAGTCGACAAACTCGAACGAGTTTTTGAGTCGACTCGGCGAGTCGACCGAGTCTCACCTCATTTCGAGTTTATAGCCGAGTTGACCTGAAACTGGGTCGAGTCAAGTCGACTCGCCTGAGTTTCGAGTCGACTCGGCGAGTTTTAAAACCATGGTGTCACCCGCTCATCAGATTCCAAGGAGCAAGGTTGTGGAAGACGATAATTCTCCCAAAAGTTAGATTCGTCGCTCGGACTATGTTCAAAGGAAAAGTTCTAACTATCGATCAGCTTATTCGACGGGGGAAGGACATTTCCAATCAATGTGTAATGTGCCTACAAGAAGAGGAGTTTGCTGCTCACCTATTCCTACACTGTCGGGTGGCTCATCAGATCTGGAGTACTATTCTTACTATTCTTACGTCGTTCGGAATGTGCTGGGTCACCCCTTCAACCCCCTATCAACAGTTCCTAGCTTGGTCGTCTACCTCCCTTGAGGACACTGTCAGAGACTATTAGAAGGTGACTTTCTTCACTATTAATTGGTGCATTTGGCTCGAGAGAAATGGCCGGAATTTCAACAATAAACACCGGCTGGTGAGGATGATTATTAAGTCAGTCAGGGGCTTCATGTGGCTTTGGGTCGCTAGAAATATTGACGGATGCCCGAGGGGGGGGGGGGTGGTGGGGGACTGCCCTCTGGGACCCGGGGTAGGAGTGGGACTAGTTGTGGTTGGCCATGGGCTGAGAACATTGTTTTAGAGTTTTTTACTTCTGCCTTTTCCTTTTGCATTACTTGTTTTTGGTCGAGTCTTTGTATTTGTCCTTTCAGCGTCTTGCCGGCTTTCAATATATTGCTTATTACCGATCAAAAAAAAAAACAGAAGTAAAATTTGTCTTAGTAAGGATAAAAGAAAGTAAAGCATTAGGACCGGATGGGATACTTATAGAGGTCTGAGTTGTGAGGGGGAGAGAGGGCTCTTTTGGTTGAGCAAATTATTCACTAAGATCTTAAGAATTAAAAAAATGGTGAAAGAATGGAGAAAGAGAACTGTGTTGTCCCTTTTATGAGAACAGTGGGGATATCCAAAATTATGTTAACTATATCGGGGTACCAAACTTAAAGAGTAATACTAAGGAACTCTAGGAGAGGGTAGTAGTCAATGTCTATATACAAGAATATAATATTTATGAGAACCATTTTGGGTTTATGCCAAGAAAATAGAAACCTTAATTCATTTTCATGTTGAGGCAACTTATGGAAAAGTTAGAGAGTGGAAGAAACATTTGCTTTTTTATTGATTTGGAGGTCTATTATAGGTTGCCGAGATGGATTATCTAGTGGACACTAATAAGGAAATGAAATTTGAATGATTATGTTGAGATTATTGGCGAGTGTGATGAATGTGGTTGGGGAAGATTACCTACAACATGTTTGTGACTTCCTCTTTGCATAGGAAAACTGAAGGTTAGTCAATGGAACCCATAAACCCATGAGGTCTCTGACAGACTTCAGAATCATCCCCACCGGCCGGCGTTTTCGTTAGAAGATACGAGCATACCTCTCAGGCCAAATGCTACAAATGACCGCGAAGAAACCGACCTTCTAGAACTCCCCCGACTGGCCCCCCAAATTGACGGTCGACCATGCCGAAAATTGTTGGTAGGGGGAAGTGAGAACAACCCAATGCATATCGAAGGATCTAAGGATGACCCCCCAAATCTTGTGGGCTACCCAACAGTGAAGGAAGAGGTGAGCTGCCAACTCTTCCGCTTGCAGGCACATCGCGCATAGGTTAGGCAAATCTTTCCCTCTCCGAATCAACTGGTTGATCGTGAGAATTCTCTCTCTGAACATCGTCCATGCAAAAAATTTGACCTTGGGGGGAATGGCGACCTTCCACAACCCTGCCTCCTCAAATTTGATTAAAGGATGGTTCGATAGCATCCGAAAGTATGACCTGATGCTGAAGTTCTCGTCCTTACTAGGAGTCCAAACCCGAGAATCCACTATGTGTGGATTCCTTCTCATTCCATACAACAGGGCCAACAGCCGAGTGAAGGGGGACACCGCTTCATCTCTAAGGAGTTTGCGAGTGACCATATCCCAGAAAACCCCCCTTCGGATTCCGAGAAAAAGTTAGCCACTACTCAATGTTGGTCTCTCGAAATGCTAAAAATAGCCGGGAAAGTATCTTTGAGGGCCCCGCTCTCCGCCCATGTGTCTTCCTAAAACTGAATCCGAGTCCTGTCGCCCCAACTGAACTGTACCCATCTGGAGTAATGATCCCATGTTCTGCAAATAACCTTCCACCATGCTGAGGAGTCATTATTGATCGCGACGTTAATGCCCCAATTTTTGCCCAATTGACCATATTTTCCCGCCAACACTAGCCGCCATAGGCTCGTCCTTTCTTTGTCCAATCCAGCCTGCCAGTACCATTTCCCCAAAAGTGCTATGTTCACCCACCGCAAACTCTATTATGAGATAAACTGGTTATATACACATACACACCTCCCAACCTTTCAATATACGTTATGTCGATGTTTGAGTGTCCTATCATTGTGGTGAGAGGAAACGATTCAGAGGTATTTCTTGGGAGTGGAAAGGAGAGAGATGAGTTTCATGTTTTAAATTGGGAGGTGGTGTAATTTTCGAAGAAGATGGAGGGATGGCAATGGTATCGATTCGAAGTACCAACTTGAGTGGCTTTGGAGGTGTGGGGAGGAGAGGGAATCTTGGTAGGTTGAAGGTATTGCCCAAGATTATGGGAGAGATCGTAGTTGGGGATCTATTAGGGGGGCTGAGAGGTAGGTTTGGGAAAGAGATATGGTATGCTCTTCAACTTGACAGTTAATAAGGAGGCAATGGACCAATGGTAGAAGAAATCTTGGAGAGAGAATGAATTAGTGCACTGTAGAATGTTCAATTGCAAAGCCCCTTGCGTGAGGAGATAGAGGAGTTCCTACAATTGATTGAGGAATGGACTTCGGCGATAGACAATAGAAACAATTCAGACGAGCGATTGTGAACCATTTGTGACCCAACCATGGGCAGTAGTGTGGAAAAGAGAAGCTCCCTTTATAGTTAAGATTTTTGCGTGGGAAGTGGCATGGAGGCGAGTTCTAGTGTGTGCAGGTTCTGGGGAGTTGATAATAAAGCATATGTTTTTGAGTTATATGTTTGCATGCACGATTTGGGGAAGATGAGATGGTTCGGGTCAGTTGCTGCTCGGGTGAGACTTGTGCATTCGTATTTGCAGGGTGGTGGGAGAATGTATTTGAGGGAAATGTCGGAACCATCTGGAATGCATTGCCCCTGCCACTCTTCTGAGAGGTCTTGAAGGAAAGAAAGCAACGAATGTTAGAACATAAATTCCAGACTTTTAGATCTCTAAAAAACATGATTGGAGATGATCTTTATTCGTGTGAGGTAGGTTCTAGATGAGAGGCGCAAGCAGTTGCTGGAATCATAATGAGAACAAATTAGATTCCCATAGAGCTTCTATATCGCGGTTGCTTTTATTGCCCATGAGTGTATATATATATATATATATATATATATATATATATATATATATATATATATATATATTAATTAGTTCTTTTAATGAAATTATGGCTTGAAATATAATTTAAAAAAATGAGAAGATCAGTGTTCTTAAAATCGTTGGGTGGGTTCAAGCGGTCGGGGGGATGTTCGGGCGGAAATTGCTGGGCAACGCTCCAAGATTCGGGCGGCCGCTGTGTGTGTGTGTATATATATATGCCACTTGCTAGAATAGGAGGAAGAAAAAAAGAATAAAAGAGTTGTGCTCACTGCTCAGTTGCCGAAAAAAAAAGTTGTGCAAGATCATAAAAAACTGAGGAAGAAGAAAAAACTAAGAAGAAAAAGAAGAAAAACAAAGGAGATAAAAAAAAAAAAATTGGGAACTGGGGCGACCTGGGCGGGTCCGGAGTGGGCGCCCCAAATCCAGTCGGCCCCGAAGTCCGCCCAAGCCTAAATCGGGGCGACCCAGGGGCCCGAACCGCCTGGGCCGCCCCGGGCGATTTTCAGAACAATGGAGAAGATTGAATACATGTAGGGAGGGACAAATAGTACAACCAGTCTTTATCTATTTAACGTACATTTTCCAAACTTTTATGTCACATTTAATGCCTCTTTCTTCAAAAAAATATTCCGTGCTTCATGGTAAGAAGGAAGCTTAAATCCTTTCTCAAACGCGTAGATAGCTCCCATCATTGACTTGAAAAATGAACTCAGACTGAATGATAAAGCTTTCACATACAAAAAGCGACATGCCTCTAAACATTCTGTCTTTCTTTTTCCACATTTCATTTAATGTAGATTGCTTCTTTCCTTTCCAATAATAAAAGCATCCATCTTTCTTCATCCCTTCTTATCAACAATTTGAACTTCATCTTGTTTACCGCCATCACCCCTATTGAACATTTCATCAGCTTCATCCTTATCAAATTTCCTTTCCAATATCTTCTTAACGAACTTTAACGATACCCCCATCCGGTACTTGTGCACATTCTTTTTGTCTTTCTTTTCATCTGTAATATGATGTTTTATTGCTAAAACTCCACCCTAATAATTATTTCCACAATAATTGCATTGGACATGTTATTTGATCCTTACTATTCTTGCCTACAATGTTCCCATGTAGGATCCTATTTTCTCACCATCTTGAGATAAATAAACAATACTACAAAAGAGACATACTTTTATTATAAGGCCATAAATAAACGTATAAAACCATAAATGAAATTATTAGTCCATAAATAAAGTAAAAACTACTTGGATTAAAAAAAAACATTAAACAACTTATTACTTACCCTTCCATGGCTGATTTTGACGGAGGCACCAATCCCTTGAAAAATGATATGTGCTCCTATTTTAGTGTAGACAACGAACAAAAAAATGGATTCTTTGTTAACCGATGATAACGATATTAGGATTTTAGTATTTGCCCTACAAAAGCCCAAAAGCTAGAATCTCCCTCAATAGAAGATCATAACACGTTTTAAAGTGTTAAAATAAGAGGCAGTTTGGTAAAAATAATAGAAGAATAAAAATAGTATTTTACTGGTCCCGCAAGTCACCATGTCATGACATGCGGGATCCACTAGAATGGCACAATTCTATTTGAATCATTTGATTTGAATCATATCGCATGCTTCTACTTTAATCGTTCGATTTGATCCCATTTCTAAAACGAATGTGTGCTTCGAATCAGTATCGGTACGATCGGAAATTGTACTGATTTGATCCCATTTCTGAATCGAATGTGAGTCAAATCATTACCTGAACGAACCGATTTGAAATGTAAAATTTAAATCGTAAATCGTACTGATTTTAAATCCTTGCGTGGAGCTACTTGTGACACCTAAAACATTGTTTTGGTGCTAGGTGCATTGTTGATATCAATATGAAAAAAACATTCAAAAAAGATTGTTAAAAGGTAAAAGTTAAACATTGACTGATTTCAATCGTTCTGATTGCAATCCTTAATAAACACACGGTGAAGATTGAAGATTACTTTTTGAATTTTTTTCAAGATAATATAAACAACACTTCCTTGCTCGATGTGGCACCAAAACAGTGTTTTGGGTGCCACGTGGAACAACGTGATACACTCAGCCCATCACATCGTTGTACAAATTCATTTTCACACACACACACACACACAGATATATATATATATATATATATATATATATATATATATATGCACACACACTTTCTTGCACTTTCTTAGAACATGTTTGTCATGCTTGCAGATGATTGTCGCCCTTGGAGCAGGTCCATGGGATGCTCTTTTTGGAGGAGGGAACGTACCTGCCTTCGCTTTGGCATCCATGTTTGCTTTGGCTGCAGGCATTATTGCATATTCTAAGCTCCCTAAGCATTTGGGCATTTCCTTCAAATCTTCTGGCATTCATGGATTCGGCTGAGTTTCTGCCACGTTGAGATAAGTGATGACCTGCTGATCCAAATTTCTGGCAATCTCCATGACTCCGGTCATTTAGTTTTCAGAATATGATTCTGATTTCACACCCTTCATATTCAAATTCATTCTTTTTTTTACTTTGCTTTTGTACCTGATTTACGTAGAATAAATTTTGTTAAAATGTAAAATTTACATCAAAATCAAATTCATATATGCTTAAATATATGTATACGAGAGCTTCAGTTGTATTTCTCAATCCACAGTTCTACCTTAAACTTTGTTCGATTTTTTTTTTTTTTGGTATGGATGCTAGAGAAGGAATCAATACCGCATGAGTACTAGGAGAAATGCCACAATTTGAGCTAAAGCTTGAGCCTGACTTAGGCAGCATCGAGTCTTTTGAGCTAAAGTTGCGCTGAACCACTGGTTCACGCATAATCTCAAAAGTCCGAGCAATCTAGTGATCGGACCAGATAGTTCAGCAGCTCTGGGTAGTCCGAGTGGTCATTAGAGAATCTACATAACTTTGTTTGGACAAAAATGCCCACCTAAATTTATATATTTACTTATTTATTTAATTGTTTATTTCTTCGGATCGAGTAAAGGTACTACGCATGCATGCAAATATTATGAAAATTAAGTTTGAGACAATCACCTATATCCTGGTAGATCCTCATAAGCCCAAGTCTCCGAGTCAAAATGTCGGGCCACTGATCGTGTGGTAGCAACAATGGTCGAGAGGTAGGGTTTCCCACTAGGTCATGAGTTAGGGGTTGAACTTCAATGTAGGCCAGAACTGATAGAGGCCACAGGACACGAGGGACCCTATTCCGTAAGGTCTGACCCGACCACAAAGGTTTGTCAGAAAATGGATGAGCAGAGTTTATATCACAAGTAATTTTCTTACACGAAAATGGTAAACCAGAGAGCTTGTTTTTATTTTTTTAATGTGATCTATAATTCTATATAATGGCCCTTTGCTTCATGTGGCACCAAATTAACTTAAGTTTTAGGATCTTGAGAAAAGTTCAATTTCATGTGCCACCAAATTAACTTAAGCTTTAAGATCCTAAAAAAATTTAAATTCTATAATTCCGATATTTTCATAGGACTTGGGCCTGTAGCACAGTGCAAGGCTGGCAATATTGTAGCCTCAAGGTTGCATGTTCGAGCTGAGCTTACCATAAAAATAAATTAAATATAATTAATTAATTAAATTCAATAGATCTCGTGGCTGAACAAAGTTTCATTCACCCTCGTTTTGTGAAATTCTTTCAGATGATCCTGTGGTCCACTTAAGAGGCATGTACCACATTTTAAGGAAATTCAAAACTAAGGCCCCCATAATCTCACTTTTTTAGGAAATAAATAGGTTCTGGACATTTGATTCTCTTGCTCTTATCATCCAAACTCTTACTTCTCATTCTTATTTTTTTACTTATTTCAATCCCTCTCTGCCTCTCTGTCAACAAGTTATTTTTTCTAGCTCAATATGTTATTCACCAAACAAATCCTTTATTAGTATTAGTAATTTTTTTTATTAAATCATCATCCATATTGGATCGGATGCCACGATGACATGTCCAAGGTCGATCGGGTACCATCTTAAAAAGAAGAAAATTTTTAAACATTAAAAATTTACCACAAACTTTGAGGGAAAAACTTATATCTTTGATCTATGAAATGAAAGGTAAAAAAGTTAATTTTATTATAAAAAAATCCTTATATACTCTAAACGACGCGAACCCTTAGAGTTGAAGTTGAAATTCTACAACTCAAGCGTAGAGACCCCTTAACCTATATATATATATATATATATATATATATATATATATATATATATATATATATATATACTAGTGGGCCTTGAACCAGTGATGCACGTGAGAGCCATTTATTTGGAGAATGAATCGCTATAATGTAAATTTCAAAATCATTTTTTGCATTTCGTTTTAAATTGAACGAACTCCTATTTAAACTTCTATGTATTTAATTTACTAAAGTACCTATTTATCATAGGTGAATTAGTTCACGCACTTATGATAAATAGGTGCGTGAACTATTAGAAAAGAGAGTTGCAATTGAAAAGAGTTGCAATTGGGTTGCACTAATTTTTTTTTTTTTTTTTTTTTTTTTGAGGATGTCATATCTCAATTGACAACTTCGATGTTGTGTCTGTTCAAACTTGCATGCATAGAGGATTCACTATTGGCCTAGCACACTGGGAGGGGACCCGCACAAAGGGTAGGAGCAAGCGTGGGGATTAAAATTCACGACCTATGCTTCTACAAGAGAAGAAGATACCAGTTGAGCTATTACTCAATAAGTGCATCGATGTTGTTGAGCACCAAATAAGTGTTGGGTGATCATAGACTTCAATGAATTAATTAATGCTTATTATGTTAAAAATAATAATTTTTGTTAGATATCCTATTTCTCAATAGATCTATTATGTCTATTTTGAAACAAATGGTTAAAATAGATTTATTATGTCTTTATATTCCATTCTGTACAGACAAAAAAAATGCAACTCAAACTCAAGCAAAATGTATACGATTGGAGCCTATAAGATGAAGACAATATGACTTAAAGCAGCAAACCGTAAATAAGATGCATATACTTGAAGCAGGTTCACCTGATTTGAATACCCTTGAATTAGATGGAAGGTTGTATGATATTCCTGACATGAAAAGCATCTATAGTATAGTTTTGAATAATTAATTATTTTATGTGTAATATTATTTGTACCCATTTTTCCTGTGAAGAGCACACTCTTTCATAGAAAAAAAACGTTGACTACCTAAAATCAGACGATGGAGATCAGTTTTTATCCCAATCTTCCACAAAATAGATCTTCAGATCATTGCACACCTGTCAGATGATCACTTTTGGGGATGTGTGCCACGTGAAATAAATATCTAACCATCTGATAGGTGCGGCATGATCTTCAGATCTATTATGCGGAATATTGGGACAAAAATGATCTCCATCGTCTGATTCAAGGCAGTCAACAATTTTTTCGTGTGAAAGAGCGTGTATTCTAGAAAGATGGGTGTGAATAACCCTCCCTTATTTTTATTCTTATTATTCTATTTATTATCAATATTATTGTATGTTAATATAATTTCATTTTTATCATAAATTGATGGGTACCTCTATTTGCACCCACTTAATCTCTGAAAGCACTCACGTTTCCCTTTGAAAAATATTGATTGGGTTTGATCAGATGATGGACATTGTGTTTCACCCCAATATTTCACAAAATACATCTTGAGATCAAATGGTCATTATTTGATTCCATGTATCACAGATCCCCAAATAATGACCTTAAATTCCCGTTTGTGCGTGCTGTGTATCATATGATTCAAGGGTCATTTGTTTTGGGACCTATGACATATAGAGTAAAAAAATGACCGTCTGATAGGTAAGACATGATCTCAAGATCTTTTGTGTGGAATATCGGTCTGAAACACGATCTCTATCATCTGATCTAAAGCAATCAATGCTTTGAAGGGTGTGGGCACTTTCAGAGAAAGCGTTGGCGCAAACAGAGGTACCCAACCAAAATGAAGTTTTTATCGCTTGAGATATTGATAATCACGTTATGTTGAGCATTAATGAAGCCTTCATAGTTTGAGATTTTGCTATAAAAGCATGGGTTTTGCTAACTTGAACCTAACCTTTATTGTTATATGTGATAGAATGAAAAAATATCCTTTCAAATAGAAATGAATCAAATAAGTACCAAAATTTTAAATTCTTTTTCGTTTATATATATATATATGACTGGGACTATGCACCCGAGTGTAGAGATATCTTTACGCCCCTTATTACGGAAATGGCTCATGGTATAGAAAAATGTCAAGTTTTCCTCACTCTTATGTCAGTTAACTCAAGTTAGGTTAAGTGATATCTAATGTTCTTCTTTTCTTCCCCCCTCTCTCTCTCTCGAGAAGCAAAAATAGAAGGGCATTCCTTCTATCTCTAGCATACGTGCTCAAACGACGAAGCTCCGGTGACTCTCCTCTAGAGGGGTGTCAGCACTTTTCTACTGGGGTGCCAGCGCTTTGCTAGTCGGGGTGCCAGCGTTTCAATAGAGGGGTGCAACGATTCGTTATCGGGGTGTCAGCATATCTCTACCGAGGTGTCAGCGCTTCGCTACCGAGGTGCCAGTGCTTCGTTGTCGAGCGACCACATTATTGGGTAAAATGCACCATCTGATGGTACGCCCATGATCTCAAGATCAATCTTGTGGAAGATCAGGATGAAAAAAGACCTCCATAATGGGATTTAAAGTAGTTGACTGATTTTATTTTCGGAGGAAGAAAATGACTCCCTTGAAAAAAAAAGGAGAGGAGAGAAAAAAAGATAGCTCTAAAAAAAGTAAGTCTGACACTTTGGAAAAGTAACTTTGACAGAGGGAATATAACTTTTAAAATCTCTAAAAGTTTTAACTCTAGTTAGTAAAATGGGCTCCATCGCACATGTCGTGCATAGAGCAATCTAGTTAGTAAAGTGGATCCCATGTCGCATGTCGTTCATAGAGCAATTTCGGCCTAGAGATATCTCTATCGGGTGCATTCTCCCCTCTACCATATATATATATATATATATTAAATTAGGAAAATTTACCTGATCTACCTTGTTAGATGCACCTTTTATGTTAGAGACCCTATATTTTCACCTTTACCCAAACCGACCCGCTGCGCGCCGAGCCGTCACCCGCCTTTAGGAAATGTCGAAATTACCCACAAGGTAATAAATAGCCGTCCTTTATTCAACTCATTACTGTTTACCTTTTTTACTTTTTACTTTTTCGTTCGAAGTCGGTGGAGAGGCAGTGTCGATTCGTAGTCGCTGGCGCTTCATTTTTGAATCTTCAAGCTATCAAATCTGTAAGTTAGAAATTAAATTATCTTCCATTGTTGTAGAATTTTTTATTCTTCTTTCGACGGTCTATGCTTTGAATTAATTTTTTTTTTATACTAAAATAACGGAGCGATAACGATTTCCTACACAATCGTCATCGATTGTTAAGGCAATCGATAACGATTGTGTAAGAAATCGTTATCGATCGTGTTAACAACCAGTATCGATTGCCTTAACAATCGATGACGATTGTTAACTAGCCTGATTATAAATAATCTCTTTTAGTATCTGAGTCACACCTTTTAATTTTATTACAATTCATTTACAGATGCTCTGAAGATGGTTGTACAGCGGGCTATTGTCAAATGTTCGCCTACTGACATTTCGAAGATCTACGACGAGGCAAGCCTGCAGCAGAAGGAGTTGCTCAGATCATCAGTTTTCGGTGGAATATTTCAAATGCCAAAGGGTATTAGCTTTGTTGGAAATATCGTCGATGCCATGTTGAGTTTTTGGGTTGAGAAGAACCACTTCTGAATCGAGAAGAGAGATGTCTATCTTCGGAAGATGGACATTACCTTAATACTGGGCCTTACGGTGGTTGAACCCTAACAGTATACCCCTTCCGTTAAACCACTTGAAAAGGAAACCATTCGATACAAATATTTTCGTGGACTGCCGATCGGGAAAATTATTCGGTCTCATATAGAAAATGAATTTAGGCTAGCGGAAAGTGATGATGACTTCGTAAAGTTGACTCTTCTATTTGTTCTGTGTACATTTCTTTTTCTCGGGTCTCACCATCAACTATCGGAAGACCACATTGAACTCGTCGATGCCGTCGAGAACTTCAAACAAACTCCATAGGGTCTCTACGTGTTCAATGATTTGTTGAAGTACATAAAGAAGGGCGTGGCAAATAGAAAGACTATCGACAACGATAAAGTCCTTAAGCCATATAATGTTTATGACTGTATGTGTGTACTTCAATGGTGGGCCTATGAGATGATGCCTGACATCTCACTTCAAAGAACGCCCATGATGGACCTTTTCCCATGATTGTTAAAGTGGGTGGAGAAGCCGCAAACGAGGACGAAAGGCCACACTCTTGTGAAGATGCTGGACAAGGTATGATGTCGATTTAAATACTTCAAATTTGTGAAGGTAAGGACTTTAAAGAGTAAATTGGAAGATTTTGACTCCGTAACTAGTCGATATCGACTTCCTATGCAGTCGTCATTGACTTCCAAAGCAATCGCTATCGACTGCCTACGAAGTCGGTATCGACTTCCTATGTAGTCGTTAACGATTGCGTACGTAGTCGTTATCGACTTACTACATAGTCGACATCGACTTATTAGGAAATCGTTATCGACTTCCTTCACAATCGTTATCAATTGTAAATGAAATCAGTATTGACTCGTTAAGCAGTCGATATATTGCAGTAATAATTCAGTTTTCTACATTCGACTTTCTATAATATTGCTAATTTATTTTACAACAGGTCCTTTGTTGTAACAGATTTACGCTCCCCTCGAATCCTTTTCCTTCGAGTTGGAGATACCCTTTGTAACGGATTATTAGTAGGGTCAAAAGGCTGTTGGGGGGAAGATTGGGGGGAAGAGGAAAGAGAGTGTTGAAGAGGTCAAGAAAGCTGTAGAATTTGATTTTCGGCCCAAGAAGAAAAGAAATTACATTCCAGTCAAAGAAGTTGACGAGGAAGAGTTTGAGGACGAAACAATGTTGGACGAAGACTCATCGTCAGAAGAGGTCCCCATCCAATTAGACCGGCCGAGAAGGGACGCCACAAAGACGAGCGGCAGTACACTAACCTCCTCTAATGAAGTATTGTTGAGGAGGATTGACGGTATGAAATTGGAGAACTTGAAACTCAATCAGAAAGTGAGTCATTTGAAAGAGTTAGTGAAACGATTGGTGGAAGAGAATAAGCAGTTAGTGGAAGAGAATAAGCTCATTCGAACACAAAGCACCTCCTTTGTTGACCGGCTCACTTTAAGGGATGTAGAGCTGGAAACGATTAGTCACTTCAATAAGGTGATCCGAAAGGAGAAAGGAAAAATTAATGAACTCCTTCAAACGATCTTGGAGGTGACACCTAAGGTATGGGTCGTAATATAATTTGCTATGAATTATTCCGATATTTTATTGAGTTGATAACGACTATGTATACAATCGATAACGATTGTATCCACAATCGATAACGATTTCATGTACAATCGATAATGATTTTATCCACAATCGATAACGATTTCATCCACAATCGATAACAAGTGGATTTGGAGTCGATTCCGATTGTGTGTAGATTCGATATCAATTTTTTGTAGAGTTGATATCGAATGGTTTTAGAGTCGATATAGATTGTGTTTAGAGGTCATATCGATTGTGTTTAGGGTTTCATATCTGGTTAGTTATCCATTTGATTTCTTTCGATGTTCAGGATGGTACTGTTTCGAAGTTATTATCAGATATGCCTCTCACTGTCGATATGTGACCAGAGCATATGGGTCTAGCAGACAAGGGACCATCAAATATGGGACCACCTCCTCCCACGCAAGACACGCAAGCGAAGGTGGTAACAACTGACAACCAATCCCAAGCTCATGCCGATAAGGGTGGTCCAACTGGTGATGAGCAACCCGAGCAACCATTCGACGCTCGCTTGAGGCCTAGGATTAAATAAAAAACTGTTGTCTCGAAGCCTAGGACCTAAAGAAAGCAGCCGATAAAAAAACTTGCAACGAAGACGATGCCCTCTTCTATGGTTGAGCTGACAGCTGAGCAGAGGTGCATGAATGTCATATGGACAGTTCCCGTTGAGGATGCCGAGTAAGTTACTTATTTTCATAATTTGTCTATTTTTCTGATGATAGTTAGTAGTTAATTTCATTTTGAATTTAAACTTTGACCGTTATTTTATATGCAGCACCTACGTAAGCACCATGGGTGATTATACACTCCGGATGCATGCCTTTAAATATTTGGAAGGCGAGGAACACTTAGACAATATTGTAAGTAATCCTTTATAGTCGAAAATGACTGTCTAAATAATCGCTAACGATTTCCTTAACAGTCAATGACGACTATATTAACAATCGGTAACGATCGTCTTAACAGTCGATACCGACTGTGTATATAATTGATAGCGATTCTCTGTATAGTTGATTACTCAAAAAAAAAATTTCTTTCAGATATTGGGAGCTTACCTAAGACTTCTGGAAGTCATTAATAACACTGCTCATCCTGAGGTAAAGGATAAATTCTTTTTTGTGAGCCCCACCAGTTGACTTATATGGCCATGAACTATAATGATTTCAAAATGTTTATTGAATCTGAAAAACTCAACGACGAAGTGTTGGGCATGCAAATCGAACGGTGGTCTGCCCTTAAGGAAGAGACGAACCCAGGCAAGAAGGTGCTCCAAAACTTCTTCAATCGGTTGAGGGATCTCTGGGCTCATGCGATCGTTAAGGTTGTCGAACGATCGGTAATGATCGTTGACCCTATTTTGGATAGGCCCTCTAAGGAGAAGTATCCCGTCCAATTGAAGGTCTTGGTAAGAATCTATAATTTTTTACTGTTTGCTTATCTTAGCTGTTTAGCTTACCTGACATTGCACTTTTCAAAACAGACCCATATTGACAGTCAATATCGACTGTATCAGTAGTCATTAACGATTGTATAAGTAGTTGTTAACGATTCTATAGGCAATCGTTAACAACCGTACCAACAGTCAATTTTGACTGCTTATAAAGTCGATATCGACCGTATTAACAATCGGTATCGAGTGTCTGTTATGAGAAAATGCTGAAAGTTTTACTAAAATTTCTTACTGTTTGCTTATCTTAGCTACTTATCTTATCTGACATTGCACTTTTCAAAACAGACCCATTACCTACCTGCACTTTTATATTTATACGGAGACTCCACTGTATTGAGCGCTGAGGAGTATCCTTGGTCAAGTTCTGATTGCCAGACCAAATCTGTACCCTGACAGAGCAATGAGTGGGATTGTGGGGTGTTTGTGTTGAAGTATGTAGAGTACTTCATGATGGGAAAGAAATTCGACTTCACCGAAGGCAATATGAGCCAGATCGGGAGAGAAATTGGTCAGGCCCTCGCCAAATTTACTGTCGATGGAGAAGCTGAACAAGATACCGATGTAGAACCTACTACTGATGCACCACCCTAGTTTTTTTCATAAGTTATAATTGTATTTAGTTGTAAGCTGAACATTCATAGAAATTTGTAAATGAAAATTTTAATTTTCGTACAGAAATATGAGTATTGTAATATTTGGCTGCTTTTGGAAATTTGTAATATCAAGTAGGTACAACTATATCCGCCGACCGTATTGACAGTCAATATCGATTGTACAGACAGTTGATAACGACTTCTTATAAAGTCGGTATCGAATACTGATACAGTCGATATTGATTGTATAAGCAGTCGTTAACGATTCCTTATAATTCAATCGTTAACGACTACTTATACAATCGATATCGACTGTATCAGCAGTCGTTAACGACTGTATAAGCAGTCGTTAACGATTCCTTATAAGGTCGATATCGACCGTATTAACAGTCAATATCAACCGTATTAACAGTCAATATCGACTGTCTGTTCTGAGAAAACGCTGAGAAAATGCTAAAAGTTCTATGTACTGAAAGTTCTGACAAAATGCTGAAAGTTCTACTAAAATGTCCTTATTTATATTTTTAATAGAAATTCATCGTATATATTACATCCAAATTTATAGCTAATGAACTATGGGGTGTTTGTGTTGAAGTATGTACGATCTAGCCGGCTTCTTATACTATTTCTGGATGGCGATCTATCTTCAACTCCTGTGCGTGAAAAAAATCTTATTTGTTAGTAGATAGAAAAATGCAACTTTCAAAATTCCTTAATTGAAAATACAAGTTAGCAAACTCATAGATACGAAACTTTTAATAGAACGCCACGACGATTTACTATGTAAGGGAGGTACATACTGTATCATCACATCGGTCCCACTGCGGTGTAACTCCTGCGATTGTGACCATACTCAATGCACCTGCTACACTATAGGGCTCTAACCTCACCCTTAGACTGTATCCTTCTCTTCCTCGAACGGCCGGCTTGCTTTCGACAATTATAGGGTGATCTAACTATCATATTTTCAAGCAGTTGCTCAGCTTGGAATTCCCATTGACTTTTATCGAGGGTGAGAAGCCATTGTTCATCGTATGTTTGTCTAAAGGAAGCAGTGAAAAATCACTTCTCACATAAGTTATAATAATCATAACTTCTCCGATTGATGGCCGCCATGACATGCGAGCAAGGAAAGCCATGAATGTGCCAACGGCGGAAAGTACGCGTGTTGTGCTTCAAGTCGACGTGATGAATGAAAATTTCGGAATTGATCGCGCTCATATGGTTGAGCTCTCTTTTTACCGGCCCATTGTAGCACCTTCTTCATGTGCTCGTCTGCTTTCGGGCAGAAGAGAGTGGTCCATTGCTCAGATATCTGTCGGCACTTTTGAAAATAATCGGTGACTTTTTCTCTAGTAGTTCTAATTAAGTCGATAATTGGTCTCTCTCGAGCTATATTTAGTACGTTGTTCAAGCTTTCAGTATTATTTGTAGTTAAAGAATAGTACTGCTTTCTTTTCATATATGCGTGTGCCCAATCCTTCGGATCTATTTTCAAAATATACTCTATAGCTCGAGGATTAATAAGATCTTTCTTCATTTTGTTAATAAAATAATCAAATCTCTCTACTGAATATGCACGTGCGACGCTCTACCATAGACCCTTTACATTGTTCCTGAGATATTTGTGTGCCAAATTTTGTGTCATATGTCACATGTAGTAGTTGTGGTATGCGTTAGGGAAGACATGTTTCACCGCCTTTATTAAATCATTCGACCTATCCGTGATAAAAATGAAATCTTCGGTAAACTCACCAATCACGAACGCACCTACCCGTTCAAGAAATCACATCCACATATCATCTTCTTCTAACTCGACGACGGTAAATGCTAACAGTAGTATATGACCATTACCGTCTTGTGCAGAGGCGATAAGTAGGATTCCTTCGAAACGTCCCCATAGGTGTGTGCCATCTACAAGCAATGTGCGACAAAGTGTTTTCCGGTAGCTTCCGATCCAGAGGCCAAAACTCTAAAAAAATATTTAAAACTTACCGTCAAGTGTAATTTGAAAGGATGTTTGTATATTAGGATCTATCCTCTCCATCTCCTTCACGTAGGCCGGTAGATCCACAAATTATCTTTCCCAACTGCCTCTAATATCATTAAAGACAAGTTCTTTTCCCCTCTAAGCCTTAGCATATGAGATTTGTACATTATAAGTTTTTGCATTATCAAACATTATCGACGCCGGTGTGTAGTGGAATCCTTCCATAAGTTTCTCTCGTATATAGTTGGCTATGAAGAAGATTGTTGCATTACGGTGATCGTGCGGTCCGATCTTAGCAGCCTTGCATGTGTGAGTACTATTGAATGTCTTAATTTTGAAAGAATCGAGTCCAGTCAATTTAGACGCATGTATTCGCCATGAATAATTGGGTTCGTAGCATTCGACTGCCACTCGATAACTAGCAATTTTCAAAGGCCGAATTTGAAAGTTTTTCTCCACCACGTGCTCTTTCAATGCTCTTTGAAATATTTGTTTGTCTCTGAAGATCTCTCCAACTTAAAACGCCCAATTTCAGTATTCGATTTCCACTTCTTGATCAGAAGACTCGTCTGATGTCTCTGACACTTTGTAGGCTCTATTTACTAAGGGATTATCAATGCCTCTCACAAAATTTTTCGAATCCTTTTTTATAAACTCATCCGGTTCATCATCATAATCTTCGACGTTCTCTCCACTAGCAGTATTTTTAGGTGATTGACTAGATCTTTCTTCACCGAAGGGGTTCTGATGTGGTTGATTAGACCTTTCACGGAGCGGGTCATGATATGGTTGACTAGGCCCTTCACCGAACGAGTTCTGACATGGTTGACTAGGCCCTTCACTGAAGGGGTGCTCATGTGTATGGACATAGGGTCGAGCCCATTCGATAATCCTCATCGATGACATAGTAGAATATAATTCGTGAGTCAGCCAAGTTGTGAATCCATCGGGGAAGATATGACGAAAATCGCCTTCATCCCCTACTCTTAGAGATGTGTAGTCTAACTCTTGATTACAATGTTGTGACCTATGCATATTTTGTAATGGGTCATCAAATAATTCAACTGAGGCATCGTTTAAATCAATAGTTGTTTTCATGGTCGATATGTTTGCTATAAAATTGCCATCAGCGCCTAACCGAACGGTATTATATATAGGTCCTTTCTCCTCAAACTTACATGGCTGGAAGGAATGATTACTCACAAAATCAATCCCATCAAGAGGTACTTGTTCAACTTCGACTCGGAAGGAGGACGGTTCTTTAATGATGAATACCCTTATAATGTCCAACCCGAATTTATAAAACGAAAATATGGTGGTTAAATCATCCGAATCCAAAACGTCGGCAAACACAAGGGTATTCATTATCTTCATAGAGAACTTTATGAAAATTATTTCATCTGCCATCGCAAAACTAACAAAAGAAATTCGCCTTATGAATCGTTTATAAGAAATACCCGTTGAAATTGTAATAACCCTCTAACGACCACCTTCATACAAATCATCATCGTTTATAATATGACCATCAAAGTGACAGAGAAGAGAAATTTTCACACAAGACATCGTCTGTTTAAGAAGGAGAATGAATGAGTCATAAGATGGATGACAAAAAGGAGGAATAATAAATTGTTAGCAAAACAACTGATACACAATCATTATCGATTGTATAAACAATCGATATCGACTGTTTATACAATCGGTATCGACTGTTTATAATCGGTAACGATTGTTTATACAATCGATAACGATTGTGTATCAGTCGATAATGATTCTGTATAAAGTCTTTATCGATCATTTCGATATATTTATCTAGTAAAATTAAATTTTAAAAATAAAATTATATTTCTTATACTTCACCATTGTATTTCTAAAAAACTTTCGATAGGGTTTAAACTGGATCTGAACATACCTCGCGTCAGAATGACAAACTGCAGGATCTTCAACTTATAGCGGCAAAATGCAGGAGTTTCTTCTCTCAAGCCTCTGTTTTCTTCTTCCAAGTAACATATCTGAGGCAGAAGACGTCGTCACCTTCACTACCTCTAACTTCTTACTAACTCTAGCAGATTAAAATGAGAAAAAATGGGATACATTTGTAAGTTAAAGAAAGTCAGAAAAGGGGGTAATTAAAATTTTTATTTTCCTTAGAGTCGACTCGGCTTCGAGCTGATCGATTTGAGTAAAAGTTAAAATATAGGGTCTCTGACATAAAAGATATATCTGACAGGATGGATCAGATAAATTTCAGATAAATTTCTCATTAAATTATAAGAATATCTAAACTATCTATCACCCTAACGAATTCCAGTGTGGTAGGATGTACTTGTCGGGAGAAAAATTATACACTATATAATTCAAAGCTATTGAAAGATCTTGTGACATCATCAACCACATGGTAATATACGACCTCTCTCTCTCGATATATATATATATATATATATATATATATATATATATATTGCCAACATACATAAGCATTAAGCGTGGCAGTGAGTTGGGATCCACATGGGTTTAAGAGTTTAGGAATAATTAGACAAACACGCCTCAAAAATAAATTTTTTAATAAAAAAGACCCGACTTTAAATATTTTTTAAAAAAAGTACTTCACGAATTTTAGAACTTTAGAAAATTATAAAAGCACCATTTTTTATAAATGTTTTAAAAATATATAGTGTTTTCACAATTTTCTGAAGTTCCAAAATTTATGAAAACATAATTTTTTTAAACCGTTTAAAGTCAAGTCTTTTTTGCTAAAATATTTATTTTTGAGGCATTGTTTTCTAAAGGGCCCTTTAGTTTAATAGATATGAGCAACTAAGCATGAACCTGGATCCACCACATTTCAATGGGAACCCTTTTGAGTTTCCACCTAATGCATGTGAGAGCTGCTTTTGGGCAGACTAAAGTAGGGTGGAAGGACATCCTACCCTACCATATGAGAACTGTGGGACACGATTCCCTTGGATACTCCTTTCACAAGAAAATGGAAGGCAATATGGCTCCATCAAGACAACGACCCACTGATTTTAATTTTTTTAATTTTATGGGAGCCATTACTTACGCTCTCGAAATATGACTCTTGTATCAAAGTTAAAGAAAGACTTTGTATTTTAGGGACATGTGGTATGTGAAAATACAATCTACCAGTCTAATTTAAAGTTCATGATCTATAGATCCTTAGTGGATAAAATTAGAGCAAAACACGATATTTATTATATGATCTATTATTGTCAATCATTGAATAAAATAATAGCCATTGACTATATTTAATGACACGATGAAGATTATATTTCGTGATAATCTTTAACACTTAATATCTTTAAATGACGGAATCCAAAACAAACGATTTAGATGGTGTTTTCATATAACAGAGGTCGTCAAATTTAGAGTTCATTGTTTTAAACTCTATGCAAGGGCTAAATTTCCGAGTGTAAGTAATAGCTCCCTAATTTTGTTTTTTAGCTTTTTTTAGTTTCATTTTCAAATGGTTTGCTCTTTTAACAAGAAAAGAAAAGCTTCATTGAGCCTATGCTTTAGAAAAAGATGCCAAACATATTGGGGCATGGATACAAGACGATATAAGCTCATTTTAGCACACGCATCTCCGTAGAAAAGCTTTTCTTAGATAACAAGTTTAGCGGATGAAGACGTATTGTTTTTTTCCATATTTTAATCCATGGAAAAAGGTGTGGTTAGATATAGTTCGAAATCACAATTTGGAGTGATATTTGTATCAAGAATCAAATTTTCGGCTGAAATTTTGGTTTTGGGCATGACTGAAACCAAAACCAAAAACTGATAATTTCGCTGAAATTTTGATTCCCATACAAAAAGGACTGAAATTTTGGTCATTTCGGCCGAAATTTTAATCCTTGGTTTGTATATTAGATTAGGGTTATTTTTTACGTGAAAATACTCTTCAAGTGGAAAAGACTCATTTTTTTCACTTTAGGATCTGGTTGATAGCAAGGAATCTTCAAACACGAAATTAAATCAATTTCCTAATTATTTTTTTTATAAGAATTAACTTTGTAATTGATTTCATGCGAAATTATTTTCTTTAGAAATGAAAATTTTGTTGTTTGATTAGACTATCTAAGAAATTATTTCATTGGAAAATGATTTATCTGTTTGAATAGGGTACAATTATACTCACCCCAAAAGATTGCTTTCTCACCCTACCTCCTCTAGCCTGCATATATTGACCACCTTTGAATCACATGGTAGAGATTGTTTCTCATCTTCATTTTTTGCACAATGGATCTATAGACCACAGGCCTACCATCCGATGGTCAGATTTTAATTACACATAGCACACATCCCAATAATGTGATCCTCAAATTATGATGCTCATCACGTTCAAATATGATTTTATGGGCATTTTTTGAGATGTGTGCCACATATAATAAAAAATTGACTGTCTGATGATATGCCAATGATCTATAGATCCATTGTGCGGAAGATAGAGACGAAAAATGATCTCCATCATTTGATTCAAAGGCGATCAATGCATGCCGGCCGGAAGAGGTGGGGTGAGAAAACATTCTTTTGGAGTGAGTATAACATAACCCGCTTGAATAATGTGTCTGGAAAAGGAATCCTTTTTGTCCAAACAATAAAACAATAACTCTAATTATTTGGAAAAGGGAATTTTCTTTTTTTTATCTATCAAAATTGGATTTGAAATTGTTGGTTTTAAATATTGGCTATATCTTATGCATATCAATCGATATCTATCGGGTTAGGGCCCCTCGGATATGAGTCCAATATCGGGTCAACTTGGCCAATGCCGATATGGCATAATACCATAAATACCCTTTGTGTAAAATTTTATAATTTATATATGTTTAAATTTTATTTTTTTTTAATAAAAAAAAAACACTTAAATATCAGTTGGTTTGGTCGATACATATTGGATATATCTGATACGTATCGGTTGGGGACCAACTAATATATATATAATGGGTTTTGGCGAGGGGAGAAATTCAATATCAACCACTTGAAAGGTTGAATTGATTTCCTCCTAAAATGACTTAGTGTATGGAGATTAAGTTTGTATTTGAGTTCACTTAATTTTCTTTCCATCTCCTTATAATGCTATAAAATAAAAATATGTGAAAACTAAATTTTTTTTCTTGAATAATTAGCATATCCAAGTTTCAAACAGGGTGCACAGGGGACGAGTGCAATGACTGCCAGTGAAAATGTCAGGCAAGTGAAAAATGATTTTAGATTTTGTAGGCTAGCTAGCTGCTTATTTAAAAAAGGACCATAGTTTCTATTGAGTATCATCTTTAAACCCTGTTTTAAAAAACGACCATATATAGTTTTTATCAAGGATTCTCCTTAAACCCACTTTTATAAATGACCATAGTTTCTAATCCTTGAACTCTATTTTAAAACATGACCGAGTTTCTATCAAGTATCAGCCTTAAACCCTAAAAACCCTTTTATTAATAGCTAGAGGTAGGATTGGAACCTCTACATTTTGGGTACCTTTACTTACACCCCAAAATTCTTCCTTTTTAAACGAGTTTCACTTGTTTAAGCTGTTGACTGCAAGCATCAAAATTTTGGGTTTCATTTCGATTTCGGAGGGGACCGAAACCTAAATTTTGGACCGAAATTTCAGCCGATAATTTGATCGAAAATTTCATTCCTATATATTATATGACCGAAATTTCGGTCCCAAATTATCATTTTGGTGGGAACCCGAAACCGATAATTTTCAAACAACATAGATCATTTTTCGTAACAATCTTGGACACAATAGATTGTGAGATTATGGACCTATTATCAGACAATCTTATTTTAATTCTACGTAACACACATCCCAAAATATGAACATGATTATGGCCATACCTCAAATATGGTTCTCAATTAACTTCTTGGAATCGTTAGCTCGTGGAATGAAAATATGACCGTCTGATGGGAGGACCATAATCTCAAGATCTATTGTGTTAAAGATACAGACAAAAATGTTCTCCATCGTCAAATTCAAAGCAATCGACAAAATAAAGTTGAGATCATTTTTTGTCCCAATCTTTGACACAACAGATCTTGAGATCATGGTCCTACCATCAGATGATCATATTTTGATTCCACGAGGTAATGATCCCAAGAAGTTAATCGAGAATCACATTTGATGTAAGGCCATAATCATGTTCATGTTACATGGAATTAAAATATGACTGTATGGTAGTGGGTCCATAATCTCACAATCTATTGCGTCCAAGATTGTGACGAAAAATGATCTCTATATCGAGGTGTTGGCGTTTCACTAAAAAATAAGTGGTGTCGACGCCTCGTTTTAGGGTTGTCATCGTCTCCATATCAAGGTGCCGGAGGTGCCGACAGCTCTATATCGAGGCGTTATCGCTTCGATATATATATATATATCGAAGCGCCGACACCTCGATATAGAAGTGCCGGCGCCCCTAAAACGAGGTATCAACATCCATTTTTCTTTTTCTTTGTAGTGAAGTGTCGACACCTCGATATAAAAGCGTTGGAGCTCCTAAAACGAGGCGTCGGCACCCTGACACTAGCACCGGCGCCGGAGTGTCAGACCTCGCTATCGAGGTGCCGATGCCTCTCTACCGAGGTGCCGATGCTTTGTTGCCAAGGTGCTAGCGCTTCGCTACCTGGTACTCACATTTTCTAGGTAAAATATATTTGAAAAAATAAGTCTGATATTTTCTTGAAAAAATGGAGAGAAGAGAGAAAAGAAAGAAACGTCTTAAAAAGTCAAGAATAATGGCTAAAAGGAAATATAACTTTTAAAATATTTTAAAATTTTGACCCTAATTAATAAAGTGGGCCCATGCCACCCATCACTTCACAAAAAAAACGTTACATGTCGCACTTATATCAAAAGGCACAGAGATATTTCTACGCCCGACCGTATTTTCCCCTTTGCCATATATATATATATGAAAAGGTAAAGATACTTCAAATGGAATACTCTCACCGTACTTCAACATCCATGTGGAGGTCTATGTGGCAGTAACCTATATATATATACCTGGTTCCACCATACCTCCAAAATAACACTCATTTTAGACTATATAGTCATGTGGCATGTGATTTTTCTTATAGAAAATAAGTTTTCCCTCTAAATCATAGGTAATATATAGGGTGAAGTCCACACAACTTGATCTTTAGAATTTTTTTTTTTTTTTTTTCTAATTTTGACCACATTTTCAATGATGAATAATCACTCTTTAATTTTTTTAGATAATACATAATCGAGGTTGGGCAAGTTGGGCTGGCACCATGGTATAAAAAAATATCGGTCGATACCAATACGTATTGGTATCCCAACTTAGTTATTGGATACCGTATCGACTGATATGTATTGGGTATCAGTCGATATGTCTCGATTTCAGCTGAGCTGTAGTGTTTTTTGTTAATAGGCCGATATGTATTGGTATAAGCCGATACATATCTGCTCTATAAACTAATATCCGAATCCGATACCCATTTTGACACCTTGGGTAATACCTAATCTTCGAGTTGCGTCCCGGCCTTTTATATACCAGCACACACGTGAATGTTGATCTGACTACTGAAGCTTCATTCAATTCAATCCATATATATGGCCTACCATCTGTACATATCTAGAATCTACGTGCGTTGATAAGAAACAAGGTTACCTGTATTCTTACCCATTCGTTCTCTGAAGCGCCCACATCTCTAACCCCTAGAAAATCATTGATTGTTTTGGATCAGATGATAAAGATCTTTTTTCACTCTGATCATCCACACAATAGATCTTGAGATCATGGCCACCTATCAAGCTGTCAATTTGCTATTCCATATTTCACATATTCCCAAAAAAGGATCTCCATCCCCTTGAAAATCATTGATTGCTTTGGATCTGATGATGGAGATCCTTTTTCACCCCGATCATCCACACAATAGATCTTGAGACCATGGCCACCTATCAAGCTGTCAATTTGCTATTCCATATTTCACATATTCCCAAAAAAATGGTCTTTGAATCATATTGTACACATCATGCTCAAACGTGAATTTAGCGCCATTTTTTGAGGATATGTGACATATGGAATTAAAAAATGACCGTGTGATAGGTGCGACATGATCTCAAGATCTATTCTGTTGAAGATCAGGGTGAAACATGATCTCCATCATCTAATCTGAAGCAATCATTAGTTTTCAAGGGGTCTGGGACGTGGGTGCTTTCAGAGAATGCATGGGCGCCAACAAAGGTATCCTAAAAAATTGTTTATTTAGTTGCAACTAGATATTCTTACTTTGTAACTTGGGTTTACATGTGTGAAAATTATTGACTGCTTTGAATCAAACGATGGAGATCATTTCTCATTTCAATTTTTCAGACAACAATCGTGGGATCGTGGGCTTACAATCAAATGGTAAGATATAAATTTTACGAGGCACACATTCCAAAAAGTGATTTGAGAACTATGTTTGATGTTACGCCTATGATCACAGTCACTTTTAAGATATGTGTGCCACCTAGAATCTACATCATACCTACATTTTTTTTTTCTTCTTTTTTGACATTCGTGGGTGTCCGGGCCAGCTTTCGCGCAGCTAGACTAATCCTATTGGGCCCTAGAGCTAATGACCGAGTAATACTCAAGTGGTCCTGAGGGAACTCGAACTGGTGACCATTGAGGAGCAAATCCAAGGCCTGACCAACTGAGCTACCCCTTCGGGCTGCATCATACCTACATATTACCGTATGATGGTAAGCTCATAATATCTAGATCTATTATTAGAATGATTGGGATGAAAGATGATCTCTTGGCTGTGAAGAAAGAATCTCTAGTTGTAAATAGTGGTAGTGAAAAAAAGAATCCTATGTGCGCCTACAAGTTTGCTGAAAGCACCTGCATCAGAACCCCTCAAAACCTATTGACTGCTTGGAATCAAACGATGCAGATTGTTTGTCACCCCAATCTTCGACAGAGTTAATTTTAAACCATGATCTTGCCATCAGACAAGTCAAGTTTTTATTTCATATGACACAGATCCCAAAACAATGGCCCTAAAATCACATTTTAGCATAGTGTGTCATGTGATTTTAGGGCCACCTTTTGGGGATCCGTGCCACATGAAAAAAAGTGGATTGTTTGATGGTACGCCCATGGTCTCAAGATCCAGTGTGTTATAATTTTTTTTTGATACGGCTGAGATAACCTTGAAAATCGAGAAGTAGTCACCCATATACATGTGACAGTTGTGAAGCAGTATGAGGCACAACTATAGTGGTGAGGATTAACTAACATAATCCAACCCACACATTATGAAGACAAGGGTGCGAAACAGCATGGAGGATGAGAATCGAACTCATGACCTACTCCCTCACATTAGAAGGAGCGTACCAACTGGGCTTACTCCCTCACATTGGAGGGAGCGTTACAATTGGGCTAATGCCTCTTTGGTTAAAGTTATACATGCCATCAAAACATGTCATCGGACCCCAATTGTCAAATTATTTTGAAAAACCTCTATTCACGCCTACGTGTTTATTGAAAGCGCCCACTATAGTCACCATCTTGGGGTTCAATAATAAGTGAGCAAAGTTAAAATTCAGAAAATTTTAGAGAACTATCGGAGAAAAAATAAAAAAATAAGATAAAAAAGTGTGAAAAGGAATTGAAGAAATATTAAAAAGTTAGTGGTTTATTGAAAAACTCTTGAATTATTTGGAAATTATTCGTGAATCATCGCAAAATTTGCAAATATTTTAAAATGCACATAATATTTCATAAATTTGGGAATAAATTAGTGATTAATTCATAGAACCTTAAATGGATAAATTATTGGCAAATTTTTAAATAATGTACCAAGACTTTGGTGACTATGGACATGACTAAGTGGGTGCTTTCAGGCTTTCAAAGAGATTCGAGTCTTCCCACAAGTCTCGAAATAATAAAGAGTTACTTGTGTAAGTCTCGAAATAATAGAGTTACTTCTGTTGTGCTCTTTTCTACTCTCTTAAATAGCAATATCAAAACGAGCATAGTAAACAAAATGGGGTCATAAAAACAGGCCCTTAAAAAGCAAGTTTCTTGGGAAATAGTAATAAAATGATGAGTTGGTAGGATCAGCTCTGGATTTCATGAAGACAGCCAACCTCTCATCACGACAAATATACGGAAACTTCCGCTTTGGGAAGAAGACAAAATCCTCTCCGAATGCTACTTAGCTACAAATTTACCAAACTTTTATGCCCACGCATTCTTTGAAAGCGCCCGCACCCGAGATGAGTGAGATCTTGAGAACACTACAGTCAATTTTTTATTTCATGTGTCATAGATCAATGCTTCGGTGAAAACAAAGGTACCCTTACATGAGATGTCAAAGGCTATGACGTTGTACCTCTGTTTGCATTCACGCGTTCTCTGAAAGCGTGCGCATCTCAAATCCTTTGAAAACTCTTGATTTCTTTTAATTAGATGATGGAGAGCGTTTCACCCTGATCTTTTACTAAAACAGATCTTGAGATCGTGGTGCACCTATCAGTCGTGATTCCATTTGTCAAAGATCTCCAGCCGCCCTCAATGAGTCAACAAAGAGTGCCAAGTCAAACTGCTGAGTTTATTCACTGTTTGATCTCGCAGTGGGTAGTGCCAGTGGCGCAGAAAACATTGCATACATAACAATGGAAATGTGTTTTTGTTTGTGCACTCTAATAAAGAGTAGATGAAAACACATATGCAAATATCATATTATGAGATGGTATTAGGTGCTCTACCGGTTCACCAAGGCTGGTTCACGAGTCAATCTCCCTCCCTTAAACTGATCAAACCTTAGAAGATGCATACATAGATGAGTGCTCAAATAAGTGGAAGCACTTTTTAATCATTGATTTAATGCTTATCAATTGGAGATTGGTGGAGATTTACTCATGTCCCACCCTTATGCATGGTGAGGCACCTAATACCAAACCGGGTACCTCTGTTCACGCTCACGCAATCTCTGAAAGAGCCTACGTTCTAAACCCCCCTGAAATCCATTGACTGCTTCGGATCTGACGAGAGAGATCGCTTTTTACCCCAATATTCCACACGATGGATCTTGAGACCATGAAGGTACTATTAGACGGTCTATTTTTTTATTCCGCGTGGTAGAGATCACCAAAAAATCTCATTTGACCGTGATGTGTGTCATGTGGAATCTCGTCTTGTGTGCAAGTAGTTGCTCTCTATTTTTGAGAATTTATAGCACGTGGAATCAAAACAGACCTTTTGATTGTATGTTCATGTTCTCAAGATCCATCTAGTGGAAGATTGGGATGAAAAACGATCTCCCTCATCCTGATCCGAATCAGTCAACGGATTTCAGGGGATTTAGAATATAGGCGCTTTCAGAAATGGAGAAGTGTTTCATTCAACCGTTGACTGTATTGAATCGTACAATAGAGAAAGTGTTTGATGCCAATCTATTTCACTAAATATCTTCAAATCATGGCCAGAAAATTAAACAACTTAGTTTTTTCTTAAATTGTGTGTTTGGGGCCAACTTTATGGCAAGTAATGGCTCCCTAATTATGCCGTTCATTCTCTTACATATTGCATATGAGGGTACCTCAATTTGCACCCTCCTTTTTACTAAAAGGGGCCACTTAAAAAAAGTGTGCACGTCCGTGTCCTTTAGTAAATAGGTGGGCGCAAACAGAGGTACCAGTCATTTCATTATCATTCTTATGAGTAGCCTTTTAGCCACTCAAACTTGCCAAAATCTAATATGCACATTTTTTAAGAACCTTGATGTGGAAGTCAACTTTTGACAATACTAACGGGGTAAAAGCTCTTTGTAAACTACATAATCAGGAAATTGTTGGGTTGAGTCATACGACTTGGCCAGTTGTGCGTCATGTGAAACCCAACTCGGATATCGAGTGCTATGATAAGTTGCCCAAGATCGATCTAATAATATATATAAATTTATTTTTAGGAAATGATGTGTTGAATATTAGGTCAAAATTGAAACATATTCAATGCATCATGTTTATTGGGGGAATCATGATATATATATATATATATATATATTTTTTTAATATTCGTGAGTGTTCGGGTCATTTTGGGCGCACCTCGACTAATCCCATAGGACCCTAGAGCTAACGATCTAGTAATACTCTCGTGGCCCTTAGGAGACTCGAAATAGTAATTGAGAATCACCATATTTGACCAGTGATTTGAAGGGTAAAAGAAGTACCGCAATTATTTTTCTATTTTATTTATAAACCCTAAGTGGGAGATTGGGTGTCATTTTCAGATTTGGGTGCTACATGACAGTACAAATGAACCACCTGTAGGGTTGAACCCTGTGACCCCGTCCTACGAATCTATTTTACTTATTGAAAATAGTAATTATTGGGACCCACTGAAAAAGCGGAGTTAAAAAGATAAAATAAAAAGAAAAAAAAAAAATTTGAATCTATCTATCAGCCACATGCCTCATATTTCAATTAGGAGTAGGTGGACACTGCGTGCACGTGGTACACCTGCGCAAACCACAAAGATTTAAGGGATCTGAAAGCAGAGAAGCCCAAAACTCTGCCATCTGTGTCAGGCGTTACATGAACGGAGTGTGCACCACAGTATCAGTAATAACTCCAATCAAAGTCTTAAAATTAGGGCACTGCTATGCGCACACCGATTTTTCTTTGTGCACAACCCAAATAGAGAGACTTCACAATTTGGTGACCTGTGCTATGTAAAAACATCATCTAACCCTTCTGATTTGAAGGCAATGTGTTAAAGTTCAAGGCAATGTGTTAAAGAACTTTAACACAAAACAATGGCATGAAATATCATCTCTATCATATAATTTAATGCAGTCAAAGGCCATCGTCTGATTCAACAATTGGCTCCATGGAATCTGATGATAAAGATTTCATGCTGATCTTTGGCATGAAAGATCTTTGAATCAGAAGATTAATCACATGACACAGATACTCAAATTGAGAAATATTTTCATTAAGTGGTTTTAAGTGGTGTGGTTAAAGAGAAAATAGGTATGCGTGTAGCAGGATCCTAAAATTATGTACAGGTTGAAAAGAAGTCACCTTTTGACAAGATTGTTGGATTTTAAAAAACGTGAATTAAAATCTAATTTGGCAATAGATTGTACAGCATTGCGCATTTTGTCATGCAAGTCACAGTTACTGGTTTTGGATAAATTCCAAGGGGACGGCTCTCCTCACAGTCGATTAAACAATAAAATGGTGTTTAAATAATCTTACATCATTAATGGCTTAAGATGTGGGTGATCTATATCATCAAAGTGATAGATCATAGACTGATGTGCAATAGACCCAAAAGTAATGTTTTAGGGAGATGTTTTAGGGAGATTTAAATCATCCTATATGTAGACTTTGCTATCAACCCTTGTTTTTAGTTTTAATGCCTGATATTAAAGTCTATCAATTAGATGGTTTGCATCCACTTATAGGTATGTTTCTTTGGGGCCTGGGCGAGCTAAGATATGTTCCTATGATAGATTTCACTTGGATAATTTAGATTGATCAAAGACATACGCCACATGGCATAATATACTGACATTTTTATGATGTGAGATTAAAAGTCTGACTTTAATGGTATAAAATCATTTAAACATGATTCTAGTATTTAAATGACGGCCAAAAGCTATTATCCCAAACACCAAAGGGTTAACCAATTTTAAGGCTTTTGTAGCTTACACTATTTGTATATTTTATTATTATTATTATTATTATTGTTATTATTATTAGGCAAAGAGGAAAATGTGTCTGGGCGTAGAGATATCTACGCTCCTCAAATGGGAAGTGGACACATGGAAAGTATATTTGCACTAACTCGGATTAGCCACAACGGGTTTTTTTACTGACAGTGATAGGTAATGTAGGTATTAGGTAGTAGGGACTGATTCCGAGGCTATACCTGACGGAGGAAGGAAGCACATACCCCAAAAGTAAAAAAGCGCAAACGCTTCGTACCGAGGTGTAAGCGCAAGGAGTGCAGACGATATCCCCAAAGAGACACCTTAAATAGTAATTTCCAAATGTAATGATAATTATTGAAAATCACAATATTATGCGTCGTTTCTCATTTAATGTTATGACGACATTAATAAATGATATTAAGTCAGACGTCGCGATAGCACGCCGTATAGGAAGCGCAATCGCCTCCATCATAGAAGCATAAGCGCTTCGAAGCAGATGATTTTCTCAAATGTCTTTTCGAATATAATCATGACAAAATTACGCTATCAGACGCGCACTCTTAACACCTTGCCACGCTTTGCCTTTCTGATTATGTTAGTCGTAATTATTGTTAAAACAAGGTAAAATGAAAAAAAAGGAGGGACTGTTGCATCAACGAAAGAGGCACTGTGCAGAGATATCTCTACTCTTGGGCGCATATCCACGACCCTTTTATTATTATTACTATTATTATTTTATTATTATTATTATTATTATTATTATTATTATTATTATTATTATTATTATTTTGGTGAGTACGCTAGAATCGAACATGCAAGCTGTAATATTGTCAACCTTACAACTGAGTGGAGCTAGAGTCAACTTCAACTCGACTCTGTCATATGGAGCTTGAACTCTAGCTCAAATCTAGGCTCTTTGAGTCAAGCTCGGCTCTACTGAGCTCGATCGAGATGATAAAATTTTTTCATAAAATATTAAGTTAGGTTACAGGGAAGGTTCTTTGAATTAGGTTTTTCGCTTTAAGGATTTCAACTTAGGTTTTCCGATTTACAGTCAACGAGATTTCCTATGAGTATTTTTCATATTTAGGATTTAGGGAGCAACGGAGTGCAAAAATAAAAACATCAAATATTGAGCAATGTCTGAGCCTCTTAGAGCACCCGACTAATCCCAAAGGCATGTGTGCACCCCAAGTTAGCGGTCAACACCAATTTAATTGAAAAATCACGGTCTTCCTTATTCTTACGAACTTAATATTTTATAAAATGTCATGAATAAATTCGAAATAGTTAGAGTCACCGTCTTTTTTTTTTATATGCAAGCTTGAGGTTCTATAGGGCCTTACCATATCATTAACTAGAAAAGAGAGAAAATAGAGTACAAAGATAAAGTACAAAACATTAACAGGCAAAAGTTATACTAGATCACTAGGAACTTCAGCATCGCCATCACCCCTAAGCCCAATACAACTTTCACCTGAGCCAAAAGAAACTAAAATACAACACCACAACCCAGATTAAGTAGTTTCAATGCCCCAACGATCAACAATGTTCAGAGAAATTACTTGTGAATCCTCCTCAATCTTGTAATGATGAAGACTATTTTGAAGCACCCCTTCCACTCTCTTATAAGTTTGTTTGTTTTCAAAAATCCTCAAATTTCGTTCTTTCCACAGAAAATACACTAATGCATTAAAAGAAACGCTCAACACATCAGTAAGGAACATGTTGTTCTTGTAAGAATTCATTACCCTGCCCGCTTCAACTTCAATAGTTCCTATAGTAGGAGGAATCCGGCAATTACACCGAGCAAGAGCAGACCTCCATACCCAACTTGAGTAAGAGCACTGAAAAAACATATGATCGTTATCCTCTCCAGATGACCAACATAGAACACATCTCGAAGGAGAATCATACCTCTCTTGGTAAGGTTCTCTATAGTAAGCAATTTCCGGTTAATGACCAACCAAGTTATAAAGGAATACCTCAGATTATTGTACCTATTATACCTAATCAAGATCATGTTCTTCCAAATAAACTTATTGCTAAGAACTTTCATTGCATTCCAAGCACTTTGAAAGGTGAATTTACCGAAACTAGAAGGTGTCCAAGCAATACGGTCCTTGACATTCCCACTTGGGATAGGATTTAGAGCCACACCCTCATAAAGACACCTTGCAGATCTTCAATTGAGTTTATTGAACTATATTTGATTTTCTTGTAGTGGCACTGGCTACTTGAGAGAGAGAGAGAGAGAGCAATTGATATCATAGATCAAAATTTCGGCCGATAATTGAAGTTGTTGGCCGAAATACGTCGATTTCAGTCCAAATCGAAACGAAACCGAGAACCAAAGTTATCGGTTCATAATGTATGGGAATGAAGATTTTGGCCAAAATTTCAATTCAAAATTTTGGTTTCGGTCCACCTCAAAATTGAAACAAAATCTGAAATTTTTATCCTTAGTTGATATGGATCCATAAACTTGCATTCAAGTAGTAGGAATTACAACTAGGGTTTCATCGTATTTATAAGAATTTAGTTATTAGGATTTACTAATTACTATTTATAATTGTTAGATGCGTAAGCCATGACAATTACATTTAACGGCGTTTTAGTAATCCTATAAACAGATTAGCTTAAAAATAAGAATAATTATATTTAACTATAATATATAATTGAAGCCGAGTGGAGCCGAGCTACAAATTGTTCGACTCAAGCTTAGCTCGATAAGAATCGAGATGGAATGCTAACTCGTCTCGGTGACAGCCCTAAATGCCTATATGGAAATTTTGATTTTAAACCTTAGATAAAAGGCTCTCTATGATACTAGTGAAATGTCACTAATCCTAAATTAATTGAACATTTTGATGTTTAGATAGAATTCATTTGAACCATTATTTTTTGGTGTTCTTCGATCAGTGAAACTAGGGCTGTTAACGGGTCAGATTTCAGCTCGGCTCGGCCCGAATGGGCTAGGTTCAGGCCTAATATTTTAACTCATTTAATAAACGGGCCGGGTCAGGCTAAGCCCATATAAGAAACGGGTTCAAGTTTAGGATGTAAAGTGTAAGCCCGAACTCGGCTCGGCCCGATAAAATGATGCTCTTATAAAAAAGACTCTTTAAAAAACCCTTAAAAAATATTAAAAACTCTGCCCGTCCCGGCCCGATTAGCTAATCGGGCTGGGTTCAAACTACAACATTTAAAATTTGAACTGAGCCCGACCTGGCCCAATTAACTATCGGGCCGAATTCGGACTCTCATTATATCTTTAAAAAAAAAATAGGCCTATAAAAAACTCAATCGAAACCCGGCCCAGCCCGGCCCGTTGACAGCCCTAAACCAAAAACTATAAATATCTTCCAAAACACATGTAACAATATCAATTTGAGTGTAGGGACACTACTAGTGAAGGGTGGGTGCAGCTTTTGAATGCTACACAAAAACCAAATCACCATCACGTCGCATTCAAAGAAGTATACATATATGTCACACACTCACGGGCAAAGTTTATCCATTATCATGAAAAAATAAATAAATATTTACTGTCATTTAATTAATCTAATGGCGGCCAATGTTATAAAAATGAATAGAGAAATATTTCTTCAATTTACAGTCCATTAATTTTCACAGCTTGAGATTAGAGGCATAGGGACAAATTTCGATTTCCGGTAGGGGTCCTTTCGGTATATTTTTGATTAATTTTGATACCTTTTGAAAAAAAATAAAAAAAATTTCGAAGATTAAATATATATATAAATATATATACACATTTTGTATTTAAAAAAAAAATTATTATAATATATACTAAATTACTAACATATTTATAAAAAAAAAAAAATTTAACATTAAAAAAAAAACCAAAATTTCACCAAAATATATCGAAATTACCCAAAACTACCGAAATTTTTGTTTTCACCCCTTTTCGGGAAATTTTGGCGAAATTTGTCACTATGCTTGAAATTAGAGGTAAGTATTGGAATTTTATATTTATCTCAAATACTCATAGGAAGGGTTGATAGAATATCATTTTCAAATACTGCATTAGATGTTTTTTATCCTTTTTCTTGACAATATATCTTATTTTTCATACTAAATTTTTTATAAGGTGTCATTTACACCCGTTAAACCTGGGAAGTTAACACGCATTTCCACCCTAAAGGACCGTTGACTTCCTCTAATCGGATGACAGAGATCGTTTCTCGTCCCAATCTTCCACAAAATAGATATTGAGATCATGGTGCACCTATCAGATGGTCAGATCGTGATTCCACATGGCACACATCCCCAAAAGATCAAGATCTATTGTGTGAAAGATTGAGACGAAAAACGATCTCCATCATCAAATTCAAGGTGGTCACTGATTTTTTATAATGAAAATATGTGCGTTCTTCATAGGTTTAACGGATGTAAATAATGCTACCAATTTTTTAAAATGAAGAGATATGTTATCATCATATGGGGATGCAAGTTTTGAACTGAACACCGAAACCGAACAGAAAATCGACGCTCCTGAATCGAATCGAACACCCCAATTTGGTTCGGTTTCGTTTTGGGTGGCTAAAAATCAAAAATCGAGGGGTAGGTTGAGTAAACAAAAAAAATTTGAAAAAAATCGAAAAAATCGAAAAAAATACATTAATAAAAAAGTAGATATTTTACTTACACCGAACTCAACCAAATTGGTTTCGGTTACAGGAAAAAAAAAAAACATATTGAACCGAATGGATTTCAGTTCGGTTTCGGTTTGGGGTGTACCAAATTGAACTCCAAAAAATTCGGGTTCCCAACTTGCATCCCTATCATCATATCATAATTGTGTAAGATAGAATGTAATTTTTTAAACATTGTTTTAGATATTTCATGTTTTACCCATGTGAAAGGATAAAAACAATATTCCTCACGGACATCAATCAATAGATTATAAGGTATGAACAATATGGTAGCTAAAAAATCTGTCAAAAGAAGGTTTTTACAGAGCCCTACGGATGGATGGTCAAAAGCAGATTCGATATGGCTATCGAGGAGAAACCGTAAAAGGCTCTTAGCAAATAAACCGCAAAAGGCTCTTAATAAATTATATATATATATATATATATATATATATATATATATATATATATATATATATATATATAAAGAAATAATTGAAGGTTAGATAACATCCTCACCAACTCACTTTTTAGGTCATACGGGGAGTGAAAATTGTTAATTAGGCTCTAACTTTAGTAGGCGCACTCGAGCGAGGTGGATCGCCCAAAAGTGAAATGCTACGGGTTAAAGTCGCTCGAGCGGTTTTGGACCTTGCTCGAGCGACCAGGGCATATATCAAAGGAGCAAACCTCTTGGTGTAAGTTGCTCGAGTGATTAACGACGATGGAGTTACGTGTACACTCGGCCTTTTGCTATTTTCTCCTGGGTTAGAAGTAAGACTCTCGACTTTTATATAAAGGGAAAGTTATGGACGAATTAAGGAGGCTGAAAACGTTGAGATATCATTGTAAAACTTTAAAAAACCTACCAAGTGTTTTGAGGAGAGCTTTGGTGAGTGTTTTTGTATTCTTGTGTAATCATCAACATAGTGGATTATCAATGCCCGTGGATGTAGGCATATTGTCGAATCACGCAAATATTATCTCTTGTGTGTTTGTGATTGATTTTCTTCTGTTTTGCATTCTTATTTGACCGTTCATCGTGAGATCGTTTGTTAGTTTGTGTGCTTCCTTGCAACAAATTGGTATCATAAAGAGATTTCTATTCTACCATTTGAGATAACATCGAAGTCCGCAAAAGTTTCGAACGCAAGGTTCGAGGTTGAGAAATTTGACGGGAAGATTAATTTCTGCTTCTGACAAGAATAAATCCGGGGTATCTTGATTCAACAAGGGTTGCACAAGGCATTGAAATGGCGTTCAGGTAAGCCGACGGATATGCCCGATAGTGATTGAGAAGAATTCAAACTTTAAGCATGTAGTATGATTCAGCTATGTCTAGCGAAGGAGATTACATATAATGTAATGTGGAAAATTCAACGGCCTCACTATAAGCCAAATTGGTGAGTCTCTACATGACGAAATTTTTGACGAGTCGTCTATATCTCAAGAAGTAACTATACAAGTTACACATGATGGCAGGTACTTCTCTCAACGAACATCTTAATGAATTCAATAGAATAATATTTGAATTAGTAAATGTTGGAGAAGAGGTAAAGAATGATGACAAAATACTATTACTTTTGTCTTCCCTCCCCCATTCCTATAAACACCTGGTTACTATGCTGCTATATGGGAAGGATACTATTGAATTGGAGTAGGTTGCAACAGCACTGTTTTGTAACGACATGAGGAAGAAAGGTTCAAATAATGATACACAAGCATATGACTTGTTGGCTAGGAGGAGAACAGAGGTCCGTAAATCCGAAAGAGGTAGATCAAAGTCCAGATCTAAATCTAAAAATAAAAAGACAATAGAATGTTATAAGTGTCACAAAAATGATCACATCAAAAGATATCGTCCACAGTTACAAACAAAGAGGATGATATTTAGGATAAAAAATAAAATGAGGTCGTTGATGAGACTGATATAGCCGAACAAGCTCCGGATGATGATAGAAACGTGTTGTCAGTGGTTTCAAATAAATACTCGCAGAATACATAAATAATTGATTCAGAGTCCTCCTATCACATGTCCAAATAGAGGCTGGTTTGCGTCTTATAAAGAAGTGGATGATGGAACAGTTTTGATGGAAATAATATGACATGTAAAAATAGTTGGAAATGAGAGGATTAGAATAAAGATGCATGATGGGGTTGTGAGGACATTGACCGATGTATGTCATGTTTTGGAGCTGAAGAAGACCCTCATATCGCTTGGTAAACTAGACCCCAATGGGCTTAAGTTTGCAACTCAAGGTGAAATTTTGAAAGTGACAAAGAGATCTTTGGTTGTGATGAAAGCGAAAAAGGTTGAGAACCTTTACTTTCTATCAGGGAGAAAAGTGACAGGTGGAGCAGGAGTATCTACGTCAGATGATAATGGTTTGTCCTCTACACAGTTATGATACATGCGCCTAGGGTACATGTCAGAAAGAGGGATGACAGAGTTGAGTAAGCAAAACTTATTGAAGGGTGTAAAGGTCGGCCAAGTTGACTTTTGTGAGCATTGTGTCTTCAGAAAACAGTGCAGGGTTCAGTTCAACACAACGGTTCACACTACGAAAGGCACATTGTACTATATACATTCAGATGTATGAGGGCCTTCAAAAGTTCCTTCTAAAGGTGGTGCCAGATACGTCTCCTTTATCAATGATTACTCTCAGTATGTATGGATATACATGATGAAGAGTAAAGATGAGGAGCTGAAAATCTTCAAGAGGTGGAAAATACTGTTTGAGAACCATACTGAAAAGAAGGTCAAACGGTTGAAACTGATAATTGTGGTGAGTACATCAGTGGATAGTTCAAGGAGTTCTGTGAAGAGAACGGTATTGTTAGGCACTTCACAGTGAGAAATATACCACAATAGAATGGGATAGCAGAACGTATGAATACAACTCTACTTGAAAAGACAAGATATATGTTATACAATGCGGGATTGGGTAGAGTTCTGGGCCGAAACAGTGAATACAACGTGCTATCTAGTAAACAGATCACCGTCTACAACAATAGAGTACAAGACTCAGATTGACATGTGGTCAGGAAAGCCTGTAGATTACAATGCATTGAGAGTTTTTGGTTGCGCAACCTACTATCATGTCAGAGATAGTAAAATTGGCCAAAGGACTAAGAAAGTAATTTTTTTAGGGTGTGCAAATGGTGTGAAAGGATATAGGTTATGGTGTCCTGAGCAAAATAAAATTGTGATTAACAGAGATGTAGCCTTTGACGAATCTGTTATGTGAACTTGTAGCAAATAGATCATAAAAATTGGAGAAGAGGTGGCGGAAGATCAGTTTGAGGTGAAGTTGGAAACTCCTACAATTATTATATCAGAGAAAGGTATAGAAGTAATTGAAAGAGTGAGAACAATCCTTAGCAAGTGGAAAACCCAAAAGGAATATTAGAGCATCAATTCGCTACGATTATGAGGATATGGCTACCTATGCATTGATATTGGATGACAATGAGCCGTCTTCCTTTAAGGATACAATCGGTGGCAGATGTGCAAGAGAATGAAAGATCGCAATAAGTGAAGAGATGGATTCTCTTTATAAGAATCAAACTTGGGAACTGACAAAGTTACTTAAGGGAAAGTGAGCAATTGTATATAAGTGGGCTTATAAGAAGAAAGATGGTTCTCTGAAAAGTATTGCAAGGTACAAAGCACGGTTCGTAGCAAAATGTTATATGCAAAAGGAAGGCATTGATTACAATGAGGTATTCTCACCGCTTGTGAAACGCACTTCAATCCGGGTTTTATTATCAATTGTAGCATTGTTGGACTTAGAGTTAGAGCAATTCGATGTTAAAATAATATTTTTATACGGTAATTTGGAGGAGGAGATCTATATGAACCAATCTGAAAGGTTCAAGAGGTCCTTGTACGAGTTGAAACTAACCTGGAGATGAGAGGTTAGTGTGCAAACTGAAAAAATCCTTGTACGGGTTGAAACAGTCATCGAAACAATGGTGCAAGAGGTTTGACACGTTCATGGTAGGCCAACATTATATTCGAAGTGAATACGATAACTGTGTTTACTTCAAGAGGCTAGCAGATGACTCATTTATTTACCTTTTCTTATATATTGATGTCATGCTCATAGCTGCAAAGAGCATGGTGGAGATTAACAAGTTGAAATCTCAACTTGACATGGAGTTTGAGATGAAAGATCTTGGCACAGGAAGAAATATTCTTGGGATGGAGATTCAGAGAGACAGAAAGAAATGACAGTTGTGTTTGACACAGAAGAGTTATCTGGAAAAGGTACTCTCATAATTTGGTATGGAGAATTCAAAGGCTGTAAGTAATTCATTAGTAGCTCACTTTCATCTTTCAGCTAACATGTCTCCTACTATATATGAGGAGCGGGAGTCCATGACTAGAATTCCTTACGCGAGTGCTATTAGTAGCTTGATGTACGCTATGATATGTACTCGATCGGATATTTCACAGGTCGTTAGAGGTTTATGGCTAATCCGAACAGGAGCATTAGCAAGCGGTGAAATGGATTATGAGGTACATGCGCGATACCAAGGATGTCGATTTAGTTTTTCGCAGTAGTACATATCATTAGTTATGCGGTTATGTAGATTTAGATTACGCAGGTAATTTGGATAAGTCTTGCTCTATAACGGGATATGTGTTTACACTATCAGGAGGTCCGATTAGCTTGAGATTGATGTTACAGGATACAGTGACCTTGTCTACTATAGAGGCAAAGTATATGACAGTAACAAAGGCCGTGAAAAAAGTATTGTGGCTTTAGGATTTAGTTGGTGATTTAGAAATTGAACAGGAAAGTATCGATGTTTTCTACAATAGTCAGAGTGTTATTTACTTAGTAAAAAAATCACATATATCATGCTCATACCAAGCACTTTGATATACGGTATCACTTCGTACAAGAAATAATCAAAGATGACGAGATATCTTTGAAGAATGTGAGTACGAAAGGCAAGCCTACGGATAAGATAGCAAAGGTAGTACCGGTGGTCAAGACTAAATATTATTTGAAGTTGATCAATGTTTAGCAGATTTGAGCGCCCTCGAGGTGCTGGTGGCAGCGGTGATATGAGTATAACGATGATCGAAAGAAATAATATATGGTGAAGCTTAGAATCAGGTGAAAATTTGTTGATTAGACTCTAACTTTAGTAGGCTCGCTCGAGTAACAACCACGCTCGAGTGACCTTGGTTGTTGCTCGAACGAGGTGGGTCGCCCAAAGGTGAAATGCTACGGGTTAAAGTTGCTCGAGCGGTTTTGGACCTTGCTCGAGCGACCGAGGCACGGATCAGAGTAAATTAACCTTCTGATGTAAGTTGCTCGAGCGACCCGTGACGACGGAGTTATGTGTACACTCGAATTTTTTATTATTTTCTCTTGAGTTAGAAGTAAGACTCTTGACTTCTATATAAAGGGAAAACTATGGACGAATTAAGGAAGCTGAAAACGTTGAGATATCATTATAAAACTTTGAAAAAAGTATTAAGGGTTTTAAGGAGAGCTTTGATGAGGCTTGTGTGCTCTTGTATTATTTTGTAATAATTAATATTGTGGATTATCGTTGTCTGTGGACATAGGTATTTTGTTAAACTACGTAAATATTGTTTCTTATGTATTTGTGATTGATTTTCTTCTGTTTTGCGTTCTTATTTGATCGTTCATCGTAAAATTGTTGATTAATTTGTGTGCTTCCGCATAATAATAACTACTCGTTTGATGATATGCCCATAATTTCAATATCAGGTGAGTAGAAGGCTGGAACGAAATATGATCTCTATTGTCTAATTTAAAGCCATCAATAGTTTTTAATCGTATTTAATGATAGATATTTAATATTTGGTGAGAGTTAGTAGATAAAAAATTAAGCACATTGGTTTTGAATCTTTTGACACATTAAGATAGGTTCACAAATTCCATTTTAAAAATATGAAAAAGAAGTATAAGATTATTTTGAAATTTGTTAACATTCTTTTAATGGGTTTACTTGGAAATTGTTGAAATGAATATAGAAAGAGAAAATGAAGAGAGAGAGAGAGGGGAAAGGACATGACGAGGGCCATTTGGAGAGTGGCAGGGGCATTGCATCGAGATGGACGCAAGGCACAAAGACAAAGAAACCCAGCTCGGAGAGGGTATTGAGCTTCTAATATCAATTGACCCATTCGGATGGATAACGGATGAGAAAGAACCTGATGCATGATACCTGTAGGTGGGTTAGGTAGCAAACCCTGCTGCATATTGGACCCATCCCTAGATTCCTGCCCCATTTCTCTCTCTCTCTCTCTCTCTCTCTCTCTCTCTCTCTCCTCTCCAGAAAGATCCCATAATATAGCCAACCCATTTCTCCTTTTTTATATTATATATATACACATAAATATATAGTTTCTCTTTTTATTAGTTTATTTACATTTAAGTAAACAAACTACTTAGGGCGATGGTTTTGAGACATATCAGATACGGCCAATGCGAGAGACGTCTCGGTGATACGATGTGATCCGGAAAAGGAAAGAGTTTAACTGGTCTTACACTATTAAATTATGTGTTTCATTTTACACCACTAAATTACTCTTCATTAGGGCTGCAGGCGAGTCAGGCCAAGCCCGAGCTTGGGTTAGCTCTAGCTCGGTTCTATCTTATATGAGCCAAGCTGGAACTTGGTTCTAGGCCCTTCAAGTTTAAAAAGTCTGAGCTCTAGCTCAACTCTATCGAGCTCAAGTCGGGCAGAGTCGAGCTAAATAAGTTTAATTATAAATTTTTTCTTAATATTATTTTAAATTATATTTTTTTTTAATAGATGAAAATTTTAATAAAATTTATAAATGAAAAACCTCATATCGTTTAATCCCTTAGTCCTTTTGGATTTAACGGATCAATTAGAGAAAAATATGCTTAAATTTTAAAAAGTAAAAAAACTATTTAAGTTTAATTTGCTAAATATTGACTAAGAGCATAGGTATTGGTCATAGTTATTGATTAATTGGTCAATTGTCACGCTAATGATTGTTCATTGAGACAAGGGAGAAAGAACTTTAATGGTTGCACAGAGAGAGTTAGAGAGAAGGAGAGAAAGCTCAAACTTTAATAAAGGATCATAAGGATTATATGTTAATTACATATATATCCATTATAAATTAACTAAGAGATGAATCTTATTATAAGGGGAAAAAAAAACTTTCAAAATTATATAAAATATATTTTATCATATAAAAGCATTATATACTTTTAATGAAGTCGAGTCGAGCTTTACTAGCTCAGCTCTACTTCAACTGAACTTTAAATAAAGAGTTCTGCTCTGGCTTTCGAGCCGAGCTTAAGAGAGCAAACACTCTCACTTTCGGGCCGAGCCGAGCCGAGATGTCGAGCTAGCTCGGCTCTATTGCAGCCCAACTCTTCTACAAAAATAAGGTGTTTCAATGACACTTGCTGCTAAGACAGATTTTGGTAGTGACAAGAATAATAGCGGCAGTTTTTTGTAGCGACGGGACTAATTAAGAGCAACAATTTTTTGTTAACAGCAGGTTTGGGCTGTCCCTGATAGTATATTTTTTGTAATGACTGTTATATCATGTGGGACATATTTATGATCAATCTAAATAGTTAAAATGATTGTCTGTCATTATAAAATATCTCAATTAAAGAATCACATTTATAAGACGATGCAACTCATCGACCAATGAGCTTCAATATTAGCTGTTAAGATTAAACTACACAAATATAGATAAAACATGATAGCCGATCACACGGTCTTCATATAAATTGAAAGCCCCTTATGATTGTAATAAGATAGTGCACATTATGAGTCAAAATAATGCCAAATGTATGCAAATGGGAATTGGTATGCATTCAATTGGTATAACATCCTCTACAAATCTAATCATTAAAAAGCTAAGATTCTCTTCAGCATCCCTAGGCGGGATGTAGTATGGTTGTCGTCTCGCTCGGCCCTGAGACACGTCTCGGGCGATATTTAATACTATACTGACCCTGACCTAATGGGTTGAGTTTATGTGCCTAACGAGGTTCAAAGACAGGGCCAGGTAAGTGGCTGACCTTACCCATTGACACCCCTAATACCACTTCTCTCTCACCAAAAGAGAATAAAAACATTGTTAACTCATAGACACCCCCACCTTCTTTTTTATCTGTGTCTCTCTATGAGGATCCTAAGACGTCGCCAACCCATTTCTCTATTTTTTTATATAAAAATCTGAATTATAAGTTTTTTTGTAAGTCTATATACCATTTTCCTTCTTAAAAATAAAATTTTGGAGTAAACCACTTACTCACTTGAATAAGTATTAAATAATGTTTTTGTAGTGCAACATTGTGGACCAATGAAGGCCCACCTATTTTTTTTAAATATTCAAAACAGAGGTTGGTCTCGTGGGCATCTATACTACACAATTTGATCCAGATCGTGTAGAAGATTATTGTGAGGGTTGAGCTTAGCCCATAGATTGAATTGATCAACAATCCTAACCATTCATTCATTAAAAAAAAACAATCCTAACCATTCAATTAATGCAATTTTCAAGACCCAATTCAATCACTCAATGATAGGTTCTTGGAAGCTCTTGATTGGACGGTTGAGATCGTCTACACGATCCACAATTTTGAACTATCGGCAATCACCGTGGAAGAATTCCTTTCGAACAATTTAGATCATTGTTCAAAATTCCAGAAGAAAACGATACGTATCGGTTCTGGAGGTCACCGGCTCGATACACTGAATGTATCAATCCACATGGTATGTATCACCAAAGACATCTCAAAGTATTATCCAAAACCGATACATATCGTCTTATATGTATTAGGGTTTTGAGTTGGCGGATACGTATCAGATAACTAAGATTTTGATCCTTAATTTGGGTTGGTGTACGCCAAAGTCATGAATGTTATATGGGAAACCCAAACACCATCCTCTATGCACGGTGGAGCACGTAATACCCACTCCAAATTATATATCATAAAAAATGAAACTAGCACACCTTCCTAGAAAAAATCTTACCAAAAAATAAAGGGTACCGTTATTCACACTCTACTGTTTTCTCACCTCCAATGTTGAGAAACTCCGATGACTCTTTTAAACCTCAAACTCCGACTTTATTTTTGTTTCATTTTCAAAACTTGGGTGAGAAAGCAGTCTCTTTGAGTGTGAATAATGGTACCCCGAAATAAACCTTTTCTCCCAACAAGAACTTGTAGACTACTCTATTCAAAAAAAAAAAAAAAAAAAAAAAAAAAAAGGAACTTGTAGACACCTTATAAATACAGTTAACGAAATAACTAACCCATCTTAAAGGTCTAACATTCAAAGCTAAAAGCCTAAAACAACTCACATTCCTTTATTTTATTATTATTATATTTTTTTTTCTGGCTTTGTAAAAATTAGAACAAGTCATTATCTACAAAAGGAGCTACTTAAGTAGATCTCCAATCCAACAACCCTTCTCTTACTCAAACAAAACTCATTTCCCACTATAATAAAGAAAAAATAGGAATAAACCACATCATACAGCTTATAAATCATTAATAATCCAATTTTATTCATTTTATTTTCTTTTTTCTCTTATATTTTGTTATGATATATTCCATCTCCACCATTCACTCTCTTTCTCACTCCAAATCTCTCCATCCCTCTCTTATCTTTTGCATCTCCTCCTTTCTCTTTCACCAAGGCACTTGATTACCAGACAACTCATTGGCATGGTGACATGAATCTATAGAGCGATGACTTGTAATGAAATGGCCTTCTTTCCTGCTAATTTCATGTTGCAGACTTCTCACGGAGAGGACCACCCTCCCACCTCTCTCAACCCAATGATTCAATCATGCACACCTCATGATTTCCATGGTCATCTCTCTCTCTCTCTCTCTCTCTCTCTCTCTCTCTCTCTCTCTCTCTCTCTCTCTCTCTCTCTCTCTCTAAAACCCATAAACAAGGCATTTAATTGAAGTTTCCTTTAATGGGTATTTCTTGTTTTTGGTGCTGCTTCTCTCTGAAACCCAATAACAAGATATTTAATTGGAGTTTCCATTAATGGGTGCCTCTTGTCTTTTGTGGTGCAGGTGTAGCAACATTGCTAGGGAAGAGATCTATGTCATTTTCAGGTATAGACATATGTGAAGAGATTAATGGTGATGATGATCTGTCAGATGATTGCTCACAGGCAGGTGAAAAGAAGAAGAGGTTGAACATAGAGCAGGTGAAGACATTGGAGAAGAACTTTGAGTTGGGGAACAAGTTAGAGCCTGAGAGGAAAATGCAGTTGGCTAGAACACTTGGGTTGCAGCCAAGGCAGATTGCTATATGGTTTCAAAACAGGAGAGCAAGGTGGAAGACCAAGCAATTGGAAAAGGACTATGATTTGCTAAAGAGGCAGTTTGAAGCAATTAAGGCTGATAATGATGTCCTAAAAGCTCAGAACAAGAAATTTCAAGCAGAGGTATGATTTGAATTTTTGCATGAGTTAATTGGTTGATGGGGTTCTTTTTTATATAGATCTTAGTTTGTTGGTATATATGGTGGATATAGGAGATAAATTTATTAATTTGCACTCGGGATGGTGGTAATTAATTCGTGGAAATGGTTCATGGGCTTATTGTTGAGTCAGATCTCAGCATGTTTGTTTTGGTGAGAAGTCCAAATCTTACAATAGAATTTTGGATGAGCTTGTTTGAATCTACTGAAATGAGTATTGGGTCTCTTGAAAAGATCTGCCTTGTTGACTTTGGGGGTTAGATCACAATTTTGAGGAAATTACTTTGTTTTTATTGGCATGTTGATATTGTAGATGATGTTTAAAGATAAATATATCATGACGTTCAAAGATATATATATATATATATATATATATATATATATATATATATATATATATATATATATATATATATATATATATATATATATATATATATATTGATTTGTTCTTTCATTTTGTGAGTAAGTTATTTTCTTCCTTTTCTTTGCTTTGTTTGATTTCAATTTCATTGAAATGACAGATCATGGTTTATAATAATTGACTCCTTAGATTCAGTGTTTATTTGATCATTTGATGGGCAAATACACGTAAACAAGGGAATTACTTGTGTCTTATTTGATTGTGTTGATCAAGATCATTGATTTGCTTTTTGATATTTTTAACCAAAATTGTTGAAATGAAACCATTAAATTGGTTCAATGGGCATATCTTTTGATCATCTTTATAGTGACTAGTTGACCCAATGATGCAGATCTTGGCATTGAAGAGCAGGGAAACTTCAGAACTCATCAATCTCAATAAAGAAACTGAGGGTTCCTGCAGCAATAGGAGTGACAACAGCTCAGATATCAACTTAGATATCTCAAGAACATCAGCAATTGATAGCCCTTTATCTTCTCACCCAAACATACACCTCCTCCAATCAATGAGGCCCACAAATCTCTCTCAACTCCTCCAAAGCTCTTCGAGATCCTCCGATCTCCAATGCGCAAAAACCGAGCAGACCCTCCACGATGAGAGCTTATGCAACATGTTTGGCGGCATCGAAGATCAATCCGGGTTCTGGCAGTGGCCCGAACACCACAATTTCCATTAAGCAGTCCACCAATGCTACTACCCAATTTGGCGAAATTGACAAAGAAATAAATTAAATTCGCTAATCGAAATTATTAGCTATAGAAACATGGCTTAAGTCTCTTAGATTGGTGTATAGCAAAATACCACTTTAAATTTCAGTTGGGTTGGAGAGAAGATATGGGGAATAAAGGGTATGTTTTTATGGAAGTGTACCTTTAACTGTTCCCTTTCTTTCCAAAGATGTTGTCATGGTGGGTTGTGAAATCAATCCAAAGTTATATAGCTTTCCTAGGTGGTGTTAGCTCTATCATGGGCCATCAAATAAAGGGATTCTCTACTTTTGCATTTTCTTTTCATATGGGTTAGTGTCCATGTACTTAGAAAATTTTATTGAAGTGTTTTGGAGATTTTTTTTTTGATGAGGAGGCTCTCAGTTCATCAAAGAGTGAGAGAATATTAAAAACATTCAGCAAATCTAGTTGGTTTTTTATAATGAATTGTGAATAGTGAGGCACTATTATCAAGAGAATAGAAGCCAGAGTGGAGGACAAGGAGTAGAAAACAAGGAGGTTGGAAAATGGTCTATTTTTACTTGTGGAGGAGAGGAATATGAGGTGGGGGGGACATCATGTACCTATTGGACTAAGAAAGTTTCTCATTGTAAGTTGAAGTGTACATGTGACCCACTGTCACCCATTTTCTAACATGGGGTACCAAACAAGAGATGCTCTCTCTCTCTCTCTCTCACTCGTACTCTAAAGTCTAAACAAGAAAGCATCTCCAACATGGCCATAACAGCATTTGAATTCAGAGAAGAAAGTAACATCTCTTTCTCTCATGGACTCCACCACTGTACTCTCTCTCGCTCTCTCTCCCCAACGTACTACCATGTTTCTATGGATGCCTGCAATGTAAGTTAATTAATGTGCAATAGAATTTGATTCATTGAGTTTTGGGTAGATCCGTAGAGTACCACCTGCATACTTGACTAGGGCTGCAAACGGGTCGGGTCAATCTCATTTACAGACCCGACCCGCAACAGGTCGTCTTTACAAGTCGGGCGGAATTGAGTCCTCTTGACTCAACTTGATCCGCCTCTGTACCTCTTGTATTTCAAGTTTTTAACCCAAACGACCCAACTCGATCTACCCCGAGTGTTTGCTAAACAGGCAGGTTCGGGTTCGGGGTGAGAGTTTTTATTAATGGCCAAGTCGGGTGAGGCAAATTCGATCAAACCTAGCCCAAACCTGACCCGTTTGCATTCTTCCATTGGACTAAGTGAGTGAGTCCCTTGGTGAAAAAATATCAACTACTATGTGTAGAAAATCTCTACCAATGGCCCTTTTCATGGCCAAAATTGTAGTCTTCGTAAGGAACGATGCAAAGCCACCAGCCACATAAGAAGCAATGTCAAGTAAGGCTGTCAATAGGGCTGCACTGCCGGATCATAAAATGGTAGGGCTAGGACTAAAAAATGAGGTAAGAGGTCAGTCTAGGGCCTCAAAATCAAACGTCCGTTGTGGATCAAGCTGGGTAAGGGCTTAACAAGTTAAAACACGCAAGCCCAACCCATGCATCTCTTTAAATTTTATATATATATATATATATATATATATATATATATATATATATATATATATATATATAATGGCTCCTTGATAAATAATCTTACACCACTAAAATGTTATTTTTTATCTCACACCATTGAAGTGTGATTTATCATTCTGTCATGTGACACACATCTATGATCAATCTAAATTGTCCAAGGACAATCCATTGTTGGAACATGTCCCAGCCAAATGATCATGCTTCTAAGTGAATGTGAATCATTCGATCGGTGAATTTTAATATCAGCCATCAAAATTAAGAACAACCGTTGGTATAGAGTGTACAAATCGGATGGTTAAAATCTCTCAAAAAGTGTGATTTTTGGACCTAAAACCCTTCAATTGATGATATATAACTTTGATGGTATGAATTTTCAAGATCACAAGCAAATAAATGGTGTAAGATTATTTAAACACCATTTGGTGTTTAAATGACAGTCAGGAGAGTCGGTCTCATATATATATATATATATATATATATATATATATATATATATATATATATATATATATATATATTATACTTTTCATATATATACATTATACTTTTCACAATTGATTACTTAAAGAGGCTCTGGGACTATATATGGATTCAAACATAACGTAGGGCGCTGTGATCGAATCAGTTGGGGTCCATGGTATTTGAGGGATTGGGTTCTACGGTAACTTGTCTAAGGATGATTAGACGCCACGAAAAAAATTTGAACATAATCCGATGAATATTTATAGTCCAAAATGCGTTCAAAGGGAAAAAAGTTTAATGTACCAAGATGTGTTGGTGGTTCCAAAACTTTTACCACAGTTTTGACCACTAATTTTTTTTTTTTTATATAGATCACATGGCAGTAGGCGTATGATTTCAAAAAAGGTGTTGTTTTGAAATCACATGCCAGGTGACTCCACTCCCAGCATGGGTTCAAACTTCAAACCTATTGTCCCATATTATTATTGGATTCAAATGAATAATTGTAAAAATGTTACAGTAATTAGGACATCCATAAACAGAGGTCTAATGCACTTATTGAGTTACTGTGCATATTTGTTTAGTTAATCTCAAATTTCCTCTCCAATGATAAAACTATGGGAGCTATAACTTGCACATAGGGCTGTCAACGGGCCGGGCCAGGTTGGGTTTTTCACTCGGCCTGTTGTTTTAAAAGAAAATTTTTGGGCTTGGGCCCGGCAGCTAATCGGGCCGGGGTTAGCCGGTTTTGAAATGTTGCGGCCCGAAACCAGCCCAATTAGCTATCCGGGACAGGTTCGGGCCAGCTATCTAAATTTTTTTTGAGAAACCTAATTTTTTCGGGCTGAGCCGAACTTTACACTTTGCAACCCGAAACCAGCTCAGTTTCTTATCCAGGATTAGCCCGGCCTATTTGTTAAATGCAAAATAAAGGGCCCAAACCCGGCCCATCCAGGCCGAGCCCAGGCTGAAACCCTGCCCGTTGACAGCCCTACGTGCACACGAGAGACTTGTACCATGGCACATGAGTTAAAAAGAAAGACTTGATATTTTTGGGACTTGTGCCACGTGAAACATCATCTAAGGCATATAATTTGAAGATCATGATATAAAAATCTTTGATGCTAAAGACTGGCACAAAACTCAATCTCCAACGTCATCTAATTAATAAACATAGTCAACCATTTAATCTGATACTACTATTGTACGCTATATGCTAATTCCATGTAATAATGAATTAATATACTCATACACGTAATATGGTCTTCCAAGGGGCCATTGCTTAGGGCAATAGTAAAAGGCTTCATTATTAAGAATGTGGATTCGAGTATAAAGAACAGCCCCTTTATGCCCAAACGTTAGACGTTACAATGTTTCTTGGTTACCTCCCAACAATTGTACTTACGTAATTAGCACGAAGTAATGGCCGTTTTTTTTAGAGGTCTTAGGTTTTTCTTTTCCCTCAGCTTCAAGGGTATTTTTTTAAGGAAAATAACAATAAACAACAAAGTCCGAAGCCAAATCTAAGACCAACCCGACCCTTCTAGGTTATGACTAGGACTAGACATATCAAATCCCGCCTATTTTAGGCCAGGCTAGGGCCTAGGCCTTGACCCTAGGTTCGGATTAGATTTTAGGAAGGCCCAACCCTAATACGGCCTGTTGACAGTCCTAATTTTAACTCTCTAGATAAGGAAAGTCAAACCAATAAGAAAAGGCAAGATCATGGTTCTAAATATTGGGTTAATGGCCCTCCGATACAATATGCACCCCCGATATTATATAAGTCAAATATCAGGTTAAAGTCGTCAAATATCGGTCAATATTGGCTAACGTCGGTCCATATCAAGTTATATTGGTCGATATGTATCTGCTACTGGATACAATATCAAAAATGCCCTTTGGACAAAAAATATTTATATTTTAAATACATATTTAGATCATATATATTTTTGAAAAAACACCGGAATATCAACCATTTAGGCAATACGTATCAGATATGTCCGATATGTGTCAACTTGAAACCCAACCTGGCATTAGGCAGCAAGCCAGCAACCCAAGCCTGGCCTAGTAAGGGTGGCAATGGGATGAGTAGCCTGGCCCAGCCCATTAGGTTCGGCCCGTTTAAAGAGGGTTGGGGCTTAATATAGAGCACCCATTGTAGACTAACTCTCAGGTGAAATGTGTTTTTCACCAACGTTTTTCCCTCAATAAGTACAAAAGGTTGCCAGACAAAGCCTTATATTTCTAATTTTAAACGTCGGACTTTGTTCGGAAATAGATGTCAACTTAATTAGACAGTTGTATACTAATATTATTTTATTTATGAAATATAAAAAGAATTAATTTTTTAAATCAATAAGTAATTTATAGATAAACGGGCCGGTCGGGTCAGTCTTGAGCTTTGAACGTTGATTGAAGGCCGGGCTTTGAGTTGGGATCATGAACCCACCATGATCTCGGGTCACGTTTAAATCCGCTTGGCCGAGCCTAATCCATTGCCAACCTTAGGCTATGTGCATACTGAGCTACTGAGCCAGCCCAGGCCTAAACCCAAGCCCGTACGATGCCGGGTCAAGCCATGTGGAGCTTTCCATCAATCCTATCAAAAACTTTCATCCTCATATTTCAGGGCCATAAAAATCCATGAAATCTTTGCATTATTTTTCATACACTTAGTAATCATGTGGGTAGAGATGAATGAACACCCTCCTTAGTACTCACTCAACAACACCCTATACCAACTCTAACAACAAAATCCTCATTCTCCAAACCCAAACCCAACTTACTTTACCTGTAAATTTTATAGATTTAATTTGTTCATGAGGATAAAGGCTACAGCTATAGCCTGATACTAAAGGACTACTTACCTATTTCTACATTAGTTTGCTAGCATCCAATCATATAATTGGATCATGCAAAGGAGCAATTGAATGACCATAGCTCTTGTAAAATAAATAATAAAAAAAACATATAATATTATAAGGTCAATGGTATCAACCATATGAAAACAATGAACGGTGTAATCAAATGTAATTTTACTGTTCATTTTTTACACACGGTACTTTTTTTATTGTACAATTTTTCTATGGATTCTTTTGATTTTTTTTTGTTTACAATAGTGTTATGATTTTCCAATTGCTCCTTCATGTGGCACTTAACCATGTGATTTGATGCTAGGAAGCAAACCAATATGAAATCAAGTAAGTTACCTAGTCCATATTATCAGATTACCTTTATCCATTTTATAAATCAATGAGTAATTTATGAATAAATGAGCCAAGTCGGGTTAGGCAAACGTTGAAAGTTTATTGTAGGTCGAGCTTGGACTTGGGATCATAAGCCTTCTTCGGGCCAGATTTGGACCAGGTTTAAATCTTTCTAGCCAAGCCCACCCATTTCCAGCCTTACGCTAAATACATAATGAGCTGACCCAAGCCCAAACCCAAGGCCATACTCAGCTGGGTATCATCATTGCATTATCCTTCATATGCTTAATAATCCTGTGGTTAGAGATGACTGAACACCCTCCTTAACAGTCCCTGAAGAACACCCAATACAAACTCCCAACAACAAAACCATCTTCCAACGGCCAATTAAAACAGGAAGCAACGGATAAAGAACAAAGATGGCCTCCACACCACTCCTCTTACCCTCTTCTGCAACTCCCAAACCCTCTTCCAAATTCAATATCAAAAGCAAACCCACCTCCAAACTAACTCCAACTAACTTCTCCTCTAAATTTAGCAGAAGACCGTTAACCACCCTCAACGTCTCCTCCCAAACCGACCCCTACACTGCCCTCGAAACCCCTCCTCCAAAACCCACCCAAGAACTCGTTTTCTTCGACGGTGGGGCCCACTACGGCGATCTAGTGGCCAATCTCGTTCTGGGTTTCACCCTCCTCTGGCTCCCGCTAACTTTAGCGGCGGTTTTTCGCGCCTTTTTCCTAAGATACCGGTTCACCAATTTGAGGGTGACCGTTATATCGGGTTTAACGGGCCAAGACCGAAGCGATTTCGGGTATAACTCTGTGAAGGAGGTTCAGGTGGTGCCGCGGTTCATAGGTGAATGGGGTGATATTGTTATTACTTTGAAGGATGGGACTGTGGTTGATCTTAGAAGTGTGCCTAAGTTTAGAGAGATTGCTGATTATTGTACTAAAATGGCGGATTTGTCGCGGGATTTGAAGGAGAAGAAGATTGATGGGCCTAAAGGGTTTTAAGGGTCTTGTTTGATGATGGTTTAGAGGTATGTATTTTTTTTTTGGCTAAATTTAGCTGAAATGGGAATTGGATTTTGTAGTTCTTGTTGGAGTAAGCATGAATTATATTGTATTATAATTGTTGTTGATGGTGGTTTAGAGATATGTGTATTTTTTTGGCTAAATTTAGCAGAAATGGGAATTGGGTTTTGTAGTTTTGTTGGAATAAGAACGGTAATTTTAGTTTTATTGAATGGGAATTTGTTTATAAGTTGGAAGGAATATTTGGTTTTGTTTTATATATATTGTAGTTATTTTGGTTAGTGATGGTTAGCTTTTTGGTGGTTTTTGTTGGGGAAGAAATCCAAATTTACTTCATTTTTTTGCTGTAGCTGTAAATCAGATTGTTAAATGTGAGAAGAGGAAACGATTTTAGCTCTCTATATGTTCCACAAGTCTGCTATTTTACTTTGTAAAATGGAGGAAACACTGTTGTAGAGTTTCAAGAACAACTATGCTTAAGTTGATTTTTTTGTTTAACATGCATAGAACACGATGAATTTACAGAGTGCAAGTGAAAACTCTGGGGACATTACTCTACATACTTTAGTAACAAAAAAAAACACGAGCTATTTAGAAGAATCTTGGATTACAGAAACAGGCTGGAATTGCTGATTAACTTTTCAACATTTTTGTTTCTTTTTTATATTTTAGCAGAAATTGTAATTAGGTTTTATTGTTTCTTTTTCTTTTAAAAGTTTTTTCTACTTGTTATTTGAGTAAGTGTGAAAATTGTACTTCTATTAAAGGACAATTATTTATAAACTTCTTGTGCGTATGGTTTATGCGGTTACGGTTTTGTAGTTGTTAATTTTAAGGGCAATTCATAAGCCCTGTGAAAGAAAACAGTAAAGAAACAATTTGTACAGCATTAAACTGCTTTTCAGCTGAGCCATTCTGTTCAAAAGGAAGTCCATATCAATTGGAGAAGAATACAATGAGGCTTAGAGTCCAATTTTAATGGGGGAAAAAAAGAAGTTTCTAAATTTATGGTGGGAGTCAATAAAGGTCTTCTTTTTTTATTGATTTTCTATTTTTGTAATTTTATGGCGTTAGATACTAAAAAGGAGGTAAAGAATTTTGAAATTTAGTCCCACATTGGGTAAATTATAGCCTTGGGCTATATATAAACCTGGGGCTATCCTCACCCTACAAGACGGTTTTGTGAGGTTGAGTTAGGCTATTGTGATTCTACATGGTATTAGAGAAGGTAACCAATTGGATGTAGAGAGATATGTTACACATGAGAGGGCATGAGCGATAGTCCCACATTGCCTAGTATTATAGCCTTGGGCTATATATAGACCTGGGGCAATCCTCACCTTACAAATCCGTCTTGTGAGGTTGAGTTAGGCTCATGTGATTCTACAAAAGAAAACAGTTTAGATGCTAGTGAAATGTATGACTGTTTTACCCCATGTGTTGTTGTTGGGAGAGCTTTTCGAGTGTCCCCCGCCTCACTAGTACAACCCAAGTGGGACTCAAACCCGTGACCTGGCTTTGATACCACTTGTAGGAGCTTATACCCAATTGAGCTAAGCAAAACCAATTGGTGATGGAAGAGGCACAACTCAATGTTTTAAGGTGTTCGACGAACATTTTGAGCCCCCCCCCCCCCCACCCCCCACCTCTTCTCCTCAAGCCCACGATGGTGTTACAGGGACCCAACACCTTCCTTCCCATGCCCAAGGGAGAATATGGAACAATGAACAAAAGGATTTTTCAGTTCCTTCCTTACCATCAACAAAGGCACATATGGAAAAATGTACCAAAGATACTGACATCTAAACCTAAATGATCCTCTTTCCCCACCCAATTGCTAGATCAACTAACTTCTGTAAATGGTCCTCTTTCCCCACCCAGCTGCTAGATCAATTAACTTCCACCCCATGGAGTTCAAAAAAAAAAAAAAATTTCCTTTCAAACTTTTGGATTCCACTTTCTTACGCATGATGATTCGTTTGGATTATATCTTTGACTATTGAAGTCTATCTAATATAGCTCTGATACCAATACGTAAACCGCAGCCCACAAATATTCAAGGAGATAAAAACCTCTCTTAAATCTGTTGTCACTGAATAAACTAAAACAGCCAGTGATATCCCTGTATTTAAATAAATATGACAGGCCTGAAAAGGACTTTCAGGACCAATAAAAGTCAGCACTTAAATTTTAATTTCTGTAAACAAACACAGTCAAATAACTATGATGATGATCGGAGATTTGCTCAGAAATTTGTGTGACAACACAGCCCAACAACTGACTCTTATCACTGCAGTTTCTGACTATAAACTACTATCTAGAAGTTTCAACCATTGGGACAAAATACGACATATTTTTGTCATAAGGTACTAAACACGTATAATACCTATATTTTTTATAAAACACATATTTTCCTATAATACATGTATTTCGCGTATTAAACATTTTTTCCTGTATTTTACTGTCTTTTTGAAAAAATGTTTAATTTTAATTTTTAAAATATCTCGTTTTTTCCTTATTTTTCTGTGTTTCCCATTTTTTCCGTCTTCTGTATTTTACAGAGTTTTTGGCTTTCGATTTTTCCCGTTTTTTCTTCCGTATTTTTCCATTTTTCCGACTTTCGCACTCACCATATTAAACCCGTACTCGTATTTTGTCACTTTGTTTTCAACCAACAAAAACTATGCCTTCTACAACAACTATTATTATATTCATATTACCGTGTGAGCAATCAGACATCAGTAGCATAGCAGTCTAAAAAGAACATCAACACCATAGAAAACAGAGACTAAAAAGTCTCGAGTTCACCCAGAAACAGAGGTACTAGGTAGGATAAAAAACCCCTCTGGTTGTTCCATATAATCTTCTTCATCTAACTTTCCATTTAAGAAAGCTATTTTAGCATCCACTTGATGAATAATCAAATTGTGAATAGATGCTAATGTAATTAATAATCTTATGATAGCCAATCGTGCAGCAGGAGACAAAGGGTCAAAGTAATCAAGACCCTCCTTTTGCTAAAGCCTTTAGCTACTAGTCTTGCCTTAATCTTTTTGATTGACCCATCAAATTCCTTTTCAATATCTATTTACAACCTATTTGCTTTAGAGCCGTAAATCTACAATATTCCAAGTTTGATTATGCATCAACAAATTCATTTCATCATTAATGGCTTCTTTCTGAAAATCTACATCTCCAAAATTAATGGCCTCTAGATAAGTAACTATATTATCACAATACATAAATTCTCTATTCAACTAAGTATAAGTAATAATCATTACCTGAATTAGTTTTCTTTCTCATCCTTTTCTTCTAATTTCATTGGAGTAGACATCAAAATATGAATTTTGACCATAACTATTGGAAGATGATTCTATTATATCTCTATGGTCAATAGATTCAATATTGGTGGGAGCTGTTGAACTATTAAGCTAGACCATTTTGGGCCACTCTATGTGCATGGCCAGTGGGCCTCTTGGGCCTCACTCTTTTTGGGTCTTTGACCTTATCTTAGAAGTTTGACTTAGTAGTTAATAGCTTAGTTATTGTAGCTTTGAACTTTGCAATGTTTTTATGTTTTGGGGAAAATGAAAAGATATCTTGGGGAAAAAATAGGTCCCATAGGAATATGAAAAGTTCCTTTAAGGAAGTGAAAAAGTCTCCTTGAAATGTGAAATTCGTTCTTGTACTTAACTATATATTTTTGAACCCTTGTATCTCTTCATATATGAAGTTTTTTAGTGAAATTTAATGCCTTCCATTTAGTACTTTAGAGCGTCTCCAAAGGAGCTCTCCAAATCTATCGTGGCACCTCAAACGGCTATATTTGCTATTTAAAGAGTCTCTTGTCCCTTTCCTTCAAATCCAACGTGGATTTGAAGACTTGGTTTCACTCTTCAAATTTGAAGTGTCACTATTCACTCTTCAAATTCGAATATAATGTTATTTTAATAGAAAGTGGGACCATTGAAGATAGAGGAAATAATAAAAAAATAAAATATTTTGAATTTGAAGAGCATGATTGGAGAGACCCACCATTTCAGTTTTTCATATTGAAACCCACTCTTCAAATGTGTGCCACATCACTAGTCCAATGGCTAGTTTTGAAGAGCTTCTTTGGAGATGCTCTTATTTTAGATTTCGTTTTTGTGGGTTTTGAGCTCAAGAGAATAATTTTCTTGTCTTAAAAAGTTGCATCTATTTTTCAACCGAATTTTGATTTATTTTTAACAAAGTGGTATGAAAACCTTGTTCATGTTCATTGTGACAGCCCGGATTTCGGCACTCCGAAACCCATGCCATCAACTCGATTCTCCTTGACCGTGTCATATGGATATGTACGAAACATTGGTATCATGGATCAAAATATCGTCCGATACCGATACGTATCGGACGATATGTATCGGTTTTGGACCTCACCGATACGATATAATGAGTTTTTATCGCCCCCCTGAAAAAACAGTCAAATTATCGTTCAATGTATCGTTCGTATCGTCTGTATCGTTCAATGTATCGTTCGTATCGGACGATAATTTCAAATTATCGGATAATTTCAAATTATCGGTTTTGATGTTTTTTTATTTTTTTTTGAGAAAAAATCGGAGAGTATCATCCGAAACCGATACGTATCGTCCGATACGTATCGATTTTGGGGCTGGACGATACGTATCGAAAAAACGAGATTTTGATCCTTGATTGGTATAACAAGCAATAATAAAGAGATAAAACAAATAACTGCATAAAGCGGAAAAGTCAATGTGCCCATCTGAAACATACAAAAGACAGTTCTACTTTCATGCCACTGCATGAACAGAGAACCGACCCGAACCATCGGTGATAAACAGATCACCCCAGATGGTTCGCCCAAAAGAATTATATCTATCTAATTACATTGTTTATCAAAATAAAGGCTTGACATACCAAGCCGTACAATCTGCTCTCAAAACTGAATCTCTATCAAAGTACACAGCAGAGTCTCCTAAAAGAAATCCTCAGGAGGAGGCTCCAACTCGTCCCCAGGCATGTAATCCGAATCACCCGAACCCACGTCTCCCGAAGCGTCGGCCGCTGCTAATAATGGACCTGCAATGTATAGTCTAAAGGGTGAGCTACATCCTAGCTCAATAGGGAATAACACAATAAACATATAAATCAAAATCTCACATATATTCCATGATATTCTAAGCATGATGTATCTATGCACTTGCTGGAAAAACAGTTTAAAAGATGACAAATTTGCATTCAATTTTACTGGTAGTTTACATGTTTCATTTTACTGTTAATTTATCATGAATGACACTGAACAGGCATAAAACAAAACTTAAATCTTCAACTTAAGTAATCCCCGAGCAATATAGCATCGAACCTCGATGGGATACCCTCCATCGTTGTCTAAATAGACAGTTGTTAAAAATATATTCTCTAGAAATACGACCCAAGCCCCTTTCTCAATAGGCGGTGGGGTTAAATCTCATCTCTATATCCCTGAGATGTGCTTACTGTGTACGGATAGACCTTTGCACTGGTATACGGATTGGCTGCCGTACCGGTCACGGATATCCTGTCGAGTCAGTCATGGGTATCCCGCCACATCAGTGGGGTATCCTAAATAAACCTCAAATAGTAAAAATAACACGTGCTTTACATATAGTTGTTCACCGTGTAAATGTACTATCTTATATCAGTTAGGCCTTAACAGTAGTTATTCAATCTTACTTACATCCCTGAGATGTCTAATTTATTCGCATCACACTGATGCCTTTATCACTTTCTCATTCCCTGGGGATGTCTCATTCTTATTTGATTATTTGGTCTCAGTTACTCGCATCACACAAATGCCTTTATCACTTTCTTGGTGTCACACACGCACCCTTTTCACAAAGATTTATATAGTTAAAATATTTTCAGTTTAAGTTCTATATCACTACATACATGCTCTTGTAATTAAAGTACATGTTCAAGGTGTTCCCTACCTCAAGTCTTTAAAGGTCCAAGCATCAAGGTCCCACGCGATTCCTTATGCTTGCTTTCACACGTACCACCTATGGTACATCATAACACATGCAACACATCACTATAGATATAATATAGAAGGTCCTAGACCCTCCATGAACTTCAAGGTCCAATTGAAAAGTCAAGTGAAACTGTCAAAATCGATTAATCGTTTCACAAAATCGATTAATCGAACCCTAAATCGATTAATCGATTCCCAAATCAATTAATCGAAATCCCCTGAATGGTTAAATCGATTTCTCAAATCGATTAGTCAATTTCTCCAAGTCTTATTTCTCCAGCCACTGGAGGTACTCAGTCGATTAGTTGATTTCCAAATCGATTAATCGAAATTCAAAATCGATTAATCGATTTCCAGATCGATTAATCAAAATCGGGCATCCTTGCTTTTTCAACTTCTAGACCAAAATCAATTAATCGATTTGGCCAGACTCAACCCCTTTTCGGGTTGTTCTTCCAAATCTTTTTCCTCATCAATTCCTCCCTTTTTCTATGCCTTTTAATCTATCTTTTAACTATATTTAACTAATTTTAATCATCTACAATCTATGCATTTACTTCAATTAGAAACTCACCTCTAATCAAATCTCAATTTGATCAATTTTCTAGGTTGGAATGGCTAGAGTTCCAGCTTTGTTCGGACGATTTCAATCGCGTTGAATCCGGTAATCAATGCTTGATCCCCTCTTGGTTTGCATTAATTCATGGCTCAATAACTCCTCTTTACTCTCTCTCTCTCTCTCTCTTCTTAACTCTGTCTTCACCAACCCAAACAAAAGAATTCTAGGGTTATTAAACCCTTATATCCTCTCTTCGATTTCGGTGCTAAGCGCATACACCAATGATAGGTGTACGTGACCACTAACTCACTCTATACACTACACTTATGTCACATTGACATCACATTAGTTCATCACTTCATGAGTCCACTGTTTGACCATCACTTGGTCAAACCTACGTTCAGTTGACACGGATCCCGAGGTCATTGCTTAACGCTCAAATTTTCGGGATATTACATTCTCCCCACCTTGGGACTTTTCGTCATCGAAAATAAATCCAAAGGTGCGTTGGTTGGGTTCCCCACAGACTGCGGTGTCACGTACCCGATCACGAAAAATTAACTATATATCACACAATGCAAAAATGTAACATAATGCAAGCGAATTTCCAAAAATAATTGGTGTATATTGCACTATTCAATTTTCAAAAGGTACAACTTGTTCATGTACATCCTGTTAATTACAATCCAAAACTCCAAAAAAAATCAGTCACAAAAGAAAGATCCTCGTCTCAAGCTCACGCCGTCCCCTCTCTAGGCTGATTTGGTGCTAGAGCGGGCTGCTCTGTCTGGGCTGGCGGTGGCTGGCTCGTCTAAGCAGGTGGTGGCTAACTCGTCTCAGGTGGTTGCTCTGGCTGCTGGGGCGCCGAGCCAGATGCATAAGCAACAGAGGTACTCGTGTGAAAAATTGCACCCGAGTGGAAGGCTATCCGGCCTGCAAACCACTCCTCCTCTTGCGCGAGGCGCTGCTGATAATCCAACGGATAGATGTACCACATGGTGTGGTATGATGTGATATTTTAATTATGATATTTTACTCGCAAGCGCACGAATCAGATTGTATATAGTGGGTGCAGAGTACGAGATCGTTCCCACGAGGACTATTTTTGGAAGATCTAAAAAGATGAGACAGTAATTCAAGAAATCTACTAAGATTCAACAGTGCCCTACCAATATTATGATTAAGGTGGTTTGATGAGATGATAACTACTGACTACAAACTAAAATTTAATTAATGATTCAAAAATAAAGAAAAAGATTAAGATAAAGATGAGGATACTAAATCCTCCCATCTTTGGTCTGTTCTTCCCATAATACAAATCTAAGGATTAAGCTATGAGATATACTATTAAAAACAAACATCTTTTATGGAAGATAAATGGTCAAAACCCTAATAGGTTCCACGTTGCATCTCTGCAATCAGGACTTAACTTCAGAGATGATTTTCATATATAGATCTGGGATCAAGGGCATGGCTCGGCTCACATGATCTCAGGTTCAAATAAAAATCATCCCCAAAGTGGGTAAAAAAATTTCAACAAGAATACCACCATAGATCTGAAATCAAGGGCATGGCTCGACACACTTGATTTCAGATTAGGGAGTAATTAAGATAAACTTACCATTACAGATCCAAGATCTAGGGCATGGCTCGGCACACTCGATCCCGGATCATAATCGTAATTACATCCACACGATGAATGCAAAAAGACCATATAACAATGATTGGGTAAAATTACCATCACAGATCTGAGATCCCGGGCATGGCTCGGCACACGCGATCTCAGTTAGTGGCGGAGATTTCATCCGTTCATGATAGCACAACATCCATAAAATAAGATCTCATATTTTAATCCTAAATTTATATTATTAAAAGTACATCCCTCGGATGAGAATCATTAGATCCCCATCCCTATGAATTTAGCCACACATATTGTAATTAAATGACATAAATAAATAAGGAAGGGAAAATAACATTAATTTAATGAATTGAAAATACCTCAAACTTTAATAGAAATTACTTTGATCCAAAAGTGCGATGATCATCAGAAATGAAATTAATGCAGAAATCACTTGAACAAAAAAAATAAACTAAAGGAATGAATACTGGAAATTAAAGGAATAAAGCTCTCAAAAGGGAAAGGAATAATAAAAACTCTCTCTATCTCTACCTCTATTCTAAAAAAATAAAACTCTTCTAAACTAAAATTCTTCTTTTTTCACAACTTGTAGCTCCCTTTTATAAAGGTCGGCCAACCCTAATCCCTAATACCTCAATCGATTGAGAATTAAATCTCAATCGATTGACTCTTAAGTGGGAAAAAAGTTGTTCTCTCCTTTCAATCGATTGAGACTTAATTCTCAATTGATTGAGGTCTAAAAGCAATTTCTGTGAACTCCCGCCAAACTTTGCATTAGATACAACCTCGGTATTTTGGCCATAACTTTCTGTCCCAAACTCGGATTGAGGCGATTCTTACGGCGTTGAAATGCTGACGATGAGCTCTATAACTTTTGTGTTTTAGAAATTTCCTGAATCGGACGTATTGAAGCTCCAAATTGAGCTGCAAGTAGCACCAAGTTTCCGATTACCCAAAATTGCAGTGTTTTGATATTATTTTCGAGATTCTTGAGCTGTTTTCTACACTTGGATTATATTTACCTGAAACACTTCAAATCTAGTAATTCTCATCAGATAGCCTTCATCGGATAGCTAAATGTAGGTATTTAGGGGTGAAATATCATCATATTTCGCTACTCATCATGGTACATCAAGAAGTCTATCCACCGATTCATCATCTGGTTGTTGGCCTCCATCCGGGCCAACACGTCCTCTATAGTAGGCGTCGGGCGAGCCGCTCGCCGGCGGTATGAAGAAGTGGGTGTGGCAGCTGCTGACTGCGACGACGACGTAAGTGATGCGGTGGTATGCGAGGGTGCCCCCTCAGCTGGTGGATCAATGGGGTGTGCTCCCCCCACAGGTGGGTCCTAATGTGGTGGTGGGGGTGGTGGTGTTGCTACTGGTGCTGCTGCTGTTGCTGGTGCGGGGCCCTAAGCTGGTAGGGTCGTCTTCAACAATCTATAACTATGACCCCATGAAGCGATGGAGTAGTGCTTCACGCGGTCCGTAGCCCTCTCCTCATGGGGAGAGATGGCGTATCCTGGGGCGTCGGAATAACACTCCAGCATGCTCGAAATGAGACGAGCATATGACATCTTCTCCTTGGGACTCAAATGATCCTTCATCAATTTCCCCTTTATATAGACCATGCCCTCCAAGATGATCTTGGTGGCGTCAAACCAACGGCCACAGAATGCCGCATACAGGGCCTGTTGGATCAACTTCACCCTCTCAGTGTCATGACGCATCGGGTAGAGATTGCACTTGGTTATGGAATCAAGCATCTACATGTAATGGGGAAAATCGACCCTCCGAATGGACGATCTGGACCCCTTCTTTCCATTGGTCATTTTGGTCATGATCTCCTCAAATCTCACCTCTTCTGCAAATGGTGAGAAGAGGGTGGTCTCAGGCACAAAGTCCAAATAACACTCGAGGGCTTCGTGAACATGGCGATAGGTGAAAGTGTAGTCACGACCATCAATCTTGGTCGTAACAATGTCATCGGTTGGACCCTCCGCCAAGCCTTGGTAAAATAGGCGGACCAGTCTAGGGTAGTAACACCCGTGGAGCGGCTTTAACAGGTTGCCGAGGCCCGCCTTCACCAAGTAATTCCGAGCCCATTAGGTCTCACCCTCAACGTCGGAGTCGGTAAACAACTCCTCATCAATGATGTATTCAGTTTCAAAGCTCTTTGCCGCCCACCATTCATTTGGTTGGGGCACGTTTACGGGTGGTGGTGGTGTTGGTGAAGACTCGCGCGAAGACGCGCTCGTCGAACTGGATGTGGTATCCGATGATGACGGGGATGGGGTTCTTACGAGTGATGGTGTAGGCGGTGGCGGTGCGGCATTTTTACGTCGTACTGAAAGCTTCGAAGTCGCTTTCTTCGAGGTTAAGTGAGTTCGAGGCGGCATTTCGACTCAAAATGCCCAAAAGTAGGGTTTTATAGGTTAAATTGAAAGAAAAACTTGAAATCTAGGTTTTACCTTAGGTTTTGATCCAAGCACGCGATGCTTGTGAGGCAAAATCGATGCAAAATCCCCCAAAAAACCTAGCTGGTATGATAGCTCGAGGAGGAAGACGAAGTGGCGCGCAAGAAATAAAACCCCAAAATTTTCGAATGGGGAGAAACCCCCTTCGTTTTATATATATAAGCCCGATTCGATTAATCGATTTCTAAAATCGATTAATCGATTTTCAAAAACTTAGTTCAGCCGCGCGAAATCGATTAATCGAAACTCAAAATCGATTAATCGAATCCATTTCGATTAATCGAAATCGTGGTCACTTAAAATTTCCAACTTTTCCAGCTCACTGGCGTGTGCCTGTCGATTAATCGATTTACCAAATCGATTAATCGAATTTCACTTCGATTAATCGAAATCGCAAAATCCTTCAATTTTTCTAAAATTCTCAAGTCACTGACATGTTTTAGTCGATTAATCGAATCCCGATCTCGATTAATCGAAATCCAAAATCGATTAATCGATCCCCAAATCGATTAATCGAAATCACACTTAAGAAATTTTCTGAACCTCCACTCAATCTTTACTGACTGGCGTATGCCAGTCGACCAATCGACCAAAAATCAATTAATCGAATTTCCAAATTGATTAATCGGTTTTCATCAGAAGTTCACAATTTTCTTATTTTTATGTCTCTTTTATTTTCTTGGTAATACATGACCAGTTGGTCACTGATTTTGTGAAACATGTCTTCACAGTCATTAGGTGGCAACAATGGATCTTAACTACACATTCAACACTATAATGAGGAGCACGGTGTGGATCGAATTTCTCTCTACTGAATATATTGATCAAAGGTCCACATTGGATTACAACATATGGTTTAAATCCGCAAACATGCTTACGGTAATATAATTTTGACTCTCAAGCTGTCGCAAACAAGTCCGCATATTGTTCTTTCACATCGACCTCTCGTTCCCACGTAGCTTCTTCGGTCGGATGATTCTTCCATCAAACAAGCACTAATGAAATCACTTTTGTCCGCAACACTTGTTCCTTTCGATCCAAATCTCCGCCGGTTCTTCGATCATGCTCATATCCTCATGCATCTCAAACGATTGGCCGCTCAACACGTGATCAGGGCCATTAAGATACTTCCTGAACATAGATACGTGGAACACATTGGGTACCCGATCAAATAACGGTGGCAATCCAATGCGGTAAGCAACTTCCCCTACTCGACCCAGAACCTCGAATGGTCCAAGATAGTGGGGACTTAACTTCCCTCTCTTTCCAAATCTCATCACGCCCTTCATAGGTGACACTTTCAGGAACACATATTCACCCACCTTAAAGTCTACACTCGTCCGCTTGATATCGGCGTAGCTTTTCTATCTACTCTGAGCCGCCTTGAGTTTTGCCCTTATCATACGAACATAGGTGACATTATCTTCAAGCACTTCGGGTCCCAAAATAAATTTCTCATCGGTCTCTTCCTAATTGATGGGCGATCTATATCGCCGTCCATAAAGAGCTTCATATGGCGCCATACCGATGCTCGTCTGAAAACTGTTGTTATATGTAAACTCAATTAACGGTAGGTGCTGATCCCATTATCCTTGCAATTCTAATATACATGCCCTAAGCATATCTTCTATGACTTGGTTCACTCGCTCTATTTGTCCATCAGTTTGCGGATGAAATGTTGAACTGAAATCCATTCGCGTTCCCATTCCTTCTTGAAATTTCTTCCAAAACTTTGATGTATATAATGGGTCACGGTCATAAACAATGCTACTCGGAATCCCATGCAAACGAACGATTTTTTTTATATATAGCTCTACAGTCTTCCCGCCGTGTACATCGTGTTGTAAGGCAAGAAGTGCACTGACTTGGTCAATCGATCAACCACTACCCAAATGACATTATACCTCTTTGCAGTACATGGTGGCCCAATGATGAAGTCCATTGATATCGATTCCCACTTCCATTCTAGTATAGGTAGAGGCTACACTAATCCCGCAGGGTGTCTATGATCTATCTTGACTTGCTGGCACGTCAAACACCGCGACACGTACTCTGCCACGTCTTGTTTCAAACCTCTCCACCAGTAATTCTATTTCAAATCTTGATATATCTTCATGCTATCCGGGTGGATAGTATAGCTTGACTTGTGAGCCTCATCAAGGATAGTTCGCCGTAGATCAGCATTATCCGGAATGCAAAGACGGCCCTTGAACAATAAGGAACCATCCTCCTTGACTAAGAACTCATATATGATGCCTTCAGTTACATCTTGACGAATCTTGGTTAGCGTCGGGTCTTTCATCTGTAGTTTGTGGATATGCTCAAATATCATTGGTCTCACTGAAATATTTTCCAAAAAGGCTCCTGTGGCTTGTGACTCAATATTCGCATCATACAGTGCCAAATCTTTAAACAACTTCCATCGGTGCATACCCAAAATCAAACTAGCCAATTGAGCTGAACCCTTCCGACTCAAGGCATCTGCTACTATATTAGCCTTGCCTGGATGGTATTGTATGGAAGAGTCATAGTTCTTGAGGAACTCCATCCACTCGCACTGCCTCATGTTTGGATCTTTCTGTGTAAACAGATATTTGAGGCTTTTATGATTGATGAAAATCTCAAAAGTCTCACCGTACAAGTAATGTCTTTAAATCTTCAGCGCAAGTAATGTCTTTAAATTTCACCGTACAAGTAATGTCTTTAAATCTCACCGTACAAGTAATGTCTTTAAATCTTTAGCGCAACAATGATCGCTGCTAATTCCAGGTCATGTGTCGGATAATTCTTCTCATGCTCTTTCAACTGTCTCGATCCGTACGCTATCACCTTTCGGTGTTGATTAAGCACGCAGTCCAAACCACTACACGAAGCATTGCTGTATACTGCGAACCCTCCACTGCCTGAAGGAATCGCTAATACTGGAGCTGAAGTGAGTCTCTTCTTGAGTTCTTGAAAACTATTCTCGCATGCCTCACTCCATTCGAATCTTGCGTCTTTCCGTGTAAGTCGCGTGAGTGGTCCTGATATCTTTAAAAACCCTCAACAAAACGTCGATAGTAACCCGCTAATCCAAGGAAACTGCAGACGTCGGTCACGGTCTTTGGTTGCTCCCAATTGACCACTGCTTCTATTTTTACTGGATCTACTGTGACACCCTCTTTTGAGATAACATGTCCCAAAAAGCTAACTTCCTCTAACCAAAACTCACACTTGCTGAGCTTGACGTACAGTTAGTGTTCACGTAGAGTCTGTAGGGCTATTCTCAAGTGCTTCTCATGCTCTTCCTCTGATTTTGAATAGATCAGGATGTCGTCAACAAACACTACGACACAAGAGTCCAGGTGTGGTTTAAACACCCAATTCATCAAATCCATAAACGACGCTGATGCGTTCGTCAACCCAAACGACATCACCAAGAATTCATAGTGTTCATACCGTGTCCTAAAAGCAGTCTTCTAAATATCCTCTGCCTTGACTCTCAACTGATGGTATCTAGATCTCAGATCGATCTTGGAAAAGTACCTCGCTCCTTGCAATTGATCAAACAGGTCATCTATCCTAGGCAAAGGGTATCGATTCTTAATGGTAAGTTTGTTCAATTATCGATAGTCAATGTACAGACGCATTGACCCATCTTTCTTCTTTACAAACAAGACCGGTGCTCCCCATGGAGACACGCTCGGTCTAACAAATCCCTTGTCCATGAGTTCTGGTAACTGCTCCTTCAACTCCTTCAACTCAGCAGGAGCCATTCTGTATGGTGCTTTAGAAACAGGCTCCATTCCTGGTGCTAAGTCGACAACGAACTCAAATTCTCTATCTCGAGGTAATCCTGGTAACTCTTTCGGAAACACGTCCTCAAACTCTCGCACCATGGCTATCTCGGAGATAATATTCTTCTCTTCTTTATGCTCCTTCAATAATGTCAAGTATCCACTACACCCTTTTCTGATCAAGCGCTCAGCCCTAACTGCCGAGATAAGTGGCATATGCGTCGACCTCTGTCCTCGAAATTAAAATGATCTCCTCGTGTTGGGTTTGAAGATGATGACCTTGTTCTTGCAATCTACCGTCGCACAATGAGTCGACAACCAATCCATGCCAAGGATCACGTCAAATCCTTGCATGTCTAACAGAATTAGATTCGCTAGTAGTTCAAAGACGTCTCCATCCATGGTTCTCATGATCACGGAATTGCAACCCTTTTCGGTATCAACCGATTTCTCAATCGGAATAGTCACGATTAACACAAAGTCTAACTCCTCTGGGTTGACTTTCATCTTCTTTGTGAAGCAAGGGGTAACAAATGAGTGGGTAGACCCCGAATCTATCAACACTCGAGCTTCATATGTCACATCGCTTCCTTTCTCATAGATTTATAATATACCTAGTCATACATACACACATATATATAACGTACACTATCATACAAAAATTTATTACATGCAGGTTCTTTTCTATTTTCTATATGGATGCACCTTCTCTATCTAAAATTTTTAATAATTAAAATTCTTTATTTAAAAGAAATCTCACCTTGGATCACGTCGTTTGTATTTTCGGCTTCCTGAGCTGTGACCGCATATGCTCTCCCTTGGACGATCGACTTCCTTGCTTGTATCGGTCGTGGCATGAAAACTGAAGTCGTCTTCCCTTTATTCAGCTCGGGGCAATATTTGATCAGGTGGCCCACCTTGCCACATCGAAAACAACCTCGAGTACCCATCTTACAGTCCAATGTCTTGTGAGGCTTGCCACACTTGGTACAAGTCTCACGATGTGTGGAAGAAGCTGCTTGCGAGAACCCCTGTGTAACTGTAGCTCCGGTAGTAATAGCAGGGCTCTCATATCATATCGGTCTCCCCGGTGCAAGCAATGAAAATCTCTGCTGGTTGGTCTGCTGTGTCGGTCTCCCATATCCTCCTTGGAATGATGGTCTCTGATTGCTTGCTACGAATCTCAACTTTTTGTTCATCGGCTCGTAGTTTCCCGTTCTGCTCTGGTCCACATTCCACCTTTCTTGTTGTTCCCTCTAGCGGTATTTGTTATTAGTTTCTTCCTCTACCACCAAGGCCTTGCTCATGACCTCTCCATAAGTCCTCATCTGGAATGGTGCCACTCCTCCCCTCACGTCCGATCTCAACCCTTGCTGAAACCTTTTTGCCCTCATCATCTCCGTGATCACATAATCGGGCGCGAAGCGAGCGAGTCGCATGAACTCCACTCCATACTCTCTAACAGTCATCTTCCCTTGTACGAGCTACAAAAATTGAATCTCCATTTGGTTCCTCACCACTTTTAGAAAGTACTGTTTGTTGAACTCTTCAATAAATTCATCCCACGTCCAGGGCAAATTTGGAGTCTCTTGAGCCCTAGTCCGTGAAACAAACTTCCACCAAGGTCCAGCCTCTCCATCTAACATGTAGGCTGCCCAACGGACGCTCTCGTCCTCCGTGCACGTCAGCACGTTGAATACTTTTTCTATCTCACTCAGCCAATGCTCCGCCACCATGGGCTCTCCCTGTCCAGAAAAGCTAGGAGATCTCATCCTCCTAAACTCAGTAAACGCTGAAGCAACTAGAGGTATAGGCCCCACTAGAGGCGTAGGTGGCTGACTCTGCTCATGGGCAGTGTGAGCTGCCAAGGATGCTGCCTGTTGTGCCATGACAGTCGCCATGGTTTTCATAGTGTGCATCATCCTCTGACGCTCCTCTCTGTCTTTGTTTCTTTCTCTGACTCTCTCTTGTTCTCTTTGATCTCGATCTTGACGATCGCGATCCTGAGTCTCTGCCTGATCTTAGCTCCCTTAGCCACCACTGCCTGAAGCCCCTCCATCTCCTATAAGCACTCTATTGGTATCCGAGATAAAATCATCTCGATTACTCAAACTTCTACTATGGCTGCCCCTGGATCGGCCCCTTCCTCTAGAAGACATAACAGTCTGCACATGAAAATAAGGCTTCATTAGTAGAAGTCCCTATGTTCTGATAAAAGTAACGATTGACAGAATTTCAAAAAGAAAATGCTCTGATACCAACTGTGACAATTTAGATTTTGGCACCTCGAAACCCGTGTCATCGGCACGATCCTCTAAACCGTGCCTCATGACTATGTACGGAACATTGGCACGGCAAGCAATAACAAAACAAGATAAAAATGACTAAGCAATGCGGGAAATAACATACTACTCTAAGTATAACCCAAAAGACAGTTCTACTTTCATGTCACTGCATGAACAGAGAACCGATCTGAACCATCGGTGAAAAACAGATCACCCCAGATGGTTCACCAAAAGAATTATATTAATTTAATTACATTTTCCAAAAAATAAGGCTTGACATACCAAGCCGCACAACAAGCTCTCAAAACTCACTCTATCAAAGTGCTCAACAGAGTATCCTAGAAGAAGTCCTCGAGAGGAGGGTCCAACTCGTCCCCAGGCACGTAATCCGAATCACCCGGATCCACGTCTCCCGAAGCCCCAGTCGCTGCTAATAATGGGCCTGCGACGTATAGTCTAAAGGGTGAGCTATATCCTAGCTCAATAGGGAACAACACGATGAACATATAAATAAAAATCTCACATATATTCCATGATATTCTAAGCATGATATATCTATACACTTGTTGGAAAAACAGTTTAAAAGATGGCAAATTTGCATTCAATTTTACTGGTAGTTTGCATGTTTCATTTTACTGTTAATTTATCATGAATGACACTGAACAGGCCTAAAGCAAAACTTAAATCTTCAACTTAAGTAATCCCAGAGCAATATAGCATCGAGCCCCGATGGGATACCCTCCATCGTCATCTAAATAGACAGTTGTTAAAAATGTATTCCCTGGGAATACGACTCAAGCCCCTTTCTCAATAGGCGACGGGGTTAAATCTCATCTCTACATCCCTGGGATGTGCTTACTGTGTACGGATAGACCTCCGCACAGGTATACGGATTGGCCGCCGTACTGGTAATGAATATCCTGCCGAGTCAGTCGTGGGTATCCCGCCACGTCGGTGGGGTATCTTAAACAAACCTCAAATAATAAAAATAATATGTGCTTTACATATAGTTGTTCACCGTGTAAATGTGCTATCTTATATCAGTTAAGCCTTAACAGTAGTTATTCAATCTTACTTACATCCCTGGGATGTCTAATTTACTCACATCACACTGATGCCTTTATCACTTTCTCATCCCTTGGGGATGCCTCATTCTCATTTGATTGTTTGGTCTCAGTTACTCGCATCACACAGATGCCTTTATCACTTTCTTGGTGTCACACACGCACCCTTTTCACAAAGATTTATATAGTTAAATTATTTTCAGTTTGAGTTCTATATCACTATATACATGCTCTTGCAATTAAAGTACATGTTCAAGGTGTTCCCTACCTCAAGTCTCTGAAGGTTCAAGCATCAAGGTCTCACGTGGCTCCTTATGCTTGCTTTCACACGTACCACCTATGGTACATCATAACACATGTAACACATCACTAAAGATGTAATAGAGAAGGTCCTAGACCCTCCATGAACCTCAAGGTCCAATTGAAAAGTCAAGTGAAACTGCCAAAATCGATTAATCGATTCACAAAATCGATTAATCGAACCCTAAATCGATTAATCGATTCTCAAAATCGATTAATCGAAACCCAAAATCGATTAATCGATCCCAAATCGATTAATCGAAATCCCCTAAATGGTTAAATCGATTCTCAAATCGAGTAGTCGAAAATCTGAAATCGATTAGTCGATCCCAAATCGATTAATCGAAATCCAAAATCGATTAATCGATTTCTCAAATCGATTAGTCGATTGTCCCAAGTCTTATATCTCCAGCCACTGGAGGTACCCAGTCGATTAGTCAATTTTCAAATTGATTAATCGAAATTCAAAATCGATTAATCGATTTTCAGATCGATTAATCAAAATCGAGCATCCTTGCTTTTTCAACTTCTAAACTAAAATCGATTAATCGATTAATCGATTTAGCCAGACTCAGCCCCTTTTCGGGCTGTTCTTCTAAATCTTTTTCCTTATCAATTCCTCCCTTTTTCTATGCCTTTCAATTTATCTTTTAACTACATTTAACTAATTTTAATCATCTACAATCTATGCATTTACTTCAATTAGAAACTCACCTCCGATCAAATCTCAATTTGATCAATTTTCTAGGTTGGAATGGCTAGGGTTCCAGCTTTGTTCCGACGATTTCAATCGCGTTGAATCTGGCAATCAATGCTTGATCCCTTTTTTGTTTGCATTAATTCTTGGCTCAATAACTCCTCTTCACTCTCTCTCTCTCTCTTCTTAACTCTCTCTTCACCAACCCAAATAAAAGAATTCTAGGGTTATTAAACCCTTATATCCTCTCTCCGGCTTCGGTGCTAAGCGTATACACCAGAGATCGATGTATGTTAAGACATGAAAAGTACCACTTTTCACCCCTTAACTTAGCCTCTGTTAGACCCTTAGCCATCTAATAAATGTGTGCTAAGTCATTTCTATAGGTAATAAACAGCAGCTGCAATAAGGCCTGAACCCTGTTAAGGAGCCCACTTTTACTCCAGAAGTCCCTCAGTAGGATGAAAGTTGAACCCAAACAAGAATTGAACCTCGCGCAGCTTTCACAAGCTTTAAAGGATTCAGAAATTAAGCCTCGCGCAGTCCTCGCGAGTCTCCCAAAACTTCATTTCCAATTGCCCGCATGTTCGCAGCGGTTGAAATGAGAGGGCTTGAATCATACTTGCGCGAGATCTCGACTCAATTATAATTGCTCGCGCAATCTTGCGCAGCTCAAGAAAGCAGCTCTCAACCCTCGCGCAGTTCACTCAGATCAACTGAGGAGAGAGGGCTCCAGGCATTTCGACGTGCAGCAGTCGCGCAGTGGCCGCAGGAGTTTAGAGACCATTGCACCGCACGTCCTCGCGTAGTTCAGAGATCGATGCACCGCACGTCCTCGTGAGGATCCTCACGAAGATTCATTGAGAGACAAACTACTCGCTCGATTCCCACGCCATTCAGAAGGAAATTGCAGTTCAGCGAGGACAAGAGCAACCTAGCGAGAATCCAATGCTTTATCGCACGACTGCTTCAGCTGTAACTAAGACAATCCCACGACGGCTAGAATTTCAAGTCGATCCAATCTCGCGAAGACCGTGCTACCACGCGACAGTCCTGGAAACCAGTGCTACCTGGCGAGGCTCTGAACTCTAACTCTCCACCACTTCTGCAGAGGACATTTTGGGAACTTCCAGTAATTGAGGCACGCTTTCCAATGCTTCAATTCTCGTGCATGCGCCCCAAGGCATCCAAGGAACAGTATTAGGCCACGTGGCATCGTTAAGATTAGGGTTTCTTAACCCTAATGCGCCACCAAGCTGACTGCTATATAAACCTAAGCCTGGTTTATGCTTAAGGGGCTTTTTCTCTCTTAGAACAGACTTCTGTTAATTTTTCTTCCTGCAGTAGCTGTAGACTTCTAGTAAGGCTTAGGTAGATTTCTTTTTACTTTTTTCTTCTCTCCATAGTCCAACATTTGCTCGCTATGCCTTTGTATGACTATTTGGAATAGATTAATGGAGTTTCATGATAGGGTGTTTTACTTTTATGGGATTTTTGGTGAGTTGTTCTGTGCAAGGTTGTTATCTTGAGATCCTCCATTGATAAGTTGTATTAAGATCAATGGAGGATTGCTTTTAGAGACCTTTTTAGATCCAAGTGACCTGTGCGTCTGGGCTAACATGCTCTCATACAAGCCTAGCCCCACCACAGGATCCACTAGATCTAAAATCCTCACGGGAACTTGTGCTTGTGGCCTTGTGAACATGGTGATGACAGCAGTGTTCTTGTTCTCTTTTGGTCCTTTGTGAGGAGGATAGCCTATGGGATAGTCTGTGACCATTTAAGTGGACAGGTTATAGCCTTACGGTGAGGCCAATCCACAGAGCCAAGACAGATTCTTCTTCTCTGCACTTGTGCTTGTAGCCCTGTGAGAGATTGTACAGAGAGAAACTCTCCTATATTTGTATAGACCCACCATCAGATGGCAGATCTGGTTTGGTTATAGAGATTGTAGGCTTGTGACTGGATCACTGCAGTCTTTATACAGTAGTGGACAGCTAGGCCTAAGGCTGTACTCAAACTCTTGCTGGTCCTATATGTCTGGGCTAACATGCTCCCATACAAGCCTAGCCCCACACACAACACTTTAGAGGTTGAGGTTCCCTATGGATTCTTGTGCTTGTAGCCTGGATGAAGTAGTGCTTACAATGATGAACTTGTTCTGACCCATCTCTGGACCGTGATTCCCCAATCGGATAGTTTGTGACCATTAAGTGGACAGGTTATAGCCATAAAGGGATTGGATCATGGCACAGAAATGATTTGAATTTTTCTTCCTCAGTGGTGATAATGTAGCCATTGGACAGGACTTCTATAGTAGCAGATCTGAATTTGAGTCATGAAACCCATCAGATCTGCACCTAATAGCATACTTCTCACCCTTTTATATTTATTTTCTCATATTTCACCCTTCTCAACCCTTTCTGTAGTTAAATCATTAGATTGCCAAAGGATGTAGGAATAAGTGACCTTAAATCACCTTCCCTTTAGGAATGCCAGATCTGTAGTCAGATCTGGAGAGCCTACTACTGATGGCTCCTTTGGGGCTTAAGATCAATTTCCCTATGGGACAAACTCTTACTTATCAAAACTTGCTACAACAGGCCCTGTATCTTACAGGACTGTGCATATTTTAGGCTTGTTGCTCTGTCATTTTCAATTCACCTTTCATTTATTTTTATTCACCCCATTCTTATCACTGCCTCCAATAAAGGCTGTAGCAGGCACTAGAATTATCCTAACAGTGTACGTGACCACTAACTCACTCTATACACTACACTTATGTCACATTGACATCACATTAGTTCATCACTTCATGAGTCCACTGTTTGACCATCACTTGGTCAAACTTACGCCCAGTCGACACGAATCCCGAGGTCACTGCTTAACGCTCAAATTTTTGGGATATTACATTCATGGCTTCCAACAACAATTTGTTACAACCTCAACTCCCTCAATTTAACGGGAAAAATTACATCCAATAGAGCATCCAAATCAAAGTATTATATGGATCCCTAGTTCTATGGGATATAGTTGAAACCGATTATGTTGAACTACAAGATCAGATGACACTCTTTACATAACAACTCAATGAGTTGAAGGAGAATCGTAAGGACAAAAAAATATTATTTTTCATCTATCAAGCGGTGGATGAAGTCATCTTTGAGCGAATGTCATATGTGACGACGACAAAACAAGCATGGGACACTCTTTATACATCCTATAAATGTGAAGATAAAGTTAAATGGCACATCTTCAAACTCTTCGAACTGAGTTTGATACTTTAAGGATGAAAGATTCCGAGATGGATGAAGAATATTTCAATTGTGTATTTGCTCTTGTAAATCAACTGAGAGTGAATGGCGAAATACTTGAAGAAGAAAAAAGATTGTAGGAAAGTCTTTAGATGCTTGACTCACAAATTCAAGTATATTGTGGTTGTAATTGAAGAATTTAAAGATTTATCTACATTATTTATTGAGAGTTTATTGGGATCTCTTTAATCCCATGAACTTCGCATAAAGCAATTTGATTCTTCTCCTCCAGGGCAAGTTTTTCAAACTCAAGTTTCCTTCAAGGAAAGTTCTAGAGGTGGAAGAGGCAGGTATTTTAATTGCAGACGAGGAATGCAAAACGGAGAAAGAAATAAAGCAAATGAAAGAGATGAGAATGAGTCATCTATTTCATCAAGAGGAAGAGGAAGAGACCACTCTTCTCTTTCTAATGTTCAATGTTACCACTGTAAAAAATATGAGCACACCATCAAGTTCTGCAAAAAATGATTGGCGAAAGAAAGCAAAAAAAGATACATTTTATGCGCAAAAATAAGGAAAGTAAGGAAGATGATACTCTCTTTCTTGCTTGTAATGTTCAAGAAGTTGCACTCAATGAGGATTGGTATCTTGATAGTAGTTGTATTAACCACATTATGAGAAACACACGCGAATTTGTTACTTTGAATGAATCTATTCAAAATAAAGTACAAACCGGAAATGATAAAAGACTTTCCGTTAAGGGAAGTGGTGATATTCTTGTCAAGATATGAAAGGTGTCAAACGTATACCTAATTTTATGTTTCAAGACTCAAACATAATCTTCTTAGTGTTTGACAACTTCTATTGAAAGGTCATAATGGTCATTTCAAGGAAGCGATATGTGAAATCAAGGACAAGAATAATGTTCTTCCCGTAAAGGTGGTGATGACATCTAACAAGATGTCTCCTGATGAGTAGTGAAATTTTACCCCTAAATACCTACATTTGGCTATCTGATGAAGGCTATCTGATGAGAATTACTAGATTTAAAGTGTTTCAGGTAAATACAAGCCAAGCGCAGAAAACAGCCCAAGAATTCTGAAAATAATATCAAAACACTGCAACTTTGGGTCATCGAGAATTTGGTGCTACTTGCAGCTCAATTTGGACCTTCAATACGGCCGAATTATGAAATTGCTAAAACACAAACATTGTAGAGTTTTCTGTCAGCTTTCCAACGCCGTAAGAATCATATTAATTCGAGTTCGGAGTAGAAAGATATGGTTGAAATACCGAAATAGTGTCTGATGCAAAGTTTGGCGGGAATTCACGAAAATATGGGAGGTCGATGCATCGACCCTTTTGCTCGATTAATCGAGGGGCAACAGTAATCTGACATGGAATTGACTCTCTAAAAGCATATTTTTAGGGATTTTTGGTGGGTCGATTAATCGACCCTAACTTTTCGCGCCAGGGAACTTCTGTGACTTGGCTATTATTTAAAGTCAAATCAAACACTTCGAGAGACAATTTTTGAGGATTATTATTCATTATTATTATTTTTAGTTTTAGACTCCTTTGGGCATCTTTTCAAGGGTCTTCTTTTCTCCTTCTTCTAGGGTTTCATCTGGGTAGATTGTACCTAAGATTTGCATTGTTTTTCCTTTACGTTCATGAAAGCATAGATTGTATTTAGGAAAAGGCATTATAAACAAAGATCTTTTGGAAGAAATGAAAAGTGAAATGACTTTGAATGAACAAAGAGATCATACACCAAAGATGAGCGGCTAAATCAGTTGATCGGGGAAGATGCGATCCCCAGATAAGTAGCAATTTTTTATGATTAATACCGCAGTCTATTATTATTATCATGGAATCGTTTTGCTAAAAGTTTGTATTACTGAAAATATATTGAATGCTTGTTATGACCGTTGATTGCGCGTATCAACGGTTATAATCGTTGGATCTGGACCTGCAGACTGATCTAGGCTGCAGAGCGATTATGTACTTACTGTTATGATCTAAACATCATGAGATACGTTATGCTTCTTACATGACTCATACCGCAATGATAGGCTGAGTCATTATTTTTATATAGGGTATGCCGGATTGATAATCATATTTTATTACGAATCATCTCTATAGACGAATGATGGTGTGAATGATGCTATAATAAAACTGTGGGTTTTAATGATAGAGAAGGGGTACTAATCTGGGGTAGCATATTCCTTGATCATATTTAAATATTGTTCTTAGATTCATCAGTAATTAGTTGTTTAGATTAATTTATTTCTCTTGCATTTAGAAAAAGTGTGATAAATTTTTGGTAAATTGAATCTGCCATTTGGTACTTCCTTAGGGGCGTTTTTAAATCTCTGAAAGAATTAATTAAAATTCACGTTTCCCTGTGGGTTCGACACCCTTGTTCTTGCCATACTACAATAGATCTTGTGCACTTGCAAGGGTAACATTTAAAATCGATCATCTCCCATAAAGTTTTAAAGTGAAGCACTTCCATGTTTGAGTACCATCATCAAAGATAGTTCATGGATATGGCATCTTCTCTACGGCCATGTGAGTTTTAGCATCATGTCTCTCATGTGCAAGATGCATATGGTACGAGGAATGCCAGCATCAATCATCAAGATCAAGTTTGTGAAGCTTGTGCACTCGGAAAGCATCAAAGGAATTATTTTTCGATTGGGAAAGCTTGGAGGGCATCAAACCATCTTGAGCTTGTTCATTCGGATTTATGTAGGCCTATGCACACAACTTCAATTGGAGGTAATTTGTACTTTCTCATCTTTGTCGATGATTATAGTAGAATGACATGTCTTTATTTTCTCAAAGAAAAATCATAGGTGTTTGCATACTTCAAATCTTTTAAGGCCATGGTGGAAAAGCAAAGTGATTTCATGTTGAAGACTTTGCATTCCAATCAAGGTAGTGAATATTTCTCTCATGAATTTGGTGATCTTCTAAAAAACATGTCATATGACATCAATTTACTACTTGCTACGCACCTCAACAAAACGGGGTGACAAAAAGGAAGAATTTGTCAATAATGGAATTGGCTAGAAGCATGTTAAAAGCAAAAGAGATGCCTAATATATTTTGGGCGGAAGCCGTTGCATGTGTCATCTATATTTTCAATCATGCCTCATCCAAAAGCATCCAAGGCATGACTCCTCAAGAAGCATGGAGTGAATATAAATCATGTGTTTCTCATTTGAGAGTATTTGGTAGCATTGCCTACTCTCATGTGTCGGATGAGAGAAAAAGCATGTTAGATGCTTGTTGTAAAAATTAAGTTGTACTCGCAAGTGCACGAATCAGTTTACAGATAGTAGGTGCAAAGTACGAGATCATTCCCACTAGAATTGGTCAGAAAGTTAGAAAGGGAAATAACAACTAACCAAAAGAATCACCACAAATCTATCACAGTATTTACTAGTTTAAAGAGCCTGAGAGTTTGCTGGATGAGATAAATAATACCAATAAATTAGAATTTAAACAGATAATGAAATATAAGAATTGAGATACTAAATCCTCCTATCGTAGGTTTATCATTCATGCAATACAAATCTGTGATTAAGATATGAGATTCACAAAAGATGTCTATGTGCAAGCATGGGGCCCGAACACGCATGAGTTCTAAAGTGCAGATATGAGATCATTGAGATATATGATTAACATCCCATGAGTGTATGATTAACACTCACACCTCAAATAGCACTCAGAATTAAATCTCTGGATAAATTTCATACTATCAATCTAAGATCATAGAGATGTATGATTAACATCCCATAAATGTATGATTAGCACTCACACCTTAGATAGTAGTAAAATTTATCCTGAGATGACAAAGATTAGAATAGAATCACCATTACAAATTTGAGATCACAGGGCATGATTAGTTCCATATCTCCGATGACAAGAAGATTATATCCATACAAATAATAACATCAGAGCCCACGAAATGATCTAACATTTTCATCACATATTTATATTATTATGAATGAATACCTCGGATGGGGTTCATTAGACCCTCATCCTAAATGAAACTAACCACACATAATGGAAATGAACAATATGGTTGAAAAATAAATTGAAATAAATATTAAAATACTATGCAAAATGTTAACAAAATCACCAAAAGCTTTAATCTAATCTGGTACAATCCGTCTTCAAAGGTGCAAAAATTAAATTAGCCTAAATCCTTAAGCTAGAGAAAATGAATAACCAAACACGAACAGTTGGGACCCAATGCCCTAGAAACTAAAGCAGAAAGAAAAATGCAACGAGAGAAGATCCCCCCTAATTCCTCAGATTCTGCTTAAATATCTCTGGTTCAGAGGTTTTTGAAATTTGAACTTTGTCGATTGATCGACTTAAGTGGTCGATCATTCGACATATTTAAATTTGAATTTTGAATTTGAATCTTCTTTCCTTATGTCGATGCATCGACCTAAGAGGTTGATTGATCGACTATCCAAAATAGTTTAGCTCCAATATCTCCTCTGCTTCAGTGTTTCGGTGTTAGTTGACTTTGTATTCTTTTATGCTCCTTAGTGCATCCAATGATCAAATTTATCTGAAAATCATAAAACTTCACAAATCTCATTAGATAGCTTTCATCGGATGGCTAAATATAGGTCTTTAGGGGTGAAATATCATCATATTTCACTACTCATCACACCCCCAAACCTATACTTTACTAGTCCTCGAGCAAAGGAGAAAATAAGTAAACTGATAAATAAACTATCATCCTAAAGTAATCAATAAATGTCACTTTCATAGGGAGTACGATTGCATTTAGCGTATACAACAAGCCTTTAAACCACTAGGTGATCCCTAGTGAAAGGGTTTTATCTCTTGAGGGTTTCCAATGAAGTTACCCACAAACTTCAAGACATTTTTTATAATTGATTATCGTGAAATTTGTTAATTGTCTTTATAATGCAATTTCTTATTATTAAATACGCATGTCATGCCATTCTCATTGATAATTAGTTAAGTCAGTCCAATGCTTCGATTTACAGATAAAATTATCACCCATCCTTAGATGTGTCAAGTGTGATTATCAGGCCAAATTCTATTTATCTTAAAATTTATCTTATTTGTGAACCGTACAGATTTATGTTTTGACTCAAACCTCACAATAGGTGTACTCTCAAAATAGAAATACTCTGATGATGGGTAAATTTTCATACATATGTGAGAGATCAATACAAAGTGAATAAAAGATCTCACATGACAAAAGAAACACGATGTAATCAATGAATAAAAATGAATCTCATAGAAAGATACTTGTATTTTTTATATATGTCATATCAAGCACCATCGGTATTGTGTATTCACTCTCCACTTGACATTTACCAATACAAGATTGGATCATGAAGGTCTCTTGTAGGGTTGTAATGGGGCTCAGGTAAGAATAAGAAAGAAAGGGAAATTAGGATTCAAAATTTCTGAGAAATTAGAAAAGGAATTAACTTTTCTCCCCTTATTATTTTTTTCTTTTTTAATCTCTTGCTCTTATTTTTTTCTATTTTTTTTTTCAATGTTTCTCTATTTTTCTTAACTTTCTTTTCTCACGCTTATCTCCTCTTTTGAATTTCATTTTCTTAAAACACCTCATAGTTTTCTTTATTTTTCAAATTTTCTTTTCTTTTTCTCCCTCTTTTTCTTTTCTGTCATATACTCTTATCAAATGCCACTACTTGATATCTTTCACTCACTCTCTTTTCTTTCATTCTCATCCCCCATTCCTAATTTCTCATAAATAAGACGGGTAGAACTGAATTTTTTGGTGAATAGGTAAATGTTGACGTGGCTCTCAAAGAATGTATAAAGGCAAATTTTTCAATAGTCTCAAAGGGATACTAGAAGGATATATTTATATGAGGTGAAGCATTTTAAGTACAAGTAATCCGAAGGCGGCCTTCAATCATGTCCTCAAAAGATAGTAACCTTACATATTTGTCTTGAGCAACTATACAACACGTTCTAACACAATGATATGAATTTAATATAATGCAAAGTCACAAGTCAAAGCAAAATATATGAGATTATGCAAAACAATTCGTATTCAAAGAAAACTCCGAGTTTATCTAAGCACTCATCAAAGTCATGAAATTGGCTCTAAAGCTCACCGGGTTTAATCTCCACTAAGATCCTTCAATTCACAATTTTAGATAAATTTTCTGATTTTTAGATTTCCGAAATGAATTAAACATCATGACTTCTCGAGGTGGGTTCAAATTTACATGCTAATCCCCATATTGAATTTTTCTCTCATAATAGCAATGATCAAATATAGCGCTTAATATTTTTAAAGTCAGATTACCTAATTCAACAATTTAAAATTCCACAGATCAATTAGAAAATTCTTTGAAAAATCCGAAATGGACTTTAAAGTGCTCAATCGGTTGATAGAGGCATATAGCTCGATTGATCGACTAAATCAAATTTTTTTTTCTTTAAATAAAAATAAGAATAACACATTTACCACTCCCAAACCGAACCTGTGCAATGTCCCCATTGTACTAAAACTGAGGGATATCCCCAAACCTGTATCAAAATACTCATAGACCAAGAGGCAAAGAGGAGGTGAAAAACATCATTTAAAACAAAGAGAAATTCATTAATTAAACAGTGTTAATTACACTTATTGGAAAATATAAATTATTAAGTCGTAAATCTACCTAAACACTGAAATTATCCAAAGAAAAATATAAATCATGAAATAAAATAAAAGAAATCCTAAAACATCCTAAAGATTTTTCAACTTCTTCTTTAAACATTGACATCATTTCTCGACCCTAGCTTCGATTTTGAAAGAGCGAAATTCCACATTGCTTCGGTGATACGACTAGGATTCGAGGAATCCGGAGTGACATCAGGGGGAGGCGGAGTGGATGGGTCTACGATGCTACTTGTGGGCAGATCTTGATTTATAAGAGTCGGGTACAACTGGGCCCAAATTTCAGAAGGAATCATGTCGATGATCACTTGCGGGATTGATCTTGGAATGAACGCCGCTAATGGATTACGGTGTGGGGTTGGTGAAGGAGTGGTGGTGTGTTTGTGAATGATGATGAAGAGGTGTGCGATGGTGATTTGGCTCGTGGGGAAGGTGGATCCAGATTAATCATCTCGACATCATCCGGTATGATTTTCTTGCAATGGTTGGAACGATTAGTCTTTTTTCGCGTTGGTTCTTCCCAGCGGAGTAAACACTGGATCCAAGTCCACCATCTCTACATTGTTGAAATCCAATGGTACCGGTGATTTGTTACGTCGCACCCTTTTTCTAGTGGTCTCTTCCATCCTCTGTATGGTTGCACGAGTTCGCTAGCTTCTTCCAGCCATTGATGCTTGAGGAGAGTGGAGAAGATTGATTGATGATGACAAAGTTGTAAAACCCTCAGAGTGTTTGAAATAAATAGAGAAAGAGTTATAAAACATCTAAAAGAGTTCCACCAAGGAGAAAGAAGAGTCCTAAAACACTAAACTGCTAAATTCTTAAGATGTCGAAAGGATTTTATTATATATATATTTTTACGAAAATTGCTCAGTCGATTGATCGATAAAGGTAGCCCGATCAATCGGCTATCCAAGTCAACATGCATTTACTGTTTTTGACTTTCTAGACCTCGATTGATCGATAGTGTAGTTCGATTAATTGAGTGTCTCTAAAGTAAAATCCGAACAGAGAATGATTTTGCTCTATTTTCTAAATGTCGATTAATCGAGATATTGAGTCGATTAATCGACTGTTGAAATTTTTGCACAAAATATTGCTCGAAAATGGAAAGTTTCATTGATTTTTCTTTTATTTCATTACACAAACAAGTTCCTAATCCTACACAAACTCAAACTAAAAATCCTAAACCCAAACAAACTTAAAATTAAACATTCTAAAACTAAAAACTAAAACAAATATTGCAAAAAGAAATCCTAACTCTAATCATCTTCTTCTTCTTCTGCCTGTCGTACACAAGCCATCATCTCGTCATAGCCATCAGACCACAATTGTTGTCCCAGTTGATGCATGAAGGACCGATCGTAGCGGCTATGACGAAGATTTTGATTGTTCTACTACTGTTGCTCATTGATCAAGGAGTTAATCTGAACTTACATGATTTCGAGGGATACTCCCTCATTGCGGGCTTGTTCGAGCTCGTCAGGTTCTTCTTGATGCACACGACGGCGCTGGCATGTTGGTTGAGCAGGAGGAGGAGGTTGAGCGTCTTCATTTCCCAAAAGATGCATACTTCTCTTCCACTGCGTCAGCCCATAACAATAAAATTGAAGATCCCCAATATTATCATCTAGGTAGAAGGGAAAACCTAGATGATGTAAGAGTTGCATCACCAAAAAGGGAAAGTATATAAGTGTGACATCTCTAGCGGGAGGATTGACAATTTCATCATGACATCGCCATATCAAATCATCTAAAAATCATGGCACATTGATCCACAAATTTGTATATCCACCATACAAGGCTTTCACCCGAGGTCCAGTTTGTTCTGACACATGACCTTTGGGGCAAAGATTCGAGCAAACGACAATATCCCAGAATAACATGTCGCGCGAAAGAGCCGATCGTTTGGTAGCATTTCCTGATGCACATATGTCATTACACATATCATCAATCATTGGTCTTTGGTCAACATCAAGTTCTTCCCCAAGAGGGTGGTCCTGTGGACGCTCTGCAGAAATGTTAAAAACGTTAGCGATCGTGAACGACTTCAATCGGATCTTCAATCCTCAAGCTATTCTTCAATACTTTTTCTCTCAAAGTATTCTCTTAGTTTTCTCACATGAAAACTTTCACCAAGCTCTCTCTCTCTAGATCCCTAGAGAAAAGCCTTCTACCAATAGTCTCCAAGCTCCCTTTTTGGAAACGTAACTCTCCAATCTCCTAAGAGTTGCAAGTATTCAAAACACTTCCAAAATAGTCTCCTAATCACTTAGGAAACCTTAGCTAAATTGAATTTCCTGAAAATAGTCAATTATTCAAAACTTGCGAATCGATATCCCCACAACAGTCAATTGATTGACATCCCAACCTCAATCGATTGACACTGGTCAACAGTCAATCTGCGGATCTATATCCGCTCATCAGTCAAACGATTGACTTCCCAACCTCAATCAATTGACACCGGTAGTTGACTTCTCAAACTCAATCGATTGATTTTCTCAACTCAATCGATTAATACCGGTGGTTGGGATTAAACCTTATTCAACACCATGTGGAGTCATTTCCGTTTTGATGGTGTACCATTGCTTTAAAAGATTGGGACGAAAAACATTCATCATTTTCTAATTCAAAGTGGTCAAATGCCATCTAAATTTAATGGTTTATCTAATACTAACTCATTCTGGTATAGATGATACGAAGACAACAATAGAGTTAAAGAGGAGGTCTCGCTCAACCAGAGCAAAGCCAAACGTGCCACTACGGCCTGAAAGCTTGCTCTTCCTCCCACTTCTTTGACTTTCTCTTTGCTCTTGCCGCCATCATAGTTACCAAATTCTTTGAACTTTTTGGACAAATTACTATTAGATCACGACTTAAACTTCAAATGAATTTTTTCACGATTTAATTACGACTAATTGAAAAAGTCAACTTATTTAATTTTTTTATGGTAAAATTTGCATTTTAATTGAGACTAAATGGATTAAAACACATTTTTTCAGTTACTCATTTAGGAAAAAGGAACTTTGCAATGGCTGCTTTCTCAATTTATTGTCTGAGTATATACTAAAACCCCCTGTTCTTGGTTTTTATAAAATTAAGTTAAAATAAGATAACAAACATAGGGAACCTTCTTTTGTCAACAACTTACTTTTCTTCATATGGGAATCCCACATTAATAAAGGTGACTTTGGGTTTTACAATTTTAAAACTCTATATTAAAATTCATTCTCATCTACTATTTTTAATATTTTTCTAAACTTTTAATTACTTCACTTTTTTCCTGACTGTTATGATTTTTCCTTATTTTTTGTGAATTGTTCCCTTGTCAAGGAGTTCCTGAACTCAATTTGGTGACACTGTCAAATACAACTACTGTGATTCTATTAAGACCACCATTAAATCTTCTATAAAATGTAGTATTTGTCATATCCTATGGGGATAATTCTATTACCCATAAATATAATTTTTAAATAAGTTTACTTGTCTATTTTAGTAAATATTAGTTATAAATACAATTAAGAAAAGGATGAGTTAAAATAGAACTGTTTAAGGATTCAATAGTACAAGAAAGACAGGTACCATCTTCTGAATGAAGCATTGCAGAGACTTTTTTTTTTCTGATGTTAGCATTTCTCACTGTTATGTAGAAAAGTGGCACACGTTCTTAGTTCAAGGTCTCATAGGTGTCTAAGGGTGGCAATGGGTTGGGTAACCCGGCCCAATTTAAGGAGGTTGGGCTTCACAGACAGCCCGCGAGCCAAGCTTGCTAAAATTTTAAGCCGGGGTTGGGCTTAAGCCCTTATTCCCTTTGGGCTCTCATATATTATATACTTTAGCTTTACTTGTAAAATAAATTATTATAATAAAATAAAACTCCTAAATAGATTCTCTATTTTTAAACTCTAGACTTATTTCAAAAATAAATTTTAACTTTTTATTAGATATTTGAATTATATTAGTTTATTTTATTTTGGTGTATGTAGGCTAATTTATGTAAATCAATAAGTAATTTATTAATAAACAAACCAGGTCAGGCTGGGCTTGGGCTTTGAAAGTTTACAGGATTGGGCTTAGGATCACAAGTCCACAGCGGGCTTGGGCTAAGTTAAAATGTTTAAGGCCCGGCTTGGATTTAGCCTGGCCAGGCCCAAGCCAGGCACATTGCACCCCTATAGGTGCCTAGTATGACAATTGGGCTCGACCATCTGGAACAGTGCCCCCAATGCCAGTATGCACCGAGAAAAATTTAAATGTACAAGGCTGTGCTTGGTATAGCTCTCTGCCAGAGCAGGGTTTACCTGCTTTAGCAGGTCCCCCTTCTCCTTGCTAATTCTCTGCATAACAGAATTTACATCCTCCAGCAGTTCTCCCCTACTCTATGCTCACTTCTTGTCAAAGCAAATTTTATATGTTCTAAAAAGGAGTTAGCAAAGAGCAGGGAGATAGCTTCTAGAGCAGGTAAATTCTACTTTGCAAGGAGTTAGCAAGGAGAAGAGGGTCTGCTAAAGCAGGTATATTCGACTCTGGTAGGATGCTAACCAAGAGTTATGCCAAATGCAGCTTAAGTTATTGTGATGAAGCATTTTGCATTTAAACACTATTTTGATTTTTAAATGGTCTTACGCTTTTATTCTTACAAATGTAAGAATTGAGCAATCCAAGCCATCAAAAGTGAAAATAAAAAATAAAAAAAAATCATCATAGTGGTAGCTCATGGAATTGAAATCAGCCCATGAATCACACTCACGGGGTCATTAGAACCATCCAATCTTTGTGCTCTAATATGGATAGTTGTGCATATTTTTTTATAGTTAATATTAAAGTATACTAATCGGATGATTCCAATCTCCTGATAGGTGTGACTCTTCGGCGAAGACATGCTAATAATAGACTATCACTTAGGGCTATTTAGATTGATCACGGATTTGTGCCGTAGGGAATAACAGTATACTATAATGGTCTATGATCAAAAGCCTACTTTTTAACGGTATAAGATCATTTAAACTCTTTTTTTATTTTTTTGTTCTTTTCTCTCAGGGAGAGCCGTTACCATTTTCTTATGCTGATTTTATAATTTCGGCCTGTTGACTCATTTGTCAATGAAAAAGAGAGATCATTTTAGGTGCTCGGACCTGAGAACTAAGAATGGTGTTCAGGCCATCTATATGGCTACATCATCTCTATGTGCCAATCTGGATTGGCTGTGATGAAGCCCCACCATGTGGATTGGTCACAACTCACAACCATGTTTCAAATACCTGTATGGGCCTCCAGATCGGTCAGCCCAAAACCGATCCAAATCGGGATCAATGGATCGGATAGGCCATTCTTAAGCAAAAGTTTTTTAGTTTAAACATTTTTTTTAAATTATTAATTTTTTTTTTAAAAATTTAAAAGGAATTGCATGGTACCACTAAGTTTAGATGATATTTGTTTGCTTTGACTAAAATAATCGAGATGGCTTTTCATCCCAATCTTTGACGTCAAAGATCTTTAGATCATAATGCCAAAGATCTTTAGAATTAATAAACAAGAAAAAGAAGATTCTCAAAAAATATGGAACAATTAGAGTAGCTAGAAAAAAGTACTAATAAAATAGAAAAAAATTCAAAAAATAAGATCTAAGAGGATGTGAAGATTTAAGCCTGCATATTTTAATTTTAAAACTTATTATTATTATTATTATTATTTTATAATTTAGGGTATCCCAAGCTTACACTTGGACTAAGCTCTAAGGGATGTCCTCGCCCCTACCATGTCATAATTATTTCACACCTGAAGGGGCATCCTTCAGAAGAGGAGTTGGTATTCGAACTCACGACCTGTGGGTGGGTTGGGCTGTCTATGCCAAATGTACCCTTCTCTCTAATCGTCATTTTATTACGGATGGATGGAAGGTCAATTTGGTAATTGTGAATAGATACTAAACCAAATCCATGGCTTGAGCCTTTAGCATGCACAATGGAAGGTGAACAATATTGCAACCTCAAGGTCTCAAGTTTGAGCTTACCTATGATAAAAAAAACAAATCTTTTCTTATAAATACCTAATGTGTAATGTCAAGACTCCAAATAAAACCCTCAAATAGGTATTATATATATATATATATATATATATATATATATAAGAATTAAAAAATTGATAATGTTACAAAGCCCGGCCCTAACCCACTAAGGCTAAGGCCAACCATGTTAAAGCCCACTAATGGTAGGGCCGGGCCATTTTAAGTCTTGCCTAGGGGCTAGGGCTAGGGCCAGGGTTATGCAAATGCTTGGCTCTTTGACAGCCTTAACCGTAGCCCTAGAGATCACGCTCATTTGAATATTTGAACCATCTGATGTGCACTCTAGTTTCGGCTGTTGTGCAAATTTTTTTTGCAGCAGTATAGTTGATATTAAAGAGAATTGATGGAATGGTTCCATAGCTTTTATTGGCTTTAGATCTTTGGTTATGACGCGTCAATGGTGGACCCGTTTAGTTGGATTACTTGGATTGATCAAAGATGTGAGTCATATATCATAAAAGTGGGCTCCAACCGCCATTAATAAAATTAGATAAAAATAGCCAAAAAAATGAAATAATTGGTAATTGAAATAAAAGTGGTTTATTAAAACACATCATTTTTATGGAGTCCGCGGATTTGGCAACTATGATGAGATGCCAGAATTGGTCACGTGCTTGTATAGATTGATCTGAAGGCCGTCCTTAGTGCACAGCTCAGTCCACCTAGCACCAACTCAAAAAGAAAGCACACTCATTCAAACACATCTTTATCAAAAGATGCTACACTCAATCTGAACTGAATTGCAGGTTTTGTTATAGGGGCCCTCTGAAGAGCTTAAAGAACTCAGAATGCCAGATTTTGGGTCTATCTTATTCATACCAATTCAAGGAAAGATAGAGGGGTTTTCTCATTCCCAAAAGCATGGTAGGAGCTTACTATTTGGAGTATAAATATAATTATTATATTGTAAAGATAAATAAATTCAAAGTCGCTAGTAATCGATCATATTGATATTGAAAGGGAGCTGCTTCCCTTTCTTTTTCAGAGATTCTTTTTTGTTTCGCACGGCTAACAATGGTCACTCTAAGACTAAGAGTTGATTAAAAAATTAACAAAAAATCGGTGGAGCAATAGCTAAACTGATATCTTCTTCCCTTGTGGAAGTAATCGGTCTTGGGTTCTAATCCCCAGGCCTGCTCTTGCCATTTGTATGAGTCTTTTCCCAATATGTTGCATCAAAAACAGTTCTCTCTCCGTGCAAGTTTGCACAAGTACTACATCTTGGCTGTCTATGTCGTATGGCGTTCCTCAAAAAAACAAATGCTAACAAAAACTTTTCAGATAATTAGTTCGTATTAAACTTAAGGTTTGTAATAGTTCTACACTTATTGACGGACTTAACTTTTCGGAAGATCAAATACCCTTATCGGGTTTATCGGTATTGGGAAGTAATTGTAGGACATCTGAATAGTTAGCACAACAAATGGGTCAGTTCGGGTTCGGGCCAGGTTAGGGTCAACCCAATCATGGTCACCTTCAATGCAAACCCGGCCATCCTGGCATGACCTAATTGGCAAAACTTGGGCAGTCGGGTTGGGAAGGGATAGGTTGAGTTGGGCCGGGCCAATGATCCCTCGTGTAAAAGATTGGGACAAGAAACGATATCCATCATCTAATTCAAAGCAATCAATGATTTTTGGGTAAGTGTTCGCCAAGATTTCGTTGGTGTTGATAAAGCTACCCTTAGTAATAGTGTAACCAAGATTCTTTATTACTTTGTGATTTTTTATTTGTTATTTGTTATCATAGTGACAAATTTCACCGAAATTCGGTGAAATTTCATGAAATGACGGTCAAACATTAAATATATATTTTTTTATATTTTTAATTCCCAAAACTTTCTCGAAATTACTTTGAAAGGTATTGAAATTAATTCAAAATGTACCAAAAAATTCCTCAAAACGAAATTTGTCACTATATTTGTTATTGATAATATAATTATATATTATATTACCTGAGGAACCAATTACGTAAGACAAACGCCCAGTGAGATACTCTGCAGTGTGCACCCAAAAGTGAGCAGAAGATGGAGATCCAGACAAGAAGTCCAAGGCCTAAACGAGACTACACAGCTTACAATACAACGCACATTATTACTTTAAAATGTCCGGAGGCTAGGTATGCCACAAAATGTGTGGAGGCTTGATATTTGGTTTATATATATATATATAGAAAATGGATCTCTAGGACGCGATTAGCGGAACAAAAATGGTGCATTGAATTTTTTTCAATTTTGACCTAATATTCAACAGTAGAAAAATATCATTTTCTAAGATCGACCTTAGGCAACTTGTCATGGCACTCAATCATTCAATTGGGTGCTACATGCCGCCCAGTTGGCCACATCATAGGGCTCAACCCACTTTTCCATAAAAGCTCACAATCTCAGTGTGGCTATACAAAACAAGTGAGAAATACAGCCCCCACTCGGGCTGTCTTAATCTGGCACGAAATCTAAAACTTCTAGATGCCATTAGTCTCAGTCCAGTTGTCCATCTCCTTAATAAAAGATATTCGGCTGGGTTGTGACGTGGAGTGGAAAAAGACATGTTCTAATATCATGATTAATTTAGATATCCATCTCAAAACCAATTAGTTATGAGTGGAGAGGCACAATATCTTATAAGAGGAGAATGAGGTTATGATTGTTCAATGTGGGACTAAACTCAACACAGCCATCAATCGACGATCTTTTCTATATGTTAGATTTGCATTTGGGAATCACTTTTATGGTTTTTAAGGCGCTTTTTTGGTATTATGACATTTTTATAATTTAGCATTTAAGATTTATTTTAATATTTACGGTAAGTTTTCTTTCTTGCATCTTAGTTGTCCTTGTTGTTGATCAAATTTAAACTTTTAGATGAGAATTTTTTATTTTTTATTTTATGACAGCGTGTCTTAACCTTGCGCTTGTAACAATTCTTAGAGGTTTTCCATCACCCCATCATGTCACGAATATTTCACTGCCTTACACGAGAACTTTCAAATGAGAATTGTAATCAACTTTTTTTTTTAAATTAAATTTTAATAAAAAAATTTATGGTCATTCTTTTTCACTCATTTTTTTTATGATTTATCTTTCGTCGAAAGTCTTTTTTTTTTTTTTTTGATAATTCAGACCTAAATTCATTAAAAAATAGCAACCAAGCTATTTTTTTTTTTTAAAGTCTTAGACTATCTTAATTAAAAAGATGACTACGGAAAAGAGCTCCATAAAAGGATTAATAATAAATCTACCTTTTCAAATCACAAACCTGCTTTCTTCTATCTTAATTAAATATTTCATTGTTTTAAACTCTACACAATCCAAGGATGCAAAGAGATGATGAAGTCATCTTTTTCACATATCTCTAGGCAAATAAGGGTTTATTCCATTTGTGAATTAAGCATGATTCTAAGGCAAAGGATGAATGATAGTCTCACATTGCCTGTGGGCCGAAAGCCTTGAGCTATATATAATCTAGGCAATCCTCACCTTATAAATTGATTTTGTGAGGTTGAGTTAAACCCATGAACTTCTACAAAGGAGAATTGAATTGCGAAAAAAAAAAAAGAAAAAAATTGATTCTCCTTTAAAAAATACTTTTGACATCGTTCACTTAAGTTGTAGAGTACTATAAACTTCACTTAGCTAAATTGTACGTCCGTTAGAGGATCTATACCATCCAATCTGAGCACTTTAATGTGGTCTATAGCTTGATATTAGAACATGTGATGTTCCTCCACTTGGACAACTTGGGTTGGTAAAAAACATATGTCATGGTGCACTACATTTGTCATGATGGGGTTTTATCCATAAGACCACCCATTGTGCTTAAGATAAAACCCTCATCTTTGACTTATAAGCCATGTGATGCAACCTAGTAAACTGTTTTTATTAATATAAGTTGTTTAAATGACAAAACATTTATGCATCCTACCATTGAACCCTTGTAAACTATTTAAAACTTACATTAAATATGAATTATTGTGTATATTAAACAATTTAAACTTCATAGATCAAATGATTAAACCCTCTAATGAGGGTATGTTTTCGATTGAGAGATCTTCAGATGATGTTTATCCACTTGGATAATTTGGATTAGTTGAAAATATTGGTTATGTAGCCCAAAAATAATGGGATAGTGAGCATTTTATCTTAGGCCTAATGTGAGCACCCATAAATCTTATATTTATTGATATAGGTGGCACTCCGGTCATTAACCTTTAACAAAATGAATATTTGCATGTGACCGTCTCTTTATAAAGGACAGTGTTATATGGAGGATAGGTTTTAGGCAGATAGAGTGCAAGCGGCTGATGTGACACGACACATTGGCAACAAGTGTGGTGGGACTTAATTATTACAGGTCGGTGTAATCAATCACGTCGCATCACATCAGCCACCTGCACTTTGTCATCAACATTAAGTCGGCCGTACATGAGTTTGAACATTCAAGTTATCAAGAAAATATTATATATATTGAATTAAAGCAGTCCCAAAAATACACCCATTGAGGATTTAAGTGTGCCTATCTATGCACTCTAAATGAGGTTATAGATATAAATTTTTTTACGATCGGAATTAAAGTGCACCAATTAAATGGCTGAAATCATCTAATAGACATGTTTTTTTAGTGGAGTACATGTCAATGATGAATTGCTAGTTCGAGGACTTTGATTGTGGTGAAAAATGTGGAGTTATTCACAATCATTGACTGTATTGAATCAGATGATGCAGATCATCTTTCGTTCCAATCTTCCAAATAATAGATCTTGAGATCATGGCATACCTATCAAACGGCCAGATCTTGATTCCACATGGCACGCATCCCCAAAAGTGATCATGATCATGGGAGTACCTATCAGATGATTACTTTTGAGGATGTCTCCCGTGGAATCAATATGTGACTCTCTGATAGGTGCGCCATGATCTGAAGATCTATTGTGTCGAAGATTAAGACGAAAAACGATCTTCATGGTCTGATTCGATTTTTTGTGGTGAAAAACCATGTGTTCTTCACAGGTTTATCGGGTGCAAATAACCCCACCATCGCACACTCCTAAATTAAATCAAGAAGTTCCTCAACCATAAGATTAAAAAGATCAATGATCACATGGAATCAAAAGTCTTATCCTGTAGTTGAAGTAGATCCGAGGAGAAAGAATATAAGCATAGGATTCCAAAGAACTTTATCTTTACAGGAGCCTCTTTTCAGAAAAAGAAAAGAGAGGTGAAGGTTTCAGTAAAAGGTGGCTCATTAATCAAAATGAGCGCCCACACGAGTCTATGAATCACAAGCTCCAAACAAATAAAGGGCTAAATGGAATAATATATAGAAAGACAAATGGCCTACCCTTCACACGTGGGACCTCTCTCCCTTTGCCCTTTCGGCATTGAATCGATAAATCGCCTACCCTTTATTTATAAACACTGAAAACTAGCTTTTTATAATTGATAAAAGAATAATAAAAGAGTAAAAGGACGAGTACCTTTAAATTCACCCACGTAATTTTTGAGTTCACCCACATTGAAACACATTGACATGGTAGAATGAGATGATGGAGATTGGGTATCCTCTCAATCTTTCACATGATGGATCTTGAGAGCATGGGGCTATCATCAAACGGTCAGTGTATCATCAAACGATCTTGAGAGCATAGAAAAGTTACTTTAACATTATGTGCATGCTCAAAATTGATTTTAAGGTTATTTTTTTGGGTGTGTACCACCACATGAAATAAAAAATCGATCGTCTGATGGTACGACCATATTCTCAAGATCTATCATATGAAAGATTGGGACGATATACAATCTCCATCGTTCGATTTAATATAATCAACGTGTTTCAGCGTGGGTAAACTCAAAGATTCTGTGGGTGAATTTAAGGTACTCTAAAAGGAAAGGAAGGAACACTAAAAAAAAAGTTACAAATAATTCTTTTTTTCTTGGATTTGTTTTTACAACCAAAACCGTTGTTTCGGGCAAAATGCACTTTCTCTTTAATAGTATGTTTTGTTTTCCTTCTTTGTTTTGGTCGGTTTTTACTAATGTAGTTTTTTCAAATCATGTCTCTCCTTTAAGCAACTAAGTTAATGAAGTCGCAGCTACTTAACAGCTATGTCAAATATATATATATATAGAGAGAGAGAGAAAAGGTATATGGGTTGGAGTGCATGGATATACTATGCACTTGAATCCTACATTATGTCACACGGCACATGATTTGAAAATAACATTCCTCCCGGGATCATGTGTCACAATATGCATGTGATTTATTAAAAAAATTAAAAATTAATTTTTTTGTGGTCAAAGTTTATAGATTGCCCCATGGACTAATGGGACAATGGACAAATTAATTTAAAAAAAAAAATTTAATCTAATGTTTATCTTGTGATTAATCATAATTGAAAATTGGACTATCGATTATAGACAATTGCTTGTGTTTTTCATAAAAATAATATTTTAATTATTTTTTAGGTGATCTAGGTAATGCTCTCTTACTCCACTTGGCACCTTAGATGGCATCCCAAGATTCCAACAAGTGCACCTTGGTCCTCAGCCAATTAGATGTTATGTGGCACCAAACACATATTCACTATAAAATACAGTTCATCATTTTTTTTAGTGATTTATGTGAAGCTCTCTTGCTTCACATGGCTGATGTGTGAGTTTTTAGTTTTTTAGCTTTTTTTTTTGTTTCTTTAAATCTACTAGACACACAGCACCTAAATGACGTCCAAGCCAATCTAGATTTCAATGTGCGGTAATCCAACGGTTGATAATATTACCAATTTATATCCTATCTCTAAATCATCAGAGTTCTTGACAATCAAACTGCGCATCCAAACTCCGACTTCCCAACACATGAAGTTGGGTAAGAAGTGCTCATCATTGGTGAATCAATCTGCACCATCCGATATAATTATATAGAATGTATGTTATACCCAGTTACACACTCCTATGGGATGAGGCTAACCTGGGCCAATGGTTGAGGATGCATCATGCCTTCATCATGCATGAGTCAACCCTGCCTATGAGCCGTCCGGACTCCCCCCCTAGCTCTGGACAATTTTTATTCTTATATAGAAATAAGGGTAGCAATAGGCAAGGTAGCCAGACCCAGCCCAATTTTAAGCAGGGTTTGGGCTTGACCATAAAGCTTGTAGTAGGCTTCGGGCTAACTCATTAAACTTCATATTTAAACAGGTCGGGCTTGAGCTTAAGCTCATAATTAAGCCTTTCGGGCTCTCATATATGATAAGTATATTATGCGATCCAACAGTTTCATTTAGATTGAAGAGACATTTTTATGAGACACCGGTCAAACTTGTCATATTATATGGGGAGGAATTAATGTTGGCTATGAAAAAACAACAAGCAGATAAAGTGCATGTTATTGAGATATGTATGTTTGAGATGGATGTGTGAAGTAATAATAAATGATAAAATTAGAAGCGGCTATATAAAAACTTGAGACTGATTCCTCTAAAGAAAAAAATCATAGAAAATTGCTTGAGATGGTTTGGATATGTCTATTGAAGCCATGTGAAAACTATGAGGGAAGCAATGAAAAGAGACATGAAAGGTATCAAAGTCGTAAAGAGTTTAGCATTGATCATTGGTGACTGAAGAAAAAGAACTGATAAATTCGACCCAAATAGATGAGATAAGATTATGACGATGAATTGGTGATTAACTGCTTGTTTGATATTTATAATGTATAGATTTTATTTTTATAAATATACTACAGGTTTATAAATAAATTAGTTGGGCTTGGAATCATAAGCCCGCCGTGGGATGGGGTCCAGCATGAGCCAAGTTCAATCTGACAGGCCAGGTTTAGTTTTTCTTTAGCCGAGCATAAACTTAGCCTATTACCTCCCCTAGCCAAATAGTTAGCTCTTCTTGAGACTAGGGTTGTGCCTGACCCGCCCGATCGAAACCGAACAAAATTTCAAGTTTTGGTCGGTTTTAGTGTTTTCCAATTTGATTTCAGTTTGATTTTTTTTGGAAATCGGATTATACGTTCGGTTTCGAGTTTAGGGTTATTTTACCTGAAACCGAACCAAAAAGATAAGGGGTGAAAAGTGCAAACAAACAAAATTGGGTTGCAATTAAAAAAATTAATTTAAATATTAAACTTTAAAATTAAAACTTAATACCTTATATTGCGCTCCCACTTCCCAGCATCCCTTTATCCTTGCCGTAGTTGAGAATTATTTATTTATTTATTTATATGATGATGAATATTCAGGTTTAAAAGCCAAAAACCGACCAAACCGATTGGTAGCGGTTTCAGGTCAATTTAAAGAGATTGCGGGTCGGTTTCGATTCAGGCAAACTTGAAACCAACACATATCGGTTCGGTTTCGATTTAGCCTAAAACCGACCCGACACGATAACACCCTTACTTGAGACGATAATCCTTAAAACTTCCAACATCATAATACCTTAAGACACCCAGTAAGTGAAAATGCAAATACTCCATTTCTTCGAGTAGAAAGTTTTAAATTATTTGATGAGAAAAATGCATATAAAACAAGCTAAAAGGATACAATCCAGTACCCAACAAAGCTTGAATGATGAAACAAAAATTAAAAATAAAAGGCCAAAATATATTTGATAACTTTTTAGTCTTTTATTTTATATGCATCTTTTATAACCTAAAAAAATATAGTTATTTGTGAAAGGAACCTTTTGACCATGAGGTCTATACAAAACTTTTGTTTGTCCATGTTATGAATTGCAAATATTATCAAAAGTAGAAGAGCCCCTCTGCTGTCGGCATCTACACAAATTACACCATGTGGGTTTCTTCATTTTTGGCAAATCCAAGTAGTCCAACCAGGAAATCATGATTGGTACATGTCTCAGTCAGAGAGTCAAGCCTACAAGAGATTTTGAACCATCTAATCAAAGATATTTTAAACTGTTGGAAAATTTGGAAAAAAAATGGATTACTGTTGATATAGTGAATGGATCAGATGGTTCAAATCTAGCAATCATTGTGATCTTTATGCCTGTAGTAGTTTCCAACATGAGCTACCATCTTGATGAATTTTTTTTTATTTCTTTTTTGAGGTTGTCATATGGTATAGAAAGCCCAGATGTAGTGCCTGTGCAGATTTACACACATAGAGAATCCACGTGTCCACTTTGTAACAACACACTCGAAGGGGACCCGCACAAAGAGTGGGAACGAGCTGGGGATTAAAACCCAAGACCTACGCTTCCACAAGGGAAGAGGATACCAGTTGAGCTATCGCTCAACGTGCTTGATGAATTAGATCACTCAATAAACAAGTTTATGAAAATCTATCTCATGGCTAGATTGGAGACTGCAACATTCCTTATCACTTCCCCTCAAGCTCGGCCGGATCAGGTCATTGGCCCCGTGTGACCCATTAAGAAGAGAAGGGTGGCCCACATCCAAGCAATTTGGCCCACTTAGGTAGTAAAAATAAAAGCATTGGATGCATGGAGAGCTCGATACCAATATCACGAAATATAAAGGGCAACTATGTAAGTTATGGGCCACTTGGCCTAAAATTAGATCGATTGCGCCTAAATTTGCTATAGGGCTATTCTATTAACCTAACTAATCTCACAAGCGTATAACAAACAACCACAAATAGTACAAACACAAGATGTTTACTGTAGTAAAGCCCGATACTTGCGAAAAATCCACGGGCTTGTAGTCTAAGCAAACAAATTCACTATAAAACTAATGATTACAAAGAGTACGAGTGATATACCGACTATGCATAAACCCTTCCGTAATCCAACGAATCATTGCAACGATCCACCCAAACTCCTTTGGGCAACACAAGAACACCCATAATCCTTATGCAATAGATGAACACCCAAACCCTTGGGAAATAGATGGAAAGAAGATGCTGAAACCTTTTTCAAATGAAAGTTTAGTTGAAACCAAATTGGTTTCTTTTTTTTTGAAGAGAAGAAGATCAATAAGGGTTCATGGGAGCTTGAACTAAATTGGGTAGATAGGACAAATAAGCTCAAGTTCAAATCTCCAAAAGTTACCCTAAAAACCCATGAGAGAGTACTAAAGAACAGAAGAAAAGGAATTTGTAGTCGCGGTACGCCTCGGAACACATTCATGGTGCGCTGCGACCTGCGACTTGGTCAAGTTGCTCTATGCAAGCCTGACCCTTTTCAGATACTTGGAATCATCGGTTTCGGTCCAGACTGAAACGAAACCGAGAAACGAAGTTATCGGTTCATAATGTATGGGAATGAAGATTTCGATCAAAATTTCGGTTTCAGTCCTGCCCGAAACCAAAACGAAATCCGAAATTTTTATCCTTGCTTGGAATCATTTTTTAAAGCCTTTTAAAAACACATTTTTCGAGGATTTTAAAATACCCACAAGGGCAAAATGGATCATATATTCAGATCAATACCATTGAACAAACTCTTCTATCACCCATCAAATCCATCTGGCTAGGCACACTGTCTAAAGAGATATACACACATGTTTTATCATAAGATGTGACATCAAAATCTAACAGAGCCCAAAATCTGTAAAGGCGATACATGTTGTCCACATTAGTGGATAAATTGGATTATATCGGCCGATGTGAAACGAATATAATACCCAATATGGCATTTGGGCGATTTTTTATTATTATAAAAAAAATATACTTAATATTATAAAATATAAAAAACATATTTGGCTATCTGCCGGCTTAACTAATACGTACCCGTTACATCTAATACGTATTGGCTTGGAAGCTAGCCATACCCCGATATGTATCGGTTATTAAATCCTTGATTACTAAATAATGTTTCATTGAATCATAAACTTGTCTTGTGAAATCATTATATTCCACGGCGCTACTCATAAGCCAAACCCACTGAGTAATATCTAAAAACAAAGGATTAACTTAATTAAAATGACTTTCAATTCATAATTTAAAAAAATGTCTTTGAGCCCTACAAAGTTATGATAATTGTAATCCGCATTAGTTTTTAATCATTCTCATTAGCTTTTAATTAAAACTTATCCACCGCAGGTCCACCTGTCCTCTCTTACGGGGAGCTTGACAAATGGCAGTCACCCATTAGTTAAAAGAAGCCACGTAAGCCCCACCAGTCCACCACTGCACCAATCCTTTTGGGAACTTGTGTCAACTCCACTATACAGAGAGCGGTAGATTGCGCATGTGGGTGCAATGCGCACCCGTTGGCAGTAAGAAGGTAGCGTACCTCTATTTGCACCTACGGATTCTCGGAAAGCGTGACGTCTCATACCCCCTCTAAAATAATTGATACCTTCTAATTAAATGATGGAGATCATGTTTCACCCCGATCTTCCACACAATAGATCTTGAGATCATAGAATATCTATCAGACGGTCAATTATTTATTCCATGTGTCACAGTTCCCCAAAACATGTTCCTAAATTCATGTGTGAGCATAATACGTGTCATATGATTCAAGAGGCATTTTTTGGGGATCTGTAGCATATGGAATCTAAAACTGACCGTCTGATTGGTGGACCATGATATTAAGATATATTGTATGAGTGATTGGGGTGAAAAATGATTTCCATCATCTGATTAGAAAGAAGCAATGATTTTCAAGGGGTCTATGATGTGGGTGCATTCAGAGAACGCACAGGGCAAACAAAAGTACTTGACACACCTATTTGAGGTCGGCTTTGTCATTTTTTTTTCTCTCCAGGCCAAGCTTTCAATAACTTCCTAATCTTTTATGTCCCTTCTTAGGGCTCCCCTTTATTAGCCTTCCTCTTCCTTTTCTAAGATTTTAAACAACTTTTTTAAGGATAGCTCTATTAATCTTGATGGGCACTTACGCCGAAAACCATTAATTGCTTATCAAACGGTAGAGATCATTTTCACTCCAATCTTCCGCACAAGTGATCTTGACTTTTGAGATCATGAGCATATCATTAGACTGTGGGTGTTTAATTCCACATAGATTCCGAAAAAATGGCACTAAAAATATTTGGTACAAATCATACTCAAACATGATTTTAGGCCTTTTTAAGGATTTGTGTCACATGGGATAAAAAACATTGACTTCTTTATTAGGGAGATGAACAGTCTTAGCTAAAACATCACATCAAACACTTAGTGGATTATGGCATTGTAAATCTAAAATTCATAATCAGGGATTGAGGTGCTGGATGCACTAGATTTATGCTTCTTACAAAATATCAGTTGCATTCGTCAAACACATTTTTATTGGAGAGATGAAGGGTGTTAGATTCAAGAATATCCCTAAAGCGTCAATTTATGCTTCAAACGCTCTCGGTTTAGTGAAATATGACCGCCTTTTTAACATATTAAGTCATGACCCAATCATTTTTAGGTAATTTGGCACTACAAACTACAAAGTTTATATTACAAACCACGGTGTTAGGAAGTATGGTATCAAAAATCAGTCGTTACTCATCCGTATCGGTATCTCAACTTGATATTGGTATCCGCTAATTCAGGTTTGTATTGGCCGATAGCTCTATTTATTTTTATTTAAAAAAATAAAATTAGATCGGTACGTATCGGCCGAGTCATATTGGTCCTCCATGGACCGATATCCAAGTCTAATACCGATTTTGACACCTTGTTAGGAAGCACTCCTGCCCCAAAAACATATTGATTGAAAATTTTGAACCATGCAATCTACACACTGTAATATGGATGAATAGTTGTCTTTTTTTATTAAATTGTTGATATTAAAGTGCATTGGTTGGATGTTTATGCTCCTCACTATGATTTTTTGGCTGACATATGAGCCATTGATGAGCTGCTAAGTAGATTACTTAGATTGATCAAAGATGTGTGCCACGTCACATAAGCGTGGGCAGTCATAACCCCATTCAGCATACTCGATCTACAACCCTTTCGAGTGAGAGATGAAGGGTGATGGATTCACGAATATCCCTCAGCTTTGGGCACCTAAAGCTGTCAACAGGCTAGGTTTAAGCTATGATTTTAGTCGTCCCGATTATTTTCATCTGCAAATATTAAGCCCAAGCCTAGCCCAAATAGAAATTTAAGCTTGACTCACCCCGATAAAAAAAAAACTACAAAATCCGATCCACTTTATCATAATCGATTAGCTAATATGTTAGTTAACAATATTCTGAAACGCGGAAAAAATCATTGGTTTAGGTTATCAAATTACCCATCCGCTCTGAAAAAGATTCAACAAAAGCATAAACAAATCCACTATCTCTATTACTTCAATCAATGTTGGAGTAATAACTCTCAATATAGCATTAAAAGCAAGACATATGGGCGGATCCACCAATCAAATTCCCCTTTTGAAATAGGTTCAACATAAGGAAAACACTTGTCATTCGTTGGTTAATAGGGGCATCCCGAAAACGTCCGAGTCAAAATATAATTTTCAAATTAAGTTCTGAATTAGTGGAACCCCGGTCTTTTTGGGCTCGAGGGTTTTATTTAAGCCTCAAACATGATACGAATCAAGTTCAGGTGGGATTGGATTCAGACCCGCCCAATCTTTTCCCTTAATTTAATCAGGCTTGGTCGGACCTAGTTTTGACCGGCCTGATTATTTTTCGATTCAAAAATTAATTCCAAACCCAGTCCAGATAGAAGATCAATCTGGACTGGGGCTTTCTATTTTAGCTCAAACAAGGATGGATTTGGGCTCAGCCTGCCCCATTGACAGCTCTATTGGCACCTTTGTTTTGACAGGGGATTTAGGCATTTCATAAACTAAGGCCTCATTCAAGTGTTTTCTGGCTTTTCCTAGAAATGTTCTTAATATTGACAACTCAGATTCTTGCTGATTCTTAACAAACTCTGATTCATGTCTTTTCCCAGAACTATTCTTAAGTTGCCATGATTTCTAATTTTTTCCGAAAAAGCACATAATCCTATCGTTCTTAAATTCATCTCAAAAAAGCTTAGAATCGGTTGAAATGTTGGTTGTGTTATTGTCGTTGACATATTATTAATCATCGGTATACGAGTTGAACTCGAATTTAGCCCAAAATTTACGGGTTGTTAATCTATGTGAGGTAGAATATATTGGACGGTGGTGTTTAAATAATACGACTTGTAGAAGGACAATACCAAAAACCTTATATATATATATATAACAAATAAATATTATAAACTTATAAAAGTATTCGGGCTAAGAACATTAATACCAAAATAAGATATCTTTATATATAAAAAAGGTATGCATTCCAGTGGGTCAATGCAAAAAAATTAGTCTCAAGGCATAAATGGTGCAATAATACATAAGAAAATTTTTAATTTATTTTTTAATATGATACCTAATCGAGTTTGGGCAACTGGTCATCACACTCGATCTTTGGATTGGGTGCCACAAGGCGCCCAAGTGACTTATGAATAGCAACAAAACGCTACCTAATGTCCCAACCTCATCTATATAGAAGCTCAGGATGGGTTGGGTTGGGTTGGGTTGTTGGAATTCTAATTCAAACCTAGCCCGCTTGCCAGTACCAAATTTTTAGGACAAATTAACTACTTTTCAAGGTTGGGTTTGGCCGGGTTGCAAGCCAGCCCGACCCATTAAGATCCCTAAGCTCACACTTAATTGTATATCGTCAAATTATAATTGAAAATTTAACTATAGGAGTAATCCAAAATCGCCTTATAGATTTTACAGTATTAGATGCACAAAGACTGATCATCCGTATATGTAAGCAACAACGAATATTCAAGTATAAAAAAATATTTATTTGCAAGTAGCAAGTGACCGATTAAAAGAGAACTCTCTCTCCTCTATCGCTCTCTCTCGCGTGAGCTTGAGAGTAGAAAACATATCCAAATCTCAGTTCTAGTTTCTTCAATCTCTTGTTCAGGTATTTTCTCCTCATCAATGCAATCAAAATCATCGATTTCTTCAATTCGATAGCTGTTGGGAGTCACAAGCGGTGGAGATGGAATCGGGTGTTAGGCTTTGGGAGTAGTATAGTATGTTGAGGTCTGAATCCTAGCATTTCTGAATGTTTTGGGCGGAAATACAAACATCATTTTTTTCATAAAAGTGTTCTATTTCGTGCGGGGCCCACAAAATCTTGCGAACACAGGAATCACACCGAAACGTCATTCCCTACCCACCTTTGTGAGTGCGGACGCAGAATCCTGGTGATTATGGGCTCTCGAACGAGGCCTAAACTAAAGAGTTAAAAAGAGCAGCTATCAGCAAATGTTAGGAGTGTTTATTTTTTCAATGCTTTGACCAACTTTCAACAGCTACAAAGGAGAGAGTTCAGTGTTGCTCCAAAAATTATTATATATATATATATAATAATGTAGTGGAGAAGAAGGGGATGTGGGTTGAGTAGGGATTTGCACCACTAATTCAGCAAAAAAACAAAATTAAGGCGTATTTGTGGGATGACCACTTTTTGAAAAATCATAGGGACTTTTTCCTAGGGTTCCATTCACCTCGCTCTCATGGCTGATGCACCTTGTGGGGCACCCCTTCACAGACATCGATGACCCTGTTAAGATACTTCAACAATGTCCTCATACACACATTTATATAATGTACACTTCGGATTTAACAAAATATTCAACTTACTTATTTGTTCATATTAATTATTACACCTTACATTTACTTGCAACTTACAAGGTTGTCACTTGTCATTTACAACTTACAAGGTTGTCGCGCATGCTTTGAAAATGGAGTGCAATTTTGGTGAATATTAGAAAGTTGAGTTTGATTTGATTGCAATATAAGGGTACCTCTATTCGCGCCTACAGATAGCTCACAATCAAGAGGTCTATTTTTTATTACACTTGGCACAAATTCTAAAAAGGTGATCCTAAATTATATGACATATAGCATGGTCACACGTGATTTAGGGCTTTTTTTGAGATTTGTGGCACGTGAAATAAAAATAGGAAAGTCTTATGATAAGCTTATGATTCGCCGGATTCCAAGCAATCAATGGTTTCGGGCATAGGTGCATTAAGTAATCCTACAAGCGCAAACAAAGGTACACATTGAGTGAGCGCTTTCAGTAATTACCCACTTAATGAAACCGCATGCTAGCGCGCCCCATGGACATCATTAAGTGGGCGCTTTCAACAAACAAGTGGACGCAAATAGAGATACCCTAAAACAGGAAGTGATTACTTGCATATGAGAATTTGGCCCTTCACATAGTTTAAAAGAAAATTTTTATTTTTTTGAGACATGCGTCATGTGAAATCACTATGTAAGCCGTATGATTTGAAGGTCATGATCTAAAGATCTTCGGTACAAAAGATTAACATGAAACACGAACTTTATTATATGAGTCAATATAGTAAAAGGCCATTATATGGTTAAACATTTGATTGTGTTGATTCATATAATAGAGATGGTGTTTTGTTCCATTCTTTTGCAATTTTGCATAGATATCTTTAAATCACGACCTTCAAATCGGAAGGCTTAGATAGTGTTTTCATATGGCACATGTCTCCAAAGGGAGCTACAACTTGCACACGAGGCTTGTACCATGGCACATGGGTTAAAGAGAGAGACATGATATTTTTGTGACCTATGTCACATGGAACACCATCTAAGTTGTTTGATCTAAAGGACACGCTATAAAAATCTCTTACGCCAATGATTGACACAAATTATAATTTCTATCATCTAATTCGGCACAACCAAAGCCTATCATTTGATTAAATGTTTGACCGTGTTACATTAGATGATAGAGATTATTGTCATGTCAATTTTTGGCACAAAAGATCTTTACATTATGGCCTTCAAATCAGACAATTTCGATGGTGTTCCATGTGGCATGGGTCCCAAAAATATGAAGTCTTTCTTTTTAACCAATGTGCCACGGTACACGTCTCGTGTGCATGTTGTAGCTCCCCTCCTTAAAATGCCTGGTTACCTTTGTTCACGCTCACGCATTCTTTGAAAGCGCCCACGTCCTAGACCCCTTGAAAGCCATTGATTGTTTCATATCTAATGTTGGAAATTGTATTTCACCTTGATCTTACATACAATCGATCTTGAGATCATGACACACCTTTCAGACGGTCAGTTATTGATTCCATGTGTCACGGATTCTCAACAAAAGTTCTTCAATTATATGACACACATCATGCTCAAACGTGATTTTTAGGGCATTGTTTGGGAATTTGTGACACATGAAATAAAAATTGACCGTCTGATAAGTGCTCTATCATCACAAGATCCGTGTTCTGGAGGATCGGGGTGAAAAATGATCTTCATCATCTTATCCGAAGCAATTAACGATTTTTAAGGGGTTTGGGACATGAGCGCTTTCAGGGAATGTATGGGTGCGAAGAAAGGTACCCTAAAATACCAAGTTTTTCTTTTAAACTATATGCAAGGGCTAACTCCTCCTGTGCAAGTAATGGCTCCCAAAAACAATCCTATGCGTGTTCTTCATTTGCTAGTCTTATCCAAGGTATCAAACTCAGTATCGATCCATGGAGGACTGATACGAATTCCGATACGACTCCGTAACTTCAAAAAAAAAAAATATTTCTCAAGTTAAATTGATACATATCAGCTGATACCGATATTGAGACTGAGTTGGAGGACTAATAAGTATCGAAACGGATTCGTATCTATTTGCCGAAAAATCAATATGTATCAGTATCTACCGTGGTCTTTGTCTTTGTAGGCTTTTCTTTGTTTTGTGGGTGATTCCCAAGTTTTCTATGGTGGCCACGTTTGAAACAATAGTTTCAAACACGCACTCGAAGCAATTAAAATAAATGGATGACTAGGCTTATTTATGGTAGTTTTGACTTTGGACTCTCTTCAGGTTTTCAAATAACTAGTCGTTTAGAGTTAGGTGGAGCAGGTCTTCTAGCCCGGGTAATATGCTTTTTGAAAAATTTCCCATTGCAAATTTATGGTATATATATGTTGTCAAAAAATTTGTATGGTATATATATTATGTAGGGTACTGTATTTGCAACCGAAGATTCAACTCTATAACTAATGGTTTCACTGTTAACACCGTTGACTGTTTTGGATTAGACGATGAAGATCAATTTTTATCCCAATCTTTGACAAAATAGATCTTGAGGTCATAGCCCACCTCTTAACGGTTAGATGTTGATTCCACTTGAAACACATCTCCAAAAAATGACTCAAGAACTTTTCTTAGGTATGCCTATGATCACAGTCACTATGGGATGCATAGCACTTGGAATCAACAATGTCTAATAGGTGGACCATGATCTTAAGATCCATTCACCGAAGATTGAGAATAAAAATGATCACCACCGTCTGATTCAAGAAACCATCAATTGTAGAGACCGAATCTTCAATTGCAAGCACCCCTCATACCAATCTGTGATTGGAATTCAACAAAAATTATGCAGAGAAATTCAACCCTCCGATCAAAGAATTTGTACATAATCGTTTACCTTAATTGGTGTGTACACTTGTTTAATCATCTATATGTCAGATGTTGATCAAATGGCCAAGATTATCTGCTTTCTTCGATCAATTAGATTAAAAATAACAAAAATAATAATAATACTATTCATCAAATTTTGGTGAATGTTTCACCCGACCCTTCTTTCGACGAATTTTGACAAAATTATAGTGAATTTTCAGGAAATTTGTCCCTATGTTTACTCAACATGGTGTTTTGCCACTTGGATAAGTCAAAGATGCATACTAGGTGGCATTAAAATTACTTTTAAATGGTTACCCTATTATAAATTGATGCATTGACACTATACCATATTTGAAAATTATAAACATAGAACATATTTGTTGACGACAAAATGCAGAGGGCGTGGTATGACGTAATTAGTTCCACCGACCTACATTAATTGAGCCTCACCGCACTTGCAGCCAATTGCATAGCGCCATATCAATCGCCTGCACTTTGTATGATAAAATTTGTCCTCTATATAACATTGTCCCTCCAGAGTTTGAGCTGGAATTAGGTACTTGTACTCGGTTACCCCTCGACTACGCACGTCATCAGACTACACGCGTCATCTTCTCTCTCTCACAGTCCACTTGGCATCCATCTCTACCCTCAATTCAAACCCAGTGGCAGTTCCGCAAATCCAAGCCACCCAATATCCATTTCAGTAAATCCACAACTCCACCATAAAACCCCCACACGCACAGGAGGAGCGTAGATATAATAGATTGAGATCACGACCTCGTAAAAGAATCTGAGTTAAAAATACAAGGAAAGAAAGCCAAGCCGCGCTCCTACAAAAGAGAAAAAAAAAAAGCAAATTTTTATTTATAACCCCACATTCATTCCTTCAATCTACACAGTAAAAGCTAGTCACGAAGCCAACGTCATGTCTCGTGAGAAATAGTAGGCTCCCACGCAGACCCTACGTTTTTTGTTGGCGCACCTCCAGCAGCTCCTCTTTTAATAATTGATATTTTTCTCCATGGGTTTCAGCGTTTTCAAACTCAATAACCTTGCCCGCTCAAACTCAAAACCCTAAAATACGATCTACGATCGTCGCACTACGGATCTGGAACTTTTTCTTGCGGAGTTGAAGGAATTATGGTGAATTAGCGAGGTCCGAGTGTGTTTCCGGTCTTTTTTAAGGGATTTTTTAGTGTGATCTAGAAATCGGTATTGATTTCGTAGATCTACAGTGGATCTACGGTTTCGGATGTGAATACGTAGGTTTTCGTGGCGGATCTTGTGAAATATGGATGAATCGGCTTCGTTTGTGACTGAATTATACAGATCGAATTCGAATTTACTGAGACTTGATTTTTTGCTTTATATTCCTATTTTGATCGTAAATTGGAGTTGAATGCAGTGTTCTTAAGTTGAAACTAGGGCGCGTAATCTATTGTGTTTATAAGAATCTACTGTGTTTCGAACTAAATGCCGTCGAAAAGCTGTAATCATTTTAGGCGCTTGGAGGTGCTGCTGCTTCTGCTCCGTCTGATCGAACAGTAACGGTGGGGAAAGCACTTAGATAAGTTCTTTCGGCTTATTTTTATAATAATAAAAAGAAAAGGTTGGGTGAAAGAAGAAAAGAAAGAAAATTCATCTTTCAATCAGAAAAGCTTTTGCTTTAACATGCCGGTTGATGTTGATAAAGGAGTTGAGAACGTAGAGAGAGAGAAAGAGAAATGGAACAAGCCATGAAACAAGTATATGAAGCTCCCAAGTTGGAGACCGCGAAGCAGCAACAGCAGCAGCAGAGAGATCGACACATCGTTACGTGGAAACCGGAAGAGGACGATCTGCTTCGCGAGCAGATTGCAGTAATCGGAACCGATCGGTAACGTGTTTTTTTTACCTCGCGATTGCATTCAGTAGTTAGATAGAGTAGAACTTATTAATGAATCAGTCAATAATAATAGTAATAGTAAATAATTATTTGAAAATTGATTTTGTTTTTCTTGTATAGATGGACGACGATTGCGGCTAAATTCAAGGATAAAACTAGCAGACAATGCAGGAGAAGGTTGATATAATTACTAGTTTACTACTTAGACGGATTAGTAAATGCTCTGTTTTTTATGCTCTTTGATCTGATGATAATATCATTTTGTTATTGCAGATGGTACACTTACTTGAATTCAGAATGCAAGAAAGGGGGGTGGTCGCCCGAGGAAGACATGATCTTATGTGAGGTACTAATTTTCTGATAATCAGAGGTTTATATATGCATTTGATTGAACAAAATGAACATTTTTTTGTGGTTTTCTTATGGTTTTAAATCTTGGTTTTTCGAGATGATGAAATGTGAAAACGAGACTATGTTAGCTTGTTTCAATCATGTCTGGAATCCGAAACGGGAATCCGAGACAGTTTGTTCATTAATAGGTAGTCTCTGTAATAGCTAAGGAGTTTGAGAGCTACTTTCTGTGTCTAAGTTTAAAAATAGGGATGAGTATCTTTTAGTTTGAAATCTGAATATAACATGGTACTTATGCTTTTGTGGATGAGATTTCCTCATTGAGGGTCTAGTTTAGTCTGTTTTTTTCATTTAATTTATAGCATCTTTTCTTGTTTATTGTCATTATCCTGAGTTTTCTATGGATGTCTATAGTTTTCTACAGTTTCTATCACTGTGTTAACTTTTGGGTTGTTGGGTAAAATGAATTTTTTTATAATCCTACAATAGTATCTCAGTTTATGGAAGTTTAGTGGTTGGAGTATATTCCTTTTCATTCTATTATTCTTCACAAAAACAAAGCCACTTTTGTAGATTGAAACCTACATCCGAGTTCTGTTGATGCAATAGCATTTTACTTCTATTCAATGTGGCTGTGTATAATCTAAATGTCCGAGGCTTTTGTGCAGGCTCAAAAGATTTTTGGCAACAGATGGACTGAAATCGCAAAGGTTGTTTCAGGCAGGTAACTTCCGCTGCTGAGGTTTACGGTATCCCTCTGTGCTTTTTATTTTTCTCGACAAACTGAAAAAAGATATTTACGTTGGCCTAGTCCAGATCAATGTTACCGAGTTCGCTTTGTTTGGATTCGGGTTCACGCAAACGCAGTTCGCTAGGGGGAGGATGAGTTTCAAATGAAAATATAATTATATCTAATGTCTTGTTAAATGAACAAAATCTTCAAGCTTGTTGGTTGGTACTTGGTACTTGGTAGTTCCTTTGAAAATGTTTTAAACCTGGATTCATGACACCTCAACTACACATTCCCTTTGGATAGCTTTATTTGTAGCTAACAGAACTTCAGGTGCAACCCACATATGGTTCTTGAAAGATTTGTGGATTGGAAGTAAAATAAGCCCTAGGATTACTTTATTTGCAACCTACAAAACTTCAGGCAACAATCAACCATTGGTGCATTAGAAGATGTGTAAGCTGCAAATAAAACCACCCTTTGCCTTTACATTATATTAAAATCTTTCATCTGGGCTAGTCAAACAAGACCGGACCAAACTGCAAACCGGTTTGCAGTTTGTTACCGTTTCTAACAAATTGGCTAATCCAGGTCCAGATAACATTAGATGATTATCAATTTTATAGACATAATATATACCCTTTTGTATCATAAATTGTGTATTTCTCTGTTAAAACAGAACGGATAATGCAGTGAAGAACCGCTTCTCTACCCTTTGCAAGAAACGAGCAAAACACGAAGCATTATCAAAAGAGAACAACATTGTATGCATCAACCAAAACAACAAGAGAGTTATATTTCAAAATGGATGCTTTACAGCCGGAACATCAGAAACAACTGCACCCTTTAAGAAGATCCGGTACACAAGAAGATTTATTATTTATCCATGCAATTACAGTAGAATCCATTCTCCTAAAAATTAATAGAGACCACCAATAATACTTTCTAAGTATATGGGTTATTGTAATTTAGGACCCATTTATCGGATCACACTGAAGGGAACTATAATACAAAAGAAAGATTGCTTGGTGAATGCGGACAGGAGAAACAGCAGCTAAGATCTCCTCTTGCTCAACTAGTTCAAAACTTCAACAATGTAGGCGACTTGCCACCACAGCATCAAGTACTAAATAATGGTAAGGCACGTTCACTTTGTGTACTTTTTCTCTGGGCTTTGTGAAAAGCCGGTCTTCTCTTTTTCTTGATTTACATCATAGCGGAAACATCAGAAACAAATTGTATGAGAGTGCCTTGATTTATTAGTTGTTGCCTATTAAACATTGTCTCTTGTTAAATTCTTTATGTGAATGTCTCATCTTAATCCAAATAAACAGTCACAGATAACAAGGTTCAAGGAACATTCATTAAAAGGGATGATCCGAAGATCACCGCTTTGATGCAACAAGCAGAACTACTCAGCTCACTCGCACGAAAAGTTAATATGGAGAACAATGACCAGAGTCTGGAAAATGCTTGGAAGGTGAGAATAAGGATCCATTTTAAGGTTATATTTTTTAAAAGAACTGTAAAATAAAGAACGCTACCTCTATTAGCGGTTACGCATTCACTGAAAGCGCCTACGTCCGAAACCCCTCCAAACCCATTGACTGCTTCGGATCAGATGATGGAGGTCGTTTTTCACCTTGATCTTTCACCCAATCAATCTTGAGACCATGAGTGTACCATCTGACAGTCAGTTTCGATTCCAAAGGCACGGGTACCCAAATAGTGGCCCTAAAATCATATTACATACATCACACTCAAACGTGATTTTAGGTCCTTTTTTGGGGGATATGTGACTCGTGAATCAAAAATGAACCGTCTGATGGTAATATCATGGTCTCCACATTCATTGTTGGCACGAATAAAGGTACCCAAGAAAGAAATAATAAATAAATGAAACGATAGAGCTAGAGTCTAGCACACTGTTTTAATCATATTAGATCCAACCACTCAGGAACTACAGGAATATTTAACCCGGACTGAAGAAGGCGATCTGTTGAAGTGCAAAATTGCTGAAATGGATTTTCTACTTGAAGACTTCAGGGACTTGGTAGAGGACCTAAAGAGCAGTAACACAGGAAGTCGGGCATCATGGAGGTAATAAAGACGTAGTAAACTATACTATACAACTTGGAGCTGGTTTTTCCCTGTGATTTGGCACGTAGTGATTGGTTAAACTTGTTCTGTTTAGGCAACCTGATTTACACGAAGAGTCACAAGGCAGTTCCGACTACAGCAGTGGATCAACCCACCAATTTCTTGCTGCAGGTGATAAAACAGAACGACACCAATCTGAGGAAAGTTCATTAAACTGCAATACCAATGATCAGAATCACACAAATCATAGAGAAGTGGAGATTGTCAGTGACTGCAGAAATGGGTTTTGCACTAACACACGCATTGGAGAAGGTAACATACCAAGGGAAAATCTTATGTTCCTGAACATGACCTTGAAAATGGATAGGTTCATGGTAGTATATCTTAGTCATTTAGGCTGTGTTTGGCATTGCTCTCTGGGAGAGTAGGAAAGAGCAGCAGCTGCTTTTTGTTATTTCAAAGAAATGTCGAAAGAGAGAGAAGGATCGGAAGAAGATAGAAGGGAGGCTGCTCTTTGAAATAGGAAAAACAGCCGCTTTAAAAGAGTGAAAAAATCATGCTCTTTTAAAGAGGGATGTTTTTTCATGTTTCAAAGAGCAGCCTCCCCTTTTTTCTTCCTCCAATCTTTCTCTCTCTCCCTATATTCATTTGCAACAACAAAGAGCAGCAGCTGCTCTTTTCTACTCTTCCAAAGAGCAATGGCAAACACAGCCTTAATATGTCTCCCCATGTTAAATTAAATAACTGAAATGACCACGAGAAACTAGGGGTGTAAATTTGGTTAACTGAACCAAAACCAAAAAATTGGTTTTTGGGTTGGTTCCAGCCATACCGAACGTTTGGTTTCGGTTAACCAAACTTCCCGCCTCCCTGAACCGATCCGATTATGTTTCGATCGGTTCGGTTAGTTTCAGTTTTTGGTTTTTTTTTTTTTATGTTTTCCTTTTTTGAAGATTCAGTTTTTTTAATTTTTCGGTTTTCGGGTCGGTTTCCTCATCCTACCCGGCCGGTTTTTGGTTTTCAGCTACCAAAACCAAAACTGTACTGGGCTGATATGGTTCGGTTCGGTGTCAATTTGGGCCGGTTCGGAAGGCTCGGTTTTCAGGTTTCGGTTTTAATTTACACCCCTATGATCAAGCTAGCTGTTTTCACAGACAGGTCAGTGTCAAACGTAGTGTCCGTTCACCTCATAACAAATGAACAAGTCTTTCTTCTGCTGCTAAATCGCAATTTACCATATACGATATTTGTTTTAAGGATTTTATGTAAAATATCTGCTTCTTATTGCAGCAACAAACTTGCCATCTTGCGATGAACCTAAAGTCGAGGACGGGAGCATTTCCATCATATCAAATGCAGACTTCAGCTCTCCTCTTCAAATGATCCCATCATTTAGTTCCTTCGCAGTCGGGATTCAGAGCCCAAAATTTTCCGAAAGTGTAAGCCATTCCAAAACTTTGGAGCTTTTTTCTATCAATGGAACGCGCAATGGTTATAGCTAAATGTTAGACTACTGATACAGACTAAATAACCATGTTTATTGCACGTATTTTAAAACATTGAAATAAAACAGGGGCATTGACTCTCTTCATACTATCAGACAACGATCAATGCCACTTGATTTTGAGAACCTTCGTCAATAACATGAGTAGAATGAATGTATCGGGTCATAGAAGGAAACCTCTGTCTGCACCTATGTGATTTCTGAGGGTGCCTACGTTCAATACCCACTGTAACCCATGGACGGATTAGATTCAGGTGATGGAGATCATTTTTCACCCCATTCTTTCACATGATGGATCTTGAGACTACAAGTGCACCAACCCCAAAAAATGGCTCTAAAATCACATGGTAAATATCACGCTCAAACGAGAGTCTACGGCTATTTTTTTGGGACATGTGCCACGTGGAATCAAAAAGAGGCCGTCTGATGGTAAGCTCATGGTCTCAAGATCCATCGTGCGGAAGATTGGGGTGAAAAACGATCTCTATCGTCTGATTGCACGCAGTCAATGGGTTTCTAACGTAGGCGCCCTGAGAAATCACGTAGGCATGAAGGGAGGTACCCATCATAGAAATATTTAGTGAGTAGAAAACCAAGTCCTCTCCTTGCCGATTGCTCTGGATGCACTCAAGGCTAAGCGGGACTGTGCTATCCCGGAGGAGTGGGTCCACCCTATTTGGGCGTGTGCACCCTTGGGGTTTGAGGTCCAAACACCTCTGTCATCTACAAAATAAAATAAAAAGCACAATGTGCTCATGACTCTTATTACGACCTGAAGACTGTTGATTGTTGACTCTTGCTTAGAAGCAGGGAGTGGATGAATATTTCTCACTATAAAGTCAACACTTCAAATGTTCTATGGACACAGATTCATGATCATAGTGATGCTAATAAATATAGCATTTTGACTTGAGTAATTGTTCTTGTTTCAACTGAAACTAACGGTGGGTTTTTTGTACATTGTTCAGGAGAGGCACTTCCTGATGAGAACTCTTGGTTTGATGTCCCCATCTTCTGACCCCTCACAAGCACCAACCTGCAAAAGGGCACTTCTCAATAGTCTCTGACGAACCCTTACTATTCCATAGGTCCCGACTGAAATTACAAAAATACGTTCTTGAGTTCCGTTTTCATGTTTTCATTTTGTGTTTTTTGGGTTTTCGTGATCCATGGGCCTTTTCGACCCTATTATCGTCAAAAGGCCATTCTGAATTTCTAATATCTCCTTATGGAGGTCTCGTGTTCAGCAGTGTTCTGAACATGCTCTAAACATAGGTATTGGGCTGATCTTACTAGGAGTCTTACTAGGAGTTCTGCTGGTCGCTACTCCGATCAATTGAAAGGTGTGATTTGGCTATTTCCAGTCCAGTTTTTGGTCTTTTTTTTCATTTGTATATAATAATTTGTGTCATAAAACGCTAGTTTCTGGAGTGTAATTATGCGGCATCAGCACCTCATATATATATATAAGAAACCAAAAACAAAAGAGAGAGAGTGAGAGAGAGAGAGAGAAAAACTGAAGGATCAACAGTGGAATTGGATCCCTATTTGTTTGATTTTGGTGTGCAGGGTATAAAATAAGTGGTTTGGGTTTAAAATGACTGTAACTATTGTCTTTGTATTCTTATAGTTGGAGAAGAGAATGAGAATCTGCTATTGGTTTTGTGTGTACACCTCCCATCTGCTCTCTTTCTTGAGATTTTCTCTGAGCCATTGTTACCTTATTTACTGGTTCGCTGGTTTCGAATTCAGGTTTGTAATTTGTGATTGTGTAAATCTGAAAGAACCTGATTTTCTAGGGGTAGGATGAGTTCAAAAAGGGAAAAAAAATGTTCTTAATAAGTTTAATTATCAGTCATTCGATATGCAATTGATAACAAGTATATGGAAACTTAGCAATAGCGCATACGGCGCTGACGAGGCTTCGAGTCTTGGATGCCACCTTTTGCATCTCCGATTATTAGAAAAAAAAAAATATCACCTGTTTAATCGGTTTGCCCATCTGAGCAACCCAGAGGCAATTGAATTGCGAACCAGTTAGCAATTCGCAGGATACCTAGCAATATAGGTAACCCTGCTTTGAACCAATTCAATTCAACACAAAATAAACAGTAGTAGAGAAGAGATGATCCACAAAATATATGCTCTCATTCGTTGGTATTCTCTTTATTCACCTAGGAAAAAAGCTTACTACCATTCATGAACGCTTCCTCCTGAATTGGCCACTGTCCAAATTTTGGACTGATCAGTTGATCCCAACCATCTGATCAAAGGACTTCTTCGCCAACTGTCATCAGCAATTTAGAAGAATATAATTGATAGACACATTATCGTAAAAGTGGTCGATTACGATCCTATTTTCATGCTACTTTTTGGCCAATCCAAGATGGCATGCATCGCTGTTGAAAAGTCTTGATTGGACGGCATCCGCATGAGCATGGATGATGATATATTTAGCTAAAGGGAATAAAATAAGTGAGTAGTGAAGATGGGCTACTTACAGAGGGTTGAATTACCTGAGACTTCTTGGTGAGACTGTAGGAGAAAGATGGGTTCTGTAAAATCTGTTCTTCAGTTTGTAGGGTTTGCTTATGGAGACAACAGCCATCATGACAAAATTTCAACTTTCGGTGAAAAGTTTGTAATTTGGTTACATGGAGGGAAGTGAGAAGGCAACACAAAAAAAAGTGAGCGGGGGTATCTGTTTCTCTGGGTATTAGGTGGTTACGCCAGAGCATTGAGGATGCTGTTTAGGTCATTTATACTTCAAGTAGCAATGGTGCAGATAGATCCACATTTTAGATAGTATTGCAACAAAGAAATGATCTTAACCATCTGATCAGTGCACTTATATTCTATCACGTGGACGAAATTGATTGGTAAAAAATGTCATGCAAACATGTGATAGTGAGAATTATATTATGGGTAGCTATGTTCGTGCCTATCCAACTACTGAGGGTGCCTACACTGTAAACCCGTTGACTGCATTGAATCGGACGGTGGAGATTGATTTTTGTTCCAATTTTTCACACGATTGACACCATCGGGCGTGTAATCAAACCGTCAGTTTTGTATTCCACATGGCACCAATCCCAGGAAAATTGACTCCAAAATGTTTTATGGATTTTGTGCCATGTGGATTACAAAACTGACGGTGTGACTGTACGCCATGGTGTTAAAATCAATCCTTGGAAAGATTGGGATGAAAATTGATCTACATTCTCCGATTCAATGCAATCAATGGGATTTTCAATTGTATAGTCTAGATCAGTGTCTGCTGATACCATGTGTTTGACTTTTCAATTGTATAGTCTAATGTTACCTGATTCGCTGTTTGCTCAGTTCGAATTTGGATTCACAATTGGTAGTTCACTACATATAAGTGAACTTGGTTGGCTAGGGATAGGATGAGTTGTAAATAACAAACTGAAATATTTTAATAGTGTGCGACCCAACGAAACGAAGACGCAGAATGCTCTGGTTTGCACACGAATTCTGAGGGCTCAGATGTAAGATTCGGAAATTGCAAGTGTTTAGAATCCCTCCTCAAGTGCAAAGTGCGCCATTCGCACACGCGCGCGCGTGTGCGGCGGCGAACCGCCGCTATGAGCTGTGTTCTTCTTATTAAGCCAAACAATATGGAAGGTAAGTTTCCATATATAAGCCATGAATATTTCTTGTAAAATAGTGAGGTGGGACAAAACATTTACAACACTTTTAAACTTATGGTGGGAAAAATTTCCCTCCAATATTAATTCAAAATTCAAGTAATTTTGACTTGAAGGTTAAAAGCATCCTTTTAATATGGAACCAATCACTTTAAGGAACCATTTAAAAATAAATAAATATTATTAAATTAATAATAGATAAATATTATTAAAGTAATAAATATTTATTTGGTAAATATCCAACATTCCTCCCCTATTTACAAAATAAATATCCATCCTCCCCTATTTTGGAAATAAAGAAACCGAGAGTCATTCTTAAATCGATATCCAAAACGGTATATATATGTACCAAAGAAATTTGAGCATTTCTTGACTCAGATGCATAAATGAAGGTGTCCTAATGAATTGAACCTTCACTTAGTGAGAATACATCAAAGTTGATAAAGAACTTTAGTGATCTAATTTCTTGAACTAATTTTCTTGTATAATCAACCGGATATATCACACACATAAGTAATCTAAGTTTCATTTCATTTTAACAAAAGACGCTTTTATGGCCTTGTGCTTATACCCGTATTCATGAGTTGTATTTAAGAAAAACCTTTATCTTTCTTCGGCGCCACTTTCAGAACTCATATAGGTCAGTTCTATCAGAAATGCCCTTGTAACTTAGACATTTCAACATTATATGTTATAGACTGATTAAGAGAAATACCTCAACCTCTTCCTTACGTTACAAGTTCCACATTATTACCCATCCCTTCTGATGTTTTAATAACTACATCTCTTGCAAGACCTTTTGTAAATGGATCTGCTAAATTTGCAAAGGTCCGTATTGAATTGATAGTAATTACTCCTTCACGGAGTAATTGACTAACATAACTGTGTCTTAAACTTATATGTCTAGACTTTCCATTATAAATTTTGCTATAAGCTTTAGATAGCGCAGCTTCACTATCACAGAATAAAGAGATTGGTGGCATAGGCTTTGGCCAAATAAGAATTTCTAATAGTAAATTCCTTAACCACTCTGCTTCCTTGCTCCCTGCCGCAAGAGCAATAAATTCTGATTCCATAGTTGCATGTGTTATGCATGTTTGTTTCTTTGATCCCCAAGAAACTGCGGCACTTCCAAGTGTAAATACCCATCCACTAGTAGACCTTGACTCATCTGTATCATTGTTCTAACTAGCATCTGTGTATCCCTCAAGTACAGTAGGATAACCAACATAATGTAAAGCATAATCCTTAGTTTTATTAAGATAACTTAATACTCTACTAATTACTTTCCAATGTTCATGACTAGGATTACTAGTATATCTACTTAATTTCCCTACCGCATAAGCAATATCAGGTCTAGTGCAATGAGTAGCATACATCAAACTACCAATTACTCTAGAAAAGTCTAATTGAGATACACTTCTACTATCGTTGGGTTTTAATTTTATACTTGGATCAAAAGGTGTTGGTGCTAATTTTCCATTATATTTAAATTTCTTTAGCACTTTTTCTATATAGTGTGACTGAGATAAAATAATATTATTATCTTGCTTAAATAATTTTATTCCAAGAATTACATCGGCTTCACCCATGTCTTTCATATCAAATTTTGAAGCCAAAAAACTTTTTGTATATATAATACTTTTTAAGTCTGTACCAAAAATTAAGAGGTCATCCACATAGAGGCAAATAATTATTCCTTTACCCTTTGATATCTTACTATAAATGCATTTATCTGATTCATTAATTTTGAATCCATATGATAAAATAATACTATCAAATTTTTCATGTCACTGTTTAGGAGCCTGTTTTATACCATATAGGGACCTAATAAGTTTACAAACTTTATTTTCATGTCCTTGCATGATAAAACCCTCTGGTTGATCCATATATACTTCCTCTTCAAGTTCACCATTTAAAAAGACGGTCTTAACATTCATTTGATGAACTTAAAGTTTATATATAGAAGCAAGAGCAAATAAGATCCTTATGGAAGAAATCCTAGCTACTGGAGCATAGGTATCAAAATAATCAATACCATGCTTTTGTCTAAAACCTTTGGCAACAAGTCTAGCCTTAAACTTGTTTATAGTGCCATTAGGATTAAGTTTTCTTTTACATATCCATTTACAACCTATAGGTTTAGATCCCTGTGGTAAGTCTACTAATTCCCAAGTATTATTGGACATGATAGAATCTATTTCATCATTTATAGCTTCTTTCCAAAAAGCAGAATCAATAGACTTAACAGCTTCATCAAAAGTTTGAGGATCTTCATCGATATTAAAAACAAACTTCATTTTCTTAGTTTTCTCATTTCTGATTCCTTCTACAAGATACACATAGAAATCTGACCCAAAATCGGTGGCTTTCCTAGGTCTCTTACTTCTTCTAGGTTCCATCTTTTCATTTTCACTACTAGAGAGATGAAGAGAATCAGAAGATTCATCTAATTTAGAGGATGCAAGAGGTTTAGAAATAATAGAGAAAGTATTCTCATAAAATACTGCATCTCTAGATTCAAAAATTGAATCCTTTTCAAAAATATTATTATGCTCACATACTAAAAAATCACGTATAGGACTATTAATAGAATATCCCATAAAAATACATTCAATGGCTTTAGGACCTAATTTTGTACGTTTATAATCGGGTACCCTAACTAATGCTCTACAACCCCATACTTTTAAATAGTGTATCTTCACGGATGTAATTGGATACATCCGTGAAGGAGTAATAGGGGAGGATTGTTCTTCCAAATTTCAAATGGAGTTTTAGAAGATTTTTTAAAAGGTATCCGATTTAAAATATAACATGCAGTAAGCAATGCTTCTCCCTATAAATTTGAATTCAAACCAGAATTTGTTAACATAGAATTTACCATTTCTACTAGAGTCCGATTTTTCCTTTCGGCAATTCCATTTGATTGAGGAGAATATGGAGCGGTGACTTTATGAATAATTCCATACTTGTCACAAAATTCAGAAAATTCATGTGACATGTATTCACCTCCCCTATCCGATCGTAATGCCTTAATTTTAAAATCTAATTGATTTTCCACTAAGGCCTTATAGGAGATAAATTTACTAAATGCTTCATCTTTTAAATTGAAGAAGAAAAACATATGTAAATCGAGAACAATCATCAATAAAAGTGATGAAATATCTTTTCCCTCCTCTAGTAGTAATATTATATAAACTACATAAATCAGTATGAATTAAATCTAATAGTTTAGATTGTCTTTTAACACTTTTGAATGGTTTTTTAGTCATTTTAGATTGGACGCATATGCTACATCTATCTTTACCATAATTTATATGTATTTTAGGAAGAAGTTCTAATTTAATCATATTATCCATAGAACGTAAATTTTAATGCCCTAATCTATTATGCCATAAATAAATTGAGTCACACATATAAATCGAAGAAGCAGATTTTTCATTGATATTGAACTTAAACATTCCACAAGAGGCATACCCCTTGCCTACAAACATCCCTTTCTTAGAAAGTACAATGGAATCGGATTCGATCACAATTTTGAATCCATGTTTGTTCGTAATACATGTTTATACAAGATTTTTCCTGATTTCAGGAACATGAAGGACATCATTCAGGGTAACAGATTTTTCCGAAGTAAAGTGTAGAACAACTTTGCCTTGACCTACCACTTTGGCAGTAGTGGAATTTCCCATGAACAATTCATGTCCATCATGAGCCTCCTCATAGGATATAAAATTATTCCTATCAGAAGTAACATGCCTAGTAGCTCCAGAATCGAGCCACCATTCATTTCCACCATCTACCATATTGACTTCGGAGATCACCGCAACGAGATCTTCTTCACTCACAATGTTTGCCTGATTTTTATTTTTCAAAAATTCTCGACAATCATGTTTGAAATGGCCGGGTTTATTGCAATAAAAATAAGTACCCTTCTTTGCTTTTTCCTTGTATTGTCCTCTCTTGAAATCCTTCTTATTCGGCTTCAGTTTAAAGTTCTTCCCTTTGTTCTTTTTCTTCGATGTGGATGCATCTTCAACAATGTGCGCATTGGAGACGAGTTCAGTTTTCTCCTCTTTCTTGTCACGTAGACGAGCCTCTTCTTCTATGCGAAGATGAGTCAAGAGTTCCTCTATAGTACGATCTTCCTTCGTATGTTTCAAACTCTTACGGTAATCTTTCCATCCCAACGGTAATTTTGCAATAACCGCAGAGACTTGAAAACCTTCGTCTATTGTGCTTCCTTCCGTCACAAGATTGTTGAAGATAATCTGCATCTGGTGCACTTGCTCTAAAATAGGTTTAGAATCATACATCTTAAAATTAAATAATTCACTTACTAAGTATGTGCGCGCGCCGGCCTCTTCTACTATGTACTTACGTTCAAGAGCCTCCCATATCTCCTTTGCAGTTTTATAAATTTGATAGACGTCAAAAAGAGAATCGGCAAGAGCGTTGAGAATATAGCATTTGCATGTGTAATTGTCGCTTTCCCATTTCGTACGGATTCTACCTTCTTTAAACGTTTCATCTTCTTTCTCCAATGATGGTGAGTCCATAGTGAAAACGTATGCGACTTTCAAAGTTGTGAGTAAAAAATATACTTTTGATTGCCATCGTTTGAAATTGGTGCCATTAAAGCACTCGAGTTTCGTGATCTTCGTGTTGGAGAGTTCCATCATCTTTTGTGCCATAGTAATATTGTCTTAAAATTGTTAGTGTATTGCACAAAGATTGACAAAAAATAGACCGAAAAATTGTTTCAAGGCGCGATTAGATCGCTGTCTTTAAGACAATATTTGCCCCCTATATGCAACGGGATATCGGCAAATTTGCCTCCAGGATACAATGAAGCCTCGGTGAAGAACCGATCTCACACACTCGTTGCCTTTGTAATGTATGCGACCCAACGAAACGAAGACGCGAGAATGCTCGATTTGCACCACAATTATGAGGCTCGGATGTAAGATTCAAAATTGCAAGTGTTTAGAATCCTCCTCTTGCCTCTATTTATAACTTTGAGCACCTTTTGGGCGGTTGTCTGTCGTTGCTTGCGAGGCCCTGATCGATCCGATCAGCCAGGTTGCAAGGATCCAACGGTTCACATCCGACGATTACATCTTTTGGTCAATCGATTTATGCGAATTAAATCGTGGCTGTTTTGTTCGAATCCGAAATCCGACCGTTTCCTTGAACGGTCGGAAACTGCCTAATGCACACATGAGTGCAAAGTGCTATAAAGCGCCAATTGCATTCACATCGCATCCTTGCAGCAGCGCGTAATCCGCCGCTATGAGCTGTGTTCTTCTTATTAAGCCAAACAATATGGAAGGTAAGTTTCCATATATAAGCCATGAATATTTCTTGTAAAATAGTGAGGTGGGACAAAACATTTATAACACTTTTAAACTTATGGTGGGAAAAATTTCCCTCCAATATTAATTCAAAATTCAAGTAATTTTGACTTGAAGGTTAAAAGCATCCTTTTAATATGGAACCAATCACTTTAAGGAACCAATTAAAAATAAATAAATATTATTAAATTAATAATAGATAAATATTATTAAAGTAATAAATATTTATTTGGTAAATATCCAACACTTAATGCAAATTTGTGTTCGCAATTCTCTAATTTTAAATGAATCAAATTCACTAGTTTTAAGTGAGTTTTAAAATTATTTATTAATTACATTGAATCTTTAACTTTAAATCATCTTTTCATGCTTATAAAACTTTAAATGAATTCAGTTCACAAAGACAAATTAAAAAATTGGCATGTTATGCCAAATTCAAATTCGAATTTGATTCACTATATTCAATTCACAATTCGCTGGGTGAGTGAGCAAATTAAGTAGCATAGGTCTAGATTCGGCATCCGCTGATACCATGTGTGGTGTGGATGGCCCAAACACCACCATCACTGATGTTGGGCCCAATATCAAATTGGAGGTTTAAATGACCCATTTACCCTAAGGTCTCTTTGAAGAATTTGTGGCTTGTAGGGTGAGAATGGTCATCTGCACCACATGCAGCAATGATTTCCTCCTTTCCTACATCAGTTGTGAGTCGTAAAGTAAGAAATAACCATACAAGAAGTGCTGAGAAACCCTGATTAGGAATCACATTGAAGGGTTTTTACCATTTGACTTCACAGCCATATGATCTTGATCGCACGGTTGTTAGATGAGGGAAGTAATGATGATCTCACCTCACATCCCCATTAATCCTACCTTCTTATCTAATTTGTTGAATTTTAATTAGGAAAATTAAAAGCTTAAAACATTTATTTTTAAAATAAAATTTTAATAGCTAGAATAATCATCATCATAGCTTTATCTCATCTATTTGAGGTTGGCTTTACGAGTCTTATTTGTCCACTTATTTTTTATCAATATCAAGCTTCTCAACACTTCTCTTCAGGTTTTCAGGTTTTCATTGGTCTTTCTCTCCTCTTAATGCCTCCTACTTGTAGTGTCTCAAGTGACATTTCATAATTTTGCATTTTAAAGGTTTCACTTCCAAATTCTTCTCTATGTAATTTTCTTCCCATTTTTTTTTACCCAATACATTCATCTTAATATATATCTACACGTACTCTATCTTCTTATTGTCATTTTAAAGTCTAGTATTTTCTACCATATAATGTGGCAGGTCTAACTCCTGTTTTACAAAACTTATCGTCGATCAAAGTATTAACTCTCGGATTGCACAATACTTTGCTTGTGTATCTCTATTTTATCCAACTTCCATTAATCTTAGTTAAGACGGCATTTGCTACTAATCCACCATCTAATTATAAAGTAGAGGCCAAATAGCCTAAGCTATAGATGATTTTCTATTTTAAGTAAATCCCCTTCTAGGTTATATCACGTTTTTTTCAAAATTTGTTGTTCATGTATTCCATCCTTATTCTACAATTTCAAACCTATTGAATTTAGGACCTTTCTCCATAATTTCAACTTATCATTTATGTGTTTTCTTATTTAATTAAGCAATTACTACATCATTCCTAAATTAAATGCATTATGGAATCTCTTCTTGTATGCCTATAATCACTGCATCTATGATTAGGCAAAATAAATAAGGGAACTCATTTGGCTCTTTACACATCATTCTTATATTAGTTATTGGCATCATTTCATACATGTCTTGAATAATCTCTATCTATAAGTTCGAAATGTATTTCTTTCTTGGCATTAAGTTTGTCCACTGGTCGGGCCAGGTCGCGTCAAAAGTTTGGCTATCCAAGAAATTTGCATTTGCCGACCCGCCTTGATAGTGCACTGAAGCCAACCTGACCCGAGAACTTGACCCCACCCGCCACCCAACCCGACCCGAGAATTTGACCCCACCCGAGTCCCAACATCTGACCTTCGGGTCTGTTTGGATGTCTCATGCCTGACCTGATCCGACAAGCTAATTTATATACCTGCTACGGTAAAATATTGGGTCGGGTCGTGTCATGCTTCGGGTCAACCCTAGTTTCCATCCACCAGGTTATCTGTCTCAATAATCTATCATAAGTCTTTTCCAAATCAACATAAATCATACGTTTTTCTTTATCTCTAAATTTCTACATACATTGTCACAATAAGAAAAATCGCTTCAGTTGTTGATATTTTTGACATAAATCCTAACAGATTTTCTGATATACTTGATTTCTGTCTTAATCGTTGTTCTACTCTTCTTTCTAAAGTTTCATAGTTTTATTTTGAATTTACTTAATTTGCTCTTTGTACTTGCGAAATGGCAAATTGGCTAAGAGCAAACCAATTCGCCATTCCATTCCATCCAATTTGGCGCTCATGGTCGATTTGGATTTGATTGTGCCTGTTCGTTGAGTTCCAAAGTTGCCTTACCAACTAAAGATGACAGCTCTTATTGAAATATACATATTAATATTTATATTATATTTCTACTTCTTATTGGTAAAAATATAATAATAATAAATAAATATTAATAATAAAAACTCATCCTACCCCTAATAAATTAGGTTCACATGAAAGTAATGAATTGCAAATTACAAACTCAAATTCAAATTGGGCAAATCGTGAATTAAGTATCATTGGTTTGATTTATAAGTTTATTATTCTGATAGTTGGTAAAATTTTAAATGTCTCCTTAATTCTTATAAAAAATATGACAATACTGATCTACATTCTTTAGGGATGTTTTTCATTTTTATCTTTTTTATATGGCCATTCGACAACCTCGAGAACTAAGGAGCAGATACAGACACGCATACATATGTGACAGTTGCAGAACACCAACTATAGTGGTAAGAATTAACTAATAAACCCAACCCACATTTAGTAAAGCCAAGAATGGAAACCACGTGGAGGACAAAAATCAAACCGCATACCTACTTCCTTGCATTGGAAGGAGCGTACCAACTGAACTAATGCCTCTTTGGTGAGCCTAATAGTGTCAAACGATGTTTAATGTTTCCTTAAATATGGCTTTTATTTGGTATGGAACATTTTGTACATTGTTTTCAGATGGAACAACCAATTGAAATCTTCCACCCAAATTCTCGAATTTTGTTTTTCCCAAAATGGTTACTCTTATGGTTGAATAGGGTTGCTAATAAGGTCAAAATCTAAATTTTCCCAATCCTTTGAGCCCTCATCCCCATAGTTACCAAGTCTGGAAGTCAAGAAAAAATGCGCAAGGCGAAAAAACACGGAAAAAAAAAAGACATGAAAAATTCTGTAAATTTTGGGAAAGAATGGGAAGGAGTTGAGAAAAAGTAACGGAAATATTTAAAAAATAAGAAAAATTCAGGAAAAATTTGTAAAAAATCCTTTTAATCCTAAAAATTGTGATTTGTTAACAACTATGAGTATTTTTATAAAAAAAAACACTTTTTAAAAGCTTTTTTGACGTTTCATGAAAAAACTGCATTTTAAACTAGATTTTTTCAATAAAACGAAGGTTTTGGTAACTATTTGAAATTAAACTTTAGTGCCCGGCCTGCTTTTCCCTAGAACCAGAGAAAGGGATTAAACATCAATAGAGTAGTAGCACTACATACTGTCGCCCGCCCAAATTTCATTGATCTAACAAATTCAACCATCCGATCAATTGCTCTTTTTTGGATGGCCTTCTGTATAGAATAGCTCCGAGTTCTGAGTTCGAATCCTACACCTTGTTGGCCACTTGCAGGGATTTGATTTATCCTACTGACTGGTATGTGTGATATGCAGGTATTGCACGTTCCGAGGGACTTAGTCGGGTGCTCAAAGAGGCCGGATGTCTCGCAATTGAAAAAAAATAAAAAAGAAGATAGGATAGCGCTATTTTCACCCGCTGGAACTCTAAGACAACCCACCTTGCAAGCTAATAATCATGGGAAAACAAGTTCTTCACAACACCCAAACTTTTAAAACTGTGAACAAATCTACTGCACTTTATAATAGAGATTTTTTTTTTTTTTTAAAAGTAAGCTCGAGGTTATAAGGTCCTCACCCTTCTATTTATCAACAAAAAAAACTAGTTGTACAAGGAGGTAAAAAAAAATTAAAATATCTACTCATAGCACGAAATGATGGAGCTTATCGTGGAGCTTCGGCATCGCCATCACCCCAGCACACCACCCTAAAGCTCTCTAGTGTAAGTGGTTGATCTGTCCTTATCCAAGAAGCTAGATGCTCGTGAATTTTGAAGGAAGCTGGAGAAGATTAACCCACTTAACAATCGAAATTCCTTCTCTCCTTTTAGCTTGCAAATAGTTGGAATTTCTTACTCTCAGAAGCGAATAGTTTCCACAATTTCAACACACTAACAAGTAATACTACATTTGTTGCTGATGCAATCCATGGCCAATATTTTATAGAAAGAGTTACAAATTCTATTACATCTTTCAAATATTTGAAGACCTAGGATAAAATAAAGAGACCACCATAACCTTAGGGTTAGGCCCAAAACATAAAATGGAAAAGAAAAATAGAAAGAATGCTACTTGCGGTGTTCTTGGGTATATGATACCTGTGAAAGTCAACACCGTCAATGATGGAATCTGACTGTTAGATGTTGGATCACATTTTTTCTCACTTCGTAAAAAAATTGATGGGATATGAGATGAAGCCACCACACGTCACACCGTCCGGCCGCAAAATGGATGGTGTTAGATGAACCCGTATATCCAAACCCATAATTGCTACAAACACTACACAAAACTGCGGAAAAAATTGCTCCCTCTTACATGGCTTTCTTCTTCTTCTTGAGAGCCCTCCACTTGAGAACTATCTGATACGAAAGCCCACCGAATACCATGAAGACGCTCCCCCATTGTTTGGTGGACAAAGGGTTGCCACTCAGCAGTGATGAGACCACAATGCTAACAAATTTACGAGTTGTGGTTATGGTGGTGTTGGCAAGGGAGCCGAAGCGGCTGATGGTTAAGAAGATGAAGTTTTGGCCGACAGCTCCACATAGACAGTACATTAAGATGTCCCACGCTGCTTCGGGATGTTCCCTACAGAAATTGACTGCCTCAAAACCGCTTCCGCGAGGCCAACCGAACATGTAGATGAGGTTATATATAGTTCCCCATAGATTCATTCCTAGCATTATCTCCCAAGCACTCGTCTTCGGATACCTGTTTCGTGCAGAAGAGTTGGGATGAAAAACTTTTTTACATATCAAAGTAGATGGTTTCACTGTTTGAGGGGGGACGCACCAGTGTTTTAATTGAGTAAAAGGATGAGATCATGGATAAGAATACTGGTTTTCCGGTATGTACTGGTTCCAGACGATGCATTGGCACGCATTGTCCGATTCATTACCGACATATATGTTATGTACCAGTACAATACATTCGGAGTATTGTACCGGTGACCTCCGAAACCGATACGTATCATCCGGTACTTACAGGTTTCAGACGAGATTTTGAACCATGGATGAGATCATACTATCACAACCTTTCTTCTGCTAATGAATTGAGAAAAAAAAGAGATCATAAACATTTCCAAATAAAGGTACATAAATTGAGTTTGTAGACCTAGGGCGGTGCATGGGACACTCTCCCTTTAACGCACAGGAGCACTATGTCGGATAACATTATGTTTTTTACCCATCACAGATTTGGTGCTAATAAGCCATAAATATCTGTGCCCATCCAGAGTTTTGACCAGTTTGGCAGAGAGAGATTAATGTGCACCACCTTTAGTCCATGGTCAAGCACCTATTACCAACTCGCCTAAATTTTCTCTCCTTGATCCTACTATCCTGACTAAATGCTCATACAAGTGACTCCAAGGTGACCGATCAAAAAAAAAAAGTGACTCCAAGGTGGAAAAGAAACATATTTAAATTCAAGATTGCTCAAGTTTCAAAAACAATCTATCCATGACAAAGACATAATCCGATGGTTTTCAAGTCATTCCTAAAGGAGTAGGCACTATTCAAGAAAAGACTTCGCATAGTAACCCCTTAACTAATAAGATTTTTTTCCTTTTTAATATAGTTATGCTGGGATTAAACTTGCGACCTAGAGCTTGCAATATCATCAACCTTTCATTGGGCTACAGGCCGAATCCGAACCAGTAAGATTTTAAAGTATACCAATTGATAAAGCATCATAGTACCTTTTTAGAGATCTCACAACTTTTGAAGAGGAAAGGCAACAAATTATATAGTCATCTATTGAACTAGCATACCTTGCTTTAATGGAATCCTGAGTAGCATTTGTGAACCCATCGAATGCTAAGTTCAGGAAACATAGCCCATATCCGAGAGGAGCATTTGGGTGAGCAAGCTTGCTTATGGTCTTAGAGCTGGTCTGCAAGAGGAAGGTAACAGTTATAGCTCATATTTAAAACAAAATAAAATATAAAAAAAGTTGTTAGCCTACTTGTATTGAGAGTACTACTTTTGGAAAAAAAGAAGGAATTCTCTGGACTGAGGTGACAAATGAGGAGAGCTTTGCCTAAATAAATCTGAATCAGAAAAACTCATCACCTTCAAAAGTGCAAATGCTGATACCCCTCCGGCAACAAGGAGAGTGCATATATACTCAGGGAAAGTGTATCGAATGCCATAAACGAGTGTACCCATGAGCATCACTGCACGAAAACCAAGGAGGCATATTAAATCATGAAGGCCAGTGTTATATATAACTTTCCAAAATAAAACAGTAAATTCCTACAGTCAATGTAAACATAATGGTGCATGAAAGCAATTCAACCACCAATTAGGGTATCAGCAAGCCATTTGGTGTGTAGTTTTGGCTTTGCTCATACTTTTTTCTAATCTTTAAATTATTTGTTAAAAAAATCAAAGTAGGGAATTTGCAAGAGTAGTCACAAAATATGTCATCCATAAAAGTCTCAAAACTGACATGCTTTGAAGCTACGGTTCTTCTCTACCAGTATGACTTCATTCTCTCACATAATCATACAAAAATGCACTTTGAGTGCCACTCATGTATCGTATAAAGAAACATATGACAACACAGTCAAAATAAAAGTCAGCAAGAATCTCTAAAATGTAAATTAAACGTATATCCTACATGGCATGCCTGTTTTTCATATGCTTTATAAGATAGAGAAAGATTACCTGGAATCATTTTTGAAGACTTCGCCAGAACCTGAACAAGTAACAAGTAAAAATTAATGTAAGCTCCCAGAGAAAATCATTTGTTATTTCCAAACTTATTCCATGTCAAATATCTATGAATTAAAAGATAAATCAGTGGGATTGCTGATCAAAAAAGTGTCTAGATATATAACGTGGAAGATAGGCATTCCATCTAAAGATCCAATCTTGGACAATCGTTCATCAAAGAACATCAATCTATCTACATCTTTGCAGCACTGATTTTGAATGATGACAACCAAGAAGCACACGATTACATAACCAAATAAAATCCAAGCATTACTAATGGCAGTGAGCCATTCAAGCAGCTATAATCAGGGTTACCTAGGCACTTCTACTGTTGGGAATTTTGTCGTGCCGACATTTGGTAGTACTTGGACACTACTCAGTACGAAAAAATACTACTTGATACCATCAAAGTGTGCCTAGTTTCAACATGGTAAAAAGAGTTCTCATTTCAGGAAAAACTGCGTAAAGTTAGTAAATTATAAATGAAAAAGACTTAAGTGCTTGAAATACATTTTTATAATGTGAGGTTAGAAATTATAAATGAAAAAGCTTGAGTTTGTGAAAAACGTTTGCATACTATAGAATATTTTAAGTTAAATTCATGACCTACATTATGTATATCTGTCATCTTTTTATCAGTAGGTTTCCTTATTACCTCTCTATGATTCCCTTCAGTTTTATTTTACTAAATATTTAACTTTTTATAGGTAGTATATAATTAAATTATTTAAAATTTTGGACAAGCTGCATATTGGAATTTTCAGCAATAACCAGCAACATTATCCATCATCAGCCACAGAAACTTGAAACCAGAGATCCCATTTACAAGGTGCCGCGGGACAACGATCCTAAGATACGTGAATGCCCATGATATGCTAATTTGCCAAAATAAGACTAATTAATTGAACAATGAAACAAAAATTTAAGCGATACCTTGGGGTTTCGCGGAATTCCACTTAAGTGACCATGCTTGATTCGCTTAGGGTCCAATCCGGCACGAGAGATCTTAGGGCTGGTGGAAGGTGCGATTCTAGAGATAGAACTCTAGCATCCTCTAGGTCGGGGCGCTATCAGTATGATTTTTCATAGTTCTTTGCTAGGGCTTTGACAGCGGCAATTGATGGGCACAAATGGAGTGATCTCGAGCCCAACAAAGGTTGTCGATCGATGGGTATCGAAGAGAATCAACCCACAAGTATGGACATCAAGATAACTCAAGATCTAGGGTTTTTGGGGTTTTAAACATTCAAATAGATGGAAATAAAAGCAAGAGAATAGCAAAGCTAAACAAGAATAAGAAGTAAAAAGAAGATCAAAGATAACATGGGCATCTCACCATTTGCCTCACACCAAATCAACATGGGGAAGAAGACTCACTCTTCAAAGCTCATCTCAAGCTCAATGAGAATCATTTTCATTAATTCATCAACAAGTGCCCAAAATGGCTTACATCATAACCTTTTATACAAGTACCCAAAGTTCTAACCCTAAAATAGAAAAGCACAAAGTTACCCTAAAAGGTAACCTAAAAGCTTTTAAAAACAAAGGAAAACAAAAGAAACCAGCCCAAATCGAGCAACCACAACATCAGACTCCCTCGAGCCACAACCAGGGATCGCTCGAGCGAGTTTTAGCTTTGTTTTCTGGTGCTCCCTCGCTCGAGCGACAATGGGCCGAAAGTTCGGCTGTCTTTTTTGAAGCATTCTCGCTTGAGCGAAAAAGGTGGTCGCTCGAGCAGACATAGGCAGTGACCCTCTTCGCTGCTTCTCAAGGCTTTTCTTCGGTAGATGTTGGCACCCCGTGGCTCCTTCGTCACTTCTTCCCCGCTTCTTACGTCGTTTCTTCTTACGCCGGAAAACCATCACGGCACTAATTCCATGCCTTTGATGTTGGCGTCCCCGCTAACTTCTCCTCCAAAAGTGTTTCATCCCCAACGAAACCAGCTTGAAGTCGACGTCCCCATCACAGGGGAAAAAAAGGTCAAATTTTGATCTTTCCTGGCGTCATCACGATGTTAGCATGATGTCAGCAGATATGGAAAACAAATATGGGTTAAGCTTGTTACGAGAAGACAGGGACAGCCAAAATAAGATCAAGTTCCAATTTCTGATGCACAAAGATCCAACTTCGCGGCAAGGTGGAAAGCATACATTAGACGGAACAAAAAAAAAGAGGCTAAAATATAAAGGATGCACAGGATCGACTACCATGTGGAAATCTCTAAGCTACTAATTAAAAAGAAGAAATACACTTTGGGGTTTATTAGAGAGAGAGGGAGGAGTGAATAGACATTATAAGACTACATTGTTGCTATTCGAGGTAATTCAAGATACAAGACTCAAGACCTTTATATAGTGGGCAATATAGACTCCTAATACATTTCTATCCAGTGAGGGACTTAACTCAATGCACACTGCTCATACTAGTGCATCCAGTATCACTCTCTAACACACTTCTCATAACACATTATATCTTTAACAGTATATCCAAGAGATCCACTGGTGAACAACCTCCCACACCACTTGTTGGCAAAGTGCAGATAGATACGGTAGACATGCACCCTAAATTTGTTCCTAACCTAACATCATCGACACACGTTTCATTTTACAGATCACCGACTTGACATCTGAGGTTCATAGGACTCAGCATTTTACTCAAATTTCGAACTCTGTTGATTATCAGATATTTTTTCTCAACGGCACAAAACATTTTCTAACAGTGGTTTCATATCATGATACTCGAAGTTATCGAGATGCAGCCATTATTGCTAAAACTCAATAGACCAAGTACAATGAGTAAACAGAGATGCACAATATGCTGATTGTAGTAGCTTTCCTCAAATTGTAGCCACTTCAAAAGAAAAATTATCATGTTAAGCCAAAAATTCATTAAAGGAAACAAAAATGCAGCGGAACGATTGAACAAAAAGGAGAAGTAAAGGGGTACATTAAGCGATCTCAGAGACGAAGGCAAGGACCTTACGAAGGTCTGATTTGTTTCCAATCTAAGACATATCATCTGCCAACGGCGCCGTACCCAAGTAACCAGAGATGTAAAACCAACATAAGCCATTAATAATCGCACTTTTGACAAATCTGACGGTCTAAAAATTTCAAAAATTCATTTAATGTGTTCTTTCCAGATTTCCCAAAAGACTGTTAAATGCAAGGCATCCCAAACGACACCCAGATTTCCTATAAAAGGGTTCTCCGGCCAACCAGAGAGGACCGTCACACAGGATCACCCAAACAACTGCTAATCCCGAACCAACTCGGGAACAATGAAAAACTTCTCCAAACAATGAGTTTTAGGATGTGTATATGTAGCTTGTAAAATTGGGGGCACTTTATATATTAACATAAAGAACTTTTTCTAAACAATGAACTTTACAATGTGTATATGAAGCTTCATGGATTGCCTAACTCATCAGGTTTAGTTTGCAACATCTAGCACTATATGGTCCAAAACAGGATCCATTTGACACCTTCAGTTCAACAGTTATTTCCAACGATGAAAAATAAAATAGAAAAGAGCTATTGACACAGTTCAACAGTAAGTCTTATTGACATGGCCAAGTTAGTGCAGTCGAAGCAAGCATGGGTCAAAATATCGTCCAATACCGATATGTATCGGTTTTGGACCTCACTGATACGGTACATTAAAGGTACCGTATCGGTGCCTCCCATACTACAACCTAAAATTTCGGACGATACATTGGAATGTTTCGTCCGAAACCAATACGTATCGTCTGATACATATCAGTTTTGGGCCTGGATGATACGTATCGTTTTTCCGAGATTTTAACCCATGGAAGCAAGACTGTGATCAATCCATGTTGCTTCTCTCTTATTCAATTTTCTTGCCTATATTACTTGCTAGAAGTTAAATAAGACACTCAACAGAGAAACATATTACCAAGAAAAGAAGGAAAACAAGATATTTATGTTTTTATCAAATCGTAGTGATATTTTCATTAGCAAAAAATAAGATATAATGGATGAAAGAAGGTACAGCGTCATGCTTTGCCAGAAAAAAAAAAGGAAAGTAAAAAATAAAGTCAAAGACAACAAAAGAAAAACAAAATCTATACAAGGCTGTCCGACAGCCTTGTATAGTTTTAAAACCATAAAAATAAGCACGTTTAGGTTGCCTCTGAGTTATAGAGGGCAAGATAATGGAAAGAAGTCATCAAATTCAGAATCATGTATACATGCCTGGGCAGGGTAACTGATGTACTTCAATGCTTCAATACCCATTGCTGGACCAATTGTATTAGTGATACCTGCGCTCCAATAACTCCACCATGGAGCACCACCACTACTGCTTCTGGACCAAAGCCTTATCACTGTTTGAAAAGCCAAAAGTAATGAATGTGTAAGAGTGGTGGCTTCAACAACTAACAACATAATCCACAGCAAAAAACAACTAAAGAAAAGGTATTGCACCCCATAACTGGAATCCTTGTAAAAAAAAATGAAGTGATAAAATGATAAAGTAAGATCGATGTATACAGAAAATAAGTAAAGAAACTTGTATGCAGAAAATAAGCAAGGAAACTTACTTATAAATGACCAGAAAAGACAAATGACATTTTGTGCAAGGTTCAAAAATGAAAGGTGTTCAAACCGTTTCCTATCCAGTCCAAATCTCTTGGTGGACCTGAAAATGACATGGTCATATAAGAAAAGCAGCAACCACTTATAATAATTAATTACATACTTCACTGCCCATAAAGAAAATAGAATTTGTTGCTTATCATGTGGATGCATATATAAGACAAGATGATCACTTACTTATTGCAGCATAATACCTTTTCAGAACCATTCATGACCAAGCATGCCCAAATTCAAGGATCTAAAAAAATTAACAAGTAGATAGAAGAAGAGGGGTGGGTGCCACATAGTTGAAAGGACCAGGTAGAGGGTTTGGGGCAGAAAAAAAAATGCATCATTGGACATAAACATGAAAATAGGATAAAAAAGAAAATATATAAAGCATACTAGACCGAGTTATAACACACGGAACATATTTGAGATGGTGTGAACCTCAAGGCGTTTGGCATGATGGCCAAGTACCCGCATCAGGAAGCAAGAGACATGAGTTTGAATCCCCTTTGAGGCCACCCAGAGATTTATATCCTGTGCTGACCCAACATGTGCTAACTTGGGACATGCACGTGGCCCTGAGATTAGTCGGGTGCTCTACAAGGCCCGGACACCCAGGTTATAATATGTATATATGAGATGGAGTGGGTTTCCCTTCCCCCTCATCTAGTTAGGGAATTGACGTCCTTGTTAGCCTCTCTTTGAATGTCATGAGATTAGGAATGGAATGCAAGGGCTAGACCACAAACCTCATACGTTGTGGGTTATTGATAAATCTGTGCATCCAACTAAAAACCAATTGGCAATGAGTGGAGGGCCCAGGATGTTATAAGGGGAGAGACAATGCTATGATTTACTCGATGAGGGACTAAACTTCAACACGCCCACGCACGTGTTGGCGGGACTGAGCCAAAAATCACGTAGACGATTGATACGGATGACGTGGAGAGGAAAAGGCCTGCTCTAATACCATGATAAATTTGGGTATCCATCTCCTTGACCATGGCAGCCCGCCAGGAGGGATGATCAAGGGCAACACGAACAGTTCGAGGGATCATCTCAGAGTCAATAGGCAGGAGAGAAGTCTTGATAAGAAACAAAATTGGCAAGACGATAAGGGGTCACCCGATCGCGAACCTGTTTCCAGATAGCTATAGGAGGATCCAGATCATTAGTAAAAGATGGGGTAGAAGCAAGAAGATAAGGGGTCACCAGATCGCGAACCTGTTTCCTGAGAGTTATAGGAGGATCCAGATCTTTAGTAGAAGATGGGATAGAAGCAAGACGATAAGGGGTCACCCGATCGCAAACCCGTTTCTTGAGAGCTATAGGAGGATCCAAATCATTAGTAGAAGATGGGGTAGAAATAAGAGTTGGATCATGGATACCTTATAGGCCAATCATGCATGGGACATGGTTCCTCTTCCATTAGGGAAGAAAATTATTGGTTGTAAGTGAGTCCTCGCCATAAAGCATAATCCAGATGGCACTGTTTCTCGATATAAGGCTCGACTTGTTGCAAAATGGTTTACTCAAACCCAAGGGATCGATTATAAGGCTACCTTTGCTCCTGTAGCCAAGTTGACTTTTGTTCGCATTCTTTTAGCTCTTACTGCCATGTAGGGGTGGCCTCTGTATCAATTCGATGTGAAGAATGTGTTTCTTCATGGTGTTCTTCTTGAGGAGGTTTATATGGATCCCCCTCCTAGTTTTTTGCTTCAGGAGGAGGCTGCGAATGTCTGTCGACTTCAGAAATTAATTTATGGGTTGAAGCAGTCACCCAGGGCATGGTTCCATCGCTTTAGCAGTGTTGTTGTTGATTTGGGGTTCCAGAGATGTCACTTTGATCATAAGGTCTTCACTCACTCTAGTTCCTTTGGTCGTGCTATTCTTCTAGTTTATGTGGACGATATTATTCTTAAATCTTACTAGTGATGATCACGTCTTTATCAATTGGACTAAGAGCGAATTAGGTAGTATATTTGAAGTCAAAGACTTGGGAAACCTCTAATATTTTCTTAGATTGGAAATTGCTAGATCTCAGAAAGAGATATTTGCCTCTCGGAGAAAGTATGCTATATTTGTTGCGTGATACTGGTATATTTGGTTGTAAACCAGCAACCTCACCCATGGATCAGAAGCTTTCAATTCATGAGAAGGATGGAGATTTATTTCCTAATCCATATGAGTACCAGAGATTGGTGGGCAGATTGATTTATCTTACTCTCACTAGACCTGACATCACGTTTGTTGTTAATCTTGTCAGTCAGTTTGTGCATGCTCCTCGCAATGTCCACCATGCTGCCGTCCATAGCATTCTTAGGTATATCAAGTCCAACCCGGGGTTTGAATTGATATATCGTGCTTGTGGTCCTATGAGCATTTCAGCTTACACTGATACTATGATAAATATGTGCATCCAACTCAACCAATTGGCAATGAGTGGAGGGGCCTAGGATATTATAAGGGAAGAGACAATGCTATGATTTACCTGATGTGGGACTAAATTTGAACAGCTACAACCTCTAAGGACATTCAAATTTTCCTGAGCGCGACAAAAAAATATGTTTGAAATTCATTGAAAGAGCAAAGTGAATAATTGATGGGGACATCAGATTTAAAGAACCACTAGTGATTTATCATAGGCGAAAAAAACGTCACGATGATGAATATCCGTGAAGTTTCAGTTACAGTTAATTACTGGTGGTTACAGTTAGTTATTTATTTTCAAATTTCAAATATGGCAGTTACAGTTAATTATTTATTTTCAAATATGGTAGTTACAGTTGGTTATTTATTTTTAAATTTCGAATATGTTTGTAAAATGCCTATAAAAGGCTTTGTAAGGACTATTTTTATTAATTAATGATGATGAACTTTGCTATACAAATTGAAAAGGAGATGTTTTCCTTCGAGAGTATGATTCTCTCAAAATAGAAGAGTGATTCTTCTATACGCGTGTGGTTGGTGCGAAGCCGATCATTCAATCTTCATATCCACTTTTATCTCACTTGAAGGCGTAAGAATTTGATTCTTGTTTTCTTTCAAATTACCTAGAATTTGAAAGAATTCTAATTACCTAGAATCCCATATCTCTTTGTTAAATCTGCTCATTTTTGAAATTTTCGTTTATAAATTTGTTCGAATTCCTAAACTGTTGGAGATCTAGATGTTCGCCAAAGAACCCGAGTCTTCTAGATCCAGAAAGGAAATGTGCAGGGAAATTAACACTCACTAGTTTGGGCTATTGAAAACCATGTAATTGGAAAGCTTTTCATTTTTCCGTGTTAATTTGTTAGGACAATTTATATTTCAATTATTTTTATTTATCTTCAATTAATCTCAGCTCATCTAAATCGCATTGTGTTAGTACCTGAAATCCACTTTCGATCTGTCGAGTTGTGCCTTTTCTTCAAATTTTTCCTCCTTTGATCTCGACCGGTCGAAATCCACCATCATAAAGGCGGTCGAACCTTCTTTCTGGAACCTAACCAACGAGGTTTCTCATCACCGCGATAGAATTTGTCGTAACAGAAGCTTATTTGCGAGAGGTCTCGAGCAAATCGACGCTTCGAATCCAATCTTCATCAACCCAAATCACCGTGGAACCACCGTTCACACTCCAACTGGTAATGGCCCCTCAATCCATCTTGAATTATTCAGCTTATTTTCGAAGAAAGAAACCCTAAATCAACCCTAATAAAAATCAGTAAAGAAATAAATCTCGGACTGCGGTCAAAAAACTCAACCTGTGCCTGAAATACCAAACTTGACCGGTCGAGATTTATCTTGTATAAGGACTTTTGTCCTTTGTCTATTATCGACCAATCGAAATCCAAATTCGACAAGTCGGTTTTTTATAAGTTTTTCTTCTTTCTGTTCTCTAATCTCGACAGGTCGAGATGAAACTCGACCAGTCGAGATTGAGGGTGTTTCTTTTTCTTTCAGGAAACTCGACCAGTCGAAATCCACTTTTGACCTGTCGAGTTGTGACTTTTCTTCAGATTTTTCCTCCTTTGATCTCGACCGGTCGACCAGTCGAGAGTGGTTCACTTATGTTTCATTCAAAACTTTGACAGGTCGAGATCAAAACTCGACCGGTCGAGATGTAATACACTTTTGCTCCTCTAACAAACTCGACCGGTCAAGATGCAAATTCCACCAATCGAGTTCTATACTCTTCTGTTTTCTTCTCTGATCTCGATTGGTCGAGATGATAGTTGCTTTACAATTTGATTTTTTAGATCTGTCCACATGGACATCTGATTTAGGTGATTCAGGACTCAATCTCATAGTTTTTGGACCTTTCGGATACAATGGGAATGTCCGTTACCTCTTTTAAGCCTCCTATGATACTTGTAAGGATATGGGTCTCTTTAGGGTCTGAAACAAGTTTGATTGCATTACCGATGAATCCATAAGTTATATAGACACGACCACCTCCAAGGAAAAGTAGTTGGACTCAAGCATGGAATAAAAGTATTTAAAATATTCTTTATGCTCCGATTATACTCAATGCTCTATGTTTTCTGCTCCATACTAATTTCATCATGAGTACACAATGCTTAGGGTGAAATGCAAAAGTTTTCTTTTTTGATATATGTTTCATCTTCATCATATGACATTCATCACGTAGAAGACTACGATAGAGCATATGCATGATAAGTTAAGAAATAAGATATGACATACGACATAAGCCTTCGTCACGGTGGGGTTTCTTTCACGGTCATGTGGAACTTGGAATGTAGGCATCCATGTACGAATGCAATACCTCTATGGGAGTATGAGCTGCCACACGAAGTGCACCCAAGTTACTACATCAAAAACTTATCGAACTTATACAACCTTTACCCATACTGTAATAGAAGTAGGAAAACATATCAATGAACTTCATCGTAGACCTACCAAAGATGATGAGGAAGAACGATGTCATATGGGTAATAGCTGACAGATTCATGATTGTCAAGGCCACGCTATAGCCTCGCAATAGCTTCGCCATGACGAATGGCAATGGGAAACGCTATATATAACCAAATAGCCATGATGACTAAATAGTGATGTCATAGTGCCACCGTGACAGAATAGCATTATGGCATCACTATGCACGCCATTTTATTTTTTGGATAATAACGTATAATACTTATAAGTTATGATAATTTTATATTATATAAGTTACAAAAGTTAACTTATAAGTCACAAAACCTTAACTTTTAAGTTACAAAATCCTCGACTCTCTCTCTCTCGTCACAGGAGCTACCAACAATAGCATCGCCAAAACCTCAACGTCGACGAGGCTACCGTATGTGTACTTAATATTTCATTTTTTTTAATATTCTATACTTGTTGATATTCATATTTATTTATTTATACTTACCATATTACAAAATTGTTAATGTTCTATATTTGATTTGTATTTATTGATATTTGTTTATTCCTAGAACATGAAATCCTCAATATTACAATCAAAGTATGATGCTTTAGTAGTTGAATTTTTTTCTTATATAAAAAAATATAAAACAAAAAAAAATACTAATTAATAGATAAAATAATTTTTTTTTTAAATTATAATAAAAAATAGCATCTCCATGGCTTTGCTATGGCTACACCATGGCGTAGCGAACCTCTTCACCATGACCTCGCCACACTGCCTTAACTACCTTGGACAGGTTGACCAAGTTAGCTCATTTCTTGTCATTCAAGATCACCACATATGGGAACAAGCTTGCTAAAACATATCTAAAGAAAATTGTGAAACTTCATGGAGTACCAGTTAGCATCGTCTCCGATCGAGACTCAAAATTTACCTCCAGATATTGGATAATCTTTTAAAAAGCATTGGGCACTCGATTAGATTTTAGTACTGCCTTCTACCCCCAAACGGACGGTCAGACTGAAAGAGTAAATCAAGTGGTTGAAGACATATTACGAGCATATATATGCTCGACTTTCGAGGGAACTGGGATGATCACCTCCCACTGATCGAATTCTCTTACAATAATAGCTATCAGACAAGTATCGGAATGCCTCCTTTCGAAGTTTTATACGGCAGAAGTTGCAGAACGCGTTGTGTTAGGACAAAGTTGGAGTTAGAAAGATGTTTGGACCGGAATTAGTCCAAACTACGACTGAGAAAGTCAAACTGATACGTTAACGGCTAAGGATAGCCTAGGATCGTTAGAGAAAATACGTCAACCCTCACCGTCATAACTTAGAGTTCGAGGTACCACAGTTTAATTTCAAACATTGAATTTCATTACAATTTTGCTCGTGATTAGAACTCTAAAATCTTTCTAATAGGTTGGCGAACGGGTATTCATTAGAGTCTCCACGACCCAAAGGAGTTATGCGCTTTGGAAAGCGCTCGAAGCTAAGCCCCAGATACGTGCGGCCTTTTGAAGTTACAAAACGTGTTGGCGAAATTGCATATAAAGTCGCTCTACCGCCGCAAAACTTGAGAATCCATGATGTATTCCACGTGTCAATGTTGAGGAGATATATATAAGATCCCTCATATATAGTGGAGATTGAACCTGTCGATATCAAAGAGGATCTGACTACCACGGCGAGACCGACCAAGATTCTTGATCAAAAAATGCAGGTCTTCAAGAATAAAATGATGACATTGGTGTTGGTCCAATGGCAACATCACATGCCAAAGGAGACAACCTAGGAAAATGAAGACGACATCAAAGAAAAGCATCCGAAACCCTTCAAATAACTGGTACGTAATTTTAGAGGACGGAATTTTTTTTTAAGAGGGGAGAATGTTATGACCTGGGTCCCTTTTGACCCTATTCGATGGTGATAGATATATGAAGCACTAAGTACGGTACATGCTCACATACCTTATCATGGCCCACACAATTAAATTAAGGAGTTTCTACAATAAAATCTGGTTTACTCTAAAAACAGTAACCAAATCTCAAGAGATCTGTTGCCTTAGACAACTAAGGTAATTAAATCCCATCATTCATAGGATTGATTTGCAATCAATTAGAATCCTTAAAGGACTCTTACCTTTTTGGGCTAGTCAACTTGCCCATTTGGACTCTTTCTCTAATTACCTCTTCTATATAAATAGGAAATTTAGAGAGCAATAGAATTATCTACCTCATCCCCATCTCTCCCTCTCTTGTTCTCTTTTCTCTACAAAAACGCAGCCACCTTCCACCGCCATCTCATCCTTAAACAAGATCCACGGCCAAGAAATCCCATGAGTTCGGACCACCATCATAATAGCGGTCGAGCCGTCTTTTCTGGAACCCACTCACCCCCAAAGAGGTTCCTCATTTGTTGTGACAGATTATGTCATAAGAGAAGTTTACTTACGAAAAGACTCGAGCAAATCTATGCCCCGAATCCGATCTCAGTTAACCCAAATTACTACAAAAATCACGATTCACGCTTCAACAAGTGGGTGCCTCTCAATCCATCTTAAATTATTCAACTTATTTTCTAAAAAAGGAAATCCTAAATCAACCCTAATAAAAATCAGGAAAGAAAGAAATCTCAGGCTGCGATCGAAAAACTCAAACTGTGCCTGAAATACCAAACTCGGCCAGTTGAGATTCAAAGGCAACTAATCGAGATTTATCTTGTATAAGGACTTTTGTCCTCTCTCTGATCTCGACCAGTCAAAATCCAAATTCGACCGATTGGTTTTCTAGAAGTTTTTCTTCTTTTTGTTCTCTAATCTCGACAAGTCGAGATGAAACTCTACCAGTCGAGATTGAGGGTGTTTCTTTTTCTTTCAGGAAACTCAACCGGTAGAAATCCACTTTCGACCAGTCAAGTTGTGCATTTTCTTCAAATTTTTCCTCCTTTGATCTCGACAGGTCGAAATCCAATTTCGACCAGTCGAGATTCACTCACTTATGTTTCATTCAGAACTTCGACGGGTCGAGATCATAACTCAACCTGTCGAGATGTAATACACCTCTGTTCCTTTAGCAAACTCGACCAGTCGAGATGCAGATTCGACTAGTCGAGTTCTATTCTCTTTTGCTTTCTTCTATGATCTCAACGGGTCGAGATGGAACTCAACCAATCGAGATTGACAGTTCCAAACTCTGATCCTTTACAATTTGATTTTTGAGATCTTTCCACATGGACATTCGATTTAGGCGATTCATGACTCAATCTCATAGTTTTTGGACCTTTCGGACACAATGGGAATGTCTGTTACCTCTTTTAAGACTCCTATGATCCTTGTAAGGATATGTGTCTTTTTAAGGTCAGAAACAAGTCCGATCGCATTACTGATCAATCCATAAGTGATATAGACACAACTACCTCTAAGGAAGAGTAGTTGGACTCAAGCCTAGAATAAAAGCATTTAAAATATTTCTTATGCTCCGATTATACTCAATGTTTTATGTTCTTTGCTCCATACTAATTTCATCATGAGTACACAATGCTTAGGATGCATGCAATAGTTTCCTTTTCTCATATATGTCATCTTCATCATATGACATTCATCACGTAGAAAACTACGATAGGCATATGCATGATTAGTTAAGGAATAAGATATTACACACGACATAAACCTTAGTCACGGTGGGATTTCTTTCACAGTCACGTGGAACTTAGAATGTAGGCATCCACGTACAGATGCAACACCTGTATGGAAGTATGGGCTGCCACACGAAATATATCCAGGTTACTACGGAACCCGTCCCTTAGAAAGTATGATTTAGTGAAACCTATCGCATCGTGGCTCACTCCAATTAAGTTATAAGTGATGAGAAATGACTATATAAGATAAGATACGGATACGATAAGAAAGTGGGAACTTAAGCCCACGTCAATAATGAAATCGGAGCGGGGACCTAAGCCCAGAACCGAATAATGATATGATAAGACATGTTGTGAAGGCCATCTGAACACGAATTAATTTCTACACGTGTCATACCTTACGAGCCACCGTAAGGGTCCAACTTCTGCGGCCAAGACGGGTCTTTAAGACAATATGTTTAGCTTTGTCTCAAACTAAGGGGACACTGGAGGTTTCAACTTAAGGAAACTTGTTGTACTGATGAGCGCAATCTCATCTGGTTGGATGGTGGTTTACGATGCGTTACGTTATGGAGGTTAAGTAGTTATCTACACGTGAACCTCGCATGGTAGGCTCGAACAGTGGCCATAGCACAGGTTGTTTACGCAAGTCAAGTAAGATGCGAAGTATGTTGTGTAGGCATATATAGCTAAAATAATACTTAAAGATGTCACGTAGGATAAGTTGAGGAGACAGATAAGAAAAGAAATAAGAAACAGATTCCCGATTTTTATTAGGGTGGATTTAGTGTTTCTTTTCTTCGAAAATAAGCTAAATAATTTAATATGAATTGAGGGGCACCCACCTGTTGAAGCGTGAACTGTGGTTCCGGGGTGATTGGGTCGACGACGATCGGATTCGCAGTGTCGATTTGCTCGAGTCTTCTCGCAAATAAGCTTCCCTTACGACAGATTTTGTCGCAGCGATGAAGAACCTCGTTGGTTAGGTTCCAGAAAGATGGCTCGACAGCCTTTATGATGGTGGTTCGAACTCGTGGTAATGCTCGGTCGTTGATCTCGTTTAAGGACGAGATGGTGGTACACAGTGGCAGTGTTTTTGCAGAGAAGAGAGAATCGGGGGAGCGAGAGAGACGGATGTGCGAGGGAATGAAGTAGAGAATTCTATTTCTCTCTAGATTTTCTATTTATATAGAAGAGGTAATTAGAGAAAGAATCCAGATGGGCAAGTTGACTAGCCCAAAAAGGTATGAGCACTTTAAGGATTCTAATTGATTGCAAATCAATCCCATGAATGATGGGATTTAATTACCTTAGTTGTTTAAGGCAGCAGGTCTCTTGAGATTTGGTTACCGATTTTAGAGTAAATCGGATTTTATTTTAGAAATTCCTTAATTTAATTGTGTGAGCTATGATAAGGTATGTGCACATGTATTGTACTAGGTGTTTCACATATCTATCACCATCAAATTGGGTCAAAAGGGACCAGGCTCATAAAACTAGACCAATGAAATTTCAGCATTTTTTAATAAATTTTATCTCCTAATTTTTAGGAATTTTATTCCCTCAGGAAACTAATAGACGGACAAAGAAATGTGTGCCCGTTAATTTCTCACTTTCTTTTGCTACCTTTCCCAAACAATCCGACGATTCATAATGAAAAGTTGGATCAATGATTATTAACTATTGTAGTTTTCTAAACTGTAGACTACCGAACAAACTTTACTTTCTTCTTCTTCGTCTTCTTTATTTTTTTTCTAAATTTTTGGGCAAGCAGACGGTTTGTGATGTACAATCCGAGGTTTGATCTCAACCAATGATTTGAACTTAGTGGGCTGTTGTATCCTAGAGCTGACGTGTTTGGAACATTCTGGATCTACTGAGGGAGGTGTGAATTGTATTAAAGAGCATGACCTGGTTCACACAATTATTTATTATTATTTCGCATCATCACTAAATCGACAATTTTTGGTACGACGAAAACAGGTATTTCTTATTTTGTTTACAAATTGTTATCATCAATAATAATTAAATCTATTAGACAGAATAGCATCAGACACTATCATACCAATTCTCACTTCTACAAAAAACAGGACATAATCCAACCCTTCAAACAGGCTAATTTGCAACAATTACTAGAGCAGCAACTACTTTGACCTGAACAATAGCTTGCAACATGGTGAAATAGATAGGACTAAAGCTTACACGAACAGAAAATGTAAAATGATATTAATTGAAAAATGGGTTGGCTAGATTATTTTGCAAAATGTTAATTATTTTGCTAAAAAAATGAAATTAATAAAGTTAACCAAACACACCATAAATTGAATTAAATATCTGCTAAAGTTTTCGATTTTATGGGGGCTTCTGCAAAAATTGTGGGTGTCCAAATGAAGCCTACAGCATCCACACATAGAACAAAAGCATTCCAAATATAGAAAGCATTGGACACTTCGCAAATAAATTTTTATTGGTTGTTAGTTTATCGAGAAAATTTTAAAATTTTGTTTTTAAAAAAAATTATTATTATCATAATATCGATGCTAGTGTAGTCACTATAATATTATCAATGACATTTACAGAAAATTAATCACTTGAAGCTTATAACTTCATAACTAAAATTGTGATTTTGGCACTAAGAATTCAATTTTTTTGAAAACCACACGCGATCCTCTATAAATGCGCCAAAAATAATAATAAATTGATAAATAGTTTGCACTTTTATAAATTAGTTCCTTCAAAATCATGCCCTGAATTCCTTGACTTGAAATCCCAACAGCTCAGTATAAATATCACTGAACTCAATCAATAACTTCAAAGGAGAATTCACCATATCTAACAAAACTCATATCTCCATTTCCCAAATTACTTCAATCTCAATCACTATATATTGCAAAACTGCTTACTTTCTCCATTAATCAAGTATAAAAAATAAGTAAATAAAGAGGGAAATTAAATAATCTCAAAATTCATTTAAATGAATCTGAAACTCACAGAGTTTCCTGTAGAACGCCTTGAGTTATATAGGCCGACCAAATTCCGGCGACACAGAAGACCAACACCAGAACTCGCCCGATTCCGGCACCGTGGCCTTCCATTTCGGAGAAAATTTCCCCGGAGTATTCTAGATCCCGTGAGTTTCGAGATTTTCCGGCTGATGAGAGAGAAAGAGGAGAGAGAGACAACTCAAGTCGCAGGTTGGAGCCCAACTTGCCTGTAAAAAAAAAAAGAAAAAAGAGGAGACAGAGAGAGAAAATCAACGGAAGAAAAATTTGTCTTCTGGACGGTTTTATAAGGGCGCGCGAGAATGCTACGCAATGTTTCCACGTGTCAAGCTATGATTAGTTGTGATACGAAACTCTTCGTTTTAATTGGTTAATAGGACGCGTAATACTTTCATATTAATGCACGTGTTATAGGAAAGGACAAATTTTATGTAGACAAAATACAGTCAATTGATATGGCGCGGTGCAATTGACTACAAGTGTGGTTGGTGCAGCCAGTCACGTCTCCGTACGCCAGCTGCCTGCACTTTCTCCTCAACAAGTCCGTCCTCCGTTTAAATTTTTGAACAGAGTTCTTATCAGGAGTATAGGCCCGATTGCTAAGATCTGTGCTCGATTCATCTCATAATTGGAAGGGTAAGTTATACGTCAATTGAAATCATACGGTTGATAATTACCCATCGTGTTGGGACTTATCATAGCACCAGGCATTGGCCCTATACAAAATTTTCAAAGAAAAAATTATTTTTAGTCTCAGCAATTGATGATTTTATCATTAACATTGTTGATTGCCTTAATCAAATTATGGAGATGATTTTTCATCCTAATCTTTCACACATTAGGTCTTGAGATCATAGCCCATTCATCAGGCAATCAAACGTTTATAGGCACCTTAGGTCAGTTTTAGGAATTTGTTCCACATGGAATCAACATTTGATCGTCTGATAAATGAGCTATGATCTCAAAATCTAATGTATGAAAATTTGAGATGAAAAATTATCATCATTCAATTCAAGGTAGTCAATGGTGTTAAAAGAGCAATTAATAGACAGAATCTTAGTTGCAAAAACCCATACCAAATTATTTTTAGGGTACATCTATTTGAGCCCACTACTGGTGGGCACCTATGCCGAAACTCATTGACTGCTTGAAATAAGATGAAGATCCTTTTTCACCCCGATCTTCAACACAATGGATATTAAGATTATAGCGCACCTACTAGACGATCAACATATTAACTCCACGTTCTAAGAAGGTAGCTCTAAACTCACGTTTGAACCTCATGTATGTTATATGAGTTTAGGGCTATTTTTGGTATTTGTGCCGTGTGGAATTAAAATCTTAATCGTTTGATAAGTGCACCATGATCTCAAGATCTATTGTGTCAAAGATTGGGGTAAAAATCAATTTCTATCATCTAATATCAAGTGGGGGCGCCCTTAGTAATCAAATAGGCGCGAACAGAGGTACTCTAATTTTTATACAATAGATTTTGTTAAAAATGAAAAATCTCTAATGACAATTTCTTTTAGTAGAAAACTTATACCTCAAAGAGTTAGAGTACCCAACCTTTAGAGAATATGATACAATTCATGATATGTGTCACATGACATATGATCTAGCATCTCTATTTGCATCTATGAGTTATACTTTTGGACTACACAAGAATATGTATATGGCTTTTTCGTTAAACACAAAAATGTCACTATTTTATATTTTATCAATGCTGTTGATCATGTTAATTAAGTGGATGTAAATCATCCGATTGCGCAAACATTAATATCAACCATCAAAATTAAGAATAATAGTTGGTATTAGAGTGCATAGATCAAATGGTTCATATCTCTCAAAAAGTGAGATTTTTGAACTCATAGCCTTTTAGTTGATGATATATTACTTTCACGATATGGATTTTCAAGATCATAAGCCAATAAATGGTGTAAGATCATTTAAACATCATTTAGTGTTTAAATAATGGTAAAGAGAGTCGGTCCCTATAATCAAAGTGATAATGGCTCTTAACCGACATTTAATCACCCGAGTGATGTTTAAATGATATAACACTATTAAATTTGTAACTTTTATCTTATACCATTGAAGTGTGATTTATTATTTTGCCATGAGGCGCCTATCTTGACCAATCTAGATTGTCCAATGGGCAATTCATTGTTGCAGCATATGTTAGCCTAAAAAAAGTACCCCTACAAGTCAATATGATGATTGATGATTCAAACTAAAGACAATGTTTGGTATTATAATCAACAGATCAGACGATTCACATATCTAAGAAAACATAATTTTTGAAATATTGACCTTTGATGTATGATCTATAACTTTTCCATTGTGGATTCCCCGTATACTCGACCATTAATGGTGTGAAATCATTTAAACACAAAATTGCTATTGAAACGACATCAAATCAAGTTCAAGAAGTTGGAGGTTGGACTTGGGCGGTGGCCTAAGAGTCATGAGAGTACCTTTGATCCACCCACCGAATCTTTGAGTTCATCCACATTGAAAACACATCAGCTGTGTTGAATTAGACGATAGAGATCATTTATTTTCAATCTTTCGCAGGATAGATTTTGAAATCATGGGTGTATCATCAAATGGTTTGATTTTTATTTCATATAGTACAAATTCAATATTTAATGATCGTCTGATGGTATACCCATAATCTCAAGATCTATCGTGTGAAAGATTGGGTAGATAAACAATGTCCATCGTCTAAGTCAAAGCAGTCAATGTATTTCAGCGTGGGTCAACACAAAGATTTGGTGGGTGAATTTAAAGGCACTCAAGTCAGTAATAGAGTTTCACAGTTGGCCGCTCCAAATACTTCGGAACAACGATTAGGGCTATTTTAGTCTTTTCGCAAGTAGTATTTTACCAGCAAAAAAAAAAAAACTTCCCCCAAAACCCTAAATCTCAGAACCCAACCCCTCTCCACCTCCCCAAATCCCATCCAAATGGAATCGCCGCCTTCCACACCACCCCACGAAACCCCACTCGAAGACGGAGACGCCACCCTCTGGGCTAATTACTCCCGCCGTGTCCTCATCCGCACCATAATCTCCCGCCCAGACGGCGGCGTCGGCCTCGCTGGCCAATCTGTCACCGTCGGTGGCTGGGTCAAAACCGGCCGTGTCCAAGGCAAGGGCTCCTTCGCCTTCCTCGAGCTCAACGATGGATCGTGCCCCGCCAACCTCCAAGTCCTCGTCGACGCCCCGGTCGCGCCACTCGGCCAGCTCGTGCCCACCGGCACTTGCGTCGTCGTCGAAGGGGTGCTCAAGAAGCCACCTGAAGGCACGAAGCAGAACGTGGAGCTCAGTGTTCGGAAGGTTGTTGAGATCGGAGCCGTTGATCCCGCTAAGTACCCCATGCATAAGACCAAATTGCCGCTTGATTTTTTGAGGGATTATGTTCACCTACGGCCGAGAACCAATACGGTAATTTTTATTTGATTTTTTTATTCTATTAAGTTGTGTTAATTTCGTGCCTTTTTTGGTCGAATGCATTTTTAATGAAATTATTGCGGCTTACTGAAAATTTTGTAGATATATATTTTTTCTATTTTTCTGTGATTAAATTGGGAATTTTAGGACTAAATCATGATTTTTCATGAATTGTAAGCTTATTTATTAATCAACTTTAGCAAAATAATCCTTAATTTTACTATGTATTTTTGTTTAATTTTTATGTTAATGTCTCTAGTTTATTTTTTTTGTTCTAATTTCATTTTAAGATCCAACTAAATAAAAGTGAATCGGGGTTTTTAAATAAAAATCCTAAATTTCATCATCCTCATTGCCATATCCCATCTATTTGTGGTCGGCTATGAAAAAAAAATCCTAAATTTCATAATTTAAAAAATATATTTTCCCGAATTTCTCTGTAATTTCTGATTTTTCCCGAATTGTGATTTTTTATCTTCCCCAAATTATTTTGATTCTCTGTTTTTTTCTAGATTTTTTCTCAATTTGTATTTTTAATAAGTGGTGTTTAAATCACGACTTTTTGCTCCAATGCGTTTTTAACAATTTAATAGCTGATTATTGAAAATTTTCTATATATATTTTTTTCTGCGATTAACTTCCGAATTTACAGCTTAATCACGATTTTTCATGAATTGTAAGCTTCATTATTAATCAACTTTAGCAATATAATCCTTATAAGTATCTAGTTTAAACTTTACTTTTGTTTTTTATTTTTAAAAACCAACTAAATATAAGTGAATCACGATTTTAACTAAACAGTCCTAAACTTGTTATTTATTATTGTTTTCCCCTTCTTTCTCTGAATTTTGCCTTTTCTTCCTAAATTGTATTTTTTGTCGTCACTGAATAATTTCCACATCCCTGTTTTTTTCCTTGATTTTTTTTTACTGAAATTTTCCATTTATATAACTAATCATGAATTTTTACTCTCACCGGATAATTCCGGATGCCTGACTAGGTGACTGTTATTAATGGTTTCATGTTCTCGTCGCTTCTTTACTAGTGTGAGATTTGGTGGCTATTTAGTTTTGGCTTACTGGATTTGATGTTTCGATAGAATTCAGTTGGTTTGTATTTATAAATAAATTTATCAATTATTATTTCCTGTTCCTTCTACAAGATTATGAGTTTGAATTGTTTCTAGTGAAATTAATCGAGATATAGCATAAATTAGCTAAGAGCTGGTGTATGGTAACTGATCTTTCTATAACCTAGACTATTCTACGGTCACGGTTATATACATGTTTTTCTTTTATCAAGTTGTAGCCCCTGATGCAAAGGAGTCGATATTTAGATCAATGGTGCCCAAGGGTTTCATTGAAAACACATCTCTATTGAGAGATTAAGAATGGTCAAACGCCATAAGAGTGAACGGTTGCCATGTAAACTGTTTTATCTGTTCATTTTTACGGCATTGCTCTTAAGGACACTACCCTTTTACTTTTTTCAATGAAATCTTCAGGCAACATTGGTCTAAATGTCTGCTATTTTGTTACAGGTGGTACCACTTGAAAAAATAGTTCCACAGGTACAAAATAGTTACCGCACATAATCCAGATTATGGACGGGTCAATTACCTTATACCAGATAATTAGCTAATGAGTTTGGTAAATAGGGTGTGGATGGCAATAAAGCTTCAGATCAGTTTTGAATTTGAATAAAGATAGAATTTCTTATTTTGAACTCTCTAATTAATAAGGAAAGGCTCATGCTATAAAGAGGTCAATAACTCACCAGAGAGGTGTTGTTTATTTATTTATTGAGTTTTCTACACTAATTTAATTGAACTTTTGATATTGATCTTATTCCATTATCTTTTAAAGCGTGCCTTTTTTGAGGAAATATACGTGATCTCAAATGTTCTCATAATCGAAATGTTTAATCCAAGTACAAATGCAAGTTATTTGGAAAAACAAAACAACTGCTAAAGCTTGGCATGCAATTTTTGTCGACTTCCTTGATCTCAGCCGTTCATTCTGATCAAGGTTCAAAATCTTGGTTTTCCGGTACGTATCAGCCAGCTCCAAAACCGATTATGTGTCTGTTTTGGACGATACATTGGTATGTATGGGCCGATACATACCAATATATATGGTCGGAATTGTTGGACACATTCAATGTATCGACTCGGTGACCTCCGAAACCGATTTGTATCTAAGGATACATATTGATTTCGTCCAGATTTTTGACCCATGATTCTAATAAAATAGTCTAGGATTAAAGGTTGTTAGAGAATTTTATGACTAGACTGTTGAAAATAATGTGGATCTCCAATGTTTTCTCATTTGAAAATATAGTAAGTCGTGGCAAGTTTTCACTGAAATATATGTTACTGTTTATACTTTATATAGGTGTTTACGTGTTGAGGGACAGTCTTTATTGCATGGGTCTGTTCACAGGGGAGGTGCACGGGTCAATTGTGCAGGGCTAAACTTATCAACCTTTGGGACAGTTGCATAGATTTAGGAGCCTATAAATATGTGAAAGTTAGATTTTGACTGGTTTAGTGGTGCTGATTGACCACCCCCATGCACTGCCTGTGGTCCCCCAGTGGTGTACATATTATGAACTTGTCCTTCATTGCCTTTTTTCGTAATATTTTACTGTATTTGTGGCCTAGCAATGGCCTATGAAACCCCCTATGCTGTAGTGCACTGCTGTGTGATGGGTTTCTTATATGCATATTGATGTAAACAGCAATTATCAAATGCTTATAGATGACAGTACAAGAGTAGAAGGGGGAATAAAGAAACATAGATTAAAAGAAAAAAACTATTCTCTACTCTAATAATATAAACTTCTAAATACCCCCATGAATGTATCTTTTATATATATATATAATCTATAGTCAAAAAATAGAATTTAAATGGCTTTACACCAACATAAACCTTGTCACCTTTGCACCTATATATTTCATCATCATCGCTTGTCCCATCTATCTGGGGTCGGCTTTGTAAGCCTTATTTCTCCCCACAGTTATATTGCTTATAAACAAGAAACACAAAGTATAGAGCAAAGAGTCAGAGAGAAGTAGCATCTCATATGTAGACAAAAGATGGGGGACACTGCACCAACATAGTTATGACAATCATATCAGCGGGACCAGCCCCTCTTGTGGCATCTTTATAGATTCTGTTGTTGATTTACGCAAAATAAAGACCAAGAATACAATCAAAAGGGCCTTTTAAGTTAGAAAAATGTTGGAAGAAAAAGAGTAAAAACTCCTTCAAGCATGGCTACAGCTTCCCAGCTCCTTCCCTAGCAGTAGAAACTGCCTCCATATTTGCCTTCTATCACATACACATTGATGATGTGGAGTACAAATTTTCAACCCTTCTAGTAATGCTCTTCCTTCCATTTGTTCAAGTCATTAATACCAGTGGTCTCAAGTAAGCTTATAACAAGCCCCCTTCAAAGTTTCAAAAAATACCTCTTATGCTAGCCGTGTCAGGGTTGCGAATCAAGGTACCAGGAGTATAGACAATATATTTCTAATTCTTTTGAGAATTCTTGGGCGTATATGGTACTTTTAGGAGAAAAGATTTCTTTCGAGAATTCTTTCTAAACCTTTTGAGGTGAAAAGGTTTCAGGTACATTTTTATTGATATGACGTCGCTACGATATTGTACATCATTTAGATACAACATTAGTACGATATAGATATGAAATAGATGAAATATTAATATGACATAGATCCAAAATAGATATGATATAAGTATGATATTGGTATAACAAATATACCTCTTTGGGTGTATATGGTACTTATAATTTGTAGGCAACTATTAATATCATACGAATTGAACTTGGGTAAAAAAACTGATGACATCAAGGTGAGAAACGTTTTGATGACATCAAGGCGAGTAACACATGATTCATTAAACTCATTTATCAATGGGGTAAGAAAACACATGAGTAAGTTTATCTATTTATATCATATTGATATAATTTATTCTCCAAATTACTTGTTGAAATAATATCATTAAAAACATTTCTATAATGTAAATACAATTAGCAATTGGATGCACATCAAGATCATTCAATTTTAGTCAACACATGAAAAACATGTTGTAATTAAGGATCCATCCAGTGTTAACTTGGCACTTCTACTTTTGAAATTTTTGCCATGCCGACACTTGGTGGCACTTGGCACCGGTGCCGACACTTGGACACTCCTCAAGCAACACGAAACTTCTAAACATAAATGAAAAACTAAATATTATTATTAAAATGCTCATCGTTTTAATACTATAATATACTTTTATTTAGGTTTGGGTCGTTAAAGACGATTTTATACTATAATATTATTTTATTTAGGTTCACGACATATATTATGAATCTTTTCATTACATATCTAAATTGGTTCTCTAAGATTTCTCTTCAAATTTTCTCTATATATGTTCTATACTTTTATTTTATTTTTCTTAAGGCCGTGCCGCCATATTGGAAATTTTAGACATTGGCGTGCCAAACATCTATTGGCACCTTGACTCTTGGCACCCTTGCCACGTGTCCAAGTAACACTCCCATACTCAAGCCCTTACCCTCTATTATTTTATATATACATTTTCAAGGCTCTCTAGCAGCATTGAGCAAACTTGTTATGTTTGTTTTTGAACATTTAAGTCCCATACAACTTCTCCCTAAACATATAAAATACTCTTTTACAAGCATAATTATTTTCATTGCTAACGTATACAAGCCCTTAAAGGTGATGCGATCTGCACACAGTAACCATTGGAGAGTATACTAGTTTTGACACAAAACTAGCATAACTTGTAGGAAGGCTAAAATTAATCTGCCAAGGTGGTTGAATTAAGGAATAACCCATCAAGGTTCCTCTGGCAATGAGCTTGCAAGAAGACTTAATACTATCTATAGCTAGTATAGCTTCAAAAAGCTCCAAATAGAATATTTCATTTAACTGAGTTAAATTTCAGCATAGTTGGTCTTTAAATAGGCTTATACAATTCATAAAAATAGAAATCCTAGTCAAAATCTAATCCTAATTTAAATAAAGAAATACTCCAGTTTTCATAAAACAATAAAATAAATTTCTAGATAATAAAGAATTAAACCTATTTTGAGTAAAAGAAACTAATCCCATTTTAAAAATAAAATAATAAAAGAAATTAATCTTAATTCAACTAGAAGTTTTGAAATTCGTCACTTTCAGTGTAGCCTCTAAAAACCGAACATAACTTCTTCAACACTTATCAAAATTGCGCAATTCTTGGCTCATAGGAATACTACTTCAATAATCTTTCAAATAAGACCAATTTCGCATCAATCTGACTTCGTTTGATGCTCGAAAATAAGTCATTCATAAAAGTGATGGAATTGAAAGTTGAGTACTCTGTGAATGTCCGATCAACGACTTCTCATAAATAAAGTTAGATTTACTTTTCTTTCCATATTCTCTATTTTTTTTCCTTCTTTTAATGTTCTCTAACCTCTTTCTTTGACTTCGTGATATATTAAAATCTGGGCTACATCATTCTTCCCCTCTTGAGAAATGTTCGACCTCAAACTTCCTAGAGACTCGATGCTTCATAGACAAGTTATAGGCCCTTACCTTCTCTATGGGGTTTGTTGTGTCTCGGACCAATAGAAAGGTGACGGTGATGATTTGAATAGCTCCGTCATCTTTATAATTGACGTATATGGGATATCTGTGTACTGTGCTCCAGCATTGTCGCTTCCATCTCGTTGTGTTGATCGTTGCCGCTTCAATTTGTTGGTCGGAGGTGACCGCGCTGGCTCAAACACTCTGATATCAAATGATGTGATCAGCTTGGTAGCGTTGGAGAGGACTAGCTTTGACACAAAAGTAGTAAAACATGCAGGAACACTGAAATTAGTCTTCTAAGATGGTTGAATTAAAGAATATCCCATCAAAATTCCTCTATTAGTGAACCTGCAAGAACGCCTAATAATAGCCACAGCTAGTAGGACTTTTAAAAGCTCCAAACAAAATATGCAATTCAAACTCCAAGTTAAATTTCAGCACTACTGGCCTTTAAAGAGGTTTTGACAATTTATCAACTTAGAAATTGGATCATTAGTTTGGAAAATTTTGTACAAAGATACACTCTTTTGATGTTAGATTTATTTTTAAACTTTTAATTTGTATGCTCTGCTACCTTTATTCTGTAATCTATACAACCTACCAGTAGGGGTGCAAGTTCGGGTGCCCGAGCCGAACCAAAACTGAATTTTTGGTTTTTGGTTCGGTTCAGCCGGAACTGAAACGAATTGGTTCAGTTGTGTTCTTTTTAAATTTTTAATTTTTTTAAACCGAAACTGAACCAAACCCAATTTTTTTGTATTTTTAACCCTCTTTTTTTCGATTTTTTTTTTCGGGTTTTTCATTTTTCGGATTTTTTTTCGGCTATCTAATCCTACCTAATCGGTTTTTGCTTTTTACAACTCAAAACCAAACCAAACCAGAATTGGTTTTCCGGCTGTTTTGGACGGGTTCAGTTCGCTCGGTTTTCGGCTCAGGTTCGGGTTTTGGGTCAAAACTTGCACCCATTCCTGCAAGTATACCATTGTTAACATTTGATTTTTGTGCATGTCTTCAGATATCTGCAGTCGCTAGAATCAGAAATGCTCTGGCGTATGCGACCCACACATTTTTTCAGAACAACGGGTTTCTTTATGTGCAAACACCTATCATCACAACTAGCGACTGTGAGGGTGCCGGTGAAATGTTTCAAGTTACAACATTGTTGAACGATGCTGAAAAGGCCGGGAGGGAGCTGAGACAAAAACCACCACCATCGGAATCCGAAATAGAAGCTGCTAAGATTCTTATCAAGGAAAAAGGAGAAGTCGTCTCAAATCTGAAATCTAAAAAAGCAAGCAAGGAGGAGATCAATGCTTCCATAGCAGAACTTACGAAGGCCAAGGAGAGTCTTTCTAAGCTCGAAGAGAGAGCGAAGCTTAAAGCAGGTATCCCTCAAAAGGATGGGAAGATTGATTATTCCCAAGATTTCTTTGCACGCCAAGCGTATCTTACGGTGTCCGGGCAACTTCAGGTCGAAACTTTTGCTTGTGCCCTTAGCAGTGTCTATACATTTGGACCGACCTTTCGAGCTGAACATTCTCACACATCAAGGCATCTGGCAGAATTTTGGATGGTAGAACCCGAGATAGCATTTGCAGATTTAGAGGTAATTGTATTTGATTGCATGTTTTTTGACATAGTTGCATGTTTTAATTATCTCGAGTTAGCATTCTATGCTTGGTTGGCCTCAAGGTGTCAATATCGGCATTGGTGTCGGGTGTTGGTCCATCTTGGATCAATATGTATCGGCCGGTACAAATACATATCACTGATACCATATCGGTCAGTATCGGCCGATACGATCTACATATTACTGATACCATATCGGTCAGTATCGGCAGATACCGAGACAAATTTGTCCGATACTGATTAGTATTGGTCCGTTACCGATACAAATACCGATACTTGTATCTGGGTGGTATCGGTATCGGTATCGGTTAGGGATGCACGTTTGGTTTACCGAACCGAACCGAAACCGAAATTTTCGGTTTTCGGTTCGGTATAGTACAAACCGAAGCCAAACTGAAATATATATCGGTTCGGTTCGCTGTACCGATTTGCAAGAATGTCCAAACCGAAACCGAATCGAAACCCATTTTTTCGGTTTCTGGTTCGGTTCGGATAGGACCGGTTCGATCAGTTTGGGTTCTAGAGAGAGGGATTGTAGAGAGATATTTGCAAGAATACCCAAATAATAACAAATTTAAAATAAAATTACCATCAGCCTCCTCTCGGCGGATTTCTCCGCCGCTCCCATTTGCCTCCTCTCGCCGGAGTTCTCCTCTCCTTGGAGTTCTCCGCGCCGCCGGCCCCCATCACCTGGTGGACGCCATCGCCATTAAAGCTCGAGACCAGAGAGGAATGAGGAGTGATCGAGTGAGGAGGAGAGAGAGAATGGTGGACGCCATCGCAAATCGCCATTGCCATTAGAGACTTAGAATGTTAGGCTGGCTGAATAACTCTCTCCCTCTCTCTCTTCTCTCTCTTCTCTCTCTCTCTCTCTCTTGGAGATTTTTTGTTTTTTCTTTTGATATTTGATAATGACTGAGAGTGACTGTTGTCAGTTGTCAAGAGAGTAGAGAGTCTAGAGACTCAAAACTTAATTTAGAATGTTAGATTAGCTATATAATATATAATAGTATATTGTATATATAATTATTATATATATATATAAAATATTATATATAGTTATTATATATATATATATTATATATAGTTATTATTATATATACATATATATTATATATATAGTTATTATAAATAATCCAAGGAGCTTGAGGTAATAATATTGTAATATTGTCAACTTTATTAACTTAATTATGCTTATGAGACAGTCAACCCCTTCTAATATATATATATATTTTTTCCTTCAAAATGCTCTTAAATTCACTTATTATATATTGAAGCTAAAGTTAGGTCTATTGTCTACGCCCAATCTAAAGAATCCTAATGACAATGACCGTTGGATTTGAATTTTTTTATTTTTTTATTTTATTTTATTTTTATGAACTTTTTACCTTTTAAATTATAAAATAATTAGATCCTATTTAATTTAAATCAGACATTTAAATATTCAAAAGCAACCTATACACTGGCAAGGACCAGAGCACTTTTCTTAATTTAAAATGTTTAGAAATGCTTAAAAGACTTGTTAACCCTTCTTTACTACTTTGAAAATTGAGATTCTTTTCTTTTAAAATTAGACGCATGTCCCAAGTAGCCTGGCTAGGGGATGCAAAGAAGCAAGCCCATGTGGCAGACTGCTAGATAATCCGTCGGAAGTTTAATGACAAAACAACAATAAGAATAGGACACTGATAGGGTGAGGACCCAATATATATTATAGTCATATAGTGTATATAATTATAATATTAATAAATAATTATTGTAAATTTGTAATCATGTAATGCCTTTCTCAAAAAGAAAAAATAAATAAATAAAAAAAGTTATTGTAATGTACTATAGTTATATATAATATATTATATAGAATATTCTATAGTATATATATATATATATATTTGATGGGAATATATAGTAGTAGTATATACTACTACTATATAATAGTATAGTATACATAGACAATTACTATTGCTATTTGCTAAAGGAAATGTAAAAAATTATATAGACAATTGTTATTTGGTATTTGGTAAAAGCAATATAAAAAATTTATTAATAAAAAGAATATGTACAAAAATAAATAAAATTACAAATCCACTTCCTCATCTATATTTCCTAACATATCCTCTATTGTGGTTAAGTCGAGGTCTTCTCCCGAGATTCCGCGCTCGCCTCTTTCCTGTGAGATCCAATCCTTTAAACATACTAACGATTCAACCGTTGATTCTTTCAAGCGACTTCGGAACGTCCCTAGAATTCTTCCACCTGCACTAAATGCCGATTCCGACGCAGTTGTAGAGACGAGAATTGTTAATAGATCCCGTGTCATAATGGAGAGCATGGGAAATTGAGAAGAGACATTATTCTACCAGTCCAAGACTTGAAATTATTTTCGTTAGTTTCATTCCAAACAATTAGGCGATTATCAAAATAATATTCAAGCTCTTTAAAAATAGTCGTGGTTGGTATAATTATATCTTCCGCATTATATTGTGTACCATATTTTTCCATTACTAATGAAAAACCATATGTATTAGTTTGTTCAGCAGAAGTATTTTTATTTAATTTTCCTTTATAATAATTAAAAAGTTCAAGACATTTAGATTTATAGTTCATTAACAAGGTTTGCGCTTTATTGGAGTCACCGTTATTTTGCATCCTTAAAAGAAGGTTTAGTACTACTAGTTTATATCTCGGATCCATCATACTTACGAAGGCCATATTTAATGGAATTTCCTTCCAATATTTATAGTATTTTTCTTGCATTTTTAAAATAGAGGGATGTCCATGTCCCCTACCGGAAAATAATTGGCCTACGATTTTCACATTTTGAATGACCCATAGGTTAGAGGTTGTATATAAAGAACAAAAAAAAAGAGTTGTAGAATTTTTAAAACATTCGAATTTTTTTTTTATTATTGATAGCTCCTCCCAACAAGGTCTTTGCCCAAATTGAAAAGAGTGGTGTTTACTTGTTCTTCCATAGGAAGGATTCCCTCCAACATATTAAAAGTGGAATTCCATCGTGTTGAGCAATCCAAAATTAACTTCTTCGGTGTTAAATTCGCATTGATAAATAATTATTGAAACTCTTGTAATTTTGCGGGTGACCATTTGATTAATTTTACAAAATTCCTAACTTCATCTATAATAGGACTAAAATACACAAGTTCATCAGTGACTATTAGGTTCAAAACATGTGCACTACATCGCATGTGAAAAATTTCTTGTAAGATATGTATAGTTACTAACCTATATTGGCCGGTTAGAGTACTAACAGTGGTGGTATTATTGGACGCGTTATCTAAAGTTATTGAGAAAATTTTATCTTTAATCTCAAATTTTTGTATGATAGTAATTAGGGCTGCGGCTAAGTTAATGCCCGTGTGAGGCGCTCAAATAGGACAAAACGCAATAATCCTTTTATTTAATGACCAATTAAGGTCAACGAAATGTGCGGTGGCACATATGTATGGTTTCCCGGTTACGGATGTCCATACATCCGAAGTAAGACATATGCCACCGGGTATATTTTTAAACATTTGAATTAGGGAAGCTTGTTTTTCTTTAAAACATTTTTCAATATCACTACTAAGTGTAGTTTTACTAATCGGACTAAATTGATGCGCAAAGGCGTTTCGAATCCAATCGACAAACCAATAATTGTCGATCCAAACGAATGACACATCTTTCACTATAAATATTGTTTCTAATCTAGCCCTAATCGGGTCATAGGTCAAAGGGGTAAGTGAACCATCCTTGTTTTGAATTAATTTTCTTTTTTCTATTACTAATTTATTTTGGGCGGTTTTGAGATATCGACTCCAATGCCCTCGTAAGCCGCTAGTACCGGCTTTCTTCGGATCACAAGAGAACCACTGAGTACAACCGGAGCATTGAGCTTTCTGTACACCATCTATCATCATCGATTTCCTATAATGGTTCCATATTGCAGCTCTTTTTTTATTTTCGCTCTCCGATGGCACCGTACTAAAATTTGTGGACGCTTGTTGTGATTGTTGAACTTGATCATTAATTGGCGATGATGGTGGTGGCGGATGTACCGATTGTGAGGCTTCATTGATGCCAACATTATCACCACTATCATCACTCAATTGATGATCAACCGGATGTACCATTGATGCCATTTTGATTAACAAAAAAAGTATAATTGTAAGTATAAAAATATTAATATAAAAGAAAATGTTATTAGTATGACTTGGAGGTGGAGAGAGTAGCTTGAAGCTTTGATGGAGAGCTTTAATGGAGAGTTAGAGACCTTTGAATTTGGAGCTTTGATAGAGGGTCTTTTATGAGAAATTAAATGGAGAGAAATAGATAGTAATTGTGAAGAAAAATGGTAGGTGGGGAGTGAGTATTTATAAAGAATTAAGGATGAAAAAAATATTAAAAAAAATATCGAAAATGGGTGCAACCAGTAATTTTCTGGTTGCACCCAAGTCAAAAGGGGCTGCAACGGCCATATACTAGCCGTTGCATCCCAACGGCTAATTCTCTAGCCGTTGGAACTGCAATGGCTAGAAAAGTAGCCTTTGCAAGCTTTGCAGTTGCTGGTTAACTAAAATCTTTTCTCAAAAAAAAAGAAGTTTTAACAATAATAAATGAATGAAATGATGTTTTGAAAATTCAATTGACATGGCACTTGAGTCTGTACTTGACAGCCGTCCCATCACTCAGCCAATCAGCCCCTCTCCACAGGTTAAAAGGCGCAAAAAAAAGAAGAAGAGGGAAACTGGAAACATTATTTGCACTAGCTTTTTAAGTGAGTCCACCGAAGTGAGAAAAAGACTTTGTATTTTAGGGACTTTTGACATGTGAAAAGGCAATTTGGGCCGTTTGATGTAAAGTTCATGATCTATAGATCCTTAGTGGGTAAGATTGGCATGTAATATCATCTTCATCATGTGATTAAATATAGTCAAAGTATATTATTTGATTCAATGGTTGACAACAATATATCATATGATAAATTTCGTGTTTTGCTCCAATATTATTCACTAAGGATCTATAGATCATGAACTTTAAATCAGACGGCCTAGATTGCTTTTGAACATGTCACATGTCCCCTAAAATACAAAGTCTTTCTTTAACCTTGGTGAAATCACTTAAAATGGGTGTGCAAGTAATGGCTCCCAAAAAAAAAAAGGCAAAACAAAGCAGTTGAGCCGGTTCAACCTCGAATCGGTTCGGTTCGGTGTAGCTTCGGTTTGGGTAGCTGGTTCGGGTTTGGTTCGGGCCGGTTTTGCCCCAGTAATGGGTCGGTTTACTCAACCTACCCAATCGGTTCACGGTTTCCCGCCGCCCAAACCGAAAACCGAACCGATTGGAGTTCGGTTGAGCTCGGGAGGGCCGGTTTTCGGTTCGGTTTTGGTGTTTGGTCTAGGGTTTGCATCCCTAGTATCGGTTCTCGATGAAACTGATACGTATCACTGACATGTATCGGTATCGGCCGAGTTTTGATACGATGGTTGGATTATTGTTAGAGTGTTTTAATTCGAGAGCTGCTACTAAATGAATTATTGCACACCACTAAATGAATTATTAATCACACATCAATTAATTCTATGTGAATACTAATTACTGAAAGTATCATATTCGCAGCATTTAATGAAATTACCAATGGCTCACCAGCTAATACTGTGCACACACCAATTAATACAAGCCTCTTTTTAAAATGCTGTGCAATTATTAATGAAATTGCAAGCCTCTTTTTAATCATCTTTATATGGACCTGTTTAATTTTAATGGCTAAAAATCAGCTTGTGTGAAACTCGCAATCTGCAATCTAGTTTTATATTTATGCGATGGCCTATCTGTGTTATTTTTACTATGACATTTTCAGAATGAATGAGAAAAATTCAGCTCCTTTTAACTCATAGAGTAAAAAATTAAAGGGTAGCTTTATTCGGGCCGAATGAACAAGAAAAATTCAGCTAGTTTGAACTTATAGAGTAAAAAATTAATGGGTGGCTCTATTCGCGCTTACCGAATTAGTGAGGGCGCCCACGCTGAAAAACCATTGGTTGCTTATGAATCAGACGATGGAGATCGGTTTTCATCCCATTCTTTAGCACAATGGATCTTGAGACCATGGCCTTACCACATGATTTTTGAGTCACTTTTTTGAAATTTGTGCCACATGGAAACAAAAACTGACCGTCTGATGGTACGCCCATGGTCTAAACATCTGTTGTGAGGAAGATTGGGGTGAAAAACGATCTCCATCGTCTGATTCAAAGCAGTCAATGGCATGGATCAAAATCTCAGATTTCTGATACGTATCGTCCAACCTCCAAGACGATACGTATCGGCGTATCGGCCGATACATTGAATGTATCGTCCTAGTATATATATATATATATATATATATATATATATATTTTTTTTTTTTTTTTTTTTTTTTTTTTTTAAAATCCCAAAAAATACCCTAAAATTCTGGGAACATATATTTAATGGTTTTCTATCTTTTTCAAAAACATTTACCACAAAACCTACAAATTTGGGGCTAAAAAGTATAGATCTACCAAATTTATGGGTAGATCTATATTTTTCCACCAAAAAATAGAAGCAAATGGACGATAATCTGAGCTTAAGGAGAAAAGAGGGAAGAGGAGAGGAGAATAGAGGAGAAAATAGGAGAATAGAGGAGAAAATAGGAGAATAGAGGAGAGAAAATAAAGAAAAAAAGGGAAATATGAGCTTAAAGGGGTTTCCCTTCGTCACTTGAGCTGGGGGCCCCACTGGACGATAAATTGGATGATACGAACGATAATTTGACTGTTTTTAAGGGGCCCGAAAAAAACCTAGTTTATCGTATTGTCTAGGTCCAAAACCGATACGTATTGATTTCAGATGATATTTTGATCCATGGTCAATGGTTTTTCAGCATAGGCGCCCTCAGTAATTGGGTAGGTGCGAATAGAGGTACTCTAAATTAAATCCACTGTTGTCTTATGGGCCTAAATTTGTTGCTTTGTAGAAGATGTAAACCTGAATCCCCGCTGTTGTCTTATGGGCCTAAATTTGTTGCTTTGTGTACATTTTGCAGGATGATATGAACTGTGCAGAGGACTATGTAAAGTTTCTCTGTCAGTGGTTACTTGACAATTGCCTTGATGACATGCAATTCATGGTTAAAAATTTCGATAAAACGGCCATAGATCGTCTGAAGATGGTTTCATCAACCCCGTTCGAGCGGATTTCATATACGGAAGCTGTGAAAATTCTAGAGAACGTTTCAGAGAAGAAGTTTGAGAATAAGGTGGAGTGGGGTATAGATTTAGCATCTGAGCATGAAAGGTAAATTGATCCTTTTGTTGTAAATGTTAAATCTTGTGGTCTTTCTTCGGTGTTGTTTACACCATGGTGATGAGTTGTTCAAACTTGCAGATATTTGACGGAGGTGATATTTAAAAAGCCTGTTATTGTGTATAATTATCCAAAAACAATCAAAGCATTTTATATGAGGCTCAATGACGATATGAAGACTGTGGCTGCTATGGATGTGCTTGTACCCAAGGTATGGTGATTCTCATCTTTTGATTTGATTAAACATACTATTCTTCAAACTAAAGAGACAAAATACGGGTACGTGTTTAATACGGTGAGCAAGAAAGTCAGAAAATAGGGAAAAACACAGGAAAAAATCGAAAGGTAAAAAAATTGTAAAATACGGAAGACGAAAAAAACCCCCAAAAAATCTGGAAAATTTGGGAAAAACGAGATAATATTATAAAATTTTAAAACAGTTTGTTTTAAAAACGGAAAAATACTGGGAAAAAACGTTTTATACGCGAAAAACCCATTTAATAAGCGAAATACAGGTGTTATATGAAAATATGCATATTATTCAAGAATATGTGTATTATACGTGTTTAGTATGTTGTGGGAAAAAAATTGCGTATTATACCGTATTATTTGAAAAAACCGTATTTTGTCACAATGCTTCAAAGACACCATATAATTATTGACTTGATAAGGTACTCAATAGTTTGGTAGATGCTCTGATAATTTGAGTGCCAAATCAGTGAAAGGATAAAACTGAACTTTCACTGGTTTGCATGGTCATAAATAGTAGTGCATTTCCCGAGGCTTGACCAATTGGACAAAAAGGGGCCCACTGCTGGTTCTCTGGTGACTGGTCGGGTACCTAATACTAGCTCGTACTTATTCGGATAGTGCATTCATGCTCCTGATGTACATTTTCTGAAAACATACAACGGGCTATATGTTTTTAGAGCTGTAGAGGACAAACTATCTAAAAATTTATTATCTGATTATGGATGCATTCATGAACTGAATAGTGTTATGACATTTGCATGCTCTTTCCAGGTTGGGGAATTGATAGGGGGAAGTCAAAGGGAGGAGCGACTTGAGGTCATTGAGAAAAGGTAAAAAAAAAGTTCTTTTCTTTTAATTAATTAGGTGAGTTTGACTTTTACTTCTGAACCTAGTTGCACTTGTTACAACTGTACAAATCATGTATTTAAAGGTTGGTTGTATACTAAGCATATTATCTTTTAGGATCCGACTCTCCTGACTGCCATTTAAACTCCAAAATGGTGTTTAAATGATCTTACACCATCAATGGGTTAAGATGTGGGTGATCCGTACCATCAAAGTGATAGATCATAGATTGCAACAGGCCCAAGAATGGTGTTTTAGGGAGATTTAAACCATCTGATCTGTTGCCTCTAATATCAAATGTTGTTTTTGGTTTTAATGGCTGATATTAAAGTTCATCTATTGGATGGTTCACATTCACTTATAGGCATGTTTCTTTTGGCTGAGATAAGTTCCAATGATGGATTGCCACTTGGACAATTTAGCTTGGTCACAGACGTGGGCCATATGGCATAATGATATATCACACATCAATGGTGTGAGATAAAAAAATAATTTTAATGGTGTAAGCTCATTCAAATATCATTTTGGTGTTTAAATGTAGGCCAGGATCCATTATCCCTATATTTTATATGTACGTACGGATTCAGAATAATTCAGTAACATATTTGGTATATGATATTCCCATTTGGATTGTTTTAGAACATGTTATATATATATATATCAAATACTTGCAATGCGATCCTTCCACACATATTTATAAATTTGGTTTTTCTTTGTGATCGAGTTTGTTCTAATTTATGTCATCATAGGTACTTTATTTCACTCGTGTACTTCTTGATGCACATTCAAACTAATGAGTATCTGGTACTTCTTGATTTTGCATCAAATTTTAGGTATAGTGTGTAATCCTACTTGAGTTGGGGGACATAAATGCTATTGACTGTGACTTTATCCACATATAAATTTGTTCATCTGTTTCTGTACCTGCAGTGATATAGCAGTATTCATATCTTAAAGTTACTGTAATACAGGTTTATCCCCTCCATCATGAGAAGTGCTTGTTTCCAAATTTAGAAAGAATGTTTTAAACACACATGCGAGGAAAAATTATTATTTCTTGTGCTTCTAAAATTGAACTCTCTCTCTCTCTCTCTCTCTCTCTCTCTCTCTCTCACACACACACACACACACACACACACATACACACACCAAAGTGACAAAGTATGGGTACGGGTTTAATACGGTGAGCGAGAAAGACGGGAAAAACGGCAAACTACGGTAAAAATCGAAAGGTAAAACTGTAAAATACGGAAAATCGGGAAAAATCTAAAAAAATAAGATAATGTTTTTTTTTTTTTTTTAAAGTTCTTTAAAAATACGGGAAAATACGTTTAATATACATATCTGCCGATACCAAAGTTACTATTTATGTTGTTTTTTTTCACTAAATTTTCCAGAGATATACTACACATTTTGAAGGGAAACTCCATCCCTGAGAATTCTAAAAGTGCTTCCACTGAAGTTGGATATAAGGATGCTGCTTGGTGGGTAACACTATCTTGCAACGGTGTGGACGCAATTATGAGACCCTAGTTGTTTGGATCCTATCTGATTGGACCCAACTGGCCGGGTTAGGTCCAATTCCTAGACTTGATTGGACAGTGGGTGAACTGGGCCTCTCAAGTTTGGACCCGGACCAGAGTTGACTTAGCTTGAGTCAAGTTTGGGTTGGTTCTAGGTCTCTCATGGTTGATCTTGGATTCAACATTCAACTCCAATCCTGGACTAGCTTGTGTAAGCATGTGAATAATGTTGGGCTCCACTAGATAATAAATGGTCATGTCTAGAATCTAGATTTCCTATTCTCCTTAGATCAGACTCGGTCCAAAATCCTTAACAGGTTTGCCCATTTGGATTTAAGACCAGAACTGGATTCTGACCTGACCCATTATTAAATGCCACTCTGCCACAGCCCATCCCCCTTTCCTCTCAAATTTTGAAATTTGGTGTCAGTGATCTCCCAAAGAGAATTGGGTTCTTCAGAAACCTGCCAAAGCCATTTGCGAAGAAGAGTGACATGCATCTCCCTTTTTTTTCAATACCAAAACCACACCCCTTTAGTTTCGAGAGCCCCGCCTCATCCCAATCCATCAAGTAATCTTTGTAGCCCACACCGTTTCCTCGATAGGAATTCACTTTGGATTTATTTCCAAAAAATTTCTAGGTTTTCAATGGTTGTTTTGATGAGAGTAAACCTCCCTCCAAAGGAAGGGTAATTTCTTTTTACCGTGGATAGTTTCTTCTCAAACCTCTCAATAGTTGGATTCCAAAGGGCTTTGGTAGTCAAATGCACCCCCCCATTAATCATGCAACTCAAAATGTTAGCAACCTCACCATACAATGCTCTTACTCTGATTGCTTACCACCATTTGATCCAAAATGTGTTAATCCTATATGAGATGTCCTCTTCAAAGCCACTATCTGATTGTAAAGTAGAGCCTAAATTGGAAATCTATGACAATGTTGCACTGGATGATTTTCTATTTTAACTAAATCCTCCTCTAGATTATCATGTTTACTAAACTTGGCTCTTATGATTCTGTCTTCGCTCTACTAATTATCAAACTGTTGACTCCAAGGCTTTTCTCCGTAATTTCAGTCCATTTATTTCTTTGTTTGAATAATTAGTACCACGTCATTCGTAAATAAAATGCACCGTGAACTCTCTTCTTGTTTGTCTACGGTTAACACATGTATCATCATAAACCTTCTCTAAATCAACGAAGATTATATTTAGGTTTTTCCTTCTCTCTGCGAACTTCTCCCTAAGTTGTCTCATGGAAAATAGCTTCAGTTGTGGATCTTTTCGGTGGAAATCCAAATAGGTTATTTGATACACTTATTCTTGTCTTAGTCATTGTTCTACTATTCTCTCCCAAAGTTTCATAGACTGAGTCACTAGTTTAATGTCTCGATAGTTGATACAATTCTCATTTGTTATAAAAAGGCACCACGATGCTCTTCATTCATTCGTCAGACATTTTATTTCGTTTTTAGTATCTTATTTAATAATTTAGTCAATCCAGTCAGTTCATTCTCTCCCAGCATAATCCATACTTTTATAGGTATTCCATATGGTCCTAATACTTTTCTTTTCTTTATCTTGGCTAACGCTGGTTTTACTTAAGCTTCTGATATTTTGTTGACCATCCCTTGATTTGGTTCATCTTCTTAATATAATTCTTTCACATATTCTGTGTTTAATAGATCTTTAAAGTATTCTTATTATCCCTTCTTAATCTCATCCTATTTTACCAAGATCCTTTAATCTTCGTCTCTAATGCACTTTACTTGTTCAAGCTCTCTATCTTTTATCTAATCTTGATAAGTTTATAGAGTTCTCTCTCCTTTCGTTTCCAACTTAGTGTATAAATTGTCGGACACATCAGACTTAACCTTACACACGACTTTCTTAGCTTATGACGAGCTTATATCTTTCAAAATCATCTGTAGTTCTTCTTTGCCATTGTTTTTTAATCAGTAATGGAAATTATATTGATTAACAACAAGGCGCTGAAGAGAACAATACGACACGACCAAAAAACAGAATAGGTACGACAGGACAAAAAAACAGCTCTCATACCCGAGCAACTTAGCCCGGGTCCCATAAGTATGCTTCCTCTCTAAGAACATTCCCGCCTCTAGCCAACCAAAACCACACTAGGTCTTTGACCGACTTCATGATCATCCCCACCGGACGACTTTTATTCTCAAAAATTCGCATATTTCTCTTGCTCCATATACTCCAATATACGGCGAACGGGGCTGCCATCCACTAATCTCTAAGCTGCCCCTCCACTTTAACGGATACCCATATCAGGAATTGAAGGTAAGGCATGGCCGACGTAACCCAACTTATACCAAAAGATTTTATGACGACGTTCCAAATCTCATGAGCCACCCCGCAGTGAAGAAAGAGATGCGGAGCGGTCTCCTCCCCATTGCTACACATTTCGCAGCGATTAGGGATCTCCTTCCCCCTCGCGAATAAGCTGATCCATTGTTAGGATTTTTTCTTTGAATAGAGTCCACGCAAAAAACTTAATTTTGGGTGGGATGGCCTCCTTCCACAACCTTGCGCCTTGGAATCTGACCAACGGGTGGCATGAAAGCACCATGTAGTAGGATTTGACACTGAAGTTTCCATCTCTGCTCGGGTCCATATCAGCTGGTCTTGATCGTGCGGGTGCCGCTGCACCTCATAGAGCTTATGGATTAGATTTGAGAATGATGCCACTTCATCGTCCCTCAGAAATCTTCTGGTAGTAACATCCCACAGTCTACCCCCTTGAGTTTTAGTTACAAAATCCTCGATCATTCCTAGAGGGTTCAAAGATATAACATAGATGTCCGGGAAGGAGGACTTGAGGGGTCCACTATCCACCCATGCATCTTCCCAAAACCGTATACGAGTACCACAGCCCCGACTGAGTCGCAACCCTTTGGCGAAAAAGGACCAAGTGCTGCAAATATTTTTCCACCAAGCTGAAGTGCCTCTATGAACTGTGTTGCAGATACTCCAATTACCCCTGATTGCCCGTACTTCTCGATCAACACTACGCGCCAAAGACTATCCCTTTCCTCCACCCTCCCCGCTTGCCAGAACCATTTTCCTAGGAACGCGATATTGGTCCACCTCAAGCTGCGAATTCCCAAGCCACCGCATCTAACGGGCAGCTGACAAGTGTCCCAGTTAACTAGGTGGTATTGTCTGTTGGGACCCGACCCCTCCCACAGAAAACACCGTTGAATTTGCTCCAGGAGGTTGATGACTCCCATTGGGCATTTGAGCATTGACATGTAGAAAATGGGTAGCGACAATAAGACCACTTTAACTAGAACGAGGCGGCCTCCACTGCTGAGCAGCTTCCCTTTCCACGAAGATAGCCGTTGCTCAAACCTTTGCACTACCGATTCCCAATCTCTAGCTTTAGGTTGTCTGAGGCCGAGAGGCAGTCCTAGGTACTTAATTGAGAGCTTCTCGATCGCACAATTCACTATTTGTGCTAGATCTGCTATAAAATGTTCATCGATACCAATACCCGTGATAGCCGACTTGAAAAAAATGATGTGATGTCCCGAAACAGCCTCATACACCGAAAGAACATCAACCAACGATCTGAACTCCACAATGTCGGCCTGCCCAAAAATTATGGTGCCATCCGCAAATTGAAGGTGCGAGATGTATCTACCTTGAGCTCCCACCTGAATTCTAGTTATGAGGTTGCCTCGCTCGCACTATGATCCCAGATAACGCTTCGCCTATCATATTGAAAAGGAAAGGGGAAAGCGGATCTCCCTGACGGATACTTCTGGAACTCTTAAAGTATCCTACTGGTGTGCCATTGATAAGAACCGAGAACCACGCTGAAGAATAACATCCCCGCATCCATCTCCTCCAGGTTGTTTCGAATCCCAGCCCGCCGAGCATATATTCTAAACAGTCCCAACTAATCTGATCGTACGCTCTCTCCATATCTACCTTCCATAGGGCTACGGGTCGGCGATCTTAATGCGCTGAGTGGATTGTCTCTTGGGCTACCGCAACCAGGTCCACTAATTGTCTGCCTCTCACTAACGCTCCCTAGTTGTCCAAAATTATCATACTAATGACTGGTTTGAGCCTATTGGCTAAGACCTTGGATATAATCTTGTAAAGGCAATTGGTGAGACATATCGGGCGAAAGTCGGCAACATCATCAGCCCCTTCTCTCTTGGGAATGAGGGTGATGAGCGTGGAATTTACGCTCCGTCCTATGAAACCGGTTGCGTGGAACTCGTGCATAACCTCCATTATGTCCGCCTTTATGGTCGTCCAAAAAAATCAGAAGTATTCCATGGTGAAACCGTCGGGTCCCGGCGCTTTGTTCTTGGCCCCAAACCTGACCACCCGCCACACCTCTTCTTCACTGAACTGCTGTTCCATACTCATACGATCTTCCACTGAGAGAGATCGGAATGATAGCCCGCCTAACTCAGGCCGAGGCAATCCTTCATCCGTGTACATCTTATAAAAATTTGCCATTTTTTAACACACTTCTTCTGACAATTGACCTTTGAATGTTTGCATTCCACCACCCTATTTCTTTTTGTACACATTCTTCTTCCTTTAGATTTGCTGAGCACCTACTTAGCAACTCATTTAAGACATTGCTCCATATGTTCCCACATCTCATATGGATCCCCTTCACATGACTAAACTTCTCGGTTATTCATTTTCCCTTTAAAGAGATGAGTTTATGATTTTGTAGTTTAGGGTTAGGTAAGTGGTGTAAGGGTGGTTAGATATGTGGCATTAGAGAGAGAGAGAGAGAGAGAGAGAGAGAGAGAGAGAGAGAGAGAAGGGTTAGTGAGTCAAGTGATCATCACTAGCATTTGTGTTAAATTAATGATATTACACACACACTTCCAAGAACACTACACAGGCACATAACGAACGATAACTAATACACTAGCTCTAACACTCCCCTTGAAGTTGGAGAATGGATTTCCAACATGCCTAGCTTGACAAGCACATCATGAAGAGTACTAGGTCTAATGGCCTTGTCATTATGTCTGCTAGCTGCTGTGAGGATGCAACGCCAACAAGCTTTAGGGCCTTATCCCAAACCTTTTACTGGACAAAATGGATTGTGACCATCCCTCCCCCCAGCCTCAGTACCCGAACTTAGCGAATCTCCGATACCTGGGTGGTTGCCAAGGCACACATGCATTACTTGCAAAAGCGATTTGTGCGCATTGTATTGTTGATAAGTGCTAACTTTAATGAAACAACTAATTAAAAAAAAAAAAAAAAAAATCTTAGACAGCATTTGCCCACTAGTTCCCATACTGTAACTTTGATATACAGACCAACACAAGCTTAAATTACATTAATTCACACTTAAAAATAATATGACTAGGCTATCCTGGCAGGGAAAAAAGAAGTCTCAAAGTACAATTTCCTTCCTAAGCTTAGTATCCAATTCTCAATAATAACTTTTCCCAAATTCTTTAGGTTGTCCAGGGTTCCAGTAGCATCTTCATTGCAAGGAGATAAGGTACTAACTTCGGAAGCATAACAATCTCTAAATTGTTGGTCATAAAATGATCGATGAGCGGTGAAGCTTAATTGATACAACCATCTGAGAAATATGTTTATAAAATATACACCATCTATATCCAAATATTTACAAAAAGCGAGTGTAGGCCATTCGAAAAGAAAAAATGCACATTTCCAAAACTAGTACACAATACATTTAAAAAGAAATTTTCTTTCCCAAGAAGAATATTTCCGGTCCAGACTAATCATTTGCTAACCTTATGAGAAAGTCCAAGAGTCCAAATTTCAATTGAGGATCAAATTTGCAAAGCCTTTCCGAAATTTTCCCAGATTTTCAATTATTCATAGGGTTCAATCTCATGAGTTTATACATGAGCTCAGGAGTCCAATCTAAATTCCAAATCTCAATTTTTTGTTGGGGTTAAACCAAGTTTCCAAATTCGATCCTCTTAATATTTCCAATGTGGTCTTATTTTACAAAGGCCTAATCAATTGTGCATTATTGTTTGTCAGAATAAGTTTCATAGTTTATCATTGAACATGGGATTTGTTTTCCAAGTGATTTTCAAAATGGGATTTGCTTTCGGGTACCTTTAAATACACCCACAGAATCTTGAAAACAGCCCCCCGCCAAAAATCATTGATTGCTTTAAATCAGACGATGGAGATTGTGTTTCGCTCCAAATCTTCCACACATGGGATCTTAAGGCCATGAACGTACCATCAGACAGTTTTCGATTCCACATGGCACAGATCCCAAAACATGGCCCTAAAGGTCCCATGTGTGGAAGATTGAAGCGAAACAGGATCTCCAGTGCCTGATTTAAAGAAATCAATGATTTATTGCGTGGGCCCTTTTCAAGATTCCAAGGGCGTATTCAAAAGTACCCTTTGTTTGCCAAGTAATTTTCAGAACACCAAATCTTTTGACTCTAAATCTGAATCTCTAGCGAAAGAGATCAAGGATTAGTCCATTTTCAATGAAACTAATTGCACTGACAGTTTGAATGAGCATCTTCAGCCACTCTTTGAAGTACATGTTCGCGTACTTCTCACTGAGAGATCAAGTGGTGGACGTACTTCGATGATACAGCCTTTGAGCTAAGCCCTTAGTTTAGCTTTAAAGTTTTTGACTCATATGACAACCAATTGTTAGCCTTTATATCAATATTTTTTTTATTCACATGTTCTTTACGTTAAGGGTATGTACCACAGGTCAGCACCCATGTTGTAGTACCTTCATGGCCTAAGTATATCAATTATTGCATTCAAAACACTAAAAAAGACCAGATTATAAATTACAGCGTGACACCAATTACAGAAAAGACCACAGAAAATTATCCAGACCTTCAATTGGCCTGATTCCAAAGCCTAATAAAAGTAGACTTAAATAAGATTTTGATTCAAGCGGTGGTTTCTCAAACTAATAGATATGTCGGAAGTTATTCTGCCCTTGATATAGTCAATTGTTGGCAGTTTTATTCTATTCTGCAGAATTAACCATAGTGTTGGAGACATATCTGCCATTATCTGCAATTCTGCATTGGAAATATGTGTAATTATATATGGTTGGGAAGGGCTTGAAGTCCTTTCCAAATTTCGTGTTATGGATTTTTGCTAGTTTAAAATATGTAAATCAGAAAATCGACAAGTCTAACTGGGTGTCTTTCAGCCAGGCGAAACCAGACGGATTTGACACTATCTGCTCTGATAATTTTCTTGGCCACAATAAGTCATTTTCCTTGCAATTGACTATGTTGACCACACGGTTTTATATTGCTTGTTTTAATTTATTTTTTCCCACCATATTTCATGTGATTGGGTGCCTCATGGCAGCAAACTATTGTGGGAACAGGTCAGTTACCTGGTCTTTAGTACCAGGCCACCTTTATCCTTAAGCATATGTCGTATTTAAGGACTTCAATTTCATCCTCATCTGGCTTCGTTTATTTTATTTGTTTAATTTTTTGTAGGCAACTTAGGATTGAACTTACGACCTAGTGGTTGCAAGTACAATCCCAACTTATATATATATATATATATATATATATATATATATATATATATATATATATATTGTATTATTTCCGGCTTCATTTACAGTTATTTTCTCAGTTACGAGCAACTGGTAGTTATTTCTGTCGTCTTGATTAATTGGTTACCCACCATGCAGGATATTAGAGATGGGGTTGCCTCTTGAGCCATATGAATGGTACCTTGACCTACGGCGTTATGGGACCGTCAAGCACTGTGGGTTTGGTTTGGGCTTTGAACGAATGGTTCTATTTGCAACCGGCCTCGACAACATTAGAGATGTCATTCCCTTCCCCAGGTACCCTGGAAGAGCAGATCTGTGACCTTCTTGCCTTCTCAATTTAATGCAAGATTGAATTTTGATTATTAGCACATTTGTATGTTGTGTTTTTCTAGCTCATTCTAATTCAAAGTGAAATGAAAAACTAAATTACCATAGCAAATGGTAATGAGAGTGTAAATTACAGATTACTTTTGAGAGACATTATTAAAATCCTATCATTTTGATTGGTCTTTTGGTCATGAAGATTTTGGGTTTATGATTATGAACAACACACTACTTATAAGGTGAGATCCTAAAAAGTTGAGAACAACACACTATTTGCACTCCTTTCTGTAATTTGTTATCATTTATTCCATTATTAGGGTGAGATGGGTCCCTTCTAAATTTCCAGATTCAACTCATAATTTGATATGAGCAATGGAAATTTGATCTCTTATCCTGAAATTAGTGGGCGTAGATGGTGGGCAAAATCTTGAAAACTTACTGTTCTCATCTCCTACAAGGTTGTGTTGGTGAAAAAGTGTTTGAAAATACAGCCTATACTTAGAGTAACGGCAGGGTATTCGTAACTGCTGTTATTATCAGTACATGTTGGCCTGATTTTATCAAGAGTACGGTTATTGCAATCAGAGATTCTTTATTCTCAACTATTAGTATTACAACTAAAGATGGCAGTTTCCGACCAAAAAATCGGTGACTCGAATTGGACTGAAACTGATTCAAAACCGAATAAGCTGAACCGATTCTTAGTTCGGTTTCAGGGGTGGTGGAAATTGAAAACTGAAAAAAAAAACTGAGGAAAAAAAAGCCAAAAAAAATTACTGCGAAAATAAAAAGCATAAAAAAACCGAAATCGATATGAACCGACCTGATTTTTTCCTGGTTCGGCTTGGTTATGGTTTCGGAATTTGAAAAAGAAAAGTGTTGACCCCAGAGTACCAGGGAATTAACTTCCCACTCCACTAGTGTCTAGGCAGTTTTGGAGTATTAGTTAGGACCTTAATCAAATGGTACCAATGCCTAATGCCATGTCTTGAGGTTGTGTCCCGTAAGGGTTGACCTGGGGAAAGGGTTACATGGGGGCTCCAAAGAGGGGTATTGGAGTGAAAGTCGTCATAGAGTGGATTGTTGTAGAGTCCTCAGAATGGGCGACTTGGGGCCTCAAAAGGGGTACTGATGTGAGAGTCGTCACAGAGTGGGCTGTTGCGGACATCGGTTGCAGAGCATGGTGGTGTGTTTTGACCCCAAACCAAGAAGGAATTAACCTCCTGCTCCACTAACACCTAGGCATCTTTTGGAGTATTGGTTAACTTCTCAAGAAATCGAAATCAAATTGATTTCGATTCGGTTTTGGTTTAGGGTGAACCAACCGAATGTAAAATCTAAATTTTTGGTTTATGTTCGGTTAATAGAATTTGCATCCCTAATTACAATCATGGGTACCTTTAGGCCTTGTTTGATAACATGGAAATGTAATTTCATAGTAGAAATGACATTTAGTTTCCAATTGTTGTTGTTTGATAACTATTTAAGGAGATGAAAATAAAATTAAGTCAGCCCCGCATGAATATTGAATTTTCATACACCAAATCATTTTAGGAGGAAACCATTTCAACCTATTAAGTGACTGAAATTGAGTTACTAACAAAATAATAATTTTTTGTCATTGCAAATCTAAAGTTACTTGTAAAAAACCTAAAAGCAAAAAAAAAATATTTTTTGACTATTAAAATGTAACTTCAATTTCTATGACCATCAAATCAGCACGACCACTATGATGACCACATTATTTGCATCATACTCTTTTCAACTAATATTTGACTTTGGTCAAAGTCTGAATTTTAATCAAACTTTAATTGAATTTATAAGCTATATAAAGTTGACTTTTAATCAAATTTTGACTACTAAAACATAATAATAAGTTGTAAGTAATATATTATCAAAATTTTTGAGGTCAAAGGTTAACTTTAAGGTCAAACTTTGACTTTTAATTAAAATTTTACTTTTTATTAAACTGACTCCAAAAATTTGATGGTGAAAAAAGGATACTGCCGTGTTGATATATAATTTGATATTAGATTCTCAATTGTATTAGTCAATACTTTGACCTTTAGTCAAACTTTCACTTTTGATCAAACTTTGACTTTTACACAAAATTACTTTTAGTCAAACTCGAAACCTACTTATAGATAGTCTACTACTACATAAATTTATACTCTATCAGTGCAATTTTTTCTTGGTCAAAATTTGATTTTCTATAAAATGTCATAAAGTTTTATTAGTGAAATTTTATGATTAAAAATATTTATCATTATTTTAATTTATAACTTGAAAATATATTGCCTCATTTTTATTGGCCAAACTTTGACTTTTATTCAAATTTTGACTTTAGTCAAAATTTGAAAAGTGTATCTTGACAGTAGATAGTGATTATTATTGTTGTTATTTGTATTTTGGTAATGCAAATTTTTATCAGTCAAAATTTGATATTTGGTTAAACTTTGACTTTTAACTAAATTTGATTTTTTAGAACTTCTGCATCCCTAATGAGATTATCATTTTATTTATTTATTACTTTGTAGTATATTATCAAATTTTATTTTACTTTTTTTACATTTGGTCAAAGTTTGACTTTTTAAAAAGTTGATATTTAATCAAATTTTTTACTAGTGTAACCTAGTGATGGATACGAATACATTATGTTAATTTGTAGGTTGGCGGTAGATTGTCGAATTTTTTATTGATTAAAGTTAAAAAAGTTGATCAAAGTTTGACTTGTTTAAAAAATTGAATTTGTTTCAACATGTAACCTTACATTACATGCTAACATTTACTAAATAACTTCGTACTTTAGTCTTAAATTTTTTTATTAATCAAAGTTTTACGTTTGATCAAAGTTTGACTTTTATTAAAAGTGGATATTTGATCAAATTTTGACTAGTGTAATCTAACGATGTATATGAATATTGTTATATATATTAATTTGCAGTTAAACTTTTGTAACTTGTTGGTATATTGTAAAAAAATTTCTTGGTCAAAGTTAAAATTTTGGTCAAAGTTTGACTTTTATAAAAATTTAATTTCATTTCAACGTATAAACTTCTATTAGATACTAGCATTTACATCTTTGTTATTTAGCTTTACATATATTTTTATTAAAATTTTAAGCTTGATCAAAGTTTTTCTTTTTATTTGAGTTTGACTTTTCAAACTCTGACTTATATAACTTAGTAGTAAATAGTGATTACTATGGTATTAATTTGTAAAGTAATAGAATATCATTAAAAAAATTATTGATTAATATTTGATTTTAATTATGGTTTTAATAATAAATGATCAAAACTTTAAAACTCATTTTCAAATTCATTTTCAAAGATACTAATCAAACAAGATAAATCAATTTCCAATGAAATTCATTTATCAAACACACTAATCAAACAGTGGAAAATCCATTTCTAGAGGAAACAATTTCGTAGGAAATCAACTAAGAAATTGATTTCATTTCCTCTTTGGTGTTTCATTGCTATCGAACAGGGCCTTAAATTCACCCACCGAATCCTTTAGTTCACTCATGTTGAAAAGATGGAGATCCTTTTTTGCCCCAATCTTTAACACGATGGATCTTTGGATCATGGGCGCATCATCAGGTTGTGTAGCCTTAAAATCAAGTTTGAGCGTGATGTTAAAGTCACTTTTCTGTGGTGTGTCACGTGAAATAAGAAAATGGACCACTTGATGATATGCCCATGAGCTCAAGATCCAAACCATCGTCGGATCCAAAGCAAATAATGGGTTTCACCATGGGTGAACTCAAAGATTGAGTTGGTTAATTTAAATATACTTTAAAATTAATTCTAAATTTGGTTAAGTATAAATTGCAAATATTTGTGAAATATGAGTTTTTTTGCAAGGTATGCTGAAATCCCATTCCCCTCCCCTCCCCTCCCCTCCCCTCCCCTCCCCTCCCCCAATTATGTTTCATTTACATATACCACCCGCGGTTAAGCGGCAATTAACTAGGCGTCATTTCTTCAATTGAATCAGCAATTGAATGATACCTTTAACCCTTAGGAAATATTATTTATAAAATTGCCTTCGTATTTTTCTCAACTTTAACCACATTTTTAACGGTGGATAAGCACCAGATCCTGCCCAAATTTTTTGGATGGAACATGATTGATCTCCTCTAAGTTGCCGTGTCACCTAATTTTTAGTTTGGGTGCCACATGAAGCTCATTTGCCTCGTGAGTAATATTAAAATGTTACCCTTTTGGTAGCATCCCAGCCCTATGTATATAGTTTTGTAGTATTTATAGGATAACTGGTTAATAAAATTTTCAATGGATCGGGTCTCGGTCGGGTCGGTGTGAGTCATGGGTCGGGTCACTGACCTCACTGGCCACAGATCGGGTCCGTTTGGATGTCAAGTGGCACATAATCTGAAGATCTAGTGCCGAGGCAACATGCACAAAATCGATCACATCTATCCCCCCTAAAAAATTGAAAAAACATTTTATCTATTATCCAAAATGTGGTCAAAGATGTCAAAAAGTTAAGATACCAAGTATGTCAGGTAGAACCCAATATTTGATCACGTGGCTATAGACACTCCTATTTTACCTTCTCGGAATATATAAAGTCGTTTGGTCAACCTTTGACCTTGTCCGTGACTTCTCGGAAAGGACTTACCTTTTCTGAAAGTTTCACAACCCTAATGTGGAGACTATATGCTGAAACAATAGTATATGACTGAACACAGGTTGAAACAATAGCTCTGTGGCTCAGACACCACAACCCTAATATAGGATCATATGCTGAAACAATAGTATATGGTTGAACACAGGCTGAAACAATAGCTTTGTGGCTCAGACCCCTAATCCCGACATAAGAATCATGCATTGAAACAATAGTACATGATTGAACACAGGCTGAAACAATAGCTCTGTGGCTCAAATCCCGACGAAGGGAGGCTATATACTAAAACAATAGTATATAGTAGAAATGCAGACTGAAATAATAGTTTGGCATTTCAGACCCCCTAACCCTAACTTAGAGACCATGCACTGAAAAAATAGTACATGACTAAACACAGGCTGAAACAATAACTTTGTGGCTCATATCCCAACGTAGGGAGACTATATACTGAAACAATAGTATATAGTCGAAATACAGACTGAAACAATAGTCTGACATTTCAGACCCAAACTCGGACATCCCCGAATTACACGCCTAAAATCACGCACGCAATTCGATTGCATGCAAGACTACAAATGTGCAATCAGTCCCCTCTTAGACTAGACTTCCTTTCCCCAGACCACCTTGAGACTCGATTACGCACTCCACATGACATGCGTGATCGGATTGAGCGCCCCATCATAGGCGCGCAATTGGCCTACGACCGACCTAGTCTCACAGTCCTTGACTCCCAAGATTCCACGATTAAGGGCTTCAGGTGAAATGTGTAATCGGATTGCGTACCTCAAACAAAACGCGCAATTAGTCCTAACATGATTATAACTAGGAAGCTCGGTTGACCCAGTCAGCCGGTCGCTCACTGAGTCAGTGACCGACCTAAAGTGATTAAGCATCGGACGACCGACGCGTAATTCAGTTAAATGCCTGAAACAAGGCGTTTAATTAAGAAAAAACCTATAAAAGACTTTTTAATTCGACCCCAAAGAGAGGCTGAAAAATTTGGAGAGCGAACTTAGAGAGAAACAGAGCCATGACTTCGAGATTCGAACTTCAAGCCCTCCAGATCCAAGCTTTGAATTTCGAGACACCTCTTTGCAGCCTCGGCCTTAGGTAAGAATATAGTCTTTAATTTCTGACTCTAATTTTTTTTAGTTTTACCTATTAATATTAAATTTTTAGTCTTAGACCGTAGCACCCCCTTTTTTTTAGACCGTAATTTTTAATCTCTGGTTCTATTCCTTAGTTTCTAGAACTAGTCCTTAATCTGACGGCCTAATCACCGACTCTAGATTTTAATTTTATTCTGAAATCTTAATCTCCAGTTCTATTATTAATCTCTGGTTCTAGTTCTTAGTTTCTAGAATCAGTCCTTAATCATACGGTCTGATTTTCTGATTTCGGTCTTGAATTCGATCCTTAGATTTTAAATTCTAGTTTTAATTTCTTAATCTAAGATTTTTAAAATCCCAATTTATAATTCAGTTTTTTTAATTTCTAGTTTCATAATTATAATCCAAAATCGACTTTAAAATTTTTTAAAATACTATCTTATAATCCAAAATTCAATTTGTTTTAATCTCAACTACTCGATTTGCCCAAGAGAGCTTACGGAGGGTACTCAAAAACGAGGCTGACCTTCTTAGCATAGTGTGCCGAAAACCCCTTTCCTTATATTTTTAGTAAAATTAATTCCTTTCTTTAGTTAGAATTTTAATAAAACTAGTTCCTTTATTTTAAATCGAAATTTTAGTGAAAATTAGTCCATTTGCTTTAATTAGAATTTTAGCCAAGTTAGTTTATCGCTTCAACTAGATTTTTAATATAATTAGGATATTTACTTTAATTAGAATTTCACTCAAAATTAATATATTTGTTTTAATTAGAATTTCAGTAGAATTAATATATTTATTTTAATTAGAATTTCAGTAGGATTAGTATAATTGCTTTAATTAGAATTTCAATACAATTAGTATATTCGTTTTAACTAGAATTCTGGTAAAAATGAGTATACTTGCTTCAATTAGAATTTTAGTACAATTAGCATGCTTGCTTCAATTAGAGTTTTATTAGAATTATCATATTTACAATCCTGGTACAATTAGGAGACTAATATTAATTAGACTTCTAGTATGACTAGGAGATTTAATTAATTAGACTTTCAATAGGATTAATTAAACACCAAATTAATTGGAATCCTGATAGAATCGGGACACCTACTCACAATAGAATTCTAATAAAAATAAGACACCCAAAAGTAATCAGAGTCTAAACTAATTAGAATTCTAATAAGATTAGAATATTTAAACCAAGTAGACTCACCCTAGGATTAGGATATTAGAATAGTAGATTAACTCACCATAACCGATTCATATAGTTAGACTCATAATAGAACTTGGAAACTTAAGCCAATTAGAATTACACCAATAATAAGGAAAGGAGAACTAAACTATCTAAATTACAAAGAAGAGTCAGTGTTGTTGATGTCGGCAGACCGACGATTCAGTAAAGAAGTAACTTACAGTCACTCTAAAGCGTGATTACTGACGTGTTGTAGTGTCATTAAATATCTGCAGCTGGCGATCACAACAAGCTAGGAATCCCCCCTTTATTTTCAACATCCAAAACACAACATTGTCAGAGTCCGCTCAGGACAAAATTGAGCCACTGATTCCCGGGGACCGAAAGGAACCCAAAAAAAGTGTGCACCAACAGTGGCATGTGATCCGGGCACTAATGTAGCATTGAAACGCTAAACCTCTAATATAGGGATCCCTTAACCACATATATATATATATAGTCAGTGATCAGACCCATTACCCATACGGACCCCGGCCCTATATATAAGGTCGGGATGCTACCAACGGTGGTAGCATTTTAGCGCTACCTATGAGTCAAGTGAGCGTCATGTGGCACTCAACCCGAAAATAGGGTAACACGCTACCCACAACCAAGTGAGCGCCGTGTGGCACCCAATGCAAAAATCGAGTGACATGACAACTTAGAGAGGATCGATCATGTTCCACCCAAAAAAATTGGATATGATCTAATGCTTATCCACAATTAAAAATGCAGTCAAAGTTAGGAAAAATACAAGGACAATTTTGTATATAATGTTCACTAAGGGTAAAGGCATCATTCAATCGAAAAATTGACGCCTAGTTAACTGTCGTTTAACGGCAGGGAGTATACATAAAGGAAACATAAAAGTTGGGGGTGTAGTATAAATAGGCATAATTGGGGAGGTTTTATGCAATTTCAGCATAACACAAGTGAATATTTGCAAAATACTCGTAAAATATTACGAGGCCGAAATCTTGGGTCCCTTTTTTAGGGTTGATCACTAGAAAAGACTATTTGGATATGTTCCGTTGGTATCCTTCCTCCATTAGGGCTGAGGTCGTGGGTTGAATAATCCACATTTACTTCCTCCCTTACTTTGGTAAGGGTAGAGGATTGTTGTGAGATTTATTTCCCTATGATCAGGCAGCGTGAGTGTTTTATTTTGTGGGATTTATTCCGCTATGTTCCCCTATATCATAGGCTACGATCGGTAAGCACATCCAGGTATTTAAAAAAAAACAAAAACAGTGAAATAAAATATCAGTTAGCCATTCATTTTGATCACCCTTAGTTATATTAATTTGTTTCTAAATTTTTAAAAAGGAGTGGTAACCCTAGCTGGGAAAGGGTGCCATTGGGGAAAACAGGGAAGGTTCTACGAGTTAATTTTTCATGTATTAAACATTTATAGGAACACGTCTGGATGCCAAATCACATGTCATGTGGCATTTGACGCTCAAAACAATATCCGTTTTGGGTTGTTCGACCACGTGCATATAGTCTAAAAGGTTTTTTATTTTACTTTTAAGGTCTTTATTTCATGGATCAAAAATAAGGTAACACCCAACAAAATTGGTGCATTGAATTTGAGTATGTTTGACTATATTTTTAATGACTAATATGCATTATACCAAGCTCAATTTGTTTTGATCTTATCTAAGTTGTCATGACACATGATCCTTGTGATGGATTTTATATAGTGTCCAATTGGTCTCGAAAAATGTACCGTATGGGCAAAAATGTAAACCTCGAAAATGAATTGTGAAATCAAATAAAATACATAGTTGAAATTTATTTACTGCGTGCATGTATATATGTATATATATATATATATATATATATATATATATATATATATATATATATATATTTATGAAAAATGGGATAATGCGTCCGGGCGTAGAAATATCTTTACGCCAATTGATGTAGGCGCAACACGTAGCGTGTCTTTTGTGAAGTAATGGTGGCATGGGGCCTACTTTATTTTTTTAGAAATCTTTTTAAAGTCTCTCTTTTCTCTCTCTTCCTTTTAGTATTGGACTTATTTTTTCAGGTATATTTTACTCAAAAAATATGAGCGTTCGACACTTTGTTTGAGGCGTTGGTATTTGCATAAATTTTTATTTTATTTTTTTATGAAGTCTTTGGTGCCCTAAGCAACCGTTTTAGGCATGGCCTTCATAAAAAAGTCTTTATAAACAATCTGCCTCTAAATGAAGCGTCGGCGCCCCTAAACGAAGCGCCGACACCTCGCTTTAAGAGCACTAGCGCTTCGCACCGGGGTGCGAGCGCCTCGCTATCGGGGTATCGGCGCTTCGTTCCTGAGATGCTAGTATTTCTCTATCAGGGGCAATATTTTTTAAGTAAAACATGCCTGAAAAAATAAGTGACACTTTCTTGAAAAAATATAGAAAAGAAAGACTTTAAAAAGTCAAGAATGACAGTTAAAAGGGTATTTACCTTTTAAAATATTTTAAAAGTGTAATCCTAATTAGTAAAGTGAGTCTCATGCCACCCATCGCTTCACAAAAAGGATACTATATATCGTGCTCATATCAATTGGCGTGCATATTCTTTGGCCCCTCTCTCTCTCTCTTTTTATATATATATAATTTTTTTATTTTCTCACCAATCTTCCAAAATAGGAAACCGTTTTAATCGGTTAAGGTCTCTCGGTATTGCAACGGTTAAGTCACTCGATCCATCAATCTGTCAAAATAGTTACATAACTCGCGACTACGAATTCAAAGTTTTGAATTTTAAACACTATTATATAATTAATTCACAACAAGAAGCTGCTCTAGGAGACGCAATGGGTTCTTCACAAAAGCCGCCCAACTTTGCACCTTATGCGGCCAAATCGTCATCCTCGTCTTCTCTTCTGCCAGCCGATTCGATTATTTCGGCCACCCCTCTGCTGTCTTCGTAATGGATAGCTATCTCAAAGGAATGATCTTACGCCATTAAAATTAGATTTTTCGTCTCACACCATTGTAGTGTGATTTATCATGATTATCCCTTTTGGGGCACATTTTTGATCAATTTAAATTTTCAAAGTGATAATCTATCATTGGAATATGTCTCGGCCCAATGAAATATGTCGATAAGTGAACGTGAACCATCCGATTGACGAACTTTATTATCAGCATTAAAACTAAGAATACCCGTTAATATTATAGTCTACAGTTCTGATATTCCAAACCTCCCCAAAAATGTGATTTTTAGGCTCATTGCCCTTCTTCTTGAGACCTATCTGTTTTACAGTGGATTACCAACACATAAATCATTGATGGTGTAAGATCATTACCATTGATGGTGTAAGATCATTTAAACACCATCATGGTGTTTAAATGACGGTTAGGAGAGTCAACTCCTTATTTTAAAAGATAAAAAAATAAATAAATAAGGTACTTATATGATATAAGGTTTTGAGTCTTTGGTATTTTTCTTTGCAGAGTTCATGAGCCATTTTTTTAGCTTTCTTGACTTTTTTAAAGTCACTTTTCTTTATTTTTCTAAGAAAGTCTCAGACATACTTTTTTAGGCATATTTTAATAAAAAAATTTAGCCTCCTGATAATGAAGCGCTACCACCTTAGCAATGACGCCACACCTAAAATGGGACACCTCGATAGCGATGGCACCTGATGGCTCTTGGCACCCCACGCCAAAAGGTGCGTATTTGGTCAAGGAGCCGGTGCCTTATTTTAAGTATTTGGCGCTTCATTTTTGGGGCGCCGCTTCGATAAAAAAAATAAAAAATAAAAAATAATAATAATTGAAGCGCCGACGTTTCGTTTTAGAGGTGTCAACGCTTCGATAAAAAAAAAAATATAATAATAATATTTTTTTAATCGAAGCGTCGGCGCTTCTTTTTAGGGACGTCAACGCTTGGATAAAAAAAATATATAAATTAATTTTTTTTATTGACGCTTCGTTTTAGGGGCGTCAGTGCTTCGATGAAAAAATAATTATATATATATTATCGAAGCGCCGACGCCTCTAAAATAAGGCGCCGACACTCTTTTTTTTTTTTAGGGAAGCGTCGACACCTCGGCGTCAGGGTACCAACGCTTCGTTGCCGAGGTGCTAGCGCTTCGCTACCGGGTGTTAGAAATTATTAGGATCTTCCCGCAATCAAAAGCGAAATTAAATAAAACTTTAGCATACCTTACACCGTAGAGTTTTTATTAAGTCTTGAGTAATCCAAGTGATGATCCGGCAATCGATGATTTGATAGAACCTTCTCTTTCTTTGCACACCGTAGAGGAGATGAGTTTCCCTTGAATTCTTCTAATTCATTTGATACGTATATTATGTGTAGAAAGAGGGACTATACATCCTTTTAAATAGGTTAGAAACATGACCATCAAGGAATCTAACGATTGGGATTACCACACTTAAGTTAGGGTAAAATCACAACCCTTGATTTAATTAGAAACTTCTAGTTTGACCACAACTAGTGTTCCACCATCTCTCTAAGTTAACAACTTTGACTGTTTGACCTTGACCATGACGTATGACTTAAGAGTCACATAAATTCGTGAAATCTAACAGTCTCCCTCTTGGACCTTAAGACCAATTGGGAGTTTTTTTTTTTTTTTGAAATATTTTGAAAACCAAGTCCAAATTATTCCTTTAAGAAAACTTGACACGGTGCACCGATTTTGAAAATCTTAGAGAGATATATCGTTTCATCTTCATTCCAAGTACTATTAGTGAGGATCATGAATGCACTAGTGTATTCAAATTGACAATAGGACAGTTCCATGGTTACAAAATTAACACTACTTGAAACTTCAACATCCTTAACCTTTACGTGATCATTTTAAGCAATGTGGTACGAGAGATATAGTACTCTTAAACTTAGTCTGGTGGTACTCATTCTCGTGGAGTCCTGTTTCATGTCACAACATGTCACTCTGATGTAACCTTGCATCTCGTTTTGTGACAAACCAGTCACCTTTTCATCAAAGTGAAAGCATTATCAACGTGGAGCCAACTCATATTTACCCCAAACAAACTTGAGTGTCAAACACTCTAGGCTATTTTGTGACAATCGCCATCATACCTGTGACAACCGCCACCATCCCTTATGACAAAACGCCACCTTGTAATGGGTAATGATCTCATAACCTATAAATGATAACATCCAATAATATCATAATTTGAGCTCAAAATAAAAACATATATATAAATACAGCGAAAAATATTCGTGATCAATAGTAGAAAAGAAATAATAATAGCATGTCCAAATATAAACAAATCTAGAACTGAGTGAACAACTCAACAAGTCTCATCTGAGTCACGTGCTTCTTGAAACCTTGGGTGGTAAACCCTTGGTAAGGGGATTTACAATCATAAGCTTCGTACTAATGTGAGGAATATTTATAACACTATCTCGAATGTTCTCATATACAACGAAATACTTGACATTGAAATGCTTATTCCTCCTAATAACATTTTCATGTTTCAAAAATTTGGTCACAACCTCATTGTCACAATAGATGATAAGAGGGCGATGAATGGAACCAATAATCTTTAGATCTTTAATAAAATTCTTCAACTATAATGCATAATTAGTAGCCCATAACAATCAATAATCTCGACGTACATAGTCGAATCTATCGTCAAAGTCTGTTTGACGCTTCTCCAAGAAATAACACAATTCGCAAGTAGAAATAAATAACCTGCTGTCGATTTGACGCTATTCTTACAACCAGCAAAATCAGAATCTGAGTATCCGACAACTTTAAGCTCATCTGATCTACGATGGGTCAACATAAAATTTTTTGTTCTTTGTAAGTAACGAAGTACCTTCTTCACAGCTTTCCAATGCGCTAATCTTGGATTAGACTGATATCGGTTAAGTTGGGTGACAACGAAACTGATATCGGGAAGTAGACAAACTATTGTATACACAAGACTACCCACAACTGAAGCATACTCCTTTTGATCTACTTGTTGCTTTTCTGCCTCAGTTCTGGACTGTAGATCCTAAGAAATAACGTCACCCTTCAAAACAGGCGCTTCACCTGGAACACATCTATCCATGTCATATCGTGTAAGTACTTTTTCTATATAGGTCTTCTTCGAAAGACCTAAACAATCGGTAGCTCTATCGCGATGAATTTTGATGTCAAACACATACTCAACAATACCAAAATCCTTCATATCAAATGCCTTGGAGAGAAAACTCTTGGTTTCGTGGAGAAAATGAATGTCGTTACTTGCAAGTAGTATATTATCCACGTAGAGAATCAGAATGATAAATTTACTCTTACTCTTTCTGAGATATATACAACAATCAATAATATTTTCCTTAAACCCATAACTAGTGACAACCTTATCGAATTTCAAATACCACTGCCTAGAAGCTTGCTTAAGTCCATAAATGGACTTATTCAATTTACAAACTAGCTGTTCTTTTCCTTTAATCACAAAATCTACTGGCTGGGACATATATATGTCTTCTATAAGCTCTCCATTTAGAAAAGCAGTCTTCACGTCCATTTGATGTAGTTCGAGATCGTAGTGTGCAACTAAAGGCATCACAATCCTCAATGAATCCTTAGAAGAGACAGGAGAGTAGGTTTCATCATAGTCAATGTCTTCCTTCTGTCTGGAACCCTTTGCAACAAGTTGTGCCTTAAATCTTTCAATCTTGCCACTAGAGTCTCTTTTAGTCTTATAAACTAATTTGCATTCAACCACCTTACGAGCTGTTGGCAAATCCACAAAGTCCCAAACCTTATTCTTTTTCATGGATAATAACTCCTCTCTCATGGCCTCCTGCTAGTGTGAGGATTCATTACTACCAATAGCCCACTGAAAAGTCGATGGATCATCAAGATCAACACCCTCAAACTGAGCCTCTTACACATACACCTCGTAGAAATCTGGAATAACAGGTTTACGTTGGCGCTTAGATCTTCTAGGCTGAGCCGAAGGTACTGGTGAAACATGAGGTGAAATAGGACATTCCTCTTCAATTGGAGGTGTCGCTGGATTTGTTTGAATTAAAGTATCAACATGCATGGGATTAGGTGGTGAAGGAAGAAAAATATTACCACCAGATGAAGGCATAAAGTCAAATTCAGAGTTTTCAATAAAAGTAATATTATTCTGATGTGAATTCCCACTGGATTCGCCATTCTCCAAAAAATTGGCTATATGAGTCTCAACAATATCAATGACTATTTCAGGATAATAAAATCTTCAAATCCTAGAACGGTCCATAATCGATAAAATAACAACTAACTGTGCGATGATACAACTTCTTAATGTTGGGATTATAAAACTTAGCTTTAGCTTCACAACCTCATATATGTAAATATCCAAGTTTTGGATCTTTAGTTGTCAATCTCTTGTAAGGAGTCTCGGATATAGCCTTACAAGGAACCCTATTGAAGATGTAAACTGCTGTCTTCAAGGCTTCACCCAAAAACTCTTTTTTAAGTATAGAGTGACTTAGCATGCTACGAATAGCCTCCTAATAAATACGATTTCTCCTTTCTGAAATACCATTATGCTGCAGAGTGCTAGGAGAAGTATATTATGGAACAATGCCTTGGGTCTGTAAGTACTCCACGAATGGTCCATGATTGACACCATCAGGATCTATTCTACCGAAATATTCTTCACCTCTATCTGAACACAACCTTTATCTTCTTCCCAAGTTAATTTTCTACTTCCAACTGATAGGTCTTGAAGACCTCTAAAGCTTGATCTTTCGTCTTCAATAAGAAGACGTATGTATATCCGGAGTAGTCATCAATAAAGGTAATAAAATACCTTTTGCCACCACAAGTAGCAATCAGAAAAGGCTTACAAATATCGGTATGTATCAACTGTAAAACCTTAGTGGCCCGAGAGGCGGAGAACTTCCTTTGTTTGAAAGTTTTACCCTTCATACAATCTACATAATTTTCAAAATCGATAAAATCTAATGATCTAATAATATAAGATTTAACTAAGGATTCCAGTCTTTTCTTTGATATGTGATCCAACCTTCTATGCCATAAGGCTATAGAATCATCCCTAAGCAAAGAGCGCTTTGACCCGGACAGTGTCGAGTTCGAGGCCTCAACAACCATAGCAATGGTGCGAGAAGAATCAACAAATAACAAATACAAATCATTAACTAAAATGTCATGATCAACCACAGAACCATCAAAAGAAATATCCAAACCCATACTGCTAAAAATAAAAATATAATCACGGTCTGTAAGTCTAGTTAACGAAATAATGTTCCTCCTAAAGGAGGAAATAAAATATGTCTCATGTATAGTCAGTATGTCCAGAGTCCAAAACTAAATCGCAGGTGTCGACGCTCTCCACCTGCATTGCCTAGTCGTTTCCAAAGAGCAACCTATCCTCCTGTTTGAGTCTTCTCCTGCTTTTGAGTACATTCAGGCTGCTTCGCTTGCCACTTCTTATAATTCACACATTTGCTCTTGAAGTGGTCTTCCTTGTCGCAAAACTAGCAACTCCTTACACTTTCAGATTGACCCTGAGGACGCGCTGCCTTTCCAAAACTTTGACCCTTGCCTTTACCCTTGTTTTGAAATTTTTGTTGTGGTCGGTTTCTTTGATTCCTCTTAGGACCCTTCTTCTTAAAATTATTTTTACTGGAGCTGGAAGTCTCCAAATGAGCATATTCATGTCGCTCGCCTTTAAGTCTCTTTTCTTCAATGGCACATATCTGAGTTAACTTGTTCAAGTCCCAGATCTGCTCTTGTGAATTATAATTCACCTTAAAAATGTCGAAAGCCTTAAGGAGAAAAACAACCCCAATGTAGACTATCAACTCTTCATCGATGTTAAGCCCGCATTCTTTAATACCCAAAGAGATTTGCGACAACTTCAATAAGTGATCTCTCATATTTCCACTGCCATCATACCGAAGGTGCATGAGATCATGCATGTAATCATATACGACATGCTTCTTACTGTTAATACATTGTTTCTTAATAAGAGCGATTAATTCAGAAGCGATCTCTGTAGCAAGTATGCCACTCTTGAAAGAGGCATTAATGGTGGCCCTGATCATTAACATGGCTAACGAGTTAACTTTATTTCATTTATCAGAAAATTCCTTGACAGGAGAATCCTGGGTAATCGCCGTAGGTTTAGGTGTGGTAAACACAAAGGTCATGTCTAAGATCCCAAAACAAACGTCGAGAGTTAATTTCCAAGTACTAAAGTTGGATGAGAAAGCGGCTCAACTCCTGCTATGTGTTTGATAATTGACAAGAGAGCCATCGTTACAAAAATTTTAATTTAGGATCACCTTTTAAAAGTCAATCACAAAAACTAAAACTTAATCAATTCTTTATATTTAATCCCTTTCACTTAAACCAAGGGTTTTGGTTCAAACGTATGAAGTTACACCATGTGCACATGCCAACTTCAAGGAAAGCACTTGACAACGTCATGACTCACCTTTGGGTAGGCACCATGACTTGTCCTTACTTCTTACCGCGTAAAATTCGCCATACACTTAGCCTTTATGGTTTGATTAGAATCAGACACTTCCCATACTTTTAGGCAAATAGGATTATCCTATCTAACTATCTCATACAAGACTATTTTATTCGCACACACTACGTCAAGTACGTATGACACCTTTGGGCCATACACAAACACTCAACGCAATTGTACGCCTAGTGATCTTAATAGAGTAAATATCTAAGATTCGAAAACTACAAGGTTTATGAATTGTCTACCTTTGGGCAAAAACCAACTCACTCGTCAAGCTTTCCCAAACGATCACTCAGTTCTCCATAAATCCCATAGGAAAGAACCAATCCTTATGATCCATAAATGTCATGTTTCAGTTCCTAGAATTAGGGATCCAATGTTAAATTTATACATGTTCAGATTAAAAATATAAGGAATAGATTCCAATTCAACTTTAATATGTTCACATATCTAACTTTAAGTTGAATTCTTTTAACATTAAAATAATATGAAATTTAACAAAAAATAAAAAATAAAATAAAATAAAATAAAATTATATATATATATATATATATATATATATATATATATAATCCCTAACACATAACTTTGAGTGAAATAGACATGTAGATTAATACCTTAAGTGAATATTTCATGAATAATAAAATTTTAAGAGTGCGCGTGAGACATATATCTTTGAGCAATTAAACACAAGTAAATCATGAATTTAAAATTAATTACAACTTTAATTAACGATGCTTTAATATAAAATAATTGTCCAATTAAAAAATGTCAAAAAGACATCAGGCCATGAAATATTAAAACAGAGAGCTCCTATGTAAAAATAGATTTCAAAAACATATATAAAATGTTCGAAAAAGTCAAAATTCATATATAGTGTCTAAAAATTGGACATGTATATAGCCCAAAAATGACCCGAAAAGAATAAAGAATAATTTGGATCAAAATGGGTCTTAATGGAACGGGACGAATCTGAGTCATATACCATGGGCCGGGAATGGACCGGACCATGGTCTAGGAATGGACTGGGTCGGACTATGGGCCGGATCGGGTCATGACCAATGAGTCGAGAATAGACTGGACTGGACTATGGGCCGGATTGGGTCATGACCTAAGGTCCGCGTTGATTAATGGACCATACCAGACCATGGGCCGGATTGGGTCATGACTCAAGTCTAGTTTTGACGGGGCCAAGTCATAGACCGAGTCGGGTCATGTGCTTTTATAAGTCCATGGGCCGAGTCGGGCCATATGCTTTTATAGGTCCATGAGCCGAGTCGGGTCGGTTTGGGTTAAATTTGTGCCAAATGGTCAAGTCATATAGAGTAGGGGAAGCACCAACTTTGGTGCTCCCACTACACATATAACTAAAAGCCAGAGGCGAGTCGTCTCTTTCTAAAAATAGAATCAGAGTCCTTGCTTTAGGCATCTTCCGAAAGGGAAAGAGAGACCTCATAATTAGGCTTCTTTTATATGCAGCCGATGAAAGAGAGATCTTATGCAGCCGACTATAAGTTTAAACAAGAGAGAGACCTGTACTCGTATTCTTCTTCTAGACTTCTCTGACTCATATTCTTCTAGAGACCTTTAGGGCCTCTTTATTTGCAGCCGCTAAACAAACTTCCACCACCCGAACATAGCCTGTTAATCACCCGACGACCGGTAACTTCACCGAAGGCCGGTGACTCCGGCGACGGCCGGCGACATCCCGATTGCCGGTAAATCACATATCTTATCCCGAAAATCTTAAAAAATTATTAATAAATTTATTATAAATTGATTCACACCGGCAACACCCGATTAATATGACCCTAAAAATCTTATACCGGCATATTAAAAAAAATCCGGCGAAATTAATTTAAGGTTTAGCAAAAATCCTTAACAATGAGAATCGGCACGGTAAAGTCGATTACGGGTTTGGCTCTGATACCACTTGTAGAAATTATTAAGATCTTTCCGCAATCAAAAGCGGAATGAAATAAAACTTTAGTATACCTTCCATCGTAAAGTTTTTCATGCGATGATTAAGCCTTGAGCGATTTGAGCGATAATCCAGCAATCGATGATTTGATGGAAAACCTTTTCTTTCTTTACACACAGTACTGAAGATGGGTTTTCCTTGAATTCTTCTAATTTAATTGATATGTATATTGTGTGAAAAGAGGGACTCTACATCCCTTTAAATAGGTTAGAAATTTGGCCATCAAGGAATCTAACGATTAGGATTACCACACTTAAGTTAGGGTAAAATCACAACCCTTGATTTAATTGAAAACTTATAGTTTGACCACAATTAGTGTTCTACCATCTATCTAAGTTAATAACTTGGACTGTTTGACTTTGACCATGACGTGTGACTTAAGGGGCACATAAATCCGTGAAATCCAACTCTGAGATGCCACATTTTTTTATTAATATATATCTAAAAAAGTATATTTACACTTTCTTAGAAAAATAGAGAAAAGAAAGAGACTTTTAAAAAGTCAAGAATGACGGCTGGAAGGATATTAAAATATTTTAAAAGTGTAACTCTAGTTAGTAAAGTGATTTTCACGCCACCCATCACTTCACAAAAAGGATGCTACATGCTGCGCCCATATTAATTGGCGTAGAGATATCTCTACGGCCAAGCGTATTTTCCCTTTTTCCATATATATATATATAAGCGTATTAATTTTTTAACTTAAATATGGTTATTATAAATATTTTATTAATTAAAATTTGATTTAAATAATAATAAAATTATTTTTTGGTCTCACGGCATATCACACCATCTCACCGGGATGCAAGAGGTCTCGGTCTCAGAGATATCCGAGACATCTCGGAGGTATCCGAAACATCTCGAATTCCTGAGATTTCAAACCATGCTTGGGGGTGCAAGTTTGGTTAGCAGAATCAGTTTTTCATTGGGTTTGGATTTCAATTAACCGACATTTCGAAAACTCAAACCTGAAAATTTTCAGCTGACAGAGTAGGTATTGGTTGCCATTTTGTTTGGTTTTGGGTTGGTTGCAGTCTGATTTTGGTCCGAATCAGCAGATCGGTTTTGGGTATTTTGTTTTCTGTGCAAAACTTGCATCACCCAAACTCTTCTATTTGGCTTTTTTTTTTCTATAACAAAAAAAAAATCTGCTTATAAGCTGATATTAGGCACCCAACTCAATCACCACTGGGCGGAGCAACCATGGATCAAAATTTTGGCCAAAATGTTTTGGTTTTGGGCATGGCGGAAACGAAACCGAAATCCAAAATTCAGTCCATTTTGTATGGGGTCTAAAATTTCGGATTTCGGTCAAAATTTCAGAATTCAGTTTCGGTCATGCCCGAAACCAAAATTCAACCAGAAATTTTGATCCTTGAGAGCAACATAGAAGAGTTTCGGGGTTGAAGCTCAGTTTAACTCTTGAATTTGTATAAGATATCTTTCTTATTAACCTTTGTTTGTGTATAAGCCCCTAAATCTAATGATGCACAAACCCCCCAAATCACCAATAAATAGCTATTAAAATCTGTTGATCATTTCTATCCCCCACTAGCAAAAAATCTTGGCTACCAGCATCGACACTCTAGCCAATTTATGTCCAGATGGTCAAGCCTCGGAGTGTTATTAATATGGTGTTCCATGCGGCATAGATCTCAAAAACATAAAGTCTTTCTTTCTAAGTAATGTCAAAATTATATGGTCAAACTTGAAAAAAGGTCGAATTTGTACCCTGAAATTTTAAAAATTAAAGGAGAATTTTTCACACTCAGGTGGTTGATATTCATTATGTATATATTGAACAACATGTGGGGTCATTAGAAATTTGCTGAGAAAAAAGTGCAACAAAAGCATGCCTAGACAAGTTCATGAGATGAAAACCTTTAAAATCTTTAGGTTTAGAGATTCCATCTTTAGCATGGGTAACCATGTGATGGTGTAGTACCATTGATGTGAATGTTGTTGATTGTGAAGTATCTTGACAATCAGGTGAGATGGTGACATTGGTAGTGTCGGGTGTGACAATAGGCACATGGAGATTATAATTTTGATTAGTTACAAGTTTATAAGGAGGGTTTGAATTTGGTGTGTCAAAAATAATTGGTTGAGTGGTATGGGTAATAGGTGGGGTGGTAATGAGAGGTGTATTGTTCTGAAATTGTGGAGGACATGTAAGAATGGGCTGCACAAAGGCATTTTTGCAAATAGCCCAAGTATCCATGATCTTATCGCGAAAAGGAAAGCTGTCTCATCAAACACTACGTGACGAGAGACAAACACATCCTGTAGAATAGTCGAGACAATGATAACCACGATAATGAAGACTATAACCAAGAAAAACACAACGCTTAGTTCGATATTCTAATTTGTGCCGTGTGTAAGGTCGTAAGCAGGGAGAGCACGCACATCCAAATACTCAAAAAATTAAATAATCTGGTATAGATTTATACAATTTTTCATGACGTGAATGATTTTTAAGAACTTTGGTGGGTAGTTGATTAATTAAGAAAATGGAGGTATTAAAATCCTCAACCCATTATTTTATAGGAAGATGTGAATGAGCAAGTAATGATAGTCCAGTCTCCATAATATGCCGGTGCTTGCGCTAGACGACCCCATTTTGTTGGGGTGTATGAGGACATGATAGTTATTGCAAAATGCCATTTGAATCAAGGAAGACTTTAAATCGATTGTTTGTAAACTCACCTCCCTCATCACATGAAAGATTTAATTTTATATGAAAATTGATTTTCCACTAACAATTTGAGCTTAACAAAATATAAGAAAACTTCAAATTTATTATGTAAAGGAAACAACCATGTAAAATGAAAAAAGTCATCAATAAAAATGACATAATAACGATATCCACTAATTGAAGTCACTGGTGACATCCAAACATTAGAATGTATTATTTGAAGAGGAAAACAAGACAAAGAAATAGAAGAAGAAAAGGAAGTCATTTGTTTTTTCCCATTTGACATGCTTCAGAGAGACTTCGATTATTAGTAGAGCCTTTGATTGAAATTGGACTTGTCTCACACAAGTGTTGAAGAATAGGATCAGAAAGATATCCAAAACGAAGATGCCAAGTAGATGGCGCAACGCGTTTAGCAGAAAGAGCAACAAAATTACAAGAATTACTAAAGTTATCTTTATGAAGATGGATGGAATAAAGACCACGCTCACTTCGTCCTTGCAAAAGAGTTTTCCCCGTTTCTAGGTCCTTCACAAAAAAAGAATCAGGAGTAAATATAAAATAGTAATTGTTAGTAGAAGAAAAACGATGAACGAAAAGAAGATTAGCAATAGCTGATGGACAATGGAGAATTTTAGTAAGTTTAAAATGAGATTTAGAATTGGAAAAATACTAGAACCAATATGAGATATGGACATACCTGTACCATTACCTACTGCCACATTATCAATGCCAATATACTCAGCTTGCAGAGATAGGCCATTGAGATCAGCGGTGATGTGGTTGGTGGCACCACTATCAGTATACCACGGCTGATTTGAAGGAGCATAATTAGTGTGTGCTACCATTGCCGCAAGCTGATGTGGAGGATGACGACCTTGGTAGGAGAAGTCCATGACAACAGTTCAAAGCATTATGGCTTGTCTTGCCTCAAATTTGACAGATGGGTCAACCCTTAGAATGCATAGAAGTATCTGATGATAAAGGTGCTTTAGCTGAAGCAGACATGGGGCGGCTTGTAAATGATGAAGATGTACCTTGTTTAAGCCGAAAAGAACCATTACGTTTGAAGTTTTGAGGTTTGGCCGTGTAGAAAGCAATATTAGAAGACTTTGGATGTGTAACAGAGGTTTGATGATCCATTAGCATTTCATAATTGAGAAACTCAGATTGAAAATCATCAAAGGAAATAGGATTATTCCTAGAGTGTCTCTGCCAGAGACACAAACGTGATGAATGGATTGAAAATAAGATTGAGACCACTCATTAAATATGATATGAGGTCGTCATCATCAATGACCTTTCCAACTACAGCCAAACTATCAGCTATAAGAGTTTGGCATGATGAAGATGTTCGGAACAAGAGGATGAACCTTGTTTAAGGTTCTGAAGTTGCCGTTTTAGCTAGTTGATGCGAGAACGAAACTTGGAAGCAAATCGAGTGGAGAGAGAGATCTAGACTTGTTGAAAAGTATTAAGTCCAAAAATAGTGGATAGAACACTGTATGAGAGAGTCACATTGATCAAACTAAGAAGATATTGATCTTTCTTAGTTCATAGAAAATAAGCCTGATTGACTTCAGAAAGTTCAGCATCATTTTCATCTTGCAAATGCTTAGACGGACACAGCTCAGGGCCATTGACGATCTGATTAGGACTTTGAAGAACAGGAAAGAACTATGAGTTCCATAGGAGATAGTTGTTTCGGTTAAGTTTGATTGAAACAAGGTGGGAAATATTGGGGATGTCAAATTGATTGACCATTATCACTGAAACTAGGTGAAAAAAAAAATGCTAACCTAGGGTGTAAATTAGAAAGCTCTGATAACATGAAATTTAAAAAACTAAAGGAGAATTTTCCACACTCAGGTGTGTTAGATTATATATATATATATATATATATATATATATATTACAAGGAATAAAATTTGAATTCAAAAGTACATACATGTGGGAAGTTTGTTGAGAAGAGAAGATTCTAGAGATTAGAGTGAAGGAGAGAGGAAGAGAACTTTGAAGATATTCTCTGAACAGAAGATATTTTGTTTGAATTGGAAATCTTGTTAGGAGAGTGTCGATTGTCGTAGCATTAGCATGGTCAATTGTTGATTTAGATGATCGGTTAATATACCCAATGTGCAAGGCTCCTGCTTTTAGCGGAGTTTGAGAGTGGTAATAATGCTCTTGCTTTTGGCCGAGTTTGATTTCATGACTCGAATTTGCAACCTATCGCTTTGGGAAGTCAACACTTGCCATTACACCAAAGCCCGACCTCTATAGATGTAGTCAAACTTAAAGTTCGAAAAATATGAGAACATGGAGTGAAGGATTTAGTAAAATAAGTAAGGATCGACTTCCTAAGCATAGTGAAGAATGAAATGTTCACAGTTTAACAACACTTATTAGTGGGGGTGTTATCGGTTTCTAGTTTCTCAAATCAAAACCGAATAGATAAGCCTCCAAATTGAAACCGAACCGATAGTTATCGGTTTGGCCAGTTTTCGGTTTCTAAACCTCAGTTTTTTTATTTGTAAAATTAAAAAAAAGCAAGGGAGAGAGATAGTGAAGAATAAAGAAAGAAATTGAGAGAGAGAGAGAGAGAGAGAGAGAGAGAGAGAGTTGTTGTCTGCTGTAGAGTGTGGCCATGTGGGCTTGTGATGTACGGCGATGGCGACGGTGAGTGAATGGACTGTAGAGAGCGAATGGCCGATGGTAGCCTGTAGGAACTAGGAAGTGGAAACTAATGAGATATGAGACAATAATGATTTTTGGCTTTTTGCTTATTTTAAGTTTTAAGGTTTATCTCTTATTTTTTAGTTTCTATATTTTAACTTTTAAGTTTAGGTTTTAAAAGAGAAAAATTTAATTGCAACATATTTTTATATGTACCTAAGTAATACCCTATTAGTAGTTTCCAAAATTGAAACCAAACCAATATGCCCTAAAACTGAAATCGAACCAAAATTTCGGTCGATCGGGTCGATTCGGTCGGTTTTTTGCACAGCTCTACTTATTAGATGACTTGTCCATAGTGATAAATTTTGTTTCGGCAATATTTCAGTAGAGAGTCATTTCGGATGAATTTTGGGAAAATTTTAAAAAAGTTACGAAAAACTTTCGGCGAGTACAAATAATATATATATATTATGTTTAACATTTAAAAAAATATTATCCATTTGGTGAAATGGAAAAAAAAAATAAAAAAAAATCATTACTTTCCATCTGACCCCTGTTTCTATAAGTTTCGAATAAATTTGTCACCATGACACCGTGAGAATTTATCTATTCATTAAAAAAAATAAAAAGAAAACGTGATTATTTAGTCAAACAAATGTTATTATTTTTAGTACCTTTAAATTCATCCGCCGAATCTTTGAGTTCACTCACGCTAAAACACATTGACTGCATTGAATCAGATGATAGTGACCGTTTATCCTTCAAATATTTCACATGATGGATCTTGAGATCATGAGCATACCATCAGACGGTCAGTATTTTATTTCACATGACACACATCTCAAAAAAGTGACATTAACATCATGTGTACGTTCAAAATTGATTTTAAGATTACTTTTTTGGATGTGTATCACATGAAATAAAAAATCGACCATCTAATGGTATGCCCATGATCTCAAAATTGATCATGTGAAAGATTGGAAGGATAAACTATGTCCATCTTATGATTCATTGCAGTCAATGTGTTTTAGCATGGGTGAACTCAAAGATTCGGTGTGTGAATATAAAGGTACTCATTATTTTTCCTTATCTCTACTGCTAGCTAGTGGGGCAATGCAAAGAGGGTTACCTTCTTTCAACCCGACTCGGGTTGTATGTGTATAAATCATTCACTACTATGACTCAAACGATGAAAATCCTGTTATTTTTACTAATCTACGACACTAGATCTCAAGATCATAACCATATTATTAGACAGTTAGATTTTGAATCTACAACACATCTTGAAAAGTGATTGGAGAATTATATTTGAATATTTGATGTACACCTATGATCATGTTCAGTTTTTGGGTTGTGTCGCACTCGAAATAAAAATCTGATCATCTAATGGAAGCCCATTAGATGTCTCCTACGGCTAAGCAAATTTTTGACCTTTCAGAGATTTGGCATTTAAAACACAGATAAAACAGCCAGCATAAACATAGTTAAGCCCACTAGATCAACCCCTCATTCCACCGGCTGATTAGATCATGTAGCTAAGGCTGTTGATTGGTCTGACCTGCCCCACACAGATTTTTTAGGGGGACGGGTATGAGGCATCTGACCTGACCTGATATTTTATATATATAACTGGAAAAATATTAAGCATTTATATGGTTGGGTTTTGGGTTGGATGTCAAGCCCGGTCGGGTATGCCAATCTTTTTGGGTCAACGCTACCTGACAGTCAACCTAAGGCAGTCCATTTTTTAATGGCAACACTCTCATGATCCTCATTTAGGTAAAGAAATGGTGCTTAAATGATTGTATACCATTAATAAGCTCAAGTATTGTGGGTAATTTATACCATCAAAATGATAGATCATAAGTTGAAAGGTAGAGGGCCCACTGTGCACTCTAATACCAATTGTTGTACTTAGTTTTAATTGCTAACATTCAAACTCGCCAATCGGATGGTTCACATTCACTTATGAACATGAGTGTTTGTATTTGTAGAGTTGCAACCGAGCCGAGCTAGCTCGACTCGGCTCAACCTAAAAATGAGAGCTTTTGCTCTCTTAAACTCGGCTCGAGAGTCAGAGCCGAGCTTTTTATTTAAAGCTTGGTTAAAGTAGAGCCCACTAGAGCTGAGCTTTTAAAGCTCGGCCCAGCTCGGCTTGAATAATAATATATAATACTTTTTTATATATAATACAATAAATTATATAGAATTTTGATTTTTTTCCCTTTATAATAATGGTTACTTTATAATGAATAAATATATAATCTTTATGGTCCTCTATTGAAGTATTTTTTTTTTTTTTTTTTCTTTCCCTCTCTTTCTCTCTACGACTCTAAAGCTCTTTCTCACTCGTCTCAATAAACAATCATTGACACGACAATTGATCAATCAATCAACACCTATACTCTTAATCAATATTTAATACATTAAATTTAAACACCTTTTCCTCCAATCAATCCATTAAATCCAAAAGGAATAAAAGATTAAAAAAACATTAAGAAATAAAATTTATAATAGAACTTATTTAGCTCAAAGCTCGGCTCGACCCGACTTGAGCTCGATAGAGTCAAGCTAGAGCATAGACTTTCCAGGCTTGAAGGGCCTACAGTCAAGTTCCAGCTCGGCTCATATATAATAGAGCGGAGCTAGAGCTGACCCAAACTCGGGCTTGGTCTGACTCGGTAGTAGCCATAAGTATTTTGGCTATAACATCTTCTAACGATCGACATGACATATTAGAAAATCACACTTTGATATTGTAAGATAAAAAATTTTAATTTATTGGTGGTAGATTGATTAACCGCCATTTGGTGTATAAACCTACGTCACGAGCCATTATACCTTTTTAAAATCCTGTTAGGCAGGTAAGTTTGACTGCAATAAACATCGGACCCAACCTTTAATCACGTTGACTTCAAAGTCAACCTAGTTACATTAAGGTGATGCCTAAAGTTTTGTAAAAGTTTTTTGAAAACTTATTAATGATGGACAAATTTATGGAGGATAAAGTGTCGGTGGCTTACGCGGTGCAACATGACTAGCTACACTGACTTGCATTAATTGAGTCCACTACACTTGTAGTCAATTGCGTTACGCCATATTAGACCCCTGCACTTTATCCTCAATAAATCTGTCCTCCAATGTAATACTATCTAAGTTTTATTTTATTTTATTTTTCATTCGCGACATCAAGTGGGTAGTGTGTCTTTGACTAAAACTATGTTACTTAATTAGCAAATTCACCTAGCACTCCCGAATTGGGAACAACGTGTTAGAAAAACATGGATCTTGGCTTAATTTATCAATTAAAAGAAATATAAATTAATCCTAATCACTTAGTGTTTGAACTTTTAATCTTATTTTTTGTCTAGCCTAGATCTGAGTTTACTTATATAGGCCATGATGTCAAGATCGTTTACAATCTCTATTTAACAAAGTCAAAATGATGAGCTTTAATTATGTTGAATTAGATGATAGAGACCATGTTTCGTACTAATGGTTGGCACCAAAAATCTTTAGATCATGGACTTCAGACATCTTCCATGGTGATATGCTAGGCACAGGTACCAAACATAGTGACAGAAAAAGGGTTTTTTTTTTTATTTTTTTATTTTGTTGAAATTGTGTTTAAAGTGCATTTTTTAAGAAACGCATAAAAAAGTGTTTTATACCCAAAAATGTGTAAAACACGTTTTTTCCATTTAAAAGTTAAAATGTATTTTATACATCTTTTTCATGTCCTATACATTTTAAAAGAAAAAAGGTTAAATTAAATCTATAATTATATATTTTATATTTTTATAACTCTTTCGTAATTTTGGTCTTCGTTTTTTCAACTTTTCCTGTGCCGTACTCTTTCATTGTTTCTCTCCTTCCAAACCGATGAAACTCAGTATTCTACATGTTTGCAATGATTTTTCTTTCTTTACATTAAAGAGAAAAACCTCTTTCAATAAAGGTTAATACAATCAATTATTTAAAATGTTTTTTAAAACATTAACAAAATCGTAATCAATCTTAATCTTACCTAAATGACTCGCAATGGCATGTTCCTTTGAAAATGAAACATGTGATTGGTTACAAAAATTGAACCCTTGATCTTGATGGTATCGCTGATAAGTTGCATCTTGCTCATCTCGGATTCTTCCAGAGCCGATGACTCACTGGCCGCTCTCCCATAAGCATACGATGTAGGATAGGCTTCAAGAAAACATTAGATCATGGAGCATGTGCGAGTGGATTGATGGAGCTTGTAAAGAATATAAAAAGGAAGATAGAAATTTTATTGAAATAAAATAATAATAAAAATAAATAAATAAATAAAATTATGAAATTAGAGATGAAAGTAGAAAAAGAAAATAGAGTTTTAAAATATAAAATTTAGGACCATGGTCGATCTAATCACTAGATTGGAGAGCCGACCATAACTATGATACTATGATGAAACTGGATACTTCCTAAAACATTAACAAAATCGCAATTAATTTTAATCTTACCTGAATGATAAGATAAACAATATAAGATGTGTATATCTCTCTTATCTATCTAAGATATTCTCTAATATAAACGTCCACATAGGCACTAGTAGTTTCATCCTCCAAACTCTCCTCTCTCATCTTCCCATTGCCATGCCCACTCAGCTGCCCAACGAGTCAGCATTCGTCGTCGGCAGAACCGATGTGATCTGAAACAGCTTTAGAAAGTAAGACCAGAAGTAGGCTTCATAAATTAGTACTTAATTTACATAAATCAGCTCTATTTCGTTAAAATAGAAACCTTGATATATTGCAAATATCTAATTAGAAGTTGACATCTATTTCCAGAAAAGTGTATATAACATCAGAAATCTACAATTTTTGAAGAGTTTTTTTTTTTTTACATATCACAAGTGGAACTTAATATACATATAATATATGAGAGCCCAACAGCTTAAACATATAAGCCCAAGCCAGGCCCACGGGCTTTAGATCAATCCCAAACCATCCTTAAATCGGGCCAGGCCTAAGGAGATGGGCAAGGTTACCCAGCCCATCGCCATGCCTAATGGAGCCAAGCCCCGTAAAAATTGAAAATAGTGATCGATGCTCCTAGTCTCAGTATTAGATGAACCGATCGAATCGCATGCCGTCAATCATGCTGATCACCATCTGGTACACTTGTTGTTAGGTTGACACCAAGAGTTCCCCCAAACACTTCAGCAGAGCCTAAGACTAAAAGTCATATTGGTCTCAATGAAGTGCTGAGGGAAACTCCAGAGGATACCTAACGAGTATTGCCTTCTAAGCTTTTGTTGGTTGGTTGCTTGATGAGGGGCTTTGTGTCCCAAATGCCACTATATATAATGGGGTTGCCTTGTTTATCTGATTGTGTTTAAAGTGCATTTTTTAAGAAACGTATAAAAAAGTGTTTTATACGCAAAAATGTGTAAAACACGTTTTTTCCATTTAAAAGTTAAAATGTATTTTATACACTTTTTTCATATAAAATACATTTTAAAATAAAAAAGGTTAAATTAAATCTATATTTATATATTTTTTATTTTTTTATTTGTTTTGTACTTTCTGTTTTCTTTTTTCAACTTTTCCTATGCCGTACTCTTTCCGGCAAGGTAACAAAATCGGTATTAGACTTGGGTATCGGTCCATGGAGGGCCGATATGAATTGGCCGACACTACAAAAAATAAGATTATTAGCGGCAGCCAAAAACTGCCACTATTAACAAAAATCTCCCGCTACTAGTCCCATCGCTATACAAAAACTGCTGCTACGGCCCTTAATAGCACGTGCCGTTGAAACACCTTATTTTTGTATTGCGATACCGATATGTATCGGCCCTATTAAAAAAAAAACTTGAAGTCTCGGCTCAAACCGATACATATCGGCTGATTCCCAATAGATATTGGTTGATATGGGCCCGTTGTTAGATCTGATACCACTTATTAGCTTTAATACCACTTGTTAGAAATTCTACCCACACAACGAACTCTCTATCGCAATGAATGCGAAAAAATAAGAAGATTCAGGTAATAAAACAATCACACACGCAACACAAAGATTTACGCGGTTCACCCAATCGAGGGCTACGTCCACGGGAGTATATGCACTATTTATGAACGTTTACAACGCAGACACTCTTTTCTCTAGTGCACTCTCAATCAAGATCAAACACGATCTTTTACAATCAACACACTGTAAAAACAAGGACGCAATCCTTCAAATAACAGAGAAGAGATCTACAGGAATATATAACAATTCCGACACAAGAATAGCTTCAATCGGATCTTCAATCCCCAAACTTTTCTTCAATACTTTTTCTCTCAAAGTATTCTTGTCAGTTTTATTTCTTGAAAGCTTTCTCTAACAATGCCTTGGAACCCCTAGAAAAACTTTCTGCAAATAGGCTCCAACCCTTTTGGAAACTTGACTCACAAATCTTCTAAACTTGTCAAGTATTTAAAACACTTCTCCTAATAAGCTTTAAACCACATTCGGAAAAATTTGGCTAAAGCAATCTTCCAAATTAGCCAAATATTCAAACATGCGGATCAGGATCCGCCCAGAATCAATCGAATGATTTCTCAAACTCAATCGATTGATTTTCTCAAACTCAATCGATTGACACTTGTGAATGGGATTAAACCTTATTCAACAATCTCCACTAAGGTTTCATCCCCAACCACGTTACCGCCCCAACGGGCATCAATATCTTCGACAAATGTTAATCAAGTTTAGGTAATACCCAAACATCTTCTGTGTAATCGGGTTAATCAACATATTCACTACATTCTCTTTGATATGTGCAAGTGTTAACGGGACCATGTCTTTAAACTTTTCAGGGCATGACTTCATCTAACTGACCTTCTCAAGGTAGTCTGAACCAATATCTAGGACTTCAAGTTTTAAGAAATTGTGCCATCATGCTCTATTTCAAAGTCTTCATTATCTTTCTGATCTTGCTCATGTCTTTCAACATTAACTTGTACCTGAGGTTCACCAGATGACTGAGGTTTGTTTTCCGCCTTTTTCATCGAAAACTCATCTTCGTTGAAAGTAGCGTCTCTTTCAATTATCACTTTATGAGATTGTGTATCCCACAAACGATAACCCTTGACTCCTTCGCCATAGCCAATCAAGACACATTTTTTAGATTTTGGATCCAACTTGGATCATTCACTCCCCTGAAGTAATGTATAAGCCACACATCCAAACACCCTCAAGTGAGAGTAACTCCTGTGTCTTCTATACCAAACCTCAGCTACAATTTTCGAGTTCAATGCCGCTGAAGGTGATCAGTTGATCAAGTAATATGCCGTTTTCACTGCTTCTGCCCAGAACCTTGACTTAAGCCGGAATGGTTTAACATATACCACACTTTTTCTAATACTGTTCTGTTAATCCTCTGTGCTACACCATTTTGCTGAGGATTTTCAGGAACTGTTAAGTATCTAACAATCCCTTAATTTTCACAGTAAACTTTGAACTCTGATGACAAGTATTCTCCACTATTATCTGATCTGAGAATCTTCACCTTTCTATCTGTCTGCTTTTCAACCATACTCTGTCATTGCCTAAATTTCTGAAACACATCCGATTTATTTTTAATCGGATACAACCAAACTTTTATAGAGTAGTCATTTATGAATGACACAAAGTAGTTTGCTCCACCTATTGAAGTGACTTTAGCCGGTCCCCATACATCAGAATGTATATAATCAATCAACCCTTTCGAAGTATATTTTTTACTAGAGAAACTGACTTTCTTCTACTTCTCGAAGATATAATCTTCATAAAAATTCAGTTTACAAGTTTGAATTTCAGAAGTTGCCTTGTTCTTTATGAGCTCTGTCAGCCCACGTTCACTCATGTGACCAAGTCTTTTGTGCCACAAATCTGAAAGATCATTGGAATCTTTTGTAGCTGTAATACTACTGTCGCTAATTGTGTTGCCTGCTAAAGTATACAGATCCCCATCTTTTCACCTTTCATCGAGGCCATAGCACAATGTACAACCTTTAGTTTTTCGGATTCTAAGGTGACTCGACATCATATCTCATCCAATGCCCCCAACGAGATTAGATTTTTCTTCAGATCAGACACATACCTAACCTCGGTAAGAGTGCGAACACAACCATCAAACATCTTGATTATAATAGAATCGATACCCACTACTTCACCTACACTGTCATTCCCCATCAAAATTATCCCACCATTGGCTACCTTGTACTGGTTAAACCAATCCCTGCACGGACACATGTGACAAGATGCCCCTGAATTTATGATCCATCTACCATCAAACTGACTGCAGCTTAATAATACACACAATAGGTCTTCATCGGAATCTGACTTAGCAACACTAGCCTGTTGCGAAGTCCCTTCATCACCCTTATTATTATTCAATCTCTGCTTGCAATATTTACGAATATGTCCAGATTGCTTACAGAAGTAACAGATAATATCCTTCTGTCACCCCTAGATTTGAACATGTTGTTCCCTCTCATTGATTTATTATCCGCTCTGGATTTGTTTCTTTTGCGATCATGGTTTCAACCTCTTTCGCTCAAGAGACTAATCCCTTCGGAGTTAGATTCGGGTTGTTTTCTCAATTCGTCGGAAAGAAGTGCAGCAGTCACTTATTCGACAATAATAGTATCTTTACCATAAATTAATGTGGTAATAAGGTGCTCATAATATGCAGGCAAGGAGGTGAACAAAAGAAGTGCGAGATCTTCTTCTTCAAGTTTCACCTCAATGCTCAATAGTTTACTAATTATTTTATTAAATGAATTCAAATGGCCATGGATACGCATACCAGCCTTCATACAAAGGGTGTAGAGTTGTTTCTTCATGAAGAGCCTGTTGGACAATGACTTTGTCATATAAAGAGATTCCATCTTCTTCTACAGATCTACGATCGTCTTCTCATGAAGAACGTTGTACAGAATTTCATCAGACAAGCATAATCGGATAGTGCGTACGACTCTCTTATCAATAGAGTTCTACTCTTTATTGGACATCTATGCCTTCTTTCACATCTCCTTTCAAAGTAGAGCATCATTAATGTCTTGTTAGATAAGGAGATATGTGACCTTGACTTGTCACCGAGCGAAATTATTCTTCCCATAAAACTTCTCTACCTCAAATTGTGCATTCGAGACTTTCATCGCCATTATAGTGTAAACCTCGCTTTAATACCACTTGTTAGATCTGATACCACTTATTAGCTCTGATACTACTTTGTAGACACCCAAATTTGGCCCAAGGCTCGAACGACTCATACATCGAGAACAACACACTCCCGAGCTTTCGAAAGTACCTTTCAAATCCTTAGAACTTAATCTAACCTTCAGAACCATATCCAAACCCTTAGGAAGCAACCCTAACCCTTAGAGAGTCTAAAACGGATTCGTAGAACTCGTTTCCAATCAATCAAAATAGTTGATGAAAAGAGGAGTGCCAAGGTTTATATAGATAGTTTTCTAACCTAAGGCACGTACCATTAGAAAATAGAGGTTCTCAGCTTTCTAATAAGCCAAGAATCTCCTAATTTGGAGTTATACATCAAAAGTTATGACAATTTGAAAAACGCAAATTTGTATAGGAAATTGTAAAATCGGGTCCTAGCTTCTCAAAACTCAAAAAGCCCATTTCAAAAAAATGGTAGATTTGGAAATTGGGGGTTTGCCTTGTTGACCATCCCAAAGCTTGTGATTTCTTTCTTTAGGACCCAAATGCCCTTCCCAGCCTTAGGTATTACCGTTTTGCCATTTAAGTTATCACCCCATCATCTACCATTAAAATTCAACTATCTCTTCTTCAAGTTCTTAAAAACTCCAAAAACCTTGGATTTAGGATTACCTAATTTCTAAACCCATTAGTGACCTAACCACTCACTAATCCTCCCTTTCTCTATAAATAGAGGCCCCCTCCCTCCTCCCTCTTGTTTAAGCCATGTGAAAAATCTCCAAAGGAGAGAGAAAACTCTAGAGAATTTTCTCCCTATTTTCTAGCCCAAATCTTTCCAAGCTTTGAAACTCATCCTCTCCCTCATACCATCAGATCCTCCACCATTAATCCATCATTCCTAAAGCCTTGAAGCCTTAGCCTAGACCATTATCTTACCCTCATACCAAGCCTTCCAAACCTTCAAGCCTTAGAAGTTAGAACCTTGCTCTAACCATTGTGTTATCGGAAGCTCATCGGAGTCGGCACCCACGCGAAGATCCACGGCGGTGCAACAAGGACCCGAGAGCTCCGACTCTCCCCTCTATTCATCTACCTTCTTTATTTGTTTTTCCTCTATTCTAGCATTTGAGCCGTTACGCTGTCAAAATTTCGGTTATTGCGGAGGGCTCAAATAGGATCGAAGTGTCTTCGGATAAGAGGAAAGGCCACTCATATATATTAAAAAACTTGGCCATAGTAGAAACTGCTTACGAGCGTGTCAATCAGGTGCCTAACACCTTTCCGATTGATAATCGAAGCTCCTACCCAAGAGCCTTTGGCATAGACCGGATTGAAGCCAATTCGTACACTTCGGTGCACACGATTTTTATTTTGGGTATCCCGGGACACCAAAAGCTCCGGATGGCGACTCCATTTTTTTGAGCGCATCGTCGCGACGAATTGATGAAATCCACGACTACACAAATGGTGACTTCACTGGGGACAGCTTGTAGAGCTTCTCTTTGAAGTGTTGGCCCTTGTTTTGCATGTGCTTTTGTGTTCCTTGCTTTTTTTACTAACTTTTTATTTTTGCATACTTATCTCTACGATTTCATACTTTTTTATACTTATCCCTATGATTCGGCATTTGTCATTTTTTAAACTTACCCCTATATTTCCATCATTTACATGCCTTAGCCGTTTGGAGGGCTTACTTGAGTATTTATGTTTTTGTCATTTACGCTCCTTAGCAGATCGGCGGGCCTACTTGAGCTTTTTTTTTTTTTGTCATTTTACATACCTTAGCCGATTGACGGGTTACTTGCTAACTTAAAATCATATTCCAACAGTAGATGTCGGCCCGTAGTGGCGGCAGGAGTTTGTCACCACCCATTTTTGAACTAAGGAAAACTCCCTTAAAATTGAACTCTAACATTGAACAAAGGGACTTAATTAATTCATTTTTACGCGAGTAGGTTTTACAAAAGGGTTGAAAAATTAGGCAACGATACAACCGTCCCGGTTCCAAGTAGGGCGGCAGCCCTAATAGTAATAATCTCGAAAGAACTACCCCATCTAATATCTAAGAAGGCATTCGTGCCAGAGGTATATCGAGTGGGTGATCAAACTTTCAAAAGCCTTAAAACCCTTGGGGAGCGTGTTAGAATACCCCGAAAAAGTCTTATATCCTCTAAGCACGAAAAGGAGGGACCCGAAAAGTAAAGAAAAAGTCTCAAGGGGCATTTCCCCGACTCCCGGTATGTTGGATTTGAGATTCCCGATATTTCCTACACTTTAAAACACTCAAACGTCCTTGCCAGTCAAGAGAGGTCACCCTCTTATTGACTCTTCCAAGGGATCGAGGTGTCGCATGAAAATCCGTACCTTTAAAGATCAAGAGATATTTTCTCTTTGATTCTTAAAAAGAGCATTTGGGTCCCGCTGTATAAAATTTTGGGGAGTGCTAAAAGTCATCCGAAAAAGGGAGCTATCATCATCAAAATCACCAAAAAATAAAAATAAAAAGTCAAAAAGTCAAAAAGATCTAAAAAGAGAGCTTGTGGTGTCGTAACAACGGGATCACCATACCCGCCATCTCGTAGGGGAAGAAAAAAGAAAGTTTTTGGGCCATACCCGAGAAATCCATACCCTACCTGCCAACAAATCATGCCTTGGGCGGTTGATCCGACCATCTTTGATCCGAATTCATCCCCACCACATTCCCCAACACATTTCCACATAGAGGAGATTTCCATCTCCAATCCCTCCACCCAATCCCAATTTAACGTCATCGGACCCTTCGATGCCCCCATTTTCCCCTCGGCAACAATCCAACATGCACCCAATCAACCACCCAACTTTCCCCCTTTATCAACCCAACATATACCCAACTTTCCACCCGGCTTTCCCTCTGCATCCGTTCAAAATACATCCACTTTTCCCTCCCCATTCACTCAAAATATACCCAATTTCCCCCCTACATCCACCTGAGCTTTCCCCACATTTCCATTCACTCGAGATACACCCAATTTTCCCCTTACTTCCACCCAAGTTTTTCCCATATTTCCATCCACTCAAAATACACCCAATTCTCCCCTTACTTCCACCCAAGTTTTCTCCACATTTCTATCCACTCAAAATATACTCAATTCCCCCCTACATCAACCAAAGCATTACCATTACTACCTCATACACTCCCCCCATCAAATGAGCCATCCACATCCACCCTCATAAGCAATCTCATGGCCATTATGGAGGAGATGATGAGCACATTCATGGCATGGAAGGCTTCCCAAAGCCACCATAATCCACCCCAAGCATCTTCAAATTCCCGACAGATTCTCCAAAACCTCCATTCCTCATTCACCCAAAATGTCAATCCCGATTAACCGCCCATAATACACACCACCCAAGGCTCCCATCATCAACCATGGAACCACTCAAGTGGGCCTCAAAGGCCCTATGTCCAATCTCAAGCCCATCAAGGCCCAATACTCCATACCCAAGCCCATCAAAGCCCAATACCCCAAACCCAAGCCCATCAAGGCCCAATACCCCAGGTCCAAGTCCATCAAGATCCAATACCCCAGGCCCAAGCCCATCAAGGCCCAAACCCGAGAATCCCCTTTTGCAAACCCTCCATCATTCCCTCAATATCCTACATTCACCTATACCCAATAGGTCCCCATTCCCCCTCAAATAGTGTACCCATCTCATCCAATCCCTCAACCCGACATGGGCCCCATTTATCCACATCTCTCACACCCAACCCAATATAGGGATCTATCCCATACCATCAATCATCTCCAATTTACCCATCCACTCATTCTCCAACCAAATCCCAATCCCTAAAACATATCATGGCTTCATCAGGCACTCGCCCAAGATCCACAGTTCACCCATCCATGACCCCATGAACCCATCATCAAAGTTTCCCCCACCTCCAATGGCCCCATCAGGCACCTACTCAATCCACCATTCATCCATCCTCTCACCACTAACCCAGATTCTCATCAACTGCAGTGGCCCTATCAAACACTCACTCAAACCATTTCTAATCCGTTTAAAAATCTCATCCCATATGTTAATCCTCAATATGAAGAGGATGAGATCAGAAATAGTGGGGCCTATGCAGGGGTGACCGCCAGTTTCAATCCCCCCCCACCCACACTCACCAACCAGCAGGCTGTCCAGAATGAATGGCGGCAGCTCAGTGGGGGACTAGCCCCAACCCTACAATCTAGAGAATCAGAGCTGCTGAAAGAGCAAATAAATAAAATTTAAAAGCAGCTGATGAAGCTAGGGGGAGTCGAAATCCATGTCACAGATTTTTTGAATATGTGCCTTTTTGTCGAGGTGCCTTTGCCACCTAAGTTCAAAGTGTCGTCGTGCGATAAATATAACGGCATCGGCAACTCGATCGCCTATCTAAAATCTTACTGTGGGGATATGTGCCAATACGACAGAGATGAACGACTCCTAATTAAAGTGCTTCAAAAGAGTCTCACAGGGCCAACACTAAAATGGTTCACTTTTCCTGAGCCATCCATGATAAAAACGTGGAAAGACTTAACCCACCTATTCCAAGAGCAATACGTCTACAATATTGACATCGAGCCACGCAAATCTGATTTGGCTAGATTGAAATAAAAGTCTGATGAAACATTCAGTGAATATCTTGGAAGGTGGAGGGCCCTAGCAGCTCGGATGAGGAACCGTATACCCGATGAGGAGTAAATCGAGATGATCTCGAAAACTGTCCTACCCGTTATCTCTAATTTCTTAGTATAACAGCAATAATCCAGTTTCACTGACCTGATAAGAAATGTCAACCGTTGCGAAGACGCATTGAGAAAGGGATGGTTGAACAAAAATATAACCAGTGGGGTTAGCGGGATCCGAAAATTTGCTGAACCAGGGAATAAAAGAAGAACAGAGGCAGAGGTCCAACCAATAATGACTTCACAGCCCAGCACCAGCATGATACCATTCCAATACGGGGTAGTACAGTAAGCCCCAACACAAGCACATCAGGTACAGAGACCTGGCAATGGTCCATGGGCGCAAATGACTCCTGAACAGAAGAGAGCTCGATATAACCGAGTGTTTACACCATTAAGACAATCCCTAAATATCCTCCTGCCTTTATTAATCGAAAAGGGTTTGGTTACTCAGCTTCAACCGCGACCTCCACCAAATCCAATCCCAAAAAACTATGATCCCAGCGCACACTGCAATATCTATCAAGAGCCGGGACATCCAACTGATCGTTGCTTTCCATTAAAGCACGCGATATAAGACCTGATTGAAGCAGGCTAGATTCTCCTTCTAGCACCGCCCCAACACACCAACATTCATCAAGCGCAGTTGTCACCCCACCCGCAGGGAGGAATGGGCCCAAGGGCCATCATCAACATGCTAGAAGAAGAAATAGAAAAAGTCGACCCCTCGAAATATATTGGTATAGGGAAAAGTTTCGATAACTCATGGCAATGGGATCAGAAAAATGAAACCATTGGGGTAGTTGAGTCTTTGAATTTGATAGACTATTTTTCCAATCCAACACCCCAGATGGCACCCTTAGACTTAAATCTATACTTTCCCACTCCGACTCCCGTTAATCAAGTCCAACCCAGTTGGACCTCACCCCCGATGTACCAACCATATTCGCCACTAACCCTCGCCAACTATATGGTGCCCAATTTTACCTTGCATTCTGAGTCAACTCCCATCAACCACGCTTGGCCTGGCCCCATTTTACCACACCATCGGCCCAGCCGCCTCCAGCACCAGTCAACCATGTTTGGCTCAGCTTCGCCACTTCAGTCTCTCCAGTTCAACCATACTCGGTGCCACCATCCATCCCATTCCAAATCTCCTGACCTACCTATAACCCCCATCAAGTCCCACTCGACTATAACCAAACAGACGCTAATGCAGGTGATCGGCTTACTATGTATGTCTAATTAGGTCTTAACCTATTGCAAGCGCACAATAGAAATTATAGAGTTAGTATAAGATCATTCTCACGAAGAAGTATTATCTTATATATATATAAACATATATTTCTATTTAAAAGTTTATATTTATTTTTTAAGGTTCTAAACTACTTGAGAAATATGAATAAAAGAATAATTTCTTAATCTAAAGTATATAAAATAAATTCTAATCCTCCTTCTTCAGATTGAGGTCATTAATCTCAATCTTCAGCCATCGGATATTTATAAAAATAAACAGTATCGTTACACCGTATTGAAGTCTTCTAGAATTTGGGCGTCAATCAAAAACTAAAATTTCTTAACACAGAATTAATCTAATCAACAATTTCCTAAAATTTGGGCGTCAATCAAATTCTAGAAAGTTGAAGATGGAAAAGTAAAAACCGTTACACTAATCTGCAAATCCCAATCAGAGTCGTCAATTCAAATTAAAACTTGAAGATATTTACAAAACATATAAATAAAGCAAATAAAATTTAAACTAGAAAGTAAAGTAAATATATCTTTCACCCCTCAATCGCAGTCGTCAATTGCTTCTGAGAAATTAGGATATCTACACTAATATTCAACATCCAATAGTAGTCGTCAATTGCACTTGAGAAATCTTTGATATCTAATCTATTCTAACTATTTTACACTACTGATCGAAAGAAAATCCAACCTCAGTTATCAATTGATGTTGAAAATTCTTCGAACCTTATTCCTACACTGGGCTCTTTTATTTATAGATCATAAGGAGTCGGTTTACAAAGATTTCTAATTCTAATGAAAGAAACTACTAAAAATAAAAGATTTATAATATAACTCTAATTTCTAATTTTATTCTTCTTTGCTTTCAATTGTAGATGTGCTTCTAGATTGTTCTCCTTTATTTCACCAACCAAGATTTTCTAAGATCTTATCTTCATCAATCTTCTCAGATCTGTAATTCACCAAATTTCTAATTTCAGAAATCTTCTAATTCAGTGCATGGCAGTGATAATCTTTTTTCACATGATCAGCAGCAGCAGCAATAGTAGATGTAGCAGCGAGAAAAGCTTTTACAATCATAAATTACGATTGTTCTTCTTTTACTAGAGAATCGTAAATCACGATTTCTTATTTTCACATAGCTTTCTTTCTGGACGAGTTCCTATAATAAATGATTTCTTTTCTTTTGTCGCTTTTTACACCTTTGTCGCTTTCTGAAGAATCGTCTTTTGAAGAATCGTAAATTACGATTTCTTATTTTTCACTTTTTTTCCGTCTTCGGCTTTAACGCACAATAGTAAAGTACGATTTCTTGACTTTCAGCAGCGACAAATCGTCTTCTTTTTGCTCAATCATCTTTTTACTACTTTTTGAGTTTATTTTGATGAATATTAATACTTTGGCTCTCTTTTATTATTTTTTCTTAATATCTTCACATCATTAACTTGTTAGTAGCAAACTAAGTTCTAACATCACTAAGTTAAGGGTGATAAAATGATGAATTATGTGACTGATCACACCCCCAAACTTAAGCTTTGCTAGTCCCTAGCAAACAAGGAAACATAAAATATCTAAACTATAAATTTAAATGTCACTTTCGTAGGGAGCAGATTGCATTTAGCGGATACAACAAGTTTTTAAACCCCTAGGTGATCCCTAGTGGAGGAGTTGTAGTCTCCTGAAGGTTTTCAGTGAAGTTATCTACAAACTTTAAATATTTTTTTTAAATTTTATAAATATATATTATTTTTAAAATTTAAAGTTTTAAAATACTTAACTAATTTTGTACACTAATTAAAATAACTATGTTACCTAAATTACCTAAGTTGTCAAATTGGTTAATGCATAGTTTATTACGAATTTTCAAAATTACCAATCTTTTATCCTTACCAAGGATTAAAATATCGGGTAAAATTTTGATTTCGGACATGACCGAAACCGAAATTTTGGATAGAAATTTTGGCCAAAAAACGATAATTTGGCCGAAATTTCGACTGAAAGTTTGAGTCCCATAAAAAATATGACCGAAATTTCGGTCCAAATTATCATTTCGGTGAGGACCGAAACCGATAATTTGGACAGAAATTTCAATCATTTCGGCCAAAATTTTGATCCTTGATCCTTACTTTTCATTACCATAGTTATCCTTGATTAGAACTCCAACAATTTCAATTCATAATAAGCACAGAGTGTATATGCACTAGTGAACAATTTATTTTTCATAAATTTTTCTAAACTGCAGATTTAGAAAATATTTTCATTCAAAAACTTACTATTAATATACTCTCAAAAAGATATCGAAATTTTTGGGTTCTCTCAGTATATTTTTCAAAAGAATTCAGTCAAAGATAATTGTAAAAATAAATCTCATAGAAAAGATAATCTTATCATATTCTTATGATTCCTTGTACAATCCATAATATCTATTATCCTTATCTCTACTAGGCTTATACTTTTGCAAATCGTAAATTAGAAAGGTCTTTCCTTCAACTTGTAATGGGATTTTGGGTTTCAGAAGGTATCAAGGAAAGATAGAAAAAGATTCAAAGTTTTTCTGAGAATTTAGCTCTTCTTTTTCCTATCTTCTTCTACTATTTTATTTCAGTAAGTATTCATTATTGGATAACTTCTTCCCATATACTTATCTTTTTTTTTATATATATATCCCAGTTCTTCAGCTATAAAATCATCTTTTTACGATTTCACTTTTTTTCACAATTTTTTCTAAATAATCGTTCTTCTTTTTCACTCCATTCCCATATTTTTTTTTTGTCTTCTTTTGTACCTCTTTTCTAACATTCATTCTCGGTTTTATTCTTACTCCTTCCACTCCCTCTTCTTCCCTTTTTTGCGTTTTAAACTCTCAGAAATTAAAAGGGTTAAAGGTAGAAACAATGTTCCAAAAGTCGACGGGCGGGTTTGGGCAGTGGGGTGGATTTTCCAGCGGATCGGGCAGGGCGGTGCCTGGGCAGGCACCTCAAGAACCGGACGGATACACACACACACACACACACACTGGACGATTGACACAGTCACACACACATTTATATAATTATATAAATATAATTACCCATAATCAAAATCAAACTCACAAAAAATCTACTTCATATCAAACAAGATTTTTCCTATAAACCATAAAATCTATGCAAATCCATGATTCTAACATCAACTTCTGAACAATTACAACATAGACAAAAAACCATCAACACAATCTACAACAAAAAACTAAAAATCAGTACTATCATATATCAAATCTAATCAAAATTTCATAGGGAGATAACTCGAATCTATCAATATCCACATGATTTATAGACAAAAAATCCAAATTATACAAAAATTTAGTGGAAAATAAACACAATCACACACACACACACAGATGTATATATATATATATACTTTGCACTGTGCAGCTGTGTAGGAAATGAGGAAAAATTTAGGAAAGAAGACTAAAAGAAAAAAAAAATGCAGGCTGAACTATCGGTGACTAGAAGATGAGAAGAAGAAAAAGAAAAAGAAAAAAAACCCTCCTGCTGCTATCGAAAGGTCGCCGGAGGGTGCCGCCACCTTGCCAAAGCTTCAAAGAAGAAGAAGAAGAATAGATAAGAATTGCTATAAAAAAAAAAAGAACTACCTACCGGAGCCGGAGACTTGATGCGCGTCAGCGGAAGGATCACCGGATCCCTGGTTCCCTGTGCATTAAAAAAGAACAACAAAATCAAAAGCTTAATGGATAAATTTAATATATATATATATATATATATATATATATATATATATATATAGAAGGAAAAAGAAATGGAAAAAAAAAACTCACCCGGATGATTGTCGGTGGTCGCCGGTAGATGTCGGAGGTCGCCGGTGGTCGTCGTTGAGTGGAAGAGAGGAAGACAAAGAGAGGAACCCTAAACCCTCAAGCCCTTCGTCGATGGCAAATGAAAACCCAAAAAAAAAAAGCTATATATATAAATATATAGCCAACCCGCCCCGATCCGCTCCGTTTCGAGTTTAAACCCGGCCGGGCGGCAGCCCAAGTCCCAACCCGCCCCAGAGAGCGCCCCAATCAAAATCGGATAAGTTGGGGACCCGATCCGCCCGGGCGGCCGCCCCAGTCAATTTTTGAAACATTGGGTACAAAGCTTTAGGTGGTACATATGGTTAAAAGTTTATAAAATATTGGTACAAAGAAATTCGATTTTAGCCTTCTAATATAGGTTGAAAGGATAAAATGTTCTGGGATTTTAGCTTTTTGGCTCTAGTAAAATAAAAGGCCTTTAATCATCTTTACGATTTACTAACATAGATATCTTATTGCTTTGATATTTCTAGTAGATAGTTCTAAACAAATAAATCAGTTCATCATATTCATAGAATAATTTGATTCTAAATTCAATAATATGAGATTTCATATAAGTATAGAAGTTCAAAGAAATTTTCATGATTTTGAATAGAAGCAGTTTATCTCAGGATAAAAGAGGAAATATGTCTCAAAGTCTCACTAGTTTATAATTTTGAAACTATAATATAAATTTTTGCAGTTTAGATCAATCTGTTGTTGCAAACATTCATCTAATACAATGTTTCAATGAGTTAAACATGAATTATAACTATTCTAAATTCTAATTATTAAACTTCTATTATAATGATTCGTAAGTTTTCAGGATTTATAATTTTTTTCTATCATAATTCCTATGTACTATTTAGAAAAAAAATAAAAATTAAAATAATTTTTAAAAATTAAAATAAAACTAGTAAACATATAAATTGTGTATCCCCCCCCAAACTTAAATCGGACAATGCCCTCATTAACACAAAAATAGGAGACATCAAATAAATAAATAAAATTATTGATATACTGATTATTTACCAAAAAAAAAAAATGTTACTAGATATATACTCTCCCTCAAACTTGAGAGAAAATACTCGCAACTTTTTCTCGGAGTATCAATAACAAAAATGTTAGTAAGAAGAAAAAAATATTAGTAACATTAGTAACACACACTGTTAGTAAAAATTGCAGAGTTAGTGAAAAAAAAATTATATATATTCCTAAATATTTACAATGATCTGAAAGGTAAAAATTAATAAATGAAAATTTATGGAGATTATACCTGTGAGGTTTTTAATGTTCTATAATGTTTTTATTCACTGGTAGAATATGATATAAGGGTGGAATCAGTGTGTTCATCTTCCCCATTTGACATCTCTGCTTTCGAATAACCATCTCTATCTACGGTTGAATCCCCTTGCAGCCTATCCTTTATCCTTGAAATCTGCAGTTAGCTTCTTAATTACGACAAATTTTAGTTGAATTTCTGTCCTTAGCTTCTCTGCCTCGGCTTTTTTCCTTTGCTAATGCGATAAGGTAATTCTTAGTTTGAGACTCAATCATTTTTACCTGTTTATCGTTGACTGAGCATAGGGAATCTCTATCCTCTTGCAATTGTCTTACTTCCCCTTTTGCTATAGTCAGTAAGTGTGTCTTTTCTCTTATTTGTTGCTAAAGCGTTTTCTGGTAGTCCTTAAGGACTTTTTCTCTCCTAGTTTCTACGTCATCAGGAACTACCATCAAACCTCCAAACTATTCAAGGATACTAGCAATTTTCTTTTCATATACTCTCTTCTCTTCTTCCCAAGCTTGCTATTTTTCACTTATTTATGTAGTTTATTGCACTAGTTGGACTTGAAGGGATGAGGTAGCATCCTGAACTTTCTTTTCTATCTCTGCTGCCCATCTCACACCTTGCTCTTGTACAACTTTTCTTCAAAAGCTGTCCATTATCTCTGCCCGTTCTTGAGCTATCAAGGTGGTATCATGGACTCTCTGTTTTAAATTTTGGAAGTCCCCCATCCAATTTTTTACAATACTTGGCAATTGCATCACTGGTGGGGCATTTATAGAGATCTATTGCTCCAGTTTCCTCACCCTTCTTATGACTTCAGGCAATGGTAATAAGTTTGGTTCATGTCTGAGTTGTCATTTCTCTACTGCCCTTATTTTTCTTTCTATCTCATGCAATGATGTGGTATTGATTGGAGGATCCTCAGGAGGTACTTCTTCTCTATGTAACAATTCTATAAAGCTTCCTCTTGGTAACTCTGAGCTTTGATCTACTTCCACTGCATAGGCTATGAGAGTTTGCTCGGTATTGGCTATAGGCTGAGCAATAGGGTTTGCCGGTACAGGGGTTTGGCTAGAAGTAGCTATTCCTGCAGCCTGCTGATCAATTGTGGAAGGAGTTTCTTCTAATCTTTCTAGAATTTGGCTCACAGGGTTTGCTTCCATGATGATTGGCAGCATGTCTGCCTCTGTTTAAGGGGGCATAGCAGACCCTACTGGTGAGTTCAAAGCAGGGTCATACAGACTGACTTGGTCTGTAACTGGGGTTCTTAACTCGGTTATTCTTCCGGATATCAGAGAGCTGATCTCTGCTCTCTTTTGAGGTGGAGTAGAAGTACTCACACCTTGTTCTAAAATTGCTTCTTCTGGCCTACGAATTATGTTGTCTGTGCTATAGCAATCTCCTCTCTTTCCTCATTAATTTGAGGGACTTGAGGTACCTAAGGTTCTCCTATAGGCTAAAACTATTAAGCCTTCCTCTGGTCTTGGTAAAGTTTTTTCCTTGGGGTCTATACTATACCCCACATTCATCAGCAGGTTCGTAAAAAGTCCTCCAAATGGTAGGGTCAACTTTTTCTTTTGGTATTTTTCTTGACTTAGCTTCTCCCTCAAGGCAGTGATTACCTCAAAAAGGTAAGAAGGCACATTGAATCAATAGCGATTTGCCATTAGGTACAATGCCTTGGCAAATAATGCTCTTCTCTGTGTTCCATGTCCCGTGGGGTGAATGGTCTTATAGATAAGTACATCAAAAAAGTGGAGTGATAAACTCCTTGCTTCTAGATCCTTTCTAAGGAAAAAGGACCTTATAGACACCCCGATTTTGCCCTCTCGGAGTATATAAGTTTATTCTATCAACCTTTGACCTCAACTGTGACTCTTCGAAAAGACTTACCTTCTCCGAGGGTTTTGAAACCCTAACGCGAGAACCATATACTAAAACAATAGTATATGGCTAGACACAGGCTGAAATAATAGCTCTGTGGTTCAAATCCCATAACCCTAACATAGGGATCACATATTGAAACAATAATATATGGCTGAACACATGCTAAGACAATAGCTTTGTGACTCATATCTCATAAAGGGAGGGACCATATACTGAAATAATAATATATGGCTGAACACAAGCTGAAATAATAGCTCTGTGGTTTAGATCCCATAACCCTAGGGGCGGGGACTATATATTGAAACAATAGTATATAGCCGAAACGCAGACTGAAACAATAGCCTTGTGCCTCGGACCTGACCCAGACCCGGGACAATCCCGAATTACATGCATTGAACCATGCGCGCAATTCGATTGAGCGCCAAACCACCAACGCACAATCGGTCCTTGTCAGACCAAACTTCCCCTCCCTTTGACCGCCTCGAGACTCGATTGTGCGCCCTAACCAGCGCGCGCAATCGGATTTTGTGCTCGGTCATCAGCGCATAATTGGTCCGTTTTGGACCTGGTCTCTAACTCCTAAGACAACTAAAACTCCATGATTAAACGCACTTAGTACATCGTTCAATCGGATTGTGCATTATAAATTGGGCGCGTAATTAGTCTAATCAGACTAGGACTGGGACACCCCAGCTAAGCCAGTTAGCCCGCCATTCACTGAGTCGGTCACCGACTCAAAGTGGTTAAGCGCCTGATAAGGCCGCACAACTCAATTAAGCACTTCGAATAGGGCGCGTAATTAAGGTTGACCGACTAATTACACCGACCCCACAGGTCGCGTAATTAAAGTTGACCGACTAATTACACCGACCCCATAGGGCGCGTAATTAGTAAAATACCTATAAATAGACCCCCTTACCTCGACCCAAAAAAAAATGACTTTGAGACTTGAGTTCCTTGCCTTCAAGCTTAGGATTTCGAGATTCCTCTCCACAACCCCGGCCTTTGGTATAATTTTCCTTCTAGTTTTTTTAATTTTTAGTTCTTAGTCTTTCTTAGATCTCAAATTTTAACTATTAGTTTTAATTCTTAGTCTTAGGCAGTAACACCCTTTTTTAATCTATAATTTCAATACCTGACTCCAATTCTTAGTTTCTGGAACCAGTTTGATTCGATCATTAAAATCCATCTTACTTTAAATTCTACTTCTACCCCAAAATCTCAAGTTTCAGTCCTATCATTAATATCTAGTTCTAGTGCTTAGTCCCTAGAACCAGTCCTTAATCATACGGTCTAATTTTCTGATTTCGGTCTCGATTTCAGTCTTTAAATTTTAGATTTTAGTCCTAATTTACCAATTCCTTATAGTTCTAGATTTTAAATCTCGATTTATTAATTCATAATTATAATAAAAAAATTGTTGCCTTTTCAATCCAAAAATATCGTCTTATAATTCAAATTCAGTTTATTTTAATTTTAGCCACCTGATTTGTCCAAGGGAGCTTACGGAGGGTACCTGGGAACGGAACCTATCCTCCTTAGCATAGCGGGCGAAAAGATTTTCAATAAGATCGGTATATATTTTTATTAGAGTTTTAATAAAATTAGTATTTTTTAGAAATTAGAGTTTTAATAGAATTAGTATATTTCTAGTTAGTCTCTATAGAATTAACATATTTGCACTCCTAATAGTATTAGGAGACTCAATTGACTAGATTTCTAATAGGATCAAGACACTTAAATTAATTACACTCCTAGTAGAATTAGGAGACTCAATTAAATTAAGATATCAATTAGACTTCTAGTAGAACTAGGAGAGTTAATTAGACTAGGGTTTTAAAAGTGAAAAGACTAAAAATAGCTAAAGTTAGAGTAGTACTAGGTATCCCACAATTAATTAGACTCCTAATCGAATTAGGATGCTTGAAATTAATTAAACACCTAACAGAATTAGAACATTTAAAGTCATTGGATCCTAGTAGAAGTAAGGCATCGGAAATAACTACACTCATAACATCATTAGGAAATTCATATTAGCCAAAGAGAGTTACTCAAACTAAAAGCAAAAGACTAAAAGAATAGTTAGAGTCAGGATAGTACTAGGAATCCTACGCGTAATTAGACTCCTAGTAGAATAAGGAAACTTAACTAATCAATGCAACAAAAGGAGAATAGGTTATCTAGGCATTCAAGTGACCCAGTGCTGCTGATGTTGGCAGGCCAACGATTTAGTAAAGAAGGAACCCTCACCTCCTCACAAGCGTGATCAGTGACGTGTTGCAACGTCGATAAATATCTGTAGCAGGCGATCGCAATGAACCAGGTATTTTCATCATGAATTTATCTCTTTATTTAGCACTTATTATTTTCTAATTAATCACTCCACCCATCGCCAGAGTCCACTTGGGACCGAATTGAGCTACTAATTCTAGGGATCGGAAAGAACCCAGAAAAAGCACATACCAACAAACTGGCGATCGCGATGGGACCTCTTATTATCAAAGTCGCTCTTACCTAGATACTTAGTTTTATTTTATTATAGTTTATATTCTTTTAATCAGTTGCAAAAAAATAAATAAAATAGAAGATACGAAAAAAATATACAAAATAAAATAAAAAATAATAATAATATTTTTTTGAAAAAGTGAAGAGTATATGAACCTCTGCCAAAGACTCGAGACGTCCGGAATATTGAGATTGAGGTTAGGAGATCCTCCGCTATGGGGATACCAGAATAATCCCATATATGAGGAAGAATCACCCCACGATTTAAACCAACAACCGGAGATTAGCATGGCTGGTGACCAAGAGAACCCCTTTTCTACCCCGAACTCTAACAAGAACCATAGCAGAGGGAAAAGTAGTAGTGGACAAAACCTCACGGCCCGACAAATTGTAGAGCTCAACATTAAGAGAATATAAAAAGGAGACGATGATGCTGAAGAATTACTACGAGGGTTGGCCATCGCATATGAGACGATTAAGGGATGAGAAGACTCAGATGAACGTGAACAACGAGAGAGCGAGAGGTCGTCACCTACACCAAGCACAATATTAGCCCATGTGTCACCCTTCAGGCTGGCCGCTCGCACCCTGTTCAATGACAATCCACAAGACAAAGCTCACTTGCGGACTGCCCAAAGAGACGCCACTGTAAGAGTCGAAGATCTTCCTAAGATGCTTGACGAATATATGGCTAAGAGGGAACGCTCAGCCTCTCATTCGGATTGGACAAGTTTTGCCGAGAACTCAAATTTAAGTTACCAGCAGGATTCAAACTATTGAAATTCAACAAAAACAATGGTATTGGGTATCCAAATCACCATCTGGCCTTTTCTGCAACGACTGTCAGCCCATACGCCATAATCAAGGGCTTTTCATTCACTATTTGCAGCAATCATTAGAAAGAGAAGCTCTAGACTAGTTCGCAGGACTACCGCTGCACAAGATAGATACGTTCGACAACCTAGTCGATCAATTTCTCAACCAATATAAATACCTGATCCAAGAAACGGTCCGCCTTAGAGATCTTATGGCCGCAAAGTAGGAACTTGACGAAGAGTTCGTTGATTTCGTTGCAAGATGGAGGAAACTTGTTGTTAGGACTGGTACCTCAATGAAGGAGAAAGACTTGATCGATATTATCATCCACAATACTAGCGAGCCCTTAAAAAGTGCACTCGTTATAAGTGGCTGCCCCGATTTTGCAGCACTTCATTCCCAAGCCTCTCATTTGGTGCGACACATTAAAGGCCGAGACCTCGCCATGTCCATAGTTACATCAAAAGTAGGCTCTTCAGGTGAATCGAAGTCAAAATAATAATAAAGCCTCGAGAATCGAGCAGGTTAATGATGTTGGCAATCAGGGACAAAATTTAGGAAATGAAAACTTTCAGCTAAGGAACTTCGGACAGAACCAAGGCTAGCAACGATACACAAACAAAACCAGGGCCTACTTTAACAGAGATATCCGAATCAAAACCAAGGGCAGAATAAAAATCAAGGGCAATATCAAAATAGGAATCAATATCCCAACACTTACCAAAACTAGAATACGACACAGAATCGGCCCCCCAATACCCAGAACTACAATAATGTACCTCCACCATAAAACTTTAACCAATAAATCAGGGGCCCCTACCAGCCGAGACGGGAACACTATCCTCTATTGCCTGATACTATTCCCAATATTTTTGACCTCCTCAACACCCAGAACCTTCTTAAATTTCCGTAGGAATGACTCCGACCTTGGCCGGCGAACCTAGATTATAGCAAGTATTATGTATTCCATCAATATGTGAGACACAATTTGGAAGATTGTTGGGTCCTCCGGGACAGAATCTATGACATGAACGATCGAAACCAAATCGGCTGGGAAGCGCTAAGAAACTCTAACCCCAACGATAACCAACCACTGCAAAACCTGGGGATTAGTAACAATCCCATGCCAAACCACAACCAAGGTGAACCAGCCCACGTTACTACGGTAGACCTCCCCGGTCGACCCTCTTTCCAACCTTCCACCTTGATCATCGGCCTCTAATCTGTTAGCACCATAGTCACAAAAATCTCTGAATAATTGAATAATTCGTGAATAATTTATGATTTTTTTGAGAGACGAACAGAACATGAATTATTCACGAACTTTTGAAAAAATTGTAAAGATCACCAACATTCGCAAATTTTTTGAATTATTCGCGAAGTTTGCGAACATCACCGAAGTTGGCTCCTTACAGGCTTACACGCTAAGTTACCTTAGTAGTAGCTTACAAGTTAAAAATATATTTTTATATTTTATTATTTATATCTAAAAGTAAAAAGTAAAAAACTAAAAGTTAAACCCTCCTCTCTCTCTCTCTCTCCTCTCTCAAACCCTTCTCTTTGTCCTCTCGACTCTCGATGGCTGAACCAGTGAACCTCTCTCATCTCTCTCAATTCTCAAGGAGGCCGACCACCTTTGAACACGCCAGCCACCTCCTTGCTCATCTCTCTCTCTCTCCCTCATTCTCTCTCACATAATGTGTAACGCCGCGCCGCTGGCTATGAGTGGTTTGATAATCATGTATTCATATCCAAATAGTTTAATAATTTATTATTTTACTTAAAAATATATTTAAAATTTTAAATATATATCTAAATCATAATATTATACTATATTATATTATATATATATTTATTTATTTATTTTTAATTATATTTTTATAATTTTTTATTTTTTCGAATTGTTCCCGAACTTCCCGAATTTTGCCATATTTTTTCGGATTTTAACTTTGCCGAATTATTATCGAACCCCGATTTTGTGACTATGGTTAGCACCCCCACTAACCCCGTAGGAATTTTCAGACCCCCACATCCCTCGACCCTGATTACACGGGTCGCCTCTCCAAATCCACCTCCCTATCCGAATTTCACTCAGGTACGAGTTCAATCCTTCAGGGCTCGAAGACCCTTCTTTCATAGTCACCCGCCAGAACCTCCAACCCCAACGAATCCTGAGCCAACATCGTCACTACTTCCCTCATCCAACTTTGAACCATAATACGATGACCATGTCCTTCAAATCGCAGAACATATCGCAGCATGGGCAGACAGTGTCACCAAGAACACTGTCAGTCGATAATGTGAGAAGACAACTGGAGAGCACCCATCCGCAGTAGAGATAAAATATTCAAAAGAAGAACCAGTCAAAGAAGAAACGTTGATATCTGTCTTCCTGGAGGAAGAAGATTACACACAATACCTTCCACCGTGGAGCAGCCTGACACAAATACACATTCCCTCTTCGAATTTCACCCCTTTCCCGCCCAATACTAACACTAATACATCAACACCAACTTACCCAATCCTTAAATAAGGAACTAACTATCTCCCACCACCGTTTCCTCGGGGTAAGGAGCCTATGAATGCACAACCAACGGAAAGAAACGCAAGAGAAAAAGAGACTAACATACCTCACTCGCCTCACATCATTCCTCCACCAATTCCCGCACCTTAGCCTTCCCAACCACCCATACGCAAGGCTCACCGACCATGTAAAGAGGCTACACTTGAAGCGGAACAAGAGTATGATCTCTTACAACATCTCCAAAAGACCTCAACCCAGATATCAATCCTGGAACTCATCAAGAAGTCGCTTGATCACCATCGACTACTAATCAAGACATTAGAAGACACACAAGTAGACGAAGATACTACCCTGGACGAACTGCATCAAATCGCCTCAGTCATGGCACAACCTCCAGCACTTACTTTCACAAATGCAGACATGCCTAAGGAGTCGCTCTAAGGAAGTTTGACTCCCATATATTAATAGTTATAATCAGGGGATTCTCTGTACCCACAGTACTAGTCGACACCGGAGCATGACTTAATATATGCCCTATCACTACACTAAAGATGTTCGAGTACACAGAACAAAGCATTAGGCCTTTAGTCCTAGCCCTCATAGCCTACGACGACTCGTGTCGTTTCTTCAAGGGGACTATCAAGCTTCAGGTCTGCCTCGGGCCCGTAACAAAGGATGTTACCTTCTATATATTCGATTCCTCTAGCACTTACAATTTTATCTTAGGTAGGAAATGGTTAGAATCCATGAAGGTAGTGGCATCCATATACCATCAATGTGTAAAGTTCCCATATGAAGATTCCATTGTCCGCATATACGCTGAAGCACCTCTCCAGGAGATAGACACTAATTACACAGCGAGTATCCCTATAGCCCATGACTCCGTATTGAACATCGGCCACATCAAGAGGACGCCAGTTCTCAACGAGGCAACCGTCGCAGAGGTCAGCCCTCGTAGCCCTCCTTCGATGCATCAACCAAAATTAACAAGAAGAGAGGCCAGCCCCGACCTTGCTAAACTCTATGACCTCAATCCTACTGAGATAAAAGGGTGGGACCTCATGTACCAACTAGGATATGTCCTTCACACCGGACTTGGCAAGAACAAACAAGGCCTCATAGGGCATGTTGTCACAAAGAAAATTCGTAAGCACATAAGATTAGGTTACGAGTCAGACAACCAGCAAATAGATATACTGCCTACCTCTCTGAAATGGTCTCTGTATGATCACTTTGTCTATTGGACTATCGAAAAAGCTGACATACAAAAATGGAAAGAAATGCCCCTTACCAAATTGCAGGAAGCTGAGATTGAGCAAATGGCTAGGGCATTCGCGGATCTGACAAATCTAAATGACGATGTTGATAAACCACTCAAGGAAGTCGAACGCCTGTTCGGTACTAAGCAATCTACGAAAGAAAGAATGAAAGAATCTTCGGAGCTTAGGCCACACATAGAAGACTGGGGGTCAACCGATGAGAAAGACTTCCACATTGCTGCACTAGAGAATGAGGGAGAACCGAAATCATACGCTCCCCAAACTCTCCAATTGCCCCAGTCTCATTTGTCCATAGAAGAGGACTAGATCTCGATGTTGAGCTAAGAAGAAGACCACTGGAGGAACCTTACTAACATTGAATTAGAAGATCACCTGAGGGCAGAACACTTGAAATTGCTTGAGGAAATTAACCAATCCCGGAACAAAGATTCAGGATCTGACGATGAATTCGACTACCAATCTGTACTTTATCATTGGCGGCATCCACACCATTATCCCTACCTGGAATCACCGTACTGTAACTTGTGCGCATCCGTCCTGACCCGGTGCGAAAGGGCCATCCTGCAAGAAATTCAGCGGATAACCATGAAAGAAGAAACTCACATCACCCTCATAGAGTTTGAGGAGGAACTTAAACTAGACACTCCCCAATTTTGGAATGCATCGTAGCTTCAAATATTTTAGAAATCTCTCGAGGAAGAATGGCAACCACCGCCAAGTGATGATCAAGACTATTGGATAGATCTCCCCGCTGTTGGTGTGCACTTTTTATGGGTTCCTTTCTGTCCCCGAAATCAGTGGCCCAATTTTGTCCCGAGTGGACTCTGGCGATGGTGGTGATGGAGTAATAAATTAGAGAATATTAAATTACTGAAATTAAAGAGGCGAATATTAAATGGAGAATACCTGAGAAGATGCGATCGCCAGCTGTAGATATATATCGTTGCTGCGACATGTCACTGATCACACTTTAAGGGGGAGCAAGGGCTTGCAGGTTGAACTCCTTTACTGAATCGCCTGTCAGTGAATGTCAGCAGCTGTGAGTTGCCTTTAGTCTAACTAGTTTGGTTTTCCTATTCCTGCTGAGATTCTGATTTAACTTGGTCTCCTAATCTTACTGAGAGTCTAATTGATTTCGATATCTTAATCCTATTAGAAATCTAATTAATTAAGTCTCCTAATCCTACTAGAAGTCATATTACTTTAAATATCATAATTTTAATTAGAAATCGAATTAATTAAAAAAAAGGGTTTGGGCCCACTATGCTAAGGAGGATTGTCCCCGTCTTGGGTGCCCTCCGTAAGCTCCCTTGAACAAATTGGATAGCTAAAATTGAGAGAGACTGAATTTGAATTATAAAATAATATTTTTTTTGTGAAAGATTGATGATTGGTATTTAAGGGTTAAAATTTTAGGGCTAAAAAAAGATTAAGAATTGAAGCTATAAGGCAAATTTTAGGATTTAGAATTATGAGAAATTAAGACTAAAGCTAAAATCTAAGGACTAAAATCAGGATCGAAATTAGAAAATTTTAGACCGTGAGATTAAGGACCGATTCTAGAATCTAAGAATTAGGGACTAAAATTTAAAAGACTGGTTCTAGAATCTAAGGACTAGAATCAGAAAATTAGAAATTTAGATTAAAACCTAAGATCTAGAATTTAAGAACTAAAGGGCTAGAACCTAAATCTAGAACTATAATATAAAAAAAAAAGGAAATTGATTATAGAACCTAAGAACTAGAACCAAAAAATTAAGGACTAAGGAATTACCTGAAGAATCATCTAAATCGTGCAGAGGGAAATTATATAGAGGGAAGTTGTGTAGAGAAAAATTGTGTAGAGGGAAATTGTATAGGGAAAAATTGTATAGAGGAAAATTGTGTAGGGGGAACTATCTAGAGGAAAATTGTATATATGGATGGCTAGGGGGGTAAAGGTCATATTTATAGGCTTTTACTATAAATTCTATTTTCTAAAATAATATAATAAAGATACTAAGCCTAATTCAACTAGGAGTTTTGAAAAATGTCACTTTTTGTGCAGCGGCCGAAAACCGACCATGACTTCTTCGATACTTGCTAGAATTGTGCATTTTTTTGCTCGTTGGAAAGCTACTTCGATAAGCTTTCCAACGTGACCAATTTTGCCTCAATCTGACTTTGTTTGATACCTCAAAATAAGCTAAATATAAAATTGATGAGATTGACAATTGAGAAAAGGTTGGATAGACCTAGTTGGCTCTAGACTAAGGATTTGGGTAGGAGTTTCCTAAGGGCTGAATTCTAAAACTTAAGAATTAAGAATTATAATCGAAAGATTAGAACTATAAGAAATGAGAAATTAAAACTAAAGGCTAAAAAAATCTAAGGACTGAAATTGGAGTCGAAATCAGAAAAATCAGACTGTAGGATTAAGGACTAGTCCCAGAACACTAAGAACTGGAACTAGAGATTAATATTAGGACTGAAAATTAAGGTATCAGAATAAAAACTAAGTTTTAAGATTAAAAATTAGATAATAGAATTAAAGACTGATTCTAAAAACTAAGAACAAGAACTATGGATTAAAGTACAGATTAAAAAGGAGATACTACGGTCTAAGAGTGAAAATCAGAACTAATAATTAAAACTTAAGCTTTAAATCTAAGAAATAAAGACTAGAACTAGAGATTAAAAACTAAAACCTAGGATTAGAAATCAGATCCTTAGATCTAAAATCAAAAATTAGAACTAGAAAGTAAATTATACCTACGGCCTGGGCTGCAGAGAGAAATCTTGGAATCCTAAGCTTGGAGACGAAGAACTCGAAACTCGAATCTCAAAGTTGTGGGGGCCAGAGTTTGGGTCATAATGGAAAGGTTTTTTTATAGGTATTTTACTAATTACGCGCCCTGTGGGGTGTTCTTAATTTTTAATTACAAGCCTGTTTCAAGCGTTTAATCGAATTGCGTCGGTTTCCCAGTGCTTAATCGCTTTGAGTCGGTCATCGACTCAGTGAGCGACCGACTAACTTGCTCAGCGAGTTTCCTAGTTTTAACAATGTTAGGACTAAATGCGCGCCTGATGTGGAGTGTGCAATCTAATTAAGCGTCTCTTTCAAAGCACATAATCGAGGAAGCTTGGGGGTCAAGGACTGTAAGACTAGGTCGGGTGTAGGTCAATTACGCACCGGTGGTGGGGCGCAATCCGATCGCGCGTGCCATGGTGGGTGCATGATCGAGTCTTGAGGTGGTATGGGAAAGGAAGTCTGGTCTGAGAGGGGACTGATTGTACGTGTGTGGTTTAGCGTGCGATCGAATTGCATGGGTGATTTTAGGTGCGTAATTCGGGGCTGTCTTGTTTCGGGTCGAGTCTGAAATGCCAGACTATTGTTTCAGCCTGTATTTTGACTATATACTATTGTTTCAGTATATAGTCTCCCTACATTAGGATCTGAACCACAGAGCTATTATTTCAGCCTGTGTTCAGCCATGTACTATTATTTCAGTGCATGATTCCTATGTTAGGGTCATGGGGCCTGAAATGCTAGACTATTATTTCAGTCCACATTTCAACTATATACTATTGTTTCAGTATATAGTCTCCCTGTATCGGGATCTGAGCCATAAAGCTATTATTTTAGCCTGTGTTCAGACATATACTATTATTTTAGTTTATGATTCCCATGTTAGGGTCATGGGGCCTGAGCCACAGAGCTATTATTTTAGCCTGTATCCAGCCATATACTATTGTTTAAGTATATGGTCCTATATTAGGGCCATGGGGCCTGAGCCACAGAGCTATTATTTCAGCCTGTGTTCAGCCATATACTATTATTTTAATATATGGTCCCAATTAGGGTTATGAGGCCAAAGGTTGACCGAACAGATTTGTACATTTTAAGAGGGTAAAATGGGGATGTCTATAAATGCCCCTCTTCGGCACACTCTTGAGAAGTAAGAATGCGTCGAAGAAGTAGACACCCCTCATTCGAGGTGTCTTCTCGTTTCTCTTGGAAAATCACAAATGTGAACTGAGAATGCTGACATGACATGTTTGACTTTCTTATCTATCAGTGCAAGCTAAAATGAAGCATTCGGGGACCCAATGGTAGATGTCGAAAGGCGTGTTCCATGTCGTGGATGCACAGGGGAAATCCCGTCGCGTATCATTACCCGCTGTCATAAATAGTCGATGGGGGAAGTCAGTGTATCCTATTTTGTGGGTGTAAGGGGCATCCCGTCGTATGGCGCGACCTGCTGTGAGTGATAGTCAAACGGAAAGGAGAATTACTATATCCTAATCTGTGGGTGCAAGGGGCCGGTCGTATATCAAGACCTGCTACAAGGGATAATTAAATAGAGTGATATGACACATTCGAGGTACCGGAGAGCGTCATACAAATGTCCATAAGGTCCAGAGACTAATAAAAAAATGTAATATAATGTAGAAGGCTTTACAGGTCATGTCAGACCGAGTGCGTCATTGCTCACACCAATGTACGACAGGCGTTCCCTTTTCAATAGGCATTTGTAAGTTCTTAGATTAAATATTCTCATTGTTCGGTTTCCTAGGGGAATGGCTGATTTGGGCTGGTAATTGAGGTAAATTTTGGTAGGTAGAGGGGTCTCTTTGTTTATATATATTTTTGGTTTCTTTTTTTTAGTATTTTTTTGTTTTGGAAGTAAGAGGTTTTGGAAGCAAAGGTCTTTTTTTTTTGAAATTTTGGAAATTTTAACTTAAGATTGATTCGATGGTAAAACGGTGGAAAACGTGGCTTCCGAGACATCGCTGAGCAGATCCACCGATACAGGATTTGTGGACCCGACCGTTTATGTGGTTTTCAAGATAACACTTGGCATGCCGGATACTCTGTCTAACCTTCTCAATGAATACTGATGATTGTCTCTTATGGGAGAACTACAGTGATTCGCGAGGCGAGAGAGATGAGTTTTGAAAACATTTTGACTTAATCATAGCTAACTATATTTATCAGAAGCAATATCGAGTAATTAAAATTTGGGTAGTACTTACCTGGGGGTGATACTTACTTGAATTATGTGTAGCTTGTGTAGTCCGTGATGGGACTGATGGGTTGTCGAGGTGATACCGCGATGAGGATGGTGGGATTTCTTCTTCTTTTTTTATCCACTGTGGCAGGGCTTAGTGGTCATTATTGTGTGATGTGATGCCTTGGGGAGGTGATGTCGCGATGGGACTTGGGGATTCTTCATTTCTTTGGTTGCGTGCTGGATGAGTCCTGGTGGGATGTGAGGATTCTGATAGGATGTTCGAGCTGAAACTTGGTATTGGTCAGATGTGATGGGAGGAGTCCCAGATCTTCATGCATTTTTGCTGCGACAGTGGTGTCTGGTGGCTATTATGTAGTGAGCGATTCAGGAAGAGAAATGGGACACAATCGAGCTTTCTCCCTTTTCATCATATGGTATGGTGAGTGTTGTTTGAGCTTTTCGGGTAGTGATGTTTGCGATGGGACATCGGGAGGAGTCCCTTTGCTTTTGCAATGGGATATTGGCTGAGCATAGTTAGCAATGGGACTTTTAGAAGGTTTGACTCTCTGCGTTGTTTCATGATGGGGGTTTCGGGGAGGTGTGATTGGCGTCGGGGCTATAAGACCAACTAAGGTTGCTGTGTCGCGATGGGGCATGTTTGTGGTGAGAACGGGTTGTAGTCGGCTCGTGAGGGGATATATTCATGAATGTGTGGTGGGGTTGTATCTGGATGTTTCATTGTAGGACCAAATGAGGGGACACTGGTAGGATATTTGCGCGATAGGTGTGTCTCGTTTCTTTCTTTGGCAGATCTTGAGTTGTACAAGATCACGTTGTGGTTGCGTTGTGATTAGCTTCATTTTTATCTTCTCATGAGAGGATGTGTGGTGGCATGATTGGTTTATCGCGATGGGACTGGATATTGAGGTGGTATCATGTGTGTGCGTCTTATCGTGATGAGACGTGTGTGAGCGACTGTCCCTTTTCTTTTTCTTTGAATAGCCTATGAGGCTACACGATGGGATAGGAGGATTTTGATCAAGGAGGGATTAAAAGATGTGAAGGTATAGATTTTGTCTAAAGTCAGGCATTACGCGCCTGTTTTAGGTCGCTCAATATGATTGCGTGCCTATTTTCGGGCGTGCGATCACAGGTTTGAAGGATTGTTTATGCGTGTCTGAGTATGCACGTGATTGGATTATGCGCTATAATTATTGCGTGTGATTGAGGCGTCACCAAGTCACTGTGCGGGCGACCTTTCGTATCGTGTGGCGTGGGTGAGTCGTTTGATAGGGTTGCGCAGTCTATAGTTTGTGCGTATGATGGAAGCGTCACGCCGTTGGCGCGGGCGATGCGTTCGGGTTGGAGCGCATGTTTTGGATTGAGCGCAGTGTGCCTTGTGCGTGATAGAGTTAAGCGCACGTGTCTGGGCATGCGATTAAGTCCGTATTCTATATAAGCGAGAGAGACTTCATTTGTTTTTCATTCCTCGGTTTTGTCTCGAGTTTTACTTTTTCTGGATTTCTTGTGTTCTAAAATTTGTGTTTTAGTGATATCGGATGATTTAACCGTCCAATTGGGATGTCATTTCTTTCTATATTTATAATTTTGCGTGATCTTCTCCCTGAGGTGATGCTCAGGGATGACATTATTCTAGGAATGGGCAATATTATAAATGAGGACGCTAGACTTCACATCGATCCCCATTAGGGAGCAGTGAAGGCAACATAGAGGAGGCGACGGCGGAGGAGGTGAAGATGGTGGAAGAGAAGGTGTTATAAATGGAGGGATGTGTTCCCCAACCAATCCTTTCTGAAGTCTCCGATTGGTCTCGGTTGGTCTTGGTTTTAGTTTTAGTTTTCATTTTGGGTTGTAGGTTTCGTTCTAAGTTTTTGTTTTTGGTTGTATGTTCAAGAGGTATGCCTCCGGTGATATTATATAAAATATAAATGAAAGGTTATTTTATTTATTATGTTTGCTTTATTTCTTTAATTTTTGTGATTGGTTAACTTTTATTGTCATGATGAGAGAATGAGTCCTGCGTTTAGTATTAAAGTTTATTTGTTTTGTTATGATGTTTGGATTTAGGATGACACTTGTTAGATAGGTGTAAATTTGGATTTAATTTTTTAAATATTCTAGATGAGTGTTAGATGTTTTAATCCTATTGGTTCATCTATTTTGAGTGAATTGGTGTTTCTTAGGGGGTTAAGTGTTGTGTCATCATGAGCTCATCTATGTTTGCCATAGATTTAATTAGATGGAGGATATTTGTGAGGGTGACACTTGTTGTTTTGTGATTTAGGAGGTGCATGTTATCAATAGAGGCTAAGGGGCTTGGTTTTGTTTTGAATTTTGTTTCTGAACTTAGGATTTAAAAGTTTAGGGAATTTTTAGTTTCTAATGTCTTTTCTTCCTTTTTATTTTGTATCCCAAGTATTAAATCCTAAGAGGTTTGTAACTATATATATATATATATATATATATATATATATATATATATATATATATATATATATTTTTTTTTTTTTTTCTTTATTGCTGAGAATGAGCGATATTTTTCTCTTATTATCTTTATTTCATTTATGTTTGTTTATGTTTGTCATTATGCGTTATGTTAGAGGGGAATGGGTAGTATTAGAATATGATATTTATTTTTTGAGTGTATCTCTGTTGTTCTGTTTCAGGTGTTCATTTTGGGGTCCCATGGCGGAAAAGTAAGAGCTAAAAAAAATGCCTCACTTTGGGGTATTCAAGGTGGGGAAGCAAGAACTAAATTGAAAGAATTAAAAAATGCCCCAGTTTGGGGTATCGGTCTTGTGACCTGAGTATCACTACCAAAGTGCGAGCGCTCTTTAAAAATAAATGCCTCAATGTCAAGTGACAGTGGGACTTTTATCTGCCTCACAGATGTCCTGGAGTGTATTAGCAATGATCCCATGTTGAGAAGTAGTTCGATTATTTCGGCCACATGGTAGGCTTGATTTTGTAAGTGCTGAACGATCATCATGTATCGTAGTTTTTAACAAGGATTGAGGGGAATGATAGATAAATAGTGGTTGCATCACTTGTCATTCGAGAGTTTTCAGTTTTATTCTGAAAGAGATTTTGAAAATCATTTGACTCATTGTCTGAGAAGAAAATAAAGGGTGAAGAGGAGGTAAGGTTTATTGATCTGAGGGTAGCTTCTTATTCAACCAAAATTTAAAATAGTAGTCAACTACTTTCTTCTCGAGCGGATAATGTGGTACCATAATTGAGCTCTCCGTCATAATCCAGCACCATCAAAGTCTCAAATTCTATGATTAGCATAAGTTTTGTCCTCCTCCCACCATCGTACGACGACATCTAGTAGTGTAAAGATGTCAGGGATGCCATTGCGGTTTACTTATACTTTTCTAATAAGATTACCAGGAATGCCCTTACAATTTGCTTATGCTTCCCTGAATTCATTGACTGTTCATTCGTCGTATTGCTCTCGCTTGGTTGTGTTTCTTTTCTGTATATTTTTTTTGAAACAACCTGCTAACGTAAGAATTGTGAGGTTTGATGGAATCTTATATTTTCATTTTTTCTGCTCTAACATCGACTCTAATGGCTGAACGGGGTGTATGAGAATCCAGAATTTTTTATATTTCAAAAAAGAGATTTTCATGATCCACTAGCCCTTTCGATCAATTCGCCCGAGTAAGAGGGTAGTCAATGAGTCAAATGATACCCAAAATAGTTTCGAAAATAATAACCTATGGCTGATGATGTGATATTTTAATTGTAATATTTTACTCGCAAGTGCACGAATTAGATTGTATATAGTGGGTGCGGAGTACGAGATCATTCCCACGAGGACTAATTTTGAAAGATCTAAAAAGGCAAGATAGTAATTCAAGAAATCCACTAAGATCTAACACTATTCTACCAGTCTTATGATTTAATCTTGTGAGATGACAATTACTGACTACAAACTAAAACTTAATTGATAATTCAAAAATAAAGATAAAGATGAAGATACTAAATCCTCCCATCTTTGGTCCGTTCTTCCCGTAATATAAATCTAGGATTAAACTTTGAGATATACCATTGAAACACACCTTTAATGGAAGATCAATGGTCAAAAACTCTGATAGGTTCCACGTTGCATCCCTGCAATCAGGACTTAGATGATTTTCATATATAGATCTGAGATCAAGGGCATGGCTCGGCACACTTGATCTCAGGTTCAAATAAAAATATCCCCAAAGTGGGTGAAAATTCTAACAAGAATACCACCATAGATCTGAAATCAAGGGCATGGCTCGGCACACTCGATTTCAGATTATGGAGTAATTAAGATAAAATTACCATTACAGATCCAAGATCCAGGGCATGGCTCGGCATACTCGATCCCGGATCATAATCGTAATTATATCCACACGATGAAAGCAAAAAGACCATATAAAAATGATTGGATAAAATTACCGTCACAGATCTGAGATCCCGGGCATGGCTCGACACACGCGATCCCAGTTAGTGACGGGGATTTCATCCGTTCATGATAGCATAACAACCATAAAACAAGATCTTATATTTTAATCCTAAATTTATATTATTAAAAGTACATCCCTCGGATGAGAATCATTAGATCTCCATCCCTATGAATTTAGCCACACATTGTAATTAAATGACATAAATAAATAAGGAAGGGAAAATAACATAAATTTACTGAATTAAAAATACCTCAAACTTCAACATAAATTACTTTGATCCAAAAGTACGATGGTCTTCATAAACGAAATTAATGCAGGAATAAACTTGAACAAAAATAATAATAAACTGAAGGAATGAGTACTGAAAAATTTAGGAACAAAGCTCTCAAAAAGGAATAATAAAAAATATTTATTTCTATGTCTAGCTATGAGAAAGAAAAACTAAAAACTAAAACTCTAATCCCCTCTCGCAGTGTTTGAGTCGGCTTTAAATAATATCCAAGTCGTGCGAGTTTCCTGGCTCGAAAAGTCAAGGTCGATTGATCGACCTTATAGGGTCGATCGATCGACCCTCCAAAAATCTCAAAAAATCTACTTTAAGAAGTCCTTTCCATCTCAAATTCATCATTTTGGTGGCTTGATCGACTGGAAGGTCGATCGATCGACCTTCCCAGATTTCCGTGAACTCTCGCCCAACTTTACATCAGACACTGCCTCGGTGTTTCAGCCATAACTTTCTGTCCCGGACTCGGATTGAGGTGATTCTTATGGCGTTGGAAAGCTGACGACGAGCTCTACAACGTTTGTGTTTTCAATTTCATAATTCGGCCGTCGGGAAGGTCCAAATTGAGCTGCAAGTCACACTAAGTTCTCGATGACCCAAAGTTGCAGTGTTTTGACATTATTTTCAAAATTCTTGGGGTGTTTTCTACACTTGGCTTGTATTTACCTGAAATACTTCAAATCTAATAATTCTCATCAGATAGCCTTCATCGAATGGCTAAGTATAGGTATTTAGGGGTAAAATATCATCATATTTCACTACTCATCGCACCCCCAAACCTACACTTTGCTAGTCCTCGAGCAAAGCAAACTAAAGAAAATAAATGCCACTTTCGTAGGGAGCACGATTGCACTTAGCATGTGCAACAAGCCTTTAAACCCCTAGGTGATCTCTAGTGGAGGAGTTGTGTCTCCTGAGGGTTTACAGTGAAGTTACGCACAAACTTCAATATATTTTTAAAACCATCGATAAAATTGAGTTTTCAAAATATGATTTTGATAGCATATATATCATTCAAAACTCAAAATCATTAATCAATTCAACATGCGAATTCTCAATTTCAAATAATAATATTATACTAATCATACTAGTATCCATTCAAATTAGTCTAATGCTCAAATCATTAGATAACTCATCCATTCATGCTTAAACGTGAAGTGTGTGCATACCCAAACCAAAATTCATTCATCTCAGAACTAGTTCAAACAGGAAACTGTCGGATCTATTGTTTTGACTCAATCCTCACTTTAGGTATACTCTCAAAATATAAAGACACCGATGATTGATAAGTTTTTGCACACATGTGAGAGATCAATACAAAGCAAATAAAAAGGTTTTACATGATAAATGAAATACGATGCAATCAATGAACAAAAATAAATCTCATAAGAAGATACTTGTATATCCTAAGCATGTCATATCAAGTGTCATAAGTATCACATATTTACTCTCCACAAGGCAGTTACCAATGCAAGATCAGATCATGAAGGTCTTTTTAGGGTTGTAATGGGGCTCAGGAAAGGGTAAGAAAGAAATGGAATTCGGATTCAAAATTTCTGAGAAATTGGAAAAGGTACTAACCTTTGATTTTTCTATTTCTTCTCTTTTTCTTTTCTCACTCCTTTTTCTTCTTTTTGAATTTTGTTTTCTTGAAGCACCTCATATATTTTTTTTTTATTGTTCTTCACATTTTTTTTTTCTTTTTCTCTCCCCCTTTTTTTATTTTTATTTTTATTTTTACCATACGCTCTCAGTAAACACCACAACTCGGTATCTCTCCACTTACTCTCTTTTCGTTCATTCTCATCCCTCGTTCCTAATTTCTCATAAATAAGAAGGGTAAAGCTGAATTTTTAGAAATGGTGAAGGGTTAAGGGTTAACGTGGCTTATCAAAGAATGTATAAAGGTAAATTTTTTCAATAGGCTCAAAGGGGTACTAGAAGGATAAATTTATATAAGGTGGAGTATTTTAAGCACAAATGAGCCAAAGATGGCCTTCAATCATTTCCTTAAAAGATGGTAACCTTGCCTATTTGTCTTGAGTAGATATACAGTACGTTCTAACATAATGATCTGAATTTGATTTCATGCAAAGTCACAAGCCAAAGTAAAGTGTATGAGATCATGCAAAATAATTCGTATTTAAAGAAAACTCCAAGTTTATGTATTCACTCATCAATGACGAAAAATTAGCTCTAAAGCTCACCGGGTTTCGTCTCCACTAAGAACCTAAGATTCAATATTCAAAATAGTTCATCGATTTCTAAGTCTTAGCTTGGTATAAGTGTAAAAATTCTAAGCATGAATTTCAAAATTATCCACAAAATATCACATTAAGCTTCATCATCTTAGATACAAGTAATCAGAATATGACATCAGTATTCTCAAAATTAAATTCACATGCATCATCAACTAAAGTTTGAAAACAATCGCAAAATAATATGCATGATGACTTCAAAATTAATTTTTTTTTTATAACTTGTCTGAGGATGGTATGGTGTAGTAACTTTGTGTGTGACACCATATTTCTTCATTAATTGGGTGAACACTTTATTGCAAAAGTGCTTTCCACCATCGCTGATTATCGCCTTTGAAATATTAAAACGTGAAAACACTTGATCCTTGAGAAATTTGATCACTACTCTGTGATCATTCGATTTACACGCCACAGCCTCTACCCATTTCGAGACATAATCAACACCGACAAGAATGAACGTATTTTCAAACAAATTAGGGAAAGGACCCATAAAATCGATCCCCCAAACATCAAATAATTTAAGTTCTAAAATTGGATTGAGCGGCATCATGTTGGGCTTTGAGATTCGGCCCAGCATTTGACAATTGTGACAAGATTTGCAATGCTGATGACAATCCTTAAATATCGTTGGCCAGTAAAAACCACTTTGGAGGATCTTGACTGCAGTCTTTTTTGAACTAAAGTGACCTCCACAAGCTAACTCATGACAGAACGAGATGATCCGTGGTTGCTCAGATTCAGGAATACATCTTCGTATAATTTGATCAGGACAGTATTTGAATAAATACGGATCTTCAAAAAAGTAGTGTTTCACCCGAGCTAAGAAAATTGATTTCTCATTCTTTGACCAATGGTGAGGTAATTTCTCGGTGACTAGATAATTGACAAGATCCGCATACCAAGGTGGGCAATCAATCCTGAACAATTGTTCATCTGGGAAGTGCTCCAAGATCGGAACAGGATCGTCGGATTTCTCAATAATTATTCGGGACAAGTGATCTGCCACCACATTTTCTGAGTCTTTCTTGTCTTTGATCTCCAAATCGAACTCTTGTAACAACAAAATCCATCTGATTAAGTGTGCTTTAGCATCTTTCTTAGCGAACAGATAACACAGAGCAGCGTGATCTGTAAATACCACGACTTTAGATCCTAATAAATAGGATCGAAATTTATCCAACGCGAAAACTACTGTCAAAAGTTCCTTTTCGGTAGTAGAGTAGTTCAACTGAGCATCGTTGAGAGTGCGACTCGCATAGTAGATTACATGCGGTAATTTTTTTATTCGATGTCCCAGAACAGCTCCAATTGCATAATCATTGACGTCGCACATGATTTCGAATGGGAAGTCCCTGTTCGGAGATTGAATTATCGGGGCTTTTATCATTCAGTGAAGGAAATTAGATCTTTTCTGGGACACGCCGGTTTCAAAAGCTTGCAAACATTTATCATCAAAGAGGAATGGGGCATCCTTTAAAAGTAAGCTGCATAGCGGTCGCGCTATCTTGCTGAAATCTTTAATAAAATGCCGATAAAAACCGGCGTGTCCCAGAAAAGATCTAATTTCCTTCACTGTCCTCGGTGGTGGTAGATTGGCAATTAAATCAACTTTAGCCTTATTGACCTCGATACCCTGGGACGATATGATATGTCCCAAAATAATGTCATCTTTAACCATGAAGTGACATTTTTCCCAGTTAAGAACAAGGTTCTTCTCTTGGCATCGTGCAAGCACTAGCGACAAATGATTCAAACAGTCAGCAAAACTATTTCCATGGATCGAGAAGTCGTTCATGAAGACTTCGAGGAATCACTCGACCATATCCGAAAAAATACTCAGCATACATCTTTGAAATGTAGCTGGTGCATTACAAAGCCCAAACGGCATTCGTCGGTAGGAGAAAGTACCAAAAGGGCATGTGAATGTGGTTTTTTCCTGATCCTCAGGTGCAATGACTATTTGGTTATACCCGGAATAGCCATCGAGGAAACAATAGTACTCATGCCCGGCCAGTCTTTTCAACATCTGATCGATAAACAGAAGTAGAAAGTGATCTTTCCTCGTCATCAAATTTAACTTTCGATAATCAATGCACACTCTCCACCCTGTTTGAATTTTTGTAGGGACTAGTATGTTTTCCTCATTCTTCACCACTGTGACACCCAATTTCTTAGGGACCACTTGTGTGGGGCTGACCCATTTACTGTCAGAGATGGGGTATATAATTTCAGCATCTAGAAGATTGATTACCTTATTTCGGACCACGTCTTGCATTATAGGGTTCAGTCTCCTCTATGATTCCCTAGAAGACTTAGCATTGTCTTCCAAATGGATTCGATGCATACAAACCGTGCGACTAATGCCTTTGATATCTTTTATCGACCAACCGAGGGCACTTTTGGGCTCTTTGAGTACATTCATGAGTTGGCCTTCTTGATGCGCATCCAATGTTGATGATATTATAACGGGTTGAGTTTCATTCTCCCCCAGGTAGACATACTTGAGATTTTCCGAAAGAGGTTTAAATTCTAAGGACACTGTCTCCTCCTCTTTCGGCTTTTCCTTGATTAATTCAATTTGAGTTCCACACTCTATTTCCTTTTCTTCTCCCAGACGGGGTGTGGAGTCCAACATGTGATTCACTTCTTGGATCAGTTGATCCACATCAAAATTTTCTCTAAAATGTGCAAGACAAGCTACTAAAGGATCTTCAGTCTCAGATGCATGAAATATTTCTTCTATGATTTCATCGAGTATGCATGCTTCTGCATGTTCATCATCCTCCATGGGCTGCTTGGCAATATTAAAAATGTTGAGTTCCACTGTCATATTCTCGAATGACAGATTCATGATCCCATTTCGATAATTGATCAGCGCATTGGAGGTTGCTAGGAATGGTCTTCCTAGAATCATTGGAATGTTATTCTTCAAATTTGATGCTGGTTCAGTGTCCAAAATAACAAAATCCATAGGAAAGTAGAAAGAATCCACTTTGATGAGGACATCTTCCATAATTCCTCGAGGGATCTTTACGGACCGATAAGCTAACTGAAGGGTCATCGCAGTGGCCTTAAGTTCTCCCAATTCGAGCTCCTTGTACACAGAATAAGGCAACAAGTTGACACTTGCTCCTAAATCCAAAAGGGCCTTATCAATACGGTTATCGTTGATGATGATCGAGATTGTAGGATAACCTGGGTCCTTGTATTTGATCGGGAGCTTTGCTTGTAACACTGAACTAACTTGCTCGGCTAAGAAAGACTTTTTCGGAATATTTATCTTTCTTTTAATTGTGACCAATTCTTTCAAAAATTTACCATAAGCAGGCACTTGGCGGATGGCATCTAGGAAGGGAATATTAATTTTTAATTGCTTAAAAATCTCATTTATTTCTTCCACATCGCAATTTTTTAGTGGTGCCATCAATCTTTGCGAGTACGGTGCTTTAGGAACAAAACTTTTCTTCTATTCACTCTTTTCTTCTGATGTTTCTTTTGCTTATACTTCTTCTTCAATTTCTTCTTTCTCTTCAGATTTCTTCTCTCCATCAGACTTTTTCTCCTCCTCTGACAACACTATTTTGTTATCAACCTGCTTCCTAGATCTCAACGTTGTGATCGCCCGAATTTGTTGTTGATTTTCATCTTGTGATGAAGTTGATGTTTGTTCAACAACCATCTGACCCCTTAGGTTAGGAACTGGTTGGCTAGGAAACGATCCTTTTTCTCTTTCACAGTAAAAAGTTGCCAATTGCCTAATTTGGGTCTCTATTTTAGAGATTGAGGATGTGTGAGAATGGATAAGTTTCATCAGGTCCTCAGTAGAAGGAGTTTGTGTATGAGGACGTTGGGCAGTATTTCCCAGTGGATTGTTAAATCCAGGTGGTGGAAATATTGGCACAAAATTCTGTTGTGGTTGGTTTTGATAACCTCCCATTGGTTGTGTAAACTGATAATTCTGATTGAATTGTCGTGGCTGCCTCATCTGATTTTGATTGTATTGAAATTGATTTGGATTATTGAACCCTTGATATTGAAATTGCCCTTGACCGTAGTTTTGCTGCGGTCCTTGGTTGAAATTTTATTGGGGATAAAAGTTTGTCCCTTGTTTCCTGGGCTGTATTCTTTGATTATCTTGTTTCCATGAGAAATTTGGGTGGTTTCTCTAACTATTTTGGTTATTCTCATTGAAAATATTTCCTTGATTCTGCCCATAATTATTCACAACATTTAGTTGTTCAGATGTCTCTTCATGATAGTTCTACATTGAAGGACAATCATCTGCCATATGCATTGGACTGGCACAAATTGAACATGGCTCAGGTTGTGTATTTACCATATGCACATTCTTCTTTAATTTCAATTCCTCCACTTGTTGGGTGAGGAAATCAATTTTAGCCATCAGATCTGGGGAATCCTTCACTACGTATAGTCCTCCCATCTTGGTTGAACTCCCGGCTTGATCACGGGCTTTGACTGGTTGTTCCCGAGTCTTTGTGAAATCCCAGTGCTGAGAATCCTCAGCAAGCTTTTCTAGGAAAGCATAAGATTCGGTTTCCTTAAGGCTCAGGAATCTTCCGCCATTCATTGACTCCACCAGATGTCTATTTGGTTGACTAAGTCCATTGTAAAAACACTGGACCAATCTCCACTTTGAGTATCCATGGTGTGGACATTTGAGTAAGAGATCCATGAATCTATCCCAAGCTTCATATAATCTCTCATCTTCCTCTTGCGTGAAATCCGTGATTTCACGTCTAAAGACATTCGTCTTCGCCATAGGGAAGAACTTTGACAGAAACTTTTTGACCATCTGATCCCAGGTGGTTATGGATCCCGATGGTAGAGAGTTTAACCAGGCTTTTGCTTTATCCTTTATAGAGAAAGGAAACAAGTATAGCCTAACAGATTCTTCGCTGAAATTTTGGTAAACAGATGAGCAGACTTCGACGAAGTCTTTAACGTGCTGGTATGGGTCTTCTCTCTCCATGCCATGAAAGATTGGAAGGATCTGGATGACATTTGTACGAATTTCAAATCGGCCACCAGGTGTGGCGGGGTATACAATGCATGATGGGGTATTTGTAGTTATTGGAGAAAACAGTTCTCTTAATGTTGGTTCTTCCTCTTGTTCGAGTTGTCCATTCATGTTGTCAGTCATATTGACTTCAGTAGATGATTCACTTGAAAATTGTTGCCTTGATCTAGCGTCCTTACGATTTGATCGGCAAACACGTTCGATCTCAGAATTTAAAGGCTCTAAAGTTCTTTCTTTAGAAGACCTAGTGTGCATGCAAATGAAGCATAGAGTGAAAGTTTCAGGAAGAAAGATCAAAAAAGAGATTGATTTTTTTTTTATTTTATTTTATTTATTTTTATTTTGAAGGTTGATTGATCGACTGCTTAGGTCGATCAATCGCTCAATAAATAATTTTCGATTGATCGACAGTTCAAGTCGATCGATCGAGAATTTAAAATTTAATTTTTTTTTTTTTTTTTTTTTAACTTTCAAAAATATAAATTTAAAAGATTACAGAAGAGATTTTTTTTTTTTTTTTTCGAATTTTTTGGAGTCGATTGATCGACAGTTCAGGTCGATCGATCGATCTAAATTTTTTTTTTATTTTTTTTTTTAGAGCAGGAATACTATTTTAATCTCAAGAAATTCCTAAAATTAACTGTCTATTTCCTAAAAATTCATATTTTCCTAATTTAATCCCCGGCAACGGCGCCAAAAACTTGATGTGATATTTTAATTGTAATGTTTTACTCGCAAGTGCACGAATCCAATTGTATATAGTGGGTGCGGAGTACGAGATCGTTCCCACGAGGACTAATTTTGAAAGATCTAAAAAGGCAAGACAGTAATTCAAGAAATCCACTAAGATCTAACAGTATTCTACCAGTCTTATGATTTAATCTTGTGAGATGACAATTACTGACTACAAATTAAAACTTAATTGATAATTCAAAAATAAAGATAAAGATGAAGATACTAAATCCTCCCATCTTTGGTCCGTTCTTCCCGTAATATAAATCTAGGATTAAACTATGAGATATACCATTGAAACACACCTTTTATGGAAGATAAATGGTCAAAATCTCCGATAGGTTTCACGTTGCATCCCTGCAATCAGGACTTAGATGATTTTCATATATAGATCTGAGATCAAGGGCATGGCTCGACACACTTGATCTCAGGTTCAAATAAAAATCATCCCCAAAGTGGGTGAAAATTCCAATAAGAATACCACCATAGATTTGAAATCAAGGGCATGACTCGGCACACTCAATTTCAGATTAGGGAGTAATTAAGATAAAATTACCATTACAGATCCAAGATCCAGGGCATGGCTCGGCACACTCGATCACGGATCATAATCGTAATTATATCCACACGATGAAAGCAAAAAGACCATATAAAAATGATTGGGTAAAATTACTGTCACAGATCTGATATCCCGGGCATGGCTCGACACACGCGATCCCAGTTAGTGGCGGAGATTTCATCCGTTCATGATAGCATAACAACCATAAAACAAGATCTCATATTTTAATCCTAAATTTATATTATTAAAAGTGCATCCCTCGGATGGGAATCATTAGATCCCCATCCCTATGAATTTAGCCACACATATTGTAATTAAATGACATAAATAAATAAGGAAGGAAAAATAACATAAATTTACTGAATTAAAAATACCTCAAACTTCAACAGAAATTGCTTTGATCCAAAAGTACGATGGTCTTCATAAATGAAATTAATGCAGGAATAAACTTGAACAAAAATAAAAATAAATTGAAGGAATGAGTACTGAAAAATTTAGGAACAAAGCTCTCAAAAAGTAATAATAAAAAAATCTCTATTTTTATGTCTAACTATGAAAAAGAAAAACTAAAAACTAAAACTCTAATCCCCTCTCGAAGTGTTTGAGTCGGCTTTAAATAACATCCAAGTCGTGTGAGTTTCCTGGCTCGAAAAGTCAGGGTCGATCGATCGACCCTCCAAAAATCTCAAAAAATCTACTTTAAGAAGTCCTTTCCATCTCAAATTCATCATTTGGTCGCTTGATCGACTGGAAGGTCGATCGATCGATCGACCTTCCCAGATTTCCGTGAACTCCCGCCCAACTTTACATCAGATATTGCCTCGGTGTTTTGGCCATAACTTTCTGTCTCTGACTCAGATTGAGCTGATTCTTATGGTGTTGGAAAGCTGACGACGAGCTCTACAACGTTTGTGTTTTGACCATTTCATAATCCGGCCATTGTGAAGATCCAAATTGAGCTGCAAGTCGCACCAAGTTCTTGATGACCCAAAGTTGCAGTGTTTTGACATTATTTTCAGAATTCTTGGGTTGTTTTCTACACTTGGCTTGTATTTATCTGAAACACTTCAAATCTAATAATTCTCATCAGATAGCCTTCATCGGACGGCTAAATATAGGTATTTAGGGGTAAAATATCATCATATTTCACTACTCATCAATGGACGAATGCCTTGTGATGACTGCAAGGATGATAGGTATATAAGTATGTTTGTTTAGGCTACGAAACAAGATGGTCATTGAGTTATGATTCCAAGGGTCAGAAAGTCCTTCCCCTGTGGCTGTTTCCTGGGCATGTTGCCGAGATAATATAAGGACTTCCCTTGTGGGTTTTGATTTCCTCCGAGTGAGGCAGTTGTATAAGCACTTTTCTTAGCAGTAGCTCATCGATTTCGAGTTCTCGGTCGAGTATGAGTCCGAATGGTTTGGGGCATAGAAGAGTATTTTTGTTTTCGAGTATTTATGTTTTGGACATTTATACTTTTAGTTTTTTTTTTAAATACTTTTCTATATATATATATATATATATATATATTTTTTGTATTATTTGTTTGTTATTACTATTATGTTATGGTACAACATCAGTTCCTTAGGCAGGGAAATGACTCAGGAAGTCCGCATAGTGGGACATGTTGGATGGTCGAAGTGACCGTTCAATTAGATAATATTGTTTCGGGGTCCTCGATCCCTTTTGATCTGATCAATGAGGGATGAGAGTGAGGTTATGCTTAGGTTTGTGTTTTGGATGGTATAGGGTTTATCAAAATAAGTGTAGTGTCATTTGATTTCTTCCTTCGATAGGTCTTTTGTGTCTGGGGTCTCCTTATCGGGAGGGACCTTATTTTATTTTTCGTCGGAGTGAGGCATCTTGTAGAGATGAAGCATAGAGTTGTTAAAGAGTTCTTCGGGGTCATTTGCGGGTGGTTGGAAAGTTGTTTGCGAGTGAAGTTGGAGTGGAAACCGTTGAGAGTGACGGTAGTGTTGTAAAGGTAGTGATAAAATAAAGCAAAGGTAGAGTAGGAAGAGGAGACGTGAGGGTGTAGTCCAAGGTTGACCTTTCCTACGTGTGGGAGGTCCAGTTTTGTTTGATTATGCTTGTTTAGTTTGATTAACACTTTGGGTTTATCATGAGATTGTTTTAAAGTTGTATTTATAATTTTTCAAGGAGGTTGAGTATCAGAAGTTTGACGTCGTAGTTTTTTTGCCGATTGGAGTTCAATGAAGGTTTTGATTATGAGGTCCATAGAGATTTGGATTTGATGATCAGAAGCGAGTTCAGTTATGATGTTGATTTCATTTTTTGATGGGATTTGAGGTATGTTGATTTGGATGGTGATTGGTGTCGTAAGATTTGAGTTTGGTTTGATTTCGAAAGTGGGAGTGATAATTGACTCCTTGATAGGTTTTGTGATAGGCTCAAAGGTGAGTGGGGTTGGTGTTGTAAGACTAGGTTCGATTTTAGTTCCGGGTTCGTGTTCGATAACAGGCTCGAGTTCAATGATGGGTTCAAGTTTGATGATGGGCTTGGATTTCTTGATAGTTTGAGGTTTGATGACAGGTTTGTGTTCGGTGATTGGTTTAGGTTCAACGGTGGGTTCAAGTTCGAGGATCAATTTAGATTCGCTGATAGTCGGAGGCTTGATGTCAGGTTTGCATTCGGTGATCAATTTAGGTTTGACAATAGGTTCAAATTCGATAATGGGTTCGGATTTGATGGCGGGTTCGTCTTTGATGGAGGGTTCGAGCTTGTGGATGGGTGCTAGGTCGATGATAGGTTCGGGTCTGGATTCGATGATTGGTTTAAGTTCAATGATCGATTTAGTTTCGTGTCCGATGATAGGTTCAAGTTCGATCATGGGTTTAGGTTCGGTGATAGATTCATGCTCGATGATAGATTTAGGGTTGATAATAGGTTTAGATTCAATAATAAGTTTAGTTTTGATAGTTGGTTTAGGTTTGATGATAAGTTTAGGTCTTATAATAGGTTTGAGTTTGAGGTTCAATTTCATGGTTGGTGAGGTGATAGTGAGTTTAGGATTCGAAGTGGGCGTAGAAGTTAATTCGAGAGTCGATGCTGAGGTTAGTGGGGTGATGTGTTTGTGGTCGAGTTCAAGTTTTAAAGAAGGTGTAGGGATTAGTTCAGGGGTCGGGTTTAAGGTTGGTGGGGCAATGTATTCGGTTTGGGGGGTTAGTTTCGGAGTTGATTTGGAAGCGAGAGGGCTAATGATTTTGGGAGTAGATTTGAGTACTGATTTGGGTTCAGAGTTTAGTTTTGTGATTGATTAAGTATGAATGGCTTCATATAACACCGATTGATTGGTTAGAAAACCACCTCTAGAGTTGGCACGTGAGCCTGTTCGAGGGTAGTTTGTGTCATTGGTTTGGGCGTCTATTCAGGAGGTGTGGGGATTAATTCATTTGTTGGTAGGTTATCGGATTCAAGGGTAGGTTGAGTTGGTTTGGAGATAAGCGCATTGAGCTCGGCGATGAGTTTGGTGATGGGTTGAGTTAGTTTAGGGGTGGATTCGGAGATAGTTTGGAGTTTAGTGATCTTGGTAACTAGTTTTGGGCGAAAGGTAACTTCACATTTATAGGTGCGTGGGATAGGGTTGGTTGGTTGTAAGTGAATAGTATGGTCTTACTCTGAGGGAGGTTCAATTCTTCGGATCATACTAGCTGGGTGGAATGGGGCAGGGGTAAATGAGTGTATGATCTAGTATGCGAGTTGAGTTTGATCGAACAATGGGTTGTAATAGGTGGTGTTAATTTGCGTGTCGTTGGGGTATTGGCTTTGGTCATAGTACAGGTTCGTGTATTGGTTGGTGTATAGTGGTTGGTCTTGGTCAGGGTATAGAGGTTGGTTATAGTTAGGGTACAAGTTTGTGTAGAGGTCTTGAGCTTGGTCATATAGGTGGTATGGTTGAGGGTTAGTTTGATTTTGTTCTTAGTTCGCATTGATTTGTTCAGAGTCTATGGCTTCGTTTAGGGTGTTTGTCTCCGGGTTGTCGGAGGAGGGTCCGTTGGATGTTAAGGTAGGAAGACTGAAGTCTTCATTCTTCAGTCGACTTTCTATGCATGAGGTGCATTGATAAAGGCTAGTGAGGTCGTGATAGTCGCTTAGGATGAGAACGCTCTGAAGAGGCTCTCGGGTATTGCTAATCACGATTTCTATCGCATTACTTTTTTTTATTTGATTCCCCATTAGAGCGGAAAGTCTTCTCCAACGGTTTGCGAATGTCGAGAAGTCTTCACCGTTCTCTTGTCTTGTGTGCATCAAGTCAGCGAGACTAATTTCTTCATGAGTCAGGTGCTAGTATTGATCTAGGAATCTGTCGGCTAAGTCTTCGAATGTCTCGATTTCGGCTAAAGGCAAGGCCGCGAACCAGTCAAGGGCTTCACCTTCTGGTAATCTCGAAAAGTAATGGATCAGGAGCCCATGATTGGTGCGGATTGGTCGACAGTCAATGTAGAATGGGGCCAAGTGGTGCTTTGGGTTTCTCGTACCGTTATATTTGTTGAATTTTGGAGGTTTAAAACCAGCAGGTACAGTGAAGTCGATTTCTCGACAAAATTTGTTAAATCCAAAAGTTTGACTAGAGCGTTCTTTGTTAGCCATGTAGTCATCAAGAAATTGGTGGAGGTTGTTTATGTTTATGGCGATGTCTTTTCTAGGTGCCTTGGGAGAGGGTTGTCCTCGGCAGTTGTTGTTATAGAAGGTGTGAGAGGTATATGTGTTATGTATCGGGAGAGTTGGAGCATGTGGAGGAGTCGGCGTCCTTTCCTTTTGTTTGTTCCTCGGAATAACTTATCTTTGGGACTGGAGCAATGCGTCGGCTTCTCTTCCTCCTTTTGTGAGTGCACTGGGAGTGTGGTCCATAATTTGACTATCGGGGTAGCTTCGCTCAGTACCACTTTCTTCAGTGCTATTGCTGTGATTTGAGTGTCATAGAGCGAAGGGGTATTTTTCTCTCATTAACCATGTTTACCCGAGCACAACGTTGGGCTGTCCACGGAGACGCCCTAACGTTATACTCGGGGTCGCTATGGGAGCCCCATACGGGTGAGTTGTTATCATTAAAGTTTAATTTTCTCATTCCGACCATTTAAAATATTTTTATTTTTATTTTTTATTTTATTTTTGTTTTAAAAAATTTTATCCACGTGCAAGTGTGTGTAAAAAAGTGATAAAGCGAAACAAAATAAAAATCAAAATAAAAAGCAAAAAATATAAAACCAAATTAAATAAAGCAAGGAAAACATAAAACTAAATTAATTAAATCGGGGCAACCTTAGCGAAAAAGGGTCCCATCGCGATCACCAGTCTGTTGGTGCGCGCTTTTTCTAGGTTCCTTTTGGTCCCCGGAATCAGTGGACCAATTCTATCCCAAGTGGACTTTGACGATGGTGGTGATAGAGTAATAAATTAGAGAATATTAAATTACTAAAATTAAAAAGATGAATATTAAATGGAGAATACCTGAGAAGATGCGATCGCTAGCTGCAGATATTTATTGACGCTGCAACACATTATTGATCACGCTTTTAGGGAGAGCGGGGGCTTGCAGGTTGAACTCCTTTACTGAATCATCCACGGCGAACATCAACAGCTATGGGTTGCCTTTAGTCTAACTAGTTTGGTTTTTCTATTCCTGTTGGGATTCTGATTTAACTTGGTCTCCTAATCCTACTGGGAGTCTAATTGATTTCGATATCATAATCCTATTAGAAATCTAATTAATTAAGTCTCCTAATCCTACTAGAAGTCTTATTACTTTAAATATCCTAATTTTAATTAGAAATCAAATTAATTAAAAAAATGGATTTGGGCTCGCTATGCTAAGGAGGATTGGCCCCATTCTTGGGTACCCTCCATAAGCTCCTTTGGGCAAATCGGAGGCTAAAATTGAGAGTGACTGAATTTGAATTATAAAGTAGTATTTTTTTTGTGAAAGATTGATGATTGATATTTAAGGGTTAAAATTTTAGGGAATCCACGAGCTCATTTTCTAGTCTAGGGATGTGTGTGAAAGAAATTTTCTCGAGCTTCTTTATCAGGTATTGAGCTGTTTCGAAGTATGCCATCAATCTTCTTTCTTTAGTTTTTCATTCTCCGATGACTTGTGATATTACGAGATTGAAGTCGCCAATGGTTTTTAGCTGCTTAACGCCCAATTGCAGCGCTGCTCATAGTCCAGCTATGAAGGCTTCATATTCAGCGATGTTATTAGTGATAGGGAAGTCTAGTTGAAAAGCTTTAGGTATGACAACTCCCTCTGAGAAATCTGCATGTATGGGCTTGCTGCCTAGGAGGGGGAGATCTGCGAGGTAATCGACAATTACCTGTCCTTTGATTGATTTCTACTTAACATCGATGATATCGAATTCTTGCAGTAGTATATGCCAGCGAGCGATTTTTTCGGATGTGGCAGGCTTTTTGAATATGTACTTCAGCGGGTCCATGCGTGCTAACACTAATATCCTATGCGCTCTGAAGTAATGTTGTAGTTTCGTCGATGCCCATACCAATGCGAGGCATGTCTTCTCCATTGGAGTGTATTTTCGTTCGTATTCGACTATCGTCCTGATGCGGTAGTAAATAGTCTTTTCTTTCTTGCCATTTTCTTCATATTATCCTAAGATTACCCTCATCGCTTTCTCATTGGCCGACACGTAGAGGATCAAGGGTCTTTTGGGAATTGGCGGTGATAGTACTGGCGGATTGAGGAGGTACATCTTGATACTGTCGAAGGCTTGCTGACACTGGTCATCCCACTTATATTCAGCTCCTCCTTTGAGTAGTTTGTAGAAAGGATCAAATCTGTCTGAGTGCTGGGAGATAAATCTTCTAATAAATTACAATCTTTCTATCAGGCCTCGTAATTCTTTGATGTTGTTGGGAGGTGGCATCTCAAGGATGACTCTGACTTTTATAGGGTCGACTTCGATTCCTTGTTTGTTGACTATGATGTCGAGTAGTTTCCCGAAAGTAACTCCGAACATGCATTTCTTTGGGTTCATCTTTAGTTGATATTGCTCGAATCTTTGTAGCACAAGTCAGAGTGCTTCAGCATATCCTGCCCGCGTCTGGGATTTCACTAATATGTCATCGACGTAGACTTCTACACATTTGTGCATTATATCATGAAAGATAGCCATCATGGCGCGTTGATATGTAGCTTCTGCATTCTTGAGGTCGAAAGGCATAACAACATAGCAATAAGTTTCCCATGGCGTAGTAAAAGAAATCTTCTCTTTATCAATCTTTGCTAATCTAATCTGATTATACTCAGAGAAGTCATCTATAAAGGATAGCATCTCATGTTCGACAGTATTATAGACTAGAGTGTCAATGTGCGGGAGTGGAAAGTCGTATTTTAGGCATGCCTGATTGAGGTTTCGAAAGTCGACGCATACCCAAACTTTGCCGTCTTTCTTGGTGACAGGTACTATATTGGTGACCCATTTGGGATAGAGGATGATTCGGATGAATTTTGCTTTGTGTAATTTATCAACTTCCTCTTTGACTTGAAGTGCTACTTGTGCATCCTTCTGAGTTTCTACTTAACAGGTTTCGCATCGGGTTCTAGGACTAGACGGTGTTCTATTAGGCATGGGTCTAGGCCAGGCATGTCTTCATAGGACAATGTAAAAGAGCTGAGGTGGTCTTGCAAGACTTGGATATTCTATTTTTGTTCCTTAGGATTGAGTGTTGTGCTGATTAGTAGCTTCTTTGGTTTCTCCTTGGTGCCGAAGTTAGTTTCTTCAGTGGGTTTCGCTGCGGCTTGGATTTGCTCGTCGAAGCTCTTGATGACCTGTTAGAAGTCCTGTGTTTTCTCAGTGGCTGGCGCTCCTTCTTCATCATCTGTGAGTCCATAGACTACAAAATGGCTACACTGGGGAGTTAGTTTTGTGAGAGGTAACCCTTCATCGGGGCAACTAATGACCGCAACGCCCTTAGTCAAGTGTAAATTGAGGCTATTGATGCTCCTCTCGAAGTCGTGGAGTATCTCGTCGGGTATGATTACTAGCTTATCGCTTCGTTGGGACGCTTGGCGGCTTCGTGAGGAAGAGGTAGTTGGAGTGAGGCTCCATTGGGTGATTCTGTATATCTGCTACTACTCCCTTACCGGTGCGATCAATGCATGTAGCCTTAAGGGAAAGGTCCCTTGGTGGGTCGTTGGATGGTCTTGGGATGAAAGGCTCCCTCTCTTTTCCATAATTTTCTATTTTTTTAAGCTTTTGTATTTTTAAAATTTTATGGTCTCTTAGTTTTTTTATTTTTTTTATTTTTGATAATAAGTATGGTACAAGGTTGGTTACCTGAAAAGGAACCGATAAAGTTGTTTCTCTAGTTGAGGGGGAAAAACGGCTGCTGGAGTCGTTTATGCGATTCTTTTGGTAATGCAGACTCGTTCTGAGTTTAGTGTTTAAGGGTCAAATGAATGAAATATTACTATGAACCATTGGTCCTTCTCTCTCTACACGTGAGTCTCACATGACTTTATAAGTTTATAAACTGGACATTTCTTTAGCGCAGAGGACAAAGTTTTGGGTGGAGAAGATGAAGTTAGGGTTTGCAAACATAGAAGATGAAGAGCGTGGCAGAGAAGATGAAGTTCAGCACAGAGGACCCATATGGCGTTTACGAAAATCTGCGACAGATTAGGACATCGTGGACGTTTGCAAACTCGGGGAAAAGATTTGTGAGCTGCCAGAACAGAGCATGCAGAGACTTCAGCTTGGTTGATCCCCCGATGTGCGAGAGGGCCGTCCAAATTATTCTCGAGCTCTTTCGGAGGTGTAATAATTTTGAAATGGAAGCCAAAATGAGGAAGCGTATAGAGTATAAGTTATGAGTTTTGTTGGTTATCAGCTGAGTTTTTTTTGTATATTTGTGGTTCAAAAATTTTCTGGTGGTTTGATGATTGTATGAATGGATTAGGGAATTAGGCAAATATGTTTTGTTTTCTTTAGGGATTAGGGAAATTATGGATTGATGGGTGTATGGGAGATTATGGATTTCTGGATGTCCTCCCTGTTGTGTGTATGTTGAAATGTAATCCATGCATCCATATTTTTTGTGCTTTAATAGAAAATTTGTTGTTTGTCTTATAAGTACCTACAATAAGCTATGATTAAATGTCATACCTGCAAAGTTGGTTCTTCGCTGCTTTACACAAATGATGATTCAATTTGTGGACTTCGCAGGGTTAGTTTAATTTGTAAAGTTGATTCTTTGCAATAACCTCAGGTTCTTCAGAGACTCTAACAAGATTAAGCTATGATTCAGAGAGTCTAAGTTATAATTCAATGCCCACCTGCGATCACTGTATTTAAACTCATATTAATAAGAATAAAGTATTCATACACAATCATAACATCCACCTGTGATCAACCATGTTCTAGAACCATCAGTTAATCATATAGTCACTTTTTTAATTCAAGTTTATGATATTCACTATTAATTTTCACTTTAGATTTATCCATGGTTGAGAACTTGAGATACTTCAACTATACTTTGCTACATAATAGGAAAAGCTGCAAACCATGAGAAAAAGCATAAATGCTATAATGTATAGTTGAGAAAAAATCATGATTGATCACAAAATTGATACCCATGTTCATAATAAAAGGACCACATATATTTCCCAAAACGAGCCATATACATCTACCCACATATTCATAAACACATCCCAAAATGGGCCATATACATCCACCCACATATTCATAAATACATCCCATATTTATCAAAACAGATCACTGCATTGTTCTTCTCTGTTACATATCATAAATACATCCCATAACCAATAACCCAAAAAATAGATCACTGCATTATTCGTCTCATATTCACTTTCCAACATAACATACTCATCATATATATTAACCACTAAACCCAAAAGTATAACATATCGTATACCAAAAAACCCAAAAAGTATAACATCCCATATTCTTTGTCCTAAGATCACTGAGGAGATATCACTGAGGAGCCTTGTGCCTTCCTTTTCACCTGCGTAGATAGATAGAACAACTGAGCAGCTTACACATTGACTTGATCCTTTATAACAAAGTTGTCATGATAGAGGATTGAGTAAACAAATAAATGAGTTCACATTGACCTGATCCTTTGTCAATATTGAAATTTTTTTTATACGTGAAGTAGGCATTGTTTCATCGTTACTTTACTCCAATGTCGTTGTTCTATCGCTACTTTGCTGTAATATTACACAACAACAAACATGTGAATTCTAAAAAACAACAAAGTAACACGATGAATGTATATGCAAAAAAAAATACAAAATAAGAACCTTCTTAGTCTTAGCCTTCTTGCACCCCCTCTTGTTATGCCCCAACTCTTGACAGTTGGAGCATCTCATCATTGCACCCCTCTTTGATATTTTGGATGGATCTATTGGTTCATCAGGTTCCCTGCACCTCGCCTTCTTAGGCCTCCCAGGCCTTTTCTTTACATCCGGTGGCAACATTACAGGGTCCCGAGTGGTAGGCCACAAGTCTCTCTCATTAATTAGATTCAGCAGATTACTATAACACCTCAAATATGTTGCAACTTAGTACATGTTACCTACGTAGTCTAGAGGGTCTTTACTCAAGAACTTGATGGCGGACATGACATGGAGACATGGCAGCCCTGAGATATCCCATCTCCTACAACCGCAAGTCCTCAGGGCCAGGTCAATCCTGTACTGTTCCCCTTGTGGCCCAACCACTTCGAACTTTTCATCTCCACACTACCTCGGAATCCATGATTGCACCTTTTCTTTCATCTTTTTAATGCGTTCCACTATCTTAAGGCAGATAGAAAGTTCAGCCCTCTTCATTGTATCTCTTCTTTTTTGAATAGTCTCCATTAATATAACTCTTATCTTCTCGAGCATGGTGATGATGAATTTATCCCTGGCACCTAAAATCGCAGCATTAAAGCTTTCACAAAGGTTATTCAATAGTATATCACACTTTGGGAAGACATCAAAGTGTGACCTACTCCAATTAATTGGTGGCCTAGCACTTAGCCACTGGTACTATACCTTCGGATCCTTCTCATTCATCTCTGTCATTGCCTTTCTGAATTCAGAGAACATTGTCGCCCTTGCAGCTCTCCACAAAATATCTTTTAGAACTAAACCTTTAAATTCCTTCTTGAAGTTATTATACAAATGTCTCACGTTGAACCTGTGGGCTGCATTGGGGAATAAAGTCGTAACCGCATCGAGCAAGCCCTTTTGTTTGTCACTCATAAATGTATAGACCGATGAATTGTCAACACTGAGATTCATGCGTAGAATCTCTAGAAACCAGCTCCATGTCTTCTTTTTCTCCTTCTCCATAATAGTATAAGCAAATGGATAAATGCAGTTGTTGGCATCTATCCCAACAGTTGAGAGAAGAATACCTCTTTGGGGCCCTTTGAGGTGACATCCATCTAGGCCAATCACGGGCCTACATCCCTCTATAAACCCTCTTTTCAACCCCCCCAACACACATAAAACATCTTAAACTTCACAACTCCCTCCAATCCATTAACATGTTTTACTTCTACCTTAAAAGTAGAGCCGACATTGGTGTCTCTCAACTCTTGTATGTAATCCCAAAGTAACTTGAATTGGACAGATGTTGTGTCCTCAACCATCTATAAGGCCATTTTCTTAGCCCTATAAACCTTTTGCTCACTCACTTTGACATTCCTTTCAGACTCAATGGTTTCTACGAACGAAGTAACTGGCCACGTAGGATTAAGTCTAATCCTTTTGGCATACCTACGCATTATCCACTTCGTGCTCACCCACGGGATATCAAAGACCTGCTACATGTATGCAAATCTTTATATGTCTTCACTCTATACATGGCATCGTTTCAGACATACAAAGCATATATCACCCAAGGGCATCCTTCCTTGCACACATCTCGTATCTTCTCTCTATCACTCTTCACAAACTTAATCTCTTTTCCCAACTTGATTACATACTCTTTCACTGTATTTATGAAGATCTCGTGTGTCTTGAACTCCATCCCAAGACAAAATGTGGGATTATCCATGTCTGTTTTATCGTTAAATTTAGAATACTTGACATGCTTTGGAAGGTCCTCATCATCAGAGTCACTTGCTATGCTCCTCAATTCTTCTTCTGAAAAACCTTCATCATCATCACCAGCTAGGTCATCATCACCAGCTAGGGATACAACTTTATCATCCTTGCAGACATCTACTTCCTCATCCACATGTGCTTCAAATAATGCATCATCATCAGATTGTAGCTAGTTGCTATCATACAACTCATCCTCATCATCGGAGGAACTAGAGTCCGGATCATAGTCATCTGTGTCACCATCATCCTCGATCACATTCTTTTTCTCCTTTCCTTCAGACCGTCCTTTCGTAACCATACTACTAAATGTACTCTGAGTTCCTGAAAAAAGTGGGCGGGATACTTTTCGTTGGCATACCCGTGTTAACTATACTCTGGGTTCTAACTATACTATTCTGTTTCTCTATCCCAACTTGGCTTTCTTGCGTGGCCACTTCTCTTACTAAGCTGGATACAATATAGACATCAACCACCCTCTTTGAGTCAACTGCACTGCCCAACTGAAGTGTGTCCAAATCAGTTTGCATCAAAGAAAATTTTTCTTTCACTCTCACATATAACTGACATTCCCTTCTGTGACCTGCCTCTTTAGCCATAGTTGTCAACTCTAGAAAAGACATCTTATCTGTGTGACAGTAGTCAAAAAAGGTCACAATGCCCCCAATATATCTTCCCTTATGTCTACCCACAAACTGGCCACCATGGTGCAGTCTATTGTGTAATAATCTGAGCCTAGATCTGCATAGTAACAACAATGATGTATAAATATTTTTTCGAAAACTATAATTGATGAATAATTATATATTTCCAAAAAGTACAATACAATAGATCCAAAAGAATAAAAAGTATAAAGGTTGTGTTTAGGATTACTCTTTTGAGCAGTTTAGTATGAGACTGTATTTGCAATTAAGTGCTCTAAGGCCTTACGATGAGTGACAGAGATGAATTTGGTTATATTTGAAAGAGCAATCCCAAAAGTTGATATACACAATTGGGCATAGCTTGGGGAGATATTTCGAAAAGCTATAAACCTAACAAAATTAGATATACAAAGTGGGTTAATCTTCACACACATGCATTATATATATATATATATATATATATATATATATACCCCTCTGTTATACTCCTGGATTTGCCCCAAAGAGTTTCTACCTTTGAGGTTGGTGGGGCCTTATCCTTTCATTAAAAAACAAATACCAAAAACCAACTTTAAAAGCTAATTTATTTCTTGTCATCATCTACATGTGCAATGTAATTGACAGCTTTATTGCATTCCCTAGTGATATGCAAACTCAGAACAAAACCATTTTAATTTTCAGAGAGCATTGGGTAGCAGAATCATAGAAGAATATACATCTCATTCTCTTTAAATGGCTAGCTTAATTACATCCAACCATTATTCTTCAAGTTTCTTTAAGACATTTCAGATAACCTGGAATAAAGTTATCCCTCTATTATGCAATAAAGTTTCACATTATTTGCCTCTCTTTTATGCCTCGAAATTATGCATTATCTCTGCTATTAAACCCTAATTCAACATTACCTCTGTTATTTCCCAAAGCCATTTTTCATTTTCAGCATAATCCTAATCACAAGAGGGGCTAATCTCCACGAACCATAGCAGAAATCTAACAAAAGGAAAGAGGAAATTGTAGATATGAACCCTAACAGAAAGTCCTAGCAGAAAACTCCTTTCAAATGCTAAAAAAATCGTAGCAGAAAACTCTAGCAGAAAATTCTAATTTTAGAGGACTTACTGTAAATAGGAACCTCGAATGGGTTGCCTCTCTTATTCCAAACCATTTCCACCATCCTGATTTCAAATTGGAGAATGCAAAAAGATATGCAGATTGATTTTGAAGCCTGAAGCTGGAGAAGAAGACCAAGCGAGAGGAAGAAGAACTAGAACCAGTGGTTGTTGTTGTTTCTAAATCCCCTCTCTCTAACCATTTTTTGGAGGGAATATTAGTTGCAAGTCACCTCAACAGGGCTTGGCAGCTAAGACGTCGCCACGTTGGATGCCCTATGGTCAATCTTGCTGAGTTGTATGCCAAATCAACTTATTTCGTTCAATTATTAACAGAAGGTGACGGTAGGGACTTAGTTGATGAACTTAAGTGTACTTTAGGTGCCTGTGTGACATTATCAATAATGTAAGTGCCTTATTGATGGCGGGGTGAAAGTTCAGGTGGTATTTTGAAATTTTCCCAAAAATATATTGTCAAACTTTAAAAAATGTTGTATCATTCCCAATGTGCAAGGCTCCCGCTTTCAGCAAATTCTGAGAGTGGTAGTAAGGCTCCCGCTTTCAAAGGAGTCTGATTTCATGACTCGAATTCGCAACCTATCGCTTTGGGAAGTTAACACTTGGTATTACACCAAAGTCCGACGTCTATAGATATAGTCAAACTTAAAGATCTGAAAATATCATAATGTGGAGTGAAGGATTTAGTCAAATAAGTAAGGGTTGACATCCTAAGCACAATGGGGAATGAAATGTCCCCAATTTAACACGCTTATTAGATGACCAGGTCATATTGACAAATTTTGTTTTCGGCAATATTTCAGTAGTGGGTCGAACAAAGTTTGGGAAACCTTTCGGCGAGTACAAAGAATATATATATAAATTATGTTTAATATTAAAAAAATATTATTTATTAGGTGAAAATGGAGAAAATTAAAAAAAAATCATTACTTTCCATCCGACCCGTGTTTCTATAAATTTTAGAGAATTTCGGAAAAATTTGTCACTATGACACCGTGAGAATTTATCTTTTCACATAACAAAATAAAAAAGACATCGTGATTATTTAGTCAAACAAATGTTATTATTTTTCCTTATCTTTACTGCTAACCTTCTTTCAACTCGAGGTTCTTCCTTCTCAACTCGGGTTGTACGTGTATAAATCATTCATACTATGACTCAGACGATGAAGATCCTGTTTTTTACTAATCTTCGACACTAGATCTCAAGATCATAACCCTATTATCAGACAGTCAGATTTTGATTCTATGACACATGCTGAAAATTGATCGGAGAACCATAATTGAATATTTGATGTACACTTATGATCACGTTCATTTTTTGAGTTGTGTCCCACTCGAAATCAAAGTCTGACCATCTAATGGAAGCCCATTATATGCCTCCTAGGGCTAAGCAAAATTTTGACCTTTCATTGATTTGGCATTTAAAACACAGATAAAACAGCCATCATAGATAGTTAAGCCCACTAGATCAACCCCTCATTCCACCGGCTGATTATATCATGTAGCTAAGGCTGTTGATTGGTCTGACCTGCTCCACATGGATTTTTAGGGGGACGAGCATGAGTCATCAGACCCGACCTGATATTATATATATATAATTAGAAAAATATAAAGCTTTTATAGGGTTGGGTTTCGGGTTGGATGTCAAGCCCGGTCGAGTATGCCATTTTTTTTTGGGACAACGGTACCTAACAGTCAACCTAAGGCAGTCCATGTTTTTAACAGCACGACTCTCATGACCCTCATTTAAGCTGGGAAATGGTGTTTAAATGATTGTATACCATTGATAAGCTCACGTTGTGGGTAATCCACACTGTCAAAAAGATAGATTATAAGTTGAAGGGAAATTTACCTAACAGGCCCTGTCAGATACGCCTTTTACGTCAGAAGCCCTATAGTTTCACTTTTACCCAGACAAACCCGCTGCGCGCCGAGCTGAGGCACGCCTATCGGAAATGCCCAAAGTACCCCCACAGTAATAAATAGCCGTCCTCTTTTCAAATTAGTTACTGTTTTCATTTTACTTTTTCGTTCGAAGTCGGTGGAGAGTCGTTGTCGCTTCGTGGACGATCGCGTTCAAATCTACAATCTTCAAGCTACCAAATCTATAAGTTAGAATTAAAATTACCTTCCATCGCTATAGATTTTTTTTTTCTCCTCTCTTTGGTACACATTTTGACATAATTTTTTTAGGTTTTCCCATATGTAATCGATATTGATCTTAGATGTAATCGATATCGATCTTATATGTAATCGTTAATGATTACATATTGAGTCGCTATCGATTATATGTAGAGTCGCTATCGATTACATTTAGAGTCGATAACGATTATATATATAGTTGTAATCGACTATATAAATTGTGGATGACGACTCTATAACAAATCGATATCGACTCTCTATTCATATAATTAATACTCATCATATGAATTAATTTCCCTATAGTTAGTACCCTCGATGCCATAATAAATCATACGAGGTTTTATATTTATCTCAGCCGACGTTCAATTTATTGCCAACTACCCTTTTGTAAAACCATTATGACAAGTTAGGTTGGAAGAATGAGAAAATTTAATACAACGATTCGTATTCCACAATCTAGGAGCTTTAAATACAGGTTTAGTTCGTCCTTAGCAAACCACCTATCATCCCTACCAGCCCATATTTTTCCCAATGTCTGACGACGAAGAAAAAACCTTCTATAACCCAATCAAGTTCGAGCCTGTATGGGAGGACCCACCACCACCACCAGAACCAGATCCTCTGCAGTTCCTGTGGGACGAGTACGATGAAGTAATGGAGATTTTGGCGAAGGAAGAAAAGAAGAAGAGGAAGGAAGAAAAGAAGAAGAGGAAGGAAGAAAAGAAAAAGAAGGAAGAAAAGAAAAAGAAACTTAAGACGGAACCACCCGCCTCTCCACCCCATCCACCACCTGCTCTTCATCCATCTTCCTAAATTTTCTTTTCATTTTTAATTATAAGTGAAAAATTTTGAATGTAACTGAAAATTTTTGCAAGTAAATGAAACTTTTTGATGCAATGGCGACTTCATAAAATCTTTTGAGTCAGTAAATTAAATATTTTCTATATAAATAAGGAAAATTTACCTGACAGGTAAATTAAACATTTTGAGATCATTGTGGTCTTATATTGAATTGATAGCGATTTCATAAGTAATCGATATCGATTACATTTAGAGTCGGTATCGATTACATATAGGGTTAAAGAAGAAGGAAGAAAAGAAAAAGAACAAAAGAAAGAAAAAGAAACTTAAGAGTCAGTAAATTAAGTAATTTCTATATAAATAAATATTTTGAGGTCATTGCGAATTTATATTGAGTCGATGGCGATTTCATAGGTAATCGATGTCGATTACATCTAGACTCGATATCGATTACATATAGAATCGGTATCGATTATATATAGACTCGATATCGATTATATATAGAGTCGGTATCGATTACATATGTAATCGATAACGACTCTATATGTAATCGATACAGGTTTTGTATATATATTTCATCAACATTTTTAACTATCTTTGTTAGTATGGGGCTCAGTCCTTTATTTTTTATTACAGTTCATTTCAAAAGGCTGTCAAGATGGTTGTACACCGAGCTGTTGCCAAGTGTTCGCCCAGTGCCATTTCGAATCTCTACGAAAATGCTACCCCAGCTCGGAAGAAGTTACTGAGAGATTCAATTTTTGGTGGAATATTTCAAATGCCTAAGGGTGTGGGATTTCTTTCCGATGTGGTGGATGCGATGTTGACATTTTGGGTTGAAAAAAATCACTTCCGAATTGGGAAGACTGATGTCTATCTTCGGAAGATAGACATTGCATTGATACTGGGCCTTGCCGTAGTTGGCCCAGAAAAGTATACCCCATCCGTTAAACCATCGGAAGAACAAACCATTTGATACAAATACTTTCGTGGAACGGCTCCTGGAAAAATTCTCCGGTCTCATATAGATGCTACAATTTGGAGAGCGGAAAGTGATGAGGACTTCTTAAAGTTGTCCCTTCTGTTTATGTTGTGTATATTTCTCTTCCCCGGGTCCCACCATCAGATTTCGGAAGACCACATCGACCTCATCGATGATGTGGAGACCTTTAACCGAACTTTGTGGGGTCTGCACGTCCACCAAGACTTGATCGAGTATATAATTAAGGGCGCGGCGAATAGAAAAACCGCCGAGATGGATAAAGCCCTGAAGACGTGCAACACATATGGATGCATATGTGTACTTCAATGGTGGGCTTATGAGATCCTGCCCGATATATCGCCATCCCAGCTAGGCCTCAAGGACCCTTTCCACTTTAAATGGTGGACAGTAGCCAAGGATCAAAGGTTACACTCGCGGGCAGATGTTAGACAGCAAGGTATGAGGTCTATTGCCAATTCAAAAAAAAGCAACTTACCGATTCATTCTAGAATCGATAACGATTCATTACAGAATCGATACCGATTCATTTAAGAATCGATAACGATTCCTTAACAATCGATAGCGATTCCGTACAGAGTCGATAACGACTTACTAAGTAGTCGATAACGATTCATTAAATAATCGATAGCGATATTCTAACGAATCGATAACGATTTATTAAATAGTCGGTACCGATTCTTTACATAATCGAGAGTGATTTATTATATATAACGATCATTTTATTCTGTTGTTTACATGTTTCATTTTCTTTCAAAAGGTCCGTGCTCCCCTCATACCTCAGGGCTTTGAATTAGAGATACCCGTGTTAAGAGAATATCTACGGGTTCAAAAGGAGGTTGGGGGAAGAGGAAAGAACCGGTCAAGAAAGCTGTGGAAGAGATGCGGCCGAAGAAGAAAAGAAATTACATTCCGGTCGAAAATATTGGAGAGGAAGAATGGGATGACGCATCGACGTCTGAAGAAGAACCCTTCTCGAAAAAGGGCCCCGTCCATGTGGGAGAGGGTCGGCCAAGAACTAGGGGGGCCACCAAGGAGAGCCTGGCAGCGAAAGATAGCTCAGCTGAACTGTCCACCTCTAATGATTCTTTGTTGATGAGGGTCGATCATTTGACGCTGGATAACTTGAAGCTCACCCAAAGAGTGAGCAATTTGGAGGGAGAGAATAAGGCCCTGGCTAAACGTTGCGCTTCTTTAGAGAAACTATGCAACTCCTTCAATGAGAGGCTGAATTCAAGGGATGCGGAGTGGCATAAGTTAAATCACTACAACTATTTGGTCAGAAAGGGCCAGACGAATATAAAAGAACTCCTTGAAAATTTATTGGAGGCGAGACCTAAGGTATGTGTTAAAATCTGGTTTTAGATGTTTAGTTTTGTTAACATAAATCGATATCGATTATATATACAGTCGATATCGATTATATATGCAATCGTTATCGACTCTATATACAGCCGATATCGATTATATTTACAATCGATAGCGACTATATATATAATCGATAACGATCATATATAAAATCGATAGCGACTATATATATAACCAATAACGATCATATATAAAATCGATAGCGACTATAAGTGCAGTCGATAACGATTATATTTAAAATCGATTTGGACTTTTTAAAATGTGGACCAAAAATTAATTCTTATTTTGCATCATTATTACGATGTACAGGATGTGGCTATGGAGGAGCTGATATCGAAGGTGTGCGACACAGCCTTCGATAAGGAACCATCAGCTCCTGCGCATCAGGTTCCTCCTCCTCCTCCCGTTGATGAGGTGAAGGCAGCTGCTGACAAGCAGCCTGAGACCCAAACTGATAAGGGTCCTGCTGGTGAAGAGGAAACCTCTTCCCAATTGCCTCACCAACAAGCTGAGCTTCGATTAAGACCTAGGCAAGCGAAAGTCAGCAAAGTACTTGCCGTCAAACCTAAGGCACAGCGAAGGGTAGCGACTGAAAAGAAGCCTACCGAGAAGGCCAGCGAAGGACCAACTGCTGAGCCTGGACCGGTGGCAGTCATTACCGCTGGTCCTGGGTCTACGGCTGAAGATGCTCCTGCTGAGCTGACAGCGGAGCAAAAATATATGCTAGACATATGGAACAAGCCTCTGAAGGAGGACGAGTAAGTTATTCTACCCTGAATACTTAACTTTATTATTATATATTTATCGTGAAGATTAGTTAAGTTGGCCATTTTTTATGCAGAGAATATGTTAACACTGTCGGCAAGTATAAGCTGGTGGTGCAATCCTTCAGATGTCTGGCGGCAACTCAGTACCTGGATAACTTTGTAAGTTTAACATACTGTAGGCAAAATCAAGAATGGTTAAAGCTGTCGACAACTCGAAAAAGAGTCGATATCGATTCCTTATAGAGTCGATAACGATGACTTACATAATCGTTATCGACTCTCAAATTAATCGAGATCGATGGCTTTTAGAGTCTCTAACGATGGCTTATGTAATCGTTAGCGACTCTGTACATCATCGATATCGATTCATTAGAGAGTCAATAACGATTTCGATGACTTAAATAATCGTTATCGACTCTCAAATTAATCGATATCAATGACTTATAGAGTCGATAACGATTATGTATTTAACTCTAACTGCATATTTTAATCTAACTGCATTGGTTTCAGGTTATGGGCGCCTACCTGAGACATTTGAAAGTAATTGATGATAAAATTCATCCTGATAAAGAGGTAAAAAACTTCCTTATGGACCCTGCCGCGCTGACGTACATGGGCTATGAACTGAGAGATTTTAACAAGTTCCTGCTTGCTGAAAAATTATACGACCGGTCGATCGAGGTTCAAGTTCAAAGGTGGGCTGCCTATAGACAAAGAGAGACCGGAGGGAAGAAGCTGATGGAAACTTTCTTCTTCAATGAGCTTCGGAATCTGTGGGCTCACGAATGCAACATAGTATGCTTTGATCCTCTTTATAATTATTCTTTTTAATTTTTCTATCATACCCTTTGAGATTATATTACTTTTTTGTAGATATTTATGCCAATACATTCAGAACAACCACTACACTGGGCGCTTGCGATCGTAAAGGTAATCGAACGATTGATAATGATCGTCGACCCTATATTTAATAGGCCCTCTAAGGAAAGATATGTGTCCCAATTGCAGGCGCTGGTAAGATATTTTGCTTAGCATATCTTTTATCATTGTTAGCTTAACATATCTGACACTCATCTCTATTATTTCGAAACAGACCCAATACCTTCCCGTGATTTTATATTCGTACGGTGACTCCGCTGCACTAATCAAGAAGAGCTATCCTTGGTCATCTAGTGACTGCCGGATCAAAGCCGTCCCCCGACAGACCAACTCCTGTGATTGTGGAGTGTTTGTTGTGAAGTATGTCGAATACTTTATGATGGGGAAGAAATTTGACTTCGCGCAATCAGATATAGATAGGATCAGGGCAGAAATTGGCCATATACTGGCTACATACAACGGCGATGGCGGAGTACTGGCGAAGCACGACAAAAAGGAGGGGGAGCAGCAGTAGTGTGGTTGTATTTGAATATTTTTGTAATTGTAAATGAAATATTTTTTCTTAATGAATTATTTTGAATATAATTGCACTATTTTTATGTAGTTGTAGTTAAAAAGTAGAAATAGCAGCCATTAGCGACTACATATATAGTCGTCATCGACTATATAAATAATCGGTGACGACTCTGTATGTAATCACTACCGACTATATAACTAATCGTTACGACTCTTTATGTAATCGCTAACGACTATAAAACTAATCGTTAATGACTCTTTAGGTAATCGATATCGACTCTATATAGAGTCGTCATCGACGGTATCCATAATCGATACCGATTCTTAAATGAATCGATATCGACTTTATAAATAGTCAATGGCGACTCTATATAGAGTCGATATCGATTATGGATACAGTCGATGACGACTCTATGATACATCGGTAAAGACTATATTACAGTAAAAAAACATGGATTCTGAATTTCTCATTTATATTCAATCTATCATTATTAAAAATATACACTGTTAGCCCATCGGTCCCACTGCCGTGCAGCTCCTGCGATTATGACCATATTCATTGCACCTGCTACACTGTAGTGCCCTAACCTCACCCTTAGACCTTATCCTTCTCTTCTTCGGACGGCCGGCTTGCTTTCGGTAATAATAGGGTGGTCTCACTTTCATATTTTCAGGGAGTTGCTCTGCTTGGAACTCCCATTAACTTTTATCGAGGGTGGGAACCCATTGCTCGTCATATGTTTGTCTAAAGTAAGCGGTGAAAAACTAGTTCTCATAAAATTTATGGTAGTCGTAACTTCTTCGATTGATGGCCACCACGGCATGGGAGCAAGGCAAGCCATGAATGTGCCAACGGCGACAACTATAGGTCTTGTGTTCTAAGTCGACGTGATGAATAAAATTTCCGGAATTGACTTGGAATTGATCGCGCCCGTATGGTTGAGCTCTCTTTCTATCGGCCCATTGCAACACCTTCTTCATGTGAGCGTCTGCTTTCGGGCAGAGAAGGGTGGTCCATTTCTCAGATATTTCTCTGTATTTTTGAAAATGATCGGCGACTTTCTCTCTAGTAGTTCTGATTAAGTCGATAATTGGTCTCTCCCGAGCTATCTTTAGCACGCTGTTTAAACTTTCGGCAATATTCGTAGTCAGGGAATCGTACTGCCTTCCTTCCATATGTGCGCGTGCCCAATACTTCGGATCTATTTTCAAAATATATTCTACGGCCGAAGAATCAGCAGGATCTTTCTTCATTTTGTTAATAAAATAATCAAATTTCTCTTTCGAATATACACGCGCGGCGCACCACCATAGACCCTTCACATTGTTCCTGAGACACTTGTGCTGTAAATTTTATGTCATATGCCGCATGCAGTAGTTGTGATATGCGTTAGGGAAGATACGTTTCACCGCATTTATTAAACCCTTCGACCTGTCCGTGATAAATACGAGATCTTCGTTAAACCCACCGATCACGAACGCACCTACCCGTTTAAGAAACCACATCCACGTATCCTCTTCTTCTAACTCGACCACAGCAAATGCTAACGGTAATATATGACCATTACCGTCTTGCGCAGAGGCGATAAGTAGGATCCCTTCGAAACGTCCTCGTAGGTGTGTGCCGTCTACAAGTAATATGCGACGAAGTGTATTGCGGTAGCTTCCGATGCATGGGCCAAAACTCCAAAAAAATCTTTGAAACTTACCGTCAAGAGTAAGTTGAAAGGATGTTTGTACATTGGGATCTACCCTCTCCATCTCCTTCACATAGGCCGGTAGATCAATAAATTGTCCTTCTCAACTGCCTCTAATATCATTAAGGGTAAGCTCTTTTCCCCTCCAAGCTTTTGCATATGAGATTTACACATTATAAGCTTTTACAATATCAAACATTATCGACGACGGTGTGTAGTCGAATCCTTCCATAAGTTTATCCCGTACATAGTTCGCTACGAAGGAGATTGTTGCATTATGGTGACCGTGCGGTCTGATCTTAGCGGCTCCGCATGTGTGAATACTATTGAATGTCTTGATTTGGAAAGAATCGAGCTCAGTCAATTTAGAAGCATGTATTCGCCACGAACAATCGGGTTTGTAGCATCCGGCTGTCACTCGATAACTAGCGGTCCTCAAAGGCCGAATTTGAAAGTTTTTCTCCACCGCGTGTTCTTTCAATGCTCTTTGAAATGTTCGTTTGTCTCGGAAGATCTCTCCAATTTTAAACGTCCAATTTCGATATTCAGTTTCCACCTCTTCATCGGAGGAGTCGCCCGATGTCTCTGACATTTCGTAATCTCCGTCTACTAGGGGATTGTCAATGTCTCTCACAAAAATTTTCGGATCCTCTTTGATAAACCCATCCGGTTCGCCTTCATATTCTTCTTCTAAGGTATCTTCATTCATGGCTTGAGGATGACTACGCCATTCACTAGCGGTGTTCTCGGGTGGTTGACTAGATCCTTCACCGAAGGGGTTCTGATGTGATTGACCGGATCCTTCACAGAATGGATAATGGCGTGGTTGGCTAGGCCCTTCACCGAAGGGGTGCTCATGTGTATGGACATGGGGTTGAGTTACTCCGGTAATTCCCATCGATGGCATGGTAGAACATAAGTCTTGAGTAAACCAAGTTGTCCATCCACCGGGGAAGATATGACTGAAATCGTTGGTATCCACCACCCTTTCTGAAGTATAGTCTAACCATTGACTACATTGTTGTGACCCATGCATGTATTTTACTGGGTCATCATACGATTCAATCGGAGCATCGTTTAAATCAAATGTTGCTTTCCCTCTGCCATCGTTCACCGCAATATAACCGTCATCGCCTAACGGGACGGTATCGTATATAATTTCATCCTCAAACTTACATGGCTGAAATGAATGAGTCACAAAATCAGTCCCGCCGAGATTTACTTGTTCAGCTTTAATTGGGAAGGATGACGGTTCCTTAATGATGAATACTTTTATGACGTCCACTTCGGATTTATAAAACATAAATAATGTAGCCAAATCATCAGAGTCCAAAATGTTGGCAACCACAGGCGTATTCACTATCTTCATATGAAACTTTGTGGAAACTGTTTCATCCGCCTCCGCAAAACTGACAGCAGACATTCGCCTTATGAATTGTTCATAAGAAATTTCAATTAAAATGTTAATAAGCCTCCGTCGGCCACCTTGATACAAGCCATCATCGTTTACAAGAAGGCCATTATAGTGACAAAGAAGAGGAATCCTCACGTCCGTCATCGTCTGTTTAAGAATGAGAAGGAAGGGTCATAAGACTGATGAAACAAAAGAGAAAAGACGACTATAAATCTTAGTCGATTGCAAATACAATCGTCATCAACTCCATAGAGAATCGATATCGATTGCCAATACAATTGGCATCGACTCCATATAGAATCGATATCGATTGTATACACAATCCATATCGATTGCAAATACAATCGGCATCGACTCTATATAGAGTCGATATCGATTGTATACACAATCGGCATCGACTCTATATGGAGTCGATGCCGATTGTATTTGCAATCGATATTGACTCTATATGGAGTCGATGACGATTGTATTTGCAATCGATATATATTTTTAAAAAAACGTATCGAAGGATACAAAGACTTTTCATATACTACACGAATAGGAGATATGCATCACTAAATAACACTAATAAACTGAAAATGGGGTTAAGTAGGATACCTCGCGTCGCAAGGACAAAGTTCAGGGTCTTTTTGCCACAACGAAGAAATGCAGGGCCTTCTTCTCCCAAGCCTCTGTTTTCTTCTTCGAAATAGCAGATCGGAGCAAATCAGACTAAGTAAGGAGACTGCGTCTAGGGTTTTACACCTCTAACTTTTTTGCAGGATAAAATGAGGAAGAAGAGGATGCTTTGTTGGTTAAAGAAGGTCATAGAAGGGGGTAATTTGGACCTTTTACTCTCCTTAGGGTCGGCTAGGCTTGGAGCTGGTTTGTCTGGGTAAAAGTGAAACTATAGGGCTTCTGACGTAAAAGGCGTACCTGACAGGGCCGGTCAGGTAAATTTCCCTAAGTTGAAAGGTAGTGGGCCCAATATGTACTCTAATAACAATCAATGTACTTAGTTTTAATGGCTGATATTCAAGCCCACCGATCGGATGGTTCACATTGACTTATGAACATGAGTATTTGTATTTGTAGGGCTGCAACAGAGCCGAGCTAGCTTGATAGCTCCGTTCGACTCAACCTAAAAATGAGAGCTTTTGCTCTCTTAAGCTCGGCTCGAGTGCTAGAGGCGCACTAGAGTTGAGCTTTTAAAGCTCGGTTCGGTCCGGCTCGACTTGAATAATAATATATAATACTTTTTTATATATAATACAATAAATTATATAAAATTTTGAGTTTTGATTTTTGATTTTTTTCCCTTTATAATAATGGTTATTTTATAATAAATAAATATGTAATAAATATATAATCCTTAATGTCCTCTGTTGAAGTTTTTTTTTCTCTCTCTCTCTCTCCCTACAACTATTAAAGCTCTTTCTCACTCGTCTCAACGAATAACCACTGACATGGCAATGGACCAATCAATCAACACCTATGCTCTTAATCAATGTTTAACACATTAAATTTAAACACATTTTCCTCCAATCAATCCCTTAAATCCAAAAGGACTAAGAGATTAAAATAACATTAGGAAATAAAATTTATAATAAAACTTATTTAGCTTGAAGTTCAGCTCGGCCCAACTCAAGCTCGATAGAGCCGAGCTAGAGCATAAACTTTCCAGGCTTGAGGGCCTAGAGCCAAGTTCCAGCTCGGCTCATAAACGGTAGAGCCGAGCTAGAGCTGACCCAAGCTCGAGCTCGGCTCGGCTCAGTTGCAACCCTAAGTATTTGGCTATAACATTTTCTAATGAACCACTTATGCCTTGTTTGACAAAACTCATAGAAATGTTTTTATTTTTTTACTTTACATGGGCTTGTAAATAAAAGAACTCATAGGAGGTTTTATTTTTAAAATTTTACAATGGTTTGATTTTATTTTTTTTAGCTGATTGGCTACATTGTGTAAATTATTTTCTTAAGGCACCATTCTTCACACCATATGAACATGTAACCTCAGCTCATCTCGTTGGGCCAAAATGCATTAATCACTTTAAATTAGAATATGAATTTTTATTTTGTCCTAACTTTTTATAAGATGGGTCTTGAGATCATGAGCATACACTCAGATAGTTTTTTATTCTGCGTGATACAAATCCCAAACAATAATTCTAAACTTGTGAGACATACATTAAGCTCAAATAATGAGTCATTTTTTGGAATGGATGCCACATGAAATAAAAAAATCGCTATAACCATGATCTCAAGATGCATCATCTGGAAGATTGGGATAAAAACAATCTCCTTTGTCAGAATCAAAGCAGTTAATGCATATTGGCCGGAGGAGATGGGGCGAGGTTACAATTTTACAGTGCAAATAACTAGTACGATTATGAGGTGAGGTTGCATCTAAACCGGTTGATATAAAGGCCATGATCTACAGATCTACGACGCAAAAGAGTGGTGCAAAACTCAATCTCTATCATATGATTCAATACAATCAACTGTTGAATCGGATAATGGCTTTGGAGTGCATTGAGTCATATGATAAAAATTATGCTTGGTGCCATTTTTTCACTTATGATCTTTAGATCATGGCCTTCAAATTAACTGGCTTAGATGGTTGGGTTACATTTATTAGCGTCGCTGTTTATGGGTATCTCTATTCGCGTTCATGCGTTCTTTGAAAGCGCCCACATCCCAGACCCTCTGAAAACTATTGATTACTTTAGATCAAATGGGGTAATTGTTTTTCGCCCCAATCATCCATAGAATGGATCTTAAGATCATGTAACACCTATCGGACGGTCAGTTTGTGATTCCATGTGTCCCCAGTCCCCAAAATATGGCCCTAAAGTCACGTTTGAGCATGATGTGTGTTATATGATTGAAGAGTTATATTTTGGGAATCAGTGATACATGAAATCAAAAATTGACCGTCAGATTGATGCACCATGAACCCAAGATCTATTTTGTGGAAGATCTTTGTTAAAAAAAATCTCCATTATATGATCCGAAGAAATCAACGATTTTTTCAGGGGTCAAGGATATAGGCGCCTTCAAAGAACGCATGGGCGTAAAGAAAGAAGTATTGACATGTGTGCCACAATAATAAAAAAATTGAGCGTTTGATGATAAGCTCATGGTCTCAAGATCCATTATATGAAAAATTATGGTGAAAAAAAATCTCAATCGGTTGATCCAAAACAATCAAATGATTTTAAGCATGAAATAATCGAGTTGAGAAGAACGAATATCGGGATGCAAGGGTAGCCACCAAAATTTCTTTAAACCTTTAGCCTATGTGGTGGGCGGAAAAAAGTTCCAGCCAAAATTTGGCTGGAATTTTTATGTGAGTTTTTTTTCAAAAAAACTCTAGTTTGTGGGTCCCACTATATTGTCAAACACTTGCAAATTGCTTTTTGTGGGAAATTTCAAATTTTAAAATATTTTTTGCTTATTAACCATCATTTGGTGTTTAAACATCCATCACAAGCCAATTATCCTTTTTTTAAATCGTGTTAGGCAGGTAAGCTTCTTTTTTTTTTTGGAAACTGAAGTGAGGCCGATAAGTTTGACTGCATTAAACATGGGACCCAACCTTAATCAGGTTGACTTAAAAGTCGACCTAATTACATAAAGGTGATGCCTAAGTTGGGAGCCATTAACATCGCGGCTGGTGGTATGGCGCCATGTTAATGCTGCACCGACTTATATTAATTGAGTCCCATCGCAGTTGCAGTCAATTATATTGCATCACATCAAATGCCTACACTTTATCATCAATAAATTTGTTCTCCATTTTTTTTAAAAAAAAAATCAAGTATGTAGTTTGACTTTGTCTAAAACTATGTTACTTAATTCGGTAATTCACCTAACAGGCCTCACTTGGGAGCAACGTGTTAGAAAAACATGGATCTTGGCTCAAATTATCCATCAAAAGAAATATAAATTAGTCTTAATCACTTAGTGCTGAACTTTTCAGTCTTGTTTTTTGTCTAGCCTAAATCCGAGTTTACTTGAAGGCTATGTTGTCAAGATCTTTTACCGTCTCTATCATCTGATTTAACAAAGTAAAAATAATGAACTTTAACTATGTTGAATCAGATAATGGAGAACATGTTTCGTACTAATCGTTGGCACAAAAAATCTTTACATGATGGACTTCAAATTAGATAGCTTAAATGGTGATCTGCTAGGCACAGGTCCCAAACATACAGGTAGGTTAAATTAAATCTATATTTATATAATTTTTATTTATATATTCTTTTGTACTTTACGTTTTCTTTTTTCAACTTTTCCTATGCTGTACTCTTTCCAGCAAGGTAAGAAAATCGGTATTGGGCTTGGGTATCGGTCTATAGAGGATCAATACGTATTTGCCCCATTTAAAAAAAAAAAAAACCTAACATCTTATCTCAAACTGATACATGTATCGGATTGCCGAGATACCGATACGTATCGGTATCGGCCAATTTTTATACCATGCTTTCCGTTACCCATCCTTTTTTTTCGCACTACCCATTTTTTGTCACTTTGAAAAGCTTTCCGGTTCCCATCCTTTTTTTTCGCACTTCCCATTTTGTCACTTTGTTTTCAAATTTCTCCCTTACCAATTTATTCCCGTGCTCTGTATTGGTGACCATATGATGGAATTGTAAATATCTATCATGTTTTGTTCAAATATGTTCATTTTAATATTTGTCATTCTTTTTATGCGTAACTGTTAATAAATTTTTTTTTTTTTTTTAATTGTTAATATTGAAGCTCATCAATTGAATGATTTACAATTTATTTTTTTTATAAATTTAATTTTTTAATTGAAATATGTTCTAATGATAGACAATCACTTTGACTATTTAAATTATTGACCACGTGTCACATGACATTACAACGAAGTTCATTTTATTGGTGTAAGATTATTTAAACACTACTTTTTGGTTGACCTTGTCTATCGGAGAGACACAAGCCATCTCACTTATTGACACTCAAATCCGTCTCGGATTTCCAACCTTTAAAACCATGGCTGCCTGTCGATCTACTTTTTTAATTCCTGGCACAATGTGTAGAAATGAATTCGGATCTACCGATAAACCAATCACGCAGTCCCTAGGGCGGTATAAGCGATTTAGATGGTATCTTTCAGATAACATATATTAAACTTAATTAGTTTCAAAATGTAGCCTTAGATTCCAAGATAATGTATTTTTTTAATTTAATCTAATCAGTCACATTAGATGCCACTTTTAGCCGAACCACATGCTTATACAGCAAATAATAATAATAATAATGGCCACCTTTATAATTAGGGCTTAAAATATTTTATACATGGAACAATGTGCCGAAAACCGAATCACAAAATTAGGCGCCACCCTATGAAAAATTTGGGCATCCATCTCTACAGAGGGGCCCACCAGGTTATAAATATCCGATATGGGAATAGTCTTGAGAACGCCCCTCCACTGATTCGGACTAAGTCAAATTATGTGGACAATTGAAAACTCACGAAATTTGGGTATCCATTTCAAAATCAATTAACTAATAGTAAATGAGCCATGTAAGGTTGTCACTAGGCCCATCAACTAGCCTAGCCCAGCCCTAAAATCCTAGGTCTACAGCTTAAAAATGGGGTAAGAGGCCAGGGATAGGGCCTTGAAATCAAAAGCCTGCTATCCATCGAGCCGGGTAACGGCTTAACAAGTTAAAGCCCAGCCCGGCCCGGCCCATGCATCACTTTTAGTTGTATATTAAATTTATTTATATAAGTGTATAAATATATTATACTATTTATAATTGAATTATCAAAATAGCACTCCAAATTACTGCTAGATTTATCAAGCAGCTAGTTGTAACGATATTCTAGTAATTTAAATATTCATAAAGAGAGGTGTTAGGATTTTATTTTTGCACATTCAAAATATTTTTCTCTAGCATTTATAAAATAATAAAAAATCTGAAATTTAGATAAAATATTAATAGCTAATGAAGTTCGAATTCCGACCTAAGCTTGCCCCAACCCGCCTACGTTAGCATTAAAGTTGGACATATCAAAGCCCACCTAAGTTAGAGTCAGGGCAAGGCCTAGCCTTGGCCTATAGGGCCGGGTTAGACTTTAGGGAGGCTCAAGCCTAACCCGGCCGTTGACAACCCTAGAGCCAGATCATATAAGACGAGATACAAGGTTATAAATACTTGATGTGGGACTAAATTTCAATACCTTGAGGCCCACACAAGCCACCACCATCGAGCACTAAGATAAAATTATTAAAATTTCAATTTTTGAGAAAATATTGCGTGATAATTAGCATCACTAAAGTTGGCCATGCTTGTTGCAATCTGGACCATTGAATTGTTAGGCAACCTCTTAGATGGAGGGTAGCTAGAAAAATGTAATCATACGATGGTCGTAGTTGTTCGATCAAGTACTTGCTTTTATGTGGTTTTTGAAGTAATGAGAAAAGAAGGCAGATCAGACGGCTAAGATCAGCCTACAAGGGTGATTTCAAGTAATAACTCTCTAGATCAAACAATCTTGATCGATTTGCACTCCAATATTCAGGTATCAATGGGTTATCTCATCCAAGGTATCAAATCGGGTGTCCATATGGGGTATCGGTTTACTGACGTCCACTATGAATCACCAAAGCGTATCAATATCGGTAGATACGCCGATACGATAATTTTTTATTTTTTGAAAAAAATCTATTTTTTTTTTTAAAGCTTATAGTCTTAAAAATATCATATAATAGACCTTTATTAAAATAAAGAAATAAAGAAATTTAATTTTGGTACGTATCGGCAGATACTTGAACCGTTTAAGCCGAAACCCAATACGTATCGACCGATATTGTGCAGTTTTGACCGATACTGGTATCGGGATGGTTTTGGTATCAATTAGCCAAATATCGATATGTACGTATTGATATTGGCCGATACATACCTTGTCACTTTGTGGTACGTAAATTAATATTTGTGCATCTCTAAGGATTTGACCAAGAATATTGACCACCCAAATTCTGAAACCGCTCATGTGTGCACCTCCAAAATCATTGATTGTTTCGAATCAGATGATGGAAATTATGTTTCACCCAGATCATCCACTCAATGGATTTTAAGATCATGTTTCACCTATTAGATAGTCAATTTTTTATTACACATGTCATAATTCCTCAAATATGACCCTAAAATCACGCTTTAGTGTGATATGTGCTATAGGATTCAAGAGGCATTTTTTTGAGATTTAGGACATGTGGAATAAAATAATAACCATCCGATAAGTGAAACATGATCTCAAGACCCATTGTGTAAAATATCGAGGTAAAAAATGATCTTCATCATCATCTGATTGAAAATAATCAATTATTTTTAATGAGTTTCCAACGCGAGCACTTTCATAGAATGCGTGAGCATTAACAGACGTAACTTTGACCGATTTGACGTAAAAAAGGGTTTGCGCACTATACAACTCATGGCGCACAGGTGGGTACCTACTAGAGAGTCCTCTATTTGAACCTATCTATAATCGGAGGAAAAAAATCGCATTTAAAACACATGCTTTAGTAAACTTATAAAAAAGCATTCTTTATATAATTAAAATGCTTATTAAAAAAAATATATATATATATATAGATAAAAATGTATTTTACACATTATATATATATATATATATATATAATATTTTAACCCAAAAAAATTTTAATTAAATATATTTTGCATTTTTAATTTTAATATTTTAATTTTTCTATTTTCCTTATTTTCCTTGCTTTCTATTTTTTTTTGTTTTAGTCATTGTGGCTAGGGGTAGGGGTGTTATCGGGTTGGTTCGGGTCAGTTTTGGGGCAAAATCGAAACTGAACCGATAACTATCAATTTTTATTTTATAAAATCGAAACTGAACCGATAAGGTTCAAAATCGAAATCGAACCGATAGTTATCAGTTCGGTTGGTTTTCGATTTCTAAACTTAAATTATTTATTTATTTTTATTAGAAAGTCATTGTCAATTCATAAGGGTCAGACTATTGAAGACTCTGTAGGTTGTTACCTATATCTCTAATTCACTATTAATCATCCAAAAGTAGGTGATTGATCAAATGATTAAGAATATTTTTCATAAATTAATGTACCAATCGGACAATCCAAATCGATGGACATTTTCTATATAATTTTATTTTAAATAAAAAATGACAAATATATGAAAATAATTCAAAAAATCAAAATCCCAAAACCCAAATCAACACAAATACAAACTACAAAGGAAGTCCTAAGAAAACCTAAAATCACACATTCAAATACACTATATAGAAATCACAATTAAACAAAATGGGGTCTTAAAATCTTATAAATACACATCTTTTATTCCCATTACCACTCCCCAAAGCCTTTAACTTAAATTATTCTTCCAACAAGAAAAAAGCACATGAGAATATAAGATTTCAAAGGGGAAAAACAGACTTCTTTGTTTGCAACCTAAGTTTTATATGCACTATGCACTTATGCAGCCGTATAGCACCACTATCGATTTCTTATCGGTTCGATTTCGACTTTTTAATGTTAAAACCGAAATTGAACCGATAACTATCGATTTCTATTTTTCAAAATCGAAACCGAACTGATATGTCCCAAAACCGAACCTAAACGAAAATTTGGGTCGATTTTGATTGGTTTGGGTCGGTTTCTGCACAGCCCTAGCTAGGGGTGTATTCGGTTCGATTTGATCGTTTTTGGACCAAAATCACAAACCAAATCACTTCTAATCGGTTTCTAAATGTTCCAACCAAATCAAACTGTCCAACTGTTGAACCAAACCAACCCGATTCTATTTGGTTTCGGTTTGGTTCGGACGGTTTCGATTTTCCTATAAGTTCTACTTGCACATCAAAATTTTCCCAATTTCTCAATATGCTTTACGCTCTTACTATTTTCATTTTTTTTCAGAGTCATTTTACTTTTATAATTTATTCACCCCTCTCAAAATAGATAACAAAAATAAATACATCACATTTACTTTAACTAATCAAAGTTTGGATAAAGAAAAAGACCCGAAGATATTAATAGATATATAAGTTGACTATATATATATATATATATATATATATATATATATATATACATATATTAAAAAAATTTACTTATAATCACTTCGGTTTGGTTAGTTTCAATTTGGGAAGGCCAGGAATTAAAATCAAATCGAACTTTTCGATTTTTCTTTTTGCCAAATCAAACCCAAACTGATACTCGTCAAAATCGGACCAAAATCGACGGTTCAATCCGATTTCATCAGTTTGGTAGGTTCAGCCCAAAAGTTGCACGGCCCTACTCGTGGCTATGAACCTATAAACTATGATAAATGGTAACATAAATGTCATATCAGCATTTAACCCCTTTAAACTGTTGATGGTTTACCTTGTATTCTCCAATTCTTATCAAGAGATAATGGCTCCTAAGTAACATTTAAATATAAAATAGTTTTAAAATGTTCTTACACCATTAATGTTAGACTTTTCATCTCACACCATTGTTGTAATCAAAGGATAATGGTTCCTAACCAATGTTTAAAAATTAAATGGTGTTTAATTGATCGTATGCCATTAATATATATTAGACTTTTCATCTCACACCAATAAAGTGTGATTTATCATTATGCCATGTGGCACACTTCTATGATCAATCTAAATTATCTAAGTGGCAATCTATTATTGGAATATGTCTCTGCCCAATAAAACATATTGATAAATAGATATCAACCATCCGATTGATGAACTTTAATATCAACCATTAAAACTTAAAACAATCGTTGATATTATAGTCCATAGATCAAATAGTTTAAATCTATCTAAAACACTATTTTTGAACATGTTGCACTTTATTTTATTATCTATCACTTTCACAATTCAAATTATCCACATCTTATACCATTGATGGTTTAAAATCATTTAAACACTACATGAAAGCCAGTCCCTTTAATCAAACTTGTGGAGATACGTATTTTACTAATCAACTGGTTAGAAGCTTCAATAGGCCTGATTGGGCCTGATGCTTCCAACTTGGAGGTTGGGTCAAGTCAACTTCGTATTCCCGTACCGCACGCCATAGTTATCAAGTCGGAATTTTGGAAAAAATGGGTAAAGCAATAAAATGAAAAAAAAAAAAAAGTAAAAAAAATTGGTAAAATTCAGAAAAAATGGGAAGCAATTGGAAAAAGTAATGAAAATATTTAAAATATTAATAAATAAATAATTTTTTTGACAAAAAGTGAGAAAATTTTTGGAAATAATTAGTTAAATTCTATTTTAAATGTAAAAATTGTAGTTTTTTTAAATACAAGTATTTTTAAAAAAATACGCATTTTAAACATGTTTTCGATGGTTTATGAAAAAATTGCGTTTTAAACGAGTTAAAAAAAAGAAAATCGGAGATTTTGATAACTATGTGGCACACAAGAGAGAGAAAGAGAGTGAGTGTGTGTGACGAGTCAGATGATCCCATATTGACCAAGTTGGGGTTCAGGAATAAATCAGTTTGCAAAAACTCTGAAAAAACCCAGCAAACTTCGTCAAATTCAGAAAAAGGGTAAAAAATAAAATATAAGGAAGAAAATTTATAAAATATATTAGTTAAAAACTTATAAATAAATAAAAATGAAAAAACAAATTCTTTTTACCTAAATCCTAAAAAGGTCGGAAAATTTGTTTATAATTCACGAAATTCACGATTTATTAAATAACATTCGTTTTTTTATAAAAGTCAGGAATAATTCTAAGTTTATCTGTTTTTTTTCTAAATTCGAGAATTATTTGGACTTTGTCACAAAGTCGGTGAATTTGTCACTGTCGATGATCCAACCCATTTTTTCACATTGGGTTGGGCACGTAACATTGATCCCTTGGATCGGATTGAGTGAACCCAAATGGTCTGGTTGGGGCGGATTGGGTGAAGAGGCCAAAAGATTGCGCCGGTTTAAATTTTGAGACAACCCTACTTGAGTTTTGCATGACAAAACTGCATATTTTATCCCAACATCTTGCTATTGCAAGTAATGTATCAAATATCGGCCGATATCGATACATATTAGTATCCAACTCGGTATCGATACAGGTATTGGCCGATATATATCGGGTATTGGCCGATACCTATATATATATATAAATAAGCCGATACATATCGGTATCGGCGAAAATATATTGGCCGATTCGTTGTATGGACCGATACCGAGATTTTGTCACCTTGATTGCAAGCATAGTCACCAAGTCCATCTTTGGAAATAATAGGGCAAGGTTAAAATTGGTTAAAATTCGAAAAAATCTGGCAAGATTGGTGTCACGTGCCAATTACTCTTCACGTGGCTTACACACTTGCCACAAATTATGTTTTGATTATATCCACTAGAAGAATGAGATCGACCATTATTTTTTTTTATTTTTTTTTTGAGAAGAAAGAATGAGATTGACCATCTCGAAAGTTCATGTTGAATTTTTAATAAAATATTCTTTTAAAAGTGCATGGCGACGTAAAGGTAACGCCTGAGGTTGCAGGATTAATATATAAAGTTTCCTCACAGAATTAGTATATACAACTGAAGATTCGGTATCCACAACCAAAGTTTTCATACAAACTGTCTTAAAAAAGAAGATAGAGATCGCTTTTCAGTCCAGTCATCTACACAATTGATCATAGCTCATCTATTAGACGGTCCGATATTGATTCTGACAAACATTCAGCTTGCGAACCCCTTCTTGTTGTATGCCCATGAAGATGTGTGTCACGTGTAATCAACATGTGTGATCATCTATTTTAAAGATCAATTGTTTTAAGAACAAGGGTGAAACGTTGGCTGCAGGCGCTAAATATTTAAAGACCAATTGTTTTAAGGCAGTCAATAGCTTACAAGGGTGAAATGTTAGTTGCAGAGACTGAATATTTAATTGCAAATATTGGGTAATTAATGATGTCAATCTGAGCGTTCAACAATCGAACATGTTCAACACTGGAAATTATCCCATCTTTCTGTCTTTATGGCTCCGTGTGAAACAGCAAACCAATAAAGTGGGTTGCCTCATCTTCTAGGGCATGGGGGTCAACATCCTCGTACTCCATTCTTTAGCAACGTCTGAAATTATCAAAATGGACTCCCAAGGGTTTACAAATTGATTACAAATTGCTTATTATAAAGAATTTTTTACATCTACTTTTAGAAGTTTTCTCTGTAAACTATGGAGAGAGAAAAGAGAGAGGAAGAGATTAATGGAGGCTTACAAACTATAGAGAGAAAAGGATCATGCCTCTACCTCGTGCGTGTAATGTCCGGGTGGGGATGTTGCATGTGCCCGGAGATTTAGTCTGGCCGCTTCTGCAAGAGGTTACCCTGTCACCGAAAAGTAGATACCGTCATCGAAAAACTATAGAGGGAAAGTGTGAAGACTCAAACCCACATGCCACAATATTGTTCGGTTCTAGCCTGGTCCTTGCCCCGATTTTATTTTTGGCATGGGCTTAAGTCCCTATCCAAAACGCGTCATGACATGTAGCATCTGTAATTGTATATAGTCCAGGGGTAGGACTTTTCCCTATCCGATTGAGACTATTACAATCCCCCCACCTTATAAAAGAGCCGTGCCACAATATTGTCTGATGTGGGACTATTACAGAAAGAGAGATTGATTAATATATTTTTTTTGTTCTAAATAATTAGTCGATGTGGCTAATTGTTTGAGGATGTGGTGTAACTTATTGATCATGAGCCATGTCGCATGATGATCTAGTACTCAAAGTGTAGTGTGATGATCTAGTACTCAGTGCAGTGTGAAAGTTTTCACACTACACTCAAATGTCGTGTTCCTTGAGTCTATATATATATATATATATATATATATATATATATATATATGAGAATTGACGGTACAAAAAATTAGATTATTAGCGATAGTTTTTTTAACAAAAAATTGTTGCTATTAGTCCTGTCGATATCAAAAATTGCTGCTATTAATTTTATCGCTACCAAAAATTGTCTTAACAGTAAGTGTCACCTCACCTTATTTTTATAGTGTGGGAAGATGAGCTCGAAGTTCAAACTATCCATGGTGATTGTGAGTTTGGACCCTAGATCAAGCTTCTGATTGTGGGTGGCTTACATCCTCTACAATTCAGCCTAACGCCGTCTATCATCTATCGTAGACACTTTTAGAAAAAAATAAATTTGAAGACTTTCTGGGCCTTTGAATCTCATGTCAAAGATTTGGATTCCAATCCAAACATGGGCTATTGAAAATTTACGCTTTTGACTTAAAATTATAGACGGGAAAAAATACATTTTTTTATTATGAAGATAGTCGTTGATGCACTTTGAGAATATTGACGTGACACCAAGTCCCCAAGGTTGGCTTTTAACCTATACGAAGCTTGTTTTCAAGAGAATTAATCTTACAAAACTCTTGAACAGGAAGAAGATTAAAAAACTTACATTTTCCCATAAAAGTCCTCTTAATATGGTTTATTAACATTTTAGAATAATTTTTTAAGGATAGCTTTTGTGCACCTATCGAATTTTTAAGGGGACCAACACTGAAAATAATGAAATGGTTTGAATCAAATGAATATATTGTTTTTTTGTCTCAATCTTCCACCAATAAATCTTGAGACAACGATCCGACCTTTTGAAAAGAATTTGAAAATGAGCGTCTAATCGAGTCTAGTTTTTTGCCCGTAAAGGAGTGTAGCATATCCAGGAGATATATTAGTTACATGCAGGACTGGGCTGGGTTTGTGTCAGCCTTAAACGATTTGATTGTGATCGACCACATGGAATTAGCTCATATTCGGTCCGATTATTAATCGGCTCATGCCAGGCCAAATCATTTATGAATCGGAAACCTTACCTTATGTCTGGTCCATGGTGGGTCAGGTAAGTCCTGCTCTGGGTTATATATATATATATATATATATATATATATATATATATATATATATATATAGGCCCGAGGATATGGGTTGGAATGCATGATAGATCTATGCATTTCAATCAGGTGGGGCTCATGTAAAAACTATCAAGAAGATCGGGTGAGACGCAAACTTGTCCATCCATGATCAGAAGTCGGTAACAAAATTAATGTGGTCAAAAAGGTAAAAAATCTAGTGCACCAAAATATGTGGGCCGGTACCCAAACTTTGATCATGATTTTAACCACTTAAAAGTTTTTTAAATTTTTATTTATTTTTAGATTACATGCAATATGACACTTGATCCGAAAATGGGTGTTGTTTTGTGATCACCTATCACGTGATACGTGATCTAGAATTAGAATGCATAGATTCATTCATGCATTCCAACCCATATGCCATTTCCTATATATGAAAAATTTTCAGAGTTGACTCTATCAAATTCATCTTTGGCAACAAAGACCCCTCTAGTTTCACCTTTTACCTAATTGACCAGCCTCAAGCCGATAGCATCTGGAGAATATAGACTGTTGAAAGAGGGAAATTTTTTTTTACAACAGCAGTGAATAATTTGATTTTGAACTTACAGATCTAGTAGAATGACGATTGCGAATTGGAGTGTCACCGCCTTCCAAACCACTCGCCTTTGCTCTCCCTCGCACGAAAATAAAAATAATAATAACAGAAAAATTTGCATTTTCAGACCTATAAGTTTGCTTATTTGCAGAAACGATCCTATAGTTTGAAGCTTTGCATAATAGGGAAGCTCCAAGCCAAGCCATTTCCACGTCAGCACTGTTTTTCATTATATATATATATATATATATATATATATATATATATATATATATATATATATATATATATATGTGTGTGTGTGTGTGTGTGTGTGTGTTTATTTTTCATTTTTTTTATCGTGCGTTAGAAGATAACGTGCACTATTTTCTACCTTATAAAAGTGGTCGCGGGCTAACCGCTATTTTAAGATAGTGGTCGTATTTGAATGTACCTTATTTGATAATTATCACACATCAATTATCTCAACCAATTGTAATTATTTAAACCAATCGTTATCTAAATCAATTGTAACATATGTTAAAATTCTAAAATACGGAAAAAAATAAAAAAAAAAGATTAAAGAGAGAAGAAGAAGATAAAAATATATCATAAGCAAAAACGGCGGCTATCTTGCCGCTATATTAAGATAGCGTAATACGCTATCTTAAGCTAGCAGTACATTATCTTAAGTTAGCGGTTGTATTAGAGTGTACTTTATTTGATAACTACCACAGACTAGTTATCTATTTGAGTGTACCTTATTTGATAACTATCACACATCAGTTATCTCAACCAATTGTACACATCGCTATCAAATAAGATAGCGATGTGTGATAGTTAGCGGTCGTGTGTGATAATTATTAAATAAGGTACACTCTAATACGACCGCTATCCTATTTTGATTTTAAACATTTTTTAGAGCTTTTTAAATTATATAAAGTTTAAATATATAGAGGATTTTGAAAGTTAAGGGTTTTTTAGACATTTCAAATGTCGGTACTGACGTGAAAACGACTTGACTTAGAGCGGGCTTATTCTGCAAAGTTTCAAACTATAAGACTGTTTATGCAAATAAAAAAATTCATAAGGCCAAAAATACAAATTTCTCAAAAATAAAAAGTGAAAGCAAGCAAGCGATTTGATAGCTTTTAACAGCTATTTATTACCTTAGGGGCATTTTCAGCATGTATGTGGGGTCGGCTCGGTTTGGTGCTGATAGGTTTAGTGAAAAGTGAATTTGACAAGGTCTTTGCTGCGAAAGATGAATTTGACAAGGTCAATTTTAAATTTTATATATATATATATATATATATATATATATATATATATATATATATATATAGTTATATACCCCTATATTTATCGTGTTTAGGAAAGAAACGAGGGGTGTTTTGGGAGAGTTGGGTCATTCCAACAAAGTGTTCATTAGGTTCCATGACTTTGTAAAAGGCTCTTTTGACTTACTAAAAGTCTCTTTAAACTTACATCTTAGGCAACCCTTGTTTTCCATTAAGCACACAAGTGTTGGTCAAATAACCTAAAAAGCATAAAATTATTATGATTATCGAGCTGCTTATAGCCATGAGACTCAATCATGAGATTGGGTGTCATGATTGAGTATCACGTGGATGTAAATTAGTATGGTATGCGGTAAGCTACATATGTTGTTTGACTCTAACTTGGAGATTGAAATTGTAGTTTGACTCTAACTTGGAGGTTGACTCAAATTATATGGTGAAACTTAGAGTAAGGTGGGGAATTATTGTTTGACTATAACTTAGCGAGTTTGAATTGTAGTTGAACTTTAACTTTGAGAGTTTGAATTATAGTTGAACTCTAACTTAGAAGTTGACTCTAACTTGGAGGTTGAATTGTAGTTTGCCTCTAACTTGTGATGGCGCAGTTACATTCAGACTTTATATAAAATTAGTTTCTCTTAGATTAGAAGTAGGATTTATGTCTTCTATATAAAAGGAAAACTCCTGACCAAATTATATAATAGAGTTAAGATATAAAGCTTTGAAAAACCTATCTAGGGTTTTGAGGAGAGCTTTGATGGAGCTTGAGTGTTTTTGTATTCTTGTGTGATCATCAATATAGCGGATTATCACTGAGGCGTGTAGTATGATTCGGTTATGTCTAGCGAAGGAGATTACGTATATGTGATGCATGCGAGAGAACTCGACGGTCTTGCTATGGGCTAAATTTGAGAGTCTTTGCATGACGAAATCTCTAGCGAATCGTCAGTATATCAAGAAGCAACTGTACATGTTGCAGGTTTGAGCGCCCTTGGGGTGCTGGTGGCAGCGGTAATATGAGAATAACGATTATTGAAAGAAAGAGTAAATGGTCAAACTTAGAGTCAGGTGAAGAATTATTGTTTGGCTCTAACCTAGAGATTGAATTGTAGTTTGATTCTAACTTGGAGGTTGACTCAAACTACATGGTGAAGCTTAGAGCCAGGGGGAGAATTGTTGTTTGGCTCTAACTTGGAGAGTTTGAATAGTAGTTGGACTTTACCTTAGAGAGTTTGAATTGGAGTTGAACTCTAACTTGGAAGTTGGCTCTAACCTGGAGGTTGAATTGCAGTTTGACTCTAACTTGTGATGGCCCAGTTACATTCAGACTCTATATAAGACTATTTTCTCTTAGATCAGAAGTAAAATTTATATCTTCTATATAAGGAAAAACTCTTGGCCAAATTATAGAATAGAGTTGAGATGTAAAGCTTGAGATGTAAAGCTTTAGAAAACCTATTTAGGATTTTGAGGAGAGCTTTTGTGAGGGTTGAGTGTTCTTGCATTCTTATGTGATCATCAATATAGTAGATTATCGTTGTATCATAGCCTTTTAATTCCTTTTAATATAGAGAGAAAAAAGGGTGTCATGGAGGTAAGAAATTCGGTTTGTGGTGGAGGGAGGAGTATACCCGTTAAACTCAGATTCATAGAATTTCTGGGCAGTTTTCTCAGAAATTGAATTTGGTACGACACTCAGATTTTCTCAGAAATGGTGTGGGGCCCACCTTACTTCTCGAACGACATATTTACTCAGAAAGTTTTGAAAATAGATACTTTCGGAGGTTAAAACTCGGAATTGGAGCTTATCCCGTTATTCGAATGGGGCTTGAGTGTTTATTTCTAATCATAAATAAATAGACAAAGAAAGCCTACAAGGCAGTCCCCAAATAGCTAGGGAAAGGTAATGACAGTTATAGCATATGCCGTCTAAATAAAAAGGAACATTTACCAAAGAGGGCACACTCTCTTAGCTATTGATAGGGTGAGGCATTTTGCACAAAATTAATTATCATTCAGGGCTTTGGTACCTTAGGTGGTAATTAATTGTGTTTACCTAGGTTAATTTGTAGCTAAGCGGGTAAAATCACCTACGTTGGTACCTTAGGTGGTAATTAAAATTACCTAGGTTGGTATCCTTATATGAGGGAATGGATGTCCAATTTTATAATTATTTTATGAGCATCCTCTGATTATCAATAGTTGGAAGTATATGCTCCAATTTTGATAATCATTCTTTTTAGAAATTTAGGGCTTTGGTGTTTTGTAGTTGATTTGAGATTGGAAGCTATTACTTGCACTCAAAAAATTAAATTGGGCCCTTGCACTGAATTTAAAAGCAAGAATTGCAAGTTAAGCAACCTCTGTTATGTGAAAACATCATCTAAACTGTTTGACTTGAAAGGCCATGATTTAAAGATATTAAGTATAAAAAATTAGCATGAAATATAATCTTTATCATGTGATTAAATATTCAAAGGCTATTATCAAATTCAAAGTTGACTACAATCTTATGTAAATATCATGTTTTAATCCAATCTTATGTACTAAAGATCTATAAATCATGAACTTCAAATCAGATGGCTAAGATTGCGTTTTCACATATCACATGTCTATAAAATGCCAAGTATTTCTTTAAATTTGGTGCAAAAATAAGCTTTTCGTGTGCAAGTAACGGCTCTTTAATGGCTCCCTTTGAGATTTGACGAAAAATTGTTTATTTGCATTAACCTTTTGAGCCGCTCATCCAAGGCAAAGTGACAAATTTCGGCGAAATTTCGCGAAATGGGGGTCAAACGAAGATTTCAGGAAAATTTCGTTTTTCGGTATTTTCTGTAAAAAAATTTTTAAAAAAATATTAAATATATATTTTTTTATATTTTTAATCCCGAAATTTTTTCGAAAGGTATCGAAAGTAATCCGAAATGTACCAAAAGGACCCCCACCGAAAAATTCCCGAAAACGAAATTTGTCACTATGATTCAAGGCCTTTTTTTTTTTTTACAATTTTTATATTGTAAACTAATTATTTATTTATTGTCAGCTGCGTAACGTTTTTTCTTTTGTTTTGATAAAGGGTAAGTAATTCATTAAAACTCAAACATCAATACATCATAAAGTTGTGGTAGAACCAAGGTATTAAAATCGGTATCAGTTTTCTCGTGGCCAATACGAATCAACCGATGCCAATACATATCAGTCGATTTTGAAAAAAAAAAAAAAAAAAACAAGATATCTCAGTTGAAACCGAGACGTATCGGGCCAATACCTAATACGAGATACCAATACGTATTGGTTTGGGCTGATTTTTGATACCTTGGGTTTGAACATCCTCCATCCACACTTCAAAACAACCTACAACTAAACCAATTTTAGACAAAAAATCAGTCGCCCTATTGTTAGATCTTTTAACAAGAGGAAGAATCAAAGAGCATGAGTCTCTCTCTAATATCATCAAATAAAAAAGATAGATCCTAAGCGTTTAAGACATCCACAGAGGTTGCCTTATAAACCCGAGATGAATCGTCTTCAAAAACAATTTTCCAAATATCGTATTAAGAATTCAATCCACACTAACGAACTTCCGATCGCGATGAATGCAAAAAAATAAGGTGTAAAAGAATAATCACAAACAACACAAAGATTTACGTGGTTTACCCAATCGAGGGCTACGCCCACAGGAGTATAAACACTATTTATGAACGTTTATAACGCATACACTCGATCTCTTCTCTCTAGTACACTCTCAAACAAGATCAAACACTATCTTCCACTGCAAAACCGTTGTAAAACCCAAGGACGGTGTCCTTTAAAAACAGAGAAGAGATCGGCCAAAATATAGTAACGATTTCGGCACAAGAAAGGCTTCAATCGGATCTTCAATGCCCAAGCAATTCTTCAATACCTTGCCTATCAAAGTATTCACTCAAGTCTTTTTTCTCTCTTGAAAAATTCTCTCCAAAAGCTTCTCAAAAGCCCTCTAATTCATCCATGAGCTTTCCCTTATATAGAAGTCCCGAGTCCTACTTCTAACTCAAGAGAAACTGCCCAAAAATGAAATTTGCACGTAACTTAGACGTCACGAGACGTCGCGAGTCGCTCGAGCGAGAATCAAAGTCGCTCAAGTGACTTACACCCGAAACTTTTACCTTTAAACCATGCCCCGGTCACTTGAGCGAGAACCAAAATCGCTCGAGTGACTTCTACTCGAGAAAAATACTCTAGTTTCGTGCTCACCTCGCTCCAGCGGATTTGGTTCCTGCTCGTGCAACCTGCGTTGGGGTTAAACCTGTAATAACAATCTGCACTTAGGTTTCATCCTTAACCACGTCACCTCCCCAACGGGTATCAACATCTTCAACAAGTGTTATCAAGTTTAGGCAATGCCTAAACTTATTCTGTGTAATTGCTTAGTCAACATGTTCGTTGTATTTTCTTTCGTATCGATTTTTTCAATTGATATTTCTTCATCTTCTATCATATCTCTGATAAAATGATATCAGACATCTATATGCTTTGTTCTAGCATGAAAGACCTGATGGAATCTAAATGGATCTGACGATCCGACCATCCAATATTAAGCCTAAAGATCTAGGCGCACGATCAATCAAAAACAATAAATTTATAACCTATAAATATGAGCACCTTGAGCGTTAGCCATCGATGGTTGGTTGCCGATCTTCAACGATCTTCTCGCGTTCAATGTCTCCTAGCACAATGGGGATGCTCTCGCCAATAGGGAGGGTTGAATTCTGTCGAGCTATCGTTGGGACCAGGCACCCCTTATATTTATAGCCAAAGAGTCCTATCCCATTAAGGACTGAAATTGCTAATTGTAGTGTGATTAGAAATCACAATCATACCTTAACTGAAAGACTCAACAATCAGTTGCCTATTCTCTTCAAACTCACCAGAATAGCAATTGTACATCTCAAGGTTGATCTTATACCATTCACCGGTCAACGGGTTTGACCATAGTGATGGCCACCAAAATAGGAACTTCTAATTCCCACTTGGCCAAACTATGTCAATAAACTCCGATTACCCAATGTTAGCTAACTTTCTTTGAATGGTAAGTCACAATCAATCACAATCAAAGTCTTTATTATCAGTCCGGTCCAGTGAGAATTTCAACACAGAATCAATGTAGTCAATATATCATATCATCGATATATGACCGCTCATTAGTTACTGTATTGGAAGTCATCACCGACATGGATTCCAACTAGTATGATTTCACATAGATTGCAAGTTTACAAACTGAATGGTGATTACATGTAAACTTAATCTAATATTGGTCCTACTTTATTGCCATCTACTGGCACCATATGTTCCAAGGATTTATTTGCATAAGAATGGAAAAGCAAATAAATAAGTTTTATTTCTGAATCAATTAAATAAATGTATTCACTCGCATATATCCACTCTCAAAAGCTATCAAAATTATCCGTTAACCCCATGCGCGCAACATGCTCCAAAAAGAGCGTGAGAGATAAACCTTTTGTGAGAGGGTTAGCCAACATGAGTGTCGTACTTATCTTTTCAACAGAGACAATTTGATTCTGAACTTTTTCCCTTACAACAAGATATTTTATATCAATATATTTGGAACCCCCACTAATCTTGTTGTTTATTAGAGATAGCAATCGCAGCGGAATTGTCACAAAAGATTCTCAGTGGCTTTGAAATAGTATCAACAACTCGAAGCCCTGAGATAAAATTCCTCAACTATATCGCCTCACATGTTGCCTCAAAACATGCAACGAATTCTGCTTTCATAGTGGACGAAGTAGTCACCTGGGACTCTGAAGTAGACTAAATTTATCACCCTTAATGACAGGGGCAACAGTAGTAGAACAATTGTGCATTGTAAATCTTTTAAGAACTTTATCAATATAAGCTCTTTGAGACAATCCCAATATGCCACGGGCTCTATCTTGATGAATCTCAATTCCTATCACGTAGGAAGCTTCACCAAGATCTTTCATATCAAAACTCTTTGATAAAAAGTTCTTTGTCTCATATAACATGCCTAAATTGCTACTCGCAAGTAAGATATCATCAACTTATAAAACAAGGATGATAAACTTACTCCCACTGATTTTAAGATATATGCATTGATCCACAATATTTTCTTTAAAACCAAAATTTGAAATGACTTCGTGAAATTTTAAGTACCATTATTGAGATGTCTGCTTTAAACCATATAGAGACCTTTTGAGTCTACAAACTAAATGACTCTCCCGCTCAACCTGAAAACCTTCAGGTTGTGTCATAAAAATATCTTCATGCAAGCCGCCATTCAGAAAAATAGTTTTAACATCCATTTGATGCAATTCTAAGTCAAAATGAGCTACTAATGCCATGACTATCCGAAAGGATTCCTTTCTAGAGACAGGAGAAAATGTCTCTTTATAGTCTATTCCCTCTTTTGAGTGAAACCTTTAGCGACTAACCTGACCTTGTATCTTTCTATAATACCTTTGGAGTCTTGCGTGGTTTTAAATACCCATTTACAGCCTACAGGCTTAACTCCATTAGGTAACTCACAAAGATCCCAGACTGAGTTATGTTTCATTGATTCCAACTCATCTTTCATGGCTTCGAGCCATTGAGTGGATTTGTCGCTCTTCATGGCTTGGCTAAAGGAAACAGGATATGATTCCTTTCCAAAATCAAACTCACTCTCATTTAGGTAAACTATATAGTCATCAGAAATGGCAGGCTTCTTTGCTCTCTCTGATCTACGCAATGGTAGATCATTGGCAGTCGCCATGGGAGCAAGAGCCTCCTCAATGTGGGGTGTGCCAATAGGTATAGCCACAGGTGCATCAACACTGGCTTGAATAACTGGTGTTGGTGTCACTTTTTTTTGGATAAAAGGGATAGGAATTATAACCCGATTCTCCTCAAAAGTGATTTTCCTAAGCTCTATACTCCCACTGATCTCACGATCCTCAAAGAATTTTGCATGTCTAGTCTCAACAATCCGGGTACTATGAGTGGGGCAATAAAATCAGAGCCTTTGATCTATCGTGGTAACCAATGAAATGACAACTTATAGTTTTAGGGTCCAATTTTCCTAATTGTGGTTGTACACCTTTCTGTCTGTAAATTTCCCCAAATGTGTAAACATAGCTCATAAGGAGTTTTGGAAGCGCCTTACTAGGAACTTCGATTTAGGATATGCACCATTGTTTTCATGGCTTCTCCTCACAAGGACGTAGGCAACGTAGAGTTGTATAACATGCTTCTCACCATATCCATAAGAGTACGATTTCGTTCAACTACACGATTACATTGAGGTGTTCGGCATAGTGTATTGAGCGACAATGCCATGCTCTTGTGAATCTGGCGAAGGGTCCTGGATTGCGACCTGTTTCAGAGTATCTACCATAGTACTCTCCGCCTCTATCAGATCTCACAATTTTAATCTTCGAATTGAGTTGTAACTCAGCTTCGACTTTATAGATTTTAAACATATCCAGGGCTTCAAATTTCTCGTGAATGAGAAATATATAACCAAAACGAGAATAATCATCAGTGAGGGTAATAAAATACTTTTGACCACCAATAGCGGGAGTGGGAAACGGTCCACAAATATCAGTGTGGACTATTTCCAGCAAACTCGTGCTTCTGAGAGCCCCTTTCTTATTAGTCTTTGTGAGTTTCCCTTTAACGCAATCAACACAAGTATTGAAATCAAGGAAATCGAGCGCATCGATTATATCATCTTTAATTAACCTCTCCATTCTATCCTTAGATATATGGCCTAAACGTTTATGCCATAAAATGGAGGAGTTATCGAGTGCTCGTTTTCGTTTCTTACTTATTTTATCATTCACATGCATAGAAACTAAAGATTGGGAGTAAAATGAATCCAAGTTTAACTGATAAAGATTGCCCACTAATGAGCCACCACCCACAATGTTGGAATTAAATAATAGAGTAAACATATTATGTCCAAATTTAAATTCAAAACCTAATAAATCCAATTTAGAAATTGAGATAAGGTTTCTAGTGATACTGGGAACATAAATAGTATCAACTAAATCCAAAATGAAACCATTATCTAAAATGAGACGGAGAGTCTCAATGGCCTCCACGTCTGCTTCTACTCTATTCCCGAGTTTGATGGTACGTTCGCCTTTACTTAGCTTCCTGCTGGATCGAAATCCCTGCATTAAATTACTTATGTGAATAGTTGCACCAGAATCTATCCACCAAGTATTGCGTGGAGCATCAACATAAAGTGATTCAAAACACACAAAAGCAAGGTCATTACCTTTCTTAACTAGCCAATCAGTATTTCGACAATTCTTCTTAATGTGTCCTTCTTCTGTATGACACTTGATGCCAGAAGTAGATGTGCTAGCTTCTCCTTGTTTGGTTTCCGGTGGAGGAGCTTTCACGTTCTTTCCTTTATATTGTCCCGATTTTCGCTTGAAATTTCATTTCGATGGGCCAAGAGCGGCGTAATGGACACTTTCAGGTTTTTCAGCCCGAAGTCGTTCTTCTTCTTGGACACAGTGAGCGATTAGCTCGTTCATCTTCCACTTCTCTTTCTGCATGTTATAATTGATCTTGAACGGGCCAAATTGTGCAGGAAGAGAAGTCATAATGAAGTGAACAAGATAACCCTCAGAAAAACCCATGTCCAGTTCTTTCAATTGAGTTGCCATGCCACTCATTTTCATAATGTGTTCCCGGACGCCGCTATGACCATCATATTTGATGGTTTCCATTTTAACAATTAGACTACTGGCAAGGGCTTTAGAAGTCCCTTGAAATTGTTCCTTAATGGCTTGCATGTATTCCTTTACAGTGTGCGAGTAAGGAATACCTCCCCGAATCGCATCAGCAATGGAACTCTTTATGATCATGAGACTCATACGATTTGATCTATCTCATTTTTCTAAATCTGTATGGTTCACTGCCAGATCCTCAGCCGAGGCATCAGCGGTGAGCACCTTGGGTTTATCAGATCGTATAGTATAGTCAAGATCCATGCAGCCTAGAACAATTGTAACTTGTTCCTTCCATTTCTTATAATTTGATCCACTCAAAAGTTCAATTCCACCAATCATACTGGTTATGATAGATGGGTTCAATGCTGCACAATAATTAAGGGCTTTATTATGTCCACATACAATCGAAGTAACTATCAATCCCACAAGGTTATAATCATAATATGTGACGCAATAGTTAAAATATGTCAAGGAATATAAAAATTAAAACCAATGTGGTTTTATTGAGAAACGATTTGTGTTATTATAACCCTCCGTTGGGTCAAGCCATAACACACCAGTCGCTTCCTCAATCTATATTAATGATTGTGGTACTAATTACGTCGTTATGACCCTCCGTTGGGTCGAGTCACAACACGCTAGCAGACCCACATACACAAAATAATGAATAGTGAAACACAGCCATCATAGAACATTAAGTGATTCATCACCGTTGGGCAGAAGAATCCCTGATGTTGTGACGCCAACGTTCACTATACACTTTCACTGGATTTGTAACACGTTTTTGGACAAAATTAAACCTCACTATGAAAACCACGACACTAGAAAAGGTCATCACTGTTGGGCAGAAGAATCTTTTCAAGCCATGTTTTCAAATTAGGTTTGATAATATTTTAGATGCTCACAAAACGTGTTATGAGGAGGTGTCAAAATTGACAATAAACGAGCATTATAATGTGTAAGTACCAGCCATGGTGGTGGAGCACAACCTCCACTACCCAATTCTAATGAATGATACTAAAAAAAAATTGATTACACAATTAAAAAATGAAAAAAATAACATCAGGTCATGAAAATATCATAATAGAGGGCTCATTGATCACAAAAACGGATCCAGAATGTCCGAGATAGTCAAAATACATATATAATATCCGAAAATCGGACCTGTAAATAGCCCAGAAAAGGCCCAAGAAAAATAAGGAATTCTAAAGGGCCATGATTGGGCCAGGTATCGGGCCGGGCCATGGGCCTTAGTGGTCGAGTGGGCCCTATGGGTTGGTCCATGGGAAAAAAGGGCGAGTGGGCCTAGGGCCCTGTAGATCGGGCCATGAGCCAAAAGCCGAGTGGGCCAGGGGCCCAGCGGGTCGGGCTAAGGCCATGCGGGTCGGGCCTTGATCTAAAAGGGCCAAGCGGGTCAGGTGGGCCAAATGGGCCTGTCGGGTCAGGGGTGGGCAAAATATGCCCAGTCGGGTCGGGCCACAAGCCACAAGGGCCAGGCGGGTCGGGCGGTGGGCCAAAAATGCCCAGGCGGGTCGGGTGGGCCAAATGGGCCTGCCGGGTCAGGGGTGGGCAAAATATGCCCAGTTGGGTTGGGCCACAAGGGCAGTGGGCGGTGGGCCAAAATCCCAGGGTCGGGTGGGCCACATAGGGAGTGGCATAGACGGACCCCAACCCCCCTGCTTTCTTCTTCTTCTTCGTTGGTTTTGTTTTTTTTGTTTTTTTTAATCATTGCATGCAGCCCCCCTTGCCCACGCCACGGTGATCGGCCAGGCCCCGGCAGCATCGACGGCCGTCGGCCAGACGTCGTGTAGGTTTATCGGTGGAAAAGGCCCACCGGCGCCGGACCGTCGGCCACAAAAAACCCCAATTTTTTTTATTTTTTTTTATTTTTTATTTGCAGCCACAGCAGCCATCCCCCCGCCCCTCACCGGTGACCAGACCCGACGGTCTGGTGGGCCATCCGGTCGGCCACGACGCCGGCCGGCTGCCGGTGTCAATCCGGTGGCCGGAAAAGGCCCACCGGCAATCCCCTTTATTTATTTATTTAAAACAGCCATTTAAAAAATACAAAAAAATAAAATAAAAAAAATAACTCTACGCCATCGCTCGCATCAATTTTGTTTTACGCTAAAACTCATATGTTAATGCTTTGACCGATCATAACGCCAATCATGGCTCTGATACCAATTGATGGAATCTAAATGGATTTGACGATCCGACCATCCAAAATTAAGCCTAAAGATCTAAGCGCATGATCAATCAAAAACAATAAATTTATAACCTATAAATATGCGCACCTTGAGCGTTAGCCATCGATGGTTGGTTGCCGATCTTCAACGATCTTCTCGCGTTCAATGTCTCTTAGCACAATGGGGATGCTCTCGCCAATAGGGAGGATTGAATTCTGTCGAGCTATCGTTGGGACCAGGCACCCCTTATATTTATAGCCAAAGAGTCCTATCCCATTAAGGACTGAAATTGCTAATTATAGTGTGATTAGAAATCACAATCATACCTTAACTGAAAGACTCAACAATCAGTTGCCTATTCTCTTCAAACTCACCAGAATAGCAATTGTACATCTCAAGGTTGATCTTATACCATTCACCGGTCAACGGGTTTGACCATAGTGATGGCCACCAAAATAGGAACTTCTAACAAGACCTGATTCTTTGCTAGGTGAATGACACTCTGACTGTCGCAGAAGATATCGGTGCTCTCATCAACCTCACCAAATTCACTAACCAAACCTTTAAGCTATAAGGCTTCCTTAGTTGCTTCTATAGTTGCTATATACACCACTTCTTTAGTTGACAACGTAGCTATTCCTTGGAGTATAAATTTCTAACTGATTGCTCCACCTGTAAAGACAAATATGTACCTCGTGATTGACCTTCTTCTGTCAAGGTCACCAGCATAGTCGGAATCGACATAATCGTAGAGATCCAATTCGCATGTATCTCCACCTTCAAATATCAAACTATGTTCAGCTGCACCTTTCAGATATCTCAATATCTATTTCATTGCAAGCCAGTCTTCCTTATCCAGATTAAACATATACTTGCAGACCACACTCAAGGCCTGAGCTAAATCTGGACATGTATTCACTATTACTTACATCAAACTCCCAATAGCATTTGCATACGAAATATTCTTCATATATTCCCTTTCTGTTTGTGTGGACGGACTTATCTTTTTTGTGAGTTTAAAATACTCTGCAAGTGGAGTTGATACAGGCTTGACATCACTCATGTTGTACTTCTCAAGGATCTTTTAGATAAAAGTCCTTTGAGTTAGTCAAAGCCTCTTCTTCTCACAATCTCTCGTGATTTTCATACCTAGGATCTTATTTGAGAAACCAAGATCCTTCATCTCAAACTTCTGGCTCAATGATTGCTTCAGCTTGATGATTTTAATCTTGCTTCTTGATGTTATCAGCATGTCATTTACATAGAAAATTAGGAAGATTCTCTCTTTTACAATACTCTTTCCAGTAGATATAACAAACATATTGTCCTATGTGATACCCTATGCTCAGCATGTATGAATCAAAAAACCATTATCACTGTCAGAGACCACACAAGGATTTCTTCAACCTGCAAACGAGCGATTCTGACACTTCTGCTTTAAATCCTTCTGGTTGTTACATATAAATCTCTTCCTGAAGATCTCCATAGAGAAAAGTTATTTTCACATCCATCTGTTCTAGTTCGAGATCTTTCTGAGTAATAACTGCCAGTAACATGCGAATCGATGTGTGTTTCGTAACTGAAGAGAATATTTTATTATAATCGATACCCTCTTTTTGAGAAAACCCCTTTGCAATTAGCATTGCTTTAAACTTTGAAGTTTTACTCTTATTATCTTCTTTCTTTCGAAATACTCATTTACAACCGATGACTCTTTTCCCTTTAGGAAGTTCCATGAGATCCTAAGTCTCATTCTTTAAAAGTGACTATCATTCTTCTTCCATAGCTAACTGCCACTTTACTGCATTTGTATCCATCCGAGCTTCTTGTTGTTTGGTTCCCCATTTTTCGTGATAAATGCAAGTGTTAAAAGAATCATGTCCTTAAATTTTCAGACGCTTTCGCTATTTCTCGACCTTTCTCAAGGTATTCAATTGATCCTCCGATACCTAGTCGCAAGCCTTGAAGTAATGTGTCATCGGAGTTTTCATTATCCTTCTCATCTTGCTCATGCCTTTCAACATCAATTTGTACCTGAGGTTCACCAGATGACTGAGGTTTATCTTCTGCCTTTTTCATCGAAAACTCATATTAGTTGAAAGTAACATCCATTTCAACTATCACTTTGTGAGATTGTGTATCCCACAAATGATGATCTTTAACTCCTTCACCATAGCCAATCAAGACACACTTTTTAGATTTTGGATCCAACTTGGATCGTTCACTTTCCTGAAGTAATACATATGTCGCACATCCAAATACCATCAAGTGAGAGTAATTTTTGTGTCTTCCATACCAAATCTCATCTGTAATTTTCAAGTTTAATGCAGCTGAAGGCGACCGGTTGATCAAATAGCATGCCGTGTTCACTGCCTCTGCCCAAAACCCATGACTTAAGCTGAAATGATTCAACATACACCACGTTTTTTCTAATAGTATTTTGTTCATCCTCTCAGCTACATTGTTTTATTAAAGATTTTCATAAATGTTAAGTGCCTAACAATCCCTTGATTTTCACAGTAAGCCTTAAACTCTGATGGCATGTATTCTCCACCATTATCTAATCTGAGAATCTTCACCTTTCTATCTGTCTGTTTTTCAACCATACTCTCTCACTGTTTGAATTTCTGAAACACATTCGACTTGTTCTTAATTGGATACACTCAAACTTTCCTGGAGTAGTCATCAATGAATGACACAAAGTAGTTGGCGCCACCCACCGAAGTGACTTTAGCTGGTCCCCATACATCAAAATATATATAATCAATCAACTCTTTTGAAGTATACTTTCCTGTGGAGAAACTGACTTTCTTCTGCTTCCCGAAGATGAAATATTTATAAAAATTTAGCTTACAAGTTTGAATGTCAGAAATTGCTTTGTTCTTTATGAGCTCTGTCAACCCACGTTCACTCATGTGACCAAGCCTCTTGTACTATAAATCAGAGAGATCCTTGAAATATGTCGTAGTCGCAATATCATTGTCGCTGATTATGTTGCCTACTAAAGTATATAAATTCTCAATTTTTTTACCTTTCATCAAGGTCATAGCACCACATACGACCTTTAGTTTATCAGACTAGGATGACTTGACATCCTATCTCATACAATGCCACCAATGAGATTAGATATTTCTTCAGATCAGACACATGCCTAACCTCAGTAAGAGTGCGAACACAGCCATCAAATATCTTGATTCTGATAGAATCGGTACTCACTGCTTCACATACACTACCATTCCTCATCATTATCGTCCAACCTTTTACTTTCTTATACTGGTCAAACTAATTCCTGTACGGACACATATGATACGATGCCACTGAATCTATGATCCATCTACCATCAAATTGACTGGAGCCTAACAATATACACAAAAGGTTTTCATCGAAATCTTACTTAGTAACACTGGCATGTTGCGGAGTCCCTTCATCACCCTTATCTTTATTCAATCTCTGCTTGCAATCTTTGCGAATATATCCAAACTGCTTACAAAAATAAAATATAACATCCTTTTTGTCACCCCTGAATTTGGACCTGATGTTTCCTCTCGTTGATTTATTATCCCCTCTAGACTTATCTATTTTGCGATCATGGTTCCAACCCCTTTCGCTCAAGAGACTAATCCCTTCAGAGTTAGATTCGGGTTATTTTCTCAATTCGTCAGAAAGAAGTGCAGTAGTAACTTCTTTGACGATAATGATAGTTTTATCATAAATTAATATGGTAACAAGGTGGTCATAAAATGGTGGCAATGAGGTAAGTAAGAGAAGTGCTAGATTTTTTTCTTCAAGTTTCACCTCAATGCTCAATAGTTCACTAACTATTTTATTAAATAAATTCAAATAATCATGAATAAGCGTACCAGTCTTTATACGAAGGGTTTAGAGTTGCTTCTTCATGAAGAATATGTTAGACAACGACTTTGTCATGTAGAGAGATTCTATTTTCTTCCACAGATCCACGGTCGTCTTCTCGTGAAGAATGTTGTATAGAACTTCATTGGACAAGCACAATCGGATAGTGCTTACGACTCTCTTATCAATAGAGTTCCACTCTTTATCGGACGTCTCTGCCTTCTTTCCTATCTCCTTCCCTAGTAGAGCATCATCAATGTCTTATTGAACGAGGAGATCTGTGACCTTAACTTGTCATAAAGTAAAGTTATTCTTCCTCGAAAACTTCTTCAACTCGAATCATGCATTCAAGACCTTCATCGCCATTGTAGCGTAGAACTTGGAACCTGTCTCTGATACCACTTGTTAGGAATTCAACTCACACTAACGAACTTCCAATGGTGATGAATGCAGAGAAATAAGAAGGCGCAAAAGAACAATCACGTACAACATAAATATTTACGTGGTTCACCCAATCGAGGGCTACGTCTACGAGAGTATATGCACTATTTTTAAACGTTTACAACGTACACACTATCTTCTCTCTAGTGTACTCTCAAATAAGATCAAACATGATCTTGATCTTCCACAACAAAACCGTTGTAAAACCCAATGACGTTATCCTTCAAAAATAGAGAAGAGATCTATCGAAATATAGTAGTCATTCTGACACAAGAACGACTTCAATCGGTCGTTAATCCCCAAGCAATACTTTAATACCTTGCCTCTCAAAGTATTCACCCAAGGTTTTTTTTTCTCTTGCAAAACTCTTTCCAAAAGCCTCTCAAAAGTCCTCTAATTCATCCATGAACTTTCCCTTATAAAGAAGTCCCGAGCTCTACTTCTAACTCGAGAAATTGTCCAAAAATGAATATGCACGTAACTTAGATGTCACGGGTCGTTCGAGCGAGAACCAAAGTCGGTCGAGTGACTTCCACCTGAAACTTTTACCTTTGAATTGTGCCCAGGTCGCTCGAGCGAGAACCAAAATCGCTCAAGCGACTTCTATCCGAGAAAAATACTTTAGTTTCAAGCGACCTACGTTGAGGTTAAACATATAATAACATATTGCGTAAATAAGATGAATCATTCGTATTTTTGAAGGATTGTGTGAAACCTCTAATTCACCCCACCCGATTCGTTCACATCCTCTTCATGAAAAAATTGATTGATTAACTCATCATTCCTTCTGATTGGGTTGTGTGAAATAAGTTCAACAACCTTAATAATCTGGTTATTACCAACGAGGGTAATAACTTTGAAAGTTGAAGGTCTTGGAATCCATTTATCATGTCAAAGTCACTTACCCTCCAAATCCAACCCTCCAAATCAAGCCCCTTTCCACAATGTGCTGAGCCGCTAAAATGCTACTCGCAAGGATTAAAATTTCGGCCAAAATTATTGGTTTTGGTCCCCATGGAAACGATAATTTAGACTGAAATTTCTGCCAAATTTTTGGTTTTCGGCCAAATTTTTTATCCTTGACTCCAAGTAAATGCTGCATTTCCCACTCTTTTTCATGCCAAAAACTCATGTTCATTGCCGTAGCCACATAGACGGGTGTGGGGGCTCAAGCCCTTATTTAACTCTAGAGTTTCTATTAAGTATGGTTCTTATACAATCTTTGTTTGTATATAAACCCCCAAATCTATGATATAGAAACCCCCAAATCGATGGTAAAATAACTACTAGCATTATATTTATCATTTGTAGTCCTTACCAATAAAAATTTCTGACTACGCCCGCTACAAAAAATAAGACTATTAGCGGACGTTTTTTACTACAATAAACTATCGCTATTAACAAAAAAACTACTAAAGAGCATTAAGACTATTAGCGGCAAAGGTATTACCGGCAGTTTTTTTGTTAATAGCGGCCGTTTTTGGTTGCCACTAATATTCTTATTTTTTGTAGTGGCCCATGCTCATGTTGGAGAAATGCTTAGCTTTGAAAATGCAGGATATGAGACTAGTTGGGGTTGAAATCAAACGCCAAACTTGTTTAGCTAACATTAAACATTACCTCGTTGAAAGCACACAAGTTTTAATAAGTGATAAATAATTATTTTTAAAGAAATGCTAATTTTCTATGAATTTAAAAAGCATAAAGAGTCGCAAGCTTCTCAAAGCTCGCACATGTTAAGGCTTGTTGCATGCCATGCGGCGATGCTCATAGTTACCAAAATCTGTATTTTTTGAGAAAAAAAAATCATAAGAGAATTTCTTTATATTTGTATAATTTTTCTTTAATGTTGTTAAATATTTTTCAATATTTTTTTCCTAATGTTTGCTATCTTTTTTCCAAATTTGGTGATTGGGTAAAAAGATCTAGTGACAAATTTTGTTTTCGGCAATGATTCGGTAGGGTTCATTTTGGATAAATTTTGGAAAACATTTGAAAAAGTTTTGGAAATTTTTTGGGGAGTACAAATCTTATTTGTTATATTTATGATTTAATATTCTTAAAAATCTTATTTATTATTTGAAAATGGTTGAACCTAAAAAAAATTCATTAATTTCGGCGAAATTAATAAAATTTAAGCGATTTCGGAGAAATCACCAAAATTTCGCCGAAAATTTTCTTCCCCCCTATTTTGGTGAATTTTGGAGAAATTTGTCACTATAGTTACGACTTACGAGTCGCGACTATTATCATCATCACTAGTACCACTATCATTTTCATCATCATCATCATCATTATCTCTAATAAATATATTTGCGAGCCTATAGTACTCAATTTCAAGAAGAGTTAGTCTACAATGGGTGCCTATATTCACCATGAGTGTATTGGCATGTGTGGCCATGTAGCTGTTGTGCACTAACGTAGTGGGAAACAGAATCCTACCCATGCAGCCGCTGTGCGCTATCTTAATGGAAACAGAGTCCCGTTTACTCGGGACACTTTCTAAAGAAAGAGATGAATATAAGAACATTAGAAGAAGATTGAAAGATAGAATAGAGAAATTTCTATAAATGATTACATTGTTTACCGTACTTTAATTCTCTGATAAGAAAGTGTATAAATAAGATTACAAATATAACCGTTAGCGATTATCTAGAAGTGGGAATGAACATGGGTAAGTGGATAGTTATCTAGAAGTGGAAATGATACGGTGTTGAGCGTTATTATCTAATATTTCCCCTCAAGTTGGAATGTGAACGCTGAAAACATCCCACTTGGAATATAAACATAATCTTAAAGATTTGTGATGATGTTGCCGAAACTCGATCTTGTTTGTTGGTGGTCACTGCCTATCTATGAAGTCCATCACTGTCGCATCCCGCTCATCTTGGAGTCTGTCGGAGCCGGTGATACACTAGATCAGGTCTGTCATGATCTCTCCCAACAACAATTGAAGACGAATCATATGACAAGTCTCTTGACGAGTGTTCATAGGAGGGATAAACTCTAAAAATTATTAAAAAAAAAAATAATGGATCGAAAAAGTCGTGAGCCATTAGGACTCTGATACCATAAAGAAAGAGATAAACATAAGAACATTAGAAGAAGATAGAAAGATAGAAAGATAGAATAGAGAAATTTCTATAAACGATTACATTGTTTATCGTACTTTAATTCTCTGATAAGAAAGTGTATAAATAAGATTACAAATATAATCGTTAGGGGTTATCTAGAAATGAGAATGAACATGGGTAAGTGGATAGTTATCTAGAAGTGAGAATGATACGGTGTTGAACGTTATTATCTAATACTTTTGATGTGCGCCAGATTAATAGGAGAAAATAGTTTCTCTATAACATCGAGTAATTCAAACGTTAGAAGATCTCTTGCGCACCTATAAAAAGGGGTTTACCACCGCCTACCAAAGACATCTAAAAAAGATATCATTAATTCGCAAGGTGTACATCCGTTCCCGAAAAATTACTCACGTTATCGGCGATCTCCAGTCCCACGATAAATCTCGTATTGATCCGGCTCACATCCGTCGAGGCTTTTATCTAGACAAGATAAGTACAAACAGTACTACAAGCTACATACTCAGCTTACCGAGTATGACGAGTAACACAATCCTGTTTCTTACTAGACCAAGAAATAACACCACCTCCAAAAAGGAAAATATGAGCTGAGGTAGATTTTTTGTCATCCTTATCCCCAGCATGATCAACATCTGAATAGTCTTAAACGTTAAGTTCATTGGCTTGAAAACATAGTTAAAGATGCTTTATTCCTTTTAAATATCTTAGTATTCATTTTACTGCTTGTCAGTACTTAAGACTCGAGTTACTTTGGTATCTACTAACTACACTTATTGTAAAACTAAGATCGGGTCTAGTATACATCATAGCATACATTAAGCTCCCAATAGTTTGAGCATAAAGAACATTCAATTTATTTTATTTATTTGATGGACATAGTTTTTACTTAGGGCATGTTTGATTGCATGCAATGGCGAAGTGTGTTTCGAGGCTAATACACGTTTCACCTGTAATGATATTACACGCATCAGCCTATTGTTTGATAGAGTATACAATGAAACGCGATTGGCCTGAAACGCGTTTAAACGTTGTTTGTTAGCATGAGCTTGTAACGTATCACTTAAATTATAAGTTATATACTGTAGGTGTCAAAAGAAGGGATAGTCAAGATTTGATCATCCAGATTATCAATTAAAGTGCAATTTTTGCCATAAAAATTTATAAAAGTCAGCTTTTTAAAAGTAATCTGTGGGTAAAATGCCACTCTTATAAGGCTGGTAATCTTTTTAAGAGTAATTTTTTCCTTTCTCCGTGTTGTAGATAAAAATAATGGTTTTCCATTTAATCCGTAATTTAGTGCTTGATTTTATGAGATCATGGTGCTAAGAGGGTGTGTGTGTGTGCGAGCGGCCTAATGATCCATGATCGTTGGGAAGATAATAAACAAGAAACACTTGATATATTATGTGTATATGCTACTTGTATATTATATTATGTGTGTATGCTATTATCTTCAGTCTCAATATAAAAACTAGTGAGGGCCCTCTTCTCAATAAGCTTTCTCTTTATTCCCTCTCTCTCTCCCTTGCCACTCTTCTCAGTAAGCTTTCTCTTGAAGCCAGATATTATGGCGAGGAAAGGGTCCAGCCAGATATTTTCTCCTATTTTCTTGTCTCTTTGAATGGGGGAACGGTAGCCGTTGTTCTTGTATTATATGGACGGATCATGGCAGATCAAATGCTCCCCCTCCATGCCTCCACCCTCTTCTCCCTCCTCGGCCAACACCAAAACCCCATAAACCCCCTGCTCCCCCTCCTCTCCCCATGCCTCCCCCACCCCCTCCGCATACTAGAACTTGGCTGCGGCACAGTCCTCATCGGAATCGCCGCGGCGGCTGCCCTCGGCACCTGCACTACTCTCACCGACCTTCCTCAGGTCCTCCCCAACCCCCAATTTAGTGCCGACCTTTTGATCTCATCTTTAGGGTTAGGATTTTGATTTTGGTTTTGGAGGGAGGGGAGAAGAGAAGATGGCTTTGGTAGGGTTTGATTTTTTATGTTTGTGTTGTGAAGTATGAAGTGAGAGAGGAGAATCAGAAATGGTGAAGAAGATTTAAAGAGAGGTCCCGACAATTCGCGAATTGCGTAGTCTTGGTGGGAGACGAGGGTTTGCCCTCGTATCCATTTTTGGAGACGCGTAGTGACATCCGTACACTACATGTATGGTCAAAGTGGCAATCAAACAAAAAAAGAAAATTTGACTTGTGTAAAGTGCATCCGAAACGCGTTTTGCGGACCATTACGTTCAATCAAAAAACGCCTTTAATTTTAATCCTTTTTCTATGGGAGTTGACACAGGATGAAAGTTGTCCATGTTAAATCATTTTAAAATACTTTCTATATATCCCATTTTAGGGATTACATTATGAAAAGTCAGGTACCACTGATATGAGAACTGTTTTAACCCGTATAAGGATCTTTTCAACTTATACACCTTATTCTCATGTCCTTCAATCTCGAAGTCTTCGGGTTGTTTCATGTAAATAATTTTCTTTAATTCTCCATTAAGAAATGTTGTTTTAATGTCCATTTGGAATAGTTTAAGATCGAAATGGGCAACTATCTCTAATATGATTCTTATAGATATAAATTTTGCTACAGGAGAATATGTGTCAACATAATCTATTCCCTCTTTTGGATTGAACCCTTTGGCTACTAACCTAGCCTTATATTTGTCTACAGACCCATTAGATTTAAATTTCTTTTTTAATACCGATTTATAACCTATGGGTTTTTTATCATCAGGCAAATCACATAGTTCCCATACTTTATTCTTTTCAATTGAATTAATTTTATCATTCATAGCATTTAACCATTCTTTAGATTCTTGTGAGTTGATCACATCAACATAATCTAATAGATCACTCATTTCATCTAAATCTAGGTTATTACATAGCTCTTCACTCACATCAATATAAAAATCATCTAAGAATGATGGAGGAGCTCTAGTCCTCTTTTGTCAAAACATACGAGGAGGTTGTATTGATTCATCAATGGGATTAGATCTTACAAGAGTCGGTTGGTTTTCATCATATATTATTATTAAAGAATCGTCATACGTGGTGGAAGTATTCTCATATCTGAGGTTCTCAAGGAACTTTGCGTCCCTACTTTCAATTAGACCTTTATCTTGATGATAAAATCTATAACCCTTAGAGCTTTCGAAATAACTAATAAAGTTACATATGATAGTTTTCGCTTCTAATTTATTTCTAAGTTGATATAGAATCAGTACATGTGCCACTGATCCCTACTTTCTAAGGTAACTTAGATCAGGTTCTCTACCTGTCCATAACGCATAAGGAGTTGAATGCATTATTTTAGTTGGGATTCTATTGAGAATACATAACGGTATTTAAAGCTTCTCCCCAGAAAATTTTAGGCAAATCAACATGAGACATCATTGACCTTGTCATGTCTATGAGGGTCCTATTACGCCTCTCGGCTACACCATTTTGTTGTGGTGTATAAGCCATCATTGTTTGACGCTTGATACCGTTTTCCATACAAAAGGTATAAAATTCATCTAAGGTGAATTATCCTCCCTTATCAGTTCTAAGTACTTTTATATTTCTACCTAGTTGATTCTCGACTTTCCTTTTATATATTTTTAAAGGTTTTCAATGTATCTGATTTATTTCAAATTAGGTAAATGTGTCCAAACCTAGAGAAGTCGTCTATAAAAATAATAAAATATTCCATATGCCTATGAATTTTAACACTTAGAGGTCCGCAAATAAAAGAATGAATAATATCAAACAATTCCTTTGCTCTTTTTCCTTTAGGAAAAGATTTTCTAGTCATTTTACCAGATAAATAATATTCACAAGTTTCAAAATCTATTTTATTATGCTAAAAATTAATCCCTTATTAATTAATCTCATTATTTTATCCATACCTATATGTCCTAACCTAAGATGCCATATGTAAGAATCAACTAAATTAACACAATCAATATAAGAACTTTTTATTGCCAATATTTTCGGTTATATCAAGAACAAACAAGCTATGCTCAGCAACCAAATGTTCCCATTCCAAAATACGACCATGCTTCTTGATGGATACTTTAGCCGCTCAGAAGCATACATCAAAACCTTTGAGGATTAAGAGAGATACAAACACAATGTTGCACCTCATATTAGGCATAAAGTAAATATCCGTGAGAACAAAATCAATTATTCCCATATTCAACCTACAGGTTTTCACACCCAACACATCAAAGTAGGTGTTATTTCCCATGTAAATTCCTTTTTCTCTTGCCTTAATCTCTTTGAAATCCTCAAATAACACCTTAGAGCTTGCGATGTGCATATTGGGGATAAGGATGATGAAAAATCTACCTCAGCTCATATTTTTCTCTTTGGAGGTGGTGCTATTTCTTGGTCTAGTAAGAAACAGGGTTGTGTTATTCGTCACACTCAGGAATCTGAGTATGTAGCTTATAATACTGCTTGTACTTATATCGTCTAGATAAAACGCTTCAAAGCTGACATAAAGCTAGATATAGTCGACGAGTCTGTGCACATATTTTGTGACAATAAAGCTGTAATTAGATTGATTGAAAGTGGATCAAATAGTTTAAAAGGTAAGAACATTGAAATGCATTATCACTACATTCAAAATATAGTTGAGAAAGGTGAAGTGACTGTGCGTCATTTACTTTCAAGCGATATGATCGTTGATCCTTTGACTAAAAGTCTTAGGGCGGACATTTTTTCAAAATATGTTAGCTTAATGGGACTTAGGGACGTCTGAGTCATAAAACTGTTAAGCACTTACTATTTTATCATGAAGAGCAAATTCATTTTTTTAATCGTGAAAAATCTCATGATCTAAATTATAGTTGTGAAGGGCATATCCGCCAAGAGCGTGAAAAACTTCATAATTGAAAAATACTTTCATAAAATGTGCATTAAAAATAGTGAGAGAAAATATTATATATATTTTTAATGACTTTCATGGCCAAGTGAGAGATGTTAGCATGTGTGGCCATGTAGCCGTTGTGCACTAACGTAGTGGGAAACGAAATCCTACCCATATAGCCGTTGTGCGTTATCTTAATGGGAAACAGAGTTTCGTTTACTCAGGACACTTTCGATGTGCACCAGATTAATAGGAGAAAATGATTTCTCCATAACATCGAGTAATCCTAACGTTAGAAGATCTCTTGCGCACCTATAAAAGGGGGCTTGCCGCCGTCTATCAAAGATATCTCAAAAAAATATCATTAAGGTCGCAAGGTGTATATCCGTTCCCGAAAAAATACTCACGTTATTGGTGATCTCCAGTCTTGCGACAAATCTTGTATTGATCCGGCTCACATCTGTCGAGGCGCTTTATTCTTTTAGAATGGACATCGCAGTCCACATGTCCCTGTGACAGAGTGACTTGCACATACTTTCAATGCATAAGAATTCGTGCAAGTCACTCACTCAAAACTTCATGTGGACACCCATTGTAGACTAAGGTCTCGTTCGTTTGGGAAGAAAGCCCAGGAATCACCGTTCTATCTCAGAGAGCAACCAAAATCTGAACGTTTATGAGCATTTTCGCGAGTTTCGATGGGCCCACACAAAATCCTCCACTTTTCGAGCGAAAGCAACATATCCATTGTGGACCTAAAGCTCCAAATCTGAGCTGCTGGTTGTATAGTTCTCCTGCTTAAATACACCAGAGTACAACCCTTTCCAATGGCTATGAAGTTATGGGTTTTGATTCTTTTTCTTCTGATTTGTTATGGTGAAGTTATTGATTTTGTGTTGGATATTATTTAATTGCGAAGTTTTCTTCATATATATGTTTGGTTGGTGTTTGTTGAAATGCTAAAGAGATTGGTTCTTTTTGTTATAGTTTGAGGTTTTTGGTTTTGTACTGGATTGCATTGCACTTTGAATATTTTTTTTCCTCTATATATGTTGTGGACCATTGAACTGACTGTCTCATACTCTTCCGAGGATGAGGATGGTGATGACGCTTCCTCATAGCCATCTTCAATGTTATATGTCGCTTTTCTTAGGTTCTTTTATATTTTGACTTTTTGATTAAGTCGATTTTGAATGTATTGGGCTAATGAATCTCGTCATTTGCCATTAACAATATCGGACTGAATTTCTTCATAAGTTTATAATTTTTATTTGACATATATATATATATATATATATATATATATATATATATATATATATATATATATATATATATATATATAACATTTTTGGTGTTATAAGTATGTCTCGATAAATTATATTAAAAAATAAATTTGTCACATGCATGGATTGATCACCTGAAAAGTTTTAGTCAAATCTGAGTACGACAGGTAGTTCGATGATTAACATTTATATGACAATAACACAATCATAGATTCATTCGATTCTGAGCTTTTCGGAGAATGACATAAGAATGATTGAGAAATTAGCTTTTTTGAGAAAAGCTAGAAATCAGGACAACTTAAGAACAGTTCTGGGAAAAGTCAAGAATCAGAGTCTGCTAATAATCAGCAGGAATTTGAGTTGTCAAGATTCCGAGGGAAAAGTAAAACAAAACGCTTGAAGAATGCCCAACTCTTTCCAGAAATCAAATATCCACACTGATTTTTATGCCATTTTAATCTCTCTCCTCTTCAACGGCTCCTTATCCGCTAAGGCTGTGTTTGGGTTAGCTCTTTTGAAGCAAAGAGCAGCTCTCTACTCTTTATAGAGTAGCTTTGCATAAGAGTCTGCTTGGTAGCAAGTGCTCTCTACTCTTTCAGAGAGTGAAAAAGCTAATTTTAGGTCTCTTTAAAAGAGCAGTTTTTAGCTGCTCTTTTAAGTGGGTCGAGCAAGCTCTCACGGGGAACAGAGGCGACGGTGTTTTTGCTGTTGCGGGGACTAAAATAGCCCCACTCGTTTTAGCTAATACCAAAAAACCAGTATAAGAATGAAAATCAATATTTTTCTCTAGCGTTCTAGGGTTCGGAAGAGGACGAGAGTCATTAGCGTCTCTTTCTCTGCTTTACGAAGAGGCGTATCGATCAACGATTTATAGAGGTTTTCTTCAGGTGCTTCTTCTTCTTCCTCTTTTTTTTTCCTGATTTGTGGGCTAGGGTTTAAAAAAAAATCCATTTTTAATACTTATATGGATTTTTATCAGAATGATTAGATACTGATTTGGATTTTTAGCTGCTCTTTTTTTTCGTTTGATGCACGCTCACAATGTCAAGTTAAAAAAATAGATTTCAGTAATGGTTCTGACCTTTTTTTTATGACAGATTTGGCTGTGGTAAAAAAATAGGTTTTATAATCGTTTATTTACATATCCCATAATGAAAAGTTAAAGCCTAAGCAAAACTATTGATGATGAAAGTATCTCCCCTTTCGTGATTGTACTAAAATGATAAAATATACACTGGTCAACTTGATGATATGCTATATGTTGCTTGTTAAAATGTCGATCTTCAATATCTAAATTGCTTGAGCTCATTCACAGAAACTTTAAATTATGCTTGCTAGCTAAAACATATGGGCGATTACTCATTCAAAAGTTGAAAGATTTTCTTTGTTAGGGAATAATGGTAGTACAAAATTAGTGGAAAGTTGTTGTAGCTCTTAGTTATGGGTTGAAGTGCTCAAAGGCAAATACAAAATGTTTACCCCTATGCTGCATATGGGCAGCTAGAAGTCTAGTGAATTGCCCTTTGGCTAGGATGACAGCTTACCTATGAATAAATCTGCAAGCATCTGCATTTTAATTTTCGTGATGATAATAAAATCTCTTTTTGGTGTACTGAGATTTCTTTTGCAAATAATTTATCCAACTGGTACAGGAGTGCTTTTGTTAGGACCAATTTTATATATATATATATATATATATATATATATATATATATATATATGGAAATGGGTTGCATACCCCAATGGGTATGGTGAGTGGCTACAATCTAAAGCAAAGCTCGAGTAAAATGCAAATGAGGAAAAATGTATCTTTGCAGTTCGTTGGATGGCATGTGGATTTTTAGGCATAACAATTGAAGTTCCTAAAAGTGAATGTATCTTTGGAGTTCCTAAAATGTATCTTTGCAGTTTGTAAAAGTGAGATAATTTTGAGGATTTTAAAAGTGAGTGAGTTTATCCAACAATTGGAGGATTTGAACCATAGTGTTGTGCAAAAACCCCTCTAGATGGCATTTGCATGTCTAATTACATTGATGACTTTCACGTGCGAAGAAGACAACCAATAAATTAAATAACCAATATCACAAGAAAGAAGAAAGAGAAAGAGATCATACCACAAACAAGAACAAGATTTACGTGATTCAGCCTAAGCCTACGTTCACTGGTAATCAAACAAAGTGTTTCCACTATCACGAAGAAGATGCACAAAGGCTACAAACAATGGAGATCGAATTCTCCTATCTTATCCAACAAAGGAGAACCACAAATACCCATGCCTAAAAGACCAAGTCTCACATGCATAACAAAACCTCAAGTTCTCTCTCTTACCTAAACAAACCAAAGGGGATCCCAATTCCAAAACCCAAAAAATCCCACATGTCCAAAATATCTCTCACATATTTATATTCTCTCACACTAATTATCCCGAAGAGAACCCACGTTCCAAAAAAAGCTCTCACTTTCCAATTTGGTTTGGACTCTCCTTCCTTATCTTCCATATCCTATTTAATAGGAACCTATATTAATCCATCTTAAAATACCAACTAAACCTTTAAATCTCTATTGACTATTAGTCGACCAAACCAATTCCCAAAAGAATCTTTAGTTTCAACCATCAATCAAGCCAAAACCCAACACATAGATCTATGCATTCTACTATGGGTAGTTCAGAATTTTTAATGGTCAACATTAAATGCACTGATCGGATGATTCAAATCTTGTCATAAACATATCCCTATGATTAACTAGTAGGCGGACTACTTGGATTGATCACATGTGTGCTTGGCAAGTTGGCACAGTCCACAAATTAAATGCATATACCAAAGAGTGCTTTCTGTGGCAAAGCTGAACTCAGGGACCTTGCATGCTAATTCATCCAATTTTGAAGGTGATGAAGATAAAAAAAAATCTGATCAAGTACTCAGTTGATCAAGCTTCTATTAGAAAAATTTAGCTTGTGTAGGTAGGAAAGCCAATCATTCTTCTCCCATTTTCATAAATAAATCCTTCTTTACTAAATTGATGAACACAACATATGCATTCCTTGTTGAATATAAAAAATCATATACATCTGTTGAACTAAATTGGCAAGCCATGCACCAGTGTGCGACGTGGTTCACTACGTTAAAATAGTCTATAAAAGACATAAAATAAGACTGTCTTTTTTCGTCTTTAAATAAGACCGTATGTAACCGTCTTAAATTTGACAATAAGACAGAGGCATACTAAATAATGGCACAAAATTTAATCACGGTTAAGGAGACGGCATAAATAGTCTTATTATCACGATACCTATCTAAAACAAATTAAAAACAACCCCTAACTTAACCCATCTAAAATAGACATCGTCTCTCATCCGTTTCTTCTCCCTCTCTCTCTCTCTCTCACAACTAGTCTCTTCCTCTTCCTCTCTCATCTATCCAAAAAAAATCCTTGGTCATCCGGTCTCTTCTTCTCCCTCTCCCTCTTTCTCTCTCTCACAACCAGTCTCTTCCTCTCTCATCTCTCTAAAAAAAAACCTTAGGTTCATCCCGTCGATCTCCATTGCCGCCTACTGCCGCCTGTTGCTGCTGTCGCCGCCTACTGCTGCCGCCCATTGAAAGATAATCTTATTTTTGTGATTTAATCTTTTTTTTTTTTTTAAATTTATAGATCTGAATTGAGCCCTAAGATACGCCGGAGGTGAAGATTTTTTTTTTTGAGTTTTTTTCCATACAAATGTTTTTGTTTCATTTTTACAACTATTTTTGTTTTTTTTTTGGCATTATTAACATTTATAATATTCATATTTGCTTCTTTTTTTTTTCAGCCGGCCTTTGAAAGCTTTGACGATTCAAGGACCTCGAATTCCTCAGTGGTCAACACTGAGGCGACATTGAGCAATGGCGGAAGCGACGACGAGTTCTGCTCCGATCACGAGAATGGAGACGCTGGCAATCTTTTTCCGATTAATTTCGGTATCCTAAAGAAGGGAATCACAGAAGAAGACGATAGAGACGTCGGGTTTTCACGGAATTCGGGGGTTGTGACGAGGGATCTTTTTTCAGCTCACTCGCTTCTTCGCAGCAGAGGCCGCATTGGGTGGATCTCACATTTTTCCATGCAGGACAGGGGGAGGAGGAGGTTAAGATGGCGCAACAGCACCAGTAGAAGCAGGTGAAGAAGAGTAGGTGAGGGCCGCGGTCTCGGAGTTCTCAATACCGCGGCGTCACATTCTATTGGAGAACGGGGCGATGGGAATCACATATCTGGTCAGTTGTTCATCTTAATGATTATGTTTGTTTAGGGGTTTCATCATCATCATCATCATCATCATCATAGCGTTATCCTATCCAACGATCAAAATTCTGAAACTGGTACTTTTGGGCCAATAAGTACTGGTTTCATCTAGAATTTTGATCCATGATCCCATCTGTTTGGGGCAATTTGAAAGATTTGATACCAAGACCACTTAAAGTTGTAAGTAAAGCCTTTAATCTTACTGAATTCGATTTTGAGGTTGTTTGGTTTGTCGTTTGCAGGGATTGTGGGAAGCAAGTGTATTTGGGTAAGGAGATTGTAGTCTTGTTTGATTGAATTTCATAGATTTGATCAAAGTTTTAATGTTTTTTTGATGAATCTGGGTGTTGGGTTTGTTAGGTGGATTTGATATTGCTCATGCTGCTACTAGGTACTAATGGATTGGAACGAAATCATTTTTAGGTTTCATTTATTCATGATTTTACGAGTAATTTGCTTGGGATTTTTTGAATTATAGGGCGCACTGTCACGGAGTTACTCTTTAGCGACGTGAACTCTCGTGCGGCAACTAGCTTTTCTCGATCTAGCTCAGCCTACTCGTGTTTCAAACCTGCACGGTAGCGCATTAGGTTAGAAACTATGCGGATTCCCGAATGCAACACATATAGCTATACGCAGCGATAGTCCGAGGGGTAGCCCCACTTAGAGTTTAGGTCCGCACCATGAGGGTGGTCGTGGACCACCAACATGATGGCTCCGGTAGACGACGCGACAGGCGACCTAACACCTATCGAGGCCGGATCATAAGTCAAGCCTGACAAGGCTATCATCGCGTTGTAGGGGATCACATAGGCCCGACACACGTCCGCGGTTAGATCCTTTCCCCATATATATGGTTTAAACATCAATAGTGCCTAAATGGCAGGAGGACCTCAAACGTCTTGGTTTGGCATACCGCAACGCCCTCCCGCATCGCTAGGCCAACTTGGCTCAGTCGCGTCCGCATCACGTGCCCTGCTGGCACTGCATTACGACCAACTGCCACCATGTCGCGTGCCCTCCTGGCCCACGACCGAAGCTCTTGGAGTGTCGATGGCGAAGCCCTCATGGCTTCGTGATGCTCTGACGATGCCCCAGCTTCAACCCACCAATGCCTGACGCACTAGTGGCACAAGTGGCCCTGCGGCTGGATCGGATGGCCACGCCACGAGCCCACGTCACATCCTCCCCTACTTAGTTGCGTTGACGTCCTCGTCGACGCGCTTCCAGTACTTCTTCAGGGCGGATTGGAAGGACGGGTGGGTACTCTCAAGTTCCCACGTAATTTCAGCCTCTGACAGGCCTTTCCACTTCAAAAGGTACTCCACAAGAAATTCATTCTGACTGCCATCTTCCCTGTTACTGCGTCTGTGAGTAAGGATTTCTTCAACCTGTCTCTTCAATTGTAAATCAGCATCTGGGGCGACCCGAGTTGACAAACTTCTCCCTGGATTATTCAGGTCTCTCTTATAGGGCTTCAAGCAACTTACGTGAAAGACTGGATGCACTCTCAGTCGGGGAGGAAGCTGCACTCGAAATGAGACATCATTAATCCTCTTCGTGATCGGGAATGGCCCATCATACTTACGAACTAGTCCTGCGTGCTTTCTTCTAAAAAATTTGAGCTGCTTCGGATTAAGTTTCACCAAAACTTCATCACCTTCTTGCAACTCGATAGGCCGTCGACCTTGATCGGCCCACTTCTTCATTCGCTTGGCAGCCTTTTCCAGCTAGGCCCTAGCAATCTCTGCATTCCTCTGCCACTCCTTGGCAAGATGGTAGGCTGCTGGACTCGATCCGGTATATCTCATAGTAATTGTATGCGGTGTTGACGGTTGTTGGCCAGTTGCTAATTCAAATGGGCTCTTATTTGAGGCTGAACTCTTCTGCAGATTATAACAAAATTGTGCCACGTCTAACAACTGAACCCAATTCTTTTGGTTGGCACTGACAAAATGTCTCAAATATTCCTCCAAAATAGCATTCACCCTTCGTCGTAGATGCATGCGTGGATGCATCTTTGGATGAGAAGTTCAGTTTCGTCCCCAAGAGCTGGAATACTTCTGACCAAAACTTGTTAGCAAACCGTGGATCTCTATCACTGACAATCACTTGCGGCACTCCCCACTGCTTCACAACATTACTGACAAATAATCGTGCAGCTTGCTCTGCATTACAGTTCACCGGTATCGGAATGAATGTAGTGTACTTTGAGAATCGATCCACAACTACCAGGATGGACCCGAGTGTCCCTACTTTGGGCAATGCAGAGATGAAGTCAAGGAGGCGCTCTCCACGATGCGATGGCAGGTAATGGCCTTGAGGAGTCCAAATGGTTTAGCTCTTTCCACTTTGTCCTGCTGGCATATCAGGCAAGTCCTGACATACTCCTCTACGTCCTCTTCCATCTTAGGCCAATAGAAACGCCTTTCCAACAAGGCGAGCGTGTGATGAATTCCTGGATGACCAGTCCACAATGTGTCATGACACTCTTTCAAGAGTTCCTTTCTAAGTTCTTTCACTTTCGGCACATAGAAACGGCCCCCTTTTGTCACCAACTGTCCTTCCTCAGTCCAGAATCGTCGTGTTCTCCCCTCTTGTATCTGCTGTAGTAGGGTCCTTACAAGTGGATCTAGTTTTAACCCATCGCGCAATCTATCAGGGATAGTCGAACTAATGCGGCTAGCTGCAGTTTGTTCTTCAATTTTTAACGCTGCTAACTGAACTTTCAATGCTGCTAACTCTATTTTACTGCTCAAAGCGTCTGCGACTTAGTTGGTCTTGCCAGGCTTGTACACCAAGTCCATATCGAACTCGGCCAAGAAATCTTGCCAACGGGCCTGTTTCGGCGACAATTTCTTCTGTGTCTGAAAGTAGCTAGTCGCCACATTGTCGGTCATCACTAGGAACTTCGACCCAAGTAGGTAGTGCCTCCACGTCCTTAGACAATGTACTACCGCTGTCATCTCCTTTTCTTGAACCATATACCGTTGCTCGGTATCGTTCAGCTTTCTGCTCTCAAAGGCCACTGGATGCTCTTCTTGCATTAATACTCCTCCTATCGCATAGTCGGAGGCATCTGTGTGCACCTCAAATGGCTTGGAGTGATCAGGTAGCTTCACATCTTTCTTTAACAGGTCCGTCAATGGTGCTGCACGGTGTGAATAACCGGGGATGAACCTTCTATAATAGTTGACCAAACCTAAAAATGATCGCAACTCGGTCACGCCTTCTGGCACTCTCCAATCTTGGATTGCACGAACTTTCTCAAGGTCCATGCTGATGTTTCCTCCTCCAATACGGTGTCCCAAAAACATAATCTGCTCTTGTGCAAATGAACACTTCTCCTTCTTGACATAGAGCTGATTTTCTCGCAAAATCTTGAAGATGATTTGGAGGTGGTTGAGAAGTTCTTCCAATGTGTTGCTATACACAACGATATCGTCTAAGTACACCACCACGAACTTGTCAAGGTAGGCATGGAACAACTCATTCATCAAGGTCCAGAATGTGGCTGGGGCATTAGTCAGCCCAAAGGGCATTACCAGAAACTCAAAGGCTCCATACTTGGTCACACAGGTAGTCTTGCTTTCATCTCCCTCGGCGACTCGCACCTGATAATAGCCAGATCTCAAGTCTAGCTTGGTAAAGTGTCGCGCACTGCCCAACTGATAAAACAAATCTGCAATCAATGGCACTGGATACTTATTCTTGACGGTAACCTTGTTCAACGCTCTGTAGTCAATGCATAATCGAAGGCTACCATCGCGCTTCTTCTGGAATAGAACTGGGGCGCCAAATGGAGCTTTAGACGATCGAACAAATCCTGCCCCCAACAACTCATCTAACTGCTGACGTAACTCGGCTAACTTGGGAGGAGCCATTCTATAGGGAGCTTTGGCCGGCGGCTTCGCACTTGGTTCTAGCTCGATCTGGTGACCTACTGATCTTCTGGGTGGCAACACCTTAGGCAATTCGGGCAGCATGACATCTTGGAATTCCTGGAGTAATCCTGACACACTTTCTGGCACACACTCTGCTGGCCCAGTTGCTTTCTCTTCTAACAGTGTAGCAAGAAATGTAGGTTCCCCTTTTCTGAGTCCCTTCTTTAACTGTAGTGCTGAGATAAACCCATCACTCTTCGCTTCCTTATCTTTCTGAATGACTGGGATCATGCAAGGGGTCTCTTCTCCAAACATGCACACTGACCCGTGGTATGGCATGGGCACTGCTTTAGCCTGGTGTAGGAGTGATGAGTAGTGAAATATGATGATATTTCACCCCTAAATACCTATATTTAGCCGTCCGATGAAGGCTATCTGATGAGATTTGCTAGATTTGAAGTGTTTCAGGTAAATACAGTCCAAGTTTCTAAAACAGCCCAAGAATCCCGAAAATAATGTCAAAACACTGCTATTTTGGGTCATTGAGAACTTAGTGCGACTTACAGCTCAATTTGGACCTTCAAGACGTCAGATTCAGGAAATGGCTAAAACATAAAAGTTGTAGAGCTCGTCGTCAGCTTTCCAACGCCTTAAGAATCACCTCAATCCGAGTTCTGTACAGAAAATTATGAGCAAAATACCGAGACAGTATCTGATGCAAAGCTAGGCGGGAATTCACGAAAATTACTCTTAGATGTCAATCGAGAGAGGTATTAGGGTTAGGCTATTATAAAAAGGGAAGCCACGAGTTTCTTAAGGGGATTATTATTTTTTGCAATTAGAATATTATTCATTCTTTATTTTTAGTTTTTAGGGCTCTTCACTTTGGGGGAATATTTTCTTCATCTTTTCAAGTCTTCTTCTCTCCTTCTTCTAGGGTTTATTCAGGGTAGATTGTACCTAGGATTTGCATTATTTTTCTCTGAGAAATTCATAGATTGTATTTAGGAAAAACAATTGCAAATATCTTTTGGAAGAAATAAAAGAGGAATGACTTTGAAAGAAAAAGGAGATCAAACACCAAAGATGGCTAAATCGATGAGATCGGGAAGATCGATCCCAGGATAAGTACCCATGTTTATGATTAATACATGATCTATTATTGTTATCATGGAATCGTTTTGCTCAAAGTTTGTGTGATTGAAAATATTTTGAATGCTTTGTTATGACCGTTGATTGTATCAACGGCCGTAATCGCTAGATTTGGACCCGCAGTGATCTAGGTCAGAGAAGCGATTATGTCGATTATGATCTAAATATCATGAGATACGCTATGCTTTTTACATGACTCATACCGCAATGTTAGGCTGAGTCATTGTTTTTAGATAGGGTATGCCGGATTGATGATCATATTTTATTTCAAGTCATTTTTCTAGATGAATGATGGTGTGAATGATGATTTAATGAAACTGTGGGTTTTAATGATAGAAAAGGGGTACGAATCTGGGGTAGCATATTCCTTGATCTCATTTTAATATTGTTCGTAGATTTATCAGTAATTAATTGTTTAGATTAATTTATTTTTCTGCATTTAGGAAAAGTGTGTTAAGTTTTTGGTAAAATTGAATCTGCCCTTTGGTACTTCCTTAGGGACGTTTTTAAAATCTCTAAAAGAATTAATTAAAAATTCACGTTTCCCTGTGGGTTCGACACCCCTATTCTTTCCATACTGCAATAGATCTTGTGCACTTGCAAGGGTTACATTCTAAATCGATCAAGGAGCTCTAACCCAAGGACAACCTTGAAATCATCCATCTCTATTGCCATAAAGCTTGTGGCACCGCTCCATGGCCCTATTTGCACAGGTACCCCCTTTTCTACTCCTGCGATGGGGCGCGCCTCCGAGTTCACAGCTGACTTGGCATGTGAATCTTTTTCGTGTGCTTTCTTTTCTTGCGTGCCGCTCTTGCTTTTCTTGTTAGCTTTGGACGGATTCTTCGAACCACTTTTATTCTGGTGCGACCTCTTCCTATTTTGATCTGAGGGCCCATAGTCCGTTAGTCGCTCTGCGGCTGCAAGATCCGGTAGTGTCCTTCTATTCAATTCAGCCTGGGCCCAAGGCTTAAGGCCTTCGAGGAAGTAGAATATTTTATCTTTTTCGGACATTTCCCTGATGTCCAACATCAACGCGGAGAACTGTTGCACATATTCTCTCACTGTGCCGGTGTGCTGTAGCTTCCGTAGTTTTCGCCGAGCGATATAGTCAATGTTCTCGGGCAAGAATTGTACTTTCAATTCCTTCTTTAGGTCTTCCCAAGTGTCTACGGCACAACGACCATTCTGAATCTCTACGTAGCGTGTATGCCACCATAGTTTGGCATCTCCCTCAAGATACATAGTCGCTGTGACCACTTTCATCGCTTCGGTAGCAGGCGGGGCAAGACGAAAGTATTTCTCAATATCCCATAAGAAATTCTCTAACTCCTTCGCATCCCGAGCACCTCCGTAGCACCGCGGCTCGGGTATTTTGACCTTTCGTTGGAAAGTTTTTGACTGTTGAACAGTCCCAGACCCAATCGCCCTCATCAGGACGTTCATCTTAGTGGTCAGTTCCTCAATCTGTAAACGAAGGACTTCGACGGTGCCCCTCGTATCTTCTGTAAGAATCTCCACGTTCTCAGCTAACGTGGTGTGGTTTTCAGCCAATGTGGTGTGGTTTTCTTCCTGCTTGCTTAACCGTTCTGCATGGTCTTCCACAAGTGAAACCACTGTCTCCAACTGTTCGACCTGACCTTCAAGGTCGTCTAGACGTTCCCTGGTCCGTCTACGTGTACTACTACTGGTCCCTTCAGCCATCTCTAGGCTCTGATATCAACTGTCACGGAGTTACTCTTTAGCGACGTGAACTCTCGTGCGGCAACTAGCTTTTCTCGATCTAGCTCAGCCTACTCATGTTTCAAACCTGCACGGTAGCGCATTAGGCTAGAAACTATGCGGATTCCCGAATGCAACACATATAGCTATACGCAGCGATAGTCCGAGGGGCAGCCCCACTTAGAGTTTAGGTCTGCACCATGAGGGTGGTCGTGGACCACCAACATGATGGCTCCAGCGCACGACGCGACAGGAGCGACCTAACACCTATGCGAGGCCCGGATGCGCAAGTCAAGCCCACAAGGCTATCATACGCGTTCCGTAGGGGATCACTTAGGCCAGCGACACATCACGTGGCTGTTAGATCCTTTCCCCATATATATGGTTTAAATATCAATAGTGCCTAAATTGCAGGAGGACCTCAAACGTCTTGGTTTGGCATACCGCAACGCCCTCCCGCATCGCTAGGCCAACTTGGCTCAGTCGCGTCCGCATCACGTGCCCTGCTGGCACTGCATTACGACCAACTGCCACCATGTCGCATGCCCTCCTGGCCCATGAACGAAGCTCTTGGAGTGTCGATGGCGAAGCCCTCATGGCTTCGTGATGCTCTGACGATGCCCCAGCTTCAACCCACCAATGCCTGACGCACTAGTGGCACAAGTGGCCCTGCGGCTGGATCGGATGGCCACGCCGCGAGCCCACGTCACAGTACGATCGGACAATACATACTGGTTTTGGATCTGGAAGTTACGAAGCGGAAAACCAGTATTTTAAACTTGAAATTGAGATTTGTTTGTGATTCTGCGTTGAAATAGAAATTGGGTATTCGAGATTTGTTTTGGATTGTTCCTGATCTATTCTTATCTTCTCATTTTTGTTTTGTTTTACGGTTATGGCTTTTTAATCGTTTTTTTGAATCATAAAGTTGCTGTTATGCTTTGCTAAAATATTCGATAGGTCTTTCAATTTGAAGTGTTTTATGAAATGGGTAGTTTCGGATCTGGTATGGATTGGAACTTGGAAGTAATCAATGTCTTATAGCTATTCTATAATAATCTTTCTTGTGAGCCCATGAGTGTTGGGTGAGACCCACTATAATCAATAATATTGTGGTTGAATTTCTTCCAATGTCTTATAAGTTGTCTATATTTTGTATCCAAGCGACCTTTACTCAATACCTAAGCCATGTGCTCATTATTATATTAATTTATGACTAAATGGGCCGGCCCAATTAATTAGTGGGCCTGAATACGAGGTCAATAAGTATAAGAGCCTGAGTCAGGGCAATATTTACAAACAAAACAGTGACCTTGGATGCTGATACAGGTGCAATATTAGCGTAGGTCATCTTGACTTATAAATTGATATGACGATCACAAATCTCAAAAGTTGCAATGTTGATAACATTATATGGAGTTCAAATTTTAAGCTTATTACACTGAAAGATAAATATGGGTGATTTGGTGGTGATTCGTGAACTTAAAAGTTTTCTATATATGTCATCACTTTCTAGTTTTTACAGTGTTTAAATGTGGTAAAAGTTGTATTAGGAGATGGTAATTATTGGGTTTTAGATGGGTAGCATCTGAGTAGCTTTTATCAGAGTAATAGATGGCTGTGTTTGAGATTGCCTTTTTGAGGCAAAGAGCAGCTCTCTGCTCTGGCACATAGGACTTTAGTAAGAGACAGTGCTTAATGGCAAGGCCTGAGAAGTTGAGGTATGAGCCCAACCTGAGGTTTAATGGCAAGGCCTGAGCACAACTCAAATCTGATGACACCACCACCAAAGTGTCCATTTCCTCTTCTATTTCTGGCTTGAATTTTATCCAGCCTGAACCAAGTCAAACTTTGAAGCATGTTCCAATATGCATCGATTAATAAGCAACACATTGAAGCATATATACCAATGTCTTTTAATGTTTCAACAGTATAGTTTCATTTAATATTAATTTATTACTGTTGAATACAGTTTTATTTAGATTTAGGTGCTCAAGAAATTGGAAACTTGATCAAGGTAATAAAAATGTGGGTGGAGTTTCAATATTGATTGTCATTTAGTTGTTTAACTTCAGTTGGATCTCTGGTCTCCTATGGATTCCTTTGAGTTAAGTAAATTTGTTTTCATACCTTCACTTTAATGGATTGACAGGAAATGTAACAATTTGGCGAAGGTTGTGGAGCTAAAGTTACATAGGAATAAGCTTCGAGGAGATCTTCCTGAAAACTAATGCTCAATTTTAACATATAATATGCATTCAATGTAAGTGAAATGTCTTCTGCTCTAGGATAATAGGAATCACTCTGTTAGTTTTATGTTTGCTATTGTATTCCCTCAAGGCCCAAGGTCATTGGCAGCTTAAACCTGTCTGTTCTACTGCTAAGTTTCAAACACTTGGAGATGAATTGCATGGGTGTTTGACTTGGCCCAAACCAAAGAGGAAATTAAGAGGACTTGTGCATGCTTTATATAGCATATAAACTGAATAAAATTTGAGAACACAATGCAGAAAATCACTCTGTTAGTTTTATGTTTGCTATTGTATTCCCTCAAGGCCCAAGGTCATTGGCAGCTTAAACCTGTCTGTTCCACTGCTGAGTTTCAAACACTTGGAGATGAATTGCATGGGTGTTTGACTTGGCCCAAACCAAAGAGGAAATTAAGAGGACTTGTGCATGCTTTATATAGCATATAAACTGAATAAAATTTGAGAACACAATGCAGAAAATTTTCTGTAAGGAATCCATGAAACTTGAATTAATTGGACCACTTGCTACTGCATTGTGATTACACATCAACAATTTGAGTCAAGGTGTTCTCTCTTTTCAGGCTATCACGGTGCCAACCAAAAGCTTGCAGCGATCTCCTTGTCGCCTGGCATTGTGGCCAATTTAGCATGACCAGCTCCTCTGACTCATTTCCATATGCGCAGGCTTTCGTGTGCTATGATAACAGTATACCGACTTATATAGCAGAAGTATACAGTACAATGATTAGCCTTTCAAAAATTAGTGGCTACTTTTGACTTCATTCTGATGGGTTTTTTGTTATTGCTATGATGCCTTTTGTATTACAATAATTTTCCCCCCGAAGTGCCTGATCTGTCAAGAAGAGGAGAGGCTTTTGGCTGCTCATAGATTGTATGGTAACGAATGGGCCATGATAGCTAGGTTGTTTTTGGTAGGATTGATAATGTAGTTAAGAACCATTGACGTGTGATCATGGCTAGGAAACATAGAGAGCATTCAACTTCGTACAAAAGGGCCATGATAGCTAGGTTGTTCCTGCAGACTTTCTACCACAGATGTTTCTGACTGGATAAAGGTGGAGCTTCTATTGGAATCCAAAGGAACCGACCACACTGCAAGACTTCAACTGACAACTACTAGAAGAGGAGTAATTTGGCTTGATCAAGTATTGGCCTTGCCTCTGACACTTACAAGGTATATGTTCTTTCTGAATTGTTCTTGTAATTACTTATGATTGAAATACTAACATTCTGGAACTCGAGGAAGAGTTCATAAAATTAATATTTTAAATGCACACACCAGATTTTAAAAGTACATGAAATTAACTGAAAGGTATTCACATTTGATCATCAACAAAATTAAAATTATGAGTTGATTTCAAGTATCTCAGACCCTGCACTGATACCATGTGAAGAGTGAAAATGAGCAGCACAAACTGTTGCTAATTCTTGTTGTATTTATACCGGTATAGTGTGGTAAATTACCCACATTTGAAAAGAGAATTACAGGAATGCGCCCTTTAGATAGAATCCAATAAAGTATGTATATTCTAACAGGAGAAACAATCTCCAATTATTTATCTTCCTGTATATTCTAACAGGAGTAACCCATACAATAGCCTGAATAGGCCTAGCAAGCTTACTCCTTTTTTTCCCCATAAGTTTAGGGGGCACTTCTACAAGGATTTTTGTTGTTTCATTTATTTTTCTTGCATGATCTGAGATAGCGTTGAGTGGATGGCTATTGTCTTAATGAACTTGAGCCAAAATTTCACTGTCATCATTATATTTTTTTATATTTCATTAATGAATTTGATGTGTATTTGTAGTTGCATGCAGTTAATCTTTTAATTTATTTTCTTGGAGTGCGGGGGAATAGTGCTGATTGGAAATTTTGGTCTCTTTTTTTTTCCCATGAAATTGTACTATATTTATTGATGCATCTTTATTTTTTATTTTTGCTTGAAATGGAAAAAAATAGCGTTGGTTGGGGTCATTTAACTATATATTTATGGGTTTTATTAATATATAATTGAGCTACTTATATTTGCATTCAGTTCCTTTGTTGATTTATTTGCTTAAAGTTGAATATAGTAGTGAATGGAGGATTAACCAACTCTTTTCAATATGCTCATTGTTGCTATGTGCATGTCTCGATTGATTTGTGGCTTGAATGGATGCTGTGAACAAGTTAATTATAGCATATAGGGCATAATGTACAGCATAATCACTCTCATAACTAAGAATGGTCATTACTCTATATATTGTATACATGGAACCATAGTCAAAAGTACTCAGAATTTCACTAAAATGAGGTCCCACCAAAATTTTCAATGAACCTTTGCTGATTTCGGAAAATTGCAGAATTTTTAAAAAAAGTTGGGTAAAAATTTGGAATGTAATGACTTATGACATTGGATTCATTATTTACTTTCTATTTTCTCTTTGTAATGTGTAATTTTTTTTTTTTAATGAGTATTTATGCCATCTATATGAGGATTAAACTAACTTGCTTCTCTCAATGCAAACAGTTGTAAATAATTCAAAGGATGGTTTATAAGAAGAAAACCTGATAAGTTATACAAGCTATACCAACCCAAATTCATTTGAAGTGAGTGACTCTTGTTATTTATATTATTTTAAAATTTCGTGTCTGTTTGATTGGTTTCTAAACAATTATTGGGTAGGATTAACTTAAATCATGGTACCAAACTGCTTTTATAGGCACCCATAAGTAAATCATGGTACCAAACTGCTGATCAGCTATACACCTATACGTACATATAGTTTTATAGCAGCTGCTATGATCTTAGCAGTTTTATATCAAATTGTTATGTTCTGTTATGAACCTACATATACATATAGTTTTCTAGTAGCTCCTATAATCTAAGTAGTTCTATAGCAATTGCTATATATGCGATACATGCATACATCAATTATTTTCAATTTTCTGAATGGATCAATTTCTGATTCAACACTATACTCTTTTTAAGTCGATGTTTTATCGTATCCATATAGAAGCATCTGTGGAAATCTGACAAGCATCCACATTTCTTCTTTTCTCTTTGTTGCATCTGCTTAAGGTAAATTACAGTGTATATAACAGCTGCTCGGCTTAATACGGTATTCAAAATCTCTTATTTCGCTGCAGGATTCCCTATTGCCGCATGTGATGCATAAGGTGACTTTTGAAGCAACATGTTGTGGAGCATGGCAATGAAAGACACCTAGCTGAATGATTTCTAGTGGCACTTCGGTCTCACCAAACATACACGCCCAAACACATGTGTGAACTACTTTAATGCACATGTTAATGAACTTTAACCTATTCATTATCGTTTCTTTTATTCATTACTGTTTTGATGCTTCTCACTCTCACTAAAAAAATAATAATGTCACCATAATGATATATACACTTCACCAACTGCGGCCTTCAGGTTGAATTTGAATTTAGATATGTTATGGATGTGGGCTTCCATCTTGTGAGAACTTGGTCCATTGTGTGTGTGGGGGGGGGGGGGGGGTAAATTTGTAGTAGTAAAATTTTTTATTATACTCATTTATGATTTTTTATTATAAATATATTTTTTTTATTATGATTTTAAAAAAAAAGACTGTCTAAGACCGTCTTATTTTGCCAATTTTTTTTCCTCAAAATTTAAAAAATACGACGGTTCCAAACCGTCTTATTTGAATCGTCTTTCAAATAGGACGGTTCAGAAAAGACCGTCCGATATAATAAATAAGACAGCGCATGACCGTCTCTCAATAAAGGACGGTTTATTAGAGACGGTCATGAGCTGTCTTATTTATTGGTCTCTAGTGGTTAATATGAGACAGCTTCGAACCGTCTTATATTAGGACTGTCGAAAACAGTCATTCTCTACTGTCTTATTTGTGGAATATAAGACGGTTTAAGACCGTCTTATAAATTTAAGACGCCAAAAAAAAAAGAACAGACATGAGAATGGCTTTAGGCCGTCTTATTTTTAAAATAAGACAGCTTTGGGCGGTCGTATTTCGGCTTTTTTGACGTAGTGGTTATGGCACGGGTACACCATGGGTATGTCTTTTATGCTCAAGAGTGAAGAGTTCGGCACGGATATGGAAACTGCCGAGTATCTGGGTATCATAGATGTGTATACTTTTTTCATTTATAGGGAATTCAGATAGACTCGCAGTCACCAGTTCACTTTATCCCTCTACAAATAGGAAAATTATTTAGATGGGATAAGGCTTGTTGGTTAATTGAGGGCCCAAAATTGTCAAAGGGTAATTCTTGCAAGTAAGGCTTCAATAGCAACATACTTCATTCTATGATGGAATCAATTGTAAGAACCGCGAAATAAGGCTTCAATCGTAATCTTTTAAAAGCATGGATCTGGACAAAAAAAATACCAAAATTTTGTAGAGGAATAAAACAAATCTATAGTTTCTTAACTAATAAACGCCAAAGAAAACATGTTTTATATAGTAAAGAGGTCTCCTCATTTGAGCCTTGGCATGATCCACAAATAAGAAGCTCCAATTTTTGGATAACTATAGAATAGAACAATTTCTTGACATAACATGTCCTCTGACATGATTCTAATGGAACATAACATGTCCATTGACATAAATCGGATCGGCCTCTCCCATTTTTGGATAACTTCATCACCTTCTTCTTGCACTTTGAACATAACATGTCCACTGACACCATAATTTTCTGCAACAATAATGGAGTCAGGAAATGTGAAAAAAATAAAGTAGAAATAAGAAGATATATAACCTTTGACATGTTTCTAATGGAAAGGCTACTGTTATCTAGTGGTATAGTAGTGGAATAAGGTTGCTGTGAAAGGGAAAGATGAATGTTATGTAAGCATTTATAAAGTTTTGTTCTGTTTTATTGTTATTTTTTTCTCCGCATAATTATTTTTTTTTATTCTGTTTTAATGGCAGTAAAATAGAATAAAGAAATAAAAAAAGTGAATATTTAATCATAGCCAATTGGTCACCTTATGCTCATAAAGCATTCCTTGAGATATGTGCTGATCTTGTGAAAAAGGGAAGAAGGTCCAACACTCATCTCGATAAGGCAAAGTATGAGATTTTGTGTAATGAATTTAAAAAGCGAACTGGATTGGAGTTAATAAGAATCAATTTAAGAACCACTGGGATAAATAAAAAGATATATGAAAAAGATGGGATAAGCTGAGGAGTAACACTGGTTTGGGATGGGACAACCAGTGAAAGACAGTTTTAGCAGATCAAGAATGGTGGGATGAGTGGAACAAGGTATTGTGAGAGTTATTTTAGTTTATGATTTAAAAATATTCTCTAAGTCCTTATAACAAAATATTTTTTAAATTATAGAAAAACCTAGCAGATGTTAAATGGCAATATGAAGGATTAGAATTTGCTGGAGAGATGGATATTATGTATGGTGGGGTGACGGCCAATAGTCCGTTAGGATGGGCACCCTCGCAAGGATTAGTTCCGGATGATACACTGCACTCAGTTGGGAGAGGAGAATCTTCTTCTTTTATAGATATCGGAGATGACACCAATGATGATGATGTTGATGGTGTTACACAATCACGACCAGATCTTGATACCGAGGGGATTGAGGAAATTGATCCTACGGTCAATGGGAAAGAGTTGGGGGCTACAAATGCCACTAAACGGGTTTCAAGTTCTCACCGGAGCGTTGAAACTCAATCGAAACTTCTACCACAACGTCGAAAGGTATTGGGCGCAACCATGGTCGATAGACAACTCAAGGGTATTCGTGAGGCCATTGAGAATAAAAGAATGACATCGAACGCTCGTCATGGGCATACGACAATGAAGGAGTGCATGGACCTGTTGAAACAGATGATGGATGTCTCAAAAGGAAGCCCCTTATACCACATTGTGCTCGATGTGTTCTTAAAGAAAGATTGTCGAAACCTATTAACTAATCTTGATGATCATGAAAGCTGCCTAGCTTGGTTACAACATCGATCGGATCGAGCTAGCCGTGATGGGATGGAGTAGATATTTTTATTTTCTTCTTTTTGAGTGTTGGGCCTTTTTCCCTTTTTGAGTGTTGGTCCTTCTTTCATTTTTGAGTTCTTTTTATGGATTAACATTATGAGATAGTAGTTTATGACTATGCACTCTTATGTTGCTGATTATTCATTTCATTGTGGTTATAAACATGATTGTCATATATTTATGTGGTTATTAATCTAGTTATTTTTATTTATGTTAATAATTATAGATGTTCATTTGATGTAGATGTAGATATAATTGATACATAATTTTTTTATATTTCTAAGGATTATTTACAGAATATGGGTTTTGATGACGAAATTAGTATTACATATGATACAAGCTCTGATGAAGAGAATAACCTTACAGATTCTGACGACAAAATCAAGATTTTAGCTCTTACTGGTGCAACGATAGCCGTACATTATTATAATTGTTTTGTATCAAAAGAACTTCACAAGGATTGTATTTTTAAAGGCATGGACTGGATCAGACACATTTTTAGACACCCTATTATAGTTTTCGAGCAATTTCGAATGAAGAGACATTTTTTTAAGGATGTGTGAGACTTTAAAGGAAAGCGGATTACTTCAAGATACACGAAATTTATCAGTAGAAGAGCAACTAGCTATCTTCCTTGTGACGCTTGGTCATAATGAACGAAATCGAATGATTTCAGAATGCTTCCAACACTCACCAGAAACAGTATCTCGTCAATTTTATCGAGTATTGATGGCAATCGTTGAACTTATTATCACATGTAACACATACTAATAATCTATGTATTTTTTAAATATTATAGGATTGTGTTGGAGCAATTAATGGCACACATATTGATGCCTATGTACCAGCAGCGCAATAAATTCCATACAGAAGTAATCGAAAATGGACAACTTAAAACGTGATGGCAACATGTTCATTTGACATGAGGTTCACGTTTGCATATATTGGATGGAAAGGCACAACCAACTATTTTCGCATTCTTCATGAGGCCATTACCAATTCTGACTTCAAAATTTCACATGCTCTACATCATGCATATTTTTATCTTCAATATTTAATATATTTTAAATTTTAAAAATGAGTAACTTTTATTTTTCCACAGGTAAGTACTATGTTGTAGATGATGGATACGCTAATATGAAGGGATTCTTAGCACCATATCGAAAGACTCGTTATCATATTCCAGCCACTCGTCTTTGAGGAACGTTATTGAATGTTATTTTAGAATTCTGAAGAAAAAATGGCCAATTTGATAAAAAATGCCTCCATATTCATTAAAGACACAGATTTATTGTGGTCGCATGTATGACGATTCATAATTTCATAGGACAAGAGGAAATTGCTGATAAACATTTTCAAAATATGGTAATGATGAATATGTCGAAGATGGGCCGAGAGAACCTGATGACGATATTGAACACGAATGTTCTTCCCAAAGTTGAAGGGAAATGAAAATGATTCGATATGCGATAGCTGATGCTATAATAGATAGCCATGATGGCAATGTTAGAGATTTAAATGTTTAATATTTTGTTTCTTATTAAGAAATTTCGTCACATGTTAAATTTTGTTGATGACGTATATGTAATTTTCTTTTGAATGAATGTCAGCATGATACAATATTTATGAGATTACTAGTTTACATTTAACAAGTCTTTAAATTGTTCTCTGAACACTTTCGAGGTCATTTTCGTCAGCTAATTATAGTATTCTACATAGACATTCTTTTTTACTAAATAACAACTTTTATGATAGTAGCTCTAAAATTGCTCTCTTAAGACTGTTATCAAACAATAAATTCATCAAAAAAACTTTATAAAAGATCACTCTCAAAAGAGCTACTCTTAGCTCGAGGGAGCTAACCCAAACGCAGCCTAAGGCAACTCCCCCGTATTAATGACAACACAACACGCTAAATAAACATCAATTAGTGTCGTCATCATCGAACGGGCATTATGCAATTATTATTAATCTAGCATTTTCTAAAATGAAAAGGGCAGTTTAGTCATGAAAATGAAGTAAAGCTCACGTTACCCACACCTCGCCCCCACGTACTTGTCGTTTTCGAGGAGCAAGCGACTCTGTTTCTTCTTCTCAGCGCGTTCTCACCTTCTTCCTCCTTGTCTTTTTCTCAAAAAACATTAAATTTTTTTATTCATTTTAATTCTCTCTGTAAAATTTATAAATGATATAAGAAATTAAACGAAACCCTTTGGTTTCACAAAATCAGAGTCTTTAATGGATTCTTGAGTCTCTGCAAAGGGTACAAGGCCTCTCTTTCTCTCTCTTCCATGGGAAACTGCTTGGATTCTTCTGCGAGAGTTGATAATGCTCTTAACTCTGGTATGTGTTTTGAGCCTGTTTTGCCTCTTCTTTAATTCAGGTGGAAACTTTCGTGGGTTTTATGTATTTGTTATTTTTGTTTATGGTTTTCTGTTCAGGGATTGAGGAAAACGCTGGATTTTTTGTATGGGTTTAATTAGTATTAGTGTTTACAAGTACTATTTCTTGATGGGTTTGAATAGGTTTTGGCTATTTTTGAGTTTGGAGGGGATGTAATGATATTTTTGTTTTTGAAATTTTTATTAAAGTTTTCTGTACAATTTTTGAGCAAAATTGGGATGTTTGGCATAATTTAGTTTGTATTAGTGTTTAATAGTACTAGTTCTTCCTGGGTTTTGGCTACTTTTTGAGTTTGGAGTTATGGGTTTATTCCCAAATCTGAGAAAAATTTACCTTTCCCTTCGATGTCCCGCCTTAATTGGCAGAATATTTTGTTAAATCTATGCATCACAACGGATCTTTATTCTATTTTATGGGTTATTTTTGCATTAGGAATGCAAATTCCTCATGGGTTTTGGCTGTTTATGATTTTAGTTTTCAATTTTGGTTACATTTTAGTGGTTTAGATCTTCATATGGTTGCCATATTTGGGGTTTCCTGTGTACTCCCTGATTCATTTGGTTTAATGATTTTATTTTTAATTCTGAGAATTTTGGTTTGTGTTCTCTGATTATTCGCGTTTAAATTCTGCGCATATATTAATTCCCAGAAGTATCTTTTGGATTTTGCTTTTGGGAGATTATTATTGGGATATTTCTTGATTTTATGTAAGTGTCGATTTATTTTGTGGATTCCCATTTGATATTTTGCTGAATATTTGTGGGGTTTCTATATTTAGTATTTTTGTTAGATTTCTCTGAGCATGGATTTCTTATCTAGAATTCTATATCATTCAACACAGCTTTCTAAAATTAGGATATATTGTTGTTATAATATTTGTATTCTGTGGAGTCTTCAATTCTGGCCATATGTTAGACAAAACGCTTCAAAAGTGGACTTTAAAATGGGAATAAACGATAGAACTGGTATGGTACCCAATCCGAGTTCCAACAGAGGCGCTCAGGTGAATCTCCTTTTGTCCAAATGGTCAAGCCTCTGGAAATGTACTGCTATTTATGAGCACACAAATCAGCGAAAGCTGTCACTACCTGAAATTCTACCCCATCCCGAGGGCCTATAATTTCGTGTTATGACCCGCACGCATCCCAGATATGCTAAGCGAACATATACATAATTAGAGTTCTCACACTAACATGGTTTCACAAAATTCATGAATCCAATAATAAATAAATGAAATAATTACTAATCAATGAGAAAATATAGGTCAATAATAAATCAAATGTACGAGGCTATAAATAAACAATTCCTGCATGAAATGAAAGAATAAACTGCCTAACTATAAATCCTAATCTCAGTGCTAAAACCATGCTACTACTAATCGGCATAAGGATCATAATCAACACAGAGGTCCTCCTAATGTCCTGCAGTGTCGCCCTCGCCCTCCCAAGGTGTTAGAAAAATTGTTTCGGGTTGCAAAAGAAAATAAAGATTGGAATGAAAATATGCAGTTCCAGATTGAGGCACGTTGAATATCGTTATCTTTAAACCGAGATTTTCTCCTACCACTATGATCTAGTGGTCACCAATAGGTTATCGGCAAATCGGTTCTAGGATACAACGAGCCGGAAGCGTATTTGTGTGATTAGATTTGGTGAATCTGATCACGCAACCAGAACATCCAAAAACGGAAGTGGAGCTCTGAAAGGAAAGAACCTTTTAAAACACGGAGAAGAGTAAAAGAAAAATGCAGTATTTAAAATGAGGGGTCTCGGGTCTCTTTTATAGAAAGGGACAAGTATAACTGAACGGACATATCTGTTGTAGATAGCTGACTGGTCGGATAAGACATCCGTTTTAAAGAAAATTGAACGAATTTAAAATTCAAACGGACAGTTACACTATTGTCCAAAAGTTTAATTAAGTTATACTTCTGTCCAAAAGTTTAACTAAATGCACCACACCGCATCGCCACGCCACGTGCTCGTGCTCGTGCTCGTGCCCGTCCCGGCTCGACTCGGCTCGCGTGCGCGTATGTGACTGATGGGGTGCATGATAGTGGAAGCTATAAATTTGGTGCCCCCTGGGTGAAGGCTACAAGCCTTGAGCTAAAGATACAACATATAAAATAAAGCCTAAAATACTATTACTCGGTATGGGACTATTCATCCCAAAAAATATTTTTTTATAAAAAACACTTATATTTTAAAATATCCAACAATCCCCCACAATTTAAAAATATCTAACATTCCCCCACAAATTTAAAATTTTAAATCAGAGTAAAGCTAGAAATATGTACATAAATGAAAATATCTTAGAGACTTTAATTTTCACTGTAGTGAAATAATTCAAAGTTTGTCAAGGTCTTAAACTAAGTCTTGAACTAACGATCTTATACGACAAATCGGAACTATTCCACACACGTATTTCACATATTTGGTGTTCAATAAATAGGTTAGCACATTTAGGCTCTATGCTAGTACCCTGGTTTTCGTAAGCGCTTATGAGATAAAGTCATGTCTCATTGAAAGCGGCTTCACCCTCACACTTATATAAGTAGACCTAAAAGAGATGTCCTTGTAACTTTTAACATCTCAATACATAGTGTTATAGGACTATTAAGAGTAATGCTCAACCTCCCCGTATCCATTTCAGGTGAAACACTACCCTTTCTGGGATGTATATGAGATTTATTTTCATTAATGTAGTGCCCTTTAGCCGCCACGTATTTACGACTTGTTTTTCCCTTTGAACCTAAACATTGATTAAACAAATATTAGGTAGGGTTCCCATCATAAGTGGTTGTTTATCTCGATTGATCTTTTGTGAATTCCAACTCTACCAAGGCTTTTAGTAAACGGATCCGTCAGGTTTTCTGCAGACCTGAACCCAATTACTGAGATTACTCCATCTTTAAGTAATTGTTTTACATAGCTATGTCTTAGACCAATGTATCTATTTTTTTCATTATACGTTTGACTATAAGCCTTTGATAGTGTTGCTTCACTATCACAATGTATAGAGATAGGTGGCAATGGTTTAATCATAATTGAAATTTCGATTAGTAAATTCTTTAACCATTTTCCTTCTTTTCCACTTGCCGCTAAGGCAATGAATTCTGATTCCATAGTGGAATGTGTGATGCAAGTTTGCTTCTTTGATCCCCATGAGTTCGCAACACCTCCAAAAGTGAATATCCATCCACTTGTGAACTTTGATTCTTTCGAACCAGATATCCAACTTTCATCGCTATATCCTTCTAAAACTTGAGGATATCCAGAAAAATGCAAACCGTAATTAATAGTACTCTTAAATATCTATAAACATATGAAATAACATTTCAATGAACAGAACTAGGATTACTTGTAAATCTACTTAATTTGCTTATTGTAAATGCAATGTCTGGCCTTGTACAATGCATTGCATACGTAAGGCTACCAATAACCCTTGCATATTCTAACTGTTGCACACATTGTCCATCATTTTTAGTTAATTTAATATTACTATCTAAAGGTGTAGTGGCAGATTTTAAATCAAAATAATTGAATCTTTTCAAAATCTTTTCAACATAATGAGATTGAGTTAAAGTTAACGTCTTCTCATTTCTTATAATTTGATTACCAAAATTACATTTGCCTGTCTCATGTCTTCCATGTTAAAAGATGAACTTAAAAAGTTTTTAGTTTCTAAAATAACTTCTAAATTAGTTCCAAAAATAAGTAAATCATCTACATAAAGACATTATAATACCATGATTATTAGAAAATTTATAATACATACATTTATCTGCTTCATTAGTTTTGAAATCAAATTTAGTAATTGTATTATCAAACTTTTCATGCCATTGTTTTGGTGCTTGTTTTAACCCATATAGAGATTTAATAAATTTACAAACTTTCTTTTCTTGTCCAGGTAGAACAAATCCTTCTGATTGTTCCATATAAACCTCTTCTTTTAAATCACCATTTAAGAAAGCGATTTTAACATCCATTTGATGGATTTTTAACTTGTGTATAGAAGCTAGTGCAATTAGAAGTCTTATAGTAGAAATTCTAGCAACTGGTGCGTATGTGTCAAAATAGTCAACACTTTCCTTTTGCCTATATCCTTTGGCAACCAATCATGCCTTAAATTTTTCTATAGTTTCATCCGTTTTAACCTTTCTTTTAAATATCCATCTACATCCTATGGGTTAGGTCCGTCTGGTAAGTCTATTAATTTTCATGTTTTGTTTCCCATTATTGAATCCATTTCATCATTGATAGCTTATTTCCAAAAAACACTATTTCTAGATTTTATTGCATCATTAAAAGTGATAGGATCATCGTCTATATTTAGACATAATTGTTTCTTAGTACTTTTGGTACTATTTTCTTCAATTAAATAAATATAATAGTCTTTTGAAAGACTAGTTTCAAATATTTGACGTTTACTTCGTCGAGGTCCAATGATGACCTCTTCATTAGTTGAAAATTCAATAACTTTTTTAGATTTAGAAGATTCTCCATCTTCAAAAGTTTGACTTTGAATATTTAATTTATTAGATAGAGTAGTAATTTTAGATTCATAGAATATAGCTGTAAACAACAAATTTGCGTAGGATATAAATCGAACACAAATCAATCTTAACAAATTTTCCCTCGCTAGGAGAGGGTTTTACTAAAATGGCGGACCTTATACTTCTGGGTATCGCAATCGATTCCCCATTAATTACATCATTGAATACCTCTGATTAAAAGCTACTAAATAAAAATAATATAATTACATCTCTAAAATAAGCAAAACTAAAATTCTAATTCTAAGTTTTTATCGACATCTTCAATCCGACATGAGATAGATGAATAACAAACTATCTTCATCGGAGATTTGAGAAATATGAAATAGGAGACAACGGATGGGAGAACCCCTCCTCCAAAAGTCAGTTTCATTTGATCGAAAAGCACGAGTCATTACTGGAGCAAGAAACTCGTGGATGAGTCTTAAAAACGAATTCTTGTTCTCTGGTCTCAAAGATGAGTTCGAATACCAAATCCATTCTTCGGGCAACTGGTTATCAAAAGAGTTATCATTTTCAGTGATAGAGTGTCTAATCATGAGTTAGATATCGCCAAATTCCTTAAAATTTGATGATCATAGATGATTTTATAATGATTTTACCATTAGATTTGACTAATATCCTAAGATTTGGTCAATATATAGTAAATCCACCGTTGGATCTCGTTGCGATCTCGCAATATGATCGTTTGATCAAAAGTCAACGATTCCACTGTTAGATTTTACCAAATTCATAAGATATGATTAATACGTAATAAATCCACCGTTGGATTTCGTTACAATCTCGTATTATGATCATTTGACGAAAAGTCAACAAGTACACCGTGAAAGAATTTTCGATCTCGAGGTTGAGGTCCAAACCTTCATTAGAGGGAGTGATGATCCGAACCGCGAGGGAAACTCTAATTATCATAGATGAATATTTCAGGTATCATAGTCCGGAATCATTCTTTGGGTTCGTGATTGCAACCCGTATGAGTATCGAATTCGTGGTTGCAATCCGAGTATACTAAGAGTTATGCCCAGGGTCGTACGCACGTGGCTTAACTATTTTTAAGTACACAAGAGATTGGGTACGAGTCGTAACACGTAATCCCAAATTGCAACCATAAATCTTAGGAGGAGCCGCAACTCTTATCCTAAGCGTATCACTTTTAAGTAAGGGCTGTAGTCCTTATCCTAAATATTTCAACTCCAACTTATTCTTCCAGTCCACTTTTAAAAATAGAAAATAAAAAAGAAGAAGAAAGGAATAGCCAGAATCTCGGAGATACCCTAAAGTTTTTTGTCAGAAGAGTCGGAGATATTTTCGACAGAGGTCTCGTATCAGAATTTTCGGATCTCTTGCAATGAGGTCGGGTTTGTTATTTATAGATTTATAATAGCGGTTATAGTTATGATCCTACTGTTCCCGTAAGGTTTTCATGAAATGAACAGTTGAGAGAGCTGCGTAAGTTTTCGTCTTCACGTGTATTGAGAAAAGATTCTTCTCGCGTATGCAAATCTTTTCTCATAACCACCTAGATGGCTAAGTATCTTTTCTAGCCACCTAGGTGACTAAATATGTTTTCTAACCACCTAGGTGACTACGTATATTTTCTAGCCACCCAGGTGGCTAAGTATGTTTTCTAGCCATCTAGATGTCTAAGTATTTTTTCTAGTAACCTAGGTGGTTGAGTATGTTTTCTAGTTATCTAGGTGACTACCTATATTTTTTTAGCCACCTAGGTGACTAAGTATATTTTTTAGCCACCTAGGTGGCTAAGTATATTTTTTTTAGCCACTTAAGTGACTAAGTTTATTTTTCTAGCCACCTAGGTGACTAAGTATTTTTTCTTGCCACCTAGGTGGCTAAGTATGTATTCTAGTCACCTATGTGGCTATATATATTTTCTAACCACCTAGGTGACTAACATAACTTAGGACTTTAAATCTTATTTACAGTAGATTTGTTAAGTCCTATTTAGAGTATGCTTTATTAAAAGGGGAAAAAAAAAATATTAATAAAGTTTCATTTCCTAACTTCTTCCATTAATTTATTCTATTTGATTTTTGAGGTTAAGTGGAAGAAGAAAGAGTTACTGATTTCAAAATTTCTGAGTCAACGATAACATCTCTAGATTCTATTATAGTATTTTTATCTATATTATCATTAGATTCCATAACTAGAAATTTGTAAGCTTTACTATTTTGTACATAGCCAACAAATGTACACTCAATGGATCTAAGGCCAATCTTAAGTTTTTTAGGATCTACTAATCTAACAAGTGCCCTACACCCCCACACTTTAAAATAGGTTAGACCAAGTTTTCTATTCTTCCAAAATTCATATGGTATAGTTAAAGTTTTTTTATGTGGAATTCTATTCAAAATATGAGTAGCAGTTAACAAAGCTTTACAATATGAGTAGCCATGCATTTCATAGATCTACAATTAACAGTCCTAATCTATCATGCCATAAATTAGAAAGAGAGACCGAGTAAGGAGAGATTTTATTAGTTGAATCTATTACATTCAGTTTGAACAGGCCTCCCATGGCATATCCTTTTCTAATAAATTCACCATTCTTGGATAAGATAAATTTATCTGATTCAAATACAAGTTTGAAACCATGTTTGATCAGTAAACCACCCGAAACAAGATTCTTACGAATATCGGGTATATGGAGCACATTAGTAACTGTCGCAACTTTTTCGGATGTGAAATTCAATTTCACTTTTCCACGTCCTATGATATTCGCCGTAAATGAGTTCCCCATAAAGAGATCTTGATCATTGTCAGGTTTGTCTCATGTCACAAACATGTCACAATTATTAAAGACATGTTTTGTGGCACCTGTGTCGATCCACCATTCATTGATGTCACCAATCAAATTTACCTCCGAAAGAACAGCTACAAAATTGCTTTTTTCCTCCACTGCATTCGCTTGATTCTTCAATTTCTTGAAGATGCGACAATCCCGTTTGAAGTGTCCGGGTTTCCCACAGTGATAGCATCCATCGTTCTTTGGTGCCATGGTCTTTGGCGAATTTCTTATTCTCCTTTGATTGAAAATATCCTCTCTTCTTCTTTGACGGTCCACTGAAAACTTTAGACTCAACCAAGTGTGCCTTTGATGTCATATCAATGTGATCATGGATCAAAATATAGTCCGATACCGATACGTATCGGTATCAGACGTGAACGATACGGTACATTAAATGTACCGTATCGCTCATTTGTATTGCAAATACCGGACGATACATTCAATGTATCGTCCGGTACACTACTGTTCCGGTACGTACCGGTTTTTTGACCGGACGATACGTACCGGTTTTCCGGCATTTTAACCCATGAATGTGATCTTCGGTTTTGTCCCTAACTCGGGATTCTTCCTCAATACGTAAATGAAGAAGATTTTTCATAGAAATCTTCTCATTATTACGCTCAAGGATTTTTCGGTAATCTTTTCAAGATGGAGGCAACTTGGCGATTACCGCACCAACCAGAAAATCCTCATCAAAATGAGAACCACTAGCGATCATATAATTTATAACTACTTGAAAATCATGCACTTGGCTAAGAATCGGTTTATCATCGACCATCGTAAAATTAAAAAAAATACTTATTATGTAAGAATTATACTCTGCATCTTCAATTTTCTATTTATTCTTGAGTGCGTCCCAGAGTTCCTTCGACGTATTGTAGGCGCGGTAGACGTCGAACAAAGAGTCCGACAAAGCGTTCAAAATGTAGCCTTTGCAAGTGTAGTCGCCGTCATCCCATTTCTGTTTTTTACGGCCTTCACTGAGGGTAGATGATTCGGTAACAGTCGGACACGTAGTTGTGATAACGTACACAACTTTCAACGTGGTCAACAGAAAATGCAATTTCTGTTGCCACCATTTGAAATTCGAACCATCAAAACTGTTCAACTTGTGGATGTTGTTGGGTAGTGCGAGATACAACTTAGTTGCGTCAGTAATCTATGCCATCATAAATCTTGGTTTAAAATTGTCAGAAAAATTGTTTTGGGTTGTAAAAGAAAACAAAGATTGGAATGAAAATACGCAGGCCCGGATCGAGGCACATTGAATATCATTATCTTTAAATCGAGATTTACCCCTACCACTATGATCTAGTGGTCACCAATATGTTACTGGCAAATCGGGTCCAGGATACAACGAACCGGAAGTGTATTCGTGTGATTAGATTTGGTGAATCTGATCACGCAACCAGAACACCCAAAAACGAAAGCGGAACTCTGAAAGGAAAGAACCTTTTAAAACACGGAAAAGAGTAAAAGAAAAATACAGTATTTAAAATGAGGGGTCTCGGGTCCCTTTTATAGAAAGGAACAGGTGTAACTGAATGGACATATCCGTTGCAAATAACTGACTGGTCGGATAAGACATCCATTTTAAAGAAAACTGAACGAATTTAAAATTCAAACGGACAGTTACACTATTGTTCAAAAGTTTAACTAAATGCACCGCCTCGCCACGCCACGTACACGTACACATGCCTGTCTCGTCTTGACCCGTGCCGGCTAGGCGCGCGCGCGTGTGTGACTGATGGGGTGCATGACGGTGGAAGCTATAAAATTCGGTGCCTCCTGGGTGAAGGCTACAAGCTTTGAGCTAAAGATACAACCATATAAAATAAAGCCCAAAATACTATTACCCGGTATGAGACTATTCATCCCAAAAAACACTTTTACAAAAAACACTTATATTTTAAAATATCCAACAATGACATTCGTTTTAAAGAAAACTGAACGAATTTAAAATTCAAACGAGCAGTTACACTATTGTCCAAAAGTTTAACTAAATGCACTTATACCTCGCCACGTACACATGTTAGTGCGTCCGCAAACTCGGTTCGGCTCCCCCTTGAGTGAAAGCTACAAGCCTTGAGCTAATAATGCAACATATAAAATAAAGCCCAAAATACTATTACCCGGTATGGGACTATTCATCCCAAAAAACACTTTTATAAAAAACACTTATATTTTAAAATATCCAACACAAGGCTCCTGGTACTCAGCGTCCAAGGGATCAATAAAATCAGCGTTCGCGGGATCGAGATAATCAGCGTCCACTCCGTCAATAAAATCATCTGAAAAGAATAAATGCCACGAGAGGTGAGTTACTAACAACGTGCAACTCAGTGGATACACTACCATTCCACCCTACACTACTCAGGTGCTTAGTGGGTGTATCTCGTGAATGATAATAATAGTATGACAGTATATAAAAAATAAAGAAATGTCAGAATCATGCGTAACATCAAACTCAAATCTTAACTTACATGCAAGACCATGATCTAGATACACTCCAATCCTAACGTACCTCACCATACCTCATAAACGTAGCTTATCATATTACAACGACACATGCGTTTGTACATTGCATGGGGGTACATTCTTACTTTTATTCCCTAATACGATCTATGTCAGAGTCGCTGCTCGAGCCTACCATGTAAGGGTCACTATAGTATCATACCACCATAACATAACATACACCCCATCCAGTATCAGGGGCGACCGACTAGCATACAGCGTACCTCATAACATAACTCATACTGTCTTCTGATTGACCCTTCTTGATTAGGGCTCTCAATGGGCCAGGCCAGCCCGAATTTTGGCCCGCACCCGGCCCGGAGAAGTGGCATTTTTTATTAAGCAAACCCGTCCCGGTATCCGGATCGGGCTAAGCATATTGCAACCCGGATAAATCCGAGCCGGGCTTGGGTTGAGTGCTGCAACATCTGGCCCGCACCCGGCCCGGATATTATATATATATATATATATATATTATACTTATCTTTTTAAAATTATAATTTTTTTATATAGTTAAATATGATTTACTTAAATGCCCTGAGATTAAACCGTTGAACGGTTTAAACTTGGGGCATTTAAGTTAAAAGCGCAATAACCTTGTGCATATATTTTTTGGTTGGACAAATTGGATGACTTAATTTATTTTCAAGCAACTGTTGCATAGCTTTTTAGCCACACAACTTGGATGACTTGTTAATAGATTTTCAAGCAACCGTTGTCCGTTATAACCATTATGCAACAAATTAAAATAAAATATTTAAATAAAATCATGTATTGAGCCTCTATAATGGTAATATAATTATTTAATTAAATTTTTAACCTTCTTCAAACTTCTATTAGAAAAAAAAAAATAACCCAACCCAAATTTATTAGAAAAAACAGCCCCAAAAATAGCCTAACCACATTTTATTAAAAAAAAAACAGTCAGAAAAAAGCCCGAAAAAACACCCAAGCCCGGCCCGGCCCGGTAGGGGTCGGGCTTGGGCTGAGTATATCGTAGCCCAGGTTAGGGCCGGGCTGAAAAAATTGGGAACCCGGTCCGGGTAGGTTAGGGCTGGATTGAACCCCAATCCGGCCCTAATCGGGCCCATTGAGAGCCCTCGTCTAAATGGTAGACGTTGGAATTTTTACAGTGGCTACGTAAGGTACGACACGTACATGCTTAAATTCTTAATCTTATGTTGGCTTACACAGCGATTTCTTATTATATCTGTATTTTATCTTATCGTATCTTGCATTTTTTTTTCTTATCATTCTCATACAACTTGAATCTAGAGTGAGCCATAGTGCGAGAAACTTCACTAAACCACGCTTTCCAAGGGACAAGTTCCGTCTTGACTATAGATGTTGGAATCCTTACGGTGGCTACATACGGTATGAAACGTACAGACTTAAATCTTAATCTTATATTGGCGTACACAGCTATGTCTTATTATATTCGTATCTTATCTTATCTTAAATATTCTTTCTTATCATTCTCCTATAACCTGAATCTAGAGTGAGCCATAGTGTGATAAGTTTCACTAAATCACGCTTTCCAAGGAACAAGTTCCGTAGTAACCTTGATGTACTTCGTGTGGCAACCCATACTCCCATAGAGATATTACATCCGTATATGGATGCCTATATTCCGAGTTTCACGTGACCGTGAAATGAACCCTATCATGACTAAGACCTAAAGGTCGAGTGTCGTATCTTATTTCTTAACTTAATCTATCATATTTAAAGTTCAGAGGTGATAGGGTCATCGTCTATGCCACCGTATACGAGGTTACATTAAATTCACACTCACCACACTCGTCATAATATCAGATACTACCATGAGTTGTAAGTCATGTGAATACGATGTAATTCCTGCTTCGATACCATCTCAACGAATAACTACGCCCAAGTGTAGGCATGATTTCTCACCCTCGCATACATGATCTATCCTATCCATAAACATACCACATAACAATAATAGAAACAGTCTTATCTTATTAGTGAATTAATTTGAATTCAAAGATACGTTTTGTATATATATATATATACAATTATAATATAGGTGCAGTTCTTAGTGTATATGTGATCGAGAGCATGAAAGGTTCAAGTTTGACTTCGAAGATGACATTGAAATCCTAAAGTTTTCATGCCATCGTGAAGATCGTGTCGAGGTGATAAATAAATAAATAAATATATATATATATATATATATATATATATATATATATTATGCTACAATCGGGTAAATACATGAAAAAATATCGCACTTTAAATTTAGATCTATCATGACCATCGATTGAAAAGTCAAATTTAAGATTAACATGCAATAGAAATTGTGGTTATAATACATAAGGGGAAGAGTACTTGATACTCCGCCAAAAGATAACGATGTCAGTGGTTCGCCGGCGGTCATCAAACAAGGGGAAGATAACAAAAAAAGAACACAAGAATATAGATTCAAAGTTTTAACAGAAAAGTAAATTACTAATTATGCAGATCTATCAGATTTACATGATTATAGGGCTTAATTAGTTTTAAATAAAATAAGAATATAGATTAGATTTTGTGACTTAATTAGTTTTAAATAAAACAAGAATATAGATTAGATTTTAGGGTTTAATTAAACAAGCATATAGATTCACAGTTTTAATAGAATGGTAAATCACTAACTATACAGATATATCAGATTTATAAATATTAGGGTTTAATTAATTTTAAACCCGTCGATGCGCTACGCGACGGGATCTGAGAAGAATAGAGGGGATTAATAGCTACCTACTTGTTGCAGTATGAACGATTGATCTTGGGCGGTTCGGGTTGAAGAGATCGTTGCCCAAATCGTCGGTTCGTCTAAGTTGTCTTCTTCCTCCTTCAATCTTGTCGGTGGTTGAGCGATAGATTTGAGGAAAGAGGTTAGAGAGTTTTGGGAGAGATGAGTTAAGAGGAAGAAAACTCTCATATAATTTTGGATATAGAGAATAGAGAGCTTTTAAAGTTTTATTGATAATGGTACAAAGTTTTAGGTTAACCTAATTAAGACTTTTCGTAAAAGATTTAATAAGTAGGATTTTTTCACGCAAGCAGGCATTCATGTATAAGTGAATTGATTTTTAAAAGGTTTCGTTCCAGGGCTTTGTGTAGGCACCACAATAAATGGTGTTTCTCTCCCAAAATTACAGTTATACCCCGTAACCTGTTTCATCTCTTAAAACGGGCGTAAATTTTTATATTATCTTTGGAATTCGATAAATTATATATCGTTGAAACTGTATCGACAAACACTTCGCAACGAGTTCAAAATTGACTAAGAAAAATGAACATAAGATAATCGAGATTTTTCTAAAAGAGGGTGGGTTTCGGTGTGAATCGTTAACACTGTGCATAGTGTGGTACATCATCTAACACCGTTAAAATAGTCAAAATGGGTCGTGTTGTTACAAAAGCTCACTTTTGACCGTTCACTGATTTGGCGCTTAAAATAATTGGTGCCTTTACCATGGCTATTGGTTTGATATTGATGTAGGAAGTGTGGAAGAAGAGTATTTGGGTCCCTGCGACCAAAAGAAATTGGGTCGTGAGTCCAAACAGGCCACTTAACTTTGAACGGCTGTAACTTTGCGTACCTGACTCGGAATTGCTATTATTATATATCACAATGTGCGTGTCGATGAGCTTTGTGATGTGGGAACTCGCGTTTGCCGGTTCGCGATGTTTTCAAGTCCGAAAAAGGCTATTTCCTGTCTCAAAGTCCAAATTTTGTAAAACCTTGCTATTTTTAGTAAGTTCTGATGTTAGTGCCTGTAGGTGTTTTAGTGTCATACGAGCTATCATTAGTGATTCAGTAGGTCGAAGTTTTTGTCAAATTAGGAGTTTAATATTTTTGGAAAGTTTTAGTTAGGTTAGGATTTCTATTTTGGTACTAATAATTCTTTTTAAAGATGCATTGAAGTTGTCTTTGGAATTAAAATAGTAAAAATAAAATCAAGTTTTCTTTGGTGTTTAAACATCTTCTTCGCAGATTCAAGGAAAACCCTTGTGGATTCAAGTTTTCTCTAGATCGTAGACGTGCTCTTCGATCCCTCACAATTCTGCGGCATAGGAGAATGCCCTAGTGCTGCCCCTGACACTTGGCCTGGGTACCTTATACTAAGTCTAAAGTTGAATTGGAGCTGCAGCAATGGGACTGTAATATCTTTTTTCACTGTAAAATTTGTGGTTTAGAATCTTGGATAATATGATATGCAGTGTTACCTAGGCACTTCTACTTTGGGGGAATTTTACTGTGTCGACACTTGGTGACACTTGGACACTCCTCAACACAACACGCCACTTCTAGAAATGTACAAAAAATGCTCCTCGATACCATCAAAGTGTTCCTAGTTTCAACACGGTGCAATGAGTTGCTATTTTAGGAAAAACTATGCAAAATTAATTCAACACGGTGCAATGAGTTGCTATTTTAGGAAAAACTATGCAAAGTTAATTCAACACGGTGAAATGAGTTGCTATGTTAGGAAAAACTATGCAAAGATAATACATTATAAATGGAAAGGCTTGGATGTAGAAAACCATTTTAAATTTAAATGAAAAGACTTACGAGTTTTCTAAAACCAGTTAAATTAATGACAAACTATTATGTATGCTTTTCAATTATTCCTTAGCCGGTTTCTCTCTTAGCTCTTTAAGGTTCTCTCAATTTATTTCACTATATATATTTAAATTATTTAATATTTTATTTTCTAAGGCCGTGCCGCCGTATGGGAAATCTCAGAAATTTTCGTGTTAGATACTTCTACACCTTGGCACTTGGCACACGTGCCATGCGTCAAGGTAACACAGATGATATATATTTTCTTTGGGCCTGGTCAGCCGATATAGCTATCTGAATCTGCCATTAATACTAGTTCTGCGATAACCATCTAGTATCCCTTTTAGTAGTCTTCGTGGCAGCGTATTTATGGCTCTTTCGCATACAGTTCGTCTGAAATCTGGTCTGAAATCTGATATGTTGCGCATATCAAAGGATGAAATATAGAGATCTCCTTGTTTTTAAATCTGTTCACCTTCGTGGATCCATGCTTTTGAAGTCATAAGAACTGATATATATATATATATATATATATATATATATATATATATATATATATATATATATATAGGGAATTCGTAAGATGGAATAAATATTTGGACAAAAAAGGAATTTAATAACATAGAACTGAAGAATGTAACGTGGGAAAAATGACCAAAGATTGTCCGAAGTTTTTATGATATGACCCGATTTAATTGTTGCTGCTGTTATTTTCATTGATTTTATTTAGTCCCCAATTAGATTATTATTTTTTTTTTTGACATTTGATCTGTCTTGTATGTATTTAGAAAATTTGTTTGATGTTTGAACTTTTAACTCATGTTTTCTTCTTTAAAACCAACCACTGGTTGCATATTAACTAATGCTTCCAGAAAATTTCATATGACATTAACTCGTAGTCACAAAGTCTCCAACTTTTTCAAAAAATTGGAAAAAATCAGCGGCTTGCAGTCATCTCAACTTTGTCGCCGATTTATCGGCCAAGTTGCGACTTGTCTGATTAATTGGCGATGTTTGTGATGTGGTCTGATATTTTGTCTTTTTTTGTTTCTTTATTTTTTTTACTTCTACTTAAGGAGAAAAAAACCATTTAGGTTTTGCACTATTTTGTTCAATTGGTTCATAAAAAGTTTTGCATATTTTGTAATATTTTATTCATTAAAATCATTATTTATAACTTGAAATATATTATGATATACTTTTTTGAATTTTTTATTTTCCCGATGTTTTTCAACTTTGTTGACTTTGACCGATTTAAGCCGTTTTTTTTTCTGACTTAGACCCATACCGATTTATTGGTGACTCTCGACTTTGTGACTATGCATTAACTCTTTCTTATTCCCTTTAAAATTCAGGGGCTTCAAAAGCCACCAACAAGACAGGTGGCCACTCTTCAGTGCCTTCTTATATATTATCATCTTTCACCGAAACGAGTTCTAGCGATAACCTTCCTACTCCACGAACCGAAGGTGAGATTTTGTCATCTCCAAATTTGAAAGCCTTCACCTTCAACGATCTCAAAAATGCCACAAGAAACTTCCGATCGGACAGTCTTATTGGAGAAGGAGGGTTTGGTTATGTTTTTAAAGGATGGATTGATGAGCAAACTTTGGCTGCTGCAAAGCCGGGATCCGGCATGGTGATTGCGGTTAAGAAGCTTAAACCAGAGGGTTTCCAGGGCCACAAGGAGTGGTTGGTAGGTCTATTGACACTATTATTTCATTAGGGTAGTGATAAGGCCTTTTTATGAGGACCCAAAATCGGCTCCTCTTGCTTTTGAAACCATTGGATACTTGGGATGATCAGATGGAAGCCAAGTAAAAAGCTATTGTATACTCTTAACATTCATGCTCTCTTGTTTTTGACATAACATAAGTATTTAATTATATAAATCAATCCTTTACGTATATGGGTAAAGGTTGCCTCGCACCATGGACCAGGTAACATACTTGGTCCCACACTAATTTGCAACCATGTGGCACCCACCCAATCACATAATCTGGTGTCATGGATAGGAGTGGCTTGATGATCACAATTACTTTGTGAAAAAAATTAAAATAAAGTATATAAAACTGCATCGTTAAGGTCGTCAATCATGGTGAGAAATGAGCTGTAAAACCAAATGTGATTTTACAGTTCATTTTATGTACAATTGATTATTTTGACCGCATGAATTTATTTTGATTTTGAGTTTTTTCACAAAGTAATTGTGATCTTCGAGCTGCTTCTATCCATGGCATCCAATCATGTGATTGGGTGCCACGTGGCTGCAAATTAGTGTGGGACCAGGTGAGTGACCTGGTTCATGGTACCAGGCTACCTTTACCCTACATATATATGTACCATAATAGATGTTAAAGATGGTACAATAGTCTTTATACTTGCCTTCCATGTGCGAACCCCTCGTATCCGATCATTTGAAAGTAGGACGCGATTTCGAGTACTCTTGAAAGGACATGCTCATTGCCCTGTTTCTGTATTTCATTTTCTTTAGTTTGAAAGTCTTTGAAATAGATGTTAAAGATGGTACCAGGCTACCTTTACCCTACATATATATATACCATAATAGATGCTAAAGATGGTACAATAGTCTTTATACTTACCTTCCATGTGCGAACCCCTTGTATCCAATCATTTGAAAGTAGGACGTGATTTCGAGTCCTCTTGAAAGGACATGCTCATTGCCATGTTTCTGTATTTCATTTTCTTTAGTTTAAAAGTTTTTGAATTATCCTTCACTTAAAGATACACACACACACACACACACACACACACACACACACACACACATATATATATATATATATATATATATATATATATATTAAGGGACCGACTCTCCTGACCGTCATTTAAACACCATTTTGGTGTTTAAATGATCTTACACCATCAATGGTTTAAGATATGGATGATCCGAACCGTCAAAGTAATTGATCATAGATTGAAGTGCAAAAGGAACAAAAATGGTGTTTTAGGGAGATTTAAACCATCTGATCTGTGGACTATAATATCAACCGTTATTTTAAGTTTTAATGGCTGATATTAAAGTTCATCAATCAGATGGTTCACATCCATTATCGTTGTGTTTCATTTGGTTGAGGCATATTCCATTGATAGATTGTCACTTGGGCAATTTAGATTGATCATAGGTGTGTCCTAATGGTAAATCATACTTCAATGGTGCGAGATAAAACTCTAAGTTTAGTGGTATTAGATTATTTAAACACCATTTGGTGTTTAAATGTCGGTCAGGAGCCATTATCCCATATATTAATTAAATTTTAGCTTTAATGATTGCAGACGGAGGTTAACTATCTTGGCCAACTTCATCATCCAAATCTTGTTAAGCTCATTGGATACTGTTTGGAGGGAGATAATCGACTTTTGGTATATGAGTTCTTGCCAAAAGGCAGCCTGGAGAATCATCTATTTAGAAGTAAGTAGTTCTGGGTCTTAACTGTTCATTTATTATATTGCCCAAGCATTGTATTTAGGTTATTTTATGACTTATCAACAAATACAATTTTTGATGTATCTGACACTACTGCTTGAAAACTTGTCAACTCAATCGTACATATATATATATATATATATATATATATATATATATATATATATATATTTTATTATTTTAATGTAGAAGATCATATATGAAATATACATATAAGCAAGTGAAAAGAAAATTTCGGAGGCATAATATGCATGAGAAGTATCTGCATGAGAAGTATCTAGACATGTGATTTCTATAGTCTAGCCAACCTTTTCCTAATCTAAATTGTGAATGGGTCACTAATTTTGGACACTTGGCACTATATTTTACGTTGGGTTCTTCAATCAAGGGGCACACTTGTTGAAAAATAGTGCTGTGTCCAAAATGGTCATGGACCTCTTCAAGGAGCCAGAGTAAAATCCTATAGGTTGTCTGATAGTAAAAATTTCATAACATTCTCACGATTTAATAAATTTTCGTTAATTGAATGACCTTTTTGAAGATTGATTACATGTTTATGAACGTTATAGGATTTCTTTCCAACTTTTATCAGCCAGACGATGATGTTTCAATCATCTAGGGACGATTCTTCGTACCCTGACTCTTTCGATGAGTTTCGATGATATTTCTATTAGGTCACAAATAGACCTAGGTACATAGAGGAGTTCGAATCAATTATTCCTTCCTATTCTTAATAATCGTCTGAACTCTGAATTGTTTTATGATTCATCAATAATCGGCTTTTGGTCTTTTTCATTTTTTTTGGTGCTAGGCTTCTTGCTTAGCCAATCCAGATGTAATTTATGTGCTTAATGAAATCGCATTATTGATTAACAAAAAAACCTCTCTGGATTCTCCTAATTTATGTGGATGCGAAACTATTGTAGCATCATATATATATATATATATATATATATATATATATATATATATATATATATATATATATATATATATATATATATAGTTCAAGGTTGCCATGCACACCCTCAAGAGTTTGACTATGTCAGATTATTCAAACCTCGGAAACCGGTTGGATGCCAACTAGAAAACCAGGGACAGTGAATTAGGTTGCTGGAGTGATATATGCATCCAACAAAGTTTGATAGACGCAATTGTAAACCATTTAGTTTCCCTATTAATCCACTAATTTCTCTTTTAATAGTTTGCTACTGCAACTAAATTGATGATTCTAAATATCAGGAATGATCTCATAATAACTATCTCACTATGTCATTATGATATCAGATCCCAGCATCATCCCAGCTAACCTATAAAAAAAGGACCCAACCTGAATGCTAGTGGCGACACTCAGGTCAATCTCAAACTGACAACCTTGGTAAATGCGCTGATAATTTTTTACTGCCAAATCAGCAAAAGGTCAAAAGTGAACTTTCACTGACCTTTCACTGATTGCATGCTCATTAATAGCAGTGCGACTCTCAATGCTTGGCGATTTGGTCAAAATGAGATTGACACGAGTGCCACGGTACTTGGGTCAGGTACTTCAAACCACCTCTTTCTTGTTATACTTGTTGTCTTCTTACTCACATTTCCTCTTTTTCTCCTTCCCTGAATCTCAAACTGTGACTTCGCCATATTGGTATAGGTGTCAGTGTTGGTGTCGAGTATTGATCCATCTTGGACTGATACGTATTGGCCGTATGGATACTCGCCAATACTGTATCGGTCGATTTTTTTTTTGGGAAAAAGGAAAAAAGGTTTGTATCGGTGAGTATCGGCCGATATTGAAACTGATACCGATACCACCCCGATATGGGTATCGGGATTGTATCGGTATCGGTTCTTGATGAAAACAATACGTATCAGTATCGGCCGAGTTTTGCTACCAGGGTATAGACTATAGAGTATTCACAAGATTGCTTTTTGCAGGAGCTGTGCAGCCGCTTACTTGGGCGATAAGACTTAAGGTTGCCATTGGAGCTGCTAGGGGACTCGCATTTTTGCATGATGCAGAGGCCCAAGTCATATACCGTGATTTCAAGGCTTCTAACATCCTTCTCGATGCGGTATGGTGAAGAATAGAACACCAAGGTTTTTACTTTTGGCATTTAAGATTTGTCTTATTTCCCAAAATATTTTTGAAATTTATTGGGCTTTTAATCCACTGCAGGATTTCAATGCGAAGCTTTCAGATTTTGGGTTGGCTAAAGCCGGACCTACTGGGGATAGGACTCATGTCTCAACACAAGTCATGGGTACTCATGGGTATGCGGCCCCTGAATATATTGCCACAGGTTCCTCAATTGGCTCTCTTTTTTTACTTTTATCATCAATTTCTATTTTTCTTGTTGTCAAAATGGTGTTCAAATGATCTTATACCATTAATCACTTAGGATGTGGGTAATGCATACCATCAAAGTGATAGATCATACGTTGAAGGGTAATGGGCCAAAAAATCACACTTTTTGAGTGATTAGAACCATCTGATTTGTGCACTCTACTTATAGGCATGCTTCTTTGACTGAGACATATTCCAATAAGGGATTCCCACTTGGACAATTTAGAGTGTTAACAGATGTGCGCTGCATGACATAATAATAAATCACACTACAATTGTATGAGTTAAAAAGTCTAATATAGTGGTGCAAGATCATTTAAACATCATTCTGGAGTTTAAAGGTCTGTCAGGAGCCAATATCCCATAAATTTAACTAATTATTTTCTTGTTGAATTGTTTTTATGTTGTATCACTGCGACAGATTTTTGTATCAGTGATCCGTAAAAAGAGAAGAACCAATAGTTATTGTCTCAGGCGAAACTCGAGATGCGAGACTTTTATCGGAGAGCTCCGATACAAAGAAATATTGAGTGATACGTCTCAATATCGCCTGAGAATTTGATCTCTGATCCACATATCCGAGTTCCATGATTTGAATAAGGACCTGGCTCTCCTGACCATCGTTTAAACACCTAATGGTGTTTAAATGATCTTACATCATTTAATGGCTTATGATGTGGGAAATCCATACTTTCAAAGTGATGTATCATACATTGATGGCCTATGGTCCTGAAAATCCTCTCTCTGGGAGATTCGAACCACCAACGGTTGTTCTTAATTTTAATAGCTGATATTAAAGTTTATCGGATGGTTTACGTTCACGTATAAGCATGATCCTTTGGCTGGGTCATTTTCCAATGATGGATTGCCACTCTGGTAATTTAAATCCTTCACAGATATGTTTAACGTGGCAGAATAATAAATCACAGTTTAATGGTATAAGATTGAAACTTTAAGTTAAATGGTGTAAGGTCATTTAAACACCATTTTGGTGTTAATATGTCCGTGATCCTCCGACCATCTGATACGAGTTCTATTAATTTTTTAACAGGTCGGCTGTCTTCAAAGAGCGACGTCTACAGTTTCGGTGTTGTGTTGTTGGAACTTTTATCAGGACGCCGTGCTGTTGAAAAGGCAAAAGTTGGGATCGAGCAGCATCTGGTGGAATGGGCAATACCATATTTGGGCGATAAGAGGGGGCTATTCCGAATCATGGACACCAAGTTGGAGGGCCAATATTCTCAGAAAGGAGCCTATATGGCTGCTAGCCTCGCCTTACGTTGCCTTAGTCCCGAGTCTAAAGCCCGGCCACGGATGTCTGAGGTCTTAGCGACACTAGAACAGATTCAAGCACCAAATTGCGGAGCCAAAATCTCCCACATCGAACAGAAAGCAGTCTCCAATATGATAAAGAAATCACCGAAAACGAAAAGACCTCATCCTTCTCCATTGAATTTGACACCCAGAAGGTCCCCATTGCCTTCCTACCAGAAATCACCTCATGGACGCTAAGGCAACGAACGATTCAGTTATTCCCATTGTATATTTGCTGACTATTTACTCGATATACTACTTGGGAAGTAGTGCACTCCTGCTTTGGTATACAAAATACTTTGTTGTTGTTTATTTATAATCCTTGACATATATATATATATATATATATATATATATATATATATATATATATATATATAGAGAGAGAGAGAGAGAGAGAGAGAGAGAGAGGCCCGGGACTACCTATGAGAGTAGCTTTTTGACGCTACCCATGAGTCCACTGGAAGCTATGTGACACCTAATCCGAAGATTGGATGCAAAGGCAATTTATATAAGATCAATCAAGTACTCCCAAAATATATAGGTAAATTATGATATTTATCCACCGTTAAAAATGTGGTCATAGTTAGGAAAAATTAATGCACTTTGATAGGTGGGCGTTATGTCAACTTTGACATAGAATTTGAAGGGCCAAAAAGTCCCAAAAGTCAAATTGTTTTCGTTAAATGCTTACCCTTTAGCTATGCTACCCAAAAACGAGTTTTTTTGGGAGATCACATGTCATGTGATCTAGCACTTGGGCACTACCTTCGTAGGTATCAGCCCTTTTCTCTCATATATATATATATATATGGAAAAGGCCTCCGTCCTCTATGGGAGGACGGTCGTCATCCTCCAACCTTTCATGTGGAGCTCCACGGGGCACTCAAAACACTTTTTGGGTGCCACGTGGACCTTAGGTACATTATTAAGATCATCTTTGAAAAAAAATAATATTAAAAACTAATCTCTATCGTGTATATTTTGAATCGTGAAATGTGGACCAATGAAAATCGTTAAACTTTGACTTGTGGGTTTTAAAATTTAATTTAATTTTTTTTTATTTTAATATTGATCTAAATTGTCCACCTGTGCTCCACGTGACACTCAAAAAGTGTTTGGGTGCCACGTGAAGCTTCACGTGAATCTTGGAGGACGGTCACCGTTCTCCAAAATACACATAGAGCTCCACGTGGCACACAAAACACTACATGGGTGCTATGTGGAGCACAGGTTGACGGTTTAGATCAATATTAAAAAAAGAAATTTCAAAAAAAACTTTTTAAACCTACAAGTCAAAGTTTGACGGGTTTCATTGGTCCACATTTCACGATTCATAAAACACACGGTGGAGATGAGTTTTCAATTATTTTTTTTCATAGATGATCTAAATAATGCACCCCAGCTCCACGTGGCATCGAAAAAATATTTTGGGTGCCACATGAAACTCTACGTAGAAGCTTGGAGGACGGTGACCGTCCTCTATGAGAGGACGGACACCTCTTCCATATATATATTATCATAATAGTATCTAGCATCTTAAATCACTGGACTAAGTCTTCGGATATATGCAACCACATGACATGTATCAATCAATAGGGATAAATCATTGCGAGTCGCCAACGGGAGTGGGATTCGAACTTAGAACCTCCACTTTTAGAGACGGTCAAGGATTAAAATATTGATATTGGTTTGTGCCAATATCAAGTCATATCGTCTGGGTTACAGGCAATACAATATACTACAAAGTAAATATGTCAGCGATATTCGAGATGATGCATTTGTCATCAACACTGGGATGTATTGCCTGATACTTCCCAGTATCGTTCGATATCAATGCGTTGACTGATAACTCTTAAGCCTCGTTCAGGTGTTTCTTGACTTTTCTTATAAAAGCTCTGAATCCTGACAACTCAGAATCTTGCTGATTCTTAGTAGACCCTGATTTCTACCTTTTCTCATAACTGTTCTTAAGTTGTCCTGATTCCTGACTTTTCTCAAAAAAGCTAATTTCTCAATCGTTCTTAAGTTTTTCTCTGAAAAGCTCAGAATCGAATGAATTTGTAGTTATGCTATCATCATAAATATGTTAATCATCGGACTACTTGTAGTACTCAGATTTGGCTAAAAATTTTCGGGTGATCAATCAATGCGAGGTTAGACTTATGTGACGGATTTATTTTTCAATATAATTTCTCGAGACTATTCTTATAACACAAAATAAAAAGGTATCTCTCCATCTACAACATGACAGTGTACTTGTACATTTCATCAGTAGATCTTATGTTTTTCAAACATTTCATCTACAACTCGTGGAAGCAATTATTTTCTCCAATCATCGCATCTTGTAATACTGGCCCCTGGAACAACACGAAAATAAAAGTAGATATTGGCCAAATCCATCATAGCATAAAAAAACAACGGTCAGTCACAGTAATGTAATTTTATTCAAATTGCCTCATTGAAGACAGTGTAGTTCAAGGTGCAAGGTGCACTCAAGTGCAAGGGTGTCTTGGGCTTAGGAGAGGCCTAGACGTTTAGGTGAATGCCTAATCGTACTAGGCACATTTTTTCCCCCCTTAACTTACTAGGTATGTACTTGCATGCTTGCGTGTGCGTGAATGCGTGCGCATGCGTGCGCTTGTCTAGTCTATATTTCTTTCAATAGTGACTAACATTTTGAAGTTTTAAACATTCAGACAAATCAATTCATATATATGTATATAAAAAAAATCACTTACTGAAAATGTTCTTCCAAATTTTGAAATCATAAGAAAAGTTCTTCAAGATCTAATATTTTTCAATTATATCTCCCAAACATCATCAATGATGCCCAAATCCCACTCGTAATGGCTATTTTTCACTCGAAAGTGATTTGAGGAAGGAGGATTCCCCCCTCTTCTTAAGAGCATGGATTGGGGGTTCAGGTTAGACATAATGACATAAGGAAATTAAGTAGGGATTAGAGAGTTCATAAGTGTTAGGGAGATTATAGGGGTAGGAAATTGGCCAAAGAAGGCCAAAAGGGGTACACGCAGGGATGATTTTTTTCTTTTCTGCGAGGCCAGGGGGGAGGATGGTTGTATTTTGCACCTTACTCCTAGGCACACCTTTGACTACACTGAGAGCAGCTTCTGACTTCATCACAAAAGCAATTTTCTGATATGATTTTGATATTGGCCTAGGGTTAATATTGAAGCTCCATTTGTAAGTCCGCTGCGAAATTTCAGAAGCTTAGTTTGAGTGAAGATGTCCCAAAAACTAGTGAGAGACAATTGTTTTGTGTTCCCATGATGTTTGAAATGGGTCATCAGAAGGCAGTATAGACTAAAGATAATATTGTGGTCTCAAAGAGCCATGTCATTTGGTACCTTGACACCTAGGAAATTACGTTCTGTTTGAAAATTATCCGATGCAAATTGGCTTGGAATTCAAGACAAGGGATGTCCCTCTTTGTTACACATTCAAGTTGAATGGTTGGGCTTCAGGGGTCTGAGCATATGTTGTGCTCAAAAGCCTTGAAAAAGGTTGTGGCAAATCAGCAGTTTATCAGTGTGCCAAATATTGTGAATTAAATGCGAGAGCCAGTGAAGATGCTATGTAATAGTAAGTATTCTGTCTCACCGTTTACGTGATTCAGCTAATTCAATGGGCTGAAGGAATGGCAAAATTTGTGATCAACTCCCCTCCCTTTTCAACTGAGGTGAGAATTATGGCTCTTTCATCAGTAAACAGTGCCTTTGGGCTTGAAATCCTTTTATTGGATTGTTTATCTATTTATTTTTGTGAAATTACTCCCTCAAATTTAGGTTGAGCAAGATTCTTCAATGTGCATTGTGAAAAATTATTTAGCTACTTGATAATTTATTGGAAGCTACAGGTTATAACTTGGTAAGGCAGTTACTGATAAAAAACAATAAATAGTAAAGCGGGTTTCATTTTGAAGTCCTTGGCAGAGTATGGTTGATTTCATAAAGTATCTTGGGGAAATCATGGGAACATATTAGTATTTATTGTCATCATCCTAATTAGTCTGGATGCTTCAGTGCCTCTGCCATGATTTAAAGCCATAGTTCTAAAACTCAGTGAGTCATCGAGTAACTCGGTCGAGTTACTTGACACTACAAGATCCCGAGTTACCTACTGGTAGAACAAATAAAAATAAATAAATAAATAAACAAACTACCAAGAAATATTCAATACCCAAATCCATAATAAACCAAAAAATAAAAAAAATACTGGACTCCTACTGGCTTATAGAAAATTTTCAGCAAAACCCCCTCCAAGTACATCTCGCAACAGGATTATCACATTGGCTAATTGACCGATTGAAGACAGATTCAAGTGAAGCAGATGCAAAACTAATTTTGAAAGAATAAGACTAAGAGTTTGCTCAAGAAAAACTTCTTGCTACAATTGTGGTGCATGGAGACTTCAAAACATATCATAGTGAGGGCAAATTGAAAGATCAATGGGCCTTAGATACTTGCATCTAGGGGCGTAGCAAGGATTTTCTATTGGTGGGGGCTAGCAATGATCAGTAGACGCTAATACTTATTTTAAGTTCTATTTGGGGGCTTGTTCAACCAAAAATTTAGAGTTAATATTAAAAGATAGTTATATAAGAAGAGCATTTAATACAAATTGAAGAGCTAAATGGGGGCTTCAGCCCCCACACTCTTGTAGGTGGCTATGCCACTGCTTGCATCTATTAGGGATGACACAAGTGAGGACATGCCATTGGAGATTTCTTTCCACCAAATTAGGAGGGAGTACGAGATGGCTGATGGCTTCCTAAGAAAGAAGCCTTGAGGGCTTGGGAGCTATCATGAGTTCTTTTCATTGATATCTTTGGATTTATAAAATTTTGGAAAAGGAGCAAATGCTGGTTCTAAGAAAGATAAATCATGAAGAGGAAAGAATACAATAGTCCAAATAGTCCAAAAAGGCCATTAGTAAATAACTCAGTCTTATAAACGACACTTTTCATTGATATCCTTGGATTTATAAAATTTGTAAAAAGGGGGCAAATTCTGGTTTTAAGAAAGATACCTCATGAAAAGGAAAGAATACGATGGTCCAAAAAAAAGGCCAACATAAATAATTCAGTCTTATACACTGACTGGACTCTGGCTCCCTAAATGGCATTTATCATCTATAGACGAAAGTTCTTTGAAAGAGTAATGCCTGTAAGTGTGCCACAAAGCTCACAATACTACATAGCAATATCGCATAGCTTGAAGATTAAAAAAGGAAATAAGAGGCATTGAGAAGAAGAACCCTGTGGCTAAGTCTGGTAGTCAAAAGCCTTCGAGATCATCATCTTGAAGGGTCATGCATATAAACATATGGAATTTATCACACCTATAGATCATATGGAATTTACCACACCTATAGATCATATGAAATTTACCGAGAAATCATCAATTGTATAAAGTGACTAAATTCTGTTCTGCTTAGATTACACACAAAAGCTTATGTGCCTAAGTGAGATCGAATCATGGATTACAAATTGACCAGTCCAAAAAAAATAAAAAATATAATGGTGGATTCTTTGGCAATTGACAAGGAAGAGAATTTCTCAATCTGATTTATGTGTCGGGAATTTGTTTCTTGTGGTAAATTTTTTTTAATTGCAATTTTGGTTTATTCTTTTTCTCAATATTCTCCAAAACGTTGAAAAAAATAAAAATTAATTTTGGATTGGTTGGCAACTGACAAGGAAGTGCATTTCTCAAATTTATTTTATTTTCTTTTTACATGCAATGGATTTGTTTCTTCAATATAATTTCCTTCTTTAATTGCAGTTTTGGTCTATTCTTTTTTTTAATACTTCAACTTTTTAACATATGTTAGTGGGCATTTTAGTCAATTCTAATATATAAAATCAACATAATTTCTGCTACCCAAGTGAAATGATCCATTATAAACCAATATTATAAGGCAAATCATTATAATAACAATGAAGATATAAGCAAAACCTTGCAAAAAGAACCGTCAAACTTTTTGGACCGTTGCAAAAAAAGTTCAAACGTCAAAATTAAATCCTAAATTATCCCAAAAAATTGAAACACAAACAACAATAATCATCTGAATTTTTAAAATAACCACAAAAGAGATCATAGCAAATGAATCAAAACATCAAAATCCGTTCAAATTCAAGATGAAAAAGTCAAAAGTTGATATCTAATAAACCTTGAGGCCATAAGGCTATTATATATGGTTTCCTTGAGAGAACCGCCTGTGGTCGAAATATCATATTTGCTTGGCCTGATATCAGAGCCATCGAAAAACCTAAAGCCCCAATCAAATGATGAGGTTCATTAGCCCAATACTCTCTGTTTGTACTCTCCTTGGGACTGCAGCACTGCTCTTAGCTAAGTACAAATAGGGCTACAATAGATAGATGGGTCAAACAGTTAAGTTAATTGGACGATCTTATCTGTTACTACGGCAAATTTCCATGAAAAATAGAAGCCTTATATGATAGTGCATATCAATATCAAAGATGATAGTCATCATCTTCATCATCACCATCAAAAGCTGATGGTCCCCTCATACATTAAGTTAATTGGACTATCTGGATCATCACAAAAATATGATCTTTGATTCTAATAATCAGAGTGAAAAAAGAACACAAAAGCCTTAAAAAACTAGATCCATAAAAATTACAAAGAAAGCAGAGCTACAGAGTAGAAAAAACCATATAAATTAATAAAAAAAACAAATATAAAGAGATAAACCTATTAAAGCAAACAAATGGACTTTGGGAGTATATAGAGAAAACACAAGATCCATTAAAATAAACAGAGTTAGGGGGGAAATACAAAATCACAGAAAAACCCCCAAACTGAAATAAAAAATCATTTTAAAAAAGCAAAAGATAAAAATAGTATAGGTACCCTTCAAAACAAACAAAAAAAACTAGAGATTTTTTTTTATAAAAAGAACGAATAGCAACCCATTAAAACAAAAACAAACAAATAAAACTAGAGATCAAAGTGAAAAAAGAAACAATCACAAAGAAAAACACATAAAAAGTTCAACAAAAACTCATTAATATGAGAAACTACTAAAATGCTCAAATGAACCTACCTATTTATTTTAAAAAAATACACCATTAAAAAAACTCTAAAAACCCATTTAAAAAAAAAAAAAACTCACCATATATACTCAGCGATGATCTTGTCTGTTGAATCTGATAGATCCAAGTTGATCAGATCTGTGAGTAGCGCAATGTCGATCAGAAAATTAAAATTTTGACGATAGCCTATGGCGACCTTTTTCTTTCTCTAGATGGGTTTTTATAGCCGTTATAACAGTTGAGAACAAAGAGACAATCAGTTGTTTAGCTGAAGGAGAACCATACTTAACTAAGCTCAGTTCCTGAGCTTTTCATAGCAAAAAGCTCAGCAAAGCTAACGTCCCTTTTAGCAGAAAATGGCCGGAAAGCTCATAAATCGAGAGAAACTCCCGAATAGCAGAAAGGGGGATTCTGAGTTCAAAATTTGCACTTTCTGAGGAGATAACTCAGAATTTGACCTTTCCTGAGTCTTTCTTTGCAAATGAACGAGGCCTCATTAGCCCGACATAGTGACCAAATTCTCCAATTTTTTTAAACAGGTTGGGCATAAATATATGATTAGCGGGCATAGTGACCAAATTCTCCAATTTTTTTAAACAATTGTGAATAATACACGATTATTTGAAAAAATGAATAATTTTATAATTTTAAAAATTATTCGAGAATTTTTAAATTTTAATAGTTTTTTATTAGTATATTTATAGTTTTTTTTTTCAAATTTTAACCGATTCTTTCCTGAATTAGATGCATGACCCAACCTGGCTCGCCCTCCCTCGACTGGAAACCCGACCTGCTGACACTATCAAATAACCTGACCCAAAGCTCAACGTGATGATTCGACCCGACCCAACGACTTGATTTGTTGACCACCTTATTATCACTATTTATTTATTTCACACAATGTAAACATGTTTGAAATTTGATATATTTAACATGTTTAAAATTTTATTTTTCAAAATATAAAAATGACACAACGGTTCACACTCTAGGACACCAGGTCGAACTCAAACTTGGGTAGGCCATTTTTTAAACATGCTTAACCTTTATTTTTTTTGGTACATAAAAGGGTGAATTACCCAATAGGGTCTGAACCTTTTACATTTTAACTGACAGGGCCTTTCTTTTCATTTATTACCTCATAAGGTCCAAGACCCTCTACTTAATATATATATATATGATTAAATTCAAGTAAAGAATTATTTATACCGAAATGCCCTTAGGTCCGATATGAGACCGTTCCCATCGGTCTTCTAGTGGACTGATTTGAGTCCAATTGATCTGTCTCATATGGGACTCCATTGATCGGTCTCATATGCATTTTCATTTAACTCATTATTCAATTAAGTTGAATGTCAACATGTTAATTGTTAGTCATTCTTTTGAAAAAAATTTATTAAATAAAAGGAAAATGAAAAGGTTGGTCTGAGACCCTATCGGACAATAAACGAAATGTCACACCCTACCAAGTAAATGTGATATATTTAGAGGCCCTCTAATGAAAAAAAAAAAAATTAATTTAAAATGACACAACTTTCACACGCCCCTACGAGTCTGAACCCAAACTTGGTTAGGCTTAATTTGACAAGGGCGCCCATCGAAGTGCGAGTGTAACAAGCATAGAGTGTTCCATATGATATTGCATCATATTTTAATCAATATAATATTTTAATTATTTCACTATTCTTAATATACTATTATACTAATATATATTTTTATAGAAGGCTTGATGTGTAGTTAGCATGTTGAATGTAATTTATAAAAAGGGCGATTTACTTAATAGTGTCCTGCGTCGTTTTTTATAATCAAATAATCGGGTGTCTTTTTTTATAACCATCCAACGCCCTAACAACTTTTAAACGGACATTCTGGTTGTTTGTCCAGGCACCTTTGCACCTCTTAAATGAGTAATGACCTTTTTACCCTTATTTTAAGTATACCCTTGCAATTTAAGAAATTACATTTGCTTGGCCTAATCGTTTCTCTGTTGGTTCGTCGGAACGGCCGAAAACCCTAAGCCCTGAAGACCCTCTGGATCATCCTCTACACTCCTTAGCCGATACTGAAGCCCTCTTATTCATCTTCTTGAAACGCTCGAAGAGCCCACTAAAAATCTTGGAGTCGCGGCCGTTTGATCATTAATTGGTCGTGATGAGTATATAACTTAAATGCGTGTGCTAAACAAGTAACTTGAATCCTTTGCAATTTATTTTCAGAAACCTCGTTCTAAATTGGGCCCCATTGCCGTCCGATCTAGGGCTTCTTCTTTCTCATCAATTCGATTGAAGGTATTGTTCACATTTTCTTGTTTTTCTTACAACATTTTTTTTTTGAATTTTTGAATGTGATTTTTGGGGTTTTGATCTTTTTTTATTATTTATTATTTAGTTTTTATTTTTTTAGGTTTCATGAAATTGCAATTGGGATTTTTCTTTTTTTCTTTTTGTTATTTTTTGAGTTATACGAGTTGCATTTTTAAGGTTGATTATTTAGTTTTTATTTTTTTAGGTTTCATGAAATTGCAATTGGGGCTTTTCTTTTTTATTTTTGTTATTTTTTGAGTTATACGAGCTGCATTTTTAAGGTTGAGCTGGTTTTCTATGTTTTCAAGAGAGATGACTGGTTTTGGGCGCCAGGGGTAGTTTCGGTATCAACTCTAACGCATAAGGGTTCGTGTACGCTAAACAGCAGCGTAAAATTTGTTTAAACCCGTATTGGGGCGCTATCACGTAATAAAAAAAATATTGATCGATTTCGTGATAAATTAATTTAAAGGGTGTGATTTGATACTTTTCTCTTATAAAAAATAGTGTGCGCCTAATAATGCCCTTAAGTTGACTCTATTTGAAAAATGGGCTTAGGCTTGAACTCTTTTTCAATTTAAATTAACTTAGAAATGCCAAGTAATGGTGGAAAAGAAATCCACTTTCCATATATTTTTGTTTGAAACATTGGGAGATGATAAAAGGAAAACTAAGTGAGCTATGCGTAGAAACTCAATTTCGATAGACAACTATTTTAAAAGGAAGCCATTTCAACCTGTCAACATGGTATCAAATATCTTCCGATATGTATCGGGTATCGGCCGATATATTTCGGTTTCAACTGAGTTTTTATCTTTTTAAAGAAAAAAAAAAAAAGAACGCAAACCGATACCCGATTTGACACCGTATCTGTCAAGTGGCTAAATATTATTTAGTCACTTGACAAGTTGGAATAGTTTCTCTCCCATACAATAAAAACTTTTTTGCCCTTTCAACAATAATATTATTTTAAAAAGAATTTTTTAAATGATAAGGAAAGTTATTTAATTGTTGGAGTTTGGGCAGAAAAACTCTTTTGCCAATTCTTTTTGAGACACTAACGCACAGTTTGGCAATCCTCTTCCAAAAAGTACTTTCTAACAAGGCATCAAAAATCGGTCGATAGCGATATGTATTGACAATACGTATCAGTTTTCGGCCAAATCGATATGCATCGGTATCTTGTATCAGTATCGTTGTTACGTTTCGGCCGATATAGGCCTATATCGGCCAATATGTATCGGGGTTTGATTGATAAGTCTCTGTTTTGATCGAGACTTTTTATTTTTTAATTGACCAATACGTATCGGTATTGACCGATTCACATCGGCCTTAGGCAAAATAATACCCAAGATTGATACCGATTTTAATACCTTGCTTTCTAAGAGGAAAAATGTTGGGTGAGAAGTACATTTCCCGTGTTTAGGGGTTGGGGTTGAAAAGCTCTTTTCCTAATTTCTTTGAGACACATTAACGAATAAAAGAAATCAATTTCCAATGAAACCATTTCCCAAACCGCTTTTATCAAATAACAAAAATTTCAGTTTCAAATTTCGCAAGAAATCTATACGAAATTGATTTCATTTCTTGTTTGAAATTTCTATGCTATGAAATCGACAAATATAAATTGTTGATTGATCGCCTACCGTCACTTAATCGATTAGGGAATGTTGCGAGGCTAATGATTGCCTTGAGCCAAGATTTACCTCTAACCATCTTGATCAATGATTCCACCAATGGATTCTCGTACACCATTATGTTTTTCCATTCACACATGTCAAATGGGTTCATCAACCTCATTATGTAGACTGTTGGATTTGTCCATTATTACTCAAGGTGAAATGATCCTCATTAATCATATTACTATATTCGGCATGAAGTCAATGAGAAGGAAGGTGATACGGGTAGTTCCAAAGGGACCTTCTCAATTATCGTTCTTTGTTGAACCCTCTCTAAAGCCACGACGACCTCGGTCATCGCCGGTCGGCGCTTTGGATCACTGTCTAGGCACCGGAGAATAATATGAGCAAACTTGTAAGCTTCTTCAATCTGAATTTTGTGCCGTAGGTTACGATCGATGATTCGGTGCACCTCTGTCTTACTTCTAAGAAGCGGTTTTGCCCATGACACTAGATCACCCATTGCTTTTCCGGTGTGTTTCTTGATCGCTTCGCTGCCCGAAAAAACCTCTAGAAGAACCACCCCGAAACTATATATGTCCGTCATTAGAGTCAAATGACCTGGTAGGGAAAGAAAATTGCAAATGATTGACTAGAGTTGACTATTAATCTCAATGAAAACGGTTGGAGTACATTGATCTTCACCTGTGGGAAAGCCCTAGCCATAGTTTCTTTGTTTGCTTTTTCGTTCTATTCAAATTCGACAATTTGTTATTTTTAAATGAATCTAATTTGGTGTTTCTAAAAAAAAATAATAAATAAATAAATTTGGTGGGGTAGAATGAGTTTTAAAGCTCTTTTTAAATGAATCTAATTTGGTGGGATAGAAAAAGTGACCGAACTACTAAGTCACCGAATGCTCGGGCCGCCTGCCTAGTGCTCAATTCATATTAAAAATCATAACGGTGTAAATGGGCTGGGTCGGTCCAGAGCCAAATGAGGGGCTTCTTTTGGTTATTTAGACCCTAGTTGCAAGAATCTTCTATTTAGTGTATTGCTTCCGCTCCCGCTTTCGGCCATAAGATAGTATAATTATAAACTTTTGATGATGCTTCAGCTTCCAACCTACTATACGCTTCCTACCGCTTTCGATGACTAAGATTTTGGCACACTTATTAAATGGATTGGTTCTGGGCAGTTTAGTTAAATGGGTTGGCCCCAATTATACTTGAACCGAAATTTTATGCCGTATTCAAATTAGTGCCCCTTAAGGCCCACCACTGCCAGTTGAAGGAGATAGTAAATAAGACGGGTTTGGCAGTAATTCGGCAAGGTTAGAATTCAGAAAAATCCGATAAAATTCAACAAATTTCAGAAAATATTCAAACAAAAAAATCAGAGTATATTAAAAAGTTTAAAATAGTAAAAATGATGATGTATTGAAAACTTTGCGAATGTTTAAAAGACAAATTTTTTGAAAACTTTGCGAATAAATTTAAGAAATTCACAGAACGTAAAATTTTTATTTTATTTCGGTTTTTAATGATAACCGAGTGTTGGGCCTTTTAGTGCACCGGCCGACTAAGTCCTCGGATATATGCAAGTGTGCAACACCACATCACACCTAACCATCAATAAGGATAAATCACAGCAAGTGACTAACAAAGGGTGGGATTTGAACTAAGAACGTATGCTTCTTGAGGCACCGTCCTCGCAATCTGCGCCAATTCCGCACAACATCAAATTCGCTTTTTTTTTTCACAAAATTCCTTGAAATCGGAGACTATGATTTGAACCCTTAGCCATGAGTTGGTACTTTTACCATATAGGGCAAAGTCAGCCCTTTTTCCAAAGATTAATAATTGAGGCCATTAGCAATTATAATCAGGGGTCTTTTGGGAATTTTACCTGTGGCGAAGTACTCCGGCGCGAAGTAGCCTTGGGTTCCAAGTACCCTTGTGGAAACATGTGTATTACCGCTCTGCGGCCCAAATTTCGCCCACCCGAAGTCTGAAAGCTTAGCCTCGAAATCCTGAAACACAAGAAATTTGGCCCATGTATGAATAAACGGGCCCGTGGGCCCAGGCTGCAGCATGGGCTTACTTTGATCTAGGGGTGCAGATTTGAACCGAAAACCGCTCACGCTGAACCAGATTAAAACCGATACCGATCCGAACCGATTCGGCCCAGTTCAATTTCGATTTTGGTACCTAAAAACCGACAACTGGGTGGGTAGGGTGAGAAAACCGAAAAACCCCGAAAAAGATTGAAAAATTAAAAAATATAAAACTATGAAGGAAAGCCAAACTGACCAAAACCGAAATTCGATTGGTTCGGTTCAGTTTCAGGTTGAGGGGTTGAAAATCCGGTTAATGGAATCCAAATTGTTTCAGTTAGGGTTCGGTTTTGCAGAAACCTAACTGAAAACTGAAATTTCGGTTCCGGTTTGATAACCGAATCTGCGCCCCCACTTTGATCATAGAGGGGTGCAAGTTCGGCTAACCTAACCGAATCGAAACCAATATATTTGGGATTCTGTTTGGCTCCGCCTTAATCAAAATCGAACCGAAACAAATCAGTTATGGTTTACCAAAATTTCGAAACAGTCAAAACCGAATCCAACACGAAAAAGTCAGTTTCAAGTTTTTAAATTTTAGGTCGATTTTGGTTTGGTTCGGCTCGGTTCGGTAAACCGGTTTTCTGGTCGGTTTCGGTTTTTAGTACAAAACTTGCATTCTTATTGTAGAGTTGGTTTTGGCCATGATAGGGTCAACCACCCCCTCCAAAAAAGCAAAAACTGTTTTTATTTGATGTCACCCTTATAAATATTCGAAGTCTCGGCATTTTGAGGCTGCACCAGTTGGGCTTCTGTGTCACATTGCACCCAATCTAAGAATCGAGTGCCGCGACAACATGTCCAACATCTATCAGCTTCCATTAAAAAAAAACCCCTAGAACATGACGTTTTCCAATTATATGATTTTGAGTTAGTTAATTAGGGATGCAAGTTCGATTCGGTGCACCCCAAGTCGAAACCAAACTGAAACCCATTCGGTTTGGTTTGGATCATTTTTATTTTTTCTGAAATCGAAATCGAAACCGATTCGGTTCGGTTCGGTGTAGTTAAAATATCTACTTTTTATTTTTTTAATATTTTTTTCGATTTTTTTAGTTTTTTTCGATTTTTTCATTTTTTTTTTTTCAGTTTACTCAACTTATCCCCTCAGTTTCCGATTTCGAGCCACCCAAACCGAAACATAACCAAATTGGGGTTCGGTGTTGTTTGTGTCGGTTTTCGGTACAGTTCGGTCTGATTCGGGACCGTCGATTTTTGATTTGGTTTCAGTGTTTGGTTCAAAGCTTGCATCCCTATAGTTAATAAATAAAAAACTATACTAATAAAGTTTTGTCTGGTGAGTTGAAAGATAAAAGAGTTTGAATTGATTTTTTCTCTTCTTTTTTCAATTTTTTTTAATTAAAAAAAAAAACACCTTAAGGAACTAGGTAAAGCTTTAGTGTAAAAGGTAATCACCTGCCATGTAGTACATGATGTGATGATGCAATGCAGCGCGAAAGGCTGCATCACAGTGCACAATCATTTCTCAATTTTTTTTTTTTCGATTTATAAGGTTTGACCAACTCGAATGAGGAAGATCTAACTCGTGCACCTAATACCAGCTCTTTTACCTTTTGGAGATCGTGCAGAAAAGTATATTATAAATGGGCTCGGCTTGGGCCAGCTATTGATAAATATCAAAAGTGCAAGCCCAAGCTTGACCCATTGCCACCCCTGCTAAAGCCCTTCTCAGGCGTATTTAGATGGAAAGATGGTTAACTCACCGGGCCGAGGATAATGTTGGAGGATTTTAGGTCCCGATGAATGACCGGTTTTGGTAATGTGTGGAGATAAGCTAAACCCCTCGCCGCGCCGGCGACTGCTTTAATCCTCTCATTCCAAGTAATTAGCCCCGAGCTTTCTGAAAGAAAATTCATACATCTCATAGTTATGAAATGTAGGTTGGAGTCTAGAGAGCAGCCACTTTATGTGTAAAAAATTAGAGGATAGGTCTGCCCATCCCTCCCAACATATCGTATGTATAGGACCAGCATTGGATAATGGCGGCCATTTATGTTGAATCCAAGAGTCTAGACTCGATCCAAAGGGTTTTATTCCTAAACCATCTATTTCCGACGAGGTTGGGTCGGGTTGACCCAACCCTTTTGCTTGACTACCAATTTTTTTCATTCGATTGAGCCATGATTTAAAATATCGGGCATATGCAATACATATTTTCCGATATGTATCGGGCTGGGCCCCATCTGATACACTATACACCCTCAGTTTGGTATAGCCCAACTATCAGGTCAGAGGGGTCAAAAATCGACCCATATCGTATCACATCAGTCCATCATATCGGCCAATATGTATCATAGATGAACCGGACAAAATACTAATAATGCCCTTATATAACTTTTTATGGATTTAAAAAAAAAAAGATTGTTGAGATGTGCCTGGAACTTGTCCGATATGCCCATATATAGGTCTTTAAATCCTTGGCCGAACAACTTAAGTTTCCCAAATTACATTCAATATAATGCTAACATATTACAATGACTTTAACTAGGGGAACCATTATATATTTACACCTGGTGAAAGTGTAACCTCACCCCATCTCCTCCGGCCGATAGGAATTGATCAATTCGAATTTGATGATGGAAATCATTTTTCACCCCAATCTTTCACAAAATAGATTTTTAAATCACGTGCGTACCATGCGACAATTAGTTTTTATTGCACATGACACACATCTCAAAAAGTTACCTTAAAATTAATCATGTGTAATGTGTGCCACATGCTTTTAAGAACACTTTTCAAGATGTGTGTTTCATGGAATGAAAAATGGATTGTTTGATGATACGTGGTATGCCATGATATTAAGATCCATTGTGTCGGAAGATTGGGATGAAAAATGATCTCCATTGTCTGATTCAAAAGCGATTAATTCATATATATTGGCTAGAGGAGATGGGGAGAGGTCACAGCTTCACAAGGTGTAAATAATAGTAACCTTTCAATAACTCTTCACCTAAGAAACATAATTAAAATACATATCAACCTTAACAACTCTATGTTTTGTATCAATACCATTGGAGAAGAGTGCCAAATGGTAGGTGAGTATCCCTCTCTATGCATGCATTACTAAAAACTAAGGCGCTGTTTGGAGATCTTTCAAAAAGCACTTTTTAAGAGAGCAAATGTTGGTGCAGAAGCACATTTCATCCTAAGAAATGACCATTTCAAGCTGAAAATAGTGTTGTATTGAGAAGTTGCCCAATATTACTTTTCTAATAATGCCATTTTCAACATGTGATAGACTTTTTTTTAAAAGTCGTATGTAAAACGTAGCATGTAAATTACCTCTTTACAGCACCTGAAAAGTGATTTGCAGAGAAGGTTTGCCAAACAAAACTTACCTCGTAGTAAGTACCTCTCAAGGCTCCCCCTTTCCATGTATTCGTACACTAGGAGGTGGTTGTCGCCTTGTAAACAATACCCAAGGAGCTTCACGATATTGGGATGGTCGAACTGGCTCAACAATGTCAATTCCGTCTGTAACAATCACCATAATTTTTATTTTTTATTAATTTATTTAATTTTATTGATCAGAGGGTATCTGGCCTCTTAAAGCACCTGACTAAGTCCCCGAGTACATGTAATACCCACACATCACATGTACCAATTAGTAGAGATAAATCTCTGCGCCAACTCGGAACCTCTGCTTCATGAGGAGTAGAGATAAATCTCTGCAATACCCCAGTGGAGGAGTAGAGATAAATCTCACCCGTGTCAAAAAACCTCCAGGAAAAGACTATTTTAAAATTGACACCCCCACTTTATTTTTGTTTTATTTTTTTTTATTGGGGTGAGAAATCAGTCTCGTGGAGTGAATAATGGGACCCATTTTTTATATGGTCTTCCTGCACACGATTATTATATACCGTGTGTAACTTAATTAAGGAAATGTTTGGATTTACAACTAGGGATGCAAATTTGGTTAATGGAATCAGATTTAAAGACTTTTGGTGTTTAAATGAAGGTGAGGAGCTTTGTCCCGTAAGACTCATGGTCTCAAACTAGGGGATGCAAAGTGGGCAATGCATTAAATGTTCCAATAACAATTGGAGATTGAATTTAGGCTTGTGCCCAGCCCATTTATCGTTTAGGCCTAGGATTAAGTCTTGTCCTCTTTGAGAGTATAGCTGTACATGGGCCGGGTTGACTCTTGGAGGCCAAAATCTTGAGCCATTAGGTAGGTAGCATCGAAAACCGTGACCCGTTTAGTAAATGAGCCGGTTTCAGGTCCTGGGTTCTTGGCCTGAAGCCTACCTGACCTGTCCCGAATCCCTACCAGGTGCGTGGTCCGTTAAGGTAGATCATAATAAGGCTCACCCTGACCCAACCAGACCCAGCCCATTTGCAGCCTTGAGAGAGAGAGAGAGAGAGAGAGAGAGAGAGAGAGAGAGAGAGAGAGAGATGACCCTCCATTCACTGTGCCCTTGTGCTCCTTCTTTTCTGAGTTTCTTTACGGCTACAGGCTGGCCGTAGCCAGGTTTCGCCGCAGTCATGGTGTAGCTATCAATCCATCCTTTGTAAACCTCACCAAAACCCCCTTCTCCAATTAGATTTTTGCTGTCAAATTTATGGGTTGCGTTCTTCAACACATTGTAGGAAAATTGGTTGATCCTACTGGAATCAATGCCATCCGTTTCAGTGGTCTTGTACCCATTTGTAAGTGCTGGGTGGCCGTCTGAAATGGTTGGAAAACCGACTCTTCTCTCCTCTTCAGCCTTCTCTGAGGGAAATATAGACAATATAATGGTGAGAGAAGAGAGAAGAGAGGACAAAAGGAAATGGAGCTGGTAGTATATACCTGAGCCTCATTGAAATGATGAATGCTAATGAAAAAAGGCTTTACTAAATGGAGAAGCTCTTGGTGTGCCTTTATTTGCAACTCAAGGTTCTTCCTTTTTAACTCAATTTTATGTGCTTAAACTGTTTACTGCTTTTAGTCAGACAATAGAGATGGCTTTTCGTCCCTATTTTCATAAAATAGATGCTGAGATCATTAGCCTAGCATTAGACGTTCAGATTTTAATTTTCCCCCTTATTAAGGGTTATTCGAGCCTCTTGGTCGGACTTTGATTCATGTGGCACACATTTCAAAAAATGAACATAATTATGGCATATATCAAATGTGATTATTAGATTAGTTTTCGAAATTTGTATCGCGAGGAATCAAAATCTGACAGTCTGATGGTAGGATATGATATCTCAAGACATTATTTTGAAGATTGGGATAGATAACGTACTCCATCTGAGTCAAAGCAGTCAACTTTTTAAACTTGTGAAACTCGGGTTGAGAAGGAAGAATCCTGTGTTGAAAACATTTGAATGACTTCTTCCAAGTTCAAAGGTTCATAACTATTAATATCTACTCTATCAAAAAAAAAAAAAAACCTATACCTGCAACAGGTACTCCGGGCATTGAGAATAATTGTGTTTTAAGTAGATATCTTATTTTTCTTGTAATATATAAATAGTCTCAAATTGGTGTATAAATGATCGTACACCATTAATGGTTTAAGATGTAGGTAATCTCTTCCATCAAAGTGAGATCATACATTGAAGGACAATATCCCTCCCTCATTTGGACATTAACTATTTGATATGTGCACCCTAATGCCAGCCATTCTCCTTATGTTTTAATGGCTGATATTAAAGTTCACCAATTCGGATGATTAAGGAGCCTAGGTTTATTGAAGTATCTTTTACTTGCAATTTTGATTTCAATATAATAGTGTGATTTTTGAGCGCATTGCCCTTCAATGCATATAAGTTACATTGCCGGAATATAACACTATCATTCAACTAAATCAGCTAGTCGCCTCGTAATATCCAACTTGATGTCGGATGCAAGGATCAAAATATCAGTAAACCGATACTTATCATCTTGACCTTCAGGACGATACGTATCTGGTATCGGCCGATACATTTAATATATCGGCGATACATTCAATATATCGGTTTGATATATTGAATTTTTTTTTCCCGATTGTCTACACAATCGATGGCGAATATGTAGACAATCGAAAAAAAAATAAAAAAAAATAAAAAATAAAATAAAATAAAATAAATTCCGATTGTCTACACAATCGATGGCGATTGTCTACACAGTCGCAATCGATTGTGTAGATAATCGTGTAGACAATTGAAATTTTTTTTTTTTTTTTTCGATTGTCTACACAATCGATGACGATTGTCTATACAGTTGCCATCGATTGTGTAGACAATAAAAAAAAAAAAATATATATATATATATATACATACTATCGGACGATATATTGCTCGTATCGGACGATAAGTACATTGTTTTAAGGGGGTACGATACAATACCTTTATATAGTACCGCCCAAGTCCAAAACCGATATATATCGGACAATACGTATCTGTATCGGACAATTTTTTGACCCATGGTCGGATGCTATAATTTGCCTAAGGTCGATCAGTTACTATACAAAAATAAAAAAGGGGGTATATATTTAATGTTGAAAAGTTTGTCAAGAGGGGCAAAATTCAGTGAACCAAGTTTGTTTGAGTGAAAAAAAAAATTTGACTTATAATTTGAAGAGCAAAAGTATCCTTTTTTTTTCCCTTAGAGAATATATATATATCTGCAGATTGCGTGCCATGTAACATGCGAGCTATGTTGCACGGAAGCACACAAATTCACGGGCAACGATAATCCACTATATTAATGATTACACAAGAATACAAAAACACTCGAGCCTCACCAAAGCTTTCCTCAAAACCTTTAGATAGGTTTTCTAAAGCTTTATAATGATATCTTTCTCTCATAAAGGCTCTCTAATTCATCTATGAGTTTTCCCTTATATAGAAGTCTCGAATCTTATTTCTAACCCTAGAGAAACTATTTAAAATCCGATTGTACACGTAACTTCGTCGTTGCGGGTTGCTCGAGCGACTTACACCCGAATTTTCCTTTTGAATCGTGCCCCGATTAGTCAAGCGAGAATCAAAACTCGCTTAAGCGACTTACATCCATAAAATCACCCTCGTTGAGTGTGCATTCGCTCGACCGAATTTGGTTCCACTCGAACTACTTCAAAAGTTAAAGCCCAAATATAACAATCTAGCATTCGAATGCCTCATCAACGCCCTCATCAGTGCCTTGTGTGTGAACGCATGGCCATTCCGCTAATATATAAAATATAGGAACGATGCAAAATTAACTTTAAAAAAAAAAAATACAGAAGTTATAATTAACACTCAAAACCTTAGGCTTTTGAGCTTAGGTTGAGTTTTGCAAAGTACTAAACTATAAAGAATGTACTATTTATTCATTTATTAAAACTCAAGAAAATTACAACTTTTGTGAACATCCAAATCCAGCGTGAATTTTTTAACTTTTGATTCAATGATCAAGACTTTCAACTTATTTCCAATACCAATCGAATAAAAAGATTGAAAAAATCATTTAATGAAAAATAAAATAAACTAAGTAGAGGTTCTTATATAAAATAAAGGATATAGCCTTACCTTGCTGGCCATTAGAAGAAGCATTTGAACAATTTTGCTCATGACCAGGAGGTGCAGTTTGGCACCCATCATGCCTTTGTCCATTTTCTGTAACATTGTATTTAATATTGAAACCAATTTCAATATATATAAAAAATCATAAATTCATTATTTTTTTTATACAAATTATATCAGAAATCGATAAAAAGTAATAAAAATCAAGAGAAAAAAAAAAAAAAAAAACAGAGAAATAATACCAGAGCAAGGTTTAACGGTCTCTACTGGTTTGGAAGGTCCTTGGGTAAACCTTCTTAGACAATTTCCCATAAGCCCACCTGATCAAATAAAAATAAATAAATACGCAATAGCTTAATTGGAAGGAAAATTTGAGAAACAACATATATAGGAGAGAGAGAGAGGGAATGTACTATGGATCGAATGAAGGTGTCCAATATTATAATCTTAAAAGAACTTTGTTTGTAACTCTTTTAGTGCGGTGGGATAATGGATTCCTTTTGTCTTCGTTGAAATCAATGAGCAATTTTTCGGAATTTTATTTCAGAGACAATGGCTCCTGACCATAGTGACAATTCGGCGAAATGGGGTCAAACGGAAATTTCGGTACTTTTCGGTTTTTTTGTGTTTTTTGATAAATTTTGGTAATATATATATATATATATATATATATATATATATATATATATATATATATATATATATATATATATATATTAAATTAAAAATATTAAATCTTTTTTTTCTTATATTTTTAATCTCCAAAAGTTTTTCGAAAGGTATCGAAATTAATCCAAAATGTACCGAAAGGACCCCTCACCGAAAAATTCAGGCAAACGAAATTTGTCACTGTGCTCCTGAGCCACATTTAAATATCCAATGGTGTTTAAATGATCTTACACCATTCAAGGGTCACTTTTCATCTCACACCATTGAAGTGTTATTTATCATAGTGTCATGTGGCACATATTTGTGATAAATCTAAATTGCCCAAGTGACAATATATCGTTGGAGCATATCCCAGCCAAAGTATCATGCTTCTAAGTGGATGTTCCCGTCCGATCGAGAAACTATAATATCAGCCATCAAAATTAAGAACATCTGTTGATATAAAACTGCAAAGATAGTTCAAATCTATCAGGTGATTTGGTCCCTTTATTTAATGGGTTGATTCTCCTCACCTGCATCACAAGACTTTTCAGGTTTATGAATAGTATGTTAATCACTAACATAGTCAAAAGTTGGAATTTCCAGAATTTTGGGTGTCTAGTGTTGTGTGGTTGTCAACATTCGATAAGATTTATGGGGTTAAAAGTTCGTAAGGTCGATGACAAATGATAATCCGGTCAACATTAACTAAAATTGTTGGTGGGGGGCTTCAGTGATTGATTTATTGACAGTTGGATAATTTTTGATAGACAATTTTACTAGCAGCTTATGTGGTGCGATGTGATTGGTTGCCATTCTCACATAGTGGGGCCAAAGGAGTGTAGTCAATCACATCGTGCCACATAAGCTATCTCAAAATTGTCCATCATTGATAATTTTCCTAAATTTATTGATTGTCTCGCGTTGATGCATTGCATTGGCTGTGGGCTTAAAAGTGACATATGTAGCCAATGCCACGTGTATCTATAAGTATCAAAAGATGAGATGTTACTTTTAGGTGCCACGTTTTCAAAAATGATTGATTGTCAACAAGTGACACGTGTCTTATAGAGGGAGGTGAATGGATCCCTTCAATCCTACTTCATTTTTAAATGAGAATATTATATCAAAGGCAAATTTTATGCAGACAAAATACAAGCAACTGACGTGGCGCAACACAATTGGCTGCAACTGCAGTGCGACTCAATTAATGTAAGTCGATGCTGTCAATCACATCACTCTATGTAGTTTGTCCTCAACAAATTTGTCATCCATTTATAATTTTCCATTTAAAAATAGAGTATGAACCAAGTGATTTTCGGTAATATGTTGGTAGGGATCATTTCTAGGGGTCTCAATGAGCTGGGCTTGAGCCTGGTCCAGCCTGCTCGGGCAGCACTTTTATGCCTATTTAATAAACGAGCCCGGTCAAGCTAGGCCAAATATATAAACGGGCCTAGCTTAGGCAATTAGAGTCAAGCCTGCTGGCCGGCTATATTATAGAACTTTGGCCTAATCAAATTATATATATATATATATATATATATATATATATATATATATATATATATATATATATATATATATATATATAATTAATGAAAGTATTGTATTATCCTCATTTTAATCCAATGTTGTTTTAAAATGAGTGTACATTAGGCAATTACCTTAATTACATTTGCTCCAAAGGATTGGATGGGCTCATGTATGGCCGGAGTTCACCCTAAAAAGATGTAAAACGTGGCTTGAATGGGCTTATGGCAAGCCCGATTGTGTGGTGGATCGGGTATTACTCAAACCAGGTATGTACTATATTATTTTTTAGTCTACCCGGCCTGAATAATAAATGGGCCAGGCTTGGGCCAACCATTTTAGCCCGATTAAAACTCAGGCCGTTTAATGCCCAGCCCCATTGATTAAAACTCGGGCCATTTAATGCCCAGCCCCTTTGATTAAAACTCGGGCTGTTTAATGCCCGGCCCTATTGAGATCCCTAGTCATTTCGGACAAATTTGGGGAAAATTGGAAAAAGCATCAGGGGTACAAAGTATACATATTAAAATTATATTTAATATTTATAAAATTTTATTTATTATTTAAAAGGGTTAAAATTTAAAAAAATATTGTTAATTTCGCCGAAAGTAATGAAATTTTTGACAATTTAAGAGAAATTGCTTGTTAAAAAGTTGTCGGCATAAACACTACGTCTTTTAGATGTTATTTTTTAAGGGAGCAATTATTTGCACTTGTTTTTCTTGTGAAGAGCATATGTTGAAAATATCGCTGACTACCTTAATCGGACAATAGAGATGATTTTTAGTCCCAGCCACATAATAGATCCACATAATAGATCGTTTTCAATAGGGGATATGGGTCATTTCGAATAAATTTTGGGAAAATCAAAAAAGTTTCTAAGTATAAAGGATATATATATTGAAATTATAAAATTTTATTGTTTATTTAAAAAGGCGAAAACTAAAAGAAATTGTCTATTTTGCTGAAATTAATAAAACTTCGGCAGTTTTGGAGAAATTATAGAAATTTCTTAAAAAATCTCGTCAGACCCCTGTTGCAGTGAATTTTGGAAAAATTTGTCACCATGGCATGCACAGATACGTTTCTGAGAGGTTATTTTACAGGGGGTGGTTATTTGCACCCATTTTTCTAGTGAAGAGCACATGCTCTTTCAGTAGAAAAACTGTTGACTGCCTTTAATCAGACAATGGAGATCGTTTTTGGTCCCAAAGTTCTATACAATAGATCTTGATATTATGGCGCACCTGTCATACTGGCACATGTTGATTCTATGTGGCACACATCTTCAAAAGTGAACATCTAATAAATATGCCCCATTATCGCAATCACTTTTGGGGATGTGTGCCATATAGAATTGAGACGAAGAATGATCTCCATTGTCTAATTCAAGGCAGTCAATGATTTTTTCTGTGAAAGAGCTCACGCTCTTCACACAAAAAACTGGGAGCAAATAATACCACCATTTCTTAAGCCATTGGTACCTTATTTCCACCCATGGAATCTTAAAATCAAGATAACGACCCCCACCAAAAATGGAAAAGTTGAGGGTTTCTTACCCTCTCTTGGGTAATAAACCCTGATAGGAAATAAACCCTAAAAAATAGGTGGGACCTAATCAGGTACTTAGCAAAGGGTTCGAACCCTCCAGCGTAATTCACTCTTTTTCTAAGAGTTAGTCTAGAATGGCTGTTCACTCATCATGTGCATTAAAGCAGTCCACACATTTAGGTGACTGTGTGACCTTCGCAGACTTTCATGCATTGAAAATCAGGGTATGCAGTCACTAACACTTCCACTCTTCCCTCTTTTTTAAATTTATATTTGTACTCTTATTTTTGAGAATTTTTAAAATCACTAACTTTTTCGTCCTAATTTTTTTTCATCACTTCTTCAAATCTGACGCAACGTATAATTTTCACCAGCCGTACAACCCATGAAACTCATTGCCGAAAACCGATAACCAATGAAGGAAACCATGAAACCCTCGAGACCCACTTGAAACCAGCTCCTGAAACCATATTGAAAACCAACCGAAACGCTTTTGAAACCTACCTAAAACCTCCTTGTGAAATCCACATGAAACCATAGACCCATAGTCACAATGCCCGGGAACAATAATTGGGCAAGGATAAAATCCGGCAAAGTTCGAGAACAATTCAGTGAAGGTCCAGATGTTTCTTCATCATAACCACAAGAGGGCGCCGCAAAATTCTTCAAATGTTTCATCATCATAACCCAATTCGGCCATCGAGACCGAGTCTTGAAACCTTGGAGAGTGTCTGCCTATATTAGTCCACAAGTCTTCTTTACTGCAAGCTATTTCCCAGAAACGTTAGCTTCATTTTGAAAAGAGGGGAGTTAGGCCTAGAGGTGAAAAACGAAGACGCGAAAGAAATAGGGTGACTAGCTAGAGGGGAAATGAGCCCTGGTAGCCAGCGACAAATTTTGCCAAAATTTCACAAAATGGACGTCAAACAAAAATTTCGGTTTTCGATAGTTTTCAGTATTTTTTGGTAAATTTTGATATTTTTCGGTAAATTTCAGTAAATATTTTTTATCCCCTAAACTTTCCCAAAATTTTTCCGAAAGATATCGAAATTAATCCGAAATGTACCGAAAGGACACCCCACCAAAAGATTCCAGAAAACGAAATTTGTCACTATGTTGGTAGCTTTTATATTAAGTAAATAATTCGGCATACTTATTATATTATACCCACACCCACATACATGTAACTAACACGCACAAACAATCCCCTTCAAGCTGGAGCATACACATCAAACAAACTCAACAATAAGATCCTCTACCATACATCATCTCAAACCTTAAGATTGCACGATCGTCATTGCATCACCTCTTGGGTTGCGCCTCCGTGAATAATCGGAAAATATAGAAAGATCAAAGCTTAAGTAGTAACATATAACAACTGGGAAAGCATGAGCTTCCCAGCATGTCGGAAATGAGGAAGATCATCATGGAAGATTGTTATCTAAGGAAATCAAAGGCTCGAACAATGGCTTGGATGAATTGCAGGCTTGCTCGAGGTAGGCGGGGAGCATCGATCGATGAAAAATGCAACCTGTTTCTGCACAGTTCTCAGGTTGACGAGAACGAAATGGTCATCAAGCTTGCTTGCTAATTGGCATCTCTCTCTAACAATTTTATTTTAATATTATTTTGAAATTAAAAAAGGTGCTTAAATATCGGCCAGTTTGGCCAATAAACAGCCGATATCTATTGGCCTGAGACCCGCCCAATACATTGATAAGTTGAATATAGAACATATAAATGGAAGACCAAGAAAATGAATTTTTTTTTTCAATACAAGAGTCGAATACCTAGAAGTGTCCAACCAAGCATAAATTTTAATCATATTTCCACAAGACAACATCGAACCAAATTGGAAAAAAAGAAAAGAAAAGAAAAGAAAGTCTAGAGAAGTTTTTAGAACTGCATTAGGGTAAGGAATTCAATCAATAAATGATAAAATATGAGTTGATAATAAATTTATAGGGGATTCATTGGGTGCCACCAAAATCATACGATTGTGGACCTAATAAAGACCAAGAAGAATTTTTTTCTTTAAAGCAATAGTTGATTACATAAACCAACGGCTCTGAGATTTCAATCAATCAAAGATGCTTGCAAGATTCTATTAAAAAATTTGGAAGCAAGACAATGTTAGAAGTCAGAGTTTTGACCAATTCCAAAATTAGCTTGATAATTTTTCCTTAAAAATAAGATAATGTCCTCACCTTTATGATGCATTTGATTTCTTGATTACTTGAATGTCCAATATGGCTATTCTACATATTCATGCTTGCTAGTCTTTCACAAAATGAACTATGAGGTCAACAAAGTCAATTCCCATAAAATATGAGATGTATCACATAAAGTTAATTTCACAATTACTTTAATTCTGTGTAAAGTTACCGTCCAAAGGTTCCAATTAGTTATTTTTTTGGGTAATTGACAACTCAAGAGGTCGCTCAGTGATTTCATGGTCTAGATCAATGGTGCATGGCGTGATGTCACAAATTAGACATCTTTTCACGAACATAGATGGTATAGGTATCATCAATAGAATCCTGTATATGCTTTTTTTTTATAGGTAAGCTGGGCTCGAACCCATTTCCCGTGGGTTTCATGCCCTGTGTTTTTTGGGGTCCAAGGCTTTTGGATATAAGTATGAACAATAGAAACCTATAGAAGCTTACTTTTCACTTAGGCATATAATGGTTCAGTGGGTTTCACAAAACCTTGGGCATTTTTAGTGGGATTCATAAAAAACCGTGTAGCGGACTAAACAATCATGACACTATAAAGCTAAATGGGGTAGGTCAGCCCTACCTGTAATCACAGTTAGCAATATTCACTTATTACCGATTTAAAAAAAAAAAACCTTGACATCATTTAGTATCTGTTTTTTAATAAATATAAAAAAATATTATTCTTCTTCAAGAATAGAACAATCAAAACTTCCTAGTTGTGTAACTTAATAATCATAAGTCAATAAATTTAAGTCATAAAATTATGCAGTTACTTATTACTTCGAATCATGGAACTATGTAACTAAGCTTTTTTTACTTGAAAAGAATTTGTAACAGCTGCTATAAACTAATATTTTACGGCATTCTATAGCAGTTTATATGAACTCACGTATACAACAGCTGCTGTAATCAGACATGTTTATAACAGTTTATAGCAACTACAGTTTATAGGATACTTGTAAGATGAGTTCCTTGGAATAGATTGACATTCTAATATATATCACACACAAAATAGAGTATTAACTAATCCAAACTTAAATATATGTGAAGGACAAAAGTAATGAAAATTCGGATGGACTACATGAAAAATATATGTGAAGGACAAAAGTGAACGACTAAATTAAAAAAGAGGAGAAGACCAAATGGCCAATTAAGGGTTAAATTAGCTTTATCAAAATATAATAATAAACCACGAATGCAGCTACAATTTTTCTCAACACATTACAAATAGAGTTTCTGCTATCATGCCCTAATATCATGGAGAAACTTAGAGAAAATAAAATTGGGCCCAGAGCCATCAAACTGTGCACATGAGCTTTTTTATTAGGCATTTTATAGCAGCTGCTATACACTCCAGTGTATAGCAGCTCAAGTGTATCGACCCATATATTCTGGTATCTATCAGCTGATATATATCAATGTAAAATCCAAAACCGATACGATTGATTTTGGAGCTGGTCGATATGTGCTGGTTTTGGAGCAGGCCGAGTCGATACATTGACCCATATACTTTGTATCGGCCCATATATTTTGGTATGTATCAGCCAATACATAGCAATGTATCATCAAAAACTGATATGTACTGTCTGATACATACCGGATATTAGAGCTGGACGATACAAACCAGAAAACCGAGATTTTAACCCATGGTACTGATCATCATCTATTCATCTTTAAAATCCAAAAAGGGGTTAGCACTATTACTTGAGCAGCTGTTAAACCCTTTAAACAGTCACAGTCGAACAGATTGTTGCTTATATTATAGAACAAACTCATTTTATAGCTCATATCATAGCACACTCCATAAGTTCAGATTTTTTTCATCTGTGGAATCTAACTCTTTAAAACATGCCAGACTCTAAAAGAAAACATCAGGTTCATGGGTCAAAGTCAACTTTTTTTATACATTAAACTTGTCCAAAACTTAATAAAAAATGCATTCATAACTCTCAAAGGCAATCCATTTTCATAGTAACAACTATAATAGACAAACCAAAAATAAAATGCATTATCATGAATATTTATCTGAAGCTAACCACAAAAAATAGAAAACAAATAGAAACACAATCATTTGTGAGAATGAAATAAAAAAAAAGGAAAAAAACACAAAAAAAGGCAAAGACATAGAGGAAAGGAAAGATGGAAGGAATAATCTAATAATACATGCACCAGTTACAACACTAAGTTTGTTTATATTTTTTTGACTAGTAATTGGGTTGGAGGGACCCCACCCATTTATTATAAAAGAGAGAAGACTACAATCGTGTATAAATAGAAATCAAGTCTTCCTAATCTTGGGAGAAACCATTGAGTTTGTATAGGAGCAGCTATATTGCACTATTTGAAGCTCTGCCTTCTTCGCGATTTATAATACACCAATCTCTCAATCATCTTTTTCATGTTAAGAATATCATCACCATCAAATTTGATAGCAATGTCCACCAATATTTCAGAATAATTTGTTTATGTGGAAAATCTTTTCTTCAAATATTTGTTGATTCGATCTCCATATATACCAAATATTAGTTGCAAAAGAAACCTTTATCACAAGGCCATTTCCCTTTAGTCTCATTCATGCAACAATCCAGCTCTTCACCAATAGAGCCAATGCTGCCCTTTAAATGAAAACTCTTTCAAGGAAAGATCTCCTTATCCAACAAGAAAATGGGCATTTCATAAACAAATGATCATGACTCTTTGAATTTGCACAACAAAGAACACATCTAGACGAAATTATAATCCCTCTTTTAGCAATATTATCTATAGTCATTAGTGTTTTGTTTTATTTTATTTTTTTAATAGCAATCTAAGCAGAAAAATTATGCTTTGGGATATGCAAAATTTCAGCTTCACCCAAAGAGTGAAAATGAGACAAAAGCTTCCTCCTAGAAATAACCAAATCAATGTCATCTTTTGCAAGTACAAGCAGATCATCTGCAAGTAAGCACGTAAGAGCCTCCATAATCAAAGTAAATAACAGAGGTGAAATGGGATCCCCGTGTCTAAGGTTACAAGAACTACAAAAATATCCAGAGGGAGCTTTAAAATGAAGAACATAAGAGTAGCTAGAAAAATATTCATATGGAGCCATTAATTAAAATGGAGAGCATAAGAATAGTCATGCATTCTCTAATCCAAGAAATCAACTCATCATCAAACCCAAGCTGCTCCAAAATATCAAAGACAAAGTCTCATCTGGCTTTATCATATGCCTCTTGAAGATCGATCTTGGTGCAGAAGACTTCAAATCCACTTTTTTTCTTATTTTGATCGGTAATCTTCGAGGTTGGTGGGGGGAACATATACAAATATCACAAGAATGATAAATAAAAAGAAACTATAATCTACATTCTCTTACACAGTAGAAACTTCAACACATTGCCATCACCCCCAACAGTTTTGGATTGATTTGTAAGAACAAAAACTCATCAAATCGTTAGGGAAGTGATAAGACCACTGAATATATCTAATCTGATGAAGTCCCGTTTCAGAAAGCAGTCCAGCAGGCTCTCTAATCATATGCAGAATTTAAACATCACTTTTTTATAGGCCATCTACAAATCTTGAACTTGATTCTAGATTTGGATAAACTGAAATGGAAATTCTCCTTTACTAATCCTTAATCTGGATGGCGGTCCCCGATTCTGACTCGACTCTGATTCTGTCCATCTTTAATAGCTCTACCTCACTTGACGCTTTCAAAATCATAGTGACAAATTTCGTTTTGGAAAATATTTCGTAGGGGGTCATTTCGGGAAAAAATCAGAAAAGTTTCAGCAAAATTTAGGGGAGTACAAGATATATATTATATTTGTAAAAATCTTGTTTATTATTTAAAAATAGCTGAAATTAAGAAAAAAATATCTTAAATCTCAGTAGTCATCCAAATAAGGTTTATACACCATCAAACAACGAATTCCCACAATGCAAAATACATCGTTCCTGTACCTATCTCTTATGCAGCTGAAAATTACACAATTTGTCACATATTTCAAGCTCATTGATACCACTACTGGTATTCACCCTATCAGTATCAGTCAATTCCATTTTTACCCATCGTGGGTCAAAATCCCAGACGATACAAGTGCATATCGTCCAATACATATCGGTATCGCTGGCCAACGGTACCCGATACATTGGGCATGTATAGCTGGCCAGTGGTACATTTTATGCATTTTTCATTTTATCGCCGATATTGACACATATCGTCAAAACTAAGACATTATGTATCGGGAAGCCGAGTTTTTGACCCATGGTACCCATATAGGCCTCTATTGGTATTCACCCAATGGTGGTAGAGCCAAACACTGAACTACCTCTCCCTCGCCATCATACGTGAGAAATTTCTTCTTTTAGCTGAATTTATTCTGTTTTCATTCTCATCGGGAGCAATTTAAAGGGCATGTACATGCATGCATCTCCAAAGATACCCCTTGTATATAATAAGAATCATGTATTTAATAGAAATGCATCAACAATTTTTTTTCCTTCTTTTATTTTTTTGCTACGTAATAATCGATTGATTGATAAATTGAAATTTTCATATATGTCAATTGGCCATATACGATACATATCGGCCGATATGTATTGGGTTAGGCAGCCCCCTCTTATATTATATACACCCCCGATTTGATATAAGGCCAAGTACCAGGTCAAACAGATCAAATATCAGTCAATATTGATTCATGCCAGATTGTATCTGCCGATATGCTTCCGATATGAACTGGACGTCAAACCAAAGAGTGCCCTTTGGGCAATTATTATTATTATTTTAAAGTATTAATATATTTTTTAATGTTTTAAAATCAAAAGGTTTATTAAAATTGCCCAGTTTGGCCGATATATTTCCGATATATCCAATATATAGGCCTGGGACCCGGCCATATGCCAAGATGTATCGGCAGTTCGTTTTCCCTAGTCAAAATACAACAAAAAATTGAGTACTACTCTAAAACTATTGAGTAAATCAACATATTTCATTTAAAAAAATCAAAGAAGAAGATGAGATACCAGTCGCTCTATCTCCTATGAACAGTGATCTTCACATGACAATTGAATAACAAAGAAATAATCTTCTAATCGGACGAAGGGGAGGAAGTTGCAGAGAAGTATTAGAAAAACCAGCATGATAATAAACCGTAAACCTAGCTAGGGCTTTGTTGTAGTGAACCTGCAACGATACCCGAGTAACTTTAGTTAGTTTTATGGGGAAAAAAACAGGTATGAATGTTTAAATAACTTCTCGTTGAACTGATCATCAAGAAGTTAAAAATATTTAGAAAATAACAAGCATAAAAATATTATTCCAAAAAAATAATAATTTGATATTAAGAAACAAACATATTATATTTAAAAATGAAAAATCAATGAAGAAGATGAGATACCAGTCGCTATATCTCCCGTGATCCATGAAAAATTAATAATAGAGAAATCATCTTCTGATCTTATGCAAAAATAAAACTTATAAACCCTAACCAGGGTCGGCCCTGATATTTTGGGGGCCCAAGGCGAGTTCCTAAAAATGGGGCCCCTACTTCATATTACTTTGAAGAAAGAAAAATTCGCAACAGCTATTTTTTGACAAATAAAACAATACTCATATTCCTAAATTAAATACATCTGTATATTCCATTCTACTACGTATAATTTGAAAATGCAACTAAGAATATAATGAAAGTATATATTAAAGGAAAATGCAATACAAAGAGAGTGAAGCTAAATAGTAGAACGTACCCGATGGATCGAGTAACCCAAGCAATAACTTTTTGGCATCTCCGAACTTGTTCATCTGCATTTGAAAAGGAAAACAATAAGGTCTTATATTCTAAAAAAATATAAACATAAATGTAAAAATATTATTTGTATTATACAATTACCTAAAAGAATTCATTTAAATATCTCTCTTCTCGCATTTTTAGCAGCAAAATTATTGATTAAAGTTGTATAATCAATCTTATCCACCATATCATTTTCAATGGATAACATAACTAATCCATTTAATCTTTCTTGTGACATCGTTGACCGAAGATATGATTTGATCATCTTCAATTTTAATAAACTTTTTTCACCAGAGGCAACTGTGACTGGTATAGTCAGCAGTATCTTATAAGCAATCCAGACATTCGGGTAACAACCATCCACTTGCTTCAAATAGTTCAACACTTTAATCGGCGTTTTTACTTCTTTTGGCAAATTATCTTTCAAGACTTTCAATTCTGAAAATAAATCTAGCCCATCAATATCAATATGCTCTTCATGTTTAAGAACACGTTCAAGATTTGCGCAAAAAGTCTTCAAACAGTCGTCACTAACCGAACTTAACTTCTTCAAATCAAACAGAAGTCCAAAATGCTGCTCATATACTTTAAACTGTTCAAACCTATGCTCAAGTGATGAAAGGCCTTGATCAATAGTATATGTGAAGTAATTAATTCTAAAAGATTCTTCAGCTGATTGTGATACTTCTGAACTTGCATCTTCATCAAACTGTTTCTTTTTTCGAACAATGCGCTTTTCACGAAATATATGCTCAATCCCCATTTCAGTCGCAACTTCATTAGCTTCAATTAGGGCCTCAGCGAATCCATTTTCCCTATATCTTTTAAAATAGGTAATGAGTTCTTCTAATTGCTGAATAGCAATATTAATATTCATACTTTCTTGTTGAAGAAACTTGCTAACAGTATTAACAGCAAACAATACATTGTGCCAAATAATCATAGCTACTAAGAACTCATAACTCTCAAGTTCATTTGTTGCAAGAGATTGTGCTTCACTAAAACTTTTGCCATCATTTTCACAGGTAGACTCTGCTAGGATAAGTAGAGCATCTCTTATTTCTGAGGCTTGATATCTTAGTACTTTAACACATTTAATATGACTCTCCCAATGTGTTTGTGATGACCTCTTAACTGTGAAACCTTTCACATTATCCGTTAAAATTTGCCACCGCTTTGGAGATGATGAAAATAGTATGTATATAAGTTGTATCACCCCGAAAAATGTTGCTTTAGAACAAGAGTTCGCCATATCAGAAATTTCAAGGTTTAGACTATGACAACCACATGGCATGTAAAATGCTCTAGGATTTATTTCAAATAATTTTTTATGTGCACCTTTGTGCTTTCCTTTCATATTGGAGTCATTGTCATATCCTCGTCCTCTTATATCATCAATATCGAGTTCAAGAGTCTTCAAAACTTCTACAATAACATTAAAAAGCTCTTGCCCAGAAGTATCATTGACTTTCAAGAATTGTAGAAAGAACTCTTTCACTTGTATTTGACTTGGTGACTCATCAATACATCGTATCACAAGAGACATTTGCTCTTGATGGCTAATATTTGGAGTGCAATCAAGTATTATTGAATAGTATTTCGCTACCTTGATTTTCTGAATAATTGTACTTTTGATCGTATCTCCCATAATTTGTATCAACTCATTCTGAATTTTGTGACTTAGATAATGATAATGGAGTTCTTTGTTTTGTACTCGTCGAAAGTGCTCTTGTATTATTGAATCAAATTCAGCTATCATTTCAACTATACTGAAAAAGATTCATTCCTCTCTTGATAAATCTTTTCATTATTCATTCGGAATGCTATATTTTTGGATGCAAGAGTTTTCACGATGGAAACAATCCTTATTAATACCTCTCTCCAATGTTTTTTCTCTTTTGTTATTTTTTCTTGGACTTCTTTATCTATTGTCTCATTCTTTCTCAATCTTAAACTCAATTCAATCCATTTGCTCATACTAGTAATATGATCATTAGTCCTTTCATGGCGTTTCAACCTTTCGCCTAGATTCTTCCAATCATTCAATCCTTCTTTAGCCAATTGAGTAATCATTCATTCTGTGAAAAATAATTTGCAACTGAAACAATAAGCTCTCTGACTAGTATATGAATATACTAACCATTTTCTATCATTCTTTTCTCCATTTGCCAATTGTCGCATATAATGGGTAGACGAAAACTTCCTACCATGAATATTTCTCCAAAATATCTCATTATTATCTTTCAAAGGACTCTTCTCTACTAAGAAGTCTCTAAGACTTTGTTGGACATTATTCCAGTTGACCAGATCATAAATATTTAAAGGCCAACATTCTTGATAGTCATTCTCATTTATATTTTATTTTTCATCGTCATTTTCCCCTTCATTCATCAATTCTTTGTCTTTATGTTCCTCATTCTTGCCATCTTTGCTATTGCTCAAGTCTTTGAGCTCATGTCCTTCATTATCATTCATAACTTCTGTTTGCTTACTACTTTAAAAAATATTTAAAGGCCAACATTCTTGATAGTCACCCTCATATATATTTTCTTTTTCATCGTCATCTTTCCCTTCATTCATCAACTCTTTGTCTTCATATTCCTCATTCTTATCATCTTCTTTGCTATTGCTCAAGTCTTTGAGCTCATGTCCTTCATTATCATTCACAACTTCTGTTTGCTTACTACTTCCAAAAATATTGTAAATGGCTCCTGCTTGAGACGGAATGAATTTTTCTATCTTTGGCTTCTTCCTTCTTTTCTCAGCTTAAGAAGGATAACTTGTATTAGACATGATTTGAGCAGTATTTTTCAACTACAAAAACGGTTGAAACAAGGGTAAGTTGCGAATACCATATAAAATAATTTCTTCAAAATATATAAAATTTATTTATCCATCCTAAACTTTATATAAATAAAGAAAAAAACTTATAATATAGATTTAATAGGAACAAGATCTTATTGAAGAAACTTGCAATTAATTGAAAGAGAAAACCTTACAAAAAAAAATCGGCACAAAATCGATAATGTAATAGATAAATAGATTTAGTATGGCAACAGCCCAAAAAAATTCATGGCTTGCAGCTTCACCCCATGTAATATTATACAAGAATCATTTCAGACTGTATCTATAAAACCGAAAATTGCCCCGCCTAAAACTCATAAAATGCTAATTGAGTTCAAGGCTCACAAATTTCTCCAAAAATTCTTAACCATTACAATATGGTACGATTGTATGAAGATCACCCAATCAAGAGATCGTCTAAAAACCAAGAAAGCTAGATTCAATACGAGAGTTGTAAATTTGTAATCAGACCCCAAAATTTATGGTGAATATGGTCACAAATTTTTTTATGATGTGCTTCCTATATACAATCATCTTTTGTGTATAAGCTAAGCCCCCAAATTTATAGTGAATAAGCTGCCAAATTGACTATAAAATAAAATCCCCCAAATCGACTATATGGTGAATAAAACTCTAATTTATGGTGTGAATAAGCCCCCAAATCGATTATATGGTGAATAAAACTCTAATTACTGGTGAATAAGCCCCCAAATCGACTATATGGTGAATTAAACCCTAATTACTAAATAATAAGATAAAGTAAATCAATATTTAATTATTGTGGGCATTGCTACACAATTTTTTTTATGATGTGCTTCCAATACAATCATCTTTTGTGTATAAGCTAAGCCCCCAAATAGACTATAAAATAAAATCGGGTTTTTTGCATATACCCCCCCGTGTTATGCTAATATTATAAGAAACCCCCTGAGTTATGGGTATTTATTCTGCAGCCCCTACTTTTGTGTTTCTGTTTCATATAACCCTCTGCCGTTAGCTAGCCATGAATTTATGGACGGAAAGCCTATTTTGCCCTTAATTAAACCAATATTTTAAAAATACCACCATTCTAAAAGACCCTTCATTCATCTATATTTACAAGTCATGCCATTAAAGTTTATCACCATTCTAAAAGGCCTTTCATTCACCTTTATTTACAAGTCATGCCATTATAATTGACCACTATTCTAAAAGGAGTACCTTTAAATCCACCCACAAAATCTTTGAGTTCACCCACGCTGAAACACATCGACTGTATTGAATCAAACGATGGAGATTTTTTATCGTCCCAATCTTTCATAAGATCGATCTTTAGATCATGGGTGTACCATCATACGGCCGATTTTTTATTTCATGTGGTACACACCCCTAAAAGTGACTTTAATATCAATTTTAAGCATGCACGTGATGTTAAGGTCACTTTTTTGAGATGTGTGCCACATGAAATAAAACACTGACCGTTTGATGGTACGATCATGATCTCAAGATCAATCATGTGAAAGATTGGGAGGATAAGTGATCTCCATCGTTCGATTCAATTCAATCCACGTGTTTCAGCATGGGTGAACTTAAAGATTTAGTGGGTGGATTTAAAGGTACTCTTCTAAAAGGCCCTTCATTCACCCATCAAATTCAAGACTCATCTGATGGGCGATTCCCCCATTAAAGCATGCCAACGTTTGGACGAATACTCAACCAATGGAGGATTTGTGGCAAACGATGCAATTCTTCTTCAAAAGAAAACCTTCAATCTACATGTTCCACCCAAAATACTCGTCCCTCCAATTTCCTATATGATTCAAGACTCATTTTTAGGAATTGGATTTCCTAACCGCGTCTGCTCTCATCCACCGAATCTTTGAGTTCCCCCACGCTAAAACACATTGATTGCATTGAATAAGATGATGGAGATCATTTAAGCATCCCATTAAACAATCAATGTTTTATTTCGTGGCACACATCTTAGAAAAGTGACATTAACATCACGTATACGGTTAAAATTAATTTTAAAGTAATTTTTTTGGGTGTGTACCACATGAAATAAAAAATCAACCATCTGATGGTGCCACCATGATCTCAAGATCCATTGTGTGAAAGGTTGGGACGATAAATAATATCCATCGTCCGATTCAATGCAATCAATCGTCTGATGGTGCCACCATGATCTCAAGATCCATCGTGTGAATGGTTGGGGCGATAGACGACCTCCATCGTCCAATTCAATACAGTCAACAATCTGATGGTGCCACCATGATCTCAAGATACATCGGGTGAAAGATTGGGACGATAAATGATCTCTATCGTCTGATTCAATGCAGTCAACCGTCTAATTGTGCCACCATGATCTCAAGATCCATCATGTGAAAGGTTGGGACGATAAACGATCTCCATCATCCGACTCAATGCAGTCAATGTTTTTCAGCGTGGGTGAACTCAAATATTTGGTGGGTGGATTTAAAACTACTCTTTTTTGTAAGTGGAGGGGTGGATTTAAAATTACTCTTACCATATGTAGAGGGTGGCAATTTAGTAATTTAATTTAAACAATGATAAATATGGTATTTAGGTTATTCTTTAACGGCTGGTTAACCATTTAAAGTAGCATCCGTTAAAGAGGGTGTTTTATGAACACCAAAATGCTAACTTAGGGGGTTTAAAGCAAATAGCTATAATTGGGGGGTTATTTGTAATATCAACATAACTCAGGGGAGTATTTGCAAAAAACCCAAACTGTTTAGGGCCCACCAGATTCAATTGGGCCCAGCCTTGGTTTGCACGTAAGGTAGCGTTTAGGGTTTAGGGCCAATTTTCCCTGCAAAAATTGGACCTGCAGGATTCAATCGGGCCCAGCCTTGGTTTGCATTATTATGGGCTCAACTAGGCATGGGACCTAGGGGTGTATTCGGTTCAGTTTGGTCGGTTTTGGACCAAAATCACAAACCAAACTAGTCTTAATCGGTTTTTAGATTTTCAAACAAAACCAAACCAACCCGATTCAATTTGATTCGGTTTAGTTCGGTCAATTTCGGTTTTCTTATAAGCCGAGTTCCATTCCCTAAGTTTTTTGGGGGAAAAAGCACGTTTGAAAGTTTAAATAACTTTCCATTGAACTGATCATCAATAAGTTTAAATAACTTAAGATATCGGTGGCCCATCCAGATGTTAAAATAGGGTACCAAACCTAGCCATCGACATCTTTTAATAACTTATCGCGGAACTGGCCATTAAAAAGTTTATAAAGAATCTGGCCATCAACAAGTTTATAGCTTATAGCGGACCTACACATCGAGAAGTTTATAAAGGATTGGGCCAAAACTTTCCGTGGAATGGCCATCCATAAGTTTATAACTTATCGCGGAATCGAACCTCGAGAAGTTTATAAAGGATCTGGCCAAAACTTATCGCGGAAATAGAAATCGAGAAGTTTGTAACTTATCGTGAAACTGGCCATCGAGAAGTTTATCAAGGAACTGCCAATCGAGAATTTTTAGATAAATTATCGCGGCACTGGCCATCGAAAAGCTTATGAAGGGTACCGTTATTTGCCATCGAGTATTTTATACTAACAATCAGTATTTTTGCCCGAAAATCGTTGACTGCCCTAGATCACAGGATGGAGATTGTTTTTTCAGCCCAATCTTTGACAAAACACCTATTTTTTCTTATGGATAATCTATCAGACGATAAGATTTGATTCCACATGGCATACATCGCCATTAATGACTTGATCATGGCGTATCAAGATAAGTGGTTCTCAGATCATTTTTAGGGATGTGTGCCTCATGGAATTAATATTTGACCGTCATAGGTGATTATTAATCTAAAAGTCATTTATGAGAAATATTGGGCTGAAAAAGATCCTGATCATCTGATTCAAGGCAGTCAATAATTTTACAAGATGCAAATCTAGAATACTCGGTTGTAATTACTGGTACTCTTGGCTGCAATTGGAAATGAGTATTTAGAGGTTTGGATTTGAATTTGGATTGATCAAATCCAAATCCAATGTTTGGATAACTATCAGAGAGCATTGGATTTGCATTCACAAATCCCAGTTATTTGGTGAGAGAGTAAAATATAGGAATTTGAAATAGTGCCTCTTAGGCGTTATTTTAAATCCAGCTCTATCATTTGTGTTCATGCTAGCTAGATGTGCAGCATATCATCTCCAACAGAATAAAGGCAAGGAAAATTTTACTTGCAATCTGATATATTGTATCTTCAATCATAAATTTTAGCACTTGAAAATTGTTGACTGGTCTGAATCAGACGATAGAATAGCTATTCGTTCCAATCTTTCCAGATAAATATTTAGATCATAAGATATCGATCAGACGACCAAATGTTGATTTCATGTGAGGCTCCTCTAAAAAATAATCATGATCATGGGCATGTTATGAGAAGGGGTTCTTATGCCACTTTGTGGAATCAACATCTCACCACTTGATAGTTCCATCATGATTTCAAGATGGGAGCTGCAACTTGCAATGGAGATTTGTATCGTGGGATTTATTACACATAAAATACCATCTAAGTCGGCTAATTTGAAGAACGCAATTGAAAGATCTTTGAGGTGATCAAAGATTGGCACGAAACACGATTTATATCATATGATTGAATGCAGTCAAAGTCCACCTGATTCAATGGTTGACTCTGACAAATCAGATGATAGAGATCATTTTTCGTGCCAATTATTGGCCCTCAAAGATCTTTACATCACGATCTTCGAATCAGACGGCTTAGATGGTATTGCACGTGGCACAAATCCCAAAAATATGTCACCCGTTGACCCAAGCTGATACCCGACCTGCCAACTGACATTTTAACAAGAATTTGGTTGGCTAAGTAGAGGAAAATAATAACGAGCGAACCTCAAACAACAGACCAACAATAGACTACTTACGTGGCGTGATGCCAGTGGTTGGCCCAACTTGCATTGCTAGGACCTACTACGCTTGTATCACACCATGTAAGCAGTTTGTTGAATTAGTTGCTGTTGTGGTCCGCCATATATCAGTATCCCTAAGTACCCGTTCCCAATAATTTTTTTGCCAGTGAGGAATGGCATAGGCCCAACTTACCTATAACTAAAAACCAAAAAATGATCAACTCAACCTGGCCAGCCTTTTGCCCTGCCCGACTTAATCGCTTAGCCAACCCAACCGAAATGTCGTATCGGCCATCTCATTCCCGGCCCGTCTTGACGGGTGAAGTTTATGTGCCGGACCCCGATAAAAATATTCGCGCTTGAATAGGTTCGGTTTCGGGTCGACCCGACCTGTTGATACTCCAAGTTGTGATGCATTACTACTAAAATTTAAATCTTTTTTTTTTTTTTTTTCTCAAGTAGCCTAATAGCCTAACGAAGGATTTACAAATCCTTAGGCCAAAACCAAATACACATCTTAAGCAGCCAAACTAAGAGATTTTGCAAATTAAAATATTTTGAATCCTAGATTTGAAATGCCCTGAATTGAAATGCTGAAATTCTCAAATTCAAATACTCATTCCCAAACGCAGCCTTTATAAAATGATCAATTCTCACCAAAATTTCCCGCGAATGCAGTTTTGCGAAAACAAGTTTGAATTTTACAAAATTGCTGAGAAGCACTTCTTGCTCAAAGGTAAGGTTGCATTATTATTATTATTATTATTATTATTATTATTACTGGGTTTTCTAATTAGCCTAACCTAATTTTTGTGATATGGAGTGTGGCCCATAATCTAATCGATGAAATGCGACCAAAAAAATCTGTGTTTTTGGAATGCATTGTTGATAATTTTCTATTTAGAGAGTGCAAGGCAAGTGTTTGATGAAATGCCCGAGAGAAATGTTGTGTCCCTTATATTACGTTGTTGATAGATGAATATGCAATGGCTAATGTGATTTAGCTAGACCTAAAGTTTTTGCCTCACAAGGATGTCAAACAATGTAGGTTTTACAGTTTAAGCTATAATAATTTGTTGGTTAATTCTCGAGGTATAAATTTGATCTGGTTGCTGGTTAATGAAAGAATAGAGAATCAATTTGGTTAATCCATAAGAGATAGAAATTGATTGTTGGCTAAATCCGCCAAACCAATGGAAAGTTGGCCTAGCAATTGAACATCTAAATTGATGACCAAGTTGCCATAGTATAGGTTCTATGTGATTATCAAGTTGCTTGTTAGATGTTTGATAAAATGTCGTAGTTTAGATATTTGTTAATACTCTAATACTCTATTACACTTTATAACTTTAAATCTTTAGTATGAATATTGAGTTCAATGTTTAATCATTTTCTTATATTTGTAAACTTGGCGTGTTATCCATTTACATTCTAAACTCATGTTTTTATAAGTGGTCCATCTTTGTGAAAAGGAGAGTTTGTGCATTTTAATAGTTTACAATTGATCTTTATTTTCTTTTATGTTGCATGATGTTTCTTTCTTTCAATTCTGTTTGATCTGTCATGCAATTCCACTTTTTTTCTTTCTTTTTCCAATTGGGTACACTGTACTTGTATGATTTATTTTTTCTTCTTTTTTGTCCAATCTCGTTTGATAATTCAAGTTCCTTGTTGTTCCAATTGGGTACGCTGAACTTGTGTGGTAAACTTAAACAAGACATGATAGGATTCATGTCTTTTTATAAGTGAATGTTATCAAGTATAACTTGTATAAATTTTAATTTTTTTAATATAAATTAATTTTTTGGCCTACTTGAAGAAAATCTTGTCCACCACTGCTGTTTACTATCACTGTTGATGATCTACTAATCTCGACAATCATAGTCGATCATGCCGTCATAGCTAGTTAGTTGATCTGTTGATTTGTTGTTGGCTCCATGAGCACTAATGATGGTGACATCCTTTTTGGTCTAGATTAGGTCACCATCTTCATCCATACTAGATATAAACCCACTTTAATGTCACAAGCTGCTACTATCTAAGTCGAGCGAGATAAGATTATCTAACCTACATCTCAAATCTTAACATTGCACGATCATCATTGCATCGTCGGTGGTTTTTCTAGGTTTTTTTAAGTTATTTAAGATAAATTTTTAGAAGGCACGAATTTTATGTTTAATGCAACATTAACGATAAAAAATAAAAAGATTTATGCAACATTAAAATTTGGTATATCAGACCTTAAAATAAAGCAATCCGATCCAACCCCTGGCGTAACCGATTAAAACTATGGCTGGTCCAAGTTTTTACAGAAAGTTGGTTTGGATCAACTATATAGTAAAATTATGCTTATATCGGCTACACCAAGTCACCAATGCTTGGAGCCATGATTTTAAGGTCTTGCCTCTGTAAGTCTTGAGCGTTATCACTGTGGTGGAGACGAAAATGCCCTATGGGCACGAATTAGTGAGTCTGAAACCCTTTGAATCAAATCTCTAGAATTGAGTGAAAAACATATATATGGCATTTTACAGATCTCCATTACGAGCTGAGAGCTATTAGCTGTTTTTCAAATGTAAAAAACTAAACTGTGGTCCAAATGGGGCATCACATCCATCGCAAAGGTTATTTATTTCCTTGTAGAGAGAGAGAGAGATTATAATGATGGTGGTGGATATTTAGGTTGCTGATTTCGATTTCCATAGCATTTGCGAGTTTGCATAACTGTCAGTTAAGCTACATTGTCAGTCAAGGCGTGTTGCGAAGCAAGAACAACAAGAGAAGTAAGGCGGTGAAGGTCTTTAATTGGTCAAGCTTGTTGGCCTTTTATAAATGCAATGGTAAGTATTTTATGTAACCCTACTTCTCGTGTATAAAACATTTGAATTTAGCTAAAATTAACAAAAGCAAAAAAGGCAAGCCTAGCCAAGTCATGCTGAAGTTTAGTCCTACTTTGGGTATTCATAGCCTTGTCTCTCCTCTTATAAGATCCTGGGCCCCTCAACTCATAGCCAATTGGTTTTGAAATGGATGCCCAAATTTATCATCAAGGCCCATATCTTTTTGAGATTAATGAGATAAGTCGAGCCAAGCCAAGGAAACAGATTCAAGCAAAGTTGGCCTGAACCTAGGAAGATCTAATGTTGGGTATATTAATCATAGCTACTGGTATAATTGAATTTACATTGAATAAACATGAATCTGTACCTGAAAAATCTGTTGGTGGAGAACAAACTTATTACTGATAATGCATAATTGTAAAACAGGGGAAGAACACTCAAGTAAGGACACTCAAGAACAATCTATCACAGCTATAAGCATTGATGAGCAAGAGACAATCTGAAAACCAGGACTGGGAAGATGTGTCTTGAGGAGTCGCTCAATGTGATGACTCGGACCCACATGCCAACGATATTGTCCGGTTCTGGGCTTAGGCCCCCACTCCGGCTTTGTTCCTGGCATAAGCGTTACGTATTGCCGTCCCTACCCAAAACGCGTCGTTACATGTTAGGCCGTTGCACCTCATAGCCCAAGCTCTGGACTTCTCTCTATCTGATGTGGGATATTACACTCAGTCAACCAAGTTGACGTTGCAGGACATGAAGGTAACCGTTAGATTCACTTGATATTCTAGTATATATATATATATATATATATATATTTTTTTTTTTTGTAAGTTTCAAACTTTGACCCTTATCTCTTAGTATCCTCACAACTCCTGAAATATAGTGTCTATGGGTTTCTTTGTACGTACAGAGAATGTGCCATCTGTCTTGAGGAAAGAGGAAGCATCGATGATGTGAGATCGATCAGAGATACAAAGTCATTCTGAGATGACTACTGTGGAGGGAAGTAGTGCACTAGGGTTGGAGCCAGAGGTGGAGACAGCTCCTAGCACAGAATTACCAAAGAATGAGGAGATCGAAAAGACAGGATGAACTAGAGTACAGGAGTGAAGGACGCTAGACTGTTGAAGAAAGGATTCTTGAAACATCAGCAGGGCCGCCAAAACCTTGAAGGTGCCATGATTATTGGTATGATTGAACTACGCACTGATGTTAGTCCGGGATTTTTTCAAATTTGACCGAATTTGACCCTTGGAAAATTATTGCCGTGCCCCGAATTTGTGACTATGCTCTGTGGTTAAAAACGATGTAACACCCAACCAATGCCGGCCTAGGGTAGTTCACATGTCTTGTTCGATGTGCAAATCTCAAGTCAAGTAAACAGTAACATCTGATTTCCACAGTTGTTAAATATGATTCTAAACACGGATTCCACAGTTGAACAAAGATAATTATGACAACTGGAGCAATCAAATGAAGGTCTGAATTGAATACAATTGCATCCATGATTGCAATATAAAAGCCTAAATTGAATATAATTGCAAAAGAATGACATGAAGTTCTCTTCTTGATTTATCAAGGAGTTGACGATTTTTAAGTCATCAAATGAGCTCAACAAATCCGAAGGAACGCTTGTAAGGAGATTGACAAAGGAAAGAAAGTATGTCTTCGAGCACTAAGAGCCAAGTTTGAGTCAAAATCCACATGAGCAAAACCAGAGGTATAGTTTGACTTTTGCTTTCTAGATTAATCAAATGAAGCACATTGGTGAAACTACAAAAAATTTAGGTGTGATGGAAAAAGATCTAACAATATTTAACACCTCGATTTTACCATATCACATGGTTACAAAATCTCTATAAATATACCAACTGGGGAAAACCCTAAGGCTTTCAACTCGTTAGGTCTTTTGCTTCTTTCTTTGTGAGGTTGTGTTCATGTAACGTGGTTGAGGAAAAGAAGGGAACATACAAAACTGCATCATAGTTCTGAAGAAGTACAGAAAAGTAAGTGATGCAGAAGTGGAAGGTGCAAATATGAAACATTGAAATGATTATAGAAACCCACACCACTCTTCCATAAAGGAAGAACAAAAAATATGACAACCTCCTTGATGCATCATAGGATAGAGTTTACAAGTAAGAAAGCACTGTTACTAAGAGTGAATAATCCTAATCGTACAAACGCGTAAAATAACTGATCACTGTAAACAAAAAGTTACTGCAATGACACAAGTTCATCTATATGTAAATAATCTGCTGCTTCTTTTATTTGTCATTCATCTTCATTTTTATTCTTTTACTTTCTTAGCATATTTTTGTTATGATTAATGAAAAGTAACACCTTAAAAAGAATGAAGTGAAATCATAAAACCGTACAGACACTTGTGCAGGCTGTAGCTGTTATACAAACTCTACACAGATTATAGCGTGCCCAGTGCATTTTCAGGCTACTTTCTAGGGATCTAAATCATCAAAGTGGTAGCTCCAATTGGGAGCTACCTTGGGCCAAAAAATCAGACCCATTGGGCGATTTGAACTGGTCAATGTATGCACTCTAATATGGACAATTGTGCATATTTTTTAGTGGCCCACATTAAAGCGCACAAACCAGATGGTTGCAACCCGCTTATAGGCATGATTCTTTGGTCCAGATAAGTGCTAATGATGGGCTCCAGTTTGGATCACTTAAATTGATCAAAGATATGCACTAAGTGGCGCAAATCTGGGCTGTCATGGCCCTATCTGTGCAATTTCTGTCAGTAGAGTTGGGTCCTATGGGTAAACAGATATGTATATGTGAGCTGGTAGATAACCAACCCGAATTCCAGCAGTGGCAATGAAGTCAAACATCCTTTTGTCGAAATGGTCAAGCCTCAGTAGATGCACCACTATTGGTAAGCATGCAAAGAAGTGTAACTTCACTTTTGACCTTTAATTGATTTGGCGCTCAAAAACATCAGCACGACCCGAAAATAATGAGCAAGAGCGTAAGTTCACTAACTCGAAAGTAAGTGAACTGCTGAAAATTTTAATTGAAGACCAAATTGCAAAAACTGAATTTCTTGAATCTAGTAATGAAAATTCAGTCAAACCGCTTTAGGGTATCGTAACAAGTTTATATGAAGTGAGTCTTTTATTGTAAAGAGGTAATCTGTTGTTGAGCAGATTTAAACAAAACAAAATGATAAAATTGGAGCGATACAGAGAAGATTAGCATGGCCCCTGCGCCAAGGATGACATGCAAATATCGAGAAATGGTCCAAATATTTTATTGATTAAAAAAAAATCTTCTGAACAAACATAATTATAATCTCATAACAAAATCTCCCTACTGAAAGCAAGAACTCCCAAAAGAAATGGGAAATGATGTTAAACAAAAGAAAACAAGATCATCATCATCACAACTTTATCCCATCTATTTGGGGTAAGCAGTAGAGGAAAACAAGATAATTATTATAATGTAATGCCTAAAAACAAGAATACTAAGTTATTACATGTAAATGAGTAATCAAATAAAAATGAATTTTCTTTTTGTAGACCTATGGAGCCCTAGTGTCTTCTATGGCTGAAAATTGGTTTACTGGGAACTGGTATGCACTTCACAATCCAACCAATTGGCCAAGAAACCATACCTATTCCAATACAAGTGACCCATTGCACCCAATCCAACCTCTCTGTACTTGCAAACCTCTTCAAAAACTCTACCATCACCACTTGCAAAATAATAGTCATCCCAATTATTCCTAGAAACAATCTGTTCTTGTGAATACCCTTGAACACATTCTTCTTCTCCAACTTCCTGGCATTGAACTCATTAAAAATCTGGCAGAGAACGAAAGTATTGAATATAATGGTCTTATTAACCCTTTCGCTTACGCTAAAAATGGATCTCCCCTTAAATTGCAGTGTAAGTAAAACGATGATTTGGTAGAGAGCTTGAGCAACGAGGTTCCTCCACATAACGTTGGTTATAAGCGGTTCTGTTCGACCAACTGGTGGCTTTTCCATTAGCTCCTCAGTTGGTCGCTCGGTTGCCAAAGCTAAAGCACCTAGAGTGTCCATAATCAGATTTACCCACAACAATTGGACTGCTGTAAGAGGAACTTCACCGGAAGATACTGCTGCAACAAAGTTGATGACGAGGGCAGCAACATTGACTGTGAGTTGAAATTGGATGAATTTCTGAATGTTGTTATAAACACATCTTCCCCACCTCAAAACAGTGACAACAGAAGCAAAATTATCGTCCAAAATGACAATGTCCGAGCTCTCTTTTGCTACTTCAGTGCCCTGAATTCCCATTGAAAGTCCGATGTCGGCTTCTTTTAATGCAGGAGCATCATTCGTTCCGTCTCCAGTGACTGCGACTACGTGACCCTTTTGCTTCAAGCATTCCACCATCAAAAGCTTGTCGAAAGGGGAGGACCTTGCCATTACGCAAATGTTTTCAACCTTTCTCATCCGTTCTTCGGGTGAATAGTTTCTGAATTCTTCTCCTAACACCACTGCTCCATTTAAGTCCTGATTGGGAGCAAGTATTCCACATTCTGTAGCTATAGCTCTGGCGGTGAAGACATTATCCCCTGTTATCATCTTTATTTTAACACCAGCATTTTTGCAAGCTTCCACCGCCCTTTTTACCCCTGGCCGGCATGGATCCTTCAAGCCCACAATTCCTAATAGTGTCAAACCATTTTTGTCGAGCTTTCTGGCCCTCGCATCTTCGTCAGCGACTTGTTTGTAAGCGAAAGCGATGCATCGAAGGCTATTAGCTGCCATTCCTTCAATGATTTGCTCCAAAATCTTCTTTTTGTTTTCGTCAATGGCTTCAATAGTCCCATTACTCAGGTAATAATTTGAACACATTGCTAAAATCATCTCAGCAGCTCCTTTCCAATGCGCATGGATCTTACCCTTCTCACTGTTCTTCCTGATCAAAACGCCGCTTCGTTTCTTTTTGGAGTTGAAGGGTTCAACTTCAAGAATGGTGCAACTTCTCTTCAAATCCACCATATCCAAGCCCAACTCGAATACAGCCCAAGAAAGAATTGCTTTCTCTGTTGGGCTACCAGAGAACTCAGGCACGGATGAGGAATTAGGTCGATAAACACTACATGTGGTGTTGAGACCAGCTCCCTGATGTATCAATTCGATAACGTTTTGGGCTATCCTGGACAAAACATCTTCCTTCACGACTTCTTCTCCGAGCCAAAACTTAACCACCTTCATCTGGTTCAATGTTAAAGTGCCTGTTTTGTCTGTACAGATGGTAGTAGCTGCTCCCATGGTCTCGCAAGCAGAGAGTTTCCGAACCATGGCTTTATCGGCCATCATTCTCTTCATCGAATACGCCAAAGTGAGAGTGACGGCTAATGGTAAACCCTCCGGAATTGCGACCACCACAATCGTAACAGCATCAGCGACCATACCCACCACTGCATCCATCACCCGGTTCATGCTCATTTTCGTGCCATTAAACTCCCTATTCCCATAATCATCCTTTGTGCTTCCTGTAAAGTATCGAACAAACAGCACCACAAGAACTAGCAGTGCGACACCCAATCCAATCCTCCCAATATAAGATGTTAATTTGTTAAGCCGAACCTGTAATGGAGTTTGTTCCGCAGAATCATGGCTTATTGAGCTCATCATCTGCCCCCACGTCGTGTTCATCCCTACAGTGGTAACAACTACTTGGCCATACCCGTCGACCACTTTGGCACCCGAGAACATAAACGGGTTTTGTTCTGGATCCACAGCAACGGGTTCGCTCTCTCCTGTCATACTCGATTCGTCCACCAGTAAAGAATGGCCATTTAAGAACAGCCCATCAGCTGGAATTTGATCACCAATCTTTAAACAGACGACATCGCCCACCACAACGTCGGAGATGGCGATCCGAATATGGCGCCCGCCTCGCACCACTTCCACTTCAATCTTATCACTCTCATCAGATAGTTTATCAAACTGTCTGGATTGTCGGTAATTACTAATGGCAGTGACTGCAACAACTAGAAAGATGGCCAAAAATATACTTCCGCCGTCGTACCACCCATCTTTTAATCCTTTTTCCTTCATCCCAAATCCAAGAGAGAGTGCTGCACACCCCAACAGAATTATAATGGTCATATCTTTGAAAGCTTCTATTGAGAATTGGAAGAAGCTTTTTCGCTTGGGCTTGGTGTGTGTATTGACTCCAAACACCTCGCGTCGTGCGCATAAATCCTTCTCCTCACCATATATTCCATTCTCCGCATCCGATTTAAGAGCTATAGTAATCCCAGCAACTCCTCCTAATCGACGGAGACCGTCGGAATCTTTCTCCTTGATGACTCTGGTAAGCTGATCACTTTGATCAAAATTCGAGAATCCTACAACTTTGTCATCAACATTGCTGTCTTCGATATCAAGGGTGGTGTAAGAAAGGGAGTGCAAAACCGATTTCTTTACCGGAGACATGAAAGCTCGGGTGGAGTAGATCAGAAAACAAGCCAAACGCCATCTTTTTTGAGGTTTGGAGCTATGAGTTTGTAGGTGAAGCAAGAAGGTGGCATAGTTTATGGGGCTAGGAGACATGGTGGAGTAGAGAAATTTTATAGAGGCAACCCAATAACAAAATGAGTAGATCAAAATATTTTGGTTAACAGCAACAGCTTGGGAGGAGTTTAGTAGCAAGTTGGAATAGCTGTTGTAGTAAGCTCTATTGTTTATATATAATCAAATTCCAGTAGGTTACTTCGATTAAGAGGCTAAAACATTAATGCCGTCTGACTCGTCGACGTGTGTGATGCTTATACAGCCTCTTTCTTCTCTTATAAGATAGCAAAAGGTGGTGTGCATCTAAAAAAATATATTTGGTTCAACGACAACGAAAGTAAAAGAGAAGTGTTATTTGCACACCTTTTTTTTTCCTAACAGCCACATCACTTCAGCTAATAAAAAATAGTTGATTGCTTTGAATCAAACAATGGAGATCGATTTTAGGTAACAATCTTCCACACAGTGAATCTTGAGATCATGTGCTTACATCAGACTGTCAATTGTTGACTCCATGTGGCACGCATCCCCAACACCATATTCAAAGTAGCCAACATTTTTTGCTTTTTTTTGCTTTGGTTAGGTGATATGGCGGTGACAGAAAAGGGTGGTAATAAACTAATAACGTTTCTTAAATATTAAGAAAACTTTGTGTGCTTCCAAAAGCTATTATAAACTTACTTTTTATTAAACAATACATGCTTTTAGATCTTTATTAGACACGATGAAACAGCATTTATTCAAGTTATTTTTTGGTACGGTTAGTGCCACACCCTTTTTTGTTACAGCCATATCACTTAAGCAAAAAAAAGGACTTGATTGTATGATAAATCTTGAGATCATGAGCCTACCATCATAAAATCAGATGTTGACTCCACCAGTGACCCATCCCAAAAAGTAAACGTGATTAGGGCGTACCAATAAATTTAGTTAACTTTTGGGATGTGTACTATGGGGAATTTAGTAAGTTTACCGTGTGAAAGATTAGGATGAAAATTGATCTTTATTTTCTGATTTAAAGCATCAATAATTTTTTTCATTAGTTGGTGTGCAGTTAGAAATATACAAAAAAGAAAAGAAAAAAAGTAGTTTACTCGTATCAGCCTTTTTTTTAAAAATAAAATAAAGAAAAATTCTATTTAAGCTCATAATTATTATGCGTAGGTGGCAGTTGGAAGGAGTGTTAGCTCGTAAAACTGAAACTAAATTCCCCATAAAGCCGCGTAAAATTTGGTAGCCCAAGATAAGAAAATCTAACGGCCTCCTAAGCCTGAAATTGATCGACAGACGAAGAAAATCTTAAATGACTTAACGCGGTCCCATAGGCGCGTAACCGCTCCATGCGTCTACCGACACTCTCGAACCGCCCGAAACGTTTGAGATAACATTGGTTCCTCCCTATATTTATTGAGATAATGGCTCGTGACTGACATTTAAGGATATTGTTATATGGTGGGCAGGGCTGCCGGGTGATGTGGCGCGATGCAATTGGCTGCAAGTGCGGTGGGACTCAATTAATGTAGGTCGGTGTAATTAGTCACGTCACGTCACATATGCTGCTTGTACTTGTCTGCAGCAAATCTATCCACCATTTGCAATTTTCTAACATTTGAACACCAAATCCACTAAAAAAATGTGACTTTTTATCTCACAAAATTGAAGTGTGATTTATCTTTGTGCTATGTGGAACACATCTATGATTAATCTAAATTGTCCAGGTGGCAATCCATCGTTGGAACATGTCCCACTCAAAGGATCATGCTTATAAGTGGATGTAAGCCAGCCAATCGATGAACTTAATATCATCCATCAAAATTAAGAACAACTGTTAATATTAGAGTACATAGAACTTTTGGTTCAAATATCCCAATAAGTGCAATTTTTTGATTCATAATCCTTCAATTGATGATATATCACATTGACGGTATGAATTTTAAAGATCATATCATAAGCCAATAAATGGTACGATATCTTTTAAACACCATTTAGTGCTTAAATGACGATTAGGAGAGTCGATCCCATATTTATTGGATTCGATATATGTAGCACTATATATCAATGTATGCCACTTGATGTAAAAGACATGATGTAAAGATCTGATGGGTCAAAGATTATATTAAAAAAAATAAATTACATAGGGGTTTAAAACTTTTACTTTTTACCTGAAAGGGTCTAAACTATCAATTGATTGGTCTTATAGTTGACTGATTGGTCTCATATGAGACAAATTAATCGATCTCATATAAGACATAATAGTACTTTTGTCTCACTCGTGTTTTACTTAATCCGAATTTAATCACATTTCAATTTTTTTAAAACGTATCATACATGTCTCTTAATACCTCAAAATCGAAAACTTTGACGATTTCAGACCCTATTGAAAACTTTGATAAATCATAGGAAAAAGGAAAAATTATAAATTAACCTTATTTGATAACAAAGTTATTGTCACGCCTTGAAATTCGATATATGATCCATTTCGGCACATGAACGCATTCAATAATCAAAATTTAAATAAAAGAAACACAACGGTTCATTTTCATTAATAAAATTCAAAGTTATATTTATTTTCAATTCCAACGTTACACAACTCTTAATCAAGGCTAAACCAACAAGTCTTTTGGGATCTCTTCCTGAAATGCAGTTTTTGAGCCACGAGGTCTAGTATCTGAAATTTAAATAGCAACGAGGTGAGATAAAACTCAACAAGTAACCCTTAATAAATAATATAATTCTTAAATCAATTTTATCACTTTCAAATTGAGAACTTCATATCAAACTTCATATCAAATAAGAAATATCATAAACTATACCATCTAATGATTCAATATAAAGAAGAACAAAAATAATTTAGTTTACAATTGTACTATGTATATTGTACAATTGTTAAATAATAGTACCGATCCAAGTGTAGTTGCATACATATCATCATGCATCATGGTTATCAGTCACAAAGGAGGGTTTCATGTTTTCATCAATCCTATTGTCAACCGTTCCGATACGGTTTGATAGGTTTACTTCGTATTACGGAAGTACACAAATGGACCCGTTCGTCCAATACTACCATGCGGCCCATGGGGACTTAAAAATCATGTCATATTCCTTTTTACGATATTCATCATTTCTAAAGTCTTTCATATTAGTTTCTTTTGAAAAACTTATTCCAGTGCTTTATAAATTTCATTCTGAAATAGTAGATGATATTTTGTGCGAGTTGATCGATTTTAAATGTAACCCTTGCAAGTGCACAAGATCTATTGCAGTATGATAAGAACAAAAGTGTCGAACCCACAGAGAAATCTTGAATTTTAATTAATTCTTTCAGAGATTTAAAAACGTCCCTAAGGAAGTACCAAAGGGCAGATTCAGTTTTACCAAAATTTATCTCACATTTCCTAAATGCAGAAAAATAAATTAATCTAAACAACTAATTACCGATGAATCTAAAATAATAATTAAATGAGATCAAGGAATATGCTACACCAGATTTGTACCCCTTTTCTACCATTAAAACTCACAATTTCATTAAAGCATCATTCACACCACCATTCATCTATAAAAAATGATTCGAAATAAAATATGATCATCAATCTGGCATACCCTATCTAAAAACAATGACTCAGCCTATCATTGCGGTATGAGTCATGTAAGAAGCATAACGTATCTCATGATGTTTAGATCACAACAGTAAAAACATAATCGCTCCGCAGCCTAGATCAGTCTACAGGTCCAGATCTAGCGATTATAGCCGTTGATACGCGCAATCAACGGTCATAACAAGCATTCAATATATTTTCAATAACACAAACTTTTAGCAAAACGATTTCATGATGATAATAAATCGACTATGATATTAATCATAAATAAGGGTACTTATCTGGAGATCGCATCTTCCCCGATCAACTGATTTAGCCGCTCATCTTTGGTGTATGATCTCCTTGTTCATTCAAAGTCATTCCTCTTTTTATTTCTTTCAAAAGATTTTTGTTTACAATGCTTTTTCCTAAATACAATCTATGCTTTCATGAACGTAAAGGAAAAATAATACAAATCCTAAGTATAATCTACCCAGATGGAACCCTAGAAGAAGGAGAAAGAAGAACTCTTGAAAAGATGTCAAGAGGAGTCTAAAATCAAAAATAATAATAATGAATAATAATCCTCTAAAAAATTCTCTCCAAAAACTCTAAAAAAAAGAAAAGCCAAAACTCACTCTCTAATTATCTATCTCTAATTCTCTCCTCTAATTATCTATCTCTAATTATCTATCTCTAATTTTTTATCTCTAATTCTTATTTTTTTTTTTCAAAGTGTTTGATCCGCTTTAAATAGAGCCGAAGTTTTCCAGCCGCAGAGGTGTTCCAACTCGAAAATTTAGGGTCGATTAATTGACCCAATAGGGTCGATGCATCGACCTCCCAGATTTTCGTGAATTCCCGCCAAACTTTGCATCAGACACTGCTTTAGTATTTTGGCCATAACTTTCTGTCTCGAACTCGGATTGAGGCGATTCTTATGCCGTTGGAAAGCTGACAGAAAGTTCTACAACGTTTGTGTTTTGAAAATTTCATAATTCAGTCATTTTGAAGGTCCAAATTGATCTGTAAGTCGCACCAAGTTCTCGATGACCCAAAGTTACAGTGTTTTGACATTATTTTTAGAATTCTTGGGCTGTTTTTTGCACTTGGCTTGTATTTACCTGAAACAATTCAAATCTAATAATTCTTATCAGATAGCCTTCATCAGATAGCTAAATATAGGTATCTAGGGGTGAAATATCATCATATTTCACTACTTATCACGAGTTAAACTGAGTAAACCATGATTATGACATTTATATTTTTCTAACTATATTATGATTCAAAATGAAATAATCATCACTAAGTAAGGCAAGTCTAGAATATCATTATTAATCATTCAACAACTACTTATCAACGTTATAGTATATACTATGTAAGGATAAAATCATCATTATCTAATAAAGTATGTGTGTAAAACATGTAATGAGATAGGTCACTTGCCTTAATTATCGGATTAAGGGGTCTTGTGAGGATAGTAAGTTTCACGGTTTCAGGTAGTTATCTGGGCACAAGAGAAATTCAGTCAAGAAGAAAGAACGAACTATGGTAGGTTATCAATGTTAAGTTGGATTCAAATTCTCTATTGTGATAACTGAAATCCTTGATTTAAAACAACTTTATAAATCAGTTTTAAAACCCTTGATTTAATATTAAACAAATAATTTTTAAATCCTATTTAATCTCAAAACCTGATTCAATATAATTATATAAAATCAGAATTAAAAATATTAGAGTATATCTTATTTGATAACTACTTGATAACTATCACATATCAGTTATCTAAACCAATTGTAACCGCTGACGATTATATTTATAATCTTATTTATACACTTTCTTTTGTGAGAATATTGTAACACGGTAAACAATGTAATCGATTGTGGCAATTTGTCTTTTTCTTCTCTCTTTCATCTTCTTCTTATGTTCTTCTGTATGTTATAATTTTAACAAAAAATTATAATTTCATATTATAAACCAAAATAAAAACCCGAATAGAAAATGCTAAATCAGATTATAAAGCCAGATTAAAATTTAAAAATCTCATAATATAAAAATCAGAATAAAACTGTCCGAATGTATAAACTAGAATATAAACCAGTTTATAACTAATTAAAACTAGAATATAAAAATCAGATTATAATCCTAAATAAAACATAATATAATTTCATATTTGAAAACTGAACTAAAACTAGAATATAATATTAGATTATAAAAATATAACATCAGCAGTATAAGATCGAAGTTTAAGTACAATATTAGAATATCAGAATATAACCCATAATGTAATTTCAAAATATGAGGTTAACATAAAAACCCTAATTTCAATATAAAATCGATTTAGGAAAAAAAAATTGGAATTTAAAATACAAAATACAAAATACAATCAGAATTTAAACTAGAATTTTAAACCAATATTTCCCTAAAAATTTTAGAATATAAAAGTAGAAATTAAGAGATAAAGAACCAGAATAAAAACAGATTTACCAGCATTAAAATAATTTATAAAACCATAAATTTAACTATATAATCAAAATAAAATAAAAATTTATATTTACAAAAATTAACTAAAAGAAGCATACCTTAACAAAGAAGAAAAGAAAAACTTAAAGAAGCTTGGTGTAAAATAAGAGGAAAGCTCTCTATTTATAAGCTGGGTGTGTGACCGTTCAGAATTTTTGAAATAAATCTGAGTAATGGAGTGAACGTTATGGTGTTACAAAATTGAAGAAGAAGAAAACGGTTCAGCTGCTGCGCATGGGATTTGATTTTAGGGATTTAAGTTATAAGAGAAAGGTTAGGGTGCATAGTCTATGTAGGATAATGTGTGTGTGCTTATGAGTCGAATCGGGTCGAGTCGGGTCGAGTAATGGGTTTGGATATTTAGATTTTGGGTCTTCACATTCTTCCCCCCTAAAAAAGAATTTCGTTCTCGAAATTTACCCTAAGCATTTTCGAAACATTCTCCCCCCCAAAAGAATTTCGTCCTCGAAATTTACCTTAAGTATTTTCGAACAGGTGCGGGTACATCTGGCGCATCGCGTCTTCATGTTCCCATGTTGCATCGTCTTCGGAGTGATGCTGTCACAAAACTTTTACTCGGAAAATTCTTTTGCTTCTCGTACCATGACGCTTCCAATTGATAATTTGTGTTGGGGCTTCCATGAAAGATAGATCTTCTTGTACTTCTAAAGGTTCAGTGTCTTACACGTGTGTGGGATCAAATTTATAATCTCTCAGCATTGACACGTGAAAGACGTTATATACGTTGGCTAGTGATGGAGGCAAGGCCAGTTGGTAAGCGACATTTCCAATCTTCTTTAGGATTTCGAACGGGCCTATGAATCTGAGACTGAGCTTTCCTTTCTTTTCGAATCGCAAAACTCCTTTAGTTGGTGATACTTTCAGGAACACGTGGTCCGCAACTTCATATTGACACTCTCTTCGATCCCGGTCAGCATAACTCTTTTGTCATTTCGTGATTTCTTTCACCAGTTCTGGTCCGAGCAGACTTCGATCTCTGACTTCCTCCCAACATACAGGCGAACGACAAGGTCTTCCATAGAATGCCTCGAAGGGTGTCATCTGGATACTTGCTTGATAACTGTTGTTGTAGGCGAACTCGATCAACTGCAAATGATCGTCCCAGTTTCCTTTGAAGTCCAACGTGCAAGCTCGTAACATATCTTCTAAGGTGCGAATTGTCCTTTCAGCTTATTGATGTGATTTTTTAATGTATGTTTTACTCGCAAGTGCACGAATCGGTTTGTATATAATGGGTGCGGAGTACGAGATCGTTCCCACGAGGACTAATTTTGAAACATCTAAAAGAGAAAAGCAATTCTAGAAATCTATAAAGATCTAACAGTATTCTACCAATTTTATGATTTAAGTGGTTGGTGAGATGGTAATTAATGACTACAAACTAAAATTCAATTGATGATTCACAAATAAAAGTGAAGATGATGATAAAGATGAAGATACTAAATCCTCCCATCTTTGGTCCGTTCTTCCTATAATATAAATCTAAGGATTAAATTATGAGATATTTCATTAGTAACAAACATCTTTTATGGAAGATCAATGGTCAACACCCTAATAGGTTCCATGTTGCATCCCTGCAATTAGGACTTAGATGATTTTCATATATAGATCTGGGATCAGGGGTACGGCTAGACACGCATGATCTCAGGTTCAAATAAAAACCATCCCTAAAGTGGGTGAAAATTCCAACAAGAATACCACTTACAAATCTGAAATCAAGGGCATGGCTCGGCACACTTTATTCAGATTAGGGATATTTCAGATAAAATTACCATTCTGAACCAAGATCCGTGGCATGGCTCGCACATCGATCCCGTAACATAATCATAATTAAATCCACGCAACGAAAACACAAAGACCATAACAATGATAGGTAAAATTACCGTCACGGATCCGAGATCCCGGGCATGACTCGGTTAGTGGCGGGGATTTCATCCATTCATGATAGCACAATAACCATAAATTAAAAATCTCATATTTTAATCCCTAATTTTATATTATTAAAAGTACATCCCTCAGATGGGAATCATTAGATCCCCATCCCTATAAATTTAGCCACACATATTGAAAATAAATGACATAAATAAATAAAGACGGGAAAATAACATTAATTAAAATTACCTCAAACTTCAAACGGATGATAATCTTGAGAAACGAAATAAATGCAGAAATAAACTTTGAACAAAATTTATAAACTGAATACTTGAAAAATTAAAGAACAAAGCTCTCAAAAAGAAATAATAAAACTTCCTATTTCTATGAAAAATAATGGCTAAAAATTAAGAACACTAAAAACTAAAACTAATTCCTAAAATTAATTCTATTTCTAAAAAGATCCCTAATCTACTCTCTACTCTACTCTACTCCTATCTAATTAATTTTTCCCGAAGTGTTTGAGTCTTTAAATAGATTACCCCTCGCGCAAAGGTTTCCCAGGCCGAGTTTTTAGGGTCGATTAATCGACCCAGAGCTGTCGATGCATCGAGCCGACAGAAGTTCCAAAAAATCAGACTTTCAGTGTCAGAATCGTGTCAGACTCAATTTCTGGCTCGATTAATCGACCTGTAGGGTCGATGCATCGACCCCAGAAATCCGTGAAAATCAGCACTTTTTGTGGTTCAGACACTGCTTCAGTATTTCGGCCATAACTTTCTGTCCCGAACTCGGATTGAGACGATTCTTGCGCCATTGGAAAGCTGACGAAAAGATCTACAACTTTCATGTTTTGACAATTTTGTAATTCGGCCGTCTTGAAGGTCCAAATTTAGCCGCAAGTCGCACCAAGTTCTTGATTACCCGAAATTGCAGTGTTTTGCATTATATTCGAATTCTTGCTTTATTTTCTATACTTGGCTCATATTTACAGAAACACTTCAAATCTAATAAATCTTATCGGATAGCCTTCATCGGACAGCTAAATATAGGTATTTAGGGGTGAAATATTCTCATTTTCGATTATCATCATACCCCCAAACCTACACTTTGCTAGTCCTCGAAAAGCAAACTAAAGAAAATAAATGCCACTTTTCGTAGGGAACACGATTGCACTTAGCATGTGCAACAAGCCTTTAAACCCCTAGGTGATCCTAGTGGAGGTTGTGTCTCACGAGGGTTTCACAGTGAAGTTACCCACAAACTTCAATATATTTTGAAATCATCGATAAAATTGAGTTTTCAAAATATGATTTTGATAACATATATACCCAAAAACAAAAATCATTAATTAATTCAACATGCTAATTCTCAAAAAACAATGTTATACTAATCATACTAATATCCATTCAAATTAGTCTAATGCTCAAATCGTTAGATAGCTCATCCATTCATGCCTAAGCGTGAAGTGTGTGCATAACCAAACCAAAATTCATTCATCTGAACTAATTCAAGCGGAAAACCGTTGGATACATTTATTTTGACTCAATATCCTCACTTTAAGTATACTCTCAAAATATAAAGACATCGATAGTGGATAAATTTTCACACATATGTGAGAGGTCAATACAAAGCAAATAAAAGGTCTCACATGATAAATGAAACACGATGCAATCAATGAATAAAATAAATCTCATAAGAAGATACTTGTATATCCTAAGCATGTCATATCAAGTGTCATAAGTATCACATATTTACTCTCCACAAGACAAGCTTACTAATGCAAGATCGATCACAAGGTCTTTTAGGGTTGTAATGGGGCTCGTGAAAGGGTAAGAAAGAATTGGAAGTTGGGATTCAAAGTTTAGAAATTGGAAAAGAAACAACTTTTTTCTATTTCTCTTCTTTTCTTTTCTACTCTCTCACTATTTTCTCAATTTTTTCTATTTTTCTCAACTCACTTTTCTTTTGAATTTCCTTTCTTGAAGCACCTCGATTTTTCATTACTTTTCACAATTTTCTTTTCTTTTCTCTCCTTTTTCTTTTTATTTTGCCATACACTCTCAAGAACACCACAACTCAAGATCTCTCCACTTACTCTCTTTCGTTCACTCATCCCTCGTTCCTAATTTTTCGTAAATAAGAAGGGTAAAGCTGAATTTTCAGAAATGGTGAAGGGTTAAAGGTTAACGTGGCTTATCAAAGAATGTATAAAGGTAAATTTTCAATAGGCTCAAAGGGGTACTAGAAAGATAAATTTATTTGAGGTAGGACATTTTAAGCACAAACGAGCCAACGGTGGCCTTCAATCATATCCTTAAAAGATAGTAACTTTGCCTATTTGTCTTGAGTAGATATACAGTACATTCTAACATAATGATATAAATTTGATTTCATGCAAAGTCACAAGTCAAAATAAAGTGTATGAGATAATGCAAAATAAGTCGTATTCAAAGAAAACTCCGAGTTTATATATTCACTCATCAATGACGGGAAATTAGCTCTAAAGCTCACTGGGTTTAGTCTCCACTAAGAACCTAAGATTCAACATTCAAAACAGTTCATCGATTTCTAAGTCTTAGCTTGGTATCAGTGTAAAAAGTCTAAGCATGAATATCAAAATTATCCACAACATATCACATTAAGCTTCATCATCTTAGATACAAGTAATCAAAATATGACACTAGTATTCTCAAAATTAAATTCACATGCATCATCAACTAAAGTTTGAAAACAATCGTAAAATAATATGCATGATGACTTCAAAATTTTTTTTTCTTTTTTCAAATAACACAAATAAATGACGTAAAATAATTAACCATACCCCCAAACCTAAAGATGACAATGTCCTCATTGACTGAAAGAAGTAGCGCACCCCCAAACCTGTTTGAAAAAAGTACCTCAACACAAAGATCAGGTGCAGAGAATAATTGTATCAAATTGGAACATTACAAAAAATATATTGAAGGGGATATGGTTACACTATTGAGGGAATTAAAAAAAACAACCTAAACTAAACAAAACAAAACAAAAAGGAAAGAAAAAACTAATAAAGCCTAAATCCTAAATCCTAAACTAAACAAGAATCCAACTCTGTTAGACATTAGTAGGCGGACCCATCCACCTCGGGTCACTGAAATTGATATTCTTAGGCACAGGGAACAATTTCTCCCAAAGAGCAAGGGGAAATTGATGAGACACCGCCGATTGTAAGGATGGAGGTGGGGAGGTGAAAGTAGGAGATGAAGATGGGGGAGATGGTGACGGCATCACATCAATTATCTCGATATCAGTATTGATGCACGGTGTAGGAGATTTGGAGCGATTTACCTTTTTACGAGATGGTTCTCCCCAGGAAGGAATGATCATCGGATCAAGGTCGATGATATCAACATTATTCGGCACAAAAGGGACCGTCCGATGAGAGCGGCGCTCCCGCTTTTTAGCAGTCTCCTCCATCTTTGATAATCGGGCTCTGGTAAGATATAATCGTCGGGCCATAAGAAAGATTGTGCAGAGTTAATGAAAAGTGAGCCTAAAGGTGAATATAAAGGGAAAATATATAGAGTTGGAGTAGGAGTGGAAAGAGGTGTCCTGCAGAAAAGAAACAATGAAAAGATGTGGCAGTACGTCTGAGGGAGTCCATATACGTGAGAAAAGTGGCAAATCAGACTTCCACTAGGAGTGCCGCCGAAAGAAAAAAACAAAAACCAAAAAAAACAGAAGGCGGTGGGGTCGATTAATCGACCCTTGAAGGTCGATGCATCGACCCTTTGGTGGTCGATTAATCGACAGTGGGGTCGATGCATCGACACCCAAAATTTTTTTTTTTTTTTTTTTTTTTTAAGCAACAGAGGGTCGATTAATCGATCCCTAAAGGTCGATGCATCGACCCTTTGGGGTCGACAGAGGGGTCGATTCATCGACCTCCTACAAAATTTTTTTTTTTTTTTCAAGAATAAGGTCGATCAATCGAGTATAACCCTCGATTAATCGACACCATCTTGGCAGAGAGTTGAAAATTTGTGAAAATTAACTTTTTGAAAGTGCGTTCCAACTACTCTAAAGGCAACCGGTAATTTGCAAAATTTTTACAATCCCACACAGATTAGAAAACACACTTCATCTTTGATAAACACGATGATTACATGGACACTTCTGATTTGACTCCTAAAATAAACAGCCTAAACAAAAGAAAGAAAAATAACACAAAACGAAAAATCCTAATCCAACTAATCATCGCCATCCACCTCATGTTCTCGCCAAGATCTCATCATAACTATCGTGCCACATACTGCCCGATTTGATGGAGGAAGGAACGATCATAGTGGCTACTACAGAGTGCACCATGGTGTCACCGCCGCCTCCTCTTGTAAAGAGGTAATTTGGGCTTGGAGAGCCAGCGACACACCTCCTGTCCTTGATCGTGCATGTTGGTCATCCCGACGGACGCGGACAAGCGTGGGGGAGCCGGTGCATCAGCATGGGCATCAGAGACATTTCCCAAGAGACGCATACTGCGGTTCCACTGAGTTGCACCATAACGATAGAATGCAAGGTCCCCGATATCATCATCCCAGAGAACGGAAGCGAAGAAAATTCAACTTCATAACATAATGGGGAAGTAGACCAGCGGGGCTTCACCGGTTGTATGTTTAGTGAGTTCGTCATGGCATACATGCCATCATGAATGATCTTAGGCACGTTGATCCATGAATTGCGGTGGGCCCCATAAAGTGCTTGAACCCGATCACCGGTGCGCTTTAAAGCGTGGCCACGGGACAAAGATTGCTCGACCACACTATCCCAAAACAAAAGCGACGACACGCCGACGCCTAGTGGCGATCCCAAGAAAATATGCCGCGGCACATCTCGCTGATAATATCCTCCGAGACTGTGGAGTTCCTCACCCGTAATGTGATTGTGAGGCGCCGACGAAACATTAAAGACCTCCGCAATGGTGTGCGGAAAAATTGGTCGCGACCACCCATCAATTGTAACAGTGAAGTGGGCGGCGACTTGGTTCTCGATGGAGGCGGGCACCCATGCCATATTCTGATAGAATAACCGAACAACGCGTTCGGACACTTTGATCACGGGTGGAGTGAGGAGAAAATGGGCATTGAGCGCCATCGCATAGGCGAGGGAAACGGCGCAGATAGGCAGTGCTTGAAAAGCCGCGAGATCAAAAACATATTCGGAGCATAGGTCGCGGGTCGCGAAGCGACCACTTGGCTGATCACGTGGATGACCAGCAGGGCGTTGTATAAGTCTTTGCGGCCAGCGAGGTCGGCCATTAGTGCACCTTTAATGTCAAAACAAACACAATCAAACTTGTAGTGAGACATGTAGTGAGGCTGCTCCATTTAAATAGGCCTTTGCCTCTCGGGACGGACACGATCGAAATAATCGATTAATCGACCAAAAGTGTCGATTAATCGACTCTATTGAAAAGAGGCGCGTCAGAAGTCCCGACGCATGGAAAATACGCAACGTCTTTAAGTGAAAAGACGCAACGTACGGAAGTGGAAAAATCGATTAATCGACGCACTTACTCGATTAATCGACAGAAATCAAGGCAAACAAAAACCAAAAACGCACGTCCTGAAGTAAAGGTCGATTAATCGACTCATAAAGAGTCGATTAATCAACACCAAATAAAAACAAAAACGGATAGATTTTAAAAATAGCACGATTTTCAAAATAGCAGTCGATGCATCGACTCAAGGAGTCGATTAATCGACTAAAGAAAAAGTCAAAATCCACAATAAATGCAGTGCCTTGAAAAAGGACACCCCATTAAAGACTCGATTAATCGACCAAAAAGTGGTCGATTAATCGAGCACAAAGTGGTCGATGCATCGACCATAAGGGGTCGATGCATCGATTCAAAAAAATATATATATATATATATATATATATATATTTTTTTTTTTTAACCAAAAATGCAGAATGCATTAAAAAAGAAAACAGTCTTTATGACTGTCGATCAATCGACTACAAGGAGTCGATTAATCGAGGGGGAGGGTCGATTAATCGACATACACTGTCGATTAATCGAGGAAAAAAAACAATTTTTTTTTTTTTTTTTTTTTTTTTTTTTTTTTTTTTTTAAAGAATGAAAAATGCGAAATTAATCTACAAGGTGTAAATTCATTCCGAGTCCACCAGGATCCCAAATCTTCATGAAAAAATTTCTAAGCAGGATCAGCGATTTATTTAACCGTCTCGGTATTTCTCTTTTCAAGGACGTAGTTACACCCCCATGGTGTGTCCAAGTGTCACCATTATGGTCCATTTCTACCCTGTACTTGGCATTCCCAAAATCACACTTCAGATTCAAACCCATGAATCTTTTTTCGGCATTCTGTTGATTATCTATGTATTCAACGAATGGGCAACAGATTTGAAATTCCTCTTTCTTCCCTAAACCGAATTCACACTCATCGAAAAAAGTTATGTTTCCCTTATCAGGTGTTGTAAGGGTGTCATTTTCTTTTTCTTTCATCTCAATTTGATTCTCAATTCCCTCCTCGACATAAGTATCGTTCCATTCCATTTCCTCTTCTCCTCGCACTTGCACTACCTCAACGCTCGTTATGTCATTCTCAAGCGTAGTGACCAATTGGTCATCCTCATATTCTTGAACAAAATCAGATGAGTCCTCTTGAAGATGTTCTTTATTCTCGACGCAGATCAATGAGGGACTCCTCTATTTCAACTTTCCTTTGTAAGTACTCGATCATCCGACTAACTTGAGATTGTATCCTAGAAATTCTTTGGTATTGTGCACCAAACCTTTTAAATATTCTAAGGAGTAAGAAGGATTTTGGACCGGTTCATATGAGTTTTGTCTTGAAAGTATTGAGTTCTTGTGAAAACTCATAAGGAAATTTGTTGGGATAAGAATTTTGATCATCAGACAAGATCATATCACACGTTAGAGGTTGATTAAAACCCCACATGTCATTAGATTGACTCGCTACCATGAGTGTTCCAAACCGGATTTGGTTGGACTTGTTCAGTAAAAATTTGAGTTATTCAAGGACACATAGGTGAAATGTCGAATTTCCACAAAAAGCCCATGAGTTTAGTTTGAATCCATGCTTTGACATGCCTTCAGCAAATTTTTTTTTTTTTTTTTTTTTTTTTTTTTTTTTTTTTTTTTTTTTTTTTTATAAAAATCGATTAATCGAGTATAACTCGATCAATCGAGGCTAACTCGATGCATCGACAGTGTGGGTCGATGCATCGACCTCCAGGAAATTTTTTTTTTTTTTTTTTTTTTTTTTAAATCGATTAATCGAGTATAACTCGATCAATCGAGGACAACTCGATGCATCGACAGTTTAGGTCGATGCATCGACCTCCAGAAATTTTTTTTTTTTTTTTTTTTTTAAAGCAGAAATACTATTTTAATCCTCGAAAATTCCTAAAATTTACTGTCTACCAAAAATTTAGATTTTCTAAATTTAATCCACAAACAGCCAAAACTTGATGTGATTTTTAATGTATGTTTTACTGCATAAGTGCACGAATCGGTTTGTATATAATGGGTGCGGAGTACGAGATCGTTCCCACGAGGACTAATTTTGAAACATCTAAAAGAGAAAAGCAATTCTAGAAATCTATAAAGATCTAACAGTATTCTACCAATTTTATGATTTAAGTGGTTGGTGAGATGGTAATTAATGACTACAAACTAAAATTCAATTGATGATTCACAAATAAAAGTGAAGATGATGATAAAGATGAAGATACTAAATCCTCCCATCTTTGGTCCGTTCTTCCTATAATATAAATCTAAGGATTAAATTATGAGATATTTCATTAGTAACAAACATCTTTTATGGAAGATCAATGGTCAACACCCTAATAGGTTCCATGTTGCATCCCTGCAATTAGGACTTAGATGATTTTCATATATAGATCTGGATCGTGCGGCTAGACACGCATGATCTCGAGGTTCAAATAAAACCATCCCTAAAGTGGGTGAAAATTCCAACAAGAATACCACTTACAAATCAAATCAAGGGCATGGCTCAAGACACTTTATTGATTAGGGATATTTCAGATAAAATTACCATTACGTAACCAAGATCCGTGGCTCGCAAGACACTCGATCCCAGAACATAATCATAATTAAATCCACGCAACGAAAACACAAAGACCATAACAATGATAGGGTAAAATTACCGTCACAGATCTGAGATCCCGGGCATGACTCGGCACACGCGATCCCGGTTAGTGGCGGGGATTTCATCCATTCATGATAGCACAATAACCATAAATTAAAAATCTCATATTTTAATCCCTAATTTTATATTATTAAAAGTACATCCCTCAGATGGGAATCATTAGATCCCCATCCCTATAAATTTAGCCACACATATTGAAAATAAATGACATAAATAAATAAAGACGGGAAAATAACATTAATTAAAATTACCTCAAACTTCAAACGGATGATAATCTTGAGAAACGAAATAAATGCAGAAATAAACTTTGAACAAAATTTATAAACTGAATACTTGAAAAATTAAAGAACAAAGCTCTCAAAAAGAAATAATAAAACTTCCTATTTCTATGAAAAATAATGGCTAAAAATTAAGAACACTAAAAACTAAAACTAATTCCTAAAATTAATTCTATTTCTAAAAAGATCCCTAATCTACTCTCTACTCTACTCTACTCCTATCTAATTAATTTTTCCCGAAGTGTTTGAGTCTTTAAATAGATTCCGTCGCGCAAAGGTTTCCCAGGCCGAGTTTTTAGGGTCGATTAATCGACCCAGAGCTGTCGATGCATCGAGCCGACAGAAGTTCCAAAAAATCAGACTTTCAGTGTCAGAATCGTGTCAGACTCAATTTCTGGCTCGATTAATCGACCTGTAGGGTCGATGCATCGACCCCAGAAATCCGTGAAAATCAGCACTTTTTGTGGTTCAGACACTGCTTCAGTATTTCGGCCATAACTTTCTGTCCCGAACTCGGATTGAGACGATTCTTGCGCCATTGGAAAGCTGACGAAAAGATCTACAACTTTCATGTTTTGACAATTTTGTAATTCGGCCGTCTTGAAGGTCCAAATTTAGCCGCAAGTCGCACCAAGTTCTTGATTACCCGAAATTGCAGTGTTTTTGCAGTATATTCCGAATTCTTGCACTGTTTTCTATACTTGGCTCATATTTACCTGAAACACTTCAAATCTAATAAATCTTATCAGATAGCCTTCATCGGACAGCTAAATATAGGTATTTAGGGGTGAAATATTCTCATTTTTCAGTACTCATCACTTATCCATCAATTTTTGGATGAAAAGCAGTGTTATACTGGAGCATGGTGCCCAACTTTTCCTGTAACTTCTTCCAAAGTCCTGATATAAGCTTTGAATCCCGGTCTGACACAATCTTCACTGGTACTCCGTGTAATCGGACAGTCTCTTTAATATATACCTTTGCGAGACTTTCCATCGTTTGAGTAATCTTGACAGGTAAGAAGTGTGCGCTTTTAGTAAGTCCATCTATTATCACACAAATCGAATTGTGATCGCTCTTTGTTCTTGGTAGTCCAGTAACGTAGTTCATATTGATCTGCTCAAAGGTTGTAATAATCCTACCGGCTTCTTATTTTTTGCTTTAATTTGCTGACATGACAAACATCTTGATACATATTCAACAATTTCTCTCTTCATGTTGTTCCACCAGAAGTGTCGCTTTAAGTCTTAATACAACTTCGTACTCCCAGGATGTATTGTATATCGAGACTTGTGGGCATCATCCAACAGTTCCTTCTTTAACTTTGGAATGTTTGATACGCATAACCGATCTTGATATCGCAACGAACCATCCGCACATATTCTGAATTCTGTCCTTTTTCCGTTTTTCACATCTTTCATCAGATCTATCATCTGAGGGTCAATTGTTTGGTTTTCTTTTATCTTTTCTATGATAGTCGATTGAATGCTTAGATTAACACAGAAGAACTTCGATCCTACCTCTCGGATGATTGCCCCTAGATTTTCAAAATTTTTGTGTAGTCTCCACTTATTGACCATGAGTGTCGTGAGTGTCCCCGAGGATTTCTGGCTCAACGCGTTCGCTACTACGTTCACCTTGCTAGGATGATATTGAATAGTGTCGATCCGATTTAACAGGTTCACTTCGTATTACGGAAGTACACAAATGGACCCGTTCGTCTAATACTACCATGCGGCCTCATGGGGATCTTAAAAATCATATCATATTCCTTTTTACGATATTCATCATTTCTAAAGTCCTTCATATTAGTTTCTTTTGAAAAATTTATCCCAGTGCTTTATAAATTTCATTCCGAAATAGCAAATAATATTGTACAAGTTAAACTGAGTAAACCATGATTATGACATTTATATCTTTCTAACAATAATATGATTCAAAATGAAATAATCATCACTAAGTAAGGCAAGTTTAGAATATCATTATTAATCATTCAACAACTACTTATTAACGTTATAGTATATACTATTTAAGGACAAAAGTATCATTATCTAATAAAGTATGTGTGTAAAACATGCTATAGGATAAGTCACTTGCCTCAATCGTCAGATTTAGGGGTCTTGTGAGGATAGTGTGAAGCAAGGTGTCAAATCGGATACGGGAATCGGGTATTGGTCTATGGAGGACCGATACGAATTGGCTGATACGTATTGGACAATCTAAAAAAAAAAAAAGAATAAAAGAAAACAAAAAACTCGATTGAAACTGAGACATATCGATCGATACCCGATACGTATCAGCGATATCGATATGGGACCGATACATATCGGTTTTGCTGAAAACAGATACGTATCGGTATCGGCCGATATTTGATACCATGGTGTAAAGTTTCATAGTTTTAGATAGTTATTTGGGCACAAGGAAAATTCGGTCAAGAAGAAAGAACGAACTACGGTAGGTTATCAATGTTAAGTTGGATTCAAATTCTCTATTGTGATAATTGAAATCTTTGATTTTAAACAACTTTATAAATCAGTTTTAAAACCCTTGATTTAATATTAAACAAATAATTTTTAAATCCTTTTTAATCTCAGAACCTGATTTAATATAATTATATAAAATCAGCATAAAATCAAAATTAAAAATTATAATTTCATATTATAAACCAAAATAAAAACCTGAATAGAAAATGCTAAATCAGATTATAAAGGCAGATTAAAATTTAAAAATCTCAGAATATAAAAACCAGAATAAAGTTGTCTGAATGTAAAAGCTAGAATATAAACCAGTTTATAACTAATTAAAATTAGAATATAAAAATCCGATTATAATCCTAAATAAAATATAATATAATTTCATATTTTAAAACTGAACTAAAACTAGAATATAAAATTAGATTATAAAAATATAACATCAGCAGTATAAGATCGGAGTTTAAGTACAATATTAGAATATCAAAATATAACCCAAAATGTAATTTCAAAATATGAGGCTAACATAAAAACCCTAATTTCAATATAAAACCGATTTAGAAAAAAAATACAAAAATTAAAATTTAAAATACAAAATACAACCAAAATCTAAACTAGAATTAAAACTAGTATTTTCCTAAAAATTTTAGAATATAAAAGTAGAAATTAAAAGATAAAGAACCAGAATAAAAACAAATTTATCAGTATTAAAATAATTTATAAAACCAGAAATTTAACTATATAATTAAAATAAACTAAAAATCTAGATTTATAAAAATTAACTAAAAGAAACATACCTTAAGAAAGAAGAGGAGAAAAACTTGAAGAAGCTTGGTGTGAAATAAGAGGAGGAAGGCTCTCTGTTTATAAGTTGGGTGTGTGACCGTTCAGAATTTTTGAAATAAATATGAGTAATGGAGCGAACATTATGGCGTTACAAAATTGAAGAAGAAGAAAATGGTTCAACTGCTACGCATGGGTTTTGATTTTAAGGATTTAAATTATAAGAGAAAGGTTAGAGCGTATAGTCTCTGTAAGATAATGTGTGTGTGCTTATGGGTCGAATCGGGTTAGGTCGGGTCGAGTAATGGGTTTGGATCTTTAGATTTTGGGTCTTCACAGTTATGCCAATGGAAATAATAGGAAAATTCAAAATTTTATTTTCCATTGAAAAAAGACAAATCCCTCTAAAATAGAGGGATTTCATCAGAAATCTTTTACCTCCCTCCTTGCTAGGGCTGCAACAGAGCCAAGCCAACTCGACAACTTGGCTCGGCTTGACCCAAAAAATAAGAGCTTTTCTCTTTAGAGCTCGGCTCGACTCTCGAGCCGAGCTGAACAATTTGTAGCTCGAATGAACAAAGCCGAGCTTGAGCTAAGGCCAGCTCGGTATATATATATATATAAAATAAGTAATTAACTTTGAGAGGTCTATTTTACCTTTCAAAGTAACCGATTAAGTTTATCTAATAGTTACTTTGAAGGGTAAACTATGAACTTTTGCCCCCCACTTGACCTAGTTTATCTAACGGTCTATTTATTTCATATGTTGCATACTTGTATTTAATTATTCATTTAAATCTTTTATAGAATGGATATTTAATTGAGTGGAAGTTTTTAAAAGTACTAAGAGAATTTTTTTATAATAGAACATACTTGGCTCGAAGTTTGGCTCGTGCTCGGGGAGCCGAGCTAGAGCTTGAAATTTTCGAGTTCGAAGAGCCTAGAACCGACCTCGGCAGCTCATTATAAGGTAGAGAGCTAGAGTCGACTGACTCGACTCGGCTTGGTTCACCTACTCCCCGCCGCTTTTTATTGCGTGAGAACTCTCTTTCTCTCTCTACGATATATCTCTCTCTCTCTCCTCTATCTCTCACACTCTCTCTTGATGAATAAATTAAAATAAAATCAATAGGAGAAAATAAATAAATATATAATATAATAATAAAAAATAAAAATAATAAAATATAAAATGAAAAATGGAAAATAATAAAATAATAAAATAAAAATAAAAATTTTAATAAAAAAATAAAATTAAAAAAGTTAAAAAATTAAAAATTATATTAAAAAATAAAGATAAAAAATAATAAAATAATAAAATAAAAAATATAAATATAAAAAAATAAAAACCCTCCATCTCTCTCTCTCTATCTCTCCCCGTTCTCTCTTCTCATTTTCTCTCTCTAATTTTTTATTTGTGTGTGTTGTGTACACCAAAGATTGTGTTCTCCCTTTTCTTTCCTAATCTCTCTCTTAATTTTTTTTTTTTAGATTTCTCTTTCCCACCAAATCTCTCTGTTAATTTCAGTCTCTCTCTCCAAATCTCTCTCTCTCTCTCTCTCTCTCACTGGATCCCCTCACAATAGAAAGCTGGATTTATTGGGTGTGAGATGTATGTTATTGAGAGTGCTCAATTTTTATGTGTAATTACTCAATCCAAACACTGGGCAATAAATTCCTATAAATTTTCAAAGAGTTGGAATCCATTGGATTTATAAATCATTTTCTTATGTTTTTCAGAAAATTGCCAAACAGACCTTGAAGGTTTCGGACCTTGCTGGGGTCATTAGTAAAAGTTTGGACCCTACCAGGTAAATACCTATAGTTTGAGACCATGTAAAACACCATCAAAAAATAATTCTATTGTTTGATTCAAAGCAATCAAACGCGTTTAAAATGAATGATCATTTTAAATTAATTAATAAAATTGTTTTTTCAATGCAATCTTTAACCCAACATATATTTAAATCTAGTTATAGTATCAAGTGGCACACTTTCGCAAAAAGTTTAGGTGTGGTTGGGGTCAGTGATCCAAGAGGCCCGATTATATTTGGCATGTTTAAGACCTGTCGCAAATCCAGCCCTACTTGGGCCATTGAGACCCGTAAAATCTAATACTCGGCCTTGCCCTTTATTACTTTAGCCTATGTATTTTAGTCCATAGGCGAGGTGGGGCCGGCTACAGGCCAGCCCAACAATTTGCTTATAAATGGACTCGATTGATCGGGTCGGGCCAAGTAAGGGGAGAGCTGAAATAGGTTGCTTATAATCAGGCCTCTTGAAAGTAACTCATACCTAACCAGATCAGTCGAGCCAATCCAGGCCAACTCATTTATTAATGGGGTCCACTCTGCCCATAGTCGGCCGAGATGGACTCAAGCTCAGCCCATTGAGACCCTAGTTGGATGGGCCAAAATCTGCCCAACATGACCCGTTCTAAAGTTGAAGTCACATGCTTCATGCCCGATCCAACCAAACTGGTTCAAAAAATGGGATGGATTGGTGGTTATGCAGGCTACTTGACAGTAGGGCTCTCAACGAGCCGAGCCGGCTCAAGAGTTCAGTCAACTCGTCTCGTAAAAAAGAAACTCGCAAGTACCTTGAGTTCGGCTCGTGAGCCAAGCCAAGCTATAAGTTGAGAGCTCATTGTAAACAAGCTAACCACAAGCTGGGACTCGATTCGACTTGATATGTAGTGTTTATTTGTAAATATTAATTTATATGTATAAGATTATACGTAACTTAAATCGCAAAAATATCTTAAAAAATTAAGTATTAGAAGCTTATAAGGCTTGAGGGTTTTGGGTATTTTAGTAGACTGAGAAATAAAATTTTTAATCTACATATAAATACTTAAATCTATTAGTTCAAATCTTAATTGCGAACTCTCGCCTCCTCCCTACATCTCTGATTTGCTAATATGCTATGAAATAAAATACTTTCATTAGATACTTTTAATGGTACCATCAGGGTGTCAGTATTATTTTTACATTTTTTGCCCTCTGGTGATGGGTAAAAGATAAAGTAACGCTCACTCAACTTGATGCAATTGATTATATGTTTAACAGTGGATATCTAATGAATAGAGCCTAAATTTTTTGTGTGATACTTAGAATTTTATTATCCAAAATGCTCTCACATCCTCGTGATAGATGACACGTGGTGGCCAAATTGTATGACAGTAGCTATTTTTGCTATATTCGATTGTATAGTATTGGGCATCTTATTTAAATATGGATAAATTAAAATGCAATAAAAAAGAAAGATAATAAAAATAAATTCAAATAAAAAAATAATATACGTACTACTAGGCTCGAAACTGGCTTGAGCTCTGCTTGAACTTGATAGAGTCAACAATGAGCTGAGTAGTTTTAGGGTCGAATATAAAAGAGTTCGACTCGAATATAAAAGAGCTGACCTCAAGCTGATCATAGCTCGACTCGAATATAATAAGGTTGAGGGGAGAATGCGCTTAGACATAGAGATATCTCTGCACCTATTGATATGGGTGTGACACGTAACACATTTTTGTGAAGTGACAGGTGGCATAGGGCCCACTTTATTAACTAGGGTTAAAACTTTTAAAATATTTTAAAAGTTATATTAGTGAAGTGCTAACACCCCAAGAGAGAAGCGTTTCACCTCGATAGCGAGGCGTTGACACTCCAATTTTTTTTTTTTGTTGGTCCCCAGTAGCGAAGCGTTGACACCTTGATAGCGAGGAGTTGGTACCTCATTTTTTTTTTTAGCACTCCAATAGCGAAACACTAACACCCCGATAGTGAGTCGTTGACCCTCAAATTTTTTTTTTTCACCTTGGTAGCGAACATTGATACCTCGAGAGAGAAGCGCTGACACCTCGATTTTGTTTTTGGCACCCTGGTAACGAAGCACTAACACTTCGATGGCAAGCTACTGACACCCCTGTAGTGAAACGCTAACACCCCGAAAGAGAAGCGCTGACACCTCCAATATTGAGGCCTTAACACTCCGGTAGCGAAGCATTGGCACTCCGGGAGAGAAGCATTGATACTCCTTTTGTGGAAAAGAGGTGGGTTGGTGGAGTTCTGACACCCACGTGATTAAACAAATGGTATTTCAAAAAAAGTTATCTACTCTTTTTAAAATAATGGTAACCCTAGTTAAACATGATTAAATAATTATAAAACAATACTCGTCACGTCACAAAAAGACGCTACGTGTCGCACCCATATCATTAGGCGCGTAAATATCTCTACGCCCGAGCGCATTCTCCCAGACATCATATAATAATTTCACAAATATATATATATATATATGGGAACCGGTTAGGTCCTCCAATGGAGGACGGTGACCGTCCTCCAAGATCCCCGTGGAGCTCCACGTGAAAAGTTGAAGGACGGTGACCGTCCTCCATGAGAGGACGAAGGCCTTTTCCTATATATATATATATATATATATATATATATATATATACTTACTTTTTTATTCGGGTCAAATCGGGCTAAAGCTCTATTGTATAGTGGGCCGGCAGGCTTGACTGTAGATGGTCAGACTCGGCCCGCTTATTGAATTGTGGGAATATGAGAATGTCTTTTATGAATTATTTGAACCGGTTGATTGATTCATGCTCAACCAAACCAAGATCAAAAGTTTCTATTCATAATGGACAATAATAATTTGAGAAACTTTCTATTAAATGACAAAAAAAGAAGTCATGAATAATGCACTGATATTTGAATGATGAATAAATACTCTTTTAAAAAAAAACAATTAGATGACCCGATCGACCTTGGACGAGTTGTGCTAGACCCTGATCCATAGGTTGGGTGTTAAGATGAAATGGTGCCCTAAAAAGCTAATCATTTGACTTTGACTCATTAACTAGCTCTCAATTGTTAAATGTACAACTTTTAAACGTTTCGGTTTTGATCCCCACAAAAACGAAACTTTGAATTGAAGTATTGGTCAAAAAGATTATAAGGGAAATTTCGGTTCAAATTTTTAATTTCGGTCATGGCCAAAAACGAAAATGCTATTTTGATAAACGACTCAGGATAGCTTACTAGCAAGGATGTCACATGTGATGGTGACCACGCTTTCATGTGAGTATGTGTATCAAGGATCAAAATATTGGATTTTATTTTGGTTTTGGTCAGGATTGAAATCAAAATTTTGAACCAAATTTTCAGCCAAAAATTTCCCCATAGTACATTTCATAACCGAAATTTTGGTTATCGGTTTCAGCCGAAATCTTCAATTTCAGCCGAAATTTTGATCAATGATGTGTTTTGCAGGCATGGACTGGCCTTTTATATTGTCAATTTGAAAACCTCACAATCAAGGAAGCGATAGGTCGTAAGCGATAGGTCGTGCGTTGGAGTCTTAGAATTAGCCTCTCCAAAAAGGAGGTACGGCTGCCTACCGTTTACCTTTCCCAAACTTTGGGGGAAGCAAGAGCCCTGTGCACCAGGTACAACCATTTTATTTGTAAGCCACATAAATTAGACTTCTCAATTCAAAATTATTCATTTTTATGAAAAATTTACATGTTTTAGAAAGTAATATCATAACTTGGAGCCTTTTTGGTAACAAAGAAACTGACTCAATAGTTGTCCTAACAATGAGCTGAAAAATCATTTTCCAACCATTTTCCTTGGTTTGGCAACCGTTGTGGCCCACAATGATAATGCAATTTCCCATTTGCATAAAATCTACTTTAGATGAATTTTGTTTTTTCTCCAAAATTAATTTTTGCGCATACACTATAAATTTGCTTGAGTCCCAAAATTCTCTTCTCACAAATTTATTTCACCCAAATATTTTGCTAAACAACATCTAGAATTTTCCTCCGTCCTACAAATGTATTTTCTTTTTATGCTTTTTTCCCTACAAAAACATTTTTTCTTACAAATTTCCAAATGAGGTCTTGATGATATTAGACTTCTCAGTTCAACATTTACAAGTTTTATAAGAAAAATATATAACATAAGATCATCTCTAACAGGCTACGCCGATTTTTGGTTGGTGTGGCAAAAATAACATATGAGGTGTGCATGACTCATGAGTCAAATTTGGCATACAGTTGAACTAACTCCGACCAAGTATGCCAACTTTGCTATAAGAATGAATAAAGAATATATAAAAAAATAATAAAGTATATAAAATATTAAAAAATGATTTTAAAATAAATAAAATATGTTAAAAGTGAATTTGGCATAGTTACAGTGGTATGCCAAATTTGACATAGCAAGGTGAAACACCAAATCTATCCATTGTGAATGCCACGTTGGTCATAGTGTCTCCCATTGGAGATGATCTAAGTGAGTCATATTATAACATCTCTTATTTTATTTATGATGTCATACAACATAGACAACTTGGATGTGTCTTATATATTGTAGAGAGTATGACAGCTCAAGAGCAACACTTGGGGAATAAATCGCACGCAACAAAGTACTCATTGAGTGACATATAGAAAAATAAATCTCACCCAACAACCCCCACTTTATTAATATAAGGGACGAAGCAAACATGGAGTATAGAACCTACGACCTCAACCCTCACAAAGGAGGGAGGATACCAACTGAGTTACCACTCAATCGGTCATATTATAACTTCTCAAATAATAAGTGAGTGCAAATAATAGATAGGTATTTTTAAGGGCATGTTTGGTTTCAAGGGAAATAAAGGGAAAACTCATGTGGCAAATAAATTACTGAGATTCTCATTGTTTGGATGACATACGAAGGGTCGGAAACTATCTTCGCATTTTCCGTCAAAATCCAAGAACAAATGTCGAGGGGTCCCTTGGTTTTCTTTTTTCCGAGCCTTCGGACTCTTCGTATGCCATCCAACAGCGGCGCCAAAAACTTGTTGGGTTAATTTCGATTTATGTTCTTTTTATTATAAAAGTGATGATCAAAACAAAGAATGACAAAGACACAAGCAAAGGGGAATGAATATATGGGATTAGAACACAAAACCAAAATAACTACACAATCCTGCAAGATTCATGGTTGTTGTAGTAAGTTTTGATAAATAAGAGTTTGTCTCATGGAGAGTGATGATTTAGAAACTATAGTAAATCTCCAGACCTACTACAGGCATGACAACTCTAAACCTAAACTAGAAAGCAAGGTAAAGAGAAAGTATTTTTGGGGTGTCACAAAATTAAACTAAAAACAGAAATAAAAACTAGATATAAAGAAAGAGGATAAAAGAGAGTGAAAGTAGTTTGATAAAATAAAATATAAAATTTGGAGAAGTAGACACCTATAGGCTAATCTTCTCTGCTAAACAGATCAAGAGTTGGGTCTGTAATTGTCCTTTACTTGGCTATAAGCACAAGTGTAAGGTAGAAAAATCCAGCCTAAACCAGAGATATAAACTGATCTTAGGGTTATATTCTGTCTACTTAAATGATCATAGAATATCCCAAGGATTTCATCCAATCAAAGGGTTAAAGTTGACTCAGGAAAATCATTGCAAACACTAAGTTCACAAGGCTACAAGCTCATGCATCCATCGGAGCAAACAGTTCATAAAAATCTAGTGAGAACCACAAGAAATCACAGATTGAATGAGGCATTAGAATCAGCTGGTCATTACTACAAAGAGTCCTGCAATGACCTAGCTCTCAAGTCTGCAATTTCTGCAATGACCTAGCTCTCAAGTCCACACAGGAGATCTTGAGATTATGACGCACCTATCAGAGGTCAATTTTTATTCCAGGTGTCACAGATCCCCCCAAAATGGTCGTTGAATCATATGTTAGACACCACGCCCAAACCTCAATTTAGGGCCATTTTTTGGAGATCAGTGACACATGGAATAAAAACCATTTGACTGTTTTAAATTTGATGATGAAGATAGGTTTTAAGCCTAATTTTTTACACAACAGATCTTGAGACCATAGACTTGCTATCAAACGCTAATTTTCTCTACGTGGCATACATCCCAAAACGTAGCCCTAATTTAGTGTGATGCATGCCTCATTACTTTTTAGTCACTTTCTTGAGATTTGTGTCACTTACAAATAAAAAATTTGACCGTTGGATGGTACACTTATAGTTTCAAGATTCTTTGTGTGGAAGATTGAAGTGAAAAGTAAACTCCATCATCTAAGTCAAATCAATCAATTGTTGATGATCAAAAGATTGTATGAAAAAATTAAACGCAATGATCAGAAGATCATATGTGGGAAATGTCATCTAAGTCGTCAGATTTGAAAGCAATGATAAAAAGATCCTATGTTGAAAAAATTGGCATAAAACACGATTTTTATGATAATATATATTAAAAATATGATATTATATATTTTAATATCTTTTAAAATTATAAATATATATTTTTATATATTTTTTAATCCCAACAATTTTGCCGAAAGTAATTCCGAAATGAATCGAAATTAAATCAAATTCATCATGCGCCCCGCCTAGATGAAAATCCTGGTTCCGCCACTGTATCCAAACAAAGGATTTAGTTAATCTTGCATTTTTCCAGTTAGCAATGTGGTTATCCAAACAATGGAAAACAAAAGGAAACAAAGGAATCCCATAGTTTCCAACAACTTAGGTATCCATGGGAAAATATAGGAATATTATTTTACTTTCCGACGTTTCTCGTGTTTTTATCCAAACAGGCCCTAAATGGGTTCTTTATTTTCAACTTAAGATTCATCCTTTTTAACTCTGAGTTTCACATGCTTAAACTGTTGACTGCTTTGAATTAGATTATGGAAATTATTTTCCGTCCCAATCTTCGACACAATGGATCTTACAATCACATTCCTACTACCAGATGGTCAGATTTTGATTCCATATAGCACAAATCTAAAATAGTAATTTGAGAACCATGGTTGATGTATATTATGAACATGGTCATTTTTTAAGATGTGTGCCACGTAAAATCAAATTCTCACCGTCTTATGCTAGACTCATATAAAAAAAAAAAAAAAGCAGGGTTGAGAAGGAAGATTCTTGGATTGTAAACAAAGGCACCCTTTTTAAAAGTCGGTTGGTGTATAGAGAGGACCTTTTTAAGTTGAGGATTTTCAAGTCACAGAAATTAGACGTCTCGCTTCAAAACTAATTTAAAATGCCCATGACCGTTAGGGCTACCAAACACCCTTCGCTAGTAGATCTCTTGCAAAAATGCAAACAATTGGCCGAACTGAATCAAATTCACGGGCAAATGATAACCACAGGCCTCATAAACAACCCTTCCGCCGCCACAAAACTGGTCACCATCTTCTCATCCTCAAACCCTCTCCTCCGAAACACGTGCACCGCACGATCGATCGCGGATCGAATCGATGGACCACATGCATACACGTGGAACACTGTCATTAGAGGCCTTTTGGAGGAAGAGAACCCAAAAGAAGCAATTTTGGTCTATGCCCATGTGAGAAGAAAAGGGTTGGAAATTGACAGTTATACCCTTCTGTTTGTAATCAAGGCCTGTGGTCTGATTTCAGGGGGAGTGATCCATGGTCAAATTTTCAAAATGGGTTTCGAAAAAGAGTTAATTACACAAACTGCCCTCCTCAATATGTATGGCTTGTTAGAGGACCTAGAGTCTGCACAAAAGGTGTTTGATGGAATTCCTTATAGAGATTTAGTTCTATGGAATTCCCTCATTACTAGTTATGCTCAGAGAAAACGCCCCTACGAAGCGATCTCTGTTTTGCATGTGATGATTGATGAAAATTTGAAACCAAATGAAGTAACCGCAGTTACGATTCTCTCGACTTGTTCTTGTTTGCGGGCTTCGAAAGAAGGGCGATCGGTCCATGCTTATGTGATTAAAATCTTCGAGCAACCTGACATGTTTGTTTACAATGGATTGATAGATATGTATGCGAAATGTGGGCATTTGCTCAATGCTCGTCGGGTTTTCGAAAAGATGCCCAGAAGAAATGTGATCTCATGGACTTCAATGATCAATGGGTACAGTCAAAATAACTACCCAGATGAGGCATTGGCTCTGTTTGCGGAAATGGAGGCCGCAAATTTAAGGCCTGATGAAGTTACATTGTTGAGTATTGTTTCTATGTGTACAAAGCTGCGAAGGATCGAGCTAGGTAATTGGTTTGATCAATATGTCGAGATTAATGGGTTTGTTGACAGTGTGTTTTTGGAAAATGCCCTAATGGACATGTTTGCTAAATGTGGTAACATAAAGAAAGCGTGTCGGGTTTTTGATCGGATGGCGGAGAAAACACTGGTCTCTTGGACGATTATGATTCAAGGGCTAGCGATGCATGGCCATGGTATTGCTGCACTTGTGCGGTTCTCTCAGATGCAAAGGGAAGGATTGAGGCCGGATGGCATCGTCTTCCTTAGCATATTGGGTGCGTGTAGTCATGCCGGGTTGGTGGATGAGGGTCGGCGATGTTTTAGATCTATGATAGAGGATTGTGGCATGGTACCGTGGATTGAGCACTATGGATGTATGGTGGATCTTTTCTGTCGAGCAAGGATGGTAGACGAGGCATTTGAGTTTGTGAAGACTATGCCTGTGAAACCAGATGTCATCGTGTGGAGGACGTTGCTCGGAGCATGTAAAAACCAAGGGAATATCGAACTAGCAAAGTGCGTGATGGACCGATTACTCAAGTTGGAACCCAAATACAGTGGGAATTACAAACTGATGTCGAATTTGTATGCGGAGATTGGTGAGTGGGATTGTGTTAGGGAAGTATGGAACCAGATGGAGGTTAGGGGAGTAACTAAAATCGACCCTGCTTATAGTTTGATAGAAGTATACGGTGAAAATATTTAGTGACTTTTTTCCAATGATTTCAAAATTAATTAGACTGTCGAAAGCATGTGTTTGGAAAATTCTCTCGTGGACATGTTTGCTGAAGGTGGTAACATAAGGAAAGCATGTTGGATTTCGATCGGACCACGGTGAGAACATTTATATCATGGACTATTCTGATTCATGGCATAATAGCGATGCTCGGCCATGGGATTGATGGATTTGTTCGGTTCTCTCAGATGCAAAGTGGTGGATATAGGTCACACGGTCATAAGGCATCATCTTCCACGCCGTGTAGCCATGCCATGTTGGTGAATGAGGGGCAGCGGTGTTTTAGATCTATGGTAGAGGATCATGGCGTGGCACCATGGATGGAGCAGTATCGATGTACGGTGGATCTTTTATGTCGAGCAGGGTGGGTAGATGAAGCATTCGAGTTTGTGAAGAGTCCATGAAACTAGATGTCATTGTTCAGCAGCCTTAGCTCCACCAACGTAGAAACCAAGGCAATATCAAACTAGCAAGGCAGGTGATGAACCGATTACTTGAGTCAGAGCCGAAATACAGCGGGAATTTACTTACTGATATTGAATTTGTTGTGGGGGTCGGTGAATAGGATAGTGTCAGAGAAGTATGGAACAAAATAGGGGTGCGGGGGGAGTAAGGAAACGTGATAGTTGGATAGAAGTACACACTGAAAATATGTAATGACAGTTTATCTATGTATTCTATACTGAAATGGTTGCTATGAACATAAACCTCAGGCACATTTACATGCATGAAAAGAATTGATTCTTAGAAAAATTTATAATGTGGACTTCTACTGATACGAACCGTGAACGTGGCTAACTTCAAACAATTTATCTATGAATTAAATACTGAAACCAAGGTATCAAACTTGGTATCAATATCAGGTATCGGTCCTTCTTGGACCGATATGTATTGACCGATATGGTTATCCTTATCGGTCATTTTTTTTAAAGCAAAAAAAAAAAAGAAAAAAAAAAATTTGTATCGGTCAATATCGGCTGATACCGAGGCAGTATCGGCCGATACTGACCCGTTCGGCCCGATACCAACACTGATACCCATAGCACCCTGATACCTGAATCAGGGTCGTATCGGTATCGGTTCTCGTTGAAACCGATACATATTGCTGATACCTATCAATATCGTCTGAGTTTTGATACCTTGACTGAAATTGTCGTCATTCTGCTAGATCTTGTTTGCTTGATCTCTGCAGGATCATGACAGTTTGGTTGGGGCCACTAGAATGTGGCCCAAAGCTCATGGCTATCTGATCATTCTTAGAAATAAGGGAGGTGGTGCCCTGGTATTTTCATTAACTTCAATTATTCTCTTAATAGATATGAAATAGTTCTGTTTAAAGCGCATTTTCATTACCATTTTGTTTGCATTTAAATTTGGTTGGAGGCAAAATGCCCGTAGAACACAATTAGAAATCATTAGCTTTACATCCAAATAGGCCCAAAGTTGTTCAAGCTGAAAAACTGAAAAACTTATTAATATAAGGAAAGAAGGCATGATATTGCAATTAGTTAAATTTTTATAATGACCAAACAATTCTTTTGCTTTAAAAATCTGAATCCTTTGAGTTAATTAGAAATATAGTTATTTGGAAATTTCTAAAACCCCCTCTCTTTAAGCTTATTTTTGTCAATCATCCATATATATATATATATATATATATATATATATATATATATATATATATATATATATCAAATAAACCTTGTACTTAAAAATTTTATATCTGAATTCCCCCTCAACCTTAAAAATGTTAGTGAATACCATGTTTAACTAACCTTAAACATGTTAGTTACATCTGAATTTCCCCACCAAATCCTTCAGCATGTTGCTACTACAGAATTGCAAGCCAGGTTGCATGGTCAACAACTTTTTAATTTATGCACACAACTTTTTAAATACTCATGTTTTAGTAACAAGATTCAAATTATGCACACAACTTTTTTAACGTCTTTTAAAGTTGGAATTGAATTTTTTGACCTCGAGGTTGCAAAACTGTCAACTTCCCATCAAGTTACAAGCCCAACAATGTTTTTTAATAACAATTAAGCAACTTAGTAGTTATTATCTCAAGTAAAACAGATCAATCACAATACTCATAAGTCCAATTGCAGAGTATAACAAAATCAACATTTTTTATTTTTTATTTTTTATTTTTATCGGTAAAAGATAAATTTGCAGTAATAAAAAAAGAGGTAAAATACAAGAATACAAGAGGAAAAGAATTAAGTAGTACAAGGAATAAAAACTATTTTCCATATACCGGCTATCCATCTAATATCTTCATCATCTTTATCCTCTAAGCAATGGCCTTCAAACTGTTTTTTTATGTCTTCACTAATCCTCGACAAAATTTTCTTTTTTATGGGTGATTTTGCCATCAAATATACACCTATTTCTCTCATTCCATATGTGCCATATTGCCGCAGCGGAGCAGGTGCGCTTTAACAATGAAGTGAGATTTTTTCCTTTCGCACAAGCAAGCTCCTCAACAAGAGTACTTATAGCATTTCTCCTCATCTTGAATCTTCCCAAGATAGATTTCCATATCCAAGAGGTATATGCACATTTACAAAATAAGTGATCAATAGTCTCAATATCGCTCCAACATAAAATGCATAGAGATGGAAGTTGATGACCACGCCTCATGAGATTTGGGTCTCAGCGTAGGTGCCCTCAAAGATTCGGTGCGCAAATTGCAAATTTAAAGCTACTCTATTTTAAATTTGGTGGGCTAGTGGTGCATGGCCATAGTGTTGCCACACTTCTGCGATTCTCTCAAATGCAAAGGGAAGGATTGAGGCCGGATGACATCGTCTTCCTTAGCTGGAATTGGCTGCTTGTAGTGATACCAGGTTGATGGATGAGGGTCCGCGATGTTTTAGATCTATGGTAGAGCATCATGGCATTGCACCATGAATGGAGCACTATGTAGGTATGGTGGATCTTTTCAGTCTAGCAGGGATGGTAGACGAGGCATTCGAGTTTGTGAAGAGTATGCCAGTGAAACCAGATGTCATTGTGTGGAAGATGTTACTCGGAGCACGTAAAAAACAAGAGAATATCGAACTAGCAAGGTGGGTGATGGACAGACTACTTGAGTCGGAGCCCAAAGACAACGGGAATTACAAATCTGATGTCGAATTTGTATGCAGAGATCGGTGTGCGGGATGGTGTTCGCGAAGTATGAAACCAGATGGGGGTTCTGGGCAGTGGCGGACCCATTCATGGGCGACTGCGGGTGAGCGCCTGCACTGGAACCAAACCCCCCCTTTTTTTTTTTCATTAAAAAAGACCCCCTTTAAGCCCTAAAAACGCTAAAACAGCAACGGGCTCTCCTTCCTTCTTCTCCATCGCCCTCCCCTCTTCAGCTCTTCTCCATCGCCTTTGGCTCAATACCGCGAGGCCTGCGACAACGCCCTCTCACTCTCTGATGCCCGATCAATCCGTTTGCGGCCGGCAGGCCACGGCGACTACCAAAAAGGGTGGAGACTTGCAGAGTTTAAGAGGGTATCCGCATGCCTGTTTGGCTGTTTCCCACTGGCTCTTAGACTTGCAGAGTTTAAGAGGGCCGGTAGAGATAGTTTAAGAGGGTATATATACCCCTGTTTTTTTGGGGATGTGAATTTGTGTTTTTATTGATTTAATGCAAATTTAGGTAAGTTGGAATCATTAGAAAGATGAGTTTTTGTTGTGAATTAATTTTATTTTATATTTTTACTTTTGTTTAATCTGATAATTTTCATTTTGTATTTTTTATGTTTCATGAACCTGGTATATTTGGGTGATTTTGATAGAGAATTTAAATGATTCTTATTGTGCTTTTATCTTGATTTAGGGCTGCATTTATGTAATTTAGATTCATCAACAAGATAGGTTAATTTGGTAGTTTTCATTTTATAGTTATTTTTCTTGTTTCATAAGCATGTTTTATTTTGGTGACCTTGGTAGGTAATTTAATTAATTTTAACTGAGTTAATTTCAATGAAATTAAAAAAAAGTTGGGTTTTTAGTGAGGGAGCTGCTTCTTAGCATGCCGATTAGGCATAGGATTTTTAGAGTTTATCCTAATTGAAAATTTTGAGTCCGTGGGAAACTTCCTTGGAGAATAGTAATTTTGCAGTACTTATTTCTTTTTGGCGTTTTGGTTTATATATGGTAGTAGAAATTGTAAAATTATTGTTTGTAAGATATTTAGAAATTGATTTATTTTTTAAATACTTTCAATATACTTTCAAAAATAATACGATTGCTAAATACTTTCAAAATATGACAAATCGTCGAGGAGAATTGCCTTAGCGGAAATTTTTATTACTATTGTCATTGATTTTGGAGATTGATTTTTTGTAGATGAATGATATATAATTATCAATATCTTGTTAATGAAAAGTTCCTTTTTTGTATACAATTTTATTTTATAACTAAATAATTATTAATTATTATATATATATATATATAATTTATAATAAAAAAAATCTAATTCAACTTACGCCTCTGCTGGATGAAAATCCTGGTTCCGCCACTGGTTCTGAGAGTAACTAAAATCGACCCTGCTTATAGTTCTATAGACGTATAAGGTGGCAATGTGCAGCAACTTTTTTCCAATAATTTTGAGATTAATGAGTGATGTAGGAACTAACATGATGGAAATATGATAGGAGATTATTTGTGAAAGTAATGTAAATAATTAAAATATGAAATTTTCAACAAATTAACAAAGAAAATGACGAGAATTTCAACTAAATAATTTTGATTTGGCCCCAAAATAGTGTTACTTTTGCAGTACATTCCCTATAAGATCCAGAAGACTAGGGTCCTTAGCGGACTACTAGATCCCTAACAGTTTAGGGTTTCAAACGAACTCAAGAGTGGGTTATTTCGAATCTTTGCAGAATTAACAGTAAAAAGGATAGATATATGAAAATCAAAGTGCTCAAATAGAATAAACTCCGTGTTAGGACGGTTGAACGATCTTAGGTTAGATTACGGAAAAATCGAGGAAGCAAAACACACAAGTAATCCCAGATATTAGTGGCTTGAATCATACGAAATTAATTATGCACTTACACGTAATAGACGGCTGAGATGATTGAGAGGGTTGAAAGGGAATTTTGGCTGGCCGATGCTGATACTTGGATGGCAAGCGGGAGCAAACCCTTTTCCTTTAGAATTGAAGTAGTGGTTTGAGTTCTTGCGGTAATTACTTTTACCACTGTTATGATAGTTGTTTTTTTTATCGGTAAGGTTGAAATTTTATAATTAGAACAAAATTACAATTGGACCAAGATTGAGAGAGGAGCTCACGAAAAACGAAAAAGGCCAAGACGAAAGGAAGAAAAATATAAAAAACTACTAGCGAACACTCTCCCCCCTCCCCACATCAGCAGGTAAGGGGGGTAAAAGTGGAACCTCCGATCCACAAAAACAGTCACCCCTTGCCCGAATACAACGCTCCAATCTTTAAGAAGGTTGCGGATGCCGACTGAAATCGACCTTAAGAATATTCTACGCTTCTGTTCTAGCTAAAGAGCCCTGAAAATAGCAACGGGAATGGTAGCCGGAATTCAACCATCAGATTCTTTCTTGCTAGTGCATAATTCAGCAAGGACGCTTTTGAAGAATTCGGCCATACATCCTGAAGCAGTGAACGCAGACTTGGAAAAAATTTCATATATTAAGGGTGACCGTGTTAGTGTATTGCACAAAGATTGACAGAAAATAGACCGGAAAATTGCTTCAAGGCGCGATTAGATCGCTGTCTTTAAGACAATATTTGCCCCCTATATGCAACGGGATATCGGCAAATTCGCCTCCAGGATACAATAAAGCCTCGGTGAAGAACCGATCTGTCACACACTACGTTGCACTGTAGTGTGCGACCCAACGAAACGAAGACACAGAATGCTCTGGTTTGCACACGAATTCTGAGGGCTCAGATGTAAGATTCAGAAATTGCAAGTGTTTAGAATCCCTCCTCTGGCCTCTATTTATAACTTTCGGAGCACCTTTTCAGGGGCGGTTGTGTCTGTTGGTTGCTTGCAATCGAGGGCCCTGATCGATCCAATCAACGGTTGCAAGGATCCAACGGTTCACACCGGTCAACAAGTCGACCGATCGGATCATCTCAGTTCAAATAGGAAAGGCTCCTCAAGCTCCTCGCGACGATGCGGTCGTGCGAAGTGCAAAGTGTGCCTTAAAAGCGCCAATTAATGATGCATTTGCTCACCTTAAGCCAAACAATATGGAAGGTAAGTTTTCATATATAAGCCATGAATATTTCTTGTAAAATAGTGAGGTGGGACAAAACATTTACAACACTTTTAAACTTATGGTGGGAAAAAAATTCCCTCCAATATTAATTCAAAATTCAAGTAATTTTGACTTGAAGGTTAAAAGCATCCTTTTAATATGGAACCAATCACTTTAAGGAACCATTTAAAAATAAATAAACATTATTAAATTAATAATAGATAAATATTATTAAAGTAATAAATATTTATTTGGTAAATATCCAACATTCCTCCCCTATTTACAAAATAAATATCCATCCTCCCCTATTTTGGAAATAAAGAAACTGAGAGTCATTCTTAAATCTGATATCCAAAAACAGTATATATATGTACCAAAGAAATTTGAGCATTTCTTGACTACTGTATGCATAAATGAAGGTGTCCTAATGAATTGAACCTTCACTTAGTGAGAATATATCAAAGTTGATAAAGAACTTTAGTGATCTAATTTCTTGAACTAATTTTCTTGTATAATCAACCGGATATATCACACACATAAGTAATCTAAGTTTCATTTCATTTTAACAGCCATCACGTTTTATGGCCTTGTGCTTATACCCCGGTATTCATGAGTTGTATTTAAGAAAAGCCTTTATCTTTCTTCGAAGCGGCCACACTTCGTAACTCATATAGGTCAGTTCTATCAGAAATGCCCTTGTAACTTAGACATTTCAACATTATATGTTATAGACTGATTAAGAGAAATACCTCAACCTCTTCCTTACGTTACAAGTTCCACATTATTACTTGATATGGTTGGAGTTGTAAACTCGCACTTTTAATAATGTGCAATCACTACATATGATTTGTTTTCCCATTGAACCTTTAGTTTCTGGACTTTAGAAAATAGGTCGGGTTACCATCATAGGTGATGTAATCTATTAGGCTTTAAACCCATCCCTTCTGATGTTTTAATAACATCTCTTGCAAGACCTTTTGTAAATGGATCCGCTAAATTTGCAAAGGTCCGTATTGAATTGATAGTAATTACTCCTTCACGGAGTAATTGACTAACATAATTGTGTCTTAAACTTATATGTCTAGACTTTCCATTATAAATTTTGCTATAAGCTTTAGATAGCGCAGCTTCACTATCACAGAATAAAGAGATTGGTGGCATAGGCTTTGGCCAAATAGGAATTTCTAATAGTAAATGCCTTAACCACTCTGCTTCCTTGCTCCCTGCAAGAGCAATAAATTCGATTCCATAGTTGCATGTGTTATGCATGTTTGTTTCTTTGATCCCCAAGCTGCGGCACCTCAAGTGTAAATACCCATCCACTAGTAGACCTTGACTCATCTCAGATCATTGTTCCAACTAGCATCATGTATCCCTCAAGTACTGGGATAACCAACATAATGTAAAGCATAATCCTTAGTTTTATTAAGATAACTTAATACTCTACTAATTGCTTTCCAATGTTCATGGCTAGGATTACTAGTATATCTACTTAATTTCCCTACCGCATAAGCAATATCAGGTCTAGTGCAATGAGTAGCATACATCAAACTACCAATTACTCTAGAAAAGTCTAATTGAGATACACTTCTACTATCGTTGGGTTTTAATTTTATACTTGGATCAAAAGGTGTTGGTGCTAATTTTCCATTATGTTTAAATTTCTTTAGCACTTTTTCTATATAGTGTGACTGAGATAAAATAATATTATTATCTTGCTTAAATAATTTTATTCCAAGAATTACATCGGCTTCACCCATGTCTTTCATATCAAATTTTGAAGCCAAAAAACTTTTTGTATATATAATACTTTCTAAGTCTGTACCAAAATTAAGAGGTCATCCACATAGAGACAAATAATTATTCCTTTACCCTTTGATATCTTACTATAAATGCATTTATCTGATTCATTAATCTTGAATCCATATGATAAAATAATACTATCAAATTTTTCATGCAGCCTGTTTTAGACCATATAGGGACCTAATAAGTTTACAAACTTTATTTTCATGTCCTTGCATGATATAACCCTCCGTTGATCCATATATACTTCCTCTTCAGGTTCACAATTTAAAAAGGCGGTCTTAACATCCATTTGATGAACTTGAAGTTTATATATAGAAGCAAGAGCAAATAAGATCCTTATGGAAGAAATCCTAGCTACTGGAGCATAGGTATCAAAATAATCAATACCATGCTTTTGTCTAAAACCTTTGGCAACAAGTCTAGCTTTAAACTTGTTTATAGTGCCATTAGGATTAAGTTTTCTTTTAAATATCCACTTACAACCTATAGGTTTAGATCCCTGTGGTAAGTCTACTAATTCCCAAGTATTATTGGACATGATAGAATCCATTTCATCATTTATAGCTTCTTTCCAAAAAGCAGAATTAATAGACTTAACAGCTTCATCAAAAGTTTAAGGATCTTCATCGATATTAAAAACAAACTTCATTTTCTTAGTTTTCTCATTTCTGGTTCCTTCTACAAGATACACATAGAAATCTGACCCAAAATCGGTGGCTTTCCTAGGTCTCTTACTTCTTCTAGGTTCCATCTTTTCATCTTCACTACTAGAGAGATGAAGAGAATCAGAAGATTCATCTAATTTAGAGGATGCAAGAGGTTTAGAAATAGTAGAGAAAGTATTCTCATAAAATACTGCATCTCTAGATTCAAAAATTGAATCCTTTTCAAAAATATTATTATGCTCACATACTAAAAATCTGTATATAGGACTATTAATAGAATATCCCACAAAAATACATTCAATGGCTTTAGGACCTAATTTTGTACGTTTATAATCGGGTACCCTAACTAATGCTCTACAACCCCATACTTTTAAATAGTGTAATTTGGGAGGTTTGTTCTTCCAAATTTCATATGGAGTTTTAGAAGATTTTTTAAAAGGTATCCGATTTAAAATATAACATGCAGTAAGCAATGCTTCTCCCCATAAATTTGAATTCAAACCAGAATTTGTTAACATAGAATTTACCATTTCTACTAGAGTCCGATTTTTCCTTTCGGCAATTCCATTTGATTGAGGAGAATATGGAGCGGTGACTTCATGAATAATTCCATACTTGTCACAAAATTCAGAAAATTCATGTGACATGTATTCACCTCCCCTATCCGATCGTAATGCCTTAATTTTAAAATCTAATTGATTTTCCACTAAGGCTTTATAGGAGATAAATTTACTAAATGCTTCATCTTTTAATTGAAGAAGAAAAACATATGTAAATCGAGAGCAATCATCAATAAAAGTGATGAAATATCTTTTCCCTCCTCTAGTAGTAATATTATTTAAACTACATAAATCAGTATGAATTAAATCTAATAGTTTAGATTGTCTTTCAACACTTTTAAATGGTTTTTTAGTCATTTTAGATTGGACGCATATGCTACATCTATCTTTACCATAATTTATATGTATTTTAGGAAGAAGTTCTAATTTAATCATATTATCCATAGAACGTAAATTTAAATGCCCTAATCTATTATGCCATAAATAAATTGAGTCACACATATAAACCGAAGAAGCAGATTTTTCATTGATATTGAACTTAAACATTCCACAAGAGGCATACCCCTTGCCTACAAACATCCCTTTCTTAGAAAGTACAATGGAATCGGATTCGATCACAATTTTGAATCCATGTTTGTTCAGAATACAAGCCGATACAAGATTTTTCCGAATTTCAGGAACATGAAGGACATCATTCAGGGTAACAGATTTTCCCGAAGTAAAGTGTAGAACAACTTTGCCTTGACCTACCACTTTGGCGATGAGGAATTTCCATGAACAATTCATGTCCATCATGAGCCTCCTCATAGGATATAAAATTATTCCTATCAGAAGTAACATGCCTAGTAGCTCCAGAATCGAGCCACCATTCATTTCCACCATCTACCATATTGACTTGGAGATCACCATAGCGAGATCTTCTTCACTCACAATGTTTGCACGATTTTATTTTTCAAAATTCTCGACAATCACGTTTGAAATGGCCGGGTTTATTGCAATAAAAACAAGTACCCTTCTTTGCTTTTTCCTTGTATTGTCTCTCTTGAAATCCTTCTTATTCGGCTTCAGTTTAAAGTTCTTCCCTTTGTTCTTCTTCTTCGATGTGGATGCATCTTCAACAATGTGCGCATTGGAGACGAGTTCATTTCTCCTCTTCCTTGTCACGTAGAGCCTCTTCTTCTATGCGAAGATGAGTCAAGAGTTCCTCCATAGTACGATCTTCCTTCGTATGTTTCAAACTCTTTAATCTTTCTATCCCAACGGTAATTTTGCAATAACCGCAGAGACTTGAAAACCTTCGTCATTGTGCTTCCTTCCGTCACAAGATTGTTGAAGATAATCGCATCGTGCACTTGCTCTAAAATAGGTTTAGAATCATACATCTTAAAATTAAATAACTCACTTACTAAGTATGTGCATCGCCTCTTTCTACTTTGTACTTACGCTCAAGAGCCTCCCATATCTCCTTTGCGCTTTATAAATTTGATAGACGTCAAAAGAGAATCGGCAAGAGCGTTGAGAATATAGCCTTTGCATGTGTAATTGTCGCTTCCCATTTCGTCGGATTCTACCTTCTTCAAGCGTTTCATCTTCTTTCTCCAATGATGGTGAGTCCATAGTGAGAACGATGACTTTCAAAGTTGTGAGTAAAAATGTACTTTGATTGCCATCGTTTGAAATTGGTGCCATTAAAGCACTTTCGAGTTTCGTGATCTTCGTGTTGGAAGTTCCATCATCTTTTGCCATAGTAATATTGTCTTAAAATTGTTAGTGTATTGCACAAAGATTAATGAAAATAGACCGGAAAATTGCTTCAAGGCGCGATTAGATCATCTTTAAGACAATATTTGCCCCTATATGCAACGGATATCAAATTCGCCTCCGAGGATACAATGAAGCCTCGGTGAAGAACCGATCTGTCACACACTACGTTGCAATCAGTAAAAGCGACCCAACGAAACGAAGACGCAATGCTCTGGTTTGCACACGACTCGAGGGCTCGGATGTAAGATTCGGAAATTGCAAGTGTTTAGAATCCTCCTCGGCCTCTATTTATAACTTTGGAGCACCTTTTCAGGGCGGTTGTATCGGTTGCTTGCAATCGAGGGCCTGATCGATCCGATCAACGATTGCAAGGATCCAACGGTTCACATCCGGTCACATCTTTTGGTTAAGCGGTTATGCGAATTGAAATCGAATCGCTTGCTCGAATTGAAATCCGACCGTTTCTTGAACGGTCGCGCCTAATGCACACATGTGGTACACGCATAAGTCAATCCATGACCGGTCAACAAGTCAACCAATTAGCCGATTTCAGACATCGCGACACGCTACAGCTTATTAAGCCAAACAATATGGAAGGTAAGTTTCCATATATAAGCCATGAATATTTCTTGTAAAATAGTGAGGTGAGACAAAACATTTACAACACTTTTAAACTTATGGTGGGAAAAAAATTCCCTCCAATATTAATTCAAAATTCAAGTAATTTTGACTTGAAGGTTAAAAGCATCCTTTTAATATAGAACCAATCACTTTAAGGAACCATTTAAAAATAAATAAACATTATTAAATTAATAATAGATAAATATTATTAAAGTAATAAATATTTATTTGGTAAATATCCAACAGACCGGCCAATGGAGAAGGATATGGTTCGCCAATTCCAACTGTGAGCATCACAAAGAAGGCCGATTAACTAGATGTGTTCCCCTCCTATTCAAAAGGCAACTATTCCAGTAGTTGTTTCGTTATCCAACAAAGGCAACATTTGGATTGCTGTTGATGTTGTCGGCGCCATAGAAGTGTTGACAGAGTTCATGAGTTCGGAGAGCTTGAAGTGTTTCCAGGATAGCGCCATCAGAATTTGCAATGAATCCTAGCGTTGCCTGAGTTGCCTACTGAACACCCATCAAACTGATCAAAGTGAACCAGAAAACTTCATCTTCTTTTGCAACCCGAACATATTTTCTAACATTCATGAGTTCGGAGAGCTTGAACCAATTGAGTATAGGTTGGGAGTGGAGGTTTCAAACCTTCGTAAGAAGGGCCCAAACCAATAGTGAACCAGAAAACTTTGTCTTCATCCGTAACCGGTTTTTGAATGGCAGCAAGGTCGTCGCATATAGCTTTGAATTTGCAAACATAGTCAACAACTGAATCATCTCCTTTGCAGATCATTTGCAACTTTCGTTCCAATTGGAGTTCTCGATATTTGGAGGTCTGTGCGAAATTATCCTCCAAGCATGCCCAGATTGCATGTGATGTATCAAGGCCAACAACTAGACTTAAGACCTCTTTGGTCATCTTGATTGAGACGATACTACGGAATAGGGGTTAAATTGATCTTCTGAGTTGATGAAGAAGAAGCCATTGATTGCAGAAGCAAGGAATGAGATGAAGAGAATGAAAATAAAGAATTACCAAGAGCTTGATGGCTCTTATACCAGAGAGAGAGAGAAGAAAAGAGAGAACACAAGAAGTTTTACGTGGTTCGGCTAATGCCTACATTCACGATTGAGATGTCTACCTCGCTTTATTGTTAAACAGAGGTACAGAATATATAAGAGGAAATTAGTGCATAGCAGATTTCAAATTTGAGCTATTCGAATGATTTGGATTCTTCGTTTGTTCAGGATGACAGCCGAGCAACTGATCTGTTGTTCAACTTGGTAGCATGTGATTGGCTTGAGGAGTTTAAGGCTGCGTTTGGCATAGCCCTTTGCTAGCCCCTGTCATTGGAGAGTTCACTTGTTTTAGCTGGTTCGCATTCTCTTTTCTAACTCCATGCAAAGGAAGATTTACTTGCTCTAGCAGCAACGCCCCCTGCTCTCTACTAACTCCCTACCAAAGCAAATAAAATCTGCTTTGGCAAAGAGTGAGTAGAGAGGAGGATAGAACTGTTGCTGAATAGGTAAATCTTGCTTAAAATCTTGCTATGTAAGGAGATATCAAGGAGAAGGGGTACCTGCTAAAGCAGGTAGCAGGATGTTAGCAAAGATGATGGGAACCTATTAAAGAAGATGAACTCTGGTATGACAAGGGCTAGTAGAGAGCTATGCCATACGCAGCCTAATTCACCATTATTGGACTCTTGATCCTTGGAGGAATTTGGTTGCTAGAGGTTATAATCTTAGCACCAAGAGAATCTCCTTTGACCGGTTTAGTAGCTGAAGTAACATCTTTTAACTTAGTGAACGTTATCAGTCCTCTCATTTTTATTTTTATTTTAAATCCACCATTAACTACTTCTTCTATTTCTATATTTCAGGTATTTTTTGATGCCCGATCCATTTACGCCCAGAGGACAACCGGTCAACCCTCCTTTGTTTCTACTTTTAAATGTAAAAACACAATCATTCATAAAAAAAAAATTGTATATATTGATTAATAAACAGTTCGATCACAAGCAGCTAGCCCGGTTCCCAACCGTGCATTCGGACTGCTTTTTGGAGGGAGTGTGTGGCTGGGCTTCAGAGCGGGTATTTCTCCACTCCATGTCACCCAATTCAATTATCCACGTGATTTGGCTTGGCTCAATCCCGCTAACACGTGCAGGGGCGTTTTAGAATAGTCTCACATTGCCTATAGGACTTGTAAGGTGAGGAGTGCTCAGATTATATATAGCCCAAGACAGGGTTAACTCCTCCCTACCCTTTTGGTCTTGTATCTTTTGTTTTTTAATGACTTTCTTTTGTTACCGATCAAAAGAGAAATAAATAAACAAATCAATCAATCGATCAGAAGCATTAATTTATTCATACTAATCTTGTGACCTTAACGCAAACTCATTGTCCTTACTGAAATGAGAATTTGAACAGCATATAATGCCTATAAACCTCCCCTGGATTCACAATCTGTGGAGGGAAATTGGGGTGGTTCACTGCATCAGGGAACCCTTGTGTCTCTAAACAAAGTGCAGCATGAGGTCCATAAACATACCCACCTTTCCCCACCACATCCTTAAGCATGTTGCCAGTATAGAATTGTATGCCAGGTTGATTGGTCCATAGCTCCAGAATCCGGCCTGACTTACTATCCGACACAATGGCTGCCTTCTTCACACCGTGACGGTCCCCTGGGGTGTCTAGCACGTAGTTTATGTCGTACCCATTGGGTAATTTCTTGATCCTACTGCCGACCGTGTGAGATTTGAGGAAATTGTACGGGGTGTGTTTGACGGTGATGATTTTTCCGGTTGGTATGAGGGAGTGATCGACAGGGGTGTAGTGAGAGGCAAAGAGTTGGACCTTGTTGGAGAGGATGTTGCCGCTGTTGTGCCCTCCGAGGTTCCAATATGTGTGTTGAGCTAGGTTGACTGGTGTGGGCTTGTTTCGAGGTTTGGCTTTCATGGTCACACTTAGTTTGTAGTGTCCGAGGAGTTTGTAGATGACGGAAACATCGAGATCACCTGGGAATCCTATACAAATACAAAAAAAACTAATTTCATTATTAAATTCTGTTTTGTAGTATCAGATAGCGAAAGGGCGAAACCGCCTATGTGCACCAAATGATGATACCAATATGTAGGTCGACTGGCAATGCTGAAACTCTGTGCTTGAGTTATTTGTGACCTTTTTCTTTCCACTAAGCATCTTACTTAGTTTTTTATTTGGATGTTTTTCATTTGATTTGATAAAGTTCCTCCTTTGGGATAAGAAAAAACAGGTGATGCTATAATTTTGCCTGAAACAAACTGCCTGAGGCAAAATTGGCAGAGTTCAATTTTTTCTAGGAGTTTCAAAGGGCTATGCTCTCTTCTACTGGGTGCTATTTTTTAGGTCATATTATAGGAAATAAATAACTGAATCGTCGAAAGGCGGTCGGGCTTCCGATCTTCCGCCTACTTGATGGTATAAAAATTTTCAATTTAGAATGTACCAGTTAAAAAAGTGAATTTGGAGGAAGTTCCGAGGACGGGATTTTGAATTATTAATAACATTGTTCTTGCCATGTATTTAGTCCCACATCGGGCATTCGTAGCCTTGTCTCTCCTCTTATAAGATCCCAGGCCTCTCCACTGAAAGCCAATTGGTTTCGAAATTTATCACCATGTAACTATGAATCCTTCTTCGATTGGCATTAATGTGTTTTTCGCTACAGTCTTAATGGTAGTATTTTCCTTTTAATGAGTTTATTACTTTATCAAATGAAAAAAGGGTAATAATCCTCTCACTCCAGTCATGGGATATAATCACATAACTCGAGCTACCTTTGGATGCATGACACATTAAGTATTTTTTAAGTCAACTTGATTTGACATGCATCCAATGATAGCTTAATATCATGACTCGAGTCATGTAACCATTTTCCCCAAAAGTTTAGACTCAGACATTTGGGCAATGGTCACGTCCAACCAAGTTGAATCGGATTTCGAATTCAACTACATCTCAGCCCTTGGAAATAGGAGAATCTTGGCTTTCATGATTTTTACGTTTTATAGGATGCTGTGTAGTCAAGATTCTATTTCCAAGGGCTGCAGATGTGGTTGAACTCAAAATCCAATTCAACGTGGTTGAACCTGACCATTGCCCCAGACATTTTGAGATTCGGGTATGGACGAAAACACTTTGAATATAGAATAGGCACGTTTGAATGTCGGTCTAACTGGTTGAACCTGATTTCAAAGGCAAGATAAACCTATTTGGGCTTAAAATCATACCCAGTCAGGTCTAACTGGTTGAACCTGATTTAATGTTCAACTATATTTGCAGCCACTAGGGGTGGCAATGGGCTCCGGTATACCCAAGCCTGGTCCAACTAATTTGAATTGGCCCAAACCCGGACTAGGCTCGGGGCGGGATTATGATTCCAAGCCCAAGCTCGGCCTTGCCCAACCTGTTTATTCATAGATAAGCCGATCGGAATGAGATTTTGGGAGGGAAATAAGGAGATATGTCATCTCCTCGACTTTAATTGGATGGCGTGAGAATTGTGATAATAGGCTATCAAATACGAAAGCTCGACATGCTTAGGAGGTAGCCCCAAGACCGACCCGTTTAGTTATCGGGCTTAAAGTGCTAGCTCAAGCCCGGCTTGCAGGCTTTATAATCAAGCCCACTTTAAAACGGGCCAGGCAAGCTACCCAGCCCATTGGCACCCCTAGCAGCCACATACACAAAGTCAGGTTCACTGAGTCGGGAAGCTTACCGCTAAGCAAACATTGCTATGTTAAGTGGTCCTATGAAATGAGTCAAGAAGCTTACCTTGTTCCCCATCAAAGCTGTGATAAGTGAATTTGATATAAGGAAACTTCCCATCCTTCTTATCTTTTACAGTCCAAATGACATCACTAAAACCTCGCTTCCCACCTATTGAAGAAAAACAAAAATAGAAAGTAAATAAAAATGGAAAGTTAATACAAATTAAGGCCCTGTTTCGCAACCCTTCTCTAAAAAGCACTTTTCAAGTGGTGCCAGATTATATATAGACCAAGACTTCCAAGCCGACATACAATGTGGGACCATTTTCAGCTAGAGGTGGTGCTTCTCATCCAACATTTTCTCCCTTAGAAAGTGCTTTTTGGAAAATGATTGCTAAACAGGGCCTAAATAATTGAAATAATCAAATATACCATGAAGCATGTTTTTTCCATCATTAGCAACTAATTTGTACTCAGTCCCATTTAAACTGAATTTAGCGCCCCCGATTCTGTTTGCGACACGTCCAACTAAGGCTCCGAAATATACCGAATCGTTCTACAATAAATTTAAATTTTGATGTTAATAGGAAGGGGATAAGTCCATAAAATAAAATGCTAAATATATCACATAAAGGGTACCAGTATTTGAGCCCACCGGCCCATTGACCGCTTGAAATCAGACAATGGAGATCATTTTTCACCTCGATCTCAATCTTCTGATTTCAAGCGATCGATGGGTTTTAAGTGTAGGCTCCCCCAATAAACCGGTGGGCTCAGATAGAGGTACCCAATCATTCTTAGGGCCAATCTTTCACACAAATTATCTTTAGATATTGATTCCATGTTGCACACATATCTAAAAATAATTGTGATCATTGGCATCAAAATATCTAACGGTTGCTTTTAGGGATAACAATGAATTGTCAGGTTGCTTTTAGGGATGTGAGCAATGTGGAATCAAATATCTAACGGTTTGATAAGTGAGTCATGATCTAAAGAGTTATGTGAAAGATTGGGCCGAAAAGCAATCTTCTCATTCAAGAAGTCAGCAGATTTCACGTCTGAAAACCTATCATAAAAACAAAAAGGATTAAGTTCAACAATATAGGAAAATCATAAATGGTGGATAATTTTTGGTAGGCAATTTTGTTGGCAGCTTATGTGGCGTGATGTGACTGGCTGCAGTGTTTGGGCCCCACTATGTGAAAAGCCATCAAATGATACAGTGATGGAGATCGTTGTTCATCTCAATCTTCTATACAACAGATCTTGAGATCATGGGCCTACCATCAGACCATCAAAAGTTGTTACCATGTGGCACACATCCTAAAAGTTATCACATTCAGAGCGTACCATCAAATGTTGTTCACATTTACTCTTTGGGAAATGTGCCATAGAATCAATATATGACTATCGAGGCTAGAGTTAGCCTATGATCTCAATATCTATTTTGTGAAAGGTTGACGAAAAATAATCTCCATCTAACTCAAAGTGGTTAACAAATTTTAGTTAGTAAAAGGATGCCTATGAATTAAGGATAAAAATTGATTCCATTTCAGTTTCGGGTGGGACTGAAACCGAAATTTTGGCCCGGCCGAAAACTTCAATTGCATACATTTTTAAACATTTCGATTTCGGCCAAAATTTTGAACCATGCTATGAATATTGGACATTTTACAAGCTCCCTCATATGGGATTCTAAAATCACACTTTCTCTCATCAAGATGCTGTATTCACACTGGATCATTCCTCGTTATTATACTATTTAGTCAATTCGAAAACTTTACAAACATTACTACAATAAGATAAAGACTTGTATTAAATGGATGTCATTATCTCCGATCATAAGAAAGGTCAATATTAAAGGTTTTTTTTTTAATAAAAAATATGTATAAATAATATTAAAAATAAAAAAATGATATAACGGGCCATTTTTTATAATGTATCCCATTCATATCCGATACAAATCAGCCGACTTGTGTTGCCCATTTTTTTACCAAGTTGACCTGGAATTTGATCTTATATCTAGATCAGGCCTGTGTATCGTATCAATGGCCTAACCCCGAACCGAGGACGGCTCTGCAATCAAGTGGGGGAGAGGAATAGATGGATGCTTTAGTCCCACATTGGTTGCAAACTCGTCCTGTTCCTTGACTACAAGTGAAACCATTCCCTTCCTGATATGACTTGTTTTTGGTGCGCACTTAAAAACCCATGCCAAAAAGAAACCTGGGCAGGACTTAAGCCCAGAACCCGATAACATCATATCGGGTGGGGTCGAAAATGCACCCATTAGACGGTTATAAGCATCAGATAGCACCATTCATCTGTTGCTAAAAAGCGCAACTCAGTTAAAAAGAGCAGGTTTAAATTATTCTTGGAAAGAGACCTAAGTTTAGTTTTTCACTCTCCTTAAGAGCTAAGAGCACTTACAATCAAGCAAAATCCCACACTAATAAAGAAAAGCATAATGTTGATTTTGTTTTCGGCAACATTTCGGGAGGGGGTCATTTCGGATAAATTTCGAGAAAAATTCGAAAAGTTTCGGGGAGTACAAAAAATAATAAATATAAATTATATTTAAACTTCATAAAAATTTTATTTATTATTTAAAAAATGACAAAAATTAGAAACAATTTATTAATTTCGGTTAAATTTCATTAATTTTGCCGAAATTAATGAAATTTCGGCGATTTCGGAGAAATCATCGAAATTTCGCCGAAAGTTTCACCCGACCCGGTAAATTTCGAAGAAATTTCAGAGAAATTTGTTACTGTGCTTAAAAGAGCAGGTTTAAGGAATTTTTTATTTTATTTTATTTTTTTATCCGTGGGTCTACCGGCCAGCTTGCGCCCACCTCGTCTAATCCCGGGCCCAGAGGGGACTCGAACAGGTGACCATTGGGGAGCAAACCCAAGGCCCTGACCACGTAGAATAGATTTGTTGAGGACAAAGTGTATGCTGCTGACGTGGCACAATGTGATTGGCCCCACTGCACTTGCAGCCAATTGTATCACTCCACATCAGCCGCCTGCACCATGGCTGCATAAAATCTGTTCCTCATATAACGCTGTCCCAGGTTTAATTAAATAGGGCAACCAAAAAAATTGAAAATAATAAAATCCATAGGAAAAAATTAAATATGTCTTACTCTATATGTAGCAACCGAATCGAAGCCAAGAACAACATCAGCTAAATTTCCTGCCAAAAAAAAAAAGAAAAATAAGAAAAATCAAGAAGTGAAAAGTGGGTTAAATACGTTCTTCATCAAAATAACCAACACACATATTAAGCATTGACATCTATATATATTTTCTAAATATTATCAAAAAAAAAAATCAACCTTTTGAATCAGGAACAAAACTGAGATCACTGTTGCTCCCCAATTAGTTAGCTTCACAGTGAAGTTCCTTTTCTAAGCTCATAAATCCCCACTTCATGTTTAGATTTTGCAGTTGAAACGTCAATAAAAGAAAATGATAAAACCAAAATACAGAGAAAAAGATTAATATTAGCCATGGCGTTTGATAGAAGAGGATTACAGAAAAGTTGACTGTGAGAAGATAAGAGATAGGCTATATAGAAATCTGACAGATTTCGATATTAATAATGTTGAACAGCCGTGTAGCACTAGGGCACAAGCATTCTCATTGGGATAAAACTGGTGTGGCCAGGCGGCTTGATTATTTTGGATCCCAAAAACTAGGCATGGACCTAGGGCATATTGGCTGCTAGAGACCTAGGGCATATTGGCTGCTAGATATACCCTCCCTAAAATCTCTACAACTTCAACCAATGGCATCAAACGTAACAGAAAATTAATGGCTGCTGCATAAATCTTGAGCAAGTAGAGAATATTTAGAGTTGACTAGATTTTTAGAGAAATACATGTACATACGTAACTGAGGTTTAAGATTAGGATTAGGATTAGGATATTAATCTTAATCTGTTAAGATGCATGTAACAAACTTATATTAAGATCTTAAATCTAACCTTAAACTTCGGTTACCGATAACTCTCTAGATATCTAATTAATCCTAAATATTCTTTATTAGGGACGTGTGATTTGAAATTCTTTTTTTTTTTTTGGACTTTTTTGCCCTTCTTTGATGGGTCAAAAATATGGTAAGGCCTAAAACTTTGGTGCATTATTTTTCTCAATTTTGACCATATTTTTAATGGTGAAAAAGTCATAAAAACTATTTTTTTAACGGGATCTGATCGACCTTACCTAAGTTGTCGTGGCATCCGATCCTCATTATGGATGTCACATGATGGCCAAGTGACAATGGGTGTAGAGATTTCTCTACAACCAGGGGCATAGTCCCAAGATATATATATATATATATATATATGAAAAAAGGTGCTTAAATATCAACTCTCGTAGCTCTTTGGTAGCTCCCTGCCAGAGTAGGGTTTACCTGCTTACGAAGATTTCCTTTCCCTTTGCTAAATCTCTGCTAGTTGCTTTAGCAATTTCCTCTTCTCTTTGCTAACTCCTTGCAGAGCAAGATTTACTTATTCTAATAGTTTTTCCTTATTCTCTGCTGATCACTCTTTGCCAAAGTAAATTTTATTTGCTCTAACAGGGAGTTAGCAGAGACAGGGAGGTAGATGCTAAAGCAAGTAAATTCTGCTTTGCATAAATATAGTAAGGAAAAGGGTGGGAGGATATTAAAACAAGTATATTCGACTATGACATGGAACCCATAAAGAGCTATGCCAAATGTAACCCGATCTTTGTGTGAGGTCCATAAATTTCCTTTCCACCTCCTCTTAATTTTCATTCTTTAATAATCATCTCCTCTTAATGTTATTAAACAAAAGCCGTAAGAAAACCAATTTGTTTTCCACCAATATTTGACATTTCAAAATTATAAAAAGTCCTATTGATAAAAAATAAAATCCTTACTACTATATAAAAGTAAAAATATTTTCTGTCACATTTTTTAATATCAAAAATACCCTTAACTCCCCCCTAAAATATAGAATCCCTTTTCCAATGAGAATACGTAAATAATGGTATCCAAATAAATTATTTCCTTCCTTATTTTTAGCTCCTTCAAAGAAACCCACAAATTTAAGAGAATTAACAATTTTGCCATAAAAGTTCTCATTCCTAACACTTTCAAATAAACCTACAAAGTTAAGAAAATTAACAACTTTGCCATAAAAGTTATCTTTTCTAACACGTTTAAAGAAATCCACAAAGTTAAGAGAATTAACAATTTTGCCATATAATATTTGACTTGCTTTGATATCAAATTCTCTTATGTGGAATATTGGGCAAAAAAATGATCGATGGTTTTTTGCAAAGATGCCCTCTAAGATTTTACGATTGTTTAGTTACCCAAATAATAATTTATTGGCATGTTGAAACCCTTTGAGCCATGATTAATGTATCCCTCATCAAATTTTCTCATCTTACCTAATTGGTTTTCGACTTTTCCCACCTAAAATCGAAATCAGATTCAGTCTGAACTGATTTTTTGATCGATTGGGGTTGGTTCAATTAATTAGATTTTTTGCGCGGATTCGGATTTCGGTTCAAAGCTTACACCCATACAAGGGTAAGATCGTAGTCTCAAGAACTATTCTACGAAAGATTAGGGTGAAAAACGATCTCCATTATCTAATTTCAAGCAATCATGGATTTGAATGAGGTACAATCACCATTTTATTATTTTAAGCTACTTTCTCAGTTTTCTCATACTACCTAATAAATTTTTGATTTTTTTCCTCAAAAATCAAAATGAGTCCAGAATAGGTTCATTATCGATTTTCGAGCCTGTTTGGACCAGTTCAATTCACCGATTTTTAGGTCAGGTTTGAGTTTTGAGTCAAAACTTATACCCCTATGTATGGGTGGACATTACTATTCATATTTTTAATAATAATTAATAAATATGTAGGGTATGAAAATTTGAAGCCTTAGTTACATTAGTTATTATAAAATTAAAATAGAAATTAACAATTAAGAAAATTTTATTAAACATATATAATTAGTATATTATCGAATTAATCGAACGTGATAGGATAGAAACATGTATCTATAATAAGTTCTACAAAATACTCGAATCAATATAATATTTAACAATAATTGTTATTAGTTTTTTAGTGATTGACTGATAATATACGATTATGATTTTATACGATCAACCAATTTTAACTCATAATTAAAATCGTCTTTGATCAAAATATTTCATTTTACGGTGTCCACGTGCACTTCTCAACTATGTTTGAACCGCATTTAAAATTCAACCAGTTAGACCTAATCAAACCATAGCAACTCGGCATGCCAATTAAGATCTCACCTCCAAACATACCTTTAAATATCCCAACTGAATCTTTGAGAGTGCCCATATTAAAACCCATTGACTGCTTTGAAATGGATGATAACAGTGTTTTTCGTTCCAACCTTTCACACTTGATCTTGAGATTATAGGCGTACCATCAGACGGTAAGATATTAATTTGACGTGCATAAATTTCAAAGTGACCTTAAAATCAAATTTAAACGAGATGAATAACAGGTGATTTTATTAAAATGTGATTTTACCTTTAAGTAACTATGCCTGTCGAATCTATTAGGGCGCCATGTTAAAACCAATTGATAGTTTTGAACTAAATGATAGAGAATTTTTTTGTTTCAATTTTTCACACACTTGATCTCGAGATAATGGGCGCACCATAAAATGGTTAGGCATTGATTTGACGTGACACAGATCCCCAAAAAAGTGACCTTAAAATCAAATTTAGTGTCAATATCTCGAAAATAAGTGTTTCTTTCAAGTTAAAGTGCAAGATACAATTTATCAAAATTATCTTACAAGGTCGTAGATTTCCTAAAGCATTAAATAAGAGACTACGGATGATGAAGATGATAAAATCCTCAAGAAAGTTAAAGTCGAGAAGGAATAAATACCAATTTTCGATTTAATTGAAATTTCTAGATTATACTTATTTGTTAGTTTTTATTTTTTCTCTTTATGTTCTATTTTTTTATTTTTTATTAAATTTTTTATAATTTTAAATTATACATAGTAAAGACATAAGAAACATAATAATAAATATTTTTTTTTTGTATTTACTAAATTATAGAACATAGTAACGAACTCTTGAAATACTATATTTTTTTATGTTCAAATCACCCGATAGATATCTAAAAATAAAATTCAATCATTTAAAGGTTCTAATATCCACGTGCATTTGCACGTGCCTTTTTACTAATAAAAATAAAAATGATAAAACCTAAATTAAGCAGCCTATATTATATAACCTAAAAAGGCCTAAGAGGCATAACATTTCTGCCTAAGAGGCATAACATTTCTTTCTAAAAGTTAGTGGGGTAACTGCTCCAGAAGCCCCTATCTGGCCCTCATCAGCATAGTAACCAAAAACGCGTTTTTCCTATTGAATAGAACGCCCTTAAAGCTTTCTTTTTGAAAAAAATAAGGGTTATTTTGCATATACCCCGTGTTACGCTAATATTATAAGAAACGGACGGAAAGCCTATTTTACCCTTTTATTCAACCATATTACAAGTCATGCCATTAAAGTTTATCATCATTAAAAAGGCCCTTCATTCACTTTTATTTACAAGTCATGCCATTATAATTGACCACTATTCTAAAAGGAGTACCTTTAAATCCACCCACAAAATCTTGAGTTCACCCACGCTGAAACACATCGATTGCATTGAATCAAACGATAGAAATTTTTTATCGTCCCAATCTTTCATGAGATCGATCTGTAGATCATGGGTGTACCATCAGACGGTCGATTTTTTATTTCATGTGGTACACGCCCCTAAAAGTGACCTTAATATCAATTTTAAGCATGCACGTGATGTTAAGGTCACTTTTCTGAGATGTGTGCCACGTGAAATAAAACACTGACCGTCTGATGGTACGATCATGATCTCAAGATCCATCATGTGAAAGATTGGGAGGATAAAATGATCTCTATCTTTCGATTCAATTCAATCAACGTGTTTTAGCATGGGTGAACTTAAAGATTCAGTTGGCGGATTTAAAGGTACTCTTCTAAATGGCCCTTCATTCACCCATCAGATTCAAGACTCATCAAATGGGTGATTTCCCATTAAAGCATGCCACATTTGGACGAATACTCAACCAATGAAGGATTTGTGGCAAACGATGCAATTATTCTGGAAAAGAAAACCCTCAATCTACACGTTCCATTCAAAATACTTGTCCCTCCAATTTCTTATATGATTTAAGACCCATTTTTAGGCATTAGATTGTCTAACCACGTCTGCTTCCATCCACCGAATCTTTAAGTTCACCCACACTAAAACACATTGATTGCATTAAATAAGACGATGGAGATCGTTTAGGCATACCATTAGACGATTAGTGTTTTATTTCGTGGCACACATCTCATAAAAGTGACCTTAACATCACGTATACGGTTAAAATTAATTTTAAGGCCATTTTTTTGGGTGTGTACCACATGAAATAAAAAATCAACCATCTGATGGTGCCACCATGATCTCAAGATCCATTGTGTGAAAGGTTGGGACGATAAACAATCTCCATCGTCCGATTCAATGCAATCAACCGTCTAATGGTGCCACCATGATTTCAAGATCCATCGTGTGAATTGTTGGGACGATAAACGACCTCCATCGTCCAATTCAATGCAGTCAACTGTCTGATGGTGCCACCATGATCTCAAGATACATTATGTGAAAGGTTGGGACGGTAAATGATCTCCATCGTCCGATTCCATACAGTCAACCGTCTAATGGTGCCACCGTGATCTCAAGATCCATCGTGTGAAAGGTTGGGACGATAAACGATCTCCATCGTTCGATTCAATACAGTCAATGTTTTTCAGCATGGATGAACTCAAATATTTGGTGGGTGGATTTAAAACTACTCTTTTTTGTAAGTAGAGGGGTGGATTTAAAATTACTCTTACCACGTGTAGAGGGTGGCAATTTAGTAATTTAATTTTTAAAAGGATAAATATGGTATTTAGGCTATTCCTTAACGGCTGGTTAACCATTTAAAGTAGCATCCGTTAATGAGGGTGTTTTATAAACACCAAAATACTAACTCAGGGGTTTAAAGCAAATAGTTATAAGTGGGGGGTTATTTGTAATATCAACATAACTCAGGAGGGTATTTGCAAAAAATCCAAAAAATAAAAACAAAAAAAATGTTTTCCCAAAAAAATTTTGGTTTTTTTCCAAAAACACATTTTAAACTTGTTTTTGGGAAAAGGGTCTTTTCCCCTTTTTTCTATATTAAAAGCGTAAAATCCGTCTTTGGTCAAAACAAATGAATTTTTAATTTTTTATAATTATTAATATGGGAGCCGGTTAGATCCTCCAATAGAGGACAGTGACCGTCCTCCAAGATATACGTCGAGCACAAATGTGCTATTTAGATTAATTTAAACAAAAAAACATTTCAAAAGAGAACTTGGACTAGTTTCAACCGTTGAAATTTTACTTCTAACTAAATACATAGTGAAGATGATGTTGGTATATTGCATAAAGTTTAACGGAAAATAGACCGAAAAAATGCTTCAAGGCGAGATTAGATTGTTGTCTTTAAGACAATATTTGCCCCCTATATGCAATGGGATATCGGCAAATTCGCCTCCAGGATACAATGAAGCCTCGGTGAAACACCGATCTGTCACACACTACGTTGCACTGTAGTGTGTGACCCAACGAAACGAAGACGCAGATGCTCTGGTTGGCACACGAATTCTGAGGGCTCAGGTGTAGGATTCGGAAATTGCAAGTGTTTTTGGAATAAGTGCAAAGTGCGCCTTAAAAGCACTAATTGTGTCATTCACACATCGCACACGCCCGCGCATGCGCGTGTGCGGCGGTAAACCGCCGCTATGAGCTGTGTTCCTCTTATCAAGCTAAACAATATGGAAGGTAAGTTTTCATATATAAGCCATGAATATTTCTTGTAAAATAGTGAGGTGGGATAAAAACATTTACAACACTTTTAAACTTATGGTGGGAAAAGTTTTCCTCCAATATTAATTCAAAATTCAAGTCATTTTGACTTGAAAGTTAAATGATCAATTGTTGTCAAAAACATTCTTTTTAATATGGAACCAATCAATTTAAGGAACCATATAAAAAATAAATAAACATTATTAAATTAATAATAAATTAATATGATTAAAGTAATAAATATTTATTTGGTAAATATCCAACAGATGAGTTTTCAATTATTAGTTTTTTAAATATGATCTAAGCAATACACCTATGTTCCATGTGACATCAAAACAATGTTATGTTTTGTTATGACTTATGAGGTTCACGTGAAGCTCCACGTGGGATCTTGGAGCACGCTCACCGTCCTCCATTGGAGAACCGAACCCTTTTCCTATTAATATTATTTCATTTTTGAAAATTTCCCCCCTTTCCACGAAATTATCGAAACTTATCATTTTTTCCGTATATTTCCAGACCTGTTTTATTCCTTCACCAAGACTTGGTCACTATGTTCACCAACTCTCGCTTTTGGGGATGTTCTTCAAGACTGGACTTTGTTTTGGGACCCGGTTGAGGTTGAGGTTTGTGGTTGTCGTTGTGGTGGTGGGTGCTGCTTTTGCTTGTAATTGCTATCTTTTGGAAATATAATTTATTACTGATAAAACAAATGAAGGTTTTGTTTCTATTTCTATATTTCGTTTCGCTTTTCTCGTTTTTTTTTTTTCCTTTTAGCTTAGGTCTCCTCAGTACCACTGGTTGACCCTGATTCGGTTGTATTTTTATTTTTTATTACATGAGAATATAACTTTACTTATAAAAATAAATAAATAGCACATGTCTACATAGTGACAAATTTCATTGAAATTCGGCAAAAAGGGGGTCAAACGAAAATTTTAGGAAAATTTTGGTAAATTTCAATAATTTTGGTATTTTTCGGCAAAATTTCGGTAAATTTTGATAATTTAATTTATTTTATTTTATTTAAACATGTTAGTAATTTAGTATATATTGTAGTAATTTTTACAAAAATATTAAAAATATTTTTTGTATATATTTAATCCCCGAAACTTTCCCGAATTTTTTTCGAAAGGTATCGAAATTAATCTGAAATGTACCGAAAGGACCCCCCATCGAAAAATTAGCGAAAACGAAATTTGTCACTATGCATGTCTAAGGCCTCGTTCCAGAGACTATAAAAAAAGGAATCTTAGTAAAAAAAGAAGAAAATGGGAAGAACCTGAGTAAATCTGCCAAAATCTTATGTTAGTTTGTCTGGGACCGCGCTTTCTGAGACTTTCCGAGTGAATGGGAAAAACCCAACCCGACCCAATGTTTGGCTGCCCAATGGAAAAATGTACCCCACGACCTAAAAGCCCAACCCGACCCGATAAGTCCCCTATTTTCCATATTTCTATATATAAATATCGGGCAGAATCGTCCTTACCTGACCCGATAATTTCTTGACCCTACCTGAGCCAAAGGTCGGGTCAGATGTCTCATCCTCGACCAAACCCGTTGACAGCCCTATCCCTTGGCCCATTTATTTATCAGGTATATGAAAATTTAGCCTCAGCTAATGGATCAAAATATGAAAAAGGCCTTAGAAATCATTTGTTGGCCCCCACTTACAGGCAAGAGCACAACTCTCCTTAGGGATGCAAGTTTAGTGTACCGAACCGAATTGAACCCGAATTTTTCGGTGTTCGGTTCGGTACACCCCAAACTGAAACCCATTTGGTTCGGTTCAATTTTTTTTTTCCTAAAACCAAAATCGATTCGGTGTAGATAAAATACCTATTTTTTTAATTTTTTAGGGTATATATATATATATTTTCCATTTTTTCTATTTACTCAACCTACCGTCTTGGTTTTCGGTTTCAAGGCACCCAACCGAAACCGAATCGAATTGGGGTTCGGTTCGGTTTGTGTCGGGTTTCGGTGCGATTCGAGACCCTCGGTTTTCGGTTTGCTTTCGGTGTTCGGTTCAAAACTTGCATCCCTAATTACTTTTTTGTTTTTGATAAGAAGTAAGAACATCCCTAATAACTACCTTTAAATCTTTCTTTCTTTTTGATAAGGACCTTTAAATCTTTAAACGTTGACTCATGCATTAAAAAACAATTAATTGATTAATTATGGTTAATAAATAGATGTACTTTTATTAAGGGTACCTTTGTTCATGCCCACGCCAAAAGTCATTGATTGCTTTAAATCTGATGATGGAGATTGTTTTTACTCTAATCTTTCATATAAGGGATATTGGGATAATGGCACACGTATCATAGGTTTAGTTTTTTATTCCGCATGACACATATCCCAAAAACGTGGCCCTAAAGTCATGTGCATACATCACACTCAAATGTTGAATTTAGGGCCACACTTTTGGGATATGTGACATGTGAAATAAAAAATTGAACGTCTCATAGGTGTGGCATGATCTCAAGATCTATTGCGTGAAAGATTGGAGCGAAAAACAATCTCCATCGTCTAATTTAAAACAAACCCATTGTCCTTCCAAAGATGAGAATTTGTACAACTTAATTATAGTGCTTATAAACCTCCCCTGGATTCACAATCTGTGAAGGGAAACCTTTTGCCTCCAAACAAAGTGCATCATGAACTCCATGAACACGTCTGCCTTTGCCCACAACATCCTTCAGCATGTTAGTAGTGTAGAATTGCAACTCAGGTTGGTTGGTCCATTGCCGCAGAACCCGGCCCGACTTACTATCCGCCACCACTGCCACCTTCCTCATGCCACGGTACTCCGGCTTGTCTAGCACGTAGTTTATATCGTACCCGATGGTCAAGTTAGGGTTCATATGATTCGGACCTTGGACCTAGCTCAGGTCAGATCATTCGAACTATGGTCAAGTTAGGGGTCAGATCGTTCGAACTACTGTCTACTACGGGTCAGGTTCATGCACCATGGGGCAAAATCATATTTTGATGGTTTACCTTAGAACTCTTCTCCATAGAATGTTAACGGATCGGGTAAAACCAACACCCACCCCACCCCCTATTTTTTTAATTTTTTAGGGTATTTTTTTTTGTTTCTTCCATTTTTTCTATTTACTCAACCTACCGTCTTGGTTTTCGGTTTCAAGACACCCAACCGAAACTGAATCGAATTGGGGTTCGGTTCGGTTTGTGTCGGGTTTCGGTGCGGTTCGAGACCCTCGGTTTTCGGTTTGGTTTCGGTGTTCGGTTCAAAACTTGCATCCCTAATTACTTTTTTGTTTTTGATAAGAAGTAAGAACATCCCTAATAACTACCTTTAAATCTTTCTTTCTTTTTGATAAGGACCTTTAAGTCTTTAAACGTTGACTCATGCATTAAAAAACAATTAATTGATTAATTATGGTTAACAAATAGATGTACTTTTATTAAGGGTACCTTTGTTCATGCCCACGCCAAAAATCATTGATTGCTTTAAATCTGATGATGCAGATTGTTTTTGCTCTAATCTTTCACATAAGGGATATTGAGATCATGGCACACGTATCATAGGTTTAGTTTTTTATTCCGCATGACACATATCCCAAAAACGTGGCCCTAAAGTCATGTGCATACATCACACTCAAATGTTGAATTTAGGGCCACACTTTTGGGATCTGTGACATGTGAAATAAAAAATTGAACGTCTCATAGGCGTGGCATGATATCAAGATCTATTGCGTGAAAGATTGGAGCGAAAAACAATCTCCATCGTCTGATTTAAAACAAACCCATTGTCCTTCCAGAGATGAGAATTTGTACAACTTAATTATAGTGCTTATAAACCTCTCCTGGATTCACAATCTGTGAAGAGAAACCTTCTGCCTCCAAACAAAGTGCATCATGCACTCCATGAACACATCTGCCTTTGCCCACAACATCCTTCAGCATGTTAGTAGTGTAGAATTGCAACTCAGGTTGGTTGGTCTATAGCCGCAGAACCCGGCCCGACTTACTATCCGCCACCACTGCCACCTTCCTCATGCCACGGTACTCCGGCTTGTCTAGCACGTAGTTTATATCGTACCCGATGGTCAAGTTAGGGTTCATATGATTCGGACCTTGGACCTAGCTCAGGTCAGATCATTCGAACTATGGTCAAGTTAGGGGTCAGATCGTTCGAACTACTGTCTACTACGGGTCAGGTTCATGCACCATGGGGCAAAATCATATTTTGATGGTTTACCTTAGAACTCTTCTCCATAGAATGTTAACGGATCGGGTAAAACCAACACCCACCCCACCCCCTTTTTAACCACGTCGGGCCGATATATGGTTGGGTAGGGCTTGGGTTAGAAAGAGTAGGGAGAGTTTGGTTGCCTGGACTTGCCCGATATATTTCATCTATTAGTTAAAAATTTAGGAAATAAGAGGGTTTCGAAATGGGTCCCGATGAGTTTCCGGTCTGGTCGAGCTAAGACCCTTGACCATTGGGGTTGGGTTAGGATGCACTACAAAAAATTAAGACTAATAGTTGTAGTAAAAAATTGCCGCTATTAACAAAAAAATTGCTGCTAATACCCTTGCCGTTAATAATCTTAATAGCCTTTAATAATTTTTTTGTTATTAGCGGCAGTTTTTTACAGAAAAAAATTGTCGCTAATAGTCTTATTTTTTGTAGTACATTGGTCTTGTTTAAACATCTTATCGGTAAGAAGCAACGTACAAAAATCTTAGGCTGCGTATGGCATAACTCTTTGCTAGCCTCTACTATAGCAGAGTACAATCCTGCTCTTGCAGCAACCTCTCTTCTCTCTACTAACTCTCTACCAAAGCAAATAAAATCTGCTCTAGCAGCAACCTCCCTTCTCAAATTGAAAATAGTGATTGATGCTCCCGATATTAGATGGATCAATCGAATCACACACCATCAATCATGTTCATCACCATCTGGTACACACTAGTTGTTATGGTGCCACCAAGAGTTCCCCCAAACACTTCAGTAAGACTAGACTTAAAAGAGTCATGTGGGCCTCAATGAAGTGTTGAGGGCAACTCTAGACGGCACCTAACTAATATTGCCTTCTCAGCTATGTTGGTTGCTTGGTGATTAGCTAGGTGCCCAAATGCCACTATTTATAATGGGCTTCCCTTGCTCATTTAGTTAGACTGAAGTGGCTCTAAGTATGTCAAAAGGTACACAATAAGGGAAAACAAACCTAGATAAGCAAGGTACATTGAACCTAGTCAACTTTATGCCTTGCCAAAGGGCACAGAATAATAGGGAGTGGCCAAAGTCCATCCATCTTTTGGAATATTATGGCCTGACATTGGGTGATCCTTTTCGGTGTCTTAGGAAAGCTAGTTTTCGGTCGAAATGTTTTGGTTTCGGTCCCACCGGAAACCAAAACCTGTAATTTTGGTCCCCATAGTAGTTTTCGGCCGAAATTTGTCGAAATTTCGGTTTCGGTCCATCCCCGAAACTGAAACCAAATCCGAAATTTTGATCCTTGGCTCAGACTATGTATATTGTATTGAGTACCTTTAAATCCATCCACAGAATTTTTGAGTTCACCCATACTGAAACCCATTGACTGCTTTGAATCCGCCGATGCAGATTGTTTTTCATCCCAATATTTCACATGATGCGTCTTGAGATTATGCTCTAACCATCCACCGTCAATTTTTTTTATTTCACATGGTATCCATTCCAAAAAAGAGACCTTGAGCATCACGTGGAACTCATCATATTCAAATAATAACTTTTTGGGATGTGTACAACATGAAATCAAAAACCTATCATTTGATACCACGCCCATGATCTCAAGATCCATCATGTAAAAGATTGGGATAAAAACTTATCTACATCATCAGATTCAAAATAGTCAATGCATTTCAGCTTGGGTGAACTCAAAGATTCGGTGGGTAGATTTAAAGGTAGTATATTGTATTTTGCTCAAATATGGCCATCAAATATATTCCGCATGAGGCCACTGTAGGAATTTATATTCGATGTTGACCTGATGTGTGGTAACTTGGGGGCAAGGGATTAGTCAGGTGCTCTAGGAGGCTTGAACACTTCGGTTATCATGAAAAAAGTACGTAGTAGGCCATTGTTTCGATGGGACTCAATCCAAAACTCAAACTAGTTGGATGATCATGTTCATCTGATCAAGATCATGTATGCCTCAGTAGGGATGGTTGGGCATGTACACAAGATGACAGTCACTTTTAGGGATGTGCTTCACATGGAATCAGTATTTAATCATCTTATCTACCAAAATAACATTTTTTTATTTTTTTTTATACGGCCATTTAGGCTGAGACAGTCTTGAGAACCAAGGAGCAGACATGCATACACATATAACAATTCGAGAGCAGCGTGAGAGAGCACCAACTATAATAGTGAAGATTAACTAACAAAACCCAACCTACACCTTATAAAGATAAGGGTGGGAAACAACGGAGAGGACGCGTATAGAACCCACGACCTCCTCCCTCACAATGGAGGGAGGTTACCAATTGAGCTAATGCCTCTTCACCAAAGTAGTGTTGGCACCTTGGTGAAGTCAATTTATATCAAGGTGTCAAATCGGGTATTGGTCTCGGACATCGATACAAATCGGCCGATACGAATCGGCCGATACTATTACGTATTGGCTAATTTTTATTTTTTTTAAAGCAAAAACAGACAAAAAACTCGGTGGAAGGGTATAGCAGTGCACTTAATACCTATGATGTACATGGGATAGATGCCCAATTTTTTAAATATTTAAAAGAGACACGTGTCATATTCTCTTGATTCATGAATAAAAAATATTAAACTTAAAGTGGCAGCATGCCGTAGAGAAAAGCCCCACCCATTACCTTTATAATGAGTTCCTCTGTTAGCGCCCACTTATTTGCTGAAAGAGCCCCTTCCGAGACTCCTTCAAAATCGTTGATTAGGTCGTATAAGATGATAAAGTTCGATTCACACAATAGATCTTCAGATCATGGCATACCTATTAGACAGTAAGTTATGGATTACACATATTAGAGATTCCAAAAATTGGCTTTAAAGTTACGTTTAAGTGTGATGTGTGTCATATGATTCAAGGGGGCCATTTTTTGAGGATCTGTGACACATTTAATCAAATGTTGACCGTCAGATATGTGCCCCATGAACTTAAGATCTACTGTGTGAAAGATATAGGTGAAATACAACTTTTATCATCCGATCCCATGCAACGGAGTTAAAGGAGTTTAGGTCATGGGGGCTTTTAGTAAACTAGAGGGCGCAAACATTTGATACCTTTTCCTACCAGCTAGCAATATCTTTTATTCTCTTTTTCTACAAATTTTGACAGTTTTCCAACAGATTTCTTTTAGGGCCTGTTTGGATAGGGGGGAAGGAAAAGAAATCATGAGAAAGAAAAGGAAATGTGATACTTTCCTATATTTGACAATAAAATTGTGTTACGGAAAATCATAGGAAATTTCAAAGTTTTCTTTTTCATTGGAAACCGACAAATCCTTCTAAAATAGGAGGATTTCATCGGAAAACTTTTGCCATTCTCGATTTCTCTCTTTCTCATCTATCTCTCACTCTCTTTTTTAATGAATAAATTGAAATAAAATCAACTATTAAAAAAATTATAAAAATTTAAATAAAATAATAAAAATTTAAATTTTTTTTAAAAAGTAAAAAAAATAAAGATAAAATAAAAAAAACAAGAATAAAAAAATAAAATAAGACTTAAAAAAAATAAAAATAAAAATTTAAATAAAATAAAAATAATTAAACAAAAAAAATAAAAAAATAAAATAAATATTAAAAAATAAAATAAATATTAAAAAATTAAAAAATTAAAAATAATAAAATAATAAAATAATAAATAAAAATAAAAATAATTTTTTTTTTAAAATTAAAATTTAAAAAATAAAAAATATTAAAAATACAAAAAAAAAAAATAAATAAATAAAATAAGATTTAAAAATAAAAATACAACAATTAAAAATTAAAATTAAAAAAATTAAAAATTAAAAAATTAAAAATAATTTTTTTAATAAAATAAATAAATAATAAATTAAAATACAAAATAATAATAATAATACAAAATTTTTAAAAATTAAAAAAATTTCAAAAAATAAAATAAATATACAAAAATAAAAAATAAAATAAGAAAATAAAATTTTTTTATAAAAACAAAAAAAAATGAATTAAAATGAAAATTAAAAAAATAAAATAAAATAAAAATAAAAAATAATTTTTTTTAATAAAATAAAATAAAATTAAAAATAGAAAATTTTTAAAAACTTAAAATTTTTAAAAAAATAAAATAAAAATACAAAAAATATAAAATAAAATAAAATAATTTAATAAAATAAATAAAAAATAATTAATAAAAAAAAAAAATGTAAAAATTAAATTAATTTTTTTAAAAATATATAAAATAGTCAAATAATAAAATAAAATAAAATATTATAATATACTAAATAATGATAATATATAAATAATAATAATAAATCAAATAATAAAATAAAATCATATAAATAAAATAACATTTTTATTTTATTTTATTATTTATTTTAATTATTTTAATTTTTAATATTTTTATTTTTTCGAAAGAAAGAGAGAGAGAGAGAGTGATTTTATTTTTAATTTTTTAAATTTTTTTACTTTTTATTTAATTTTTATTTTAAAAATAAAGTAAAAAAATAATAAATATAAAATTAAATATAAAAAAATTTAAAAATTTAAAAATTAAAAAAAAAGAAAATAATAATAAATAAATAAATATTCAATCTCTCTCTCTATCTCTTAGTTCTCTATTATCATTCTTCTTTTTTGATGTCTTTCTTTCCGAGTCTCTCTCTTAAATTTTCTCTCTCTACATATTTCTTTTAATTTCTCTTTTAAATTTTTTCTCTCCTCAAATTTCTCTCTCTCTCTCTCTCTCTCTCTCTCTCTCTTAAAGTCACTTTTTTTCTTTCCTAATTTTTCTTTTTCTCACGAAATTTCCTTCATAATAGAAAATTAAATTTATTAGGTGTGCGAGATATACTATCGATAATGGTCATTTTTTATGTGCCAATTACACAATCCAAACACTGGAAAATAATGAATTCCGATGAATTCCCAAAGAGCTAGAATCCATTGGATTTACAAAATCTTTTCCGATATTTTCCGAAAAATTGCGAAACAGATTTTGACTGTTTTCTTGTCAGCAACAGAGAATGGAAAATTTCGTGGATATTCTACAACATATATAGGATTCATGCAAATTGCATTTTGGGGGCAATTTAATAATACCTAATACGTATCCGCGCTGATACATGTTAGTATCGGCCGATTTTTAATACTTTGATATATATATATATATATATATATATATATATATATATATATATATATATATATATATATATAGAAGATTAAGAATTGATATAATGTGCCTATGCCAAGGAATCAGCTGTGACACTCGAAGCCAATATTCTGAAAGGGTTCAGGGCACAGATCAAAATCTCGGCCGAGAATTCAAATTTTTGGCCGAGATGACTTAGTTTCAGCCCCTACTGAAACGAATTTGGGTAAATTTTGGGTAGGGGCTGAAGTTTCCAATTTATCTTTGGAAACATCAAATTATCGGTCGAGAAATTTTTTAATTTTTTTATTTTTGCTTCGAATTTTTGTTGGTTCGCATATATTTACTCAAGTTTCATTCATTTACTCTTAGTTTATTTTTTATTTTCCTCCTCTTCTCTCTCCTTCAATAGCTTGACGAAATTTCGCCGGATATTTGACGAAATCTCGTCATATTGTATCATAGCTTACTGAATATCGTTAAATTTTGCCAAAAGTTGTCTAATTTTAATGGATTCTCACCAGACTTTAACGAATTCTCTCCCAAAGTTATCATAACTTATCGAATATCGTCAAATTTCTCTGTATCTAGTCGCATCTCGCCAAATATTCTCAAATTTAGTCGGATCTTATCAATTCTTATCAGATTTCGATAAATATTGCCGATATATGCCGGATTTAGTCTCAATAGTTCAAATATATCTTCTAATAATGTGAAAGAGTTAAAAACATAAAGTTCGGCAAAGTTCAGAGCAAGTTACCAGAAGATACTGAAAATTTGACCAATTTACGGTTTGAGTGGTGAATGAAACAGAAGTCGAAACCGAGATTTTGATCTATGGTCCAGGGTGATCCATTGTAAAGCAATTGGGACTTAAATCATTTCAACCATCTAATCATCATCCCTTTTTTCGTTCAATTTCGACCATTGGTCATCTTGCACATAACCTCGATATTCAGGTTCTTACCTGATCTTAATCATATCAGATGTGTATCCTTGGCTTTAGGGAAAGTTGAGTCAATTAGAATTATTTAAATTTGATTAGAATTAGATTTAAAATTTTGGTTAAAAATAATTATCGTTAAATATTTTGATTAGATTTGATTGACCTGTATTAATCCCCACTATAACTGGAGCCGACCCTAAGATTTTGGCGGGTCTAAACCAAATGAGTAAATAGAACCAAAATAAGGCTTTAATAATAATAATAATAATAATCTTGGTTCATAGGCCTTTGAAGAATTGGCTACAAGGGGGCCGCGCGCCTACAACCCAGTTAAATCTAAATACGTAATCATAATATTTTAAGACAATTATATTTAAATAAACTTCATAATCTAATTCTAGTCAGAATAATCCTAATTCCTACTAGACTTAATCTTTCTTAATTTTTTTTGTTTTTGATAAGAAATCTTTCTTAAAACTTAGAATACACATGAAGAGATGAATATTTTCTCCAAGTAGCTATCGTATACGGGATAAACAAAAATAGATCAGACGGTCAAGATCACCCAACCAGTTTAACTTTGACTTATGAACACAATTGCCAACCACATCTACATATACAAGAAGAACCAGCAGAGCAGTTGATAGTTGATACCAACACAGCAATTGAAAAGGACTCACCAAATGTTGGGCCATAATCTGTGTAAATGGGCGAACTTTTGGCCGCTGGCTATTATTCTGTGCCCTTTGGCAAGGTACACAGTTGTCTAGGTTCAATGCACCTTGCTTATGTAAGGTTTATTCCCCTCAATGTGTACCTTTAGACTTACGAAGAGACACTTGTATCTAACTAAATGAGCAAGGGAGGCCCATTATAAATAGTGGCACTTGGGGTACATAGCCCCTCATCAAGCAACCAACAAAGCTTGAGAAGGCAACTCTCGTTAGGTGTCCTCTAGAGTTTCCCTCAACACTTCATTGAGATCCGCATGACTCTTTAGTCTCTAGTCTCTACTGAAGTGTTTGGGGGAACTCTTGGTGCCACCCTAACAACTTGTGTTTACGGTGCACCAGATGGTGATGAATCTGATTGACGGCTGTGATTCGATTGGCCCATCCATCTAATACTGAGAGCATCGATCACTATTTTCAATTTTACGGGGCTCCTGGGCTCCATTAGGCATGGCAATGGGCTGGGTAACCTGGCCCATCTCCCTAGGCCTGGCCCGAGTTAAGGATGGGTTGGGCTTGATCTAAAGCCCGTGGGCCTGGCTTGGGCTTAATTCTTTAAGCTGTTGGGCTCTCATATATGATGTATATTAAGTTCCACTTGTGATAAGAAAAAAAAAAAAAAACTCTTCAAAAATTATAGATTTTCAATTTTCTGGAAATATATGTCAACTTCTAATTAGATATTTGCAATATATCAAAGTTTCTATTTTTACGAAATAGAGCCAATTTATGTAAATTAATTACCAATTTATGAAGCCTACTTTTGGTCTTACTTCCTAAAGCTGTTTCAGATCACATGGGTTCTGCCCATTACAACTGCTGACTCGTTGGTCCGTCAGACATTTGTCATTTTGGCCTATTAGGCAATCAAAATTTTGGCTTGACACGTTGGTATCAATATATAGAATTACAGGTGGAAAAAAAATAGAAAATCGATGAAGCTGAACCGAAATTGATGAATCGATTCGGTTTCGATTTTGGGTGCCAAAAATCCCAAAAATTGAAAATCGGTTGAGTAGGGAAAGAAAACCGACCCTAAGCTAAAAACCGATATATATATATATATATATATATATATATATATATATATATATATATATAGGAAAAGGTGTCCGTCCTCCATGGGAGGACGGTCACCGTCCTCCAAGCTTCCACGTGGTAGTCAAAATATTGTTTCGATGCCACGTGGAGCTCAGGTGCATTGCTTAGATCATATTTAAAAAAATAATAATTGAAAACTCATCTCTATCATGTGTTTTTTGAACCATGAAATGTGGACCAATGAAACCCGTCAAACTTTGACTTGTGAATTTAAAATTTTTTTTTCGAAATTTCTTTTTTTAATATTAATCTAAACTGTCTACCAGTGCTCCACATGACACCCAAACAGTGTTTTGGGTGCCACGTGGAGCTCCATGTGTATCTTGGAGGACGGTCACCGTCCTCCATTGGAGGACCTAACCGGCTCTCATATATATATATATATATATATATATATATATATATATATATATATATATAGAGAGAGAGAGAGAGAGAGAGAGAGAGAGAGAATTGAAAATAGATCGGTTCTGTTTCGGTTCAGGGGGTGGGGAGTTCGGTTAATCGAACTCAAAACATTTTGGTTTGAGTTCGGTTTTAGGTGAGCTGACACCAAAACCAAAATTTTCAGTTTTGATTTTGGTTTGGCTCCTCAAACTTCCACCCTTACAAGAATGAAGGAAACCAATGAAATATAAATTATTTTTATAAAAAAATAGTCAAATGAAGTATCTATAAATTCTTGGGCAAAATCCTTTAGGCTGCGTTTGGGTTAGCCCTTTCAATGCAAAGAAAAGCTTTTTTACTGTTTGGCTCCGACAGAGAATTGCTTTCATGTTTGGTAACATAGCTTCTTGCCCCATTTGCTTTGACGGGGAGCTGTTTTAAGTGATAAAATTGTTTTCTGTCTGCTCTCTGTCAGAGTATATTTTATTTGCTTCGAAAGAGAGCAGGCAAAGAGCTGCTTTTGCTTTTATAAGAGCTAATCCAAACATAGTCTAAGACAATGCTTAACCATCCAAATATTTCAATTTCTAAATTTATAATGCCTGAATTTGAAATACTTAAATTTAAAATCTAAATCCAAATACTTTGTTCCCAAAAATAGTGTATGTAGGATATTTTAAATGTTTTTTATTTCGTTTTTCGAAATAGTCCTACATCCAACAAAGACATATTTGGATTGTGTTATATGGGATGAGTGGGTTTAATTAAAGCTTGGAACCTTCTGAAACACTCAAATTGTATACATTAGACCCTATGTTATTTGATAGGCACAATCACTAGCGTGGGAACATATCAGGACGAGAACGAGCACGTGGCGTGAGACCCTTAAGGGACGTTGTCGCCCCCACTAAGCCACTAGTTTTTCCCTCGGTCACTAGGGTTGGGTCAGGATGCACCATCGGCACTAGTTAGGCGTGTACCCTTGACCCTTGCATATACCCCACACAAATGTCCTAAAAAAATGGGTTGTTGTAGAGGATTAATGACCCATTCAACAACATCAGCGACAGGGTTGGTTTGGACTTGGGCTTTTATTTCTATGCCACTCTAAATGTAGCTCCCTCCCCATCTCTTTGAAAATTTTAATAATAAACATTATTATTTACAAAATTATGAAAAAGAAAAATTCAATAAAAATTTGAAAAAATAATAATAATAATTCAACCAAAAATAACTTAAATGGGCCTCAGGATTGACATAGGCTGGTCCGGGTTAGTAGTAGCTAGCCACGTATTCTCCTTCTATGATAAACAAGTAGGGCCAGGCCCGGTCACTAAGGGCTGGGTCTGGGCCCATAAATATGGCTGGATCAATAAATGTGGCGTAAGCACAAATCATGGTGCCCACGAGCTGTAAAAATAAAAAATACAAAAATTGACAATAGCGATTGATGCTCTCGATATTAGATGGACCAATCGAATCACACACCATTAATCATGTTCATCACCATCTGGTACACACAAGTTGTTAGGATGCCACTAAGAGTTCCCCCAAACACTTCAGTAAGACTGGAGACTTAAAAGCCATGTGGGCCTCAATGAAGTGTTGAGGGAAACTGTAGAGGACACATAACTAGTTTTGCCTTCTTAGCTATGTTGGTAGCTTGGTGAGGGGCTAGGTAACCCAACTGCCAATATTTATAATGGGCCTCCTTTGCTCATTTAATTAGTTAGACTTAAGTGTCTCTAAGTATGTTAAAAGGTACCCATTAAGGGAAAACTAACCTAGATAAACAAGATACATTGAATCTAGTCAACTTTATAGGTTGCCAAAGGGCACCGAATAATAGGGAGTGGCCAAAAGGTCATCCATCTTTTGGACTATTATGGCCTGATATTCCGTGTGCGCATCAGTGCAAGGGATTAGTTGGGTGCTCTAAGAAGCCCGAACACTTAGGTTATCAGAAGGAAAAGAATATGTAGTAGGGCATTGTTTCAATGGGACTCAATTCGAAACTCAAACTAGTTTGATGATCATGTTAATCTGATCAAGATCATGTATGCCTCGGTATGGACGGTCAGGGATGTACACAAGATCACAATATTAGGGATGTGTTTCATGTGGAATAAGTATCTAATCGTCTCATTGGTGAGACATGATCTCATGATCTACTATGTGGAAGATTGGGACGAAAAACAACTTTCGGCTTCTGATTCAAGTCAGTCAATGATTTTAAGGACTGAAAGCCCTAACTACAGAGATTGAATCTTCAGTTGCAAATGCCGGTGTCTTCGGAGAATCTGATCAAATCGATGTACAATACTGATAAATTTATATGTATACAATGGATGACCCATGCACCAAAAGTAGACCTGTTGTTGCCCACAATGTTTAGCCCAAATCATTTGGTCCCCACCTTATGGCACCTTGGGATTTAAATCATGTTAATTGGATAATTTCAACCATCTGATCATGGGGGTTTTTTCTTCTCGTCCAATGTGGACCACTGTTCATAACTGTTGATATTCAGGTTCTTACCTGATCTTGATCATATTATAATATATCTCCTATATTTTGTACTTGGAGAAGATATACAATATCACTCTGTAACCTAAGCTTTAGGAAAAATTGAGTCTATTAGAATTATTAAACTCTCATTAGGATTAAATTTATGAAGTTTATTTAAATATAGTTATTGTTAAATAATTGAGTTGTATTCATCTATATTCAAAGAGATCATCCCTATAACTAGAAATCAATATAACACAATTAAATCTAATTATAATGTTTTAAGATAATTATATATATTTACATAAAATACATAATCTAATTCTAATTTGATCTAGATGATCCTACTAGATTTAATCTTACTTAAAGTCTGATACACATCAAGTGATGCATATCTTCTCCAACGGTCATGATCATCCAACCAGTTTGACTTTGACTTAGAAACACAATTGCAAACACATTTGATGACCATGTTTTCTACAGATACAAGATGGACCAGCAGAGCCACTTTGATACCAACATAGCAATTGAAAAGGACTCACCAAATGTTGGGCCATAATCTGTGAAAATGGGCGAACTTTTGGCTATTATTCTGTGCCCTTTGGCAAGGTACACAGTTGTCTAGGTTCAATGCACCTTGCTTATGTAAGGTTTATTCCCCTCAATGTGTACCTTTAGACTTACGAAGAGACACTTGTATCTAACTAAATGAGCAAGGGAGGCCCATTATAAATAGTGGCACTTGGGGTACATAGCCCCTCATCAAGCAACCAACAAAGCTTGAGAAGGCAACTCTCGTTAGGTGTCCTCTAGAGTTTCCCTCAACACTTCATTGAGATCCACATGACTCTTTAGTCTCTAGTCTCTACTGAAGTGTTAAGAGTTCAGTTGCCGTATGGCAGTTAAAAGATAACAATTCTGCTGAATCATAAAGAAATGTTTCGATTCGGGTTCGGTTTTACAGAAACCGATCCGAAAACCGAATCTGCACCCTTGTACTTTGGCCTGCAAGTTTTGGACTGAACCGAAACTGATCGAAAAACCAGTTTGCAGAATCGGACCAAAACCGAAAAAAACGAAACCGATTCCCAATTGGTTGGGTTTCAGTTTTGGATGACCAAAACCAAAAAGTGATTGAATAGGTTTAGAAAACCGACCCAAAATCCCAAAAAAAAAAAACAAGCAAAAGAAAAAACAGAACAAAACCTAACCAATTTTTTCGGTTTTGTGATTTCGAAGTAACCGAACAAAAAAACACAAAACAGAAACTTTCGGTTCGGTTAACCGAATCTGCACCCCTCTATATACTTCACTTCTGAAAGCTATGGTAAACACAACAGCTAAAAATCGAGTTCAATGTCAGCAAAGCATTGAACAAGTACAGAATATGAAACTGGCAATTGTTCTTCTCATATCAAACCAACCAATTATAATCTGTACATAAATCAATTATAATCGGTTAAGAAACTCCAAGATCATGTACATAAATCAATTATAATCTGCTAAATCCATAGGGATTGACCCTTTAGGTAGTGTCCTTCAATTGTGTATTTTCCCTGCATAGCAAAATTAGCTTTCATGAGTCCTCAGTTAACAATGTGACAGGACATAGATGTCGTACTAGTAATCATAAGATCCAAGTTATACATGTGAAGGTCACTTTGTGGTTTAACCTTTCAAACCACCTTTCACTTGCAAAAACAAAATGGAATTCAGAGCGGAAGCATCGACATATAACAGAACTGGAGTAACTTTGCTATTTCATACTAAGGCACCCAGCTTTCTTTGGGTTGATGGCCTGCCATGTGTTTGGTTTAGAGATCACGTTCTCTGGTTTAGACGTTACAATCGCTGGAACCAAGTGTACAAGAATAATGAACCAAGGTCTATGGTTGGTCCTCAGGCTTGAGCATCCAATACTCATTTATATGTGTTGTATAGTTTAAAGTGGTCTAGGAGACTACAACATGTGATGCACTAGTGCCAAGATCATAGGTATCATTTGATTCTTCAGTATCAGACCCAATGATACAAACTCGTATCATCCAACATGGGCTTTCTACTTTCCACATGGGTAATCCTGTAACAAAAGTTTGTATAGGACAATATCAAGATGTACCAACTCAGTACTAGAAATGAATGATATGAGATCCAATACCAAAATTTTAAACATTGAATCTACAAATGCTCCTCTTTGACATGGGTTGCATGCAATGAAATGCCAAAGAAAAAGATACACCGCTCTCAGTACCAGAGGTACTGAGAAGAATGATATGTGCTCCAATACCAAGATTTTAAACCTTGAATCCAATACTTACCACCATAATAAATCGGATTTTAAATATGATGATAAAAATTACAGCATTTATATTGGGCAATACAATAAAATGAGCCCTTTTTTTATCTATAAACAGATTAGGTTTGGATTAATCGATTGTCAACTTTTTATTGAGTTGGTCAACATGAGAGACCACAATTTTTATCTTTGGCTGCAAGACTACACAACAATCGCGCAAGTTTCCAGTTGAGAACCTTGATAAGAAATTGTAAGATGGCAAAATGATGAGTCTCAGTTGATCAAGCATTCCCCCAATCCAAGATTTGCCAACGAGGATGGTGTTGGAAGGTGGTGTGCAAATAGAACCTATTGAAGTAAATATTTGATATGCCTTATTAAACTACTAGATGAGAAAAAATCACAGATCAACTTATCCTTGTTTTCAACTGACACCTATAACAGAATTGCATACATTAGAAGACCACTGATTGAGAAAGGACCCTCAGAGATCCCTTGTATTTTGTTGGATTGCGGCATGGGATAGATGTACCAGTCTACGACTTGTGAAAAGTCGGTGGAACATTTATTAATTCATTGCACCATGGTGTACGGTGTACCAGATATGGACCATTTCTTTTTTTTTGATCAATCAGATATAGGCTCATTTCATGAATATATTTCGAGTTTGTTGGTGCTTCCCTAGAACTTGTAGAGAGCTTCTGTGCACAAACTTCTTGCATCGTGAGGAAGGGCCTATACAACGATGGTTGAATACTTTGGGAGTGGGTTCTGATTACTATACTTTGGTGTACATGGAAGGTAGGAATAAATAGTATATTCAATAGGAAACAGACCTGTGTACTGGCTTTCACATTAGCTGGGGAAGGTTGGCTCTCAGTGAACTGGTATCGTTATAACAGGTAGTCATCCTAATAGGTGTTGCTGTTGGGGATAGGCGGGTTCTTGTAAATATGTGTCTTCCCTTGGCATTGCAGGTTGTTAATACCTAGGGGCTGTTAATGCCTAGGGGCTGTTATATTTCACTGAATATAATCCTTGGTAGCTTCATGCAAAATAATCTAATTGGTAAATCTTCTTCCCCTGCTAGCGTAGTGTAAGCTTGGAATATTCTTTGAGGCCTCGTTCGAGAGCCTGGAAAAACTCAGAATCCAGTTGAACTCATAAAAGTGATAAAATCTGCAATTTTCTGAGCTTTTCCTCCCAGGAGTTTGCATTGGGAGGTGAGCCTTCTGAGCTGTCCAAGCAAAAGCGACAGAATATTCCAAAAAATTAAAAAAAAGAAAAAAAAATTCACACAAAAAAAGAAGGAAAAAAATATAAAAAATTCAGTGAAATCCAAAAAATTGAAAAATCTTTGAGAAAAATAATAAATATTTATTAGTCTTAAAAAAAAGTGGACCAAACCGCCTAGGTCAGCTCTTAGTGAACATATGTTGGTCCAACTGAATATGTGAGAATTGCATAATAAAATGGCTGCCTACATTGGTAGTAGATGATGTGATATTTTTATGTAATGTTTTACTCGCAAGTGCACGAATCGGTTTGTATATAGTGGGTGCGGAGTACGAGATCGTTCCCACGAGGATTAATGTTGAAATACCTAAAAGAGACAAGTAATTCTAGAAATCTATTAAGATCTAACAGTATTCTACCAATTTTATAATTTAAGCGGTTGATGATAATTAATGACTACAAAATAAAATTCAATTGATAATTCGCAAATAAAAGTGAAGATGATGATGATAAAGATCAAGATACTAAATCCTCCCATCTTTGGTCCGTTCTTCCTATAATATAAATCTAAAGATTAAATTATGAGATATTTCATTGGTAACAAACATCTTTTATGGAAGATCAATGGTCAACACCCTAATAGGTTCCACGTTGCATCCCTGCAATCAGGACTTAGATGATTTTCATATATCTAGATCTGGGATCAAGGGTACGGCTAGACACACATGATCTCAGGTTCAAATAAAAACCATCCCCAAAGTGGGTGAAAATTCCAACAAGAATACCACTTACAAATCTGAAATCAAGGGCATGGCTCGGCACACTTTATTCAGATTAGGGATATTTAAGATAAAATTATCATTACAGAACCAAGATCCAGGGCATGGCTCGGCACACTCGATCCCAGAACATAATCATAATTAAATCCACACAACGAAAACACAAAGACCATAACAATGATAGGGTAAAATTACCGTCACAGATCTGAGATCCCGGGCATGACTCGGCACACGCGATCCCGGTTAGTGGCGGGGATTTCATCCATTCATGATAGCACAACAACCATAAAATTAAAAATCTCATATTTTAATCCCTAATTTTATATCATTAAAAGTACATCCCTCGGATGGGAATCATTAGATCCCCATCCCTATAAATTTAGCCACACATATTGTAAGTAAATGACATAAATAAATAAAGACGGGAAAATAACATTAATTAAAATTACCTCAAACTTCAAAATAAATTACATTGATCCATACGGATGATAATCTTCAGAAACGAAACAAATGCAGAAAATAAACTTTGAACAAAATTTATGAACTGAATACTGAAAAATTAAAGAACAAAGCTCTCAAAAAGGAATAATAAAACTTTCTATTTCTATGAAAAATAATGGCTAAAAACTAAGAACACTAAGAACTAAAACTCTCTCCTAAATTTAATTCCTACGTAATTCTAATGCTGAAAAAGATCTCTCTTTTCTCTCCTTTTTTCCCGAAGTGTTTGAGTCTTTAAATAGAATCCGTCGCGCGGAGGTCTCCCAGGGCTTTATTTTAGGGTCGATTAATCGACCCAGGGCTGTCGATGCATCGAGCCGACAGAGAATCCTCAAAATCACGTTTCCAAAGGTCGATTCGTGTCAGACTGAAACTCTGGCTCGATTAATCGACCTGTAGGGTCGATGCATCGACCCCAGAAATCCGTGAAAATCAGCACTTCTTGTGGTTCAGACACTGCTTCAGTATTTCGGCCATAACTTTCTGTCTCGAACTCGGATTAGACGATTCTTGCGCCGTTGGAAAGCTGACGAAAAGATCTACAACTTTCATGTTTTGACAATTTTGTAATTCGGCCGTCTTGAAGGTCCAAATTTAGCCGCAAGTCGCACCAAGTTCTTGATTACCCGAAGTTGCAGTGTTTTGGCATTATATTCAGAATTCTTGTACTGTTTTCTATACTTGGCTTGTATTTACCTGAAACACTTCAAATCTAATCAATCTCATCAGATAGCCTTCATCGGACAGCTAAATATAGGTATTTAGGGGTGAAATATCCTCATTTTTCAGTACTCATCATACCCCCAAACCTACACTTTGCTAGTCCTCGAGCAAAGCAAACTAAAGAAAATAAATGCCACTTTCGTAGGGAACACGATTGCACTTAGCATGTGCAACAAGCCTTTAAACCCCTAGGTGATCCTAGTGGAGGAGTTGTGTCTCCTGAGGGTTTACAGTGAAGTTACCCACAAACTTCAATATATTTTTGAAATCATCGATAAAATTGAGTTTTCAAAACATGATTTTGATAACATATATACCATTAAAAAAAAATCATTAATCAATTCAACATGCGAATTCTCAATTTTAAATAACAATGTTATACTAATCATACTAATATCCATTCAAATTAGTCTAATGCTCAACTCGTTAGATAGCTCATCCATTCATGCCTAAACGTGAAGTGTGTGCATAACCAAACCAAAATTCATTCATCTCAGAACTAGTTTAAACGGAAAACCGTTGGATCTGTTGTTTTGACTCAATCCTCACTTTAGGTATACTCTCAAAATATAAAGACACCGATAGTGGATAAGTTTTCGCACATATGTGAGAGATCAATACAAAGCAAATAAAAAGGTCTCACATGATAAATGAAACACGATGCAATCAATGAACAAAAATAAATCTCATAAGAAGATACTTGTATATCCTAAGCATGTCATATCAACGGTCATAAGTATCACATATTTACTCTCCACAAGGCAGTTACTAATGCAAGATCAGATCATGAAGGTCTTTTTAGGGTTGTAATGGGGCTTAGGAAAGGGTAAGAAAGAATTGGAAGTTGGGATTCAAAGTTTCTGAGAAATTGGAAAAGAAACAATTTTTTTTTTCTATTTCTCTTCTTTTTCTTTTCTAATCTCTCACTATTTTTCTCAATTTTTTATTTTTTATTTTTCTCAACTTTCTTTTTCTCTTCCCTTTTTTTTTTTCTTAAAGCACCTCAGATTTTTCATTCTTTTTCACACTTTTCTTTTTCTTTTTCTCCCCTTTTTATTTTTATTTTTGCCATACACTCTTAGTAAACACCACAACTCAATATCTCTCCACTTACTCTCTTTTCGTTCACTCTCATCCCTCGTTCCTAATTTCTCAGAAATAAGAAGGGTAAAGCTGAATTTTCAGAAATGGTGAAGGGTTAAAGGTTAACGTGGCTTATCAAAGAATGTATAAAGGTAAATTTTCAATAGGCTCAAAGGGGTACTAAAAAGATAAATTTATTTGAGGTGGGGCATTTTAAGCACAAACGAGTCAAAGATGGCCTTCAATCATGTCCTTAAAAGATAGTAACTTTGCCTATTTGTCTTGAGTAGATATACAGTACATTCTAACCTAATGATATGAATTTGATTTCATGCAAAGTCACAAGTCAAAATGAAGTGTATGAGATTATGCAAAATAAGTCGTATTCAAAGAAAACTCCGAGTTTATATATTCACTCATCAATGACGGGAAATTAGCTCTAAAGCTCACTGGGTTTAGTCTCCACTAAGAACCTAAGATTCAACATTCAAAATAGTTCATCGATTTCTAAGTCTTAGCTTGGTATAAGTGTAAAAATTCTAAGCATGAATATCAAAATTATCCACAACATATCACATTAAGCTTCATCATCTTAGATACAAGTAATCAAAATATGACACTAGTATTCTCAAGGTTAAATTCACATGCATCATCAACTAAAGTTGAAAACAATCGTAAAATAATGTGCATGATGACTTCAAAAATAAATTTTTTTGTTTTTTTTTCAAATAAAACAAATAAATGACGTAAAATAATTAATCATACCCCCAAACCTAAAGATGATAATGTCCTCATTGACTGAAAGAAGTAGCGCACCCCCAAACCTGTTTGAAAAAAGTACCTCAACACAAAGATCAGGTGCAGAGAATATTTGTATCAAATTGGAACATTACAAAAAATATATTGAAGGGAATATAGTTACACTATTTAAGGGAATTAAAAACAACCTAAACTAAACAAAACAAAATAAAAAGAAAAAAAAAAAAAAAACTAATAAATCCTAAATCCTAAACTAAACATGAATCCAACTCTGTTAATCATTGGCAGGCGGACCCATCCACCTCGGATCACTTAAATTGATATTCTTAGGCACAGGGAATAATTTCACCCAAAGATCAAGGGGAAATTGATGAGACACCGCCGATTGTATGGATGGAGGTGGAGAGGCGAAAGTAGGAGATGAAGATGGGGGAGACGGTGACGGCATCACATCAATTATCTCGATATCAGTATTGACGCACGGTGTAGGAGATTTGGAGCAATTTACCTTTTTACGAGATGGTTCTCCCCAGGAAGGAATGATCATCGGAACAAGGTCGATGATTTCAACATTATTTGGCACAAAAGGGACCGTCCGATGAGAGCGGCGCTCCCGCTTTTTAGCAGTCTCCTCCATCTTTGATAATCGGGCTCTGGTAAGATATAATCGTCGGGCCATAAGAAAGAATGTGCAGAGTTAATGAAAAGTGAGCCTAAAGGTGAATATAAAGGGAAAAATATAGAGTTGGAGTAGGAGTGGAAAGAGGTGTCCTGCAGAAAAGAAACAATGAAAAGGTGTGGCAGTACGTCTAAGGGAGTCCACGGACGTGGGAAAAGAGGCAAATTAGAGTTCCACTAGGAGTGCCGTCGAAAAAAACAAAAAAAAAACAAAAAGCGGTGGAGTCGATTAATCGACCCGTGAAGGTCGATGCATCGACCCCCTGGGGGTCGATTAATCGACAGTGGGGTCGATGCATCGACACCCAAAAAAAAAAAAAATATATATATATATATATATATATATTTTATTTTTATTTTTTTTTGTCAACAGAGGGTCGATTAATCGATCCCTAAAGGTCGATGCATCGACCCTTTGGGGGTCGATTAATCGACAGAGGGGTCGATTCATCGACCTCTTAAATTTTTTTTTTTTTTTTTTTTTTTTTTTTTTTACCGCAAAAAGTGGGTCGATTAATCGAGTATAACCCTCGATTAATCGACACCATCTTGGCAGAGAGTTGGAAAATTTTAGTGAAAATTGGCTTTTGAAAAGTGCGGTCCAACTACTCTACAGGCAACTGGTAATTTGCAAAATTTTGACATTCCCACACAAATTAGAAAACACACTTTGTCATTGATAAAGATGATAATTACATGGACACTTCTGATTTGACTCCTAAAATAAACAGCCTAAACAAAAGAAAGAAAAATAACACAAAACGAAAAATCCTAATCCTAGACTAATCCAACTAATCATCGCCATCCTCCTCGGCTTGGCGGGCCCTAGCGCGCATCTCATCATAACTACCAGGCCACATGCGCTGCCCGATTTGATGGAGGAAGGAACGATCATAGTGGCTACGGCGCAGGAGTGCACCATGGTGTCGCTGCTGCTCCTCTTGTAAAGTGGTAATTTGGGCTTGGAGCGAACCAAGCGACACACCCTCCTCGGGTCCTTGATCAGGTGCATGTTGATCATCTTGACGGATGCGGCGACGCTGGCGTGGGGGAGCCGGTGCATCAGCATGGGCATCAGGGACATTTCCCAAGAGACGCATACTGCGGTTCCACTGGGTTGCACCATATCGATAGAAAGCAAGGTCCCCGATATCATCATCCCGAGAAGCGGAAAGCGAAGAAAATTCAAGACAACTTCATAACATAATGGGGGAAGTAGACCAACGGGGCTTCACCAGTGGTAGGTTTAGCGAGTTCGTCATGGCATCGCCACATGCCATCATGAATGATCTTGGGCACGTTGATCCATGAATTACGGTGGGCCCCATAAAGTGCTTGAACCCGATCACCGGTGCGCTCAGAAACGTGGCCACGGGGACAAAGATTGCTACTGACCACACTATCCCAAAACAAAAGCGTGCGCGCTGATCGCCTAGTGGCGATCCCAGAAGAAAATATGCCGCGGCACATCTCGTTGATTATATCCTCCTGAGACTCGTCGAGTTCCTCACCCAAAATGTGATTGTGAGGGCGCTCGCATGAAACATTAAAGACCTCCGCAATGGTGTGCGGAAAAATCGGGCGCGACCACCCATCAATTGTAACAGTGAAGTGGGCGGCGACTTGATTCTCGATGGAGGCGGGCACCCATGCCATATTCTGATAGAATAACCGAACAACGCGTTCGGACACTTTGATCACGGGTGGAGTGAGGAGAAAATGGGCATTGAGAGCCATCGCATAGGCGAGGGAAACGGCGCAGATAGGCAGTGCTTGAAAAGCCGCGAGATCAAAAACATATTCGGAGCATAGGTCGCGGGTCGCGAAGCGACCACTCGGCTGATCACGTGGATGACCAGCAGGGCGTTGTACAAGTCTTTGCGGCGCGGCAGAGGTCGAAGCCATGATTGCACTGTCGGAATGTCGGAGGCAGTCAGAAAAACAAACTCAATCAAACTCGTAGTGAGAAACGTAGTGAGGCTGCTCCATTTAAATAGGCGCAAAGGCGCCTCTCGGGACGGACACAATCGAAATAATCGATTAATCGACCAAAAGTGTCGATTAATTGACTCTATTGAAAAGAGGCGCGTCAGAAGTCCCGACGCATGGAAAACACGCAATGTCTTTAAGTGAAAAGACGCAACGTACGGAAGTGGAAAAGTCGATTAATCGACGCACTTAATCGATTAATCGACAGAAAACGAGGCAAAGAAAAACCAAAAACGCGCGTCCCAAAATAAAAGTCGATTAATCGATCCATAAAGAGTCGATTAATCGACACCAAATAAAAACAAAACTGACAGATTTTTAATACGGCACAAGTTTCAAAATGAACAGTCGATGCATCGACTCAAGTAGTCGATTAATCGACTAAAGAAAAAGTCAAAATCCACATAAATGCAGTCGCCTTGAAAAAGGACACTGCATTAAATACTCCCGATTAATCGACCAAAAAGTGGTCGATGCATCGACCATAAGGGGTCGATGCATCGATTCTCAAAATTTTTTCTTTTTTTTTTTTTTTTTTTAACAGAGGGTCGACTAATCGATCCCTAAAGGTCGATGCATCGACCCTTTGGGGGTCGATTAATCGACAGAGTGGTCGATTCATCGACCTCAAAAAAAAAAAAAAAATAAAATAAAATATATATATATATATATATATATTTTTAAAACAAAACAAAACACAACCAAACGGAAAATACACAATTGGGTTGCCTCCCAATGAGCGCTAGTTTAAAGTCGATAGCTCGACCTTGGGAATCGCTCAGTCAGGGTGAGCCAGTGGCTCACTCAAAGAAAGAGTATCAGAGAACGCAACCGCATTCTCAAGGAACGGTTTCAATCGCTGACCGTTAACCCGAAAAACATTCCCGTGTTTCGGGTTGATAATATCTACTGCCCCATTGGGGAGTATTCGAGAGATTTTGAAAGGACCACTCCAACGGGTTTTTAATTTCCCTGGAAATAGATGAAGTCGGGAATTGTATAGTAGAACTAGTTGACCAACTACGAACGATTTTCGCAGAATAAATTGATCATGGACCCGTTTCATACGGTCCTTATACGATTTAGCACAGTCATATGCATCAGCACGGATTTCCTCTAATTCATTTATTTGGAGACCCCTTTGGGTATCAGATTTCAGGAAATCGAAATTCAATGACTTAACGGCCCAAAATGCTCGGTGTTCCAATTCAACCGGGAGGTGACATCCTTTACCAAAGATCAACCGATACGGCGACATGCCAATCGGAGTTTTAAATGCAGTTCGATACGCCCATAGAGCGTCATTCAGCTTTAACGACCAATCTTTACTGTTCGGATTGATTGTCTTTTCTAAAATTCGCTTAAGTTCCCGATTAGAGACTTCAACTTGGCCACTTGTCTGAGGATGGTAAGGTGTAGCAACTTTGTGTGTGACACCATATTTCTTCATTAATTGGGTGAACACTTTATTGCAAAAGTGCTTTCCACCATCACTGATTATCGCCTTAGGAATGCCAAAACGTGAGAACACTTGATCCTTGAGAAATTTGATCACTACTCTGTGATCATTAGATTTACAAGCCACGGCCTCTACCCATTTCGAAACGTAGTCAACACCGACAAGAATAAACGTGTTACCAAATGAATTCGGGAAAGGACCCATAAAATCGATCCCCCAAACATCAAATAATTCAACTTCTAAAATTGGGTTGAGCGGCATCATGTTGCGCTTTGAGATTCGGCCTAGCATTTGACAGTTTTGACAGGATTTGCAATGTTGATGGCAATCCTTAAATATCGTCGGCCAGTAAAAACCACTTTGAAAGATCTTATTGCGATCTTTTGGAACTAAAGTGACCTCCACAAGCTAACTCATGACAGAACGAGATGATTCGTGGTTGCTCAGATTCAGGAATACATCTTCGTATGATTTGATCAGGACAGTATTTGAATAAGTACGGATCGTCGAAAAAATAGTGTTTCACCCGAGCTAAGAAAATAGATTTCTCATTCCTCGACCAATGGTGAGGTAATTTCTCGGTGACTAGGAAATTGACAAGATCCGCATACCAAGGTGGGCAATCAATCCTGAACAACTGTTCATCCGGGAAGTGTTCAAGATTCGTCAGGTTTCTCAATAATTATTCGGGACAAGTGATCGGCCACCACATTTTCTGAACCTTTCTTGTCCTTGATCTCCAAATCGAACTCTTGCAACAACAAGATCCACCTAATTAAACGTGCCTTAGCCTCTTTCTTAGCGAACAGATATCGCAGAGCAGCGTGATCTGTGAATACCACAACTTTAGATCCTAATAAATAGGATCGAAATTTATCCAACGCGAAAACTACCGCCAAAAGTTCCTTTTCAGTGGTCGAGTAGTTCAACTGGGCATCGTTGAGAGTGCGACTCGCATAGTAGATCACATGCGGTAATTTTTCTATTCGTTGCCCCAAAACAGCTCCAATTGCATAATCGGAGGCGTCGCACATAATTTCGAACGGGAACACCCAGTTCGGAGATTGAATTATTGGAGCCTTTATCAATTCGGCCTTAATGGCTTCAAAGGCCCGCAAACATTTATTATCAAAGATGAATGGGACATCTTTGGAAAGTAAGCTGCAGAGCGGCCGTGCTATTTTACTGAAATCTTTAATAAAACGCCTGTAAAAACTGGCGTGGCCAAGAAAAGATCTAATTTCCTTCACTGTCCTCGGTGGTGGTAGGTCGGCAATTAAATCAACTTTAGCCTTATCGACCTTGATACCTTGGGACGATATGATGTGTCCCAAAACAATGCCATCTTTAACTATGAAGTGACATTTCTCCCAGTTAAGAACAAGATTCTTCTCCTGGCATCGTGCAAGCACTAGCGACAAATGATTCAAACAACAAGAAATCAAGTTTCCATGTATCGAGAAGTCGTCCATGAAGACTTCCAAGAATCGCTCGACCATATCCGAAAAAATACTCAGCATACATCTTTGGAATGTAGCTGGTGCATTACAAAGCCCAAACGGCATTCGTCGGTAGGAGAAAGTACCAAAAGGACATGTGAAAGTGGTCTTCTCCTGATCCTCCGGTGCAATGACTATTTGGTTATACCCGGAATAGCCATCGAGAAAGCAATAGTACTCATGCCCGGCCAATCTTTCTAACATCTGATCGATAAACGGAAGTGGAAAGTGATCTTTCCACGTCATCAAATTTAACTTCCGATAATCAATGCACACTCTCCATCCTGTTTGAATTTTTGTAGGGACCAGTATGTTTTCTTCATTCTTAACCACTGTGATTCCCGATTTCTTAGGGACCACTTGTGTGGGGCTGACCCATTTACTGTCCGAGATGGGGTATATGATTCCAGCATCTAAAAGTTTGATTACCTCATTTCGGACCACATCTTGCATGATAGGGTTCAGTCTCCTTTGTGGTTCCCTAGAAGGCTTAGCATTGTCTTTCAAATGGATTCGGTGCATACACACCGTTGGACTAATGCCTTTGATATCTTTTATCGACCAACCGAGGGCACTTTTGTGCTCTTTGAGTGCATCCATGAGTTGGCCTTGCTGATTCGCATCCAGTGTTGATGATATGATAACAGGTTGAGTTTCATTCTCCCCCAGGTAGGCATACTTGAGATTTTCCGGAAGAGGTTTAAGTTCTAAGGACACTTTCTCCTCCTCTTTCGGCTTTTCCTCGATTAATTCAATTTGAGTTCCACACTCTATTTCCTGTTCTTCACCCAGACGCGGTGTGGAATCCAACATGTGATTTACTTCTTGGATTAGTTGATCCACATCGAAATTTTCTCCAAAATACGCAAGACAAGCTGCTAGAGGATTGTCAGATTCAGATGCATTAAATATTTCCTCTACAATTTCATCGAGTATGCATGCTTGTGCATGTTCGTCATCCTCCATGGGCTGCTTGGCAATATTAAAAATATTGAGTTCCACTGTCATATTCCCAAATGACAGATTCATGATCCCATTTCGACAATTGATCAGCACATTAGAGGTTGCTAGGAATGGTCTTCCTAGAATCACTGGAATATTATTCTTCAAATTTGATGCCGGTTTAGTGTCTAGAACAACAAAATCTACAGGAAAGTAGAAAGAATCCACCTTGATGAGGACATCTTCTACAATTCCTCAAGGGATCTTTACGGACCGATCAGCTAACTGAAGGGTCATCGCAGTGGTCTTAAGTTCTCCCAATTCGAGCTCCTTATACACAGAATAAGGCAACAAGTTGACACTTGCTCCTAAGTTCAAAAGGGCTTGATCAATACGGTTATCGCCGATAATGATCGAGATTGTAGGACAACCTGGGTCCTTGTATTTGATTGGGAGCTTTGCTTGCAACACTGAACTAACCAGCTCGGCTAAGAAAGCCTTTTTCGGAATATTGGTCTTTCTTTTGATTGTGACCAATTCCTTCAAAAATTTAGCATAAGCAGGTACTTGACGGATGGCATCCAGAAAGGGAATATTAATTTTTAATTGCTTGAAAATCTCATTTATTCCTTCCACATCGCGATTTCTCAGTGGTGCCATCAATCTTTATGCAGTGCTTTGCTAACTAGACTTTTCTTCTGTTCACTCTTGTCATCTGATATTTCTTTTGCTTGTACTTTGTCATCAATTTCTTCTCTCTCTTCAGATTTCTTCTCTCCATCAGACTCTTCCTCCTCCTCTGGCAACACTACTTTGTTATCGACCTGCTTTCCAGATCTCAACGTTGTGATTGCCCGAATTTGTTGTTGATTATCCTCTTGTGTTGAAGTTGATGTCTGTTCAACAACCATTTGGCCCCTTGGGTTAGCAAAGTTGGCTTGAAGCGAACCTTTTTTTCTTTCACAGAGAAAGGATGCCAATTGCCCAATTTGGGTCTCTATTTTAGAGATTGAGGACGTGTGAGAATGAATGAGTTTCATCAGGTCCTCAGTAGAAGGGGTTTGTGTATGAGGACGTTGGGCAGGATTTCCCTGTGGGTTGTTAAATCCAGGTGGTGGAAATGTCGGCACAATATTTTGTTGTGGTTGGTTTTGATAACCTCCCATTGGTTGTGTAAACTGAAAATTCTGATTCATTTGTCGTCCGCAACTTTGATTTTGATTGTATTGAAATTGATTCGGGTTATTGAACCCTTGCTGCTGAAATTGCCCTTGACCGTAGTTCTGCTGCGGTCCTTGATTGAAATTTTGTTGGGGATAAAAGTTCATCCCCTGTTTCCTGGGCTGCATTCTTTGATTATCTTGTTTCCATGAGAAATTAGGGTGGTATCTCCAGCTATTTGGGTTATTCTCATTGAAAACGTTTCCTTGATTTCGCCCATAATTATTCACAGCATTTAACTGTTCAGATGTGTCTTCATGATAGTTCTGCATTGAAGGACAATCATATATGCATTGGACTTGCACAAATTGAACATGGCTCGTTGTATTGACCATATGCACATTCTTCTTACTTTCAATTCCTCCACTTGTTGAGTGAGGAAATCAATTTTAATCGATCTGGGAATCCTTTACTACGCATCCTCCTTTCTTGGTTGAACTCCGCTTGATCCGGGCTTTGGTGATTGTTCTCGAGTCTTTGTGAAATCCAGTCCGAGAATCCTCATTAACTTTTCTAAGAAAGCATAAGATTCGGTTTCTTTAAGGCTCAGGAATCCTCCGCCATTCATTGACTCCACCAGATGTCTATTTGGTTGATTTAATCCATTGTAGAAACACTGGACTAGTCTCCACTTTGAGTATCCATGGTGCGGACATTTGAGTAAGAGATCCATGAATCTATCCCAAGCTTCATATAATCTCTCATCTTCCTCTTGCGTGAAATCCGTGATTTCACGTCTAAGGGCATTCGTCTTCGCCATAGGGAAGAGCTTTGATAGAAACTTTTTGACCATCTGATCCCAGGTGGTTATGGATCCCGATGGTAGAGAATTTAACCATGCTTTAGCTTTATCCTTTATAGAGAAAGGATCTAATGATTCTTATTTGAAATTTTGGTAAACAGATGAGCAGACTACAACGAAGTCTTTAACATGCTGGTATAGATCTTCTCGCTCCATGCCATGAAAGATTGGAAGAATTTGGATGACATTTGTCCGAATTTCAAACCGGCCACCAGGTGTGGCGGGGTATACAATGCATGATGGGGTATTTGTAGTTATCGGAGAGAACAATTCTCTCAATGTTGGTTCTTCCTCTTGTTCGAGTTGCCCATTCATATTGTCAGTCATATTGACTTCAGTGGATGATTCACTTAAAAATTTCTGCCTTGATCTAGCGTCCTTACGGTTCGATCGGCAGGCACGTTCGATCTCAGAATTTAACGGTTCTAAATTTCTCTCTTTAGAAGACCTAGTGTGCATACAAAGGATGCACAGAGCGGAGGTTTCCGGCACAAAAACCTCAAAACAAAAATAAAATTTAAAATTATTATTATTATTATTATTATTTTTTTTTTTTTTTAAATCGATTAATCGAGTATAACTTGATCAATCGAGGCAAACTCGATGCATCGACAGTGTGGGTCGATGCATTGACCTCCAAAAATTTTATTTTTTTTTATTTTTTTATTTTTAATTAAGCAGAAATACTATTTTAATCCTCGAAAATTCCTAAAATTTACTGTCTACCAAAAATTCAGATTTTCTAAATTTGATCCCCGGCAACGGCGCCAAAAACTTGATGTGATATATTTATGTAATGTTTTACTCGCAAGTGCACGAATCGGTTTGTATATAGTGGGTGCGGAGTACGAGATCGTTCCCACGAGGATTAATGTTGAAATACCTAAAAGAGACAAGTAATTCTAGAAATCTATTAAGATCTAACAGTATTCTACCAATTTTATGATTTAAGCGGTTGATGATAATTAATGACTACAAAATAAAATTCAATTGATAATTCGCAAATAAAAGTGAAGATGATGATGATAAAGATCAAGATACTAAATCCTCCCATCTTTGGTCCGTTCTTCCTATAATATAAATCTAAAGATTAAATTATGAGATATTTCATTGGTAACAAACATCTTTTATGGAAGATCAATGGTCAACACCCTAATAGGTTCCACGTTGCATCCCTGCAATCAGGACTTAGATGATTTTCATATATCTAGATCTGGGATCAAAGTGCGGCTAGACACACATGATCTCAAAGTTTAAATAAAACCATCCCCAAAGTGGGTGAAAATTCCAACAAGAATACCACTTACAAATCGAAATCAAGGGCATGGTGGGCACACTTTATTCAGATTAGGATATTTAAGATAAAATTACCATTACGTAACCAAGATCCGTGGCATGGCTCACACTCGATCCCGTAACATAATCATAATTAAATCCACAACGAAAACACAAAGACCATAACAATGATAGGGTAAAATTACCGTCACAGATCTGAGATCCCGGGCATGACTCGGCACACGCGATCCCGGTTAGTGGCGGGGATTTCATCCATTCATGATAGCACAACAACCATAAAATTAAAAATCTCATATTTTAATCCCTAATTTTATATCATTAAAAGTACATCCCTCGGATGGTTATCATTAGATCCCCATCCCTATAAATTTAGCCACACATATTGTAAGTAAATGACATAAATAAATAAAGACGGGAAAATAACATTAATTAAAATTACCTCAAACTTCAAAATAAATTACATTGATCCATACGGATGATAATCTTCAGAAACGAAACAAATGCAGAAAATAAACTTTGAACAAAATTTATGAACTGAATACTGAAAAATTAAAGAACAAAGCTCTCAAAAAGGAATAATAAAACTTCCTATTTCTATGAAAAATAATGGCTAAAAACTAAGAACACTAAGAACTAAAACTCTCTCCTAAATTTAATTCCTACGTAATTCTAATGCTGAAAAAGATCTCTCTTTTCTCTCCTTTTTTTCCCGAAGTGTTTGAGTCTTTAAATAGAATCCGTCGCGCGGAGGTCTCCTAGGGCTTTATTTTAGGGTCGATTAATCGACCCAGGGCTATCGATGCATCGAGCCGACAGAGAATCCTCAAAATCACGTTTCCAGTGTCAGATTCGTGTCAGACTGAAACTCTGGCTCGATTAATCGACCTGTAGGGTCGATGCATCGACCCCAGAAATCCGTGAAAATCAGCACTTCTTGTGGTTCAGACACTGCTTTAGTATTTCGGCCATAACTTTCTGTCCCGAACTCGGATTGAGACGATTCTTGCGCCGTTGGAAAGCTGACGAAAAGATATACAACTTTCATGTTTTGACAATTTTGTAATTCGGCCGTCTTGAAGGTCCAAATGTAGCCGCAAGTCGCACCAAGTTCTTGATTACCCGAAGTTGCAGTGTTTTGGCATTATATTCAGAATTCTTGTACTGTTTTCTATACTTGGCTTGTATTTACCTGAAACACTTCAAATCTAATCAATCTCATCAGATAGCCTTCATCGGACAGCTAAATATAGGTATTTAGGGGCGAAATATCCTCATTTTTTAGTACTCATCAGTAGACATATTCTTTATATCCAAATCAGGACAAAACCACAATAGCTTGTTACTTGTGGCTCACTTCTCTATCAAGTTATATTAGATATATGCCGCAAGGCAATGTCACCATGGAGGATCGAATGGGGATAGAGTCCACAGATGGACCCTCCCATTTCCTGATCCTCTGTGAATCTAATAGACAAGTTTATCTGAAAACTTTTCCCCTATATTTATTTGATTGACTCAAAAATTCCAAAACTTATTGAAATGAGCTTTAGCCCCTTGCACTAATATTGCAGGGGATTAGTTTGATCCCCAATTCGACCTCAAAAAATTGTAGAATCGCCATGGGTTTTGAACTATGACTAACACTTTCTAGGACACTCCAAAACCAGTGGCCCTAATCGCCCGATTTCAAATCCACTAGAACAAAAAACAATCTCCTAAAAATAAATCAATTTCTCCAATCCTAGATCTGAAAACGGTATCTGAGTGACACCAAATTATGGATCTATAAACCGTAACCATAGATCTAAAAAATTTGAACTCTAAAACGAAAACTAAAACGGAATTGAAACAGATCTATCCACTCCTCTCTTATTGAAACAGATTTATCCACTCCTCTCTCATTCATAAACTAAATAGATCAAAACCAAATTAAACACACAAACAGATGCAAAATTGATAAGGGAGTAGACTGAAAAAAATTTGTTGTTACGAGAAACCAAGAGACTGAAAAAGTAGACAGATAGGAGATAAGGGAGGAGAGAGGGCAGCGAGAAGTCAAACCTGTGAAAGATGACTCAGAGCCTCATCTTTCACGGTTGGTGGCACTTAAAAATTCCATCTAATGAGATCATGGCAAGCCAGCGATCAGATGATTAGTTTCACAGTTTTTACAACAGACCACATTTGATGGTAATCGGGGTCATAACTTTTGATCCCGGTTTCGGAAAGGGACACAAGGAGGGCTTGTTAGAAAGTTCTTTGTGTGCCCTTTAAATTCTACTAAGGTACCCTATATTAAAAATGTCTAAATCAGGGAGAAAATGTAGCCCTCTGATCAGAGGTCGGATCTATTGGCTACATACACTGTGCACTGCCAAACAGATTTGCACAGTAAAGCTCCCGATTTTTTGCAAGTCAACCTAAGTCAAACTAAAGACTGAAATTTCACTTAAAACTTGTGCAGTGCATTGATAAAGTTATTCGTTCAGAATTTTTACAGAAATTTTGTGGGTCTTTTTGGACATAAACTGACAGCCCTAAGCTAGGTCAATTTTCTGTGCACTAAACCTGGCCGATTTGCACAGTTCCACTTCAGAATTTATGCAAGTCAAACTATGAAAGATCAATGGCTGACATTTTACTGGGGGACATTATACTCATATGGGCATGCCTCATAATTTTTTTCAGAATTTTAAAAAGTCATTTTGATGGTCAAACCGTGACCGTAATCTAGCCAATTTTCAGATTTTGTATTCTTCAAAACAGTGACTAACTAGTATCAAAACTATGGTCATGCATCTAACACTATACGATTTTGGCCAATTAATGCATCAAAATTACAACAAGTATATCATCATTTCAAATCATAAATCATATATCTGAAGAATCAAATCATCTTAAACTAGCATGCATAGCCTAGTTTTCATCAAAATTCAAATTCTAGCAATCTAGCATTTCATCATTGATTCTATGATTAAATCAAATTTATCAATCATACCATAATATTTTCATACAATTATCTCACACCTTGTAAATCCATCAAATGGATGGCTGTGATGCATGCATGTTCACCAATGTGGCCCATGCACTATATAGATCCGATTTCTAGCAATCTATGGGATTGTTCATCATCAATCCATCACCATGATCAAACCCCATTGGTGAGTGTTGTAAGATGGTCATGCATGGTCACTAGGAGTCCATGCATGGCCTTCAAATACTTCAACAAGTGTGATCAAGTGCAGATCTTTAAATCAAATTCATAACTACAAGTCATAGATTCTAAATTTCAAAATGAAACATTAAAAGTGCTAAGTTAGCACTTTACCTTAGCTCAAGCTTCCAAGTGCTTACTTGAACAACCCGACAGTCTTTGGATGTTATTGAAACCTACATAAAAAATCTCTCATGTCATTTCTCACATCATTACTTGAACAACCCACAAGTCTTTATTGTCCATGTCTCAAGTAGATAAAAATATAAATATATATAATTTTCTTTGTTTAAATGTTTACTTCTCTTTTGTTAGCACCCATACATAAGCTAAATAAAGGTCAAATAATACTAGCTGGAGAGTATAACCATATGCTCAGTTTCCAGCTTATTATAATTATCCTAATTTTATAGTATACTGGGTGGTCAGTATAATTTTTTACTATTAATTTAACTTTGTAGTGCATTTTCAAAATTTTACTACAGTTGCTTCATAAAGAAAAATAATGCTAATAGTACAAGAGTGTAAGATAGATCATATATCAATCATTGAACACCATCACTCAATTGGCACTTCAAAGACCATCGATTCATTAAGTAGTTTGATGCCTTAGTCTAATAAATCAACTAGGCCTATGAGACTCGGATTGAGTAATATTCTAAGATCACCAAGCTCAATACAGTGAGCAGCCACACCAAAAAAAGATAAAAAACTAGTCAACGGACCATTAAAAACCTGCATCTTTCAACTCATAATCTCTTCAAACACAGCAGCCATTGTGATTGAACGAATTTACAGTGAGTCAGGGATAAATAATTGCTAAACTCGATTGACTCAAGGATATGAAAAGAAGGCAGTCCACTACTCTAGTATTGTGACAACCCAGATTTTGGCACCCCGAAACCCGTGCCATCAGCACGATCCTCCAGACCGTGCCCCAAAGCTTAGCACGGAACATTGGTATAACAAGCACAATTAAATAAATAAAGCGATTAATCTCATTTAAAGCGGAAGAAGTTAATATGCCCAACTGGCATATTCAAAAGATGGTTCTACCTTTATGCCATTGCATGAATAGAGAACTGACTCGAACCATCGGTGATAATCGGATCACCCCAGATGGTTCGCCAAAAGAATAATCTATTTTAATTATATTGTTTCAAAATAAAGGCTTGACATACCAAGCCGCACTAAACTGCTCTCAAAACTGACTCTCTCTATCAAAGTGCTCAGCAGAGTCACCTAGAAGAAGCCCTCGGGTGGAGGCACTAACTCGTCTCCTGGTGCGTAATTCGAGTCACTCGGATCTACACCCCCCGAAGCCTCAGTTGCTGCTATCAAAGGGCCTGCGACGTATAGTCAAAAAGGGTGAGCTACATCCTAGCTCAATAGGGAACAACACAATGAACATATAAATCAAAACTCACATATATTCCATGGTATTCAAAGCATGATGAATCTATGCATTTGCTAGAAAAACCAATTAAAAACAGATGATTTACACTCAATTTACTGGTATGTTGCATGTATTACATTACTGTTGATTTAATCATGAATGACACTGAACAAGCTTAAAGCAAAACTTAAATCTTCAACTTAAGTAATCGCCGAGCAATATAGCATCGAGCCCCGATGAGATACCCTTCATCGTCATCTAATTAGATAGTTATAAAAATGTATTCCCTGGGAATACGACCCAAGCCCCTTTCTCACTAGGCGGCGGGGTTAAATATCACACAACATCCCTGGGATGTCCTTACGGTCACAGATAAACCTCTGTGCTGGTGTACGGATTCGTCACCGTACCGGTCACGGATATCCTGCCGCGTCAGTCGTGGGTATCTTGCCATGTCGGTGGGGTATCCTCCAAACCTCAAATAACAAAAATATCATGTGCATTACATATAGTTGTTTATCATGTAAGTGTGCTATCTTATATCAGTTAGGCCTCAACAATACTTATTCAATCCTATGTATACATCCCTGGGATGTATACATATCCGCATCACACCTGATGCCTTTATTACTTCCTCATCCCCTGGGGATGTCTCAATCTCATTTGATTACTTGTTTTTAGTTACTTGCATCACACAGATGCCCATATCACATTTTTGGTGTCACACACGCACCCATTTTCACAAAGCTTTTCATGATTTAAAATAATTTCAATTTAATAACCATATCACTACATACATGCTCTTGAAATTAAAGTACATGTTCAAGGTGTTCCCTACCTCAATTCTCTAAAATTCTAAGCATCAAGGTCCCACGCGGCTCCTTGTGCTCATGCTCATACGTACCACCTATGGTACAACATAACACATGTAATTCATCACTAAAGATGCAACAAAGAGGGTCCAAGACCCTCCCTGAATCTCAAGGTCAAACTAAGAAGTCAAACAAAAATGTCAAATTCGATTAATTGATTCCTGAAATCGATTAATCGAAATGCAATTCGATTAATCGAAACCCAAACCGATTAATCGATTCTCAAAATCGATTAATCGAAATTCAAATTCGATTAATCGATTCCAAATCGATTATTCGAGATATCCAACATAAGGCAGTCGATTCTTAAATCGAGTGATCGAATTCCTAAAATCGATTAATCGATCCTAAATCGATTAATCGAAAACCAAAATCGATTAATCGAAATCCAAATTTGATTAATCGATTTCCCCAGACTTCATTTCCTCAGTGGCTGGAGCTTCCCAGTCGATTAGTTGATTTCCAAATCGACTAATCGAAATCCAAATAGATTAATCAAAATTCATTTCCATTAATCGAAATCGGGCTTCCATGACTTTTTAACTTCTCACACCAAATCGATTAATCGAGAACAGATTTCGATTAATCGATTTGGTCAGATTCAGCCCCCTCTTCGGGTTGTTCTTCCAAATCCTTCTCAAACAATTTTCTTTCTTTTTCTAGGCCTTTATCCTATGATTCCAAGTATTCTTGACTATAATTAAACTCCTACAATCCATGCATTTAATTCAACAAAATTTACCTCAATCAAATCCCAATTTGATTGGATCTCAAGGTTGGAATGGCTAGTGTTCCAGCTTTAGCTCCAAAGGATCCTTCGCGTTGAATTCGGCTTTAAATACTCGAATCCCTCCCCCTTGGCTTGCATTCATTCCTTGCACAACAACCCCTCTTTACTTCTCTCCTTTTCTCTCTCTTCTTAACTCTTTCAACAACCAAACAAAACTAAATTAGGGTTCTTTAAACCCTTATATCCCTACTCTCTTTGTGTTGAGCACATACACCTAGACAGGTGTATGTGACTCCAGATCTTCCCTACACTCCACATACTTGCATAAATTTCTCATCACATTCGTTCATCACTCCTCGAGTCAACTAGTGGACTCCTATTTAGTCAAACCTATGACCAATCGGGCACGGATCCCAAGGTCATCGTTTAACGCGATTTTTTGAGTTATTACATCCTCCCCACCTTGGGAATTTTCGTCCCCGAAAATAATCCAAGGTGTTTGGTTTGGGTAATCCCCCACACTCTGGGAGTCTTGTCCCACACACACACAGACGACAAACACATTACACCATAGCAGAAAAGTAATTAACATAAGTACACAAAGTTGTTTTGTATTTCATTATAACTTTTCAAAAATTACATCGTTGATCATTTACAGTGGTTAAATGTACAATCAAAAGTAGAGATCCGGGCTGGTGGTGCTCAGGTGTCTCTGTAGGCTGCTCCGGCTGCTGCGACGCCGAGCCAGATGCGGCGGCAGTAGATGTAGTCGGATAGAAGACTGGACCCCTATGGAAGGCGGTCCGTCCTGCGGTCCACGCCTCCTCCTGCGCGAGGCGCTGCTGGTAATCTAGTGGGTAGATGTATCGCATGGTGTGGTACATCAGGAAGTCCATCCGTCTGTTCATCCTCTCGTTGTTGGCCTCCAACCTGGCCAACACGTCCTCGATGGTGGGAGCCTGGCGAGCTGCTCGCCGGCGGTAGGAAGAAGTAGGTGTAGCTGTCGCGGATTGGGCGGGTGGCGTAGGTGAAGCGATGGTATGGGAGGGCGCCCCCTCTACTGGTGGATCAACCGGGTGTGCCCCACCCACGGGTGGGTCCTGATGTGGTGGTGGGGGTGGCGGTGGTGCTACTGCTGGTACTGGACCCGGAGCCGGTAAGGTCCTCTTCAACAAGTTGTAGCTACGGCTCCATGAAGACTTTGAAAACGTCTTCACTCGGTCCATCGCCCGCACCTCATGGGGCGATACTGCATACTCGGGAGTGTTGGAGTAACACTCCAACATGCTCGAGATGAGCCGAGCGTATGACATCTTCTCCTTGGGCCTCAAGTTTCCCTTCATCAACTTACCCTTTATATATTTCATCCCCTCGAGGACGGGCATCGTCGCGTCAAACCACCGGCCATAGAAGGCCTCATAAAGTACCTGTTGCACTTTCTCTACGCGCTTTCTGTCGTGGCGTAGGGGGTATAGGTTGCACTTGATTATTGAATCTAGCATCCACATATAGTGGGGAAGGTCGACCCTCTTAATGGAGGATCCCGATCCCTTTTTCCCGTTGGTCATGGGGGTCATGATCTCCTCAAATTTGGCCTCTTCCTCGAAGGGTGGAAAGAGGGTGGTCTCTGGTGTGAAATCGAGGTAACACTCGAGCACCTCGTGTACATGGCGACGGGTGATCGTGTACTCCCGACCTTCAATCTTGGTCACAATGATATCGTCAGTAGGGCCGTCCGTTAGCCCTTGGTAAAACAATCTAACCAATCTAGGGTAGTAGGAACCCCGGATTGGTTTCAAAATATTACCGAGACCGGCATTGATAAGGTAGTTACGAGCCCATTGGGTCTCGCCCGGCACATCGGGATTGGTAAATAGGGTTGGGTCGATGATGTACTCGACCACAAAGGTTTTAGCCTCCCACCACTCATTGGGTTGAAGCACATTGGTGGGTGGTGGCGGCATGGGTGCGGATTCGCGTGAAGACTCGCGCGAAGACGCGCTCGTCGAACCGGAAGTGGTCTCTGATGCCGACGGTGATGGAGTCCTCACCAGTGATGGGGTAGGTGGTGGCGGTGTGGCGTTCTTACGCCGGACTGGGAGTTTAGAGGTTGCCTTCTTCGAAGACAACCGAGTTTTGGGCGGCATTGTCGGTGAAAATAGCTCAAACTAGGGTATTTATATCCCAAATTGAAAGAAAAGGCACGAATCTAGGGTTTACCTTAGGTTTCGATGCAAAAATAGGCGATCTCGGTCCGAAATCGACGAAGAATGGCCAAAACCCTAGCTCGGATGGATGGTCGGAGAAGAAGGAGAAATGGCGCCCAAGCTTCAAATTTTCAAATGGGCACCAAAAACCCCAATTACATATATATAGACTCGCTTCGATTAATCGAAATCCAATTTCGATTAATCGAGCTTCAAAAATTAGGTTAAGCCGCGCGAAATCGATTAATCGAAACCATTTCGATTAATCGAAATCGTATCCATTGAAATTTTCAAGTTTAGAGCTCACAGGTGTGAGCCATTCGATTAATCGAAATTTATTTCGATTAATCGAAATTACAAAATTGATTAATCGAGAATCACTTCGATTAATCGAAATCGTGCAGTCCTTCAATATTTTTCAAAAATCTTTAAGTAATTCGATTAATCGAACTTCTAGTTCGATTAGTCGAAATTCTAAATCGATTAATTGAACTTCACTTCGATTAATCGAAATCGTATTTTATACTTCAAAATTTTCTAAATTCCTTAAGTTACTTGATTAATCGAACTTCCAGTTCGATTAATCGAAATTCCAAATCGATTAATCGAATTGTTCTTCGATTAATCGAAATCATCTAACTTCTTCAAATTCTCCAAAATCTCTTAAGTCATTCGATTAATCGATATTTCCAGATCAACTAATCGAAATCCAAAATTGATTAATCGAAACCCATATCGATTAATCGAAATTTCCCTTCTGTCTTTTCCTGAATCCTCCTCAAATTTCTAGTCACTGGCATATGCCAGTCGACTAATCGAACAAAATCGATTAATTGGTTTTGATCAAATTCGTTAGATTTCCAAAATTTTCTGTCTATTTGATTCCTCTGGGTAATTTATGATACCAACTGATCCTTGGTTCTACAAAACACATCATCATAGTCAGGTATGCATAAAAAATGTTTCTAGTTCATACTTTGATCAAAATCTACATTGGATTACAAGTGTTGTTAAAATCCACAAACATGCTTGTGGGGGTACAATTTGACTCTCAAGCCGTCGGAAACAAGTCCGGGTATTGTTCTTTCACATCGGCCTCTCGTTCCCATGTAGCTTCCTCGGCCGGATGATGCTTCCATCGAACAAATACTAAAGGAATCACTTTTGTTCGCAACACTTGTTCTTTTCGATCCAAAATCTCCACTGGCTCTTCGATCATGGTCATGTCCTCATGCATCTCAAAAGCTTGACCGCTCAACACGTGGTCAGGGTCGTTAAGGTACTTTCTGAGCATAAATACGTGGAAGACATTGTGTACGGGATCGAATAACGGTGGCAATTCAATGCGGTAAGGAACTTCCCCTACTCGACCCAAAACTTCAAACAGTCCAAGATAGCGGGGACTTAGCTTCCCTCTCTTTCCAAATCTCATGACTCCCTTCATAGATGACACTTTCACAAACACAAGTTCACCCACCTTGAAGTCTACACTTGTCTGCTTGATATCGGCGTAGCTCTTCTGTCTACTCTGAGCCGCTTTGAGTTTTGCCCTTATTATTCGAATATAGGTGGCATTATCTTCAAGTATTTCGGGTCCCAAAACAAATTTCTCACCCGTTTCTTCCCAATTGATGGGCGATCTATATCGCCGTCCGTAAAGTGCTTCATATGGTGTCATCCCAATGCTCGTCTGAAAGCTGTTGCTATATGCAAACTCAATCAAGGGTAGGTGTTGATCCCATGATCCTTGTAACTCTAACATACATGCCCTAAGCATGTCCTCAATGATCTGATTGACCCTCTCAGTCTGTCCGTCAATTTGGGTATGGAATGCCGTGCTGAAATCTAGTCGCGTTCCCATTCCTTCTTGAAATTTCTTCCAAAATTTTGATGTATACATTGGGTCACGGTCTGAAACAATGCTACTCGGAATCCCATGCAAACGGACAATCTCTTTCATATAGAGCTCTGCCAGTCGTCCCGCCGTGTACATCATGTTGTAAGGTAAGAAGTGTGCTGACTTAGTCAATTGATCGACCACTACCCAAATGGCATTGTACTTCTTTACAGTACGCGGTAGTCCAACTATGAAATCCATAGAAATCGATTCCCATTTCCATTCCGGTATAGGTAGAGGCTGTAACAAGCCTGCGGGATGTCTATGATCGATCTTCACTTGCTGACACGTCAAACATCGCGATACGTACTCTGCCACATCTCGTTTCAAGCGCCTCCACCAATAGTTCTTTTTCAGATCTTGATACATCTTTGTGCTTCCCGGGTGGATAGCATAGCTTGATTTGTGAGATTCATCAAGAATTGTTCGTCGTAGATCGGTGTTATCCGGAATACAGAGGCGACCCTTGAACAATAAGGAACCATCCTCCTTGATCGAAAACTCAGATGTAATGCCTTCAGTTACATCTTGACGAATCTTAGTTAGCGCCGGGTCTTTCATCTGTAGTTCATGGATATGCTCAAATATCATCGGTCTCATTGAGATATTAGCAAAAAAGACTCATGTGGCTTGTGACTCAATGTTTGCATCATATAGTGCTAGATCTTCCAACAACTTCCATCGATGCATACCCAAAATTAGACTAGCTAACTGAGCTGAACTTTTCCGACTCAAGGCGTCAGCTACTACATTGGCCTTGCCTGGATGGTATTGTATAGAACAGCCATAGTCCTTAAGAAACTCCATCCATCTGCGCAGCCTCATATTTAGTTCTTTCTGTGTAAACAGATATCTAAGGCTCTTATGATCGGTGAAAATTTCGAAAGTCTCACCGTACAAGTAATGTCTCCAAATCTTGAGCGCGAAAATGACAGCTGCTAATTCCAGGTCATGCGTCGGATAATTCTTCTCATGCTCTTTCAACTGTATAGACCCATACGCTATTACCTTTTTATGCTGATTAAGCATACAGCCCAAACCAGTATACGAAGCATCGCTATATACTGCAAACCCTCCACTGCCTGAAGGTATAGCTAACACTAGAGCTGAAGTGAGTCTCTTCTTAAGTTCTTGAAAACTATTCTCGCATGCCTCACTCCGTTCAAACCTTGCATCCTTCCGTGTAAGTTTCATGAGTGGTCCTGATATCTTTGAAAAACCCTCAACGAAACGTCGGTAGTAACCCGCCAATCCAAGGAAACTACGGATATCGGTCACTATCTTTGGTTGCTCCCAATTCACTACTGCTTCGATCTTTACTGGATCTACATGACACTAAGCTTTGAGACGACATGTCCCAAAAAGCTAACTTCTTCTAACCAAAACTCACATTTGCTGAGCTTGGCATATAACTGGTGTTCACGCAGAGTCTGTAGGGCTAATCTCAAGTGTTTCTCATGCTCTTCTTCTGACTTTGAATAGATCAGGATGTCGTCAACAAACACTACGACACAAGAGTCTAGGTGTGGTTTAAACACCCTATTCATCAAATCCATGAATGACGCCGGGGCATTTGTCAACCCAAATGACATCACTAGGAACTCATAGTGTCCGTATCGAGTCCTGAATGCAGTCTTCTGAATATCCTCTGCCTTGACTCTCAACTGATGGTATCCAGATCTCAGATCAATCTTTGAGAAATACTTCGCTCCTTGCAGTTGATCAAACAAGTCATCTATCCAAGGCAGAGGGTCTCGATTCTTGATGGTAAGTTTGTTCAATTGTCGATAGTCAATGCACAGGCGTATTGACCCATCTTTCTTCTTTACAAACAAGACCGGTGCTCCCCATGGAGACACGCTCGGTCTAACAAAACCCTTGTCCATTAGCTCTTGTAGCTGCTCTTTCAATTCCTTCAACTCAGCAGGAGCCATTCTGTACGGTGCTTTAGAAACAGGCTCCGTTCCTGGTGCTAAGTCGATGGTGAATTCTATTTCTCTCTCTGGAGGTAATCCAGGCAACTCCTCCGGAAATACATCGGCGAAGTCTCGCACAACTGCTATCTCTGAGATCACATTATTCTCCTCTTTGTGCTCCTTCAGAAATGCTAAGTATCCACTACACCCTTTTCTGATCAATCGCTCGGCCCTGACTGCCGAGATAAGTGGTAGGTGTGTCGACCTCTCTCCTCGAAATTTAAACGATCTCGTGTTGGGTCTGAAGATGACCTTATTCTTGCAATCTACCGTCGCACAGTGAGTTGATAACCAATCCATGCCAAGGATCACGTCGAATCCTTGCATGTCTAAAAGAATCAGGTTTGCCGGTAGTTCAAAGACATCTCCATCCATGACCCTCACGATCATGGAGTTGCAACCCTTCTCAGTATCAACCGCCTTCCCAATAGGAACTGTCACGGTTAACACGAAGTCTAACTCTTCTGAGTCGACTTTCATCCACTTGGTGAAGCGAGGTGTAACAAATGAGTGGGTAGACCCTGGGTCTATCAACACTCGAGCCTCGTATGTGACATCGCTTCCCTTCTTGTACAGTTGTAACGCACCTACTCATGCATACACATATATATATGGTGCTTTTATCATTATACTAGAATTTATCGCATGCAAGTTTCTTCTTATATTTTTTTTTCTAAATATAGATGCACCTTCTCTATCTAAAATTTTTAAGAATTAAAATTCTTTATTTAAAAGAAAGCTCACCTTGAATGACATCATTTGTATTCTGAGCCTCTTGAGCCGTGACTGCATAGGCTCTCCCTTGGACGATCGGTTTCCTTGCTTGTATCGGTCGTGGAATAGGTACTGAAGTCGTCTTCCCTTTGTTCATCTCAGGGCACTCTCTGATCAAGTGGCCCACCTTGCCACATCGAAAGCAACCCCGAGTGCCTACCCTACAGTCCGATGTCTTGTGAGGCTTGCCACACTTGGCACAAGCCTCACATGGCGTGGAAGAAGCTGCTCGAGAAGCCCCCTGTGTGACTGTGGCGTCGGTAGTAATAGCAGGGCTCTCGTAGCGTATCGGTCTCCCCGACGCGAGCAATGGAAATCTCTGCTGGTTGCTCTGCTGCGTCGGTCTTCCATAGCCTCCTTAAAACGGTGGTTTCTGATTATTCGGTATGAACCTCAGCTTTTTGTTCACCGGCTCAAAATTCCCTCTTCTACTTTGATCAGTGTTCCACCTTCCCTGTTGCTCCCTCTGGCGGTATTTGTTGTTATTTTCTTCTTCTACCACCAAGGCCTTACTCATGACCTCTCCATAGGTCCTCAGCTGGAATGGTGCTACTCCTCCCCTTACGTCTGATCTCAACCCTTGCTGAAACTATTTTGCTCTCATCATCTCTGTGATGACGTAATCAGGCACAAAGCGAGCGAGTCGCATAAACTCCACTCCATAATCTCTCACTGTCATCTTCCCCTAAGTAAGCTGTAGAAATTGGATTTCCATTTGGTTCCTCACCACTTCAGGGAAGTATTGTTTATTGAATTCCTCAACGAATTCATCCCAAGTCCATGGCATGTCTGGGGTCTCCTGAGCCCTAGTCCTAGAAACGGACTTCCACCAAGGCCCAGCCTCCCCGTCCAATATATAAGCTGCCCAACGGACTCTCTCGTCCTCAATACATGTGAGCACACTGAACACCTTCTCCATCTCACTCAACCAGTGCTCAGCCACTATGGGCTCTCCCTGTCCAGAAAAGCTAGGAGGTCTCATCCTCCTAAACTCAAGAAAAAGCAGAAGATGGTAGGGTGTCTGATCGGAGGTTTCCATCGGAGGTGTGTCAGAGGAGCCAAAGATGCTGCCTGTTGAGCCATAGCAGCTGCCATGGTCTCCATGGTATTCATCATCCACTGACGCTCTACTCTATCCTCATTTCTTTCTCTAACTCTTTCTTGCTCTCTCTGATCTTGATCCTGTCGATCTCGATCACGGCTCTCTTCCTCGTCTTGGCTTCCTTGGCCACCACTGCCAGAAGCCCCTCCATCTTTTATAGGTACTCTATTTGTAGGAGAGATGTGCCCATCTCCACTACGTAAACTTCTATTATGGCCGCCCCTGGGTCGGCTCCTTCCTCTAGGTAACATCACGGTCTGCACGTGAAAATAAAGTTTTCATTAGCAGAAGTCCCTATGCTCTGACAAAAGAATGATTGTCAAAGTTTCTAAAAGAAAAGGCTCTGATACCAACTGTGACAGCCCGGATTTCGGCACCCTGAAACCCGTGCCATCAGCACGATCCTCCAGACCGTGGCCCAAAGCTTAGCACGAAACATTGGTATAACAAGCACAATTAAATAAATAAAGCGATTAATCTCATTTAAAGAGAAAGAAGTTAATATGCCCAACTGGCATATTCAAAAGACGGTTCTACCTTTATACCACTGCATGAATAGAGAACCGACCCGAACCATCGGTGATAATCGGATCACCCCAGATGGTTCGCCAAAAGAATAATCTATTTTAATTATATTGTTTCAAAATAAAGGCTTGACATACCAAGCCGCACTAAACTGCTCTCAAAACTGACTCTCTCTATCAAAGTGCTCAGCAGAGTCACTTAGAAGAAGTCCTCGGGTGGAGGCTCTAACTCGTCTCCTGGTGCGTAATCCGAGTCACCCGGATCTACACCCCCCGAAGCCTCAGCTGCTGCTATCAAAGGGCCTGCGACGTATAGTCAAAAAGGGTGAGCTACATCCTAGCTCAATAGGGAACAACACAATGAACATATAAATCAAAACTCACATATATTCCATGATATTCAAAGCATGATAAATCTATGCATTTGCTAGAAAAACCAATTAAAAATAGATGATTTACACTCAATTTACTGGTATGTTGCATGTATTACATTACTGTTGATTTAATCATGAATGACACTGAACAGGCCTAAAGCAAAACTTAAATCTTCAACTTAAGTAATCCCCGAGCAATATAGCATCGAGCCCCGATGAGATACCCTTCATCGTCATCTAATTAGATAGTTGTAAAAATGTATTCCCTGGGAATACGACCCAAGCCCCTTTCTCACTAGGCGGCGGGGTTAAATATCACACAACATCGCTGGGATGTCCTTACGGTCACGGATAAGCCTCCGTGCTGGTGTACGGATTCATCGCCGTACCGGTTACGAATATCCTGGCGCGTCAGTCGTGGGTATCCCGCCACGTCGGTGGGGTATCCTCCAAACCTCAAATAACAAAAATATCATGTGCATTACATATAGTTGTTCACCGTGTAAGTGTGCTATCTTATATCAGTTAGGCCTCAACAGTACTTATTCAATCCTATGTATACATCCCTGGGATGTATACATATCCGCATCACACCTGATGCCTTTATTACTTCCTCATCCCCTGGGAATGTCTCAATCTCATTTGATTACTTGTTCTTAGTTACTTGCATCACACAGATGCCCTTATCACATTTTTGGTGCCACACACGCACCCATTTTCATAAAGCTTTTCATGATTTAAAAAAATTTCAATTTAATAGCCATATCACTACATACATGCTCTTGAAATTAAAGTACATGTTCAAGGTGTTCCCTACCTCAATTCTCTGAAATTCCTAGCATCAAGGTCCCACGCGGCTCCTTGTGCTCATGCTCATACGTACCACCTATGGTACAACATAACATACGTAATTCATCACTAAAGATGCAACAAAGAGGGTCCAAGACCCCCCCTGAATCTCAAGGTCAAACTAAGAAGTCAAACAAAAATGTCAAAGTCGATTAATCGATTCCCAAAATCGATTAATCGAAATGCAATTCGATTAATCAAAACCCAAATCGATTAATCGATTCTCAAAATCGATTAATCGAAATTCAAATTCGATTAATCGATTCCAAATCGATTATTCAAGATATCCAACATAAGGCAGTCGATTCTGAAATCGAGTGATCGAATTTCTAAAATCGATTAATCGATCCCAAATCGATTAATCGAAAACCAAAATCAATTAATCGAAATCCAAATTCGATTAATCGATTTCCCCAGACTTCATTTCCTCAGTGGCTGGAGCTTCCCAGTCGATTAGTCGATTTCCAAATCGACTAATCGAAATCTAAATCGATTAATCGAAATTCATTTCCATTAATCGAAATCGGGCTTCCATGACTTTTTAACTTCTCAAACCAAATCGATTAATCGAGATCAGATTTCGATTAATCGATTTGGTCAGATTCAGCCCCCTCTTCGGGCTGCTCTTCCAAATCCTTCTCAAACAATTTTCTTTCTTTTTCTAGGCCTTTATCCTATGATTCCAAGTATTCTTGACTACAATTAAACTCCTACAATCCATGCATTTAATTCAACAAAATTTACCTCAATCAAATCCCAATTTGATTGGATCTCAAGGTTGGAATGGCTAGGGTTCCAGCTTTAGCTCTAAAAGATCCTTCGCGTTGAATTCGGCTTTAAATACTCGAATCCCCCCCCCCCCCTTGGCTTGCATTCAATCCTTGCACAACAACCCCTCTTTACTTCTCTCCTTCCCTCTCTCTTCTTAACTCTTTCAACAACCAAACAAAAGTAAATTAGGGTTCTTTAAACCCTTATATCCCTACTCTCTTTGTGTTGAGCACATACACCTAGATAGGTGTATGTGACTCCAAATCTTCCCTACACTCCACATTCTTGCATAAATTTCTCATCACATCCGTTCATCACTCCTCGAGTCAACTAGTGGACTCCTATTTAGTCAAACCTATGACCAGTTGGGCACAGATCCCGAGGTCACCGTTTAACGCAATTTTTTGGGTTATTACATCCTCCACACCTTGGGAATTTTTGTCCCCGAAAATAATCCAAGGTGTTTGGTTTGGGTAATCCCCCACACTCTGGGAGTCTTGTACCCACACACACACAAACGACAAACACATTACACCATAGCAGAAAAGTAATTAACATAAGTACACAAAGTTGTTTTGTATTTCATTATAACTTTTCAAAAATTACATCGTTGATCATTTACAGTGGTTGAATGTACAGTCAAAAAGAAATGTCCTCGTGAAACTCACGCTGCCTCGCGTGGGAGCTGAACTCGGCAAAGCTGCTCCATCCGAGTGGCGGAGGTATGGAGACGGCTGAGCTCGGGGCTGGCTCTGTAGAGATCCGGCTGCTCGTGTGGTGTTGGTGTGTCTCAGGGCTGCTCCATTTGAACGCCGCAGCGGCGCTGAGATGATGTAGTCGGATAGAAGACTAGACCCCTATGGAAGGCGGTCCGTCCTGCGGTCCACGCCTCCTCCTGCACGAGGCGCTACTGGTAATCTAGTGGGTAGATGTACCGCATGTTGTGATACATCAAGAAGTCCATCCATCTGTTCATCCTCTCGTTGTTGGCCTCCATCCTGGCCAACACGTCCTCGATGGTGGGAGCCTGGCGAGCTGCTCGCCGGCGGTAGGAAGAAGTAGGTGTAGCTGTCGCAGACTGGGCGGGCGGCGTAGGTGAAGCGGTGGTATGGGAGGGCGCCCCCTCTACTGGTGGATCAACCGGGTGTGCCCCACCCACGGGTGGGTCTTGATGTGGTGGTGGGGGTGGCAGTGGTGCTACTGCTGCTGGTACTGGACCCGGAGCCGGTAAGATTCTCTTCAACAAGTTGTAGCTACGGCTCCATGAAGACTTCGAAAACGTCTTCACTCGGTCCATCGCTCGCACCTCATGGGGCGATACTGCATACTCGGGAGCGTTGGAGTAACACTCCAACATGCTCGAGATGAGCCGAGTGTATGGCATCTTCTCCTTGGGCCTCAAGTTGCCCTTCATCAACTTGCCCTTTACATATTACATCCCCTCGAGGACGAGCATCATCGCATCAAACCACCGGCCACAGAAGGCCGTATAAAGTGCCTGTTGCACTTTCTCTACGCGCTCTGTGTCGTGGTGTAGGGGGTATAGGTTGCACTTGATGATTGAATCAAGCATCCATATATAGTGGGGAAGGTTGACCCTCTTAATGGAGGATCCCGACCCCCTTTTCCCGTTGGTCATGCGGGTCATGATCTCCTCAAATTTGGCCTTTTCCTCGAAGGGTGGAAAGAGGGTGGTCTCTGGTGTGAAATCGAGGTAACACTCGAGCACCTCGTGTACATGGCGACGGGTGATCGTGTACTCCCTACCCTCAATCTTGGTCAAAATGATATCGTCGGTAGGGCCGTCCGTTAGCCCTTGGTAAAACAATCTAACCAATCTAGGGTAGTAGGAACCCCGGATTGGTTTCAAAATATTGCCGAGACCGACATTGATAAGGTAGTTACGAGCCCATTGCGTCTCGCCCGACACATTGGGATTGATAAATAGGGTTGGGTCGATGATGTACTCGACCTCGAAGGTTTTAGCCTCCCACCACTCATTGGGTTGAAGCACATTGGTGGGTGGTGGCGACATGGGTGTGGATTCGCGTGAAGACTCGCGCGAAGACGCGCTCGTCGAACCGGAAGTGGTCTCCGATGCCGACGGTGATGGAGTCCTCACCGGTGATGGGGTAGGTGGTGGCGGTGTGGCGTTCTTACGCTGGACCGGGAGTTTAGAGGTTGCCTTCTTCGAAGACAACCGAGTTTTGGGCGGCATTATCGGTGAAAATAGCTCAAACTAGGGTATTTATAGCCCAAATTGAAAGAAAAGGCACGAATCTAGGGTTTACCTTAGGTTTCGATGCGAAAATAGGCGATCTCGGTCCGAAATCGACGAAGAATGGCCAAAACCCTAGCTCGGATGAATGGTCGGAGAAGAAGGAGAAATGGCGCCCAAGCTTCAAATTTTCGAATGGGCACCAAAAACCCCAATTACATATATATAGACTCGCTTCGATTAATCGAAATCCAATTTCGATTAATCGAGCTTCAAAAATTAGGTTAAGTCGTGCGAAATCGAGTAATTGCGTTTATTAATGATATTCGATACAAAATCATTGATTCCTGATTCCCTAACGTAGCAATCTTTTTTGTTAATAAAAAAATTTAAATTAGTTGAGGGGCAAAAGGCCAACCTGTTGAAGAAGACAACCCACATACATTTTTCCCAACCTAGGGTTTTGGAGAAGACCTACGATTTTGGTGATCGGAAGACGACCCCCTGTCTTGTTTGTGAGATGGCGAGATCCACAGCGATTTGTTAATGACCTCTGGCGACCCAACAAACATAACTAGAAGAAGCTCGGAACGAAAAGGGAGAACGTTATTTTTGGAAATAAATCAACTCAGCTGCTTGGAGGAGATGAACGGTGCCAACGAACGGCGGAGAACGCTGCTTTTGTGAGATGCCGAAATCCGCAAAGCGGGGATTTGTTAATGACCTCTGGCGACCCAACGAATGTAGCGAGATGGAAACTGGCGAACTAGCTCGGAGGAGACGACCGGAGGAGAACCCCCTTTTAGGAAAAAACAAACGAAGAGGGAGGAGGGGACTTTCAGCTCTATTTCACTATGTAGGGGCTATTTGGTAAAATCCTTACATAAGAGATTTGCACCGTGCATCGACGCGGCCCATTTTGAAGCTATAGGGGCGCTAACTTGTAATAAATAAAAAAGCACACTGAAATCATATTAAAAATCCGAAAGGGCCACTATTTAATACTTTTCTCATAAATAAATTTGCGAAGTTACAAAGAGCTTTGAGCTAATTAGAAACGAGTGGAAAAATAAGATTCGCAAAATCGACCCCAAACAGATGCGCACTTTGTGTAGGCATGCATAGATCAAGTTAGACCTAAAGCCATTTCAACTGGAGCACCATCCACAGTGCACTCGCCAAAACATCTAATCCCAACTCTGAAAACATCTAATCCCAACTCTAAAAACGGAAAAAGAAAGAATATTCTATATTCAAGAACAGTTCGTTAGGCGCCAAATAAATGTATAAAAACAGAGTTAGCTTATTTCCTTCGTTCCGCCTCAAGAAACCAATTGAGTTCTTTCATCATCTCAAAATCTCAGATCAATAGCTACTTTCAGCCTGAAAGTTTCAGGTAATCTAAATTGATCTCTAATTTCGTTTGTCAATCTGCATCTCTAATGTCGTTGTCTTCTCAATTTCTTCTTTTTTATTACATTTTTCTTTCTAAATTACATTTTAGTAGAATTTTGAAGCTCCTAATCCCCCCATCTCTAATTTCAAAGCTCGTAATATTGTGATAGAGTTCTCTGCAAATAAATATATAAATATATAATTTGCTTATTTCCTTCGCATTCAAATCCAATATTCTATTTCCGCCTCAAGAAACCAATCTAGTTCTTTCAGCATCTGAAAATCTCAGATCCATAGCTACTTTCAGCCTGAAAGTTTCAGGTAATCTAAATTGATCTCTAATTTCGTTTTCTTCTCAATTTCTTCTTTTGTATTAATATATGATATTTTTCTTTCAAAATTGCCTTTTAGTAGAATTTCGAAGCTCTCGTAATCTCCATCTCTAATTTCAAAGCTCGTAATATTGTGAGAGAGTTCTCTGCCTTACGTTTAATCAAGATTTCGAATGTTTTTTACTATAATTTTTGTTCTATCAAGATTTCTAATCCGTCTTTGTGTTCTGTTCTATGAAGATTTTGAATAGTTTTCTCTCAATATATTTTCCTTCTATGATAGTTCTAGAAACTGATCTCTGTTTTTTCTTTCATTAGAATTTTGAAGCTAGGAGTTCCCCAAAACAACCGTCTCCTTACATACAGGTAATCTCTCTGTGCTGCGTTTGATCTGTGCTGCGTTTTATTAGATTCTGTTTAATAAATTTTCATATATTTTTTCTTAGATTTCACATATTTTCCTTTTACGATAGTTCTTGGAGTTTCGGTTTTATATAGATTTCGGATATTCTTCATAGTATCCAAAGCCGATTCAGATGACAGAGGTCGTTTGTCATCCCAATCCTTCACATATGACAACTTGCGATCATGTCCCATATATCAGACGGTTCGATGTTTATTACGGTGGCATGGATCCCAAAGTGACCATCATCATGGCCTACTATGGTTCACTATGACCACAGATGTGTGCCAGGTTTAATAAATATCTGACCCTTTGATATGTGTGTCAAGATCTTAAGATGTAACTACATAAGATTTGGACAAACAACCACCTCTATTAATTCAAGGCAGTCAACAATGTGAGTGGTGGAACTGTTCGTTGCATAGCAAAAAGTTTTGGTTGCAAAAATGTGTATTCCGATTACGCGGTATGATGCCGGACTGAATCATAGTTGTATAAATGTCCATTCTAAACTCAATTTTCTTATTTTGAGAAAAAAAAATGATCATATGCCATCCATATATCAATGAAGTAATTATAAATCATTTAGAAATTTAGATGGTTAGTTCAGAAACTAATTAAAAGTAAGTTACATGACTTGACTCTGATGACCCATTCAGAAAATGAACTGGTGAACTGGTTCAATCCTATCCATAGACAAAGTATAAACTTAATCTCAAGGAGTTAGGCGAGCTGGCCAGGTACCTGCTTCCAAAAGTAGGAGATCTAAGTTCGAATCCCCTCCCCCCTTGAGGCTACTCTAGGGATTTATATCATATGCTGACCCGATATGTACCAATTTGGAAGTGCGTATGTGCCCCTCGGTTTAGGGGGGTGCTCTAAGAGGCTTGGATAACCATGTTATCAAAAGAAAAAAAAAAAAAAACGAAAGTATAAACTCATCAAACTAACAACCCTGTGATGGCAAAATCCATAATAGTAAAGCAAAGAAAAAAATTTAAACATATTAAACCCACCAAATAAAGCAAAGAAACAAAATTTAAACATATTAAACCCATCAAATAGGCACCTAAATATGACTATGATAAATAAATTTTTTAAAGTCATCAACTTAGGCACTTGAGATGATTATGATATAGCCATGATGGACTCCTCAAATTGGAGAAGCGTATGGGCCCTGCTAACTTAAACTTTTCACAAATTCAAACTGCTTTTGAAAAACTTAAACAAATTTTTGTGTTGTGTGCTGTAAACTACAAACTGCCAAAACCTGAAATCAGTCATTGTGGTCCTAGGAAATGCAAAATGACCTCAGCCCTCAATATAATCTGTCACAAAATTCTCCGAATTAATTTAAACTTTACAAAAATTCTCCGAATACATGGTCTGCTGAACTTTTTACTAAATATTTTCTTGATCCGTCCATTCTCCGAATTTTTCTTGATTTTTTAATCAAATTTAACGAATTTGCCAATTTTTTTTGAAAATTTTATCATTGTTGTTGAGATTGTGCCTTGAATTCTGTTGACGATACTTATCATCAGGTTGGGAGTATTTTCTTCATATTCTATATTAGGCGATTATACTTTGTATTAGATATAAACTCTAATTATAGATTAGAGTTATATTGAAGGAAACTCGATTTTATGTCTAAAAATCAAGTTCAATCATTTAAAGGTCTTAATGTCCACGTGCATTTTGCACGTGCCGTTTTACTAGTACCATTAAAAGCTTCTATGATTAGTTTTTAGGGTATTTCAGTAATTTAAGTTCCATGTGGCATCAAAACAATGATGCGGAAGCCACGTGGAGCTCCACGTGGGACCTTGGAGGATGGTCATCGTCCTCCATTGGAGGACGGAACCCTTTTCCTTATATAATTAATGGATGAATTATTATAGTAGCAGCAGAAAATATGTCAATGCATAACACTGCTCGAGCCTGCATGAAGAGTCCAACACTGACTGTAATTCTTGGAGGGGGCCAGTCTATCTACAATCACTGAAAGAAACCATACAATCTTCAATAAAAGTTCACAAACAAAATCTGCTTACAAATTCAAACACATGGTCTTGTAGCATATACAACTTGAGTCAACAAAGTGTACCTCTTTCCTTTCTTTTGAAACTGAAATGTAGCTCAAGCATGCAGTACATTGTTTCCACTCAACCTTTGGGCAGCTTGATACCAAAAGTAAATATAATAAAGCTGGAGATCGGAAGAATGCACGAAGAACTTTTGCGATGAGTACCCCGTGGTTTAGAGATGCAGCAGACATATATGTTGTTTCCATTACACCTGGCTCTGTACAAAAAGTAGAAAATGAATGAAAAATCAGAAGAAGAAAAGGGCTGGAAGCAACTAAAAACTAAAAGGCACTTTACCTAGGCACCCCTTGGCTAAGAGGAGAGACGAGCTGAAAAAAAGCAGAATCTGAGAGGTCCTACATTTTCTCTTAACGCCTTTCATTTCCATCATATTCGCAACTAAACAGGGTCCGGATTTGAGATGGCCGATCACAGAAAAAAATTTGCAGGTCTAAGGGCTAGTGTAAACCTTCCTTAGTTGAGAAGAGGTATGGGTTATAGGAAAAACACGAGAATAAAATAAACACAAGGAAAGAGAGAAGTTTCAAACACATTATCAAACTTTCATATAACTCAGGCCAAGCCTGACTATACTGTTTACTTTAATGGACTTGTTAGTTGTTATCTTATCTATTTGAGAAGAAGATGACTTCAAGTAATTTTTTATGTCTACTTTATGTCAGTGTTTAAGTGTCCTATTTCAGTGATTGAGAAATTGGAATTGCTTGACAAGCGCTTAACTAAGGAAGGTAGAGGAGATAAAGAAAAGTTTGGGAGTTCTGTGAGGCATTCAGCTGCGTAGGAACACGAGAGTTGAGGAAGCAGATTTGCTGGTTGAGCTCCTTGCTTTCCTTAATGTGTGACACGGAAGGGGTGGACCATAGAGGGTGGGAGCTTAATGAATCTCAGAGATTTAAGATAATTTTTTTCTCCTAGGACCTTACTAGTAGGGCTCCTTTGGTGCATGACTCGTCGCTCATTTGGAGGGTGGGGCCCCATACCGGATTGCTTTCTTCGGTTGGACGATTGGTTAAGGGTAGTATTCTTATTGTTGACAACCTAGATAGGAGAGACATGAATTTTCGGAACGTATGCCCGATGTGTTCCTAACACAGATTCTAAAAATTTTCTAATTTAAACCCCGAAAACAGAGTTCTACTTCCAAGAGTTCTCTAAAAATAGAGTTCTACATCAGTTGTAGGCTGGTGGGTTTTTTGCTGATTTGATAAGCGGAGAGGTATTTGAGATGGGTTTTTTACTGATTTGATAAGCGGAGACGTATTAGGCTGGTGGGTTTCTCCAATATCAGTTTCTTTATGTAGTTGTTCTTGTATCGTGTAAATGGATTAGTTACAAATAAACTTCAACTCTAATTCACTTAGATGGTGTGTGGTGCTTAGCACCGATAAAGAAGATAGCTTACCTAGCACAGTGTTATGTAATCTTGACCGTCCATTCAACAGACGATTCTTAGATGTACCAGATACGTAGTTGACCATCTATTTCATTGTTTTAATATTTTATAATATCAATGTTGTTCTCGTATAAGAACAAAACTTGATCTTGTCCTTCTAAACTTCCTATGCAAGAAAACAATTTCTATCGCGTTTACAATTGCCTTTCCATTCTTATAGTTTGGTTTCCATGTTTAGATTGAGCTTTTATATGATAGTACAACCTCTTAACTTTTATCAGAACCAGTGAATCTAGACCACCCATCAGATCGATGTGCCACCTCTGGGATAGACGCATTTCCTCATTTCTCTTACTAGTATGTCATAAAAAGTATAACCAATCACTGACTAAGATTGGAGAGGCCACCATCTTTAATGATCCTACAAATCACACTGTAAAAAGTAGTATGGATTCTCTATTTCCAATATTAACTTAGTTAAGCAACTTCCTCCTCCCCTCAAATTGAAGCAAATTTCAACAGAAGGTGCCATTCTTTATACCTCTGAAATTGTAACCTTACCCATATTAACTTAGTTTACCGCTTTGAATCATAGATCATGGACGTACCTGCAGCTGGCAGTCAATGTTTTATTCCACGTGGCACACATACCTAAAAATTGAGCCTAAAATCACATTTAAGCATGATGGGTGCCGCAAAATTGATCGTCTGATAGTACGCCCATGATCTCAAGATCGATTGTCTAGAAAATTAGAACGAAAACTATCTTCAATGACTAATTCAGAGTAGTTGATGCATTTCGGCTAGAGGAGATGGGGTACTGAGGTTAGAATTTCATACGGTCTAAATAATGGTACCCTTTCAATAAAGGGTAGCTTTAATAGCACCCACGGAATCTTTCAAGGCACCTACTCCCAAAATCATTAATTGCTTTGGATCAGATGATGAAGATTGCATTTCCCTCCAATCTCCCACAAAAGGGATCTAGATCGTGGTGCACCTATCGGACGGTCAGTAAGTTTTCGATTCCACGTAGCACAACTCTCAAAAACGTGGCCCTAAAGTCACTTTTGAGCATGATGTGTGCCATGTTAGGGATATGTGTCATGTGGAATATAAAACTGTCCGTCTGCTAGGTGCATCATGATCTCAAGATCCCTTGTGTTGAAGATCAGAGTGAAACACAATTTTCTTCATCTAATCAGAATCAATCAATGTTTTGAGCGTAGGTGCCTTGGAAGATTCCGTAAGCACTATTACTGCTATCCTTCAATAAATGGCGAAGAAGAAAAAAGCGATATAACACACTACGCAAGTTGCCTGAGGGTGTGATAGTCATATGGGTCTCGGCTGGGCTTGAGCCTGTCCGAAACGGGTCAATATCCACGTGCATTTGCACGTGCCTTTTTACTAGTGTATTTAAAAATCATTATTATATATTGACCAAGCAGAACTATAGCCTATCTAGCTCGTGGTCAGCTTGATTACAAACAACCTCTCAACTCATAGCACGGCTTGGCGAGCGAAATGTTGAAGAAAATTTTTTTAATGCTTCTTTTTTTTTGCAGATATGGATACAGAAAAGAAATCTATATTTCATAAAACACCCTACTGTCGTGACTACATGAGGGGCATATGCCCGGGCCCTAGTTGTAAAGTAAGTATTAGAACAATTACTTTTAATTTTTTTAATTGATGTTTAGGGCTTGTTTGGCAACCCGATTTCTTAAAAAAACCTATGAAAATTTGAATTTTTTTACATAAAGCGAATTTCCAGCTGTTTGGGGAACTCAGTGGGTCCCACTTATATGGGAAATAGGATAAAATAACTCAAAATATTTTCAGCTAAAAATCTATTGAAACTATTTTTAGCTCATGTTGCGGGAAAAAACGAAGGCTACCTCCGTTTGCGCCCACGTCCCATACCCCTTGTAAACCGTTGATTCCTTCTAATCAAATGATAGAGGTCGTATTTCACCCTGAACTTCAACATAATAGATCTTAATATTATGATGAACCTATCAGACGATCGATTTTTTATTCCATGTGTCACATATCCCCAAAATATGGCCCTTGAATCATATGACACAAACACGCCCAAATGTGATTTTAGGGCCATTTTTGGGGGATATGTGACACTTGGAGTAGAAAACTGGGCCGTCAGATCAGTGCACCATGATCTCAAGATCTATTGCGTGGAAGATCGGGGGTGAAACACAATCTCCATCATCTAATTAATTATTTTCAACGGGTCTGGGATGAGGGCGCTTTCAGAGAATGCATGGGCGCAAACAGAGGTACCTAAAAACAAACCTACATCCTTCGGTGGTTAGATCTGACGGTTGCACAGACCTACATCTTTCGGTGGTTAGATCTGACAGTTGCACAGACCTACATCTTTCGGTGGTTAGATCTGACGGTTGCACAGACTACACCAACTGAATAAGTTTCCACCCTTAAAGACATTGACTACATTGAATCAAATGATGGAGATCATTTTTTATCCCAATCTTCCAAACAATAGAGCTTGAAATCATGGCCACCTATCAGACGGTCAAGTGCGATTCCACATGACACACATCCCCAAAAGTGACTGATCATGCTATACGATGAGAACAAAAAACGATCTCCATCGTCTTATTCAAGGCTGTCAATAGTTTTAACGGTAAGATTTATGTTGGCCTGCTTTCATGGCGTTAAAGAATAGGGTAGGTACCTCTATGGGTTTAGAGAAAGCGTCCATATCTGAAACCACTTCCAACCCCTTAAAGAATAGGGTAGGTACCTCTATAGGTTTGGGACGTGGGCGCTTTTAGAGAACGCATAGACGCGAGCAGAGGTACCCATAAACAGCGATGCCAATTAATGTAACCCAACCATCTAAGCCACTTAATTTGAAGGCCATGATCTAAAGATCATAAGTGAAAAGATTGGCACCAAGCATAATCCTTATCATATAACTCAATGCTCTCCAAAGCCATATATGATTCAACAGTTGATTCTATTGAATCATATGATAGAGATTGAGTTTTGCACCACTCTTTTGCATCGTAGATCTGTAGACCATTACCTTAATATCAGATGGTTTAGATGCAACCTCACCTCATAATTGTACCATTTATTTGCACTGTAAAATCGTAACCTCGCCCCATCTCCTCCGGCCAACATGCATTGACTGCTTTGAATTTGACAAAGGAGATTGTTTTTTATCCCAATCTTCCACATGATGCATTTTGAGATCATGGGTATATCATTAGACGATTTTTTTATTTCATGTGTCACCCATTCCAAAAAATGACTCGTGATTTGTATTTGAGCTTGATGTATGTCTCACGAGTTTAGAGTTACTTTTTGGGATGTGTACCACGCGGAATAAAAAACTAACTATCTGAGCGTATGCCCATGATCTCAAGACCCATCTTGTAAAAAGTTGGGACAATTTATTTTTTTTTCTAATTCAAAGCGATTAATACATTTTGGCCCGATGAAATGGGGTGAGGTTACAGGTTCACATGGTGTGAAGAATGGTGCCTATGGAAAATAATTTTGCACAATGTAGCCAAACAGTTGAAAAAAAATAAAATTAGGCCATTGTAAAATTTTAAAAATAAAATTTCCCATGAGTTATTTTATTTACAAGCCCATATAAAAAAAAAAAAAAAAAACTATTTCCACGAGTTTTGTCAAATAAGGCCTTATTGCATGGGTGCCCTGTGCCCTTTAAGATTTAGGGGTGGCAATGGGTCAAGTTTGGGCCTGATTCGAGCTTACCCAATCCCGGCCCAACGATTATAAACTTGACTCAAGGCCAGCCCTGAGAGCTCTTCATTTATAATTAATTTAAATAATTCAGGCATGTTTTCAGTTCAACGCCATGGGTGTACGTGACTACGGCGATCAGTGCCTATATCGACACGAGTATGGTCCATTGCCTCCTAGACCCAATTACCTTCCTCCCGCCCCATTGCCTCCTAGACCCAATTACCTTCCTCCCGCCCCACACCCATACGCAAACCCAATGCACCATCACCACCAGCCCGCTCCTGCCGCCCCTTTTCATCCGTACGCGATGCACCATCACCACCCTCCTGCCCCTCCACAACTGGGTTAGAGCCTAGAGGTGGCACCCGAGATTTGTTCCGTGGCACGTACTCTAAAAAGACACTAGGGATGTTAGAGGGCTAAAAAAAATTTGTATGAAATTTGGGAGCATTGTTACTGTCACGCTCATTTCTATTACAGCCACACGATTTAAACAAATGAAAAATCGTTGACTGCATTGAATCAATCTATTGATATCGTTTTTTGTCCCAATCTTCCACCATTAGATCTTGAGATCATATGCCTACAATCAGGCGGTCACAAGTTGATTCCTCTTGGCACACATTTAAAAAATTGAACATGAATCATTTTTTGTTGTATGCTCTAATCGTCCACTTTTTGGGATGTGCGCCACATGGAATCAAACATGTGACCGTCTAATCGTAGGACCATAATCTCAGATCTGATGTCTCCATGATTGGGATGGAGAAATATATCCATCTTTTGATTCAAAATAATCAACAATTTTTTCCATGTTAATGGTGTGATAATAAGAAAAATGGCCGGCTCAGTAACACTCCTCAATTTTTTTTTGAAATGAAATGATTTTTTTTTTTAAATTAGCAGTGTTACGTTAGGTGAGAGGGTGGAGGTTATTTTAGGTAATCGGCTTGTAGGAAAGGAAACATTGCTCTCTTAGAGAGAGAGAGATAGGGCATATAGATTTTGGAGGCCCCTCCAAATATGGAGGCCTAGGCAATGGCCTAACTTGCCAGCCCTGAGCAGATGACTGCTTTTGGATCAGACGATTGATATCGTTATTCCTCCCTATCGTTCACACAATAGATCTTGAGATTATGGGTCTACCATCACACGATCAGATTTGGATTTCATGATGCATATATTTGAAAAATAAATATAATCATGGGTATACATCACACATGATTTTTAAATCACTTTTTGCCATGCTTGCTGTATGGAATTAAAATTTGATCGTCTAATGGTAGGACCATGATGTCAAGCTCTATTTTGTTATAGACCGGGACAAAAAATTTTACGCGCAGTCAATAGTTTAAACATGTGAAAACTCGTTACTCACAATTAACATCCTAATCAACCTCTACAAAAGGGTAGTTTGGTCATTTGTTAAAAGGACAGGTACCACTTACAGTAAATACATTATAGATGTTTTGTTTATGATATATTATTTTCAGAAAGAGAGGTATTTTAATTTCGAGGATTGACCACTATAGTTTCACCTTTTCTAGTAGTGGACCTTTATTTTCACATTTTCCATAATAGACTAGCTACAAGTCGAGCCAAAATAAAAAGTCGTTAATGTCCCTCAAGATTTGTAAAAGGTGATAAAACCAAGTTTTTTGTTTTGAGCGGTTCTAAACGCCTTACCATCATTGATTGATTTGAATCCTATGATGGAGATTTTTCTTCGTCATGATCTTCCTCATGATTGATCTTCAAATCATGGGTGTACCATCAATTACGGTCTGTTTTAAACAAAAAGGAGACAAAAATGAATGTGCAACATTGACACTATCACATAGAAGCAGTGCCACTTTCATAAGGGGAGCGATATCACTTCCATAGAGGGCTGTCAGCGCTCCCATAGAGGGGTGCCAACGCTCCTAAAGCGGGGTCCCAACTATGACGAGGGCACGCAGCGTGACTACCGGAGCCCTCTGCAACAACCACTCGTATCGCTTGTGCTCCGCTTGGGACAATGGTGCTTTGAAGTTGGAGTGTCGTAGACGTGTCACCAAGCCATGAGGGCTTCGCAATAGACACTCCATAAGCTTCGGTCATGGGCTAAGAGGGTACGCGACATCTTAGTGCCTGGATGACACGCGATGTGGTGTTAGGAGGGCACACGACATCTTGGTGTCTGGAAGGCATGAGACGTGGTCTCGATGCGGTAGTGACACGGTCACATGGGGGAAGACGTGGGGCGTCACGTGCGTGTTGGTGTGGAAAATGACACTGTGTGCAACGGACTAGGGGGACCTGTGTCATGGTGGTATGTCAAAACAATACATTTGAAGTTAATTCGTTATTTACCCATAGGTGGTGTTTGAACAATCTATGTAGGAGGGGAGCTCCTACACACATGAGGCTTTGCATCACCAGATGGTGCATAGTGGTCTCTTAGGTCTGAAAGGGTGGACCTATGACGTTATTTGCGAAGCAATGCCGTGTGTCACCCAAATCGAGGTTGCCACATACGTCGAACAATGCATCGCGGTGTGTGTGGGTCTACTAAGCACGGATGCTTGTAAGCTATGTGGGACTCGGGTGAGCACATCGGCCAGAGGGTCCAAATATATGTGTGCTGGTGAGGTGCGCCACACCCGATGGTGGGCTTGGTTTAGCATGGTGGCGAGATATGTTGGAATGGGACAACATGAGGAGCTACATGCTACTGTTTTGGGCGATGAACTAGTGTTGGGCACAAGGTGAAGCTTGAGCAGGCTAAGCAAGGCACATGTTTGCCAACAGGTGTGTCATTCAGGGCACGATGCATCGATATGGTGGCCTCCAGGGACGGCAGTCATGAACGGGAGTTCCCATCCTCTAGGCAGGTAGTATCAAAGCTGATGATCGTTTGGTTTGCTTCGTTGCACGCGGCTTCAAGGCGCTGCATGCACGGGTATGATATTGCGCGACAGACTGCGCCTTCGTGACAATTGGTATCTGAGATTGGCTGACTTAGCTTGCAAAGCTAGGTGCCGCATGCGAGTTCACACATCGAAAAGAGTAACTCCGTGGCATTTGGTATCAGAGCCAGATCGTTCTGAAAGGGACAACGTTAGCCATGTGGGCCACACAATTGCCAACGTTGGCAAGCCAGGGTGAGGTGCGCGCTGATTCTGTGACAGCCAGGATTTACTCGTGCGCAGTCGAGTTACACATCTACGGTTTATATGCGTTTGAGATACCCTGACTTTCAGATGAGTTTCAGAGCTTGGTCGCGCGTAGAGAGATGTTAATGTTGGGTCACATTGGTGTTGTGAGCACTGTTGCCGTGGATGGCGTGGAGCAGGGAAAGTGCTCCGTTCTCACTTCAAGCAGAAGCCGAGAAAAGCAGTGGGTCGGTCCTGGGTGGATGAACGCTGGTGACTTCCGACACGAAACGTTGGGTCATGTTGGTGCTATGAGCACTGTTGCCATGGATGGCGAGGAGTAGGGAAATGCTCCGTCCTCACTTCAAAAGAAGCTGGAATTTTCAAAATCGGTTACTGGTATAGGACATGGTGATCAAGACCGCCGTTATGGGACAGGGGGACAGGTCAGTGTGTTTCGAGGGGTCAGGATCGATCACTACAATCAAGCAAGATACTATGAAGACTGGTTTGAGCTACGTTGAACCGCAGAAGGGTCAGTGGCTTGTTGATTTGTTATGCGATGACAAAGTGCCGATTGTGTGTGGTGAAAACTTCAAGTTCAGGGACTGCAACATCGAAGGAGGGCATATTCTATGAAAAGAAATGTCTTCACGTCAACAAGAATGTTGACAATTTTTGAGTAGGGGATGATGTGATGGGGGCACGTAGCGTGGTTACTCGAGCCTTCTGCAACAACCACTCTTATCGCTTGTGCTCCGCGTGGGGCATTGGTGCTTTGAAGTTGGAGCGTCGTATGCGTGTCACCAAGCCATGATGGCTTCGCTGTAGACACTCTGTAAGCTTCGGTTGGGGGCCAGGAGGGCACCCGACATCTTGGTGCTTGGATGGCATGCTATATGGTGCCAGGAGGGCACACTACATCTTGGTGCCTGGACAACACTCGACATGGTCTTGACGCGGCGCGACACGGTCGTATGGGGGAAGACGTGAGCGTCACGGGCGTGTTGGTGTGTGGAAAATAGCATTGTGTACAATGGACTCGGGGGACATGTTTCATGGTGGTATATCAAACCAATACATTTGAGGTTCTTCCGTTATTTACCTATAGGTGGTGTTTGAACCATCTATGTGGGAGGGGAGCTCGAGAGCTACTTCCACACACATGGGACTTTGCGTCACCAGAGGGTGCGTAGTGGTCTCCTAGGTGTGAAAGGGTGGGCCTAGGACGTTGCTTGCGAAGCAATGTCATGTGTCACCCAATGCGAGGTTACCACGTACGTCGAACTATGCGTCGCTGCGTATGTGGGTCGACAAAGCGCAAGACACTCGTAAGCTACATGGGACTCGGGTGAGCACGTCGGTCAGAGTCTGAATATATGTGTGTTGGTCAGGTGCACCACACACGATGGTGGGCTTGGTTTTGCATGATAGCGAGACGTGTTGGAATGAAATGGCATGAGGAGCTGCATGATACTATCTTGGGCGAGGAACTAGTGTTGGGCATTGGGTAAAAAGCTTAAGCAGGCCAAGCAAGACACACGTGTGCCAACAGGTGTGTCGTCTGAGGCATGATGCATCGATATGGTGGCCTCCGGGGAAGGCAACTATGAACGAGATTTCCCGCCCTCTAGGCGAGTGGTATCAGAGCTGATGATGGTTTGGTTTGCTTCATGTCACGTGGCTTCGAGGCGACGCACAGGTATGATATTGCGTGACGGATTGCGCCTCTGTGACAGTTGGTATCTGAGATAGCTAGCCTGACCTAGCTTGCGAGGCTAGGTGCTGCATGCGAGTTCACACATCAGAATAAGTGACTCCATGACACAACCCTCCTCTAGAGGGGTGTCAGAGCTCCTGTAGTGGCTCCTCTAGTGGGGTGTCAGTTCTCCTATAGTGAGGTGTCAACGCTCCTCTAGAGGGGTGCCAACACTCCTGTTGTGGGGTATTAGCGCTCTTCGCTCCACTAGAGGGGTGTCAGCACTCTTGTAGTGAGGCGTCAGCGCTGCTCTTGTATAAAATGGACCATTATATGGTACGCTCGTGATCTCCAGATCATTCTTGTGGAGGATGATGATGAAAAATGATCTCCATCATGAGATTCAAAGTCGTCAATGACGTTAAGGCGATTAGAACGACGTAAAGACAATAAGCTTGATTTTATTACCTTTTATAAACCCTGAAGGTATTTTCGTCATTTTACGTTTGGGAGTACTGGCTTGGCTTCAAGATGGTCGATTGCAGAAAAGGTGAAACTATAGGTTCCATAATAGCCCACCATAGTTTCAAAATTTTCGCCAATGGACCTCTAGTTTCACATTTTCTCTAGCAGATCGGCTTGAAGCCGAGCCAAGTTAAAAAGTTGTATATACCCTTCTTTCACCTTTATATGCGCATGTAAGGGCGGTTTTAAAATATCATGATGGAGATCGTTTTACATCATGATCTTCCACTCGGTTGATCTTGAGGTCATGTGTGTACGATGAGACGGTTAGTCTTACTAAAAAAACGTGGCGCTACTATATAGTAGCGATGGAGCTACGGTATAGTAGCAATATCACTCCCATATGGCAGCGATATCGCTCCCATACAGCAGCGACATCGCTCCCCTAAGGAACCATGATCACTCCTCCATGGCAATGACATCGCTCTTCTAAGGCAGCGACATCGGTGCCTTAGAAGAGCGATCATGGTTCCTTAGGGGAACCATGATCGCTCCCCTAAGGAACCATGATCACTCCTCCATGGTAGTGATAGAGCTCCTTTGTAAGAGCGACATCCTTATGCCTTGATTTTTGTTCCAATTTTTGAGTAAATTAAACAAATCGTCTGATGGTACAGCCATGATATCAAGATCAATCATGTGGAAGAGCATGACGAAAAATGATCCTCATTGTGGGATTCAAAGGAGTCAATAATGTTAAGGCGCTTAAAACCGACTTGACATATATGGATAAAGGTGAATGAAGGGTATTTACAACTTTTTAACTTGGCTATGCTTCAAGCTAAGTCTATTAGGGAAAATATAAAACTAGAGGTCCTCTAACAGAAAATGTGAAACTATGGTGATCGATTAAGGAATTCTCCCTAAATTTTATCATGTTACTTGTTGGACGCAAATTATTATCTTTTAAGTTGATCAGTTTTAAAACTTGGTAATTCTCGTAAGATGTAGCATTTGATGGGCTGTTTAGTGGACGCCCAAGGTCCTCATGCATAAATGACATTATACCATTGATGGGCTTAAGGTATGGCTAATCCAGGGTTGGCCCTGAGATTTTGGGGGCCCAAGGCGAGTTCCTAAAATGGGGACTCTCTTTCATATTAATCTTAAAAAAAATAATTGTCATAATTTTTTTTTAATATCTCCATATTCCTTCTATTGTTTATAATTTGAAAATGCAGCTAACAAATTAATGAAAGTCTATATTAAAAAAAATGCAACACAAAAAGAGAAAAGCTAAATAATAGAACGTACTTGACGGATCAAGTAACCCAACCAATAATATTTTAATATTTTTTATTACTTTAACGACATTGAATCTTTCACTGTCATTTTTAGCACTTTAACAGTCTTAAAAAATTCAAAAACTAGGTTCATTGGATAAGTCTAGGGCTCTCAATGGGCCGGGCCATCCCGGATTTTGGCTCTGAGATTAAACCGTTGAACGGTTTGAACTTGGGATATTTAAGTCAAAAGCGCAATAACCTTGTGCATATATTTTTTGGTTGGACAAATTGGATGGCTTAATTTATTTTCAAGCAATCGTTGCATAGCTTTTTAGCTACACAACTTGGATGACTTGTTAATAGATTTTCAAGCAGCTGTTGTCCGTTATATTTGAAACATTTGAATACAATTATGTACCTGAGCCCATAGTGACAAATTTCGTTTTCGGTAATTTTGCGGTGGGGGGTCCTTTCGGTACATTTCAGATTAATTTCAATATATTTCGGAAAAATTTTGGGAAAGCTTCGGGGATTAAAAATATATAAAAAACATATTTAATATTTTTTTAAAAAAATTAACAATTGATCAAAGTGGCCAGGCACTGATGCCGAGCTCAAACATAGAACTATAGGAGACAAATTGACAAAGGGTACCATTATACTCACCCCACCTTCTTCATTCGGCATACATTGACCGCCTTTGAATCAGATGGTGGAGGTTGTTTTTCGTCTCCATCTTCTGCACAATGGATCTATAGATCGTGAGCGTACCATTAGACGGTCGGTTTTTTTATTACACATGGTACACATCTCAAAAAGTGATCCTAAAATTATACTATCTCCATCACGCTCAAGCATGATTTTAGCGTCACGTTTTGAGATATGTGCCATGCGTAATAAAAAACCGACCATCTGATGGTATGCCCACAATCCATAGATCCAGTATCTAAAAGATGGGGACGAAAAATGACCTCCACCATCTGATTCAAAGGCGGTCAATACATGCCATGGGGAGGAAGTGGGGTGAAAAAGCAGCTTTTGAGGGGTGCATAAACGATAGCCATTTAAAAGTTGCAGCCGTTTCCCCTCCACCTCCATCCTCCGCTCATTGTGCTCATCGATCACGTGCTCAAGAAACCTATCGAACTTCTTGCTCAACACCTTCATCCTCTTCACGTACCCCTGTAAATCCATAAACCCCCACTGTATCCAATCCCCTATATTATTAACACCGCTCAGCAAGAACAGCTTATCCAACATCTGCTTAAACACATCTGGCGACACCACCGAATTCTCACTTTCCTCCACCTCCAATTACTTCTTCCCCAGCACCGTACGGCTTATAACGCTCAGGCTAAGTTTAGTCCCACATCGATGAGCATCAATCACTAGTTTTAATTTGAGAAGGGAGGTTGCTGCTAGAGCAGATTTTATTTATTTTGATAGGGAGTTAGTAGAGAGAAGAGAGGTTGCTGCTAGAGCAGGATTGAACTCTGCTGCAGTAGAGGCTAGCAAAGAGTTATGCCATATGCAGCCTAAGATTTTTGTATTGACGTTGCTTCTTATCGATAAGATGTTTAAACAAGACCAATGTACTACAAAAAATAAGACTATTAGCGGCAATTTTTTGCTATAAAAAACTGCCGCTAATAACAAAAAAATTATTAAAGGCTATTAAGATTATTAACAGCAAGTATAGTGCAAAATTTCGGGAAAATTTCGGAATTTTTCGATACTTTTCGGTATTTTTCAGTATATTTCGGTAATTTTTTTTAAAATATTTTAAAAAATATTAAATATATATTTTTAATCCCCGAAATTTTTCCGAAAAGTATCGAAATTAATCCGAAATGTACCGAAAGGACCCCCCACTGAAAAATTCCAGAAAACGAAATTTGTCACTATGACGGCAAGGATATTAGCGGCAGTTTTTTTATTAATAGCGGCAACTTTTGACTACAACTAATAGTCTTTATTTTTTGTAGTGCATCCTAACCCAACCCCAATGGTCAAGGGTCTACGCTCGACCAGACCCGAAACTCATCGGGCAGGTCCGGGCAACCAAACTCTCCCTACTCTTTCTAACCCAAACCCTACCCAACCAGACTCAATGTCAGATTCTTCATGCCCGACCTGGTTAAAAAGGGGGTGGGGTGGGTGTTGGTTTTACCCGACCCGTTAACATTCGATGGAGAAGAGTTCTAAGGTAAACCATCACAATATGATTTTGCCCCATGGTGCATGAACCTGACACGTAATAGACAGTAGTTCGAACGATCTGACCCCTAACTTGACCATAGTTCGAATGATCTGACCTGAGCTAGGTCCAAGGTCCGAATCATATGAACCCTAACTTGACCATCGGGTACGATATAAACTATGTGCTAGACAAGCCGGAGTACTGTGGCATGAGGAAGGTGGCAGTGGTGGCGGATAGTAAGTCGGGCCGGGTTCTGCGGCTATGGACCAACCAACCTGAGTTGCAATTCTACACTACTAACATGCTGAAGGATGTTGTGGGCAAAGGCAGACGTGTTCATGGAGTTCATGATGCACTTTGTTTGGAGGCAAAAGGTTTCCCTTCACAGATTGTGAATCCAGGGGAGGTTTATAAGCACTATAATTAAGTTGTACAAATTCTCATCTCTGGAAGGACAATGGGTTTGTTTTAAATCAGACGATGGAGATTGTTTTTCGCTCCAATGTTCCACGCAAGAGATCTTGAGATCATGCCGCACCTATGAGACGTTCAATTTTTTATTTCACATATCACAGATCCCAAAAATGTGGCCCTAAATTCAACATTTGAGTGTGATGTATGCACATGACTTTAGGGCCATATTTTTGGGATATGTGTCATGCAAAATAAAAAACTAAACGTATGATATGTGTGCCATGATCCCAAGACCCCTTATGTGAAAGATTAGAGCAAAAACAATCTGCATCATCAGATTTAAAGCAATCAATGATTTTTGGCGTGGGCATGAACAAAGGTACCCTTAATAAAAGTACATCTATTTGTTAACCATGATTAATCAATTAATTGTTTTTTAATGCATGAGTCAACGTTTAAAGATTTAAAGGTAGTTATTAGGGATGTTCTTACTTCTTATCAAATACAAAAAAGTAATTAGGGATGCAAGTTTTGAACCGAACACCGAAACCAAACCGAAAACCGAGGGTCTCGAATCGCACCGAAACCCGACACAAACCGAACTGAACCCCACTTCGATTCGGTTTCAGTTGGGTGGCTTGAAACCGAAAACCAAGCCGATAGGTTGAGTAAATCGAAAAAATGGAAACAACCGAAAAAAATACCCTAAAAATTAAAAAAAATAGGTATTTTACCTACACCGAATTGGTTTCGGTTTCAGGAAAAAAAAATTGAACCGAACCAAATGGGTTTCGATTTGGGGTGTACCGAACACCGAAAATTTCGGGTTCAATTCGGTTCGGTACACTGAACTTGCATCCCTAAGGAGAGTTGTGCTCTTGCCTGTAAGTGGGGGCCAACAAATGATTTCCGAAGCCTTTTTCATATTTTGATCCATTAGCTGAGGTTAAATTTTCATATACCTGATAAATAAATGGGCCAAGGGATAGGGCTGTCAACGGGTTCGATCGGGGATGAGACATCTGACCCGACCTTTGGCTCAGGTAGGGTCAAGAAATTATTGGGTCAGGTAAGGACAATTCTGCCTGATATTTATATATATAAATATGGAAAATAGGGGACTTATCGGGTTGGGTTGGGTTGGGTTTTTAGGTCGGGTAGGGTCGGACATATTCCATTTTTCATTGGGCAGCCAAAAATTGGGTCGGGTTGGGTTTTTCCCATTCACTCGAAAAGTCTCAGAAAGCGTGGTCTCAGACAAACTAACATAAGATTTTAGCAGATTTACTCAGGTTCTTCCCATTTTCTTCTTATTTTACTAAGATTCCTTATTTTATAGTCTCTGGAACGAGGCCTTAGACATGCATAGTGACAAATTTCGTTTTCGGTAATTTTTCGATGGGGGGTCCTTTCGGTACATTTCGGATTAATTTCGATACCTTTCGGATTCGGGAAAGTTTCGGGGATTAAAAATATACAAAAAAATATTTTTAATATTTTTGTAAAAAATGACTACAATATATACTAAATTACTAACATGTTTAAATAAAATAAAATAAATTACCAAAATTTATCGAAATTTTGACAAAAAATACCAAAATCACTTAAATTTACCAAAATTTTCCTAAAATTTTCATTTGACCCCCTTTTCGCCGAATTTCAATGAAATTTGTCACTATTTAGACATGTGCTATTTATTTATTTTTATAAGTAAAGTTATATTTTCATATGATAAAAAATAAAAATACGACCGAATCAGGCTCAACCAGTGGTACTGAAGAGACCTAAGCTAAAAGGAAGAAAAAAAGACGAGAAAAGAGAAACGAAATATAGAAATAGAAACAAAACCTTCATTTTTTTTATCAGTAATAAATTCTATTTCCAAAAGCTAGCAATTAACCTCAACCGGGTCCCAAAACAAAGTCGAGTCTCGATGAACATCCCCCAAAGCGAGAGTTGGTGAACATAGTGACCAAGTCTTGGTGAAGGAATAAAACAGGTCCGGAAATATACGGAAAAAATGATAAGTTTCGGTAATTTCGTGAAAAGGGGGGAAATTTTCAAAAATGAAATAATATTAATAAGAAAAGGGTTCGGTTCTCTAATGGAGGACGGTGAGAGTGCTCCAAGATCCCACGTGGAGCTTCAAGTGAGACTCGAAGTCATAACATAACATAACATTGTTTTGATGCCACATGAAACATAGGTGCATTGCTTAGATCATATTTAAAAAACTAATAATTGAAAACTCATCTCCACCATGTATTTAGTTAGAAGTAAAATTTGAACGGTTGAAACTAGTCCAAGTTCTTTTTTTGAAATGTTTTTTTGTTTAAATTAATCTAAATAGCACATTTGTGCTCCACATATATCTTGGAGGACGGTCACCATCCTCCATTGGAGGATCTAACCGGCTCCCATATTAATAATTATAAAAAATTAAAAATTCATTTGTTTTGACCAAAGACAGATTTTTCACTTTTAATACAGCAAAAAGGGGAAAAGACCCTTTTCCCAAAAACAAATTTAAAATGTGTTTTTCGAAAAAAAACCGAATTTTTTTTGGGAAAACATTTTTTTTGTTTTTATTTTTTTCAAAAAGAAAGTTTTAAGGGCATTCTATTCAATAGAAAAAATGCGTTTTTGGTCACTATGCTGATGAGGGCTAGATAGGGGCTTCTGGAGCAGTTGCTGTTGGATATTTTAAAAGTGTAAACTCTTTTTTGGGTTTGACTTATATATCATTGTCTTGGCTTAAGACTTGTAGCCTTCACTCAGGGGGCACCGAATTTTGTACCTTCCACCGCCATGCAACCCATCAGTCACACACACGCGCGCCGAGCTGAGCCGAGTCGGGTCGGGTCAGGACGGGCACGAGCACGTGTACGTGGCGTAGCAATACAGTAATTTAATTAAACTATTGAATAAGTGTGTAACCGCCCATTTGAATTTTAAATCATTCAGTTATTTTTTAAACAGATATGTCTTATCCGACTGTTCAGTTATATGCAACGGATATGTCCGTTCGGTTACACCTGTTTTATCTATAAAAGGGCCTCAAGACCCCTCATTTTAGACACTCAATATTTTCGCAAATTTCTTCTCCGCGAGTTTAAGCTTTTCTTTCTCAGAGTTCCGCTTTAGTTTTTTGGTGTTCTGGTTGCGTAATCAGATTCACCAAATCTGATCACACGGATACGCTTCCGGTTTGTTGTATCCTGGAACCGATTTGCCGATAACCTATTGGTGACCACTGGATCATAGTGGTAGGGGCAAATCTCGATTTAAAGACAACAATATTTAACGTGCCTCGAACCGGATCAGCGTATATTTTAATTCAGATCTTTATCTTCTTTTGCAACCTGAACCTATTTTTCTAACAGTTGCCCCACTAACTTTGAGAAAGAAATGTTATGCCTCTTAGGCCTTTTCAGGTTATATAATATGGGCCGCTTAATTTAGGCTTTATCATTTTTATTTTTATTTTTTTATCAATAGAACTTTTTTATAATTTTGAAATATCAAATATTGGTGGAAAACAAATTCAGTTTTCTTACGGCTTTTTGTTTAATAACATTAAGAGGAGATGATTAAGAGGAGGTGGAAAGGAAATTTATGAACCTCACACAAAGACCGGGGTTATATTTGGCATAGCTCTTTGTCAGCTCCATGTCAGAGTCGAATATACTTGTTTTAGTAGCCTCCCCCCCTTTTTCTTGCTATATTTATGCAAAGCAGAATTTACTTGCTTTAATAGCTACTTCCCTGTCTCTGCTAATTCCCTGGTAGAGCAAATAAAATTTACTTTGGCAAAGAGTGATCAGCATAGAGTAAGGAAAAATTGCTAGAATAAGTAAATCATGCTCTGCAAAGAATTAGCAATGAGAAGAGGAAATTGCTAAAGCAACTAGAAGAGGAAATTGCTAAAGCAACTAGAAGAGATTTAGTAAAAAAAAAGAAAACCTTCTAAAACAGGTAAACCCTACTGGCAGGGAGCTATCAGAGAGCTATGCCAAACACAACCCCAATTTCTGTACACTAAAGCATTTGAGAAGAAAATCAATTCAATTGTTGAGGTGGCTGAAAATAAATAATTCTCACTACCATGGATTTAAAGTCCAATGCATATCGGCATATTCGTTGAGTCTGAGGCCGATGGACTCAATGAATCCAATATATCGAATACGTATCAGCCAAACCAATTGATATTTAAGCACCTTTTTTCATATATATATATATAGGCTTGGGACTATGCCCCTGGTTGTAAAGAAATCTCTACACTCATTGTCACTTGGCCATCATGTGACATCTATAACGAGGATCGGATGCCACGACAACTTAGGTAAGGTCGATCAGATCTCATTAAAAAAATAGTTTTATGACTTTTTCACCATTAAAAATATGGTCAAAGTTGGGAAAAATAATGCACCTAAGTTTTAGGCGTTACCATATTTCTGACCCATCAAAGGAGGGCAAAAAAGTCCAAAAAAAAATAAAAAATTTAAATCACATGTCCCTAATAGAGAATATTTAGGATTAATTAGATATTTAGAGAGTTATCGGTAACCGAAGTTTAAGGTTAGGATTAAGATCTTAATATAAGTTTGTTACATGTATCTTAACAGATTAATATATATATATATATATATATATATATATATATATATATATATATATATATATATATATATATATATGAAATATATATATATATATATATATATATATATGAAAGATTAATATAAGTTTAATGTGATAATGCGGCTTCCCTTTGTGTGTATATATATATATATATATATATATATATATATATATATATATATATATATGAAAGATTTATCTAGCAGCCATTAATTTTCTGTTACGTTTGATGCCATTGATTGAAGTTGTAGAGATTTTTTTTTCCATCCCAATCTCACACTAAAAAACCTTATAGGTCATGGTGTTCCAACCATACTAAATTTGGCCCAGTACTAAATCACCTAGCCCTTGTGTTGCTTACCTAATTTTAACTTATGTACGTTGTCGGCTAAAAATTGCTGGTAGCCTTATCAAAAACAAAAAAAAATAAAAATTCTAGTAGCCTGTATATATAATTAGCCAAGTTCATGCCTCATTTTTCGGATACAAATAATTGGCCGCTTAAAGACCGGTCCAAACTCGGACCTGCTAGGCCAAACCCGATCTTTTTAAGGGTAAAGGCATGGGCTGGCCTAAATCCGTCCCGACTTGAACTGATTTTGGTTATGTTTAGACTTAAGTTAAAAGAAAATTTTCTAAAATCAACCCCCTTTAAAGTTACTTTTCTAAACTTTCCCCATATTTTTGTAAATATTTAATAAACCCTTAGGGCCTGTTTGGATAAAAACACGGGAACGTGGGAAAGTAAAGCAATATTCTTCTATTTTCCCATGGATACCTAAGTTGTAAGAAACCATGGGATTCCTTTGTTTCCCTTTGCTTTTTACTATTTGGATAACTACATTGCTAATTGGGAAAATACAGGATTAACCAAATCTTTGGATACCTAAGTTTTAACTACATTGCTTTTTACTATTTTGATACCTAAGTTGTAAGAAACTATGGCCTTCAAATCAAACAGCTTAGATGGTGTTTTCATATAGTAGAGTTCGCCAAACTTACAAGTCTTTCTTTTAAATTCGGTGCAATCACTTGAAAAGCGTCTGCAAGTAATGGCTCCCTATTTAAAAATGAAGTAACAATTACCTGGTCCACCGCATGCAACATTGATTGGTTTAATCTCACGTAATGTAAGACATGGGTACTATAGGACAAAGCTGGACCGTTGGATTGATTCCAAATGCTGACTAACTCAAGGATAGTTAACCCAAATTTTTGAGATATCTCTTGTGATATCTCATGTTCAAATCTCGTCTCGATACGAGATAATAAGTGAGAGATTCAAACAACTATTGACTTATTTAAACTTTGAATATATAAATCTCAAGTACCCTAAATTTTGTGAAGATTTAGATAAGAAACTAACGTGTGGCTTAGATATTTTGTACCGTTCCTACATGGGCCCTTTAGCCAGACCACATGGGTTGAATAAAATATCATAAACTAGAGAAGAGGCCATTTGACATGTGGCATCTTGGGTAGAACACCATAATGATCCGCCTTTTATTATAAAAAAAGAATAATTACGGAGTTGAGAGCTTACCCTTTGAAGCCGAAGATGAAGAAGAGCCGACAAGAGAAAAAGAGTACTCAGCAACTCTTCTTCCTTAGCATACACCTTATAAATAGCAAATATCAAATCTACCAATCGGTTTCAGCTTGTTGCTTTTTTTTTCCATTTGGAAAGAATACAAGGGGCAACAGAAGTAGCCGTTGGAGGAGAGCATAATTTTTATATGGTACTTGTTTGGGAGAGTGTATACTCACGAGAGACGAAGAAGCTACACCGGAGAAGATGACCGTTAGAGAGAAGGAAGATGTCCAAAGGGTGGGAAAATAAAAAACCGAGGGACCCCCTCGGCATTTGTTGTCGTGTTTTAACGGAAAATGGGAAGATAATTTCCGCATTTTTCGATGTCATCCAAACAACGGGAAATGTGGCAATTCTTTTCCCGCTTACTAGTTTCCCTTCTTTCCCCTAATTTCCCTTAAAACCAAACAGGCCCTTATACTTAAAATGTAGTTTTCTAAATGCCCCTCAACCATGAATATCCACCTTAATACTAAAATTATCCTTAAGGGCATGTTTGGATAAAAACTCGGGAAATATAGGAAAGTAAAATAGTATTCTTACATTTTTCCATGGATACCTAAGTTATAAGAAACCATGGGATTCCTTTGTTTCCCTTTATTTTTCGTTGCTTGGATAACCATGTTGCTAGTTGGGAAAACGCAGGATTAATCAAATCATGTGTTTGGATACATATGCAGGAAATTGTAGGAAAATAACTTATCCTACTGCTTTTTTCAATACACACTCCAAAACCGAATTGAAACCAATATTGAAACCGAATCCAAAACCTGAAAAGCATTGCAAGAAAACACCAACCGTACAAAATATTTCATTGATACATAATATCAACCACAAAACATACCACTTCACTAATATTAAAGACATCCTAGACATTATCTTTCTACTGATCAAAAGATAAATTTGGAACAACGACCATCAAAACCAACCGGCATTACAGTAGAATCATTAGTCAACTATCAATCCATCACACTTAAAAAAATACTCAACCAACCTGAACTAAAAATCACATCTATCACCATAAATCAGATCATAACACCATAAAAATTTAGCTATTACATTCATCAAATTCTTCTCATATAAACATTGAATATATGATATTTATTAAGTAAATTGACATCCAAATATAAAATTATTAGCATGGAATCAAATATTGTCACCATGATTTCTTTGTAGCTATAAATCAAACAGCTTATGAGCATACCTCCATTTAACAAAACTCATTCAAATCAGTCTTTAAAACTCGAAATTGTGAACACTCAACCTTTCATATTCGAAATCTACACTACGATATCATATAAGTGTAGAGATGAGATTCACTAATCTGAATCAAACAACATCCAACTTATAGAAACCTGAGTCCAACCTAACATGCCCTGACCTTAAACTCAACTCATATCAATCTCTCCAATCAACTGGTGATCTATGCAAGTTTGACTATGCGATCGCAACCTCGATGCTGGTAATTAGGTGCTCGCTGTATAAGAGAGAGAGAGAGAGAGAGAGAGAGAGAGAGAGAGAGAGATTACCTATTGAAGGCTGTTTTCCGAGGCTCGGAAGATACAAAACCGAGGGACCCCCTTGGCATTTAATCTTAGCTTTTAATGGAAAATGAGATCTTTTATTTCCGACTTTCCAAACAACAGTAAACTCGGCAATTTGTTTGTCGCGGGTGAGATTTCCCATGTTTTCTCATATATCCCTTGAAACCAAACAGGCCTTAAAAGGATAAGATTCTAGAAAATGGGTTGATCCACTTGGACAATAGGCTAATAAAAATTATATTTAAAAAAAGTAAAAATATCATATTTTTCTCACACAAATAAAAACGTAAATAATATTAAAAATCCAAAAAATTGGAAAAACTTCGAGAAAAATTATATATATATATATATATAAATCAATATTTTTTAATCTAAAAAAATAGTAAAAGCTGCATTTAAAATGTAAATATTAAGTTTAATATTTATGGTTGAGGGGGCATTTAGGAAACTAAGTTTTAAATATAGGGGTTTATTAAATATTTTAAAAAATATGGGAAGGATTTAGAAAAGTAACTTTAAAGAGGGTTGATTTTAGAAAATTTCCCTAAATATACGGGCCAGGTCAATGTAGGGGTGCTATCGGGTTGGTTTTCATGCTAAACAGAAACCGAGCCGATAACTATCGGTTTCTAGTTTCTTAAATCGAAACCGTACCGATAAGCCTCCAAACCAAAATCGAAGCAGTTTCTCAAACCGAAACTGAACCAATAAGCCTCCAAACTGAAACCGAACCGATAATTCGGTCGGTTTTGGTTTCGAAACCTCAGTTTTTTTATTTATAAAATTTAAAAAAAATAAAAAAATTTACAAATAATACATATTTTTGTGTTTTCTTTTTTACAAATAATACCTATTATTTGTAAATTTTCCTTTTTACAAATATTACCTTTTTTACAAATAATACCTATTATTTGTAAAAAAGAGAAAACCCTATTATTTATAAAATTTCATTTTTACAAATAATACATATTTTACAAATAATAGGTATTATTTGTAAAAAAAGGGATCTCAATTACTTAGGTAAATCTTTTTTTTTTAAAAAGGAAAACCTATTTTTGTATGCACCTAAGTAATACCCTATTATCAGTTTCTTATCGGTTCGATTTCAGATTTTTTACGTCAAAATCGAAACCGAATTGATAACCCGATAAGCAACTTTTCCAAAACTAAAACGACAACCAAAACCTAACCAATATGCCCTAAAATTGAAACCGAACTGAAATTTCGGTCAGTTTCTATTGGTCGGATCGGTTTTCTGCACAGCCCTAGGTCCATGCCTAGTTTTTGGGATCCAAAATAATCAGGCCGCCCAAAGGCCTCGCCACACCCGTTTTATCCCAATGAGAATGCATGTGCCCTAGTTCTACACAGCTGTTCTACATTATTTTATGAAAGCGATAAACTAAGCTATCAGTTGGGCTGTTAGATATTTCTAATCAGTATATTTCATCTAAAATTGGTGGTTAAGATGGCTCTATATAAAAAGCATTACTATATTGAGTGGTGCGTAGCACCATCATATAAAAGCCTATATTCTTTTACTAGGGAAAGTAAATCATTGGTGCCCACATGGATAAATTAATGGTCATTGATTTCTTCTACAGGTTGACTAAGTCAAAGAAATAAACTATATTCGATTTTAATATCGAAATCTGCCAGATTTCTAAATAGCCTATCTCTTATCTTCTCACAGTCAACTTTTCTGTAATCCTCTTCTACCAAACGCCATGGCTAATATTAATCTTTTTCTCTGTATTTTGGTTTTATCATTTTCTTTTATTGACGTTTCAACTGCAAAATCTAAAGATGATGTGGGGATTTATGAGCTTAGAAAAGGGAACTTCACTGTGAAGCTAACTAATTGGGGAGCAACAGTGATCTCAGTTTTTGTTCCTGATTCAAAAGGTTGGTTTTTTTTTTATAATATTTAGAAAATATATATAGATCTCAATGCTTAATATGCGTGTTGGTTGTTTTGATGAAGAACATATTTAACCCACTTTTCACTTCTTGATTTTTCTTATTTTTCTTTTTTTTTAATAATTTTTTGGCAGGAAATTTAGCTGATGTTGTTCTTGGGTTCGATTCGGTTGCTACATATAAAGTAAGACATATTTAATTTTTTCCTATGGATTTTATTATTTTTAATTTTTTTGGTTGGCCTATTTAATTAAACCTAGGGCAATGTTATATGAGGAACAGATTTTATGCAGACATAGTGCAGGCGGCTGATGTGGAGGGATACAATTGGCTGCAAGTGCAGTGGGGCCAATCACATTATGCCACGTCAGTAGCATACACTTTCTCCTCAATAAATCTGTCCTATGTTTATAATCACATTGTGCTCTTTTTAACTGAGTTGCGCTTTTTAGCTCCAGTCAGCAGATGAATGTGCAATCTGATGCTTATAATCGTCTAATCGGTGCATTTTCGACCCCCCCGACATGATATTTATCGGGTTCTCGGCCTAAGTCCCCGCCCAAGTTTCTTTTTGGCACGGGTTTAAGTGCGCACCAAAAAAGTCATATGAGGAAGGGAATGGTTTCACTTATAGCCAAAGAACACGACGGGTTTGCAACCAATGTGGGACTAAAGATCCATTAGGCGGGAACAAAGCATCCATCTATTCCTCTCCCCCACTTGATTGCAGAGCCGTCCTCGGTTCAGATGTATGGGGTTAGGCCATTGATACGATACACAGGCCTGATCTAGATATAAGATCAAATATAAGGTCAACTTGGTAAAAAAATGGTCAATACAAGTCGACTGATTTGTATCGGATATGAACGGGATACATTATAAAATATGGCCCTTTATATCATTTTTTTTATTTTTAATATTATTTATACATATTTTTTATTTAAAAAAAAACCTTTAATATTGACCTTTCTTATGATGGGAGATAATGACATCCATTTAATCCAAATCTTATCTTATTGTAGTAATGTTTGTAAACTTTTCGAATTGACTAAATAGTATAATAACGAGGAATGATCCAGTGTGAATACAGAATCTTGATGAGAGAAAGTGTGATTTTAGAATCCCATATGAGGGAGCTTGTAAAATGTCCAATATTCATAGCATGGTTCAAAATTTTGGCCGAAATTGAAATGTTTAAAAATGTATGCAATTGAAGTTTTAGGCCGGGCCAAAATTTCGGTTTCAGTCCCGCCCGAAACCGAAATGGAATCCGAATTTTTTATCCTTAATTCATAGGCATCCTTTTCTGTTTGCTAACTAAAAATTTGTTAACCACTTTGAGTTAGATGGAGATTATTTTTCGTTTCAACCTTTCACAAAATGGATATTGAGATCATAGGCCTAACCTAGCCTCAGATGGTCATATATTGATTCTACATGGCACATTTCCCAAAGAGTAAATGTGAACAACATTTGATGGTACGCTATGAATGTGATAACTTTTAGGATGTGTGCCACATTGTAACAACTTTTGATGGTCTGATGGTAGGCTCATGATCTCAAGATCTATTGTATAGAAGATTGAGATGAGCAACGATCTCCATCACTGCATCATTTGATGGCTTTTCACATAGTGGGGCCCAAACACTGCAGCCAGTCACATCACGCCACATAAGCTGCCAACAAAATTGCCTACCAAAAATTATCCACCATTTATAATTTTCCTATATTGTTGAACTTAATCCTTTTTGTTTTTATGATAGGTTTTCAGACGTGAAATCTGCTGACTCCTTGAATGAGATGGAGATTGCTTTTCAGCCCAATCTTTCACATAACTCTTTAGATCATGACTCACTTATCAAACCGTTAGATATTTGATTCCACATTGCTCACATCCCTAAAAGCAGAACTCATTGTCATGGTATGCCAATGATCACAATCATTTTTAGATATGTGTTCAACATGGAATCAATATCTAAAGATAATTTGTGTGAAAGATTGGCCCTAAAAATGATTGGGTACCTCTATTTGTTGGGGGAGCCTACACTTAAAACCCATCGATCGCTTGAAATCAGAAGATTGAGATCGGGGTGAAAAATGATCTCCATAGTCTGATTTCAAGCGGTCAATGGGCCGGTGGACTCAAATACTGGTACCCTATATGTGATATATTTAGCATTTTATTTTATGGACTTATCCCCTTCCTATTAACATCAATTTTTAAATTTATTGTAGAACGATTCGGCATATTTCGGAGCCTTAGTCGGACGTGTCGCAAACAGAATCGGGGGCGCTAAATTCAGTTTAAATGGGACTGAGTACAAATTAGTTGCTAATGAAGGAAAAAACATGCTTCATGGTATATTTGATTATTTCAATTATTTAGGCCTTGTTTAGCAATCATTTTCCAAAAAGCACTTTCTAAGGGAGAAAATGTTGGATGAGAAGCACCACCTCTAGCTGAAAATGGTGTTGTATTGAGAAGTTTGAATAGTAGCTGTTAAAGTGGTCCCACATTGTATGTGGGCTTGGAGGTCTTGGTCTATATATAATCTGGCACTCTTCACCTTACAAGTTGATTTTGTGAGGTTGAGTTAGGCCCGTTGAATTTCTTATCAGTAGTATGTAAACCACTACTTCAGAGCACTTGAAAAGTGTTTTTTAGAGAAGGGTTGTGAAACATGGCCTTAATTTGTATTAACTTTCCATTTTTATTTACTTTCTATTTTTGTTTTTCTTCAATAGGTGGGAAGCCAGGTTTTAGTGATGTCATTTGGACTGTAAAAGATAAGAAGGATGGGAAGTCTCCTTATATCAAATTCACTTATCACAGCTTTGATGGGGAACAAGGTAAGCTTCCTGACTCATTTCATAGGACCACTTAACATAGCAATGTTTGCTTAGCGGTAAGCTTCCTGACTCATTGAACCTGACTTTGTGTATGTGGCTGCTAGGGGTGCCAATGGGCTGGGTAGCTGCCTGGCCCGTTTTAAAGTGGGCTTGATTATAAAGACTGCAAGCCGGGCTTGAGCTAGCACTTTAAGCCCGATAACTAAACGGGTCGGTCTTGGGTCTACCTCCTAAGCATGTCGAGCTTTCGTATTTGATAGCCTATTATCACAATTCTCACGCCATCCAATTAAAGTCTGAGGAGATGACATATCTCCTTATTTCCCTCCCAAAATCTCATTCCGATCGGCTTATCTATGAATAAACAGGTTGGGCAAGGCTGAGCTTGGGCTTGGAATCATAATCCCGCCCCGAGCCTAGTCCGGGTTTGGACCAATTCAAATTAGTTGGGCCAGGCTTGGGTATACCGGAGCCCATTGCCACTCCTAGTGGCTGCAAATATAGTTGAACATGAAATCAGGTTCAACCAGTTAAGCCCAAATAGGTTTATCTTGCCTTTGCAATCAGGTTCAACCAGTTAGACCGACATTCAAACATGCCTAATCTATATTCAAAGTGTTTTCGTCCATACCCGAATCTCAAAATGTCTGGGGCAATGGTCGGTTCAACCACGTTGAATTGGATTTTGAGTTCAACCACATCTGTAGCCCTTGGAAATAGGAGAATCTTGACTACACATCATCCTATAAAACGTAAAAATCATGAAAGCCAAGATTCTCCTATTTTCAAGGGCTGAGATGTAGTTGAATTCGAAATCCGATTCAACTTGGTTGGACCTGACCATTGCCCAAATGTCTGAGTCCCAAAAATGGTTATATGACTCGAATCATGAGATTAAGCTATCATTGGATGCATGCCACATCAAGTTGACTTAAAAAATACTTAATGTGTCATGCATCCAAAGGTAGCTCGAGTTATGCGATTATATCCCATGACTGGAGTGAGAGGATTATTACCCTTTTTTCATTTGATAAAGTAATAAACTCATTAAAAGGAAAATACTACCATTAAGACTATAGCGAAAAACACATTAATGCCAATTGAAGAAGGATTCATAGTTACATGGTGATAAATTTGGACATCCAACTCAAAACCAATTGGCTTTCAGTGGAGAGGCCTAGGATCTTATAAGAGGAGAGACAAGGCTACGAATGCCCGATGTGGGACTAAATACATGGCAAGAACAATGTTATTCTAATAATTCAAAATCCCGTCCTCGGAACTTCCTCCAAATTCACTTTTTTAACTGGTACATTCTAAAATGAAAATTTTTATACCATCAACTAGGCGGAATATCGGAAGCCCGACCGCCTTTCGAAGATTCAGTTATTTATTTCCTATCATATGACCTAAAAAATAGCACCCAGTAGAAGAGAGCATAGCCCTTTGAAACTCCTAGAACAATTGAACTCTGCCAATTTTGCCTCACGCAGTTTGTTTCAGGCAAAATTATAGCATCACCTGTTTTTTTTTATCCCAAAGGAGGAACTTTATCAAATCAAATGAAAAACATCCAAAGGAGGAACTTTTTCTTTCCACTAAGTAAGATGCTTAGTGGAAAGAAAAAGGGAAAAAGGTCACAAATAACTCAAGCACAGAGTTTCAGCATTGCCAGTCGACCTACATATTGGTATCATCATGTGGTGCACATAGGCGGTTTCGCCCTTTCACTATCTGATACTACAAAACAGATTTTAATAATGAACTTAGTTTTTTCTGTATTTGTATAGGATTCCCAGGTGATCTCGATGTTTCCGTCATCTACAAACTCGTCGGAGACTACAAACTAAGTGTGACCATGAAAGCCAAACCTCGAAACAAGCCCACACCAGTCAACCTAGCTCAACACGCATATTGGAACCTCGGAGGGCACAACACTGGCAACATCCTCTCCAACAAGGTCCAACTCTTTGCCTCTCACTACACCCCTGTCGATCACTCCCTCATACCGACCGGAAAAATCATCACCGTCATACACACCCCGTACAATTTCCTCAAATCTCACACGGTCGGCAGTAGGATCAAGAAATTACCCAATGGGTACGACATAAACTACGTGCTAGACACCCCAGGGGACCGTCACGGTGTGAAGAAGGCAGCAGTTGTGTCGGATAGTAAGTCAGGCCGGGTTCTGGAGCTATGGACCAATCAACCTGGCATACAATTCTATACTAGCAACATGCTTAAGGATGTGGTGGGGAAAGGTGGGTATGTTTATGGGCCTCATGCTGCACTTTGTTTAGAGACACAAGGGTTCCCTGATGCAGTGAACCACCCCAATTTCCCTCCACAGATTGTGAATCCAGGGGAGGTTTATAGGCATTATATGCTGTTCAAATTCTCACTTCAGTAATGACAATGAGTTTGCCTTAAGGTCACAAGATTAGTATGAATAAATTAATGCTTCTGATCGATTGATTGATTTGTTTATTTATTTATCTTTTGATCGGTAACAAAAGAAAGTCATTAAAAAACAAAAGATAACAAGACCAAAAGGGTAGGGAGGAGTTAACCCTGTCAGAATATTCCCCGTCTTGGGCTATATATAATCTGGGCACTCCTCACCTTACAAGCCTGCAGGCAATGTGAGACTATTCTAACACGCCCGGCACGTGTTAGCGGGATTGAGCCAAGCCAAATCACGTAGACAATTGAATTGGGTGACGTGGAGTGGAGAAATACCCGCTCTGAAAAGCAGTCCGAATGCACGGTTGGGAACCCGACTAGCTGCTTGTGATTGAACTGTTTATTAATCAATATATACATTTTTTTTATGAATGATTGTGTTTTTACATTTAAAAGTAGAAACAAAGGAGGGTTGACTGGTTGTCCTCTAGGCGTAAATGGATCGGGCATCGAAAAATACCTGAAATATAGAAATATAAGAAGATGGGAAGAAGTTAATGGTGGATTTAAAATAAAAATAAAAATGAGAGGACTGATAACGTTCACTAAGTTAAAAAGATGTTGCTACTTTAGCTACTAAACCGGTCAAAGGAGATTCTCATGGTGCTAAGATTATAACCTCTGAGCAACCAAATTCCTCCAAGGATCAAGAGTCCAACAATGGTGAATTAGGCTGCCTGTGGCCTAGCTCTTTGTTAGCCCTTGTCATAGCAGAGTTTACCTTCTTTAATAGGTTCCCATCATTTTGCTAACATCCTACTACCTGCTTTAGTAGGTACCCCTTCTCCTTAATAGTTCGTTGCATAGCAAGATTTTAAGCAAAATTTACTTATTCAACAGTTCTATCCTCCTCTCTACTCACTCTTTGCCAGAGCAGATTTTATTTGCTCTGGTAGGGAGTTAGTAGAGAGCAGGGACGATGCCGCTAGAGCAAGTAAATCCTCCCTTGCATGGAGTTAGAAAAGAGAATGCGAATCAACTAAAACAAGCGAACTCTGCAATGGCAGGGGCTAGCAAAGAGTTATGCCAAACCTGTTGGATATTTTTAAAATATAAAAGACTTTTGACTTTTACCTTTGAAATTGCCTTGTGGAATTGACCCACATCGTGTAACCTTAAAATGGGTTGGCTATTATATAGTATTATGTTGGCTCAAGGCTTATAGCCTTCACGCAGGGGGCACCGAATTTTGTAGCTTCCACCGCCATGCACCCCATCAATCACACACACGGGCGCGCCGAGCCGGGCCGAGTCGGGTCGGGACTGATATGTCCGTTCAATTACACCTTTTGATTTCTATAAAAGGGACCCGAGACCCTCATTTGTTTATTTGCATTTTCATTTCTTAGTTTTCTATTTCTAAAAGCTTCGTTGTTTCAAAGTTTTTTAGCGCTATCTGGTGTTCTGATTGCGTGATCAAATTCACAAAATTTGATCACAAGAATACGCTGTCGGATCGTTATATCTTGGAACCGATTTATAGGTAACCTATTGGTGATCACTAGATCATAGTGGTAGGGAAAAATCTCGGTTTAAAAAAAACGATATTTAATGTGCCTCGAATCAGATCTGCGTATTTTTCCATTCCACTCTTTATCTTCTTCTACAATCCGAAACCATTTTTCTAACAAAACATAGCCTTAAACTCCTCAAGCCAATCAAATGCTACCAAGTTCAACAACAGATCAGTTGCTCGGCTGTCATCCTGAACAAATGAAGAATCCAAATCATTCGAAAATCTAAAATTTGAAATTTGCTAGGCACTAATTTCCCCTTATATATTTTGTACCTCTGTTTAACAATAAAGCGAGGTAGACATCTCAATCGTGGACGTAGGCATTAGCCGAACCACGTAAAACTTCTTGTGTTCTCTCTTTTCTTCTCTTTTTCTCTGGTATCAGAGCCATCAGGCTCTTTTAGGATGTAACTAATAGATGAAATATATCGGGCAGGTCCGGGCAACCAAACTCTCCCTACTCTTTCTTGTTATATTTATTATTAATATAATAAATATTTTAATAATTTAAAGAAAATAAAACTTTATTTGATTTCTTAGTTTTGGGTTGGGTTTTTAGGCAATAGTTATTCTCAAGTTTTATATGCAAATGAATAGTCCCACATTGGTAAAAATAAAAAGTGCCTAGGCTATATATAGAACCTTTCACCTTCTATTATTGTTTAACAATAATAAGAGAAGAGTGTGCCTAGCGGCGAGCCACCGCGTTCGCGATTGGCGTTTAGGCGCATTGGCGCTTTAGGCGCATTGGCGCTTTAGGCGCGCACGCACTATTCGTGGGTTGGGTCGGGCCTAATGGGTCACTATTCAACGGGTCAATTCGGTCTATTGGGCCAAGGTGTATAACCATTCAATTTGAATTGAAAAGTTACAACCTTTCATGCGTAGTTGGATGTAGCGGTTGAGATCTTTGAAAGATCTGAGCCGTCCAAAATATGACTGTTGGTCCAACAGTCATATTGAAATTTCTATATAAGGAGGCCTTAGGACACAGATTGAAACACTCTGAAATCCATCGGAATCCTTGCATAAAACTTGAGAATTCCTCTTGTTATCTTCTTTTGGTGGTACTCCATCGGATTGAGTTTTCTGGGGCGATCCTCTACTGTTGCAAAGTAACGGATCGCATCCAAGAGATTGGGCTCGTTGTATCCTGGAAACGTCTCGCTGGAACCCTTTTGCAAACTCGAAGATTTACTCGAGTAGGGAGCGAATAGCGTTTTAAAGACAAAGATTACGTGCCTCGAGTCCAATTCTCTTGCCCTTTTCATCATTTTCGGATTTCTGTTCTCAAATTTCATCTAACATTTCTAACCCAAGCCCTACCCAACCAGACTCGATGTCAGATTCTTCATGCCCGACGTGGTTAAAAAGGGGGTGGGGTGGGTGTTGGTTTTACCCGATCCGTTAACATTCTATGGAGAAGAGTTCTAAGGTAAACCATCAAAATATGATTTTGCCCCATGGTGCATGAACTTGACCCGTAGTAGACAGTAGTTCGAACGATCTGACCCCTAACTTGACCATAGTTCGAATGATCTGACCTGAGCTAGGTCCAAGGTCCGAATCATATGAACCCTAACTTGACCATCGGGTACGATATAAACTACGTGCTAGACAAGCCGGAGTACCGTGGCATGAGGAAGGTGGCAGTGGTGGCGGATAGTAAGTCGGGCCGGGTTCTGCGGCAATGGACCAACCAACCTGAGTTGCAATTCTACACTACTAACATGCTGAAGGATGTTGTGGGCAAAGGCAGACGTGTTCATGGAGTTCATGATGCACTTTGTTTGGAGGCAAAAGGTTTCCCTTCACAGATTGTGAATCCAGGGGAGGTTTATAAGCACTATAATTAAGTTGTACAAATTCTCATCTCTGGAAGGACAATGGGTTTGTTTTAAATTAGACGATGGACATTGTTTTTCGCTCCAATCTTTCACGCAATAGATCTTGAGATCATGCCACACCTATGAGACGTTCAATTTTTTATTTCACATGTCACAGATCCCAAAAGTGTGGCCCTAAATTCAACATTTGAGTGTGATGTATGCACATGACTTTAGGGCCACGTTTTTGGGATATGTGTCATGCGGAATAAAAAACTAAACCTATGATACGTGTGCCATTATCCCAATATCCCTTATATGAAAGATTAGAGTAAAAACAATCTCCATCATCAGATTTAAAGCAATCAATGACTTTTGGCGTGGGCATGAACAAAGGTACCCTTAATAAAAGTACATCTATTTATTAACCATAATTAATCAATTAATTGTTTTTTAATGCATGAGTCAACGTTTAAAGATTTAAAGGTCCTTATCAAAAAGAAAGAAAGATTTAAAGGTAGTTATTAGGGATGTTCTTACTTCTTATCAAAAACAAAAAAGTAATTAGGGATGCAAGTTTTGAACCGAACACCGAAAGCAAACCGAAAACCGAGGGTCTCGAATCACACCGAAACCCGACACAAACCGAACCGAACCCCAATTCGATTCGGTTTCGGTTGGGTGTCTTGAAACCGAAAACCAAGACGGTAGGTTGAGTAAATAGAAAAAATGGAAAAAAAATATATATATACCCTAAAAAATTAAAAAAATAGGTATTTTATCTACACCGAATCGGTTTTGGTTTTAGGAAAAAAAAAATTGAACCGAACCAAATGGGTTTCAGTTTGGGGTGTACCGAACCGAACACCGAAAAATTCGGGTTCAATTCGGTTCGGTACACTAAACTTGCATCCCTAAGGAGAGTTGTGCTCTTGCCTGTAAGTGGGGGCCAACAAATGATTTCTAAGGCCTTTTTCATATTTTGATCCATTAGTTGAGGCTAAATTTTCATATACCTGATAAATAAATGGGCCAAGGGATAGGGCTGTCAACGGGTTTGGTCGAGGATGAGACATCTGACCCGACCTTTGGCTCAGGTAGGGTCAAGAAATTATCGGGTCAGGTAAGGACGATTCTGCCCGATATTTATATATAGAAATATGGAAAATAGGGGACTTATCGGGTCGGGTTGGGCTTTTAGGTCGGGTAGGGTCGGACATATACCATTTTTCCATTGGGCAGCCAAACATTGGGTCGGGTTGGGTTTTTCCCATTCACTCAGAAAGTCTCAGAAAGCGCGGTCCCAGACAAACTAACATAAGATTTTGGCAGATTTACTCAGGTTCTTCCCATTTTCTTCTTTTTTTACTAAGATTCCTTTTTTTATAGTCTCTGGAACGAGGCCTTAGACATGCATAGTGACAAATTTCGTTTTCGCTAATTTTTCGATGGGGGGTCCTTTCGGTACATTTCAGATTAATTTCGATACCTTTCGAAAAAAATTCGGGAAAGTTTCGGGGATTAAATATATACAAAAAATATTTTTAATATTTTTGTAAAAATTACTACAATATATACTAAATTACTAACATGTTTAAATAAAATAAAATAAATTAAATTATCAAAATTTACCGAAATTTTGCCGAAAAATACCAAAATTATTGAAATTTACCAAAATTTTCCTAAAATTTTCGTTTGACCCCCTTTTTGCCGAATTTCAATGAAATTTGTCACTATGTAGACATGTGCTATTTATTTATTTTTATAAGTAAAGTTATATTCTCATGTAATAAAAAATAAAAATACAACCGAATCAGGGTCAACCAGTGGTACTGAGGAGACCTAAGCTAAAAGGAAAAAAAAAAAACGAGAAAAGCGAAACGAAATATAGAAATAGAAACAAAACCTTCATTTGTTTTATCAGTAATAAATTATATTTCCAAAAGATAGCAATTACAAGCAAAAGCAGCACCCACCACCACAACGACAACCACAAACCTCAACCTCAATCGGGTCCCAAAACAAAGTCCAGTCTTGAAGAACATCCCCAAAAGCGAGAGTTGGTGAACATAGTGACCAAGTCTTGGTGAAGGAATAAAACAGGTTTGGAAATATACGGAAAAAATGATAAGTTTCGATAATTTCGTGGAAAGGGGGGAAATTTTCAAAAATGAAATAATATTAATAGGAAAAGGGTTCGGTTCTCCAATGGAGGACGGTGAGCGTGCTCCAAGATCCCACGTGGAGCTTCACGTGAACCTCATAAGTCATAACAAAACATAACATTGTTTTGATGTCACATGGAACATAGGTGTATTGCTTAGATCATATTTAAAAAACTAATAATTGAAAACTCATCTGTTGGATATTTACCAAATAAATATTTATTACTTTAATCATATTAATTTATTATTAATTTAATAATGTTTATTTATTTTTTATATGGTTCCTTAAATTGATTGGTTCCATATTAAAAAGAATGTTTTTGACAACAATTGATCATTTAACTTTCAAGTCAAAATGACTTGAATTTTGAATTAATATTGGAGGAAAACTTTTCCCACCATAAGTTTAAAAGTGTTGTAAATGTTTTATCCCACCTCACTATTTTACAAGAAATATTCATGGCTTATATATGAAAACTTACCTTCCATATTGTTTAGCTTGATAAGAGGAACATTTCATAGCGGTTGTCACGTACATGCCAAGATGCGCTGAATGACACAATTAGTGCTTTTAAGGCGCACTTTGCACTTATTCCAAAAACACTTGCAATTTCCGAATCCTACACCTGAGCCCTCAGAATTCGTGTGCCAACCAGAGCATTCTGCGTCTTCGTTTCGTTGAGTCACACACTACAGTGCAACGTAGTGTGTGACAGATCGGTGTTTCACCGAGGCTTCATTGTATCCTGGAGGCGAATTTGCCGATATCCCATTGCATATAGGGGGCAAATATTGTCTTAAAGACAGCAATCTAATCTCGCCTTGAAGCATTTTTTCGGTCTATTTTCCGTTAAACTTTTTGCAATATACCAACATCATCTTCACCATGTATTTAGTTAGAAGTAAAATTTCAACGGTTGAAACTAGTCCAAGTTCTCTTTTGAAATGTTTTTTTGTTTAAATTAATCTAAATAGCACATTTGTGCTCGACGTATATCTTGGAGGACGATCACTGTCCTCTATTGGAGGATCTAATCGGCTCCCATATTAATAATTATAAAAAATTAAAAATTCATTTGTTTTGACCAAAGACGGATTTTACACTTTTAATACAGAAAAAAGGGGAAAAGACCATTTTCCCAAAAATAAGTTTAAAATGTGTTTTTGGAAAAAAACCAAAATTTTTTTGGGAAAACATTTTTTTTGTTTTTATTTTTTGGATTTTTTGCAAATACCCTCCTGAGTTATGTTGATATTACAAATAACCCCCCACTTATAACTATTTGCTTTAAACCCCTGAGTTAGTATTTTGGTGTTTATAAAACACCCTCATTAACGGATGCTACTTTAAATGGTTAACCAGCCGTTAAGGAATAGCCTAAATACCATATTTATCCTTTTAAAAATTAAATTACTAAATTGCCACCCTCTACACGTGGTAAGAGTAATTTTAAATCCACCCCTCTACTTACAAAAAAGAGTAGTTTTAAATCCACCCACCAAATATTTGAGTTCATCCATGCTGAAAAACATTGACTGCATTGAATCGAACGATGGAAATCGTTTATCGTCCCAACCTTTCACACGATGGATCTTGAGATCACGGTGGCACCATTAGACGGTTGACTGTATTGAATCAGACGATGGAGATCATTTACCGTCCCAACCTTTCACATGATGTGATGTATCTTGAGATCATGGTGGCACCATCAGACAGTTGACTGCATTGAATTGGACGATGGAGGTCGTTTATCGTCCCAACAATTCACACGATGGATCTTGAAATCATGGTGGCACCATTAGACGGTTGATTGCATTGAATCGGACGATGGAGATTGTTTATCGTCCCAACCTTTCACACAATGGATCTTGAGATCATGGTGGCACTATCAGATGGTTGATTTTTTATTTCATGTGGTACACACCCAAAAAAATGGCCTTAAAATTAATTTTAACCATATACGTGATGTTAAGGTCACTTTTCTGAGATGTGTGCCACGAAATAAAACACTGATCGTCTAATGGTATGCCTAAACGATCTCCATCGTCTTATTTAATGCAATCAATGTGTTTTAGTGTGGGTAAACTTAAAGATTCGGTGGATGGAAGCAGACGTGGTTAGGCAATCCAATGCCTAAAAATGGGTCTTAAATCATATAAGAAATTGGAGGGACAAGTATTTTGAATGGAACATGTAGATTGAAGGTTTTCTTTTCCAGAATAATTGCATCGTTTGCCACAAATCCTTCATTGGTTGAGTATTCGTCCAAATGTGGCATGCTTTAATGGGAAATCACCCATTTGATGAGTCTTGAATCTGATGGGTGAATGAAGGGCTATTTAGAAGAGTACCTTTAAATCCGCCCACTGAATCTTTAAGTTCACCAATGCTAAAACACGTTGATTGAATTGAATCGAAAGATAGAGATCATTTATCCTCCCAATCTTTCACATGATGGATCTTAAGATCATGATCGTACCATCAGACGGTCAGTATTTTATTTCACGTGGCACACATCTCAGAAAAGTGACCTTAACACCACGTGCATGATTAAAATTGATATTAAGGTCACTTTTAGGGGCGTGTACCACATGAAATAAAAAATCGACCGTCTGATGGTACACCCATGATCTAAAGATCGATCTCATGAAAGATTGGGACGATAAAAAATTTCTATCATTTGATTCAATGCAATCGATGTGTTTCAGCGTGGGTGAACTCAAGATTTTGTAGGTGGATTTAAAGGTACTCCTTTTAGAATAGTGGTCAATTATAATGGCACGACTTGTAAATAAAAGTGAATGAAGGGCCTTTTTAAATGATGATAAACTTTAATGGCATGAGTCGTAATATGGTTGAATAAACGGGTAAAATAGGCTTTCCGTCCATAAACTCACGGCTAGTTAATGGCAAGGGGTTATATGAAACAAAAACACAAAAGTAGGGGCTGCAGAATAAATACCCATAACTCATGGAGTTTCTTATAATATTAGCGTAACACGGGGTATATGCAAAATAACCCTTATTTTTTTCAAAAAGAAAGCTTTAAGGGCGTTCTATTCAATAGGAAAAACGCGTTTTTGGTTACTATGCTGATGAGGGCCAGATAGGGGCTTCTGGAGCAGTTACCCCACTAACTTTTAGAAAGAAATGTTATGCCTCTTAGGCAAAAATGTTATGCCTCTTAGGCCTTTTCAGGTTATATAATATGGGCTGCTTAATTTAGATTTTATCATTTTTATTTTTATTAGTAAAAAGGCACGTGCAAATGCACGTGGATATTAGAACCTTTAAATGATTGAATTTTATTTTTAGATATCTATCGGGTGATTTGAACATAAAAAAAATATAGTATTTCAAGAGTTCGTTACTATGTTCTATAATTTAGTAAAGACAAAAAAAAAAAATTTATTATTATGTTTCTTATATCTTTATTATGTATAATTTAAAATTATAAAAAATTTAATAAAAAATAAAAAAATAGAACATAAAGAGAAAAAATAAAAACTAACAAATAAGTATAATCTAGAAATTTCAATTAAATCGAAAATGGGTATTTATTCCTTCTCGACTTTAACTTTCTTGAGGATTTTATCATCTTCATCATCCGTAGTCTCTTATTTAATGCTTTAGGAAATCTACGACCTTGTAAGATAATTTTGATAAATTGTATCTTGCACTTTGACTTGAAAGAAACACTTATTTTCGAGATATTGACACTAAATTTGATTTTAAGGTCACTTTTTTGGGGATCTGTGTCACGTCAAATCAATGCCTAACCATTTTATGGTGCGCCCATTATCTCGAGATCAAGTGTGTGAAAAATTGAAACAAAAAAATTCTCTATCATTTAGTTCAAAACTATCAATTGGTTTTAACATGGCGCCCTAATAGATTCGATAGGCATAGTTACTTAAAGGTAAAATCACATTTTAATAAAATCACCTGTTATTCATCGCGTTTAAATTTGATTTTAAGGTCACTTTGAAATTTATGCACGTCAAATTAATATCTTACCGTCTGATGGTACGCCTATAATCTCAAGATCAAGTGTGAAAGGTTGGAACGAAAAACACTGTTATCATCCATTTCAAAGCAGTCAATGGGTTTTAATATGGGCACTCTCAAAGATTCAGTTGGGATATTTAAAGGTATGTTTGGAGGTGAGATCTTAATTGGCATGCCGAGTTGCTATGGTTTGATTAGGTCTAACTGGTTGAATTTTAAATGCGGTTCAAACATAGTTGAGAAGTGCACGTGGACACCGTAAAATGAAATATTTTGATCAAAGACGATTTTAATTATGAGTTAAAATTGGTTGATCGTATAAAATCATAATCGTATATTATCAGTCAATCACTAAAAAACTAATAACAATTATTGTTAAATATTATATTGATTCGAGTATTTTGTAGAACTTATTATAGATACATGTTTCTATCCTATCACGTTCGATTAATTCGATAATATACTAATTATATATGTTTAATAAAATTTTCTTAATTGTTAATTTCTACTTTAATTTTATAATAACTAATGTAACTAAGGCTTCAAATTTTCATACCCTACATATTTATTAATTATTATTAAAAATATGAATAGTAATGTCCACCCATACATAGGGGTATAAGTTTTGACTCAAAACTCAAACCTGACCTAAAAATCGGTGAATTGAACTGGTCCAAACAGGCTCGAAAATCGATAATGAACCTATTCTGGACTCATTTCGATTTTTGAGGAAAAAAATCGAAAATTTATTAGGTAGTATGAGAAAACTGAGAAAGTAGCTTAAAATAATAAAATGGTGATTGTACCTCATTCAAATATATGATTGCTTGAAATTAGATAATGGAGATCGTTTTTCACCCTAATCTTTCGTAGAATAGTTCTTGAGACTACGATCTTACCCTTGTATGGGTGTAAGTTTTGAACCGAAATCCGAATCAGCGCAAAAAATCTAATTAATTGAACCAATCCCAATCGATCAAAATATCAATTCAGACTGAATCTGATTTTGATTTTATGTGGGAAAAGTCGAAAACCAATTAGGTAAGATGAGAAAATTTGATGAGGGATACATTAATCATGGCTCAAAGGGTTTCAACATGCCAATAAATTATTATTTGGGTAACTAAACAATCGTAAAATCTTAGAGGGCATCTTTGCAAAAAACCATCGATCATTTTTTTGCCCAATATTCCACATAAGAGAATTTGATATCAAAGCAAGTCAAATATTATATGGCAAAATTGTTAATTCTCTTAACTTTGTGGATTTCTTTAAACGTGTTAGAAAAGATAACTTTTATGGCAAAGTTGTTAATTTTCTTAACTTTGTAGGTTTATTTGAAAGTGTTAGGAATGAGAACTTTTATGGCAAAATTGTTAATTCTCTTAAATTTGTGGGTTTCTTTGAAGGAGCTAAAAATAAGGAAGGAAATAATTTATTTGGATACCATTATTTACGTATTCTCATTGGAAAAGGGATTCTATATTTTAGGGGGGAGTTAAGGGTATTTTTGATATTAAAAAATGTGACAGAAAATATTTTTACTTTTATATAGTAGTAAGGATTTTTATTTTTTTATCAATAGGACTTTTTTATAATTTTGAAATGTCAAATATTGGTGGAAAACAAATTCAGTTTTCTTACGGCTTTTTGTTTAATAACATTAAGAGGAGATGATGTATTAAAAGAATGAAAATTAAGAGGAGGTGGAAAGGAAATTTATGGACCTCACACAAAGATCGGGGTTACATTTGGCATAGCTCTTTGTCAGTTCCATGTCATAGTCGAATATACTTGTTTTAATATCCTCCCACCCTTTTCCTTACTATATTTATGCAAAGCAGAATTTACTTGCTTTAGCATCTACCTCCCTGTCTCTGCTAACTCCCTGTTAGAGCAAATAAAATTTACTTTGGCAAAGAGTGATCAGCAGAGAATAAGGAAAAACTATTAGAATAAGTAAATCTTGCTCTGCAAGGAGTTAGCAAAGAGAAGAGGAAATTGCTAAAGCAACTAGCAGAGATTTAGCAAAGGGAAAGGAAATCTTCGTAAGCAGGTAAACCCTACTCTGGCAGGGAGCTACCAAAGAGCTACGAGAGTTGATATTTAAGCACCTTTTTTCATATATATATATATATATATATATCTTGGGACTATGCCCCTGGTTGTAGAGAAATCTCTACACCCATTGTCACTTGGCCATCATGTGACATCCATAATGAGGATCGGATGCCACGACAACTTAGGTAAGGTCGATCAGATCCCGTTAAAAAAATAGTTTTTATGACTTTTTCACCATTAAAAATATGGTCAAAATTGAGAAAAATAATGCACCAAAGTTTTAGGCCTTACCATATTTTTGACCCATCAAAGAAGGGCAAAAAAGTCCAAAAAAAAAAAAAGAATTTCAAATCACACGTCCCTAATAAAGAATATTTAGGATTAATTAGATATCTAGAGAGTTATCGGTAACCGAAGTTTAAGGTTAGATTTAAGATCTTAATATAAGTTTGTTACATGCATCTTAACAGATTAAGATTAATATCCTAATCCTAATCCTAATCTTAAACCTCAGTTACGTATGTACATGTATTTCTCTAAAAATCTAGTCAACTCTAAATATTCTCTACTTGCTCAAGATTTATGCAGCAGCCATTAATTTTCTGTTACGTTTGATGCCATTGGTTGAAGTTGTAGAGATTTTAGGGAGGGTATATCTAGCAGCCAATATGCCCTAGGTCTCTAGCAGCCAATATGCCCTAGGTCCATGCCTAGTTTTTGGGATCCAAAATAATCAAGCCGCCTGGCCACACCAGTTTTATCCCAATGAGAATGCTTGTGCCCTAGTGCTACACGGCTGTTCAACATTATTAATATCGAAATCTGTCAGATTTCTATATAGCCTATCTCTTATCTTCTCACAGTCAACTTTTCTGTAATCCTCTTCTATCAAACGCCATGGCTAATATTAATCTTTTTCTCTGTATTTTGGTTTTATCATTTTCTTTTATTGACGTTTCAACTGCAAAATCTAAACATGAAGTGGGGATTTATGAGCTTAGAAAAGGGAACTTCACTGTGAAGCTAACTAATTGGGGAGCAACAGTGATCTCAGTTTTTGTTCCTGATTCAAAAGGTTGATTTTTTTTTTTGATAATATTTAGAAAATATATATAGATGTCAATGCTTAATATGTGTGTTGGTTATTTTGATGAAGAACGTATTTAACCCACTTTTCACTTCTTGATTTTTCTTATTTTTCTTTTTTTTTTTGGCAGGAAATTTAGCTGATGTTGTTCTTGGCTTCGATTCGGTTGCTACATATAGAGTAAGACATATTTAATTTTTTCCTATGGATTTTATTATTTTCAATTTTTTTGGTTGCCCTATTTAATTAAACCTGGGACAGCGTTATATGAGGAACAGATTTTATGCAGCCATGGTGCAGGCGGCTGATGTGGAGTGATACAATTGGCTGCAAGTGCAGTGGGGCCAATCACATTGTGCCACGTCAGCAGCATACACTTTGTCCTCAACAAATCTATTCTACGTGGTCAGGGCCTTGGGTTTGCTCCCCAATGGTCACCTGTTCGAGTCCCCTCTGGGCCCGGGATTAGACGAGGTGGGCGCAAGCTGGCCGGTAGACCCACGGATAAAAAAATAAAATAAAATAAAAAATTCCTTAAACCTGCTCTTTTAAGCACAGTAACAAATTTCTCTGAAATTTCTTCGAAATTTACCGGGTCGGGTGAAACTTTCGGCGAAATTTCGATGATTTCTCCGAAATCGCCGAAATTTCATTAATTTCGGCAAAATTAATGAAATTTAACCGAAATTAATAAATTGTTTCTAATTTTTGTCATTTTTTAAATAATAAATAAAATTTTTATGAAGTTTAAATATAATTTATATTTATTATTTTTTGTACTCCCCGAAACTTTTCGAATTTTTCTCGAAATTTATCCGAAATGACCCCCTCCCGAAATGTTGCCGAAAACAAAATCTGTTACTATGCTTTTAAGTGCATTGCGCTTTTTAGCGCTTTATTAGTATGGGATTTTGCTTGATTGTAAGTGCTCTTAGCTCTTAAGGAGAGTGAAAAACTAAACTTAGGTCTCTTTCCAAGAATAATTTAAACCTGCTCTTTTTAACTGAGTTGCGCTTTTTAGCAACAGATGAATGGTGCTATCTGATGCTTATAACCGTCTAATGGGTGCATTTTCGACCCCACCCGATATGATGTTATCGGGTTCTGGGCTTAAGTCCTGCCCAGGTTTCTTTTTGGCATGGGTTTTTAAGTGCGCACCAAAAACAAGTCATATCAGGAAGGGAATGGTTTCACTTGTAGTCAAGGAACAGGACGAGTTTGCAACCAATGTGGGACTAAAGCATCCATCTATTCCTCTCCCCCACTTGATTGCAGAGCCGTCCTCGGTTCGGGGTTAGGCCATTGATACGATACACAGGCCTGATCTAGATATAAGATCAAATTCCAGGTCAACTTGGTAAAAAAATGGGCAACACAAGTCGGCTGATTTGTATCGGATATGAATGGGATACATTATAAAAAATGGCCCGTTATATCATTTTTTTATTTTTAATATTATTTATACATATTTTTTATTAAAAAAAAAACCTTTAATATTGACCTTTCTTATGATCGGAGATAATGACATCCATTTAATACAAGTCTTTATCTTATTGTAGTAATGTTTGTAAAGTTTTCGAATTGACTAAATAGTATAATAACGAGGAATGATCCAGTGTGAATACAGCATCTTGATGAGAGAAAGTGTGATTTTAGAATCCCATATGAGGGAGCTTGTAAAATGTCCAATATTCATAGCATGGTTCAAAATTTTGGCCGAAATCGAAATGTTTAAAAATGTATGCAATTGAAGTTTTCGGCCGGGCCAAAATTTCGGTTTCAGTCCCACCCGAAACTGAAATGGAATCCGAATTTTTTATCCTTAATTCATAGGCATCCTTTTCTGTTTACTAACTAAAAATTTGTTAACCACTTTGAGTTAGATGGAGATTATTTTTCGTCTCAACCTTTCACAAAATAGATATTGAGATCATAGGCCTAACCTAGCCTCAGATAGTCATATATTGATTCTACATGGCACATTTCCCAAAGAGTAAATGTGAACAACATTTGATGGTACGCTCTGAATGTGATAACTTTTAGGATGTGTGCCACATGGTAACAACTTTTGATGGTCTGATGGTAGGCCCATGATCTCAAGATCTGTTGTATAGAAGATTGAGATGAACAACGATCTCCATCACTGTATCATTTGATGACTTTTCACATAGTGGGGCCCAAACACTGCAGCCAGTCACATCACGCCACATAAGCTGCCAACAAAATTGCCTACCAAAAATTATCCACCATTTATGATTTTCCTATATTGTTGAACTTAATCCTTTTTGTTTTTATGATAGGTTTTCAGACGTGAAATCTGCTGACTTCTTGAATGAGAAGATTGCTTTTCGGCCCAATCTTTCACATAACTCTTTAGATCATGACTCACTTATCAAACCGTTAGATATTTGATTCCACATTGCTCACATCCCTAAAAGCAACCTGACAATTCATTGTTATCCCTAAAAGCAACCGTTAGATATTTTGATGCCAATGATCACAATTATTTTTAGATATGTGTGCAACATGGAATCAATATCTAAAGATAATTTGTGTGAAAGATTGGCCCTAAGAATGATTGGGTACCTCTATCTGAGCCCACTGTTTTATTGGGGGAGCCTACACTTAAAACCATCGATCGCTTGAAATCAGAAGATTGAGATCGAGGTGAAAAATGATCTCCATTGTCTGATTTCAAGCGGTCAATGGGCCGGTGGGCTCAAATACTGGTACCCTTTATGTGATATATTTAGCATTTTATTTTATGGACTTATCCCCTTCCTATTAACATCAAAATTTAAATTTATTGTAGAACGATTCGGTATATTTCGGAGCCTTAGTTGGACGTGTCGCAAACAGAATCGGGGGCGCTAAATTCAGTTTAAATGGGACTGAGTACAAATTAGTTGCTAATGATGGAAAAAACATGCTTCATGGTATATTTGATTATTTCAATTATTTAGGCCCTGTTTAGCAATCATTTTCCAAAAAGCACTTTCTAAGGGAGAAAATGTTGGATGAGAAGCACCACCTCTAGCTGAAAATGGTCCCACATTGTATGTCGGCTTGGAAGTCTTGGTCTATATATAATCTGGCACCACTTGAAAAGTGCTTTTTAGAGAAGGGTTGCGAAACAGGGCCTTAATTTGTATTAACTTTCCATTTTTATTTACTTTCTATTTTTGTTTTTCTTCAATAGGTGGGAAGCGAGGTTTTAGTGATGTCATTTGGACTGTAAAAGATAAGAAGGATGGGAAGTTTCCTTATATCAAATTCACTTATCACAGCTTTGATGGGGAACAAGGTAAGCTTCTTGACTCATTTCATAGGACCACTTAACATAGCAATGTTTGCTTAGCGGTAAGCTTCCCGACTCAGTGAACCTGACTTTGTGTATGTGGCTGCTAGGGGTGCCAATGGGCTGGGTAGCTTGCCTGGCCCGTTTTAAAGTGGGCTTGATTATAAAGCCTGCAAGCCGGGCTTGAGCTAGCACTTTAAGCCCGATAACTAAACGGGTCGGTCTTGGGGCTACCTCCTAAGCATGTCGAGCTTTCGTATTTGATAGCCTATTATCACAATTCTCACGCCATCCAATTAAAGTCGAGGAGATGACATATCTCCTTATTTCCCTCCCAAAATCTCATTCCGATCGGCTTATCTATGAATAAACAGGATGGGCAAGGCCGAGCTTGGGCTTGGAATCATAATCCCGTCCCGAGCCTAGTCCGGGTTTGGGCCAATTCAAATTAGTTGGACCAGGCCTGGGATCTTATAAGAGGAGAGACAAGGCTACGAATGCCCGATGTGGGACTAAATACATGGCAAGAACAATGTTATTCTAATAATTCAAAATCCCGTCCTCGGAACTTCCTCCAAATTCACTTTTTTAACTGGTACATTCTAAATTGACAAATTTTATACCATCAAGTAGGTGGAAGATCGGAAGCCCGACCGCCTTTCGACGATTCAGTTATTTATTTCCTATAATATGACCTAAAAAATAGCACCCAGTAGAAGAGAGCATAGCCCTTTGAAACTCCTAGAAAAAATTGAACTCTGCCAATTTTGCCTCACGCAGTTTGTTTCAGGCAAAATTATAGCATCACCTGTTTTTTCTTATCCCAAAGGAGGAACTTTATCAAATCAAATGAAAAACATCCAAATAAAAAACTAAGTAAGATGCTTAGTGGAAAGAAAAAGGTCACAAATAACTCAAGCACAGAGTTTCAGCATTGCCAGTCGACCTACATATTGGTATCATCATTTGGTGCACATAGGCGGTTTCGCCCTTTCGCTATCTGATACTACAAAACAGAATTTAATAATGAAATTAGTTTTTTTTGTATTTGTATAGGATTCCCAGGTGATCTCGATGTTTCCGTCATCTACAAACTCCTCGGACACTACAAACTAAGTGTGACCATGAAAGCCAAACCTCGAAACAAGCCCACACCAGTCAACCTAGCTCAACACACATATTGGAACCTCGGAGGGCACAACAGCGGCAACATCCTCTCCAACAAGGTCCAACTCTTTGCCTCTCACTACACCCCTGTCGATCACTCCCTCATACCAACCGGAAAAATCATCACCGTCAAACACACCCCGTACAATTTCCTCAAATCTCACACGGTCGGCAGTAGGATCAAGAAATTACCCAATGGGTACGACATAAACTACGTGCTAGACACCCCAGGGGACCGTCACGGTGTGAAGAAGGCAGCCGTTGTGTCGGATAGTAAGTCAGGCCGGATTCTGGAGCTATGGACCAATCAACCTGGCATACAATTCTATACTGGCAACATGCTTAAGGATGTGGTGGGGAAAGGTGGGTATGTTTATGGGCCTCATGCTGCACTTTGTTTAGAGACACAAGGGTTCCCTGATGCAGTGAACCACCCCAATTTCCCTCCACAGATTGTGAATCCAGGGGAGGTTTATAGGCATTATATGCTGTTCAAATTCTCATTTCAGTGAGGACAATGAGTTTGCCTTAAGGTCACAAGATTAGTATGAATAAATTAATGCTTCTGATCGATTGATTGATTTGTTTATTTATTTATCTTTTGATCGGTAACAAAAGAAAGTCATTAAAAAACAAAAGATACAAGACCAAAAGGGTAGGGAGGAGTTAACCCTGTCAGAATAATCCCAGTCTTGGGCTATATATAATCTGAGCACTCCTCACCTTACAAGCCCTACAGGCAATGTGAGACTATTCTAAAACCCCCCTGCACGTGTTAGCGGGATTGAGCCAAGCCAAATCACGTGGATAATTGAATTGGGTGACATGGAGTGGAGAAATACCCGCTCTAAAGCCCAGCCACACACTCCCTCCAAAAAGCAGTCCGAATGCACGGTTGGGAACCGGGCTAGCTGCTTGTGATTGAACTGTTTATTAATCAATATATACAATTTTTTTTTATGAATGATTGTGTTTTTACATTTAAAAGTAGAAACAAAGGAGGGATGACCGGTTGCCCTCTGGGCGTAAATGGATCGGGCATCGAAAAATACCTGAAATATAGAAATAGAAGAAGTAGTTAATGGTGGATTTAAAATAAAAATAAAAATGAGAGGACTGATAACGTTCACTAAGTTAAAAGATGTTGTTACTTCAGCTACTAAACCGGTCAAAGGAGATTCTCTTGGTGCTAAGATTATAACCTCTAGCAACCAAATTCCTCCAAGGATCAAGAGTCCATTAATGGTGAATTAGGCTGCGTATGGCATAGCTCTCTGCTAGCCCTTGTCATACCAGAGTTCACCTTCTTTAATAGGTTTCCATCATCTTTGCTAACATCCTGCTACCTGTTTTAGCAGGTACCTCTTCTCCTTGATAACTCCTTCCATAGCAAGATTTTAAGCAAGATTTACCTATTCAGCAGTTCTATCCTCCTCTCTACTCACTCTTTGCCAAAGCAGATTTTATTTGCTTTGGTAGGGAGTTAGTAAAGAGCAGGGGGCGTTGCTGCTAGAGCAAGTAAATCTTCCTTTGCATGGAGTTAGAAAAGAGAATGCGAACCAGCTAAAACAAGTTAACTCTGCAATGACAGGGGCTAGCAAAGGGCTATGCCAAACGCAGCCTTAAACTCCTCAAGCCAATCACATGCTACCAAGTTGAACAACAGATCAGTTGCTCGGCTGTCATCCTGAACAAACGAAGAATCCAAATCATTCGAATAGCTCAAATTTGAAATCTGCTACGCACTAATTTCCTCTTATATATTCTGTACCTCTGTTTAACAATAAAGTGAGGTAGACATCTCAATCGTGAACGTAGGCATTAGCCGAACCACGTAAAACTTCTTGTGTTCTCTCTTTTCTTCTCTTTCTCTCTAGTATAAGAGCCATCAAGCTCTTGGTAATTCTTTATTTTCATTCTCTTCATCTCATGCCTTGCTTCTGCAATCAATGGCTTCTTCTTCATCAACTCAGAAGATCAATTAAACTCCTATTCCGTAGTATCGTCTCAATCAAGATGACCAAAGAGGTCTTAAGTCTAGTTGTTGGCCTTGATACATCACATGCAATCTGGGCATGCTTGGAGGATAATTTCGCACAGACCTCCTAATATCGAGAACTCCAATTGGAACGAAAGTTGCAAATGATCTGCAAAGGAGATGATTCAGTTGTTGACTATGTTTGCAAATTCAAAGCTATATGCGACGACCTTGCTGCCATTCAAAAACCGGTTACGGATGAAGACAAAGTTTTCTGGTTCACTATTGGTTTGGGCCCTTCTTACGAAGGTTTGAAACCTCCACTCCCAACCTATACTCAATTGGTTCAAGCTCTCCGAACTCATGAATGTTAGAAAATATGTTCGGGTTACAAAAGAAGATAAAGATTGGAATTAAAATATACGCTGATTCGATTCGAGGCACGTTAAATATCGTTATCTTTAAACCGAGATTTGCCCCTACCATTATGATCTAGTGGTCACCAATAGGTTACCGGCAAATCGGTTCCAGGATACAACGAACCGGCAGCGTATCCGTGTGATCAGATTTGGTGAATCTGATCACGCAACCAGAACACAAAAAAACTAAAACGGAATTCTGAGAAGGAGAAAACTTAAAGTCGCAAAGAAGAAATTTGCGAAAATTGCAATGTAACAAATGAGGGGTCTTGGGGCCCTTTTATAGATAAAACAGGTGTAACCGAACGGACATATCCGTAAAACAGGTATAACCGAACGGACATATCTGTAGCAAATAATTGAACGGTCGGATAAGACATATCCGTTTAAAATTCAAATGGGCGGTTACACATTTATTCAAAAGTTTAATTAAATTACCGTATCGCCACGTACACATACACGTGCACGTGCCCGTCCCGACCCGGCCCGACTCGGCTCGGCGCGCCCGCGTGTGTGTGACTGATGGGTTGCATGGCGGTGGAAGCTACAAAATTCGGTGCTCCCTGAGTGAAGGCTACAAGCCTTGAGCCAAGACAAAGATATATAAGCCAAACCGAACAGACATATCCGTAGCAAATAACTGAACGGTCGGATAAGACATATCCGTTTAAAATTCAAATGGGCGGTTACACATTTATTCAAAAGTTTAATTAAATTACCGTATCGCCACGTACACATACACATACACATACACGTGCACGTGCTCGTGCCCGTCCCGACCCGGCTCGGCTCGGCTCAGCGCGCGCGCGTGTGTGACTGATGGGTTGCATGGCGGTGAAAGCTCCAAAATTCGGTGCCCCCTGAGTGAAGGCTACAAGCCTTGAGCCAAGACAAAGATATATAAGCCAAACCCAAAAAAGAGTTTACACGATGTGGGACAAATCCCAATTTCAAAAGCTTATTTTTTTAAAACCTTTAAAATATCCAACAATCCCCCACTATTTTAAAGATTTAAAATAAAAATAAAATTAAAAACTTTTCTTAAAAAAATAAATAAACAATCCCCCACTATTTTAAAGATTTGAAATAGAGCAACGCTAGAAAAATGTGCATAAATGAAAATGTCTTACAGACTTGAATTTTTACTTTAGTGAAAAAATAATTCAAAATTTATCAAGATCTTTAGTGAAACTAAGTCTTGAACTAACGATCTTATATGATAAATCGGAATTATTTCACACACATATTTCACATATTTTGGTGTTCAATAAAAGGTTAGCACATTTAGGCCCTATGCTAGTACCCTGATTTTCGTAAGTGTTTATGAGATAAAGCCAAGTCTCATTGAAAGCGGCTCTACCTTCACACTTATATAGGCAGATCTATAAGAGATGTCCCTGTAACTGTAACATCTCAACACATAGTGTTATAGGACTGTTAAGAGCAATGCTCTACCTCCCCTTATCCATTACAGGTGAAACACTACCCTTCCTGAGATGTATATGAGATTTATTTCTCATCAATGTAGTGTCCTTTAGCTGTCACGGATTTACGACTTGTTTTTCCCTTTGAACCTAAACATTGATTAAACAAATATTAGGTAGGGTTCCCATCATAAGTGGTTGTTTAGGTTTAATGGCTTTAAACCCATCCCGATTGAAGTTTTATTAATCTCATCTCTGTCAAGGCTTTTAGTAAACGGATCTGCCAGGTTTTCTGCAGACCTGACCCCAATTACTGAGATTACTCCATCTCTAAGTAATTGTTTTACATAGCTATGTCTTAGACCAATGTGTCTATTTTTTCCATTGTACGTTGACTATAAGCCTTTGATAGTGTTGCTTCACTATCACAATGTATAGAGATAGGTGGCAATGGTTTAATCATAATTGGAATTTCTAGTAGTAAATTTCGTAACCATTCTGCTTCTTTTCCACTTGCCGCTAAGGCAATGAATTCTGATTCCATAGTGGAATGTGTGATGTAAGTCTGCTTCTTTGATCCCTATGAGATCGCAACACCTCCAAAAGTGAATATCCATCCACTTGTAAACTTTGATTCTTCTGAACCAGATATCCAACTTGCATTGTTATATCCTTCTAAAACGTGAGGATATCCAGAAAATTGTAAACCATAATTAATAGTACCCTTTAAATATCTAAAAACATGCGAAATGACATTCCAATGAACAGAACTAGGATTACTTGTAAATCTACTTAGTTTACTTACTGCAAATGCGATGTCCGGTCGTGTACAATGCATTGCATACACAAGGCTACCAATAACCCTTGCATATTCTAACTGTTGCACACATCGTCCATCATTTTTAGTCAATTTAAGATTAATATCTAAAGGTGTATTGGCAGATTTCAAATCAAAATAATTAAATCTTTTCAAAATCTTTTCAATATAATGATTGAGTTAAAGTTAATGTATTTTTATTTCTTATAGTTTTGATTCCCAAAATTACATCTGCCTGACCCATGTCTTTCATGTTAAAAGATGAACTTAAGAAGTTTTTAGTTTCTAAAATAACTTCTAAATTAGTTCCAAAAATAAGTAAATCATCTACATAAAGACATATAATAACACTATTATTATGAGAAAATTTATAATACATACATTTGTCGACTTCATTAGTTTTGAATCCAAAATTGGTAATAGTATTATCAAACTTTTCATGCCACTGTTTTGGTGCTTGTTTTAGCCCATATAGAGATTTAATAAGTTTACAGAATTTCTTTTCTTGTCCAGGTAGAACAAATCCTTCTGGTTGTTCCATATAGATCTCTTCTTTTAAATAGCCATGTAAAAAAACAGTTTTAACATCCATTTGATGAATTTGTAACTTATGTATAGAAGCTAAGGCAATTAGAAGTGTTATAGTTGAAATTCTAGCAACGGGTGCGTAGGTGTCAAAATAATCAACACCTTCCTTTTGTCTATATCCTTTGGCAACCAATCTTACCTTAAATTTTTCTATAGTTCTATCTGTTCTAAGTTTTCTTTTAAATATCCATTTACATTTTATGGGTTTAGATCCTTCTGGTAAGTCTACTAATTTTCATGTTTTATTTCCCATTATTGAATCAATTTCATCATTGATAGCTTCTTTCCAAAAAGCACTATCTCTAGATTTCATTGCGTCGTTAAAAGTGATAGGATCATCATCTACATTTAGACACAAATGTTTCTTAGTACTTTTGGTCCTATTTCCTTCAATCAAATATATATAGTAGTCTTTTGAAAGACTAGTTTCAAATCGTTGACGTTTACTTCGTCGAGGTTCAATGATGACCTCTTCATCACTTGAAGATTCAATAACTTCTTTAGATTTAGAAGATTTTCCATTTTCATAAGATTTACTTTCAATATTTAATTTATTAGTTAGAGTAGTGAACTTAGCTTCATAGAATATAGCATCTCTAGATTCTATTATAGTAATTTTATTGATGTTATCATTAGATTCCATAACTAGAAATCTATAAGCTTTACTATTTTGTGCATAGCCAACAAATGCACACTCAATAGATCTAATCCCTATCTTAGGTCTTTTAAGATCTACTAATCTAACAAGTGCCCTACACCCCCACACTTTAGAATAGGCTAAACTAGGTTTTCGATTCTTCCAAAGTTCATAAGGTGTAGTTAAACTTTTCTTATGTGGAATTCTATTCAAAATATGAGTAGCAGTTAATAAAACTTCACCCCATAAATTTTTATCGGAATTAGCGTTAACTAATAATGCATTAGTCATTTCTACTAATGTTCTATTTTTTCTCTCGGCAACTCCATTTTGTTGTGGCGTATAAGGAGCCATCACCTCATGACGAATTCCATGAATTTCACAGAAATCGGAGAATTCATTTGACATGTATTCTCCACCCTGATCAGATCTGATGACTTTTATTCTTTTATTTAATTGATTTTCTACTAAAGCTTTATAAACCTTAAATTTTTCAAAAGCCCCATTTTTAGTATTTAATAAATATATATAAGCATATTTTGAAAAATAATCTATAAAAGTAATAAAATATCATTTTCCTCCTCTAGTAGGAACATTATTTAAATCACAAATATCACTATGTATTAAATCTAATAAACATGAATTTCTAATAACACTAGGAAAAGGTTTTCTAGTAATTTTAGTCTAAGCACATATACTACAAGCACTACTAGCAAAAGATTCATGTTTTGGAATTAAACATGAATTAAATCTAAGTTAGCCATACATTTCATAGACCTATAATTTACATGTCCTAATCTATCATGCCATAAATTAGAAATAGAGACCAAGTAAGAAGAAGAAGAGATTTTATTGATAGGATCAGTTACATTGAGTTTGAACATGCCTCCCATGGCATATCCTTTTCCAACAAATTCACCATTTTTGGATAAGATAAACTTATCTGATTCAAATACAAGTTTAAAATCATGTTTGATCAGTAAACCACCCGAAACAAGATTCTTGCGGATATCGGGTACATGGAGCGCATCAGTAAGTGTAACGACTTTTCCGGATGTGAAATTTAATTTCACTTTTTCACGTCCTATGATCTTTGCCGTAGATGAGTTTCCCATGAAGAGATCTTGATCATCATCAGCTTTGTCATAAGTCACAAACATGTCACGATTATTACACAGATGTTTTGTGGCACCAGTGTCGATCCACCATTCATTGATGTCACCAACCAGATTGACTTCCGAAAGAACGCTCTGAAGTTGTTTTTTCACTTCCTTTGCATTGATTCTTCAATTTCTTGAAGAGGCGACAATCCCGTTTGAAATGTCCGGATTTCCCACAGTGATAGCAACCACCATTCTTTGGTACCATGATCTTATTCTCCTTGGCGAATTTCTTATTCTCCTTGGAATGAGAATATCCTCTCTTTCTCTTCTTGGACGGTCCACTAACAACCTTAGACTCAACCAAGTGTGCTTTTGATGTTATATCAATGCGATCTTCTGTTTTGTCCCTAACTCGGGATTCTTTCTCAATTCGTAAATGAAGGAGAACATCTTTCATAGAAATCTTCTCATTATTACGCTTAAGGATTTTTCGATAATCTTTCCATGATGGAGGCCACTTGGCGATTACCGCACCAACCAGAAAATCCTCATCGAAATGAGAACCATTAGCAACCATATAATTAATAATAACTTGAAAATCATGAACTTGGCTAAGAATAGGTTTATCATCAACCATCGTAAAATTGAAAATTTGACTGATAATATAAGAATTATACCCTGCATCTTCAGTTTTATATTTCTTCTCGAGTGCATCCCAGAGTTCCTTCGAAGTGTCGTAAGTGCGGTAGACGTCGAACAAAGAATCCGACAATGCATTCAAAATGTAGCCTTTGCAAGTGTAGTCGTCATCGCCCCATTTCTGCTTTTTACGGCCTTTAGCGAGGATGGATGATTCGGTAATAGTTGGACACGGAGTTGTGATAACGTATACAACTTTCAGTGTGGTTAATAGAAAATGTAATTTCTGTTGCCACCGTTTGAAATTCGAACCATCAAAACTGTCTAACTTGTGGATATTGTTAGGCAGCGCTGGATGAATCTTATCATTCACTAGAGCAGAAGTGGAGGACAAAATATGAGCCATAAATCTCGGTTTAAAATTGTTAGAAAATATGTTCGGGTTGCAAAAGAAGATAAAGATTGGAATTAAAATATACGCTGATCCGGTTCGAGGCACGTTAAATATCGTTGTCTTTAAACCGAGATTTGCCCCTACCACTATGATCTAATGGTCACCAATAGGTTACCGGCAAATCGGTTCCAGGATACAACGAACCGGCAGCGTATCCGTGTGATCAGATTTGGTGAATCTGATCACGCAACCAGAACACCAAAAAACTAAAACGGAACTCTGAGAAGGAGAAAACTTAAAGTCGCAGAGAAGAAATTTGCGAAAATTGCAGTGTAACAAATGAGGGGTCTTGGGGCCCTTTTATGGGCGGTTACACATTTATTCAAAAGTTTAATTAAATTACCGTATCGCCATGCCACGTACACATACACGTGCACGTGCTCGTGTCCGTGCTCCGTTCTGGCCCCGACCGGCTGGTTGGCTTTGCAAGACGCTGTGTGGATCGATGGGTTGCATGGCGGTGGAAGCTACAAAATTCGGTGCCCCCTGGGTGAAGGCTACAAGCCTTGAGCGAAGACAAAGATATATAAGCCAAACCCAAAAAAGAGTTTACACGATGTGGGACAAATCCCAATTTCAAAAGCTTATTTTTTTAAAACCTTTAAAATATCCAACAATGAACTCTGTCAACAGTTCTATGGCGCCGACAACATCAACAGCAATCCAAATGTTGCCTGTGCTGGATAACGAAACAACTATTGTAATAGTTGCCTTTTGAATAGGAGGGGAACACATCTAGTTAATCGACGTTCTTTGTGATGCTCACAGTTGGAATCGGCGAACCATATCTGACGCGGGACAAACGCTAAAATCCTAATATGCGAATTTGGGATTAACTTTTCGAATGAATTGAATAGCAGAAATATTCAAAATCAAGCAACACATAAAATTAATTCAATAAAATTAATAAAACAATTAGATTAATCCGTTCAGCGTCTGCTTGCGTGAAACTTTCCCGATCTAGAAAAACGGCTCCGATGAAGGAACTCGGATTTCGTTCTAGTTTAGGGCATCAAGCGATAATTGCAATATCAGATTTGATTCCTCGGGGATTTTGATTGAAATAAAGCTTAGAATAATTTTAGCAAAGGGAAACAAATTTTGGGGATTTTTATTTTATCAATGGAACTAAGGAAGGATAATACCTGACAATAATTAGAAAAAAAATGAAATAAAAGGATAGATTTCAAGGCTTCACACCAAGGATTTTTCGAAGCTTCACACCAAGGCTGTACGTCGGCTATGCACCAAGTCGCACGAGAAACGATTACTCACTCCTCAAGGGTTGAAGGATTCACTCCCTCGGTTGAAAACTCTTCACAAGCTCTCTAGGGTTTGCACAAAAGCAACTCTCTTTTCATTCAATAATCAAAACTGTTTAATGAAGTGTTTACAATGCCTTTATATAGGCTAAGAAAAACCCTAAACGACATAAAACTCGCAATAAAAGAGTCCTAAAATAATAAAAGACTAAAAGGGTAAAAAAGAAAATTTTCGTCGCTAAACGGAGTCGTCGACGGCGCGCTGTCACTGTTCACATGAACAGTTTTTTTTTTTTTTTTGTCGTTCCCCGTCATTCTCCTCCACTCAATATGTTTCATCACCGATGAAACACGCACGTGGTACTGATCCAGTGTATCGGAACTCGTATGACGGAACTCTTTGCAAGTCATCCATTGACGTTCTCTACCTCCTTTCTCTTTATGCTTTCATCTGCCTTCCTCTGTGTGATGTCCCTATCAATACTCCCTGAGTTGGAAAAACTCATATCCAATGCGTTAGGGAATCCATGGATGTCACACGTCGGGAGCGCAATTCTTGGTTTGCCTTTCCACGCTGTGAGATACTTCTGATTCTTACCTTCATTGGCATGGAAGCTTGGAAATTCTATGACCTTCTCATTTGACCCTTTCTCGTATTGCACAGGTAAGGTAAGGGATAGAAACTGGGTAAATGGGTGCGGCTGGGTTGGGTGATCAATAAGAAATGGATCAAAGGGCGGGGTAGTGGAATCAAGAATAGGTGTAAGATCCGTTATGACAACTACCGGATGAGTGCCCTTGCCTAGAAGAAGATCTAGACCTTCACCCTTACCTCTTTCTGAGATTGGGAAAGATTTCACATGCTCGGAACCATCCGGAATTAACACAAAACTGTTAGTATCAAATTCATTAAATATATTCAATGTGTTAGTCCGATCATGTGTATTTTCATTGCTCAATAAATTCAGATTGTTAATCCCATGCAAATCAGAATGATGATGTGACCCTGCCAACTGTAATGACTCACTTGAGATGGACACATTATCAACACTGTCCTCGGCAAGGGGAATTGTCCTAATGCACCCTATGGCTCTGACCGAAACCTCGCCTTCCTCATCACTTGGAGTACTGCATGGTTCGTAGACTTCTTCGGGTATCTCGTTGTTCTCTTTCTCAGTATGCTTCTGAATGAGCAAGGTCTGACCCTTACTAGGACATTGGGATGCAAAGTGACCAAAACCTTGGCACTTATAACATTGCTGCGGGGCACGCTTAGAACTCTCGACCATTGGTCCCTTTCCTTTGTCAACTTGGGGAATTATGGATTTTGAAGATTGACTAAAGACATTATTTTCCTTTTTGATAGGATTAGATTGATGCGCAAATTTGGAAGACTTAGATCGGCCATGATTGGGGGTGTCGAGATACCGTTCTAATTTTTCAACCCTAGCAAAACACTCCTCGAGATCCGCGACGGGATAAGGAATGAGTTCCCTCTATAACTCTGGGCGAAGACCCATTCGGAATCGGGAGAGGGTAACTTTTGCTGGTTCATCGACATCGGCCTGGGTCATTGATCGATTTAGAATGTAACCCTTGCAAGTGCACAAGATCTATTGCAGTATGGCAAGAACAGGGGTGTCGAACCCACAGGGAAACGTGAATTTTTAATTAATTCTTTTAGAGATTTTAAAAACGTCCCTAAGGAAGTACCAAAGGGCAGATTCAATTTTACCAAAAACTTAACACACTTTTCCTAAATGCAGAAAAATAAATTAATCTAAACAATTAATTACTGATAAATCTACGAACAATATTAAAATGAGATCAAGGAATATGCTACCCCAGATTCGTACCCCTTTTTCTATCATTAAAACCCACAGTTTCATTAAATCATCATTCACACCATCATTCATCTAGAAAAATGACTTGAAATAAAATATGATCATCAATCCGGCATACCCTATCTAAAAACAATGACTCAGCCTAACATTGCGGTATGAGTCATGTAAAAAGCATAGCGTATCTTATGATATTTAGATCACGACAATCAGCACATAATCGCTCTACCTGATCCTGCAGTCAGATCTAGCGATTACGGCCGATTGATACGCAATCAACGGTCATAACAAAGCATTCAAAATATTTTCAATCACACAAACTTTGAGCAAAACGATTCCATGATAACAATAATAGACTGCGGTATTAATCATAAACATGGGTACTTATCTGGGGATCGCATCTTCCCCGATCTACTGATTTAGCCGCTCATCTTTGGTGTTTGATCTCCTTTTCTTTCAAAGTCATTCCTCTTTTATTTCTTCCAAAAGATATTTGCAATTGTTTTTCCTAAATACAATCTATGAATTTCTCAGAGAAAAATAATGCAAATCCTAGGTACAATCTACCCTGAATAAACCCTAGAAGAAGGAGAGAAGACTTGAAAAGATGAAGAAAATATTCCCCAAAGTGAAGAGCCCTAAAACTAAAAAGAAAGAATGAATAATATTCTAATTGCAAAATAATAATCCCCTAAGAAACTCGTGGCTTCCCTTTTATAATAGCCTAACCTAATACCTCTCTCGATTGACATCTAAGAGTAATTTTCGTGAATTCGCGCCTAGCTCTGCATCAGATTCTGCCTCGGTATTTTGCTCATAATTGTCTGTACGGAACGCGGATTGAGGTGACTCTTGAAGCGTTGGAAAGCTGACGACGAGCTCTACAACTTTTATGTTATAGCAATTTCCTGAATGTGACGTCTTGAAGGGCCAAATTGAGCTGCAAGTCGCACTAAGTTCTCAATGACCCAAAATAGCAGTGTTTTGACATTATTTTCGGGATTCTTGGGCTGTTTTAGAAACTTGGACCAGATTTACAAACACTTCAAATCTAGCAAATCTCATCAGATAGCCTTCATCGGACGACTAAATATAGGTATTTAGGGTGAAATATCATCATATTTCACTACTCATCACACCCCAAACCTACACTTTGCTAGTCCTCGAGCAAAGAGAATGATAGAAATATAAAGCAAATCAAACTAACATCCTAAAATTTAAATGCCACTTTCAGAGGAACACGATTGCACTTAGCATGTGCAACAAGCCTTTAAACCCCTAGGTGATCCCTAGTGGAGGAGTTGTGTCTCTGAGGGTTTGCGGTGAAGTTACCCCACAAACTTCCAAAAATTTCAAATCATCGGTAAAATTTAGTTTTCAAAACATGATTTTTTTATAACATATGTACTATTCAAAAACAAAATCATTAATTGCTTCAAGATGAATCATCAATCTCAAATATTAAAGTCATGTCAATCATGCTAGTATCCATTCAAATTAATTTAATGCTCAAATTGTTAGATAACTCATTCATTCATGCCTAAACGTGAAGTGTGTGCATACCAAAACCAAGATTCATCCATCTCAGAACTAGTCCAAACGGAAAACCATCGGATCTATTGTCTCGACTCAATCCTCACTTTAGGTATACTCTCAAAATAAAATCACTCCGATGATGGGTAAGTTTTCGCACACATGTGAGAGATCAATACAAAGCAAATAAAAAGGTCTCACATGATAAATGAAACACGATGTCAATCAATGAACAAAAAAAAATCTCATAAGAACGATACTTGTATATCCTAAGCATGTCATATCAAGTGTCATAAGTATTATATATTGACTCTCCACAAGACAGTTACCAATGCAAGATCGGATCATGAAGGTCTTTTGTAGGGTTGTAATGGGGCTCAGGTAAGGGTAAGAAAGAAAGGGAATTGTGATTCAAAATTTCTGAGAAATTGGAAAAGGAACTAACCGATTTTTTTTTTTATTTCTCTTCTTTTCTTTTTTTCTTTTCTAATTTCTCACCATTTTTTCTTTTCAATATTTTCTTTTCTCATTCTTTCTTCTCTTTGAATTTCCTTTTCTTGAAGCACCTCATTTTTCATCCCTTTTTTTTTTTTTTTTTCTTTTCTCTCCCTTTTTCTTTTTATATTTACCATACACTCTCAAGAACACCATAACTCATTATCTCTCCACTTACTCTCTTTTCGCTCATTTTCATCCCTCGTTCCTAATTTCTCAGAAATAAGAAGGGTAAAGCTAAATTTTCAGAAATTGTGAAGGGTTAAAGTTAACGTGGCTTATCAAAGAATGTATAAGGGTAAATTTTTCTATAGGCTCAAAGCGGTACTAGAAGGATAAATTTATATGAGGTGGGGCATTTTAAGCACAAACGAGCCAAAGATGGCCTTCAATCATTTCCTTAAAAGATGGTAACCTTGCCTATTTGTCTTGAGTAGATATACAGTATGTTCTAACACAATAATATGAATTTGATATCATGCAAAGTCACAAGCCAAAATAAAATGTATGAGATTATGCAACATAAGGCGTATGCCAAGAAAACTCCGAGTTTATATATTCACTCATCAATGACGGGAAATTAGCTCTAAAGCTTACTGGGTTTAGTCTCCACTAAGAACCTAAGATTCAACGTTCAAAATAGTTCATCGATTTCTAAGTCTTAGCTTGGTATAAGTGCAAAAATTCTAAGCACGAATTTCAGAGTCATCCACAAATTATCACATTAAGCTTCATCATCCTAGATACAAGTATTCAAAATATGACATCAATATTCTCAAAATTAAATTCACATGCATCATCAACTAAAGTTTGAAAACTATTGCAAAGTAAATCATGTATGATGGTTCCAAATAAATAATTTTTTTTTTTTTTCAAAGAAAATCAAAAATAAGTGATGAAAGATAGATAATCATACATACCCCCAAACCTAAAAATGACAATGTCCTCATTGTTTGCAATAAGTAGGCACCCCCAAAACATTGAAAAGTACCTCAACACAAAGATCGGTCAGAATATGGGCATCAAATTAGAACATGACCAAAAATAGATTGAAGGTAATGTGGCTACACTAATTTGGAAATTAAAATAACCTAAACTAAACTAAAACTAATATTCTAGAACTAAACATCTGAAAAGAAAGATAAATCCTAAATCCTAAACTAAACACTGTGTCCAACTCCTAAATAAAACACACAGGTTGCCTCCCGAGCCGAGTTTAAGTGTCGATGACTCGACCTCTTCATTGATCAAGAATCGGATCACTAAGGTGCATTGCCTCAATCTTAAAGCTGGGTCATCGGCTCAAACATTGGTTTGAGTCTTTGCCCATTCACTTTGAAAACTCGATTGTCCTGAAGGCTTTGAATTTCAATTGCAAGTGCTCACTAATGGAAACAACAAAGCGGGCCTTCCCATCTAGATTTCAATTTCGAGGATGAAGCTTAAGTGGGAATTGAATAACCAAACTTTTGGCCAACATGAAACTCCTTAGAAATTAATTGATCGTGCAACTTTTGTACCTTTCCTTGTACATCTTTGAATTTTCATACGCGTAAATGGCGTAACTCTTCTAATTCACTCAAGCTGTAACCTTGATTAGAGCCTCCGCTTGCATATCGAAATTAAATCGCTTGATCGCCTGTAATGCCTTATGCTCCAATTGACAGAAGATGACATGCCTTCCGTAGATAATTTCGAAGGGAGACATTAGATTGTCTTGAATGCGACGATAGGCCCACAAAGCATCGGATAGCCGGTTTGACCAATCTCTTCTATCCCGTCACTCTTTTCTAGAATTAAGCGATTTCCGGTTAGACACTTCCACCGACCACTAGTTCTGTGGATGGTACGTGAGCGACTTTGTGAGTGACGTCGCATTTCTTCATTAAAGTGGCAAATGGCTATTGCAAAATGCGAACCGCCATCACGATGATTGCTCTTGGGATCCCGAATCGGTTAAACACATGTTCTCTCAAATTTGACCACAACCTTGTGATCATTTGATCGGGTTGCCACGGCTTCAATCCATTTGGAGACATAGTCAACAAACCACCGAATATATGAATACCCAAAGGATGGTGGAAAAGGACCCATAAAGTCAATCCCCAAACATCGAAAATTTCAACAATCGAGAATTGGATTAAGGGCATCATATTTCGTCAGTGAAATATTGCCAAGTGTTATTGACACTGCTGCATTCCTTGCGTGATTGAGCGTCACGAAAGATTGAGGGCCAAGAATCCGCTTGAAGGATTTTTACATGCGGTCTTCGTCTCGAAATGGCCTCCACAGCCCCAAAGATGGCAAAAATTTAGGGCGCTTAGTTGCTCGTCTTCGCGCATCTCCTAATGATCCGATCCGAGCGTAATTTAAACAAATATGGTTCATCCAAATAGTATTTTATTTGGGAGAAAAGAGATTCTTATCATTCTTACCCCACTCGGTGGGAATTACGCCGATGACGGATAATTCACGATGTTAGCAAACCACGGAACTTTTGCACCAGCTACATCAATTGCCATCAAATGTTCATCCGGAAATGTGTCACGGATGGTCTCAGGTATAGATGATTCTTCAGGCAGAAATCTAGACAGATGATCAGCCACAACGTTCTCAACCCCCTTTATCTTTAATCTCAAAGTTGAATTCACGAGAAGCGGGATCCAACGGATCGACCTTGGTTTCGCATCCTTCTTTGCTAAAAGATATTTCAAAGCGAGTGGTCTAAAAGACCACTATTTTCGATCCAAGCAAATAGGGAACGAATTTGTCCGAGCATACACCACACTAATAATTCCTTCTCGGTGGTGGTGTAATTGATTGGGCATCAATTAATGTCTTGCTAGCATAATAAATTACGTGAGGTAATTTATTCACCCTTTGCCCTAAGACGACTCCGATCGCATAATCGGATGCATCACACATGAGTTCGAATGGTAAAGAATAATCCGTGGTTGGATTATTGGTGCATTTGATAAGAGTTCCCCCAATTTTAGGAATGCCTTTATGCAATCCTCATCAAAATCAAAAGGAACATCTTTGCCAAGCAAAGTGCACAATGGTTTAGCCACCTTGCTAAAATCCTTAATGAATCTTCTATAAAATCCAAAGATGCCCCAAAATGATCGAATTTGTCGAACACTTTTAGGAGGTAGTAAATTTCCAATTAAGTCGACCTTCGCCTTATCAACTTCAATTCCTTTCGTTGAAACAATATCCCCCAACACAATTCGTTGTTGAACCATAAAATGGCTCTTTTCGCAGCTGAGAACAAGTTTGGAATCTACACAACGTTGCAACACCTGTGAAAGATGATTCAAACAAGAATCAAATGTTTTTCCAAAAACCGAGAAGTCGTCCATGAAGACTTCGATGAATTTGTCGATCATGTCCAGAATATGGCCAACATACATCGTTGAAGCGTGGCGGAGCATTACATAAGCGAATGGCATCCTTGATATGCAAAGCGTACCATATGGACACGTGAATGTTGTCTTCTCTTGATCACCGAAAAACGGGCACTTGATTGTATCCCTAATAACCATCAAGAAAGCAATAAAACTCTTGCCCATTAACTTCTCAAGAATTTGATCAATGAACGGAAGGGGAAATGATCTTTTCTGGTGGCTGTGTTCAATTTTCGATAATCAATGCACACACGCCATCCAGTAGTTTCACGAGTGGGCACCAATTCTCCCTCCGTAGTTTCTTTCACTGTAATTCCAGACTTTTTCGGAACGATTTGTACTGGACTAACCCATTCACTATCAGAGATCGGATAGATGATTCCAGCATCGAGGAGTTTAATGATTTCCTTTAAAATGACTTCTTGCATGTTCGGATTAAGTCGCCTCTGTGGTTCCCTCGATGGTTTACTCTCATCCTCCAGATGTATTTTATGCATACATACTGATGGGTCAATCCCCTTGAGATCAGCTAAGGTCCATCCGATGGCCTCCTTGTGCTCTTTCAGCACCTTCAACAAATCATTCTCTTGTTCTTCCGATAATGTGGATGAAATTATCAACGAAGTGTTTCTCGAGGTCCCGTAAAAGCATATTTGAGGGACTTAGGCAATTGTTTCAATTCCATTGGTGGTTGCTCAATTGATGGAGTCAGCACATCCTTTACCTCAGTAGGTAGTGGTTCTACCTTAGTCACAACTTCACATAAGTTATCATCTTGACATGATGAATTTGACTTTTTCTCTTCTGACTGCTTCCTTTCAAGCCCTTTGTCCTCATAGATGGCTAACAAAGCAGTTTCAAATTCCTCTTTGGTGAGCATTGATGGTAATGCTTCATCCACCACTTATCCATCTGATCGTTGTAAAATCATTCGACCTCATCCTCATTAGGGAAATGGTTCATCGCATGGAATATGTTAAGCCTGACTTTCATGTTTCCAAAAGAAACGTCCATGACTCCCGTGCGACAATTAATGCAAGCGTTGGCAGTGGCGAGAAACGGACGTCCAAGAATAATTGGGACTTGATTGATTGATTTCGCAGGTGGTTCCATGTCTAAGACAACGAAGTCCACTGGAAAGACAAACTTGTCTATTCCAACCAAAACATCCTCGATAACACCCCTCCGTCTTCTTTCTGATCTATCTGCCAGTTGGAGTGTGACCGTCGTGGGTTTCAATTCACCCAATCCGAGTTTCTCGTACATTGAGTATGGGATCAGATTAACACTTGCTCCCAAATCCAATAACGCCTTTCCAATTGGTTGCCCACCAATGACACATGGAACAGTTGGGACTCCAGGGTCTTTCAGTTTCTGTGGGGTTTCCAATCGCAATATCGAACTGACTTGATTTGTTAGGAACACTTTCTTTGAAACGTGAGTACGTGCCTTTCTCTTCCGAGTGCACAAATCTTTGAAAAACTTAGCGTACTCAGGAACTTGTTTGATTGTTTCAAGTAATGGAAGATTTATCTTTACTTGCTTGAATGTTTCGAAAATTTCTTCCATTTTTGTCGGTCCCTTTCCCATTCTAGATGGAGGAGTTAGGCATTGAGGGAATGGTGCCTTTGGGACATAAGGTGCAGATTCCATTTCCGATTCTTTTTCACGTCCTTGTTGGACGGTTGAAGGAAACTCTTCCTCTAATACTTTTTCTTTTCCTTTCTCTCTTCCTTTTCCTTTCTCCTTTCTTTTCTCTGATTCTTTTTCCTCTACTGCTTCTCTTTCTTCATCAGCTTCTACAGGCATTTCCACTTGATTATCAACCTCTCGTCCACTTCTCAGCACCGTAACAGCTTTCAACTGTTGACTATTCGATGGTCCTGCTTCAGATGGTGCTTGGCCTCGAGGATTATTGATGGGTTGGCTGGGGAGCCTACCTTCCTCTCGCTGACTCAGTTGATTGGCCAATTGACTGACTTGGTCCATTATCATCTGCTGAAAAGATTGCATGCTTCGCATAAGCTTTTCTTCCAGATCAGAATCTTTCGAAGTACTGGCATGAGATTGATTAAGATTCTGATTGAAATTCTGATTTTTTCGGTAGTCAGAATTTGGATGATAATACGGAGCATTCTGTTGGAAATTGGAATTCTGTTGGAAATTAGAATTCTGTTGGAAATTCTGTTGTGACTGAAAATTTGGTTGAAAAGGTTGTTGTCCACCCATTGTGTTGGCTCTATGTTCTTTGGTTTACGGCGGTTTGGTTCGATTCACCCCATCCTAAGTTGGGGTGATTTTTCCATTCCGGATTGTAGGTATTGGAGTACATGTTTCTACCACCTTGTTGATAAGATTGAGTTTCATTTACATGCCCTTGAGGATTAGGTTCATGGGGGAAGAATGACAAGGTAGTAGGGCACTCATTAGCCGTGTGACCTGGGTGCTCACAAATTGAGCACGCTGTGGGGGTGACAGGAGCTGTAGCTTGCTTGGTAGCGACTAACAACATGTTCATCTGTTTGAATGACATGTCAAACTTTGTTGAGAGATCTGAGGCATTATTGTTGACATCGCATACAATCCTTTTGTCAACACATGAGATTTAGGTGCGAGTTCAAGTTGGTTCGCCCAGTGTCTCACTTTGTATCGAAGTTTGATATAACTTTTCAAACAATGCCCACAATTAAATCGACTTCTTTAGTGGCACAAGATCCACCACAAGATGCATCAACCATCGTCTCTCTTGAGAATCGATCCATTGTAAAACTTTGGACTTGTTGCCGCTGCCAGAACTTGATGATTTAGAACTTCGATCAATTCCTTAAAACGTTCCCAACATTCATGGAATGTTTCAGAGGTTGTTGGGAAAAGAAGGATCTTCGGACGCAATTCAATGGCCTTAGTCATGGGAAAATATTTTTAAGGCTGGCGATGCGGCTACGCCAACTCGAATAGATTGTGGTTCTAAGGAATAGAACCATGTTTTGCCTTATCTCTTAAAGAGAACGGAAAGAGTTGAGCTTCGCTATCTCATCGTGACATTGTGGACTCGAACATTTTGCATACCCCGTGAATTCATTTAAGTGAACGCATGGATTTTCATTTGCTAACCCATGGAAAATTGGTAGCATTTGAATCATTCTTGATTTGAATTCATAGTGGTTCTGGAATGGGAGCATGCATAATACATTCCGATCCTCGTAAAACCGGATCGTTATAATACTCATGTTCTAGGGCCCTCATCAAAATTATTGTTCTATTATTTCCATTATTGACATTCCCATTGTTGTTATTCTCATCATCTCTCTTGCCTTTGGTCCGCCATGGTCTCAGCTTGTTGATATTGATTCCTCTGACTCTTCGATTCTCTCTACAAGCTCTTTCGATCTCAAGATTAAGCAGTAGGTATGGGTGATGAGAACGAGTAAAGCTCATACACCAACACTCACAAACAGGGTTGAAGAATCCACAACAAACCCAAAACTCGCTTCAAACGATTTAAACAAAGATGATAAACAGTAGCCAATATCAGCAGGAAAGATTTCTTCTTTTTTTTTTTTTTCTTTTTTTTTTTTTTTTTTTTTTAATTAAAATTCGAATTTAAATTAATTAATTTTTTTTTTTTTTTATATTCAAATTAAAATTAATTAATTAATTAATTAAATTTTTTTTTTTTTAAATTCAAATTAAAATTAAAATTCGAATTTAAATTAATTAAATATTTTTTTTTTTTTTTTTTTTAAATTCAAATTAAAATTTAAATTCGAATTTAAATTAATTAAATTTTTTTTTTTTTTTTTTTTTTTTTTTTAAATTCGAATTAAATTTTTTTTTTTAATTTTTTAATTTTTTAATTTTTTTTTTTTTTTAAATTAAATTCGAAAATTAAAAATTAAAATTGAAAATCCTATAAAATCTTTCCTAAAAGAGAAAAATAAGGAGAAGAATGAAAGATTCCTAAAAATCCTAAAACAAAAGTCCCACAAAAGTTAATGACTAAATTTAGAAAATCCTAAAAATATCTAAAAGAGGAAAATAAGGAAAAAGAGTCCTACCAAATCTAAAATAAGAAGTCCTAAAAATCTCTACTTCCTAAATTTCCTAAGGAAGGTATCCTAAAAATCTAAACTTCCTAAAAAGACTCCACAAAATCTTATCAAAGAGAGAAAAATAAGGGAAATAAATTTTAATAATTATTATTTTTTTTTATTTTTATTTTTTTTAAACACTCAAAACAGAAAAATCCCTATCTGAATTAATCAAAATTTCACCGATTTCCCCGGCAACGGCGCCAAAAACTTGATCGATTTAGAATGTAACCCTTGCAAGTGCACAAGATCTATTGCAGTATGGCAAGAACAGGGGTGTCGAACCCACAGGGAAACGTGAATTTTTAATTAATTCTTTTAGAGATTTTAAAAACGTCCCTAAGGAAGTACCAAAGGGCAGATTCAATTTTACCAAAAACTTAACACACTTTTCCTAAATGCAGAAAAATAAATTAATCTAAACAATTAATTACTGATAAATCTACGAACAATATTAAAATGAGATCAAGGAATATGCTACCCTGCATTCGCACTTTTTCTATCATTAAAACCCACAGGTTTCATTAAATCATCATTCACACCATCATTCATCTAGAAAATGACTTGAAATAAAATATGATCATCAATCCCAAGATACATTTATCTAAAAACAATGACTCACTAACATTGCGGTATGAGTCATGTAAAAGCATAGCGATCTCATGATATTTAGATCACGACAATCAAGACATAATCGCTCTAGATCGACTGCAGTACAGGATCTAGCGACACGGCCGTTGATACGCGCAATCAACGGTCATAACAAAGCATTCAAAATATTTTCAATCACACAAACTTTGAGCAAAACGATTCCATGATAACAATAATAGATCGGTATTAATCATAAACATGGGTACTTATCCTGGGGATCGCATCTTCCCGATTCATCGATTTAGCTCATCTTTGGTGTTTGATCTCCTTTTTCTTTCAAAGTCATTCCTCTTTATTTCTTCCAAAAGATATTTGCAATTGTTTTTCCTAAATACAATCTATGATTTCTCAGAGAAAATAATGCAAATCCTAGGTACAATCTACTGAATAAACCCTAGAAGAAGAGAAGAAGACTTGAAAAGATGAAGAAAATATTCCCCAAAGTGAAGAGCCCTAAAACTAAAAGAAAGAATGAATAATATTCTAATTGCAAAAATAATAATCCCCTAAGAAACTCGTGGCTTCCTTTTTATAATAGCTAACCTAATACCTCTCTCGATTGACATCTAAGAGTAATTTTCGTGAATTCGCCTACCAGCATCAGATACTGCCTCGGTATTTTGCTCATAATTTTTTGTACCGAACTCGGATTGAGGTGATTCTTGAAGCGTTGGAAAGCTGACGACGAGCTCTACAACTTTTATGTTTTAGCAATTTCCTGAATCTGACGTCTTGAAGGTCCAAATTGAGCTGCAAGTCGCACTAAGTTCTCAATGACCCAAAATAGCAGTGTTTTGACATTATTTTCGGGATTCTTGGGCTGTTTTAGAAACTTGGACTGTATTTACCTGAAACACTTCAAATCTAGCAAATCTCATCAGATAGCCTTCATCGGACGGCTAAATATAGGTATTTAGGGGTGAAATATCATCATATTTCACTACTCATCAGTCATCAGGTCTTCAAACCGATCGATGTACTCTGTGACTGGGGACTCTCCTTGATGCAATGACTGCCACTAATCAAGAATACGTTCATCATATGATACGGGAACGTACTTTTCGTGCAGTTGGACTTTCATTTCAGCCCACGTGGAAATGGGGCGAAGACCCTGGATTTGCCTACGACGCTCTACTCCCACCCAATAAAGTCTAGCTTGACCCATAAGCTTGACTTTGGCAAATCGGACCTTGCGGTCTTCGGACATGGCATACCATTCAAAGTAGTTTTCCATGCTGGCGACCCATTCGAGAAAGACCTTGGGTTGTCTTTTCCCGTCAAAAGTAGGGGCGTCCATTTTCACAGATTTCATGACCTTATCATCCAGGTTGGTTTGGACCTCACGTCGTGGAAGAACATCTCTCCTACGGTCACGATTGTTGACTCTAATGTGATTCTCATCGATGAGCTCATTGATCTCTTCGAAACGAGTCTCGAAAGCCTCATGTCGGGCTTGTTGATCAGTGATGTGCTCATCCATCCGGTTTGACTAGCGGTCACCTTAGATGCAAGATCTCTAATCAGGGCCTCTAAGGTACTGGTATCCATGACGGAATTATGCAAGACAAACTATATCAAGTGAACCCTAAAATCTATATGGCATGGACAACCCTAAACTAAGATTGTGCTCTGATACCAAAACTGATGCGGGACAAACGCTAAAATCCTAATATGTGAATTTGGAATTAACTTTTAGAATGAATTGAATAGCAGAAATATTCAAAATCAAGCAACACATAAAATTAATTCAATAAAATTAATAAAACAATTAGATTAATCCGTTCAGCGTCTGCTTGCGTGAAACTTTCCCGATCTAGAAAAACGGCTCCGATGAAGGAACTCGGATTTCATTCTAGTTTAGGGCATCAAGCGATAATTGCAATATCGGATTTGATTCCTCGGAGATTTTCATTGAAATAAAGCTTAGAATAATTTTAGTAAAGGGAAACAAATTTTGGGGATTTTTATTTTATCAATGGAACTAAGGAAGGATAATACCTGACAATAATTAGAAAAAAAATGCAATAAAAGGATAGATTCCAAGGCTTCACACCAAGGATTTTTCGAAGCTTCACACCACGGCTGTACGTCGGCTTCGCACCAAGTCGCACGAGAAACGATTGCTCACTCCTCAAGGGTTGAATGATTCACTCCCTCGGTTGAAAGCTCTTCACAAGCTCTCTAGGGTTTGCACAAAAGCAACTCTCTTTTCATTCAATAATCAAAACTGTTTAATGAAGTGTTTATAATGCCTTTATATAGGCTAAGAAAAAACGACATAAAACTCGCAATAAAAGAGTCCTAAACTAATAAAAGACTAAAAGAGTAAAAAAGAAAATTTCCGCGAGTAAAGTCGAGTCATTTATCCTTATTCACATGAGCAGTTTTTTTTTTTTTTTTTGTTTCCCGTCAATATCCTTCTCCATTGGCCGGTCACCCTTAATATATGGAACTTTTCCAAGTCAGCCTTCACTGCTTCAGGATGTATGGCCGAATCCTTCAAAAGCGTCCTTGCTGAATTATGCACTAGCAAGAAAGAATCTGATGGTTGAATTCCGGCTACCATTCCCGTTGCTATTTTCAGGGCTCTTTAGCTAGAACAGAACCGCAGAATATTCTTAAGGTCGATTTCAGTCGGCATCCGCAACCTTCTTAAAGATTGGAGCGTTGTATTCGGGCAAGGGGTGATTGTTTTTGTGGATCGGAGGTTCCACTTCTACCCCCCTTACCTGCTGATGTGGGGAGGGGGGAGAGTGTTCGCTAGTAGTTTTTTAGATTTTTCTTCCTTTCATCTTGGCCTTTTTCGTTTTTCGTGAGCTCCTCGCTCAATCTTGGTCCAGTTGTAATTTTGTTCTAATTATAAAATTTCAAACCACTACTTCATTTCTAAAGGAAAAGGGTTTGCTCCCGCTTGCCATTCGGGTATCAGCATCGGCTAGCTAAAATTCCCTTTCAATCCTCTCAATCATCTCAGCCATCTATTACTTGTAAGTGCATAATTAATTTTGTATGATTCAAGCCACTAATATATGGAATTACTTGTGTGTTTTGCTTGCTCGATTTTTCTGTAATCTAACCTAAGATCGTTCAACCGTCCTAACATGGAGTTTATTCTATTTGAGCCCTTTGATTTTCATATATTTATCCTTTTTACTGTTAATTCTGCAAAGATTCGAAATAACTCACTCGTGAGTTCGTTTGAAACCCTAAACTATTGGGGATCTAGTAGTCCGCTAAGGACCCTAGTCTTCTGGATCTTATAGGGAATGCACTGCAAAAGTAACACTATTTTGGGGCCAAATCAAAATTATTTAGTTGAAATTCTCTTTATTTTCTTTGTTAATTTGTTGGAAATTTCATATTTTAATTATTTACATTAATTTCACAAATAATCTCCTATCATATTTCCATCATGTTAGTTCCTACATCACTCATTAATCTCAAAATTATTGGAAAAAAGTTACTGCATATTGCCACCTTATACGTCTATGGATCTATAAGCAGGGTCGATTTTAGTTACTGCCAGAACCAGTGGCGGAACCAGAATTTTCATCCAGCCGGAGCGTAAGTTGAATTAGATTTTTTTTTTTTAAATTATATATATATAAAGTAATTAATAATTATTTATTTATAAAATATAATTTTCACAAAAATTGTATACAAAAAAGGAACTTTTCATTAACAAGATATTGATAATTATATATCATTCATCTATAAAAAATTAATCTCCAAAATCAATGACAATGGTAATAAAAATTTTCGCTAAGGCAATTCTCCTCGACGATTTGTCATATTTTGAAAGTATTTAGCGATCGTATTATTTTTGAAAGTATATTGAAAGTATTTAAAAAATAAATCAATTTCCAAATATCTTACAAAACAATAATTTTACAATTTCTACTACCATATATAAACCAAAACACCAAAAAGAAATAAGTACTGCAAAATTACTGTTCTCCAAGGAGGTTTCCCATGGACTCAAAATTTTCATTTAGGATAGACTCTAAAGATCCTATGCCTAATCGGCATGCTAAGAAGCAGCTCCCTCACTAAAAACCCAACTTTTTTTTAATTTCATTGAAATTAACTCAGTTAAAATTAATTAAATTACCTACCAAGATCACCAAAATAAAACATACTTATGAGACAAGAAAAATAACTATAAAATGAAAACTACCAGATTAACCTATCTTGTTGATGAATCTAAATTACATAAACGCAGCCTAAATCAAGATAAAAGTACAATAAGAATCATTTAAATTCTCTACCAAAATCACCCAAATATACTAGGTCCATGAAACATAAAAAATACAAAATGAAAATTATCAGATTAAACAAAAGTAAAATTATAAAATAAAATCAATTCACAACAAAAACTCATCTTGCTAATGATTCCAACTTACCTAAATTCACATTAAATCAATAGAAACACAAATTCACATCCCCAACAAAACAGGGTTATTTATACCCTCTTAAACTATCTCTACCGGCCCTCTTGAACTCTGCAAGTCTAAGAGCCAGTGGGAAATAGCCAAACAAGCATGCGGATACCCTCTTAAACTTTGCAAGTCTCCACCCTTTTTGGTGTTTTGGTTTATATATGGTGTTTTGGGAAACACAAATTCACATCTACAAAAAAAAAAAAAAACTCATAAAAATCAAGAACTCAAAACACAACAAACACGGACACCATTAAAAAAAATCAATCCAAGTGAGTGTCAACTGGGTTGACTCATTTTTAACTCAGTGTTCTTCCAATATGAAAGAAAACATAAAATAGAAGGAAAACCATGCCCATATGGACAGAAAGCCATTAAAGAAGAAAGAAAATTGTAGGAAGAAAAGGATTTCTAATTCTCACCTACAAATTTGGGCGGCGGCAAGTGGATGGATCGCCTGCGGCAAGCAGATTGATCGGGTGATGGAGGGAGAGAGAGAGAGAGAGAGAGAGGGCATCGCACCTCGTAGTCATCGTATCGAGCCTACCGGCCGCAAACGGATTGGTCGGGTGTCGGAGAGTGAGAGGGCGTTGTCGCAGGCCTCGCAGTATTGAGCCAAAGGCGATGGAGAAGAGCTGAAGAGGGGAGGGCGATGGAGAAGAAGGGAGGGCGATGGAGAAGAAGGAAGGAGAGCCCGTTGCTGTTTTAGCGTTTTTAGGGCTTAAAGGGGGTTTTTTTTAATGAAAAAAAAAAAAAAGGGTTTGGTTCCAGTACAGGCGCTCGCCCGCAGTCGCCCATGAATGGGTCCGCCACTGCCCAGAACCCCCATCTGGTTTCATACTTCCCGAACACCATCCCGCACACTGATCTCTGCATACAAATTCGACATCAGATTTGTAATTCCCGTTGTCTTTGGGCTCCGACTCAAGTAGTCTGTCCATCACCCACCTTGCTAGTTCGATATTCTCTTGTTTTTTACGTGCTCTGAGTAACATCTTCCACACAATGACATCTGGTTTCACTGGCATACTCTTCACGAACTCGAATGCCTCGTCTACCATCCCTGCTAGACTGAAAAGATCCACCATACCTACATAGTGCTCCATTCATGGTGCAATGCCATGATGCTCTACCATAGATCTAAAACATCGCGGACCCTCATCCATCAACCTGGCATCACTACAAGCACCCAATTCCAGCTAAGGAAGACGATGTCATCCGGCCTCAATCCTTCCCTTTGCATTTGAGAGAATCGCAGAAGTGTGGCAACACTATGGCCATGCAGCACTAGCCCACCAAATTTAAAATAGAGTAGCTTTAAATTTGCAATTTGCGCACCGAATCTTTGAGGGCACCTACGCTGAGACCCAAATCTCATGAGGCGTGGTCATCAACTTCCATCTCTATGCATTTTATGTTGGAGCGATATCGAGACTATTGATCACTTATTTTGTAAATGTGCATATACCTCTTGGATATGGAAATCTATCTTGGGAAGATTCAAGATGAGGAAAAATGCTATAAGTACTCTTGTTGAGGAGCTTGCTTGTGCGAAAGGAAAAAATTATTGGATTACACCAACTAGGATTGGAAGAAGATGGCACTCTAAAGAGAAGAAAGTTGTTCTCTTATGTAGAAAAAATACCAAAAATGAAGACTAAAATGATATACTACTTAGAACCTCTCAAATTTCATTCATATGACTTGATAACATGAAGATACATGAGTGATATATATAGCCCAAAATACAAAACCGGGAATAAATAAAATACATTTCCAAAGCAACTACCTAGCCTAGAAAAAGATAGAAAATTACATTCTCAAAGTTTTTCAATATTCTCAAGACACTACATTAATTACACCAATTTTCTATGACAAAAAAGAATTCCAAGATTGACCAATATAATTGCAAATGGGCCAATGACCCAAAAAAGACAAAATGGGCCGGATGGGCCGGTCTAGCTTATAATTCTAACAGCCCCCCTTGAGCTAGACCGATCGAACGCCGAGCTTTTCTTTGATCTTGATAAATGTTTCTTTCTTCAATGCCTTGGTAAAAATATCCGCCATTTGATTTTGTGATTTGCAAGGTTTCACATCAATTTCACCATCATTGATCAAGTCACGGATGAAATGATACTTAATTCGAATGTGCTTGCTTTTGTAGTGAAAAACGAGATTCTTGGTTAGTGCAATGGCAGATCGATTATCACAAAATAAATTTGTAGCTTCAATTGATGGATGCTTAAGTTCTTCTAATACCCATCGTAACCAAAGTGCTTGACAACCCACCAATGCTAAAGAAATGTACTCCGCTTCGGTTGTAGAGAGAGCAACAACTTGTTGTTTCTTTGAAGTCCAAGAAATTGAACCCGAACCAATATTAAAATTGTAACCGGAAGTGCTTTTGCCATCATCTACACTTCCACCCCAATCACTATCACAATATCCAACCAAACATGAATTTTGAACCCTTTTGTAATGTATATCATCATTAATGGTACCACATACATATCGCAAAATTCTCTTTTCGGCATTCCAATGACTTCTTTTAGGTGATTCCATGAAACGGCTAATCATGTTAACCGCAAACATAATATCCGGTCTTGGCGCTAAGTACATGAGGCTATCAACAAGACTCTGATAAAGAGTTTCATTAACTCTTTTTTCATTATCATTTTTGCTAAGTTTCAAACCAACCTCCATTGGAGTGCAAATTGGATTGGCACATTCCATTCTAAACTTTTTCAACAAATCTTTTGCATACTTCTTTTGAGATATAAAAATCTCATTTTCATTTTGCTTTACTTCAATGCCAAGAAAGAAGTGTAGGAGACCCATATCGGTCATCTCAAATTCAAGCATCATGGATTTTTTAAATTCATCACATATGCATGAATTATTGCCGGTGAAGATTAAATCATCAACATATAAACAAACAACTAAGAACTCACCTTGGGTGTTTTCTTTGATGTAGAGAGTGTTCAAAAGGACACCTTTTGAAACCATTCTTCATGAAGTACCTATCAATACGGCTATACCACGCCCTTGGTGCTTGCTTTAAACCATAAAGTGCTTTCTTCAATCTACAAACTTTGTGCTCTTTTCCCTTTTCCACATAACCGGAGGTTGATCATAAACTTCTTCTTCAAGAATACCATTTAAGAATGCCGATTTGACATCCATTTGATAAACCTTCCAATTTCTTTGAGCCGCCAATGCTAAGACCATTCTAATAGTCTCAAGCGAGCAACAGAGCAAAAACTTCATTGAAGTCTATGCCATGTCTTTGCTTGTAGCCTTTCACCACTAACGAGCTTTGTGCCTTCGACTTCACCATTTGCATTTAACTTGGTTTTATATATCCATTTTACACCAATGGATTTGTGCCCATTTGGAAGTTCGTTAACTCCCAACTCTCATTTCGTAAGATGGAATCAATTTCTTGATGCATTGCATGGTTACACTTTTGTTCTTGAGATGCTTCTTCAAAAGAAATTGGATCGGCATCGGCATATAGTGCAAAGTTAATCTCATCTTCATCAAAAAGTCTTCTTGGTATTTCATAAATTTCATTGATGCTTTTGGTCTTCTTTGGAGGAGAATTAGAACTGTTGATGATGATGATGATGATGAAGATGATGAAGATGAAGAGGAGGGTAGAGACCTATCCTCTTCATGCTCACAATTTTGAACATCTTTCAATTCTTCTTCATTGACACAAATAGACTTTTGTGTCTTTTCTTGAAAATCTCAATCCCAAGCTTCTTCTTCATTAAATTTTACATCTCTACTTATGATAGTTTTCTTGGTGATGGGATTAAACAATTTGTATGCCTTTGAAGTTTCACTATAACCAATAAGAATGCATTTTTCGGATTTATCATCCAATTTTTTTCTTCTTTCATCCGGCACATGAGAATATGCAATGCTACCAAATATCCTCAAATGAGCAACACATGGTTTGTGTCCATTCCATGCTTTTTGTGGTGTTATGCCTTCAACACTTTTGGATAAGGCACAATTCAAAAGATAGTTGGCACATGCAACGGCTTCGGCCCAAAATATATTTGGCATCCCTTTGGCTTTTAACATACTTCTAGCCAATTCCATAAGTGTTCTATTTTTCCTTTCGGCAACACCATTTTGTTGAGGTGTGTACCGAGTGGTTAATTGATGCCGAATGCCATTATCTTTTAAGAAAATTTTAAAATCATGAGAAACATATTCACCACCTTGATCGGAACGCAAAGTTTTCAACATGAAACCACTTTGCTTTTCAATCAAGGCCTTAAATATTTTAAAGTGACTGAATACCTCCGGTTTTTCTTTGAGAAAATAAACCCCTGATTTTCGACTATAATCGTCAATAAAAGTGAGGAAATAACGATTACCGCCAATAGAAGTTGTGTGCATAGGCCCGCATAGGTCCGAATGAACAAGCTCAAGAGGGTTTGATGCCCTCCAAGCTTTCCCAACCGGAAATGAATTTCTTTGATGTTTTTCGAGTGCGCATCCTTCACAAACTTGGTCCTTGCGATCAATATTTGTCATGCCTCTCACCATGTGATTTTTACACATGAGAGTCAAAGAGCTAAAACTCAAGTGGCCATACCGAAGATGCCATAGCCATGATTTGTCTTGGATGATGGAGTTGAAGCAAGGAAGAACTTCATTTTGAAATTTAAGCGGAAACATCTTGTTTGAAGTCATCTTTACTTTGGCAATGAGGGCATTGTTCATATCCTTGATTTCACATGCATCTCCTTTGAAATAAACATTGTGTCCTTTCAAAAGGAGTTGACCAATGCTTAAAAGATTGTGCTTGAGGCCGGGTACATAGAAAACATTTGAGATGCGTTTGACGCCTTTCTTTGATTGAACAAGAATATCACCTTTTCCTTTTACGGAAAGTCGTTTATCATCGCCGGTCCTTACTTCACTTTGAATAGATTCATCCAAAGTGACAAATACGCCTTTGTTTCCCGTCATGTGGTTACTACAACCACTATCAAGATACCAATCTTCATTGAATGCAACTTCTTGAACATTGCAAGCAAGAAAGAGAGTGTCATCTTCCTTACTTTGAATGTTCTCTTGAACAAAATTTGATTCCTTTTTTTCTTCTTCCGCCAATCTTTTTCTACAAAATTTTATGGTGTGACCATATTTTTGACAATGATAACATTGAACATTAGAAAGAGAAGATCGGCCTCTTCCTCTTCCTCTTCCTCTAGATGAAGTAGATGACTCATCTTCATCTTTTTCTTTTGTTTGATATCTTCCTCCATTATGCTTTCCTCGTCCACGATTAGAATGCTTTCCTCTTCCACCTCTAGAGCTTTCTTTAAAAGAAATTTGAGTTTGAAAAGCTTGCTCTAGAGGAGAAGAATCAAATTGTTTCATGCGAAGTTCATGGGATAGAAGTGATCCCAACAAACTTTCCAAAGACAAAGTAGATAAATCCTTAGATTCTTCAATTACAACGACAATATATTCAAACTTACGAGTCAAGCTTCTAAGAATTTTTTCTACAATTCTTTGATCTTGAAGATTTTCACCATTAATCCTTAATTGATTAACGAGAGAAATTACCCGATTGAAATAATCTTCAACCGCTTCCGAATCTTTCATTCTTATAGAATCAAACTCACTTCGAAGAGTTTGGAGCCGCACCAATTTGACTTTATCTTCGCCTTTGTATGAAGCATAGAGAGTATCCCATGCTTGCTTTGCCGATGACACCGATGAAATTCTTTCAAAAATAACTTCATCCACAGCTTGAAAGATGAAGAACAATGCCTTCTTGTCCTTCTTGCGATTTTCTTTCAACTCATTGAGTTGAGCTTGTGTGAGAGCCGCTTGATCTTCCGGTTCTACATATCCGGTCTCAACAATATCCCACAAATCTTGAGACCCATATAGAACCTTCATTTGAATACTCCATTGATTGTAGTTTTTACCGGTGAAACGAGGAAGTTGAGGTTGCAACATATTGGAAGCCATGAATCTCGAGCTCTGATACCACTTTGTTGGATTACACCAACTAGGATTGGAAGAAGATGGCACTCTAAAGAGAAGAAAGTTGCTCTCTTGTGTAGAAAAAATACCAAAAATGAAGACTAAAATGATATACTACTTAGAACCTCTCAAATTTCATTCATATGACTTGATAACATGAAGATACATGAGTGATATATATATAGCCCAAAATACAAAACCGGGAATAAATAAAATACATTTCCAAAGCAACTACCTAGCCTAGAAAAAGATAGAAAATTACATTCTCAAAGTTTTTCAATATTCTCAAGACACTACATTAATTACACCAATTTTCTATGACAAAAAAGAATTCCAAGATTGACCAATATAATTGCAAATGGGCCAATGACCCAAAAAAGACAAAATAGGCCGGATGGGCCGGTCTAGCTTATAATTCTAACAAAAATCTCACTTCATTGTTAAAGCGCACCTGCTCCGCTGCGGCAATATGGCACATATGGAATGAGAGAAATAGGTGTATATTTGATGGCAAAATCACCCATAAAAAAGAAAATTTTGTCGAGGATTAGTGAAGAAATAAAAAATCAGTTTGAAGGCCATTGCTTAGAGGATAAAGATGATGAAGATATTAGATGGATAGCCGGTAAATGGAAAATAGTTTTTATTCCTTGTACTACTTAATTCTTTTCCTCTTGTATTCTTGTATTTTACCTCTTTTTTTATTACTGCAAATTTATCTTTTACCGATAAAAATAAAAAATAAAAAATGTTGATTTTGTTATACTCTGCAATTGGACATATGAGTATTGTGATTGATCTGTTTTACTTGAGATAATAACTACTAAGTTGCTTAATTGTTATTAAAAAACATTGTTGGGCTTGTAACTTGATGGGAAGTTGACAGTCTTGCAACCTCGAGGTCAAAAAATTCAATTCCAACTTTAAAAGACGTTAAAAAAGTTGTGTGCATAATTTGAATCTTGTTACTAAAACATGAGTACTTAAAAAGTTGTGTGCATAAATTAAAAAGTTGTTGACCATGCAACCTGGCTTGCAATTCTGTAGTAGCAACATGCTGAAGGATTTGGTGGGGAAATTCAGATGTAACTAACATGTTTAAGGTTAGTTAAACATGGTATTCACTAACATTTTTAAGGTTGAGGGGGAATTCAGATATAAAATTTTTAAGTACAAGGTTTATTTGATATATATATATATGGATGATTGACAAAAATAAGCTTAAAGAGAGGGGGTTTTAGAAATTTCCAAATAACTATATTTCTAATTAACTCAAAGGATTCAGATTTTTAAAGCAAAAGAATTGTTTGGTCATTATAAAAATTTAACTAATTGCAATATCATGCCTTCTTTCCTTATATTAATAAGTTTTTCAGTTTTTCAGCTTGAACAACTTTGGGCCTATTTGGATGTAAAGCTAATGATTTCTAATTGTGTTTTACGGGCATTTTGCCTCCAACCAAATTTAAATGCAAACAAAATGGTAATGAAAATGCACTTTAAACAGAACTATTTCATATCTATTAAGAGAATAATTGAAGTTAATGAAAATACCAGGGCACCACCTCCCTTATTTCTAAGAATGATCAGATAGCCATGAGCTTTGGGCCACATTCTAGTGGCCCCAACCAAACTGTCATGATCCTGCAGAGATCAAGCAAACAAGATCTAGCAGAATGACGACAATTTCAGTCAAGGTATCAAAACTCAGACGATATTGATAGGTATCAGCAATATGTATCGGTTTCATCGAGAACCGATACCGATACGACCCTGATTCAGGTATCAGGGTGCTATGGGTATCAGTGTCGGTATCGGGCCGAACGGGTCAGTATCGGCCGATACTGCCTCGGTATCAGCCGATATTGACCGATACAATTATTTTTTTTCTATTTTTTTTGCTTTAAAAAAAATGACCGATAAGGATAACTATATCGGTCAATACATATCGGTCCAAGAAGGACCGATACCTGATATTGATACCAAGTTTGATACCTTGGTTTCAGTATTTAATTCATAGATAAATTGTCTGAAGTTAGCCACGTTCACGGTTCGTATCAGTAGAAGTCCAACATTATAAATTTTTCTAAGAATCAATTCTTTTCATGCATGTAAATGTGCCTGAGGTTTATGTTCATAGCAACCATTTCAGTATAGAATATAATAGATAAACTGTCATTACATATTTTCAGTGTGTACTTCTATCCAACTATCACGTTTCCTTACTCCCCCGCACCCCTATTTTGTTCCATACTTCTCTGACACTATCCTATTCACCGACCCCCACAACAAATTCAATATCAGTAAGTAAATTCCCGCTGTATTTCGGCTCTGACTCAAGTAATTGGTTCATCACCTGCCTTGCTAGTTTGATATTGCCTTGGTTTCTACGTTGGTGGAGCTAAGGCTTCTGAACAATGACATCTAGTTTCATGGACTCTTCACAAACTCGAATGCTTCATCTACCCACCCTAATCGACATAAAAGATCCACCGTACATCGATACTGCTCCATCCATGGTGCCACGCCATGATCCTCTACCATAGATCTAAAACACCGCTGCCCCTCATTCACCAACATGGCATGGCTACAAGGTGTGGAAGATGATGCCTTATGACCGTGTGACCTATATCCATCACTTTGCATCTGAGAGAACCGAACAAATCCATCAATCCCATGGCCGAGCATCGCTATTATGCCATGAATCAGAATAGTCCATGATATAAATGTTCTCACCGTGGTCCGATCGAAATCCAACATGCTTTCCTTATGTTACCACCTTCAGCAAACATGTCCACGAGAGAATTTTCCAAACACATGCTTTCGACAGTCTAATTAATTTTGAAATCATTTGAAAAAAGTCACTAAATATTTTCACCGTATACTTCTATCAAACTATAAGCAGGGTCGATTTTAGTTACTCCCCTAACCTCCATCTGGTTCCATACTTCCCTAACACAATCCCACTCACCAATCTCCGCATACAAATTCGACATCAGTTTGTAATTCCCACTGTATTTGGGTTCCAACTTGAGTAATCGGTCCATCACGCACTTTGCTAGTTCGATATTCCCTTGGTTTTTACATGCTCCGAGCAACGTCCTCCACACGATGACATCTGGTTTCACAGGCATAGTCTTCACAAACTCAAATGCCTCGTCTACCATCCTTGCTCGACAGAAAAGATCTACCATACATCCATAGTTCTCAATCCACGGTACTATGGCACAATCCTCTATCATAGATCTAAAACATCGCCGACCCTCATCCACCAACCCGGCATGACTACACGCACCCAATATGCTAAGGAAGACAATGCCATCCGGCCTCAATTGTAACGACCCCGAAAATTAGAACACGAGCCTGACTGCTTTGATTCGCATGCCCGGCACGGAAACCAAGGTTGATTCAAAAACTTTAAGGTTATATTAGTTTAAATAATGTGGCACCGCGATGAGAGGAGATCACGTGTGAAATTTCATCTAGATCCGAGATGTGTAGAGGGTAGGTGGAACACGTTGCGCAAAAGCAACTGTGTTCGTGCTTCACACCGGAGCAGACACCAAGGGCAAAACAGAAATTCTGTTTTGAGGGGGTAGCTTATAGAAGAAGGAAGGGAGACAAAGGAGAGAGACTTTCACTCTTCTTCTCCTTCATCCCCGTGCCCTACGTGCTCCATAGGTTGGAGCTAAGAAAGTGTGAAAGAGGTCCCTTGTGAGAGAAGAAAAGGGTTAGCAAGAGAGAAGATGAGGGATTTCTAAGCTAGAGGAGCTGGACCTAAGTGATTGAGTTACCTGGGGTTTAAGATTGGTGTGAGAGACCTTGATCTGACGAACCAGAGCTGAAGAGCTTTTCGCCGGATCTGGATCGAGGAAGAGCCCCGAGATCTAGGTTTGAAACCCACTTTTTGGTCATTCTGGAACCCCAAGAAACCCGAACAAGGTGAGATGTGTGTTAAATAGGGTTAAATGAATAGTTTAAAGGGTATGTTTATGATGTATTAATGGTGATTGCACAACCATTAATGGAGAGAGCAAAATGGAAGGAAGGTGAACTCCATTAATGGCGACTTCTGTCATTGGTGATCGATCACCAAAGGGTGGTGATCGATCATCGAGAGTTTGATCGATCACCAAGGCAGTGATCGATCAATCAGATAAGCAAGAGGCAGAGACCCCGAGATTTGAGAAGTTGAGGCGAGGTGGTGATCGATCACCAAGGTGGTGATCGATCTACAATGAATCTGTGATCGATCACCAAGGTGGTGATCGATCTACAAAATCACCAAGGTGGTGATCGATCAATTTGTATAAACATTAATGAGGACAGAGGGAGGAGTTTTTGAAATTTGCTGTGGTGATCGATCACCAAGGTGGTGATCGATCTACAGAAGAGTTGGTGATCGATCACCAAGGAGGTGATCGATCAACCTTGACTGTGTTGAGGAAGAGATATGGAGGTTGGTGATCGATCAACAAGGTGGTGATCGATCTACTGTGGGTGGTGATCGATCTACAGTGGGTGGTGATCGATCACTCACCCCTGTTTTTGTCTGTCTTAACTTCATGAAGTAGACACCCCGGATATTGTCAGGGTAGTTCTCAAACATTCCTAACACTTAATGTACTGTGCATATGGTATAGGATAAACCCTGACACGTCGAAAAAGCTTTGGATTTGCTTAGAAGATAAACTGATCTGAGGTAGGGGAAAATTCAACTTAAAGTGTATCTAAATTTAATTGCATGATATCTTAACATCGTATTCTATCTCGATTTTGAAAGCATGCCCGCATATGCATTAAACTCGATTCCGTATTACGATATCTGCTTCGTTCTTTGCATATGCTCGATAATCTGCTCGATAATCGATTCATGAGGTAATAAGTATGTATTTGATTTGAGGTTTAATATTCGACGATCCCCACCGACTGGCGGTATATCCGTTCTTGCACAATGTGCGTTGCTTGAAAATCCTCGGCAAAATATGCACTCCATGTGTGGGGCATTATTGCATTCTCGAAAATTGTTCATTGAGCGACGATTGGTTGGGGTTCCTATCGGCAAACGTCGCTACCACGTGATATATATACACGGGAGTTACTTAAGTTAGTGATATGCATGATTTAAGTCATTTAAATATAATAAGCATAGCATTTTGCAAATTCTGAAGTTCTGTTTGCTATTACATTATGCATTCGATTTCTTCGCATGTTTGAGCATCAATCTATATCGTCGATCTAAGATATGTTCTGCAATCATGTTTAATAATTTAGATGTAAATTAATTGAAATTCTTCTACTGAGCTAGGATGTAGCTCACCCTGCTTTCTGAAATCTTTTAGGTTCTGAGGCTGCAGTGCCCGGTACTGAGAGCGATCCGGATTATCAGCCGGATCCGAGGCGAGGCAGAGGACGAGGCAGTTGGTGAACGAGTTCTATCCTTAGCCTGGGTATTGATGCCCGACGTTTTGTACTTTTGATCTTTTGGATTTACTGTGTGCCTGGTGGCCACCTTTGTATAAACATATGTAGTTCTACATTTATTTATTTTATGTTAGTCCACATTCCATTTCGGAACCACTATCGGGAACCATTGTTTGGGTGATGTACGTCCATCACCGATGGTTCTTCCTGGTTCCTTTTTGGGAATGTGTATGTTCTTCCTTACATTTAAATATTGTTGACGTGTATTTAGTGTAGAAATTGGTTGACTCCGACTACAGCTGCTCGGATGTGTCCACCTAGCTTCCGCTATATGCGCGGATACGTGTGATCGATCCGGGATCATCCAGAGTATGATCCTAACGGTACGGGTTTCTGGAAACGGAAATCCGGGCTGTTACATCAATCCTTCCCTTTGCATCTGAGAGAACCGCACAAGTGCAGCAATACCATGGCCATGCATTGCTAGCCCTTGAATCATAACCGTCCAAGAGACCAGTGTTTTCTCCGCCATCCGATCAAAAATCCGACATGCTTTCTTTATGTTACCACATTTAGCAAACATGTCCATTAGGGCATTTTCCAAAAACACACTGTCAACAAACCCATTAATCTCGACATATTGATCAAACCAATTACCTAGCTCGATCCTTCGCAGTTTTGTACACAAAGAAACATCCTCAACAATGTAACTTCATCAGGCCTTAAATTTGCGGCCTCCATTTCCGCAAACAGAGCCAATGCCTCATCTGGGTAGTTATTTTGACTGTACCCATTGATCATTGAAGTCCATGAGATCACATTTCTTCTGGGCATCTTTTCGAAAATCCGACGAGCATTGAGCAAATGGCCACATTTCGCGGACATATCTACCAATCCATTGTAAACAAATATGTCAGGTTGCTCGAAGATTTTAATCACATAAGCATGGACCGATCGCCCTTCTTTTGAAGCCTGCAAACAAGAACAAGTCGAGAGAATCGTAACTGCGGTTACTTCATTTGGTCTCAAATTTTCATCAATCATCACACGCAAAACAGAGATTGCTTCGTAGGGGCGTTTTCTCTGAGCATAACTAGTAATGAGGGAATTCCATAGAACTAAATCTCTATAAGGAATTCCATCAAACACCTTTTGTGCAGGCTCTAGGTCCTCTTGATGGATTCTAAATGGATCTAACGATCCGACCATCTAAAATTAAGTCGAAAGATCTAGGCGCATGATCAATCAAAAACGATAAACCAATAATCTATAAATTAGATATATGTGCGCACCTTGAGCGTTAGCCATTAATGGTTGCCGATCTTCAACGATCTTCTCGCGTTCAATATCTCCTAGCACAATGGGGATGCTCTTGCCAATAGGGAGGATTGAATTATGTCGAGCAATCGTTGGGATCAGGCACCCCTTATATTTATAGCCAAAGAGTCCTATCCCATTAAGGACTGAAATTACTAATTATAGTGTGATTAGAAATCACAATCATACCTTAACTGAAAGACTCAACAATCAGTTGCCTATTCTCTTCAAACTCACCAGAATAGCAATTGTACATCTTAAGGTTGATCTTATACCATTCACCGGTGAACGGGTTTGACCATAGTGATGGCCACCAAAATAGGAACTTCTAACAGTCTCCCACTTGGCCAAACTATGTCAATAAACTCCGATTACCCAATGTTAGCTAACTTTCTTTGAATGGTAAGTCACAATCAATCTCAATCAAAGTCTTTATTATCAGTTCGGTCCAGTGAGAATTTCAATACAAAATCAATGTAGTCAATATATCATATCATCGATATATGACCGCTCATTAGTTACTGTATTGGAAGTCATCACCGACATGAATTCCAACTAGTATGATTTCACATAGATTGCAAATTTACAAACTGAATGGTGATTTCATGTAAACTCAATCTAATATTGGTCCTACTTTATTGCCATCTACTGGCACCATATATTTCAAGGATTTATTTGCATAAAAATGGAAAAGCAAATAAATAAGTTTTATTTCTGAATCAATTAAACAAATGTATTCACTCGTATATATCCACTCTCAAAGGTTATCAAAATTATCCGTTAACCCCATGCGCGCAACATGCTCCAAAAAGAGCTTGGGAGGTAAACCTTTTGTGAGAGGGTCAGTCAACATGAGTGTCGTACTTATCTTTTCAACAGATACAATTTGATTCTGAACTTTCTCCCTTACAGCAAGATATTTTATATCAATATATTTGGAACCCCCACTAATCTTGTTGTTATTGGAGATAGCAATCGCAGCGGAATTGTCACAAAAGATTCTTAGTAGCTTTGAAATAGTATCAACAACTCGACGCCCTGAGATAAAATTCCTCAACCATATCGCCTCACATGTTGCCTCAAAACATGCAACGAATTCTGCTTCCATAGTGGACAAAGTAGTCAGCTTTTGTTTAACGCTCTTCCAAGATATAGGTTCACCTGCAAGCATAAAAATATAACCCGATGTGGACCTACGAGTGTCTTGACACCCAGCATAGTCAGCATCTGAATAACCAATAACTTCAAGGTTATTCGACTTGTTGTATGTGAGCATGTGTCCTTTAGTCCCTTGTAAATAGCGAAAAACCTTCTTAGCTGCTTTCCAATGATCTAAACCAGGATTACATTGGTACCTGCCAAGCATGCCAACTATATACGCTATATCTGGACGAATACAGACTTGTGCATACATGAGACTCCCAACTGCCGATACATAGGGAATTGTCTCCATCTGTTTTTTCTCCAGATCGATCCTGGGACTCTAAAGTAGACTAAATTTATCATCCTTAATGACAGGGGCAACAGTGGCGGAACAATTGTGCATGTTAAACCTTTTAAGAACTTTATCAATATAAGCTCTTTAAGACAATCCCAATATGCCACGGGCTCTATCTCGATGAATCTCAATTCCTATCACGTAGAAAACTTCACCAAGATCTTTCATATCAAAACTCTTTGATAAAAAGTTCTTTGTCTCATATAACATGCGCAAATTACTACTCGCAAGTAAGATATCATCAACATACAAAACAAGGATGATAAACTTACTCCCACTGATTTTAAGATATATGCATTGATCCACAGTATTTTCTTTAAAACCAAAATTTGAAATGACTTCGTGAAATTTTAAGTATTATAGTCGAGATGCCTGCTTTAAACCATATATAGACCTTTTGAGTCTACAAACTAAATGACTCTCCCCCTCAACCTGAAAACCTTCAGGTTGTGTCATAAAGACATCTTCATGCAAGTCGCCATTCAGGAAAGCAGTTTTAACATCCATTTGATGCAATTCTAAGTCAAAATGAGCTACCAATGCCATGACTATCCGAAAAGATTCTTTTCTAGAGACAGGAGAAAATGTCTCTTTATAGTCTATTCCCTCTTTTTGAGTGAAACCTTTAGCAACTAACCTGGCCTTGTATCTTTCTATATTACCTTTAGAGTCTTACTTGATTTTAAATACTCATTTACAGCCTACAGGCTTAACTCCGTCAGGTAACTCACAAAGATCCCAGACCGAGTTATGTTTCATTGATTCCAACTCATCTTTCATGGCTTCGAGCCATTGAGTGGATTTGTCGCTCTTCATGGCTTGACTAAAGGAAACAGGATCTGATTCCTTTCCAAAATCAAACTCACTCTCATTTAGGTAAACTATATAGTCATCAGAAATGGAAGACTTCTTTGCTCTCTCTGATCTACGCAATGGTAGATCATTGGCAGTCGCAATGGGAGCAAGAGCCTCCTCAATGTGGGGTGTTTCAATAGGGATAGCCACAGGTGCATCAACACTGGCTTGAATAACTGGGGTTGGTGCCACTTTTTCTTAGATAAAAGGGATATGAATTATAACCCGATTCTCCTCAAAAGTGATTTTCCTAAGCTCAACACTCCCACTGATCTCACGATCCTCAAAGAATTTTACATGTCTAGTCTCAACAATCTAGGTACTATGAGTGGGGCAATAAAATCTGTAGCCTTTTGATCTATCAGGGTAACCAATGAAATGACAACTTATAGTTTTAGGGTCCAATTTTCCTAATTGTGGGTTGTACACCTTTGCTTCAGCCAAACAGCCCCAAATGTGTAAATATCCTAAAGTCGATTTTCTTCCTACCCATAGCTCATAAGGAGTTTTGGGAACTGCCTTACTAGGAACTCGATTTAGGACATGCACCGCTGTTTTTAAGGCTTCTCCCCACAAGAACATAGGCAGCGTAGAGTTGCATAACATGCTTCTCACCATATCCATAAGAGTACGATTAGATTACACTGCTCGGTGTGTTCGGCATGGTGTATTGAGCGACAATGCCATGCTCTTGTAGATACAGGGCGAAGGGTCCTGGATTGTGACCTGTTTCAGAGTATCTACCATAGTACTCTCCGCCTCTATCAGATCTCACAATTTTAATCTTCGACTTGAGTTGTAACTCAACTTCGGCTTTATAGATTTTAAACATATCCAGGGCCTCAGATTTCTCGTGAATGAGAAATATATAACCAAAACGAGAATAATCATCAGTGAAGGTAATAAAATACTTTTGACCACCAATAGCGGGAGTGGGAAACGGTCCACAAATATTAGTGTGGACTATTTCTAGCAAACTCGTGCTTCTGAGAGCCCCTTTCTTATTAGTCTTTGTGAGTTTTCCTTTAACGCAATCAACACAAGTATTGAAATCAGAGAAATCGAGCGCATCGATTATATCATCTTTAATTAACTTCTCCATTCTATCCTTAGATATATGGCCTAAACGTTTATGCCATAAAATGGAGGAGTTATCGAGTGCTCATTTTCGTTTCTTACTTATTTTATCATTCACATGCATAGAAATTAAAGATTGGGCGTAAGATGAATCCAAGTTCAACTGATAAAGATTGCCCACTAATGAGCTACCACCCACAATATCGGAATTAAATAATAGAGTAAACATATTATGTCCAAATTTAAATTCAAAACCTAATGAATCCAATTTAGAAATTGAGATAAGGATTCTAGTGATACTGGGAACATAAATAGTATCAACTAAATCCAAAATGAAACCACTATCTAAAATGAGACGGAGAGTCCCAATGGCCTCCACGTCTGCTTCTACTCCATTTCCGAGTTTAATGATACGTTCACCTTTACTTAGCTTCCTGCTGGATCGAAATCCCTGCATTGAATTACTTATGTGAATAGTTGCACCAGAATCTATCCACCAAGTATTGCGTGGAGCATCAACATAAAGTGATTCAAAGCACACAAAGGCTAGGTCATTACCTTTCTTAACTAGCCAATCTCTGTATTTCTGATAATTCTTCTTGATGTGTCATTTCTTCTTACAGAAGTGACACTTGATGCCAGAAGTAGATGTGCTAGCTTCTCCTTGTTTGGTTTTCGGTGGAGGAGCTTTCACATTCTTTCCTTTATATTGTCCCTATTTTCGCTTGAAATTTCGTTTCGATGGTCCAAGAGCGGCGTAATGGGCACTTTCAGGTTTTTCAGCCCGAAGTCTTTCTTCTTCCTGGACACAGTGAGCGATTAACTCGTTCATCTTTCATTTCTCTTTCTGCGTATTATAATTGATCTTGAACGGGCTAAACTGCGCAGAAAGAAAAGTCATAATGAAGTGAACAAGATAATCCTAAGAAAAACCCATGTCCAGTTCTTTCAATTGAGTTGCCATGTCACTCATTTTCATAATGTGCTCCCGGACGCCGCTATGACCATCATATTTCATGGTTCCCATTTTAACAATTAGACTACTGGCAAGGGTTTTAGAAGTCCTTTGAAATTGTTCCTTAATAACTTGCATGTATTCCTTTGCAGTGTGCGAGTCAGGAATACCTCCCCGAATCACATCAGCAATGGAACTCATTATAATCATGAGGCTCATACGATTTGATCTATCCCATTTTTCTAAATCCGTATGGTTCATTGCCAGATCCTCAGTCGAGGCATCAGCGGTGAGCACCTTGGGTTTATCAGATCGTATAGCATAGTCAAGATCCATGCAGCCTAGAATAATTGCAACTTGTTCCTTCCATTTCTTATAATTTGATTCACTCAAAAGTTTAATTCCACCAATCATACTGGCTATGATAGACGGGTTCAATGCTGCACAATAATTAAGGACTTTACTATGTCCATATACAATCGAAGTAACTATAAATTCCACAAGGTTATAATTATAGTATGGACGCAAAAGTTAAAATATGTTAATGAATAGAAAATTTAAAATCAATGTGGTTTTATTGAGAAACAATTTGTGTCATTATGACCTCCGTTGGGTCGAGTTATAACACACTAGCCTCTTCCTCAATCTTTATTAATGATTGTGGTACTAATTGCGTCGTTATGACCCTCCGTTGGGTCGAGTCACAACACGCTAGCAGTACCCACACACACAAAATAATGAATAGCGAAACACAGCCATCATATAACATTAAGGGATTCATCACCGTTGGGCAGAATAACCGCTTATGTTGTGACGTCAACGTTCACTACACACTATCACGGAATTTGTAGCATGGTCTTGGACAAAATTAAACCTCACTATGAAAACCACGACACTAGGAAGGATCATCACCGTTGGGCAGAAGAATCTTTCCAAGCCATGTTTTCAAATTAGGTTTGATAATATTTTAGAAGATCACAAAACGTGTTATGAGGAGGTGTCAAAATTGACAATAAACGAGCATTATAATGTGTAAGTACTAGCTATGGTGGTGGAGCACAACCTCCACTACCCAATTCTAATGAATGATACTAAAAAAAAATTTGATTACACAATTAAAAAATGGAAAAAATAGCATCAGGTCATGAAAATATCATAATTGAGTGCTCATTGTCAAAAATAGACCTCAAAAACGGATCCGGAATGTCCGAGATAGTCAAAATTCATATATAATGTCCGAAAATTGGACCTATAAATAGCCCAGAAATTGCCCGAGAAGATTAAGAAATACGAAGGGCATAATGGGCCAAGTACCGGGCCGGGCCAGGGGCCGAAGGGGCCACGTGCCCAGCGGGTTGAGCTCGGACCATGGGCCTGAGTGACGGAGAAAGCCTCAGCCAGTGGGCCGGGTATCGGGCTGTGGGTCAGGCCATGGTCCAAATGGGCCAGTTGGGTCAAGCGGGGCCAAAGGGCCAGGCGGGTCGGGTCAGACGGGTCTTGTGGGCCAAAAAGGCTCAGGTGGGCTAAGCGGGTCAGGTGGGTCAGGCCAGCCCAGGCGGGTCGGGTGGGCCAAATAGTCCTGTCGGGTCGGGTCAAGGGCCATGAGGCCGGTCGGGTCAGGTCGAGGGCAGACCCGTCCGTCGAAAACCCTAACCCCAAACCTGTTCATCTTCTTGATTGGTTTTTTTTTTTTGAAGCAGTGCCATGATGCCTGTCACCCCCTAAGTGTACCGCCCCCCCATCGATGGCCAAGACCGAGCGGTCCAATGCATTGTCAGTGCCCGTAATCGTCGTCCGGTCTTGGTCAGTGGGGGAAAAAACCACCGTGGCCGGCAACAAACAGTAAAAGCCTAAATTATTTTTTGTTTTGTGTTGTTGCAGACGACCCTTAGGGGCTTACGCGCCCTAGCGAGTGACTGTGGCAAGTCCGGTGTGCCGGCAGTCGGCCCCGGCACGGACGTCGGCGGTCTTGCGTCCGGGAAAACATCCAAATTTTATTTATTTTTTTTTTGAATTTCAGGAGCTTGCAAACTGTCAATTTCAACCCTAAACGTCCACTATATATATCTTGACAAAACATATTTTGGTTTTGTTTTGTTTGAGAAGACGTCCACGAAAAAAAAACTTTCGTTAGTCTCCTTTGAATGCACGACGAGAAGTCGAGATGTAAATATAATGTTTTGATTGACCAAACACCATCATAGCTCTGATACCAATTGATGGATTATAAATGGATCTAACGATCCGACCATCTAAAATTAAGTCGAAAGATCTAGGCGCATGATCAATCAAAAACGATAAACCAATAATCTATAAATTAGATATATGTGCGCACCTTGAGCGTTAGTCATTAATGGTTGCCGATCTTCAACGATCTTCTCGCGTTCAATATCTCCTAGCACAATGGGGATGCTCTCGCCAATTGGGAGGATTGAATTATGTCGAGCAATCGTTGGGACCTGGCACCCCTTATATTTATAGCCAAAGAGTCCTATCCCATTAAGGACTGAAATTACTAATTATAGTGTGATTAGAAATTACAATCATACCTTAACTGAAAGACTCAACAATCAGTTGCCTATTCTCTTCAAACTCACCAGAATAGCAATTGTACATCTTAAGATTGATCTTATACCATTCACCGATCAACAGGTTTGACCATAGTGATGACCACCAAAATAGGAACTTCTAACACCTCTAACAAGCCATACATATTGAGGAGGGCAGTTTGTGTAATTAACTCTTTTTCGAAACCCATTTTGAAAATTTGACCATGGATCACTCCCCCTGAAATCAGACCACAGGCGTTGATTACAAACAGAAGGGTATAACTGTCAATTTCCAGCCCTTTTCTTCTCACATGGTCATAGACCAAAATTGCTTCTTTTGGGTTCTCTTCCTCCAAAAGGCCTCTAATGACAGTGTTCCACGTGTATGCATGTGGTCCATCGATTCGATCCACGATCGATCGTGCGGTGCACGTGTTTCGGAGGGGAGGGTTTGAGGATGAGAAGATAGTGACCAGTTTTGTGGCGGCGGAAGGGTTGTTTATGAGGCCTGTGGTAATCATTTGCCCGTGAATTTGATTCAGTTCGGCCAATTGTTTGCATTTTAGCAAGAGATCTACTAGCGAAGGGTGTTTGGTAGCCCTAACGGTCATGGGCTTTTTAAATTAGTTTTGAAGTGAGACGTCTAATTTCTGTGACTTGGAAATCCTCGACTTAAAAAGGTCCTCTCTATACACCAACCGACTTTTAAAAAGGGTGCCTTTGTTTACAATCCAAGAATCTTCCTTCTCAACCCTGCTTTTTTTTTTTTTATATGGGTCTGGCATCAGAAAGTGAGAATTTGATTTCACGTGGCACACATCTTAAAAAATGACCATGTTCATAATGTACATCATCCATGGTTCTCAAATTACTATTTTAGATTTGTGCTATATGGAATCAAAATCTGACCATCTAGTGGTAGGAATGTGATTGTAAGATCCATTGTGTTGAAGATTGGGACGGAAAATAATTTCTATAATCTGATTCAAAGCAGTCAACAGTTTAAGCATGTGAAACTCGAGTTAAAAAGGATGAATCTTAAGTTGAAAATAAAGAACCCATTTAGGGCTTGTTTGGATAAAAACACGAGAAACGTCGGAAAGTAAAATAATATTCCTATATTTTCCCATGGATACCTAAGTTGTTGGAAACCATAGGATTCCTTTGTTTCCTATTGTTTTCCATTGTTTGGATAACCACATTGCTAACTGGAAAAACGCAAGATTAACTAAATCCTTTGTTTGGATACAGTGGCGGAACCAGGATTTTCATCTAGGCGGGGCGCATGATGAATTTGATTTAATTTCGATTAATTTCGGAATTACTTTCGGCAAAATTGTTGGGATTAAAAAAAATATATAAATATATATTTATAATTTTAAAAGATATTAAAATATATAATATCATATTTTAAATATATATTATCATAAAAATCGTGTTTTGTGCCAATTTTTTCAACATAGGATCTTTTTATCATTGCTTTCAAATCTGACGACTTAGATGACATTTCCCACATATGATCTTTTGATCATTGCGTTTAATTTTTTTCATACGATCTTTTGATCATCAACAATTGATTGATTTGACTTAGATGATGGAGTTCACTTTTCACTTCAATCTTCCACACAAAGAATCTTGAAACTATAAGTGTACCATCCAACGGTCAAATTTTTTATTTGTAAGTGACACAAATCTCAAGAAAGTGACTAAAAAGTAATGAGGCATGCATCACACTAAATTAGGGCTACGTTTTGGGATGTGTGCCACGTAGAGAAAATTAGCGTTTGATACCAAGTCTATGGTCTCAAGATCTGTTGTGTAAAAAATTAGGCTTAAAACCTATCTTCATCATCAAATTCAAAACAGTCAAATGGTTGTGGCATGCAAAACTTGAGTTGAGAAGAAAGCATCTCGAATTTTAAGGATTGCAAATAAATTAGTCTCCTCAGATTTTAGCTCCAATGTAGGCGGAAAAAAATCAACTAAATTTTAGCCAAAGATTTTATATAATTTTATCTTAAGAAAAGATCCAAAAAGTGGACCCCACATTATTGCCAAATAGAAATATTTTATTTCTATAAGAAAAACAAAAGAGTTACCTTTGCTTGCGCTCACGTCTTAGACCCCTTGATAACCATTGATTAAGCCATATCAGATGATGGAGGTCATGTTTCATCCCTATATTCCACACAGGAGATCTTGAGATCATGACGCACCTATCAGACGGTCAGTTTTTATTCCAGGTGTCACAGATCCCCCCAAAATGGTCATTGAATCATATGTCAGACACCACGCCCAAACCTCAATTTAGGGCCATTTTTTGGAGATCAATGACACATGGAATAAAAATTTTACCGTCTGATAGGTGCGCCATGATCTCAAGATCTATTTTATGGAATGTTGGGCTGAAACACGATCTCTATCATTGATCTTAAGCAATCAATGGTCTTCAAAGAGTCTAGGACGTGGGCACTTTCAGAGATACATGAGTGCAAATAGAGGTACCCAAGGCAAAATTAAGGAGATCTTTTACACACTCTTCTTCCGGAAACAAAACAAATATTAAATTTTCATTTCTTTTAAAGTCACTAGGGGCGTCCACCACTGTTTGAAGACATCCACATGAAATATAAAAGACTAATGAGGATCAAATTGAAAAATATATATTTACTAAGCAAATCAATGTGAAAAATACATTCATATGAATAAGAAGACATCTCTTACTAAATATAAAAGAGATGAAGAGAAAAAAATAAAAATTACATGAATCAATTTCATGTAAAAGAAATGAAAGAAAAATGAAAAGTTAATGAATCAAGACACTTCAAGAAAATATGATAGCGAAAGTAATATGACCATGATCAGCTTGAACGTACGGAGCCGATCCTATATGATATCATGCTAAAATTATAAAATAAAGAAGAAAAATAAGAGGAAGATAAACGAGAGAAGAAGAAGATAGAAAGATAGAATAGACATATTTTTACAATTGATTATGTTTACATTGTTTTTCAATACTATGATAAGAAAGTGTATAAATAAGATCACAAATATAATCGTGTGATTACAATTGGTTAGTTTAGATAACTACAATTGGTTGAGATAATGCTGATTTTAGGTTTAGGGTTTTCATTCCTTTTTTCATTTTCTTCTTCTCTCCTTAACTCAACAGCAATGTTGGGCTAATGCTCTGTAGCAGCTAGGTTTAATTTGAGCTGTAATTTGGTTTTATAAGAACATTGTGAGCAGTTTTGGCTTCTTGCAGAGACTGCAGCCTTGAGAGCAAGTCTTCTTTTTATGCAATGCAAAGTTACTTTTAATGCTTCACTTAATCTGTATTTTTCTTATATTTATCATTTAGATCTGTATGGTTTTTATGCACCTATGGATATATGTGCTTATAGCATTGGACACATAGTGGTTGCAGTGGTTTTCTGTTCTATCTCTAACCTCTGTAACTGGGTTAATCTCGGGAATACCCTGTGACCATTTAAGTGGACAGGATATACCTGTAAGACTGATCTAGACAACAGGGTTGAGCTGGATTCTTTTTCTCTGCATTTGTGCTTATAGCCAAATGAGGGACATATGCAAATCTAACTCCTCCTTTGTTTTATAATATCATTTTCAGTGAATAGATTTGTAGTATTGCAGAAATTACAGACTTGAGAGCTAGGTCATTGCAGGACTCTTTGTAGCAATGACCAGCTGATTCTAATGCCCCATTCAATCTGTGATTTCTTGTGGTTCTCACTAGATTTTTATGAACTGTTTGCTCCGATGGATGCATGAGCTTGTAGCCTTGCGAACTTAGTGTTTGCAATGATTTTCCTGATTCAACTTTAACCCTTTGATTGGATGAAATTCATGAGATATTCTATGACCATTTAAGTGGACAAAATATAATCCTAAGATCAGTTTATATCTCTGGGTTAGGCTGGATTCTTCTACCTTACACTTGTGCTTGTAGCCAAGTAAAGGACAATTACAAACCCAACTCTTGATCTGTTTAGCAGAGAAGATTAGCCTATAGCTGTCTACTTCTCCACATTTTATATTTTATTTTATCAAACTACTTTCACTCTCTTTTATCCGCTTTCTTTATATTTAGTTTTTATTTATGTTTTTAGTTTAGTTTTGTGACACCCCAAAAACACTCTCTCTTTATCTTGCTTTCTAGTTTAGGTTTAGAGTTGTCAGGCCTGTAGCAGGTCTGGAGATTTACTATAGTTCCTAGATCATCACTCTCCATGGGACAAACTCTTATTTATCAAAACTTGCTATAACTACCATGAATCTTGCAGGATTGTATAGTTGTTTTGGTTTTGTGTTCTAATCCCATATTTTCATTCCCCTCTGCTTATGTCTTTGTCATTCTTTGTTTTGATCATCACTTTTATAAAAAAATGAACATAAATCGAAATTAACCCAACAAGTTTTTGGCGCCGCTGTTGGATGACATACGAAGAGTCTGAAGGCTCGGAAAAAAGAAAACCAAGGGACCCCTCGGCATTTGTTCTCGGATTTTGACGGAAAATGCGAAAATAGTTTTCGACCCTTCGTATGTCATCCAAACAATGAGAATCTCAGTAATTTATTTGCCACATGAGTTTTCCCTTTATTTCCCTTGAAACCAAACATGCCCTTAAAAATGCCTATCTATTATTTGCACTCACTTATTATTTGAGAAGTTATAAAATGACCGATTGAGTGGTAGCTCAGTTGGTATCCTCCCTTCTTTGTAAGGGTTGAGGTCGTAGGTTCTATACTCCATGTTTGCTTCGTCCCTTATATTAATAAAGTGGGGCTTGTTGGGTGAAATTTATTCTTCTATATGTCACTCAATGAGTACTTTGTTGCGTGCGATTTATTCCCCAAGTGCTGCTCCTGAGCTGTCATACTCTCTACAATATATAAGGCACATCCAAGTTGTCTATGTCGTATGACATCATAAATAAAATAAGAGAAGTTACAATATGACTCACTTAGATCAACTCCAATGGGAGACACTATGTCCAATGTGGAACTCACAATGGATAGATTTAGTGTTTCACCTTGCTATGTCAAATTTGGCATACCATTGTAACTATGCCAAATTCACTTTTAACATATTTTATTTATTTTAAAATCATTTTTTAATATTTTATATACTTTATTTTTATTTTTTTATTCTTTATTCATTCTTATAGCAAAGTTGGCATACTTGGTCGGAGTTCAATTGTATGCCAAATTTGACTCATGAGTCATGCACACCTCATATGTTATTTTTGCCACACCAACCAAAAATTGGCATAGCCTGTTGGAAATGCTCTTATGTTATATTTTTTTCTCATAAAACTTGCAAATGTTGAACTGACAAGTCTAATATCATCAAGGCCTCATTGGAAATTTGTAAGAAAAAATGTTTTTGTAGGGAAAAAAGCATAAAAAGAAAATACATTTGTAGGACGTAGGAAAATTCTAGATGTTGTTTGGCAAAATATCTGGGTGAAATAAATTTGTCAGAAGAGAATTTTGGGACTCAAGCAAATTTGTAGTGTATGCGTAAAAATGATTTTTGGAGAAAAAACAAAATTCATCTAAAGTAGATTTTATGCAAATGGGAAATTGCATTTTCATTGTGGGCCACGACGGTTGCCAAACCAAGGAAAATGGTGGAAAATGATTTTTCAGCTCATTGTTAGGACAACTATTGAGTCAGTTTCTTTGTTACCAAAAAGGCCCCAGTTATGATATTACTTTCTAAAACATGTAAATTTTTCATAAAAATGAATAATTTTGAATTGAGAAGTCTAATTTATGTGACTTACAAATAAAATGGTTGTACCTGGTGCACAGGGCTCTTGCTTTCACCAAAGTTTGGGAAAGGTAAACGGTAGGCAGCTAGCCATACCTCCTTTTTGGAGAGGCTGATTCTAAGACTTGAACGCATGACCTATCACTTCCTTGATGGTGAGGTTTTCAAATCGACAATACAAAAGTCCAGTCAATGCCTGCAATACACATCATTGATCAAAATTTCGGCTGAAATTGAAGATTTCGGCCGAAACCGATAACCAAAATTTTGGTTATGAAATGTACTATGGAGAAAATTTTGGCTGAAAATTTGGTTCAAAATTTTGGTTTCGGTCATGACCGAAACCGAAACAAAATCCGATATTTTGATCCTTGATACACATACTTACATAAAAGCGAGGAAATGCACATTCTCATGACCAATATATACCTCCTTGCTTATAATGGTGGTCACCATCACATGTGACATCCTTGCTAGTAAGCTATCCTGAGTCGTTTATCATGGTGGTCAACATCAAAATAGCGTTTTCGTTTTTGGCCATGACCGAAACCAAAAATTTGAACCGAAATTTCCTCTATAATCTTTTTGACCAACACTTCAGTTCAAAGTTTCGTTTTTGTGGGGATCAAAACCGAAACGTTTAAAAGTTGTACATTTAACAATTAAGGGCTAGTCAATGAGTCAAAGTCAAATGATTAACTTTTTAGGGCACCATTTCCTCTTAACACCCAACCTAAGGATCAGGGTCTAGCACAACTCGTCCAAGGTCGATCAGGTCATCTAATTTTTTATAAAAAAAGAGTATTTATTCATCATTCAAATATCAGGGCATTATTCATGACTTCTTTTCTTGTCATTTAATAGAAAGTATCTCAAATTATTATTGTCCATTTTGAATAGAAACTTTCGATCTTGGTTTGGTAGAGTATGAATCAACCGGTTCAAATAATTCATAAAAGAGATTCTCATATTCCCACAATTCAATAAGCGGGCCTAGTCTTACCATCTAGTGTGACAATTCGAATTTTCCCAACCTGAATTTTGAGACATATGTTTTTTTTTTTTTTTTTTCTCAAACACGAATGGGAAAATCCGGACCGTCGGGTCGTAGAACACGTTCTGAACACAAAATTCTTGGTACAAAACCTAGCATGCAGAAATCAAAGCAGATAATACATATGACATGAATAAATCTCTAATTCTAATATTTAATATTACAATAACTAACAACGGCCACCGGTGATGTACCAACGTCACCAAACAGTGGTGTATAAAATTATATACGAGTTCAAAGGGTACCAAGTCTGAACTCACCAATCTCCACAAAGTACTCAATCTACGACCTCGAATATCATAGCCCTCCTAAATTCCTTAATCTGCAAGTCTGGTGTCCACGTAGAAGCTATACCTGTGACGTATAGTCGAAGGGGTGAGCTACATCCTAACTCAGTAGAGGAAATTTCAATACTCATTCACATCTTATCATAAGGAAACATAGATTCAATGTCACAATCAAACCTTTTCTTATTTAAAACTGAAACTCGTTTCAAAGGTACTTTTTCTTATCAACAAAGACTGATTTCAAATACTGTTTTCTTATCACACGACTGATTTCAAAACTGACTTCCTTTTTCACATAAAATTTATTTCCTTATCATACAAAACTGATTTCAAAACTGATTTCCTTTTTATACACAAAAGTGATTTCAAAACATTTATTTATCCTTCAAAACTGATTTCAAATCCGCCCCGGCGGCCCACATGGTACTTGCACTCCGCCCATAGCGGTCCACGATAAGCATAATCCGCCCACAGCGGTCCACATACATATAATCCGCCCATAGCGGTCCACATGCACAATATCCGCCCATAGCGGTCCACTTTAATCTCACGACTTATGGTTTGATTTACGAAGTATAACCCAAAGAGTACATAAAATGCCGCAAAAGCGGTCCAAGGGCGTACATGACTACATCGAAATCCAAGGGTGTACATAAATCCCGTAAAAACGGTCCAAGGGCGTACATGACTCACAACAGTGTCCAAAGGAGTACGTAAAATCCCGCGAAAGCGGTCCAAAGGCGTACATGAGCACAACGAGTCCGAGGGTGTACGTAAAATCCCGTAAAAACGGTCCAAAGGCATACATGAGCACAACAAGTCCAAAGGTGTAAAATCCCGGTCCAAGGGCGTACATGAGCACAACAAGTCCAAGGTTGTACGTAAAATCCCGTAAAAACGGTCCAAGGGCGTACATAAGCACAACAAGTCCAAGGGTGTACGTAAAATCCCGTAAAAACGGTCCAAGGGCATACATAAATCCACTTCCGGTCCAAGGGTATACACAAATCCCACACAAGCAAAGGGTGTACATAAATCCCGCCACAGCGGTCCAAGGGTGTACCTTCTCACAAATCTACAAGACTCAAAGATTTCGAGTTCACATTCTAGTTCAAATTTCTAAATCACGATCCAAAGCTCACATTCTTGTTTAAAAGGTTTTAAAACTCACCATTTAAAAATCAGGTTTAAAAATCGAATACCATAGTACAAATTCTAGGTTAAGTTCATAGTTCAAAATTCACCGTTTTCGACTCACGGATTTTAAATTTCTATTTTGCAAGGAGTTCAAGTTATAATTCAAATATCTATCAAACTAACATCAAAATACATCAAGAAAACTTATCATTTTTTTCATATGACTACCTCAAAGAAACAATGAATCAAAGTTAAACATGCAGGTTTGTGTTGAAGTTCCCCTACACGCCCAATTAGATTCAAGCATCGATTTTAAATAACAAAACTTCAAATCACACTTATCATTTTCATTTGATTAAATCAAGGCATCTATGAATCAATTTCAAAAATATAATCAAATATTAAATTTCCCCTACCTTAACCTCGAAGCAAGCAAGGTCCTATCGATGGCCATCCACCCTTAATCTACATCACAAGCACACAATGATGCATCAAGGATTAACCCCAACCACTAATAACTTAGACTATTTAAGTGTTTTCTAAAAAAATCGAGTCGCAACGGGCAAGTTCGCGCCAATACAGAAATTGATGTAACCTTTCTCCTAAATTTTGACCTTTAAAACTTTAGATTCATAAGTTGGTCAAAACACAAACGTTGTAGATCTCTTTGTTATCTTTCCAACGCCTTAGGAATTGCATCAATCAGAGGTCAGAGTAGAAAGTTATGGTCAAAATACTAAAGCAGTACTGGCAAACTCAGACAAAATCAACTAATCGATTTTCAAAATCGATTAATCGATTTTCCAAAGTCGATTGATCGATTTTCTCTAGATTGATCGATTTTCAAAGAGCCAAAAAATCTTATTCACTATTTGAAGCCAGTCGATTAATCGACCCAATTTCGATTAATCGAAATTCAAAAATCGATTAATCGATTTTACTCGATTAATCGGTTTCGTTTCTCGACAAAAATCAGAAATTTACCTAACATATTACTAAATTTTGACCTTTAAAACGATTGATTCACAAGTTAGTCAATTCATAAAAGTTGTAGGGCTTGATGTTTTATTTCCAACGCAACAAGAATCACATCAATCAGAATTCGGCACAAAAAGTTATGGCCAAAATACTACGGTAGTGTCAGTAAGCCCAGGCAAACTCGATTAATCGATTTTCAAAATCGATCAATCGAATTTCAAAATCGATTAATCGAAATTCTCTTCGATTAATCGATTTCGTGGAGTTCTTCTTGAATTTATCTCTTGTCAAAAATCGATTAATCGAGTTTCAAAATCGATTAATCGATTTTGGCAGTTTCTGAGCACTTCTCGGTTTTGAACCTTGAAACCCATTTTTTTTTTCATCAAAATTCAATCCTTTTGATCCTAATCTTTTGCACACATCTAAGCAACATATATTTAATTAAATACATGGAAGAATTGCATTATTTACCTCTTTAAATCAGCGATCTACTCGTAGATCAGACCGTTTTCTTCGTTAAACAAAAAGGGTTTCTAAACCCACCTTGATCATCTCCGTGCTCCAAGATCACAACCAAACCCACGAAATTAACGGCAATCCTTCCACACACACTTCACGCAAACTCACGCTACGATTTGCGGATCAAAACCCACGATCTCTTGGCAAGAAGAGGGTTTCAAAACCCCCAAACGGCTCCAAAACCCATAAAACCACAACCAAACGTCGAAATCGACGGCGATCTTCCCCTTAAACGATCTCACAAATGTTTTCGCGCAAATCTAAGGCTCGGCACTCATGGATTCAAGACGTTCATTTCATCTCCTCCTCTTTCTCTCTTCCTTCTCTCCTCACAAACCCAAAACCTAAAAAAAAACCTTGTGCAAACCGGGTGTTAGCTCCCAAAAGAAGAAATTGCCTTCTTTAACTAAATGGGATCGGTTCCCATACAAAACACATATACTTGTCTTTGGGCGTATTAGTTCTCATCTAAGGATCTAGCTCCCGTGTGAAACGAACGTACCTATTTAGGTGTTATCTCATAACAAAATAGTTTTCTTTGATTAGGTGTGGGCGTACACACCCAAACCATCCACTAATCGGACCCGGTGTTGAGCCCATACACCAAAGCTTGGTGCATAAGAAACCACCTAATGCTCAACACACAATCTAAATCGGTCTTTTTCCACTCAAGACCAAACCCAATTTAACTTACGTAAGTAATCTCATAAAATCGAGCACATGACCAGTCGGGCACGCACACCGAGGTACACTGTTTAAAGTCGGGCATACATCCCGGGATACACTATTCAAAGTCAAAATTTTTAGGCTGTTACATCTAGAGTCAAGCCCGCCGGCCCACTATACAATAGAGCTTTAACCCGATTTGACCCGAATAAAAAAGTAAGTATATATATATATATATATTAGTGAAATTATTATATGATGTCTAGGAGAATGCGCTCGGGCGTAGAGATATTTACGCGCCTAATGATATGGGTGCAACACGTAGCGTCTTTTTGTGACGTGACGGGTATTGTTTTATAATTATTTAATCATGTTTAACTAGGGTTACCATTATTTTAAAAAGAGTAGATAACTTTTTTTTAAATACCATTTGTCTGATTACGTGAGTGTCAGAACTCCACCAACCCACCTCTTTTCCACAAAAGGAGTATCAGTGCTTCTCTCCCGGAGTGCCAATGCTTTGCTACCAGAGTGTTAGCGCCTCGATATTGGGGGTGTCAGCGCTTCTCTTTCGGGGTGTCAGCGCTTCACTACAGGGGTGTCAGTGCCTTGCCATCGAGGTGTTAGTACTTCGTTACCAGGGTGCCAAAAACAAAATCAAGGTGTCAGCGCTTTTCTCTCGGGGAATCAGTGCCTCGCTACCAAGGTGAAAAAAAAAATGGAGGGTCAATGCCTCACTATCGGGGTGTCAATGTTTCGGTATTGGAGTGCCAAAAAAAAAATGAGGTACCAGCTCCTCGCTATTGAGGTGTCAGCGCTTCGCTACTGGGGACCAAAAAAAAAAAAAATTGGAGTGTCAACGCCTCGCTATCGAGGTGAAACGCTTCTCTCTTGGGGTGTCAGCACTTCACTAATATAACTTTTAAAATATTTAAAAAGTTTTTACCCTAGTTAGTAAAGTGGGCCCCATGCCACCTGTCACTTCACAAAAAGGTGCTACGTGTCACACCCATATTATATTCGGGTCGAGCTATGATCAGCTTGAGGTTAGCTCTTTTATATTCGAGTCGAACTCTTTCATTTTCGACCCTAAAACTACTCAGCTCATGGTTGACTCTATCAAGTTCGAACAGAGCTTGAGCCGGTTTCGAGCCTAGTAGTACGTATATTATTTTTTTATTTGAATTTATTTTTATTATCTTTCTTTTTTATTGCATTTTAATTTATCTATATTTAAATAAGATGCCCAGGACTATACAATCGATTATAGCAAAAATAGCTACTATCAGACAATTTGGCCACCACGTGGCATCTATCACGAGGATGTGACAGCATTTTGGATAATGAAAATCAAGTATCACACAAAAAATTTAGGCTCTATCCATTACATATCCACTGTTAAACATATAATCAATTGCATCAAGTTGATTGGGAGTTACTTTATCTTTTACCCATCACCAGAGGGCAAAAAATGTAAAAATAATATATATATATATATATATATATATATATATATATATATATATATATATATATATATCACATGTCCCATGACTAACACCCTGATAGCACTACAAAAAACATAGCTTACGCCAACGGCTACTCATTATGGGCAGCCGTCGGCGTAGGGTAAAGGATATATACCCTCCTTGACCCCACCGACCCAGTCTCTACTTCTGAGACTCTCTCCACTCTCCCTCCCTCTCTCTCTCTCTCTCTCTCCTCAAAACCCTAACCTCTCTTCATGAGATTCACGCATTAGAGATCTTCACGCACCAGAGATCACCGCGATTCAATCATCACGATTCACGCATCAGAGATCTTCACAAACTATGAATCCATTTGTCTTCTTTTTCCTCTACAAATCTACTGGAGAATAAGTCGAAGATGGTTTCGGATGGATGAGGGACAATCTACCAGGTAGATAAAATCCCTAAGATCCCTTCGATTAGGGTTTTTTTTCCCTATTTTAGATTACAGATCACGGAGCTAGGGTTAGGTTAGGGTTTTGATCGATCCTTCTCATGGAAGAGACGAATTTCGATGCGGTTTCTATGGCTGTTGATTTTGTGTCTTGCATTCAAGCTCTGCGCATCGGACACGCTAAAATTCCTCACTCTGGTCCGTTTCACATAGTCAAACCTCTAGAGTGGAACTTGAGCATTGGAAGGGTAGGTATTTTCATATAAGAAAGAAACTTGGGTTAGGCTCACACTGGAGGAAAGGCTTGGCCCGGGCTGACCCCAAGCCCATTGCCATCTAGTGAGTATCCTTTCTCACCTTATTTTTGTAATGTTTATTATGTATTGTCTTTGTGGCTTGCAGCGTTGCACCTTTAATCTTGTATTGGCTGGATATGAGGTTTGTTTTTTATTTTATTTATTTATTATTGTTGATAATAAAATACCCTGATAGGTGGAATAAAGCTGTTATGACGATGAGGATGATATGATTCTTTGGTATTTAAACAAGGGTACCTCTGTTCGCGCCTACAGATTTACTGAAAGCGCTTACATCCGAAGCCCCTTGTAACCCATTGATTAATTGGAATCAGTCAATGGAGATCATTTTTCACCCCAATCTTTCTCACACTAGAAAAATGTGTTTGGCCCAAAATGTGCTACTATTCGCCATTCTGAAACAACAAAGTTTTTTCTTAATAGCGGCAGTTTTGGCTGCCGCTAATAGTCTTATTTTTTGAATTGTCACAATGGATCTTGAAACCATAAGTGTACCATTGGACGGTCAGTTTTTTATACTACTACATGGCACGACTCCCCTCAAAAGTGATCCTAAAATCACATGGCACACATCACACTCAAATGTGATTTTAAGGGCCATTTTTGGGGGGATTTGTGTCATGAGGAATAAAAAAGTGATTGTCTAATAGTAAGATCATGGTCTCAAGATCCTTTATTAGTTTTATGATTCGGGTTTTTGTTTATCTTTGGATTTGATTCGATTTTTTGTTTTGTTTGAGTAGATGTTAAGCGATGACTTTCTGATCTGCGAGGGAAGGATATGCTTGATTCCGTCGCTTGATCTTACAAGAGGTTGGTTCATATATATATATATAATTTAATTTCCCCTTTCTAATTTGCTAAGGTGGTTTTTTCGTCATTTTTTAATTTACTTATTATGAAAAACTAACCTGAATTCAACAACAGGTTATATAAGACTAGTTATGGCCTAATTTGCTAAGGTGGTTTTTTCGTCATTTTTTAATTTACTTATTATGAAAAACTAACCTGAATTCAACAACAGGTTATATAAGACTAGTTATGGCAAGATTTGCTCGATGACGACCTCATAACTTGGATTCAACCACATGATTTTTTTTGTTTTCCATCCGAATTGTACCAACACAGTTCTTTGATGGCATGGACGATGATGGAAGTGAGTTTCAATTTCAGACTTTTCTTGTTTATAATTTTACCGGTTGATTCTTTCTTGTTGAGGTCCCCATGTCTTAACTGCGTTTTTTTTGTGGGTTTTTTGGCAGATCCTCAAAACAGTGGCGAATTTGATAAGCATCGCAGAAATGAGATTTGGATCAGAAAATCAATATCCTAAGAGTAAGCAGCAGTACCCACATGCCACAAATGTGACTGAAGAGGACACGGGCCGGATGAGGAAACAAGAAACAGCAAACCAGCATAGCAAGGCTGCCTTCAATACTGAGTTGGGGCCAAAGAGACCTCCAAAGCCGAACTTGGTGCATAATCCCAATAGAGTTACAAAGTTGCAGATCAGACTAAATTGGAGTCCAAAAAAGTCGTCAACTGGTCTGCAAAATGTGAATAATAATAAATAATTAAAAATTATATATTAATTATTTTTTTTATTATTATTTTTAAATTAAAAATCCCTACGCCGACGGCTGAAGTCTTCCGCCGTCGGTGTAGGTGGAGAAAAAATAAATTATATATATATATATATATATATATATATTTTATTATTATTATTTTTAAATTAAAAATACCTATGTCGATGGCATCAGCCGTCTGCGTAGGTGGGAAATAAAAATAAAATTAATTATTTATTTATTTTATTATTAGGATTTTTAAAATTAAAAATACCTATGCCGACGGTTTCAGCTGTCAGTGTAGGTCCCCCTAGCCGTCGGCATAAATATTCGGCCATGAAATTATCACCGATGGTAGGCAGCCATCGGCTTAAGATACGCCGACGGTTAGGGACCGCTACAGCCGTCGGCGTAAGTCTCCTTTTTTGTAGTGCGACTGACCTTAGGTTAGGTCGGTTTCGGCATATAGTTTGACTCATCAGGTCGGGGTTCAACCTGATGAGTAGGCAGTATTCTATTGATTAAACTAGGCAGGCTTTTGCATCCAATCAGTTTGCATAATTTTTTTTTAAATGGAAAATATGCGTAATTTATTATGAAATAATATTTTCGGTGCTATAAAATTGCTTACTTTTATTTGTGTAGCTAGTCGGGATTCTGAAATAATATTCTCAGTTTAATGATGTTCTCCTTTTGATTTTAGGTGAAGCTTTTTGATTTCAAGTTCACTTCAAACGAATCACTAAGGGGGGACACTTGGCAAGAGAGGCGAAACAATTTTATTTTTAGTTTTCTTTTATTTTAGAAATTGGCCATGAGGCCTTTAGATTGTAACTCTCTTTCTTTTCTTCTTCTTTTTGTTTGAATGAAAGGATTGGGCATATAGAGTTTAAAATGTTTGGCTGATTTGAAAGATTGGATCATAGGTTGAGTGCAACCTTTTGTTTGAATAAAAGAATTTGACATCAATTTTTTATATTAATGGCATTGAATGATTTGCATTTGAGTTGAATGGATGTGTTGAAATATGAGATCAATAACTTTGTTTTTTATATAATTTTTTTAAAGCATTAAAAAAATTATATTAAAAAAAAAAGCATTAAAAAAATTGCATTAAAAAAAATATTTAAAAAAATCACATTAAAAAAATATTACATTAAAAAAATTGCATTAAAAAAAGCATTAAAAAAAATAGTATTTTAAAAAAAAAATTGCATAAAAAATTGTGGACGTCTTTTTTTTTTTTTTTAAATTTGCATAAACAAATCACTGCAAAAAATAGTGGTATTTTTTCTATGACTGTTGAGAGCAGCCATTGTTGAAGTTCATAAACCACTATCATGTACAGTAGTAAAAAAAATCACTGTTTTATTTACAACTGATTAGGGCAGTGATTTTTTGAAAAAAAACTACTTTTGAAGGCAGTGATTTTTTTTACTTTTTCATGTTTGAGATCTAACGGATCTCTGAACTTCAAAAAATCGTGAAAGCATTGTTTTTTTAAAACGTTTAAGTTCTAAACATTTTTACTAAAAAATTTATTTTTTAAGATTATTTTTCTAATTTTCCCTTACAATTACTATGGCCCTGTATCTATACTCCTTAATTTATAGTTACTAAGGTCCCATGTTTATAGTTCTCAAACCAGCATTCGCTAACTTGTTGGCGCGCCCCCTATCCATTCTTTGCAAGTCTTGGCGAAGCCACTTGGAGAAATTCGATGGCTACATATAATTTGTGTATAAGGGGTGGTTCGACCATCATGGGCAAGAAAGTGAACTATACGTCCGCACGACCTTACCCCTACTTGCCACAAAACCTGAAACCAAGTTAATCTATTTTGGTTCTCGGTTTGGTTAAATTTTGAAAATCTGAAACTGAAACCAAATAGAAATCCAAAAAATTTGGTTAAGTTCAGTTTCGATATTTTATTTTTTATTAATTTTTTTGGGTGTTTTAGTTGTTTGTTTTTCAGATTTTTGGTTGGTTTTCTAAAGCTACCCAATTGGATGTCAGTTTTGGCCACCCAATTGGATGTCAGTTTTCTAGAATTCTTATCCGATCTTGAGGGCCTAGAATTCCGTGTTATAACACCGTATGATGGTTAAGGCGATAAGCAGATATACATATAATCTATAAATTGACTTAGCATATGGATCGAGGCATTTAAGATAGCATTAAATGATAAATGTCTCATAAATTAGCAGCGAAAATCGTAGTTAACAATAAACAGAATTCCTAATCATACATTTAAGATAGGAAGTAAACCAAATTTTATGTGGGATAAAATGATCCAAAGCGTAAACTCACAAAGTACTAAAGACAAAAATATGCCTCTCAAAGAAAATAAAATCTAATGTCTAGAACTAAATAAAGTTCAAGGCTCATAGAAGTCAGCTGGATCTACGCTCTCATCCAAATGGTACCCGACGTCGTCATCTATATGAGCCGCCTCCAGAATAGCAACTTCCGTGTCATCATAAACAAGATAAATAGAGTCTTTGCCTTAAATTATTAGATTTTGGGAGGGGGTGAGTTTACTTAGTCTCGTAAACTCAACGGGTTGCACAATCGATCAATCATAACTTACTCAGGTGGTCGTGTGTGCAATCGCTTGAATTGCGATGTATTTTAAAAATAAAATCAGTATTTTAATAAAACAATAAAACTACCCATACTCATAGCATATTATAATCAAAGTAAAAGGGGCATAGTATAAAATGAAAAGTACATGATGCTTCTATTTTCTTATCTTTTTTCCTATTTTTCTCATCAACTTAGTAGACGTGACATATCGTAAGTCTTATTATTACTCTATACGCCTACCCAATGTATTTCATATCTTATTTATTTTATTTAAACGACCTGCGCCAGGATCACTGCTCGAGCCTATCACGCGAGGTTCACGTGTAGATAATCACCTAACCTCCATATTATAACATAAACCAACATCCAGCCAGATGACGTTACCGGTATAGTAACCACAATGTCCCCTTAGTTCGAGACAAAACTATAATGTCCTTAAGACCCGTCTTGGCTACAGACGTTGGACCTATACAGTGGCTTGTAAGGTATGATACGTGTAAAAACTTAATTCATGTTTAGCTGGCCTTCACAGCGTATCTTAATATATTATTTTATTTTTCGGTTCTGGGCTTAGGTCCCCTCTCCGATTTCACATTTGCGTGGGCTTAAGTCCCCACTTTCTTAACGTACATATATCTTAATGTATTCATTTATCATCTTTACTTAAAACTTAGTTAGAATGGGTCACAGTGCGATAGACTTCACAAATCATGCTTTCAAAGGGATAGGCTCCGTAGTAACCTGGATGTACTTCATGTAGCATCCCATACTAGCATAGAAGGTTATATCCGTATATGGATGCCTACATTCTAAGTTTCGCGTAACCGTGAAAGAAATTTTACCGTGATGAAGACTTATATCATGTGTTATATCTTATTCTTAACTTATATGCGTTATGCTCTATCGTAATTTTTTACATGATGAATGCCATATGATAATAGTGAACATACGTAAGAAAAAATTATAAAATAAACTTTAAGCATTTCATATTTTTGAAAAAAAATTAATATAGAGCATAACACATAAAATATTAAAGTACAACAGATAATAAGAAATATTTATCTACATTTATTTTATAATAGAGTTGAAAATATACTTCATTAGAGTTAATTGTGTCTATCGAACTTAGTGATTGATTGGTATAGCGATCAGACGTATTTTTAAATTCTAAAGGACACACGTGTCCATTCAAGGGTTGTAGGAGCCTCAAAAGAGGTAACGCATGATAAGTGTTGAAAAACGTTAATGTTTGATTCCTTAAACTTCTAGATTTCTGTCCGATGTGAGTTATTTAATGTATTTTATATAGGTTTAGTTATTTACAGGTCATGAGATAAGTTGAGCATAAAATAACTCAAGAGTTCAGAGAATAATGTCAAATCCATGTAACTTTGGATCATCTAAAACTTATCCCTACTTGCAGCTCAATTTTAACCTTTAAATATCAGATTCTTGAAATTGTTATTTCACACAAAGTTGTAAAGTTCCTTCTCTTCTTTCTAATGCCGCGAGAATAATGTCAATCCGAATTCGGAGTAGAACGTTATGACCAAAATACCAAAGCTGTGTCTGTTGAAGAGTTTGGCTGAATTTTACGAAAAATTTTGGAAAAACGATCCTATCGATTTTATGCTGAATTTTTATGTTTTTAAGACCTGAATTTAGTTAGAATTGAAGAAAAAATTAGGGTTTTCTTTTAACAAATAACTGAATAATTTAAGATGAATTTAAAGGCATCCACCTGTTGAAGCGTGATTTGAATCTTGCGATGATTTGGGTTGATGAAGATTAGATTCGAGAGCCGATATGCTCGAGTCTTTTCATGAGAATTTCTTTTTTACGATATATCGGTCACGGCGATGAAAAACTTTGATAGTGAAAGATTCTCTTATAAGGTCAAAAAATTGATAGAGATCCGACAAGGAGTTATGAAAGATGACACTGCTGGAACATTTGCAGAGAAGAAAGAATAGAGAGATAAATGAGAGAAAAAGTGAATATATTTCTAATTCTATTTCTAGGTTAACTCTGATTAAGACTTTCCGTACAACATTTAATAACTTTAGAAAAGGTTTCGTTCCAGCGCTTTGTGTAAGCACCAAAGCAAAAGGTGATTCTCTTCCTAAATTACAATTATGTCCTTTAACCTGCTTCACTCTTCAAACGGGCGTAATTTTTTATATTCTTGTCGAAAATCGACGAATTATATATCGTTGGAATCGTATCGGTGGGTACTTTGCAATGATTCTAATATTGATATAAAAAATAGACTATTTCTAAATATGGGTGGGTTCCGGTGTGGAGCGTTAGCACCATGCACTGTGTAGTACATCATCTAATACCCACTACAAAAAAATGGACTTTTAGCGACACACTTTTTGAGGCATTTGATGAAAAACGTCGCGAAAATAAATTATTGGCGTCATTTTATGATAAAGCATCACAAAATATGCAAAATAGTTGGATCCCGCCTAATATTTGCGCGGGTTTCCCAAACAATTTGCGGCATATACTCTCTAAAATACAAACACACCCTCATAAAACCCCTCTCATTCTTTGTCTCTCGACCCGACGCCAGACGCAGGATATATTCCCGCCCAAACCCCTCTCCAGCGACGACAGACGCGGAGACCCTATTTCTCACCCAAACCCACTCTCTGTCTCTCCAAAACCACACTCTCTCTCCACCGAAACCTTATTTCCCACCCAAACCCTTCTCTCCATTGATCCATTGGCGTTGCTCGCAGTCGGATTCCATCGTTCCTTTGTTGTTGTTTGCGATCGGATTCCAACGATCCATTGCCTCTGTTCGAGATCTGAGAATCGGAACATCAAAGGTAGATTGTCGATCTCGAAACACCGTCTTAGATCTCAGAACACCGTTGAGGTAGCATTTTTATTTTAGAGCTGAGATCTCTAGACCTAGATTCTGTTGCATGTGGTTTGAAACTTGATAGCTTTATGCTTGTTGTAGCGTATTGCTGCGATTCACGTGATTTGTACCGTGAATTTATGGTTTTTCTCTAAGAATTGATCTAGGTTATGTTTTTTTCTCTTAGATCTAGGGTTTTATTCTTAAATTGGGTTTGTTTTTATTATTTCTTCAATGTCGTTTGCAATTTTTGTAAATTTTAGTTTGACATTGAGATTATTGTATTATTAGTAACATTAGCCATCTTATCTTTTATAATCTATTTGCATATGAAAAAATAGCATTTTGTAAACAGCAGCATTGTAAACAGTAGTATTGCTGGAACTCATCTATGGTGATTGTTTAAGGTGTTTTTGGCTGGTAAGAGAGATCTGTTGATATCTCTGTTAAACCCTTAATTTCCTGTTTTTTCATGAATCTCTTGGTTTCTGAAGATTGAGTCCCTGTCTATCTTTTGAAGCCCAATCAGTGTCATCTGGTACAGATGCCCCTTCACTGCCAACTGCTTTTACAGAACTCATAGACTCTTCTTCAATTGCAACGGACTTTGGCCGTCTCTTAGGTTTTTTTCTTTTAGAATTACTTCCTTCATGATGCCCAGAAGAGCTGTCTGAACCAGAACCTGGATCATCATTAGCAACATATAATTCATCAGAAGATCCCTCATTAAGAGCCAAAACACCAGATACCTTCCATGGATTTCTAGCTCCAGTAAGCTCATCTAAAGTTAATGATAGCTTTCCCTTCAAATCTAACCAATAATCCTTGAATAGATATTCCCAGCTATTTCTGTAATAACCCAGATTTTTGAATTTTATTTAATGGTATTAGATGATGTACCACACAGTGCGTGGTGCTAACGCTCTATACCAGAATATACCCACTTTAGAAATAGTTTGATTTTTTTTATATATCAATATTAGACTCATTGCGGAGTACTCGTCGATATGATTCCAACGGTATATAATTTGTCGATTTTCGATAAGAATATAAAAAGTTATGCCCGTTTGAAAAGTGAAGCGGGTTAAAGGGCACAACTGTAAATTCGGGAGAGAATCACCATTTACCTTGGTGCTTACACAAAGCGCTGGAGCAAAACCTCTTCTCAAGCTTTTCAAGTCACGTATGAATTCTACTTACATGTAAAAACTACTATTTTATTAAATCTTATACGGAAAGTCTTAATTAGAGTTAACCTATACAGGGAATTAGATATATATTTACTTCTTCTCTCAGTTGTCTCTCTTTATTCCCTCTTCTCTGTAAAAGCTCTGACAGTGTCATCTTTCATAATTCCTCGTCGGATCTCCATCGATTTTCGATCTTATCAGAGAATCTTACACCATCAAAGTTTCTCATCGCCGCGACCAATTTATCATAAGAAAGGAATTCTCGCGAAAAGACTCGGGCATATCGTCTCTCGAATCCGATCTCCATCAACCCAAATCATCGTAGGATTTGAATCACGCTTCAACAGGTGGGTGCCTCTAAATCCATCTTAAATTATTCAGTTATTTCTTAAAAAAGAAAACCCTAATTTTTCCTTAAATTTTGATAAATTTCGAGTCTTAAAAATATAGAAATTAGGCCCAAAATCGATAGGATCGTTTTTCTCAGATTTTCGTGAAATTCGGCCAAACTCTTCAACAGACACAGCCTCGGTATTTTGGTCATAACTTTTTACCCCGAACTCGGATTGACGTGATTCTTACGGCACTGGAAAGAAGATAACGAGATCTACAACTTTGTCTAGTAATTTCACGAATTTAATATTTTTAAGGTCAAAATTGAGCTGCAAGTCGGGATACATTTTAGATGATCCAAGGTTACACGGGTTTGACATTATTTTTTTAACTCTTTGACTACTTTATGCTAAACTTATCTCTAGACTTATAAATCGCTAAAATTAAATAAAATATATTAAATAGCTTGCATAGAATAACAATCTATAAGTTTAAAGGGTCAAATATGGACGTTTTTAATACTTACCATTCTATTACCTCCTTTAAGCCTCATACAATCCTTGATTTGACACATGTGCTCCTTTAGAATTTTAAAATAGGTCGGATTGCTATATTAGTCAATCACCAAATTTCATAGATAAAATTAACCCTAATGAAGTATAGTTTCAACTCTATTGTAAAATAAATGTAGTTAAATATTTCTTATTGTCTATTTTACTTTAATATTTCGTATGTTATGCTCTTTATTAATTTTCTTCATAAATATGAAATGTTTAAGGTTTATGTTATAGTTCATTCTTATATATGTTCACCATTATCATATGAAATTCATCATATAGAAAATCATGATAGGACATACGCATATAAGTTAAGAATAAGATATGACACCTGACTTAAGCCTTCGTCACGGTGGGGTTTCTTTCACGGTCACGTGAAACTTGAAATGTAGGCATCCATGTACGGATGCAACCCCTCTATGGTAGTATGGGATACCACACGAAGTACATCTAGGTTACTACGGAACCCGTCTTTTGGAAAACGTGGTTTAGTGAAGCCTATCGCACCGTGGCCCATTCTAACTAAGTTTTAAGAAAAAATGAAAAAAATATATGTTAAGACACATGTATGTTAAGAAAGTGGGGACTTAAGCCCACGCAAATATAAAATCGGGGCGGGGACCTAAGCCCATAACTGAAAAATGATATGACATGTAAGACACGCTGTGAAGGCCAGCTAAATATGAATTAAGTTTCTACACGTGCCATACCTTACGAGTCACCGTAAGGGCTTAACGTCTGTAGCCAAGACGGGTCTTAAGGACATTATAGCCTTGTCTCGAACTAAGGGGACATCGTGGTTACTATGCCGGCAACCTCATCTGGCTGGATGGTGATTTATGTTATGATATGGAGGTTAGGTGGTTATCTACACGTGAACCTCGCGTGGTAGGCTCGAGCAGCGATCCTGGCACAGATCGTTTAAATAAGATAAGATGCGAAATACGTTGTGTAGGCGTATGAAGTAATTAATAAGACTTACGATATGTCACGTATGCTAAATTGATGAGACAAATAGGAAAAGAGATAAGAAAATAGAAGCATCATGCACTCTTCATGTTATATTAGTATATTTTTCAGTCTTGATTATGATAGTCTATGAATTATGGATAAGTTTATTTCATTTATTTAAGATGTTGGTTATATTTTAAAAATACACCGCAATTCAAGTGATTGCACACACGTCCACCTGAGTAAGTTATGGTGGATCGATTAGTAACTCCGAAGTTTACTGTGATTGAGTAAACTCACCCCCCTCCCAAAATCTAACAATTTCAGGTGAAGATTCTGCTTATCCTGTCCTTAATGATTTGAAAGCTGCTGATCCGGAGATGGCTCATATAAACAAGGATGTCGGCTACCACCTTGATGAGAGCGTAGATCCAGCAGATTTTTACTAGCATTGAGAACCCTTTTACTCTAGTTTTCATTAATTCTTGAGAGGCTTGTTTTAGCCTTGATATAGTGTGAGTTTACATTTGAGACCGTTTTACCCTATCTGAAACTGATTTTGATTTGATATCCTAGATGCATGGTTAGGATTAAGTACTTCATTATTATTGTCTACGTTTTCTCGCTATTAATTTATGAGTCAATTATTTTTAATGCTATCTTAAATGTCTCAATCTATATGCTAAGTCAATTTATAGATTATGTGTATGTCCGCTTATCGCCTTAACCAGCGTGCGGTGTCATAACACGGAATTCTAGGCCCTCGATATCGGGTAAGAATTCTGGGTCGTGACAGTTTCTGTCATCAAAATCAACTTGGGCCTGCAGAAGTACATCAAAAGAAGCAAACAAAAAGAAGACATTATATATGCAGTATGATCAGATATGAAAATACAAACATATGCAAAACATTACATACTACCATGTATTAAGGATAAAATATTGAATAGAGCTTCACATTAAAATTACTAGGGCGCATCTGAGGGTATAATTAATTAAGGAATCTGATAGTTAAATGTTACAACAAAGTGAATAATCACAGTTCTATTCAATTGCCTTTGTTCTAATTTACGTTTAGTCTAAATGTTCCATATAGTTCATAACTACACAGAAATGCCATATAATGTGAGTAATAAACTAAATTAGTCGTGGATGATTTGGCCAACTTTTATTCTCCTTCTAATACCTTTCTTACTTTTTTTTATTTTTCTTAACATTACAAATATTATATTATTTAATAACCTGTGCTGTATGTTAAGTCATTCCTCTGGGATTCTTTAAATCCCTCTTAAAAGCGTATATTCAGTAGTTTAAACAGGTTTCTGAACTGGTTCTTGTCGCTTGTCTCATCACATCACTTAGTCACCTTATTATAGCATCAGTCTCCAACAGGCAACAGCTCAATAATGTTGCCTTCACCCACAAACTACAAAATGTGCGTACTCCCTGATTCATCATTCAACTAAATGAACTGCATTAAGTACAACAAATATTCTAGAATAATCAGAGCCAAACAAGTAAATATGAGATGGAGCCAAACAACTAAATGAACTGCATTAAGTACAACTAATGTTTAAAAATGAAATGGAGCCAAACAAGTACAATAAAGAGTGTTCAACATAAATAAAAGAATATCAAACTCAAAATATAATACTGACTACTAAAACATGGGCAGATTACACCTCTTGCAGCTTCAATACACCACATATATGAAAACTCTGCCAAACAATTTGTTTCTATTATACGACAATAATGCAGGCAACCTTACGCAGAAACCAGCGACAACACAATAATGGAATCTAAATGGATCTGACGATCCGACCATCCAAAATTAAGACTAGAGATCTAGGCGCACGATCAATCAAAAACCAATAAATATACAAACTATAAATATGCGCACCTTGAGCGTTAGCCATTGATGGTTGCCGATCTTCAACGATGTTCTCGCGTTCAATGTCTCCTAGCACAATGGGGATGCTCTCGCCAATAGGGAGGATTGAATTATGTCGAGCTATCGTTGGGACCAGGCACCCCTTATATTTATAGCCAAAGAGTCCTATCCCATTAAGGACTGAAATTGCTAATTATAGTGTGATTAGAAATTACAATCATACCTTAACTGAAAGACTCAATAAGCAGTTGTCTATTCTCTTCAAACTTACCAGAATAGCAATTGTACATCTCAAGGTTGATCTTATACCATTCACCGGTCAACGGGTTTGACCATAGTGATGGCCACCAAAATAGGAACTTCTAACAGTCTCCCACTTGGCCAAACTATGTCAATAAACTCCGATTACCCAATGTTAGCTAACTTTCTTTGAATAGTAAGTCACAATCAATCTCAATCAAAGTCTTTATTATCAGTCCGGTCCAGTGAGAATTTCAACACAGAATCAATGTAGTCAATATATCATATTATCGATATATGACCGCTCATCAGTTACTGTATGGGAAGTCATCACCGACATGGATTCCAACTAGTATGATAGCACATAAATTGTAAGTTTACATAACTGAATGGTGATTACATGTAAACTCAATCTAATATTGGTCCGACTTTATTGCCATCTACTGGCACCATATGTTCCAAGGAGTTATTTGCATAAAAATGGAAAAGCAAATAAATAAATTTTATTTCTGAATCAATTAAACAAATGTATTCACTCGCATATATCCACTCTCAAAGGCTATCAAAATTATCCGTCAACCCCATGCGCGCAACATGCTCCAAAAAGAGCGTGGGAGATAAACCTTTAGTGAGAGGGTCAGCCAACATGAGTGTCGTACTTATCTTTTCAATAGATACAATTTGATTCTGAACTTTCTCCCTGACAACAAGATATTTTATATCAATATATTTGGAACCCCCACTAATCTTGTTGTTATTGGAGATAGCAATCGCAGCGGAATTGTCACAAAAGATTCTCAGTGGCTTTGAAATAGTATCAACAACTCGAAGCCCTGAGATAAAATTTCTCAACCATATCGCCTCACATGTTGCCTCAAAACATGCAACGAATTCTGCTTCCATAGTGGACGAAGTAGTCAGCGTTTGTTTAACGCTCTTCCAAGATATAGGTCCACCTGCAAGCATAAAAATATAACCCGATGTGGACCTACGAGTGTCTTGACACCCAGCATAGTCAGCATCTAAATAACCAATAACTTTAAGGTTATTCGACCTTTTGTATGTGAGCATGTGTCCTTTAGTCCCTTGTAAATAGCGAAAAACCTTCTTAGCTGCTTTCCAATGATCCAAACCAGGATTACATTGGTACCTGCCAAGCATGCCAACGATATACGCTATATCTGGACGAGTACAGACTTGTGCATACATGAGACTCCCAACTGCCGATGCATAGGGAATTGTCTCCATCTGTTTTCTCTCCAGATCGATCCTGGGACTCTGAAGTAGACTAAATTTATCACCCTTAATGACAGGGGCAACAGTAGCAGAACAATTGTGCATGTTAAACCTTTTAAGAACTTTATCAATATAAGCTCTTTGAGACAATCCCAATATGCCACGGGCTCTATCTCGATGAATCTCAATTCCTATCACGTAGGAAGCTTCACCAAGATCTTTCATATCAAAACTCTTTGATAAAAAGTTCTTTGTCTCATATAACATGCCCAAATTGCTACTCGCAAGTAAGATATCATCAACGTATAAAACAAGGATGATAAACTTACTCCCACTGATTTTAAGATATATGCATTGATCCACAGTATTTTCTTTAAAACCAAAATTTGAAATGACTTCGTGAAATTTTAAGTACCATTGTCGAGATGCCTGCTTTAAACCATATAGAGACCTTTTGAGTCTACAAACTAAATGACTCTCCCCCTCAACCTGAAAACCTTCAGGTTGTGTCATAAAGACATCTTCATGCAAGTCGCCATTCAGAAAAGCAGTTTTAACATCCATTTGATGCAATTCTAAGTCAAAATGAGTTACTAATGCCATGACTATCAGAAAGGATTCCTTTCTAGAGACAGGAGAAAATGTCTCTTTATAGTCTATTCTCTCTTTTTGAGTGAAACCTTTAGCGACTAACCTGGCCTTGTATCTTTCTATATTACCTTTGGAGTCTTGCTTGGTTTTAAATACCCATTTACAGCCTACAGGCTTGACTCCATTAGGTAACTCACAAAGATCCCAGACCGAGTTATGTTTCATTGATTCCAACTCATCTTTCATGGCTTCGAGCCATTGAGTGGATTTGTCGCTCTTCATGGCTTGGCTAAAGGAAACAGGATCTGATTCCTTTCCAAAATCAAACTCACTCTCATTTAGGTAAACTATATAGTCAAAATGGCGGGGCTTCTTTGCTCTCTCTGATCTACGCAATGGTAGATCAGTGGCAGTCGCCATGGGAGCAAGAGCCTCCTCAATGTGGGGTGTGTCAATAGGTATAGCCACAGGTGCATCAACCCTGGCTTGAATAACTGGTGTTGGTGCCACTTTTTCTTGGATAAAAGGGATAGGAATTATAACCCGATTCTCCTCAAAAGTAATTTTCCTAAGCTCTATACTCCCACTGATCTCACGATCCTCAAAGAATTTTGCATGTCTAGTCTCAACAATCCGGGTACTATGAGTGGGGCAATAAAATCTGTAGTCTTTTGATCTATCAGGGTAACCAATGAAATGACAACTTATAGTTTTAGGGTCCAATTTTTATAATTGTGGGTTGTACACCTTTGCTTCAGCGAAACAACCCCAAATGTGTAAATATCCTAAAGTCGGTTTTCTTCCTACCCATAGCTCATAAGGAGTCTTGGGAACTGCCTTACTAGGAACTCGATTTAGGATATGCACTGCTGTTTTCAAGGCTTCTCCCCACAAGAACGTAGGCAACGTAGAGTTGCATAACATGCTTCTTACCATATCCAGGCTACACCATTCGTCGTGTGTTCGGCATGGTGTATTGAGCGACAATTCCATGCTCTTGTAGATACAGGGCGAAGGGTCTTGGATTGCGACCTGTTTCAGAGTATCTACCATAGTACTCGCCGCCTCTATCAGATCTCACAATTTTAATCTTCGAATTGAGTTGTAACTCAACTTCGGCTTTATAGATTTTAAACATATCCAGGGCCTCATATTTCTCGTGAATGAGAAATATATAACCAAAACGAGAATAATCATCAGTGAAGGTAATAAAATACTTTTGACCACCAATAGCGGGAGTTGGAAACGGTCCACAAATATCAGTGTGGACTATTTCCAGCAAACTCGTGCTTCTGAGAGCCCCTTTCTTATTAGTCTTTGTGAGTTTTCCTTTAACGCAATCAACACAAGTATTGAAATCAGAGAAATCGAGTGCATTGATTATATCATCTTTAATTAACCTCTCCATTCTATCCTTAGATATATGGCCTAAACGTTTATGCCATAAAATGGAGGAGTTATCGAGTGCTCGTTTTCGTTTCTTACTTATGTTATCATTCACATGCATAGAAACTAAAGATTGGGCGTAAGATGAATCCAAGTTCAACTGATAAAGATTGCCCACTAATGAGCCACCACCCACAATATCGGAATTGAATAATAGAGTAAACATATTATGTCCAAATTTAAATTCAAAACCTAATGAATCCAATTTAGAAATTGAGATAAGGTTTCTAGTGATACTGGGAACATAAATAGTATCAACTAAATCCAAAATGAAACCACTATCTAAAATGAGACGGAGAGTCCCAATGGCCTCCACGTCTGCTTCTACTCCATTCCCGAGTTTGATGGTACGTTCGCCTTTACTTAGCTTCCTACTGGATCGAAATCCCTGCATTGAATTACTTATGTGAATAGTTGCACCAGAATCTATCCACCAAGTATTGCGTGGAGCATCAACATAAAGTGATTCAAAACACACAAAAGCAAGGTCATTACCTTTCTTAACTAGCCAATCAGATTTGACAATTCTTCTTAATGTGTCCCTTCTTCTTACAAAAGTGACACTTGATGTCAGAAGTAGATGTGCTAGCTTCTCCTTGTTTGGTTTCCGGTGGAGGAGCTTTCACGTTCTTTCCTTTATATTGTCCCAATTTTCGCTTGAAATTTCGTTTCGATGGGCCAAGAGCGGCGTAATGGGCACTTTCAGATTTTTCAGCCCAAAGTCGTTCTTCTTTTTGGACACAGTGAGCGATTAGCTCGTTCATCTTCCACTTCTCTTTCTGCGTGTTATAATTGATCTTGAACGGGCCAAATTGTACAGGAAGGGAAGTCATAATGAAGTGAACAAGATAACCCTCAGAAAAACCCATGTCCAGTTCTTTCAATTGAGTTGTCATGCCACTCATTTTCATAATGTGCTCCCGAACGCTTGATGAGTAGTGAAATATGATGATATTTCACCCCTAGATACCTATATTTAGCTATCCGATGAAGGCTATCTGATAAGAATTATTAGATTTGAAGTGTTTCAGGTAAATACAAACCAAGTGCAGAAAACAGCCCAAGAATTCTAAAAATAATGTCAAAACACTATAACTTTGGGTCATCGAGAACTTGGTGCAACTTACAGATCAATTTGGACCTTCAAAATGCTCGAATTATGAAATTATCAAAACATAAAAGTTGTATATCTTTCTGTAAGCTTTCCAACGGCGCCAGAATCGCCTCAATCCGAGTTTGGGACAGAAAGTTATGGCCAAAATACTGAAGCAGTGTCTGATGTAAAGTTCGGCGGGAATTCACGAAAATCTGGGAGGTCGATGCATCGACCCTATTGGGTCAATTAATCGACCCTAAATTTTCGAGTTGGAACACCTCTGCGGCTGGGAAACTTCGGCTTTATTTAAAGCGGATCAAACACTTCGAAAGGGGAGCAAAAATTAGAGATAGGAATTAGACAAATTTTTTAAGGAAATAATTAGAGATTTTTTAGAGAGAGTTTTTTTTTAGAGGATTATTTATTCATTATTATTTTTGGTTTTAGACTGCTCTAGGCATCTTTTTAAAAGTTCTTCTTTTCTCCTTCTTCTAGGGTTCCATCTGGGTAGATTGTACCTAGGATTTGCATTGTTTTTCCTTTACGTTCATGAAAGCATAGATTGTTTTTAGGAAAAGGCATTGTAACCAAAGATTTTTGGAAGAAATAAAAAGAGGAATGACTTTGAATGAACAAGGAGATCATACACCAAAGATGAGCGGCTAAATCAGTAGATCGGGAAAGATGCGATCCCCAGATAAGTACCCATATTTATGATTAATACCATAGTCTAATGTTTTTATTGTTTTGATCTACACATCACGAGATACGCTATTCTTCTTACATGACTCATACCGCAATGATAGGCTGAGTCATTGTTTTTAGATAGGGTATGCCGGATTGATGATCATACTTTATTTCAAATCATTTTTATGAATGAATGATGGTGATGGTGTGAATGATTCTTTAATGAAAGGGGGGTACAAATCTGGGGTAGCATATTTCTTGATCTTATTTAAATATTATTCTTAGATTCATCGGTAATTAGTTATTTAGATTAATTTATTTTTCTTGCATTTAGAAAAAGTGATAAATTTTTTGTTAAATTGAATCTGCCCTTTGGTACTTCCTTGGGGACGTTTTTAAATCTCTGAAAGAATTAATTAAAATTCAAGATTTCCCTGTGGGTTCGACACCTTTGTACTTGCCATACTGCAATAGATCTTGTGCACTTGCAAGGGTAACATTTAAAATACACTAAGTTTTTGGCGCCGTTGCCGGGGAGATCGGCAAAATTTTGATTAATTCGGTTAGGGATTTTTTTTTTGTGTTTTGAAAAAAAAAAAAATAATAAATAAAAAAAATAAAATAAATCAATATTTGGATTTCTGCTTTACAAAATCTTTTTTCCCTTATTTTTCTCTTTTAGGTAAGTTTGTGTAGGACTCTTTTAGGAAGTTTAGTGTAACATCCCGACTTTGCATAGCCTTGATCCGTACACTTCGGTACATGTGCCGATGGGTCATGAGCCGAGGATGCCTCCTTACAATGATGTAATGTCTATAGATCAAATTCAATGAACTTGATCGAGGATAACTAGACCCGGTGTAAGAGCTTGATGCTCATGTATACTGGACTGTGGTGTAGCTGTTTCACACCCAGTCAAGAGAGAAGGTAGTATAAATAGAAACCTAGGGCATTTATTTCTATTTACTGCTAAAGGGAAGAGAGTTAAGAAGAGAGAGAGACAAACCTAGGGTTATTCAATGCTACGAGTGAGCCGAGATCGATCCGCATTGTCGAGGAAGAACGACTAATCGAGCAAGGATCCACCAAGTCGCAAAGACAACTCCATGGAACCCTAGTCGTTCTTGAGCTAGAGGAGGAGATCTCGCCAAACCTAGGTAAGGAACTTCAATACAGTATAGATGGCTTTCAACAAGCTAAAAGTAGTAGAATCTGGGTTGAAATGATGAGAAGAAGTTGAGTTTTCAAGTGGGTTGAACCCAGAGGAGAAACCCTCTTCCAGAAGAAAACAGGCAATTTCGACCGGTCGAAAATCATTTCGACCGATCGAAATAGCCACAAAAAGGGGCTTTTCGGACTTAAGTGAAATTCGACCGGTCGAATTTAGTTTCGACCGATCGAACTCTATATAAACAGAAAGGTGATTTTTGGACTTTGAGAAATTCGACCGGTCGAATTTTAATTCGACCGATCGAATTTAAAATGCAAAATTGTTGTAGAATTGACCGTCCGAAATTTATTTCGACGATCAATTCATTTTTCCGTTCAAACGCCTTAGTCGTTTCAATTTGGATTCGCCCGATCGAAATCTGTTTTTCTGGTTTGATTCTGTTTTGACTGTGGAAACCTATGGGGACTTTCCACAGTGGGTTGTACATCATTCTAATGAATGAGTGTGCCTTGTTTAGGTGAGGTTACGTGTGTGGAACGAACCAACCTTCGTGAAGGATGAGCATGCAAGGAATTACTTTGTGAGGTAGGGAAAACCATCTATCATGTGCATTGTTTTGACGATATGTATGCTGTGTCATGATATGTCTCTTGTTCGATATGACTTCCGTATTTGCTTCGACATATGATTTTCGGATGTGCTTTGACCGTGCTTTCGTTATGTTTTGATATATGAATTCCGCATAAGTCTTGACATATGTTTCCGTATATGCTTCGAGTATGTGACCTCCGTTATGATATGTTCGATATGACGTCATGTGCAAGATATGAGATTTCGAGGCGTTGTGATATGAGCATGTGAGTTTTGGTTTCAAAGTAGTTTTCATCTAATGTATAGTTATCACAAACACACGCGATAAGCTATATGTACGACTTACGATTTGAGGTTATGTGAATACCCGACCGACGCGGGCGGTATAACTGATCGACGGCGGGATATCCGTGACTGCAGACGGCGGCCAATCCGTACACCCTTTGTGTGATACGTCAGATGTATGTGTGATACGCTCAGTATGCTTTGTGTGATATGATCCCTACCGTTTATCGGTGCCGTAAACAAGTGTCCAACTCTATGGGACCTTGAATATGTGTGAATATGACTCATGTGAGTGACGATGGTGGGTATTTGATCGGGGCTTGAGGCTATAGTTCCTCATTCTATTACTTTAAGTAAAGCACTTTAAGTTTTTCTTTTCATCAGATGATATGTGTGCATGAACATGAATCCATATGTATGTGTGTGTAAAACTATGAGATCACTTTGGATATATTTCGTTTTGTTTCGCTTTCGTTTTGTCATGCCATGATATACGATTTGATGTTCGATAAGCATGCTATAAGTTTTACCTCGAGCTTGGATGAAGCTCATTCCTTCACTAATATTTCGTTCTGTGAGAAGAAGTTGGGGCTGAGTTACCCGAGGGCGAGGATCCTGACTTTGACCCAAGCGAGGATCTAGAGGAGCCGAACCCGGAGAATTGCTTCGTTTGTGCCCAACCGGGGTAGGTCCGGCCTTAGACCTTAGATCCATGTTTTGAGAGCTTTTTAAGTTGTAAAAGTATACTCTGTAATTACATTTTTTTTTTTGGATATTCTTTTGGAGGAACCATGTTTCGGTAAGGATGGGTCCTTACCGGTGGTTCCAAATGGTTCTTTTCCATCTCTAGGGGATTAGAACCGTCTTTTGGGTTATAAATGATAGAAATATGTCTTTTGATGTAAGTTTCGTCAGTGTGGTTCCGCTTAGTATTCCGCTGTGCAACTTTGTGAGACGCAATGTGATACAATTACGGGCTCGGCCTTAGCGTACTCCACCGAAGACGACGGTTTCGGCCAAATTTAAATTGTCACATTTAGGTTTTTAGGACTTCTTATTTTAGTAGGATTCTTTTTCCTTATTTTCCTCTTTTAGATATTCTAGGATTTTCTAAAATTAGTTATTAATTTTTTAGGAAGTTTATAAATTTAGGATACTTTCCTTAGGAAATTTAAGAATCTTTTATTTTTTCCCTTATTTTTCTCTTTTAGATAAGATTTTCTAGGATTGCCATTAGGTTTAAAATTTAATTTTTTTAATTTTAATTTTTGAAATTCAAATTTAAAAAAAAAAAAAAAAAAAAAAAAAATCAATATTTGGATTTCTGCTTTACAAAATCTTCTTTCCCTTATTTTTCTCTTTTAGGTAAGTTTGTATAGGACTCTTTTAGGAAGTTTAGGTTTTTAGGACTTCTTATTTTAGTAGGATTCTTTTTCCTTATTTTCCTCTTTTAGATATTTTAGGATTTTCTAAAATTAGTTATTAATTTTTTTTTAGGAAGTTTATAAATCTAGGATACCTTCATTAGGAAATTTAGGAATCTTTTATTTTTTCCCTTATTTTTCTCTTTTAGATAAGTTTGTATAGGACTCTTTTAGGAAGTTTAGGTTTTTAGGACTTCTTATTTTAGTAGGATTCTTTTTCCTTATTTTCCTTTTTTAGATATTCTAGGATTTTCTAAAATTAGTTATTAATTTTTTAGGAAGTTTATAAATTTAGGATACCTTCCTTAAGAAATTTAGGAATCTTTTATTTTTTTCCCTTATTTTTCTCTTTTAGATAAGATTTTGTAGTATTGACATTAGGTTTAAAATTTAATTTTTTTTAATTTTAATTTTTGAAATTCGGATTTAAAAAAAAAAAATTTTGAATTTTGAATTTTAATTTTTGAAATTCGGATTTAAAAATAAAAAAAAAATAAAATAAATAAATAAAATTAATTTAATTTAATTTTAATTCGAATTTTAATTTTTTTTTTTTTTTTTTTTTTTTTTAATTTTGAATTTTGAATTCTAATTTTTGAAATTCGGATTTTAAAAAAAAAAAAAAAAAAAAAAAATTTAAAAAAAATTTGAATTTTTAATTTTAATTTTTGAAATTCGGATTTAAAAAAAAAATAAAAAAAAAATCAAAATTTAAATTTTTGCTATGCAAAATCTTCTTTCGCTTATTTTTCTCTCTTAGGTAAGTATTTTTTTTATGGAGTTCTTTTAGGAAGTTTAGATTTTTAGGATTTCTTATTTTAATTTTTTTAGGAGTTTATTTTCTTTATTTTCCTCTTTTAGATATTTTGTAGGATTTTCTAAAATCTAGTTATTAATTTTTGTGGGACTACTTGCTTTAGGCTTTGTAGGAATCTTTCTATTCTCTCCCTTCTTTTTCTCTTTTAGGTAAGATTTTATAGGATTTTGAAGGATTGTCTTTAGGTTTGAAATTGAAATTTTATATTTTAATTTTTGAATTTAAATTTTATTTTTGAAATTCGAATTAAAAAAAAAAAAAAAAATTTTAAAAATTATTTTAAATTCAAATTTTAAATTAAAAAAAAAAAAAAAAAAAAATTCTTTATTTTAAACTCGAATTTTAATTTCTTTATTTTATATTCACCCTTAGGCTCACTTTTCATTAACTCTTGCACACCTTTCTCATAGCCTGCCGATTCCAGCTTACCAGAGCTCGGTTATCAAGGATGGAGGAGACTGCTAAAAAGCGGGAGCGCCGCTCTCGTCGGACGGTCCCTTTTGCGCCTAGCAATGTTGAAATCATCGACCTCGATCCGATGATCCTTCCTTCCTGGGGAGAACCATCTAGAAAGAAGGTAAGACGTTCCAAATCTCGTACACTGTGCATCGATACTGATATCGAGATAATTGATGTGGTTCCGCCACCGTCCCCCCCATCTCCATCTCCTACTTTAGCCTCGCTGCCTCCATCCATACAATCGGCGGTGTCTCATCAATTTCCCCTTGATCTTTGGGAGAAATTGTTCACTGTGCCTAAGAACATAAATTTAAGTGAACCTAGGTGGATGGGTCCGCCTAACAATGATTAACAGAGTTGGATTCATGTTTAGTTTAGGATTTAGGTTTTATTTTATTTTATTTATTTATTTATTTTATGTTTATTTATAGCATATTAGTTTTTTTTAGTTTAGGTTGTTTTTAATTCACTAAAATAGTGTAACCATATTCCCTTCAATAAATTTTTGGTCATATTCCAATTTGATGCACCTGATCTTTGTGTTGAGGTACTTTTCAACAGGTTTGGGGGTGAGCTACTTATTTCAATCAATGAGGACATTGTAATCTTTAGGTTTGGGGGTATGGTTATCTATTTTGCGTCACTTATATTTTCAAAAAAAAAAAAAAAAAAAAAAATTTTTTTTTTTTATTTTGAAGTCATCATCCACATTATTTTATGATTGTTTTCAAACTTTAGTTGATGATGTATGTGAATTTAATTTTTAGAATATCGATGTCAGATTTTGAATGCTTGTATCTAGGATAATGAAGCTTAATGTGATATTTTGTGGGTAATTTTGATATTCATGCTTAGAATTTTTACACTTATACCAAGCTAAGATTTAGAAATCGATGAACTGTTTTGAACGGTGAATCTTAGGTTCTTAGTGGAGACTAAACCCAGGAAGCTTTAGAGCCAAATATCCGTTGTTGATGAGTGAATACATAAACTCGGAGTTTTCTTTGAATACGAATTATCTTGCATAATCTCATATATTTTATTTTGACTTGTGACTTTGCATGATATTAAATTCATATTATTATGTTAGAACGTACTGTATATCTACTCAAGACAAATAGGCAAGGTTACCATCTTTTAAGGACATGATTGAAGGCCATCTTTGGCTCGTTTGTGCTTAAATTTCCCACCTCATATAAATTTATCCTTCTAGTACCCCTTTGAGCCTATTGGAAAATTTATCTTTATACATTCTTTGATAAGCCACGTTAACCTTTAACCCTTTACCATTTCTGAAAATTCAGGTTTACCCTTCTTATTTCTAAGAAATTAGGAACGAGAGATGAAAATGAACGAAAAGAGAGTAAGTGGAGAGATACTGAGTTGTGGTGTTTACTGAGAGTATATGGCAAAAATATATAAGAAAATGGGGGGAGAAAAAAAAAAATTATGAAAAATAATGAAAAATATGAGGTGCTTCAAAAGAAAAAGAAAGTTGAGAAAAATAGAAAAATATTGAAAAAAATAGTGAGAGATTAGAAAAGAAAAAGAAGAGAAATAGAAAAATCAGAAGTTTGTTTCTTTTCCGATTTCTCAGAAATTTTGAATCTCAATTCCCTTTCTTTCTTACCCTTTCCTGAGCCTTATTACAACCCTATAAAAGACCTTCATGATCTGATCTTGCATTGGTAACTGCCTTGTGGAGAGTAAATATATGATACTTATGACACTTGATATGACATACTTAGGATATACAAGTATCTGTTCTTATGAGATTTGATTTTGTTCATTGATTACATCGTGTTTCAGTTATCATGTGAGACCTTTTTGCTTGTTTTGTATTGATCTCTCACATATGTGCGAAAGCTTACCCATCATCGGAGTGATTTTATTTCGAGAGTATACCTAAAGTGAGGATTGAGTCTAGACAATGTAATTGACGGTTTTCCGTTTGGACTAGTTCTGAGATGGATGAATCTTGGTTTGGGTATGCACACACTTCACGTTTAGGCATGAATGGATGAGTTGTCTAACGATTTGAGCATTAGACTAATTTGAATGGATGCTAGTATGATTAGTATAATATTGTTATTTAAAATTGAGGATTCGCATGTTGAATTGATTAATGATTTTGAGTTTTGAATGGTATATATGTTATAAAAAATCATGTTTTGAAAACTCAATTTTGCCGATGGTTTGGAATTTATTGAAGTTTGTGGGTAACTTCACTGTAAACCCTCAGGAGACACAACTCCTCCACTAGGGATCACCTAGGGGTTTAAAGGCTTGTTGCACACGCTAAGTGCAATCGTGTTCCCTACGAAAGTGGCATTTATTTTCTTTAGTTTGCTTTGCTCGAGGACTAGCAAAGTGTAGGTTTGGGGTGTGATGAGTAGTGAAATATGATGATATTTCACCCCTAGATACCTATATTTAGCTATCCGATGAAGGCTATCTGATAAGAATTATTAGATTTGAAGTGTTTCAGGTAAATACAAGCCAAGTGCAGAAAACAACCCAAGAATTCTAAAAATAATGTCAAAACACTGTAACTTTGGGTCATCGAGAACTTGGTGCAACTTACAGATCAATTTGGACCTTCAAAATGCCTGAATTATGAAATTGTCAAAACATAAAAGTTGTAGATCTTTCTGTCAGCTTTCCAACGGCGTAAGAATCGCCTCAATCCGAGTTCGGGATAGAAAGTTATGGCCAAAATACTGAAGTAGTATCTGATGTAAAGTTCGACGGGAATTCACGAAAATCTGGGAGGTCGATGCATCGACCCTATTGGGTCAATTAATCGACCCTAAATTTTCGAGTTGGAACACCTCTGCGGCTGGGAAACTTCGGCTCTATTTAAAGCGGATCAAACACTTCAAAAGGGGAGCAAAAATTAGAGCAAAGATTAGAGCAAGAATTAGAGATAGGAATTAGACAAATTTTTTAAGGAAATAATTAGAGATTTTTTAGAGAGAGTTTTTTTTTAGAGGATTATTTATTCATTATTATTTTTGGTTTTAGACTGCTCTAGGCATCTTTTTAAAAGTTCTTCTTTTCTCCTTCTTCTAGGGTTCCATCTGGGTAGATTGTACCTAGGATTTGCATTGTTTTTCCTTTACGTTCATGAAAGCATAGATTGTATTTAGGAAAAGGCATTGTAACCAAAGATTTTTGGAAGAAATAAAAAGAGGAATGACTTTGAATGAACAAGGAGATCATACACCAAAGATGAGCGGCTAAATCAGTAGATCGGGAAATATGCGATCCCCAGATAAGTACCCATATTTATGATTAATATCATAGTCTAATGTTTTTATTGTTTTGATCTACACATCACGAGATACGCTATGCTTCTTACATGACTCATACCCCAATGATAGGCTGAGTCATTGTTTTTAGATAGGGTATGCCGGATTGATGATCATACTTTATTTCAAATCATTTTTATGAATGAATGATGGTGATGGTGTGAATGATTCTTTAATGAAAGGGGGGTACAAATCTGGGGTAGCATATTTCTTGATCTTATTTAAATATTGTTCTTAGATTCATCGGTAATTAGTTATTTAGATTAATTTATTTTTCTTGCATTTAGAAAAAGTGATAAATTTTTTGTTAAATTGAATCTGCCCTTTGGTACTTCCTTGGGGACGTTTTTAAATCTCTGAAAGAATTAATTAAAATTCAAGATTTTCCTGTGGGTTCGACACCTTTGTACTTGCCATACTGCAATAGATCTTGTGCACTTGCAAGGGTAACACTTAAAATCGATCAACGCTGCTATGACCATCATATTTCATGGTTCCCATTTTAACAATTAGACTACTGGCAAGGGCTTTAGAAGTCCCTTGAAATTGTTCCTTAATGGCTTGCATGTATTCCTTTGCAGTGTGCGAGTCAGGAATACCTCCCCGAATCGCATCAGCAATGGAACTCTTGATGATCATGAGGCTCATACGATTTGATCTATCCCATTTTTCTAAATCCGTATGGTTCACTGCCAGATCCTCAGCCGAGGCATCAGCGGTGAGCACCTTGGGTTTATCAGATCGTATAGCATAGTCAAGATCCATGCAGCCTAGAACAATTGCAACTTGTTCCTTCCATTTCTTATAATTTGATCCACTCAAAAGTTTAATTCTACCAATCATACTGGTTATGATAGACGGGTTCAATGCTGCACAATAATTAAGGGTTTTATTATGTCCACATACGATCGAAGTAACTATCAATTTCACAAGGTTATAATTATAGTATGTGACGCGAAAGTTAAAATATGTCAAGGAATATAAAAAGTAAAACCAATGTGGTTTTATTGAGAAACGATTTGTGTCATTATGACCTTCCGTTGGGTCGAGCCATAACACACTAGTCGCTTCCTCAATCTATATTAATGATTATGGTACTAATTGCGTCATTATGACCCTCCGTTGGGTCGAGTCACAACACGCGAGCAGTACCCACACACACAAAATAATGAATAGTGAAACACAACCATCATATAACATTAAGTGATTCATCACCGTTGGGCAGAAGAATCCCTTATGTTGTAACACCAACGTTCACTACACACTTTCACTGGATTTGTAACATATTTTTGAACAAAATTAAACCTCACTATGAAAACCACGGCACTAGGAAGGATCATCACCGTTGGGCAGAAGAATCTTTCCAAGCCATGTTTTCAAATTAGGCTTGATAATAATTTAGATGATCACCAAACGTGTTATGAGGAGGTGTCAAAATAGACAACAAACGAGCATTATAATGTGTAAGTACCAGCCATGGTGGTGGATCACAACCTCCACTACCCAATTCTAATGAATGATACTTGAACAAAAATTGATTACACAATTAAAAAATAGAAAAAATAACATCAGGTCATGAAAATATCATAATGGAGAGCTTATTATCAAAAATAGACCTCAAAAATGGATCCGAAATGTCCGAGATAGTCAAAATACATATATAATGTTCGAAAATCGGACCTATAAATAGCCCAGAAAAGGGCCGAGAAGATTAGGGAATAGGGTGGTTATGTTGGGCCGGGTACCAAAACCGGGCCATGGGCCTTAGTGACCGAGTGGGACAAGGGCCCAGTGGGTCGGGTGGACTCGGGCCAAATAGGCCAAGAGCCGAATGGGCCTAGGGCCCAATGGGTCGGGTCCTCGTCGACAGTATGGCCGGAGCCAAACGGGTCGGGGCCAAATAGGCTGAGTCGGGTGCCAGGTGGTGCAATAGGGCTGTGGGTCGGGCCAGGTGCAAATAGGCCAGTGGTCTAGGCGGTCGCGCCAGGTGCAAATAGGCTGGGGGTCGGCTCAACTGACCCGCCCCAAAACCCCCTGTCTTCTTCTTCTTCTTTAGTTTTTTTTTTTATCTTGCACAGTGCAACCGAGCAAGCCTGCACTTACTCCACGCCCACCGGTGATCGGCCACGGGTCCGGTGCATCGCCGATCGGCCGGTGCGATCCGGTGGGGAAAGACTGCCGATCACGCCACAAAACCCCAAATTTTTTTTTTTTTTTTTTTTATTTTTGATTTGCAGCCAGCCCCGCTCCTCATCGGTGACTGACCGAGGGTCTGTGAGCCATCCGGCTGACGACGCCGGCCGTGTCAATCCGGTGGAAAAAAAAAAAAAACCACCTAATCCCCCTTGATTTTTTTTTTTTAAATACCAAAAAAAACTTTGATCGATCTTGGGACCAAAAGTTTTTTTTTAATAAAACAGCCATATAAAAAAAAATAATAATAATAAAAGCTCATTTTAAAGTTTTGACCGATCATAACGCCAATCATGGCTCTGATACCAATTGATGGAATCTAAATGGATCTGACGATCCGACCATCCAAAATTAAGACTAGAGATCTAGGCGCACGATCAATCAAAAACCAATAAATATACAAACTATAAATATGCGCACCTTGAGCGTTAGCCATTGATGGTTGCCGATCTTCAACGATGTTCTCGTGTTCAATGTCTCCTAGCACAATGGGGATGCTTTCGCCAATAGGGAGGATTGAATTATGTCGAGCTATCGTTGGGACCAGGCACCCCTTATATTTATAGCCAAAGAGTCCTATCCCATTAAGGACTGAAATTGCTAATTATAGTGTGATTAGAAATCACAATCATACCTTAACTGAAAGACTCAATAAGCAGTTGCCTATTCTCTTCAAACTCACCAGAATAGCAATTGTACATCTCAAGGTTGATCTTATACCATTCACCGGTCAACGGGTTTGACCATAGTGATGGCCACCAAAATAGGAACTTCTAACACACAATACCTCAGAATTCGAGAAAGGCTTACCATTTCCTTCAGAAGATCAAATCTTTGACCCACCATATTTTCACACTGAATCCTTTGCTTGACTTGGCACACTTGATGAAAATATTGCTACATGTCCAAAATCAGTGATCGGTTCACAATCTAGATTGGAGACCGTGAATGGGTTAGTTACCCCATACAAAATCTGCAAAAAAAACACAGATTTCTTACTCGCAGCGACTTGGTTCATCAACATCAGTGAGCTCATTTTTCAACCCACACCAAAGCCTGACCTGTAAAAAGAATAATGCACAATGAGAATTGCAGTCCCACATCTCTAGTTTGGATGCCAGAAGATGTATTGTAGACTACCTTCATACTTCTGCTAGGGCCATTCCAGCATCCATCACCATGTGAAAATTGCATAGATCTGTACGAATCCTCAAATTTATCCCAGTGCCTAATGATTTCTGGAAATGGAGTGAGTTGGTCAAGGTCGTACACTTGGAAGAAAATATAATTTTTAGACCCTTAACCCTTTACCTTGATGAGTCACTATAAGCTTCTAAAATTGATTTCATAACATTTATTTGGCTGAACAACCTTTTCTGAACCATGGAATGAATTGTTCCTTTGTTTTAATTTTTGCAGAACTGGTACCTGTAAAGTAATTTTAGCATAGCTCTCGGGGCAACTAATATATATATATATATATATATATATATATATATATATATATATATATATATATATATATATAAAGTTCTTCAAAAATATGCATGAATTTATCGAGCAAATATTTGGCAAAAAAATATTTGTAATCAGATTACCATCAATCACAACTCCAGCACCATTGGCAACTTGGCCTGTGAGCTTTCCAACAATAGAGGGGTGAGCTGTGGCTCTTTTATCTTGTTTGGCAAAAAAATTATCAATTTAATTGCAATTGACTTGGGGGAAATAAAGGCTGAACTGTGATTAACTACGAAGAAAAACTAGAAAAACCTCGAGTGTGACCCATGACTTTGCCTACATAAACAAGAGCCTTTTACCAATCATTATTGTCAAAAAGCATAAAAGGAGTTCTACTTTAAGGGTCCCTAATTTTCTGTTTGTATAATGTTTGTGTTGCCATTATTTAAGCAAGTATTTTTTGTTCTTTAAATATGATAGTGAAGGACTAGATGCCTTTTTTATGTTTCAGACTGATAAATGCTGTCAATCGTCATAGCATCGGAATTTGTGCATCAGAAATCAGTTCTCTCTCTCTCTCTCTATATATATATATATAAGTTTGTTTAAAGAATTTGATGATACCATCTCTCTATTCTTCATTTGTTTTAGGGTTTTGAATACTGACGGAAGAAGCAAGAGCGATTATCGATTTAATTTTGGACATTATGGATAAGAGTTGGATCCAAAAGCATAGGAATACTGCTACGTCAAAAACGTCTAAAAAAGACATAAAATAAAACTGACTTTTTTCGTCTTTAAATAAGACAGTCTGCAACCGTCTTAAATTTAACAATAAGACGGCCACGTACTAACTAATGGCACAGAATTTAATGACGGGTAATAAGACCGCCCAAAAATCGTCTTATTATCACGAGTTACCAATCTTAAACAAATGTCCAACCGTACGTCTCTTGCTATCCATCTCTCTCATCCCTCTCTAAAAACGAAACAAAACCCTAGATAACTCCATCTGTCCCTCAATCCCCCCTCTCTATCTCTCTCTTTCTCTCTCTCTCTCTCTCTATATAGATCTCCCTCCCTCCTCTTTCTCTCTCGGTATCATTCTAAATTAGTGGAATTGGAGAAAGCATCGGCGGCCAGTAGCCTCTCTCGCTCTTCTGTAATAGCGGACCCAAACCGACTCCGGCGGAGTCGGCGCAGACCCCACCGCGGTGGAATCATTGTTGATCACCATCAAATCTCTCTTGCTGCTCTGCCTCATTTAGGTTAGATTTCTTTTCCATTTGTTTATTTTTTATAATTATGTTTGAATTAGGGTGGAGCATGGGGTTGGGGGAAGTGATAGAGATAGGGATGGGGCATGGGGGTTGGGGAACCAAGAGAGAGAGAGAGGTTGGAACGTTGGGGATTGCAGCCCTTCAGACTATAGCGCCAATTTATCACAACCGAAAATATATAAAGTCTTGAGAGGTACCCAGCCTTGCATCGCCTCCTCTCCTGGCAAACATGTTAGGCTTTTGCACCACCAGATCGACAAAGTTTGGAGAGACATGAGGTTTTGAAGCACCTCATCATCAGCAGGGGTCAACCACTCCAGATCATCACACCGTTTGATTGTCAGGTGTTTTAGGGCGGTGAGGTTTCCAAGCTCCCTTGGCAGACCTATTTTTAGATTTTAAAGCCCATTAGATTCATTAAACATTTTTTGAATGGGGCCAACTTGGAATGGTTTCTTTTTATTTTATCCATGTATGAGAGTAATGTTTTTCTTTCAATAATTAATTTCGGAGGTTCAGATTTTCAGTGAAATGCAATTTGTCCATATTTTTGTAACCCATTTATAAGACGGAACTGTTTCCAATATTTGTTGTTTATTGAGACTGGACTCCAAACCATTCACCACAAGAACTCCAAAGAAGGTCCACAATAATGCAGTGACAGCTGTATCAGTTCCTCTTCTATGTAGAACTCACTTTTATTGTCTCTAATTGCATTTTTTTCACATTGAGTTAATAATGTAGGAGGTTGAAATTGTTTTTCTATTTATATATTTATTTCTAGTGGTCCATTCTCTTTTGATTCTTGTGACTATATCATTGCATGCCTTTTTACTGGTCAGTGGGCTCGAGGTAATAATATATATTATTCCTAGCTTTGTCTTCTGGTCACAAAGTCAGCTTGTTTATAAACTATACAATGTTATTATTTAGCAATTATTTTTTATGGTTATGATGATGATAAAAGATCTGTTCTTTCCATGCTTGGGTCACCTTAAAAGAACTGGTGTTTTGTAGCCCATTGATCCAAGTACCAGAAGGAGGTCAGCGTCTGGCCAGAGTCCCCTAAAAAACCATAATATTGTATGAATTTTCTTAAAAAAAGAAAAATCCAAATCCATCTTTCTTTGTTGTATATTGTAGCAACCATTTCAATGATTTCAGAGGGTATCCTATCCTATAATGTATCTGGGCCACTACTATAAAAAGATACTGATCAAATCTTATCACCATTTCAATGATTTTCAGAGGGTTTCCTTTTTATATAATGCATGGCGAGAGAAGTCATAAAGTCACAAACCCCATATTGAAAGGCCTTCGCATCAGTTAAGTCCTCACTTGAAAACATCCCTTTCAAAAACACCTCCCTATCATCTCCAATCAGACCACAAAATTACACCATGCTCTCAGTTGCCAATGGATCTATTGTAAAATTCAGGCGTTTTTTATATCTTAATAATCCTTGCATCATTTTTCCAGCTCCACTTTTGAGCTTCTATGTGATCATCTTCTTTGATGAAGCAGAACTCCTTCCACATCAATGGCCATGAAATAAAGAGAGCATCATCACACTCCTTTTCAGTGACAACATTCTACATTTTTCCTTGGAAAATTCAGAAATTTAAATTTTTTTATTCTTCTATTTAATTGGAATCCTTAATAGGGAGTGTCCAGTTGATCAATACATACCTAGATTCCACAAAAGTTGCTTGCATCTCCTGTAGAGTAGCATAACTTGCAACTGTTCACAAAAGGGAAAACCTAATAGCACAGTTGATTGCCTGCAATATCAAGCTAAAGCAGAGCACTTGCTTTCCCCCCTTTTTTCTGTGCACTTCTACTATTGTCTTTACACTTCCTTTCATTAAGGTTTATTCTTACATGGCCAGTCAATTTTTTGTTAAGGCTGCAACTAAAGGTGACTCCTGCTTCTTTTATATGAGGCTTTAGGAATCTATGATTAGGAAGGTCAATTCTATTATATGAAGGTGTTGAAGGAAGCTCCAACATCAAGCTTGTGTCACAGAGAACCTTCCAATTGAGCAAAGGCATTCATGTCTTTTTCAATGGGTGTTTCTATGATTAAACGTAGAAGTAATAGCCTTTAAATCATGTGTCTAGATGAAAATGCTTTAACCCCATTAACCACTTAGGATCAATCACAAAATTTCCTATTTGAAAAGAAAATGAACAGAGAAAAAAAAAGCCTTATTTTCCAGTTATTGTTCAGATTCACCCCATGTATTATGGCTAAGTGTACCACATGTACGAGTTTAGTATGATGATGGATGCTCTGTGACAGAGTTCTCTACTTTTGTTTGATCTCGACTTTCTTTGCACCTCACAAAGGATGTTATTTGGAGACGTACAACCAGATTGGTTTAACCTAATACCAACTCATTCAATTAGCGTTGCCATAATACGGTGAGAGTTGATTCTCCAATTTCTCTGAAATGTAGAGTTGATATCACATCCACCAGTTTGTGATATTTCTAATAAAATTTTGTGAACTCTACAGCTTTGGGCATTTGCGTCCATATCACTTATGTTGAAGATATAGGGTAGATGATTACTCTCACTTAACTCTTAAGCAAATAATTGTTAGATCTTCATTGCTCTTTAACCTATGGGTAAAGGTAGCTTGGTAGTAAGGACCGGGTAACTTACCTGGTCTCAAATCAATTCCAAGCCACGTGACACCCAATCATATGATAGGGTGTTGATCGATTTTAAATGTAACCCTTGCAAGTGCACAAGATCTATTGCAATATGGCAAGAACAGGGGTGTCGAACCCACAGGGAAATCTGAATTTTTAATTAATTCTTTCACGGATTTAAAAACATCCCCAAGGAAGTACCAAGGGGCAGATTCAATTTACCAAAAATTTATCACTTTTTCTAAATGCAAGAAAAATAAATTAATCTGAACAACTAATTACCGATGAATCTAAGAACAACATTTAAATAAGATCAAGAAATATGCTACCCCAGATTTGTACCCCCTTTTTTTACCATTAACACCCATAGTTTCATTAAAGCATCATTCACACCATCATTCATTCATAAAAATGATTTGAAATAAAGTATGATCATCAATCCGGCATACCCTATCTAAAAACAATGATTTCGACCCTAACATTGCGGTATGAGTCATGTAAGAAGCATAAGCGTATCTCATGATGTAAATCAAAACAATAAAAACATAGATCACACTGGCAGGTCCAGATCTAGCGATTACGGCCGTTGATTCGCGCAATCAATGGTCATAACAAGCATTCAATATATTTTCAATAATATAAACTTTTAGCAAAAATGATTCCACAATGACAGTAATTAGACTATGGTATTAATTATAAATATGGGTACTTATATGGGGATCGCATCTTCCCCGATCTACTGATTTAGCCGCTCATCTTTGGTATATGATCTCCTTGTTCATTCAAAGTCATTCCTCTTTTTATTTCTTCCCAAAAGATATTTGTTTACAATGCTCTCTCCTAAATACAATCTATGCTTTAAAAGAAAACAATGCAAATCCTAGGTACAATCTACCCTGATCAAACCCTAGAAGAAGGAGAGAAGAAGACCTTAAAAAGATGAAAAGAAGTTCCCCAAAGTGAAAAGCCCTAAAATTCCAAAATAATCAAATCTACTTCTAATTCCTCCAAAGAAAAGTCTCAAAAGATCTCAACACCAAGTCCAAAAACAGATCGTGTTCTATTCAACGCTTTAGCTTCCTTTTTGTAATGGCCGAGCACACCTAAACCTAATTGCCTCAATCGATTGAGCCAGAAGTCTCAATCGATTGAATTTGAGTTCGAATTTCTTTAGGGCACTTCTGCCTTATGTGTTAATCGATTGATTTTCATGTCTCAATCGATTGATTTTCAGGGTTGAAGTTTATTTCATCTGTCAATCGATTGACAATGATTCCTCAATCGATTGACTCTTCAATGTAAAGTCTCCTTTCTTGATGGATATTGATTCTCTTCTCGGATCTCAATGCTTCTTTGGACCTTTTTGTCCATAGCTCTTGCATAGCCTTTAATTTCCTTCTTTTAGGCTTTTGAACGATCTAATGGTCGGAAACACCTGTAAACATCAAAACCTCACAACAACCATCAAATGCTTTCATCGAACAGCTAAATGTAGGATTTAAGGTGTGAAATATAGTCATATTTCAGCACCGATCAAGTGTTGCATAAAGTAATATCTCGATGATCATAATTATTGTGAAAAAAGAAAAATCAATAAGTAATATAAATTCATGAGGTCAACAGAGTCAATTGCACAAAAAATGAACATTAAGATCATATTTGGTTTCACCATATATTTTCACATGATTGACACTATTGACTGTTAAATTTTACATATTTTATTATTGTTATTTTCTTTCCAGTAGTTACGATTGGGTTGCTCACTTGCTCCTTTACACGACACCTGATCATGTGATTGGGTGCCACGTGGCAGCAAACTAATGTGGACCAAGTAGGCTACCTGCTCCTTCGTACCAGGCTATCATTATCCTTAAAATATATAACAGTTGCTTTTTTTATTACCTTGATGCAGGTTTCGAGAAATGGCTTTTACTACTAAAATTGGGATTATACTTAAGACAACTATAAACAAGAACATCAAAATAAAATTGTATGTTGCCCAACCATCAATATACCAAGCAATACAATTCAAGTCGTCTACCATTCTAAGTTTTTAAATATCTTTGATTTCCATTTTCCTAATGTATTTTTTATGTTCAAAAGTTTTGTCTTAGAGCTATTATGAGGCAAGGATGAGTCATTCCTGAAAGGTGTTTTTGACATGGAGAAGTCGATGGTATGTGATGCGCCACTTCTCTCTCTCTCTCTCTCCTATGATATTTAGCATTAATCCATGATCAATGTTCTGTTCTTGATCTGCTTTGTAACGACCCTGAAAAATTTAGAACACGAACTTGACTATTTCGATCTACGTGCCTGGCAAGGAAATCGAGGCTGACTTAAAACTTTAGAATTAATATTAGTTAAGATAAAGTTGCACGGTGATCAGATGAGTTCACATGTGCATTTCGTTTAAGTCCGAGTTGTGTAGGGGGGGCAATGTGACATGTTGCGCCGTAGCAACCGTGTTCGTGCTCCACACCGGAACGTGAACTAGGGGCAAAACAGAAATATCTGTTTAGTAACTTATAAGAGAAGGAAGGGAGACTTAGGGAGAGATCCCCTTCTTCTTCTTCCTTCCCTTGCCCTAGTTGCTCCAGTAGCTAAAGGATCTGTAGCTAGGGGGGTTTTCAAGAGGTTTTTTTTGTTTTGGAGAGAAAACAGGGCTAGCAAGAGTGAGATGATGAGTTTCCTAAGCTAGGGTAGGTAGAGTTCAATGAGATGAGCTTAGGTATGGTCTAAGTTATGTGTGTGTGTGAAGTCTCTGCATGATGAACCGAAGCTAAAGGGTTGCTCGTCGAACTCGGATCGGTGATGAACTCCGAGAACTAGATCCGAAACCCTCATCCGGATCGATTTGCCGAAACCCGAGAGGGCCCAAACAAAGGTGAGTTTGTGTGTTTAAATAGGGGCAAATGAGAAGCCCAGGTATGTGCATTGATGTTGTGATAATGGTTGTTGAAAACCATTAATGAAAAATAGGAAAAATAGGGTTGGAGATGAACTCCATTAATGACAGAGTTTCTGTCATTATTGATCGATCAATGAAGGCATTGATCGATCAATGATAAGTGGTGATCAATCAATGAAGACCATTGATCGATCAATCTGTATAAGACAAAAGGGGGAGACAAAAACCCCTAAATTCTGGAAGTTCAATGCCCGAAGGGCATTGATCGATCAATTTGGGCATTGATCGATCAATCTTGGATATTGATCGATCAACAAGAGAGTGATCGATCAATGACAGTTGGTGATCGATCAACAAAGGTATTGATCGATCACTGTAGGGTGTTGATCGATCAATGAAAGCATTGATCGATCAATCTGTATAAATAGTTAATGAGAACAGAAGGTGGGAATTTTTGAAAAAGGGTTAGTGATCGATCAATGAGGGCATTGATCGATCAACAGGATGCATTGATCGATCAATTTCAGAAGTGATCGATCAATTTAAGCAGTGTTAAAAGTGAATAGAAGAGAGGTTATTGATCGATCAATGAGTGTATTGATCGATCAATGATGATAGGTGATCGATCAATAAGGTGTATTGATCGATCAATTGGCTTGTTGCAGAAAGAGAGCTAGGAGGGTGGTGATCGATCAATGAGAGGTATTGATCGATCAACAAGGGGTATTGATCGATCAATAAGAGTGGTGATCGATCAATCACCCCTGTTTTGTTGTGTTTTGGTTTTATGGGTTAAACACCACCAGACATTGTGCCGGTTAACTTTCTGACATCCCTAACTCTTAAAGTACTATATTTATGATCTAGGATCAAACCCTGACACTTTGAAAAGGCTTTGGATTTGCTTAGAAGATAAAGTGACCTGAGGTAGGAGAAAAACCAACTTAAAATGCTTTTGAGTATGATTCCATGTTTATTTCATATCTATGCCCTGATTTCTGTTTTTACCAAGCATGTATGCATATCATGACTCTTGCTATTACGATTTACATTTCTGATTCGTGATACGAAACACCTCGCTCGATGTACATTATCTGATCTGTGAGGTATATATGTATGTGATTTGATGATTTAAACCAGATGATTCCCACCGACCCGACGGTATATCCGATGCCTGGCACACTTGTGCACCTGCTTTCAATCCTCGGCACAATTGCACTCCATAGATGAGGCATTGTTGCACTTTCAAAATTATTCTTGTGAACGACGATTGGTTGGGGTTTCCTATCGGACATTCCTGTTTACTCCGTGCTATATAGTCACGGGAGTTTCTTAAGTTAAATACACATAATTTAAGTATTCTGATAATATACTTGCATAACATCTGATTTCTTGCATAAAATCTCAGCTTTTAGATTGATTCGTCATGATTATATGTTCCTGATTTGATTTCTGTTATGAGATAGCATGATCTGCATATTCAATTCGTTTAGTTGGAATTCTTCTATTGAGCTATGATAAATCAATTTTAGGTTCGAGGTCAATTGTAGCTCCGTAGAGTGACCAAGACTACCAGCCTGACCCAGAGGCTGAGGCCGAGGACGAGGAGACAGACATTCAGGCGGACGAGTTCTATCCGTAGCCTGGGTACTGGTGTCCGATGTACTGTATTTTTGTCCTTTTGGATTATTGTGTGCCTGGTGGCCACTTTTGTATATATTTTAGTAAGATTACTTATTGTATTATATATGCATTCTATTCGGAACCACTATCGGGAACCATTGTTTGGGTGATGGATGTCCATCACCAATGGTTCTTCTTGGTTCCTTTTTGAGAATGTGTATTCTTTTGATTTTTATATAGAATTAACTGTTCTATCATTATTGTTCTTTATGGGAAACGCGTTCATAGATGACTGACTCGATCTACCACTGCTGGATAGGGTCAGCTTGGCTTCCACTATATGAGCAGACACTCGTGATTGTCTCGGGGATCATCCAGAGTATGATCCTGATGGCACGGATTTCTGGGTACAGAAATCCGGGCTGTCACATGTTTTCTTTGAATTCTATCTTGGATGTCATCCACAAATTGTTTGTAATATAGGAGCTGGCTGTTCTTTAGATAGTGTCTAAGCTCTCTCTCTCTCTCTCTCTCTATTTTATGTTCTGATAAAATCTGTTAACTATAAATAAGATTTCAGTGAGATGGTGTTTCCTCATGCTTTTACTACCCATCACTACCTTTAGAACACCACCAACAAAGCACAAAAGATTAAACAACCCAAGAGTTGCTAAGATTATAAACATAGGAGAAGAGGAGCCAAACTCCATGTTGTCTTCCTCATACCTCTTGTTGACCTCATCATCCGCCACTTTGGCTGTGATTGTGAATGCTGACTTGGCAAGCCCTAAATGGTTGAGGATCGCGTCGACGAAGCCGAAGAGGTAGGAAGTTGTCCTCATCATCCACGATCTTTGATCGTTCCACAAACCCTTGAGTGTGTCTCCAGCCCAAAGTGACTCACCCAAGCTGTATGTGTACTTGGCCATGATGACACATGAGAAGGGTATGGACCATAGGCTAGAAATCTGAATGTATAAAGAGTCATTCAATTTATATGTTAGCTAATTTAGAGCAACCATTGGTATCGGAGAGCCCAATCCATGTTTTCTTGAAATTTTTATTTAAATAAATAAACTTGAAAGGAAGGATTCATGAGATCCTGTTACCTCCAAATAACACAAAGCACAAACCCATGTGCCTAATTTGTAGACTTTGAATCTTCAATCTAACCATGGCCTCAACCCATTTCCTCTGCCGTAATCCATCATACCCATCTTCTCTGAATGGCAGAAGAATTGAAAATCTTTGCAAAAGAAACAATTTTTCTCAATTTTCTGGACATGGGTCAAATTATTTTGATCAGAAAACCCAATTTAGAAGAAGCCCATTGCTTAGAATTATGGCTTCTGATTCAACAACTGGCAGAAAACAAATGGAGGTTTGTTCATCCCATGTTCAATTGGAATTTTTCTTTTTTTCTATATAATGAAAATTATTATTATTAATTTTTTTATGGGATGTTTGGTTTTTAGATTGTCTATGATCCAGATGAGAGAATAAACAGATTAGCCGATGAAGTTGACAAGAGCACCGGACTTTCTAGATTATCGTTGTTTTCTCCTTGTAAGGTGGGTAATCAATTAATTAGAAAAAGATTTAATTTTTATTTGGAGTTCAGTTATTTTTGTGGTTTTCATTATTTTAGCTGTATTTGATATTTTTGTCGGGTGCAGATTAATGTTTTCTTGAGAAAAACTAATAAGAGGGAAGATGGGTTTCATGATTTGGCATCTTTGTTTCATGTAAGTTCTTCAAATTCTTATCTAATGAGATGGCTTGTGCACGGTTATTGCAAACTGAAGTAGAATATAAGCTTTGTAGTTGTATTAGAAGCCTTGTTAGAATTCTATATGGGTCAAAAGTTTGATCCAATTGTAGCTCCATGCATCCATACCAAGTCAGAAATTTGAAATTATTTGGCAAAAAGAAAGTAAAAAAATGGGAAAGTCGGGAAAAACTTTAAAAGATTAGAAGTAAAAATCACTAAAACCAAAGATAGTGGCTGAGAATTTGTTTTAAATCCAGAATTTTAATTTTCAAGCTATGAGCAGGGATTAATAGCTATGTAACTTAGAAACATACATGCATGATAGTTTATAGGAATATATGTAGGAAGCATGCAAACAGGGCCGGCCCTGGGCCAAGGCCCAAGAGGCGGCCGCCTCGGGCCCCCAAATTTTTGGGGGCCCCATATTTGAAAGTCTTTAATTATGTAGTTGCTTAATATAATTTTTAATGTATAAAAATGTTGAATTAATCTAATTGTTTAGTTGGTTAAGTGATTAGTGTTGCTATACTTTTTCGTCAATAGGTTGTGGGTTTGACTCTTCTTAGTCCCATATTTGTATATATTTTTTAATGAGTCATAGATAGGGTCTTGGTCGGGTCGGTCTAAATCATTGGCGGGGTCATTGGGCCAAGCCAATCATATTTATTGACCCAGTAAATTCTATAGCCCAATTTTGACCGGACCAGATTTGTTTGACCAAATCCTTTATATATAGGGTACTTCTAAATGCGCGTTCTCCGAAAGCGCCCACGTCCTCGATCCCTTGAAAATCATTGATTCCTTCAAATGAGATGATGGAGATTAATTTTTATACCTATCTTTTACAAAATAGATCTACAGATCACGACCCACCTATCAGACGATCAGTTTCATGTGTCACAAATCCCCCAAAAAATGTCTTTGAATCATATGGCACACGTCACGCTCAAATATAATTTTATGACAATTTTTGGGATCTATGACACGTTGAATCACAAACTATTGTTTGATAGGTGTACTATGATCTTAAGATCTATTGAGTGAAAGATGTGGGTGAAAAAGGATTTCCGTCATATGATTCGAATGATTCAATAGTTTTCAAGGGGTATGGGATGTGGGTGCGTTTAGGGGTACCCTTAAATATATATAAATACCTTTAAATCCACCCACCAAATCTTTGAGTTCACCCATGTTGAAATGCATTGATTCCGTTGAATTAGATGATGAAAATCGTTTATCCTCTCAATATTTCACACAATAGATCTTGAGATCATGGGCGCGCTATCAGATGGTCAGTGTTTTATTCCACGTGGTACACATCTTAGAAAAGTGATCTTAACATCACGTGCACATGCAAAATTGATTTTAAGGTCATTTTTTTGGGTGTGTACCACATGAAATAAAAAATCAATTGTCTGATGGTACACCTATGATCTCAAGATTCATTGGGTGAATGATTGGGACAATAAACAATCTCCATCGTTCGATTCAATGCAGTCAATGTATTTCAGCATGGGCGAACTCAAAGATTCAGTGGGCGGATTTAAAGGTACACTCTCTCTCTCTCTCTCTCTCTCTATATATATATATATATATATATATACATACAAAATTTTCTTATTAATGACCTTAACTTAAAATAGTAATTTCAGGGTCGTTACAGTTCCATTTTTAACAAATGACCTGTCAATTTTGATCTACTCGATGAGACTTATCCATTGAACATATTTTTGGAACTTTTGAGAGTATTAAAATACTAAAAATTGGCAGTGAAAGATTCAATGAGAGTTTAAGTAATAAAAAAATTTTAAAATATTATTGGTTGGGTTACTTGATCCGTCATATACGTTCTACTATTTAACTTTTCTCTTTGTTTGTTGCATTTTTCTTTAATATGTACTTTCTCTAATTTATTAGTTGCATTTTCAAATTATAATCAATAGAAGAAAATAAGAGAATATTTATAATCTAAATGCAATGAGTATTGTTTTATTTATATATAAAAAAAAAATTTGTAATAATTTTTATTTTTAAGATTAATATGAAAGAGGGTCCATTTTAGAAACTTGCCTTGGGCCTCCGAAATGTCAGGGCCGGCCCTGCATGCAAACTCATATGTTGTTAGCTCTTACTGGATTGTGTGTGCCTGAAAGTTCATAAGATACAATTAAAAAAAGCTAATAGTTATTATCCCATTTGTGGCATGGTTGAACATGTGGAAGACTTCAGGGGGAAAAAAAATAGAGAAGATATCCGTTAGAATTAGAAATTATTGTTTAAAGTTAGAGCTACTTAAGATCACATGTTCAATCCCAGCTTACCCATTATGATGCAACCTTGAGGTCACATGTTAAATTATTATTTTATTTTCTGAGATTATAACTGGAAGGTACATTATGATGCAACCTTGGGGTTTAAGGGACTGTTAATACCGGTTTTGACTTTTCTATTAAATACGCTAAAGATATAAACAACATTAGGAGTATGCCTACAGGCAACCTCTGAGGCAGCATACCTGAAGGTCATTAAGGTAACGACCATTGTGGTTTCCACCAAAAATATACATTTTATCTTGAATTATTGCTGCTCCATGCTGCAAAGATTGAAAAGATATTCAGAAGTTATTTACGATAAAAGGCATTCTAAAGGACAGGAATCATATCAACCTCACTACTTGGGGTCACAAGATAGGAATGATACCTCATATCGAGATTTTGGACGTTGGCCAGATATTGATGGTGAAACCCATTGATCATAGACAGTGACTGAGGCCAGTCCCTCCGTGACAACATCATTATCCTGGGTCTCTAATAAACTACCATTTTCCGCAGAAATATTCTTTGTCACTGGAAAAGAGTTTCCATTTGGAGTGTCTGACTCCAGTTTCGGATCCTACAAAAAAGCAGAAAACAACTAGGTCTTTCGAAGGTTGTTTTGCTTGTGCAAGGGATTCAATCCCTGAGCTTCGTGAATCGTGAGATTGAATCTGGTGGTACAAGGTGCCCTGCTTGGATCAAAATGATCCCCGGAACTGATCTATGGTAGTTGTTTGACCCCTTAATGGGTACTAACAGAAATCTATTGAATATACAGCTACATCTCTGTTTTTACTGAATCTCACAAAAATTGAGATTCCTGAGATCTGGGTTGTTTTTCTGCATTGATGCTCTATAATCTGAATCGGTTTATGAAAACCTTTCATTTGGATATATGTTTGCTGGGTTAAATTGGAATTGAAATAGTTATGCCGTTTCGTATCTCACGCTCTCCCAGCATGGTGAATGCTTACGGAGGTTATGTTTTGTGGGCAAAAGGTAATGTGCTACAGTGTGGTTATGGAAGCCAGTGGTGTCTCTGTCATTTAAGGGCTGTACAGGCCATTGTGCAAAGCCCTTCGTTATGCAAAGCAAATATGTATAAGGACGTTATAACTTTATGAGTTACTTATAACTTATAAGCTACATAGTAACAGTAAATATAATATATATATATATTATAAGCTAATACAGTTTATAAAATCCTGCACTTTAATATTATATGTAAGTCGGCCTTGTGAGCTAATTTCTCTACTTACACCTAATTATGTTCTTTCTTGTGACTATTTTCTTACATTATATACATGTTATGCTAAAGATACTAATATTCCTTTTTCTTTTGTTTTATATTTTCTTCCTTACAGATAATGCAAGTGTCAATGGTAAATTCCAAGGGAGAAATAAAAGGTATGTCCCTCTATTTGGAGCATATTTTTGAAAGCCGTAAATAATAATAATGATAAATTATGGCTTTTAGAAGCCTGGCTGTGGGAACCTCGGGTCTATCTGAGCCAGTGATTAGGCTAGTAGTCGCCTCGCTTAATTGCAATTAGCTTTGATAATGTTTGTAATTTTGTGTGTTTGGTTGCAGGATCAAGTGGGAAGGAATGTGCAGATGTGCAGCGAATGCCATTGTTCAATTTTGAATTGTCGATTCCCTCTGGTTGAAGTTTTAAAACAATTTTGTTTGTTTTTAGGATCTTTCTGTTACAACTGAAGTGTTTTTTTGGTAAATGAGTGTGTAAGATTTAATTACTTTTAAGAATTACTTCAAATTCTAAGGATCGTTTGAAACTTTTGGGCTTTGCACCCACAAAGTAAGCTTTGTATTTTTTTGAGACTTATGTATGGAAACACCATCTTTGCTATCTGATTTGATTCAAAGCCATCATCTAATTTTCTCAAGAAGAAAAATATTAGTTGTGTTTGGGTTAACTCTTATAAGCGCAAAAGCAGCTCTCTGTCAAAGTAGATAAACTTTGCTTTCGCAGATAACAAATAGAGAGTAGTTTTATCACTTAAAATAGCTCTCCATTAGAGCAAATGGGGCGATGAGTTGTGTTACCAAATATGAAACAACTCTCTATTGGAGCCAAAGAGTAAAAAAGCTACATTATCAAATGGGGCAAGGAGCAAATTTCATTTTTCGCGGCGTTTTGGAAGTGCCGCGGTTGTAGGACTATTAGCGGCGTTTATGAAACGCCGACTTGCATACCTATCGCGGCATTTATTGGAAGCAATGCCGACATTTTGGAAGTGTTGCGGGTAGGACTATTAGCGGCGTTTATTCACATATTAGCGGCGTTTATCAAAAGAAATGCTGACGTTTGTTTATTGCCACAATTACGAAACTATTCGCGGCGTTTTTGAAGTGCCGCAAGTGAGAAATTATTAGCGGCGTTTCTGAAATGCCGCTAAAAGTGCTCCCAATACTTTCCCCGACATCTCAATTGTAGGCGTTTGTAGAAAACGCTGCTATTGAATTGGCGGCGTTTTAGTAGGCTTTAGCGGCGTTTTAGAAACGCCGCAAATAGTCAGTTTTTTTGTATTGATTGTTAAATAAAATAAAAAAATCTGGGTTGTTACACCTTCAAACCAAGAATCACCTTTCAAATCACCTCCAATGCGATCGCCATGCCTTCTTTGCCCACCAAATCGCTCATCTTCGCTTCTACAAAACATATGCCGATACGTATTGGGTACCAGAGGGTCTAATCGAGCTCGAAAGTCCACTATGAAAGCCAAGTGTCCTTCTGTATCGTCTCATTTTCTGTGGTGCTTTCGTCAAGTGGACCCAAACGTAGGCACACGTTAGTACTAACATCGAGTACCGCAAGTTGTCGCCTTGTCAGACTGATACCGATATATTGCCGGAGTCGCTCAATGTCGACTCTTTTAAGCACGAATGTGGCAATAAACAAGTTGACACGGCTTTTATCTCCGAGCTCAATTGAGCTGTTGTCAGATTTAATTATCTTAAACTGATGGGCAATAATAGTCTGGAGCCCACGGCATCCTTAATCACTCATCTGTCGTAAAAGGGTAGCCACGTGATTGAAGATGTTAGAATGGTCAGTTTTATGAGGGTAGGTTAGGCCTATGGAATTCTTTTCATTTTTAAAAGTTAAATAAAGGGAGCGATTACTTGCACACACTTTGTAAGTAATTGCACCGAGGTTAAAAAAATACTTCGTATTTTAGAGACGTGTGACATATAAAAATGTAATCTAGGCCGTCTGATTTAAAGTTCATGATCTATCATATGATCTATTATTGTCAACCGTTGAATCAAATAATATCCTTTGACTATATTTAATCACATGATAAAGAATATATTTTATGCCAATCTTATCTACTATAGATTATAGATCATGAACTTTAAATCAGACAACCCAAATTGTATTTTCACATGTCACATGTCTCTAAAATACAAAGTCATTTTTTAACCTCGGGCAATCACTTAAAAAGCGATTGCAAGTAATAGCACCCTAAATAAATCATTAAAAGATATTCTATGGTTGAAGACAATGGTGCCCACTCATTAAATATTTTTTTGGCTCATATTTTATGCTATGCGCCTCTTTTTCCCCTCCCAATCTCTCATTTCCAAAGAATAAAGATTTTCTTGGGGTGTTGGTGAAGTTATAACATGGGTAACTACAGTAGCGCCACGGAATCTTGTTGTGCATCTACACCAAAACTCATTAATTATTTTAAATTAAATGATGGAAATTGTGTTTTGCTCCAATCTTCCACACAAGGGATCTTGAGGCCATAAATATACCATCAGACGATAAGTTTTTTATTCTACATAACACAGATCCCAAAAATGTGGTCGTAAATTCACATTTGAGCGTGGTGTGCAATGTGATTTTAGGGCTACTTTTTTAGATCTGTTCCATGTGAAATCAAAAATTGATTATCATATGGTACGTTCATGGCCTCAAGAGCCCTTGTGTGGAAGATTGGAGAGAAACATGATCTCTATCGTCTAATCTAAAGCAATTAATGACTTTGGTATAGCTGACCAATAAGGTTTTGTGTGCGGTAATAAAGCTACCATTATTGTAACGACTTAAAATTTCATGCGAAAACATTTTTTTTAATCTCGAGTCTTTAATTTTGTGACTTGAGCTTGCAAGCTATCTAATCTTAAGTTTGATGGCAACATCCTTTATAAACATGAGTGCTTTTTTAGTTTAATAATATTGATTGATAACTTATACGAAATGTCCAAAAAATATGCCTTTTTATAAGAGTAATATTATTTATCACATAAAATAAACATCTAACTATTCATTTAACCGTCTACATATATTGTCTTGTCTATTTATAAAAAAATATTAACCATGTGTCTCGTAATCCTAATATCATTCATCCATAATAAAAACGTGACAGTAATTGATGTCATCAAAATAGTATCTCCTAATACCCATAAGGAGAAGAGCGTAAATCATACTGGTAGAAATCTTCCACTTCCGCTTCTTTCGAAAAATATTATGGATCCTCTTTCTCGGCTTCCCCAGTCTCCGAAAGCTCATGGTCAATATGATTTGAGACATAAAGTGTTGGGGTAAGCACAAAATATTCACGGTGCTTAGTAGGGAGACATTAATTACCCTTCATGCCTTGAAACATTTAATTAATAAATATGCATATAATAATTTTTATTCAACTAACATAATAACAATCTTAAGATAGAAAATTTACGATAAAATATTATCATTCTTGTAAAAGCAATCGATTAATAATCATGGAATAGAAACTTATGCGAATTATGTTATTATTTTATTCATTATATTCAATAAAACATATATTTTGTCTTGACGTCACATGTCTTGAAATTCTTACATGGCTTAAATTTAATTTAAAATATTTTCTACACATTAATAGGTGACAGAGCTCTAATACTCTTATATATATATATATATATATATATATATATATATATATATATACCGATGGGAATCTCGTCCATCATCGCTCGTGGATAATTTTCTTTATTGGCCGAAGCCCCTTCTCAGTGAGGTGGCTTTTGTATAGTCTGTATCTTGTCTTGTCATGATGGGATCCTTTAAATATCATAAATCATTGATGCATAGAGCTAGTCATTTGCCTTCTTAGCGTACAATTAATAATAGTCATTGTTTTGTCTTGCTATAAATTCATAACATGTCTTGTCCTGTTATTCCATATTCATTTATTCATGTCTTGAAAGTCTTTGGACTTATTAAATCATTGACTATTTTTGTGTGTTATATTTCTTGCTTAATAATCATATGTGGATAGCCAAAATCCGATAGAGTTATCAATCACATTAAACTTTATACTATAAGACCATCGCGAAGAAGTTGTTGCCAATGACGTCCCATACCACCATGGCTTTCACAATTTACGATGAACCTATGATAAAAGTCTAATGTGATTCACAATAATACTGAATCATGACGAAGGCATATCTTGTCATGTTATCATATTTTCTTGAATTTTCTGTACATTCTTCAACAATCATATCATATAATTTCTTAACCAATGAAAGAAAAGTATTAAGCATGCACACTCACTTTGATATAAGTGTTATACATCAAATTTAATTTCGATCACTATAATATAAATATCAGACATAGACTATACAAGATGAATACTAGATTGAATCGAATATATCAAAATATATGTTTTGATACCCTATACAAAGTCTTGTTATTCCAAATTAAGATACTAATGCAATTTCTTAAGTTATTTTTAAGTCTTAACAGGTAAAAGATACTAATGCAATATTTTAGATGTACAAAAACATCTAAAATAACACTTGAGGTTGAAGTCTTATAGTACCAGAGTGATCTAGAGTTTGAGTTGATCGAAAGCTAATTAAAGAGATACTTTTGCCCAAAAAAGAAAAGATCAATGAGAAAAGAAGAGTCAACGATTGGTCAAAGATTTTAACTTTTGATGGATATCGCACGATTGCATAAATTATAACCGACGATGGATCGTGAGGATCAAGATTGAAGATGAATAATGTTACAATTGATCGTAACCTTGGATGATTGCAAGCGAAGTAAAATTATATACTCCAATTAATAATTTGTTAAGAGTTGAGAGCTAAGAGATTTACGATTGTCTCAGAGAGAAAAGAGGACGAGAAATTACATTAAGGTGGGTTGGTGATTGTAGTTGTGAAATGCTTGGGCTCGAAGGAAAGATTATGTGCCACGTAAAGAGCACCTACAATTACACCAGCACATGTCTTTTTGAATAATTTATTATAAATTAAAAAATATATTAATAATATTATATTTTATTTACTATTAAATAAAGTAGTAATATTTCTCATAAGTGCAATCTAATAGGTCCATAATAAATAACAACATGGAGGTCGTGAAAGTCAAACAGTCAACAATATATAACAATCAGGGTCATTATAGTTATATCATAGTGTAAAATCTTATTCTACTTGGCACACATCTTTCGACATGCATTTTAGTACTTAAAACTCTTACTTTTTCTAATCAAATATTGGAGATTGTTTTTGGTCCCCATCTTCAACAATGCATATCTTGAGATCATAATCACACCCTCGCAACATCCGATTTTCATCTACGAGGTATCCATCACAAAAAATATGAACATAATCGTAGGCAAACAATAAATGGTAGGCACACATCAAATGTGATTCTAGGATCGCTTATGGGGATGTGTGTCACCTAGAACAATATCTGATCATCTCATGGTAGACTTATTGTGCCAAATATCAGGACGAAAAATAATCTCTATTATTTGATTCAAAGCAGTCAACGATTTAAAATATGAAACCTTGGACTGAAATTAAAGGTACCAGAAAATATCTCTTATAAAGCTCTCTTGGTTCTTTTGCACATACTAACGTCAATGGATTGGGTTGACCCGATACTTGATTGACCTAACACAAATGTTTGTTGGGCTTAATGTTTAGGGGCCCTATCAGAAAAATTCTGGCTCCACCAGAGTCACCGAGTTGGGGGAGGAGCAACTCGCTATCGCTCCAGTATGTGGATTGTGTTTTCAGGTAATGCTGCCATGAGAGAGAGCGATAGAGAGAGAGGGAGAGATTTTTCTGATTGCTGACTTGCCCCTATCGCTAGATAGTAGGTTTGGAAAATAGCAAATGGCCGGCAGCACTACAAAAAAAATTGTTTTTGCCGACATAATTATTGCCGGCGGTTTTGAACTGCCGGGAATGTGATAATTAGCTATAATTGTTTGCGGCACGGCAAAGGTATATAATTTTTTGTGGCGGTTTAAAACCGCCGGCAAAGGTATATTGAGAATAAGCGGCGGTTTTAAACTGCCGGCAAAGGTATACTGAGCGGCGGCAAAACTGTCGCATACATTTACCAACACCGACTTTCTCGGCAGTTTGAACATCCCGCAAGTGTTGGTACCGGCAGTTTTTAACCGCTGGTAAAGCTCCACAGATTTGTAGTGCAGGTTTTGTGCAGGCGGCTAACCTGGCGCAGCGTGACTGGCTGCCTCAACCTGCACTGTTTGGGCCCCACTGCACTTGCAGCTAATTGCGTGACACGCCGTGACTAGCTTCCTCAATCTGTATTGTTTGGGCCCCACTGCACTTACTGCTATTTGCGTGACGCACCGTGACTGGCTGCCTCAACCTGCGTTGTTTGGGCCCCACTGCACTGCAGCTAATTGTGTGGCGCCCCTCCAGTTACCTCCACTTTGCTTGCAAAAAAATTGCCGGTCGTTTGGAATTTGGGTGTTGTCCACCACGACAAGAAATCATTGAAAACCATGGACAAGTTCATGTTAAGAAGGAACCTTTATTTTTATTTTTATTTTATAAGAAGGAACCTTTATTTAAGACAATGGATTCTTTCAAACGGGTTTTAAGGTGCTAAGACCTTTTAGAGTGCCTAGAATCAGACTATGGAAGTCGTTTTTAATCCCAGTCTTACACACAAGATTTTGAGACCATAGGGCTAGCATCGGACGGCCAAATATTGATTCCATCGTAGCACATATCACAAGAAGTGAACATAAACACAAGTGGCATGTCTAATCAACTTTTGATTGTCAGATGACGACCATGGTCTAAAGATCTAATGTGTGGAAAGTTGGCATGAAAAAGATTCTCTATCATCTGATTAAGAGCTATCAATAGAGTTAACAAGTGAAACTCGAATTGAAAGAAAGAATATAGAATTGTAAGTAAAACGTACCAGGTCTAAAACTAGGTAAACTATATTATGTTGTAGCCTGGTGGCACCAGCTGTGCCATGTGATTTGAAAATCATAATTAAGAGATCTACTGTGTAGAAGATTAATTAAGAGATCTACTGTGTAGAAGATTATGATGAAAAAAAATATTTTTATCATGATTTATAATGTAATCAACTACTCTAAAAAGACATCCACCCGGACCATCGGATTGTGTTGGATCGGGTCCATGCCGCCCAATATTTTGTATATAAACAGCATAAAAATTAGAGTTTTTTTATCCCCTTGGGTCGGGTGTACCATCTGGTTGAGTTAGGTATTTGCGATCTTCTTATTGGACAGCCAAAATATTAACCCGTGTATTCTGTCTTGCGTCATTGATAAATGGTTTAGAGTCTTTAGACCATCTAACCACGCCATCAATATAGGCAGTGATTCAGATAAAGTTAAGGCAAATAAAGTGCTTTGGTCAAAGACTTAGGGCCAAGGTATAAAAAATCGGTCGATACCGATAGGTATTGATTTTCAGCCAAACAGATACAAATTGCTATCCCGTATCGGTTTCGCCGAAACATATTAATCGATACGGGTCCGAATCGGCCAATACGTATTGGGTTTCAGCCTATACGTCTCAATTTCGACCGTGATTTTTTTTTTTTGTTTTTTTAAATGGCCGATACATATCAGCTGATACATATCAGCGTTGGCCGATACGTATCGGGTTTCAGCCGATACGTCTCAGTTTCGACTTAGACTCTTACTATCTTTTTATTTAAATGGCCCATACATATCAGTATCGGTCAATTCGTATCGGCCTCAGATAAACCAATACCCGGGATCGATACCAATTTGAATACTTTGGTGAGGGCCCTATGTAAAAATAAATTTTGGGTTGTGCCATTTACTTGTTGAGCTGCTATCAAGAACACAACAATCTTCTCGAGCTCCACGTTATCATCGAGGTTATATGTAGGAGCCTCAATGGGTCGGGTTGAGCCCGGCCCGGCCTGCTATGGGCCGAGTATGGGCTGCATTTTAAGCCTATTTAATACATGGGGAGGCTAGGCCAAATATATAAGCAGGCTAGGCCTGGGCATTTAGAGTCAAGCCCGAATAAAAATATATATGTATATATTAGTCTACAACTGTTTCATTAAATATATATTAGACAATATTAGTGAAACTATTATACTATCCTCTTTGTAATTTATAAGTGTTTTAAAATGAGGGTATATTTGATAATTTACCTTAAAGACATTTGCTTCAAAGGTCAGATGGGCTCATGTCCGGCCCGAATTCACCCTAAAAAAGATAAACTATGTACCTTGAATGGCCTTATGCCAGGCTCGGCCCAGCCCGAACAAAGGTTGATTGTGTGACAAGCCGGGTATTACTCCGGTCGGGTATGAGCTAAGTTGTTTTTTAGTTGGCCTGGTCCGGCCTGGCCCGAATAATAAACGGCCCAACCATTTTAGCTCATTTAAAATCCGACCCATTTAAGACCCAGCCCATTGATCAGAACCCTAGTTATATGTTCAAGTTTGCATTGACAGCTGGAAGAAAATAGGGTTGCAAGAAGAGGATTGAGTCGTTTTAGAAGAGTGTCATGCGATCGTCAGAGATGATCATGGCCGGAGTTGACGTTGGGTGGAGACTAGACAGAGACCTTGAAAATCATTGATTCCTTCGAATCATATAATGGAGATCATTTTTCACTCCGATCTTCCATACACTAGATCTTGAGATCTATTCGAGCGATCAGATGTTAATTCCACATAGAGCACAACCCCAAAAGTGACCCAATAACCTGTTGGATATTTTAAAGGTTTTAAAAAAATTTTGAAATTGGGATTTGTCCCACATTGTGTAAATTCTTTTTTGGGCTTGGCTTATATATCTTTGTCTTGGCTCAAGGCTTGTAGCCTTCACCCAGGGGGCACCGAATTTTGTAGCTTCCACCGCCATGCAACCCATCAGTCACACACGCGCGCCGAGCCGAGCCGAGCCGAGTCGGGACGGGCACGAGCACATGCGTGTACGTGGCGATACGGTAATTTAATTAAACCTTTGAATAAGTGTGTAACCGCCCATTTAAATTTTAAACGGATATGTCTTATTCGACCATTCAGTTATTTGCTACGGATATGTCTGTTCGGTTACACCTGTTTTACGAATATGTCCGTTCGGTTACACCTGTTTTATCTATAAAAGGGCCCCAAGACCCCTCATTTGATACACTGCATTTTTTTCGCAAATTTCTTCTTTGCGACTTTAAGCTTTCTCCTTCTCAGAGTTCCGCTTTAGTTTTTGGTGTTCTGGTTGCATGATCAGATTCACCAAATCTGATCACACGGATACGCTGCCGATTCGTTGTATCCTGGAACCGATTTGCCGGTAACCTATTGGTGACCACTAGATCATAGTGGTAGGGGCAAATCTCGGTTTAAAGACAACGATATTTACCGTGCCTCGAACCGGATCAGCGTATATTTTAATTCCGATCTTTATCTTCTTTTGCAACCCGAACATATTGTTCTAACAATTTTAAACCGAGATTTATGGCTCATATTTTGTCATCCACTTCTGCTCTAGTAAATGATAAGATTCATCCAGCGCTGCCTAACAACATCCACAAGTTAGACAGTTTTGATGGTTCGAATTTCAAACGGTGGCAACAAAAATTACATTTTCTGTTAACCACACTGAAAGTTGTATACGTTATCACAACTCCGTGTCCAACTATAACCGAATCATCCACCCTCGCTAAAGGCCGTAAAAAGCATAAATGGGACGATGACGACTACAGTTGCAAAGGCTACATTTTGAATGCTCTGTCGGATTCTTTGTTCGACATTTATCGCACTTACGACACTTCGAAGGAACTCTGGGATGCACTCGAGAAGAAATACAAAACTGAAGATACAGGGTGTAATTCTTATATTATCAGTCAGTTTTTCAATTTTACGATGGTTGATGATAAACCTATTCTTAGCCAAGTTCATGATTTTCAAGTTATTATTAATTATATGGTTGCTAATGGTTCTCATTTCGATGAGAATTTTCTGGTTGATGCGGTAATCGCCAAGTTGCCTCCATCATGGAAAGATTATCGAAAAATCCTTAAGCGTAATAATGAGAAGATTTCTATGGAAGATATTCTCCTTCATTTACGAATTGAGGAAGAATCCTGAGTTAGGGACAAAACAGAAGATCACATTGATATGACATCAAAGGCACACTTGGTTGAGTCTAAGGTTGTTAGTGGACCGTCCAAGAAGAGGAAGAGAGGATATTCTCATTCCAAGGATAATAAGAAATTCGCCAAGGAGAATAAGACCATGGTACCAAAGAATGGTGGTTGCTATCACTGTGGGAAACCCGGACATTTCAAACGGGATTGTCGGCTCTTTAAGAAATTGAAGAATCAAGCGAATGCAGTAGAAGTGAAAAACAACTTCGTAGCCATTCTTTCGGAAGTCAATCTGGTTGGTGACATCAATGAATGGTGGATCGACACTGGTGCCACAAAACATGTGTGCAATAATCGTGACATGTTTATGACTTATGACAAAGCTGATGATGATCAAGATCTCTTCATGGGAAACTCATCTACGGCAAAGATCATAGGACGTGGAAAAGTGAAATTAAATTTCACATCCGGAAAAGTCATTACACTTACTGATGTGCTCCATGTACCCGATATCCGCAAGAATCTTGTTTCGGGTGGTTTACTTATCAAACATGGTTTTAAACTTGTATTTGAATCAGATAAGTTTATCTTATCCAAAAATGGTGAATTTGTTGGAAAAGGATATGCCATGGGAGGCATGTTCAAACTCAATGTAACTGATCCTATCAATAAAATCTCTTCTTCTTCTTACTTGGTCTCTATTTCTAATTTATGGCATGATAGATTAGGACATATAAATTATAGGTCTATGAAATGTATAGCTAACTTAGATTTAATTCCAAAACATGAATCTTTTGCTAGTAGTACTTGTAGTATATGTGCTAAAACTAAAATTACTAGAAAACCTTTTCCTAGTGTTATTAGAAATTCATGTTCATTAGATTTAATACATAGTGATGTTTGTGATTTAAATAATGTTCCTACTAGAGGAGAAAAACGATATTTTATTACTTTTATAGATGATTTTTCAAAATATGCTCATATATATTTATTAAATACTAAAAATGAGGCTTTTGAAAAATTTAAGGTTTATAAAGCTTTAGTAGAAAATCAATTAAATAAAAGAATAAAAGTCATTAGATAAATCGGGTGGAGAATACATGTCAAATGATTTCTAATGAAATTCATGGAATTCGTCATGAGGTGACAGCTCCTTATACGCCACAACAAAACGGAGTTGCCGAGAGAAAAAATAGAACATTAGTAGAAATGACTAATGCATTATTAGTTAACGCTAATTCCGATAAAAATTTATTGGGTGAAGCTTTATTAACTGCTACTCATACTTTGAATAGAATTTCACATAAGAAAAGTTTAACTACACCTTATGAACTTTGAAAGAATCGAAAACCTAGTTTAGCCTATTTTAAAGTGTGGGGGTGTAGGGCACTTGTTAGATTAGTAGATCCTAAAAGACCTAAGATAGGGATTAGATCTATTGAGTGTGCATTTGTTGGCTATGCACAAAATAGTAAAGCTTATAGATTTCTAGTTATGGAATCTAATAATAGCATCGATAAAAATACTATAATAGAATCTAGAGATGCTATATTCTATGAATCTAAGTTCACTACTCTAACTAATAAATTAAATATTGAAAGTAAATCTTATGAAGATGGAAAATCTTTTAAATCTAAAAAAGTTATTGAATCTTCAAGTGATGAAGAGGTCATCATTGAACCTCGACGAAGTAAACGTCAACGATTTGAAACTAGTCTTTCAAAAGACTATTATATCTATTTGATTGAAGGAAATAGAACCAAAAGTACTAAGAAACATTTCTGTCTAAATGTAGACGATGATCCTATCACTTTTAACGACGCAATGAAATCTAGAGATAGTGCTTTTTGGAAAGAAGCTATCAATGATGAAATTGATTCAATAATGGGAAATAAAACATGAAAATTAGTAGACTTACCAGAAGGATCTAAACCCATAGGATGTAGATGGATATTTAAAAGAAAACTTAGAACAGATGAAACTATAAAAAAATTTAAGGCAAGATTGGTTGCCAAAGGATATAGACAAAAGGAAGGTGTTGATTATTTTGACACCTACACACCCGCTGCTAGAATTTCAACTATAAGACTTCTAATTGTCTTAGCTTCTATACATAAGTTACAAATCCATCAAATGGATGTTAAAACCGCTTTTTTAAATGGTGATTTAAAAAAAGAGATCTATATGGAACAACCAGAAGGATTTCTTCTACCTGGACAAGAAAAGAAAGTCTGTAAACTTATTAAATCTCTATATGGGCTAAAACAAGCACCAAAACAGTGGCATGAAAAGTTTGATAATACTATTACCAATTTTGGACTCAAAACTAATGAAGCCGACAAATGTATGTATTATAAATTTTCTCATAATAATGGTGTTATTATATGTCTTTATGTAGATGATTTACTTATTTTTGGAACTAATTTAGAAGTTATTTTAGAAACTAAAAACTTCTTAAGTTCATCTTTTAACATGAAAGACATGGGTCGGACAGATGTAATTTTGGGAATCAAAATTATAAGAAATGAAAATACATTAACTTTAACTCAATCTCATTATATTGAAAAGATTTTGAAAAGATTTAATTATTTTGATTTGAAATCTACCAATACACCTTTAGATATTAATCTTAAATTGACTAAAAATGATGAACGATGTGTGCAACAGTTAAAATATGCAAGGGTTATTGGTAGCCTTATGTATGCAATGCATTGTACACGACCAGACATAACATTTGCAATAAGTAAGTTAAGTAGATTTACAAGTAACCCCAGTTCTGTTCATTGGAATGCTACTTCGCATGTTTTTAGATATTTAAAGGGTACTATTAATTATGGTTTACAATTTTCTGGATATCCTCACGTTTTAGAAGGATATAACAATGCAAGTTGGATATCTGGTTCAGAAGAATCAAAGTCTACAAGTGGATGGATATTCACTTTTGGAGGTGTTGCGATCTCATGGGGATCAAAGAAGCAGACTTGCATCACACATTTCACTATGGAATCAGAATTCATTGCCTTAGCGGCAAGTGGAAAAAAAGCAGAATAGTTAAGGAATTTACTACTAGAAATTCCAATTATGATTAAACCATTACCACCTATCTCTATACATTGTGATAGTGAAGCAACACTATCAAAGGCTTATAGTCAAACGTACAATAGAAAAAATAGACACATTGGTCTAAGACATAGCTATGTAAAATAATTACTTAGAGATGGAGTAATCTCAGTAATTGGGGTCAGGTCTGCAAAAAACCTGGCGGATCAGTTTACTAAAAGCCTTGGCAGAGATGGGATTAATAAAACTTCAATCGGGATAGGTTTAAAGCCATTAAACCTAAACAGCCACTTATGATGGGAATCCTACCTAATATTTGTTTAATCAATGTTTAGGTTCAAAGGGAAAAACAAGTCGTAAATAAATCTACATTGATGAGAAATAAATCTCATATACATCCCAGGAAGGGTAGTGTTTCACCTGTAATGGATAAGGGGAGGTAGAGCATTGCTCTTAACAGTCCTATAACACTATGTGTTGAGATGTTACAGTTACAGGGACATCTCTTATAGATCTGCCTATATAAGTGTAAAGGTGGAGCCACTTTCAATGAGACTTGGCTTTATCTCATAAACACTTACGAAAACCAGGGTACTAGCATAGGGCCTAAATGTGCTAACCTTTTATTGAACACCAAAATATGTGAAATATGTGTGTGAAATAATTCCGATTTTTCATATAAAATCCTTAGTTCAAGACTTAGTTTCACTAAAGATCTTGATAAATTTTGAATTATTTTCACTAAAGTGAAAATTCAAGTCTGTAAGACATTTTCATTTATGCATATTTTTCTAGCGTTGCTCTATTTCAAATCTTTAAAATCGTGGGGGATTGTTTATTTATTTTTCTAAGAAAAGTTTTTAATTTTATTTTTATTTTAAATCTTTAAAATAGTGGGGGATTGTTGGATATTTTAAAGGTTTTAAAAAAATAAGCTTTTGAAATTGGGATCTGTCCCACATCGTGTAAACTCTTTTTTGGGTTTGGCTTATATATCTTTGTCTTGGCTCAAGGCTTGTAGCTTCCACCGCCATGCAACCCATCAGTCACACACATGATGCTGTGCCGAGCCGAGTTGGTGTGGTCGGGATTTGACGACGCAGCACGAGCACGAGCACGTGCGTGTACGTGTATGTGTATGTGTATGTGTACGTGTACGTGTAAGTGGCGTGGCGATACGGTAATTTAATTAAACTTTTGAATAAGTGTGTAACCGCCCATTTGAATTTTAAACGGATATGTCTTTTGCTACGGATATGTCCGTTCGGTTACACCTGTTTTACGGATATGTCCGTTCAGTTACACCTGTTTTATCTATAAAAGGGCCCCAAGACCCCTCATTTGATACACTGCATTTTTTTCGCAAATTTCTTCTCTGCGACTTTAAGCTTTCTCCTTCTCAGAGTTCCGCTTTAGTTTTTGGTGTTCTGGTTGCGTGATCAGATTCACCAAATCTGATCACACGGATACGCTGCCGGTTCGTTGTATCCTGGAACCGATTTGCCGGTAAACTATTGGTGACCACTAGATCATAGTAGTAGGGGCAAATCTCAGTTTAAAGACAACGATATTTAACGTGCCTCGAACCGGATCAGCGTATATTTTAATTCCGATCTTTATCTTCTTTTGCAACCCGAACATATTGTTCTAACATAACCCTTCTAATGGGACACGAAAATCAAAACGTACCTTAGTGTCTGATAGGGAGTCCATGATCTCAAGTTTTATTTTGTGAAATATTGAGACGAAAATAGATCTCCATCGTCTGATTGAACACAAACAACAGTTTTAACCATGGAAATTCCAGGCTACGACTAATCTTCATTGATCAGTCACAGATATTTGTACAATTTTTGTTTTAATCTTCAGATCCTTGTTTTTATAGTGTCTAAATTTCTCAGAGATAAATAATCTTATATTTCTATCCATTTTCTTGTAATGCATAGGAAGACAATATATTGTACTTTAGAACGAAATGTCAACTCGGGTACCGGTATTTGGTATCAGTCCATGGAAGACCAATACGAATCGGCCGATATGTATCGGCCGATACCGAGTTGTATCGGTGTATTTCAAAAAGAGAAGAATTGAGAGGTATTTCGTATCAGCCAATATGGATATTAATACCCGAGTTGATACCTGATACGTATCGATTTGTTGAAAAATCGATACGTGCCGATATTTGATACCTTGCTTTAGAATTAGTGAAAAATAAAAGAGAAGTTTGGGTAATCCCTTCTACGTGGTGCAGCAGATACTAAAGCTTCTTAGACATACATATATTGGTATCGGCCGATATTCGACGGACAATATTTGATACATTGTTTTAGAATAAGTGAAAAATAAAAGAGAAGTTTGAGCAATCCCTTCTACGTGGTGCATCAGATACTGAAGCATCTTAGACATAGCATCAGGGCTTGGAATAGACAACCCTTGGGTCTGTTCACGGTCGTACTGATGAGGCCTGGGCATGCACTACAAAAAACTAAGACTATTACTGGCGGCCAAAAATCGCCGCTATTAACAAAAAAGACTATTAAGACTATTAGCGACAAGGGTATTAACGGCTGTTTTCTTGTTAATACACTACAAAAAATAAGACTACTAGCGATAGCGAAAAAGTGCTGCTATTAACAAAAAAATTGCGGGTAATAATCTTAATAGCTTTTAATAGCTTTTTTGTTAATAGCGGCAGTTTTTTACAGTAAAAAACTGTTTCTAATAGTCTTATTTTTGTAGTGATAGCGGCAATTTTGACTGTTTCTAATAGACTAATAGTCTTGTTTTGGGCAGGATTTTTTATAATTTCAAATTTCAAAAAGCATTTAGCTCTCACATACGAGCCGTTTGAGAGGATGAGCGGGAACTTTTTCAAAATAAAGTTGACAGCTACCCCCGCTCCAATGTTCCAACAAGCCGTTTTGACCTTTTGTCCTTACTTGAAGGTACTTATAAAAAGTGGGTCCAACCAAATTTCCTTAAGGAAATGGAGATCAGTGATAGCCAAAACGCCTTCCTGGTGTTATTTTCGAAGGAAACACTAGAGACTATATTGGACAAGATATTGAATGTATGTTTGCACTCGGCTCAGAAACTGAGGTTAGCATCAATATTGATAAGCCTAGAACGGACGATAGAAATGAGATGAACATTGGCAATGGTCTTACCCCAAAGGACCAAGTGACACCTATTTCTAGGAATCTGATAGTTAACTGCCTTGAAGAGGAGTTTAAAGCCATTAGTTCTATAGAGTTGGGCGAATGTAGCAGCAAGACACCGAATACAGATGTCGGCTCTGAGGTGGAACAGACTAAGCCATCAGAGTCAAACACAATCAACAATATGATCGACTTGGCTAAGAATCTTGGAATGACCTTTCAAGGATCCGATGAGAGTCTCCAAGCGGTGTTTGACGACATTATTAAGAATAGAAACAATCAAAGGGAAGACTTCAAAGCCAGAAAAAAGAGGGAGCTCAGAAAACTTCATTGGGGTCTCTCATATGACAAGGCCAAAACAAAGTCTTAAGATGGAGAGAGGGAATAACGACGATTAATGTCGGGGGCTTCTTGGAGGGTGGCATGTGGCGGTCTTCCTTCAAAGGTGTTGTTTTGAGGGTTTCTCAGCGACTAAGAGGTTTGGTTCCCCATTGTTCCCGGGACGTGGTGGTGGTGGTGGTGGTGGTGGTGGTGGTGATGGGGGCTGGACCCAATTGGTTTCTAGTAGATTCTTAGGGCAACAACCTTTCTTAATCGGGACTGCTCCTTTTCTTTTGATTGAGCTCGGGTTTTGGAGGGTTGGGTAGTTTCTCACTACCTCTCTCTCCTTTCTCGGTTCCTGCTCCGGTTTAACCATCTTGGTTGATGATGTATTTCTGTGACTTGCATTTTTTAATATATTTCTTTGTTATCGTCTCAATATATATGGAAAATGGTTTCCTAAGATATAGTTGTAGGGTTTGAAGTTTGAATACTATGACGTGGTCCTTTTGGACTGTGACGTGGCACCCAAATAAAAAAATGACACTCGTTTCACCTGTCTCCATAGGGTTGTAGAAAAAATGAAAAAACTTCCGAATATTTTCCCTTCAAATCACATGTCAAATATCGTGGTTCCCCAACAAAAGTGGTGCATTGAATTTTTTCCAACTTTGACCAAATACTCAACAATGGAAAAGCATCCTTTAAAAAAAAGAATTTAGATGATAGGTGACCAACCTTGGGGAAGTTGTTGTGGCACCCCGGCCCTCAGGTTGGATGCCACATAGTGCCCAATTGGCTATGATGTAGGGTTTCAACCCTATAACCACGTCCTAGGCAACCGGGTTCTTATATATATATATATATATATATATCATCAACGATCAACGATTCAACGTTCACGAAATCAGGATAATTACATTCTCCCCTCCTTAAAAAAGAATTTTTGTCTTTGAAAATTTACGTACCTTATTCGAAGAGATGTGGGTATTAGTTGCGAATTTCTGCTTCCCATTCCCAAGTGGCTTCAGTAGTTGAGTGATTTCGCCACCTGACCAGTACGAGCGTGATCCGCTTGGTACGTAAGATTTGCTCCTTATGGTCGAGGATCTGAATTGGTTCTTCGACTATCGTCATATCTTCTTTGAGCTCGATGGACTGGCAGTCCAAGATGTGAGTCGGGTCTTTTACGTATTTCCTCAGTATGGATACATGGAATACATTGTGCATACTCGATGGCTGAGGTGGTAAGACAATCCTATATGCAACTTCGCCGACTCGACCCAATATGTCAAATGGTCCGACGTAGTGTGGACTCAGTTTTCCCCGTCTTCCGAATCTCATTACTCCCTTGGTGAGCGAGATTTTTACGAAGACAATGTCCCCCCACCTGTAAGGAAATGCATTGTTTCAGTGATGCATATGGTTTACAGAGGAAAAAGATAACAGTTTCACTAAGTAAACCTGAAATTTGGTACTCGTTCGCTTGAGGTCAGCATAGCTTATCTGACGACTTTGAGCGACCCTTAATCTTTCCCGAATCAACCAAATCGCTTCGGTTGTGCTCTCAATAATCTCTGGCTCTAATATGAATTTCTCCCCTGTCTCTTCCGAATTGAGCGGAGACCTACATCTCCGGCCATAGAGTGCTTCAAACGGAGCCATTCCAATGCTAGCCTGATAACTATTATTGTAGACAAACTCTATTAAAGGCTAGTGTTTGTTCCATGACCCCTGAAAATCCAACATATAAGCTCGAAGCATGTCTTCTATAATCTGGTTCACCCGAATAACCAAGGAAGCCATCTAGGTGTTAGTAAAAACCTCGACACCGATGTCGACGCTGGTTTTACGGGAGGGGGATTGGATATGTTCGCGTTGCCGGAATATTAATTTCAAGAGGAGGGTCCATTGCCACCGTAAGGGATGTACCTCTGAGAGAGCTGAGGGGAAGATGGTCAAAGCCGGTGAGCTCGCTGGCCCGACTACGTCGAGGCACAAGGCTATCGTCAACGATGACCAGCTCCGGGACATGGCGCAGGGGTGGTCTATCGCTGACTCTCGAGGTCGTCCTTTACGGTTTCCCTTGATGCATACTAAGTCCCCGGGGGTGGAGGAGGGATTAGGGAGGATGCCCCTATCATTCCGGAGTAATGCTTTTACGTCGGTGGCTAACAACATCAAAGATTTTTGGCTCGTCATTCATTGTCCTAAAGAGTCGTTACAGCTAGTTCATATATATTTTTGGTTACAAAAATGGACTCTTCAAGATAGGCCGGCGGTTTCGACTTTATCAGACACAAAATTTCTCCTCAGATGTCCTTCACGTGTATCGGCCAACGAGATACTTGCTTCTAAGGTTTCATCCATTAACGGCAAACCGGCCGTTTGCGGGAGATGGGACCCGGATTCCAATTTGGCACAGGTCCACCGTTGGATGGGGGGCATTTGGATTCGCCTATTTGGGCTTCCCCTCCAGGCTTGGACCTCGGAGGTCATCCGGGGGATCGCTGACCAGTGCGGGGGATGCATCCTCATCGACCGGAGTACTGACGATTTGTGGGAGACCAGGTACGTGATCGATTTAGAATGTAACCCTTGCAAGTGCACAAGATCTATTGCAGTATGGCAAGAACAGGGGTGTCGAACCCACAGGGAAACGTGAATTTTTAATTAATTCTTTTAGAGATTTTAAAAACGTCCCTAAGGAAGTACCAAAGGGCAGATTCAATTTTACCAAAAACTTAACGCACTTTTCCTAAATGCAGAAAAATAAATTAATCTAAACAATTAATTACTGATAAATCTACGAACAATATTAAAATGAGATCAAGGAATATGCTACCCCAGATTCGTACCCCTTTTCTATCATTAAAACCCACAGTTTCATTAAATCATCATTCACACCATCATTCATCTAGAAAAATGACTTGAAATAAAATATGATCATCAATCCGGCATACCCTATCTAAAAACAATATTTCGCTAACATTGCGGTATGAGTCATGTAAAAAAGCATAAGCGTATCTCATGATATTTAGATCACGACAATCGGCACATAATCGCTCTCTGACCTAGATCGACTGCAGTCCGGATCTAGCGATTACGAGTTGACAAAGCATTTAAAATATTTTCAATCACACAAACTTTGAGCAACGATTCCATGATAACAATAATAATTTGGGTATTAATCATAAACATAGGTACTTATCGGGGATCGCATCTTCCCGATCTCGATTTAGCGCTCATCTTTGGTGTTTGATCTCCTTTTCTTTCAAAGTCATTCCTCTTTATTTCTTCCAAAAGATATTTGCAATTGTTTTTCCTAAATACAATCTATGAATTTCTCGAGAAAATAATGCAAATCCTAGGTACAATCTACCTGAATAAACCCTAGAAGAAGGAGAGAAGAAGACTTGAAAAGATGAAGAAAATATTCCCCCAAAGTGAAGAGCCCTAAAAACTAAAATAAAGAATGAATAATATTCTAATTGCAAAAAATAATAATCCCCCTAAGAAACTCGTGGCTTCCCTTTATAATAGCCTAACCTAATACCTCTCTCGATTGACATCTAAGAGTAATTTTCGTGAATTCCCCTAGCTTTGCATCAGATACTGCCTCGGTATTTTGCTCATAATTTTCTGTACCGAACTCGGATTGAGGTGATTCTTGAAGCGTTGGAAAGCTGACGACGAGCTCTACAACTTTTATGTTTTAGCAATTTCCTGAATCTGACGTCTTGAAGGTCCAAATTGAGCTGCAAGTCGCACTAAGTTCTCAATGACCCAAAATAGCGTTGTTTTGACATTATTTTCGGGATTCTTAATGCTTTTAGAAACTTGACATATTTACCTGAAACACTTCAAATCTAGCAAATCTCATCAGATAGCCTTCATCGGACGGCTAAATATAGGTATTTAGGGGTGAAATATCATCATATTTCACTACTCATCACACCCCCAAACCTACACTTTGCTAGTCCTCGAGCAAAGAGAATGATAGAAATATAAAGCAAATCAAACTAACATCCTAAAATTTAAATGCCACTTTCGTAGGGAACACGATTGCACTTAGCATGTGCAACAAGCCTTTAAACCCCTAGGTGATCCCTAGTGGAGGAGTTGTGTCTCCTGCGGGTTTGCAGTGAAGTTACCCACAAACTTCCAAAAATCTCAAACCATCGGTAAAATTGAGTTTTCAAAATCTGATTTTTATAACATATATTTAACTTCAAAGCTCAAAATCAATAATCAATTCAACATGCAAATTCTCAATTTTAAATAACAATGTTACACTAATCATACCAATATCCATTCAAATTAGTCTAATGCTCCAAATCGTTAGATAACTCATCCATTCATGCTTAAACGTGTAGTGTGTGCATACCAAAACCAAGATTCATCCATCTCAGAACTAGTCCAAACGGGAAATCATCGGATCTGTTGTCTTGACTCAATCCTCACTTTAGGTATACGCTCAAAATAAAATCACTCCGATGATTGGTAAGTTTTCGCACACATGTGAGAGATCAATACAAAGCAAATAACAAGGTCTCGCATGATAAATGAAACACGGTGCACTCAATGAACACAAGTAAATCTCATAAGAACAGATACTTGTATATCCTCAGCATGTTATATCAAGTGACATAAGTTTTATATATTGACTGTCCACAAGGCAGTTACCAATGCAAGATCGGATCATGAAGGTCTTTTGTAGGGTTGTAATGGGGCTCGGGTAAGGGTAAGAAAGAAAGGAATTGTGATTCAAAATTTACGAAATTGGAAAAGGAACTAACCGATTTTTTTATTTTATTTTTTTTATTTCTCTTCTTTTCTTTTTTCTTTTCTAATTTCTCACCTTTTTTTTTTTTTCAATATTTTCTTTTCTCATTCTTTCTTCTCTTTGAATTTCCTTTTCTTGAAGCACCTCATTTTCATTCCTTTTTTTTTTTTTTTTTTTTTTTCTCTCCCCTTTTTTTCTTTTTATATTTGCCATACACTCTCAGTAAACACCATAACACATTATCTCTCCACCTACTCTTTTTTCCCTCATTTTCATCCCTTCTTCCTAATTTCTAAATAAGAAGGGTAAAGCTAAATTTTAAATTGTGAAGGGTTAAAGTTAACGGCTTATCAAAGAATGTATAAGGGTAAATTTTCTATAGGCTCAAAGGGTACTAGAAGGATAAATTTATATGAGGTGGGGCATTTTAAGCACAAACGAGCCAAAGATGGCCTTCAATCATTTCCTTAAAAGATGGTAACCTTGCCTATTTGTCTTGAGTAGATATACAGTACGTTCTAACACAATAATATGAATTTGATATCATGCAAAGTCACAAGCCAAAATAAAATGTATGAGATTATGCAAAATAATTCGTATTCAAAGAAAACTCCGAGTTTATATATTCACTCATCAATGACGGGAAATTAGCTCTAAAGCTTACTGGGTTTAGTCTCCACTAAGAACCTAAGATTCAACGCTCAAAATAGTTCATCGATTTCTAAGTCTTAGCTTGGTATAAGTGCAAAATTCTAAGCATGAATTTGAGTCATCCACAAATTATCACATTAAGCTTCATCATCCTAGATACAAGTATTCAAAATATGACATCAATATTCTCAAAATTAAATTCACATGCATCATCAACTAAAGTTTGAAAACTATTGCAAAGTAAATCATGTATGATGGTTCCAAAAATTTTTTTTTTTTTTTTTTTTTTTTTTTTCAAAGAAAATCAAAAATAAGTGATGAAAGATAGATAATCATACATACCCCCAAACCTAAAAATGACAATGTCCTCATTGTTTGAAATAAGTAGGCACCCCCAAACACATTGAAAAGTACCTCAACACAAAGATCAAAAAGAGAATATGGGCATCAAATTAGAACATGACCAAAAATAGATTGAAGGTAATGTGGCTACACTAATTTGGAAATTAAAAATAACCTAAACTAAACTAAAACTAATATTCTAGAACTAAACATACGAAAAGAGAAATAAATCCTAAATCCTAAACTAAACCTGTGTCCAACTCCTAAATAAAACACACTGGGTTGCCTCCCAGGAAGCGCTGAGTTTAAGTGTCGACAGCTCGACCTCTTCATTGATCAAGAATCTGGATCACTAAGGTGCATCGCCTCAATCTTAAACTGGGTCATCGGCTCAAACATTGGTTTGAGTCTTTGCCCATTCACTTTGAAAACTTCGATTGTCCCAAGGCTTTGAATTTCAATTGCACCGTGCTCACTAATGGAAACAACCTGAAACGGGCCTTCCCATCTAGATTTCAATTTCCCAGGATGAAGCTTAAGTCGGGAATTGAATAACCAAACTTTTTGGCCAACATGAAACTCCTTCCGAGAAATTAATTGATCGTGCAACTTTTTGTACCTTTCCTTGTACATCTTTGAATTTTCATACGCATCGTAGCGTAACTCTTCTAATTCACTCAACTGTAACCTTCGATTCGACCCTGCTGCTTGCATATCGAAATTAAATCGTTTGATCGCCCAGAATGCCTTATGCTCCAATTCGACAGGAAGATGACATGCCTTCCCGTAGACAATTCTGAAGGGAGACATTCCGATCGGTGTCTTGAATGCGATGCGATAGGCCCACAAAGCATCGGATAGCGGTTTGACCAATCTCTTCTATCCGGTCGCTTAGTCTTTTCTAGAATTCGCTGATTTCCGGTTAGACACTTCCACGACCACTAGTCTGTGGATGGTACGTAGCGACTTTGTGAGTGACGTGCATTACTTCTTCATTAAAGTGGCAAAATGGCTATTGCAAAAATGCGAACCGCCATCATCGATGATTGCTCTTGGGATCCCGAATCGGTTAAACACATGTTCTCTCGAAATTTGACCACAACCTTGTGATCATTTGATCGGGTTGCCTGACTTCAATCCATTTGGAGACATAGTCAATGACCACGAATATATGAATACCCAAAGGATGGTGGAAAAGGACCCATAAAGTCAATCCCCCAAACATCGTAAATTTCAACAATCAGAATTGAATTAAGGGGCATCATATATCGTCGTGAAATATTGCCAAGTCGTTGACACCGCTGGCATTCCTTGCGATTGAGCCGTCACGAAGATTGAGGCCAGTAGAATCCGCTTTGAAGGATTTTCTGTGCGGTCTTCTGTCCTCCGAAATGGCCTCCACAGGCCCCAGCATGGCAAAAATTTAGGGCGCTTAGTTGCTCGTCTTCTGGCACGCATCTCCTAATGATCTGATCCGAGCAGAATTTAAACAAATATGGTTCATCCCAGAAATAGTATTTTATTTGGGAGAAAAGAGATTCTTATCATTCTTACCCCACTCGGGAATTACGCGATGACGGATAATTCACGATGTTAGCAAACCACGGAACTTTTGCACCAGCTACATCAATTGCCATCAAATGTTCATCCGGAAATGTGTCACGGATGGTCTCAGGTATAGATGATTCTTCAGGCAGAATTCTAGACAGATGATCAGCCACAACGTTCTCAACCCCCTTTTTATCTTTAATCTCAAAGTTGAATTCCTGGAGAAGCAGGATCCAACGGATCAGACTTGGTTTCGCTTCCTTCTTTGCTAAAAGATATTTCAAAGCGAGTGGTGCAGAAAAGACCACTATTTTCGATCCAAGCAAATAGGAATGGAATTTGTCGAGCATACACCACTTAATAATTCCTTCTCGGTGGTGGTGTAATTGATTGGGCATCAATTAATGTCTTGCTAGCATAATAAATTACGTGAGGTAATTTATTCACCCTTTGCCCTAAGACACTCCGATCGCATAATCGATGCATCACACATGAGTTCGAATGGTAAAGAATAATCCGTGGTTGGATTATTGGTGCATTTGATAAGAGTTCACGCAATTTTAGGAATGCCTTTATGCAATCCTCATCAAAATCAAAAGGAACATATTTGCCAAAAGTGCACAATGGTTTAGCCACCTTGCTAAAATCCTTAATGAATCTTCTATAAATTCAAAGATGCCCCAAAAATGATCGAATTTGCCGAACACTTTTAGGAGGTGGTAAATTTGCAATTAAGTCGACCTTCACTTATCAACTTCAATTCCTTCGTTGAAACAATATGCCCCAACACAATTCCTTGTTGAACCATAAAATGGCTCTTTTCGGTGAGAACAAGTTTGGAATCTACACAACGTTGCAACACACGTGAAAGATGATTCAAACAAGAATTAAATGTTTTCCAAAACCAGAAGTCGTCCATGAAGACTTCGATGAATTTGTCGATCATGTCCAGAATATGGCCAACATACATCGTTGAAACGTGGCGAGCATTACATAAGCCTAATGGCATCCTTCGATATGCAAAGCGTACCATATGGACACGTGAATGTTGTCTTCTCTTGATCACCGAAAACGGGCACTTGATTGTATCCCGAATAACCATCAAGAAAGCAATAAAACTCTTGCCCATTAACTTCTCAAGAATTTGATCAATGAGCGGAAGGGAAAATGATCTTTCGGTGGTCGTGTTCAATTTTCGATAATCAATGCACACACGCCATCCAAGAGTTTCACGAGTGGGCACCAATTCTCCCTCCGTAGTTTCTTTCTCGTAATTCCGGACTTTTTCTAACGATTTGTCCGGACTAACCCATTCACTATCGGAGATCGGATAGATGATTCCGATCGAGGAGTTTAATGATTTCCTTTAAAACGACTTCTTGCATGTTCGGATTAAGTCGCCTCTGTGGTTCCCTCGATGGTTTACTCTCATCCTCCGGATGTATTTTATGCATACATCCGATGGGTCAATCCTTGAGATCGGCTAAGGTCCATCCGATGGCCTCCTTGTGCTCTTCAAAGACCTTCAACAAATCATTCTCTTGTTCCGATAATGTGGATGAAATTATCCTTTGGAAGTGTTTCTCGAGGTCCCGAAAAAAGCATATTTGAGGGACTTAGGCAATTGTTTCAATTCCACAGTTGGTGGCGCTCAATTGATGGAGTCAAGACATCCTTTACCTCGATGAGGGTAGTGGTTCTACCTTAGTCACAACTTCACATAAGTTATCATCTTGACATGATGAATTTGACTTTTCTCTTGACCGCTTGCTTCCTTTCAAGCCCTTTGTCCTCATAGATGGCTAACAAAGCTTTCAAATTCCTCTTTGGTGAGCATTGATGGTAATGCTTCATCCACCACTTCGTCCATCGATCGATGTAAAACATTCGACCTCATCCTCATTAGGGAAATGGTTCATCGCATGGAATATGTTAAGCGACTTTCATGTTTCCAAAAGAAACGTCCCATGACTCCGTCGACAATTAATGCAAGCGTTGGCGATGGCGAAAGCAGACGTCCAAGAATAATTGGGACTTGATTGATTGATTTCAGGTGGTTCCATGTCTAAGACAACGAAGTCCAGGAAAGACAAACTTGTCTATTCCAACCAAAACATCCTCGATAACACCCTCGGTCTTCTTTTCGATCTATCGCCATTGGAGTGTGACCGTCGTGGGTTTCAATTCACCCAATCCGAAGTTTCGTACATTGAGTATGGGATCGATTAACACTTGCTCCCAAATCCAATAACGCCTTTCCAATTGGTTGCCCACCAATGACACATGGAACAGTTGGGACTCAGTCTTTCGGTTTACGTGGGGTTTCCAATCGCAATATCGAATCGACTTGATTTGTTAGGAACACTTTCTTTGAAAGCGTGAGTCGTGCCTTTCTCTTCCGAGTGCACAAATCTTTGAAAAACTTGGCGTACTCGTCAGAACTTGTTTGATTGTTTCAAGTAATGGAAGATTTATCTTGCTTGAATGTTTCAAAATTTCTTCCATTTTGTCGGTCCTTTCCCATTCTAGATGGAGGAGTTAGGCATTGAGGAATGGTGCCTTTGGGACATAAGGTGCGATTCCATTTAGATTCTTTTCACGTCCTTGTTGGACGGTTGAAGGAAACTCTTCCTCTATTACTTTTCTTTTCCTTTCTCTCTTCCTTGCTCTTGCACTTTTCTTATCTCGGCTCTTTGTCTCTTTCTTTCTTTTCCTTTTCCTTTCTCTTTCTTTTCTCGATTCTTTTCCTCATCGCTTCTCTTTCTTCATCGCTTCTGAGCATTTCCACTTGATTATCAACCTCTCGTCCACTTCTCAAAGATCGTAATGTTTTCAACCGCTGACTATTCGATGGTCCCGCTCAGATGGTGCTTGGCCTCGAGGATTATGGGTTGGTGGGGAGCCTACCTTCCTCTCGCTGACTCAGTAGATTGGCCAATTGACTGACTTGGTCCATTATCATCTGAAAAGATTGCATGCTTCGCATAAGCTTTTCTTCCAGATCAGAATCTTTCGAAGTACTGGCATGAGATTGATTAAGATTCTGATTGAAATTGATTTTTCAGAGTCGAATTTGGATGATAATCTGAGCATTCATTGGAAATTGGAATCATTGGAAATTAGAATTCTGGAAATTGCATTGTGGACGAAAATTTTGTTGAAAATTTGGTTGAAAAGGTTGTTGTCCACCCATTGTGTTGGCTCTATGTTCTTTGGTTTACTGGCGGTTTAGTTCGATTCACCCCATCCTAAGTTGGGGTGATTTTTCCATTCGGATTGTAGGTATTGAGTACATGTTTCTACCGCCACGGATAAGATTGAGTCACATTTACCGCTTCTTGAGGATTAGGTTCATCGGGGAAGAATGACAAGGTAGTAGGGCACTCATTAGCCATATGACTGGTGGTCACAAATTGAACACCTTTGTGGGGTGACAGGAGCTTTAGCTTGCTTGGTAGCAGGTAACAACATGTTCATCTGTTTGCACAGCATGGCAAACTTTGTTGAGAGATCTGAGGCATTATTGTTCCCATCGTACAATCCGTCTTTTGTCAACACATGAGATTTCGGTGGCAGGTTCAGGTTGGTTAAGGTGTCTCACTTTGTATCGAAGTTTGATATAACTTTTCAAACAATGCCCACAATTCGTCGACTTCTTCGTGGCACAAGATCCACCACAAGATGCATCAACCATGCGTCTCTCTTGAGAATCACCCATTGTAAAAACTTTGGACTTGTTGCCACCTTGGAACTTGATGATTTGGGCAACTTCGATCAATTCCTTAAACGCTCCCAACATTCATGGAATGTTTCGAGGTTGTTGGGAAAAGAACTGGATCTTCGACGCAATTCAATGGCCTTAGTCATGGGAAAATATTTTTAAGGCTGGCGATGCTACCAACTCGAATAGATTGTGGTTCTAAGGAGTGGAACCGGGTTTTTGCCTTATCTCTGAAGGAGATCGGAAACGGTCGGAGCTTCGCTATCTCATCAGTGACACTCTGGACACTGCACATCTTCCATAGCCCAGTGGATTCATTTAAGTGTACGTGCGGATTTTCATTTGCTAACCCATGGAAAATTGGTAGCATTTGAATCATTGCTGATTTGAATTCATAGTGGTTCCTGGAATGGGAGCATGCATAATACATTCTGATCCTCGTAAAACCGGGATCGTTATAATACTCCGTGTTCAGGGCCTCATCAAAATTATTGTTCCTATTATTTCCATTATTGACATTCCCATTGTTGTTATTCTCTCTCTTGCCTTTGGTGCGCCATGGTCTCGGTTTGTTGATATTGATTCCTGGACTCTTCGATTCTCTCACAAGCTCTTCGATCTCAAGATTAAATAGAGATGTGGGTGATGAGAACGAGTAAAGCTCATACACCAACACTCACAAGGTTGAAGAATCCACAACAAACCCACAAAATTCTGCTTCAAACGATTTAAACAAAATTGATAAACAGTAGCCAATATCAGCAGGAAAGATTTCTTTTTTTTTTTTTTTTTTTTTTTTTTTTTTTTTTTAATTAAAATTCAAATTTAAATTAATTTTTTTTTTATTCAAATTAAAATTAAAATTAAAATTTAAATTAATTAATTAATTAATTAAATTTTTTTTTTTTTTTTAAATTCAAATTAAAATTAAAATTCAATTTAAATTAAAAATTTTTTTTTTTTTTTTTAAATTCAAATTAAAATTAAAATTGAATTTAAATTAATTAAATTTTTCTTTTTTTTTTTTTTTTTTTTTTTTTTTTTTTTTTTTAAATTTGAAATAAAATTTTAAATTTTTTTTATAATTTTAATTTTTTTTTTTTTTTTTTATTAAATTCGAAAATTAAAAATTAAAATTGAAAACCCAATAAAATCTTTCCTAAAAGAGAAAATAAGGAGAAGAATGAAAGATTCCTAAAATCCTAAAACATATGTCCCACAAAAGTTAATGACTAAATTTAGAAAATCCTAAAAATATCTAAAAGAGGAAAATAAGGAAAATGAGTCCTACCTAACCTAAGATAAGAACTCCTAAAAATCTCTACTTCCTAAATTTCCTAAGGAAGGTATCCTAAAAATTTAAACTTACTAAAAAGTCTCCACTAAATCTTATCAAAGAAAGAAAAATAAGGGAAATAAATTATAATAATAATTATTTTTTTATTTTATTTTTTTAAACACTCAAACAGAAAAATCCCTATCCGAATTAATCATAATTTCACCGATTTCGCCGGCAGCGGCGCCAAAAACTTGATCGATTTAGAATGTAACCCTCAAGTGCACAAGATCTATTGCGATGGCAAGAAAGGTGTCGAACCCACAGAAACGTGAATTTTAATTAATTCTTTTAGAGATTTTAAAACGCCCCTAAGGAAGTACCAAAGGGATTCAATTTTACCAAAACTTAACGACTTTTCCTAAATGCGTAAAAATAAATTAATCTAAACAATTAATTATCGATAAATCTACTAACAATATTAAAATGAGATCAAGGAATATGCTACCCTATTCGCACTTTTCTATCATTAAAACCTACGCTTCATTAAATCATCATTCACACCATCATTCATCTAGAAAATGACTTGAAATAAAATATGATCATCAATCAAGATACCCTATCTAAAAACAATGACTCACTAACATTGCGGTATGAGTCATGTAAAAAGCATAAGCGTATCTCATGATATTTAGATCACGACAATCAAGACATAATCGCTCTACACCTAGATCACTGCGGGTCCAGATCTAGCGATTACGGCTGATACTGTAATCAACGGTCATAACAAAGCATTTAAAATATTTTCAATCACACAAACTTTGAGCAAAACGATTCCATGATAACAATAATAGACTGTGGTATTAATCATAAACATAGGTACTTATCTGGGGATCGCATCTTCCCCGATCTACTGATTTAGCCGCTCATCTTTGGTGTTTGATCTCCTTTTTCTTTCAAAGTCATCCCTCTCTTACTTCTTCCAAACGACATTTGCAATTGTTTCTCCCAAATACCATCTATGAATTTCTCAGAGAAAATAATGCAAATCTAGTACAATCTACCTGAAAATACCCTAGAAGAAGGAGAGAAGAAGACTTGAAAAGATGAAGAAAATATTCCCCCAAAGTGAAGAGCCCTAAAAACTAAAAAGAAAGAATGAATAATATTCTAATTGCAAAAAATAATAATCCTAAGAAACTCGTGGCTTCCCTTTTTATAATAGCCTAACCCTAATACCTCTCTCGATTGGCATCTAAGAGTAATTTTCGTGAATTCCCGCCTAGCTTTGCATCAGATACTGCCTCGGTATTTTGCTCATAATTTTCTGTACCGAACTCGGATTGAGGTGATTCTTGAAGCGTTGGAAAGCTGACGACGAGCTCTACAACTTTTATGTTTTAGCAATTTCCTGAATCTGACGTCTTGAAGGTCCAAATTGAGCTGCAAGTCGCACTAAGTTCTCAATGACCCAAAATAGCAGTGTTTTGACATTATTTTCGGGATTCTTGGGCTGTTTTAGAAACTTGGACTGTATTTACCTGAAACACTTCAAATCTAGCAAATCTCATCAGATAGCCTTCATCGGACGGCTAAATATAGGTATTTAGGGGTGAAATATCATCATATTTCACTACTCATCAGTACGCCAGGGTCTTGGTGAGAGCCATCGCTTGGGAGTCCATTCCCAGAGCGTGTAAGATCTGCCTCAACGGCAAGGAACTCGCTATCTTCGTAGAAGTGGAGCTCGTGGAGAGGGTGCTTGAGCTGTCGACGCATCAAGATCCCATGAGACTGTGGATTTCAACGTACATACTCGCTGCTCCATAGAAGAACTCTCACGGTGGTCTACCCAAATTCGAACAGGGAACTGTGGCCCTTGAGGCACGGATTCCTCATGGCTGGCTCGACCTCGGGGTGCCGGGATACTGGCCCATCCCGTGACGATCTCGGCCTCTGCCTGCTCGTGGGCTCTCCGGGAGGCGAAGAAGTTGGCGGCTCTGATTGTATTGTGGGTGCTCTGGCCGTGCCGACGTTCTTGCCCTTCGTCGGTGGACCGACTTGTCGACATAGAGCTGGGGAGTATTCAGAGGAGGAGTTTGAAGGGGAGCTGATCCCAGAGTATCCTACGCCTAGAAGGCTATCGAAGGAGTTCCGGTCGTAGGGGGAGCTCTCGATTAGACCGATTAACCCAATACCGTATTCTGGGGGCTTGAGTACGACGCCGTTCACGACTATCGAGGGCCTGCGTCTGGACTACGGTGACCGTCCGCCGTCAATGGTTCCTACGGTCTCGATCTTCTCATTTTGGGCCATCGACAATGTACACCTGCAAAGTACAGGGGTTGGTGAGGACGGGGAGTTCCCTATGCATCGGTACGAGGTCTGGTGACGTACCTGGGATCCGATGGCGATGGAAGCTTCAATCCTTGTCGGAGGTGTCGGAGGAGGCAAATCGGATGCTATATCTAAAACCTTTAGGGTTTACCGTAGAAGAAGACGTCATTTTAAAGCAAGGGGGCGAGGGAGATTGCGTGGGAATGGGACACGTGGACAGGAGCCTTCTAGAAGCTGTACGCTGATTGGGGGAGATGTTGACTTTGGGGGCTCGACTTGGGGAGGTCACGTGAGGGAAGTGTGCGGTGAACCGGGCTTAAAGAACTTCATAGCGGGTCTAGGTTTGAGTGGTGGCCAGCTGGCGGGCTTTACAGAGTGGACCGGTGTCGATGCTGATCTTGCAGATCCACGGGGCTACTTTACTATCCGGATAGGAGGCGCATCAGGGGCAACGACCCGGGTCGTGGATACTCGGGTTAGGGTGGGTAGTTCTCTTTGGGACCCGTCGGGCGCTCAGCCTATCCTTATGTTGACGCAGAGTCATATTCAGCAGCAAAGGGAGAGTTGGGAACTTGGGGGGGAGGAAGGGAGCCTGGGAATAGACAGAGGGGAGAAGGATGGGAGAGATGATTACGATTATCAGATGCGATCTCCTCTCGCGACGACAAATGTGACTCAGTCATGCCAGTTGGTCGATGGCTCTGCTCCGAGCTACAGCTCAACGCATGATACTGATGCGGTGGCGACCATTTCATGCTCTGAGAGGCGGCTTGAGGTGGCGTTATCGGATGAATTGGAGGATAAAAGTGGTACGGGGAAGGAGGAGATCGTCGAATCTGCTATGAGGAATGAAATGTCTGTCGCAAGAGGGGATGGGGGTACCGGAGAGATGGATCTGACGGAAGATATCGATCGGTTGATTTGTGTGGGAAGGGATCTTGGGATGTCTTTCAAGGGGCCCGATAATGAGCTTCGGGACGTGTTCCGGTCTATATTGGTGGCTCGCACAAAAACTAGGAGGCGAAATCGAGGGGGGAACGGGAGCTCGCGAGATTGCAGTGGGGAATAGCGACTGGGAAGGGAGGGGGGGGAATCCTAACTTCCTTCTGCTACTTCTGAGAGGGCCTAAGCTGGTGGTTATGAAGATGATGTCGTGGAATGTTAGGGGGATCTGTGGGGAAGGAAAAAGGGTCGGGGTGAAGCGAATCATTGCCACAATAAAACCGATCCTGGTTACCTTGCAGGAGACCAAATGGGGCAATTGCGATAGCAGGAAAGTGGCGTCGATTCTGGGGGGCAAGTACTGGGGATGGATAGGGGTTGATTCGGAGGGAGCTGCAGGGGGTATACTCGTCGCTTGGGATACTCGCCATTTTGATAAAGTGGACGAAGAAGTGGGAATTTTCTCTGCTGCGGTGGTCCTTCGTCACAAAGCATCCAGAAATGAATGGATGTTTGCGGGTGTGTATGGGCTGTCTTCTAATCGGGATCGTCCTGACTTCTGGTTTGAATTGGCCGCTCTTGCAGGCAGATGGGACCGCCCCTTTTGCATGGGGGGCAATTTTAACACCATAAGGTGGGGGTGGGAGAAGCAGGGAGGGCCTCCGAACGCGGTGGTCATGAGGGACTACAACGCCTTTTTTGCCGATTGGGGGCTGGTTGATGTGCCACTTGCTGGGGCGAGGTTCACGTGGTCAAATCTGCAGGATGTTCCGTCCATGAGCAGGCTCGATAGATTTGTCTGCAATATGGAGTGGCTTGAACTTTACTCGGGTGCAAGATTGGAATGTATGGCTAGAGCTGTCTCTGATCATCGGCCTCTGGTGCTTATGTGAGATTCTCGGTATAAGTGGCCTTTGCCATTTCGGTTTGAGAATGTGGTTGCTGGAGGAGAATTTTCGAACTAAGGTGGCGGAGTGGTGGAGTGAAGTGGCGGTCTCAGGCACGGCTGCTTTTCGATTCATATCCAAACTGCAGCGCGTTAAAGAGAAGATCAGAATTTGGAATAAGGAAGAATATGGGGTGGTCCAAGTGAAGAAAGAGACCTTGTTAACAAAGCTTAATGATATAGACAATTTGGAGGAATCGAGAAGTCTTACGGCGGAAGAACGCCATGAGAGGTATTTACTGAAAATGGAACTTAACAATGTTTGTCTGGCAGAGGAGGTGTGCTGGAAACAGAAGTCTAAGGTCAAATGGCTCCGGGAAGGGAATGCTGATACCAAGTTCTTCCATGCAATTGCCAATGCGAGGAGCAAGGTGAATTTTTTGGGACGAATTGTGGTTGATGGAGTAGCTTACTCTGACGAGGAGGAGATTAGAGAGAACATTGTGGGCTTCTACAAGGAGCTGTATTCGGACAATGGACTTATGCAACCTGATTTGGACGGGATTCCCTTCCAAACCATTGCTGCCGAGGAGCAGGTGGCTCTGGAAAGGCCCTTTCAGGAGGAGGAGGTCTGGGGGGTTATTAAATATGGGGCAAAGAACAAAGCCCCAGGCCCTGATGGATACACTATGGAGTTTTTCAGGTGTTTTTGGCAGAGTATTAAGGAGGATCTGATGGAGGTGTTGAAGGAGTTCCACACATTTGGTATTATAGGGCGCAATCTTAACTCCACGTTCATCACCCTTATCCCTAAATTCGAGGGGGCTAAGGATATTGCGGACTTTCGACCGATAAGCCTCACCAACTGTCTTTATAAAATCATTGCCAAGGTCTTGGCGAATCGTCTTAAGCCTGTCTTGGGTACCATCATCTCGGCCACACAAGGAGCTGTTGTGGCTGGTCGTCAGTTACTTGATCAGGTGGTTGTGGCTCAGGAGACCATCCATGCGACCCTTTCTCACCGCAGACCGGCTGCCCTTTGGAAGGTGGACATGGAAAAGGCATACGATCAGGTCAGCTGGGATTGCCTCAATTATATGATGCGCAGGTTCGGGTTTGGGGAGAGCTGGAGAAAGTGGATGAGGGGTTGTTATTCCTCGGCCTGGTTTTCGATCCTTATTAATGGTACACCTGCCGGGTATTTTAAGAGTTCACGGGGCCTTCGTCAAGGGGATCCGCTATCGCCGTTCCTTTTTAACATGGTGGGAGAGGCCCTCTCGGGGCTGATCAATACAGCCAGGTTAACTGACCTCATAAAGGGCATCAGGGTGGGAACGCAAGGTCGAATTATGACGCATCTTCAGTATGCAGATGATACCATAATTTTTGGATAGGCCGATGTCCAGGAATTTAAGTCTCTAACGGATGTGCTTACCATTTACAAAGCGGTATAAGGTCAGTGAATCAATTTCTCTAAATCTGCGATATCGGGCATTGGCATTAAGGACGAGCTCTTAGCAGATTTGGCTCGGTCGGTGAATTGTGTTGCTAGTTCTCTCCCTATTCGGTATCTTGGCCTGCCCCTTGGTCTGAGATATCCCAGTGCTAGAGCGTGGGAACCAGTGGTACAGTGGTTCGAGCAAAGATTGTCTACGTGGAAAGGAAAGCTGCTCAGTAGTGGAGGGCATCTTGTTCTGCTGAAATCGGTTTTGTCATCAATGCCCATCTTCTACATGTCTCTCTTTAAATGCCCCATGAAAATCATCAGGCGCCTTGAACAAATCCAAAGACACTTTCTTTGGGAGGGCTTGGGGACGAATCAAAGAAGGTACCATCTAGTCAATTGGGATACCGTTGTCTTGCCAGTTCGATTCGGCGGCTTGGGTATTCGGAGTTTGAAGGAGACTAATATCGCGATGCTTGGCAAGTGGTTCTGGCGGGTGGGGAGGGAAGAGGAAGCGAACAGTTTATGGCGCGTTGTGTTGAGAGAAAAGTATGGCAATGCGATCGGTAATTGGGGTATCTTGGCTTCTTCTCACAGAGGCAGCTCGGCTTGGTGGAAGGCTTTGTGCAGTACCTGGAAATACTTCCCTAGAGGTTTGAGCTACAGTTGGGGCTGTGGCACCCGGATTCATTTTTGGGAGGATAGTTGGGTGGAACGCAAACCCCTAAAATATTCGTTCCCGGATATCTTGTCCTTCTCGGTGAGTCCCCATGGCATGATCGATGAGTTTGTTTCGGAGAATGAGGGGGGGAGATTGTGGACGATTTCCACTAGAAGGCTGCTGAGGGATGATGAGGTGACATCTTTCTCCAACCTGCTGATGCTGGTTTATGGATCCCAGCGCAACATGGCTGGTCGCGATCAGCGAAGGTGGTACCCAAATAAAGAGGGCTTGTTCTCGGTTAAGTCCTACTACAAGCTTCTATCTACTAGACCCTTGATCGGGTGTGCAGGGGCCGGGCTGTGGAAGGCACCAATCCCGGCTAAAATTAAGTTCTTTACGTGGACCATGTTCAAAGACCGAATTCTTACCCTCGACCAACTCATTTGTCGGAGGAGAGATTTACAAATATGTTGCGTTATGTGTCACAAAGAGGAGGAGTCAGCTGCTCATCTTATGCTGCATTGTACGGTGGCCCATGAAATATGGGGCCTTATTGTTAAATCCTTTGGTATGGAGTGGATCAAGCCGGCGACCCCCCTTTCTCATTTCCTGATGTGGGAGTCTGGCCTCGTCGATGGGAGTAGGTCTGTTTACTGGAAGGTCGCGCCTTATGCTGTGTTTTAGTCCCTGTGGAGGGAAAGAAATCGCAGAATTTTCGAACAAAAATGCCAACCGGTAGGGATGATCATGAAGCAAGTTCGTGATCTGATGTGGTGCTGGGTTGCTAAAGGGGAGGGGGATGTTTTCACGTGGGATCCGAGTTAAGTTCGGCAAGGGGGGGGGTGTTTTGTACTTTGCCATTGCGGTATTTTTTGGTCGTGTCCTCTTGTATTGCGTTTCATCAGCAATTTGCTGCTATTAATATAAATTGCTTATTACCGATAAAAAAATAATAATCTGGTTCACCCTTTCTGTTTGACCATCAGTCTGCGGGTGAAAAGTGGAACTAAAGTCCAGTCTTGTGCCCATTCCTTCTTGAAATCGTTGCCAACACTTTGGTGTGTACATCGGATCTCTATCTGAAACGATGCTAGCTAGGATGCCGTGTAGTCTGACAATTTCCTTAAGGTATAACTCCGCTAGCTGACTGGTTGTATACCTCGTGCTGTATGGTAGAGAATGTGCAGATTTGGTTAAGCGATCAACTATGACCCAAATCGCATTGTGCCCTTTCACAGTTCTAGGTAATTCGAGTATAAAATCCATAGATATAGCCTCCCATTTTCATTCTGATATCGGTAAGGGCTGTAGCAAACCCGAGGGGTTCCGATGGTGAACCTTCACCGTGCTGGCACACCAAGCATGTCGCTACGTATTCTGCTATATCTTTCTTCAAGCCTCTCCACCAGAAGCTCTTCTTCAGATCTTGGTACATCTTCATACACCTAAGATGGATGGCGTATCTTGATTTGTGAGCCTCTCCGAGAATCGTGTGTCGAAGTTTGGTATTGGTCGGTACGCAAATTCGTCCCCTGAAAAGTAGTGAGCCGTCCTCCCTGATGGAGAAATCTGGCTTAACACCATCATTCACACTCTGTCTAATTGCTATAAGTTTATCATCGGTCATTTGAAGTGCTCGGATGTCATCGAAGATTGTCGGTCGAATAATGATATTAGCCATCAAGGCTCCTGAATCTTTCACCTCAAACATTGTGTCATATGAGGATATATCTTCGAATAGTCACTATCTGTGTGTTCTCGTGATGAGGTTTGATAAGTGAGCCGACGACTTTCGACTCAGTGCATCTGCCACTACATTAGCTTTCCCCGGTTGGTACTGAATGATACAATTATAATCCTTGAGAAATTCTATCCGCCTTCTTTGTCTCATATTCAAATCCCTGTGAGTGAAGAGATACTTCAGGCTCTTATGATCGGTGAGGATTTCGATCGTTTCTCCGTAAAGATAGTGTCTCCAAATTTTCAAACCAAATATTACTGCTGCAAGCTCTAAGTCATGAGTCGGGTAGTTCTTCTCATGGTCCTTGAGCTATCGAGAACCATACGCGATAACCTTGTCGTGTTGATTCAATACACAACCCAAGCTATTGTGTGACGCATCACTGAATACTACAAACCCTCCACTACCTGGCGGTATGGTGAGAACTGATGCGGAGGTCAACTTGTTCTTAAGTTCTTGGAAACTCTTTTCGCACGCATCGGTCCATTGAAACTTTGTGGTCTTTCTTGTTAGCTGAGTTAGAGGTCTTGCAATTTTGGAGAAACCTTCAACAAATCTTCTATAATACCTGCAAGGCCCAAAAAACTTCGGACTTCGGTTTCCGTCTTTGGTTGTTCCTATTTTATAATGACTTCAATTTTAGTTGGGTTGATTTTTATGCCTTCTTCAGATATAACATGCCCCAAGAAACTAACTTCTTCCAGCAAAAATTCGCACTTGCTTAGCTTTGCATAAAGCCGATGATCACAAAGTGTCTAAAGGGCGACACGTAAGTGCTGTTCGTGATCCTCTCTCGACTTCGAGTAGATAAGGATGCCATCAACGAAGGCAACTACACACTGGTCTTGATGCGGTTTGAGCACTTTGTTCATTAAGTCCTTGAATGATGTTGGTGCATTTGTCAAACCAAATGGCATCACTAAAAACTCATAATGACCATATGTAGTGCGAAAGGCAGTCTTCGGAATATCTTCTGCCTTGACTCTCAGCTGGTAGTATCCTGATCTCAGATCTATCTTCGAGAAGAACTTAGCGCCTTGGAGCTGATCGAAAAGGTCATCTATTCGGAGAAGTGGATAACGGTTCTTGATCGTCAATTTATTCAACTGACGATAATCGATGCACAATCTCATTGAACCGTCTTTCTTCTTGACGAACAAAACGGGTGCTCCCCATGGAGAAACACTCGGTCTAATAAAACCCTTGTCTAAGAGTTCTTGTAACTGCTCTTTGAGTTCTTTCAGCTCAGCCGAAGTCATGCGATATGGAGCTTTTGATACCGGTTCTGTGCCTGGAGCTAGATCAATTGCAAACTCAACTTCCCTGTCTGGTGGCAAACCTGGCAATTCCTCAGGAAACACATCAGAAAACTCGCATGCGATGGGAATATCAGTAATGGTGGCCTTCTCTTCCCATTGATTTTGTACGAATGCGAGATAACCATAGCATCCATTGTTCATTTACCGTTCAGCTTGAATAGCGGATATAAAAGGTACAATTTTCGGCTTAGTGCCATAAAACCTGAATGGTTTACCCTTCTTAGGGCGAAAAGTGATAGTCTTTCTAAGGCAATCGACATTTGCATGATGGGTAGATAACCAGTCCATGCCAAGGATTACGTCAAACCCTTATATATCCAGGATAACTAGGTCGGCTGATGTTTCGTGGTCTTCAATCAGAACGATTACCGATTGGCAAATAGTGTCTGTGACTACTGAGTTCCCTGTAGGGACCGATACTAATAAGATGAAGTTCAAGGATTCAGGAGTGATACTCAATTCAGCCGTGAATTGAGGAGTCACAAAGGAGTGCATAGACCCAGGGTCTATCAATACGCGTGCCTTATGTTGATAGATATCACAACTTTGGTACATGTGTCAGGTACCTAAGTTTCATGCAAATAATTTAGTTGTGTAATTAGTTATATTCATATAAAGGTGTCATGGTATTTATGTAATATTATAATTGAAATTAAATGTCAAGGATATTTGTCAATTGAAATTAATGTGATAATTTGATAATGTAATTATACCTTGGATTACATCGTTGGTTGCTTGGGCATCATGTGCTGAGACGGCATAGACGCGACCCTAAACTGTAGGTTGGGACGACCTCTGAGCATGGGTCAAAATATCGGGTATCGGATACGTATCGTCCGAGCTCAAAACCGATACGTATCGGAATAGTAAAATATCGGACGATACATTGAATGTATCGTCCGGGCATATGCATACAAAATGGCGATACGGTACATTGAATGTACCGTATCGTCCCAGTCCAAAACCGATACGTATCGTCCAATACATATCGATATCAGACGAAATTTTGACCCATGCCTCTGAGTAGATGCCGATGTCGTCTTCTTTTTCTTCGGTTCAGGACAATCCTTTATCATATGCCACATCTGGCCACAATTGAAGCACGAACCTGTGCTCCATCTACAATCTTCCAACTTATGTCGTCTTCCGCATCGTGGGCAAGACTCAGTCGGTGCTGACGATGTAGTACGCGTAGTCCGTTGTGCTATCGATGCATCAGAGGTAGACAATAGTGCAGTACGGATGGACTGCGTAGGTGCAGATATAGCTGGTTTTGAATAGGCAGTTTGGGCAGGTCAAAAAGGTGCTGAAGTTGAGAATTTTACCCTCTTGTTTGCTGGATTGTCGGCATAAGACTGTGTCCGATATACTCTATTGTCATTCTGCTGCTCTCTTCTCTTGTACATTTTCTCTGTGTCTCGTTCAGCAATTAAGGCTTTCTCCATTACCGCGGCATAAGTTGTCAACTGAAACAATGAAATCCTCCTCTCTTGGAACGCCAAGATCAAGAGCCTCGGGTTTGAGCCGCAACAAATTTCCAGCGCAAGAAGAAACGAAAAGGAAATCAGAACCAAGCGTAAAAGATCAGATTCAGCGTGTTGAGCAATGCACAGTCAGTCGATTGACCCTTGGTATTCAATCGATTGACTGTCCTGTGAGGAATTAATTTTGACGATATATATGTATGTCAACCGATTGAATACTATATGTCAATCGATTGACTGAGGAGCTAATTCTGACGATATACATGTACGTCAATCGATTGACTGCGTTAGTATTCGAATTTGAATTTTGAAGGGCATACTTGTCTTTGTTTATTTTTGCTTTAGGGTTTTATTTTTCTTTTGTGGGGCCTCCTATATAAGGTCTCTAAATAAACATTGTAAGGATGATTGATTATGAATGAAAGCTATTGCTTGTGTGCTTGAGATAAGCCATTGTTGAAGAGTGATTCTTCTGCGCTTCCCGAGAAGGGTTTGGTGTGAAGCCAAGGGTGTGAAGCCCAAAGTCTATCTTCTATGTATTTCTTCAATTTTTATTTTCTTTCTCTGCTTTATTTTGATCCCATAACTATAAATCCAACTGTTATCTTTTTCCAAAATCCCCAAAACCATAAACCTAGCCTCCATCAGAGCCATTGATTCAAACCCATCTCGTAAACCTTAAATCCAGCCATCCAACTAGAATCAGAACCCCTTAAAGGACCCGTGATTGCATCATTGACCCACAAGCGGCGCCCTAATCTGGAAAAACTAGAGTTCTACCTCTAGACCGATCTACACCGCGAATCTAATGGATCTAGCGCACTGACCAGACCCTACTCGAATCTAGCGCGATCTCCCAATGGAAAACTACAAAACCCTAAGGTATCCGCATTAATCTCATGGTTTATTGTTTAATTAATTTAGTTTAATTTCGGCAATTAATTAAATCATAGCATTCACGTAGCTTAGGGTCCTTGTCCCGCATCAAGCCTCCTATTCACATAAGACCTCGCGCGAGCGAGTCTGAGAGCCTCAAAGGCTACATATAGCATCAGAAGGCCTCTCGCGCGAGCGAGCTTTGAAGCTCAGGTGCGCGAGTTACAGAACTCTGCGATTTCTAGGTTTTTAGAAACCCATTTTCATCGCGATTTCTCACCATTTTTCACCCTCCACACACATAAACTAACATTCATTCTACAAATTTAACCAATTAATATTAATATGATTGTACCTTTCACTGTTCGATTTCACGGTTTATGGAATGTTTCCCTAAAAGGGTTTCAGAACAAAGCTTTCAGATTTTCACGGCGATTTCACCACGATCGTTCTCACGAGCTCACAGTGACTTCATCTACTCTCACGTGTCGATCTAAGTGTTGAAGACACATCTAAGGATCGGTTCACACTCGTTCCAAGCTCAAGGGTTTCAAAACAAAAAGGGATTTCTAAGGAAAGGGGGTTCACAATGGCAGAGCTTACGACGATCACACAAAACCAATCTCACGAAGGGTTTCCGCGGAAGAAGCTCTCGTTCTCTTTTTCTTTCTCACGTTTGCAAACGGGAATGGCTTCTCAAAGAAGCCTTCCCTCTCTTTTATAATAACAAACCCAAAATAAATATCTACTTACCTAGGGTGTTGAGCGGCATACCGCAAGTTGATGCACGACTTTCACACTAAAGGTCCAATCACACTCTAAACCATAATCCGATTCACACCATTTATTCAAATATCAATCAAAAGCCTATGGCGACATCGGTTGCCGTACCGGACACGTACACAGGGTCGGTGTAATTCGGGTTCAAATTTTCGGGTCATTACAGTAGTGGAATTGGTTCATGATTTGGAGGAGTTGTAGGTCCTAGTGGATGTCTTTGTAGATTGGGTATCCGAGCTCTAAATGACTGGATTCATCGTTGGGTGAATGTTGAATACGGTGGTGGGTTCGGTGTATAGATTAAGGCTTATATTTAATCCCTTTTGACGCTCTCAGTGTATCCAATACGTTCTAAAAGTGATAGATTAAGGCTTATATTTATCATTCAATATTGTTAACTTAGATTAGTAAAGTCAAAACATCCCACGGATCACATTGCACAAACTCATTGATACATGGATTTGTTGATACTGAAAAGTACCTTGATCTATTACTATTAAAAAAAATAATGATTCTAAATTCCATAAGTGTTTCTGTTCATCCCACACATTCCACCTCCAATTTTCTTCTGTTTATTCTTGTAAAAATGTCAAACTATGATTAAAGAAATCATATATGACTTTCATAATTGTACAGTTCTTTTAGGCCATATGTCAATTAATTGGGGTGCGCTTTTTATTAAGAGCCATTATACCTAAAGATGAAAGCAAAAAAAGGAACCCAAGTAATATATATCCATCAACTAAAAGGAAGCACCAAGGTAGCACAATTCACTCAATTTCAAAATTGAAAACGAGATAGAAAATTTAAAAATACCAAGTAATATATATTCCTAAAATTTAAAGGAACGAAATAAAAGACGCACAATTAGCACAAGGAACAAATTTTATTTTGCTCAAGCCAGAATCTATTAAAATCAAATTTAATGAGATGATATCATATGGGCTAATAACCAATTTTAAAAATTAGAAATCCCTTTAACTAAAACCCAAAACCTCAGACACAATTTTTTTAAAATAAAAAAAACCAACAACAACGATATAATATAGAAGAACTAGGGTTCATAAAACCTATAGATTACACATCGAGCTGGTTTCAAATTACCAATACACCCAAAACACAAAACCCAACAAAATCAATAAACAACACTTGAGAGTGAAATTTCACATAAACAGAAATATAGAGATGAGAAAACTATTACCTCATATTGCTTCTTTCACGGGTTAGAGAGAGAGAGAGAGAGTATTAGCAGATGGCATTAGCTGCAGGTGCACTGATTTTTTAGAGAGCGACTACTTGCACATTTCCCATTGTGCAACCAATGTTTTGGCTTGCCCCGACTCGAACCGACCCATTTGATCAATATTGCCAAGGGTGCCTATATTTACAACCAATTTTTTTTCCTTCTCAACCCAAGTTTAACCTGCATAAATGGTGGACTGCTTTGAAACATACCATGAAGAAGGTTTTTTGTCTCTATCTTTGATAGCATATATCTTGAAATCATGAAACTATGATCATGATTGCACATGGCACACATCCCAAAAAATGATCATGATCGTGGCACATATCAAATGGATTGGATCACTTTTCGAGGTGTGTGCCACGTATCTGATTGTGTGGCGATAGAACCAGGACCACAAAATCAAAGATCGGAAAAAAATATCTTCATCATTTGATTCAAAATATAGACTATTTAAACATATGAGACTGTTGAGAAGGAAGAACCTATAGAAAACCAAATGACAAGAATTTAACGTGGTTCGGTGTTAACCTACGTCCACTAGCACAATATTTAGTTGCCACTTGATTTTCACTATCTTTCTCAACTTGTTACAAGATACATCGCAAAGCTTTCTTATAGAGCAAAACAAATCAAGTCGGTACATATTTTTAGCAATACAGTTTGGAGAGATTATTCATCTCTTCTCTTATTTGCTTGGACCAAGAAGAATGCTGCTAAGTGGCACTTGAGAATATTTTCTTGAGAGAAACAAGTTGAAGAGTTGTATATGGAGAGATAAATTGTTGAGATTGTAGACACCTTGTTTTTGCCCCTTCGGAGTATACAAAAGTGTTCGGTCAACCATTGACCTTGCTCTCAATTTCTGGAAAAGCCAACCTTCTCCAAAAATCCCTAAACCCATCTTCGGGGATTATACGTTGGAGTCCCAACGTATAATTGATTATACGCTGGACTCTCTACGTATAATTGGACCTGACCCGACTCTGGCCTTCTTCCCGATTATACGCTGAAATATCAACGTATAATTGGCCCGTTTTGGACCAGGATTTTACTGTTCACGAACCGAACTCTCCCGGATTATACGCTGGACTATTGACGTATAATTCATTATACATTGGAACCCCAACGTATAATCAGTCCACTTTGGACTAGGTTTCTCTTCCCCAAAACCCCTCAAATTCCTGATTATATGCTATACCTACAACATATAATTGAGGAAAGTCCTACCCGGACTCTTCTTCTCCAGACTGATCAAGTCACCAACTAGTCACTTGACCGATTCCAACCGGTGGCCGCCCGGATTATACGCTATAACCATAGCGTATAATTCATTATACACTGGACTCCCAGCATATAATTCGGATTATACGTCAAACTTTCAGCGTATAATGTCGGATTATACGCTGGACTCCCACCATATAATTGACCGTATACTATAAATAGGCCCCTGCCCCTCCCATTCTGAACACAAATTTTTGCTTATTCTCTTTGGAAAACTTGATGTTAGCTCTAAGATTTCGAAATAGAGTAGGATGATTGGTCCTGTTCCCGAGTACCCTCCCATTGGTAGAATGGTCAACCCCAACTACTACTCTACGAGATTTCTAGAAGAGAGTCGCAGTTCTAAACCCAAACATTTCGAGTGCAACTCTACTATATTCGGAATCTCAGAGCTAACCTCGAGTTCTCCAAAGAGAATAAGCAAAAAATTCGTGTTCAGAATGGGAGGGATAGGGCCTATTTATAGTATACACTGGGAGTCCAGTGTATAATCTGGCATTATACGCTGGAAGTCCGACGTATAATCCAAATTATATGTTGGACTCCCAACATATAATGAATTATACGCTATAGGCCACCGGTTGGTGACCTTTTTAGTCTGGAGGATAAGAGTCCGGGTAGGACTTTCCTCAATTATACGTTATAGGTACAGCATATAATTAGGAATTTGAGGGGTTTTGGGGAAGAGAAACCCAACCCAAATTTGACTGATTATACGCTGGGGTTCCAACATATAATGAATTATATGTCGGTAGTCCAGCGTATAATCTGGGAGAGTTTGGTTCATGAACAACAAAATCCTGGTTCAAAACGGACCAATTAAAGAGTCCGGGTACGACTTTCCTCAATTATACGTTGTAGGTACAACATATAATTAGGAATTTGAGGGGTTTTGGGGAAGAGAAACCCAGCCCAAATTGGACTGATTATACGCTGGGGTTCCAACGTATAATGAATTATATGTCGGTAGTCCAGCATATAATCTGGGAGAGTTTGGTTCATAAACAACAAAATCCTAGTCCAAAACGGACCAATTATACGCTGATATTTCGGTGTATAATCAATTATACGTCGAAAGTTCAGCATATATTTGGGAGAATGCCGAAGTCGGGTCGGATCCAATTATACGCCGAAAGTCCAGCGTATAATCAATTATACATTGGGACTCCTGCGTATAATCCCCGAAGAAGATGGGTTTAGGAATTTTTGGAGAAGGTTGGCTTTTCTAGAAATCGAGGGCAGGGTCAATGGTTGACCGAACACTTTTGTATACTCCAAGGGGACAAAAACGGGGTGTCTACAATCTCATCAACTTATCTCTCCATATACAACTCTTCAGCTTGTTTCTCTCAAGAAAATATTCTCAAGTGCCAATTGGCAACATTCTACTTGGTCCAAGCAAATAAGAGAAGAGATATGAATAATCTCTCTAAAGTGTATTGCTAAAAATATGTACCGACTTGATTTGCTTTGCTCTATAAGAGAGCTTTGCGACGTGTTTTGTAACAAGTTGAGAAAGATAGTAAAAATCAAGTGGCAACTAAATATTGTGCTCGTGGACATAGGTTAACACCGAACCACGTTAAATTCTTGTCCTCTGTTTTTCTATAGATTCTTCCTTCTCAACAAGGGTCTCATATGTTTAAATGGTCTACTTTGAATCAGATGATGAAGATATTTTTTTTCCGATCTTTGATTTTGTGGTCCTGGTTCTATCGTCACACAATCAGATACGTGGCACACACCTCGAAAAGTGATCTAATCCATTTGATATGTGCCATGATCATGGTTATATTTTGGAATGTGTGCCATGCGGAATCATGATCATAGTTTCATGATTTCAAGATATATTTTTCTCAAAGATAGAGACAAAAAACCTTCTTCATGGTATGTTTCAAAGCAGTCCACCATTTATGCAGGTTAAACCTGGGTTGAGAGGGGAAAAAAATTGGTTGTAAATATAGGCACCCTTGGCAATATTGATCAAGCGGGTTGGGTCAGGGCAAGCCAAAACATTTGCTGCACAATGGGATATGTGCAAGTAGTCGCTCTCTAAAAAATCAGTGCGCTTGCAGCTAATGCCAACTGCTAATACCCACCCTCTCTCTCTCTTACCCCGTGAAAGAAGTGATACGAGGATATAGTTTTTCTCATCTCTGTATTTCTGTTTATGTGAAATTTCACTCTCAGGTGTTATTTATTGATTTTGTTAGGTTTTGTGGTTTGGGTGTATTGGTAATTTGAAACCAGCTCGATGTGTAATCTATAGGTTTTATGAACCCTTGTTCTTCTATATTATATTGTTGTTGTTGGTTTTTTTTTTTTTTTTTTTAAATTGTGTCTGAGGTTTTGGGTTTAAGTTAAAGGGATTTCTAAGTATTAAAATTCGTTATTAGCCCATATGATCTCATCTCTTGAAATTTGATTCTAATAGATTCTGGCTGGAGCAAAATAAAATTTGTTCTTTGTGCTAATTGTGCGTCTCCTATTTTGTTCCTTTAAATTTTAGGAATATATATTACTTAGTATTTTTAAATTTTCTATCTCGTTTTCAATTTTGAAATTGAGTGAATTGTGCTATCTTGGTGCTTCCTTTTAGTTGATGGATATATAGTACTTGGGTTCCTTTTTTTTTCTTTCTTCTTTGGGTATAATGGCTCTTGATAACCAAAAAGTGACTGTTTAAACTTTAAAGCACACTTCAATTGATTGACATATTGCCTAAAAGAACTGTATAATTATGAAAATTATATATGATTTCTTTAATTATAGTTTGACATTTTTACAAGAATAAAGAGGTGGAATCTACCACATTGCCTGCACCTTATGTGCTTGGATGTTTCACCTAGATTCTATGAAGATTTTACACTTGTTACTTTTGGGCCCTTGTTTTTTTCTTTTGAAAATCTAAGGAAAGGACTGTCTGGATAGATTAGCTTTTAATTGTGACAACTGGCAATTGTTCAATTTTGCTCCAGCATGTAATCGACAAGTCCATTCTTTTTTGCATTCACGTGCATTTCCTGCCCAGTCAACTAGTTTCCACCAATTCATCAGATTTCATAACTCACCTCATGGTGTTTTCTAAATATCATCTCTTGGCCATTGATTGGATGAAAAATTTAAGCAAGAACGAGCCTATCGATTTTTGTTATTACGCTATAAGCATCTTCACACACATGGGAATGTTGTTCTCATAGCTTATACTGTGATAGTAGTGTTGTCCATGGATCAAAATATCGTCCGATACCGATACGTATCGGTATCGGACCCTAACGATACGGTACATTGAAAGTACCGTATCGTTCATATGTATGTGTGCACCCGGACGATACATTGAATGTATCGTCCGGTACGCACCGATACCGATACGTACCGGTTTTGGGCTCGGACGATATGTACCGATTTTCCGGCATTTTGATCCATGGTATTGTCTATATAAATTTGGACATAAAATGCCTTCTAAAATCACAAAAAACAATCAAATTTGCAATGAAATGAGGGTTTGTTTTAGTAAAAACACCCTACTGTTATTTTTGTAATTCAATTGTGAACATGGGTATTCCCATAGTCGCCATTTACAAAATGACGGCTCATAGTGTACGCATATTTTAATTTTAAGGTACAAGGTGGGATGTTTTTACCAAAGTGTTCATGTTCAATTGTCTTTTTTTTGGCACAATGCTGTTATTAAAATGTTGTACACTTAAGCATACAGCTGCTTCCATATACAAATCTTACACCATCAACAACTATTTGAATTTGAAATGGTTGATTGGATTACAGGCATACTAAGTTGGATGTAAGAGTTGAGTAAACCATTTGAACATCATATTTGCCATGTTTATCATTCTCATTATGCATCGATTGTTTCAGGTACTTTATTTTTGTTTATAAGATCCATGGTTGAGTGAATACTAGTGAGACGGAATCTCTTATCGCTGCAAGATTTTTAATAAGAGGAACAAGAAGATTATTCAAAGTTTCTTCTCTTTATCATCAATATTCTCCATTGCTGGAACGTTCCAAAGCTCCTGAGTGTGATTCTAATGGCTATTCATCTCCGACAGAAACTTCAAAATCTTTCAGAGGTCCACCGAATTCAAGGGTTTTTTGCTCACAGCCTTTGGATCTCAACGATGCCCAAGGACCGGCAGCCATAGATTATCGGTGCGTAATTAGGGGTTTCATATGGAAGACTTGAGAGAATCATGTTTATGGATTAAAATGATTAACGAGAGCCTTGTTTTTATATTTTTACATTTCTATTTTTAATTTTATTTTGTTTCTAGTTTTTTGTGAAATCACTTTCGTTGTTCGCACTGATAGAACAGAGATTGGAAAGAATCTCTTCTCTCTCTCTCTCTCTCTCTCTCTCTCTCTCTCTCTCTCTGTCCTTTTTCATGTGTTTTATTAGTATCATCATTTTTCTGGGTCAGTAATGAGGAATTTGGATTTTTGCTAACAAATAACGTCAAATGCAGATCTACTTTGCAGGAGGATGAATTTCATAGGTTGGCTGATGTGACGATACATGACCTGCAAGAGAAACTTGAGGTAATTAATCGAATTGGATTTTGTATAAGAAGTTGCCTTTATTTATTTGATTAGATGGAAAATGCACTTCATGTTTTATATTCATGAAGCCATCATTTTGAAAAGATGGTTGAATCATTGCCAGTACAATTATATTGTATACATTGTTGATTAGTTGGTTCATGCTTTTCTTTCTTACTTCTTTTATAGCATCTAATTTCAAAAATTCCCTCTTATCGAGTTAAAAATGAAAATCCCTATTGAACGTTCTTTTGATTTTTGAGAATTCAAAATATGCCCTCTTATCGAGTTAAAAATGAATATCTCAATTTTTTTAATGAGAAATCATCATTTACTTTGTTAACCAGTGCTGGTCCCATACATACGGGACCAGCACTGGTTAGGTTGTAATTTACATACCTATTTAGGGATTCAACCCTCTATAAATTTTGTCATGCTCCTCTATGGAGACAGACAATTCAACCCAATCTCTGTTTTTATAATTCTGATATGGTATCAGAGCTAGAGCAGTCGATCCTCAATTGGGTTTTGTGAAGCATTCAACAGGCTGTTGTTCTCGAAGAATCCAACCAGCAAGTTGTTGTCGTTTGTGTTGTTCAGATCCAACAAGAATTGTTCTATTGCAGTCTTTTAAATTGTTCAAGATTTTTGTTCTTTTCTACTGTTGATCCAGAAGTCATTCCAGCAATGTGTTGTCCTTGATGCAGTCAAAATCTTGCAAGACTTGTTCTTGAAACTCGCGATCCTACAAAAAAAAAAATTCGTCTCATCATGTCTGACACATAAGTTTGAGATCCTACCAGTTCGTTTTGATGAAACGAGCTATTTTCTATGGGAGTTTCATTTTCGATCCTTTGTGCAAGGCAAAGATCTATGAGGACTGATTGATGGAATTGATGTCCAACCAGATGAATCTAATCCAAAAAGGTTACGTCAGTGGCATGCTAACAATGCCAAGATTGTTAGTTTGATTCTAAGTTCTGTTGAATCAAGCATCGCTCTCAATCTTCGCTCATATCGCACGCCACATGCTATGTGGGATTACCTAGCTAGAGTTTATCGACAAGCAGGTGACGCTAGGCGTTTTCAACTTGAACATGAAATTTCAGTTTATCACCAGTGAGACAAGAACATTCAAGCATACTATTCTGGATTCATCGCGTTGTGGCTGGAGCATAATTTGATCTTCTATGAAAGGTTATTAGATCAAACTTTGATTACTTTTCAAGCTACTCAAGAGACCTCGCTTCGACTTCAATTTTTGATGAAACTTCAAGATGAATATGAATCTATCAGAGGTAATCTTCTCAATCGAATGCCTCCTGTTGATGCTTTCAATAATTACTTCGGGAAGAACAACGACAACGATCACAAGCGACCTCTCTCTCATCAACGGGAAAACATTGGTTCATCTTATGTTGCTATTACTGCTATGCGAGGAAAAGCTCTAGATTTATCAAAGGAGTTCGGACATTATTCTAATCAATGTAAGAAAGGAAAATTCAGCAATTATTACAAAACCATTGGTTATGTTATCTCTGAATGCACTAAGCGACCACAAAATCGTGGTGCTCCTCCTTGTGGGCAGCCTCATACCTATCATGTTGGGACTGATCATACTAGGGAACCTACTTCTTCATCTGCGGTAACAGCTTTTTCCCTTAGTGCAAATGATATCCAACATATGATTTCTGCGAGGATTACCTCTGTTTTCTCTACTTTAGGCTTTCAAGGTAATTCTCCTTCTAATTCCATTTGGTTTCTTGATTTTGGTGCTTCAAATCATATGACCTTCATGCCTAAGTTGCTCACTTCTATTTCTCCAAAAGCTAATCTTTTTAGTGTTCATACCGTGGATGGAAATAACATTCCAATTGTTGGGACTGGTGTGGTTAAATCTAATACTCCACTTCCTCTTGATAATGCACTTCTTGTTCCTCAATTATCTACTAATTTGTTATCTGTTGGTCAACTTATTAATAATAACTGTAATATTTCTTTTTCTCATCATGATTGTTTGATTCAGGATCAGGTCACTAGAAAGTTGATTGAGAAGGGACATAAGCATGGGCGGCTCTTTACGATGAATTTAGAACTTCACCTAGTTCATCTCACATTGCATCTCTTTCGTATGATTTCCTACCTAAACCAGATTTATGTACTTTGTGGCATCGTCAATTGGGTCACCCCAATCTCAATAAGTTATTGTTTATGTTAAATTATGAACTTTATTCAAAATAAATTTAACTTTACTGTCTTTTATGCTCATAATTCTTGTTTCAGTTGTTACATGGGGAAGAGTAAAATCTTACCATTTCCATTGCATACTACTTCTTCAGTTGCCTGTTTTAACCTTATCCATTATGATGTATGGGGGGTATCTCCCATAATTTCTCATTTCAGTTATAAGTATTTTGTAATATTTATTTAAACTTTCGGGTGCAAACTTGTGGCTACGAAATGAAATCTCGTGGCAACAAACTTAGAATCTCGTGGGCACGACTTCGAGGCTTTTTCATCCTTGATTGTCATGATATTTACAAGATGATATTCATGTTATATGTTATGTTCTCGTTCAGATTATTGAAATTTTACTCGTCATATGCATATACGTAAGTTTTCATAAATGCTTCAGTACTATGATTCATATCTTTAATATTTTAAAGGAAAAATCATGTCTGGTCCATACAAGTATATCTTACACCCTTTAATGTGGGTGGCCAGATGAGACATGTGCAACTGATGATCAAGTATGGGTGTATGGCGATGAGACTGCACACAATGCTCAAGCACCGGAGGTGGATGGTGGGGAGGGTTTTACAGCCTAGTTATTTGTTTTTCAGTTCAATAATGTTGTTAGACTTTTGATGAAACATTGCTTATCTATGAATTTTCCTCCTAGTTCAACATCAATTACGATGGTCAAGAATATGAAACGTTTTGGAATAAGAAAATTAGTATGGACAAATAAAAATTATCTTTTATGGTGTCTTTTTGTGGAGATTAAATTCGATTCTCTCTCTCTCTCTCTCTCTCTCTCTCTATATATATATATATATATATATATATATATATATAGAATATTTCTTCCGCTGCTTAAATGCACTAATAATTTATTCTTTTGTAACTCTATGTGTTATGGTTTTCAATAGTACGGCCTAAGATCTTATAATCAAGGATTGTGAGAACTCGGGTCGCTACACAAAACCAACCATTCCTAGCAATGAATGAATCCCTATGCTTGGCACTAGACTTCACTTGCATCACAATGTGCATATATTAGGATTTAGCCCTTTTGGCATCTTTAGGTGGCAGGTCATACTTCGCTTTGTTTACTCCTTGATGCACACGGGGTGTTTATGGCTAGGTTAGAACAATTCATTCCCAGCAGAAGTTTATATCAGATTTCAGTAGAACAGGAGATTGGAGTTAAGTAGAAGAAGAAAGAGAAGATGACGACTTATGAATCTCTTCTCAAATTATGTATCATTGGTTTGTCGTTCACGAAAGTTTCCAAATTTTATGTTCCATTTGCATTTTTATATACTATAGATAAAAGGGCACATACTTTTCTCCTTTCATCTGTTTCAGCATTGCTTGGGATTTTCAATTTAACTCTAGAACTACCAATATATATGAGTTTTGGTGCAACATGAAGAAAGGGGCCATTGTTTAGATCACTTTCAAAAAAGAAAAAAAAACCCACTACTGTGTGATTAAAGACCAGTTTAGCATCAGATAATAAATAGTGACACCAAAACTGTTTTGGCCGTCCATTTTCTTATGCTTAAAGGTCCTTTAATCACATGATAGAGATAATTTCTTTATTATTAGTAGTACTATTCTAAACTAATCTAAAAACCAAAATCAGTTTTTATGGAGCCAAGGCGACCCTCTACCTCATTTCTCTTCTTGGTGGTTGCCATGGTTGTCAAGGCCACGCTATAGCCTTGTCATGGCGAATAGCGATGGAAAATGCCATATATAACCAAATAGTCATAATGCCTAAATAGCGACACCATGACAGAATAGTATTATGGCATCGCTATGCACACTATTTTATTTTTTGGATAATAACGTATAATACTTATAAGTTATGACATTTTTATAATATATAAGTTATAAAAGTTAATTTACAAGTCACAAAACCTCAACTTATAAGTTACAAAATCCTCGACTCTCTCTCTCTCTCTCTCGTCATGGTAGCTACCAACACCAGCATCGCCAAAACCTCAACGTCGGAGACACTATCATATATGTACCTACTATGTCATATTTTTTAATATTCTATATTTTTTTATATTTCATATTTAAATAATTACCATGTTGCAAATTTGTTGATGTCCATATTTGATTTGTATTTATTGATATTTGTTTATTCATAGAAACATGAAATCTTCAATATTATAATCAAAGTATAATGCTTTAGTAGTTGAATTTTTTTCTTCCAATATTTTTGTTCTTATATAAAAAAAATAATTAAAAAATACTACTAATTAATAGATAAAAATAATTTTTTTTTTAAATTACAATAATAAATAGCCTCGTCATGGCTTCGCTATAGCCACGCCATGGCATAGCGAACCTCTTCGCCATAGCCTCACTACACCGCCTTAACTACCTTGGTGGTTGTCGAGGGCTTCAGCTCTATGCTTCAAAGAGCAGTCAACAATGGTATCTTCAATGGCTTCAAACCATCTAGACATGACATGGAGATTTCTCACCTTCACTGCGCCGACGACACCATAATATCTATAGATGGGGGTATCCATGTGTTACCCTAAGTTTAAAAAATTCTGCGTTTTTCCAACTGACCTCAGAGTTTAAAGTCAATTGGCAGAAATCCAGTCTTATTGGCGTCTCCCTACCCCATGATCAGTCCATCGATCTTGCTTCTTTTGTTGGCTGCAAAACGGGTTCATGATCCTTCATTTAACTCGGCCTTCTTGTTGACCCGTCTTCTCCTAACAAGCAATTATGGCAACCTATTATCGACTGAACGGAGAAAAAACTCGAGAGTTGGAAAGGGAAATTTCTTTGTTTTGCTGGTCGCCTTAACTTTGATCAAATCTACCCTCTCCGCCCTCCCGGTCTTCTTTATGTCCACCTTTCATTACCCGTCTGGGTAAGAAAGAAGCTTGAACAACCTCACAGGAATTTTCTATGGCAAGGAATGGACGATAACGGTAAGTACCACTTGGCTGATTGGGGTCTTCTATGCCAGAAAAAAAGACGAAGGGGGATTGGGTGTCCTAAATCTCAAAGACTTTAATAACGCACTCCTCACAAAATGGGCTATGGAGAGCCTCATCCGAACCCAACAACCTCTGGGAAAGGTGTTCTATGCCAAATACGGAAATAATGGCTTGCTTTGGTAGATCAAAGAACCATAAAGCAGGAATGGCTTTGGTATTTGGAAGGCTATCTCCAACTGGCCACACATTTTTCACCTTGGCACCTCAATCTCCATTGGGGATGGCGCTCGGACATCTTTTGGAATGACGTCTGGCTCAGTCATGTTTGATTTTCTACGAGATTCAACTCTATCTACAAGCTGGCTACTAATAAACATTTCACTGTCAAAGAGGCCGCCTCCTTCGATTCTTCTGGTCGTATCTCATAGAACTTTGAGTCTTAGACATCTCTCGAAGATTGTATGATCATGAAATTAAGGAAATTCTTGAGCTTTTTGATCTCTTATTTCATGTTTCCCTCTCGAGAGACAACTTCGAAGATCGCCTGGTCTGGAACCTCGACAACAGTGCCACATTCTCTGTTAGCTCTATGTATAAGCTCCTTGCTTCTGTAGTAGCTCCTAATCTGTCCCCATTTTGGATATGACATTGTCATGCTCCCATCAAAACCATCTCTTTCGTATGGCTGGTTGTCCTCGATAAAGTTCTCACCATTGAAAACATTCAACGCAAGGGTATCCAAACTGCTAACCGACGTATCCTTTGCTGTTAGCACGAAAAGCAAATCGACAATCTCTGTTCGCATTGCTCGTTCTATCACGACCCGAAATTCTATCCCATCTCGAAGGCCTAGAATTCCGTGTTATGACCCACACGCATCCCAAATACGTTAAGCGGACATATATATAATCAGAGTTCTCACGCTAATATGGTTTCACAAAACTCATGAATTCAATAATAAAGAAATGGAATATTAGGGCAGCCAACAAGATCAAATAAAATGCGATCAAATCCATGAAATGTTTACTAATCAATGGGGAAATAAAGATCAACTATAAATAAAAATTACGAGGCTATAAATAAACAATTATTGTATGAAACGAAAGAATAAACTGCCTAAATTGCAAATCTTAATCTCAATACTAAAACTATGCTATCAATAATCGACATAAGAATCATAATCCGCACCGAGATCCTCCTAGTGTCCTGTAGTGTCACCCTCCCAAGGCTTCTGGTACTCAGCGTCCACGAGATCAACAAAATCAGCGTTCGCAGGATCAAGATAACCAGCATCCACTTCGTCGATAAAATTACTTGAGAAAAATAAATGTCACGAGGGCTGAGTTGCTAAACAATGCGCAACTCAGTGGATACACCACCAATCCACCCTTCACTACTCAGGTGCATTGTGGGTGCATCTCGTGAGTGATAATAGTAGTATGATAGTATATAAGAAATAAAGAAATGTCAAAATCATGCGTATCATCAAAATCATATCTTAACCTGCATGCAAGACTATTATCTAGACACTCCAATCCTAATGTACCTCACCACACCTCATAAACGTAACTTATCATATTACAATGACACATGTGTCTGTACATCGTATGGGCGTACATACTTCCATTCCTAATATGACATGTACCAAAGCCTACCATGTGAGGGTTACTATAGTAGCATATTACCATAATATACCGCCATCCATATCATATCATACCTCCCATCCAGTCTCAGGGCGATCGGCAAGCGTACGTGTCTCTAAAGGTGAGAACTACGTACCTCATAACATATCTCATATTATCTTTTGAGAGACCCGTCTCGACTGTAGGCGTTGGAATCCTTACGATGGCTACGTAAGGAACAACACATACAAACTTAAATTCTTAATCTTATGTTGGCCTACACAGCAATGCCTTATTATATCCATATCTTATCTTACATATTCCTTCCTATCAATTGCATACAGCCTAAATCTAGAGTGAGCCATGGTGCGATAAGCTTCACTAAACCACGCTTTCCAAGGAGCGGGTTCCGTTGTAACTTGGATGTACTTTGTGTTGCAGCCCATACTCTCACAGCGGTGTTGCATCCATACATGTATGCCTATATTCTGAGTTTCATGTGATTGTAAAAGGAACCCACCTTGACGGAGGCTTAAAGGTCGAGTGTCGTATCTTATTCCTTAACTTATTCTATCATATTTAAAGCTTAGGGTGATAGGGTCACTGTATATGTCACCGTATACAAGGTTACATTGAATCCGCACTCACTTTAGTCGTCATTATGTCTCATACCACCATGAGTTGTAAGGTATGTGTAAAGACCCGTATTTTGAACCCGAGTTAGACTGACCCTGTGTGTGTATTCAGCTCGGCAACCGACGTCACCATTTGTTTTGGATTTTTATCTAGATGTAATTGTGCGAACAGATTTTAATTTAGAGCCCATTTGGACCCTCGTGCGAAAGTTGTGCACCGACCTCGGTGTAGCTGCTCAACACCGGACTTGAGTTTTAAAATTAGAAGTGTATAATACATAAGATGTGTGTGTGTATTTTACTTTGTGAGCAATCCTATTATAAGAAGGAATTGTATTACCGTATTATACTAGGTTTTGTTAAGAGAGGATAGTTACCCAACCGTGTGAAACTCCGTCTTCTCTCTTCTTCAATCATCGTAGGAGATCGGTTTAGAAAACCTCCTTCTCTAGAACCCTCTTTGTTGAAAATACTTAAACCTTAGAAAGAACTTGAATCAACCTTGGATTCGTAGTTGGCTATTGGAAAAGGTTGAGATCATTGGGGGCGTGTTGGAGTTGTCTCTGTGAACTCGTGGGATCGATCGCGGCGCGAATCGTTGAGGAAACTCGTCGATTTCGTTCCGAAGCTCCATTCGCGTGACTCATTTCTAATCTAGGAATCCTTAGATTAAAGGTACATTTTAATTAAACTTTTTGATTAAATCATTAGATTAGCCATGGGTTTTGCTTTGGGATGTATGGGTTTCGATTAGGGTGAAAACCAGCGAAATCGCGTCGCTGTAGCTCGCTCGAGCGAGCTATTATCATCGCTCGAGCGAGGTATCACTGAACTCCGATATTGCCTTAGTATTTTAGTCATAACTTTTTATCCCGAACTCCGATTGAGACGATTCTTTTTGTGTTGGAAAGCTAATAAAAAAATCTACAACTTTTATGTTTTGACTAACTCATGGATCAATCGTCTTGATAGTCAAAAATATATGAGAATGTTACATCAAATTCTAGGATTGGCGCAACTTGTCTGTTTTGACTTGTTTTTGAGGAAACGCTTAAAGAGGTCAATATTATTAGTAATTAGAGTTTACCTTAATGCATGAACGTATATTGTGATGTAGATTGAGGGCGAGAGGCCATCAATAGGACTTTGCTTGACTTCGCATAACTCCGAGTTTTGGTAGGAGAATCTCATCTTTACAGTATTTTATTTTAATTCGCATGGATATTTTGAATTAAAATCATTGAACTTGCATATGCCATTGAAATCACATCTGTAAACTGAAATTGATATGAATGACTGAAAATCTAAATCTACCTGAATTCTGAAACCTGAATCTGCTTAACCTCTGAAAATCTGAAATCAAGAACCTGAACTATGTATAAGAGACTTGCATCTGATTTATATTAATATCTGCATTTGTTTTATGAATGACCTGAACGACCCCTCAAAAATTCCTGAACAATTTCCTGGCACAAGTTTCCCTCATTACGCAGGGGCTTGTTGCATCCTGAAAAAGGGTTCATGAACGACGATGGTAGGTAGGGGTTCCCATCGGCTATATTCCTGCTCTCGAGATATAGTTTACTGGGAAGGTATGTTAGCTTGAGGAGTAAGTCATGAATTACTGAACTTTGCATATAGAATTCTGAAACTAAGACACTTTGAAACCGCATCTATTCTTGAAACTGTTTTCACACATTAAATAAATCTTACATATGATTTGCACCTAAATTCGATTTATTATCCGCTTATATGTTTGACAAGCTATATTCGATATTTGTTTTGAAACCATATTAGTTAAAGTAAAATGTAGATGTCTTTCTTCTCGAGCTTTGTTGGTTAGCTCACTCACTATCGTCCGAGTTAGTCTTGGCGTGGCTATTCAGTAATGTGAGTGATCGACTACATGCACGAGGAAGAGCTTGAGGTTCCTCGAGGAGTTTTCGATAGAACTTCCGATTTTCTTATTTGTGGTGAGAGTTAGACTTGAATTTGTGGGCCCATTTTAGTTGGATATCATAGTTTTATACTTGACGTTGATTTCTGTTATGAGCCATGTTTCGATGATGGTTGGCCATCATCGGTGGTTCTTTATTTTTAATTGCTTCCGCATTTATTTTAGCTATGGATATTTATTGCGCTTTACTCCGATATGTGCCCTGTTTGTCCGGCTTATCGTTTATTCGATAGGTTGGCGAACCGGCCTTTCCTATACCTGAGGGATTGGAAAAGTCGGGTCGTCACAGTATGCGAATACAGTGTGATCTCCGCTTCGATACTATCTCAGCGAATCATCACGCTCAAGCGTAAGCATGATCTCACACACTCGCGTAATAATGATAGAAATATAGTTTTATCTTACTTGATGAATAAAATTAAATTTACAAACTACCTTATATATAGTACATCAATACAGTTATAAATTAAGTGTAGTTCTTAGCGTACATGTAATCGAGAAATATGAAAGGTTCAAGTTTGACTTCACAGATGACATCGAAATCGTAAAGTTTCCATGCCATCGTGAAAATTGCGTCGAAGTGATAAAAATAGATATATAATATACTGTAAACGGATAAATAAATAAAAGATATCGCGATTCTAAGCTTTTAGATTTATCATGACCAACGATTGCAAACCACATTTTAAGATTAACATTCAATAGGAATTTTTGGTCATAATACATCAGGGGTAGAATACTCGATACTCCGCCAAAAGGTAACGATGTTTCAGGACCCTGGACCTCAAATCGAGTATGAAATCCGAGTCCACAACATCACTGACACCACAGACGTCTGTCATGAATCCATGGATGTCCATTCGGTACGGATCCCAACTAGTTAGAAACATATCCAATCGATTTGGGGTTGGTTCCTCTATGCAAATTAGGGCTTAGGTAGGGTTGAACCTCCCTGCCAATTTTCGGCACCGTCCGGCCGGTGGGCCACCAGCAGTGGTCAAACAAAGGGATGATTTTAAAGGATAAAATAAGAATATAGATTTACAGTTTTAATAGAAGGATAAATTACTAATTATGCAGATACATCAGATTTACAAGATATTAGAGTTTAATTAGTTTTAAATAAAACAAGAATATAGATTCACAATTTTAATTTAATTTTTTTTATCAGTAAAGGAGAATATTAAACAGCCAATGAGACGTTGGAAAAGAATGATACAACACGAGCAAAAAAGGAAAAAACCAAACACTTCACTTAGAGCCAAGCGAGCCTAAACAGGCAGACCCGCAACCCCGGAGGAACAAAAAGATTACATACAGAAATCACCCCAACCCTGCCCTCCATGCTTATCTAACGTGACACAGTGGCACATCATGTCTTTAACCAACCCTAGAATGGAACCTATCGGCCGGCGTTTGCGATTGAAAACTCGAACATTTCGTTCAAGCCAAAGGTTCCATAAGACTGCATAAGCTCCCATCCTTCAGAAAGCACCTTGGGGGCCTACCCATTTCCTCCCGTGCTAGGAACTAAGAAACTCAGGCATGCTCTCCGGGTTGGCCCAACTTAGATCAAAGGACTTCAAAATGGTTCCCCAAACTTTCGAAGCGAATCTGCAATGGATAAGAAGATGAGGGATCGATTCTTTGGCGTTTAGGCACATAGGGAATCTATTGACCATATCTTTACCACGCTTGATGAGCTAGGCTGCCGTAAGGATGCGCCCTCTTACCGCCGTCCAAACAAAGAACTTAACTTTAGGCGGGATCAACACCTTCCAGATAAAGGCCCAACTGACTTTAACAAGCGATCTATCTGTGAGGGCAGAGTAAAAAGATTTAACCGAGAAAGTTTCCTTTTTACAAGCAGCCCAAAGTCTCGAATCCAAGCCTTGGCAGTTCCTCGGACACCTATCCAGCAGGGATAGCAACTCTTGAAAGGGAGCTACTTCCCCGTCTCTCAAGGCCCTTCTAGTGATGATATTCCACACAACAGAGTCACCATTTATCACCACAAAATCCGAAATGTTTCCACCTGGATGGCTAGACATTGAAGATCGTCGGGAACATCGATTTCAGCGAGTAATGGAGAAGCTAGGAATCTTCCCAAAAGGATATACGAGACCCGTTGCCCCAGCTATACTGCACCCATCGAGAGAAATCCATCTAAACAGAACAAATATCCTTCCACCAAGCCGACATGTGCTTGGTTCGAGAGACATTGACCCCCCATCCTCCCGATAAGCCCCCATACTTAGAAAGAAGGATAGACCCATAGGCGATTTTGTTCTGAATCGGATCCGACTCTCCACAACCATTTGCCAAGCAAGGCTAAATTAGTATGGTGAAGATTGCGAATCCCGAGCCCACCAAAACATTTAGGGAGTTGGCACACGTCCCAAGCAACCAGATGATATTTTTTATCCGACCGGTGCCTTCCCAAAGAAAATCCCTTTCAATGTTTTCAAGAGAGCGAATGACCGCCATGGGGCATTTAAAAGTGGACATGAAAAAAATCGGAAGGCTGGAGAGGACCGAGTTGAGCAGCTGTAGACACCCCCTGAACTGAGGAATTTACCCTTCCAAGAGGCTAGCTTCCTTTGAAATCTTTGGATAACAGGGTCCCAATCTCTAGCTCTCGGTTTCCCGGTTCCCAAGGGAAGGCCTAAATAGGTGATAAGGAGGGATGAGAAGGAACAGGAAACCAAGTCGACAGCGATTCAGCTTGTGAAGGACTTATGTGAATCCCAGACATCGAGGATTTTAGCAAGTTCACCCTTTAGCCCGTTATAGCTTCATAGACCGAAAGAATATTGGCGAAGGCGGAAATCTCCTCCTGGTTGGCTCTACCGAAAAAAATAGTATCGTCTGCGTATTGAAGATGAGTGATGTCCACCCCACCGCTACCCATCGGAATTCCAGAAATCCAGTTCAACCCATGTGACTTGGCAATGAGGGCCCCTAAGGCCTCCCCTACAATGTTGAAAAGGAATGGGGATAGTGGATCCCCGTGCCTTTAGCCCTCTCGAGCTTTTGAAGTAACCCGCGGGAGAGCCGTTGATGATCACTGGGAACCAGGGAGACATGACACACTTTTATCCACCTCCTCCATGTCTCGCTGAAACCTAACCGAAGTAACAAGTAGTCTAGGTAGTCCCAATTTACTCAGTCATAAGCTTTCTCCATGCTGACCTTCCAAACAAAAATTGGCAGATGGTTGGAATGGGCCGAGTGGACAACCTCGTGAGCAATAATCGTCGTGTCCATAAGTTGTCGGCCCTGAACAAAGGCTCCCTGGGTCTCGGCTATAATGGATCTCAGCATCGGCTTAAGGCGGTTTGCCAAGACTTTGGCCAAAATTGTGTAGACGCAATTAATCAAACTGATCGGATGGAAATCACGCAAATCAGCCGCACCTTCCTTCTTGGGAATGAGAAGGAAAGTCGAATTAAGCCTTTTGCCTATCACCACCCTCGAGTGAAACTCTATAAAGAACTCAAGAATGTCTGTTTTAAGGATGGGCCAAAAGCTTCTAAAAGATACCATATTGAAGCCATTGGGACCCGGAGATTTATTTTTACCATTGTGTCTAATTGCTTCCCAAACCTCACCTTCAGAAAAGGGAGTTTCCAAATGAGTGTTGTCCTCCTGGCTTATAGAGGGAAAATGAAGTCCGTCCAAACGCAGTCTACACCACCCATCATCTTGATACAGCGATCGATAGAATTCAACAGTCCGCAGCTTGATCTGATTAGGATCCGAAACCTCCACCCCATTCTCCTCTATTCGCATCAAAAGCTTTTTCTTGGACCTAGCATTTGCCACCGTGTGAAAGAACATGGTATTGTTGTCCCCTACCTTCAACCATTGAGCTTTTGACTTTTGTTTCCACCTTATCTCTTCCTGAAGGCTCCTTTCACTGAGCCTAATCTTGAGGTCTAATCTTTCTTCCTTCTCAACATCAATAAGCAATCTCTCCTCTTCCAAAGAATCCAGCACTTTCAGCCGATCCAAAATCAGCGCCTTCCAAACATGAGAAAGGCCAAAAATGTTCATGTTCTAGTGTTTTATGTGACCTTTTAGGTGACCCAATTTGTAAAGAAGACGATAAGCAGCCGAACCCCGCGGATTAGTTTCTTGCCACCAAGTAGGGATCCGAGATCTAAAGTTCTCGTTGAGGAGCCACTAATTTTCGAAACGGAAAGGAGTGGGACCTCTTCCCAAGGGACCGCAATCATGAACAAGAGGTTGGTGATCAGAGACCGCCCTGGCGAGCCCCGTTAAGGACGCATGAGGGAATAGTTCGAGCCACTCAAAGGACACCATGATTCTGTCAAGGCGGCTTAAAGAAGCAACATTATGAAGGTTGACCAAGTGAAAGCGAACCCCTAGCAGAGGCAGATCAATAAGAGCCCAGCCCTGGCTGAAAGAGTTTAAATTAGACATATCCGTCCAATCCAGTCGGCCCCCCGATGTCTCAAAGGGATATCGGATTGCATTGAAGTCACCTCCCACACACCATGGAACGTCCCAGCGACTCGCGATTGCAGCCAACTCAAACCAAAAATATTCTTTATAGCCAGAGTCGGTAGGCCCATATACTCCAGTAAAGGCCCATTTTACACAGTTATCCCTATTTACCAGTTTAACCGAAGCAGAAAACCTTCCGATTTCTTCGTCTTCCTTCTAAAAAAGAAGAGAATTCCACGCTAGCAGAATCCCTCCCGACACCCCACAAAATTGACTCCAATCCAGTCCCATCAATTCCCACCCAAAACCGAGGCCACTTTGGACATATCACAACAGCCCCATTTTGTTTCCTGAAGGGTAATGATAGCCGGGTTGAAGGAATATAAGATCAGTTTCACCGTAGCCCTCTTATTGGGATTACAAATGCCCCCGACATTCCAAGATGGGTTCTTCATAATCAGACCAAAAGCCCCACCCAAATAAAGAGATGATGAACTCAGCGGACCCCCAACCCTCTCCCATCCGACATCCCCCAGTCTAACCTCACTAGTTCCCGTGACTTGTTTTTTCTCTTGGTGGATGATGTGGATCTAATTTGGCCCATCGTGATGAATATCCCGAAGGGCCTCATTGGAGCCCGAGTAGGTCATTCCATGGTTCTTACCGAAGGCGATAATTGCATCGATTGCCTCCGAATCCGAACCGTTGTCGCTCGCTGAAATACTGGTAGAGCCATCGGTGATGGGGGAAGGATACTCGCCTGACAAGCATTCAACCCAACGGCCTTTTTCATTAAGTCTCAAAGAACAGAGAGGAAGCACTTCTTCAGAAGAGGAATCCAAGGAGGGTGAAGGGATTCCCTGAGAATCAAATAACCCCCAGGAGGGAGGCGGATCCGAAGAGGCAGAGGAGAATTCATCGTCGACTTGACGCAAGGGGAGAGGCGGCACAGCATCTATACCCATCCCCGGGGAGCGAGGAGAACACATGGGGTGAGTTCTACCAACGCCGGGTTCTTCACTGGACCACATTCCCCCTGGGGTTGGCAGAGACGAAAGGGTGGGTCGATCCACCGTAAGCGACCCGGACGAACCAACTATTGGGTTGAGATAGCGTATGGATCGAAATGGACCCTGGGAGACCGTAGCTGGCCCAAAGATTAATTGGAAGAAGCCACATGAGCAGCCCGTCCTCAAATCCCACTTAGAAAAGGCAAAACCAGCCCCAAAGACCATGGGCTGCATAGAAAAAATAAAATTGAAACTACCACCTGTCGTGCTAAAGTGATTGTGGGGACTCCTCTCTGGTGAAAGGCGAAGCTCCCCCGATCTAGGGATGTCCTCCCAACAGTGAGTCCCCACCAAAATCCGAGCGTATCGAGTTTCCCACAAGTCGTCGGTACTTCGATCGATGAGGATGAGGTGGCCGCAACGATCACCAATCATCGAAGGACCTTCGCATTCCAGGCGTGGAGGGGAAGGCCGAATAGGCGGGATCCAAATCCCGCCATCCCGTTGATGAAGCTGATGATCGTTCGAATCATGTGTCCATCTAAAGCTTTCAACTGGTTTATCATCGATGAGGAACGACTTTTTGGCACAAATTTCACTCGCAACACGCCGATGGACATCGCAGAAGGAATTTTGTGTTGGTAATGGCCGATACGGTCGGTCGATCGATCATGTAAATCCCAATGTTTTTGTAACCACATATAAATATGTAAAAGGGAGTAAAGTATCCTTAACAATGACAAACACCACCCAAAAATCTCGTAAGATGCAAAGAAAAGAAGATGAGTTAGGGCACGAGAGGGAAAGGCATTAACGCATCCCACTGCAGCTGTAGGAGGTTGGTCCACCATGGCCCCAACAACGTTGTTCTCGGAAGGGGCGCCGGTTTGGAATCTATTTTGTCGTGGACCACCTTTCATGGCCTCAACATAGGAGATCCCAAACTGTCATCTAGCGAGTGGTATCTTAGTACAAGGAACAACCTCCAAGGCCCTACGAAACCTCCTGCCTGCAATGAACCAACCACATGATAGGTCTTTCATTTGAGCTTTGTTAAGCATCGGTTGGTTCTTGGAGACTTCCCTAGGAGGTTGCTCGCTATTACTTTTGACGACAATACCCTTCTCTCTCGGAGATGAACAGCCATAACGATGGCAAAACACCCTACGTTTAAAGTTCACATTACGGCAGCCGGAGCATATCCAATCTCTGGCTCTCAAAACCAGAACCCCCTTCATCTCTCTTGTTACTCAATTTTAGGTTTTCGAGTATTGGAATTAACATGCAAACAATAGATACAAGGGAATCTTAGACCCTATTTTCATTGCAGCTTCATGTTATGTTCATCCATCCAACTGGAGGAAGAAAACTGCAAAGAAGTCCAGTGTAAAGCTATAATTTTATTAAATCATCAAGAAGAATCCTAAGGCAATCTAATCTGCTCCCACCCTTTTTTGAAGAAGGGTGTGCTTTTTTTACAGCTAAGGGTGAGGTGCGCAGGATTGGATCTTTGTTCAAGTGGCGATGCCTTCCTCAAGAGTAGCATTGAGGTCCGATTCACAGTTTTAATATAAGGGTAAATTACTAGCTATGCAAATATATCAGATTTACAAGATATTAGTGTTTACTTAGTTTTAAATAAAACAAGAATATAGGTTCACAGTTTTAATAGAAGGGTAAATTACTAACTATGCAGATATATAATATTTACAAAATATTAGGGTTTAATTAGTTTTAAATAAAGAAAGAATATAGATTCATTGTTTTAATAGAAGGGTAAATTACTAACTTTGCAAATATATCAGATTTACAAGATATTAGGGTTTAATTGGTTTTAAACCCGTCGATGTACAATCGAACGCCCCCTACGCGACAGAAACTGAGAAGAATAGAGGGGATTAATGGGTACTCACTTGTTGAAGCGTGAATGGTTGATCTTGCTGCAGTTCGGGTTGAAGAGATCAATGCCCAAAGCGTCGGTTCATCCAAGCTTTCTCCTCCTTCCTCGTTCGATCTTATCGGTGGTTGAACGGGAGATTTGAGGGAAGAGGCTAGAGAGTTTTGGGAGAGAGAAGTTAAGAGAGCTTCGGTTTCTTAGAAGAACAAGGTGAGAGAGGCTAGAGTTTCTTAAAAAAGAAAAGAGTGAGAAAAGGTGAGTTATTGAATTTATAGAGATTTCAAAAAGAGGGTGGGTTCTTGATGGGGGACGCCAAGATCGAGAACCGTGTATTTGGGACTCAATAGATTACCTGCGTCGGAAAGACCAGAATCAGGCGTAAAGGAGCAGAATCTGCATGTTGGAGCAATGCACAGTCAATCGATCAACTCTTGGAATTCGATCAATTGACTGTGGCTTGTGAGGAAATAATTCTAGCGACATCTATATAAGTCAATCGATTGACTACCAGATGTCAATCGATTGACTGCATCAGAATTCGAATTTAGAATTTTAAAGGGCATACTTGTCTTTCTTTTATATTTGTTTTAGGGTTTTATTTTCTTTTGTGAGGCCTCCTATATAAGGTCTCTAAATAAACATTGTAAGGGATGATGATTATTGATTAATGAAAAGTTTTACTTTATGCTTGAGATGAGCAACTTCGGAGAGTGATTCTTCTTCCCCAAGATGGGTTTGGTGTGAGGCCAAGGGTGTGATGCCCCTATTTTCTAGTTTCATTCATTTTAATATCTCCTTGATTCTCTATTTTCTGCTCTCATTTTATTCCCATAAGCCTTAAATTTAGCCGTTATCCTGTCAAAATTTCTGAAACCATAACTCTAGTTTTCATCTAAACCATTGAATCGATCTGATTCAATAACCTAAATCTCTTCCCAGCCATCTAACCACTCTAAACCCTTAAATCGACTCGATCTCTAAACCCTTGAAGAACCTGAGATCCCATCATTGAACCACGAGCGAGCGCCCTAATCTGGAAGTGGCTAAAGTTCTACCTCTAGGATCTTCCTTCCGTGAGGCTAACAGATCTAGCGCAACAGATCGGACCCTACCTGAATCGAATGTGATCATCCGAATGGAAAATTGCGAATCTTAAGGTATTCACATTTATTCGTATTGATTTTTCTTAATTAATTTAGTTTAATTTCGGTAAAATAATCATTTTATCTTCATTCGCATAGTCTAGGGTTTTATCCTGCGGCAATTTTGGTATCAAAGCTTAAGTTCTAGGTTAGGGTATATTGTGTGGAATATTCACTATTTTCTATGTCAATCGATCAAGTACCCTTATTCAATCGATTGATTCTGTAACTCTGCCTCTGTTCCATATTTGTTTACAATTCTTTTCAATCGATTATCTGTATCAATTGATTGACAAGTCATTATTGTTACCAGTCCAAAAGTGCTATTCAATATCAATCGATCGGCTGATATTCTTTGATTTATTGCATTCCACTTTTCTTTGCATTTATTTCATTTGTATTCATCATTGTGCTCGGCTTATGTTCGACAAACATCCTTGTTCATTGTGTCACATGTAAATGTCATTTCGATGTCTTTAATGTCATGTCATTTGTGCCTTCATTTGTGTGCACGTCATGTGTTTGTTAAAATTCCTCAACTGTTGTGTAGTCCAAAGAATTGTATCTAGGTTGTGTTTGTGTAAAGCATCATGTATGAGTCACTTACACGTCACTATGAATTCTTTACCCGTCATGAAAGGGTGCTAAGCCGAACGAGGGAACTACTACACTCCACATTCTTAGCAAAGCCCCAAAAGTCATGATGAGATTAGAGTTCGGGGATATCCTCATCATTATGAACCTGAGTACGACCCTGCCGAGAAAATTCTAAACTCTATTCGGAATGAAGTCCCAGATTTTGAGGGTATGACGGAACCCTAGAACCTTCATGGAGTGGTTGTCTAGTGTAGAGGAGTACTTTGATTGGTATGACGTACCAGATGAGTATAAAATTAGGCTAGTGACAACAAAGCTTAAGGGTAATGCCAAAAACTTTTGGATTCATATAGAACTTCGTATTGAATTTCGTCGGATTAAACCCATCTCCATATGAGAGGATATGAAGGTGACACTTATTGAAAAGTATGTTCCTTTGACACACCGTCACCTTCTACGGAGTTTGAGAACCAAGACAAATAAGTGTCTTGATTGTCTTAAGTGTCAAGGGTTCGGACACTTTGCTTACTAATGCTCCATAAAACTTCCCACTCCGAATTTATTGACTAAAAGCGAAAGTTCTAAGGAGTCGGAAAATATGAAAGTAGAAGAGGAAGTGTATGACCCTAGAACCGTGATGAGTGAGGAGGAAATGGAAGAAGTTGATGAGAGTCTAGCTTGTATGAAAGAGGATTCTATTTCCCTTGTGAGTAGTGATGTTGAGTGGCCCACACTAAGTCAACCGAGTCACCCATACAAGAATCTACTGAGTCACATATGTACGATTTGTTGGTGCCCGTAGAACCCATTGTGCACGAGTCCTTGTTAGTGGTAGAGTCGAGTACACACGAACCTTTGATTTTGGTTGACACGAGCACACACGAGTTAATCGAGTCGAGCGTACATGAGCCATTAATGTCACTTGATTCGATTACACATGAGTAACTAGTGTTGGTAGAGTCCACTACAAATGATTCACTAGTGCTGATAGAGGTCACTGCACATTAGTTGTTAGCGTCGCATGCACATGAGAGTATCGAGTCCATAGACACGCATACACATCATAGTCTCGAGTCGCATATCGCTTCACACTTTGAGTCTTATGATGAGTCAACTTTTGAATCTCATTTCGCATTGCATGTCAAAATTAATTAATTTGAGTCAACTTTTTGAATCTCATTAAGCTTAAAATTAATTTATGTAATGAAATTCTCAAAGTATCGATGCAATTACCTAAGGCTTTTAGGGAATTCCAATCAAATGGTCATGCTATAGTTTGGATTGGGCCTGAACGATTCCCCTCGGGAGTCGTAAAGAAGCTCCAAGCCCGCAGTGCTGGGCCCATTAGAATTGTGGCAAGGAGCGAACCTAATGCGTGCGTTCTCGAACTTCCTCCAGATATCGGGTTTAGCTCTATGTTCAATGTGGAGGACCTAGTTCCTTCTTTGAGCTCAACCCTACCTCCTTGTAGCCCGTTCCAAACAACCCATATTTACAACCCCATCCCAACTTTATAGCCAATACCCCTTCCCTCCCCAAGCAGGCAGAGAAATGAGGTAATTGAGAGAACTTTAGATGGTATTGTGGCATTCACATGTGGCAAAGAGTTTCTTGTTTATGAGATGCAGAGGGTTGGTGAGTCGACTATTTAGAGTGCATGGGCCAATCATAAGAGAGTTTGTCGCTTGAGTTGCGGTATTTCCGACCGATATCGCAATCACATTTCTTTGGTGATGAATTCCTTCGGGTCCAGGAGAGTTGATGAGAAGCTTTAAAAGTATTTGGTAGAGTGGATTGGCAAGCCAGGCTATTGGGCTCGTCAAGGAGAGGTTTACTGAGTACGTCTTGCTACAATGGACCGAGATGATGCTCATATGTCACCTGGTGCCGAGATTCTATTCATGCGTGTTTCATCGGTGATGAAACATTTTGAGTTGGGAAAAATGATGGGGGACGTCAAGATCGAGAATCGTGAATTTGGGACGCAACAAATTACCAACGTCGAAAGGACCAAAATCAGGCATAAAAGAGCAGAATTTGCATGCTGGAGCAATACACAGTCAATTGATCAACTCTTGGAATTCGATCAATTGACTGTGGCATGTGAGGAAATAATTCTAGCGACATCTATATAAGTCAATCGATCGACTACCAGATGTCAATCAATTGACTGCATCAGAATTTGAATTTTAAATTTTAAAGGGCATACTTGTCTTTCTTTTATATTTGTTTTAGGGTTTTATTTTCTTTTGTGAGATCTCCTATATAAGGTCTCTAAATAAACATTGTAAGGGAAAATGATTATTGATTAATGAAAAGCTTTGCTTTATGCTTGAGATGAGCAATTTCGGAGAGTGATTTTTCTTCCCCGAGATGGGTTTGGTATGAGGCCAAGGGTGTGATACCCCTATTTTCTAGTTTCATTCATTTTAATATCTCTTTGATTCTCTATTTTCTACTCTCATTTTATTCCCATAAGCCCTAAATCCAGTCGTTATCTTATCAAAATTTCTCAAACCATAACTCTAGTTTTCATCTAAACCATTAAATCGACTTGATTTAATAACCAAAATCTCATCCCAATCATCTAAACACTCTAAACCCTTAAATCGACTTGATCTCTAAACCCTTGAAGAACCTGAGATCCCATCATTGAACCACGAGCGAGCGCCCTAATCTGGAAGTGGCTAGAATTCTACCTCTAGGATCTTCCTTCCACGAGACTAACAGATCTAGCGCAACGGATCGGACCCTACCCGAATCGAATGTGATCATCCGAATGAAAAACTACGAACCTTAAGGTATTCGCATTTATTCGTATTGATTTTGCTTAATTTAGTTTAATTTTGGCAAAATAATCATTTCATCTTCATTCATGTAGTCTAGGGTTTTGTCCTGGGTCAATTCTGGTATAGAGTGCTAACACCGTGCACAGTGTGGTACATCATCTAAAACCATTAAAATAGTCAAAATGGGTCGGGTTGTTACACATTCACCTCAGAGGTGTGAAACCAATTCCTTATTTGGCTCAATCACAGATGGTCACGCTGCTGTCTGTCAGCACGTTCGTTGGATCATGGGCTTTCGGTGGGTCCTCCAAAAGACACCCTCTTTGCTTGCCTTTGGCTCCTATGGAAAGAGAGAAACAACAAAATTTTCAAAGACAAACGCAAATCGACCTCCCAGCTGGTTGACGTTATTAAAGTCAAGACTCTGCAATGAGCTAAGAGTCTCAAATTTCTAGGCTCCTACTCCATCCAAGATGGTCTCAGAGATTGGGTGGGCGTCCCTTGGGCCAGGGACCGGGTCGTAGTGGTCTATTGTCTGTAGCCCTCTCTCTTTTGGTTTGGTTTTTCTCTTTGTTGGAATGAGATGAGGGAGCGCCTTGCTCATCCGTTCCTGCCCCCCTCTTGTTGTCTTCCTTTTTGAGCTTTAATGAATTTCCTTTTTGAGCTTTAATGAATTTTGGTGAATTATCAAAAATAAAATAAAAATGGAGGGACGTGGACGGAAATGCCTTCCCCTAACAGTCTTGGTTAGGGAAGGGGTGCAGGCTACCGTTGCTTTATGAAAGAATCTTTGGGCCTATAAAAAGTGGAATTTGTGCTTGTGGAAATTCTCGAGTGATCGGAGATGAAAAAGAAGACCCAAAACTTTGTGAACAATGCAAAGTCGAATTTATTGATTCTTGGATACAAAGATATCAAATGGGATACATCAAACTGGCATGTCCAGTGATTCATGTGTCATGTTTGAAACATCTTCCTAGTTATATCACAATCTTTTAGATAAAGCCCTTCATATTCCAACAGCGATTGATATTATGTAATTTTGATGCATGTGCCTCATTTCTCGATATCATCTGCTCCAATAATATATGATGGTTAAATATCTTCTTTTTTTTCTGGTTCTTTTAGATACTTTGTGAGGGATGTTAAATTCCACAGCACTTCCATTTTTCTGCATATTCTAAGTGTTGTTAATGATCAACTTTTCTTGCAGCGGCCCCTCTAGGTTTGATTGGGATGGGGAAAGTCGAGGTTGGACTTATAGGCGTACTAAAGCAAACTTGCTGCAACTTTTAGAAAGCAAGTTGGAATAGCTGTGTGGTAAATCCATAAACCTTTCTTGACTTTTCAGAATGCTGTTGTCAATGCTATGACATGAAATCCATCTATTTTTGTGAGAAAATATGCCAGAAAAGACTTACAGATAGGTAGATTTTGTTGGGCAAATTTTAGTCTTTATTTTTCATCTTCTTTCCCAGTAAGGAAGGATCATAGTTACGTAGATCATCTACTCTACTCTGGAAAGTATAACTAAAATAATCTTGTTTTTAAGGTTGGATCATAGTTAATGTAGATCATCTACTTCCAAAGAGTTCAATGCTGCAATGGTAATACCCAATCCACTAGGGGAAGCGTTCCTGGCTCACCTATCAGCTGGTCAGGCGTTGAGTATACGTGGCACATATCCCCAAAGGTGATTGCGATCATGTCGTACCACGAAAAGGATTCTCGGTTTACTTTTGGGGATGTGTTTCGTGTGGAATCAACATTTGACCATCTGATTGGTGGGTCTGATCTCAAGATCCATTATGTGGAAGACGGAGATGAAAAACGATCTCCGATTAAAGGCAGTCAAATGGGTTTTTTTTTTTTTTTTTTGATAACCTAGGTATCCGGGCCTCTTAGAGCACCCGCCTAATCCCAGGGGCACATGCACACCCCAAATTCAACACATTTCGGGTCAGCACAGGATATAAATCCCTAAGGTGGCCTCAAGGGGGGGGAGGGGATTTAAACTCAAGTCTCCTTATCACGGGGTCGCACTTCTGCAACCTCAATCCCGTGCGGCACCTAACGCACGCTGCGCTAAGTCAGCCTACTTCTGATACCAACTGTCGCAAGGTGTCCTTCCACGCGGTACTAACCCGCGCGGTGCTCCGCTATCACCTACAACGAAGCCAACCCATCTACACATCAGCTCTGATACCACCCGCCTAGAGGACGGGAACTCCCCCAACATGGTTACCTCTGTTTCACGGCCTACCACCCAACTTATCGTGCCCTTTACGACACGCTCACTTGCAACACTGTGCTAAACTTGGCCTACTCAAGCTTCACCCTATGCACTGCACTAGTACCTCGCTTCGCAACAGTCTTGGCATGCAGCTCCTCATGCCATCATGTCTTGCTCACATATCGAACCAAGCCCACAGTCTTGTGCATTGCGCTTGCGTGCTCAACTGAGTCCCACGCAGCGCTCTGGTGTTCTCACGAGATTGCTCAGCCGTATGCACCGCGACGCGTAGTCCGGGGCCTAACTTCAACCTCGCATTGGGTCCCACACGGCATCACTGCGTCGATGTCCTAGGCTCACCCTTTCAGGCCTAGGAGACACTTACGCCTCCTCTGGCAACGCAAGGCTCCGTGTGGGCGGGAGACAGTCTCCAACTCTCCCACATAGAAGGGTAAAACAGTCATTCAGCCAGAATAGCAAGAGAACCTCAAACCTATTAGTTTGACATACCGCAACACCTCTGCATCGCTAGCCTATCTTGGCTGTGTCGCGTCCGTGTCGCTCCTGCGTCTTACCCACATGCGACCGTGTCGCGTCCTCGCAGTGCGACTACGTTGTCAGGCCCTCTTGGCCCCATGTTGTGTGCCCTCCTGGCACCACATGTCGTGCCCCAAACACCATGCTGAAAGCTCGAGTATTGGTCCCGTCACATCTTCGACCACTCCATAATGTCAACATCCTCATTGACGGGTTATCGTAGTGAACCGACCCTACCAACTCCTCTCAGCCTGTTAGCAACTCATTTCTATTTCTTAGGTCCACACCTTCCCACTAGCTCCCCACCGTCACCCCGGCCGGGTCAACTTGGTTCTGCTATCACAAGGCCTTCACCTGTTAACTAGCTCAGGGATGTCGCGTGCCCTCTTGACACCACACCGCGTGTCACTGCTGACACTAATTTACTCAATAGCATCATCGCTTCTGGATCGAACTTGGCTTTGATACCAAAATGTCACGGGGTCGGACTTCTGCAACCTCAGTTCCGTGCTGACACCAATTTACTCTATAGCATCATCGCTTATGGATCGAACTTAGCTTTGATACCAAAATGTCACGGGGTCGCACTTCTACAACCTCAATTCCGTGCGGCACCTAACGCACGCTGCGCTAAGTTAACCTACTTCTTATACCAACTGTCGCGCGGCGTCCTTCGATGCGCTACGCACGGTGCTCCGCTACCGCCTGCAACGAAGCCAACTCATCTACACATCAGCTTTAATACCACCCGCCTAGAGGAGGGGAACTCCCCCAACATGGTTACCTCTGTTTCACGGCCTACCACCCAACTTATCGTGTCCCTTACGACACGCTTACTTGTACCATTGTGCCAAACTTGGCCTGCTCAAGCTTCACCCTGTGCACTGCACTAGTACTTTGCTTCGCAACAGTCTTGGCATGCAGCTCCTCATGCCATCATGTCTTGCTCGCATATCGAACCAAGCCCACACCCTTGTGCATTGCGCTCGCGTTCTCAACTAAGTCCCACGCAGCGCTCTGGTATTCTCACGAGGTTGCCCAGCCGTATGCACCGCGACGCGTAGTCCGGGGCCTAACTTCAACCTCGCATTGGGTGCCACACGGCATCGCTGCGTCGACGTCCTAGGCCCATCCTTTCAGGCCTAGGAGACACTTGCGCCCCCTCTGGCAACGCAACGCCCCGTGTGGGCGGGAGACAGTCTCCACCAACTCTCCCACATAGAAGGGTAAAACAGTCATTCAGCCAGAATGGCAGGAGAACCTCAAGCATATTGGTTTGACATACCGCAATGCCTCTGCATTGCTAGCTTATCTTGGCTGTGTCACGTCTGTGTCGCTCCGGCGTCTTACCCACATGCGACCGTGTTGCGTCCTCGCAGGGCGACCACGTCGTCAGGCCCTCTTGCCCCCATGTCGCGTGCCCTCTTGACACCACACCGCGTGTCATTGCTGACACTAATTTACTCAATAGCATCATTGCTTTTGGATCGAACTTGGCTTTGATACCAAAATGTCACGGGGTCGCACTTCTGCAACCTCAGTTCCGTGCTGACACAAATTTACTCAATAGCATCATCGTTTCTGGATCGAACTTGGCTTTGATACCAAAATGTCAGGGGGTCGCACTTCTACAACCTCAATTCCGTGTGGCACCTAACGCACGCTGCGCTAAGTGAGCCTACTTCTTATACCAACTGTCGTGCGACGTCCTTCGACGCGCTACCAACCCGCACGGTGCTCCGCTACCGCCTGCAACGAAGCCAACCCATCTACACATCAGCTCTAATACCACCCGCCTAGAGGACAGGAACTCCCCCAACATGGTTACCTCTGTTTCACGGCCTACCACCCAACTTATCGTGCCCCTTACGACACGCTTACTTGCACCATTGTGCTAAACTTGGCCTGCTCAAGCTTCACCCTGTGCACTGCACTAGTACCTCGCTTCGCAACAGTCTTGGCATGCAGCTCCCCATGCCATCATGTCTTGCTCGCATATCGAACCAAGCCCACAACCTTGTGCATTGCGCTCGCGTTCTCAACTGAGTCCCACGCAGCCCTCTGGTATTCTCACGAGGTTGCCCAGCCGTATGCACCGCGACGCGTAGTCCGGGGCCTAACTTCAACCTCGCATTGGGTGCCACACGGCATCGCTGCGTTGACGTCCTAGGCCCATCCTTTTAGGCCTAGGAGACACTTGCGCCCCCTCTGGCAACGCAAGGCCCCGTGTGGGCGGGAGACAGTCTCCACCAACTCTCCCACATAAAAGGGTAAAACAGTCATTCAGCCAGAATGGTAGGAGAACCTCAAACATATTGGTTTGACATACCGCAACGCCTCTACATCGCTAACTTATCTTGGCTGTGTCACGTCCGTGTCGCTCTGGCGTCTTACTCACATGCGACTGTGTTGCGTCCTCGCAGGGCAACCACGTCGTCAGGCCCTCTTGGCCCCATGTCGCGTGCCCTCCTGGCACCACCTGTCGTGCCCTAAGCACCATGCTGCAAGCTCGAGTATTGGCCCCGTCACATCCTACTTTTGGAAGCACAGTCAAATATTTTTAATGGTAGAAACTCTAAGCTGAGGAGATTGATTCTTCAGTTGCAAATACCGGTACCCATTGAAATCAATTCTCCGGTTCCTTAACTAACATCGGTTTGGGAGAGCAGATTCCCTTAACAAAGGTAACCTACTTCTCAAATAGGGATGCAGATTTGGTTAATCAAACAAAAAATTTGGATTGTCGGTTCGTTTCAGCCAGAACCGAAACCAAACCAAAAAGAATTGGTTCAGTTTCGTTTTCCTGTTTTTGTTTCTTGAAACTAAAAGCATACCGAAACCAGAAAAATTAGTTCAGTTCGGTTTGATTTCGTGTTTTCTCAAATTTTTTCCGATTTTCTAATCCTACCTAATTGATTTCTGGTTCCTGCCATCCAAAACCGAACCCAACCAGCATCGGTTTGGCCAGTTTTTGGGTCGGGTTCGGTTTAGGGTCAAAACTAGCATCCTATTCTGAAATGAACATGGTCCTTAGACTCTGCAGTTGTGCCATTATGTCAGCCACTTATCGCTAGGCTATGAAGCGTGGGTCCAACCCTAAAGTACCACAGTTCCAATCTTTAAATAACTGGTTAACTACTTAGAAAATTTGACATGCCACTTGGCCTAAAACAAAAGAACTAGCGAATGAATTCGGACCGTTCAATTTCCAGCATATGGCCTGGCATTAAAAAAATAATCAAACGTCACGAAGGCCAGGTAATACGATAGATTATTTGCAATCAGATGTTTTGCATCTATAACCACAGTTTTTGCTCATAAACCGAGAGTTCAAAGCCGTTCTTCCGTTCACACAATAGATGTGCCTCCATATGTTCATTCCATGTGACAAACATCCCTAAAAGTGGTGAGAACTCCTCATGCTAGGCTCATGCAAACATTAATATTTGGAGAGGTGTGTCACATGAAATTAACATTTTATCGTCTGATGGGTGTCATAATCTAAAGGTCTGTTGTGTGGAAGAATGGGACGAAAAAATATCTCCATGGTCTGATTTCACATGTAAAAACTCTGTTGACCCTAAAAAACTATTGACAATAGTTCACAAAATGCACTGATCTGAGGGTACAAACATCTAATCACAGTGATTTTTCAACTATGACCCATCCACAAGGACTAACTAGCCAAAAGTTTAGAAACATTGTGACCAGAAGCAATGTTTCTAATACTAGACCGGGCCTGACCGGACAGGGCCGGCCTGTTTTGAACTAAATTGACCCCTTTGTAGGGTTTGAAAGTTTTGGAACCCGTCAGGTTTTAAAAAGGCGCACTTTAGAAAAACAACTTTAAAAAACAAAAAACAAATGTTTTAGCAAAAAGTTCAGAACTTATTCATAAGGGTCTGTTTGGATAAAAATACGGGAAATGTAGGAAAGTAAATATTTTTACATTTTCTCATGGATACCTAAGTAGTAGGAAATCATGAGATTCCTTTGTTTTCTTTTGTTTTTTGCTATTTGGATGACTACATTCTTAGTTGGGAAAACGCAGGATTAACCAAATTCTGTGTCTGGATACATATGCAGAAAATTATAAAATATAACATATCCTAACAAAAAAATAGCCATAAAATCATAAAAGATATTCACAAAAAATGACCACAAAATTATATATGTATTAAAAAAATTTTGCTCTTTACATATCTTAGTGAATTACTCTAGTGGTTGACTTAGTGCCTTTTAAAGGTTAAGTTTTAGGTTCAAATCTTGTTGTGTAATCAATTGCTTATTTTATAATTAATTATATTAGAGCATATACACCATACATGCGAATATGTAGCTCCACAACATAGTAGAGTTCCTTGTGAGTGAAATCTCCCTCGTCTTTTTTTTTAATAAAAAAATCTGCCTCACCTAAATAGATGGAGGGGAGTGTCTGAAGATTTTTGATAATTTTTGGTGGTCAATATAATTTTGAATGGATGAAAATCCGCTAATATAAATTAGCACCCCTAAAACTTAGTAACAAATGACCACCCAAGTCATAACGTAGCTTCACCTCTAATTTTTGGGAATGTGTGCCATATAGAATCAACATCTAACCATCAGATAGGGACGCCATGATCTTAAGATCAATCATGAGAAAGATTGGAAAAAAAAAATAATCTCCATTGTCTGATTCAAATCAGTTAATGGTTTTCGTCCGTAAAAAAATTATATTGTATTACTAATAAACAGGTGAGAAGAACCATACCCTTATCTTTTTCCTGAGGAATACCCTCTAACTCTTAAGTCCAAAATGAGCATAAAAATTGTATTTTGTATTTCGACCCTTAAATCGCTTCCAAACAGCCGAAAACTACGGAAAATATAATCCGGATCTAAGTATTTCTCTCTTTTCCCCATATCCAAACAGACCATAAAAGAAACAAATCACTATTAAGGACCCGACTATCATGATCGTCATTTAACCACCAAAATTGTGTTTAAATGATCTTCCACCATTAATGGTTTATGATGTGAGTAATTCGTGCCGTCAGAGTGATAGATCATAGATTGGAATTTAATATGCCCAAAATGGAGTTTTAAGGAAAGTTAAACTATCCGATTGCTGGTTATAATAATATTCGTTGTTTTTAGTTTTAATGGCTAATATTAAAACTCATCAATTGGATGGTTTACATTCACTTATAAAGTTTACTTTTGACTATCTAAAATTATTTAAACAATATTTTGGTGTTTAAATATTGGTCTGGACTCAGGAGCCATTATCCCCACTTTTAAAACTTTTAATTTTTATTTATTTTTTATTTTTTTTGCCAATTTTGTGATTAAATTATGATTTATTAATAATTTATTAATAAATTATTATTTTTTCAATTTTATATTTTAAAATTTCTATGTTTTTTTTCGAGTTTCCTAACCACGACTTAGTGACTATGGCTATCATTCGTTTTTGGTAATTACCAATGAGCACCTACGTTTCAAGAGATTGACTCGCAGTCGTAAAAATGGTGGAGCATTTAGATTGATCATGGAAGACTACTACCAGGAGTAAGAATAACATATACTTTAGTGGGTTAAGAACGAGGGCGTAGCCAGAAATTTTTATTGGTTGGGGCTACAAATGATAAATATAATATTAATCATCGATTTGTGAACTTATATATAAACAAAGGTTGTATAAGAACCATATACTTAATAAAAACTCTAGAATTAAATGGGGGCTTGAGCCGATTGGGGAGCTTATATACAAACAAAGGTTGTATAATAACTGTACTTAATAAAAACTCTAGAGTTAAATAGAGGGCTTGAGCCGAATTGGGGGCTTCTACATCATAAATTTGGGGGCTTATATACAAAGAAAAGTTGTATAAGAATCATACTTAATAGAAACTCTAGAGTTAAATTGGGGCTTGAGCCCTACATCTTCTATGTAGCTACATCATTTGTTAAGATCTTCTAAATATTATTTCAACCTCTAGGCCACATGTTCATCCTAGCTTACCTAAAAAAAAAAAAAAAAGTCACTTCGGATTATTCTTGAGGAGAATGAGCAAAATCCATGTGCTCTATTAGGGCCAATTAAGGCTTGACATTTATCTTGACACATGGCAAGTCTCATGTGACTTCTATTTCACTCTAAAATAAATTTTGAATTGTGGACATTTGTCGCATCCAAGGATTATTCTTACAGAATGCTAACACAAATTTCTGTAACCTTTAAAGACCCAATTGTAGCTTTTCAAATGTTTTACATTAGACAAGCCTCGGCTGACTCTTTTTCTCAACTATCACAAATCTAAACCGAGGTCATTTGTCTCATCCAAGAGGTATTCTTAAAGAAGAGAAGCACAAGTCCTTGTGCTCTTGATTTGACCTATAGGAGTTTGTCATGTGACCCCAAGTAGTTATTTGCCTATAAACAGAGGCCTTCTCCTCTTCTCAAAGGCTATGATTTTTTAAACCTATAGAATTATAAATCTAACACCTCCATAGTCAACTCATACTCTTAGTTTTAATGTAGATCTTTAATCAAACCTTTAATCCAAAACCCTAGAGCTTTTAGATCTCCCTAGAGCAATCTTGTTGCTCATCTTTAAAGAAGCTTATCTAGAAAGTCAGACGCTTCTTATATTCTTGAAGAATAACACCCTACAATAATCATAATGATAAACTTAGATGCAAACTCTTGAATAAGAGCCAATAAAACAATCAAAATGAAACCAATCAAATGCCATTAAAAAAATTTATTGTTTAATAAAGTTTTAGCTTATTAATGATGGAAATGTTGGGCGTGAAATCATGTAGAAACACTGAGACATCTGGGGCTATGTCTAACATTGTTTTTAGTTTTAATGACTGATCTTAAAGTTCATATCAATCGGATGGTTTACATCCGCATGCTTCATTAGCCATATATGTGTTATATGACATAATGATAAATAACACTTTGAAATTAAAAAGTACAGTTTTAATGTTGTAAGCAGTACCTCCTCTAGACAAGCCCTCCACGCGGCCACCTCAAGCCCCAAATTTAAATCTTATAATTATTTATGGGTTAGTTAATATTACTTCCAATGTAAAAAAGTAGAAAGCTAAGTTAATGGTTTAATTGATTAAATGAGTAGTATTGCTTTGATTATACCTAATAAGTTGTAGGTTCAACTCTTTCATGCCCAATATTTGCATTTTATTTTATGGGTCATAGATAGGATCGGATCTCGGCCGGGTCGGGTCATTGACCCCATTGGGTCAGGCCAGCCTTATGTTATAATCTGGTGGATTCTATGACCCAATTTTGACTGAATCGGATTTGTTTGACCAGATTCCGATCTTTCACTAGGCCAGGCCAACATTATATATTGACCCAATGGATTCTCTAGACCAACTTTGACTGGATTGATTTTGTTTGACCAGATTCTATGCTCGTTATAACTCCATCTTTCGCAAATGATCTATCAATTTCGATTTACTCAACGAGAGCTCTCCAATAAACCTACTTATTGAACCTTTTGAGACGGTTAAAGTGATAAAAATTGACAGTGAAAGATTCAATGACTGTTAAAGTGTTAAAAATGCCAAAAAGTTATTGGTTGAGTTACTCGATCTGTCGACTACATTCTACTATTCAGCTTTTCTCTTTTTTGTGTTGCACTTTTCTTTAATATATACTTGGGTTGATTTCTTACTTGCATTTTCGAATTATTCACAATAGAAGGGAATATACATATACTAGCAATGAGTATTATTTTATTTGTCAAAGAAAAAAAAAATTGTGACAAAATTTATTTATTTTAGATTAATATGGAGGGCCCCATTCAGGAACTCGCCTCGGGCCTCCAAAATCTCAAGGCCGGCCTCGGTTGTAAGATCATTAGTTCGAGTTTGGATGTCATCACGTTTGTCATGATTTTTTATTTTTATAATGTTGGAGAAATTTTTTTCATAAAAGTACACATTTTATATTGTTTGCATAGTAGGTTCATGACATACATTATGTATTGAAAATTCCACTTATTCTTGAGGGTGATCGACCATTAATTTTACTAGCAGCGTGCCATGGTTCTCATTTACAGAAGAGAGAAGAGGGAGGGAAGCTAGTTTGTTCCTAAAAATCGAAATCGACTGAAAAACAGGTCCATCGAACTGGACCGAAATCGGAACAAAGCCAACCCAAAATTGATATAGCCGAAACCGGTTTGTAATCAGTTTGTTTTCAGTTTTGGGTGGCCAAATCCGAAAATTGGTTGGCTAAGTTTAGAAAACTGACCATAAATGTAAACAATTGAAAATTTTAAAAGTAAACAATTAAAATTTAAAATTTGAAACCAAAATGATCCAACCCTATTTTGTCAATTTTGGTTTGGTTTCATTTTCGTTTCGCAAATTTAACTGAACCGATTTGTTTCGCTTCGATTTTAGTTTAGGCTAAACCAAATCGAAATGTCCGACATAAACTGCCGAATCTGCATCCCTACATTTAACATAAATTTGTATTGTGTAGTAAAATATACTCTTATGATCAATGATACCTAGACAAGTAACACGGGTAGTGTCAAGGTATCTTAAATGTTTGGCCCGTCAATTTCTCAAGATTCCAATACAGCAACATGGCCTTAAGGATAATCTTAAAGAGCCTATTTCTCAAGATTCCAATACAGCAGCATGGCCTTAAATTACATAATGCATGTCATGAACCTAGCTAAAAGTATATTATATTATACAAATCATTTTCAAGAACCCAAGATTTTTATTTTATAAGTTACTAAACTTTACACTAATTTTTTTTATAAAACTATGGTTCATTTTATTAGTGTCAAAACAATGAACATTTTGATAGTATTTAAGTGGCATTTACATATATGTCTGGAAATATCATGTTGTGTCGAGGAGTGTCCAAGTACCATCAAGTGTCGTCACGTGTCCAAGTGCCGAAAAAAATTCTAAAAGTATAACTGTAGAAGTTCCAAGATAAACTGCTGATGAGTGTTTGGTTAGTTCAAGGTATCAAATATCGGTCAATACCAATACATATCAATTTTTCGGTAAATCGATACGTATCGGTATCGGCCCATATGGGCCCGTATCGGTATCGGACGATACATATTGGATGATTCGTATTGGTCCTCCAAGGACCGATGCCGATTTCATTACCTTGGGTTAGTGGCAATTTATAAACTAAAAAGCATGGTGTTTCAAAGGGCAATGGGCAGGTACAAATCCCCTCTCTCCACCCTCACTATTCTTTTTTCAAATAAATTAGGTACCATTAACTCTCGTTTCTCACACTGAATTGGATTAAATGAACTGCAAACCAATTTGTTGTACCCAAATCGGGATTCCCCAAGCAAATAAGCGAATTAAAATTCACGGTCGATAAAAATCGATTATAGTTGAATAGTTATTGCTTTACATTTGTTAATTTATGTCTGATTCATACGGCTTCAGCTTCAGGCAGAAAAAGCAACAACAAAAGCTATGCCTGTCAAGGCAACGGCCAGGTCCAACTGGTTGAACCTGATTTCATATTCAACCATATTTGACGCCATTGGATAGCAGAGAAACGCGACTTCCACAGTTTTCATTTTTAGTAGATGAAATTTAGATTCTCTCGTAATCAAATGCGGAAAATCTGGCTGAACACGAAATCTGGTTCAACCAGTTGGACCTGATCATTGCCCGTCTCTCAATCAAGTAACTGATTTTGGATCAGCTCCAGGGATTTGAGTCGTTTTACTCTCTTTTAAACAGTATACTCTTCCACCATTTTTGCTAGTGCAGCAGTTTAGCGACTCAAATGCTTATCAATGTTAGAGACTGCAAACAAAACGAAAAATCACAAAGAGGAAGAGAGAGAGAGAGAGAGAGAGAGAGAGAGAGAGAGAGAGAGAGAGAGAGAGCCAACACATTTTCCTTCCATTTACATCTGATATTTACAGACTACTAGAGCCAGCCCTCATCTCTCTACAATATTCCTTACAAAATCATCAACCCAAACAACTACCACCGATACACCTCCATTAACAAATCTTCAATACATATACATACATATTATTCCACCATATAATAAAACTATGATTATATCTATCAACAACCCCAAGATTTTTGCTCCCCGGGGCAGTCGTGTCCCTGATCTCGATGCAGGCAACAAGCGTGATGAGAATATATGCTGTTTCAGGCCGTATCGAATACATTTCCACCAACCCTAACAACCTCAAAAACAATGGCATTACAAAAGAAGCACCTTTGGCTGTTAAGAAGGTGCCTGCTTATGCAGCCAAAGCAAGACTTGTGACGACAAGGCTCGAAATGAGAATCCGTTTCGCGCGAACAACAGATGCAGCAGTAGCTCTCCTCTTCCTTGGTTCCTTTGTTAAAGCCGCTCTTATCTCCTACCGCAATTCTGCTCCTAAGGGAGCTTGCAAATTTTTCAAGTTGACTTAGTCGCGCAAGAGATGGGTCCCCTCTCAGGACACACCGCCCTGAAAAAAATAAATAAATATATAAATTAGGAGCAAGTTAATGTAGCTTATTGTATTAACAATATGAGGGAGATACTTATGGGAATCTAGGATTTCTACTGATTAATCAAGTAATGCATTTCCTCAACTGTTTTCGCTATCTTGTAGTGTGTGATACCTTGAAGATCTAATAGTCAAGACGTCATGAGACACAGTTTGGGCAACTCATTTTCTTCCCCGAATCGCAACAAATTCACAATCGGATGTGCATTAGTATGAACAGAGCTCCTAATCAATATCAATAAAATCTGGATATAAAGTCAACAGTTTCAATCCTACCCTCAGGTTGTGAAGGATAAATGAATCTTGATCCAGTAGTTAAAAGTTAAAACATACAGACAAAAAATTAGTTGCAAGTTATTTATGGGTATATCATCAAGAAGCATAAACCATATATATATATAAGAACATGATCTCCTGACTTGAGTGATGGGTGGCTCGAGCCTTGAGACCATTCGCGTAGCCACAGTCAATGTTGACCAGCGACATGAATGGAATCAGATCTCGAGTCATAGCATGACTCGAGTTAGAGGAGATATATATGGACAGCTTTATTCACACCCACCGAATCTTGATATAAGCCCACGCCAAAAATCATTGATTATTTTTAAATCAAATGATGGAGATCATTTTTCGCTCCAATCATCCACACAAGGGATCTTTAGATCACGGCGCACCTATCAGACGGTTAGTTTTTTATTCCACATGTCATAGATCCCAAAAACGTGGCGACATTTCGCCTAATGTGTGCCACATGACTTTAGGGCCACATTTTTTAGATCTATGCCATGTAGAATAAAAAACTAACCGTTTGATAGGTGAGCCATGATCTCAAGATCCCTCACGTGGAATATTGGAGCGAAAATCAATCTCTATCGTCTGATTTAAAGCAATCGATGATTTTTGGCATGGGCGTATTTCAAGAATCGGTGGGCGTGAATGAAGCTACCCTATAGATATATATATATATATATATATATATATATATATATATATATATATATATATATAAGCAGGAATAAGCCTAACTTATAGGATTCTGGAACTAACACCCTTCTAATAATTGATTATGTGCTCAGTAGGAAACCATGAAAACTTTGAATGCTGTATAAAACTCCTCCCTTTTTTAATAACTTATAGAATGAAAATAAATAAAAAATGCATGACTTGCTCTATAAGACTCAGTCGCTCTCTATGGCATGCTCCACTTTTTTTCTTCTGTTACACATAAACATCAAATTCTAGCGTGCTGGCCCCCCCCCATAAATAAATGGTACTTTATTAGATAGGAAAGATGGCAAGCATACATATACATAGAACCGATGAAGGTAGCATAGATAAAAGGTAACATAGGTAAAATATATTACTATGTTACATGGTATACGCTTCTTTCTATAGGTTATGGTATATAAAAGGTTTTTATGCAAATTACAAGTTATTTGGGTTTGGTCTTCAGCCAGACTTTGGTGATGAGCTTCTGTTTAATTGTGCCCCGTCAGATAGGTGGGCCATGATCTCCAGATCCCTTGTGTGGAATATTGGGACGAAAAACAATCTCCATCATCTGATTCAAGGCAGTCAACGATTTTTAGGGTGAAAAATAGTGTGCTCTTCACAGGAAAAACGGGTGTGAATAATGCCATCCTTCATTATATTCTCCAAATGTTTCTTTTTCCTGTATGATCATCCCAAGCATTCACTCGATAGGCAAAAATTCTGACTTGGGAAGAGTTTCAACGGACTGTAAGATATGAGCCAGACCGTGTAACCACCACAACTTACAAAATCCTTGGGAAGGTGCATCTTGACATGTCCAAATAGCCCATGGTGTATGATTCCCCAGTGCCTCACAAGTCCCAGCTCCTAACAATGATGGGGACTCAAAAAAAGTATCTATCAGTACAAAAAGAAGAATCTGCATCTCCATGTGATTTAAACAATTAACCCTTGTAGTACAGTGGCAACAAAACATTCTTCCCATGCTGCCCTCAGCATAAAAGGAGGCCATCAAAATTAGCAGCTTTCATGGTCGAGGATAAAACACAGAGGACCTATCAGTCGTGTCAATCTTTACACTAAATCTTGGATTTATTCACTTGATATTTTTCAAGAAGACAATTATCAATCTATTCCTCATAACCTTGATTGGCAGATTGCAGAACACATGATAAGACTCAAGGTTCAAAATCTTGGTTTTCTGGTAGGTATCGGCCAGCTCGAAGATGATACGTATTGGACGATACGTATCGGGTTGGACGATACATTGGTATGTATCAGCTGATGCATACCAATATATATGGGTTGGTACTTCAATGTATCGACCCGGGAACCCAGATAACCAATACGTCCGATACGTATCGGTTCCGGCCTATATTTTGAACCATGATAAGACAAGGATACTGATGCAACACAGTGGCTATCAACTTAGAAATTCGAGACATCCATGGATAACCCACACCATTATTCAACCTCGATCTTATTTCGCATACAGCCAATTAGAGGGTGTGTTACCAGAAAATGTAAAACTCTGGGCCCCCTGCGCCATTTCTTGGCCTTGATGGAACTTGTTCTGGCATGATAAAAGGATTTGACCATTCACATCTATTCTACCATGATTTGTTTTATTTTTCACCATTAGATTCGAACTGAATGTTGTGAAACTGAAAGGAAGCTTCCCTAGATGGCCAGAGCCAACCATTTTTTTTATTTTTTACCAGCAACGAAAATATATATTATGAAAGATAAAAAAACACAAGCACAAAAAGCAAGGCAGTGAGGCACTGCCGAAGGGAGAAAAGGAAATAGCAGAAAAACCAAAATGAAAGGCTACCTCACCAGCAAAACCCTGGAGAAAAGGTAACCGAAAAGGGAAAGACTACCGTGCACCCAAGGGCATCGAAACACACAAGAGGCAGAAAACATGGCCAAAACCAAGCATGCTTGCCACAATATATATATATAGGGCAATGCTAACATCACCGAATTCATTGTGAGGTTAGCATTGTCCCTAGACAATCATACCTTTATTAAAAGGTATTTTCATAAAATTACTAGGGGCAGTTTAGTAAAATTAAAATAGTATTTTCCAGCATGATGACTTCAAAAATAAAAAAAGGAACCAATGATAAGCTTGCAGTCCTACATGTGTGATTGTCAAGTCTCAAATTTCAACCATAACTAATTGCCTATTTTCACGTCCAAGAATTTGAGGAAATGTTTAGAAACAGTTCATAATGTCTGGACGATGGGTGTCTTAGGTAAACATTGAAATAAAAAAGTATAGGAAATCACATGGGATAGCTCTAAAATAATCCACATTCACTGCCTTTTCAGCAATTTGATTTCAGTTAAATAAGGGTAGCGATATTTGCAACTAAAGATTCTACCGGCGCAACTGCTGGTTCCACCGCTCCCACCGTTGACTGCCTTGAATCAGATTCTATAGATAGTTTTTCGTCCTAATCTTTTATACACCGGATCTTGAGATCACAGCCCACATATCAGACGGTCAGATGTTGATTCCATATGGCACACATCCGTGATCACTATGAACCATGATACGCCATGATCATGGTCACATCGGGATATGTGTGCCTCGTGTAATCAACGTCTGACTGTCTAAGATGTGGGCCATGATCTTAAGATCTGGTGTGTTAAAGATTGGGACGGAAAGGCAGTCAACGGTGTGAGCAGTGGAACCATCAGTTATGCTGTTTCAAAACCATAAAAAAGAGAACAATTAACTACCCAAGTTTATGAGATCTAACCCAGTTGTAGTTCAGCAGATACTGGAACCCATAATGAACAATAGCTGGGCAGTCCATGCTTGCAAACACCCCGACAACATCATTCTGCTCCACCTTTTCTGGCACTCCACTTGCATCCACTAGGTTTAAGATAATACCCACCAGAGGAGCTAAGATCATTGCTCAGTTTATCTTCTCTACAGATTGCCCATGCCGCCTAAGAGATCTGAAAAAAGGGTAAAGTCATGTGTCATGTGAGATTAAAACAATATATATAATTTTCAAGTAGGGACAGTCAAGCAAGTACGTCTTTTATGACCAACAAGCCATTTATAACCAATTCAACAACAATCCATTTTATTTTTTTCAGTAAACTATAATCCATTTTTATAGCTCAAACCTTAATTAGTGTGATTATAATAGAAATTGTTAGACACCTAGGAGTGAAAAAGTTAAAGGTGATATATATAACATACAAATCAAGAAACTCGGCATCTGCAGCTGATGTAATGTGGTTCAGAACAAAGATAATCAACTCAGAAAGCCTTTGAAGGTTCGTCTCAGGCCCCAAGAGGAACACTTGAGGGATCTCACGTGTACAGAATTCAAGCACCCTAGTAAGATTGCACGAGATATCAAAAATGACGCTACATTTTCTTTGCTGTAACTCCAGGACCTGCAAAAAATATATATTTCCTTAGAAATTTTAAAAGGTGTAGGAAAGAAATAAATGAATAAATGTTGTTTGACATAAAATAAATCAAACAGACTAACACTACTCAGGTTGGCTATTAGCCAAAAAAGCACATCCAATCACGTCACAACCCAACACAACTAATATAAGGATGTCAAATGGTTCTAAAAGGTTTAGTAACCTTCCCTGTAACATAAATACTTAAAAGCTTACAAGTTGGAAATAGCATTCATCACAGCCCAACACAACTAATATAAGGATGTCAAATGATTCTAAAAGTTTTAGTAACCTTCCCTGTAACATAAATACTTAAAAGCTTACAAGTTGGAAATAGCGGTCCAACTTGGAAAATGATAAAAATACTCCTCTAACCAAGGTGGTCAATTCGTATATCACAATCAAGAATTTTTGTATCGAGAATCGTAAGATACACTTAAATTTTTATAAATATATATGAAAAGTATATAAAGATCAAGAAATATTGTAAAAAAAAGAAAATAGTGTAAATATATATATATATATATATATATATATATATATATATATATATATATATATATATATATAAGTAACAATCCCATTTGCAGTGCACCGGGGAAGAAGAAATAAAATAAGAAAAAGTTGGGACAAAAATAAAAAAAAATCGAAAAGATAGAATTGATCAAAGAGATACATTCTTGGACACATAAAGTTGGCCATTACATACAATTTAGAAGGACTGATATTTTGGGGACCTGTGCCGTGTGGAAAATACCATCCAAGATTTCAGATCTCAGTATCGGCTTCTGGATCTGTCAGCCTAAAACCCATCCAAATTGGGATCAGTGAATCAGGTCAGCCGATCCCCAAGCAAATCCAGACGGTAAAATATGACGAAATATATTAAAAGATGAAAAATAGATTCACATTTTAACCACTAAATTTAAAGGGAATTTAATTGTTTTGACTCAAATGATGGAGTTAGTTTTTTATCCGAATCTTTGATGCAACACAGCGCCCCTATCAATCAGCACAGATGATGATTCCGCATGGTAGAATCCTAAAAAAGGACCCAAGTACCATGTCAGATGGTACTCCGGCTTCTTATCTAATACAAACTCTCAACAGTGTGTTACTTAATGCAATATGTTTCCTACAGGTATTGGAAGCCTTCTAATAATATGGTACATTCATTTACAACCAAGATTTTTCCTTCTCACCTTGGGTTCCATTTCCTAGAATTGTTAATTGCTTTGAATCGTATCGTTTTTTTCTCAATTTTTTATCTTCAGATCATGGCCCACCATTACACAATCAGATTTTGATTTCATCCTGAAAAAGTTATGGTTTCAAGAGGCAAGAGCCACGTTTGATGTACGCCTATAATCATATTTCGGGATTGGTGCCATATAAAATATAAAATTAACTGTATGGTGGTAGGCCTATAATTTCAAGATCCATTGTTTGAAAGATTGGGACAAAAATGATCTCCATTGGTTGATTAAAAACATTTAATGATTTTAGCACGTGAAACTCGAATTAAAAAAGAAAAATCTGGCGTGGTAAATAAAAGGAACCATAAAAATAATTGAAGTTTTCTCGTAATCAGGTTTGGTGATAGGCATTTTTATGCTACAAATTCTATTTCCGTGGGATAGGTAGAAAAAGCATAAGATTTGGTGATGGGCATTTTGTGCTATAAGTGGAATATGTAGAAAAAAGCGAAAAAAGAAAATGTAGTGGGGTGAATTAGCATTCTTGAATGATCTCGGCCGATCCAGATCATTTAGGCCAAAACCAAGATTTGAATGATCTCGGCCGATCCAAATTTAGCCGCAAGTCGCACCAAGTTCTTGATTACCCGAAGTTGCAGTGTTTTGACATTATATTCAGAATTCTTTGACTGTTTTCTATACTTGGCTTGTATTTATCTGAAACACTTCAAATCTAATCAATCTCATCAGATAGTCTTCATCGGACAGCTAAATATAGGTATTTAGGGGCGAAATATCATCATTTTTCAGTACTCATCAGAATGCAAGCGACTCTCGACTGCCTCTCCACGGATTTCGAACGAAAAAGTAGAAAAGTAAAAAGTAAACAGTGAAGGGTTTGTTGAAGGCGGCTATTTATTACATTGGGGGTAAATCCGGTATTTCCTAAAGGAGGAAGATGGCTCGGTGCGCAGCGGGTCGATTCGGGTAAAGGTGAAATTATAGGGTCTCTGCAGTAAAAGGTACATCTAACAGGGTCGATCAGGTAAATTTCCCATTAGATCCGACTCAAATTTTTTGTATGAAACCTAATTGATCGTGTCCACGTGTTTGTGACACCTCATCCTTTTGATGGGTGCCACATGGTGCTCAACTGGGCTCGACAAAGTTCCGGGCCTCTAATTTAATTAGATTTTTACCAAACGATGTTTACTTATGACTAACTGATGCACATTTAGAGAGAGAGAGAAAGAGAGAGAGAGAGAGAGAGAGAGAGGTGCAAACGGGTTGGGACGACCTGGTAAGTTTTTAATGCCCGGCCACTTAAAAGTTGGGTTTGAGTTTAAAAAATTTGACCAGTTACATAAACAAGTCGGGTTTAGGTTAGCCTCAAACCCGATCGAGTCCGTCGTGGTTAACAGCTTAGGTCAAAAACGAAATTAAGTTACAGTACGCAGTAAGTACAGTTCAGGGTGCATATCGAAGTTTGAGACTAGGTTCAAGCAGCTGGTGGGGTTCAGTCACGTCCACATTAATAGCAGACATTTTCAAAATTTGAGGCCTTCATGAGCATTTACCATCAAGTTTTTGATAGGATTTACCCCTGCCGTATTGGTGAATGAGGACTTTGGTTAGGTCCAACTCGTTGAACTCTAAATGTGATTCAACCAATTTAAAACCGTTAGATGAAATGGAATCTTGACTTTATCCTTTTTAGTTTATATAAACGTTTAGAACCCTTAGATCGAGCGACTTTAAAATTAGTTGACCCGCATTTTAAAGTGGGAAGGCTTTGATATCACAATATCAAGAAGAAAACAAGCTGCCTTTGGGAACGTGGATTTGGATTTAGATTTGGGAATTTAGATTTGAATCTCCTAAACCCAAATCCACCGTTTGGTTTCACCTTTTTGTGTTTGGATTTAAATTTTGTAAATCCACCAGAATTTAGAAATCCATATGTATATTGTAATTAAAAAAGTGAATTTGTAAATAACACTCTTAGGCATTATTTGAAAATCCAAATCTTACACCACCATATAATTAGCTTTGTTTAGTGAATTAAAAGTTGTTACTTAGTGCTATCATAGGTATGGTTCGACCTGATACTCGACTAGCCTGAGCCGAGTATTTTTAAGCTTGATTGATCTGATTGGATTGGACATAAGGCATTCGGTCAGAGTTGTGGGTTCGATTGGGTTGAGTTTGGGTCGACTTGACCCAATATTTTATATAATGTCAACGAAAATAAGGAATTTTTAACCTGGTTGGGTCGAGTTTTCGGATTGAGCATCGAGTCTGGTTGGACATAGTCGGTTGAACCATTGGGCTAAGTTAGGCATACGCCAATTTCCCATTGGGCTGCCAAAATTTAGGCTGGACTCAACCCGATAGTTTACCCGGGTTGGGTACATAAATTTGACCTGTCGTGTCGAGTCGGGTATAAGACATCCGACCCGACTTTCGAGTCTTGTAAATCCGATAATTTATACACAAAAGGTAGAAAGTAGGTAGTTTTTTTACTAGGTCGGGTCAATAGAGTGCACCATTTAGTTGGGTCAGGTCCGTCAGACATTTGTCATTTTGGCCTATTAGGCAATCAAAATTTTGGCTTGACACGTTGGTATCAATATATAGAATTACAGATGGAAAAAAAATAGAAAATCGATGAAACCGAACCAAAATTGATGAATCGATTCGGTTTCGATTTTGGGTGCCAAGAATCCCAAAAATTGAAAATCGGTTGAGTAGGGAAAGAAAACCGACCCTAAGCTAAAAACCGATATATATATATATATATAGGAAAAGGTGTTCGTCCTCCATGGGAGGACGGTCACCGTCCTCCAAGCTTCCACGTGGTAGTCAAAATATTGTTTCGATGCCACGTGGAGCTCAGGTGCATTGCTTAGATCATATTTAAAAAAATAATAATTGAAAACTCATCTCTATCATGTGTTTTTTGAACCATGAAATGTGGACCAATGAAACCCGTCAAACTTTGACTTGTGAATTAAAATTTTTTTTTTCGAAATTTTTTGTTTTAATATATTCCACATGACACCCAAACAGTGTTTTGGGTGCCACGTGGAGCTCCATGTGTATCTTGGAGGACGGTCACCGTCCTCCATTGGAGGACCTAACCGGCTCTCATATATATATATATATATATATATATATATATATAGAGAGAGAGAGAGAGAGAGAGAGAGAGAGAGAATTGAAAATAGATCGGTTTTGTTTCGGTTCAGGGGGTGGGGAGTTCGGTTAATCAAACTCAAAACATTTTGGTTCGAGTTCGGTTTTAGGTGAGCTGACACCAAAATCAAAATTTTCAGTTTCGATTTTGGTTTGGCTCCTCAAACTTCCACCCTTACAAGAATGGAGGAAACCAATGAAATATAAATTATTTTTATAAAAAAATAGTCAAATGAAGTATCTATAAATTCTTGGGCAAAATCCTTTAGGCTGCGTTTGGATTAGCCCTTTCAGGGCAAAGAGAAGCTTTTTTACTATTTGGCTCCGACAGAGAATTGCTTTCATGTTTGGTAACATAGCTTCTTGCCCCATTTGCTTTGGCGGGGAGCTGTTTTAAGTGATAAAATTGTTCTCTGTCTGCTCTTTGTCAGAGTATATTTTATCTGCTTCGAAAGAGAGCAGGCAAAGAGCTGCTTTTGCTTTTATAAGAGCTAATCCAAACAAAGTCTAAGACAATGCTTAAACATTCAAATATTTCAATTTCTAAATTTATAATGCCTGAATTTGAAATACTTAAATTTAAAATCTAAATCCAAATACTTTGTTCCCAAAAATAGTGTATGTAGGATATTTTAAATGTTTTTTATTTCGTTTTTCGAAATAGTCCTACATCCAACAAAGACATATTTGGATTGTGTTATATGGGATGAGTGGGTTTAATTAAAGCTTGGAACCTTCTGAAACAGTCAAATTGTATGCATTAGACCCTATGTTATTTGATAGGCACAATCACTACCGTGGGAACATATCAGGACGAGAACGAGCACGTGGCGCGGTGAGACCCTTAAGGGACGTTGTCGCCCCCACTAAGCCACTAGTTTTTCCCTCGGTCACTAGGGTTGGGTCAGGATGCACCATCGGCACTAGTTAGGCGTGTACCCTTGACCCTTGCATATACCCCACACAAATGTCCTAAAAAAATGGGTTGTTGTAGAGGATTAATGACCCATTCAACAACATCAGCGACAGGGTTGGTTTGGACTTGGGCTTTTATTTCTATGCCACTCTAAATGTAGCTCCCTCCCCATCTCTTTGAAAATTTTATGTTTTTTTTTTAAGAAACATTATTATTTACAAAATTATGAAAAAGAAAAATTCAATAAAATTTGAAAAATAATAATAATAATTCAACCAAAAATAACTTAAATGGGCCTCAGGATTGACATAGGCTGGTCCGGGTTAGTAGTAGCTAGCCACGTATTCTCCTTCTATGATAAACAAGTAGGGCCAGGCCCGGTCACTAAGGGCTGGGTCTGGGCCCATAAATATGGCTGGATCAATAAATGTGGGGTAAGCACAAATCATGGTGCCCACGAGCTGTAAAAATAAAAAATACAAAAATTGACAATAGCGATTGATGCTCTCGATATTAGATGGACCAATCGAATCACACACCATTAATCATGTTCATCACCATCTGGTACACACAAGTTGTTAGGATGCCACTAAGAGCTCCCCCAAACACTTCAGCAAGACTGGAGACTTAAAAGCCATGTGTTGAGGGAAACTGTAGAGGACACATAACTAGTTTTGCCTTCTTAGCTATGTTGGTAGCTTGGTGAGGGGCTAGGTAACCCAACTGCCAATATTTATAATGGGCCTCCTTTGCTCATTTAATTAGTTAGACTTAAGTGTCTCTAAGTATGTTAAAAGGTACCCATTAAGGGAAAACTAACCTAGATAAACAAGATACATTGAATCTAGTCAACTTTATAGGTTGCCAAAGGGCACCGAATAATAGGGAGTGGCCAAAAGGTCATCCATCTTTTGGACTATTATGGCCTGATATTCCGTGATCCTTTTGGGTGTCTTAGGTAAGCTCCTGTTATTTATCTTATATTTTGTAAAAATATGTCCATCAAATCTATTATATGCATGAGGATGCTGGAGACCTTAGTTCGAATCGCCCTTAAGCTACCTTAGGGATTTATATTTTGTGCTGACCCGACGCATGCTAACTTGGGGTGCGCATCAGTGCAAGGGATTAGTTGGGTGCTCTAAGAAGCCCGAACACTTAGGTTATCAGAAGGAAAAGAATATGTAGTAGGGCATTGTTTCAATGGGACTCAATTCGAAACTCAAACTAGTTTGATGATCATGTTAATCTGATCAAGATCATGTATGCCTCGGTATGGACGGTCAGGGATGTACACAAGATCACAATATTAGGGATGTGTTTCATGTGGAATAAGTATCTAATTGTCTCATTGGTGAGACATGATCTCAAGATCTACTATGTGAAAGATTGGGACAAAAAACAACTTTCGGCTTCTGATTCAAGTCAGTCAATGATTTTAAGGACTGAAAGCCCTGACTACAGAGATTGAATCTTCAGTTGCAAATGCCGGTGTCTTCGGAGAATCTGATCAAATCGATGTACAATACCGATAAATTTATATGTATACAATGGATGACCCATGCACCAAAAGTAGACCTGTTGTTGCCCACAATGTTTAGCCCAAATCATTTGGTCCCCACCTTATGGCACCTTGGGATTTAAATCATGTTAATTGGATAATTTCAACCATCTGATCATGGGGGTTTTTTCTTCTCGTCCAATGTGGACCATTGCTCATAACTGTTGATATTCAGGTTCTTACCTGATCTTGATCATATTATAATATATCTCCTATATTTTGTACTTGGAGAAGATATACAATATCACTCTGTAACCTAAGCTTTAGGAAAATTGAGTCTATTAGAATTATTAAACTCTCATTAGGATTAAATTTATGAAGTTTATTTAAATATAGTTATTGTTAAATAATTGAGTTGTATTCATCTATATTCAAAGAGATCATCCCTATAACTAGAAATCAATATAACACAATTAAATCTAATTATAATGTTTTAAGATAATTATATATATTTACATAAAATACATAATCTAATTCTAATTTGATCTAGATGATCCTACTAGATTTAATCTTACTTAAAGTCTGATACACATCAAGTGATGCATATCTTCTCCAACGGTCATGATCATCCAACCAGTTTGACTTTGACTTAGAAACACAATTGCAAACACATTTGATGACCATGTTTTCTACATATACAAGATGGACCAGCAGAGCCACTTTGATACCAACATAGCAATTGAAAAGGACTCACCAAATGTTGGGCCATAATCTGTGAAAATGGGCGAACTTTTGGCTATTATTCTGTGCCCTTTGGCAAGGTACACAGTTGTCTAGGTTCAATGCACCTTGCTTATGTAAGGTTTATTCCCCTCAATGTGTACCTTTAGACTTACGAAGAGACACTTGTATCTAACTAAATGAGCAAGGGAGGCCCATTATAAATAGTGGCACTTGGGGTACATAGCCCCTCATCAAGCAACCAACAAAGCTTGAGAAGGCAACTCTCGTTAGGTGTCCTCTAGAGTTTCCCTCAACACTTCATTGAGATCCACATGACTCTTTAGTCTCTAGTCTCTACTGAAGTGTTTGGGGGAACTCTTGGTGCCACCCTAACAACTTGTGTTTACGGTGCACCAGATGGTGATGAATCTGATTGACGGCTGTGATTCGATTGGCCCATCCATCTAATACTGAGAGCATCGATCACTATTTTCAATTTTACGGGGCTCCTGGGCTCCATTAGGCATGGCAATGGGCTGGGTAACCTGGCCCATCTCCCTAGGCCTGGCCCGAGTTAAGGATGGGTTGGGCTTGATCTAAAGCCGGTGGGCCTGGCTTGGGCTTAATTCTTTAAGCTGTTGGGCTCTCATATATGATGTATATTAAGTTCCACTTGTGATAAGAAAAAAAAAAAAAAAACTCTTCAAAGATTATAGATTTTCAATTTTCTGGAAATATATGTCAACTTCTAATTAGATATTTGCAATATATCAAAGTTTCTATTTTTACGAAATAGAGCCAATTTATGTAAATTAATTACCAATTTATGAAGCCTACTTTTGGTCTTACTTCCTAAAGCTGTTTCAGATCACATGGGTTCTGCCCATTACAACTGCTGACTCGTTGGGCGCTGGGCCGGCATGGCAATGGGCAGATGGGAGAGAGTTTGGAGGATGATACTAAGAGCGCCGATGTGGATGTTTATATTAGAGAATATCTTAGATAGATAACAGAGATACACATCTTATATTGTTTATCTTATCATTCAAGTAAGATTAAAATTAATTACGATTTTGTTAATATTTTAGAAAGTATCCAGTTTCATCATGATATCAGAGCCATGGCCGGCTCCGATCTAGCGATCAGGTTGACCATGGTCATAAATTTTATATTTTAAAACTCTATCTTCTTTTTCTACTTTCATCTCTAATTTCATGATTTTATTTATTTATTATTATTATTTTATTTCAATAAAATTTCTATCTTCCTTGTAGTGATTCTTTACAAGCTCCATCAATCCACTCGCAGGTGCTCCATGAGCTAATGTTTTCTTGATGCCCGTCCTACATTGTATGCTTATGGGAGAGCGGACCTGATCCAGTGAGCCATCGGCTCTGACAGACTCCGAGATGCGCAAGATGCGACTTATCAATGATACCATCAAGTTCAAGGGCTCAATTTTTGTAACCAATTACACGTTCCTTTTGCAAAGAACATGCGATTGCGGGTCATTTAGGTAAGATTAAGATTGACTATGATTTTGTTGATGTTTTAGAAAGTATTTTAAATAATTGATTGTAGGGCACTTTAGAAAACAATGCCTCGAAAACAAACTTTTTAGCAAAAAAGACCCGATCTCAAACGTTTTAGAAAAATGGTGCTTTCACGGATTTTAGAACTTCACAAAATTGTGAAAGCACGATTTTTTAAAAAAAACGTTTGAGGTCAGGTCTTTTTTGGTAAAAAGTTTATTTTTGAGATATGTTTTTCCAATTATCCCTTGATGGGTATTCCCTTTAATGTAGAGAAAGAAAAATCATTGCAAACATGTACAGTACTGAGTTTCATCGGTTTAGAAGGAAAGAAATAATAAAATTTTCAATAACAAGGTGGGCAATATTTATGAGTAGATTAAGCAGATCAAAAGCAGGCACTCCAGTGGGCGGCTAGCGATACCAATGGGAATGATTAGATTTCAAAAGAGGATTTCCGAAGGAATTGGAACACGGGGGCAGAAGCAAGGTCATTCGGAAGGTTGTTTGGGTGGCCCCTCCTAGTTATTTGAAGTTGAACTTCGATGGGTGCTCCAGGATCCGGGGGAGGAGGCCTATAGCTTCAATCTACACTGTTGCACTAATAATCAGGCTGAGTTGATGACACTGTTGCACTAATTTATGAATAAATAGGCCGGGTTGGGCTTGGGCTTAGAACCTGCACGGGCTCAGGTCAGACTTGGGCCAATTTCAGATCCGCGGGAAACATTTGGGTTTTCCCTAGCCAAGCCCATGCCTTGCCCATTTTCACCCCTAGCTACCATGATTTAACTGTAGGACACAATTACTCATCGAGCCAAAATTTTGAGCCTAAATTACCCAGCCTTAGTGCCCGGGCCAGGCCATACAAGCCTATGGCAGACAAAAAAAGATTGTGTTGGGCTCAACGCAACGAAAATATGAACTGGCCACTATCGGTCTAGGCCAGCCTACGGCAAGCCTCAGTCGGGACCTAACTTTGGTGGGTTAATATACCCATCCCTAGCCCTAATTTTGGCGGGCTCAGGTTTGGCTTTGCTTATTATTATTATTATTATTTAATTTTTGTTAAAGGTAAATTAACAAAAACCCTGGATTTTGCACGAGTCTCTCTCAAAATCATCCATCCTTTCCGTTCAGCTCATCAGTGTAATCCATTTCAAAGTTGCTATATGGTGGATCGAGATGGATCGGAGGATTTGAGACGGATCGGGAGCCGGTTAATGCTAGAGTTTGCACGATGAGTTGAACGGAACACTAGCCTCCCTCTTCTCTTCCTCTCTCTCCACGATGAGCAGGTGAATGCTATATATATATATATTTTTTTTTGCTGATATGCTGTGTTTTTTTTTTGGTTTTTCGTAGATCTATGGGATTTTTTACTTTTTATTGATTTTTTTATGGATCTAAATGTAGAAATTTCTGTGTGTGGAATATCCTTTTATATACCATTTTCATCTTGTAATTTTGATCTCTGTTTCTCTCAGAAATTTGACAAGCATTTTATCAATGTAGAAATTTCTACATTAGATGATTTTGATCTTGGTGATATAGCAAAATCTATGCAAGAATTTGTCGATAAGGTTTCGAGTTTTGAAGGAGCTGAGGTTCTAATAGATTAGCCAATTCTATTGAGCAAATTTTGGTTATAAGCACATCCAAAGTTCTCAGCTTTTGTCACACTTTTACAAAAGTGACTAATATGGCGGATGCTTTTTACTAAAGCAGGCTGACTAAAGACGGTATCAGGGTGGATTCAGTACCATTGGAGTAATGTAACGGTTATGAATTGAGGGTTTTTTTTTCGTGTATTGTATTTTTCTATCTTGTTGGCATTTCGTAATTTAATTACTAGAAAGGACATATTAGGATGTGGCTGCAAACTGGTAGACATGATGCGTCCACACTAATTGCCAAAATGGAAAGCATTAAACAATATTAGCTCCTCAATACAAATTTCTTTGAATATTCTTAATTTTCTTGGCCACTGCAGATGGTTCTGAAAAAAATTGACATAAAATTATTTGACAAACTTGCGAGTGTGGTTTTAATCACTATGGTTGGCCCATCAGCACCAATTGAAGACCTTTTAAGGAAAAAAATTTCTCTTGTGACGAGAGGAGATAGAATCACTGCTAACTTGTGATGTTTCATTGAATTTTGATGGTTGATTTTGAAGACCATTCCTTGATTATCTTTTTTACACAATTACTCTGATCATATCTTTGACAGCCCGGATTTTCTCAACCTGAATTTTGAGACATTTTTTTTTTCTTCAAACACGAATGGAAAAATTCGGACCGTCGAGTTGTAGAACACGATCTGAATACAGATAATACTTGGTACATCCACATACATGCAGAAATCAAAGTAGATAATACATATGGCATAAATAAATCTCAAATTCTAACATCTAATATTACAATAACTAACAACGACCATCGGTGATGTACCAACATCACCAAACAGTGGAATATAAAATTATATACGAGTTCAAAGGGTACCAAGTCTAAACTCACCAATCTCCACAAAGTACTCAATCTATGACCCCGAACATCATAGCCCTCTTCAATTCCTCAATCTGCAAGTTTGGTGTCCACATAGAAGCTATACCTGTGACGTATAGTCGAAGGGGTGAGCTACATCCTAGCTCAGTAGAGGAAAATTCAATACTCATTCACATCTTATCATTAGGAAACTTAGATTCAATATCATAATCAAACATTTTCTTATTTAAAATTGAAACTCATTTCAAAGGTACTTTTTCTTATCAACAAAGACTGATTTCAAATACTGTTTTCTTATCACACAACTGATTTCAAAACTGATTTCCTTTTTCACATAAAATTGATTTAAAAGCTGATTTCCTTATCATACAAACCTAATTTCCTTTTTACACACAAAAGTGATTTCAAAATATTTATTTATCTTTCAAAACTGATTTTCTCTTTACACACAAAAGTGATTTCAAAACATTTATTTATCTTTCAAAATTGATTTCAAATCCGCCCCGGCGGCCCACATGGTACTTGTACTCTGCCCATAGCGGTCCACGACAAGCATAATCCGCCCACAGCGATCCACATACATATAATCCGCTTATAGCGGTCTACATACACTATCCCCCATAGCGGTTCACTTTAATCTCACGACTTATGGTTTGATTCACGAAGTATAATCTGAAGAGTACGTAAAATCCTGCAAAAACGGTCCAAGGGTATACATGACTACATCGAAATTCAAGGGTGTACATAAATCTCGTAAAGATGGTCCAAGGGCGTAAATGACTCACAACAGTGTCCAAAGGAGTACGTAAAATCTCGCGAAAGTAGTCAAAGGGCGTACATAGCACAATAAGTCCAAGGGTGTACGTAAAATCTCGTAAAAACGGTCCAAGGGCGTACAGGAGCACCACAAGTCCAATGGTGTACGTAAAATCCCGTAAAAATGGTCCAAGGGTGTACATGAGCACAACAAGTTCAAGGATGTACGTAAAATCCCATAAAAACGGTCCATGGGCGTACATAAATCCCGCCACAGCAGTCCAAGGGTGTACCTTCTCACAAATCTACAAGACTCAACGATTCCGAGTTCACATTCTAGTTCATATTTCTAAATCACAGTCCAAAGCTCACATTCTTGGTTCAAAGGTTTTAAAACTCACCATTTAAAAATCAATTTTAAAGTTGAATATTATTGTACAAATTCTAGGTTAAATTCACAGTTCATAATTTACCATTTTCGACTCAAGGATTTCAAATTTCTATTTTGCAAGGGGTTTAAGTTATAGTTCAAATCACTATCACACTTACATCAAAATACATCAAGAAAATTTATCATTTTTCATCTAAATATATCAAAAAAACTTATCATTTTTTTTTCCATATAAATACCTCAAAGAAACTATGAATCAAAGTTAAACATGCAAGTTTATGTTGAAGTTCCCCTACCTTAACCTCGAAGCAAGCAAGGTCCTATCGATGGCCTTCCACCCATAATCTACATCACAAGCATATAATGATGCATCAATGATTAACTCCAATCACTAGTAACTTAGACCTATTTAAGTATTTTCTTAAAACCGAGTCGGAACGGGCAAGTTTGTGCCAACTTAGAAGTTGATGTAACTTTTTTCTAAATTTATGACCATCAAAACTTTGGATTTACTAAATTGTTAAATCATAAAAGTTGTAGATCTTCTTATTATATTTCTAACATCTTAAGAATTGCATTAATCGGAGTTCGGAGTAGAAAGTTATGGTTAAAATATCAAAGCAGTACTGGCAACTCAGACAAAATCGACTAATCGATTTTTCAAAGTCGATTGATCGATTTTCTCTCAATTGATCGATTTTCAAATAGCTAAAAATCTTCCTCACTGCTTGAGACTAGTCGATTAATTGACCCAATTTCGATTGCAAAATTCAAAAATCGATTAATCGATTCTACTCGATTAATCGATTTCGTTTCTCGATAAAAATCAGAATTTGACCCAACTTATTACTAAATTTTTACCTTTAAAATAATTGATTCATAAGTTAGTCAATTGATGAAAGTTGTAGGGCTTGCTGTTCTCTTTCCAATGCAATAAGAATCACATCAATCAGAGTTCAACACAAAAAGTTATGGCCGAAATACTACAGTAATGTTAGTAAGCCCAGGCAAAATCCATTAATCGATTTTCAAAATCGATCAATCGAATTTTTCTTCGATTAATCGATTTCGTGAAGTTCCCCTTGAATTTCTCTTCTGTCAAAAATCGATTAATTGATTAATCGATTTTGGCAGTTTCTGAGCACTTCTCGGGTTCGAATCTTGAAACCCATCTTTTTTTTACATCAAAATTCAATCCTCTTGATCCTAATCTGTTACACACATCTAAGCAACATATATTTAATTAAATACATGAAAGAATTACATTATTTACCTCTTTAAATCGGTGATCTACCCGTAGATCAGATCGTCTTCTTCGTTAAATAAAAAGGGTTTCCAAACCCACCTCGATCATCTCCGTGCTGCAAGATCACAACCAAGCCCACGAAATCAACGGCAATCCTTCCACACACACTTCACACAAACTCACCCTACGATTTGCGGATCAAAACCCATGATCTCTTTGCAAGAAGAGGGTTTCAAAACCTCCAACGGCTCCAAATCTCACAAAACCATAACCAAACGTCGAAACCGACGATAATCTTCCCCTTACACGATCTCACAAACCTTCTTCATGTAAATAAAGGGCTCGGAGTACACAAATCCACAATCTTTCCTCCTTCCTCTTTCTCTCTTCCCTTTTCTCTCCCTAAAACCCAAAATCCTCTCCTTTTTACAACCGGGTAGCTTCCAAGAGAAGCATCCCCCTTTCATTTAACTCAATAGGACTAGTTCCCATACAACTCACATACACCCCACTTTGGGTATATGGTTCTCATCCTAAGGACTAATCCCCGTGTAAAATTGATATACTTAACTCGGGTGTTACCTCATAATAAAATGATCTTGACTCGGTGTGGGGCCTGCACACCCAAACCATCCACTAATTGGACCCGGTGTTGAGCCAATACACCAAAGCTTGGTGCATAAGAAATCATCTAATGATCAACACACAATCTAAATCGGTCTTTTTCCACTTAAGACCAAACCCAATTTAACTTACGTAAGTAATTTCATAAAATTGAGCATGTGACCAGTCGGGCACACACACCGAGGTACACTGTTTAAAGTCGGGCATGCATCCCGAGGTACACTATTCAAAGTCAAAATTTTCAGACTGTTACAATATCTTTTAATTTTCCAACCCTGTTACCCTCCTCGATTGGAATTTGGGATCCCATGCCTTCTGTTATGAAAACAGGTGGTTTAAAATAAAAGATTTCCATAATAAGGTGGTAACGTGATGCTCATTTTGGGTAGTAAATGTGAGTGCAAAATATAAATTTAATATTAAACTCAAGAACCTCAAGGAAGAATTAAACAGTTCCACTAAAAGAGCAATTCAAGCAACTGAATAAATCTGTAGGCTGCAGGAACTTGGAGTATGATGGTTAAAGGAAGGTGAGAAAAAATAATACAAAGGACACTAAGTTCAATGGTGCCATAGCAAGACAGGAAGGGGGACAACCTGCATAAGGAGTTTATATGTGAGAAAACATATTGAGATCCTAATTTTATTAGGGAAAAAATTGTAGAGTTTTAAAAGGTCACTACATGGGTGATTATTTATTAAAACTCTGGTGTATAATTAAAACTCTGGCAGACTAAGCTGAAGTAAATTGTCTACTGGAAGGGAAAAAGTTGTGAGCATTTGACCTATCAAGAGTGTTTGGACAGCTCGACTTGCTGACCAATCATCTGTGTGTGGTTGTGTGCACGCAGATTTGAGTGTTTGTATATTCAAAGTAACCAATATCTCAATCAATTATGAAATACCACGTGGTTCTGGAAATGGCCAATAAATGCTCATTGATGCCTTCATGCTTTAGCATTTATGATACATCTATGTTAGAAACTTGTCCATCAACAGTTTTAGAAACAGATTGGATGCCTACGTGCTTGATATATAAACAGTCTGTATGACTAACATGAACATGAGAGATAGCCAATTGAATATTTAGTCGAACTTGTTAGTGCTGCAAATTCTGAAAGTGCCATAACAACTACAAGGCCCAGAATTAAGGCAACGTCCATCTCCTGAAGATAGACATCTCTCCTCCCGATTCGGAAGTGGTTCTTCGCAACCCAAAAACTTAACATGGCATCCACAACATCTCCAGCAAAACTAATACCCTTTGGCATTTGGAATATTCCCCCGAAAACTGATGCACTTAGCATCTCCTTCCGCTGCGGGCTAGCGTCTTCGTAGATCTTCGAAATGCCAGTAGGAGAATATTTGCCAACAATACGTTGTACAACCATTTTGCCGGCTTCTGTATATGAACTGTAATAAAATTGAAAGAGAATGTTTATAATCAGGCTAGGTAAAAAAACTCGCCGATTCCCTAAACAATTGTCATCGATTGTGTAGGTAATCGTCACTGATTGTGTAAACAATCGTCCCCGATTGTGTACACAATCGATGACGATTACCTACACAATCATCATCGACGGTTGAATCAATCGATGTCGATCGCATTAACAATCGACTGTATATACAATTGTCCAATTTTTTTTCCTTTTTTCTTCTTTTTCTTTTTCTTATTCTTTTCTTCCTTCGCCAAAATTTTCATTACTTATCGTTGTTCTTTAAGGAAAGAGGATTGCTCGTAAGGGTCCTCCCTTACAAGATTGTACTTGATTTCGTTATAGTAGGTTTTAAGGTGCTTTATCGCCGTCGTTTGACATTGGGAAATATGAAGGCTAGTACGGATAATAGGGATGATTCATTTGCTGGTGGTGGTGGAAAATCATTTGCTGGTGATGGTTAAGGATAATAACGAAAGCGATTGAATATGTATAAGAAAGCGATTGCATATACAATCGATAGCGATTGCATATACAATCGCTATCGATTGTATATGCAATCGCTTTCTTATGCATATTCAATCGCTCTCGTTATTATCCCTAACCATCACCAGCAAATGAATCATCCCTATTATCCCTACCAGCCCCCATATTTCCCAATGTCAAACGACGTCGATAAAACACCTTAAAACCTACTATAACAAAATCAAGTTCGATCTTGTAAGGGAGGACCCACCACCACCACCAGAACCAGATCCTCTTCAGTTCCTTTGGGACAAAAATGAAAATTTTGGCGAAATCGTTATCGATTATATAGACAATCGATATCGATTGTATATACAATCGGGATCGATTGTCTATACAATCGATAACGATAAAATTTACTTCAAAATGTTCACTGACGAAAGAGGAAGAAAAAAATCAACAGAAATTAATTATTTACTAGCTACTTACAGGTTTGGTAGCTTGAAGATTGAAGAACGGAATGTGATGTGATATTTTTAATGTGATGTTTTACTCGCAAGTGCACGAATCGGTTTGTATATAGTGGGTGCGGAGTACGAGATCGTTCCCACGAGGACTAATTTTGAAATATCTAAAAGAGACAAGCAATTCTAGAAATCTATTAAGATCTAACAGTATTCTACCAGTTTTATGATTTAAGCGGTTGATGAGATAGTAATTAATGACTACAAACTAAAATTCAATTGATAATTCAAAAATAAAAGTGAAGATGATGATAAAGATGAAGATACTAAATCCTCCCATCTTTGGTCCGTTCTTCCCATAATATAAATCTAAGGATTAACTTATGAGATATTTCAGTGGTAACAAACATCTTTTATGGAAGATCAATGGTCAACACCCTAATAGGTTCCACGTTGCATCCCTGCAATTAGGACTTAGATGATTTTCATATATAGATCTGGGATCAAGGGCACGGCTAGGCACACATGATCTCAGGTTCAAATAAAAATCATCCCCAAAGTGGGTGAAAATTTCAATAAGAATACCACTTATAAATCTGAAATCAAGGGCATGGCTCGGCACACTTTATTCAGATTAGGGATTATTTAAGATAAAATTACCATTACAGAATCAAGATCCAGGGCATGGCTCGGCACACTCGATCCCAGAACATAATCGTAATTAGATCCACACGATGAAAGCACAAAGACTATAACAATGATTGGGTAAAATTACCGTCACAGATCTGAGATCCCGGGCATGGCTTGGCACACGCGATCCCGGTTAGTGGCGGGGATTTCATCCATTCATGATAGCACACAACCATAAAATAAAATCTCATATTTTAATCTTTAATTTTATATTATTAAAAGTACATCCCTCGGATGGGAATCATTAGATCCCCATCCCTGTAAATTTAGCCACACATATTGTAAGTAAATGACATAAATAAATAAATACGGGAAAATAACATTAATTAAAATTACCTCAAACTTCAAGATAAATTACGTTGATCCACAAGTATGATGATCTTCAGAAACGAAATTAATGCAGGAATAAACTTTGAACAAAATTTAGGAATGAGTACTGAAAAATTAAAGGGAACAAAGCTCTCAAAAGAATAATAAAATTTCCCTATTTCTATGTCTAACTATGAAAAATAATGGCTAAAAACTAAGAACTCTAAAAACTAAAACTCTTTCCTAAAACTAATTCCTACGTAATTCTAATTCTAAAAAGATATCCTTTTCCGAAGTGTTTGAGTCGCTTTAAATAGACCCGTCGCGCGGAAGTCTCCTAAGCCACTATTTTGATTAATCGATCGACTGGAGGGTCGATGCATCGAGCCGCCAAAAAGTCCCAAAAATTAGGTTTCCAGTGTCAGTTTCGTGTCAGACTCTGACTCTGGCTCGATTAATCGACCTGTAGGGTCGATGCATCGACCCCAGAAATCCGTGAAATTCAGCACTTCTTCTTGGTTCAGACACTGCTTCGGTATTTCGGCCATAACTTTCTGTTCTGAACTCGGATTGAGACGATTCTTGCACCGTTGGAAAGCTGACGAAAAGATCTACAACTTTCATGTTTTGACAATTTTGTACTTCGGCCGTCTTGAAGGTCCAAATTTAGCCGCAAGTCGCACCAAGTTCTTGATTATCCGAAGTTGCAGTGTTTTGACATTATATTCAGAATTCTTGGACTGTTTTCTATACTTGGCTTGTATTTACCTGAAACACTTCAAATCTAATCAATCTCATCAGATAGTCTTCATCGGACAGCTAAATATAGGTATTTAGGGGCGAAATATCATCATTTTTCAGTACTCATCAGAATGCAAGCGACTCTCGACTGCCTCTCCACGGATTTCGAACGAAAAAGTAGAAAAGTAAAAAGTAAACAGTGAAGGGTTTGTTGAAGGCGGCTATTTATTACATTGGGGGTAAATCCGGTATTTCCTAAAGGAGGAAGATGGCTCGGTGCGCAGCGGGTCGATTCGGGTAAAGGTGAAATTATAGGGTCTCTGCAGTAAAAGGTACATCTAACAGGGTCGATCAGGTAAATTTCCCATTAGATCCGACTCAAATTTTTTGTATGAAACCTAATTGATCGTGTCCACGTGTTTGTGACACCTCATCCTTTTGATGGGTGCCACATGGTGCTCAACTGGGCTCGACAAAGTTCCGGGCCTCTAATTTAATTAGATTTTACCAAACGATGTTTACTTATGACTAACTGATGCACATTTAGAGAGAGAGAGAGGTGCAAACGGGTTGGGACGACCTGGTAAGTTTTTAATGCCCGGCCACTTAAAAGTTGGGTTTGAGTTTAAAAAATTTGACCAGTTACATAAACAAGTCGGGTTTAGGTTAGCCTCAAACCCGATCGAGTCCGTCGTGGTTAACAGCTTAGGTCCAAAACGCAATTAAGTTACAGTACGCAGTAAGTACAGTTCAGGGTGCATATCGAAGTTTGAGACTAGGTTCAAGCAGCTGGTGGGGTTCAGTCACGTCCACATTAATAGCAGACATTTTCAAAATTTGAGGCCTTCATGAGCATTTACCATCAAGTTTTTGATAGGATTTACCCCTGCCGTATTGGTGAATGAGGACTTTGGTTAGGTCCAACTCGTTGAACTCTAAATGTGATTCAACCAATTTAAAACCGTTAGATGAAATGGAATCTTGACTTTATCCTTTTTAGTTTATATAAACGTTTAGAACCCTTAGATCGAGCGACTTTAAAATTAGTTGACCCGCATTTTAAAGTGGGAAGGCTTTGATATCACAATATCAAGAAGAAAACAAGCTGCCTTTGGGAACGTGGATTTGGATTTAGATTTGGGAATTTAGATTTGAATCTCCTAAACCCAAATCCACCGTTTGGTTTCACCTTTTTGTGTTTGGATTTAAATTTTGTAAATCCACCAGAATTTAGAAATCCATATGTATATTGTAATTAAAAAAGTGAATTTGTAAATAACACTCTTAGGCATTATTTGAAAATCCAAATCTTACACCACCATATAATTAGCTTTGTTTAGTGAATTAAAAGTTGTTACTTAGTGCTATCATAGGTATGGTTCGACCTGATACTCGACTAGCCTGAGCCGAGTATTTTTAAGCTTGATTGATCTGATTGGATTGGACATAAGGCATTCGGTCAGAGTTGTGGGTTCGATTGGGTTGAGTTTGGGTCGACTTGACCCAATATTTTATATAATGTCAACGAAAATAAGGAATTTTTAACCTGGTTGGGTCGAGTTTTCGGATTGAGCATCGAGTCTGGTTGGACATAGTCGGTTGAACCATTGGGCTAAGTTAGGCATACGCCAATTTCCCATTGGGCTGCCAAAATTTAGGCTGGACTCAACCCGATAGTTTACCCGGGTTGGGTACATAAATTTGACCTGTCGTGTCGAGTCGGGTATAAGACATCCGACCCGACTTTCGAGTCTTGTAAATCCGATAATTTATACACAAAAGGTAGAAAGTAGGTAGTTTTTTTACTAGGTCGGGTCAATAGAGTGCACCATTTAGTTGGGTCAGGTCCGTCAGACATTTGTCATTTTGGCCTATTAGGCAATCAAAATTTTGGCTTGACACGTTGGTATCAATATATAGAATTACAGGTGGAAAAAAAACAGAAAATCGATGAAACCGAACCAAAATTGATGAATCGATTCGGTTTCGATTTTGGGTGCCAAGAATCCCAAAAATTGAAAATCGGTTGAGTAGGGAAAGAAAACCGACCCTAAGCTAAAAACCGATATATATATATATATATATATAGGAAAAGGTGTTCGTCCTCCATGGGAGGACGGTCACCGTCCTCCAAGCTTCCACGTGGTAGTCAAAATATTGTTTCGATGCCACGTGGAGCTCAGGTGCATTGCTTAGATCATATTTAAAAAAATAATAATTGAAAACTCATCTCTATCATGTGTTTTTTGAACCATGAAATGTGGACCAATGAAACCCGTCAAACTTTGACTTGTGAATTAAAATTTTTTTTTTCGAAATTTTTTTTTTTAATATTGATCTAAACTGTCTACCAGTGCTCCACATGACACCCAAACAGTGTTTTGGGTGCCACGTGGAGCTCCATGTGTATCTTGGAGGATTTGGCCACCGCCCTCCATTGAGGATTTAACTGTTCATATATATATATATATATATATATATAGAGAGAGAGAGAGAGAGAGAGAGAGAGAGAGAATTGAAAATAGATCGGTTTTGTTTCGGTTCAGGGGGTGGGGAGTTCGGTTAATCAAACTCAAAACATTTTGGTTCGAGTTCGGTTTTAGGTGAGCTGACACCAAAATCAAAATTTTCAGTTTCGATTTTGGTTTGGCTCCTCAAACTTCCACCCTTACAAGAATGGAGGAAACCAATGAAATATAAATTATTTTTATAAAAAAATAGTCAAATGAAGTATCTATAAATTCTTGGGCAAAATCCTTTAGGCTGCGTTTGGATTAGCCCTTTCAGGGCAAAGAGAAGCTTTTTTACTATTTGGCTCCGACAGAATTGCTTTCATGTTTGGTAACATAGCTTCTGCCCCATTTGCTTTGGCGGGAGCTTAAGTGATAAAATTGTTCTCTGTCTGCTCTTTGTCAGAGTATATTTTATCTGCTTCGAAAGAGAGCAGGCAAAGAGCTGCTTTTGCTTTTATAAGAGCTAATCCAAACAAAGTCTAAGACAATGCTTAAACATTCAAATATTTCAATTTCTAAATTTATAATGCCAATTTGAAATACTTAAATTTAAAATCTAAATCCAAATACTTTGTTCCCAAAAATAGTGTATGTAGGATATTTTAAATGTTTTTTATTTCGTTTTTCGAAATAGTCCTACATCCAACAAAGACATATTTGGATTGTGTTATATGGGATGAGTGGGTTTAATTAAAGCTTGGAACCTTCTGAAACAGTCAAATTGTATGCATTAGACCCTATGTTATTTGATAGGCACAATCACTACCGTGGGAACATATCAGGACGAGAACGAGCACGTGGCGCGGTGAGACCCTTAAGGGACGTTGTCGCCCCCACTAAGCCACTAGTTTTTCCCTCGGTCACTAGGGTTGGGTCAGGATGCACCATCGGCACTAGTTAGGCGTGTACCCTTGACCCTTGCATATACCCCACACAAATGTCCTAAAAAAATGGGTTGTTGTAGAGGATTAATGACCCATTCAACAACATCAGCGACAGGGTTGGTTTGGACTTGGGCTTTTATTTCTATGCCACTCTAAATGTAGCTCCCTCCCCATCTCTTTGAAAATTTTATGTTTTTTTTTTAAGAAACATTATTATTTACAAAATTATGAAAAAGAAAAATTCAATAAAAATTTGAAAAAATAATAATAATAATTCAACCAAAAATAACTTAAATGGGCCTCAGGATTGACATAGGCTGGTCCGGGTTAGTAGTAGCTAGCCACGTATTCTCCTTCTATGATAAACAAGTAGGGCCAGGCCCGGTCACTAAGGGCTGGGTCTGGGCCCATAAATATGGCTGGATCAATAAATGTGGGGTAAGCACAAATCATGGTGCCCACGAGCTGTAAAAATAAAAAATACAAAAATTGACAATAGCGATTGATGCTCTCGATATTAGATGGACCAATCGAATCACACACCATTAATCATGTTCATCACCATCTGGTACACACAAGTTGTTAGGATGCCACTAAGAGCTCCCCCAAACACTTCAGCAAGACTGGAGACTTAAAAGCCATGTGTTGAGGGAAACTGTAGAGGACACATAACTAGTTTTGCCTTCTTAGCTATGTTGGTAGCTTGGTGAGGGGCTAGGTAACCCAACTGCCAATATTTATAATGGGCCTCCTTTGCTCATTTAATTAGTTAGACTTAAGTGTCTCTAAGTATGTTAAAAGGTACCCATTAAGGGAAAACTAACCTAGATAAACGAAGAAACATAGAATCTAGTCAACTATATAGCTTGCGAAAGAGCACCGAATAATAGGGAGAGGCCAAAAGGTCATCCATCTTTTGGACTATTATGGCCTGATATTCCGTGATCCTTTGGGTGTCTTAGGTAAGCTCCTGTTATTTATCTTATATTTTGTAAAAATATGTCCATCAAATCTATTATATGCATGAGGATGCTGGAGACCTTAGTTCGAATCGCCCTTAAGCTACCTTAGGGATTTATATTTTGTGCTGACCCGACGCATGCTAACTTGGGGTGCGCATCAGTGCAAGGGATTAGTTGGGTGCTCTAAGAAGCCCGAACACTTAGGTTATCAGAAGGAAAAGAATATGTAGTAGGGCATTGTTTCAATGGGACTCAATTCGAAACTCAAACTAGTTTGATGATCATGTTAATCTGATCAAGATCATGTATGCCTCGGTATGGACGGTCAGGGATGTACACAAGATCACAATATTAGGGATGTGTTTCATGTGGAATAAGTATCTAATTGTCTCATTGGTGAGACATGATCTCAAGATCTACTATGTGAAAGATTGGGACGAAAAACAACTTTCGGCTTCTGATTCAAGTCAGTCAATGATTTTAAGGACTGAAAGCCCTGACTACAGAGATTGAATCTTCAGTTGCAAATGCCGGTGTCTTCGGAGAATCTGATCAAATCGATGTACAATACCGATAAATTTATATGTATACAATGGATGACCCATGCACCAAAAGTAGACCTGTTGTTGCCCACAATGTTTAGCCCAAATCATTTGGTCCCCACCTTATGGCACCTTGGGATTTAAATCATGTTAATTGGATAATTTCAACCATCTGATCATGGGGGTTTTTTCTTCTCGTCCAATGTGGACCATTGCTCATAACTGTTGATATTCAGGTTCTTACCTGATCTTGATCATATTATAATATATCTCCTATATTTTGTACTTGGAGAAGATATACAATATCACTCTGTAACCTAAGCTTTAGGAAAAATTGAGTCTATTAGAATTATTAAACTCTCATTAGGATTAAATTTATGAAGTTTATTTAAATATAGTTATTGTTAAATAATTGAGTTGTATTCATCTATATTCAAAGAGATCATCCCTATAACTAGAAATCAATATAACACAATTAAATCTAATTATAATGTTTTAAGATAATTATATATATTTACATAAAATACATAATCTAATTCTAATTTGATCTAGATGATCCTACTAGATTTAATCTTACTTAAAGTCTGATACACATCAAGTGATGCATATCTTCTCCAACGGTCATGATCATCCAACCAGTTTGACTTTGACTTAGAAACACAATTGCAAACACATTTGATGACCATGTTTTCTACATATACAAGATGGACCAGCAGAGCCACTTTGATACCAACATAGCAATTGAAAAGGACTCACCAAATGTTGGGCCATAATCTGTGAAAATGGGCGAACTTTTGGCTATTATTCTGTGCCCTTTGGCAAGGTACACAGTTGTCTAGGTTCAATGCACCTTGCTTATGTAAGGTTTATTCCCCTCAATGTGTACCTTTAGACTTACGAAGAGACACTTGTATCTAACTAAATGAGCAAGGGAGGCCCATTATAAATAGTGGCACTTGGGGTACATAGCCCCTCATCAAGCAACCAACAAAGCTTGAGAAGGCAACTCTCGTTAGGTGTCCTCTAGAGTTTCCCTCAACACTTCATTGAGATCCACATGACTCTTTAGTCTCTAGTCTCTACTGAAGTGTTTGGGGGAACTCTTGGTGCCACCCTAACAACTTGTGTTTACGGTGCACCAGATGGTGATGAATCTGATTGACGGCTGTGATTCGATTGGCCCATCCATCTAATACTGAGAGCATCGATCACTATTTTCAATTTTACGGGGCTCCTGGGCTCCATTAGGCATGGCAATGGGCTGGGTAACCTGGCCCATCTCCCTAGGCCTGGCCCGAGTTAAGGATGGGTTGGGCTTGATCTAAAGCCGGTGGGCCTGGCTTGGGCTTAATTCTTTAAGCTGTTGGGCTCTCATATATGATGTATATTAAGTTCCACTTGTGATAAGAAAAAAAAAAAAAAAACTCTTCAAAGATTATAGATTTTCAATTTTCTGGAAATATATGTCAACTTCTAATTAGATATTTGCAATATATCAAAGTTTCTATTTTTACGAAATAGAGCCAATTTATGTAAATTAATTACCAATTTATGAAGCCTACTTTTGGTCTTACTTCCTAAAGCTGTTTCAGATCACATGGGTTCTGCCCATTACAACTGCTGACTCGTTGGGCCGCTGGGCCGGCATGGCAATGGGCAGATGGGAGAGGAGAGTTTGGAGGATGATACTAAGAGCGCCGATGTGGATGTTTATATTAGAGAATATCTTAGATAGATAACAGAGATACACATCTTATATTGTTTATCTTATCATTCAAGTAAGATTAAAATTAATTACGATTTTGTTAATATTTTAGAAAGTATCCAGTTTCATCATGATATCAGAGCCATGGCCGGCTCCGATCTAGCGATCAGGTTGACCATGGTCATAAATTTTATATTTTAAAACTCTATCTTCTTTTTCTACTTTCATCTCTAATTTCATGATTTTATTTATTTATTATTATTATTTTATTTCAATAAAATTTCTATCTTCCTTGTAGTGATTCTTTACAAGCTCCATCAATCCACTCACAGGTGCTCCATGAGCTAATGTTTTCTTGATGCCCGTCCTACATTGTATGCTTATGGGAGAGCGGACCTGATCCAGTGAGCCATCGACTCTGACAGACTCCGAGATGCGCAAGATGCGACTTATCAATGATACCATCAAGTTCAAGGGCTCAATTTTTGTAACCAATTACACGTTCCTTTTGCAAAGGAACATGCGATTGCGGGTCATTTAGGTAAGATTAAGATTGACTATGATTTTGTTGATGTTTTAGAAAGTATTTTAAATAATTGATTGTAGGGCACTTTAGAAAACAATGCCTCGAAAGCAAACTTTTTAGCAAAAAAGACCCGATCTCAAACGTTTTAGAAAAATGGTGCTTTCACGGATTTTAGAACTTCACAAAATTGTGAAAGCACGATTTTTTTAAAAAAACGTTTGAGGTCAGGTCTTTTTTGCTAAAAAGTTTATTTTTGAGACATGTTTTTCCAATTATCCCTTGATGGGTATTCCCTTTAATGTAGAGAAAGAAAAATCATTGCAAACATGTACAGTACTGAGTTTCATCGGTTTAGAAGGAAAGAAACAATAAAATTTTCAATAACAAGGTGGGCAATATTTATGAGTAGATTAAGCAGATCAAAAGCAGGCACTCCAGTGGGCGGCTAGCGATACCAATGGGAATGATTAGATTTCAAAAGAGGATTTCCGAAGGAATTGGAACACGGGGGCAGAAGCAAGGTCATTCGGAAGGTTGTTTGGGTGGCCCCTCCTAGTTATTTGAAGTTGAACTTCGATGGGTGCTCCAGGATCCGGGGGAGGAGGCCTATAGCTTCAATCTACACTGTTGCACTAATAATCAGGCTGAGTTGATGACACTGTTGCACTAATTTATGAATAAATAGGCCGGGTTGGGCTTGGGCTTAGAACCTGCACGGGCTCAGGTCAGACTTGGGCCAATTTCAGATCCGCGGGAAACATTTGGGTTTTCCCTAGCCATGCCCATGCCTTGCCCATTTTCACCCCTAGCTACCATGATTTAACTGTAGGACACAATTACTCATCGAGCCAAAATTTTGAGCCTAAATTACCCAGCCTTAGTGCCCGGGCCAGGCCATACAAGCCTATGGCAGACAAAAAAAGATTGTGTTGGGCTCAACGCAACGAAAATATGAACTGGCCACTATCGGTCTAGGCCAGCCTACGGCAAGCCTCAGTCGGGACCTAACTTTGGTGGGTTAATATACCCATCCCTAGCCCTAATTTTGGCGGGCTCAGGTTTGGCTTTGCTTATTATTATTATTATTATTATTTAATTTTTGTTAAAAAAAAATTGTTGATGATAGAGAGACACCACGTGAAAAAGCCAAAAAAATAACTTTTGCAATATAAAAAAGAACCACTGCCCAAGCAGTAGTATAATAATCCACTGTCAAATCCAATAGTTTATTATATTAAGACAGTGGCTCAAATCCTTAATCATCATCACGTGCAACTATTTCCTCAAGTCACGTGCAAATCCATCGGGGAACCCTACTTCCAACTTTCTCTCTTTATATTTCTATCCCAACTGCCGTCTACCTTAGAAACTTGTTTTCTTTCTCTCTGAAGCAACCTCTCTCCTCTTTCTCTCCCTTTCTCTACAAACCCTGGATTTTGCACGAGTCTCTCTCAAAATCATCCATCCTTTCCGTTCAGCTCATCAGTGTAATCCATTTCAAAGTTGCTATATGGTGGATCGAGATGGATCGGAGGATTTGAGACGGATCGGGAGCCGGTTAATGCTAGAGTTTGTACGATGAGTTGAACGGAACACTAGCCTCCCTCTTCTCTTCCTCTCTCTCCAGGATGAGCAGGTGAATGCTATATATATATATATATACATATATATTTGCTGATATGCTATGTTTTTTTTTTGGTTTTTCGTACATCTATGGGATTTTTTACTTTTTATTGATTTTTTTATGGATCTCAATGTAGAAATTTCTGTGTGTGGAATATCCTTTTATATACCATTTTCATCTTGTAATTTTGATCTCTGTTTCTCTTAGAAATTTGACAAGCATTTTATCAATGTAGAAATTTCTACATTAGATGATTTTGATCTTGGTGATATAGCAAGATCTATGCAAGAATTTGTCGATAAGGTTTCGAGTTTTGAAGGAGCTGAGGTTCTTATAGATTAGCCAATTCTATTGAGCAAATTTTGGTTATAAGCACATCCAAAGTTCTCAGCTTTTGTCACACTTTTACAAAAGTGACTAATATGGCGGATGCTTTTTACTAAAGCAGGCTGACTAAAGACGGTATCAGGGTGGATTCAATTACCATTGGAGTAATGTAACGTTATGAATTGAGGGTTTTTTTCGTATTGTATTTTTCTATCTTGTTGGCATTTCAGTAATTTAATTACTAGAAAGGACATATTAGGATGTGGTCAAACCGGGTAGACATGATGCGTCCACACTAATTGCCAAAATGGAAAGCATTAAACAATATTAGCTCCTCAATACAAATTTCTTTGAATATTCTTAATTTTCTTGGCCACTGCAGATAGTTCTGAAAAAAATTGACATAAAATTATTTGACAAACTTGCGAGTGTGGTTTTAATCACTATGGTTGGCCCATCAGCACCAATTGAAGACCTTTTAAAGAAAAAAATTTCTCTTGTGACGAGAGGAGATAGAATCACTGCTAACTTGTGATGTTTCATTGAATTTTGATGGTTGATTTTGAAGACCATTCCTTGATTATCTTTTTTACAACATTACTCTGATCATATCTGTGACAGTCTGGATTTTTCCAACCTGAATTTTGAGACATTTTTTTTTTCTTCAAACACGAATGGAAAAACCCGGACCGTCGGGTCGTAGAACACGATCCGAATACAGAGAATACTTGGTACATCTACATACATGCAGAAATCAAAGCAGATAATACATATGACATAAATAAATCTCTAATTCTAACATCTAATATTACAATAACTAACAACGACCATCGGTGATATGCCAACATCACCAAACAGTGGAATTCAAAATTATATACGAGTTCAAAGGGTACCAAGTTTGAACTCACCAATCTCCACAAAGTACTCAATCTACGACCCCGAACATCATAGCCCTCCTCAATTTCTCAATCTACAAATTTGGTGTCCACATAGAAGCTATACCTGTGACGTATAGTTGAAGGGGTGAGCTACATCCTAGCTCAGTAAAGGAAAATTCAATACTCATTCACATCTTATCATAAGGAAACATAGATTCAATGTCATAATCAAATCTTTTCTTATTAAAACTAAAACTCATTTCAAAGGTAATTTTTCTTATCAACAAAGACTGATTTCAAATATTATTTTCTTATCACACAATTGATTTCAAAACTGATTTCCTTTTTCACATAAAACTGATTTAAAAGCTAATTTCCTTATCATACAAAACTGATTTCAAAATTGAATTCCTTTTTACACACAAAAGTGATTTCAAAACATTTATTTATCTTTCAAAATTGATTTCCTCTTTACACACAAAAGTGATTTCAAAATATTTATTTATCTTTCAAAATTGATTTCAAATCCGCCCTGGCGGCCCACATGGTACCTGTACTCCGCCCATAGCGATCCACGATAAACATAATCCGCCCACAGCAGTCCACATACATATAATCCGCCCATAGCGGTCTACATACACAATATTCGCCCATAGCGGTCTACATACACAATATTCGCCCATAGCGGTCCACTTTAATCTCACGACTTATGATTTGATTCACGAAGTATAATCTGAAGAATACGTAAAATCTCGCAAAAGCGGTCCAAGGGCATACATGACTACATCGAAATTCAAGGGTGTACGTAAATCCCAAAAAGATGGTCCAAGGGCGTACATGACTGATAACAGTGTCCAAAGGAGTACGTAAAATCTCGCGAAAGTGGTCAAAGGGAGTACATGAGCATAATAAGTTCAAGGGTGTACGTAAAATCCCGTAAAAATGGTCCAAGGGCATACATGAGCACAACAAGTCCAAGGGTGTACGTAAAATCCGGTAAAAACGGTCCAAGGGCGTACATGAGCACCACAAGTCCAAGGGTGTACGTAGAATCCCGTAAAAATGGTCAAAGGGCGTACATGAGCACAACAAGTTCAAGGGTGTATGTAAAATCCCATAAAAACGGTCCATGGGCGTACATAAATCGCGCCACAGCGGTCCAAGGGTGTACCTTCTCACAAATCTACAAGACTCAACAATTCCGAGTTCACATTCTGGTTTAGATTTCTAAATCACGGTCCAAAGCTCACATTCTTGGTTCAAAGGTCTTAAAACTCACCATTTAAAAATCAAGTTTAAAATCGAATACCATAGTACAAATTCTAGGTTAAATTCACAGTTCATAATTTACCATTTTCGACTCAAGGATTTCAAAATTTTATTTTGTAAGGGGTTTAAGTTATAGTTCAAATCACTATCACACTTACATCAAAATATATCAAGAAAACTTATCATTTTTCATCTAAATACATCAAAAAAACTTATCATTTTTTTTTTCATATAAATACCTCAAAGAAACTATGAATCAAAGTTAAACATGCAAGTTTATGTTGCAGTTCTCCTACCTTAACCTCGAAGCAAGCAAGGTCCTATCAATGGCCTTCCACCCTTAATCTACATCACAAGCATATAATGATGCATCAAAGATTAACTCCAATCACTAGTAACTTTGACTTGTTTAAGTATTTTCTTAAAATCGAGTCGGAACGGGCAAGTTTGTGCCAACTTAGAAGTTGATGTAACTTTTTCCTAAATTTTTTACCTTCAAAACTTTAGATTTACTAAATTGTCAAATCATAAAAGTTATAGATCATTTTATTATATTTCCAACGCCTTAAGAATCGCATCAATCGGAGTTCGGAGCAGAAAGTTATGGTCAAAATATCAAAGCAGTACTCGCAACTTAGACAAAATCGACTAATCGATTTTCCAAAGTCGATTGATCGATTTTCTCTCAATTGATCGATTTTCAAATAGCTAAAAATCTTCCTCACTGCTTGAGACCAGTCGATTAATTGACCCAATTTCGATTAATCAAAATTCAAAAATCGATTAATCGATTCTACTCGATTAATCGATTTCGTTTCTTGATAAAAATCAGAATTTGACCCAACTTATTATTAAATTTTGACCTTTAAAATGATTGATTCATAAGTTGTTCAATTCATGAAAGTTGTAGGGCTTTCTGTTCTCTTTCCAATGCAATAAGAATCACGTCAATCAGATTTCAGCACAAAAAGTTTTGGCCGAAATACTACAGTAATGTTAGTAAGCCCAGGCAAAATCGATTAATCGATTTTCTAAATCGATTAATCCATTTTCAAAATCGATTAATCCATTTTCAAAATCGATCAATCGAATTTTTCTTCAATTAATCGATTTCATGAGGTTCCTCTTGAATTTATCTTCTGTCAAAAATCGATTTTAGCAGTTTCTAAGCATTTCTCGGGTTCGAACCTTGAAACCCGTTTTTTTTTTTTTACATCAAAATTCAATCCTTTTGATCCTAATCTTTTACACACATCTAAGCAACATATATTTAATTAAATACATGGAAGAATTGCGTTATTTATCTCTTTAAATCGGCGATCTACCTGTAGATCAGATTGTCTTCTTCATTAAACAAAAAGGGTTTCCAAACCCACCTCGCTCATCTCCGTGCTCCAAGATCACAACCAAGCCCATGAAATCAACGACAATCCTTCCACACACACTTCACACAAACTAATGTTACGATTTGCGGATCAAAACCCATGATCTCTTCGCAAGAAGAGGGTTTCAAAACCTCCAACGGCTCCAAATCTCACAAAATCATAACCAAACGTCGAAACCGATGACAATCTTCCCTTTACACGATCTCACAAACCTTCTTCATGTTAATAAAGGGCTCGGAATACATAATTCCACAAGCTTTCCTCTTTCTTCCTCTTTCTCTCTTCCCTTTTCTCTCCCTAAAACTCAAAACCCTCTCCTTTTTACAACCGGGTAGCTTCCAAGAGAAGCATCCCCCTTTCATTTAACTCATTGGGACTAGTTCCCATACAACTCACATACACCCCAGTTTGGGTATATGGTTCTCATCCTAAGGACTAATCCTCGTGTAAAATTGATATACTTAACTCAAGTGTTACCTCATAATAAAATGATCTTGACTCGGTGTAAGGCCTGCACACCCAAACCATCCACTAATTGGACCCGGTGTTGAGCCAACACACCAAAGCTTGGTGCATAAGAAATCATCTAATGCTCAACACACAATCTAAATCGGTCTTTTTCTTCTTAAGATCAAACCCAATTTAACTTACGTAAGTAATTTCATAAAATCGATCATGTGACTAGTCAGGCACGCACACCGAAGTACACTGTTCAAAGTCGGGCATGCATGTAATATCCCTGATATTTTCGGCAAATTTTCGTTTACCTCGGTAAGCGTGCCCGGAAAATACTATAGAATATTTTTGGACTTTTGGTAAGCTAAGGCTATGGTAAGACAAATGGCCAAAGGATTTGGTCTCGAGAGGTGTGCAAGTCATGTATGCATTGGCATACACAATAAGGATGTGTTAGTGGTTAGCATGGAATAAATTCTAAATTAAGTAGATAAGTTACAATTGTAAATATCTAGATATTGGTGGTTGTTTAACTTGGTTATAAGAGAGAGTGCAAGAGAAGCTTTGTTCTTCTCTCTCGTTGGAAAAGCCCTAAGGAAATAAACCATTCAAGGTCCCATTTGATTTCCAGATCTAGGAAGAAAGAGAGCTCCTCTTTCTATCTTGACCATTGAGTGCATTAGTGATGATCTTTGGATCAGTTTAAGCTATAAAAAGGGAAAGGTAGAGGAGAAGACATCTCTGTGCCTACAAATCTGTGCCAAAGAAGAAGGGTTGCAATGAACAAAGCTGATGCCATTGAACCCCTGGTTTAGAAACTGATTTCGAAGCACAAATCGGTACGAAGGGATCTACCGTTAAAGATAAAAAGAGGTATGTATTGAAACCTCTGTATGAAAATCTGTGGATGTTTTTCTTTGAATTAAAAATATATATGTGCAATAAATAAGAGGGTTGGCTGTGAAAAAGATCGGAAAAAGATCCGGGAATGTCAAAGTGCGACCACGAACACGAGAATTCGTTGTCGATTTCAAAATCATTGTAAAATTAAATCGACGGTCGATTTGGAAATCATTTGTCGGTCTGAAAACTGATCGAGGATTTGGAAATTCGATGGTCGATTTTGGATTCGACCATCGAATTTCAAATCGACTCATCGAATTAAATCGATGGTGATTATTTTGATTGGATTTTTGTTTTATGAGCCTTTGGATAAATTTTTGGGTTGTATATTAACACTTAGGGTGTTAATATATATAGGTTTTGGTCAATTGGGAGTCCTTGGAGAGGAGTGCTTAGGCATGCCTTTGAATTTGCTTGGTTAAGGTAGGGGAACCCTAATCTCTATTTGCATAAATTATAAGCACAAAACTACGATAGACCATTTACTTGAGAATCACAAATTTGATAATAATCTGTGCACATAGTGTAAACAAAGTTTGAATATACGACACCATCAGAAAATTATACATATTGTTAGGAATAAGAATCTTCGTGAATCAGAATCTCAGCTAAATCTTTTTGAATCAGAATCTCAGTTAATTTTCGAATCAGAATTTCGAATCAGAACTTTGACAATTCAGTATATGTTATAATTAATAAGCTTTGATATGTGTTAGCATTTGCATTTGATTTTGGGTTCATAAGTACGATGCCCTAGATTCCACCAACCGTGTTGACGGTAAAACTTTGGCGCAAGTTACCCTCATAGCGTAGGGGCTTGTTGCATTTTCGAAATGGGTTCATGAACGACGATGGTCAGTAGGGTCTTCCCATCGGTCACTTAGTCCGCTCTCATGCTATAGGAAATTTGGGAGATAAAATTAAGTTATAAATTTAAGACAAGAAGCATGCTAAATTAGAACATTTTGAACACTTTGAACTCACTATCAGTTTTGACTCAGGATTAGAACTGGAGATTTAAATTTGAAAGCATCTTTTGAAAAAATCATATTTGATCCGATTCCGTCTTTTGAAAACCAAGATTTATAATAAATCGCAAATAGATCTGCTTCTTCTATTGAGCTATCGTTAGCTCACCCTCGACTATACGTCACAGGTGCTGAGACCGACATTGGGTCAGAGGATCCGGAGGACTCCGATTATATTCCAGAGGAGGATTTGGATATACCAGCAGAGGAGTTCTTCCCTTGATCTTTGGATCCTTATACTTTTGGTATTTTGTCTGGATATTAAGTTTGGAATATTGAGCCCTAGGCTTTTTTTTTTTTGTCCTTTTGATATCACTAGAGGAACCATTATTGTGAACCTCTATTTTAGGTGATTGGATTGGCCATCACCGGTGGTTCCTTTTGGTTCCTCACAGTGATATATTCTTTTGCTATCTGTAGTCTTTTGGTTCTTTTTGAAATATTGATATGATGCCTCTGTTCTTTAGACCTTTGTTTATGTTGCCGGCTTTTGTTTGTTACGGCTTATTGAGAAATCAATAAGTTGATGAACCGGCCTTTCCTATACCTTAGGGATTGGAAATGTCGGGTCGTCACAATGCATCTCGAGGTACACTATTCAAAGTCAAAATTTTCAGACTGTTACAATATCTTTTAATTTTCCAACCCTGTTACCCTCCTCGATTGGAATTTGGGATCCCATGCCTTATGTTATGAAAACATGTGGTTTAAAATAAAAGATTTACATAATAAGGTGGTAAAGTGATGCTCATTTTGGGTAGTAAATGTGAGTGCAAAATATAAATTTAATATTAAACTCAAGAAGCTCAAGGAAGAATTAAACACTTCCACTAAAAGAGCAATTCAAGCAAATGAATAAATCTGTAGGCTGCAGGAACTTGGAGTATGATAGTTAAAGGAAGGTGAGAAACAATAATACAGAGGACACCAAGTTCAATGGTGCCATAGCAAGACATGAAGGGGGACAAACTGCATAAGGAGTTTATATGTGAGAAAACATATTGAGATCCTCATTTTATTAGGGAAAAAATTGTAGAGTTTTAAAAAGTCACTACATGGGTGATTATTTATTAAAACTCTGGTGTATAATTAAAACTTTGGCAGACTAAGCTGAAATTGTCCACTAGTGTATAATTAAAACTCTGGCAGACTAAGCTGAAGTAAATTGTCTACTGGAAGGGAAAAAGTTGTGAGCATTTGACCTATCAAGAGTGTTTGGACAGCTCGACTTGCTGACCAATCATCTGTGTGTGTCTGTGTACACGCAGATTTGAGTGTTTGTATATTCAAAGTAATCAATATCTCAATCAATTATGAAATACCACGTGGTTCTGGAAATGGCCAATAAATGCTCATTGATGCCTTCATGCTTTAGCATTTATGATACATCTATGTTAAATACTTGTCCATCAACAGTTTTAGAAACAGATTGGATGCCTATGTGCTTGATATATAAACAGTCTGTATGACTAACATGAACATGAGAGATAGCCAATTGAATATTTAGTCGAACTTGTTAGTGCTGATAATTCTGAAAGTGCCATAACAAAGAGTAAACTGGTAAGGGCTTCCAATCATTCTAATTTACATTCTTATCTTTGAAAATCTGTAGTTATATCCAAACTTTGTGTTGCTCAATTCATAGAGTTTTAGTTTCCCTATTTTTATAAGCTTGCATACGAGGTAACGGATCCATGGGCCATTAATCTCTCTTTAGTCATGTCTGGTTCAAATTCTCCATTTGCATTTACACGAGATACTCTAGTCAGATATGGCATTGGTATTTCTCTCTATGTTTTAAAGCATTATCGTTCCAACTCTCAACTTCTACAGCTTGTATCACATAATGCCTGATTTTAAAAGCCATAAAGCCAATGTTTTTTTATAGCCATGACTAGGTATGTTGCTGTAAGAAATATTGCATGAATCATTTATTTAAATTTATCTTGGTTTTAGCAAGTCTGCTGCTTTATGGATTATATAATCTTTACAACTTTATTGCGAGTATTGGGAAGGTATCCCATTTTCGCTAGGAACTTTTTAACCTAGTTTCAGTTGTAAGTTATGTCATATAAGTTTGAATTATGATAAATAGTTAACTTGATTAAGCAAATACTTGCTGATAGATGTAGTGAAACAGAGTTCTCGATTTAGTCATTTTGCAATTATCTTTTATAGTGTCGATCTCTTCCAACACTCTTAAACTTGTCAAAATGATTATTTAATTTGTTTTGAGGTTACATTATGTTGCAGTAACTAAGATCAGTCAAATTTGTTTGGATCATCAAACAAGAGAATTTTTTATAAAATAGATTGTAACTCTTAAATCAGGGAACTTCTGATATCATTCTGTAGAGCAAGTGGGCAAAAACCTCAGCTGATAATATTCTACAGGTTAGGTTTTAATATTATGTACTTTGTTATATTCTTTCCAGAACCTACATTGATGATTGAATTGATGTTGCTCTTTACCCAGGGATGGTGTAAGCGAAGGTCAGTTTTATCAAGTCTTATTGCACGAACTGAGTACCATTCGAAAGGTGACCACACTGATTTCGTTTATAAAAATTTGTGCGGATTTTTTTTTTTTTTGCTTTATTGATTATATTTCCTTTCTTTCATGATACCTGCAGGCATGTGTCTCTCTTGAGCCAAATTATTAGCCTCGGGTGACATTTGTGCTGGTCCAAAAACATCACCATGCAAGATTATTTGCGAAAAATCAATTGAGAGGAGTGGAAATATATGACCAGTAGGGCCCGATGCTGCACAAGCACCCGCCGTACTCTTATATATATATGATAAGAAGGGTCTGCAATGACCTGCCACAATGAAGAAATGAAATAATAATAATAATAACAAATAAATAAATAATAATGAACATAGAAACTCAGCTGAACGTATCTAAGCGGACACATTTAAAAGACCACTATATATATATATATATATATATATATATATATATGATAAGTTTACATAAAATAACAGAAAACCTTTGCGAATGTATGCAAAGAACTAGAAAGTAGAAACCATTTGAATTTCAAATATATTTACCGTCCAATTCAAAGGCAACATGTATGATTTATGTCGAGTTTGTGAGCTATTGAGTTCAAAAGTCTATTGAATCATGTTAGTTTTATTTTAGTTAATTTTGACGCATTATCAATCTTTAAATATATCTATGGGGACTGAAGACTTACTACCATCTAGTTCCAGATGGAACTATGGAGGATTTCTCTTCTCAAGTTTACATGGTACCAAAGCCAAAAACTAGAAGACCCAAATCTAGAAACCTTGTTTGCTCTTCATCTTCCTCCTATCTCCCAAATCTCTAGTTCAATGGAACTTGATGAAGAAATCATGTCTGACCGTGATACATTACTGATGTTATCATGCAGTATGATTATGTCAGCAGGTCATACAGACCAAATCAGCTAAATTCTACTTATCTGATACAACTCAACAGATCTTGATTTGAATAGCGTCTTGCAGGATTTCTGGTGAAAAAATGATAAGTACTATAGTTTAACTTCCTTGTTAGTGGGATCATTTTCTGGACTCTTTATTCCCTCTCCTTTTCATCTTCCACATCGCTTGTTTCCCATTATCTTGCGTTACTTTAATTCTTGGTTCACATCATCATGTTCACTCAGTAAATATTAAAAATCTAATATTTATTACTTGGGCTTATCGAAGATGCAGGTTTTTTGTTCCTAGGAGTGAGGGTCATGATGTATGGTCTGGTAGAACTTGTTCTGGCCAAATTGATGGTGATTGATAAAGCTTTAATTATTATTTGTCACTCTTGTCTTGTTCATGTCGTGATTACTTGAACATTACATTACTCTGAGCAAGTGAGCAGTGTTGATGCAACTTATATCTTTGCAAATATGAACATTACATAGTTAATTAGCTCATATTTTTCTCCCATTTTCATATTACACCATATTAAAGTACATATGGATATTTTTATGGTGGCTTGTCATGACTGTTATTGACCTAGACTACTTCAGTTTTGGCTTGCCAGTTAAAATGAGGAAGAACAATTTCATTATGCTTCTTTGTCTATTTGCACTTAAAAGGCTGGTCGTATATAACTGTCTTATTAGCATATCTGTTTGGTGCATTTCACTGTTAGCATCTTGTTCTAGAAATATTTTGTACTTCATGATTTTTAATGAGATTTATTTGTTTGTAAAATGTGGGCTATTTTTTTGTCAAAGCTTATTATATTTCGAATTTCGGGTCATAAGTCTATACCGTGCTTCTATTAGTTCAATGGAGTAATGCATTGGAGCACCTCAGTCTCTTCATTTTCTTCATCATTGTCATAGGGTAATCAATAGGCTAGGTTGGGGTAATCGGTCTCCAGGCTCAGCTTGTTGCGAGCCATGCTTGGGTAATGGTTCAAGCTCAGCAGTCCACTCCAAGATATATGTATGCCAACATTTCCTATTCAGATCTTCCCTGACCTGCTTATGCTATTTAGGTTGTGCTTGGGTCATATTTGTAGGTCTAAACAATGATGAAGCCAAGTTGGACTTGACATTTAGGCCCAACCCGAACTTTCATTGGCCCATTAGCTATTGTTTATGAGGTAGCTAATGAGCATCTTTGTCATTTTCAAGTATCTATTAATGTTGTCAGGAGCCTCGTTAGCTGAGAAAAAATACGAGGGTTATAGCTGCTTTTATTTTTTTTTGTTTCTATACATAAGCTTTTCAGAGTTGTGGATGCAAGATAATGAATTTATCAATGACTGTTCTTTGCTATCTTATGTTGCGTTATTATGTTTCTAAGAATATATTCATATACCTTTACTATTTCTCTCCAGATTATCTGATGATGATGTAGATTACACATTTAATTGTAGTTCATTACTTACAGGTAATTTAGCACATTAGGTATAGTGGTGTGACAGTCCCGTCTCTTTATGAAGAAACCTTCAGGAAGGCAATGTTAACTTGTCAGCATCAACGGGTTTAATTTACGACCCTACAATTGAAGATATTGTGCATTTATCTGATATTCCTCCTGATCTAGGCGATGATCTGGATGTTTTGGGCCCTTATCCTTCATGAGGAATTCAAGTTCACTTCTTCCATTGCAATTGAACTCCTGATATAGTGATTGTTTACGATACAGATTATACCTTAATTAAAGATACATCAGTTCCCTGCAGTGTAGGTCAAGGCATAGCTGAAGGCGATCTTGAACCATTTACTACGTTGCCGTTCCAGGTATGTTATGATTTGCTTGCTTGTAGCGAATTTATTTTTGTCAAGGAAACCATATATGAAGTTCTGATGATGCTTCTTTAAATCTAGGATTGGGGCTGTTAATGAGCTGAGCTTGAGTCGAGCTAGGGTCAGCTCTACCTCGGTCAGCTCTATTTTTTCAAGCCGCACTGAGTCGAGCCTAGGATATGGCTCGGCTCATTGACAGCCCTATCTAGGATTTATGGGTTATTTGAGTGCTATATGTTGACCCAAAGTTAAGCCAGTCACTGATAATGAAATATCTTATTTAGGCCTAACTTAGTATAAGTTATTGCCTTATAAAGTTGGACCTAGTTTAAGCTTAGTTCAAAATGGGTCTAGTCAAGTTAAGTTAAGTTGGGTCTTGACCCTTGTTAAATAAAATTTTATTAAATTGGATAATTAGGTCTTTTGTAATGGGAAATGATAGCTTGTCAAATGAATGCATATCATGTAACGCAAGAATTGGTTTACTTGCTGTGGGAAATTCATATAGGGTGTTAAATTTGTAAAGATCTATGGTTACAAGCCTTGACCCGTGTCAAAGATCTTGTGTCACGTGGATGGCTCTCACACTTTATGCCCAATCTTTATAGACTTGCTGATTCCTGAAGTACTATGCTATGCTGTAGTAATACTTGAATAGGTGTAAATGCATATGCATGACTTTTTGCAAAGCGCTACATTCTTTTGTTAAAAGCATAATTTAGTACTAACTTCTACCAGCCAATTGGCAATTATTGATTGTAGCTAGTGAGATCATGAATCTAATCTCTTTCATCGTGTTCAGTATGTACATGCCTTAATGTTGAAATCCTTTATTTTATATGAGCGATGTAGGTAAGCGTTTGTTGCTCAACTTATTATTATCGGAAGGGAAGTAAAGTCCAAAAGGCAAGTGCATCGCTTACTTAGTTTCTCTATATTATTGTTTACCAGTTTGACGTCTTTTTAAGGTTTTGATTTCATTGATATGCTACAATTAGAGTTTTGTAATTATTTTACATGAATGCATAAAGTGTCTTATATGTAGTTGACAGTTAAAAGGTTTAAAATTTTTTATTCATGCTTTGGGAAATATATAGCAAAGCTGATAAAATTTTTACATTGTATAAAAAAAGTTGTTTAGGATTATTAGACAAAAGGAACTTAAATGAAGTGACCATTTGTCTATTGAACTACTCATTATAGAGTGAAATTGATTGGTAGGTAAGAGTGCATCATGATATTGGAGTTCATATCTAGCAGCAGGTTAGGTTCTTACTAGTTCAGTTTGTCACTTATATTTTTCAGATTTTAGGAAAATGAATTGCATGAGTTAATGCCCCATGGTCTAGACTTTAATGATGTTCTCTTTTTTATTTCAGGTGACCAATTTCAAGCTCACCACAAACGGATCACCAGGGGTCGGGGATACTTGGCAGGAGAGACGAAACAAATTTATTTATTTATTCTTTTATTTTAAAAATGGGCCATGGTGTTTTCAAATTGTTAACTCTCTTTCTTTTCTTCTTCTTTTTGTTTGAATAAAAGGATTGGACATGTAGAGTTTGAAATATTTGGCTGATTTGAAAGGTTGGATCATAGGTTGAGATGAAACATTTTATTTGAATAAAATAATTGGGCTTCTATTTTTTATTAATGGCATTGAATGATTTGCATTTGAGTTGAATGGCTGTGTTGAAATATGAGATTAATAGCTTTTTTCTTTATATAATTTTTTTTAAAGCATTAAAAAAATTATATTAAAAAAAAGCATAAAAAAATTGCATTAAAAAAATATTATTTTAAAAAAAATTGCATAAAAAATCGTCGACGTAATTTATTTTTTTTAAAATAGTAATTTAAAAAAAAAAAATTGCATAAAAAAACCACTGCCAAAAGTAGTGGTTTTTTCTATGACTGTAAAGAGCAGTCGTTGTTGAAGTTCATAAACCACTGTTTTGTGTAGTGGGTAAAAAAAAATCACTCCTTTTTTTACAACTTTCTAGGGCAATGGTTTTTTTGAAAAAAAACCACTGTTTAAGACAGTGATTTTTTTAAAAAATACTGTTTAAGGCAGTGATTTTTTTGGCTTTTTCACGTAGTGGGTCTTGGACCATCGAGGTTACCTAGCAAGGAATTTTAGGCACTTGATCACCTCCTCATAGCATGCACAATGGTACCCAAACATGTGTGGAATTTGCAGGTTTCGGGGCCCTCACAAGACTCTCTAGGTCAATTTTTTTATAAATTGACTTGAAACTTAAAATGGGTATAACTTTCGATCTTAACGTCCTATTGGGACATATTATAAATGAATTTGGGATAGCTCGAGATAATCTACATAACGAAATCATTAAATTTTGGAACCAAGAGATCTATTACCTTGCGAGTATAGACCCTCTCGTGCCATAGTGATCTTCACTTCGATTTGGTGCTAACACCCTGGTGTCAGATATGCGCAAGGATGCTATCATCACGTGTTACTGTACACCTATCCAAGAGCTGATCACAGATGCCCTTTTTGCATGAATATCTCAATTTAGCTTGAGGGTCCACTACAAAAAATAAGACTATTAGCAGCAGCCAACTGCCGCCATTAACAAAAAAACTGCCGCTAATAGTCTTAATAGTTTTTTCATCAATAGTGGCAGTTTTTTGCTGTAAAAAACTGCCGCTAATAGTCTTATTTTTTGTAGTGGCATCAGGCGGCCAGGACTTATCCTTGCAATTACTATACGCCTATCTGACAAATGTCCTTTGACTACATCCTCTCCCTTCATTTCCACCTACCTTGCCACTTGTCCCACATCCAAGGCATCTTCCATATAAAATCCCCTCCATCACCATTAGGGCTCTCTCCCTCTTTGATTTTTGGTGGAGTTTAAGCTGGAAAAGTAGGTGTTTTAAGTTTTGAGAGGATTATCTAGAACATTTAGTCAGAAGCCTTAGACTCATGTCACAATTAGAGCATCTTGAGCCAATAAAAAAAATCTTTCAAGATTTTTTGTGTTGAAGCCATTTGTGCCAAGGCTTCAAGATATTTTGTGTTGAAGATTGGGACGAAAAATGAACTCCATCATCTAATCATCTAATTGATGATAGTCACAGATTTTTATGGTGGGAAATCGTGTTTTTCACAAGTTTAATGGGTGAATATAAGGTTATAGGAATTTTTAGTGAGTAAGAGTTCTCACGAAACTAATTAATAATGAAGGGCTTTCCTGAAAATAATTATTGAAAGGATGAAGGACTAAGTAATAGGGTTGTGCATTTTTGGGCAGAACCAACCAAATTGGACCAAACGGCCGGTTTTTGTCTTATTTGGACGGGTACTGGTTTGGGTTTGGTTATATATATATATATAAAGTCAACTTGAGTCAAGCAAGCGATTGGGCCTTGGATTTTCGGTCCAAAATTTGGGCCCAAGTTTAGTGTTTCACAACCTCTGATTAATTAGAGTGAATATCATACATTTATTTTTATCTATTTTGGGAAGGGTAAAAAAATTACAAAAGTAAAACGACTCTGGAAAAAATTAATAAAAGTGTAAAAAAACAAATGGAGAAATTGGGAAAATTTTGATGTGCAAGTAGAACTTATAGGAAAATCGAAACCGACCGAACCAAACTGAAACCGAATCAAATCGGGTTGATTTGGTTTAACAGTTGGATTGTTTGGCTTAGTTTCAACATTTAGAAACCGATTAGAGCGGGTTTGGTTTATGGTTTTAGTCCAAAACCGACCAAACAGAACCGAATACACCCCTACTACGTAAGCCTCCTTATATTCAATTTCATAATCTCATTCCATTATGTTCATATATGACTATGAATAAATGGGTTGGGCCAGGCTGGCCTTGGGTCAAGCTCATAATCGTTGGGCGGGGTTTGGGTAAGCTCGAATTAGGCCCAAACTCAGCCCATTTCCACACCTAAATCTTAGAGCGCACAGGGCACTCGGTTGAAGATCATTATTCCCATGTGCAAACTGCATATAAAAAGAACAGTTAAAATATATAATTGTTTCTAAAAAATTAAAAATAATTGTTCTAATACGTACTCTCGTGATAGCATGCGCCCCTCTGGAAATCTTTGCATTGTCGAGTTTATAGAATATTCTACTATCCATATCTGTAAAAAATAATTTTAAAAGTTTACGTATTCTACTATTCATATCTGTAAAAAATAATTTTAAAAGTTTAAATATTCATTGTAGACATTTTTATCACTAATTGAAAAATTAGTATTAAAAAAATTTACTTCAACATTTCAGTGACAGTCAAATACAATAATAAAGAGAGAGCAAGTTTTGATCCCTCGCAACCTCACTAACTTCCAGTCTTAGAATTTAAAAAAAAAAATACCTTCCAGTCTAAGAACTTTGGTAATATATATATATATATATATATATATATATATATATATATATATATATATATATATATATATATATATAGATAATTAGAGATACTTCCAGTCTGAGAGATACTTCTTATTTTTGCTTTCATTGGCATGGAAGCTTAGAAATTCTATGGCCTTCTCATTCGATCCTTTCTCATATTGCACAGGTAAGGTACGCGATAGAAATTGGGTAAATGGGTGCGGTTGGATTGGGTGATCAATAAGGAATGGATCAAAGGGCAGGGTAGTGGGGTCAGGAATAGGTGTAAGATTCGTTATGACAACTACCAGATGATTGATCTTGTCTAGAAGAAGATCTAGACCTTCACCCTTACCTCTTTCCGAGATTGAAAAAGATTCCACATGCTCAGAGCCATCAGAAATTAACACGAAACTGTTAGTATCAAATTCATTAAATATATTCAATGTGTTAGCCCGATCATGTTTATTTCCAGTGCTCAATAAATTCAGATTATTAATCCCATGCAAATCAGAATGATGATGTGATCCTACCAACTCTAATGACTCACTTGAGATAGGCACATTATCAACGCCGTCCTCGACAATGGGAATTGTCCTAATGCAACCTATGGCTCGGACCGGAACCTCACCTTCCTCATCACTTGGAGTGCTACATGGTTCGTATGCTTCTTCGGGTATCTCGTTGTCCTCTTTCTTAGTATGCTCTTGAATGATCAAAGTCTGACTCTTATTAGGACATTGAGATGTAAAGTGACCAAAACCTTGACACTTATAACATTGTTGCCGAGCACGCTTAGAACTCTCGACTATTGGTCCCTTTCCTTTGTCAACTTGGGGAATTATAGACTTTGAGGATTGACTAGAGGCATTATTTCCCTTTTCGATAGGGTTAGATTGATGCTCAAATTTAGAAAACTTAGACCGGCCATGACTAGGGGTGTCGAGATATCGTTCTAATTCTTCGACCCTAGCAAAACATTCCTCGAGATCCGCAACGGGATAAGGAATGAGTTCCCTCTGAAGATCAGTGGGAACTCATTCCTCGAGATCTTCAGAGGGAACTCATTCCTCGAGATCCGCAAAAGTTACCCTCTCCTGGTTCATCGACATCAGCCTGGGTCATCAGATCTTCAAACCGATCGATATACTCTGTGACTGGGGAATCTCCTTGATGCAATGGTTGTCACTGATCAAGAATATGTTCATCATATGATACAGGAACGTAGTTTTCGTGCAATTGGACTTTCATTTCAGCCCACATGGAAATAGCACGAAGACCCCGGATTTGCATGCGACGCTCTACTCCCAACCAATAAAGTCTAGCTTGACCTATAAGCTTGATTTTGGCAAATCTGACATTGCGCTCTTCGAACATGGAATACCACTCGAAGTAATTTTCTATGTTGGCGACCCATTCGAGAAAGACCTTAGGTTGTCTTTTCCCGTCAAAAGTAGGGGCGTCCATTTTCACAGACTTCATGACCTTATCGTCCAGGTTGGTTTGGACCTCACATCGGGGAAGAACATCTCTCCTACGGTCACGATTGTTGACTCTAATGTGATTTTCAGCAATGAGCTCATTGATCTCTTTGAAACGAGTCTCGAAAGCCTCATGTCGGGCTTATTGATCAACGATGTGCTCATCCATCCGGGTTTGACTAGCGGTCACCTTAGATGCAAGATCTCTAATAAGGGCATCTAAGGAACTGGTATCCATGACGGAATTATGTAAAATAAAATATACTGAAATCAAGTGAACCTTAAAATCTATATGACACAGACAACCCTAAACTAAGACTGTTCTCTTATACCAAAACTGACCCAGGACAAACGCTAAAACCCAATTATGCGGATTTGAGATTAACTTTAGAAAGAATTGAATAGCGGAAATATTCAAATCAAGCAACACATAAAATTATTTCAAGGAAATTAATAAAACAATTTAGATCAATCCATTTAAGCGTCTGAATGCGTGGAAATCTTTCCGATCTAGAAAAACGGCTCCGATGAAGGAACTCGGAAGTCATTCTAGTTTAGGGCATCAAGCAATAATTGCAATATCAGATTTAATTCCTCAGGGATCTTGAAGGAAATAAAGCTTAGAATAATTTTAGCAAAGGGAAACAAATTTTGGGGATTTTGATTTTATCAACGGAACTAAGGAAAATTAATACCTGATAACTAGAGAAAAGATAAAATAAAGAGGATAGATTCCAAGGCTTCACACTTAGGATTTTTTGAAGCTTCGCACCACGGCTGTACGTTGGCTTCGCACCAAGTCGCACGAGAAACGATTGCTCACTCCTCAAGGGTTTGAAGGATTCACTCTCTCGGTTGAAAATTCTTCACAAGCTCTCTAGGGGTTTGCACAAAAGCAACTCTCTTTCATTCAATATTCAAAAACTAATTAATAAAGTATTTATAATGCCTTTATATAGGCTAAGAAAACCCTAAACGACATAAACTCGTAATAAAAGAGTCCTAAAATAATAAAACATAAAAAAAAAAAGGTTTCCACGAAATCTCATCAGAACTTTCGCCAAGGCGAGGTCGAGGCTTCGCCGAAGCGAGCTTGTTGTCGTCATGTGAGGATTCTTGTGACATTGTTCTTCTCACAGTTTGTATGGTGCTCGAGCTCCCTCCACGCTTCTTTTGACGCCGAAATTCTGCTGTTGCCCTAAATCTAAGGCTCCTAAACTTGGCGTTCCACGTCATCTATCCTAAGCCAACCTCTGTTAATAACAGTCGTCGGAGTAGGTATAAGTATAAATCCCAACTTCTCAATCGGTTACCTCTCGCTTAGCTCATGACTGATTGGATAGTGGGATTGTTTCTTGATGTGACTGATTGGATGGAGAGTCTGATATGCAAATTTATTATCAACCTTGATGTGACTCTTTTTGATGAAATTCATAAATTTGATATTCATAAAAAAAACAACATAGATTTGAAGAGATTTTTATCAGAGATCTCACAAACTAAAAAGAAGGCTTTATAATAGTGAATTCACAAATAATTTATTTACTTTCATTGCATCAGGAGCAATATTGAATACGTGGAATTGGGATGCCATCTTTGTGCCATTTTTAGCAGTGGTGATGATGATATGAATTGGGATTGCTACAGGTGCATGGTGTATGCATATCATGTGTTTGACGTTTGGTGTAAAAGAAGGTATGTGGGCCATTTTCATGTAGTTTTAATGTTAATTGAGTTGATGGTAAAACTATTGCATATTAGATGTTTGAAGAAATACTTGATTGGATATTTTATTTTCATGATGATTTTCCCATATTTTATTAAAAAGTATGGATCTTTTTAATTTTACACAAGTATTACCCTTGCTGAGTATCATATTGATCTTGGATAGTCGTATACCTTAATACTAAACGGTTATTTCTCATTGTAATTTGCATAGACTGTCTACCATGATACAAATAGATAGGACAACTAAGAATGGCTAGAAATTAAAGACCAAGCCATTTATCTAGTTTTTTCATGCCTAAATTTTCTGGTTGTAGGTTTAATGTTCAACTATATATGAATCTGTAAAAAATTTGAACGAAATTTGGCTTGTATCATTTCCCATGCATTAACCTTGTCTTTTATGTTTTTATACTGTGTGCTTTAAAAAGTTTATTCCATCTCAGACAGTGGTTTGACTTCCCTAGCAATGGAATTCTACCATGAGATGTGACGGTCTGCAGACCCTCCTCCCTCACTGCCATTTCGGATAATCTTGAAAGGACTGATACCTTATCCCAAATTGAGAGAGACGGTGAAGGAGGATTTCTTGGAACTCTTCCCTAATATGATTGTGTACAATCCACCCGAAGACCTGTTTCATGATTAGTAATCAGGACGAAGTGAGGATGATCAGTAATAAAAAAAGGGTGGGGATCCAACCAGTGACCCCACATAATCTTCTTGAACCTCCAAATTTTATTGATCCTAGGTACTTGTTAGTTTGTGTGCTATGCTAATAATTGCATGCTATTGTGTTACTTCTTTTTCCCCCATTTAACGACCAAAATGCCTTCAAAGTGGAAAGTTTTATATGAATTCGTACACCCTTTGATCTCAATAGAAAATGAGTAGATGAAATTACCCTTGAGAAAATTAAATGAAGTATAGGAACATTTGTGGAAATATGCAATATCTTAATTTTGCCAAACAGGGCATTGCATATGTTAAGCAACTTAGTGAGTTCATGCTTCAACCCATACTTTCTCACTTGGAAGATTTTAAATGAATCAACAGATTCTCGAAAGGGGAGCTCTAATGATGACTACCTTTTAAAAAAAAAATGTACTAAAAATGGGTTGTATGCTACACAAATGCGGTGTGGGACGGGGTCCTATGACATAACTTTATTTAAGGATTTGTTATGTACTAGTATTACATAACTTTATTTAAGAATTTGTTATGTACTAGTAATATACACTAGTTTAAACTTGGACTAAATTAATGTGAACTTGCATGAGCTAATATAATATTATATAAACTGAGATGATATTATATTGTAAGAGCAGAACTGAGGTGAACTTATATAGTTGAACTTTCATGAATACTTGCTAAGGTTAATTCTAAGGAAATCTCTTCATAAAAGTTAGTAGATAGTATGAATTCCTGCATATCTTGATGCTTTAGAGGAAGGTGATCTATTAAGATTGAAGGTTTTGTTTGATGCTATGTACTTTAAACAGGAAATACCATTGGAGAAATTGCTATGTACTTCAAACAGGAAATACCAACGACGAAATTGCTGGTGAGAAGGCTGGAATCTTCAAGGTATTCTTATGAAAAGGATAAACTTTGGTTCATATATTGCAGTTTGTACCATGGATCAAAATATCGTTCGATACCGATACGTATCGGTATCGGAGGTGGACGATACGGTACATTAAAAGTACCATATCGCCCTTTTATATGTGTAATACCGGACGATACATTCAATGTATCGTCTGGTTTTTAATGTATCGTCCGATTTTTCGCTCCAAGACGATCGTCTAATACGTCATCGATTTTTTGAATAGGACGTCGTCATTTTCATTTTAACCCATGGTTTGTACTATGTATTGTGCAAAGGATGCACTTGAATATCCTCAATTGAATGTTTTGTTTACTGGAGAACAATGATGGATCGCAAAAAATATCAAGAGACAAATTGAAAGATTTATTCTTAGACCAAGCGAGCGGATCAAGCCATGGGTCGACCCGACCTGTTGACAAGTGACAGCCTTACCACTTGCTTGGCACATGGGAAGAAGTGCACATGTTAGCCTCACAAAGGCCAGCTTGTGATTGCAGGTCAAATCCAAAAAAAATGAGTTGATATTGGGTAACCGACCCATTCCCAATCTAAATTGGAATAGGTCACCGATTAGGTTATGTATGGCACTATTTTTTCATTACAACTTGATGTGAAGGACCCATGTAAGTATTTGGTGGGTCAAATATTTCATTGAAAAAATATCTCCTTTAACAGCCTTTAAAATGAACGGCTAAAACCAGTTTCGAGATTTACATGGTAACTGTACCTTTTAAAGGCATTTACTTCGGACCCTGTGCATCAAGTGGCACACTTTGATGACAATAGTGCCAGATATACCTAACTAGTGATCTGTTCAAATGTAAATTGGGGAAGGGTTGGTTAGTGGTTACCCCATACTAACTAGCTCAGCAATATTTTATTAGGCGGGAGGTCATAGTTTTTGTGAGTCATACTCATTTAGTGTAGCAAAATGAGTTCCTAGAAGGAGTCCACTTACTGTCCTTCCTATCTCATAATGCTGTCTAAGAAAAACATATGAAAAGTGACTTTATTTTCACACTAATATTTGACATTTCTGAAGTCATTCCAATACGGCTTAAGGTACCTTTACACGAATGCCTTCAACTTCCATTTGCAGAAAAGTTATTATTATTTTCTACATACCTGTTGGCGCTGAAACAAATTTTTCCACATCAACAACCAGCATATTGGGCTGCAACAAAACGTTAGCTACCAATAAATTTTTCTTTTCTAAACAACAGTTGTGAATTTTTTATTTTAGTATTCCAAATTTTATGTCATGACTGGTGGATGCTGAAGTTTATTTTCTGCATTAGGAAAGAGCAATTGCCAAACTTCATTCGGATTATGCTTCTTATTTCCCGTATGCAGAATTAACACAAATATTTTGCATTTAATGGAGCTTATGGTCTTAATTAAAAGCTATGCATAGAATAAACTTAGATAAATAAGGATAAAAAACAAAACCAAACTAACCTCAACCATTTTTTGTCAGATATGGTGAAAATTTTCATACCATCATTGACTCAGTAATCCTGTATTCAACTGTAACGTTTAGTTTCCATTGTAGCTGTTTGCTCATCCACTGAAGTATAGGGACCTGTTTGATAATTCTAAAGTAAGATAGACTTCTCCGGATTTTATCAGGCCATTCTATTATATTCTTATGTTCTAATATACAGGTCTAGCTACTATATTTTGGTGTTTTAATATGTGTTTTTCATGTAGGTGAAGAACTTTTTAAGAAGCAAGCTACTCAAGAATCTCAAATCAGAAAGTTAAGGGCACGGGTATGGGATAAGATATCTCTATTTTCTCAATTATTAGAAGTTAATTCCATTCTTGTTCCAGGCATATAATCATTCATGCTTTATTTTTTTCTCTTGTGTGTTCATATGTGGGGAATTTAGATAAGAAAATTTGAAGAAGAAAAGCAAAGGCTTAATTCCAAGCTTTAGGTATTTAAATTTGGGTGTTAATAATATATTTCAAAATTGGTTAGAAAGAATTAAAGCAGGCTTCATTTTAGGACTTGGCTAAGATACGGCAAGGCTCAGGCATAGGGCTGGACCCGCCCTATATATATATATATATATATATATATATATATATATATATATATATATATATATATATGTACGAGTAAATATTTATTATATAATTTTGTTTTATCAAATATATTTTTCTCCTCTAACATTTAAATCGGTAAAGACTCGTATTTTGAATCCGAGTTAAACTAACCCCGTGTGCGTATTCGGCTCGGCGACCGACGTCGCCATTGGTTTTGGATTTTTATCTAGATGTGATTGTGCGGACAGATTTTGATTTAGTGCCCGTTTGGACCCTCGTGCGAAAGTTGTGCACCGACCTCAGTGTGGCCGTTCAACGCCGGGCTTGAGTTTTGAAATTAGAAAGTTTATACAGTTGGGGTGTGTGTGTGCTTAACACTTTAAGCAACCTCATTATAAGAGAGAAAGTTCTCTTCCGTATTGCATTAGGTTAAATCTATTAGTTTTGATTGCTTTAGAGAGAAGGAGACGAGAGCCCTATACGTCGGAAACCCTAGTTGCTTTTTAGCACGTGTGATCATAGCAAAATGTCACCTTTATCGTACCGCCGATTGTGAGATCTATTTTGTGAAACATTTTCGGTGCAAATCGTCGAGGAAATCTACCGGTTTCGTTCCGAAACTCCGTTTGCGTGACTCATCTCAAATCGTGGAATCCTTAGATTAAAGGTATGTTTGAGAAAGATTAATTATTAGAATCAATATATTAAACTTAGGTTTTATTTTAGAAATGTGTGGGATTCGATTCAGATAAAAACGAGGCGAAAAATCGCATCGCTCGAGCGAGGACAAAACATGGTTTTTGTCTTCGTTTTTGTTTTCTTTTTTATACTGTCTTAGTATTCTTTCTGTAACTTTTTACTCCAAACTCCGATTAATATGATTTTTTTTGCGTTGGAAAGTAAACATCAATACCTATAACTTTCATGTTTTGACTAACTCCTAAATCAATCGTTTTGAAGGTCAAAATAATAGGAGAAGGTTACATTAAATTATCTTTGTTTTCATTTTCTTTCCAATACTGTCTTGGTATTTTATCTGTAACTTTTTACTCCGAACTTTTTTTAATATGATTATTTTTGTGTTAGAAATAAAACTAAAAAATATACAACTTTCATGTTTTGACCAACTCATGAATCAATCGTTTTGAAGGTCAAAAAAATAGGAGAAGGTTACATTAAATTATCTTCGCTTTTATTTTCTTTTCGATATTGTCTTAGTATTTTCTCTGTAACCTTTTACTCCAAACTCCGATTAATATGATTCTTTTTGCGTTGGAAAGATACCAGCAATACCTATAACTTTCATGTTTTGACTAACTCCTGAATCAATCGTTTTGAAGGTCAAAAAATAGGAGAAGGTTACGTTAAATTATCTTCGTTTTCGTTTTTTTTCTGATACTGTCTTGGTATTTTATCCGTAACATTTTACTCCGAATTCCGATTGAGATGATTCTTTTTGGGTTAGAAAGCTAATAGAAAAATCTACAACTTTTTTATTTTGACCAACTTGTGAATCAATCGTCTTGATAGTCAAAAATGTATGAGAAGGTTACGTCAAATTCTAAGATTGGCGCAACTTGCCCGTTTTGACTTGTTTTTGAGGAAACACTTAAATAGGTTTATATTATTAGTGATTAGAGTGAATCTTAAAATATGAACGTATATTTGTGATGTAGATTAAGGGTGAGAGGTCATCAGTAGGATTGTGCTTGACTTCGCGTAACTTCGAGTTGTGGTAGGAGAATCTCATCTTTACAGTATTTTATTTTGATTCACATGGATATTTTCAATTAGAATCTTTGAACGTGCATATGTCATTGAAATCACATCTGCGAACCAAAAATATGATATGAAAATCTGAAATTTGAATTTACCTAAACTTTGAAAAATTAGAATCTGCCTGAACTCTGAAAATCTGATACCTAAACTATGTATAATAAACTCGCATATGAATTATATTAATATCTTCATTTGTTTTATGATTGACCTGAACGACTCCTCAAAAATTCCTGAACAACTTTCTGGCACATGTTTCCCTCATTACGCAGGGGCTTGTTGCATCCTGAAAAAGGGTTCATGAACAACGATGGTATGTAGGGGTTCTCATCGGCTATATTCCTGCTCTCGAGATATAGTTTACTCGGGAGGTATTTTAAATTGAGAATTAAGTCATGAATTAACTGAACCTTGCATATAGAAGTTAGAGAAACTAAGACACTGAAACACTGCATCTGTTCTTGGAACTGTTTTCACATATTTAGAAATTAATCTTACATATGATTTCCGTACCTAAATTCAGTTTATTATCTGCATATATGTTTGACAAGCTATATTCCGGTATTTGTTTTAAAACCATGTTAGTTGAAGTAAAATGCCGTATATGTCTTTCTTCTACTGAGCTTTGTTGGTTAGCTCACTCCGACTATACGTCACAGGTCTAGGTACTGACGTGCTTTTTCTGGGTTGTAAGACTGATCCTGATTTCGTACCTGAAGAAGAGCTTGAGGTTCCTCCTGAGGAGTTTTTCCCAGTGTAGGACTTATTTATTTTCTTACTTTTTGTTAGAGTTAGACTTTGGATTTGTGGGCCCATTTTAGTTGAATATCGTAGTTTTATACTTGACCTTGATTTCTGTTATGAACCATGTTTCGGTGATGGTCGGCCATCATATTTATTGCGCGTTACTCTGATATGTGCTATGTTTGTCCGGCTTATCGTTTAACCGATAGGTTGGCGAACCGGCCTTTCCTATACCCGAGGGATTGGAAAAGTCGGGTCGTCACAAAATCATTCTTAATTGATAGATAGATTAGAAGGTTAGTTTGATAATTTTAAAAATATAGCTATATTTCTTTTATATTTCATATTATGATTTATATTTAAAATTATTCAATAATAGGTATCCTATATATTTTCTTATAGCATAAGAACCAAAATAAAATGGTAATATTCGAAAGCCCACAAACCCCGCCCATTAACAGCCCTATGTGTGTTGTTTAATAGGTGCGCCATAATCTAAAAATTGTAGTGCAAAAATAAGTTTCAAATTAGAGCAGTCAATTGTAACAATTAATGGCTACCATGTACCTCAAACATATCAACAATTTTAGATGACCTTTGATGTTTCTAAATTAGACAATAAATCTGGAGAGAATTTTCCACCTAATATTTTGTTCCATAAATATGGAGATCAGGGCATCAAATCATATGGAACACATAAAAGTTCTCCATTGCACGCATTCTAAAGTGACAAGAGCTCAATGCTAGGGTCGGCTACCTAAAAAAGTATTCGAGTTTAGGGTAGCTCTATTAACACCTACCAAGGGCACCTATGCCGAAAACTATTAACTACTTTGAATTGACCGATGGAGATTGTTTTTCGATCCAATCTTCCAAACAATGGATCTTTAGATTATGAGCGTGCCATCAGACGGTTAATGTGTGATTTCAAGTGGCAAAAATCTCACATAATGACCAAAAAATCAGGTTTGACCATGATGTGTGCCACACTATTTTTAGGTCACTTTTTGAGATGTGTGCCATGTGGAATAAAAAACTGGCCCGTAGGCCCTTCTTCCTATTGTATCGAGGTTCCGTTTAAGCTTAAATGGACCTTTTATGGCCCAATAGGCTGGGTCGGCCTGTTACCTTACCCATCCGACCTGATTTTTTGAACTCCGGGCAGCAGGCACATATACTTGACCCATCGAGTTGGGTGGGCTTGAAGCATCGGACTGACCTTAGGTCAGGTCGGTTTGGGCATATATTTTGACTCATCAGGTCGGGATTCAACCTAGGGACGGGTCGGGTCGGTTTGAGTGCTCAAAGGGTTGGCGGGCCAAATTTTTTGCTCGAGCCGACCTGACCCATCCAGTTGACTTCCTTAGGTGTAGCCTTGGGGCATGGCTTATAGTTAAGAGTCGAAAAAAATAAAATTTGACACTAGTTGAAAAAAATAAAAAACTTTTTATGTTGGGTGCATGAATCAATCTGCTTTCTATTTTCGTAGTCATTTATTACGAAGCTGATCGCTTAGTTGCGATGCCGCTACTTGGTTACTGACATAAGCGTTAATTCCTTACTTTACCACTAGATATGTATAGGCTGCATAGAGTGATTTTCGTGTCATTGCAGTGTTCCAGCGCTTAGCAAATGACCGGTTATGTGAAACAAATCTTTGTATAGTTATCACAGTAAGCTAGTCTTTTGGCTCCTCTATATTTTAATGCCCGGAAATCAGTGTGTTTCGAATTATGCTTATTACTAAACATGTTGTAGGGAAGAGGTTATCCAAATGCTTCCACTAGAAGGTATGGGCATCAGTTTTTTGCATTTTTGGTCAATGTTATTAAGTTGGGTTGCTTGAGTTTTGTAAGTCAGCTATCTCCTGATTAGTGGTATCCTTCTTGATTCACCAAATAAAAGTGAAGCAAAAGAGGTGGTTGATATCAATTGTTTTGGTGTACTTTATTCTTAATCAGTAGGTAGTTGACTTTATTTTATTTTTGAAGGGCAATTCAGCAAAACAGGATAATTTTTTAAAATAATTATCTCTATTGGCTATTGCACATCCGATTTTGCTAAATAATTTTGGCCAAACTTTCCTAGCAAAATATTTTTGCCCAGAAATTTCTAGTCATCCTGTTTTGCTGAATTTCTTCTTTTTTATCCAAACTCCTCTACAATTGATAATGCTATCCCCCCTTTTCTATTATGTCTTGCCAGACCATTTTCTTTGCAAACTCGGGTCTCTGATTTCTATAAAATTAAAAACTTCATCTTCCTACAGATTTTTGAGGCTTCTCGTCGATCAAATGCACCTTCCTGTCTATTGTTTGGTTGATTGTGAACCTTACGGTTTTGACATCCTGACAACCTATCGGTTTGGTTCTATGGTATGATTTCTATTGAAGATTCATTGTTTAAATTGTTTATTTTCCTATCAGTAGTTATTCTTAATCTTGTTTCTGTCTAACAACTCTAAGTGTTATGCCTATATGTGGGTTTCATGTATCAAGTAGCTTAAGGTAATTTTTTTTTTTTTTTGACAAAATAGTTTAAGGTAATTTGAGAAGCATGATATAGAGTTTTTCTTATTTTTCTGCTAATTTTCTTATTTCTATGTATACAGGAATTGCTGCAAAAGTCAAATGCAACACATGCATCTGGCAATGTGGTGCTCGGAGATATTGGAGTTTATATCTAACAGCAAGTTAGGGGCTTATTAGCTCAGTTTGTCACTTATATTTTTCAGATTTTAGAAAAATGAATTGCATGAGTTAATGCACCATGACCTAGACTTTAATGATGTTCTCCTTTTGATTTCAGGCGACTAATTTCAAGCTCACCTCAAACGGATCACCAGAGGTCGGGGACACTTGGTAGGAGAGGCGAAGCAAATTTATTTATTTTTTCTTTTATTTTGAAAATGGGTCATGATCTTCTCAGATTGTTAACTTTCTTTCTTTTCTTCTTCTTTTTGTTTGAATAGAAGGATTGGACATGTAAAGTTTAAAATATTTGACTGATTTGAAAGGTTGGATCATAGGTTGAGATAAAACATTTTATTTGAATAAAATAATTAGGCTTATATTTTTTTTATTAATGGCATTGAATGATTTGCATTTGAGTTAAATGGATGTGTTGAAATTTGGGATTAATAGCTTTTTTTCATATAATTTTTTTTAAAGTATTAAAAAAATAGCATTAAAGAAAAGCATAAAAAAATAACATTAACGAAAAATATAAAAAAAATTACATAAAAAATCGTCGACGTAATTTATATATATATATATATATATATATATATATATATATATATATATATATATATGTGTGTGTGTGTGTGTGTGTGTGTGTGTGTGTGTGTGTGTGTGTGTATACATATATTGGATGGTGTCCATCATCATCGAAAAATATCAGTCGGAGCCGAGATCGGCTCCGATCTAGATCTGGATCTCTTTACAAATAAAATGAATAGAGAAATATTAATATAGACTAATTTACCGGCTTAAATGACGGTGGGTTACCTTCGAAAATCGCAACACAACCTTCGAACGATCAAGATCTATGACCTCGTTAACGGAGACAAAGTGAAACGGGAGGGAAGGAGCGAAGAGAAGAGAAAGTGAGCAGGGGCTTCTGCCTTTGTGGAGCATTTTGGCATAGGAATGGAAGAAAAAAATGGGTTTTGATTCGGTGTAGTACCAAAGGCCAAAATTAAATAATTTCTGCTTTTCTGGAGCATTTTGGCTTGGGAATGAACCCAAAAAGTGGGCTTTGCTCGGTGTAGTACGAAAGGAAGGGCAAAATCTCACTCCTGCAATGCCGATAATTTGTAGGGGTGAGAATCTGCCCAAAAATTTCTTATTTCATTTTGGTGGGTTTCGAGATTCGGCCGAAACCCACCGAAATTTTGATCCATGTCCAGAACCAACAATCTAAAACTATAATATAACCCTCTCCACCAATTCCCCTTCACTTCTAAAGTATCTATTTTTATTAAAACAAATAAAAGAATATGAATTCCAAGATACCGATACTGTATCGATCCATACCGATACGAACCGACCAATACCACGCCATATCGGTCGATATTGATACCATTACCCATACCATCCCGATATTGGTATCGGTATTGGTATCGGTTGGCCAAGAAACCGATACATATCGATATCGGCAGATACTTGGAGTGGACTATTTAAAAAAATTAACAACGTTAGTAAGAATGTACTTTTTTCCCAATGTCACTCATTCCCAATAATTGTTGCTCTACTTCTATCAATAGAAGTATATGGGATTTCACTGTAATGAGATCAATATAGTCCAAAGAATTAACACTAAAAACTCGAGAAAAATATAATGTTTTTATCAACACTTAAATTTTATATAACGAAACAAAAATGGCTTAAAATAACATAAATCTTTCCTTAGCCTCAAATAATATAATTAAAAGTCCAATATAAGAAAGGGGGATGCATGTTGCTTCTAATGAGCACACCTCAAGTTATATGAACTAAATTGTTGAAAAATTCACAAACAATTCACAAATTTGAGGTTCCGTCAATTAATCCCAAATTATTCACTAATTTTTCAAAAAATTGTTTATTTTTAAAAAATCGCAAATGATATAAAAATAAACCACAATTTCATCTACAAATCATATTTTAAAAATTTTTTATCTTAAATTCTTTTATCTTTTTCTTGATGAAAAATTTCCCCAAACTTGTCGATTTTTTTCAGAATTTAAACCTTATTGAATTATGTCAAACCCCGGCTTGGTGACTCTCAAGTGAGGGCCCTCAAACCCATAGTTACCGAGATGGAATTGGGGAAAAACATCAGCAAGCCTAAAAAGAAAAAAAATTGAAAAAGTGGCAAAATTTTAGAAAAGGGTAGTAAAACTATTACTAAAATTTTAAAAAAAAAATATTCCTAACAAAAATAGAGAAAAATTTGGAAAAAACAGTTTAACATGCGTAAATGACAATTTTCCAAATAAATCCATTCAAAATAAGGTGTTTTGAACATATTACTAATTTTATAAAATTAAAAAAAATAAGAAACTTATTTAAAACACATTTTTTTCAAAAAAATTGATTTTGGTAAATAATCTCTAACCTACCAGCTTTCCCACGGAGAGAGAGAGTGAGAGAGAGAGAGAGAGAGAGAGAGACAGTCTAGATAGTTATTAATATTGGGTTTTCGGCCTCCAAGGGGCAGGTAATAAATAGGACGGTCCATATTGAATGGCATAAGTACCAAACGGTGGAAAAAGGGAGCTAGAACTTGCACGCGAGATGTATACTCTAGTCAAAGTTAAAAAGAAAGACTTGGTGTTTCTGGGACTTGTGCGACGTGGACACCATTCAACCATCTGATCTGAAGGTCAAGATGTAAATACCAATGATGCTAAAGATTGACACAAAACATAAGCTCTATCACCTGATTCAACAAAGTAAAAGCCTATCATCTGATTAAATGATTGACTGTGTGAAATCAAGTGATAGCAATTGTGTTTTGTGCCAATCTTCGGTATCAAAGATCTATACATCATGACCTTCAGATCAGACAAACTAAATGGTGTTCCACGCATGGGTCAAAATCTCGCATGATACCAGTATGCATTGTCCGACCGGTATCGAAACGAACCCTCCAATACAGACGCATTGAATGTAATGTACCATACAAATACATATATTGCTATGTATCAGAAGATACATACCAATGTATCGTCTGCAACCGACAAGTATCGGACAATACGTATCGATTTTTGGAGCTAGATGATATGTACCAAAAAATCTAGACGATATGTACCGGAAGCTTAGGATTTTGACTCATGGTTCCCCATTGCACAGGTCCCAAAAATATCAAGTCTTTCTTTTTAACCCATGCCACGAAACACATCTCACGTGTAAGTTGTAACTCCGCTAGAAAAAATACTCGATTTATAAAGATGTGATTCCCCTTTGTTTTCATAGTTCATGCATATTATATATCAGCTGGGGTTGCAAGTTCAGGCCCAGCTGATTTTTTAAAAACGTGTGTTAACTTGTAACCCGGTATCCAATAACTCGATAGTATCGGCATATCGTTGGGGTTCCAAGCCAATACCTATCAGATATATCAAAAATGTATTGGCTTAATTTGTTGATATTCAAGTCCTTTTTAATTTAAAATATTTAAAATATTGAAAATATATATAAAAAAGTTAAAATAATAAAAAAAATTGCCCATTGAGAATTTTTGGTATTATGTTGAGATTCATCTCAGCAGACCAAATATGGGCTGATATGACCGATGGATATACACCCCAATTTTATACTAGGTTAAATATCGAGTCAAACAGGTCAAATATTAGACTATATTGGGTCATATATATGAGATATGACTAAGATAAAATAAACAAATGAGTTTTTGCAATTTTTTTATATTTTTATTATTCTAGGAATAAAATAGATGTTTAAACATCAGCCGGACTTGCCGATACGCATCAGCCTCGGATCCAGCTGATATATCGGATTTTAAATCCCTTGGTACCTACCATCCATTCAAATGTGTGGTTTACCAATTATCTTTTGTCTAACAAATCAAAACAATAGAAGGGACTAAAAGAAAGAACTTTTTCATCACCTATGAGAATTAAAAATCAAAAGTAAACAAAAAACACATGCATATCTACAGATTCAGTGAGAGAAAGAGAGAGGGAGAGAAGGAGTTACTTGTTCTCTTCCTGTTTTTTCTTCTTCATTTGGAGCTTTTAAAAAAGGAAAATTAGGTTAGACAGAGAGGGGCGATGAAAAACAGTGGTAAATCGTTAGGGTTTCGAGAAGTTTTAGGGCTAGCGATAGCTTTTATAGGTAAACAATCTTCTTTCCTCGAGATGGAGATGGGATTGGGCTCAGTAACTTTTAGCATAAGGGTAGCTTTAAACGCACTCACAGATCTTGTTGGGCTTCTATATATGTACTAAAAACTATTGATTGTTTTAATCAGATGGTGTAGATCGTTTTTCCCGCTAATATTAATCATAAGGAATCTTTAGATCAGTAAGTTTTGATTCCACATTGCACATATCTATAAAAAGTATATTTTTGAGATTTGTTCCCTGTGGAATCTAAAATTGACTGTCCCATAGGTGCATCATGCTCTCAAGATCTCTTTGTGAAAGATGGGAGTGAAAAACAAGATCTACATCTTGTGATTTAAAGCAATCAATGATTTTTAGTTTAGGTACCTAACAAAATTCGGTGGATGCATTTAAATCTATAGCATATAGAATGCAGGTTTGTCCACAACGTTGAAATGTGCGTACAGGGCTGTCCACAGGTGAGCTCGACCTCCTATCCAACCCTATATTTTAGCAGGTGGGGCATATAAATTTGACCTGTGGGGGTGGGTTGCCCAAGACATCGCGCAGGCTGGGTCGGGTTGAGTTGACCTAACCCATTTCAGATATATATATATATATATATATATATATATATATATATATATATATATATATATATATATATATAAAGGGTTTCTTTCTGGGTTGGGTCGGTTGTCGAGGCTCTTGAGGTTTTCTGGTCTGGTCAGCTTGAGTGCACCATCAAGTCAGGCATTTGCAATTTTCTTATTAGGCAGGCAAAATTTTGAGCCGGGCACACCCAACCCATTGAGAGCCCTATGTGCGTAGTTCTTTATGGTCTATAAGTAGGGGTATCACATGGTCACAGGTCAGACTACGTTTTTTTTCTTGGTTAATTAACCACCAAAACTTTGATGGTTGACCACAAAAAGAAACGTGATTAACCACCTTTGGTTTAGTGATTGACCATTATTTATAAGTGGGTCAATCGTGAGATTACCTCCATAAAAAGGAGTTCTTTTTTCTTATTACTTTTAGGGTTTTAAATAAAAAACATATATAAATACTCTATGGGACTCCTTGTTTCTTATCTCTCAAAATATACAAAAGTGCTCAGCCGTTCCAAGAGAGAAGAGAACCCTCTTGCCTTTGAAACTATTTATCAGATTTTCATGGTGATTCAAAGGCTTTTAATCTGCTTTTATCTTTCTGAGGAATATTGCGCTTGAGGTCTCAAGGGTGTTTTGGCTCGTAGAATCGAGTGGCCTTAGTGGAATCTGAGGTATTGTTGTGGCTCGTCTGAACAAGAGTGGACTATTGTGCGACTCGGTGGTTGAAGGCAACAAATCGAGAATCTATGAGGACGCGTAGTGGAATTTAGCGTTGTGGTTCGGGAAGGTTTGATAGGACTAGTGTGCCTGCATTCATTCGGTACTATCTGTAACCTTTGAACTCATAGTGTATTTGTTGCCTTGGATCTGGCATAGATCCCGTGATTTTTCCCTATTAGATTTTTCACTTAAAACTTTCGTGTGCAGTGGTGATTATTTTTATTTTTATTATTTATTCTCTATATCATCGCTAGACAAATTTAGGATACCGAAATTTCAATTATAAAATAAATATTTTTGACAAAAACAAAGAAAAAATTTGAAAAAAACATTTCAACATGCATAAATGACAAATTTTCAAAGAAATCCTTTCAGAAAAAGGGGTCCGAAACATAATACCAATTTTATTAAAAATAAAATAAAAGAATAATAATAATAATTTAAAACACATTTTTTTCAAAAAAATACCAATTTTGGTAACTACTCTCTAAGCTAGTAGCTTGCCAGAGAGAGAGAGAGAGAGAGAGAGAGAGAGAGAGAGAGAGAGAGAGATGTTAAGGGTTAGAGCTTCAAAAGACCAAACAGTTATTAATATTGAGTTTTCTGCCTCCAAGAGGCGGGGAATAAATTGGACAGTCCATTGAATGGCATATCCTCGTATGTACTAAACACTGAAAAAAGGGAGCTACAACTTGCACACGAGATGTGTATTGTGGCACGAGTTAAAAAGAAAGATTTGGTATTTTTAGGAGATGTGTGACCTGGGACACAATTAAACGATCTGATCTGAAGGTCAAGAAGTAAAGATCTTTGACACCAAAGATTGACAATAAACACAATCTCTATCACTTGATTCAACAAAGTCAAATCCTATCATTAGATAAACTGGTTACTGTGTTAAATCAAGTTGTAGCGATTGTGTTTTGTGCCAATCTTTGGCATCAAAGATAGATACATCATGAGCTTCAGATCAGGCGACTTAAATAGTGTTCAACGTTGCAGAGGTCCCAAAAAAGCCAAGTCTTACTCTTTAACCCGTGCCACAGTACACATCTCGTGTGCAATTTGCAACTCGCCTGAAAAAAATATTTAATCAATAAGGATGTGAATCCCCTTTGGTTTTCGTAGTTCATGCTCACTGTATATTAGCTTGGATTGCAGGTTCAAGCCCAACTGATTTATTAAAAAAATGCGTGTTAACTTGTAAACAAGTATTCAATAACCGATAATATCAACATATCGGCCTGGTTCCACGCCGATATGTATTAGATATATTGAAAATTTATTGGCTAAATTTGCTGAAATTCAAGTGATTTTTTATTTTAAAATATTATATATATATATATATATATATATATATATATATATATATATATATATATATATATATATAAATCCAAGGCATTTTTGGTATCATGTTCGGATACATATCAACTGACCTACTATGGGCTGAAATAACTTGATATGAACCGCAATTGACTGAGATTTGACCACTTTGACCCAATATTTTACCCTATATCATATAATGGGTGTAGATTGCATCCATGGTTTTAAATATCGATAATATCTAATACATCTCAGCCGATATGTATCAGGTTTGGCCCTATCCGATACATCTCAGCCGATATGTATCAGGTTAGGCCCTCTCCGATACATCTCAGCTGATATGAATCAGGTTAGGCCCCACTCAATACGGATATACACCCTGATTTTATACTGTGTCAAATATTGGGTCAAACAAGTCAAATATCAGACCATATCAGGTCATATATATGGGAAATGACCCGGACAAAATAACAAAAATATACTTTTGCAAATTTTTTATATTTTTATTATTCAAGAAATAAAATAGGTGTTTAAATATCAGCCAGATTGGCCGATACGTAACAGCCTAGGATTCAACTGAGATATATATATATATATATATCGGCTTTAAATCTTTGGGAACCACACAATAAAATATGTGGTGTACAAGCTATTTATATTCTAAAAAGATCAAAACAATAGAAGGGACAAAAAGAAAACTCTTTCTTCACCTTTGAGAACTAAAATTAAAGTATACAAAAACACATGAGGATCTTCAGAATCCTAGAGAGAGAGAGAGTGTTGTTCTCTTCCTTCTTTTCTTCTTCTTCATTTGGAGCTTCAAAACCAGACAAATAGGTTAGACACAGGGAGAGATGAAAAAAGGTGTGCCTACGAGCAAATCGTTAGGGTTTTGAGAAGTACTAGAGCAAGCTAAGCGAAAGGTTTTAGACAAAAAATAACCTTGCTTTCGTCGAGTTGGGTGTTTCGGATCAGATGATGGAGATCACTATTTGCTCCAATCTTTAATAAGAGATCTTGAGATCATGGTGTATTTATGAGACAGTAAATTTTCGATTCCTCATAGCACAGATCCTAAAAGTATTGCCTAAAGTCACATTTGAGCGTGATGTGTGTCATGTGATTTTAGAGATACTTTTTTGGGATATCTGTCACATAAAATCTAAAACTGATCGTCTAATAGGTGCGACATGATCTCACGACTCATTGTATGAAAGATCCGGGTGAAACGGGCTCTAGGACTGTCAAAGGGCCGGCCCGGCCCTAAATGTTAGGACTAATAATCTCATCCAAGTCAAACCGTGCATATTGGAGGAAATGGGGTGAGTTTGACGATCACTCGGGGTATGCATAACATGGATCAAAATCTCGGTTTTGGTTTCGGTTTCGTTCACGACCAGAACCGTAAATTGGTCAAAATTTCGGTAAATTTCGGATTTTTTTGAAAGTGTGCTCCGAACTTTACCGAACTTTATTTTATTGATTTTTTAAAACTATTTAACATTGCTAGAATACATATTTACACTAGTAAAGCTAATTTTTTATCACACAATGGATCTTGAGCTCATATAAAACATATCGGACGGTCAGACTTTGATTCCATATTAAATAAATCTTAAAAGTTACTCGAGAAATAAAAATCATGTAAAAAAAAAATCGACGGTGGATGATAAGAGCATGATATCAAGATGCATTGTGTGAAAGATTGGGATGAAAAACAACCTCCATTGCTGGATTCAAAACAGTCAATGGGTTTAATATGGGTGAACTCAAAGATTCGGTGGGTGGATATAAAGGCACTCTTATTTTATTAAGGGAGCCATTACTTAAAAAGGGTGTATAAGTAATGACTACCTTTAGGGACATGTGACATGTGAAAACGCAATCTAGGCTGTCTGATTTAAAGTTCATGATTTATAGATCCTTAGTAGATAAGATTGGAACAAAATACGATATTTACCATATGATCTATTGTTATCAACCATTAAATCAAATAATAGCCTTTGACCATATTTAATCACACGATGAAGATAATATTTCGTGTCAATCTTATCTACTAATGATCTATATATCATGAACTTTAAATCAGACGGCCCAAATTGTGTTTTCACATATCACATGGCCCTAAAATATAGAGTCGTTTTATTAACTTGGGTGCAATCACTTAAAAAATGAGTGCAAGTAATGGCTACGGTCCTTAAAGTACACAATGTTTCTTTAATATCGGTGTAATCACTAAAAAGCGTATGCAAGTAATGACTCCCGTTTATCTTATTAAAAAGGCAACCCAAGCTTATTAAAAATGCAACTTACCCTTATTAAAGGCATTGTTTTGGAGGAAAAACAGAAACCAGAGGAGGAGAAGAAGAAGAAGAAGAAAGAAAGGGAGGGAAAAAAAAAATGATTTCAGGACTCAGGAGGCTAGGGCAACTGACAGGTAGCTCCTCATCCTTTTTTTATTTTTATTTTTTATTCCTATCTTCTTCTCCTCCATTTTTAATATTTTTTTGAGATTAAAGAAGCAGGCAAGATAAAAAAATGGATGGAAAGAATGAAGGAGAGTAGAAGAAGAAAAATAAGGAAAAAAATATGGGGTTTTTTAATGCAAAAAATGGGTTTAAATCCTATTAAAAAATTTTAAACTCCAATATGTGATCTCGGTCGATAATTTAAAATTATCGGCCGATAATTTCAAATTTTCGGCCGATATTTTGATTTTTGAAATTATCAGCCAAAAATTTCAAATTTCAGTTGATAATATGTTTTTTCCGGAGGAGGGGCGATAAATAGGATTTTATCATCTCGGTTCAGGCCAAAACTGAAACGATTTAGCCGAAATTTTAAAATTTTGGCCGAAATTTTGATCCATGATGCATAATGGACCAAATATAGAAATGGAAAGCTACCGAAAAGAATTCTAATAAGCTCACTTTGACTCTTTCTCTTTCTCTAAATCATTTGAAAACGACACTACAAAAATTTTGGATGATTGAAAGGTGTCATTATTTAATGATTGGTTTGAGTCTTATGATTAAGAGCTTTTATTCATCCCAAACTTTTACATATTCAATCTTGAGATCGTGGGGCATCATCTAATAGTTAGATGTTCAAGTGGCACACAGTCTAAACTGTGACTTTAAAATCAGATGACACAACGCTTAAATGTATAGAGGTCAGTTTTTGAGATGTGTGCCAGAATCAAAACCTAACCATCATATGGTACGCTCTTGATGTTAATATTATCTTTTGTAAGATGGTGATGAAAAACGATTTTTATCTTATGATTCAAACTAATCAATACATGTCAAATGGAGGAGATGGGTGAGTTCATGGTTTGACGGATTGTAAATAGCTAGCCCAAATTAGAAATAGAAAGGTATCATTATTTGCACCCTTTGAAAATGTTACCTCACCCTGCCTCCTCTATTCAATATACATTGATTACTCTCAATAAGACATTTAGGTTGTTTTTTCGTCTCAATTTTTCTCAAATGGATTAGATGATGGAGATATATATATTTTTTTTCTTTTGTCCTAATTTTTCACACATCTGATCTTAATATCCTCGGCGCTCCATACAACGTTCAATTCTTAATTCCACATGGCAAGTAACACAAAATGTAACTCTGAAAGCACATGGCAAATATCAATTTTAGTCACTTTTTTAGATTCATGCCACGTTGAATAACAAACAGTTCTTAATTCCACATAGCAAGTAACACAAAAAGTAATTCTGAAATTATATGGCAAACATCAATTTTAGTGTTAATTTTGAGATGTGTGCCACCTTGAATAAAAAATAGTTCGTTTGATGATATACTCATAATCTAAATATCATGTGTGGACGATGTTGAGAGAGAACGATTTTAATCATCAGATTCAAAGCAGTTAACACATGCAAATTGGAAGAGGTGGGGTGAGGTTAGGGTTTGACATGGTGTAAATAGTGGAGCCAAAGAGAGAGCATAAAGATTCTCTCCTGGACTCTCTAAATTCATTTAAACACCGAGGAGAAATATTTGTTATAACTAATAGGAGTACCATTATTTACACCCGCCAATCTGTGACCTCACCTCATCTTCTCTAATCTGCTTACATTAGCCAATTTTAATCGGGCAACCAAGATCTTTTTTGTTCCAATCTTTCGATACGTCAATTATTAATTCCCCGTGACACAAAACCCAAATTTTGACATCAAATCTCATGACAAACACACCCAAGCCATCAAACGTTATTTTAATGTCGCATCTGAGATGTGTTCCAAGTTGAATTAAGAATTGATTGGCTGATGCTACTATAGTGACCAAAATCACCTACTTTTTCAAAATGTCACAAATAATTCCTGAATTTTTCAAAAAAATAAAATAATCCGCTTTATTCATGAATTTCCTAATACAATCCGAATTTCATGTATAAATCGCGAAATTCGCAAATTATATGTGATTTTTTTACTTTTTCTAGAATTTTTTCCAATTTTCGTCAAGACGTCTTTATCAATTTTTATAGCTTTTAATTAATATATTATATATTTTTTCAATAGTGACTTATTTTTACTTGGACTAATTTTGATATTTTTTTTCTGAGTTTTTTCCAAGTTGATTCATTTCTGAACGGTCGCTATGGATGCTACTCTCATGCACCGAAGATCATTTGTGAGGAAGATTGTGACAGAAGAACTATCACGACTCAAAATTCTATCCCATCCCGAGAGTCTAAAATTTTGAATTATGACCCACACATATCCCGTATATCTTAAGCAGACATACATTTAATCAGAGTCATCGCGCAAGCCTGGTTCCACGAAATCCGTGAAAGCCAATAATTAAAAGTGAAATATAAAGTAGTCATAAATAACTGAATAAAATCAATAAAAATCTCGATAATCCACAAATAGTTGAAATAAAAAGTCGGAGACAAATCCGATAAATGAAACGGTAGGGCCCACGATAAATGTATCAACGAAGAATGATACCTAGTATATCAAAGTCAAAATTTGGCACTCGGGTCAAAGTCAACACCAAGGTCCTCGTGATATTCAACTGCGTCGCCCTCCCAAGGCTACTGGTACTCAACGTTCGTGGGATCAATGAAATCGGCATCGACAGGATCTGGATAGCCGGCGTCAACTCCACCAGCTAGTGTAGTCACCTGCAGCTGTTAAATTGTCGTGGGATGAGTTTACTCAGTCATGTAAACTTAGTGAGATACACCACCAATCCACCTCATTTTACTCAGGTGCATTATGGGTGTGATAAACATAATATAACGATGAAATCAGGAAGAACATAACAAATCAAGTGTATATCGTAAACTCATTTCATAATTATGAAAACATGACCATGATCTAGACACTCATATCCTAACATACCTTACCATATCTCATATCATATCATATCGTATATTTTTTATTATTCTCGCACATACGTCTGCACATCGCATGAGCGTAGCTAACATACTCATAAAATCCTAAACGATCTGTGCCAGAGTCGCTGCTCGAGCTATAATGTGAGGGTCACCATAGTATCATACTACCATATCATAACACCCTCATATCATACTCATACTCCTCCATCCAGCCAATGGGGAGACATAATGGCCAAAATAACTCATAAATATACTCATATGTCTCCCAGAGACCCGTCTTGGCTGAAAGACGTTGTTGCCCTTACGGTGGCTAAGTAAAGAACGACACATACAGAGACTTATATTCTTAATATTTTGCTGTCCTACACAACGATATCTAATTATTGTACTCATAACTTATCTTATCTCATACTCGTATTTTATCATACTCTTATAACTTAATTTTAAGACAAACTATAGTGTAGTAACTTCCCTAAATCACGCTTCTCAAAGAAAAGGTTTTGTAGTAACCTAGATGCACTTTATGTGGCAGCCCATACTATCATACAGAATTATATCCTATATGAACGCCAATATTTCGAGTTTCACCTGACCGTAAAAGAGACCTCACCATAGCTAAAGCCTATAGTTGAACTTTATAACTTAACTCATAACTTATACTATCATATTTGAACTCGGAGTGATCGGGTCACTGTATATGCCACCATATACGCCACCGTATATGAGGTTACACTAAATTCACACTCACCCGACTCGTCATGGGTCCCATTCTTTCATGAGTTGTAAGGCATGAGAATACGATGTATTCCTCGCTTCGATACTGTCATGATCTGAATTTTATATCTTTGATACACCTAAAATATGTGTATGTGTTTAATACCTTATTCCCCGCATACCTTGAGTTTTCAAAACGTTTTATCTAAAAATACATGTTTTGGTTTTTCAAGCTTTTATATTTATTTTCATCATTAATGAACATAAGTTGTGTAATAGCCTACTGGTTAAAGACTTTAAGTTCTATATAAGAGGTCTAGGGATCAAACCTTGTTATGCCCAAAGTGTGATAAATAAGTGTAATTCTAGATCTATCTTCCTAGAACCCTTCTTTTGGAAGTGCGGTGAGAAGGCATGGAAAAATCATGCTTTCCATTGAACTTAAAATATTGATTTTTAAATAGATTTTTATGTAAATTAGTGAGTCTAGTTCATGACTAATGAATGGATGATTAAATTAATGCATGCTATGATTGATGATCTTTAATATTGATAATTTTAATTAAGAAGGAGACGGTTAAAATCCCACCATGTGATGTGATGCATTTTGATGAGTGCTCAGAGAAGCTTGTCAATCGATTGAGGGTTAAATGAGATTATTTTAGGAAAAAAATACCGAATTATGTCAATCGATTGACGATTGGATGTCAATCGATTGAGCTTGAATAAGAAACTGATGAACGATATTATTTCGAGAAAATACACAAATTGGAATCAATCGATTGATTCAGAGGAGTCAATCGATTGACACCTAAAAGCAATTTCCGTGAACTCCCGCCAAACTTTGCATCAGACACTGCTTCGATATTTTGCCTATAACTTTCTGTCCCGAACTTCGATTGAGACGAGTCTTACGGCGTTGGAAAGCTGACGACGATCTCTACAACTTTTATGTTTTAGCCAGTTTCTGAATCTGACGTATTGAATGTCCAAATTGAGCTGCAAGTAGAACTAAGTTCCCAATGACCCAAAGTTGCAGTATTTTGATATTATTTTCGAAATTCTTGGGCTGTTTTATGCACCATGATCGTATGATATGCACTATAGTATTTATGCACCATGATTGTGTACACTTTGATATTTACATACCATGATTAAATGCACTTAAATGCATATGTAGTATAATATCACTCTCATGCACTTTATATGTCCCATGATGATCTATATAATTTACAATCAAGATACGTAAAATATGATGAAATGTCAAGTCATGATCAATGAGCATTAGAACCAACATGTTGTACCCGATGGAGTCTAAGAAGGTATTAGATCCAACATCTTGGGTAAGATGGAGTCTAACTGAACAAGAGTATGATGAGCATAATTCAGCCCAACGTCTTGAGCGGGACGGAGTTTGACATGTAATAAATAACATGATTCATTAGACCCAACGTCTTGAGCATGACGGAGTCTAACTAACAAGTGATAAGCATGATTAAGACCCAACGTCTTGAGCGGGACGGAGTCTAACGTGCATTAAATGACAAGAAAGATGAATTTAAAAGATATGATGCATTCATGTAATATTAATATATATGTTTACGTTCAGTTCATTTCAGCTTAGTGAGATTATACATGCCACATGCACACATACATGAAATATATTGAAATATTATATGGCTAGGATTGATATTTTATGCTTCAATGGATTGCATGTCTGGTCCATACAAGTGTAAACTTACACCCCTTGTTTATGTGGGTGACCAGATGAGACAGGTGTTGCCAATGACAATGTATGGGTCTATGGCGATGAGACGACACGTGGTGCTCAAGAAACTTGACTAAATGGCGACGATGGCTTCGTGGCCTAATTAGCTATTTTCCTTTCTAGTTATTAGTAATTTTAAATAAATGGGACATTAATCAGTTAGTATTTTATCAAAACTGTTTAAGCTTTAATTATGTTGGACTTGTTATTGGAATAAGAACATTATCATGGGTTTTATTTAGATTAATTAATATTTTAAAGAAATTTTATCTTTCGTTGTTTAAGGTGCTTTTATCGCCTTATTATATTTCTATGGTTATCGATACAAAGGTACGGTCTAAGATCTTACAATTAAGAGGTTGTGAGATCTCGGGTCGCTACAGTTGGTATCAGAGCCTAAGGTTGATTCTTACGTCGGGAATATGTGTAATTGGAGTTTAACGTAAGATTGATCGGTCGCAGATGACGAACAAGCATATTGATGCATTGACCGAGGCAATTGTGAGTGCCATCAATGCAACCAGAACTCCAAATACCCAACCTACTCCTGCTCTTAGGTCAGAATTGGACGAATTCAGGAAGAACGGACCACGATACTTCAATGGGACGGGAGATAGCATGGAGGCTATGAAATGGGTGCAACAGATGGAAAAGATCTTCGATCTGATGGAGTGTAATGAAACAACTAAAGTGAGATTGGCAACCTACAAACTGGAGGGGGATGCCGAGAACTGGTGGAGACAATTGAAAGAAGCGACTCGTGTCGAAGAGCCTGGTTATGTATGGGACTGGGATGAATTCGTAAAAGAATTTTATGATAAGTACTACCCCCAGAGCGTACAAGAAGCAAAGATTGAGGAACTCCTGAACCTCTAATAGGGAGAGATGACTGTTGACGCTTATGCTAAGCTTTTCACAGAACTGAGCCAGTTTGCACCGACCCTGGTTTCTGACGAGAACTTTCGACTCAGGAGATTTGAGAAGGGTTTGAGGCCCCAGATTAGGACCTTGGTGGTTGGACACCGATGCGACTCATACAAGGACCTGATTGATAGATGTTACACCATCGAGAGAGAATTAAAGGTGCCTTCACTGACTAGTAATGTGGGTCAGAGCTCGGCTAGAAACTTTCAATATGGCCACCGAGATAGTGTGTTTTCTAAATCTAACATGAGATCGGAGAGTAGGGGCACTCCTTACTCAAGACCAGCCTTCTCGCAACAGAGCAAGACTAATTCTACAGTGGCGTCGACTACAAAGACTACTCCGACCTGTACCACTTGTGTCAAGAATCATTACGGCACCTGCCTTAGGGGAACGGGTGCTTGTTTCAACTGTGGACAGCTTGGGCATAAAGCAGCTGAGTGCAAGATGCCTAAGAAGTCATTTGGATCGAGGGCTATGCCTCCTGCGACGATTACGGCTAATGGCCGCGTGTATACCCTATCTGATGCTGACGCTAGAGCTTCAAACGATGTCATCCAGGGTATGTTTATTTATTTAAAATTTATGATTAAGTTCTTTCATACATGTTTACATAGTAATGTCATAAATATTAATTTGCATAGAATGACTACTTTTCGAAAATATTTTCAAAAATGAATTAAATGAATTTGTTAAGAACTAACGAAGATCTAGTAGACATTAAGCTTTTAAATTAAATGATACCCTTACGTTGAATAATTTAAGTCGTAACATGTCTTGGGTGCCCAGGTTCGATGTTGATCAATGGCCTTTTTGCTCATGTGCTTTTGGATTCGGGTGCTTCCCATTCATTCGTCTCCTTAAACTTCGCTAAGCATCTTGATAAGGATTCATCTCCTATGAGCATTCCTTTGACCGTAGCAACTCCTTTGGGAAAAAGTGTGCTTGCTGACAGAGTCTATCCTCGATGTTCTGTCAAGATTGGAACCCATGCATTGGTTGTCGATCTAATTGAATTAGACTTCAAAGATTTCGATGTGATCCTAGGGATGGATTGGCTCGCTGAATCTCATGCGACCCTTGATTTTTTTGCCAAGACCGTGATTTTTACCCCTTTGGATGGACCGACTTTTAAATTCAAGGGCGCACGGAAGGGTGCCATTCTGAAACTCTTTGCTTTATTAGAAGTCGAGGAAAAGCGGGGAGATATATCATCGATTCCTGTTGTAAATGAATTTGCTGGAGTTTTTCCTGATGAGGTGACGGGTTTGCCGCCGAGTAGGGAAGTCGAATTTCAGATTGAGCTTGTACCTGGCACTGCACCGATAGCCAAGACTCCTTACAAGATGGCACCTGCAGAACTATCAGAATTGAAGAAACAGTTACAGGAACTACAAGATAAGGGCTTCATTAGAAGAAGTCAGTCACCCTGGGGTGCTCCTGTTTTATTTGTTAAGAAGAAGGACGGTTCTCAGAGGCTATGCATTGATTACCGACAGTTGAACCAAGCGACGATTAAGAACAAGTATCCATTGCCACAGATCGATGTTCTATTTGATCAACTGTAAGGCGCATGATATTTCTCTAAGGTCGATCTGAGATCTGGATATCACCAGTTGAGAGTGAGAGAGTCCGATATAGCTAAGACGGCATTCAATACGAGGTATGGGCAGTTTGAATTTTTGGTAATGCCTTTCGGATTGACTAATGCTCCTGCAATCTTTATGGACTTGATGAACCGTATTTTCAAGCCCTACTTGGATCAGTTTGTGGTGGTTTTTGTTGATGACATCCTGATCTACTCCAAGTCCGAACAAAGAGCATGCTGAACACTTAAGGATCGTCTTACAAACCCTATTGGACCACCAGTTGTATGCTAAGACGAGTAAATGCGAATTCTGGATGCGTGAAGTGACATTTCTGGGCCACAGGATTTCGGCGAGGGATTATTGATCCCGCAAAATTGAAGCCATTGTAAATTGAGTCCCAAAAGTGTTCTTGAAGTCAAGTTTCCTTGGCTTAGCTGGTTACTATAGAAGGTTCGTGGAAGGTTTCTCAAAGATCTCAGAACCTCTTACCGGGCTGACCAAGAAAAATGTGAAATTCATTTGGACCGATGAGTGCGAGAAGAGCTTTCTCGAGTTGAAGAAAAGATTGACTACTGCTCCCATTCTAGTGATACCTTCTGGTAGTGGTGGCTTTATCGTTAATATTGATGCGTCGTATAAAAGACTAGGTGGTGTTCTGATGTAGAATGAGAGAGTTGTAGCTTACGGATCCAGGCAGTTAAAGGAGCATGAAAGAATTACCCTACGCACGATCTAGAACTGGCAGCTATCATATTCGCGCTGAAGATCTGGAGACACTACCTATATGGAGAGAAATTCATCATCTCCACGGATCATCAAAGTCTTAAATACCTTTTTATGCAGAAAGACTTGAATATGAGGCAGAGAAGATGGTTGGAATTCCTGATCGATTATGATTGTGAGATCAAGTATCATCTGAGAAAGGCTAATGTTGTTGCCGATGCCCTCAGCAGATTTGTTCCAGAACAGGTAATCCAACCAAGAGCATTGCTTTCGCACATTGTTATCACGTCTTCATTACTTGATTGAATCAGGGAATTACAGCTTGAAGATCCTATCCTCTTGAAATTGAAGGACGGTGGGAAATGCGAGATTATGGGGATGATGGGATGATCTTTGTTCGGGGCGCTTCTTGTGTACCTGATAATATAGAATTGAAACGGGAGATCTTAGACGAAGCCCATAAGTCTAAGTTCTCTATTCACCCTGGGAACAATAAGATGTACAAGGGATTGAAGAAAAATTATTGGTGGAATGATATGAAGAGAGGGATCGCTAACTACGTGGCAAGGTGTCTCACATGCCAACAAGTTAAAGCTGAACATCAGAAACCACCCGGGTTACTTCAGCCACTACCGATTCCGGGTTGGAAATGGGAGAGTATCGGCATGGATTTCATCACCGGTTTGCCGAGAACCCTGAAGAGGAACGACGCTATTAAGGTTGTGGTCGATAGACTGACTAAATCGGCACATTTTATTCCGTACCGCATGACCTATTTAGCCTCCCAGTTGGCGGATATTTATATTCGTGAGATTGTCAGATTGCATGGTGTGCCTGCTGATATCATATCTAATAGAGACCCTCATTTCACGTCAAGATTTTGGCAAAAATTTCAAGATGGGATGGGGTCTAAGTTGAAATTTAGCTCCGCTTTTCATCCTCAAATGGATGGGCAGACCGAAAAATTGAATCAAGTGTTAGAGGACATGCTTCGTGCTTGTGTACTGGACTTTGGAGGCAATTGGGACGAGCATCTACCTCTTGCGAAGTTCGCGTATAATAATAGTTATCAGTCCACTATACAGATGGCCCCGTATGAAGCCTTATATGGGAGAAGTTACAGAACTCCTCTGTGTTGGGATGAGGTCGGCGTGAGAAGTTTGTTGGGACCTCAAATTGTTGAAAACACGTCCAAACAAGTTCAATTGATCCGAGAACGAATGGACCGGCAGAAGCGTACATAAGAGTTACGCTGATTTGAAGCGTAGGAATTGGGATCTGATTGAAGGGGATCAAGTCTTTGTAAAAATCTCTCCTATGAAAGGAGTGATGAGATTCGGGCGGAAAGGAAAACTTAGTCCGAGATTTGTGGGACCGTTCAAAATTTTAAAGAGAATCGGAGAAACGACATATCGAGCCAAGCTACCACCAAAGTTTGCCGATGTGCACAACGTTTTTCACATATCCATGTTAAAGAAATACGTGGCAGACCCTACTCACGTTATCGATTGGGAACCCTTAGAAGTTTATAAGGATATGTCCATGGTGGAGGTGCCTGTTCAGATTGTTGATCGGAAAGAGCAGACCCTGAGGAATAAAGTTATATCGCTGGTCCTTGTGATTTGGCAGCACCACTCTCACGAGGAAGCCACTTGGGAGCGCGAGGATGTTATCAGGAGGGACTACCCCCATCTCTTCTAGTAAGGTATGACTCAATTTCGAGGACGAAATTTTTATAAGTAGGGAAGAATGTCATGATCTGAATTTTATATTTTTGATACACCTAAAATATGTGTATGTGTTTAATACCGTATTCCCCGCATACCTTGAGCTTTCAAAACGTTTTATCTAAAAATGCATGTTTTGGTTTTTTAAGCTTTTATATTTATTTTTGTCATTAATGAACATAAGTTGTGTAATAGCCTACTGGTTAAAGACTTTAAGTTCTATATAAGAGGTCTAGGGATCAAACCTTGTTATGAGAACCCTAAATTATAAGCTCATTTAGAGTTTTTCTTAAGAATAGAGCCGTCAGAGACCTTAGAGAAGAAATTCTAGATCTATCTTCCTAGAACCCTTCTTTTGGAAGTGCGGTGAGATGTTGGCGTATATTCTCAAGCGGCCTTCACCTTCTTCTAAAATTATCATCATTGTTGGGATCTGAATCTAATCGTGGTGGTACGATCGATCTAGGTATGGAAAAATCATGCTTTCCATTGAACTTAAAATATTGACTTTTAAATAGATTTTTATGTAAATTAGTGAGTCTAGTTCATGACTAATGAATGGATGATTAAATTAATGCATGCTATGATTGATGATCTTTAATGTTGATAATTTTAATTAAGAAGGAGACGGTTGAAATCCCACCATGTGATATGATGCAGTTTGATGAGTGCTCACAGAAGCTTGTCAATTGATTGACAATTGGATGTCAATTGATTTAGGGTTAAATGAGATTATTTTAGGAAAAAAATACCGAATTATGTCAATCGATTGACGATTGGATGTCAATCGATTGAGCTTGAATAAGAAACTAATGAACGATATTATTTCAAGAAAATACACAAATTGGAATCAATCGATTGATTCAGAGGAGTCAACCGATTGACACCTAAAAGCAATTTCCATGAACTCCCGCCAAACTTTGCATTAGACACTGCCTCGGTATTTTGTCCATAACGTTCTGTCCCGAACTCCGATTGAGGCGAGTCTTATGGCATTGGAAAGTTGACGACGAGCTCTACAACGTTTGTGTTTTAGCCAGTTTCTGAATCTGACGTCTAGAATGTCCAAATTGAGCTGCAAGTAGCACTAAGTTCCCAATGGCCCAAAGTTGCAGTATTTTGATATTATTTTCAGAATTCTTGGGCTGTTTTACGCACCATGATCGTATGATATGCACTGTAGTATTTATGCACCATGATTGTGTATACTTTGATATTTACGTACCATGATTAAATGCACTTAAATGCATATGTAGTATGATATCACTCTCATGCACTTTATATGTCCCATGATGATCTATATAATTCACAATCAAGATACGTAAAATATGATGAAATGTCAAGCCATGATCAATGAGCATTAGACCCAACATCTTGTACCCGATGAAGTCTAAGAAGGTATTAGACCCAACATCTTGTGTAAGATGGAGTCTAACTGAACAAGAGTATGATGAGCATGATTCAGCTCAACGTCTTGAGCGGGACGGAGTTTGACATGCAATAAATAACATGATTCATTAGACCCAACGTCTTGAGCATGACGGAGTCTAACTAAAAAGTGATAAGCATGATTAAGACCCAACGTCTTGAGCGGGACGGAGTCTAACGTGCATTAAATGACAAGAAAGATGAATTTAAAAGATATGATGCATTCATGTAATATTAATATAAATGTTTACGTTCAGTTCATTTCAGCTTAGTGAGATTATACATGCCACATGCACACATACATGAAATATATCGAAATGTTATATGGCTAGGATTGATATTTTATGCTTCAATGGATTGCATGTCTGGTCCATACAAGTGTAAACTTACACCCCTTGTTTATGTGGGTGACCAGATGTGACAGGTGTTGCCAATGATAATGTATGGGTCTATGGCGATGAGACGACACGTGGTGCTCAAGAAACTGGACTGAATGGCGACGATGGCTTCGTGGCCTAATTAGCTATTTTCCTTTCTAGTTATTAGTAATTTTAAATAAATGGGACATTGATCAGTTAGTATTTTATCAAAACTGTTTAAGCTTTAATTATGTTGGACTTGTTATTGGAATAAGAACATTATCATGGGTTTTATTTAGATTAATTAATATTTTAAAGAAATTTTATCTTCCGTTGTTTAAAGTGCTTTTATCGCCTTATTATGTTTCTATGATTATCGATACGAAGGTACGGTCTAAGATCTTACAATTAAGAGATTGTGAAATCTCGGGTCGCTACAGATACCATCTCAGCAAATCACCACGCCTATACGTAGGCATGATCTGATCTCTTATATTCTCGTACTTATGACTTAACATGTTCTTAACCTATATATCATGATCAAATTGGATACACAATAGTATCAAGTGTACAAAAGATTTACATCGATTTTTATTATATTTATATATATATATTTATTTACACAACACCAATATAATTATAAAATAGGGTAATTAAAGTGTGATCTCGATAACGAGAAGGTCAAAGTTCAATTTTTTCGATATATTAAATTTATAATACTTCGTATTATCGAAGTGGTCGCGTTGAAGCAATAAAAATGACATATATATATATATATAGGTTACTATAATTAAGTGCTCAGTTAGAAAGATGATACAATTTAAAGTAAAGTGCATCATGACCATTGATCGAACGGTATAATGACATTTGGTTGTGAGTAAAATGAGGTAAAAGGTAGGTGAAGTGTATAATATATAATATATAAAATATTATATATTATTAAGTATTCGGTTTGGGTCGGTATACAAAATATTCAATAAAATTTGATGTGGCCCTTACGGTAGATTTACAAGCATATAAATAAAAGAAAAAGTAAAATCCCTAGTTTTATTTCTAATAATATCCTTATCCTAACTTACTATTTTAGTTTCCTACCCTATTTAGGACTCTTAAATAGAAATTTTCTTAAGGTAACTAACAGATAGCTATTCCTACTTAATAGAAATTAAACTCAACAAAACTAAAAAAAAAAAACTAAAAGTCACATCTCGTGACTTTTGCTCCACGTAGCTACCCAGCTGTCACAAATTCTATTGCTTAGCAAAAACCTGCAATAATTAAATCTGTAATGATTTGAAAATTTGATTTTCAAACCATCCAACTCGGGATGCGTGTCCGATTAGTCAGACAGATCAAGACGATAAAAATTTGATTTGTTAAGTAAACATGGGTGAAAACTAAAGATAGATGACTGTTAGACGAGATGACGTACACCAATGTATGGTATACCGGATTAGCACCCAAACTAAAACCTTAAGTATAAAAGCCACACTTGGATAAGAAATTGGGTTCTTTGCTTTGTTGTTTAAGACTTTGTTCGTAAAGAAGAGAGGAAGAAAACCCTTGTTTCCTTCCAACATCTTAAGGAGGGATTAGATTTCATGTGCGTTCGATTTGATCACTAGAAGATAGATTTTCAAACCCTTTGACGTGTGGGAAAAGGGGAACCAGAGATTTAAAGGTTTAGAGCTTCATTGTGCGAAGATTATGATCTAAGGTAAGAATTCATATTTAAAAGCATGGGTAATTGTGATTGGTAGTTGAGAAATCAATACCCTAAAGGAGTAGAAATAAATGGGTTTTAGGTTGAGTAATAAATGCCCAAGAAGATTGGAATTTAGTGTGCAACCATGATATGTGGTTGGGCAATAAATGCCCTAAAAAGGGTATAATATATGTGATAGGTTTTGGGGAAAAATAAACTTAAGAGAAGAACCCGTCTTACTAAGAGTCTGCCAAAATTGATCGATCAAAATGAGAATCGATCGATCGATTTTGACAGAGTGTGAAGAGAATACACAGAACAGAGAAAGTGTGGTTTCTGAAGGAAACCGATCGATCGAACGATTTGTGTGTTGACAGGCTCCATTTATGGGTCGACAAGTTCTCGTTCGGTTTCGTTCAGTTCGACTAGATACTGTGCAAACTCGATAGGTTACCAGTAGGTTCGACAGGATGGTCGACAGGTTCACTTGGAGGGTCGATAGGTAACTTGTAGGTTCGACAGGATGAAGTTGTGAAGAGAGATTGATTTCCGAGTAAACCGATCGATCGATTTGGGAATTGATCGATCGATTTTGGAAACCGATCGATCGATTTTAAGAATCGATAGATCGAGTGGGACTGATTATACAAACAGAGAAAGGTGTGTTATTCGAAGGAAATTGACCGATCGAACTGAGTTTCGATCGATCGATTTTGAGAACTGATCGATCGGATTAGGATTCGATTGATCGATTTTGCCAGTTTCTGGCATTTGTCTGTTTTGAGAAAACAGGACCTTTAAGACCTATTTTCTTCGTCACTTTTGACGTGTAAGACATGTGTTGGTGTGTTCTAGGTTCTGACTATGAATGTGTGACGTGAAGGTACTCTTGTGAAGCAAAGACCTTCGTGTGGACTTCGCGTGAAGTAAGAAAAATCTTATAACATGTACCTTTGTTACAATAAGCATGTGAATTTTGATATGACCAATAAGTGTGTGTGAAACTCATGAACCTTGATATTCGAAATGCATGAGGTTTGTACACGAATTTACGTTTGAAAATGTGTGTGTGAACTCAGTGAGACACGAGTATGTGTGTGTGATTTTCAGTTTCTAAATTCTAAACCTAATTATAAATTACCACAATTCACGGTGATAAACTATAAGTTAGCTTTCGCACTTTGATTTAAGGTTTGTGTGTGAATACCTAACCGACGCGAAGGTATAATCGTGACTGGCATGATAGGATATCCGTAACTGGTGCGACGGGATATCCGTACAACTTGTGTATCCGGTACGACGGTATATCCGGACATTGTTGACCGCGAATGGTCAAAGCACAAGTGGCCCTGTTAATGAAGCTTAGGGGCTTGGCATTGTGAAACAATTCATTAAACAATGATGGTGGGTATTCCCATCGGTATATTATGGCTCACGATGCTATATATGCTCGGGAGTATAGTTAAGTGATCAGTTTAAGTTTTTCTTTTGTTATGTGAAAAGCTTTATAAATCATGTGATATCTTTGGAACTTGCATATAATTCAGTTCTTGTGATTCAAATACCTTTCAAATGTGTTCTTGAATTTCTTCGATGTATGTCATAAGATTATATGTGTGATGTGATCAAATGCATGCTATGATCATTTTCCCTATTGAGCTAAGATGTAGCTCACTTTTCGACTATACGTCACAGGTACAAGTGTCGATACGGGCATGGAGGATCTCGATTTAGAAGACTCCGAGTATATTTCGGGAGAGAAATTAGAGCCTCCGCCAGAGGAGTACTTCTGCTAGGGGCAGTGATTCCACTTCTATTGAGATTTTGTGTAGTTAAGGCTTGGTATGTCCAACCATGTGCATGTAGAATTCAGATACATGTAAATATTTTAAATATTACTTTGGTAAACCATGTTTCGGTGATGGATGGCCATCACCGATGGTTCTTTTCAGTTCTTTTGTCCGTATCCTTGCATGTGATTAAAATAGTTATTTTGAGCGCACTTTAATATTAGAACTGGAGATTCCTTTTGCTTATATGATAACTCTATTTGCATAGTTAGAGTTTGTTCTTTGTTTTCCACTTTGTGTGTGAATGTTTCAAGTGTTCAGTTCGGGGATCGGTCTTATGGGTCATCCAATGGCGCGAGATTCCGGGGTCGGAAATTCGGGCTGTTATAGTTGGTATCAGAGCTAAGCTTTAGAAATTTTTGATTTTCTCAAGCACGTGACACATGTTTGAGATAATGTGTCAGAGTATAGGGATCGTTTGCTAATGAAACCTTGGTTTCATGTTTGCAGAACTTATGTCTAATAGGAGTAGAGGACGATCGAGGGGCAGATGTAGATGGAACTTAAGAAGTGGAGATGAGATCCCCACTAGTTCGAATAGAGTTTCGATTGGACATAGGGTAGTTCCAGGAGAGAGAAAGTCAAAGAGGTGACCAAAGAAGAGAGCAAGATAGAGAAGAAAGACAAAGGATAGTGTAAGCCATGGAAGTTGTGGCAAATGCCATGGCTCAACAAATTGCGCTGTTGGCAGCCAGTAATGCCAATAACCAGCAGCAGCCACCTACCCCTTTGGTTCCACTACCACCACAGCCATCAGGATTTGTTGAGATTAGGAGATTGAAAGCTCTTAGTTTTTATGGTCAGACGGATCCGCTAGAGGCAGAAAAGTGGCTGAATCAGATAGAGAAGCTTTTGATTAGATTACCTTGTACTGATGATGAGAAGGTTAGTTGGGCATCATTTCAACTAGAGGGAGACGCCGACCCTTGGTAGAAGTCGGTGTTGATGACCTGGGAGGAGTTTGTAGAAGTATTCAACAAGGAGTACTTCTCTAAGCAGATCAGGAACCAGATGGCAGCTAAATTCATGACATTAGAACAAGGTGGGATGATCGTACGAGAATATGATATAGAGTTTACGAGACTATCTAGATTTTCTTCGGAATACGTGGCAACGGAGTTGATGAAAGCCAACAAATTTGAACGCGGCTTAAGGCCGAATATACGAGATAGAATATCCGCATTGGAATTAGAAACGTATGGAGTAGTTATGGGAAATGCAATAGTGGCAAAGAGAGACATCCAGGAACTGTATAAGAGGCGTGACCAGCAGAGTAAAGGAAAAGCCAAGGGAGATAAGGAAATTATGAGTCGGTGAATAAAAAGCTGAGAATTGCAGCACCACTCCCGAGACCACCTACCCAAACAAGTTATACGAGGCCACCTATGCCTATTCAAGAGAGACCTTTCCATCATGAGAGCCCTGCTTCTACTACTGGGGTATCTGTTACCCAGGGATTTTCAAAAGTTACATCATCCGTTCCCGCAGAGACTTGTGCCCTTTCTGGCATGGAACATAAGATGACGGAGTGCAGACGGGGTATAGGTGGATGTTTTAAATATGGAAAGATGGGGCATATGATCAAAGACTACCCAATACTGAGGAAGGAGAAGACGGTTACAACTGCTACACCACGGCCGATAAGGACCACGAGGCCTACGATTCAGGGTCGTGTGTATGCAGCCACCGCTCAGGACGCTCAACATACCAATGACGTGATCCAAGGTATGATTTAAATGTGTTATAAATCTATTTTATTAAAATTTAGATGAAGAAGGTGCATGATAGTATAGTATAAAGGTTATTTATTATTCCTTATCATTGTTACTTGGAAATGCTTAGTATTATGAATACATCTAAGAAGATTTTATGGATGAAACTTAGGTACCTTGCAAATGTACAAGGAGGGTGACTATTATTGTTATGAGGCTCGAGTGTTGATAGATCCAGGGTCTACCCACTTATTTGTAACACCTCAATTTGCATGAATGATGAAGGCCGTTTCCGAGCCATTAGAGTTTGTCTTGGCAGTATCACTTCCGACGGGAAACTCTGTGGACACCGATACGGTGTGTAGGTCAGTAGTTATTGTGGTAAGGGATTCTACAGATTATGAGGCAACAGTTGACTTGATTCTGTTCGATATGCATGGATTCGATATAATCCTTGGCATGGATTGATTATCTGCTCATAATACGAGTGTTGATTGCCAAAGAAAGATAGTCACGTTTCGCCCCAATGGAGATAGATCGTTCAGATTATTTGGTATGCGATCGACTATCATACCATGTATATCCATGATCCGAGCAGAACATTTGATGAAGAGCGGATGTAGTGGATACCTTGCTTTCCTATAATAGCAAAAGGAGGAGAAGCACGTCATAACCAACATTCTGGTAGTTTGCAAGTTTAAAGATGTGTTTCCAGATGAGTTACCAGAAATGCCACCTGATAGAGAAGTAGAGTTCGCAATTGACTTAGCATCAGGTACGAAGCCAATTTTTAAAGCACCATGTAACGACCCTAAAATCTGAAACACACTTAACTGCTTTGGTATACGTGTCTGGCATGAAAATCGCGATGAATTAAAAATTTAATAATAATAATATTAATAGTAATATTATTAATCTATAAACACATGAAGCCATAGATTACTTGTGACACAAATCTGAGATTCGATTGGACCCTTGTAAAATGTTATTTATGTGAGTGTGTGTGTGCGCTCAACACCGGAGTGAAAGATTGAGAAAGAGAAATTTCAAGGATATTTCTGTTATAGCTTATAAGGGAAGGAAGATGTTAGAGTTCTTCTCTACTCCTTTCCTTTGTTCTCATTTGAGCTAGTGCTAGGCTAAGAAATTGTGTCGCTTGGTCCTGCCTTGGTTCACTTATCTTCCGAAGAACTTTCTTGTGAAAATAAAGCTAGAAGGGCCTTTGGATCCGGTCGGTAGATCGATCTAAGGGTGCGAAGGAACGTGTTTATACGTTGGGTGTCACCTAGAGAGGTAGACACTTCTGTGTATTGGCATGGAGTTGCACCTCTAACTCCATAAGTTTCTAAACAGCGACAAACTCTTCAATTCGGATTCGAAACCCACATTAGATCGCAAATGCCGTGAGCCAAGAAACAACCATCAAAGAAGTGAGTTACTATATATTTGTAGGGTTTTTTATGCCATAAATACATGGGTATTTGTGCTTGAATGATTCGTGGAGAATCATAAAGGCTATGGTTGAAATAGGTTAAAACTAAACAAACTGTATTAATGACAAAGACTGTCATTTCGATCGATCAAATTGAGTGTTTGATCGATCAAATTATAATCCGATCGATCAAATTTGAGATTTAATTGATCGAATTGTATAAACCCCCTATAGAACAGGAGGGTAATTTTGAAGAAGTTAATGCCCGATATGTCCGATCGATCAAATTGGGAATTTGATCGATCAAATTTGGGTCTGATCGATCAAATTATGAAGTGATCGATCAAGTGTGAACTGATCGATCAATTGAGAAATTGATCGATCGAATTGTGAGATTGATCGATCAAATTGGAGATTTGATAGGTCGAATTTAATAAATGCCTTATATAACAGGAGGTCTATTTTTTGAAATTTTAACATTGAAAATCCGATCAATCAAACATGAGGATTGATCGATCGAATTGAGGATCCGATCGATCAAATAGGAAAGTTGATAGATCAAATTTCCTCTGTTATGTATATGTTAAATGTTGGGTTCTAATCGATCAAACATGAGAATTGATCGATCAAATTGTGAATCCGATCAATCAAATAAGGAGTTGATTGATCAAATTTCCTCTATTCTGTCTGTAAAGGATTAAGGGATTCGATCGATCAAATGAAGTGATAGATCTATCAGATGTGAATTTGATCGATCAAAGAGGGAGGTTGATCGATCGAATTCCCCTGTTTTGACGTATATGGGTTTTCTGAGGAAAGCAAGGCTGGGCTTTGTACCAATTACCATTCTTACACTTCTGACACTTAATACACTATACGTATAGTCTAGGTCAAGATCGAGACACTTTAAAAAGCTTTGGATTTACTTAGAAAGACCTGATCTGAGGTAGGGGAAATTCAACTTAACTTGTATCTGATTATAACTGTATGGTTTCCTAGCATCTGTATATGATTTCTTCAATTTTAAAAGCATACCTTGCATATGATAAAAGCTCTATTATCTATTCTCTGCTATTTTATTCTGCTATCTGCTCTCTACTATCTGATTTCTAAGGTTCTGTATATGTATTAATTTAAAGTTCATATGATGAATCCCCTTGATGTGGCAGGATACCCATGACCGGCACAGCGGGATATCTGTGTATCTGATTTGTAAACCTCCTGGCATAAGTTGCTCTCCTTTGAAGAGGCTTGATGTAAATATCTATAATTATTCATTGAACGGCGATGGTCGGGGTTACCCATCGGCACACATATTGCTACCACGTGCTATATTTACGGGAGTTACTTAAGTATAGAATTTAAGTCACTAAAAACTGTATACATAGCATCTGAAAACTCTGAGAATAAAGTCCGTTTATGTTATTTTGTGTTTGTTTTGTTCTTTAAAGTTCTGCATCTGTCATTTGATCATCTCTGTCTGCAGTCTCTTATTTGACATATGTTCTGAGTTATGTTTTGTAAAATCATGTTTTATATTTTAGATGTAATTTACTTGAGTTTCTTCTATTAAACTTAGATGGTTAGCTCACCCTGATTTTTATATCATAAGTTATGAGGCTAGGGCTCTCGGCACAGAGAGTGACCCAGATTATCAGCCTGAGGCCGGGGCTGAGGCTGATGAGGAGGACACTGACACCCCTGCTGATGAGTTCTATCAGTAGTTTGGGTATTAGTCTTGTTTTTGGGATATGTACATGTATTTTGGATTATCTGTGTGCCTGGTGGCCACTATTTCTGTATTTATTTATTGTAGACGATTACTTATAGTTTTATACATTCTATTGGAACCACTAATGGGAACCATTGTTTTGGGTGATGGATGTCCATCACCAGTGGTTCTTCTTAGTTTCTCTTTGAGGATATATATTCTTTTGATTATATATATAGTTTTGTTTCATTTCTTTTTATTTAGAACCTCATATAATGACTCGATCTGCCACTTTAGATAGTGTCTGCTCTAATTTTCGCTAGATGAGTGGACACTCTTTGGTTTATTTTGGGGATCATCCAGGACATGATCCTGATGGCACAGGTTTTCGGGTGAAGAAATTTGGGCTGTCACAATTGGTATCAGAGCTTAGGCTTTAGATTAAACCACGGGGATTATAGGTTTGATTGTTTTTACAATCTATGTACTGATCAACGTTATTATTTTCATAATAACATACTAGTATTATGGCCCCACCGTTCAGAGGACGTGGCAGAGGTAGAGACGGACCTAGAACGTTTCGTATGTAAGAAATAGTTGAGGGCAGTTGTCCTCTACGTGGAGCAGGGTTTACTTCTGCTTCTAATACAATTCCTTTAGGAGCAGGAAGAGGAGGTGGTGATGGGAGAATGGAGTAAGTGTTGGAAGCTTTGGCTGCCAACGTCACTCTACAGACCACTGTGATAAATCAACAAGCAGTGAGACCACCTTATCAACCCGGAGGCTTTGCTGAGTTTAGGAGAATGAAACCTCATAATTTGTAAGGTCAAATAGATCCGATTGAGGTCGAGGGTTGGATAGAAGAGATGGAGAAAGTTTTTGAAATGCTTTAATGCACTAATATTGAGAAGGTGCGTTGGGCAACCTTCAAGCTTGATGGTGAAGCCGGGCCTTGGTGAAAATCAGTATCAAGGCACCGTGAACAAGAATTTCCCAATATCCCTTGGACGTGGGCTGAGTTCGTTGAAACTTTCAATGATAAGTGCTTTCCCAAGATAGTGAGACATCAGTGGGAAGTGAAGTTTATCAAGTTGGAACAATGAGCTATGACTGTGCGATACTATGGTGCTGAGTTTGATAGATTATCAAAATTTGCTCCGTAACACGTAGCTACCGAGTTGATGCGGGCTTGGAAGTTTCAACTTGGCTTGAGGCCAAACTTGTAGAAGAAGAGAATAAAAAATAGTATGCTTGGAAAGATAGGAAGAATAAGGAGAGGTCATTTCAGGGACAATCTCATGAACCTGATCAGAACAAGAGGGCAAGGTTCTCAAGACCTCCTAGATACCCTACTCACTCTCGACTAGCAGTATCTTCCGAACCGAGTTCGTATCAGAGGCCAGCGGTATCTGTGTCATCCAGACCATTCAGATCTTCTAGATCTTCTGCTATTGGAGCTTCTATTGAACAGATATCTGTACGGGTCTCTTCATTTACTCCGGCTCCATCATGTGCAAAGTGTGACAAGCCACACAAGATGGAGGACTGCAGGTGTAGACACCCAAATTTGGCCCAAGGCCTAATCGAAACACCCTTCGAGAGAGGTGCAATTCTGAGCTTTTGATGGCATGTATGAAACCCTTAGGAATCACCCCAAACCCTTAAGAATCACCCTAGATCCTTTAGAAACCTATCCTGAACCTTTAGAAACCAATCCCGACCCTTAGAACCCATTTTAAACCCTAAACCTAATCTTCCCGGGCAGTAGATGAAGAGTGGTGCACCAGAACTATTTAAAGTCTTCTACTAATATCAAATCATATACTATTAGAAAGATGACTTCTCCAAATTTCCAACGAGCCAAAAATTACCTCAATCGGAATTGTATATCAAAAGTTATGACCATTTGAAAATTAGGCTTTTTTGGAGGGATTTTCGTCATGCAGAATTCATTAGTTTGTCACAAGCCATTTTCCTCGAACGGTTTGCTTCAGCGCAACTAATAGTTGTGCCGCAATCTTTTCCCCGTAAATGGCTTCAAGCGTAATCAATTATGCGCCCATGTATAAATGGGTCCCCCACCTCGCCGGGCTTTCAACTTTCAAAGCCATCGCTCATTATTGTTTTATCAGATTTGTCCGCACAACTATTAGTTGCGCCAGGCATATGAACAGTAACTCATGGTTTTTGCCCCAAAATTTGTGATTGAGGTTTTACTTGTTGACCACCTCAGTCCTTGGGGTGTGTTTTGATAACTTTGTTACACCATTTTAATGCCTATTTGCAACCCTTAAGTGATTTGAAACACTAACCTATCATCCACCATTAAAACCATTCCCCCACATCTCCAAGCTCTCAAAATCTTAGGAAACCTTAGATTAGAGATTACCTAATTGTTAACCCTAATTAGCATCAAAGTAGCCTCCTAACCTATCCTTTTCTTATAAATAGAGCCCCTAAGAGAGAAAGAGCTTGAAGTGAGAAGATCTTTCTCCCTTTGGTGCACACTTTGCATACAAATTTCAGAATTCCAAAACCTCCTTTGAGTGATATTTTTTACCTTAGATCCCTTAGTTTAGGTATATGCTACCCATTCACCTTCCCTCTCTACCTCTTAGTTAGCAAGCCTTAGAGGTTAGAACCCCTCTTTCCACCATACAAGCCTTCAAAAGCTCATCAAAGCAAGCCAACATAAGGCTCTCCTACGGTGCTACAAGGGCCCGAGGGCTCCGGCTCTCCCCTTTCTTCTCCTATCTCTTTCTAGCTCCCTCCATCCTCCCATTTGTGCCATTACGCCGCCGACTTTTCGGTAGGAACGGAGGGGCACAAATAGGATTCTAAGCCCTTTTGGGTAAGAGGAAGCTATTTTCTTTTCTTTTATTTCATTTTATTTTTGGCCAATAGTAGAGACCGCGTTAAGCAAGTTAATCGGGTGCCTAACACCTTCCCGATCGATAACCGAAGCCCCTACCCAAGAGCCTTTGGTGTGGACCGGATTCAGAGTCATATTTTTAGCACTTCAGTGCTCATAAAAATGAACTAGGTTTCTTGGGACACCGAAAGCTTTGGGTGGCGACTCTATATTTTCGTTAGAGAGCGCATCATCGCGACGGGATCGTCTCGATTCCTACGGTTGCACAGATGGCGACTCTGCTGGGGACTAGCTTGTAGAGCTTCCCCTTGAACTTGGCCTTTTTATTTTTGATTTTTACTAACCTTTTATTGTTATTTTTTATTTTATTTTTACTCGCCCCTCCGATTAAGTCATTTTACTTACCCCTACTTTTACGTCATTTACATGCCTTAGCCGATCGACGGGCTTACTTGCGAATTTGTCCTTTATTTTCCTTACTTTTCCGTTATTTTAGTGCCTTAGCCGATTGGCGGGCCTACTTGAGCTTTGTCTTTCAATTCCTTTAAATTTCCGTCATTTAAACTGTCTTAGCCGATTGACGGGCCTACTTGTGCACTCATATTCCATCAGTGGACGCCGGCCTGTAGTAGCGGCACGGGATAATCACTCCCGGTCTTTGAACTAAAGAAAACTTCCAAAAAAAAAAGAGAAAAGCTTTGAAAAAATTAAAATTGACCCAAGTTAGGGAGCTTAATTAATTTATTTTTACGGAGTAGATTTTAAAAAGGGTTAGGATTAGGCAAACACGCAAACACCTGGGTCTTAGTATGGCGGCAGCCCTTAGTGGTGATGATCTAGAAAAGTCCCAGCTCACCTAGTATCTGAGAAGGCACTTGTGTCGGAGGTATATCGGGTGGGTTCCCATTCCGAAGCTTAAAACCCTTGGGGGAGCGCGCTAGTGAGTTATACCGGACTCAAACCCTTTAGGTGCAGTGAGGAGAGAATCGATCACCGAAAAACTGCTCAGTTCCCGGAAGCCCAGCTTCCACAAAACCCAAAAAAGAGACTCATTTTGGGCTGTTGTTGCTGCTGTCATAACATTCTGGAACCCCATTTTTGCTTGGCGCAAGTATTAGTTGCGCCAATGCAAAAATTGGGAATTTATAATTGGCGCAACTAAAAGTTACGCCAGCTTTAAAATCCCAACTTTTACCTTGGCGCAACTAATAGTTGTGCCAGTGTAAAAGGGGTCCCCTGCTACCTGGGCGCATGTATTAGTTGCGCTAGGCCTGTTTATCAACCCACCAGCCCGAATCCTTGGCCCTTTTCACATCCCGAGTTTCCCGATTAGTGTGCTTAGTGCTTTGTTTGGGCCCCGCCATCTCCGACACCCAATACGCCCCCGCCGGTCAAAAGAAGGCAACTTCTTTTTGGCTCATCTCGGGGGATCGGGTTGTTTGCCTCGATTTTTATGCCTTTAATAGATCAAAGATTCTCCTTCGATTCTTTCAAAGTACGTCAAAATCCTCGTCGCGGGTCTTGAATTAAGGTATGAGGGCCACCTGAAAAGGGAGTTCTAAGGCCTCGGAACCTTTGTTTTCCAAAAAACTCTTTCAAAAAATTCAAAAAGAAAAAAAAATAATAATAAATATATATATATATATATATATATAATAAATCAAAAACCCCAAAAAAAAGGGGGTTTGTGGTGCCGGCACAACGACATCATCTTGCCCTCCGCCGTCCCGCAGGGAAAGAAGGAGAACTTTTGGGCCTTACCCAACCCATTCCCGTAGAATGTCGTGGGTAGTGACCCCGGCTTACGCCGATCCCGACTCATCCCCGCCACATTCTCCAACTCACTCCCATTTAGGAGAAGTTCTTTATTACCCCCCAAAATATCTAAAGTCCTACCCCCCATTCTCCATCTTTTACCCAAACCATGCCCATGCCAAACCCAAACCCGTTTTCCCAATCCACATCCATGCCCCAATTCCCATCATCCCCCTATAGACCCGATTCACCCACATTCACATACACCACTTCTGCCCTATCCGCCCCCCCACAAAATCCCCCATCCATCCGGGTCATGCCCATTTTTATCGGGGCCATGCCCAACTTTCCTCATCCCTCCTCATCATGCCCCCATCATCCCAAAACATACCCAATACATCCCGTCATCCACCCCATACCCCCCACTTACCATGGTCATGCCCGATTATACTGGGGCCATGCTCAATTTTTCTGCCACCTCCATCCTATCTATACCCAATCATCCCTTAAATCCCCCATCTCCATCCAACCCTCCCCCCACGACCATGTGGGAGGAGATGTTCCAAGCCTATTCCATGTGGAAGGCTTCTCAAAACCCCCCCTCCTCCTTAACACCCCATGTCCCTAAACCCGTCTCACACCCTAGCCAATCTCCATGCCTCACTCTCCCATCACCCCCATCAACCCTCCATAATCCACACCACCCAAACCCCCATTACCCACTTACCCCAAGGTCCATTGGCCCAAACCCCCTTTTCTCACATATCCCAGGGACCCATGGTCCAATACCCCACCACCCAAACCCATATCAGTTTATTTTGCTATATTATTATCTGTCAGAGTAAGTACATTGCTTCCACGTTTGCAACACTTTGTACAGATTATGACACCCTTGTATGAAAGGATCATATTAGGTGAACCGACGACGCGACGGTTCCAATATACAATTAAGGGAAACGTTGGGTTGTCATAGTGTCAATCAGCCACATGATGATCATCTCGAGAAGTCGGACCTCATTAAAATTTCCAATCTTCGACCAGAGGGTACCGAAAATAAGAAAGCGCAGGATGTAGAAATGACGTTTTAAATACTTGGTGGGTACGACCTTTGACGGATCTAACCCCAGAACAAGACAAACGTGATCAACAATATTCTACCACGAGTCAACAAGTAAGTCATAGATAGGGGCTGTCAGATCACACGGGAAAAGAATTCCATTTGGAATGAGGGGAAGGTTAAGTAGAGACGCAATGAGAGCGGCGGTAACAACGATCCTAGACCCGTGAACATGGGTGACTAAGGATTTGTCTTCCGCAGAAGAGACACTTGAGGTGGAGTCGTAGTTCACATAGAAATAGTGGGCCAACTCGGAGTACGCCGAACCCCGAATGGAAAAAAGAGGAAACCAGCCACGAGATTCAAGATTACAGTAGAAGGAGTACTCAGACAGACACCCGAGATCGAAATGATGCTCCAACACTAAGGTGTGCGAGCGAAGGAAACCAAAGTTCATCTCCGCCGTTTTCGAAATGAAGAATGGAGAGGAGGAGGGAGGGGCCGAGGAAGAGGCGGCCGCTGTCGTCTTGGTCTTCTTGTGTGGAGCCATGGAAAGAGCAGGAAGAAGAGTAGTAGAGAGAGAGAGAGAAAGAATAGAGGAGGAAGATGGAAAACTGAAAGAGATAGAGGAGAAAACAACTCTCGCTGCCCTTTAAAAGAAACCAGAAAAAGAAGTCACAGCTTGCTATGTAATGGATCACAACGTGCTGTCATTAAGGCGGGGGAATGGTTGCCGCTGAAAGACGTTACCAAGGCAGGAGAAAATTTGAAACCACGGGGCACAGCTCGCTGTGGAGGAGACCACAACACAATGTTAGGCTGGCAACAACATGCCACCTGGGGAAGTGTAACTGACAAATAATACCACAGACGGCCACAGTGAGCTGTCACAAGTCACAGTGAGCTATGGTCCGAAGAAGATTAAGAGCATTGCAGCCACAACGCGCTGTTCGAAACCAGCAGCCCGCTGTGACCACCATAAACAGGAGCACAAAGAAAATATGCAGCACGTTGTTGTATGACAGTAGCACACCGAGGAAAAAAAAATAATTTTGTACTCCTAGTCATAGCGAGATGTCCCTAGATAGCAGCTCGCTGTGGACCACGAACAGAAGGTGTTAAAAAATATACTGCCCGCTGTACTCGACAGCAGCGAGCCGTTCCCAAAAGAACCAGAAACACCTAAGAAAACACAGCGAGCTGTCGAAAGAAAACAGCTCACTGTTAGACCTCAGACACAGAGGAAGATATAAAATAGGTAGCGCGCTGTGACAGCAGGACAACGCGCTGTCAAACAGGGGAAAAAAAACTCAGGGGGTGTAGCAATTGCGCATTGTAAAAGAGCTAGCAGCGCGTTGTGGATCATAGACAGACCAACACAAACCCCCAGTCATAGCTCGCTGTGTGGAACACATAGCGCGCTGTGTATACCCAGAAAAATATAACAGGATACTAGAGAGAGGGGTCAAGGAAAAGAAAAAAAAACAATGAAAAAAAAATCTCCAACGGCAGCTCGCGGTGGGGAGACCACAGCCCGCTATCAGCATAATTTTTTATTTTTTTTTAAACATAAGAAGTGAAATTCAAGGGTGATATCAAGTAGAGAAATGATGCAAAAACAACACACTTATCAAGAACGAAATGTGTTTACCCATACAAACAGATCCAAACTATTTGAGTGAAAAATGTACCAAGTTATGCAAAAGTTCAACAACAACTAAGACCATATCACATGAAGGAGAACATGTCTCTTCCTCTCATTTGCAAGATCGAAACATATGCTCACACACTAAGGAGTGACACAACAATCTAGAGCATTGCTCGGAGGTGGTTTAAAAAAGGAAGCATTTCAAACAAATCATACATGTTGTCATTGCCTCTCCTGTGATATGAGCACACTTATAGGCGCAGTGCGTACGTAGGTAAGACACTCGGCAAGGCCGTCCAAGCATCTTGCAGTGGGTGGCTCTCACAATGTGATGACCAACAACCCAAAAGACACTACTCTCTCATTGTCTTTTCCACATGAAATTCTTGTTCCAAAGTTGCAAATGTTTAAACACAAAAGAAGGACACACAAAAGGCCATAAAAAATGAAGCACCAGACACACTGTTCTAAAAAAAAAATACATCCAAACCAATGGAAGCTATCTCACATAACCTACGAAATGATACGCCAACTTACAATAATTAGGTGCGTATTGTGACCACGACGTAGTAAGGAGAGCTTCACATAACCACATGAGATACCATAAGATCGAATAGTCACTCTTAATAAACAACAAAGATTGATCTGAATAAAATATGAGGAAGATAACCATCATTTCATGTGATACAAGTGATAGAAGTGCCGAAAACAAAGAATATTGGGGACATCAAGCACAAAAAATAGCCACCAAAGTTAACAAGGGAACCACACTCAATTCATGACAAGGGGAATAGTAAATGCAGTAAGTCACTCCAGGATCTCACCAAAAACAAATCAAGTACAAAACAACATAAATAGGACAAAAAAAAATCACACACGAAGAAAAATGACAAACATACCAACACATAGAAAAAGAAACGCCTACTCTTGAAGCGCATTCCTATAGACTTGCGAAGATGCTCAAATCGAGCAACGTCTAAAGGTTTTGTGAGAATATCAGCTAATTGACGTTCAGTATTAATATGAGTTAAAGTGATCACTTTTTCTTCAACTAGCTCACGAATAAAATGAAAGCGAGTATCTATGTGCTTAGTGCGAGAGTGTTGAACAGGATTCTCAAAAATACAGATAGCACTAGTATTGTCACAATGAAGGGTGATCACATCTTGATCAATCCCATAATCCTGAAGCATTTGTTTCATCTACAGAATTTGAGTACAACAGCTCCCAGCTGTAATGTACTCAGTCTCAGCAGTGGATAGAGAGATAGAGGATTGCTTCTTATTGAATCAAGAGACGGGATAATTTCTAATGTAAAAATAGCCCCCACTAGTACTCTTACGATCATCAGCATTTCCAGCCCAATCGGCATCGGAATAACACGCAACAGAGGAAGATGTATCAAATGGGTACCAGAGACCCAACTCAGAAGACCCATTCACATATCGGATGACCCGCTTAAGACATTTTAAGTGAGATTCATGTGGAGAGGCCTAATAACTAGCACACAAACCAATACTAAAAGCAATATCAGGACGAGTGGCAGTTAGATAGAGAAGACTTTCTATTATACTGAGATACAGAGTGTTATTAACCTCCACTCGAGTGACATCTTTTGAAAGTTTGGAAGTAGTGCTCATGGAGTCCGAGCATGCTTGGTATTCTCAAGCCCAAATTTCTTAACAAGCTCACGTGCATACTTGGATTGAGAGAGGAATATGCCAGAAGAGCATTGCTTAATTTGCGACTCAAAAAAGAAAGTGAGCTCACCAAGAAGACTCATTTCAAATTCAGATTTCATTAAATTAGAAAATCATTCAGGTTTGGGCGCATGGGTGGATTCAAACACAATATCATCCACATAGATTTAGGCCACAGTTAAAGTATTTTTCTCCTTTAAAATGAAGAGAGTTTTATCAACTCCTCCTCTACCAAAACCATTTGACACAAGAAACTTTGTCAATCGTTCATACCACGCACGAGGAGCTTGCTTAAGTCCATAAAGAGCCTTCTTCAATTTATACACATGAAGGTAGTGAGGGTCTTCGAAACCTTTCGGCTGCTCGACAAATGCTTCCTCTTTCAACAATCCATTTAGGAAGGCACTTTTGACATCCATTTGAAAAGTTTAAAGCCAAGGTTACAAGCAATAGAAAACATGATGTGAATGGACTCCAATCTAGCAACATGGGCAAATATCTCATGAAAATCAATACCCTCAACTTGGGTATAGCCTTGGGCAACTAACCTTGCCTTATTCTTTATCACATTCCCTTTCTCATCCGTCTTATTCTTGAATATCCATTTAGTTCCAATAACACGAATACCAGACGGACGGGGAACAAGATCCCACACATCATTTCGAGAAAATTGAAGTAACTCCTCTTGCATGGCAAGAATCTACTTTTCATCATTGAGAGCTTCCTTCACATTTTTTGGCTCAACCGACGACATGTAACACGCATTGCATATGACACTAGCCACATGTTTCAAGCTACGTCGGGTTTGTAACCCGACACTAGGATCACCCAAAATATCACTCAGAGAGTGACTTTTCATATCCCTAACATACGAAGGATGCTTCTTTCTAACACTGAGAGGTTTCTCAACACCAGGAGATGGGAACTCATTGTTCTCAACAGTAGGTTGACTCTCTTCAACCGATATAGACGGACGAGTACCAATGTCAGAGGTGCAATGAGGAGTCAGAGTATCCTCACCATATCAACAACATGAGGGGAACATGCAAGGTCATCAATGACCACATTGTATGACTCCATGGATTGAGTTCTTAAGTTGAAAACTCTAAATGCTCGACTATTTTGAGCATAACCAAGAAAGATTTCAAGGTCACTCTTAGGGTCAAATTTTCCCAGATTATCCCGATCATTCATGATATAGCATTGACTCCCAAAAGTCCTAAAATGACTCACTTTTGGCTTCTTGTCATTCCAAATCTCATAGGGAGTTTGGTTAGTACCGGGATGTACAAACACATTGTTAGAAATGTGACCAGCCGTAGAAACAGCTTCAGCCCAAAAATGTTGGGCTAAATCCTTGGCATTTAACATGACACAAGCCATCTCTTGAAGCACACAATTTTTTCTTTCAACCATTCCATTTTGTTGAGGGGTGTGAGGTGAGGAGAACTCTATTACTCCTGATACGTTTTACATTAAAACCCTTCTTCACTTGACATTGTCTAACAATGATGATAAATTCATCAAAGGCACTTGATTTCTCTCTCAAAAAGGTAATCCAAGCATATCGAGAGAAATCATCAACCATAACTAGGATATATCGCTTTTCTCCAATACTGCTAACTTTCATTGGTCCAACAAGATCAAAATGAATAAGATTAAGAACCCTGAAAGTAGCAGTACTGGAGAGTTTCCTATGAAAAGCTCGAGTTTGCTTGCTCAACTGACAAGCACTGCAAACCGAGTCAGAGATTTTTCTTAGTTTGCGTAGGCCTTTCACAATTTCATCATTAGCAAGTTTCACAAGGTCCTTAGTATTCATGTGACCGAGATGACGATGCCACAGTTCAAGTTCATCACTAGAGGTCAACAAGCAAGTGGGATTAGATTTCACATGAAAGGTGTAACAATTATTAGAAGATTTAATTCCACTTAAAAAAACTTTTCCAGACTTATCAACATCAGAACATCCAGACTTAGTAAAAGTGATGTTCATCCTTTCATCACACAACTGACCGATACTGATTAGATTAGCCTTTAACCCATCAACATACAAAACATCAAAGAGCTTAGGACAATCATGAGCATCGACCAGTCCTTTTCCAACAATTTTGGAACAACCCCCATTTCCAAAGGTGACAGAACTAGAGTCACATTTTTCAAGAGATGAAAAGTATGACTGGTTTTCAGTCATGTGTTTTGAGCACCCACTGTCTAGAAACCACTTAGATAGCTCAAACGCTTGCAGTGCAATGTGTGAAACCAACACATTTTCAAAAAATTTCTTCACCCACTTCCACTCCATCAAATTACCAAGACTCCTTAAATGATAGAACACTATTGTGTCATGCTTTTGGTGAAAGAGATTCATTTTTCTAACAGGACATGAGAGGTTTATGTGTCCTTTTCTTCCATAGTAGAAACAGATTGGACCCTTTTTGCCACTATCCAATCTAGCATGAGGAGGGGAGGGCAGAAGAGGAGGTAAAGTAGATGAATATTAACATTTAGAAACAGATTGGACCCTTTTTGCCACTATCCAATCTAGCATGAGGAGGGGAGGGCAGAAGAGGAGGTAAAGTAGATGAATATTAACATTTAGAGATTTCAGACACTTTGGGAACAAATATCAAATTTTCTTTACCTTTCTTCACAAGGGTAGAGTGATTCAATTCCTTAAAATCTAACCCGATTTTATCACCCCATCCCCTACAAGCATCCCAAGCTCTTTGAGTGTCACCCCTAGCATCTTGCAATTTTCTGAGAATGACTTTTTCATTTGAAAGCTCTTTCTTGAGCCTTTCATTCTCAACACTCAGACTATTGTATTTGGACCAATACTCAGCTCCTTCAAATTCCAAAAACTTAATTTTATCCCTTAAACTTTTTATCTCATTTTCCAGGCATTTAACATTCTTAAACAAAAAATTTTCTCAACATTTTTAAAAACACACACGGACAAGAGGGATGACACATCCTTGATCAACTTTATCTTCTCTTTATTCAATTGAATGCTAACAAGATAAAGTTCATCGTACACTTCAAATATATCCACCTCATCATCCTCTTCATCCGAACCAGCATGACTCACAAGAGGAGAAACATGGGTCTCCTCATATATAGAGGCAGCAAATGCGCGAAACCCATGTTGGGACACATTTGACTCATCAAAGGAATCCTCATCACTCGTGTTTTCTTCTTTTTTCACGGCCATGGCTTTAGATTTGTCAAGATTTTTCTTCTTGTTGGGACAATCATAAGCAAAATGCCCATAGCTGCGGCACTTGTAGCATTGCATTTCCTCAAAAGATTCCTTATGAGATTTTTTTATGAGAATCTTAGGTTTCTCATAGGACTTGCCAGCATTATTTGTATTTTTAAAAATTTTCTTAAACGTTTTAGCAAACAGGGCAAGGTCCTCATTATCATCACTACCACACTCCTCATCCTCATCCTTTTTCTTAGATGATCGAAAGACAACGCCTTTTTACTTTTGGCTACCTTGAATCTCAGATTCATAGGTTTGAAGCGATCCCACAAGTTCATCAATATTGATCTTGTCAATGTTTTTACTTTCGGAGATAGTCGTCACCTTAGGTCTAAACCTTTCAGGCAAGGATCTTAGGACCTTCCTGACAACTTTATTTGGTGGTATCTCTTCTCCAAGGTAAAAGGACCCCTTGACAATATCATTTAGTTTGGTGTAGAAGTCTGTAAACTTCTCATCATCATCCATCCGAAATTCTCAAATTGCGTTGTTAGCATTTGCAATTGTTAATCTTAACTTGTGGAGTCCCTTCAAACGTGGTCTCTAAGATCAACCAAGCATCTCTTGCGACATCACAATTACACATCCTCTTAAACTCAGAAGCCGTTACAGCTTAAAAAATATCATACAAGGCTCTAGAGTTATCATTAGCAGCCTGCTTTTTTTTGCTACTGTAACGGTTAGCGAGTTTAATGGTGATTTTCTCAATGCCATCATGATGAACCGTTTCTTAAGGTGGAGACCAACCGATTTCGACAGCAGACCAGGCCATGAGATCCATAGATATGAGGAAGGCCCTCATCCTGGCCTTCCAATAAGGGTAGTTATGGCCATCAAACAATGGAGGATGGGTTGTGGAGATGCCCTCTCTGGGTAAATCAGAATTTTCCGAATACGCCATAGACGCTCAATTCAAAAAGAATCGAAACGAGCGAACTTGGCTTTGATACCAATTGAAATTCCGTCAATCTACGAAATTTCAATCGGGTATTCAATTAATTCTAATTAATCTAGAGAAAACACAATAACGTCAACAATCACCACAACATGAGATATACGTAGAAACCCAATCACTGGGAAAAACCACCGGACCTAAGTCCACAAATCAAAGCCACTATGAAAGAAAAGATTACAAAGAGTTTTGAATGATATACCGACAAATGCACATGCCCTATCAAACCCCAAAGCAAACCATCTTCCCATCACAAGTCGCCTCCATAGTGTCCGACTTGGATGTTTTTCTTTTCCGTTGATGAACACACAACACTCTACCTTGATCTCCACAAGGCAACCTATCACACACCCTAATCTCTAAGGATGATTACACTCAACTCACTTGAGTTAGATAAGATTCATAAGGATGAAGAAGAAATGAAAACCTTTTGAATGAAAAATAGTTTTTTTCAAAATCAAATGATTCAAAAAGGTGAAGAAGATAAAGTTAGGGTTCTTTTTCTGACAAGGGGAGGAAGAAGCTCTCTTAGCTTTCTTGTCTTTTTCTTAATCCAAAAAGTCCTAACCTTCAGCAATAGATGAAGAGGGTTCACCAAGACCAAGGTCTTTTACTGATATCAAATCATACACCATTAGAAATAGGACTTCTCCAAATTTTCCAACGCAGGTAAGTAATACGTAACCGAACGAAGTACAACACGCTGATCGCAGAAAGAAGGAGGCGATAGATAGCATGCGGCCGCCATTGTGAGTAAATCTTCAAAGCAATTTAAATTAAAACCTTTAGTCATTTGATTTAAACCAATTTAAGGTTAACAGATAGGGGATGTGACAGATAGCCTTGATCAATCAAGATAGAAACCATCCATCTTGGCACACACATATCCTAAGGGAGATCCACATGGATTTTGGAGTAGAGTGTGACAAACAGGTTCCTACATTCACCTGCTTTAGTTCGTTCCCATTCTCTTTTCTAACTCCCTGTAAAGGAGGATTTATCTGCTCTAGCAGCAACATCCCAGCTCTCTACTAACTCCCTACCAGAGCAAATAAAATCTACTCTGTCAAGGAGTAAGTAGAGAGGAGGGTAAAACCACTGAACAGGTAATTCTTGCATAAAATCTTGCTATGCAAGGAGTTATCAAGGAGAAGGGATACCTGTTAAAGTAGGTAGCGAGATGCTAGCAAAGAGGATGGGAACCTGCTAAAGCAGGTAAACTCTGCTTTAGCAGGGGCTAGCAGAGAGCTATGCCATACGCAACCATCATGATCTGTAGGTGAGCTTTGCCTATTCTAAATTTATTTGTAATAGACTGATTAAGTTATTCACAACAAATGTGAAGAACTTTGCCCATGATGATTCTAAATTTATCTGTAATAGACTGATTAAGTTATTCACAACATATGTGAAGAACTTTGACCATACAGTTATAATAAATTTTCCTCTTTACCCTACTTCTTTCATATGCATTTTTGTTCCCCTTTTCTTATGCTTATTATGGTTTTCTTGTAGTATTTTGTCACACCTTGTCGATGGATGGCTTTAGAAAGTGCAAATAAATTGTGATTTCTACATTTATCCATTCCATAAGAATGGTTGAAGTGTTTACATGATTATTATATTGTACCCTTAGTATGTAGCACTTTAATATGTGATTAGAGAGACATTCGTATTGTAGTATCCATTTCTCCAATAGAGATCTGTTTTAATTATTTTTTAATGATAGACCTATTTTTAAGGAATAGAATTTGGTACAGGTAACTTAGCTAATTAAATTAATAAATTGCTCAGATTTTTTTTATTAGGTAGACTCACAATTAGGTCGTACATAGTTCATCAACACTGTACATATTCATACGAAATTTGAGCAATGCCCAGGAATATACATATAGAGAGAGAGAATGAAATAAATATATTATAAATCTTAAAAAAGGCTACAACTAAAAAAAACTCTTACGTTGCATGACCAAAGGAAAATATTAAAAAATATATATAAGAAGAACAAAGAGAAAAAGGTGTGTAGATTAAAAAGGATATAAGTTTTATTTTATGAAAAAAGTTCTATTGTCCATCTTGAGACCCTAAATTGATCCATCACCACATTATTTCAAAAAGCCAAATGAAATGTTCACCATTGAGCGTAAATGAGAATGAGTGTCGCACATGTCGAACCATATTGGAATCATGTAGTACACAGCTCAATTCTTGATCAAATCCATCCTATAACATTAGAAATAAAAATTATTTATACCCATTGGGTGCATTTTTTAATAATATATATTGTGTTTGTGTGAGTTTTTTTAATTTTTTTAAGAATAAAATAGATTTTTGGTGTTTGCTAAAGGAGGCCCTGGATTATACGTCACTCTGCAGTCTGCAGTTGAACTAGTTGGGTCTATCATTTTCTGTTCCATATCTACACCGTCCAAATCACGGTCTATAGTAGTGATTTATTTTCTTTAAAAACATATTTTGACCAGTTAATGGGTTGTACGATGTTTTGTTTTTTCACTTTTTTCCTAAACCTTACGAGGATTGGGGACCCTTAGAGGTTGTGTGCCAACTCCGGTCATGTGCAATATGACACGTGATCAAGCACTGGAGTGCAGCATCCAAGTGCTCCACTCAAATGTAATATTTCATTTTCCTTTCTAAAGTTTCATATTTGTTGATATAATGTTATGCTAAATTTTTCATAGGTGTTCATGTGCCTGTTTTCTCAGTTTGACGGACTCAAAATCCATCTATTTTGATAGTTGTTACTGTGAATTCCTTACTCAGATTCAATCTCAAGTCTAAGAGTAATATGGGTTAAAGCATAGTCACTGATCAGTCACATAATTTACCAATTTATTACTCTTAATTTAGTGATGTTAGACCTTAGTTTGTTACTAATAAGTTGATGTGCAGATATTAAGGAAAAACAGTAAAATAGAGTTAAAGTATTAATATTTGTCAAAATGAACTCATAAAGCAGTAAGAAAGACGATTGAGCATTAAAGGCGATTCGCTAAGTATTTAAAGACAGAAAATCGCAAAAGACAATTGAGCACGATACTAAAAGACAAAAGAGAAAATCGTAATGAACGATTCTCCAGAGGAATACATGTTCAAGAGGCTGAAGCGATATAAAGGAAGCAAAGAATCATACTAAAGAATTGTCTTGAAAGTGAATACTATGAGAAGATAGAAAATCGTATTTTACGATTTTCCAAAGAAAGCTATAAAGAAAGAGAATAATTGTGATTTACGATTCTCTATGAATGGAAACTTCTCTACACTGCTGTAAATCACCATGCATATTTTCGAAGAATTCTACAATTAGAAGTTCTACCAATCACGGATCTAAGAAATTGACAAAGAAGATTTTTAAAAGGACTATACTGCTGAAGATTAAAAAATGCTCTAGAAATGCATCAACTAAAGAAAGTAAGGAGAAATAAAAATAGGAATTAGAATTATATTATGATACTTTGTATTATTAGTGGTTTCTATTATTAGGATTAGAACTGTAAACCGACCCTTTATGATCTATAAATAAGAGGGTTTGGTATAGAAATAAGCATCGAGCAAAATTGCTCAACATCAATTGACAATTGAGGTTTATGTGTTCTTTCGATCAAAGTAGTTTAAGATTTTCAAAATAAAATCATCCACAGTTCTCTAAGGTCTTGCTTGACAACCATGGTGAAGAAACTGAAGGACCGACCCCATGGATGGTTCTACTTTTGCTTTCTAGTTTAGATTTTATTTTTATTTATTTATTTTCTTTGTAAAAATCTTCAAGTTTTAATCTGAATTGACGACTCAGGTTAGAATTTATAGATTAGTGTAACGGTTTTATTTTTCTATCTTCAGTTTTCTAGAATTTGATTGATGCCTAAGTTTTAGGAGATTGTAGATTAGATTAAATCTGTATTGATAGGATTTTAGTATTGATTGATGTCCAATACTAGAAAACTTGATATATGGTGTAATGGTACTATTTAATTTCATAAATATCTGATAACTGGAGATTGTGATTGACGACCATAATCTAAGGTAAGAAGATTTAGGATTTATTTTATGCACTTTCGATTTAAGAAAAATTCTTTATTCATATTTCTCCAGTAGTTTAGGAATCTAAAAGATAAATATAAGTTTTTAGAAAACTAGATTAATAATAATATATCTATCTTCATGGGAATGATCCTATACTAGCTCTACAATTTTTATTGTGTGCTTGCAATAGGTTAAGACTTAATTAGACACATATATAAGCCGCTAACAAGTTTTTGGCGCCATTGTCGGGGATAGTTTATATATTATTCTATTAATTTAGGAAAATAAGTATTTATCTTTATCTTTTTATCTTTCTTTATATTTTAATATTTTCTTTAATCACTTCTTAAATCTTTCGCAAGTTTATTCAGAGTAACGGATCAGATTTTCAACACTTTTGCCGGCCACGGAAACTAAAAACTCAGATTTGTCTCTCTCCCTGCTTGCTAAAATAAAAAGTAGATAATATTAACAACAAAACTAAATACAGTAACTTTTCTAACCAAAGTGTTTTGTTATTAAATCAATTCATAATGACAAACAACGGTCAGGACATGACTAAGACCATGGGGGAGTATTATGCATTGGCACCTCTTACACCTCCCTCATGTATTCAAATACCGCCGGTAATGAGACTTTTGAAATTATGCCCAATGTGTTTCAAACACTTCCTATTTTTTATGGGCTGATGGATGAAGATCCTTCTTTACATTTGAATCAAGAATTTACCAAAAACGTCTATGCGTTTGAGGCTGTTTTCATATTCTCTAAGAGACGAGGCAGAGCAGTGGATGCACTCTTTACCCTGAAATTTGATAGCTGATTGGGAGGAGTTGAAACAAAAATTTCTTAAGACGTACTACCCAACATACAAAGTGACTCGAATCCGGTACTTGATCTTAATGTTTCAAACATTTTCGAAAGAAACTTTTCAAGAGAATTGGAACCGCCTTAAGGACCTCCTCAACAGGAGTCATTACCATAGGGTCACACGTTAGCAAACAGTTCTCACTTTCTATGAATGTCTGGATGAATAGACCCGGCATATGGTTGATGTCGCCCGTGGAGGAATGTTTTGAACATTAATTACAGAGGAAGCTTGGGAGCTCTTTGATACCCTTAGCGAGCAACCGGTGCAACACCACGCACCGAGTCAGATAGATTCAGAGACCATAAGGGATATACCCCCTAAGAAAGGAGGATTATATAAATTAAAGTTAATAATGAATCGTGTTCCAAGTATAAACCCATGAAAAACAAAAATTCAATCTCTGGTGGGTATTAAATCATACCCAACATCTCAAAAAGGAGAAGCATGTGGTCCTAACCATGACCCAACTCAAACAGCTCCACGACATCCTACTGCACCTTTTTGCCCCCACAGAAGCCCATGACCACACTGACACTGAGGAATCCCTATAGCGGATAGCCGAAAGCTGGTTACAACATGGTCGTATCCAAACGCAATTACTCCACAATTTCCTGGAGTCCATTACATTGTTAGAAGCTCAGGTTGAGTGACTAATCATTTGAACTAACACGAGAGAGAGTAACTATTCTTCCTCATGGCCAATTGGTATCCCAGGATGAAATACTTTTACGGGAGGCACGTCAACTCCCCTTGATCGTTATTGAGTTCCTCTTGGACCTGTCGAGCTACCGACGCACCTGTAGCAAACACGTGTAACATATGTACATCAAGTGTTGAAAAAGGTTCTCTACAATTAATTAATTGCACTAAATCGTAAAGACTCTTTTCTTTATTTTAAAAATCACTTGGAGTGTATGGATTTACGATTTCTTTTGATTGAAGAATCTAGTCGTAGCAAGTACGATTTAGAGTGTCACAGAGTCTCGTGGTTGCTGTCCAAAATTGCAAACAACAATTCTGGAGAACAGGAGAAACCAATGATCAATCTTATCAGTTACATTGGAATTCAAACTCATTTTAACATTGTAGAGGAAACAGACAAGCAATGCATTCAATTTTGCCACCGGCTAACTACCCAAGCCTAAGAACCTACACCTCAGCATTTAACTCAAAGTGACGGTTCAAAGCCTACACCTTCCCTATAAATCCATACCCATCCACAAACCTAATCCATCCTATAACCTTTCTTCCGCTTCTGTCCGTAAACCTAAAACCCCGTGACGGAAAAGCATAAACCAAGTAATTTCAGCAAAAGACTTGATAAAATTCTCGAAATACATAGAGTTAAGCTCCTGGCTACAGTAAAGAAAGTACAAAAATTAAAGCGCCAGCGACCCACCCGCCCCTGATGCTGAATCATCCACAGAAACCACCCTTGACCCTAAATCTAACCCAAATTGGAAAACCCACTCGAAGAACTCATTTTTCCTCACTTCCTAACCCTTATACCTTAACAGCCCACCCAGGATGCAAATTCCTTTCCAACGAGGATGAGTTATAATTTTTAGTGTCATCTCTCATCCCATCCTTAATCTCCCCGCCACCCATCTCCATTGGTTTTCTTCCCTCCCTGGCTGTGTGCATTCTCTTCACATAGTCTTCGCAAGGGAGCAACATAAGTGGAGGATGAGGCGGCGAGATGCGCTCACTTCCCCACTCTTCAAAGCACTTCCGCTGATACATTGCATTTCTTTCAAAAGAAGCTCTGTGATGTGCTCTGTTCGGGGTAGCGAGTTTAAAGGGTAGTGGGGAGTGCTTCGATCAAAGTAGTTTAGGATTTATAAAGTAACATCATCCACAGTTCTCTAAGGTCTTGCCTGATAACCAAGGCTGAAGAAACTGAAGGACCGACCCCATGGATGATTCTACTTTTGCTTTTTAGTTTAAATTTTATTTTCTTTTATTTGTTTGCTTTGTAAACATCTTTAAGTTTTAATTTAAATTGACGACTCAGATTGAAATTTGCAGATTAGTGTAACGATTTCATTTTTTCATCTTTAATTTTTTAGAATTTGATTGACGCCCAAGTTTTAGGAGATTGTAGATTATATTCAATTTGTATTGATAAGGTTTTAGTATTGATTGACGCCCAATACTAGGAAACTTGATATATGGTGTAATGGTATTGTTTAATTTCATAAATATTTGATAACTGAAGATTGTGATTGACGACCATAATGTAAGGTAAGAAGATTTAGGATTTATTTTATGCACTTTCGATTTAAAAAAAATTCTTTATTCATATTTCTCCAGTAGTTTAAGAATCTAAAAGATAAATATAAGTTTTCAGAAAACTAGATTAATAATAATACTAACTCTACAATTTCTATTGTGCACTTGCAATAGGTTACGACTTAATTAGAGACATATATAAGCCGCTAATAGTCACCATACTATTAAATCGTGAATTAATTTTATTTTTATTTTCCTCCACTAATGTGACGACCCGACTTTTCCAATCATCGAATATCGAAAAGGTCGGTTCGCCAACCTATCGAAGCATATTTTAAAGTATTTTATGTAACATCTCGAAAATTTCAACCTTTGAACAGTGCACCTCGGTGTGCATGCCCGACTGGTCACATACCCAACCCTGTGAAAATAATTGATAAGTTATATTAGGTCACATGTTAAGTGAAAATCAGAAGGATTAAAGTTATGCGTGAAACTTTGAATGAGTTTCGATACACTTAGTTGCGGTGTATGTGCTTAACGCTGAAACCAAAGACTTAATATAAGTGTATGAAGCCTAAGAGAATTTATATCTCTTATAATATTTGAGTTCTAGAGAGGGAATGAAAGTTTATTAATGATTAAACAACTTATTGGACTAATTGGGCCAACTATATTTGGGTGACTAGTTGGGCCAACTAATTAGGCCGACTATTCGAGCCGACTATAGGTCCTGATTGGGTGCGTGCTTGTTAAGAAACAGGTCACCGTTCGAATTTTTCAAACGGGATCATTTTGGGTTCATTTGAGCTCGTGTGAGATTTTTAGGACCAAGTTCATACACCGTGGTTGTATGTATTGGCTCAATACTGAGTCCGATTGATAAGTAGTTTGGGTGTACAGGCCCCACACCGAGCCAAAGGATCATTTATATAATAGATAATACCTTAATTAGGTACGTCCGTTTCACGCGAAAACTAGGTCCTTTAGATAAGAGTTAATACCCAAAATGGGTGTAGGCATTTTATAAGGAAACAACTCCTTTTTTATATAAAGTCAAAAGCTTTATTTGGAAGCTATAGCCGGTTGCATTCTTTTAGGGGTTTTGGGTTTTAGTTGGGTTTTAGAGAGGAGAGAAGAGAAAGAAGAAGTGATGGGCTTTGAATGCGTTGTCTGCGAAGGATTAAAGATGGCGTGTTAATCTCGGACTTGGGATTGTGTGAAATCCAAAGCTCCAAGCTAAGAAGACCTAGCTTGTTGTGTGAAAGCTTGGATCGAGGAATCGATCGATTTAAGAGGTAAGAATTTCGATTAAGTTGTGCTTTTGCGTATGTGTTAGGAATCTAGTTAGTATGCATGTGAAAATTTAAGAAAAGAAGAGAGATTTGAAAAAAGATGGAATTGAAACAAGAAAAATCAAGGGATAGGTGAAATGGACTTAAGAATGTGAAGTACGATTCCTGCAGAAATTCGATCAATCGAAATGAAATTTTGTGCATCTGTGGGATTTTTGACGATCCCGTCACAACGATGTGCTCTCTAACAAAAATCTAGAGTTGCCACCCGGAGCTTTTGGTGTCCCGAGAAACTTAGATCATTTTTATAAGCACCGAAGTGTCACAAATATGACTTTGAATCCGGTCCACACCAAAGGTTCTTGGGTAGGGGCTTCAGTTATCGATTGGGAAGGTGTTAGGCACCCAATCAACCCGCTTAATGCGGTCTCTACTAATGGCCAAAACAAAAATATTAAAAAAAAAAAAAAAAAAAAAAGGCTTCCTCTTGCCCAAATGGGTCTTAAAATTTTATTTATGCCCATCCGTTCCTACCGAAAATTAGGCGGCGTAACGGTACAAATGGGAGGATGGAGGAATGACCGAGAAGGTAGAGGAATAGAGGGGACAGCTAGAGCTCTCGGGCCCTTGTTGTACCGTTGAGGAGCCTTGCGTTGGCTTGCTTTGATGAGCTTTTGAAGGCTTGAATGGTGGAAAATAGGGTTCTAACTCCTATGGCTTGCTAGCTAAGAAGTAGAGTGAGGAGTCTAGGGGGTAGCATACACCTAACCTAGAGGCTTTTTATGAAAAGTAAGGCTTGGAAGGAGGTTTATCAATTCTGAAAATTGTATGAGTAATGGTGCACCAAAGGAAGAAAGATCTTCTCACTTTAAGCTCTTTTTCTCTTAGGTAATTTTCTCAACCTTTAACCTAAGGGGATGAGGGCTCTATTTATAGGAAAATGGTAGGTTAGGAGGCTACTTAAGTGCTAATTAGGGTTAGCAATTAGGTAATGAGAAATCTAAGGTTTTTGGGGTCTTCTAGAGCTTGGAGATGAGGGATTTGAGTTTAATGGTAGATGATAGGGTGGTGACTTGAGTGGCAAAAGAGAGATAACCTAAGGTAATAGGGTCACTAGGGTCCTAGAGAAACACACCCCATACTTTGGGATGGTCCATAAGTCAAACCCTCAATGTTAATTTTGACCATTTTTTGAACGAAAACCAGGCCCAAACTGTTAGAAGTTGAAGACCCGCAGGGGGCCCAGCCCGGTTTTGCAATTTCCTGCATAAATATGCGATTTTGATTTCGCCATAACTTTTGATGTATAACTCTGATTGAGGCGATTTTTGGCTTGTTGGAAAGCTGAGGAAGTCCTATTTCTAATGGTATATAACTCAGATTCAGAAAAGGTTTGTGTAAATTTTGGAATTGCTCTCCTTCATCACTGCTTAGGAGGGTTTGAAACTAGCTCTATGGGTCCGATTTTATAATTTCCTACACAAATCTGCGATCTTAATTTCGTCATAACTTTTGATGTACAGCTTCAAATCAAGCGATTCTTAGTTCGTTAGAAAGATGAGAAGCTCTACTTTTTAATGGCATATACCTTAGGTTAGACAACTATCTACAAAAACTTTAGAACTCCTCTTTCTAACCGTTATTCAGGGGGGGTTCGAATCGTGCTCGGGAAGGGTTCTAATAGGTCTGGGAAGGCTATGGTTGATTCTTAAGGATTCAGAAAGATTCCTAAGGGTTTGGGAAGGTACCTAAGGGTTCTAGGATGATTCTAAGGATTTGAAAGGATTCCTAAGGGTTTCATACATGCCATCAAAAGCTCGGAGGCACGCCTCTCTCAAAATGTGTCTCGATCAGGCCTTGGGCCAAATTTGAGTGTCTACAAATTAAATCGATCGAAATAAAATTCGATCGATCGAAAGAAAATTCAATCGATCAAAATTAAATTTGATTGATCAAAATTAAATTTGATCGATCGAAAGGAAATTCGATCGATTGAATGAAAATTTGATCAATCGAAATGAAATTTGATCCATCGAAATTGACTGAGCATGCCAATAGTGCTTCAATATTTTAGCCATAACGTTGTACTCCAAACTCAAAATAATATGATTCTTGAGGCGTTGGAAAGGGGACAATGAGCTCTACAACTTTCATAAATTAACTAACTCTTGAATCAAACTTTTTGAGAGTCAAAATTGAGTCGAAAGTTGGGTCAAGTTCTGAGTTAGCATATTTTGACTGAAATACCGATATAGCTTTGGTATTTTGACAATAACTTTTTACTCTGAACTTTGATTGATGCGATTCTTAAGGTGTTAGAAAGAAAATGACACGGTCTAAAACGTTTGTGTTTTAATCATTTCGTGAATCCAAAGTTTTGAAAGATCAAAATTTAGGAGGAAGTTACGTCAATTTCTAAGTCAGCACGAATTTGCCCGTTTCAACCTCGATTTGAGAAAATACTTAAATATATCTAAGTTATTAGTGTTTGGTGTTGATCCTTGATACATCATCATATGTTTATGATGTAGATTGAGGACGAGAATCCATCGATAGGACTTTGCTTGACTCCGCGTAACTTTAAGGTAGGAGAACTTCAACACAAACTTACATGTTTGACTTTGATTCATAGTTCTTTGATATGATCGAATGCTTTGACAGTTTTTGAACTAAAATTTAAAATCTTTTGAATCTAAAAATAAATTAAAATCCGGCTTATGATCTTTGAACACAATGGGTGATTCATTTTGTTCCACATAAAACCATCCTCTAATATCGACATTGTTCTCAGACTGTATGCATCTTGTGTTAAAAAAAAATAAAAATTGATAGCACGCTGTTGTATCTCCCACAGCGCTCTGCCACTGGAGAAAGTTTTTTTTTGTCTATCTTGCTCCTTGTTTCAATTACAGTCTATATTTTTTTTGTTATGTACAGCGAGCTGTTGGTTCCCAACATCGTGTTGTGGCTGATGGGAGTGTTTTTCTAAAGAGTTCTGGAACTCATTGTGTTTCTGTTGGCAACTTGTTGTTCCTTCTTGAACAACAAGTTGTTCAAGAACTTGCTGTTCAACAACTCATATCTAACAGCGCGTTGTTCCTTCTTGAACAGTGAGCTGTGGTGATTCTCACAACGCATCGTGGCTGGAGCTCGAGTCTTATATATTTTTTCTCTTCCTATTTGTGAGGGCAACAACGAGTTGTTGTAAGCTGATAGCTCATTGTGACTGCAGTTATTCATAAATGGTTATGTTCACATCTTGCTGCATGATGTGACAGTGTGCCGTGGATACCATTTATCCCCTATTTGTGAGTGCAACGATGAGTTGTTGTCCATGAACAACTCACTGTGGCTTGCTGTGGTTGACAGTGCGCCACGGTTTCTTTACAGCGCACTGTGAAAATTTTATATATTCTATTTGTGAGGGCAACAACGCGATGTTGTCTATGAACAACGCGTTGTGGGTGGTCACAGCTCACTGTTGTGGATTGCACAATGTGCTGTGATTTCTTTGGTAACTACTTGTCAATTGCTCTTTCCCAGGCGGCATGCTCTTGCCAACCTGACCACGCACTGTGGGATCTTCGACAACGTGCTGTGATATGTGTTTTCAGTTTCCCATGCATTTTCGAAACATCTTTTTGCCGGAGTGGTTATTGTTCTTTAATGGTAGCGCACTATTGGCTCTTTCGCAACGTGCTGTCATGACTGGTTTCTTTAAAAGGTTAGGGCAGCGGATTTTTTTTTGTTTTTTGTTTATTTTTTTTCTTTCTTCCTTCTTCCTCTCTTTCTCTCTGCTCCTCGTCCTCTTCCCTCTACTTGATCCATGCCTCCCAACAAGAAGCAGAAGAAGGGATCTTCTTCCAAGGATCCGTCAGCTCCTCACATGTTCATTGCAGAGACGGCCGAGCAAACCTTTTGTTTCCTTCAATCTCGGCCGCTTACAATGGAGCGACACTTTGATCTCGAGTGCCTGTCGAAATACTCCTTCCACGGTAAGATCATGTCTCGCGGTTGGGTTCATTTATTTTCTTTACGTGGTTCGGCTTTTTCGGATTTGGTTCGATTTTTCTATGTGAACTACGAGTCGGCGTCGAGTGTGTCTTCTCTCGAAGAGAAAAATTTTGTGTCGTATGTCAATGGAATACAAATCACAATCACCCCTACCATGATCTCTGCGATTCTTGGGATTCCTCTTAATTCCGATGGGATTCTTTATCCACGTGACTCAAGTTCCCCCTTCGATGACTTGCCTGATCTCTCGTGGCAAATAGTAGTAGATCATGTTTGCATTTCTCTTGGGATGAACCCACAATCTGTCATTCCTGCTAAGTCTCTCAAACTGTATTTTTACGTCATGCGTTTTCTGACTTTCGGTACTCTTTGGACGAAGGTTAGAAACCTTAATGAAGTTAGGCTTCTAGAGATGTTCATTATGTGGCTGATCGACATAGATCGTCCCGTGTATCTTTCCATCGTCATTTGGCGGATCATTCGTGCACTGTGTATTAAACCTAGAGACCATGCGTCAATATCATTTTCTATTATTGTGTCAAAAATTATTGTTTCCTCTTCGATGTCCCTACCTATTCGGTCAAAACATCTTAGGGTACTGATTGTCTACCTTCCTATCTGGCTACGATTGAAAACACTTGGAAAAGTCATAATGATCCCTTTAAACCTCCCGCATCCACCCTGGGTGCGTCATCATCCGCCCCGGGTGCGTCGTCATCAATCCCGGCACGCGATCGTCCACTCTCTACCCTTGATTTTCATAATATTGTCTTGAAACGTTTCGATAGTGTCGATCGTGCTATTCGTGTGGTAGAAGCTGAAGTGAGCATTGTACGTGCACGTGTTGACCGTTTGGCGGACGATTTTGAGCATTGGTGTGCCACCGAGGATTCAGAAGATGTGGAAGATGGATTGGGTGCTGGTGGACCCGCATGATCAGGGAAGTATTTCTAGTCTCATGAACAATTTCAACAATTTCAGTTGGTTTCAACATTGTTAAGGTGTATGTTGGTTAACTTTATATTGGATATTTATGCTGGATTTTTTTTGTTTAGTGTGAGTGATGTGCATAGTGCTATATTTTTAATTTGGATCTTAGTGTGTGGATTTGTTCACTATGGTGTTTTACTTGGCTTAGGTTAAATTTTGTTGTAGGATATATATGATGGATACTAACCCTGACATGGTTACCTTAGATGTTTATATTTTTAATGTGTGGATGGTGATTGGTTTAATGGTGGCTATCGATTCCTTTTATTATTCTTTTGATGATGATTCTCTCTGTTGTGAATATTGTGGTGGCCATGTCGTGCTGTGTGTTGATTGTGATTGACTCCCTTTGTCAATTCCGACAAAAAGGGGGAGAGAATATTTATGATAATGTTGATATTTTTTATCATGATATTATTGTTGGTGTTGGATGTATGTTGTTTGGTTGTGTGTTTTGTAGGTGTTTGATCAAGACCTATCTTAGCTTAGGGTAGGCATCATAGATTTAGGGGGAGATCTTGAGCCCTTGTATTTTTTTTCCTATATGCTTTCTCATGTAGATCAATGTATAGGATTAGTGGAACTTTGTGTATATAATTTATTTTGATCTGATTTAACATGGTTTATGTCGTAGAATGTGACAAAGGAGGAGATTGTTAGAACCTGTTTGTCACATTCTACTCTAAAATCCGTGTAGATCTCCCTTAAGATATGTGTGTGCTAAGATGAATGAGTTCTACTGTCACACATCCCTCACCTGTGTCTATTTATCATTCAAAAGACCTTAAAAATATTTTTTTAATTTACCTGAAAGTATGTCCACAACTTGTTGTGATTGTCTCCACAACGAACTGTCGCTACAGAGATTTCATAGTTCTCACAGCGTGTTGTGCTTCTTATCATAGAGTGTTGTGGTGTTTCACAATGTGCTGTTGTTGTATTCACATCGCATTGTGACCATAGCTCGCTGTCACTTGAATCACAACGAGTTGTGGTTCCTCCAGATAGACTTTCACTTTTGTGAAAAAGGAGACTTTTATGATTTTTTGGTCTTTTGGGGGCTTTAAGGTTTTGATAAAACCTTTTTGAAAAGGGGAGGGAAGCTAAGAAAGCTAAGAGTGCTTCCTCCTCCTTGGAGCAAACTCTAACATCATCCTCTTCTTCCTTTTGAAGCTTTCGATTTTGCAAAAACTGTTTTATTCAGAAAGGTTTCTTTCTTCATCAATATTTCATACCTTTTACCTTAAGAGAGTTTAGTGTAGTTAGCCCTAGAGATTATGGTGTGTAATTGATAGCCTTGTGGACTTGAAGGTGGATTATTGTGCGTTCATCAATAGTAAATGAGAGCATCCAAATGGGAAAGCTATGGAGGCAACCCGCGACGGGAAGTTGGTTTGCATGAGGGTTTGATAGGGTATGTGCATGTGTCAGTATATCATTCAAAACTCTTCATAATAATTTATTTCATAGTGGATTTGGTTTGTGAACTTCAGTTCCGTAATTTTTCCCAGTGATTGAGTTTCCACGTATATCTCATGTTGTGGTGATTGTTGGCGTTATTGTATAATCACTAGTTTAATTAGAATTAATTGAATACCCGATCAGTCAGCAAGTACGTAAAGAACTTTGGTTTAAAAAGTCAATAACTAAAGCTTTGTCTGGCATTGCTCTTTGGAAGAGTGGAAGAGAGCAATTGATTATTACAAATGAATATGGGGAGAGAAGTATTGGAGGAAGAAAAAAGGGTAGACTACTTTTTAAAGCATAAAAAAAATCATGCTATTTTAAAGAGGGCTGTTTAGCCGTTTCAAAGAGCAGCCTCCCTTTAATCTTCTTCCAATCCTTCTCTCCCCACAATTCTTTGCAATAACAATGAACAACTGCTCTTTTCTACTCTTCCAAAAAGCAACACCAAACAAAGCGTGGCTAAATAAATCTCACGAGATGCACAAATTTTCATGGGTGAAAATAAGTGAAAAATTATGCACTTGTTTTTGGCATGGTGAGATTAGCCTGCTCACTTTTTGGGGCCGGGGTCTGGGTCGTGCCTGCGCCCTACTACTAACTGTTATGTAAATTGATTTCTATAGAATCCACAGATTCTAACATCTTCGCTCACCATGAGCGCACGTCGCGTTCAAACAGGGTTAGGACCAGTGAACCATCTCCCAGTCGTCTTTTCTTTTCTATTTTTTCCACAGGCAGGAGTCAATTAAGAAGTCTATTGTATAGTGCATTAGAGCTACGGAAATTATCTACAGGTCCGGACCGTATGAAGGCTTAGTTTATCTCCAGTATCAGAATCTTTGGAAGATTCCCATTATAATAAAAAGCCTTTGTACCTCATTTGAAAATCGCCTGGCTAGCGCCAAACTATCGGTTGCCTATTCAAGATTTTGAATGCATACATGTTACATAAAAGATTTTGAATACATACATGTTACATAAAAATAAAAAATATTTTACAAGAAAAAAGTGGGAAAGATATGTCAGTAAAAGGGCAGTTTAATACTACTTGAAAATATTAGATTTTTAAAACCTTATCCAGGGAACAAATATATATCTAAGGAAGCCCCTTCTTGACATCCTAGCAAAATTTTGACTCGATTCGGAGTCACTCGAAATACTGAAAAAATCAATAGCTCAGCCAAGGTACTTGATGACTCATTGAGTTTTTGAACTATAAGCACAAGTGTACAACAACAAGGCAGGACACCCAAAAACAAACACTTTTATAGTACCTTGATTGGGACCTATCAAATCTTTGAGGGCACCTAAGTCAAAAACTATTGATTGCTTTGAATCAAATTATGAAAGTTGTTTTATCCCAATTTTTTACACAAGGGATCTTGACATTATGACAATTAATTTTGATTTCAGGTAACACACATTCCAAAAAGTAACCTTAAAAATCACATTTGAGCGTGCAGTGTGCATGTATTTTTCTATCACCTTTTGGGGATATGTGCCATAGGGACTAAAAATCTAATACCCATGATCTCAAAATCCATTGTGTGGTTTGTGGAAGATTGAGACGAAAATCGATCTTCATATAATTCAAAGTTGGTAATGGTTTTTGGCATAGGTTGCTTCATAGATTCGTTCCCACCATAAAAAATGGTTGCCTGCCTTTAGACGATGGAGATCATTCTTCGTCCCAATATTCCGTAGAATAGATCTTAAGATTATGACACACCTATTAAACGATTAGATGCTGATTTAACATGGCATACATCCCCAAAAGTAATCGTGATCATGAGCGTTTTTATCAAACCATTAAATCAATATATATCACATGATGTTCTTTGATTGTATCACATGATAATAGCTCACATGAAAATTTCATTCCTGACCTTTAGCCAAAAGATGTTACATGATAGCCAATCAGAGGGCGAAAAGACCTTAACCTTCGAAATAAAGATAAACCTCTAGTGTGCCACGTATGGCTCCGGTCTACATAATGGGAGGAAAAGTTTAGACTTTTCCCCGACTTAGGTATCTGTTTCTTTGAATCATGGCAGAAGAAGCTGTTGATCGGATCAGCAATTTGCCGGACGATATCCTCCTCTACATCATCTCTTTTCTTGGCAACACAAAATCTCTCGCTCAAACAAGCATTCTATCAAACAGGTGGAGGTACCTATGGACCTTTTGCCCCAACTTCGACATCCCTCTCACCACCAGCGAACAAATAGCAAAAGAAAAATACGTTCGGAACGTCGAGCGATGCCTTCAAGTTTACAAATCAGAAAAGCTACTCAGTGTCTCATTCGATATCTTGTTAAATCTAAATCTTCCTTCTTCTCCGAATTTCTATCAATGGATTCGTTTTGCTGTTGAAAGATCCGTAGAATATCTCACAATCTGCGTTAAGGTGGGGCGAGGTGATATAAGACGCTTCACGTTGCCTAGTTTCCTGTTCAGATGTGGATCCTTGAAGTATCTTTACCTAACTTCATGCACCTTCGATCTCACCCCTGATTTCAAGGGTTTCCCTTTCCTCAAGAGTGTCCTGTTAAGTTGGAGCAATTTAAAAGATGAATCTGTTCATATGATTCTAGCAAAGTGTCCTCTTCTCGAGTCCTTAACAATTGTTCGCTGCCCTTGGCTTCGTTATCTAAAGATTTCTGGGTCAGATCTGCCTCTCAAAAGATTCAGTTATTGTGGAACAATTGGACGACTGGAGATTTGCGCCCCTAATCTCCATCATCTTGAACTTAAGACCGCTAGTTTCCCCGGGATCTATCTGAATGCACCCCTTCTGCACAAAGTGGTTCTATATCGTGTTGATCTCTATCGTGGTTACAGAGAGTTTATAGAGGCTACCACAAGTGTCTCCATTCTCCAAATCAATCCTCCTTTCCTGAAGGTATGTTTATGCGTATCATTATTTACAGACTCTAATCACTAGTCAACATGTGTAGTGAATATTTACTAGTATGTTTCTTAGGACTTAGTCCACCTGCCATAGTTCTATTTTCTTATGTTCTAATACCTCTCGGCCCTTGTGAAAATGGGGTGCTAACCGTGTGATCACGGACCATCCACAAGGTTGGTGATTGATCTTATAGACCAAATGCCATGGCACATGATCTCAAAACTGGTGTTGTTTTGGGATCACGTGCCATATAGTGTTAGAATGGATGGGTTCATCCATGCAAGTTAGGTAGTCTTATTGCACAAGCAATCACAAAAGACAATCAAACAAATTTAATAAGTTAATAAAAGAAAGGAAATCAGTAAGAAGAAGTTCCCCACTAAAATCTTAAGAACTCTCTTCTCTATTGAGAGGCTTTGATTTTACGCTTATACACCAAAATAGAGTCTCTGCTAATTAGGAAATTATGGAAATGCCATTGTTTTAAAAATCTAAAATTTCTAATCTCTTTTGTTTCTTGTTGGATTTCGATGAATAATATGTTGTTGGAATCATCTCAATGAAGACTTCACAGTGGGCACAATATTAACCATATCTTGGTATAGTTTAACATGGCTCTACTACAAAACACATATTCGTATACTAGAAATGAATATCATTGTAAAGTGTTATGATTTTCTCGAAGCCATAAGCAACAACTTTTCATAATAATTAAACTTAAAATAGGAGGTTAGACACGTCCGTGCTAGGTATTAAACCTAGCACAAATTGGGTGAAAGCCAAAGTAATCAAGCTCAGAATCAGACTCATGAAAACGTTCATTCCTTGAGGAGCTCTTCAATAGAACTTTAGCTTGTCATAAATATAAACTGTAACATGTAAAAAGATAAATAGTAGTCTAACATGTATTTAAAGGCACTAACAAGTAGTAGCAAACAACAAATTTAAATACCACAAAAAGAACGCTTTAAACAACGGAAGGAAAAATTCGAAAAGCATTAATGAATTGTAATAAAACCCATGACAATTTTTCTTATTCCAATTATAAAGTTCAACATAATTAAAAGCTTAAAACATTCTTAATAAAACTACTAGCCAACCATTGTCTCCTCTATTTGAAACCAATAATATTCAAAGGAAATAAATAGCTAGGCAATGAAGCCTTCATCGTCATTCATCTCAGGTTCCTGAGCACCATGGGCAGTCTCATCACCATAAGTCCATATGTTAACCTCAGCTATACCTATCTCATTTGGCCACCCATTTCAACAAGGGGTGTAAATTTACACTTGTATGCACCAAACATGCAATCCATTAAAACATAAGATATCAATAATCAAAACGCAAACATTTCTGTAGTTCACGAGTGTGTGCTTGTGGCATGCATGATTTCAATAAGCTGAAAGGATTTGCACATAACATGGATATTAATGTTGCATTAGTTTATCTTTTCTTTAAGTTCATCTTTTACCCGTCCCTTTCAAGACGTTGACCTTTAGACTCCGTCCTCTTAAGACGTTGGGTCTAATAAGTCTTTATTCATTGATTCGTTAGACTTCGTCCCTCTCAAGACATTGGGTCTAATCGTTCTTATCAGTTAATGCACGTTAGACTCGTCCCTCTCAAGATGTTGGGTCTAATCATGTTTAACGTTTGTTTAGTTAGACTTTGTCCCTCTCAAGACGTTGGGTCTAATGCTTTCTTATTCATTGTTTAGTTAGACTCCATCTCTCTTAAGACATTGGGTCTAATGCTTGTTATTCTTGTTTAGTTAAACTCCGTCTCTCTCAAGACGTTGGGTCTAATGCTTCTTATTATTCAATGTTCGCTAGATTTCGTCCCTCTCAAGACGTTGGGTCTAATCAAACACGATCATTCCTTAACATTTCATCATGTTCATGTGTCTTAATCATGCAGTTCGTGGATCATCATAAAACATTGAAGTGCATATGAATATGATCAGTGTACATAAGCATTTAACATTTAATGAAACATTGGTATAAAAAACTGAAAAAGAAACTTGTCCATTCATCATCGATTGATCGATTTACCTGCTCCATCGATTTCTCTCCGTGAGTTTCAAACTATTTTATTTGTCAGGCTTGATCGATCGATTTCTAGAATCGATCGGTCGATTCCAACCCGAAAGCACGACATTATTTATCGCCCAGAAATCAGTCGATCGATTTTCAAACTTGATCGATCGATTTCGACTAGAGAGTATTTGGTGAAGTATCGTCCAAAAATCGATCGATTGATTAACCAAACTTGATCGATCGATTAAAACTTGTGAGCATCTGTGCCTTACCGTCCAAAATCGATCGGTCGATTGCGACCAGTGAGCACACCCCAAAGTGTCCCACATTTCATGATGGGGTTTTAACCCGATTTTTGAATACAAATCTCTTCATTAAAAAGAATTTTCATCATAACAAGCATCGCATCTAAACCATACCATTCATTATTTATGCAATAAAAGCCCTATTTACCATGAAAATCATATTTGATTCAACATTTAAGTTTTAAGAGAAAACATAATTTCTCCATACCTAGATCGATCATATCTCCGCGATTCGATCGAAATCCGCCACTATGACGATGACTTTTGAAGGAGGCGAAGGCCGTTTGAGAATAGATGCAAACGTCTCACCGATCTTCGAAAAAGAAAAGTTCTAGAAAAGGAGGATCTAGAATATCTTCTTTAAGGTTTCTAGGGTTTTCTTACGGGAAAAACCTCTATTCTTAAGAAAAATTCAAAATGAGATTATAATTTAGGGTTTTCCCCATAACACACCTTTATAACTTATTAGGAAACATCCGGTGTTAGGCTAACACACCAAAGAAGGGTGTATAGGCATTTACGTAAAGGTCCAAAAGAAAGGTTTAAAACTTACATGCCAAGGTTCGATCCTCAGACCTCGTCTCTAACACAAACCTTTAATCAATAGGCTATCACATAACATTTGTCAAATAATGACAGAAATAAATATAAGAGTTCTAAAATTAAAGCATGTATTTTTAATTAAAACGTTTTGAAAAATCAAGACATGGCGGTGTATACGTTATTAGGCACATACAAATAATTTAGGTGTATCAGAGACATAAAATTTGAATCACTACATTAGATGACCAAATGTATATATGGAAGGGTCAAGGATATGGGACGTTCAAGCTGGGGAAAGGCCAAAAGTACCTCACACATAGGAACTTACAAGAAGTGACTATTCCCAACTACTATTCTTTAACACACACATGCACAAAAAGACAAAATAACACTTAAATAGAAGATATGCATGTTTCCATGGTCTAATGGGGCTGGATCATGTGTGGGGTGGCATCATTCTCCACCCCATAGAAAGAACGTGTCGTTGAGTTTGACTCATTTGGAGAAAGAACTCGGAATCCCAAAGTCTTGAGCATTTGGTGGGGGCTGATTTGGATCACCATGATATGGATAAAGATCTGTAATATTGACTGTGAAACTGATTAAAATTCCTTTGGGCAGTTCGGGTCGATAGGCATTCAGTCCAATGTTCTTGACAATACGCATGGGCCAAGCTGCTTGCCTTTTAGTTTGTGATAGGTACCCGAGGGAAATCGTCCTTCCTCAAGTAAACCATCGCTAAATCACCTGGACTGACCAAAAGTATGTGCCACATTCTGTAAAAGTGGGTTGTCTCTTGTCATGGCCTTGGTGTCCTAAGATTATATGTGGTATATAGGTCGTACATTACACGGGCCAATCTCAATCCGTGTGCATGGTGAAAACATGTACCTTACAGCAGGGCTTTTTTGTATCCCAAAATTAACTATGGCAGGCATAATGAGATTGACGTTCTCCATGAGGTCGCAGGTTCGCAACTTACCAATCAGCAAACAAAAACAAAAGATGTTGAGGGCCGCATCAAGGCCTGTGTACCAAATACCAACCCAAAAACAATTTTCCTTTGATTTCTGATTTTCATGGAAAAGGATGGGCTTGTTTTAGTTGGGTATCAGGTGTAGTCATCCATTTTGTTAAAACTGTGGCAATCAAAATCCTATTATAAAATGGCCGGTCTTAGGCCCTGTCTATTCGAAAGTCATAAAAACCCAAGCCCAAGGTCACCCCATTGTCACCGTCATCGGTACCTTGCCCCATCTTGATGGATTAATTATGTATGAAACATTAAAAAGTTTGGGCCTAATATTGGCTTGATGATTAATTACTTGGGCTGCAGCGGGCCCAATTTTCTAGCCCAGATGATTCTGACCCTGTCTATAATGGGCCTAGAAGGAGACCTGGTAGGTTGACCAAGCCCATTGAGTGATCTTCCAATGTGCAGGCCTTTGGACAAATAGTAGAAATTATTTGATGTCGTATCTTCTACATGGAATCCAATCTCAATGATCACCACATGTACATATAGCTAAGTATAAACATAATAACCTGGGCACTGTGCACTATATGTGTGTGTTTCCTCTCCTAACTTTTTCTCCATCTTTCTTCTAACTCTATTTATGGATATTTATATTCTAATTCTATTTGTATATATAAAGTTTATATTTGCAGAGTACTATCTTTATGGGAGCCCACTTAGAATGTTCAAGAATCTTAAGGAATTCCATGCGCACCTCCCTCTAATTATTAACAAAGCTCAGCTTCTCTCTTTGGTCACCATTTTCAGAGACTGCCCTTGTTTGGAGAAAATTTGCATAAATGTAAGTCCACCACATCAGATATGTTAAAAGGAATATTGTATTAGTTCTAATTTTGATTCTTAAACACCTTGTTTATATATATGAACTCTCGAACTTTTATTCATTTTCTTCTGTTATTTGGTTAATTAATGTGGAGGAACAGTTCATCTTTGATTGTCAGCACTGGTTCAATTATGGTAAAATCATTGAAGATGGGAAGCGGCCCATCTATTTTGGCATGGAAGAAGAATTCCAGAGAATAAAAGGGGAGCAAAAATTTGAATGTCTCGATTATCTATTATATAATCTCAAGACAGTTGAAATAAATAATTTTGCTGGCGATGAAAATCAAATGTTACTTGTAAAATTTCTGCTGAAGAGAGCAATTATTCTTAAGTTACTGAATCTAACCTTTGCATCGAAGAAGGAGGATCATCTACTATGTCAGCAGCTTTTCCGTTTGCCTAGATCTTCTTTGCATTCTCAAATAGTAATATCATCTGCAGGTGAGTTTTGCTTATTCTAAATTTACTTGTAAGACTGATTAAGTTATTCACTACAAATGTGAAGAACACCCATGATGATTCTAAATTTATCTGTAATAGACTGATTAAGTTATTCACAACATATGTGAAGAACTCCGACCAAACCATTTAAATAAATTTTCAAATTTACCCTGCTTCTTTCATATGCATTTTTTCCCTCTTTTCTTATGCTTATTATGCTTTTGTTGTAGTATTTTGTCACTCCTAAATACCCTGCTATAATTGAAAGAAATTAGGAGCTATGATTGGATATTTACATTTTACTTTATAAGTAGACTTTGTATTTGGTGAGCAAACTGCTGACTATAGTTGTGTCCTATTACTTCTTCTCGATGGATGGCTTTAGAAAGTGCAAATAAATTGTGATTTCTAAATTTGGTCCATTCCATAAGAATGATTGAAATGTTTACATGATTATTATATTGTACGTTTAGTATGTAGCTCTTTAATATGTGATTAGAGAGACATTCGTATTGTAGTATCCATTTCTCCAATAGAGATCTGTTTTAATTATTTTTAATCTTAGACCTATTTTTAAGGAATAGAATTTGGTATAGGTAACTTAGCTAATTAAATTAATAAATTGCTCAGACTTTTTTTTATTTGGTGGACTCGCAATTAGGTCGTACATAGTTCATCAACACTGTACATATTCATACGAAATTTGAGCAATGCCCAGGAATATATATATATATATATATATATATATAGAGAGAGAGAGAGAGAGAGAGAGAGAGAATGAAATAAATATGTTATAAATCTTAAAAAAGGCTACAACTAAAAGAAACTCTTACGTTGCACGACCAAAGGAAAATATTAAAAAATATATGTAAGAATAGCAAAGAGAAAAGGTGTGTAGATTAAAATGGATATAGGTTTTATTTTATGAAAAAAGGTCTATTGTCCATCTTGAGACCCTAAATTGATCCATTACCACATTATATCAAAAAGCCAAATGAAAAGTTCACCGTTGAGCGTAAATGAGTGTCATACATGTGGAACCATATTGGAATCATGTAGTACACAGCTCAATTCTTGATCAAATCCATCCTATAACATTAGATGTAAAAATCATTTTTACCCATTGGGTGCATTTTATAATAATATATATTGTGTTTGTGTGAGTATTTTAAATTTTTTTAAGAATAAAAAATATTTTTGGTGTTTGCTAAAGGAGGCCCTGGATTATACGTCACCATACACTTGAACTAGTTGGGTCTATCATTTTTTGTTCATGACCCATATCTAAACCGTCCAAATTACGGTCTATAGTAGTATTTTTTTTCGTTAAAAACACATTTTGACCAGTTAATGGGTTGTACACGTGCTTCTTTTTTTCATTTTTTTCCTAAAAGTTATGAGGATTGGGGGACCCTTAGGGGCTGTGTGCCAACTCTGGTCATGTGCAATATGGCTCGTGATCTATAGCACTGGAGTGCAGTGCTGCACTCAAATGTAATCTTTCATCTTTCTCTCTGAAGTGTCATATTTGTTGATATAATGTTATGCTAAATTTGTCATAGGTGTTCATATGTCTGCCTTCTCAGTTTGACGGACTAAAAATCCATCTATTTTGAAAGTTGTTACTGTGAGTTCTTTACTTAGATTCAACCCCAAGTCTAAGAGCAATATGGGTCAAAGCATAGTCACCATACTATTAAATCGTGAATTAATCCTTGCATGTATTTTTTATTTTTTTCCTCCGCTACTTTTCGATTTTATCGCCACTATACTGATTAAAACACGAAGTCTCTATAATGGTATATTGTTTCTTAAAAGTTAAAACAAAATTCCTTATTCATTGATTTTTTTTAGAGAGGTTCCAAATTAAAATTCAGAGATCGAAAAATTAGAATTACCTTTGGTAAGGTTAGGTTTTAATGTTGACCCTTTGGTAGACACTTGTCCTTCCACAGTGATATGTTTTCCCCTTTGTGATAGTTATAAAATATTGCTGTCTCACAAACTTTATGTAGCTTTGGCTGAAGGGTTAGGGCGTACCTCCCTTAAACTAGCTAACAATGTCTCCACTCCATTTGATTATTTTGATGCACATTGGTTTGATTATGGGCTAAATTTAATCGCATTGATCACAAGTTAACAAGTTTCGTAATTTTCCTGTTTGAGGGTTTTGTTTGTTTATGCTTACTTAACATCTTTTGTAAGCCTTTTGGAGGTAGTTGATGATTAATGAAAAAAGACTATTTGCTTTAAGCTTGAGATGAGCTTTGCTAAAGAGTGATTCTTCTTTTCCGGGATGGTTTGGTGTGAGGCCAAGGGTGCGATGCCCACAATTTAGTTGTAAGTGTCATGGGTTTGGACACTTTGTCGCTCAATGCCCTACAAGAGACCCCCAAAGGAATCTCTTGATTGAGGGAAAGGAAGACGAGGATGATGGAAGTGTTGAGGAAGAAGTGTATGAGCCAGATGTCACACCTAGCGATGATGAATGTGATGACAGTGGTCGTGCCCTTGCACAACCTCAACGGGATGAAAAAGATGATTGGCATAGGGAGAACATCTTCCACACATTCGCCAAATATGGAGAGAAGAGTTGTAGGGTTATCGTGGATAGCGTGAGTTACACCAATGTGGTGTCGACTCACACTATCACTCGCTTAGGGCTTACACTTGAAGCTCACCTGAGACCATGCAAAGTCGCATGAGTTGACCCATCATCTATTCCCGTGTCCCAAAGGTGCCATGTGCTGATTCAGTTGGCTTCGTAATCAGACACTTTGTGGTGCGATGTGGTGTCGATGGATAGAAGCTTCATGCTTGAAATTGGTAGGAAGGTGAAGATTATTCCTGTTGATCAATTGCTGGAGAAACTTATCTGCTTCTTCTTCTTGTTGTGGAGTAGCCATATACTCTATAGGAAAGTCGGTGATAAAAAGTCTTCTTCCATCAATAATCTTGAAGAAGTACTTATCCATGGAGATTTCTCTTGCATGTTGAGAAAAGTGTAGTAATGAATGAATCCAATAGGATTTAGGAATAAGTGACTGAATACTGGATTGGGCAAGAGGAACAGATTTGTTGATGTATGAGAATTCATACATTTGAGTTTTGCGAAGAATCCAAATTTGGTATGGTTGAAAGAATTGTTCTCTAGATCTCTAGCCAAGAGTACTAGTGATCCAAAGGGTAAGATGAATGCCTTTGAGCAGAACTTTAGAGGTATGAAGGATTATGGATTTAATCATCCGAGGAAGATTTGGTATATTAGCAAGGGGAAAAATAATTTGATTAATTAGTCCCCAATCAAGAGCTTTGGATAGATTATGAGGATAATCTGGAGTAAACAAAGAAATTTTAGGGAGATGATAACCCTGAAGATGGTTGAGAAATGCATAATTATGCAAAAGAAGTTGTTTAATTGTAATATCAGAATTCTCAATTTGAGACACAATTGAATGAAAAATATAAATTGGAAGAATGTATTTTGCCTTTTCGAATATGCAAATTCTTTTAAGGCGATGGAGAATTTGATCATGAAAATGAGGTTCGACCAAAGCAATAAGGTCAAGGAAATAAGAAATTTTATCAATAGTAAATGTTTCTTCTTTCCAATTAAAATTATTGAGCACAAAGGTGAGGCCTTTGTAAATGGTTTGTATATGGGCTTCTTGAGCTTGAATGTTGGTTGTGAGGGTAGACAAATGTTGTCGGACCATTTTCTTGTTTGAACCAATATGGTGTGTCCATATACCATTGATATGGGGTAAAAAGCCAGGGTTTATAAAATCAGGAATATGGCTGATACTGGTTAGTCCAGGTTTTGCATACTCTTGGGCTTCCAAAATGGGAGATATGGTCAAGAGCTGTTGTTGGGTTTGAAAGGCTTTGAAAGCGGTTCTGCCTTCTCTAATGAAATTAAACATCTAATAGGATAGGTTAGGAAAATTATAAATTTGGCTGTGGCAGGATTGCCATGAGGTATAAAGAACTGGTTGGAATCCTCTGAGAACCACATAAACTTTGCGTTGAGGAGAAGAATTGTCTTTTGAATTGGCTGATTGGAGAGAAGAGCTACTGCTAGCCATTCTCGCTACATAAAACTTTATTGTTAGTGGATGAATAATTTTCAAAACTATATATATATATATATATATATATATATATATATATATATATATATATATATATATATATAATGCTCCACTTGATTTCGTGGGTTTGTAAGAAATATGATGCATAGTAATAATATGCTGAAAATACCAGTTGTTTACTGAGGTTGTTTTATACTGAAAACTTTTATTTTACCTTGCTGGTGATAACCTGGCGGGAGATATACATCACTCAAATTGCTCACATTGGAATACTCATGAAAGTACTCTCAACTCTCAAATGGGATTATAATGAAAGCACTTAAATTGGAATACTCTGACAGATATGTCAAAACTTTTATAAAATCTATAAAATATTTATGCTGAGAAATTTCATGCAAAATTGTATGGATCGAGTTTGGTAAATATGACCAAAGAATTAATTGATAGATGGTTGAATTTTAAAAGCTTTTATTGGTAAATAGCTTTAAATATTTGTAAGAAAATTTAGTGTGCATGAGACCGGATGGCCATCCATGCCATTCCGAATGCCATGAAAGAATAAAGATATTATTTCTTATAATAATATGCCTATGCTTGTAGGCCTTAGTTTGGTTGTACCTATTCTTGTAGGTATTGGGTTGAATAAATGTGTTCCTTAGATTGGAAGGAGAAACTAAAGTTGCAAGTAGATTCTTTAGAATAGCAGACTTGTTGTGTAATTTAATAATGGACGGGAGAGTGATGATGGATGGAATGGAAAAAGGAAGTGGTAGGAGACATGGGGGCCCCAAAATTACACAATGGGGTGTGAAAATGGAATAAAATAATAAAGAAAATGATGGTGGAATTGAAAGCATTGTAAAATAAGGGAAAATGTCACAACTTGAAGGAGAGTGACATAGACCGTAATGATAGTTCGGAGAATCCTGTAGAACTCTGTGGAGTTGTTTTTTGACAGGAAAATTAGCATGATAAACTAGCATAAGGATGCTATAAGATCCTAGATTAGGATATGTGATGATTGGAGTATAGGATAAGCATAAGAAATCAGAAGAAGACAGAATAAGTCTGGGATCTTTGTCATAGAATTGATTTGAGTGTGGGATCAGTCTTGGATCCATATCAGATAATGTATCTGGAGAAATTAGCAATTTGCATTGATGGGCAGAATAGGTAATAAGGACATTTTGAAAGCATTGGATAGGCTTTGGAGATGTCTTTATTAATTTAAATAAAGAGGGTGATTGATGAGCTTTAGGATAAAAGCTGGGAGAATTATTTTCTTTCTAGATTAATTCAATTGTTGTGAAAGAATCAGGTTTAGTATTGTTACTAAAAACTTTGGCTTTTAATAACAATATAAATAATAATTGTTTGATATAATCAAATTGAGTTGGAGTGAATTGGAGAATACTAGTGTCTTGACTAGTTGTGAATTCACAGATGTTATCCTGAATGGATTCATAAGAGATTACTTCTAATTTACCCAAAGATTTCTTTTGAGATGTGTATTCATCTAAGATATCAATGGATAGAGGTGGTTGAATGTGTTGTGTAATTTCAACCTGATTATTAATAGGTAAACCTTGTTCCTGATCTGGCTGAGTTTCAGAAGGAACAATAGGACTTAAAATTATCGTTTGATCAGTATTTTGATCGGAAACATCTGATATAGGAATATTATCAGAGGATATTTTAGCAGAAGACATATTGGATTGTTCTTTAAGATATTTATCTTTATAGTAACATTGGAACCATTGGACAGAAGGAATAATTATATGAGAAATTTCTATAAATTGGTAGAAACTTTCTTTAAATTTTAATAATTCTTGACTAGTAAATGTTTTGAAATACCAATCTCGAAAGGGTTTATATTTTTCTTGCTAAAACTCAGTATTAATTTCAGAACGATTGATTGTAAAATCTTTTGATATTGTGATGACAGGTGGTTCTATTAATTGCTAAAGACCTGCCTGTGGTTGAATTTGGGTATTGCTGAGAATTTGCCCAGTAATGGATTTGTTGAAGATATTAGTCCATGAGACTGGTTTATAATATGAATTTGAACTAAAAAATGCCATTAACTAATTATTTGTAAATGAGAAATTCATCTCACTTGCAGTGGGAGATTCCCTCTGCTGCTGGGTATATATCCCATGAGGTATCTGTTGTTCAGATACATGAATTCCTTCAAAATTAGCATCAGGAATAGCTGAAGAAGCTACTTCTGACATAGAAGATCTAGTGGTTGAAGGGAGAGAGACCTTATAGGGGTCTCTAGAACTTGAACCAGAATAAGATCGTCTAGTATGATAAGTAGGAGATGTAAATTTACCAAATTGTAATATTACATCGCCATTGTCTTGTTGAACTATTTGTTCAATTTCCTTATTAAGGATTGGTTTATGAGGTACAGCTTGAGTAATCTTCCATGATTCTGGAAAATCAAATTTTTCCCATGAAATCAAAGGAGTGGCAATTTTGGAAGTGGTCAAATTGGTTTCGATTGAAACCGTTTGGCCAGGAGGGCTTTGGTAATTGACTTTAGGAGCTAAAGAGGTCATGACTTTATAATGAAGTCTATAGATCAGAGCAATGGTCTCTGATCCAGGCATAAAATTGTACCCTTGGGTATGTAGATTAAGAGTACAAGTAGATAACAGATTCTTGTCTGTTAAAGATAGAGTTAAATTGGGGAAAACATTAAAGTAAATAGGACCATGGCAAAGACTGGTTTCAACAGCTGTCATGAGAGAAGAATACCAATCAAGGCATCTTGCATCTCTTAAGGTGGTCATAATACTATTATTGTTTCCCAAAAGGGTAAGAGGTTTGAAGGCTACCTGAATGCAGGCAATATGGAGATAGTTGAAGGTTTTAAGATCTGTGAGAAGATCTTCATTTGATAAGAGCTGAAGACCTTCTTGATCTTCACCAACACTGAGGGTTTGCTCAGTGGTTTTGTCAGACATATCTGTGGACCAATTTGTCCATCCAGATTTGTATAAGATTTTTGGATTGATGGGAGGTATTGTCCATTTATCCAATTTTTCTTTGATATTAGCCCATTTGACTAAGTCAGAATTTTTAATTAATTTTTTATTTGAATAATTAAATCCAAATAAAGACATTTACAATTTTAAAAGTTTTTTTTTTTTTTTTTAAATTTTAAAAACTGAAAATAAACAGCTTAGAAAAAGAGTTGGTGTGGTACCAATATGACTGTAATTCCGTATGTGAATAGTGAACGTGAATAGTAATACTAAAGTGAATAGTGACCCGAGCTACTATTCATCTGTATAGTGACTACTATTCATCTTCTTCCATAATACTCCAATTGTTACTAATCATACCTCTGCATAGGGACTACTAGTCATCTTCTGACCTTAACCTTCAAGATTACTACTCATCATTAAACCTTTTAAAAACTACTACTTATCATTAAACCTTCTCAAAACTACTACTCATCATTAAACCTTCCAAAACTACTACTCATCAAACCTACTCAAACTACTACTCATCATTAAACCTTTCTGGAATCTTCTCAAAGGTCACTAATTATCTTCTTTTCTTAAATTCTTAAAAATAATAAATAGTTAGATCTGCCAAATTACTACCAAATAGTGTTTTCTCTATCTGCGTCAGTCAACGATTTGTGGGATTTATCTCGACATCTCGCACTCACTGCATCTCGCCATACTACCCAACACGACTTTTCACCGCGAGATAACACCCAATAGTAACAAGCAGATCCTCCTATCTATCCTTCTAAGAATTTGGAAAAGTTAATAATATCATAACGTGAGAGTCATCTAAAAAGGGCAATAGTTGTTTGAGAAGGGCAATAGCAGTTCATAGAAGGGCAATAGCAGTTTCTGAAAGGGCAATAGCAATTCCTGGAAGGGTAATAGCAATTCTCAGAAGGGCAATAGCAATTCCTAGAAGGGCAATAGTAATTCTTAAAAGGGCAATAGCAATCTTGAAAATTAGAGAAGACGATGAATAGTCTTCCATGTGCAGAGAGATAATCACAGTAACATGAGAACCAGGGAAGACGATGAACAGTAGTCTGCCTGCATATCCATAGCAGACATGACAACCGGTCACTGTTTCCTACTATTCCGACGTCCCCTACCCCCCATATGGAATTATCACGGGTTTAGCCGGACATAGCTCTGATACCAATTACAGAGTTGGGGGAAGAATGGTGACGAAAAAGAAAATAAAAAGAAGAGATGCACAAATGGTTAATGCATGCAAAGAGCAATCCGACTAAAACACAAAATAAAATATACAAACTGTTATTATAAAACTATAAACAAAAAGGGAGATTACTTACAAAGGGGTCTCCACTTGCTTAAACAAAAAGAAAAACAAAGAAAAAAAAGAAAGCAACCTAATAGCTAAAGAAGTTGGTGGGAGGAGAGAGGTTGAGAGATTCTCTCGGTTGAGGTTTTTTCGGTTGGGAATTTTCGGTGCTTGGACATGTCCCAAGGTATCCATTATATACACGATTGGCGGACTTAAACATATTTGAAGTCCGATAGTGGAGGGACACGTGTGCTTGATTCATTTGTTGCAGTCGCTTCGTCCCGAAATAATAGTTGTATGACGTCAGGGCTTGCATCATACTGAAATTATTGTTGGATGACTGAGTAATTGATGTATGACGTCAGTGCTTGCATCATACTAGAATTATTGTTGGATGACGTAAGAGCTTGCGTCAAAGGGCACTTATTGAGGGCAGCTGGATGGATAATGCTGTGGCTGTATATTGGAGGACAGCTGGATAGCATTATACTGTCATGGATAGCTGGATGGATAATGCTATGGAGGACAGCTGGATAACACTGTATTGTCATTGCTGCTATCTGCAGGAAAACTATGGATTGGCCAAGACAAAGCTTATTTGCTTTTATCTTGTACCTTATGGATAATATTTTCCCAAAAGTCCCCTAATGATGGATCGAGGCTGTCTGGTTGCGACTCGCCAGCTAAGACATTGAAGGAATTATCATAAGAAGTCAAGGAATCTTCATCTGACTGTGCTGCTGCTGCTTGATCGAAGGTTTGAAGAAAATGGGCCTTCATGGAGATGAGACACTTGTGATTGATTTGAGCTTCAGTTAGTTCTGGATGCTGCTTTCTGATCATTTTTTTGAATATTTCAAATGGATTTGAGGCAAGAGAAGGAAAAGGAGCCTCAGATTGTGATAAGGATTTAGAATGCTGAGAAATAATGGAAGAAATTTCTGCCAATTTGGAATCTAGATCAGGAAAAATTTCCCACCAACGGACCCAATGAATACGAAGAAAAATAGGAATATGAGTATCAGAGGAAACTTGAATATTCCACATATAGATCCAAGGAATACCACATTCGGTAAAGAAATGAAAGGATACTTCATTTGGATGAATAGTTTTGGATTTGGATTTTGGATGAATCTCTTCATATCGATTATATAAAGAGAGAACTGAAGCCACCATATCAAGAACCAATTTGGATATCCTGCTTGAAGAATCGCAGGACAAGTTTTGATGAACCATGAGTGTTTTTGTTTGGGGTTCATATAAAAGAAAGCATTGGTGAAGGCTTGGATATAATCCCAGTAATTGAATAAATGGGCGGAACTCAGTTTTCTGGCTTTGTTTAGGTCAAAACCCCAAGATGAAGGTTTAAGGATTTTATGGATGATAGCCTTGCTGTAGGAAATTGGGCTATCTGGCCTTTGATTGTCCATATGGTGAGTAAAGGTAATGGACCCTATTGCGGTAAGGATGGCTTCAGCAATAATGCGGGTTTTGCCCTCAAGGGCAGGATAACCATGAATATCAAGGTACCTGTTCTTAATTTCCCATGGATTAGAGATCCATTGCATATCATCAGGTTCTAATATCATAATATTAGATATAATATCCTTTTGTATATAATTAGAGTCTTTTAATTCATTGGCGGCTGGGTTAGCCATTGTTTCTCTCGCCTTGTTTGCGGAATTAGTTATTGTGGTTTGAGATAATATTTCTTTCCCTTTTTGGGGACGAGAACGATTATTCTGGATTATTGTCCATAGCTGATAATCGTCTGCAACTTTTCTTGATTTTGGTACAGGGATATTGCCCCGTCTTGGATTTGATTGTTGTTCAGGGATATTGCCCTGAGTATCTTTGGATTGAGGTACAGGGATATTGCCCTGTCCGTATCTACCATTAAATCCTCCTGATGAGGATACTGCCATTAGGACTTTCCCTGCAAAAACTCACGAGTTAAAAAGTCAGGGAGAGAGTTTGTCTCTCCTTTAATATATTCAATTTGAAAATTAAAAGAAGATAATTCTGCTTGCCATCGGGCAAAGATTTGTTTTGAAACCAAATTTTTAACATCTATTTGCAAAACAGATTTTGCTGCACTACAGTCTATCCTGAGTAAAAATGTTCGATTCAGTAAATCATCCTGAAATTTATGAATGCTTTTGACAATGGATAAAACATCTTGTTTGATAGTGGAATAATTTATTTGGGCATCTTTTCAAACACCAGAAGTATATCTGATTAATTCTTCCTTTTGATTGGAAGGGTTTATCTGTTTGAGAATTCCTCCATAACCAATATTAGAGGCATCAGTTTCAACAATTTTAGGCCAATCAGGATGTGCCAGAGATAAACAAGGAATTTGTTTGACTATAGTTTTGATGTGTCTAACAGATTTTGTATGCTCATCAGTCTAAGGAGACGGATTCTTTTGTAGTCTTGATTGTAAGATTTTTATAGCATGAGCAAGATGATGAATAAAATTAGCAATATAATTGAGACTACCCAGAAATCTTTGTAGTTGAGTTTTGTCTAAAAGCTCATCTGGAAACTTTGAGGCAAATTCAATACTACGATCTATTGGGATAATGTGGCCTTGGTAAATGTTATGACCAAGAAACCTAACATTGGTTTGAAATAATTTGATTTTAGGGGCAGATATAACTAATCCATTTTTGTGGATGACATCTTTAAAGATTTTTAGATGTTTAAAATATTGTTCAATGGATTTAGAGAAGATGAGTATATCATCGATATAGACGATTGAAAAGTCTGTATATGGAGTAAATATATCATTCATAATATTTTGGAATTCAGATGGAGCATTTTTAAGACCAAAGGGCATAACATTCCATTCAAAATGTCCAAATGGGATAGTAAAAGCAGTTTTGTATCTATCAGTCTCCGCGACCTGAATTTATCAATACCCCGATTTGAGGTCAAATTTTGAAAAAATGGAGGCAGAATGAAGTCGATCCAATAGATCTTTTTTATTGGGAATAGGATACCTAATCCACTGAAGACAATCATTCAATGGTTTGTAATTGATAACCAAACGAGGAGTTTCTCGTTCCTTTCAACATTTTTATTGACATAAAAAGCTGTACAACTCCACGGGGAGTGACTAGGACGAATTAAATGTTTTTGTAATAGACTGGCAATTTCAGCTTTGCATAATTCCAAATAAGCAGGCTTCATCTGACTAGGCGAACTTTGGTTGGAATATGTTTTTCATTAAAATCAGGATTGTATGGAAGAGAAACAATATGTTTCTTACGAGTCCAAAATGCATTAGGTATGTCACTGCATATATCAATATGATAAGATTTCAAGAGTTGCTCAACCTTTAATTGGATTGGAGGAGATGCTAATTGTTTTTCTATAGAATTGATCACCTTTGTTTGAGGTGGAGTGACGAATGGAAACATAAGAGTATGGCCATTATATTGGGCGTAAATGCCGGAAGTATCAACCTTTATTAAGGGGAAAATAGAGGTCAGAAATGGAGTACCAAGAATAATAATTTGGTGTAAATCCTTGATAAGAATAAAATTTGATGAAATACATATTCCATTGTTGCAAATATTGACATAATTAAGTTTATATTTAATTTGCATTTTATGACCACTAGCATTATTAAGAATTTGAGTGGTTTTATCAAAATATTGAGTAGGAACTAATCCTTCCTGAATACAGTTAAGATCAGCACCACTATCAATAAGAGCTACAACATCTTTGATAGTATATTCTTGATTAATCACCATGGTGATTTGAGTGTACCAATGTTGAGTTGTAACTTGACTCAAAGCATGAACGAGATTAGGAGGAATCAAAGATTTCTTATGGGTCTTTAATTCTGATTTTATTAAATTGATCTCGTATTTTAGATCATTAATATTGGAAGATCTGATTAAAGAAATTTAATTAGAGTCAGAAGACTCTTGATTAGACTGTTGATTACAGTCTTGATTAGACTCTTGATTAGAGTCAAGAGATGATGAAGGACTGAATGTAGGATCAGTTTGGGAACCAAGGAGTTTTGGATCTTTATCATATAAGGGTTTTGGTTTTTTCTTCATTTTACATCTATTAGCATAATGACCATATTTGGTACATTTAAAACATTGAATATTTTCTTGAGACTTGATTTTGATTTCTTTGTCTTTTTGGACAAAGAGGAGTTAGTTGGATTGTGAGCTTGTTTTTGTTGTTTATAAAAACTTGGAGGATAGGGTTTCTTTTGAGGGGTTTCTGTCAGAGCATTTACTGACAGTGGAACTTGAACCGGCTTCTTTAGGGAACCTAATTGTTTTATTCTTTTATGTATTTCTTTAAGAAATTCTCTTTGATTATCAGTATTTTGGCATCTAGTTTTTGGCCTAATTATGGTTCTTCTTAAATCATCTACTTTATTGGGAGCACTTGATGTGGGGTTTAAAATTGGATGTTGCTCCTTTAAAATATTACAGATTAGGTGGTTAGAATTAGTTTGTTGACCATTATTTGGTGGATAGGATGTTGTAGTGGAGGAAATATTTCCACTTTGTATATTTGTGAGGAGATCTAGTCTCCTATCTTCTTCTTTATCTATTTCCATATATTGAGTTGTTTTAAACCATAGGACAAAAGGAATGATTTGATAGGATGATTCTACATATTGATAGAATTTATCCTTAAATTCATGTAGTTGGTGATTGGAAAATTTTTTAAAATACCAATCTCTAAAGGATTTATATTGATCTTGCTGGAATTCAGCATTGATTTCAGAACGATTGATTACAAAATTTTTTGGTTTTGTAATAAAATTTGGTTCTAATAATTGTTGAAGACCTCTTGGGGTGTTGTTTTTACTGAGAAGTTGCTCAGTAGGAGATTTATTGAAGATGTTAGTCCATGGGACTGGTTTATAATAGGAGTTTGAACTGAAAAAAGCCATTAAAAGGTTTATTTGATAATTATTAGTATATATGTCTATGTGTGTGTTGTTTTTTTTTTTTTTTTTTTTTTTTAAACAAAAAAGAAAAGAGATGTAAAAGAGGTTGGTGTAAATACCAATACAACTGTAATTCCATATGTGAATAGTGAACATGAATAGTGATACTAAAGTGAATAGTGACCCGATCTACTATTCATCTGCATAGTGACTACTATTCATCTTCTTCCCAAAATATCTCAATTTTACTAATCATATTTCTGTAAAAGGAATAATGCTCATCTTCTTACCTTGACTTTCAAAACTACTAGTTACCTTTCTAAATTTATCTCTAAAATCACTAGCTACATTACTTCCTATTTTCTCAAAAATAATAAATAGTTAGATCTGCCAAATTATTACCAAATAGTGTTTCCTCTATCTGCGTCAGTCAACGATTTGTGGGATTTACTTCGGCATCTCGCACTCACTGCATCTCGCCATATTACCCAACGCGACCTCTCACCGCGAGATGACACCCAGTAGTAACAAGCAGATCTTTCTATTTATTCTTCTAAGAATTTAGAAAATTCAATAATGTCGTAACGAGAGATTCCTTAAGATAGGCCCATAGTAATTTGGAAAATCAAGTAAGACTATGAATAGTATTCCATGTTCAGAGATACTCACAATATCCTGAGAACCAGGGAAGACGATGAACAGTAGTCCGCCTGCAGATCCATAGCAGACATGACAACCGGTCACTGTTTCCCACTATTCTGATGTCCCCTACCCCCCATATGGAATTACCACGGGTTTAGCCGGACATGGCTCTGATAACTATCTCCTCTTCTTTATTGGAAAGCTGCTCTCATCCCTTCTCTAGTTTTCCTTCCCCTTTCCACCATGAGCGATATCTCACTAAATGAAGGCCTTATCAAGCTTCTCTCTCCTCTCCTCCCCGGTCTCCCAAACGACATTGCGATTCTGTGTATAGCGAGAGTACCTCCACTCTCCCGCCCAAAACTCTCCCTCGTCTCCAAATCATGGCACTCCTTCCTCCGCTCACCTCTCTTCTTCACCGTCCGATCAAACCTCAACTGCACACACCAACTTATCTATATCAACGTTTTCACACCCCTAAACTCATTCAAATGGTTCGCACTTGATCCAAACTCCAAAACCCTCTCTCCACTCCCTCCGATTCCTTCCAAATCATCTAACGGATCAGCCTGCGTCATGCTAGGCCACAAGATCTTCGTCTTAGGGGGTTCTAACAATGGAATCCATCTTCACAAGTGTGGATCTTCAACACCCGACTCAATAAATGGGAGGCTGGACCTCCGATGACCGCAGCGAGAAAATTTTTCGCGGCCGGAGTTATACATGGTAAGATTTATGTGTTCAGTGGTTGGTTATCTCGCACGGTTAAATCTTGGGCCGATGTGCCAAGCCCACGATACCAAGATCAAAGGATATACAGTAGCGTTGTCCTTGAAGACAAGCTCTATGCTGTGGAAGATGATAGGGTGATTGTTTTTGATCCGGTTGGATTGCCATCACAGTGGAGTTTCGGTACTACGGTGCTCGAGTCCGGATGGACAGGGAAATCGACGGTGGTAGATGGGGTTTTGTTTAATTATGATCTTTATGGGAAGTTACAAGGGTATGATGAGAAGGAAAATAGGTGGAAGGAATTTATAGGGGTAGGTAAGGAATTGAAGGGCCCGCCATCGGGTTTGGCTGCTGTTGGTGGGAAGTTGTTTGCCGTTTGGAAAGGGAAGAGTAAGGAGGAGCGGGAGGTTGAGATCATGTGTGCCGAGGTCTGAGGTTTGTGAACAGGGTAGTGGAGAAATAAGGGGTTCCATTGTCTGGTCGGATGTTATAATGTCGGTTCCGAGCAGGTCTTTGATCTCACATTTCTTTGGGGTTGGAGTATGGAGAAGGGTATGTTGACATTTTATTATGATATAATACTGCATTTTGACATTTAATATATACTATAGTTTATTTTATATAATTGGTTGTTCTGTTGGACTTGCTATTGCCATTTCATATCAAAGAAAGAATTGATATGAAAGGTTTCAAACTTTTGAAATAGATCATTTCTTTAGTTATTTATTGTTTTGCTTGATTTATTTAAAGTTCCTTAATATAATTTACTTTCGTGTTTTTTGGGTGGACCTTGATAGCGATCTCAAGTCATGAAATCACGTTAATTTAATAATTGTGCCTACTTGGGCATAGTGCAGGCCGATATGTATCCGATATATCGGATACATTTCGGCCAAACCAGCCTATTTTAAAGTAATTTCTTCTTATTTTAAAAATATTAAATATAAAAAGCAATAATAAGATTTGCCCAAAGGGCATTTTTGGTATTACATCCGATTCACCCAAAGTGTGAAGAACTATATAACGAGGGGCTGATCTAATTTCCAAGTTCACCCATAAAAAAATGTAGAACCAGACTGAAAAAAGGAGTTAGTTTGTATTATATATATATATATATAATTTTTTTTTATTTTTTTAGGGGAGGGGTTGGTCAATGGTGAGATGTTTTGTAAGATCATATATTTTTGTTTTAACTGCCCTTCTCGCGGAGCCTTGGAGGACCTCCATATTTATTTTACTAAATTAAAATGAATTCGTAGATGGGATAGCAAATAAAGACATTTCGATGCCCCATTCAATTTTTTTTTAATTTGTTTTTTTTTAGTGTTAATTTCCTGGCATTGCAGTTTTTTAATCATTGCAATTTTAATTATAACAAAAACAACGGAGATAGAAGGATGTTCTTCTATAAGCAAGGATTTAAATACTTTTCAGCCAACTTCCTTTCCTTCGATGCACTCGTTCTACAGTTTAACTGGGAGTGGAAACATGACAATCTCTCACTACCATGTGTCTCATCGTGACAAGTTCTCAGATTGGCAACGTCATTGCTGCGAAATTTAGATCCGCATGGTTAGGTTGTGGCCGAGTTAAACAAAGAAAATTAATAAGGAGAAAGTGAACTCACAAATGAGTTTTAAAAAAAATATTCGTTAAAGACCCATGTGCATGTTATTTTAGGCAATATTTGTATCTAGGTTTAGTTTCATTTGTTATTAGGATTCTTTTAATAAATAATTAATTTTAGGATTGATTTCCTTATTTGAATGCAACCATTGAAAAAGTGGTCATAAGTCTACCAATATGTGTCGAAATGATGTGATTCTTGTCTTATTGGAAAGCTACTTCAATAAGCTTTCAAACAAGACCAATTTCACGTCAATCGGACATTGTTGGACCCTTCAAAAGTGGTCGCGTAATTAAAAAAATGGATTAATGATGAAATTAATTATGACCGTTAGATTAGAAAATTTTAGTGGTTGATTAGAAGTTTTATTTTAAGTAATATTTCTAGGATTGCTTTTTTTAATAAATACACATTGTAATCTCTTATGAGAATGATTATTGAAGAATGAATGAAAAAAAATTAAGTTACTTTTGTGCATCTTGTGAGAGAGTGAATTTTTAGCAGAAAACTTGCGACTTTTTGCCTTTGAGGAGTGATTCTTCAAAGTTATCGTAGGTGCGAATCCGAAGATCTTCTATCTTAATTCTTTTATTTTTATTTTTTTAATTGAAGATTGAGAACCCTAACCTGTATCGTGTGGGATTTATGATATGTTAGGGTTAGCGTGCTATTTGTCCCGCATTAAATTGGTATCAAAGCGGTTCAAACCCTCGGTAAGTGGATTGGCGAATCATGAGTAAAGATCAAGTTCTCGAAGCCCTTTCATGATTTAAACGATTACATGATTTCCATGAGAACGTTCGTGAAACGATGGAACATTCCGATTGTGCATCAAAAGATGGCGATGGTGGAAAAACTATGGTGCAAGGAGAAAGGTAAATCATACGATCAATATGGTTCCATATTCAAGCATATGGTGCTTCTTAACAACGTTTACTAGGAGTTGCTAAGGTTGCGTTGGATCGTGGTTGCATGGCATGAGAACATCATTGCAATATTTATTAAGGCTTTTATTCACGATTTATTCGAAGACGTATTATACGTGATTCAAGCTTTGAGATTGAAGGTTGCAAGTTTCATCCCCATATCTGTACCCATGAGAGAACCTTTACAGATTAAAGTGTCTCTACCCGCACCCGTGGTAGTACCTATTTTGGTGGAAGATACTGAACCTACGGTAACTCCAAGTGCTTACATGCCTATGGAAGAACTAATGGTGCTAGTTGCTCAAGCAGATCCAATTATTCGTATTAATCCTGTGCTTGAACAACATCCGGCTGAAGAGTCTACATCGGTTTGTGAGACCGTCGCAGATCCCGAAATCATTGAAAAACCCGAGATCGTTGAGACACAAGCATCCGTGATAGGCCCTACAGGAAATCTGAGGTTGTTGAAGCACAAATCTTCATACTAGGCCCTACCGAGCCCGAGATAGTTGGAAAATCCAAAGAGCAAGTATACTTGATGACGTCTATTGATGTCGATCAAAGTTCGAGATCGAACATTTTCAAAGTAGAGGGGATTGATGCGGAATTTAGATACGCATGGTTAGGTCGTGACCGAGTTAAATGAAAAATTTTAATATGGAGAAAGTGGGCCCACGAATGGGTTTTTTTAAAAAGGCCCGTTAAAGACTCATGTGCATATTATTTTAGGCAATATTTTTATTTAGGTTTAGTTTCATTTGTTATTAGGATTCTTTTAATAAATGATTTATTTTAGGATTAGTTTCCTTATTTGAATTATTTAGGGGTTAGGCGCGCGCACACACATACACACACACACACATATATATATATATATATATATATATATATATATATATATATATATATATATGATATATGACTGTTAATTTCACCACTTTCTGCGCAACCATCAGAAAAGTGGTCATAAGTCTACCAACATGTGTTGAAATTGTGCGATTCTTATCTTGTTGGAAAACTACTTCAATATGCTTTCAAACAAGACTAATTTCACGTCAATCGGACATTGTTTGACCCTTCAAAAGTGATCGCGTAATAAAAAAATGGTGAAATTAATTATGATCGTTAGATTAGAAAGTTTTAATGATTGATTAGGAGTTTTATTTTAAGTAGTATTTCTAGGGTTACTTTTTTATATAAATACACATTGTAATCTCTTATGAGAATCATTATTGAAGAATGAATAAAAAAATTAAATTGCTTTTGTGCATCTTGTGAAAGAATGAATCTTTCGTAGAAAACTTGTGAAGAGTTTTCGCCTTTGAGGAGTGATTCTTCAAAGTTATCGTTAGTACGACGCCGACAAGCCTCTTTGGAGTAAATATGAAGATATTCTATCTTATTCTTCTTTTATTTTTTTGTTTTAATTGAAGATTGAGAATCCTAACCCCTATCGTGCGGAATTTATGCTATTTTAGGAATAGTGTGCGATTTATCTCGCATTACAACGTCACTAGTTAAATAGGAGTCATGCTTATGGTTGCCTACTGGGATTTTTTTCTCCTATCTTGGTGGGTGTCCCTGTTTTAGGAGTCTTTTTTTTTGGTCTTTGGGTTTTCCTTTCTCTTTCCTTTTTTTGGCTTTGGTTTTTCTTGGTGTTTTTTAAGTTTTTTTTGTCCTTAGTGTTTTAGCATTTCGCTGCGGTCCATATATGTAGTTTTCCTCCATTCAGTAATATATTCTTGCTTACCGTTCTTAAAAAAAGGTTCAATTCCAGCCTACCAAAAAGAAAAAAAGGGTTTTTAAAAAATTGTAAGGTGATATAGGCTTTATCAGTGGCATTCCACTTCTACATAGATGACTGGCCTAGCCTATATGTATGAAATTGTAGCTATTCATTTGATTAGTCAACTAATTAGCTTGATTTGGCTATTTTTACATTAATTTTGCTAAGAATATATATATCCCTACACTAGTTGGATCGATGTCCTTAATATATATATCCAAGAATTCTTACAAAATATCACAACTATATGGTGTTGACCACCCTATCGAAGTGAGGTATCACAAAAATTAGGTCTCCTTATAGCGCTTGTTTTTATATATCTACAGGAGGGAGCAGGCTAGCTCGACCGATGCGGAGCAATTAAAGGAAGAGTGACTCAAAAGGACTTGTTTAGTTTGTAAATAGATCAGAGCTGCATTAGGGGTAAGTCACTAGTTAATTGAACAAGCAATCTAGTCCTTACAGGTTATTGCAACATGAAAAGGTTGAATCATGTGAAAAGGTTTGACTATTATAGTTTCGGAGGACATGGAATCTGTGCAAATAGATTTACACAGCCTTTGATGACTCAAAGGCCTTAAGAGCCATGAAAGGAGCCTCTGGGTAATGTCGATATACGTCTTTTGCTCTTAAAAAATATATTCTGATGAGCGATATACGTCTTTTGCTCTTAAAAAATATATTCTGATGAGCTTTTTGTTAAAAGACTAATAACAGACTGTCACATGCTTCTTTGGGCTGATGACCATAAAATTGGAGGGTGGCATTATTCACCCCGGGTTTTCCTGTGAAGAACACATATTTGCACCATAAAAACCCGTTGACTTCCTTGAATAAGATGATGGATGTTATTTTTTGTACCAACCTTCCACACAATTGATATTGAAATCATGGTGCACTTATCAGACGGTTAGATCTTAATTGCATGTGACACACATCCCCAAAAGTGACTTGAGAACCCTTCTCATGGTACGCTCATGATCATGATAACTTTTAGGGATGCATGCTCCATGGAATCAGCATGTAGTCTGTTATTTGTGCCATGATCTCAAGATCTGTGGTGTGGAAGATTGAGACGAAAAATGATCTCCATCGTCTAGTTCAAGGATATCAACAGTTTTTTATGGTGGAAAATTGTGTGTTCTCCACAGGAGAAACGGGTGTGAATAATGCCACCCAAAATTCAAATGGTGTAAATATGGCTTATATTAGAGCCTACATTTTGGTATGGGATTCAGTTACCTCGCACATCGTAAATTTGTCAAACTTATGACATAGCCCTTTATCTTTCAAAACAGTCGAGTCCTCACAGTTCTATCACTTTATTTGACATCTGTCAATTTTAGCTTTTGACAGAATTGGTGGGTAAAAAGGTCTTCATAATCTTATAATCTAACGACCTATTTGACATCCCACTGATCCATGTGTTTTGAGGGCCATATTTTTATATTAAGAGGTAAAAAAAAAGAATCATGCGTTGAACCCATGACCTCAACGCTACGTGCCCGAGGGCATCAACTCCCGAGTAAAATGGTATTTTTACAATCCCCTGCTTACCTATCTAAAATCCCATGCTCTACCTATTAAACCTTTTTTAAATTTTTGTACAATTTTTTTAAGTAAATATATTTTTCAATTTTAATATATATTTAATTTTTGTATATATATATATATTTTCAATTTCCCGTACTTTCTGTCAATTGTTGCCAAAATTTAAATTCTCTCCCCTCATTTTTGTTAAGGATAAATGGTTTTAGACTAGGTTGCCAAAATTTAAATTTTCTCCCTCTATTTTGGAAAGTATGGGGGAGGAATACCCCTGCCGTTAATTGTCTCTGGCTCCCCGCTTGTGCCCAAAAACGCTTTTTTCGTCCCAGGTCAAAGCAATGACTTGAGTGAGTAAGGAAGTAGGACCTTTTGACCCCGGCTGAGTTATTACTGACCCTTCTCTGTCTCTCCCCCGCGCTGTGAATGAAGTGAGTAATTCGCTGGTGCTTGCCCCTCAGTAAGTAGTTCGGATGGCTGGATACATGCTACGCTCTGCCACGCTTGCCTGACCGCGAGAATCGCTTATGTGCACTTTCCCTAGGATTTACAACCTTGCAAGTAACGGAATAAGAGAATATTAGAGATGAAATTGGGGGCTTGCAATGCGACGATAAGCCTTGTGTTTGATGACCTCCTGAGTTGGTTCCTGATCTCATTAGACCGCCCTAGGGAGGACTTGGGGGTGGGGTGCTTTTGTTTCTTATATTTGTTGTTTTGTACAGTTTCCTTTGTATTTTTTTCACTTTTCCTTTTGTGTTTTTGCTAAGCTCCTCACTCGGTTCCATTTGTCTGCTGTAATTTTTGTAATTTCTAATCAAATGATAGTGCTCTTACCGAAAATAAAAAGATGATTTTTACCAACATTTTAGGATCTATTTGGACCTTGTGAGCCTTTTGCATTATGATTTGTTCACATTGTAAGACTTATTCAGATTGTATTCTCATTATTAGGTGTTTGCGTTTGGTTGCTTATGTGTATTATGCTAACAAAACTGCAATCTCATCTCGTTTTTTGTGTATATTATAATTAGGGTGTCATTGGGTTGCGACAAGTCAGACTAATAAAGGAGGCAGTTTTAATAGGTCCTAAAAATCAGCTGAAACCTAGCCCGATTCTAATTAGACTAGACCGAGCTTGGGCCCTACCCTATTTCTACTCCCTAAACCCGACCGGATTCTAATTGGAGCATGGTAGGTCCTCGCCAATTAATAATCGACTAGTAATTGACCCAACCGGATTCAATTACTAGTCGGGCCAGAACTTGACCCGATCTAATTGGGCATGGTAGGTCCTCGCTTTTAAATCCAGCCTACCGTGGGGACTGGGACTGGGTCTGAATCCGAATCGATTATTAATTGGCTGAGGTTTGACCATTACTAATTGAGTACCTTTAATTTCACTCACTAAATCTTTGAGTTCGCTCACACTGAAGCCCATTAACTGATTTGAACTTGGCGATGTAGATCGTTCCGCATCATTGTTCATTTCTATCTTTCGCATAATGAATCTTGAGATCATGAATGTGCCATCATATAATGTGTTTCTGATTTCATGTGGTACACATCCCAAAAAGTGACCTTATTTGGAATGGATATCATGTAAAATCAAAAACCGTCAGTGGATGGAATGAGCATGATCTCAAGATGCGTCATGTGAAAGATAGGAGTGAAAAACGATTTGAATAGTCGGATTCAAAGCAGTCAATGGGTTTCAACGTGGGTGAACTCAAAGATTCCGTGGGTGGATTTAAAGGTGCTCTTACTATTTAGACAGCATATGATTTTGGCCCAAACCAAATCCAAATTGGGCAACCTTACGTCCAATCTTCTCATAGGGATGATTTTTCACTCCAAGTTGGATCACTTGGAGTGATCATACATCTGTGCACGTGTCAAGAATCTAAGTTGCCATCTGTGCGGTGTTGGCATTGCGCATCGGATTCAGGGGCCTTGAAAATCTAGGTGCAACGAGCTAATTCACAGTTCAATTGGGTCTAATCTAATTTTACAAGTGAAATTAATGCTAACTATTTTGTTTTAAAACAAGATTTCACAAGCATAGAGAAGGAATTTGAACTTATGGCCTTAGACCTTATGGTTTTTGAATTTTATAACTAATCAAATGATTATTTTATTTGCACGTTTTGATAAAAATTGTAAATTTATATTATAAAATGAATAAATACTTTCAATACTCATCCTACGCCTAGCGAATTGAGAATTGCGAATCTGAATACAAACCGAGCGAAACAATGAACTGAGAAACTTGGAGTTAACAAACAGCACAATAAAATTTTGGATGGGATTTTGCTGGGGGAAGAATTGACTTATTTGCTGTCATCTAAAAAGAAGAATTGGTATCTAAAGTTGTAAATTTTGGATCACTGACCAGGAATTACACAAATTGGCCGATACGATCCATCCGATTTGGTAAACTTTTTAAATGATGGCCTTTAAGAAATAAGGACAGCAATTGATACAATTCTTCTTTTTAAATGACAGCAAATAAGTCAATTCTTCCCCCAGCAAAATCCCATGCATGGATTGGATGGTTTCAATTCTCTCAAAAATACATGTAATTTCTTTGCCTCCTATCGTTAGATATAGGACCCATCACTTCAATGGTGGCTTCTATCACATGACCCAACTATACACTTCTTGAAAAATGGATGTCCTTTTAAGAGATTTTTTTAACATATCAATTTTTCCATTTTTTGAATATAGAGCGAATTTTTGTAAATCTGTAGCTAATTTATAAACGGGTTGAGCTGGGCTTGGGTTCAGGCTTAGAACATAAGCCAAAGATGAGCTCAGGCCGGGCTGAGGTTTACCCTAGCCATCGTCAAACCTGGCCCATTCCCAACTTTGACTTTACTTGAATATACTTTGACCCTGCTTAAATCTTTGACCACTTGGCCAACTTAATCTTGTGTTTGTGTTGAAAAGTTTTGCTTTTGAGCTTAGAATAATTGTTTACCATCTTGGTCTTTTGATGAGGGAATCAAGAGCTCTAGGGCAACGCGGGAATGCCAGCACCCAGCCCACTTCCCCCTAAGCAGGTTTTCCATGCTCTAGGAAAGCTGACGTTTTGAGCCCTTTTTAGCTCTGCACCAGCTCCCTGCTTGATTAGTGAAACACGCTCCGAGCCACGCCAGTACCTGAGTGACCGAGATGATTTGGGCTGTCAGATTCATACTATTCATTTGAGATGTTACGGTCAAAGATATATCCTACTAATGGGATGGTCTAAATCAATTGGAAGAGCACACAACTCATTTCCAAAACTAAAGTATTACTAGCATGTTCAATCTAAAGGTGAATGGTGCCAAAGATTATATCGAAAAAACATCTCTATCGTGTCACCCATCTTTAAAATGATCAGTTTCCATGTAACAATCCAAAATCAATTTCAGCCATACATTTTAGCGGAGTTTTATTGGTTTGAATCACAAGATGGAGATGTATTTTTCGATTCAATCTTCAATCCAAAATCAATTTTAGCCATTCATTTTAGCAGCGTTTGATTGGCTTGAATCACAAGATGGAGATGTATGAACGAGATGTATGAAAAGCGTTTGATTAGCCATTCATTTTAGTTCACATCAAGTCCTTCCCATCACATGGTACACTCAGATGAAAAGCAATGCCATATGACCTGTTCACAAACTAGATTGGAAACGGATCACTTACCCTATACCAGCCATGTTAGCCACCTGAAAGATCTAGCACAAACAAAACACCAATAAATGAAAGATCTAGCAGATACAAAACGCCAACATATGCTCAGAAGAGAAACCTTAGTTTCTCAACAGATAAATAGAAATGATTGCAACTTAAATTCATATACATATTCTTAAGCGCACAAATCACAAATAAGAGTAAATTAACTAACTCACAATTTCGATGCAGTGAAGGCTTCACTGCATCTAATACCAGCTGTGTTTTTCGAGTGACACTAGGCCATTTCTGCTCCGGCTTCAACCCCGATTCTTGTATACTTGCCACCAACCTTGCAAATTCATTAACCATAAGAGCGTCCTGAGCCAAATCCGTCGTAACTATATGCTCGCTGGGCAACGGCATCCAACCCGTCACGAGCTCCGTGAATGATGATTCAGAGGCAAAAGTAAAACATGCAGTGTTTTTTTCAAAAGGAAGAACAAAATCGTGGAGATGAAGGGTCCCCTTTGTTCCTAGGACAGAAAGATCCATGGTCACATTCCGTCTTCCCATACTAAAGAAGCCCTGCAAGATAGAATCACCCCTATTTCATTTAAGACGACGCCGGGGAGTGCAATCACTGTTTTAGGCAATTCGTAGTTTGCAGCCCAAAGGGTTGACCGGATGCAATACCACCCAACATCACCGAGAGCACCAAGTGCATCGAGATCTGGCTTCACACGAATTGCCTAAAACAGGATCAGCAGCGAAACAGAAAGAACTGTGTACCTGCCACATCCACAAAAGTAACTAGTAACTGGCTGATTTGGTACCTTGTGGACTATTTTATTTTGATTACTGATGAGTTTAAATACCAATAGTTCCAGCAGCATCTAACGGTATATGAAGGATAATCGTGTGTTTTGGATGAAAGATCCGCGGTCTTATAAACTTAGGGTTAAGATGTTGGGCCTGAAGCTTGACAACACTGCAATCTTGATGTCGCAGAAGCTTCGCACTATCGCGATAAAGTTATCATGAGCAACCTCTTTAATGGCAGACCACTTGTCCTTACACCCCCCCTCAAAAAAATGGTGTTGTAGAAAGAAAGAATTGTCATCTCCTTGAGGTTACCCGTGCCTTACTGATAGGTATGCATGCCTTTTTAGGTTGATGTCGTTCTCATGGCCTCTTATTTGATTTACTCCTATGCCAACTCCTATCTTTAATGAGCACTCCCCATGCTAGTGCTTTCTCCTTCCACTCCTTTATTTTTAGTTGCCTTTGAGAGTTTGAGTGCGTGCTTTGTCCACATTCATGGTTCACATTGTGACAAATTGGATACTAGAGCTATTCAATGTATTTTTCTTGGTTATACTCCATCCCAAAACGGTATGTGTTATGACCCTTCTATTGAGGAAATGTTCGTGTCCATGGATGTCACCTTTCTTTAGCACATTCCCTTTTATTCCTCTACAAATCAGAGTGCTCTCTTCGGCATGGCAATTATGATGGAAACGCAAGCAAAAAGGAAGAAAGCTCTCTACTCCTTCCTCTACAAATTAAAGTTGTCCCCTATTGGAAAGATCGTCCATCAAGAAAACCAAAGAGATAAGATTTGGTTAAACCTACCAAAGTGGATGACAAAGTTTACGCTCACAATAAGATGATCTTGATTTACTTATTTCAGTGCACCAAGGGGGTCCAGATCATGCACCTCTCATCCCATTAGTAAATTTGTGTCTTATCATGCTCTTTCATCTTCATGTCGTTCATTTATTTCGTCTATGTTTTCCATTAAAACTATATCTAATGGGTTTGAAGGCTCTAAAATGTAACAATACTTGGGAGATGATAGTCCAACTTGAGGGAAAGGTGGTTGGATGTATGGAATTAAGTACAAGCCTGATGGATCAGTGCAGAGGTATAAAGATCGACTAGTTGCCATGGGGTACAGTCATACAAAATTTCTCACAAGGAGACTTTTATTTATGTTGCCAAGTTGAATTCGATTCGATTATGGCCTCTGAATCAGTTAGATATTAAAAATGTCTTCCAGCATTGGTAGAAATCTGTTTTCCTCCCGGGTTTCTATTAAGGAGGAGAAAATTCGAGTGTGCAAACTCAAGAAAACCATATATGCATTGAAGCAATCTCCACGTGTGTAGTTTGAAAAGTTCGGTGATGTCGTGATGGAGATTGGGTATAAGAGAGGTTATCATGATCACACATTATTTGGTAATAAAGGGATAACAAATCTCATTATATATGTGGACGATATGTTATCACTGGTGATGATGTTGAGGTGAGTGTTGCCTTGACATATTAAGTAGAGTATTTTATATAAAAGAGTTGGGAATATGTTTAAGTAGTCAAGGAAAGGAACTTTCACATCTCATAGAAAGTATTCTATTGGATCTCCTCAAGCAGAGTGGTGTGTTGAGAGCTAGAGCAGATGAATCTCCCATGAAACTGAATCATGGAATGGATGCTAAAGAGAGGACACCTCTTGAAGGTATAGGTCTTTATTAGAGGTTTGTTGGAGAACTTATACATCTCATGTCACTCGGTCAAACATTTTATGTCCAGTGAGTGTTGTTCGTCAGTATATGCATTCTCCCTTCAAAGAACACTTGAATGGGGTTTACAGGATCCTTAGGGTTTTTGAAGTTTAGTCCTAGCAAAGGCATATTATATAGTGGCCATGAGCATTGTGATATTGAGGTATACACTAATGCAGACTAGGCTGGATCATAAAGGCACCCTAGATGATGTACCAGGGTGCCTTTGTGCAAGGAAGGCAACTGATTGATTTGGCACCCTGGATGATCTACCAGGGTGCCTTTGTGCAAGGAAGGCAACTGATTGATATGGCGGCTTTGGCCCATGAGGTCGTGCACTCTGCTCACAGGAACCGAGATCCAACGGTACTTTGGAAAGTGGACATGGAAAAGGCGTATGATCGCGTTAATGGGGTTTAGGGGTAGATGGATGAAATGGATGCGGGCTTGCTATTCGTCTTCGTGGTTATCGTTAACGGCACGCCGACAAGGTATTTTCGGAGCTCTAGGGGGGTGAGGCAGGGGGGCCCCCTCTCTCCCTTCCGGCATTCAAGTGGATCGGTTTGGACGCCACATCACCCATCTTTCGTATGCGGATGATAACATCCTCCTTTACAAGGCGAATGGTGTAGAGCTTCGGAGATTAGCGGATGTTCTGGCCATCTACGAGGGTGTTTTAGGGCAGCAAGTTAATTTGCAGAAATCAACCATGTATCGGTGTTGATGAGCAGCGTCTGATCCAACTGGCTGAGATGATTGATGGGGTCATTGCTCAGCTCCCCATAACCTATTTGGGCCTCCCCCTTGGTCTTGGGCAGCCTACCGCTAGGGCTTGGGACCCCATCGTCAAAAGATTTCAATGGCAGTTGGCTTCTAGGGAGGGAAACCTTCTAGCCTCCCCATTTTTTTCTTATCTATGTTCAAATGTCCCATGGTGGTTGTGCATCAGCTTGAGCAAATTCAAAGAGATTTTCTTTGGGAGGGATCGAGAGGCGACAAAAAGTACCACCTAGTTAGATGGGATATTTGTCAACTTCCCATGACATGCGGGGGTTTGGGCATCCGTAGCTTACATTGGGTCAACATTGCCTTATTGGGGAAATGGTTTTGGCTCGCCGGTTCGGATAGGGAAAGAGACAATTTGTGGGTGTCAGTGTTGGTAGAGAAGTACGAGGCTTTAGAAGGCAATTGGGGGATCAACGTCGGCATAAACAACTCCGCCTCGGGTTGGTGGAGGGCCATTTGCAGGACTTGGCCTTGTTTCTCTCGGTGGATGCGTCTCATCTGGTTTTGGGAGGATTCTTGGGCCGAGATCAGACCAGTTAAAGAATCATTTCTTGAAATCTTCAACAGTACGATGGACCCTCGTGGTATGGTGGCGTCCTCTTTTGTGGATGTCGTTGAGGGGGCGTTCTCTTTTGTGGATGGCGTTGAGGGGGCGTCCTCTTTTGTGGATGGCGTTGAGGGGGCTGCTTGGAACCTCTTCACCAGAAGACTGCCTAGAGAAGAGGAGGTGGCCCTGTTCCAACAGTTACTGGTCGTGCTCTACGGGCTAAGAAGGAATCCCAGCGGTTCCGATGAGAGGATCTGGGTGCCCAACAAGAAAGGGGTCTTTAGTGTAAAGTTGTACTACCAAATTTTAACAAGCTGGCTTTTAGTCAGATGGGAATGGGCAGGCCTTTGGAAATCTCCGAGGGAGAATCACCAACGACCAGCTGCTTCGAAGGGGTAAAGCCCTACCAAACGTTTGGGGCATGTGCCTTTAGGCGGAGGAGTCCACGAACCATCTCTCCGGCCACCATTTTGCAAATGTTCGCAAATGTTGTTAGCCTGGTTTGGGGCAGCTGGGGCGTTTTGGAGAGATGGTTTTTGGAGTTTGTGGCTTTTAAAGGAACGACTGCATTTTCAGCCGAAAGCAGCGGCCAATTGGCATGATCTTGAAGGGTGTCAGAGATTTGATGTGCCATTGGGTGGTTCTGGACAAGGACGAAAATGAGGAGCCCCTTACTCATGGGACCCGGCCTCTGACCTCCTCCCGTCCTTTCAGCTGTTTTTTTTTTTTTCGCTTCTGCATTAGACCAAGACACGACATTTTATTTTTTACTTTTTTTGCTTCTTCACATCCACCATAGCCCTTCATGGTGGATGTGAAGGGCTATGTGAGGAATTCATCTTGGTTGATTTTGGAGTCAAAGTCAAGATGCCTATGAAGCTGTATGTGGATAATAATCAAACCGCCATTCATATTGCTTATAACCCTGTGTATCACAGATACAACCAAGCACATAGAGGTTGGCTGTCATTGTATAGCTTAGTCCAGCAATGGTAAACCCCATTTTGAAACCACTGAAATAGTACAACATTGACATCAAAGCCTAATGATCAAGTCTGTTCTCAACTCAAGCAATGCCAGATGGCACATGATCCCAAAACAGGTGTTGTTTTGGAATCACGTGTCACGTGGCATGTGATTTGGGGTAATTTCACATTCTATTATGTTAGCCCTAACAGGGTATATAAAGTCTTTTCGAGTGACTGCTCCTGTAACCTAGTTTGAAACTCTTGAAGAATAGTGAAACTCGACTAAATCTGTGGACGTAGGCCCTATTGCCGAACCACGTAAAATTATTGTGTTTTCTCTATGTGATTTGTTTGCGTTCTTGTTTATTTCGTTTTCTTTCTTAACACTTGGGCCGCTCCGCTCCACTCATAGCCAATTGGTTTTGAGATGGATGCCTAAATTTTTTATGGTATTAAAAAGCAGGCCTTCTCCACTCTACGTCACCCAATTCAATTGTCCATGTGATTTGGCTCAGTCCGGCCAACACGTGAAGTTTAATCCCATCAATTGTCCATGTGTTGTTTTGAGATGAATGCCAAAATTTATCTCTCCATCAGATCCTCAACTTCAAAGAAACGTGGCTGCGAGGGATTTTGCGTCTTCGGCATCCAAGTAAGAAACGCAATTTTTTTGCTAGCTCCTCCTCTTTTTCGTCCATCTCAGAAAGAGCATCATAAGATCACCCTTCCACTCATAACCAATTGGTTTTGAGATGAATGCCAAGATTTATCAATTAATAAAGACGTAGTGTGGAATGTCAGGATGCATAGAAATCTAATCTCTCCATCAGATCCTCAACTTCAAAGAAACGTGGCTGCGAGGGATTTTGCGTCTTCGGCATCCAAGTAAGAAACGCAATTTTCTTGTTAGCTCCTCCTCTTTTTCGTCTGTCTCAGAAAGAGCATCATAGTTTGGTTATATTAAATTTTTTGAGTGGAGCGTCGGGTGGTCCCCGTTTGGCATCCCATGGGTTTTTTCGAAATTGGAGGGAGTCAGAGGGGGGCGGCTATTGGAGTTTCATGGTTCTTGCGGTCATGTGGGCAATATGGTCGGCAAAATGGTCTGAGCGAAATAATCGAGTTTTTAACCGTATCCCTAAAACCTACGAATATGATATGAAGAGTGCGCGGGGTCTAGTTGGATCAGGTTTTCTGTGGATGGTTCTGGAGATAGAGAATTTGGGTCAGAATTGAATATGACGGGGACACCGACATCGTGAACATTGGATATGGACCGTTTCGTGTATACCAACGTCGAAAGAAGCAGAATGGAAATCAAAACTAGGCGAAAGAGGCAAAAGAAAAATCGATTGATCGAAATTAAAATTCAATCGATCGAAATGACAACGGCGATATTTCGATATTTTATGTATTTGAGAATTTCGATTGAACGAATTTTAATTTCGATCAAACGAAAATTTCGATTGAACAATATTTTATCGAAATTGTGATTGAAATTGCGATCGAAAATTTTGATCGAATGAAATTCAATTTCGATCGAACGATTTTCAATTTCGTTTAATCGAAATCGAGCCGAGTAGTCTTAGTCGTTTTAGAAGTCTAATTTTGAACTTTTGTGTTAAGGGTTTAATTGTCTTTTAATTAATATTCGTTTTAGGGTTTTCTTTTATTGTAAGACCTCCTATATAAGGTCCTTAAACAATATAATTAGAATTGATTATTGATTATGAATGAAAAGCTTTTGCTTGTGTGTGCTTGAGATGAGCCTCTACCTAATGGATCTAGCGCCTGGACTGAACCCTACCTGGAGTATACGTGATTCTCCCAAATAATATAACGAAAACCTGAGGTATTCGTTATATTTTTTGCAAGTTTTATTGTTTATTTAATTCCAATTTAATTTCAGCAAAGATTAATCATTGCATTCACGTAGTTTAGGGTACCGTCCTGCGTCAGAATAACCTCTCCAAATAGGTTTTTTGGCCTTGGCTCGGATAGTGAGTTCTTAGGTTTTTTATATTCTTTTTCCTATATCAAGTAAATTGTATTTACTGATAAAAAAAACTAAAAAGAATCCCACAGTCAAGTTAGTTTCAACAGCTGACACGTTGAAGAATATGGGAATGAAGTCGGAAAACAACTCGGGGAACAAAGAGGGATGAAAAATTATCGAGTAAATAAGATGGAGAAAAAAAGACAGCAACACACACCAACCAAAAGAAGAACCTAATTTGATCAAATGACCTATTGATCATCTGTCTACAGGTACAAAAATCATCACTAAAATGCCGAAATCAGGCTCAGCAATCAGTTCTTTTAAACCAAAAAAGGAGGAACAGTGAGAAAATATCATAACAAGCTAAAACCCACATGGATGACAATTCCAGAAAATCCATGAGAAATGAATACTGTGTAGGGTACCAAAAAGGAGTTTATAACTTCCACAGCACAGCTCTGTATATTAAAAACTATCCTACTCGTAAGCACCCCAACTCATTTCAGACAACTGCGACATGTAATTGAAAATGCAATGTTTAACTTTTAAATTATTTTCTGAACAATAACCCAAGTGCCCATCACAAACACTTTATGGATACAGATTTTAGAGTTGGAATTGGAATCTGGATTGAAGTTTCCAGAAATGACAGGAAGCGAGGAAAGGAAAGGTGTAAGACCACGAGCATGGTTATATGTATGTATCGTCTGATATTCCAATATGCATGTATATTAAAAACTTATCTTACTTGTAAGCACCCTAACTCATTTCAGACAACTGCGACATGTAATTGAAAATGCTATGTTGTGAACAATAACCCAGTGGCCATCACAAATCCTGTACGGATACAGATTTTAGAGTTGGTATTGGAATCCGGATCGAAGTTTCCAGAAAGCGAGCGAAAGGTGTAAGACCACGAGCATGGTTATATGTATGTCTCGTCTGGTGACCCTCCAAAACCCACACGTATCAGACGAGCACAAGTGACAATAAAAAGTCAATTAATACTACCATAAGAGAGAGAGAGAGAGAAGCGATAAGCTTAAACATAAAACTTAGCTCTAAAAAACTTCTCAAGTTGGCCAATCAAGTTAATCGTAATCAATTCGGTCTCTTAAGGAATCCTAACATTAAATTAGAATCTCATCTTACCCAGTGGAGTTAGAAAAGGACCTTTTGTTTAAGCTCTGTGGATAACCATATTTAAAAACAATCTCCTAAAATAACCACTACTAGCCACAAACCAAAACCCAATTACTTAGCCAACATGTAAATTCAATCCACACAACATAAACAAACTATCAGACTCCTAATAACAACAAAAAAAAATAAAGGAAAAAGAAAAAAAACACCTCACGAACCGGCTTTGAATTTTCTCATGGTCAAGAGACTCAACGAATTTTTTCCCCTTTCATTGAACTTGTGCACTTTCCCAAATAGGCTAATGCATGAATTCCTAAAGACAGGAGTACCATATATTGGCCCTTAAAAACAGGCACAAGATACTAATTAGTCTTGATAATTAGTCTTCTTTGTGGGGCGATTTCAAGTTTTGTTGATCACTAGCCTTTCAGCTTAATCGAAGCTGGTTTTTGTATTTCTCGTCCTCTCTCTAATATTCTTGAATAGGTCATCTTTCTTCCTTTTATTCTCATCATTTTCTTCTGGTATACATTGTAAAACAATCAACAAGTTCATCTTTTTAGTATTCCCGTCTCTCTCTCAAACAGTATTGTGTAAAGGATTTTTACCAAAATCCTATGGAACAATTTTCGAAAAATTTCTCCATCAAGCTCAGGCGAGTCAACGAGTTAAATCGGCCAAGTTTCTCGACTCGTCAGGGCTCATAAAAATGTTTTCAAGGATTAGAAACCCTATCTTTTTAAAAATATTAAACTACCCATTTTATCATCCATCTTTTCCTCGTACATATTTTTATTTTTATAAGATATATATTTTTTTATAAGATATATATATTATGTAAAGGATTTTTACCAAAATCCTATGGAACAATTTTCGAAAAATTTCTCCATCAAGCTCAAGCATCTCTTGGCACATAACAATATGTTTAGGTAGAAATGATTTGCAGGATGTCTCATCTGTACAAACCCATATCATATTGTGTCACCCAGAAAATCAACGGATTACTTCTTTCTTCTTGCTTTGGATCCAAGTCCATACTATCGAGGAACAGATCCTATGAACAGTGGATTCAATCATAGTTCTAAAACTCGGCGAGTCAACGAGTTAAATCGGCCAAGTTACTCGACTCGTCAGGGCTCATAAAAATGTTTTCAAGGATTAGAAACCCTATCTTTTTAAAAATATTAAACTACCCATTTTATCATCCATCTTTTTCCTCGTACATATTTTTATTTTTATAAGATATATATATTTCAAAATATAAACTAAATTACCGAGTCAGGGCGACGAGTTTATCCGAATCTTCAGTTAACTCGACTCAACTGACATTCAAGTCGAGTTTTTGCGTTTTAACACCATGACTTCAGGTTGATCTACTTGTCTCACTAGTTCTCGGTTCATCAGTTATCAGTCCCTTGGGTGTTCATACCTCATCTAGTACTGCGGATGCAAGATCCAATCATTTTACAATAAAAATCACAATCCACTATCTTAGTTGCATAACCTGCTCTGATTTCAAATCATATAGGTAAGAACCTGGAGTCCACTGAGATCTACCCAACTCAAATAACTAGAGAATGGAGAGACGCAGAGCTAACAACTAACAACTAGTCCAAGCTTCTACTCAAAAGAGCAATCAAATTCAATAAATATAAGTATCTAAAACATCATAATTATAAATCTTAAATAGACTAAGGTAGGCTCTGTCGCTCAGTGGAAGTTAACAATATATATATATACCACAATATTGTAATCTTGAATAGACACCTAATTGACCAATCTAGTTTTCAAAAGAATCCTACCTTTTAATAAAAATCTTAATTAACCACTTACAGATCATATTAATAACCGCTTGAAAAACAGTTATTAATAACCACTTAACAATCCTGAAAAACAATCCTTAGGTACTAGCGAACATGTTCTAAGTAAAAGTTTGAAGCATCTTTCCGGAGACATGATTCTAAACCAGTTCGGACCATGGGTCAAAATTTCGTCCGATACCGATAGGTTTTGGACCCCGGTGGTACGATGCAATGCCTTTGTATTGTACCCCCTTAAAAACAATCAAAATCATTGAAATTATCGGACGACAATTTCAATGTATGCCTTTATATCGTACCCCCTTAAAAACAATAAAAAACATTGAAATTATCGAACGACAATTTCAATGTATCGTCCGATAACAATGTTTTTTTTTAACTATCAAATTATCGAACGATCCTGAAAAACAATCCTTAGGTACTAGCGAACATGTTCTAAGTAAAAGTTTGAAGCATCTTTCCGGAGACATGATTCTAAACCAGTTCGGACCATGGGTCAAAATTTCGTCCGATACCGATAGGTTTTGGACCCTGGTGGTACGATGCAATGCCTTTGTATTGTACCCCCTTAAAAACAATCAAAATCATTGAAATTATCGGACGACAATTTCAATGTATGCCTTTATATCGTACCCCCTTAAAAACAATAAAAAACATTGAAATTATCGAACGACAATTTCAATGTATCGTCCGATAACAATGTTTTTTTTTAACTATCAAATTATCGAACGATACGACCAATTTATCGCCCATATGAAATTATCATCCGATAATTTCAAATTATTGGTATGGGGCCCATTTTACTTTTTAGCGTGATTTTAGACCCTTTTTAAGGGTTTTTGTCTCCCAAATTCCCAACCCTTCTTTCTCAACAGGTTCATTCTACACCTGAAAAAACAAATTTTGAGAGATTTATTAGGCACTGGAGACTCGAAGACGAGATCTTAAGTTCTTAACCACCGGAGACGAGATCATATCACATTTTCGCCGGATATTTAAGAGAAGGCATTATTTTTCATCATATAACTTACATTTTTATGGGTAGATTTACCAAATTTATAGATAGATCTATAAAAAAAAAATGGTAGATCTTAATTAATATATGCTAGATCTTCAAATATGAGTAAATCTATTTACTTTTTTATGTAAGTAAATTAGGTTTATTTATATTTTTTAAATATGAGTAGATCTATTTACATTTTTTGAATGGGTAGTAAATTATGCTACTAATTTATGTTACTAATTTTTTTAAAAACTAGTAACCTAATTACTAATTACTAATTTTTTAAAACTAAACTAATTTTTGTAATAATTAGGTTACTAATTAATAGTAATTGAGTAACATAATTAATAACCTAATTACTACTAAAATTAGTTTAGTTTTAAAAAATTAGTTGTAACCATTCAAAAAAGGTAAATAGATCTCTACCCATATTTTAAAAATGTAAATAAACCTAATTTACTAACACAAAAAAGTAAATATAGATCTACCCATATTTAAGATCTAGCATATATTAAGATCTATCATTTTTTTTATAGATCTACCCATAAAAATGCAAGTTATATGATGAAAAATAATACATTCTTTTAAATATCCGACGAAAATGTGAATATCATCTCATCTCCGCTGGTTAAGAACTTAAGATCTCGTCTCCGAGTCTCCGGTGGCTAATAAACTTTTCTCAAAAAAAATTTTGAAGGTTAGAATGAACTCGTTGGGAAAGAAGAAGGGTTGGGATCTACCCATATTTTAAAAATGTAAATAAACCTAATTTACTAATACAAAAAAGTAAATATAGATCTACCCATATTTTAAGATCTAGCATATATTAAGATCTATCATTTTTTTTATAGATGCAAGTTATATGATGAAAAATAATACATTCTCTTAAATATCCGACGAAAATATGAATATCATCTCATCTCCGCTGTTTAAGAACTTAAGATCTCGTCTCCGAGTCTCCGGTGGCTAATAAACTTTTCTCAAATTTTAGAATGAACTCGTTGGGAAAGAAGAAGGGTTGGGAATCTGGGAGACTATTCGGGAGACAAAAACCCCTAAAAAGGGGCTAAAATCACACTTAAAAAGTAATACCAATAATTTCAAATTATCAAAGGATAATTTCAAATTATCGGATGATACGGACGATAAATTGCCCGTATCGTCTGATAATTTGATAGTTTTAAAAAATATATATTGTTATCGGACGATACAGTGCTTGTATCGGCCGATAATTTGATTGTTTTTAAGGGGCATACGATATAAAGGTATTGTATCGTACCGCCGGGGTCCAAAACCAATAGGTATCGGTATCGGGCGAAATTTTGATCACCGTCGGGAATCACATGCAATTTAGCATGTGCTTCCCATGCCATTTGGCACGTGATTCCCAAACAACACCCGCTTCAGGATCAAATTTTATTTTGCAGGTTAGAATGAACTCGTTGGGAAAGAAGAAGGGTTGGGAATCTGAGAGACTATTCGGGGACTATTTGGGAGACAAAAACCCCTAAAAGGGGCTAAAATCACACTTAAAAAGTAATACCAATAATTTCAAATTATCAGATGATACGGATGATAAATTGCCCGTATCGTCTGATAATTTGATAGTTTTAAAAAATATATATTGTTATCGGACGATACAGTGCCTGTATCGGCCGATAATTTGATTGTTTTTTAGGGGGTACGATATAAAGGTATTGTATCGTACCGCTGGGGTCCAAAACCAAAACCAATAGGTATCGGTATCGGACGAAAATTTGATCGCCGCCGGGAATCACGTGCAATTTAGCATGTGCTTCCCATGCCATTTGGCACGTGATTCCCAAACAACACCCGCTTCAGGATCAAATTTTTTTTTGCAGGTTAGAATGAACTCGTTGGGAAAGAAGAAGGGCTGGGAATCTGGGAGACTATTTGGGAGACAAAAACCCCTAAAAATGGGCTAAAATCACACTTAAAAAGTAATACCAATAATTTGAAATTATCAAACGATAATTTCAAATTATCGGATGATACGGACGATAAATTGCCCGTATCGTCTGATAATTTGATAGTTTAAAAAAATATATATTGTTATCGGACGATACAGTGCCTGTATCGGCCGATAATTTGATTGTTTTTAAGGGGGTACGATATAAAGGTATTATATCGTACCGCCGGAGTCCAAAACCAATAGGTATCGGTATCGGACAAAATTTTGATCGCCGCCGGGAATCACATGCAATTTAGCATGTGCTTCCCATGCCAATTGGCACGTGATTCCCAAACAACACCCGCTTCAAGATCATGTGCCACTTGGCATGTGATCTATTAAAAAAAGTTCTTTTGTTGTTCAAAATTGTGGTCAAAGTTTGGATACTGCCCATACATCCTGGTGCATTGTATTTTTTTCCCTTTAACCACTGTTTGGATGGTGTATATGCATCGGATCATGTCCAAATTTTTTGGGTGGCCTCTGATCGTTCTAGGCAAGTTGCCGTTGAAATTGATCCCTCTGATGGATGCCATATGGCCTCCAACTGACTCTCACCCAGCCCCTTGGGGTGGGTTTGAACCCATAGTCCCGAGCATTTCTCTCTCTCTTTATATATATATATATATATATATATATATATATATATATATATATATATATATATATTATGAGGCCCGAGGATATGGGTTGGAATGCATGGTGGATCTGTGCATTCCAATTAGATTGGTTCATGTGGAAATTATCAAAGGGATCGGGAGAGGCAGAAACTTGTCCATACATGATCAGAGGTCACTCAAAAAAATTGGGTAAGATCGAATGTATATTCACCATCCAAAATGTGGTCAAAGGGGAGAAAATTCAATGCATCAAAATATATGGGGCGGTACCCCAAACTTTGACCATTGTTTTCACTACGAAAAAAACCATTTAAAAAAAAAATCTAGAAAATATGCTAGATGGCACATGATCTGAAAACGAGTCTTGTTTTGGGATCACTTGCCACGTGGAACGTGATCCGGGATTGGAATGCACGGATTCATCTATGCAATTTGATCGCCGCCGGGGTCCAAAACCAATACGTATCGGTATCGGACGAAATTTTGATCGCCGCCGAGGAATCACATGCAATTTGGCATGTGATTCCCATGCCATTTGGCACGTGATTCCCAAATAACACCTGCTTCAGGATCATGTGCCACGTGGCATGTGATCTATTAAAAAAAGTTCTTTTGTAGTTCAAAATTGTGGTCAAAGTTTGGATACTGCCCACACATCCTGGTGCATTGTACTTTTTCCCCTTTAACCACTGTTTGGATGGTGTATATGCATCAGATCATACCCAAATTTTTTGCGTGGCCTTTGATCGTTCTTAAGCAAGTTGTCGTTGAAATTGATCCCTCTGATGGATGCCATATGGCCTCCAACTGACTCTCACCCAACCCCTTGGGGTGGGTTTGAACCCATAGTCCCAAGCATTTCTCTCTCTCTCCTTATATATATATATATATATATATATATATATATATATATATATATATATATTATGAGGCCTGAGGATATGGGTTGGAATGCATGGTGGATCTGTGCATTCCAATTAGATTGGTTCATGTGGAAATTATCAAAGGGATCGAGAGAGGTAAAAACTTGTCCATACATGATCAGAGGTCACTCAAAAAAATTGAGTAAGATCGAATGCATATCCACCATCCAAAATCTGGTCAAAGGGGAGAAAATTCAACGCACCAAAATATATGGGGCGGTACCCCAAACTTTGGACATTGTTTTCACTACGAAAAAAACCATTTAAAAAAAAATTTCTAGAAAATATGTTAGATGGCACATGATCCGAAAACGAGTCTTGTTTTGGGATCACTTGCCACGTGGAACGTGATCCAGGATTGGAATGCATAGATTCATCCATGCATTCCAACCCATATGCCCTTTTCCCTATATATATATATATATATATTATAAATGATTATGTAATATTTTATTTAATTAGCTATCTGGTATATGGTATACCTATTCGTAAATTATTAAATATGTAAAGATGTTGACTATGAAAATGAGTTAGTATTAGGTAAGCGGCACAAGCGCCAGGTGACTTGGTATTCAGATAACATTTTGGGATGTGTGCCTTGCAGAATCAACATGTGTGCATCCAATAGGTGCGTCATGAACTAAAGTTCTTTGCTATAAAAGATTGAGAAGGAAAACAATCTCCATCATTTGATTCAAAGCAGTCAAATGTCATCTAAAATTAATGAATATCATGCGGATCAAACATACCATTAATTTTAGATGGTATTTAACTGCATTGAATCAGACGTTAGAGATCCTTTTTCACTCCAATATTTTACACAATTATATCATGGGCGTCAAATCATAGGGAACAAACGATGTTCTACATGACATACATCCCAAGTACCAAGAGTGTTTTGGTGCTCGCCTTCGATGCCTAACCCTAGCATTATGAGTTAGTATATGGTAAGCACAATTTTGGGGTTCGGTGTGACAGCTAGGTGACTTGTACTCGTGTAACTTTTCGAGATGTGTACCACGTAGGATCATCATATTTTACTATTTGATAGGTGAGTCATGATCTAAGATCTTTGGTGCAAAATATTGGGATAAAAAGATCTCCATCATCTCAATCAAAGTAGTCTAACGTCATCTAAACTTAACGAATACCATGTATCTCCAGCATACTTTAAATTTAGATGGCCTATGACTGTTTTGAATCAGATGACATAAACTGTCTTTGAAGCCCATCTTTCGTACCATAGATTTTAAGATCATGGCCGTCAAATCACACGGAAGACATGGTGAGTTTCCCGATGGCATGTCTCCCAAAAATTGAACCAAGAACCATAGCATCAGCACTCGGAATCCAGTACTTAATACGAAATCTTTTTAAATAAAGAATCCACTTTCAAACTCCTTGAGATTTTCTTTAGTTGAGTGGAATCAGTTGACCCACCCGGTTTTGAGGTTAGTTGAAACCTATGGCAAATACAAACAACTCCCGTCCCAATCTTCTAACCTTGAAATTGAATACGAGATTCAATTACAAAGTAGGAACTGTGCCAACACAATATATTCGGCTGGGAAAAAATAATAATAATAATCCATAGCAAGAAATAAAAGGGCAATATGCCTCCTTGCCTACTATCTAAGCCACACATGCTAAAGCGGGCACTAGACGACTAAGATAAAATACTAAAAGCTAATAGTAGGATGCCCAAAATTGCACAGAATCTTCCCTTGCCTGAAGGCTAAGTGGATCACCGACTATATTGTACTTCTGCGATGATTTTAATAGCGTATTAGTACAATTGGGGGCAAGTGTAACAGTACAATTGGGGAATGTAGCCTCCTTGGCATTACAAAAGCCTTTGGCTTAATTTTACAAATGATGTCTAACCCTCATGTCAGGAAACTATTGAGATTTTACAAATGATGTCTAACCCTCATGTTCAGAAACAATTGAGATAGACACAGGTCAAAACTCGATCCCCATTGGCCTCTCCCAACTGCCTAGCCTGCTAGACTAGGGTATCAATTAGGGTTTCAAACGGATGGGGTTGACCCCAACCCAACCTGAGACCCATCCCAATTGGACCCAAGACTCAACCGATTGAATGCGATTGGATTTAGGTCTGGGTTAGGTAAAGTTGGATCTAACCTGGCCTGACTTGCACCCTATTCAAATATGGTCAGTCTGGGTCTCCCAATTGAACCCAAACCCAACCGAATCCATACCTGATTTGATTATATATATATATATATATATATATATATATATATATATATATATATATATATATATGTATGTAGTTACCCAAAAAAACTCCTTTTACCCTATCATACTATAATTCTTATACGAATCAATACCAATACACTAATAGAGAATCTTTAGGTTGTTAAGATATTTACAAGGTTATGCATATGCGTAACCGAAGTTTAAAATTAGGATTTAAGTTTATCATTGTAAATGAAAGTCTATTTATAGACACACAAAGATTAATGAAATTACATTAAAAAATTTCACAATATAGCCTCTCGTGCAGCGTCTCTTCTCTCTCTAATGTTCTTCTTTACAGTATTTTGTTTTAATAAGAAAAGTAGAGAGAGAAGAGACGTTGCACTAGAGGCTACATTGTGAAAGATTTTAACATATTTTCATTAATCTTTGTGTGCCTATAAAATGGACTTTCATTTACAAGATAAACATAATTCCAAAGAATCCTTATCTTAACAAACTTATCTTACGATCTTAATCCTAATCTTAAACTTCGGTTACGCATATGCCTAACCTTCTAAATATCTTAACAAGCCTAAGGACACAAATTGTTTCATTTACTTGTTGAACGACAATTGGATAAAAAGGTTAAAGCTTTCCAATCGGATGGTGGTGGTGAATTCTTAAATAACGAATTCACAATTTTTTTGAATTGCCATGGTATCCAACATCAAATCTCTTGTCCTGCGACACCTGAACAAAATGGTGTAGCAGAGAAAAAACATTGTCACTTAGTCAAACTTGAACTTGCAATGGTGTATAAAGCTGCTACTCTTAGATAATATTGGGTTGAAGCTTTTTCAATATCCGTATGTCTGTCTGATAAATCAGCTTCCCTCTATAAAACTTAAAATGCAATGTCCTTATACCATATTGTTTAAGAAAAATTCTGACTATCACAGTTTGCGAGCTTTTGGATGTCAATGCTATCCATACCTAAGAAGTTATACCCACGATAAATTTGAGTCACGTTCCTTTCCATGGTGTTTTTATGGGTTATAGATGTCTATATGCTCCTACAGGTCGCATGTACATTTCAAGACATGTGGCTTTTCATGAACAATTGTTTCCTTATTTTAATCCTAACATGTTATTTGAAATCCAACATGAAAAAGGGCAATTGGTGACCTACAACGATTGGACCGAATCTTCTACCAATAAAACATCCTCAATCACTTCCCATTATATGCCAGATAACCACCGCCAGTTTACACCCAACCGAGAACAACCCTTACCATCCATTACTCCTATTCACCAACCAAATGACATGGCCTCTTCTCCCATAATTGAAACTCCCTCATCCTCTGTGTTGCCCTCACCCTCATTCTCCTCTTCACCTGATACAGTGCCAACCATTTCACCGATAGCCGAGACTCATGATGAGCCCGTCTCCTCTACCCCACCACAACCCTCCCAACCTTCATCCTCTTCCCGAACCCACAACATGATTACCCATGCTTTGGATGGCATCGGCAAACCCAACCCCAAATATGCTATGGTCCTTGATCTCTACGGTCCATCCCACCTGAACCTAAATCTACTCGAATGGCTCTTAAACACAATGGTTGGAGAGCTGCCATGCAAGAAGAAATTCATGCTTTAGCGACTAATAATATTTGGGCTCTTGTGCCCAGAGATACATCAATGAACATTCTCGGCTGCTGATGGATATATACGACTAAATTCAAATCTGATGGGAGTTTAGAACGACTTAAGGCTCGTCTCGTGGCTCAACCAACTAGGAGTGGATTTCTCTGAGGCCTTTAACCCGGTTATCAAACCTGGAAGCATCCAGGCCGTTCTAATTGTCGCCACGGTTAAAGGGTGGTCAATTCGACAACTTGCTGTCAAAAATGCATTTCGCCATGGCTATCTTTCTGAAACTATTTTTATGGAGCAACCACCCGGATTTGTAGATGGGCGGCATCCCATGCATGTATGCAAGCTCAATCGTGCGTTGTATGGCTTGAAACAGGCGCCTCGTGCCTCGTTCGATCGATTCAGCAGTTTTTTATTAGCCCATGATTTTTCTACAGTATTGCTGATTCATCCCTATTTGTGTGCAACAGCTCTACGAGAATCATCATTTTGTTACTCTATGCTAATAACATTATCATCACTGGTGACAACGATACTAAACTTGACGCCTTTATTTCTGATCTAAGTGGTGCCATTGCCATGAAAGACCATTCCTCTAATGGTCTATTTCTCAATCAAGGAAAGTATGCTCGGGATCTTCTACGCTGGGCCGAAATGCACGACTGTAAGAGTATTTCCACTCCCATGGCTGTCCAATCTAAGGAACCTTATGGGACATTAGACCCCTATTCTGATCCTACTCACTATCGTAGCTTGGTTGGAGCACTACAATATATAACCATGACAAGACCCAACTTGTCCTTAGTCAATACCATGTGCCAATTTATGGCCTCACCTACAAATAAGCATTTTCAATGGAGCAAAGCCGCGACGAAGGCCTTTATCTAGATAAAAGAGAAAATGACCAGTGCACCCGTTATGCACCTACCGGACTTTTCTAAGGTCTTTGAGGTATCAAGCCTAGGTATAGGTGGATCTTTGAGGCCATAGTGTTTCACCCTGTGACCTATTTTAGTGAGAAACACAATGAGGCAAAGCAAAATACTCCACCTATGATAAGGAATTCTATGTAGTCGTCTGATTCCTATGGTATTGGAAACACTACCTATGACCGCATGATTTGGTCTTGTTCTTTGACCACGAGGCCTTGTGCTTCCTCTTCTCAAAAGAAGCTAAACCCGAGGCACGCGACTGGGTCGAATACCTCCAAGGGTTTACATTTGTGTTGAAACACAATGTTGGCGTTAAGAACAAAGCTGCGGATGCGCTTAGTCGTCGAGTGGCGACCTTGCAATTCATTAGATTTGAGCGGTTGAGGGAGGAGTATCCCGAGTGCACCCGTTATGCACCTACCGGACTTTTCTAAGGTCTTTGAGGTATCGAGCCTAGGTATAGGTGGATCTTTGAGGCCATAGTGTTTCACCCTGTGACCTATTTTAGTGAGAAACACAATGAGGCAAAGCAAAATACTCCACCTATGATAAGGAATTCTATGTAGTCGTCTGATTCCTATGGTATTGGAAACACTACCTATGACCGCATGACTTGGTCTTGTTCTTTGACCACGAGGCCTTGTGCTTCCTCTTCTCAAAAGAAGCTAAACCCGAGGCACGCGACTAGGTCGAATACCTCCAAGGGTTTACATTTGTGTTGAAACACAATGTCGGCGTTAAGAACAAAGCTACGGATGCGCTTAGTCGTCGAGTGGCGACCTTGCAATTCATTAGATTTGAGCGGTTGAGGGAGGAGTATCCCGAGTGCCCCTATTCTGATCCTACTCACTATCGTAGGTTGGTTGGAGCACTACAATATATAACCATGACAAGACCCAACTTGTCCTTCTTAGTCAATACCATGTGCCAATTTATGGCCTCACCTACAAATAAGCATTTTCAATGGAGCAAAGCTGCGACGAAAGCCTTTATCAAGATAAAAGAGAAAATGACCAATGCACCTGTCATGCGCCTACCGGACTTTTCTAAGGTCTTTGAGGCATCGAGCCTAGGTATAGGTGGATCTTTGAGGCCACAGGGTGAACTGTGGCCTATTTTAGTGAGAAACACAATGAGGTAAAGCAAAATACTCCACCTATGACAAGGAATTCTATGTAGTCGTCTGATTCCTATGGTATTGGAAACACTACCTACGACCGACCTACGACCGCATGACTTGGTCTTGTTCTTCGACCACGAGGCCTTGTGCTTCCTCTTCTCAAAAGAAGCTAAACCCAAGGCACGCGACCGGGTCGAATACCTCCAAGGATTTACATTTGTGTTGAAACACAATGCCGGCGTTGAGAACAGAGCTGCGGATGCGCTTAGTCGTCGAGTGGCGACCTTGCAATCCATTAGATTTGAGCGGCTGAGGGAGGAGTATCCCGAGTGCCGCGATTTCGGGAAAGATTACAACATCCTCCTTAATGACCCAGCAAGCACCAACCCCACCTATACCTTGCAAGATGGATATTTGTTCATGGGCAATCGCCTATGCATCCCTCACATTTCGTTGTGTGACTTCCTCATTTGGGAATTGCGTGTCGGGGGATTGCCGATTCCTACGGTATTGGAAACACTACCTACGACCGCATGAATTTGCCGGCCATTTCGAGCGCAACAAGACCACTGCACTCGTCGAAGGTAGACTCTTTTGGCCTGGTCTCATGCGAGATGTCGCCCGGGTTGTACGACAATGTCGCACATGTCAAGTCTCCAAGCAGAAAAGACAATATACTGGCTTGTACACTCCTCCCTTGCCAGCGCCACACACACCTTGGTAAGACGTCTTAATGGACTTCGTGTTGGGTCTTCCCAAGACTTTGCGAAAGCACGACTCCATCTTTATTGTGGTGGACCGTTTTTCCAAGATGGTCCACTTCATACTGTGTAACAAAACCTCCATATCGCAAAATTATTTTTCGGGGAGGTAGTACGTCTCCATGGGTTATCCAAAACTATTGTCGGATATGGACGCCAAATTCACTAGTTACTTATGGAAAACCCTATGGCACATGATGGGTACAATGCTCCAATTCTCGTTGGCATATCACCCTCAAACTGATGGTCAAAGTGAGGTTACCAATAGGAGTTTAGGCAATCTCTTTCGATGTCTTGTCGGTGTTACTTATGGAAAACCCTATGGCACATGATGCGTACAATGCTCCAATTCTCGTCAGCATATCACCCTCAAACTGATGGTCAAACTGAGGCTACCAATAGGAGTTTAGGCAATCTCTTTCGATGTCTTGTCAGTGATCACATTAGGACTTGAAACTTCATTCTACCTCTAGTCGAGTTTGCATATAATAATTCCATCAATAGGTCTACAGGTAAGAGCCCATTTGAGGTGGTACATGGTCACAAACCAAGAACACCCTTAGATTTGATCCCCATGTCAACATCACACTACACATCCGAGTCTGCGGATACAATTGCACAACACAATCATAATTTGCATGTCAAAATTAGACGTAAAATTAATTCGAACAATGATAATTACAAATTTTCGGTAGATTTCCACAAGCGTTTCAAGGAATTCCAAATCGATGAGCATGTGATGGTCACCGATTTGGAAGCTTCAAGCCAACGGTGTCGAACCTTTCAGGATTGTGGCAAGGAGTGGTCCGAATGCACATGTTCTTGAGTTTCCTCAAGATATGGGGGTTAGTTCAATGTTCAACGTGGAAGACCCCGCAACCCCACCCCCCCTTGCAATTCTTTTCAAACGTCATCTACTCAAGGGCCGAACCAAACCCCGCAACCTATACCACCTCCGCCTCCAACGGAGACGATGTCTGCCGCCTAGACCCCAACATGCTCGACCGATATCATGACCGCTCTTCATCAATAATGAAGCCTTTTCGGTCTGAGAGAATTGACGGGGATGCCACCAACAAGAACCTAAGTTTCAGGCCGTACAAGGAGTACCGACAGAAGAAGCGACGAAAGGGTCAGGGAGCGTCAAGATTCGTCGAAGAAAGGCCCTAGGGTCGCTTAAGCGAACCACTTTCTCGCTCAAGCGAGGCGCTTCAGAAATTCAACCATAACTTTATGGTTTTGGTCGCTCGAGTGCGGAGGTGCCTGAAACCAAGGCCAAAACTTTCGGATTTTGGTCACTCGAGCGAGTCATGGTTATCACTCGAGAGAGCCTCTGCCTAGGCTCGCTCGAGCAAACCACATTCTCGCTCAAGCGAGGCGCTTCAGAAATTCGACCATAACTTTATGGTTTTGGTCGCTCGAGTGCGGAGGTGCCTGAAACCAAGGCCAAAACTTTCAAATTTTGGTCACTCGAGCGACCCCCTTTAAGATTCCCGCTCGAGTGAAAACCAAAGGTCGCTCGAGTGAAAACCAAAGGTCGCTGGAGCGAGTCTTGTGACGTCATTTGTCCTTTTATCCTTTTTTTTTAGTTTCTTTTGGGTCAGTTGTAAGTTACCTTTTAGGATAACATAGTACTTTTCTATTTTTGGGTTATTTCCATTTGTAGACACTATAAGACCTATTTCGTAAGCCATTTTTGCCAATTGTTGAAATTAATGAAAGTACATTGCATTTTAAGCTTGAGATGACCTTTAAAGAGTGAGTCTTCTTCCCCATGTGGATTTGGTATAAGGCCAAGGGTGAGATACTCATGTTATCTTAGATATTCTCTTTGTTTCTAGTGTTTGTTTGATTTTCTTATTCTCTCGTTAATCCCTACATCCAATTTTCCCCTTTTTACTTGAATAACCCAATTCCCAAACCCTAGATCTAGGGCAACCTTGATGTAGGTCCTTGTGGATCGAATCCAATTTTATCTTGTCGGTCCATAGCCGTTGTTGAGCTCGAGCTTGCTCAATTTGCACCATTAATCACTTCAATTTGAAAGCCCTAGTGAGGTACTAACGACTCCACCGCGAACCACGATCGACGCCCCAACATTCATGGATTAATATTCATGTGCATGTCATTGAAAATTATCTCTACATTTTAGATATATTTCTAATGAAATTTTTCAATGAGGGAGTTAGATAATATATTATAATCTATATAATATTAACTAAAAAACTTAATCGTGTGTTTTCTCACCCATTGATAGATGAATTTAATAAATCATGTGTTGGAAATCTAAAATTTGAAAACATAAATATTAATACTTTAAAAATATAATTATGAAATAAAGTTATACAAAAATTACCAATGTTATCTCAACTAATGTATAATCTTTCCGTTCCGCAACTCCATTTTGTTGTGGAGTATAGGGGACATCACTTCGTGACGAATTCCGTGCATTTGAAAAAAATTGGAGAATTCATTAGAAATATATTTTCCACCCCGGTTGGACCACAGTGCTTTTATCCTCTTATCTAATTGATTTTCTACTATGGGCTTGAACACTCTAATTTCAATAAAATTCATTCTTAGTAATAATCAAACAAATATGAGCATATCGTGAATATCATCTATAAAGGTGGTAAAATATCTCTTACCACCTCTAGTTAGAATATTATTCAAGTAAAATATATTTTGAGGGACAGTGAAATCAATTCTTACTAAATCATAAAACCGTGGTATGGGTTTGGTATAAGGCCAAGGGTGAGATGCTCATGTTATCTTAGATATTCTCTTTGTTTCTTGTGTTTGTTTGATTTTCTTATTCTCTCGTTAATCCCTACATCCAATTTTCCCCTTTTTACTTGAATAACCCAATTCCCAAACCCTAGATCTAGGGCAACCTTGATGTCCATCCTTGTGGATCGAATCCAATCTTATCTTGTCGGTCCATAACCGTTGTTGGGTTCGAGCTTGCTCGATTTGCGCCATTAATCACTTCAATTCGAAAGCCCTAGTGAGGAACTAACGACTCTACCGCGAACCACGATCAACACCCCAACCTAGACGAAGCTATGGTTCTATCTCTAGGATCGTCTCTTCCGCATTTCTTAATCGATTACGCGCGTCGGATTGGACCTTACGTGAATCAAGCATGGTCACTTAAGCGAAATTCCACGAAACCCTAAGATATCGCTTTAATTTGTGATTAATTGTTCAATTAATTAGTTTAATTTCGGTAAATTAGCATATCATAGGCATTCATAGATTTTAGGGTCGTTGTCCCGGGTCAACTTGTTTCCTACTTAACTGATGCTTCTATTTCCTAAATATGAAACTAGTTCCTTCCTTCTACGTAAGTTTTAAGAGCCATTAAATTAGGTCAACATCTTTTTTTTTAGATATATTTCTAATGAAATTTTTCAATGAGGGAGTTAGATAATATATTATAATCTATATAATATTAACTAAAAAATTTAATCGTGTGTTTTCTCATCATTGATGGATGAATTTAATAAATCATGTGTTGGAAGTCTACAATTTGAAAGCATAAATATTAATACTTAAAAAATATAATTATGAAATAAAGTTATACAAAAATTACCAATGTTGTCTCAACTAATGTACAATTTTTCCGTTCCGCAACTCCATTTTGTTGTGGAGTGTAGGGGCATCACTTCGTGACGAATTCCGTACATTTGAAAAAAATTGGAGAATTCATTAGAAATATATTTTCCACCCCGGTTGGACCACAGTGCTTTTATCCTCTTACCTAATTTGATTTTCTACTATAGGCTTGAACACTCTAATTTCAATAAAATTCATTCTTAGTAATAATCAAACAAATATGAGCATATCGTGAATAATCATCTATAAAGGTGGTAAAATATCTTTTACCACCTCTAGTTAGAATATTATTCAAGTTACATATGTCACTATCCACTAAATCTAGTAAAAAACTTCTAGTAGCACTATGAAAAGATTTTCTAGTGATTTGAAATCAGGCACATATTTTTGATAGGCTATAGGAGAAGCAAAATTTGTTAGCATCAACGCATTACTGTGTATTAAGAGTAATAGTATGGGGCCCAATTATGTACAGGTTGCCTATATTCTAATAACATAGGTCATTTGATCACCATCCAATGAAAATCAAGTGCCAACAAAATACGGTCTTGTGATCTCAAATAACCCTTTCAATTTCTCAATTGATTCAATGGCCAAAGTTGATCTGACAATTAAAGGGACACTCCACAAGTAAACTCTTGCATTAGCAGTTACTTGTGGGCAGAAGACAATGCCTCTTAATTGTCAGATCAACTTTGTTGGCACGGTATCAAACCTTAGCCTATCACGGTGAAAGCTATTGAAGTTTAGTCCCATATCGAGTAAATTATAGCCTTGTCTCTCTCCATATAATATCTTGGGCCCCTCCACTCATTGCCAATTGGTTTTGATTGTCCACATGATTTGGCTCAATGCCGCCAACACGTTGGCAATGAGTGGAGGGGCCCAGGATACTATAAGGGGAGTGACAAAAAAAATATTTACCCGATGTGGGACTAAACTTCAACAAAACCAATCCCCCGATACCAGTATTAGGGTCGTATTGGTATCTGGTATCGATATTCTGTATCGGTCGATACGTATCGGGCATCGATCGACACCCCCCTTGATTTGAAATTTTTTGTTTTAAGTTGTTTGACCTTTTAAAAAAAAAAAATTCTGTTTCGGCAAATACAAATACCCATCCTAGAACCCCTAGACATGAACCTACTAACCGTGATTTTTTATAAATATATGAAAAGTACAGGGAAATTTTCATAAATACAAAACTTTTGAGGGGATTATTGGAAAAAAACATTTAATCAAATCGCGGATCAGGCACCTAGGGATACAAGTTTGGTGTATCAAACTGATACCAATTTTTTCGGTATTCAGTTCGGTACCCCAGATCGAAACCGAACAAAAATAAATTGGTTTCAGTTCGGTTCGGTATCTTTCTTTTTTTAAAACCAGCATCGAAACCGAAATATTTTGGTTTTTTCACTTCGGCGTGGGTATTTGACCTATTTTTTAAAAAAAAAGTAATATATTTTCTCGGTTTTTCTTCTATATTTTTCGGTTTACTCATCCTACCCCTCCGTTTGCAGTTTTTGCCACCCTAAACCGAAACCGAACCAGAATCGGTTCGGTGTTTGTTTGGGCCGGTTCAGGATCCACGATTTTCAGTTCGGGTTCGGTTTAGGGCCTGCATCCATACAATCACCTAATACTAGGGCTATCAACGGGCCAGTTCAGGCCGGGCTTTTTATAGGCCCGATCATGGGTCAAAATATCGTTCGATACCGATACGTATCGGACGATACGTATCGGTTTTAGAGGTCAGCGGTACGATACATAGGGTATGTATCGTACCCTGTTTAAAATAAGTAAATTATCGTCCGATAATTTAACAGAAATTTAAAAAAAATTAAAAGGTTGAAATTATCGTCCGATACGAACGATAATTTCAAATTATCGTTCGTATCGGACAATAATTTGAAAAAAAAAAAAGGTGGGCCCCACCCATTGACCCGACTAAAGGTTGGGTAACCCCTTTTTTTTCCCCCATTTTCTTCCTCTCTTCTTCCTCTCTTCTTCCTTCTTCTTCCTCTCTCATTTTTGGATTATCTACACCCTAAATCGGCGCCAAATTGCATAAAAAATCACGGGATCAACGTGGAAGGTGCGTGTTTCGTTTTATTTCATTTTAAATACTAAAATAAGGTAAATCTACCTAATTTAAGGGTAGATCTACCTTAAATAAGTGTAGATCTACCTTAAATAAGTATAGATCTACCTAATTTAAGGGTAGATCTACCTTAAATAAGATCTACCTTAAATAATTGTAGATCTACCTAATTTAAGGGTAGATCTACCTTAAATAAGTGTAGATCTACCTTAAATAATTGTAGATCTACCTTAAATAAGTGTAGATCTACCTTATTTAAGGGTAGATCTACCTTATATAAGTGTAGATCTACCTTATTTAAGGGTAGATCTACCTTATATAAGTGTAGATCTACCCTTAAATTAGGTAGATCTACCTTTAAATTTTATCATTTATTTATAATATTAATTATTTAAATTATTTAAAATTATTTAAATTAAGAAGAGGAAAAAAATAATTTAAAATATTTAAAATATTTAAATTAATTAAAAATAATATAAATAATGGGTCAAAAATAATATGATGGGTCAAAAATAATTATATGTGACCCCATTTAAAATATTTAAATTGATGGGTCAAAAATAATATAAATAATTATAATTAAGGGTCACATGTAATCAATATGGGTCACATATAATTAATAAAATAATGGGGTCAATATAGGTCACATATAATTTAAACTTAAAATTAATATGGGTCACATATAATTAAATTTATGGGTCACATATTAAATTATATGTGACCCATATTAATTTTAATAATAAATTTAATTATATGTGACCCATATAAGTGACCGTCACATATAATTAAAATAATTAATATTATAGGATATGTCCCATAAAATATTAGAATAATATGGAATAAATTTCAAATAAATTTTTAAAAATTATAATAATATCAAATAAATATTCATAAATTAAAATAATATCAAATAAACATTCAAAAATTATAATAATATCAAATAAACATTCATAAATTATAATAATATCAAATAAATATTCATAAATTAAAATAATATCAAATAAACATTCATAAATTATAATAATATCAAATAAATATTCAAAAATTATAATAATATCAAATAAATTTGATAAAATATAATCTAATCTTTTAAAAATTAGAATAATATAAAATAAAAATTCAAATGTAATCTAAATTTTATAAAAATTAGAATAATATCAAATAAATTTAATAAAATATAATCTTTAAAATAGCAATAATTAAAAAATAAATTTTATTTTCAAGTGTAAATTAGATGTTTACTTTAATGCAATCGTTTGCTCATTCATGCAGGTGAAATAAATAAATATGGTACGTTCGACAGATCCAGCGTGGCAATATGGTACAGCAATAGATGGTAATAGACTCCAGATACAATGTAAGCTTTGTGGAAAAAAACTGCTGGGAGGAGGTATCACACGATTAAAGGAGCATCTGGCTCATGTAAAGGGAGAGACAAGAGGGTGTCCCAGTGTACCCAGAGAGGTAAAAGAAAATATCAGAGCTAGTTTACAAGCGGCAAAGGGAAAGAAAAAGTGGAAGTTTGATCGTGATAGGAAAATGTATGAGAGAATCAGGAGGCCAGATCCAGAGTTTACATCAGCTGCACCTGAGGATGATGAGGATGAGGATGAGGATGAGCAGATAGCGAGAGCTATGAGAGAGTGTCAAGGAAGCACAACAGCGGCGAGATCAGGAAGAAGCCGATTATCGATTTCGGTCCAGGTTGAGGGGCCTATCCATGCCTGCTACTGGTGGTGGATCTAGTCATAGGCCACATGTTGTTGATGTTGATGAGGATGTTGAGCAGACTGTCGGGTTGCCATGAGGTCAAAGATCCTGGAGGGATTATAGTGCCTACTAGAGGTCAGACATTTATGGATCCATTCATGTATCGCACTGAAAACTCCAAACAAACCAAATTGAGTGCAATCTCACTTACAAAAATGAGGAAGAAGCTTGAAAAATCCATTGCCAAATTTTTTATATACAACCACATTCCGAGCCAAGTAGCAGACTCGCCGTACTTCAAAATCATGATTGATACAAGTGAAGAAGTTGGTCCAGGAGTTAAAAAGCCTTCTCCATATGAGATATCTGAGCCCTTACTAACAGATGAGTACGATGAGATAACTGCCTATGTACAAAGGTTTGAGGATGTATGGGATGAGAGAGGTTGCACAATTATGTGCGATGGATGGACTTGTCCCACAAAGAAGAGTTTGATAAACTTTTTGGTTTACAGCGATGTCGGGACAGTATTTTTGAAATCAGTATGCTTCTAGACACGTAAAGACTGTTAATTACCTCTTTAAACTAATGGATATGGTAGTTCATGAGGTTGGAGAGCAGCGGGTTGTGCAGGTGGTAACAGACAATGCGGCAAACTACAAAGCCGCTGGATTAAAACTAATGACGAAGAGACGTCACCTGTACTGGACCCCGTGTGCCGCACATTACGTGGACCTCATTCTTGAGGATTTAGGAAAGAGGAGCAAGGCACAGGCAACTATTCAAAAGGGAAGAACGATTACTTCCTACCTGTACAACAGTGACAAACTGGTCAATTTAATGAGAGCCTTCACGAACTATGAGTTGCTCCGACCTACGATCACACGTTTTGCAACACAGTTCTTAGCTCTACAGAGTTTGAGTAGATATAGGCGTGAGCTGAAAAGCATGGTGTCATCGGAAGAATGGAATCAACATGAAATTCAATGTGGCTCTAAAGTAAGTTTTTCATGTACAATTAAATTTATTTTTATCAACATAGCTATTATTTTTGACAATATATAATTTATTTTTGTCAATATACATTGTAATTTACTTTATGCGTGACTGCGTGTCTGCGTCGATCAAATTATGAAATATTGTTAATAAAATAGGCATGTAATCAGTTGGTCGAACATAATGTTAGAAGATCTATTACATTAAGTCAAAAATGTGATCTTAAATCAAAAATAAGTTACAAAATAGGCATGTGACTTGGGTTAAGTTACAAAATAAGCATCTTACTTATATATTCATCTAAATAATGCATCAAATAAGTCAAAAATAAAAGCAAAAATAATTAAAATAAATACAAAATAAATAAATATAATTTTTCAGATTTTTTAGGATTTTTTGAGATTTTTTTGAAAATTTTTTTCAAAATACCAATTTTTTGAATGTATCAAACCGATACATTCAATGTATCGCCGATACATTCAATGTATCGGACGATACCCGGTACGTATCGTCCTGGAGGTCAGGACGATACGTACCGGATTTCCGGTATTTTGACCCTTGGGCCCGATTGTAACATTTAGAGTTAAAGTGAAGCCCGAACCCGGCCCGATATCCTATCCGGACCCAGCCCGGCCCGACCGATTGTAAAACCAGCCCGACCCAATTAAACCCGACCCGGTATTAATCGGGCCGGCCTGGCCTTTTGTAATTTTTTTACCTTACATTTTTTATTCGGGCCAGTGATAAACCTGGCCCATTACTACTTGGGCCAAAACCCGGCCCAGTACTTCTAAAGGATATTTCATTATTTAAATGTAAAATTAAAGTCATGTCACACTAATGTCAGCATAAATTAAAGCAGCTGGCCCGATAGCTCTTTGTAGAAGAGAGTTAAAAGAGAGCTGACCCAGAGAAATCCATCGCCAAAATGACAATCACATAGAACGGCGCAAGCGCTCCCTGCGCAGGGCACATGATGCCCTCTTAGATATCACCCACCACCTCGTCTCCCGTGGATTAATTATAACCATATTGGTTACACCAAGAAACCTCCAACTTCTCCATCCTCTACTCACCCATAACCCAACCATCCAAACTTTGGTCTTAACAACCTTCCCAAACACCCCTTGGCGTTGAAAAACGTCAAGGACCTCCCTCCCAGCTCCCTCAGCGACATGATGCACACCATCGGATAGTAAACAACCCATCTTCAGATCCAAGTTTTGACCCGGGTAGAGAGAGAGGGGGCGCTGGGCAGCTGCTGGGAAATGGGAATATGGGATTAGAATTTGGGAGCTTGGGAGTTGGGAGAGAGAGCAGCTGGGAGGCGAGAGGAGAACGATTGAGAGAATGAGAAACCCTAAGTTTCTTATGACTATAAAGGGTAGTAAAGGTGGTAAAATTACAATTTTAGCCCCTTTATCAATCCGTTGAACCACTTGAACGGTAATAAAAGGGGGTTAAAAGTGTAATTCCGGACGGGCCGGGTTCGGGACGGATTTACTGGCCCTCTAACTTTAGCACATGTTACGGCCCGTTTATTTTGCACATCAAAGCCTGAACCCATTTATATTCGGGCTTAAGCTGAAACCCGCCGCGTTGACAGCCCTACCTAATACCAACTCGCTTCAAGTTAAAGCATGAGGAGTTATTAGGGCTTCGTTCGCTACCAACTTAGGAGCTGGGGCCATCTAGACTGAACAAGTGGTTCATTGATCCTAGCCGTCGAAGTGGCAGGCCACCATCTACATTTGAATCATTAATGAACACCATCGCTTAGCCGTCCATTTAGAACCTCTCAAATACCATATCCGACGGCCAGAATCGCCAGGCAACCAATGATCTCATTTTCTGGTCTTAGCCCCACACTCCCACCTAAATGGCTAAATGATGGCCACATTCTTGTCACATATGATCAGATCACGAGATACTAACTCGTCAGCTATCCCTCAGGCCATCCCGCGCACTCAGCCGCTGGCGCACGTTAGCATAAACCATAAACCCTAACTACCCCGAAATACTAGAAGTTTATCATTCTCACCATAAACGGAAACAAAAACTTTAAATAACTAAAATAAAATACCGATTTTAGCTGTCCGAAACGACTCGTATCGGAGAGCATCTCCTTCATCTTAGCCGTCCGCGGTTGATGCATCCACATGGTAGCGTCCATGAAATGCACACCGTTCGATTCGCAAGCTTCCAAGATAACATCCAGATTGGACACGTGTAGGGCCGTGGGCTTCTCCAGAATCACGTGCTTCTCCTTCTCTGCTGCCGCTAACGCACGTGTAGACTCGTAGGGAGCGGCACGCACACAGCGTCCACGCTCTGGTCGTCAAGAACATCGTCGTAACTACCGTAGGTCTTTACGGTAGACGGGAGATGATTCTCGGCCGCATATCTCTTGGCTTTTTCGATCGAACGGCTGCCGATGGCGTAGAGAGTGGAGTTGGGAGCGAGATGTATGGCTCTCGATTCTTTCCGAGCTATCTCGGCGCACCCTAGGATGCCGAAACGTATCGGGCTACTTTCGGCCATTTTTTTTCTTCACCGGGTTTGCTTCCGTTTCGCCAAAAAGGACAACTCGGGAAGTTTAACGGTAACAAGTAACGACTGGCGTAGCCGTACAATGGCGTGGCGGCTCAAGCCCATGTAATCTTTAAATAATATTTTATAAGGAGTCAGTACTTCCACACGTTTTTCAATTGATTTCACGGTTAAAGAAAGACTTAGGCCTTGTTCATGTGTTAACCGGCTATTTCACGAAAATCTGGGAATCCTGATAACTCAGAATCCTGCTGATTCTTAACATGTTCTAATTCGTGCATTTTTCTACAATTATTCTTAAGTTACCTTAATTTATGATTTTTCTCATAAAAATTAATTTGTCATTTATTCGTAAGTTTTTCTATGAAAAGTTCAGAATCGGATGAATGTGTGATTGTGCTGCCATCATACAAATGTTAATCATCGGACTACTTGTAGTAGTCGTATTTAACTAAAAAATTTTGGGCGACTAATCCATGCGAGGTTGGACTTATGTGACAGATTTTTTTTTAATATAATTTTTCGACAGTATTATATATATATATATATATATATATATATATATATATATATATATATATATATATATATATATATATATATCATATACAAATTAGAAACTCATAAAAGTATCCGAACCGATATCGTTAACGAAAAATGATGAGGTTCACTAGCCCAAATACATTCAATCTCGGGTTGATAAAAAAGCCAAAATAAAGAAATACAAACTTAAAAATGAACTACGAAAAGTGGCATATAACATCAAAGATAGCTATGAGGATGCATCATCGCCATCCTCATCCTCTGAAAAGTATGAGGCAGTCATCATCTATCTGGGAGAACCATTATGATCATCCAAACTATCGTTGCAAACATATTGTACTGGAGGCTCCCAATCGGGGTCCAGCTCATCCTCGGACTCTATCATAGGGTCAAAAGTATCGACCTTTGAGTCAGAACTGAGAACCACTGGGTTAGTTGCAAGCCCCAGTGGTCGTATTGCCTGCGGTATGTGCCACCGGGGTGGTGCACGAAAGGGATGACGGGCTGGTGGGTTTTGGAAAGGGTCTCAAATTTTTGGTACCCTAACACAAGGACGATTCCCAGGAGGCAAAAGTGGAAATATAGGGCGTTGGGGGAGGCGATACGGTTGTGACCCCTGTTGAGGAGGATCTAGGTCTATTACTTCGATCATTCTTTTAGTCGGAGGCACAGGCCGCGATGATGATGACCCTGTGCATGAATTCGCTGAACCCGAAGTTCCTGACATGCTGCCAAAAATTTAGAATATTACTATTATGTTGTTAAAAAATTAGTACTTGTAAGACTCCAGTCAATATTATTTAATCAATCCTCAAACATTTCATACTCCATCGAATGATTGTATCATTACATCATTTCAAACACATATACAAACAAAAGAGTTATAGTAAACAAAATAGCAAATTGTGTAATGATATTACAATGACATTGTACATAGACACTCTCAGCCTAATTTGTACGTACTACCCGAGGATTGTCCGATTCATGGGAGAAGTGAGGAGGTTCGTCATGTGATATGATAGGTGGTTGGGGAGGACGGGATAGATGGTATATTGCGATAGAGTCTCCTCGAATATAGTAGCATTCGTTGATGGTACGATTATTCGAGGGGCTATTTATAAACCTTTGAAACTCGTTGACTGCTTCCTCATATGTTCTGAACGACCTATGATAGACCCCTGAGAACCCTGTGACTTCTTGTGAGCAATCCTCCCATGTTCAATAAACACCAGGTATCCTACCAATGAAAGCAACGTAATATTTACCCATTACATCTGAGAAAATCTACACAAATTTCAGTTAACATATTATTATTATACTAAACAAAAGTAACATATTAATTTTATATTAAGTTAAGAATATAACATGCATAGAGCTTATTAGGTCAACATGATTGTGCTGCCCACATTGTGTTGGCTATATTTTCCCTAAATACGGCCATCCATTCACAATTCGTTGCAGTTTGAGTGTTGTGAACGTCGGGGTCTGATTCCTCAACTGAATCATCTGAGGGTTCCACTTCGCGTTCCTCAGACCATTCCACGAAGAAATGATCATCTTCATCATACATCCTTATATAATTATGAAGTATACAACATGCAGTGACTATCCTCATTTGAGTTTTAATGGAGAATCTTATTGCGATTTGTAGCATTGGGAACCGTTGTTTAAGTACCCCAAAAGTACGTTGCGCAAGGAGGCATGTCGCTTGTTAAAAAGCTCTTGGGGAGTGACAAGGGGATTTGAGCTATTAAACTCTTGAAGATGGTATCTTACCCCACGGTACAGAGCAAGAAACCCTCGCATGTTAGAATACCCCCCATAAAAAAGGTAGTATTTGCCTTGTGGCACATGAAGCTTATTGAGGGGTCTTGACAACACACTTGCAAGAACTTTTGAGTCAGGACTAGAGCCTTCCCATCCAGGGAGAACATATTAGAATAGCATATCGAAGCTCACGGAACACATAACATTTTGTAATGTTGCTTGCTTGCGATTTCGATATCATTGCGAGTCTCTCTTCGGAACCGAAATATCTACATGTGTACCATCGATGGCTCCTACAGCATCCTTGAACTAAGGATACACCCAATACTTGTTCAAGAGCTCAGGGGGTGTGGCACTCATAGCTTGCTTCACAAACTCAGGATAGAGATCCAAAATAGCGAGAAGTACACTATTAAAGGAAAGGCTAATAGTTGACCCTAAATGCTGAAATCTATCTTGCACGACCTGATTTTTTTTATTTTGAGCTACTGTGTAAAGGAAAATTGTCACGGCCTCCTCGACCATCATCCTTTATGTATCTTGTAGGAGATCTCTCGACCTCAGTCCATTGCATAAACTCTTAAATGCAGGTGTACGCATGTGAAAGAGTTCGTATGCAATGTCCGAATGGCCATTAAGTGTCTCCATCACATATAATGGTTCAGTGAGGATAGAGTTGTATCGTCGCCGCCTTTCAGGATGGAGCGTCATATAATAGGCAGTCGCAGTGATGATGAAACCCACTATTAATATGATGATCAGTTCTTCATCGAACGTGATGGGAAGTGCCATTAAACCTAGCAATTTAAGAACAATGCAGAGTAACAAACAATTAGAAGCTTATTTGAAAGAGTTAAAAATAGACAAGCCTAATGAGGTGGCCACGGCCTCCCAAGCAACGTAAATAGGTACGCTTGGCGATGGCTCGGGTTCATCGCGATGACTACTTCTGCCAATGGAGAACTGGTTTGTTCCACCCTAATACATAGTTCTATAAACATAGGCATATCGATAAAGTTGTTTGCCTTCATTTCCTCAAATATCTCTATAAAGCTACTGTACTGGTTGGTCGGGGCGTGGCATTGAATTACAAGAGTGTCAAGAGATGTTCGAAACCCTTGCAACTGTTCAAGTAGACCATCCGAAAGATCACAACTCTTTCTTTTCGTCCCAGAACAGGAGGTAGAGGACCAGGTTGGGCGGGTTCTCGTGGACGGGCTTGGACCACTCTCTCCACTGTGTAGGGAGATTGTGCATGACCAAATGTCTATTGGTGGGGGGGGGGGTCGGGCTGCTCGAATATCGGATGATATGAGTCACCACTATCATCACCGCCTAGAGGAACAACCCATCGAGGCCATACGGTGGTGATGATAGAAGGCACAAACTTTTATAGTCTTGCACCGTATGGCCTCGATAGGTCGTTGTCCACCCTTAACCCTGGAATCAATTAAAGAATAAGGAATATAGTTATTAAGTGAAGATAAAACCCCTATTAAATAAAATTAACGTGATTTGTAAGGTTTTTGAATAACTAACCGGTTGATTGCAGAAATTGTCCTAAACATTGGGCTCTGCAAGGACCATCTTTTCATAGTGTTCCCATCCGAAACCACTAGTTTCTATGATATATTTCATCTGATTGTAATGATTTTTCACAGTCCTCAAATGGTTGTAACACTTGTCTTTACTGAGTTCCTCTAGTTTATTCTGGAAGCAATGGTAAGTCCTTAACTTCATAATCATCTCTGGCCAAACATTTTTTTGCCAGGACCCATGAGCCAATTTCCTTTGTAGATGATATTGTTCGACCAACTCTTTGATAAATGCATTCTCCATCTTCTCATCCCATGAATAATTTTTCGAGGGTTCTGCGGTGGCCTTTTGTTTTCCTTTACGATTGGACATACTAAAAACTTATATACAAAATACATAATTAGAGGTTTTATACAGTAGGCACCAATGAAGTTTGGGCGGGTTCGATATTAATTTAAAACTAAAATATTTGTATAAATCAGTAGGTCCTTCTCCTGATGGGGTTTATCAAACAGTAAGCCCCAATGAAGTTTGTACGGATTTCCTTCAAAGGCATGCACCCATAAATTTAGTCTTCAATAGGAGGTGAACAATAACACACCCCTATATAGCGGACTGACAAATTTGTGGACTATAGTAGGTTAGCAAGATATATACTATAGACAGAGCTAATATCAATTGTATTGCTGCTATCTACTACAGTTCACATAGGGTTTATATAAGAGTATATTTACAATAGTAGGTCTTGTAGTTAACTACATTAGTAGACTAATTGTCTACTGCTGCAACACAGTCCACCCACACCAAATTTCGGACATGAAGTATACAATGCAACCTGTTGTAAAGCATTACAAATTTAATATGACGAATAGCCCGTCCATCAATGACAAAAACCCACCTACTTATTCTGTTGGTTGGAGCTCTAGGATTCGCAACGTCGCCTACTTAGCTGCCAAAGAAAGAAAATACTTTATAATATAAACTACAATATGCAGGATTAATCATTGATACGTATCAGACAATTATTTAAAATAAATAAATAAATAAATAAAAATATGTTCAAACGGTCATATTTTTCAAGAACATTGCAGTTTTGCATGATTTTTTGCTTTTATTTGAATCCCAGAATATGGGTTTTGTGTTGTTCTTTTGCTTTAGTTCCAAGAATATAAATCCTATAATTTGAATCCCAGAATATGGGTCAAAGTTTAAGGAGTAGTGTATTTTCGTTTCATAAACCTGCATTCAATACAAAAAAAATTTGTGATGATTATTGTAGTTAATATAAATCTGTTGGTGGGGGGGGGGAGTCGCAGCTTTTTTCAAAAAGACGGAGAATTTAGTCACTATGGATGGATACATACATCCACAAACAAATTCGATTGAGAATTCTTCCAAACGCAAAAATGTTTTAAGGGAAGCAAAATTCTTTTCCACTTTTAAACATTATAAAATCCTTCTAAATTTTTGAATCAAAACAAAACCCCAAATAAATTCCCCATGTGCGTTTCCATTTATGCCTCTTAAGAAATTAGAATACAACTGTAGAGCCTACTATATATATATATATATATATATATATATATATATATATATATATATATATATATATATATATATATATTCTTTATAAAGTATTTGCTACCAACTCAAACACCCATCCAAAATTGTGATAAGAAGTTCATCATCTCTTGATCAAAGACATAAATGAAAACATAATAAACATTCTTCAGAATAACCCATTATTCATCCACTAAAGGCATCATGTACCATCAAAAGACATAAACAAAATTTTAATGAACATACAAAGAAGACAAAAGAACATACCTTTTTGGCCTATTTCAATCCTCTACACTCTCAAACAGAAATGAAAAATCCTACAGAGATGAAGAACAACAAAAAGATTCAACAAGAATGCCAAAAAATATGGAACTGCAGAGGAGTAGCTTAAAAGCGGTGTTAACAGAAATTAATGGCTGAAATTAAGCTACTGCTATAAATAATAAAGAGCTGCTACTATAAATGGCTGATATATATATATATATATATATATATATATATATATATATATATATATGGCTACTGCTAAATATTTTTTTTAACCTTAGTGGTCTAAAACAGAGCTGAGCAGTCTTGATGAGGCTTAAAATGACTGATATATACAAATAGTTGCTGCTATAAATACAAAGCTGCTACTATAAATGACTGATATATATATATACACAATTATATATGGCTGCTGCTAAAAATTTAGTTGCTGCTATATGATCCTCTAAATTGAAAGAAGAATATAGCAAGAGAATGAAAACTCTAGATATATAAGACATTTGGAAATTTTAGCTGCTGCTATATGATCCTCTAAATTGAAAGAAGAATATAGCAAGAGAATGAAAACTCTAGATATATAAGACATTTGGAAATTTTAGCTGCTGCTATATGATCCTCTAAATTGAAAGAAGAATATAGCAAGAGAATGAAAACCCTAGATATATAAGACAATTGGAAAATTTAGTTGCTGCTATAACGGAGAATGAAAATGTAGTTGCTGCTATATGACCCTCTAAATTTGTTCTCAAAACTTTAGTTACTGCTATATGATCCTCTAAAAATACAGCTACTGCTATATATATACACAGAAGTAGTCCAGCTGCTGCTATATGATCCTCTCTAAAAATATAGCTGCTGCTATATATATACACAGAAGCAGTCCAACTGCTGTTATATGATCCTCTAAAAATATAGTTGTTGCTATATATATACACAGAAGTAGTCCAGCTACTGATATATATATATAAGACATTTGGAAAACAACCCAATTATCACATTAATTTAATCAATGCATGAATCCACTTATCAAGTTCAAATCTCCCTTGTAAATGGCCTCAACTCACATCGTACACTAAAACCCACTTCTCAAATTCATCAATCCATCCATGCATGAATAAAAAAACATCAAAAAACAAGAGAACCACATCAAAACCAAAAAACCTAACACTGAAACCCATCGTCACTTAAACAAAATCAATAACTTTTCCCAAGTTGATCACAATAGGAGCAAGACCCACTTATAATATTCTAAAACATTTGATGGGTATGCTATAGTTTCATGATTAATCTCTGTATGTAATGAATTTGGAAGGCATGCATAAATAGTTATGGGTTCTTTTGCTTTAGAACGAAAGAGGAGAATTTTAATTATCTTCATGTTTAGATTTATAGAGATGAACCAGAAGGTTTGGTTTCTTCTTCTTCCAAATTAAAATTTTGGAAACCTTAAAAGCAATCCCTAGATAGCATCGGTTACAAAGAAGTGTTGCGAATCCTTTATTATAGCAGTGACTTGAAGCATTTATTATAGAAAAAATAGACTAATGAACTAAACCATTTAGTCCAAAGCTTGACCATCATCCCTCACATTGAGAAAATTGCAATCGGATAGGGCTGACTAAGTACAAACTCCTACCCGACTAAGTACAAACATCAGCTATATATATATATATATAGAGAGAGAGAGAGAGAGAGAGCTGCTATATATGGGAGAATCTTGAGTAAACATCAGCCAATAGAAAGTAGAAACTATAAAAGTCAAGATTCTCTCATATCCAAGGGTTGTAGATGTGGTTGGAGGTTCAACCTAGTTGAACTTGACCATTGCCCATATTTCATGCCAAATAATAAAAATTACATATTTCCCTTCACCTAAATAGCTTGATCCTCATTAATTAACATCCTAATTTTAAAAGGTTTTCTTTTAAGAGCTCTGTTTATAATTCGAAAGAACGGGTTGTATCCACTCAAATTTCTATGGCTCGGCTCCAACTCTCTATAATATCTCTGCTATAGCATATAGAGCTGATGGACTGATGGACTAAAGCATATAGCTGCTGCTGCTATATATATATATATATATATATATATATATATAGAGAGAGAGAGAGAGAGAGAGAGAGAGAGCTGATGCTATATAGAGCTGTTGCTATATAAGCATAAATACCTAACTTTGAGCCTTATAAGTCCATAGTCTTCAGTAGCAGAAAGTTTTAGCATAGTACATTTGATCTAGTAGGTCCCCTCCACCTAAACTTGAAGTAAGTTTCTAGCAGGGCTACCTCTATGATACAAGAATAGATCTCATTTGTCAATTGGGATTATTTGCATGGAGGAACCTAATCCAAATCAAAGAACCAACTCATGTATTCATTGATCAGAATGAATAAAATAAAACATATTGAAAATCAAGAAAGAGGAAGCAATGAATTTGTTGGGCACCTTCTGACTAAACAAGGGGCGGAACTCAGCGATAAGGAATTGTGAAATCGACAAGAAAGTGAGAAGAATCAATCTGTTGAGAGCGGGAGGGGGGGGGGCTTGTAATGTTTCAATAGAAATATAAGTATATGCATGCATGTATCTCATCTGTTTTTCATGGCCCGTTGAGCAACTGTGTTGTCTTGTGTGTATGATTTATATTTTAAAAATGCTCAAGAGCATCTTACCAACCTTCATAGGTCAAGTACCCTAAAAAGGAGAAAAGCTACTCAAGGAGCATCTTAGGTAGAATCAGATATCCTAAAAAGTGCTCTCAATGTGGTCAAGTACTCTCTGAAAGTGCTCTCACAAGTGAAGCACTCTCAAAGTGCTCAAGGATCCCTCCCTCTCTTCCTGTCAATGTAGGACAATTAATGTCTCTATGTAAAAGAGATACGGTTGGAAAGAGAAAACTGTCCCAACTTGGTTTTAATATGGAACATTCTTTAACAAATAGTGGTGCTTTGCTTATGATATAAAGACTAGTCTGTCTTAGGTAGAATAAGATATAAAGGATCCTGGGCCTTTTAGCAACAATTGGACACAACACCAAGTACACCATCTGAATGATAATATGACAAGGGAAACTAAACTAACTCATTGTCAAACAAGCATACTTCCCACAACAAACATGCAAATTGGCTTCATAGAATGCCTGAAGAGTGGTTGTTTAAACCAATGTTACCTGCTTCGCTAGTTCACTCGGGTCGAATTCGGGTTTGTGGTTCGCAATATGCCAATGGTGAGAGAAACCAGGTCGCTAGGGGTTGGATGAGTGTTCTTATACATTGGGCAAAAAATAGTTATGTTGTGTCGAATTTCAGATACACCCAACCTCTGGTAGCAAAAATACCCACATAATTAAACACGGCCTCTTGATATTTAAATCCCACCATACAAAATTAAATAACTACAATAACCACTAACATATTATTTTGAAAATACAAAATTGTTTTAAAAAAAAATCACATATTATACACCAAAGACTTTTGTGGTTTGACCATGCAAAATTAAATAACTACAGAGCAGATTATAGATGCTAGAAACAAACAAAAAACACTAACATACTTCTAAAATAGATCAACCAAAATCAGGAACAAAAAATAAAAGAGCCCAAATTGACAAGTAAAACACATCACCAGATTAGCAGAGGCTTACCTGAGTAGTGAGATTGGGAGGATGTGAAGTCTCTGCAAGGCACAAGGCATCCATTTATAGAGCCATCAACCACTCTCTAGAGATCTTGCGAATCCATCTAGCTCCAAAATTTCAACGTAGCTATACTGGCTATGCACAGGTGTTGCAATCTGAGATCGGCCATGGGCATCAACAGCAAACCCTATGCAGCATTGTCTTGTCTCTTTACTGGAAAAGGAAAAGGAAAAAGCTCTCAACCGTTTTAGAACAGAGGAGCAATGGCTATTTACTCTGGAACAGAGGAGTTGTTGTGCTCTTTCCAAGGTTTTAATGGTTTTTTAATGCTTCAATTGCAAGTAGCGGTTTCCTCAAGACGATGCTGGCTCCCGCGCTCGGAAAAAAGCTTCAGTACAACTGCATGAGAGAACTATACAAATCGTTTACTCCGATTCAGAGCTTTTCTCCGAAGAAAGGGAGGAAAAGCATCTGCCACTTTCGCTCAGAAAGGGCTTCTTCTCCGTGGGGCCCATCTCAACTTGCGAACGCAGGAAAGGCTCTGAAACCCTCCGCTTTCGAACGCATTCTGCGCAGAAACCTTCTTTCTGATGTTTTCTCAGCTCTCGAACGAGCCCTTAGTATTTTAGGGACATGTGATATGTAAAAATGCAATATGGGCCGTCTGATTTGAAGTTCATGATCAATAGATCTTTGGTATAGAAAATTGGAGCAAAACACCATACTCGTTATATGATCTATTGTAGTCAACTGTTGAATTATATAACAGTCATTGCTCCATTTAATCAAATGATGAAAATTATCTTTTATTCTAATCTTTTGCAATTGATATCTTTAAATCATGACCTTCAAATCAAACGTCTTAAATGGTGTTTGCATATAATAGATGTCACCAAACTTGCAAGTCTTTCTTTTAAATTCAGTGCAATCACTTGAAAAGTGTGTGCAAGTAATGGCTCCTTATTTTATATGATATAAATAGATGTTGTTTCCCATATCTATGATTATTAAGTTCCCAAATCTATGATTATTAAACTTCAACCCTATTATACATTTAGTTTTAGTGTAATAGACAACGCAATATCAATTCCCTTACTAATCACTCCACCTCACGTCACAGACAAATCTTACCAAAGCCCTATTGAAGTTATATTTTTCACTAAATAACTCCACTGCAAGTCACACCCAAATCTTAGCGAATCTCTCTTTCTCTCTCTCTCTCTCGCTCTCTCACTCCACCTCATGTCACGCAAATCTTACCAAATCCCTCCTGGCCTCAAAGCACTCATCATGAAAGAAAATAAATGTGCATTTTATATTCATTATTTTGCACATCAACTTAAGTTGTCCGTTGTAAATATTGTAATAATAAAAATCAAATTAGATCGCTCTTCAGCTTGGCTTTTAGTGTAGTAAATATTGTTGGAGTATCATGTAACGTAAAGAGAATCTTCGAGATATACAAGCTGCTAAACTTATTGAAGCACTTAAGAACGGAGAAATTGCGAGTGGGCATAGCTTGAATTAGGAGACTAGCCTTAAACAAGTAGGTGAGATACGTTGGGGCTCACACTTCGATACACTACTAAGCTTGATTGATATATTTTTTTTTGCAATGAAAGTACTTGAGATTATTGTGAAAGAGGGCTCAAAATTAGAGTAAAAGTATGAAGCAAATAGCTTATTAGGTTCAATACAGTCTTTTGAGTTCGCATTCACCCTTCATTTAATGAAAAATATATTAGGAATCACGGATGCTCTGTTGGAGGCATTACAACGAAGAGATCAAGATATAGTAAATGTCATAACTCTGGTTAAGGTATCGAAGAAAAGTCTGCAAAAAATGAGAGATAATAGTTAGGATTCTCTCATCAATGAAGTGCCTTTATTTTGTGGCAAACATGATATCATTGCTCCTAACTTAGATGACAAGTTTGAAGCCCTAGGACAATCACGACACAAAGCTGAAGAAATGACAAATATATGTTTCTATTGTGCAGAAGTATTCTATGTTGTAATTGACATGCAACTTCAAGTGCTCAACAAGTGTTTTACTAAAGTTAATATTGAACTACTCCTTTGTATATCATGTCTGAATCCAAAAAAGTCATTATCATCTTCCAACAAGAAAAAATTTGTTCACCTTGCTCAATTTTATCCAGTTAAATTTTTTACAGTAAATTTCATGGCTCTTGACAATCAACTTGAAGTTTATATTATTGATATGCGCTCTAACATTAAATTTTAAAAGTGAAAGAGATTAGCGAGCTTGCCTAAAAGATGGTCGAGACGAAAAAAATATTGTATATCCACTGATTTACTTACTCATAATATTAGCGTTAATCTTACCAGTTGCTATTGTCACTATTGAGAGGGCATTTTCTGTTATGGATATTATGAAGAATCGGTTGCGTAATCGAATGAGAGATGAGCGGTTGAATGATTGTTTAGTCACATATATTGAAAAAAATATTTTTAATAATATTAGCAATGAAATAATCATGCATCACTTTCAGAACACGGAAGACCGTGGAAGACAACTGTAATAGAAATTTTCATTTAATATTGTGATGTCACTTTTTTTTTGAGAAATTAAGGATCGAATATCGGTTGCCATTTTTTGTTGAAGCTTATTCAATTTCTTATATTTTGTTGTTATTTAATCTACTTAATGTTGTTATTGATAAAAGACTTATGATATATCAACTATTAAAATATGTTAAACCATGGATAGCTCTCACAAAGAAGAAATTCCTGTTACCCCCACCCTCTAAGTAATATATGTTAGCTAATTAAGGGGGGGAGCTTGTTTTACTGTATGAAGAGGCATCCACAACCGTTCGATCCTTGATTGCGTCATATATAACGCATTTAAAGTCCGCTTGGCACATATTTTGGAGAACCGAAATGGTAGTAACTGAGAGCTACTTTGGCTTTAAAAAACCACCACATTAAATAAAGAATTATGCATGATTTCCGCACTTTAATATGGATGTGGATTGTTTAAAAGGAAAAATTTATAATGAGCCCCATGGATCAAAATGTCGGCCAACATCTTGTGATTTTGGTCAAAACGCATTGGTTTCAGAGCCACCCGAAACGAAATCCCCAAAATTTTGCCCAAATTATTGAGCATGCAAATTATCGGCCGATAATTTAAAGTTATTGGCTGATAATTTGCTAATCACCAAATTATCAGCCAATAATTTGCATGCTCGATGATTAGGTTTTAAAAAAAAAATTTGGGAAAGTCCGAAAGTTCAGACTTCCCCACAAAATTTCAGTCAAATTTTCGGTTTTGTTCATGAAGGTAACCATTAGACAATAATTTTTTTTATCTGATGTGATACACATTCCAAAAAGTGACCTTATTCGGGTGTGATGAGTTCCACATGATGTTAAGGTCACTTTTTTGGAATAGATATCATATGAAATCAACAATTAACGGTGGATGGTAAGAGCATGATCTTAAGATGCATCATATGAAAGATTGAGATAAAAAATGATCTACATCATCGAATTCAAAGCAATCAATAGATTTCAATACGAGTGAACTCAAAAATTTTGTGGGTGAATTTAAAGGTACTCTTTTAAATATTGGTCGAGGCAATTGATCTCGGACAATAAGTACAATGACTTTAAAATGGCTATCATGTCAAATGGTTGTCATTGTTTTCCTTATTTCAAAGTCATTAATATTGAGGCTCATCTATCATATGGACTATTTAGATTGATTACATATACGTGCACCTACGGATGCAAGAATAAAAAGGAAACCTCGAAATCGGCCAAATTGATCTGGTCCCAGCAAACCAAAATTGATTTAAAATCGAATCAATTTTGTTTTGATTCGGTTTCCATTTTGAGTGACGAAAATTAAAAACTAATTAGGGGATGAGAAAATAATAATAAATCCTAAAAATAACTTACACTAATTAGGTGGGATGAGAAAATAATAATATATAAAAAAAAATCCCAATAACCGACATTTTTGGATTTCGGTTAAAAAAATGAATCAAAACGAAACCAATTTGTTTCAGTTTGATTTCAGATCTGGCTGTTCCATACCTCAAATTAAAATATTTAATTTCGGATAGGTTACCCAAATCTGCATCCCTAGTGTCCCGTGCCACAAAAGCTAAGTGCACTTTAAAATATAAGATTAAATATTTATTTTTAACAGTAAAAAATTATTTAAATTCTATTTTCCGTTAAATGGACAGATATTTGTTGAGGACAAAGGATAGTGGTTGACCTGACGTGACGTGACTAATTACACCCACCTGAATTAATTAAATCCCACCACACTTGCAGCTAATTGCCTTGCTCACATCAGTCGCCTACACTTTGTCGATATAAATATGTTCCCCATCGAACACTGTCCTGTTTAAATGGACTTTTGTGGTGATCTCTATGGGAGATTTGAGTGGGGACGGAGCTGTAATTAAAGACTATAGTTGAGCGTTTCAGTGGAGATTCCACACATCCTATCGGATGGCTCTCGAATCGGTCTTCTTTCCCGTCCCACTCCCAGCCTACGATTGGCAGACTCTATTGCTACTTGACAAGACGATTACACGTGTTCCGATCAAAGGTTTGACTCCCATCACTGACACCAGCAGATCCTAGGGTTTAGCCAATAGCCACTCACTTTAGTGTAAGCCGAAATCTGTCACCGTTGATGGGTAAAAGATTTTCATTGTTAGGGTTCAAAGGATCGAACTCTATTGTAAGTTGGCTATGTTAAAAGAAGAAAAAATAAAAGCAATTATCGAAAATACAAAAAAATTTATGTTGATTCATCCGATCTTGGGCTACATTCAGGGGATATTCACTATATTTCGAAATGCTGATAATAAACACATATTCTTCTCTTTAGTGCACTCTCAAATAAGATCTCACACGGTCTTCAACAGTCAACACATTGAACAAACAAGGATTTAATTGATTTAATCCTTAGATATAGAAAACATATCTATTAGAATATAGTGATGATTTCAATATAAGAACAACTTCAATCGGATGTTTTGATCCCCAAGCAATGCTTCAATACTTTTATCTTCAAAAGTATTCTCCAATTTTTCCACTCTCTAAAAATATCATTAGAAACCTTAAAAATAATATCTTCTTTATAGGTTCCAACTCTCATAAGGTAATTTTGACCAAAATCTCTTCTAAGTTTTCAAAACGTCTAAATCCACGAAAGTTGTTCATCCATAATCGATCAATTGATTTTGGCACAAGAAGACTCTTCAAAGTGTCTTTATGCGTTGAAATTAAACCTACTCAACATTCATAAGCAGACAATCTTATGAAGCTGTTGATGCGGTGTGGACCCTTGGTTATGTCATATAATTTGGACAGTACTATTAATTTTTTTGAAGGGTAGCTTTATTAAGGGCCACAGAATCTTGAAATCAAAAATAAAAAATTGCTTTAAATCAGATGTTAGGGATTGTATATCGCTCTAACCTTCTGCACAAGGGATTTTGAGGTCATGAACGCATCATCAGACAATCAAATTTTTATTCCAACATAACACATATCCCAAAAAAATAAAACTAAAGTCACATTTGAGCGTGATATATGTCATATCAGGATAGTAAAAAAAAATGTTTTGAGAAACCCGCGAAGTCTAGATGAAATCAAGGTCGAGATTGCAATTTAGGTACATTGAGCTAATTCACACTTCAATTAGGTCTAATCTAATTTTACAAGTGAATTGACTCATTAATGCTAACTATTTTGTTTTAAAACAATATAGAGGGGATTTGAACTTAAGGCCTTAGGCCTTTGGTATTTTGAATTTTATAGTTAATCAAATCAAGGTGTCAACTTGGGCATCGGTCATTGGAGGACCAATACGAATTGATCGGTACCAATATAGAGCCTTGCTTTAAAACAAAAAAAAGGAAAATAGAGGTATCGGCCAATACCCAATGCATATCGATCAATATTTTATACCATGAATCAAATGATTAATAGACTTTTTGATAAAAAATGTAAATTTGTATAATAAAATTAATAAATGCTTTCAATACTCATCCTACACCTAGCCAATTGAGAATTGCGAACCTAACTCAAACAACACAATAAAATTTTGGGAGCCATTACTTGCACTAGGAAATGTGGCCCTTGCACCAAAGTTAAAGAAAGACTTTATATTTTAGGGACATGTGGCATGTGAAAACGCAGTCTAAGCCGTCTGATCTAAAGTTCATGGTCTATATTCTATAGATCCTTAGTAGATAAGATTGGAGCCATATGATCTATTGTTGTCAACCGTAGAATCAAATAATAGCCTTTGACTATATTTAATCACATAATGAAGATTATATTTCATGCTAATCCTTTGCACTTAATATCTTTAAATGACGGGCTCCAAATCAAACAATTTAGATAGTGTTTTCATATAGCAGAGACTGCCAAACTTGTAGGTCTTTGTTTTAAACTCGGTGCAAGGGCCAAATTTCCGAGTGCAAGAAATGGCTCCCTAAAATTTTGGATGGGAGTTTGTTGGGAGAAGAATTTTGACTTATTTGCTGTTATCTAAAAAAGAAGAATTGGTTCTTACAGTCACAAATTTTGGAACACTGACCAGGAAGAAGTGGAATACCTTTACTTAAGTTGAAAATTTGCAAATATGATTTGGGGCCCTTTCTTCCCTTCGGTTTCGGGTTAGAATTTTTACAGGGTCCGGAATTACACAAATTAGCAGATACAATCCATCCGATTTGATAAACTTTTTAAATATTAGCCCTTCAGATTAAGGACAACATTTGAATATAAGCGTGCATAGATTAGATGATTCAAATTTCTCCCAAGATAGTAAATTCTTTCCCTCCTATCGTTAACTATATGACCCATCACTTCAATGGTATCCAATTGTAGACCTTTTGAAAATTGAATGTTCCTTGAGAGATTTTTTTAACATATCAAATTTTCTATTGTTTGAATATAGAGCTAATTTTTGTAAATCTGTAGCTAATTTATAAATGAGTTGAGCTGGGCTTGGGCTTCAAGGGCTGTCACAGGTTGGGTGGGTTTGGGCTTGGAATCATAGGCCAAAGATGAGCTTGGGCCGGGCTTAGGTTTACCCTAGCCGGACTTAAACCTGGACCTTACTTAAATCTACTTTGACCACAGATAACTTTGACTTTACTTGAATCTTTGACCACTTGGGCAACTTAATCTAGTAGTTGAAAGCTTGTGTTGAAAATTTCTGCTTGTGAGCGTAGTATAATTTCTTACCATCTCGGTCTCTTGATGAAGGCATCAAGAGCTCTAGGGCAGCGTTTGGCAAAGCTCCCAACGCGGGAATGCCAGCGCCCTGTCAAGTTTTCACCAACCAGGCTTTACGTGCTCTAGGGAAGCCGACGTTTTCAGCCCCTTTTTACCGACCCGCAGCTCTCAGCAAACTCCCTGAGTGATTAGTGAACACGCTCAAACAACGCCAGCACCAGAGAGCGGCCAAGATGATTTGGGCCGTCAGATTCATACTATTCTTTTAGGATATTACGGTCAAAGATATATCCTACTAATTGGATGGTCCAGATCGATTGGAAGAGCACACAACTCATTTCCAAAAGCAAAGTATTACTTGCATGTTCGATCTAAAGGTCAGTGGTGCCAAAGATAGCATCGAAAAATCATCTCTATCGTGTAACCCAAAGTAGTCAAACGTCTTTAAAATGAACAGTTTCCATGTAACAATCCAAAATCAATTTTAGCCATTCATTTTAGCGGCATTTGATTGGTTTGAATCACAAGATGGAGATGTACTTTTCAATTCAATCTTCAACCCACAGATCCTCACATCAAGTGCTTCCCATCACATGGTACACTCAGATGAAAAGCAATGCCATGTGGCTCAAAATATGACCTGCTCACAAACTAGATTGGAAACGGGTCACTTACCCTATACCAGCTCATACCATGTTAGCCACCTGAAAGATCTAGCACATACAAAACACCAATATATGAAAGATCTAGCAGATACAAAACACCAACATATGATCAGTAGAGAAATCTTAGTTCAATAGATAATAAAAGTGACTGCAGCTTAAACTCATATACATATACTGAAGCACAAATCACAACACCCACTTCATAATGGAGATCAAGTAGTAAATAGGAGTAAATTAACTCACAATTTCAATTGCCTCGAAACCCTTATCGACTGAAGCCTTCACTGCATCTAACACCAGCTGTGTTTTTCTAGTGACACTAGGCCATTTCTGTTCCGGCTTCGAACCTGATTCTCGTATACTTGCCACCAACCTTGCAAATTCATTAACCAAAAGAGCCTCCTGAGCCAAATCCGTTGTAACCATATGCTCGCTGGGCAACGGCATCCAACCCGTCACGAGCTCCGTGAATGACGATTCAGAGGCAAAAGTAAAAGATGCAGTGTTTTCTTCAAAAGGAATAACAAAATCGTGGAGATGAAGGGTCCCTTTTGTTCCTAGGACGGAAAGATCCATGGCCAAATTGGACAGAAACGAGCAATGGAATGTTGCAACCTTTCCGTCCTCCCATACTAAAGAAGCCCCGCAAGATAGAATCACCCCTACTTCGTTTAAAACAGCACCAGGGAGTGCGGTCACTGTTTTAGGCAATTCGTAGTTCGTAGCCCAAAGGGTTGACCGGATGCAATACCACCCAACATCGCCGAGAGCACCAAGTGCATCGAGATCTGGCTTCACACGGATGTCGTTCTTGAGGAAATCAGGATCAGCAGCGAAACAGAAAGAACTGTGTACCTGCGACATCCACAAAAGTAACTCAAGACGGCTGATTTGGTACCTTGTGGACTATTTTATTTTGATTACTGATGAGTTTAAATACCAATAGTTCCAGCAGCATCTAACGGTATATGAAGGATAATCGTGTATTTGATGTCGTCACTCCACTTTTTGGATGAAAGATCCGCGGTCTTATAACCTTAGGGTTAAGAGGTTGGGCCTGAAGCTTGACAACATTGCAATCTTGATGTCGCAGAAGCTTCGCACTATCGTGATAAAGTTGCCATGAGCTACCTTAGAGTTCCCTGTTAATTAATTCTTCGCTAGAAGGGAAGAATCATCTTCAGATCATCCCACAGTCAAGTGGGGGATGATCGATAAAATCAGTATCTGTGGTGGCAAGTGATGAGAGAAAATATGGGAATCTGTTGAAATCAGAAATATCAGAGGTTCAGCTGTTAGATGTTCCATTGGTCGAAGAGGATTTGCTCGGTATCTGATGATTTTCGGAAGGGTATAAAGTTTAGATGGGGTAGAAGCGATAGAAACGGATACAGGATGATGTGTGGATTGGTAATGAGGAGCTGAGAGCCAAATTCCCTGGTATCTACAGAATTGCTATCAACTCGGTGGCCAAGGTTGTGGATATTTTTGAATTGGTTAATGTAAGTTTAGTCCCACATTGGGCATTCATAGCCTTCTCTTTCATCTTATAAGATCTTGGTGTTGATATGTGGAGACAAATGCGATTGAGTCACTTGGGAGTATTGATGATCCAGCCACGATTGCGATGTAAGCCAACTCTCTAAACATAGTCAGAATTCTTATCCATCTAGCAATACTAAGTGTGATGTTAATTTTGGTCTTGTTCACTCTAATGCTTGGGGCCCCGTCATGTTACTACTCTATTTGGTTTTCGCTATTTTTATTTGTTGATGGTTTTGCTCGTGTGACTATGCCATATTTGATGAAATCCAATGGTGAGGTGGCTACTATTTTTCACAACTTTTTCAGCACTCAATACACTATTACCATCAAGATTCTACGCTCTGATACAGGGGGAGAATATGCTTCCCACCATCTCTAGACATACCTGACAGATCATGGTATTTAATGGCAGACCACTTGTCCTTACACCCCTCAACAAAATGGTGTTATAGAAAGAAAGAATCGCCATCTCCTTAAGGGTACCCATGCCTTATTGATAGGGATGCATGCATGGTAGTCAAGGAGTCGCCATGGAGAATGGCGATGGTATTAGCCATATGTATATAGTGAAAATTTTGAAATGACCACGACATGGCGGTATGGGGCCATGGCACCGCCATATATATATATATATATATAATATTTTATATGATTATAACTTTATAAGTTATATATATAAGCTATATAATTGTAACTTATAAGTTATAATTTAATAACTTATAAGTTATATTAAAACTTTAAAAGGGATTCTAGGGCACGTGACCTTTCATCTCTCGACTCAGCTTCTCTCCTCAGTGACTCCTCTCAGCGTCTTTCATCTTTCTCTCTCTGTTTATTTTTTAATATTTCATATCTTCCAATCTTTCTGTATTATATTTATATTTTACTTATACATGTTCATATTGCGATTTGCGAATTTAGTGAGGTTTCATATTTCATAATTAATATTTGCTCTCTATTTATTGATATTTGTTTATGCCTGATTAATTAGTTGAATTTTTTTCTTCCTCTAGAAAAAATATATGAATTAAAAAATAGTAAAAAACTAAAAACTAAAATATTAATGATCAATAAATAAATAAAAAAATTATTAATATTTAAAAAAATAAATTGCAAATAGCCTCGCCATGACCGCGCTGCAACGCCTTAATTACCTTAGATGCATGTTCCTAAACCTTTTTAGGTTGATGTTGTTCTCATGGTCTCTTATTTGATTACTCGCAATGCCAACTCCTATCCTTAATGAGCACTCCCCATGCAAGTGCTTTCCACTCCTTTATTTTTAGTTGCCCTCGAGAGTTTGTGAGTGCGTGCTTTGTCCACATTCATGGTCCACATTGTGACAAATTGGATACTAGAGCAATTCAATGTATTTTTCTTGGTTATCCTCCATCCCAAAACGGTATGTGTTATGACCCTTCTATTGAGGAAGGGTTGGTGTCCATGGATGTCACCTTTCTTTAGCACATTCCCTTTTACTCCTCTGCAAATCAGAGTGCTCTTTTCAAAGGGGCAATTGTGATGGTAGCACAAGCAAGAAGGAAGAAATCTCTCCACTCCTTCCTCTACAAATTAAGGTTACCGACGATGGGGATTTTGTCCCCTATTGGAAAGATCCTCCATCAAGAAGACCAAAGAGATAGGATTTGGATTAAACCTACCAAAGTGGATGACAAGGTTTACGCTTAGAATAAGTGTGTGCCCATGACTCCTCAGGCCATAGATCAACCATGTGAAACACAGAAGCAGGTATTGAATCATCTTATATACCCCCATAAGATGATATTGATTTACTTATTGCGGTGCATCAAGGTCTAGATCATGCACCTCTCATCCCATTAGTAAATTTGTGCCTTATCATGCTCTTTCATCTTCATATCGTTCATTTATTTCCTCTATGTTTTCCATTCAAATTATACCTAATGGGTTTGAAAATATGTCTCGGCCTCAATGGAATGGTGCTATGATTGAGGAGATGAAGGCTCTAAATTGTAATAATACTTGGGAGATGATAGTCCAACTTGAGGGAAAGGTGGTTGGATGTAGATGGGTGCATGGAATTAAGTACAAGCCTGAAGGATCAGTGCATAGGTATAAAGATCGACTAGTTGCCATGGGGTAGAGTCATACGAAATTATCATAAGGAGACTTTTATTTATATTGCCAAGTTGCATTCAATTCAATTATGGCCTCTGAATCAGTTAGTTATTAAAAATGTCTTCCTGCATGGTGATCTTCAAGAAGAGGTAGAAATGTATTTCCCTCCCGGGTTTCTATTAAGGGGGAGAAAAATCGAGTGTGCAAACTCAAGAAAACCATATATGCATTGAATCAATCTCCACGTTGTAGTTTGAGAGGTTCAGTGATGTCGTGATGGAGATTGGGTATAAGAATGGCTATCATGATCAAACATTATTTGGTAATAAAGGGATAACAAATCTCATTATATATGTGGACGATATGTTATCACTGGTGATGATGTTGAGGCAAGTGTTGCCTTGAAAATATTTTTAAGTAGAGTATTTGATATAAAAGAGTTGGGAAGATGTTTAAGTAGTCAAGGAAAGGAACTTTCACATCTCATAGAAAGTATACTATTGGATCTCCTCAAGCAGAGTGTTGAACTTTCACATCTCATAGAAAGCTAGACCAGATGAAACTCCCATGAAACTGAATCATGGAATGCATGCTAAAGAGAGTACACCTCTTGAAGATATAGGTCCTTATCAGAGGTTTGTTGGAGAACTTATGTATCTCATGTCACTCGGTCAAACATTTCATGTCCATGTGAGTGTTGTTCGTCAATATATGCATTCTCCCTTCAAAAAACACCTGAATGGGCTTTACAGGATCCTTAGGTTTTTGAAGTCTAGTCCTAGCAAAGGCATATTATCTTGTGGCCATGAGGTATACGCTAATGCAGAGTAGGCTGGATCACATAGAGATGGACGATCTACTAAGGGATACTGCACGTTGGTTAGGGGAAACTTAGTGTCCAGGAAAAGTAAAAAATAAAATGTTGTGGCTTGGTCTAGTGCAGAAGCAAAATATAGGGCCATGGCCCATTGTGGATGTGAAGGGCTATGGGTGGAATTCATCTTGGTTGATTTTGGAGTCAAAGTCAAGATGCCTACAAAGTTGTATGCGGATAATCAAACTGCTATTCATATTGCTTATAACCCTGTGTATTACGAGACAACCAAGCACGTAGAGGTTGGCTGTCATAGTATAAAAGAGAAGATAGCTTTGAAGAATTAAAGCTTAGTCCAGCAATGGCAAATGCCATTTTGAAGCCACCGAAATAGTACAACATTAGCATCAAAGCCTAACGATCAAGCCCGCACTCAACTCAAGAGATGCCAGATGACACATGATCCCAAAACAGGTGTTGAACCACGTGCCACATGGCATGTGATCTGGGGTATAATAGCAATTTCACATTCTATTATGTTAGCCCTAATTACATGGTATATAAAGTCTTTTTCGAGTAACTGCTCTTGTACCCTAATTTGAAACTCTTGAAGAATAGTGAAACCTGGGTGAAAATGTGGATGTAGGCACTATTGCCGAACCGCGTAAAATCGTTGTGTTTTCTCTGTGTGATTTGTTTGCGTTCTTGTTTATTTCGCCTTCATTCTTAACACCTGGGCCACTCCACTCATAGCCAATTTGTTTTGAGATGGATGCCTAAATTTTTCATGGTATTAGAGCAGGCCTTTCTCCAATCTACGTCACCCAGTTCAATTGTCCATGTGATTTGGCTCAGTCCTGCCAACACGTGATTTGGCTCAGTCTGACCAACACGTGAAGTTTCGTACTACATTACTCTAGCCTTGCCTCTCTTCTTATAAGATCCTAGCCCCTCCGCTCATAACCAATTGGTTTTGGGATGGATGCCTAAATTTATCAATTAATAAAGACGTAGTGTGGAATGTCAGGGTGCATAGAAATCTAAAGGAAGATGAGATTTCTCTTTCTTATCTCTCAATCGGATCCTCAACTTTATTCAGAGAAACGTGGCAGCAAGGGATTTTGCGTCTTTGGCATCCAAGTAAGAAACGCAATTTTTTTGTTAGCTCCTACTCCTTTTCGTCTGTCTCAAAAAGAGCATCATAATTGGGTTAATATCTGGAAAATCAGGGTTCCTTCCAAAATTAAATTTTTTGGGTGGAGCGTCGGGTGGGGCAGATGTCTAACCATCCCCGTTGGGTGACCAAAGAGATCTGGAATGTTGTGCTGCAGATGTTTGGCATCCCTTGGGTTTTTCCGAAATCTTGTGTTGACCTGTTAGCTGCCTGGGAAGGAGTGAAATTGGAGGGAGTCGGAGGGGGCTATTGGAGTTTCATGGTTCTTGCAGTCATGTGGGCTATATGGTCTGAGTGAAATAATCAAGTTTTTAACCGTATCCTAAAACCTAAGAATATGATTATGAAGAGTGTGCAGGGTCTCGCTATCAGTTGGATCAGGTTTTCGGTGGATGGTTCTGGTGACAGAGAATTTTTGTCAGAATTGAATAACCTCCCCACATAGCCTTCTTTTCCTCTCGCTTAGGTGGGTTTATCCATGGATTTGGATATGGTCTTGCTTCGGGGGTGAGGTTTCTTTTGTTGGGGTAGTGAGTTCTTAGGTTTTTTGTGTTCTTTTTCCTATATCAATTAAATTCTATTTACTGATAAAAAAATTTTAAAAAATCCCACAGTTAAGTTACTTTCAACAGCTGACACATGGAAGAATATGGGAATGAAGTCGGAAAACAACTCAGGGAACAAAGATGGATGAAAAATTATCAAGTAAATAAGATGGAGAAATAAAGATACAGATGCACACACACACACACACCAACCAAAGGAACCTAATTTGATAGATCAACATGGATAGGTTAATGACATATTGATCAACTGTCTACAGGTACAAAAATCATCACTAAAATGTCGAAATCAGGCTCAGCAATCAGTTCTTTTAAACCAAAAAAGGAACAGTGAGAGAAAATATCATAAGAAGCTAAAACCCACATGATGACAATTCCAGAAAATCCATGAGAAATGAATATTGTGTAGGGTACCAAAAAGGAGTTTATAACTTCCACAGCTCTGTATATTAAAAACTTATCCTACTCGTAAGCACCCTAACTCATTTCAGACAACTGCCACATGTAATTGAAAATGCTATGTTTAACTTTTAAATCATTTTGTGAACAATAACCCAAGTGCCCATCACAAATCCTGTACGGATACAGATTTTACAGTTGGTATTGGAATATGGATCGAAGTTTCCAGAAATGACAGGAAGCGAGGTAAGGTGTAAGACCACGAGCATGGTTATATGTATGTATCGTCTGATATTCCAATATACATGTACATGTATTGGTTGATACATTAAAAGTATCAAACTGGTGACCTCCAAAACCCACACATATCAGACGAGCACGAATGACAACAAAAAGTCAATTAATACTGCCATAAGAAGAAATGGTAGCCCAACGAAATCTAGCTAATAACTTGAGAAAGTTGAGAGAGAGAGAAGTGATAAGCTTAAACATAAAACTTAGCTCTAAAAAACTTCTCAAGTTGGCCAATCAAGTTTCCAAATCGTACTCAATTCGATCTCTTAAAGAATCCTAACATTAAATGGAGAGTCTAGAATCTCATCTTACCCAGTGAACTAGTTAGAAAAGGTCTTTTTTGTTTACCTCTGTGGATAACCAGATTTAAAAACAATCAAATTAGCATCTCCTAAATAATCACTACTAGCCAACAAACCAAAGCCCAAATACTTAGCCAACATGTAAATTCAATCCACACAACATAAACAAACTATCGAAGAGAAACTCCTACTAAAGATAAATAGCAACAACAAAAAATAAAGAAAAAACCAAAAAAAACACCTGGCGAGCCGGTTTTTAATTTTCTCATGGTCAAGAGACTCAACGAATATTTTTCCCTTTCATTGAACTTGTGCTCCTTCCCAAATAGGCTAATGGTGATATGATTGACCATGAATTCCTAAAGATGGGAGTACCATATATTGGCACTTAAAATTGATTTGTTGACCATCTCCTTAGCAATGGAGCTCTCACATATTCTAATGCTGATAAATACATCACACCTTGTACGTACGCAACAGGCACAAGGTACTGGTTCACTTCAAATAATTAGTCTTTGTGGGGCGATGTCAAGTTTTGTTGATCACTAGCCTTTCACCTTAATCGAAACTGGTTTTTGTATTTCTCGTCCTCTCTTTAATATGCTTGAATAGTCATCTTCTTTATATTCTCATCATTTTCTTCAGGCATACATTGTAAAACAATCAACAAGCTCATCTTTTTAGTATTCCTGTCTCTCTCTCAATCAGTGTTGTGTAAAGAATTTTTATCAAAATCCTAGGAACAATTTTTGAAAAATTTCTCCATCAAGCTCGGGCTTCTCTTGGCACATAACAATATGTTTAGGTCATAGTTCTAAAACTCGGCGAGTCAACGAGTTAAATCGGTCGAGTTACTGGACTCGCCAGGATTTCGAGTTGAGTCCAAGTCGAGTCAAGTTTTCTCTAGGATGATGCAATCAGGGCTCATAAACCACCATTATATATAAAATATTTTCCTGAGATACGGTTTAGAAACCCTATCTTTTTAAAAATATTAAACTACCCATTTTATCAACATATCTTTCCATCTTTTTCCTCGTACATATATTTTTTATTTTTATAAGATATATATATTTCAAAATATATACTAAATTACCGAGTCGGGGAGATGAGTTTATCCGAGTCTTCTAGTTAACTCGACTCAACTGACATTCGAGTCAAGTTGAGTTTTTGTGTTTTAACATGACTTTAGGTTGATCCACTTGTCTCACTAGTTCTTGGTTCATCAGTTATCAGTCACTTGGGTGTTCCTACCTCATCTAGTACTGTGGATACATGATAGATCCAATCATTTTACAATAAAAATCACAATCCACTATTTTAGTCGCATAACCTGCTCTGATGTAAGAACCTGGAGTCCAATGAGATCTACCCAATTCAAATAACTAGTGTGTGTGTGTGTGTGTGTGTGTTGAATAGACACCTAACTGACTAACTGACCAATCTAGTCTTCAAAAGAATCCTATCATAAGGTAGAAAGTTTAGAATCCTATCTTAATAAAATTCTTAATTAACCACTTACAGAGAACGATCATATTACTAACTACTTGAACACTTCTGAGAAACCATCCTTAGGTACCAGCGAACAAGTTCTAAGTAAAAATTTTAAGTCTCTTTCCGGAGATATGATTCAAAACCAACTCAGGTCAAGGGTTAGGACGAGAGAGGAGTTTGTTGAGCCCGTAAACTTTAAACTACTAGCTGACAACCAAGGTTTTAAAACAACTTTATAACGATCTTAAAAGGAGCACGTCGTTACTGTTATAACCCATTATAAAAGTTTTTATTTATTTATTATAATTTATTTTTCTTTTTAGACACTTGTTTAGCTTTTATGAATAATGGCCCTATAATGGCGTTATTTTTTTTTGTTCTCTCATTTAGTGATTTTGCTAAATTTAATAAGTTATTAACATATTAGTGTGATAACATATATATATATATGGCAAATGGGACAAAGGGTTTGAACCCATATTGGGAACGGTGGGTTAGAACCTCAGATCACATGCCATGGGGCACGGGATTCCCAAACAACACTCGCTTCAGGATCATGTGCCACGTGGCATGTGATCTATAAAAAAAAATTCTTTTGATGTTCAATACTGTGGTCAATGTTTGGGTACCACCCACACATCCTGGTGCATTGTATTTTTCTCCTTTGACCACTGTTTGAATGGTGTATATGCATCGGATCATGCCCAAATTTTTTGGGTGGCCTTTGATCGTTCTTGGGCAAGTTGTGTTGAAACCGATCCCTTTGATGGATGCCATATCGGTAGGAATGCATGGTGGATCTATGCATTCCAATTAGGTGGCATGTGGCAATTATCAAAGGGATCGGGTGAGACGGAAACTTGTCCATACATGATCAGAGGTCACTCAAAAAAATTGGGTAAGATCGGATGCATATCCACCATCCAAAATGTGGTCAAAGGGGGGAAAATTCAATGCATCAAAATATATGGGGCGGTACCCCAAACTTTGACCATTGTTTTCACTTTTTTTTTTTTTTTTAAATTTCTAGATCACATGCAAGATGGCACATGATCCAAAAATGGGTCTTGTTTTGGGATCACTTGCCATGTGGAACGTGACCCGGGATTGGAATGCACGGATTCATCCATGCATTCCAACTCATATGCCCTTTTCCCTATATATATATATATATATATTATAAATTATAAATGATTATGTAATATTTTATTAAATTAGATATCTTGTATACCTATTCATAAATTATTACATACGCAAAGATGTTGTCGACTATGAAAATGAGTTAGTATTAGGTAAGCAGCACAAGCGCCAGGTGACTTGGTATTTGGATCACTTTTTGGGATGTGTGCCATGCAGAATCAACATGTGTGCATCCGATAGGTGTACCATGATTTAAAGTTCTTTGCTATAAACGATTGAGAACGAAAACAATCTCCATCATTTGATTCAAAGCAGTCAAATGCCATCTAAAATTAACGGATACCTTGCAAATCAAACATACCATTAATTTTAGATGGTGTTTGACTGCATTGAATCAGACATTAGAGATCCTTTTTCACTCCAATATGTTACACAATTATATCATGGGCGTCAAATCATAGGGAACAAATGATGTTCTACATGACATACATCCCAAAAAGTGACCCAAGTACCAAGAGTGTTTCGATGCTCGGCTTTAATACCTAATCCTAGCATTATGAGTTAGTATATGGTAAGCACGATTCCGGGGTTTGGATTTTTATCATCTTAATGAGTTAGTATTGGGTATGCAGCATGACAGCTAGGTGACTTGTACTCATGTAACTTTTCGGGATGTGTGCCACATAGGATCATCATATTTTACCACTTGATAGGCGAGTCATGATCTAAGATCTTTGGTGCAAAATATTGGGACAAAAAGATCTCCATCATCTCAATCAAAGTAGTCTAACGTCATATAAACTTAACAAGTACCATGCATATCCAGCATACCTTTAAATTTAGATGGCCATTGACCGTTTTGAATCATATGACATAGAATGTCTTTGAAGCCAATCTGTTGTACTATAGATGTTAAGATCATGGCCGTAAAATCACACAGAAGGCATGGTGAGGTTCCCCATGGCATGCCACCCAAAAATTAGACCAAGTACCATAGCATCAGTGCTCGGAATCAAGTACTTAATATGAAATCTTTTTTAATAAAGAATCCACTTTCAAACTTCTTGAGATTTTCTTTAGTTAAGTGGAATCAGTTGACCCCACTCGCCCCTACATGGTTCCACCATTGAATGTAACATAACTTATTACTCACATGTAGATACATCAACCTCTCAACCTTTGCCTACGATGGTGGAAATTGGAATTGCCACCCGGTTTTGAGGTTAGCCGGGAAACCTATGGCAAATACAATCGACCCCCATCCCAATCTTCTAACATTGAAATTGAATACGAGATTCAATTACAAAGTAGGAAGTGTCCTAACACTATATTAGTCTGGAAATGAAAAAAGAAAAAAACAAATCCATAGCAAGAAATAAAAGGGGCAATATGCCTCCTTGCCTATTATCTAAGTCACACATGCTAAAGCGGGCACTGGACGACTAAGATAATAATATAATGCCCAAAATTGCACAGAATCTTCCCTTGCCTGAAGGCTAAAAGCTAATAATATAATGCCCAAAATTGCACAGAATCTTCCCATGCCTGACGGCTATGTGGACCACTAACTATATTGTACTTCCGCGATGATTTTAATAGTGTGACAGTACAATTGGGGCAAGATGGAGATTAAAAAAAAAAAAGAGAGATTAGAAGGAAAGGGAATGTAGCCTCCTTGGCATTACATAAGCCTTTGGGTTATTTTTACAAATGATGTCTAGATTAGTGCAGGGTAGGTAAAGTTGGATCTAACCTGACCTGACTTGCACCCTATTCAAATATGGTCAGTCTGGGTCTCTCATGGTTGGACCCAAACCCAACCGAATCCGTAACTGATTTGATTATATATATATATATATATATATATATATATATATATATATATATATATATATATATATATATATACCCAAAAACCCTTTTTACCCTATCATACTATAATCCCTACATAAACCACTACCAATACACTAATAGAGAATCTTTAGGTTGTTAAGATATTTAGAAGGTTATGCATATGTGTAACCGAAGTTTAAGATTAGGATTAAGATCTTAAGATAAATTTGTTAAGATTACGATTCTTTGGGATTATGTTTATCTTTATAAATGAAAGTCTATTTATAGACACACAAAGATTAATGAAATTACGTTAAAACTTTCACAATGTAGCCTCAATCTTAAACTTCTCTCTCTAATGTTCTAATCTTCTAAATATCTTAATAAGAAGAAAATTAAAGAAGATTCTCTATTAGTGTATTGGTAGTGGTTCGTGTAGGGATTATAGTATGATAGGGTAAAAAGGGTTTTTGGGTATATATATATATATATATATATAATCAAATCAGTTATCAGTTATGAATTCGGTTGGGTTTGGGTCCAGCCATGAGAGACCTAGACTGACCATATTTGAATAGGGTGCAAGTCAAGTCAGGTTAGATCCAACTTTACCTACCCCAGACCAAAATCCAATCGTGTTCAATCCGTTGAGTCCTGGGTCCAATTGGGGTGGGTCTCAGGTCTGGTTGGGGTCAAGTGTTTCATTTACTTGTTGAACGACAATTGGGTAGAAAGGTTAAAGCTTTCCAATGGGATGGTGGTGGTGAATTCTTAAATAACAAATTCACAAATTTTTTGAATTGCCATGGTATCCAAACATCAAATCTCTTGTCTCGTGACACTTGAACAAAATGGTGTAGCAGAGAGAAAACATTGCCACTTAGTCAAACTTGGACTTGCAATGGTGTATCAAGCTGCTACTCCCAGAAAATATTGGGTTGAAGCTTTTTCGACATCTGTATATCTGATAAATCGGCTTCCCACTATACTCAAAAAGCAATGTCCTTATACCATATTGTTTAAGAAAAATCCTAACTATCACAATTTGCGGGCATTTGGATGTCGATGCTATCCATACCTAAGAAGTTATACCCAAGATAAATTTGAACCGCGTTCCTTGCCATGCGTTTTTATGGGCTACAGTGACAAACACAAGGGTTATAGATGTCTATATCCTCCTACATGTGGCATGTACATTTCAAGACATGTGGTTTTTCATGAACAATTGTTTCCTTATTTTAATCCTGACATGTTATTTGAAAGCCAACATGAAGAAGGGGAATTGGTGACCTACAATGATTGGACCGAATCTTCTACCAATAAAACATCCTCAATCACTTCCCATTATATGCCAGATATCCACCACCAGTTTACACCCGACCGAGAACAACCCTTACCATCCATTAGTCCTATTCACCAACCAAATGACATGGCCTCTTCTCCCATAATTGAAACTCCCTCATCCTCTGTGCTGCCCTCACCTAATACTACACTTGACAGTCACCCTCATTCTCCTCTTCACCTGGCACAAAGTACAAATTTGCTAACCATTTCACCGATAGCCGAGACTCATAATGAGCCCATCTCTTCTACCCCACCACAACCTTTCCAACTTTCATCCTCTTCTTCCCGAACCCACAACATGATTACCTGTGCTTTGGATGGCATCTGCAAACACAACCCCACATAGGCTATGGCCCTTGATCTCTACAACGACATCCCACCTGAACCTAAATCTACTCGAATGGCTCTTAAACACAATTGTTGGAGAGCTGCCATGCAAGAAGAAATTCATGCTTTAGTGACTAATAATACTTGGGCTCTTGTGCCCAGAGATCCATCAATGAACATTGTCGGCTGCCGGTGGATATATAAGGCTAAACTCAAATCTGATGGGAGTTTAGAACGACTTAAGGCTTGTCTCGTGGCTAAGGGCTTCAACCAACAAGGAGTGGATTTCACTGAGACCTTTAGCCCTGTTATCAAACCTGGAAGCATCCAGACCGCTCTAATTGTCACCACGGTTAAAGGGTGGCCAATTCTGCATCAAAAACACATTTCTCCATGGCTATCTTTCTGAAACTGTTTTTATGGAGCAACCACCCAGATTTGTAGATCAGTGGCATCCTACGCATGTATGCAAGCATTGTATGGCTTGAAACAGGCGCCTCATGCCTGGTTCGATCGATTCAGCAGTTTTTTATTAGCCCATGGTTTTTTCTGCAGTATTGCTGAATCATCCCTATTTGTGTGCAACAGCTTTACGGGAATCATCATTGTTACTCTATGTTGATGGCATTATCATCACTGGTGCCAACGATACTAAACTTGACGCTTTTATTTCTGATCTAAGCGGTGCCTTTGCCATGAAAGATTTGGGAGGACGTTTGCACTTCTTAGGCATTGAAGTTCACCATTCCTCTGATGGTCTATTTCTCAATCAAGGAAAGTATGCTCGGGATCTTCTACGCTGCACTGAAATGCACAAATGTAAAGAGTATTTCCACTCCCATGGCTGCCCAATCTAAGGAACTTTATGGGCCATCAGATCCCTATTCTGATCGTACTCACTATGGTAGCTTGGTTAGAGCGCTACAATATATAACCATGACAAGACCCAACTTGTCCTTCTCGGTCAATACCATGTGCTAATTTATGGCCTCACCAACAAATAAGCATTATCGGGCTGTAAAACGGATTTTACGTCATCTAAGTGGGACGCTGGATTTTGGGATTTGAATATTAACTAGAAGCTCGTTTGATTTATGTGGCTTTTTTTATGCCGATTGGGCTGCTTGCCCAAATACTAGAATAACTCGTTTCAGTTTATATACACGTGTTTCCTACTTAACTGATGCTTCTATTTCCTAAATATGAAACTAGTTCCTTCTACGTAAGTTTTAAGAGCCATTAGATTAGGTCAATATCTGACATTCATGAATTTTTAGGGACATTGAAATCAATTCTTACTAAATCATAAAACCGTGGTAATGGGCTTCATGTGCATGTGATTGAAAATTATCTCTACATCTTAGATATATTTCTAATGAAAATTTTCAATGAGTGATTTAGATAATATATTATATTGTATATAATATTAGGAAATAAATTTAATCGTGAATTTTCTCACCCATTGATAGATGAGTTTACTAAATCATGTGTTTGAAGACTAAAATTTGAAAACATAAATATTAATACTTAAAAAATACAATTATGAAATAAAGTTATACAAAAATTACCAATGTTATCTCAACTAATGTACGATTTTTTCCGTCCCGCAACTCCATTTTGTTGTGGAGTATAGGGGAGCATCACTTCGTGACGAATTCCGTGCATTTGAAAAATAATGGAGAATTCATTAGACATATATTCTCCACACCGGTTGGACCGCAATGCTTTTATCAACTTATCTAATTGATTTTCTACTAAGGACTTAAACACTTTAATTTCTATAAAATATCTTTTACCGCCTCTAGTTAGAATACTATCCACTAAATCTAGTAAAACAACTTCTAGTAGCACTAGGAAAAGATTTTCTAATGATTTGAGATCGAGCACATACTTTTGCTAGACTATAGGAGAAGCAAAAATTGTTACCATCAATGCATCAGTGTGTAATAAGGGTAATAATAGTATGGGGCCCAATTATGGACAGGCTACCTATATTCGAATAGCATAGGCCATTTGATCACCATCCAATGAAAATCAAGTGCCAACAAAATCCAGTCTTGTATGATGGGGACATCACGATCAAGAGCATCGGACGTGAACCGCAAAAGATTCTTAAGCGCCGACAGAAATCAAAAGGGAGCCGAAACGGAAGAACTAAAAAGAAATCGATTGAGCAGTTCAAATTCGGAGAAATTGAAGGTTGTTACAGTAACTCGATTGATTGAGCTTCAGTGCTACAGTAATTCGATTGATCGAGTTATAGTGCTACAGTACCTCGATTAATTGAGCTACAGTGTAAATTTTGAAAGAATTTAAGTTTTAAGGGCATACTCATCTTTTTTTAGTATTTATTTTAGGGCTTTCTTTTGTTTTATGACCTACTATATAAGGTCTTTATAACTTTGGAATAAACAGTTTTTTATTAATGAAAATTTGCGAGTTGCTTTTGTGCAAACCCTAGAGAACTTGTGAAGAGTTTTCGATTGAAGGAGCGAATCTTTTGAAACTTGAGGAATGTTTATTCATTTCTCGTGTGAATTGGTATGAAGTCGACGTGCAACCTTGGTGTGAAGCCTTGGACCTTTATCCTCTTATTCTATCTTTTCTCTGGTAATATCTTTTTTTTGCTTTGATAAATTCCAAAACTCCTAAATATTATTAGTTTATCTTTGATCTATCCCTTTTGTTAAATCTAATCCATTGAGTCGTTATTTTCAAACCCGAGTGGAATCAAGAGACGACGCCATCACTATCGCTTGGTACCCTAAACTAGAGCAAAACTCGAATCCTTCATCGAATCCGTTTTTCTAGATCGGAAAATATAGATGCATGTGAACGCTAAATTGAATTAACCTAATTGCTGTATTGAATTTATTAAATTTATTTTATGTGTTTGGGTGAATTTGATTATTTCTATTATTCAATTTAATTTGTGGTTAATCACAAACTTGCATAATTAGGGTTTTAGCGTTTGACCCGCATCAGTTTGGTATCAAAGCTCAGTTCTAGGTTAGGGTATATTGGTGTGTCATTTTAGTCTTATTGCATTTTAATTTTCATTACATCTTATGTAATTGGCGTTCATTAGTGTGCACGTCTAGTGCTTGTTAAAAGTCCTCACTCACTGTTGGTTCATAACTGCATATCATTTTAGAATCCTTATAGGAAACCATGACCCCAATGAATTCGGAACAACTAGCCGCTTTTATGGAAAGCTTCAACACCCAGATGGCTGCGATACAAACCCAATTGCAAAATCAACAAACCCAGCAAGCTGATTTGGAGGCACAACTCCAAGAGTTGTTTAGATCGACTTATGGCGAACATCATAGGGTTAATCTTAATGAGAGGAGGGACCTTCTTAGACGCGACAATCATCCCGACCCGGATGAGAGAGTCACAAAGTCGATAAAGGTATGCTCCCACTTTCGAAGGAAAGATGGACCCCAAGATCTATCTAGATTAGGCAGCCGCCATGAACCATTATTTTGCATGGTATGAAATCTCGGATGAGCGCAAAGTGCGGTTTGCCAAGATGAAACTTGTAGGACAAACCAAACTTTATTAGGCAAGTATGAAACGACATCGAGAAGCCCTCGATCGTGAACCCATTGCCACGTGGGCAAACATGAAGAAAAAACTTCATTATAAATATGTTCCCATGTCCTACAACCAACGACTCATGGATCAATGGCATACTTTGAAACAGGGAAGCATGTCGGTTGATGAGTATATCAATAAGTTTGAGGAGTACTTGTATCCGGACAACACTTACGAGAGCCCACATGTCACCTTGTCTAGGTTTCGCATTGTTCTACATCCAGAGTTACGATAAGAACTCATCCCTCACCCTATTGAAGACCTAGAAGAGTGTTACGCTAGGGTGCAAGAATTAGAAAGGTATCTTGACGCTCCGGTCTGCGATCAATCTAAACCTTCTAATTCCGGTCTTCGATCTAGTCTTGATGAAAAGGTGACTGATGCCTATAGTCAATCCTCCAAACCTATGAACCCTCAGATTGATAAGGGTAAAGGGCAACTGATCGAAAGTTCTACGCGCGCACCACAACAGCGTTACAAGTGCCAAGGTTTTGGTCACTTCGTGTCTCAGTGTCCTAGTAAGTCACAAACCTTGATTATCCAACAGGATATCGAGAAAGAGAACAATGAGTTGGACGAAAAAGTTTATGAACCCGCTAAAATGCCCAGCGACGAGGAGAATGAAACTCCCGTGAAAACCGTAGGCTGCCTCAAGATGGTTCTTATTACCGAAGAAAGTATTGGAAGTGTGTCCGTACCGCATGAGTCATTAGAGTCAATAGGGACATATCATCATTCTAACTTGCATGGGATTAACAAGCAGATTTTATTGAATAATGGAAATATACGTAACTGCACTGACACATTGAATATGTTTACTGAATTTAATGATGCCAATTTTATGTTAATTCACGATAGTCCTAAGCATGTGGAACCTTTTCCAATCTTGAAGAGAGATAATGATGGATGTCTAGATCTTCCTCTAGACAAGGACAACCATCCAATAGTTGCAGTAGCAGATCTTACACCTATCCCAAGTCCTGAGACTATACCTTTGGATCCATTCCTTGTTACCCGACCAAACGAGCCAAATCCATTGAACCAATTCATAACCTGTATCTCACCCGAGCCGTGTGAGAAAAGGTTGAATGAGAAGGGTCTTGAGCATCCAAGTTTCACCACCAACAAGTGAAAAAATCATAAATACCTCACCACATGAAAGACAAGCCGGGAGACAAGCGTCCAAAGTGCACCACACGTGAGTTCTACAACTCATCAGAAAATTTTCCCACCCGGGGAGGAGAATTGATGGGGACATCACGATCAAGAGCATCGGACGTGAACCGCAAAAGATTCTTAAGGGCCGAAAGAAACCAAAAGGGAGCTGAAACGGAAGAACCGAAAAGAAACCGATTAAGCAGTTCAACTTCGAAAAATTTGAAGGTTGCCACAGTAACTCGATTGATCGAGCTACAGTGCGAATTTTGAAGGAATTTAAGTTTTAAGGGCATACTTGTCTTTTTTTAGTATTTGTTTTAGGGTTTTCTTTTGTTTTATGGCCTACTATATAAGGTCTTTATAACTTTGAAATAAACAATTTTTTATTAATGAAAATTTGAGAGCTGCTTTTGTGCAAACCCTAGAGAACTTGTGAAGAGTTTTCGATCGAAAGAGCGAATCTTTCGAAACTTGAGGAGTGTTTATTCATTTCTCATGCGACTTGGTGTGAAGCTGATGTGCAGCCCTATTGTGAAGCCTTAGACCTCTGTCCTCTTATTCTATCTTTTCTCTAATAATATCTTTTTTTTTTTGCTTTGATAAATTTCAAAACCCCAAAATATTATTAGTTTATCTTTGATCTATCCCTTTTGTTAAATCTAATCCCTTGAGCCGTTATTTTCAAACCCGAGTGGAATCATGAGACGACGCCGTCACTGTCGCTTGGTACCCTAAACTAGAGCGAAACTCGAATCCTTCATCGGATCCATTTTTCTAGATCGGGAAATATAGATGCATGTGAACGCTAAAATGAATTGACCTAGTTGTTGAATTGAATTTATTAAATTTATTTTATGTGTTTGGGTGAATTTGATTATTTAATTTTATTTGTGGTTAATCCCAAACTTGCATAATTAGGGTTTTAGCGTTTGTCCCACATCATTGTGATCTCAGATAACCCTTTCAATTTCTCAATTGATTCAATGGCCAAAGTTGATCTGACAATTAAAGAGACGATCTACAAGCAAACTCTTTTATTAACAGTTACTTGTGGGCAGATGAGTGAAAGGGAGAGAGGGGGTAAAAGACAATGCCTCTTACATGCATGGTATCAAACCTCGGCCTATCGTGGCGAAACCTGTTGAAGTTTAGTCCCACATCTGGTAAATTGTAGCCTTGTCTCGCCCCTTATAATATCTTGGGCCCCTCCACTCATTGTCAATTGGTTTGAGTTGGATGCACAGATCTATCATGGTATCAAAGCAAACCCTTCTCCACTCCACTTCACCCTGTTCTATTGTCCAGGTGATTTGGCTCAACGTCGCCAACACGTGCGGGAACGTGTTGAAGCTTAGTCCCACATTGGGTAAATTGTAGCCTTGTTTTGAGTTGGATGCACAGATCTATCATATTTGGCAATGAGGGGAGGGGCACAAGATATTATAAGCGGAGAGACCAGGTTACAATTTACCCGATGTGGGACTAAACTTCAACAAAATCGATACCACCCCGATAACAGCATTGGGGGTTGTATTGGTATATGGTATCGATATCGGCCGATACTGGCCTATATCAGTTGATACGTAACAGGTATTGGTCGACACCCCCCTTGATTTGAAATTTTTTGTTTTAAGTTATTTGACCTTTAAAAAAATAAATTATGTATCGGCAAATACAGATATCGATCCTAGACCAACTACACGTCTACCGCGATTTGATTTCTCGTGGCACTTAACTTTGGGCTTTCAGACATGAAAGTACTAACCATGATTTTTTATAAATATATGAAAAGTACAGGGAAATTTTCATAAATACAAAACTTTTGAGAGGATTATTTTAAAAAAACTTATAATCAAATCGTGGGTCAGGCACCTAGGGATATAAGTTCGGTGTACCGAACCAATACCGATTTTTTCGGTATTCGGTTCAGTACACCCCACATCGAAACCGAACCAAAATGAATCGTTTCAGTTCGGTTCAGTATCTTCTATTTTTTTTAAACTAGCATCGAAACCGAAATATATCGATTTTTCCAATTTGGTTTGGGTATTTTACCTATATTTTTTAATTTTTAAATATGTTTTCTCGGTTTTTTCAGTTTTTCTTCTATATTTTTCAGTTTACTCATCCTACCCCTCGGTTTTCGGTTTTTGCCACCCTACACCGAAACTGAAATCGGTTCAGCGTTTTTCGGTTATCAGTGCAGTTTGGGCCGGTTCAGTATCCACGGTTTTCGGCATAGATTCAGATTTGGTTTAGGGTTTGCATCCCTATAGTCAGTGGCGGAACCACGTGTGGGCGATTGCGAGCGACCGCCTGCACTCAAAATTAAAAAAAAAACATTGTTTTTGTTTTTAAAACCCCTAAACCTAGCCTCGATCTGATGCATATTTTAGATCCGCCTTTTTGAATCGTGGTCGGATAAAAAGGAGACGACAAAAGAGAAAGTGGACCCACGAATGGGTTTTTTAAAAAAGGCCCATAAAAGACCCGTTTGATCAGAAAGAAGAAAATCTAAAATTTATTAAGGTCTTCAACTTTCAATACCGTCACTTGTATGTTTGGCCTATTTTGAAGTGTCAAACGAAGTCGGATTGATGCGAAATTGGTCATATTTGAAAGCTTATCAAAATAGTTTTCCAACGAGCCAAAAAACGTACAAGTCTGAAAAATATTGAAGAAGTTATAGTCAGTTTTCGGAAGTTGCACATAAAGTGACGAATTTCAAGAATCCTAATTGAATTAGAATTAGTCTCTTTTATTATTTTATTTTAGAAAGTAAGAGTTGTTTCTTTTAATAGAAATAGAATTAGTTTCCTTATTGTTTTAGGACTTTATTGTTTTAGAAGAATTAAGATAATTTCTTTTATTTGAATTAGGAAATAAAGTTATACTAAGATTTCTAATTTTATGCATTAGTTAGCCTTTTTAAAGGCTTGTAAACACTTTTCTTATAAGTTTTTGATCAATGAAAATTGCTTATGCAAACTGAGAATTCTAAATTTTCGTGAGGGTGTGATTTTCTCAAAACGGATAACGATTCTTTGATTCCCGCTAACGGTTTGGTGCAAGGCCAACTCTTCTTCCATCTCTATCTTCTTTAGATTTACGGTTTGCGTAAGTAGCGTAATCCTAGTTATTTAATTGATCTCATAAAAGCCCAAAATCAATATTTTGTTCATAATTAATTTTATTAGCCTTTTTTATTGTTTGGTATCGAGAGAACCCGCTTGCGAGTTCGTTCGACGCCCTAAAACTATCGGAGATCTAGCCGTTCATAAGAACTTTAGCCTTCTAGATCCGCGATAGAGAACGTACACTAAAGTAACGTTATTTTGGTTCGAAATTAAATCACCTAATTGAATTTCTAGAATTTTCTGTGATAATTTGTTATGAGAATTTTTATTTTTTTTAATTGATTAAATTAATTTTAATCCTAATCTTAGTCCTAGCATTGCATTTAGTAAGTTCCCGCATCAAATTAGTATCAGAGCGTCAGTATAGTTTTAGGGTTTATTTAAAAATTTAAAAAAAAAATTAAATTAATAATAATCATTATTTCATATTCGTCTGGCTTTTGTCTGAAAATTTTCATCTGACTTTTTGTCTACAATTTTCGTCTAGCTTTTATCTGAGTTTTTTTAAAAAAATTTATTTTAAAATTTATTTTTTTTAAGCTTTCATCTAAATTTTTTTGTCTAGCTTCGTGTAGCCTTTGTCTAGCTTTTGTCTTGCATCACTTAGTTGTATAATTGCATATAATTTCAATCTTATTGTATTCTATTTCATTAGTGTGCACGTCTAGTGACAGGGATGCCGACATTGTAGACATCGGATATAGACCTTTTTGCGTATGCCGACGGCGGAAAAAGCGGAATAGACATCAGAACTAGGCAATTTGAGACGGAATTTGACGATTTGGGAAAATACTGCAATTTCGATCGATCGAAGTCAAATTTCGATCGATCGAACTTCGTAGGGAAATACTAGTTATGGAGTATATAGTTCGATTGATCGAATTATATACTCAATCGATCGAATTTCTGCGGCGAATTATGGATGTATATATTTTCGATCGATCGAATTTCACTTTCGATCGATCGAAATCGCACTGTTTATATTTTTTTTGTTTTTTCTAATTTCGAACTGAACTTTTAGGGGCATACTTGTCTTTTAATATTTGTTTTAGGGTTTTATTTTCGTTTGAAAGGACTCCTATATAAGGTCCTTAAAATAAACAATGTAATTAGTTATTGATTATCGAATTAATGAGCTTTTGCTTTTGGAACCTGAGATGAGTTTCTCCGAAGAGTGATTCTTCTTCCCGAGAAGGGTTTGGTGTGAAGCCCACAATCTATCCTTACTGTTTATCCTTTTAATCTATCTTCCCTGCTTCAATTCAAACAACCCAAATTGCCATCTCCCATCCAAATGCCCATCTCCCAAAACCCTAGCTTTTCCCTCATCCATTGATTCGACCCAATCTCGTAAACCATAGAATGACCAAAGATTCCATCATTGAATTGTGAGCGCCCTAATCTGGGAAAACCTAAAGTTCTATCTCTAGGAACGATCCACGCTGCAACCTAAGGGATCTAGCGCAAAGGCTGAACCCTACTCGAACCGAATGTGATCTTTTCACATGGAGGACTACGAACGCCTAAGGTATTCGTTATATTTTGAAAGTTTTATTGTTTAATTTAATTCAATTTAATTTCGGCAAACAATCAATCATCGCATTCACGTAGTTTAGGGTATTGTCCAGCGTCAGTTTTGGTATCAAAGCCAAGTTTTCTAGGTTAGAGCATATTGGTGTGATATTTAATTCCATAGCATTTTAATTTTCATTATATCTTCTTTCAGTTTTTATTTGTACACATCTAGTGTTTGATAAAAGTCCTCATTCATTGTTGGTTCATATGTGCATGTCATTTTAATTTAATGGAATCTTATGTCATTTGTATTCATCATTGCGCACGTCTTGTGTTCGACAAAAGTCCTTATTCATTTTGAGTCACATGTGTATGTCACTTCGATGTCTTTGATGTCATGTCATTTGTCTTTATTTGTGTGCACGTCATGTGTTTGTTAAAATTCCTCAACTGTTGTGTGGTTAATAGAATTGTGTCTGAGTTGTGTTTGTGACAAGCATCATGAAAGAGTCACTTGCACGTCACCATAAATTTGTTACCCGTCATGAAAGGATGCTAGCCAAACGAGGGAACCACTACACTCCACATTCTTGGCAAAGCTCCAAAGGTCGTGATGAGATTAGAGTTTAGGGATATCCCCATCATCATGAACTTGAATACGACCCTGCCGAAAAGTTTCTAAACTCTATTCAGAATGAGGTCCCAGATTTTGAGGGTACGACGGACCCTAGAACCTTCGTGCAGTGGTTGTCTAGTGTAGGGGAGTACTTTTGATTGGTATGGCGTACCAGATGAGTACAAAATTAGGTTAGTAAAAACAAAGTTGGAGGGTAGTGCCAAAACCTATCGGACTAATGTTGAGCTTCTACGCGAGTTATCAAGAATTATGTTCCTCTCATGCACCGTCACCTTCTACGATTTTTGAAAACCAAGACAAATAAGTGTCCTGATTGTCTTAAGTGTCAAGGATTCTGACACTTTGGTTACCAGTGCTCCATAAAACTTCCTACTCCAAATTTACTGATTAAAAGGGAAAGTTCTAAGGAGCTAGAAAATATGAAAGTAGAAGACGAAGTGTATGACCCTAGAACCGTAATGAGTGAAGAGGAGATGGAAGAAGATGACGAAAGTCTCGTCAGTGTTAAAGAAACTTCTATCTCCCTTGTGGATAGTGATATTGGGTCGAGTACACGTGAGTCCATCGAACTGGGTACGCAAGAACCATTAGTGTCAATTGAATCGAGTACCCCACAATCTTTGGTTTTGGTTGACGCGAGTACGCATGAGTTCATCAAGTCGAGTGCACTTGAGTCTCTGAAGTTGGTCGAACCGAGTACACATGAGCCAATCACTTCACCTACCAATGAGTCATTGGAATCCGTTGAGTTGAGTCCACATGAGCCAATAGTGCCACGTGATTTGATCACACATGAGTCGTTAGTGTCGCATGCGCATCATAGTCTCAAGTTGCATACTGTTATACATTCCAAGTCTTATTGTGAGTCATCTTTTGAGTCTCATTCCGCATTGCATGCCGAAATTAAGTTTAAAATTAATTTATGCAATGAAACTCTCAAAATATCAATGTAGTTACCTAAGGCTTTTATGGAATTTCAATTGAATGATCATGCAATGGTTCAGATTGAACATGAACGATTCCTGACGCTAGACCTTTTGGAATTGTGGCAAGGGATGATCCTAGTGCGTACAATCTTGAGCTTCTTCCAGATATTGGGGTCAGCTCTACGTTCAATGTGGAGGACCTAGTTCCTTCTTTGAGCTCAACCCTACCTCCTTACAACCCGTTCCAAACAACCCCTAGTTACAACTTCATCCCAACTTTGCAGCCAATACCACTTCCCTACCCAAGCAAGCAGAGGAAAGAGATAATTGAGGAAATTTGGGATAATCTTGTGGCATTCATTTGCGGCAGAAAATTTCTGGTTTATGAGATATAGAGGGTTGGCGAGTCGACTACCGAGAGTGCATGGGCCAATCATGAGAGAGTTCGTCGCTTGAATTCCCTCATTCCCGATCGATATCGAGATCACACTTCATCGGGGATGAATTCCTTCAGGTTCGGGCGAGTCGATGCGAAACTTCAAAAGTATTTGGTAGAGTGGTTTGGCGAGCCAGATTATTGAGCTCGTCAATGAGAGGTTTACCGAGTGCGTCCCTCTACAATGGACCAAGATGATGCTCATAAGCCACCGAGTGCCAGGATTCACTTCATGTTGTTTCATCGGTGATGAAACATTTTGAGTCGGAGAGAATTGACGGGGACGCCGACATCGTAGACATCGGATATGGACCTTTTCGCGTGTACTGACGGTAGAAGAAGCGGAACGGACATCAAAACTAGGCGATTTGCGACAGAATTTGACGATTTGGGAAAATACTGCACTTTCGATCGATCGAAATTTGCAATCGATCAAACTTCGTAGGGAAATACTAGTTTTGGAGTATATAGTTCGATCGATCGAATTATATACTCGATCAATCGAATTTAATTTCAATCGATCGAGTTTCAAATTCGATCGATCGAATTTTTGCGGCAAATTATGGATGTATATATTTTCGATCGATCGATCGAATTTCACTTTCGATCGATCGAAATCGCACTGTTTATATTTTTTTTGTTTTTTCTAATTTCGAACTGAACTTTTAGGGGCATACTTGTCTTTTAATATTTGTTTTGGGGTTTTATTTTCGTTTGAAAGGACTCCTATATAAGGTCCTTAAAATAAATAATGTAATTAGTTATTGATTATTGAATTAATGAGCTTTTGCTTTTGGAACCTGAGATGAGTTTCTCCGAAGAGTGATTCTTCTTCCCGAGAAGGGTTTGGTGTGAAGCCAAGGGTGTTAAGCCCACAATTTATCCTTACTGTTTATCCTTTTAATCTATCTTCCCTGCTTCAATTCAAACAACCCAACTTGCCATCTCCCATCCAAATGCCCAACTCCCAAAACCCTAGCTTTTCCCTCATCCATTGATTCGACCCGATCTCGTAAACCATAGAATGACCAGAGATTCCATCATTGAATTGTGAGCGTCCTAATCTGGGAAAACCTAGAGTTCTATCTCTAGGAACGATCCGCGCTGCAACCTAAGGGATCTAGCGCAAAGGCTGAACCCTACTTGAACCGAACGTGATCTTTTCACATAGAGGACTACGAACGCCTAAGGTATTCGTTATATTTTGAAAGTTTTATTATTTAATTTAAACCAATTTAATTTCGACAAACAATCAATCATCGCATTCACGTAGTTTAGGGTATTGTCCTGCGTCATCTAGTGTTTGACAAAAGTCTTCATCAATTGTTGGTTCATAGTGTCTTTGTTTAGTATTGTGTCTGAGTTGTGTGTGTGTCAAGCATCATATATAAATCACTTACACGTCACCGTGAATTCCTTATCCGTTATGAAAGGGCACTAGCCAAACAAAGAAACCACTCGACTCCAAATTCTTGGCAAAGTCCCAAAAATCGCGATGAAATTAGAGTTAGGGGATACCCTCATCATTGTGAACCTGAGTACGACCCTTCCGAAAAGTTTCTTAAATCTATTCGAAATGAGGTTCCAAGTTTTGAGGGATGGTTAAACCCCAAATCAAAGAAACCACTCCACTCCAAATTCTTGGCAAAGTCCCAAAAATCGTGATGAGGCTAGAGTTAGGGGATACCCTCATCATTGTGAACCTGAGTACGACCCTGCCGAGAAGTTTCTTAAATCTATCCGGAATGAGGTTCCAAGGTTTGAGAGATGGTTAAACCCCAAAACCTTCGTAGAGTGGTTGTCTAGTGTAGAAGAATATTTTGATTGGTATAGCATACCAAATGAGTACAAAATTAGGCTAGCAAAAACAAAATTAGAGGGTAATGCCAAAAAATTTTAAACTCATATAGAACGTTGTACTGAATTTCTTCGAAATAAACACATCTCCACATGGGAGGACATGATGGTGAAACTTATAAAAAAGTATGTCCCTTCAACATACCGTCACCTTCTACGGAATTTAAAAACCAAGACAGATAGGTGTCCTGATTGCCTTAAGTGTCAACGGTTCAGGCACTTTGCATACCAATGCCTCACAAAATTTCTCACTCCAAATTTATTGACTAAAAGAGTGAGTCCTAAGGAGTCGAAGAATAGGGAAGTGGAAGAAGTGTACGACCCTAGTATCGTGCTGAGTGAAGAGGAGATAGAAGAAGCTGAAGAAAGTCTAGTTTGTATTAAAGAGACTTCTATTTCCCTTGTGAGTAGTGATGTTGAGTCACCCACACGTGAATCAATCGAGTCACTTGCCTATGAATCATTGGTGTCCGTAGAGTTTTGTGCGCACAGCTTGTTGGTGCCTATTGAGTCGAATACATGTGAGTCCATCGACCTGGGTACACAAGAACCATTAGTGTCAATCGAATTGAGTAATCCAGAGTCTTTGGTTTTGGTTGAAACGAGTACACACAAGTTAATCGAGTCGAGCGTACATGAGCCATTAGTGTCATTGGCATCATTCACACAAGAGTCGTTAGTGTCAGTAGTGTCACACATGAGCCTATAGAGTTTGTAGATGCACATACACCTTTTTTAGGTCTAACAAGAAAACCTTTAGACCCATTCCTTAATGCCCATCGACCTGAGTCCAATCCTATCTACTCATTGATTTTCAAATACCCGCCTGAACAATACGTGAAGAGGTTAGATGGAAAAGTTGTGGAAAATCCATATTTTGTTACCAAGGTAAAGACACACCAAGCATATCGAGAGTATCTTCTTAAGTGGAAAGGTAAACCGAAAATATACAACACTTGGACTGCAAGGAGAATGCAATATGAGAAACATCAGGCATACCTCATCCAGTGGAAGGATAAGCCGAATACTAGAACACACATAGATTTTCTCCCAATGTCTATTCATCAAAGGTCATCAGAGTCTGCATCCACTTTTGCATATTACATTCATGAGTTGCATGGTGAGATTAAGAAAAGAATTAATTTAAAGAACGAGAAATACAAGTTCTCTACAAATTTTCACAGACGGTTCAAAGAATTCCAAGAGGGTGATTTTGTTATGGTTTGGAATAGACCCGAGCGATTCCCGCAAAGAGTTGCAAAGAAGTTACAGGCTCGCGGTGTTGGACCCTATCATATCTTGAATGTCGGTTCTAATGCTTACATCTTAAATCTTCCGCCGGATTTGGGGATTAGCACGACTTTCAACGTGGAGGACCTTGTTCCATTCTATGGCCCTTCAACCATTCATGCCACCTTTGATCCTTCTACATCTGATGAACCAATAACTCCCCTACCCACACCTACTTGACAAACTTGTGACATCATCGAAGATGTACTGGAAGATCAGATTGTATCCACCAACCAAGGGGGACTTCATAAGTATTTGGTCAAGTAGAAGAACAAGAGTGATTCAGAGAACACGTGAATTACACAAGAGTTTCGGCAGATTGACCTCGATCTCTTAGAGCTCCATCACAACCAGTAATCATTAGGAATGTATACTTCTAACCCGGGGAGAGTTGATGGGGACGTCCGATTCAAGCCGCTTCCGATCGAGGTTCCCTATATATTGTCTGTGATCGCGACCGTGAAAATTCATGCCAACCAAAGTTTGAGGTCGAATTTTTTCAAAGTAGAGGGGATTGATGTATATTTTAGATCCGCCTATTTGAAACGTGGTCGGATAAAAAGGAGACGTCAAAGGAGAAAGTGGACCCACGAATGTGTTTTTAAAAAAAAGGCCCGTACAAGACCCGTTTGATCAGAAAGAAGAAAATTTAAAATTTATTAGGGTCTTCAACTTTTAATCCCGTCACTTTTATGTTTAGCCTATTTTGAAGTGTCAAACGAAGTCGGATTGATGCGAAATCGGTCATATTTGAAAGCTTATCGAAGTAGCTTTCCAACGAGCTAAAAAACATGCAAGTCTGACAAGTATTGAAGAAGTTATGATTAGTTTTCGGAAGCTCCACATAAAGTGACAATTTTAAGAATCCTAATTGAATTAGGATTAGTCTCTTTTATTATTTTATTTTAGAAAGTAAGAGTTGTTTCTTTTAATAGAAATAAGATTAGTTTCCTTATTGTTTTAGGACTTTATTGTTTTAGAAGAATTATGACTTCTCTTTTATTTGAATTAGGAATTAGAGTTATACTAGGATTTCTAATTTTATGCATTGGTTAGCCTATTTAAAGGCTTGTAAACACTTTTATTATAAGTTTTTAGTTAATGAAAATTGCTTATGCAAATTGAGAGTTCTAAACTTTCATGAGGGTATGATTCTCTCAAAACGGAAAGCGATTTTTCGATTCTCATTTGCGGTTTGGTGCGAGGCTAACACTTCTTCCATCTTTATCTTCTTTACATCTACGGTTTGCGTAAGTAACGTAATCCTAGTTATTTTATTGATCTCATAAAAGCCTAAAATCAATATTTTGTTCATTATTAATTTTATTAGCCTTTTATTTTCGTTTGATATCGAGAGAACCCGCTTGCGAATTTGTTCGATGCCCTAAAACTATCAGAGATCTAGCCGTTCATAAGAACCCTAGGCTTCTAGATCCGCAATAGGGAACGTACACTAAAGTAACACTATTTTGTTCCAAAATTAAATCACCTAATTGAATTTCTAGATTTTTCCGTGATAATTTGTTATGAGAAATTGTTATTTTTTTTAATTGATTAAATTAATTTTAATCCTAATCTCAGCCCTAACATTACATTTAGTAAGTTCCCGCATCACGATCTCTCCCTACCTGACGCCCTGACAAGTTCTATGTCTTCCCTGTTTCCGGCTCTCTCTGAATCATTAAGCTACTTTTAAAATAAAATAAAAAGTTGTGAGAATTGGGTTCCTTTGAGCTGAGATCCCAAATTATTTTTGGCACGTTGGGTAAAATGTAACCAAAAAATATTATAGATATGTTCATAGGTAGCGTTATTTACACCTCTTAAATCAAACCTTTGAAAAACACACCCACTTCCACCATGAAAGTCCGTTGACTTCGTAAATTAGATGATAGAAATTGTTTTTCATCCCAATATTCCACACAATATATCTTGAGATCCTGGAGGACCTATCAAGCGGTCATATGTTGATTCCATGTGGCACACATTCCCAAAAGTGACCATCTGATAGGTAAACCCATGATCATTGTCACTTTTGGGATATGTGTCATGTGGAATCAAGATCTGACCGTCTGCTAGGTGCGCCATGATATCAAGATCTTTTGTGTGGAAGATTGGGATGAAAAAAATCTCCATCATCTGATTCAAGCAAATCAATGATTTTTTTTATGATGGAAATATGTGTGTTCTTCACAACTTTAACTAGTATAAATACCTATATTTATATTAGTACCTCTGTTCGCGCCTATGTCTGAAACTTACTGACTTTTCTATATCAAACAATGCATATTATTTTTCGGGTCAATCATCCACACAATAGACCTTGAGATCAAGATTTTACCATCAGCCAATCATTTTTTCATTCCGTAACACATCTTAAAAAAGCCCCTAAACTCAAGTTTGAGCATGATGTGCACCTTGTGATCTTAGGGCTCCATTTTTGTGATTTGTGCCTCATGAAATCATAACATGTATGTGTGATGGTACGCTCATGGTCTCAAGATCAATTTGTGTGGAAGATTTGTGTGAACATGATCTTCATCGTCTGACTTTAAGAAGCCAATGAGTTTCTGTGGGTTTCGAAGGAAGGTATGAACGAAGATCGCATTGGTGCAAAAAATGTACCTTATTTATATTAGAGGCTCGAGACTACGCGACCACATGCTACCCATAGGGTTGTGTCTAGACCAGCTAAGCACATGTGGCACCCATTTTGGGGATCAGGTGTTACGCAACTTGGACAAGATCGATCAGGTACCACTCAAAAAATTTAGGCATGATCCAATACTAATCCAATGTTGAAAATGAGGTGTATGGTACTCAAATTCAATGTACCAACTTATGTGGGCGTTACTTTATCATTGACCCATCAAATTGTAGACACCCATTTTCGAGCTGCCTAACTAATTGGATGTGAAATTCAAGTTATTTAGGGGCCCAAACACACATAACATATTGGGGAAGCTTGTAATGACATCAAATGAGATCCCCAAAGTTTAGAGGCGAAATCTCACTGTTCATATTTTCAAGGTAAAATTATAACACGAGAGGATCATTTACTCGCGTTCTTTAAAAAATCCAATTTCGTTTCGCGCGGGTTCGTACCTCCTGGATTTCTGATATATGTCAGATAGGCCTGAGAGTGCTATAAATAATTAGTATCATTTATGAAAAAAATTAATTTTAATTCATCTTACGCCTCGGCCGGATGAAAATCCTAGTTCCACCACTGCCTACACTCCCCTAATACCAACTCGCTTCAAGTTCAAGCATGATGAGGGGTTATTAGGTGCTTGGTCCGCTTACCAACTTAGGTGCTCGGGCCATCTAGACTGAACAAGTGGTTCTATTGATCCTAGCCGTCGAAGTGCCAAGCCACTATCTACATTTGAACCATTAATGAACAGCATCGCTTAGCCGTCCATTTAGAGCCTCTCAAATACCATATACGACGGCCAGAATCGCCAGGCAACCAACGGTCTCATTTTCTGGTCTTAGTCCCACCTAAATGGCCACTAAATGATGGCCACATTCTTGTCATATATGATCAGATCACGAGATACCAACTCGTCAGCTATCCCGCCGGCCATCCCGCGCATTCAGCCGCTGGCGCACGTTAGCATAAACCACAAACCCTAACTACCCGGAATTCCTAGAAGTTTATCATTCTCACCATAAATGGAAATAAAAACTTTAAATAAATAAAATAAAATACCGCTTTTAGCTGCCCGAAACGGCTCGTATCGGAGAGCATCTCCTTCATCTTAGCCGTCCGCGGATGATGCACCCACATGGTGGAGTCCATGAACTGCACACCGTTCGATTCGCAGGCTTCCAAGATAACATCCAGATCGGACACGTGTAGGGCCGTGGGCTTCTCCAGAATCATGTGCTTCTTCTTCTCTGCTGCCGCTACGGCCCAACGCACGTGTAGACTCGTAGGGAGCGGCACGTACACAGCGTCCACGCTCGGGTCGTCAAGAACCTCTTCGTAACTACCGTAGGTCTTAACGGTAGACGGGAAATGGTTCTCGGCCGCATATCTCTTGGCCTTTTCGATCGAACGGCTGCCGATGGCGTAGAGAGTGGAGTTGGGAGCGAGATGTATGGCTCTCGATACTTTCCTAGCTATCTCGGCGCACCCTAGGATGCCGAAACGTATCGGGATGCTTTCGGCCATTTTTTCTTTTCCTCCTCTGGGTTTGCTTCTGTTTCGCCAAAAGGGCAACTTGGGAAGTTTAATAGCAACAACTAACAGCAAGGAATGTTAGCTAATTGCTACTGTATGAAGAGGCAGACCATGGCATTTCTTAGTTCCTGCATCCACAACCGTTCGATCCCTGATTGCGTATATATAACGCATTCAAAGGCCATTTGGCACATATTTTGCTCGGGTCCAACCGAGTAGAACTGGATATCAGTCTTACCTCATCTATTGCCTTTGTAAATGGGAGAGTCTTGATTTTTTTGGTTTTCACATTTTTATAGTATGACGTGGAGTCAAGATTCTCCTATTTCAAAGGTTAGCAGATAAGGTAGGATTGAAAGCCCGGTTCTACTTGGTTGGACCTGAGCATTCCCCATTTAAGTGTGTACCTAAGGATGGAAGAAAAGGGGAAATCTCCAAACCGGACAAATTGAATCGGTCCAAACAAATTAAAACTGATCTGAAATTGTTATGACCCGGTCCCTAGGGAGTTCTTTCGATGTCTTTAGATGTTGTAGGGCACCGACCCTGTGTGAGTGCTCCACATTGTAACTCAACCCACCCCACACAAATTCTACTTTACAATTGCAATAGGATTCGGTTACCATAACTAGCATCCAAAGCTTGGCCAACTTAACCCTCCACCTTCTCTCTATAAATCCTAATATCCCTAGCCTTCTTTCTCCTTCATCTATCTCCTCTCATTCTGCCTCTAAGAACATCTCAACACCATCATTATCGCGTTAGTTTTCTTCTTCTTCTCCCATCTAACCTAGCACCCCGTCGACCCACCATCGAAACCACATTGTTGAATCGACGCGTGGGCTGCCGCCGCATCGCCCATATCGCCGAAACGATGCATAGGTTGCCGCATCGCCGAATCAATCGAAATCATCACGAAAAACGACGTGCATGCTCCAACAGGTGGGTACCCCTCAATCGATCTTAAAATATTCAGTTCTCTTTTAAAAATAAAAGAAAAAAAATATATTTTTTTTATTTCCTTTGCTCCATTAATGGCTGTTTTAACTTCGAAGAAGAAAATAAAAAATAAAAATAAAATAAATAAATCTCTTTTTATAATATAAAGGTACTTTATATCTAATGATCTATATTAGTTTTAAATATATATAGTGTATATACTACACTAAATCAGAACCCCCCCCTTCATCTTCTCTACACGTCGTAACAGAGACCTCCACTTGTTCATCTACAAAACCACATTATATATGTAGAGATTTTACGAAGATGTCTTTCAGTTTCGAATTTCTGATGCTCTACATGAACTTTGATTCTTTGTCCTTTTTGGGATTATCAGCCAGATTATGAGAGCCCAGATTATCTAACTTCAGAATAATTTTTAAAATGCCCAACTGTTCTGCCAAGTGCCGAGTTCAACAAATTTGCTGACTTGATGAGTTAATCCTGAATACTTGATGCATCTTAGATCATTTTATTTTCTGTGTTTCTTGTGTGTCCTTTTTGCCAGTAGATCACTGTGGCCGATTGACACGATTACTCCGGCCAAATTCAATTGATTGAGAAGATGAAATTATTGGTTAAAAATTAAAATTAGCTGCGAAAAAGATACGAAACTACATATTATGAAAGCAATAGAGCACTTAACAGAAACTGTCTTTGATTTTCATTGTCTTTGAGTAAAATATATATATATATATATATATATATATATATATATATATATATATATATATATATATATATATATATATATATATCTTTCTAGCAATGAGTATAAGAGAGAAGTCTTCAAGATGAAGGACCCATTTCTCCCTCTATCAAACTAAATAATGTACATCAAATTCCTCCCTATCCAACTATTTCCTCCTAACCATTAACGTGACAAAAAACTTCAACCTAATCTAACATGAATCCACTGCTTTGACAGTGTGTCATCAATCTCTTTCGAATGTTTTCTTGTAGAGAAAGGCATCTGCACTGCAAGATTCTCCATAAGTGGAGAATCTGATCCATCTGATTCCCAATCTTTCAGTCTATCCAAGATGCTAATCGGTGAGCAAGAACCTTCCTTGTATTGACCCTTTCTACAAAGCTCGTTGAAACAAAGGGATGGTTTAACAATTCTTCACTACTCCATCTTGATTTTGGATCTTTGTGGAGGCTTTTTTTTTAAGAAATCCAATCCTTCATCCGAAAAATTTACTGGAAATCTAGGTGTCTCGTCACAAAAAAAAAAAAAAAAAAATCTTAAAAATTGCAGCCATTAAACTGTTTGGTGCACTTATTCTTGGCTCCTGAATATCTAGAGAGAGAAATAAAACCCAGGTAAGAAACTCAACATATCCCTTATTTGGTTAAATATATAAACACACACACACACACACATATATATATATATATATATATATATATATATATATATATATATATATATATATATATATATATATATATATGATTGCTCTGGTAGGTATAAATAGATTTCCGGGGAATGGTCCGACCAAACGCCGACAATGCCGGTGATAGCTTGCCCGTGCCAACCATTGTAGTTGGGTGCTTTAGAGAATTCACCTGATATGGTTAACTTGGTGCAACCATTCTTTGACACCACAAGATTCAAACAAAATAGATCAAAGTTGGACCTTGTGGGCTCAACCCAAGAAATTGAGCCGAGATGGACCGTCTCCACAAATTAAAATTCTTAAAATATCCAACGGTTCAGAATTAAAGAAATCGATATAAAAAAAAATTAAGAAATTAAAACACTATTTTGATACTATAGACCATGAAAGGATTGATCCTTAGATCTGAGGCCTTAGACGCCGAAATAAATTGGGCCCAAGGACCTAACACCTCAAAACTATCTTTCTTGAGCATCTGATGGGTTGGGTCCGTTCAATCTGATCACCACATGGTAGGTACTCAATATGTGCTTGTGACTTCTAGATTTTTGTAAAATGTTGACTGAAGGATCTAGCATGCTAAAAGCTGAACCAAGATTGGGACAAAGGATCCAACCTTAGGTAAAATTCTATTGTCTAACCATCTAATAGTTCAGATTAGATGATAGATAGTTTAAAGTTTATTTCTTCTTCTTTTAACCTTAGGTGCCACATGGAATAACACATGGGTTGCCTTCGACCCTTAAATTTTGAGAATTCAAGGCCCAACTGGCCCATAAGACTAACTTTAAAAACGGTCTCGATAATAACACAATATAATCTAACGGATCATAAAAGTGTCACTAAAAACTGGGAGGAATGTTTCGAGGCCTGAAAGTTTAGAAAAATTAGGCAAGGGGTATAAACCATTGTGCAACTAAGTTAAAGGGCTTGTTTGACTGTCTCGTTGAACCGCTTTTGAGCCAAACTAGAAAAAAGTCCCGTGACAGAAACTACACAAATCTTAGAAAACTTTAAAAACAGAAGACTCGATCGCTCTCTAAGCAATCTAACGGCCTATGAAAGTTTCTCTAAACAAATTTTGTATGAAATATATGTTCTTTTCAAATTTTAATTATTATGTTTTGGTCACAAGTATGTAAGGCGTATGAACTAGTTCGTTTAGTCAGGTAAGACCTTCCATCATATGGCATGCATCACATAGAAAAATCACGATAGGACATACGCATGATTAAAAAGGAATAAGCTATGTCACACAACTTTTAAGCCTTTGTCATGGTAGAGTTCCCTTCACGGTCAAGTGAAACTTAGAATGTAGGCATCCATATACGGATGCAACACCTCTATGAGAGTATGGGCTGCCACACGAAGTACATCCAGGTTACTACGTAACCCGTCCCTTGAAAAACGTTATTTTGTGAATCTTATCGCATCGTGGCTCACTCCAAATTAAGTTATACATAAATGACAATGAATGATATGTAAGATAAGGTAATATATGAATACGGATAAGTTACGCTGTGAAGGCTAACAAAATATGAATTAAGTTTCTACACGTGCCACGTCTTGCGTGCCACCGCAAGATCAAACGTCTGCAGCCAACACAGGTCTTAAGGACAATACGTTACGACAGTGTCCCGAACGTAAGGGGACGCTGATTTAAATGCATGAAATCTCATCGGGCTGGATAATAATATACGTTATGATATGGAGGTTAGGTGATTATCTACACGTAGACCTCACGTGATAAGCTCGAGCAGCGGCCCCGACACAAGTCGTGTACGTAAATTAAGTAAGATGCGAAGTATGTGGTGTAGGCGTATGAAGCAATATTAAATTTTAAGATATGCCACGTAGGATAAGTCGATAAAGTAGATACAAAAAGATATCAGAACTTGATGCGTCATATTCATTTCATTTTATGCCAGGTCTTTTCATTCTATGATATGTCTTTTCGATTTATACTATGCCTTTCAGTTTCGATGTGATAGGTCATGGGATCTTAGATATGTTTGTAATCATTTATGACTATTTGGTTTATTTTAAAATGCACCTAACTCAAGCGATTGCACACACGATCACCTGGGTATTTTATGGTGGATCGATTGTGCAACCTACTGAGTTTACGTGACTGAGTAATCTCACCCCCCTCCCCAAAACTAACAGTTGCAGGTGAGAACTCTAATTTTTCCATCACTGAGGATGGGGATATTGCTGTTCCTGATGCGGCTCATGAGAGTGAGGACGTTGGCTACCATCTGAACGAGGGAGTGGACCCGACGGACTACTTTGCGCATTGAGAGATTTGTTAATTATAGCCTTTATCACTTTCAGGAGAAACTTGTTATCAGTACTTTTATTTATCAGTATCTCTTATGGGTTTACGTTGGGACCATTTTATCCTATGTTAAATCTCAATTTATTTACTATCATAGATGCATGGTTAGGATTTATCATGTTATTATTGTCTTCTACGTCTTCCGCTGTTGACTTATGAGTCATTCATCTTTAAATGTTATTATTAAATGTTTTGATCCGTATGCTAAATCGAATTAAGAATTATGTGTATGTCCGCTTATAGCCGTAACAAGCGTGCGGTGTCATGACACGGAATTCTAGGCCCTCGACTTCGGGTAAGGATTCTGGGTCGTGACAGAAATCGAATCAATTCTGGTTTGGTTCGATTTCATTTTTTGGGTGGCAAAAATTGAAAACTAATTAGGTAGGATAGGATGAGAAAACAATTAAAAAATTGACCAAAAAAATCCTAAAGACCAAAATAATAGCTTAAAAAAAAAACTCGAAACAAAATTGAAAATTCCAGATTTCGGTTTCGGTTTTTTAAAAAAGGCATTTCGTTAGGTGCACCAAAGATGGTGACCCTAGGACCATGGCTCGGTGGGCGTAGGACACTAGGACCTACGACCCTTTCTTTAGCGATGTCTTGGAGTCATTGGATCTCGTCGGGAACTGGGTCTTAGTTACTCCATCTTCAAGGAGGATTGGTGGTCGTGATGATCCCACCGTACTCACTCAAGTCAATGTTGACTGGCAAGTGACTAATACCGCTCCTATATTCCGTGCCGATATTCCAGGTTATTTCCGATTTCAAATTGGATATCAGTGAATTCAGAGACCCTGAAATCCATGAAAGACAAGATTAAAAAAAAAAAGTTATTATTATTTAGTTGAGGTTAGCATGGATCAAAATATCATTCGATACCGATACGTATCGGTTTGGGACGTGAACAATGCGATAATTTGGATATTTATCGCCCCCTGAAAAAATAGTCAAATTATCGTTCAATGTATCATCCGTATCGTTCGTATCGTCCGTATCGTTCAATGTATCGTTCAAATGATCGGTTTTCATATTTTTTTGGCAAAAAATCGGACAGTATTGTCCGATACGTATCGAAAAAGCAATATTTTGATCCTTGGAGGTTAGAGGGTCCTCAAGCATCTAATCAATTGTGAAAACTTTTGTAGTTGATATAAATTATTTTGTTGCAAATAAGGATATCAACACGAAATCGCCTTGACAGTCTTACTCCGTTTGGAAGGTATAAAGACTTAGGAGGTGAAGGTAGAGGTGGAAGGAGGAAACATCGGCATAAGCGGGGAGAGAAGAAAGGATATAGAAGAGAAGGGTGACACTTGGCATCATGTGGAGAGGCAAGTAGGGAGGTTCGTGAGGTGCTTTAAGCTACCCGATAACGCCAACTTGGAGGAGATCAAGTGCAACCTGGACAATGGAGTTTTGACCGTTGTCGTCATAGGTCAAAATATGGTCCGATACCGATATGTATCGTCCAATACATATCGGTTTTGGACCTAGGCGATACAGTAAAATGACTTTATATCGTATCTCCCTTAAAACAAGGTAATTATCATTTGATACAGGCAATTGCCCGTATCACCCGTATTGGATGATAATATGAAATTATCGGACGATAATTTTAATTTATCATCCGATATTTTCATAAATTCTTAAGGTGATTAAAAACCCTCAAATTATCGGACGATATAGGTAAATTATCGCCCGTATTGTCCGATAATTTTGAATTTTGGAACTGTAGGCTCAGTTACTATACAAGCACGGGTTTAATCCTTTTTAAGTCGTTTTTCAACCCTTTTTTTTTTATCCCTTCTTCTTTCTCAACTATTCCTTCTACCTTAACCACTAGGAGACTATAGTTCGGCTACCGATCACCAAAAAAATCTGGAGATTGTCATGTTTTCACCGAAGATCATTGCATAGGTATCGTGTTCCATCATATACACTTTATTATTTTTATTATTTGCTTGCATTTTTGAAGCTATTTTCACTATATATACTTATAAATGTGTTAGATCTAGTAAAAACTAGATATATCCACTATATCTATATTTTGGGAGTTTATTTATTTTAAATTTATCATTAAATATGGTAGATCTTAAATTTTTAAGCCCAAATTAAGGGATTTTGTCTTAAATCACCTTAATTTGAACCTATAATGGGTCAAATTTTGAAGTTTATGTGCGTCAATTTTGATAATAAATTATTTATAAAAATTAATGATAATAAATTATTTATAAAAATTAAATTAAAAATTTTATTTATTTATTTTATAAAGTTCTTTATAAATACTTAATAAATAATATATGTTAGTAATACATGTGTGACATTGTCATAGGGTATGTGACACATCAATTATACATGTGTCACATATCTCATAATACATGCAATTGATGTGTCACATATAACTTCAAGGGGTTAGGTGAGCTGGCCAGGTACCTGTTTCCAAAAGCATGAGAGTTGAGTTTGAATCCCCTCCCCCCCTTGAGGCCACCGTAGGGATTTATATCCTGTATTAACTTGGCATGTGCTGAATTTGGGGTGTGCAAGTGCCCGTGGGATTAGGCGGGTGCTCTAAGATGCCCGGATACCCAAGTTATCAAAAAAAAATTGATGTGTCACATGTGCTACACATGTGACACATACCCCATGACACATGAATTACGCATATATCACATGTGTCACGTGTGTCGCATGTGTTAGGGGGAATATAACACTTACCCATGACACATCAATTACAAATGTGACACATTAATTATGTGTGTCACATGTGTAATGTAATATTTACATAAATTAGAATAATATCAAATAAATATGATTTTCAAATGTAAGCTAATATTATAAGAATTAGAATAATATTAACTAAATATGACTTTGAAATGTAATATAATATTTTAAAAATTAAAAAAATAATAAAAAAAATAAAAAAAAAATGATAAAATATGATCTAATATTTTAAAAATTAGAATAATATCAAATAAATTTAATTTTCAAATATAATCTAATATTTTAAAAATTAAAAAAATTAGAATAATATCAAATAAATATAGTAAAATATAATCTAATATTTTAAAAATAAGAATAATGTGAAATAAATTTTTAAATGTAATCTAATATTTTAAAAATTAGAATAATATCAAATAAATTTTCAAATGCAATCTAAAATTTTTAAAATTAGAATAATATCAAATAAATTTAATTTTCAAATGTTGGATTACACTTTTAAAATATTTTAAAAGTTAAATACCCTTTCAGCCATCATTCTTAACTTTTTTAAAGTTTCTTTCTTTTACCTTTCCTCTCTCCATTTTTTCAAGAAAGTGTCAAGACTTACTTTTTCATAAATATTTTACTCAAAAAATGTGGCCACCCAGCAGTGAAATACCTTGGCAGCGAAGTGTCGACACCCTGAAAACGAGGCGTCAACGCCCCTAAAATGAGGCACTCGCACCTAGGCGTCGGCGTCTCGGCGCTCCACTAATTTTTTTTTAATACCAAAGCGCCAACACCTGAATTTAGAGGCGTCGATGCCCCATTTTTTTTTTTAGTGAAGTGTCGACACCTCAATATAGAGGCGTCGACACCCTGGTGTTGAGGTGTCAGCGCCTCACTGCTGAGATGTTGGCGCCTTGCTATCGGGGTATCGGCGCTTCGCTTTTGAGGTGTTAGCGCTTCGGTACCGGACGCTCACATTTCTTGAGTAAAATATACCTGAAAAGTAAGTCTGACACTTTTTAGAAAAAGACAAAGAAGAGAGAAAAGAAAGAGACTTTAAAAAGACTTTTAAAAGAGTCAAGAATGATGACTGAAAATGAATATAACTTTTAAAATATTTTAAAAGTTTAACCCTAATTAGTAAGGTTCAGCGAGCACTTTACGATAACAGGATTATTTTTCAAAAGTTTGCCGATATTATATGATCAGTCACATAATTTACTATTTTATCACCCTTAACTTAGTTATGCTAGATTTTAGTTTGCTACTAATGTGCAGATATTAAAGCTAAATAATAAAAGAGAGCCTAAGTATTAATCTTTATCAAAATGAACTCAAAAAGTAGTAAAATGACGCTTAAGCGTAAAAGATGATTCGCTAAATGTTCGGAAATAGAAAATTGCAAAAGACGATTGAGCGCGATACTAAAAGATAAAATGAGAAATCGTAATAAACAAATTTTCAAAGAAATATATGTTTAAGAAGCTGAAGCGATATAAAGGAAGCGAAGAATCATTATAAAGAATCGTCCCAGTATGAAAGCTATGAAAGAAGTAGAAAATCGTGATTTACGATTTTTCGAAAAGAAGTTAAAATAGAAGAAATCGTTATCTACGATTGTGAAGATATACTCTGAAGAATTTTGTTGCTGAAAAATAAAGAACACTCTAGAAGCGCATCATCTAAAGAAAGTAAGAAAGAATAAAATTAAGAATTAGAGTTATAATATGATACTTTTATTTTAGCAGTTTCTTTATAAACCGACTCCTTACCATCTATAAATAAGAGAGCTCGACATAGGAATAAGCATCGAAGAATTTCAGCATCAATTGACGCTTGAGGTTGGATTTTTTTCCGATGAAAATAGTGTAATATAGTTAGAATAGATTAGATATCAGAGCTTTCTCAAGAGCAATTGACGACTGCGATTGAGTGCTGGAGATTAGTGTAGATATCCGTAGTTTCTCATGAGAAATTGACGACTACGGCTAAGGGGCGAAGGATATATTTTACTTTATTTTTTAGTTTACATTTATTTGCTTGTAAGCATCTCCAAGTTTTGATTTGAATTGACCACTCAGGTTAGAATTTGCAGATTAGTGTAATGGTTTTACTTTTTCATCTTCAATTTTCTAAGGTTTGATTGATGCCCAGATTTTAGGAAGTTGTTGATTAGATTAAATTTGTATTGATAGGATCTTAGATTTGATTGACGACCAATGCTGGAGACTATAAATATGGTGTAACGATACTGTTTAAATTTATAAATATCCGAAAGCTAAAGATTAAGATTGACGACCTTAATCTGAAGAAGGAGGATTATGATTTATTTTCTGTATTTTAAATTTAAAAATTATTCTTTTATTCATATTTTTCCAGTAGATTAAATCTTAAAGATAAATAGAAGTTTTCAAAATAAAGATTTAAATAAAAGATAAAAATAAAAGAAATAATTAGATAACAAACTTGCTCGTGGGAACGAGCCTATGCTAGCACTATAATTTCCATTGTGCACTTGCAATAGGTTAAGACTTGAATTTAACATAAAATATATACATCATAATCGATAGTGATCATTATACCAATCTAAAAAGTTTCAAGTAAAAGGGACTGACACGATTTTTGGAGGTCCTAGAATTATTTTAATGACACGTGTCTGTAAAAAGCAATTTTAAATCATGCTAGATGACCCAAATGCCCATCTCCTTATTCTCCAAAAAACTTAAAAAATAGAGGGTTTTTAAAGTAGTTGTAGTAGCCATTAATTTGACCCAAATGCCCATCTACTCTCTCTTTCTCCTTCTCTACCAAACCAAAAAAAAAAGGATTTTTAAAGCAGTCGGAGCAGCAGCCGTCGGAGAAGCCATTAATATAGGTTTTCCAAAATGACTCAAATGCCCATCTGCCCATCTCCTTCTTCTTCTCCAGCAAATATAAAAAAGAGGGCTTTTCAAGTCGTTGGTCGTCGGAGCAGCCCCATAATCCTCCATTAATGGAGGTGGACACTGCAAGAAAAACTTTACCTAAAGCTTTCTTCCCAGACTTTTGCCGGAGCAGAACCTCGCTCTCCTCATTGAGTCACGGATGGGAGCAGGTAACGAAGAAAGAAGGAAAATGCATCTAGGAGGAGGTTTATAAAGCAGGGCATAAGAGTCATTTGACTTTAAAAAATTAGAATTCATAGATTTTGAGGACCCCAGAATATAGTGTGTCCTGATTATGTGAAACTTTTTGTTTCAGTATAACGACGCGAAACTTTTTGTTCCGCATGATCAAGACGCACCGTATTCTGGGGTCCTCAAAGTCCGCAAATTTTAATTTTTATCTACAAGTCAAATGACTCTTACGAAGCTTTATAAACCTCCTCCTAGATGTATTTTCCTTCCTTTTTCGTTACATGCTCCCATCTGTGACCCAAAGAGGAGAGTGAGGTCGTGATTGCTCCGGCGTAAGTCTGGGAAGAAAGCTCTAGGTAAAGTTTTTCTTGCAGTGTCCGCCTCCATTAATGGACGATTATGCGACTGCTCCGACTGGTGAAAAAACCCTCTCTCTTTTTTTGTGGTTTGCTGGAGAAGGACGAGATGGGTAGATGGGCATTTGGGTCATTTCATAAGACTCAAATTAATGGTTGCCCCAAGTGCTTTAAAAACCCTCTTTTTTTTGTTTAGTGGAGAAGAAGAAAGAGATGGCAGATGGGCATTTGGGTCATTTCACAGACCCAAATTAATGGATGTTCTGACTGCTTTAAAAACCCCATGTTTTTTTTGTTTTTTCCAGAAGAAGAAGGAGATGGGCATTTGGGTCATTTTGCATGACTTAAAAATGCTTTTTAAAAACATGTGTAATTAAAAAAATATTGGGGCCTCCAAAAATTGTGTCAACCCCCTTTACTTTTCAAACTTTTTAGATCGGTATAAAACCTTTATACCAGCAAACTTTTGAAAAATAATCATGATTTCGCAAAGTGCCCTTTTCCCTTCCTCCGTCCTCCTTTCCTCCCATATTCATTTGTAACAACAAAGAGCAACAACTGCTCTTCCAAATTGAGAAATGCCAAATGCAATCTAAGAAATCTGTTACAAATTCCTTATTCCTTATCGCAAAGGATCTTGAATCTACTTGTGCAGATGGGAAGTTTAGAAATTTGGAATCTACTTTTGCAGATGGACTAGGTGGCTACTAGAACTTTTACAAACATGGTTGCTACTTGCTACTCAAATTTATACAAACATGGTTAGAACACTTCTAATTCGTTTGAAACCAGGTTACGGATCCGGTTTCCTAATTATGCAATTGTTTAATTGGAAAATTAATAAACAATTAATGCAAAATTATAAACGGAGGACAGATTTGTTGAAGACAAAGTGACGGTGGCTAATCATGCATAAAATCTGTCCTTCGTATAACACCAGCCTTAATTAATTTTGGGTCTTAAGTTACATGAATGAGTTGGTCTACAATGGGTGTCAACACATCTGTCTGAACTGCTCAGAACAAAAGTCTGAGCAAGACGTGTAGACAGTCTTACCGCTACTTGCACGGACTTTCAAACATTGGAAGTCCGAGCACGTCTCGCATTCACATGTCTAGACCATTTAAATCATTTTATCGCTCATGATGGGTGGATACTCATTATTCACATGTGTAGATCACTTTGACCATTTTATCGCTCATGATGGGTGAATACTCATTGTAGACTAACTCTACATTAGGACCGTCAAAGGCCGGATCGGTCCTAAAAGGCCTGCCTAGCTGGGTCAGGCCCGGTCCTAAATGTTAGGGTTAAGCCCTGGGCCTTCAAAATAAAAGCTTGGACATTGAAATTTAGTACACAAAGGGCTGGCCTTAGATCCGGCCGGTCTTAATATTATATGGGTTACTTTCTATTTTGTACTACAACATACTTTCATCACTCAATATGGTATGCAATCTGAACCTTTTGTGTTTCATTCAACATATTTTTATGCATTGTTTAGGCATTGAATTTTTCTTGTTTTGGGATAAGTTTGGGCTTATTTGTGTAAGCACTAGGATCCTAATCAATTAACACAACTTTATCAGTCTAAACTCCTCTAGATAAGTTTGCTTCTATTTTTTGTCCTAGTGTTTTCTTATTGTTGATTATATTTGTAGGAACTATAGTGATTTTCAGCAAAGAATTGATGGCATAACCTGGATCTCAACCAAGTGGGTCTGAATGTCAAGACAAGTTGACAAGAATCTCAACCAAGTGGGTCTAGATGTCAAACAAGTGGACCTAAATCTCAATGTGTCTAGATCTCGGCCAAGTGGGTCTACAATAAGCGATACTTAGTAAATGGGTATGAACAAAGTGATACTCAGCAAAATCGAAAAACATCATAGTAGTTGATATTTATGACATCCATACAGAGTTGTACACAATAAAGGGGCATTAGGAGATCTTACACTTGGTGATACCAAGGTGCCAAATAGAGTATCGGTTTGCCCGGGGCTGATACGAATCGGCCGATACCAATATTACCAATATGTATCGGTCGATTTAAAAAAAAAAAACATATTACTTTAATGTGAAGTGTAAATTATAATGCATTGAGAGTACAAGCTGTATCAATCACACGAAAAATAGTTGTTTCCTGTTTTCTAAAGTAAGCATTGACAAGCTGTGAGCCTATCACATCACACCAAAAGCAGCTTGTTTGTTTTTTTGGTATCTCTAAACGCACCAATGTGTTTAGTGAAGGCACCAACATCCCAAACTTTTTAAAACCCTTTTATTGCTTCAGATCAGATGATGGAGATCGTATTTCGCCCCGATCATCTACCAAAAGGATCTTGAGATCATGTCTCACCTATCAGATGGTAAGTTTTTGATTCCACATATCACCGATCCTCAAAATATGGCCCTAAAATCTGTTTAAGTGTGACGTGGTGTGCCATAGGATTCAAAATTCATTTTTTGGGGATCTGTGACTTGCGAAATAAAAAACGGACTATCTGATAGGGTAGCTAGGATTTTAAGATCCATTGTATGGTAGATTAGGGTGAAACACGATCTCCATCATCAGATCTGAAGCGGTCAACAAGTTTTAAGGGGTCAGAGATATTGGTGCTTTCAGTAAACCGATTGGCGCATTTAGAGGTACCCCTATATTTTAACAAAAGAACCATCGTTTTCTAATTTAAAAATCACTAACAACAGTTGTGGGGAGTTGAGCGCATTGAATGCTCTGTATTTTATAATTTAAAAACACTGTCAAAAAACGCAAAACGGACATTTGTAGTGAGCGCATTGAATGTTCTTTATTTTATAATTTAAAAACACTGTCAAAAATGTACAAGAGATTTTCACGCTTACCAATTAGTTGATGCCTGATACGGCAGCCGATATGTATCGGTTGGCCAGAAAACCGATACGTATTGCCTATATATATTAATTGGCCAGAAAACTGATACGTATAGCCAGTACGTATCAATATCGGCCGAAATTTGATACCATGGGTAATACAATTGCTTGGCTGAAGTGGCTTCTAGAGTTTGTACAATTGTTTTTAGGTGTGAAACACATCCAAAGTTGTTTCATTATGATCAATTGGTGGATTTGGATGATTTAGTAAATTTTTTTAAGTTATAAGAATATAAATGTTCTATCTATTTATACAAAGATGTGAATTTTATCCATAAAGGATTTGTGGATTTGGTCAGAAATTAATGATGATATATTTAAATATTTTTAAAAAAAATAAATGATGATATATAAAAAAGTTTTTTAAATTAATGATGATATATTTAAATATTTTTTAAAAAAATAAAAAATAAAATGATAGCCTAAAACCGTCTACTTTCCCTACTTTCAATAATTGTTGTTTTTTAACTAAAACAAAGACGGTCAGAATACGTCTGTTAAATATAAAAAAGTCACCTTTCTTATGAAAAACAGACATTTAAAAAGGCCTCCATTATTGTTCGACAATAGATGACTATCGTTATTTGTTTGATAAGAAACGATAGTTTTAACGCATCATTTAAAAAAAATCACTCCATTATTAGCAATAGCTCTAGCAGCTGAGCGACTCGTTATTTTTAAAAACGACAATCATTAGCTGTTATTTTTTTTGCACTTCCGACCATGATTGGCTATCATAGTCTTCCTATCTCATCTTCCCATGTCATCTGCTCCGTGGGCACAACAACCTCAATTTGTCTTCAAGTAAGCTCAATTTGTATTCATGAGGTTTTCGATGAGAGGCACAACAACCTCAATTTGTCTTCAAGTAAGCACATCTGCCTCCTCCTCGGCAAGAAGTCGAGCTGTCTCCTATTCTTTCGCAGTCTTTGAAGCCCGTTTCTCTAGGAGTCTCCTTCCGATTCGCAACTGCCGGTTTTGAGGTGGAGACATCTTAGGAGGTGGTTGACTTATTATTTTTGTATTATTTTTAATGGATTAAGAGATTGCTTCACATTTTTATTTTTTACTAACATTGAACTTTCCACCTCAAATCTCACTAAATTATTTCTACTTTCTACAATCAGTAAATCGCACCGTGGTTACTGAGTGATCTGACATATTAATGGGCATGTTTGATTTGCTCTATGCACTAACATGTTTACAGTAACACGTCGCTACGCGTCACTCAAATGCCTTACGAGGCTTAACGACCCTCATTAGCCTTTTAGGCTATGAGTAAGAGAAAAACATAAGAAAATTCGTTTTCCTTAATGCTATCAAACATCAGCTTATGGTCAATGGCCCCACCGGCCTGGCCCACTTAACGCATAAGATGAGGGGCCATCAAACATTCCATTATCGACTTCAAACAAGAAACATTTTTAAGATTATAAAAATTCATGGATGTCGGATGTGACAACCCGGATTTCGGCACCCCAAAACCGGCGCCATCAGCACGATTCTCCAGACCGTGCCTCATGGATACGTACAGAACATTGGCATAGCAAGCAATAATAAAGATAATGAAACGCATAAGAACTGATACTGAAATAATTCTCCAGTTCTATACATATATACTACAAAATCTATAATCCAAAAGGTAGTTCAAACCTCATGCCTCTGCATGAGTAAAAGAAACCGACCCGAACCATTAGTGACATTACTTAGTCACCCTAAATGGTTCGCCAAAAGAATATATCTATTTAATTACATTTCTCAAAATTAAGGCTTGACATACCAAGCTGTACAATGAGCTCTCAGAACTCTCCCTATCAAAGTCCACAAAGGAGTCTCATAGAAGAAGTCCTCGGGAGGAGGCTTTAACTCGTCTCCGAGTACGAAGTCTGAATCCCCCGGATCAGCGTCTCCCGAAGCCTCTATGGCTGCAAGCAAAGGACCTGCGACATATAGTCTAAAGGGGGTGAGCTACATCCTAGCTCAATAGGGAACAACACAATAAACATATAAGTCAAATCCTCAGATATATTCTATGATATGATAGCATGATGTATTTATGAACTTAATGGAAACAGTCTAAAGGGTTACATATGCATTAAAGTTTACTAGTGGTTTACATGTTACATTTATTATTAATTGTTCATGAATTACACTGAATAGGCCTATAGAAACTTAAATATTCAACTTAAGTAATCTCCGAGCAATATAGCATCGAGCCCCGATGGAATACCCTCCATCATCGTCTAAATAGACAGTTGTTATAAATATATCACTTTAAATACTACCCAGGTCCCTTTCTCGTAGGCGACGAGGTCTAATCTCATCTCAACATCCCTGGAATGTGCTACTGTGCACGAATAGACCGCCGTACCGGTCACAGATATTCTACCGAGTCAATCGTGGGTATCCCACCACGTCGGTGGGGTATTCTGATCAAACCTTAAATAACAAAAATATCATGTACATTACATATAGTTATTCACCGTATAAATATGTTACTTTATATCAATTATGGCTTATCAGTCTTTGTTCAATCTTACTTTATAATCTCACTTACATCTCTGAGATGCCTAAATTACTCACATCACACTGATGTCTTTATCACTTTCTCATCGCTTGAGGATGTCTCATTTTCATATGCTTACTTGGTGTCACACACACACACACATACTGAGAGGATTTTATGATTAAAGCATTTTCATTTCATTGGTGTATCACACACACACACATGAAGATTATATGATTCATTTCATTTCTATATCACTACATACATGCTCTTGTAATTAAAGTGCATGTTCAAGGTGTTCTCTACCTCAGGTGTCTGACTGTCCTAGTATCAAGGTCCCACACGGCTCCTCATGTTTTCCTTAGCTCGTACCACCTATGGTATAACATAAGATATGCACAACATCAATAAGGATGCAATAGAGAAGGTCCAAGACCCTCCATGAACCTCATGGTTTAAATAAGAAGCCAACTAAAATTATCAAAATCGATTAATCGATCTCCAAAATCGATTAATCGAAACCCTAAATCGATTAATCGAAATCTAAAATCGATTAATCAAAAGTCCACAATCAATTAATCGATTCCCAAATTGATTAATCGAAATCTAAAATCGATTAATCGATTTCCTCATGCTTTATTTCTCCAGCCACTGGAGGTACTCAGTCGATTAGTCGATTTCTAAATCGATTAATCGATTTCAAGATCGATTAATCGAACACGGGCTTTTATGTCTTTTCAACTTTCAAAATCGATTAATCGATTTGGCCAGAACTTAGCCCCTTTTCGGACAGTTCTTCCAAACCTTTTTCTTCCTATTTTTCTTTCTTTTCTATATCTTCAATTCATCATTTTCACTATGACTGAATTTAATCATTAAAACTTTATGCATTTAAATCTAACAAAACTCACCTCAAATCAATCTCTTAAAGAATGGATTGGTTGGTTTAATTGCTAGGGTTCTAACTCTTACTTCAACGGTCCTTCACGCGTCTAATCCGGCATTCAATGCTCAAACCCTTCCTTCAATCAAATCACATTAACTTCTCCTTGCCATTAACTCCCCTTTACTCTCTCTCTCTCTCTCTTAACTCTCTCACCAGTCAAACAAAAGAGTGACTTCCTTGTAGGTTAGTAAACCCTTATAACCCTCTTTCAATTTTGGTGTTAAGCACATACACTAGAGATATGTGTATGTGACCCTTAACTAACACCCATACCCCATACTTAGGGTACACTTACATCACATGAATACGTTAACTATAAAAGTTCACGGTTTGACCATCACTTGGTCAAACCTATGACCCATCGGGCACGGATCCCGAGGTCACTGATTAAGGTCAAAATTTTCAGGATGTTACATTCTTCCCACTTTATAAAATTTTCGTCCTTGAAAATTGCCTTAAGTAATTAGATCTTATCATACACATCAAGTTGAACACTCACATCCAGATATGAATCGATTTATGTTATCTCAAAATAAATTCGGGGGGTTGAACACTCACATCCTCGAAAATCTTCCCTCCATAGGAATTTTCGTCCTAAAAAATTTACGACAATACAATCGGCATGAAAATCTACCTATCACTAGACTGGTGTACCACCGATTATCCAATAAGATAATCATCTGTTAAATGATATTTCTAGAAAATCAACTACACATATACTATCCATGAGATTATCAGTCCACAACTAATCATATAGATCATAATTGGAATTTAACCATCGCCATAAAGGAAAAGAAAATTGTCCAACCTTTAATTGTCAACATGTACCATTAATTGCAATAAAGATGCCTACATACATGGATTAACAGATGAACAAATAGCCTCGATACGCGAAATAGGTCTCACCTGTCTAGGAATAAAAGTTCACACGCACCCACTTTCTGATACGCGACGGTGGTAAGAGGAATTACTAAAATAAGATAAAGCGATCACCAAGATGAGATAAAGCCATCACCAACATGAGGTAAAGCTATCAGTAAAATAAGATAAGTCATCACCAAAATGAGATAAAGCCATCACCAACATGAGATAAAGCCATCACCAAAATGAGATAAAGCCCTCATCAAAATAATAACCTCTAAATTTACCACAACGATCTTGAAATCTTCAAAATTTATACCCTTAACTAATCTTATGATACACGAATAGAATTTCGATCATACAGGAAGGGCAAAAGAGTGTGACACATCTAGCCTTTCAAATCAAGGAGATGATTGCAAAGGATTGCTCTTAATGTCTTACCATTCAGGTGCACCAGGATAAGATCGTATATAAATACTTAGGCATGATTAATCGACTTCATCCTGTGCACAACGCTCAACCCATTCTCTATACTAACTAAACCTCCATATAGTCCTTGAAAATCTATATCATTCATTATGGCTTAGGTGAAAACAGTGCAATCCACTGTAGCGACATCAAATTTTGCTCTCCCATGATATTTGTAATTAAGTTTTCCTATCCTTTGTCAATTACCGACATGATTGTCTTAGACTCTTCCAATTCTCGAGAAACTTCTAGAGTAAAATACAGCGATTAACAATCGAACTCGCGTTTAAAAGGAATGTATTTAAACACACCAAAATCGATTAATCAAATTTCATCTCTATTAATCAAATTTTTTTGTTATTATGTTTTCTAGGTTTGTCATCTCACTGGTGTGGGTCAGTCGATTAAAATTTAGAAATTCAAAAATTTTATGCTTCATTTTTATTCCATTTTCTTGGTAGTTCTTTGACCATTTGGTCATTGGCTTAGTGAAGCATGTCTTCCCAGCCATTGTGTGGCATGATGAATCCTAACCATGCATTCCATATGGCATCACGGCACGATTTGGATCCACATTCTCTCCATTGAATAAATTATCCAAATGGTCAACATTGGATTACAATAGACGGTTTAAATCCGCAAACATGCTTGCGGTGATACAACTTGACTCTCAACTTGTCGTAAATAAGTCCGAGTATTGTTCCTTTACGTCGGCCCCTCGTTCCCACGTAGCCTCTTCGGTCGGATGATTCTTCCATCGAACGAGCACTAATGGAATCACTTTGGTGTGCAGTACTTGCTCCTTTCTATCTAATATCTCCGTCAGCTCCTCGATCATGCTCATATCCTCGTGCATCTCCAAAGGTTGACCTCCCAAAACATGGGAAGGGTCATTCACATATTTCATGAGCATCGATACATGAAAAACGTTGTGCACACGATCCAACATCGGTGATAATCCAACGCGATAAGCAACTTCACCTACTCGACCCAAAACCTCGAAGGGTCCAATATAGCGAGAGCTCAACTTGCCTCTCTTTCCGAATCTCATCACGCCTTTCATAGACGACACTTTCACAAGCACGTGTTCACCCACCTTATAGTCTACACTGGTCCACTTGATATCGGTGTAGCTTTTCTGCCTGCTCTGAGCTACTTTGAGTTTTTCCCTTATCATTCAAACATAGGTGGCATTATCTTCAAGCATCTCGGGTCCCAAAACAAATTTCTCACCGGTTTCTTCCCAATTGATAGGCGATCTATATCGTCATTCATAAAGAGCTTCATACGGTGCCATCCCAATGCTCGTCTGAAAACTGTTGTTCTATGTGAACTCAATCAATGGCAGGTGTTGATCTCACAATCCTTATAGTTCTAGCATACACGCCCTAAGCATGTCCTCGATGATCTGATTTACCCGCTCTGTTTGCCCATCAGTTTGCGGATGGAATGCTGAACTGAAATCCAATCGCGTTCTCATTTCCTCTTGAAATTTCTTCCAAAATTTTGACATGTACAATGGATCACGGTCAGAGACGATACTGCTTGGAATCCTGTGTAGGCGCATGATCTCTTTCATATACAACTCTGTAAGTCTTCCCGCCGTATACATCGTGTTGTAAGGCAAAAAAGTGTACTTAGTTAGTCGATCTACAACTACCCAAATTGCGTTATATCTCTTCGTTGTATGCGGCAGTCCTACTATGAAGTCTATAAATATCGAATCCCACTTCCACTCTGGTATGGGTAGAGGCTACAATAATCCAGCAGTAAGTCTATGATCAACTTTCACCTGCTGACATGTCAAACACCATGACACATACTCTGCCACGTCTTGCTTCAAACCTCTCCACCAATAATTCTTTTTCAAATCTTGATACATTTTCGTGTTATCAGGGTGAATCGCATAGTTTGACTTGTGAGATGCATCAAGGATAGTGTGCCGTAGATTGGCATTGTCTGGAATGCAGAGACAGCCCTTGAACAATAAGGAACCATCTTCTTTCACTGAGAAGTCCGGTTTGATGCCTTCAATCACATCTTGACGAATCTTGGTTAGCGTCAGGTCTTTCATTTGTAGCTTGTGGATATGCTCAAATATCACTGGTCTCACTGATACGTTAGCCAAAAAGGCTCTTGTAGCTTACGACTCGATATTTGCATCATACAGTGCCAGATCTTCAAATAACTCCCACCGGTGCATTCCCAAAATTAAACAAGCCAATTGAGCTGAACTCTTCTGCTTCAAGGCATCGTCTACTACATTAGCCTTGCCTGGATGGTACTATATGGAACAGTCATAGTCCTTGAGGAACTCCATCCATCTGTGTTGCCTCATATTTAGTTTCTTCTGTGTAAACAGGTATATGAGGCTCTTATGATCGGTGAAGATCTCAAAGGTCTCACCATACAAGTAATGTCTTTAAATCTTTAGCATAAATATGACCGCTGCTAGTTTCAGGTCATGTGTCGGATAATTCTTCTCGTGCTCTTTCAGCTGTCTTGATCCGTACATTATCACCTTTCTGTGTTGGTTGAGCACACAGCCCAAACCACTACACGAAGCGTCACTGTATACCGCGAACCCTCCACTGCCTGAAAAAATTGCTAATACTGGGGCTGAAGTGAGTCTCTTCTTAAGTTCTTGAAAACTCTTCTCGCATGCCTCACTCCACTCAAATCTTGCATCTTTCCTTATAAGTCTCGTAAGAGGTCCCGATATCTTTGATCAACGAAATGTCGATAATAGCTTGTTAATCCAAGGAAACTTTGAATGTCAGTCACGGTCTTTGGTTGCTCCTAATTCACCACTGCTTTGATCTTCATTGGATCTATGATGACACCTTCTTTTGAAACGTGTCCCAAAAAGCTAACTTCCTCTAACCAAAACTCATATTTATTGAGTTGGCGTATAGTTGGTGTTCACATAGAGTCTGCAGTGTAATTTTCAAATGCTTCTCATGCTCCGCTTTTGATTTAGAGTATATCAGGATGTCGTCAAACAAAACTACGACACAGAAGTCTAGGTGTGGTTTAAACACCTGATATATTCAAGTCCATAAACGACGCCGGTGCATTCATCAACCCAAACGACATCACTAAGAATTCATAGTGTCCGTACCGTGTCCTGAAAGCAGTCTTCTGGATGTCTTCTGCCTTGACTCTCAACTGATGGTATCCAGATCTCAAATCGATCTTAGAAAAACACTTCGCTCCTTGTAGCTAATCGAGCAAGTCATCTATCCTAGGCAAAGGATATCAATTCTTTATAGTGAGTTTGTTTAATTGCCGATAGTCAATGCACAGACGCATTGACCCATCTTTCTTCTTTATAAACAAGATCGGTGCTCCCCATGGAGACACGCTCGGTCTAATAAACTCCTTGTCTATGAGCTCTTGTTACTGCTCTTTCAACTCCTTCAACTCAGCAGGAGCCATTCTGTATGGTGCTTTAGAAACAGGCTCCGTTTCTGGTGCAAAGTCAATGGCAAACTCAACTTCTCTATCTTGAGGTAATCCGGGTAATACTTTCGAAAACACGTCAACGAAGTCTCGCACAATTGCTATCTCCGTAATAATATTCTTCTCTTCCTTATCCTCCTTCAAGAATGCCAAGTATCCACTACACCCTTTTCTGATCAAGCGCTCGGCCCTGACTGCAGAGATAAGTGGCATATATGTCGATCACTCTCCTTGAAATTGAAATGAACTCCTTGTGTTAGGTCTGAAAATGATGACCTTGTTCTTGCAATCCACGATTGTATAATGAGTCGACAACCAATCCATGCCAAGGATCACGTCGAATCCTTGCATGTCTAACATAATCAAATTTGCCAATAGTTCAAAGACGTCTCCATCCATGATTCTCACAATCACAAATTTGCAAACCTTTTCGGTATCAACCGATTTCCCAGTCAGAATAGCCACGGTTAACACAAAGTGTAACTCCCCTGGGTTGACTTTCATCTTCTTTGTGAAGCGAGGGGTAATAAATGAGTGGGTAGACCCTGGGTTTATCAACACTCGAGCTTCATATGTCACATCGCTTCCTTTCTCATAAATTCTAGTCATACATATACATATATATATATATATATATAATATACCATCATACCAAAATTATTATATACAGGTTCTTTTCTATTTTCTATATGGATGCACCATCTCTATCTAAAATTTTTTAAGAATTGAAATTCTTTATTTTAAAAAGTTCTCACCTTAGATCACATCATTTGTATTTTGGGCTTCTTGAGCTGTGACCGCATAGGCTCTCCCTTAGACGATCGGTTTCCTTGCTTGTATAGATCGTGACATAGCAACTGAAGTCGTCTTTCCTTTATTCACCTCAGGGCAATCTTTAATCAGGTGGCCCACCTTGCCATATCTAAAGCAGCCCTGAGTACCCAGCCTATAGTCTGCCGTCTTGTGAGATATGCCACACTTGGCACAAGTCTCCCGAGGTGTGGAAGAAGCTGCTCGTGAGAAACCCTGTGTATCTGTAGCTCCGGTAGTGATAGCAGGGCTCTCATATCATATCGGTCTCCCCGACGCGAGCAATGAAAATTTATGCTAGTTGCTCTACTACGTCGGTCTCCTATAACCTCCTTGGAATGGTGGCCTCTAATTGTGGGCTACGGATCTCGACTTTTTATTCACTTGCTCGTAGTTCTCCGTTATACTTTGATCTATGTTTCCTTTTCCCTGCTGCTCCATCTGGTGATATTTATTATTATTTTCTTCCTTTACCACGAGCGCCTTGCTCATGACCTCTCCATAGGTCCTCAACTGGAACGATACTACTTCTCCCCTCACGTCCGGTCTCAACCCGTGCTGGAACCTCTTTGCTCTCATCATCTCCGTGATAACATAGTCGGGCGCAAAGCGAGCAAGTCGCATAAATTCAACTCCATACTCCCTTACCGTCATTTTCCCTTGCAAGATTTACAAAAACTAGATCTCCATCTGATTCCTCATAACTTCTGGGAAATACTATTTATTAAACTCCTCGACGAATTCATTCCATGTTCAGGGCAAATCTGGGGTCTCCTGAGCCCTAGTCTTAGGAACAGACTTCCACCAAGGCCCAGCCTCCCCATCTAACACGTAGGCTGCCCAACGGACGCTCTCGTCCTCCGTACACATAATCATGCTAAACACTTTCTCCATCTCACTTAGCCAATTCTCAGTAGCCATTAGCTCTGCTTACCCTGAAAAGCTAGGAGGTCTCATCCTCCTAAACTCGGTAAACGCAGAAGACACTGGCGGTGTCGGAGCCATTGGAGGTATAGGTGGCTGTTGTTGGTCATGGGTATTGTGAGCCGCCAAGGATGCTGCTTGTTGTGTCATGGCGGTCGCCATAGTTTTTATAGTATGCATCATCCTCTGACACTCCTCTTTGTCTTCATTTCTTTCTCTGATTCTCTCCTGTTCCTTATGATTTCCATCCTGACGACCTCGATCCCGATTCTCTGCCTGACCTTGGCTCTCTTAGCCACTACTACCTGAAGCCCCTCTATCTCTAAAGGCACTCGATTGTCATCCGAGATGAAATCATCTCGACAACGCAAATTTCTATTATGACTGCCCCTGAGTCGGCCTCTTCTTCTGGAAGACATCACGGGCTGCACGTGAAACCAAAGTTTCGTTAACAGAAGTCCCTATGCTCTGACAAAAATAATAATTGTCAGAATTTCTAAAAGAAATAGCTCTGATACCAACTATGACAGCCCAAATTTTGGCACCCTGAAACCCGTGCCATCAGCACGATTCTCCAAATCGTGCCCCATGGATACATACAGAACATTAGCATAGCAAGTGATAATAAAGAGAATGAAATGCATAAGAACTGATACTGAAATAATTCTCCAATTTTATACATATATACTCCAAAATCTATAATCCAAAAGGTGGCTCTAAACTCATGCCTCTGCATGAGTAAAAGAACCCACCCGAACCATCAGTGACATCACTTAGTCACCCTAAATGGTTCGCCAAAAGAATATATCTATTTAATTATATTTTCCAAAATTAAGGCTTGACATACCAAGCCGTACAATGAGCTCTCAGAACTCTCCCTATCAAAGTTCACAACGGAGTTTCCTAGAAGAAGTCCTCGGGAGGAGGCTTTAACTCGTCTCCGAGCAAGAAGTCCAAATCCCCCGGATCAGCGTCTTCCGAAGCCTCTACGGCTGCAAGCAAAGGACCTGCGACGTATAGTCTAAAGGGAGTGAGCTACATCCTAACTCAATAGGGAACAACACAATAAACATATAAGTCAAATCCTCACATATATTCCATGATATGATAGCATGATGTATTTATGAACTTAATGGAAAACAGTCTAAAGGATTACAAAATGCATTGAAGTTTACTGGTAGTTTACATTTTATATTTATTATCAACTGTTCATGAATTACACTGAATAGGCCTAAAGAAATTTAAATCTTTAACTTAAGTAATCCCCGAGTAATATAGCATCGAGCCCCGATGGAATACCCTCCGTCGTCTAAATAGACAGCTGTTATAAATATATTACTTTGAATACTACCCACGTCCCTTTCTTGTAGGCGACGGGGTCTAATCTCATCTCAACATCCCTGAGATGTGCTACTGTGTATGGATAGACCGCCTTACCGATGTACGGATTGGCCGTCGTACCGGTCACGAATATTCTGTCGAGTCAATCGTGGGTATCCTGCCACATTGGTGGGGTATTCTGATCAAACCTTAAATAACAAAAATATCATGTACTTTACATATAGTTATTCACCGTGTAAATGTGCTACTTTATATCAATTAGGCCTTATCAGTCTTTGTTCAATCTCACTTTATAATCTCAGTTATATCCCTGAAATGTCTAAATTACTCGCATCACGCTGATGCCTTTATCACTTTCTCATCCCTTGGGGATGTCTCATTTTCATATGCTTACTTGGTGTCACACACACACACACATATTGAGAGGATTTCATGATTAAAGCATTTTCATTTCATTGGTGTATCACACACACACATGAAGATTATATGATTCATTTCATTTCTATATCACTACATATATGCTATTATAATCAAAGTACATGTTCAAGGTGTTCTCTACCTTAGGTATCTGGCTGTCCAAGCATCAAGGTCCCACATGACTCCTCATGCTTGCCTTAGCTCGTACCACCTATGGTACAACATAACATATATACAACATCAATAAGGATACAATAGAGAAGGTCCAAGACCGTCCATGAACCTCATGGTTCAAATAAGAAGTCAACTAAAACTGCCAAACTTGATTAGTCGATCTCCAAAATCGATTAATCGAAACCCTAAATCGATTAATCGAAATCTAAAATCAATTAATCGATTAATCAAAAGTCTACAATCGATTAATCGATTCCCAAATCGATTAATCGAAATCCAAAATCGATTAATCGATTCTCAAATTGATTAATCGGTTTTCTCATGGTTCATTTCTCCAGCCACTGGAGGTACTCAGTCGATTAGTCGATTTCTAAATCGATTAATCGAACACGGGCTTTTATACCGTTTCAACTTTCAGACCAAAATCGATTAATCAATTTTCCAGAACTCAGCCCCTTTTCGGGTTGTTCTTCCAAATCTTTTTCTTCCTATTTTTCTTTCCTTTTTATGTCTTCAATTCATCATTTTCACTATACTTGACTGAATTTAATCATCAAAACTTTATGCATTTAAATCTAACAAAACTCACCTCAAATCAATCTCTTAAAGAATGGATTGGTTGGTTTAATGGCTAGGGTTCCAGCTCTTGCTCCAATGGTTCTTCACGTGTCGAATCCGGCATTCAATGCTCAAACCCTTCCTTCAATCAAACCACATTAACTTCTCCTTTCCATTAACTCCTCTTTACTCTCTCTCTCTCCTCTTAACTCTCTCACCAACCAAACAAAGAAATGACTTCCCTTTAGGTTATTAAACCCTTATAACCCTCCTTCAGTTTTAGTGTTAAGCACATACACCAGAGATAGGTGTATGTGACCCTTAACTAACACCCATACCCCATACTTAGGGTATACTTACATCACATGAATACTTTAACTATAGAAGTCCAATGTGTGACCATCACTTGGTCAAACCTACGGCCCATTGGGCTCGGATCCCGAGGTCACTGACTAAGGTCAAAATTTTCAGGATGTTACATCGGAAGCCAATATTTACTAGAGTACCTTTATTTCCACCACTGATTCTTTGAGTTCACTCACATGAGTGGGTGTACGTCTTACCCAAATCAAAATTTTATTTCCTCCCCCTTATTCAATTTAATTCATTAATGTTCAAATACAGCCACCACTTTCTTTTGCTATACACCCACATTGTCTTCTCTCTTCTTCTTCCCGCGTTTGCGCCATATTTGAACTACGTTCCCCTCGAAGCCCTCTAAATCCATCGATTGGTTATGGCTGTACACCCACATCGTCTTCCCTAATTTTTTTTTTGTGTTGTTCAATGTTATAAAGGGTTTTCGTGACTGTACACCCTTTTTAGACTTGTGGTTGTACACCCACATCGTCTTCTCTAATATTCTTCTAGCGCTATAAGAACGTGAGGAACATATGATGAGTAGTGAAATATGATGATATTTCTCCCCTAAATACTTATATTTAGCCGTCCGATGAAGACTATCTGATGAGAATTACTAGATTTGAAGTGTTTCAGGCAAATATAAACCAAGTGCATAAAACAGCCTAAGAATTTAAAAAATAATGTCAAACACTGCAACCTTGGGCCATCGAGAACTTAGTGCAACTTGCAACTCAATTTAGACCTTCAAGATGTCAAATTCGTGAAATTGCTAAAATACAAAATTTGTAAAGCTTTCTGTCATCTTTCTAATGCCATAAAAATCATATCAATCTGAGTTCAAAGTAGAAAGTTATGGCTAAAATATCGAGGTAGCATCTGATGGAGAGTTGGGCTGAAGTTCACAGAAATCTGGGAAGGTTGATTAATCGACCTTTCACTCGATTAATCGAGGGAAATGATGGAGTTTGAGATGGAAGGGACTCCTTAGTGCAGATTTCTAAGGAGTCGATGCATCGACTTATAAAGTCGATTAATCGACCCTGGCATTTCGGGCTAGGAGAGCTGCGAGACTTGGAGAGTATTTAAAGCTACAAACAACAAATCAAGAGAGACATACGAAGATATAGAGATTTTATTTTGGAGAGCTTTGTTGTTTTTTTACCTTTTTATTTTAGCATTCCTTCTTCGGAGAATTTATTTTTGCTCAATTAATTCCTAGTTTAAACTTAGAGATTATTAGAGAGCATTTTTAATTTCGTTTCTAAAGATCATTATACTCGTGGATTAAGCTTGGATCAAGGAATTGCTATTGAAGGTTGAGGTATTTTTAATTAATTAGATCAATATTATTTTCCATTTATTACTTTTTTATGTCGTTTAATTACATGTGTGGCTAATTTCTTAGAGATGGGGATCTAATGATTCCCATCCGAGGGATGTACTTCTAATATTATAAATCTAAGATTAAAATTTAAGATTTTATTTAATGGTTGTTATGCTATCTCGAACGGATGAAATCCCCGCCACTAACTGGGATCGAGTGTTCCGAGTCATGCCCTTGATTTCAAATCTATGGTGGTATTCTTGTTATAATTTTTTATCCATTATGGGGATGATTTCTATTTGTATCTGAGATCAAGTGTGTCGAGTCATGCCCTTGATCCCAGATCTATATATGGAAATTATCTCTGAAATTAAGTTCTGATTGTAGGGATGCAATGTGGAACCTATCCGGGTTTTGACTATTTATCTTCCATAAAAGATGCATTTCAATGATATATCTCATAGTTTAATCCTTAGATTTGTATTACGGGAAGAACAAACCAAAGATAGAAGGATTTAGTATCTTCATCTCTACCCTTATTTTTGAATTATAAATTAAACTTTATTTTGTAGTCAGTAATTATTTTATCTCACAAAACTGCCTAAATCATAATATTAGTAGGGTACTGTTAAATCTTGGTAGATTTCTTGAGTTACTGTTTCATCTTTTTAGATCTTCTACATTAGTCCTCGTGGGAACGATCTCGTACTCCGTACCCATTATCTACAATCTGATTCGTGCACTTGCGAGTAAAACATCACAATAAAAAAGTACATCAAATTTTTGGCGCCGCTGCCGGGGACTAAATAAAAAAAATTTGAATTTTTAGGAAATAGACAGTTAATTTTAGAAATTTCTGGGGATTAAAACAAGCTAAAAAAAATAATTTAATTCTCTGTCCTGTTTCGATTAATCGAGCATACCACTCGATTGATCGACTTCTGTCTCGATTAATCGAGCTTCTTGATCAATCGAGATTCAAAAAAAAAAATGAAAAAATATAATATATATATATATATATCTTGAGGTTTTCCTTCCTGAAACCTCCACTCTATGTGTCATTTGCATGCACACTAGGTCTTCTAGAGAAAGAACTTTAGAGCCTTTAAATTCTGAGATCGAACGTGCTTGCCGGTCAAATCGTAAGGATGCTAGATCAAAGCGACAATTTTTAAGTGAATCATCCACTGAAGTCAATATGAATGGACAAATCGAACAAGGACAAGAGGAAGAACTAACATTGAGAGAACTGTTTCTCCAATCACTATAAATATCCCATCATGCATTGTATACCCCGCCACACTTGGCGGCCGGTTTGAAATCCGTACAAATGTCATCCAAATCCTTCCAGTCTTTCATGGCATGGAGAGAGAAGATCCATACCAGCACGTTAAGGATTGTGTCGAAGTTTGCTCATCTGTATACCAAAACTTCAGCGAAGAATCTGTTAAGCTACGCTTATTTCCTTTCTCTATAAAGGATAAAGCAAAAGCCTGGTTAAATTCTCTACCATCGGGATCCATAACCACATGGGATTAGATGGTCAAAAAGTTTCTGTCAAAGTTCTTCCCCATGGCGAAGATGAATGCCCTCAGACGTGAAATAATGGATTTCACGCAAGAGGAAGATGAGAGATTATATGAAGCTTGGGACAGATTCATGGATCTCCTACTCAAATGTCCACACCATGGATACTCAAAGTGGAGATTGGTCCAATGTTTCTACAATGGACTAAGTCAACCAAATAGACATCTGGTGGAGTCAATGAATGGCAAAGGATTCTTGAGCCTTAAGGAAACTGAATCTTATTGTTCTCTAGAAAAGCTGGCTGAGGATTCCCAACACTGGGATTTCACAAAGACTCGGGAACAACCAGTCAAAGCTCGTGATCAAGCCGGGAATTCAACCAATAAGGGAGGACTATACGTAGTAGAGGATTCTCTGGATCTAATGGCTAAAATTGATTTCCTCACTCAACAAGTGGAGGAATTGAAATTGAAGAAGAATGTGCATATGATAAATACACAATCCGAGCCATGTTCAGTCTGTGTAAGTCCAACGCATATAGCAAATGATCGTCCTTCAATGCAGAACTATCATGAAGACACATCTGAACAACTCAATGTTGTGAATAACTACGGGCGAAATCAAGGAAATGTTTTTAATGAGAATAACCCAAATAGTTGGAGAACCCACCCAAATTTCTCGTGAAAACAAGATAATTAAAGAACACAACCCAGAAAATAGGGGACGAACTTCTATCCCTAACAAAATTTCAATCAAGGACCACAACAACACTATGGTCAAGGACAATTTCAACAACAAGGTTTCAATAATCCAATCAATTTCAATACAATCAAAATCAGGTTGGGCAGCCACGACAATTAAACTAGAATTTCTAGTTTGTACAACCAATGGGAGGTTATCAAAACCAACCACAATAAAATTTTGTGCCAACATTTTCACCACCTGGATTTAACAATCCACTGGGAAATGCTACCCAACGTCCTCCTACACAAACTCCTTCTACTGAGGACCTGTTGAAACTTATCCATTCTCACACATTCTCAATCTCTAAAATAGAGACCCAAATTGGACAGTTGGCAACTCTTCTCTGCGAAAGACAAAAAGGATCGTTTATCAGCCAACCAGTTCCTAACCTAAGGGGTCAGAGGGTTGTTGAACAAACACCAACTTCATCACAAGATGATAATCAACAATAAATTCGGGCGATCACAATATTGAAATCTGAAAAGCAGGTCGATAACAAAGTAGTATTGCCAGAGGAAGAGGGAAAGTCTGATGGAAAAAAGAAATTTGAAGAGAAAGAAGAAATTGAAGAAAAAGTATAAGCAAAAGAATCGATAGAAGAAAAGAGTGAACATAAGAAAAGTTTTGTTCCTAAAGCGCCGTACCCGTAAAGATTGATGGCACCACAAAAAAATCATGATGTGGAAGGAATAAATGAGATTTTTAAGTAATTAAAAATTAATATTTCCTTCCTGAATGCCATCCGACAAGTACCTGCTTATGCAAATTTTTTGAAGGAATTGGTCACAATCAAAAGAGAGACCAATATTCTGAAAAAGGCTTTCTTAGCCCAGCAGGTTAGTTCAGTGTTGCAAGCGAAACTTCCAATTAAATACAAGGACCCAAGTTGTTCTACAATCTCATTCATCATCGTAGATAACAGTATTAACTAGGCCCTTTTGGATTTAGGAGCAAGTGTCAATTTGTTGCCTTACTCTATTTACAAGGAGCTTGAATTGGGAGAGCTTAAGACCACTGCGATGACCCTTCAGTTAGCTAATCGGTCAGTAAAGATCCCTCGAGGACTTGTGGAAGATGTCCTCATCCAGGTGGATACTTTCTACTTTCCTATAGATTTTGTTGTTTTAGACACTGAATCGGTACTAAATTTGAAGAATATCATTCTGGTGATTCTAGAAAGACCATTCCTAGCAACCTCCAATGCGCTAATCAATTGTCGAAACGGGATCATGAATCTGTCATTCGGGAATATGACAGTGGAACTCAACATCTTTAATATTGCCAAGCAACTCATGGAGGATGATGAATAAGCACAAGCCTGCAAAATCGATGAAATCGTGGAAGAAACGTTTCATGCATCTGAAATTAAAGATCCTTTAGCAGCTTGTCTTGCACAATTTGGAGAAAATTTTGATGTGGATCAGATGATCCAAGAAGTGAATCACATGTTAGACTTCACACCGCTTCTGGGAGAAGAAAAGAAAATAGATTTTGGAGCTCAAATTGAATTAATCAAGGAAAAGCCGAAAGAGGAGGAGAAAGTGTCATTAGAACTTAAACCTCTTCCGAAAAATCTTAAGTATGCCTACCTAGGGGAGAATGAAACTCAACCCGTCATAGTCTCATCAAAATTGGTTGCGAATAAGGAAGGCCAACTCATGAATGTGCTCAAAGATCATAAAAGTACCATCAGATGGTCGATAAAAGATATCAAAGGCATTAATTCGATGGTGTGTATGCACCGGATCCATTCAAAAGAAAATGTTAAGCCTTCTAGGGAACCACAGAGGAGACTGACCTATAATGCAAGACGTGGTCCGAAATGAGGTAATAAAACTTTTAGATGCTGGAATCATATACCCCATCTCTGACAGTAAATGGGTTAGCCCCACACAAGTGGTCCCTAAGAAGTCGGGAGTTACAATAGTGAAGAATGAGGACAACGAACTAATTCCTATAAAAATTCAAACAGGTTGGAGAGTGTGTATCGATTATCGAAAGTTAAATTTGATGACAAGGAAAGATCACTTTCCACTTTCGTTCATCGATCAGATGTTAGAAAGACTGGCCGGGCATGATTACTATTGCTTCCTTGATGGCTATTCTAGTTATAACCAAATAGTCATTGCGCCTAAGGATCAAGAGAAAACCACGTTTACATGCCCTTTTGGTACTTTCTCCTACCGACGAATGCCATTTGGGCTCTGTAATGTACCAGCTACATTTCAAAGATGTATGTTGAGTATTTTTTTAGATATGATTGAACGATTCCTCAAAGTTTTCATGGACGACTTCTCGATCCATGGAAATAGTTTCGCCGACTGCTTGCATCATTTGTCGCTAGTACTTGCACGATGCCAGGAGAAGAACCTTATTCTTAACTAGAAAAAATATCACTTCGTGATTAAAGACGACATTGTTTTGGGACACATTATATCCTCGTAGGGTATCAAGGTCGATAAGGCTAAAGCTGATTAAATTACCAATCTACCACCACCTAGAACAGTTAAGAAAATAAGATCTTTTCTGGGACATGCCGACTTTTATCGGCGCTTTATTAAAGATTTCAGCGAGATAGCGCGACCGCTATGCAACTTACTTTCAAAGGATGTCCCATTCCTTTTTGACGATAAATGTTTGCAAGCCTTTAAAACCATTAAGCCTCAATTGATGAAAGCCCTGATAATTCAATCTTCGAACTGAAACTTCCCATTCGAAATCATGTGCGACGCCTCTGATTATGCAATTGGAGCTGTTCTACGACAAAGAATAGAAAACTTACCGCATGTAATCTCTATGCGAATCGTACTCTCAACGATGCCCAGTTGAACTACTCGACAACCGAAAAGAAACTTTGGGCGATAGTTTTCACGTTAGATAAATTTCGATCCTATTTATTAGGGTCTAAAGTTGTGGTATTTACAGATCACGCCGCCCTGCGTTATATATTCGATAAGAAAGATGCTAAAGCACGCTTAATCAGATGGATCTTGTTGTTGCAAGAGTTCGATTTGAAAATCAAAGACAAGAAAGGCTCAAAAAATATGGTGACAGATCACTTATCATGAATTATTATTGAGAAATTTGACGATCCCGTTCAGATCTTAGAGCACTTCCCGAATGAACAGTTGTTCAGAATTGATTGCCCACCTTGGTATGCGGATCTTGTCAATTACCTAGTCACCGAGCAATTACGACACCATTGGTCTAAGAACGAAAAATCCATTTTCTTAGCTCGGGTGAAACACTACTTTTTCGAAGATTAGTATTTATTCAAATATTATCCTAATCAAATCCTACGAAGGGGTATTTCTGAATCTGAGCAACCACGGATCATCTCGTTCTGTCATGAGTTAGCTTGTGGAGGTCACTTTAGTTCAAAGAAGACTGTAGTAAAGATCCTCCAAAGTGGTTTCTACTGGCCGAGGATCTTTAAAGATTGTCATCAACAATTCAAATCTTGTCATAACTGTCAAATGCTGGGTCGAATATCAAAGTGCAACATGATGCCGCTCAATCCAATTTTAGAAGTTAAATTGTTTCATGCTTGGGGGATCGATTTTATGGGTCCTTTCCCGAATTCGTTTGGAAATGCGTTCATCCTTGTCGGGATTGATTCTGTCTCAAAATGGGTTGAGGCTGTTGTGTGTAAGACAAACAATCACAAAGTAGTAATCAAATTCCTAAAGGATCAAGTATTTTCACGTTTTAGTATTCCAAAGGCGATAAACAGTGATGGGGGAAAGCACTTTTGTAATAGAGTGTTCACCCAATTAATAAAGAAATATGGTGTCACACACAAAGTTGCTACACCATACCATCTTCAGACAAGTGGCCAAGTTGAAGTATCTAATCGGGAACTTAAATGGATTTTAGATAAAACAATCCATCTGAACCGTAAAGACTGGTCGCTAAAACTGAATGACGCTCTATGGGTGTATCGAACTGCGTTTACAACTCCAATTGGCATGTTGCCTTATCGGTTGGTCTTTGGTAAAAGTTGTCACCTCCCGGTTGAACTGGAACATAGAGCATTTTGGGCCATCAAATCATTGAATTTTGATCTCCCGAAATCTGGCAACCAGAGGGGTTTGCAAATAAATGAAGTGGAAGATATCCGTGTTGATGCATATGACTGTGCTAAATCTTACAAGGATCGTATGAAACGGGTTCATGATCAATCTATGTTACTTAAAGCCTTCGTTATTGGTCAGCAGGTCCTATTATACAATTCCCGACTTCACCTATTTCCAGGAAAACTAAAAACCCGTTGGAGTGGTTCATTCAAAATCTCTCGAATACTTCCCAATGGGGTGGTTGATATTATCAATCCGAGACACGGGAATATCTTTCGAGTTAATGGTCAATGATTAAAACCTTTCCTAGAGGATGCAATTGCATTAACTGACATTTTTTCCTTGAGTGGTCCAATGGATCACCCTGACTGAGCAATTCATATGGTCGAGCTATCGACGTTAAACTAGCGCTCATTGGGAGGCAGCCCAATTTTGTTTAAAAAAAATAATAATTCACTTTTTCTCGATTAATCGATAATGAAGGTCGATTAATCGACCATCCACCCTCGATTAATCGACTTCTTCTAGTCGATTAATCGATAGTAATGATGAGTGGCCCTTTTACGAGGTAGTCTGCATTTATTGATGGCAGACTTTTATGCAAGTCGATTAATCGACTTACAGAGTCGATGCATCGACTAATTTGTGTTGATGACTGTGCTGCCTTTTCATATTCTGTCAGTTAGTTTTTATTGGAGTCGCTTAATCGACTCCCAGAGTCGATCACTCGACTTAAATTCTGTGCATGCGCCTTTTTACCTTTTCAATGCCTCGATAAGAGTCGATGCATCTACTTGAAGTGCCGATTAATCGATTTTTCCCCTTTCCGGCCGTTGCGTGTTTTCATGCGAGGCTGATGCGTGTTTCCATGCGGTGCAGTTAAAGCCGCGCCCTTTCATAATGAAGTTGATTAATCGACTCTATAAGGTGCGATCGTCCAAAAAGGATGCCTTCGAGTCTACATAAAGGGAAGCATTCTCTCTTCCCTTTCATTCGATCTTGTCCCTTTCTCTTCCCCGACGTTCTCCAACATTCCAACAGTGCTTTCATGGCTTCGTCATCTTCTGCGTCGCAACGGCTTTTCCAACGTCTTGCAGGTCATCCATGTGGGCAGCCACGTGGTCGCTTCGCATCCCAAGATCTTTCTTCTGAATATCATTTTTATCTTGTGGCATTTTAGTCCATTCCAGTCTGTGCCGTCTCCATCTCTTATGCGATGGCTCTTAACGTCCATTTCCTTATCATGCCGCCCGCGATCAAGGTGTCCGAACGGATTGTTCGGTTATTTTATCAAAACATGGAGTGGATGGACGCCTTTGCTGAGAATCATGTTGACGCCCATTTTACTGTTTCAATCGATGGGTGGTCGCGCTGCATTTATCCGCAAACCCTCACGGAGGTTTTTAACATTTCTTGCGAGCGCCCTCTCAATCACACTCTGGGTGAAGAGCTCGATAGTTCTCAGGAAGATATGATTAACGATATGTGTCGCGGTGTATTTTCTTCGGGGATCGCCACTAGGCAATCGGCGTTACCGCGTTCGATTTTATTCTGAGATAGTGTGGTCAGTAGTAACCTCTGCCCCTGTGGCCACGTTTCTGAGCGCACCGGTGACCAGGTGAAGGCACTCTATGGTGCCTATCGAAATTCATGGATCAACGTGCCCGGGATCCTTCATGATGGCATGCGGCGATGCCATGAGGATGTCGCCAACCTGGCGACTGGTGATGCTGCTATGATTTACTTTCCTCATTTGGTAATGAAGCTGCTCAATTTTCTTCGTTTCTCGTTCTACCGGGATGATGATATCGGGGACCTCGCATTCTATCGTTATGGTGTGACCCAATGGAACCGCAGTATGTGTCTCCTGACTAATATCCCTGACGCCCCCGCTGATGCATTGGCCCAACCTGCCCCACCACCACGCCAGCGCCGCCGCGTGCGCCAGGACAATCAGCCTGCACTTGATCATGGACCCGATGAGGGTGGGTCCCGTGATATGCTCCAAGCCCAAGTAAATTCCTTAATCGATGAGTAGCAGCGGCAATATAGTGAAACTTTGCATCGAAGTCACTATGAGCGTTCCTTCCTCCATCAGATCGGGCAGTGCATGTGGCCTGATAGCTATGATGAGATGCGGGCCAGGGCCCACTAGACCGAAGAGGAGGGGGATGATAATTAGGATTAGGATTTCACTTTTGTTTTGTTTTTCTTTGTTTAGTTTAGGTTGTTTATGTTTAGGAGTCCAATCCAAAGTGTCCTTGTAATCACTATGTTTATCAATGAAAAAGTGTGTTTCCAACCTGCTTGGGATTGCCTATGTTTTTTTTTGGATTTCATGTTGCATTTAGAGAGTAGAGGTGAATGATAAAAAAGAAAAAATAAAAAGAAACGATGGAATGCATTTCACCTCTCTGCCGAAATATAAATCGATTAATCGAGGTTTATACTCTATTAATCGACAACCAACTTCTCGTTGAATGAATAATATAGGGAGTCGATGCATCGACCCCCCTTTTTTGGAACCGACTCCTATTGGGACTCTACTTTTCCACTTTCCTTTAGTCTTTGAAATCCCTCAAGCATACTTCACACACCTTCAAATATTTCTTTTTGAGGGACACCTCCTTTAATTCCTTCTCCTATTACAACTCTATCGATCTTTTTCCTGATATTCACCCCTAGGCTCACTTTCCATCACAACTTGCACAACCTTCTTATGGCTCGAAGATTCTATCTAACCAGAGCAAGGTTATCAAAGATGGAGGAGACTGTCAAAAAGCGAGTGCGCTGCACTAATCTGACGGTTCCTTTTCCGCCTAGCACTGTTGAAATCATCGACCTCGATCCAATGGTCATTCCTTCCTAGGGTGAGCCGTTTAGAAAGAAGGTAAATCATTCCAAATCTCCTACACCGTGCATCCCTATTGATATCGAGATGATTGTTGTGGTTCCACCGTCACCACCGCCCCCATCTCCATCTCCTACCACCGCCTTCATCCCTTCATCCATACCATCGGAGGTGATTCATCAATTTCTGCTTAAACTCTGGGAGAAATTGTTCCTTGTGCCAAAGAACATCGATTTAAGTGAACCAAGGTGGATGAGCCCAACTAACGATGGTTAAAGGAGTTGGATTCATGTTTTAGTTTTGCTTTAGGATTTAGGATTTCTTTATTTCATATGTTTAATTCTAGAATATTAGTTTTTAGTTTAGTTTAGTTTGTTTTTACTTCCCAAATTAGTGTAGCCACATTACCTTCAATAAATTTTTATTCTCACTTGTTTGTCATGTTCCAATTTGATGCACATATTCTCTGCACCTGATCTTTGTGTTGAGATACTTTTCAATAGGTTTGGGGATGCACTACCTATTTCAATCAATGAGGACATTGTCATTTTTGGGTTTGGGGGTATGGTTATCTATCTTTCATCACTTATTTTTTATTTTTATTAAAAAAATATAAATAAAAATTTGGAGCCATCATAAATGAATTATTTTGCGATAGTTTTCAAACTTTAATTGATGATAGGTGAATTTAATTTTGATAATATCAATGTTAGATCTTGAATGCTTGTACCTACAATAATGTCGCTTAATGTGATATTTTGTGGATAATTTTGATATTCATGCTTAGAATTTTTTCACTTATACCAAGCTAAGTGTAATATCCCAAAAATTAGAGCGTTAAGCAGTGACCTCGAGATCCGTGCCGACTGATCGTAGGTTTGATCAAGTGATAGTCAAACAGTGGACTCATGAAGTGATGAACTAATGTGATATCAATGTGACATAAGTGTAGTGTATAGTGTGAGTTAGTGATCACGTACACCTATCTCTGGTGTATGCACTTAGCATCGAAATCGGAGAGAGGATATAAGAGTTTAATAACCCTAGAATTCTTTTGTTTGGGTTAGTGAAAAGAGAGTTAAGAAGAGAGAGAGAGAGAGAGTGAGTAAAGAGGAGTTATTGAGCCAAGAATTAATGTAAACCAAGAGGGGATCAAGCATTGATTGCCGGATTCAACACGATTGAAATCGATGGAACAAAGCTGGAACCCTAGCCATTCCAACCTAGATAATTGATCAAATTGAGATTTGATTGGAGGTGAGTTTCTAATTGAAGTAAAAGCATAGATTGTAGATTATTAAAATTAGTTAAATGTAGTTAAAAGATAGATTAAAAGGCATAGAAAAAGGGAGGAACTGATGAGGAAAAGATTTGAAAGAACAACCCGAGAAGGGGCTGAGTCTGGCCAAATTGATTAATCGATTTTGGTTTAGAAGTTGAAAAAGCCAGGATGCCCGATTTCTATTAATCAATCTGGAAATCGATTAATCGATTTTGAAATTCGATTAATCGATTTAGAAATCGACTAATCGACTGGGTACCTCCAGTGACTGGAGAGAAAAGACTTGGGGAAATCGACTAATCGATTTGGGAAATCAATTAATCGATTTTGGATTTTGATTAATCGATTTGGGATCGATTAATCGATTTTAGACTTTCGACTACTCGATTTGAGAATTGACTTTGCCATGTTGGGGATTTCGATTAATTGATTTGGGATCGATTTTGGATTTCGATTAATCGATTTTGGGAATCGATTAATCGATTTAGGGTTCGATTAATCGATTTTGAGAATCGATTATTCAATTTTGGCAGTTTCACTTGACTTTTCAATTGGACCTTGAGGTTCATGGAGGGTCTAGGACCTTCTCTATTGCATCTTTAGTGATGTGTTATATGTGTTATGATGTACCATAGGTGGTACGTGTGAAAGCTAGCATAAGGAGCTACGTGGGACCTTGATGTTTGGACCTTCAGAGACTTGAGAAAGGGAACACCTTGAACATGTACTTTAATTGCAAGAGCATGTATGTAGTGATATAGAGATCAAATTGAAAAGGTTTTAACTGTATAAATCTTTATAAAAATGGGTGCGTGTGTGACATCAAGAAAGTGATAAAGGCATCAGTGTAATGCGAATAACAGAAACCAAGTAAGTAAATGAAAATGAGACATCCCCAGGGGATGAGAAAGTGATAAAGACATCAGTGTGATGCGAGTAACATAGACATCCCAGGGAAGTAAGTAAGATTGAATAACTACTGTTAGGGCCTAACTGATATAAGATAACACATTTACATGGTGAACAACTATATGTAAAGCACATGTTATTTTTGTTATTTGAGGTTTGTTTAGGATACCCCACCGACATGGCGAGATACCCATGACTGACTCGACAGGATATCCGTGATCAGTACGGCGGCCAATTCATACACCGATACGGAGGTTTATCCGTACACAGTGAGCACATCCCAGGGATATTGAGATGAGATTTAACCCCGTCGCCTATTGAGAAAGGGGCTTGAGTCGTATTCCCAGAGAATACATTTTAACAACTGTCTATTTAGACGACAATGGAGGGTATCCCATCGGGGCTCGATGCTATATCGCTCGGGGATTACTTAAAATGAAGATTTAAGTTTTGTTTTAAGTCTGTTCAGTGTCATTCATGATAAATTAACAGTAAAGTGAAACATGCAAATTATCAGTAAAATTGAATGCAAATTGCCATCTTTTAAACTGTTTTTCCAGCAAGTGCATAGATACATCATGCTTAGAATATCATGGAATATATATGAGATTTTAATTGTGTTGTTCCCTATTGAGATAGGATGTAGCTCACCCTTTAGACTATATGTCACAGGTCCATTATTAGCAGCGGTCGGGGCTTCGGGAGATGTGGATCCGGGTGATTTGGATTACGTGCCTGGGGACGAGTTGGAGCCCCCTCCTAAGGACTTCTTCTAGAAAACTCTGTTGTGTACTTTGATAGAGAGTCAGTTTTGAGAGCAGATTGTTCGGCTTTGTATGTCAAGCCTTTATTTTGATAAATAATATAATTCGATAGATATAATCCTTTTGGGCGAACCATCTGGGGTGATCTGTTTATCACTGATGGTTCGGATCGGTTCTCGGTTCATGCTGTGGCATAAGGGTAGAACTGTCTTTTGTATATGCCAGATGGGCATATTGACTTTTTCGCTTTATGCAGTTATTGCTTTATCTCTTTATTATTGCTTCTATACCAATATTTCGTACATATCCATGGGACACGGTCTGGAGGATTGTGCTGATAGTACGAGTTTCGGGGTGCTGAAATTTGGGCTGTCACAGTTGGTATTAGAGCATTTCTTTTAGAAATTCTGATAATCATTGTTTTTGTCAGAGCATAAGGACTTCTGCTAAAAGAAAACTTTGTTTTCACGTACAGACCGTTATGTTTCCTAGAGGAAGAGGCTGACCCAGGGGCGATCATCATAGAAATTTGCGTAGTCGAGATGATCTCATCTCGGATACCGATAGAGTACCTTTGGGAGATGGAGGTGCTTCGAGTAGTGGCAGTCAAGAGGGTCACGGTCAGGGAGAGAACCAAGATTGAGATCGTTAGGACCAAGATCAAAGGGAACATGCAAGGGTTAGAGAAAGGAATGAGGAGAGAGAGGAGTGTCAAAGGATGATGCATACCATGGAGACCATGGCGGCTACCATGGCACAATAGGCAACATCCTTGGCAGCTCACACTGCCCATGAGCAGAGTCAGCCACCTACGCCTCCAGTGGGGCCTACACCTCCAATGGTTTCAGCGTTTACTGAGTTTAGGAGGATGAGACCTCCTATCTTTTCTAGACAGGGAGAGCCCATGGTGGAGGAGCATTGGCTGAGTGAGATGGAAAGAGTATTCAGTGTGCTGACATGCACGGAGGACGAGAGCGTCCGTTAGGCAGCCTACATGTTAGACGGAGAGGCTGGGCCTTGGTGGAAGTTTGTTTCACGGACTAGGGCTCGGGAGACTCCGAATTTGCCCTAGACGTGGGATGAATTTGTTGAAGAGTTCAATAAACAGTACTTTCCAGAAGTTGTGAGAAATCAGATGGAGATCTAATTTTTACAACTCGTGCAAGGGAAGATGACTGTGAGAGATAATGGAGTGGAGTTCATGCGACTCGCTTGCTTCGCGCCCGATTATGTTGTCACGGACATGAAGAGAGCGAAGAGGTTTCAACAAGGGTTGAGACCAGACGTGATGGGAGGAGTAGCACCATTCCAGATGAGGACCTATGGAGAGGTCATGAGCAAGGCCTTGGTGGTAAAGGAAGAAAATAATAACAAATACCGCCAGAGGGAACAGCAGGGAAGGTGAAATGTGGACCAAAGTAGAACAGGAAACTACGAACAAGTGAACAAAAAGTCAAGATTCGTAGCAAACAATCAAAGACCACCATTTCAGGGAGGTTATGGAAGACCGGTGCAGCAGAGCAACCAGCAGAGATTTCCATTGCTCGCGTCGGGGAGACCGATACACTACGAGAGTCCTGCTATCACTATCGGAGCTACAGTCACATAGGGTTTTTCGCGAGCAGCTTCTTCCACACCTCATGAGACTTGTGCCAAGTGTGGCAAGCCTCACAAGACAGTGGACTGTAGGATGGGTACTCAGGATTGTTTTCGATGTGGCAAGGTGGGCCACCTGATCAAAGATTGCCCCGAGGTGAACAAAGGGAAGACGGCTTCAGCTCCTATGCCACGACCGATACAAACAAGGAAGCCGATCGTCCAAGGGAGAGCTTACGTAGTCACAGCTCAAGAGGCTCAAAATACAAATGATGTGATTCAAGGTGAGATTTCTTTTAAATAGAGAATTTCATTTCTTGAAATCTTTAGATAGAGAAGGTACATCCATATAGAAAATAGAAAAGAAACTGCATGTAAAAATTTCTAATATGATGATAGACATTATATATATGTGTATGTATGATTAGGTACGTTACAAATTTATAAGAAGGAAAGGATGTGACATATGAAGCTCGAGTGTTGATAGACCCGGGGTCTACCCACTCATTTGTTTCCCCTCGCTTCACAAAGAGGATGAAAGTTAACCCAGAGGAGTTAGACTTTGTGTTAACCGTGACTATTCCTACTGGGAAATCGGTTGATGCCGAAAAGGGTTGCAACTTCATGATCGTGAGAATCATGGATGGAGACGTCTTTAAACTACCGGCGAACCTAATTCTGTTAGACATGCAAGGATTCGACGTGATCCTTAGCATGGATTGGCTGTCGACTCACTGTTTGCGATAGTAGATTGCAAGAACAAGGTCATCATCTTCAGACCTAATATGAGGAGATCATTTCGATTTCGATGAGAGAGGTCGACGCATATGCCACTTATCTCAGCAGTCAAAGCCGAGCGTTTAATCAGAAAAGGGTATAGTGGATACTAGACATTCTTGAAAGAACATAAAGAAGAGAAGAATGTTATCTTCGAGATAGCCATGGTGCGAGAATTTGAATATGTATTTTCGGAGGAATTACTCGGATTACCTCCAGAAATGGAAGTGGAATTCGCCATTGACTTAGCACTAGGAACGGAGCCTGTTTCTAAAGTACCATATAGAATGGCCCCTGCTGAGTTGAAGGAATTGAAGGAGAAGTTACAAGAGCTAATGGACAAGGGGTTTGTTAGACCGAGCGTGTCTCCATGGGGAGCACCGGTCTTATTTGTAAAGAAGAAGGATGAGTCAATGCGGCTATGCATTGACTATCGGCAATTGAACAAACTCACTATTAAGAATCGATATCCTTTACCTAGGATAGATGACTTGTTTTATCAACTGCAAAGAGCGAGGTACTTTTCTAAGATCGATCTGCGATCTGGATACCATCAGTTGAAAGTCAAGGTAGAGGATATTCAGAAGACTGCATTCAGGACTCGATACGGACACTATGAATTCCTAGTGATGCCATTTGGGTTGACAAATACCCCGACGTCATTCATGGATCTGATGAATACGGTGTTTAAACCACACCTAGACTCTTGTGTCGTAGTGTTTGTTGACGACATCCTGATCTATTCAAAATCAGAGGAAGAGCATGAGAAGCACTTGAGAATAGCCCTACAGACTCTACGTGAACACTAATTATACGCCAAGCTCAGCAAGTGCGAGTTTTGGTTAGAAGAAGTTAGCTTTTTGGGACATGTCGTCTCAAAGCATGGTGTCACTGTAGATCCAGCAAAGATAGAAGCAGTGGTTAATTGGGGGCAACCAAAGACCGTGACCACCGTTCATAGTTTCCTTGGATTAGCAGGTTACTATCGACATTTTGTTGAGGGGTTTTCAAAGATATCAGGACCACTCACGAGACTTACACGAAAAGATGTAAGGTTCGAATGGAGTGAGACATGCGAGCAGAGTTTTCAAGAACTCAAGAAGAGACTCACTTCAGCTCCAGTATTAGCGATTCTTTCAGGCAATGGAGGGTTCACAGTATACAGCGATGCTTGGTATAATGGTTTGGGCTGCGTGCTTAATCAACATAGAAAGGTGATAGCGTATGGATCGAGACAGTTGAAAGGGCATGAAAAGAATTATCCGACACATGATCTGGAACTAGCAGTGATCATTTTTACACTGAAGATTTGGTGACATTACTTGTACGGTGAAACTTTTGAGATTTTCACCGATCATAAAAGCCTCAGATATCTGTTTACACAAAAAGATCTAAACATGAGGCAGCGCAGATGGATGGAGTTCCTCAAAGACTATGATTGTTTCATACAGTACCATTCAGGCAAGGCTAATGTAGTGGTCGATGCCTTGAGTCGATAGGGTTCAACTCAGTTGGCTAGTTTGATTTTGGGTATGCACCAATAAAAGTTATTTGAAGATCTGGCACTATATGATGTGAACATCGAGTCGCAAGCTACAGGATCCTTCTTGGCTAATATGTCAGTGAGATCGGTGATATTTGAGCATATCCACGAGCTACAAATGAAAGACTCGACGCTAACCAAGATTCATCAAGATGTAACTGAAGGCATTAGATCTGAGTTCTCGATCAGGGACGATGGTTCCTTATTGTTCAAGGTCCGTCTCTGCATTCCGGACAATGCCGATCTACGGTGAACAATTCTTGATGAATCTCACAAATCAACTATGCGATTCACTCGGGTAGCAGAAAGATGTATCAGGACTTAAAAAAGAATTACTGATGGAGAGGCTTGAAGCAAGACGTGGCAGAGTACGTGTCGCGGTGTTTGACATGCCAACAAGTGAAGATCGATCATAGACACCCTGCAGGATTATTGCAGCCTCTACCTATACCGGAATGGAAGTGGGAATTGATCTCTATAAACTTCATCGTTGGGCTACCGCTTACTGCAAAGAGGTACAATGCCATTTGGTTAGTGGCCAATCGATTGACCAAGTCAGCGCACTTCTTGCCTTACAACACAATGTACACGGCGGGAAGACTTACAGAGCTATATATGAAACAGATCGTCCGTTTGTATGAGATTCTGAGTAGCATTATTTCCGATCGTGACCCATTATATACATCAAAGTTTTAGAAGAAATTTCAAGAAGGAATGGGAACGCGACTAGATTTCAATTCAGCAATCCATCTACAAACCGATGGGCAGACGAAGAGGGTCAATCAGATCATCGAGGACATGCTTAGGGCGTGTATGTTAGAATTGCAAGGATTATGGGATCAACACCTACCGTTGATTGAGTTTGCATATACAACAGTTTTCAGACGAGCATCGGCATGGCGCCATATAAAGCTCTTTATGGACGGCGATGTAGATCTCCCATCAATTGGGAAGAAATCGGAGAGAAATTTGTTTTGGGACCTAAAATACTTGAAGATAATACCACCTATGTTCGTATGATAAGGGCAAAACTCAAAGCGGCTCAGAGCAGACAGAAAAGCTATGCTGATATTAAGCGGACGAGTGTCGACTTTAAGGTGGGTGAACATGTGTTCGTGAAAGTGTCACCTATGAAGGGGGTGATGAGATTTGGAAAGAGAGGAAAGTTGAGTCCCCGCTATCTTGGACCATTTGAGGTTCTGGGTCGAGTAGGGGAAGTTGCTTACCGCATTGGATTGCCACCGTTATTTGATCAGGTACACAATGTGTTCCACGTATCTATGCTCAGGAAGTATCTTAATGACCCTGATCATGTGTTGAGTGGCAAATCGTTTGAGATGCATGAGGATATGAGCATGATCGAAGAACCGGCGGAGATTTTGGATCAAAATGAACAAGTGTTGCGGACAAAAGTGATTTCATTAGTGCTTGTTCGATGGAAGAATCATCCGGTCGAAGAAGTCACGTGAAAACGAGAGGCCGACGTGAAAGAACAATATCCGGACTTGTTTGCGACAGTTTGACAGCCAAGATTGTATCACCGCAGGCGTGTTTGCGGATTTCAACCATATGTTGTAATCTAATGTGGATCTTTTGATCAATTTATTCAATAGAAACAATTTTAGTCCTCATAGTGTTCCTAATACGATGTTGAATACATAATTAGAATTCATCACGTCCACGAAATGACTGTGAAGACATGTTCATGAGACCGGTGACCAACTGGTCATGTATTACCAAGAAAACAAAGGCGACATAAAAATGAGAATTTTTTGAAAATCTGATCAAAACCGATTAATCGATTTTCAAATCGATTAATCTATTTGGGAATTCGAATAATCGATTTTGGTTGATTAGTCGACTAGCATACGCCAGTGAGTGGAGATTGCATGGGGATACAGAAAATTAACAAAGTGAAATTTCGATTAATCGATTAATCAATTTTGGATTTCGACTAATCGATATTGGAAATTCGATTAATCGAGTGACTTGAGAATTTTAGAAAAATTTAAAGGATTTTACGATTTCGATTAATCGAGGTGAAATTCGACTAATCGATTAATCGACTGGCACGCGCCAGTGAGCTGAAAAAGTTAGAAATTTTAAGTGAACACGATTTTGATTAATCGAATCCCGATTAATCAATTTTGAAATTCGATTAATCGATTTTGGAAATCGATTAATCGATTTCGTGCGGCTGGAGTAAGTTTTTGAAATTTGATTAATCGATTTCAGGAATCGATTAATCGAATCGGGCCTATATAATCAAAACGAAGGGGGATTTCTCCCCATTTGAAAATTTTGGGGTTTTGTTCTCCTTGCGCGCCTTTTCGATTTCCTTCTCCAGCGACTTTGTGACCTAGGGTTTTTCCATTTTGGGATCGATTCCGGATCAAAATCGCTTGCATTCAGATCGAATACCTAAGGTAAACCCTAGATCCGAGCTTTTTCTTCAATTTAAATCATTAAACCTTAGTTTTTGTTGATTTTTCACCAAGATGCCACCTCGAACTCGCTTGACCACGAAGCAAGCGGCTTCGAAGCTCCCGGTCTGGTGTAAGAACACCTCACCTCCCCCACCTACCCCATCGCCTGTGAGGACCCCATCCCCGTCGTCATCAAATACCACATCCGGTTCGACGAGCGCGTCTTTGCGCGAGTCTTCACCGACACCACCACCACCCGTAAACGTGCCCCCACCAAATGAATGGTGGGCGGCTAAAACCTTTGAAAACGAGTACATCATTGATGATAATTTGTTTACCAACCCCGACGTCGAAGGCAAGACCAAATGGGCTAGGAACTATTTGGTCAAAGCGGGCCTCGGCAACCTGTTAAAGCCACTCCATGGATGCTATTACCCTAGGCACGTACACCTATTTTACCAGGGCTTGGAGGATGGCCCGACCGATGACATCGTTACGACCAAGATTGAGGGTCGTGACTAAACCTTCACTCGTCGCCACGTTCACGAAGCCCTCGAGTGTTATTTGGACTTCGTTCCTGAGACCACCCTCTTCCCACCATTTGCGGAAGAGGTGAGGTTTGAGGAAATTATGACCGAGATAACCAATGGAAAGAAGGGGTCTGAATCGTCCATTCGGAGGGTCGATTTTCCCCAATACATGTGGATGCTTGATTCTATAATCAAGTGCAATCTTTACCCGATGTGTCACGATACCGAGAGGGTGGAGTTGGTCCAACAGGCCCTATACGCGGCATTCTGCGGCCGTTGGTTCGACACCACCATGATCGTTTTAGAGGGGATGAGATATATAAAGGGGAAGTTGATGAAGGGCAATTTGAGGCCTAAGGAGAAGATGTCGTACGCTTGCCTCATTTCAAGCATGTTGGAGTGCTATTTCGACGCTCTAGGGTACGCCGTCTCGTCCCACGAGGAGAGGGCTATGGACCGCGTGAAGCATTACTCCATCGCTTCATGGGGTCGTAGCTATCGGTTGTTGAAGAGGGCCCTACCAGTTCATGGGCCAGCAGTAGCACCACCACCACCCCCACCACCACAGCAGGACCCTCTAGTAGGGGGAGCACCACCTGTCATTCCACCCACTGAGGGAGCCCCATCTCAGACCTCAGTGCCAGCTAGGAGGCATCCCATAGTGCCACCTCCTACCACATCTGCTACGCCACCTTCGCAGTCGGCGGCTGCCACACCTACATCATCATACCACCGCCGAGCAGCTCGCCCAACGCCTACTATTGAGGATGCGTTGGTCCGGATGGAGGCCAACAACCAGATGATGAATCGGCTGATGGACTTCCTGATGTACCACACCATGCGGTACATCTATCCGTTGGACTCTCAGCAGCATCTCGCGCAGGAGGAGGCGTGGTCTGCGGGCCGGACCGCTTATCACTCAGGTGCAGCTTTTCACGCCAGTACCTCTACCACCGATGCATCCGGCTCGGTACCACCACAGCCTGCTAAGAAGAGTCAGCCACCGCCAGACCAGACTGAGCATCCCGCTCCTGCACCAGATCAGTCGGGAGAGGGGACGGCGTGAGCTTTAGACGAGGATCTTTCTTTTGTGGCTGATTTTTTTAGAGTTTTAGATTGTAATTAACAGGATGTACATGAACAAGTTATAACTTTTGAGAATTGAATACTGAAATATACATCAATTTTTTTTTGGAAATTCCCTTGCATTATGTTACATTTTTGCATTGTATGATATATAGTTAATTTTTTGTGATCGGGTACGCGACACCCTAGTGTGTGGGGTTTCCAACCAACGCACCTTTGGGTTTATTTTCGATGACAAAAATTTCCAAGGTGGGGAGAATATAATATCTCAAAATTTTGAGCATTAAGCAGTAACCTCGAAATCCGTGCTGATTGGTCATAGATTTGACCAAGTGATGGTCAAACAGTGGACTCATAAAGTGATGAACTAATGTGATGTCAATGTGACATCAGTGTAGTGTATAGTGTGAGTTAGTGGTCATGTACACCTATCTCTAGTGTGTGTTTAGCACTGAAACCAGAGAGAGGATATAAGGGTTTAATAACCCTAGAATTCTTTTGTTTGGGTTGGTGAAGAGAGAGTTAAGAAGAGAGAGAGAGTAAAGAGGAGTTATTGAGCCAAGAATTAATGCAAACCAAGAGGGGATCAAGAATTGATTGCCGCAACGCGATTGAAATCGTTGGAACAAAGCTGAAACCCTAGCCATTCCAACCTAGATAATTGATCAAATTGAGATTTGATTGGAGGTGAGTTTCTAATTGAAGTAAATGCATAGATTGTAGATGATTAAAATTAGCTAAATATAGTTAAAAGATAGATTAAAAGGCATAGAAAAAGGGAGGAATTGATGAGGAAAAGATTTGGAAGAACAGCCCGAGAAGGGGCTGAGTCTGGCCAAATCGATTAATCGATTTTGGTCTAGAAGTTGAAAAAGTCAGGAAGCCCGATTTCGATTAATCGATCTGGAAATCGATTAATCGATTTTGAAATTCGATTAATCGATTTGGAAATCGACTAATCGATTGGGTACCTCCAGTGACTGGAGAGAAAAGACTTGGAAAAATCGACTAATCGATTTGGGATCGACTAATCGATTTCGGACTTTCGACTTACTTGATTTGAGAATCGACTTTTCCATGTTGGGGATTTCGATTAATCGATTTAGGATCGATTAATCGATTTTGGATTTTGATTAATTGATTTTGGGAATCGATTAATCGATTTAGGGTTCGATTAATCGATTTTAGCAGTTTCACTTGACTTTTCAATTGGACCTTAACGTTTATGGAGGGTCTAGGACCTTCTCTATTGCATCTTTAGTGATGTGTTACATGTGTTATGATGTACTATAGGTAGTACGTGTGAAAGCAAGCATAAGGAGCTGCGTGGGACCTTGATGCTTGGACCTTCAGAGACTTGAGGTAGGGAATACCTTGAACATGTACTTTAATTGCAAGAGTATGCATGTAGTGATATAGAGATCAAATTAAAAAGGTTTTAACTATGTAAATCTTTGTAAAAATGGGTGTGTGTGTGTGTAACATCAAGAAAGTGATAAAGACATCAGTGTGATGCGAATAACAAAGACCAAGTAAGTAAATGAAAATGAGGCATCTCCAGGGGATGAGAAAGTGATAAAGGCATCAGTGTGATGCGAGTAATATAGACATCCCAGGGATGTAAGTAAGATTGAATAACTACTATTAGGGCTTAACTGATATAAGATAGCATATTTACATGGTGAACAACTATATGTAAAGCACATATTATTTTTGTTATATGAGGTTTGTTTAGGATACCCCACCGATGTGGCGGGACACCCACGACTGACTCGACAGGATATTCGTGACCGATACGGCAGCCAATCTGTATACCGGTACGAAGGTTTATCCATACACAGTAAGCACATCCTAAGGATGTTGAGATGAGATTTAACCCTGGCGCCTATTAAAAAAAGGGCTTGGGTCGTATTCCCAGGGAATACATTTTGACAACTGTCTATTTGGACAACGATGGAGGGTATCCCATCGGGGTTCGATGCTATATCGCTCGGGATTACTTAAGTTGAAATTTTAAGTTTTGCTTTAGGCCTGTTCAATGTCATTTATAATAAATTAACAGTAAAGTGAAACATACAAACTACCAATAAAATTGAATGCAAATTGTCATCTTTTAAACTGTTTTTCCAGCAAGTTTATAGATACATCATGCTTAGAATATCATGGAATATATGTGAGATTTTGATTTATATGTTAATTGTGTTGTTCACCAATTGAGCTAGGATGTAGCTCACCCTTTAGACTATACGTTGCAGGTCTATTATTAGCAGCGGCCGGGGCTTCGGGAGACGTGGATCCAGGTGATTCGGATTACATGCCTGGGGACGAGTTGGAGCTCCCTCCTGAGGACTTCTTCTAGGAGACTCTGCTGTGTACTTTGATAGAGAGTCAGTTTTGAGAGCAGATTGTACGGCTTGGTATGTCAAGCCTTTATTTTGATAAACAATGTAATTAGATAGATATAATTCTTTTGGGCGAATTATCTGGGGTGATCTGTTTATCACCGATGGTTCGGATCGGTTCTCAATTCATGCAGTGGCATGAGGGTAGAACTGTCTTTTGTATGTGTCAGATGGGCATATTGACTTTTCCGCTTTATGCAGTTATTGCTTTATCTCTTTATTATTATTTGTTATACCAATGTTTCGTACATATCTATGGGGCACGGTCTGGAGGATCGTATTGATGGCACGGGTTTCGAGGTGCCAAAATCCGAACTGTCACACTGAGACTTAAAAATCGATGAACTATTTTGAACATTAAATCTTAGGTTCTTAGTGGAGACTAAACCTAGTAAGCATTAGAGCCAAATGTCCGCCATTGATGAGTGAATACAACAACTCGGAGTTTTTTTTTAATACGAATTATTTTGCATGATCTCATACACTTCACTTTTGCTTGTGACTTTGCATGACATCAATTTCATATTATTGTGCTAGAGCATATTGTATTTTTTCTCAAGAAAAATAGACATAATTATCATCTTGTGAGGAAATGATTGAAGGTCATATTTGGTTCATTTGTGCTTAAAATGCACCACCTCAGAAAAATTTATCCTTCTAGTATCCCTCTTGTGCCTATTGAAAAATTTACCTTTATATATTCTTTGATAAGCCATGTTGACCCTTATCCATTCACCATTTCTAAAAATTTAACCTTACCCTTCTTATTTCTGAGAAATTAGGAACAAGGGACGAGAATGAATCAAAGGAGAGTAGTGAAGAGAAATTGAGTTGTGGTGTTTACTGAGAATGTATGGTATAAAATAAATAAATAAATAAAATAAAATAAAATTTAAATATATATATATATAGAAGAATTTGAATGAGGAGGAATATATGATGTGTCTATAAAAAAATTAAAAAAAAATAAAAATCAAGTTAGTTTCGTTTGTAGTTTCTCAGAAATCTGGAATTCCAATTTCCCTTTCTAGTACCCCTCACTTGAGCCCCGTTACAACCCTTTAAAAGACCTTCATGATCTAACCTTGATTTGGTAATTGTCTTATTGAGAGTGAGAATATGATACCTATGGCACTTGATATGACATGCTTAGGAAATACAAGCATCTTTTCTTATAAGATTTTTTTTGTTTATTCTTTGATACACCATGTTTCTTTTATCCTGTGAGACCCTTTTTTATTTGCATTGTATTGATCTCTCATATGTGCGAAAATTTATCCATCATCGGAGTAATTTTATTTCAAGAGTATACCTAAAGTGAAGATTGAGTCGAGACAACAGATCCGATGATTTTTCGGTTGGACTAGTTCGGAGATGGATGAATCTTGGTTTGGGTATGCACACACCTCACGTTTAGGCATGAATGGATGAGTTATCTAACAATTTGAGCATTAGATTAATTTGAATGCACACTAGCATGATTGACATGACATTAATATTTAAGATTGATGATTCACATATTGAAACAATTAATGGTTTTTGTTTTTGAATAGTATATATGTTATAAAAATCATATTTTGAAAACTCAATTTTGCCGATGGTTTGAAATTTTTGGAAGTTTGTGGGTAAGTTTACTATAAACCCTCATGAGACACAACTCCTCTACTAGGGATCACCTAGGGGTTCAAAGGCTTGTTGCACAGGCTAAGTGCAATCGTGCTTCCTACGAAAGTGACATTTATTTTCTTTAGTTTGCTTTGCTTGAGGACTAGCAAAGTGTACGTTTGGGGGTGTGATGAGTAATGAAATATGATGATATTTCACCTCTAAATACTTATATTTAACCGTCCGACGAAAGCTATCTGATGAGAATTACTAGATTTAAAGTGTTTCAGACAAATATAATCTAAGTGCATAAAACAGCCTAAGAATTTTAAAAATAATGTTAAACACTGCAACCTTGGGTCATCGAGAACTTAGTGTGACTTACAGCTCAATTTGGACCTTCAAGACGTCAGATTCATGAAATTGTTAAAACACAAAAGTTGTAAAGCTTTCTGTCATCTTTCTAATACCGTAAGAATCATGTCAATCTAAGTTTGGAGTAGAAAGTTATGACTAAAATACCAAGGCAATATCTGATAGAGAGTTGGGTTGAAGTTCACGGAACTCTAGGAAGGTCGATTAATCGACCTTTCACTCGATTAATCGAGGGAAATGGAGTTTGAGACGGAAGGGACTCCTTAGTGCAGATTTCTAGGGAGTCGATGTATCGACCCTGACATTTCAGGCTAGGAGAGCTGCGAGACTTGGAGAGTATTTAAAGCCACAAACAACAACTCAGGAGAGACATACGGAGATATAGAGATTTTATTTTGGAGAGCTTTGTTGTTCTTCTACCTTTTTGTTTTAGCATTCCCTCTTCGGAGAATTTATTTTTGCTCAATTAATTCCTAGTTTAAACTTAGATATTAGTAGACAGTATTTTTAATTTCGTTTCTAAAAATCATTATACTCGTGGATTAAGCTTGGATCAAAGAATTGCTATTGAAGGTTGAGGTATTTTTAATTAATTAGATCAATGTTATTTTCCATTTATTACTTTTTTATGTCGTTTAATTACAACATGTGTGGCTAATTTCTTAGAGATGGGGATCTAATGATTCCCATCCGAGGGATGTACTTCTAATAGTATAAATCTCGGATTAAATTTTGAGATTTTATTTTATGGTTGTTATGCTATCTCGAACGGATGAAATCCACGCTACTAACTGGGATCGAATGTGTCGAGTCATGCCCTGGATCTCAGATCTATGACGACAATTTTATCTTAATTACTTCCTAATCTGAGATTGAGTGTGCCGAGTCATACCTTTGATCTCAGATCTATGGTGGTATTCTTGTTGAAATTTTTTACCCATTATGGGGATGATTTCTATTTGTATCTGAGATCAAGTGTGTCGAGTCATGCCCTTAATCCCAGATCTATATATGAAAATCATCTCTGAAATTAAGTTCTGATTGCAGGGATGCAATGTGGAACCTATCCGGGTTATGACCATTTATCTTCCATAAAAGATGCCTTTCAATGATATATCTCATAGTTTAATCCTTAGATTTGTATTATGGGAAGAACAAACCAAAGATAGTATGATTTAGTATTTTCATCTCTACCCTTATTTTTGAATTATAAATTAAACTTTATTTTGTAGTCAGTAATTATCTTATCTCACAAAACTGCCTAAATCATAATATTGGTAGGGTACTGTTAAATCTTGGTAGATTTCTTGAGTTACTGTTTCATCTTTTTAGATTTTTTACATTAGTCCTCGTGAGAATGATCTCGTACTCCGCACCCGCTATCTACAATCTGATTCGTGCACTTGCGAGTAAAACATCACAATAAAAAAGTACATCAACATACTAAGACTAGGATTTTAAGAGCGGTGAAGAAACCCTCTGAGTTCTTGTTAATTTAGTTGCTTTCATCCAAATTCTTTTTTATAAGAACAACGATAGTCTCCAAGTGGGCGCCCATGATGACATGACCTCATAAGATCAAAATAAATGACATCCACAAGATTGGATTTAATATAAAAAAAAACCATAGATAAAATATGGTTTGGGCTGTGATTGGATTTCATCAAAAAAAAAAATTGTGTTGTGGGCCTGTCGGTGAGTAACCACTGTCACAACACAGAACTGGCGATGGGTACCCACTGTCACAATTCCCATAAAAAAAAAATTGCTTCCTGATGGTGGGCACCCACTATCAGGTTTATGCATGTGACAGCAGACACCCATCGTCAGGGCATCAGAGGATGAACTCTAATGAGGAGCCTCACTAGAGTTCATCCTCTGATGCTCTGACAATGGGTGTCTGCTGCCAGTTAAAAAAATCTGATAGTGGGTGTCCACCGTCAGGAAGCAATTTCTTTTACATGGGAACTGTGATAGTGGGTAACCACCGTCAGTTCTGTTGTTGTGATAGTGGGTACCCACCGTCAGTTCTGTTGTTGTGATAGTGGGTACCCACCGACAGTTCTACTATTGTGACAGTGGGTTCCCACCGTCAGAACCACAACACGTTTTTTTTTAATGAAATCCAATCACAACCCAAACCACATTTTATCTATCATTTTTTTTTATTAAATCCAATCTTGTGGATGTCATTATTTTGATCTTATGATGTCATGTCATCATTGGCATCCACTTAGTGACTATAATTGTTCTTGCAAAAAAGAATTTGGATGAAACCAACTATATTAACAAGATCAAATTGATGCCTATTACTTGAATTCCGCTTAAAACTAGACTTTGATTGAAAGAAACATACACAACATACATAGTGCATGTAATAAAAAAAAGAATTAAAGAATCGGGCTTCTTCTATTTCTAAGTACTTACAGAGAGGCCTTTGCATTATCAAGCTAAAGAAATCTCTCGGCTCTAAAGTCAATCCCATAGCCAGCATTATGAATCCAAAACTTAAAATCAGGCAAGGTAGATACATGATACAAGTCTCCCATTACCAAATCTTTCTTTTAAACTATGTGTGTGACAACCTGGATTTCGGCACCCCGAAACCCGTGCCATCAGCATGATCATCTTGACCGTGCCCTTTAGCTAAGCACGGAACACTGGTATATCAAGCATCAAAGAGCATAATAAACGAAATTGCGGAATTTAAATCTATATTAATTAACTTCCCAAAAGACAGTTCTACCCTCATGCCTCTGCATGAATGGAGAACCGATCCGAACCATCGATGATAGGAATCATCACGGATGGTTCGTCCCAAAAGAATAATCCCAACTCCTTATGTACATGGTTTTAAACAAAATCAAGGCTTGACATACCAAGCCGTACAAAATCTCTCTAAAAAAAGCCCTCAAAGTGGCACAACGGAGTCCTCTAGAAGAAGTCCTCAGGAGGTGGCTCCAACTCGTCTCCGGCGGCAAGGTCCGACTCACCGGGGTCAGCGTCTCCTGAAGCCTCGGCAGCTGCTAGTAGTGGACCTGCGACGTATAGTCTATAGGGTGAGCTACATCCTAGCTCAATAGGGAACAGACACAGTTGAACATATAAATTATTACTCACATATATTCTATGATATGCCATGCATGATGTGTCTATGCAATTATTGATGAAACAGTTAAAAAGCATTTCGTTTTACTGTTGATTACTTATGTTTTCATTTACTCATGAATGATGTTGAAAAGGCCTAAAGCAAAACTTAAACTTTCAACTTAAGTAATCCCCGAGCAATATAGCATCGAGCCCCGATGAGATACCCATCATCGTCATCTATATAGACAGTTTTAACCGTATTCCCTGGGAATACAAATAGTACTCAAGCCCCTTTCCCCTGAGGATTGGTGGCGGGGTTTCACTTGTCTCAATCAACACCCCTGGGGTGTGCTTACTATGTACGGATAAGCCTCCGCACTGGCCTACGGTTTCGCCACCGTATCGGTCACGGATATCCTGTCGTGTCAGTCGTGGATATCCCGCCACGTCGGTGGGGAAACCTATCAAACCTCAAGTAACAAAAATATCGGTGCCTTACATATAGTTATTCACCGTGTAAGTGTGCTATCTTATATCAGTTAGGCCCTATCAAACATGATTCAATCCTTGGATACATCCCTGGGATGTATCCATTTACTTGCATCACACCTGATGCTCTTATCTCTTTACTTCTTCATCCCCTGGGGATGGCTCATCATGATTACTCTTATGGATGTCACACACACACACTTTTCACAAATTCTTAAGAAATAAACATTTGAATTGAATTCTATATCACTACATACATGCTCTTGTAAAATAAAGTACATGTTCAAGGTGTTCCCTACCTCAAGTCTTCATTTGATCATTGCATCAAGGTCCCACGTGGCTCCTTGTGCACTAGTCCACACGTACCACCTATGGTACCACATAACAGGTGAAACACATCACAAAGGATGTAATAAAGAAGGTCTAAGACCCTCCAAGAATCTTAAAGTCAAACTCCAAGGTCAACATAAATTTTCTCAGTCGATTAATCGAACTCCAAAATCGATTAATCGAATCTGATTCGATTAATCGATTTCCAAAATCGATTAATCGAAAGTCAATATCGATTAATCGATTCTCAAATCGATTAATCGAGATTTTTATTCGATTAATCGAAATGAATTTGATTAATCAAAATTCTCTGTTTCGCAAAGTCGATTCTCAATTCGAGTAGTCGAGTTTTCATTCGATTAATCGAAATTCTCAGTTTCGCAAAGTCTATTCTCAATTCGAGTAGTCGAGTTTTCATTCGATTAATCGAATCCTAATTCGATTAATCGAAATTCTCAGTTTCGCAAAGTCGATTCTCGATTCGAGTAGTCGAGTTCCTAAAATCGATTAATCGATCCCAAATCGATTAATCGAAAACTGAAATCGATTAATCGAAATCCCATTTCGATTAGTCGATTTCCCTCAAGTCCTTTCCTCCAACCCCTGGGGTCCACTGGAGGTTCCCAGTCGATTAATCGATACCCAAATCGATCAATCGAAATCCCAGGTCGATTAATCGAACTCCAATTCGATTAATCGAAATCGGGGTCCTCTGACCTTTCAACTTCCTGGCCAATTTCGATTAATCGAAACCCAATTTCGATTAATCGAAATTGTCAGATTCAGCCCCTTTCGAGCTGTTCTTCTCAATCTTCTTCCATACTTTTTCCTCTATTTTTCTAAGTCATTATCCTATGATTCTAACCATTTTCAACTACAACTTAGCCTCTACGATCTATGTATTTTATTCACAAAAATTTACCTTGAATCAATCTCAAATTGATTTCAAATTAAATGGTTGGAAGGCTAGGGTTCCAGCTTTGGCTCTAACAGATCCAACCCGTGTTGAATCCGGCTTTTATCGCTTGAATCCCCCCTCCAAATCAGTTGCAATAACTCCTCTTTTTACTTCCTCTCTCTCTCTCTTCTTTACTTCTCTCTCAACCACCAAAAACACACATTTAGGGTTATTAAACCCTTTTATCCCTTTCCTCACGTATGTGTTGAGCACATACACCGCGGTAGGTGTATGCGACTTCACATTCACAACACACACCACATAGGCATTCAACCCATCACATCTCATCCGTTCATCACATTCTATGCTAACTCTTGATCTCCTGATTGGTCAAACTTGTGACCAATCGGGCACGGATCCCGAGGTCATAGTTTAGCGTGATTTTTTTCGGGCTATTACAATGTGTCAAGGCCAACTTCTCATGTGCAAGTAATGGCTCCCCCTACCTTATCTACCCTTAAATCGCCTTAAAGTGCTTATGTATTTGTAAATAAAATTCTCGGACACCCTTAAGAATTCAAATATGACTCTAAATACGACTCTGTAACAGCAAACATGGAGCTCAAGAAATTTTTTATGGAAAGAAAATTTCATTGGATAAATTGGGAGATCTGCTGTCACCCTAAAGAAGAGGAGCATGAAGAATCTTAGAGCTATGAATCAGACATTGTTAGGGAAAATGGCCAAATAAAATATTAGCATAAGAAAATATACACTTTAATAAAAAAATTCTTTTGCTTTTATTTTTGTATTATTTCATAATATCTGTATTCATATTAGTTACACAAAAAGATGTTGGCATGATCATAATATTTTCACCATTTACATGTATATACTCCACCCCAACTAAAATAACTATTGAATTCCTAGGTGGTGCGATCAATTTAGGTCAATGACCGGATAATCTTCGGTCAAAACTTTCTCATCATCATTGACAAAGTTGAAGTTCTTAGATCGCTTCGAGAACTGGGACGATCATCCCGCTACACAATCATCTCGGTATCGCCTTCATACAGCCATGGATAATGGAATGAGACTATCTTTAATCAAGGTGACTGGGGCGAAGTGACACCCGTTCACATGAGCGAGCGATGCAAATCACCTTATCTATTGCGTCTACTAGTGCTCATAGTGAAAAAAAAGTCACACAAAGCCGAGTGTTAAGAAGGACTAAAGGGGTACGATAGCATAACGCTATTAGGTATCCTATGTTCGGCACAATCATTCAGTAGGCACTCCGAGCATGATCAGTGAAGCAGTTGAGGATCGCATGTATCTGAATCATTCGTTCTTGATTGCAGAAAATAGGTAAATATTTCTCCGCGCGGGAGGTCAACTCATCCAACAAATCTGCTCGCACTATATTCCATCTATCGTAAGCACAGTTCCCACTTTATTCGCGACATTGCGAGCCCACCCTATCATTTCTTCGCGAGTACTAAAGAGCTTATTTGTGGTTATAAGGATAATAAGGTCTGTATTTTGTAATTGCGTATCTACCACCTAAACATAATAACATAACGTTCATAACATTATCACTATTGAAATGAACAAACTCATGCACATAATTTTAAAGATAATACTATTTTTAAAACGTATATATCCTCTCGTAACTTACTTCAAGATACTCAAATATTCAATTGCAATCCTTTTTCAACAAAAGCCAATACATTTTGAGCCAAAGTCATTCCATTAAAAATGTATATTACTCTTTCATAAATAAATTCGATATAGAAATAAAATGGAACCTACCAAATCATTTTTTGTTAATGCATAGAAACCCTAAGTTTATGTAGAATGAAAAATTATATAATGAAAACTAATACAAATAGAATGAAAATTAATAAAATTAAAATGAATACAAATAGAAACCCTAAGTTTGATAAATATACTCATTTATCAAACCCTAAGTTTACTTAGAATGAAAAATAATATAATGGAAATTAATACTAAAAGAATGAAAATGAATACAAATTGAATGAAAAATAATACAAATAGAATGAAAAAAAACTCATTTACCTGTACAAGAGGTTGTGAGTTTGTTTGAGGGAGTTCCGTCAACTCTAAATCATCATCATAAGATAGCAGCTCTTTGGAGCTATCATCCACGTCCTTCGAACCCATGCTCGGTGTTCTGAATAGCACGAAATCAAAACCAAAACGAGAGAAAGAATAAAGTAAGTGGTGTACCGAAAAGAAGAAGAGAGTCGTGAGTGTCCAAGTGAGCAAAGAAGAGTGAATGTGGGAGCGTGAGGAATGCTCTGGGTTCAAAGAGGTCATAGCGCGGGAATGAGATGAAGAAGAAGAGATCGGGAACAGTTTGTATGAATAAGTGGGTGTACCGAAAGGAAAGGGTGGGTATATTTCGCTCACGAATTTCAGGGGAAATTTTAGGCGCATGTGGGAGCGTAGGTGAACTCAAAGAATCAATGGGTGAAAATATAGGTACTCCATTTACTAATTGGTTGACGGACTTAGTCTACAATGGGTGTCAACCCATCATGCACATTAAAGCAGTCCACACTCTACACATATGTGTGACTTGTATGAATTTCCATGCATTGGAAATCATTGCACATCACCCAATCACACGTCTGTGGGGATTGTTGTCTCCACACACGATGGATATGACTAGCACTCTTGGTTGAAGTGGACAAAAATGGAATTTAAAGAGCATAAAGGGATGCAAATGGGTGAGTTGTTTCAGTACCTGATTCGCCCAACTTATATGTTTTGCTGGGTCGAGCACATAAACTTGACTTGTCGGGTAGGACATGAGGCATTTGACCTTTGAGTTCGGTCAGGTAACAAATAGGTTGGGTCAACCTAACCTAACACGATATTTCATAAATAAAATTATTGAAATATAAGGTTTTTATCGGAATGGGTTACATTTTCAGCTCAAGCATCTACTTCAGGTTGTGTCAGGTGCACCATCAAGTTGGGTTGAACGTATATCATTTTTCCATTGGGCGGACACAACTTTGGCCTAACCCCTACAATGACAATATTCAGTGAAATTTGTTGAAATTTTGCTAAACTATACTAAACTAGGTGTTAAATGAAACTTTTGGCGAAATTTTGGTGATTTCGCACTACAAAAAATAAGACTACCGCTATTAATAAAAGACTGCTACTATTAGTCCTCTCGCTATCAAAAATTGCTGTTGTTAGTCTTATCGCTATATAAAAAATGTCTTAAAAGCAAGTGTTGTTGAAACACCTTATTATTATAGTGTCGCCAAATGTTTTGAAATTTCGTTTAATTTTTCAAAGTTAATGAAATTTTATTTAATTTTAAATAAAAAATAATATTTTTTGTACTTCCCATTTTTTTGAATTTTTTATAAAAATTTTCAAAATTTATCCAAAATAAACCAAAACAATCATCAATTAAATATTACCGAAAAGAAAGTTTGTCGCTATGGATATTCCCAATTCATGCCTACGACAAGATCCATGCACGGCACATGGCTCATTGTCCTTAGCAATAAGTTTTGGAAAATTTACCTAATCGACCCTGTCAGATACACCTTTTCCGTCAAAGACTATAATTTCACATTTACCCAAACCAACCCGCTTTTAGCCAAGTCATTTTCAGTTAACACAAAAAGTCTCAAATACCCCTTCTTACATTTTTTATTGTTTTACATCGTTTAAAATTTTTAAAATTTGCACTTTTTTTATATTTACGCGATGTGAAGCTGTATCTATGTCGTCTAATTTGAAAGGTCATAATATAAAGATCGATGGTACTAAAGATTGACACAAAAAAAGCGATATCGCATCTTTTAAAAAAAAATCGCTTGTTTATATGATGTGAAGCAATATTTATGTTGTCTGATTTGAAGGCCATAATATAAAGATCGATGGTGTCAAAATTTAATAAAAAAAAGTGATATTGTATTTAAAAATAATAATAAATTAAAAATCAAAATCAAAATCAATTGTTTTGTGTCGATATCAACTTGTTAAAAAGTCGACATCGATTGTTTAATGAGTTGTTATCGATTCATGAAATAATTGATATTAAGGCCTTGTTTGATAACATGAAAATGTAATTTCATTGTGGAAATAAAACTTAGTTTCCAATTGTTATTGTTTGATAGCTATTTAAGGAGATGGAAATGAAATTAAGTCGTCCCTCATAGAAATTGAATTTCCAAACACCAAATTAGTTTAGGAGGAAATCATTTCAACCATTCAAGTGGCTGAAATTGAGTTTTCTACTAGCAAAATAATAATGTTTTGTTATTGGAAATCTAAAGTTACTTGTAAAAAGCCTAAAAGCAATCAAAAAAAAAAAATTGACTATTAAAAAGTAACTTCAATTTCTATGACCATCGTACCAATACGATCACTATGACCACTACATTATCTAGATCATACTCTTTTCAGCTAATATTTGACTTTGGTCAAAGTTTGAATTTTAATCAAACTTTAATTGGATTTATAAGCTATATAAAGTTTTGACTTTTCATGAAACTTTGACTACTGAAACATGATAATAAATTGTAAGTTAGCAATATATTATCAATTTTTTAAGGGTCAAAGGTTGACTAAAGGTTAAACTTTGACTTTTAATTAAAATTTATTTTTTGTTAAACATAGACCCTAATAATTTGATAACAAAAAAAGGATACTGTCGTATTGATGTATAATTTGATATTAGATTCTCAATTGTATTAGTCAATAGTTTGACCTTTAGTCAAACTTTGACTTTTACACAAATTTTATTTTTAGTCAAACTTGAAAGCTGCTTATAGATTGAGTCTACTACTACTACATAAATTTATATCGTATCAGTATAATTTTTTTTTGGTCAACATTTGACTTTTGGTCAAATTTCGATTTTCCATAAAATGTTATAAATTTTTATTAGTGAAATATTATACTTAAAAATATCTATGATTATTTTCATTTATAATTTGAAAATACATTGTCTCATTTTTATTGGTCAAAGTTTGACATTTAGACAAAATTTGACTTTTATTCAAATATTGACTTTAGTTAAAAGTTGAGAAGTGTATCTTGATAGTGGATAGTGATTATTACTATATATTTTGGTAATATAAATTTTAATCAGTCAAAGTTTGATATTTAGTCAAACTTTGACTTTTTAATACAATTTCATTTTTTTGAACTTCTGTATCCCCAATAAAATTATCATTTTTTTAATTTATTACTTTCTAGTACATTACCAAAATTTATTTTACTTTTTTTAATATTTGATCAAAGTTTGACTTTTTTAAAAGTTGATATTTAGTCAAAATTTTTACTAGTGTAACCTAGCGATGGATACGAATACTGTTATGTTAATTTGTAGGTTGGCGGTAGATTGTCGAATTTTTTATTGGTCAAAGTTAATAAATTTAGTCAAAGTTTGACTTTTAAAAACAATTGAATTTTCTTTCAAGTTGAAAATTTTAATTTTGTTTCAATATATAATACATACTAGCATTTACTATATAACTTTGTACTTTAGTCTTAAAAAATTTTATTGATCAAAGTTTTACGTTTAGTCAAAGTTTGACTTTTATTAGAAGTGAATATTTGATCAAATTTTGACTAGTGTAACCTAAATATATATATATATATATATATGAATATTGTTATATTAATTTACAATTGGAATTTTATAACTTGTTGGTACATTGCAAAATTTTCTTTTGGTCAAAATTAAAATTTTAGTCAAAGTTTGACTTTTATAGAAATTTAATTTCATTTCAACGTATAAACTTACAGTAGATACTAGAATTTACAATTTTGTTATTTAGTTTTACATATTTTTTTTAATCAAAATTTTAAGTTTAGTCAGAATTTGACTTTTTATTTGAATTTGACTTTTCAAACTCTAACTTATGTAACTTAGTAATAAATAGTGATTACGATAGTATTAATTTATAACATAATAAAATATCATTAAAAAAATTATTGATTAATATTTGACTTTAATAATAAATATCAAAATTTAAAAATTCATTTTCAAAGATACCAATCAAACAAGAGAAATTAATTTTCAATTAAATTCATTTCTCAAACACACTAACAAACAGTGAAAAATCAATTTCTAGAGGAAATCATTTCTTAAGAAATCAACTAAGAAATTGATTTTATTTCTTCTTTAGTATTTCATTGTTATCAAACAGGGCCTAAATGTAGAAATAAAATCGCAAATATGTGCATATTGGGTGAAAAGGATGTGCGGTGAAGTGAGGTCACGTGTTCAACGTGGGCAAACGGGGTGAGGTGATTTTGGCTTTTACATTGTGATCAGTAGACGTTTGGGGTTGACAACCGGACACACACATCGCTTAGCTTTAAATCAGGTGAAGGATTTGGGGTTTGTTTATTTATTATTATTATTATTTTTTTTTTTTTTCAGCTTTTCATGGAGACTTGTGCGCACGCATCGCTTGGCTATCTAACACGCATGCTTTTAAAGGAAACTTGTATTTGGCTTTTCAAGTACAATGATTTGGTGTGCTTTTCGTGCATTGAGTCGATATTATCTCATTAAATAGTTGATTTTTATTTTTATTTTTATTTTATTTTATTATTTTATTTTAAAGAGGCAATATTACCTTTTTTCATGTCAATCATATTTATATTATGACTTTCAAATCAGACGTTATATATGCTACTTCACATCACATAAATAGTTGATTTTTTTTTAAAGAGGTGATATTGCCTTTTTCTTTTGTGTCAATCTTTGACACTATCGATCTTTATATTATAGCCTTAAATCAGACGAAATAGATACAACTTTACATCGCATAAATATAAAAAAGTGTAAATTTTTTAATTTTAACTGATGTAGAACGATAAAAAGTAGAAGGGATATTTGATACTTTTTGTGTTAGCTGGAAATGGCTTGGCAAAAAGTTGGTCAGTTTGGGTAAAGGTGAAAATATAAGGTCTTTGACGAAAAAGGTGTCTATGACAAGGTCAATCGGGTAAATTTCCCATAGGTTTTTCTTCTTCAGTGACCAAAATTTGTCACTACGAATTGCCCTCACAAGCGAGGACCAAAATTTCAAGTTTCATTTCGATTTCGGAGGGGACCGAAATTGAAATTTTGGATCGAAATTTTGGCCAAAAATTTCAACCTCATAGAAAAATGACCAAAATTTCAGTCCCATATTATTGTTTCAGTGGGGGCCGAAACCGATAATTTCATCGGAAATTTTGGTCATTGCTCACAAGTCACAAGATCCATGCGTGGCACACTGCTCATTGACCTTAGCAAACAGTCTACCTCTAAGCGTGCCCATGTGTAAAGACCCCGCAACTCCCTTGAAAATCATCGATTCCTTAGAATTAGTTGATGAATACCATTTTTCATCTCGATCTTTCACACAAAAAATCTTGACATCATAGCGCACCTATCATATGACAGTTTGTGATTCCACGTGTCATAGACCCAAAAAAATGGCCCTACAATCATGTTTAAGCATGATTCAAAGTCCATTTTTTTTGTGATCAGTGAGACATGGAGTAAAAAACTGACCGTCTGATATGATCTCAAGATCTATTGTGTGGAAGATCGCGATGAAAAATGATCTCTGTCATCTAATTAGAAGACATCAATGATTTTTAAGGGGTCTGGGATGATATAACTTCCTGGTCTTACATTAGTTTGTTGTCACATTACACTCAATCATGTGATCAGGTGTTGCGTACTGATGCGAGTCTATGATCATAATTATTGTAAAAAAATTAAATTAAAATCAGTGGTATAAAACGGTGCGATCAATAAAGGTAATTTATAATGTTACAATTATATTTGATTTAACCGTTCATTTTTCACACGACAGTATAGGGATGCAAGCTTTGACCCAGATCCCAATAAAATCGAATCGGTTCGAACCGGCTCGAAAACCAACTCAAATTGATTCGAACCGGAATTGATTATGGTTCGATTTTGATTTCAGATTATAGTGGCAAAAATCAAAAACTGAGGGAGTAGGATGAGTAAATTGAAAAATCTTGAAAAAATAAAGAAAATACATTAAAAAAATAAAAAAATAACAAAAAAAGGAAAATCTAGTCGTTTCGCTTCGATTTTGGTTTAGGCTGAACTAACCCAAAAACCAAAAAATTAGTATTGGTTTGGTTCGGTAAGGGATGCAAGTTCGGTGTACCAAACCGAATTGAACCTAAATTTTTCGGTGTTCGGTTCGGTACACCCCAAACCGAAACCCGTTCGATTCGGTATGTTTTTCTTTTTCATGAAACTGAAACCGAAACTGATTCGATTCGGTTTGGTGTAGGTAAAATACCTACTTTTTTAGTTTTTTAATGTATTTTTTCGATTTTTTTTGTTTTTTTTGGGTTTACCCAACTTACCCCCTCGGTTTTCGGTATCGAGCCACCCAACCGAAACCAAACCGAATTGGAATACAGTCCGATTTGAATCGGTTTTCGGTGGTGCGGTTTGGTACGGTTCGGGAGCCTCGGTTTTCACTTTCTCGATTCAAAACTTGCATACCTCGGTTCGGTTCACTCAACTTCCCCCTTATTACAGTATTAATAGTATAGTTTTAAATTTTATTTTATTATTATTTTCCGAAAAAAGCGAGCCTTAACGAGTCAGCGGTGCAAATAGAGCTACCCTTCTTTCGTCTCCCTTCCAATTGGACGATCCAGATCTCCTTACTCCAACACCAATCGTTTTAAACAGAGACCCAAATAACATCCAAAATATACGATGTAAACACCTAATATAAGCTCCAAAGCAAATCCTCTTAATACCAACCCGGACACGTAGAGCATATATACACACGCGGAGATAAACTGCCATGCAAATCGGCACGTCGACACGGCGACGCGGCTACTCATAACTCGTTCTCTTCTCCATTAAAAAGGCCTCAAGGGTGTGCCATTTGCAGTACCCATTTTCGTTTAAGAGTACCAAAAATGACGTCACTAGGGCCATGGCTCGGGGGGCGTAGGGCATACGACCCTTTCTTTAGCGACGTCTGGGATCCATTCGATCTCCTTACAAATTGGGTCTCGGTTGCTCCATCTACGAGGAGGACCGGTGATCGTGACGATCCCACCGCACTCGCTCAAGTCAACGTTGACTGGCAAGAGGCCGATAACGCTCATATATTCCGTGCCGATATTCCAGGTTAATTATCTAGCTTTCACGGATTTCAGGGACTGATAAGCATTGAAATCCGTGGAAGGCAAGAGTTCGTTGATTTTGTTTAAGATGTGTATATTTTGTTAGATTTTGTTTAATGGATATATTTGAACTGGCGTTTGGAAGGTGTGAAGAAAGAGGAAGTGAAGGTACAAGTGGAAGATGGCAACATCCTGAGCATAAGCGGTGAGAGGAAAAGGGAGGTGGAAGAGAAGGGTGACACTTGGCATCGCTCGGAGAGGCGAGTAGGGAGGTTCGTGAGGCGCTTTAAGCTACCAGATAACGCCAACGTGGAGGAGATCAAGTGTAACCTGGATAACGGAGTTTTGAGCGTTGTGGTTCCAAAGAAGACCCCAATGCCTCAGCAGCAGCCAAACATCAAATCCTTCGACGTAGCCTGAGTTCCCTAATGCCTCAGCAGCAACTTTCGTGTATATATATATATATATAAATATATATATATATATATATATATATACAGTACTAAATAATCTTGTGTTACTTTTTTTTTTTTTTTTGTACATATATGTACGTATATGTACATAGGGAACTAGGTTGAATGTGCTGTACTATATATATTATACGTATTGGGGCTTTTTGTGATGGTTTTGTTTACTATATGCTACTATAGTCGTATGCAATGAAATTAGCTTTTGTATGTGTTAGAAGTTGGCAACCTCTCTTTAATTATATAAACAACATACATATGCATGTGTAAAGTTTATAAAATCATAAAAATAAGGTCTATGGATTAAGGATCATGTCACGTGACACCTGAAATATAAAATTATAAAAATAATAATATATTTATAAATTTAAAATAATAAATTTATAAATTTAAGGGATAAAAATAATAATAAATTTATAAAATAAAAATGGTTAGATTATGTCACGTGACACCGTGATACTATGGGTCAAAATTTTGTCCGATATCGATACGTATCAGGACGATACGGTATATTTAATATAATGTATCGTCCATTTTGTATACATATGCTTGGACTGTCCATTTTGTATACATATGCTTGTCTATTTTGTATATATATGCTCGGACGATATATATATGTTCGGACGATACGGTATATTTAATGTAATGTATCGTTCATTTTGTATATATATGTTCGGATGATATATATGTTCGGACGATACATTTAATGTATCGTTCGGTATTTTATTATTTCGATACGTATCATTCGATACGTATCAGTTTAAGATAGTGCCTTTTGAGGGATAAAAATAATATATTTATAAAATAAAAAAAGTTTGGATTATCGATCTTTATAAAATCCAAAAGGTTTGGATTATGGATGAACCTATATATTTAAATTTTAAATTTTAAATTATATGTCATGTGATACCTGATTTTAAGATGATGCTTATTTTATGTCAAATTGTATGTCCCATGACACCTGATTTTAAGATAGCCCCTTTCTCGGGTTGTGTAATGTGATTTTAAGACGGTGTGCTTTTGGGATTGTGTGTAATGTGACTATTTGCCAATTGACAGGATCTTCTAATCAATCGAGATCACTTCAATTTCATTAGTAATGAGGATTCAGAATTTTCCACATTGATAAAATTTGGGATGGATTTTTATTTCTATTTACAAAGAGTCATATATAGATTAATTATATACGATAATTAGACTTTAATTAGAAATTTTATTAATTTTTATTGGGATGAAGAGGTAATTTTTAATAATTTTTAAATAAAATGGATATTTTTTATATTAAAAGTGAAAATAAAATTTGATAAAAATAAAAATATAAGAGTTTTAAGGAGGAGAAAATATATGTGAAAACAAAAATTTGACTGGCGCTCTTTCAGACTAGTGGACGAATTTTTTTTTTTTTTAATTTTCTTGTTTTTGTAAAAAATAGATAAATTATTTTCAAATATTTCAGGTACTACTGGTATCAGAGTTGTTTGCTCATCTTTCCTTAGCTCTCTTCGATCCAAATCTCATGTATTCATGGCGGCCTCCATCCTCTCAACGACCACCTACGATTTTCCCTTAAATCTTCTCTTCTTCATCTCTAACATTAACTCCCTAGTGACCATTAAGCTCAATTCCTTCAATTTTTCCGTTTTTCCGTCTGGAAGACTCAACTCCAAAATGCCCTGCGTGCAAATCTCTTGTTAGACTATGTAGATGGGTCTCTTCCATGCCAACCTTCTGAGATTGATGATGCCAATGACTTTAAAACCCCCAATCTTTAATTTCGTCTTTGGACTGTCATTGACAATCATCTCATTAGTTGCATCTTAGTTACTCTTTCTCCTTCAATTATTCCCTATATTCTTCATTATAACCATACATATCAAATTTGGAATGAGCTCTCTGCTCGTTATGGCTCCCTCTCTAGATCCCATGTTCACGAGATCAAATTGAAGCTATTCAATCTTAAAAAGGGTGAAACCCCCATATGGCTGCCTATCTTGATCAAGTTACTGATCTTACTGAGAAGCTAGCTACGACTGGTAATCCTCTCACTGACGAGGATTTAGTATTTTACACTCTTCAAAGGCTCCCCTCGACCTACAACTCCTTCAAAACCTCGATTCGAACTCGTTCAGATTCGATTTCTATTTCTGAATTAGCTTCATTACTCGAATCTAAGGAACTCTATGTCAACAAAGAAAATGTAGACATCTTTGCGATCACCACTGCACTTGCCGCAACATCTTTTAGTCTCAGTAGTGACAATTCATCCTCTCGGCCTCATAGTCACTTCTCTGGCAATGGTCGTGACTATGGCAATTGACAACCATCCTAATTTCGACGAGGTCGTGGTCGCTTCAATTTTCAGGAACGCAGTAAGGGCAGAAACAACTTCTCTTTTGGACGAACTCCATGCCAAATTTGTGGTCGATACAATCATACCACTGCTGAATGTTGGTATCGCCACGATTAGGGGTCTTCTTCTCCAGCTCTTGTCGCTGTCATTCCATCATTGTCGGACGTCAATTGGTTCGTTGATTCGAGTGCCAGCAATCATGTCACAAATGATTTGTCCAGCTTCTCCGTTCATAGCGATTATCAAGGATCGGACAAGGTCACTGTTGGCATTGGCATATACCTTCTCATTCATTATACAGGATCTGGTTTGCTCTCTACCACTTCCAAATCTCTAGCTCTGTCTAACATGTTACATGTTTCGGGTATTTCTCATAATCTTATTTATGTTCATCGATTAGCGAAAGATAATTGTTGTTCTCTAACGTTTGATTCCACTGGATTTACCGTTCAGGATCAGGTCACCAACAGGATAATATTCAGGGGCCCATGTAGACAGGGTCTCTACCCCCTTATCTCTACATCTCAACCATCATCTTCCTCGGCCCTTCTCTGCCACCGCGCCTCTGCTACAACTTGGCATAACAGGCTTGGCCACCCATCTCTGCACAGACAATTAGTACTTTCATTCATAGATATGATCTACCCATTACTAGTTCACTTAGAATTAATTACACATCTTGTAATGTTGGCAAAAGCCACAAATTGCCTTTTTTTTTTTTTTTTTCTGCAAGTCATACTACTAAGTTTTTAGACCTCATTCACACTGATGTATGTGGCTCTGCTCCTCTTCCTTCTTTTAAAGGTTTTAGGTTTTACTTTTTATTTGTAGACGATTTTACCCGATATTCATGGATTTACCTAATGAAATACAAATTTGATGTGTTGTCTAAGTTTCTTGATTTTAAAGCTTGTGTGAAAAAATAAATCTCGCATTCAATTGGAATATTAAGGTCGAATAATGGAGGAGAATTTGTGAACAAATCTATGTCCATCTTCCTTAAGACTCAGGGAATTATACATCAAAGAACTTGCCCGCACGCACCTGAGCAAAATGGAGTGGTTGAACGGAAGCATCGACATTTAATCGAGACAACTGTTACTCTTCTTCATCAAGCTTCCTTACCCATCAATTACTGGTTGGATGCATTATGTACTGTTGTATTTCTTATAAACAGAATGCCTAGCCCCACAATTCAAAATTCAACTCCACATGAGCGGCTCTTCGGCACAGTTCCCTATTTCTTCATATTGAAGACATTTGGATGCAGTTGCTTTCCCTGGTTAAGGCCTTATAATCAACACAAATTACTTCCACGATCTCGACATTGTGTGTTCCTCGGATACTGTCAAGACACTAAAGGCTATCGCTGCATGGACATCTCCTCGGGTATTGTTTATATTTCTCGCCATATTCTATTTCGCGAGGATGAATTTTCTTTCCATTCGTCTACTCCACACTTCACACCTATTCCCTCTCCGGTCTCAACTCCTCCATTTAATTACCCATCCTCTTCTCAATTTCCACACACTTCTAACTTAGCCTCTGCTCTCATTCCAGAACCTATTTCGGCACCTACCTTCTCCAATCTCCCTTCATCACCTCACCTAAACAGCCTATCCCATTCTATCACTCCCACACCTCCCTCTCAATCACATTCTCTCAATCAATTAACTAGTCCCATACCGTCATCGGCTGATCTAAGCTCCTCTATCAATACATCTCACCCATCTCCAACCTCTTCCTCAAGCCATCCTATGCAAACTCGATCTAAAAGCAACATATCCAAACCAAAATAAATTTTCTCTCTCACTGCCTCAATCAACACCCATGATGAACCTACGTCCTATACTAATAAGGTTAAATCCAATCAATAGCGATCAGCTATGTCTGAGGAATTTCAAACCTTATTATCCCAAGGAACTTGGGTTCTTGTGCCCAAACCTCTTAATAGAAATATTATTGGTTGCAAATGGATCTATCGGGTAAAACATAATGCGGATAAATTCGTAGCTCGCTACAAAGCGAGGCTTGTTGCAAAAGGTTATACCCAAGAAGAAGGTGTGGACTATTTTGAAACCTTTAGCCCAATTGCAAAGCAACCAACAATTCAGATTATTCTTTCCCTTGCACTTCATTTCAATTGGTCAATCACGCAACTCGATGTTTCTAATGCTTTTCTTCATGGGAAACTTGACGAAGAAATATATATACAACAACCACAAGGTTATGTTGATCCCGCATTCCCGAATTACGTGTGTAAACTCCAGAAAGCCATATACATGCTTAAACAGGCTTCACGAGCTTGATACTCCATGTTTTCAGCATTTCTTCTCAATCTTGGATTTGTTAACAGCAGTGCCGACTCTTCTCTATTCATTCTACACAGCAATCAGGACATCACTATGGTTCTCATTTATGTGGATGATAGTCTTGTCACTGGTAACAATGCCCAACTCATTACCAAACTTATTCTCAAGATGAAATCCTCATTTGTAATGGAGACTTGGGAAATCTGAATTTTTTTCTTGTCATTGAGGTTATCAAAACTAATAAAGGAATGATGTTATCTCAGTTAAAATACGCTCATGATATCGTTCACCGGGCTGCGATGTCTCAATGCAAGCCATGTCCATCTCCCATTGTGTGCAAGACCTCGCTAACATCAAATGATCACGACATATTCTCTGATCTGCCACTCTATCGCCGGATCGTTGGCACCCTACAATATTTAACTATCACCCGTCCGGACATTTCATTTGTCGTCAATCGTGTTTGCCAACACATGCATTCTCCCACCATTGCCCACTTTAATGCAGTCAAAAGAATCCTTAGATTTGTAAAGGGCACCATCAATCATGGTCTTCATTTTCAGTAAGGATCTCTAGATTTAACTGCATAGTCAGATGCTGATTGGGCAGGGGATATCAGTGACTGCAGATCCACCTCTGGGTTTTGCCTTTTTCTTGGTCCAAATCCCATTTCTTGGAGCGCCAAAAAGCAAAGTATAGTGGCTCGATCATCGACTGAAGCAGAGTACCGTTCCCTTGCTCATACAGCTGTTGAAATAACGTGGATTAAAATGTTGCTGGATGATCTCCATGTGCCGCTTCCTCAGGTCCCTGTTCTATGGTGTGATAATTTGTCTGTGATCAATTTGGCCTCGAATCCAATTTTTCATGCGCATACAAAACATATTGAGGTCGACTACCATTTCATTCGGGAGAAAGTCATTAAAAAGGAGTTCAAAGTTCATCACATCTCCACCATCGATCAAATAGCAGATATTTTCACAAAGCCCCTATCGTCTTCTCGCTTCAACCATCTACAATCCAAACTTATGGTTGAATCATCACCCATCAGCTTGTCGGGGGATATACGCTATACACAAGATAAGACTCCATAACCTTCTGCTCTAGAATCTTCGGCACAAAATGTAAAACATATATAAAAGAAATCTTGTTGTATAGCTCAGTAAAAGAAAGGGAGAATAAATGTATTTTCTTAAAACTCTCATTATCTTCTACAACTACGTTCCGAAATTTCAGTTACTACGTTCCGAAGGCTTTATGATTTTTTCCCCCGTTTTTTAGTTTGCCATTTTTTTTCGAATTCCTACTTGATAACTGGCAGCCAACTCGGAGATCGAGTGTCAGGCAACATTACCCAAACTACCAAATCCTTTTTATTTATTTATTTTTTGTTTTTTGATGATTAAAGAATCCTTATTTAATTAGATCAGGTACCATATTTGAAAAGAATATAATATTGTTCTTACCAAATTAGAGTTTTTAAGGCTTTAAAAAATATATTTAAACAACCTATTATCAAAATGAGTATAAATGGTAGAAATCCCATATATGATGTGAGAGGAAGGCAATCAGTGGCGGAGCTAAGATTTTTCTGATGGGGGATCCCTTATAGTCGTAAGATAGTAATAATTTTATTTTATCAAATCACAATCACAAAATAGAAAATAATATTAATAATTAAATAACTCTAAAAAAGAAGTAATTCTCATTGAAAAATAATAAATTAGGGCTTTTTTTTATATTAAAAAATAATAATTATAACATACTTTTGACTTCAACGAAAAATCAACGACAATCAGAGATTTTAACATTGGCGATCGAAAAGTGAATGAGATGTCATAGAAAGAGATGGGTGGCAAAAATTAGAGAGAGAGAGAGAGAGAGAGAATTGAGAAGACAGAGAGACGTTGGGTCTTGGGAATGGGGGAAGAGACTCTTGACAGAGAGAGAGAGAGATATATATATATATATATAGAGAGAGAGAGAGAGAGAGAGAAAGTGAGATGGAGATTGGAGAGTGGCTCGGCTTGGGAAACCGAGAGAGAATTTTGGGATGGGATTTGGAGAGGGAGAGAGAGAGAGAGACAGACAGAGAGACAGACAGAGAATTTTAAGAGTCTATTTCTATTTAAAAATTTGTGGATAAAAACGTAAGGATTTGAGGATCCTTATTAAAAGATCTTGCCCCTAAAAAGATTGAACTTAAAAGACTTTGAAGAAAAAAAACTTGAGATGGGGGATCCCAGGACCCCCCATTGAACAACGTGGCTCTGAGCCACGGTAGGCAACAAGTGTTTTAGAAAAGCCTAAATTCAATTAAAAGAATTTTAGGAAAATATGTCCCATTTGTTTAGGTGTACGGAAAAAGTATTAAAGTAGTAATATATCTATATTCGGATCTAGATTGGATCTAAGATGGGTCTAACTAACAAAGAGCCAGACCCGACCTTGCTCTAACTTGGGGCCCTAAGGAGAATGTGGTTAGAAATCCATAATAGAGACCACATTCGACTCCCGGACCCGACTCTGACTTGGGGCCCTAGGGAGAATGTGGTCAGAAGTTCCTAATAGAGTCCAACCACAACAGCATAATTTATTATCTTGATGCATAAGGATAATAGATTATCTAGTAAAAAATATTTCAAAATCATCACAAACCTCCCTTTTTCTTTTCTATTGCAATTTCTTGAAAGGTCAATCAGACCCCACCCGTCTTTAAGTTGAGGGCTGGGTCGGTGTGTATGTCAACCTACTCTGGCCTAGTAGAATTTTGACCCCCATGGATATGGCATCGACCATCTACTCCTATGCAAGATGAATCTGGCCTATGCATGCAGTTGATTGAATTGAGCGGAATTACGAGTTCTGCTTTTTGTATGTTTTCCATTCTTAGGAAGAGTTAATATTAGGCACTCGACTCAGAGTGCCAAGTGAATTAAAGACCATGACCTAAAAATTTATCGCTAAAAGGATTGGTACGAAAAACAGTCTCTCCAGTGACTTGGTTTGAGTCACCGGTAAACGCCTTCTAAAATTAATGACTTCATCTTACTCTTAACACTATATTACAAAAAGACATTTATTGCTTTGAATCACATGACAGAATATTTTCCGCATCTCGTTCCTTGACACCATCATAGGTCTTTAGGATAGGCTTCAAATCACATGTCATGAACCATGTCACTTGCGCACAATTTACTCATCAACACTTTTGGGAAAAGAAAATTTTCCAGATCTCATTTTCGAAAATTTCCAAACCCAAGATAAAGGCTTAGAAATTTACTCAAGCCGTCATTAATTCCCACCGAACCAGAAAATTACCGTTGATTGGCTAATACACCCGACCTAAAATGCAGAGGCCTTCGAAAGACTGCAGAGGTCTTTGAAAGACCATTGTAGGCTTTTAGAGACAGGTGCGGCTTTTCAAACACCAATGCGGTCTTTTTAGTACCCGTATGATTGTTTCTGATGGGTTCAGTCTCTCTAAAGTCTAAACCCATTCAGTTCAATCACATTTAGGTGGAGGTTTTCACCAATCAAGGGTGGTATTTTCTCGGTTTTATAAGTTTGGTGGAAGTTAACGATGGTTTGGGTAGTCACATCCTGGTCTGGTAAATTTCAAGGAAATTTTCCTTTGAAGACCATCTCTCTCTCTCTCTCTCTCTCTCTCTCTAGGTTGGGTATGAGTCTTGAAACATGCTCTATTTGCTTTGTCACAATATTCAAGTTGAGAAAGAATGACTAATCTATTTCCCAGTTCCTTTGGCTGGGCACTGAATTGGAATACAGGGCTACGCATGCTACTTCTGTCGTATTACATTTGTTTGAAGGAAACAAGAACATGTTAAATAGCTCTTCTTTTGTTTCCCTCACTTCATTACTTGGCCCGCTACTCACAATAATGCCCTTATAATTTGATGAACAAAAGAACCTTTTAAATAGATGAACAAAAGAATTACAAAACCCCCAAAACGAGGCTTTTAGGTATCAGGTACTGCTTTCATTTGACTCCTCCTCCATTAGAAAGCTCTGAATTTTAATAAGTGCCTGCAAACAAAAAGGTGGGAAGGGGAAAAGAGAGTCAATCTCGAGCACTATTTAAAATCCTATTCAACTGGGATTTTTGAAGCTGGCAGAAAAAACCTTAAACACACAAAAGATTCACGATTCGGCGACTAGGCTATGTCGATTTCCAAGTAACTTGATACGAGTCACACAAACATGGTATCAAGGTATCAATATCGGCTATCGGTCCATCTTGGACCGATACGTATCAGCCGATACAGATATGGCACCAAATCGGTCTTTCTCAAAAACAAAAAATAAAATTTTTTATCGGTCAGTATTGGCCGAATCCGAGACAGTGTTGGTCGATACTGACACGTATCGGCCTGATACCACCCTGATACCTGTATTAGGGTGGTATAGTATTGGTTCTTGACGAAACTGAGACATATTGCTGATAAGTATCAGTTGAGTTTTGATACCATGCACAGTATAGTAAGACGGGATGAGGGATGCGCAAATACCTCAATAGCAATTGCAGTTGGCGTGAGAGTGGATACATCACCATGACCCTGTTTCGCTGCAATATCTGCACAGTGAGCAATATGAAGAAAAGTAAGTACCCTTTATTTGCACAGTGAACGCAATTTCCAACATTTATACTACTAACATGAATTCCGGAGATATAAATGACCAACGTTAGATCAATATAGGGTCAACAGGAAATCAGATAACCAGGTTTTGAGAACCAACAGCTGCTAGGTTAATTGAAATACCATTTTAAAGGCATATTTTTCCTAAATTATTCTTTGGGTGTGTTGGTTTAATGTATGTTTCCAGAAAATATGTCTACAAAAAAGATTTATCCCAAGAATAATAGGGTATAATCACCGGATAACAGATTAGAGCCATGAATTGAGCAATCCAAGCCATGAATTGACAGTTCATATATTGTACTATAGAGGGCCCAAAATCACACTTTTTTGGAAAATTTGAACCATCTTATCTATGCACTCTAATATGGATGGCTGTTCATATTTTTTCTTTTAACAACGGATACCAACGTGTGATGATTAGAAATTTGGCATCCTCTTATAGGCATGATTCTTTGGCTGAAATATGTGCCAACGGTGGACAACCACTTAAACTATCTGGACTGATCAAAGATGTGTGCCATGTGGTAGTAATAGTGAGTGGTCATGCCCCTATCTGTGTACAAGTGGCAGGAGAATTGTTCCGTGTAAAATTGGAAACGTAAAGAAATTCAGAAACAAATTGTTTACAAAGAGCAACCCCTTCATCTTTACTGCTTGGAGTTTACTCAATAGAAAAGTCACGTGTTTAAGTGAACATACGTTGAAGGGAAACTCTAGCATCCGCGTTGGCGTAGGCTTCTCCCCTTTCTTCTGACAGTGTAGTTAACCTCACGTAAGCCTGCAAGTAAATTTAAGGATTTGTCAAGTTCAACTACTTGAATCACATATTCTACTTTCACATGGAAAAGTACGAACAGTTTCAGTGAAAGATTTTCAATTTTGATCCCATGTCACCAAGACAATAATGGGCACTGACCATGCCTAGGGGTGGAAGTTCGGTAAACCGAACCGAAACCAAAACCAAAATTTCGGTTTCGGTATTGGTTCACGTACAACCAAACCGAAATTCTTCGGTGTCAGTTAACCAAAATTCCCAATCCCCTGAACCGAACTGATCAAATTACGGTTTGGTTCGGTTTGGTTTGGTTTTTCCAAATTTTTTTTAGAGAGTTTTTAAAAATGTTAGAAAAACAGGCCTGGGGCGGGTCTGGGTGGGCTGTGCCTGGGTTTTAAGTGTCTGGGTTCTCGGGTCTGCGTCGGTTTTGCTAAAACCGAACCGGTTGGGTTCAGTTCGGTTTTAGTTTCGATTCTCTTCCTACCCAACAACTTTTCTGTTTTCGGCACCCAAAACCGAAACTGAACAGATCCAAAACCGGTTTCGGTTTTTCGGTTGTAGATTCATATTTTTCGGTCCGGTTTTCAGTTTTTCGTTTTTTTTTTTCCACCCCTACCCATGCCCAAAACTTCAAACTTACGCTAAAAAAATAAAACTTCTATTTCCTAAAAAGTTTTACTCAATCAATGCTTCATGAATTGTGTTTAGAAGGACAGGGTCAATACCAACCTTTGTGTACGGGTCACCAGCTTCTTCATGCAAAAGTGGACGTGAATCAGTCCCTACAGCTGCTATTCGTTGTGCCAAAGCTTCCAAAGGCACGTCTAACCACACAGTGATCCCTTGTTTCATATATTTCCTGGAAGTTTGAAAAATTGACAGATTCCGGATCATGCAAGTTCAGAAGAATCATAACCAGCGGTAAAAAAATACAGAGGAAGATGCTTAAACTATTATAATTGTTACACTACTGTAGTACCAGTTGATAGGCCGAATAACTGCACCACCTCCAGTTGCAACAACTAGCCGGCGCATCAAAGACAAGTCCCGCAATACCGCACTCTAGACGACACAAATATGCACAAAAATTAATCGACGGTGACAGAGCAACCTAAATGCAGTGGTATGAAGCAGGCAATACACACTTATGCAAACCATGGATCAAAAGCTCGGCTTTCCGATACGTATCGTCCATTGGTGCCGATACATTCAAAGTATCAGTGATACAATGAAAAAAATTGACATATTGGGTATGTATCGCCGATAGATACCCAATGTATCTAGTACCACTGGCTAGAGATACTGGTACGTATCGTTTACCGGCATCTTCCGAGATTTTGACCCATGATGCAAACTATGCTGACAGAATGACAGATGCTACATTCCTCATTGACAAAGTCCACTTTGCATCACCATTGGATCATCATATATAAGTGGCATAACAAGAGGCGCCACATTTGTACTGAGCACCACATTATCATTCCTCTAAATATGCTTTACATGATGCACGGGAGCACCACCGCCTAATGAGCATCATTTTTTCTCTTTTTTGGAAATTGCTACTTCCATGCCAAAATTGATTTATGAAACCATTTAAACAAAGTACTCATAACACACAAATTAACTCTATTTCAAGTAATTGAAACGTCATATAAGTACCTCGTTGTCTCTAAAGAATTTCTCACTGTACTCCTTGAAAATCTGAGCCACGGAAGCTCCGCCAGCAGCCTGCTCAACCAATTTGTCACTGAAACCCCCAAATTCATCGTAAGTACTCATCACTCAGTGCCCAATACATAAACAATTCAGAGTTTCCTACTGGAAATAAAAACAAAAAAAGCAAAAGGAAAAACTAAGCATACCTGTCGAAAAAAGAATAGCCAAGAACTTCAGATAGAATCTTCCCTACGGTGGTTTTCCCAGAGCCCATCATTCCTGAATTTCACACCACACACATTTTCAATATCACCATCACAACTATATTTCTATTTGCGCACTTTTCTCTTGTTGATCAAATCATGTGATCTTTCATTCAAGAGAAGTAGAGAGTACTAACCAACAAGATAGATGCACCGTCCTACAATGTCTGGGGCAACCTCTTGTGCTTTCTTCTGCAATTACATTTATATCATATTAGATGGATGGCATAAAGAGATATTTATAAATAATGGATTAGGTCCAAACTCGAACTCAAATTCTCTGTAAGTGGATTTATAATATGTAAAACAACAATGCTATTAAACACAGAAGAAATCATCCTATTAATCTATTGATAAAAATGAATGGGAATTGATGGAAATTTCATTTTTTTTAATTTTAGAAATTTTCTTAGTTTACCATAAGTACTTGAAAAAATCTGATTGACTCTTATGATTTACAGTTCAATTCGATTTGACCCCTATCACAATTTATGATCCAATTTCGATTTTGACAACACTGCTTCATACAATATTTCATGCTTCATGACTTAAAAAAGGAATAAAAGGATGGAAAAAGTGATTAAATGAACATCAATCTGTACCTTCAAAATCAAAGCTTCATCAAAAGAAGCATGAAGGTTCTCTGTTTCTAACGGCGAAGCTACAAAAAATGTAATTTAAAAACAATTAATCATCAACTAAAAGACATATTACATATTAGAACTCGTATTACCCTGCAAATTTTTAAAATAAAATGATATTGCCAAAGAAAAAATGATAAAATAAAAAAAATCAGAGGATTACAACTACCAATTAAGCCATTGAGAAATACAGTGCAGGTTAAAACATTGCCTCACAAAATTCAGATAAAAAAGAGAATTCTCATTTATAATTTGCACGTCCAAGCCAGACTGAGCTCACCCATAGCTCTCAAGTTCTTGGTTCGATTCAGCTCTGTTCCAGTTTACAATTCAGCCTTTAGGCCTTTAGTTAGATGTTAGACATGGTTTGAGGATGAAACATTTGGGCTGAACCCAATTTAGGCGATGAACTTGTGTACCACATGGAGATTATTGATGAATATTGGTGCCAGATATGTAGACTTGATGACCCATGTAACACTTGTGGCGCACGGGCCTCTTCATCTAAGATCAACTCATATTAAGTATCCCTTATTTTGGTAGGCAACTAGGGTTAGGGAGATACCTACCGGACTAATTGAGAAAACATTTTTTTGGTATTATCTTTTTTCTTTTCTTTTTAGATAACCTAATTTTAGAATATAGAAATGACAATAACAGTTATATGATTACAAACTATAAGAACTGATTAAAAAAGGCACCATTTCATTGAACCTGGCAATTTAAGCATTACAATCAAGGTTTTAAATCTCGTCCCAGTGGCTGTTTCGGCCACTTTTTTGACCAATACAGCATCAGCTGATATAGTTTTTTCTATATAGCAAAAATAAAATAAGTTTTTTTAATAATAGCTGGTACTGGACAATATGGTAGGGGTATCAAACAATTCTTATCAATTGGTTAGGTCGTGATCGATACTGGTATGGCACTATGGCCAGATAACGTTATGTATTGCATATCCGTATAGATATTGGCCATACTTGATTCCCTGATTACAATTATCTAGACAGCAGCCAATAAAGTAAAATAAAATCTATAAACAGCTTCAAATTCTAAATTCAATGTTAGATAGAGAAACAGATTATACTGATGAATTAACACTACATTTTTTTCCGTATAAATGAATCTACCAATAATAACAGGGAATTCAATATAATTTTGATTCAAAGACATCCATATAACAACATAGATATAAATTCACAACCACACAAGTATGAAACTAAACATATTCTTAGTAATTTAGAAATAAGCAACAGATTTCTTACCTGTAGATCTCTTATAAGGAGATCTCCTATAAGAACAAGAAGTCTCCAAGACCAAACGTTTAGATCTAATTGAAACAGTTCTTGATGACGAATCCCTCAAATGAAGCTTTTGAACACTCTTTCCTTCTCTAAATCCCTGAGAAAACCGCAAGAATCCATTCGGTTTCGTTCCGATTTTCTCGAAACCAGTCCATGAACAAGACTGCAAGCTCAGAGCATTACTAGTCTCCATACTCTATATACAGTAAAAACCCTCGAAACCGCTTCGATTCCTCACCAGAAAACAATTCGTAATTCAACTAATTCTCTGTCGTGCTCCGCTAGCTTCAAGCCTTCAGTGCAGAAATCAATTATCAGATATCTCATTATACTCCTAATAAACCCTAAAAATTTCTCACTCGAGCTTCAGAAACCGGATTTCTCGCCCCAATAAGGAGAATCAAAATAAATAAACAATTAAAAAAAAAAAATTAAAATTAAAACGTTTCAGAGATCAATCAGATCACTTCTAGAACCATGTTTTTTAGCATGCTCACGGAAATCAGATCATTTCTAAATTCTCCTCGATTTTCGTGATCAATGCTCCCTGCCGTTGATACACCATACAAATTCTACATGCGCTTTACAGGTGATCTTCTTTTTTGGGATCTAGAGTCTCCTAGTGATCACCATGGAATTCAACATAGATGAACTCAAATTACAGATAAAAGCATGAATTTGAATAATCTTCGCACTTTTTTTTTTTAAAAAAAAATTAAAAAGAAGAACAGCCAGAATCAGCATACCTGAACACAAGCTTGGAGGCGAGGGTACGACGCGCACGTTAAGGGAAAGCAGGTGCGGACGATAGGGGGAACCGGATGCGTACGATAGTGAGATGGAGCTTACAGAAGAGGAGGATGGAGGAGAGGGCTGCTTTGGGTGTTGAATATTTATAAGGTGGGAAGGAGAGATTTTGACGGGACCGGTTGTGGGTGCAGACGAAATTTCCAAAGGGGTGATAGGAATTTACGAAAATTTCCTTATTGGATAATGATGACTTTATGACGATGCTGATGGGATACCAAGACTACCCTTATGGCTTTAAGTTGCCGTTTTATGGCTGCAAATGGTCCGGGATCAGCCCAAATTGGTCCCGGCCCGGCCCGGTATGTCTTGGGTCGGATTTGAGCTCAAATAAACAGTTTGATCCCAGATGGATTTTGTATCCAGACCCTGTTCGGGTCTAGATTTTAGGATAAAAAATAATCAGATCGCTCAAAGCCCAAGTATTTTAAGGGAAAAGGTTGGGCCGGACTGAATTCGTCCTGGCCCAAGCTCGGCTCCAATCAGGTTTGAGCTTTAAGTAAAAAAATCGGAGACTGAAAAGGCAGGGGTCGAATCCGACCCGGATTGCTATATGGGCCGGGTTCAAGCCTAGTATTTGCGGTTGAAAATAATCAAGCCGACTAAATGCCTCACCCGAATCCGTAGGATAAAAAATAATCAGATTCAAAGTCTGGCCTAACCGGTGAAGCCCGAATATTTTAAGGGAAAAGGTTGGGCTTGACCGAATTCAGTTTGGGCTGAAGTTGGTTCTGGTCAACTTCGGGCTTAAGTCAAAAGCTGGAGACCAAAACGACTTGAACTGAGCTCGACCCGGATGCTATTCAGGCCTCGAGCCTAGTATTTGAAGTTGGAAATAATCAAGCTGACTAAAAGCTAGACCCGAACCCGGCCTGGCCTATTGATAGCCTTACTCCAATTGGCTTGAAAAGCGGATCATTTTAAAAAAAAACAGGGCATGTGGTTTCATCAACGGTGTTGCAAGATTTGAAGAGTATGATCTAAACTCAGAGCATGTAATTTCGTCAACAACATGTGGCTAATGATTTTGGAAATCCATGCCTTGAAAGTAATATCATCAATTGAAGGGCTACGGGTCTAATAATACAATTTTTTAGGGAGCAGGTTCAGTCCTCCATGAGAGGACGCACTATCCTCCAAGGTCCACGTGGAGGTACACATGAAACCTAAAAATACTCTTTGGTTGTCATGTAGAGCACGCGCGAATAATTTATATCAATTTAAAAAAAAAAAAAAAATTAGAAATTTTTTTAAAAAATATAAGTTAATGTTTGAATAATTCTAATAATTTTTATTTCACAGTTCAACAAATATATGGTGAAAATGAGTTTTTAAAATTATTTAAAAAAAAAAAGAGATCAAAGTAATGCATCCAAGATTCTTCCAGTAACATTGAAACAACATTTTGAACGCCATATAGACCTCGAACCTTGGAGGAGTGTTAGGTGTCCGGACAAATTCCTTTTTTCATATCATGTCTATTTTAATTTGAGCTGATTTGAGGGCTTTCTTTAATACAACTAGGGCGTTAAAGTCTTTTAGAAGAGTTCGCTAAGTTAGGTGAAGGGGGTATTTGAGGCATTTTACTAAGAAGGATTCATAATAAATCAGCCACCAGCCACCCATGAACGAAAGAGGGTTGGTAGAGAATTGACACGTTGGACAATGCGTGAGCCTTCAACTAAAACGGCTGGTTTCATTTCACTCGGTTCAGCTGCTCGAGCAAGCCACAACGTCCATTTCATATATTTGTGTTCAGCCCCATCACCAAGAATGATACTAGCGCTTTCTATAATGCACGTGGCACTAGTGTAATCAATCCAGATATCCCATAAGGAAAGAAAACCTACAGATTGAACATATTTTCCAAAAAAATTTAGAACCGTCTGATCCATATACTGAGTAGTGAGTAGATGAACAAAAAAATCAAATCAATTGGTAATCTATTAGATGGCAAATGGCTCAAGTTAGGAGTTAGGGAGAGAGAGAGAGAGTGGGGCAATGGTCAGGTTCTACCAAGTAGAATCTAATTTCCAATCCTACCCCATCTTTGCCCTTGGAAATAAGAGAATCTCGACTTTTTTTATTTTCACTTTTTATAGCATGACGTGTAGTCAAAATTCTCTTATTTCCAATAATAACAGATAGGATAGAACTGAAAATCCGATTCTACTTGGTGACCATTGCGCGAGAGAGTGAGTATGCTAAGCACCATGGTGTATAGAAAGTTGCATTATAGACAGTTGCCAAAGAGCGGCTCGCCAGCTTAGTTTAGAAGTTATACAAAGTGCATGACATTGCACTAATTTTAGTGCGCGGGCTATATTGTAGTCAACTTTCACGCACTTAATTCCACGCCCAAATCGCAGACCAAGACCAACATCTCGGCTCAACATCTAATGCGGGTCAAGATGGCTAATTCGAGTGTCATGCAATGGACAATTTTTTATAAATAATTTTATAGACAGCTTATGTGGCAGAAGGGCACTCGCAGCATACATAGTGGGGCAAACAATGCAGCAACTCACAAAAAAAAAAAATGCCTACTGCAGCAACTCATGTTGTACCACATAAGCTGCCTACAACTTTGTCTATCAAAGGCTATCTACCATTTATAATTTTCCTATCTAATTTACAACCGAAGATTCTTCCTTTTCAATCGGGTTTACTGCACTTAAACTGTTAACTTCGTTGAATCAGATGATGAAGATTGTTTTCACCGCTAATATTTCACACAATCGATCTTGAAATCTTAGGCCTACCATCAGATAGTCAGATTTTGATTCCATGTGGCGTGCATCCCCAAAAAGCCAAAACAATTATGGCATATATCAAACATAATTCTTGGATTATTTTTTAAGATGTTCCATGTGGAGTCAAAATTTGACCATCTGATGGTGGACCCATAATCTTTGAAGATTCAATAACTAGAAGATTCAAGTGAAAAAAATCTCCATTGTTTGATTTAAAGTTGTCTATAGTTTGAGCACGTGAAAGTTATACTCAAGAGGAAAAACCTTGATTTGAACATAAAGGATCTAGAGTCTAGAATCTAGATCAGATGGTAGAAATAACTCAAGGGATTTTGGCTCCTCATAGGCATTTATACACCATTCATTTAAACACCATAATGGTATAAATGATCTTCTATTAAAATTGAACTTTTAATATCATATCATTGAAGTGTGATTATCGTTATGCCATGTGGCGATTTAGCTGTAATCAATTTTAATGGTTCAAGTGGCAATCTATCATTAGAGTATGTCTTAGCCAAAAGAAACACGCCTATAAATGACTGTGAACCGTCCGATTGCTGCACTTTAACACCAACTATTAAAATTGAAAACAATGGTTGAAATTAAAGTTCACAGATGAGATGGCTTAAATCTCTCTAAAAACCCTATTTTTGGGTCTGTTGCATGTCAATGTATGATTTTGATGGTGCAGATCATGCACATCTCAAACCATTCATGGTGTAAGATCTCCCGCATGGTGCTGAATGGATAAAAAGGCCGTTCCACGTATGAATATATATGATTATGACCCTTGCACTGCAATTGGTGCACTGGTGTAGCAGCTAATATCACCTCACCTGTTTGATGAAAGAGAAGGAACCTTCGTATTAATTTTTAATCTAAAGTGGCTAATCCGATGACCATTGACCTTTGACCAATGACCGATGACCGATGACTGGACTTTCATTAAGTTACTGCATGGAACGTTCAAAATCTTCGATACCGAAACCGAAATTTTGAACGAAAATTTTGGTCAGGGGTCAAATATTGTCGGAATTTTATAATATCGTTTCAATTTTGATGGAGACTGAAACCGAAACATTTCGACTGAAATTTTAAACTATGATTAACTATCAAATGCTGACAATTAGGCATTTATCTATGAGGTGATGAGGTCCACTTCTATAGCCACCTTTAAAATAGTCTAGCCCATGGTTACGACTTCCAAGTTTGAAACACAGTGACCAAATTCACCTGACTTTTTTAAAAACGTGCATAATTCATGAATTTTTGCAAAAACAAATAAAATTTGAATTCTCTGGATAATTTGCGAAATTACATGCAAATTTTACAGCCTTTTTTTTTTATTGTTTTTTTTTTTCTTTTAATTTTGAACAAAAAAATTTATTTATTTATTATTTTTTCTTCAAAATTTATAATTATAATTAATATATTTTATAAATTTTCTTCTCTTTGTTTTACGAATTTTGTCATTTTTTCTGAATTTGACAAATTTTGCCGAATTATTTCTAAGCTGATTTATTCCTGAACTCTGACTTGATCATTATGCTTGCAAACCACGGGGTGCACTTATTTGATCATTCCAAGTAGGTCAACTAGCCGTCTATGGGAATTAACGAAAAAATCACACCTATTATAAGATTTTAAATTATTAACCCTTAAAAAAAATATGATCAATCGCCCATTTAAAAATGCATAAATCGGATGATTAAAATTCACCATAGACAACGATACCGTTCATTTAAAAATCATAGATCCAGTGATTGAGATCCACCAATGACACCAATATTTGGGGTCACCCATCAGTAACATTTATGGAATAATCTATTTAACAACTATCATGTGCCATTTATCTCTTAATTTATTGTAGTCTAACAAAACCGTTACTTTAATAAACAAGAATTTGTCTTCGACAATGAACGAGCCGTCTTGTTAGATGTACGTTGAGTGGGGTCAGATTACGTCCCCATAGAGCTGTCCATTTTTTAGACCGAATCAATTAAATCGAACCAAATTGTCGAGTATAGTCTGATTTGGATTTGATTTGAGAAAAAAGAAAATTGAAAAGTTTGGTTTAGTTTCGGTTCCAAACCTCCCTAAGCCGAAGCCGAAGCCAAACCAAATGTAGTTTGTAAGTATATATATATATATATATATGTGAGAATTTTGATTAATTTTGAAGGGTATTTAAATAAAATATATATTTTTATATAAAACCCTATCTTTGTCTTTAGTTTATTCCTAAATCTTTTAGCAGTAAAGTAAAACTTATAGAAGAAACAATTAAGAAGTTGAGAAAATTTTAATATGCAAGTAGAACTTATAGGAAAACTGAAACCGACCGAACCAAATTGAACCGAATTGAATCGGGTTGGTTTGGTTTAAGAGTTGGACGGTTTGATTTGGTTTGAAAATCTAAAAATCGATTAAGATCAATTTGATTTGTGATTTTGGTCCTAAACCGACCAAATCGAACCCAATACACCCCTAGTCTCCCTTTTGTAAAACCTCGCTTGGCCTAATATGCTCGACCTTAGCTTTAATTTTAGTGGATAAGGTGGGGCTTTAAGCTTTATAATTTGTTACTTGCACCCATTTTTTAAGTGATTGCACCAAATTTAAAAGAAAGACTTGCAAGTTTGGCGACCTCTATTATATGAAAACACCATCTAAGCCATTTAATATGAAGGCCATAATTTAATGATATCAATTACAAAATATTAGAACAAGATATAATTTTCATCATTTGATTAAATGGAGTCAAGGATATTATATAATTCAATAGTTGACTACAATAGATCATATAACGAGTACTGTCTTTTGCTCCAATTTTCTATACCAAAGATCTATTAATTATGAACTTCAAATCAGACACCCCATATTACATTTTTACATATCACATGTTCCTAAAATACTAAAGCTTTCTTTAAATGGTGCAACCACTTGAAAAATGTGTGCAAGCGGCTTATTTTAAATTCTTGTAAAGAAATTTTTTTATTGAACCTAGAGAGATAATTTGACCAGAGAATATAAAATCTTAAAATCTCCTTTTTTTAGATAGTTAAATTTCCAGCACCCTTATCTATTTGAAGAAACTAATTAAGAATTATTTTAATAATTTGATTGTAAATTTTATTTTTTCATTAGTAAGTTGGGCTCAAACTTGCATCATTATTTTAGTTACGTAAAGTTGAGCACCAACTTGCGACCAGGGCAATTGATGAAGATAATATCATGGTATCAAAAATCAGTCAATACCGATACACATTGATTTTTTGGCAAATCGATACATATTAGCGTCGATATGTATCGGTATCCCAACTCGGTATCAATATCGGTCGATACGGACGGATACACATCAATTTTTCGACAAACCGATACATATAGGTGCCAATATATATCGGTATCCCAACTCGGTATTGGCCGATACAGGTCCGTATTTGCCGACACCTATATTTGTGTGCATATCAAGGCCAAATGAATGTAGAGTTTTAAATAGGTAACCCCATTGTTAAAAACTAGTTTTCACAAGCATTTCCTTAGTCGCCAGTATAGCTGACATGTAATTTTAAACTTTTTTTAATTAAAAATTAAGTAAAAGTTTTCTGCAATTTCCTTTTTCTCTTTTTTATTTTAATTTTTTGTGAAAATCCTTACAGTGGATACGTAGGTAAGGGAGGTCTGCTTTTATACAATAAGATATGCTTAAATATATGCAAGCATATCTAAATCTAAAAGAGTGGACACCAATGGACCGGGCTCGGGCTTGAGACGGGGGCTTTAAATGGGCAAATTTTTTATCAGGCTTTTAGAGCTAGCCCAAACCCAACCCGTTTACTAATCGGGCAAATTCAAATAAATAAAGGAACGGACTCCTTTGACTAGGCGCACACCTTTGAGTAAGGCTCTCAATGGGACGGACTAATTTTTAATTAGGCTTTTGGAGCTAACCCATGTTTGGCTTGTTTACCAATCAGGCCGAGCCTATTTTTATTGGGGCCTACTACCTCAGACCACACCCAGCCCATCTTGGTCCGGGCTGGGCTCAAGCCCGGCCCATTGAGCCTACCTCACTTATACACGGGTACTTCTTTGACAAATCATACTCAAAGGGTGTCACCAATCCTATACACATCACTGGTTTCTCGCCTAAGTAATCACAAAATTATTTCTCTGAGCTTACTACTTAAAAGTGTTCTTGAATGAACGATAGAAATAGTTTTTGTTGGGATCTTTGTGACCTTAAGGATTTGGATTTTTATTTCTGGAAACACAAGGTATCCCAATTTGCGCTTGGATTAATCCCTACCAAGTGTAGTACCCCACTTGTGTAACGATTATTTCAAGAAGTACGCACACTATGGATCAAATTTTCGGCCAAAATAATCGAAATCTCGGTCAAAATTATCGATTTCGGTCCCCACCGAAATGATAATATGGGACTGAAATTTCAGTCATTTTTGTATGGGGTTGAAATTTTCGACCAAAATTTTAGTTTTGGACCTCTGAAACTGAATTGAAACCCGAAATTTTGATCCTTGATGCGCACCCAAAAAACTTAATTAAGAGAAGTTAGTCGTTTCAAATCCACGATATGGGGGAGCAAACTCAAGTCATTAACCATTGCGATAACCCGTTGGTGGGTTTGGGGGATTAGTTATTAGCAGGGCTGGTCCTGAGATTTTGGAGATCTAAGGCGAGTTCATAAAATGGGGCCCCTTTTTCATGTTAATCTAAAAAAATTATTGCAATAATTTTTTTTTTTTTACAAATAAAACAATAGCCATTATTTTTAGATTACAAATATCTTCATATTTCATTCTATTGTTTGTAATTTGAAAATGCAGCTAACAAATTAACGAAGGTATATATTAAAGAAAAATGCAACACAAAAAGAGAAAAATTTAATATTAGAACGTACTCGTTAAATCAAGTAACCCAACCAATAACATTCTATTGTTTGTAATTTGAAAATGCAGCTAACAAATTAACGAAGGTATATATATTAAAGAAAAATGCAACACAAAAAGAGAAAAATTTAATATTAAAACGTACTCGACAGATCAAATAACCCAACCAATAATATTTTTATAGTTTTTATTACTTTAATGTTATTGAATATTTCACTGCCATTTTTTAGCACTTCAACAGTCTCAAAAAAATTGTACAATTGTGCTTTTTTTCCTAATCTAACACTATTCACTTGGGGATTGGACTGTGTAAGGCGCAATAATTAGTTTTAGTTCTTTTTTTTTACGAGAATGAAAAAAAGGGATGTAAACATAGATTATATTTGAAGTGTCGAATCGCCAAAGCAAACGATATTAGATTTGAGGTATTATCCAATGGATGTTATGACTACAAAGTTATAAGGGATTAGCCTTCCGCTCCAGTAACACCTAGGCATTTTTAGTGTATTGATTAGGACTTTAACAATTGATATCAGAGCCAACACCATGTCTCAAGTTCGAGTCATTGAAAGGGAGACCTAGGAGCTCCAAGGCTCCAAGGGTTCCAGAATGAAAGCCTCCTTAGAGTGGGCCATCACAAACATCGGGTGCGGACCATGGTTCCACAAACGCCTAGGCATTTTTAGATTATTGGTTAGGACTTTAAGAGTGCATGACACCATTCTCAAGTCTCAACAACAAAACGCTGAATTATAAACTTGTAATGGGGCTAGATCACTCATAAAGTGATAAAACAAACGTATTCCTTTTAGTTTACATGCAATAATTATAGCCACATATTAAGTCTGATAGAAAAAGGCGTCTACCATTTGAAACCAAAAATGATCCTCTCTTAATTTTCAGTGTTCATTTTTGCTTCTCTATGAGCAGAAAATTTTAAAGTTATATAATCAACAGTATAAGAAATATCTACTTTGAACAAAATTCTTTTTTTTCACTTGTACACACAATAAATAATTTTTTTTTTAATCCAAAATTGCAGCTAAATTGAAGCTATAAACCCTAATTTGGAAAACAAAACCCTATGAGTCCGAAATGCTAATCTAATATTTAGCAAAATTGAAGCTAAAAATAAGATTTTAAAGCTTTTTTCCTGAAAAATTTCGAAACTTCAACAATCAAAACAACATAAAACCGACATAACCAATAAAATAATTGCTATGCACAATTAAGTACATAATTTCTGCTCCAAATACTGCTCTGTACCTAAATTGAACCTAAAAACCTAATATAGTAAAAAAAACTCTAAGAATCGGAAACGATTACTAATATCTAGCCAAATTGAAGCTAAAAAAACCATATTTTGTAGCTTTTTTTTTTCTTCTGAAAATCACTTAAATCCAATGATCAAAACGACATAAAACCGAGATAATCAATAAAACTGGTGGCATTTATCATATTTGTGTACCTGTGAAGGTGTGAGATAAGAATTTGAATAGAAACCTAACAGCTCCCTTGCCTCATTGCCTTGCATTTCCTATGAATCTTCTCTCTCTCTCTCTCTCTCTCATTGAGAGAAAGAGGAGCTGTAGAGGAGATGGGGCCCTTTATATATATATATATATATATATATATATATATATATATATATATAACCTATTTTTGTAAAAGAAAAAATAATTTGGGGGCCCCTGAAAATCGGGGGCCTGAGGTAGCCGCCTGGCACGCCTTAGTCCAGGGCTGGCCCTGATTATTAGAAGCAACAAAATACATGTAAGATGTGGGGAGCGGCAACATCATCAAAAGGTTGAAGTAATACTTTTTTATGAGTAAAATTGCAAATGATAGGTAGTTTTTGTGCAAGCAAAGTGCATGCGGCTGAAATGACTACTGACTACCTAGGCTTGTATTGCTTGGGCTACACTACACTTGCAGCTAATTGTGTCGCATCACATCAGTCACTTGCACTTTGCTAGTAAAAACCTGCCAGCCATATAACATTGTCGTTTTTATAATCGAAAGTAAGAGTTTGGGCAATATTTCGAAGTAGGCTGGAGTCGCATACGAGTTGAAGATTGAGGCTATTAGGGAGGGGTTATTCACACCCGTTTTTCTTGTGTGCTCACACGAAAAACCCGTTGACTTCCTTGAATAAGACAATGTAGATTGTTTTTTTCTCCCACTCATCTATACAATAGATCTTTAGATCATGGCGCACCTATCTGACAGGCTGATCTTGATTCCATGTGGCACACACACTCATAAGTGACCGTGATCATAAGGGTACCTTTCATACGGTCACTTTTGGATATGTACGCCATGAAGAATTAACATATAACCGTTTGATAGGTGGGTCATGATCTCAAGATCTATTGAGCAAAGGATTCGTATAAAAAACGATCTCGTCTCATCTTATTCAAGATAGTCAATGATTTTTTTCTGTAAAGAGCATGAGCTTTTTACAAGAAAAATGAGTTCAAATAACTCCACCCCGCTATTAGGAATTGGGGGTATTGTTCTAATGAAAATGGCTCCCTCGTAGTCGTAGGGTTCAACCCTATGACAAGGTTCATCCGGGCTGTCCCGTGGTATCCAAATCGCAAAATGACACCCATTCCCCTTAGGTATAAGTCAAATATAATGATTCGCCCATCAAACATGTTGCATTAATTTTTTTCCAACTTTAACTTAATATTCAACTGTGAAAAAATAATCTTTTCTAAATTTGTTTTTTAATATGGTATTAGATCGACATTAGGCAACTTGCTGTTGAACCCTATCCTAGAGTTGGGTGTCTTAGCACCCAATTGGCCACGTTGGAGTATTCATCACCACAACCACGGCCTAGGAAACAAATCCCATCTACATTGTAACCACGAAGAGTGGATAGCTGATAGCACCACCTGAAACAAGGGCTAAAAGGACGACACTTTGGCCGCCACGAAGAGCTGTGTATTCAAGAAGCCAAAAAGGACAACACTTTGGCCGCCACGAAGAGCTGTGTATTCAAGAAGCCAAAAATGTCCTTGACACGTGTCTTCCAATCTGGTACTGCCAATCTTGACGGTGATAGATGCGTTAACACTACATTCGAAAAATCGAATGACACATTTTATAGCGGTTTGAAGTCCAAATAAAGGCAGTGCATCTGGTACCGCACATTTACAGAAAAGGAAAGGATAGATGAGACACATCCACATATCATGATTCCCTGTGAATCTTGCTCTTAATATTAGTATTAGGTAATTCATCCGACCACCAACGCTATTAGCACTATGATTATTTAATTTATTATATTTGTGTCATGAGAAATTATTATATGTTTTATATGAGTTGAGGGCTATGATCTCAATTTTTTTTTAAAAGATAAGTAAACCATCTTACAAATTAGTGCAATCAAATAATAACTAAAATTAATAATATATTAAATTTATACAATAATTATTAATTTTATTGGTGTTTGATGATTTTGAATTATATAATGAAAATATTTTTCATCCCAATCTTTACCGCCACAAATCTTTAGATCGAGGCACACTTGAGGAATCAAAATCGCTATCAGTTTGTCTGAGGTCGATATAATTTGACTGATACCAATACATATTGGATTGATACATATTGGTTTGACCGAAATCCAATATATATCGCAGATACATATTGGTATCGGTCGATACAGTATCAGATGCATATCAGTATGAACCGATTTTTGATACCATGGACACACCTATCAAATGTTACGCATGATAATTTAACATACTACACATTCCAAAAAGTTAGCCAAAGTGCCAAGTGGCCCTGCAGCTTATGTATACTAACATATAATAGGGCCATAGTTTGTACCCATAAGAAGAAAAGGGTGCCATTATTTGCACCCGTGTTTTGGTGAATAGCCTACGCTCTTCTATCATAAAAGTTCTACCATAAAAGTGTTGCTTGGGTTGAATCAAATAATAGAGAACGTTTTTCGTACCAATCTTCTTTAGTATAGATCTTGAGTTCATGGCGCACCTATCAGTCGGTCACATGTTGATTCCACGTGGCACACATTGCCAAAAGTGACTATCTGATAGGTACGGTCACAATCAAAGTCACTTTTTGGTATGTGTGCCACTTGACTGTCTAATAGGTGCATCATGATCTCAAAATCTAAATTATGTGAAATATTGGGAAGAAAAGCGATCTCTATCGTCTTATTCAAGGCAGTCAACAGTTTTAAATGGTGGAAGAATATGTGACCCTTACCTAAAACTGTTGACTGCCTTGAATAAGACGATAGAGATCGCTTTTCTTCCCAATATTTCACATAATTTAGATTTTGAGATCATGATGCACCTATTAGACAGTCAAGTGGCACACATACCAAAAAGTGACTTTGGGATCCATTTCCTATAAGCATTGCACCCCTAAATTTGGGAGAAGGGATCGTCGATTTCCTATAAGCATTGCACCCCTGATTGGCTTACCTATCCGAATGGGGTCCATTTCCTATAAGCATTGCACCCCTAAATTTGGGAGAAGGGATCTAGTGAGCCAATCAGGATCGTCCAATTTGAGATGAGTTTTCATCCACACGATGGCCTGTACTATACGAATATCCTAAAATGAAGACCCTGTGTTTCCCGTGAACGGTACGGATAAGAACCAAGCTGGACAGCTGGTGCTCGGGTGGTCCCTCATAAACAGATCTTTAAAAAGTGGAACCGTGCACTTTCATCAAAAAATAAATAAATAAATAAAACAACAGGGCACCACGTTTTCTAGTCAATAGGTTAGCTGGCATTTAGTACGGGTACCTGTGGCAGCAGGGTAACATGTTCTCTAGTCAATAGGTTAGCTGGCATAAAGTACGGGTACTTGTGCGCTGCAGACAGTAAGTGGGTCAAAAACTGACATTCACATATTTGAAGGCCTCCGAAACTCTTTAACCATCTCAAGGTTGACTAACAAAGAACTTGGCGTGGTGCACGTGAATGAAGAGAATTTTGTAGATGCGCATGGTTAAGCATAAGGCTGCAACCGAGCAAGGCATAGCCCAAGCTTGGGTCAGCTGAGTTGAAACTTGATTTTAGGCCCTTCAAGCTTAAAAAGTTTGAGTTCTATCTCGACTTTATCGAACTCGAGTTGAGAGGCGGGTCAGCTCTAGCTCGGCTCTACTTTATGCAAGTAGAGTTGGAACTTGATTCTAGGCCCTTCAAGTCCAAAAAGTCTTAGCTCTATCTCGGCTCTATTGAACACAAGTCGGGAGGAGCTGTTGCATTGCATGTGTGGTTCAACAAATACCTTAGGTGAAGTCATTAAATTTTATTTGGTTGCAACGATCAAAATTTTGGCTAAAATATCAAAATTTCAATCTTTTTGTATAAAGCTTAAAATTTCAGTTAAATTATCAATTTTAGGTCAAATTATCCGTTTCGGTTATGTCCCAAACTAAAATTTTGATCCTTCTATTGTGGCACGTGGGATGCAATGACTATTCACAAGGGTACCTCTACTCACATCCACCTAATATCCGACAGCAACTACTTACTGAAAGTGTGCACTAAAGTCGACCCGACCTTATTAGCGGCTGCTTTTCGTTAAACCGGTGAGAACGAATACAGGTATCACAAAAATTACGTCTCTTATAAAATAAGAGATGTTCTATGATAATATGGGAGATGGTTCATGTTGGATGGAGAAAGTGTTGACCTTAAACTATATGTGAAGTGTTTTGAGTGGGACTTAAGCTTATATTAGAAACAAATTGAAAATGAGACCTAAGCTCAGAGTCGGATAATATTATGATATGTGGGTCTGAGTCAATGGAATCAAAGTCGATGATGACTCTCCTATAAGATAGAGGATTATGATAGTCCCGCACTTGATAGACAAAAGTCTTAATCCTGGGCTAAATGTCTTTGCGGACGCTACATGTCATGATGCGTTATTTAAGCCCATGCTACAAACAAATTGGGCGGAAACCTAAGCCACAAATCGGACAATATTGTAAGATGTGAGTCTGGGCCATCACATTATGTTTTAGCATCATAGTCATATTTAAGATTCTTGCTTCTCAACTTGGCTTTCACGTTATTGTCAACTTAACATTCTTGCTTCTCAAATTTGCTTTCACATGCGTAAAACGTTGACTGCTCTGAAATAGACAAGGGAGTTTTTTTTTTTTTCCCTATCTATGAAACAATAGATCTTTAGATCTTAGTTCTACCAGCAGATGGTCAGATTTTTATTCATTGTGGCACAGATCTCGAAAAATGATCTGAGCACCACGTTTTATGTACGCTAACGATCATGTTCATTTTTGATGATGTGCGTCATGTGAAATCAAAATATGGCCGTCCGATGGTATTTCCATGAGCACAAGATCCACTTTATCGAAGATTGGGACAGAAAAAGATCTCCATCTTCTTTTTAAAGCAGTCAACGGTTAAAGCACGTAAATCCCATGCTAAGAAGGAAGAATCTTAGGTTGTAAATAAAGGTACCCTTTAATCTATCAATAAAATAACCTTATTTTCTATAAATTAATATATAAAAAAAGTACATGGATCACATGGAATGTCAACAAGTCCTGATCTGTTTTTGGTCTTCTTACAAAAAAACCTTTTACATGCTTAAATGTATTTAAATTTTGCTCAAAAAAGAGACAATTCATCATTAAAACATGAACGAAAAGGTTGGGGAAATGTATATACTCGGGGGCAATGGTACTTAGGTTGAATTGGATTTGGTTTTCGTTAGATTTGATCTGTTTTTGGTCTTCTTACAAAAAAAAAAAACCTTTTACATGCTTAAATGTATTTAAATTTTGCTCAAAAAAAGACATTTCATCATTAAAACATGAACAAGAAGGGTGGGAAGGTCCAATTTGGTTGAATTGGATATGGTTTTCAACCACATGAGGAATAGGAGAATCATAACTCCACGTCATCCTATAAAAAATAAAAATAATGGAGGTCAAGATTTTTTCATATCGATTAGCTAGTTGGATCTGACCATTCCCGAAGAGGACTTAGATGCAGCAAAAGATTAAGTCTTAAAAACAAGTGTTTAATACATTGAGCATATTAATTTGATCAACTTTTTTTTTTTTTTAAAGATGCCATATGATATAGACAGTTCAAATGTAGTGCCATTGCAAACTTGCACATAAAGAGGATTCATTTTTTAGCGCAACACATTAAGAAGAGATCTGCACACATAGTTGGAGCAGGGGTGGGATTTATAACCCACGACCTATTGCTTCCACATGGATGAGTATACCAGTTGAACTAATGCAACCAGTATTTGATGTGTTATCTACCCTTTACATGTGTTGTTTTTCATGTGGGTGTGTTTGATTGGTATTTAGCCATTAAAATTGAAACCAATGATTCATATTAAGATGGTTTAAATCTCCCTAAAATATCATTTTTAGGCTTGTTGCACTAAAATCGTTGATCTATCACTTTAAAGGAATGGATCACCACATCTTTAACCATTGATGGTGTATGATCATTTAAACTCTATATTGGTGCTTAAATGACCGTCAAGAGAGTTGGGCCCTTAACAAAATGTATTAATTGTTAAATTGCTTCTCGTCAACAAGATGAAATTTTGCTTCTGCGAGTAGAGGCTGGTAAACACTTTGTTAGAACATTTTGTTTTTTGGGTCATTGGCCCATTTGGAGTTATATTGGTCAATCTTGGAATTGTTTTTTATCATAGGAAATTGGTGTAATTAATGTGGTGTCTTGAGAATAGGAAATATACTTTAAAAATGTAATTTTCTATCTTTTTCTAGGCTAGGCTGCTGCTTTGGAAGTGTATGTTTATTTATTCCCAGATTTGTATTTTGGGTTATATTTATCACTCATGTATTTTCATTTTATAAATCATATGAATGAAATTTGAAAGGTTCTAAGTAGTATATTACTTTAGTCTTCATTTTTTGTATTTTTTTACACAAGAAAACAACTTTCTTTTCTTTAGAGCGTCATCTTCTTCAAATCCTAGTTAGTGTAATCCAACAAAGTGGTATCAGAGCTTGAGATTCATGGCTTCCAATATGTTGCATCCTCAATTTCCTCATTTCACCGGTAAGAACTACAATCAATGGAGTATTCAAATGAAGATTTTATATGGGTCTCAAGATTTAAGGGATATTGTTGAGACCGGATATGTAGAACCGGAGGATTAAGCGGCTCTCACACAAGCTCAACTCAATGAGTTGAAAGAAAATCGCAAGAAGGACAAGAAGGTCTTTATTCTTCATCTATCAAGTTGTGGATGAAGTTATTTTTGAAAGAATTTCATCGGTGTCATCGGCAAAGCAAGCATGAGATACTCTCTATGCTTCATACAAAGGCGAAGATAAAGTCAAATTGGTGCGGCTCCAAACTCTTCGATGTGAGTTTAATTCTATAAGAATGAAGGATTCGAAAGCGGTTGAAGATTATTTCAATCGGGTAATTTCTCTCGTTAATCAATTAAGGATTAATGGTGAAAATCTTCAAAATCAAAGAATTGTAGAAAAAATTCTTAGAAGCTTGACTCGTAAGTTTGAATATATTGTTATTGCAATTAAAGAATCTAAGGATTTATCTACTTTATCTTTGGAAAGTTTGTTGGGATCGCTTCAATCTTATGAACTTCACATGAAGCAATTTGATTCTTCTCTTCTAAAGCAAGCTTTTCAAACTCAAATTTCTTTTAAAGAAAGTTCTAGAGGTGAAAGAGAAAGGCATTCTAATTGCGGTCGAGAAAGGCATGATAGAGGAAGATATCAAGCAAAAGAAAGAGATGAAGATGAGTCATCTTCGTAATCAAGAGGAAGAGAAAGACCAAGAGGTCGATCTTCTTTTTCTAATGTTTAATGTTATCATTGTCAAAAGCATGGTCACATCATAAAATTTTGTAGAAAAAAATTGAATGATAAATCTGAAAAATGTATTCTTAAATGGTATTATTGAAGAAGAAATTTATGTTGATCAACCTCTCGAGTATGTGAAAAATGATAAAGAGCACAAAGTTTGTATATTGAAGAAAGCACTTTACGATTTAAAGCAAGCACCAAGGGCATGGTATAGTCGTATTGATGGGTACTTTATGAAGAATAGTTTTAAAATGTGTCCTTTTTAACACTCTCTCTACATCAAAGAAAACACTCAAGGTGAGTTCTTAATTGTTAGTTTATATGTTGATTTAATTTTCACTGGCAATAGTTCAAGCATATGTGATGAATTAAAAAAATTCATGATGCTTGAATTTGAGATGATCGATATGGGTCTCCTATATTTCTTTCCTGGCATTGAAGTAAAGCAAAATGAAAATGAGATTTTTATATCTCAAAAAAAGTATGCAAAAGATATATTGAAAAAGTTTAGAATGAAATATGCAAATCCTATTTGTATTCCAGTAGAGGTTGGTTTGAAATTTATAAAAAATAATAATGAAAAAAGAGTTAATGAACCTCTTTATCGGAATCTTGTTGATAGCCTCATGTACTTGACCGCCACAAGACCGGATATTATGTTTGCGGTTAGCATGATTAGCCGTTTCATAGAATCACTTAGAAGAAGTCATTGAAATGCCAGAAAGAGAATTTTGTGATATGTATGTGGTACTATTAATGATGATATACATTATAAAATTGTTTAAAATTTATGTTTGATTGGATATTGTGATAATGATTCGCGTGGAAGTGTAAATGATGGCAAAAGTACTTTCGATTATAATTTTAATATTCGTTCGGGTTCAATTTCATGGACTTCAAAGAAACAACAAGCTGTTGCTCTCTCTACAACCGAAGCGGAGTACATTTCATTAGCATTGGCGGATTATCAAGCACTTTGGTTACGGTGAGTCTTAGAAGAACTTAAGCATCCATCAATTAAAGCTACAAATTCATTTTGTGATAATCGTTCAGCCATTGCACTAATCAAGAATCTCATTTTCACTACAAAAGTAAGCACATTCGAATTAAGTATCATTTTATCCGTGACTTGATTAATAATGGTGAAATTAATGTGAAACCTTATAAATCACAAGATCAAATAGCGGATATTTTTATAAAGACATTAAAGAAAAAAATATTTATCAATATTAAAGAAAAGCTCGACGTCCGATCGATTTAGCTCAAAGGGAGCTGTTAGAATTATAAGCTAAACCGACTCATCTGGCCTATTTTATTTTTTGGGTCATTGGCCCATTTGGAGTTATATTGATCAATCTTGGAATTATTTTTTGTCATAGAAAATTGGTGTAATTAATATGGTGTAATTAATATGGTGTCTTGAGAATATAGAATATACTTTGAGAATGTAATTTTCTATTTTTTTCTAGGCTAGGCTGTAGCTTTGGAAGTGTATGCCTATTTGTTCTCGGATTTATATTTTGGGCTATATTTATCACTCATGTATTTTCGTTTTACAAGTCATATGAATGAAATTTGAAAGGTTATAAGTAGTATATTACTTTAGTCTTTATTTTTTGTGTTTTTCTATAAGAGAACAACTTTCTTTTCTTTAGAGTGGCATCTTCTTCCAATCCTAGTTGGTATAACCCAACACACTTTACGCTAAGTGCATCTCCAAAGGAGAGACTTGGTGTCACTCTTCAAATTTTAAGAGTCACTGTTCACTCTTCAAATTTGAATATAATATTATTTTAATAGAAAACGGGACTTTTGAAGATAGGAGGAAATAATATATATATATATATATATATATATATATATATATATATATATATATATATAAAATATTTTTTTATTTCAAGAGCATGGATGGAGAGATCCACCATCCAACTCTTCAACTTCAAATTCACTCTTCACATATGTGCCACATCACTAGTCCAACGGCTTATTTTGAAGAGCTACTTTGGAGATGCTCTAATGTGTTAAGTGCCAACAAACCTTTTTTTTTCCTTGTTGTAACAAATCCAACGACCTCTTTGTCGAGTGCTTAACTTCTTAATTTCTTGTTTGTTTTCAATTTCTCTCCTCTTTTGTTTTTCTCTCCCGTACACAATACCCCCGAGGCTATCTTAGCAAAGGTGATTTCTCACCTTTGCTTCCCCATAAAAACACACACCTCTTTCATCTTCTTCTTCTTCATTGCAATCTCAATAGCAGTTAAAGGTTTTTGAGGAGAATAGTGAACGAGAGACCTCTCAACGCAAGGGTTTTTTTTTGTGCAGTTGGTAGGAGACTTTAGTTTGTTACCAATAGGTCATGAGAACGAGTGTTGACATCTCCCTTCTACGATAACAAGATGCCCCATGGGGTGTGTAATTTGTGAAATACTCGTTACACTGTAGGGGTGGGGGCGAGGGCATCCCTTAGGGATTAGTCTAAACCTAACCTTGGGATTACGCTAAGTTATAAAAAAAAGGAGGGGGGGGTGTTCAAATAGGTGACCTTCATAAAGGTCGCTAGGGTATTCTCATTGAAATGTCCCATCGTTTTAATTCTAAGGGCATGTGTTTTCCTTTTTGCGATCTTGAAGATCCCTCCATAATAGGGTTTTTAGTTACGTTCTTACCATGGTTCAAAATTAAATGTTTCGGTTTGGGTCCCCACTGAAACGAAACTTTGATCGGTAAAAAATAGTATGGAGGGGAAATTTTCGGCCAAAAATTCAGTTCAAATTTTTGGTTTCGGTCATGCCCGAAATCGAAAACGAAACCACTATTTTGATCTTTGGTACTTACTCTATCTAGCCCACACACTACAAAAAAAAAAAGACTATTAGCAGTGTTTTTATAAAAAAAATTTGCTGCTATTAGTCCTGTCTGTCACTACCAAAAACTGTTGCTATTAGTATTGTCGCTATCAAAAAATGCCTTACTAGCAAGTGTCGCTCAAACCCCTTAATAGCAAGTGTCGCTGAAACCCCTTATTTTTGTAGTGCCAATTGAAGAGCGGGAGTCCTCTTTATCACGAGACACACTTTAAGTGATAAATCTCTTATCAAATATATATAGGTGGCTTTCTTCTTCATTAATGAATTTCTAAACAAGTAAAGTTTCTAAATAAATAGACAAGTAATAATAAGGAGCCATTACTTGCCCACACTTTTCAAGTGATTGCACGGAATTGCACCGAATTTAAAAGAAAGACTTGCAAGTTTGGCAACTTCTACTATGTGAAAACACCATCTAAGCCATTTGATTTGAAGGCCATGATTTAAAGATATTAACTATAAAAGATTAGAAAAAAATATAATTTTCATCATTTGATTAAATGAAGTCAAAGGCTATTAAATAATTCAATAGTTGACTACAATAAATCATATGACAAGTATCACGTTTTGTTCCAATTTTATGTAACAGAGATCTATTGATCATGAACTTCAAATCAAACGGCTCATATTGTATTTTTACATATCACATGTCCCTAAAATACCAAGACTTTCTTTAAATTCGGTGCAATCAGTTGAAAAAATGTGTGCAAGTACTGGCTCCCGTAATAAAATCTTATCTAAACCTACCAACTATATCCTATCTAATATGGCAAGAAGCCATATTTACAATAAACTCTAGCTAAAACATTTTGGGCATGTAACACTCCATTTCAGCCTTTGAATTCCGAAGGTCTGCGCGGTTTATCCAACGGGTTAGTTTTTGGGTGAGTTTGTATTCTCTTTTTGGTTTAATTGGGGTTTTGATCTATTTGGGGAGTTGGGTCTTTGATGTTTTGGATTTCTTGAACGGCTGTGTAGATGGGTTTAGATTGATATTTGTTGCTGTTGAGTTTATGTGCTTGTTTTCTACTGACGGCATTTTTATGATATTGAGTTGAATTAAAATTTTCTAGTTTATCTGTCAACTATTCTATATTAGGGTTTGATCTGTTTAGCGAAAGTGGGTTTTGTCTTGTTTTGGGGGTTTCATTGATAATTGTTGTTGTTGAGCTCATGATATTTGTTTGCTCTCTCTCTCTCTCTCCCCTTTTTTTTTTTTAATTCTCAAGAATCATATTAAAAAAGAAAATAAAATATACATAGGTGTCATCTATTGAGCAAGGAGCTCAAAATAGGTCGGAAGCGACCCTAACTCAGCCCAGAATAGAGGGCACATAAGAAACGAGCAAGCATACCAGCCCCACAAAAATAACACAAATCCCCACCCCACAGGAGGAGCCAACTCTTCCCCCTCCCAGAGACTAAGTCCCTATTTCTCAAACAGTCCATAATTGAGTAGGAACCCAACATGTTCAAACTTTTGGCCCATTGAAGGGATTTAATTTTAATCCTTTCTGCCATATCCGATGAGCTTCTAGCAAGAATAAAATAAAAGATGATGTAATGTTGTAATGGCCTTGAAATTTTAAACGAGAACCTGACTGTTTCGATATGCGTGCCCGACACGGAAATCAAGACATATTTAAAAATTTTGAAATTAATATTATAAGAAATAATATTAATCCTTGTGTAGATGAATTCACATGTGAATTCTCGCTTAGGTCCGGATCGAGTAGGACGTCGTTGCGGCACGTTACACCGTAGCGATCGTGTTCGTGCTTCACACCGGAGTATAGTTTAGAGTTTAAACTGAAATATCAGAGATATTTCAGTTTAGGTGGATTGTAAGGGAAGGAAGAGCTGGAGTCTCTTTATTCTTCTTCTTCTTCTTCTTCTTGTTCTTAACAAACCCTAGCAAGGAAATTGGGTTGAGAACAGTTCTGTGAGAAGCCACGGTTGAGTGAGAGATTTAGGTTATAGATTTCTCGATTTGAGAACGTGGAGTCGATGTCGGTACGTCGAGTTGGCGTGAGAGGACGTGAGCTAGCACTGTGAGTGGAGACGGAGCCAAGCACCTGCTATTCCGGGTTGCGATGGCGACGAATCAGAGAGTTTAAATCCGAAACCCTCTTTACTTAGGCCCCGAAAGGGCCCAAGTAAAGGTGAGCCTATGCATTTAAATTGGGCAGATGAGAGCCCCTTACATGTGTGTTGTGTGTGTATTAATGATTGTGAGAAACTATTAATGAAGATAGGTCAAAAATAAGAAAAATAAGTGACCTCCATTAATGACACTAAAGCTGTCATTATTGATCGATCAATGCTAGATTGATCAATCAATGAGAGGTATTGATCGATCAATGAAGTTATTGATCGATGGGAACAGAAACACTAAAATTCCTGGAAGTTCAATGCTCGAAGGGTGTTGTCGATCAATTAGTGAATTGATCAATCAATCCTGAGTATTGATCGATCACAAAGAGTGTGATCGATCAATGACTGGTATTGATCGATCACTTGTGTGTAGTAATCGATCAATGAAGGCATTGATCGATCAATGACTGGTATTGATCGATCACTTGTGTGTAGTGATCGATCAATGAAGGCATTGATCGATCAATCTGTATAAATTACAAATATGAAAAGAAGGTGGGAATTTTAAAATTTTAAGCTATTGATCAATTAATGACGTCATTGATCGATCAACCAAGATGGTGATCGATCAATTTGGATATGACAAAGTGTGAAGAAAAGGGAGTTATTGATCGATCAATTAAGGTATTGATCAATCAATTAAGGGTGTTGATCGATCAATTAAGGTATTGATCAATCAATTAAGGGTGTTGATCGATCAATAAAGGCTATTGATCAATCAACTACCTCTGTTACTGGTGAGTTGAGTTGAGGGTATTGATCGATCAATGAGGCTATTGATCGATCAATAAGGAGGATTGATCGATCAATAAGGGTGTTGATCGATCAATCACCCCTGTTTTTGTCCTGATTTGTTTGTGTGAATTTAATGCTACTGGACACTGTACCAGTTGCCTTTCTGACCTGCCTGACACTTAGTATGCAATATTTATGGTCTAGGATCGGACCATGACGCTTTAAAAAGCTTTGGATTTACTTAGAAAGAAGTCTGATCTGAGGTAGGGGAAAACCAACTTAAACTATTTTTTACTATGATTTCATGATTTTGTGCATACCTGTGCCCTGATATTATGTTTTAACAAGCATGTTAGCATATCATAAATTTCTGTCATATCTGATTCCTGTTTTCTGATTTTGAATTCTGAAACTTGCTCTGATTTCTACTATCTGATTCGTAAGGTCTATGTGTGTATGTGATTTGATGATTTAACCAGATGATCCCCACCGATCTGACGGTATATCCGAGTCTGGCACACTTGTGCATCTGCTTGTAATCTCTCGATACAATTGCACTCCATAGATGAGGCATTGTTGCAATCTAAAATTGTTCATGTGAACGACGATTGGTTGGGGTTTCCTATCGGTAAATTCCTGTTTACTCCGTATTATATATTCACGAGAGTTTCTTAAGTTAGAAAACATACACAATTTAAGTCACTGATTTTATACTTGCGTAACATTTGTTTCTTGTTTAAAAGCTCAGTATTTGATTCGATTTATCTTGTTTGCACGTTCTGATTTGATTTCCTGTTTTGAGATATCATGACTTGCATATTCAATTCATTTTAGTTGGAATTCTTCTATTGAGCTATGATGTAGCTCACCCTATTTTCATTAATATTTTAGGTTCTGAAGCTAGAGTTCCAAGCACCGAGAGTGACCCTGACTACCAGCCTGATCTAGAGGTTGAGGCCGAGGACGAGGAGACTGACGTCCAGGCGGACGATTTTTATCCGTAGTCTGGGTATACTAGTCTGCTCATTTTGGGATTTTGTATAAACTTTGGATTATTGTGTGCCTGGTGGCCACTTTCTGTATTTATTTTTGTAGATGTTACTTTATTATATTACTATACATTCTATTGGAACTATTATCAGGAACCATTGTTTTGGGTGATGGATGTCCATCACCAGTAGTTCTTCTTGGTTCCTTTTTGGGAATGTATATTTTTTTGATATATTTAGATACATGTTTTGTTTATTGTTTCTTTCTATTTTAAATATCTTATATGATGACTCGATCTACCACTGTTGGACAGTGTCTGCTTGGTTTTCGCTATACGAGCAGACACTTCGTGAATTGCCCTGGGGATCATCCAGAGTATAATCCTGATGGCACGGATTTCCTGGTGCGAAAATTCGGGCTATCACAAATGTGGTTCAGTCATTAAAGACCTACGCCCACACAGAAGAAGATAATTATTTTTAGTTGACATTTTGATGATACATCACATGAGATTATATAGAGCTATAGAAGATCTTTTGTCCTTATCCAGAGCAAATAACTTTGTTTAAAGTTTAGTTATCTGATCCTCTCAAAGCAGGTACCTTCTTTTCTTCTTCATATAAGGTGTTGTCACATCAACATGTTTAACTTCAGTTGGGTGAAATTTATCATCAATAATTTTATCTTTATCTCTATGAGAGCCATCAGATGGGTCTTTGTTAACAACTTTAGCTACTTCAGTTGCGTGAAGTTTATCACCAATAATCTTATCTTTATCTGTAACGATCATAAATTTTTTTAAACTGAATTTGTGGTGTTAGATTTGTTTTGCACCAAGTATGGTGTTAGTGCTCCACATTGGAATCTAACCTATTTAAAAGAGCTCTATTTAAGATTAGGGTACGTACAAGATTTTTTACTTTTCTTCTTTTAAAAAAACCCTAGTCGTCACAACTCTTTCTCTACCCACTTTTCCCTAAAATAAAATATCTTAATCTTTCCCAAAAACTATTGCGTGTTCTTTCACGAGAATCGCCATGATTTTTCTCCCACCGTCAAGATCAAGGAGGAAGAAGAAGGCGAAATCGTGGACGGGCCATCACGTGAACGCCGATTTATATCACTATAATTGTCGTCGATCTGTCGATCACGCTTCAAGAGGTGGGTACCCATCCATCTATCTCGTCCTTCTCAGATCTCGTCACGTAGGATACGATCAATCGCGTACCGATGGGTTAAATAAATCAAACCCGTATATATTTTGTATAAAAAAAAGTAATTTTAGAAAAAAGAATAATTCAGTCGCTCGTAGAAAGTTATTTATATTTAAATATTTTAATTATATTTTTAATTCTTTTGCCGAACCCGAATCCTACTTGTTTTGCTTTTACCCGTATTATTTTAATTATAGTAAAATTGGGAACCCAAATAACATTAGTGTATAACGCTGCTCATTGGGTTCCACGGTACACAATCATCGTGTACTTAAAAGACCCATGGTTGCCGCTCAATACAATCGTTGTAGCTTCATTGACGCTTTAAAGATATTACTTATACTTTTGATTCTCTGGGTTAAAATATAATAAAGTATAATTGATGCAGCCTCAACACATTATATAAGACATTTTGCTTATTTTTTTTATTATTATATTTGCATCTCATAAGACTTGATGATTATGACGTTTTGTTTTATTCATTATAATTGCATCTTATAAGACGTTTTGTTTTCTTTTTATATTTGCATCTCTGATTTTTTTTATTTGGTGTAGCTATCTATATATTATATTATATATATATATATATATAATATAATGAAATATTTGAATATTATCTAAGTGCCTCTATTACTTTGGATTTAATTTATAAAAATATATTATATGTTGCAAATCATTGCCAGAGAATAGCCTACTTGCCTGTGGTACGGTGTGATGAAACTCTTGATAGTCTTCATTGTAAATTATACATTGTATTGAAATTTGATAGTTTGTTACCTCATGTAAACTTATAAAATTAATACACTATGATAATACCATTGAACCAAGATCTAATTGAAAACAAAAATGAGTCCTAAATTAAGGTGCCAATGCATAAGTTTTGACACATTATTATTCCTCCATTGGATGTAGATTGATGCCTAACACTATAATGTACCAAAATAATAAAGTGATATCATGTAGCACACAATCTTTTCTCAAATGTCAACTAACTCTCCCACCAGAGCTCATTTGTATAGCAATACCATTGATTTTTGAAAATGTGAAATAACATCAGATGCCCTTGCTCACTGCCTACCAAAACTTTGTAAATAATTCTATTTTAAAATAAATGGCAATTAAGAAATTGTTAAGAATTCTTTACTCCTTTTAGAAATAAATATCTCCATTAATGTGAGTCAAGATTCGGTCAAACATCTTGTTTGTAATACCTTTATATTATATTCTCTACCTATATATTATTCTATACTAAAAGCACATATACATTGTTATTTTAATATATAATTAATATATAAGCCTCTTTCAATTATATTATATACTTAATAATATATTATATAATGAAGGATGCTTAATTTTTTCTATTTATATATTCTACACATACAAAGGTACTTGAGTACCTTATTAATTTAATAACATAACAAAGGCACACAAAACCTTGTTTCAAAATCCCTTATCATGTTGCATCCACCGATCGACACTTTAACATCGATCTATCGATTCTATACAGAAATGAACCACTGTACTCTAAATTGTTTTAAATTCAACTAATTGATACCAAAAATCAATCGATCAATTTGTACCTTAATTAAATAGTTTATATAACACAATTAAGACCGATTGATTGATTTCAATACTAATCAATCGATTCTCGTCCGAAAAGACAACCTTAATTACACTATAAAGTTTATCTTTGTACGACCAAAACTTAGTGCATATTAATCGCTTGCACTTTTTCGATCGATGGTCGTGATGCACTGAATTTTTTAAATAATAATATTTTATTTACACATTTAATAATAATGAATATATATATATATATCATTTTTATCGCTTTAACGCGATCACTTCGATAACACAAAGTGTTAAAAATTCGATACCTCGTGAAAATCGGACTCTGACCTTCAAGTTATCGAAATCACATTTATAACCCTACTTTATAGTTATATTCGTTTTATGTAAAATAAATTATATGTATAAACCTAATAAAATCTGGTGTAAATCTTTGTGTAAGTGTAATAGCTTTGTACTTCTATTTTGAGCACGTTATACGAGTTAAGAATATGTTAAGTCATATGTACACGAGAGTATATAAGATCATGCCTACGCTTGGGCGTGGTGATTCGCTGAGATAATATCAAAGCGAGAAAGACATCATATTCACATACCTTACAACTCATGATAATATGGGACATCATGACGAATAGGGTGAGTACAAATTCAATATAACCTCGTATACAGTGGCATATACAGTGACCCTATCACCCCCAAGTTCTAATATGATAGGATAAGGTATGGGTTAAGGTGCGAGGTCAGGTAATAGAAGTATGATAAGATATGAGTCAGTAAAATAAGATATGTTACGAGTATGATAATAAGACACCGCTGTATGGGCAAACAAAAAATTAAGAACTTAAAGTCTCTATACGTGCCGTTCCTTGCGCAGTCACAGTAAGGGCAACAACGCCCTTTAGTCAAAACGGGGTCTCTGGGAGACAGTATGATATGAGTATGAGTCGCACACCGCCCCTGTGACTGGATGAGGTGTATGATATGATATGGAGGGCGTTATGATATGATAGTATGATACTATGGTGGCCCTCACATGGTAGCTCGAGCAGCGACTCTAGCACAGATTGTTTAAGATTTTATGAGTATGATAGTTATGCTTATGCAATATACAGACGTATGTGCGAGAATAGTAAGATATTATATGTTATAAGGTATGATATGATATGAGATATGGTAAGCTATGTTAAGATATGAGTGTCTATATCACGACTATACATTTATGATATGATATAAGTTCTACGATATGCAAATGATGTTATCTTTCTCTTACTATATTTTTGAAATATTATGTTTATCACTCATTTGATGTACCCACAATGCACCTGAGTAGTATGGGATGGATTGGTGGTGTATCCTACTGAGTTTACGTGACTGAGTAAACTCACCCCACGATAATCTAACAACTGCAGGTGACTATATTAAAGGTATGGACGTGGATTTCTCTGATTCGATTGGTGCTAAGAACTTCAACCCAGTAGATATTAATTACTAGGAGCCTTTGGAGGGTGACGTTGCTGATTATCAGGAGGACTACAGTATTGATTTTGATCCGAGCGTCGGATATTGATTTTGTAGACTCAGTATTGGATTTTATCTTATGTTATTATCATTGACTCTATGATTTTATTTTATCGGATTTGTCTCCGACTTGAGTTACATGTTATTTGTGGATTTATGATATTCTATCACATTTTATCATATTTATTCAGTATTTATGATTGCTTTATATTATACCGTTATATGTTGACTTTCACGAATTTCGTGAAATTGAATATGCACGATAACTCTGATTATGTGTAAGTCCGCTTAGCATATTCGGGATATGTGCGGGTCATAACTCGAAATTCTAGGCCCTCGGGATGGGATAGAATTTTGGGTCATGACATTATCTCTATGAGAGCCATCGGATGAGTCTTTGTTAACAACTTCAGCTGGGTGATGTTTATCACCAATAATCTTAACTTTATCTCTATGAGGGCCCTCAGATGGGTTTATGAGTTGACTTGAATGATAGTCTCTAACATTTCCCCTCAAACTCGGCTGGGGAGCTATCCAGAAGTCGAGTGTCTGACGCAATTTGAGGAAAACATTCTTAGGGAGTGGCTTGGTAAAAATATATGCTAATTGAGATGTAGAAGAAATGCAATGAGTATGCAAGAGCCCAAGTATGACCTTTTCCCTAACCAAGTGATAGTCAATAGCATCGTGTTTGGTTCGAGTATGAAGAACTGGATTGACTGTCATATACAATGCACTAATATTGTCACAGAACAACGTAGCTGGCTTGGAGAGAAAAATATCGATATCTCGTAAAATGAAGGATAACCACGTTAGTTCAGCAGTGGTAGACGTCATTGCACGATATTCAGCCTCTGTGCTTGAACGAGAAACTATACGTTACATTTTAACACTCCAAGAGAGACAGTTTCTGCTAAGAAAAGTACAAAAACCGATTGTAGAGCGACGAGTAATAGGGCACCCAACCCAGTCAACATCAGAGTAGGCATATAGATCCAATGAACTTTGAGCACATATTTGAATTTCAAGGTGAAGGGGTCCACTGACATAACAGAGAATTCTCTTGACCAATTGAAAATAACCAGTGGTAGGTTGATGCATGTGCTGGCAGCCAGAATTTACTGCAAATGAAATATCTAGCTGAGTGAGCGAAAGATATTGAAGAGCGCTAACAGGACTCCTGTATTACGTAAGATCACGATACCATTATGTTGAAAAGTTTACCAATTTCATAGCCATAGGGGTGGAAGATGGGCTGCAAGCACCCATCTAAGATTTAGATATCAAGTTGCAGACATACTTGGTTTGGGTAAGAAGAAGCCCATCTTTGGAGTGATAAACCTCAATTCCCAACAAGAAGTGGAGGATCCCCATATCTTTCATAGAGAATTTCGCAGCAATAGTTGTAATAAAATTGTTTAATAATTGTGGGTTTGTTCCAGTAAGGACAATATCATCAACATATAGTAACAAAATAATAATTCCTTGGGGATGTCAATGAACAAATAAAGACGAATCCGTAGTGCTACAAAAGAAATCGTATCTCATAAGGAAATCATTAAATCTTTCAAACCAGGCCCTAGGAGCCTGTTTCAAACCATATAGGGCTCGAGAGAGTTTACAAACATACTCTGGCTTAGAAGGATCAATAAACCCAGGAGGTTGATCCATGTAGACATGTTCCTTGAGAAAATCGTATAAAAAGGCATTCTTTACGTCTAATTGATGTAGAGGCCAATTCTTTATTGTGATAGTAGTAAGGATATATAGTTCGAATGTTGCCGGGTTTAATTACTGGGCTGAAGGTTTCAAGAAAAACAACCCCTTCCTGTTGATTGTAGCCTTTGGCAACAAGTCAGTCTTTAAGGCAGTCAAGTTCACCCGTGGGCTTAACTTTAGTTTTAAAAATCCAGCGACACCCAACAACATTCATTTGAGATTGACGTGGCACAAGTTCCCATGTATGATTAGCGAGCAACACATTTATTTCATCAATCATTGCACCCTTCCATCCATCATGCTTTAAAGTGGATTTAACGGTTTTTAGCTCGGTAGGTAGAGACAATGTGACACGATCCGACCACGAGTTAGCATAGGGTGTGAGGTTGTAGAAGAAGTCACGGGTTCAGGTGCACGCAAAGTATGAATAGGCACAAAGGAGAGGTGTGCATGTGCTTGTGTGCTCTCTGGTGGATAGGTAGGAGCTTGAGTTGAGATAGGTGACGTGGGTGAAGTAGGTGTTATGGACACAAGGGGAGCAACACATGTAGGGCAGGTTATTTGCATAGGTGTAGTAATAGGGTCCCGGGTATTGGGTTCTGGTATGTGATCATGAGATGAGTCATTGGAAGAGAGATGATGTGGGCCTGCCTATTGGGATTGTGAAAAAAATGGTTGGTAGGCTACAAGTGCATGACCATCAGGGGAGTCTATTGGAGTGTCCCCAAATTGTTATTGAGTTTGTTCATCCGACTGGTGGCCAGTGGCCAATAATCCATTCAGTGTAAGTGGAAATTTCACCATCCACGGGAATTGTAAAAAGGTTAGTCTTGGAAAATGGGAAGCAATCTTCATTAAACACGACATGCCTTGAGATATAGATCTTCCCAGTAGGACGATGTAAACACCTGTATCCCTTTTGCTTATCACTGTACCCCATGAAAATGCAAGGAAGAGATCTTGGGTCGAGTTTATCTCTTGCATAATTTCTTAGATACGAAAAACATTGGGTTCCAAAAATACGAAAGGAAGAATAATCATGTTTCTGATGGAACAATAAAGTGTAAGGGTTGTCCATTTTGAGCTGGGCCATGGGTAGCCTATTAATGAGAAAAATTGTCGTAGAAAATGTTTCAACCCATAGGCTTTTAGGGGATTTTGCTTGAAACATCATTGCAATCCCAAGCTCAATGATATTGTAGTTCTTCTGTTCAACAATCCCGTTTTGTTTAGGGGTATGGGCACAATATATAGTATGAAGGATTCCTTACTTAGTAAAGTGATCATGAAGATCTTTATTGAAGAACTCACCACCTCCGTCATAGTGAAATTTTTTTATCTTATGGTTAATCTGATTTTCAATCATATGTTGAAAATTTATAAAAAACAATGTAAACTCTACCTTTCTTTTTAAAGGAAAGAACAAATTGTATCGAGAATAGTCATCAACAAATAAGGCATAAAAACGAAATCCCTAATTAGAGTAAACAGGAGCGGGCCCCTAGAGATCACAATGGATCTTATGAAAAGGTTTATTTGAACGAATAACTGTGCTAATAAAGGGAAGCTTAGTGCTTTTGCTCATCTGACAATTGATGCAAAAGGCACTAGATTTATTTGAAACTAAAATACTGCTAGATCGACTTAGAAATTGAAGAGTCTTCTCTTGTGGATGACCAAGTAGCGGATGCCATATGTCTCCTGATGCTGACCGAAATCGATGTGAAAAATATGCCTCAACATTTGGTTCATCCAATGCATAGAGTCCTCCACACTTAACCCCTGATGTTATCACCTGCTTTGTTCTCCGATCCTTTATTACAAACACAGATCATTAAATTAAAAAGAACATGGAAAGTCATTAGTTAGTTGGGATACGGAGAGAAGGTTCTTTTTAATTGTAGGAACAACTAAGACTTCTTTTAAGGGAATATTTCCATTTTTACCAAAAAATTTCTCTGTTCCAATATGTGAGATAGGAAGTAACTTTCCATTTCCAATCATAACAAAATATGATCCCTTATGAGGAGATAAAGTAAGAAGATTACCAGTAGTTTCAGTTATGTGAGCAATTGCACCTGTGTCTGGATACCACTCTGCTTCTTGTCCATCATTAATGTCCATGGCTTTGGGAACATCGTCTGCCTGGTAGCTAGTATCAAGGCGATGCCAGCATTAGAGAGCCTCATGTCCTCCCTTCCTGCAAACTTGGCAATAAATGATTCGTTTGGTATGCGTTGCTTGACTCTTTCGTTCTCCATCATTTTTTGCTTGATAAGGACTTGAATGAGAGGCCTCCCTTTTCTGGAATTGCGGGAACCCTTTCCCTTTAGAAGAAAAGGAGGTATTTCCTTTCTTATATGCCTTGGATCCTCCAGATCGATGCCCATAGAAGGCTACATTCTCATTTGTGTCATCACTTTGATAACTTTTATTTCGTAGTTCGTGCCCTTGCAATAAAAGGAATATATCGGCATAGTTAGGTATCGAGGGCTTCAGCATAGTTGTTGTGAAGGACTTGTATTTGGGTCCAAGTCCATTCAACAGATAGAAGACTTTGTTTGGATCAGGTATGGCTTTCCCTATAGCATTTAATTCATCACAGATAAGTTTAAAGTCTCGTAAGTATTCAGCTAGAGATAGCATACCCTTCTTATGGAATAGGAGTTTTGAGAGCAATTCGAACTCCCTAGCTTGAGAATCTAGAGCAAAGGCTGCAACCATCGCCTCCAAACGTCTTGAATAGTGATAAGACATACGACGACACCAAGAACTTCTTCAGAAAAGGTTGTTGTGATCCAAGCCTTGACTAAACGATCTGTTTGTGTCCATGATGCAAAATCAGGATCCGGAGCTGTGCCTTTTCCATTTAATGAAGTAATGGTTGCTTCTGGTGCTGGTTTTTCTCCATTGATAAAGCCTTTCAGATCTTGATTCTCAATGAGTGCAAGAATCGGAGTCTCCCACCATCTATAGTTTGTTGAAGACAACTTGATGGTAACAAAACTGCTGAGATTGATGTTGGCTGGGTATGTGTATCTTGAGGAGTTTGAAGATGATGGTGATGCCATAGTTGACAATCTGAATTTTGATGATGATCGAGATTTGAGTAGCGACTCTAGCGTTGAGTCCTTCAAAAAAAAATTCGCAAGGTTCTCTGGTGGTGAATGCTTGCACAATTCCGCCGAACCAGAATTTGTTATGATACCAATAAGAATAAAATAAAAGATGATGCGAGTAGCTTAACGTGGTTCAATCATTAAAGACCTATGTCCACAATGAAGAAGATAATTGTTTTTGGTTGACATTTTGATGATACATTATATGAGATTATATAGAGCTATAGAGGATCTTTTGTCCTTATCCAAAGCAAACAACTTTGTTTAAAGTTTAGTTATCCGATTTTCACACTGTAGGTACCTTCTTTTCTTCTTCATATGGAGTGCTGCTACATCAACATGTTTAACTTCAATTGGGTGAAGTTTATCACCAATAATCTTATCTTTATCTCTATGAGAGCCATCGGATGAGTCTTTGTTAACAACTTCAGCTACTTCAGCTGGGTGAAGTTTATCACCAATAATCTTATCGTTATCTCTATGAGAGCAATCGGATGGGTCTTTGTTAACAATTTCAGCTGGGTGATGTTTATCACCAATAATCTTATCTTTATCTCTAGCAGGGCCATCGAACGGGACTATGAGTTGACTTGAATGATAGCCTCTAACATTTCTTCCCCTATCTTTGAAAATTCGATTATTTCTCTCTTTCCACAGCCCAGAAAGCACATCAAATAGAAGCAACGACCAATAATTCTTATCCGCCCCACCAATATCCTGAGCCCCTACCAGCGAGCTAGTAGATTGCGACATTACCCAATTGCGGCCAGACCAACACAAGAGATGGTTCCAAACTTCCCCTGCATAGTTGCAGTGACTATTATCCTCCTCATTATGATTACAAAGGGAGCACGCCACTGAAGATTATCCACCGTTAGAACCATGTCCAAAACCACAAGCCAGATGAATGATATCACCCTAATAGAAGCAAGGGATTTCCATATCCAGAGCCACGAAAGAGTCGACGACACCATTGAAGCGAGGTGTTTATAAAGAGAGCTAACCAAAAAGCTTCTTTTCTTGTCCAATTTCCATGTTAGATGATCCTTGATCTTGGGGTTAAGGACCACTACTTTGCTGAGGATGTGAATAAGATCCGTGATTTCTCTATTCTCGCTGTCATATATCTTCAGGAACCAGTTCCATGACAATTCGTTGAGATTACCCATGACAACAACTTCTCTCTCTAAAGTCTGAACAAGGCTTGTTTATGGCCAAAGCATAAATGAATTTAAAAGAAGAGGACAAAGGTTCAATCCCAAGCCAGACATTGTTCCACAACGAAGTGTTATCTCCATTACCGATTTGAATAAAGCCTCCCTTTCTGAAAACCTACCTACTATTGCTGATGGCCATCCACACCCTTGATCCAAAACCTATAGAAGGACCCTTGATCTCCCATAGACTGCTTCTGTTCTCGTATTTATCCGCAAGAACTCTCCTCCATAAGTTGTCATGATCTAAAGCAAACTGCCACAACCATTTACCAAGAAGAGCTGAATTAAAATCTTTAAGATTAATCACACTCAAATCTCTTTCCTCTTTTTTCTAACATAAAATACGCCAATTAACAAGATGGATCTTTCCTTTATCGTCCACCCCTTGCCAAAGAAAATTTATTTGGAGTCTTTCAAGTCTGTTCCTAACCCATGACGGACACTTAAACAAGGACATGAAGAACATCATAAGTGCCGAAAGGTTGGATTTATTTAGCGTAATTCCACCCGCAAAAGATAGAACTGGTTTTCTATTTTAACTATTAGTTCTTAAGGATCCCTACATGAAGGTTTCATCTCCTTAGGAACATGGGTTCTTACTATTTCGCATTATTTTCTAGTTTTACATGTGAGTTTTGATTGATATCTCTCGTTGTGGAATTTAATGTTTCTTTTCTTATAAAAGGGATAGCTTATAGAAAATAGCATATGATATTTTGAGGTTAATATGAACTTTGCATGGTCTTAGATTGCATCAACTTTGGAGATGGTTAAGAGAATTTCATTTAAGTTGCACAAGAACTACAAAACAGTTGTACCATCACAGGGAAAGAACTTGTTAAGTGTGTATCTGGTTTCATAACATGTCAATCAAACAAGCGCAAAGATGTCAAAAATTGACTATGAACCACTTATGAAACCTAACATGGTAGAACAAAACTTGCATTGTTCGTTGCCTTAAAGTACTTGGTATCAAGGTATCAAAATCGGTATCGGCCTCAGGTATTGGTTTGCCTAAGGCCGATACATCTCAGCCGATACATATCGGCCTTCTTTTTTTTTTTTTTTTTTAACACAGTCTCGATCAAAACCGAGACGTATCGAATACCCGATACATATCAGTTTGGCCGAAAACCGATACTGTGACAGCCCGGATTTCGGTACTCCGAAACCCGTGCCATCAGCATGATCCTCCAGACCGTGCCCCAAAACTATGCACAGAACATTGGTATAACAAGCAATAATAAAGAAATAAGCAGTTAACTGCATAAAGCAGAAAAGTTAATGTGCCCAACTGGCACAAATAAAAGACAATTCTACTTTCATGCCACTGCATGACCAGAGAACCGATCCGAACCATCGGTGATAAACAGATCACCCTAGATGGTTCGCCAAAAGAAATAAATCAATTTAATTATATTATTTTAATAAAATAAAGGCTTGACATACCAAGCCGTACAAATCTGCTCTCAAAACTACTATCTGTCAAAGTACACAGCAGAGTCTCCTAGAAGAAGTTCTCGGGAGGAGGCTCCAACTCGTCCCCACGTACGTAATCCGAATCACCCAGATCTACATCTCCTGTAGCCTCAACTGCTGCTATCAGTGGACCTGCGACGTATAGTCTAAGGGGGTGAGCTACATCCTAGCTCAATAGGGAACAACACAATGATCATATAAGTTAAAACTCACATATATTCCATGATATTCAAGCATGATGTGTCTATGCATTTGCTAGAAAAATAGTTTAAAAGCTGATGATTTGCATTCAAATTTACTGGTAATTAGCATGTCTTACTTTACTATTGATTTATTATGAATGACACTGAACAGGCCTAAAGCAAAACTTAAATCTTCAACTTAAGTAATCCCCGAGCAATATAGCATCGAGTCCCGATGGAATACCCACCATCGTCGCCTAAATAGACAGTTGTAAATAATGTATTCCCTGGGAATACTACCCAAACCCCTTTCTCAATAGGCGGCGGGGTTAAATCTCAACTCAATATCCCTGGGATGTGCTTATGGTTACGGATAAACCTCCGTATTGGTGTACGGATTGGCTGTCGTACCGGTCACGGATATCCTGTCGCATCAGTCGTGGTTATCCCGCTACGTCGATGGGGTATTCTATACAAACCTCAATAACAAAAATAGCATGTGTTTTACATATAGCTATTCACTGTGTAAAGTGATATCTTATATCAGTTAGGCCTCAACAGTAATTTTTCAATCATGCATATACATCCCTGGGATGTATATCATACTCGCATCACACTTAATGCCTTTATTACTTTCTCATCCCCTGGGGATGTACCATTCTTATTAGATTACTTGATCTTAATCACTTGCATCACACAGATGCTTTTATTCACATTCTTGGTGTTACACACATACCCATTTTCACAAAGCTTTTTATGGTTAAAACAACTTCAAATCTGATAGTTATATCACTACATACATGCTCTTGAAATTAAAGTACATGTTCAAGGTGTTCCTTACCTCAATTCTCTGAAGGTCCAAGCATCAAGGTCCCACGCGGCTCCTTGTGCTCGCTTTCACACGTACCACCTATGGTATATCATAACACATGTAATACATCACTAAAGATGTAATAAAGAAGGCCCTAGACCCTCCATGAATCTCAAAGTAAAACTATAAAGTTTAAGTAAAACAGCCAAATTCGATTAATCGATTCCCAAAATCGATTAATCGAAACCCAAATCGATTAATCGATTCTCAAAATTAATTAATCGAGATTCAAATTCGATTAATCGATCCCAAATCGATTAATCGAAGTCTCTAACATAATAAGGTCGATTCTCAAATCGAGTGGTCGAAAATCCGAAATCGATTAGTCGATCCCAAATCGATTAGTCGAAATCTAAAGTCGATTAATCGATTTCTCAACTCGATTAGTCGATTTACCCAGGTAATGTTTCTCCAGCCACTGGAGGTACCCAGTCGATTAATCGATTTTCAAATCGATTAATCGAATCCAAATTGATTAATCGAAATCCAATTCGATTAATCGAAATCGGGCTTACCTGACTTTTCAACTTCCAGACCAAAATCGATTAATCGAGTACCAATTTCGAATAATCGATTTGGTCCGATTCAGCCCCCTTTCTGGCTGATCTTCCAAAATTTCTTTCCCTTTCTTTTCCCTTCTTTTTCTAAGTCTTTAATCTATGAATTTATACATGCCAAACATAATTTCATTCATCCATTCTCTATGTATTGAAATTAAATCACACTTACCTTAATAAATCCTTCAAAGGGTTGATTTGTTGGATTTGATGGCTAGGGTTCCATCATTCCTCTTCAACGATCCCGAATTGCTTTGAATCCGTCAATGAATGCTCTAATTAGTCCTTTGATTTGCATTCACTCCTTCCTCAATAACTCTTCTTGCTTTCTCCCTCTCTCGCTCTTCATCAACCAAAAGAAAAGGATTCTAGGGTTATTAAACCCTTATATCCTCTCTCCTGCTTGTGTGTTAAACACATACACCAAAGATAGGTGTATGTGACCACTAACTCACACTATACACTACTCTTAAGTCGTATTGACCTCACATTAGTTCATCACTTTATGAGTGCATTATTTGACCATCACTTGGTCAACCCTATGACCAATCGGGTACGGATCTCGATGTCAAAGTTAAACGTTAAATTTTTTGAGATATTACAGATATGTATCAGTATCGGGTGATTTTTGATACATTGCTTGGTATTAATTAGGTGCCCAACACGCATTGAGGGTGCACAAGCCAAACCCCCATTGCCAAATTGATACGAGAACTTACTAAATGCAATAGGGCTGAGATTAAAATTTAAATTAATTCAAACAATTAAAAATGATAATTTCTTATAACAAATTCTCATGAAAATTTTTAGAAATCCAATTAGATGCTTTAATTTCAGCCCAAAATAACGTTAGTTTCATGTACGTTCCCTATCGCAGATCTAGAAGACTAGGATTCTTATAAATGACTAGATATTCGATAGTTTTAGGGCGTCGAATGAACTCGCAAGCGAGTTCTCTCGATATCAAATAAAATTAAAATGCTAATAATGATTTATGATGAACAAATAAGTTGATTTTGAATTTTATGAAATAAATAAAGTAACTAGGGTTACTCTACTTACGCAAATCGTAGATCTAAAGAAAATAGAGATGGAAGAAGAGTTGGCCTCGCACCAAACCGCTAGCGGAAATCGAAAAATCGCTCTCCGTTTTGAGAGAATCACACCCTCACAAAAATTTAGAACTCTCAATTTTGTATAAGCAAATTTTATTAACCAAAAATTAATAATAAAAATATTTACAAGTCTTTAAATAGGCTAACCACTACATAAAATTAGAAATCCTAGTGTAGCTCTAATCCCTACTCCAAATAAAAGAAATATCCTAATTCTTCTAAAACAATAAAATAAAGTTCTAAAATAATAAAGAAACTAATCATATTTCTAATAAAAGAAACAAATCATATTTTCTAAAATAAAATAATAAAAGAGACTAATCCTAATTCAATTAGGAGTCTTGAAATTCGTCACTTTCTGTGTAGCTCCCGAAAATTGATCATAACTTCTTCAATACTTGTCGGAATTGCATATTTTTTTGGCTCGTTGGAAAACTACTTCGATAAGCTTTCAAATATGACCAATTTCGCATCAATTTGACTTTTTTTTACACTTCAAAATAGGCTAAACATAAAAGTGACGGGATTGAAAGTTGAACACTCTAAGAAATTTTTAATTTTCTTTTTTCTGATCAAACGAGTCTTTAATATGACTTTTTTAAAAACCCATTCGTGAGTCCACTTTCTCTTTTGACATCTCCTCTTTATCCGACCATGATTCAAATAGGCGGATCTAAAATTCGCATCACAAACGTGCCAAATCTTTGGAGATACACAAAAATTTATTCCGTAAAATTTAAAATTTCTTTTTTAAATAATTTCAAAAGGATTAATCCGAGCGGAAGCATAGGATTACCCTTAATTATGAAAAGGAAAAAAAACAAAACTAATTTAGCACTCATGCCTATTTGTGCATCTCCCTTTGAAAAAGGTTGGCATGTCAGTCATCTATCAGTGCATTACTACAATATGCATGTATCGCAAAAAGAGACTTAAGTCTCCCCACTACCATCTATTTAAGGTTGAATTTTAGTCAGACGCTGGCCTTCACATTTTCCAAAGGTCATGAAATCTTTACATATTAGCCTTAACTAATTATAATTGGATCTACCAACAGAGTTCAACTTACTGAAAAAGTAGTAGCCTCCACTAACTTTGAGTGACTGATCAATCATAACATAAAGTGTGATGACCCATACCCGATACCCATATGTCATAATATTGTCCGATTTTAGGCTTAAGTGTCCGCCCTAATTTTGTTTTTGGCATGAGCTAAAGTCCCGGCCCAAAATGCGTCATAACAAGTAGCGTTCACAATCACATATAGCTCAGGGTCGAGACTTTTCCCTATCCGATGTGGGACTATTACATAGAGTCAATTAATAAAAGTCTAAATAAGATTCATAAGAGTATAAAATGGTAAGTTCACAATATGCAAGTGACCCATTGCAAATAAGTTTGCAAGAAAATAAGAAAGAAAAGACCCTAAATTAGATTTCAAAAATCTTGATTCAAATTACATTTGGTACTTCAACAATGAAGAGAAGATGGGTGTTACAAACTCACTCTCTAAATTTCCCCATGGAGCACAATTTCCTTTAAATTGGAAGCCCTTATTAACAATTGCAAAGGGAAGAATTTGAGAGCCACCCTCTTCAAATTTCAACTCAAACCCTAATATTCAATGAATGTGTCAAGCTCCCCACATGTAAAACATGTGACCCCAATGCAACATGTCTCTTCCCCATCACATCAACCACACTCAAATCCCTACAAACATCAACACTAAACTTAACAATCTCCTCCTGTTGGGCCATCAAATAAACCTTCTCAAAACCAAGCAAATGCTTTGAAGGGGAGTTGTGTATAGAGGGTGGTGAGGAGAAGAGGAAGATAGTGTGGCTCCCATGCATCTTCCCCACATTCTTAACTCTCAAATGGATATCGAAAGCGATGTTTCGACAGTTGCTTTGGAGAACACCAATGGACTTGCACGCTTTCGAACGACAAACGTGCCCCTCTTCGAGGGGGATCGAGACTAGTTTCGGCGCCTTCGCTAGGTGGTGGTTGAATTGGGAGTAGCTTAAACCGTCTCCGAATGAGTAAACAGTTTCGCCCGTATAGAACCTATAGGTTCGGCCCGGATAGCCGGTGGCTGGGTCCGGTCTCATGTTCATGTTGGTCATGGGGACATTGTCTGCGAACGATTGAGGGTACCATGTAACGGGTAATCTTCCACCTGAAAAATTGTAAAATTCAAAATTAAATAAATAAAATAAGAGGATTAAGCACATTTGACTTTTGTAATGACATTTAGGGGGGAGACCCGTTAATGATTCGGGTCTGGATTTTGGACCTATTCTTTACCCATTTTGAAATCGGGTGGGATCCTATTGTGACAGTGGGACCAATTTCAGGTCCCAGATAGGTACATAGGCATCTATTTTTATGTTATGAAACAAAGTAAAACTCTAGGGGGGCATTGCTTGGTGCAATGGTAATTGGGGTGCAAGTGTGAAAACGCGAGTTTGAATTGGGAGCAGTGATCAAAATTTCGGTTTCAATATCAGTTTCGGGCCTGGCCGAAACTGATAATTTATTTTTGGGGCTTGGCTGGAATTTCGGCCCCAAATTTTATTTAATTTTTAAAAAAAAAGTACTGCCTTCAAATTATCGGCCGATAATTTAAAGCTTGGTGCCTCGGCCGAAACTCAGCATTGGTATAATAGTTTCTTATAACTTACTTGGATTGTAATACCCAAAGATCACATCAGCCAATGCGGCTCCGCCGGCTTCACCGGGGAACCCAACCCACAAAATGCTCGAGATTCGATCATCACCCTTAGCGAACGAGATATCTATGGGTCCTCCAGTCATGATCACCAGTATCACCGGCCCCTTTGACGCCTTAGCGACCTCTGTTATAAGTAGTTGTTGTTGTCCCGGGAAATTAAGGTCAATCCGATCGCGACCCTCGGCCTCTATCGATTGATCGGTTCCTACTATCAAAACTGTGGCGTCTGCTTGGGATGCCGCTTTCTTGGCATCATCTAATTGGAGGCTCGACGTGCCACACCCAACATTGAGACAGCCGGGTCGATAGAGGGTCTTCGGAACCACGGCCGTTAAGCCTTGGAGCGGCGTCGTATACTTGCATGGGGTGCCTGAAAATGCATTAGCAAAAACTATTAACTATAATTATCCTAAGAAACTATATATAATCTAACTACATTCATTAAGGTTAAATATCTTTGTTTCAAGCTGTGGGAAAAAGACCAAATTACCCATGCAATGACCCAGGGGTACAAGGTCAAAATAGGTATTGTGCATCCAAATGGAAGAGCAATCAGTTATTAGTGATGTGCCCCCATCTCCATAGAGTTGGTATTAGGTGCCTGTTTAGAGCACCTCAACCTCCCTCAGTAAACCTTGGGAAATGTATATTATTATTATTATTATTATTATTATTATTATTATTATTTTAACTAATTGAACTGAATGGTATTATGGTAGGCTTGAGTGTCAAATTAGTGAAAGGTCAAAAATATACTTTCATTTATTTACTTGCTCATAAATAATTGTGCACTTTGAAAAGTTTGACAAATTAATTTAGGAGATTGATCCGAGTACCACGTGGTACTTGGGTCAGTGGCGGCTCTCTATTCCCAGCCCATTGCAAAATTATAGAAAACTTCTCCTCCGGTTGGATTATGCGGAAATCCAGGTTGATCTCGATTTTGGCCTTGATCGAAACCGAGACCGAAACTGAATTTTTTATCCTTGGCCATGTGACATGGAAGACCTTGTTTTGTGTCACATGGACTGAAGAGATATTCCATGGACACAAATTTTTATTTTTCAAATGATCAATATAATACTCCCTTGATCTATGTGGCATTGAAACCATATTTTGGGTGCAATGTGGAACCTTTTTTTAGTGCCGGGACTAAGGTGATGATTGTCCTTGGGCTGCCGAACCGATGTCCTTAAACTCATGTGATTTACCTTCGTAGTTTCCAATCATCGTTTTCGTGACATTAGCATTGGGTCCGATTACTGCCAAGGACTTGATGGAAGTAGGAGAGAACGGAAGCGATCCGTTGTTGTTCTTCATCAGCACTATGCCTTGTCTTGCAGCGTCGCGAGCCAGCTCCTGGTTCGCGTCGGTGCACACGTCCTTCGGACCAAGCTTCCCATAAGGTAGCTTTTTAGGGTCTCCGTCGAAGAAGCCTAACCGTATTAGAACCGCAAAATTGTTCGAAACAGCTTTGTCGATAGACGTCTCCTTCAGAAGCCCACCGTTCACTGCTCCGGCTGTGTATCGCCCGAGGAATGAACCACAGTTGAGATCCAATCCTAAAAAAATAATAATAATAATTAATTAGTAAATGAGACTGGCTCCTATGACAGCTGCACGTAAATTTGATGTGAAAAGAACATATCTATTTGGTCATTTTCAATATTTTATATGAAAGCTCATCTATTGTACCACACTCAATCCAAAAATCACGCGGGCATTGGAATCATCCAATTAGGCGCTTTGGTAGCTCTCTCTCTCTCTCTCTCTCTATCTCTTTCTTTAATGTTATACACGGGGTATCCCAATTTGGAATTGGACTAATACCTGTCGGAGATTTCACGAATTATGCACGCTCATCAATTAACAAAGCGGAGTAACCCAAGTCGTCAACCTTTGGGACATACCCTTGGTTTGTAAGGCGCTTTAATATAAATCAATAAAAAAAATTGCATAACTGTCCATATTAGAATGTATAGTTAATTGAACCAAATCAAATTCCCAAATGACCATGACTTTGATGACTTAAACTGCTTAAATAATGTGCCACAGTGCCTAAAATGGGTGCTACTCTTGGTCTCTCTAAAAATGCTTCTTATAGCTTTGATTACTAGGTAATCAAGTTTGAAATTTGGAAATAGGTATCAAGTATAATGGGCTGGGCTGGCCAGCATTTCAGCTCCGAACCGATCCCGCCGCCTTAAAGCTAGAACAGGCGACTTATATCATTTCTCTTGAAGACAGGGAAATGCTCAGATTGATTCATGAATATAAGAGATTACACAGTCAATCGAATTTTAGTGCATATATGACAGCTTTATTAGGGCTGTGAATGAGCCGGGTTCACCCGTAAATCTACCAGCCCAACACATTTGTTAAATTGGATCATTGAAGATAAGCTTAGCCTATCAGGTCGATTCGGGTCTTGAAGCACCCAAACCGAAGGTCGGGTCTGGTCAGGCTGACTAGGATGGAAACCGAAACTGACTCAATCCAACCCAATGACAATATATACGTATTATATATGAGATTTTAAACCGGACTGACCATTCTCAATTGGGATCAAGGGCCCAAAAGATCAGGCTAACTTGGATTTTGGCCCCACCATGCCCAAACCATTAAAGGCCCTAAGCATTATATATTGTTTCATGTTAAAATTTCTTAGTATCCATTGGGTGTTTAACTAAGTGAGCCCAATATAAGGCTCACCCAATGCCCTATATCACATTAGATCCTTCCCAATCTTTTAAAAATGGTCCCTTTTTTTTTTTTTTTTTTTTAAAGATGCCATTAGGCATAGACAGCGCAGATGTAGTGTCTGTGCAAACTTGTACGCATAGATGACCCACTTTTGGCGTAGCACATTGGGAGGAGACTCACACAAAAGGCAAGACCAGGCGTGGTGATTAGAACTCGTGACTTGTGCTTTCACAAGGGAAGAGGATACCAGTTGAGCTACTACTCAACCGGTATTTTAAAATGATATTAGGCGGTTGGGTTCATGCCATACAGAAATATTTCTTTACTAACCGTATGACTAATAGAAATCTACTAATCGATTGAGCGTTAGCTCAGTTGGTACCCTCTCCTTTGTGGGGATAAGGTTGTGAGTTCTACATTTCACGTTTGCTTTTTCCCTTTATATTAACATAGACAGACCCTATTTGCGTGTAGGTTGCACAAGCTCTACGGCATATGACATTATAAATTATTTTTTTTTAAATAGAACTCTACTACATGTATTTCCAATTAGGTCTGTCAATCGGTCAAGTTGACTTAATACATGACTATCATACCTGAGTTTTAATCAGGTCGGCACCATAAACTTGACCCGTCTGATCGGGTTGGGCATGAAGCATCAATCTTATGGATTCCAATGAATTTTGAGCTTGTAACGAGCAAATCGATATCTTAGACCGATACCGATTTTAATACCTTGTCCTTAATAAAAGTTTTTGAGTATTATGCAACTCACCTGCCAAGATAGCCTTGGCAGCCGCTTCCTCGGGAGTTTTGGTGTAGTGTTGGCTGTTGTAGAACACATCTACCGAATCACAATCCGAAACTATGTACCTGCAATTGCCATTAATTAGCTTAATTAAATTACATTAGCTTTAGGCTGACCCCAAATAGATGAACAAAGTGATGGCATTAAGGATGATGATGATGATGTTATAAAAACCTTTGTAGAGGCCATCGCGCACTACAAAAAAATAAGACTATTTGTGACAGTTTTTTTTAATAAAAAACTGCCGCTATTAGTCATGTCGCTATAAAAAACTGCCGCTAGTATTTTTGTAGCGGCAGTTTTCTCTAACATAGCGGCAGTTTTTTGTAGCGACAATACTAATAGCGGCAGTTTTTTATAATAAAAAACTGCTGCTAATAATCTTATTTTTTGTAGTGGCGCCATAAAATATAATTGGTCCCCCTCTATCTATCAAGTTATTTGTGTCGGGGTCAATCTCAAACCACCTCGGAAAATGTATGAATACTTTTCAGTACCACATTAGTAAAGGAAAAATTATAATGAACGGACGGAAAACAAGAGATTATTCATCGGATGCTTGTGTGGCGCGATATAAGTGGCTGCTCCAATGTGCATTGCTGGCCCCACTGCGCTTGCATCGTGCTACATCAGCAGTCCATTTCCGGCGCCATATAACATAGTCGTTAGTGAAAAGGTTACTTTTTACCTTTCACAGATTTCCATGCTCATAAGTGGCTGTGTAGATTCAAAAGCTTGACCATTTTGACAGGAGGAGAGCGCTTGGGTCAGTTACCTAATGCCAGCTCGTCTACCAATGGTGCTGCGTGGGGATTCTTGGTACAAAATATCAGTTCATCTACCAGTAGGTATACGTGCATAATAGTCATCATGGTACAAAATATTGGCTGATAAATGAAATTATGGGCCAATAATTTAAAGGCTACACTATTTTTTTTTTTTAATTGGGACCGAAATTCCGGCTAAGCCCCAAATTATCGACCGATATGTACCGGTTTCGGCCAAGCTCGAAACGAAAACCTGAAAATTTCAGCCAATATGTACATTGAAATTTCTGGCCGATAATATGAAGGCTGCACTATTTATTTATTTTTAAATAAAAATAAAAAATTGGGACTAAAATTCCAGCTAAGCCCTAATTTATCGGCCGAAATTTTAAAATTTCGGCTAGATTATCAGTTTCAGCCAAGCCCAAAACCGATATTCAAACCGAAATTTTGATCATTGATAGTCATCACCATCGAATCAGTCAACAACTTCTTGAATGGACTGCAGGGTAGAATCTAAAGAGGGATGCTATAGGCACACCAGTTTTATCATCCTGCACATCCAAAAGGAAATAAAAATGGTGTGCATCTAGTAAAACTTATTTAATTTAATCAAAAGGCACACCATGTAGGAAAAATTTATGTGCGCACCCAAAAGCTGATATGAACAAAAAAATTTCTGAGTGATGCATGTTTTGGATCTGTATCAGCAAGCTATTTTTTTCCTGAATTGGTGATTGGGTAGCAAATGTTGGTGTGCAACTAGAATGTTTTGTGAGAAGAAAAAAGTGATTGGCTGGTAGCAGCCCTCAAATTAAACGGATTGGATTGATTATTTTCATTTACGGTCTTGATGTGGTCATAAAATTTGCATTACTCTTAAATGTAATTTTAGGACCACCTTTTGGAATTTGTGTCACATAGAATCAAAAACTTGAGTGTCTGATGGCATGCCCGTAATCTCAAGATTCATTTGGTGGAAGATTGAAATGAAAATTGATCACCATTATCTGAGTCAATGCGGTCAACGATTTTCAATATAAGTGCCAACCAATACTATGGTAATCACAATCTTCATTTAAGCGGAGAGAGAGAAGGTGAGGGATGAGCCTCTTGTTCAATGAAAGGTGTCCAATGATGAGGCAAAGTAGAGGTGTCATGGTCAACCCTAGGGTATGTAATATAAATAAATGAATAATAAAAGAAGTGATCCCAAAAATCACATTTTATTAAAAGATTTGAATCATCTCATATATACAAGGTAAAAATGAGATTGTTTATATTTGTTAAAGAGTTTAGGGGATATGCATCAAGACACCAGGTCACGTGCCACATGGCACGATCAACCCAAAACAATGTCCAAGTTGGGTTGATCACTCATGTGGCATTCGAGTTTTAAAAAAATAATTTTTTTTTACATTTTTGCTCTTCATTTGAGGAGTCAAAATTAAGGGTGAGACCCCACAAACTTGGTGCATTGAATTTCAACACCGTTGATCACATTTTAACGATCAAGATACATAAGATCATGCTCTAATATTTTGGGTGGTACTTGATCGATTTGATCTAAGTTGTCGTGACACCCAATTTTTCTAATAGGTATCACATTGTCCGAGCTGGTCCGGGCCTTTTTTTCAATGATCGAAATTAAAGTGTACCAATCAGTTAGTTCGAATCCTTTAATGGATTTAATGTCTTATTAAGCCACATGTTAATGAGAGAGAGAGAGAGAGAGAGAGAGAGAGAGAGAGAGAGAGAGAGAGACCCATTGAGTTTCCAGTCTCCTCTAACGGTGCCAGATAGAAGGTCAGGGTCTGCACAGGTAGGGATACCATTGACTTGGTTGTAAGAGCACATCACACTCGCTACATTTCCATCAAGAACACAGCTCTTGAATGGTGGTTGGAATGTGTCATCCATATCTTGCTTAGTCACCTGTCAACACAACCAAAGTCAGCAATATTAATAATAATGAGCTGAGCCTCAACTCAATCTTGCCCTTCAGATAGAGATGTAAGTTTTGAACCGGAAACCGCAACTGACTTCAGATAGGGATGCAAGTTTTGAACCGGAAACCGCAACTGATCAAATAACCGGTCTGCCGACCTGGAAACCGACCCAAAACTGAAAAACAAAATTTATCCCAATCTGTGTTCGGTTTTCGGTTTTAGGTTGGCGAAATCGAAAACCAATTGGGTGAGTTTAGAAAACTGCAAAGAAAAAAGTTCTTCATTAGCAATAGCTAATGAATAAAAAAATAAAAAATAAAGAGCGCATAACTATCTTGTTTCAACTGCTCCACTAGCTCTCATACTACATGAAAGTCAAATAAAAAAATACTCAAAAAATTGAAAAAAAACCCGTGAAAAATATTAATAAAAATCGGAAAAAATATTTATTTTTTTAAATACAAAATCGGATGCAAACAAAACTGAACCGAACAAATTTGTTTTGTTTCTACTTTTCGGTTCAGGCTGAACCGAATCGCAAATCGAAATTTTCAATTATCCAAATCTATGTTGAATAAGGTTTAATCCCAACCACCTATGTCAATCGATTGATGCTGAAAATGTCAATCGATTGACTGATGGGCAGATGCAATCCGCAAGTTTTATTCTTTTGGCTATTTTTGGAAGTTTACCTTTAGCCAAGGTTTCCTAAGTTATTAGGAGACTATTATTGGAAGTGTTTTGAAAACTTGCAACTCTTAGGAGATTTGAGAGTTACGTATCCAAGAGGTGCTTAGAGCCTATTGTGAGAGAGTTTTCTTCCCTAAGGAAAGAGAGAGCTTGGTGAAAGTTTTATGGGAGAATACTTTTGAGAGAAAAAGTATTGAAGAATAGCTTGGGGATTGGAGATCCGATTAAAGCCGTTCTTGTGTCGGAATCGTGACTATATTCTGATAGATCTCTTCTCTATTATTTGAAGGACCGTGTCCTTGGTTTAATCACAGATTTGTGATTGAAGATTGTGCTCGATCTTGATTGGAAGAGTATGTGTATTTGTAAGAACATTCATAAAAATAGTGCATATACTCCCATGGACGTAGCCCTCGATTGGGTGAACCACGTAAATCTTTGTGTTGTGCGTGTGATTAATTTTTGCCTGAATCTTCTTATTTTTCTGCATTCATCGTGATAAGGAGTTCGTAGAGTGGGTAGAATTCCTAACAAGTGGTATCAAAGCCAAGTTTACGCTACAATAGCGATGAAGGTCTCGAATGCACGATTTGAGGTGAAGAAGTTTTCTGGGAAGAATAACTTCGCTTTGTGACAAGTCAAGGTCACAGATCTCCTTGTCCAACAAGGCATTGATGATGCCCTACTTGGAAAAGAGATGGGGAAGAAGGCAGAGATGTCCGATGAAGAGTGGAACTCTATTGATAAGAGGGCCGTAAGCACTATCCGATTGTGCTTGTCCGATGCAGTTCTTTACAACGTTCTTCACGAGAGGACGACCGTAGATCTGGGGAAGAAGATGGAATTTCTCTACATGACAAAGTCGTTGTCCAACCGACTCTTCATGAAGAAGCAACTCTACACCTTATGAAGGCTTGCACGATATTCAGACCATTTAAATTCTTTTAATAAAATAGTTAGTGAACTATTGAGCATTGAGGTGAAACTTGAAGAAGAAGATCTCCCACTTCTCTTGCTCACCTCATTGCCACCATCTTATGAGCACCTTGCTACCACATTAATTTATGGTAAAGATACTATTGCCGTCGAAGAAGTAACTGCTGCACTTCTTTACGACGAATTGAGAAAACAGCCCGAATCTAACTCCGAAGGGATTAGTCTCTTAAGCGAAAGGGGTCGAAACTATGATCGCAAAAGAGACAAATTCAGATGGGATAATAAATCAACGAGAGGAAACAGCAGGTCCAAATCTAGGGGTGACAGAAAAGATATTATCTGTTACTTCTGTAAGCAATCTGAACATATTCGCAAATATTGCAAACAGAGATTGAATAATAATAAGGGTGATGAAGGGACTTCGTAGCAGGCTAGTGCTGCTAAGTCAGATTCCGGTGAAGACCTATTGTGTGCATTGTTAAGCTCCAGTCAGTTTGATGATAGATGGATCCTAGATTCAGGGGCATCGTATCACATGTGTCCATACAGGGATTGGTTTGACCAGTATAAGGTAACCAATGGTGGGACGATTTTGATGGGGAATGACAGTGTATGTGAAGCAGTGGGTATCGGTTCGATCAGAATCAAGATGTTTGATGGTTGTGTTCGCACTCTTACTGAGGCTAGGCATATGTCTGATCTGAAGAAAAATCTGATCTCGTTGGGGGCATTGGATGAGATAGGATGTCGAGTCATTCTAGAATCCGGTAAACTAAAGGTTGTACGTGGTGCTATGACCTTGATGAAAGGTGAAAAGATGGGGAATCTATATACTTTAGTAGGCAACACAATCAGCGAAAGTGGTGTTGCAGCTACAAAAGATTTCAAGGACCTCTCAGATTTGTGGCACAAAGGCTTGGTCACATGAGTGAACATGGGCTGACAAAGCTCATAAAGAACAAGGCGATTTCTGAAATTCAAACTTGTAAACTGAATTTTTGTGAAGATTGTATCTTTGGGAAACAGAAGAAAGTCAGTTTCTCTACTGGAAAACACACTTCGAAAGGGCTGATTGATTACATGCATTCAGATGTATGGGGACCAGCTAAAGTCACTTCAATAAGTGGAGCCAACTATTTTGTGTCATTTATAGATGACTACTCCAGGAAAGTTTGGGTATATCCGATTAAAAATAAATCAGATGTGTTTCAGAAATTTAGGCAATGGCAGAGTATGGTTGAAAAGCAGACTGAAAGAAAGGTGAAGATTCTCAGATCAGATAATGGTGGAGAATACTTGTCATCAGAGTTCAAGGCTTACTGTAAAAATCAAGGGATTGTTAGGCACTTAACAGTTCCTGGAAATCCTCAGCAAAATGGTGTAGCAGAAAGGATGAACAGAACACTATTAGAAAAAGCGCGGTGTATGTTGAACCATTCCGGCTTGAGTCATGGGTTCTGGGCAGAGGTAGTGAACACGGCATGTTACTTGGTCAACTGGTTGCCTTCAGCGGCACTGAACTCGAAAACTGCAGATGAAGTTTGGTATGGAAGACACGGGAGCTACTCTCACTTGAGGGTGTTTGGATGTGCGGCTTATGCATTACTTCAGGGAAGTGAACGATCCAAGTTTGATCTAAAATCCAAAAAGTGTGTCTTGATTGGCTATGGTGAAGGAGTCAAGGGATATCGTTTGTGGGATACACAATCTCACAAAATAATGGTTGAAATAGATGTTACTTTCAACGAAGATGAGTTTCCGATGAAAAAGGTGGAAGACAAACCTCAACCATCTGGTGAACCTCAGATACAAGTTGATGTTGAAAGGCATGAGCAAGATGAGAAAGATAATGAAGATGACACAATTTCTCAAGACTTGCGGTCCAGTGCAGGTCTACCTTGAGAAGATCAGAGAGGATGAAGAAACGTCCTGAAAAGTTTAAGGGCATGATTCCGTTAACACTTGCACTTATGAAAGAGAATGCGGTGAACATGTTGATTAAACCGGTTATACAGAAGAAGTTTGGGCATTGCCTAAACTTGATTAATACTTGTCGAAGTTGTTGATGCCCGTTGGGGCGATGACGTGGTTGGGGATGAAACCTTGGTAGAGATTGTTGAATAAGGTTTAATCCCAACCACCTATGTCAATCGATTGACTGATGGGCGGATGCAATCCGCAAGTTTTATTCTTTTGGCTATTTTTGGAAGTTTACCTTTAGCCAAGGTTTCCTAAGTTATTAGGAGACTATTATTGGAAGTGTTTTGAAAACTTGCAACTCTTAGGAGATTTGAGAGTTACGTATCCAAGAGGTGCTTAGAGCCTATTGTGAGAGAGTTTTCTTCTCTAAGGAAAGAGAGAGCTTGGTGAAAGTTTTATGGGAGAATACTTTTGAGAGAAAAAGTATTGAAGAATAGCTTGGGGATTGGAGATCCGATTGAAGCCGTTCTTGTGTCGGAATCGTGACTATATTTCGGTAGATCTCTTCTCTATTATTTGAAGGACCGTGTCCTTGGTTTAACCACAGATTTGTGGTTGAAGATCGTGCTAGATCTTGATTGAGTTTGCACTAGAGGGAAGAGAGTGTGTATGCGCTGTAACATTCATAAAAATAGTGCATATACTCCCGTGGACATAGGCCTCGATTAGGTGAACCACGTAAATCTTTGTGTTGTACGTGTGATTAATTTTTGCCTGAATCTTCTTATTTTTTCGCATTCATCGCGATAGGGAGTTCGTAGAGTGAGTAGAATTCCTAACAATCTACACCTCTACTTTCAGATAATGAGTTCGTCTACAATGTGGACACAATGGGGAGATGGCTTATCAGCAGTGCACTGCATGGACTTTGAGATACAAACTTTAAAGCCTCATAACCTTGGGAAATACACTGATGACACATTATAATCCACCGAATGATAATCAAAGTATCAAAAGTGGTATTGGACACGGGTATCAGTCTTGGGAGGACCAATACGACTCGGCCAATACGTATCGGCTTATTTAAAAATAATAACAAAATAAAATAAAAAATCACAAAGTCTCTATCGAAACCGAGACGTATTGGCGGATACCCGATACATATCGGTCAATACGATCCCGTATCGGATAACCAATACGAGATATCGAGACATATCGGTTTGGCTGAAAACCGATACATATCGATATCGGCCGATTTTTGATACCTTGATGATAATAAACCATCACTACAAAAGGTTTCGGATAATACCTTGATGATACCTATTAGCGGCAGCCAAAAACTGCCGTTATTAACAAAAAACTGCCGCTATTAACAAAAAACTGCCGCTAATACCATTGCCGCTAATAGTCTTTAATAGTTTGTTGTTAATAGCGGCAGTTTTTTGCACTACGAAACTGCCGCTAATAATGTATTTTTTTGTAGTGATTAATTCTTAGATTATTATTTTATTCCTTACCAAATCTCATTAAAAAATAGAGTTATGTGCATTCGCATTATTAAAAGAGGCATGACCGAAATCGATAATTTCGACCGAAATTTCAATCGAAAACTGAAATTTTGGCCAAAATTTTGGGTCCTATACAAAAATGACTGAAACTTCAATCCAAATTATCGTTTCGGTGCGGATCGAAACCAATTATTTAGACCAAAATTTCGGTCATTTTGCTGAAATTTTGATACTTGATCCAAATGAATGCAATTAGAAACGAGCACGGGATGACTCTCTCTGGCCTATACATTGTTATATTTTGTGGACATCAAGATTTACACAGATATTGCTATACGCCTACATCTTATTTCACTAATTATACTCCTTTAACTAATGGAGTGTAATTTTATCGTATCATTTTTATTGAGCTGCACTAAGTGGACCTCTAATGTATTTGTTAAGGAAAACTATAAGAGGACAGATTTGATGAAGACAAAGTGCAGGTGGCCGATGTGATGGAATATGACTGATTGCATTGACCTGTATTAATTGAATTTTACTATCCACGCAACCAATTTTTCGGTGCGACACCAGCTGCTCGCATTTTGTTTTCATAAAATTTTTCCTCCTCTCAAAACTTTCCATTTGTTAATCATTTCATATGAATGGAATGTTGAGACCATATCTAAAGGTTTTAGGACTTGTCCCATTGAGCTCGGAGTTAGAGATTAGGCACATTTGGAAATAGGGTCAACGGGCTGGGTAGCGTTCAGCCTAGGGTTTTGATCGGCACAACTATTTTAGAACCTAAAAACTTTGGCGCCGCAACCTGGTTTGTAATCCGGCTAGGGCTATATTTTGAAGGACCGGGCTGGGCCCAAATCAGGCCAGGCTCGGTCTAAGCCCGGATTTTTCCCTTGATTAGATTGTTCTCGTTGAACGGTACCTGGTTTGTAATGGGGCTGGGCTTAACCCAAGGGATTTCGGGCTTGGGAGTTTTTTTAGGTCCAAACCTACCCAAATTGGGGTGGGCCCTAGCCGAGCTCGGCTAAACACGACCCGCGTACAGCCCTATTTGGAAAGTACTAGCACGCTGGCGGCCTCAACATTTATCCAATAAAAGGACCAAATCTCACACATGTGACGATCCGGATATAATGAAAATGATATATTTGAACAGATCGCTCGGGTGATGGCGCACACAGTATCAAAAAATTTCTGAAATGTGAGTTTTAGAAGGAAAAAAAGAAATCAAGAAGGCAACCATGAGTGAAGATAAGCTATAGAAGAAGAAGAAGTCATTGATTTATCTAGGTAATAACTCATTAATTATTTTTCTCGAAATTTAAGATTCAGATTATTATTTTATTTTTTTGCCCAAAATCTTACCCGAAATGGAGCAGATTTCGTTGGTAGGAAGATGAGATCTTGAGAGACGGTTGGAGTTCTCCTTTCTCTCTCCTCCCTCACTCCATGTCAGTTTCTCTCTCTTACCACTTTAATTTCTCTCGCTATGCCTTTACTGGTTTTCACTTTAAAACTCCGCCACATATCTCCTCTTTGAATGGTAAGAGATGAAGTAGAACCCAATATCGGATCCTACTTGGTAGGACCCAACCATCTCTTGAGGGTCTCTATAATTATGAGCAACCTTTTGAAAAGGAACTGGGCCCAAGACTATTTGAGTCCAAGTCGGTCGAACCCCAGTCTAACCGGTTGGTGGACCATAACATTAGAAATATTAAATAATTTCAAAATAAATAAGTCCAAAAAGACAACAAAAAAAAAAGAATTCGACCGATCCACCATCGGTCAAAATTGGCTAATCTGGTGGTCGGGGCATCTTGTCTGGCAACTCGTACATGGTTCCGACATAGAGACCGGTCCAATAATAGACCAGATTGTTCAGTTCTTACGGTGAATTTGTCTACAATCGCCAACTGAGTTGTTGACCTTGAGATAATTATGAGCTCACACTGATTCTAGTTAACTGTGCAATGATTGGACCTTGAAATAAATGTCCAAGAAGTTGGCTTATTGTCTGAGATGAGTCTGCAAACCTTGAGTTCATTGTTGACAAACTTTTCTTACAAAATTGGTGGAGTCCAGTGTGAGCCACATGTACATAAACCGCCACTTTTAAATCACGTAGTAGTTATCTTCGGTCAATTCAAGGAACCCAATTAACATTCTATGATTAGAATATGTCTCGGCCAAAGAATTAAGCCTACAAGAGTTTAAGAATCCATAGGTACACTTTAATCTCAACATTACGAGTGAAAAATATGCACAATTGCTCATATTAGAGTGTATAGATCGAACAATTCATATTTTCCAACAAGTTTAATCTATAATCTTAGAATAGTCCAATTGAACTACCATTTAATGAGTTGAATTGCTCAAAATATATGTCACTTGGCATAAATTTCAGGTGGTCAAGCCCCAATCTATTCTAAGGTGGTCATCTTGTCTCAGTTATCATATTTATAAATATGCCGTATATCATCATTTCATCAACCAATAATGTCTTTAATTTGTATGGAATCCCCAATCTTTTGAGTATCATGGGGCACCCTTAGGGCACCAAATGACTCGGCCCTGCCGAGCCAGAAGTGGCTTAGCTTTCAAAATGGCCCCAATTTTGAGGCTTGAGCGTTAGCCCAGTTAGCCAAACTTACCTTTAGGCAATGAGCCGACGTCCACGGATTTCCCTGCCCTTTAAAGTTGGGGCATCTCTCACCGTCCACTCATTGCATAGCCGCCGACAAGGCACAGCCCATTGTCTGCAATGAGCCGTTGTAGACAAATTCTCTAATCATCCGCCAGGGACATCAAGTTGGGCTATGGCCCACTTATTATCAAACGGATAGGCCTCTGATTCCCATTCAGGCCCCATCAGGCTTTATTGGCGTGTCGGTATCTTTTTCTATTAACTTATTAAAAATTCATTTTGTTTTTCTATCATAAGTTTGAAATTTAATTTGTTGTACTTCATATATAATTATAGGTGTGCACTTAAAGGTATAATAAAGTTTTTTCGTCCAGCTGGGCCCAGGCCTCACCAATTCCAGCTCAGTGGGCTATAAGTATGGGATATGACTCAAATAAAATATCAAAAGTGCCCTTATTACATTTTTTTTTTTTGAATATTATTACTTTATTTTAAAAATAAAAAAAGGAGATTACCTACCGGCAGATTTGACAGATTCAAATCCGATATATCAGATTCGTATCAGCTTAGGACACACTTGATATGCCAATATATATCGGACAAAAAATCCATAATCGCCACTCCCTCAGTAATCTTCTTAACAATTTTTGGATGATTAATTTAATTAAATTGAGATTATATACCTTGGCATTGAAGTGATACCGATCGACACCTTTCCAGTTGTCGACATCGTAGGCAGTATAATGTTTACAACAGGCCGCGACCTTGAGCCTGTTTGGATCGCCACCGTCGGTTTGTTGTAAACCTCTAACATAACCAGATCCGTATTTGCTAGAAAGCAAGGGATCTTCTCCAGCAGTCTCTTGGCCTCGTCCCCATCTGGGGTCTCGAAATATGTTAATATTTGGGCTCCAAAATGTTAGCCCTGCTAAGCCTACATTGTACATGGCTCTTGCTTCAGTAGACACCACCTGTATAGAATCACAAACATATATTATTGCTTTCTTACCTAAGGCCCAAATATTGGCCTAAGTTTAATTGGGTCCAAAATTGGACCAAATTGCATAAACGGGTTGGCCAATATTAATTGGGCCTGATAAGGAGCTATTTAATATTAATCGGGCTTGGCCCGACCCAGTGACATATTTAAGTGAAATCTGCCGTGTAATATATCAAAGTCATGTGTAATCAAACACAGGTTTGGTTGCCACATAGGCATGCATAAGGTCAGCTCTAGCTCAGCTCTACTTTATGCGAGCTGGCTTGGAACTTGATTCTATGCCCTTCGAGCCTAAAAAGTTTGAGCTCTAGCTCGACTCTATCGAGCTTGAGTTTGACCGAGCCGAGCTTCAAGCTAAATAAATTTTATTATAATTTTTTTCCTAATATTGTTTTAAACATTATCTTCTTCTTTTTTCAATAGATGAAAGCTTTAATGAAATTTATAAATAACAGTCCTAATATCTTTTAATCCCTTAGTCCTTTTGACTTTAACAAGTCGATAGGAGAAAAAGGTGTTTAAAATTTCAAAAGTAAGCAGGTGTTGAAATTTAATGTGCTAAATATTGATTAAGAGCATAAGTGTTGGTCGCATGTTTTGATTGATTGGTCAATTGTCATGCTAGTGGTTGTTCATTGAGACGAGTGAGAAAGAACTTTAACAGTTGCACATAGAAAGAGAGAGAAGAAAGCGCAAACTTCAATAGTGAATCATAAGGATTATATGTTAATTACATATCTATCCATTATAAGGGTAATGGTCAGGTCCTACTAAATAGAATCGGATTTCTAGTCTTATCCCATCTGCTGCCTTTGGAAATAAGAGAATCTTGATTACACGTCATACTATAAAAAGTGAAAATCAAGAAAGCCAAGATTCTTCTATTTTCAAGGGCAACAAATGCAGCAGGATTGGAAATCTGATTCTGCCTAGTAAGACTTGACCATTTCTCCCATTATAAAATAACCATTAGATGAATCTTATTATAAGAGAAAAAAAAATTAAAAAAACATTCAAAAATATATATAATATATTTTATCATAATAAAGTATTATATACTATTAATGAAACCGAGCCAAAGAGAGTCGAGCTTTATTGGCTCAACTCAGCTCTAGCTCTCGAGCCGAGTTTAAGGGAGCAAAAGCTCTCATTTTTAGGCCGAGATGTCGAGCTAGCTCAACTCTATTGCAACCCAAATACTAACCACCTGCATGTCCACGCCAAGCCACCATTCCTGCTCGAGAGAGCTGCTCAACCTCTCTCGACAACCAAAACAGGAGATCACAGTCCTCCACCCTGGTTGCTATAAATACGTTGTTGTGGACGAGCCACCGTTAGAAACTAACAACTGTCGATTGGTTGCTATCTACAACACTCAATACATGTTACATATAGCCAGTGGCACCCCGTCAACACTTATAATATGTAGTCAGTGGCAGCCCACCGTCACGTGCATACTTGGGTGCCTAAACTAATTTAGTCGGGGTTGCATTTTGCATTTTAAAACAAGAGTGGATCGAAGTGTACCTACCGTTTCAAGAGGTGCAAATACTGGTACCCTAAAACCAGTACCACACCAATTTCTTTTACCGCCATCTTGCTGAAGCAAAGTAAAAATCTATTGACCGCTTTGAATCAGCTAATAATCATCCTTCATCCCAATCTTTCTCATAATAGATCTTGAGATTATAGAGCTACCATCAACTTGTCAGATGCCACATGGCACACATCCCAAAACATAAACATGAATCATGTTTGATGGTACGTCATTATTACTTTGACTTTTTAGATGTGTGTCACGTGTAATTAACATCTGTCCGTTTAATGATAAGCTCATTATTTCAAAGATCTCGTGTGGAAGATTGGGATGAAAAAATATATTTATATTATCCCTTCAAAGTAGTTCCATTTTTTACTTTGACTAGCGTTAAATTTGTAAACATTCACATCTCAGAGACTGCCCAAAAAGTGTTTGTCAAAGGTCTTGATCAGCAGTCTTAGATTGGGGAATATCGTATGGGTCAAGATACAGCATCTTTGCTTGTACCATAAGGGTGACAAACCATCGAATCATTCCTCCAACAAGAAAGTGTGACACATCTTCGTAACTATGGAAGAGATGGGCACTGCTACATGCACCTTACAAATAGAGAGACTTTGCATTTTGGGGATTTTGTCATATGAAAACATCATTTAAGCCATCTGATTTGAAGGCCATGTGTAAAAGATCTTTAACACAAAAAATTGGCATGAAGTGTAATCTTTATCATATGATTTAATATAGTCAAAGGCCATTGTCCGATTCAACAATTGACTATATGGAATAATCAGATGATAAAGATCATGTTTCATGCCGATATTTTGTATAAAAGATCTTTAGATCATGAGTTTCAAATCAGACAATTACGATGGTGTTCTCGCAAGACAAACATCCCCTAAATACAAACTCTTTTTTTATTATATGGCTTTCAGTGGTGTGCGTGAAGAAAAAATAGGTGTGCTCATAGCAGGACCCATATTTTTTAGTCTAACAAAATATGCTTTCCACCGAGTTGGGTGCTGACTTGATGATAGAGTACCGATATTTGCAACCAAATATTCTACAGTCGAGCATTATTACACGTTAAAACTGTTCACTGTCTTAAATCAGAAGATGGAGATTATATATAGGCTTAATCTTCCACAAAACTGATCTATAGATCATTGTCACCTATCAGACGGTAGAGATTGATTCAACGTTGCACACATACCTAAAAGTGACGCAAGAACCCGCCCCTTCTCAAAGTATGCCCAAGGACACAATCATTTTTTGGGGAGTTTAGACGTGGAATCAATATTTGGCTGTCTAATAAGTGATCCCTGATCTAAAGATCATTTCTTTGGAAGATTGGGCCAAAAAAAGCCCTCCATCATCAGATTGACAGCGGCAGACAGTTTTAACCTGTGAAAACTTTGATTGTGATTACTGAATCTTCAGTTGCAAATATCAGTTTGGTACCTAATAACAACTCACCGACATTAGACCCACGTACACAAAAGTATAATGCATATTGAGAAAAGAACAACAATGTGGTTCAGAATTATATATTTTCTATTGCTAAAAAACTAATTGAGAGTTTCGAACTCAATCAGAACTAATGTACTAAAAGCCCAATCAGTTTACCGTCCGTAAATAAGTAATTTTTACCAGACTTTACCAATCACTCGACCCAATTACTCAAATTATATAAATAAATTTCCGATTCATGCAGAACAGAGATGATGGGAGACCAAAAAATCAGTAAAAATAGGAAAGCTAAAATGGGAAGTCTCTATCCATTCAAATGCCAGATGACAAAATCTATCATTGAATATAGTTAGTTGGGAATTTGAAATCTAGATAAAAATAATTTTTTATTTCTGGTTAAATATTTCCTATCTACAAACCCATCTCCTACATTAAATTCTAAATCAAATACATCCAAATCATGAGTTCACAACTCTTTTTCACAAACCCAATTGGGAATCCAAAAAATAAAATAAAATAATATGGTTCTATCACTCAATCACATCTCTAAGTTTAAAATTCTGAACCAATCACACATATTCAAATCAAACCCACTAATCAATGCTTACACAAAAATTAATAAGGATTAACAAAAAAAAAAAAGGATTCTATCAACACGAAAAAAAAAAAGCCAAGCATGAAAGAATTTTATAGTAGACATTTTCCCCTTTCTTCTCAAAACTTCTGCTCAGTACTCAAATTAACCCAGAAAAAAAAAACCAGAAAAAAAAAATAAACACAAAATTAATATTTTTTCCTTCAATCTGCACACCATTAGTAACTAAATCATCTCTGAAATTCAAATCTAAATAAAACCCATCAACCAAAGCACACCAAAAACACAACCAAATCACATAATTCTCAATCTTCCATATCAATTTTCAAAAAAATAAGAAAAAAATCATACCTTTCCAATTGCTTCAAACAAGGAAGAATTGAAAGAAGCTGCAGTTGTAATTACTTGTGGGAAACTAGTAGCACCTGGAACCACACTAGAAAAATGTGTACCAGGCCCCACATAAGAAACCCCATGTAGAGCCTCAGACCACCATTCATAACTTGGAATTCCAAGCCTATCTACACTCCCTGCCGTGTTCACCAAAAAGGTTATCTTCTCCATCAATGTGAGCCTCTTAACCAAATCACTCACTCTATCTCCAATCTCCATTGAAGTATTACAAAATCCATAACCACCCACAGCAGGATTCTTCCCTGTATCACATGCAAACACAGGAGACTGGCCTAAAACCCCTCTAAAACACACACAGCCCATGAAAAAAAGTAGAAAAACTAGTGCCATGGCTGCCATTAGAGAGGGTTCTATTGAGCTCCTGCAATGGGAGGAGGTTTTTACTATTTATAGCCTTTGAACATTTTTTTTTTTCATTTTTACTTTGCTTCAGCTCGTGAACGAGAGATGGAGGACGTTGCAGTAAGACCATTAAATGATCTTGATTTAGATAGATTCTGGGTTTCAGAAACTCGTGGGCACTTTTTCTGGGTCCTCTGAGTAATTTTGTCCATATAGACTATGGGTCTAGATGGCTTGTTAAATACAAATATTTTTATAGATATATGAAATTCTTGTGACCATAAATTATTCTATATACTTATATCTCACGATTTTCGAGGTTGATCGGCGGAAAGTTGGGATGTAAAAAAAACATGTATCATTTATTATGTATACGTTTCACGGGGGATATTTAGTCTGGATGTTTTGGAAGGTTCGATAAGGGCTCTCAAATGTATGAGAGTTGATAAGAGCGAAGGTTTTTTTTCTCGGTATTCGAGATATTGGCTGGTTTTCTGTTTTTAACTGTTGGTCATGTGAACATCGGACGGCTAAACGGCTTCGGCTCAGCCGAGCCAACATGAGCCGATAATAACCATGGTTTGGTAGTCATGCGTCAGCTGGCTGCGCTGGCTATTTTCTGTTTGCCTACCTTTTAAATCCACTCACCGAATCATTGATTGCATTGAATCAGACGATGAAGATCGGATATCCTCTCAATCTTTCATATGATGGATCTTCAGATCATGGATGTATCATCAGATGGTCAGTGTTTTATTTCACATGCACACATCTTCAAAAAGTGACCTTAACATCATGTATACGCTTAAAATTGATTTTAAGGTTACTTTTTTGGGCGTGTACCACATGAAATTAAAAACCAACCATCTAATAGTACACCCATGATCCATAGTGTGAAAGATTTTAATGATAAACAATGTCCATCATGTGATATAAAGCAGTCAATGTTTTTCAGCATAGGTGAACTCAAAGATTTGGTGGGTGGATTTAATGATACTGTTTGTGTATACTTGCGTGATGGATTAGGGCTGTCAACGGGTCGGGTCGGATATATATTCCGATTCGACCCAATTTTTTAACTAGGTCGGGTCGAGTATGAAATGTCTAACCTGGGTTGGGTCGACCAAGAGGTCCTAGGCATGCCATCAGATGGTCAATTTTTTTATCCTACGTGGTACAAATCCGTTAAAAGAGGCCCTACAATCACATGGCATACATCACACTCAAATGTTATTTTAGGGCCATTTTTTGGGATCTATGTCACGTGGAATAAAAATTGATCATTTTATGTCTCAATCATGGTCTCAAGATCTGTTGTGTGAAAGATGTGGGGGAAAAACAATCTCCATTATCTAAGGTATCAAAATCGGTACGGTCTCTGGTATCGGTTTGCTCGAGACTAATACGAATCGGCCGATACGTATCAATCGATACCCATACATATCGGCTTATTTTTGAAAAAAAAAACTCAACGTCTCACTCAAAACTGAGATGTGTCAGCCGATACGAGATACCGATACTTATCGGTTTGCCGAAAAACCGAAATGCATTGGTATTGGACAAGTTTTGATACTTTTCCATTATCTCATTTAACACGATCATTGATTTTAAACCGTAGGCGCCCTCAATAGCTCGGTAGGCACCAATCCAGGCACCCATATAAAATAAATTACTCTTAAAGAGAGCTAGTTTGTGCAATCGGAGATTTGATCTTTGCAATTGATGGTTCCACCCTTGACACCATTGATTGCCTTGAGTCACACGATGGAGATCCATTTTCGTTCATTCTTTGACACAATAGATCTTAAGATCATAGCTTACATATTAGACGGCAATATGTCCATTTCACATTGCACGCATTCACAATGTGACTATAATTATGGAATATCATGAGAAGAGTTTTTGGGTCACTTTTGGAGATTTGTTCCATATGAAATCAAAATTTGACGGTCTGATTGGTATTCCATAATCTAAAGATATATTGTAGGAAAGATGGGTGAAAAGGATCTCGATCATCTGATTCAATATAGTCAATGATATTAACGGTGGAGCCACCAATTCTGTAGACTGAATCCTCAGTTGCAAAAACCAATTACCCATTTCTAATTTGTCCCCTTGTAATTTGCATCAATTGATGCCCCATCTTATTCCAAATTGGATGGCTTTCAATCAATAATTTATCCCCAAAATGCCCCACTAAAATGTCACTTTATCTAAAATGGCTGCAAACAAATTGGCTATTAAGTAGTGAATGGCGACGAGTCAGAAGCTTAGGGTCTCCTCACCAATGTATTAAAAATCTGACGGATACCGATATGTCATAGCGATATGTATTGATTTTTTGGAAAATTGATATATATCGGCAATCAACTCAGATTTAGGTATTGGTATCGGATGATATATACGTATTGGACGATACGTATCTGATATCGGATGATACATACGTATTGGACGATACGTATCTGATATCGGCCAATAAGAAATCCATATCGGCCGATATCTCCCAACTTTTTATTTGTTTTTTAAAAGTTCATCAAGTCAACTCGGTATTAATCAATTCGCATCGAGCATCTTTAAACTAATACTCGATACCAATACCGGAGCTAATGGCATAAGCGTTTCGTAACTAAAGGTTAAAACAAAGAAAGCAAAAATTACAAAAATCCTATTACCGCCGCATAAACATCTCGTAACTGAAATCCCGTGGAAAGAGGGTTTTTATAAAGAGAGGTTCTCTAGAGTCTACCCTCTATAACATTACTAAAAATGGCATGAAAGATTAACGTGCTCTAAATCGTACGCTCAGTAGTGTATATTCTAGAGCATCTCAGTCGTTTTTGCCACTTTTAGTACTGTTTTTGAGGGAACGCGCTATAGAGCCTCGGTTTATAACAACCCTTTTTCAAGGAATTTTAAGGAATTGAAATTTCATTTATATCAATTAAGCAATAACTCAACTATTATATTCTTCCCTTTAGAAGCAAATGGTTTTGGGTTCTAAACCTCATACATGCTCCTCCCCTCCTAATCTAATATATGAAAAAATTCTATGTGTAAGTTTGTACAAGTACTACATATGAACTTTTTATGTCATATAATATCCTTAATAATAATAATAATAATAATAATAATAATAATAAATAAATAAATAAATTTAGAGAAAACTTTTCATTACTTTTCGAATGGAGTAACATTTCATTTAATCAATAACAACCGAAGAGTTTTGAATTGCAATTGAACCTAATCCAAACTTATTATCTTAAAAAAATTCTCCTTAATGCTTTTTTTTTAAAGTTTTTCTTTTCTTCTTTCTTTGAGTGGGTGCGGCCGATCAGCCAATGCACATTGAATATCTGCTCTTTTTTTTTTATTTTTTTTAATATAAGGTGAGATAAGAGTTGCAAAGCCGGTCCCTTATAATAGAATAATGAGAAAGATGATGTTGGTTAGAGTTTAGGTGTTAAGGTACAAAATAATAAATTAAGGTTATGATGATAAATGATGTCGTTGGTTAGAGTTTAGGATTTGGGTTCTACAATATATTTTATGGAGTTCAGCATTTAGGGATTTTAAGTTTATGAATTTTTATTTTTTTATTTTTGTTTTTTTTGTTTTTTATTTTTTATGGGAGAGGGGATTGTGTGTGCCTTCTATCATCTATTTGTATAGAGTTGGTACTAGAGACCCAACCGCGCCATCTAAAGGTGCAGATTTGGTTAACCGAATTGAAACCGGAATTTCAGTTTTGAGGCCAGTTTCTGTAAAATGGATCCCTAATTGGAACATTTCGGTCTCGGTTAATCGAACTTTTCACTCACCAAAACCAAAATCGAATCGAGACTGAAACCGAAATTTCAGTTTTTGGGTCGGTTTTTGCAAAACTGAACCCTATCCGAAACATTTCAATTTCGTGTAACAGAACTTTTCACCCACCTCACCCCCCTAAACCCTTAAGATATCGGTCGCTATCTTAAGATATCGACCGCTATCTTAGGATAGCAGCCGCTAACATATGATATCGGGTTACCGACATCTATAGCGTTAAGTCAAGTATGACCCTTTTAACCAACCAATTTTTATTTTATAAATATTATAAGTTGAAATGGATATTTTCCTTCTTTGCCATTTTGATTTCGTCCTTGCGGGAGATAATACTTACAACGGAGGACATTGAGGATTGTCATTGTCACGGAGAACATATCATTTGATGCGTTTAAAGAGAAAATATACAAGGTCAGTAGGACGCGACCGGAAGAACATTCTATTACACTAACATTTTTATTACGTATAGGAAATGAGCTGGTGTTTGCCGAATTGTCTGATTTCGATGATCTTACAAACTTATTCAGAGCATATCATATTGGTGATGGTGTGATAAATATTTATATCAAAAAATTATTAGTCACTGCCGTAGCAGAAATTTTACCATCTTTAGAAGCATTTCAATCGTTTCAGAAAACAAAGGAAGATAATCAAGAATGTGAGGAAAGCGTAAGATTAGTAAATGATGATGGTGTGAAACCAAAATATTTGATTGAAAATCAAGAAATACGATTTGAAGAGGAGAACGTCGCTGCACCGATGATAGTCAATGATAGAAATATAAATATAAGATTTCGCCCCCACCGTAGCCCTCTGGAGCAACCCTCTTCAGACATTCCAATGAGAGAAGGCGATGAAGATCAAGGATATTGCCATTAAATGAATCCGATGCACGATACATCTCAGCTCAACTTCGAATCGGTAAATAATATATTTGCCTGGAATCAGTGGGAAACATTTTTAGTAGGCCTTAGTCCATATCAATAACCTTCTGAACCAATAGCTTCGGAGCCAACGATAATCGAGCCTTCAACAGAACAGCCTCTCGTACCTCAAACATTCCTACCTCGGCCAACCTCAATCCAAACAATTGTACCTCAAGCAAACATACATCAACGAACTCAATCCCAATCACGTAATAATCATTCAGTCAATGACGGAGATAGTAATCTTGAAAATAATGAAACACCGCCATCATCTACTTCGCGTATTGATATTAATAGGGGAATTGATTAACCTCTGGTGGACGAAGACTATTAGCTTAATGACTCGGAAGGAGGGTATATGGATTCGGATGATGAGGAACTGTATGAAGGGGGATCAATTACTATTGGTCATGCGTTTAGAAATAAGAAATCCTTTCAAAAAGCTCTTAAAGAATTTATAATGGTAAATAATTTTCAAATTAAATCAATAAAAATCAGTCCTCTTCGAGTTACGGCGAGGTGTATTGAAGTAGGATGTATTTGGCGAATAAATGCATCAAAATTGGTAGGTGTGGACACGTTTGCTGTAAAAACTTTTTGCCTGAAACATACAAGTGGAAGGCCAGCTTTCGGAAGCGGACATCGCCAATATACAATATCATAGATAGCTTCATTCGTGAGAAATAACCTATTAAAGGGCTTTGACAAGACTCCTGCTTCAATAATTTTTTATATTAAAAAAAAATACGGTATAACAATATGTTACTGAAAAGTATAGAGAGGAAAAGAAATAGCGTTGAATGATATCCGAGGTAGCTGGAATGAACAATTTAAGATGTTACCGTCATATGCCACCGAATTACAGCGGGTCGATCCAGACATACAGATCGAATTATGTCTCAAGCCTGAAAATACATTTCAGATATTCTTCGTGGCATTCGGACCTTGTATTCGAAGCTTTCATAATACTTTATGAAGAATAATTGCGGTAGATAGAACGCATTTGCGGGGACTATATAAGGGAGTGTTGTTAATAGCTACGGGGATAGACGGAAATAGACATTTATTCCATATAGCGTTCGACGTTGTATCGAAAGAAAATAAAGATCATTGAACATGGTTCCTTGATCTATTAGGGAGACGTATAATCGAGAAATTTGAAGAGCAGTTTATATTGATATCAGACAGGCAGAAAGGTTTGGTGGAAGCCGTGGAATAAGTTTTTCCTAACGTCTTTCACAGCTACTGTATGCAACACCTAGCTCTAAATCTGTTTGATAAATATAAGAATACAATTTCTAGACCGCTTTTCTGGGTTGCTACTCATACATTTTCGAAAGTAAAATTTAAAAGAATTCTATAAAAAATAGAAGACAACGCCCCCCGAAATGTACAACATGAACTAAAGAAATTGGTGACCATTTCTGGGCGCGCGCTTATTTTTCAGGGAGATGTTATGATATGTTGACAACTAATATAGCTGAAAGTATTAATAGTGTGTTGAAAATAGCCAAAGATGAACCGATCGTGAGCATGTTAAAAATTATTTGCACAAAGATAGCCGAATTTTATCTTTGTCGTCAGGAGGAAGGAAATAAAATGACACATGTGTTAACACCGATGGCCCAAGAGCACATAACACGAAATTCAGGATGGGCCCGTTGAAAGAATGTTATACCATATAGTAATGATACATTTCAAGTTAAACGTGATGATTACACTCACAGCGTCGATCTAGATAAGCGAACATGTATATATAAAAGTTGGGCTATCCTTGGATTACTATGTTCAAATGCGATCGCCGTATTATCCCGTCGAAACAGAGAAAGAGAGATCCCCCAATTTTGTGAGCACTAGTTTACCAATAACTTATTTAGAAAAACTTATAAAGAACACTTTGTCCCGACCGTTGACCAACGCCAATGGACTTTGCTAGGAGACGACATTCAAGTTTTGCCTCCGCACAAAATACGTCAAGCCGGCCGTCCGAAGAAAAGGAGAATAAGATCTAAAAATAAAGTGCAACCACTACAATATAAAAATTATAACAAATACGGTCATAACCGTCGCTCGTGTAAATTTGTTAGAATTTGAAATTAACTTACATTACTTGTAAGAGAACTCTAAGTCAATACCTTTATTTCTACTCTTATATTATTACACCTTACTGAAAAAAAAAATGAATAAAAATAAAAAATCGATTAACCAAATGAATCGAAATCAAAATCGGATTAGTTAGAGTCCATTTGAGTCTTAAGTTAGCGAAAAATTAGCGCCCGCCCGCTGACTTAAGTTAGCGAAAATTAGCGCCCGCTAACCTAAGTCAGTGCCCGCTAACTAAAGTCAGCGAGCATTAACTTAGGTCAGTGTCCGCTAATATAAGTAAGCGTCTGCTAACTTAAGTCAGCGGCCGCTAACATAAGTCAATGGGCGCTAATTTATGTTAGCACCTGTTGACTTATATTAGCGAGTGCTAACTTAAGCCAGTGTCCGATAAGTTAAGTCAGCGTGCGCTAACTTAAGTTAGTAAGCATTGACTTATATTAGCGAGCGTTGACATATGTTAGTTTTCAAGTTAGTTTAATTTACTAAACAAAGGTTAACGTGGGGTGTGTGTTATTCAGAACAGTTAAAAAATAGACTTGAACTCAAAGTTATGCTATTTAAGGCTTATTTGATGCATATTTCATAATTTTATCAACACATAATCTAAATTGTAACAAAAATATTTACAAAAATATAAAAAAAATATCAAAAAATTATTACAAAAATACAAAAATCATTACAACAATATAAAAAATTTATTACAAAAAATTAACTCTTCCAAGCGTGCATATTAAATGTCCGATTTTGGGTCTAAATTGTTGTATTAGTTTTTCTTCGAAATCAATAGTTCGTCCTTGGGATAAGTATTTTATATACTTCAAAACATACACACCACAGTCCCAACCGTTTCTTCGGAGCGAGAGATTGACACTATTGAACGCCGATATCTTCCACTGTTGATCGAAAGCAGACATCAAATCGGCAGTGTAAAGAAGACGCAGAAGGTGATGCAATAGACATCCTTTATGCGCTTCAAACCTCCTTGAGCACTCTCGGTCTGTTGGGTCTATCAACTTAATTTTGTGATCAACTAATGAAATTATAGCCAACGCTCAGTGGCCATATTTTTGACTATGCATTAGAAGAAAAATCTGTACAGAAACAAAATCGGAATCTTAAATAACTAAAAATTTAAAAAGTCATTAACGTTAAATAAAGCGAAGTGTAGTATTAAAAAACGTATCGTTCCACAGTCGATCGCGTAAATTTCGCGTTTATCATTGGTAAGTAAGGGTTGAAGCGGTTTTGAATTGTGACGAACATGTCACTCGTCACAGTAGGCCTGTCACTTATCGAAGTCGTTAAGTATTGCTAGACCTTCATTATCGACATATTTTTTAAATTTTCTCTCGTCTGCCATAAACAAGATCTGAAAGAGGATAATGTAATAAGTAAATAAATTAAAAGAAATGAATTGAGAGTCATGAATAAAAAGACAAATAAATGAAAGAAACGAAATAATAAATAGTTGAAACCTTACCAGGGTGGACGCAGAAGCAAACCAACTTTTTTCTGCATTTACCGTAAACATTGAATCGTTGATAACTTCAAGGACTCTCGAGTACGCATCGATGACTTTATTTTCGAGCCACGAGCGTCCTTTGAAGATCTTTAAAATAGCAACTGTGAAGTCAACACTCATGATAGTATTGACGATCACATTATCTTTTTTCTCCTGTCAGTTCTAAAAACTGAGCATATATTTATACTCCATTGATTTTGGCTCATCCTCCTCCATAACCAATCTTGGTCTTTCTATAATGACTTTACTGGTCAGGGTCTTTCTCTTCTTTCGAGTACGCAAGTCATATCCCTTGGCTTTACTCTTTGCAGTTGATAGTTTCACTAAAATTTATTTTAGTAATGCCGGTTGTGACTCACGAGAAGGCTGGGTAAGAGGAGCACTCTCATCACCCACTTCCACCAAGGGTTGTTTTGCAAGAGGTTGAGGTGGTTCAGTAGTGGGTTGAGTGGCTGTTGGTTTAGCGACAAAAGTTTTGGGGGCAGTGGTTTGAGGAGTAGGTTAAGGAGCAGTGGGTTTTGGGCCAGTAGGTTTAGGGGCAATGGATTGATGAGTATGTTGAGGAGAAGTGGGTTTAGAGGTTGGTTGAGGAGCGGTGGATTGATGGGTAGGTTGAGGAGTAGTGGGTTTAGGGGTTGGTTGAGGAGCGGTGGGTGTTGGGCCACTAGGTTTAGGGGCAGTGGATTGATGAGTAGGTTGAGGAGCAGTGGGTTTAAGGGTTGGTTGAGGAGCGGCGGGCTTATGAGTTGGTTGAGGAGCAGTTGGTTTAGGGTCAAAAGATTTAGTGACTGTTGATTGAGTGGCAATGGTATGAAGGGCAGAAGTTTGAGGAGCAAAAGATTAAAAAGCTGTTGGATGAGTGACAGTAGGAACGAAGGTTTCGAATAGAACAAAGGAGAGAATATTATCCTGCATAATTGTAAAATACATTAAACAGTGTGATTATATTTTAAAAAAATAACATTCTTTGGGAATCAGGTTAGCGATCGCATTATCGGCCGATAATGTAAGTAATCGGCCGACAACTTACATTAGCGCCCGATAATGTAAGTCAGCGGTCGATAACTTACATTATCGGGCGCTAATATAAGTTGTCGGACAATAATGTAAGTTGTCGGCCGATTACTTATATTATCGCTCGCTCATGTAAGTTATCGGACGAAAACTTACATCATTATCGATCGGTAATGTAAGTTGTCGGTCGATAACTTACATGATCAGTTGACAAGCTAATTTTGTATTAATCTTTTAAAAAGTAAATTTGTTAAAATTTAAAAAGAATTGGTTTAATACCTTCGTCAAATAAGATCTGACTTCATCAAGGTCCTTCCGAATTGTGTCATTTTGTTCAGTTAAATTTAGAACCCGATCTTGTAGAGACTCTATTTCATCTTGTAATGACCCAACTTGCTCTTATAGGGCCTTCTTGTCTTTCCCTAGTTGTTCAATGGTCAGTGCTTGCCCTTTAAGCACTGTAAATATACGTCGAAAGTCACTTTTCATCTCTTTAACAGCCATACTTAGCGTTTCACATTCTTTTCTAAGCTCTGTTATTTCTTTGGTTAGGTGGGGTTGCCTAGCCGGCTGCTCTCTTGTTGGCTGGCACCTAAACTCCGGTTTGCCCCTTAGTTTCATATGTTGACATACAACATCCTCATACTCATCGTTTTCGTCGCTGTCATTGTTGTCATCCACATCGTCATCTCGGCTCTTCGATTCTTTTTTTAGAACGTGTCTCGTAACTTGGGACATCATCGTATTCATATATATTTTCTTGGGAGTGAGGCTCCTCGGTCTTTTTCTGCTCCCTTTCCATCTCTCTTTGTATAAAAAAGAGTCGAATCGATCGATACTGTAATTCGTACTTTACAGCATCAAGCTCTAAGATAATTTTAGACTTAAGAAATTTTTCTCAATATAAATTAGGATTACGACTGAATTTCGTGCCTTTCCATTTCAATAGTCTCGAAAATGGATCTTTCAGCTGAGTAAGAGCAGTGGCGACTCTAGGAAAATGCTTAAACGCTCAAATCTGTAGGGCAATAGTGCTTCTGTAGATGTTGTAATGCCCCTTTTCTAGACATTTTCACCATTTCGCTTTCAATATGCAGTCTACTAAATTTTGTAAACTTCAGGCCCCATGAAAACTTGTTGAACTCTTCAATGTTATTTACTAATTTCAAATACTGTGTGTCCACTTCCTGTTATGTGTCCGAAAGTAAAAAAGAACATAAGAGAAATAACAATGATAGTTTTAAAAATTCATCGTTAGATAGATCGGTACTGCCAACTATTTCTTCAATACGAGATCTTTTAGTCGGCTTCCCAAGAAAGAATTTGTATCGAATCGTTTCTTTCTCTTGCACGGCCACTTTCTCAGACTCAGGTTCCGTCAACATGTTCAGGTCTAAAATCAATACTATATCGGACTCTTGAAGCAGTACATTGGTATTCCTGACCTTGAAAACATTATTTTTAACTCAAAAGCTTAAAATAGCACCAACTAAGTCCCCAATGAATCATAATTTCTCATTAATCCTAAATAGATGACTGAGAATTGAACCATCTAAAATTTTCTTCCTCTCTTCGTTGCAGTGCAAATAAAATTTCCTAACACTAATTTCAAAATATTTTCGAAAGGGCTTTAGAGACAATCACTTAGTGGGAACTACAAAAAATATAAAAATAATTAATTAACAAAATAAGTGAGGTTGAAAATATTCCGCTAACTTACCGGTATATTATCGACCGACAACTTATATTATCAGCCGCTAAGTTATATTATCGTCCGCTAAGTTACATTAACAGTCGTTAAGTTACATTATCGAGCGACAACTTACATTATCAGACGCTAAGTTATATTATCGCCCGCTAACTTATATTATCGTCCGATAATGTAATTTAACGGCCGATAATGTAACTTAGCGTCCGATACTATAAGTTATCGGTCGATAATGTAACTTAGCGACCGATAATATAACGTAACGGCCGCTAATGCAACTTAACGGTTAATAATATAACTTAGCGGCTGCTAATATAAGTTATCGGTAAGTTAGCAGTAAGTTAGCGGGTTAGGTGAGAAACATAACGAATGACTTTATATGTTTTAAATGTAAAAAATGAAATTACCTGAAAATTTTCTGTGGCTTCTCCGCTCTGTCGCCGATATGCTGCCGCTCTCTCGATTTTTACAGAACAGTTAAAGTAAAGTGAAAAAGTAAAAAATAAAAAAGTAATATAAGTTACTTTTGCACCGACCTTAAGCATTAAAATATTAATTAAATTAGAAGGTCAGTGTAAATTTGAATAAAAGTGCTGATGTGGAACAGGCTTGGCTTGGAGCTGACCTGTTTTGCAAGGATTGAAACTATAGGACCGTTTATGCAAATATGCAAAATTATAGGGTCGAAAGTGCAAATTTTCCTAATTTTTATTTATATTTATTTTTTTTATAACTTGTAGCGTCAATGGTTCAAAATTTCGACCGATAATTCAAATTACCGGCCGAAATGTTTTGGTTGCGGTCCACGCCGAAACAAAACTTTAAACCGAAATTTCGGCCAAAAAAAGTATGAAGGGAAAATTTTGGTTCAAATTTTCGATTTCAGTTGTGCCCGAAATTGAAAACGAAACCACTATGTTAATACTTGGTTGGTTGATTTGCCGCAATGTTTTCTCATTTTACTAAGAACAAAAGCATTGAACCCTATGCTACTCATCAACATTATTTTTAAATTTTAATTTATATAGGATGTTAGGCTAATACTATCTATTATTTTTGTCCGCAACGCTATTCTTTCCTATCGTATCCAGGCTACATGTTGATTTCATAAAATGCTATAATAGTATGTCCAAATCTGTGCACTCTAATATATGCCATTAGTCATAACTTTTTAACGGCTAATATTATAGAACATTGATTGGACGGTATGTAAGTAACTGAGATATGTTTTAATCATGCGCATCAACTTTGACTGTATAGATTGATCGTAAATATCTATCAAATAACAAAATATTAAAATATTTTTTAATGGTGTAAGATCATATACTTATTTAAATAGTGTGAGATTATTTAATAGATTATAAAAAAGACAATTTGAAAATCCAAGATTTCAAACCATGTGCTTATCTTATGATTCTATCCGTCTAATTAAAGCACTTATTAGCACTAATGTGGTCCATTGCCCATATGGGGTTTAGCTGTCGATGAGTCCACATGAAAGTTATTAAATACTTCTTGATAGATAATGGAGTACCTTTAAATACACTCAGTGAATCTTTGATTTCATTCACGCTGAAACATATTAACTACATTAATTCTGATGTTCAAGATTATTTATCGTCCCAATCTTTCACACGATGAATCTTAAAGTCATGGACGTACTATCAGACGGTCAGTATTTTATTTCATGTGACACATATGTCAAAAAAGTGACCTTAACATCACATGCACACCAAAAATTATTTTTAAGGTCACTTTTCTAGGTGTATACCATATGAAATAAAAAATCGATCGTCTAATGACACGCCCATGATTTCAAGATCCATCTTGTGAAAGATTGGGACGATAGACAATCTCCATCATCTGATTCAATGGAGTCAATGTGTTTCTTTGTGGGTGAACTCAGCGATAGTTGGTGGATGGATTTAAAGGTACTCTAGATAATGTGGACCATCCAACAGGGTGGACTTAACCCTACTTACTTATGGCCCATGACATGGACATCTTGGAATGATTGATTAGCATATCTGTCACGTGCACTGCATAAGAATTCGTGCACCACACTTGGTGCACGGGCCAGTCCACCCAACACTAATTGAGCATCAGTTGTCACGACTATCATGATCCCTGAAACACGTGACGATCATTGACACTGACTAATGTAAGAAAACTGACAATCACGTTCCTGACAACTGTGGAAGACTCACTTAGATATAGACCCAGTATCAGCCATATAAGCCGAGCCGAACAGATTAGCCGATCTCCAAAACCGCGTGAGAAAGAAAACGAGAAAATGAGAACGTAAAAAAGTGAGTGAGCCAAGCCAGCGTGTAAGCGCTGCCCGTGATTAGGCGTCGGGTAGCTTAAGGTCATAAGAAAATGGAGGAAGGACCATCCCGTGTGGCCTGCCTTTTTGACTCCATGCTTTACAGCTCTTCCCGCCAAACATTATTCTCATTTATATTTATTTAATACTTAAAAAATTAAATTAAAAATTAAAATGTTTCACCACTAATATCCTAAATTTCTGTTACTACGATCTTTTAATCAGAGGATAGATATTTTTTTTTAGTCCCATGTTTCGTAACAACGGATCTTGAGATTATGGACGGACCATGAGAAAGTTTGATTTTGATTTCATTAGGCACACATCCCAAAAAGTGATCGAGAACAACATTTGATCAAACAGTCATAATCAATTCACTTTTGAGGATTTGTGTCATATGGAATTAAATCTGAACGTCTAATTGTGCGCCGTTAGTCTCAAGATACATTGTTTGGAAGCTTGGGATGAAAAACGATCTCCATCATCCGATTCACAGCATTCAATGGTTTTCAATATTGTTGGCCTTTGCTAGGCGCAAATACAGCTATCCAACTAAAAATCTCCTTGAACGAATTTAAAACAAGGCATTAAGTATCAGCCGATACCGATACATATCGGTATCCAACTCGGTATCGGTAACGGCCCATATGTATCCGGTATCGGCTGATACATATCGGTCCTCCAAGGATAGATACCCGATTCCGATTTTGTTGCCTTGCTTTAAAATACTACTAAAATTTTCTTTCAAATAGATGAATAAGGTTATTCTCTTTTGCATACACTGCATTCAGACCAGCATAAGATATTAATGGTCAACACCAAATATTTACCCTTAAAAAATATAAGCATGATGCGTACGTTGGTTTTAACGTAAAGGGGGGATATTACATGTAAAGCTTGTAATATCACTCCAACAGCTCTATTTTTGACACCAAAAGTCGTTTGTTTCACCGTAATTTCTCGTGGATTGTGCCATAAAAATTACCTGTAATTTTTTTGACTTATGAGAGTGATGGCTCGTAATATTGAAATATTACTTGTAAAAGTAAAAAGCAAACTCCAAAGACTCTATTTTTTACAAAAAGTGAACTTTACACTAAAATTTTATGGTGAAACAAACATATATTTTATATGAGAAAAAGTAAAATCTACATGTAATCGAGTCAACATTATTTTACATGTAAAGTGATTTTTACAGGGAGCCAATTACAATGAACCAAATGTATCCTGAATCTCCATCCACCAGCTTTATAAGCATAGCTGATCTGGCCTGCCAATCATGCATCTACCTCAATGGAATCAATGATCATCATGCACCATCCATCCTAAAAGAATTGTGCCACGTGAAATAAACATCTGACAGTCTGATAGGCGATCCATGATCTAAATATCAGTTTTGTGGAAGATTGGACCGAAAAACGATCTCTATCGTCTGATTCAAGGCAGTCAACATTTTAACATATGAAATGGTTGTGATTATCGGTTGCAAATACTAATATCCTTTTTACTGTTAATCTTAAAATTTAATAATATTATATCTCTAATGAATGAAATAGAATATTAATAAATTAAATGTTCTTTGGGCCCACAAAAAGCCATAAACAAGTGGAAAATGATGGTCGTCTTTTCTCTTCCCTAAAAAACAAGTTTCTTTTCTAAGTTTCAATCAAGTACCAAGTGGTTATCATATATATGGGCAGGGTGATGTGGATATGTTTGTCTTATACACTGATTCATCTATATATCATAGATGGTATGTGGGCCAAATTGGCTTCAGATTAGGTAGAATTCAATCCAAAGAGCTGAAAACAATTCCTGATTGAATGGTGATTGGAGGGATTGGTCCCTGATTTGGCAGTTTACGACTGGTCGATGACATGTATATTCGGTGACATGCCATGTCAATTTGATCACAGCTAAGGAATGGGACAAGTGGACGGCAATCGAACCGAAAAGTGCGGCTAGTTGGCCACGGCTGTCGTGCCTTAACGCACCGGGTGGCTCCTAGTGAACTTGGTCAATTTGCAAGTAGCAGCTTTCAAACATGCAGAATTGGTGGCCGCATCGGACCACTTTCTGTACTAATATTGTATTTAGTTTCTTAATTTATATATATATATATATATATATATATATATATATATATATATATGAAAATTGTCCGTTCTTCGAGGTTTTAGGTGGAGGTTCATGTGACATCTAAAATATTGTTTCAATGTCACATGGACCTCCAGTGCATTGCTTATATCATTTTTAGAAAAAAATAATTTTGAAAATTTATTTCCATCATGTAGTTTTTGAGTCATGAAATATAGATTATTTGAAATAATCAAACATTGATTTATGCTTTAAAAAAAAATAATTAAAATTTTTTTTTTTTTATTTTAATATTGATCTAAATCATCCGCCCATACTCCATGTGACAACCAAAAAATATTTTAAGTGCCATATGTACCTCGACATAAATCTTGAAAGAGAGTAACCGTCCTCCCATGAAGGACGGTACGGCTCCCCGATATATATATATATATATATATATATATATATATATATATATATATATATTAGGGAGAGGGATGGCTGTAAATTCTTAATAAAGTTAATTAAGTCTATAGAGACAAAATTATGCCTCCGTTAGGCTACGACACATAAGACGGTTAGGAGTCACCATTATAATACGTACGTCACCGCAGAACAAAATCGGATGAAAACAACTGGATGATCTCAATCTGTCTGGCATGTGATCTCGGCGCCTGCACAGGATTCAAACGCTAGGTGACTGATGCAGGGAATCTTTAATTATATATATATATAGATGGGTGGTTGTAAATAATGAAGATAATTAAATTTATAGGGACAAAATTATGCTCTCTGCCAGATATAAGACTCATAAGATGGCGATGTTATGAGTCACCATTATAATTCGATGGGCGTACGTCACCACAGAATCAAATCTCTAGTGTAGAATCATACGAGCAAAACAAGTGGATGATCTAAATCTAAAATCAAGAATAAGAACAGCGAGTATCTCTAGAAGATTTTTGGGCCCACTTACCATAATCTGGGCATGATTTTGCCTTCGATCATACGGCAGAGATGAGATCATTTTAACCACCCAATCAATCTCTTGGTATCGGAAGATCAATATACTTAAATACAAATTTTAAGTGATAAGGACCTTGAAATTAGTGAATTTGAGGCAGAGAGCCTAAAGTTTCACTATTTATATACAATGGTCTATAGAAGTTGATGGATGGTTATGATTGTTTATCCATTGCAATTGATGGTGGCCGATTGTCTCACATACTAACGGTGTGGCCGGCCCTGAGATTTTGGGGGACCTAAACCAAATTAGTATATGGGAACTAAAATGGGCCCTATTAAAATAAAATAAAAATAAAAAAATTACGACACAGGTTTAAAGAACTAACTGAAAAGGAGGGCCCATTTTGGGCCCAAAATTAAGGGGGCCAAGGCAGCCACCTTGCTTGCCTGATGGGTCTTGAGTCATATAGTAAATTGGAGGGTCGGGTATTTTGAGTGGATAGATTGAAGGTTTTCTATATAAGAATAATTGCATCATTTGCCACATATCCTCCATAGGTTGAGTATTCATCCAAACGTTGGCATGTTTTACTAGGGGAATCACCCATCTAATGGGTCTTGAATCTGATGGGTGAATGAAAGGCCTTTTAGAAGAGTACCTTTAAATCCACCCACCGAATCTTTGAGTTCACCCATGCTAAAACACGTTGATTAAATTGAATCTAATGATACAGATCATTTATCCTCCCAATATTTCACACGATGGATCTTGAGATTATCAGCGTACCATGAGACGATCAGTGTTTTATTTCACGTGGCACACATCTCAGAAAAGTAACCTTAACATTACGTGTAGGCTTAAAATTGATTTTAAGGTCACTTTTATGGGTGTGTACCACATGAAATAAAAATCAACCGTCTGATTGTACACCTATGATCTAAAGATCGATCTCATGAAAGATTGGGACGATAAACAATCTCCAATGTCTGATTCAAGGCAATCGATGTGTTTCAGTATGGGTGAACTCAAAAATTTTGTGGGTGGATTCACAGGTACTCCTTTTAGAAGTGATAAACTATATTGGCATGAGTTGTAAATAAAGGTGAATGAAGGGCCTTTTAGAATGGTTGTAAGGTGGGGGGAGGGGCAAGGGTGGCGTAAGGATGATTCTTGAATCCAAGCTCTATGATGATTCTTGAATCCAAGCTCTATGATTTGGTTACATTTACAGGTTATGAGAACTAAGTTAAGAAACAAATTACTTTTGCGGATGTATGTCGCATGGTATGTGGAATCAATACTTGACATTTGATAGGTGGGCCATAATCTCAAGATCTATTATATAAAATATTGGGGGAAAATATAATTTCCATCATTTGGTTCAAAGTAGTCAAGAGTCTTAACAATGGAAACCCTAAGCTGAGTACGAAAAATCTTCGGCTGCAAATACAGTTACCCTAAAGTAGCTTTGTTTCCATGTATGAAATTAGGTTTCTTGGTAGCTTGGCATCAACAACCCTTCTTCTATCCTTACAATATTTAGGAGAGGTTAAGAACTTTAGACTTCTTCCTTAGGCCTTTTTCAGGTGTTTCCTGATTTTTCTCATAAAAGTTCAGATTTTTGAACACTCAGATTCCTGCAGATTCTTAGCAGACTCAGATTTTTGACTTTTCCCATATGCGTTCTTTAGTTATTCAGATTCCTGACTTTTCTTATGAAAGCTTAAAATCTTTTATTTTTAAGTTTCTCTCAGAAAATGCTCAAATTATATTCAATGAGTAGTTATGTAGCAACCCGAGATCTCACAACCTCTTAATTGTAAGATCTTAGACCATACCTTCGTATCAAGAATCATAGAAACATAATAAGGCGATAAAAGCACCTTAAACAACGGAAGATAAAATTTTTTTTAAATATTAATTAATCTAAATAAAACCCATGATAATTTTCTTATTCCAATAACAAGTCCAACATAATTAAAGCTTAAACAGTTTATATAAAATACTAACTGATCAATGTCTCATTTATTTAAAATTACCACTAACTAGAAAGGAAAATAGTTAATTAGGCCATGAAGCCATCAACGTCATTCAGTCCAGTTTCTTGAGCACCACGTGTCGTCTCATCTCCATAGACCCATACATTGTCATTGGCAACACCTGTCTCATCTGGTCACTCACATAAACAAGGGGTGTAAGTTTACACTTGTATAGACCAGGCATGCAATCCATTGAAGCATAAAATATCAATCCTAGCCATATAACATTTCGATATATTTTATGTATATGTGCATGTGGCATGTATAATCTCACTAAGCCGAAATAAACTGAACGTAAACATATATATTAATATTACATGTATGCATCATATCTTTTAATTGCATCTTTCTTGTCATTTAATGCACGTTAGACTCCGTCCCGCTCAAGACGTTGGGTTTTAATCATGCTTATCATTTGTTAGTTAGACTCCGTCATGCTCGAGACGTTGGGTCTAATGAATTATGTTATTTATTGCATGTCAAACTCCGTTCCACTCAAGACGTTGGGCTGAATCATGCTCATCATACTCTTGTTCAGTTAGACTCCATCTTACATAAGATGTTGGGTCTAATACCTTCTTAGACTCCATCGGGTACAAGATGTTCGGTCTAATGCTCATTAATCATGGCTTGACATTTCATCGTATTTTACGTATCTTGATTGTGAATTATATAGATCATCATGGGACATATAAAGTGCATGAGAGTGATATCATATTACATATGCATTTAAGTTCATTTAATCATGGTACGTAAATATTAAAGTGTACACAATCATGGTGCATAAATATTACAGTGCATATCATATGATCATGGTGCGTAAAACAGCCCAAGAATTCTGAAAATAATATCAAAATACTGCAACTTTGGGTCATCGGGAACTTAGTGCTACTTGAAGCTCAATTTGGACCTTCAAGACGTCAGATTCAGAAACTAGCTAAAACATAAAAGTTGTAGAGCTCGTCGTCAGCTTTCCAACGCCGTAAGAATCGCCTCAATCTGAGTTCTAGACAGAAAGTTAAGGCCAAAATATTGAGGCAGTATCTGATGCAAAGTTTGGCGGGAATTCACGGAAATTACTTTTAGGTGTCAATCGATTGATTTCAATCCGTGAGCACGCCTCAAAATACATCAAATCACATGGTGGAATTTAATCGGACTTCTTTTTAACCCAACATCATTAACATTAAAAATCAATTAATCATAGCATGCATTTATTTAATTATTCCATCATTATCTATGAAATAAAATCACTAATTTATATAAAAATCTATTAATAAAAAAAATAATATTTTAAGATCAATGGAAAGCATGATTTCTCCATACCTAGATCGATCGTACCACCACGATTAGATTCAGATCCCAACAATGATGATGATTTTAGAAGAAGGTGAAGGCCGCTTCACTTCCAACAGAACGGCTTTATTCTTAAGAAGGACTCTAAATGAGCTTATAATTTAGGGTTCTCCGTAAGACACTTATTTATCACACTTTGGAGATTATCCGGTGTTAAGCCAACATAATAAGGAAGAGTGTATAGGCTTTTATCTCAAAGTCTAAAATAGAGGTTTAAAGCACACATAACAAGGTTTGATCCTTAGACCTCTTATCTAGAATTTAAAGCCTTTAACCAATAGGCCACCACATAACTTATGTTCATTAATGACGAAAATAAATATAAAAGCTTGAAAAATCAAAATATGCATTTTTAGATAAAACGTTTTGAAAACTCAAGGTATGCGGGGAATACGGTATTAAACACATACACATATTTTAGGTGTATCAAAGGTATAAAATTCAGATCATGATATTCTCCCCTACTTATAAAAATTTCATCCTCGAAATTGAGTCATACCTTACTAGAAGAGATGGGGGTAGTCCCTCCTGATAACATCCTCGCACTCCCAAGTGGCTTCCTCGCGAGAGTGGTGCTGCCAAATCACAAGGACCAGCGGTATAACTTTATTCCTCAGGGTCTGTTCTTTCCGATCAACAATCTGAACAGGCACCTCCACCACGGACATATCCTTATAAACCTCCAAGGGTTCCCAATTGATATCGTGAGTAGGGTCTGCCACGTATTTCTTTAACATGGATATGTGAAAAACGTTGTGCACATCAGCAAACTTTGGTGGTAGCTTGACTCGATATGTTGTCTCCGATTCTCTTTAAAATTTTGAACGGTCCCACAAATCTCGGATTAAGTTTTTCTTTCCGTCTGAATCTCATCACTCCTTTCATAGGAGAGCTTTTTACAAAGACTTGATCCCCTTCAATCAGATCCCAATTCCTATGCTTCAAATCAGCGTAACTCTTCTGTCTGCTCTGCGTGGTCCGCATTCATTCTCGGATCAATTGAACTTGTTTGGACGTGTCTTCAACAATTTGAGGTCCCAACAAACTTCTCACGCCGACCTCATCCCAACACAGAGGAGTTCTGCAACTTCTCCCATATAAGGCTTCATACGGGGCCATCTGTATAGTGGACTAGTAACTATTATTATACGCGAACTCCGTAAGAGATAGATGCTCGTCCCAATTGCCTCCAAAGTCCAGCACACAAGCACGAAGCATGTCCTCTAACACTTGATTCAATCTTTCGGTCTGCCCATCCGTTTGAGGATGAAAAGCGGAGCTAAATTTCAACTTAGACCCCATCATATCTTGAAATTTTTGTCAAAATCTTGACGTGAAACGAGGGTCTCTATCAGATACGATATTAGCAGGCACACAATGCAATCTGACAATCTCACGAATATAAATATCCGCCAATTGGGAGGCTGAATAGGTCATGCGGTGCGGAATAAAATGAGCCGATTTAGTCAGTCTATCGACCACAACCCAAATAGCGTCAGGGTTATCGACAAACCGGTGATGAAATCCATGCCGATACTCTCTCATTTCCAACCCGGAATCGGTAGTGGCTGAAGTAACCCAGGTGGTTTCTGATGTTCAGCTTTAACTTGCTGGCATGTGAGACACCTTGCCACGTAGTTAGCGGTCTCTCTCTTCATATCATTCCACCAATAATTTTTTTTCAATCCCTTGTACATCTTATTGTTCCCGGGGTGAATAGAGAACTTAGACTTATGGGCTTCGTCTAAAATCTCCCGTTTCAATTCTATATTATCAGGTACACAGTAGCGTCCCTGGAACAGCATCATCCCATCATCCCTGACAGTAATCTCAGACTTTCCACCGTCCTTCAATTTCAAGAGGATAAGATCTTCAAGCTGTAATCCCCTGATTCGATCAAGTAATGAAGAGGTGATAACAATGTGCGAAAGCAATACTCTTGGTCGAATTACCTGTTATGGAACAAATTTGCTGAGGGCATCGCCAATAACATTAGCCTTTCCCGGATGATACTTGATCTCACAATCATAATCGATCAAGAATTCCAACCATCTTCTCTGCCTCATATTCAAGTCTTTCTACGTAAAAAGGTATTTAAGACTTTGATGATCCGTGGAGATGATGAATTTCTCTCCATATAGGTAGTGTCTCCAGATCTTCAGCGCGAATATGATAGCGGCCTGTTCTAGATCGTGCGTAGGGTAATTCTTTTCATGCTCCTTTAGCTGCATGGATCCGTAAGCTACAACTCTCTCATTCTGCATCAGGACACCACCTAGTCCTTTATACGACGCATCAGTATTAACGGTAAAGCCACCACTGCCAGAAGGTATTACTAGAATGGGAGCAGTAGTCAATCTTTTCTTCAGCTCGAGAAAGCTCTTCTCGCACTCATCGGTCCAAATGAATTTCACATTTTTCTTGGTCAGCCTGGTAAGAGGTCCTGAGATCTTTGAGAAACCTTCCACGAACCTTCTATAGTAACCAGCTAAGCCAAGGAAACTTCGTACTTCAGTAACACTTTTGGGACTTGCCCAATTTACAATGGCTTCAATTTTTGCAAGATCAACAGTAATCTCTGCCTCAGAAATCCTGTGGCGCAAAAATGTCACTTCACGCATCCAGAATTCGCATTTACTCGTCTTAGCATACAACTGGTGGTCCAATAGGGTTTGTGAGATGATCCTTAAGTGTTCGTCATGCTCTTCTTCGGACTTGGAGTAGATCAGGATGTCATCAACGAAAACCACCACAAACTAATCCAAGTAGGGCCTGAAAATACGGTTCATCAAGTCCATAAAGATTGCAGGAGCATTAGTCAATCCGAAAGGCATTACAAAAAATTCAAACTGCCCATACCTCGTATTGAATGTCATCTTAGCTATATCTGACTCTCTCACTCTCAACTGGTGATATCCAGATCTCAGATCGACCTTAGAGAAATATCATGCGCCTTACAGTTGATCAAATAGAACATCGATCCGTGGCAATGGATACTTATTCTTAATCGTCGCTTGGTTCAACTGTCGGTAATCAATGCATAGCCTCTGAGAACCGTCCTTCTTAACAAATAAAACAGGAGCACCCCAGGGTGACTGACTTCTTCTAATGAAGCCCTTATCTTGTAGTTCCTGTAATTGTTTCTTAAATTCTTATAGTTCTACAGGTGCCATCTTGTAAGGAGTCTTGGCTATCGGTGCAGTGCCAGGTACAAGCTCAATCTGAAATTCGACTTCCCTACTCGGCGACAAACCCGTCACCTCATCAGGAAAAACTCCAGCAAATTCATTTACAATAGGAATCGATGATATATCTCCCCGCTTTTCCTCGACTTCTAATAAAGCAAAGAGTTTCGGAATGGCACCCTTTCGTGCGCCCTTGAATTTAAAAGTCGGTCCATCCAAAGGGGTAAAAATCACGGTCTTGGCGAAACAATCAAGGGTCGCATGAGATTCAGCGAGCCAATCCATCCCTAGGATCACATCGAAATCTTCAAAGTCTAATTCAATTATATCGACAACCAATGCATGGGTTCCAATCTGGACAGAACATCGAGGATAGACTCTGTCAGCAAGCACACTTTTTTCCAAAGGAGTTGCTACGGTCAAAGGAATGCTCATAGGAGATGAATCCTTATCAAGACGCTTAGCGAAGTTTAAGGAGACGAATGAATGGGAAGCACCAGAATCCAAAAGCACATGAGCAAAAAGGCCATCGATCAACATCGAACCTGGGCACCCAAGACATGCTACGACTTAAATTATTCAACGTAAGGGTATCATTCAATTTAAAAGCTTAATGTCTACTAGATCTTCGTTAGTTCTTAATAAATTCATTTAATTTATTTTTGAAAATATTTTCGAAAAGTAGTCATTCTACGCAAATTAATATTTATGACGTTACTACGTAAACATGTATAAAAGAACTTAATCATGAATTTTAAATAAATAAACATACCCTGGATGATATCGTCTGAAGCTCTAGCGTCAGCATCAGATAGGGTATACACGCGGCCATTAGCCGTAATCGTCGCAGGAGGCATAGCCCTCGATCCAGATGACTTCTTAGGCATCTTGCACTCAGCTACTTTATGCCCAAGTTGTCCACAGTTGAAACAAGCACCCGTTCCCCTAAGACAGGTGCCGTAATGATTCTTGCCGCAAGTGGTACAGGTCGGAGTAGTCTTTGCAGTCGACACCACTGTAGAATTAGTCTTGCTCTGCTGCGAGAAGGCTGGTCTTGAGTAAGGAGTGCCCCTACTCTCCGATCTCATGTTGGATTTAGAAAATACACGATATCGGTGGCCATATTGAAAGTTTCTAATCGAGCTCTGACCCACATTACTAGTCGGTGAAGGCACCTTTAATTCTTTCTCGATGGTGTAACATCTATCAATCAGGTCCTTGTATGAGTCGCATCGATGTCCAACCACCAAGGTCTTAATCTGGGGCCTCAAACCCTTCTCAAATCTCCTGAGTCGAAAGTTTTCGCGAAACTGTGGTCGATGCAACCGCTCGCCTCAGAAAAGCTTAGCATAAGCGTCAACAGTCATCTCTCCCTATTGGAGGTTCAGGAGTTCCTCAATCTTTGCTTCTTGGACGCTCTGGGGGTAGTACTTATCATAAAACACTTTTACGAATTCATCCCAGTCCCATATATAACTAGGCTCTTCGACACGAGTCGCTTCTTTCAATTGTCTCCACCAGTTCTCGGCATCCCCCTCCAGTTTGTAGGTTTCCAACCTCACTTTAGTTGTTTCATTACAGTCCATCATATCGAAGATCTTTTCCATCTGTTGCACCCATTTCATAGCCTCCGCGCTATCTCCCGTCCCATTGAAGTATCGTGGTCGGTTCTTTCTGAATTCATCCAATTCTGACTTAGGAGCAGGAGTAGGTTGGGTATTTGGAGTTCTGGTTGCATTGATGGCACTCACAATTGCCTCGGTCAACGCATCAATATGCTTGTTCGTCATCTGCAACCGATCAATCTCATGTTAAACTCCAATTACACATATTTCCGACGTAAGAATCAACCTTAGGCTCTGATACCAACTGTAGCGACCCGCTCAAGACGTTGGGCTGAATCATACTCATCATACTCTTGTTCAGTTAGACTCCATCTTACACAAGATGTTGGGTCTAATACCTTCTTAGACTCCATCGGGTATAAGATGTTGGGTCTAATGCTCATTAATTATGGCTTGACATTTCATCGTATTTTACGTATCTTGATTGTGAATTATATAGATCATCATGGGACATATAAAGTGCATGAGAGTGATATCATACTACATATGTATTTAAGTACATTTAATCATGGTACATAAATATCAAAGTGTACACAATCATGGTGCATAAATATTATAATACATATCATACGATCATGGTGTGTAAAACAGCCTAAGAATTCTAAAAATAATATCAAAATACTGCAACTTTGGGTCATCAGAAATTTAGTACTACTTGCAGCTCAATTTAGACCTTCAAGACGTCCGATTCAGAAACTGGCTAAAACACAAAAGTTGTAGAGCTCGTCGTTAGCTTTCCAACGCCGTAAGAATCGCCTCAATCTGAGTTTGAGACAGAAAGTTAAGACCAAAATACCAAGGCAGTATCTGATGCAAAGTTTGGCGGGAATTCACGGAAATTACTTTTAGGTGTCAATCGATTGATTTCAATCCGTGAGCACGCCTCAAAATACATCAAATCACATGGTGGAATTTAATCGAACTTCTTTTTAACCCAACATCATTAACATTAAAAATCTATTAATCATAGCATGCATTCATTTAATCATTCCATCATTATCTATGAAATAAAATCACTAATTTATATAAAAATCTATTAATAAAAAAAATAATATTTTAAGATCAATGGAAAGCATGATTTCTCCATACCTAGATAGATCTAGAATTTCTTCTCTAAGGTCTCTAGGGTCTCTGAGAGACCTATTCTTAACAAGGTTTGATCCCTAGACCTCTTATCTAGAATTTAAAGCCTTTAACCAATAGGCTACCACATAACTTATGTTCATTAATGACGAAAATAAATATAAAAGCTTGAAAAATCAAAACATATATTTTTAGATAAAACGTTTTGAAAACTCAAGGTATGTGGGGAATACGGTATTAAACACATACACATATTTTAGGTGTATCAAAGGTATAAAATTCAGATCATGACAAGTTATGTTATGAACGTAGAAACATTATCTAATTATCGATTTATATGTCATACTCAGATTTCTCTCAAAATTTACGGGCAAGCAATCGAGATGGGATTGAACATATTTGACGGAGTCTTTTTCATAATCTGATTTAATGGCTAATGCTTTTAAAATGAGATACTAATACCCAACATAGTCACCAAATCGAGATTCCGCAATAGTTCAACGAGGTTAAAATGGGTCATATATTGCTCAGTAATTCCTGAACGAGCCCTTAAAGATTCTTAGGTTTGATGAGAATAGATGGGATAGGGCCCACAAAATTCGAGTTAGGTTCGGTACGCCGAACTTGCATCTTTACCACCAGGCTGTGTCAGTCGCCTAGTAGCCTCATTCCACGTGGACAATCTAGATTGATGTAAACCTAATCTCATGGGTCCTCTTGTAACTATACAGCACCATGCTTAGTGCTTGGGTGAAATATCTAATATCAACTCTTCTTCCCACTGCAATACATCAGTCCTCTGTAACCAAAAATTATATATGTATTAAAAAAAATTATTTTTATATTTTAGTAAATTGCTCTATTGATTGATTTAATATTTGTAAAGTCTAGATTCTAGGATCAAACCTTCTTATGTGTAATATAGTATTATTATTTTTAATTAATTATATTAGAGCCTATACACCTTATGAGAGTGTGTAGCTTCACACCATAGTGGAGTCTTGTGAGAGAAATCTCTCCAAAAATAAGTCCGTGGAGCACCTAAATAGAGGGAAGAGAGAGGAAAAATAAACTAAAATTATGGGTAATTAGGTATCATTATTTGCAATCCAAATTCTATCAAAATTTAATGGTTACAATGAAGGAGTTCTCCATTAGAGCCTGTTTGGATAAAAACACGAGAAATGTGAGAAAGTAAAATAATAATTCTATATTTTCCCATGGATACCTAAGTTGTAGGAAACTATGGTATTCCTTTGTTTCCCTTTGTTTTCCGTTATTTGGATAACCACATTGCTAGCTGGGAAAACGCAGGATTAATCAAATCCTGTGTTTGGATACATATGCAAGAAATTGTAGGAAAATAACATATCTCAACAAAAAAAATAGCCAAAAGACCAAAAAATTATTTATGTATTAAGTTTTTTTTTTCTTTACATATAGTGAGTGGTAGACTTGGTGCCTTGTGAAGGTTAGGTTCTAGGTTCAAATCTTGTTATATGTAATAATTTTTATTTTTTTTTAATTAATGGGTTTTTTGCATATACCCCCCATGTTGCTAATATTATAAGAAACCCCCTGAGTTAGAGGTATTTATTCTGCAGCCCCTACTTTTGTGTTTATGTTTCATATAACCCCTGTCGTTAACTAGCCGTTAACTAGTCGTGAGTTTATGGATGGAAAGCCTATTTTGCCCTTAATGAAACCAACATTTTACAAATACCACCATTCTAAAAGGCCCTTCATTCATCTATATTTACAAGTCACGCCATTAAAGTTTATCACCATTCTAAAAGGCCCTTCATTCACCTTAATTTACAAGTCATGCCATTATAATTTACCACTATTCTAAAAGGAGTACCTTTAAATTCACCTACAAAATTTTTGAGTTCTACGCCGAACATTATCGACAGAATTGAATCAAACGATGGAGATTTTTTATCGTCCCAATCTTTCATGAGATCAATCTTTAAATCATGGGTGTACCATCATACGGTCAACTTTTTATTTCATGTGGTACACACCCCTAAAAGTGACCTTAATATCAATTTTAAGCATGCACGTGATGTTAAGGTCACTTTTCTGAGATGTGTGCCACGTGAAATAAAACACTGACCGTCTGATGGTACGATCATGATCTCAAGATCCATCATGTGAAAGATTGGGAGGATAAATGATCTCTATCGTTCGATTCAATTCAATCAACGTGTTTCAGCGTGGGTGAACTTAAAGATTCAGTGGGTGGATTTAAAGGTACTCTTCTAAAAGGCCCTTCATTCACCCATCAGATTCAAGACTCATCAGATGGGTGATTCCCCCATTAAAGCATGCCAACGTTTGGACGAATACTCAACCAATGGAGGATTTGTGGCAAACGATGCAATTATTCTTGAAAAGAAAACCTTCAATCTACGTGTTCCACTCAAAATACTCGTCCCTCCAATTTCCTATATGATTCAAGACTCATTTTTAGGAATTGGATTGCCTAACCGCATCTGCTTCTATCCACCGAATCTTTGAGTTCGCCCACGCTAAAACACATTGATTGCATTGAATAAGACGATGGAGATCGTTTAGATATACCATTAGACGATCAGTGTTTTATTTTGTAGCACACATCTCAGAAAAGTGACCTTAACATCACGTATAGGGTTAAAATTAATTTTAAGGTCATTTTTTTGGGTGTGTACCACATGAAATAAAAAATCCACTATCTGATGGTGCCACCATGATCTCAAGATCCATCGTGTGAAAGGTTGGGACGATAAACAATCTCCATCGTCTGATTCAGTGCAATCAACTGTCTGATGATGCCACCATGATTTCATGATCCATCGTGTAAATGATTGGGACGATAAACGACCTCCATCCTCCAATTCAATGTAGTCAACTGTCTGATGGTGCCACCATGATCTCAAGATACATCGTGTGAAAGGTCGGGGCGATAAATGATCTCCATCGTCCGATTCAATGCAATCAACCGTCTAATAGTGCCACCGTGATCTCAAGATCCATCGTGTGAAAGGTTGGGACGATAAACGATCTCCATCATCCGATTTAATGTAGTCAATGTTTTTCAGCGTGAGTGAACTCATATATTTGGTGGGTGAATTTAAAACTATTCTTTTTTGTAAGTGGAGGAGTGGATTTAAAATTACTCTTACTACGTGTAGAGGGTGGTAATTTAGTAATTTAATTTTAAAAAGGATAAATATGGTATTTAGGCTATTCTTTAACGGCCGGTTAACCATTGAAAGTAGCATTCGTTAAAGAAGGTGTTTTATAAACACCAAAATGCTAACTTCGGGGGTTTAAAGCAAAGAGCTATAATTGGGGGTGTTATTTGTAATATCAACTTAACTTAGGGGGGTATTTGTAAAAAACTCTTAATTAATTATACTAGAGCATATACACCATATATGTGAGTATATAGCTCTACAACATAGTAGAGCTCTTCTGAGAGAAATATTTTCAAAAATAAGTCCGTGCAATACCTAAATAGATGGAGGGGAGCTTAAAAATAGGGCAAAATTGTGGGATTTAATTAAACAAAATCAAAGAATAAATATTTGTTATGAAAACAAATACCATAAAAAAAATTGTTTGAAATTTTTTTATAATTTTGGGTGGTCAACATAATTTTGGATGGATGAAAATCCACTAATATAAATTAGGACCCTTAAAGCTTAGTAACAAATTTTTAGAAAGTTTGGTGGTCAATTGACCACCCAAGTCATACGTGGTTCTGCCTATGATTTTTGAGGATGTGTACCATATAAAATCAACATCAGACTGTCTGATAGGGGCATCATGATCTTAAGATCTATCATGAGGAAGATTGAAAAAAAAAATAATCTCCATCATTTTATTCAAATCAGTCAATGGTTTTCGTCCGTGAAAAAATTTTGTGGTATTATGAGAAGAGTCATACAGATGAGAAGTCCAAAGGTTCGGAAGATAGAAAACCGAGGGACCCCCTCGCATTTCTTTTCGAAATTTTGACGAAAAATTTGAAGATAATTTCCGTTCTTTAGATGTCATCCAAATAACGGGAATCTCGGCAATTCATTTGCCGCATATAAGTTTTCTCTTATTTCCTCTTGTTTCCTTTAAAACCAAACAGGCCCTTACGGATAATTAAGGGAAATAATTTCCTCTCTTCTCGCTTTATAATCTTAAACATAGGGGTATTTGCAACCAAAGATTCGGTCTACTAACTTGATGATTTCACTGCTAACACCATTGACTACCTTGAAATAAACAATGGAGATTATTTTTCCTCCCAATCTTTGACAAATTAATATTCAGCATATCAGACGGTCAGATGTTGATTCCGTATGGAACACATTCGACCCAATTTAGGGATATGTGCCAGGGGGGATCAACATCTGACCGCTTGCTATGTGGACCATGATCTCTAGATCAATTTGCCGAAGATTGGGATAAAAAACAATCTCCATGATTTGATTCACAGCAGTCAACAGTGTAAAAAAAATTGCAATGAGTATTAAAAATGGTGATTGCTGGAAAAAAAAAAGAGGCATTGGTTTAAAATATTTCAAAGGTTGTGATTGGGTGTCTATCTAAATGGGGAGTATACTCCCCCAAACTCAAATTCTGCCTTAATATGAGCAAAAAACTCTAACCTCCGCATCTCCCTTTCACTCAAAAAAACGCAGAAAGTTGGGGACCCGCTCAAACTCACGAACACGGGATTTAGCCAGAAAAGCTCAAATTTTTTGCAAAATTTAAGTTCAAACTCAGATTCCTACGGAGTTTGAACTCTCAAAGGCAGCCTTAGGGTTGAACTCAAAAAAGGAAAACTCTCCATACGTCCATTTGTTGAATCATGGGATAATGAATTTGATAGTATTTAGAAAGTAGTTACTTTGTGATCAATAATATTCAATCATTTTAAAAATAAATAATAAAACTAAATATCAATTCACCATGATGATTTAGATAGTATTTAGAAATTAGTTACTGTGTGATCAATAACAATGATTTTTAAAATAAATGATAAAACTAAATATCGCACTAAAAAAAAAATTATTAGCTGCAGCAAAAAATTGCCGCTATTAAAAAAAATTGCCGCTAATACTCTTGCCGCTAATAGTCTTAATAGGTTTTTTATTAATAGCGACAATTTTTTGCTTCAAGAAACTGCCGCTTATAGTCTTATTTTTTATAGTGTCGATTCATCATTCATTTTTTATCAAAGTTGATTACAACAGAGTTGACCAACGTTCATATACATGAGAGCCAAGATGCTACCCATATAGTAGCACCTGAATGCTACCCATGAGCTAGTTGTACGCACTCAAAGATCGAGTGTCACGGTGACTTGCCTAAGCTTGATCAAGTACCATATAAAAAAGAGAAAATTAAAAAGGGTGTTTATTCACCGTTGAAAACATAGTCAACGGTCCAAACAATCACTGAACCAAGTTCAGGGATGTCACCCTCTATTTATCCTATGATATGATATGAAAGGCAAAAATTTCATAAAAAACGGAAGAAAAAATTCAATCACACATCACATGGCTGAATTCTCTAAAATAGGATGTTGTTTTGGAGGTCACATGATACATGATCTCCTATGTGCGCAGCGTTCGGATGCTACAACATGGGTAGACACTTTTCAATGTATATATATATATATATATATATATATATATATATATATATATAGGAAAAAGTACTTGTTCTCTATTGAAGAGCACTCAAGATTGAGGAAAATCTCTAATTGGCAGCATGATACCAAATTGATCGCACACAGAGCATGAGTGCATTGCTTAGATTGTATTTAGCAAAAAAAAAATTGAAAACTCATCTCTACCATGTACTTTTTTAGCCTTTAAATTTAAACCATTACAATTAGTCAAACTTTAAACGAGGACTTAAAATAAAAATTTTGAAATTTTTTTTAGGATATTGATCTAAGTCCTTCTCTTATGCTTCCCATCGCACTCAAATAGTATTGTAGGTGCCATATTAATCTCCACGAGATCTTGGAGGACACTTGAGTGTCCTCCATAAAGGACGGAACCGATTCCAATATATATATATATAGAGAGAGAGAGAGAGAGAGAGAGAGAGAGAGAACTTGTAAGGTGCAATGACACACCCAAATGGCATAATTCTCTAAGGTTGAACCCTTAGGGAAGGAGATAGCAAAATTGTAAGTGCTCTAAAATCAGAACTTTTATGACTATAGGTGATATTCTCTTCAACTTTATGTAGAGTAGTTGTGAGAATGATCAAGTCACATGGGTAGATAGATGACCATTTATCAAGCAATATTCAAAGGTGTATAGATGAACTGTCTGGTAGTTGAGACATCCATTTCAAACCCCTTATCATTGCGTGAGTAGATAGGCATCCAGATTCATATTGGTTGTTGCATTGAAGAACATTCTTAACAGATGAAAACAAATCATTAATTATTAAAATATCACCCGAAACTTTACATTTCGGTCGATAACGGCATATATCATGTTTCGGTACCTCTATTTGCACCCATTGAATCTCTAAGGAATCCACTATCATAATCCATTGACCTCTTTGAATCAAACATTCACACAATGTTCTTTTTTCATTTTTCTCCTTCCCACCTTAAGATCATGGACAAGTTTTTTGGAATGTCTGTCATGTAGAATCAAAATAGACCGGCTGATGACACGTAAATTTATTGTTTGGAAGATTGGGAGGGAGACCATTTCCATCTGATTCAAAGCATTTAATAGGTTTTTGGCTGCGGTGTCTTTAGAGATTCTTGGCAGCAAATAAAAGCACCCAATTGCATATTGTCACTGCAAAAAATAAGCCTATTAGTGGCAGCCAAAAACTGCCGCTATTAACAAAAAATTGCTGCTATTAGTCCCATTGTTACCAAAAACTGTCGTTGTTAATCTTGTCGCTACCAAAAAATGCCTTAACAACTGAAACACCTTATTTTTATAGTGTGTAAACGATATATATATATATATATATATATATATATATATATATATATATAATGTATTTCTGCAAGTGTAAATCTCTATCGGTCAACGGGATTCTATCGTCTTCATACCGAAGTATGGCCAAGTAGGGGTGGGGTTTAATAGCCTAATTTTTTGTCAGGCTTGCAAACCCGACCTGAAAAGGTCCAATGGGAGGTCATCTTCGTGTTTTTTTTTTTTAAAATTATTTTTGTATTAAATATAAAAAGTTAAATATGTGCTTTAGAATGCCTAATCAAAACACATACAAGCACCACTAGCATCGCTATCTGGAAAATTGGACTTCTTAGAGAAAATCAAAATGTGTACTAGGCATACTTAGGAAACCCTTAGGCCATGTTCGAATAGTCTGAAATCCTCATATTCTGAGTATCCCTCTAAGAAAGTGGTGTTTCTGAGTCGATTCTGAGCAATTATGGTGTTCGGTAAGGTAGGTGGGACCCGCACCAAATTTGGCCTTTTCTGAGTAGGAGACGCTTTTTGGTTTCCTAAAATTTTGGTCAGAATAGAGTTAGTATAGTTTGCCCAATTATATACACCTTATAATCCCCAGGCACCTAAGTTGCAACAGGCTAATGTTCTATTTAATATTAAAGTGAGACCCAACTTTTTGTATGTTGTTACAGCCACCTCAATTAAACAAAGGGAAATCGTTGACTGCTTCAAATCAATAGTGACAACTTTTTTGTGTCCCAATCTTCCACACAATAAATCTTGAGATCTCGGGCCCGCTATCAAATGGTAAGATGATGATTTTTACTTGGCACACATCCCAAAAATTGTATGTGAATGATGTTTGATGGTATGGGGTCACGTTCACTTTTTGGATGATAGGCCTATGATCTCCAGATCTATTGTGTGGAAGATTGGGACAAAAAACAATCTATATCATCTTATTTGAAGAAATCAACAGATTTTTCCACCATGTTTTAGTCAGGTGGGTGAAGCATAATGTGATTTGGTATTACCATCATCCTTATTAAATCTTTAGATTCTTATCTCAAGGATTAGTTATATATGTCTTCTATTTTCTTCCAATATTTTTTATTTCTTTTATTTATTTTTTTAAAAGATAAATGAAATATGATACCTTTATTTATAGCCAAAAATCGGTCCTTCCCAACCCATATTTTTACATGATTAAATCATTGAGTGCTTTGTCTCAGATGGTGGATATCATTTTCGTCTCAATCTTTGATGCAATCGATCATGAGATCATGGCCAAACCATCCAAGACAAGCCCGACCCTTTCCCTTAATATAATCGGGGGCCAAGTAGGGTTCGGGTTGAAAGTTCATCGCCCCAATTGTTTTTACTTTAAAATTTAGGCACGAATCTAGCCCGGATGTAATATCGGGCTGGCTTGTAGGAATCATTTTTGCACGAATCCGGCCTAGATATAGTGTTAGTATGATAGGCAATCGGGTAGTAAAGTTATAGGAATCATTTTTACACAATTGCACCGACGGAAGTGTTCAACTTCTCATGGATCGTGCATTGCCCAAAAATGACATTGAAATATATACGGCACGATATCAGATGCTCTAACGTCATTCCTACGGTCATACAATGTCCCTAAAGTAGACCGATTCTGTGCTTTTCTGGATTAATTAAAAGAACACAGGAAATTCTTCGTTTCTGTGAAATGCTATGAATCAGAGCTTTTCTGAGGCCTAAAAGAACACACCTGGGGAAAGCCAGGAATCAGCAAGAAACAGAGTTGTCAAGAATCTGAACTTTTCTAGGATAATTGGGGAAATACCCGAACATGACCTTAGGCATGAGAAAATACTACATAAGGAGGAAACCTCCGTAATGGGAGTTCATCTTTGGCCTATGATCCACCCTCTCACTTTTGGGATATATGCATGGCAGAAATTTTCGGCCTAATAAATTTGTTCAAATTGATGAACATCACATGAAGATCACCGAGCTAAAGAAGCGGAGGTCTTGAGTTCAAATCGAAATCTCACCCCCCGTTGGCCACCCGAAAGGATTTATTCCTACTTACTTAGTACATGTGATGTATGCCCGGGCACTTATTTAGATCCTCTAAGAGGGCCGAATACCCCGTGGTCAGAAAATCACCTTGCCAAAGTAACTTGCTCATCAAAAGGTTCAAATATTCGATATGAGAAATTTAATGTGGACTATTGTTCTAAGATAGGGTTCATACATAAGTGCTTAGGTTTAATGCATGGATTGAAGAATAAAATAAAAATAAAAGGGTTTTTAGTATTTACCCCTGAGATATGTTTTATTCACACTTCGGCCCCTTTGTTTTACCTATTTACGTTGCGGCGTTGCTTTTGTTTTTCCTTTACTTATTAATTACCCCTACAATAACAGACTCTCAGACAAAGTAAACATTGGAGATTGTTTTTCGTCCTAGTCTTTAACCTAGTGGATTTTGAGATTATGGGCCTCCAATCAAATGGTCAGATTTGATTCGCATACCACAAATCTCAAAAAGTGATCCAAGGACCATGCTTAAAGTACAAACATGATCATGATAATTTTTTGGGTTAGCTGTCATGTAAGATCAAAATCTGACCGCTTGATGGTAGTTCATTGAGTGGAAGATTGTGGAGAAAAACAATCTCCATTGTTTGATTGAAAGCAGTCAAAGGTTAGATGTTTAACGTTGTTTGATGTAATCAGGGGATAATAAGTAAAGGAAACAGAAAAGTAAGGACAACAATATAAATAAATGAAACATGAGTGACAGATTATAAAAATTACATATACATTGTGTTTGCTTAAAAGTTAGAAGGCCAAGAATTTGTGAGAAAAAAGCTATCCCTCATGAAAACACATAATGGTATTATTTAAACCTATATATGTAGTTGTCCGCCTTTGCTTTCTTGATGGGAGTCCACAAGGGTTTTGTAGTTTCTATGAAAAAGATAGCAAATGGATTGCAGAGTGGCACATGAGACATGTGTCAGCACTTTAAGCTACTAGAAAGCAGCTCTCTTAGCTGCTTTTTTGTTTTGGTTGTCATGGAAGTTACTTAAAGCACTTTTACATCAGTAGAGGAGGAGAATGTGTGATTTTGATTACTTGGAAGCCTACATTTTTATGATGAAGATGTTTGACTTTTAAGCAACCTGGCCTGGAGGAGTATTTGCTAAGATAAAAGCAGGGGAGAGAGTAGCATGGTGACCAAGTCGGAGGTTGGGAATAAATCGGGTTGGAAAAACTCTGAAAAAATGCTGGTAAAATTCATCAAATTTGGAGAAAATACGGTTAAAATTCGGAAAAATATAAAAGAAAAATTATAAAATATATTAAGTAAAAGTTTAAAAATAAAATAAAATTGACCAAAATTGGGAAAAAGTCGTAAATTTTGATAATTTAGGAAATTCGAGAATTATTCAAAAAATTCATATTTATTTTTGAAAATTCGCAAATAATTCAAATTTAATCTTGTTCTTTCAAAAATTCGTGATTTATTCGTGACTTTTTTAAATAGTTGACGAAGTTGGTCACTATGGAGATTGGAGAGTCGAGCCAACCGAGGTCAGCTCAGTATGATCATCATCCCCTTGTCACACCCATGCTTTTAGATATCGGTCATCTCCGATACATATTCAAGCACCCTTTTTATTTTTAAAATTAGAAAAAAAATATTAAAATATAAAAAGAATAATAAAAAGGATATTTTTGGTATTTTGTCCATATCATATCTAAAACATATCAGATGATATGATCCAATATTTGACTTATTTGACCCGATCTTTTACCTCATATAAAATCAGATGGGACCTAACCCAATACATAGTGGCTGATATTTAAATCCATGGTCAGACCCCATTTATCCTGAGTCTGCTTTATCGGGCTGCTAACGGGTCTGGTCAATCCGATGTAACCTCAATCCCTAACAGGATTGGGCACAAATATATGACCTTCACAATGGGTCACATGAGTCAAGTCGGGTCGGATCAGGTCAACCAAAGTGAAACTTCGGATCCGGTCGGGTTTAAATGCATGACCCGTGCTAACCTGATCCAACCATACTCAAAGCTCCACACGATGACTCAATCGGGCCTTATGACCCGACCCTATGACTTCCCAATTAGCATTATTTATATATTTATATAAACTTGTCTGGAAAAGAACTTTGTTTACATGTAATGTTAATTTGTTTACCCAAAAAAAAACAGAAGTAACAGAATTAATTTATATATTATAATTAATTTGACCTGACCCACTGACTGACCCAAAATTTGACCGATTGACCCTCTAAGATCCTGAAAATGTTTTTTTTATTCATATCTTTGTGTCACTGAGATCAGTTACCAACATCTCCGGATATTAAAAAAAATTGCGAATAATTTAAAATTTTAAGGTTCTACGAATTATTCACAAATTTATGAAAAATTCATGCATTTTTAATATATTTGTAAATTTTACTAATAATTTCGGAATAATTCAAACTTTTTCAATAAACCATGACTTTTAGTATTTCTTAATTTTTTTTGTACTTTTTATTCTTATTTTTCTATTGTTTTCTCATAACTTGCCCTATTTTTTCGAATTTTAACCTTGTCGAATTAGGGTAGCTCTATTTGCGCCCACACATTCTCTGAAAGTGCCTACATCTCAAACCCCTTGAAAATCGTTGATGCTTCGGATCAGATGATGGAGATTATGTTTTACCCCGATCTTTCACACAATGGATCTTGAGATCATGACGCAATTATTAGACAGTCATTGTATGATTCCATGTGTCACAAATACCCAAAAAATGGCCCTAAAATTATGTTTGAGCATAATGTGTGTCATATGATTGAAGATTCATTTTTTCGGGACCTGTGACACAGAATAAAAAATTAGTCATTGGATAGGTCCGCCATGATCTCAAGAACCATTGTGTGGAAGGTTGAGGTGGAACATGATCTCCATAATCTTATCCAAAGCAATCAACAGTTCTCAGGGGATCTGAGACATACCCCGACTTGGTGACTATGCCTGCGAATTGTAAAATTACATCTAGATTACTCTTTAATTACTTATATTGTGATTAAGCTTCGAATTGCATGTTTATTTACCTTCATTTGCGCATGAATATGATGAGCTTTTTTAAGTATAGTTTCCTAATAATATTGTACTGATTTAATGTGCTCATTGTAAACTTCATTTGATTTGGATATCTTGCTTAAATGAGCCTTAATTAGTCATTTTGTTCTTCTCTAATCTTTAATATCCTTGATTGAAAATTACATGAGTGTGATGTATGCCACTTGATTTTTAGGTTACTTTTTGGGGTGTGTGCCAGATGGAATAAAAAACTGACAGTTTGATTAAAAGCCCGTGGTCTCAAGATCTGTTGTATGGAAGATTGGGACAAAAAAGGGTCAATTGATTCGGAGCAGTCAATGATTTTTCAGTATAGGTGCGTTCAGTACTTCGATAGGTGTGAATAGAGCTATCCTTAAGAAAAATGCTAACAGATCCCTGATCTTAATCTGTGAAACTTATAAAATTTGGCTTGTTTCAAACCTTGCTCTAAAGATAGCCCTAATGAAAATTGAGCTAGCATAAATTTCGACTTCTTTTTTGGTTGATGACTTAAGGTTTTTTCAGCTTACGATTGAACTAATCCCTAAGAGATGCCCTCACCATTACCATGCCACAATTATTTTATAAATTATGCACTTTGCGAAGAATCTAATTATTCCTTAAGAGGAGTCTGCTACTCGAACTCACAACCTTGGGGAGAGAAAACCCAAGTCCTCAACCACTGCCATAAGTAAACCTTGGTTTTCAGTTTCGACTATTATCGCGTTATGGGGCATCGATTTAATCAATATCTAGTTCATATGTTGAAGTTTTAGAGTTTAGGATTTTGTCACGATGTTCGGCGTAATCCAAATGGTAATTTAGAATTTAGAGCTTAATATGAACAATGAAAAAGTTATGAACAACTGTAAATATTAGAGTGCATCAATCGGACTTGTCGCAATTTTTGAAGGTGTCAAACTAGCAAATTTAAACTACAATAAAGATTGTGGTCGAATCCGACCCAATGCTCACACGATTCAATCAGTGGTGTGGCCACATTATCCGATGGCATCCTGAAACCCATCGTTAAATAAAAATCTTTAAGACCTTTTAAAGATCGAACAGTAGGGCCTAATTGGGTCCTCATGAGGGGACCCCATCAGAAAAACCCTGGCTCGAGATGTATTAAAATGAAGGATCAAAATTTCGGGTTTTGTTTCAGTTTCGGAGGGGACTGAAACCGAAATTTTGGACCGAAATTTCGGCCGAAAATCGAAATTTCGGCCGATAATTTGACCGAAAATTTCATTCCCATATATATTATATGACCGAAATTTTGATCCTTGATTAAAATGGTGGGAAACATAAGATTGTTAACAAGGTTTTTTTTGCACATTGAATTCAATCACATTTGAATGTTTCATCAGACGGTAAATTTTGCTTTTCACATCCAAATGTGATTGAATTGTCCCGCTTTAGAGCTCATATTTCATATCACAATTCACAATACGAGCAACTACTGTCATGGCATGACCTGCTCATGTCGTTATGCCACGTGGCCTTATAGCGCTTATAGCGAGTTGGGCTGTCAACGGATTGAGCCGGGCTTTCGGTTGGCCTGATTATTGTCAATCAAAATAATTAGGCCCAAACCCAGCTCGAATAGAAATTTGGGCCAGGTTGGTCCTGGTCATTTTGGGCTCGGGCTTTTCATTTAAGCCCAAACCCCACCCAAATCGAGTGCAGGCCGGGCCAGATTCAGGCTGAGCCGCCAGTTTTTCCTTAAAATAGGCAGGCCTGTCCAGTTCATCAGGTTTTGAGCTTTCTGATTATTTTTTTACCCAAAATAAATCCCCAACCCAGCCTGAAAAAAAATTGGGCCAAGCTCGGCCCGGGTGCCTTTGAAATCAGGCTTTTTATTTGAGCCCAGCTACGATAGGAGCCCAGCCGGGTTCAGGCTGCGCAGGGCTAATTGACAGACGTAAATTAGCAAAACTTATATGGAGGATATCTTACAAACATAATGACAAATTTCTCCAAAATTCAACGAAAACGAAAATTTCGATAATTTTTTTTATGTTTAAATTATTTTTTATATGTTAGTAATTTAGTATATATTATAGTAATTTTTAAAAAATATATTAAATATATTTTTTATACATTTTTAATCCCCAAAACTTTTCCCAAAGGTATCAAAATTAATCCGAAAGGAACGCCCACCAAAATTGAAATTTGTCACTATGCTCACAAGAGCTTTGGAAGCTTATTTTCTCGAGAACCCAAGGGGCCAGCTTATGCCTGAGGACCCAAGATTGGGGTCCAGCAATGGTCCAAGTCAAACCAGGTTGAACCTGATTTCTAATTCAACCACACCTGCAGCCCTTGGAAATCATGAAAGTCAAAATTCTTTCTTATCCAAGGGCTGTAGATGTGGTTGAACTTGAAATCCAATTTAACCTGGTTAGGACCTTCGCCCCCACGATTGAACTTCCAAGCTCTCTTAAGGTGTGGGTCCTTAAGGAAGACCCAAGCTGAGCTTCTGTTTTGGCCCATCTGCCGTTTTGGCCATAGTTCGGGTAGAACAAACACCATGTATGAATCCAAAAAGTGTGGCATTGCATGTCATTTTTCCATTGGACAAACAAAATGTTGGCTCGACCCAACCCATTGACAGCCCTAACCAAATCCAATTTGTGCCAAGGTGTACCAAGGTAGATGAACCGTGCCCCAGTGGCCAGTACCTAATACGCCAACTCATGTTTTAAGAAGTGGGCTAGCTAGAGGTCAACCATCATGATCGTTAATTTATACAGAGAACATAAGTTTATGTGATCATTGAGATTCAAAGAGAAAAATACAATTTAATTAAGCATGAAATTAGTTGACAATAGAAAAAACAAATCTTCCACCTTACTACACAAGATGATGTAGTTTTGGTACACCAAAATGCTCCACCAGTTTTATGCTTTAATACAGCAGTTGAAGTAACTGAAGATCTTCTTCCTCGCCTGCACAATATTTATATAACAAAAACAATCAGGTAAGCATGTTTGAATCAGAAAACAGATTTTGAATTGCTCATTAGAATTTCTGTGGGACACTTGGCACTTTCTTCTCTATTTTCCAAGGGATTGATTGATGGGATGCTCGCTCCAACCAAGCCCCCTCACTCGTTCGCTTTCTTGTGTTATAAATCTGTGAATCCAACTCAAAACCAATTGGCTATGAGTGGAGGGGCCAAGCCCCCTCACTGGTGCGCATTCTTGTATGATAAATCTGTGAATCCAACTCAAAACCAATTGGCTATGAGTGGAGGGGCCTAGGATATTATGAGGGAAGAGAGAAGGCTATGATTTACCCGATGTGGGACTAAACTTCAACACGCCCTCACTCGTGTTGGCATCACACGGGGGGTGACATGGAGTGAAGAAGGGTTTGCTCTGATAAATATGTGAATCCAACTCAAAACTAATTGGCTATGAGTGGAGAGGCCCAGGATATTATAAGGGGAGAGACAGCTATGATTTATCCGAAGTGGGACTAAACTTCGGCATTGTCCATGAAACCTAAATTGAATAGTTAGAATCCTTTAATGAGCCCTAATTTTAGGCTATTATCATATCACATGATGATTTGCAACTTCGTATGCTTGGATTTCTCAATAAAGCGCGCCACATGGCAAAACAAGTGCACGAGTGAGCGCCCCATCTATTGTTGCAGGTACTGCCCCATTAATCCATTTTTTTAAAAATAAAAGGATAAAAGAAACGTAACAGAACATCCATTGGTAATATTCAGTTCTATACACTCATCGTTACTGGAAAATGCTCCAATACATGCAATCACATTATATTATGGTTTCAACTCAATTGGAAATTTGGAATTAAAGGAAGTTAACTAGTCTTAAGATGAGATGGAAAATAAAATAATACTTTAATAATAAAAAATTAATATTCTCAAGATTTTTGTGCATGAATGGATTAGGTTACTTAAAACTGTAATAGAAAGTTGATTGTATATTAGGCAACTGTAGCGATCGGTTTAGTTCTGAATGATAGTTTGAGACAATATTTTATATATATATTTGAAAAGAAAAAATTTGAAAAAACGTCTTATCTCGCGTTCAAAACATGGTCAAAGTTGGCCGAAATTCAATGCACCAAGTATGTTGGGCGGAACCCAATATTTGAGCACATTTTTTAAGGTCAAAAAAGTTTTTTTATATTTTTTTTAAGAGCACATGTCATGTGGCACATGAACCAAAAACAGGATTTTTCATGGCATGTGATCTCGGGCACGGCAAATGTTGAAACACTGGGACGTTAAGGCAGGGACTCTTTCTCCTATATATAGACCATGCCTCAACGTCCCAGGGTTTGAATGTTGTGCAGTGCTCTAGATCCCATGCCACGTGGCATGGGATCCCAAAAAAAAATCCCGCTTTGGGATCATGTGCCACATGGCATATGATCTAAAAAAATTAAAATTTAAAAAACTTTTTTGACCTTCAAAAATGTGGTCAAATATTGGGTTCCGCCCAACATACTTGGTGCATCAAATTTTGGCCAACTTTGACCACCTTTTAAGGGTGGATAAGATGATTTTTCCAAAAATATTAATTTGTGATGGATGTGATCGATCTTGTGCACGTTGGCTCCGCACCCGATCTTCGGATTAGGTGGCACTTGGCCCCCAAATGGCACATGCACAGCGTTCAACGCTAGGTGGTTAAACCAGCTTTACCGCTTCCATATCTATACATACACTTTATCTACACCTCATCTAATCATTTAAATCTGATTTTAAATTCATAATATGAATATATGATGCAACCATTTTTATTTTTATTTTTTGAAAGTTGTTTCGTATCAAGTAAAGAAAGCTAGACGAGTGCCTCGAAATGACCAATAAAAACATAGGTTAGCTCTTGAAGCATTGCTCTCTGGAAAAACCGGAAAGCCTGGAGAAAACCAGAGAGGTACTCCACGAAACAAAGGAAACCCTAACACATGGGAAAAGAGGCAACCATATCTATGGGAGCATTCATTATTCTAAGTAGGGGTAACAATGATCATTGCCAATTGTTCCACCAGGTTCACAACAATCTCTTAAATGAGATTTGACTCTCACCGTCTGGTTGAGATAACAGTCTCACCATCCCACTCTTAGGTCACGTAGTACCACATGGCACATATTTTCTAACCAATCCAGGTAGTTCAAATGGCAGGCCATCATTTGGACTTAACTTAACTTAGGACAAAATTGACACCCATCAAAGGATCCACACCATAGAATCTTAACACTTCAATAAGGACCCTACTGTAGATATGAATAAAGGTGCATAGTAAAGTGCTACGAAAAACAGCTATATATATATGTTTTTTTAAAGTGCTATGAATAACAGCCCACATTAAAGTGTTATGGTTGCATGGTTTGAATCCTCCAATAGTGGTTATTTTGGCCAGAGTTTAGCTCAAATGATGACCTGCCATATGGACCACTTCGATAGGTAAAAAAGTCGCACCACACAGCCTTAGAAGTGAGCAATCAGGATTGTGAGCTCTCATTAAACCTTTGGAATAGAGAAGAAAGGTTGCTACAAATCTTACACACCATAGCCGACTATAAAGCAACTGATCAACCTGCCTAAACCATCTGACAGTCTAGATCAATCAAGATATATGCTAAACATATCATTAATTACTAAACAACCAATCATTAGTGCTTAACCATATCTTATTTAACAGGATCAATAAGAACGGATATTACTTAAGGGAGCTACAACTTGCACACCGGATTTGTACCATGGCACATGGTTAAAAAGAAAGACTTCATTATTTTTGGGATATGTGCCACGTGGAACACCATCTAAGCCGTTTGATTGGAAGACCATGATAGAAAGATCTTTTTGGGGCAAAAAAATGGCACGAAATATGAACTCTTACATTTGTTTTGTGAGTGTAACCATTGAATCAGATGATGGCCTTTGACTGTATTGAATCATATGATAGAGATCGTGTTCCGTGCCAATCTTTGGCCTCAAAGATATTTTCTATCATGGTTTTAAATCAAACGGCTTAGATGGCACAAATTCCAAAAATAACAAGTCTTTATTTTTAACCATGTGCCACGGTTCAAATATCGTGCGAATGTTGTAGCTCCCATTACTGAATCTGGCTGTGAAAAGAGCAGGTTTATCAGGTTTCTTTGTAATTATGCTGGAACCATGATGAAACAAAATGAACTTGGCCCATTCCATGGTCAGGTTCAGCAACCAACACAAAAACTCACAGAACTAACGAAGAAAACAGCTATAAAGGAGATAGAAGCAACAGTTTCTTACAGTGGTAGAATGATTGCCAAGCTGGTGATGTTGCTGATGTTGAGTATTGTGTTGATCCTCGGATTGATTCGATATGAGCTCTTCTTCATTTCCGATACTAGCCCTTGAAACATCCATCTTGTTCTGCTTCCTCATTTCTCTTATCTTTGAAAAATCCAGAGAGTAATCTGGCATGCCATGCTTCTGATCCCAGTCCCCAAATTGTGGCACTGACAACCATGCTGCATTCTTCTGAAAAAATTTTAAAATTCTATTCAGATAAATTTAATTAAAAATAATTGAAATCTACATGATCAGTGCACTTTGTCATGTTAAATATGGACACTAGCCCATACTCAGTTCAACTGTCACTACAAAAATAAGGTGTTTCAGCGACACTTGCTGTTAAGGCAGTTTTTAAGGTGTTTCAGCGACACTTACTGTTAAGGCAGTTTTTGGTAGTGACAGGACTAATAGTGGCAGTTTTTGGTCGCGACAGGACTAATAGCAGCAGTTTTATGTTAATAGCGGCAGTTTCTGACTGCTGCTAATAGTCTTATTTTTTGCAGTGTGTTCATTTGCGATCTCTTAATCTGACAATTCAAAATATCAGATGAAAGCAATACGTATTGGTTTTGGATGTGTATTGGCCAAATTATTGGCCAATACTTTCAAATTATCAAAAATGTTGGCCGAGAATTTCGATAAATTGATAATAAGTGCATAGTTTGACACTACGCACTTATTTTTCTATTCAACTTTTTGGCTCATTTAAGTTTACTTCAGTCATTCCTTTTTCGGTCCCTCTCTCATTTTCTTTACTCTATCTTCCCATTTCTCCAGCCACACATATTTTATCAAAAGGGTTCCGTTAAAATCATCCTGAATCATTGATTTACACATGGGTTCAGAGTATTTTACATCAAAAGTAAGCTATTTCTTGTATTTAGATATTTTAAAGCATTTATATAGTTATGATACATTCCAAAAAAAATGCTTCTTTTTTTAAAAAAATAAATTACTTTTATGTATTTTTTTTAATTTTCAGCTAATTTATTTAAGAAAAAACTGCTACAAAATAATGTATACAACATAACAAAATATCTAATCTTTATATATAAAAAATTAAAAATAGGAAATAAATGAATTAGATATTTAAATTTCTCCAAATATATTTTCAATTTTTCTAAAAAAATATATAAATCAATGTATTGAACGATTGATACATTGATAAATGTATCTGCCGATATATTGATGCATATGGTCAATACACAGATATGTATCGGTTTGGGGGGGTGACAAATATGCATCAGTTTACCAAGATTTTGAACCATGTCTTGAACAGTATAAATTTCACAAATAATTCACGTGTCAGGCTGATCCATGTCAAACATCAAGTTTGGCCTGCCATTAAAACTCCAGGAAAACAATACAAAAACCATTTTCATTAGATAAGTGAGGTCACTCAACTATAAGAATATGGTGTTACTTTGACAAGTGACACTGATCTCAAGCTGTCATCAAGTGTTTGGCACGACAATCTCTGAAAATTCCAATACGCCGACACAGCCAGTAAAATAAAGTAAAAGATTGACAATTATATATATATATATATATATATATATATATATATATATATATATATATATATATATATAAGGCATGTTCAGTTCACGGTAATACAATTGAAAGTAAAGTAGACTTGACCTGTAATAGTAGCTTCGTTTTTTTACTTGTAAAATAGTACAATTCTGATGTAAAGTGGGTGTTCAGTTCAACGCAATATCGTGAAGGAAAATCCTCATTCAACCATCACTATTTTAACTTGCATTCGTCAAGTTTTACAAGGCCAGACCCATAAGTAAAAAATAATGCAAATAAAGAGTATAGTGCTTTTCCGCCCACCATTTACGACAAGTGAATGACGGAAAAATAGATTTACCTGTAATAGTACAAGACTGCAAGTAATCTTGCCAAATTACTGTGAACTGGACATGCCCATAGTAAAATAAAACTGAAGGGAATCAAGGGATTTCAGAAAGCTAATTGAGAAACTTGATGAAAAGGTGAACAGAACATATAAATAGTTGCAACGACCCAAGCTTTTTCATTTATAATTTATTATAACCTTTCACCAAATCATCCCTACAATGGGATTATGGCACAGTTTTTACTTTTAGGTACATGGCTAGAAGTGTTATATCAGATTGAGGAGATGGAGTCCGACTGCTACCAAGCTTTAGGTTGCAAGCATGGTTTGAAATCTCAGATTTCCGAGTTGTCTCGGACAGCCCCGAGACCGAGACGTCTCGGTGAGATGGCGTGAAACGAAAATAACCTTTTGAATGATCTTACACCATTAAAGAATACTTTACTATTATACCATGTGGCAAATATTTGAGAATAATCTAAACAGTTCAAGTGGCTGTTTATGATTAGAACACATCTTAGTTAAATAATCACAGCTATAAATCAATTGTATACCGTCCGATCAAAGATCTTCAATACGAGCCGTTAAAAAATAAAAATAACAGTGATATTAGGGTGCATAGATTTGGACACCACGATAGCTATTCACAAGATCATCACATAGATAGGGTATAATAATATAAAATAGTGTTGTGTGTACAAAAAGAATGAGTAGTACACTTTTTATAGCGTGCAAGCCTAACAACTTAAATTAATTCCAACATAAAAGTAGTATTTATGAGGTTGCTTCTCGGAACAAATCACAACAAGATCTCGTCTTGCTGAGGCCCAAGACGCGAGACGTCTCGTCTCGGAGGAGATTTAAAAGCATGGTTGCAAGTTCCATTAACCAAACCGAAACCGATATTTTCGGTTTAGTTCCGGTTAAACCAAAACAAATTGATTTTGGTTTCGGTTAACCGAAATTTCGGAAATGTTAAAATTATAAAATAAAGAAGAAAAGAAGAAGATGAACGATAGAAAGAAGAAGACATATTGCCACAATCGATTACATTGTTTACGGCATGTTACATTGTTCCAATAGGAAAGTATATAAATAAGATTACAAATACAACCGTCAGCAGTTATCTAGAAGTGGGTAAGTGGATAGTTATCTAATAAGGTATATTCTAATACTCCCCCTCAAGTTGGAATGTGAACGTGAGAACATCCAACTTGACACTGTCGCATCCCGCTCATCTTAGAGTCTGTCGGAGCCGGTGGCTAGATCAAGTCTGTCATGATCTCTCCCAACTACGAATATGACAAGTCTCATTAAAGAGATCTTGAAAAAATAAAAATCCAAAGAAAATGTGGGAAAAGACATCCACATAGATACAAAAGGCCAGAGAAAATATGAGAAAAGACATTCACGTAGAATATAGAAGGCTGAGAAGATATAGGAAAAGACATCCACATAGAGTATAGAAGGCTAAGAGAAATATAAAAGGCTAAAAGAAAATATGATAGTAGAAGCAATGTCAGGATCATGGCTCTGATACCATGTTAAAATTATAAAATAAAGAAGAAAAGAAGAAGATGAACGATAGAAAGAAGAAGACATATTGCCACAATCGAGGTTATCTAGAAGTGGGTATGAACATGGGTAAGTGGATAGTTATCTAATAAGGTATATTCTAATAGGAAAAGTCAAAACAGAAATGAAATCAAACCGGAAAAAAATTTGTTCGTTTCAGTTCAGTTCTGGTTTTTTTACGGGTTTTTTTTTTCATTTTTTCGATTTTGGGTGGGTTTTCTCATCCTACCCGACTGGTTTTTCGTTTCCGGCCATCCAAAACCGAAACCGAACCGATTCGAAAACGATTACAGTTTGTTTGGTTTTAGGTCAGTTCGGTACCAGTTTGCGGTCAGTTTGGTCAGTTTCGGTTTTTGGTAGAAACTTGCATCCTTTGCCAAATGTGGGGTCAGCAAAAAACCCAAAAGAAGTTCTGGGTATAGCTTTTAGGATATGGCAAATTCCAGGGGTGGTCCATCTGTGGGACACGAACACATCAATGAGCACGATTATACGATAGAGCCAAGTAGGAGATGAACGTAAACCATTTATGCTCTTGTAAGATGGGTGGGACACACCACATGCAAACTGGTGCACTTGGCCAGGTTGCCAGAGCAACAAGCCACACATCATTTTCAGCACTATAATATCATATCACAACTTAGATTGAACACATAGCTATCAAAAACCCTAATATCACGAAATCACATGAATATATATATATATATATATATATATATATATATATATATATATATATATATATATATATATATATATATTAAACGTTAAATATCTTGATCAGTTGAAATCATCAGTCCATCCAATATCTCTAGAAGGAGATAAAGAAAGGAATCTGAGCTCCAAATCAAGAAAACCAAAAGGTGAAATTGTAACCTACTAAACACTCTCAAACAAACAAAATAAGTAATATTTAGCCGTTTTACTCTTCGCTTTGAGTGAATAATACTCCAAACAAAATCCAAAAATTCAAACCCCAAAGCTTGAAACCAGAACTACAAGCAGAAAATAAGATGACAAAACTCAACAAAAAACTTTTAAAGAAATTAGAAAAAATCAAATCTTTTAACATTTAAAGCGAGAACAAGCATGTTTTGACCTTCCAGATCCATAAAACCCCCAATAAAAATAAATAAATAAATAATAAAACATAAGTATCAAAGACTTCACACATACTTTCAGAATCAGAAGCCATTAATCCTCCGGTTTTGTTAGAAACTAGATAACAGACTATAAATTAAAGCATAGAACAAATGAACACAAAAACAGAAAATTTGAGAAGAGAAAATAATCTCGTTACCTCCTTGCGATCATCCATTTTGTGAGAATTGAGATATACAATTTAGAATAGGGGTGAGAGAGAGGATATATATATATATATATATATATATATAGAGAGAGAGAGAGAGAGAGAGAGAGAAGAAACAAGGACAAAAGGCCTTAAAGCCAGCTGAGGACAGCAAATACCAGACAGATTCCCAACCTGCTGAGCTTTGTTGGAAAGCTAAAGGACTTCGTAGTTAATAGAGACAATTACGCAAACACCCTTGAATGCTACTATAATAACGAAAATGCCACAACTGAGAAGCCAGTTGGTGTAAAGATCCGTTGTAAAACGTATGTACTTCCAGCAGGTTGTATGTCATGATTATGGGACCTATCACGGAGAATAAAGGTACTTAAATTTGTGAAATTAGATAAATACTTAGTAATAGTAGGGGTGGAAAAAATAAACAAAACCCCAAAAACCGACACAACCGAACCGAACTGATAAACCGAAACCAATTTGGGTTTGGTTTGGTATCGGTTATGGTGTCAAAAACTGAAAATCGATATGGTAGGAAGAGAAAACTAATAAAATTTTGAAAAAATAAATAAAAGCCAAAAATCACCGACCGAAAGCGATATGGATTGGTTCAGTTCGGTATCTGTATTCGATTTTAGGTTATTGGTTTTCCGAAATCAAAAACGATCCATTTCAGTTCAGTATCGATTTTGGGTGAACCAAAACTGGAAAATTGGTTTGGGTTTGGGTAACCGAAGTTCCACACAAAAAACTCCTAATGATTCATGGATATTGACTAGAATGCATCCCCTTGAAGTGGTCTCTGTTGTAAACCGTAAAAGTCAAAGATTCATGGGTGTGATGCCATCGCTGATAGATAAAACTACAATAAGATACGACTTTTTCCAAGGTTAAAGAGTCAACTAAAGAAGGTTTCAATGGTTGTGAAGGTCCAAAGGTACTGCTGGTTGAAAGCCATTGTAGTGTGCCACACTAATTTTTACTATACACACCCACCCATAAAAAACAAAACCCTTTTAAAAATGAGATGAGATAACAAGATGGGCAATTATAAAGGGCAGATTTATGGAGGACAAAGTGCAGGAGGCTGACTTGGTGTGACGTGACTGGCTGCACCGACCTATATTAATTGAGCCCCACCCCACTTGCAATCAATTGCATCGCGCTGCATCAGCTGCGTGCACTTTGTATGCATAAAATAAGTCCTCCATATTTATTAGCACTGTCCCAGAGTAGCTCCATGCAGGCCTATAGAGTTACCCAAGGGCTTTGAATCAAAGTGGTGAAGATTGGTTTTTATCTCAACCTTTCACATAATTGATTGTGAGACTATGGACATGAAATGAAATTATCAATTTTTTATTTCATATGACACAAATCTCAAAAAAGTGACTCAAAAATGCATGGCACCTATTATTCCCAAATGAGATTTTAGAATCACTTTTTGAGATTTTGTGTTATGGTAGAAACAAAAACTGATCATATGATAGTTGGGCCATAGCTTCAAGATCAACAAGGTAAAAGATTGGGATGAAAATTGATTTCTATATCGCCTTATTTAAAGCAGTCAATGATGTTTTTTTTTTTTCCTTTGATGCCCTCAATAATTCAATAGGCGCCATATATTTCAATTTTTTTGGGATAAGAGCGCTCTAAAAAAATTGAGAGGAAAAACTATCTCCATAATATCAAATGCCATCTAAATTCAAGGGTAGATAAAAAATCCAACGGGCATAAATCAATCTCACAAAATCGGCTTGAAAGGTAAGGTTTGTCTAAAATATATAGTGCTATAATTTATCCAATGTGGGATTAAACTTCAACAACTACACCATAAATCCAACAGACCATTAATTTTAGATGTTGACTCTTTTGAATCAAATGATAAAGAGTTTTTTTGTGTTAGTTTTATGCACCAAAATTTTTACTACGAACCCACATATCTTTTGCGAGACATAAATGATAATTTCTAATAACACCTATGCAAAAAATGATGCAAGTGTTAAGAGCATCTAGCTGAGGCATCTCAATGCTCGGGTGCATTCTCCTCAACGTATGCAAAGTCATAACTTGACCAAATAAATGGGATTAAGGTATCCATATTTGCAACCAAACATTTTTCACCTACAATTAGGGTTTTTGTACGTGAGAGTTGTTGAGCTCCTCAAATCAAACAATGAAGATTGTTTTTCATCTCAATCTTCGACCTACTTGATCTTTAAATCATAGCGCACCTATCGAACAATCCGATGTTGGTTCTACATGGCACACACCCTCAAAAGTGCTTGAAAACCCATTTACATGGTACACCTATGATCACAATCATTTTTAGGGATGCGTGTTATGTGAAATCAACATCTAACTGTCTAAAGGTTAGTCATGATTTGATCAAGATCTATTGTGTGAAAGATTGGGATGAATTAAAAGATCTCCATCATCTGATTCAAGGCAATCAACGGCTCTCACATGCAAATACTCTGGTTGTTGATAGCAAATATTTGATTGCAGATGCCAGCTCTCACAACAAGGGGATAATGGAGAAGACATGAATAATGCGCTATTATTATAGCCTTAACCCTTTTATTGAGGTATGGGAAATATAAGGCTCTGGCTCAAGGTATCAAAAATCGATCGATACCGATACGTATCAGCGATATGTATCAGTTTTTGGCCGAAAACCGATATGTAGCAGTATCGACATACGTCTCCCGAATCAGCCGATGTGTATAGGATTTCGGCCGATACATCTCGATTTTGACTGAGACTTATACCTTTTTTTTTTTTAAATGGCCGAAACGTATTGGTATCGGCCGATTCATATCAGCCTCGGGCAAACCGATACCCGACACCGATACCGATTTTAATACCTTGCTCTAGCTTACACGAGGAAGCCCTAGATATTTCATTGTCCATGTTGCTAAATTGATTATCTCCACCATCAATCTAGAAGCTCTAAATGGATTGGATAAAATGGATAGGATATCAGCCAATTTAACATTAGAAAGTGCAATATCATATGATTAAAATAAGGGTACCCCTATTAGTGCCCACGCAATCTATGAAAGCGCTCAAGTTGAAAATTCCTTTTAAATCATTGATTTCTTTGAACCAGATGATGGGGCTAGTGTTTTATCCAGATCTTCCACACAGTGGATCTTGAAATCATTTCGCACCTATCAGACGGTCAATTGTTGATTCCACATGTCACAGATCCCAAAAATGCCCCTAAATTCACATTTGAGCATGATGTGTGCCATAGGATTCAAGGGGTTTTTTTTTAGGTATCTATGACATGAAATAAGAAAGCGGGCCGTTTGATAGGTGCGACATGATCTCAAGTTCAATTGTATAAAAAATCGTGATGAAACACAGAATCGATAATCTCGGCCATCAATCTAGAGGCTCTAAATGGATTGGATAAAATGGATAGGATATCAGCCAATTTAATAGTAGAAAGTGCAATATCAGATGACTAAAATAAGGGTATCTCTATTAGTGCCCACGCAATCTTTGAAAGCGCTCAAGTCGAAAACCCCTTTAAAACCATTGATTTCCTTGAATCAGATGATAGATATAGTGTTTTACCCCGATCTTCCACACAATGGATCTTGAAATCATTTCGCACCTATCAGACGGTCAATTGTTGATTCCACATGTCACAAATCCCTAAAAATGTCCCTAAATTCAAGTTTGAGCGTGATGCATGCCATAGGATTCAAGGGGGATTTTTTGGGTATCTGTGACATATGAAATAAGAAAACGGGTCGTTTGATAGGTGCAACATGATCTCAAGATCAATTGTATAGAAAATTGTGATGAAACACAGTCTCCATCATCCGATCCAAAGTAATCAATGTTTTGAAGGGGTTGTAAACATGGGCGCTTTCAAAGGTCTGGCGGCCGCGAATAGAGGTACCCTTAAAATAAGAGTTAGTCTACAACGAGTGTCCATCCATCATCGACGTCCGTTTATTTTATGTAGTTATACACAGATGTGTGGACTGTTTTAATACACATGATGGGTGGACACCTATTCTACACTAACTCTTAAAAATAAACCAAGGAATGTTGCATTAGCGTTCATATTATATGATTGCTCCTTTTGTCGACTAAATTGCCTTGCCTTTAAAAAAGAAAAGGGCTTTTATGTCTTTTCGTAACTACTCCAACCATTTAAATATGTTTCAACTTTCAAAGCCCAAACGCGCTTAGAGAAACTTGGGCTTTCAACATGTTGAAATGGTTGGTTCCTGACTAGGTGACTAGGTAGGTCACTTGTATGCCACGTGGCAGATTTTTTTCAGTAATCCACGCAGTCGAAAAGCTATTATATAGAGTTACTTGCACACCCTTTTCAAATGATTAGATCCAATTGCACCGAATTTAAAAGAAAAACTTGTAAGTTTGGGGACATTTATTACGTGAAAACATCATCTAAATTATTTGATTTGAAAGTCATCATTTAAAGATATTAATGGTAAAAAATTAAAATAAAATATAATTTTTATTATTTAATTAAATAGAGTCAATGGCTCCTATATAATTCAATAATTGACTGCAATAAATTATATGACAAGTATTATATTTTGCTCTAATTTTATATATCAGATTTCATAAACCTCAAATCAAACGGCTTATATTTATATATTGCATATCTCTAAAATATTAAGTCTTTTTTTAAGTTTAGTGTAATCACTTGGATAATGCGTGTAAATAATGACTCCCTTTTATATATATACGCATTTTATGAAAAATGTGAGCAAGGAGTGACTCCCTTTTTTATATAAAAGCATTTTATATATTTAATTTGAGTAGGTCCAAAAATACACTTTGGGTAGATTTGAACCTCTTTTTATATAGTTTATGAAAAATGTGAGCAAAGTAATGGCCCTCTTTTGTTAGATATCTAAGCATTTTATATATATAACTTGAGTAGGTCCAAAAATACGCTTTGTGTGGATTTGAACCACTTTGCATTTCTATTGAATGATCATTATTAAAGAAACAAAGATCGAACGGTTGTGGATATTTTTTTAGTTTCTTTTACATGAGACTTGAGAGGGTCAATAGCAAGGAGTCAAAAATCGACCGATACCTATACGTATTGATTCTCTAACTCGATATTAGATCGGTTCTCTAACTCGATATTGGTATCCGTATCAGTTGATATCGGCTTGTATCAGATAGTATGTATTGGATATCGGCTGATACGTATCAATTTGAGCCGAGCCATTTTTTTTTTTTAAGGGACCGATCTGTGTCGGTATCGGCTGATTTGTATTGGTCCTCCTCCATGGACCGATACTCAATACCGAAACCGATTTTGATACCTTAGTCAATAGCACTCCATTTAGCTTAGAGGGTCCTATTGGAATTATTTATTTGAAGCTCTAGAATCCATGTTTTATATGGCCCACACATATTAGGATTTTATAAAATTATGGATTGAAGTTGTTTGAAACAATAAAGGACATTCCTTTAAAAAAAAATAAAAAATAAAGGACATTATTAGAAACTGAAAGAAACTTTAAATTTTTCTTATTTACATATGATTCTTATTCCTATTAATTAAGGGCAATGGTCAGGTCCAATTAGGTTGAACCGAAGTTCAAGTTCAACCACATCTGCTGCCCTTAGAAGTAGGAGAATCTTAAATGCACTTCATCCTATAAAAAGTGAAAATCTTAAAAGTCGAGATTCTTTCATATCTAAGGGTTGTAGATATGGTTGAACTCGAAATCCGATTCAGTTTGGTTGAATGTGATCGTTGCCCTTCGACTAAAATATCTTGATGCGAGGTATTTTAGGTAGGATATGACTCTTTATATCTATATAGGTGGGCATCCCCCTCTCATTACACACAAGCCTTTTGACATTTTCCTATCAAGATGGTGTAGTTGTTGGATATTTTAAAGAGTTTTTAAAACTCTTACTTTTAAATACTTTAAATTTTTACTTTTATTATTTGCTTTTACTTTTCAAAGAGTGTTTGTCCCACAACGTATAAACCCATAAAATGGGTTTAGGTTACAAGTAGTAGCCTTGGCTCAAGACTTGTAGCCTTCACTCAGGGGGCACCGAATTTTGTAGCTTCCACCGCCATGCATGTCATCAGTCACACGCACGTGAGCCGAATCGGGTCGGATCTGGACAAGCACGAACACGTAACGAGGCGGTGCGGTGTGGTGTATTTAATTAAATTTTTGGACAAAAGTGTAATTAATTAAAGTTTTGTACAAAATTGTAACTGTCCGTTTAAATTATAAACGGTTCAAATGAATAAGTCTTATCCGACCATTCAGTTATCTGTAACGGATATGTTCGTTCAGTTACACATGTTCCTTTCTATAAAAGGGACCTGAGAGCCCTCATTTCATATAGAATTTTTCTCTGCTTTGTGTTGCGTTTTAAAAGTTCTTTTTCTTTCTCAAAGTTTCGCTTTTAGAGTTTTGGTGTTTTGATTGCGTGATCAGATTTACCATATCTGATTACATGTATATATTGTCGGTTCGTTGTATCCTGGAATCGATTTGCCGATAACCTATTGATGACCACTAGATCATAGTGGTAGGGGCAAATCTTGGTTTAAAGACAACAATATTTAACGTGCCTCAAACCGAATCTGCGTATTTCTTAATTCCAATCTTTATGTTTCTTGCAACTCAAACCGATTACCCAACAATTTTAAACCTAGAAGGCCCATATCCAGTCTTCGACTTCTTCTGTACTGACCGATAAAATCTATCCCGCGCTGTCCAACAATATCCACAAGTTGGACAGTTTTGATGGTTCTAACTTCAAAAGGTGGCAACATAAATTACACTTTCTGTTGACTGCGCTGAAAGTTGTGTACGTTATCATGAATCCATGCCCAACTGTTACCGAATCATCAAGACTCAATGAAGGCCAGAAAAGCAGCAATTGGAAGAAGATGCATGATTATACGTGCAAGGGCTACATTCTAAATGTATTGTCGGATTCGTTGTTCGACGTGTACCGCGCCTACAACACCTCGAAGGAACTCTGGGACGCACTCGAGAAGAAATATAAAACTAAAGATGTACGGTAAAATTCTTACATGTTTTTTAATTTTAAGATGGTCGATGATAAACCAATTCTTAGCCGAGTGCATGATTTTCAAGTAGTTATAAATTATTTGATCGCTAATGGTTCTCATTTCAATGAAGATTTTCTGGTTGTTGCGATAATCGTCAAGTCACCTCCATCTTGGAAAGATTACCGAAAAATTCTTAAGCATAACAATGAAAAGATTTCTATAGAAGATCTTCTCTTTCATTTACATATTGAGAAAGAATTCTGAGTTAGGGATAAAATCAAATATCACACTGATATGACATCAAAGACACACTTGATTGAATCTAAAGTTTTTAGTGAACCATCAAAGAAAAATAAGAGAGAATATTCTCAATCAAAGGAAAATAAGAAATTCGACAAAACCATGGTACCAAAGATCGGTGGATCCTATCACTGTAGGAAACAAAACATGAAAATTAGTAGATTTATCAGAAGGATCTAAACCCATAGGATGTAGATGGATATTTAAAAGAAAACTTCGAACTGATGGAACTATAAAAGAATTTAAGACACGATTCGTTGCCAAAGAATATAGGTAAAATGAAGGTGTTGACAATTTTGACACATACGCACATGTTGCTAGAATTTCTAATACAAGACTTCCAATTGCGCTAGCTTCTATCTATACGTTAAAAATTCATCAAATGGATGTTAAAATCGCCTTCTTAAATGCTGATTTAAAAGAAGAGGTCTTGATCAATTTTAAAATATACCCTTGCAAGTGCACAAGATCGGTTGTAGTACGGTGAATTCAAAGGTGTCGTACCCACATTAAAATGTGAAATTTAATTAATTCTTAAAAAGAAAAAGACACTCAAGGAAGTATCAAGGGAGAAAGTTTGATTTGCCAAACAATTACCACACTATTCTAAATGCAACAAGGGAAAAGTAATCTATGCAAGAATAAATTTCAATAAATAAAAGGACAATTTAAAGAAATGATCAAGAAATTTGCTACCCCAGATTTGTAATCTTTCTACTATTAAACTCACAATTTCATAACACATCAATCACACCATTATTTATCTAAAAAAATGAATCATAAGAAAACGTGATCATTGATCGGGCATACCCTATCTAAAAATGATGACTCAGCCCATCATTGCGGTATGAATCATGTAAAAAATATAGCGTATCTCAAGATTCTTAAGTCACGACAATGAGCAAATAATCACTCTGCAACCTAGATCGGCCTGCAGGTACAGATCTAGAGATTATGTTCGTTGATAACCTAAATCAACGGTCATAATAAAGCATTCAAAAGGTATTCAATCAAGCACACTTTTTAGTAGAATGATTATATGATGAAACTAATAAATTGTGGAGTTAATAATAAAAATATTATTTATCTGGGGATCGCATCTTTCTTGAACAAATGTTTTAGTCGCTCATCCTTGATGTGCGATTTCGTTGTAAACACGCAGCCATTCTCGTAAACATACACTTTTTATTTATCACCAAAAATCTCTTTGTAATATTTTTTCTAAATACAATCTATGATTCCACAAATTGTAAAAGAAAAGAACTATAAAAGCCTAAACACACTCTACCAGAGAAGAAGAATCTTAAAGGAGAAAAGAGAGATTAAAAGAGAGAATAACCCTAAAAAAAATACAATCTAAAAGGAGAACCCTCAAAACAAAGCCGTAGCTTTGTTTTTATCGGAGCTGGTAAGACAACTTCCATAACAGTCTCAATCGATTGAAAATATTTTCTTAATCGATTGACTCTAAATTTTCCAAAATTCGAATTTTAAGTAGAGGGAAAAGTTGTCTTTATGGTCAATCCATTGAGAATTGGTTCTCAATCGATTGACACATAGGGGTAAGGCCTTCCTTCTTCTGATGGATGCTTAAGCCAATCACTTGCTCTCACAGATTTTGATGCTTCAGTTGACCTTTTGGTCCACTGTTCCTGTGTAACCTTTAATTATTCTCTTTTATGCACTTTGAAGATCCAACGATCAGAAACACCTGAAATCACTAAAACTATATAACAACCATCAGATGCTTTTATCAGATAACTAAATGTAGGAATTAAAGTCCGAAATATAGTCACATTTGGTACCGATCAGGTCTATATGAAACAACCAGAAGGGTTTGTTCTAACTGAACAAGAAAAGAAATTCTATAAACTTAGTAAATCTCTATATGGGTTTAAACAAACACCAAACAATAGGATGAAAATTTTGATACTATCATTACTAATTTTGAATTCAAAACTAATAAAGCTGACAAATGTATGTATTATAAATTTTCTAACAATCATGGTGTTATAATATGTCTTTGTGTAAATGATTTACTTATTTTTAGAAATTAAAAATTTATTAAGTTCATCATTTAGCATGAAAGACATGAGACAGGCAAATGTAATCTCGGAAATCAAAATTATAAGAAATGAGAATACCTTAACCTTAACTCAATCTCATTATGTTGAAAAAATCTTGAAAAGATTCAATTACTTTGATTTAAAACCTGTCAATACACTTTTAGATATTAATATTAAATTACCTAGAAATTATGGAAGATGTGTGCAACAGTTCGAATATTCAAGAGTTATTGGTAGTCTTATGTATGCAATGCATTGTACAAGGCCGAACATTGTATTTGCGGTAAGTAAATTAAGTAAATTTACAAGTAACCCTAGTTCTGTTCATTGGAATGTTATTTCACATATTTTTAGATATTTAAATGGTACTATTAATTACGATTTACATTTTTCTGGATATCCTCAAGTATTAGAAGGATATAGCGATGCAAGTTGGATATCTGGTTCGGAAGAATCAAAGTCTACAAATGGATGTATATTCACTTTTGAAGGTGTTGCAATCTTATGGTAATTAAATAAGTAAACTTGCATGACACATTCCACTATGGAATCGGAATTCATTACCTTAGTGCCAAGTAAAAAAGAAGCAGAATGGTTAAGGAATTTACTAATCAAAATTTTATTTATGATTAAACCATTGTCATCTATCTCTATACATGTGATAGTGAAGCAACACTATCAAAGGCTTATAGTCAAACTTATAATAAAAAAAATAGACACATTGGTCTAAGACATAACTATGTAAAACAATTACTTAGAGATGAAGTAATCTCAGTAATTGAGGTCAGGTCTGCGAAAAACCTGACGGATCCATTTACTAAAAGCCTTGACAGAAATAGAATTCACAAAACATTAATTGGGATGGGTTTAAAGCCATTAAACCTACATAACCATTTATGATGGAAACCCTACCTAATATTTATTTAAATCAATCTTTAGGTTCAAAAGGAAAAATAAGTCGTAAATATGTGACGACTAAAGGACACTATATGAATGAAAAATTATTCTCATATACATCTCAGGAAGGGTAGTGTTTCATCTGTAATGGATACAGGAAGGTTGAGCATTGCTTTTAATAGTCCTATAACACTATGTGTTGAGATGCTAAAGTTTCAGGGACATCTCTCATAGGTCTACCTATATAAGTGTGAGGGTGGAGCCGCTTTCAATGAAACAAGGCTTTATCTCATAAATACTTACGAAAACTAGGATATTAGCATAGGGCCTAACTGTGCTAACTTTTTATTGAACACCAAATATGTGAAATATGTGTGTGACATAGTTTCTATTTGTCAAATCGTTAGTTCAAAATTTAGTTTCACTAAACACCTTGATAAACTTTGAATTATTTTCACTAAAGTAAAAATTCAAGTCTGTAAGACATTTTCATTTATGCGCATATTTCTAGCGTAGCTCTATTTCAAATCTTTAAAATAGTCAGGGATTATTTGATATTTTAAAAGTATTTTAAAAGTTTTAAATTTTAAATCTTTAAAATAGTGGGGGATTGTTGGATATTTTAAAGAGTTTTTAAAACTCTTACATTTAAAAACTTTAAACTTCTACTTTTGTTATTTGCTTTTACTTTTCAAAGGGTGTTTGTCCCACATCGTATAAACCCATAAAATAGGTTTAGGTTACAAGTAGTAGCCTACACCTAGCGGGCACCAAATTTTGTTGCTTCCACCGCCATGCATGTCATCAGTCACACGCACGCGTGTCGAGTCGGGCTGGGTCAGGACGGGCACAAGCACGTGACGAGGCGGTGCGGTGTGTTTAATTAAATTTTTGGATAAAAGTGTAATTAATTAAACTTTTGTACAAAATTGTAACTGTCCGTTTAAATTTTATACGGTTCAAACGGATAAGTCTTATCTGACCGTTCAGTTATCTACAACAGATATGTCCGTTCAATTATACCTGTTCCTTTCTATAAAAGGGACCCGAGACCCCTCATTTCATATAGAATTTTTCTCAGCTTTGCGTTGCGTTTTAAAAATTCATTTTCTTTCTCAGAGTTCCGCTTTTAGAGTTTTGGTGTTCTGGTTGCTTGTTAAAATTCATCATATCTGATCATATGTATGCATTGCCGGTTTGTTGTATCCTGAAACCGATTTGTCGGTAACCTATTGGTGACCACTAGATCATAATGATAGGGGCAAATCTCGGTTTAAAGACAACGATATTTAACGCGCCTCAAATCGGATCTGCGTATATCTTAATTCCAAACTTTATTTTACTTGCAACCCAAACCGATTATCCAGCAGTAATAAGAGAGGCAAGTAGAGCCACTTTCAACTTCTTTGCAGGGTAAAGCTTTGGAATTTGTATCCAACAAAAAAAAAAAAAAAAACGATCACAATCTCATCAATAAAATATGCGAATATATTCTAACTTGTTATTGATTTGAAGTTTCAATTGATCATCCGTCTAGATCCTAGGTCAATTTGTTTGGGTAGTCGGATAAAAAGACCCAAGAGGTCCAACCTATCACTTATAGTTATATTATAGGAAGGGTAATGGTGTTTGCAGCCAAATCGATCTGCGTAGCTTAGGGTTGGGTTTCAAGATTACAATTGTTTTCGTCCCAATCTTCTACGCCATAAAGTTTGAGATTATTGCTCACCTATCCGGTGATCATGGAAAATATCCCTAAAAGTTATCGGAGAGCCCTTCCCATTATATGTCTTGATCATGATCATCACTATTGGGGTTGTGTACCACATGAAATCAACACCTGACCATATAATAGATGGACCATGATCTTAAAATTTAGTAGGTCAAAGATTGGGACTAAAGAATATTCTCCATTAGTTGATACAAAGCAATCAATAGTTTTAGGACGAAACCCCACGCCTTAGTGAAATACTCATTAGCTACAATTACCAGTACTCTTATAGAAAAGGGTGGACTTTTTTTATTTTTTTGTTTTTTGAAGAAAACATTTTTGCTCTCTCTCTCTCAAACCTGGGATATAGTTTCAAAATTAATTAGTCTCGTATAAAATCAATTAAATTCAAAATGAAACCCATCAACACATGATAGAAGGTGTGGGCTTGAGCCTCTTTTAACTTTAGAATTTCTATTAATTATGACTCTTATACAAACCTTTGTTTGTATATAAATTCTTAAATTTGTGATGTAGAAGCCTCTAAATGGGCTCAAATCCCATTTAACTTTAAAGTGTCGATTAAGTATGATTCTTTATTATTTTTGGGCCCCACCAACAAAAATTCGTTACTCCTCTCCTGCCCATCAGTTCTACATTGGATTAAGTGGTCTCATATTTTCAATCAGTACGTAGAATAATTTGTCCCAAATATAAGATAGATTGTGTTATAGTAGACTACATATGGGACCATTCAGTCCAAATATGAGATGGTCGTGACTTAATTTGTCGAGCCATGACATGGCTGATTATCATTTGTAGCTCTCACCAACAAAAATTTTCTTGACTGTCAGTTTCATATTAGATTAATTGGTCTCATATTGGTCTCATATTGTCATTTAGGTCGTAGAATAATTGATTCCAAATATAGGATAGATTGTGTTATGTTTGGCTACATATGGGGTCAATCAGTCTAATAGGAGATAATTATGATTTAATTGGACGAGTCGCGATTTGGCCAATTAATTGGCGGTAGTTAAGATGCCAGCAAGTCACCGACTTTTCCCAAAATCAAAGACTTCACACATCAATCAATTGCAAAGATTCAATGAATCTCATCTCAGCCCTTCAAACTTTGTAGGGCACATCATAAAAGTGGGTGGCTTCCATATCACTTGACCCTTCAAACTTTGTAGTGTACATCATAAAAGTGGGTTTGATTGATTGTAAATTTGTAATTCGAATGAGGCGTCTAAAGTATCTTAACTTTGGTGGAAATTAAACCATAGATAGTATTATATGGCAGGCAGGTTTTATGTAGGCAAAGTGTAGACAGCTGATATGGCACGATGCAATTGGCTGTAAGTGCAGTGGACTCAAATAATACAAGTTGAGGCAACCAACCACGTCGCATTATGTCAGCTGTGTGCACAAAACCTGCCTGTTGTTTGCAATTTTCCTTAAACCATTGATCAATGCCGAAGTGAAACCAACCAACCAACCATACCGCCATGCTTACGGTACAACTAAACTTTAAGTGACACTAAAATTTGTCTATTATATGACTGACTCTCCTGACTATCACTTAAACACGAAAATAGTGTTTAAATGATCTTACACCATCAAATTAATGTTTAAGATGTAGGTGATCAGAACCGTATAGATCATAAATTGAAGTGCAATAGGCCCCAAAAAGGTGGTTTAGGTAGATTGAAATCATTTGTTCTGTGGACTATAATCTCAACGGTTGTTTTTAGTTTTAATGGTCAATATTAAAGTTCATCAATCGGTTGGTTCACATCCACCTATCGGCATGGTTCATTGGGTGGAGAAATATTTCAATGGTAGATTGCCACTTGGGCAATTTAGATTGATCATATATGTGCGTCATATGACATAATGATAAATCACATTTCAATGGTATGAGATGAAATGTCCAATTTCAATGATGTAAGATCATTTAAACAACATTTGGTATTTAAATGCCGGTGAGGAGCCATTATCCCAATGTCAATATAAGCCAAAAGAGACCCATTCTCCTGACACGGATTTCAAAACCAATTTGGTGTTTAAATGATCTCACACCTAATGGTTGACTGAGTGATTAATCCACATCATCAAAGTGATAGATCATACATCAAATGGAAATGGGTCCAAATAGCAAGCTTTTTGAGGGATTTGAAACATTTGATTTGTCAACTATAATACCAACCACTGATTTTAGTTTGAATGGCTGATATCAAAGATCATATCAAGTTATAGGGGTACTTTTTTAGGCTAAGATATGGCCCGATAAATTACCACTTGAAAATTTTAGATTGGTCAAGAATATGCACGTTACATGGTATACTAATAAATCACACTTTAGTGGGGTGAGATAAAACTTACAAATTTAATAGTGTTAGATCATAACCCTATTATGGTGTTTTAATATTGGGTTAAATCAACCTCAAGGGATTAGGCGAGTTGGCCAAGTACCTGCTTCCAAAAGCAAGAGACCTAAGTTTGAATTCCCTCTCCCCTGAGGCCACCATAGGGATTTATATCATGTGTTGGCCCGACATGTGCCCCTGAGATTAGCGGGTGTTCTAAGAGGGCCAGAGACCCGAGTTATAAAAAAAAAATAATAATAATACTCGGTTGAATCAGACATACAGGCAAGCACTCAGACCGATATACATCAACCAAATCAGATACATATTCCATAGCCAAGATATTTCTGCCAATTTTGGCCGATATTGATACTATATTGTACCTAGGCTTTGTATCGACCCGGGGTAGGTGAGAGCCAATACATATCTGCCAATATGAAACCATTCCGGATGATATTTAAAATCAGGTAGGTAGGAACATGTCAAACCCCTTGTAAACTATTGATTGCTTCGGATCGAATGATGGAAATTGTGTTCTACGTCAATTTTTCATATAATGGATATGGAGATCATGGCACAATTATTAGACAGTCATTTTTTTATTCCATGTGTCATATATCTCAAAAAAATGAATCTTCAATAATATGGCATTGATCACACTCAAACTTTCTTTAGAGTCATTTTTTTGAAATTTGTGACACATGAAATAGAAATTTGGTGAAAGATAGGGTAAACACGATCTTACACCGTTGGTATGAGCGATCAGTTGAACCGGCCTTAAATGAAGTTGAGTGAGAAACCGTTGACAGGTATCCACCTATCTTACACCGTTGGTATCGGGTAGATATTCTGTTAGTTGGATTAACTTTATTTAATTAGCCGGCGAAGAAAGAAACAGTAAAGAAAGTGGAATCCATGCATCTATGATCGTCCAATCCTCAAAATGAAAGGTGTCAGACTAGAATACTGAGGCTGTAGTCCACGTGGCAAATCAAAGTCATCAAACACTTTAAGAGGCATTCAATAGTTATATCGAGGAGGCGCTCCTTTAAGTCACACTCAATCATGTGATTAGAGACCACCTGACAGTAAACTAACGCGGAGTGAGTTAATTGGTCCTAATTTTAGGCTACAACAAAATGATATAGGTTAATCTAGAGCATCTAGATTGAATATGTGGTGTTGATAGTGGAGGATAGAGAATGGTATTTGTGGTCATCTATACCACACATTGTGTATTCCTTCCTAATAAATTGATCAATTGATCAAAGTCTAGGTTAGCTCCTCGCTGCCCTTGAGAGATTCGATTTGTGGTAATCATGGTTCAAAATTTCGGCCGAAATTTGAAATTTTCAATCGAAATGAAATCGAATTCCAAATTTTCTTAGAGAGAGAAAGACGGTGAAAGAGAAATGCTGAGAGAAATGGAGGAGAGAGAAATAGAGAGATAATGCTAGAGAGAAAAAGAGAGAAAAAAATTATCCTTCATGAAGATGTGCTCAAACCAAATCAATGAGATTTAGATTTGAAATGACACCTGAGAGAGTGTGACAGCCCGAATTTTCGCTCTCGAAAACCTGTGTCATCAGAATCATAAACACTGATGATCTCCAAAACAAATCAAAGAATGTCTGCTCAAATAGCGGAAATCAGAGCAGACACTATCCAAAAAGGCAGATAGAGTCATCATATAAGGCACTAAAAATAAAAGAAAATAATATATATATTGAAAAGAATATACATCCTTAAAAAGTAACAAAAAAGAATTACTGATGATAGACATCCATCACTCAAAACAATGGTTCATATAAAATATATAAAACCATAAGTAAAGTATCTATAGGAAATAATACAGAAGAGAGTGGGTCTCCAGACCCAAATAATTCAAAAGTAACAAATACAGATCCCAAAATACAAGACAAGTACCATAACTAGGGAAAGTACTCGTCAACAGGTATGTCAGTATCCTCCTCTTCCGCATCAGCCTCAGGTTGATAGTCTGGATCACTCTCTGTACTCGGAGCCCGAGCCTCAGATCTTATAACATAGAGTCATGGGTGAGCTAACCATCTAAGTTCAATAGAAGAAACTCAATTAAATTACATTTAAAATGTAAAACATGATTTGCAGAACATATCTTAGAACAGATAGTCAAATCAAAGAATACAGACAGAAATAATCAGATGACAGATGCAGAACTTTAAAGAACAGAATAGATGCAGAATATCATAGAGCAAATTTTATTCTCAGAGTTTTCAGATGCTATATATACAGTATTTAATGACTTAAATTTTATACTTAAATAACTCTCGTGAATATAGCATGTGGTAGCCAAATATTTATCGATTGATAATCCCGACCATCATCATTCAATGAGCAATTTCAGAAATTTGCATCAAGTCTCTTTAATGAAAAACAACTTGTGCCAGAGGGACTACAAATCAGATACATGGATATTCCGCCGTGCCGATCGTGGATATCCTGCCACGTCAGGGGGATTCGTCACAAGAACTGTAAATCAATGCATATCACGTAACATCGGGAATCAGAAATCAGATATCAGATAACAGGAATCAGAGATGACAAAACTTTTATTGATATGCAAGACATGCTTTTTAAAACAGAAATCAGAATATATATCATAATACAAATGTTATGAGACCATACAGTCAAAATCAGATACAATTTAAGTTAAATTTCTCATACCTTAACTCAGGTCTTTCTAAGTAAATTCAAAGTTTTTTAAAGTGTCTCGGTTTTAACCTAGACCATATGTACAGTGTAATAAGTGTCAGAGGTATCAGAATATCAATTGGTACACTGGCCAACAGTGTCTTTCCCAGAAAACTAAATCAGGTAAAACAGGAGAATTCGATCGATCATTTCTCTATTTGATCGATCGGATTCACTATTTGATCGATCATTTACTCAATTTGATCGATCGGATCCCATATTTAACCATATACAGAACAGAGGAATTCGATCGATCAATTTCCTCATTTGATCAATCAAATCCTTAATTTGATCAATCAATTCTCAAGTTTGATCGATCAAATTTCAAAGTCAAAATTCCAAAATTTCAAACCTTCTGTTCTATAGGATATTCATACTATTCGATCGATCAATTTCTCAGTTGATCGATCAGTTCTTCATTTGACTGATCGTTTATAATTTATCAATCAGTTCTAAATTTGATCAATCAAATCCAAATTTGATTGATCGGATTTATCGGACATGAACTTTCATAAAAATGCCCTCCTGTTTATAAGGGATTTATATAATTCGATCGATTATTTCTTAGGTTTGATCATCGGATTACAGTCTGATCGATCAAATATTAAATTTGATCGATCGAAAATGACAATTTCCTTCATTAATGAGGTTCGTTGATTTTTAACCTATTTTCTTCCATGATTCATTATGATTCTCAACGAATCATACTAGCATAATTATCTACACATTTATGACATCTAAACTACTATAAATGCATAGTAACTCACCTCTTTTAAAGTTGCTTCTTTGATTCACGACATTCTCGGCTCAAAGTGAGTTTTGGATTCGGAATTTTAAAGGTTTGTTAAAATGATCTCTCCGACGAAGAAGTGCAACTCTACACTACCACAGACACGGTTAGACTTCCCAAATACAATATGGCGTACAAATGTCGATTCCTTGATGTTGTAATTTAGAGGATCAATAATCTAGGGTTTCTAGAGCCTCGATTTCGCAGGGAGTTCTCTAGTACTTAAACTAGCTAGCAAGCAGAATTTTCAGATCAAAGAAGAGAGATGTGGGTATTCTCTAATCTTCCTTCTCTTATAAGCTAACTCAGGAAATATCCTTGATATTTTCATTTCTAATTCTTTCGCTCTAGTGTTGAGCACGTACATCATACTTAGTATATATCATTCCACTAAGTATCTCCCCAAATCTCAGACCTACGTAACACGTGACCTATGGCTTTACACGCTTGTAGATGAATAATATAGATATTAATATTATTATTATAAAAATTTTAAGTTTTCTCTCGATTTTCGTACCAGACATGAATACCAACATAGTCAAATATATTTAAGAAATTTAGGGTAGTTACAGAGAGATAATTTCAAATCCCTATTTTTTAGGTCTTGAATTGGATTTGTAAAATGATTGAGATTTGGCAAATCCAAATCCAAGGCTCAAAATTAGCAACCAAATAAGAGATTTAGATTTGCACCACCTAAATCCAAATCTAACCCGTCAAATGACGGTTCCCAAAAGCAGCCTAAATCTAAATCAGAACCCATTCAAATTTAGTTATGACCGAACTGGGCCGCACTAGCCCATTAAAGCTGACTACAATTTAATTGGATCCTCCTCGTTCCATTTACATTTTATTAGAACTATACCAACCAAATTGGCCCCTTAATTTCAAGTCACAAAACAAAATGAACAAACTGGTCCAATTAAAAGTAACTTATATACTAACTCGGGCCTAACTGGCCCATTAACTATAACAAAACGGAAGCTGGATCAAACCCATCTGGTCCGCTAATGTTAATTAAAAACTAAACTAGATCAAATTTGACCCATACCCACTAAACTAGCTTAGACTTGACCCATTTCATCCTCAAACTCAAGTCTCAACTAAACTGAAATGGAAATGACAGAAGACCCATTAAATGCAGTTCAAGATCTGCATGGAGCTTCACCTAACTAATCCAACCAAATCAAAAGGCGGACTCTCTGTGACTCATAAGTCGTAACATAAAGGCATAATTAGCAAAGGGGATCCATTTGAAAAGGTTTTAGACTATTATACTAGAAAAAAAAAAGAATTTAGGTAAAAAGGATTTCACGAAAATTGGGAGTTCTAAGATATGTGAGATCCCAATATTGGCACGTGTGGGTTTAGTCTTGTTCTTAGGAGATGTCATCACTACCCTCTTAGAACTCACACATGCCACATATTGAGATCTCACGTATCTTAGAACTCCCAAATTCCGTGAAATGCCTTTGGCCTAAAACATTTTTTTTTCTAGTATAATAGCCTAAAACCTTTTCAAATGGATCCCCTTTTTCTAAAGGCCCCTGACATAAATTACCCAAATATCTGGATTTCACAAACCTAAATGGAGGCATTACAAAAGCGTTCAGGTTGCAAATATTGGTGTCCTGAGGTATGGGCTTAACTATGGTGTAGGTTCTCATTACCATTCCTCTTCCGATGCCGTGGACTTCTGTACATTTCTAGCGCTACGAATTTGGGAAAGCACTCTATTCTATGATGTGCTTTATTATTGTTATTATTATTGTTTTTAACTTGAATGATTGTACGATAAAATAAAAGAAAAATAAAGAAATAAATAATTTTCATAAGGTAAATGATAATTTTTCCCCTGTTTTTGTTAATATCTTTTCATAAGCCCAATTTGAGGTGGACTGTCACGACCCAGAATCCTTACCCGATCTTAAGAGCCTAAAATTCCGTGTTATGACACCGCATGCTTGTTACGGCGATAAGCGGGCATACACATAATTTTTAATTCGATTTAGCATATGTATCGAGACATTTAAAAATAATATTTAAAGATAAATTGCTCATACATTAATTGCGAAAAATGTAGCTGACATTAGTAATGTGATAAATCCTAATCATGCATCCATAATTAAAAATAAACTGAGGTTTTACGTAGGATAAAATGGTCCCAAACGTAAATCCATAAAAAGTACTAATAAATCAAAGTAACTAATAACAAATCTTTCCCGAAAGCGATAGAGATTAAAACTAAAGAATCTCTCAATGTTCAAAGTAGTCCGCTGGATCTACTCCTTCATCCAGGTGGTAACCGACGTCCTCAACCTCATAAGCCGCATCAGGTACAGTAACATCCACATCCTCAGTGATAGAATAATCAGTATTCTTACCTGCAACTGGTAGTTTTGGGAGAGGAATGAGTTTACTCAGTCACGTAAACGCAACGGGTTTCACAATCGAATCACCATAATATACCCAGATGATCATGTGTGCAATCACTTGAATAGCAGTGATTTATGAAAATAAAATCCAATAACTAAAAATGACTACAAAAATAATCTGAAACCTCATATATATCACAACGAAGCTTAAAGACATAATATAAAATGAGATGAATGTGATGCATCAATTTCTAATGTCTTTTTATATTTATCTTGTCGACTTATTCTATGTGGTATATCTTAAAACTTAATATAGCTCCATACGCCTACATAACGTACTTTGCTTCTTACTTAATTTAAGTATACGACCTATGCCAGGGCTACTGCTCGTGCCTATCACGCGAGGTCCACGTGTAGATAACCATCAAACCTCTGTATCATATCGTATACCACCATCTAGCCCAATGAGGTTGTATGTATTTAAATCAGTGTCCCCTTATATTCGGGACATTGTCGTAGCGTATTGTCCTTAAAACCCGTCTTGGCTACAAACATTAGATTTTGTAGTGGCTCACAAGACAAGGCACGTGTAGGAACTTAATTCGTATTTTGTTGGCCTTCACAGCGTAACTTATCCGTATTCATATCTTACCTCATCTTACATATCAATCTTTATTATTTACTTATCACTTAATTTTGAGTGAGCCACGGTGCGATAAGATTCATAAAATCATACTTTCCAATGGACGGGTTCCGTAGTAATTTAGATGTACTTTATGTAACAACCCATACTCTCATAGAGGTGTTGCATCCGTATATGGATGCCTACATTCCAAGTTTCACGTGACCATGAAGAAAATCTCACCATGGAGAAGGCTTAAAAGTCGTTTGACGTAGTTTATTCCTTTTTAATCATACGTATATCTATCGTAGTTTTCTATGTAATGCATGTCATATGATGGAAGGACTTATCTGACTAAACGAAATTATTTCATACGCTTACATATTTGTGACCATAATATAATAATTAAAATTTAGAAAGAGCAAATATTTCATACCTAATTTTGAAGAAACTTTTATGAGCCATTAGATTGGTTAGAGAGCGATCGGGCCTTCTGTTTTTAAAGTTTTCTAGGATTTGTATAGTTTCTGCATCGAGAGCTTTTTCTAGTTTGACTCAAATGTGGGTCAACGAGGCGGTCAAACAAGCCCCTTTAACCTAGTTGTATAATGGTTCATACCCCTTGCCTAATTTTTCTAAACTTTCAGGCCTCGAAACATTCCTCCAAATCTTAGTGACACTCTTCTGATCCATTAGATTATATTGTGTCATTATCATGATCGTTTTTACAGTTGGTCCTATGGGCCAGTTGGGCTTTGAATTCTCAAAAGTTAAGGGTCAAAGGTAACCCATGGTGTTATTCCATGTGGCACCTAGGGTTGCAATCACAAATGAACTTCTACCCAACCATTATTCAGTCTGAACCATTAGATGGTCGGACAAAATAATTTTACCTAAGGTTGAGCCTCTTGTCCCAGGCCTGATCCGACTTCTAGCATACTAGATCTTCCAGTCAATATTTTATCAGATTTAGGAGTTACGTGCACACTTAGGGTACCTACTATGTGGTGATCAATTTGAACGAACCTGTACCATCGAATACTTAAGGAAAATAGTTTTTAGGTGTTAGGTCTTTGGGCCTAATTTATTTCGGCCTCTAAGGCCTCAGATTTAAGGGTCAATCCTTTCATGATCAAAGGTGTCCACATGGTGTTCCCTTTTCTTGATTTGCGGGTCGATTTCTCAAGTTCTGAATCGTTAGATGTCTCGAGAATTTCAATCTGAGGAGACGATCCACCTCTGCACCATTCCATGGGTCAAGCCTACAAGGTTCAACTTTGAATTTATTTTGATTGAATCCAGTGGTGCTAAGGGATGACTGCACCAAATTAACCATATAAGGTAAGTCCTCCAATGCACCCAACTACAAGGGTCAATACAGGCAAGTTATCATCGGCTTTGATGACGTATGATCGGGTGGAACCCCGGAATTCAATTTATACTGGCTGGAGAAATTTTATATATATATATATAACCAGACAGGGATCACCTGAGAGCTTCTCTCTAATCTCTCTCTAAATTTCTGTGTTAGAGGTTGGGCCTGACTCATTTTCTCTCTCTAAAGTTTCCTATTGTGCAGAGGTGGAGGGAAGGAGAAGTTGTTGAAGAAGTTGGGCTCCCTTGTGTGTCGTGCAGTCATCAGCATATATATATATATATATATATATATATATATATATATATATATATATATATATATATATATATATATATATATATATAACGCAGCTTATATATTATATGTTTATAAAAATATTTTCCTTTCTGTTCTTCTTCAATTATATAGGAGCTTCGTTAATGAAGTTTTTCCTTTATTTTCTAAAATAGAAGTTGAATATCTTAAAATCGATCGAGGGACACCCACATGTTGGAGCGTGCACGGGTTGATTCCGATCAATTCGGCGACACGACAACCTTCTGTTGATTCGGCGATGCGGCTTGGATGGTAGATCGGCGTGGTGCTACGTTGGTTAGATGCGAGAACAAGAAGAAGATTATTGCAATAACGGTGGTGCCAAGATATTGGTAGAGCAGAAATGAGAGGAGGAAAAGAAAGAAGGCTAGGTATTTTAGGATTTATAGAGAGAAGGTGGAGGTTTGCGTTGGGCAAGGTTTGCCGAGAAGGAAAGAGTCCCAAAGACCCAATTTCTTTCCAAAATTTAGAAGATCGTTGGACATTAACCGACAAGTTTTAGTTTCCTAAAATACACTAGATTGCTAGCTGGTAGTCAAGCCTAATTATAATTGTGAAGTTTCTTAAATGTGAGTGAGTTGGCTTCGAGTGTGGAGCACTCATACAGGATTCGACGCTCCATCGCATCTCTCACCATATGATGACCCTTTTAAGATCCGGGTCATAACATTCTTCCCCCCTTAAAAAAAAAATCGTCCCCGAAAATTACATACCACTTATTTAAAAAGTTCTGGATATGTTCTTTTGATGTCAGCTTCATCCTCACAGGTTGCTTCCTTTGGAGTATGATGTTGCCATTGAACCAACACCAATGCTATCATTTTATTTTTGAAATTCGTAACTTTCGATCAAAAATTTTGATGGGCCTTACACTGATAGTGATATCTTCTTTGATATTGATGGGCTCGATCTCCACTATGTGAGAAGGGTCATATACGTATAGACTCAACATAGGCACATGAAATACATCGTGGATCCCCGAGTATTGTTGTGGTAGAGTGAGTTTATAAGCAACCTTGTCCACACGTTTGGTGACTTCGAAAGGCCCTACGTATCTCGGGCTCAGCTTCCCGCTTTTTTCAAAGCGCACAACTCCTTTAGTCGGGGAGACGCGAATGAATAAGCGTTCGCCAACCTATTAAAAGATTTTTCTGTTTAAAATACGAGTAATATTTTAATAAAATTTAAACTTTCAAGTCATAAAGTGGTACCTCGAACTCTAACTTACGGCGGTGTGGGTTGGAATACTTTCTCTAACAATCTTAGGCTATTCTAAGTCGTTCGCGTATCAATTTGACTTTTTCTGTCATTGTTTGGACCAAAGATCAAAATATTGGCCAAAATTTCAGTCGAAAACCGATAATTTAGTCGAAATTTTGGCCAATAATTTCAATCCCATACAAAATATGACCGAAAATTTGATCCTTGGTTTGAACTAGTTCGAGTCCAAACATCTTCCTTTCTCCGACTTCATCCTAACACAATGGTGTTTTACAACTTCTACCATATAATGCCTTGAATGGAGACATTTTGATGCTCGCCTGATAGCTATTGTTGTAAGAAAATTTGATCAAAGGGAGGTGATCACCCCAATTCCCTCGAAAGTCGAGCATACAAGCTCTCAACATATCTTCAACTACTTGGTTAACCCTTTCGGTTTGCTCGTCAGTTTACGGATGAAAGGCAATACTAAAGTCCAAGCGAGTCTCCAAAGCTGCTTGGAAGGTTGTCCAATATTTTGAGATGAATTTTGAGTCTCTATCAGACACAATGCTTACCGGCACGCCGTGTAATTTCATGATTTCTTTCAAGTAAGTCTCAACGAGTTTTTCTCCATCTGCAGCAGTTTTAAATGGCAAGAAATGTGCAGACTTAGTCAATCTGTCAACTATTACCTAGATGACATTGTTCTTCTTCAATATTTTTGGCAGACCAACGATGAAGTCCATTGATATATTTTTCCACTTCCACTTTGGAATGGGTAAGGGTTGAATAAAATCGATCTGTTTTTGGTGTTCTGCTTTAACTTATTGGCATACTAAGTATTTGGATACATATTCGGCTATTTCTCGACCATTAGTACCAATTTTTTAAATTTCGATACATCTTAGTGCTGTCTGGGTGTACTGAGTACCTTGATTTATGACCTTCATCGAGTATTTCTTTTTTAACATTTGAGTCATTCGGTACATATAATCTTCGCCTAAAGAGTACTGTTCTATCAGTTCTGATACTAAAATCAGGTTTTGATTCTTTATACAAGGTTTTATCCCTATCAGGTGGTATCCCTGATAACTCATCTGGGAACACATCTTAAAACTCGCATACCATCGGAATGTCAGCTATAACATATTTCTCCTCTTTTTGCTCTTGCAGAAAAGCAAGATACTCACTACATCCGCTCTTCATCAAACATTTCGCTCGAATTGCGGATATAAATGGTACGATAGTCGATCGCATACCAAAGAATCTGAACGATCTCTCTCCCTTAGGTCGAAACGTGACTATTTTTCTTCGGCAGTCCACACTTGCATTGTGAGTGGACAACCAATTCATGCCAAGGATCACATCGAATCCTTGCATATCGAACAAAACTAGGTCAACTACCGTCTCATGATCAGTATAGTCCTTGCTTGCAACAACTATCGACCTACACACCATCTCCGTGTTCACAGACTTCCCCGTCGGAAGTGACACTGCCAAGATGAACTCTAACGGTTCTGGAATAACTTTCATCTCACGTGCAAATTGAGGGGTCACAAATGAGTTGGTAGACCCTGGGTCTACTAACACTCGAGCATAATAACAATAATCGTCACCCTCCTTGTATAATTGTAAGGTACCTAAGCATCATATGTGAATCTATTTAGATGTGCACTACATATCAAATAGATCTAAACTTACAATAAAAAGAATAGCACATGGACGTTATATTACCCTATCATGCATGATACACCTTCTTCTAAAATTGATCGAATTAGATTGATACCATATTCAAGGGCATACCTTGGATCACTTCATTTGTATGTTGGGCATCCCGAGCAGTGGCTGTATACACACGACCCTAAATTGTAGGTCTCGTGGTTCTCATCGGTCGTGGTCGTCTTCCTCCTTCCTCAACATAGGGCAGCCCTTGATCATGTTGGCCATCTTTTCACATTTAAAGCATCAGCCCATACCCTATCTGCACTCTGTTGTTTTATGTGCCTTGCCACATAGGACACAAGTCTTTGTTGAAGTAGACGATGCAACCTTTGACAATCCCTGAGTGACTGATACCTCAGTGGTAGAAGTAGGACTCTATTGACGAAAAGGTTTCCTTTGAGTAAGCATAGGTGGTCTCGTATAATTTGCTTGGGTAAGTGGTCTCGAGAGTGGTGTTGTAAACCTTGGCTTTTTATTCACCGATTTGAAATTTCCTTGTTTCCCTTGAGCAGTCTTTCCCTTATTCTGCTGATCGTGTTTGATACATCTCTGATATATCTCTCTCGGCTACTATGGATTTCCCCATAACCGCTCCATAAGTTTCTAACTCAAACATGGATACTCTATCCCTGATGCTCGGTCTTAACCCACGCTTAAACTTGTTGGCCTTTGTCTTTTCCGTGGCCACATATTTCGGTGCGAACCTTGAGAGTCTAACGAACTCCGTACCGTATTCCTGTACGGTCATCCCTCCTTGTTCCAAGGTCATAAACCTTGTTGCCATTTGACCTTTAATCTGCCTCAGAAAATACTCCTTGCTAAATAGCTCAACAAATTCATTCCATGTCTATGGCTCGTCTGGCCTCTCTTGTTCTCTTCTCATTAAGACCGCCTTCCACCACGGATCGACGTCTCCCTCTAACTGGAATGAGGCCCAACCCACCTTTTCCTCCTCGATACATGTCAATCTCAATAGTAGTTTCTCTATCTGGTTTAGCCACTTTTCTGCCTCTAGCGGATCTGTTTGACCATAAAAGCTAGGAGGTTTTAATCTCCTAAACTCCACAAATCCAGATGGTTGAGGTGGCACAGGAGGTCGTGTCGGAGGCTATTGTTGATGGTTATTGGCATTGTTCGTTGCCAACAACGCAGTTTGTTGAGCCATGACATTCGCCACAACTTCCATGGCTTGAGCCATCCGTTGTTTGTCCTCTTGATCTTGTTCCCTCTCTTGATTTCTTTCCTGATTCTCTCACTCCGGTGCACTCGTTTCCGGAACCACCCTATTACCGATTGAAACTTTATTTGAAGCAGAGATAAACTCGACTCCACTTCGCAAATTTCACCTACGGCCACCTCTTGGCCGTCCTCTACCTCTATTAGACATACGTTCAACAAACATGAAACCAAAGTTTCATTAGCAGGCGGTCCCTACACTCTGACACAGTATCTAAAACGTGTATTACGTGTTGAGAAAATCATAAATTTCTAATACTTAGCGTTGATACCAACTGTGACAGCTCGAATTTTCGACCCCGAAACCCGCGCCGTTAGGTCGATCCGTAAGATCGAATCTTGAACTCATCGAATGAAACACTTGGCACTTCCACATACAAAGCGAAAACAAAGTAAACATTCTAACCATGCAGATAGAATCATCACATAAGCAAAAAGAATCTCAAGTTTTAATATCAAAGTGCGCTCAAAATAATGATTCTAATTCCATGTGAGTACGTATGGACAAAAGAACCGAAAAGAATCACAGGTGATGACCATCCATCATCGAAATATGGTTCACAAAATAATAGTGAAAATAATTACAAGTATCTAGATTTGTACAACAAAATGGCTGGACGTACCAAGCCATATCTACTCAAATTCTCTCAACTAAACCACTCTCTCCGCTGGAAGAACTCCTCAGGCGGGGGCTCTGACTCCTCCCTCGGTATGTACTCGGAGTCTTCCAAATCAATATCTTCTGTACTGGTGTCTTCACCTGTACCTGTGACGTATAGTCGAAAGGTGAGCTTCATCCAAGCTCAATAGAGAAAATATCCATAGCATGTATTTTTATCACATCACACATATAATCTCATGATATATCGAAATCATTGCGGAACACATCTGAAAATAACTGAATCAAACGAACTGACTTATATGCATGCTTCAAAGTTTATCACATGATTTCTAAAGCTTTTCACAACACACTCAAGAAGAACTTAAATTGATAACTTAATTCCTCCCTCGAGCATATATATCATCGAGAGCCGCAATATTATACCGATGGAATACCCACCATCGTTGTTTATTGAACGATTCACAATGTCAAGCCCCTGAGCTATGTTAACAGGGTCACTTGAGCTCACATTGACCATTTGCGCTCCACAATGTACGGATATCCCGCTGCGTCGGTCACAGATATACAGCCGCGTCGGTTGGGTATTCACACACAAACCTTAAATCAAGTGCAGAGCTAAATTATAGTTTATCATCGTGAATTGTGATAAACTATAGCTAGGTTTAGGATTGAAGAATTGAAGTCCGCACACACATATATGTCACACAAATATACATACAGATCGAGCTGAAGTTCAAACTCGCACATACTTATCACACTTGAATTCTTGTTAAAAGTTCAAGCAGTTGAAATGATAAGGTGTCATGATTTTTACACACATACACGCATATCACATCATAACTCATATACTTATCGTAATAAATGTACATGCTATAGGATTTTCCCTACCTCACACGCAGTCCACACGAAGTTCTTTTCTTCACAATAGTGCCTTCACATCACATGTTCATAGTTTGAACTTAGAACACATCAAGTCATGTCTTACACATTAGAAATGACGAAGCAGAAGAGGTATCGAAAGTCCTCTCTCACAAAACTGACAAATGCCAAAATATGGCAAAATTGATCGATCGAATCCCAATCCGATCGATCGGTTTCCAATATCGATCGATCGAAATACATTTCGATTGATCGGTTTCCTTCACAAATATATAATTATCTGTTTGTATAACTTATTTCATACTTGATGAATCGGTTCCAAAACCGATGGATCGGTTTTACAAATTGATCGATCGATTATAAAATCGATCGATCGGTTTACTCATAAACCAATCTCACTTCACATTTTCAACCTGTCGAGTTTGCACAAGATCCACTGGAACAAAATCAAATCACGCGAGAGCCTCACGAGCTAAACTCAAAGCCTGTCGAGGCACAATTCAATCGATCGGATTCCCATTTCAGAACCGTACTTCTCTGTTCTCTCTCTCTCTCTATATATATATATATGTTTCCTGTCAAAATCGATCGATCGGTTTTGACAGATTCTTAGCTCTGCGAGCTTTTCTTCTTAGGTTTTGTTTCTCTCAAAACCTAACGCATTTATTACGACTTTCTTGGACATTTATTACCCAAATCACACCACACACTCACACATTTAATGCAAATCTTTTAGAGCATTTATTACTAAACTACAACTCATAAATACACACGATTCCAAATCATAAATTCTTACCTTAAACTCAGATCATTGCACTTCAATGGTCCAAAATTTTAAATCTTTCGCTCTCCTTTTCCATGCGTCAAAGGGTTTTGCAAATCGATCTTCTCACGATCGGTTTCACATACGCTAAAGTTCTTTCCTCTCTTTCCTTTTCTCTCTTCTCCATAAACCAGATTTCAAGCACAAGGTAAGAAGCGAAATTTCTCATCTAAGCTTTGCTTTATATTTAAGTTTTAGTTTGGGTGTTAAGCTAACACATCATACGTTGGCGTACCTCCTCTTATCTAATGATTATTTTATCTTTAGCTTTCATTTTTATTTCACTTGTCACATCAATTTCTATGGTCTCGAATTGTGTGTCCAGTCGGACACGCATCTTGAGTCATATAGTTCGAAAGTCGAAATTTTCTTGTTGTTACAGATACGGGTCTGTATCAATCGATATATATCGGTATCGGCTGATATCTCTCTTTTCTTAATTTTTTTTTTTAAAGGCACCACTACAACTCGATATCAGCTGATTCGTATCGGTCCTCTACGAACCGATACCGAGTTTGCCACCTTGGGCTAGACCCTTATATGACTTCCTCGCTACACATAACGATGACTACATTAGATAGCACATTACACCATAAAAATGTGTGGCGCAATCAAACGTGCATGTGGCATATATGTAATGACATAAATGGTACAATTTTTTCCACCGCATGAAATTGTAACCTAACTTGTGATCTCCTATAGCCATAGTGCATTGACAACTTTGAATTAGATGATCAAGATCACTTTTTATCCTAATTTTTAACACAAAGGATCTTGAGATTATAGGCATAACACGAGGTGGTCAAATAAGGTATTAGAGTATACCTTATTAGATAACTACCACACATCAATTATCTCAACCAATTGTAGTTATTTAAACCAAATGTAACCCACGTAACCAGTGTTAAAATTCTAAAATACAGAAGAAAATAAAAAGAAAATTAAATAGAGAAAAAAAGATAGAGATATAGAAAAAACAAAAGTGGCCGCTATTTTAAGATATCGATATATGATAGTTATCAAATAAGGTACACTCTAATACGACTACTATTTTGAGTCCACGCGACACCCGTTCCAAAGGTGACCCTAAAATCACATTTGAGCGTGACAAGTGCCATATGATTTTAGAGTCAATTTTCATGACGTGTGCCACATATAAAAAAACTGACCATCTTCCATGATCTGAAGATCTATTTTGTAGAAGATAGGAATGAAAAATGATTCCACCATCTAATTCAAAAGAAGGCCAATGCATGCTAAATGATTATTTGATGACGTTTTAAATAACACTATTGCTCATTTTATGTAGTCCACTTATAAAAAAGGAAAATTTACATTTTCGGCCTTATAAGTTTGGTTATTTGCAGAAATGATCATATAGTTTGAAACTCTGCAGAATAGACTAATTCCAAGCCAAGTCGTTTCCATGTCAGCACGACCTGTTTTTTCATTATATATATATATATATATATATATATATATATATATATATTGTTTTTTGTTTTCCCTTTTTCCAATTCTGACTGCGGTAGCCCAGTAAACAATAACCCATTATAATTATCTAAACCAATGGTAATTGCTCACAGATATATTTGTAATCTTATTAGGGTATACCTTATTAGATAATTACCACACATCAATTATCTCAACCAATTGTAGTTATCTAAATCAAATATAACCCACGTAACCCATGTTAAAATTCTAAAATACAGAAGAAAATAAAAAAAAGATTAAAGAGAGAAAAAAAGATAGAAATATAAAAAAAATAAAAGCGGCCACTATTTTAATATAGCAATATATGATAGTTATCAAATAAGGTACACTCTAATACGACTACTATCTTAAGATAACGACACGCTATCGGTCCGCTAACTTAAGATAGCAGCCCGCTTTAAGATAGTTGGATGAGATAACTGATGTGTGCGCTATCTTAAGACAGCGGTCTACAATTTTATGATAGTGGCCCGCTTTAAGGTAGTTGGTTGAGATAATTGATATATGATAATTATCAAATAAGGTACACTCTAATATGACTACTATCTTAAGATAGTGGTACACATTCTTAAGGCAGCGGCCCCCCGATAGTTAGTTGAGATAATTGATGTGTGGTAGTTATAAAAAAAAGTATACTCTAATACGACCGTTATCTTAAGATAACGATTTTTTTTATTCTATATTTCTGTCTTCCTCTTTCATCTATTTTTTTTAAAAAAAATTTCTTCTGTATTTTAGATTATAATTACTTGAGATAATTGATGTATGATAGTTGTTAAATAAGGTACACTCTAGTAAGATTGGGAAAAAGGAACGATAAAAAAAATTGGAAAATAAATATATAACAATGTGCTGACGTGAAAATAGATTGGCTTGGAATTGGCCCATTCTACAAAGGTTTAAACTTTAGGGTTGTTTTTGCAAATAAGTAAACTTATAAAGTCAAAAATACAAATTTTCCTAAAAAAAAATAGTATATCAATGAGGCATTAGCCTGGTTGGTACGCTCCCTCCAATATGATCGCACCGTATTACCATGTAGCCACGTATAATCTGGCCAATAATTTAGAAAATACTCATTTTTTGATCATGTGGTATGTGGCATGTGATTGATAATTTTTTTTTTTTTTAAAAGAGATTTTGTTGGTGGTCAAAATTTGAGTATTACCCACACATCTTGATGCATGGAATTTTTTTTTTTTTTTTATCATAATTTAGACGGTGTATATGTATTAGATCATGTCTAATTTTTTTGGGTGCTCCTCGGGCAAGTTACTGTAAAACCCGATTCTGCATATGGATGTAATTGGCTGCAAATGCGGTGGGACTCAATTATCCGCCGTCGACTGTACTTATCATTTATCAAACCTAGCCGTTACACTCTCTCGCTCCTCGCTCCTCGCTCGCTCGTGGTTTCCTGAAAGGCTCTCTTGCTATTAGATAGGTGGAAGGAGAGCACGAGGGATAGAAAAGGACCAGAGCGTTGTGGATTCTTCTGATAAGGTAAACCATTTCATCTTCTTCATTCTGATCCTCTATTTCACTATTTGTTTATTTTGCTGATAAGAGTAGGTTTCAGTAGAGCTGCCCTCTGTTATTTATATTTTGTGGTGTGTAGTTGTGTTGTTAATAGTGAGTTAGGGTTTTAAATGAGACACGGCAGAGATCTTGATGCTGGGTCGTTGGATAATTTTTAAGGAATTTTCGTTGTTAAAAAAGATACCCATATAATTCTTCTTTTCTTTTGTAATTGGCAGCAGGGGTTTTACCCTTTTATAATTGTTCTTTTATTCTTCTTAATAAGTTATGAAGGGTTTCTTTTTTTTTAAATTTTTTTAATTTTTAAGATGAAGATGATGATAAATCTTAGTGATTCTTGGACATAGCGAGTTGCCCAGGACTGTTTTGCTAGGAATCAACTGTGAATAAGGTGATTTGCCAATTATAGTGACAAATTTCGGTTTTGGCATATTTCTGTGGGGCCATTTCGGTTCATTTTGGATAAATTTCGTGAGTAAATTTCATGAAAATTTCTTCAAGATGGCAAGAGCAAAATGGAATGTGGTATTCTTGATCAATAAACTATCAACAAGTTGTCCGAACCATTATTTGCAAACATAGAAGGATCCAACATCAGAAACATGCAAGAGCTAGCATATCGGTTCCAATCTCTTTTCAACAAAGAGGAATAGATGGATGAAGCAGGAAGTTGGAGCTGATACAGATGTTTTCAATTGCAAAGGCTAAACTTGTTAGCCAGTTTTGAACACTATTTGCTGGCGATAAGGACGCACTTTAAGGAAAACAAGGTCGCCTTCATTGAATTTGATGTCACCTTTTTGAATATGCAATTTGCTTCATCCAGTTGGAAGCTTCATGTAAGTTGAGTTTGAGCTGATCTACCTCGTTAACAGGACAAGAGACTAACTAATAGTGAGGAATCATGGGTGGAGGTTGACCATACAGAGCTTGAAAAGGTGACATTCCGGTTGAAGCATGGTAGGTTGTATTATACCACTCGGTTGGATCGTCACTGGAATATTTCGGAAACTCAAGCTTAGCCATTTTGGATGAAAAAATCTGTTGATTCCCCTTCGTATCCTCTCTATTTTCCTCCCTTTTGACACGAGAGTAACCATCTCGGCTATTGTTTTTGTTGTTGGATCCTTCTTTGTTTGCAAATAATGCTTCGGACAACCTATTGATAGTTTCTTCCAGTTGGTGTATCTTGTCAGTAACACCACGTTCCATTCTGCTCATGCCATCTTGAACTCCACCAAGCCCCGCTTCCAAACTCTCGATCCTTTCCTTGATAGATGCATTGTTAAGACAACTCTGATACCAATGATAGGTTCCAGTCAAAGCTGCTGAAATAAGGATAATTGCTCTCTTCGGGTGAGAACAAACCATAAGGTTTGGGATAATAATTTTCAATTCATGCTTAACTTGACTACAACCTAGATATTTATAGACCACAAAATAACTACCAACACCCATAAACATAAGCACTCCTACCACTAACAATTAGTTACATAAATACCATAATAACTCCCCACTAAATCCTAAATTAGATATGATGCCTACAAACACTAAGCCTACTACCAATTAATAACTATCCACATCCAAACTAACTACCTACTTCAACTTACAAACGCTAAGCCCACTACCAATTAATAGCTATCCACATCCAAAATAACTACCTACTTCAACTTACAATTTGATACAAAATACTCATTATAGTTGAGAAATAGACTTCTTCTCTGCACGTTGCAGCCCAGGACTCAGTCCAAGAATTTCTGATTTGGCCGAGAAACACGCTGAGATCTTCGTGGTTTATCAAATGAGTACTGAAGATATATAAAAATAAATTTAATATTTAAAAAAATACTATACAATATTTAATACAAGGAAATTTAGTTAATTTCGTTGGAATTAATGAAATCTTTGAAATTTCAGCGAAATCATTGAAATTTCATTGAAAGTTTCATCCAAACCTTGTTTCTGAGGATTTTGCCGAAATTTGTCTCTATGTTGCCAATGAACAATTTTATATGTTTGATTGCATTCTTGCATTTGTAAGTGTTTTCATTTCTCATGGTAGGTAGCTACATATTTTCTGCATTTTAGGTGAGCATATACTCTCTCCTTAAACATTACTTCACTACAAGTATTTGAAGTATTGCTAAAAAGAGAAATGTTTTTCTCTTTATGAGTATATAGCATGTCTCATTTATTATCCCAAAATTACAGCACATATTTACAGCCTAAGAAATTTATTCAACCTGTCCTCTCCTAAACACTAACTTAAACGCGGCCCATTGATACCCCTTAAAATGCCATTGTTTATAACACTTATCAATAAATTAACAATGGCTCAACAGGCCATTGTTTAGGATACAACAGCCCATTGATAAATGAATTACTAGGGCTATAGGTCCTCCATTACGGGCTCATCACCAAATTATTTATAGACCTTTAATTGTTTCATTGTGGGATTTATTATGTACTTTATATAAAAAATAAGCTTTTAGTCAAATATGTTTCTACTTCACTCTAGAAACCATCTCAATCCTAATTTTCATAAAAATAAAGGGCTTACTTCAATTGTTGCATTTTATATATGTTATTTTTTCCTTTCAAGAACATCTCACGTGCCAACCAGTAGTACTATATGAGGCACATTCTGTTCACTGCAAAGTGGGTATATTACCCACAAAGAAGCCTCATTACATTCAAACACTTTATGCCTTTTGGCTTGAAATAATATTGCCTCATAATAGTACATGATAATTACAGATTTACAGGTAAAAATCTAATTTTCGAGCTCTGCAGCCATAAGGCAATAATAATTCATGTGATTTCCCCAACCGTCATATTTACCTCCTCCTTTATGACACCATTTAAAATATAAACAACCAATTTCAGAGAATCCGAAACCCCAAAAGCCCACAAGGCACCCCCCCCCCCCCCCACTCCCCTCTACAAGGGGAGAGGTCCTCTTCCCCAAGGGTTGTACCGTCCGATGTGCCTAACGTACTTTGTGTAGCAACAGCATTCAGCTCAAACTTGCCTGCACTGATTTGCTCCCTGATACATTTCAATGATCTTAAAGTGAGTTTGTAATGTGAACTGTAGCAAATATTATAAGATCAGGTTGATGGATAAAAACCCACTTAGAGCTCTGATTTAGTGTTTCAAAACACCACCAAAATTGTCCCAGTTTTATAATAAGTCCTTCCAGCCATTCGAGCAAAGAAAGAGCAAGATGGGGCTAATTGGGTTCTGCTTTTTCAAGATGAGGGAAAGAGATCTTGACCTAGAGTAGTCTTTCTTTGGTCTCCTGTCCAAATGAGAGGAGCATCTTCCCTAAGGGGAAGGCTAGAAGAGGAAATAAAATAACTTGTGCTCATACCAGCAAGACAATTTATAGCAGGATTGATCATTCCTTCATCCATTTGGTGATGGCCAGCTACCCAGTCCGATTTCTGGTTCTTCTTCCTAATATTGGGGGTAGACCAGCTTAGCCTGCTACATAAAAGATGAATTTTGAGTTAGATATTAGTATTGATGGACTCCGGATGAGCCGACAACAGTGGCTCTCTCCAACCACCAAAATGGGAATGCGGTGGCATTATGAACTTTGTAATCATGGAACCGACTTCTGGTGGATTTAAGCAAAATTTTAGGTGGGTCTCATTTGAGCTACCGTCATTGTTTTGTCGAGTCGACTATTGACCAATCATCATCATGATCATGCATTGCAATCTGAATATATCAGGTGTCACGCAAGAGGCATATTTCAGTGAAATTGTTGGCAAGCATCATCCAAGCTTCCTCTAATGCACTTTATGTTGCAAATTTTAAAACCCCATTTTCGAATGGCAAAAAACACTCAAAATAGATTTTTTTTTTTTTTGTTTTTTGTTTTTTGCATAAGTACGAAACAAACTTCTGAGTAAGGACACCCGGGGTGGTTGATATATGACCCAAAACCAAAACAAATGCACAACTAACAAATATTGTACTCAAAATCCCAAACGTTGGATGAAAAATCAATTGACAGATGAACAAGCTGCTGAAGAACTGAAGAGAACACAAATTGGAACAGGTCACTTTGTGGAAAAAAACGGAGCATTCGACACTATTCAAGATTGGGTCACTTCTGACGCTGTTGATACTCCGGTCACTTTGGGATGTGTGCAGTGTTACCTAGGCACTTCTACTTTTGTTATTTTTTCCGTGCCGACACTTGGTGACACTTGTACACGTGTTGCACTTGTGGGACTTGGACACTCCTCAACACAGCACTGTACTTCTAGAAATGTATGAATATATCACATAATACCATCAAAATGTTCCTTGTTTGACACGATAAAATTAACCGTAGTTTATAAAAAAATTGTGTAAAGTTTAGTAACTCATAAAATAAAAAGTTTGGGTCCTTGAAAATTATTTGTATAATATAGTATACTTTTTAATTGGGTTTATGACGTATATCTTTTTAGTACATATCTCAATTGGCTCTTTAAGATTTCCTCTCAATTTTTTCTTCCATATATGTTTTATTTATAAAAAATAAATTTTAAAGCCGTGCTGCTGTATTGGAATCTTTAGAAATTGGTATGCCAAACATCTATGACACCTTGACACTTGACACCAGTGTCACGTGTCTGGGTAACACTGGATGTGTGGCATGTGGAACCAGTACATATTCTGTATGATTTAACTCTCATGATCTCAAGATCTTTGGTGCAAAAGATTGGGTAGAAATATGATCTCCACTGTTTGATTGAAAGTGGTAAAAGTCCCATCTTAAATATGATTGAATTTTAGCTCATTACCCGATGTGAGCGCTGGCACCCTTGATTCTTGGCTCACTTTTTAGGATGTGCCCCGTGTTGAACAATACGTGTTTAGTATGATATGACTCATGATCTCGAGATCTTTGGTGCAAAATATTGGGTAGACATATGATCTCCATTGTTTGATTCAAAGTCGTAAAAGTTTGTCGACAAGTAATGGTATGTTGGATTAACATAGTAGCTGTTAATTTTTTATTGGATTTGTCAATCTTTGGTGCAAAAGATTGGGTAGACATATGATCTCCATTGTTTGATTCAAAATAGTAAAAATTTGTCTACAAGTAATGGTATGCTGGATTAACATAGTAGACGCTAGTTATTTATTGGATTTGTCAGGGTGCGCCTAACATACGACCGACATGATGATTCCATGTGGCACACATCCCAAAAAGTGACTCGAGCATCAAGTCAACTGGCACTCTGGACGCTTAGTTAATACTAAATTTTATAGACTTTGAGACGTGTGCAGATATATGTGCTCATTGATGTCTATGCTCAATGAAGCCAATGCAAGGCCCAAGGTCTATGCAACTCATTGTTTGCAATGAGCTGTCCACTCATTGTAGACAAATTCGTAGTCAGGTTTTCTTGCTTTGACATCCGCATCCCTACTCACCAATCAAAGTAGCTATTGGGTATATAGGGACTCAATCAAAGTTTATGGTGATTGAAGAAACCCAACTATCTGATTGAATTACTATTTTTGTGCTGTTTAATGTGGACCATTGCCTATTCCTGCTTTACTAGTCGGCCTGTCCCATATAATAATAATAATAATAATAATAATAATAATAATCATCTTCGCGTTGTCCCATCTATTTGGGTTGGCTTTGCAAGCCTTATTTTCCCCACTCATTTCTATTAAAATCTTAAACTTTTTGTTATCCCACAATCCTTCATGTTTTTCACACCATGTCTCTCCAAGTCCTTATTAGTCATTCTCTTCTCTACTTGTGTTTATAATATTAAGTTCTTTCGCACCGGGAGAAGTTGTAGTCTCCGATGGACATGCTCAAATCACTTCAAATGACATTATTTAAAGACTTTTTTTATTGGGGCCCTCCCTAAAATCTCACTTAGGTATGCGTACCTGATTTTATTTTTTATTGTTACTCATGCATCCACCTTAACAAATGCATCTCAACCACTTGTATTTTGTCTTCTTTTTTTCTTTTTCTTTTTCTTCATAGCTGAACATTTTGCACCATACGATAATGCATTACCACTTTGTAAAAATGCTTCTTCAATCGAAGTGGTAATCACGGATCACGCAACACACCACTTGACTATCTTTCGTTGATCCTATTTTAGATGTTCTCCCTAAATTGACCACCTAGTTCTATAGTAGAGCCCAAATGCCATAATCGATTCCAATTTGACTTTGTAAGCAGTTATATTTTGGTTTAGTTATCAATTGTGGGGGATTTTTTATGATTAATTTCTATTCATATGCTAGCTACTTTTTTTAGAGTCCTCATGGTATTATTGTATTAGTCAATTTAAATTTAGGAAATTGTAATATCATTTTCTGGTTAATGTTTCTGGTTTTTCCTTACACTATTTTTAATTTTCTTGTATTAGTAATGTTAATGCGTGAAGATTCTTAATTTCCTTATCTTTGGATGGATACTTTCAAAGCACCTGTTGTTAAGTATATTTTCTGTCAATTTTTATTGTTATATTATAATATACTTAATTTGTGATATTTGTTCTCTTTTCAGATTAATCACCTAAAAGAGTAAGATATGGGAGCAGTCATCCTTGGCATGCCGGGGCCATGGGCTGCGGATAATTACGAAGCTTCTGATTATTACACAACAAAAATCGGTGGACTGCCTGTGAGGAGATGCAGTCTCTCTATTAAAACTAAATAGAGTACCTCTATTCGTGCTTACAGGATTACTGAAAGCGCCTACGTCCAAAATCCACTGAAACCCATTGACTACCTGGAATCAGACGATGGAGATCGTTTTTCACCCCAACCTTCCATACATTGGAACTTGAGACCATGATCTTACCATGAAACAATTAGTTTTTTATTACATGTGGCACAAATCCCAAGAATAGACCTAAATTCATGTTTGACCGTGGTGTGTGCTATGTGATTTTAGGGCCATTTTTTGGGATCTGTGACACATGGAAATAAAAACTGACCGTCTGATGGTACGTTCATGGTCTCAAGAGCCTTTTCGTGGAAGATTGGGGTAAAAAATGATCTCCATCGTCTGGTTCCAAGTAGTGAGTGGGTTTCGGGCGTAGGCGTTTTCAGTAATCCTGTGGGTGCGGACAGAGGTACCCAACTAAATATATGCAAAGTTTCGGAAGCAATGACTTCGTTGCATCAAAATTTTATGGTTTGTTTTGCAGGACTGGCCTATTCTGAAAGAGGACATCCGGCCTGATATGTTAATATGTGATGTATGTGGACGAAGTTTGTGTCTTGTATCACAGGTCTCCCATACTTTCTTAAATGATTTTTATTTATAACAACATACTGTGATTCAGAATCGGAGAGTACTAAATTGGAATTTGTGTGCAGATCTATGCTCCAATTTCTAGTGGTACTTTGAGGATCGAAGAGCGCATAATCTATATTTTGGGTTGCGTAATGCCAAATTGTGGGAGCAACTCTCTTGGGTACTTTTCTTTGATTTAATGTTTTGTTTCGTCGGGCTGGGTCAGGTCAAAGTTTTGGCTGCTTAAGAGGAAAATTGCAAATGCCTGACCTGACCCGGTAAAAAACTGCTGTTTTTTTTTTTACTTTTGACATATAAAATATCAGCGACCTGACCCAAAGGCCGGGTCAGATGCCTCATGCCCAACCCGACGGGTCAAGTTTAGGTACCCGAGTCTGTAAAATATCGGGGTCGGGAGGGTATGGGGCCGACCCATTGACAGCCCTATTCTGTTGTCAGTTTTTTGTCAATAAGTTTTATCGTGGGATTGAATACCTTCGGAAATGCTAAATCCTCTAGTGCAAGAAGGCGTTGATCCATGTCATCTAGACTTGGTTTTGCTTCATCACCTTTTTTTAACAATCCCGAGTCGGGTTCTTCTCCAACTAGAATCAAATAGAACATGTCGAACAGAATTATCTATGACCTGCTTGATTTAGATCGGGAAAAAATGTGCAGATTTTATGAAACCATGTGCTATGGCTCGAATCCATGGTCAATTCAATTTCGAAAACTAGGAATCAATTGTCAACTGAACTAATGGTCATGGTAGTGGACTCTTACCAGCTTTGTGCGCTTAAATAATGGACTGCGACAAATGTTAGTTTTGCTAAATTTTACAGCTGGCGTACTCTTCGAGTTCAGAAATCCTATGGTGGGGTGGAATCAAGCTCTGGTGATCAAGAGAGAGCCCCATCGGCTGCTTCTTGTGTATTGCTCTCAAATACCAACAAAGACTCGTGGAAAGAGGATTTATGGACACACGATTGCGGAGAGGAGTATGATGATGGAAGTAATGAGGATGTCGATTTGGAGGAGTTGGGGAGGGCACTTTCCGAAGCTTCTTACCAGGCTTCTCAATCCAAGAAGCAAAATGATCATAAACAGACTACTCCAGTTGTCAAGGGCCAGGGGGTAAAGCGAAGTATAGCAGTAAAAGATCTCAGCACACCAGGTACTGCTTTGAGTTTACTCGAGTATTGACCCATTTTTACGTGTATTTCAAGTGGTCAAAGTATGTTGCAAGGACACTTATTTTTTATGAAATTGCTTTTTCTGCCTCATGTTGACCTGGAAATTAGGAAGTTTTTTTTGCAATTACCCCCCCCCCCCCCCCCCCCCCCCCTTGAGGTATGTCTTATTTACACTCCGCCCCCTGTGTTTCACCTATTTACAGTGCAGCCATTGCTTTTGTGTTTCCTTTACTTATTAGTTATTACCCCCTATAGTGACAGACTCTCCGACAAAATAAACTTTGTCTGCTTTAAATCAGAGGATGGAGATTGTTTTTCCCCCCGATCTTTGACCTAGTGGGTCTTGAGATCATGGGCGTACAATCAAATGGTCAGATTTGTTTGTCATGGCACAAATCTCGAAAAGTGATTTAAGGAGCACGCTTGATGTACAACCATGATCATGTCAACTTCTTGGGTTGTCTGCCATGTAGAATCAAAATCCTACCGCTTGATGGTAGGCTTCCATTCTTAAGATTTGTAGGGTGGAAGATTGGGGTGAAAAACGATCTCTATCCTTCTCCGTTGGGGGCAATAACTAAAGGAAACACGATAGCAAGGGCTGCAGCGTAAGTAGGTAAAACACGGGATGTAAATAAGACACATCTCGGGTGGGGGGAGGGGGTAAATGCAAAAAAAAAACAATTAGGAAAGCAGTAATTTGTCTTCTTTTTTTTTTTAAGTACAATTATGAAACATAGGAGAATGATTTGTTTTGCACTATTGCTCCCCACCAATTAAATTAGTTGCTTTAACCCCACCCTATCTCTGCTCACAATTGCGACACAATTTCATCAATCCATCTTTGATTTTTCCCAGTGGATTAACCATAGCTGAAATTGCACTGATCGGATGATCATGATTGTCTCATCGATCGCCTATTTTTGAATGGTTGGATATGTGCAGCAGTCTAAAAGGTTAATAGATAGGTCGGTTCGATCATCTGGTTGGTGTTATTTTGTGTGAGGCACAATTGATTGTGCTGTAAAGACTAAGACCATGTGCACCGTTATATTGTGTTATGGACTCTCAATAGGACAGTAGAGGTTGATGAGTATGTGCATCTGTTGGGCAGGGATGAGATGCATCCTAATACTTCACGGATTTTCCATTATTTAGGGTTTATGCACACTGTTTATCTAGTCATGTAGCATTTTACTAATCTTGATACATTTTTATATTTCTTTTTTATGAACCTTTTTTTCACTTTTATGAACTTTTTTTTTACTTTTTTTTTTTTATTGTTATAATCTTACATAAGTAATCGAGTAAGGAAATGTGTCAGCAGGAGCACCATGTCCAACATGTGGTGTCAATATCTGCTGAACATGAAGCACCTCATATCAGTGGCAACTATATACGTTGGATGAAACTATTTGTGATATTTCAAAAAGTTTAAAAAACTGGCAAATGGATTTATGTTAATGAAATTTTTTATTTTCATATTTCCGTATGGAAATGGGTTGCCTGGATTAGTAATTTGTCAACTCAGCTATCTCTTCTAATTACGAGAGGATAATTCCTATGTGAAGTGTAAAATAAAGATGGGTAAAAACCTTTAGGGTACCCTTATTTTCAACCCAATATTTTTCCTGCTCAGGTCGGATTTCACATGCTTAAACCGTTGAATGCTATGAATCAAAAGTTGGAGAGCGTTTTTTTTCCTAATCTTCGATAAAATAGATCTTGAGATCGTGGGTCTAACATCAAACGGTCAGATCTTGATTCCAGGTGGCACATATCCCGAAAAATGATCTGAGAACAATGTTTTGAGTACGCCATGAATGGTTTTAAGCATTCAACGGTTTAAGCACGTGAAACCCGGCCTGAGCAGAAAAAATCTTGGGTTGTAAATAAAGGTACCCATATCTTTATTCTTCATTCTTTATTTTATAGATATAGATATATACAAATTTTCAATTCAATTTAGTTCCTATTAGTTGAGTAGGCTTGCATTGGTTTTCTGAACAGAGTGTTGCTATCAAATTCTTGATCCCGTTATCGGGTGATGAGTCACTTCATCTGGTCTTGTTGGTTTATGTCTATTTTGATTGCAGTGGTACCTTGCTTTTATATCTGTTCTCAGGAAGAGCCATCCACGGAGGTTAGTGCCATTTGTGATAATTACTCCTCGCTTTCGACCAAAGAGAACCAAAACCTTCTCGATAACCATGGTGAGGAAGAAAAATGGGAAGGAGAAGGTTACGAGTATGATAAAGCATTGAATGTTGACAGGACGTATCTGAAGTTCAAGAAACGGATGGAAGCCAATCCGGAGCAATGCTTTAGGTAAGGCGGTTCTAGAAATTTTCTAGTACTATGTCGAATCCAGTAAATCGTGATGAAAATTTGAAATTAAAACATAAGGAGGTTCTCAATGACCATGGTGTTCTACAATTACTAATGATGAAAGAAATATGTGAAGCCCGGAGTAATATAAAAAAACATTAAAACTAGCTAAAAAGAACAAAAACGTATACTTAGGAAACTTAAGATACCAAATTATTTGTACATGCTTAAGCTACAGTTATTGACACAATGCAATGCCGATACTGGTACAGCATATCTTGTTGTATTGATTCTTTGTTTTCTAAACTCCTAATCATAGCGACAAATTTCTCCGAAATTCTCCTAAATTTCTTTGAAATTCACCGAAATGTGGGTCAGGCGAAATTTCAGTGATTTCTCGGAAATCACCGAAATTTCATTAATTTATATATATATATATATATATATATATATATATATATATATATATATATATATATATATATATATATATATTTTTTTTTTTTTTGTTTGGTACTCCCGAAAATTTTCAAAACTTTTTTTTGACATTTTCTCGAAATTTATCCCACATGAACTGAAATGACCCCCTAACGAAATATTGCCGAAAGCGAAATTTGTAAACGACATGTTGTAAAAATCTTACTATAAAGATTCCATATAGTATACAACATAACTATAACATGAAAGTAAAAGGATGATTTGAATGGTCTCCTATTGGATGTCTTGCAAAAAATTCCATTGGTTGGAAGCTCCTAGCCGTCAGATGATTTCCTACTTCTGATGGTCTGTAAATTTATTATCAACAGTCAACAGACATGTTCATTGAGCTGATATTTGCAGACATTTAATCTATATGATTCTTGATCTATGTCCACTAGAGAGATTGCCAGAATACTGGGTAGTCTGGAATAGTCAGTATGTGTGCCAAGAGATGATAAAATATGTGGTGTCTTCATCTAACTAGCACTTGATGGAAATGCTGAGTTGTATTCCTGCTCCTCGTTTCCGTATCTGTATCCATATCTGGGAATCATATTAGAGTGTACATCTTCAGATTCACTGATTCCCTCCTAGACATACAAAGCATACACTTATTTCGGATGTTCACCCCCCTCTCTTAATCAATTGGTCCCTTGTAAGAAGTCTACCCAAAGCCACAGACCAACTGAAAAACTCTAGGATATGCTGAGTATATTTTTTCCCACTGCCTTTTTCTCTTTAAATCTTTCCTATATAGCCAAAGAACTACCTTTATTAGTGAATCTTCAGATTTACTTGCTTCTCATGGTATTACTAGTTGGAAGTTGAATGATACCAACTTTCTCGGTCTATTAGATTGTATTTCGGCAGCCGTGGGAAGCTCGACCGTATACTTGGATCAATTACTATTATTCCATCCTCGGATCCCTAGTATGCTCAGTGGGAGATTGATAATTACACACATATTGGGAGGAGTTTTAATTCAATGAAAGAACCTATCTACGGTATATTTATGTTCCATGGGACCGCAACACCATTATTAGATGGTTTGACACGTGCATGCTCATATGAAGAATGATACTCATATTTGTCAGTTATTTCAAGAGGTCTCTTGTGCTGAGCAAGGAGATCCCCTAGTTTCTGAATTTTTCGGCTGCCCGTAGAGGTGATGGGATGAGCTCAGTCAATATAAGTCTCCATTTGAATATCTTGGCGAGGGGCCTAAGATAGCTTTCGCCATTTCGAGTGCTAGCATATATACTGTTTTTTAATAAGACTTAGGCCCAAGTTTAAGCAGCTGCGTGCACAAATCCTTGCGAATGATCCCTTACCTCTTTACGGACCGTTTATGCTACGGTGGATTGTGATGAGTGATGCCTTGCTATTATGTCTAACACTTCTCTTATTTGATCGAGCACATTGCATTAGTTGCAGAGAGTCGATGAGGGGGAGGGGAAGTGGTCGTAGGGGACGTTGTCGTGGGCATGGATGCGGTCGTGGTGATCCACTGTTGTTGGTTTCTTCTGTCATCAACCAGGACACGATTGTTCTAAATGCTTTAAGCTTCATGGTGATCATCTGCGTCTACTGATACTACCTCCTCAGATATTACTTCTACGCCCCTCCCAATTCTTCCATTGATATTGTATATGATTTTGCAGCCTTACGTGTTGCGGTTGCTGGTCTAAGGGAGCGATTTCTGGTGACCCAACCTACTTCTTCTCCTATGCCACTAAGCACTTCATCTGCCTACCATGCAACCATATTGTCTGCTCTTTCCTGTCGGGGTTATTGACATAGGTGCCTCAGACCATATGACTGGTGAGTCTCAGTTATTCTCCTCTTCCTCTATTACTCCACACTCTCTAGTAGGTATGTACTTTTGGCTGATGGCTCCCTCATACCTGTTGCTAGTAAGGGATGTTTCTTTCCCAACCAGTCCTTCTCTTTCTGATGTTTTGCATGTTCCTTATTTAAACACTAATTTGTTATTTGTAAGCTGTGTTACTAAATCATATGAATAGAGAGTATTACTTTGGAGCTGATAGACCTCTGGCATTATCATCTCAATCTTGCATTCCACCTAATTCTTTTAGTCATTCTTTTAGAATTGACGCTTTAGGTCTTTGGCATGCTATGTTAGGACATGCCACTTTACAAACTTTATACTTATTATTTCCTTTTCTCAAGGATAGTACAGTTGATTCAAAATTTCAATACCAAACTTCTGAATGATCTAAGCATACTAAAACGAATTATTCTCCTCATATGCATCACAGTATTGCTTTATTTAATTTTGTACACAGTGATTTTTGGAGGGTCTGACCTGTTGTCTTATTTTGATGGCTTTAAATACCGTGACATTTATTGATGATCGTTCTCTGTGCACATGAGTGTATTTACTTAAGTCTAAAGATGAGGTTCTCTCCACTAATCAATTTCTCTAGTATGATCCAAACACAGTGTGACCAAACCATGAAGACTCTGCGATCTCATAATGGTCGTGATGACACATCTTTAAGACTTTTCATACCTTCAAAAGATGAGGACCTTGCATCAATTTTACTCCACAACAAAATAGTGTTACCGAGTGTAAGACTAAACACCTTTTGGAGGTGACTAGATGTCTCCTTCGGGGGATGCATATTCCCTAATCTTACTGTTCCGTGTCTCTTGTTACTGCCGCTCATTTAACTAGTTATACACTCGCTCGTATCTTGAATGGTGAAACTCCCATGCATATTCTTAAACATGACACTACTTTGTTTGAAATAGTTTGTTATTGTACTTGTTTTGCTCATGACCGCAAAGACTTTAACTGGTGATAAACCCTTTCGTTGTGTTTTTCTCGAGTATTCTGGTTGTCTAAAGGATATTGTTGCTATAATCCTAAGACTTGTAGTTTATTCACTTCCATTGACGTAACCTAACTTGAGGACACTTATTTCTCATAGACCTGTTACCCATCACTTCTAGTCTTCTGTTATGTTTCCTCTTCCTATTTCTTTTCTTCTTGCAGGCTTTGCTCCAGTTTCTTCGGCTCCACCATCTATCCGTGGGCCTTCCTCTTAAGCACACCTATCAGCGCTGGGGCAAGTCTGTACCTCCTCAATTCACTCAGTCTCACATTCTTTATATATCTACACCATTTTCCCTCTGGCTTCTATTTTTGTTCCTTCTTCTGTCACTGTTGATGACCTCTCCTTGGATGTTGCACTTCATAATAGTAGTAGTAGTGTCACCGGTACCATATTTCTCAGTTTGTTTCCTACTTAGACTCTCTCACATTGTTATCCACTACTAGACTTTCTCAGTTTGTTGCTTTAGCTGTGGCTCCTACTGCTTCCATTCCCCGTTTTATTGGGGAAACTCTTAAACATCCCTTCTGGTTTGATGCTGTGGTTGAAGAAATGGTAGCCTGAATAACAAGGATAGAGGAATTTGTTGATCTTCAGCCTGATAAGTTCATGATCGACTTTTGGTGGGTGTTTGCCATTAAACATAGAGGATGACACTGTTGAAAGATACAATGCCTGACTTGTTGAAAAGGCTTAATCCAGTTGTCAGGGCTTCACAGCTAATTTTGTTGTAGTGACCACACCCCCTTTTGTTCGAATGATTATCTCCTTAACTACACATTATCATTGGCTACTTTACCAGATAGACGTTAAGAATGCCTTTCTGAATGGGAAGTTGAATGAAGAGGTGTACATTGACCCTTCCTGGCCATCGTCTTCAAAGGGTGTCTTTAGGGAAGGTTTGTCATCTTTTGAAGTTAGTTTATGGGCTGAACGAGTCTCTTATGAGTTTGGTTCCGTAGATTCAACCATGTTGCTCTTGCTATGGGCTTTAGAAGATGTCATTCAGACCACACATGAGCCACGAGGACTATATTATTGGTATGTGTTGATGACATTATAGTCATTGGAGATGAAGGATCATTCATACAACCTTTATAGCTCATGTAAAGGCAGAATCAGGTCAGGAATTTGAGGTGAAAGATCATGGATATCTTAGATTTTTTCTTGGGACCGAGATTGTCCGTTCTTTTCTTGGGATATCCCTCTCAAAAAGGAAATATTCACTTGATTTGGTATGGGACATTGGTATGCGTGGGTACACTGCTAAATCTTTCACGGATTCGAAACATCATCTACATGCAGATATTGGAGAGCCTCTCCTACTCCTGAGCATTAGCGATTTGCTTCTCTGAGAATTTCATCGAGTTCATGCGGACCGAGACATCAGTACCAAATCTGACCCGATCAGCTATAGGATATCATTAATTCATTAATTATATTGGTTATTTTATGAACCAAAACCTTCCTTCTAATTGTATCTACCGGGTGGTGAACTAGTGGATCACCTTACTTGTAGCCCTTGAGTTGTTTTTAGAAACTATTTATAAGTATAGTATCCTGCCTTCTTTCGGTGCTTAATTAGGTTAGGGTTCTCCCGACGTCTTATGTGTCTTACCAATGCTAGGTCTGATCTTATCTTTTCGGTGTCAATTATTGGCCAGTTTATGCATTTTCCTTGGGCACCTCATCTTGATGTTGTTCATCTCATTCTTCATTACATTAAATCCTCTCCTGGAAGATAGTTATTCTATTCTGATTTTGGGCATTCTTTTTTCAGATGTTATATTGATGCGGAATATGCAAGAGCACCCATTGATCGTTGTTCTACGTCTAGCTATTGTGCTTTCCTTGGGGGTAACCTGGTATAGTATGAAAAGTAAGAAGCAAGATGTAGTCTCCAAATTAGGTGCTGAGTGACCTATGACACATGACACGTGTGAGCTCTTATGGCTTCACTCCCTTCCTACTGAGCTCATATCTCCCCATCCATTCTCATGCCTCTACATTGTGATAGTCATGCTGCCATTGATATTGTTGCTGAGTTGGTTCTTAATGAAAGGGCGAAGCACATTGAAGTTGATATTCATTTTATTCCCGAAAAAATTTAAACTGGAATCATTTAAATCCCTAAAGTCTTCTCTCAGAATAGTCGGCCGATATCTTTACTAAGGGGTTAGGTCCCTCTCGACTTCAAATTGTTTTTGTCAAGCTAGACATGATAGATAACTAGGTATCATGTTGAGGGGGAGGATTGGTGTATATATATATATATATATAGATACATATAATTGTATCCTCGGTGTGTGAGTAGATTCATATAATTGTAATAATTTTCTGTCATTAAGTATTAATATAAAGACCAATAGGGACCCAAACCCTAATTAGATCATTTTGCTCTCTCTGTCTCTTCCGCCTGTTTTTTCGTCCTTCAACTTAACTCTAATTCTAGCTTTCTAACCCCAGAATCTATTGACAGAAGTCAAGTGCTTCCACCACTAAAGGCCAACGATGGAACAAAGCAATTTGCTATTACTACTTTGTTTCATCTGCTCATACTGTCTTTTTTGTTGTATTACAATACCTCCCATTTTTTTGGGTTGGCTTGCATGGATTCAAAGATATGACTTGCTAAGAAAGATTTGATAGGGTTTTTACAGATGACTGTATAGGGGATGGTCATCTTAGATCTCTGATACATATAATTCACCTTAGAGCAATTAATTTTAGTAGGTTTGAATAGGGTTAGGGTTAGGTGAGGAGGAAAAAGAGAAAAGGAAGATAGGAGAATGCTAGGGTTGAGTTGCTTAGCTTGCACTCATCCCAATGCATCAACTATTTAAATAAACTTAGATTACGGAGTAATATAAAAGAGAGAAAGTGACTAAGATGCTACAGCCACTTACTCACACCCACACACCCAAAAGTACAATGAACACACCCACTAGTCTAAATCCAAGTATATCACCAACAAAAGCTACCAACAGGAAGGGGATGGTTAGTGATCAACAATCTTTGCTGCCTCTTCAATACTTCCACCGGTCCTGAAGTAATTGCTATAGGTTGCGATGAGCAATCATAGATAGAAGAACCGACTTCTCAACCACATCTGAAACCTAGGGCATTTGAAATTTTCCTGTGAAGCTCTTTTTAACATAACCTCTCCAAGAGTGATTATAAATAACTTAGCATAAAATTAGCAAGTAACAAAGGGTAAAAAGATTGGTCAAAATCTCATAATTTCTGTGTAGTGGGTGGCACGTGCTATGCACGTGTGCAGAGAGAACACATGATATCTGCCTTCTGATTATTATAATACTAAAGAAGATATGTGTATTTTGAGATACCTTACTCCTCTAGTAGATTTTGAATAACTGTACTTGCCATTAACTTATTCACTTCACATATTTAAAATATAAGGGCACTTTGGTCATTATAAAAAACAGAACTAATTGTAATGTCACACCTTCTGTTATTATAATAGTAAAGATTATGCATCAAAACAAGTTTGTATGTTGAAAATTATCTGTAAAGTACGCCATAGCCTACTATAAGTTGACTAGCAAGGTATCAAAACTTGGCCGATTCCGATATGTATCGGCGATACGTATCAGTTCCGTTGAGAACCGATACCGGTACCACTCTGATACAAGTATCGAGGTGGTGTCAGTATCTGTATCAGCATCTCCTGATACTAGTCAGTATCAGATAGATACTGACGGATCTGGCCAATTTTATTTTTTTATTTTTACTTATTTTTCAAATAGACCAATACATATCGGTCCAAGATGGACCGATACTGATTCCGAGTTTGACAGCTTGTTGACTAGTTTAAGTGAGTGCAAAATGTTTGTTTAAGACTATACGGAAAAGGGGTTGAATGCCACCGTATTATGAGCACTCCGGCTTTCCACTTTACTATAAAACACTCCAGCCTCTGATTCCTATGCTAAAATGGTTTCGAAAGGGGGGAATAATATTAGGCACAACCGAAAACTTAGGCCACCCTTTAACAGGACTTGTACCAAACTGATAAGGAAAACAGGTGAAAAAGTTGGATAAAATCACCGTAGAAAAGAAAGAGCCTAAAAGGCTGTTTACGAGTGACGATGAACAATTTTCCATGCCACTTGGCGATATCATCCCCTTTTGAGAATACAGCCATTGAATGATCCCTGTCGCACGACCCATCTAATGTCATCTCTGTCTCACGTTGTAGGCTTCTGAGGCAGTGGATGGATCTTATTTTGCTTCTCCCACTGTGGTAGAACTTATGATTACATCTACGCTAATCTGGCTTCCATCCAAGAAGTTATGATTTAAAATGGGGACTGTATTCTTACACCAACTTAGTTACAGCCACACCACTTAAAAAAATGTTGGTAACACACCACGCTTTTCTAGGTACACACCACTTAGTTAGAGTAAGGGGCGGAACACTAACATTGGTGCTCCCACCTAATATCTACAACTACTCAGGTTGTCTCCTACTTTGGATAGAGACAAAGATGCTGGATTCTTTGGAACTCTTATATATAGATATATGTATATTCCATGGTATTGCTCTCCCTTTTATGGCATTGACAAGAATTTAGGAATCAGATTCGCTCTGAATCACGCTAATGTTCATGTTTTGAACCAATTTGAGACCATCGCATACCGCATGTGCTTCGGTTGTTGAATTAAAGCCCTATACGTAGAAGCCTTCAAATGCTTTAATAAAATTTCCATACCTATCTCTATGAACTCCTACAAAAACTCTTGAACTAGTACTACATGACCCGTTAAAAATCAACTTAAATCCATTGATCAATGCCAGCCACTTGACAAGCACAACACCACGTGACAGCCTACTTGGTAATCCCAAAGTGACTACCATGAAGTCTTCCTCATTCAGTTGAGACCTAGTTTGGCACCAACTAGAAATTCTACTTCTCATGGGTTGCTGGGCCTCACGGTCTGCTAGAGAGTTTGTTGGTGTGAACACCTTTAAGAAGGGGGAATGTTTTACAAAAGTTGGTGTTGGAGTAACAGTTCCAAACCCTCTCTCTTTCTAAAGCTATAAAAAACAATATTATATTTCGGTTTTTACTGGAAGCTTCAGGAAAAGATGATTTTTTGCCTTTTGTTCTCTTATACCCTTTCTCAGCTGTTTTAGTTATTTTTTCGGCAGGAAGTCATTGATTTTTGGGATCTTCTGGATGCGTTTCATGTTCTCTCACTCTGTTAAACTTGTTTTTATTTTTGATTTTTTATGTTTTATCGGTAAATAATTCTTATTGAAATACTGAAAAAGAATACAAACCTTTAGAACCTGTTAATCTTTTCAGGTACTCATATGGTGGTAAACCGCTTTTGGCTACAAGAGAATTGGGAGAACCCGACACTTGTCGGATTTGTGGGGGATCTAGACAGTACGAAATGCAATTGATGCCACCACTTTTGTATTTTCTACACCAAGCTGTGGATGGTTCATCCACGTGTTCACTGGAGGATTGGAACTGGATGACGCTTATTATATATACTTGTTCTAAGGTGGCTATTTCACCTGTTTCTTTGTAACAACAGTTTATTTAGCATGATGCAATCCATTGATTATACTCAGACATCAAATTCTTCCTTTTTTTTTTAAGAAACGTCAAGAAAAATCACGATTCTCTTTGAAGAACGTTTCTTGATTAAATTTCATTTTTCGAAAACGTTGCAGCTTACTCAATTTTTTTCACGAATATTGTGTATTGATCACGTTAAAGCATAGTTTTTTAAAAATTATACGCTACTTTGTATACTCTTATTACATATTCCTATTCTTTTAGTATATGTTTCCAGTTTCTTAATCTTTGTGACTTTAAACTCTCTTTTTTTATGATTTTTTTTTTTTCCGAACATTTTACAAATTTTGACTTGGTGTCCTTGGTAAATCTGATGGGTATCATTGGTATGCATGTTCACCACTCCAGAACATCGATCCAATTAGCCATAGCTTTAACTCCCAGCGAATAAATTCTTATTATTCTTGTTATTGTTATGATCTTTTATAGGTAAGCTGGGATTTAATCTGTGACCTCAAGGTTGCAATATTGTCAACCTACCAATAATTCTTCCTAACCCTCCGATCAGGGGATTGTTTCATGGGCTGACCCAAAAACTGGGCAAATGACTGAACTATTAAGACCCCCTGATTGGTACGCTGACCTTTGGGATATTGAATCCCGTTTGAAGTCGATAAGCATGGTCACCCATATTTATCATTATTTGTCCAAAGCATGGAGAGTACAATATAAACATAGGGTGCTTGGAATTTTTGCTTAAAAATCTAGTTGCATAACCCAGATTTAATATATTTATTCTATGCCCCTACACTATAATAAGCTAATTTAAGTTATTTGGTGCTGCAGAGCTGTTCTCTCCCATCTAATGGAGGCCATACTAGCAACGGCTGGACCATCGCAGAGGAGGCCACCATCATACAATTTGAGTAGTCAGCAAGGATCAAAACTTCGGGTTTCGTTTCGGTTTCGGAGGGGACCGAAACCGAAATTTCAGCCGATAATTTGACCAAAAATTTCACTCTCATATATTCTATGACCAAAATTTCGGTCCCAAGTCATCGTTTCGGTGGGGGACCGGTGGGGGACGAAACCAATAATTTCGGCCGAAATTTTGATCCTTCGTAGTCAGTGTGTGGCTGAGATCGTCCCGTCTACTTTACCTGGTTAGCGTAAATGTGGCGAAGATTTTATTGGATGCAGCAGCTGAATCTTCTCCATCAATAAGGTTTGGGCGCCTGTAATTATTTTATCCATAATACAAATATATATTAAACCCCCCCTCCCCTTTTTGAATATTTTGCGAGATGGAAAAGATGTGCTTAGCAAGTGTAGCGGGCTCAACCTCCTGAGGGAGCGGGCATGATCACTACTGTTTTTATAACTAGGCCTTGTCAAAGGAGGGATATTTGCTTTTCATATTTATGGTTATTCTTCCCTGCAGAAGTCTGATTAAAACTACAAATCTACGAGCCATAGGGTTCCAAGGCATATTAAATGTTGAAGGAATTTTTGAAGGGGTTTAAGAGCCTATGGTATGGGGAATCATCATCATAATTGCTATCATTGCCTTGTTCCATCTATATGGTATCTACTTTGCAAGTCTTATTTCTCCGCTCATTTATCTTTAGGACTAATTTCGAGAAAACAATTTATTTTTTTTTAATGGGCAAGCTGGGGATCCTAAAACTTCTTTTTATTATTTGAATTTAGGTTTTGAATCTCTTGAGACCACAGATGTGTATAATTGTTTGATGCATAGGCCCATGGTGATCGGGCCAGAATCCTTCACAAGTAGCACAAGTGATCATAGAACTGAACCCTTTCTTGTGAATGGGATAGAGTGATGTTTACCAGACAAGCTCGTCCGTCCGATTAGGATCATGGTCATCAACTCTTCACAATTACATAAGCAACCAACAGTCCGCATTTCATCAGTGTGCTCCTTGGATTGATAAAGTTTTGGTTTGCATTATAGCCACCTGATGACCTGCTATCACCATAATCACAGCCACAGGGTTGTCAAAGGGTTGGGTCGTCAAGTTTTTATGATGCCATACAGCATAGACAGCCCATATATAGTCCCTCTGGTTCAGTGCCGCACGCTTGGAGGAGACCTGCATAGAGGGCGGGAGCATGCGCGGGAATTAGAACTCACGACTTGTTGCTTCCACAATGGAAGACGTTACTGGTGTTGGATTTAAGACTCAAGTATGTAGCCCTTGAGCCACCGCATCTAGAGCTGCAACCGAGCCAAGCCCGAGCTTGGGTTAGCTCTAACTTGGCTCTACCTTATACGAGCTAGAGCTTGGCTCTAGGCCGTTAGAGCCTGAAAAGTGTGAGCTCGAGCCGGGTCGAGCTGAGCTTTGAGCTAAATACGTTTTACTATAGAGTTTTTTTCTTAATGTTGTGATAAACATTATCTTTTTTTTTTTTTTTTTAAATATATCAAAGCTTTAATAAAATTTAATAAATGAAATCCCTAATATCTTTTGATCCTTAAGATTTTTTGGATTTGATGGATTGATTGGAGAAAAAGGTGTTTAAATTTAATTTCTAAGTATTGATTAAGAGCCCTAATTTCGAATTAAAGCTACTTGAGAATATGAAATTTAGTGCTAGTTTCCCTTGACATTGAATGAAGTAAGGAAATGATGGTGACTTGCGTTTAAATGTCGTGCTGGTGATTGTTCATTGAGACGAGTGAGAAAGAAAGTTAATAATTGTAGAGAGAGAGGGAGGGGGAGGGGGAGGGGGGGGGAGCGCAAACTTTGATAGAGGATCATAAGAATTATAAATTTGTCATATATTTATCCGTTTTTAAGTAACTATTATATATATATATATATATATATATATATATATATATATATATATATATATATAAGGAGAATACACCCGAACGCATAGGTTGACCTATGCGCCCGGTGGCCAGATCACATGCCACGTGGCATGATCAACCCGGGGGGGAGGATCATAAGAATTATAAACTTGTCATATATTTATCCGTTTTTAAGTAACTATTGTATATATATATAAGGAGAATACACCCGAACGCATAGGTTGACCCATGCGCCCGGTGGCCAGATCACATGCCACGTGGCATGATCAACCCAAAACAAATCCCATTTTGGGTTGATCAACCATGAGACGTGATTTAAAAAAATATATTTTTTTTGATATTTTGGCCCTCCGTTTGATAGGTCAAAGACAAGGTAAAGCTCCAAAACTTTGGTGTATTGATTTTTGCCAACTTTGATCACATTTATAATCGTGAAAAAGTCATAAAAATAATATTTTCATTTCAACAGGATCTCATCAACCTTGCCTAAGTTGTCGTAGCACCTGAACCTTGCAATGGACATCACATAATGGCCACTTGATGGTGGGCGTAGAGAAGTCTCTATGCCCGGGCATATAGTCAGGGTTGACCCTAAGATTTCGGGGGCCTAGGGTGAAATTCTGAAATGGAGCTTGTTATATTTAAATAAATTTTTTTCTCAAATTAATAAACATAAAAATTGATAACATATAATAACAATCAATGGCACGATCACAAAAAATATTTATGGCAAATTTTATATTTTAATAAGGAATTGACAATAAAACATATTATCATTAAAAAAAAAAAAAAAAAAAAAACATATACAGAAAACAAAAGAAAAAGAGATATGGCAGACGGGAGAGAGTAAGATGAGAAATAGATGGGTGGTGGGGGTCTTTGTTTTTAGTTTTAAAAGAAACGAAAAAAAGACAGTTTATTTGCAGCCTTAGGAATGTTGCATAATCTTTTTTTTTTGTCTTTTTAACAACTAAACTTATCTATTAAATAAAAAATATTAGGAGCCTTTTAAGCAAAATGTGACCTTATTAAAAAAAAGAAATTGGGGCCTAATTTTAAATAAAAAAATTTACCTCTGGTCTTAGTTTTTTGGTGGGTGCCACGGTTGCCATACCCCATGGTCGGCCATGTGTATAGTCCTTGGGTTATATATATAATATTTTATTATATACTATTAATCAAGTTGAATTGGGCGGAGCTTTACAAGCTCGGTTCTAGCTCGACTCCATTTCAATTGAGATTTAAATAAAAAATTTGACTCTGGCTCAATCCTCTCGCAGCCTTAGCCACATCCCTTTGAAAAGTTCGCTTTAGCGTAATTCAATGGCCTTGGGATGGACGCTAGCTTTTTAGGGCTGACAAAGGTAATCGAAGACAGCCGTTCCCAATCTAGATTGTGAACAAGTAAATTTTTGGACTTTAGTGACACCAATTACGTTGAGAGTCCTATTTGATGTTAAATGATTTAGGGAGATTGCATAAAAAGAACATCTCTATCGTCAGATTTAAAGATGTCAAAACGCTTTTAAAATGATAAGCTAAAACTCATTTTAAAGATATATGGGTAACTCTTCATTTTAAAGTTTGACTGATTTCAATCATATGATGAAGATATTTTATCAATTTAATCTCTTACCCGATAGATTTTAACATCGGGTCCTTCGCATCACATGACACATTTGATGAAAAATTAAAAGTAGTGCTATGTCCAAAATCAATAACCTAGTCATATATATATATATATATAACTTAAAAGTCAATTTGATGTGACATATAATATTTTATGCTCGAGTGAGAGGATATATATATATATATATATATATATATATATATATATATATATATATAAGTGGTCGTGACTATGAAGTTATCAAACTCTTGGAGCATTACTTATTTAATTACTCAAATTTATCAAAAGTTGGTTAATTATTGACCAATTGAGAGTTTATATATATATATAGGAAAAGGCCTCCGTCCTTTATGGGAGGACAGTCACCGTCCTCCAAGCTTCCACGTGGAGTTTCACGTGACAGTCAACATATTGTTTCGACGCCACGTGGAGCTCGGGTGCATTGCTTAGATCATCTTTGTAAAAAAAAATTTAAAAACCCATCTCCACCGTGTGTTTATTGAACCGTGAAATGTGGATCAATGAAACCCGTCGAACTTTGACTTGTGGGTTTAAAAAGTTTTTTTCAATTTTTTTTTTAAATATTGATCTATACTGTCCACTTGTGCTCTACGTAGCACTCAAACTGTGTTTTGGATGCCACGTGGAGCTCCATGAGAATCTTGGAGGACGGAGACCGTCCTCCATTAGAGGACCTAACCGGCTCCCATATATATCTATGCACACTAGTAAAAAGGCACGTGTAAATGCACATAAACATTAGAACTTTTAAATAATTAAACTTGACTTTTAGACATCTATTGAGAGATTTGAACATAAAAAAAAAATAGTATTTCAAGTGCTCGTTATTATGATTTATGATTTATTGAACATAAAATAAAATGAGTTATTACCATGTTTCATATGTCTTCACTATGTATAATTTAAAATTATAAAAAATTTAATTTATATATATATATATATATATATATATATATATATATATATATATATATATAACTTATATTGTCAACTATAGAAGATGAAGAAAAAAAATAAAAAATAACAAATAAGTATAATCTTGATAATTCAATTAAATTGAAATGAGTATTTATTCTTTTTCGACTTTAACTTTTTTGAGGATTTTATTGTCTTCGTCATCCGCAGTCTTATATTTAATGTTGTGACATATGTTCGACCGTACAAGACGATTTGGGTAAATTATATGTTGTACTTTGACTTGAAAAGACTATAATTTACAATTATATCTTCCAAATAAGAGTGCTCTTAACCTACAGCTCCATCTTCCAAAACAGAGTGGTTTAAACCTTTAACTGGTGCTATTGCAGTAATAATTTAAAATATTGGAACGATGTCAAGCTGAAATTATGAGAATGAACAAAATTAGTTATTAAGAATGATTTTTATTAAGTAAAAAATAATAAATTTGAGATTATATAACTTAAAAAAGAAGTTGTTATCCATAACATACTAATAATATTGCTAAACAAAAGTCATTTTAAATGTCCAAAATATATAATGCATGACCAATTAAGATAACTCTTTATTCATAAAATAATATTTACATTTATGAATGAAAGATATATTAGTGAGAGAATGATCAAATATTTTTCAAATGTTTGTGGGAGGAGCAGAAGTAAACTTGGACGAATGAAAGAAACATCAATATACTATAAGTGACTTTTTTATGAAAATGATAATTCTTATAAGAAAGTTAATACTTATATAATAAAAATAAGGTATATATCAAATGAGTGCGTATAGAATTAGTTGGTGGACTATTAATAGTTTTATTAGTTAGTTTTGGAGACGTGTGCCATGTGGAATCAATATATAATCGTTTGGTGGGTGGATCATGATCTCAAGATCAATTATGTGAAAATAATATCCTGTCCATGATATCATGCTTCTTTTACCTTCTATTTTGACATATAAATTATAAAATAAAACAATTATTTTAGATGTCCAAAATATATAACTTTTTATCAGATAAGATTATTTTAAATGTATTGAATAAGTTGTAAATGATGCTTATAAGATTATTCTTAATTTATTAAAAAATAAATAAATATTGCTTACAATTTATTTTATGAAACAAAAGTATTTTAAAACATACCTTTTATGAAAGAATTATAAAGTAATGTGAGGATAGTCAAAAAAAAAAATTTCGAATGCTTTTATTAGCACCACACGTAGATATGCAAGAATAAATGAAACATTAATATATTTTAAGTGACTTTTTGAAACATCAATAAAAAAATCTATTCCTATATAAAAAATAATAATTATGATTTATTACTTTGAGGTTGTAGAGTGCCCGTGTCTTAAACCATTAACAGTGTATGATTATTTAAACACCATTTTGGATCGGCTTGAATCGACCAAGAGGTACTGGGTTGAGTTGGGTCAGATTGAGTCAACCTGATTCAAGATTTTATGGCCATTTTTTGGGATATGTGCTACGTGAATTGGCTGTCTAATGGTATGCTTATAAGCAATTAATGAATTTTTGCAAAGGTGCTCAAAAAGATTTTGTGGGTGTTACTAAAGCTGCTCATAAAAAATAAGGGTATTCTATCATGTCCGAGTTAGGTCAGATTAGCTTGATTGCATTAACGGGGTTGGGTCGGGCCTTCAACTCTCATTTATTGATTCAAATCAGACGACATAGACCTTAATTGATGGTACCATCATCAAATGCATAGTGACAAATTTATCTAAAATTCGCCGAAAGAGGGGTCGCAAAATTTCGACAATTTCTTTGAAATCATTGAAAATTTATTAATTGGGGCGACATCAATGAAACCTTTTTAATTTCAGCCATATTTAAATAATAAATAACATTTTCAAAAATAATAAATAAGATTTGTACTCCCCGGTATTTTTCTCAAACTTTTTTGTTTTTTTGAAATTTATCTGAAAGGACTCCTACCGGCCGTTTGATGGTATGTTCATAAGTAATAAATGATTTTTGGCATAGGTGCCCAACAAGATTTTGTGGGTGTTACTAAAGCTACTCATAAAGAACACAAGTATTCTACCACATCGGGGTCGGGTTGGATTAGCTTGATTGCATCAACAAGGTTGGATCAGGTTTTCAACTCTCATTTACTGTTTCAAATCAGACGAGAGAGACCTCAATTGATGGCTTCATCATGAAACACATAGTAACCAATGTCTCTGAAATTTCTCAGAAATTCACTGAAAGAGGGGTCGAAAATTTTCGGTGATTTCTTTGAAATCGCTGAAGTTCCATTAATTTGGGTGAAATTAATGAAACTTTTTTAATTTCAGCCATTTTAAAATAATAAATAAGATGTTCAAGAATAATAAATCATAACAATAATAAATAAGATTATACTCTCCGGTATTTTTCTGAAACTTTTTCAATTTTTTCCCGAAATTTATCCGAAATGACCCCTACTGGCTGTTTGATGATATGCTCATAAGCAATCAATGGTTATTGGCATAGGTGCCCATAAAGATTTTGTGTAAATCATTAACGGTGTACGATTACTTAGATATCATTTTGGATCAGCTCGGATCAACCAAGAGGTACCGGGTTGAGTTCCTTAATTGATGGCACCATCATCAAAGGCATAATGACAAATTTCTCCGAAATTTCAAGTATAATAATTAAAATTTTCAAGTATAATAAACAAGATTTGTACTCCCTGGTATTTTTATGATTTTTTTTTGAATTTTTCTTGAAATTTATCCGAAATGACCCCTACTGAAATATTGCCGAAATTTGTCAACTCGACCAGACGACATGTGATGATGCCACATAGAAGTAACTAGAGTAACTAAGTAAGTCACCTGATACTCGTAATAAATTTAAGAAGTAAGAAGCCTCTCCTTCACCTACCTTCCAAAAACATCACTCTGAAATCTCATATATATATATATATATATATATATATATATATATATATATATATATATGTAGTAACGTCAATAGTAATATCTGTCAATATTAAAAGCAATATCAATATCAGGGCAGGTATTGTTATGTATTGTGCGCATTTAATGCTAGCCATTAATTACATTTTTGTCCCTCTCAAACTTATAAATTTTAGTGAGTAAAACTCAAACAGTATAAAAAATGAAATGTAATAAGGAGATAAGTGTAGCTAATTTTAATAGTTCATTTCCAGCTAATGTCCTTCACATTTTTAAAATTGCCAAAAATTACTTATCTAAAGAGTGTAAATAAGATGGGCTTTGTTGTTTGAATGGAAAAAAAAACGGACCAAGTGCCAGACTCTCCGTTTGGATATATATATATATATATATATATATATATATATATATATATAAAATAAATAAGCCGTTCATGATTAGTGCCGTCGTGATTATAAAGTTATCAAGCTCATGGAGCATTGCTTATTTAATTAGTCAAATTTATCAAAAGTTGGTTGATTATTGAATGATTGAGAGTTTGCTCAATTGGCATCTTCCCCCATTGTAAGGCATGAGGTGGTGGATTTTATTCTTCATGTTTGCTTCCTCCCTCCCTTCTGCAAGTAAGGTTCACAGAGATTTGATGGATTCGGGCTATGTTTCTTAATTCGCATGAACACTTAGCGAATTAAGATTGAGGTGTGAGCGAACATCTATTTGATTTGGCCTGATTTGGTGTGACAAGTGAATCCATTGGTTGAAGCTAACGGTCGAGAGGGGCTACGGGCTTTGAACCAGAATTTCTTTAATTCATAACTAGGTGGTCATAGGCATTTCTTTTATTAGGGTACGATTATTCTCACCCGTTTATTAGTAACTAAGTATCACATAATTTTTCTGCGGACAAAGATTATTGAGTGATTTGAATTAGACGATGGAGATTATTTTTTGTTCTAATCTTATGATCACGACGAGTCTATCAGATAGTCAGATGTTGATTCCAATGGCACACGTCCCTAAAAGTGAAGGTCAACTCTTTTTCCCATGATCTAGGTCACTCTTGGGTATTTGTGTCATGTGGAATCAACATCTGACCATTTGATAGGCACGCCATGATCTTGAGAACTATAGCGAGGAAGTTTGAAAAAAAAATCATCTCCATCATTTGATTCAAATCAATCAATAGTTTTCGTTAGTAACAAAATTATAGCATTTACTAATAAATGAGTGAGAATAGCTGTATACCTTTATCAAAAGGACAATATTTTACAATGGACAATTTTTAATAGACAATTTTACAGGCAGATTATGTGGCACAACGTGACTGGCTGCACACATACTAGGGTCCAAGCACTTCAGCCAATCACGCCACATAAGCTGCCTTCAAAGTTGTCTATAAAAAATTGTCCATGTTTTATAATTTTCTTTAAAGAAATGTAGATTTATGGTATATAACTAATATATATTCAAAATTCATCGTACCCTCAACTAAGTTACTCTTGATTAGGATCGACTCTCTTGACTAACATCATAAGATCATCGAACTTATTAGTAACCTTTGAAAGTCAGCTTTTGACTGAATTTGATGGCTAAAAACTTGAAAAATTGCAGATTTGAATTGATAAATCGGACACATTCCCGCAGATTTTGAGCTTGTAGGAATCCATAAGATTTCTTTGTTTTCCACAGATTGGGCAGATTGAGTTGCTATGAGAAACCATGGGAAAGTGAAAAAAACGAGCACTAATAAAAGAATAACAGATGCATTTTATAGATTCTATATGGAGACCATAGTGGCAAATTTTGTTTTTGGTAATTTTTCGGTGGGGGTCCTTTCGGTATATTTCTGATTAATTTCGATACCTTTCGAAAAAAAATTGGCAAAGTTTAGGAGATTAAAAATATATTTAATATTTTTAAAAAAAATTATTACAATATATACTAAATTACTAACATATTTAAAAAAAAAAAAAAAGGAAAAAAATACCAAAATTTTCAAAATTTGGTCAAAAAATTACCAAAATTTTCGTTTGACCCCCTTTTCGGTGAATTTCGTGAAATTTCACCGAATTTCAACGAAATTTACCACTATGATCGAGACTAACTATTTTATTTTTTGAGAGCTCGGAAAATAAATTTTGAAGACATCTCATATTTTTCTCTCAAAAAATGGAAAACTCTTTTACTCACTTCTGAGAGCTTTAAATCTATTCAAACAGTGGACTAGCTCGGATTTCAAAATCTCACCCTTAGGATTCCTCCATTGTCCCTATCTCCGAAGACCTATAATCATTTCTTTAATATAATTCGGCTTTTTTGAGACTTATAATTCGGCCCAATAATCATTTCTTTAATATACATTAGTAGAATGCACGTGCCATGCACATGAGGATTCTATGAGGAAGTAGGAGAGAATTTTGATATTGGACACTTTTATTTTCAACCCAAGATTCTTCCTTCTCAAATCTGCTTTCATGCGCTTAAATCATTGATTGCGTTGAATAAGATGACAGAGATCGATCTTTGATGTAACAGAACTTGGGGTCATGGTCCTAGCACTAGACGTCAAATTTTCACTCCATGTGGGGCACTTTTTGAAAAGTGATCTGAAAATCACATTTGATATATGTCATGATTATGTTTAATATTTGGGATGTGTGTTACTAGGAATCAAAATCTGACCATTTGATAATAAACTTATAATTTTAAGATTTTCAAATTAGAACAAAATACGAGCTTCGTCATGTGTTTCAAAGTACGTAAAACTCATATTTAGAAGAGAGAATCTTGGGTTTTAGATGAAGGTGATTTTAAAGATTTGAATGAGATTTGAAGCTTAAAAGCATTAATTTTTTAGTTTCAATCATATTATCTTCTTCAAATAGATTATATTACCACCTTCTCCACGTTTTAAAAATAGAAGTTCGTTATCTTTAAAAAAAATAAAAATAATAATAATAAAATAAAATAGAAGTTGGTAGTAGGTGCACAACCCATGCACTACCTGTGGTGGATCAGTGTATTGTCATATGAGTCAACTCTACATGTGGCATAAGTCTAAACATTGCCAACTTGTAGATTCGATCCTTAGGCTAAAATTATGTTGTTGAATAATTTGACTTCTTGTAAAGTACCTAGCGTGAGAGCCACTTATAATGCTCGGGTCAATCCTATAACATGCACGTTTTGGGTGCCAAACAAGTGAAGGGTGCCTTTATTTACAATCCAAGATTCTTTCTTCTCAATGTGGGTTTTACACCCTTACACTGTTGACTGCTTTGTAATCGAGGATGGTTGTTTTTGGTCCCAATCTTCGAAAAATAGATCTTAAAATCATTGGCCTATCATTAGATGGTTAGATTTTAATTCATTGATCATGTGGTGTAAGCCCATGATCTCAAAATCTACTGTGTTGAAGATTGTGAAGAAAAACTTCAAAGTAGTTGATGGTTTACGCACATGGCACCTAAATGCCAACAATGTAATTTCACTCATGCGTGTAGAAGATTAGCCCTAGAGCTCTGGCTCCCAGATTAGATGGAAAGTTATAAATGGTGGACAATTATTGATAGACAATTTTACAGGCAGCTTATGCGGCGCAACGTGACTAGCTATAGTGCTTAGGCCCCACTATGTGTGTAGCCAGTCACATCACAGCACATAAGCTACCTGCAAAATTGTATATATAAAAATTGTATGTCGTATAAGATAATCTGGAATAGATACCAAATGCCATCTCACATTTTACAGTATGATGAAGAGCTTTTTATAAATAATGAGGAGGTTGACCTCTATGACTTTGTTTAAACTCATGACAGTCTGCTTGTATGCCACATGACACATATATTTGATCAATTTAAGTAGGTCAGCTATAAGCCTCATCATTGACGCATGTCTCGACCAAAAAATCATGTTTATTAGAAGATTCTAACCATCCGATCTATCATTATCATCATCATCATCATCGCCTATTGATTTTGTGAGTCACATTTCTTTGCTTGTTTCTAGTCAGCATTAAGCTCTATGAAACCTCTCAATCCTTCATATCTTTTTTTGGTGCAGAAATAGGATGGCTCAGGTCTCTCATGAGTGTAGGTTTTGTGGCCACTTTAGTTCAATATATGAACCATCCCTTTGATGATTTAAATCATTCAAATGCATCTCAAACGTGACCTAATTAGTTAGTTGCCAGTATTCTATAAACAAAATATAGGCAATTGTCCTCCATGTGGAGGCAAAAACAATGCTTTTATCCAATCGGTAGAAGATTGCGCAAATTTGAACTTTTGTGACTTAAAAGAGGAGAATAAATCCCTTGAATGATGGTCATTAGGTCATGAATGGGCTCCATGAAAGTTATCATTCACTGGTATCGAGGTCCTTAAAATTTGTGATAGTAAACTTTTGGTGGGACTTGAGGACCCAAGAGCAAGGTGTTAAAATCGGCCGTTACCGATACATATTCGCCTTTTTTTTTTTTAAAAAGGGGAAAAATAATTATATTTGCTGATGCCAACAACTCCAATGGGGTATCCTATTCAGGTGGAATAGGATAGCAACTCCAAGAACCTTAAAATTGACTACTTTGAAATCCTTAAGAAAAGATGTATATATATATATATATTAAAAAATGTGATGATTTACACATTTAATACAATAATTTGAAGTTAAACGATTACTTTTGATATCCCCGTGTGACACGCTCTTAAAATTTGAAGCATAAAATCAAGTAATCAAATATGCCGTATCATTGTCAAATGACTATTTTTCATGAAATCTAGTAATCAAATATGCCATATCATTGTCAAATGACTAATTTTCACTACATCCCAGTGGAGTTGTTGACTCCTATTTTACTCATATGAGGCACAGATGGTTTGACTTGTTGACTTACTAAGATATTCTTATTTTGACAAAAAATGAATGGCTAACTGTCTATGGGGAGTTTGATCAGTCTGAATTTTGGGATGTCTGCCGTCCACATGGATACCCTCAAATGCTGATTATCTAGATTGATGCCACGTGTTTGGTTTAGATGACTCAAGCAAAAGACCTAATAACAAAACTCCCAAAGAAAACAAAAGACCAAGTGTAGAAATGTACATCCTGACAGCTGGCGGGCTTGAGACTCTTCTAGTGAGTTGTAGGGAGTTTGTACCAGGTGTTCACAAACAATGGTACTTGCAATCCAAAACTTATAAGTTGAGGGTTATCTCTGCTAAGGGGACATTGCCCTAAAACCCCTAAAACTAGACGTCTAATTCTTTTTAACGGTCTGATCAGGATTCCATAAACAATTGATAGTCAATATTAAATGCACAAAATATCTTTGATCGGATGGTTGAAATTCATTGATCGATAATTTTTCTTTTGAAAGCCAGTATATATGATGGACTGCCATCTGAACACCTCGGTTAATATTGATGATCGGAGCATCATGGATAGTACTCAGGTTCATGGATCAAATTTTCGGCCGATAATTGAAGTTATTAGTCGAAACGCATCGGTTTCGGTTCAGACCGAAACAAAATTAAGATTTAAATGTATGGTTTAAAAGTTTTTCAGCTGAAATTTTAGTTTCGGTCCAACCCAAAACCGAAACCGAAACTCGAAATTTTTATCCTTGCTCACGATCTACACCTAATAATATTTTGAGTTGATTAGGAATCCAACGGACACTATATTTGGAAACTTTTGTATCATCCAACCCCTCATTTGCTTTTCTTTTTTGTAAATTTTTTGTTTTGGACGAAAGTACCCATACAAATAAAAACGAGCGAATCTCGCTTTACCATTAAAAAGGGTATTTTCGTCATAAAATTAACTGAAAAGTATAAAAAATTGGATTAATGATAACTACAGCCTTCACTTGTTTTCTTCTTCACTGTCTGCTGATTTGATCAAATTTCTTTCCTGTTTTTTTCAAATCGCTTCAAAACCCAACAGAAATAACTAACTGATTCTTATAAACCCTAGACTTTTATCTCCTCCAAAATGCAGTTTCTGGCTAAATCTTAAGTGGGTCTTAGTTCTTTCTCCCAATTTTTTACTTTTCATTTTTTATTTTTTATAATTTTAAAACTCTTAGAGGAGACCCTATGTGTCCTAGATCTGCAACTGAAGTGCAATGACTACGTAAAATCGATGTAGGTTTTTTATTTTATCCAAAACCCACTTCTGGGAACCTAGATCTGTAACAAAACTGATATTTGAGGGATTTTATGATCTGGGTTTTCAATTTTGGTTCATATATTTTTCTGTAATCAACCTCTCTAATAATTTTGATCTGAAACCCAAATGCAGTTCCAGAAAAGGGTCAATGCTGGTTTTTGATTTCGTCTGACGTCTTCTTTTATTTTAATTTTTCTTTGTTGTTGTTCTCGTTGCACTTTATCTTTTTCGCTTTTTGAATAAAGATGCCTTTTTGGGAAGGGTATGTGAGTGATGAAGCCATGGGAACCTTTGCTCCAATAGTGGTATACTGGATATATGCAGGCATTTATCAGATTTTACCTCCGTTGGAGCAGTACCGCTTGCACACACGAAAAGAGGAAGAAGATAAAAATTTGGTGCCCCTTGGATCGGTCATCAAGGGCGTCCTGCTGCAGCAGCTTGCTCAGGCCACGGTCGCCCAAGCGTTGTTCTCGGTTAGTATATGAACTTGTTATAGCAATGTGGAGTGCCTTATTTGTTTATTTTATCTTTTGTGATTCTATAATTTGGAAATAATTTGGATGAAATGGTTTGATCCCCTGTTGTGTTATTGGTCACTGGGTTTTCCAGTATGAAAAGGAGTCTTAGGAATGTGCACTTTCTTACCGATAAAAAAAAAAAAAAAAAAAGGAATGTGCACTTTCTCTAACCAACCCATTTGATTAATCAACATTTTACCATTTTAGTGTCAGACTTTTAGAGCTCTAAGACAGTAACTAGTGTTAGAATGACATGTGGAGAGACAAGTGGGTTCCCTACCGGGGTTGGGCTGCATCAAGGATCTGCCTTGAGTCCTTAGTTGTTTGCCTTGATCATGGATGCATTAACTATAGATATACAAGAAGAGATCCCGTGGTGCATGCTATTTGCAGACGATGTAGTTTTAATTGCCCAAAGAAATAAATGATAAGCTGGAATTATGGAGAAAAACTTTGGAGTCAATTGGTTTGAAAATTAGTAAAACAAAGACAGAATACATGGAGTGCAAATTTAGTGAACAAGATAGTTTAGAGGAGGATTTAGTCAAAATAAATAATCATTTAGTGCCACATTGCCATAGATTTCGTTACTTAGACTCTACTTTACAATTAGATGGTGGATTTGAAGAGGACGTCTCAAATAGGATTAATGCGGGCTGAATAAAATGGAGGCAAGCTAGCGGAGTATTGTGCGACCCAAGAGTTCCACTTAGATCAAAGAGACGTTTTAATAAGACGACGGTTAGACCTACTGCATTATATGATGTGGAATGTTGGGCTACAAAAAAGTGACAAGAAGATCGAGTACATGTGCCCGAGATGCGTATACTGAGATGGATGTGTGGAGTAACAAGAAATGATATAATACGAAATGAGTACATAAGAAAAAATTTGAGAGTGACAATTATAAAGGAAAAAATTACTGAGTGTCGATTGTGGTGGTTTGGACATGTTCATCGAAGGCAAGAAGCATACCCGATACGAAGGGTTGAGACTCTACAAGTACAAGGACGTAGAAGAAGAGGAAGACTAGTGAAACCTGGATGGAAGCCGTGTGAAGGGATATGAAGCATTGCGAAGTTAGAGAGAGCTTAGCGCTAATCCGAAACGAGTGGAGAAGTTGGACTCGCAAAGCCGACCCCAAATAGATGGAATAAGGCTATGATGATGATAGCTTACCCCCATAAGATGATATAGACTTTGGATTGAAGGTGACTCTACCCTGAACAAACACTGTAGATTTTGTATTTGAGGTGACTCTAAGAATACTATCCGTTGGCTTCTTCAATCTCCACCATGGAAACATGAGGCATAGTTTAGAGGGAGCAAAAAGCAGTTGGAATTGGTCGAGTTGAGAGCCGAGAGCCTCTCACTTTTATAGAGAATCAAACTCAAGGGTTGATTATTTAGCTAGAGAGGGAGCCACTGCAAATGGGGCTAATTGTCTTGAGGTGGACTGGTTTGTTTTTCCTTTTTGGTATTTTCCTTCCTTTTTTTTGGATTGATGGTCCTTTTTGTATTCAGCTTGATGTCGTTAGCTTTTTTTTTTGGGCGTGACAAGTCGTCTCCCTAAAAGTTTTGTCTCGTGTATTACATCCTTAATATTAATTGGATAAATGTTTCTACTTGTTTAAATAAATTTTAAAAAAGGACTAACCAAGCTAGGGAAATTTTTACAAGGGAAGACCTTTCCATTCTCTATGCCATCTGAAAGGCCTTTGCTATTTGTCCTTCCACTTTAAATCTATTTTATTTCCTGAACGACCCTCCATATTAATAGCATTGCAAATATCAGAATCTTTTCCTCTAGTTAGACATCTAGATTCCTTTGATTAAAATATTGTCCTATCCGTTATGCATCACCAAGGTTGTTAAAGGCGCTAAGCGAAGCCCAAGTGCTAGACCTAGGTGGGGCTTAGGTAGAGCTTAGGTAGTGAGAGCTAGTAATGTTGCAATTTTATTTTTTATTTTATGTACATATCATGGTGATCCGTGGAGGATCTTTATGATTATATACTCATCATATATTAATTGTCATGTAAAATTGTAGGTTGTAAGAGTAAAGTAACAACTAACAACTAGCAAACATCTCTTAGATAGGCCAAAAATAGGAATAAATGCATCATTTATTTTGAAAATATAATAGTTTTAGAGTCTTCAGATTTTAAGAACATCTCTTTATCGATAACAATCAAATATGAAGTTTATTTGGTAAATATTTTAGAATAAATTTCAGGATAGCGATTTTGATTGATCTATAAAAGATTGGGAAAAAGGGTTCCTAAGTGATTGAGCCTTTGCTCAGGTGGTGATGATGTCCTCAATAGTTTAAGTATAATATTTGATGAGATCTATAAATTTTTTTTCCCCTAAAAGGGGGAAAATATGAATTATCTATAAACCTTAGGAGAAAAATTTACCATCTTCCTTACTATTATTGTGGCGGCTCTAGATAGGCCCACCTAAATGCCCTTAGAAATTTTGCATGTCTCCTTATGGTGCCCAAAGTCGTAACACAAAAGTGGCTTATGCCCAGGTGGTCACCCTCTCTAAACGGCGCCTAGACGCAACTTCTGACAACAAAGTCCATCACCAGATGTAATGTCGCCCATCGCTCAATTCATGATAGGGGTTGGACATGTTGCTCAACTGGAAGTTAACTTGCAAGTTAGCTTATAAGTATCACAAGTTATAACAATGTTATTGTAGAGATGTGCCTTTATTTCTAGGAGTGTGAGAGTAGTAGATTTTAGTGTGTATGATGTAGGTAGAATAGCTTACATCTTTCCCTTTATTTGTGAAATTGTACTCTGTGTCTTGTGTAGGATCATATAAATACATTAATGCATTGGGAAGAGTGCAAATTCCCTCAAGCCTAATTCTCTCTAAACCTATCTTCTTCCTTGTCTACCTAACCCTAATTAACTTGGTATCAGAACACACCGATCGAGATCGAAATCCGAAGGCTGCGATCGCTGACATCACACCGACGTCAGCAGCCCCTCTCGGAGGTTGCTGGAATCTACCCGAACTTTAGGGGCTTGATCAATTTTTCCTCCCGATTATTTCCCTCTTCTGTTGCATCTGATGATTGGAATAGGTGTTTACCTCGGTTTCAAGAGTTACAGAGAACCCTAGAACTACCATTCCCTTTATATATATATATATATATATATATATATATATATATATATATGTGTGTGTGTGTGTGTGTGTGTGTGTGTGTGATCCAAAAAAACCAAATAGTGTGCATAGCGATGCTAAAACGTTATTTTGCCATGGCGCCGCTATTTAACCATCCTCGCTATTTAGCTCTATATGGCATTTCCCCTCGCCATTCGCCATGGCAGCTCTATAGCGTTGCCTTGACAACCATGGTTGTGCCCTTGGTATTTACATCAAGCCATTAGTTCTATTGTGATAGTTCGTGGTTGGAACATCATTGGTGCTTCACTTTGTTTACTCAAGGGGAGTCTCCCTTGTTTGGTGGCGTTTATGTCACCGTTATGCCATGGGATGTTACCATGTGCACTGGACTGTAACCCATATCAATTTCAGGGCAAGATGTTGATGCATGCAGAAGTCTTGATGGATGCAAGCTAATGGATGAGAAGAGTTTATTGGATGTGGCAATTGGCAAGTTAGGCATCATTGTCATTTATGCTCCAACTTGAGGGAGAGCGTTGAAGATATGTTGACCTTACGTGGGTGTTCATGTGACTGTGAGGAAGATGTGTTAGGACATTGTTATGGATATAGGTTTAGTTTCACATTGATTATTATTATATTTTGATCGGTAAGAATGTGAAGAAATATATTAAATAGAAAAGAGAGGTACAAACCCTGAGTTATAGCAAGCGGCTAAATCAGAAAAAATTAAAGGAAAAAACAAGATATCAGGTTAATGCCAAAGCCCTTCAACCCACAAGAGATGCATGATTAGGACATCAAACACCACAGTGTATAAGAAGCACAAAGAGAAGTGCAAGGCATTATCAAGACACTTTGGAAGGGCCATGAAGACCCATGTGCACATGTGCTTCACATGTGAAGAGCCCATTCTGGGAAGGTGCTCGCTTGGGAAGAGAAAGGAGAAAAAAAAAAGCTAAAAAGGAGCAAGAAGAGCACACAAAAAATGCTTAGAGTAGGCTCTGTGAAATCTCGTGCGCGCGAGATTGGTCAACACCAGAAAATCAATTACGCAGACCGCGTGCACGAGACCTCCAGACTCACGCGCATGAGCTCAAGTTCCAAGCACGCTAGATCGAGCCGATTTTGAGGCGGAATTTTCATTTTTCTATTCTAGTTTTGATTAGGAAACTTTTATTTTCAAAAGTTTATTTTAGATTGGGGTTTTATGCCCTATATAAGGCCATGTAAAGACGATTATAATGATTTGGGTAATGATTAATGAAAATTTCTTGCTTTGTGCAACTTTGAGAACTTGTGATGAGTTTTCGTTGAAAGAGCAATTCTTTCAAATTGAAGAGTGGTTCTTCAATTCCTCGAGTTTAGGGTTTGGTGCCAGGTCAATAATTTTTCTTGTGAAATTCCAAGGATTTCCTTGATCTTCTTAACGATTTAACAAGTAATATTTAGTATTTTCTTCTTTGATAAAAAAAACCCATTAAAATATACTCTTCTAGTTTATGTTGTTGGAATATATTCGTTAATTCTTTGTTATTGGAATCTCATTATTTTCAACAATATGACCCTTCAGACTTTTAAATTCTTCAAACCCTTGAGAAGAGTCAGGAGACATCATCTTGATTATCGCTTGGTGCCTTAAACTAGAGTGAAAATCTGAATTCTATTATTAGAACCTTATTTCTTGAGCTAATTGTCTAATTAAATTTATTAAATATTTATGTGCCTTCTTAGGGATAATTTTGATAATTCCATTGCTCAATTAAATCCCAATTTGATTTCAAATCACAGATTTGGGGTTTAGTGTTTTCGTCCTGCCTCAATGCAGCTCGAGGACAAACAAAGTGGCTGTCAGCCGGAAGCCATATCATCTCATTGATCCCTTGATAGAACCAAGAGCATTTGAACATTAGTACACGCTACACCCACCCATTCAAGGATGCTTCCTTTCGCTAACCTTTTAACTATGGCCTTAGATCTGCAAGTTCACCAAAAGATTTGTTCATTCCTTTCAAGTCACACATTGCACATGACAACCAAGATGTCAGCATTCCAAAAATCCCCTTTTAAGCCCTTAAATATAACCCATGCCAAGTGTTCATTAACTCGCAACACGACTTAGGCAAAACCGAAGAAATCCCAAACGCATTCAGTACCTCATTCAAATCTGATATGCTGCATGAAACTATCCTTGACCGACCAAACCCCTCTCCATTAAGTTGAGACCCCGCCATCTCTTCCTATATTTACCTCCCACTCATCCTTACCTGTGTGATAATACAATGGGCACTATACCACCGCGAACTGGTTCGAAGCAAAGCAGTTTGCAGTTCGATTCGCTCTAATTTGCTAGACAGTAGCGAATTGTTAATTTCCTTTAATCGGTTTTAATTTGGTGTATAGAAGAGTATAATTCACGGTACTACTCCTATGAATTCTCTTCACTAATTGGTGAAGAACAATCATTTATAATGCAATTATATACTAGATCAATACTCATTACAAGAGAAACTTAAAAGTCACGCATAAGAAAAGCTAGCAGTTCATGTCTCCTCTATTTTCTCTGCAAGATCTTCTTCTCCGAGTCGCTGCAATCATCTCCCAAAATCGCTTTGCTGACTTCGAGTCGCTGCATTTTCTCATTGACTCATACAGAGAAAAGATAAATCAATTTATCTTGTTTCCTCTGCAATTTCAGGGTATTTTCTTTGTTTCTCATATTTATTCCATCTGGATGTCAAACTAAGGAGAAAGAATCCAGTAAATTTTAATTTAGATTTTTTTTTTTTTAATTTGAATTTATTTTTTTCTTGAACACTAAAGGCCCGCAATTGTAACATGAGCAGCACCACCAATTTCACCCACCAAAAAAAAAACGTATCAAATTTTTTTAGCTTAAGAAATTTATTTTTGGATATTCTATACTTTGTTGCTTAGACATTTTTAGATTTTTATTGGTGATGGATTGATTAACCCATTATATGCAATAGAAAATTTTTTGATGAATCCATTTTTATGCATGGGTTACGATGAGATGAGTTTCTAGGTTGGGGGTGAACTTATGGATTGATGAACCCATTACATGCATTAAAAGCAATTTTTATAAAGATTTACCTTGAGTTAATTGTAGTCTTGAGGATAGATCCATAAAATCATTTAAAAAGAACCTAAATAGTACCTTTATTTGCAGCTCAAGAGTCGTCCTGCTCAACCCCAGTTTCACGTGCTTAAATATTGTCCTACCCCTAGCGAATTGAACAAGTGAATTGAGGCGAATCGAAACATTGGGTTCCACAAAATTTTGTTTGGCGCACCAATGCAGAGGGGAAGGCCAGGTCACTCAAAGGTATACGTTCAACGAAATTGGCTAAGATTTGAGGTCCCTTTCCTCAATTGGGACGCTAAGCAAAGTAGTTTTATTCATATTAACCCTCTGACCTGACACAACTTCAAAATACCTAAGGGTAGCTTTGACATTCCATACCTCCTCTCTACTAGCCTCGCATAAGATCCTTGCATCGTTCGTAAACTGCAAGGGAGTAATTCGCAAAAGTCATCGACGAGCTTCACCCATAGTGTTAAATAAGAAAGAAGATATGGGATCGCCTTGCCTCAAGTCCGTAGAGCTCTTCCAGTAATCGCATGGAGACCCATTAGTCATCAATGAAAACCACACAGTACCACCTATCTCCAAAACCCATTCTCCCCAGCATATAGTCCATGAAAAGCCAATTTACTCAATCACAGGCTTTCTCCATATCGGCCTTCCAAATAATCCTCGCCTCCTTTGCTTTGAATCTAGAGTCCAAAGTCTCATGACCGAGCACCCACATCCGTGATCTGTCTACCAACCACTGTGACTAATATTACTTTTCTATTTGGTTACTCTATATAAAGGAGCTTAGGTTTCGCATTAAAAATAACAACTAGCAAAAAGATGTAGTCCTTTAAGCTCCATAGTTTTATAAGCCATAAACATGACATCTTCATATGTGTTTCTTAGTCTAGTACTTCCTATATAAAATTTCATTTGTTAACTAACTAATGAATTTTTTGACATCATGCTGAACATTCCTCTCAATGTCGCAAGGTAGTTGAAGAGTCCAGCCCTTTTGTTGTGCTAAAACCAACGTATAGTGGTAAAATATGGCATTTTTTTTTTTTGAAAATACTCATATAATATGCGTCTTTTTGCCACAACGTACTAAACCCAAATAATATCCCTATTATTGAATAATATGCATATTTTCGAATAATAACCATATTTCGAGTACTAAACACGTTTTTCGCATATTAAACATTTTGTACCCGTATCGTCGCGCATTTAAAAAAAACTGTTTAAAACTTTTTTTTTAATACATTAAAACTTAAAACATATTAAACGTTTTATTCCTGACTTTTTCTGTTTCTCTGTCTTCTGTATTTGACAGTTTTTTTAGCATCCGATTTTTTCTCGATATTTTCCTTTTTTTGTAATTTTGTGTCAGAATTTTTCACTCGCCATATTAAACCCGTATCCGCATTTTGCCACTATGAACCAAACTATTCTAGATCTCTAACAGCAGCAATCATCTTCATGCTTCTATCAAAATGGCTCATTTGTTCAAGTCTCAGAGTGTTGTAGGTTTAGAGATATAGACATTGTAGTGCTTTTGACTGTTACAAACAAGGATCAAAATTTCGGCCGAAATGACCGAAATTTCGGACCAAATTATCGGTTTCGGTCCTCCCTAAAACGATAACTTGGACCAAAATTTCGGCCAAATTATCGGTTTTCGGCCGAAATTTGGCCGATATTTTGATCCTTGGTTACAAGAGAGGTTCATCTTATTCATCAAACATTATGAAGTGGTAAAGCCTTCTTAGAGTTGGTGGCTATTGATTGTTCCATCACGTTAATTTATTTTCTTGGAAGGGATATCTTGCAAATAAATAGATTTAGCAAAATCTCCCAAGTGAAGAATGTGGTGGTTTGGTTTTGCCATTACTCTTCTTGCTTGACCCAGTTCCCTCCTATGAGATGCTTTGTTTTCGCTTAGGGGATGCTTTAGTCCCACATTGATTGCAAAATCGTTGTGATCCTGTCTATAAGTGAGTCCCTTCCCCCTCCTGATATGATGTATTTTAAAACAGGTTCCCTAGTATGGCAGAACCGGACAATATCATATCAGATCGGGGTCGTCACAAAAAGTCACCTCTAATGCTCTAGATTACGCTGAACTCCCCCATATACTCTCACCCTCCTATCCACTTAAGAATAGCATGCAAACAATATGCACCTGCCACAGGAATTACCTAAATTAAAATTAAAATTTCAAAAATCATGTAGGTACTCGCTAAATTCTAAGAAGCAAGGGATCACCTTGAGGTAAGTGGAAATTTAGATCCCCATCATGTGATGTTTTTAGTCAAGATGGATTGTGCCCTCCAGCCAATCTCAAATTCATTTAACAAATTGCTGAAAAAACACCAACGGTGCCCATCTCCTATTAACCACCTCTTTCAACCCCTCCCCATACCCAGGCCATTTAGTCCTTTTACAACTCAAGAAGAATCCTCCTCTTTTCTACACCTCCTTCTTCTAGCCAGATTTCCCCAAAGCGACCTTTCTCTCTCTTGCATTTTCACTGTTTTTCTGATTGTGACGAGATTTTGTAGGTCCTTGGAGTTGTTTTCCTTTCTGTAGCATCTTTAGTCATTATGCGCTTTGTTTTTGCTGCCTCAAGTTACATCTGCCCCTAAACCCGCCACAAGCTTGTTATCTTAATTAACAAGCATTCAATCTCTTTAGTTACACGGGAATATGCAACCAAAGCTCCTTCCATTCTAGTAAAAGTTCCTAGATGAGAGGAGACCTTTAAATAGAGAATGCAACCCCCGTTCTAAGGGCTTATTGTTGTGAGTGATTTGGTACTACCACTCTCTAGGTCATGAAGATTTATTCTGTGATGACCCAGACCCACACACCACGATATTTTCCGGTTCTAGGATTAAGTCCCAGTTTTGTTCCTGGCCTGGGCTCAAGTCCCCACCCAAAATGCATCGTGACATGTAAGGTCCGCATACACCTTATAGCCCAAGCTTTGGACATTTCCCTATCCGATGTGGGACTATTACAATACCCCACCTTATAAAAGAGTCGTCCTCGGCTCTGATACCATTATGTGACTGATTTAGTGAGTCATTCACAGTTTGAATTAGTTCATGCTTACACATGCATGGCTTAATCTTTGAAACAAGTATATGACTACTGGCATGATCAACCAGGTATACTTACACATGCATGGCTTAATCTTCTGTGTGCACTTTGATGCACGGATGACGCGTTCTGAGTGGGGACTTAAGCCCATGCCAAGAACAAAACCGGGCAGGGGACTTAAGCCCAGACCGAACAATATCTTCCAATGTGCACTCTCATACCATTGTAGTAATCTCACATCGGATAGGGAAATGTCCAGAGCCTGGTCTATAAGGTGTATCTGGACCTTACATGTCACGATGCTTTTTGGATGGGGACTTAAGCCCATGCCAGGAACAAAATCGGGGAGGGGACTGAAGCCCAGGACCGGACAATATTGTGGTGTGTGGGTCTGGATTGTCACATATTATCTCCTGAATTTTTTTTCCTTGCATGAGGAACTAACAGTAGGGGGTCACAAGTGCGAGCCTAGGTGATCCGTTCACTTATTATGTCTCTGTTGATTCCTCATTTTCTTTTGTCCTAAAACTGCCAGAAGTTCCTCTATTTCTGTTAATGAAGAGCAACTTTTTTTTGCTTATCTCTCTTGGTTGAAGACTCCCTTAATTGGAGGAGTTAGTCACCAAGGTTAGGCCCTGTTTGGCGTGGCTTTTCGGAGCCTTGAAAGCGCTTTTGAGCTCCAAAAAGTGATTCAAGACTTCTAAAGCTGTTTGGCAACGAATCAGCTTATAGCTTATTTTTATTATAAAAAAAGCTAAAAATAAGCTATTTTCAAAAGCTGCTAAAACCCGCTTTTAATTTAACTATTGTGGAAATCTAATTTGCGGGCGCGAAGTTTTTATTTTTGTTTTTTCTCAGCATTCTCCGTCTCTCTGTCTCTCTATCTATCTCCAATCTCTCTTCCTCTCTCTTCAGCCATTAATTTTTTTCTCAGAATTTTCTTTCTCTAATCTCTCTTTCTGCAGCTCTCTGTGCCTCTCTCTCTCTCTGTGCAATCTCTCTTTCTCACATCTCTCTCTGCGCCTCCCTCTCTTTCCCTGCACCTCTCTCTCTCTCTCTCTCTTCACCTCTCTGCGCATCTCTCTTTCTCTCCCTCTCTCTGCATGTCTCTCTACATCTCTTTCTTGCATCTTTATCCGATCTCATTCTATAGGATACCTATATTAACAACCGAAGATTTGGTATTCACAACCGATTGTTTCAAATGTTGACTGCCTGAATTCAGACAATCGAGATTGTTTTTCGTCCCAATCGTTCACACAATAGATCTTGCCATCATAGCCCACCTATCAAACTGTCATATGTTGTTTCCACATAGCATGCATTCCCAATAAGTGACCGTGATCATAGCGTACCATGAGAGGGTTTTCGGGTGAATTTTGGGGATTTGTGAAACGTCCAATCAATATGACTGTCTGATTGTGTGAAGATTAGGACAAAAAAATGATCTGCATCAGTTGACTTAAGGCATTCAACGACACTAACGGTAGAAACCATCAGTTGCGGGCAACTCTTGCAACTGATTCTAGAAACTAGAAACAAACAGCTTTTCCAGCAACACCACTTATTAAAAAAGCTGCTTTTAACAATAGTACTTTGATAAAACTGCTTTTTTAAAAAGCTAAGCCACGCCAAACAGGGCCTTAGTGATCACAAAGACGAGAAGTGGGTCAAGTTATGTCAGTCCATTTCATATCACATCGATTTTATTTTATGTATTTTGACTTGGGAATTTGATTTCACCCAAGCATCCATGCTTAAGGAGTTGAACATTTGTGTACCTAATACGATTGACGTTATCTGTAGGTTCAGAAAATTTAGGGATTTAATCAAAATAAGCACACATGTTTACATAGTGACAAGGGTAGGGCTATCAATGGGGTTGGGTGGACCCAATACCCTACCCGACCCAATTTTTTACCGGGTCGGGTGCATAACGTTGACTTGTCGGGTTGGGCCGGGTCAGTTCGACCAAATGTATACGCGAAGTTTTCAGTCGTATTTGCCAATATTTACAAATTATCAAAATAACTGTAGTGGTAGATACACTTATTTTCAAATTATTGAAAATATCGGCTGATAATTTAGATAATTTGAAAGTAACGGCCGATAGGCTGAGAATTTAATTATTGGCTGATAATTTGGTCGATATATTGATCAATGTATCGGCCGATACATTGAGAAGTATTGGTCGACACACTGATACGTATCAGTCTACCAAGTTTTTTAACCATAGTATGGCAATAGATGGGGCACACTCCTGCACTTGTTTTTCTACTTGCCCTATCTTTTACCAATCCAAGTCATCCAAGTTTCATATCATTGTGTGAACAGGTGACCATCAAAGGATTCTAACTATCCGATCCAGGTCCTTTAACATAGACGGTTGTTCATATCTAACGTAAGGTGCATTTCTTGGATCGGATATTACAGTTCCGCTGATGGGTTTATTTTTGGGCTAAGTGAATCACATTATTTCTAATCACTTGGACAAAGTGGATTGATCAAGGATGTGTGCCATGTGGCAAAACAAGTGCACGAGTGAGTGTCCCATCTATTGGTGTTGGTGGCCGGAGTCGATTTTGAATATTATTTGAAGCATGCTTATTGATTGTAGGGTAGGTTTCCGAAGCTGTTACACAACTCCTCAGCGATCTCTTTCTTGAAATCTGCTTCGCTACTTTGATACCTGATTGGGTTTTTTTGTTCTTCTTACAGGTGACCTCAACTGTGAGTGCAACCGGCATCACAGTGCAACCATCCCTCCCAGTTCAACTCCTACAGATTATAATCGCGATGCTAGTCATGGATACATGGCAGTATTTCGTGCACCGCTACATGCACCAAAACAAGTTCCTATACCGCCACATCCACTCGCAACATCACAGGCTGGTCGTGCCGCACGCGATTGGAGCTCTTTACAACCACCCGTTAGAGGGTCTCTTGCTCGATACCTTTGGTGGGGCAATCTCTTTTCTCATCTCCGGGATGACAGCACGAACGGCCGTGATCTTCTTCTGCTTTGCCGTGATCAAGACCGTCGACGATCACTGCGGACTTTGGTTGCCCGGAAACATTTTTCATATCATCTTCCAAAACAATACGGCTTACCATGATATCCATCATCAGCTACAAGGCACGAAATATAACTATTCGCAGCCATTTTTTCCAATTTGGGATAAACTTCTCGGAACTCATATGCCTTACAGTCTAGTTAAGCGCCAAGAAGGGGGATTCGAAGCGAGGCCAATGAGAGACTAGTGAGCAGCATCTCATCAAACGGTGTACAAGTTCGAGCTTTGATCATTGCGTAGATTCTTCAGTGGTTGTCAAGATCGGATGAGGTGAATTAGAATGTCAAGATTGGAGATGCAGGTATTTAAGTTAAAGCAGCTTAATTTAACAAGAGATGAGGTTTGCTCGGTAATCTGAATGGCTTGGTCCTTTTCCGGTTGCTTCGGAATGTTTTTTCTGGCATACTTGGTTTATGTTTACTTCACCAATGCCCTACTGAATTTGTATTTTGTTGGCTAGTTTTGAAGTTCAAATCTTTGTGTATGGGATCTGAAAATTTGATGCTAGTGAAGATTTATTTATCGGATTTCGATGTTGCTACTGCTAAATGGTTTTTATTTTTCGTCTTGATGCTCTTTGATTGAATATTTGAATTGATTTCTATCTTTTTTTGGGAAAATATTGATTATACCTATTATTCGAAGGGAGCCATTACTTGCACACGAGAAATTAGCCGTTGTACATAATTTAAAAGAAAGACTTGTATTTTGGGGACTTGTGTCATGTGAAAACATCATCTAAGTCGTCTGATTTAGGTCATGATCTTTTCACCTAAATATCTTAGGTGAAAAGATTGGCTCCCAACATTATCTTGATCATATGATTAAATGCAGTCAAAGGCCATTATATGTTAAAGATTTGAGTTTTAAGCCAATCTTTTGTATCATTGATCTCTAGATCATGGCCTTCAAATCAGACAACACTTAGACAAGTCTCCAAAATTCCAAGGTTTCTCATATACTATGTGCAAGGGTCAATGGGCCAGGTTGGGCTCGGTTTGAACCTGGCCTTCAATGGGCCGATTAATAATAAGCTCGTAGGAGCTGGATCGAATCCTGCGTGAATAACTAGCGGACTGGCCCGTGAATAACTAGACATTTTGTGAACTGGGTCTGCTTTGCTCAGCCCATACCCAGCCCCTGATGGGCTGCGTTGGGCCCAAGCGTGGGCCATTAAGTCCCCTACCTTACAGGGTTAGAGTTGGGGTCATCTTTAAGTTACTATTGACACACACTTTTATAATGCTCTAATTGGAAATAGCATCTGGATTGGCTGTACCTAAAATACTTCAATCAATTAGGGAACTTATATGATCAATAAACTTTTCCATGTTAAATATGGGCCCTTGCTCAGATGCAGATCAATCATCAACTTGGTCACTTGTTGGATGTTGGAGCTCCGTCATCAGATGGTTGGCTGAACGTAAAAAGACGTATATCAATCGAACCGTCCAATTATCTTATCAATGAACTTTTTCACCTTAAATATGTCGAAAATCCCCACAAATCCGATGCTTGGATGAGTTATAATTATTTAAAAATATATTTTCATTTATTTATTTTCCAAATCTCAAATTTTGGGTGGTATAATAAAAAAATATTTAGTATTGATAAGAGACATAAAGTCATATGATGTGTACATCTTCTATTTTAATTAAGATTAAGATTTTATAAATATAGATCAATTGAGATCTCAAATGATTGTATTCACTTTTAGTTAAAAAGACTTCTTCTTTTCATAATGAAATATGGAAAAAATCGTGACGAAAATATAGCTTGTTAAATTCCTTCAACATAAGTGAAGGAATTTAACAAGCTATATTTTGGTCATGAGTTTTTCTATATTTCATTATAAAATCTGTTTGGTTTGCCGATTGATCTCAAAAACTCTTTAATTCTTTAAAATATTGTATTTATTTATTTTTATTCCCATGTATTTATAAAATCTCAATCTTACCGGAAATATAAGATACACAATATAGGTGCTTCATGTCTGACCGGACCCAATCCTTTGGTCTGCCGGTTGGGTCATGTTAACTCAATGGCTGCTTAAAGTCTATATATAAAACCAAGAAAATAAGGAGATTTCGAACTGATTGGCTGGATTGTGTCGGGTCAGGCATATTTTCTTAATCCATCGGCCCGAGTCAAGGTGCACCATCGGGTCGGGTTGGATCAGGCATATACCTTCCTCAAGCGGGTTGGGTCGAATTTTGCGGTTCGGGTCAGACATACCATCTTGATCTGACGACTCGACAGCACCTTCTGTTTGGGTTGTATCAAGCTTATACTCAACCTGCTATGATTGATTAAAGGGATTGACTTCCTTGTCACCGAGATGATATATATATATATATATATATATATATATATATATATATATATATATATATATATATATATACCTTTATTTAAAAAATGAGAAGTGTATAAAAAAAGATTCCTTATTTATTCCTTTTTATATTTTTTCTTCTATCGTATAAGACAAAAATAGTGTGTTGGTGCAAGTTAGTAAAACATTAGTGCAGGATAGCAAACCTCAAGCATTGGTGCAAAATAGCAAACCTCTAAAATGCATAAAACTAAGGACTTATTTAGATAAAAACACGGGAAACATGGAAAAGTAAAATAATATTCGTATATTTTCCCATGGATACCTAAGTTGTAGGAAATCATGAGATTCCTTTGTTTTTCGTTGTTTGAATAATAACATTGCTAATTGGAAAAATGCAGGATTAACCAAATCCTGTGTTTGGATATAGAAAATTGTAGGAAAATAATATATCCTAACAAAAAAAATAGCCAAATGACCAAATGGGTTTATTTTTGAAACAACCTTTTCAGCTTATCAGATAAGTTTATTTATTTAATCCCTTGATATTTGTTTATTATATTTTTTAATTTTTTATTATTGTTTGTTCTCAATTTTAGATTTAGATTAGTAATCTCATGTACTTGTTTACAAGCTTTGATTAGTATATGAAGAAAATCATAAATACTTGTGTGATTTATTTCATTTTTCAATCGTGCTTTGATTTTTCTAATGAAATGCTTTTTTGTGTGTGTGTTGTCATAAAAATAAGAGTATAGGAGTTGGTTGATTTTATTCATGACAAGTAGATAAATTTATTTATTTATTTATTTTTGCTTTGGCTTCGGGTCGGTAAGATTGTCTTTATGTTTTTAAGTGAAAGATGTAAATTCCCAAGATGCCTGTAATTTCATTCCTTTCCTTGTTTGGGGATAATGGCTCCTGATTGACATTTAAACATCAGAATGGTTATATATATATATATATATATATATATATATATATAACCTTAAAAAAATACAAAGCAAACGACAAAAACTTTCAGTTCTATGTTTTCAATTCTATCTTTCTAAAAAAAAAATATATGTATTTTCGCTTCTATCTATCTAAGCTAATTGAAAGAGAAGAGTATTATTCCTCACTTTGTCTCTTGAAAGCCCTAAAAAACGCCCCTTTATTCCTCACTTCGTCTCTTCAAAGCCCTAAAAAATCCCCATTCGCTGCTTCATATTTTATTTGAGAGTGAGAGAGTTCATATCTCCATTAATAGAGGACTACCATTTCATAACCTCTCGTCAAGGTCAAAAACCCTAACCTACCCTAACCTTTCGACAAGATTAACAACCCTAATCTTGGGGTTGTATTTTTTGCATTTGAAAACCCTTGCATCTGAATCGCCATAAAGAGAAAGCGTTGGTTCAATCTAATACGCCAAAACAAAAAGTCAGTCTCCGCTCAAAGCTTCGAATTAAGTTATCTCTCTCTCTCTCTCTCTCTCTCTCTCTCTCTCTCTTGTTCTTCTTATTCCTCACGGTAATAATCTCTCTCTCAATTTTTTTATATTTTATTTTAATTATATATTATATGAAAATCTTCAAATTTTTATTTATCAGAAGCCCTAATTGCAAAGATTATGAATTTCTAAGGCTTTTTTGTGATTCGTTCGGGAAAGCTCTGATCTCTGACATTTCAACAACATTTTTGTGTTGGTTATTGGTCGTAATTAGGATTTATTATTGGTCTATTCGATTTAGGGTTTGTTCTTGATTTTCAAGTGAAGAGCCTATAAAATAATAATGCTCAACACCGTATCATTCTCACTTCTAGATAATTATCCACTTACCCATGTTCATTCCCACTTCTAGATAATCGCTGACGGTTATATTTGTAATCTTATTTATACACTTTCTTATCAGAGAATTAATGATACAGTGAAATTTTCACAATCGATTACATTATTTACCGTACATTAATTCTCTAATAAGAAAGTGTATAAATAAGATTACAAATATAACCGTCAGCGGTTATCTAGAAGTGAGAATGAACATGGGTAAGTGGATAGTTATCTAGAAGTGGGAATGATACGGTGTTGAGCGTTATTATATAATAGAGCCTAGATTTATAGGGCATTTCCTTGATCTATTTTGTGTAGAGTTTTTTTTTAGAAGCCCTAATTGCAGAGATTATAAATTTTTATGGCTTTTTTGTGATTCGTTTGGGAAAGCTCTCATCTTTAGCATTTCAAGGACATTTTTGTATTGGTTATTGGTCGTAATTAGGATTCATTATTGGTCTATTTGATTTAGGGTTTGTTCTTGATTTTCAAGTAAAGAGCCTGAATTTATAAAACATTTCCTTTAACTATTTTGAGTTGAATCCTTTTTTAGAATTCATGGGAAGGAGTTCGAATTTGTGAAACTTTTTAGGATTTTTTGTTTTTAATTATACAGAAATATTTTAGTTAGCACATAAGAATAAGAATAAAATATTAATTTCATTATTTAGGCTAACCCAAATATTAATAACTCACTTATCTCAAATTTTTTATGTATGTTGAAGGATCTAATGATAATGGAGCACCTGTGGTGCACTTATATCAAATTCGGGTTCGTAATTTCCTCTTACTCATTTTTTTTTACTCTTGAATTTCATTTATGTAAAAAGTAAATTAATTTAATGATTAACAGTAGCGGAGCGATTGCATATCCGTTTTGAATAATTATATATTTGAGTTATTAGAAGTATAACACTATTATTCTTGTCATTTTTTATGGCAAATGTAACTCGATCTCAACCATTATTGATAGAATAAAGAACACTTTGTTAGTATAGGATGACTATCAAAAGAGTTCTAAGGGTAGTTTCTAGAGGAAGTTGAAGAATATTGTCCTACTTTAGGTATGGTTGCTTGGTGAATTTTTATGGCATTTTGGTCCAATGTCAAAAAAAAAAAAAAAAAACTTTAAGCATCTTGCGTAGCATTTTGATTATTTGTGTATATAAAAATGGAAAGCTAAAAGACAAATTAATTTTGACTTCTTTTGATTCCTTCTTAATGTGAATATTCTTTTCGTGTTCTATAACATACAGACAAAATTTTCCTTCTTATCGGTGCAAGATAGCAAATTCTAAGCTCAAGTTACCAAGTGTTATATCACTACAAAAGAACAATAATAAAATAGTTTGCTTATTATCAATGGAAGATAGAAAACTTCATTCTTTAGAAAATATTTTCCTTCCTATCAATGCAAGAGAGTAAAAGAAGGTTCTAGAGAAATTTGTGCCACATCCATCCATTTTTAAACGATCTTGATGAAGAAAATTCTGAAAAGATCTTTCTTCGGGGTAGATTGTTATGTAGGATCAATTTTATGATTTTTTTTTGGTCATTTTTCCTTGTTATTAATCAAATAAAGGGAATTTGGGTTTATTACTTAATCATGTGTGCTTACTTGATTAAATCTCAGGTCGTCTATAGAAAGAAAAAAATATTGGTTGAACTTGTATTGCTTTGTTGATCTGTATCATGGGTTGATTGTGATGAATTTATTGTTTGTATGCTCATTTCACAGTAACTAGTAGCATTTGCTTATGTAGCTAGAAAAGTATTTTTATACTTCCTTCATCTTGAAGTTCAAATTTGCTTCATCTTGGCCGAAAGAATTAATGTTCTTAAAGATCATATTTACGAGTCTACAATCATACAAGCTTTGTAATATGAAAATAATATAATAATAATAAATAATTACTTAGCTAAGATACTCAATGAGTGTGCAACCTATGGGCAAGATTAGTGACGAGGTTTGCAATTGTTTATTGGTGCAAATTTTTTTGCTTTTGCCTTTGTTAGAAGAGACGTACCAGTAATTTTAGTTTTAAAGATTTCCTTGTTTTCTTCCAATATATTTTTGTAGCTCTTTAAATTAAATTAAATTTTTTACTTTTAATATAGGTATCTAAAGGTTGACTTTCTTTCCAAGCTCCTTTGGTAAAGTTTTTCAGACCCCTATTTTATTGCCATGTTCTTAAAAGATTGAACCCATTACTTACTATCATTTCAAAGTTACATCATTTTAATTAAGTTCCAGATTTTCCATTGGTTTTATTTATTGCTTTGACTTCATTATTAAAACGTATAATAATGAAAGATTTTCAATCCAGATTATTAAACCGTCTACTTGACAAAGTTGTTATCATTGAAATTCTAGAGGTTAAAACAATGAATAAGATTGTTTAATTGGATTCATTATGATCAGTCCTTAAGAGCTCTCTTTGAGAGTAACATCTATTAAGACGATGATCATGAGAGTGGCATTCATTGAGAGGAGTGTGATCATTAAAAATATTAACAAAAGTTGTGTGATTCTCTTTTATAATTGATGAATTGTGATTTATTTAAATTTAGTTTACATATAAATGAAGAAAGTTGTTCCACACACCATTTTCTTTTATTTCTTTCATTAGAAAATTATGTGGAGTATGCTCTTGTTGTTCAGTACCTACGTAGATATCAAACCTTCAGTTCTTGTGGAGTGTATAATATGTAACTTGTGGTGAATATATTCAATTGACAACCTCATATATAGACTTGTAGAGTAATATGTTATTTTTATTATGTAGTTTCATGTCTCTGTTTCAACAAAAATATATCTTCCTTTGTTGGGTGACTCTTCTCCCCATTACAATTTTAAGGCTATTATATGTTGGGTATTTGTGACCCACACACTAACCTCTTTTATTAATTATTAAAACTTGAATTGGTGAGACTTTCTAAACGTGGCACAATGGAAATCACCACGCAATTTGGTGGAATTCCTAATTTATAGGATTGTAGTAATCCCTTTTATGATGTGACACATCCTCTAGATTTAGTTTCCTTGATGGACTAGGAGACTAATCAAGGTCTATTTAAGGAGGACAACGTCCCCTCTTTATTCATTCTTAATGTCATTCCCATCAATAGAGATAGAAAGAAAGAGAGATGGTTTGTTCTAAGGGTCGTGATCTTATAGCGAGGATCTGCCGAACAAATACGTCTTCGCGACCATCTAATCAAGTAAGTAGGATTTGTCTTACTCTTTAATTGTTCCATTTGATATATTGATCAAACGATTCAAGCCTAGATCTTGGTTGTTCTTTCATTATTTCTAACAATTGGTATCAGAGCACATGGATGGCCTGATTTCGTTTGATCCACTTATATTCAAAATAAACGTATGTTGTTTAAAACAATGTTAAACCCTTGGCCCAGTCGTATTGTGACCTCTGAGCAGCGCATGCCGGGACCGTCGGCTGCCGTATTTGATTGATAGGTCAGATAGTCTATTCTGTGGCTGCATATTTTAAAAAAAAATAAAAATAAAAATAAAATTGGGCCGGTCAGGTCCGGGCCTTGCCAAGCCGGCAATGGCCGAAACCGACCAGGCCGAGACTGCCGGGCCAGTGGTGGCCGATCCCGAGTGATGGTGCGGTTCAGCCCCAAAGGGCTAGCTATTGCTTCTGCAACTTATAAAATAAAACAAATAAAAAAATTTTGAACCAAAGGCCCGGGGCCATCTGGCACCGTCCGGTCATCGGTGCTTTGCGCCGTGGCAGTGCCGGCCGAGACAGCGCCGGGCCGTCGGTCTGCAGTGTCTTATTGAGCGGATCAAGTCCCATGTGGTGGTTCTTCTTCTGGTATTATAAAAAATATATATATTTTTTTTTTAAAGAAGAAGATGAACAGTGTGGCCTTAGGGTTTTCCTAGGGCCGGGTCAAGATCTATTAATATTTTGACCCAGTATTTCGACCATACTTAGTCCATTGCCGACGCATGACCCAGCCAGACCCATTTCGGCCATGGCCCATGACCTCCGGTTCGGTGCCCCGGCCCATAACCCTGACCCACTTCGGCCCAGTGTCTTACCCTTGGACCAGGCCTAAATTAGCCAAGTTCCATGGTCTATGGCCCATGGCCCGGCCCAATAACCAGCCCATTTGGCCCATACCAAATACGGCCCACCTGGTTAGGCCCAAAACCCAATTTCTTAATTTTTACCACATTCAAAATTTTGTTTGCAACCATATTCTTTGAACTGCTTCTGCTGTTGCAAATAAAGCCTTTGAACTCAGATCTCGTTTATGCAACCAGACTGAACGCTTTTTGGGTTCAAACTTTAAAACGCGATATCTGGAGTTTTACAACTCTGTTTCGCGCATATGACCTATCAATTTTGATCTACTCGACAAGATCTTCACTCTGGAGTGGTCTATGAGACTGTTTAACACTATTTTAGATATAAAAATTTCAGTCAAAGGTTAATAAATTTATTTTTGTTCCAAATACACAGTTGAACTGTTTTGAACATTCTGTATAAATACTCTTACACTATCATGTCATTGTTCATAGTTAATGTATGTGCACCTTCACTTTATAACTCTATTTTCCCTAAAACTTAGTATATGAGCGTATTTAGGGCATGAAACCTTAAACCAATGACACGATAGGATGCCTTGAGATAGGTTCTTCCTATAAAGGGGTTTAGGAAGACCTGTAAAGCAGTCGTTCAAGGAAACGCTGCCAAAGTAGGTGTGTAATCTGCCCAAAGGTGATCGATCTATGGAGGCTATGTTATCCTTGAATTTTGAGACAATAGTCTCATTAAGATTGCCAGAGCATTCACTTTCGTGAGCTACTACTTCTGGTCAAAGCTAACTTAGAAACTCACGAAAGGGGAATGGATAGAATAGTTATCCGTGTCTAGGTGAGAGAAGAGCGACGCTTCTGACTTAAGCTGATGACTAGCTTGGATCAAACCAGAACACAAATAACTAGGTTTATGTGTGTCTACGGACACGAACTAGGGAGACATACAATAGGTCAAAGCTTTTGCCCTAAGGTGATGCTGAGACAATGAGTCATGTCTGTCCCTCAGAGTGGATGGTTTTGCACATGGTTAATACACTCTGGTTGATTCGACCTTGACCCCATGTACGAATTCAAATTAAGTAAAGTTCTAAATGAACATGTGCTGACAATGATCTATGTCATTGCAGCTATGGACGGATCACTGTTACAACAACAAATGGTGAGCATTGAAAAACTCACTAATACCAACTATTCAACTTGGTGAATGGGTCTGGATTTGACCCTTGGTTACCTAGATTATGACTTTGCTTTATCGGAAAACATACCTGTGACTCCTACCGATAACTCTTCAGAGTTTGAAAAAGCTCTGCATGCCGAGTGGGAGAAGGCAAATCGTATGTCCATTATGATTATTCGTGCTTCCATGAGTGAGGTCATTCGTTGTGATCTTAAGACCACTGATACAGCCCGCGAGTTGTTGAAAAATATCGAGGATCAGTTTGTTGGGTCCGCTAAATCTCTGTAATATGGTTATCTTGTGGAGTTTGTGAACATGCGCTATGATGGAAAGGATTCTGTTAGGGAGTTCATTCTCAAAATATCCATGTTAGCAATGAAGCTCAAGGAGCAAGGCATTCCCTTTGAGGAAACAGTTATAGTACATTTAGCTGTTGCATTCCTTCCGAGTTAGTTTGATACCTTTAAGGTAAATTACAATGCCCAAAAGGAAAAATGGGACTTGAACCAGCTTATCTCAATGTGTGTAACAGAAGAACAACGATTGCGGGGCAACAAGGTTGAGTCTGCACATTTTGCCTACAATCCTGCTCATAAGAAAAATTATAAGAAAAATGGTCAAAGAAATAATCACGTCACGATTAAAGGAAACAAGGACTTCAAGAAGAAAGTTATTGTAAATGCTAACGACGATGGCTGTCATTTCTGCAAAAAGAAAGGTAAAAAAGGATTGTTATTTATGGAAAAGTATTATGAAGAAAAAACACCAAGGTATTCATTTCACTCATGTTTATTCTGAATCGAATCTGGTTAAGGTTTCCGAAAATTCTTGGTGGGTTGACTCTGGTGCCACTGTACATGTGGCTCATTCATTGCAGGGATTGGTAAGCAGGAGAAGCCCAAGACCGGATGAAAGGCTTTTCCTAGGAAACGAGCAAGCAGTCAACGTCGAGGCTGTTGGAACTTATCGGCTTGTTTCAGACACTGGACATATTTTAATACTTGAAAATGTTTATTTCATTCCGTCCTTCAGACGAAATCTCATTTCCATCTCCAAATTGGTTACTTTTGGCTATTCTTTTACTTTTACTAGAGACTCCTTGGTTATTTCTAAGGACACTATTACTGTGGGACATGGTTTATTAGTAGATGGATTGTTTCGCTTATCTCTTGATGATATTTCTGCTACATCATTTGCATGTGTCTCTATCACCTCATCCGGATTAAAGCCCTCCCTTTTGGCAGAAAACTCCTCTATGCTTTGGCATAAACGTTTGGGTCACATCTCGAAGAAAAGATTAGAAACTCTGGTCAGAGATGGCATTCTTAATCCTCTTGATTTTAACGATTTTACCACATGTATTAAATGTCTTAAGGGGAAGTCAACGAAACAACGAAAATTTGAGGCTATTAGATCCTCTGTTCTGTTACAACTGATCCACACAGACATTTGTGGACCTTTTCCCACACCTTCACGAGGTGGACAACGTTATTTCATCAGTTTTATAGATGATTTTTCCCGTTATGCCTATGTATACCTGATTCATCAGAAGTCTGAGGCACTTGACATGTTCAAGATCTTTAAAATGGAAGTTGAGAAATAGATTGATAAGAAAATTAAAGTCGTTAGATCGGATCGTGGTGGAGAATATTATGGGAAGATGGATTATGATGGTGTTAATCACGGAAACTTTGCTCAATTCTTAAGGGAACATGGGATTGTTCCTCAGTACGCTTCGCCTGGTACCCCCCAACAGAATGGTGTCTCCGAGAGAAGAAAATGCACTTATCAGGAGGTCGTTCGCAGCATGATGTGCAACTTGAACCTTCATGAAAGTTTTTAGGGAGAAGCTCTCAAAACCGCAGTATATATTCTTAACCGAGTGCCATGTAAAGCTGCTCCAGAAACACCTTACAAACTTTAGACCGGCCGTAACCCAAGTCTTAAACATTTGCATGTGTGGGGGTGTTTGGCAAAAGCGAGACTCTATGGTCCAAACCTGAAGAAGCTCGTTCCACACACCCTCACATGTTACTTCATTGGTTACCTCGAGCGCACCCGATCATATAGGTTTTACTGCCCATCTCTAGCGTTGGAGATCGTAGAGACCTCCAATGCCAAGTTTCTTGAAAATAGTTCCATAAGTGGGAGTAAAAAACATAAGAAAATTGTCTTTGAAGAGGATACTCTTGTTACGCCTCTTGTTCCTATAGGAACAACTATACATGTTCCAATCCCTAATCCCGTTATTTACCCTGAGAGATCTACGATACACAATGATTTCCCCAATGTTGAAACTTTCAGTACTCTACCTCCCCCTCCTCTCCTTGAGGGGCCACCAATTGCTCTAAGGAGATCCAATCGAGAACGTAGATCTGCGATATCCAATGATTATGAAGTCTATCTGCAAGAAAGTGATGATGTTGATCTGGACACCGACAATCCTTCCTCTTTCTTTCAAGCCATGAAAAGCAATCAGTCTCCACATTGGGAGGAGGCTATGAGAGAAGAGTTGCAATCTATGAAAATGAAGGATGTCTGGGACCTTGTGATCCTTCCAAAATGATGCAAGGCGATCAAATGCATATGAGTTTACAAAGTTAAAAGGGACTCTGAAGAAAATGTTGATAAATTCAAAGCCAGATTAGTAGCCAAAGGGTTCACTCAGAGACCGGGAATTGATTACAATGAGACATACTCTCCTATTTCATCCAAGGACTCTCTTCGAATAATTCTAGCAATAGTGGCACACTATGACTTAGAATTACATCAGATGGATGTAAAGGCAACCTTCCTCAACGGTAATTTAGAAGAAGAGATCTATATGTCTCAACCTGAGGGTTTTGAGATACACGGTCAAGAGGATTATGTGTGCAAGCTGAAGAAGTCCATTTATGGGTTGAAGCAAGCTTCAAGACAGTGGTACCTAAAGTTTGATCAAGTTGTTACGAAATACGGTTTTCAAGAAAATGCCATGGATAGGTGCATATATATAAAGAAGACAAAAGGTCGTTTCATCATCCTGGTGCTATATGTTGATGATATTCTCCTGGCAAGTAATGACATTCATCTTCTACACGATACAAAATATTTCCTATCCAATTATTTCGACATGAAGGATATGGGAAATGCACAATACATTTTGGGAATTAAAATCCACAGGCACCGGGGAGCTGGGCTCTTAGGATTATCTCAGAGAGCCTACATCAATAAGGTCCTCAAACGTTTCAAAATGGAGAACTGTAATCCTTCCAGTGCTCCAATTGTTAAGGGTGATCTCTTAAGCGAAGATCAATGCCCTAAAAATGATATGGAAAGACAGTGAGTGGATCCGACTATGTATGCATCTGCAGTAGGAAGCCTTATGTATACTATGACCTGCATGTGACCTGACATCAGTTTCGTCGTTGGGATGCTCGGGAGGTTTCAACTAAATCTGAGTTTTGCTCATTGGATAGCTGTCAAGAAGGTATTGCGATATTTGCAAGGAACCAAGGACCACATGCTTGTATACAGAAGATCAAATAAACTTGAAGTCGTTGGCTATAGCGATTCCAGCTATGCAGGGTGTGATCGATCTTGCAAATCCACTTCGGATTTCATCTTCAAGCTCGCTCATGGAGCTGTTACTTGGAGAAGCTCCAAACAAACTATAACGTCGGATTACACTATGTTCGCAGAGTTCATTGGATGCTATGAGGCCACCAAGCATGCCATTTGGTTAAAAGGCTTCATTGGTGAGTTAGGTGTTGTTGATTCCTGATGTGAAATTTAATTGTAATGTTTTACTCACAAGCGCACGAATCAGATTGTATATAGTGGGTGCAGAGTACGAGATCGTTCCCACGAGGACTATTTTGAAAGATCTAAAAAGCTAAGACAGTAATTTAAAAAATTCACTAAGATTTAACAGTACCCTACTAATATTATGATTTAGGTGGTTTGATGAGATGATAACTACTGACTACAAACTAAAACTTAATTAATGATTCAAAAATAAAAGAAAAGATGAAGATACTAAATCCTCCCATCTTTGGTCTGTTCTTCCCATAATATAAATCTAAGGATTAAACTACGAGATATACCATTGAAGAAAAATATCTTTTATGGAAGATAAATGGTCAAAACCCTGATAGGTTCCACGTTGTATCCCTGCAATCAGAACTTAACTTCAGAGATGATTTTCATATATAGATCTGGGATCAAGGGCATGGCTCGGCTCACATGATCTCAGGTTCAAATAAAAATCATCTCCAAAGTGGGCAAAAATTCTAACAAGAATACCGCCATAGATCTGAAATCAAGGGCATGGCTCGGCACACTTGATTTCAGATTAGGGAGTAATTAAGATAAAATTATCATTACAGATCCAAGATCCAGGGCATGGCTCAAGACACTTTTCGATCCGGATCATAATCGTAATTAGATCCACATGATGAAAGCAAAAGACCATATAATGATTAGTAAAATTATCTTATCGTCCAGATCTAAGATCCAGCATGACACGCGATCCCAGTTAGTGGCAGAGATTTCATCCGTTCGTGATAACACAACAACCATAAAATAAGATCTTATATTTTAATCCTAAATTTTTATTATTAGAAGTACATTCATCGGATGGAAATCATTAGATCCCCATCTCTATGAATTTAGCCACACATATTGTAATTAAATGACATAAATAAATAAGGGAAAATAATATCAATTTAATGAATTAAAAATACCTCAAACTTCAATGAAAATTATTTGATCCAAAAGTACGATGATCTTCAGAAACGAAATTAATATAGAAATCAACTGAACAAAAATAATAAACTGAATGAATGAATACTGAAAATTAAAGGAACAAAGCTCTCAAAAGGGAAAGAAATAATAAAAACTCTCTCTATCTCTACCTCTACCAAAAAAACAAAACTCTTCTAAAACTAATAATTCTCTAAACTAAAATTCCCCTTTTTTACAACTCGTAGCATCCTTTTTATAAGGTCGGCTCCCTAATATCTCAATCGATTGAGAATTAAATCTCAATCGATTGACTCTTAAGTTGGAAAAAAGTTGTCTTCTCATGTCAATCGATTGAGACTTAATTCTCAATCGATTGAGGTCTAAAAGCAATTTCCGTGAACTCCCGCCAAACTTTGCATCAGACACTGCCTTGGTATTTTGGCCATAACTTTCTGTCCCGAACTTGGATTGAGGCGATTTGTGTGGTGCTGAAAATCTGACGACGAGCTTTACAACTTTTGTGTTTTAGAAATTTCCTGAATATGACGTCTTGAAGGTCCAAATAGAGCTGCAAGTAGCACTAAGTCCTCGCTGATCCAAAGTTGCAGTGTTTTGACATTATTTTCGAAATTCTTGAGCTGTTTTCTGCACTTGGATTATATTTACCTGAAACACTTCAAATCTAGTAATTCTCATCAGATAGCCTTCATCGGATAGCTAAATGTAGGTATTTAGGGGCAAAATATCATCATATTTCGCTACTCATCAATTTCATTCATAAGCCCTTGACCATTTATTGCGATAATAAAGTTGCCATTGATTTCATCGAGAGCGGGAAAAGAACCAAGAGCAATAGGCACATCGATGTCAAGTATATGATGGTGTTGGAAAAGGTTCGTGAAAGAGTCATTAAGATCCCTCATTTGCCTTCTGAGGAAATGATTGTTGACCCACTCACAAAGGGGCTTCAACCAAAAGATTTTTTAGCGCACGTGATCCGGATGGGAGTGTTAGAAACACTCGAGTACATTAATTGAGTGTGAGTTTCTTCCACAATATTTATTCTATTCTATTGTCGATACTCTTTATATCTTTGATTATCATCTGATGCATGTTTTTCATTTGACTCAATATTTATCATGATTATCATTATTAGCATATGCAATGTTTGCCTGGGAGCATAGGTGCGAAGCTTGGGCTATCGTGATTAAGCACCACGATTGTATAGCCTTTATCCTGATAGTTGGGTGATGATTTTCACATGACGTATGTCGTAAGATATCAGGATAACATACCTTAGGGTATGAAGCGGGACGAATGCAAGTATACACACAAGTGATTGCATTAAAGTGTACATATACTGGTGTCACAAACTACAGGTAATACTCTTAGGTTCATTAACAACAATAATTGTGTGACCATGAAACTGCCTTATTGTTAATTGTAAAGCCTGGTACATTATAGGCATTCATTATCCATTATTATAGTTGTTTCTTGAACTTGAGGGGATGATATATTGTACCAAGTCCCTTGAAAGTCAATGATTTTATAAAATTATAAGGATGACCATCCGCTTTTTAAAATGACCAATTCATGAATTTATTTAAAACAATATTTTGGTAGTATGTGGATCAAGTGAGAGATTGTTGGGTATTTGTGACCCACACACTAACCTCTTTTATTAATTATTAAAACTTGAATTTGTGAGACTTTCTAAACGTGGCACAATGGGAATCACCACGCAATCTGGTGGAATTCCTAATTTATAGGGTTGTGGTCATCCCTTTTATGATGGGACATATCCTCTGGATTTAGTTTCCTTAATGAGCTAGGAGACTAATCAAGGTCTATTTAAGGAGGACAACGTCCCCTCTTTATTCATTCTCAATGTCATTCCCATCAATAGAGATAGAAAGAAAGAGAGGTGATTTGTTGTAAGGGTCGTGATCTTATAGCGAGGATCTGCCGATCAAATACGTTTTCGCGACCATCTAATCAAGTAAGTAGGATTTGTCTTACTCTTTAATTGTTCCATTTGATATATTAATCAAACGATTCAAGTCTAGATCTTGGTTGTTCTTTCATTATTTCTAACATTATATTCTAATATTTATACTTATAAGATAATATTTATACTTATAAGCTTTAAGAACTAGATTTTACTACACAACAATGATAACAAATTTTGTGTAGGTTAAGTTATTATGGAATACTCTCCTCAGGAAATATCAGATGGTTCCTAGCCACTCAATATATAAACACAGCTTTCACGTGCATTGCACATGCAAGGTCCACTAGTATATACATATAGGGAGCCGGTTAGGTCCTCCAATGGAGGACGGTGACACATGGAGCACAAATGGACATTTTAGATCAATATTTTAAAAAAAAATCGAAAAATAAATTTTAAACCCACAAGTCAAAGTTTGACGATTTTCATTGGTCCACATTTCACGGTTCACAAAACACACAGTGGAGATGAGTTTTTAATTTTATTTTTTTTCAAAGATGATCTAAGCAATGCACCCAAGGTCCACGCCACATCGAAATAATATTTTGACTGGCACATGGAGCTTCACGTGAAAGGTTGGAGGATAGTGACCGTCCTCCCATGGAGGACGGATCCATTTTCCATATATATATAGCTTATAGCCTTTTAAACTTTTAGTTAAGAAGTTCACTCCACATTAGGGCTGCGCAAAAAATCGATCGAAACCGACAGAAATTTCGGTTCAGTTTCAGTTTTGGGACATATCGGTTCAATTTCGGTTCGGTTTCAAAAAATAGAAATCGATAATTATCGGTTCGGTTTCGATTTTAACCTTAAAAAATTGAAATCGAACTAATAAGAAGCCGATAGTGGTGTGTAAGGCTTATTGATGGTGTGTAAGGCTTATTATAGAAAGCCAAGTGTTGCTGCTTTAGTTTGTTAATCACCAAAAGTCTTAAAATCAGCTGTTTTATAAGAGTATGCAAAAACAGTTTGTATAAATCGGTTCGGTTTGTATAAATTTGAAAAACTCTAAGCCGAAACCGAAAAAATCGATTTGATTCGGGTAAACGCTACAAATTAAAAAAAAATTAAAAAATGAGATTTAGAAACCGAAAACTGACCGAACTGATAACTATCGGTTCGGTTTCGGTTTTGAACCTTTTGGGTTCGGTTTCATAAAATAGAAACCGATAATTATCGGTTTGGTTCTGGTTTTGCATGAAAACCGACCCGACAACACCCCCTACTCCAGATGTTTTCAGGGCCTTGAAAACCGTATGTCAGCTTTTGAAAATTGTACAAGTCAACTCCAGACTAAGATGAATGGATATATGATGTTCCGCCATCTCTTTCAGCTGGCTCTTGAGAGATTGGCCGATTAGATTGATGATGCTCGACATATCTAACAAACACCGGTAATGGTTAGGTCTTATCAAGTAGAATCAAATTTTTAGTCCTACCCCATCTATTTTCAATCTTATCTCGTCTGTTGCCCTTGAAAATAGGAGAATCTTGACTTTCTTAGTTTTCACTTTTTATAGCATGACATGTAGTCAAGATTCTCCTATTTCCAAGGACGACAGATGGGGTAGGACCAAAAATGCGGTTCTACTTGACAGGACCTGACCATTGTCCTTGGAAAGTGTTTTTGACGAGTTGGTATGGGGTATCCAACGGAACACCAACGATGGTTCTCCGGTTATCTTCCCTCCAGTAACAGTGGACTCTGGGATGTGTCTGCAGACTCACCCTGGACAGAGAGTTAATGAAAATAGGATATTTGCAAATGACAAGCAGATTTTGTGCAGGTGAAGTGCAGGCGGCTGCCCAACCTGCATTGGCTCCATTGCTCCATTGCACTAGCAGCCAATTAAATTGTGACACATTAGCCTCATGCACAAAACCTGCCTGCCATATAACGATGTGTATGAAAATAATCAGCAGTGCATTCTTTGTGGGCCCTACTTACTAAACAACTGACAAGGCAAATAAGCGATGAGTGCATATTAGGCAGTGGCCCAAGTGGCAGGTGACTAGACATTGGGTCTCCTTTCAAGATGTTGGTGTAATTGCCACGTGGAATCATTATGTGTGCCATCCAATAGGTGCGCCATATTATAAAAATCTCTGGTACAAAGAATTGTGATGAAAAAAATTAACGCCATATAAAATTAACAACTATCATATAAATTTAATATATCATTAATTTGAGATGGCCATTGACAGCTTTGATGGTGATAATCTTTTATACTATAAAATTTGAGATCATGGGTGTCAAATAACACGGAAATCATGGTAGTTCACAAGGCACACATCCCGAAATGTGATGTACCAAGCACGTCTTCAAACCCAAATTATTTTATTTTCCGATCTCTTTAAATCACATAATGGGTTTTCGTCTTTCAATCCAATCTTTTGCCCCATAGATTTTGAGATCGTGGTCATCAGATCACATAAAATACATGGCCTATATATATATATATATATATATATATATATATATATATATATATATATATATATATATATATATTCCAAAGTGACACAAGTACCAAGAGTGCTAGCTAACTAGTAGAGAAATTGAACCGGTTAAAGCAGAGGACCAAGGATCAAAATATGGGATTTTCTTTCGATTTCAGCCATGCTCAAAATCAAAATTGAAATCTGAAAATTTGGCCAAAATTTCTCCCACATACAGAAAAACCCAAAATTTTGGATTTGGATTTTGGTTTCAAGCATACCCGAAACTGAAATATTTCCGAAACTTTGAACCATGCAGATGACGTATTACTATTTCCAGCTCCTCGACGTTATACTCGTGAAGCCGGCACACTCGAGCGTTTAGCGTGTCAATGGGTGCTGTCACCCCTACTTGTCTAACTTTCTTCCTTAACCAAATTCCTATCTTCTCCGTTTCCTTTCTCAAATAATATTTATATATCATATCAACAAAATAAAATAAAAATCTTTGAGGATCATAATGACAAATTTCGTTTTCAATAATTTTTTGGTAGGGGATCCTTTCGGTACATTTCGGATTAATTTTGATACATTTCAAAAAAAATTTGAAAAAATTTTGGAGATTAAATATATAAAAAATATATATTTAATATTTTAAAAAAAAATTAATAATTGATCCAAATAGCCAAGCACTGAAGTCGAGCTCAAGTATAGAACTATATAAGACAAATTGACAGAGGGTACCATTATACTCATCCCACCTTCTTCATTCAGCATGCATTGACCACCTTTGAATCAGATGGTGGAGGTCGTTTTTTGTCCCCATCTTCTACATAATGGATCTATGGATCGTGAGCGTATCATTAGACGGCCGATTTTTTATTACACATAGTACACATCTCAAAAAGTGACCCTAAAATCATATGACCTCCATCACGCTCAAGCATGATTTTAGCATCACGTTTTGAGATGTGTGCCATGTGTAATAAAAAATCGACCGTCTGATGGTATTCTCACGATCCATAGATCCAGTGTGTAAAATATGGGGACGAAAAAAACCTCCACCATCTGATTCAAAGGCGGCCAATACATACCAATTGGAGGACGTGGGGTGAAAAAGCAGCATTTGAGGGTGCATAAACGATAGCCATTGATAAACGCAGCTAGCTGCAACCGATTTCTAACCGTATTTAGTCCATGAGAAAAAAAAAAAAAAAAGAATAGACGGTGAGGATCCGATTTTAGGAGTCATTACTTGCCATTTCTTATATAATATTTATATATTACATCAATAAAATAAAATAAAAATCTTTATTTTCTATGCAATTGACTCTGTTGTTGATCCCATGAATTTTTATTTCTCTTTCATATAATTATCTTCATTTAGGTGACATTTGGACCGTTTATTAAATAAAATAAAAATTAGATGACCAAATACCGTGTGCTTGGTGCCACATGCCACCAAACTCACATTGGACCAGCTTAAGTTACCTGCCCTTAGGAACAGGCTACCCGTATCCTTTAGCTAAAAGAAGAAAACAACGTGCATATCTGAAAAGCAAATAGCTTGAAAGTGATCAAATTCACCTAACTACTTTGAAAAACAAACCTTTTAAGAGGGTTATATTAAAGTGCCGTAAAATCTGTAAAAAAAGTAGCCTCTCTATTAAATAGAATTGATCTAAAACATTTAAATATTGAACTTTCTTATGTGGCAGATCCAAAAACTTTCTTCTCATAATAATTTAAAAAACAACATATTTCAATAAAATCAAGTTTAGGCGATCCAAAAACCACTCTTTTTCTAAGATTAAGAAATAAAAAAAGAAAAGAAATTGGACAAATATTGACATTTCTTTTATACTCATTAATCATTATTTAATCCATTGGTCCTTAATCAAGGACATAGAAAATTACACATTAAAAAAGAAAAATAAAATAAAATAGTGCACCTTTTGTTTCTAATAATCTTGATCATAAAACTCTATAATCTCCTTGAGATTAAGCTGAAGGAGAGTAGAACAATCATTATACATCAACCACAACATGTGTTCAAACAAAATCGCATCTACATCGACGAATATCACCCGTTGATCTTCGTTTTCGGTCAAACTAATCTTCTTCTTGTCCTTCTTTCTCATCATTTCGATCAGAATCCGAAATGGGTCCTCTTCTAGAACAAAAGGGTCGACGAAAAACACTCTCTTTTCCTTTCCAACAACCACAGTCACCTGATTCTCGGACTCATCGACCTCATCGGCCATCGGACGGTACCCAATCCGCGACATCGACGAACGCCGTAGCCATTTTGGTGCAGGAACAAAAATACAACAATCCATGTTGGTTCTTCTAAAAGGTGGATATCAAATTGGTGGAATTGGATATCAATGGCTGAAATCTAAGGAATTGGGAGGGTTGAGATGTTGAGATTATATAGAGTTTCTTTTCATTAAAATTTATTCTTGGCTTTGGTTGCTTGCTTGGGGAAGGAACAAGGAAAGAAGAGGTGATAAGGAAAAGTGGGTTGGGTTGCGATTGAATAGGCGATCCAACGGTCGATAAACTTGTTATATATAAAACAAAAAGATTAAAATATAATCTATTTTATTTTATTTTATTTTATTTTTGTTTAATTAGTTTGTATTATTGTTGTCATTGTTTTGTCTGCTGGCAAAAGAGCCGTTGGAGAGAGAGAGAGAGAGAGAGAGAGAGACTGCCGGCGCTGACCGGTTGGGCTCTAAAGGTTAATATGTGCACTGATGAATATAGCCAATCTTTGTTATTGAATCTAACACCCTTCGTTGGGACGTTGGTGGTGTTAGATGGACTAAATTGGATGACTTTTTATATTTCGACTTAAGAAACTCGATATTGTTCGTGCATCTATCGCTGTCGAATCCCTTAAATGTAGCGTGCCGTGCACTGAACCGGTCAATCTCAACTGAGAACATGGTCAAAAGTGTACTGTCACTTATTTTGCTCCCCCAAATTTCTGGTCAAGGCCAAATATTTAATTTTTTGATGTGTGCACTGCCCTTTTACCTTTCTTCTTTCTGACATATATAAGTTGGTAACAGGTCATTGTGGCCGGACGGACCATAGACAATTATGGTCAAGTCAGCTAATAACCCTAATATCAATTCACATCTTTTAGGAAACATGGAATCAATCAATAACCATCCTATAAATAACCTATAAGAACTTTTAAATCATCATCGTAGACATATTTCATCTAAGGCTTTCATGGTGATGATGATTTTTATGAGATCTAACTTTAAAATAAGTTGCCGAATACAGCTTATGTGCCAAAAAAGGGTACCGTTCATAACGATAATTGGGAACGGGCCGATCACCGTATAACAGCTCTGAATTTACAATATTTGTTGCTGAATAAAGGGTACAAATTACTTTGACGTATGTGTAAATCCTACGGCTAATCGTATTAAAAGTTAAAAGCTAAAATCGTTTGTAACTGACCAAAATGCCCCTACTAATTGATGTTAATTGAGAGTATTTTGGTAATTCGAGCAGGGATATTATGGGCAAAATCGAAAAAGACAGCTATTGTTTTGTGGGAGCCGACATTTGGCGAAGTGACAAGTGGTGTAATTTGGTGGCCTACAGTGGCCTTGTGGGTGTCAAGCGTGTGACACAACGCGTCCTCGACGCCGAGTGGTCGGTAGAATCGACGTCTGTGGGGTCCACCATGCGCGTATCAAAGTGGGTGGCTGCTATTAGTGGCACACAAAGGTCACGAGCATAAATTAACCCTCCATCCATGTGATTGCCACTCTGCCACTGGGGTGCAAAGCGTGGCTAGTAAATCTTGGTAGGAGCTGGCTGGGTCACGTGTAGGGTTTATGGTTTAAAATCTCCGATTTCCAAGTCCTCTCGGTCAACCCGGACATCAAGATGTCTAGGCTAGATGGCGCGAAATAAAAATAATTTTTTGAATGATCTTACATTATTAAAATAGGTATTTGATCTTATACCATTAATAAATACTTCACGGATATGCCATGTGATAAATATTTGGGATCAATCTAAAGAGTTCAAGTGCTTATTTATAATTGTAACACATCTTAGTTAAGGAATTACACTTATAAATCAAATATATATTATCTAATAAAAAATCTTTAATATTAGCCATTAAAAAATAAGAATACTCATGATATTAGTGTGCACGGATTTGGATAATCAGTGATAACCATTCACCGGATTATCATATAGATAGGATCCTAGATAATAAAATAGTATGGTGTATACAAAGAGGAGTAGTGCACTTTCAATAGTGTATAAGTCTAATACCTAATATAAATATAATATTTTTAATGTTGCATCTCAGAATCATTCACACCTCAAACTCGTCTCACTGAGGCCGAGACGGGAAATGTCTTATCTCGGATGAGATTTCAAACCATGATAGGGATGCTAATTCAATTAACCAAATATTGTCAGTTTCGATTTAGAACAACCGTAATCAAAATCGAACCGATACAAAACGAATCGGGACTCGAAAATTTTGTTTGACATTTTTTGCCCCCCAAAATCGAAATTGATTTGAACCAAAATCGGTTTGGTTTCAAATCGATTTTGATCTGATTCAAATCGGTTCGGTTTGGCCGATTTTCAGTTTCACGTTTTCGATTTTTTCTTGCATCCATAGTCACGTGATCACTTATAGCAGTAAAGGGTTAGCTCAAGTCAGGTCGGGTAAAGATTTTGGCTGCTTGAGTGGTAAAGGGCAAATATCTGATTTGCCCGACCCGATGAGCAAGGGCATATGCTCGATCTAACCCAAAATAATTTGCCCAGCCCTATTTTACTTGACTTCTTATATGAAGTATTGGGTCGGGTTTGGTTGACCCCGATTTTTTCCGACTTGACCCAATGTGGCTTTTGAGTTGAACCAGCCCGAAGGTTAGATCGGATTCTTCATGCATAATCCGCCATAACGGCTCAAGTTTGTGTCCCCAACCCCGGAAAAACTCAAGTTAGGGGCGTTGGGTATCGGGTCAACCGGACTCATTGACAACCCTAGTAACCACGACTATGAGATACTCTTGCTTACCAGAAACTGTCATTGCCAATTTGGGCATTAGGGAAGCACTCTGTCGGACCTAATTTTTTTTAGGGCACTTTAGAAAATAATGCCTCAAAAACAAACTTTTTAGTAAAAAAAACTTTTTAGAAAAAACAGTGCTTTTACGGTATTTTAAAGTTCCAAAATCCGTGAAAGCATTGTTTTTCTAAAACATTTGAGTTTGTTTTTGAGGCATGTTTCTCTAATTATCCCTTTTTTTTATTTTACAGTCCTATTGGGTTCACTTAGGGGGCATTGCTCCATTTAGGGGCCATTGCTCGGTAGGGTGGCATACATTTAAACACCAAAATTATGTTTGAATCATCTCACACTCTATACTTTTAACGTATTCAAAGAAAAAATAACACTTTCACCACTATAAGGTGGTGTTATTTAAGGTTAAAGGCTATTATGACCTTTTATAATAATCTTAAATGAATCAATTACCCTATACAAACTCTATTCTAAAACCATCCATATAGAACTCCATGCTTGAGTCGAGTGCCATAAAGCTTGGCATAAGGAAGACTTATGATTCAGTGAAATGAGAATTTTTAGAGGCATGCATAAAAAAATGGGTATTAATGATTGATGGGTGTCTCTAATTATGGGTTGTGTTTCCTCGGTCTCTTTCTCATTTCTAATAAATGACACAATCTCCAAGCATTTCACTCATTCGAGAGGTCTTAGACAAGGCAACCCTCTTTCTCTTTACCATTTCATTATCTGTGCGGAGGTATTCTCGGCCCTAATTTCTAATTCCATTGCTAAAAAAAAAATTCGGACCTTAAAATTTGTAAAAATGCTCCGGTACTCTCACATTTATTTTTTGCTGATGATAATATGATCTACCTAAAAGACTCGAAAGAGGAATGCATTGAACTGAGCCGGTACTATCTCTTTATTGGTAATCTTTTGGGTAGCAAATCAGCTGTGATAAATCATCGATTTTATTTGGCAAAGCGATCCCAAATCCCATCAAGGACTGCATTTTTCTAGTGTTGAATATTAGGAGCGAAAAGGCAATAACAAAATATTTGGGTCTTCCTATGTTTATTGGAAAAAAATTTAAAAATATATTTTTAGTTTGATTAAAGATTAAATCTGGTACAAACTTCAAGGGGTGGAAAGAATGTTTACTCTCTAACGCTAGCAAGAAATTTTGATCAAAACAGCGTCTTAGGCTATCCCAACCTATTCCATAAGTTGTTTCAAACTCCCATTAGGATTGAAACATCAGATTTCTATGCTTATAGCTCGATTATGGTGGAGTAAAAGTGACAAAGTGGACTATATACATTAGGAAAGCTGAGATTATCTTTGTAAATCGAAATTTCAGGGAGGTTTAGGCTTCAAAAACCTAATAGCTTTTGACGAGACTATATTGGCTAAACAAGTCTGATGCATCATCAACTATCTCAATTTCTTTACGGCCAGGTTACTAAAGGCAAGGTATTTTTCATTTCCATCCTTCATGAATGCTACATCGGGGCACAATCCATCACACACTTGGCGTAGCATCTTGTCTAAAAAAAAAAAATAACAAACAAAGGCCTCATTCACCGTATCGGCAATTGAAAAAACACAGACATTTGAGAGGATCATTGGATTCCTAGACCACAAACCTTTAAGCCGATAACACTATACTCAGATCAATCTATCAGATGAGTACACGATCTCCTTTTACACCAACCGATTTGCTGGAACCATAGGTTAATATTCCGGAAAATCGGTACGTATCGTCCGGTCAAAAAATCGGTACGTACCGGACGATACGTATCGGAACAATAATGTATCGTCCAGTATTTGCATATATATGAAACGATATGATACATTTATGTACCGTATCGGACGATATTTTGATCCACGGTTGGAACGAAGACCTCATCCGTTGCCATTTTTTTGAGGAAGATGTCAAAGATATCCTATGTATCCCGTTAAGCTCAAGTGATGATGATAATGACCGAATAGTGTGGGCCTTTGATATAAAAGGTAAACTCTCAGTAAAGTCAACCTACTATGTAGCATTGAGAGATCTCATTAATCAGGCAAATTCAAGTTTAGCAATGGAATGAGTATTGTGTACGGTGATAAGCGAGATTCTCATTATATTTTCTTCTCATTATTACCATGCTTAGATTGACGCAAAGAACCTGTATACTGTCGCGTGACACTCTGCTAAAAAAAGTGACATGCTTTATGGCAGCAAGGAAAAATAATGTTTATTTTTAGTAATTTTCTAATGTTGTTGTTACTACCATACTACTATATATTTCAACCACCTTACTTACAAAAAGGTAAAATAAGTTGACAAAATCTCACCATCTGATAATAGAGTCATGATCTTCAGGCCTATTATGTAGAAGATTACAAAGAAATTCTATCTCTACCATCTGATTTCAAGCAGTCAATGGGCTCTCCTCCGTTTAAGGTAAAAACAATGTTTATCTTTAGTAATTTTCTAATATTGTTGTTACTACCATACTAATATATGTTTTTATCACCTCACTTATAAAAAGTTAAAATAAGCTGACGAAATATCATCGTCTGATAATAGGCTCATGATCTCAAGATCTATTGTGTAGAAGATTACAAAAAAATTGGATCTCTACTATCTGATTGCAAACAATCAATGAACTTTCCTCCATTTAGATGTAGTCCTTATAACATAAAATGGTGTGGGAAAAAATAATGTTTATTTTTAGTAATTTTCTAATGTTGTTGTTACTACCATACTACTATACTATTATATGTTTTAACCACCTTACTTATAAAAAGTTAAAATAAGTTGACGTCACCGTCTGACAATAGGCTCATGATCTTTAGATCTATTATGTAGGAGATTACAAAGAAATTCGATCTCTACCATCTGATTGCAAGCAATCAACGGACTCTCATTCGTTTAAGGTAAAAACAATATTTATCTTTCGTAATTTTCTAACACTGTTGTTACTATCATACTATTATATGTTTCTACCACCTCACTTACAAGAAGATATAATAAGTTGACGAAATCTCATCGTCTGACAGTAAGCTTATGATCTGCAGATCTATTGTGTAGAAGATTACAAAGAAATTTGATTTCTACCATATGATTGCAAGCAGTCAATGAGCTTTTCTCCATTTAGATGTGGTCCTTATAACATAAAGTGGTGTGGTATTAACAACCGTTGATATTAGATTGAACAGATCAGATGGTTCGAATCTCTGAGAAAATCTGATTTTAGGACTCAACCCTTTAATTTCTGATATATTACTTTGACGATTTTGATTTCGATGATCATAATTCAATTAATGGTTTAAGATCGTTTAAACACCATTTAGTATTTAAAGGACGATTAACACGACATACTTTCTTCTCTTCTTCTCTATTCATCATTCCCCCAACGCAGTTAACACTAAAAAAATAATCATATCAGATTTATACTCTCCATCTTCATTTGCATAGAGTTGAAGAAATTTATGAATTGGGGAGCGATGCAAGCTCACCTCCATTTCATTATGCAAATTTTCTATCATGAAGAAATCATCATACATTTTCTGCTTGAATGCCAAGTGGAGCCTCTGAGTTGGGAAAGAAGGCCAGTTGTGGAGAAGGCGATCATGATTTCTACCCGAATATGGTTTATAATACCCTCCTCCCGTCATAAAAACTCTACCTTCTCACATTCTTCTCCAACAGAGTTTTCCATAAGGTATATTCTTCTTTATAGTTATTGTTCGTTAATCATATATTATATACATAACATATAAATTATATATTATATTCATTATAGAACTCAATGCCCAATTAGGCTACACGTTTATGTTAAATGAGGTGTCATGGCATCCCTAAAATGCAACATGAGTTTGTCTTTGATGGGTGGTCCACCCATCAAGGTGGTAAAATGGTATGCACGTCCGACTTTGTGACCTACACGGGCTTCCAATGCATGAAAGTATGTATATATCACAAAGTCGTATAGACATTCAGACCACTTTACTGCTAGACATTTTGCAACTCTGATCAAGGTTTATAAAATTACGATTTTTCTCATAAGGTTTTTAAATTTATATAACCTCTCACCCAATTATTCAATACAAAATAATATATAACCACTTAAATATATTATTTAAAAAACTAAATTGTCCCTCTGTGTGCCAACTTTTTCAAAAATGTGTTAAGAGATCAATTTGGGACTAGACGATATCAATTAGGCTCCATTAGATCGATCGATTGACTAAGCGCGTTCAAAAGATCAAAGAAGAATGATTGGTCGGTCACCAACCGGGCTCGAAGTGATTGGTTGATCAAAGTGGGATCTTGCAAAATGTCTTTAATGCGTTATATATATATATATATATATATATATATATATATATATATATATATATATATATATATATATATATATGTACCTTATATATAGATCAGTACATACCCCACATTCCATCAAAGTTTTATCAACTTTCTAGGAACATCCACCGCTTATTTTTACTATCTTGTATGAGGCCTAACAACGAATCCAACTACGGCCCGAGTTATTGTGGGTTGTTGATTTAAATAGGTTTCATCCTACTGCCACGACCTAGCCCCATCCAACAGTATGTGTTGAGTAAATCTTGGATTGGATCCAATATTTAAATAAGGCCTGACTTGTGTCCCTGCTTTCTTTCATAATAAGATTTGTTATCACTCACCTTAGTTGGTATCTTCCTTCCTTTGTGAGGCTTGAGGTCGTGGGGCTTGTTATTTGTTATGATTCTATGGTTGTAGATCGTATGCATACTTGTATATATATATATATATGTTACACACCATATCATTTTAAGAATAAAAGTATAGTGACTTAGTAGTTATCCAGTGAGTTTTGTAATAATTTGAGTGGTTATTATGCTATGGGCTTAATATATTTGGTGTTAATTCTAATGGGCTAAATAGTGAGGGTGTGAGTTATAGGTTATAAGCTAGTGGTAGTGTAAGGGGATGAGTGGTATAATGGGTAGTTATTTATGAGTCTATAAATATGTACATTGTAATTCATTTATATATGAATTGAAAGTATTGTTTGAGTTTGATTCATTCTACGAATCGATCGGAGGTCCGCCACCCTCAAAGTGGTTTCTCACGTCTATTTCTCTCTCTTTCTCTCTCTCTCTATGCTTAGATATTTGGGATACGATTATGATATATTTCCTAATTGCAATATATCCAACTACGGTGTTCATGATTTACATGGAATATTTTATTTTGCTATTTTAAATAATTAGTTATTTTCATAAATTCTCTAGATAGGGTAGGGTAGTTTCTATTTTGAATTTGAATTTGAATTTTAAATATTTAAGTTTGAATTGTATTAAAAATCTATAAATATTTTGAACATGTAATCAAATTATTAAGGAATAAAATATTTGTTTAGAATTTGATTCACTCCACGAATCTCAAGGAGGTCCACCACCCTTGAAGTGATTTCTCACATCTTTATTTTTTATTTTTTATTTATTTATTTTTACTTAGATATCTGTGATACGATTATGATCGTATTGGTATTAGAGCCTCGTTCGAAGTCAGGCTCAATTCACTTTAATGGCGACTAAACTTATGCACGATGTGGCATAAATTCGCGATGATGTTGAAGCCATTAAGCAAGCATTCAAACAAATGATATCGTTAATGAAAAGGCTGCAACAATCAATTAAAATCATGGGTAGAAGATTAAATTTCTCTTCAATTGGAGATAATGCATCGTCGAAATTAATGGAGATGGGAGTAATAAGTAAGGTGTCCACCTATTTTCAACAGTATGAAATCGATTTAAATAGACCTATACACCAGGAGAGTATATAATGGAGTATTGGCAAAAGAGATAAGGGTGACAAGAGCACTCCATCAATCATGGATCTTATCCAAAACGAATGTGTCGATGCTTATGAAGATATATTTTCAAAGATACATGGTCCAACGGTAAAGATGAAGATACTTCGACAATTATCATTCGCTCCATAATATCAGATTAAGTCACAATCATCAATCTCACCTTTAGCGATGGTGATAAAGATGTTGAAGAACACAAAGAGATATTATCAAGTTTGGATAATTAGGGTGTAACTCTACCTGAAAGATTTCTTGATCAATTCTCGTCGGACGAAGATCAACCTTGAGAGCAAGGTTGCTTTTAAGGTGAGGGCATGTTACAATCCTATGGTTGTATATGTATATGCGTCTTACACTATATAATTTAAGGAATAGAATGTAGTGACTTAGTAGTTATCAAGTGTGTTCTATAATCACCTGAGTAATCATTATGTTATGGGCTTAATATATTTGGTGGTAATTGTAATGGGCTAAATAGTGGGGGAGTGGGTTGTAGGTTACGGGCTAGTGGTAGTGTGAGGGAGTGAGTGGTATAATGGGTAGTTATTTATGAGTCTATAAATATATGCATTGTAATCCATTTATATATAAATTGAAAGTATTGTTTGAGTTTGATTCATTTTATGAAATATCTAGAGGTCCGCCACTCTCGAAGTGATTTCTTACATCTATTTATCTTTTATTTATTTATTCTTCTTAAATATCTGCGATACGATTAGGATTATATCAATTTGTATCAGAACACTCGATCTCGAGGATGGAGATCATGTATGAGTTTTGTGATTTTCGAACCGAGCTCAGCGAAATCCTTGCATTGGTTGAAAAAATGTGACTCGATGAAAAGGATGGATCGCCACACGGACAATCTCATCGAGTGCTTGCGTCAAGAGGTGGAATCGACTGATCCGACAATGGAGGAAAGCCATCTTATTTCTTCAATTACATAATGACAAGCCATAGATCAAATCCGCTCTGTAACTAACGACGAGGTCATAACTCTCATCTCAAAGGAATCAATGAGGCCCTTTAAAATTATGACCATAGTTTACACAAAAGGAATGGTCGAGATTTCAAAAAAAAAACACGTGATTGAGATTCTCAAGAACGTGAACGCAGATTATCCTTTTTTTGCGACAATCACACAAATAAGAATGATTCATTTGAATGCTATCTTATTCGAGCAATCAAAAGGAGCAAGTCTTTGGAAGAGTGACAGATTCAAGATGAGGATGCTTTACTGGAATACAATGAGGATGATTTATCGACCACATATCACACACGCATTACGTCTCTAGATTGGTCCTCCAGAATGTGAAAACCTTGGTGAAACATTATCTAATTTTCAAATATTCAACCTTGAGGACAAGGTTGATTTTAAGGAGGATGGAGTATATGTTCTCTAATTGCAATACATACAGAAACATTGTATAATGGGTAGTTATTTATGCTTTAATCAACAATACAATCTGATGATATGTTGAGTGCTTTGATCCACATCAACAAAGCACTCCCACTACAATATATGTTCGACAAATAATTAATCAGAGCCTATTTCAATTGATACGTTTGTAACCTCTTTCCTTTGCTTTCCTCCCTTATATTAATAAGGTGAGTGTTGCTGTATGAGATTTATTGCCCCATGTCTCGCTCAATGTGAGCGCTTTGTTGTGTAAGATTTATTCTATAAGTGTTGCTCATAAACTGTCGTACTCTCTACGATATATAAGGCATGTTCAGGTTGTTTATGTCATATGACACAAAAAAAAAAAAAGATAAGCGGGTCACTTCTAGATTCTCACTCATTTTCACAATTATTTTTTTCCGATAAGGAAGCTCTGAGGTTGTAGGGTCCTCTCCCCTACTATTAAGAATATTAAGAAAAAATATGTACAAGGAGGTTGCAAAACTAAAGAGTACAGAAAAATAAAAAAATGAATAAGGAATCAAGGAGCTTTGGCATCGCCATCACCCCCCAATCCCAATTCAAATAACATTAGTGGTTGAAACCTGTATTTCAATTCATACGTATACCAATCTGATCAATGATGTTCTTGAGAATATTCTTCCTATGATGTTCCTTTTCATCAAATATTCTAGCATTCCTTTCATTCCAAATGTTCCATATTGCTGCTGTGAACCCAATCTTGATAAATATTGATCTTCTGAATTACTCTTCGCTCTCTTGTTTAAATCTTATAATTGCTCTTCAATGTTTCAAAGATGATCTCTATTAATTTGCATCATATAAAGAAGAGATTTCTAAATCCAAGAAGAATATTGGTAGTTAAAGAAAAGATGTTCATTAGTTTCTCTTTCCTTCCAACATAGGACGCATCGTGAAGGAATAATCAATCCTCTTTTGGAAAGATTTTCAATTGTGATCAATTTGTTTAAAATTTCAAGTCAAGCACAAAAGCTATGCTTCACATTTATTTTCAAGCATAGTTACTAAAATCAACTGCTTATAGTTTATTGATTATATTATGATTTTTTTGAAAAATCTTGACCCTTTGAATATTTCGAAAATTGCCATTATTCACAATTGTTTAATAAATCATAATTTTTCATTATTATTTACTTTCAAATGTTATTTTTTAATTTATACTTTTACTATTATTATTACTTCGTATTTTTGAAAATTACAATTTTTTCTTATGATTTATTCTCGATGCTTAACTTGGTGACCACATGTTCGGCGGTGCTCGATCTTCTAGCTTCAAAACAAGTTTTCGCAAGGCTGGTGTTACTACCAAACCACTTTATGTTACAACCACTCACTTAAACAAGAGGAAAAATCCGTTGATTGCTCTAAATTAGATGATGGAGATCGTTTCTCTTTCCAATCTTCCAAAAATGAATCTTGAGATGATGTGCGTACTATTAGATTGTCAGATGTTAATTTCAAGTGGCACACATCCCATAAAGTGAATGTAAATCAACATCTAACTGTCTAATGGAAGACCTATGTTCTCAAGATCTTTTGTGTGAAAGAATGGGACGAAAAATAATCTCTATCGTCTAATTCAAAACAGTCAACAAATTTTTCCAAGTGAGGTGACTGTAACATAAAGTGGGGTGGTAGTAAGACTAGCCTTTATTTTTTTAAGTGCAGCAAATGATTTTTGCACGAATCAGCTGAAAGTATAATTTCCTAAGCCTGGCCCATCCCAGCCCAGCCCAGCCCAAAAGTACATCCAAACCCGGGTTTCAACACCTTGCCGGGTCTCAAAGCCAGATGAGCCGGGGGGCGTATACCACGTGCACACTCACGTGCAATGGAAGGATCTGGATTCCCGTGGCGCTGCAGCAGTTGCTAGGTCAGAGTGTGAGCTATAAATAGCATAAACGAGCACCTGAGGGTCATTTTTGCGGCGCCCCGCTCGTTTTCTTCATTTAAAAAGGCGAGAAGAAGAAGCAGCAAAGATGAGGTAATTTTTCTTCTTATTTATTATACCCGTCTGAGGATTTGTTTCCCTAGATGTCTACATTCTCTATATATTTTAAAATTTTTTGTTCATGTTTCTATTTTGATTTGGATCTTGTTGCGTCCAACACTTTTTAGCTGATTAGGGTTTATTGTTTTGTCATTTTATTTATTTTTAAGCTGCTTATTAGGTGAATTGTCGTGAAATCTTTGTGATCGATGTTTTTTTAAAAAAAAAATTCTTTTTATGGCTTTTAAATTTGCATTTTGTTCCATTTATGTTGTTGCTTAACTTTAGAATAAACAACATAACTACAGCTGAAAAGCATTGATTCTTTTGAATCATACGATGGAGATCGATTTTTGTTCCAATCTTCCACACTTGGATCTTGAGCCTACCATCAGACGGCTTTGATTCTACGTGGCACATATCCCAAAAAATGAACATGATCATCACGTACATCAAATGTGGTTTCTAGGATCACTTTTCGGGATGTGTGCTACATTGAAACAATATCTGACTGTCTCATGATCTCAAGATCCTTTGCGTGAAGATTGGAATGAATAACGATCTCCATCGTCTGATTCCAAACAGTCTACGCTTTTCACCTGTGGTTAGTGGGGGGAATTTCATAGGGGGTTAGTAGCTGGCACGGCTCAGAATTTTACCCGATTTCGAGGGCCGCCTAGAATCCCCAGTCATGACTCCGCACATTTGTTAAGGCGATCAGCGGACATACATATCTTACTAGATCTTACATAAAACTGAGCTCCCAAAAATCGTGAATCAAATCTTCTTCTCACATTAAAATTTCTTTTATTAAGCTTACATTGAATTTTGAGTCAATTATATTAAATGACCAGAAATAAAGGTACGATCAACTATTGGGAACATCGTCTAGCTGGTCATCCACGTCGTCACCCTCGTACACGGTATCATCTACCGGTGCATCAAGTCTACCTGGGCAGTGTAGTCCATAACTTCACCTACAGCTGTTAATTTTTTGTGGGATGAGTTTACTCAGTCACGTAAACTTATTGGGTTGCATAACCGATCCACCATAATCTACCCATGTGATTGTGGGTGTAACCTCGTGAGTAGAAGTGAATCCTTTACAATTTCACAATTATATATATAAACAACATAATAAAAATTCTCATAAATATTTTATAACTAATAAGCTTAAAGGACGTAATAATTTTCAGTGCATATGATGCTTTTAATATTCATCATTTTTCTTTGTTGTTTTGCCAATTTAACTTATGTGACATATCTTAAGTCTTATTGTAGCTCCATATGCCTACATAACGTACTTCGCATCATACATCTCTTACATATACGATCTGTGCCAGAGCTGTTGCTCGAGCCTATCACGCGAGGTCCATGTGTAGATAACTACCTAACTTCCGTATCGTATCGTAAATCACTATCCAATCCGATGAGGTTGTGAGTATATAAATTAGTGTCTCCTTACGTTTGGGACACTGTCGTATCATATTGTCTTCAAGACTCGTTTTGGCTGTAGACGTTGTACTCTTACAATGACTCATAATTCGTAAGGTATGACACATGTAGAAATTAATTTCATATTCAGCTAACCTTCACAGCGTATTTTATTATATCCGTATCTTATCATATCAATATCTTATCATATTTGTATTTTTTTATCATTTGCATATAACTTAAATTTAGAGTGAGCCATTGTGAGATATGCTTCACTAAACTATGCTATCCAAGGGACGGGTTTCGTAATAACCTGGATGTACTTCGTGTGATAGCCTATACTCCCATAGAGGTGTTGCATCCGTACATGGATGCCTACATTTCAAGTTCCACGTGATCGTGAAAGGAACACCACTATGACGTAGGCTTAAAAGTCGAGTGTCGTATCTTATTACTTATTCTCTCACTTATATGCCCTAACGTATTTCTATGCTAATGCATGTCGTATAATGAAGATGAAATATATAATAAAAAAGAAGCCTATTGCATTTACCCTAAGCATTATGTGATCATATCATGACAACTGCAACTAAACTAACGTAAAAATTTTGAAAGGGTTATTTAGGGTGTATGGGCTTTTAACTGGCCATAGGTAGGTACGGATCCACGTGGTGGGCCCAAACACATTTTGATGGTTGTGGGTTTAAGTTAAATATAGTGACCTGTAACTTAAATTATTTGACCCTCTCGGTTACGCCTCGTTTCATGCAAAAATATTTCTAGGACCTAATCTTTATAACTAAGTACACATAGCCTAAAAAAAGTGGTGTACACGGATTTAGAGAACCATAAATCCGATTGAGCCAAATTTTTTGGTGGATCTAGGTTATTGAAGAAGAACACTATTTTACCTAGTGATATTTTTCCAGTTATAGAAAAATTAACATGAAATGGCAGTCCTAAGATTCGGAATTCCATCAAGGCATAAATTAAATTCGAGACGCACTTTATGGGCTTGCATAAGCCGATTATGAGACATCGGGTTGAGTGCCCATTTAGTGTTCTAGAAAATAAGGGGGGTTTCCATTTGGGCCCTTCACTAGTTTGGTTGTTTTCAAGGTCAGATAGGGGGTCAAACATGCCCCTTGACATTGGTTCTCTAAGGGTATAAAACGTTTCATTACTTTTGGGAAACTTGTACAATCAATTTAGTTGGACTGGATATGCTTTTAAACAAAACTGTCCATCAGATGCAAAGAGATTCAATAATTAGAGGGGCTCTCACTTGGTGACACCTGGCCCAATTCAGCCTAAAAACAAAGATCTAAAAGGGTCAAACCAGACCCTAGACTAGGGTGCCACAGGGAGGAGTGCAGGAAATTCAGTGGTTATGTGAAACACTTTGGGTGACACAGACCGAGGTGAATTTATTAACATGGAAATCTGACCATCCATTTGACATATGATCTGACCATCCATTTGACATATGGTCAGATGGTCTTTAATGTAGTCAAAAGACCTTGACCCAAAGATTTATGGTTTTCTTAATCTAATGGGACAAATCGGTCCCTTTAGCCAACACGTACACAGTTTGTAGAAACAAAAAGCAGAAAATATTCCAAGTGTAAACAGAAATAAGGTGCAAATTTTAGGGATACTAAAATTCGTAAAAGTAAAAATACACATATCAAAGACACTTAGTGGATAGTTGATCATATATTTGGGGGGGGGGTGGGATCTGGAAACCCAGAACCTAGAGATCTGGGGGGTCAAACATGGCCCCTCACACCATTTTAATATAAAGGGCAGCAACAAATCTAAGTGTTTAACACACATTTTCCAACGATTTCGGGGATACTAAAAACAAATATAAAATAGTAACTACAAAAAAAAAGTGTACCGTCAGATGAATATTATTTTCAGAATTATGGAGGGTCTACCAAGTGAACCAAACCTTAAAAAGTCTTAAATACTCGGGATCCGTGCCGTCAAACTAGTGGTACACACCAATCCATGTGCACCAAAAATACTAAACAAGGCAGCAACCCCTTTGATTTTTCAAGCCTTTAGGGGTATTTTTTTGCCTGAGGACCCTTGGTGCCATTGTAGGACACATGGTCCTCTATCCTCGGGTCAAAGGGTTTGACCACATGGTCAACCATTTGATCACAGGGGCCTCTGAGATCCGTGAAAAACATTAATTTTAGATTTTTATATGGTCTGTGTCGATCTTTCGCGTTCGTTGGTATTTTCATGGATTCTCAAATGTGTAGGGGAGTAGATTGAAGAAGATAAGAGGGTAGCCACTTTTCATAATAGATTCGGCGAGCTTGACACGATTTGCGGCATGTGATTTGAGTCCATTGTGGTTCGAGGATCGATTCAAATTCGAGGCATCGCGGTACATGGCATTTGAGCTCAGGTCCGAGGTGATGCAGGTGTTATTCCGCTTCCTCTTCCTTGTAGCAATAATGACAAGAAGGGTTGTTGTCTTTATGTTGCAGAAGCACCATGAAAGCAGAGGGAGAAAGCATTGATGAGGCTGCCAGTGAATCTCATTCTTCATCTTTATTCAAAACCAGAGTAATGGAATCTGTATCTTGTGCGAATGGAGGAGTTGGAGGGCAGAAAAGTAGAAGAAGACGCAAGAGAACAAGGGCCACTTGTATATCTTTAAAGAGAAAGAATGAGGATGGTTAACCGACTTGGGCTATTGCCTTTTTGGATGAGGATTGGAAGGTATTTAGGGAATTTACCTTTGCGTGATCTTGGGCTTGGATTTGCATTGATTTTGCTTTCCAAGAGTAATTTTATTGATTGAGGTGTCTAGCGCTGAATGAGTCCACAAAGAGAGGAAGTTGAGTTGGTAGGTGGTTGGACTTACCTATTAAGGAGAATCCCTGTGTGCGTGATTTGTTGAGAGAGGAGACTAGAGAAAAATCAATGGGATTGTGGAGTTGTGATGGACTGTTGGTGGCAATTGGGTTCCCAGGACTCATCTACTACCATAGCATCTTTCTTATAAGAAGCATATAAAAGATGTAACATGGGTCCATAGGTTGCACGCGGGCATATTGGAGGAATTGCAATGAAAGAACACTTCTAAGTTGGGGCTAAGTTATAGTGTCGAGCACTCATACAAGGCTACAAGTGTTGCAATGTGTACATCTGAAATCATGTAAATAAATTACTTATTATTATTAGTATTGTATTTGGATGCCTTACTTGTATGAGTAGGTGATTTTATAAGATGAGATCCATCAGTTAAATATTTAATTTCATTTGGGCATAAGGGGCCCATAGTATATGTAATGCGACCCAACTATGGGTTGATTTCGGATTGGAGGTCGGGCTTGAGTATGGACCAGCCTATGAACATAAAATGGCAAGTGTAAGCACGGGTCGACTTCGAGTTCAGTTAAGGTTTTGTGCATGGTAGCACATATGAATATTCTTATCTATTATTATTTTATAAATATAAGGAGAGAAGGTTGAACTCAATTTCACTCTTGGGCTTTGAATTGTGTGCAACATGTACCCACCTACATGTACGCCCCATATAGGGTTTCAAGTTTGGAACTAAGGGTTTTGGCTTGTGCTTGGGTGCGTAAACCGGATTACAATAGGTGGTCTCGAGGCAACCCCCAAGGTCAAAGGTTTGACTAAAGTCAAAGTAGTCAAATGGTTGTATTGTCGTCAAATGTCAACGATTCAACATTAGCAAAAATTAGGGTCGTTATAGTAGCACCCCCCTTTTTTGTATCTTAGTACTAGTCACTGTGTCCTACAAATGGATACCACTGCTATAATGATTATTAGTTAGTTTAGGCGAGTTTTGTTGATTTGATTGGACATGTAGAGTGCCACTGAATGCTGATTTGGGCATTGGCGGATTCAGGATTTTTTTCGAAGGGTGGTAAAGCTTGATAAAGAATATGCGTTAGTTTTAGGCAAGCAACACAAGGCTCTAGGTGACTCGGCACTTGGGTCACTTTTTCGAATGTGTGCCATGTGAAATGAACATGTATTACATGTGATGGGTGTGTCATGATCTAAAGATCTCTGGTATAAAATATTGGGACGAAAAATGGTCTCCATCGTTGGATTCAAAGCTGCCAAAGGCCATCTAAAATTAGCGGCTACCATGTAAATCCACCATACCGTTAAATTTAGATGGTATTTGACTCCATTGAATAAGGCGATGGAGATCGTTTGTCGTTCCGGTATTTTACAAAATAGATCTTGGGATCATGAATATCAAATCACACGGTGCTCTTGATGTATCCACTTCCCACACATCCTCAAAAGTACCCAAGTACCAAGAGTGTCAGCGCTCTTGGTTGGTATCGGTGCCAAGATTTTCTTTCAAGGGAGGTAAGGTAGACAAAATATCTGAGTAGGATTAGGCAAGCGACACGAGTGCTAGGTGACTTGGCACTTGGATCATCTTTTTGGGATATGGGCTGTGTAAAATTAACATTTGTATCATTTGATATAATTATCTTTGGTGTAAAAGGTTGGGAAGAAAAATGATCTCCATCTATTATTAACAACTACCATGTGAATCCAACGTAACAGTAATTTTAGATGGTGTTTGACTGTATTGAATCAGGCAGTGGAAATTGTTTTTCGTTTCAAATATTTTACAAAATAGATCTTGAGGTCGTGGACATCAAATCACACGGAACACATGATAGTTCCACCTTCCACACATCCCCTAAAGTAACTCAAGTACGAAGAACATCGGTACTCATGCTAGGTACTTAATATTAACTCAAAAATAAAAGGAGGTGGCAACTACCCATAACGAAGGTAAAGAGGGAGAGAGAAGGGGGGGGAGGGGGGGCTTTCTTTTAACTAAGAGTAGCCTTTGTGATAGCATGACTAGGCCTGACAGGCGTATTACATTTGTTTTCAAAGTTTTGAGGGGACAAGCTCCCCTCCCTCCTATCTCCTTCCGGGATTAAGCACTGGATTTGGGCTTCGTTTATTTCTCGACAACAAAAAATGCTCAATTGAATCTCTCTATATAGCAATCTATGTATACTGTATACCAATACAAATACAAGAAAGTACGAGAATGGGGAAAACTAGTAGAGACTCGGAGGGAAGTAGTCAAAAGCAACATGAAGGATCATAGAGTGATATAGAGTTTAATCGTAAACAAAAATGAATAGAGAGTCAACCCAGATACGTACGACAAGGTGATGATAATGAGGCGAGTATTATACATATTCTTCATCCAAGGATTTTCCGTATGGTTGTTTTGAAGTTGTAGCAGCCTACATTAAAATGTTAGAATCGATATATACCGATATCGAGACCCATCGTCTCAGATATCGCTCACACAATGTTCGTATCACCGACACTTGTACTACACACCATATGTATCGGGCGATGCCCGAGATAATATGATGTGGGACAACGACCCTAAAATCAGTCAATGTCCATGATATGTTAATTTGCCAAAATTGGGGAAAATTAGATGCAAGAGATTGATAGAAATTGGGGAAAATTAGACAAGAACAAAAGTAAAGAGAAGATCAAAGATAACATGGCCATCACACCCTTGGCCTCACACCAAACCCTCATGGGGGAGAAGACTCACTCTTCAAAGCTCATCTCAAGCTCAAAATGCAATGCACTTTCATTAATTTTCAACAATTGTCAAAAATGACTTACAAAATATACTTTATAGTGTTTACAAGTGGGAATAACCCTAAAATAGAAAAGTACTATGTTATCCTAAAAGGTAACTTCCATTTGAAACAAAAAGAAAATACAAAAAAGGACAAATTGCGTCACGAGACTTGCTCGAGCGACAGCTGGGGGTCTCTCGAGCAACTTGAGGCCGAAAGTTTTGGCCTAAAATTATGAAGCTCCCTCGCTCGAGCGACAAAAGACCGAGGATTTGGCCACGTTTATGAAGAAATCTCGCTCGAGCGAGAATGGGGCTCGCTTGAACGAGCCTGGGTAGGGGCTTTCCTCTCTGACTGATCCTTAAAGCTTCTCTCTGGTGGCTTCATGGCTCCTCCCGCTTCTTCTTTCGCCGGTACACCTTGTACAGCCTGAAACCTAGATCCTTCTTGGTGGCGTCCTTATCATAATATGTTTGTCTTGGGTGTCTTCGATACATAGACATCTCTTGGGCAAGATGCCTTGGTAGTGTCAAAATATTAATCTATAGTAACGATTTCAATCCCTATTAAAGCAACACCATAATGAGGAAAAGTGTTCTTTTTTTGTTCATATTTAATCACTCTTATCTTTGATTGTGCAACAAAGCAGCTTCTTTTTGAGGAGTGTCTACTGTTACATTTCCTTTTTTAATGATCACCCATTCCTTAGAGCCCCTTCATTTCAATTCATTAATTTGCATAGTTCTACTAGTTCAGCCAAGGGATTTGGGGTTGAGACATTCTCAGAAGCTATTTCACGAACCTTCGTTCTTTGGGGCGTTGTTGGGAATGGCAAGACTGCACTTATAGTTAAATTTTGGATTACTCTTGAGAAACAGAAGCTAGGAATGAGTTGTTGCTCCAACTAGTGTGTAAAGGACAAAAATGAAAATTAAATTAAACTTTTTTCTTTCATATTTACATTATAAAACCTTACATGCATATATAGACATTTGGAGTGCTTTCTAGCCTACTATAGAATTAGTACTTGTCCTTCAACGCACACCTTTTCCTAGATTTAAAAAAAAAACCAAAAAAATCTGGACAAATATTGGAAAACTAATGTGTTGAACTCTTCAAATCACATCTCTATAAAAAATAATGACTTTGCTTGTAACTCATTTCTTCATCTTGGAACTTCAACTTTGGAAATATCCTCTAAGTACTACAACATGTACTTTCCAAAATGTTCACCACTTGTAGTTCCCAAATTTGGAGACGAATGATACAATGACTGACCAGAGATTAGCCAACCGTAGGACATCTTTGGAAGCCTACATTTTTTTTCCCTCTGTGACAAATGGTTTTACTGATAAGATTTAAGTATCAAAAGTTTTAAGGAGAAGAGAGAAAATTTTGGAAGTGAAAAAATATCCCCAACATAAGAAGTTGTCCACAAATCGATTCTCGGGAAAGTGCATCGTCCATACTATTCTCCTCATGATGCGTGTGGAAAAAATGTCTAAACGTAGTAAGATTAAAATGTTCTTCCTTTAATGAGTCAAATCTTTGATGAACCTTCACACTTTTTTGATAGTTACTCAGCCACACTCCTAGTGTCTCCTTCCTCTTCTATTGGACCTTCAAGATCATTTTGGAAGTACGCATCCTAATAAAAATGCCCCAACTTTCACTTTATAATTATTGATGCCTATTGCATTGAGAATCTTCACCCTCACACCTTCATGCTACAAGATACTACTGCTCCTCTAAAGAGTCCCAGATCTCCAAATGAACTACTATCGAAATTGTATTTAATAACACCTACGGAGGAGCATGCTAATTTTAGGTAACCATCTGCTTGTGCTCGTCATTATGTATGACCACTTTCCACTCTTTCAAGGTTTTTATATGAAATGTTCTAGGTAACCATATGCTCTTATTCTTTTCCTATCAATCTCTGAGAACTCCAATTCATAGTGTCCAAAGTCGGGGTTCGGCAAGGTTAAAATTCAGAAAAATCCGCCAAAATTCAGCAAGTTTGGGGAAATGTTGGAGAGAAAAAATAATAAAAAAAGATAAAAGAGTATAGAATCTGTTAATAATCATGATTTCTTGAAAAAATCGTGAATTATTTGTGATTTATTCGTGAATTTAAAAAACACAATTTTTTGAAAAAATTGCAAATAATTTAGGATTAATTCGCAGCACGTCATAATGGCGAAGTATTCGTTAATTTTTCAAACATCCGGCGAATTTTGTGACTATGCTCCCATTGGACTTATTGATCTTGAAGCATTTGATTTTTTCTTTCCTTACGTAGACCCTAGTCACCTGACATTAGAGCATATGGACAAATCCTTATTAACAGTTGTCCTCTTGTTAATCTTGAACTTCCCATCACACCAACCTTCAGTGAGATTTGCTACGTTTAAAAAACCCCCACTCAGTTCCAAAGAGAAATAGGTAAAAATTCCTCACTTTTTTGGTGAGTGAGCAATGAAGATAAAACTGAATCACCTTTTCTGTGCTTTATTACACATTATGTGCCGATTTGGAAATTGAAGTTAATAATGTTGGAGGCATTCATTGGTCTGGATCTTGTCTGCAACCAATCAATGAGAAGCTCATTTCACTGAGTTAAAACCTAATTTTCCTGAAGACATCTAATTCCTTGTCTTCATTAACTCAACTCACATGCCTTGTTTTTGGGTACATTAATTAATCCTTGATTCCTAGGAAGCTCAATTTGATAGCTAGATTATTTTAAGCACTGTATTTTGCGCTCTAACGGATGGTCACTTTTGAATCTTGCTAAACACACACAAATCAACACATTATGAGTAATGGGCATTCCACGTTCCTCATCTTTTTTGGAGCAGGTAGCTTGTAGCCATGAAGAATTAAGCTGCTCCTGATCAGAGGGAAAAATGCATAATCTTACTGTCTATTTTGTATTTGAGTTTAATATTATTCATTCAATTTGATATATTCGGATTCCAGCTGACCCCACTCTTTTGTACTTTTCATTTCCAGCCGACATCCTACAATGAAATGGGCACAGAGGTCTGATAAAGTCTTTATCACAATTGAATTACCAGATGCTAAGGATGTAAAGCTTAAGCTGGAACCAGAGGGCAAGTTTTTCTTCTCTGCGACAAGTGGAGTGGATAATATACCCTATGAAATTGACATTGACTTGTATGATGAAGTTAACGTGGATGTAAGTGCTTGTTTCTATTGGTGTTATTCTCACTGTACCACTCATGTATAAGCAAATAATGATAAATTGTACTAGGATAAATGAGGCATGATTGCTCCATTACATGTAGTGGTTTGATCGTCTCAATTTTATGCCACATGGCATATTCTTTTTAGCAATCCTAGTCACTAAAGTGGTAGCCTATATTGTGAGCTTCCGTGGGCCTGAAAATAACTCACTGGTGGATTTGAGCTGTCTAATCTATGCACTAATATGGATGGTTTATTTTTTAACAGTCGATCTTAAAGTGCACCGATCTGATGGTTCCACCGTTCCAGTATTCCCATAGCAGTTGTTCTTTGGCTGAGACATGGCATGGATGGGATGTTAATGGGACCACTTGGGGTGATCAGAAGATGTATGCCACGTGGCATAAATTTCGGCTGTCATGGCCCAGCAGATTCAGTCTCATTGTATTAACATTAGTGTTGCCTAGACACGTGGCACAGGTGCCAAGTGTCAAGGTGCCAATAGATATTTGGCATGCCAATTTCTAAATATTCTCTTAAGAAAAATAAATAAATAAATAGAATATATATTGAAAAATATTGAAAGGAAATCTTAGAGAGCCAATTAAGATAGGTAATGAAAAGATACATAATATATGTCATGAACCTAAATAAACGTATGCTAATTATAAAAATCATTTTCAACGACCCAAACCATTTATTTCGTAGTTACTAAACTTTATACAATTTTTTCGTTAGATGAAGTTCATTTATTGTTGTCAAAATGATGAGCATTTTGATGGTATTATGTGGTATTTTGATATATATAACAAGAAGTTCTGTGCTGTTTGAGGAGTGTGCTAGTGTTGGCACATGTGCTAAGTGCCACCAAGGGCCGGCACAACAAAAATCCCAGAAGTAAAAGTGCCAAGGTAACACTGATTAATATGCTCATTGCAGGAGAGCAAGGCTAGCATTGGTGTGAGAAATATACGTTACTTGGTGAAGAAAGCAGAGAATAATTGGTGGAGCAAATTGCTAAAGCAGGAAGGGAAACCTCCAATTTTTATAAAAGTTGACTGGGACAAATGGGTTGATGAAGATGAAGAGCAAGAAGGAAAATGTGAGTCTCTCTTTTCTTATATGAGGGCCGGCGATATGGTTCCGAATGCATGGTTGCACCATGCATTCGAACCACAGGTAGGGTCCACGTGGAACCCATCCAGGGGATAGGGTGCCACAACAACTTGGGGAAGGACAATCAAGTACATGTACAAAATTTTTTTGAATTGGATGAATATCCACCGTTGAATATGTGGTCAAAGTTCTTAAAATTCAATGCACCTGGTTTGCCAGGCGGTAGGCAATTTGACTACGCTTTTGGAGGGCAAAAAAAAATTGGAAATTCAATTTTTTTTAGATTATATGCCATGTGGCATGTGAACCCAAATCGGGTTTTGTTTTGGGATTACTTGCCACGTGCAATGTGATCTTGAGTTTGAATGCATGGGTTCATCCATCCGTTCTTACCCACAAGCCCTCTCCCTTCTTATATTTGCCTCCTTCACCTTCTTTATAAACAAAGAAAATATAATATGAATTTTTAAATTTCTCATACTAAATGGTCTTTTGACTTTACAGTTGGTGCTGACATGGACTTTGGTGGTATGGACTTCTCGGTATGTAGTCAACTCCATAACATAACTTAAAAATTATGGTTATTTATTGTATCACTCATCCTTTTCTTTCCTCGCTCTCTCTCTCTCTCTGCAGAAGTTGAACATGGGCGGGGCAGATGATTTTGACTTTGATGCTACTGATAAGGATGGAGGTTAGTCTTTCTGCATTACCTTGACCTGCCTCAAGTTTAGGACTAGACAAATGATTTGTTAAAGTCAAAAAAAGATGGGTCTATAAAAATGTTTAATTTTTTTGTTCATGATCGAAATGTCCGTAAAGTTTGTCAATGAAATTGATAACCTGAAGATCCATAAACCGAACCGAACCTAAGTTCTTTTTTCTAGTCTGATGCAGTTCATTAAATTTTATAAAATAATACTGCATTGTCCTGGATAGTAGGGGTGCGAAAAAAAAAAAAAAAGGAAACTCGAAACTGAGCCTTCCGAACCAGACCGAAAATGACTGAAAACCGAAACTGAACCGAACCGATTTGGCCTGGTTTCAGTTTTGGTAACTGAAACCGAAAACCGGCCAGGTAGGGTGAGAAAACCGACCAAAAACCAAAAGAAACCAAAAAAGTTACAAAAATAAAGAAAAACCAAACCGAACCGTCCGAAATCAGATCAGTTCGGTTTTCGTTAACCGAATTTGTACCCCTACTGGATAGTCACACTTATAAATATGATCACCATCACTGAATTTTGAACTTCTGGAGCTTATTGTTTCCCTGTTGGATGGTCATGGATCATTCAGATTTCTGTTCTGAATGAATGATAACTCTGTTGACTTCCGTAATTCTCAGGGGCAGAGCTAGGTAGAGACTAGGGCTGCGTATGGCATAGCTCTTTGCTAGCCCCTACCATAGCAGAGTTCTCCTGCTTTAGCAAGTTCCCATCCTCTTTGCTAATATCCTGCTACCTGCTTCCGCAGGTACCCCTTCTCCTTGATAACTCCTTGCATAACAAGATTTTATGCAAGATTTATTTGTTCAACAGTTCTACCCTCCTCTCTACCCACTCTTTGTCAGAGCAGATTTTATTTGCTCTGGTAGGGAGTTAGTAGAGAGCAGGGAGGTTGCTGCTAAAGCAGGTAAATCCTCCTTTACAAGGAGTTAGAAAAGAGAATGACAATCAACTAAAGCAAGTGAACTCTACTGTGGCAGTGACTAGCAAAGAGCTATGCCATACGCAGCCTAGGTCTCCAAGGCCTAGTCAAGAAATAGTACCAGCTCCCTCATTAAAGGTAATTGAACCCTTTTTTCACCTATGGTTGCTCCCATTTTAGATTTAAGTTAGTATTAGAAACCCAACCCAAGCACTACCGCTCTTGATACTTGAATCACTTTTCAGGATGTGTGTCAAGTAGAAATACCATATGTTCCGTGTGATTTGATGCTCATGATCTCAAGATTTATTTTGTCAAAGGGTGGACTGAAAAACAGTTCCCTTGTCCGATTCAATAGTCATATGCCATCCAAAATTAATGGTATCTTAGGTTTACATGGTAGCCATTAATTTTAGATGTCATTTGAAGGCTTTGAATCAAATGATGGAGATTTTTTTCATCGCAAAATTTTATACGGGGCATCTTTAGATCATGGTACACCTATCAGGTGATACACATGTTAGTTTCACATGCCACACATTTCAAAAACTGACCCGAGTACCAAGTCACTTAGCATGTGCGCCACTTACCTAATATAAACTCATTTTCTCTGTCGACCACAACTTGCCCCCCTTGGGAGAGAATCCTGGCTCCGCCACTGGTAATTGTTGAGAATATTTTTGCTGCTCTTCGGAATGCTCAAAGATGCTCGAATCTGTGTCTCATCTACACATTGCACTTTTATACATCAGTACATCACTGTCCGTGAGATGTAACTTGTAGGGTGCACCAAAGAATCCATTCTGTGATTATTTTCTAGACTAATTCATTTCATTGGAAATTGTCTATGGCTGATAAGAAGCAATTGCATTAATCAGACGACTTTCTTGGCTTCATTACAGATGACAGTGAAACAGAAGAGGTCAAGATGGAAGATGCACCATCAGGTGGGGGTGAATCAGTGGGAAAGGCTTAAAAGCATTCTAACATGTGGTCTGCTTTACAACTAGAATAGAGAGTCTTGAGTGATATAGGCAAGCTTCCTAACCATTAGATTGTACCTAATCTTCCACATGGTTTGAACAAAATCAGTAGCCCAGAATTTTACAAAAATATGGAGACTCATATACCTGGGATCTTGGATCCTGATGTTAAAACAAGATGCGGTTTTGGATTGCTCAGAATGTAATTGCAGTATCTGCTATATTTTCCGATACTGTTTTTGTTGGGAACAGTTGATGTCTTGTTGAGAAGATGGACAAAATCCTATATCTTCGTTTCCAATACGGCAGCGATTGGAAATAGTTGATTCCTCACAGAACCGAAAGATTATATAGACTTGAGACTTCCCCACCCCTCAGGGTTAATAAGTTTATTAAGAACCTCTAAGGGTGGTAGCTTTGACAAAATTCTGGGATTATATAAGATCATGAAACTTTAAGAACCTTATGATGCCTGTAGGGCTGTCAACAGGTTGGATTGGTCTGTTCCTTAGGTGGATTTTTTTCTGCGTTGAGCACGCAAACTTGATCTGTTGGGTCAGGTTGAACATTGAGCATTCAACCGGACCTTCAGGGTTGGCCTAATAATTGTGAATATAATATAAATTGGTTGGCCGTGTTGAGTGTACGGGTTCTAGTTAAGTTGGTTTCTCGGGTTAGGGTGGGTTATAACCTTAGCCCATACCATCGGGTTGAGTCTTGAGGGGGAATTGTCCTTCAGGTTAGAGGGCGTAAACTAATCGGATTTGGGACAAGATTAAGGTTAACTTGAACCTGACCTGTTAACCGTTTCCATTGATTTGAACCTAAACTTGGACTTGCATCCAACTTGAACCTGACCTTCTAGTGTAATTTAATTGCATTTTCAAGTTTGAACATCACATGTCAACGACTTGTGGGCCTGACAGTTAAAAACGTGATGTATGTAGTCTTATAGCCAACAGGTACCGGATTGCATTCAGGTCGGGTTTGGGGCAACCTGAACCTGACTTGTTTAACATGTCAAGAAGTCGATTTTTAAAAACCTAAACCCGACTAGTAGCATGTCGGGTCTGAAAAAATTGCCAGGCCGACTTGACCCACTAGCGCCCCATGAATCCTATGATCTGATGTTCAAAGGTCATTAGTTCATAAACTTTATGAATCTATGACGCCCGTATTGATTCTTTGTTTTAGTAATATAATAATCGTCCAGCAACAAACCATACTCCTGTGTCAATGCAATATTAGATTGGCTACAGACCTTTTATATTGCCGGCTGCATTCAAAGTTATCCAAATGGCAGAATATAGGGCAAATTGTGATGAGGTACACAGCGTGGGTAGCGCCACTCGAGCAGCTTGTATTTCGCATAGAGGCAGTGGCGACTTGGTGCATGAGGCACGGGATGTGGTGCCAGGAGGGCATGCGATATTTTGGTGCCGGGGTGGTACGTTGTGTGGTGTTAGGAGCGCACGTGAAATGGGGCCATGAGTGCCTTGTGACGTGGTCACGACATGGTCACATGGGAAGACGAAGCGGGGAGTCATGAGCGTGATGGCTAAGAATATGACACTGTGTGTCACAGGCAGGAGGCGTGTGCCATGAGGGTATGTCAAACCAAGACGTTTGAGGTCCTCAGGTTGTTTACTCATAGATGGTGTTTGAACCATCTATGTGAGAGAGGCATTGGATGAATGCCTTCCACTCACACAGGGCCTTGCATCGTTAGAGGGGGCGTAAGTGTCTCCTAGGTCTGAAAGGGTAGACTTAGGACGTCGACTCAGCGATGCCGTGTGGCATCCTAGGTGAGGTTGAAGTATGACCCCGGTCTACGCGTTGCAGTGCATACAGCTGGACAACTTCACGAGGACACTTGAGGGCTGCGTGAGACTCAGTAGAGCATGATAGCATAAAGGCCAAGTAGAGACGTGTGCTAGTAACTCAAAACGCACACGAGGTAGGCTTGATTTGGTATGTCAGCAGGACATGTTAGTATGAGACAGCATGAAGTGCTACATGTCGTTACTGTTGCGAAACGAAATACTTGTATAGGGCACATAAGAGTGAAGGTGGAGCAGGCCAAGTATGACACGAAAGTGCAAGCGAACGTGTTGTAAGGAACATGATGCATCAGGATGGTAGGTCTTGGAAAGAAGGTAATCACGAGCGAGAGTTTCTGCCCTCTAGGCGAGTGGTATCAGAGTGATGGAGGGATTGGCTGGCTTCATCACATGCTGCAGCAAAGCACCGCGCGAGTTAATGGCGCGTAGGAGCACGCCGACGTGACAAACTGTTTGCTCATGAGATTTTAATTGTTGTATAGATTAAAAAGTAGATTTGTTATTTTTGAAACCTATATGAAGTGGAACATCATTTAAGCCATCTGATTTGAATGCCAGAACGTAAAGATCTCTGATGCCAAAGATGGACACCAAACATGATTAACACAATAAAAGATCATCATCTGATTTGTTAGTTAATTGTGTTGAATCAAATGATAGAGATCATGCTTCATACCAAATTTTGACACCAAAGACCATACATCATGGAGCCTTTTGCTTGAGATGGTGCACTATTTTCAAGCTTTTCCTTCGGGTATCTCTTTGCAGTTGGACGTGTAACCTTCAAAGCTGGGATAGGGCCATCTGTAGGTTGGATCGGACGCATCCAACCCGACCTTGTAGTTGGGTCAGTTCGACTGGGTTTGGGCAAAAATCATGTTGGCTTGTGGTCCACTTTCTGGACTCGGGTCAGGCATGTACCGCTGACTCGTCGGGCAGCCCTACCAACAGTGTGCATGCCTTACCAAAAATAATGCACACCACACATCTTAAGAATTTGGAGTTGCCGAAGCATGCAGCATAAACAGTTTGTTCATAGGAGGAATCAAAGCACCTGATGAGGCTGCTTTTGTTTGTTTTAATCTGGACTGCTGTCCAAGCTACCCCAAATAGATGAGTAAGAGCAAAATGATCTGGACCATTGTCTGTGCGTGCTTTTATCGCCTAGTTGAAGGCTCTTTCAATCAACGATGCAATGTTGGGCTGAATTCCATCTCAGTGATGATCAAAGTCTCCATGTGCACGATATGGATGACCATGGGTGTCATGCGCAAAATTGGTTACCCATGAACAACCTGCAGTGCAGAACCTCATCCACCTAATAAACGCTCATCAAAAGACCACTTTCAATTCCACCCAATTTAGGTATACTTCCAAACGTCACCTAATATTGATAATTGAAATGTGTTATGACCTCAAAGTAATAAGGGATTAACTTTGCCCATGCATTTTTGGATATTTGTTCGTACCTAATCAAAATGAGAGTGAATCAGAGATGTTTCCCATCTCTGAATGCAAAATGGCTCTAGAGGGTAAATGAATATACACCCAAAATGTATCATAAATAGTTTATACTAGTAGAGATGGTCATGATAGTAGTTATTAGTAAGGTTTTGGCTTTTTGACTAATTTAAACTGTGGGCACAGATCCTGCATGACATTAATATACAACTCAAGCATTCTCTATCAAGAATCTAAAATGGTTGTGCATGACAGTCTCACCAATCCACACAAATATATATATATATATATATATATAGTTCACTCGCTGTAGCTGCAAATTCAGCTCTCCGGTATTCTTGGTTGAACTCCCTCAGGCAATGGCCGCAATGTGAAAACCATCTCTCTTGTCTTCCCAAAATAAACCTGTAATATTTTTTCGTCCATAGGGACCAGGGAAAAAAAGGTTAAAGAAAAGATCACTCACCATCTGATCTAGGCTAAAACTCAAGAATGCCTACTATGATCACTACAGTTTTTGCAACTGCATCATCTTAATTAGTAACTGAATTTTTTTTTTTGAATGCTATAACAAACTAATAAAAAATGAAATTACCTGATCCAATGAATTTCTTAATTTACTCTCCATTTCTTCAATCATCCTTCCCATGTTGCAAAGATGACCCTCAGCAACAGAGAGGTCTAGATTCATCTGCAAGAAAAAAAAAATATTATTCAAATGTCAACTAGAAGGAAAAAAATTAACAAGCATTTATAAGACAACCTCTGACCAATTTTACCAATAATCCTACTGGTAAGAAAGATACAACCAATGCAAGGATCAAAATACTCTAATAAAATATGAATCTTCGTATACTGAAATGGCATTTGGATGGAGATACAAGAAGATTAAGATATAGACAAGGGCGGTGTTATTTGCACCCGTTAAACCTGTGAAGAACACATGGTTTCCCACCATAAAAAAACTGTTGTCTGCCTAGAATCAGAAGATGGAGATCATGATCAGCTTTGGGGATCTATACTACATGGAATCAACATGTGACCATCTGATAGGTGTGCCACGATCTCAAGATCTATTTTGTGGAAGATTGGGATGAAAAAAAATCTCTATCATATTATGCAAGGAAATCAACGGCATTTTATGATGGGAAACCATGTGTTCTTCAAGTACAGGCCAACTTTTTTTTATGTAAATAACGCCACCCTATGGAATTTTTTTTTTATTTTTGATTGGTAAAAGAGGCAGAATTTCATATAAGGCCAGCAAGAAGCTGAAAAAAGGAAAACAAAGAGAGCAAAACGAGGAAAAACAGGAGCCAAGTGCAGGCCAAGGAGAGGCTGAAAACAAACTAGCTACCCCACCAAAACCACTCTAAAAACCAAAAGACAGATCTCACTCAGAAATCGCCACTCCCCTGCCCCCCATATTTATCAAGCAATACCTAGTGGCACATCAGGTCTTTAATAAGTTTTAAGATAGAGCCAATCGGACATCGCTTGCGGCTGAAAACCCGAGCGTTTCTTTTGAACCAAATAATCCATAGAGCGGCATACGCTCTCACCCTCCAGAAAGCTCCTTGCAGCCCTTCCCACCTAAAGCTGTTCCAAGAGTGCAGAAACTCCGAAAGGTTCTCCGGGGATACCCAAACAAGATCGAAGGACTTGAGAATAGTACCCCATAATTCTGAAGCGACCCAACAATGAATAAACAAGTGAGGAATAGATTCTTCCGAGAGGAGACACATGGGGCATCTATTCAGAAGAGCTTTGCCTCGAATGATCAACTGATCCATCTTCAAAATACGCCCTCTCACCGCCATCCAGACGAAGAATCTAACTTTAAGAGGAATCTGGGCCTTCCAAATGAAGAACTAATCAACTCTAATCACCCTATGGATAATTGATGTTCATTTCCTAAGTATAGTTCAATCATTGAAACATCTGATCCAATCTGAACATATATCATATGGAATCGTGGGTCCTTAGAGTTGAGCACCCTTTGAAAGACGAAGCCCAGGACTCTTACCAACACAATCCAGTGACAAATGAAATTCCACAGATCTCGAGGCTAAAATCCGTCAGTGGTTCATTCTCAAGATCAGTGAAATACTCCAGTATATTTTGATGTTCTCAATTCCTCCCCCCCTCCCCCCCCACCACAACGCACGTACATACCCAGCAAAAGATTATGTTCTTATTCAAGCGAATATGGCATTTAATGCACATATCTATGGAACACTAAATAGAGAACATATAAAAATGAGACCCTTTAAATAAATGAAAAGCAGCAATATTTATTTGGCAATTTATTACAGAAAAATTAGTATAATTTTTGGAATGACGTAAATTCTTTAAGTCAGGGGAAAAAAAAAACAACCTTAATCTGCCTAATGTAATCTCCCTTGACCCGTTTCCTTATATATATAGTTTGTTCTTTGACTTATTGGTAATTTCATATCCTTTAAGGCAGTTGAAATATGTACTCAGGATTCAGAATGCAGATGCAACATTGGCACGTGATTTTTATGACTTTTACGCTTAATTAAAAACAACAGAAACGGTAATGACACCGATTTTGTAATATGGGGATAACAAGATATGTTCATTTTTTACTTTAATAGAGTTATACAAATGTGTTGGGGTATAGGGTCCCATGGAATTGTCATGTCCAACATCTTCGATCTGTATTTGATACCTGATATGCTAGTCAGTTTCCAAATAGGTAGGTTATAATTTCACATTATCTTGGCTCTCCATGTACTTCTGAGAAAATAACATTACATCTTTGGTGTGATGAATTATGAACATATAACTGAAAAGTTCATATTCCAAAATCACACACATATTTGATACACATTCTGTTTGATCGCTACTAACATCTATTTTACAAAACTACAAATGATAAATGTAAACCTAAACCAAATTAAAGGTAGTGAAAGGCTCACAAATATGAGCACATATACCAGGTGCAGCTAAAAATTCAAGTTTACAACATTCAAAAGCTGATACTCACTCAAGGTGTCATATGCCTAGATACCAACTAGACATTTGCACGGATTTATATATGACAATCCTTTCTCATCGATGGAATCATGAAGCATCAATACTAGATCCAATCGATGGATAACCATCTGATTGAAGTATTGAACTGATTGTTCTAGCCATGAATACAATAAACACGCTAATTACAGGCCTTGTCTCCTTTTTAAGTCTACAACACCCAAAAGCTGACACCTATATCAAGGTGGCCGTAGATGTGCTGTAATCATGATCAAAATAACAGTGAGACTCTACGCTCCTGAGAATATGAATTTGACTGCTGATTGAATGAAGTAGTGTGATGTGAGACTGGTAACATTGCTCATTACTTAAGTTAGTGCCCGGTGGCCTAGCATTGATGGGGAGAAAATGAAAAAAAGGGGTGGGGGCATTAGGTGGAATAGGGCTTGGGCCCGACTGGGCCGACGCAATTGCTCTAACTATTTCATCTGACGTGAATGAAGGAGGCGGCACATTAACTCTATTAGGATTGAACAACTCTTTCGGTCGACTAGATTGATTTGAAGGTTTAACCAACTATGCTACTTTAATACCCATGTGCCTAACATTTTTTTTCATCTGCCTAACAATTACACTAATGTCAAAGATTTATCAGTGATACTCTCCATGGAGCATCAATACTTAGCTCTGATCCCCGAAATCACCCTAAATTATTTTGTTGATTGTGGTACCATATCTGATTGAACAGCTTGTTCTAGTCATGATTATAACCAACTCTCTCCTTACAGTTATTGCCTCCTTTTCAACTTCAGCTACTACTATTTCTTCAATAAATTTCGTCAAGTTCAAAATCAAGTCAAGAGATGGCTACAGTTATTGCCTCCTTTTCAACTACAGCTACTATTATGGCTTCAATTCATTTCATTAGGTTCAAAATCAACTCGAGATTGTGGTAAAGTTCGGAAATCAGAAATAGTACAGAATCCATATAAGTGAAAAAAATATGAACCAAACAGGCCTCTGTGGAGGATTAGCACAAATATGGAACTGACAATTGAATATAGCAAGATTTCAATCACTATTTCGGTCTTTCAAGAGAGTGTACCTGTCTTCTGATTGATCCCGACAAGTTAAACGTTCCTGCTGACTTATCACTCGTAGTCAATGAAAGCATGATAGTACTAGTTAAGCAATAATGAGCAGTACCCTCTTCTTCTGCCCCAACCTAGTCAGAAAATCAATTGGTAAATCTTCCATCAAATATGGTTTCGCATAAGCAAGTAAATAGTTGAGGCAACAAAGAAGCAAATCCTTATTCTTTTTTTACACTATCATAAAAAAATGCCCACCTCAATAACATGAATGGCATCCCATGAACCTTCTTGCAAATAACCTCTTCGACCATGCCCTGACTTGGAACCATCTTCATCCCCAAAACCCAATCATATCATGGAAATTATAAGAACTTTTCTTTAAAAAACAAAAAAGATATAGTAAAAGGCTTACCTTTCTTTATTAAAAAGCAGGCTATGAAGCCTTCATTATCCTCTTCCCACATGTATACTGACGAAACTCCACCTTCATAATACCTACCAATTAAGTTGCGGAAAAGAGTTGCTATTACTTCTTCAGAAACAACCTTTCAACTTCTGCAAGCAGGCACTACTTGCACAGCTAGCTAGAGAAAGACAATGCTTAGGCTATTTCTACGTTGAGAGAAGGGCGTGGAAAGAAGACTATTTTTTTTATTCATAAACAACTCAAGGATGAGAGGGACATAAAGGACCTCACTGGTCACGATAGATGGTGAAGACATCATTTGCTTCAACTTCAAGTTTTCTCAAATCTGCGGATGGGAGGGCACCATCTTCCAAGGGCGGATGGTATTTATTTGACCAAGGTGATCTACAAAGAAAATGAAAATAAAAAAAGACCACACTATGTAAAGCCCATTTCTTAATAGATTGCTACAACAATGGAAGAACTTCAAAGCATATCAATATCTGAAATCTGATTTCCATGAGATAAAAATGCCTCTCTACACCATTACCAGCAATTTAATACTAATTAACAATATAGAATTCATTAGGATGTTTACCTGTATGAATCGGCATCTCGGTTGTATTCACACAATATGAACTCCTTTCCAGACTCCACATCACATAAAACCTGTTCTCATGGCCAACAAAATATTTAAATGATTCAGGAGCAACAAGAAAACACAGAAATATTTAGTAGCAGTGAATTAAGAAATTTTAGAAAGCAATCCATTCTCAATAATTCCCTCAGCCAAATTAATGACTACGATGGAAGATTATAAATGCATCCTGGCTAAACAAAACTCACATGCTGCTAGCAATAAGAACGCATGGCCATGTGTGACTACCAGTCTACCACAGAAGACATGGCTAGGCAATCTTATTTCATTGTGCTAAGGGTGTCAAGAGTTAATGGCCTGGACAACCCCATTGAATTTTTAGTTTTATTTTTTATTTATTCATTTAATTTTCTTTTCTAATTATCCATCAGTCAAATTCCCCCCTTTGTTTCCACATGTTACATTGCCACCCTTAGTTTTTGTGGAAATTCAATTACATAGCAATCTTGTAATGGTATGGAGTTTAACTCCTATAAATAAAATTTCCTTTTATAGGTATATACAAAATAAAATTCATCAGTTTATAATATTTCTCCGAAAGACGAATTTCCAGCAGTTTATAATATTGCTCTCAATGCCAAGGGTAAGGTGGCAGATATTTAGAGTTTCGCCAATGATAGCTGCGCTTGGAATATTTAATTTCATAGGTCTGTATGGGGAGATGAAGCTGTCGGCTGAATAGGCCAAGGATCAAAATTTCGGTTTCAGTCCCCTTCGAAACCGAAATGAAACCCGAAATTTTGATCCTTGGAATAGCCGATTTTGTGAGGTTGAGTTAGCCCTGTTGGATTTCTTATGATGGTATCAGAGCAGGTATTTCTGACGCAGGACGGTTCCCTAAACTACGTGAATGATATGATTGATTTTACCGGAATTAAATTAGAATTAAATTAAACAATAAAATTCACAAAGTATAACGAATACCTCAGGTTCGTAGTATTCCAGGGGAGAATCACGTATGCTTCAGGTAGGGTTTAGTCCAAGTGCTAGATCCGTTAGGTTGCAACGTAGATCGACCCTAGAGATAGAACTCTAGGTTTTCCCAGATTAGGGCGTTCACAATTCAATGATGGGATCACTGATTTTCTCTGAATATTTGGTGCAGAAGGGTTTAATAATTCTGTTGGGATTTACAGTTGTTGAATTGGGTCGATTCAATGACTTAGGATAAAACTAGGGTTTTAGGATTTCAAAAGGGATGGTGATTGATTGAGGATTGTAAGGATCAACACACAAGCAGAGAAGATGAAGATAGATAGGATTACGGGATTCACACCTTTGGCTTCGCACCAAACCTTTCTCGGGAAGAAGAATCACTCTTCTTAGAGGCTCATCTCAAGCACGCATAAACAAAGTTCTTTTCATTAATCATCAATAACTAGTTACATTGTTCAATTCATGGGTCAAAATATCGTCCGATACCGATACGTATCGGACGATACGTATTGGTTTTGGAGGTCACCGGTACGATACATAGGGTATGTATCGTACCCCATATAAAATAAGTAAATTATCGTCCGATACGGGCAAAATATCGTCCGTATCGGACGATAATTTGAGTAAAAGTAAAAATTAAAAAAAAGGATGAAATTATCGTTCGTATTGGACAATAATTTCAAATTATCGGTGGGCCCCCACCCTTTGACCCGACTAAAGGGTCGGATTTCCCTTTTTTTTTCCCCATTTTCCTCCTTTCTTCTTCCTCTCTTCTTCCTTCTTCTTCCTCTCTCATTTTTGGGTTATTTGCACCCTAAATCGGCGCCAAATCGCACAAAAAATCACGGGATCAACGTGGAAGATACGTGTTTATCATTTTACCATCATTGTATTTCATTTTAAATACTAAAATAAGGTAGATCTACCTAATTTAAGGGTAGATCTACCTTAAATAAGTGTAGATGTACCTTAAATAAGTGTATATCTACCTTAAATAAGTGTAGATCTACCTTATTTAAGTGTAGATATACCTTAAATAAGTGTAGATCTACCTTAAATAAGTATAGATTTACCTTAAATAAGTGTAGATTTACTTTATATAAGTGTAGATCTACCCTTAAATTTTATAATTTACCTATAATATTAATTATTATAATTATTTGAATTATTTAAAATTAATTAAAATAATTAAATTATTTAAATTAAGAAGAGGGGAAAAATAATTTAAAATATTTAAATTAATTAAAAATAATATAAATAATGGGTCAAAAATAATTATATGTGACCCCATTTAAAATATTTAAATTGATGGATCAAAAATAATATAAATAATTATAATTAAGGGTCACATGTAATCAATATGGGTCACATATCATATGGGTCACACATAATTAATAAAATAATGGGGTCAATATGGGTCACATATAATTTAAACTTAAAATTAATATGGGTCACATATAATTAAATTTATGGGTCACATATTAAATTATATGTGACCCATATTAATTTTAATAATAAATTTAATTATATGTGACCCATATTGATTATATGTGACCGTCACATATAATTAAAATAATTAATATTATGGGATATATCCCATAAAATATTAGAATAATATGGAATAAATTTTAAATAAATTATAATAATATCAAATAAATATTCATAAATTAAAATAATATCAAATAAATATTCAAAAATTAAAATAATATGAAATAAACATTCAAAAATTATAATAATATCAAATAAATATTCATAAATTATAATAATATCAAATAAATATTCATAAATTAAAATAATATCAAATAAACATTCATAAATTATAATAATATCAAATAAATATTCATAAATTATAATAATATCAAATAAATATTCATAAATTAAAATAATATCAAATAAACATTCATAAATTATAATAATATCAAATAAATATTCAAAAATTATAATAATAGCAAATAAATTTGATAAAATATAATCTAATCTTTTAAAAATTAGAATAATATAAAATAAAAATTCAAAGTAATCTAAATTTTATAAAAATTAGAATAATATCAAATAAATTTAATAAAATATAATCTAATATTTTTAAAATAGCAATAATTAAAAAATAAATTTTATTTTCAAGTGTAAATTAGATGTTTACTTTAATGCAATTGTTTGCTCATTCATGCAGGTGAAATAAATAAATAAGGTACGTTCGACAGATCCAGCGTGACAATACGGTACAACAATAGATGGTAATAGACTCCAGATACAATGTAAGCTATGTAGAAAAAAACTGCTGGGAGGAGGTATCACACGGTTAAAGGAGCATCTGGCTCATGTAAAGGGAGAGACAAGAGGGTGTCCCAGTGTACCCAGAGAGGTAAAAGAAAATATCAGAGCTAGTTTACAAGCGGCAAAGGGAAAGAAAAAAATTTAGCCGTCGTGATAGAAATGTATGAGAGAGAATCAGAGGCGGATCCGAGTTTACATCACCACTTTTGAGGATGATGAAGATGAGGATGAGGATGAGATGGCGAGAGCTATGAGAGAGTGCGGAGAAGCACTGGCGAGATCAGGAAGAAGCCGATTATCGGATTCGATCCAGGTTGAGGAGCCCATCCATGCCTGCTACCGGTGGTGGATCTAGTCATAGGCCACATGTTGTTGAGGATGATGAGGATGTTGAGCAGACTGCCGGGTTGCGTAGGTCAGCATCTGGGAGGGATTATAAGCCGTCTACTAGAGGCCGTACCATAGCCCCCATGGATCCATTCATGTATCGCACTGAAAGCTCCAAACAAACCAAATTGAGTGCAATCTCACTTACAAAAATGGGGAAGAAGCTTGGAAAATCGATTGCCAAGTTTTTTATATATAACCACATTCCGAGCCAAGTAGCAGACTCACCGTACTTCAAAAGCATGATTGATACAAGTGCAGAAGTTGGTCAGGAGTTAAAAAGCCTTCTCCATACGAGATATCTGGGCCCTTACTAACAGATGAGTACGATGAGATAACTGCCTATGTACAAAGCTTTGAGGATGTATGGGATGAGAGAGGTTGCACAATTATGTGCGATGGATGGACTGGTCCCACAAAGAAGAGTTTGATAAACTTTTTGGTTTCTGACGATCTTGGGAACGGTATTTTGAAATCAATTGATGCTTCTAGACACGTAAAGACTGTTGACTACCTCTTTCAACTAATGGATATGGTAGTTCATGAGGTTGGAGAGCAGCGGGTTGTGCAGGTGGTAACAGACAATGCAGCAAACTATAAAGCCGCTGGATTAAAACTAATGGCGAAGAGACGTCACCATCTTTGGACCTCGGACCTCATTCTTGAGGATTTAGGAAAGAGAAGCAAGGCACAGACAACTATTCAAAAGGGAAGAATGATTACTTCCTACCTGTACAACAGTGACAAGTTGGTCAATTTAATGAGAGCCTTCACAAACAATAAGTTGCTCCGACCTGCGATTACACGTTTTGCAACACAATTCTTAGCCCTACAGAGTTTGGCTAGATATAGGCGTGAGCTGAAAAGCATGGTGTCGTCGGAAGAATGGGATCAACATGAAATAGGACTCCCACGAGCGAAGAGACTAGCTTACCTTTGAAGTTCTTGACACGATCTACTACGCAGATTTGGGCGATGTCGACCACTGATTCACTATGAGATTGGTTGATGGTGATGACAAACCAACGATGGGGTACGTTTATGAGACAATGGATAAGGCAAAATTGACTATAAAAACCAAATGCCCTACAAAATATAGACGATACTGGGCGATTATCGACAAGAGGTGGGATGCACAATTTCACCGATGCTTGCATGCGGGTATAACATGTTGCACAATTATGTAGTGATTTTTATTTATTTATTCATTATTTTCATATCTTGATGAAATTGCTCATATTTGATGTGTAGCTACTTGAATCCGACTTTCCGATTATCTGTGACGCTGAGTGACACTGATGAAGTGTATACCGGTTTGCTCAATGTAATCCAAAGAATGCTCCCTGAGTTGGCGGACCAAGGCCAAGCCATAAGAGATGTGAGTGATCATAGTATCATACCTTATAAGTAATAAGTCAAATGTCATGTGATATTATCATCTATTTATTTATATGTGCCTTACTGTGTTTCATCTTTATAGATTGACATGTTTCGCAAGAGACATGGGTCATTTGGGACCCCGTTGGCTCAATCCCAAATTAAACACGACAAACCCGCTGATTGGTGGATGCATTATGGAGGTGATGGTCCGATATTGAGGCGGGTAGCAATGAGGGTATTATGTCATGCGTGTTCCTCGTCCAAGCTATGAGCGAATTGGAGCACTTTCTCTCTCATTCATACTAAGACAAGGAATAGACTAACTATGGACCGATTGGAAAAGTTAGTCTACTGCCACTACAACATGCGATATAGGGTCAGGAATATACAGAGGACCAATCGTGGTAAGCAATTACATGAAGTCTTAGATCCTCAATTATATGAAGTCTTACTTACATATTATACTAATTCATCTATCATATTCTACCTTGCAGACGGTGATTATTTTGATCCCATCCAGTTGGATTATATTTTCGAGGAGGATGACCCTTTGAATGAATGGATCGAAGAGAGAGAAGAGCCAGTCTTGGATAGTGAGAGCATTGAATGGCTGGACAATGCTGAAAGAGTAGCGGAGCAGCAGGCTTCCCAACCACCGAGGCGGAAAAGAAGATTGAATCGTCATTCAGTGGTTGGATCTGATGACGAAACGCAGCCCGGTAGTGATGATGGGAGTGGTGAGGATGATGGTGGAGGGCATGATGGTGGAGGGGACGTTGACACTAGTGGTGGAGGGGAGGATGCTGGTACCTCTGATCCTTATAGAGATATGGCGGCATGGGACGAGGACTCGACGCCGTTAACACAGTTCGACACTCCTACATTTAGAATGGGAGGGGTTGAAGGAAGAGGAGCGTCGGGATCATATCAAACACCACCACCACCACAAGATGATACGGATATGGGTTATATGACTTCTAGCTTCGGGGGATTCAGTTTGCAAAATACCGAAAATTCAGTAACTAGTAACCCATACTACCAGCCACAACAAACTTACCCGGTGCCATATGACTTCGTTGGTCAGATTTTTGGAGGACCGGCCTTTACATACTACACTGAGCCATATTAGATTTACTCATTTCGGTTTCGGCACATATAATCATGGGTATCAATATGGGCAACATTATATAGGCAAAAGTAGGAAAGCTCGGCCGATGATGACGATGATCATGAGGGCCAAGAACTACCACGAAATTCAATGTGGCTCTAAAGTAAGTTTTCCATGTACAATTAAATTTAATTTTATCAACATAGCTATTATTTTTGACAATATATAATTTATTTTTGTCAATATACATTGTAATTTAGTTTATGCGTGTTAAATCGATCAAATTATGAAATATTGTTAATAAAATAGGCATGTGATCAGCTGGTCGAACATAATGTTAGATGATCTATTACATTAAGTCAAAAATGTGATCTTAAGTCAAAAATAAGTTACAAAATAGGCATGTGACTTGGGTTAAGTTACAAAATAGGCATCTTACTTATATATTCATCTAAATAATGCATCAAATAAGTCAAAAATAAAAGCAAAAATAGTTGAAATAAATACAAAATAAATAAATCTAATTTTTCAGATTTTTTGGAATTTTCTGGGATTTTTTTGGGATTTTTTTTCAAAAAACCGGTTTTTTGAATGTATCAAACCGATACATTAAATGTATCGCCGATACATTTAATGTATCGGACGATACCCGATACGTATCGTCCTGGATTTCCGGTATTTTGACCCTTGGTTCAATTTAAGGACCTTATATAGGAGTCCTTTCAATAAAAGAAAATCCTAAAACAATTAATAAATAAAAGACAAATAAACCCCAAGGCAAAATTCGAAACAAAACTTTTAAAACAACTAAAACAACCTGACACGATTTCGATCGATCGAAATTGAAAATCGTTTGATCGAATTTGAATTTCGTTCGATCGAAATTTCGATCGATCAAAACTAAAAATCGTTCGATCAAAATTGAATTTCGATCAATCGAAATTGAAAACCGTTCGATTGAAATTCTCATATACATAAAATATCGCCGTTGACATTTTGATTGATCGAATTTTAATTTCGATCGATCGAAATTCAATTTCGATCAATCGATTTTTTCTGTGCTCCTTCAATTTCTAGAATTTCATCTTTCGCCTAGTTTTGATTTCCATTCCGCTTCTTCTGACATCGGTACACGCGAAAAGGTCCATATCTGATGTCTACTATGTCGGCGTCCCCGTCAATTTCTCCACTCTATGTCACCCAACTCAATTGTCCACGTGCGGCGGCGTGTTAGAATAGTCCCACATTGCCTATGCGCATGAAGGCCTTGGGCTATATATAATCCGGGCACTCCTCACCTTACAAGCCGGTTTTGTGAGGTTGAGTTAGACCCGTTGGATTTCTATCACCTTCAACATGAAGAGTTGGCCAATCACCTGTTAATCCACTGTTGGGTGGCAAGAGATATTTGGAATTTGGTTCTTGAACAGTTCAATCTTTCTTGGAGCTTCCTGGTTGACTTTGGTAGTTTGTTAGTTGCTTAGGAAGGTGTCCAATTCGATGGGATTTTTTTTTTTTGGGGGGGGGGGGGGGGGGCTGGGAAATTAAGGTTTTGGCTGCTATGTGGGCTATTTGGACTAGGAGAAACAATAGAATCTTGAGGAAGCCCATTCAGATGATCATTAAAGAGATATCAAAGATCTGGTTTTACACTGGATCCTTCTTTCTCCGGATGAGTGCTCAGATAGCGACATCCTGTATGCTTAACCTTTTTCCTCTTGCTTTCGGTTCTACCTGCTTTGGGTCAGATGGATCAGGTCTGGGGGTGAATCTTTGAGTGGGGAGTGGGGTCTCTTTTCTTTCCTGTTTCCTTCTTCAGCTGCCCATTGGAAGGTATTTTTTTTTTTTTTTCTTTCTACTCTTCTTTTTCTCGTTTTAATGGATTTCTTGCTTGCTTACCGATAAAAAAAAGGTATTTGCAATATATACATTACACCTAAATTAATTAAAATTTCGTTTTAAAGGGAAGAACTGAAGAGCTATGTGCTCTTTGAACCCCAATAGGTTTGTGATTTTATTTAGAATGGAAACATTGAAATAGCTGATCAACAACTTACACTGTTACACAATCATGGAAAGATGTATTATGAGAAAACTGAAAGAAGAAGCATATCCATCCTTATTTTTTATCCAAAAAACAGTGAACAAACCAATATTCAATAAAATATCTAGACTGAAGTGAAAATGGTGTTGAATCTTCTGGAGAACTACAAAGGATTATACAAACTATGGGGCGTTGAATCCTAACACTACAAAAAGAGATAAAAGAATCACAACCTCCTTTTCATGGCAATGGGAAAATGGCACTCCTAGCACAAATAACTTCAGTTGCTCTGGTTTACTACATATGGGAAGAGAGGAATAGAAGACTGTTTGATAATGTATAACAGCACGAAGCCCTCCTACTGGAGAAACTAACATGTAAAATCCAAATTAAAATGTATCTCATTATCCCTAAGGTGGGTAACAATCAAAACTAATGGATACCGGATAGATGGGGAATTCAGCAAAATTCAAGGTTGAGCAGCAAGAAACCATGTAAGTGGTCATTGCCAAAGGTGGGCTGGATTAAACTAAATACAGACGGCTCTTTCATGAACGATAAAAATGGAATAGGCAGAATAATACAAGACTGTCATGACAGATTTTAAGAACATTTTTGGGACAATTGTAACCCAAGGAGATATTGAGAATTTAGGTGCATGCTATTGAATATGGTGTCCACCATGGGTCAAAATATCGTCCGATACCGATACGTATCGGTTTTAGGGGTCAGCGGTACGATACATACGCTATGCATCGTACCATGCTTAAAATGAGGAAATTATAGTCCGATACGGACAAAATATCGTCCGTATCGGACGATAATTTCAAATTATCGGCCGATAATTTGAATTTATCATCCGATAATTTGCCTGAAACTTAAAAAAATAAAAAAAGTTCAAATTATCGGAGGGCCCCACCCATAGACCCGACTTTTTAGTCGGGTAACCCATTTTTTCCCCATTTCTTTCTACCTTTCTTCTTCCTCTCTAATTTTTCGATTATCTACACCCTAAATCGTACAAAAAATCACTGGATCAACGTGGAAGGTACGTGTTTATCATTTTACTATCGTTTTATTTCATTTTAAATACTAAAATAAGGTAGATCTACCCTTATTTAAGGTAGATCTACACTTATTTAGTGTAGATCTACCCTTAAATAAGGTAGATCTACACTAAATAAGTGTAGATCTACACTTATTTAGTGTAGATCTACCTTAATATTAATTAATATTATAGGTAAATTTATCATTTGCCTATAATATTAATTATTTAAAATTATTTAATATTATTTAAAATAATTAAAATATTTAAATTAAGAAAAGGGAAAAATAATTTAAAATATTTAAATTAATTAAAAATAATATAAATAATGGGTAAAAAATAATATGATGGGTCAAAAATAATTATATGTGACCCCATTTAAAATATTTAAATTGATGGGTCAAAAATAATATAAATAATTATAATTAAGGGTCACCTGTAATCAATATGGGTCACATATAATTAATAAAATAATGGGGTCAATATGAGTCACATATAATTTAAACTTAAAATTAATATGGGTCACATATAATTAAATTTATGGGTCACATATTAAATTATATGTGACCCATATTAATTTTAATAATAAATTAAATTATATGTGACCCATATCGATTATATGTGACCGTCACATATAATTAAAATAATTAATATTATGGGATATGTCCCATAAAATATTAGAATAATATGAAATAAATTTTAAATAAATTTTTAAAAATTATAATAATATCAAATAAATATTCATAAATTAAAATAATATCAAATAAATATTCAAAAATTAAAATAATATGAAATAAACATTAAAAAATTATAATAATATCAAATAAACATTCATAAATTATAATAATATCAAATAAATATTCATAAATTAAAATAATATCAAATAAACATTCATAAATTATAATAATATCAAATAAATATTCAAAAATTATAATAATATCAAATAAATTTGATAAAATATAATCTAATATTTTTAAAATAGCAATAATTAAAAAATAATTTTTTTTTTCAAGTGTAAATTAGATGTTTACTCTTGTAAATTTTATTTTCAAGTGTAAATTAGATGTTTATTTTCAATCGTTTGCTCATTAATGCAGGTGAAATAAATAAATATGGTACGTTCGACAGATCCAGCGTGGCAATATGGTACAGCAATAGATGGTAATAGACTCCAGATTCAATGTAATCTTTGTGGAAAAAAACTGCTGGGAGGAGGTATCACACGATTAAAGGAGCATCTGGCTCATGTAAAGGGAGAGACAAGAGGGTGTCCTAGTGTACCCAGAGAGGTAAAAGAAAATATCAGAGCTAGTTTACAAGCCGCAAAGGAAAAGAAAAAAGTAGCCGTCGTGATAGGGAAATGCATGAGAGAATCGGAGGCCGATCCGAGTTTACATGCACGAGGATGATAGGATGATGAGGATGAGGATGAGCATATAGCGAGAGCTATGAGAGAGAGTGCTAGGAAGCACTGCGATGGCGAGATCGGGAAGAAGCCATTATCGGTTTGGTCGAGTTGAGGCCCATCCATGCACACTCTGATGGTGGATTTAGTCATAGGCCACATGTTGTTGATGTTGATGAGGATGTTGAGCGGACTGCCGGGTTGCGTAGGGCAGCATCTGGGAGGGATTATGGGCCGTCTACTAGAGGCAGTACTACATCCCCCATGGATCCATTCATGTATCGCACTGAAAGCTCCAAACAAACCAAATTGAGTGCAATCTCACTTGCAAAAATGAAGAAGAAGCTTGAAAAATTCATTGCCAAGTTTTTTATATACAACCACATTCCGAGCCAAGTAGCAGACTCACCGTACTTCAAAAGCATGATTGATACAAGTGCAGAAGTTGGTCAAGGAGTTAAAAAGCCTCTCCATATGAGATATCTGGGCCCTTACTAACAGATGAGTACGATGAGATAACTGCCTATGTACAGAGCTTTGAGGATGTATGGGATGAGAGAGGTTGCACAATTATGTGCGATGGATGGACTGGTCCCACAAAGAAGAGTTTGATAAACTTTTGGTTTCTGACGATGTCGGACGGTATTTTGAAATCGATTGATGCTTCTGACATGTAAAAAGGCACTACCTCTTTAAACTAATGGATATGGTAGTTCATGAGGTTGGAGAGCAGCGGGTTGTGCAGGTGGTAACAGACAATGCGGCAAACTACAAAGCCGCTGGATTAAAACTAATGGCAAAGAGACGTCACCTATACTGGACCCCGTGTGCCGTACATTGCGTGGACCTCATTCTTGAGGATTTAGGAAAGAGAAGCAAGGCACAGGCAACTATTCAAAAGGGAAGAACGATTACTTCCTACCTGTACAATAGTGACAAGCTGGTCAATTTAATGAGAGCCTTCACGAACAATGAGTTGCTCCGACCTGCGATTACACGTTTTGCAACACAGTTCTTAGTCCTACAGAGTTTGGGTAGATATAGGCGTGAGTTGAAAAGCATGGTGTCATCGGAAGAATGGAATCAACATGAAATAGGACTCCCACGAGCGAAGAGACTAGCTTGCACTGAAGTTGCTGACCTGATCTACAGCACGCAATTTTGGGCAGATGTCGACCACCTGATCGCCGTCACTACCCCGTTGGTGCAAGTGTTGAGATTAGTTGATGGTGATGACAAACTAACGATGGGGTGCGTTTATGAGTCAATGGATAAGACAAAATTGGCTATAAAAATCAAATGCCCTATAAAATATAAACGATATTGAGCGATTATCGACAAGATGTGGGATGCACAATTTCACCAGTACTTGCATGCAGCAGGTATAACATGTTGCACAATTATGTAGTGATTTTTATTTATTTATTCATTATTTTCATATACTGATGAAATTGCTCATATTTGATATGTAGCACACTACTTGAATCCAGCCTTCCAGTATACGCGACGCTTCGAGCTGAGCGACAGTGATGAAGTGTATACCGGTTTGCTCAATGTAATCTAAAGAATGCTCCCTGAGTTGGCGGACCAAGGCCAAGCCATAAGAGATGTGAGTGATCATAGTATCATACCTTATAAGTAATAAGTCAAATGTCATGTGATATTATCATCTATTTATTGATATGTGCCTTACTGTGTTTCATCTTTATAGATTGACATGTTTTAAAGAGACATGGGTCATTTAGGACCCCGTTGGCGCAATCTAAATTAAACACGACAAACCCGATTGGTGGATGCATTATGTAGGTGATGGTCCGATATTGAGGCGGGTAGCAATGAGGGTATTATTATGCAAACGTGTTCCTCGTCCAAGCTATGACGGAATTGAAGCACTTTCTCTCTCATTCATACTAAGACAAGGAATAAACTAACTATGGGCGATTGGAAAAGTTAATCTCGCCACTACAATATGCGATTAAGGGTCGGGGAATATCTGAGGAGGATCAACCGTGGTAAGCAATTACATGAAGTCTTAGATCCTCAATTATATGAAGTCTTACTTACATATTATACTAATTCATCTATCATATTCTACTTTGACGGTGATTATTTTGATCTCATCCGGTTGGATTATATATTAGAGGATGACCCTTTGAATAGATGGATCAAGAGAGAGAAGAGTCGATCTTAGCTAGTGAGAACCTTTGAATGGTGGACAATGCTAAAAGAGAGTAGCAGAAGCTTCCCAACCATCGAGGCGGAAAAGAAGATTGTATCGTCATTCAGTGGTTGGATCTGATGAGGAAACGCAGCCCGGTACTGATGATGGGAGTGGTGAGGATGATGGTGGAGGCATGATGGTGGAGGGACGTTGGCACTAGTGGTGGAGGAGGAAGTGGTACCTCGATCCTTATAGAGATATGGCGGCATGGGACGATGACTCACGATTAACACAGTTCGACACTCCTACATTTAGAATAGGAGGGGTTGAAGGAAGAGGAGCGTCGGGATCATATCAAACACCACCACCACCACCACCACCACAAGATGATACGGATATGGGTTATATGACTTCTAACTTCGGGGGATTCAGTTTGTAAAATACCGAAGATTTAGCAACTAGTAATACCCACAACAAACCTATTCGATTGCCATATGACTCGTTGGTCGATTTTTGGAGGACCGCCTTTACGCATTACATCGAGCCTCGGTTTTCAAGGGGCACATATAATTATGGGTATCAATATGGGCAACATTATAGGCAAAGGCCGGAAAGCTCGCGCACCGATGATGACGATGATCATGAGGGCCAAGAACCACCACGAAATTCAATGTGGCTCTAAAGTAAGTTTTTCATGTACAATTAAACTTATTTTTATCAACATAGCTATTATTTTTTACAATATATAATTTATTTTTGTCAATATACATTGTAATTTACTTTATGCGTGACTGCGTTGATCAAATTATGAAATATTGTTAATAAAATAGGCATGTGATCAGCTGGTCGAACATAATGTTAGAAGATCTATTACATTAAGTCAAAAATGTGATCTTAAGACAAAAATAAGTTACAAAATAGGCATCTTACTTATATATTCATCTAAATAATGCATCAAATAAGTCAAAAATAAAAGCAAAAATAGTTGAAATAAATACAAAATAAATAAATATCATTTTTCAGATTTTTTGGGATTTTCTGGGATTTTTTTGGGATTTTTTTTCAAAAAACCGATTTTTTCAATGTATCAAACCGATACATTGAATGTATCGGACGATACCCGGTACGTATCGTCCTGGAGGTCAGGACGATACATACCGGAAATCCGGTATTTTGACCCTTGGTGTCCACCTAGTTCAAATCTTGGATTATGGGATTATTTGGATTGAATCTGACACCGTGATTGGGGCTGAATGTTTAAATGAGCGACAACATTACCCATGGCATGCAAAGATTCAAATTGATATCCTATATTACTTATCTAAATTCCAGAATTGTATGATAACACACAAAAATGGAGGTAGGCAAACAACCATTGTGCTCAGCGAATATAGGCAGCGAAGTTGAAGGGCTACTCCGGGTCCACAGTGAAAAGTTTGATGCTGCGGTTTGCTGGCTTGCGGAGGGCGGTCAATTCAAAGACGATACTCTCACAAAAGACTTTGTTAATTGGTATAAAGGAGCCACACAATCTTCTTTGCTTCCCTTTAAGGTAAACATGTGTAGGAGTTAAACTGACATAAACGTTGGGATGCAAGTTTTGTACCGGAAAACTGGTCCCCAGCGAACCGGACCGAAACAGAACCAAAACCGATTCCCATTCGGTTCATCTTTTATTTTGGGTGGCCGAAACTGAAAACCGTTGGGTAGGTTTAAAAAACCGACCCAAAATTAGAAAAAATGAACCTGCCCCCCAAAATTGAAAAAATAAACTTTTAGTTTTAAGAGGATTCTCATCAATACTACGCCATAGAATGAGTTCTACTAAGGAAAAGAAATAAGATCAAAACTATGTGAATTTTTGGATTAATCAGCTGAGAAGAAATCCAATGATTTAAGCATTTTACCAACTGTCGCAGCCAATGATTAAATGCAGATAAAATCAATGAAAACACTTACAACAACAAAATGTGTAACACTAAGAAAATAAAAATTAAACTAATAAAGTACCTGCGCTATCATCAAAAAATTATATATATATATATATATATATATATATATATATATAATGTGCCAATGGCCGCCAAAAGTACATCAATAGCAAAGCCAAAAAACAGAGAGCAGCAAATCAACCAAATCAAATTTCAATCGCAAAACTCATAACCATAAAAACATCAGAATCGAGCTAGAAAAGAAGGTAGCATGTAATTTCGAAGCGAAATCCGCTTCAAATCAGGTGAAAACTGAAAGAAAAATGCAAACAGATCGCATAATGAAAACCATATCAAAACGCGAAAAAAGAGAAACAGCAATAAAACCTGCAGAGGTTGATCGACTTGAGAGAGGAGATCTGAGGAGTGCTGAGGGATTAGGGATAGAAGAGCTGATAGAGCGCTTTCTGACTGGTTCGGAGAGATCCTCCGCATCAGATCCATCGCAGCTTCCATTTTTTTTTTTCTATTTACAGAAGATATCTGAAAAGACCAGAGAAGAAGAAGAGGAAGAAGAGGAGAGAGAGAGAGAGAGAGAGAGAGAGAGAGAGAGAGAGAGAGAGAGAGAGAGAGATTTTTTTTCAGGAGCGCGCGTCGTTTGATCCGAGTTTCCCTCGCAAGAGCCGTTTATATACTCCTGAAATTTGTTTTTTTGCTTTCGTTTTCCCGTGCGGTTGGGAATTCAGTTTTCTTTGGAGGGCAAAAACGTCCGAAAGAACTTTTATTCCCAGTTTCCTGAGCTCCGTCTGGCGAAAATAACCTTCTTAGATATCCACGCTTCTGATTTATACTGAGACATAAGACACGGATCTCAAGGTTGACCAGCCATTTTCTATTGATCTATTCGGGAAGGAAATTTTCGCACGGATCTCTAGGTTGATCAGCTTCATAAACTGAACTTAGAATCAGGAAAAAGACGGGTGATTTTGCCATTGACAGCCGAGGTTGAGATTAGGTGAATTGCCGCAAGCACTTAGCAATGTGCTTTCACAAGCACTAAGCATGTGTACCCATTTGGATAAGCGTTCAACTTTTCTTGCCCACCACGTCACCATACTTTTGCTTGGTGGTAATGCAGCTACACGTTAAAGACGGTAAGAAAACCGAAATTGGATCCGTTCGGTATATCGGTTTTGGTGTTTTTACTTATCGATTTATCAAAATTGAAACCGAAAAATCAGTTTCGGTTTCGATTTGGTTTATCAAATTTCTACCACCCCAAACCTAATTCTTGAATCACTTATGTGATCAATTTTTTTGTTTTTCTGATTTAGCAGTGCTAACATCTATATAGCCTTGACTTGCACCCCAAGGTAATATATTTTGCCATAAGAAATGCAAAATAGCCTCGACTTACTAACACCCCCTAAACAGTTGTTTTCCGTTAGAAAGTGAAATAAAAAAGATAAAGGTGAAAAAATAGCTTCAACTAGATGACATTTATTGAGACGACTCGATCGAAGTAAGCAACTCACTTATTTGAGTACGCAGTTTTTTTCTTATTGAATAATGCGGTCATCTTTATCTTCGCCGGATACGACTTTGACTAACGCCCCTAAACGATATATTTTGCCTGAAGTAGGGAGCATGAAGTAAAAGGGTAACCTGTTTTCTTTAAAAGCTATAATGAGAGCTCGAATCCGGATCAATAGCTAATCGGGCCGGGCCGGGCTCAGCCCATTTTTTTAAATGTTGTAGCCCAAACTTGGCCCTAGTTCGGGCCAAATTTTTAATATTTTTTAAGAGTTTTTTTTATAAGGGTCTCATTTAATTAGGCCAGGGTGGTCCGGGTTTGGGATAACACTTTGTAACCCGAACTCGTTTCTTATCCGGACTTAGCTTGACCCAGCCCATTTATTAAATGACTAAAAATATTAGGCCCAAACCCAGCCCATTCAGGCCAGGACCGGGCTGAAAGCCGGCCGTTGACAGCCCTAAAAGTAAGTAGCTCACTTATTTGAGAGTTTTTATGATTGAATAGGCCAACATCTTTATTCTCGTTGGATACAACTTTGACTAACACCCCGTCAAACGCTATATTTTTACCTTAAAGTGGGAGTACAAAGTAAAAACAAACATGGTGAAAAATAGCTTCAATTAGATGTCAGATATTGGCTTTTTCTGATTGAATAAAGCTAACTTCCTAATTTTCACATAACATAATTAGTACTTATACCCCTTAGATAATGTTTTTCTTTAAGTAGGGAGTATGAAGGGAAAAATGTGATCATGACAAAAATACTTCTAACTTATTGGCGCCATGGATCAAAATTTGGATCGAAATGTTTAGGTTTCGAATAGGGCCGAAACAAAATCGAATCTGAAATTTCGGTCTGATTTTATATGGAGGGCAAAATTTCAGCAAAAATCTTGGATTTCGGTTCCAGTTTTAGTTTCAGTCATGCCCAAAATCGAAATTCAACCCGAAATTTTGATCCTTAATTGGCGCAACTCAATCAGGGAAATAACAGACTTATTTTTATGATTCAGTAGCACCAACATCCTAATTTTCACCCCGTACAACATTGACTTACACCCCCATACCAATATACTTTGCCGTAAGTGGAGAGTATGAAGTTAAAAAATATACAGTGAAAAAAAACTACAACTAAACCTCATATATTGACGCGACTCAATCGGAGGAGACAACTTACTTCTTTTGTGCAATTTTTCTAATTGAATAGCGGCAACCAAGGTAGCAAATTGGGTACCTGAATCGGGGATCGGTTCTTGGAGGACCGATTTGTATCGGTAACAGTTGATACGCTTTATTTTTTGAAAAAAAATATGAAAAATATTAACTTAGCCTTACATAAAAGACCTATATTTAAACTATTAGATGATTTTTTAATAAAAATAAAATAATTAAAATAAAATAAAATAAAAAATTTCAAATTTGATAGGTATTGGCCGATACTTGAGCCGTATCGGATGAGACCCAATACGTATTGCCGATAAGTATCCGTATCGGCCGATTTTTGATACCTTGGTGCCAACATCATACTTCTCATCACAAATCACTCTTTACACCTCCTAAACAATATGGTTTGCCCCCGGATATTAGCCACAAACAAAACATATTAGAATTTTCTTTTTAAACCATAGTGCCCATCTCGGGAGTGCCCGATATCAGTTTTTGTGCAGAGACGTAAGTTTCTTATCAATTTTGACCATTTTGAAAACATATCAGAAACCAAGGTTCAAAACCATAGTTTACTAGATGCCTTTTTCGGCAAAATTGCATCCCAAAAACCCTTTCCATGAGAAGACATCTATTTTAATGGAATAAACTTCTCTGAAATATGATGTACCTGTAGTAGAAATATGAGTTTGCTGCTTCTCTATTTGGTGTTATAAGAAACAGCATTGGGCTACTTCAAAACACTATTTTAAGAAGCAAGAAACACCTATTTTAGCTAGAGGTGCATAATATTTTGGACAAGTTTCTCTTAGTCCAATGTGTGCCTTCACGTAAAAAGCACTTTTTAGATACAACTTTGCCAAACAGGGCCAAGGAAAACAAAAAAAATGTGTAAATGCTACGAAATAAGAAGGAACTCAGGAAAGTAACGAAGTGTGGGTATATAACTTTGTAAATGCAATGATTGTGGGGATGGATGACTTGGGATTTAGGGAGCTGAAGGCATTCGGGCTCGACTCGATTTTATGTTCGTCCCGAATTTAACGGACCAATTTTAGGCAGTTGAACAATTTTTTATGATGGAAAACTGTGTTCTTCACTGATTTAACAGGTGCAAATAACGCCACCCTACCAGATTAAGATAAGCATCAATTATCCCATTTGATATGAAAACTATGATGCTTAGACATGTAAGTTCAAAGATGTGCTTCCCACAACATCTATTGTGTGGACCAACTAATCAAATGCTTTAAAATAAACTATCACCATAGAGATATTTTTTTATGTAACTTTTGATACTACATATCTAAACATTGTGACCTTCCCATCAAACAACACTTAATGAAAAATTCATGTCACGTCTTACTGTGGTGAGTTGTTTCTTTTTTTATTTAGGAGAAAAGAGTTGAGTGACCGTATACAAACTCTTAGTCAATGGATCGGGTAGACCCGATAGTTAACTTGCTCGACCCAAATTTTTTATTGGGTCGGGCATATAAACTCTACCAATTGGGTCGGTCAGGTTGGGCATGAGACATCCGACCTGATCTTCGAATCAGTCGGGTCAATTAAGAGGTCGGGTCAACCAGACCTAACCTGATAATTTATATATAAAAAATGTGGAAATAGTGGGTTTTTATCAGGTCAGGTGCACATCTAGTCAGGTTGGGTCGGGTTGAGTAGGGAATATGCCATCTTTCCTTTGTGCAGCCAGAATTTTGGCTCAACCTGGCCTGCCCTGACTCGACCGACCCATTGACAGCCCTAGCCGAGACTCGAGATGTGTGCCAAACCTACGTGGTTGATGGCCCGTGCATCCCGGGTAGCATTATCCGTCCACCTAATACCAAATCTTATTTATTATTTTTATATTTTTTATAATAAGGTATTCGGCCTCTAGAGCTCCAACTAAGTCCTCGGATATGTAGAACACCAACACATCACACGTACCAATTAGTAGCAGCGATGAATCCCTGTGAGTGGCCAAAAAGGGTCAATACCAAATCTTATCCCTTTTGTCGTTCAAAAGCTTGAAGTGGCCTTTGAAAATGTACATCTTCTGCTTATGCGGCTCTTACGCATAGCTCGAATATATGAAAAGACGAGGGGCATGTTTGTAAATTGGAATATCTATTTCAATGGTTAGAGATTTTGTGCATGGTGGGTTTTTGTGGTGGCCTCTTGGACTCAATTTTTATGTGAATAAAGGATAAAAAGGGTTGGCTATGAGCTGTAAACATGCTATCTTTAGCTCATGGCTACATCAAATACTGATGAGTTGTTTCTTTATAAAAAGTATGGAGTTGAATTGAAGGGCCCTTCAACATAAAAAAGAGAGATGACTTTTGGTTTAAGCAATGGAAGCCTCCAAGCAAATTGGCATCATGTTCTGAAATGATTGAGAAAACTTGTACCCTCCTTATCTTAATTATATTTTGATCTAATATTTTACAATAGATGACTTATGATCAGAGCCGGCTACCGTAGATTTTCACGGTTATTAGGGTGCTAACGATAAATGGCAGAAATTTAGAAGAAAGAGGAGTCGGTTAATCTCAACCCTCCAAAATAAGGTCAAAAGTGTAACTTCAATGACTTTGAAATATCTGCACATGTCTCAAGTTTGACCAATTTGGCAGAGGAAGATTGACTTGTGCAGCGCACTTAGTGCATGGTCCATGCACCTTATACAGTTATACCTACTGCAGAAAAAATGGCTGATGACCTTAGATCAAGCCTTAAACAAAAAAATTTGCTTTCAAACATAGGCATCATGATACCTTGAATAGATTCTCCTCACCGAAGTTGTAGATTATTTAGTTTCTAAATAGCATTTTACCTAACAAATCAAGCCTTTTAAAGCCGGCTTTCATAGATTTTATGGGTCCTCACTTGTGAAGTCAGATTTTCATAAGGACTTGGTATAGGGGATAGGGCACCTGACCCGTTCACTGCATGGTTGGACCTCTGCTACATGGCCTAAGCAGAAGTGAACGGTTCACAATTGTATTGTTTGAAACATCATGTATTTTAGGGGGAGTTGGAACTAGATATACCCGAACAGTGAGTGGGTTAATTTCATTGATTTTTATGCTCACATATATGTGCATGTCTCAAGGTTTGACTACTTTGACAGAGGAAGATTGGCCACACTCTATCGTATTTGGTTGAGAGCCCTTCACTTAATACTAAGGCAGCATATGACATAACTCTTTGCTAGCCCCTACCACAACAGAATTCTGCTTTAATTGGTTCTCATTCTCTTTTCTAACTCCGTACAAAGGAGGATTTACCTGCTCTAGCAGCAACCTCCATGCTCTCTACCACCTCCCTACTAGAGAAAATAAATTTGCTATGACAAGGAGTAGAGAGGAGGGTAAAACTACTAAACAGGTAAATCTTGTATAAAATCTTGCTATGCAAGGAGTTATCAAGGAGAAGGGGTACTTGCTAAAGCAGGTAGCAAGATGTTAGCAAAGAGAATGAGAACCTGCTAAAGCAAGTTTTAACAGGCGATCTCTGCTATGGTAGGGGCTAACAGAGAGCTATGCCATACACAGCCTAAATCTCTTTCGTATTTGGTTGAGAGCCCTTTACTTAATACTAAATAGAAACTTATTGGACAAATATGCCCCAAAAATAAATAATTAATCAAAATTTTGGAAAAATTCTCCCAATAGGTATCTGCAAACTTTTTGCCAAATATTTGATTTATTAGTTGATTCTCATATATATATATATATATATATATATATATATATATATGTTTTTTTTTTTTAATTTGACAAATTTTTTAATTTTTTTAACATTGTGATACATTCTTCGTATTTTTTTTTATGATTGTAAAATGTTAGTGCAAGCAAACTCCGAAATAGTCTCTAATCCCTAAATACTTCTCAAATTTATCCGAAATAAACCAAACTGACACCAAACCAAATGATTGCCAAATCCAAACTTGGAACTTGGTTACTATGGATGGCGCTAGGCGTTGTTGATGATGGTGATGGTGATGGTGATGGTGATGATAAGCTTTCTATTTACAAATTTCCCACCATAAACTCGTTTGAGTTCATGGACCAAGTAAACTGCATTTTTGTTCACCACTGAATATTCATTTTAAAAGAAACAATACTTGATTTTCTGGCTACATCATTTTTTTTATAATCCATGGATCACTCACTATTATTGGAAGGATAAAATATTAATTTGATTTGGTCGTAAATAGACCAAATAATAATAATAACAAAAAAAAATTTAATAAAAATAACAACAACAATAATAATAATAATGAAAAAATGCTATAGGTTACTCTCTCAAAGTTGACTTTCGATGCGTTCATTTCACTCAGGTTCTTGATCAGAAATCAGGGGGCTCTTACAATTACCCTTCATGTATAATTTAGTACGCCGTTCCTCGTACGATGCTGGAAATAAGTTAAGAACAGAATCAAAGGAAGCTTAAAAATGATAATTGAAGGGGAAAAAAATCAACAAAAAGAAGTACGAAAGCACTAACTAACAAGACACCAACAAACAAAAATTTTCCCAACAGAAGCATGAAACCCATTCTATATTGGTGTAGATTCTTTGTCGTTGAATAAAGAACAAGGACTCACGCTCAGTAGGCCGCGACTTGAGAGGAATGTGAGAACTTTTCTTCTTACTATGTTCCAAGGAAATTCCACCTGAAATTTCAAGAAGCAGACAACATTTACTCACAGCAAATGAAAGTAAATACATGGTTTAAAAATAATATACATATGGCATCACCTGCATCAATAGATGTGATGCTCACTCATGGACTCGATTTTGCCACGTGGCACCCTTCCTTCACCCATCCAAGTCGTCCAAGTTGGAAATCATCATGTGAGCTGATGTTAGCCTAAAATTGGTGCCCATCAAAGGATTCTAACCATTTGATCTGGACCATTGATCATATCTAATGTAGGGTCCATATTGAAGTGCTTGGATTGGATAGTACTGATCCGATGATGGTTGTACTTTTTGGGCTAAGTGAAGGTCACTGATGTCGAACGACTAGCACCTAGTAGATTGGTCAAGGCTGTGTGCCACATGGGAAAACAAGTGCACCAGTGAGTATCCCATCTATTGACGCAAGCATGGTTCAAAATTTTGGATGAAATCGATACGTATTGGTTTTGGAGGTCAATGGTTCGATACTTTGAATGTATCGACTAATACATGCATATATATATATATATATATATATATATATATATATATATATATATATATATATATATATATTGTATGTATTGAAAGATACATACCAATGTATCCTACGATACAGTATCATCCGGAACCAATACGTATCGGACGATATGTATCAGTTTTGAAGCTGGACGATTCGTACTAGAAAATTGGGATTTTGAACCATGGATGCAAGCGACTAACGTCGATCTCTCTGAAAAAATAGGGTCTTGTCTAAATGTACCAGATAGAGCCAAGCAGTTCAGGGCCTCATGAAAGATAGCAGCTTGCAGGGTGTAAGATTCAAACTCAGTCTTCAAGTGTTCGTATAGAGCTCGCCTTGCATCTATATAAAAAATGTCACTTATTTATAAACATGGCCATTGGGAAATAAGAGTGTTCAATTCAGGAGAAATTTTCTCTCATCACATCAGGATTGGTTTATAAAAGGAAGCATTCATGGAAACCTTGAAGGCATCAAATATTATTTTCCAATAGGTTAAGAAAATCATGAAATAGAGATGATTGGTATTAGGTACCCGAAATGAGTGCCAGTAGTTGTACTCGGATGATCAACCTCCTTTTGTCCAAATGGTCAAGCCTCAAAAGTCGCATTTCTATTTCTGAACATGCAAATCAGCGAAAGTTCACTTTTTACCTTTCACTGATTCTGGTGCTCAAATTATCAGCACTGAAAGCAAAATTGTCAGTTTGAGATTGACCCGAGTGCTACCGCTGGTGCTTGGGTTGGGTACCGTATACGGAGTTAGGATTATAAGTGTGACAAATTCTTTCTTAAATACCTGATGAACATATAAAATTGAGACCTTCAAATTCACAAGATTGAAGAATCAATGGAAGCTCCGGTGCCATCGTGTACTGTGGTTTTCTAGGAGTCTTGTCAATATCCAGTAATGCATGTACAACCTACATGATATTCAACAACCAGAATGGGATTATTAACAAGATGGGAACATATCTGTAGCAAAAACATATAAAAGAAACTAGTCTCGTGGAAACTATTCATGAAAAGGAATCTAAAGATTTCTCACTCTGTTACTTAAATTAAAGCACCTCAAGGCATCAATCATTAGGCAATGAATCCATATAATTTGTGAAGCTCCAATAAATGAAAAAAGAGGGAAATGGCTAGAGCAAAATGTTACTGTAATTTCCAAATTTCAGGAACAGAAATATCCAATTTCCAAATGTCACTTGTTTGATTGCAACATTTTTTAAAACTCAAAACTTGACTAGATGGCTAGAATTCGAGCCAACTCAGTCAGAAACTTAATTTTAGTCACTACTCGTCAAGTGACTAGTTTGAGTTGGCTCGAGTCGAATTCTTAATATATATATATATATAAAGACAAAGGGCTATTTTTGGAAATTACCCCTTCATGTAAGCTTATTTTCACAAAAAATAAACATATATATATATATATATACTAAGATATTTACTAAATTATCGAATTGGATCCATTCGAGTTTTACCCGAGCACTCGAGTATTCGAATTAACCTTGACCTGGATGACTTTTGAGTAAAGTTGAGTTTTGGAGTTTTCGAACCATGGATTGCATCAATTGATTGCTTTCGTATCGATCCTGTCACATGTTAATTTAAGTCCTAGCAATAAGCAATCTATTTTATGACGGGGACGCCACATCGGATTTGGACAACATCGTTTTTCTCGACGTCGGAAGAAGCGTAGAGGAAGCCCGAGTACCGTAGCCTCAGAGGAGAAACGGATACAAACAGCCAGGAGAACGCCGCAGAGAGCCCTCGCGCGAGCGAGCCCTTGAAGTCGCGCGAGCGGATGATAATCCTCGCTTGAGCGAGCTACGACATGACTTCAGACGAAAATTTATGCGAAATTCCCTTTTTTGTGTTTTATTAGTATTAAAACTCTTTTATTTCGAACTTAATTATTGGTGGCCTATATATATAGAGGCTTGTAAACACCTTTTAGTTAGTTGATTGATTATTTGAATGCTTTTATGCTTGAGTATTCTTTGCCTGAGATAGGTTTGGTGTGAGGCCAAGGGAGTGATTCCCAAAGTCATTGTTATCTTCTCTATTCTATTTGCTATTTGCGATCTGTATTTGCGTTCTAAAATCTTAGCCTAATTGTTTCCTTGTTTTCCCAAAACCCAAAACCCTTTTGAAACCCTAATTCAAACATAGCCAACACCCGTTCCAAACCATAAACCGATCCGAAAATCATAAGCCTATTGCAAACCACAAATCCCTTTCACAACCCAATTTGGAATCCGTGAATCTACCGCGAACTGAAGACGAGCGCCTAAACCTGGAAAAGCTAGAGTCCTATCTCTAGGCCGATCTTGCCTCGACTCTAAAAGTACTTGTGCATCGGACTGGATCCTACCTGGATCGCGTGTGATCTACCCATAAAAAATTCTGCAAAGACCTAAAGGTATCCAGGATAATTTTGTGATTAAACTTGATTTAATTTCATTAATTTCGACAAAATCTGCATAAAAATCATATTCCGCATTTTAGGGTTATCGTCCCGCGTCAATTTTGGTATCAAAGCCCTAGGTTTTCTAGGTTAGGGCATCTTTGCTTGTCATATTTATTTTATTGCATTGTTTTCTTTTGTGAGTCCATATTGCATTCCATATTAGAACCCTAATAGACTTTGTGATCACCATGACTTTGGATGAGGTTCTTAATACTCTTAGAGCTATGCGAGAAGAATTGGGTGCGATTAGTGCACGTCTGAATACCATAGAGCAAGCCCAAGCATCCCTAGGAGTTGGTAATGATAGATTACGTGATCGAATCAACCAATTGGAAGCGATGGGTGGACTTGAAAATCAACACCAAGAGCGTGAGTGTCCTCACTTTGAACGTAATGGTTGCCAAGACAACTGGAACCGTAGGGATCATCGTAGAGATGACTATGACCCCGAAGTTCAACTCCGCAAGAATGTCCGAGTTGAGATTCCGACTTTTGATGGAAGAATGGACCCTACCGTTTTCCTCGATTGGCGTTCTGACATGGACCAACACTTTGATTGGCATGCCATGAATGACGACCGTTGCGTTAGACACGCTAAGATGAAATTGGTTGGTCAAGCTCGACTTTTTTGGCTCAATGTCTAGTGCATCAGGGTAAATGCGGGTTGTCCTCCCATTACCCGTTGGGACGACATGAAGGAACAATTTACTGAGAAGTATGTTCCTTTATCATACCACTAACACCTTCTTGACCAGTAGCAAAATTTACGTCAAGGTGGTATGCCCGTGACCGATTAAGTATCAGTTTCCCATACCAAGGCTCGATGACATGCTCGATATGATGGTTGGTGCCACTATCTTCTCAAAGATAGACCTTAAGAGTGGCTACCATCAAGTCCGCATCCGCCCCGGTGATGAGTAGAAAATCGCCTTTAAGACTAATGATGGTCTTTATGAGTAGATGGTTATGTCATTTGAGCTTTCTAACGCCCCGAGTACTTTCATGTGACTCATGACCCAAGTGTTGAGGCCGTTTTTAGGCAAATTCCATGCTTATTTCGATGATATCCTGATCTACAGTCATGACAAGGAACAATATTTGACCCACCTTAGGCTGGTTTGTGAAACCCTCAAGGGCGAGAGGTTGTTTGCAAATCTCAAGAAATGCACCTTCATGCAACGTTCTGTTGTTTTCTTGGGATTTATTATCTCGGGCGATGGAATGGTTGCGAACCCCGAAAAGGTTAAAGCCATCGTGGAGTGGCCTGAACCTAAGAACATACACGATGTAACCGCTTCCATGGCTTGGCTACTTTCTATCGCCACTTCATCAGAAGCTTTAGCACCATTATGGCCCCAATTACAGATTGCATGAAAAAAATGGACTTTAAATGGGGGCAAAGCGGCGACCAAGGATCAAAATCTCGTTTTTTCGATACGTATCGTCCAGCCCCAAAACCGATACGTATCGGACGATACGTATCGGTTTCGGACGATACTCTCCGATTTTTTCCCGAAAAAAAAAAAAAAAAAAAAAAAAAAAAAAAAAAAAAAAACATTAAAACCGATAATTTGAAATTATCGGACGATAATTTCAAATTATCGTCCGATATGAACGATACGGACGATACATTGAACGATAATTTGACTGTTTTTCAGGGGGGCGATAAAAACCCATTGTATCGTATCGGTGAGGTCCAAAACCGATACGTATCGGTATCGGAAGATATTTTGATCCATGGCGGCGACAAAAGCCTTTGCTGAGATCAAACAACGATTGATTAGTGCACCCGTCATGCGATTGCCGGATTTTTTTAAAGTCTTTGAAGTCGCATGCGACGCATCGGGTGTAGGCATAGGAGGAGTGCTTAGCCAAGAGGGTCACCTTGTGGCCTATTTTAGTGAAAAACTTAATGAGGCAAAGCAAAAATACTCCACCTATGACAAGGAGTTCTATGCGGTCGTCTGATCTCTTTGGTATAGGAAATATTACCTTAGACCGTAGGAATTTGTGCTGTTCTCCGACCATGAAGGCTTACGCTTTCTTGCTTCACAGAAGAAGTTGAACCCAAGGCACGCGAAGTGGGTTGAGTACCTTCAAGGGTTCACATTCGTGTTAAAGCATAAGGCCGGAGCTGAAAATAGGGCCGCTGATGCACTTAGTCGGCGAGTGGTGACTTTGTGCCCAATGAGCATCGATGTCGTCGGGTTCGAGAAATTAAAGGATGAGTACCCAGAGTGCCCAGATTTTAGGGTTGAGTGCACTGCTTTCCTTAGTAACCCGACCGACACACACTCCGTGTACACCATCCAAGATGAGTACTTGTTCAAAGGCAATCGCATTTGCATCCCTCGTACTTCATTGCGTGACTTTCTCATTTGGGAGTTACATGCTGGAGGGATGGCCGGACATTTCAGGAGTAATAAAACTATTGCACTCGTAGATGATAGGTTCTTTTGGCCTAGCCTAATGAGAGATGTCGCCCGGGTAGTTAAGTATTGTCGTACTTGCCAAGTATCAAAACAGACCAAACAAAATACCGGCTTGTACACCCCGTTACTTGTGCCACACACACCGTGGCAAGACCTCCCAATGAATTTCGTGCTTGGACTTCCTAAGACCCCAAGGAAGCACGACTCCATCTATGTCGTAGTGGACCGATTTTCCAAAATGGCCCACTCCATTCCTTGTTCCAAAACCTCCGACGCATCTCATATTGCTAAATTATTTTTCGCGGAGGTAGTGCGTCTTCATGGGTTGCCCAAGACCATTGTGTCTGATAGAGATGTTAAATTCACTAGTTATTTTTGGAAGACCCTTTGGCACATAATGGCCAAACCGAAAGCACCAATAGGAGCCTTAGGAATCTCCTTCGTAGTCTTGTCGGTGATCATGTTAGGACCTGGGATACCATCTTACCCACAGCTGAGTTTGCATATAATAATTCTGTTAATGCATGAGTCCTTTTGAGGTAGTGCATGGTCATAGGCCTAGGACCCTATTAGATTTGATCCCCATGTCTGCATCCCATAGAGTGTCAGAGTCTGCCGATGCATTTGCACAACATATTCATAGCTTACATGCCGAAATTAAACATAAAATTAATTCAAGCAACAATCAATATAAATTATCAGCAGATGCTCACATGCGTTCTAAAGAATTTCACGTGGGTGATTATGTGATGGTCTGGATTAGGCCTGAGCGGTTCCCATCGGGAGCCGCAAAGAAGCTCCAATCCCGAGCCGCTGGGCCTTTTAGAATTTTGGCTAAGAGTGGTCCTAATGCATGCGTGCTTGAACTTCCTCCAGGTACGGGAAATAGTTCAACGTTCAATGTAGAGGACTTGGTTCCTTACTTGGGTTACACCCCACCTCCTGAAAACCCACTCCAGCCACCTCCTAGTCCCAGCCCCAACCCAACCTTGTAACCTATACCTCTTCCTTCCCCAAGCAGACAGAGAACAGATGAAAAGGAGGATATAATCAATGATCATGTCGTCTTTACATATGACGGGGGATTCCAGAAGTACTTCGTTAAATGAGTCGGCAAATTGGAGTCTGAAAACACTTGGGTCCACGAGAATGAAGTTCGCCGATTGAATCCCGATTTGATTGACATCTACCACGAGCGCGTTTTATCGGTGATGAAACCTATTTGGTCCGGGGAATTGACAGGGACGCCACATACATGGACATTGGATTTGGACCACATTGTTTTTATCGGCGTCGAAAGAAGTGTAGAGGAAGCCCGAGTACCGTAGCCTCAGAGGAGAAACGGATACAAACAGTCAGGAGAATAACGCCGCAGAGAGCCTTCGCGCGAACAAGCCCTTGAAGTCACTCGAGTGATGATAATCCTCGCTCGAGCGAGCTACGGCACGACTTCAGACGGAAATTTATGCGAAATTTCATTTTTTGTGTTTTATTAGTATTATAACTCTTTTATTTCGAACTTAATTATTTGAGGCCTAAATATATAGACTTGTGAACACCTTTTAGTTAGTTGATTGATTATGTGAATGCTTTTATGCTTGAGTATTCTTTGCTTGAGATAGGTTTGGTGTGAGGCCAAGGGAGTGATTCCCAAAGCCATTGTTATCTTCTCTATTCTATTTGCTATTTGCGATCTGTGTTTGCTTTCTAAAACCTTAGCCTAATTGTTTCCTTGTTTTCCCAAAACCCTAAACCCTTTTGAAACCCTAATTCAAACATAGCCAATGCCCGTTCCAAACCATAAACGATTCGAAAACCATAAGCCTATTGCAAACCACAAATCCCTTTGACAACTCAATTTGAAATCCGTGAATTTATCGCTAACTGAAGATGAGCGCCTAAACCTGGAAAAGCTAGAGTCTTATCTCCAGGCCGATCTCGCTTCGACTCTAAAAGTACTTGCGCATCGGACTGGATCCTACCTGGATCGCGTGTGATCTACCCATCAAAAATTCTGCAAAACCCTAAAGGTATCAAAGATAATTTTGCGATTAAACTTGATTTAATTTCATTAATTTCGGTAAAATCTGCATAAAAATCATATTCCGCATTTTAGGGTTATCGTCCCGCATCATTTTAACATGTATATATATGCACATAAATATTCTTAAACATCTACCTACTACATACTTGATATCGATAAGTCTAGCTCCTCAACTTTAACAAGCACCTAAGCAAGGTTTTTCCAAAAGAAGACGTCCACCAGATTTATTACTATACAAAAATATAAACTGAACACAATGAATGGCCTAATAAATAACATGGTGGCGACAATTCACTCAAATAAATGATTCAATAAGGATTTTTGTGAACGCACGCTGGGAGATTCAAGACCTTGGCCGATCATAAATAGCACCGCAACCATGCATCGGATCTGGTGCCAAAGGAAAGCACTACCTCTAATCTTCATCGTCCATACTTCATTCCCAACAAACCTGCAAAAATGTGGAGATTTCCAAACTGTAATGCTGTGCAACAGAAGGCATTCCACAAAATCCCGAAAACTGGGCATAAATAGTAGTTCCTCCTGAATTTGAGATGTGATTTACAGGTATCCTTGCCGAGAAATGAGGGAGATACACTACTTCTGCCTATTACATTAAAAAAAGGGGCTGACTCTCCTGACTGTCATTTAAACACCAAAATGGTGTTTAAATGATCTTACCATCAATTGTTTAAGATGTGGGTGATCCGTACCGTCAAAGTGTACAGATAATGGCTGATATGCAACATACCCAAAAATGGTGTTTTTGGGAGATTTAAACCATCTGATCTGTTGACTATAACAACAAACGTTGGTTTTATTTATAATGGCTGATATTAAAGTACAATTTCAATGGTCTAAGATCATTTTAAACACCACTTTCGTCCTTAAATGTCGGTTAGGAGCCATTATTATCCTTTTAAAAAACCGTATTACAAGTGCAAGCATGAAAATTATGTTCAAAGTGCACCAAACTGTCAATGCAAATGGTGTTAAAAATGAAGAGGGTAAATATCATAATCCATTAATTAGTAAGGGGCTTTCATCAAGCCAGTTATTAGTTAGGAGATATCATTTAACCCTGAATAATTAAGCTTTTTTCCAACTAACACCCCCTAGCACCTTATTGACTATATTACCGATCAAGTGGCTGCAGTATTTTTCGGATGAGAACCTACTACCTGAAGGCCTATGGATGAGAACCACAGAAAAATAATGCGGCACTAACATAGAAGTTTAAAGAAAAGTTTAACTAATGCAGGATAAACGCTAAAACCCTAATTATGCGAATTTGAGATTAATTTCAAATTAAAGTAAGTATCGAAAATATTCAAATTACCCAACCACACAAAATAGTTTAATAAATTTAATTAAAACAATTAGGCTAACTCAATTTTAGCGTTCACATGCATTGAAATTTTCAGATCTAGAAAAACAACTCTGATGAGGGAACTCAAGTTTCGATCTAGTTTAGGGCACCAAGTGACAATTACGGTATCGTCTCTTGACTCCTCTAGGATTTAAAGAAATTAAAGGCCTGAAGGGTTAATTCAATCAAAGGGAAAAACCAGAAAATATCAATTAATAAGGTGTGAACAAAATTCCAGCAACTAAGTAACTAGGGATTTTAGGTTTTCGATTTTATCAAAGGAAATAAGGAAAATAATTACCTTACAATAATTACGAAGACAAAATAGAAAAATAGGGTTCCAAGGCTTCACACCAAGGATGCACATCAGCTTCGCACCAAACACACGATAAAAGGAAGATTCACTTCTCGAGTTTTGAAACATTCACTCTTTCGGGTGAAAACTCTTCACAACTTCTCTAAGGTTTGCACAAAGCAACTCTCAATTTCATTAATCATAAATCGCCTAAAATAAAGTCTTTACATGCCTTTATGTAGGCTACGAAAACCCCAAGTAAATATAAAATTCGAAATAAGGAAGTCTTAAAACAAATGAAACTCTAAATGACAAGTTTTTGCCTAAAATTCGTGTAACGCCCTTTCATGGAAGTTCGTCATGTGACCAAGGAGGTCAGTCTTTTGACGTTCTTGCACAAGACCAGAGTTGGTCTATATCACGGAGGTCCTTCCGATATATTCTAGAAAGACTTATTTTTGCGGACGTCCATCCTAAGACCCATGGAAGTCTGTCCTTGGGCATGAAAGTCCTTGCCTTAATTTTCAAAACTGCTTTATTTCACGGAAGTCCATGCCTTGGGCACAGAAGCCCGTCATATGACGACTTTTATATCTTTCATTTGCTTTTCTCTTGCGGATCTTCCTTGAAGTGACCAACTCGCCTTGTACGAAGAACCTTGGGCTTCTTATTGCGCCTTTGGTTCACACTAGATGACGCCCTTGATCCGATGTCCCCATCATTAACTCTCTGGAGTTGAACTAAAACTCTTACTAATAAAGGGATTTATGATATTTTCCCAAATTAAAAAATATATATATATATATATATATATATATATATATATAATAAATTTATACTTAATGTCCATATCACTTTGATACTACATATAACAAGGACTACAAAACAAATGGAACATGGAGAGCGGTTAAAAAATTTGCCTTCCCGTAGCTTTGAAAAAGTTACAGGAGGGCAGCTTAGAGATAAATCCCTACTTTCCGACTTTGGAAAAATAGAATGTTTTCTTTCGGAAAACTAAACCAAAAGTAATGTAAGTCAAGTAAAGAAGAAATCTCAAGCTTTGAAATCATTCAAAAAATGGGGATCACTTTCACATAAATGCTTTTAACATAATTTTCTTTTTTGATCGGTAAAGACGAATATATTGAAGAACCAACGAGAAGCTGGAAGGATACAAGAAAGGCCGGACCAAAACAAGGACCAAAGAAAATACAAAAACAAAAATAAAAGCACCCTCCCCCTAGAAAAAAAGGGAAGCAAAACGAGGAAAAAACTAGCTAGCCAAAATCAAGAGCCTCCAGGAGGGCCCCGGTCCCATATTTATCAAGCCTAACCCACAAGCACATCAAATCCAAAATACCCTTCAGAATCAGACCTACTGGGTGACGCCTCCTTCGGAAAATACGAGCATTCCTCTCAAGCCAAATGCTCCAAAGGACAATAAAGGAACCTACCTTCCAAAAAGCCAACAGCTGGCCCTCACCAAACCAGGACACAAAGTGAGAAGGGAGATCGCTGGAAAAAACCCAAGCCATACCAAAGGATCTCAAAATAACTGTTTGGATCTCCTCCACTACCCAACACTGAAGGAAGAGATGAGACACCGTCTCTTCCAACTGCAAACACATGACATACCTATTTGGCATATCCTTACCTCACACACGTAGCTGATCAACAGTCAAAACCCTATCCTCAGCACCATCCATGCGAAGAACTTATCTTTGGGGGGCACCAGGGCTCTCCACATCGCAGCCCACTCCACTTTAACAAGAGGCCTATGGAACAACATACGGTAGAAAGAACGAACCGAAAAACTGCCATTAGCTTTATAAAGCCAACATCTAGCATCACACCATAGCCGGTTCCTCTGAGCACTATTCACACATTCCAGCAACCTGAGAAACGGAAGAACCTCTTCATCCTTAAGGAACCGCCGAGTAAAAATATCCCACACCGTCTGTCCCCCATGATCCAACGAAACCTCGCCCACCAAACAATCGTATAAATACTAGGGAAAGAGGCAAGCAAAGGGCTACTGGTAATCCAAGGATCAAGCCAAAACCTGATGCGAGATCCATCACCCCAAAGAAAATGGATCCCTCACGAAATCCGGCCGAACCGAACAAACTCCCTTCCACCAAGCCGAAGCGATTCTGGTGCCATTCACCCGAATACCCCATTCACCGCTACTCTAGCCATATTTGTGGGACAACACTTGAACCCACAAACTATTTCTTTCTTCCTCCAAACCAGCTCTCCACAGAAATTTTCCAATCAGGGCTTTATTGATAGTACGAAGATTGCGGATGCCCAACCCTCCTGCCTCTTTAGGCAGCTGACATATATCTCAACTAACTAGGTGGTATCTCTTGTCGAGCCTTGACCTTTCCCAGAGAAAGTTTCGCTGAATTCGCCCAAGCTTGTCAATAACCGATATCAGACATTGGAACATCGAGAGATAGAAAACCGGGAGACTAGCCAATAGGGAAAATGTATAGACTGGATTGTTGGTTTCAAGACTAAGAGGGAGAATAAGCTGGCTACTTGAAAGTACCACCCTTAATGATGAAATTTGCCTTTCAATATAGTTATTTTCTTCTAGAATCCATCACAAGGGAAATGCAAGGGTTAACATCCCACCAGTGCTAGTGTGAGTGCAAATAGTTTATATTAGTATAAAAGGGCCAATTGAACTCTGTCTCCTCATGGATGCTTTGGGTTAAAAATCTTCTTTCATGGGCTGGGTTGATGAGTTGATTTCTACTTGTTGGAATGTTGTAATGGAATGGGTGTGCATTTAGTACTTGTTTTGTTTTATTATGATAAGTTATACCCGGAAGAGGAAAGAAACCCCGAAAGATCCAAATAACTAAGCAAGTTCTAATGATATTTCTAAATATCTAAATAGTACCTCAATGCTGGGGTTGGGCTGGTAGCTCAATTGAAAGGTTGACAATATTGCAACATAGACGTTGCAGGTTCATTCCCAGCAAATGGGATATAATTTACGGTTGCAAGGCAGCACTCAACACTGCATATGTCCAGTCTAATAACGCCACATGTCCTAAAGGTTAAACGGGGTTAAACTTACTTATGCATAATCCGGGCATTTCGTTGAGCGCCAATTTTGCAACCTTCCCACCCAGAAAAAAAAAAGAAAAAAAATCTCCATTAGGAGCGCATACGGCCAGATCAGATCGGATCTTCATCATTTTTTGTCCATATCAGGTCGACGAACTAGTTTCCCTTGATCACATTAGGTACAATTGAATTAGATCAGATCTTCATCATCTTTCAGAGAGATCAGATTGACGAACAAGTTCCCCCAAATCAGATAAGGTTCAATTGCATTTTGTTTATTTCTTTTTTTACGTAGACCGATTGTTAATCTCTAAGATTTTTAAACAACATATTATCAATAAGAATGGATTCAATTACAGTCTTCGGTGTTTTGACACTTGTCAATGTCCAGATCTCCCATAATTTGACAAGGCATCCAAGTTGCTGAATCCGAGACTAAGAATAGCATATTTTCTTGAGCATACCAAATCCCCCATTCTAATTCCCCCTTCCATCTCTCCCCTTCTACACCCGCCACCTTCCATAAATAGATCTTAAAGATACGAAAGCTTCGGTAATATATCCATTGAAAGAATTTCAGGTTCTTAGTTGTGGTGAGTTCAAGGGTTTCTGAGCTTCATAAACAGTTCTACTCAAGGATTGACTCTGCTCTTTACGGTTTCAAAAATAAAAATTTGAACTTATAAGGGTTGATTATAGTTATGTTTCCTTTCCCGCTTCCTTCCCTGTCATTCAATTTTTTTTTTCACATAAAGTTAACAATCACTTGAGTACCGAGTAGGGGTGAAGTGATTAACAATGTGCTTGTTGGTTCGTCTTTCATATTGTTAGTAGGTAAAACTTCTGGGTTTGTGTTTTTTAGTGGAACTCTTTCCATTTACCTTGTTTCTCTGGTAGTTCAATTGGGTCAATGAAAGTACAATTGTATTGCTGCAAAATAATCATCCAATCTGTTGTTTCTTACCTTCGTAGATTTTTCTTTAATCTGTAAAGAAAGAAAGCATTGTAGCAGAGAGATTTAAATTTAAACATAAACAAATATGTATAGCTTGTGTTCAAATTGTCTGATCTGATGATTAAAGAGTCACTTTGTAATTTTAGATTGAAAATGTATTGGCAGACAAGTGAATTTATTCAAATTTGGATTGGTGGGTTCCTTGGAGCCATTCAGAGGATATTTGTTGTTTAAAAACGTCGTTTTAAAATGATCGTGTATGTTGTTTTGGCATCACAAAAAGATTTCATTTTTCTTTGAATGCTGTCAATAGTTTCAATCTTCTAAATCTTTTAAAGGTTAAAAAAACATTAAAATTAGCAATGAAACACCCAAATGAGTAGATAGACTATTATTTAGACTAAAACCATTAACGGATAAAGCTTGTTAATCACAACGACATTTTCCTGCAACCATGTATTGCTTATGGTTGTGGCAGCCCGTATTTTAGCATATGATTATGGCAACTATGTTTTTGACTAAATATAGTTTAGCATAAGATCCTATCAATATGATCCACACTTAAGAGTAATGGACTAAATGCCTGAATTTTTGCTAGTTTTTTACCTTATTTTTTTAGATGCCCATATTAAGAATCAATGTCGTGGTTAAACACTTGCACACCTTATCCTATGATTTTTAAATTGTCCCAATAGCTACTTGCAATTTCATCGAGCAGGTTTGGTATGTTGCTGCGTCCTGTGCAGTTATAGGAATTATCAGCATAAACCTACGTTGATGACGTATAGGGATTAAGTTTCTCTTTAATTCTAGTTTAATTTGGACCATAACATAATATATCAGTATAATGACTCGGATTTTTAGGCCGTTGACACACTTAGATTACATATATGTGCTTCATAATGCATACAACATTTGCTTTGACTTTTCAAAACATTTTAACTAAAGAATACACGTTTCAGTTTTGAAGGCTATTATATTTAATTTGGACATTAATTGACACAAGTTGTATAATAGCCTACTGGTTAAAAGCTTGAATTATAGACAAGAGGTCAGAGGATCAAACCTTCGTATGTGAACATTAAACCTCTATTTTGGACCTTGAAGTAAAGGCCTATACACCGGATAATCTTCGTTAAGTTATAAAAATGTGTCTTATGGAGAACCCTAAATCATAACCTCCTTGAGAATTCTTCTTAAGGAATAGAGACGTAAGAAAACCCTAGCCGTCACCACTCTTCTACCCCAACTTACTCCTTCACTTCACCCTAAAGCCTTTTGGGTGTTCTTCCACAAGAAACTCCTTGATTTGTTCCACCATCAAGATCAAGGAGGGAGAAGATAGGAATATCGGATAGACGATAGCATTGATCGTCGACGTCCTCAGGCCTAGATCATCGTAGAATCGCTGATCACGTTTCAAAAGGTGAATATCACCATCCCTTATTTCAGATTCTATTTTCTAAATTCTCAGATTGTAGTTTCAAAATTGTTGGACTTTAATTATTAATTCGAAACTTCATTTTCGGACTAGAAAAAGGGGTTTATCCTCGTACTCGTATAGAGTTGCTCGAGCGGTTCCGCTTTCGCTCGAGCAAGGACGCTTCAGAAATAAGGTCAAACTTTCGATCAAAGGTCGCTCGAGCGAGATCTCGACGAATGTATAGAAAAATTTCTGGAATAAGTCGCTTGAGCGAATACCACTCGTCGCTAGAGCGAGATGTTGAAGAATGTACAGAAATTCTCTCAGGAGTGAGTCACTCGAGCGAGTCATGCCGAACTTTGCCTTTTTCAACTTTTTTCTAGGTTTCTTCTTGTTGTTTCAAGTATTTTCGAATCGTTCATCAATCATTGATATATCACTTCTGTATGCGATGTAGAAGAAGGAAGCGGCCGCTATTGATAGGGATCATCTCATTTCCTTCTTGCGACGTTAGGACCCGAGGTAGGGGAATTTTAATGATCAACTCGTATTGTACACTCCTGATTCGTAGTTGTTAGTGATTTAATGAGCCCGAAAACGATCTCCTTATTAGTAGAATTAGAACATTGATACCCATTGATTGTTGTCTTATTATTGAATAATCGAAATTCATTGATTATAGTACCCACATTAAATAATTTGAAACTCATTGAACATGGTATTTTCATTGAATATTTGAAACTCATTGAACATTGTACTTATATCGAACTTATGAAACTCATTGAATATTGAACTTTCTTCGAATATTAGAGATTTGGAATTTGATACTTGAACTACTTATGAAATATGAATACTATGCTATGTTCTAGAACTTTGCATGTGATTTATAGCAATTCATCTGAACGAATCCTGTGCGACAATACATACATCGAACATTGAATCGTGCTCCGGCGCACATCGAATCGTGCTATTGTACACATTGAACCGTGACGACGACCCATCGAACCGCACAAGTATTCCTCACAACGCAAGAGTTTTGACACATTGAAAAATTGTTCATTGAACGACGATGGTTAGGATTTCATCAACATTGACATCGGCTCTAGCGCTATATTCGCGTTAGAGATTTTTAAGTTATATTATTTAAGTCCTCCATGAACATAAGAAATGACATATGAAACAAATAAAACATCAACATAAGGCATCGTATTGGAACATATGCATGAAAGTTACATTGGGCTCTTTGAATATGACATTTGAAATCCACCAAAAAATATGTTGTTAATTCGATTTTGTACTTGGAAATAATCATCTTAGAATGTAAATTGTAATGACTCCCATTAGAATCAGTAAGAGCTATGGGTTAGAAGTATAATATGAATGATTATTGGGTTTACCCTATTGAGCATGTGGACTTTTAGCTCACCCCGACACTGTGTCACAGGTACTGACGCTGACGAAGACCCTGATTTTGTACCGAAAGACAGGAAAGATCTTCCACCCGAGGAGTTTTACCCTTAGAAATCGTCTGGTGATTTGGACTTGGTACAATTTTAAATGAGCTTTCTTTGAAATGATTATGATTTATCTTTTCGGATATTGATATAAGTGGCATTGTTTGCGTGACATGCAGCCGTCACCGGTGGCATACATTGGATTTGTATTTCGTTATGGGACGTATGTGTCAATTGTTTTAGTTAAATTAGTAACTTGAATTAGTTTGTGCTCTACCAATGAAATCTCTGTTAAAAACTTGCGAAATGAGATCTAACGACCTGTTATTTCACGTTATTTTCGGAAGGTCGTTACAATCAGTGTCCCATGAGAGAGCACTCCAGCCCACCATTGGTAGTGATTGATATAATTCTATGCTATCAATAATTTTCTGCTTTTTGACTTCTTATATCATTAATGATGGATAACATCTTTGTTGACTATAATGACTAGCATAAAGCTTATTGTCAAGCTTTGTTGCATTTTTCGGCTACTTGTGAAAGTTTTTTGTCAAACTTTGTTGCGTTTTTTGGCGACTCGCGAAAGCGACTCTGACACTAATTCTCAAGCTTTCCTCTTCTCCAGTTCTTTTTCAATCGGCAACGGTGTTCGTTTTTCGGTGACTTGCGAAAGCAACTCGCAAAAGTTCTTCTCAAGCTTTGTTACGTTTTTCAGTGACTCATGAAAGTAACTCGCAAAAGCCCCTTCTCTAGCTCTTTCTTAAGCTTTGTTGCGTTTTTCGAAGACTTGTGAAAGTGACTCCAACTCTCATCTTCTCAAGTTTTCCTCTTTTCCATCCCCTTTCCGGCTGATGCCAGCGTTTGTTTTACGGCGGAAAGTAGCCATTGAAATGCAAACAGAGCTTTGAAGTGCATTTTTTGTGCTTATTGCAGTGAAACATTAGATGCAGTATTTTTTATTGCAAGTATGTTTTTATGCTCTGTAAAAGGTCTATAATGCATTACAATTCATTTTATTAGATGCAGTACATTTTATTGCATTGTAAGAAGCCTCCGGTGCATTATAATACATTTCACTAGATGCAGTGCATTTTAATTCACTTTTAATGGTCTCAGATGTATTATCAATACCTTAGCTGTAGTACATAATAAATTTTAACAATGCAAAATTTTTAGGTGCATTACCATTGCACTAGATACAGAGCTTTGAAGTGCAAAATTTTAAGTTGCATTATTATTGCAGTAGATACAATACATAATTGATCTTTGAAGTGTCAAATTTTCAGTTGCATTACTATCGCAAACAGAGCTTTGTTGTGCAAAATCGTAAGGTGCAATACTATTGCACTATAACAGTGCGAAATCGAACTTTGAAGTGCAAAATCTTAAGGTGCATTATCTTTGCAGTAGATACAGTACATAATCTAGGTTTGAAGTGCATAATTGAGCTTCAAAGTGCATGTCAAGATTTGAAGTTCATGTAAGGGGTAACTTTGGTATTTTTGAGAGACGTAAAGTCAATAAACCCTCTACAGGATCTTTATTATTTTAGTGTCCTCTACGGGAATAAAAACATGTAGTAGGGTTTTTTTTGGGAAATTTCTCCAACTATTTTCAGCTATCATATTTTTATTTTCAATAAATTCAATGAGTCCACTAGAAATCTATCAATATTTTTCTTTTTAAATAATAGACCAAATCTATCAATAACTTCTTCGAACATGATAACATTCACAAATGGTCCCTTTACATTTGTAAATTGGAAAGTGAGGTAAAGTTAATTTAATTTCACATAACAAAGAATAATGAGAATATATATTCTTATCTTGTAATTGAGAAGAAGGAATTTTAAATATTTTGAGCTACTTTGGGATAGATTGAGAAAATATAAAGGTTGATACATTCTAGTAAGGAAGAAAATGTATTAGGAGGAAGTTAAAAATGGAAATAATTTTATATGATAAGTAACTAACCATTGTACATTCCAATCTAAATTTAGCAATAACAACAAAAATAGATTGTAAGGAGAAAAATAAATAAAGCAACACATACATAAGTAGTGAAGAAAATAACAATGCCTTTGTTTTAGAGATGGATCTGTTAGTGATGTAAATAGTTATTTGTGTGTTGGTGCGTGTAGTCATAGTGGGTGTGTATAGAGTAAGTAAGCATTTTACTCTAATTTACATATTTCTATGTTTCGGATATTCGTATAAGGATCTAGATGGTATATATATATATATATAATGCGTTGGGGAGTGTGCTAAGCCAAGCACCTCAACCCGAATCCTTCTTCTTACATCTTCCTTTCCTAACCCTAACCCTAATCAACATCTAACAAATTAATTGGATCCATAATAGACCTACGTGGAAAAAAAAAAAAAAATTCGTAGTTGCAAGATATTAGATTTTTTCAACTTGTTTTCCCACTAATATAGGACTGGTGGTTCTAGTTTCAATATGAAGATGTTACTATTTTTTAATTCTACTTGAAAAATATCAGCTGACATATCTTTCAATGCAATAACCTTTAAACATAATATATTTTAATACTTCATTTCTCAACTGCCTACACTTATTGGCTTCCAGAATCTTTCCCTTTAATCTATGGGCATGTTTGAATTCACGTAAGTAGCATAAAGTGTTACGTTATGGACCCAAAAGAGTGTTTGCATCTAACGCGTTTCCTCTCACAAGAGATGACCCGTAGAGATTTTGGCTTACGATTCTAGCCCTCGCAAGGCTTGTATACAACGTGTTAGACTTAGGGCCTCATTTGCTACGGGCAATCAAACATGCCTTATATTTCATCATTTCTTTTTTCTAATACTTAATGTATATATTACACGGCATAATGGTTTGTGTTGATTTTTTCAATTCCTTTGTCATCAACTTATATCAACATTATTATCTCATATCATTTAACTTTTCTTTCAAGATCACTTTCAATTCATTCATCCTAATTACTTCCATTATTATTTTATGGAAAAATATAGGACCGACTAACATTTCAAAACAATCTAAAAAGCATGTAGTAATCAAAAGAAAGGAATCTACATTCATTATGTTATAATTTGGCTAACTGTGTAAAATTTATTTTTTCCTGAGTAGATCTATTACGGATCCATCTCTAAAATAAAGGTATTGTTATTTTCCTTCCTTATGTATGGGTCGCATTATTCGTTATTTTCAGAGTATATCTTTATTGTTTGTTACTAAAGTTAAATTGGAATGTACAATGTTAAGTTACTTGTCATGTAAAATTATTTCCATTTTTTACTTCCTCCAAGTAAATTTTCTTCTATACGAGGACGTGTCAACCTTTGTATTCCCTCAATCCATACCAAAGTAAATGGACAATTAGGGTGACAGTTATACGAAACTTCAGGTTATACCAAAGTAAATATTATTTAAAATTTAGGATTTTTTTGCATATGCCCCTTATGTCTTGACATATTTATAAATGCCACCCCCCGTTTCACTTATTTATAAATAACCCCCTAATTTGTAGTTTCGTGTTTAAACAACACCTTGAGGTACTATTCCGTTCATTGCTGTTTTTTAAAAAGCATAGTACACTTATTACCTACCTTTTTTTGTCCTGTTAGAAATACTTTTTTGACATCACTTCGCTTTTTTAGAGACGGCAGTTAACCAAACAGTAACTTAAGGTGATTTAAACACAAAACTGCAAATTAGGGAGTTATCTATAAGTAAGTAGGGTGGGGGATTTATAAAAATGTCAACATAGTGGGGTATATGCTTGCAAAAATTTACATGAGTCCTACCTCATAGGTTTTATATGTTTTCAAAATATAAAAATTTCATTAATTATATTTAATTTTATATAATTTTTCATTAAAATGATTTGATTACTTTTTTTCAATGTATATATATTTATGTTTTCCATTAAACGTTATTGGAATTGGTCCTTAATGACAAAACTTCAACATATACATCACAAAAATCAAGATCATATTTACAAGTGCTAAGTAACCATAGATAATTAATTAGGGAGTATATAAATATTTACAATTCATCAAAATTTTACATTATTTTTACCTCATATTTTAAAAAAAAAATTAATTTTTTATACGACGTGATTCCTCTAATTCTATAGGATAATTTTGCTATGAATGATGGTTGCCAATTTTTACACAGAACTACAAAATGATCAAATCTTACTAGCATCAGGCTTAAGAGTTCAATCTCACATAGATGATAAATGTATTAACAAAATACATGTTTATTAAATATAATTGTAAATATTTTACTTATTTAATTATAATCTTCTAGGTCTACATCTCCCCTCCACTGATTTCTTGACATTTGAAGTCAACGTAAATAATGAAATGTCAATCAAGCTGAGATCATGGAAAGTATTAACATTTTCATATTTATTACATTAACTTATCTGATAATACTTAATGACATTTTGATGTAATTTAGGACTACAAGCACAAAGGAAAATACGGTAAAATATAAAATACAAACAATTGAATTTTTTTTCCAATTTTCGAAAATTTAATTGCAATCTAGAGCCTATTAACACCAAATCGCGACGTCTCAACTGAAGTGTGCCATAATATTAAAAATAGCAATCTATCCATTTCAATAAATGTTATAATATAAGTTCCTTAACTTACATCTTTTCTTTCAAATAAGATGCAAACCATTTGATCAAAGGGTATACATCAAGGATTAATATATAAAATAAGATATGGTATGAAATATGCCCTTTATGCTTTATAAAAGTACTCATCAAAATAGGAGGTCAAACAATCAAATACAAATTTTGCAAGTTCTCCACTAGGTTAAAAACCATCAGGTTCGCAACTATATTATAATATTTTTTAAAACAGTTATTGTTTTACCTATATATCTTCAAGTTTCTAGTATATATTTTTGTGTACAGCATTAATGTTTGCAAGAATTTATTAGGTCTGCATGGATCAAACTTCACAATGTTTAATGATGAAGTTGAGAGGATATTGGTTATTCAACAAACGATATTTCAAAAATTGAAAGACAGATAAAAGTCTTTCCAAAATATATTTTACTAATATATAAGCCTAACTTATTGTACAATTTTTTTTATTTCTCAGGAAAATGGTGAGGAATTATCGGAACATATATCCAAACTAATGTTGGCAGAAAGGGAATTCATAGTTCGAGGACGAGAATACAAAGAATGGAGGATTACCAATTGTTCACTCTAAAGATGTTGAAATCACAGAGTTTATTGATGCATTAATAGAGGTTATTGATGCATTAATAGAGGAAGTTGATAGATCAGACTATTAAAAATAATATCAAAATAAAACATAATAAACTATGTTCAAAATTAGACTTCCTTTTCTTAATCTTCAATTTTTCATCTAACTTAGTAGAATATAAGTTCATATTTTGTCTCAACTCTCTCTCTCTTCAATTTTTTTTTTTTTTTTTTTCCTTTGTCCCATCTTCTAGTGAATTGTACGAGTTTGTTACTAGTAAATAGTTAAATATAAAGATAATAACAACCAATTGCTCATTCCGAGAACTTACGAGGGTAACAAGACCATAAAAAGATGTAAGAATTTTTTTTTCCTTCCATTGACTGCATATCAAGGGTCAAAATATACAAGGGTGATTCACTTTGTGACAGATATGGTGCTACCAAAATATGACTATAACTAATGTAACAAGAAAGTAAGATAAGTAACAAGACAATGGAGAAATATAATAAAATATCGTTGTCTTTAAGCCAATATTAGCCACCACCACTTTGAATAAGTTAGGTAATGGGTTTCCGGTAAACTGGTTAGGTAATGGATCACCAATGGGTTACCAATAAACTAGTTTCAGGATACAACGAACCAGATTTGTATTCTTGTGAAGGACTTGGTGTATCCTTTCAGACTTCTCAGAACACCAAAATATAGCTTTGATATAAACTCTAAATTCAAGAAATAAAAAGGGCACAAAGGAATTTTTGAAGTAATTATAACAATGAAATTAGGTTTCCTTAAATAGATAACGAAGAGGTGTAACTCAAGATACTCTTTCAAAATACAAATGATAATAGATACATAACATTGATTTAAATTTAAAGGGTACAATATCTAAATTTAAAAGTCAAAAGGTGTCCTAGCAACTATTTATGTTGGAACTTGTTCTTTTGATTATTCACAACTGGAGAGCAAAGAGTTTGTTCAGTGGCAAGTATATTCCTTAGAAGAAAATAATTATAAAAACACTTCAGTGCAAAGCAACCCAAATGTCGGAAAACAAAATTTCCCAACATAGTTCATGGTGCGGATGTCTTACCCAACATTGATTGATTTCAAACCTTGCCCAGCTGAATTGTTCATAACATAGTTAGATGATGGAAATGGCACAGGAAGGTAGAATTAGTACTACTGCAATCCATAGCAATCTGCTGATGGAAGATGTCGTAAGAACAACGAGCATTTTGTTAATAACATTGAGAAATGTCTGGAATTCTATTACTAATTCATGCTTGGACTATTTAGTGCACTCAGAAATCGAATAACGGAAGCTACTCTCCATAGATTTTATTTACCAATCACTTAATCTTAACGATGTTTCGAATAATACAAAAATTTTGACTCTCAATTCAATCTTCCAAAATTTTACCCCTTATTTTACTCTATGAACTTATTTCGCAACAAGGCCAAGGTCGCCGAGCTAGAGCTCAATCATGACCTCCATTTGCCTTTTAATCTACCAAATAATTGGGCATTTGAAGGCCTCTTATTAGGATCTTCATCAAACAGGACAAATCGTTTAATCGCACATCCTGGGGTTTTATTTTAAAGAAATAACAAAAAGGTAGGTGATGCGGGAACTTACTAAATGCAATGTTAAAGGCTGAGATTAGGATTGAAATTAATTTAATCAATTAAAAAATAATAATTTCTCATAACAAATTACCACGAAATTCTAGAAATTCAATTAGGTGATTTAATTTCGGCCCAAAATAGCGTTACTTTCGTGTACGTTCCCTATCGCGGATCTAGAAGACTAGAGTTTTTATGAACGGCTACATCTCCGATAGTTTTAGGGCATCGAACGAACTTGCAAGCGAGTGCTCTTGATACCAAACGAAAATAAAAGGCTAATAAAATTAATGATGAACAAAATATTGATTTAAGGCTTTTATGAGATCAATAAAATAATTAGGACTACGCTACTTACGCAAACCGTAGATCTAAAGAAGATAGAGATGGAAGAAGAGTTGGCCAAACAAGCGGGAATCGAAGAATCGCTCTCCGTTTTGAGAGAATCACACCCTCACGAAAGTTTAGAACTCTCAATTTGCATAAGCAATTTTCATTAACCAAAAAACTTCTAATAAAAGTGTTTACAAGCCTTTAAATAGGCCAACCAATGCATAAAATTAGAAATCCTAGTATAACTTTAATTCCTAATTCAAATAAAAGAAATATCCTAATTCTTCTAAAATAATAAAATCCTAAACAATAAGGAAACTAATCCTATTTCTAATAAAAGAAACAACTCTCATTTTCTAAAATAAAATAATAAAAGAAACTAATCCTAATTCAATTAGGATTATTGAAATTCGTCACTTTATGCGACCTCAAACCCACTATAACTTCTTCAATACTTGTCGGAATTGCTCAAATTTTGGCTCGTTGGAAAGCTACTTCGATAACCTTTCAAATATGATCAATTTCGTATCAATCCGACTTCGTTTGACACTTCAAAATAGGCCAAACATAAAAGTGACGGGATTAAAAGTTAAAAACCCTAATAAATTTTGGATTTTCTTCTTTCTGATCAAACGGGTCTTTAACGGGCCTTTTTTTAAAAACCCATTCGTGGGTCCACTTTCTCTTTTGACGTCTCTACTTTATCCGTCCACGATTCAAACAGGCGGATCTAAAATACACATCAATCCCCTTTACTTTGAAAAAGTTCGACCTCGAACTTTGGTTGGCATGAATTTTCACGGTCGCGATCACAGATAATATATAGGGAACTTCGATCGGAAGCGGTTGGAATTGGACGTTCCCATGGTTGTGATAGAGCCCCAAAAGATTCGGGTCAATCTGCTGAAACTCTTGTATAATCCACGTGCTCTCTGAATCACTCTTGTTCTTCCACTTGATCAAATACTTCTGAAGTCCCCCTTGGTTGGTGGACACAATCTGATCTTCCAGTACATCTTCAATGATCTCACGAATTTGCCAAGTAGGTGGGGGTAGTGGTGTGGGTAGGAGAATTCTTGCTGCATCAGATGTAGAAGGCGCAAATGGGTTGGTAGGGATGGTTGAAGGGCCATGGAATGGAACAAGGTCCTCCACATTGAAAGTCGTGCTAATCTCCAAATCCGGCAGAAGATCTAAGATGTAAACATTAGAACCGACACGCTTCAAGATCTGATAGGGTCCAGCACCGCGAGCTTGTAACTTCTTTACAACTCCTTGCGGGAATCGCTCGAGTCTATTTCGAACCATCACAAAATCACCCTTTTGAAATTCTTTGAACCATCTATGAGAATCTGCAGAGAACTTGTATTTTTCATTCTTTAAATTAATTCTTTTCTTAATCTCAGCATGCAACTCATGAATGCAATATGCAAAAGTGGATGCGAGACTCACGACTACGTGTGAATGATGCAAAGGGCACTAATGGCTCATGTACACTCAACTCGATTAACTCATGTGTACTCGCTTCAACCAAAACTAAAGACTCTGGGGTACTCGATTCAATTGACACTAATGGTTCTTATGTACCCAATTCGATGGACTCACATGTATTCGACTCAATGGGCACCACCAAGTTGTGTGCGCCCAACTCTACGGGTACCAATGACTCATAGGCAAGTGGCTCGATTGGTTCAAGTGTGAGTGACTCAACATCACTACTCACAAGGGAAATAGAAGTCTCTTTAACACAAACTAGACTTTCATCAGTTTCTTCTATCTCCTCTTCACTCAGCACGGTACTAGGGTCGTACACTTCTTTCACTTCCCTATTCTCCGGCTCCTTAGGACTCACTCTTTTAGTCAATAAATTCGGAGTGGGAAATTTTGTGGGGCATTGGTATGCAAAGTGTCAAAACCCTTGACACTTAAGGCAATCAAGACACTTATCTGTCTTGGTTTTCAAACTCCGAAGAAGGTGACGGTGTGTTAAAGGAGCATACTTTTCAATAAGTTTTACCTTCATGTCCTCCCATGTAGAGATGTGTTTATTTCGAAGAGATTCAATACGATGTTCTACGGGAGTCCAAAAAAATTTGGCATTACCCTCCAACTTTATTTTTGCTAGTCTAATTTTGTACTCATTTGGTACGCCATACCAATCAAAATATTCCTCAACACTAGACAACCACTCCACGAAGGTTTTGGGGTTTAACCATCCCTCAAAACTTGGAACCTCATCTCGAACAGATTCGAGAAACTTCTCGGCTGGGTGATACTCGGGTTCACGATGATGAGGGTATCTCTTAACTTTAGTTTCATCACGATTTTTAGAACTTTGCCAAGAATTTGGAGTGTAGAGGTTTCTTTGTTTGGCTAGTGCCCTTTCATGACGGGTAAGGAATTCGCGATGGCATGTAAGTGACTCATACATGATGCTTGACACAAACACAACTCAGACACAATACTAGAAAAGACAAACACTATGAACCAACAATGGATGAGGACTTTTGTCAAACACTAGACATGCACACTAATGAAATAGAATGCAATAAGATTGAAATGACATGCAATTATAAAACTAAGTGAAGCAAGACAAAAGTTAGACAAATACTAGACACAAAAATTTAGACGAAAGCTTTAAAAAAATATATAGACAGAAAGCAAGACGAACAATTTCAGACAAAAGCTAGACAAAAATTTCAGACAAAAGTCAGACAGAAATTGCAGACATAAATTTTCAGACAAAAGACAAACCAAATTTTTTAGACAAAAGCCAGACGGATCGGAAATAATGACTTTTTTTTTTTTTTTGTTAAACTTAAAAAAATAAAAAAAAAACCTAAAACTTATATGAGCACTAAAACCCTAAAACTAAACTGATGCTCTGATACCAATTTGATGCGGGAACTTACTAAATGCAATGTTAAGGGCTGAGATTAGGATTGAAATTAATTTAATCAATTAAAAAATAATAATTTCTCATAACAAATTACCACGAAATTCTAGAAATTCAATTAGGTGATTTAATTTCAGCCCAAAATAGCGTTACTTTCGTGTACGTTTCCTATCGCGGATCTAGAAGACTAGAGTGTTTATGAACGGCTAGATCTCTGATAGTTTTAGGGTGTCGAACGAACTTACAAGCAAGTGCTCTTGATACCAAACGAAAATAAAAGGCTAATAAAATTGATGAACAAAATATTGATTTAGGGCTTTTATGAGATCAATAAAATAATTAGGATTACGCTACTTACGCAAACCGTAGATCTAAAGAAGATAGAGATGGAAGAAGAGTTGGCCTCGCACCAAACCGCAAGCGGGAATCGAAGAATCGCTCTCCGTTTTGAGAGAATCACACCCTCACGAAAGTTTAGAACTCTCAATTTGCATAAGCAATTTTCATTAACCAAAAAACTTCTAATAAAAGTGTTTACAAACCTTTAAATAGGCCAACCAATGCATAAAATTAGAAATCCTAGTATAACTTTAATTTCTAATTCAAATAAAAGAAATATCCTAATTTCCTAAACAATAAGGAAACTAATCCTATTTCTAATAAAAGAAACAACTCTTACTTTCTAAAATAAAATAATAAAAGAAACTAATCCTAATTCAATTAGGATTCTTGAAATTCGTCACTTTATGTGCAGCCTCCGAAAACTGACCATAACTTCTTCAATACTTGTCGGAATTGCTCAAATTTTGGCTCATTGGAAAGCTACTTCGATAACCTTTCAAATATGATCAATTTCGTATCAATCCGACTTCGTTTGACACTTCAAAATAGGCCAAACATAAAAGTGACGGGATTAAAAGTTAAAGACCCTAATAAATTTTGCATTTTCTTCTTTCTGATCAAACGGGTCTTTAACGGGCCTTTTTTAAAAAACCCATTCGTGGGTCCACTTTCTCTTTTGACGTCTCTTCTTTATCCGACCACGATTCAAACAGGCGGATCTAAAATACACATCAGTAGGTCAGGTGTATAGTAATGCGACTAGATACCAACTCTTTTCAAGTAGTACTCCTTACTCAATACCCTATATTAGTATTAGCTGCATGAGTTAATCCATGGTATTGCTGCTCTAGGCTCGTCTACCCTGATACAAATAATGTTCAAATTGCAACCTCTAAAGGGTTCGATGGGTAACAACATCAACCTATTTTTCATTTGGACCTAAAAACGGACCCAGAATCCACTCCAATGTAAAGAGACAATTTTTTTATGAATGTGCTAACAAGCTTAATGATCCTAGTAAGACCATTCATCCTATCAAAGCTCAGGGGTCAAGGGGTAAGGCGTTAGTACCCAACCTGATTCATTTGTTATCATCTTATATAAGCATAGAATTCAGTCCAATTAAGCGGCAATGAGGCATTGTTTCCTTCACCCAGACCACCATCCCAATAGGGAATTGGACTTGATTGGGGTTGGGGTGTCTTTATCTTAGGCTCGATAATAACAACTCATGTTAATTGCAACCAATAAGCTGGGATCGAACCTGAGACCTTAATTGCAACCCTCAGCATCTTCATATATAATATGCTAAAAAAAACTCCAAGACATCTTATTCTTTCATCTTTTTTTGTTAGAATATTTATCAAAGATGCACAAATACATGAATCTTGAACTCATTGGCTGCAATGACTAATATCAAACAAAAACAAGGAGGAAAAACAATTTCTATACTTCAGGATTTATATTAGACTATTAGACAAAAATTAATATCCAGCATTATCCAAAACAGATTTATCTCACATTATACAAAATTATATTCTCCTAAGTGGATAATTCTGTTTGGCCAGAATTATCAGAAACTGCTATTGTAGACGTAGTCAAACATATAACGATTGAAATAGAAATCTTTGGCAAGTCAACATATAATCTCTGACATTGAAGTCTTTGGCCATTCAGAAACAGTTAAAATATTAGAATTGACGTGACCCTATTATTATTTCACCAAATAAAACCCTACTATTATATGACATTAGCCTGCTATAAAAAATTGAAAAAATTTAAAGCTCATGCGCAGCGAAAAGTCTCACATCACACCACCTTTCTCGTTTTTGACAATGTACTTTTCTGTCTCTCATTACCTGTTCGTAGGACAAGTGGTTTGATAATGACATACTTCGTTGTAGTTTTGGCATCTCTTCTTTTGCTTAGGCTTATCTTGGCTCATCTCCAACCCGAGTTATATCCGTTCATTTTCTCTTGGTCTACCCTTGGTGGTATCATCCAACGGATTCCTTATGTATGGGGATGATCACCCAATGAAATCACTCCATCTATCTATAAAATAGCATCGTTTTACCGAGATTCGTTGTATTCAAGCTTTGTATTGTGAATTCCCACCAACATACTAATTAGAGATGACAAAGTATATTCAGATGATCAGATCATTGCACTGGCTGCATTCTGAACTCAACTGTTTTCATCGCTGTTTTGTTAATTTTTCATATAATCATGGTCGAAACATGATTCTCATCATCTTTCTCCAAGTGTACATTATTGTGCCTAGTATCTATCTTGTTCATCGTGTTAAGATGTACTTAGATGAAATTTCCTTTACTCTCTTCTTATGATAAATATTTGAGGATATGAGTAGATAATAATCCTTTACTCTTAAACATCTTGCAACTACAAGGCGTAGAGACATCATCTTCATCAAACCTTTCCTTAAATTTTCTTTCAAGATTCTCAAAACTCTTAACCACTTCATAAATCTTGACAGAACACTCTTATGACAATTTACGTGCATGAAAACTCGAGGTGTTTCTAAATTGTTCACGAAACAAATTAAATACACATCTTGTATAAATTTTAGCTACTTTTATTTCTAATAAACTTTCAGACATAATAAATGATGTTGTTGATAAGGTCACATAATACCCTTGATTTTCTTGAACATGACGAGATTTGACCACAAACTCATATTACTTAACAAACTCCTTCATGGTCTGTGTATTCACATAGCCATCAAAAATGAATTTATACTATCGCTATGTTGAGTTGTAGTCATGCATGCCCAAAACATGCCTGTCATATAGCAAGAGATCCATTGGTCACGAATATCATACATATGCTTCAACCATGTATTTTGTTGCAATTTATAATCTTTAATAAAATTCCTACATCATGTTTCAAACTTCTTAGTTGTATTATTATAAAAATCCGCTGTGTATACTTCATGCTTGAATTCAAATGATTTAGATCATTTTTTCCTATGTACCACAAGCAAATACAATGTCTCATCCTCTATAAGACTTACTTTATTGTTTTGCTCATCTCATTGACTGGTCAGTGATTATCGCCTGTGACTTCATCATAAATTTTAACTATGACCGAAATAACCAAACAAAATTGTCCTCTGTCTCGACTGCCAACAATGCACATTCAAACAAAGTGGACTGAAGATGATGACTGACCCCAGTAAATGGAGCAAATGGCATTAAATAGTGATTTGTTTGGTATTTAGTGTTAAACACTTACATTTCCAGACTAATGGTAAACCATTTTTTATTTGTTATCGGCCCAGAAAACATTCCTCATCCGATACTCCTCAAGTTTAGCTTCAAAGAAGAATTCCATCATCTTTGATTTGTCTACCGTGAACTTTTTAATGACGTTCAAACAGTCTACTCTTATATTAATCTTCCTTTTGATTCTCTTCACAAGTCATGAGCTTCTTGTTGCATAACAGGCACACTTCCTTTAACATGATCAAAGCATTTGCAATTGCTACAGACGAACACTTGGATGAAAAGTCTCAACTAAAGATTTGGAAGAATTCGACATCTTATTATGTGAACGTAACTTTCCTTAATTCATTGAGCTGCCAGCTGCCAATATCATCCATCTTAATTCTAATTATCGTCATGCAACCACATCTAGGCTCCTTAATAGATTTTTCAATAGCATTAATTGTTCGGTTATCTTTTTGCTTGAACTCTTCCTTTGAATACACATATCTCTGAATTATAACGCGCCTTTTGTCGATGTGCACACATTACTGACGGGGACACCACCAACAAGGGCCTAGGTTACAGGCCATTCCAGGTGTACCTGCGGAAGAAGCGACGGAGGAACCGAGGAGGCACTAGAGGCGCCTTAAGGATCAACCAATGAGCCCTGCCAAAGTCACTCGAGCGAGCACCATTCTCCCTCGAGCAAGCTTGCCTCAGAAAAGTCGCTCGAGCAAGAATGCTTCAAGTTTCACACCCAAAACTTTCGGGTTGAACTCACTCGAGCGAAATCCAAAAATCGCTTGAGCGAGCATAGTGACACACTTGCCCGATTTGGGACTGTTTATTCTTTTCTTTTTGAGAATTTTTAGACATGGGTCAAAATATCAGACGATACCGATATGTATCGTCCGATACGTATCGTTTTTGGCCCCCAACGATACGGTAAATTGGCTTTTTACCGGGCACCCACCAAAACCATCTAATTATCGGACGATACAGTGAATTTATCGTCTGTATCGTCCGATACGAATGATAATATCAAATTACCAGGCGATAATTTGAAATTATCGTCCGATAATATGGCTGGTTAAACTTGTACCTTAAAAGGATCAAATTATCGCCTGATAATTTGATATTATCGTCTGTATCGGACGATAACTTCAAATTGTCGGATGATAATTTGAAATTATCGTCCGACAAATTGAAGTTTTCGCAGGTGGGCCGCCCAGTCACATGTGATGCACGAAAGAGGATTCTAAAACCCCTCTTTCGACTCCTTTCCGCAACAGCCATTTTCCCCTCCTTTAAGCTTGATGTTCTTCGGAAAACCACATTTAACGCCCGTATCGACGCCGAATCAACACCCTAATTGCCGAAAATTGTCGCGGAATCGCCGAAAATCGTAGAGAAGGTACGTGTTCGACCATTTTCCCTCATTTTAAAATCGTAGAGAAGGTACGTGTTCTACCATATTCCCCAATTTTCTTACACTTTAGGGTTTTATTATTTCAAGATCTACCCTTAAATATGTAGATCTTGAAATTTGCAGCCCAAATTTGGGGGTTTTGTACTAAACCCACCTAAATTGAGCCTATATTATCATATTTGAGGGTTTATTTTTGGGGGTTATCATATTTGGGTGTTTAATTTGTTTTTAAAACTTAATTTCTTTTTTGCGTTAGTAAATTAAGTTTTAAAAATAAATTTTTAATAAATTGTGTTAGTAAAAATAAATTGTGTTAGAGTTAGTAAATTAAGTGTTTTTTTTTTTAAGTTTTTATATAATACTTAAAAATAAATTATGTTATTAATTTAAGTTTTAAAAATTAATTTTTAATAAATTGTGTTAGTAATAATAAACTGTGTTAGGAAATTGTGTTAGACTTAGTAAATTAAGTTTTTATATAATACTTAAAAATAAATTATGATATCAATTTAAGGTTTAAAAATTAATTTTTAATAAATTGTTAGAAAAAATAAATTGTGTTAGACTTAGTAAATTAAGTTTAAAAAAAAAACGTAATTTATTTATTATATAAAAACTTAATTTATTTATTAAAAATTTATTAAAAATATCAATAAAAATTAGAATAATATTTTAAATGTCATTAAAAATTAGAATAATATTTTAAATGTCATTAAAAATTAGAATAATATTTAATAATGCTATCTCATGTCATTAAAAATTAGACTAATATTTGAAATGTCATTAAAAATTAGAATAATATTTTTAAATGTTATCGCATGTCATTAAAAATTAGAATAATCCAATCGTTTGCTCATTCATGCAATGATGTATCACATGTAATTTAATCCAATCGTTTGCTTATTCATGCAGGTGAAATAAATAAATATGGTACGTGGACAAGATCCAGCCTGATAATGCGGCACAACAATAGATGGTGATAGACTCCGAATAGAAGGCAAGCTTTGTGGGAAAAATGGGAGGTGTCACATGGTTGAAGGAGCATTTGAATCACGTTAAGGGAGAGATAAAAGGATGTCTCAGTTTAACCAGAGAGGTGAGAGAAGCTGTCAGATCCAGCATCCAAGCTGCTAAGGGAAAGAAAAAAGTGGAAGTCGAACGAGATAGAAAAATGTATGAGAGAATAAGGAGGGGAAATCCAGAGTTTCCTGCACCTGGACCTGGGGATGATGAGGATGAGGATGAGGTGATAGTGAGCGTCATGAAGGACACTGCTAAAAAAGCACGACACCAACGAGATCAGGAAGAAGTCGATTATCGATTTCTGTCCAGGTTGAGGAGCCCATCCATGCCTGCTGCTGGTGGTGGATCTAATCATAGGCCACATGTTATTGATGATGATGACATTCAAGAGGCTGCTGGGTTGCGTAGGTCAACATCTGTGAGGGAGATCAAGTCGTCTACTACAGGCCCCATGGATCTGACAGAAAGCTCCAAACAAACTAAATTGAGTGCAATCTCACTGAAAAAATGGGGAAGCTTGGAAAATCTATTGCAAAGTTTTTTTATATACAACCACATTCCGAGTCAGGTTGTGGAGTCGTCGTACTTCAAAAGTATAATTGATACAAGTGCAGAAGCTGGTTCAGGAGTTAAAAAGGCTGCTGCATACGAGGTATCTGGGCCCTTACTAAATGATGAGTACGAGGAGATAGGAGCTTATGTGGACAACTTCCACGAAGTATGAGATGAGAGAGGTTGCACAATTATATGCGATAGATGGACCGGTCCCACAAGGAAGACTTTGATCAACTTTTTGGTCTACAGTGATGCTGGGACAGTATTTCTAAGATCAGTTGATGGTTCTAAACACGTGAAGACGACTGATTACCTCTTCCAACTAATGGATAAGGTAGTTGAAGAGGTTGGAGAGAAGCGGGTTATGCAAGTGGTAACAGACAATACCGCCAATTATAAAGCCGCAGGAAGACAGTTAATGTTGAAGAAACCTCACTTGTACTGGACTCCGTATGCCGCTCATTGCATGGACCTCATTTTTGAGGATTTGGGAAAGAGAAGCAAGGCACAGACAACTATTCAGAAGGGAAGAACGATTACTTCTTACTTGTACAACAATGACAAGTTAGTGAATCTAATGAGAGACTTCACTAAGAATGAGTTGCTCCGGCCTGCGATTACACGGTTTGCGACACAATTTTTAGCCCTACAGAGCTTGGCTAGATATAGGCATGAGCTGAAAAGCATAGTCAACTCCAAAAAATGGATAAAATATGAGTTAGGTCTCTCACGATCAAAGAAACATGCTTGCAATGAAGTAGCTGACCTGATCTACAGCCCACAGTTTTGGGCAGATGTTGACCACCTGATTATCGTCATTACCCCGTTGGTGCAAGTGTTGAAGTTGGTAGATGGTGATGAGAAACCAACGATAGGATATGTTTACGAGTCAATGGACAAGACAAAATTGACTATTAAAACCAAATATCCTACAAAATATAAACGATATTGGGCGATTATCAACAAGAGGTGGGATGCACAATTCCACCAGTACTTGCATGCCGCAAGTATAACATGCTAAACTACTTATGTAGTGATTTTTATTTATTTATTATTTTTCATATTATTTACTATTTTCATATACTGATGAGATTGCTCATATTTGATGTATAACACACTACTTGAATCCGGCCTTCCAGTATACATGACGCTTCGAGTTGAGTGAGGTCGATGAAGTATACAACGGTTTGCTCAATGTGATCCAATGAATGCTCCCTGAGTTGGTGGACCAAGGTCAAGCTATAAGAGATGTGAGTAATCATACTTTATAACTAATAAGTCAAATGTCATATGATCTGTTTATTGATATGTGGGTTATTGTATTCCATCTTTGTAGATTGACATGTTCCGACGAGACATGGGTCATTTGGGACCCCGTTGGCGCAATCTCAAATCAAGCACCATAAACTCGTTGATTGGTGGATGCACTATGGAGGTGATGGTCCGATACTGAAGCGGGTTGCAATGCGGGTTTTATCGCAAACATGTTCCTCGTCCAACTGTGAGAGGAATTGGAGTACATTCTCTCTCATTCACACGAAGATAAGGAATAGACTAACTATGGAACATTGGAAAAGTTAGTCTACTGCCAATACAATATGCGATTAAGTCAGGACTATGTAAAGGACCAACCATGGTAAGCAATTATATGAAGTCTTAGTTCATACAATTTTTATTTGATGTAATTGACGAGGCATATACTAATTCATCTACCATGTTCTACTTAACAGATAGTGAATATTTTGATCTCATCGAGTTGGATTATATATTCACAGAGGATGACCTTTGAATCAGTGGATCGAAGAGAGAAAAGAGCCAGTGTTGGATACTGAGAGCACTGCATGGTTAGACAATGCTGAAAGAATAGCGGAGGAGCAGGCTTCCCAACCACCGAGGCGAAAAAGAAGATTGAATCGCCATTCAATGGTTGGATCTGATGACGAGACAACCCGGTAGTGATAATGACGATAACGGGAGTGATGGTGGAGGCGTTGAAACCCACGTTGGCACTAGTGGTGGAGGGGATGATGTTGATCCCTCTTATTCTTATGGAGGTATTGCCGCATGGGATGATGAGCCGATAACAATGTATGACACTCCTACATTTAAAGGTGGAGGGGTTGAAGGAAGAGGAGCGTCAGAATCTTACCAAACACCACCACAAGGTCCACAATATGATGTGGGTTATATGATTTCTGGCTTCGGGGGATTTAGTTTGCAAAACACCGAAGATTCAACAACCAATAACCCATACTATCGGCCTCAACCAACCTATCCCGAGCCATATGACTTCGTTGGTCAAATTTTTGGAGGACCGACTTTTACCTATTACACTGAGTTATATTCGTCGCTAATGCCTCAGTTTCAAGGGGGCACATATGATCATGGGTATCAATATGGCCAACATTATAAGAAAAACTCGGGCACCGATGATGATGATCACGAGGGCCAAGAACCACCACGAAATTCAATGTGACTTTAAAGTAAGTTTTTCATATACAATATACCTTTTAATTTTGATCATGAGTCATGTACAATGTAATTTCGGTTTTGCGTTGATAAAATTATGAAATATGCATCAAATAAGCCTAAAATAAAATTTAAAAAAGTTGAAATAAATAGAAAATCATTAAATTTAATTTTTCTGATTTTTTGAGTATTTTTCGGGATTTTTTTGAAAAAAAAGAAAAAAAATATATGTATTAAACCAATACATTCAATGTATCGCCGATACATTGAATGTATCGGACGATACCCGATACGTATCGTCCCGGAGGTTTGGACGACACGTATCGGTTTTCCGGTATTTTGATCCATGCTTTTAGGTTACCTTTAAGGGTAACTTTGTACCTTTCTATTTTAGGGTTAGAACTTTTAGATACTTGATATAAAAGGTTAAATGTAAGCCATTTTTGGCAATGGTTATTGATTAATGAAAGCGCATTGCATTTGGGCTTGTGAGGAGTTTTGAAGAGTGAGTCTTCTTCCCCATTTGGGGTTTGGTGTGAGGCCAAGGGTGAGATGCCCATTTATCTTTGATCTTCTTGATTTCTTGTCTTGTTTGTTTCCTATTTTCCCCTAATCTCTTGCATCCATTTCCCCCTTTCCATTGATTGTTCTAATTCCCAAACCCTAGATCTAGAATACCCTCAATGTTCATCCTCGTGGATCGAATCTGACCTTAACCCGTCGATCCACAACCGTTGTTGGGCTTGAGCGTGTTCGATTCGTGCCATTGATCACTTCCCTTCAAAGTCCTAGCGAGGAGCTACCAATTCCATTGCGAACTTCAAACGAACGCCCCTACCTAGACGAAGCTAGAGTTCTATCTCTAAAATCACCTCTTCCGCATCTCTTGACGAAACTCGCGCGTTGGATTAGACCCTACTTTGACCTAACCTGGTCATTTAAGCAGAATCCCGAGAAACCCCAAGCTGTTGCTTGAATTTGTAGTTAACTACTCAATTAATTAGTTTAATTTCAGCAAATTAGCATATCATGGGTATTCACGGATTTTAGGGTCGTTGTCCCCCGTCTGTTTTGGTATCAAAGCCTAGGTTCTAAGCTAGGGCATTTGTGTGTTCATTTGCACGCATGCGCTGTGTTTGATAAAATTCCTCATCCATTCGGTTCATAGTTGCTTGTCATTTTAGAACCCATATTAGTGAGTTGTGGTCACCATAGACACGAATGTACTTGTCGATGCTCTTAAGGGCATCCAAGCCTTGATGGTTACAATGAATGAGAGGTTGAATGCTATGGAAGTAACCCAAACGGCTATGACGGCCTCTAATGAGATGCTCCTCGAACGACTGAACCGGTTGGAAGGAGATGAAAGGCAACACAACCGATGCAATGGGCGTAACGATCCGTGTTTTGAGGGCAGCGGTAGGCCCGAGGGTCGGAATCGGAACCAAAGGGAAGTAGTTCATCGCGGAGATGACTACGAACCAGATGAGAAACTCTTAAAAAATATTCGAGTTGAGTTCCCGACCTTCGATGGAAGAATGGATCCTAAATTCTTCCGTGATTGGGTCTTCGACATGGATCACCACTTTGAGTGGTATGGCATGGACAATGAGCGATGCGTTAGACTTGCCAAAATGAAGCTCATTGGCCAAGCTCAACTCTTTTGGGCCAACATCGAGCGGATGCGAGCGAATGTGGGTCGTGCTCCCATTATCCGTTGGGAGGACATGAAGGAGCGGCTTACGGACAAGTATATTCCTTTATCATACTATGACCGCCTACTTGATCAATGACAAAATCTGCGGCAAGGTAGTATGCCCATAGCTGAGTACATTGACAAGTTTGAGGAGCTCATGATGAGGGTCAATGCATCGGAGGATCCTCAAGTCACTCTTTCTAGGTTCCACACCGGATTGCGAATGGATCTACAAAAAGAGTTGATCTCCCACCCCGTCGACACTCTTGAGGAGTGTTACGCCGTTGAGCAAGACCTTGAACGGTATTTGAAAACAACGGTAGTGAGACAATTTGAGTCGCATCCCGGTAGCCATAGAGATGGAGAAGGACGACCTAGTGCTGAAAATTCACCTCCCAAACCGACACAACCCACTCCTACAAATGTTCGGTTTGACAAAGGGATGGGCGTGGTAGGTTAGTCCTCAAGGGGTGGCACTCAAACCAAGTGCTACAAATGTCATCGGTTTGGCCACTTTGCCGCCCAATGCCCTACGAGAGACCCCCAAAGGACCCTCTTGGTTGAAGAAGTCAATGATGAAGAAAGGATCGAAGAGGAAGTGTATGAACCGGTCGTCACGCCTAGTGATGAGGAAGGTGACGATGGTAGTCATGCACTAAATTACATCCAAGATTGCTTGGTCGTGAGGTGTGCCCTTGCACAACCTCAACGTGATGAGAAGGATGATTGGCGTAGAGATAACATCTTCTACACTTACGCCAAGTGTGGTGAGAAGAGTTGTAAGGTCATCGTGGATAGCGGGAGTTGCACGAATGTCGTGTCGACACACACCATTACCCACTTAGGGCTTACACCCGAGCCCCATCGGAGACCGTACAAAGTCACATGGGTCGACTCTTCCTCTATTCCCGTGTCCTAAAGGTATCACGTATCGATACAGTTAGCCTCGTATTCGGACACCTTGCGGTGCGATGCGATGCCGATGGATGTAGCCACATCATTTTGGAGAGACCTTGGCTCTATAACATGGAGTGACCCTGCTTGAACGGTCTAATGTGTGCACATTCATGCATGAGGGCAAAAAGATAAAGCTAAACCCCTTGCTTCCCAAGACACCATCAGACAAGAAAGTTGAGAAGGGCAGCCAATCTACGACCGTCAATATCGTGAGCCCTTCGGAGTTTGAGAGAGCGACGTTAGGTGAGAGTGTGGTGTATGTTGTCATCACTGTTGAGCGTGCTCTCGAGTCTATGGGTGAGTACCCCGAGGAGGTTGAGCCGATTTTAAAAGAATTTGTGGATGTCTTCCCGGAAGACTTACCAAATGAGCTCCTTCCAATGCGTGACATCCAACACAATATATTTAGTTGCCGGATCTACCCTACTGAACCTACCCCACTATAGGTTGAATCCAATCGAACACGCCGAGTTAACTCAGTAAGTTAATGAGCTCCTCCAAAAGGGCTTCGTCAGAGAGAGCTTGCGCCCTTATGCCGTTCCCGCTCTACTCATACCCAAGAAAGATGACACTTAGCGAATGTGTGTGGATAGTAGGGCCATCAACAAAATAATGATCAAGTATCGGTTCCCTATACCAAGGCTCGATGATATGCTGGATATGATAGTTGATACCACTATCTTCTCCAAGATAGACCTTAAGAGTGGCTACCAACAAGTCCGAATTCGTCCCGGTGATGAGTGGAAAACCGCCTTTAAGACCAAAGATGGTATTTATGAGTAAATGGTCATGCCTTTTGGGCTTTCAAATGCCCCGAACACCTTTATTAGGCTCATGACCCAAGTGTTGCGACCATTTATGGGCAAATTCCTTGTGGTATATTTTGACATCTTGGTCTATAGTCGCGACAAGGAGCAACACTAGATCCACCTTCGGTTGGTTTGTGGAACCTTGAGGGGATAGAAGTTATATGTGAATTTCAAGAAGTGCACGTTCATGCAACGATCCGTTGTCTTCTTGGGATTCATTGTCTCAGCCGATGGGATGGTCGCGGACCCTGAAAAGGTAAAGACTATTGTAGAATGGCCCGAGCCTAAGAACATTCACGATGTCCGCAGCTTCCACCGACACACATTATATCCTAGCTCATCCAAACTTCAACACTATTATTACAATAGTCCCACATGGACAGAGAAAATCGACCTTTATATATAGATAATTACATGTCATTACGTATTGTGATACATAGAAAACAAAACCGGAGACCTGGTTTAACCCACAATATTGTAGCATGTTCGGATCTTCAATATAATATATATAATAGGACTCTTTTATAATATTGTATATAATCCCACATATATAATATAAGTCTTACCTAGGTATAATATGTGATTTACTATATGTCATGACACGTTTTGGGTGGGGACTTAAGCCCATGCTAGAAACAAAAATGGGGGATCCAAGAAACTGCATAATAATATGAGTGTCTTCATAGAAATATGTCAATATAGGCTACATACATATACCAGCTATACATTATCATGTGAATACCTGTATAGCTAATCTACATCTGATAATTAATATAAAGAGGCTCATTTTATATATTATTTTAATATAATCTATATAATACAATAGTTACATTATTATAATCAAATATAATATGATGTAATCATTATATAATATAATATATTATTATAATTCAATCCAAAGGAAACAGATATATATATATATATATATAATATTTATATATTATATTATATATAATATAGTATATAAAATTTATACTCCAATCCAAAGAAATAGAGACATATACATAATATATAAAAAGAAAAAACGTCACATAAAATCTGGTGAAGCTACAACAAGTATAATATATTATTATACTCTAACCCACAGAAACAGAGATATTTATAATATATAAAAAGCGTTACATCAATTGTGGTGAAGTTACAACAATAAAGAAGACACATCGGGCTTATAGTACACGATGACTGTATATCGTTGAACAGAGCGAGCGGCGCTATATATTAATATTATTTGGGTGTCCAGTTTTACCTGTGATTAAAATAATAAGAGTAAAAACAAAACTAAACATGTAGAGCACATATTAAACAGAGACGATTGAAATTTCTAAGTATGTTAGATTCCGAGAATAAACCAAAATACAATTAAAAAATAATTAAAATTAGGATTAATTAAAATTTCAATCCTAAAAGCAATTTTATATGAAAACAAATCTAGGGTTTATTTTATTAGTCCGTCGATACGCGATTGAACGTATCCTACGCGACGGGATCTAAGAAGTATGAGGCGGATGCCCACCTCTTGAAGCGTGATCAGCAGATCAACGACGATTAGCGTGATAAAGATCGGCGTCCACGCGATGGTCCATCCACGATTTCACCTTCTTCCTCCTCGATCTTGACGGAGGAAAAATAAATCACGGCGGTTCTTGTGAAAGAACACTTAGGAAAAAGATTAAGATGTTTTCTTTTAGATGTGTTTTTGCACCAAACACGGTGTTAGTGCTCTACACCGGAACTTAACCTAATTAAGAGAACTCTATTTAAGATTAAGGTACACACAACTCTTTTCACTTTTCTTCTTTTAAGAAAACCCTACTAGTCGTCTCTTTATTTTCTTACTCTTAAAAACCCTAGCCATTACAACTCCTCCACCCACCCTTCTCTAAAACAAAATATCTTAATCTTTTCCCTAAAATTATTGGTGCTCTTTCACAAGAACCGCCGTGGTTTATTTTTCCGTCGTCAAGATTGATGAGGAAGAAGAACGCGAAATCGTGGACCGGCCATCGCGTGGAAGCCGATCTCTAACGCCGTCGATCTGTCGATCATGCTTCAAGAGGTGGGTACCCGTCAATCCGTCTCATTTTTCTCAGATCCTGTCGCGTAGGATACGTTTGATCGCATATCGACGGGCTAATAAAAAAACCCTAGATTTGTCTTCATATAAAATTGTTTTAGGATTGAAATTTTAATCCTAATTTTAATATTATTTTAATTATTTTTCAATTGTATTTTGGTTTATTCTCGGAATCTAACCTGCTTAGAAATCTCAATTGTCTCTGTTTAATATGTGCTCTACACGTTTAGTTTTTTTTATTCTTATTATTTTAATCACAGGTAAAGCTGGACACCCAAATAATATTAATATATAGTGCCGCCGCTCAGTTCAACGATACACAGTCATCGTGCACTATAAGCCCGATGTGTCTTCTTCATTGTTGTAACTTCACCACAATTGATGTGACGCTTTTTATATATTATAAGCATCTCTATTTTTGTTGGTTGGAGTATAATAATATATTGTAATTGTTGTAGCTTCACCAGATTTTATGTGACATTTTTACTTTTTATATATTATATACGTCTCTGTTTCTTTGGATTGGAGTATAATAATACCATATAGTTGCTATAACTTTTTATATACTATATTATATATATATATATATATATATATATCCTTTGGATTGAATTATAATAATATATTATATTATATAATGATTACATCATATTATATTTGATTATAATAGTGTAACTATTATCTTTACATGGTATATAATCAAAGCACCTGAGTTCCGAGCCCTTTTAAATTATATTATATAAATAATAGTATCCTATATTATATAGTTTAAGTGGTATATTAATATACGTTTGGTACTCAAGTACCTCTCTATCTTAATAATGTAAACTGCCTTACAACATAATCGTATAGTATTATTATTCCGGGTAAGTTCTATTCAAGCAATTGGTTTAAACTCTCTGTCTCTATTCGTTTGTATTCTTATTGTTTCGATGGACCAATGCTTCCGTCCAATCAATCAACCCGCACCTCAACCATAGCCAACCTTAAAGGCTTATACTATATAAGTATATAATATTATATTATAGTAAAAACTTATATTACATAATACTATATTATAGTAAAAACTTATATTATATAATATAATATTAAAGTAAAGGTTTATATTATATAATATTATATTAAGATAAAGGCTTATATCATATAATATTATATTAAGGCAAATACTTATAGTATATAATATTATATTAAAGTGAAGACATGACCTTATCCTCTGTACCGAATCCATTAGTTGCTTTTACTTCGATCGATCGACGTTAAGGTCCGATCGATCTACGCGGCCATTTCGATAACATGAAGTGTTAGAAATTCGATGCCTCGTGAAAATCGAACTATAACCTTCACGTTATCGAAATTGCACTTATAACTACCCTATTCTATATTGTATTGAGATGAGGTGTAAATAATATATATGTATAAACATAATAAAATCCGATGTAAATTTTCCTGTATGCGTGATATTTTTGTGTGTACATCTTGATCACACTATAAGTTATGAGTAAGTTAGGGCATATTTACGAGAGTGCATGAGATCATGCCTACGCTTGGGCGTAGTGATTCGCCGAGATGATATTGAGGCGTGGAATACATCGTATTCACATGCCTTACAACTCATGGAGGTATGAGACCCATGACGAGTAGGGTGAGTGTGAATTCAGTGTAGCCTCATATACGGTGGCACATACGGTGACCCTATCACCCCGAGTTCTAATATGAGAGCATAAGATATGAGATATGATATAAGATCCGACCCTTAGGCCTTAGCTGTGGTGATGTTTCTTTTACGGTCACATGAAACTCGAAATATTGGTGTCCATGTACGGATGCAACCCTCTATGGTAGTATGGGCTGCCACACGAATTAAGTTGTAGGAATATGATAAGATATGAGTATGAGATAAGATAAGTTATGAGTACGACAATAAGACACCGCTGTATAGACTAGCAAAAGATTAAGAACTTATGTCTCTGTACGTGTCATTCCTTTCATAGCCACCATAAGGGCAACGTCTTTCAACCAAGACGGGTCTCTGGGAGACATTATGAGTATGAGTATGTTTATGAGTTACGTTTGGCCATTGTCTCCCAATTAGGCTGAATGGAGGAGTATGAGTATGACACGAGGGCGTTATGATATGGTGGTATGATACTATGGTGACCTTCACATAGTAACTCGAGCAGCGACTCTAGCACAGGTCGTTTAGGATTTTATGAGTATGTTAGTTACGCTCAAGTGATATACAGATGTATGCGCGAGATTGATAAGATAATATGAGTGTCTAGATCATGGTCTTGCATTTATGCTATGATATAAGTTTTACATTATGCACATATTTTGGTTATATTCTATTCAGTTGTTTTGAGATATTATGTTTATCACTCACTTGATGCACCCTCAATGCACCTGAGTAGTATGGGGTGGATTCGTGGCGTATCCACTGAGTTTACGTGACTGAGTAAACTCATCCTACGACAATCTAACAGCTGCAAGTGATTACGCTGGTGGAGTAGACGTCGGCTATCCAGATCTTGCCGACGCCGATTTCATTGCTCCCACAGACGTTGACTACCAAGAGTCTTGGGAGGGCGACGCCACAGAGTACCAAGAGGACTACGGTGCTGATTTTGATCCGGGCACCGATTATTAACATTTATAGACTCGGTACTGAGTTATTTAATATTATCATTATTGACTTTACGCTTTCTTTTATCAGATTTGTTTTCGACTTTCATTATTGTTTTATTGGTGGATTATTTGGATTCATTACTTTTATTCTATTATTTATGACTACTGTACATTTCACTTTTAAGTATTGGTTTTCACGGATTTCGTGGAACCAGACTTGTGCGATAACTCTGATTAAGTGTATGTCTGCTTAGCATATCCGGGATATGTGCGGGTCATAACTCGAAATTCTAGGTCCTCGAGCTGGGGTAGAATTTCAGGTCTTGACAATTATGGCTCCCATCACCGACTGCATGAGAAAATGGGAGTTTCAATGGACCAAAGCCGAGACAAGAGTCTTTGCCGAGGTAAAAGAGAAAGTGATGAGTGCACTCGCCATGTGTCTACCGGACTTCTCTAAAGTCTTTGAGGCCGCATGCGATGCGTCGGGTGTAGGAATAGGAGTGCTTAACCAAGGTCACCCTGTGGCCTACTTTAGCGAGAAACTCAACTTGGTGAAGAAAAAATACTCCACCTACGACAAGGAGTTCTATACGGTCGTCCGATCTCTTTGGTATTGGAAACATTACCTTGGACCACAAGAATTTGTGTTGTTTTTCGACCATGAAGCCTTATGCTTCCTTGCTTCCCAAAAGAAGTTGAACCCGAGGCATGCGACTTGGGTTGAGTACCTCTAAGGGTTTACATTTGTGTTGAAGCACAAGGCTGGTGTAGAGAACAAAGCGGCCGATGCGCTTAGTCGCCGAGTAGCGACTTTGCAAGCCATGAGCACCGAGGTCATGGGATTTGAGCAATTGGTCCAAGAATACCCCGAGTGCCCAGATTTTGGGGCGGAGTATGTTGCTGTTCGAGACAATTCATCCAACACTAACTCAAAATATACTTTGCAAGACGGGTATTTGTTCATGGGCAATCGCCTATGCATCCCTCCCACTTCATTGCGTGACTTCCTCATTTGGGAGTTGCATGCCGGAGGGATTGCCGGGCATTTCGAGCGCAACAAGACTATTGCGCTCGTCAAAGATAGATTCTTTTGGCCTGGTCTCATGTGAGATGTCGCCCGGATCGATAAAACATCAGCTTGTACACTCCTTTGCAGGTACCGCATACGCCTTGGCAAGACGTTTCGATGGACTTCGTGCTTGGGCTTCCCAAGACTTTGAGAGAGCACGACTCCATTTTTGTTGTCGTGGACCGTTTTTCCAAGATGGCCCACTTCATACTGTGCAACAAGACCTCCAACGCGACCCATGTCGCAAAGTTGTTTTTCCGAGAGGTAGTCCGCCTCCACGGGTTACCTAAGACCATTGTGTCGGATAGGGATGCCAAGTTCACCAGTTACTTTTGGAAAACCCTATGGCACATGATGGATACTATGCTCCAACTTTCATTGGCATATCACCCTCAAACTGATGGTCAAACGGAGGCTACCAATATGAGTTTAGGCAATCTCCTTCATTGTCTTGTCAGTGATCACATTAGGACCTGGAACTCCATTCTACCCTTAGCTAAGTTTGCATATAATAATTCCGTAAATTGGTCCACAGGTAAGAGCCCATTTGAAGTGGTGCATAGTCACAAACCGACACCACTAGATTTGATTCCTATGACCGCAACACACCGCACATCCGAGTCCGCAGTTACTTTTGCACAACATATTCATAACTTGCACGCCGAAATTAGATGTAATTCGAGCAATGATAATTACAAGTTATCGGCAGATTCCCACAAGTGTTTCAAGGAATTCCAAATTGGTGAGCATGTGATGGTTCGAGTTAGGCCTGAACGATTCCCATTAGGGATCGCGAAGAAGCTCCAAGCCCGTGGCGCTGGACCTTTCAGGGTTGTGGCAAGGAGTAGTCCGAATGCATATGTCCTCGAGCTTCCTCAAGATATGGGGGTTAGTTCAACATTCAACGTGGAGGACCTAGTTCCTTATCTAGGCTCAACCCCACCCCCTTGCAATCCTTTCCGAATGTCTTCTAATCCCGAACCGACCCAAGCCTCACAGCCAATACTACCTCCTCTTCCAAGTGAGCCAAAGCCAAAGCCAGACATAATCGAGAAGATCTTAGATGACCATGTGGTCTCCACCCATGACGGAGGATTTCAGAGATACTTAGTGAAGCGGGTGCATAAGCTAAAGTCGGAGAATACATGGATAAACGAAGACGATGTCCGCCACGTTGACCCCAACATGCTCGATCAGTATCACGACCGCCCTTCATCAGTGATGAAGCCCTTTCGGTCTGGGGGAATTGACGAGGACACCACCAACAAGGGCCTAGGTTTCAGGTCATACCAGGTGTACCGGCGGAAGAAAAAGCGACGAAGGAACCAAGTAGGCACAAGAGACGCCTTAAGGATCAACCAATGAGCCCTGCCAAAGTCGCTCGAGCGAGCACCATTCTTGCTCAAGCGAGCTTGCTTCAGAAAAGTCACTCGAGCTAGAATGCTTCAAGTTTCACACCCAAAACTTTCGGGTTGAACTCGCTCGAGCGAAATAGCTTGCTTCAGAAAAGTCGCTTGAGCTAGAATGCTTCAAGTTTCACACCCAAAACTTTCGGGTTGAACTCGCTCCAGTGAAATCCAAAAGTCGCTCGAGCGCTTGGTTGTCGCTCGAGCGAGCATAGTGACGCACTTGCCCGCTTTGGGCCTGTTTATTCTTTTGTTTTTCAGAACTTTTAGGTTACCTTTAAGGGTAACTTTGTACTTTTTTATTTTAGGGTTAGAACTTTTAGACACTTGATATAAAAGGTTAAATGTAAGCCATTTTTGGCAATGGTTATTGATTAATGAAAGTGCATTACATTTGGGCTTGTGAGGAGCTTTGAAGAGTGAGTCTTCTTCCCCATTTGGGGTTTTTGGTGTGAGGCCAAGGGTGAGATGCTCATTTATCTTTGATCTTCTTGATTTCTTGTCTCGTTTGCTTCCTATTTTCCCCTAATCTCTTGCATTCATTTTCCCCTTTCCATTGATTGTTCTAATTCCCACACGCTAGGTCTAGAATACACTCAATGTTCATCCTCGTGGATCGAATTCGACCCTAACCCTTCGATCCACGACCGTTGTTGGGCTTGAGCATGTTCATTTGTGCCATTGATTTGTGTCATTGATCGCTTCCCTTCAAAGTCCTAGCGATGAGCTGCCGATTCCATCGTGAACTTTGAACGAACGCTCCGACCTAGACAAAGCTAGAGTTTTATCTCTAGGATTGTCTCTTCTGCATCTCTTGACGGACTTCGCGCATTGGATTGGACCCTACTTGGACCTAGCATGGTCATTTAAGCGGAATCCCGAGAAACCCTAAGGTATCGCTTTAATTTGTAGTTAATTACTCAATTAATTAGTTTAATATCAGCAAATTAGCATATCATGGGCATTCACGGATTTTAGGGTCGTTGTCCCGCGTCAATTATTTTTTCTAATGTTAAACCCTATCTTTCTAGCATAGGCGTTACATAATTCATAGGCATCTTCTTCAAATTGACAATGCAATCCTAAGTATGGTCTCCATTGAGTACCATCTTCAACTACAATCTAATTTTCTTCCACATAATTGTATTGGTATTACATTCAATATTTCATGTGCAACGCTCCGTTCAATACCCACTATGTTCCCCTTCCTATGATTTGAGTCTATATCTAGATTTGTTGAATCCATTCAATTCCTTAAATAACAAAAATAATCGAATTTTACATTTGATGATATAAAACAATAAAAATGAGTTTATGAACGCAATAAGCGCTTTTATAGTAATAATTATAGCGACAAAGATGTTACCGGGGCATACAATGATTGATAGCATAGAATTATATCAATCATTGCCAATAGTGGGCTAGAGTACTTTCTCATGGGATACCAATATAGTATGTTATGATCCAAACTAAACCAGAATTAAAGAGAAATTTCAACCCTATGCAGCATCAACATAGGTTTATATGAATAATGCCAGTCATTGCAAAAGACTCGACAACTTTCCAATACTTACTCGATTGAAACGCAAGGTAGCTATTGGGACAATTCAAAAATCATATGATAGGATACACGTGTTTGAGCACAACATTGAATTCTTAACTAATATGGACATCTAAAAAAATAAGGCATAAATTTATAAAGATATTCAAGCATTTAGTCTATCATTCTGAGTGTGGATCATATTGCTAGGATCTTATGTTACACTATACTCAACATAGCTGCCAAACTTGTATGTTAAACTACGGGCTGCCACAATCACAAACAGTAAACAATTGCAGCAACTGCCACTGTGATTAACAAGCTTTATCGATTAACGTTTTTAGTCTAAATAAAAAACTGTCTACTCATTTTGGTGTTTGATTATTAATTTTAATGTTTTTTAACCTTTTAAAAGATTAAACCTATTGTTAGTTAGTATTAAAGAAAAGATGAAGCCATTTTGGGATGCCAAAATAAAGAAACAGGATCATCATAAGGCAAGAAGGTTTTTAATTTAGGAACAACAAAGATCCTATAAATAGCTTCAAGGAATCCACCAACCGAAATTCAATATAAATTCACTTGTCTGCAAATATCTTCCCATCTAAAAATTACATATCGACTCTTTAATCATCAGATCAGACAATATGAATGAAAGTTATAAAAATTTGTTTCCCTTTAACGGTAAATCACTCTGCTCCAGGGTTCTTCTCTTTCTTCACAGAGTTCAACAGAAAAACAAGGGTAAGAAACAACAGATTGGGAGATTATTTTGAAGCAATGCAATTGTCCCTTCATTGACTCAAGTGAACTACAAGAGAAACAAGGTAAATGCAAAGAGTTATTGGCGGGAACGTCACACAAAACAAAGCAGATAAAAGGACAAGGAGAACGAAGAAAAAGAAGCAACGTCGTCAACAGAGGATGGACATCCGTGACCCATTTGATGGACGTCCGTGACCCATTTGACGGACATCCGTGGAAAGAGTCACTCACTGGTTTAGTGCACAGCATAGGCGACGGACGTCCGTGAACATGAATGGATATCTGTGAGATACGTCCGAGATTTGACGGAATAACGGATTTTGTGGCGGAAACTTGCCATTTTGAGTTTTATTTATTTTAGGACTTCTATTTCGAGTTTTATGTTTGTTTAGGGTTTTCTTAGCCTATATAAAGGCTTGTAAAGACATTATTAAAAAAATGAATTGAATGAATGAAAAGAGACTTTGCTTTTGTGCAAATCCTACAAGACTTGCGAAAAGTTTTCAACCGAGGGAGTGAATCCTTCAAACTTGAGGAGTGGATCTTCATTTCTCGTACGACTTGGTGCGAAGCCGACGTACAACCATGGTGTGAAGCCTTGGAACTCTATCCTTTTATTTATGTCTTTTCTAGAATTATTGTCAGGTAATATCTTCATTTATTTCCGTTGATAAAATCACAAAAAAATCACAAAACCCTATGTCTTGATAACTTTTGATTTTCCCTCTTTTATGGACTATTTCTTCAAGTATTTTTCTATTTAAAATCTCCAAAGAGTCAAAAGACGATATTGTAATTATCGCTTGGTGTCCTAAACTAGAATGAAACTCAAGTTCCCTCATTGGAGCCATTTTTCTAGATTGGGAATCTTCATGCATGCAAATGCTAAAATGAATTAATCTAATTGTTTTATTAAATTCATTGAATTTTATGCATTGGGTGATTTCGAATATTTCCGCAATTCAAGTCGATCTAAAGTTAATCCCAAATTCGCATATTAGGGTTTTAGCGTCTCGTCCCGCATCAGCTTTTGGTATCAAAGCACAGTGTTTAGTTTAGGATTAGCCATATAGGATTACCCATATTAACTTTTAGGTTTTCATTGCATATAAGTGTTAGGTTTTCTAAGTGTCACCATGAATCCGGACCAATTAGCTGCTTTCATGGAAAATTTCAATATCCAAATGGTTGCCATAAAAGGTCAATTGCAAGACTAGCAAGCCCAACAAGCGAAATTATTGGCCCAATTCCAAGAGTTGTCTAGAGTGACTCATGGTGAATATCATAGGGTTAATCTTGAAGAGAGGAGGGATTCTCCTAGGCATGAAAATCGTCCCAACCCGGATGAGAGAGTTACAAAGTCAATCAAGGTTGACGCTCCCACTTTCGAAAGAAAGATGGACCCAAAAATCTTTATAGATTGGGTAGCAGCCATGGATCATTATTTCGATTGGTATGAAATGACGAACGAGCAAAAAGTGCGGTCTGCAAAAATGAAACTGGTAGGACAAGCCAAACTTTATTGGACAAGTGTGGAATGACGCCGAGAAGCTCTCGAGCGGGAACCCGTCGCCACATGGGCGGACATGAAAGAAAAGCTTCATGATAAATATATCCCTATGTCTTACAACCAACGACTCATGGATTAAAACAGGGAAACATGTCGGTTGATGATTATATCAACAAGTTTGAAGAGTATGTATATCAACCTAACGCTTATGAGAGTCCACACGTCACCTTATCTAGGTTTCGCATTGGTCTACGTCTTGAGTTACGAAAAGAACTTATCCCTCATCCTATTGAGAGTTTAGGAGAATGCTATGCTAGGGTGCAAGAGTTGGAGAGGAATCTCAACACCCAACTGATGGGCGATTTAATTCATCCAAACCCGATTTTCGATCTAGCCCTACTGAAAAGGTGCACAATGCCCATGATCAATCCTAAAAACCCGTAAGTGCTCAGATTGACAAGGGAAAAGCAACACTGATCGATAATTCTAGGCACACACCCTAACAATGTTATAAGTGTCAAGGCTTTGGTCACTTTGCGTCTCAGTGCTCTAGTAGATTCTAAACTTTGATTATCCGATAGGATATCGAGAAAGAGAACAATGAGTAGGGCGAAGAAGTTTATGAACCAGCTGAAATGCTCAATGACGAGGAGAATGAAACTCTCGTGAAACCCGTAGGTTGTCTTAGGAAGGTTCCTATTACCACGGGTAGTGTTGGTAGTATGCCCGTACCAAGTGAGTCCTTAGAGTTGGTAGGAGCATATCATCATTCTAACTTGTATGAGATTAACAGTCAGAATTTATTGAACATTGGAAATATGCATAATGGTACTGACACATTGAATATGTTTAATGAATTTGATAATAACAGTTTTATATTAATTCCTTATAGTCCAAAGCATGTGGAATCATTTTCAATCTCGAAAAGGGGTAATGATGGAGGTCTAGATCTTCCTCTAGACAAGGACGATCATCCAATAGTTGCAGTATCGGATCTTATGCCTATTCTAGGTCCAGCAACCACACCTGGTGATCCCTTCCTTATTGAGCAACCAATCGAGCCACACCCACTTACCCAATTCATATCCCGTACCTTACCCGTGCAATATGAGAAAAGGACGAATGAGGAGGCTATAGAAATTCCAAGCTTCAGTGCCAATGTAGGAAAACATCATGAGTATCTCACAGCATGGAAAGGTAAGCCAAGAGTTGAGTATCCAAAGTATGGCATCCGTGGGTTTCGCAGCTCATTGAAGGATGAGTTTTTTCCACCCTGGGAGTATTGACGAGGACGTCACACAAAACAAAGCAGATGAAAGGACAAGGAGAAAGAAGAAAAAGAAGCAATGTCGTCAGTAAAGGACGAACGTCCGTGAACCATTGACGGACGTTCGTGACCCATTTGACGAACATGTGTGGAAGGAGCCACTCACTGGTTTAGTGCGCAGTGTAGGCGACGGACATTCGTGAGATATGTCCAAGATTTGATGGAATAACGGATTTTATGGCAAAAACTTGCCATTTTGAGTTTTATTTATTTTAAGACTCTGCTATTTCTAGTTTTATGTTTGTTTAGGGTTTTCTTAGCCTATATAAAGGCTTGTAAAGACATTATTAAAAAAATGAATTGATAGAATGACAAGAGAGCTTGCTTTTGTGCAAACCCTAGAAGACTTGCGAAGAGTTTTCAACTGAGGGAGTGAATTCTTCAAACTTGAGGAGTGGATCTTCATTTCTCGTATGACTTGGTGCGAAGCCGATGTACTGCCTTGGTGTGAAGCCTCGGAACTCTATCATTTTATTTCTCTCTTTTCTAGAATTATTATCAGGTAATATCTTCCTTTATTTTTGTTGATAAAATCACAAAAAAATCCCAAAATCCTATTTCTTGATAGCTTTTGATTTTCCCTCTTTTATGGATTATTTCTTCAAAGTCTTTTTTTATTTTAAATTCGCTGAGTCAAGAGATGATATTGTAATTATCGCTTGGTGTCCTAAACTAGAACGAAACTCGAGTTCCCTCATCAGAGCCGTTTTTCTAGATCGGGAATCTTCAAGCATGTGAACGCTAAAATGAATTAATCTAATTGTTTTATTGAATTCATTGAATTAATTTTATGCGTTGGGTAATTTCGAATATTTCCGTAATTCAATTCAATATAAAGTTAATCCCAAATTCGCATATTAGGGTTTTAGTGTCTCGTCCCGCGTCAATTACACTCAAAAATAGTAAACCAAAAGTTCTACCTACTAATAATATGAAAGACGAACCAGCAAGCACATTGTTAATCACTTAACCACAGTCCAGTCCAGTCCAGGCCTACAGAAGTGTTTGTTAAGTTTATACATTGTTGTCAAATAGCATTTGCCATCAAATGCGAATTGACTGGTAGATCGCATTTGCAATTCACATAATTGCATATGTGACCACTTAATGTTTTTCAAAAAAAAAAAAAAATCATAAAAAATCTGAAAAATATAGGACTTAGAAGTTAGAAACATACACTATGGCCTCCATAACGCAAAAAAAATCATTCAATAAAGGTAATAAAATTTCCTTTTAATAAAAAAAATATACATTAACTATATGGTGGCATATGCAATTTAACCTTTTTAGATGGCATATGCGGCCACATTTGACAACACTGAGTTCATATGAAAAAATTAAATTGAAAGACAGAAGAGGAAGCATAATAATGATCAAGTCTTGTTTATAAGCATAAAAAAAAATTGAAATCCTAAGAGAATAGAGAGACAAAGATTGAGTGGAACAATTAATGAAGCTCAGAGACCTTGATCTCACCGCATCAAAGAATCTAAATATGTTTTCAGTGCATATAATACCAAAATTTTTTCATTCTTTTTTTTTTGATTGGTGAAACTTTTTCAGCTTAAAGATCTATTATGGAAGGTGGAAGGTGGCAGGAGGGATAGATGGAAGGGGGAATTAGAAAAGAGGATTTGGTATGTTAAAAAAATAGGCTAATCTTAGTCTCTACTTCAGCAACTTGGACACCTTGTTAAACTATGAGGGATCTGGACATTGTTTAAAATCTTATAGATAAACAATCGGTTTATGTAGGAAAAAATAAACAAAATGCAATTGAACCAGAGAAGATGATTGTATTCCCTTGAATAAGATTGGCCGGAGAAGATGCATTCGTAAATGAGGTCTCTTTCTTATTTTTCTATGAGTAGAAAGATTGCAAAGTTTGGCGCTCAACGAAATCTGACTATGCATAAGTTTAACCCCGGTTAAACCTTCGGGACACATGGCGTTCTTAGACTGGACCCTAGTAGCAGGAACCTTCTACTTAGCACGCCGCACCCGCTTTGGAATCTTGCTCCCACTTCCGCTTCCAACCATAAAACTATTCAATTTTAAGCTTTTAATGATGCTCCCGCTTCCAACCTACTACATGCATCCTGCCTCTTCATGCAACTAAGGACTCGACATATGAGATGTTGAGCATTGCATTGCGATAATCCCTTTTGTCAATACATACATATACACAAACATACATACAAATACATATATATAGAGGACCGGAGATGTGCATTCAAACGCATGGAGGATCCATGCATTCGAACCAAGCGGGCTCCACATGGCACCCATCCAAGGATCAGGTGCCATGTCAACTTGCCCAAAGATTATCAGGTCCATTTATAAAAAAAAAACATAACAGGTGTATATCCACCGTCCAAAATGTGGTCAAAGGTGCAAAATTTCAATGCACCAGGTAGGGGCAGGCGGTAGGCAACTTTGACCAAGTATTTGAAGGGGTAAAAAGTCTCCAATACTTGTTTTTATTTTAAGAACGCATGCCATGTGGCATGTCATCTCAAAACAGGTCTTTTTGGGGGATCACGTGAACTTGGGTTCCATGCGTTCAAACCAATCATCCTCTTTTCCATATTTATATATGTATCAACGCCGAGCAGTTTCCAAAGGAAGTTGGAACTCTTTTAGCTTGAAATTACAAAAACAACTCCAACATGAACATACGATGTAAGGGAAAATAAGAAGCTAGTATGCAAACTTGAAGGGGGGAAAAAGAAACATCAAAGGTCATCAAAGACGACATCATTTTTTTAAACAGTAAATCAGGGGAAATTGTGTTAAAAATGGTAAAAATAATACTATAGAGAGAAGAGCGAATCTAGATTGACATTCAACATAGCAGAGTTCTCTAAAAGAGAAACTGACAAATATGTTAAGTTTTAGTAAACTATCTTCAAGTGAAACTTTGGGGAACGGAGATAAGTCAGCAGGGGGTCATAAGAAAGCAAATTACTAGGATGATAAAAAACGAAAAATCACAAAAAAATTGTGTTCTTGTCACGTAAGATAAACATAAATGTGAGAAAGGATCACATAACATCAACAGAGAAAAGATTATGGACCAATTATTTACCTGTCATTGCTAGAAGATATGTCAAATGATGTGATCTTTCTCCTATAGTTGTGCACATTCGCTGCATCCATCTTGCAGAAGTTCCTGAAGTCATGTTCCCCGACAAATTGCTTGCCAGCTATCTCCATTGCCTGGTGAATTAATAAATACAAACATAGATTACATAAATAAAAAAAAGGAAGCGTAAAAAAGGCTGCAACAATATTATGAAGTGTATGCAATCAAGTTGTTCTTACCGATATATCTAAACTTCTCCTCCAGAAAAGGTACTTATATTCCCTGCTTAAGCAGCTAAACCTGCAGCTTCAACAAGAAAAGTCACCCATTTTATCTGAATTTTATTCTGTCGAAAATATAATTAACATAATGCATTCGTCAGCCAAAATAAAAGAAAAAAAAAATTGGGCGCATCCAACCAATAGAGTGTTAAATGCTATATTAACTTTAATCATTCGCATATGGTATTCAGCTATCAATAAACAATCAAGAACTGAATGCACGGCCCAATCTACTAATCCAAATAATCTAAATATATGGGATGTTATTTGAAGCTTTGAGTTTGAAAAGATCAAGATAGAGAAATGAAATATAGGAGTGTTATTTTAGTTCAGAAAGTTTCATACCCATCAATTTCAAGAAGCATAAACAGATATTGCGTCTTCGGAATGGATTACTAGAAAAGTATGGAACTCATTTAGACCCTCCTTTTTTGTTATTTTAATGTTCAACTAGCTTTGCTTCAAATTCTCGAAGTTATCCATTGTTAGCCATTATCAACATTATAAGAATTGATGGTCAACATAAGTTAAAAAAATACCCAACTTAAGATCATATTTAGCACTAATCAGTTGTTACTTCTGCACATTCGCTCACTGAATTCAAATTTATGTAGGTGAGATTGTAGACATAGATAGAATGTATAAAAATAACTGTGCAAATTTTTTAAGTCCACATCCCTTTTATTCAATAAAACCCTTATTCTAGATAATAGCCCGCAATATAAATACATTTAAAAAAAATTGTGCTGACATCGCATGCACACTAACACAGTTTGAATTCAAGAGCGTGAGTAACTTACTGTTGCGAAAACTTGACGTTGACCAGTGGCATTGGAGCGCCGGGGATTGGAGCGCCTGGAGGGAGTTCTGACGAAGAAAAAGAAAAAGAATCGCTGAATGTCTAGAGATTAGGGTGTTTTGGATTAGTGGTTTCGACCGAGATGTCTAGCAGTGGCATCGGAGCGCCGAGATGAGATTAAAAGAAGTAACGATCAGATCAAACATTATTGGGGAAACAAATTGTGGTCAACAGTATTAGGGGATCTGGATTTTGTCGGTTACGATCTGGCCGTGAAGGCATATGATTTTTTGGGGTCTCATTTTTGGTTGGATATTTTCTTGATGCCCCATTTCCGGTTTGTACCATTGAAATGGGGGCTTGGGATTGTGTATACCAAGTTCTGTAATGTCAGGATTTGTGTGAATCCTAACATGTGTCATGGAGGTGCGGAATAGAGAGGTTGTGGGGTGGTACATATGGTGGTTCTTTTATGGTTCGGATAGTTGGCCCAACAGTGGCGTCTGTGGCCACTTTGTTCTTTCCACAGTGGTGCTGATCATATTCTGGGTTGTGGGATGGTTGGGGTTCAAGCCCTTGCATTAGTTTGGATAGTTTTCGTGCTCCGGTGATTGCAATTGGCCATTTGTGGTCATAGCTATGGGTGCTGACACCACGCGCAACGGGATGTTGATCAGTTGTTGGGTAGAAGCACCTATCAGAAAGGGTGGTTGCTCGTCTGGTCTTTGGCAGCTTTGGTCGTGGTTCATGAAGTTCCAACGGAATGGCGGTCCTTTCAAGTGGGCCCTTTTATTTTGAATTTGGTAAGCTTGGGGGTCGGTATTTTGTTTGGGTGCAGTATGGGAAGGGTGGCCTACAGAGATCCCTCAGTGGTCCGTCCCACGGAGGTTCATGCCTGGTCTTCATTGGTGGCAGAAGAAGACAAGGTGTCAGGGGATCGATTCCAGTTGACTTGGCGAAAGAAACTGCTATTTGGTAACCTCGTCTCTGATGGGTTTTGCGGTGTCAGTGCTGGGCAGATGGTGATGGATGGCTGGAGTTATGGCGTGAAGGTGAAACTAAACTTCAGTGGTTCGTTGAATGGGCACATGCAGAGAGGGTGGTTGGCTTCCATTGGCACGTGTTCAAGATGAGCTGCTTGATAGGGAAGCTTTTGAATTCAAATCCCAAAATGGGTGTCATGTCACTTCTCTTGACTAGGGAGAACGTGGATGTGATGTGGATCTTACAGGAGAAGTTGCAGTATTCATTTGGTGGCACTGGCGGTGCAGTCAAGAAATCAAGGAATGGGTTGCGGGTTTGATTCACGCTTTGGAGGTCACAACACGGGCCCTGCAGAAATGTTTGTGTCAAGTGTTTCCGTCTTGGACAGATTTTTCATAAGCTAGAGATTGTAGAGGTGCACTCTCTCCAATATTGGGGCATCGAAGGAGTGGCAATTTTTGTGTGCCTAGGGATGTTATGGGCAACAGGTGCAAACGGAGGATTGGCTAGGGATACTTAGGTTTGTGTTTGCCCCCCTATGGGAGCGGCTTCACGGTCATGGGCCTTTCGGGGGGCCTCTGGCATCGGCCAGTTTTTATTTGTTTTGTACTTTCGGGTTAGGTTGTTTTGAGGCCTCACCCATTTTGGATCTATTCCTTTTCTAGTGAATTTTCATTATAGTGTGATTAACTCCACTGAGTCCAAGTAGCTCATGTTTTGGGAATTGCATTGAGATCATGCAAACCAAAAACAATTCCAGCCATAATTGTTTTTATACAATTGGCAATCAGGGGAGAAGTAAATCTTTTTTTTTTTTTTTTTTTTGGGGGGTGGGGTGGGGGGGGGGGTGTTCTTTTTGTGATCATAAAGATGTATAATAGTTTTCCATCATGTTTTGGTAATAAAATCTAGATGGAGCCTTTCGCCAACCCCAAATGCATGAGCCAAGTTGATGATGAAGATGATCTAGATTCAGCGTTCCATTCTTAATTAGTTCATCAGGTAAGGATGGACAGCATCAGATTTGTCCATTGCCTTCATCGGTTCATACTTCCAAACTTTTGTTTTGCGCTGATATGTGCACATAACCTGTGACAAGCCCTTGTGACCTTATTGTGCTTTCTGTATAAGCTGTGCACACATCAAGGTATCAAACTCGGTATCGGTATCAATCCATCTTGGACCAATACGTATCGACTGATATGGATACGGTATCACCGATGGTTGATTTTTGTCTGTTTGAAAAAATTAAAAAATAAATAAATTAACAAAGGTTTGTATAGGTCAATATCGGCTGATACTAACCCGTATTGGTCCGATACCGATGTTGATAGTGATGCCACCCCGATACTTGTATCGGGTTGGTATCAGTATCGGTTCTAGACAAAACTGATACGTATCGCCGATACGTATCGGTATCAACTGAGTTTTGATACCATGTTACACATATTTCTACAATCCCTACTTCATGTCTCATTAATAGAGTATATCTAGCAACACCTTACACAGTTCAACTCTCCAAACTCTACTTTGCAACTTGACGAGTACAACTAAAAATTGTGAGAAATTAATTATTTTTTAAATGATTTAAAAATTGGTAGGCTTGCACCCGAGTCTAGCAAAAGGTAACATCATGTTTCTGAGTTGGCTCACATGTCTAAAAGTTCCACCTTATGACTAAATATAGTTCTCTATAGGATCCTACTATGGTCGTTTGATCTGATATCTCCCAAATCTTGATACCCAACATTTCCTCAGAGCTTTACTCAAGGTGTGACGAGTCGGACTCTAAGACATGGGATGATCTCTTTGGATACAATGAGCGGGTGTTTATATAATATCATTGATGTATCTCGTACTAATTAATTTATATGAACTGTAAAAACTAAACCAATAAAAAAATTTCATGTAACTTATAAACAAGGTGTTATATTGTGTAAGTGATTCTTAGTTTGTCTATGTTATAATATGTTTTAGTCAGCATCATAAAATTATTATAACGGCAGAAAATGAATAATATTTCAAAAATTATATGGCAAACCGATTATTTTTTTGTTAAGTAGTTTTACTTCTAATTTTAATTTTGTATGGATGAGTTGAGTTTTATTTACTATGGACCTATGTTTACCAAGTCTTACAATCCCAAAAGAGTTAAACTCCAAAATTTGCTTCCTTGCCTATGCACCACTGCATCTTCCTGGCTCCAGCCATCATGAGAAAACCAAGAATGGATAACCAATGATTACAAAGTAGGTCTCTAAGGATTCTCATATTGTTTCTTTTTTATTCATTGGTTACAAAGAATGTCCTTCCTCAAGAAGAAGAAAATTTCGGCCATTTGGTGATTGCTGAAACTCACAAAAACCCTGCCCTCATATATATCTGGGTACCTCTATTCGCGCTAACAGATTTCTGAAAGCGCCAACGTTGGAAACCCTTAGAATCCATGACTGCTGGAAATTAGGCGATGGAGATCATTTTTCGCTCCGATCTTCCACACAAGGGATCTTGAGACCATGTTTCCATCAGATGGTCAGGAGCAGGAATTTTATTAAAAAAAGAAATTTCCTCTAGAGGTACCCTATATATTTTATTAAAAAGAAGCAGGAAAATATTTATGTTAGTCTAAACTCACTAGTTATTTGAGTTCCCAAAACCAAAAAAAAAAAATGAAATAAAAAATAATCACAATTAGAAGATAACAAACCTTGCATGGAACTGGGAAGGAGCGGGACACCAGCCTATAACTCGGATATCTTTTGGAAGGACTCTGTTCAGCGCCCTCACATAATCAATTTCTTCTTCTGGTAGGGAGAGAAAACAGCTAGTAAATCTAGTGGCATGCACGTATGGAGAGAGTATTGGAGAGAAGCGAGGGAGATCTATAAGATTTACTTTTGGGTACCTTCATTTTCAATCCAAGGTTCTTTCTCAACTGGAGTTTCGCATGCTTAATCCGATGACTCCTTCGAATCCGGCAATGAGAGATGTTTTTCGTCCCAATCTTCAACACAATAGATCTTGAGATCATGGTCCAGCAATTGGACTCTTAACAGTTTGATTCCACATAGCACACATCCCGAAAAGTGATCCCAGAACCAAGTTTGATGTACGCCTATGATCATGTTCATTTTTTGTGATGTGTGACACGTGGAATCAATATCTGACCATCTGATGGTAGGCCAACGATCTCAAGATCTATTGCTTAAAAGATTGGGATGAAAAACAATCTTCATCGTCAGATTCAAAGCAGCTAACATTTCAGAACGTGAAGCCCAGGTTGAGAAGGAAGAATCTTGGGTTGTAAATGAAATTACCCTTTTAAAAACATGGACGCAAGGACAAAAATCTAATATTTCTGTCCCTCGTCTCAATTCAGCCCTTCTCGCCTTATAATAGTAATGATGTAATGCAATATTGATGTATTTTACGCCATAAAATCGGATCCCAATGAAAGTCCATAAAAGGATTACCTACTAAGTTGTATGGAGAAGGGGAAATTTCTGTATTTATTGCAAAAATATTTGAATCAAGTCCAACAAAATTTGCAGCTTTTTAACTGCAATGATAGTCTCCATATTGTTCAAGTTCAAGCAGTTTTCTAATAAACCAACAAAATGTCGGTAACGAATATTCAGTAATAATAAGTAGGGGTGCAAGTTTTGAACCTGACTTGAAAACCGAGCAAACCAAACCGGTTTGAGAGGCCCAAAAATCGATTCAGACTGAACCTCACTGGACCGATTCTGGTTCGGTTTGGTTCGGTTTCAATTTTGTGTGGCGAAAACCGAAAACCGATTACGAAGGATTAGAAAACAGAAAAAAATTCAAAAAAAATCAAGAAAAAACTTATAAATACAAAAAAGAAGAAGAAAAGAATGAAAAGAAACCAAACCGAATCGTTTCAGTTCCGGCTGAACAGAACCGAAAACCGAAAAATTTTGGTTTCGGTTTGGTTACCCGAACTTGCACCCCTGATAATAAGTTGCCTAGATTTTCACAAGGTAAAGCACTTCACTACTAAACAAATACGACGTCAATGATGAAGATTCAGTAATAAGTTGCTTAGATTTTTACTAGGCAAACTAACATTTCTATTGGAATGATCTATACAAGCTCTGCAAATATATGCAAAAGAGAAGTGGCAAACCACATAGATCTTTCAAACCAACTTTCTCATAATTTACGTCCCCCTCAGTATCCTTTAGTTTTGAGCGTAGAAATAGAGAAATCACCTGCATCAAATATGCATCATCAGGGTATACACATGTGATGAGTGATGAAAGTCGGGATTTCTGTTCAGCCAAGCACACGCCTGATGATTTTCAACATTTTCAGTGCTACGAAAATACGGAAGAAAATACAGAAAAATATGAAGAAATAACAAATGAAAAAATAAAAAGGCTATGAACATACGATTGGAAAATTTGAACAGTATTATACATATATATATATATATATATATATATATATATATATATATATATATATGGGTAATATGATTCTATATACTCCGATAGGTAAGATGTATTTCTATTATAAAAAATCCAACTAGAATACATTGAGAACAAAAGCTAAGCAAGGCTAGCAGAAAGAAAAGAACAAAGAAAACAAAAAACAAAGCGAAATCCAAACCTAAACACAAAAGGCCCTTAAGCAGCTAGAATTTTATAAATAGTGTATAAGGATGATGTAATATCAAAATTGAGCATCAATATGAGCCATAGGGCCATATAAACAAAACCATGGCATCCATCACATGATATAGACTCCAAAAACAGACATATAATGATATATTATTGACGAATAATATAGCAAGATGTTCTGAATTATGATATCCAGTTAGTCTTAATGGTATGTATGCAAAGAAATGCCACTTGCTACAACCTAGATAAAATAAGTTTTTTTTGTTATAAATAACAATTTCAGAAATCAAGTCTTTTCTTATACATCAAAAAGTACTAAAAATTCTGAATTCTAAAGAAAACCTGTAAAACCAGAAAAAAAGAACAGCCATGCTGAAAGCATTTGGAGCACCTAGAGTTAGCATCCAAAATGTAAAAGAATGAGCTGCTGATATCAACTTACAGATGGTATCAAATATCGGCCGATATCGAACCACCCCGATACCAGTATTGGGGCCGTATCGATATTTGGTATCAGACAATACAGGACCGTATCGGTCAATACGTATCGGGTATCGGTCGATACGGCTCGGGTATCAGCCGATACGGCTCGAGTATCGGCCGATACACAGGACCATATCAGTCTATGAATTTTTCAGTTGTTTTGAAATATATATATATATATATATATATATATATATATATATATATATATATATATATCCGTATCAGCAGATAACGATACGTATCAGTCCATCGACCGATACCTGATACCGAGACTGAGTTGGACACCTTGAACTTACTTGCCCAATTGAGGAAACACCCTTGTCCGTCCTACCACATCTTGAGTATAGTACATCCTTTTTTTCACCAACCAAAAGCTTGGTCTTCTCAAGTGCCTTGAAAATTTCAGACTGGAAGAAAAACCAATACAGTTTAAAATAAAAAATCAGCATCTCTTTTCACATTTAGTTTAAGAAATCTAAAGACCATGAAATGATATGCTGCCAGGAAGCTTTGTGTCAGGAAAAATAAAAAAGGTTTGCATAAACCGTGAGATTCTTAACACCCAATATTGTTGTTATCAGTTATCACAAACTATTTACACGAGTCATCCTTTTTTTCCTACAATTTTTCATGGCAGTTTGAAGGGCAATTAGAGAATTTTGAATATCTAAGAAATTGAAATAACATTTTGTGTGAAACTAGCAGCAGAGAAACCACACTCATGTTATCCATTTCAAAATTAGAAAATCATAGGTACCAATACTTCCGAGAGAAAGAAGATGTTAGAAGAAAACTTAAATTTACTTTTTGGTAGCTAAGATAGGTTCGAAGCTGCAACCAAAGGGCAGCACCATAGAGCATCACCCAATTGATCTACAGGCATGACATCAATGGAAATCAAAGGCATGCAGATGAAATGACACCCATATATGGCATGCATATTTATTTCATAAGACAGTTCCGACATGGGAGTGACACAGATATGCTACACATCTTGAAGGTTCTGGGTACCATAAATTACACCTACTGTCTATGAACCTGGTAACCATTGTGTTTACTGTTAAGATGTAATGGGGCTTCTTTGAATGAAAGAAGGGTGGAAGATGTCCATGCTTCAGAGCAAGGTTAAAAATCTCTGTTTTCCGGTACTGCGGTACGTATCGGCCAGCTCCAAAACAGATATATATCAGTCTCGAACAATACATTGGCAAATATCGGTCAATGCACACAAATATATATGGGTCAATACATTCGAATGTATCAACCCGGTATCCCAGAAAACGGAGACGTATCGGTAACGGATGATAGTTTGAGCCATGCTTCAGAGGGATATTTTTACACAAGATTACGAAAATGGATAACATATGCTTTCAAAGTAAGCACCCCACCTGCAACATCTTAGGAATTCAGAGGTCTATTCCCAAGGAATAAAAAAGACAAAATTTGATGAGTAACGGAGGAGTAAGTTCAGCCTAATCGTGGATGATTAGGTTTCAGCAAGCGATCAAGGGAAATGAACGAAAGATGAGATGCATCCTTTCCAGAAAGAGGATGTTATTACATGTGACTGATATTAAATGTGAAAGGGAATTTCCTTCATGTCATTATATAAACACTACTAGGAGGATAAACTTCCACAAAGGTTAGGAGGCAGAAGAAGTTGAGTTACTGGATGCTTGGATGCTCTGAAAAATCATAGGCAACTCCCACGTCTATAAAGAAGCAAATTGCCTGTAGAAATCCTGCAAGGCTAATGATGGTATTCAGCCTACCATAGAGCAGAAGCAAAAACAGCTGTATCCATTATATCTCATGTGTTGACCTAGTGCCAACATAGAGGACTATACTTGGTTCCCCATCTCTAGGAAAAATTACTTCTTAGTTTGCTCTCATTATTCACCGAACAACAGGGAAATGAAGAAGTAAACCTCAACAGTTGGATCCATTTGTGCCTCGGAAGCAAAACCATAGTACCTGCAAAATAGCACATGAACATTTAAGAGGTTCATCAAATCCATGTGCAAATACTGATGCATCTTATGCTACAAATGAATCTTATATAAACAACCTCAGAACTCTTCAAAAAGGGAAATGCAATTTCTATCAAGGAAAACAAGCACTTCTTTTCTTATAAGAAACAACCTCAGTAACTCTCCATCTTTTAGAATCTCCGTTTTCCCTCCTAATTTTTTTGTGCTATAGGGAAAAAAGGGGGTTAAAAAAAAGGAAAGAGCTGAACCAAGCGGCAATCATGATCCAATATCACATAAATCCATGCTAAATAAGATATATTCTCGCTCTCATGTAAACACATCCTGTCATAATAATCTAACAATGATCAGACACTATGATACCATCGTAGTACTAAAAAGTGAAAATGCACCCATTCTCCAGATCTAGCTAGCAACCTTATATGCTATGCAGGCACATGCGCATGAGGCTACACGTGTGTGCTTTTTATGGAAGATGTGCTCGTGCAATGGCCATTTCCTATCAGTGTCTATTCCCCTGTAAATTTTCATGCACAAATTGCTGGAAGCTGCATGTTAGGCAGACTAAATATGTGCAGTATAATCCAACCAATCAGGACCTCTAATGCTTTTTCTTAATCAGAAATAATAATAAAAAACTTCGAAAGCTAGAACTGAAAAAACAAGTACAAGAGGCTAAACAAGCCAATACCAACCAAATGCGCCTTCTAAACCAAAGAAAGGCAGGCCACATACCAAAAAACAGCATGAACAACTGTAGGAAAGTTTAAATTGCACAGACGACCCCTTTAATGATGAGTCGAGAAAGGTCATGAGAGACTAGAGCAACTGCCCGAGTAACACCTCCAATCTGTCCTTAATTTTCACATCACCAGCCAAAGAAAAATAGGGCGCTGAAACTGCCCACTGAACAATCCAACCTCTAGCAGATTTCACAACCATCGCCAAAGACCATTGAACACCTTAGATGTTCAGTTGAAACTACTCGATTAATACCTCAAATGTTTTTTGAGTCCAAAACACATAAAATCATTTCAATAAAAAAGAGCACAGTCAACAAAAACAGAAAGTGAATAGGTGGATGTCAAGTTTATGCCTTGTATAGTTGTATGTAACTGCAGGATTCTTTTTCAGTTACTTTACAAATACAAATACGAAATATCTAAGATAAAAACAAAATTTGTAAGAAAGCATTAACTAGGGGCATTAGCCCCCAGATATAAAAAAAGAAACATATAAATTAGTGCTTTTCATGGAGTACATAATTAAACATTTAATGCCAAAACACTGGCCATTTACAAGCACTATTTGGGTAAGTGTAATAAACCATGTAACCTGAAGGAAAACGTTTCACCACTGGACAGCTTGTGTTCGACCCTCGACAATCTATACTCTATAGAAGGTTCATGTCAAAACAATAGGCGATAGCAGTGAAGCGGTCAACTCAGAAAACCATTTGAAGTGGAGGCATGTTAACAATGCCTTTATCTAACAATACAAGCACAATTCATTATAGAGTACCTCTGTTCGCGCCTACACCATTTCTGAAAGCGCCTATGTCCGAAGCCCACTAAAATCCATTGACTGCTTGAAATCAAACGATGCAGATCATTTTTCACCCCAATCTTCCACACAAGGGATCTTAAGACCATGAGCGTATCATCAAAAGGGCAATTTGTGATTCCACGTGTCACAGATCCTAAAAAATGGCCTTAAAATCACATTTGAGTGTGATGTGTGCCATGTGAATTTAGGGCCACTTTTTTGGGATTTGAGTCATGTGGAATCAAAAATTGCCACTCTGATATTACGCTCATGGTCTCAAGAACGCTTGTGTGGAAAATTGGGGTGAAAAACGATTTGCATCATCTGATCTCAAGCAGTCAATGGATTTTAGTGGGCTTCGGACGTTGGCGCTTTCAGAAAAGGTGTAGGCGCGAAGAGTGGTACCCTTTATTATATTATTAGTACCGGTCTGGGATGGTCGGTTTCTAGTATGCATATCAATAGATTATATGGAAAAAAAAGTGAATCTACGAAAATAAACTCCATTAGAAATGTACCTTTGACCAAAATACATAAGTTTTAGAGCAACATATCTCTTGGTAGGGTAATGTGATGTCCTCAGGAAACCACCTGTACCCAGAAGAAGCAAAACTTTAAATCTCAAAATTGTATTTGTTTTTACTGCATAAGGAGCAATTATTACTGTGTTACTGGATGTGTGAATTAATTAGATAGCATTCTTGCTTTTCCAGCTTGAAGACAGAACATGAAAATATAGAAACAACAATAGCTGCATGACTGAGATAAACCCAAACAGTAGAAATAACTAAAAGAACTGCCATCTACAGCTAAATTTGAATAGTTAATAACAAGTTGGTTATTTTAAATTACATAAACTATTTAGAAGTTCTGCCTTTTAAAGCATAACTAAAGTTGCTTTGGGTTAACTATCTTGCTTAGCATCAAAGGATAAAAGCTCACAACAATAAGGATTCTTATCTACTAGCTTCTGCCAATTCAAAAATTGGACCAACAACTAGCTTCACCATGGCTACATTTTGAGATTATTTATTTATTTTTGCTCGGTGAGGGTAAAATATATGGAAAGGAAAAGAGTACATACCTGTGCCAACAGCAAGAAACTGCAGCACTAAGTAGCAAGCCCAAAAGTAGAGAAAACAAAAAAACAATAAGAAAACATTTTTAAAAAAAAAACCCAGCAAACCCGGAAACCCACAGGGCTGAGAGACTTAAACAGTAGATCTTACATCTCCCTTATCTCATCCCATCAATCAACCAAGCCCTCCCTTCAATAGTTGCAGCATCCCAATCCAAAACCACCCAATTGAGCACCCAATTTCTTGCACTATTTGTCACAAAGGCAGTGGGTTTCCTCCTACTACGAAACACTCCTATCATTTATTTCCATCCAAATTACCACAAAGGACATCAATCGAAGTAGCTCTCCAAAAGGCCCTCCTTAAACAAATGAATCTCTGTAGTCCCAAGCAGCTAAAGTATATGTACAAGACCTCGGAAAGAAAAAGCTCACACCAAAAACTATAAGGGCCATGCTCCAAATCTCCTTAGCAAACCAACAATGAATAAACCATAGTTCTAAAACTCGGCGAGTCAACGAGTAAACTCGGCCGAGTTACTTGACTCGCCGGGATTTCGAGTTGAGTCCAAGTTGAGTCAAGATTTCACTAGGATGATGCAATCAGGGTTCATAAACTACTCTTCTATATAAAATATTTTCTTGACATAAGATTTTTTTTTTTTTAAAGTATTAAACTACCCATTTTATCAACATATCTTTCCATCTTTTTCCTATTAATATTTTTTTTTAGTACATATTTTTCAAAATATAGACTAAATCACCGAGTTGGAGCAAAACAAGTTTATCTAAGTCTTCAAGTTAATTCGACTCAACTGACTTTCGAATCAAGTCGAGTTTTCATGTTTCATACCATGGAATAAACAGATGAGCAGCGGATTCACTATCCCGCATATACATGATATGTTTGTTTTGCATCCGCTTACCTCTTTTCACCAACTGATCTACCATGAGAATACAACCCCAAGCAGGAGTCCAACAAAAGAAATGAAAAGCACTTAGTGTTACCTAGGCACTTCTGCTTTTGGAAATTTTGTCGTGCCAACAGTTGGTGGCACTTGGACATTCAACACGAGACGACACTTCACCTAATACCATCAAAGTGTGCTTAGTTTCAAAACGGTTTCAACACAGTAAAAAGAGCTGTAAAAAAAAAAATGTGTACAGGTAGTAAGGGCCTGTTTAAATATAGGGAAAACATGGTAAAATGTGGTATGGTAAAACGTTTTACCATAAATTCAATTGTTTGGATATTTTTTAAGTGTAGTAAATAGATTACTCCACTTTACCACAAGACTCCAAAATAGATTACAACCGCCCTCGAGAATAGGCAAAAAATGAAGTGGTAAATCTCTCTCTCAGCGCCTCTCTTTCTCCCCGGATCTCTCCCTGCGCCTCTCTCTCTAGGATCTATCTCTCTCTGGGATCTCTCTCTCTTCAGATCTCTCTCTCTCTCTCTCTGCACCTCTCTAAGATCTCTCTCCGCCTCCTTTTGCGTTCTTTATTTTTTTTTAATTTGCAGGGTATGTCTATTTGCAACTGAAGATTCAATATGCATAACCAATGATCAACATTGTTGACTGACTTGAATCAGACGATCAAGATCGTTTTCGTCCCAATCTTTCAGGCAGTAGATCTTGAGATTATATCCCACCTATCAAACGGTCATATGTTGATCCACCTAGCACACATTCCAAAAAAAGTGACCGTGATCATGGTGTACCATGAGAAGGTTCTTGCTCGATTTTGGGGATTTGGAAAACATGGAATCAATATCTGATTGTTTGATAGGTGGGACATGATCTCAAGATCCATTGTGTGAAGATTGGGACAAAAAAATTATCTCCATCATTTGATTCAAGGCAATCAGCAGTAATAATGGTAGAAACCATCACATTTTTACTCCATTTTAATGTATTTTCTAGACTTGTATCCAAATACTGGATTTTGAATAATCCTGCATTTTTTTTTTATCAGTAATGCGAAATATATTGAAAACCAGCGAGAAGCTGAACCGAACAATACAAGGACACCACGACCAAAAAGAGAGAAGAAGGGTAGAAATTAAACAGATGCACCCAAAAAAAAAGAAGGCAAAAACTAGCTGCAAGGCCTAGAGAAGCCGCTACTCGACTGCCCCCAACTTAATCCAGTTCCCACTATAGAGCCTCTCCCCTTATTCCATCACAGCCCCTAGAGACCCATAGCCACATGAGGTCTCTAACAGACTTCAGAATCATCCCCACTGGCCAACGTTTACGATCAAAGAGCTGCGCATTCCTCTCAAGCTAAACACTCCAAATGACAGCAAAGAAACCAGCCATCCAGAATTCCCCCAGCTGGCCCTCCAAACTGACTGAAGACCAAGCCAGAAACTGAAGGTAGGGAGAAGAGGGAATAACTCATAGCATATCAAAAAATTTTAAGATAACCCCCCAAATCCTGTGGGCCGCCCAGCAGTGAAGAAAAGGTGTGTCGCTGCTCTTCCTCTTGGAGGCACATCGCACATAGGTTAGGCAGAACCTTACCCCTCCGAATTAGATGATCGATCGTTAGAATTCTCCCTCTGAACAGCGTCCACGCAAAGAATTTTACCTTGGGAGGAATGGTTGCCTTCCACAACTCTGCCCCTTAGAATTTGATTGAAGGGCGGTTCGAAAGCATCCAAAAGTACGACCTGGCGCTGAAATTTGTCGTTAATATTCCTGCATTTCTAACACAGACAAATTGCTATCCAAACAGTGATAAGTACAGTAAAGCATAGGATTCCTGCATATTGTTGCGTATTCCTGCAAGTTAGGAATACGTGGTAAAATGGAGTAAAAAATAGCAACTTTACTCCAATTTACCAGGTTCTATCCAAGCAGGCCCTAAATTATAAATGAAAAGGCATGGTGCTTGAAAACTATATATCATATGTGATGTTAGAAAATTACAAATGAAAATACTTGATTTATTGAAAACCCTTCGCATAATATAAAATAGTTTAAGTTAAATCCATGACATATGTTATGCGTACTTCTCATATTTTTATAAGTAGGTTTCTCTATTAGCTCTCTAGCATTCCCTTCAGTTTTATTTCACTATATATAAGTTATTTAATATAATTTTTGAAGGAGGTGCAACCGTATGGGAACTTTCTGAAATTTTGCATGCCAGATACTTATAACACCCTAACATCCTCCCTTCTAGAATTTGGTGCAAATGCAAATGAGATCCAAGATTTACACCAGCAAAATCACCTCAGAATCCCTAAGGTTTTGACGAGTTTCAATGCCCCATACAATCTCATTACCCACTGAACTATACATCTCCACAATCAAGGCCATTGGCTTAACTAGCGTTGAAGTGTTCTTTAAGGCGTACCTTTACTAAACTTTCACATAAGCAGAGTTTGTCTACCATCCCCAATCGAATCTTATACTTAGATTAAATTCTTTTTTCACTGAGTAAACTCCTCTCCACCAAGCCGAAGCCCTCATTCTTCTATGAATCCCCACCCATTATTAATGTTGCCATACCTGATCAATGCCTGAACCCAAGGATTCTCCCTTCCCATCCTCACCCTCCATAGCCATTTGCCTAGGAGAACCTTATTCATGTCACACAATCTTTTTCTTTTAAAAAATTGCACACCTCCCAATTAATCAAGTGATATCTCCTCTTCACCCCTCCTCTCCCACAAGAAATTCCTCTCAATCTGCTCACCGCATTCAATAACGACCATGAGACACTGAAACATAGGCATGAAGTCAATCAGAAGATTGATGAGTGTTGCTTTAATGAGCACGAGTCTCCTCAATGGCAAGAAGGATTTCTTTCCACACTACAAGCTTATTCTCAAGTTGTTGGATAACCGATTGCCATAATAAAGCACTCGGCTTACACATAGGGGGAGACCCAAATAGGTGGACGCCCAGTAGCAGGAATCTTCTACTTAGTGTGTTGCTCCCACTTCGGAATCTCTCTCCTGCTCCCACTTCCGACCATAAAATAGTGTAATTTCAAGCTTTTGAGGACGGTTTCGCTCCCAACGCACTATACGCTTCCTATCGCTTTCGGTAACTAAGGGTGGACGACAAAAAATCCACACTACTCCCCCACTTCCCTAGGCAAAGAAGCCAAATAATTTACATCCACTCCCACACCCAGAAGCCTAGTTTTATGGAGATCAACTCTCTGACCAGAGATCACTTTATAAATAGTCGAATTGCCCTAACATACCACAACTCAGTGTCTAAAGGTCCACAAAAGATTGTAGTATCATCCGCAAACTAAAGGTGAGCTACCAACAACCCATTTCTCGCAACATCAAACCCGAAAAAACATAAAACACAATAACCCAACCTCATTCTAAAAGCGACTCAAAGCATCTCCCACCATGTTAAAGAGAAACAGGAGGGGGGATTGTTGATGTGTGTATATTTGTTATTGATGGAGTGTCCTTAGTTGTCAATATTATTGTATTTATATTAGTGATACTTAATATAGAGCTAGTACAGCACATTTCTCTAAGCCATTTACCCTAATCCCTCCCTCTAAAACTCCATTCCTACCCCTAATTTTATCTACCTAAATCAAATCCTCCTTTTCTACTTCGTATCAGAGCCAACCTCTGTTGGACACGTCACCTCTTGTTGATGTCAGACGTCAGCCAGCTCAACATGTTTTACCTTCTGACCCGAAACATAGCTCATCTGCAACATGTTTTCACCTCTTGTTGATGTCAGACGTCAGCCAGCTCAACATGTTTTACCTTCTGATCCAAAATGTAGCTCATATGCATCAGTTTTGCATGTCGGTTATTTTGTTCTCTTGGATCCAAGTCCTTTGATGAGTGTAGGTTTTTTTGTTTCAGCTGAGACACGGATTTCTGAAAATCTGGTACTCGTGTGAGTTGGATTAGCTATCGAACCAGATGCACTTGGATCAGTTTTCATATACGCAACTTTTGACTGTGATTTTGCGAGATTTGATGGTGTATGAGTTACAAAGTTTTCATGATGTCCAGCTTTCATGCTACAGGCTTTGTTTTTCTATAACAAGTTTCTCATGGGATTGTATGACAGATGAGATGTGGTTTATCTGATGTTCATTAAGATCTAATTGGTAGTGTGTTGTGTGGTTCTATCCTTCTTGATATTTCCTTATTAATGTGATCGTTAGATTGCTCTTGGGGAGCATGTTTCTTAAGATTCAATTGTTGTTGTTTTTCAAAAGGGGTATCAGGCTTCTTAGAGCACCTGACTAAGTCCCTGGAATGTGCAACACCTGCACATCACATGTACCAGTTAGTAGGGAAAAATCCTTGCAAGTGGCCAACAAGGGGTGGGATTCGAACCCAGAACTTCCGCTTCTTGAGGCGTGTTCCTGGCAGTTGGATAAAAAGGCTTGGAAATATTTTAGTTTAGAGAGAGATTAGACTAGGGTTTAGGAGATGAATATTCAATTAGGGTTAGAGAGGGAGAAGAAGAAAGAAATAGTTAAGGGAGAAAAACTACCTTAGTGAATAACAAATTCGCTAGTCTTTATAATTTATATTAATTGATGTTGTTATATACACCCCTAATATAGAGTATCAAAAACACCCACGAATAAGCTAATGTCTCATACTACAAACTACACACCAATAAGTCTTAACAAATAACACTAGCACTCCCCATCAAGCTGGTGCATGTATGTCATGCATGCCCAGCTTGACCATAATACCTTGTAGGACAGTAGGACCAAGTGGCTTGGGGAAAACGTCGACAAGTTGTTGGGAACACACAACACCAATAAGTTCCAAAGAGTGATCCCAAACTTTTTCTTTGACAAAATGAATGTCCACTTCTATATGCTTTGTCCTCTCATGTAACACAGAATCCTAGGCTATTTTCACAACAACTTCATTGTCACAATGAATGGGCATAGAACTAGATATGGGAAATCCAGGATCCATCATAAGAGATCGCAGCCACAATATCTAACAAGAACCATGAGCAATAGCACGATACTCAGCCGCAGCACCAGAACGAGAAACACGTTTCTTGCTTTTCCACGAAACCCGATTACCACCAACAAATGCACAAAACCCTGAAGTGGATCTCCTATCAGTAACCGTGTCAGCCGAATAAATCCAGATGTAGAGATGTCCATGAGAGCGGTAAAGAATCCCTCGTCCTGGATAGGACTTGAGATACCTCAAAATCCAATGGACGACAGCCATATGAGGAATGTGTGGAGCACATAAAGCGACTAACTAGGTTGACTGCAAAAATAAGATTCAAACGAGAAAGAATAAGGTAAATCAACCGGTCAACAAATCTCTGACACTCATGAGGATCCGATAAAAGCTCCCCCTCCCTCATGCAGGGAGAGCTTAAGATCCATGCGAAATGTGGCAGGCTTGCAATTCAACATCATAGTGTCCTCGAGTAGATCTAAGGCATACTTTCGTTGCGACAAAATATGTCTTTCCTTGAGCGAGCTACCTCTAAGCCCAGAAAGTACTTCAAGGTCTCTAAATCATTAACTTCAAAGCTTCTGCCAAGTTCACTTTTAACATAGGAAATATACTCTAAGTCCTCTCCTATGAGAATGATGTCATCCAGATATACAAGTAAAATAGTGAGACTTGCAGGACTGAAGTGAACAATTACTGTATGCAAGGGTAGTTAAGGAAGTGTGGCGAGGTCACGGCGAAGCGGCTCGTTACGCCATGGCGTGGCAATAGAGAAGTCATGGCGAGGCTATTTATTATTATATTTTTTTTTAAAATTTATTTTATCTATTAATTAATAGTATTCTTTTTCTTTCTTTTTTTTATAAGAAAAAAAAATATAGGAAGAAAAAAATTCAACTACAAAAGCATCATATTTTGATTCTAATATTGAGGATTTCATGTTCTAGGAATAAACAAATATCAATACATACAAATCAAATATGGAAAATCAGCAACTTTGCAACATGATAAGTATAAATAAATATATATGAAATATCAACAAATATAGAACATTAAGAAATATGAAATATTAAGTATACATACGATAGTGTCGCCGACTCTAAGGTTTCGTCGATGTTGGTGTTGGTAGCTGTTGTGACGAGAGAGAGCGAGAGAGAGAGAGAGAATTGAGGATTTTGTAACTTATAAGTTGGGGTGTTGTAATTTGTAAGCTAACTTTTGTAACTTATATATTATAAAAATGTCATAACTTATAAGTATTATACGTTATTATCCAAAAAATTAAATAGCGTGCATAGCGACGTCATAATGCTATTCCGTCATGGCGAAGCTATGGCATCGATATTTAGCCATCATAGTTATTTGGTTATCTATGGCGTTTCCGATTGCCATTTGCCATAGTGAGGCTATAGCGTGGCCTTGACAACCATGATTGTATGCTCAGACTAGCACCTCCAAAATCTCATCTCAAGAATGACACAACTAAAGTGATGAAACCATGTACGAAGAGACTGCTTCTAGCCATAAATAGATTTGCAGAGGCGACAAAAATTCTGAGAGGACTCCCCCTGAAGCAGGAACCCTGGAGGAGGTTTCTTATATGCTTCTTCATGTAAATCTTCATGCAAAAAGGTGTTTTTCACATCAAGTTGAAAGTGAGGCCAATTCTGGTTGGATAAGTTTAGCAACAGGAGCAAATGTAGCCTCATAATCAACTCCATATGTCTGAGTAAATCCCTCGGCAACAAGACGAGCTTTATACCTAGCTATAGTGTCGTCGAGATGGTGTTTCACAGCAAACACCCATCTACACCCCACAATCGTCTTCCCTGGAGGGAGAGACACCATGTCCCATGTATGATTCCTCTGAAAGGCGTCTATTTCTTCGAGCATAGCTACTTTCCACTGAGGACGAGCAAGGGCAACATGCACAGAACGAGGAATCACAAAAGAGTTGCCAATATCAAAACTAGATGGCGTAGTCTCTGCAGTAGCAGCAACATGAGCACATGAGGTGGTGTCCGGGTGTGGAGGACACACATGGAGCTTAAAACCTTTGGCCTTCTCATGACTAGCTTTGTGCATACAAACTAAAGTACGTTTATAGCATTTCGCCATCTCATGACCAGTTTTGTGCATGAAGTACATACTAAAGTACCACTCCAGCCATGGCCCTCCCACGACCTCCACCACTCCCCCTGCCTCAGGATGCAATAGCAAGAGTGGGACACTCACGATGAGCAGATGTAGCAGTGATAGATGAAGTGATAATGGCTCGATGGCGCTCATCTCCATCAATAATAGCAAAAAAATATGTAGAGATGAGAGAAGATCAATAGCAAGTATCTAGGCTCACAACTGCTCAATCTCTGACGTAATCCAATGAGGAAGCAGGAGATCTGTTGACATAGAAGTCTACGGAGAATATTCTTAGGACCATCACCTGAGTACTCCAATGGAGGCTCCTACTGGTTAAGTTCAACCCACCTTCTCCATAGATAACCAAAACACTAGAAACAGATTTATCACCTTGCTTTGCCAGAGATACCTCTCAATATAACTGATAGATTCGGGTATCATGTTTTTCTATAAGCATACATTTGTCAAAGCATCTCCTCCATGAAGTTGAATAGTCATCCAAGAACAGTGTAATTGTCTATTTCCCATTGGGCCTGAGTGAGATCAGATGGCTATGGGACTAGAGCATCCCCTAGAATATGATGCAACTTCCCTCGACTCCCTAAGTACAATCATGATAATCCGATGAGAGGGGTTGGAATCTGATGAGAAGGGTTGGAATCCAATGAGAGGGAAAAAATTGGCCCCATTAAGTTTGACAATAGTAATCCGATGAGAGGGGTTGGAATCCACGAATGCCCAAACTACTGATGTTTTCCGCTTCATAATGAAAGAAAAAGAGGAGATCTGAGATTTTAAAAGAAAAATGTAGGTAAGATCAATAGATCATCCACAATTAAGTTATATGGGAAAAATCATCAACAATCACAAGGGTAGGCCTCATACTACAAATCAAGTATATTCTCAGCACGGCATACCTTATCAAGCATATAAACACCACAGTATACAGCACTATGACTAATAACAGCCAAATTGTGTAAACTGTGAAATGTAGATTAGGGGAAATCATCAAATCTATCACAAATCACCACAACAGCACACAAAATTGGGTAAAAAACTGAAGAAAATTCTTACGACAATCTGCAACTTCAAGAAGCACAGAGTCTGAACTCTCATAAATTCATGAAACGAGCCATGACAAAGATGATACAAATATCTTTTCGAAAGTCCATGAAATAGCATTAAACTTGAGCTAAGAGGGAAAGTTCCTTTAAAAAAAAAAGCTGATCCAAATGGTGGCATCTTTATTCGATTTAGAGATCAAAATTTTGACTTGGCTGACTCATGCTGACATTGAAGATGATGAAATGGCATGATGGGGTCAACGCGACTTTGATACCAAGATGACTTTAATGAGATGTAAATCAGGGTTAGAGAATCGATGGTAAAGGTGTTTGAAGCAAGGATTAAGGTTAAGTAGGAAAGAGAAGGGAGGGACAAAAATACCCCTACAACACACACACACCATAATTATGTTACCCATATATCCCAATATCCAAAACCATTCCTCTATTTCTAAACCAAAATTTTATTTTTCATTTCCATGTTTGATAAGAGCACTGAGACATCAACAAAGGGCCCAATCTCAAACTTTCAAGGTACAAACAACGGTCACCTTTCCTCATCTGTTTCAGTAAGTAGCCATAGAATAAGAAAAGAAAAGGAAAGAAATCCTCCAGGACACCAGTTTTGTAAAACTAAATAACTTTTCTTTTAAAAATATTAATTGGACCGAACTACTGAAAATGACGTACTCTTTAAAAAAAAATACAAAAGACAGGCAAATACTACAAAAGATAACCAGATTTTAGCAAGTTATGAATCAAACCAGATTGAATCATGGTTCTAAATGGTGTTGAATTAACTTATAATAGATTCTCGAAAATTGAAAACAAACTTTCTCTGAGGTTCCATAATTGCATGATCCAAAGCCCATGATGATGACTCCAAATCATGAAGACAACAGAACCTCTCTTCAACATAGAGATAGAAAGAAGGAAATAATATGAATACCTGATGTTCTCACTTTTGTTTTCTTCTTCATGTTCTTAGCTCTGGCTTCATTTAAGGGTCCAATTTCTCCCTTTGGGTACATTTTCTTATCTCCCACTTCATTATAGCTTCCTAGGACCCCATCGACAGAATTACCATTAACTTCCGCATCAATGTGTGGGCGGATTATTTTATCCTCTACCTGCACAACACGGACCCTAATAAATTTGTAGACCAGCTTTCCTGTACACAGTCAGAACCAAAACAGCCCACTTTTACGCCATGTGGCGCACATGGTCTCAGCCAAAGAATCAAGCTTATAATAGCTCTGAAACTAACCAATCAGCGTAGTTTTATATCAATTATGGAAAAAATATGCACAACAGTCCATATTAGGGTGCATCAATTTGAAGGTTCAATCCTCTAATGCGTGTGATCTTTGGGCCTTTGGTAGCTTCCAATATGAGCTACGATTTTTTTTTAATTGGATTGCAAAATTGTATGCCCCTTGGCCTAAAATTAGGGCAGTCATAGCCCACTAATCCTAATTTTATCAATTAAGCTTCCTTCAGGTACAAACACTGCATTTTCAATTTCCATAGCATAAAAAGATGAAAAAAAAATTTACTTATGCTAATGTTATGAGTAAGATGAGTATGTTTTTACATATTAAAAAAAAAAATTGACAAAATGGAAGAAACTAGTAAAGAATGAGTATATAGTACTAAGTCTGAGCTTCATCAATGGTGTTTCGAGTTCCGACCATCAATACTTTACAAGCATACACATAATCATAAATCCAACCATCCATCTAGCAGTCCATACCATGGTTTTAATACTTGACCAAGTTACCTGAAACTCGGCCGAGTCAACTCGACTCAATTGCAATTCGAGTAAACTCGAAGGCAAACTCGGTCCAGTTTCAAATAACTCGTCCGTGTTAACTCAAGAGAGTTAAGAAACAGCATTAACAATTTATTTTAATTTACTATATTATATATTATAATATTAATATACAATCGTTCAATTTGGGATGTCTTCTCTAGATGGATCCGATTTGGGATGTCTGCGTTATTATATTATAATATTAACGCAGATCAAGAACTGCTCTGCGTTAACCGGGAGCGTGGGGGAATAATACCGGCTGAAATAGGAACTGCTCTGCTTGGTGGAAAGACATCAGTTCAATTTGGGATGTCTTCTCTAGATGGATCCGATTCAGAAGGGGGGATGGTTCCGGAATTTCCTTCTGGGAGGATTCATGGCTGCGATTTGATCCTTTAAAAGTGTTGTTCTCTTCGATTTTCAGGATCTCGATGGCACCCCAGGGCCTGATCACGGACTTCTTAGTTTCGGATGGGAACACTCTAGTTTGGGAGATCACTACCAGGAGGGCTTTGAGAGAGGAGGAGATTGGCCATTACGTTAGGCTGATTGCGGAGATATACAAAGCTGTTCCAAACTGACAGCGATGTAACGCAAGGATTTGGTTGGGTAACATAAACTGAAAGTTTTTGGTGAGGTCCTTTAACCGGGTCCTCTCTTACAGACCGCTGATTAGAGCTGCATGGGTCTTCATCTGGAGAGCACCGTTACCCCCAAAAGTCCGCTTCTTCGTTTGGACAGTGCTGAGAGGTCGCATCTTGACTATGGATCAGTTGATTTCGCGTGGTAAAACTCTTTGAAATAGGTGTCCCATGTGCCTGCGGCTGGAAGAATCGATCTCCCACCTGTGTTTACATTGCGAGGTCGCTTCTAAGATCTGGGGAACTATTCGAAGTTCTTTCGATCTCAGCTGGGTTGCCTCGGAGAATTTATCCGACTTTTTGATTGCCTGGAAAGGGGTTGTTTGGAATGGCCAAGCTGGTTCTTATTGGAGGGTGGGGGTCTACGAGGTCCTGTGGAGCATTTGGCTGGAAAGAAATGCTAGAGTCTTTTGTAGCAAAAGGCGTCCCATCAGCGCCATCCTCAACCACATTAAAGACTTGATGTGCCACTGGGTTGTGCTGGACAAGTATGAGGGGCAGGACTTCAGGAATCCTTTCCTGTGACGCTCTCATCCTTTTCTTGTGGGAGGGGTGGGGAGGAGTTTTTGCGGATGCTGGGAAGGGGTATATTTGCCTCTGGTTTTTTCTGTTTTATGTTGCGTTTTGGCGGTTCTTTTATCGCTTTGTAATATTTCCAGCTTCTCGCTGATTGTTATGAATGGATTCATCTTTTACCGATCGAAAAAAAATATTAATATACAATCATAGCCAAAAGGCGACAAAACTACGCTGGAAAGAATTGCAATTGAAGTTGCTTTATACAAGGCCTACATACTCTAGTTCATCTTTTCAGCCAATGTGGGAGTAAACTAGGAATACCCACTGCCTGTTGCCATGCCTAGTCGAGATGAGAGACAACCATTTTGATTTTGAATTTTGAAATATAGCTACACCAAGACAATACATGGGATTGGGTACTTTTATTAACACCTACTGATTCTTGGAGGCCACCAATGCCAAAAAGCATTGACTGCTTTACATCAGATGATGGAGATCGATTTTCTCCTCAATCTTCCACAGAAAGGATCTTGAGATCATGGGCGATTCAATGATCCATAAGATTCAAACACCACACACACACACACACACACACACACACACACACACATATATATAATGTCTTATATTTTTTACCCGCACTTTCCATTTTTTCTCCTTTTTCGAAAATATGTAAGGTTACGCATGGATGGAAAAAAATTAAGATCTTAAGATTAGGATCTTAATAGATATCTTAAATATTAAGATCATAATCTTAAGATCCTAATCTTTTCCGCATCTATGGGTAACCTTACGGATTCTCTAATACTCTTCCCTTACTCCATATGTTTTCCCTTTTTTCTTGTACTTTGCATTTTTTGCCATTTTTTCCGAATTTTTTGTTGGATATTTAAAAGTTTTTTAAACTTGTGTCGTTTCCAAAGTGGCGTCTTTTCACAGTTATGTGTCTTTCCCAAAGAATTGTATTTCAAAAGTGGTGTGTCTTTGTCGAAGGGATGCATGTAGCACCTTTTCTTAGGAATAGGTGCATAAACACACCACTTGATTTTCTATTTAAGGAACCTGGATTCATTGTTTTCTCGCTATGGGATCTCCCATCTTCTCTCTAGTTTTGTCTTTAAGTTTTTATCAGAGCGCTCTTGCAATATTTGTTGTTCGGATCAGTGTTCTGAAAGTCACCAGGGCGGTTCGGGCCCCCGGGTGCCCCGATTTAGGTTAGAGCGGACAATATTTGGAGCGGTCCCCCCGCCCCAATCCCTAATTTTTTTAAAAAAAAAAATTTAAGTCGCTCGAGCAACTTTGGTTCCCACTTGAACGACCCGCGACGACCCAATTGCGTTTCTCTTTTAGTAGAAGTAGGATTTGTGGACCCCGATAGAACCACAAAACCCCTTTCCACTCCTCAGGTGGCTGCAACCCTCCAGCGACGGCTCCCCGACAACAACTTTCCGGCGACAGGTGAGGTTTTTTTTTCCCTTCTTCCTCTGTTTTTTTCTTCTTCTGTTTTTCTTCTTCTTCATCTGATTTTTTTTCTTCAACTTCCTCTGTTTTTCTTCTTCTTCATCCTTAGTTTTTTTTTCTTCTTCTTCCTCAGTTTTTTTTTCTTTTTCTTCAGTTTTTTTCTTCTTTTTCCTCAGTTTTTTTTTTTCTTCTTCCTCCTTTTTTTTTTCTTCTTCTTCCTCCTCTGTTTTTCTTCTTCTTCATTCCTCCTTAAACATTTATGATGAAATAATATATATATATATATATATATATGTGTGTGTGTGTGTGTGTGTGTGTGTGTGTGCACATAGCTGCTGCCCAGATCTTGGGGCGCCCACATGGGCGCTGCCCAACGACTTCCGTCTGAACATCCCCCGACCACCCAACGCCTGACGATTTTAAGAACAGTGGTTCGAATAGCGTGAACGGATTTACCAAATCCTTCACAAGAATATACAGTCGGTTCGTCGTATCCTGGAACTAGTTTGTCGGTAACCTGTTGGTGATCACTTGCACTAAGTGGTGGGGATAAATACTAGTTTAAAGATAACGACCTTTCTCGTGCCTTAGACTGGTTCCTTCATCCTGGTATTATTTCGGGTCAACTTTTCACACTTTTCCAAAATTTTTAAACCAATATTTAAAGTTGATGACGGTCTTTTCTCCACCGTCACTATTGACGGTTCAAATGATGATTGACAAATCAATATCATGCGGCAACAGCGGTGATAGATTGCCCATCTTCATTGGATTGTGTTTTTCTTACCAATTTCTCCATCCTTCTTCCTCCAAGGCGAAGAACAGTGGAGCGATTGGAAAAGGCTGCTTAATCGTTTTAGAGAATTGGTGCAATTCATTTGGAAAGATGGGCCCTCATGTGTGGTATACAATATCAATAGCAATCTGTTTGGAAGTGGGTAATTACATTTGGGATTACTGGATTAGTCCTTTGGAGAATCGGTGGAGTGGTTAAGAATAAAATTGATGAATTTGAAAATTGTTGACTCGTTTGGAGATACGAGAATTAAAAGAGGTAGGATTATTCTTTTAACAATATGATTACAGACAGTTTTATTTTAATCATTATTGGGTGGTGTCCCAATGAAGGAGATGATCCAATTGTTGGGTATGGTTTATGATATGGGAAGAGGCACTGAATATGGTGCTCCCAACCATTTATGATTATTATTTTTTATTATTTAAAAAATAAAAATAAATTCATAAATGGGGGTTTATGGGTTTTCCGGTAATCCCAATTGCCGGAAAAATGGTTCCTTGGCCGCTGCAATATGGTTGGCAGGTGACCTATTATAACGGGTGATGATTGGTTTCAACTTGGGATTGGGACCATCACCGGATGGTCGTCCTCTATGTTTTTGAAACCCCTCTATATCTTTCCCTCCGTTGTGACTGAAGAGGAAGGGACTCAAAATCCCATCAGATATACGCAATTTGTGTTAAGTGATTGTATTTAAATTATTTGCACCCTGTTTGGGTTGGCCCAATGGGGGTGCTAGGTTGGGCCTATCAAAGAACAAGCATAAGGTAAAAGTTCTGGCACTATGTGCCAAACTCGACCAAAATATCTAAACCAAGTATTAAACAGGATGGGTTTTGGTTCATATGTTAATACACGGGTTCAAAACCCCAGCCCACCAGCACTAATCATTAATGCACTTTTGATATGAGCCATCTATTTTTGGGCCAATAAGTAATCAAGTTGGATTCGTTAAAAATTTCAGGACTTTTTAGGCTTATCCAAACTTCACCTAAACCATTAAAGTGGGTGCTCTTAGAGTTTCAGTGGGTGCAGATAAATTACTTTGATTGATCAAACACTTGTGCCATGTTGGGGAAAAGTGGGTCTTGGATTGATATATAGAGAGTGATGCAGGAACTTACTAAATGCAATGCTAGGGCTGAGATTAAGATTTAAATTAATTTAATCAATTAAAAATAATAATTTCTTATAATAAATTACCACGGAAAATTCTAGAAATTAAATTAGGTGATTTAATTCCAACCCAAAATAGCGTTACTTTCGTGTACGTTCCCTATCGCGGATCTAGAAGACTAGAGTTTTTATGAACGGTTAGATTTCCGATAGTTTTAGGGCGTCGAACGAACTCGCAAGCGGGTTCTCTCGATACCAAACGAAAATAAATGGCTAATAAAATTAATGATGAAAAAAATATTGATTTTGGGTTTTTATGAGATCAATAAAATAATTAGGATTATGCTACTTACACAAACCGTAGATCTCAAGAAAATAGAGATGGAAGAAGAGTTGGCCTCGCACCAAACCGCAAGCGAGAATCGAAGAATCGCTCTCCGTTTCGAGAGAATCACACCCTCACGAAAGTTTAGAACTCTCAATTTTGCATAAGCAATTTTCATTAACCAAAAACTTATAATAAAAGTGTTTACAAGCCTTTAAATAGGCTAACCAATGTATAAAATTAGAAATCCTAGTATAACTCTAATTCCTAATTCAAATAAAAGAAATATCCTAATTCTTCTAAAACAATAAAGTTTTAAATAATAAGGAAACTAATCCTATTTCTAATAAAAGAAACAACTCTTACTTTCTAAAATAAAATAATAAAATATACTAATCCTAATTCAATTAGAATTCTTGAAATTCGTCACTTTATGTGCAGCCTCCGAAAACTGACCATAACTTCTTCAACACTTGTCGGAATTGCTCATATTTTGGCTCGTTGGAAAGCTACTTCGATAAGCTTTCAAATATGACCAATTTCGCGTCAATCCGACTTCGTTTGACACTTCAAAATAGGCCAAACATAAAAGTGACAGGATTAAAAATTGAAGACCCCTAATAAATTTTGGATTTTCTTCTTTCTGATCAAAAGGGTCTTTTTTAAAAAAAAAAACCATTCATGGGTTCACTTTCTCTTTTGATGTCTCTTCTTTATCCGATCACGATTCAAACAAGCGGATCTAAAATACGCATCAATCCCCTCTACTTTGAAAAAGTTCGACCTCAAACTTTGGTTGGCATGAGTTTTCACAGTCGCGATCACAGACAATATATATGGAACTTCGATCGGATGCGGCTGGAATCGGACGTCCCCATGATTGTGATAGAGCTCTAAGAGATCCGGGTCAATCTGCTGAAACTCTTGTGTAATCCATGTGCTCTCCGAATCACTCTTGTTCTTCCACTTGACCAAATACTTCTGAAGTCCCCCTTGGTTGGTGGACACAATATGATCTTCCAGTACATCTTCGATGATCTCACGAGCTTGCCAAGTAGGTGGGGGTAGTGATGTCAGTAGGGTAATTATTGCTTCATCAGATGTAGAAGGCTCAAAAGGGTTGGTAGGGATGGTTGAAGGGTCATGGAATGGAACAAGGTCCTCCACGTTGAAAGTCATGCTAATCCCCAAATCCAACGAAAAATCTAAGATATAAGCATTAGAACCAACATGCTTCAAGATCTAATAGGGTCCAGCACCGCGAGCATGTAACTTCTTTGCAATTCCTTGCGAGAATCGCTCAGGTCTATTCCGAACCATCACAAAATCACCCTCTTGAAATTCTTTGAACCGTCTATGAGAATCTGCAAAGAATTTGTATTTTTCTTTCTTTAAATTAATTTTTTTCTTAATCTCAGCATGCAACTCATGAATGCAATATGCAAAAGTGGATGCAGACTCTGATGACTCTTGTGTGAATGATGCAAAAGGCACTAATGGCTTATGTACACTCGACTCGATTAACTCATGAGTACTCGCTTCAATCAAAACCAAAGACTCTGGGGTACTCAATTCAATTGATATTAATGGTTCTTGTGTACCCAGTTCGATGGACTCACATGTATTCGATCCAATGGGCACCAACAAGTTGTGTGCGCCCAACTCTACGAGTACCAATGACTCATAGGCAAGTGACTCGATTGGTTCAAGTGTGAGTGACTCAACATCACTACTCACAAGGGAAATAGAAGTCTCTTTAACACAAACTAGACTTTCATCAGCTTCTTCTATCTCCTCTTCACTTAGCACGGTACTAGGGTCGTACACTTCTTTCACTTCTCTATTCTCCGGCTCCTTAGGACTCACTCTTTTAGTTAATAAATTCTGAGTGAAAAATTTTGTGGGGCATTGGTATGCTAAGTGTCCAAACCCTTGACACTTAAGGCAATCAGGACACTTATCCGTCTTGGTTTTCAAACTCCGAAGAAGGTGACAGTGTATTACAGGAACATACTTTTCAATAAATCTCACCTTCATGTCCTCCCATGTGGAGATATGTTTATTTCGAAGAGATTCAGTACGACGTTCTATGCGAGTCCAAAAATTTTTGGCATTACCCTCCAACTTTGTTTTTGCCAGCCTAATTTTGTACTCATTTGATACGCCATACCAATCAAAATATTCCTCTACACTAGACAACCACTCCACGAAGGTTTTGGGGTTTAACCATCCCTCAAAACTTGGAACCTCATTCCGAATAGATTTAATAAACTTCTCGGCAGGGTCGTACTCGGGTTCACAATGATGAGGGTATCCTCTAACTCTAGTCTCATTACGATTTTTGGGACTTTGCCAAGAATTTGGAGTGTAGTGGTTTCCTTGTTTGGCTAGTACCCTTTCATGACGGGTAAGGAAGTCACGTTGACGTGTAAGTAACCCATACATGATGCTTAACACAAACACAACTCAGACACAATATTAAAAAGACACACTATGAACCAACAATGGATGAGGACTTTTGTCAAACACTAGATGTGCACACTAATGAAATAAAATGCAATAAGATTGAAATGACATGCAATTATGAAACTAAGTGATGCAAGACAAAAGTTAGAAAACGGCTAGACGAAAGCTAGCCAAAAAAAACTTAGACGAAAGCTTTAAAAAAATATTTTAAAAATAAAAATAAAAATATAGACAAAAAGCTAGACGACCAATTTCAGACAAAAGCTAGACAAAAAATTTTAGACAAAAGTTAGACGAAAATTTTCAGACAAAAGCGATAAAAATTGCAGACAAAAAGTCAGACGAAAATTTTTAGACAAAAGCCAGACAAAAATTTTCAGACAAAATCCAGATGAAAATTGCAAACATAAATTTTCAGACAAAAGCCAGACGGATCGAAAATAATGATTTATTTTATTTTTTTTTAACTTAAAAAATAAAAAAAAACCTAAAACCTATATGAGCACTAAAACCCTAAAACTAAACCGATACTCTGATACCAATTTGATGCGGGAACTTACTAAATGCACTGATAGGGCTGAGATTAAGATTAAGATTAAAATTAATTTAATCAATTAAAAATAATAATTTCTCATAACAAATTACCACGGAAAATTCTAGAAATTTAATTAGGTGATTTAATTCCGGCCCAAAATAGCGTTACTTTCGTGTACGTTCCCTATCGCGGATCTAGAAGACTAGAGTTTTTATGAACGGCTAAATCTCCGATAGTTTTAGGGCGTCGAACGAACTCGCAAGCGGATTCTCTCAATACCAAACGAAAATAAAAGGCTAATAAAATTAATGATGAACAAAATATTGATTTTGGGCTTTTATGAGATCAATAAAATAATTAGGATTATGCTACTTACACAAACCGTAGATCTAAAGAAAATAGAGATGGAAGAAGAGTTGGCCTCGCACCAAACCGCAAGCGGGAATCGAAAAATCGCTCTCCATTTCGAGAGAATCACACCCTCACGAAAGTTTAGAACTCTCAATTTTGCATAAGCAATTTCATTAACCAAAAACTTATAATAAAAGTGTTTACAAGCCTTTAAATTGGCTAACCAATGCATAAAATTAGAAATCCTAGTATAACTCTAATTCATAATTCAAATAAAAGAAATATCCTAATTCTTCTAAAACAATAAAGTCTTAAATAATAAGGAAACTAATCCTATTTCTAATAAAAGAAACAACTCTTACTTTCTAAAATAAAATAATAAAATATACTAATCCTAATTCAATTAGGATTCTTGAAATTCGCCACTTTATGTGCAGCTTCCGAAAACTGACCATAACTTCTTCAATACTTGTCGGAATTGTTCATATTTTGGCTCGTTGGAAAGCTACTTCGATAAGCTTTCAAATATGACCAATTTCGCATCAATCCGACTTCGTTTGACACTTTAAAATAGGCCAAACATAAAAGTGACGGGATTAAAAATTGAAGACTCCTAATAAATTTTGGATTTTCTTCTTTCTGATCAAACGGGTCTTTTTTTTAAAAAAAACTCATTCATGGGTCCACTTTCTCTTTTGACGTCTCTTCTTTATCCGATCACGATTCAAACAAGCGGATCTCAAATACGCATCAGAGAGTGACACCGTTTGGTTGCTTTCAAAACTTATTATGTTTGGGTTTTAGTGCCATTAGGGACTCCACTGTTAATGGCTAATGCTACTCAAATCATTTTATGGGAATGGGCAATGTGTGAGTGTCTGTGCACATCGCACATGCATGTACACTTGTGTTGGATGTGTATGGGCACAGCACAAATACACGTGCACATGAGGTACGTCATATATAAGAGATAGATAATTTTTTTTTATGGTACACGCATACATGATTGTGCACTTATACATGCTTGTTATAAGAATATGCATTATAGTTGTTATACGTTTTTCAATTATTTTATTTGTGAGGGCAGACCATTGAATTAGTTTTGGGCTGGCACCAAACTTGGTTTGAGGCCAATTTATTTTTGTTGATATTCTATTGGTAAACCCCAATTTGCATCTTTGTTACCAAGGGTTTTGGCACCTATGCAGTCATCAGTGATCACGTTTGTGCAACATTGATCAAGTGGTAATTTTTCCTTTGTTTGAAAACAATGAAAAGATTCAAATTTAGTAGCCTCATAATGGGCCCAATTCTATGATTAATTTGTTGATTGGGCTCGATCATTTGGTCATTGAGTGGCCTTGGTTGAGTGGACATGACGTGGAATCATTAGCAATGATCATATGATACATCATAATTTTTTTGGCAACATCGAGTTATCACTAAAAGATTCATAGGCTCATTTAGAATTGGTCGAATGATTTTGGTTGAATTATCTAGAAAGATAATGGATTTAGATTTGAAAATCTAAATCAGATGATTTTCCTCTAATAAAGGGAGTTGAGATTTCGCAAGAGGTGCTAAGAAGTAACAATAAATCCCATCGACTGTGTTGCTTATATGGTCTCGCAAGAGATGTCAAGAAGCAACTATAAATCTCAGAGTATGTTGCTTGTTTGAAATATAAGTAGAGAAATGAAGTGACTTAAGGGTCCATTGGTAGACGTGCCAATAAAGATTAAAATCATAACTTACAAATTCTTTATGGAACTTGTTTTCTTGTTAATGCACAAGAAAACAAATGGCTTGTGGATCTAGACGGAAATGTCTGAAGAAACCATTGTAGTCAAATGGCATATGCGACCCTATGCGATGGCATAGGGCCATCGCATATGCCATTATCCATGACACAATTTTTATTTTTATTTTCAAAAAAATTTCTAAAAAATCCCAAAAAATTCTCAAAGTTTCCCATATTGATCAATATTATGTTTTGTGTTAAGTTTAGGCTCTATTAATTTTGTAGTGTATAGAATGCGAAATAAAAGTATATAATATAAGTATATAACCCATAAGTTAGAAGAGAAAATATAAATTTCATTAATGTTAAACAAAATAGTGCAAAAATGAACATAAGAACATATAAAAAAGAAGGAAAAGAGTATATTCTAAGTTCTAACCCACAATGGTACATCTCCATAAAGTTGAAGGGAAAATATAAATTTCATTAAAAAATAAGTTAAAATAGTACAAAAATATAGTAGACCATACAAAAGAGAAGGAAAAGACTAAAGAGAAAAATTATTGTAGAATTACGAGCATTAGGAAAAGAAACCCCCTATTTATAGGGCTTGGGGAAGCTTGAAAAGCAAAGACAAAAAATAAAAATAAATAAATAAAATTAAAAAAATTAAAAAAAAAAATTCCAGTGGAGAAATATGTCATGGCATACACTGTATGCGATGGATACAGTCGCATATGCGACTATTGTATGCGTTGGAATACTTACCTGTATCGCATATGCCATCATGACATATGCGATACGGCCATCCAAGATTGCATATGCGATCGCATATTACATCAATGGAAGAAACACTTTGTGTTAATATTGTAATTATGGAAAAGACTAGTCTAAAAGAAGAATCGGGATGAATTTAAAGTCATTTACCTAAACAGTCACTTATAATGGGAACTCTACCTAATATATGTTTGGTCAATGTTTAGGTTTAAAAGGAAAAACAAGTCGTAAATACGTGACGGACATTTATGGCACTACATTGATGAAAATTAAATTCTCATAAACATCCCATGAATGGTAGTGTTATACTTGTAATTGATAAGGGAAGGTTCAGCGTTGCTCTTAATAGTCCTATGACACTATGTGTTGAGATGTTAAAGTTATCAGGACATCTCTTATAGCCTATAGGTCTACCTATATAAGTGTGAGGGTGGAGTTGTCTTCAATGAGAAGTGGCTTTATCTCATAAACAGTTATGAAAACCAAGGTATTAACATAAGGCTCAAATGTGTTAACCAATAAATTGAATATCAAGTATATGAGATATGTGTGTAGAATAGTTCTGATTTGTTGTATAAGATCATTAGTTCAAGACTTAGTTTCACTGAAGCCCTTGTCAAACTTTGAGTTATTTCCACTTGTTGTATAAGATCGTTAGTTTAAGAGTTAGTTTCACTAAAGACCTTGGCAAACTTTCAGTTATTTCCACTAAAGTGAAAATTCAAGTTTGTAAGACATTTTCACTTATGCACGTATATCTAGTTTTGCTTTTAATTTAAAACTTTTAAATAGTGGGGGATTGTTGGATATTTAAAAGTTTTTAAAATTTGTGTCTTTTCCAAAGTGGTGTCTTTTCAAAGTTATGTGTCTTTCCAAAGTAGCGTATCTTTTCCGACGGGATGCCTGTAGCACCTTTTCTTAGGAATAGGGTACATAAAAACACCACTTGATTTTCTATTTAAGAAACCTGAATTTATTATTTTCTCATCATAGAATCTCCCTTCTCTCTAGTTTTATCTTTAAAGCTTTTTATCACAACGCTCTTGCAATATTTGGTGTTCAAGTAGCGTGAACGGATTCACGAAATCATTCACAAGAATACATAGTCGGTTCGTTGTATCCTCTAACCAGTTTGTCGGTAACCTGTAACCGACCACTTGCTCTAGGTGGTGGGGCAAATGTTGGTTTAAAGGCACCGATATTTCTCGTGCCTCAGACCGGTTCCCTATATTATTTTGGGTCAACATTTCACACTTTTCTAACATTTTTGTCTTATTGTTTCTGAACATTCAATTTAGTCCCACATACAATTAATTGATTCAAAAAGAAAGTAAAAGGAATTCGAATCAAACCTCTTTACAGCAACAAACTGCTATTTGAGACAATAATCTCGCATTTTCCAGCTCTAGTTCCTGAGTTTTCATTAACCAAACAGAAAAAAATTAAGAAAAAGATGAAAAAAAATAAATGAATCGGTAACTCCATTGATGGATTAAACTATAGTAGGACGAAATCAGGGCACGAAATGCATAAATAAAACCCTAGAAAGGTTACCTCTACTCTGTCGCAGAGAGATTTCAGTTGCCACTGAAGGTTGAGGACGACATCCCCACCGTCCAAACTCTCCATCAGAGGGTGAAAGCCTCTGACGAGTGAACTACAACTCTCAACTGTACTCTCGACTCGCCAATGGGTTTCCATTTTGGGTAGCTCTGTTCGCGCCCACGCGTTCTCTAAAAGCGCACACGTGCTCAACTCTTGAAAACCGTTAGATTGCTTACGATCTGATGATAGAGATCGATTTCCACTCGATATTCTTGAGATCATTTTCCACCTATAAGACGGTCAGTTTTTAATTATATATGTCACATATCAACAAAAAAATGCCCCTTCTGCCTTCGGGGCAACGGACAGCTTTAACGATATGTTCTGGTGATATGTGTCATGTGGATTATAAAACTGACCGCCTGATAGATATAAATGATCTCAAAATCTTTTGTGTTGAATATCTGGGCGAAAAATAATTTTGATCATCTTATCCAATGCAATCAATGATTTTAAGGGTTTCCGTCCTAAGCGATTTTAGAAAACTCGTGGGCGCGTTTAGAGGTATCTTTCATTCTCTACAGAATTTAAATAGGGGCGGAAATGGGCTGGGTACCCCGGCCTGTTAGGGGCAACCCGATATAGGAGAGTTTGGGCCAATCCCGTAGCCCGGGCTTGGCTTGTCCGACATTTAAGTGGGTGGGGCTTAGGCTTAAGCTAATATGATATGTGTTTTGAGTTTTACTTGTGATCGCTATAAAAATAATAATAATAACAAAAGAACTATATTTTTTCTACTTTGAGCCGTTACTTTTTTTAAAATAGATATTAATTTATTGTTAGATATTTGTAACATATTAATTTCTCTATTTTTATGATAATAAACGAGTCAATGAAATTTGACTTCCAACATGTGATTTCAAACCATGCTATGTGGCATGTGATATATATAAGAAAAGAATAGTAATAAAAAATAAATAAATGAAAAAAAATATTTTTGATGGTCAAAGTTTGGGTACTACTCATACATCATGTTGCATTAAATTTTCCCACTTTGATCACATTTTAAACGGTGGATATGCATCGTTTTAGCCCAATTTTCTTGGGTGGCCTTTGAACGTCTTTGGGCAAGTTGTTGTAGAACGCAATCAGTCAAATGGATACCACGTGGACTCCACCCAAGGATCAAAATTTTGGATTTCGTTTTGGTTTCAGAGGGGACCGAAACCGAAATTTCGGCCGAAAGTTTCAACCCCATACAGAAATGACCGAAATTTCGGTCCCAAATTATCGTTTCGGTAGGGGCCAAAACCGATCATTTCAGCTGAAATTTTGATCCTTGACTCCACCTGATTCGAACCCAGTGCTTCGGGCTGCATTTAAACCCATAGTCACGGGCCTCTTTTATGAATATGGCGATAATGGTATATAAATTAATAAGTAATTTATAAATAAAAGGGCTAAACCATTTCTTTGAAAGTTTAGTAGGGTCAGGCTTGGTCTTGGGCCAAGTTCAAATCTGTTGAGTCAAGTTTGGGTTTATGCAACGACCCGATTTTTAACGCACTTAATCTTATAGTGTTAGATGTGTTTTGCACCATCCTTCGGGGTAGCGCTCCACACCAGGACTCTTTCTTAGTTGAGAAAGTACACGTTTGAATTTTTCAAAAGCTTTTATATTTAAAACTGTATTTATTTGACATAAGTTATGTGATGACTTGTTGGTGAAAGGCTTGAGTTGTTGATAAAAGGTCTAAAGGTCGAAATGTGTTTCCGCCATCAAAATCTTGGTGAAAGAAGGAGAAATCGACGATAGGTCATCGAGTGAATGCCGATCTCTATTGACTTAATCACCGTCGATTTGTCGAACACGCTTCAAGAGGTGGGTACCCATCCATCCATCTCGTTTTTCTCAGATCCCGTCGCGTAAGATACGATTCGATTGCGTATCGTGATGGACTATTAAATGAATCCTAATTTTATTTTAGAATTAAATAAATGACTAAATCTAATTATAATCTAAATTTAATTATACTATAATTATTTATTTATTTATTTATTTTATTTTATTAAATGTTATTTTCGGAACCACAACAGTAATAGCCTATTAAATTATGGTATCAATTGATAGAGATTCAGACGAATCCATCGATTTGGAATTTATTAATTGACGAGGGCAGAGTCATAGACTCTTCTTTTTCTTAATCTTCTCTTCCAGTGGTTGAGCCTCTTGTTTGGTAATCATATAAAAGGAATAATATAATATAATACTATATTATAAATCATTTTAACATACTAGGCATCTATGTATAACTTAACTTATATTATATTATATTTATATATAAAGAAAGTGGTACTCGAGTACCTATATTTTAGTAATATAATTATGCTGTTTTTAAATGGTACTCAGGTACCATATGTATACTTGACTTCTCTAACTTTTGGGCACGAAAATTAACATAATATCAAATTGATAGAAGGGTATGATTGGAGTTTATATATATATATATATATATATATATATATATATATATATGGTAATTTTCATCTACTAGCTCCCTTTTAACAGTTGAAACGTATTGAATCTCTTTTCCTCCATTATATGCTAGTTTTTATGATTTTACTCTTTTGCCCTTAGGAAAAATAGATTTTTACTATTATATATATATTTGTGATGGGTAATGTGTGATGGGTGGCTATAGATGATGGTCCCTAGTCACCTGATTTCTGTGATAAAATGGAGAGGCAATATTGAGAGTATTGGTTTAATTAATTATTTTGTGGATGTATAGTGAGCAATTGGTTTTGTTGAGATGAAATGTACGGTAATCACACCTAGTTTCAGAACATTATTATTATTGCAGCTAAAAATAAACTATTGTAGGTGAAATACATCATATCAATATTATTGTGAGACCACAGTGGTTGTAACAGAACCCAACTACGCATTCCATCATTTCACTGAAGATTTACTATATATAATAAATCAGCGATTGATAGTAGTTTTTAAATATATTATATTTCATTAAAGTTAATGACGACTATGAAATTTTTAATTATAAAATCAATTAGTTATATTATATTATTTTATTTTATTTATATATATAACATATAATCATTATGTGCTATATAGGTTAACAATACTCAAGTGCTTTACTATTATATTAATATAACTTACTTATTACTATATTAAAATAACTTACATATATTCTGATTTAATATTATTAATTGGATAATTATATGGGATGTTTATTATCTTCTTTTTATCGATCCATTGACCTTACGACCGATTGATCGATTCCGAACAGAACCGAACCACTGTATTTTAAAGTACTTTAAATTCGACCCGTCGACTTCATTAATCGATCGATCGATTTTATACCAAAGCTGAATAAGTTATATATTATATTTTCGACCAATCGAATGATCCTCATCCGAACAGACAATCTGATTTACACTAAAATTCCACTATTCCACTATTTCACGACCAAAAAACTTAGTGCACACTATTCACTTACACTTTTCGATCGATAGTTGTAATTCACCTAATTTAAGAATTATTATACTTTTTAAATTTGAGCATTTAATTATAGTACACTATATTTGTATCACTTTATCGCTTCAACGCGACCACTTCTATAATAATGAGTGTTAGAACTTCGATATTTCATGAAAATCGAACTCTGACCTTTAAGTTATCGAAAATATAATTATTCCCCTACACTATATTTATTGATGCGTTATATAAATAATTATATATATAAATATAATGATAATCTGAATGAAAATCTTTTTGTACGTGTGATAATTTTGTATTTTCATTTTAATTATGATACGAGTTAAGAATATGTTAGGTCATATGACACGAGTGTATGAGATCATCCCTACGCTTGAGCGTGGTGATTCACTGAGATAGTATCGAAGCGAGAATACATCGTATTCACATATCCTACAACCCATGGTGGTATGAGACATTATGATGAGTAGGGTGAGTGCAAATTCAATATAACCTCGTATACGGTGTCATATACGGTGACTCGATCACTCCGAGTTCTAATACGATAGGATAAGATATGAGTTAAAATACGAGGTTTGAATCTTTAGGCCATAGTCATGGTGGGATTTATTTTATGGTCACGTGGAACTTGAAATGTAGGCATCCATGTACGGATGTAACACCTCTATGATAGTATGGGCTGTCACACGAAATACATCCAAGTTACTACGGAACCCATCTATTGGAAAGCGTGATTTGTGAAGCTTACCGCACCGTGTTCGCTATAGATTAAGGTCTTAGAGGTATGTTATGTTATGACTATGATAAGATAAGATAAGTTATGAGTATGATAATAAGACATCGCTGTGTAGGCCAGTAAAATATTAATAACTTAAGTCTCTATACGTGCAATTCTTTGCATAATCACCGTAAAGGCAACATCTTTCAGTCAAGACAGATGTCTCTGAGACACATTATGAGCTATAAGTCGTCGGCCGCCCATGTGACTAGATGGGGTGTATGATATGATATAATATGGAGGGCGTTATGATATGGTGGTATGATACCATGATAATCCTCACATGGTAGCTCGAGCAGCGACTCTGGCACATGTCGTTTAGGATTTTATGAGTATGTTAGTTACATTTATGCAATGTACAGACGTATGTGCGAGAATATAAGACTTAATATGTTATGAGGTATGATATGATATGAGATGTGGTAAGGTACGCTAGGATATGAATGTTTAGATCATGGTCTTGCATTAATGATTAGAATATGAGCTTACGATATGCACTTAATTTTGTTATTCTTTTTTTATTTCTTTGATATACTATGTTTATTACTCATATGATGCACCTACAATGCACCTGAGTAGAACGGGGTGGATTGGTGGTGTATCCACTGAGTTTATGTGACTGAGTAAACTCATCCCACGATAATTTAACAGTTGCAGGTGACTATCTTGACGAAGTGGACGTTGGTTCCTCTGATCCGGTTGGTGCCGAGTACGTGGACCCGGTGGACGCTGATTATCAGGAGCATTGGAGGGCGACGTTGTCGCTAATTTTCAGGAAGACTACAGTGCTGGTTTTGATCCGGGCGCTAGATATTAACTTTCCTAGACTCGGTATTGAGTTGGTTTTATTTTATTATTATTGATATTATGGTTTCCTTTTATTCGATTTGTCTTCGACCTTAATTACATTTTATTGTTGGATTTATCGAATTTTATCACATTTATTCAACATTTATGATTGTCATATATTTCACCTTTATATGTTGGCTTTCATGGATTTCGTGGACCCAGATTTGCACGATAACTCTGATTAAGTGTATGTCTGCTTAACATATCTGAGATATTTGTGGGTCATAACTCAAAATTTTAGGCCCTCAGTATGGGATAGAATTTCAGGTTGTGATAGTTTACCCTAGACCAGCCCAAGCCTTGCCCGCTGTCATCCCTAAATTTAAGTAGGTGTGTAGAGTTTTGGACTGTAAATGGACCCATCGCCCCCGCCCAATATTTTATATATATAATTAAAGAAAATAGCGGGATTTTTATTGGGTCGGATTTAATTTTTATTTCGGGTCAGGCACATACCAGGGTGCACCCAGACTGGCAGCCCTAATTTTGGCACACCTTAGCACTCTAGTTCATCAACTGAGTATTTCGGTGGCAAGCCGATACCTAAAGTACTTCTTGTGGTCACCTGATCACCTAGATGTCTAATAGACTTAGCTTAAAATTTAAGGAGCCATTGCGTGCACTCCGAATACTTCTTGTGGTCACTTGATCACCTAGATGTCTAATAGACTTAGCTTAAAATTTAAGGAGCCATTACGTGCACTCCGAAAGTTGGCCCTTGCACCGAATTTAAAGAAATAATATTTTAGGGACATGTGGCATGTGAAACGCAATCTGGGTCATCTGATTTGAAGCTTATGATCTATAGATTTCCACTACATAAGATTAAAGTAAAACACGATATTTATCATACGATCTATTGTAGTCAATTGTTGAATCATATAATAGTCTTTGATTGCATTCAATCACATGATGAAGATTATATTTCGTGCTAATCCTTTACACTTAATATTATTAAATCATGGTCATCAAATCAAACAACTTAGATGGTGTTTTCACATAGCAGAAGTCGCCAAAAGTTCAAGTCTTTCTTCTAAAATAGATGCAAGGATCCAACTTTTCAGGTGCAAGTAATGGCTCACAAAATATATATAGGTCTCAACACGATAATTAGGAATGTTGAAAATTACATTGCTGAGTTCCAACAAGCTATTGAAACAGGTGCAATCAAATCCCCTCCCTTACCACCCTCAGCTGTAGCTTGGACTCCACCAGCGGAATACCGATTCAAAGTAAATTTTGATGGGGCCTGATGAGAAGCAGAAAAATAATAGGATTCAGTATGATAATTCGTGATCATGAGGGGTTGGTTATTGCATCTATGGCAAAAAATTGTCCAAATATTTCAAAAGCCGATCATTGTGAGGCTTTTGCATTTCTTGAAGCCTCTCGTTTTGCTTATCAATGTGATCCCAAGAAGTGGTTTTTGAAGTGATGTTCTCATGTTAACAAAGTATCAAATGCAGCAGCCGATTTATTATCAAAGATGGGCTTGAGAAAAGATTGTGATAAGATTTGGATGGAGGATATCCCTCATCAAATTCATGATGTAATAGCCTCTGATTCTCAGTAGTTTTTTCAAATGAAAATTCTCATTATAAAAAAAAAAAAAAAAGAAACAAAAACTATATCATAAACTGTTTGCACGGGAAGGACTTAATAGTCTAATACCTCTTAGAAAGCATACAATTCACATGTAAGGCTTGGGCTTATAGCACAATGGAAGGTTGACAATATTGCAATCTCAAGGTCGCGCCGGTTCAAACCTAGCTTACTTATGAAAAAAAATGGGAGTCATTACTTGCACACGCTTTTCAAGTGATTGCACTGGATTGCACCAAATTTTAAAAAAAGACTTGCAAGTTTGGCAATCTCTACTACGTGAAAACACCATTTAAGCCGTTTGATTTGAAGGCCATGATTTAAAGATGTCAATTGTTAATGATTACAACAAAATATGATTTTCATCATTTGATTAAATGGATTCAAAGGCTATTAAATAATTCAATAATTGACTACAATAGATCATATGACAAATATCATGTTTTGCTCCAATTTTATGTACTAGAGATCTATTGATAATGAACTTTAAATCAGACCACCCATATTGTATTTTTACATATCACATGTCCCTAAAATACCAAGTCTTTCTTTAAATTTGGTGCAATTACTTGAAAATGTGTGCAAATAATGGCTCCCATAAAAAATTTCTATACATGTAGACATTTTTTTTAATAACTAGGTGTCCCAAGCTTGCACTTTGGATTAATCCCTATCGGCGCCATCGCTCCCCCATGCCATGAGTATTTCACGATTTACACACTTTACATGGCATCCATTTATGTGGTGCAATTCCATTGAGGTAGTGCTTCGATCAAATGATTAGATACCTCAAAAACGTACTTTTTAGCAAAAAAGACCCAACCTCAAACGTTTTAAAAAAACGGTGCTTTCACAAATTTTGAAGCTTCAGAAAATCATGAATTCACGATTTTCTGAAGCTTCAAATTTGTGTGAATTTATGATTTTCTGAAGCTTCAAAATTTGTGAAAGCACCATTTTTCTAAAACATTTGAGGTCGGGTCTTTTTTGCTAAAGTTTATTTTTGAGGCATGTTTCTCTAATTATCCCCTTTTATAAACATGACATTTGGCCAGAGCCCCATCTACATATTAGCCTAGGTGAGCTCCAAAACTAGTCCATATTTCCGACCATCAGATGAGGAAAAGAATTTGAACCTAATTAATGATCATGTTTGGATTGGGGCTACATTTTTCATGCAACCTAATAAATTTTTTGTTGAAGGTAAGCTGATATTAAACCTGCCACCTCAATATTATAATATTATCAGTCTTCCAATTGAACTAAAGACCTAACGTATACGTAAAGGTACCTCTATTCGCGCCTATCAGATTATTGGTGGCGCCTACACTGAAAGCTGTTCACCACATGGAATCAGACAATGGATCTTGAGACTGCGTTTTCCATTAGGTAGTCAAGTGTTTTATTCCATGAGGCACAAATCCCTAAAAGTGGCCTTAAAATCACATGACACATATTATCCCCAAACATGATGTTAGGGCCACTTGTTGGAATTTGTGCCATATAGAATATAAAACTTGACCCTCTAATGGCACACTTATGGTCTCATAATCCATTGTGTGGAAGAATGGAATGAAAAATAATCACCATCGTCTATTTCAATGCGATCAACAACTTTCAGTGTAGACGCCCACCAATAATTAGTAGGTGCGAATAGAGGTACCCCCAACCTATATCCCAATTATTTTAGTCCTACATCGCTCAGGGGTAAAAAATTCAAGAATAGATTTGCATAACATTAATAATAATTGTTCCGTCCTTAAAACATTGAGAACGGTAGCCCAAAGGGGTATACGATCCTACAAGAATATTAACCATTTAGCAATCAGTCCTGGTCAGGTGACAGGTCAGGCCGGGATTTGGTTGAGAACTGAGGTTAAAGGTCAGGTCTAGATTGATTCAAACCCAAACTAGACCCGTTTGCAGCCCAATATCAGGCGCATTCCATATTACCATATTGGGCTTGAGGTTTAGGCTCTGTGGGTTGGGTCTGGGCCTGAAAATCTGGCCTGATCAATAAACAGGCCCGATATTTAAACCTCGAGCCACAAATACTCCGAATAGCGATCGATGATCTCGATATTTTAGATGGACCAATAGAACCGCCCATCGAGGTCGGTTAGGGGGGGTTGCCGGGCTGGTAGATTCGAGTAGTTAATGAAGGTGTTAGGGTGACCCCAAGAGTTCCCCCAAACACTTCAGTAGAGACTAGATATGGATCTCAAGTGGGCCTTGCTGGCTTACTGAAGTGCTGAGAGGAACTCTAGAGGACACCTAACAAGTATTCTGTTTGCTTGGTGAAGAGGTAGGTGCCCTCTGCCACTATTTATAATGGGCCTCTAGTGTTCACTTACTCAAACTTAGGGTCTCCTGGTGAGCTAAAGGTAGAGATTAAAGGGAAATCAAACCAGATAAGGTAGGTACATTGAACCTAGTCTACTGTGAACTTAACCATGGAAACAGAAGATAGGAGTTGGCAAAAGTTCATCGTCTTTTTCCACCATTATGGTCCGGTATTTGATGTCCTTTTCATTTTTTTGATTTGGTCTAAGACATCTATCTTGTACGTGTGGAAGGTGTGGTCAGGCAGGCAATTGTATTTATGGCACTCAATCCAAATTTCAGACTGGTTGGGTGATCATGACCATCTGATCAAGAAAATAGAAGAGCTTACAAATGGATGGTTATGCGCAAGGGTCCACATGAAACACTAAAAAAAGCTTTGGTTGGTTATTATTCTCTAATCAGCGTGATTTATTCGTTGGTCTATTGCACCTGATTGTCTGCCACTTGGACATTACAGAGTTTTGGCCATCAATGCCACTTGTATAATATAGTGATCCCACAGCTGATTCCTGGGCTAAGCACATAATACCAGCTCTTTATTTTCTATCTTATTCCAAGGTAGCACCCATGTGCGAAAGAATTGTCTGAAATACCCTATTAAGCAGAGAGAATATGGAGTATATTGAAACCAAAGGCAGCATAAGTAGGGATGCAAAATGACATGGGCCAAACCATATCTGAAGATTTTGCTAATCGGGCCGGATTTGGGTCCAAAACCATGATCCAAGAGGTTGGGTTGGGTTGGGTTAGATTCAGTTTGCAGCCTGAAATAATCCGGTAGGGCCGCGTTTTGGTTGGTGTGGACTGTAATCAGGTAGACCTGTACACCACTGATTTTTAGGTGTGTAGCCCATTGTTGATTATCTCTGTGATCAACTAAGGCTGTGTTTGGCATTGCTCTTTTGACCCAAAGAACAACCCACTTAAAAGAGCATGTTTAAATTGCTCTTTTAAAGAGAATCAAATTTAGCTCTTTCACTCTCCGAAATAGCTAAGAGCACTTACAGCCAAATATAGTCCCATACTAAAGTGCACTACGCCATAGCAGAGAGCTGCTCTTTACTTTCAAAGAGCAATCCCAAACACAACCTAAAGGCCATTATCTAGTGTTGCCAAGGTGTCAAACTCGGTATCGGTATCAAGTATCGGTCCATGGAGGACCGATACATATCGACCGATACCCAAGTTGTATTGGTGCCTTTAAAAAAAATAAAAAAATAAGAAAATAGAAGTATTAGCCAATATGGGCCCGTATCGGCCGATACCCGAGTTGATACCTGATACGTATCGGCGTCGATACGTTTCGGCATCGGCCGATATTTGATATCATGAGTGTTGCTCCCACATGTAGAGGGTGCTGAGTGGTATTTTTTGAAAACGTTATATGCAACATTAACTCAACCAGGATTATTCCTAGAGTTGGATAATTATTTGACACATGATATCAAAGGCTACTGAATTTAGTCAAAGGCTATCATCATATTCAATGGTTGACTCTAACAAATCAGATGATAGAGATTATGTGCCAATTTTTAGCCTCAAAATATTTACATCATAGATCATTACATCATGGTCTTTAAATCAGACTGCTTAGATGGTGTTTCACGTTGCACAAATCCCATAAATGACAAAGTCTTTCCTTTTAAGCATGTGTCACTGTACAAATCTTTGTGCCAGTTTTCGCTCAATTAAATCGATATCCACGTAAACCAGTGTGAAATATTGACAAAGTTATGGGCATGATTGATCACCTGTATTTACTAATGTGTTAGAATTAACACGTCACTACAAAGGTTTATGAGGGCGAGCCTCGTAAGCGAAAACTCCTATGCATGTAACAAAAGGTGGCTTAACGGGTTCGAGGAAAGCGCATCAAACAACTTTTCTCATCCGTAAAGTGTCACTTTATGACATTAGTGTGAATTCAAACATGCCCTATATGTTCCTTTAAAGGCCTCTAGGTTGATCCTCTTTGGTAAGAAGATTTTACCAATTAAACAGATGATTGAAGGATTCACCATTTCGTCTTTCTCCACTTGAATTTCTATTGTTTCCTCCGTTAACGTTGTGATCACCAATTTGCTATTTAGAATTTCTAGAACCGAATCCATTTGAAATTATAGAGATTGGGGGGAGGGGGGAGGGGGGAGGGGGGAGAGATAGACTCTCACAGATGAAAGGGGAGAGAAGAGAGAAAAACTCTCAGGCTCATTTTTCCACATAGTTGATACTATTGATTGTATAATTTGATATGTTTTATCATTTTTCCACATAGTTGGGGATGTTTGCCAAGCGGAATCAACATCTGGTCGTCTAATAAGCACACCATGATCTTCATATCTATCGTACGGAAGATTGGAGCAAAAAACAATCTCTATCGTCTGATTCAAATCAATCAAAGGTTTTCATCCATGAAAAAAATTGTCGTACAATTTTATTAAATGTTACTTTTTAAAAAAATAATAAAAATAAAATAATAATTGATGTCCTAATACTTGCTGTTAATATTATTGTTCTTTTCAAATTGTTTCCAATTTGTTTACACGCAAGTGCACAAATCAGATGTAGTGTAGCTTGTGCAAGAACGGGGTCGAACTCACAGGGACTTTGTAGAGAGAGGAAAATTAAGAGTAAGGCTATTTAATCTAATCCTAATCTAATCAAGGAATGAAATTTGACTTATACTATACTAAGAGGATTTGTATAAAATCAAATGAGAGATTAAAAACAAGACAAACTATTACAAGTAAAACTAAGATATGCAAAGATATATATTAAACTACCTATTAGATAATGTGATTTAAATACTAATATAGGTTGAGTAGAAACACGAATGATATGTGTACTAGGGTTTAGAATCCACACTCCTTAATATAATATTTTTGGCAACATGTACCTTAAAAATTTGTTGGAAAAGTAATCACATAATAGTCTAGAAATCAATCACGTTATTATGAAAAATATCATCATCAAAGCTCTATTTTATCATGCAAAAATATATGTTTTTCTATATTTCTAAAAATTGAAACCAACTATTCAATGATGTTGAATAACAATAAATATTCGATTTTAATATCAACAATTTTCCATCAAGCAAATGATTGACAAAATTTATCCTAAATCATGAGAAAAACATGATTTAACTCGTATCTAATAAGCATCTTTATCAATCAAAGATAGACAAAACTACTTTTCATTCAAATTTCTAAACATAAAGCCAACAAAAGCTTAAGGATGTAAACGAAAAAATATTACATCAAAGAGACTTCATCAAAACCCTATCACTACTAAGCTAGCCTCTAATGAAATACATGATCAAAGTAAAATAAAAAGAGAAGTAATAATATATTAAAGAAATTGTAGCTCTTAGATCCTCTCTTCTTCTTCAAAACATATTACATACAAAACTAAAATAACACATGAAAGAAAATCCTAAAACTTCCTCCTAGCCTTCTCCAATCAAATGAACTTTAAGACCACTCTTCCCCTAGCTCCAAGATGAAGGCTCTATTTATAGCACCAAGACTCTCTTTAGAATAATCATTTCTTCATTGCTTGAGTCTTTGGATTAAACCAAATTTTCTTCTATATCTTTTGAAAGAGTTACCATCATGAGACTTGTGATCTTGACCTTATCGAAAATATATTTTAAAATCATAAAAGTCAATGAAGCTCATGCCTTGTAAAAGAAGGCAAGTAAAAAGAAAATATAAACTAAAGAGAGAAATATAAAAATATAGAACAACATTTAATGGTGAAATGATGAAAGAGTGAGAGAAAGTATGACCATTAAATGTTTGGTGTGATGAGATGAGGTGCTGGATGTTAGATCATTTACTGAGGAGAGAGATGAAAAGATGAGAGAGAAAAAGTAGTATTGGTAGCAAATATGGATGTTTATTTGCATCTCAAAAATATGTCCACACACCCTCTTCAATTCTTATATTTTTTTTGTAGCCATCATACACATTAGCCTAAAATTGCTATATTTATTAACACATTTGCAATAATTCATCTTTATCTGCAAAGATAAACAGATAAATCCGTGTTAGATAAAAAGACAGTAAAAATAAATTAAAAGATGCAGATAAGAGGGTAAAACATTTAATAATTCTATGCTCAACAAATGCACCTGAACCTAGATATTGCTAGTCCTCGAGCAAACAAATGATAACTAAAGATCTAAGTTTAAAACCCGAAGAACTATGTTTAACTAAGAAAATCTTAAAGAAGCTCAATCAATGATCGATAAGTTTCTCATTTTCTTCATATGTTGCTCATCAATTAAACTTAACATGAAGATAACATTAAATCCCTTCCTTCAACCCTTAGCACTTAAGTCAAATTATCCATATGCAAATCAAACAGGAAGTCAAAGCCATTATTCCAATAATTAGTAAAGCTACAATAATTAAAAGTACTCGAGTGTAAGTAAAAGTATAGCTACATGGATAAAGCTTTTGGTTTACCAAAGCAAATATAAATTACATATCTTTCTGGAATTCATGGCCAAGCAAAAAAATAATTCACCTCTCCACATATCTACACTTTTTACAACTTTTTGGAAGATACATACAACTTTGCCTTATATTACATTTCTATATGATAATATTAAGGCTCAAAACTTTGAAGATGATACTCTTTGAATCAATTTCAGCATTTTTTTTTTCACCTTTTTTTTTCTACGATTCATAATCGCCTGACACTTTTTTATTTTTTAGATTTACAACAACTGTATACAAAATTTTTTTGCTTTCATCAAATAGAAGAGGCATTGTAGTTTGATTCATTACGTATAGTTTTCGCATTCTTTCTTTCCAGATACATAAGTATATATCTACTTATCCAACCTAGACTATATCATGTGGCTATCGTGAAGTGCAAGAGATCAAGTACAACCTTTACTGTATAATTTCTAATTACTTAAATAATAACTGAGACTTGATTGCTTGTCATATGCATATAGATCACCAAATTGAATGCATTATGAAAGAATGAAGATATTTAACGCTTCTCATATCTTATCCAAGTAATTAGGAACATAAATTTATCATTGCAAGAAGCTCATCATCCCAAAAGAGATTTCATTTTTTTTTTTTTTTTTTCTAGTTGAAAGAAAAAAATTGCATTCTATACCCCAAACCTAAATCTAGTATTGTCGTCAATGACAGATAAGAAAAACATGCTAAAGAAAATTAATACACATAAATATATGAAGAGCCAAAAAGATAATTATCAAGAGAAAATAAATCGGAGATAAGGAAAAGGATAGAAAGCACCTGAAAATCTTGACCATGAACACCTCTGCCAAAAGGAATCAAATATTGTTAGACTAGAAAAATAAAATGAAATAAAACGGAACTATGATACATCAATGAAAGTATGTCCATCAGATCACAAAAACTAATCCTGATAAACAGGATCCTCCAAGAGAATTTCTTTAATTTTTGTATTTTTCAATTCTAAAAATGGTTTCAATTGTTGACCATTAACTTTAAACACATCACCATTCTTAGGATTCTCAAGTTCAACAGTGTCATATGGGTAGACAGTACAAACAACAAAAGGACCTGTCCATCGAGATCTCAATTTTTCAAGAAATAAATGCAAGCGAGAATTATAAAGAACTTTTTAACCAAGTATAAAAAATTTTCTCAAAATTTTTTGAGCATGGACATGTTTCATTTTGTTCTTGTACGATTTAGCACACTCATAGGCATCAATCCGAATTTTCTCTAACTCATTTATTTGTAGCTTCCTGTGAGCATCTGCCTTGTTGAGATCGAAATTCAGCCTTTTGATTGCCCAGTATGCTCGATGTTCTAACTCAACATGGAGGTGGCATGCCTTGCCATATACCATCCGATAAAGAGACATTCCAAATGGAGTTTTGAATGCAGTACGGTAAGCCCACCATGCATCATTTAGTCTCAATGACCAATCTTTTCTATTGGAATTTACCGTTTTCTCCAAAATGCGCTTCAGTTCCCCATTGGATATCTCAACTTGATCACTTGTCTGTGGGTGGTAAGGATTCGTAATCTTGTGAGTTATGTCATATTTCTTCACCAATTGCTCAAAAAATGTATTACAAAAATGCTTTCCACCAGCACTAATTATAGCACGTGAAACAAGCAAAAATGTATCTTGAAAATTTTTGACTACCACCTTGTGGTCATTGGTTTTACAAGCAACAACCTCTACTCACTTAGACCCATAATCAACTACGACAAGAATGCATAAATTATCAAAAGAATTTGAAAAGGGACTCATAAAATCAATGCCCCATACATCAATTATCTCGATAATCAAAATAAGGTTTAGCGACATCATATTCTGTTTGGAAATGCATCCCAATTTTTGACAATGCTCACAAGCTACACAAAATGCATGACAATCTTTCAAAATGGTAGGCTAAAAAAAACCACACTGTAAAATCTTTATAGCAGTCTTCCTAGAACTAAAGTAACCTCCACATGCTTGATCATGTTAAAAGGAGACGATATTTTGATGCTCACTTTCAGGGATGCATCTCCTTATTATCTGATCGGGACATTACTTAAATAAGTATGAATCATTCCAAAAGAAATGTTTCACCTCAGCTAAAAACTTTGATTGATCTTGCTTAGACCAATGCATGGGCATTTGATCTATTACAAGATAATAAACAACGTTTGTGAACCAAGGCAATTGGGAGACTGATAATAATTGTTCATCAGGGAAAACTTCTGTAATGGACACGAAATTCTCAGAAAATCTAACAACTAAACGGGATAAATGGTCGGCCACAACATTCTCGGACCCCTTCTTGTCGAAAATTTTGATATCAAATTCCTGAAGCAACAATATCCATCTGATCAGTCGTACTTTAGCATCCTTTTTAGCAAGGTACCTAAGAGCTGTATGATCCGAATAGACGATGACATTTGATCCCAATAAGTATGGTCTAAATTTGTCCAAAGCAAATGCCACTGCCAATAACTCTGTCTCTGTTATGGAATAGTTCAATTGTGCATCATTTAGAGTTCTGCTGGCATAATAGATCATATGAGGAGTTTACCGACTCTCTGTCCCAACACAGCACCAATCGCATAATTAGAGGCATCACACATGATCTCAAAAGGCATGCTCCAATATGGCAGTCGAATGATGGGTGCCGATGTTAACTCAGATTTTATTCTCTCAAAGGTCGTTAAGCACTTATCATCGAAAATAAATGGGGCATCCTTAGCCAACGGACTACACAAGGGTTTTACAATCTTGTTAAAATCTTTTATAAATCTACGATAAAAACCCGCATGTCCCAAAAATGATCTAACTTCTCTCACAATTTTTGGAGGTAATAAATTAGAAATTAACTCAACTTTTGCCTTAGCCACCTCAATTCCCTTGTTAGATATTACATGCCCTAGAATAATCTTGTTCTTCACCATAAAATGACATTTTTCCCAGTTCAAAACAAGATTCATTTCTTTGTCCCGTTATAACACGAGAGACAAATGGTGTAAGCATGTATTGAAGATAGATCAAAAGATAGAGAAATCATCCATAAACACCTCTAGGAAACGGTCAATCGTGTCAGAAAAAATGCTAATCATGCACCTTTGAAATGTAGCAGGTGTGTTGCATAACCCAAAAGGCATGCGTCGATAGGCAAACATCCCAAAAGGACAGGTGAAAGTAGTCTTCTTCTGATCCTCTGGCGCTATGAGAATTTGATTATTGCCAGAATAACTATCAAGAAAATAATAATATGCTTGGCCGACCAACCTTTCTAGCATTTGATTAATGAATGGAAGAAGAAAATGGTCCTTCCTTGTCATCAAATTCAATTTTCTCTAGTCAATGCACACTCTCCAATCGGTCTGAACCCGTGTTGGAATCAATTTATTTTCTTCATTCTTGACTACGGTTATGCCAAACTTCTTTGACACAACTTGTATGGGGCTTACCCATTTGCTATCTAAAATTGGGTATATAATACCCACGTCCAAAAGTTTTAAAATCTCACAGCTCACAACATCTTGCATGACTGGATTTAGCCTCCTTTGTGGCTCTCGTGAAGGTTTTGCATCTTCTTCTAAATGAATTTTGTGCAAGCACACAAAAGGACTAATCCCTTTGATATTTGTGATGGACCAGCCAATCACCGCTTTGTGTTCCTTTAAAACATCCAACAATTTTTCCACTTAAGCCTTATTCAAGTTAGAAGCAATGATGATGGGTAGGGTCTCAGCAGGCCCTAAAAAATGTACTTCAGATTTTCAGGTAACAACTTCAACTCTAACTTGGGCGGCTCAACTTCAGATGGAACAGGAGATGAAGTGGGCAGTTCTAGAGGAACCACCTTTGGTTGCCAATTTTCACAACTCATAAGAGGAGTAGAATCAAGCAATGAATTTACCTCTTCTATAGACTTTTTGATGTCAAAGTCACAACCAAAATGGGCCAAACAAGCCTCCAAAGGATCCTCAAAATTATATCGAGAAAGTGTCTCCTGAACCAAACTATCAATTAAACAAATATCGCAAATCTCCTCACCCTCAGATGGTTGTCTACTGATGTTAAAGACATTAAGCTCCGCCGTCATGTTCCCAAAAGAAACTTTCAAAATTCCATACCTACAATTAATCAATATATTTAAGGTTGCCAAGAATGGCCGACCTAGAATGACAAGAATCTGACCACTCGTGCTCTGAATAGGTTCGGTGCCTAGGACTACAAAGTCCACAGGAAAATAAAATGTACTACTTTGATCATAACATCATCCACCACACCCCTTGAAATTTTCACTGATCTATCAACTAACTGAAGGGTCATAGGGGTTTGTTTCAACTCACCTAATCCAAGTTGGACGTAAACCGAATATGGCAATAAATGCACACTTGCTCCTAAATCTAGCAACGCCCGCTCTCTGTGATAATTCCCTATGACACATGAAATGGTAGGACATCCAGGGTCCTTGTACTTGACAAGAATTTTGCATTGAATGATTGAGCTGACGTGCTTAGCCAAAAGTGCCTTCTTTGGAACATTGGTCTTTCTTTTGATTGCGACCAAGTCCTTCAAAAATTTAGCATAAGAAGGAACTTGCTGGATAGTTTCTAGGAATGAGATGTTTATGCGAACTTGCTTAAATACCTCAAGAATTATCTTTAAGGAAATGGGGCCTTGGGAATAAAGTTTTGAACCACTGTTTCTTCAAACATAGGACCCATAGTTTCACTCATTTTTTTGTTTCCCACCTCCTCATGAGGGTTTTTATTCCCCTCATCTTTAGATTTCTCTATTTCTTCTTCAATTTTCTTTTCTTTTTCTTAAACTTCAGGCAACTTAACATGGTTATCAACTTTTCACCCAAACCTAAGGGTAGTAATTGACTGCACATGCTCCTGCTCATGGGTAGAGTTGGACGGAGTATTTACTTCATACTGCCATTTCGGATTTGGGATGGTTGGCTTAGGAATTTTCCTTTTTCCCTCTTGGTCAATTTTAAGTTTAACCCTTACAAGTGTACAAGATCTATTGTAGTACGATAAGAACAGAGGTGTCGAACCCACAGGGAAATGTGAAATTTATCTAATCCTTTCAGAAATTTAAATACCCAAGAAAGTACCAAGGGAGAAATTCAAATTACCAAACACTTATCACACTAATTCTAATGCAAGAAAATAAACTAATCTAAGCAGAATAATTTTTGATGAGTAAAAGAAAACAACTTTTAGGCAAGATCAAGATTTTTGCTACCCCAAATTTATAACTTTTCTACTATCAACCCAAAATTTCAAATCACATCAATCACACCCTCATTTGTCTAGAAAAATGATTTGTAAAGAGACGTGATCATAGATCTGGCATATCCTATATAAATACAATGATTCAGCCTATCATCACGGTATGAATCATGTAAATAGTATAACATATCTCAAGTTCTTAGATCTCGACCATAAGCACCTAATCACTCTGCAGCCTAGATCAGTCTGCAAGTACAGATCTGGCTATTATGATCATTGATAGCATAGATCAACGGTTATAATAAAGTATTCACAATATATTTGATTCAATTTGATCGATCAAAGCATTAAATACCTCGTGATCATCTATGTTTATAGTTTTTGTGATGGGCTCGAGTTTTAAGCACCATAAACGAAACCCACAGATCAGAATTTTTTTCGTGGGATGCAAATAAAGGCATCCGATTTTTGAATCGACCTAACCCCGTTTATATTATATATCATGTTTGTCTTTTCCGAGACCTTTCGCATTAAAGATAGTTGCAGAGAAACGTCACCTCTGTTTGTCCCTTCCGTAAGGTTGAAGGAACCAAAATGGTGACCTTCTATTTTTTATTGGGTTTTCTTAATACTGTAAGATATTTTTGCATGAGGGTTTCATGATTTGAAAATCAATTATTTTAATCAAGGAAAGAAGCATGAAAGCTTCATGATTTGCCGTTGATATGTTAAGGGTTTTATTTTTTTTTGGTTTTTCAACTTTTTCTAAACACAAAACACCCTTGGTTTTAGTATAGAAGAACAGAAACCCTATGAGTCACCCTCTTTAATTGAACGACGGGTCTTATCGGTCCCGTGACCCAGCCCAAGGACCAATATTGCAAATGACCCAACCTAGTGTGTCTTGGCCCGATCGAAAACAGAACTCTGGTCATGACCCGGTCCAGCCCATGGTCCGGTCTAATCCATACCCAGCCCCTGATTCATGACCCGATTCGGCCCGTTAAACTGGACCCGTTTGTCCTTAAGGCCCTTTTTTACCTGTATTATTCCTTCTTTTTTTTTGGGCTATTTATAGGTCCGATTTTCGGACAGTATATGGATTTTGACTTTCTCGGACATTTCAGATCTATTTTTGACAATGAGCTCTCTGTTGTAATGTTTTCATGATCTGATGTGTTTTTGATAATTTTTAATTGGATCATTATTGTATATTTGAGTGCCTTTAATTAAGGTTGGGGATTAGAGGTTGTGCTCTAGCCCAAGGCTGATACTTCATAAAGTTACTCATGTTTATTATTAATTTTTGGTACTTACCCACAACATGAGTTAGATTTGGCTACTTGCATTATCTTAAATGACTTATTTATTTTATTTTATTGATTAATCATTTTTATTTTATTAATTAATCTCTTACAACGTAGAGTTTTGGAAACCGCCTTTATGATATTTACACATTTGACAGAAATTATAACGCAACGCGAACAAAAATCTTATAAAGAAGGCACTTAGTCGTGAAAAGATTGAACAAACTGACCAAGAGCAAATGGCCAAAGCTCAAGCACATCAGCAAAAGTAATTAAAAGCTTCCAAACCTGCAGACGCAATCAAAATCCTCAAAGGCTCGTTCAAGAAAATCCAAAATTTCTTACATTAGATTTGGTTGTATTCAATCTCTTATAAACAGTCAACTATAAAAATAAATGAAAAATCTGGCCTACTAATCTAGTGTGCTGAATTTCAATTTAATGTAAGAAATTCAAAAATAAACAACTAAGAAAACCATGGAACAAAATATATAACGAAATACTTAATATCGTTATTTACTCCAATACTGGATTATTGTTAGAGGACAAAGAAAGATGGAACATTATATCAAGATTTTCTTCGATTAAAATATTCTTACTCCTTCCATTTCCTAAGAGTGCTTTGTCCTCTATACATATAAGAATATCTTTACACAACTGTTACACGTAATGCATATTACTCAGAATAAAAATCGATCACCCACTCGGGGTTGGCACAGTTGGTAGGAGATTTTGGTTTGTTGCCAATAGGTCATGAGATCGAGTGTTGGAATCGTGAAACACTCGTTACATAGTGGGGGCACGATCGCACAATACTCCGATGTAATATTATTGTCGGATTTATCCAATGTATAGTTGTAAGGATCTTTTGATGATTTGAATATCTATAAAGAGAAGTCTCAGGATTTTCTTCTCTCATTCGAAATGTCTCTCTCCATCGTCAACAATTTTTTTTTAACGAAAATTAAATAATAATAATAATAATAAACAAAGCCAAACCTGAGCCCGCCTAGATTAGGGCTAGGGATGGGTATATTAACCAACCTAAGTTAGGTCCCAACTGAGGCTTCCCGTAAGCTGGCCTGGACCGATAGTGGCCAGTTCATATTGTCGTTGTGTTGGGCCCAACACAATCTTAATTATTTTGTTTGTCACAGGCTTGTATGGCCTGGCCCGGGCACTAAGGGCTGGGTAATTTAGGCTCAAAAATTTGGCTCGATGAATAATTGTGTCCTACAGTTAATTCATGGTAGGTAGGGGTGAAAATGGGCAAGGCATGGGCTTGGCTAGTGAAAACCTAAATGTGGCCCGCGGATTTGAAATTGGCCTAAGTCCGACCTGAGCCCGTGCAGGTTCTAAGCCCAAGCCCAGCCCGCCCTATTTATTCATAAATTAGTGCAACAGTGTCATCAACTCAGCCTGATTATTAGTGCAACAGTGTAGATTGAAGCTATAGGCCTCCTCCCCCGGATCCTGGAGCACCCATCGAAGTTCAACTTCAAATAACTAGGAGGGGCCACCCAAACAACCTTCCGAATGACCTTGCTTCTGCCCCCGTGTTCCAATTCCTTCGGAAATCCTCTTTTGAAATCTAATCATTCCCATTGGTATCGCTAGCCGCCCACTGGAGTGCCTGCTTTTGATCTGCTTAATCTACTCATAAATATTGCCCACCTTGTTATTGAAAATTTCATTGTTTCTTTCCTTCTACACCGATGAAACTCAGTATTCTACATGTTTGCAATGATTTTTCTTTCTCTACATTAAAGGGAAAAGCCTCTTTCAATAAAGGCAAAAACCCATCAAGGGATGATTAGAAAAACATGCCTCAAAAATAAACTTATTAGCAAAAAAGACTTGACCTCAAACGTTTTAAAAAAAATCGTGCTTTCACGATTTTATGAAGTTCCAAAACCATGAAAGCGCTATTTTTCTAAAACGTTTGAGGTCGGATCTTTTTTGCTAAAAAGTTTATTTTTGAGATATTGTTTTCTAAAGTGCCCTACAATCAATTATTTAAAATACTTTCTAAAACATTAACAAAATCGTAATCAATCTTAATCTTACCTAACCCGCAATCACATGCTCCTTTGCAAAAGGAACGTGCAATTGGTTACAAAAATTGAACCCTTGATCTTGATGGTATCGTTGATAAGTTGCATCTTGCTCATCTCGGAGCTTGTCAGAGTCGATGGCTCACTGGATCAGGTCCGCTCTCCCACAACCATACGATGTAGGACGGGCATCAAGAAAACATTAGCTCATGGAGCACGTGTGATTAGCTCATGGAGCACGTGTGAGTGGATTGATGGAGCTTGTAAAGAATCACTACAAGGAAGATAGAAATTTTATTGAAATAAAATAATAATAATAATAAATAAATAAAACTATGAAATTAGAGATGAAAGTAGAAAAAGAAGATACAGTTTTAAAATATAAAATTTAGAACCACAGTCGACCTAATCGCTAGATCGGAGCCGGCCATGTGTCACGGGGTCACTCTTTCAGCAGTGCCAGCCCGTGCGGCACCTAATGCCCGATGCGCTAAGTCAGCCTATCTCTGACACCAACTATCGCGGAAGCATTCTTCAATGCACCAACAACTCGCGCAATGTCTGGCTACCATGTGCAATGAAGCCAACTCATCTCTACATCAGCTCTGATACCACCTGCTTAGAGGACGAGAACTCTCCCTCGTCGTGGTTACCTCTGTTTCACGGCCTACCACTTGATGCATCGTGTCCCTTATGACATGACAATTTGCACCACTGTGCCATGCTTGGTCTGCTCAAGCTTTAACCTGTGCACTGCACTAGTACCTGGCCTAACATCGCATACCGAAACAAGCCCACAGTCGAGTGCCTACGTTTTGTTGCCGTGCTCTACTGAGTCCCATGCAGCGCTCATATGAAGTTACTCAGTCGTATGCACCGCGACACGTAGTCCGGGGCCATACTTTAACCTCACCCTGAGTAACACACGGCATCGCTGCGTCGACGTCCTAGGTCCACCCTTTCAGGCCTAGGAGATACTTGCGTCCCCTCTAGTAACGCAAGGTCCCGTGTGTGAGGAATAACTCTCAAGCTCTCTTCCCCAATATAAGGGTAAAACAGTAATTCAGCCAGAATAGCGGGAGAACCTCAAACCCTTGGTTTGACATACCGCAACGCTCTGAGTCACTAACCCAACTTGGCCATGTCGTGTCCGTGTCGCGACCATGTCACGCCCATGTCTTTCCCATGCGACTGTGTCGCGTCTCCCGCAGCACGACCACATCGCGAAGCCCTCTATGCCCAATGCCGCGTGCCCACTTGACACCACATCGCGTGCCCCAGGCACCATGCTGCAAGCTCGAGTCTTGGCCCCATCATATCCTCCACCACTCCATAATGTCAATATCCTCGTTGACGCATTATCACAGTGAACCTACCCCGCCAACTCCTCCCAGCCTGTTAGCATCTCATATCTAGCCCCGAGGTTTGGCACCTCCCCGCTAGCTCACTTCCACTCTAGTTCTTAGGTTCACACCTTCCCACTAGCTCCCCAACGTCACCCATGCAGGGTCAACTTGGTTCCGCCGTCACAAAGCCCTCACCTGTTAACTAGTTTGGGGATGTCGCGTGCCCTTTTGACACCACATCGCGTGCCCCCGACACCAAGATGTCGCGTGTCCTGATGATACTAATTAGCTCATTAGCATCATCCATTCTGGATCGAACTTGACTCTGATACCAAATGTCACGGGGTCACTCTTCCAGCAGTGTCAGCCTGTGCGGCTCCTAATGTCCGATGTGCTAAGTCAACTTATCTCTGATACCAATTATCGCGGGAGCGTTCTTTAACGCACCAACAACTCGCGCAGTGCCTCGCTACCACGTGCAAAGAAACCAACCCATCTCTACATCAGCTCTAATACCACCCGCCTAGAGGACGGGAACTCTCCCTCGTCGTGGTTACCTCTATTTCACGGCCTACCACTCGATGTATCGTGCCCCTTACGAAACACTAATTTGCACCACTGTGTCATGCTTGGTCTGCACAAACTTCACCCTGTGCACTGCACTAGTATCTCACCTCACATCGCATACTGAAACAAGCCCACAGTCGAGTGCTTACATTTTGATGCCGTGCTCTACTGAGTTCTACGCAGCGCTCATGTGAAGTTATTCAGCCGTATGTATCGCGACGCATAGTTCGGGGCCATACTTTAACCTCACCCTGGGTGACACACGGTATCGTTGCATTGACGTCCTAGGCCCACCATTTCAGGCCAATGAGACACTTGCGCCCCTTCTGACAACACAAGGCCCCGTGTGTGAGGGAGTAACTCTCAAGCTCCCTTCCCCTATATAAGGGTAAAATAGTAATTCAGCTAGAATAGCGGGAGAACATCAAACCCCTTGGTTTGACATACCGCAACGCTCCGAGTCACTAACCCAGCTTGACCATGTCGCGACCATGTCACGCCCATGTCTTTCCCATACGACTGTGTCGCGTCTCTCGCAGCACGATCACGTCGCGAGGCCCTCTAGGCCCAATGTCGCGTGCCCACTTGACACCATATCATATGCCCCAGGCACCATTTTACAAGCTCAAGTCTTGGTCCCATCACACATGGCTCTGATACCATGATAAAATTGGATGCTTTCTAAAATATTAACAAAATCATAATTAATTTTAATCTTACCTAAATGATAAGGTAAACAATATAAGATGTGTAGCTCTCTTATCTAACTCTCTTATCTATCTAAGATATTCTCTAATATAAACGTCCACATAGGCGCTCTTAGTATCATCCTCCAAACTCTCCTCTCTCATCTGCCCATTGCCTTGCCGGCCCAGCTGCCCAACGAGTCAGCAATTGTCATTGGCAGAACCCATGTGATCTGACACAACTTTAGCAGGTAAGACCAGAAGTAGGCTTCATAAATTGGTAATTAATTTATATAAATTAGCTCTTTTTCGTCAGAATATAAACTTTGATACATTGCAAATATCTAATTAGAAGTTAGACGTCTCGTTCCAGAAAAGTGTATATATAAAATCGAAAATCTATAATTTTTGAAGAGGTTTTTTTTTTTCATATCACAAGTGGAACTTAAGATACATATTATATGAGAGCCCAACAGCTTAAAGAGTTAAGCCCAAGCCAGGCCCACGGGCTTTAGATCAAGCCCAACCCATCCTTAAATTGGGCCAGGCCTAGGGAGATGGGCCAGGTTACTCAGCCCACTGCCATGCCTTATGGAGCCCCGTAAAATTGAAACTAGTGATCGATGCTCTCAGTATTAGATGGATGGGCCAATCGAATCACAGCCGTCAAACAGATTCATCACCATCTGGTACAACGTACACACAAGTTGTTAGGGTGACACCAAGAGTTCCCCCAAACACTTCAGTAGAGACTAGAGACCAAAGAGTCATGTGGATCTCAATGAAGTGTTGAGGGAAACTCTAGAGGACACCTAACGAGAGTTGCCTTCTCAAGCTTTGTTGGTTGCTTGATGAGGGGCTATGTACCCCAAGTGCCACTATTTATAATGGGCCTCCCTTGCTCATTTAGTTAGATACAAGTGTCTCTTCGTAAGTCTAAAGGTCCATTGAGGGGAATAAACCTTACATAAGCAAGGTGCATTGAACCTAGACAACTGTGTACCTTGCCAAAGGGCACAGAATAATAGCCAGTGGCCAAAAGTTCGCCCATTTTCACAGATTATGGCCCAACATTTGGTGAGTCCTTTTCAATTGCTATGTTGGTATCAAAGTGGCTCTGCTGGTCCATCTAGTATCCGTAGAAAACATGGTCATCAAATGTGTTTGCAATTGTGTTTCTAAGTCAAAGTCAAACTGGTTGGATGATCATGACCGTTGGAGAAGATATGCATCACTTGATGTGTATCAGACTTTAAGTAAGGTTAAATCTAGTAGGATCATCTAGATCAAATTAGAATTAGATTATGTATTTTATGTAAATATATATAATTATCTTAAAACATTATAATTAGATTTAATTGTGTTATATTGATTTCTAGTTATAGGGATGATCTCTTTGAATATAGATGAATACAACTCAATTATTTAACAATAACTATATTTAAATAAACTTCATAAATTTAATCCTTATGAGAGTTTAATAATTCTAATAGACTCAATTTTTCCTAAAGCTTAGGTTACAGAGTGATATTGTATATCTTCTCCAAGTACAAAATATAGGAGATATATTATAATATGATCAAGATCAGGTAAGAACCTGAATATCAACAATTATGAGCAGTGATCCACATGAACGAGAAAAAAAAGTCCCATGATCAGATGGTTGAAATTATCCAATTAACATGATTTAAATTCCAAGGTGCCATAAGGTGGGGACCAAATGATTTGGGCTAAACCTTGTGGGCAACAACAGGTCTACTTTTGGTGCATGGGTCATCCATTGTATACATATAAATTTATCAGTATTGTACATCGATTTCATCGGATTCTCCGAAGACATCGGTATTTGCAACTGAAGATTCAATCTCTGTAGTCAGGGCTTTCAGTCATTAAAATCATTGATTGACTTGAATCAGAAGCCGAAAGTTGTTTTTTGTCCCAATCTTCCACATAATAGATCTTGAGATCATGTCTCACCAATGAGACGATTAGATACTGATTCCACATGAAACACATCCCTAAGATTGTGATCTGGTGTACATCCCTGACCATCCATACTGAGGCATACATGATCTTGATCAGATTAACATGATCACCAAACTAGTTTGAGTTTCGGATTGAGTCACATTGAAACAATGCCCTACTACATATTCTTTTCCTTCTGATAACCTAAGTGTTCGGGCTTCTTAGAGCACCCGACTAATCCCTTGCACAGATGCGCGCCCCAAGTTAGCATGCATCGGGTCAACATAAAATATAAATCCCTAGGGTAGTCTAAGAGCGAATTGAACTCAGATCTCCAGCTTCGTGAGGCATGTAATAGATTTGATGGGCATATTTGTACAAAATATAAGATAGATACTAAGAGCTTACCTAAGACACCAAAAAGATCACCGAGTATCAGGCCATAGTAGTAAAAAAGATGGATGAACTTTTGGCCACGCCCTATTATTCAGTGACCTTTGGCAACGAATAAAGTTGACTAGGTTCAATGTATCTTGTTTATCTAGGTTAATTTTCCCTTAATGGGTACCTTTTAACAAACTTAGAAACACTTAAGTCCAACTAAATGAGCAAAGGAGGCCCATTATAAATATTGGCATTTGGGTTACGTAGCCCCTCACCAAGCCACCAACATAGCTAAGAAGGCAAAACTAGTTAGGTGCCCTCTAGAGTTTCCCTCAACACTTCATTGAGGCCCACATGACTTTTAAGTCTCTAGTCATGCTCAAGTGTTTGGGGGAACCCTTGGTGGCATCCTAACAACTTGTGTGTACCAGATGTCAATCCTGAGGCCCATTTAAGCTTTTTTTGGTTGAATTATTGTTATTATTTTTTCAACTCTTTATTGAATTTTTCTTTTTCATAATTTTGTAAATAATAATGTTTCTTTAAAAAAAAAACATAAAATCTTCAAAGGGGGGAGGGGGCTACATTTAGAGTGGCTTAGAAATAAAAGCCCACGCCGAAACCAACCCTGTCGCTGATGTTGTTGAATGGGTCATTAATACTCTACAACTATCCATTTTTTTAGGGCATTTGTGTGGGGTATATGCAAGGGTCAAGGGTACACGCCTAACCAGTGCTGATGGTGCATCCTGACCCAACCCTAGTGACCGAGGGAAAAACTAGAGGCTTAGTAGGGGCGACTACGTCCCGTAAGGGTCTCACCATGCCACGTGCTCGTGCTCGTTCTCGTCCTGATATGTTCTCACGCTAGTGATTGTGCCGATCAAATAACATAGGGTCTAATGTACACAATTGAGTGTTTCTGAGTGAAGGTTCCAAGCCTTAATTAAACCCACTCATTCATATAACACAACCCAAATATGTCTTTGTTGAATGTAGGACTATTTTGAAAAACAAAATAAAAAACATTTAAAATGTCCTACATACACCATGTTTGGGAACAAGTATTTGGATTTATATTTAAATTTAAGTAATTCAAATTCAGGCATTTCAAATTTAGAAATTGAAATATTTGGATTTGCAAATCTCTTATTTAGATGTTTAAGCATTGTCTTAGACTATGTTTGGGTTAGCTCTTATAAAAGCAAAAGCAGCTCTTTGCCTGCTCTCTATCGGAGTAGATAAAATACGCTCTGGCAGAAAACAGACAGAGAACAATTTTATCACTTAAAATAACTCCCCGCCAGAGCAAATGGGGCAAGGAGTTGTATTACCAAACATAAAAGCAGTTCTCTGTTAGAGCCAAAGAGTAAAAAAGCTTCTCTTTGCCCTGAAAGGGCTAATACAAACGCAGCCTAAAAGATTTTGCCCAAGGATTTATAGATACTTCATTTGACTATTTTTTTTATAAAAATAATTTATTTTTCATTGGTTTCCTTCATTCTATGTAGGAGTGGAAGTTCGAGGAGCCGAACCAAAATCGAAACTGAAAATTTCGGTTTCAGTGTCGGTTCACTTAAAACCGAACTCAAACCGAAATGTTTTGAATTTGGTTAACCGAACTCCCCACCCCCTGAACCGAAACAGAACCAATCTATTTTTAGTTTTCTCTCTCTCTCTCTCTCTCTCTCTCTCTATATATATATATATATATATTATGGTTTTTAGCTTAGGGTCGGTTTTCTTTCCCTACTCAACCAATTTTCGGTTTTTGGCACCTAAAATCGAAACCGAATCAATCCATCATTTTTGGTTTGGTTTCGGTTTCATCGATTTTTTTTTTTTTTTCCACTTGTAATTCTATGTAGGGATACCAACGTGTCGGGCCAAAATTTTGGTTGCCTAATAGGCTAAAATGGCAAATGTCTGACGGACCCGACCCAACTAGATGGTGCGCTCTACTGACCTGACCCAGTAAAAAAACTACCTACTTTCTACCTTTTATGTATAAATTATCGGATTTACAAGATCTGAAAGCCGGGCCAGATGTCTTATACCCGACTCGACACAACAAGTCAAGTTTATGTACCCAACCCGGGTAAACTATCGGGTTGAGTCAAGCCTAAATTTTGGCTGCCCAATGAAAAATCGGCGTATGCCTAACTTGGCTCAATGGTTCAACCGACTATGCCCAACCAGACTCGATGCCCAATCCGAAAACTCGACCCAACCAGTTAAAAATTCCTTGTTTTCGTTGATATTGTATAAAATATTGGGTCAGGTCGACCCAAACTCAACCCAACCAATCCCGCAGGTCGAGTCGAATGCCTTATATGCTGGTGTAAGATTTGAATTTTCAAATATTGCCTAGGGGTGTTATTTACAAATTCACTTTTTTAAATACAATATAGATATGGATTTCTAAATTCTGGTGGATTTACAAAATTCAAATCCAAACACAGAAAGGTGAAACCAAACGTTAGATTTGGATTTAAGAGATCCAAATCTAAATTCCCAAATCTAAATCCAAATCCACGTTCCCAAAGGCAGCTTATTTTCTTCTTGATATTGTGATATCAAAGCCTTCCCACTTTAAAATGCGAGTCAACTAATTTTAAAGTTGTTCGGTCCAAGTGTTCCAAACATTTATGCAAACTAAAAAAGATAAAGTCAAGATTCCATTTCATCTAACGATTTTGAATTGGTTGAATCACATTTAGAGCTCAACGAGCTAGTTGGACCCATAGTCACAAAATCGGGGTTTGGCAATAGTTCGACGAGGTTAAAATTCGGAAAAATCCGACAAAATCGGGAAGTTCGGGGAAATATTTGGAGGAAAAATCGGTGAGAAAAATTAAAATTAAAAATAAGAAGGCTTAAAATTTAATATATATATATATATTAAAAAAATTAGTTTGTCACAAATTTTTTGAAAAATTAAGGAATTATTTAGGAATAATGCGCGAATTATTCACGAAGTTCGGCGATTTGGCAAATTTTCAAAAAATTTACGAATAATTTGAGATTAATTTGGAGGACCTTAAATTCACAAATTATTCATGAAATTTTCTAAAGTTCGGCGATTTTTGTGGCTATGGTTGGACCTAACCAAAGCCGGCAGAGCTAAATCCTATAAAAAAATTGATGGTAAATGTACATAAAGGCCTCAAAATTTGAAAAGGTCCGCTATTAATGTGGACGTGACTGAACCCCACCCGCTACTTGAACCTAGTCTCAAACTTCGATAGGCGCCCAACCTGAACTTTACTTACTACTTACTGTAACTTAATTTCGTTTTCAGGTTTTGACCTAAGCTGTTAACCACGATGGACTCCATAGGGTTTGAGGCTAACCTAAACCCAACTTGTTTATGTAACAGGTCAAAATTTTTAAACTCAAACCCAACTTTTAACCGGCCGGGCATTAAAAGCTTACCAGGTTGTCCCAACCTGTTTGCATATCTCTCTCTCTCTCTCTCTCTCTCTCTCTCTCTCTCTCTAAATGTGCATCACATGTGCATCTGTTAGTAATAAGTAAGCATCGTTTGGTAAAAATCTAATTAAAGAATGAGGTGTCACAAAAACTTGGACACAATCAATTAGGTTTCATATAAAAAATTTGAGTATGATCTTATATATATCTACCATTGAAAATATAATTCAAATTCAATGTGCTTGATACCTCATCTTTGGACCCAGAATTATTTTTATCACTATTTTGGTGAGATTTTTTTTTTATTATCAGCTGGCGCCCATGCACCATTAATACGGGCCGCATTTATGCGCCTACTTACTTTTTGAAATGAGCAATTTACGGAATAGCCCTTGTAGTAAGAGTCTAAGATCATTCCCCTCCTCCCTTGGAAGATCCCCCAAATCCCTCTTCCTTCGTTCCCCTCCCTCTTCAAGATTGAACACCTGTTTGTATTTAATGCTCTGATCTAACAACCCACTCAATCTGTAGCTTTCAAAGCCCCAAATGTCTGCTTCTCTGGCATCTCTGCAACTCATCTCCTTCCCTAGAAAAAGTATTTTTTTAAAAAACCTTAATCTTTTCTATAATTTCACTCAAATCAGTTCACATGGAGTTTTCCCTAAATTTAATCATATTACTTGGTGGACGCAAATTATTATCTTTTAAGTTAACCAGTTTTAAAACCTGGTAAATCTCGTAACAGGTGGCGTTCGTTGGGCTGTTTAGTGGACGCCCATGATCCTCATGCTTAAATGATCTTATACCATTGATGGGCTCAAGGTATGGCTAATCCACACCGTCAAATTGATAGATCATAAGGTGAAAGCCAAACAGCCAAAAAAATCAAATTTTTTTAGAGGTTTTAATCATCCAATTTGTGCACTTTAATATGAGCCGTGGTGATTAGTTTTAATGGGTGATATTTAAACTCGCTAATCAGATGATTCACATCCACTTATGGACATATTTTTTTGGCTTAAACATTTTCCAATGATAGATTATCGTTTGAACCATTAGATTGAACATAAAACGATCCCACGTGGCATAATAGGACATAAAACGATCCCACGTGGCATAATAGGAACCACACTTCAATGATGTGAGATAAAAAATTCTCATTTATTGGTGATAGATTGTTTAAACACCAATTGGTGGTAAACACCATTATCCCTTTAGGGTATCAGCATTTGAATAGCCATTGGTTGCTTTGAATTAGACTATAGAGATTATTTTTCGCCCCAATCTTATATATGATAGATCTTGAGATTATAGACTTATCTTTATACGATTCACTTTTTATTCTATCGGGCATGCATTCCAAAAAGTGTCTTGAAAATTGCTTTTGAGCGTGATGGTTGTCACATGACTTTTTGGTCACTTATTTCAAATAAGTTGTTTGGGATGTAATAAAAAACTGATTGTTTGATGGAATCTCCGCGTTCTAAGACCAATTTTGTGAAAGATTGGGACAAAAATGATCTCCAGCGTTGCATTAGAGAACTCAATAATTTTAGGCATGGGTGTGCATACCAATTTATTTTATTTATTTTTTTGATAAAAGGTAATTTCATTAATAAGAAAGTATGAGAAGCAACAAAACCAAACAAGGTGAAATTTTCTCCATGCAGACATGAGAGTCAACGTTCTCAATACCAAGCTTTGCAAGCGCATGGGCTACGACATTAGTATCTCTACAACTGTAAGAACAAATCGCCGAGGGGAAGTGAGCTAAGACACAACGCACATCCTTAACCAACGTAGATAGAGCTGACAGATCATCAGATGCTGGGAATTGGCTGTACAGAATTGAGAGAGGTAGCCTTCGGCCCACAAGATATAACTGTTTGGGTCTTCAACCGGCTCCCCATGGCTTTTATTATTTCTGTACTTCCAAACTGCCCAAGCGATCGTCATAAATTTGTCCAACTCGGCATCATGATCCACCATTACCGTACATAACCAGTCAAAGAAACTACATGGACTGAGCATCACATCTAATCCCAAGAGAAGAGGCAAACCAAAGGGTAGTCACAGATGGGCTTGCTTTCAAGGCATGCATTGTGGTCTCCATGTCCTGACCACAAAGTTCACAACAGGGGTCAACAATAATGCCCTTCTTAGCAAGATTGTAGCGGACCGGCAAAATGTTCTTCCAGGCTCTCCAAATGAACAGTTTGATCTTATTCAGTATATTACTATGCCAGATTCTGTTCCAACACTGACCCAATTGGGATTGACTTGAACTACCGGTGGGGGGAGCCGCAAGGATGTTATGTGCAACAGTATATGCACTCTTAACCGAGAACAGCTCATTGGTGTTGAAGGCCTAAGCTACCTTATCATCGCATCTCTGTGCCGGTAGTGGAATTTGTAATATCGCATCCGCATCCTGTTCCCAGAAAGTAGACTTGATGAGGTTGGCATTCAAATGTTGAGGATCCCCAACCCCAGAAATGAGTTGATTGATTGTATAAAGCGAACAATTCCCTCTTGGGGTAAATGGTTTCAAGTTTGTAGCATGAGGAATCCATCTATCATCCTATATTTTAATGGACTGCCCATCACCCCCTCTTATGATCAGCCCCCTTTCCAGAACCCCTTTAAAATCCCAAATACTCCGCCATGTGAATGAAGCCCTTTTCCCCATCTTGGACTCTAAAAAAGAAGATGAAGGAAAATACTTTGCTTTAAGGTCTCTCGCCGTAAGGGGCTAGGGGAATTTCACTAACCTCCATCCTTGTTTTGTATGCATAGCTCTGTTAAATGCTATGAGGTCCTTAAAACCCATCCCCCCATCCTTTTTTGAGCAGCATAGCCTTTCCCACGATACTCAGTGTAAGCCCTTCGAATTCTGATTTTGGCTCCACTAGAAGCGAGAGAGCAAAGATGTGACCTCTTGGAGTAAGGATGTAGGCAATTTGAAACAACTCATAGCATATGTGGGAATTGATTGGGCCACCGCTTTAATAAGAATTTCCTTCCCGGCAGGAGAGAGGAGTTTATCCTTCTAACCTTAAAGCTTTCCCCAAATACGGTCTTTGATATATTCAAAACGGGGCTTTTTTGATCTACCCAGAAAGGACGGGAGGCCAAGATATTTCTCATGATGATGCGCTTTTTTTATGGATCGAAGTTTCTATAGTTCGTCCCTCCTCTCCTTTATCACATTTGTATTGAACATGATGGACGATTTCTCCAGATTAATCATTTGACTTGAAATTGCTTCATATTCATGCAAAAGGGAGAGAACCGCATTCCCTTCCTTACTACATATAATCGTACCCTACATTTTAAACAAGGTTTTTTGCAAATACCCCCCTATGTTATGCTAAAATTGCATAAAACTCCCTAAGTTATGCCTATTTACACTGCACCTCCTACTTTTATGTTTCCTTTACACATACCCCTACCGTTAAATGACAGTTAAATATGCATCATTTCTTCAATTAAATAATGCATTTGCCCTTAATATTATATTCAAAATGACTAATGCATTTTTCTCAACTTTGATCGCATTTTAAACTGTGGATAAGCATCGGATCCTGCCCAAATTTTTTGGGTGGAACATGATTGATCTCCTCTAAGTTGTCGTATTACCCGATTTTCGATTTGAGTTCCATGATACTCAGTTGGTTCATAACGATGGTAGGGTCGGGATGGTACCAACGGAGGTAGCATTTTTAGCGCTACCCACGAGTCAAGCGAGCATCATAGACATCCAAATTGAAAATCGGGTAACATGACAACTTATAGGAGATCAATCATGTTCCACCCAAAAATTTGGGCCGGATCCGATATTTATCCACCGTTTAAAATGCGATCAAAGTTAAGAAAAATACAATGGTCATTTTATATATAATATTAAGGGCAAACACGTTATTTAATTGAAGAAATGACGCCTAGTTAACTATCATTTAACGGCAGAGGTATTTATAAAGGAAACATAAAAATAGGGGTTGCAATGTAAATAGGAACAACTCAGGGGACTTTATGCAATTTCAGCATAACATAGGGGATATTTGCAAAAAACCCTTTTAAACACAACTTCCTCAAAAGGGCTGGTATTATTACCACACCACCTTATGTTAGAGCCACCTCACTTAAAAAAATGAAAAATATGTTAATATCTTTGAATCGCATGATGAAAATTATATTTCCTCCCAATCTTTTATGCAAGCAATAGATCTTGAAAACATGGCCTACCACATAGGGTCATATGCTGTTTCCATATTGCACACATCCAAAAAAGTGAACGTGAACAATATTTGATGGTATGTCATGATCACATACACTTCTTCAAATGCGCCCCATATGGAAAGATCAGACTATTTGATAAGAGGCTCATGCTCACATAATTTATTGTGGGAAAGATTGAGTGGAAAAATAATCTCTATCGGCTAATTGAAAGAAGTCTATTAACTTTTACCATGTTTAAGTGAGGCCATTGTAACAAAAGGCTATGTACTAGAAACAGCGGCCCAAAAAAAATTGAGTTAGTCTACAATTAGTGTTCACCCATCTGTGTGATGTGTACGGACTTTCAATGCATGAAAATTCGTGAACGCCATGCAATTATCCAGATGTGTAAACTGCTTTAATGCACATAATGGGTAGACACCCATTGTATACCTCCTACTCAAAAAATTTATTGCTTTCTATTGCAAAAAAATAAGCCAAGAGGTTCAACAATTTCCATATGTGCCAACTCCCAACTATCAAACTCATAACTTGGAAGAATATTTATCAATAGGCAATGTAAAGGACTAAAGGGTAACAGGGGCGTGCCACGTTATAGAAAGTTTGGTTTACTGTCACACCATGTTATCTCCTCACTTAGGAAATCCTGTTTCTTCCCAATCTTTCACACGACAGATCTTGAAATCATGATCATAATATTAGGCGGTCAGATGTTCATTACACGTGACATACATCTCCAAAAATGAACATAATCATAAAGTACCGTCATATACAATGGTCATATTAGATTTTTGCGATGTGTGCCATCTTGAATCAAACTGCTGATGATAGACCCATGATTGCAAATATTACATTTTTGCGATGTGTGCCATCTTAATCAAACTGCTGATGATAGACCCATGATTTCAAAATCTATTGTGAGAGATTGGGATAAAAAAATGTTCTCCACCAAGCAGATTGTCAACTGTTGATTCCACGTGGCACAAATTCCTAAAATTGATTGTGATCATGTACATATCACAAAAAGGAGTTCTCAGGACACTTTTGGGATGTGGCACATGGAATCAATATCTGATTGTATGATAGGTAAACCATAATTTCAACATCAAATTTGTGAAAGACTGGTATGAGAAATTCCATTGTTTAATTCAAGGCAGTCACCAGCTGTTGTGTTTGAAAATTGGTTGTAGGTAAATAATATTGGTTGCAGGGGAATGGCCAGGTCCTAACATGCAGAACGGGATTTCCAGTCCTACCCCATCCATCTAGTGCCCTTGAAAATCGAAGAATCTTGACTTTCTTGATTTTCACCTTTTTATTACAAAAGATGCAGTTAAGATTCTCCTATTTCCAAAGGAAGCGGATAGGGTAGGATTGAAAATCTGGTTCTACTTAGTAGGACCTGACCATTGCCCTTAGTTGCAAATATGGGTACCTGTTTTTAGTTTAGATTTGGATCAGCTAAGTTAATGCTAGCTACATTAAAGGAAATAACAAGCACCCCAAACCAAAATCGTCGGTTTTTTTATGGCGGATATACGTGTCTTCTTCAGAGGGTGTATATAACGCTACCCAAAAAAAAGATATATTAATGATTTTAACAAAACAAATACACGATTGATGCAAGACACATCTATATATACATATAAACGTATATGCACCATTTAGCTATGATAAATTCAGAAAAAAATTTGGCACTCTTAATTCCGAGATTTTTAGAATTTTTTTCAATAAAATAGGAAATTATGATTAGACATCAACTTAAGTAATCATTCATCATAAGGTGTTGATAATTCATCATCATAAGTTGCAGCAGATCACCGCAAAGATTAAAAAAACATGTCCAAACACAAATCATTCATCATAAAGTGTTGATAATTATCAACATAAGTTACAGCAGATAGCTGTAAAGATTTTTTTATTTTTATTTTTTAAATGCCCTATGCAACAAGTACGGATACATCAATCACACAAAGTTCTCAACATATGAAAATGACACCACAAAATACTCGCAAAAATTGTCATAACTAACTCAAATCTCGTCAAATCACATGAGACTGCAAGCACATGAAAGCTTATTTAATCAGGATCCAAACCCATACAAGAAACAGCAACTATCGATGCCACAGAGGGTGAGAACACCGAAATCTGTGACAGCAGCACATGGTAAAGAATGTTATATTTATTATTAATATAATAAATATTTTAATAATTTAAAGAAAATAAAACTTTATTTGATTTCTTAGTTTTGGGTTGGGTTTTTAGGCAATAGTTATTCTCAAGTTTTATATGCAAATGAATAGTCCCACATTGGTAAAAATAAATAGTGCCTAGGCTATATATAGAACATTTCACCTTCTATTATTGTTTAACAATAATAAGAGAAGAGTGTGCCTGGCGGCGAGCTGCCGCGTGTGCGTGGCGATTGGCGTTTAGGTCAACAGTCATATTGAAATTTCTATATAAGGAGGCCTTAGGACACAGATTGAAATACTCTGAAATCCATCGGAATCCTTGCATAAAACTTGAGAATTCCTCTTGCTATCTTCTTTTGGTGGTACTCCATCGGATTGAGTTTTCTGGGGCGATCCTCTACTGTTGCAAAGTAACGGATCGCATCCAAGAGATTGAGCTCGTTGTATCCTGGAAACGTCTCGCTGGACCCCTTTTGCAAACTCGAAGATTTACTCGAGTAAGGAGTGAATAGCGTTTTAAAGACAACGATTACGTGCTTCGAGTCCAATTCTCTTGCCCTTTTCATCATTTTCGGATTTCTGTTCTTTGATTTATCTAACAAAGAACACCACAAGAAAATCTTTGAAACTCATTGGATTTGTAGTGACATCAAAAGAGAATCCGATCCAGATCCATTTTCCGATTCCAGTGAAAATGCCTGGAACTCTATTAAATCTTAATCAAACATACTTTCACCTTTATTGAAGTTGTTTCATAAGAAATAATGACCCAAACAGTATAGTTTCAAGGCTGATCAAAAGCGGATGCTGCTGATGTCAGCATGACATTCAATAGAGAGATGGTGATGTTGATGTCAGCAAAAAAAATCAACTTGGGCTCTAATACCAATTTAAAATATAACAAATGTGATAATTAGTGTAAGGGTTAGGTAAAAGAGAATAAAGAGAAAAATGGTGAGGGGAAGAAATTAGGGTTGTGAGTTGTATTGCTCACAGCCCTTCAATATTATTATTATATTCCACTTACAAAACAGAATTGCACGTAAATCACTAACACTTGCACATAAACATAATATGGTCTAAACGCACACCATACTAACACTGTGGACACACCGACAATATGCCTCTCACTTAGAGTTGGTCCTTTGAAAACTACGCTTTTACTATGAACTCTAATAAATAATTTGTCCTTGAATGAAAGTACTGATCCATTTCATGAGCTTGCTCTTTGCTTATTTTATTTTTTGTATTTGTTTTTCTCCTATTTCTTCAATATTGAATTGTGTAATACATTATTGTTATATTCTAAATCGACGTTCTCTCATTTTGATCTATAGGGGGTAAAGATATAGATTCAAGATTCACTTTCCTTGGTAAATGGACTCAACTCATTCACCCAATTCTTTTTCACAACCAATTTCTCAAAATGAAGTATTTGATTTTGAAACTAATTGTACCTTCACTCGAGGATAAAATTTATTGTATTTTGTTGCTTCCTCCATTGACCTTTGCTCATATAGTCTTCTTGGTGAGACTTAGTGTCCCACATCCCCCATTTCATAATAGGGTCACATGTCTTCTGGTTATCTTGTTAGCTACAGTGATTCAAAGCTTTCTTGTTTCTCGAGCCTTAGATATATTTATTAATATTTCAGATGCATCTATTATTATTTATTGGTAATGCATCTATTATTATTGGAGAGTAAATTGTCTATTTCAACCCAAGCTATGCTTGATAAATTTCTGTTGGATGTTGCAGAAGTTGTGGTGAAGTCTATAGAAGGGAAACTTACATTCTAGATTTATTATTATTATTATTATTATTATATTTTTTTTAATAACTTGGGTATCCGGGCCTCTTAGAGCACCCGCCTAATTCCAGGGGCACATGCGCACCCCAAATTCAGCACATGCCGGGTCAACACAGGATATAAATCCCTAGAATGGCCTCAAGAGGGGGAGGGGTTTCGAACTCAGGACTCCTGCTTTTGAAAGCAGGTACCTGACCATTCTAGATTAATTATTGATGTATTTTTATACTCAAGCTTCATCTTATATTGGTTTAAACTTAAAATGGGGAAAAAAATATGGTCTCAACTTTACCCTATAAACAAATAAAGAAGCTTTTAGCTTAGGTTAAAGTTAGTTGAACCAAGCTACAAAGTAGTCATTCTTCACAGAAACAAATAAAGAAGCTTTTAGCTTAGGTTAAAGTCAGTTGAACCAAGCTACAAAGTAGTCGCTCTTCACAGAGAGAGTTTAACTTTTCATCAGTTATGCAAGTCTTGTCGTTGTGTAATTCTCAATGTTGTCAAATGGCTTATGCCACACTATGCGATAACATAAGCCTATGGCTTATGTGATTCACATAATCTCATAAGCAATGGAATAATTGTTTTTCTTTATTTTTATTAAACTCAAAAAAAGAAAAAATTAAAAATGATAGAAATTTTTTTTGTAAAATGTGAAAAAAGTACTAACAAAACATAGTTACTTATATACTTATATTTAATATTACATAATTAAATTACATGTTTAACTTCATAATCCATAAGAGTATGTGATGAAAGTTGAAAAAACATAGACATTTTACTAATTTGGTTCTGAGTTTTTTCTTGCTTTAATTTTTCTTCAGGGTTTTTCGAACCCACCTAAGCTTCTTTCTTATTTTGATCTGGATGCAATTTTATCATCTTAATAGAGTTTAAGCACTATTGTGGGCTTGTTTAGGATTTATTTATTTGTTTATTTATTGTAGAGAATGAGTTGTCTGGGCCATAGAACAACATACCGGATTTCCGGAACGTATCGGCCGATAAATGTATCAGTCAGGTACAAATATTTTTTTTTTTCCGTTCTGAAGCGAAGGACATCTATCACTTAAATTTTATATGAAATTATTAGGCGATGCATTGCCTGTATCGGACAATAAATTACCTATTTTTTGGGGTGCCCGATAAATATTGTATTTATTGCATCGGGCACCCCTGACACCAATACGTATCGGACGATATGTATCGGTTTCGTCCGAAATTTTGACCCATGGTTTGGGCTGCTGCAGAGCAAAATTTTATTCTTTGTTACGGACTCACTCTTCATTAAATATGTATTACATGATATCAAAATTATTCTTGTTCCTATGACAAATTTGTGTATTTATATAAATCTTACCTTTATCTACCAAAGAGTTATTACTTGAATTGATGTGGCAAACTCTAATTATTCCTGATGCTATTTGAAACATCACACCTTTTTTGTAGGTTTTGATATCATTGCAGATGCTTCAAGGAGGGGGAGGTAACAAGAGGCAGCTCATTCTTTCCATTGCCTCGGATGTTATCCAAAGCATTGTAAGCGTTTAGATTGTCAAAGGAGTGTAAAAGATGGTATCTTTTTTTATTGATCATCTGATGATATATAGTTTTTCACTCACTACTTTGTAGGACAATGTGGTCTAAAAAGGCACGACTTCCTTATTTTTTTATGCTATTTACTCAATTTTCCTTTTGGGATAAGATTATATTTACATTCTATTTGAAGCTTTTTAGTGATATCCTCTGCTTTTGTTTTCAGTTCTCGTGTATTTCATTTCCTTCTAAGCTGTTCAATAATGTTTTATGTGGATAAGTGCATTTTGGGCGTTTAATTACCATTGTCGACAAGTTGGTGGTATTCTGCACTTTGGGAATTGGAGCATATAGATTGACCACTGTTGGATATCAAAGTTATGTGGTTTTCACTTTTCAGCTCCAATGGCTTACCCACACATGACCCAGTGCTACTGTGACCATAGCCATCACCATTATTTTTAACAGATTCTTACATGTGATGAGCATAGAGAAACGAGTATTTGATGAAATGACAAGTTGGAGAAGGTTTTAGGTGCTCCTTCCAAGTTGCAAGTGTAATGTTAAGTACAGTTCGTCCATTGTGAGCCAGACATGCTATTACTAAACCTTAGGGTACTTGATACATTGATAGTTGAGGAAATAAAGCTGATACTTTTTACAATCCTGTACAAAAAAGCTTACCCTTGTTTGTTTTGGGTAAGGAGTTGGCTTCACCATATTTTTTTGGATTGAGAATAGAATATTATATGGCTGCACCTGGTCACTGAAATTGATATGTATCCTTTAATTATCATTTCAGTTGGTTTACAAGAAAAGAAATGACATATACCATTGGAAAGTGGACAATTGCTAAGAATGGCTTACAAACTATTAATAATGATCTAGTCGACATTATGTAAATTTTACAATTAAGTTCTAATGACCTAAATTTGAAAAATCATTTTATTATTTTTATTGAAATAGTTTTCAATTTATTTTCAGTATCCTCAGTGAGAAATGACTTGATGGGTATTGAAGTTCTGGGGATTTCAAATATATATATATTTTATTGGTTTCAGTCAACTTTTTTCATAGAGGAAAAGTTCTACAATCTTACTTCTACCTCCCTCCAATGTGTGAATGGAGAAGTTTATGGCCCTACCTGCTTAGGGAATTAATTTGTTCGGTCTAAACTTAGATGTCAAACTTATTAATTTATGTCCTAGAACACATTTTCTTGCCTCTATTAACTTAAATAATTTGTAAAAAAAATAAATAGAATTTCTTAGAGGTTAAGTAAATTTTTTAAAAATATTTTATAATTATATATTTTCTCTAAAAGGGTAGGTATTATAGTAATTTTAACTATGCAGGCATAATGTAATATGTTTAAATTTTATATATTAAAATTCCAATTGATTTATTATAATTTCCCCTAATTAATTTTATAATTAGTTACAGGGGAATTATATATATCTATAAAATTATATCTGTCCATTTATCATCGGGTGAAATTATTTTATTTTATTTTTATCATCTCATGTCCTGCAAATTACGGAGGTCAATCTGATACAGGTGAGAAGTCACCTGGCCGATTCAATGTTGTCGTGCATTATGTGAGATTTGGGTTGTTGACCCGTTTTAGAAGTTATAAGGGGGAGTTTGTGGTTAATCATGCCACAATAAGTTGTCGAGGATGTAACTGTGACATCCCCAAATTACATTGTATCTAAGTGTTCATATAAAGACGTCGCACTCCATAACATACTTAATGTACACTAATAATAATAAATACTATGAAATAATGATCCGGAATAAGCACAAGGGAAATAAAGCATCGAAATAAAACTCCATTCCATGTAAATCAATATGAGAAAATAAGAGCTGAAATAAAAAATCATCAATTAAAAGTACTTATGAAATCAACCAAACATTAATCCATCAATTGTAAAAGTATCTACTCAACTAAACAAGTCCATGTCCTCAACAATGATCCAAATATGATATCTGAAATCAACTGATAACAAGTCCATCAACAACATCAATAGGTGTAGTAGAGTCAGCCTATAGGTAGTACAGTCTACCCCTCTCAACGCCTCTATCAACAATCTTCTTTGTAGCAAGTTCATGAAACACACAGTACGTAGGGTGAAAAATAACACAACGGTTAAGTTTCATGACAATGTTATTAATAGAAGGAAGATTAGTAGAGAACTGAGAAACATGTAGAGCATGAGGAAGAGACAAAGAGGAGGATATGAGAATGGTCCCAACTCCTAGACTGGGAGTATAAGAACCATCAACTATGTGAACCTGAGCAAGACAAGTTGATGCGGGAACTTATTAAATGCAATGCTAGGGCTGAGATTAGGATTAAAATTAATTTAATCAATTAAAAATTAATAATTTCTCATAACAAATTACCACGAAAATTTTAGAAATTCAATTAGGTGATTTAATTTCGGCCCAAAATAGCATTACTTTCGTGTACGTTCCCTATCGTGGATCTAGAAGACTAGGGTTCTTATTAACGGCTAGATCTCCGATAGTTTTAGGGCGTCGAACGAACTCGCAAGCGGGTTCTCTCGATACCAAACAAAAATAAAAGGCTAATAAAATTAATGATGAACAAAATATTGATTTAGGGTTTTTATGAGATCAATAAAATAATTAGGATTACGCTACTTACGCAAACCGTAGATCTAAAGAAGATAGAGATGGAAGAAGAGTTGGCCTCGCACCAAACCTCAAGCGGGAATCGAAGAATCGCTCTCCGTTTTGAGAGAATCGCACTCTCACGAAAGTTTAGAACTCTCAATTTGCATAAGCAATTTTCATTAACCAAAAACTCCTAATAAAAGTGTTTACAAGCCTTTAAATAGGTTGGCCAATGCATAAAATTAGAAATCCTATTATAACTCTAATTCCTAATTCAAATAAAAGAAATATCCTAATTCTTCTAAAATAATAAAGTCCTAAACAATAAAGAAACTAACCTTATTTCTAATAAAAGAAACAACTCTTACTTTCTAAAATAAAATAATAAAAGAAACTAATCCTAATTCAATTAGGATTCTTGAAATTCGTCACTTTATGTGCAGCCTCCGAAAACTAACCATAACTTCTTCAATACTTGTCGGAATTGCTCAAATTGTGGCTCGTTGGAAAGCTACTTTGATAAGCTTTCAAATATGACTAATTTCGTATCAATCCAACTTCATTTGATACTTCAAAATAGGCCAAACATAAAAGTGACGGGATTGAAAGTTGAAGACTCTAATAAATTTTGAATTTTCTTCTTTCTGATCAAACGGGTATTTTACGAGTTTTTTTTTTTTTTAAAAACTCATTCGTGGGTCCACTTTCTATTTTGGCGTCTCCTCTTTATCCAACCACGATTCAAATAGGTGGATCTAAAATTCGCATCAATCCCCTCTACTTTGAAAAAGTTTGACCTCGAACTTTGGTTGGCATGGATTTTTCTGGTCGTGATCACAGACAATATATAGGGAACCTCGATCGGAAACGGCTTGAATCGGACGTCCCCATCAACTCTCCCCGCATTAGAAAGATGCATTCCCGATGAATACTGGTTGTGATAAAGATCCAAAAGATCTAGATCGAGCTACTGAAATTCCTCCTGTGTAATCCAAGTATTCTCTGTGTCGGCCTTGTTCTTCCACTTGACCAAATACTTCTGAAGTCCCCCTAGGTTGGTGGACACAATCTGATCTTCCAGTATATCTTCGATGATCTAACGAGTTTGTCAAGTAGGTGGGGGTAGTGGTGTGGGTAGGAGAATTATTGCTTCATCAGATGTAGAAGGCTCAAATGAGTTGGCAGGGATGGTTGAAGGGCCATGGAATGGAACAAGGTCCTCCACATTGAAAGTCGTGCTAATCCCCAAATTCGGTGAAAGATCTAAGATGTAAACATTAGAACCGGCACGCTTCAAGATCTGATAGGGTCCAGCATCGCGAGCTTGTAACTTCTTTGCAACTCCTTGCAGGAATCGCTCGAGTCTATTTTGAACCATTACAAAATCACCCTTTTGAAATTCTTTGAACCGTCTATAAGAATCTGCAGAGAACTTGTATTTTTTATTCTTTAAATTAATTCTTTTCTTAATCTCAGCATGCAACTCATGAATGTAATATGCAAAAGTGGATGCAGACTCTGATGACTCTGGTGTGAATGATGCAAAGGGCACTAATGACTCATGTACACTCGACTCGATTAACTCATGTGTACTCGCTTCAACCAAAACCAAAGACTCTGGGGTACTCGATTCAATTGACACTAATGGTTCTTGTGTACCCAATTCGATGAACTTACAAGTATTCGACTCAATGGGCACCAACAAGTTGTGTGCGCCCAACTCTACGGGTACCAATGACTCATAGGCAAGTGGCTCGATTGGTTCAAGTGTGAGTGACTCAAAATCACTACTCACAAGGGAAATAGAAGTCTCTTTAACACAAACTAGACTTTCATCAGCTTCTTCTATCTCCTCTTCACTCAGCACGGTACTAGGGTCGTACACTTCTTTCACTTCCCTATCTTCCGGCTCCTTAGGACTCACTTTTTTAGTCAATAAATTCTGAGTGAAAAATTTTGTGGGGCATTGGTATGCAAAGTGTACAGACCTTTGACACTTAAGGAAATCAGGACACTTATCCGTCTTGGTTTTCAAACTCCGAAGAAGTTGACGGTGTGTTAAAGGAATATACTTTTCAATAAGTTTCACCTTCATGTCCTCCCATGTGGAAATGTGTTTATTTCGAAGAGATTCAATACGATATTCTACGCGAGTCCAAAAATTTTTGGCATTACCCTCCAACTTTATTTTTGCTAGTCTAATTTTATACTCATTTGGTACGCTATACCAATCAAAATATTCCTCAACACTAGACAACCACTCTACGAAGGTTTTGGGGTTTAACCATCCCTCAAAACTTGGAACCTCATCTCGAATAGATTTGAGAAACTTCTCGGTTGGGTCATACTCGGGTTCACGATGATGAGGGTATCTCCTAACTCTAGTTTCATCACGATTTTTGAAACTTTGCCAAGAATTTGGAGTGTAGCGGTTTCTTTGTTTGGCTAGTGCCCTTTCATGACGGGTAAGAAATTCACGATAACATGTAAATGACTCATACATGATGCTTGACACAAACACAATACTAGAATAGACAAACACTATGAACCAACAATATATGAGGACTTTTGTTAAACACTAGACGTGCATACTAATGAAATAGAATGCAATAAGATTGAAATGACATGCAATTATAAAACTAAGTGATGTAAGACAAAAGTTAGACAAAAAATTTAGACGAAAGCTTTTAAAAAAAAACTCAGATAAAAGCTAGACAAAAAACTTCAGACAAAAGCTAGACAAATATTTACAGGCAAAAATTAGACAAAAAATTTTAGACAAAATCTAGATAAAAATTTTCAGACAAAAGCTAGACGAAGATTTACAGGCAAAATCTAGACAAATTTTCAAACAAATTCAGATGGAAATTGCAAACAAAAAGGCAGACGCAAATTTTCAAACAAAAGGCAGACAGAAATTACAGACAAAAGCCAGACGGATCGATTTTTTTTTATTTATTTTTTTACTTAAAAAAAAGAAAACCTAAAACCTATATGAGCACTAAAACCCTAAAACTAAACGGATGCTCTAATATCAATTTGATGCGGGAACTTACTAAATGCAATGCTAGGGCTGAGATTAGGATTAAAATTAATTTAATCAATTAAAAATTAATAATTTCTCATAACAAATTACCACGAAAATTCTAGAAATTCAATTAGGTGATTTAATTTCGGCCCAAAATAACATTACTTTCGTGTACGTTCCCTATCGCGGATCTAGAAGACTAGGGTTCTTATGAACGGCTAGATCTCCGATAGTTTTAGGGCGTCGAACAAACTCGCAAGCAGGTTCTCTCGATACCAAACTAAAATAAAAGGTTAATAAAATTAATGATGAACAAAATATTAATTTAAGGCTTTTATGAGATCAATAAAATAATTAAGATTACGCTACTTACGCAAACCGTAGATCTAAAGAAGATAGAGATAGAAGAAGAGTTGGTCTCGCACCAAACCACAAGCAGGAATCGAAGAATCGCTCTCCGTTTTGAGAGAATCGCACCCTCACGAAAGTTTAGAACTCTCAATTTGCATAAGCAATTTTCATTAACCAAAAACTCCTAATAAAAGTGTTTACAAGCCTTTAAATAGGCTAGCCAATGCATAAAATTAGAAATCCCATTATAACTCTAATTTCTAATTCAAATAAAAGAAATATCCTAATTCTTCTAAAATAATAAGGTCCTAAACAATAAAGAAACTAATCCTATTTCTAATAAAAGAAACAACTCTTACTTTCTAAAATAAAATAATAAAAGAAACTAATCCTAATTCAATTAGGATTCTTGAAATTCGTTGCTTTATGTGCAGCCTCTGAAAACTAATCATAACTTCTTCAATACTTGTCGGAATTGCTCAAATTTTGGCTCGTTGGAAAGCTACTTCGATAAGCTTTTAAATATGACCAATTTCGTATCAATCCGACTTCGTTTGATACTTCAAAATAGGCCAAACATAAAAGTGACGGGATTGAAAGTTGAAGACTCTAATAAATTTTGAATTTTCTTCTTTCTGATCAAACGGGTCTTTTACGAATTTTTTTTTTTTTAAAAACTCATTCGTGGGTCCACTTTCTATTTTGACGTCTCCTCTTTATCCAACCACGATTCAAATAGGTGGATCTAAAATTCGCATCACAAGTAGATGGAGAATATAGAGCATGGGTTAAAATGCCGGAAAACCTGTATGTATCGACCGGTCAAAAAACCGGTACGTACCGGACGATACGTACTGGAACAGTAGTGTATCGGACGATACATTAAATGTATCGTCCGGTATGTGCAATACAAATGAGTGATACGGTACATTTAACGTACCATATCGTTCACGTTCAATACCGATACGTATCGTCCAATACGTATCGGTATCAGACGATATTTTGATCCAATGATATAGAGAGTACCCCTGAAACTCACTGTAAAATGGTTCCATACAGAGTCCATACCTACGAGTAAAGGATATCCAATCTAGAATACATAGACCATAAAAACTCTTTTCTGTCCAAGATCGAAATCCGCTTGTCTACCAGAAATCTATCCAGGTTGTCGTTTAACTTAGCCAACAGACCAGCAAAACAGTTGATTTCATTGTCCCTCAAATTCCTGCAGATTCGGATGCCAAAACCTAACTGAATTTACATCTCCCTATTCAAATCAAACACTTTTACCCTTCCACCATGTGGACCCCTTACTGCTATGACAAGGAATAATTTTCCAGCCATGTGATGTTGATGTTGCCACCATCTTTTACCCTTAGAGCCTGCACCCAAAGTTCTTATTTTTTTTTTTGGCTCAAAATAAAGTTTAGCAATTAGGTCATTCACATCCACTTCTAGTTTTGTCTTTTCACCTTATAGATATGTTCCACTCAAGAACTGCTAGGGGTGTTATCGGGTCGGTTCGGGTCAGTTTTCATGTAAAATCGAAACCGAAATAGAACCGATAACTATCGATTTTTATTTTATGAAACCGAAACCGAACCGATAGTTATCGGTTCGGTCGGTTTTCGATTTCTCAACCTCATTTTTTAAACTTTTTTTTATTTGTAGCATTTAATCGAATCAAATCGATTTTTTTGGTTTCGGCTTAGAGGTTTCAAAATTTATACAAATCGAACCGATTTGTACAAACTGTTTTTGCAAACTCCTATGATTCAACTGATTTTAAGACTTTTGAAGATTAACAAACTAAGACAGCAACAGTTGGCTTTCTACAATAAGCTTCACACACCATCAAACTCAAACATAGATATAATATAATCTATATATACACCACTATCGGTTTCTTACCGGTTCGGTTTCGATATTTTAACGTTAAAACCGAAATCGAACCAAAATTTCGGTCGGTTTTTTGCACAGCCCTAAGAACTGCAGGTTGGGTTATATAGATTGATAATAGATGTGCTCTTGTACGGCAATGGTCACCCTGCTGGTTAATAACCTTCATGCTTGGTATGATGCTATTGATGCCCTGTTGATCGGATAAATAATTGGACGGTTACCAATCGATTCCCGCCCAGTTACAGAATAACCGTGTGGTAACCGAACGATTAAAATTCAGTTATTATTTCGTTCTATATTTTTTTTTAACAATACCGAAAATTTAAACGTATCTAAGTTGATTCAAATCTTCAGAACCGAGTGATTTGCTAATCTTCATGATTAGAAGAAATAAAATAATCTTTTTAGTTTTAAGCAGCAAGGGCACCCTCGTCATTTGCATGCAATAGAATTAAGTGTTTTTTGCAAATACCCCCTGAGTTATGTTGATATTACAAACAACCCCTCCAGTTATAGCTATTTGCTTTAAACCCTCTGAGTTACCATTTTGGTGTTTATAAAACACCCTCCTACTTTAAATTGTTAACCCGCCGTTAAAGAATAGCCTAAATATCATATTTATCATTTTAAAAATTAAATTACTAAATTGCCACCCTCTACACGTGGTAAGAGTAATTTTAAATCCACCCCTCCAGTTACAAAAAAGAATAGTTTTAAATCCATCCAACAAATATTTGAGTTCACCCATGCTGAAAAACATTGATTGCATTGAATCGGACGATAGAGATCGTTTATCGTCCCAACCTTTCATACGATGGATCTTGAGATCACGGTGGCACTATTAGACGGTTGACTGCATTGAATCGGACGATGAAGATCATTTATCGTCCCAACCTTTCACACTATCTTGAGATCATGGTGGCACCATTAGACAGTTAACTGCATTGAATTGGACGATGGAGGTCGTTTATCGTCCCAACCATTCACACGATGGATCTTGAGATCGTGGTGGCGCCATCAAACGGTTGATTGCACTGAATCGGGCGATGGAGATTGTTTATCGTCCCAAGCTTTCACACGATGGATCTTGAGATCATGGTGGCACCATCAGATGGTTGATTTTTTATTTCATTTGGTACACACCCAAAAAAATGATCTTAAAATTAATTTTAACCGTATACGTGATGTTAAGGTCACTTTTCTGAGATGTGTGCCACGAAATAAAACACTGATCGTCTAATGGTATGCCTAAACGATCTCCATCGTCTTATTCAATGCAATCAATGTGTTTTAGCGTGGGTGAAATCAAAGATTCGGTGAATGGAAGCAGACGCGGTTAGGCAATCCAATTCCTAAAAATGAGTCTTGAATCATATAGGAAATTGGAGGAACGAGTATTTTGAGTGGAACACGTAGATTGAAGGTTTTCTTTTCAAGAATAATTGCATCATTTCTCACATATCCTCCATTGGTTGAGTATTCGTCCAAATGTTGGCATGCTTTAATGGGGGAATCACCCATCTGATGAGTCTTAAATCTGATGGGTGAATGAAGGGCCTTTTAGAAGAGTACCTTTAATTCCACCCATTGAATCTTTAAGTTCACCCACGCTGAAACACGTTGATTGAATTGAATCGAACGATGGAGATCATTTATCCTCCCAATCTTTCACATTATGGATCTTGAGATCATGATCGTACCATCAGACGGTCAGTGTTTTATTTCATGTGGCACACATCTCAGAAAAGTGACCTTAACATCACGTGCATGCTTAAAATTGATATTAAGGTCACTTTTAGAGGTGTGTATCACATGAAATAAAAAGTCGACCGTCTGATGGTACACCCATGATCTAAAGATCGATCTCATGAAAGATTGGGACGATAACAAATCTCCATCGTTTGATTCAATGCAGTCGATGTGTTTCAGCATGGGCGAACTCAGATTTTGTCGGTGGATTTAAAGGTACTCCTTTTAGAATAGTAGTAAATTATAATGGCATGATTTGTAAATAAAGGTGAATGAAGGGCTTTTTAAAATGGTGATAAACTTTAATGACATGACTTGTAAATATAGATGAATGAAGGGCCTTTTAGAATGACAGTATTTTTAAAATATTGGTTTCATTAAGGGCAAAATAGGCTTTCCGTCTATAAACTCACGGCTAGTTAACGGCAGGGGGTTATATGAAACAGAAACATAAAAATAGGGGCTGCAGAATAAATACTCATAACTCAGGGAGTTTCTTATAATATTAGCATAACACAAGGGGATATATGCAAAAAACCATAGAATTAAAAACAGTTTTTGGTTGCTTTATGTCACATCAACATCATAAAGTTGAAAGTCAAATTATCTTTTGACGACAATTAACTTGGTTACAATGGTTGGATAAGGGATCTCACAAATTCTAAAAATATGTAAGGAATCTTGCCAAGTCCGAAAGGTAGGTAAGGCATCTTACGAAAGCCTGTTTTTATAATAGTAAGATTGTTCCAGTCTTCTGCGCCAGAAATCTTTATTGGAATAAAAAAACAATCTCTATTACATGATTCATAGAGTCAACTATTTCATCAAGTAATGGCCTTTGACTGCATGAATGGGATGATATAATCATGTTTGGTTTCAATCTTTTGCACCTAAGATCTTCAGTTCATAGCCTTTAAACCAGACGTTTCAGATTGTGTTTTCACATGGCTCATGTTCCCAAAATACCAAATATTTGCAAGGGCCAACTTAATGGATCCCGTAAACAAACCAAACAGGGTACCTCTGTTTCCAACTATAGGTTTACTAAAAGGGCCTATGTCGGAAACCAACTCAAACCCGTAGAGTGCTTCGAATCAAACGATTGAAATAGTTTTTCACCCTTCCACACAATAGATCTTGAGACCACGAGTGTACCATCAGACCGTTAGTTTTCAATTCCACGTGGTACAAATCCCCAAACCATGGCCCTAAATCACATGGCACACATCACACTTAAACATGATTTTATGGTCCTCAAACAACATATACTTGTGAGGCCCTAACATTCCAGGAATAAACCTTGAATGCAGAACCAATATAGCCCAACACTCCCGTCTGAAGGATGGTCAGCACCCTCCAGATCTGCTCCCTTGTCCACTTCTATCATAACTGATTCCCCATTTCAAATCATGTAATCCCCTTTTATACTTATGGTTAGTAGCTGATTTGCCACCTTTCTTGTTTCCGTTCAGTTTTCCAAATATACCCCTGACATTCCATGAAAGAACCTTCATTGTGAAACCAAAACAGTCCAACGCCCCGAGACTGAAGGATGGTCAACAATCTCCAAACCTCCTCCCTTGCGCACTTCTCTCATAAATGATGACCAATTTCAACAATTGTAATTCCCACACAAAGATGGTCTGTTTGTTGTTGCATCTGCCTATAAATCTCTCACCTCGCGAACGGGCCAGATATAACCTTGCATCTGCCTATAAATCTCTGGGGATGTTCCTCTTCAATGCAAGCTGTGCTTCGCTCATTCAGAGTCGTCCCAACACATCTTAATCCATTGCTCCGCTTGCTTAGTTTGGGCCTTATTCAGAATGTTCGGAGTGCACTGGTGCCAACCTTCCACAGTGGCTGATCTGATTAGTGCCTGGTGGAAAGGGCAATTTTGTGGCCGCGGGCAGGTCCTTTGGCTGCTCTCCTTTATTGCTGCAATTCGAACAATATGGAAGGAACAGAATTATAGGATCTTCTGTCGTCAACGCCGCCCCTCTCGCTTATCCTCCACTCGGTGTCCGACCTTGCCATACATTGGGCGCTGATGACCCAAAATTTTAGAGACCTCTCGCGAAGCCTCATTCTAAGCGATTGAACTGATCTTCTTGACCAGGGCTGAGGCCTTTTCACCTTGTCTAAGGGGCGGTTTTGTTATTGCTTTCCCTTGTTTCACTGTTTTTCTTTTCCTTTTGTTCGGTGCTTGCAGTCTTGGCTGGTTGTGTTTGTAATTTTATTATCCTAATTAATGAAATTGCTAGTACAGATTAAAAATAATAAATAAATAAATAAATCAAAACTATTGTAATTCCCTTTTACACTTATGCTTAGTAGTAGCTAGTGTGTTTCTTTTTTCCCTCCAGATTTTCAAAGATAGCTATTATTATTTTCCATCCCTATGTTCCACTCTGAATTTTGTTATTGCAGGCTCTCAACTTCTCCAACATTTCCTGGCTTGGCATTTCAGGGAACCAAACCCTCATTTTTTAAAGAGATGGAATACTCATTCTTTGTGGATTTACATATAGAGGATGCATCCACCACACGCCCCTTCTATACCCCTTTGGCCTTCTCCTTATAAACAATAGTAGGTAATAGGTTAACTAGAATTGGACCTCCTAGCCCAGCGGCCATGACCTCTGGCATTTTGCTGATTTTGATCTCTAACTGGAGCCTCTGCAACCATTCCCTCCTCTTCTTGACAAACACTTCCAAAACATTCTCCTATAAATGACCCACATTTTGTTCTACCCAAACACATCCCTTTCCATCCATGTCCAACTGTCTCACATCATCCATCATCAACAATTGCTTAGAAACTAACTCTCATATCATCCATCATACACAAAAAAATTGCTTACAATTTAGACTACCTTGGAACTTTCAATTTGTTTCAACCTAAAAATCCCTCGAGTAGAAAAACAACCCCTTTTAATCCATCATGCCCCCAACCCACCCCCATCATTACTCAAAGAAACTACAAAGCTTCGTAGACTCGGCAAGTCCCCTTGCTTATAGCATAAAATTGAATGCAACGCATTCAGAAAGTGACTAGTTGCTTTTGGCGATTAGATGACTGACGCAGGACAACAACCATAAAACACGTGAACAATGATGAAATGAAGATGCGCCAAAATTAAAATAATTAATTCAAACATAATCTCAAAATTTACTGCGATACCTTAGGGTTTCGTAGATCTCCGATTGATAGATCGTGCAAGATTCGGTTAGGGTCCAGTCCAATGTGTGAGTCCCATTAGATTCGCGGAAGAGACGATCCTAGAGATAGAACTCTAGCGGTTTATAGATTAGGGTGTTCATTCATCGCTCAGATGTGGAAACACTAGATCTCACTTAGGTTTGTTGAATCAGATCGATTTAATGGCTCAGATGAAATCTAGGGTTTGAGTCTTCAGAATGATCAAATAGAAGTTGGTTGCAATAGGTTTAATGGATCAGTAGGAGAACAGAGAAGTAGAGAGATAAAGATAGTAGATTAGTAAATTGTGGGTATCGCACCCTTGGCCTCACACCAAACCATCCTGGAAAAGAAGAATCACTCTTCAACAAAGTTCATCTCAAGCTTAAAGCAAATAGCCTTTTTTCATTAATCATCAACGGCCTCCAAAAGGCCTACAAAAGATGTTCTATAGTAAGCATAAACAAACAAAACCCTAAAACAGAAAAATTACGAAACTACCCTAAAATGATTACATTTGACTCAAAAGAAAACCTAAGAAAATAATTAAAATTATCAAAAGCTCGACGTTGACTCGCTCGAGCGACAACCAATGCTCGCTCGAGCAACTTGTTCCAGAGAGAAATCTTTTGCACTCCTCGATGTCTCGCTTGAGCGATAACCAAACTCGCTTGCACGAGTTTTGACCGAAAGTTTGGCCTTATTTCTGAAGCCTTCTCGCTTGAGCGGGAAGTGAGGTCGCTTGAGCGAGTTTGGGCAGTGTGTCCTCCTTTAGGCCTGATTCTGATTCCCTTTCTGTTTCTTCCGACGCCAGTATACGCGATATGGTCCAAAGTCGATGTCCATAGTGTCGGCATCCCCGTCAATTCCCCGGGACCAGAAGGACTTCATCACCGATGAAGTAGAATCGAGATATCGATCGAGCATATTGGGGCCTAGGCGACGAACCTCACCTTCATTTATCCACGCGTTTTCAGATTCCGGCTTATCCATCCACTTCACTAAATACTTCTGAAATCCTTCACCATGGGTGGACACCACAAGATCATCTAATATTTTTCCTCGATTACCTCTTTTCTCTGTTTGCTTGGGGAGGGAAGGGTCATCGGCTGCAAGGTTGGGTTGGGATCAGGAATAGGAGAGGTGTAGAACGGGTTAGAAGGGGGTGGGGTTGAGCCTAGATAAGGAACTAGGTCTTCCACATTAAACGTTGAACTGAGGCCTATATCTGAAGGGAGCTCAAGAACATATGCATTAAGACCACTCCTTGCTACAATCCTAAAAGGTCCAATGCCGCAGGCTTGGAGCTTCTTCGCAACTCCTGCTGGGAATCGTTCAGGCCTAGTTCGAACCATCACTTGATCACCAATCTAGAATTCTTTGAAACGTTTATGTGAATTCGCTGATGCTTTATATTGATCATTGTTTGAATTAATCTTTTATCTAATTTTGGCATGCAAACTATAAATATGTTGTGCAAATGCATCTGCAGACTCGGAGACTCAATGCGATACAGACATGAGGATCAGATCTAAGGGTGTTCTAGGCATATGACCATGAACAACCTCGAATGGACTCATGCCTATGGACCTATTGACCGAATTGTTATATGCGAACTCGGCCATTGACAAGATAGAATCCCAAGTCCTAATGTGATCACCAACAAGACTACGAAGAAGATTGCCTAAACTTCTATTGGTGACTTTAGTTTGGTCGTCGGTTTGAAGATGATAGGCCGAAGAGAACTGCAACATGGTACCCATCATGTGCCACAAGGTTTTCCAAAAGTAACTAGTGAACTTAACGCCCCTATCTGACACAATGGTCTTAGGCAACCCATGAAGACGCACTACCTCCCCGAAAAATAATTTTGCAACATGAATTGCATCAGAGGTTTCAGAGCATGGTATAAGTGGGCCATTTTGGAGAAGTGGTCCACTACCACAAAAATGGAATCGTGTTTTTGCAGAGTCTTGAGGAGTCTGAGCATGAAATCCATCGAGATGTCTTGCCACGGTGTGTGTGGCACGAGTAAAGGGGTGTACAAGCCAATATTTTGTTTACTCTGTTTGGACACTTGACAGGTACGACATTGTATTACAACCCGGGTGATATCTCTCATCAGGCTAGGCCAAAAGAACCTATCATCTACGAGCGTAATGGTCTTATTACACCTGAAATGTCCAGCTATCCCTCCGACATGTATCTCCCAAATGAGGAAGTCACACAATGAAGTGCGAGGGATGCATAGGCGATTGCCTTTGAACAAACACTCATCCTGGAGGGTATAATTGGAGTTAGTGTTGATTGGTTTACTAAAGAGAGCATTGTACTCCATCTCGAAATCTGGGCACTTGGGATACTTTTTCCTCAACCGTTCGAATCCGATGACCTCGGAGCTCATGGTTTGCAAAGTCGTCACTCGACGACTAAGCGCATTAGTAGCCTTGTTCTCAACACCGGCTTTGTGCTTCTACACGAAGGTGAATCCTTAGAGGTATTCAACTCATTTCGCGTGCCTCGGATTTAGCTTCTTTTAAGAGGTTAAGAAGCGCAAGGCTTCTGGTCGGAGAATGACACAAACTCTTGCGGTTTAAGGTAATGTTTCCAATACCATAAGGATCGAATGACTACATAGAACTCCTTATCATAGGTGGAGTGTTTTTGCTTTGCCTTGTTAAGCTTTTCGCTAAAGTAGCCACTGGGAGGCCCTGTTGGCTAAGAACTCCTATACCTACACCTTACGCATCACACGCGACTTCAAAGACTTTGAAAAAGTTCGGCAAGGACATGACAGGTGCACTACTCATTCTCTCTTTGATCTTGGCAAAGGCCTTCGTCGCGGCTTTGCTCCATCGAAAATTCCATTTTTTAATGCAATCAGTGATTGGGGCCATATGGTACTAAAGCCTTTGATGAAGCAACGATAGAAAGTAGCCAAGCCATGGAAGCTACGGGCATCGTAAATATTCTTAAGCTCGGGCCATTCCACAATAGCCTTAACCTTTTCGGGATCCGCGACTATTTCATCGGCCGAAACAATGAATCCCAAGAAGGCAACGGATCATTGCAGGAATGTGCACTTCTTGAAATTCGCATACAATTTCTCTCCCCTCAAGGTCTTGCAAACCAACCTAAGGTAAGTCAAGTGTTGGTCCTTGTCATGACTATAAATCAAGATGTCGTCAAAATCCACAAGGAATTTGCATAGAAACGGTCTCAACACTTGGGTCATGAGCCTCATGAAAGTGCTCGGGGCATTAGAAAGCCCAAAATGCATGGCCATCCACTCATAAAGACCATCTTTGGTCTTGAAGGCGATTTTTCACTCATTACTGAGGCGGATACGGACTTGATGGTAGCCACTTTTAAGGTCTATCTTGGAGAAGATAATGGCACCAACCATCATATCCAACATGTCGTCGAGCCTCCGTATGGGAAACCGATACTTGACCGTAATTTTGTTGATCACCCAACTATCCACACCCATTTGCCAAGTACCATCCTTCTTGGATGTGAGTAGTGCGGGTACGGCACAAGGGCTCAAACTCTCTTGAATGAACCCTTCTGAAGGAGCTCATGAACCTGTCACGTTAACTCGGCATGCTCAACCGGATTCAACCTGTAGTGGGGCAGGTTCGGTAAAATAGATCCGAGAACTAAGGCTATAGCATGTTGAATGTCACGCATTGGAGAGAGTTCATTCGGCAAGTCTTCGGGGAAGACATTCATAAATTCCTTCAAAATTAGCTCAACCTCCTTAGGGTGCTCGCTCATAGACTCAAGAGCTCGCTCGACGGTGACGATAACGTACACTACGTTCTCATCCACAGATGCACTTTTAAACTCTGAAGTGCTCACGATGTTGATGGCGTTAGACTGACCGCCCTTCTTCTCAACTTTGTTGGTCGATGGTGTTTTGGGAGGCAAGGGGTGTATCTTAATCTTCTTGCCCTTATACATGAAGGTGCATATGTTAGATCATTAATATTGGAAGATCTAATTAAAGAAATTTGATTAGAGTCAGAAGACTCTTGATTAGACTATTGATTACAGTATTGATTAGACTCTTGATTAGAGTCAAGAGATGATGAAGGACTGAATGTAGGATCAGTTTGGGAACCAAGGAGTTTTGGATCTTTATCATATAAGGGTTCTGGTTTTTTCTTCATTTTACATCTATTAGCATAATGACCATATTTGGTACATTTAAAACATTGAATATTTTCTTGAGACTTTGATTTTGATTTCTTTGTCTTTTTGGACAAAGAGGAGTTAGTTGGATTGTGAGCTTGTTTTTGTTGTTTATAAAAACTTGGAGGATAGAGTTTCTTTTGAGTGGTTTCTGTCAGAGCATTTATTGACAGTGGAACTTGAACCGGCTTCTTTAGGGAACCTAATTGTTTTATTCTTTTATGTATTTCTTTAAGAAATTCTCTTTGATTATCAGTATTTTGGCATCTAGTTTTTGGCCTAATTATGGTTCTTCTTAAATCATCTACTTTATTGGGAGCACTTGATGTGGGGTTTAAAATTGGATGTTGCTCCTTTAAAATATTACAGATTAGGTGGTTAGAATTAGTTTGTTGACCATTATTTGGTGGATAGGATGTTGTAGTGGAGGAAATATTTCCACTTTGTATATTTGTGAGGAGATCTAGTCTCCTATCTTCTTCTTTATCTATTTCCATATATTGAGTTGTTTTAAACCATAAGACAAAAGGAATGATTTGATAGGATGATTCTACATATTGATAGAATTTATCCTTAAATTCATGTAGTTGGTGATTGGAAAATTTTTTAAAATACCATTCTCTAAAGGATTTATATTGATCTTGCTGGAATTCAACATTAATTTCAGAACGATTGATTACAAAATCTTTTGGTTTTGTAATAAAATTTGGTTCTAATAATTGTTGAAGACCTCTTGGGGTGTTGTTTTTACTGAGAAGTTGCTCAGTAGGAGATTTATTGAAGATGTTAGTCCATGGGACTAGTTTATAATAGGAGTTTGAACTGAAAAAAGCCATTAAAAGGTTTATTTGATAATTGTTAGTATATATGTCTATGTGTGTTTTTTTCTGTTTTTTTTATTATTTTATTTTTTAAACAGAAAAGAAAAGAGATGTAAAAGAGGTTGGTGTAAATACCAATACAACTGTAATTCCATAATGTGAATAGTGAACGTGAATAGTGATACTAAAGTGAATAGTGACCCGATCTACTATTCATCTGCATATTGACTACTATTCATCTTCTTCCCAAAATATCCCAATTTTACTAATCATATTTTTGTAAAAGGAATAATGCTCATCTTCTTACCTTGACTTTCAAAACTACTAGTTACCTTTCTAAATTTATCTCTAAAATCACTAGTTACCTTACTTCCTATTTTCTCAAAAATAATAAATAGTTAGATCTGTCAAATTATTATCAAATAGTATTTCCTCTATCTCCGTCAGTCAACGATTTGTGGGATTTACTTCGGCATCTCACACTCACTGCATCTCGCCATATTACCCAATGCGACCTCTCACCACGAGATAACACCCAGTAGTAACAAGCAGATCTTTCTATTTATTCTTCTAAGAATTTAGAAATTTCAATAATGTCGTAACGAGAGATTCCTTAAGATAGGCCCATAGTAATTTGGAAAATCAGGTAAGACTATGAATAGTATTCCATGTTCAGAGATACTCACAGTATCCTGAGAACCAGGGAAGACGATGAACAATAGTCCGCCTGCAGATCCATAGCAGACATGACAATCGGTCACTGTTTCCTACTATTCCGACGTCCCCTACCCCCTATATGGAATTACCACGGGTTTAGCCGGACATGACTCTGATACTAATTACAGAGTTGGGGAAAGAATGGTGACGAAAAAGATGCACAAATGGTTAATGCATACAAAGAGCAATCCGACTAAAACACAAAATAAAATATACAAACTGTTATTATAAAATCATAAACAAAAAGGGAGATTACTTACAAAGGGGTCTCCACTTGCAAACAAAAAGAAAAATAAAGAAAAAGAAGAAAGCAACCTAATAGCTAAAGAAAGAGAAGTTGGGGTTTTTCGGCTGGGAATTTTCGGTGCTTGGACATGTCCAAAGCTACCCATTATATACACGATTGGTGGACTTAAATATATTTGAAGTCCGATAGTGGAGGGACACGTGTGCTTGATTAGTTAGAATGTAGTAGTCCGCCTGCAGATCCATAGCAGACATGACAACCGGTCACTGTTTCCTACTATTCCGACGTCCCCTACCCCCCATATGGAATTACCACGGGTTTAGCCGGGCATGACTCTGATACCAATTACAGAGTTGGGGGAAGAATGGTGACGAAAAAGCAAATAAAAAGAAGAGATGCACAAATGGTTAATGCATGCAAAGAGCAATCCGACTAAAACACAAAATAAAATATACAAACTTTTATTATAAAAACATAAACTAAAGGGAGATTACTTACAATGAGGTCTCCACTTGCTTAAACAAAAAGAAAAACAAAGAAAAAGAAGAAAGCAACCTAATAGCTAAAGAAAGAGAAGTTGGGGCTTTTCGGTTGGGAATTTTCGGTGCTTGGACATGTCCCAAGCTACCCATTATATACACGATTGGCGGACTTAAACATATTTGAAGTCCGATAGTGGAGGGACAAGTGTGCTTGATTCATTTGTTGCATTCGCTTCGTCCCGAAGTAATAGTTGTATGACGTCAGGGCTTGCGTCAAAGGGCACTTGTTGAGAACAACTGGATGGATAATGATGTATCTGTGTATTGGAGGTCAGCTGGATATGACTGTAGGATGTATTACTTGGTGCCATTTTTATACCAGATGTTAATAATAGATTGGTGACTATATTAGTCAAATTTATCTCCAGATGAGGAGCTGCCTGATGAGGAATTGTCCGAATAAGTTGCTGCTTGTAATAGTTCTGCCTCTAAGATAGAAGCTTCATGCTTGAAATTGGTAGGAAGGTGAAGATTATTCCTGTTGATCAATTGCTGGAGAAACTTATCTGCTTCTTCTTCTTGTTGTGGAGTAGCCATATACTCTATAGGAAAGTCGGTGATAAAAAGTCTTCTTCCATCAATAATCTTGAAGAAGTACTTATCCATGGAGATTTCTCTTGCATGTTGAGAAAAGTGTAGTAATGAATGAATCTAATTGAATTTAGGAATAAGTGACTGAATACTGGATTGGGCAAGAGGAACAGATTTGTTGATGCATGAGAATTCATACATCTGAGTTTTGCGAAGAATCCAAATTTGGTATGGTTGAAAGAATTGTTCTCTAGATCTCCAGCCAAGAGTACTAGTGATCCAAAGGGTAAGATGAATGCCTTTGAGCAGAACTTTAGAGGTATGAAGGATCATGGATTTAATCATCCGAGGAAGATTTGGTATATTAGCAAGGGAAAAAATAATTTGATTAATTAGTCCCCAATCAAGAGCTTTAGATAGATTATAAGGATAATCTGGAGTAAACAAAGAAATTTTAGGGAGATGATAACCCTGAAGATGGTTGAGAAATGCATAATTGTGCAAAAGAAGTTGTTTAATTGTAATATTAGAATTCTCAATTTGAGACACAATTGAATGAAAAATATCAATTGGAAGAATGTATTTTGCCTTTTCGAAGATGCAAATTCTTTTAAGGCGATGGAGAATTGGATCATGAAAATGACGTTCGACCAAAGCAATAAGGTCAAGGAAATAAGAAATTTTATCAATAGTAAATGTTTCTTCTTCCCAATTAAAATTATAATTTTCCTAACCCATCCTATCAGATGTTTAATTCCATTTTGAGCTTGAATGTTGGTTGTGAGGGTAGACAAATGTTGTCGGACCATTTTCTTGTTTGAACCAATATGGTGTGTCCATATACCATTGATATGGGGTAAAAAGCCAGGGTTTATAAAATCAAGAATATGGCTGATACTAGTTAGTCCAGGTTTTGCATACTCTTGGGCTTCCAAAATGGGAGATATGGTCAAGAGCTGTTGCTGGGTTTGAAAGGCTTTGAAAGCGGTTCTGCCTTCTCTAATGGAATTAAACATCTGATAGGATGGGTTAGGAAAATTATAAATTTGGCTGTGGCAGGATTGCCATGAGGTATAAAGACCTGGTTGGAATCCTCTGAGAACCACATAAACTTTGCATTGAGGAGAAGAATTGTCTTCTGAATTGGCTGATTGGAGAGAAGAGCTACTGCTAGCCATTCTCGTTGCATAAAACTTTATTGTTAGTGGATGAATAATTTTCAAAACTATATATATATATATATATATATATATATATATATATATATATATATATATATATAATGCTCCACTTGATTTCGTGGGTTTGTAAGAAATATGATGCATAGTAATAATATGTTGAAAATACCAGTTGTTTACTGGGGTTGTTTTATACTGAAAAATTTTATTTTACCTTGCTGGTGATAACCTGGCGGGAGATATACATCACTCAAATTGCTCACATTGGAATACTCATGAAAGTACTCTCAAATGGGATTATAATGAAAGCACTCAAATTGGAATACTCTGACAGATATGTCAAAACTTTTATAAAATCTATAAAATATTTATGCTGAGAAATTTCATGTAAAATTGTATGGATCGAGTTTGGTAAATATGACCAAAGAATTAATTGATAGATGGTTGAATTTTAAAAGCTTTTATTGGTAAATAGCTTTAAATATTTGTAAGGAAATTTAGTGTACATGAGACCGGATGGCCATCCATGCCATTCCAAATGCCATGAAAGAATAAAGATATTATTTCTTATAATAATATGCCTATGCTTGTAGGCCTTAGTTTGGTTGTACCTATTCTTGTAGGTATTGGGTTGAATAAATGTGTTCCTTAGATTGGAAGGAGAAACTAATGTTGCAAGTAGATTCTTTAGAATAGAAGACTTGTTGTGTAATTTAATAATGGACGGGAGAGTGATGATGGATGGAATGGAAAAAGGAAGTGGTAGGAGACATGGGGGCTCCAAAATTACACAATGGGGAATGAAAATGGAATAAAATAATAAAGAAAATGATGGTGGAATTGAAAACATTATAAAATAAGGGAAAATGTCACTACTTGAAGGAGAGTGACATAGACCGTAATGATAGTTCGGAGAATCCTGTAGAACTCTGTGGAGTTGTTTTTTGACAGGAAAATTAGTATGTTAAACTAGCATAAGGATGCTATAAGTTCCTAGATTAGGATATGTGATGATTGGAGTATAGGATAAGCATAAGAAATCAGAAGAAGATAGAATAAGTCTGGGATCTTTGTCATAGAATTGATTTGAGTGTGGGATCAGTCTTCGATCCATATTAGATAATGTATCTGGAGAAATTAGCAATTTGCATTGATGGGCAGAATGGGTAATAAGGACATTTTGAAAGCATTGGATAGGCTTTGGAGATGCCTTTATTAATTTAAATAAAGAGGGTGATTGATGAGCTTTAGGATAAAAGCTGGGAGAATTATTTTCTTTCTGAATTAATTCAATTATTGTGAAAGAATCAGGTTTAGTATTATTACTAAAAACTTTGGCTTTTAATAACAATATAAATAATAGTTGTTTGATATAATCAAATTGAGTTGGAGTGAATTGGAGAATACTAGTGTCTTGACTAGTTGTGAATTCACAGATGTTATCCTGAATGGATTCAGAAGAGATTACTTCTAATTTACTCAAAGATTTCTTTTGAGATGTGTATTCATCTAAGATATCAATGGATAGAGGTGGTTGAATGTGCTATGTAATTTCAACCTGATTATTAATAGGTAAACCTTGTTCCTGATCTCGCTGAGTTTCAGAAGGAACAATAGGACTTAAAATTATCGTTTGATCAGTATTTTGATCGGAAACATCTGATATAGGAATATTATCAGAGGATATTTGAGCAGAAGACATATTGGATTGTTCTTTAAGATATTTATCTTTATGGTAACATTGGAACCATTGGACAAAAGGAATAATTATATGAGAAATTTCTATAAATTGGTAGAAACTTTCTTTAAATTTTAATAATTCTTGACTAGTAAATGTTTTGAAATACCAATCTCGAAAGGATTTATATTTTTCTTGCTGAAACTCAGTATTAATTTCAGAACGATTGATTGTAAAATCTTTTGATGTTGTGATGACAGGTGGTTCTATTAATTGCTTAAGACCTACCTGTGGTTGAATTTGGGTATTGCTGGGAATTTGCCCAGTAATGGATTTGTTGAAGATATTAGTCCATGGGACTGGTTTATAATATAAATTTGAACTAAAAAATGTCATTAACTAATTATTTGTAAATGAGAAATTCATCTCACTTGCAGTGGGAGATTCCCTCTGCTGCTGGGTATATAGCCCATGAGGTATCTGTTGTGCAGATACATGAATTCCTTCAAAATTGACATCAGGAATAGCTGAAGAAGCTACTTCTGACATAGAAGATCTAGTGGTTGAAGGGAGAGAGACCTTATAAGGGTCTCTATAACTCGAACCAAAGTAAGATCGTCTAGCATGATAAGTAGGAGATGTAAATTTACCAAATTGTAATATTACATCACCATTGTCTTGTTGAACAATTTGTTCAATTTCCTTATTAAGGATTGATTTAGGAGGTACAGCTTGAGTAATCTTTCATGATTCTGAAAAATTAATTTTTTCCCATGAAATCAAAGGAGTGGCAATTTTGGAAGTGGTCAAATTGGTTTCGATTAAAACCGTTTGGCCAGGAGGGCTTTGGTAATTGACTTTAGGAGCCAAAGAGGTCATGACTTTATAATGAAGTCTATAGATCAGAGTAATGGTCTCTGATCCAAGCATAAAATTGTACCGTTGGGTATGTAGATTAAGAGTACAAGCAAATAACAGATTCTTGTCTATTAAAGATAGGGTTAAATTGGGGAAAACATTAAAGTAAATAGGACCATGGCAAAGACTGATTTCAACAGCTGTCATGAGAGAAGAATATCAATCAAGGCATCTTGCATCTCTTAAGGTGGTCATAATACTATTATTGTTTCCCAAAAGGGTAAGAGGTTTGAAGGCTACCTGAATGCAGGCAAGATGGAGATAGTTGAAGGTTTTAAGATCTGTAAGAAGATCTTCATTTGATAAGAGCTGAAGACCTTCTTGATCTTCACCAACACTGAGGGTTTGCTCAGCGATTTTGATAGACATATCTGTGGACCAATTTGTCCATCCAGATTTGTATAAGATTTTTGGATTGATGGGAGGTATTGTCCATTTATCCAATTTTTCTTTGATATTAGCTCATTTGACTAATTCTGAATTTTTAATTAATTTTTTATTTGAAGAATTAAATCCAAATAAAGACATTTACAACTCTACAAGTTTTTTTTTTTTTTTTTTTTTTTAAGAAACGAAAAATAATTAGAAAAAGAGTTGGTGTGGTACCAATAAGACTGTAATTCCATATGTGAATAGTGAACGTGAATAGTAATACTAAAGTAAATAGTGACCCGAGCTACTATTCATCTGCATATTGACTACTATTCATCTTCTTCCATAATACTCCAATTGTTACTAACATACCTCTGCATAGGGACTACTAGTCATCTTCTGACCTTAACCTTCAAGATTACCACTCATCATTAAACCTTCCCAAAACTACTACTCATCATTAAACCTTCCCAAAACTACTACTCATCAAACCTACTCAAACTACTACTCATCATTAAACCTTTCTGAAATCTTCTCAAAGGTCACTAATTATCTTCTTTTCCTAAATTCTTAAAAATAATGAATAGTTAGATCTGCCAAATTACTACCAAATAGTGTTTTCTCTATCTGCGTCAGTCAACGATTTGTGGGATTTATCTCGGCATCTCGCACTCACTGCATCTCGCCACACTACCCAACGTGACTTTTCACCGCGAGATAACACCCAATAGTAACAAGCAGATCCTCCTATCTATCCTTCTAAGAATTTGGAAAAGTTAATAATATCATAACGTGAGAGTCATCTAAAAAGGGCAATAGCTGTTTGAGAAGGGCAATAGCAATTCATAGAAGGGCAATAGCAGTTTCTGGAAGGGCAATAGCAATTCCTGGAAGGGCAATAACAATTCTCAGAAGGGCAATAGCAATTTCTAGAAGGGCAATAGTAATTCTTAAAAGGGCAATAGCAATTTTGAAAATTAGAGAAGACGATGAATAGTCTTCCATGTGCAGAGAGATAATCACAGTAACATGAGAACCAGGGAAGACGATGAATAGTAGTCCGCCTGCAGATCCATAGCAGACATGACAACCGGTCATTGTTTCCTACTATTCCGACGTCCGGGCCGATGTGCCGAGCCCACGATACCAAGATCAAAGGATATACAGTAGCGTTGTCCTTGAAGACAAGCTCTATGCTGTGGAAGATGATAGGATCCGGACTCGAGCACCGTAGTACCGAAACTCCACTGTGATGGCAATCCAACCGGATAAAAAACAATCACCCTATCATCCTCCACAGCATAGAGCTTGTCTTCAAGGACAACGCTACTGTATATCCTTTGATCTTGGTATCGTGGGCTCGGCACATCGGCCCGTGATCCAACCATTGGATCAAATACTTCGGCCCAAGATTTGGCCGTGCGAGATAACCAACCACTGAACACATAAATCTTACCATGTATAACTCCAGCCGCGAAAAATTTTCTCGCTGCGGTCATCGGAGGTCCAGCCTCCCATTTATTGAGTCGGGTGTTGAAGATCCACACTTGTGAAGATGGATTCCCATGGTTAGAACCCCCTAAGACGAAGATCTTGTGGCCTAGCATGACGCAGGCTGATCCGTCAGATGATTTGGAAGGAATCGGAGGGAGTGGAGAGAGGGTTTTGGAGTTTGGATCAAGTGCGAACCATTTGAATGAGTTTAGGGGTGTGAAAACGTTGATATAGATAAGTTGGTGTGTGCAGTTGAGGTTTGATCGGACGGTGAAGAAGAGAGGTGAGCGGAGGAAGGAGTGCCATGATTTGGAGACGAGGGAGAGTTTTGGGCGGGAGAGTGGAGGTACTCTTGCTATACACAGAATCGCAATGTTGTTTGGGAGACCGGGGAGGAGAGGAGAGAGAAGCTTGATAAGGCCTTCATTCAGTGAGATATCACTCATGGTGGAAAGGGGAAGGAAAACCAGAGAAGGGAAGAGAGCAGCTTTCCAATAAAGAAGAGGAGATAGTTAAAGAAAGACTTGGTATTTTAGGGACAAGCAATGGCTCCCATTATAAAATGCCATAAACTCTTACCCGTATGCAATTTGTGTAGACCTAGATCAGACGATGGCGATGATTTTAGGATGAGCAAACATCCCAAAGGGACCTTCATTCGAACGAAACATGCAATGAGGTAGACATTAATCAACATTAGTCTACATTTTGGGATGTTTGTCACGTGGAATAAACATATGACCATGTGATAGGTAGGCATGATCTCAAGATCCTTTGTATAGAAGATTAGAACAGAAAGTGATCTCCATCATTGACTGATTTGAATCAGATGATGGAAATTATTTTTTATTCAATCTTCCTCCTAATAGATCTTAAGATCATGACGCCCCTATAGACGGTTTGATGTTTATTCTATATGCCACACATCTACAAAAATCATAGGCATATATGGTGTATGTGTTATAGTATAATTAATTAAAAATAAATAAACAATTTATTACACATAACAAAGTTTGAAACTAAAATCTAACCTTCACAAAGCACTAAGTCAACCACTAGAGCAATTCACTAGTATGTGTAAAGTATAAAAAACTTTATATATATATATATATATATATATATATATATATATATATATATATATATATATATATATATATAATTTTTTGGTCATTTTTATTAATCATTTTTATGATATTGTAATTCTTTATTAGTTTGGATGATCTTCTGTGGTATTATAGCTATTTTTTTTGTTAGGATATATTATTTTCCTACAATTTCCTATATATGTATCCAAACACAGGATTTGGTTAATCCTATGTTTTCCCATCTAGCAATGTGGTTATCCAAACATCGGAAAACAAAGGAATCCTATGATTCCCTAAACTTAGCTAGAGGAAAATATAAGAACCTTATTTTATTTTCTCACGTTTCTCATGTTTTTATCCAAATAAAAAAATCGTGTGATATTACTAAACGGGTGAGAAGAGTCGTATGAAATAGAAGTCCGAAGAGTCAGAAGATAAAAAAACGAGGGACACCCTCAGCATTTGTTCTCAGATTTTGACGGAAAATGCAAAGATAATTTTCGACCATTCCGATGTCATCCAAACAACGAAAATCTCGACAATTTATTTGCCGCAAATGAGTTTTCCCTTATTTCCCCTTGTTTCTCATTTACCCCTCAATTGAGAAATGATAAATCTATAACAAATTTGTTCACGATAAAGTGCAGGAGAATGATGTAGCACAATAGGACCGACTGCATCAACCTGCATTAATTAAGTTTCACCGCACTTACAATCAATTACATCGTGCCACATCAATCGCATACACTTGGAATACATAAAATTTTTCCACCATATAACACTATCCCCTTGTTTCTAATTTTGAACATGCCTAGAATTCAGTAGTAAGGTTAAAGTTTGTGAGAACTTTCAATATCTTGGTGTCCCCAAAGGGATCATAAGATTATAAAGGATAACAATAGCCTTTCTAGCACTAGGAGGCAAATTATGTTAGTAGTTGAGTTCCACTAAGGTGCAAGCGCCAGAGCCCTGAGATGTGTGAAAGTCAGCTTTCAACAAGAAAAATAAGGTAAACATTTTTTTCATAAGTCTATTAAGCTTATCTTATGATGTTGGTGGCTTCATGAGAAATGGGTATTTCCCATCATGATTATGAACAAGGTGCCAAACTCGTACTCTGTATCGGTCCATGGAGGACCCATACAAATCGGTTGAAACCGATACGTATTGGGCCCTTTAAAAAAATAATAATAATAAATAAAATAAATAAAAACTCAAAGTCTCGGCTCAAACTAATACGTATCGGCCGATACCAATACCGATATAGAGTTATAAGACCGATACGTATCGGAACCAATACATATCTGTGTGCCGAGATACCGATACGTATTGTTATAAAACTGATAAGTATCAGAACCGATACATATCTATTTGTCGAGAATCCAATACGTATCGATATCGGCCGATTTTTTATATCATGATTACGAAGCCCTAATGCAGACAAAATGAAGAAAAAAATCTAGAAACAAAGGGCAAATTTGAGAAAAAAGGAGAATAATAATAATATAATTTCACTTTTTTTATAATCCAAGTTTTCGGACCTCTTAAAGCACTTGACTAATATCAGAGGCACATGCACACCCCAAATTAGCACAGGATATGACCTATCAAATCTATGCACCCTTATATCAACTGCTGTACTTAATTCTTAAAGGCCACTATTTAAAAGTTTACCAAATCAAATGGATCGTATCTGCTAATTTGCGTAATTCAGACCCTAGAAAAATTCGAACCTGAAACCAAGGGGAGAAAGAAAGGGCCCCAAATCATATTTGCAAATTTTCAACCTAGGGAAAGGTACTCCACTTTTTCCTGGTCAGCGTTCCAAAATTTGCAACTTTAGGTACCAATTCTTCTTTTTAGATAAACAGCAAATAAGTCAAAATTCCTCCCCCAGCAAAATCCCATTCCAAAATTTTATTGTGTTCGTTTGTTAACTCAAAGTTTCTCAGTTCCTTGTCTCGCTCGGTTTGTATTCAGGTTCGCAATTCGCCATGTCTAAGATTAGTATTGAAAGTATTTATTAATTTTATAATATAAATTTACAATTTTTATCAAAACATGCAAATAATCATTTGATTAATTATAAAATTCAAAAACCATAAGGCCTAAGGCCATATGTTCAAATCCCCTCTCTATACTAATGACATCTTGTTTTGAAACAAAATAGTTAAACATTAAAACAAAATAGTTAGCATTAATTTCACTTGTAAAATTAGATTAGACCCAATTGAACTATGAATTAGCTCCTTGTACCTAATTCGCAGTCTCGACCTTGATTTAATCTAGATTTTCAAGGCCCCTGAATCGGATGCAAGTCAGCTATTGACTGATGCACCATGCCTTTTGACACTCCATCCTTTGAGAAAAATTAACAAGTGAGACTGACTGCTGACCAGCACCGCACAGATGGAAACTTAGATTCTTGAGACGTGCACAGCTGTATGATCACTCCATGTGATCCAACTTGGAGTGAAAAATCATCCCTATGAGAAGATTGCACATAAGGTTGCCCAATTTGGATTTGGCTTGGGCCAAAATCATATGCTATCTAATTAGTATGTCTAATTAGTAAGAGCACTTTTAAATCCACACACGGAATCTTTGAGTTCACCCACGCTGAAACCCATTGACTGCTTTGAATCTGACTATTCAGATCGTTTTTCACTCTAATCTTTCACATGATGCATCTTGAGATCATACTCATTTCATCCACTGTCGGTTTTTGATTTTACATGATATCCATTCCAAATAAGGTCACTTTTTGGGATGTGTACCACATGAAATCACAAACATATCATCTGATGTACGCTCATGATCTCAAGATCCGTTATGCAAAAGATAGGAATGAACAACGATGCAGAACAATCTACATCGTCTAATTCAAATCAGTTAATGGGCTTTAGTGTGGGCGAACTCAAAGATTTGGTGGCTGAAATTAAAGGTACTAAATTACTAATGGTCAAACCTCAGCCAATTAATAATTGATTCAGATTCGAACCCAGTCCCGGTCCCCACGGTAGGCTGGATTTAAAAGCAAGGGCCTACCATGCCTGACTAAGAATACACTAAAGAAATCAGACTGGCCCGAGACCGACTTGACCCAATTAGATCGGGTCCAGTTCTGGCCCGACTAGTAATTGAACCCAAGCTCCAACTACAATCCGGTCGGGTTTAGGGAGTAGAAATAGAGTAGGGCCCAAGCTCGGTCTAGTCTAATTAGAATCGGGCTAGGTTTGAGCTGATTTTTAGGACCTATTAAAACTGCCTCCTTTATTAGTCTGACCTGTCGCAACCCAATGACACCCTAATCATAATATACACAAAAAACGAGATGAGATTGCAGTTTTGTTAGCATAATACATATAAGCAAGCAAACACAAACACCTAATAATGAGAATACAATCTGAATAAGTCATAATGCAAAAGGCTTACAAGGTCCAAACAGATCCTAAAATGTTGGTAAAAATCATCTTTTTATTTTCGGTAAAAGCACTATCATTTAATTAGAAATTACAAAAATTACAGCAGACAAAAGGAACCGAGTGAGGAGCTTAGCAAAAACACAAAAGGAAAAGAAAAAAATGCAAAGGAAACTGTACAAAACAACAAATAAAAGAAACAAAAGTACCCCAAAGTCCTCCCTTGGGCGGTCTAATGAGATCCCATTTTGCCATGATCTCCTACATAGAAAGATGTCGAGCACTTGGGCGAAGTTAGGAACCAACTCAGGAGGTCATCAAACACAAGGCTTATCATCGCATTGCAAGTCCCCAACTTCATCTCAAATGTTCTCTTATTCCGTTCTTTCCATATTTCCCAAAATATGGCCAATGGTAGCAATTTCCACGAGAATGGGAAATCAAACCATTCTCCGAGAATGGAGGCCGGAGAGGCAGCGAGACATGAATACTCCAAAGCCATTTATGAGATTTGCCCATACTTGTTTAGCAAATGGGCATCATGAGAATCTGATTCCTCTTCTCACAGAAAACACAATTTGATAATACCATCCCACTCTTGCATAAGGTTACCGCGATTTCACAGTCCCTTTCCTCCTCTCCTTTAACATTCCTCCTCCTAAGGGTAATAATATTCCAATGCACTTGATTATGTGTGATTACTCTCACATCCCTTAACCTCTTCTTCACCCTTGCAAGGTTGTAAATCCTAGGGAAAGTGCACATGAGCGATTCCACCCCACATACTTTCCAAAATGGAGGGAGAAAATTTAAGTTTTGGCAACCTAGTCTAAAACCATTATCCTTAATAAAAATAGAGGGAGAGGCAATAATTAGCAGAAAGTACGGGAAAATTGAAAAAAAAAAAAAAACATAAATTAAATATATATTAAAATTGAAAAATATATTTAATTTAAAAAATGGAACAAAAAATTAAAAAAGGCTTAATAGGTAAGCGTGGGATTTTAGATAGGTAAGCAGGGGATTGTAAAAATACCATTTTACTCCAGTGTTGATGCCCTCAAGCACGTAGCTTTGAGTTCATGGGTTCAAATCCCATGTTTACCTATCAAAACTAAAATAAAAATATGATTCTCTTTTTTTACCTCTTAATATAAAAATGTGGCCTTCAAAACACATGGATCAGTGGGACGTCAAATAGGTCGTTATATTATAAGCTAATGAAGACCTTTTTACCCACCAATTCTGTCAAAAGCTAAAATTGACAGATGCCAAAATAAAGAGAGAGAACTGTGAGGACTCGATTGTTTGGGAAGATAAAGGGCCATTTCATAAGTTTGACAAATTTATGGATGTGGGAGGTCACTGAATCCCATACCAAAATGTAGGCTCTAATATAAGCCATATTTACACCATTTGAATTTTGGGTGGCGTAATTCACACCCGTTTCTCCTGTGGAGAACGCACGATTTTCCACCATAAAAACCTGTTGATGTCCTTGAACTAGACAATGGAGTTCGTTTTTCGTCCCAATCTTCCACACCACAGATCTTGAGATCATGGCACACCTAATAGACGGTAACATGCTGATTCCATGGGGCATGCATCCCTAAAAATTACCATATGATCATGGGCGTACCATGAGAAGGGTTCTAAAGTCACTTTTGGGGATGTGTGCCACATACAATTAAGATCTGACCGTCTGATAGGTGCACCATGATTTCAAGATCAATTTTGTGGAAGGTTGGGACGAAAAACAATATCCATCATCTGATTCAAGGAAGTCAACGGATTTTTATGGTGGAAATATATGTTCTTCACATGAAAACCCAGGGTGAATAATGCCACCCTCCAATTTATGGTCATCAGCCCAAAGAAGCATATGACAGTTGCTATTTGGTTTTTTTACAAAAAGCTCCCTCCAATTTTATGGTCATCAGCCCAAAGAAGCATATGACAGTCTGCTATTTAGTCTTTTTACAAAAAGCTCATCAGAATATATGCTTTGAGAACAAAAGATGTAGACCGACATTACCCAGAGGCCCCTTTCATGACTCTTAAGGCCTTTGAATCATCAAAGGCTTTGTAAATCTATTTGCACAGATTCCATGTCCTCCGAAACTATAAAAGTCAAACCTTTTCACATGATTCAATCTTTTCGTGTTGCAAAAAACTGTAAGGACTAGATTGCTTGTTCAATTGACTAGTGACTTACTCCTAATGCAGCTCTGATCTATTTACAAACTCAACACATCCTTTTGAGTCTCTTCCTTTACTTGCTCTGCATCGGTCGAGCTAGCCTGCTTCCTCCTGTAGATATAGAAAAGCAAGCACCATAATGAGACCGAATTTTTGTGATACCTCACTTAGATAGGGTGGTCAACACCATATAGTTGTGATATTTTGTAAGAATTCTTGCGAAAGTTATATACAGTTAGATAAAACTGATATTTAGTAATACGTTTCAATTAAGGACATCGATCCAAGCAGTTCACTTAACAGCTCATCAGCGGCTCATCAAAGAATAGGCTTTTCAAAGGATTGGAACCACCAGATCATAGTGTTCTAATATTAATTGGAAAAAGAAAAAAAAAAAAACCAAAGAAAGAAACATAAACTGTCCGAATCAGATTGCCTAGATCAGACAATCCAAATTCCCCAGTTAATAAGATTTTTAAGTCCACGAATGCTCTCAATATAAGCTACTATTTCAACAAGTTGGATTGGGGAAAAGTTGTGCCACGTGGCATAACGCCATGACCCAATCTGTAAGTTGGTCATATTCTATTAGTTTGTCAGATATTTACAGCATCAACATCAGCAACGACAACTACGACGACAAAACAACAACAGGAAAAACAACTAAGTTCAGTTTGTCATAGGGACCATATAGTTAGACATGAAATGATTCTAGGAACAAATTTCGGTGGATCATATTCATTAAATTTGTTGTAAATATATTTATTTTTGTTAACAGTAAATTTAGGAGAAGAAATCATCGAGTGTCATCTGGGTCAACCAAGTGGAACGAGTATGCCTGCATGAGGAAATAGGACCCGAAAAAAAGGAATAATATTTCCTTGTTCACAAGCCAAGAACAACAATTATTTCAGAATCATGCCATCCATTGTTCTATACCTCAGTTTCGATTTACGTCACGACCAATCTACAAACAGAAACATTTTAAATAGATTCAGGCATAACGCCATGGGCTAATCTGTAATTTATGTTTTTTCTTTTTATGCTTTAATAAAATTTTCTTAACCTCCCCTTTTAAACAAAAAAAAAGTGATAAGAATATAGAAAATCTTGCATCCCACTTGAGAAGATGAGAATAGAGAAAATTGGTTGGGCCGGATCCGGATCAGCGGTGACTCTGACCCTACCCCTTTGGAATCGGGTCTTGTTTCAAATCTTCAATCCATTTCCGGTTGAGGCCAGGGTCTCTCAAGTTTAAGTCGCGTTTAGATCCAAGTACGGGTCTAACCTATAGGTTTGTGTATTTCTCATACAATAACTAGCGTAGGTATATATATATTCTTAGCAAAATTAATGTAAAAATAGCCAAATCAAGCTAATTAGTTGACTAATCAAATGAATAGCTACAATTTCATACATATAGGCTAGGCCAGTCATCTATGTAGAAGTGGAATGCCACCGATAAAGCCTATATCACCTTACACTTTTCCAAAATCCTTTTTTTTCTTTTTGGTAGGCTGGAATTGAACCTTTTTTATGAACGGTAAGCAAGAATATATTACTGAATGGAGGAAAATTACATATCTGGACCGCAGCGAAATGCTAAAACACAAAGGACAAAAAAAAATTAAAAAACACCAAGATAAACCAAAGACAAAAAAGGAAAGAGAAAGGAAAACCCAAAGACAAAAAAAAAAGCATCCTAAAACAGGGTCACCCACCAAGATAGGAGAAAAAACATCCCAGGAGGCAACCATAAGCATGACTGAATCCAACTCAGATGGTCAGGTTCTCTCTGTCATCAGATATCCCATCTTTATCCTACCTTTACTCAACTTAGCACCAAATCTTTATCTGAAGACCATAAGCATGACTCAATCCAACAACATGGCCCACAAGACCGCCTATGTAGAAGTGGAATGCCACCGATAAAGCCTATATCACCTTACACTTTTCCAAAATCCTTTTTTTTCTTTTTGGTAGGCTGGAATTGAACCTTTTTTATGAACGGTAAGCCTATAAGGTTGCCCTCCACATAGGCTTCCTTCATACCAATAAACTGCAAAAGTCCCAAAGCGCTAACATATTGCCACACGAATAAGGGAAAACCCAAGAAACACCAAACATTTTAAAAACTATCTGCTAAATATCCTTCACCACATAACACAATGCATGAAACAATGTTGGCCAACTACGCAGGATTCACCGATCCTGAGAAGGATGGATCGGCTTCTCTATACCCGAGTCTTGGTGGACAACCTTGCGAAGCCGGTTTTGGATCAAACATCTTTATTGCTGAAGTGTGGCAACATTTAGGATAGGGCCAGTACCCTTCAGATTTGAAAATAGGTGGTTGAAAAAATAATAGTTTCCAGAAAGTGGATCATACGAAGTAGGATTCTTGGAAAATTAGGGGCATCACTGAATTCAGATTAACCTTCAAGTTGAGAAAGTTGAAAGAGGAAAGTAAAAAGTGGATTGTTGAGGTTCTTGGCTTAGTGGAAAGGGTTAAATATCAGACTCTTGGTAAAATTGAGATGCTGGATAAACTTGGAGAAAGGTCACTTGTGCTGAACAAAAAGAGAGAGGCCGGCTGAAGGATGAATACAATAAGGAATAACTCGAAGAGGAAATCTGACATGGGACAACGACCCTGAAATCCGTGAATGCCCATGATATGATGATTTTTCCGAATTACTAATTAATTAAGCAATCAACCACAAATTAAAGTGATACCTTCAGGTTTCTTGGGATTCCACTTAGGAGTCCATGCTTTGGTTCACGGAGGGTCCAATCCGATGTGCGAGATCTGTTAGGATGGCTGAAGAGGTGATCCAAGAGATAGAACTCTCGCTTCATCTAGGTCGGGGCATTAGATTGTAGCCCGCGATGGAATCGATAGCTCCTCGCTAGGGCTTTGGAATCGAAACGGCTAATGGCTCAAATCGAGCAAGCTCGAGTCCAACAACGGTTATAGATCGACGGACTAAAATTGGATTCGATCCATAAGGATGGATATCAAGGTTACTCTAGATCTAGGGTTGGGAAATGGAAAAATTAATTAAATGGGGGAAAAGAGGATGCCAAAGATTCAAGGAGAAAGTAAGAGATCAAATAAGAACATGTAAAGGAGAAAATCAAAGTAACATGGGCATCTCACCCTTGGCCTCACACCAAACCCCTCTTGGGGAAGAAGACTCATTCTTCAAGCTTGTCACAAGCCAAAATGTGATGCATTCTCATTAATCAATCATCAAGTGACAAAAAAGGCTTACAAAATTGTGCTTTATAGCATTTACAAAGAGAATACCCTAAAATAGAAAAATACTATGTTATCCTAAGTGGTAACTTACACTTGGACACAAAAGAACAAGATCTAAGGACAGAAAGGACAAATATGTCACTTAAGTCGTTAGGGCAGGGATTTCCATGGACGTCCGTGATGGGCACGGACGTCCGTGCTCACTAAAACAGTGAGCACTCCAAATCCGAACGTCCATCGCCTGATGATGCCTAGTCCCCCCCCCCCCCCCCCCCCGACCCCGGGCTGATCTCTAGGACTTTTCTTTGGTGGTTCTTGACGTTCCTTGGCCCTTCCATTGCATCTTCTGCCGCTAGTACACCTTGTAGGGCCTAAACCATAGGTCTTTGCTGGTGGCGTCCTCGTCAAAATCTCTTGGAGACAAAAGATGCCTATAAGATGGATGAATGAGGGTGACAAGAACACTAAAATTTTCAACTGGTTGCTAACTCGAGAAGGCAAACACCATACAACATTTGACAGTTGATGGGAGAAAATTTGTAGAGAGCAGAAATTGTACGCAAAATCGTCGAGCTCTCCAAGAATGTTTACCCGAACGAAAGTTTGGGTCAAACCAAATCTGGATGGCCTTCAATTAGAGGGGCTCTCGGAGGAGGATAAAAGTATCATTGAAGATGATGAATTCCAAGAGAAGAAAATCAAAGGGGTTATTTTTAAAGTTGTTGTGGACAAAGCTCTGAGCTCGAACGATCCTTTTTGAATCTTCTTAAAGGAAAGATACTGGATCTGTATAAAAGAATTCTACGAAAACAGTTCAAGTGGGAGGGTAATTAACTCTACTTTTATCACCCTCGTACTAAAGGAGCGGAAAAAATTAAAGATTTTACACCTATTAGCCTGGGTGGGAGGGACCCTTTTCGATTTTTCTTTTCAATATTCTGGAGAGTCTCTAAGCAGGCTTTGCAAAGGGTTTCAAAGTTGTTAGAGAGGTTCCAGAGTTCACGCATCTCTATTATCTGGATGATGTAATGATTATCTCGTTGAGAGACTAGGGAAGAGGCGTGGAATGTTAAGGCCACCTTGCGGTGTTATAAAGCATGTTTACGGGAAAAGGTAAATATGAATAACACGGTGATGGTGGGGTCTAGACAGAAGATCATGAGATTGACAACTTGGCCACATAAATTGGATGCAAATGGAACAAGTTACCATCTTTATACTTGGGGCCTACTCTGTGCCCTAGCCTCCTTAATAGAAATCTATGGGAACTAATGGTGGAAAGATTTGATAGAAAGATAGCCACATGGAAGAGCAATCTGCTATCAATCAGACGATGACTTATGCTTGTTAAGGCTACAATTGCAAAGTTGTTGGTCTTCTTCACGCCATGTTCAAATGTCCTAGGGAGGTGATAGAAAGGTTGGAACAAATTGAGAGACAATTTCCTGTGGGAATGAAGAGGTGAAGTAAATTGGAGGGAGCGCTAATAGCCATAGTCACCAAGTCAGGGATAATTTGGCTAGGTTAAAATTCGCCAAGTTCAAGGAAAATTTTGGAAGAGATGCAAACCGGTGCGTTTGATCGTGAAAACTATCAAGAAACTGAAGGTCGATTGGGTGTCTCTGGTCAAGGATGGCAGGGAGGGCTTCAATTCAGATTGGCATGAGTCCTATTATTCCTGATTGTCGTCTTTTTTTTCGCTTTCATTCCTGCGATTTGTTTTTTATCTCTTTGTTTTTGGATGAGCATCTTGCTAAGCCTTCCTGTTTATGTTCTCTATTTTTATATTGCCGTTTACCGATAAAAATAAAAAATTAAAAAAAAAAAAGAAACATCAGGCATTCATATTTTTTGTGAGAAAGTAAATAAAAAAAAACAATAGTGTTTTTAGAATAAAAAAGAACATAAATGATGTTTTTAATGACCATGTGAACAAAGAAATATTAAATACCTTTTGTGAGAAACCATAAATGCATACATGCTCTTTATGTGAATGTAAAAAAAAAAAAAAATTTAATTAAAAAAATAACATTAAATAACATTAGATATACCTTTTAATGTCCAAATTGTGATGGAGGCACCAATCCTTTTGAAAATTATATGTGGAAGCCCCTATTTTAGCGTAGAAGACGAACAAAAAGATGGATTTCAATTTTGTTGAGGGATGAAGAAGATATTAAAAATTTTATATTTTCCCTAAAAAACCCAAAGAGACCAAATCTCTCTTAAAAGAAGAATTTAGAACACTTTTGGGCAATAAAATAACCCTAAAGTGTTTTTAATACTCCTTAGGGGTATTTTTATAAAAAAAAAGTAAAAAAAGATTCAAAAAAAGAGATTTTGTGGGTCCCGCAAGCCATTTGGGCATGACCCCTATCGAATTGTACGATTCGATTGATTTTGCTATGATTTTGCCCATTTGCGATTTGAGGGTTTTACTTGAATCAGTAGGGGCACAATTCGATTTGAATCGTAAATCGGATCGATTTGACTACATTGTAGCCAATAATTCGGCACGGTTAAAATTTGCCAAGTTTAGGAAAAAATTTGGAGAAAAATAAAAACATAAGATTAAAAAGTATAAAAAAATTAAGAAATATTAAAAATATGATTTATTGAAAAAAATTTAAATTACTCATGATTTGCGTATTATTCACGAAATTTTAAAAAACACAAATTTTTTTCATAAATTCGTGAGCGCTAAATATGGAGATGATGAAAATAGTTGAGAATAAAATTTGCTAGAAATGGGCTGGAGGCTGGTGGAGAGGAGTCTCCTCTCTTAGAGATCAATTTTAGCAGTGCATGGCAATCGAATTCAGTTATGCGGTCAATCAGATTGGAAATTAATGAAAGGATTTTCAGTGGAGGGAAGCGTTAGATTTTGATGATTAAAAAAGCTATCGCTGAATCTGTTGTGGATTAGGTGGGAGGCAAATATAAGGCCCAACTACCCAGGGATGCTACCATTAGGAAGCAATGGGACAATATGGTGGAGAGGAGTCTCCTCTGTTAGAGATCAATTTTAGCAGTGCATGGCAATCGAATTCAGTTATGTGGTCAATCAGATTGGAAATTAATGACAGGATTTTTAGTGGAGGGAAGCAGCAGATTTTGATGATTAAAAAACCAATCGCTGAATCTGTTGTGGATTAGGTGGGAGCCAAATATAAGGTCCAACTAGCCAGGGATGCTACCATCAGGAAGCAATGGGAAAATATGTTGGTCAACATGTGTCTTAGATAATCGTTTTCCTGTCTGGGCATGGAGGGAGGTCTGCCAGGTCTCTGCTCTTGCGCTAGCCCAGCACTGTCCTTCTCGCTTGGTTACTGATGGTCTACTTTTTTTGTTTTCTCTTTATTCTAGCTAAATTTAGATTTGTCTCAATATATTGCTGCCATTATTTTAATATATTTCCTCTATTATCAATACAAAAAAGTATTTAAAAAGGTGATTAGTTGATTCCCTTTCTTGAAGGCAAATGATGCACATAATACGCATATGTTTTACTCTACAGATGAGCTAATCAATAGTAAGAATTCGACCCCAGGTAAAACTCCAACCAAAAAAGCACACTCTAGGGGAGCACAAGCCCACCACGCAGAAACCCAATTATGAAGACCACTAGTTTTCTCACCATAAAGCCATAAAAGCACCAGACAGTCCCTTCGATTCTAAGTTACAGATCAGAAATCTTCACCTCTACAATTAGGACGGCACCGACCAATAAGATCAAGAATCTCAACCAAGAAAATCATCTCCCCGTTTCAAATTTCACAAACAAAACTACAACCTGAAACACTCTCCACATCTGAAATGTGAAGCCTTTGACACGAAGCAATGCAATATATCTCCCTAAACCCTAAATCTATTGCAAAGAGACACATCTCCCACCCAAATACCTTCCCAAAAGAAAATTGAATCACCAAATCCTCATTCGAAACATAAGCATTTGCTAAATTCCTTCTTCATCAAATATACCCCTTTCCACCAACCCGAACTCCTATGCTATCTAGAATGGATACCTGGATACCCCACCCATTATTAGTGTCACCATACTTGCTTGAAAGAACTTAAATTGTCCCTCTCAAACCCACCGTCCAGAGCCATTTACCAAGGAGGGACTTGTTCATGTCCCTTACCCAACATATGCCAAGCCCACCCCCATCCTTAGGGATTCCACTTAGTTAGGGAATTAGGGAAATGGCACATTTCATAATTTATGAGGTGAAACTGTTTCCCTCCCTCTCTACCCAGATGTGTCCTCACAAACTCTCAAAATCGCCCGTAAAGATAATTGTTGTCATCAGCATATCGCAAGTGAGTAATGGTTGTTACAATTAATAATCTAATATGATGATAAACTAACTAAAGAGAAGGATAATACCCTCATTAGGGTTTATGAGAGAGAAGGATATATAGAGGCATGGTTCAAAATTTCGGCCAAAATGTTTCGGTCCCCACCGAAACGAAACGAGAACTCAAAATTTCGGTCCTTAAAGTACTACTGGGAAGATTTTGGCCGAAATTCAAAATTTCGGTTTCGGTCCCAACTGAAACAAAACCTGAATTTTTTATTCTTGGATAGAGAAGAGGGAATGCGAGAGAGCATGGACACTAAAGGGACTGCATTGTGACTTTCATCAAGTCCACTTTCCTCGATTCCACATCCAAAAAACTGATTTGCTTATAATGTTGACTATTAATCTTCTAGCTATAAACGGCATCTCAAGCTAGCTTTTAAGGTCAATGACTTTATCTTCCAAATATATCCGCTATTTAACTAGTGACATTGTGATGCGGGACAAATCACACGCTAACCCTAAAATTGAATAAATCCCGCACGATAGGGATTAGGGTTCTCAATCTTTAATTAAAACAAAAAAAATAAAAGAATAAGATAGAAGATCTTCAAATTCGCTCCAAAGAGGCTTGTCAGCTTCGCACCAACGATAACTTTGAAGAATCACTCCTCTAAGGCGAAAACTCTTCGCAAGTTTTTCACGAAAGATTCACTCTTTCACAAGATGCACAAAAGCAACTTAATTTTTTTTATTCATTCTTCAATAATAATTCTCATAAGAGATTACAATGTGTATTTATAAAAAAAAGTAACCCCAGAAATACTACTTAAAATAAAACTCCTAATCAACTATCAAAACTTTCTAATATAACGGTCATAATTAATTTCATCATTAATCCCGTTTTTTTATTACACGACCAATTTTGAAGGGTCAGAGGATGTCCGATTGATGTGAAATTGGTCTTGTTTGAAAGTTTATCGAAGTAGCTTTCCTACAAGACAAGAATCACACAATTTGACCAATGATTGCGCAGAAAGTGACCAAATTAACAGTCACATATCACATATATGTGTTTGATCCCTAAATAATTCAAATAAGGAAACTAATCCTAAAATAAATCATTTATTAAAAGAATTCTAATAACAAATGAAACTAAACCTAAATGAAAATATTGCCTAAAATAACGTGCACATGGGTCTTTAACGGGCTTTTTTTAAAAACTCATTCTTGGGCCCACTTTCTCCTTATTAATTTTCTTCGTTTAACTCGACCACGACCCAATCATGCGGATCTAAATTCCGCATCAATCCCCTCTACTTTGAAAAACTTCGACCTCGAACCTTGGCCGACATCGATAGACGTCATCAAGTACACTTGCTCTTCATCAATCTCGGATTTTCCAACTGTCTCGAGCTCGGTAGAGCTTATCATGGAGATTTGTGCCCCAACGACCACAAATTTTCCCACGGTCTCGAGCTCGGTAGGGCCTATCATCGATGCTTGTCCCTCAACGATCTCGGGTTCTTCAACAGTTTCGGGATCTGCGACGGTCTCACAAACCGATGTAGACTCTTCAACCGGATGTTGCTCAAGCATAGGATCAACACAAATAACTGGATCTGCTTGAGCAACAAGCGCCATTGGTTCTTCCATAGGCATGCAAGTACTTGGATTTATCGTAGGTTTGGTATCTTCCACCGAATTATAGGTACTATTACGGGCGTGGGTAGAGGTACTTTAATCTGTAAAGGTTATGTCACGGGTACGGTTATGGGGATGAAGCTTGCAACCTTCGATCTCAAACTTTGAATCACGTCTAATACATCTTCGGATAAATCGTGAATAAAAGCCTTGATAAGTATTGCACTGATGTTCTCATGCCATGCAATCACGATCCGACGCAACGTTAGCAACTCGCAATAAACGTTGTTAAAAAGCGTTATATGCTTGAATATGAAACCATGTTGATCGGATGATCTACCTTTCTCCTTGTACCATAGTTTTTCCATCATCGCCATCTTTTGATGCACAATTGAAATGTTCCACCGTTTCACGAACGTTCTTATGGAAACCATGTAATCGTTCAAATTACGAAGAGCTTCGAGAACTTGATCTTTACTCATGATTCACCAATCCACTTACCGAGAGTTTGAACCGCTTTGATATCAATTTAATGCGGGACAAAAATCACACTAACCCTAAAATAGCATAAATCCGACATGATAGAGGTTAGGGCTCTCAATCTTCAATTAAAATAAAATAATAAAAGAAGAATAAGATAGAAGATCTTTAAATTCGCTCCAAAGAGACTTGTCGGCTTCGCACCAACAATAACTTTGAAGAATCACTCATCAAAGGCGAAAACTCTTCGCAAATTTTCTACAAAAGATTCACTCTTTCACAAGAAGCACAAAAGCAACTTAATTTTTTTCATCCATTCTTCAATAATCATTCTCATAAGAGATTACAATGTCTATTTATAAAAAAAAAAGTAACCATAGAAATACTACTTAAAATAAAACTCCTAATCAACCATTAAAACTTTCTAATCTAACGGTTATAATTAATTTCACCATTAATCCCTTTTTTTATTACGCGACCACTGTTGAAGGGTCAAACGATGTCCGATTGACATGAAATTGGTCATGTTTGAAAACTTATCGAAATAGCTTTCCAACAAGACAAGAATCACATAATTTTGACACATTGGTAGACTTATGACCATTTTCCGATGGTTACGCAAAAAGTGACAAAATTAACAGTCCTATGTCACATATATGTGCCTGACCCCTAAATAATTTTAATAAGGAAACTAATCCTAAAATAAATCATTTATTAAAAGAATCCTAATAACAAATGAAACTAAACCTAGATAAAAAATACTGCCTAAAATAACGTGCACATGGGTCTTTAACAGACCTTTTTATTCGTGGGTCCACTTTCTCCTTATTAATTTTCTTCGTTTAACTCAGCCACAACCCAACCATGCGGATCTAAATTCCGCATCAATGACGTTGCCAATCTGAAAACTCGTCACGATGAGACACATGGCAGTGAGAGATTGTCATGTATCCATTCCCAATTAAACTGTAGAACGAGTGCATCGAAGGAAAGGAAGTTGGCCGAAAAGTATTCAAACCTTGTTTACAGAAGAACATCCTTCTATCTCCCTTGTTTTTGTTATAATTAAATTGCAATGCAAGGAAATTAACACTAAAAAATAGCAAAGTTATAAAAAAATGAATGGGGCATCGGAATGTCATGATTTGCTATCCCATCTACGAATTCATTTTATTCAGTAAAACAAATATGGAGGTCCTCCAAGGTTCCGCAAGAAGGGCAATTAAAACAAATATATACGATCTTACAAAACATCTCACCATTAACCAAACCAAACCCTCCCCCCCCCCCCCAATATATATATATATATATATATATATATATATACACACACACAGAAACCCCTTTTTCCAGTCTGGTTCTACTTTTTTGTATGGGTGAACTTGGAAATTAGATCAGCCCCTCGTTATATAGTTCTTCACACTTTGGGTGAACCGGATGTAATACCGAAAATGCCCTTTGGGCAAATCTTATTATTGTTTTTTTATATTTAATAGTTTAAACATAAGAAGAAATTACTTTAATATCGGCCTGCGCTATGCCCATATGTATTAGACTTTAAGTCCCTGGATGTGACGCTCAAGTAATGGCTTAAGCAAGTAAGCAACCCCAAGTAGGCACAATTATTAAATTAAAGTGATTTCATGACTTGGGATCGCTATCAAGATCCACCCAGAATACACGAAAGTAAATTATATTAAGGAACTTTAAATAAATCAAGCAAAACAATAAATAACTAATTAACTACAGAAATGATCTATTTCAAAAGTTTGAAACCTTTCTTATCAATTCTTTCTTTGATATGAAATGACAATATCAACTCAAACGGAACAACCAATTATATAGAATAAACTATATTATATATTAAATGTCAAATGCAGTATTATATCATAACAAAATGTCAGCATACCCTTCTCCATACTCGTATCAGACTCCAACCCCAAAGCAATGTGAGATCAAAGACCTGCTTGGAACCGACATTATAACATCCGACCAGACAATGGAACCCCTTAATTCTCCACTACCCTGTTCACAAACCTCGACCTCGGCACACAGGATCTCAACTTCCCGCTCCCCCGTACTCTTCCCTTTCCAAACCGCAAACAACTTCCCACCAACAGCAGCCAAACCCAATGGTGGGCTCTTCAATTCCACCCCTATCAACTCCTTCCACCTGTTTTCCTTCTCATCATACCCTTGTAACTTCCCATAAAGATCAAAATTATACAAAACCCCATCTACCACCGTCGATTTCCCTGTCCATCCGGACTCAAGCGCCTTAGTAGTACCGAAACTCCACTGTGATGGCGATCCAACCGGATCAAAAACAATCACCCCATCATCTTCCACAGCATAGAGCTTGTCTTCAAGAACAACGCTACTGTATATCCATTTATCTTGGTTATCATCATCGAATCGTGGGCTCGGCACATCGGCCCATGATCCAACCATTGGATCAAATACTTCAGCCCAAGATTCGAATTCTTCGTCTGAATCGAATTCTTCGTCTGGATCAAATTCCTGGGCCCCTGTGCCAGAGAACCATCCACTGAACACATAAATCTTACCTTGTATAACTCCGGCCGCGAAAAATTTTCTGGCGGCGGTCATCGGAGGTCCGGCCTCCCATTTATTGAGTCGGGTGTCGAAGATCCACACTTGTGAAGATGGATTCCCATGGTTAGAACCCCCTAAGACGAAGATCTTGTGGCCCAGCACGACGCAGGCTGATCCGTCAGATGATTTGGAAGGAATCGGAGGGAGTGGAGAGAGGGTTTTGGAGTTTGGATCCAGTGCGAACCATTTGAATGAGTTTGGGGGTGTGAAAACGTTGATATAGAGAAGGGAAGAGAGAAGGTCTTCTTTTAGTGAGATATCGCTCATGATGGAAAAGGGTAGAGAGAAGCTTTCCGATAAAGAAGACGAGATAGAATCTAAAACCGTTTTAGAGCTTATTTCGGGTGAGCGGGCCAGAGTTTTAGGTGACTTGTACGCAATCTCCTTCCTGAGGGCAATCAAATGCTATAAACTCTCAGACATCCCAAAGGGACCTTAGACATATGATCTCAAAATCCATTGTCCGCCCTTTGAGTCAAGGCATGCAATTAATCTCATGTTGAGAGAACCTGGGTACCGTTAATGAGTATTTGAATGTAGAAAACGGTACACTTCAAAAAAAAATGCATAATGCTACCTGACTTGAGAATTTTCATGTACTCATCAATTCAAAAATTATAAATTTAAGATAGATTTATTGAAGATAAAGTTTAGGCTACTCAAATGCAACGTAAGTGGTTGCATCGACCTACATTAATTGAGTCTTTTGAGTCTCTCTGCACTTACAATTAATTGCAACACTCCAAATCAATCCTCAGCATTTTGTCTATATAAAATTTGTCCTCTATATAATATTGTCCCCCATCTTTCTAGTTTTGAACATGTAATATATCAAAATTTTGAGTATTAAATAATGACTTCGGGATTCGTATCGACTGGTCGTAGGTTTGATCAAGTGATGGTCAAACAGTAGACTCATAAAGTGATGAATTAATGTGGGGTAAACTTGACCTAACTATAGTATATGGTGTAAGTTTAAGGTCATATACACCAATCTCTGGTGTATGTATTTAATACCGGAACTTGAGAGAGGATATAAGGGCTTTAATAATTTAGATTTCATGATTTTGGTTGGTAAAGAGAGTTAAGAAGAGAGATAGAGAGAGAGAGAGAGAACCAAGGTGAGTTAATGAAAAAGAAATTAATGTGACTGGATTGAAGGGCTGATTAGAGCATTGAATGCCGGATTCAACGCATGAAGAGCCGTTGAAGTAAAAGCTGGAGCCCTAGCTACTTAACTAACCAAATTCATCTTTGTAGGGATTGATTTGATGTGAGTCCTTATTAGATTTAAATGCATATGTTTTGATGGTAAAAATAAGTCAAATGTAGTTAAGAAGATAGATTAAAGGCATAGAAAAGAGAAAGAATTGATAAGGAAAAGATTTGGAAGAAACAGCCCGAAAATGGGCTGAGTCTGGCCAAATCGATTAATCCATTTGGAGAATCGATTAATCAATTTTGGTCTAGAAGTTGAAAAAGTAAGGATGCCCGATTTCGATTAATCGATCTGAAAATCGATTAATCGATTTTGAAAGTCGATTAATCGATTTGAAAATCGACTAATCGAATGGGTACCTCCAGTGGCTGGAGAAATGAAACTTGGGGAAATCGACTAATCAATTTGGGGAATCGATTAATCGATTTTGGATCGACTAATCGATTTTAGATTTTCGACTGCTCGATTTGAGAATCGATTTAACCATTTTGAGAAATTCGATTATTCAATTTGGGATCGATTAATCGATTTTGGATTTCGATTAATCGATTTAGGGTTCGATTAATCGATTTTAGGAGTCGATTAATCAATTTTGACAGTATCACTCGACTTCTTAATTTGACTTTGGGGGTTCATGGAGGGTCTTAGACCTTCTCTATTTCATCTTTAGTGATATGTTACATGTGTTGTAATGTACCATAAGTGGTACGTGTGAGAGCAAGCATAAGGAGCCGTGTGGGACCTTGATGCTTAGACCTTCAGAGACCTGAGGTAGGGAACACCTTGAACATGTACTTTAATTGCAAAAGCATGTATGTAGTGATATAGAAATCAATTTGAAAATATTTTAACTGTGTAAATCTTTGTAAAAAGGGTGCGTGGGTGACACTAAGAAAGTAAATGAGAATGAGACATCCCCAGGGGATGAGAAAGTAATAAAGGCATCAGTGTGATTCGAACAAATTAGACATCCCAGGGATGTAAGTAAGATTAGATAACTACTGATAAGGCCTAATTGATATAAAGTAGCACTTTTACACAGTGAATAACTATATATAAAGCACATGATATTCTTGTTATTTAAGGTTTGAATAGAATACCCCACCGACGTGGTGGGATACCCACGACTGACTCGACAAGATATCCGTGACCGGTACGGAGGTTTATCCGTACATAGTAAGCACATCCCATGGATGTTGAGATAAAATTTAACCTCATCGCATTTGAGAAAGGGGCTTGGGTAGTATTCCCAGGAAATACATATAACAACTGTCTATTTAGACGACGATGGAGGGTATTCCATCGGGGCTCGATACTATATTGCTCGGAGATTACTTAAGTTGAAGATTTAAGTTTTGCTTTATGCCTAATCAGCGCAATTCATGAACAGTTAAGAGTAAATGAAATATGCAGACTACCAGTAAACTTAAATGCATAATTGCCATCTTTTAAACTGTTTTACCAACAAGTGCATAGATACATCATGCGTAGAATATCATGGAATATATGTGAGATTTTAACTTATATGTTCATTTGTATTGTTTCCCTATTGAGCTAGGATGTAACTCACCCTTTAGACTATACGTCGCAGGTTCAATGCTAATAGCGGCCGAGGCTTTGGGAGACGTGGATCCGGGTGATTCGGCTTACGTGCCTGGAGACGAGTTGGAGCCTCCTTATGAGGACTTCTTCTAGGAGACTCCGCTGAGTACCTTGATAGAGAGAGATTTTGAGAGTACATTTGTACGGCTTGGTATGTCAAACCTTTTTGAAACCTGTATTTAAATTGATATAATTCTTTTGGCGAACCATCTGGGGTGATCTGTTGATCACCAATGGTTCGGATCGGTTCTCTGTTCATGCAGTGGCATGAAAGCAGAACTATCTTTTGAGTTTACACTTAGAATAGTATTTTACTTCCGCATCGTATAATTATTGATCCATTTTGTCTCGATATTGCTTGTTATACCAATGTTCTGTATATAGCCATGGGGCACAGTCTAGAGGATCGTGCTGATGGCACGGGTTTCGGGATACCAAAATCCGGGTTGTCACAATTGGTATCAGAGCATTTTCTTTTAGAAATTCTGACAATCATTACTTTTGTCAGAACGTAGGGACTTCTGCTAACGAAACTTTAGTTTCACGTACAGACCGTTATGTCTTCTAGAGGAAGGGACCGACCCAGGGGCGGCCATAGTAGAAGTTTGCATAATCGAGATGATTTTATCTCAGATACCAATAGAGTGCCTATAGGAGATAGAGGGGCTTCAGGCAGTGGTGGCCAAGGGAGCCAAGATCAGACAGAGACTCAAGATCGCGATCGTCAAGATCGAGATCAAAGAGAACAAAAGAGAACAAGAGAGAGTCAGAGAAAGAAACGAAGATAGAGATGAGCGTCAGAGGATGATGCACACTATGAAAACTATGGAGACTGCCATGGCACAACAGACAGCATCCTTGGCGGCTCATACCGCCACGAGCAGCATCAGCCACCGACACTTCTAGTGGCTCCGACACCGCCAGTGCCTTCTGCATTTACTGAGTTTAGGAGGATGAGACCTCCTAGCTTTTCGGGGCAGGCAGAGCCCATGGTAGCTGAGAGCTGGCTGAGTGAGATGGAGAAGGTGTTTAGTGTGCTCACGTGTACAAAGGACGAGAGCGTCCGTTGGGCAACCTACATGTTGGATGGAGAGGCTGGGCCTTGGTAGAAGTCAGTTTCACGGACTAGGGCTCAGGAGACTCCAGATTTGCCCTGGACGTGGGATGAATTTGTTGAAGAGTTCAACAAATAATACTTCACAGAAGTGGTGAGGAACCAAATGGAGATTCAATTTTTACAGTTTGTTCAAGGGAAGATGACGGTTAGAGAGTATGGAGTGGAGTTCATGCGACTCGCTTGCTTCGCGCTTGACTATGTCATCACGGAGATGATGAGAGCGAAGAGGTTTCAGCAAGGATTGAGACCGGACGTGAGGAGTGGAGTGGCACCATTCCAGATGAGGACATATGGAGATGTTATGAGCAAAGCGCTCATAGTGGAGGAAGAAAATAATAATAAATACCGTCAGAGGGAACAACAAGGAAGGTGGAATGTGGATCAGAGTAGAACGGGAAACTAAGAGCCGGTGAACAAAAAGCCAAGATTCGTAGCGAACAATCAGAGACCACCGTTCCAAGGAGCAGAAGCAACCAAAGAGATTTTCATTGCTTGCTCGGGAGACCGACAGATATACGAGAGCCTGCTATTACTAACGGAGCTACAAGCCACATTGTGGGTTCTCATAGCTTCTTCTACACCTCGTGAGACTTGTGCCAAGTGTGGCAAGTCTCACAAGACAGCGGACTGTAGGATGGGTACTCGGGGTTGTTTCGATGTGGCAAGGTGGGCCACCTGATCAAAAATTGCCCCGAGGTGAATACAGGGAAGACGGCTTCAGCTCCTATTCCACGACCTATACAAGCAAGAAAGTCGATCGTCCAAGGGAGAGCCTATGCTGTCACAGCTCAAGAGGCTCAGAATACAAACGACGTGATTCAAGGTGAGACTTTCTTTTAAATAAATAATTTCAATTCTTAAAAATTTTTAGATAGAGAAAGTGCATCCATATAGGAAATAGAAAAAAACCTGTATGTAATAATTTCTAGTATGATGATATACATTATATATATATATATGTATGTATGATTAGGTGCGTTACAAATCTATAAGAAAGGAAGCGATGTCACATATGAAGCTCGAGTGTTGATAGACCCGGGGTCTACCGACTCATTTATTACCCCTCGCTTCACGAAAAAGATGAAAGCTAACCCAGAGGAGTTAGACTTTGTGTTAACCGTGACTATTCCGACTGAGAAATCGGTTGATACCGAGAAGGTTTGCAATTTCGTGATCTTGAGTATCATGGATGGAGACGTCTTTGAACTACCGACGAACCTAATTCTATTAGACATGCAAGGATTCAACGTGATCCTTGACATTGATTGTTTGTCGACCCACTGTGGGATGGTAGACTGCAAGAACAAGGTCGTCATCTTTAGACCCAACACAAGGAGATCATTTTGGTTTTGAGGAGAGAGATTGACGCATGTGCCACTTATCTTGACAGTCAGAGCCAAGCACTTGATAAGAAAAGGGTGCAATGGTTACTTAGCATTCTTGAAGGAGGATAAAGAAGAGAAGAATGCTATCTCCGAGATAGCCGTGGTGCGAGAGTTTGAAGATGTATTTTCGGAGGAATTACCAGGATTACCTCCAAAGAGAGAAGTTGAATTCGCCAACGACTTAGTACCAGGAACGAAGCCTGTTTCTAAAGCACCATATAGAATGGCTCCTGCTGAGTTGAAGGAGTTGAAGGAGCAGTTATAAGAGCTAATGGACAAGAGGTTTGTTAGACCGAGCGTGTCTCCATGGGGAGCACCGGTCTTGTTTGTAAAGAAGAAAGATGGGTCAATGCGGTTATGCATTGACTATCAATAATTGAACAAACTCACTATAAAGAATCGATACCTTTTGCCTAGGATAGATGACTTATTCGATCAACTGTAAGGAGCGAAATACTTTTCCAAGATCGATATGAGATCTGGAAACCATCAGTTGAGAGTCAAGGTAGAGGATGTTTAGAAGACTGCATTCAGGGCTCGGTACGGACACTATGAATTCTTGGTGATGCCGTTTGGGTTGACGAACGCACCGGCATCGTTTATGGATCTAATGAATCGAGTGTTTAAACCACACCTGGATTCCTGCGTCGTCGTGTTCGTTGACGATATCTTGATATACTCCAATTCAAATGTGAAATACGAAGAACACTTGAGGATTGCTCTACAAATCTTGCATGAACACCAACTGTACGCCAAACTCAGCAAGTGTGAGTTTTGGTTAGAGGAGGTTAGCTTTTTGGGATACGTCGTCTCAAAACATGGTGTCACTGTAGATCCAGCAAAAATAGAAGCAGTGGTCAATTGGGAGCAACCAAAGACCATGACCGACGTCCGTAGTTTTCTTGGATTAGCAGGTTATTACCGGCGCTTTGTAGAGGGATTTTCAAAACTATCGGGACCTCTTACGAGGCTTACACGAAAGGATTCAAGATTCGAGTGGAGTGAGGCATGCGAGAAGAGTTTTCAAGAACTCAAGAAGAGACTCACTTCAGCTCCAGTATTAGCGATTCCTTCAGGCAATGGAGGATTTGCAGTATACAACGATGCTTCATATAGTAGTTTAGGTTGCGTGCTTAATCAACACAGAAAGGTGATAGCGTACGGATCGAGACAGTTGAAAGAGCATGAGAAAAATTATCTGACACATGACCTAGAATTAGTAGCGGTCATTTTTGCACTGAAGATTTAGAGACATTACCTGTACGGTGAGACCTTTGAGATCTTCAGCGATCATAAAAGCCTCAGATATCTGTTTACACAGAAAGATCTAAACATGAGGCAGCGCAGATGGATGGAGTTCCTCAAGGACTATAACTATTCCATATAGTACCATCCAGGCAAGGCTAACGTAGTAGCCGATGCCTTGAGTCAGAGAGTTCAGCTCAGTTGACTTGTTTAATTTTGGGTATGCACCGGTGAAAGTTATTGAAGATCTGACACTATATGATGCGAACATCGAGTCGCAAGATACATGAGCCTTCTTGGCTAATATATCAGTGAGACCAGTGATATTTGAGCATATCCACGAGCTACAGATGAAAGATCCGGCGCTAACCAATATTCGTCAAGATGTAACTGAAGGCATCAGATCTGAGTTCTTGGTCATGGAGGATGGTTCCTTATTGTTCAAGGGTCGTCTTTGCATTTCGGACAATGCCGATCTATGGCGAACTATCCTTGATGAGGCTCACAAGTCAAGCTATGCTATCCACCCGGGTTGTATCAAGATTTGAAAAAGAATTACTGGTGGAGAGGTTTGAAACAAGACGTGGTAGAGTACGTGTCGCGGTGTTTGACGTGCCAGCAAGTGAAGATCAATCATAGACACCTCGCAAGGTTATTGCAGCCTCTACCTATACTAGAGTGGAAATGAGAATCGATCTCTATGGACTTCATCGTTGGGCTACCGCGTACTACAAAGAGATATAATGTCATTTGGATAGTGGTCGATCGATTGACCAAATCAGCGCACTTCTTGCCTTACAACATGATGTACACGGCGGGAAGACTCGTAGAACTATATATGAAGGAGATTGTCCGTCTGCATGGGATTCCGAGTAGTATTGTTTCTGCCCGTGACCCATTATATACCTCAAAGTTTTGGAAGAAATTTTAAGAAGGAATGGGAACGCGTTTGGATTTCAGTTCAGCATTTCATCCACAAACTGATGGGCAGACAGAGCGAGTCAATCAGATCATCGAGGACATGCTTAGGGCGTGTATGTTAGAACTGCAAGGATCATGGGATCAGCACCTACCGTTGATTGAGTTTGCATATAATAACAGTTTTCAGACGAGCATTGAGATGACACCGTATGAAGCTCTTTATGGACGATGATGTAGATCTCCCATCAATTGGAAAGAAACCGGTGAGAAAATTATTTTGAGACCCGAGATACTTGAAGATAATGCCGCCTATGTGCGTATGATAAAGGCAAAACTCAAAGCGGCTAAGAGTAGACAGAAAAGCTATGCCGATATCAAGCGGACGAGTGTAGACTTTAAAGTGGGTGAACATGTATTTGTAAAGGTGTCGCCTATGAAGGGCGTGATGAGATTTAGAAGGAGAGGGAAGTTAAGTCCCCGCTATCTATGTCCATTTGAGGTTCTGGGTCGCGTAGGAGAAGTTGCTTACCGCATTGGATTGCCACTGTTATTTGATTGGGTACACAATGTGTTCCACGTATCTATGCTCATGAAGTACCCTAATGGCCTTGATCATGTGTTGAGTGGCCAATCATTTGAGATGCATGAGGATATAAGCATGATCGAGGAGCCGACAGAGATTTTGGATCGAAAGGAATAAGTGTTGCGGACAAAAGTGATTCCGTTAGTGCTTGTTCGATGGAAGAATCATCTGGCCGAAGAACCTACGTGGGAACGAGAGGCCGATGTAAAGGAGCAATACCCGGACTTGTTTGCGACGAGTTGAGATTCAAATTGTATCACCGCAAGCATATTTGCGAATTTCAACCATGTGTTGTAATCCAATGTGGACCTTTTGATCAATTGTTCAATAGAGAGAATGTTAATCGGAAATCATGCTGTGATGCCATATAGATTGCATATTTGGGATTCATCATACCACGCAATGTTTAGGAAGACGTGCTTCACAAACCAGTGACCAACTGGTCATGTATTATAAAGAAAACAAAGAAGACAAGAAACTGATTAATTAATTTGTGGATCGATTAATCGATATTGGATTTCAATTAATCGGTATTGGAATTCGATTAATCGAGTGACTTGGGACTTTTTAGAAAAATTTTGAAGGACATTACGATTTTGATTAATCGAGGTGAAATTCGATTAATCGATTAATTGACTGGCACACGCCAGTGAGCTGGAAAGCCTGGAAATTTTAAGTGAAAACGAGTTCAATTAATCGAAATAAATTCGATTAATCGATTTTGAATTTTGATTAATCGATTTTGGAAATCGATTAATCGATTTCACACGGCTGTAATTTTTTTTAAATATCGATTAATCGATTTTAGAAATCGATTAATCGAATCGGGCCTATAAATATAAAACTGGGGGGGATTTTTCCCCATTCGAAAATTTTTGGGGTTTTGTTCTTGCGCGCCTTTTTCATCTTCCTCCTTCAACCACATTGCGACCTAGGGTTTTGCGGTTTAGGATCGATTTCGGATCGAAATCGTTGACGTTTGGGATCGAATACCTAAGGTAAGCCTCAGATCCAAGCTTTTTCTTAAATTTGAGCCATTAAACCCTAGTTTTTATTGATTTTTCACCAATATGCTGCCTCGAACTCGCTTGGCCACGAAGTAAGCGGCTTCGAAGCTTCCGGTCCGGCGTAAGAACGCCGCACCGCCACCACCAACACCATCGCCCGTAAGGACCCCATCCCCGTCATCATCGGATACCACATCCGGTTCGACTAGCGCGTCGTTGCGTGAATCCACACTGACCATACCACCACCACCCATGAACCTGCTCCAACCAAACGAGTGGTGGGCAGCTAAGGAATTCGAAGATGAGTACATCATCGACGAAGTCCTATTTACCGACCCTACAGTTGAGGGCGAGACCCAATGGGCCCGACAGTACCTCCAAAATGCGGGTCTTGATCGTCTTTTGAACCCATTACATGGGTCCTATTATCCTCGACTTGTGCGCTTGTTTTACGAAAATTTAGAGAAGGGTCAAGTCGATGACACCGTCACAACCAAGATAGATGGTCGTAATTATACCTTTACTTGTCGACATGTGCACGAGTCACTTGAGTGTTATTTAGATTTTGTGCCCGAGACCACCCCATTCCCACCTTTTCCTGAGGAGGTCAAATTTGAGGACATTATAGCTGACATGACTAACGGGAAAAAGGTATCGGGAAAGTCGATACGGAGGGTAGACCTACCTCCTTATATGTGGATGCTTGATTCAATAATCAAGTGTAATTTATACCCTATGCGCCATGACACTGAACGCGTAGAATTGATCCAACAAGCCCTCTATGCAGCTTACTGCGGCCGTTGGTTCGATGCTACCAAGATCGTCATTGAGGGGATGAAGTACATTAAGGGGAAATTGAGGGGATGACGTACATTAAGGGGAAATTGATGAAGGGTCTTTTCAGGCCCAAGGAGAAGATGCCTTATGCTCGTCTCATATCGAGCATGCTTGAATGCTACTCTGACGCCCCAGAGAATGCGATTTCGCCCCATGAGCAGAAGGCTACGGACTACGTGAAGCATTACTCCATCGCTTTGTGGGGTCGTAGCTATAGATTGTTGAAGAGGACTCTACCAGTTCATGGCCCAACAGTAGCACCACCACCACCCCCACCACCACAGCAGCACCCGCCAGTGGGGGGAGCACCACCTGTCATTCCACCCGCTGAGGGAGCCCCATCTCAGACCTCAGTCCCAGCTGGGAGGCAGCCCATAGTGCCACCTCCACTACACCACCGTCGCAATCCGAGACTCTCACACCTATCTCATCCTACCGCCGCCGAGCAGCTCGCCTCGCGCCCACGATCGAGGATGTGTTGGCCCGGATGGAGGTCAACAATCAACAGATAAACCGACGCATGAACTTTTTGATGTACCACACCATGCGGTATATCTACCCATTGGACTATCAGCAGCGTCTTGTGTAAATTAAGTTGTACTCGCAAGTGCACGAATCGTGATGTAGTCAGTGGGTGCAGAGTACGAGATCGTTCCCACAAGGATTGGTTAGAAAATTTAAAATAAAAAATAACAATTAACCAAAAGAATTTCCACAGATCTATCACAGTATTTTCTAAATTAAAAATTTAAGAACTTGAAAGATGAGATAAACACTAACCACTAATTGAAATTTAAACAGGTTATGAAAGGTAAGGATTGGGATACTAAATCCTCCCATCGTAGGTTTATCATTTGTGTAATACAGATCTGTGGATTGAGATGTGAGATCTTTAACAGATATCTAAAAAGAAACACCATCCCAAACACACGTGAGTTCTAAAGTATAGATATGAGATCATGGAGATGTATGATTAACATCTCATGAGTGTATGATTAACACTCACACCTCGGACAATACCCAGAACCCAATCTCTAGGTAATTTCCAAAGTACGATCTAAGATCAAGGAGATGTATGATTAACACCCCATGAGTGTGTGATTAACACTCACACCTCAGATAGTGATTGGAACTCACCACTGGGATAAAGTCATACTATCAATCCGAGATAAGGAGATGTATGATTAACACCCCATGAGTGTGTTATTAACACTCACACCTCAGATGGCAATAAAACTTCACCCCGAGATGAGTAATAATTAGGATAAAATCATTATTGCAGATCTGAAATCATAGGGCATGATTAGCTCCTAGATCTCAGATTGAAATCAGATTTTACCATTTTCAATAATAACATCAGGGCCTTTAAAAGCATCTGACATCTCAATCACATATTTGTATTAATATAAATGACTCCCTCGGATGGGGTTCATTAGATCCCCATCCCTAATAAAACTAGCCACACATAATTGAAATGAATAACTCAATAAATGCCGAAATTGAAAACGACATTAAAATACTGTGAGGCATGATCCACAAAAATCCACGAAAGCTTTAATCTAACCCTGGTACAATCCTTCTTCAAATGCCGAAATTAAACTAATCCAGAGCCTAAAACTAGGAAATGGAAAGAACAATGCTTGGAAAATAAAACGCTCCCCAAAGGAAGATATTTCTAACTCTAATTCTAATTCTCTCTTATATAGGGTATAATTTCGAAACCCTACTTTTCCCCCCAATTTTGAGCTTTAAAAATATAAAGATTCGGCCTAAAGTCGATTGATCGAGGGTTTAGGTCGATTGATCGACCTTCCCAGATTTTCATGAAACTCGGCCCAACTCTTCAACAGATACAGCTTTAGTATTTTGGTAATAACTTTTTATCCCGAAGTCGGATTGAGGCAATTTTTGTGGCGTTGGAAAGAAGACGACGAGCTCTACAACTTTGGTGTTTCAACTATTTCGTGAATCCGATATTTTAAAAGTCAAAATTAAGCTCCAAGTTGAGATAAGTTCTGGATGATCCAAGGTAGCACGAATTTGACGTTATATTCTGAACTTTTGAGTTATTTTATGCTCAACACATCTCCAGACCTGTAAATCACTAAAACCATATAAAACATATTAAATAGCTTTCATCGGGTAGCTAAATGTAGGTCTTTAAGGGTGAAATATCATCATATTTCACTGCACATCACAACGCCTCGTGCAGGAGAAGGAGTGGTTTGCGGGCCGGACTGCTTTCCATTCGGGTGCAGCTTTTCACGTGAGTACCTCTGCTGTCGATGCCTCTGGCTCGGTGCCACCACAGCCAGCTGAGATGAGTCAACCACCACCAGACTAGCCAGAGCAGCCCGCCTCAGCACCAGATCAGCCGAGAGAGGGGACAACGTGAGCTTGAGACGAAGATTTTCTTTTGTGGCAAATTTTTGGAGTTTTGATTGTAATTAGAAGGATGTAAATGAACAATTGTAAATTTTGGTAACTGAATAGTGAAATATACATCATCATTTTGGAAATTTGCTTGCATTAAGTTATATGCTTGCATTGTATGAAGTCTAGTTCATTTCTCGTGATCGGGTACGTGACACCACCGTGTGTGGGGTACCCAAGCGCTGCACCTTTGGGTTTATTTTCGGGGACGAAAGTTTCTAAGGTGGGGAGAATGTAATATCCTGAAAATTTGAGTGTTAAACAGTGACTTCGAGATCTGTGCCGACTGATTGTAGGTTTGACCAAGTGATGGTCAAATAGTGGACTCATGAAGTGATGAACTAATGTGGGGTGAACTTGACCTAAGTGTAGTGTATGGTATGAGTTTAAGGCCACATACACCTATCTCTAGTGTATGTGCTTAACACCGGAACTTGAGAGAGGATATAAGGGCTTTAATAACCTAGATTTCATGATTTTGGTTGGTAAAGAGAGTTAAGAAGAGAGATAGAGGTTGTGTTTGGGATAGCTCTTATAAGAGTAGAAGCAGCTCTCTGCCTGTTCTTTGTAAGAGCAGATTAAATTTGCTCTGACAGAGAGAAATTTTATCACTTAAAATAGCTCCCTGTCAGAGCAAATGGGACGAGGAGCCGTGTTACCAAACATAAAAGCAATTCTCTTGCGGAGCCAAAGAGCAAAAGAGCTGCTCTTTGCCCTGAAAGAGCTAACCCAAATGCAGCCAGAGAGAGAGAGAGAGAGAACCAAGGTGAGTTAATGAAAATGAAATTAATGTGGCTGGATTGAAGGGCTGATTAGAGCATTGAATGTTGGATTCAACGCATGAAGAGCCGTTGAAGCAAAAGCTGGAGCCCTAGCTACTTAACCAACCAAATCCATCTTGGTAGGGTTTGATTTGAGGTGAGTCCTTATTAGATTTAAATGCATATGTCTTGATGGTTAAAATCAGTCAAATGTAGTTAAGAAGATAGATTAAAGGCATAGAAAAGGGAAAGAATTGATAAAGAAAATATTTGAAAGAAACAGCCTGAAAAGGGGCTGAGTCTTAGAATCGACTAATCGATTTTTGTCTAGAAGTTGAAAAAGCAAGGATGCCCGATTTTGATTAATCGATCTGAAAATCGATTAATCGATTTTGAAAGTCGATTAATCGATTTGAAAATCGACTAATCAACTGGGTACTTCCAGTGGCTGAAGAAATGAAACTTGGGAAAATCAACTAATCGATTTGGGGAATCGATTAATCGATTTTGGATTTCGATTAATCGATTTGGGATCGACTAATCGATTTTGGATTTTCGACTACTCGATTTGAGAATCGATTTAACCATTTTGGGTAATTCGATTAATCGATTTGGGATCGATTAATCGATTTTGGATTTTGATTAATCGATTTTGAGAATCGATTAATCGATTTAGGGTTCGATTAATCAATTTTGAGAGTCGATTAATCAATTTTAGCAGTATCACTCGACTTCTTAATTTGACCTTGGGGGTTCATGGAGGGTCTTATACCTTCTCTATTTCATCTTTAGTGATATGTTGCATGTGTTATGACGTATCATAGGTGGTACGTGTGAGAGCAAGCATAAAGAATCGTGTGGGACCTTGATGCTTGAACCTTCAAAGACCTGAGGTAGGGAACACCTTGAACATATACTTTAATTGCAAGAGCATGTATGTAGTGATATAAAAATCAATTTAAAAATATTTTAACTGTGTAAATCTTTGTAAAAAGGGTGCGTGGGTGATACCAAGAAAGTGAATGAGAATGAGACATCCCTAGGGAATGAGAAAGTGATAAAGGCATTAGTGTGATGCGAACAAATTAGACATCCCAGAGATGTAAGTAAGATTGGATAACTATTGATAAGGCCTAACTGATATAAAGTAGCACTTTTATACGGTGAATAACTATATGTAAAACACATAATATTCTTGTTATTTAAGGTTTGAATATCCCACCGACGTGGCGGGATACCCATGACTGACTTGGCAGAATATCCGTGACTTGTACGGCGGCCAATCCGTATACCGGTACGGAGGTTTATCCGTACATAGTTAGCACATCCCAGGGATGTTGAGATGAGATTTAATCCCGCCGCCTATGAGAAAGACGCTTGGATAGTATTCCCAGGGAATACATATAACAACTGTTTATTTAGATGACGATGGAGGGTATTCCATCGGGGCTCAATGCTATATTGCTCGGGGATTACTTAAGTTGAAGATTTAAGTTTTACTTTAGGCCTAATCAGTGTAATCCATGAACAGTTAAGAGTAAATGAAACATGCAGACTACAAGTAAACTTAAATGCATAATTGTCATCTTTTAAACTGTATTACCAACAAGTGCATAGATACATCATGCGTAGAATATCATGGAATATATGTGAGATTTTAACTTATATGTTTATTTGTGTTGTTTTCCTATTGAGCTAGGATGTAGCTCACCCTTTAGACTATACGTCGTAGGTCTAGTGCTAGCAGCGGCCGAGGCTTCGGGAGACGTGGATCCGGGTGATTCGGATTACGTGCCAGGGGACGAGTTGAAGCCCCCTCCCAAGGACTTCTTCTAGGAGACTCCGCTGAGTACCTTGATAGAAAGAGATTTTGAGAGTATATTTGTACGGCTTGGTATGTCAAGCCTTCTTGAAACCTGTATTTAAATTGATATAATTCTTTTAGCAAACCATCTGGGGTGATTTGTTGATCACCGATGGTTCGGATCGGGTCTCTATTCATACAGTGGCATGAAAGCAGAATTGTCTTTTAGAGTTTATACTTAGAATAGTATTTTACTTCCGCATCGTATAATTATTGATCCATTTTATCTCGATATTGCTTGTTATACCAATGTTCCGTACATAGCCATGAGACATGATCTAGAGAATCGTACTGATGGCACAAGTTTCGAGGTGCCGAAACCTGAGCTGTCATAGAACATGCCTAAAATTTAGTAGTAAGGTTAAATTTTGTGAGAACTTGGTCTCCTCAAAGGCATCATAAGATTATAAAGGTTAACAATAACCTTTCTAGCAAGTAGCTAGTGAATTATGTTAATAGTTTAGTCCCACTAAGGTGGGAGAGCCAAAGCCATTAGATGTGTGAAAGTGCTTTCAAGAAGAAAAATAAGGTAATATCTTTTTTCATAGGCCTATTAAGCATAAGAAAATTAAGGTAATTTTGTTTTTTCATAGGCCTATTAAGCTTATCTTATGATGCTTAATAGGCCTATTAAGCTTATCTTATGTCGCATCATGAGAAATGGGCATTTCCCATCATGGTTATGAAGCCCTAATCCGGTCAAAATGAAGAAAAAAAATCTAAAAAATAAGCAAATTTGAGAAAAAAGGAGAATAATAATAATATAAATTTTTTTTTTTTTTATAATTAGAGTTTTCAAGCCTTTTAGAGCACTTGTCTAATCTCAAGGGCACATGTACATCCCAAATTAGCACATACCAGGTTAGCACATGATATAAATTCCTTGAGCGGCCTTAAGGGAAATTCAAACTCAAGTCTATAATTTTAAAAATATCAAAAAAAATAAAATTTGTTCGAACTTGTATTTTAGGAAGATTCAAAATAATCAGGATTAAACTATAAAAATTACTGTCTCTTTTTTAATTCCAAAAAAAATTATGTTTTAACTGTGTGGCCAGCATCCCTAGAAACCTTTCAACAAGCAATACTGTCAAGTGGTCAAAGATCGAAGTAAACTCAAAGTTGTCGGAAAAATAAATTTTATACGAAAAAATGGTTTTCAAACCCAACAGCCGAGCATGCTAGAGAAACCTTATTTTTTAAGCCCTCATTGACAGCCTTCCCAAAGGAAAGAAGTTGATGATTTCTTAGGTAAGCAGACCAAGTGCAACCTTACTGATTCACAAGTCACTTTTTAGGACACATGCCATATGGTTACGTGTGTCATATGATTTGAACCTTGTGATTTAAAAATCTATAATGTAAAAGGTTGAGAAGAAAAGATATATCAAGAGTAAAAGTTTGAGATGAAAAAATTGTTATACGATTTGGAAATGTTCATCAAATTTGGAAAAGTTCAGGGAATTAGCAAATCAAGCAAATATTTCACAAAAAGCTTGTTGGATCATCTCTTCGGAGATTTTTTTTGAAAATTTTGTACCAGAAGGAGTTTGAGTTAACTGCTTTGAATTAGATGATGTAAATGATTTTTGTTCTCAAATTTTGACACCATAAATCTCTATATTATGGTCTTCAAAAATCTGTTGGTTCCCCCACGCACAACATCATGAAACCACCCGCTCGCGCTCTAAGAAGTACATTAGAACCAAGCCACCCGCTCTTGGGCTGCTTACCTATCACGGACGTCATCAAATTATCAATTTCACGAAGATTATTTTAGGGATATTTACCTGATTGACCCTATCAAATACACCTTTTGCGTCAGAGGCCCTGTATTTTCACCTTTACCCAAACCGACCAGCTGGGAGCCTAGCCAACTCTAAGGATAGCAAAAAGTCCAAATTATCCCCTTTCTTTAAAGCTCAAAAACATCATCTTCTTCCTCATTTTAATCTGCTATAGTTTCTAAAAGTCAGAGGTGGCGAAGATGACGACGTCTTCTCCTCAGTCCAATCTACGCCGATTTGCTATTTGGATCGACCCAGTTACACCTTTTTCGTCAAAGACTGCAGCAAATTAAAATGAGGAAGAAGAGGATACACCTATATAATTTAAAATTTTAAATATTTGCATTTTTCTATATTTACACGATGTGAAACGAGATCTATGTCGTCTGATTTGAAGGTCAATATAAAATCGATAGTGCCAAAGATAGATATGAAAAAAATGCGATATCGACTCTGCACACAGTCGGTACCGACCATTTTAAGAGTCATCAACGACTGTTTACAGAGTCGCCATCGACTCTGTACAGAGTCCATAAAATTTTTTAAAAAAAATTTCACAGTCGATGGCGACTGTGTACAAAGTCAATGACCACTTTGTACACAGTCAATGATGACTCTTAAAATGGTCGGTACCGACTATGTTAAGAGTCGCCATCGATTTTTAAATTTTTTTTTTTTTTTTTAAAGAGGCGATATCACCTTTTTTTCGTGTCTATCTTTGACGCCATCTATTTTATTATGTGGCCTTCAAATCAGACGGTATAGATCTGATTTCACATCGCGTAAATATAGAAAAATATAAATATTTAAAATTTTAAATCATGTAGAACAAAAAAAAGTGTAAGAAGGGGTATTTCGAACTTTTTGTGCTAGCTGAAAATGACTTGGCTAAAAGCTAGTCGATTTGGGTAAAGGTGAAAATACAGGGTCTCTAACGTAAAAGGTGTATCTGACAGGGTTGATCAAATAAATTTCATAATATTTTACCCAGCAACTCTGCCAAAAGCTAACATTGACAATACGTCAAGTCTCCTTAAAATCCATGAAAGTCGGCTTTTGATATGATTTCAAAGAAAACGATAATCTTGAAAATCTTCAGGATGATGTGAGGGCAGTCAATCCCATAATAGTAAGCATAGAAATACTACTATTTGGTATTTTACTAAGAGGTCAGGGACAATGCGCCTAGGTATAGAGATATCTCTGCGCCTATTGATATGAGCATGACAAATAGCATTTTTTTGTAAAATGACGTGTGTTGCTTTATAATCATTTAACTATGTTTTAACTAGAATTACATTTATTTTTTAAAAAATAGATAATCTTTTTAAAATACCCTGCATCTGACTACGTGAGTTTCAAAACCCCACCAACCCACCTCTTTTCCACTAAAGGGGTGTCAGCGCTTCACTATCGAGGTGTCAACGTTTTTCTACCCAAGTGCCAACACCTCGCTATCGAGGTGTCAACACTTCTCTACTAGAGTGCCAGCGCTTCGCCCCACTACCGAGGTGTCAATGCTTCACTAACGGGGTGCCAGCACCTCACTATCGAGGTATCAGCGTTTCTCTCCCAAGGTGCCAACGCCTCGCTATCGAGGTGTCAGCGCTTCTCTCTCAAGATAATATCATTTTGCTACCGTCGTGCCAGTGCTTCACTATTAAGGTGTCAACACTTCGCTATCGAGGGCCCACATTTTAAACTAAAATAGACTTGAAAAAATCAGTCTAGCACTTAGAAAAAATGAGAGATAAGAGAAAAGAAGCGGACGTCTAAAAAAGTCTTAGTATGACGGTTGAAAGGAAATATAACTTTTAAAATATTTAAAAAGTTTTAACCCTAATTAACAAAGTAAGCCCCATGCCACATGTTGTTCATAGAGCAGTCTGGGGCCCTAGACATAGAGATTTGTTTAGGCCTTCGCGCATTCTCCCCTCAGCCTTTTAACACAAGCTCATCAGAATATTTCCTTCAACCAAATTACTATTTTTGGGAATAAAAGATGGAGATTGGCATTCCTCAACACATATTTTGTGGCCTCTGAAAACTGTAAATGATGGAGATTGACTCTTTAACACCTTTTAGTGATCAATCCTCCGTAAAATCTCCTTGCACAAATTCTGTGGCCTCTGAAAACTATAAAAGTCAACAGCAATTCAACCTTTTCTTAATGCTAGAATTCACATCGATGTAAGGTCGAGATTGCTTGTTCTATTCACTTCCTATTGAATGTTGACATAGCCCTTTTACAACACACATTTGACCTATTTACATACTACAGACTCTTCGCTTGCTTGAATTGCTCGCTTGCTTGAATTGCAAAATGCAGATATGAATGTGAGAGTGGCCTTTTTAACTCTCTGACCCTCTACACCTCTGCATCGGGTCGAGCTAGCCATTACTTATTGCCTCCTGTAGATATAGAAAACAAGCACCATAAGACTGAACATGGGGCAGAAAAGAAATATCTGTTACATTTTTATGATACCAAACTGATGGTTTGGTCAACACCACCTAGTATGTAATAAAACTTTAAGAATGGACCTGACTCATCTCACCGTCATTTAAACACCAAAATGGTGTTTAATTGATCTTACACCATCAATGATATAAGATGCGGGAGAACCGTGCTGTCAAAGTAATAGATGATAGTGAAGTACAATAGGCCCAAAAATGCTGTTTTAGGGAGATTTAAACCATCCGAACTCTGGACTATAATACCAACAGTTGTTTTTAGTTTTAATGGCTGATGTTAAATTCATCAATCAGATGGTTCACATCCACCTATAGGCATGTTTCTTTGGCCCGAGACATGTTCCAATGATAGATTGCCATTTGGACAATTTAGAGTGATGACAGATGTGCACCAAACGGCTTAATAATATATCACACGTCAATGACATGAGATAAAAAGTTTAATTTTAATGGTATAGATCATTAAAATACCATTTTGGTGTTTAAATGTCAGTTGGGAGCCATTATCCCTTTAAGAATTCATGTGAAAGCTATAAACAGTAGAATGCATACCAGATAGAAAAAACAGATATTTAGTTACTAATTTACAGTAGGGACTGATTCAGATGACCGCGGTAAAATGGACAGGGCAATGACCAATTGACCACTCACTTAACGTCACACAACACACATCGTTGATCAATCCAAGTAGTCCAGTTAAGTTAATCACTAGCAAGTCACAGGAAAAAAAAAATATGCCTATCAGACGATTGGAACCATCAAATTGATGTACTTTAATATTGACCGGAAAAAAACTAAAAAAAAATCCAAGTTAGATTTCCTATGGACGACTCAAATTCCCTAATAAACGAGATTATTAGGCCAAAAATGCTCCCAATATTAGCTACTATAATGATTTGGATTGAGCAACATTTGTGCCACATGGGTGGCATGACCCAAACTGTGAGTTGGCGTTCATATTCCATTGATCCTTTAAATTATTCCAGCATCAATACCTGCAACGATGACCACAACGAAAAATCAAGAACAAAAAAAATCAACTTGCAAGGACAAAATATTTAGACAAGACATGTTGGTTATAGGAACAAATTCTGGTGGATCATATTCGTTAAGCTTGTTGAAAACATATATTTATAAACTATTTCAAAAGAAAAAAAACTTAGCATCATCCTAGTCAGCTAAGTACAACGAACATATACGCTGATAAAGGGAACAACCATTCATTGTTAGCAAGCCAAAACATTAATCTCGAAACTGAGACGTTTCATATCAATTCGAGCAAGACGAGAGCGTATCACGCATGATGCCTGTGATTCTTACCCCATATGGATTTGTCTCGCCTGAAAATATACCCTTCCGATGGAAAGTTTCACCCAATACATCTCTTGAAGTGATTTTCTAAACCATTTTATACTACCATAATCTCCTTTCCGGTTGTTGGGTCTCACAATCTATTTGGTTTTGTTGTTGTGTGTTGTGAAGCAGTTGATTTTTTTCCTTTGGTCCTCTATGTAGCGTTTTGGTTTGGTCCAGCTCTTTTGGTCCCTTTGCCTTGGTAGGGGGTACCTCTGTTTTGTGTTACCAATGGCAAGGGACCTTATCTTGTGTCTTATTTTAAAACTGTTTTGAAAGGTCAAGGACGGAGATTATAACCATTTTTTAATCAAAAGAAGGGAAAAAATGAACCTTCTGTGGCATTTCCCAGCCCCAAACTTACACATGTTGCTCTGAACTTAGCTTATTTCCTACACATAACATCTTTCCAGGCACGGCTTGCAGCTTCGTAAAGCTAACTAGACGTCCTGATCAGTAGCCTATAATTATTCTCCAATACAATCGCAAGCAACCCAATCTAGATGCACTCTAGGAAACGGTACACTTAATAATTCTGTGGCGCCTAAGTGATAAGTGAGCTGCACCTAGGCGGGATTGTTGACAACATAGCTCATACTCATCTGAGGATAATAAGATCATCACTCTCGTGTGGGAGATAACGTTCCTCCAACACTTTCCAGCCTAGTACACAAATTATCCAGCATTCACAATTAGAGCTGTCAATCAGCCTGGTTGGCCCACAACCCAGCCCGGAATTGGTCTGGAAAATCTGGATTTTTTAAGTCTCTAAACCTGGCCCAGTTATATATATATATATATATATATACATGCGTGATGCACGAGCTACTGCTCTCTGCAATTTTTTCTATAATGCTCTTTCCTTTCTTTTTATGCATTTGTTCGTTTAAGAGTTACCTTCTTACTCAATGCATTTAATGTTACCCTCTTAATCATAATTCCTACATGTGAATACGTGATTAACCATCATTCTTATTTGTAATTTTATATTTATATAAATATGTAAACCTCCAATAAATCTTATCCTAATTAATATTTATAAAAATACCCTATATACCTAATAAATATGTAAACCACTAATAAATTTAATATATATATATATATATATATATATACGAAATGATTATTGGTTAAAGACTTGAGTTTATGAATACAATAAATATATATATAAATATTTTTTCAAAACAAAAATGGTCTGCTACCCAGCCCGGCCCGGCTTAGGGCCAGGCTAGGGCTGAGTAAGCATGGCCCGGTCGTGACAAAGCTCATTCACAGCCGTATTCCAAATCAAGTTTTGAGGGTACTTGTGGAGGATTGTGTTAAGAGATAGTGTTAGAGATTGTGGCATGTAGATAGTTATAGTGGGTGTGTGGGAGGTAACTTGAAGTTACTCGATATTTCTCATTGTTTCATGTATCTAGATGTTCTGGTTTCTAGTCTTTGCTTAGATAATATAATATATAAATGCATTGAGGTGTGTGCTAATCCAATACGCATAACCCTAATTTTCTCTATCTCTCTTCTTCCTCTTCACCAAACCATAATCTCCACATTAATTTTATCTTGGTATCAGAGCATTGATTCTCGGAAACGAAGCCTAAGATTTTTTTTCTTACTGTTGACGTCATCACCAAGGGGCTGGCGTCATGCTGACATCAGCATAGGTCAATATTTGACCTCGATTTGGCCAGAAAGGTTTGGATTGGATCAGTTTTTCGATCCGATCTTTCCCTTCTGTGACGTTAGGTTTTGAGTTCGTCTTCATGGAGATTTGAGAACCTCCATTATCGTCTTCTTCGTGGAGCTCCGGCTTCAGATCTGGTTTCAGACTTGTCGGCTTGTGCATGAAGAGTAGCGCTAAAGCAGGGAGGAGGGGAATTCTTTGCGGATTCTCTTACGCGTTGGCAAGCTCTTGCCAGCAGTATGCCTTCCCCCTTTTCTGAATCAGTACTCATTTCATTGTTCCGAAACTCTCTTCAAATAGAGTTTCGCCACGAGCTTTGTGGCCTCACCTCATTGGATGAGATTGTCCATAAATGAGTTTTCAGCAGGTCCTCATCGAGTGTGAACAGGCTGGAATTCCCGGTAGAGCATAGCCTTGCCAAGGCTGAGGTTGAGGGTTCAAGTCCCTCCTTCCGCTCCTGGCTTCGTCATTCAGTGGTAACGAGTGGAGTAGGCGCCAGCTCTCGCGAGTGCATTTATGAACAGTGGTGTGGTAGTGATGACTCCTTTCTACAACTCCACTCGTTGACACACGTTCCGTCAAAGTGGACTCCACGTGTCTGCTATAAGCAAAGCTTGTCAAACACGTGGAATCCACGGAACTGAAAGAAATCACATTAGGGAGTGTTCTCCATGGCCTTTTTATTCGGGTCTACTTGATTTACATGGATATGAAGGATCCGAAATCCCTAATTGCATCGTCTGCTGAATCTGGGAATCTCGTGAGGTTTACACATGGAGCTGTCGATCCCTATGGACGTTGCTGAGATCATGAGGAGCAGGTGTACCTGCAAATTGTTGAAGTTTAGTCCCACATCGGGTAAATTATAGCCTTGTCTCTCCTCTTATAATAACCTGGGCCCATCCACACATTGCCAATTGGTTTTGAGATGGATGCACAGATTTATCACGGTTTCAGAGCAGGCCCTTCTCCACTCCACGTCACCCAGTTCAATTGTCCACGTGATTTGGTTCAGTCCCGCCAACAAGTGCGGGGGATTGTTGAAGTTTAGTCCCACATCGGGTAAATTACAACCTTGTCTCTCCCCTAATAATATACTGGGCCCCTCCACTCATAGCCAATTGGTTTCGAGTTGGATGTACAGATTTATCACAAATAGCTTACGTGGTAACCTTTTCTTTGCAATGACTATTTTTTCCGATTCGTAAAGATGCTATATATGCAATTTTTTCAAGTTGTGAGGGCTGTTGGTTATTATTCTGATCTGTAAAAATGGTTTTATAACCTTTGATATTGAGATTGTACACTCTCTTTGTGCTGATCTGAGGTGGCTGTGTAACCCCTCTGCTCCATTCCTTTTATCTGCCTGTGGAAGGTTTTTTTTTTTTGCACTGTGTGGTGCTGCTTTTTGTCAATGGAAGACACTCAAGGTGAAAGTTAATAACAATGTGGAAGGGGGTCATGGCCTCCAAATCACTACAGTGAAATTTGCTGGGACAAATTATTTATCTTGGTGAAGATCTGCAGAATCATTTCTTAGTGCTAAGGACAAATTGGGTTTCATTGATGGCACTGTGCCTGAACCTCTTCCTACCGATGCAAAGTACTCACAATGGCTTAGGAATAACATGCAAGTGATGACTTGCTTGCTCCACTCAATGCAGCCATCTATTACAGATTCATTTATGCATGCCTCTTCTGCAAAGGAACTTTCGTCTACGGTTGGAGAAGCTTACTCTCAGAGGCAGGATTATGCTCGAACATTCAGTTTGATTATCAGATTAGTAAGGCACGAAAAGGGGAGAAGTCTGTTGGAGACTTCAACACTCAGCTTTCGTGGTATGTCGGACAAGTTGAACCAATTCCAAGGAAGTCGTAAATATGCGGTTTGTGCTAGTAAGGCACCATGTAGAACGTGAAAATTCAGTGTGAAGGCCATGATATAAGTAAGATCTTTGATTTCCTACGGGGTGTTAATCCTGAGTATGAGCCTATACGGGCCAATATCCTTGGTAGAGGACTCTTCCACCTCTTGGCACTGTTTTCTCTCTCCTTTAGATAGAGGGAAATCATATGAAGTATATTGAGGTCAAAATATCGGGTTACCGATACGTATCGTCCGAGCTCCAAAACGATACGTATCGGACGATACGTATCGGTACCGGTTGGTATCGGACGATACATTGAATGTATCGTTCGATACATTCAACTGTATTGAATGTATCGAACGATACATTCAATGTATCGTTCGATACCAATACCGATACGTATCGTCCGATACGTATCGGTATCGGCCGAAATTTTGATCCATCTGGGGTGTGACCGTCACACCCCAGTCATCTGAGCGTACTACTTTACCGTCTTTTTCTGAGTTTCATCGTGGTGATGGCAGCGTTGGTGGTAGGGGTGGCAGTCATACTGGTGGCAGAGGTCTCTCTAGGGAAGAGACAGAAAAGCTGTCTTCTGCCCATTGTGTAAAAAGGGGGCATCTGAATGACACTTGCTAGGATCTTATTGGCAAGCCAAAGTACTTAAATAACAACAACAGGATGGGATATCATTCTACTACAGAACCTACAGCTACAGCCCCTACTGGTGCTTCTAGTTCTGTTACACCTGCGGCATCTACTCCAATGACCGTCATGCAGAGAAAGTAGAAGGATGTCCAGAGCCTCCTGCAGCGTGTTACAGTGTCTCATCCTAGCAAGGCATCATCCACCCAGAGCCTCCTGCAGCGTGCTACAGTGTCTCATCCTAGCCAAGCATCATCCACCCATGTTGTTGAGTTAGGTACAATTGGCTCTTCCATGCATCTACTACTCCTCGGTCTTTTTGGATCATTGATTCAGGAGCCACTGACCATATAACTGGTATGTCATCAGCTTTTGAGATCATTTCTCCTTTATCTTCATCTTGTAATATCCGTGTTGCTGATGGGCCTTTAGTCCCCGTATCTGGTAAAGAAAATATCCATGTAGATGGTCTATCTCTCTCAATTGCTCTACATGTTCCTAAAATGCCTGTTAGTCCTCTCTCTATTAATCAAATCACTAAGGCTGCGTTTGGCATAGCTCTTTGTCAGCTCCCTGCCAAAACTGGATATACTTGCTTTAGCAGGCCCCCCTTCTCCTTGCTAACACCTTGCAAAGCAGGGATTTACTTGCTCTAGCAGCTACCTCCCTACTCTTTGCTAACTCTCTCCCAGAGGAAATAAAATCTGCTCTAGCAAGGAGTGAGCAGATAGCAAGGTAGAATTGCTGGAGCAGGTAAATCTTGCTATGCAGGGAGTTAGCAAGGAGAAGGAGGACTTGCTAAAGCAGGTAGCGGGGATTTAGCAAAGATAAAAGGAACCTGCTAAAGCAGGTAACCCTGCTCTGGCAGGGAGCGAGCAGAGAGCTATGCCAAGCACAACCTAAAACTCCCGGTAGTAGGGATCTTCTACTTAGTGTGCAGCTCCCACTTCAGAATCTTGCCCCTGCTCCCACTTCAGAATCTTGCCCCTGCTCCCACTTTTGAACATAAAATAGTGTACTTTCAAGTTTTTTATGACGTTCCCACTTCAGAATCTCACTCCCGCTCCCACTTTCGAACATAAAATAGTGTACTTTCAAGTTTTTGATGACGCCACTCCCAACACACTATACGCTTTGCGCTTCCGGTAACTAAACTAAACTAAACTAAGAATTGTAGGGTGAATTTTTTCCGTTCTCATTGCCTTTTTCAGGACCTGACTTCGGGGAGGATCCTTGGTCGTGGGATTGACGAGTGAGGGCTCTACATCCTGGAGATATTGCAAGATAAGGTTCAAAGATTTATTGTTATCAGCGCATCCTCATCCATGGAGACTGCCTAGTTTTGCGACTAGCGTTTAGGTCATTGGTCTTTACCTCGTTTACATATTTTGTTTCCTACTTTATTTATCAACTTGGATTACAAAAATTTCAAATGTGAAACATGCCAGTTCTCTAAACATATTAGATATGTTTATCCTTTGAGTAATGAACAAAGTGCTTCTTTATTTCATACTATTCATTGTGATGTTTGGGGCCATCTTCTATTATTGTTGCTCACGTGTTTCGCTATTTTGTGTCTTTTATCGGTGTTTACTCGAGATATACAACTTTGTTTCTTATGAAATCCAAAGATGAGGTTAGCTCGATTTTTTCACTATATCATAAATGGCTGCAAACTCAATTCAATGTTAGTGTGAAGATAATAATATCAGATAATGGGGGTAAGTATTATTCTCATCATCTTCAATCTCATTTACACACTCATAGAATCGAGTGGCAATCCACATGTCCTTATACTACACAACAAAATGGAGTAGCAGAGCGAAAGAATCGACACCTTCTTGAAGATGTTAGCTCTCTTTTAATTGGCATGCATGTTCACCAAAGGTTGTGGGGTGAGGCTGATCTTATTGCATCCTATCTCATTATCGTACTCCTACTCCTCTCCTAGATGGAAAGAGTCCTCATTCTGGTGTGCCCTCACAGTCGTCCCTTTGTTTTTCCACCACGGATCTTTGAGTGTGTTTGTTTTGCTCATATTCCATTGATCCATCGTGATGAATTGTCTCCCAAAGTAGTAAAAAGCATCTTTGTTGGCTATCCCTCGGGACAGAAAGGATATAAGTGCAACGATCCTCAAAATAGAAAATTATTTGTGACCATGGATGTTACATTTTTTTTGGAGATACCCCATACTAGCATCCCTCTCAGTGTCCTCTTCAAGGGGAGAAGGATAGAGGTGAAGAAACCATTGGTGATGCTCTTCCCTTACCATGTGTGACAGGGGGAGAGGATGAGATTGAAGAAGAATTGATTGGTGTTAATAATCATCAAGAAAAATCTCCTGGAGAAACCAACAGAGCATAAAAGTTCGATGTTTGGAAGAGATGGAAAAACAAGCAAGTTGATGCCAATGCCCTCCTCCTCAAGACATGAACCAGGTGCCTCCTCAAGACTCGTGATACTCTTCAGAAAGGTACAAGACACCCCATTGGTAAGTTTGTGTCCTATTATGCTCTTTCCTCTACGTATTCTAGTTTCATTGCTTCTTTGGCTTCCATTTCTCTTCCTAACTCTGGTTTTGAAGCTTTGTAACCTAAATGGAAAGAAGCAATGGAGAAAGAGATGCATGCACTTGAACATAACAAAACATGAGAGGTCACTAGTCTACCTAATGGCAAAAAGGTTGTGGGATACAAGTGGATATATGCCGTAAAGTACCGACCTGATAGCACAGTTGAAAGATATAAAGAAATTATCAATTCCAAAAGTTTGAAACCTTTTTTTCTCATCAAAAAAAAAAAAGAAAGTTTGAAACCTTTCTTATCAATTCTTTCTTTGAAATGAAATGGCAATAGCAAGTCAAACAGAACAACTAATTATATAGAATAAACAATATTATATATTAAATGTCAAATGCAATATTATATCAAAATAAAAAATCAACATACCCTTCTCCATACTTGTATCCATGGATCAAAATATCGTCCGATACTGATACGTATCGGTATCGGACCCGAACGATACGGTACATTAAAAGTACCGTATCATTCATTTGTATGGATATTTCCGGACGATACATTGAATGTATCGTCCGGTATGTTACTGTTCCGGTACGTGTTGTCCGATACGTACCGGTTTTGGGCTCGGACGATACGTACTGATTTTCCGGCATTTTGATCCATGCTTGTATCATACTCCAACCCCAAAGCAATGTGAGATCAAAGACCTGCTCGGAACCGACATTATAACAGCCGACCAGACAATGGAACCCCTTAATTCTCCACTACTCTGTTCACAAACCTCGACCTCGGCACACAGGATCCCAACCTCCCACTTCCCCTTACTCTTCCCTTTCCAAAACGCAAACAACTTCCCACCAACAGCAGCCAAACCCGATGGCGGGCCTTTCAATTCCTTACCTACCCCTATCAATTCCTTCCACCTATTTTCCTTCTCACCATACCCTTGTAACTTCCCATAAAGATCATAATTATACAAAACTCCATCTACCACCGTCAATTTCCCTATCCATCCGAACTCAAGCACCGTAGTACCGAAACTCCACTGTGATGACAATCCAACAGGATAAAAAACAATCACCCTATCATCTGCCACAGCATAGAGCTTGTCTTCAAGGACCACGCTACTGTATATCCATTTATCTTGGGCATCATCTCGTGGGCTCGGCACATTGGCCCATGATCCAACCATTGGATCAAATACTTCGGCCCAAGACTCGACCGTTGGAACGAATTGGTTGTCTAGATAGAATTCCTGGGCCCCTGTTGCAGATAACCAACCATTGAACACATAAATCTTACCTTGTATAGCTCCGGCCGCGAAAAAAATTTTGGGGGCGGTCATCGGAGGTCCGGCCACCATTTCCCTAAGACGAAGATCTTGTGGCCAAGCACGACGCAGGCTGATTCGTCAGATGATTTCGTAGGAATCGGAGGGAGTGGAGAGAGGGTTTTGGAGTTTAGATCAAGTGCGGACCATTTGAATGAGTTTGGGGGTGTGAAAACGTTGATATAGATGAGTTGGTGTGTGCAGTTGACGTTTTTTTTTTTTTTTTGATAACCTGGGTATCCGGGCCTCTTAGAGCACCCGCCTAATCCCAGGGGCACATGCACACCCCAAATTCAGTACATGCCGGGTCAGCAGGATATAATCCCTATGGTGGCCTCAAGGGGGGAGGGGATTCGAACTCAGGTCTCCTGTTTTTGGAAGCAGGTACCGGGCCAGCTCACCTAACCCTTGAGGTTTGTGCAGTTGAGTGCCCTGGGTGGGAGAGTGGAGGGTATGGGGAGGAGAGGAGAGAGAAGCAAGTTTCCCAATAAAGAAGATAAGAGATAGGAGAGTACCTTTAAATACACCCACGGGATCTTTGAGTTCACCGCCCACGTTGAAACACAAATGGAGATCGTTTATAATCCTAATCTTTCACATGTGGATCGTTTACCGTACCATAATACGGCCAGTGTTTTATTTCACGTGGCACACATCTCGAGACCGTAACATCACTTGCACGCTCAAAATTAACTTTAATCGTGTGAGGTTATGCTCCGATACCCATACGTATCGGGCCATTTAAAAAAAAAATATCAAATTCTCAGCTCAAACTAATGCATTTCGGCCGATACCGATACAAAGTTATAGGATCAATACGTATGGGAACCGATACGTATCTGTTTGCCAAGATACCGATACCTATCGTTATAGAACCGATAAGTATCAGAACCGGTACGTATCTATTTGCCAAGATACCGATACGTATCAGTATCAGCCGATTTTTGATATCATGATTATAAAGCCTTCATCTGGACAAAATGAAGAAAAAAAATCTAGAAAAATAAGCAAATTTGAGAAAAAAGGAGAACAATAATAATATAATTTCATCTTTTTATAATGAGTTTTCGGGCCTCTTAGAGCACTTGACTAATCTCAGGGGAGTATGCACATCCCAAATTAACACAGGGTTTGAACTATCCAATCTATTCACTCTTATATCAACTGCTGTCCTTAATTCTTAAAGGCCAATATTTAAGAAGTTTACCAAATCTGATGGAACGTATCTGCTAATTTGCGTAATTCTAGACCCTGGAGAAATTCTAACCCGAAACCAAGGGAAGAAAGGGCCCCAAATCATATTTGCAAATTTTCAACCTAAGGAAAGGTACTCCACTTTTTCCTAGTCAGTGTTCCAAAATTTGCAACTTTAGGTACCAATTCCTCTTTTTAGATAACAGCAAATAAGTCAAAATTCCTCCCCCAGCAAAATCCCATCAAAAATTTTATTGCGCTGTTTGTTAACTCAAAGTTACTCAGTTCATTGTTTCGCTCGGTTTGTATTCAGGTTCGCATTTCTTAATTAGTGTAGGATGAGTATTGAAAGTACTTATTAATTTTATAATATAAATTTACAGTTTTTATCAAAAAGTGCAAATAATCATTTGATTCATGGTCTCCAATATCAACCGATACCAATAAGTATTGACGATATGTATCAATTTTTCGGCAAACCGATACATACCGGGTATCAACTCCAATACGGGCCATTACGTACCGGGTATCAGCCAATACCTCTATTTTCCTTTTCTTTTCTTTTTAATAAAGGCAAAGCTCTATTCGTATCGGTCCTCTATGGACCTATACCCAAGTTGACACCTTGATTTTGACTATCCTGATATGGATCTTAAGGTCACCAGTCTCGACTCCAGAAAATAGTTGACTTGCATGAATTTCAAGGCCCCTGAACGCAATGCGAGTCAGCTATTGACTGATGCACAATGCCTTTTGACACTCCTTCCTTTGAGAAAAATTAACAAGTGAGACCGACTGCCGAGACCGACCTGACCCAATTAAATCGGGTCAACTAGTAATTGATTCCAAGCTCGCTTCGATCCATTTAGAATCCGGTCGGGTTTAGTGACCTACGTTAGAAATAGGACCCAAGCTCGGTCTAGTCTAATTAGAATCAGGCTAGGGTTGAGCTGATTTTTGGGACCTATTAAAACTGCCTCCTTTATAAGTCTGACCTGTCGCAACCCATTGACGCCCTAATTATAATATACATAAAAAAGCTGAGATTGCAGTTTTGTTAGCATAATACATAAGAAATCAAACACAAACACCTAATAATGAGAATACAATCTAAATAAGTCTTGCAATGTGAACAAATCATAATGCAAAAGGCTCATAAAGTCCAAACAGGTCCTAAAATGTTGGTAAATATCATCTTTTTAGTTTCGGAAAAAGCACTATCATTTAATTAGAAATAATAAAAACTACAGCCGATAAAAGGATCATTTAATTAGAAATAACAAAAATTACGGTGGATAAAAGGAACCGAGTGAGGAGCTTAGAAAAACAAAAGAAAAAGAGAAAAATATAAAGAAAACTGTACAAAACAACAAATAAAAGAAACAAAAGCACCCCCAAAGAATCCAAAGTCCTCCCTAGGGCAGTCTAATGGGATCCCATTTCGCCATGATCTCCCTCATTGAAGATAAGGAGCACTTGGGAGAAGTCAGGAACCAACTCAGGAGGCCGTGAAACACAAGGCTTATCGTCACAATGCAAGTCCCGAACTTCATCTCAAATATTCTCTTATTCCGTTCTTTCCATATTTCCCAAAATATGGCCAATCCACGCGATTGCTATGTTACCCCTAAATGGGAAGTCAAACCATTCTGCGAGAATGGAGACCGAAGAGGCAGCAAGACATGAATACTCCAAAGTCATTAATGAGATTTGCCTGTTCTTGTTGAGTGAATGGGCAAGATGATAATCTGATTCCTCTTCTTCCCACAGAAAACACACAATTTGATAATACCATCCCACTCTTGCATAAGGTTACCGCAATTTCGCAGTCCCTTTCCTCCTCTCCTTTAACATTCCTCCTAAGGGTAATATTCCAATGCACTTGGTTATTGGTAACTACTCTCACATCCCTTAACCTCTACCTCTTCACACCTTGCAAGGTTGTAAATCCTAGGGAAAGTGCACATAAGCGATTCCTCCCCAAACTTTCCAAAATATAGGGAGAAAATTTAAATTTTGGCAACCTAATCTAAAACCATTTATCCTTAACAAAAATAGAGGGAGAGAATTTAAATTTTGGCAACCATTAACAGAAAGTACGGGAAAATTGAAAAATAAAACACAAAAATTAAATATATACTAAAATTGAAAAATATGTAAAAGTGTATTTAATTAAAAAACTGTACAAAATTTTTAAAAAGGTTTAATAGGTAAGCATGGGATTTTAGATAGGTAAGCAAGGGATTGTAAAAATACCATTTTACTCTGGTGTTGATACCCTCAAGCGTGTGGCGTTGAGGTCATGGGTTCAAATCTCATGCTTACCTATCAAAAATAAAATAAAAACATGATTTTAATTTTCAACCTCTTAATATAAAAATATGGCCATCAAAACACATGGATCAGTGGGACGTTAAATAGGTCGTTAGATTATAAGCTTATGGAGACCTTTTTACCCACCAATTCTGTCAAATAAAGACATAGAACTGTGAGGACTTGATTGTTTTGGAAGATAAAGGGCTATTTCATAAGTTTGACAAATTTACGATGTGTGAGGTCACTGAATCCCATACCAAAATGTAGGCTCTAATATAAGCCATATTTACACCATTTGAATTTTGGGTGGCGTTATTCACACCCGTTTCTTCTCCTGTGGAGAACGCAAAATTTTCTACCATAAAAAATTGTTGATTTCCTTGAACCGGAAGATGGAGATCGTTTTTCATCCCAATCTTCCACACCACAGATCTTGAGATCATGGCGCACCTAACAGACGGTAACATGCTGATTCCTCGTGGCATGCATTCCCAAAAGTGACCATGATCATGGGCGTACCATGAGAAAGGTTCTCAAGTCACTTTTGGGGATGTGTGCCACATGTAACTAAGATCTGGCCGTTTGATAGGTGTACCATGACTTCAAGATCTATGGTGTGGAAGGTTGGGACAAAAAACAATATCCATCATCTGAATCAAGGAAGTCAACGAGTTTTTATGGTGGAAATATGTGTTCGTCACATGAAAAACCGGGGTGAATAATGCCACCCTCCAATTTTATGGTCATCAGCCCCAAGAAGCATATGACAGTCTTCTATTTAGTCTTTTTACAAAAAGCTCATCAGAATATATTTTTTGAGCAAAAGATGTAGATCAACATTCCCCAGAGGCTCCTTTCATGACTCTTAAGGCCCTTGATCATCAAAGGCTGTGTAAATCTATTTGCACAGCTTCCGTGTCCTAGGAACACTATAAAAGTCAAACCTTTTCACATGATTCAATCTTTTCATGTTGAAATAAACTTAAGGACTAGATTGCTTGCTCAATTGACGTCATATTGACTAGTGACTTACCCCAAATGCAGCTCTGATCTATTTACAAACTAAACACGTCCTTTTGAGTCTCTCTTCCTTTGATTCCTCTGCATCTGTCGAGCTAGCCATTGCTTCTTCCTGTAGACAGAGAAAAACAAGCACCATAAGGATACCGAATTTGGGGCCTGAAAGAGGCATCTGTTAAATTTTTGTGATACCTCACTTTGATTGGGTGGTCAACACCATATAGTTCTGATATTTTGTAAGAATTCTTGCGAAAGTTACATACAGTCAGATAAAACTGATATTTAGTTATACGTTTCAATTAAGGACATCGATCCAAGCAGTCCACTTAACAGCTCATCAAAGAATATGTTTCTCAAAGGATTGGAACCATCTGAGCAGAGTGTTCTAATATTAATCGGGAAAAAAATAAACGCAAAGAAAGAAACATAAACTGTCCGAATCAGATTGCCCAGATCAGACAGTCCAAATCCCCCAGTTAATGAGATTTTTAAGTTCACGAATGCTCCCAATATAAGCTACTATTTCAACAAGTTGGATTGGGGAAAAGTTGTGCCATGTGGCATAACGCCATGACCCAATCTGTAAGTTGGTGGTCATATTCTATTAGTTTTTCAGATCTTTACAGCGTCAACATCAGCAATGACAGCTACGACAACAAAATAACAACAGGAAAAACAACTGAATTCAGTTTGTCGTAGGGACCATAGAGTTAGACATGAAATGATTATAGGAACAAATTTCGGTGGATCATATTTGTTAAATTGGTTGTAAATATATTTATTTTCGTTAATAGTAAATTTAAAAGAGAAGAAACCATCGAGCGTCATCTCGGTCGACCAAGAGGAACGAGTATGCCAGCATGAGGAAATAGGACCCGGAAAAAGGAATAATATTTCCTTGATAATTATTTCAGAATCATGCCATCCATTGTTCTATATCTCGGTTTCGATTTACGTCATGGCCAATCTCCAAAGAGAGACATTTTAAATAGATTCAGGCATAACGCCATGCCCCAATCTGTAATTTATGTTTTTTACTTTTTATGCTTTAATAAAATTTTCTTAACCTCCCTCTTAAACAAAAAAAAGTGATAAGAATAAAAGTAAATCTTGCATCCCACTTGAGAAGATGAGAATAGAGAAAATGGGTTGGGTCGGATCCGGATCAGCGGTGACTCTAACCCTACCCATTTAGAATCGGGTCTTGTTTCAAATCTTTGATCCATTTCCGGTTCAGGTCCGGGTTTCTCAAGGTTAAGTCGCGTTTAGGTCCAAGTACAGGTCTAACCTATAGGTTTGTGTTTTTCTCATACAATAACTAGTGTAGGGATATATATTCATAGCAAAATTAATGTAAAAATAGCCAAATCAAACTAATTAGTTGACTAATCAACTGAATAGCTACAATTTCATACATATAAGCTAGGCCAGTCATCTATGTAGAAGTGGAATGCCACCGATAAAGCGTATATCACTTTACACTTTTCTTGTCCAAAATCCCTTTTTTTCTTTTTAGTAGGCTGGAATTGAGCCTTCTTTTTTTATGAATGGTACGCAAGAATATATAACTGAATGGAGGAAAATTACAGATCTGAACCGCAGCGAAATGCTAAAACACAAAGGACAAAAAAATTAAAAAAACACCAAGAAAAACCAAAACCAAAAAAGGAAAATCCAAAGACCAAAAAAAAAGCATCCTAAAAAAGATAAGAGAAAAAACATCCCAGGAGGCGACCATAAGCACAATTCAATCCAACTCAGATGGTCAGGTTCTCTCTGTCATCAGATATCCCATCTTTATCCGACCTTACTCAACTTAGCACCAAATCTTTATCTGAAGACCATAAGCACGACTCAATTCAACAACACGGCCAACAAGACCGCCAATAAGGTTGCCCTCCACAAAGGCTTCTTCATACCAATAAACTGCACAAGTCCCAAAGCGCTAACATATTGCCACACGAATAAGGGAAAACCCAAGAAACACCAAACATTTTTAAAAACTATCTGCCAAATATCCTTCACCACATAACACAGTGCAGGAAAAAATGTTGGTCAACTATGCAGGATTCACCAATCCTGAGAAGGCTGGATCGACTTCTCTATACCCAAGTTTTGGGGAAAAAAAAAAGATGGTTCTCGCAGTCATGATAAAGAAAAAAAGGTAAAGCAACATCCATTAATGCTTTTTATGAGAATAAAAAAAAAAAAAGCATAACATCCTATTAGCTCTCTATGAGAATAAAAAAATAAAATAGTCACCCAACTCTCCTACCAAAATGGTTTTTAAATGATCTTGCACCATTAATGGTTTAAGATGTGGCCCTAAGAAAAGAGTGGCTGTCCTTTTTCCCGACTTTCTATCAGCCTTTGTAATGTTTAAGAAGAACTCTTCCATGTACTGCCAGTCTGCCAACAATTGTTTCTCAATAAAACAGAAGACGATCAATCTCTCGATTGCTTATTTGCTTGATCTGTTGGTTGATCAGTTTACAGATGATAACATTTATCTGCGGAAAGAGATCTCCATCTGATTGAAGTGGAAGTGGAAGCTGAATCCCGAACCGCGCCATCCACATCTGCCAAATGAAGGACGTCCACCTACAACGTGTTTGTGAAAGGTCTGAGTGGGATTTTAGGTATATCCACCGATACAAAAGGAGGATTTCTGTCAATGGTGAATGCGGGTCAGGATACTAATGGCTCACGGCTCTGATCTCGGAAAATGTCGGGTATTGGTCGAACCGCTACTAGCGGGAAACCCCGGACAACCTCTCGAGCTTCCATCATCTTGCGTGTGGAAGACTGGATCTGTCGTTGTTGGAAGAATGCGTACTTTAAAAAGAAATTACAGTGACATCGTCATGGCTGTAATGTTACCAAGACCCACGGAGTCTTGGTGCGAGACGCGAGGTTTCAGGGCCCCAGCCTTGGAAACAGAGACCAACCGGTGGTCAGTGAGGGACAGATGGACTTAATACAAGGATGGAATATAGATGAGAGAGGTTTCAAAGGAGTTTCGAAATCTGTGCTTGGTTTTGTCGCTTCACGTCAACAACCCTTTTTTAATGGGGGCTTTCGTCATGGGCTTCTGTCGCTGATGTCATTAATGGCGATAAACAGGGGAATGCTGATAGGGTTTTTGGTGAGTTAGTGGGACCCAAGGAGAAGGGGAAGAAACCTATGAATGACTTTTCCTACCCCTATCCGAATATTACTCTTGAGTTTTCCTATGACGCATTTCAGACAGATGCTGTTATTTATTGTAAAAAATGGGTCATTGTTTCTTCTACAAAAGGCAACATCCATTTTTCTAATATTCATCAATGGGTACAAAGTGTTGGCAATCGGAGTTGCTACCTTACATCTCACTTTTTTTGGATACTAATTTCCTGCTACGCTTTCCTCAAGGGGAAGAGGCGACGGAACTTTGCAAGATTCGAACCTTCAAGATAGGTGATGCGGTGGTGGAATGCGCCCTTTGGAATGCTGTAGCTGGAGATAGATCCATCCAAAAAACCGATCTGGGCCTCCCCCTGAAGATCTTTGGGCTACCGATGTTTGCTTGTACAAATGATGTGGATCCGGTGGTCCACTCCGGCGTTCCCGTTAGAATTTCAAATTTATTAAGGATATGGGCTTCTGGCCTAACTGGTCGAGGGCAGCTTCGAATTTTTAACGACCAGTTAGATTTGATCCTATGGTGGAGGAATTGGCACGTGGCGAAGGATGGCACGTGGCATGCTGGTGGAGCGGAGGTTGGAATGCGTTGGTTTACAGGCTAATTTATTTTTTGGGGGTGATGTGGGGCCCGAGGTTAGGGAGAGGAGGGCTCTTTGGACGCGTGGCATTTTTGGCGTTAGAGGTAGGTTTCGTCTTTTGGCATCGAGGTTCGGCCAATCAGCTTCGCAAGGTTTTCTCAGCGATTCAAGTGGGCAGACGTAAACTAGTGATTCCCTAGAAGAAGAAGGGATTTCCAAGAGAGTTGGCTCTTCTTGAATGGGTATGTTGGATGGGAAAGGCTCCGACAGTGCGTTGGCTTGATCATAGGTTTCTTTTCGGGTGGGCTTCGTTTATGTTGTCCGTATAAAGACTTTATCTTGGAATATTAGAGGTATCTGTGACCTTCGCAAGCGGGCATCGGTAAAAAGAGTTATCTCCCACCAAGGATCAAAATTTCGGCCGAAATGCCCGAAATTTCGGTCATTAAATGTATGGGGTTGAAATTATTGGCCGAAATTTCGGTCCAAAATTTCGGTTTCGGTTCCCTCCGAAACCGAAACGAAAACCGAAATTTTGATCGTTGTCTCCCACCTCAATCCTGAGGTTATTACGATTCAAGAAACCAAATGGGGACGAATGACAATAAAAAGATAGCTTCGGAGTTGGGCTGGAATAGATGGGATTGGGTGGGTGTAGATTCTGAAAGGGCTTCTGGTGGTATCGTTATCGCGTGGAATTCTATGCTTTTTAACAAAGTCGACGAGGAAGTTGGCTCCATCTCAGCGTCGGTGGTTATGAGAAATAGAGTCAATAGGAGGTGTTGGACTTTCACGGGTGTTTATGGTCCGAATGATGATGCGAGACGTGAAGATTTTTGGTTTGAGCTGACAGCTATGGGAGCTAGGTGGGTGTTGACAGCTATGGGAGCTTTCTAATAGACTTAAACCTCTTATGAATGTGATTAGCTCGCAATAGCAAGGGGCCTTTGCTACTGGGAGGTTGCTTACGGACACCGTGGTGGTGGCGGAGAAGGAAATCGTGCACTCGGCTCATATTAGCGGGCGACCGTCGTTGGTTTGGAAATTCGACATGGAAAAAGCATACGATAGGGTCGATCAGAGGTTCCTTCTTTATATGCTCAAGAGGTTTGGTTTCGGGGACCGTTGGATCGGGTGGATTAAGGCGTGTATTTCTTCGGCGTGGTTCTCGGTTATCATCACTGGTACCCTGAATGGGTATTTCAAAAATTCTCGAGGACTCAGGCAAGGTGATCCTATGTCCCCGCTTCTTTTTAATATGGTTAGTGAGGCGTTATGGATTCTTTTCTTTAAGGCGAGAGAGTTGGAGATCATTAAGGGCATTCAGATTTCTCCCATTGGCAGATCGGTGATGCATCTTCAGTATGCCGACAATACCGTAGTGTTCTGAAGAGCTGTGCCATTGGAGGTCAAAGCGATCAAGGATATTTTGGACATTTATGAAGTTATTTCTGGTCAACGGGTTAACATGAGGAAATCGTCTATTGCTGGTTTGCATATTGATGCCCCGATTCTAGATGCTCTGGCTACAGATATTAGGTGTGAGGTAGTCTCGTTTCCGATCAAGTATTTAGGCCTTCCTTTGGGTGTTCGTTCCCCCAATGCGAGGGACTGGGATCCGGTAGTGCATCGCTTCCAAGGCAGGTTGGCGACGTGGAAAGGGAAGCTTCTCAGCAGTGGGGGCAGGCTATCGGTGTTGAGTAGCCTATCGGTGTTCTATATGTCAATGTACCCCTACCCTAAATCTTTCATTTTGGTGCTTGAGAAGATTCAAAGGGATTTTTATGGGAAGGTGCAGATACAGACAAGAAATATCACTTGGTTAATTGGGAGATTTGCCAATTTCCTCGTCATTTTGGAGGTTTGGGTATTAGGAGCTTGAAAACGTTCAACAAGGCTTTAATGGGGATATGGTTGTGGTGAGCCGGGGGGGGGGGGGGGGAGAGAAGGATAATATACGGTTCCTTATTCTTGCCGAGAAATACGGTGTGTCAAAGGGACAAGGGTGTATCAACACGAATGTTCCCTTTTCTAGGAGAACGTCTAATTGGTGGAAAGGGATTTTGCTCCATCATGCTGAGTTTTCAAAAGTTCATTCATTTCAGTTGGGGTTACGGTAATCGGATCAGATTTTGGGACGATGTGTGGTTTGGTATTCGGTGCTTTAGAGATACCTTTCCTCTTATGTACAATGTTGCGTTTCCAAATGTGGGTTCAATGGATCAGTTCTTCGAGGAGATCAATGGGTTGTGTGTGTGGTCTTTACAAACTAGAAGAAATCTTAGGGATGCTGAGATAGCGCAATTTGCGAAGCTGATATCTCTCCTCCATGTTGCTGAGCGGAATAGAAACCTTAAAGACTTGAGATCCTGGTCTTTGAATTCTAAAGGAGTATTCTCAGGTGAGCTCGTTTTATCATGTGCTGGTTATCTAGGCCGCTGATCTCCCATGTCTGGACCTCTCTTTGGAAAGTGCCTATTTCTTTGAAGGTCAAGTTCTTCAGCTGGTGTCTCGCGTGGGGCCGTATTCTTACCGTGAATCAGCTAATGAAACCTGGTCGTAATATGTCGAATGTCTGCGTCTTCTGCTTTCAGCATGAGGAAAATGCATCTCACATTTTCTTACATTGCAAGTTTGCGCACCGAATTTGGGCGATTCTTCTCAGCTCTTTTGGGGTGGCATGGGTGTTTCCTGATAACATTCCTCTGTTGATAGCTAGTTGGCCTGGCTACAGGTTGGGGGATGCTAGAGACGCTTTTTGGCGAGGGAGCCTTTATGCGTTGTTTTGGGTGGGGCTTATGGAGAGAGCGAAATGAAAGGATTTTTCAGAAGAGACGCAAACCGGTGGGTTTGATCATGAAAACTATCAAGGAACTGATGGTCGATTGGGTGTCGCTGGTCAAGGATGGGAGGGAGGGCTTCAATTCAGATTGGCTTGAGTCCTATTCTTCCTTATTGTTGTCTTTTTTTCGTTTTAACTCATTGTTGCGATTTGTTTTTTTCTCTCTGTTTTTGGCTAAGCATCTCGCAAAGCCTTCTTGTTTTTGTTCTCTATTTTTATATTGTCGCTTACTGATAAAAAAAAAAAATAGAAACATCAGACATTTATAGTTTTTGTGAGAAAGTAAATAAAAAAATAATGTTTTTTTAAGAATAAAAAAGAACATAAATGGTGTTTTTTATGACCATGTGAACAAAGAAATATTAAATACCTTTTGTGAGAAAGCATAAATGCATACATGCACTTTATGTGAATGTAAATAAAAAAATATATTTGAAAAATAACATTAAATAGCATTAGATATTCCTTTTAATGTCCAAATTGTGATGGACACACCAATCACTTTGAAAATTATATGTTGTGGAAGCTCCTATTTTACTGTAGAATACGAACAAAAAAAATGGATTTCAATTTCGTTGAGAGATGAAGAAGATAGTAAGAATTTAAGATTTTCCCTAAAAAACCCAAAGAGACCAAATCTCTCTTAAAAGAAAAGTTTAGAACACTTTTGGGCAATAAAATAAACCAAAAGTGTTTTTAATACTTCTTAGGGGTATTTTTGTAAAGAAAAAAGCAAAAAAAAGATTTTAAAAAAATAGATTTTGTGGGTCCCGCAAGCCATTTGGGTGTCGCTTGCAGGACCCCATCGAATTGTACGATTCGATCGATTTTGCTACAATTTTTCCCATTTGCGATTTGAGGGTTTGATTTGAATTGGGCACAATTCGATTTGAATCGTACGATTCAAATCGTAAATCGGATCGATTTGACAACATTGTCGGCAATAATTCGGCAAGGATCAAATTCCCAAGTTCAAGGAAAAATTTGGAGAAAAATAAAAAAAATAAGATTAAAAAGTATAAAAAAATTAAGAAATATTAAAAATATGATTTATTGAAAAAATCTTGAATTACTCGTGATTCGCGAATTATTCACGAAATTTTAAAAAACACGCGTTTTTTTGCATAAATTCGTGAATAAATCATGATTAATTCATAGAACCTCATGATTAATTCATTCCTCCCCCTAGGATGAGTATTGAAAGTATTTATTAATTTTATAATATAAATTTACAATTTTTAGCAAGAAAGTGCAAATAATCATTTGATTCATGGTATTAAATATCGACCGATATGTATTGACGATATGCATCGGTTTTTCGGCAAACCGATACATACCGGGTATCAAGTCCAATATGGGCAGTTACGTACCGGGTATCAACCAATACCTCTATTTTCCTTTTTTTTCTTTAATAAAGGCAAAGCTCTATTCGTATCGGTCCTCTATGAACCTATACCCGAGTTGACACCTTGATTTGATTAGCTATAAAATTCAAAAACCCTAAGGCCGAAGGTTCAAATCCCCTCTATCTGTATGAAATTTTGTTTGAGAACAAAATAGTTAGCATTAATCATTCAATTTACTTGTAAAATTAGATTAGACCCAATTGAAGTGTGAATTAGCTTGTTGCTCGACCTTGATTTCATATAGATTTTTGCGGATTTCTCAAAACGGGCTTTTGACTATCCTGATATGGATCTTAAGGTCACCAGTCTCGACTCCTGAAAACAGTTGACTCGCATGAATTGCAAGGCCCCTGAGCGCCATGCGAGTCAGCTATTGAGTGATGCACAATGCCTTTTGACACTCCATCCTTTGAAATAAATTAACAAGTGAGACTGACTGCTGGCCAACACCGCACAGATGGCAACTTAGATTCGTGACACGTGCACAGATGTGTGATCACTCCAAGTGGTCCAACTAGGAATAAAAAATCATCCTGCACATAAGGTTGCCCAATTTGGATTTGGTTTGGGCCAAAACCATAAGCCCAGCCCGATTTGGGCCGAATTATGAGCTCGATTAGTAATCACGCCAAAGCTAAGCCAGTTAATAATCGATTCAGATCTGGACCCGGGCCCCACGGTAGGCTGGATTTAAAAGCGGGGCCTATCATGCCTGACTAAGAATACGCTAAAGAAATCAGACTGGCCTGAGACCGACCTGACCCAATTAGATCGGGTCAACTAGTAATGGAGCCCAAGCTCGCTTCAATCCATTTAGAATCCGGTCGGGTTTCAGGACCTACATTAGAAATAGGACCCAAGCTCGGTCTAGTCTAGTTAGAATCGGGCTAGGTTTGACCTGTCGCAACCCATTGACACCCTAATTATAGTATACATAAAAGGCTGAGATTGCAGTTTTTGGTAGCAAAATACGTATGCAACCAAACACAAACACCTAATAATGAGAATACAATCTGAATAAGTCTTATAATGAACAAATCATAATGCAAAAGGGTCACAAAGTCCAAACAGGTCCTAAAATGTTGGTAAAAATCATCTTTTTATTTTCGGTAAAGGCACTATCATTTAGTTAGAAATAATAAAAATTACAGCCGAGAAAAGGATCATTTAATTAGAAATAACAAAAATTACCGCGGATAAAAGGAAGGAACCGAGTGAGGAGCTTAGAAAAACACAAAAGGAAAAGAGAAAAATATAAAGAAATCTGTACAAAACAACAAATAAAAGAAACAAAAGCACCCCAAAGTGTCCCAAGCAAGGATCAAAATTTAGGCCGAAATGACCGAAATTATCGGTTTCAGTCCCCACCAAAACGATAATTTGGACCGAAATTTCGGTCAGTTTTTGTATGGGACCCAAAATTTCAGTCCAAATTTTCAGTTTCGGTCCCCTCCGAAATCAAAATTTTGATACCGAAACCGAAATTTTAACCAAAATTTTGATCCTTGGTCCCAAGTCCTCCCTAGGGCGGTCTAATCAGATCCCACTTTGCCATGATCTCCTCCATTGAAGATAACGAGCACTTGGGAGAAGTCAAGACCCAATTCAGGAGGCCGTCAAACACAAGGCTTATCGTCGCATTGCATTACATGGGTTAAAATGCTGGAAAACCGGTACGTATCGTCCGGTCAAAAAACCGGTACGTACCGGACGATACGTACCGGAACAGTAAAAAACCGGACGATACATTAATGTATCGTCCGGTATTACACATATAAAAGGGCGATACGGTACTTTTAATGTACCGTATCATCCACCTCCGATACCGATACGTATTGTCCGATACGTATCGGTATCGGACGATATTTTGATCCATGCATTGCAAGTCCTGAACTTCATCTCAAATATTCTCTTATTCCATTCTTTCCATATTTCCCAAAATATGGCCAATCCACACGATAGCTATGTTACCCCTAAATGGGCAGTCAAACCATTCTGCGAGAATGGAGGCCGGAGAGGCAGCAAGACATGAAAAATCCGAAGCCATTTATGAGCTTTGCCCATATTTGTTGAGCAAATGGGCAAGATGAGAATCTGATTCCTCTTCTTCCCAAAGAAAACACACAATTTGGTATTTATTTGATAATACCATCCCACTCTTGCATAAGGTTACAGCGATTTCGCAGTCCCTTTCCTCCTCTCCTCTTAGCATTCCTCCTACGGGCAATATTTCGCGATTTTTTGAAAAATTCGTCAAGATCACAGAAGTTCGCAAAGTTTGCAAATAATTCGGCAAAACCGTGAAGTTCACCGATTGACACTGTCCAGGTAAGTACAGTTAACCTCTACTTTCGCTTTTTTTTATAGCAACTGGCCTTCCTCCTTCTTTCTCCAACAACCGATGTGGGACTATCTTCTCCTGCAACAGCGTTATGTAAGTAATGCAACTTCGCCTAGTGTGCCTCCCTCTCTTTTTGTCCTATTCACCTGAAGTCCCTAGAGTCTAATGCAACTTCCCCTGCGCCTCCCTCTCTCTTTTTGTCCTATTCACTTTAAGTCCCTAGAGTCTAGATCAGTTGTGAAACGCATATAAACTTCATGTATCCTAGAGTTTTGATTAATAATCATGTATATATATATATATATATATATATATATATATATTATAATTATATTTTCATAATATTTTTTTTTTCCCGAGTTGTTCCCGAACTTTGCCGGATTTTTCTGAATTTTAAATTTTCCGAATTATTACCGAACCCCGATTTTGTGACTGCACATAAGCGATACCTCCCCATACTTTCCAAAATATAAGGAGAAAAATTAAATTTTGGCAACCTAGTCTAAAACCATTTATCCTTAACAAAAATAGAGGGAGAGAATTTAAATTTTGGCAACAATTAACAGAAAGTACGGAAAAAAAATACAAAAATTAAATATATACTAAAATTGAAAAACATGTAAATGTATATTTAATTAAAAAATTGTACAAAATTTTTAAAAAGGTTTAATAGGTATGCATGGGATTTTAGATAGGTAACCAAGGGATTGTAAAAATACCATTTTACTCTGGTGTTGCTGCCCTCAAGCGTGTGGCGTTGAGGTCATGGGTTCAAATCTCATGCATACCTATCAAAAATAAAATAAAAATATGATTTTTTTTTTCACCTCTTAATATAAAAATATGGCCTTCAAGTCGTTAGATTATAAGCTTATGAAGACCTTTGCACCCACCAATTCTGTCAAAAGCTAAAATTGACAGATGTCAAATAAAGAGATAGAACTGTGAGGACTCGATTGTTTTGGAAGGTAAAGGGCTATTTCATAAGTTTGACAAATTTACGATGTGCAAGGTCACTGAATCCCATACCAAAATGTAGGCTGTAATATAAGCCATATTTACACCTTTTGAATTTTGGGTGGCATTATTCACACCCGTTTCTCCTGTGGAGAACGCACAATTTTCTACCATAAAAAATTGTTGATTTCCTTGAACCAGAAGATGGAGATCGTTTTTCATCCCAATCTTCCACACCACAGATCTTGAGATCATGGCGCACCTAACAGACGGTAACATGTTGATTCTATGGGACATGCATCCCCAAAAGTGACCATGATCATGAGCGTACCATGAGAAAGGTTCTCAAGTATCTTTTGGGGATGTGTGCCACATGTAATTAAGATCTGACCGTCTAATAGGTGTACCGTGATTTCAAGATCTATTGTGTGGAAGGTTGGGACAAAAAACAATATCCATCATCTGAATAATGCCACCCTCCAATTTTATGGTCATCAGCCCAAAGAAGCATATGACAGTCTGCTATTTAGTCTTTTTACAAAAAGCTCATCAGCCCAAAGAAGTTTTTTGAGAACAAAAGATGTAGATCGACATTTCCCAGAAGTTTTTTGAGAACAAAAGATGTAGATCGACCTTTTCACAGAATATTTTTGAGAACAAAAGGTGTAGATCGACATTTCCCAGAGGCTCCTTTCATGACTCTTAAGGCCCTTGATCATCAAAGGCTGTGTAAGTCTATTTGCACAGATTCCGTGTCCTCGGAAAACTATAAAAGTCAAACCTTTTCACATGATTCAATCTTTTCATGTTGAAATAAACTTAAGGACTAGATTGCTTGCTCAATTGACTTCATATTGACTAGTGACTTACCCTAATGCAGCTCTGATCTATTTAGAAACTAAACACGTCCTTTTGAGTCTCTCTTCCTTTAATTCCTCTGCATCTGTCGAGCTAGCCATTGCTTCCTCCTGTAGACAGAAAAACAAGCACCATAAGGATACCGAATTTGTGGCCTGAAAGAGCCATCTGTTAAATTTTTGTGATACCTCGATAGGGTGGTCAACACCATATAGTTCTGATATTTTGTAAGAATTCTTGCGAAAGTTACATACAGTCAGATAAAACTGATATTAAGCTATGCGTTTCAATTAAGGACATTGATCCAAGCAGTCCACTTAACAGCTCATCAAAGAATATGCTTGTCAGAGGATTGGAACCATCTGAGCAGAGTGTTCTAATATTAATCGGGAAAAAAATAAACCCAAAGAAAGAAGCATAAACTGTCCGAATCAGATTGCCTAGATCAGACAGTTCAAATCCCCCAGTTAATGAGATTTTTAAGTTCACGAATGCTCCCAATATATAAGCGACTATTTCAACAACTTGGATTGGGGAAAAGTTGTGCCACGTGGCATAACGCCATGACCCAATCTGTAAGTTGGTGGTCATATTCTATTAGTTTTTCAGATCTTTACAGCATCAACATCAGCAACGACGACAAAATAACAACAGGAAAAACAACTGAGTTCAGTTTGTCGTAGGGACCATATAGTTAGACATGAAATGATTATAGGAGCAAATTTCGGTGGATCATATTCGTTAAATTGGTTGTAAATCTATTTATTTTCATTAATAGTAAATTTAAAAGAGAAGAAACCATCGAGCGTCATCTCGGTCGACCAAGTGGAACGAGTATCCCTGCATGAGGAAATAGGACGCGGCAAAAGGAATAATATTTCCTTGTTAGCAAGCCAAGAGCAATAATTATTTCAGAATCATGCCATCCATTGTTCTATATCTCGGTTTCGATTTACGTCACGGCCAATCTCTTAACAGAGACATTTTAAATAGATTCAGGCATAACGCCAAGCCCCAATCTGTAATTTATGTTTTTTCTTTCTATGCTTTAATAAAATTTTCTTAACCTCCCTCTTAAACAAAAAAAAAGTGATAAGAATAAAGAAATCTTGCATCCCACTTGGGAAGATGAGAACAGAGAAAATGGGTTGGGTCAGATCCGGATCAGCGGTGACTCTGACCCTACCCATTTGGAATCGGGTCTTGTTTCAAATCTTTGATCCATTTCCGGTTCAGGTCCGGGTCTCTCAAGTTTAAGTCGCATTTAGATTCATGTACGGGTCTAACCTATACGTTTGTGTCCTTCTCATACAATAACTAGTGTAGGGATATATATTCTTAGCAAATTAGTTGACTAATCAACTGAATAGCTACAATTTCATACATATAGGCTAGGCCAGTCATCTATGTAGAAGTGGAATGCCACCGATAAAGCCTATATCACCTTACACTTTTCTTGTCCAAAATCCTTTTTTTTTTCTTTTTAGCAGGCTGGAATTGAACGTTTTTTTATGAACGGTAAGCAAGAATATATAATTGAATGGAGGAAAATTACAGATCTGAACCGCAGCAAAATGCTAAAACACAAAGGATAAATTTTTTTTAAAAAAAACACCAAGAAAAACCAAAGCCAAAAAAGGAAAGAGAAAGGAAAACCCAAAGACAAAAAAAAAGCATCCTAAAAAAGGATCACCCACCAAAATAGGAGAAAAAACATCGCAAGAGGCGACCATAAGCACGTCTCAATCCAACTTAGATGGTCAGGTTCTCTCTGTCATCAGATATCCCATCTATATCCGACCTTACTCAATTTAGCACCTAATCTTTATCCAAAGACCATAAGCACAACTCAATCCAACAACACGGCCCACAAGACCGCCAATAAGGTTGCCCTTCACAAAGGCTTTCTTCATACCAATAAACTGCAAAAGTCCCAAAGCGCTAACATATTGCCACACGAATAAGGGAAAACCCAAGAAACACCAAACATTTTAAAAAACTATCTGCTAAATATCCTTCACCACATAACACAGTGCAGGAAAAAATGTTGGTCAACTACGCAGGATTCACCAATCCTGAGAAGGCTGGATCAGCTTCTCTATAAAAAAGTTTTGGGGATTTGTTTCTGAACATATTGGTAGACAACCTTGCGAGACCGGTTTTGGACCAAACATCTTTATTGCTGAAGTGTGACAACATTTAGGCGAGGGCCAGAACCTTTCCGATTTGAAAATAGGTGGTTGAAAAAATAATAGTTTCCAGAAAGTGGTTCATACGAAGTAGGATTCTCGGAAAATTAGGGGCATCACTGAATTCAGATTAACCTTCAAGTTGAGAAAGTTGAAAGAGGAAAGTAAAAAGTGGAATGTTGAGGTTCTTGGCTTAGTGGAAAGGGTCAAAGACGAGATTCTTAGTAAAATTGAGATGTTGGATAAAATTGGAGAAAGGTCACTTGTGGGAGCTGAACTACAAGAGAGAGGCCGGCTGAAGGATGAATACAATAAGAAATAACTCGAAGAGGAAATCTCCTGGAGACAAAAGGTGCATATAAGATGGATGAATGAGGGTGACGAGCACTAAATTTTTCACGGGGTTGCCAACTCGAGAAGGAAGGCAAACATCATACAACATTTGATGGTTGATGGGAGAAAAGTTGAAGAGAGCGGAAATTGTACTCAAAATCGTCGAGCTCTCCAAGAACCTTTACCTGAACGAAGGTTTGGGTCAAACCAAATCTGGATGGCCTTCAATTCGAGGGGCTCTCAGAGGAGGATACAAGTATCATAGAAGATGAAGAATTCCAAGAGAAGAAAATCAAAAGGGCTATTTTTAAAGCTGTTGTGGACAAAGCTCCGAGCACGAACGGTCCTTTTCAGATCTTCAGAAAGGAAAGATATTGAATGTGTAAAAAAGAATTTTATTTTTTTTATCGGTAAAGAACTCAATTCCATTGCAAATCAAACACTAGCGAGGAGCTGGGAAAGGGTACAAGTGGAAAAAGGAAAAACAACGAGAACAAAAGCAAAGGAAAGAAAATAGGCCGGCCACCAGGGGCGAAACAGGACCCCACCCCACGGGCCCCAGAAGAACTAGAGGAATCCGCCTTCAGAGCCCCTGTTCCCTCCCAATTCGCACGGAACCCACAAAAACATGAGGTCCCTTATACTCTTCAGAATAGATTCAAACGGACGAAGCTTTCGATTGAACACCTTGTTGTTCCTTTCCAGCCATAAACCCCATAGAACTGCAAAAGCGGCCATTCTACAAAACGCTCCAAGGGCGCTGAAAAACATGTGACCGTGCCAAAAGACCAACAACTGGGGAACCGATTCTGAGAACCGAACTCATCTCAAAAGACTTCAAAAAAGTGTTCCAAATATCGGAAGCCACCCGACAGAAGATAAACAGATGAGAGATAGATTCTTCGACGCTAAGGCACATAGGACAGCGATTAGGGATATCTTTGCCTCTGACCAGAAGCTGGTCTATCGTCAAAATGCACCTAAAACCCTCGTCCAACAGAAGAACTTCACCTTCGGCGGGGTGGGGGCTTTCCAAATGAAGTTCCACTCAACCACGATCATCGGGTAACAAGAGAGAATCTTGTAGAAAGATTTAACTGAGAAAAAACCGTTCTTAGATGTCAACCAAATGCGGGCATCCCTTTGTTGTTAGTTCCGCTTTGCGCCATGAAGAAGGAGGAAGAGGCGTTGGAACTGCTCCATCTCTTCATCGGAGAAAGACAACCTAGTGACTATGTTCCAAACGGGAGTGTCTCCAATGACAGTGTACATTTTAGTGAGCGAGGCTTGGGGGTTGACCGCAACATTAAAGATGCTTGGAAATAATGAACTTAGAGGGTAGACTTCGATCCACGAATCCTCCCAAAACTGAATAAGAGAACCGTCCCCCCAACTAAAAGAGATCCACCGAGAGAAGTCCATCGAAACTCTGCATATTCCCTTCCACCACGTAGAGACCCTCCTAGAAATCGAAATGTTGATGCCCCAGAGGCCTTGCGTCCGACCATACTTCTCAGCCAGAACAATTGACCAAAGGCTGGCCCTTTAGGAATCACAACCCGCCCGCCATAACCACTTTCCAAGGAGAGCCGTGTTAACCAATCTTAGGTCCCGAATATCCAGACCCCCAAAGCGCTTAGGAAGGAGGCAAGTCTCCCACCGAATCAAGTGGAATTTCTTCTCAAGATCGGAGCCCTCCCACAAGAAGTCTCTTTGAATTTTTTCCAACTTCCGGATGACCTCCATGGAGCATCTAAACATGGACATAAAGAAGATAGGAAGGCTCGAGAGGAGAGATTTAACCAAGCACAGGCGACCCACACTACTTAATAGTTTACCTTTCCAAGAGGAGAGTCTCCCTTCAAATCTTCGGACGACTGGGTCCCAGGCGCGGGCATTAGGCTTACCAATCCCGAGAGGCAACCCCAAATAAGTGATAGGAAGAGCATCGATCTCACAACGCACCTCCTGCGCCAGTAACTGAGCCAAATGATTGTCAATGCCTATACCAGTGACCATAGATTTGGCTCGGTTAACACGTTGTCCCGACACCGCTTCATATATCGTGAGCACGTCAGCCAAAGCTCGGATCTCGTCAAGCTGAGCCTTACAGAACAAGATCGTGTCATCAGCGTATTGGAGGTGAGAAACCACCCGACCAAAATGACCAACCGAGATGCCCGAAACCCGTCCGATAAAACGAGCGCGCTCTAGAAGGCCACCCAACGCTTCACCCACGATGTTAAACAAAAAAGGGGACAATGGATCACCTTGTCGGAGGCCTCTGAAACTCTTGAAATAACCTGACGGGAACCCATTAACCAAAACCGAGAACCACGCCAAAGAGTAACACGCTTTCATCAATCTTCTCCACCTTACTCCGAAGCCAAATCTGTCAAGCATATAGTCAAGGAAATCCGAGTTTACTCAGTCGTAGGCCTTCTCCATGTCAACCTTTCAAACTGCGGCCGGAAGCCGATCAAAGTGAGCGGAGTGGATAACCTCCTGTGCCACCGCCACCATGTTAATCAACTGTTTGTTGGGAACAAACGCCCCTTGATTGGGCGAGATGATCTTCTTGAAGACGGGTTTTAGACGATTAGTGAGGACTTTGGACAAGATTTAAACAAGCAATTGATCAAACTGATAGGCCTGAAGTGTACAAAAGAATTCTACGAAAACAGCTCGAGTGGGAAGGTACTTAACTCTACTTTTATTACCCTCGTACTAAAGGAGAAGAAATTAGAGATTTTACGCCTATTAGCCTGGGTGGGGGGGGGGGCCTTTTCGACTTTTCTTTTCAATATTCTGGAGAGTCTCTAAGTAGGCTTTGCAAAGGGTTGCAAATTTGAGATACTTCAAGGTGTTCAAAGTTGCTAGAGAGGGTCCAGAGTTCATGCATCTCCATTATATGGATGATGCAATGATTATATCGTCGAGAGACTAGGGAAGAGGTGTGGAATGTTAAGGCCACCTTGCGGTGTTACAAAGCATGTTTACGGGAAAAGGTAAATATGAATAAGACGGTGATGGTGGGGTCTAGACAGAAGATCATGAGATTGACAGTTTGGCTACATAAATTGGATGCAAATGGAACAAGTTACCATCTTTATACTTGGGGCCCTCCTCTGTGCCCTGGCCTCCTTAATAGAAATCTATGGGAACTAATGGTGGAAATATTTGATAGATAGATAGCCACATGGAAGAGCAATCTGCTATCAATCAGACGATGACTTATGCTTGTTAAGGCTAAAATTGCAAAGTTGTCGGTCTTCTTCACGTCCATGTTCAAATGTCATAGGGAGGTGATAAGAAGGTTGGAACAAATTGAGGCAATTTCGTGTGGGAATGAACAGGGGATAGTAAATTGGAGGGAGCGCTAACAACCATAGTCACCAAGTCGGAGATAATTTGGCAAGGTCAAAATTCGCCAAGTTCAAGGAAAAATTTGGAGAAAAATAAAAAATAAGATTAAAAAGTAAAAAAAAAAATTAAGAAATATTAAAAATGTGATTTATTGAAAAAATCTTGAATTACTCATGGTTCGCAAATTATTCGCGAAATTTAAAAAAATGTATATGCTTTTTCATATATTCGTGAATAAATCATGATTAATTCATAGAACCTCAAATTCGTGAATTATTCACCTTTTTTTCAAATATTTGGAGAATTGGGTGACTATGCTAACAACTAACCATATAAAGGTGAGATTGGAATTCGGAACCTTAGGGATATGAACTGTGGGCGCTCTTGGTAAATGATTATGGAGGGTGGGTGAGGATTGAAATGCTTTTTGGGTGTGAGCCGTAAGGGAGAAATATGGAGATAATGAAAATAGTTGAGAATGAAGTTTGCTATAAATGATCGATCAAATTTTATTTTTTGTTGATCAAAAAAAATAGTTGGCTAGAAATGGGCAGGGGGCTGGTGGAGAGGAATCTCCTCCGTTAGAGATCAGTTTCAGCAGTGCATGGCAATCGATTGGAAATTAATGAAAGGATTTTCAGTTGAGGGAAGCGGTAGATTTCGATGATTAAAAAAGCTATCGCTGAATCTGTTGTGGATTAGGTGGGAGCCAAATATAAGGCCCAACTAGCTAGGGATGCTACCATCAGGAAGCAATGGGAACATATGTTGGTCAACGTGTGTCTTAGATAATCATTTTCCTGTCTGGCATGGATGGAGGTCTGGCAGGTCTCTGCTTTCGAGCTAGCCCAGTGCTGCCCTTCTCGTTTGGTTTATGATGGTCTATTGTTTTTTATTTTCTCTTGCTTCTCTCTAGATTAAGGTTTCTGTCATTATTTTAATATATTTCCTCTACTATCAATACAAAAAAGTGGTTAAAGGCTCCCTTTCTTGGAGGCAAATGATGCACATAATGCGCATCCTTTTTACTCTACAGATGAGCTAATCAATAGTAAGAATTCGACCACCAGGCAAGACTCCAACCAAAAATGTGCACTTTGGGGGAGTACAAGCCCACCACGCAGAAACCCAATTATGAAGACCAATGGTTGTCTCACCAAAAAGCCATAAAAGTACCAAACAGTCCCTTTGATTCTAAGTTGCAGATCAGAAATCTCCACCTCTATGATTTGGACGGCACCGACCAATAAGATAAAGAATCTCAACCAAGAAAATCATGTCCCCGTCTCTAAGATTCTTGTGAATACGAATTTCACAAACAAAACTACAACCGGAAATACTCTCCACATCTGAAATGTCAAGTCTTTGGCACGAAGCAATGCAATATATCTCCCTAAACCCTAAATCTATTGCAAAGAGCCACATCTCCCACCCAAATATCTTCCCAAAAGAAAATCGAATTGCCAAATCCTCATTCGAAACATAAGCATTTGTTAGATTCCTTCTTCACCGAACATACCCCTTTCCACCAACCCACACTCTTATGCTATCTAGAGTGGATACCCCACCCATTATTAGTGTTACCATACTTGCTTGAAAGAACTTAAATTGTCCCTCTCAAACTCTCCGTCCAGAGCCATTTACCAAGGAGGGACTTGTCCATGTCCCTTAGCCAACATGTGCCAAGCCCACCCTCATCCTTAGGGATTCCACTTAGTTAGGGAAATAGCACATTTCTTAATTTATGAGGTGAAACTGTTTCCCTCCCTCTCTACCTAGACGTGTCCTCACATTCTCACAAACTGTCAAAATTGCTCAAACATACCAAATTCCTCCCAGCAACCCCATAAAAATAATTGTTGTCATCAGCATATTGCAAGTGAGATATAGTTGTTACAATTAATACCCTAATATGATGAAAAACTAACTAAAGAGAAGCATAATACCCTTACTGGGGTTTATGAGAGAGAACGATAGATGGAGGAGAAGAGGGAGTGCAAGAGAGTATGGAAACTAAAAGGACTACATTGTGACTTTCATCAAGTTCACTTTCCTCGATTTCACATCCAAAAAATTGATTTGCTTATAATGCCGAATATTAATCTTCTAGCTATAAACAGCATCTCAAGCTAGCTTTTAAGGTCAATGACTTCATCTTCCACATATATCCCCTATTTAATTAGTGACGAGGATGCTTTTCCAATCTGAAAGCTCGTCACGATGAGACACATGGCAGTGAGAGAGTGTCATGTTTCCACTTCCAGTTAAATTGTAGAACGAGTGCATCGAAGGAAAGGAAGTTGGCCGAAAAGTATTCAAATTCTTGTTTACAAAAGGAACAAATACAGAATTTTAAAAAAATGAATTGAGCATCGGAATGTCATGACTTGCTAGCCCATCTATGAATACATTTTATTCAGTAAAACAAATATGGAGGTCCTCCAAGGCTCTGCGAGAAGGGCAATTAAAACAAAAATATATGATTGTACAAAACATCTAACTATTTAGTTCTTCACACTTACTTTTCATCTCAAGTAACCGAGATTTTTGAGGTGCGAAGATATCTTTTTTCCTTGACAAATAAAAGGCAAAATGTCTAATATAGAGTTTCCTTCTATATTGCACAAGAACTTATTACCCTTTGATCATTTGGCTTTCCTTTCTTCCCAACCTCAATTAGAGATAATCTATTTGTAGTCGAAACACCAAACCTAATTGGGAAAATCCAGAGTATTAAGGGTTGTTCCAATTGTCATTCACTTCAAATGAACACATTGACGAATGTGTTCAATTAAGACTTATAACGCGTTAATGCCTATGTTAAAATCCCCAGGGAAGATCGCTGGACGGTTTGATGGGACCATGGTTTTAAATATTAGCCATATCCGATACATATTGGCCGATATGTATCGGGTTAGGCCCCATCCGATACGATATACACCCCGATTTTGTGGAGGGGGGAAAATTGGATCAACAAGGTCAAATATCGGGCATATCGTGGGTCCATATTGGCTCATATCGGATATGAATCGGATGTGTATTGGATAGATATCGGATATGAATCGGATGTAATACCGAAAACGCCCTTTGGGCAAATCTTATTATTGTTTTTTTATATTTAATATTTTAAAAATAAGAAGAAATTACTTTAATATCGGCTGGTTTGGCCGATACGTATCCTATATATCTGATATGTATCAATTCTTTCTTTGATATGAAATGGCAATAGCAAGTCACACAGAACAACTAATTATATAGAATAAACTATATTATATATTAAATGTCAAAATGCAGTATTATATCATAATAAAATATCAACATACCCTTCTCCATACTCGTATCATACTCCAACCCCAAAGCAAATTTTTAGTGGGGGTTTTTCAACAGTGGGGTGAGAAAGCAGTCTGATGGAATGTGAATAGCGGTACCCAAGTTAAAAATGTACTCCTCACAAAAATTGTAACGGCTACTAATGTTCCCTCCTTTCGCCAAACATTTGAAATCAAATAAGAGAACCCTCTCTCTCACAGAACAATGCCTAACCATGAGACGAATCAAGCAAATTCAATCCCATCTCGTCGTCACTGGATCCCTTTCCGACTGGAAAGATTGTTGCCTTTTGCGCGAACTCCGATGGAAGCCATCTCAACTATGCAGACCTCCTCTTCCGCATTCTCCCACACCCTAGCACCTTCATATGGAACACCATGATTATAGCTTTTGCAGAGAAGAAACAACCCATTAGAACTCTATCAATCTACAAAAAAATGTTAGAAAGTGGCCACTTGCCCAACAATTACACCTTCTCTTTCCTTCTCAAAGCTTGTCTCGATCTCTCCGCCATATTGGATGGCCGAAAATTCCATGCCCAGATCGTTAAACTCGGTTGGGAATCATACGACTTCGTTTTGAACGATCTCATACACTTATATGCACATTGTAAGAGCATTTGTTATGCTCGTAAATTGTTCGACGAGAGTTCTAATAAAGATGTGATTTCGTGGACAGCAATGGTTAATGGGTATGTGAAATGTGGGCAAGTAGAAACCGCACGGAAACTGTTTGACGAAATGCCCGAGAGAAATGCGGTTTCTTGGAGTACTATGATTAACACTTATGCACAACTTGGTATGTTCAAAGAAGCTATTGAGTTATTTAATGATATGCAACTTGTCGGGTTGCACCCGAATCATGCCGGTATCGTTGGTGCCCTTTGTGCATGTGCTTCTCTTGGGACCTTGGATCAAGGGAGGTGGATTCATGTTTACATGGATAAAAATGGGATACAATTGGATAGAGTTTTAGGAACTGCGCTTATTGACATGTATGTAAAGTGTGGGTGCATAGAAACTGCTCGTCAAGTGTTTGATAAAATGCCTGATAGAGATGTTTTTGCTTGGACATTCATGATTTCAGGTTTATCAAATCACGGGCATAGTGGAACTGCAGTTGATTTTTTTTCCATGATGCAAAATGAAGGAATTAAGCCCAACGAGGTCACGTTCATATGTGTCCTCGATGCACATGTGAATAGATGCAGTGGAAGAAGGAGAAGGTTCTTTGGGGTTTATGGTGTCAAGCCCGGGATCGAGCATTACGGGTGTTTGGTGGATCTATTGGGCCGAGCAGGTTTCCTCGAAGAAGCAAAGAGCATAGTTAGGAAAATGCCCATGGAGCCCGACTCTTATGTTCTAGGAGCATTACTCAATGCTTGTAGAATGCATGGTGAGGTCGGATTGGGTGAAGAAATGGTAAAGAGCTTTGTGGAATTGAGGTTGGATCATGGCGGAGTTCATGTGCTACTTTCTAACATGTATGCGTCCGCTAATAGGTGGGAAGATGTGGCAAAGGTGAGAAAGGAAATGGAAGAGAAGAAAGTGACTAAGGTGCCTGGGTGTAGCTTAATTGAAGTGGATGGTGTGGTTACTGAATTTGTTGCTGGAGATAGGTCTCATTCTCTTATGGAGGAGATTGTGTTGTTATTGCATAAAATGGACAAGCAAATGAAGTTTTTTGATTTTGATGATGATAATGACATTGAATTTATTTAGCTCTACAAATTACACAGAGAATAAAAGACAAGTTAAAGAGATTTTTTTTAATGTTTTTAGTTTCTGTGTACTTGACATGCTAAAACACGTTTTTAGTAGTTTGAAAAATATTTAATTTGGGTGGAATGAATTGACATGCTAAAACACGTTTCGGTGGCTAGCCCTAAAGTAACCCGTATTTTACGTGTGTTGCTTCTTTTCGTGATAAGAAATAAACCCCATTATTTTGGTAAATAAAATAAGAGCATGAGACGTTTTGGTAAATTGCCCATGTTAGAAATCTTTGTCACAGGTATCTAATACAAATTCAAAACGTATTTTAGCATGTCAAGTACACAAACACTAAAAACGTTAAAAAAAATCTCTTGAACTTGTCGTTTATTCTCTATGTAATTTGTAGAGCTAAATAAATTCAATGTCTTTATCATCATCAAAACCAAAAAACTTCAATTGCTTGTCCGTTTCATGCAATAGCAACACAATCTCCTCCAAAAGAGAATGAGACCTATCTCCAACAACAAATTCAGTAACCACACCATCCACTTCAATTAAGCTACACCCAGGCACCTTAGTCACTTTCTTCTCTTACATTTCCTTTCTCACCTTTGCCACATCTTCCCACCTGTTAGCGAACGCATACATGTTAGAAAGTAGCACATGAACTCCGCCATGATCCAGCCTCAGTTTCACAAAGCTCTTTACCATTTCTTCACCCAATACGAAAAGAAGCAGCACACGTAAAATACGGATTACTTTAGGGCTAGCCACCGAAACGTGTTTTAGCATGTCAATTCATTCCACCCAAATTAAATATTTTTCAAACTACTAAAAACGTGTTTTAGCATGTCAAGTACACAGAAACTAAAAACATTAAAAAAAATCTCTTTAACTTGTCTTTTATTCTCTGTGTAATTTGTAGAGCTAAATAAATTCAATGTCATTATCATCATCAAAATCAAAAAACTTCATTTGCTTGTCCATTTTATGCAATAACAACACAATCTCCTCCATAAGAGAATGAGACCTATCTCCAGCAACAAATTCAGTAACCACACCATCCACTTCAATTAAGCTACACCCAGGCACCTTAGTCACTTTCTTCTCTTCCATTTCCTTTCTCACCTTTGCCACATCTTCCCACCTATTAGCGGACGCATACATGTTAGAAAGTAGCACATGAACTCCGCCATGATCCAACCTCAATTCCACAAAGCTCTTTACCATTTCTTCACCCAATCCGACCTCACCATGCATTCTACAAGCATTGAGTAATGCTCCTAGAACATAAGAGTCGGGCTCCATGGGCATTTTCCTAACTATGCTCTTTGCTTCTTCGAGGAAACCTGCTCGGCCCAATAGATCCACCAAACACCCGTAATGCTCGATCCCGGGCTTGACACCATAAACCCCACTCATGCTTTCGAAGAACCTTCTCCCTTCTTCCACCAGACCCATTCGGCTACAAGCACTGAGGACACATATGAACGTGACCTCGTTGGGCTTAATTCCTTCATTTTGCATCATGGAAAAATAATCAACTGCAGTTCCACTATACCCGTGATTTGATAAACCTGAAATCATGGATGTCCAAGCAAAAACATCTCTATCAGGCATTTTATCAAACACTTGACGAGCAGTTTCTATGCACCCACACTTTGCATACATGTCAATAAGCGCAGTTCCTAAAACTCTATCCAATTGTATCCCATTTTTATCCATGTAAACATGAATCCACCTCCCTTGATCCAAGGTCCCAAGAGAAGCACATGCACAAAGGGCACCAACAATACCGGCATGATTCGGGTGCAACCCAGCAAGTTGCATATCATTAAATAACTCAATAGCCTCTTTGAACATACCAAATTGTGCATAAGCGTTAATCATAGTACTCCAAGAAACCGCATTTCTCTCAGGCATTCCATCAAACAGTTTCCGTGCGGTTTCTACTTGCCCACATTTCACATACCCATTAACCATTGCGGTCCACGAAATCACATCTTTATTAGAACTCTCGTCGAACAATTTACGAGCAGAACAAATGCTCTTACAATGTGCATATAAGTGTATGAGACCGTTCAAAATAAAGTCGTAAGATTCCCAACCGAGTTTAACGATCTGGGCATGGAATTTTTGGCCAACCGATATGGCGGAGAGATCGAGACAAGCTTTGAGAAGGAAAGAGAAGGTGTAATTGTTGGGCAAGTGGCCACTTTCTAACATTTTTTTGTAGAGTGATAGAGCTCTAATGGGTTGTTTCTTCTCTGCAAAAGCTCTAATCATGGTGTTCCATATGAAGGTGCTAGGGTGTGGGAGACTGCGGAAGAGGAGGTCTGCATAGTCCAGATGGCCCCCATCGGAGATCGCGCAAAAGGCAACAATCTTTCCAGTCGGAAACGGATCGGAAAGGGATCCAGTGACGACAAGATGGGATTGAATTTGCTTGATTCGTCTCATGGTTAGGCATTGTTCTGTGAGAGAGTGGGTTCTCTTATTTGATTTCAAACGTTTGGCGAAAAGAGGGAACATTAGTAGCCGTTACAATTTTTGTGAGGAGTACTAACTTGGGTTCCGCTATTCACATTCCATTTCTCACCACTAAAAATTGGAGGTCCGGCCTCCCATTTATTGAGCCGGGTGTCGAAGATCCACACTTGTGAAGATGGATTCCCATGGTTAGAACCCCCTAAACGAAGATCTTGTGGCCTAGCACGACGCTGGCTGATCCGTCATATGATTTCGAAGGAATCGGAGGGAGTGGAGAGAGGGTTTTGGAGTTTGAATCCAGTGCGAACCATTTGAATGAGTTTGGAGGTGTGAAAACGTTGATATAGATGAGTTGGTAGTGTGCAGTTGAGGTTTGATCGGACGGTGAAGAAGAGAGGTGAGCGGAGGAAGGACTGCCATGATTTGGATACGAGGGAGAGTCAGGGCCGGCCCTGACATTTCGGACGCCGAAGGTAAGTTTCTAAAATGGGCCCTCTTTCATATTAATATGAAAAAATAAAAATTATTACAAATATTTTTTTTATATATAAATAAAATAATACTCATTACATTTAGATTATAAATATTCTCATATTTTCTTCTATTGATTATAATTTAAAAATGTAACTAACAAATTAGAGAAAGTACATATTAAAAAAAAATGCAACAAAAAAAGAGAAAAGTTAAAAATAGTAGAACGTATATGAAGGATCAAGTAACCCAACCAATAATATTTTAATTTTTTTTTATTACTTTAACTCTCATTGAATCTTTCACTGCTAATTTTTAGTATTTTAATCGTCTCAAAAGTTTCAAAAACATGTTCAATGGATAAGTCTCATCGAGTAAATCAAAATTGACAGGTCATTTGTTAAAAATAGAACTGTAACAACCCTGAAATTATTATTTTAAGTTAAGGTAATTAATAAGAAAATTTTGTATATATATATAGAGAGAGAGAGAGAGTACCTTTAAATCCACCAACTGAATCTTTGAGTTCGCCCACGCTGAAATACATTTACTGCATTGAATCGAACGATGGAGATTGTTTATTGTCCCAATCATTCACCCGATGAATCTTGAGATCATAGGTGTACCATCAGACAATCAATTTTTTATTTCATGTGGTACACACCCAAAAAAATGACCTTAAAATCAATTTTGCATGTGCACGTGATATTAAGATCACTTTTCTAAGATGTGTACCACATGGAATAAAACACTGACCATCTGATAGTGCGCCTATGATCTCAAGATCTATCGTGTGAAATATTGAGAGGATAAATGATTTTCATCATCTGATTCAACGGAATCAATGCATTTCAACATGGGTGAACTCAAAGATTTGGTGGGTGGATTTAAAGGTACTTATATATATTTAAGGGTACCCCTAAATGTACCCACATCCCATACCCCTTGAAAACTATTGAATCATTCGAATCATATGACGGAAATCCTTTTTCACCCACATCTTTCACTCAATAGATCTTAAGATCATGGTACACTTATCAAACAATCAGTTTGTGATTCAACGTGTCATAGATCCCAAAAATTGTCATAAAATTACATTTGAGCGTGACGTGTGCCATATGATTCAAAGAAATTTTTTGGGGGATTTGTGACAGATGAAATTGATCGTCTGATAGGTGGGTCGTGATCTGTAAATCTATTTTGTAAAAGATAGGTATGAAAATTAATCTCCATCATCTCATTTGAAGGAATCAATGATTTTCAAGGGATCGAGGACATGGGCGCTTTCGGAGAACGCGTTAGCGCGTTTAGAAGTACCCTATATATAAAGGATTTGGTCAAACAAATTTGGTCCGATCAAAATTGGGCTATAGAATTTACTGGGTCAATAAATATGACTGGCTTGGCCCAGTGACCCCGCCAATGATTTAGACCGACCCGACCAAGACCCTATCTATGACTCATTAAAAAATATATATAAATATGGGGATAAGAAGGGTCGAACCTACAACCTATTGACGAAAAAATATAACAGCACTGATCACTTAACCAACTAAACAATTAGATTAATTCAACATTTTTATACAAAAAATTATATTAAGCAACTATATAGTTAAAGACTTTCAAATATGGGGCCCCTAAAAATTTGGGGGCCCAAGACGGCCGGCCTTGGGGAGAGTTTTGGGCGGGAATGTGGAGCTACTCTCGCTATACACAGAATCGAAATGTCGTTTGGGAGACCGGTAATGAGAGGAGAGAGAAGCTTGATAGGGTCTTCTTTTAGTGAGATATCGCTCATGTGGGGAAAGGGAGAGGAATAACAGACATGGGAAAATAGAAGCTTTACAAATTGCAAACTCTCACTTGTATGCAACTTGTGTAGACCTAGATCAGACGATGGGGATGATTTTGGGATGAGCAGACATCCCAAAGGTACCTTCATTCAAAAGAAACATGCAATGACGTAGACAGTAATCAACATCTAATCGTCTAAGTCTACGTTTTGGGATGTTTGCCAAGTGGAATAAACATATGGTCATGTGATAGGTGGGTATGATTTCAATATTCATTGTGTGGAAAATTGCAACATAAAGTTATCTCCACCCTTTGATTCAAGGCATTTAACAATTCTCGTGTTGCGAAAACCTGGTTGTCGTTAATGAATATTTGATTGCAGAAACCGGTACACTAATAAAAAAAATGCAGAATGCTACCTGAACTGGGAATTCCCATTTACCCGTCTATTTGAAAATTATAAATTTAGGACTTATTTGTTGAGAATAAAGTGCAGCAACCGACCTATATTAATTGAGTCTCACCGCACTTATAGTCAATTGTGGTGCACATTAATAGCCTTCACTTTGTATGCATAAAATTTGTCCTCCATATAAGAGTAGTTGGTTTTGAACATTCCTAGAATTTAATAGTAAGGTTAAAGTTTCTAAGCGCTTTCCATATCTTGGTCTCCTCAAAGGCATCATAAGATTATAAAGGTTAACAATAGCCTTTCTCCCAAGTAGCAAGTGAGTTATTTTAATAGTTGAGTTCCACTAAGGTGCAAGAGATGTGTGAAAGTCAGCTTTCAACAAGAAAAATCAGGTAAATTTTTTTTCATAACTCTGTTAAGCTTATCTTATGATGCTTCATGGTTATGAAGCCCTAATGCGGACAAAATGAAGAAAAAAAACTTAGAAAAATAAGCAAATTTGAGAAAAAAGGAGAATAATAATAATATAATTTCATTTTTTTTATAATTTGAGTTTTTGGGCCTCTTAGAACACTTGACTAATCTCAGGGGCACATGTACACCCCAAATTAATACATACCAAGTTAGCCCATAATATAAATCCCTTGAGTGGCCTCAAGGATAATTCATACTCAAGTCTATAATTTTAAAATATCAAAAATCAAATAAATGGTCCAACATGTATTTTAGTAAGATTCAAAATAATCACAATTAAAATATAAAAATTATATATTTATTTTAATTCTAAAAAAAAATACGTTTTAACTGTATGACTAACATCTCTAGAACCTTTCAACAAGCAATACTCTCAAGCAGTCAAAGATTGAAGTAAACTCAAAGTTGTCTATGGTAAAAGTAGATTTTGTACAAAAAAATGGTTTTCAAACGTCCAACATCCGAGCATGCAAGAGAAGCCTTATTTTGTAGCCCTCGGTGACAAGCCTTCCGAAAGGAAAGAAGTTAATGATTATTAGGTAAGCAGACCAAGTGCCAAGTGGCATGGTTCACAAGTCACTTTCTGGGGACACATGCCATACGAATACATGTGTGTCATGCGATTAGAAGACTATGATTTGAAGATCTATAATGCAAAAGATTGAGAGGAAAAATTATAGAGTAAAGGTTGAGATGAAAAAACTGTCATACAATTTGGAAAAGTTCATAAAATTCGGAAAAATTCAGGGAATTGCCAAATCAAGCAAATATTTTGCGAAAAGCTTGCTAGATCATTTCCTGAGAGAAGTTTTCTTCATGGAATTTTGTTACAGAGAGAGTTAGCTGCTTTGAATTAGATGATGGAAATAGTTTTTCATCTCAATCTTTAACAGAACCAAGTCACCAACTCTTAGGCTGCTTACCTGTCACGGACGTCATCAGATTTCATGAAGAATACCCAGCAATTCTGCCAAAAGCTAACGTTGACAATATGTCAAGTCTCTTGAAAATTCGTGAAAGTCGGCTTTTGATATGATTTCAAAGAAAAGAGCTATTTATAATCTTGAAAATCTTCATGATGCTGTGAGAGTAGTCAATTCTATGACAGTAAGCATTAAAATGCTACAATTTGGTATTTTAACAAGATCGGGACTACGCGCCCCGACGGAGAGATATCTCTGCATTTATTGATATGGGCATGCCACGTAGCATTTAATAATCATTTAACTACGTTTTAACAAAAGTTACCTTTGTTGTAAAAAAAAGTAGATAACTTTTTTTTAAGTACTCTGCACTTGACTATGTGGGTGTCAGAACCCCACTAACCCACCTTTTTTCCACTACCGAGGTGTCTGTGCTTCATTACCTGGGTGCCAGCGCTTTGCTATCGAAGTGACAGCGCTTCGCTATCGGGGTGTCAGCGCTTCTTTCTTAGGGTGTCAACTTCACCTCACTACCCGGGTGCCAGCGCCTCACTATCGATGCATCAATGCTTCTCTCCCGAGGTGACAACGCTTCACTATCGAGGGCCTACATTTTTGAATAAAATAGACCTAACAAAATAAGTTTGACACTTTTTTGGAAAAAAAAGATGAGAGAAAAGAAAGAGATCACTAAAAAGGTCGAGTATGGCCGCTTAAAGGGAATATAACTTTTAAAATATGTTATAAGTATTAACCCTAATTAGTAAGTAGGCCCCATGCCACATGTCGTTCACAGGGATTTGTCTATGCCGGGGCGCATTCTCTCCCCAACCTTTTAACACAAGCTCATCAGAATATTTCCTCTAACCAAATGCTATTTTGGGGCATAAAAGATGGAGATTGACATTCCTCAACACATATTCTGTGGCTTCTGAAAATTGTAAAAGATGGAGATTGACTCTTAACGCCTTTTAGTGATCAGCCCTCTGTAAAATCTCCTTGCTCATATTCTGTGGCCTCTGAAAACTATAAAAGTCAACATCCATTCAACCTTTTCTTAATGCTAGAATTGACATCGATGGAAGGACGAGATTGCTTGTTCTATTCACTTCCTATTGAATGTTGACTTTGCCTTTATACAGCACACATTTGATATATTTACAAACTACAGACTCTTGAATTGCTTTCAAAATGCAGATATGAACGTGAGGGCGGCCTTTTTCACTCTCTGGCCCTCTACACCTCTGCATCGGGTCGAGCTAGCCATTGCTGCCTCCTGTAGATATAGAAAACAAGCACCATAAGACTAAACATTGGGCAGAAAAGAAACATCTGTTACACTTTTCTGATACCAAACTGATGGTGTGGTCAACACCGCCTAGTATGTGATAAAACATTAAGAATGGACCTGACACTTCTCACCATCATTTAAACACCAAAATGGTGTTTAAATGATCTTAAACCATCAATGATATAAGATGTGGGAGAACAGTGCTGTCAAAGTTATAGATGATAGTGAAGTGCAATAGACCCAAAAATGTTGTTTTAGGGAGATTTAAACCATCCGATCTCTGGACTATAATACCAACCGATGTTTTTAGTTTTAATGGCTGATGTTAAAATTCATCAATCGGATGGTTCACATCCACCTATAGGCATGTTTCTTTGGCCTGAGACATATTCCAATGATAGATTGCCATTTGGACAATTTAGAGTGATGACAGATGTGCACCAAATGGCATAATAATATATCACACTTCAATGACATGGGATAAAAAATTTTATTTTAATGGTATAGATCATTTAAATACCATTTTGGTGTTTAAATGCCAGTCGGGAGCCATTATCCCTTTAAGAATTCATGTGAAAGTTATAAACAGTAGAATGCATACCAGATAGAAAAAACAGATATTTAGTTACCAATTTACAGTAGGGACTGATTCAGATGACCGCAGTTAAATGGACAGGGCAATGACCAATTGACCACTCACTTCTACGTCTCACAACACACATCGTTGATCAATCCAAGTAGTCCAGTTAAGTTAATTGTTAGCAAGTCACAGGAAAAAAAAAAAATATGCCTATCAGACGATTGGAACCATCAAATTGATGTACTTTAATATTGACCGGAAAAAAAATCAAAATCAAAATCAAATTCCAAGTTAGATTGCCTATGGAGGACTCAAATTCCCTAATAAACGAGATTATTAGGCCAAAAATGCTCCCAATATTAGCTACTATAATGATTTGGATTGAGCAACATTTGTGCCACATGGGTGGCATGACCCAAACTGTGAGTTGGCGTTCATATTCCATTGATCCTTTAATTATTCCAGCATCAATACCCGCAACGATGACCACGACGAAAAATCAAGAACAAAAAAAATCAACTTGCAAGGACAAAATATTTAGACAAGACATGTTGGTTATAGGAACAAATTCTGGTGGATCATATTCGTTAAGCTTGTTGAAAACATATATTTATAAACTATTTCAAAAGAAAAAAAACTTAGCATCATCCTAGTCAGCTAAGTACAACGAACATATACGCTGATAAAGGGAACAACCATTCATTGTTAGCAAGCCAAAACATTAATCTCGAAACTGAGACGTTTCATATCAATTCGAGCAAGACGAGAGCGTATCAGGCATGATGCCTGTGATTCTTACCCCATATGGATTTGTCTCGCCTGAAAATATACCCTTCCGATGGAAATTTTCACCCAATACATCTCTTGAATTGATTTTCTAAACCATTTTGTACTACCATAATCTCCTTTCCGGTTGTTGGGTCTCACAATCTATTTGGTTTTGTTGTTGTGTGTTGTGAAGCAGTTGTTTTTTTTCCTTTGGTCCTCTGTGTAGCGCTTTGGTTTGGTTCAGCTCTTTTGGTCCCTTTGCCTTGGTAGGGGGTACCTCTGTTTTGTGTTACCAATGGAAAGGGACCTTATCTTGTGTCTTATTTTAAAACTGTTTTGAAAGGTCAAGGACGGAGATTATAACCATTTTTTAATCAAAAGAAGGGAAAAAATGAACCTTCTGTGGCATTTCCCAGCCCCAAACTTACACATGTTGCTCTGAACTTAGCTTATTTCCTACACATAACATCTTTCCAGGCACGGCTTGCAGCTTCGTAAAGCTAACTAGACGTCCTGATCAGTAGCCTATAATTATTCTCCAATACAATCGCAAGCAACCCAATCTAGATGCACTCTAGGAAACGGTACACTTAATAATTCTGTGGCGCCTAAGTGATAAGTGAGCTGCACCTAGGCGGGATTGTTGACAACATAGCTCATACTCATCTGAGGATAATAAGATCATCACTCTCGTGTGGGAGATAACGTTCCTCCAACACTTTCCAGCCTAGTACACAAATTATCCAGCATTCACAATTAGAGCTGTCAATCAGCCTGGTTGGCCCACAACCCAGCCCGGAATTGGTCTGGAAAATCTGGATTTTTTAAGTCTCTAAACCTGGCCCAGTTATATATATATATATATATATACATGCGTGATGCACGAGCTACTGCTCTCTGCAATTTTTTCTATAATGCTCTTTCCTTTCTTTTTATGCATTTGTTCGTTTAAGAGTTACCTTCTTACTCAATGCATTTAATGTTACCCTCTTAATCATAATTCCTACATGTGAATACGTGATTAACCATCATTCTTATTTGTAATTTTATATTTATATAAATATGTAAACCTCCAATAAATCTTATCCTAATTAATATTTCTAAAAATACCCTATATACCTAATAAATATGTAAACCACTAATAAATTTAATATATATATATATATATATATATATATATATATACGAAATGATTATTGGTTAAAGACTTGAGTTTATGAATACAATAAATATATATATAAATATTTTTTCAAAACAAAAATGGTCTGCTACCCAGCCCGGCCCGGCTTAGGGCCAGGCTAGGGCTGAGTAAGCATGGCCCGGTCGTGACAAAGCTCATTCACAGCCGTATTCCAAATCAAGTTTTGAGGGTACTTGTGGAGGATTGTGTTAAGAGATAGTGTTAGAGATTGTGGCATGTAGATAGTTATAGTGGGTGTGTGGGAGGTAACTTGAAGTTACTCGATATTTCTCATTGTTTCATGTATCTAGATGTTCTGGTTTCTAGTCTTTGCTTAGATAATATAATATATAAATGCATTGAGGTGTGTGCTAATCCAATACGCATAACCCTAATTTTCTCTATCTCTCTTCTTCCTCTTCACCAAACCATAATCTCCACATTAATTTTATCTTGGTATCAGAGCATTGATTCTCGGAAACGAAACCTAAGATTTTTTTTCTTACTGTTGACGTCATCACCAAGGGGCTGGCGTCATGCTGACATCAGCATAGGTCAATATTTGACCTCGATTTGGCCAGAAAGGTTTGGATTGGATCAGTTTTTCGATCCGATCTTTCCCTTCTGTGACGTTAGGTTGAGTTCGTCTTCATGGAGATTTGAGAACCTCCATTATCGTCTTCTTCGTGGAGCTCCGGCTTCAGATCTGGTTTCAGACTTGTCGGCTTGTGCATGAAGAGTAGCGCTAAAGCAGGGAGGAGGGGAATTCTTTGCGGATTCTCTTACGCGTTGGCAAGCTCTTGCCAGCAGTATGCCTTCCCCCTATTCTGAATCAGTACTCATTTCATTGTTCTGAAACTCTCTTCAAATAGAGTTTCGCCACGAGCTTTGTGGCCTCACCTCATTGGATGAGATTGTCCATAAATGAGTTTTCAGCAGGTCCTCATCGAGTGTGAACAGGCTGGAATTCCCGGTAGAGCATAGCCTTGCCAAGGCTGAGGTTGAGGGTTCAAGTCCCTCCTTCCGCTCCTGGCTTCGTCATTCAGTGGTAACGAGTGGAGTAGGCGCCAGCTCTCGCGAGTGCATTTATGAACAGTGGTGTGGTAGTGATGACTCCTTTCTACAACTCCACTCGTTGACACACGTTCCGTCAAAGTGGACTCCATGTGTCTGCTATAAGCAAAGCTTGTCAAACACGTGGAATCCACGGAACTGAAAGAAATCACATTAGGGAGTGTTCTCCATGGCCTTTTTATTCGGGTCTACTTGATTTACATGGATATGAAGGATCCGAAATCCCTAATTGCATCGTCTGCTGAATCTGGGAATCTCGTGAGGTTTACACATGGAGCTGTCGATCCCTATGGACGTTGCTGAGATCATGAGGAGCAGGTGTACCTGCAAATTGTTGAAGTTTAGTCCCACATCGGGTAAATTATAGCCTTGTCTCTCCTCTTATAATAACCTGGGCCCATCCACACATTGCCAATTGGTTTTGAGATGGATGCACAGATTTATCACGGTTTCAGAGCAGGCCCTTCTCCACTCCACGTCACCCAGTTCAATTGTCCACGTGATTTGGTTCAGTCCCGCCAACAAGTGCGGGGGATTGTTGAAGTTTAGTCCCACATCTGGTAAATTACAACCTTGTCTCTCCCCTAATAATATACTGGGCCCCTCCACTCATAGCCAATTGGTTTCGAGTTGGATGTACAGATTTATCACAAATAGCTTACGTGGTAACCTTTTCTTTGCAATGACTATTTTTTCCGATTCGTAAAGATGCTATATATGCAATTTTTTCAAGTTGTGAGGGCTGTTGGTTATTATTCTGATCTGTAAAAATGGTTTTATAACCTTTGATATTGAGATTGTACACTCTCTTTGTGCTGATCTGAGGTGGCTGTGTAACCCCTCTGCTCCATTCCTTTTATCTGCCTGTGGAAGGTTTTTTTTTTTTGCACTGTGTGGTGCTGCTTTTTGTCAATGGAAGACACTCAAGATGAAAGTTAATAACAATGTGGAAGGGGGTCATGGCCTCCAAATCACTACAGTGAAATTTGCTGGGACAAATTATTTATCTTGGTGAAGATCTGCAGAATCATTTCTTAGTGCTAAGGACAAATTGGGTTTCATTGATGGCACTGTGCCTGAACCTCTTCCTACCGATGCAAAGTACTCACAATGGCTTAGGAATAACATGCAAGTGATGACTTGCTTGCTCCACTCAATGCAGCCATCTATTACAGATTCATTTATGCATGCTTCTTCTGCAAAGGAACTTTCGTCTATGGTTGGAGAAGCTTACTCTCAGAGGCAGGATTATGCTCGAACATTCAGTTTGATTATCAGATTAGTAAGGCACGAAAAGGGGAGAAGTCTGTTGGATACTTCAACACTCAGCTTTCATGGTATGTCGGACAAGTTGAACCAATTCCAAGGATGTAATGACCCTAAAATTCTAAACAGAACTCGACTGCTTTGATATACGTGCCTGGCACGACAATCAAAATAAATTAAAATTTATGAAAATATTATTGGCAAAAATAATTTAGAACTTAGTTATTCTATCTTAATCTATTACTATAATATAATGAAATTTTGTGACATAATTATCACTGCCTTGGTTAAACTTGTGGGGATAGTAGACCTGTTTAGGTATGTTTTGCAGTTTCGAGGGCGAAAATTCCTTGAGGAAGGGTAAATATCATGACCCTAATTTTTGGGCATATTGAATTATACTCATACCTTTTTGAAACTGGCATGTCGATTTTCGAGGACGAAAATTCTTTAAGGTGGGAAGAATGTAATGACCCGAAAAATCTGAACCCGAACCCGACTGAAATAGTGTGCGTATCCGGCACGGAAAACAAGGTCACCTTAAAAATATTAAATAAATAATGTAAGCATGTCTGAGATACTGTGTGTGTAAAAGAATCAAGTTAAAAGATTTAATTTAGGCCTTTAGTAGATGAGTCGTGCACCGACGCATCGTGTGCCGCTCAACACCGAAACCAAACTCTATTTCAAGTGGATAAGCCTAACACACTTTTGCAGTGTTATCGCTTCGCACCGAAACCAAACCCTTTAGCTAATTAAAAGGCAAAGCTTCTCAAAGAAGCTTCACCCGGTTGCAAGCCTTGCAAATTTGAAAGCTAGAGAGAGAGAGAGAGAGCTCCCGTCAACCTTCAAACCCCTTCTCGTGAGATTTCGATCGCGAGATCGCCATCGCGCAGAGGACTCCGCACTCGTCGCAAGGCTCGTGACGTCGGTATCGATGGTGTTTCGCCGTTTATAAATCTGGACCATTCAAGCCCCTTTCGTTAGAAACCCCTATTCCTTTTAAGGAAAAAAAAAAGAACCCCATTTTCAAAGAGCCGATCACTTTGGAATCGTCTCCCGTGCTTGGAAGAGGTTAAGATCGACGCGTAAGGATGAACGGCATCATCTTCAAGTCCTTGTGATCGATCTCTGTGGATTCATCGTGGAAATCCGAAAGTTTCGTTTCGAAACCCCTTTTGGACAACGATCCTTAAAGGCGCGAAATCGATCGAAGAAAGGTTAGTTTTCTTTGATTTTAATGGTTTAGATTATAGAACAAACCCTTGTTTTAGTTTAGTGTGTATTTATGAAGTATTAATGGTGATTGAACAACCATTAGTGGAAGGAGATCAAAGAAAATGGAAGGGAGGTGAACTCCATTAATGACAGCTTTTCTGTCATTGGTGATCGATCACCAAAGGGTGGTGATCGGTCACTGAAGGTTGGTGATCGATCACCAAGGACTGGTGATCGATCAATCTGTATAAGCCTTATGGGGAATAGTGACCCCAGAAGCTAGAAGTTCATGCAGGGTGGTGATCGATCACCAAGGTGGTGATCGCTCTACAGGAGGGTTGGTGATCGATCACCAAGGTGGTGATCGATCTACAGGAAGGTTGGTGATCGATCACCAAGGTGGTGATCGATCAACCTAGACCTATCGATCGCTTGATGTTTTGGTCATAACTTTTTACTCCGAACTCCGATTGATGCGATTCTTGCGGCATTGGAAAGAGAACAACTAAATCTACAACTTTCATGAATTAAATAACTAATGAATAAATTGTTTTGATGATCAAAATTGAGCTTGAAGTTTGGCCAAGTTCTAAGTTAGCACGTGTTAGCGGATCAAGTATCGGTATAGCTTATATTTTGGCCATAACTCCTTGTCCCGAACTCCGATTGACGCGATTCTTGATGCGTTGGAAAGAGTACGACGAGATCTAACTCTTTCATGAATTAGCCAAATCTTAAATCAAATGTTTTAATAGTCAAAACGAAGTGGGAAGTTGGGTTAAGTTTTGAATCAACATGAAATTACCCATTTTCTGTTTGAGAAAATACTTAAATCGTCAATATTTTTAATATTTAGGATCAATTTTATACATCATCATGTGTGTGATGTAGACAAAAGAGTGGAGGCCGTGAGAATAACTTTTGACCGCTTTAGAAACGGCGTTGGATTTGCTTAGAAAGAGGTCGACTGAGGTAGGGAAAACCAACTTAAAGCGCTTTTGAGTATGATTTTATGTTCATTTCATGTTCATGCCGATTTACATTTTTTTTACCAAACATATATGCATAGCATGAATCTCGTCATCTTGATTTACATTTACGATCCGAATAAGCGACATACATTTACGAATTTACGCTATCGATCATGAGGTATATAAGTATGTGATTTAATCATTTAATCCAGATGATCCCCACCGCCGGTATATCCGAGTCCAGGCACACTTGTGCATTTGCTTTCAAATCCTCGGCACAATAGCGCTCCATAGATGAGGCATTGTTGCACTTTCAAAATTGTTCATGTGAACGACGATTTGGTTGGGGTTTCCTATCGGTCATTCCTGTTTACTCCGTGCTATACAGTCACGGGAGTTTCTTAAGTTAAATAGACACACTTTAAGTACTCTGATAATATATCTGCATGACATCTGACATCTTGCATAAAGTTCCCAGCTTTTAACTGATTTGTTTTGAGTACATGATCTGGATTTGTCTTCTGTTATGAGATAGCATGATCTGCATATTCAATTCATTTAGATGGTTTTTCTTCTATTGAGCTATGATGTAGCTCACCCTGCTTTCTGAAATCTTTTTAGGTTCTGAGGCTGCAGTGCCCGGCACCGAGAGTGACCCGGACTATCAGCCGGATCCCGAGGCCGAGGTAGAGGACGAGGAGACGGACGTCCAGGCGGACGACTTTTATCCTTAGTCTGGGTATACGAGTCTGCTATTTTTGGGATTTTGTGTAAACCTTTGGATTATTGTGCGCCTGGTGGCCACTTCTGTATTTACTTTCTGTAGATATTTTCTTCCTTTTATAGTATTACTATACATTCTATTGGAACCATTATTAGGAACCATTGTTTTGGGTGATGGATGTCTATCACCATTGGTTCTTCTTGGTTCCTTTTTGGGAATGTGTATGTTTTTCTTTACATTTAAATATTGTTGACGTGTATTTAGTGTAGAAATTGTTTGACTCAGACTACCGCTGCTCGGATGTGTCCACCTAGCTTCCGCTGTATGCGCGGACACGTGTGATCGATCCGGGATCATCCAGAGTATGATCCTAACGGCACGGATTTCTGGAGACGGAAATCCGGGCTGTTACAAAGGAAGTGGTAAATATGCGGTTTGTGCTAGTAAGGCACCATGTAGAACATGAAAATTCAGTGTGAAGGCCATGATATATGTAAGATCTTTGATTTCCTACGGGGTGTTAATCCTGAGTATGAGCCTATACGGGCCAATATCCTTGGTAGAGGACTCTTCCACCTCTTGGCACTGTTTTCTCTCTCCTTTAGATAGAGGGAAATCATATGAAGTATATTGAGGTCACACCCCAGTCATCTGAGCGTACTACTTTACCATCTTTTTCTGAGTTTCATCGTGGTGATGGCAGCGTTGGTGGTAGGGGTGGCAGTCATACTGGTGGCAGAGGTCTCTCTAGGGAAGAGACAGAAAAGCTGTCTTCTGCCCATTGTGTAAAAAGGGGGCATCTGAATGACACTTGCTAGGATCTTATTGGCAAGCCAAAGTACTTAAATAACAACAACAGCATGGGATATCATTCTACTACAGAACCTACAGCTACAGCCCCTACTGGTGCTTCTAGTTCTGCTACACCTGCGGGCTGCGGCATCTACTCCAATGACCGTCATGCAGAGAAAGTAGAAGGATGTCCAGAGCCTCCTGCAGCGTGCTACAGTGTCTCATCCTAGCCAGGCATCATCCACCCATGTTGTTGAGTTAGGTACAATTGGCTCTTCCATGCATCTACTACTCCTCGGTCTTTTTGGATCATTTATTCAGGAGCCACTGACCATATAACTGGTTTGTCATCAGCTTTTGAGATCATTTCTCCTTTATCTTCATCTTGTAATATCCGTGTTGCTGATGGGCCTTTAGTCCCTGTATCTGGTAAAGAAAATATCCATGTAGATGGTCTATCTCTCTCAATTGCTCTACATGTTCCTAAAATGCCTGTTAGTCCTCTCTCTATTAGTCAAATCACTAAGGCTGCATTTGGCATAGCTCTTTGTCAGCTCCCTGCCTAAACCGGATATACTTGCTTTAGCAGGCCCCCCTTCTCCTTGCTAACACCTTGCAAAGCAGGGATTTACTTGCTCTAGCAGCTACCTCCCTACTCTTTGCTAACTCTCTCCCAGAGGAAATAAAATCTGCTCTAGCAAGGAGTAAGCAGATAGCAAGGTAGAATTGCTGGAGCAGGTAAATCTTGCTATGCAGGGAGTTAGCAAGGAGAAGGAGGACTTGCTAAAGCAGGTAGCGGGGATTTAGCAAAGATAAAAGGAACCTGCTAAAGCAGGTAAACCCTGCTCTGGCAGGGAGCGAGCAGAGAGCTATGCCAAGCACAACCTAAAACTCCCGGTAGTAGGAATCTTCTACTTAGTGTGCAGCTACCACTTCGGAATCTCGCCCCCGCTCCCACTTTTGAACATAAAATAGTGTACTTTCAAGTTTTTTATGACGTTCCCACTTCAGAATCTCATTCCCGCTCCCACTTTCGAACATAAAATAGTGTACTTTCAAGTTTTTGATGACGCCACTCCCAACACACTATACGCTTCTTGTGCTTCCGGTAACTAAACTAAACTAAACTAAGAATTGTAGGGTGAATTTTTTCCGTTCTCATTGACTTTTTCAGGACCTGACTTCGGGGAGGATCCTTGGTCGTGGGATTGACGAGTGAGGGCTCTACATCCTGGAGATATTGCAAGATAAGGTTCAAAGATTTATTGTTATCAGCGCATCCTCATCCATGGAGACTGCCTAGTTTTGCCACTAGCGTTTAGGTCATTGGTCTTTACCTCGTTTACATATTTTGTTTCCTACTTTATTTAACAACTTGGATTACAAAAATTTCAAATGTGAAACATGTCAGTTCTCTAAACATATTAGATATGTTTATCCTTTGAGTAATGAACAAAGTGCTTCTTTATTTCATACTATTCATTGTGATGTTTGGGGCCATCTTCTATTACTGTTGCTCACGTGTTTCGCTATTTTGTGTCTTTTATCGGTGATTGCTCGAGATATACAACTTTGTTTCTTATGAAATCCAAAGATGAGGTTAGCTTAATTTTTTCACTATATCATAAATGGGTGCAAACTCAATTCAATGTTAGTGTGAAGATAATAATATCAGATAATGGGGGTGAGTATTATTCTCATCATCTTCAATCTCATTTACACACTCATAGAATCGAGTGGCAATCCACATGTCCTTATACTACACAACAAAATAGAGTAGCAGAGCGAAAGAATTGACACCTTCTTGAAGATGTTAGCTCTCTTTTAATTGGCATGCATGTTCACCAAAGGTTGTGGGGTGAGGCTGATCTTACTGCATCCCATCTCATTATCGTACTCCTACTCCTCTCCTAGATGGAAAGAGTCCTCATTATGGTGTGCCCTCACAGTCGTCCCTTTGTTTTTCCACCACGGATCTTTGAGTTTGTTTGTTTTGCTCATATTCCATTGATCCATCGTGATGAATTGTCTCCCAAAGTAGTAAAAAGCATCTTTGTTGGCTATCCCTCGGGACAGAAAGGATATAAGTGCAACGATCCTCAAAATAGAAAATTATTTGTGACCATGGATGTTACATTTTTTTTGGAGATACCCCATACTAGTATTCCTCTCAGTGTCCTCTTCAAGGGGAGAAGGATAGAGGTGAAGAAACCATTGGTGATGCTCTTCCCTTACCATGTGTGACAGGGGGAGAAGATGAGATTAAAGAAGAATTGATTGGTGTTAATAATCATCAAGAAAAATCTCCTGCAGAAACCAAAAGAGCATAAAAGTTCGATGTTTGGAAGAGATGGAAAAACAAGCAAGTTGATGCCAATGCCCTCCTCCTCAAGACATGAGCCAGGTGCCTCCTCAAGACTCGTGATACTCTTCAGAAAGGTACAAGACACCCCATTGGTAAGTTTGTGTCCTATTAAGCTCTTTCCTCTACGTATTCTAGTTTCATTGCTTCTTTGGATTCCATTTCTCTTCCTAACTCTGGTTTTGAAGCTTTGTAACCTAAATGGAAAGAAGCAATGGAGAAAGAGATGCATGCACTTGAACATAACCAAACATGAGAGGTCACTACTCTACCTAATGGCAAAAAGGTTGTGGGATACAAGTGGATATATGCCGTAAAGTACCGACCTGATAGCACAGTTGAAAGATATAAAGAAATTATCAATTCCAAAAGTTTGAAACCTTTTTTTCTCATCAAAAAAAAAAAGAAAGTTTGAAACCTTATCAATTCTTTCTTTGATATGAAATGGCAATAGCAAGTCAAACAGAACAACCAATTATATAGAATAAACTATATTATATATTAAATGTCAAATGCAATATTATATCGAAATAAAAAATCAACATACCCTTCTCCATACTTGTATCCATGGATCAAAATATCGTCCGATACCGATACGTATCGGTATCGGACCCGAACGATACGGTACATTAAAAGTACCGTATCGTTCATTTGTATGGATATTTCCGGACGATACATTCAATGTATCGTCCGATATGTTACTGTTCCGGTACGTGTTGTCCGATACGTACCGGTTTTGGGCATTTTGATCCATGCTTGTATCATACTCCAACCCCAAAGCAGTGTGAGATCAAAGACCTGCTCGGAACCGACATTATAACAGCCGACCAGACAATGGAACCCCTTAATTCTCCACTACTCTGTTCACAAACCTCGACCTCGGCACACAGGATCCCAACCTCCCACTCCCCCTTACTCTTCCCTTTCCAAAACGCAAACAACTTCCCACCAACAGCAGCCAAACCCGATGGCGGGCCCTTCAATTCCTTACCTACCCATATCAATTCCTTCCACCTATTTTCCTTCTCACCATACCCTTGTAACTTCCCATAAAGATCATAATTATACAAAACTCCATCTACCACCGTCAATTTCCCTATCCATCCGAACTCAAGCACCGTAGTACCGAAACTCCACTGTGATGGCAATCCAACAGGATAAAAAACAATCACCCTATCATCTGCCACAACATAGAGCTTGTCTTCAAGGACCACACTACTGTATATCCATTTATCTTGGGCATCATCTCGTGGGCTCGGCACATTGGCCCATGATCCAACCATTGGATCAAATACTTCGGCCCAAGACTCGACCGTTGGAACGAATTGGTTGTCTAGATAGAATTCCTGGGCCCCTGTTGCAGATAACCAACCATTGAACACATAAATCTTACCTTGTATAGCTCCGGCCGCGAAAAAATTTTGGGGGCGGTCATCGGAGGTCCTGTCTCCATCCCTAAGACGAAGATCTTGTGGCCAAGCACAACGCAGGCTGATTCGTCAGATGATTTCGTAGGAATCGGAGGGAGTGGAGAGAGGGTTTTGGAGTTTAGATCAAGTGCGGACCATTTGAATGAGTTTGGGGGTGTGAAAACGTTGATACAGATGAGTTGGTGTGTGCAGTTGACGTTTTTTTTTTTTTTTTTTTTGATAACCTGGGTATCCGAGCCGCTTAGAGCACCCGCCTAATCCCAGGGGCACATGCACACCCCAAATTCAGTACATGCCGGGTCAGCAGGATATAATCCCTATGGTGGCCTCAAGGGGGGAGGGGATTCGAACTCAGGTCTCCTGTTTTTGGAAGCAGGTACCAGGAGCTCACCTAACCCTTGAGGTTTGTGCAGTTGAGTGCCCTGGGTGGGAGAGTGGAGAGTATGGGGAGGAGAGGAGAGAGAAGCAAGCTTCCCAATAAAGAAGATAAGAGATAGGAGAGTACCGTTAAATACACCCACGGGATCTTTGAGTTCACCGCCCACGTTGAAACACAAATGGAGATCGTTTATAATCCTAATCTTTCACACGTGGATCGTTTAGCGTACCATAATACGGTTAGTGTTTTATTTCACGTGGCACACATCTCGAAACCATAACATCACTTGCACGCTCAAAATTAACTTTAATCATCTGAGGTTATGCCCCGATACCCATACGTATCGGGCCATTTAAAAAAATATATATCAAATTCTCAGCTCAAACTAATGCATTTCAGCCGATACCGAAACAAAGTTATAGGATCAATACGTATGGGAACCGATACGTATCTGTTTGCCAAGATACCGATACCTATCGTTATAGAACCAACAAGTATCAGAACCGGTATGTATCTATTTGCCGAGATACCGATACGTATCGGTATCAGCCGATTTTTAATATCATGATTATAAAGCCTTCATGCGGACAAAATGAAGAAAAAAAATCTAGAAAAATAAGCAATTTCGAGAAAAAAGGAGAAAAATAATAATATAATTTCATCTTTTTATAATGAGTTTTCGGGCCTCTTAGAGCACTTGACTAATCTCAGGGGAGCATGCACATCCCAAATTAACACAGGGTTTGAACTATCCAATCTATTCACTCTTATATCAACTGCTGTCCTTAATTCTTAAAGGCCAATATTTAAGAAGTTTACCAAATCTGATGGAACGTATCTGCTAATTTGACTAATGAGTTTTCGGGCCTCTTAGAGCACTTGACTAATCTCAGGGGAGCATGCACATCCCAAATTAACACAGGGTTTGAACTATCCAATCTATTCACTCTTATATCAACTGCTGTCCTTAATTCTTAAAGGCCAATATTTAAGAAGTTTACCAAATCTGATGGAACGTATCTGCTAATTTGCGTAATTCTAGACCCTGGAGAAATTCTAACCCGAAACCAAGGGAAGAAAGGCCCCTAAATCATATTTGCAAATTTTCAACCTAAGGAGAGGTACTCCACTTTTTCCTAGTCAGTGTTCCAAAATTTGCAACTTTAGGTACCAATTCCTCTTTTTAGATTATAGCAAATAAGTCAAAATTCCTCCCCCAGCAAAATCCCATGAAAATTTTTATTGCGCTGTTTGTTAACTCAAAGTTACTCAGTTCATTGTTTCGCTCGGTTTGTATTCAGGTTCGCATTTCTTAATTAGTGTAGGATGAGTATTGAAAGTACTTATTAATTTTATAATATAAATTTACAGTTTTTATCAAAAAGTGCAAATAATCATTTGATTCATGGTCTCCAATATCGACCGATACCAATAAGTATTGACGATATGTATCAATTTTTCGGCAAACCGATACATACCGGGTATCAACTCCAATACGGGCCATTACGTACCGGGTATCAGCCGATACCTCTATTTTCCTTTTCTTTTTTTTTTAATAAAGGCAAAGCTCTATTCGTATCGGTCCTCCATGGACCTATACCCAAGTTGACACCTTGATTTGATTAGCTATAAAATTCGAAAACCCTAAGGCCGAAGGTTCAAATCCCCTCTATCTTTATGAAATTTTATTTTAGAACAAAATAGTTAGCATTAATCAGTCAATTTACTTGTAAAATTAGATTAGACCCAATTGAAGTGTGAATTAGCTCGTTGCTCGACCTTGATTTCATATGGATTTTTGCAGATTTCTCAAAACAGGTTTTTGACTATCCTGATATGGATCTTAAGGTCACCAGTCTCGACTCCAGAAAATAGTTGACTTGCATGAATTTCAAGGCCCCTGAACGCAATGCGAGTCAGCTATTGACTGATGCACAATGCCTTTTGACACTCCTTCCTTTGAGAAAAATTAGCAAGTGAGACCGACTGCCGAGACCGACCTGACCCAATTAAATCGGGTCAACTAGTAATTGATTCCAAGCTCGCTTCGATCCATTTAGAATCCGGTTGGGTTTAGTGACCTACATTAGAAATAGGACCCAAGCTCGGTCTAGTCTAATTAGAATCGGGCTAGGTTTGAGCTGATTTTTGGGACCTATTAAAACTGCCTCCTTTATAAGTCTGACCTGTCGCAACCCATTGACGCCCTAATTATAATATACATAAAAAAGCTGAGATTGCAGTTTTGTTAGCATAATACATAAGAAATCAAACACAAACACCTAATAATGAGAATACAATCTAAATAAGCCTTGCAATGTGAACAAATCATAATGCAAAAGGCTCATAAAGTCCAAACAGGTCCTAAAATGTTGGTAAATATCATCTTTTTAGTTCCGGTAAAAGCACTATCATTTAATTAGAAATAATAAAAACTATAGCCGATAAAAGGATCGTTTAATTAGAAATAACAAAAATTACGGTGGATAAAAGGAACCAAGTGAGGAGCTTAGAAAAACACAAGAAAAAGAGAAAAATATAAAGAAAACTGTACAAAACAACAAATGAAAGAAACAAAACACCCCCAAAGAATCCAAAGTCCTCCCTAGGGCAGTCTAATGGGATCCCATTTCGCCATGATCTCCCTCATTGAAGATAAGGAGCACTTGGGAGAAGTCAGGAACCAACTCAGGAGGTCGTCAAACACAAGGCTTATCGTCACATTGCAAGTCCCGAACTTCATCTCAAATATTCTCTTATTCTGTTCTTTCCATATTTCCCAAAATATGGCCAATCCACACGATTGCTATGTTACCCCTAAATGGGAAGTCAAACCATTCTGCGAGAATGGAGACCAAAGAGGCAGCAAGACATGAATACTCCGAAGCCATTTATGAGATTTGCCTATTCTTGTTGAGTAAATGGGCAAGATGATAATCTGATTCCTCTTCTTCCCACAGAAAACACACAATTTGAAAATACCATCCCACTCTTGCATAAGGTTACCGCAATTTCGCAGTCCCTTTCCTCCTCTCCTTTAACATTCCTCCTAAGGGTAATATTCCAATGCACTTGGTTATTGGTAACTACTCTCACATCCCTTAACCTCTTCACGCCTTGCAAGCTTGTAAATCCTAGGGAAAGAGCACATAAGCGATTCCTCCCCAAACTTTCCAAAATATAGGGAGAAAATTTAAATTTTGGCAACCTAATCTAAAACCATATATCCTTAACAAAAATAGAGGGAGAGAATTTAAATTTTGGCAACCATTAACAGAAAGTACGGGAAAATTGAAAAATTAAATACAAAAATTAAATATATACTAAAATTGAAAAATATGTAAAAGTATATTTAATTTAAAAACTGTACAAAATTTTTAAAAAGGTTTAATAGGTAAGCATGGGATTTTAGATAGGTAAGCAAGGGATTGTAAAAATACCATTTTACTCCGGTGTTGATGCCCTCAAGTGTGTGGCGTTGAGGTCATGGGTTCAAATCTCATGCTTACCTATCAAAAATAAAATAAAAACATGATTTTAATTTTCAACCTCTTAATATAAAAATATGGCCATCAAAACACATGGATCAGTGAGACGTCAAATAGGTCGTTAGATTATAAGCTTATGGAGACCTTTTTGCCCACCAATTCTGTCAAATAAAGAGATAGAACTGTGAGGAGTTGATTGTTTTGGAAGATAAAGGGCTATTTCATAAGTTTGACAAATTTACGATGTGTGAGGTCACTGAATCCCATACCAAAATGTAGGCTCTAATATAAGCCATATTTACACCATTTGACTTTTGGGTGGCGTTATTCACACCCATTTCTTCTCCTGTGGAGAACGCAAAATTTTCTACCATAAAAAATTGTTGATTTCCTTGAACCGGAAGATGGAGATCGTTTTTCATCCCAATCTTCCACACCACAGATCTTGAGATCATGGCGCACCTAACAGACGGTAACATGCTGATTCCTCATGGCATGCATTCCCAAAAGTGACCATGATCATGGGCGTACCATGAGAAAGGTTCTCAAGTCACTTTTGGGGATGTGTGCCACATGTAACTAAGATCTGCCCGTTTGATAGGTGTACCATGATTTCAAGATCTATGGTGTGGAAGGTTGGGACAAAAAACAATATCCATCATCTGAATCAAGGAAGTCAACGAGTTTTTATGGTGGAAATATGTGTTCGTCACATGAAAAACCGGGGTGAATAATGCTACCCTCCAATTTTATGGTCATCAGCCCAAAGAAGCATATGACAGTCTTCTATTTAGTCTTTTTACGAAAAGCTCATCAGAATATATTTTTTGAGCAAAAGATGTAGATCGACATTCCCCAGAGGCTCCTTTCATGACTCTTAAGGCCCTTGATCATCAAAGGCTGTGTAAATCTATTTGCACAGATTCCGTGTCCTAGGAAAACTATAAAAGTCAAACCTTTTCACATGATTCAATCTTTTCATGTTGAAATAAACTTAAGGACTAGATTGCTTGCTCAATTGACATTATATTGACTAGTGACTTACCCCAAATGCAGCTCTGATCTATTTACAAACTAAACACGTCCTTTTGAGTCTCTCTTCCTTTGATTCCTCTGCATCTGTCGAGCTAGCCATTGCTTCTTCCTGTAGACAGAGAAAAACAAGCACCATAAGGATACCGAATTTGGGGCATGAAAGAGGCATCTGTTAAATTTTTGTGATACCTCACTTTGATTGGGTGGTCAACACCATATAGTTCTGATATTTTGTAAGAATTCTTGCGAAAGTTACATACGGTCAGATAAAACTGATATTTAGTTATACGTTTCAATTAAGGACATCGATCCAAGCAGTCCACTTAACAGCTCATCAAAGAATATGTTTCTCAAAGGATTGGAACCATCTGAGCAGAGTGTTCTAAATATTAATCGGGAAAAAAATAAACGCAAAGAAAGAAACATAAACTGTCTGAATCAGATTGCCTAGATCAGACAGTCCAAATCCCCCAGTTAATGAGATTTTTAAGTTCACGAATGCTCCCAATATAAGCTACTATTTCAACAAGCTGGATTGGGGAAAAGTTGTGCCATGTGGCATAATGCCATGACCCAATCTGTAAGTTGGTGGTCATATTCTGTTAGTTTTTCAGATCTTTACAGCGTCAACATCAGCAATGACAGCTACGACAACAAAATAACAACAGGAAAGACAACTGAATTCAGTTTGTCGTAGGGACCATATAGTTAGACATGAAATGATTTATAGGAACAAATTTCGGTGGATCATATTCGTTAAATTGGTTGTAAATATATTTATTTTCGTTAATAGTAAATTTAAAAGAGAAGAAACCATCGAGCGTCATCTCGGTCGACCAAGTGGAACGAGTATGCCTGCATGAGGAAATAGGACCCGGAAAAAGGAATAATATTTCCTTGTTAGCAAGCCAAGAACAATAATTATTTCAGAATTATGCCATCAATTGTTCTATATCTCGGTTTCGATTTATGTCATGGCCAATCTCCAAAGAGGGACATTTTAAATAGATTCAGGCATAACGCCATGCCACAATCTGTAATTTATGTTTTTTACTTTTTATGCTTTAATAAAATTTTCTTAACCTCCCTCTTAAACAAAAAAAATTGATAAGAATAAAAGTAAATCTTGCATCCCACTTGGGAAGATGAGAATAGAGAAAATGTGTTGGGTCGGATCCGGATCAGCGGTGACTCTGACCCTACCCATTTGGAATCGGGTCTTGTTTCAAATCTTTGATCCATTTCCGGTTCAGGTCTGGGTTTCTCAAGGTTAAGTCGCGTTTAGATCCAAGTACAGGTCTAACCTATAGGTTTGTGTTTTTCTCATACAATAACTAGTGTAGGGATATATATTCATAGCAAAATTAATGTAAAATTAGCCAAATCAAGCTAATTAGTTGACTAATCAACTGAATAGCTACAATTTCATACATATAAGCTAGGCCAGTCATCTATGTAGAAGTGGAATGTCACAGATAAAGCGTATCAATTTACACTTTTCTTGTCCAAAATCCCCTTTTTTTCTTTTTAGTAGGCTGGAATTGAACCTTCTTTTTTTATGAACGGTACATAAGAATATATAACTGAATGGAGGAAAATTACAGATCTGAACCGCAGCGAAATGCTAAAACACAAAGGACAAAAAAATTTAAAAAACACCAAGAAAAACCAAAGCCAAAAAAGGAAAGAGAAAGGAAAATCCAAAGACCAAAAAAAAAAGCATCCTAAAAAAGATAAGAGAAAAAACATCCCAGGAGGCGACCAAAAGCACAACTCAATCCAACTCAGATGGTCAGGTTCTCTCTGTCATCAGATATCCCATCTTTATCCGACCTTACTCAACTTAGCACCAAATCTTTATCTGAAGACCATAAGCACGACTCAATTCAACAACACGGCCAACAAGACCGCCAATAAGGTTGCCCTCCACAAAGGCTTTCTTCATACCAGTAAACTGCAAAAGTCCCAAAGCGCTAACATATTGCCACACGAATAAGGGAAAACCCAAGAAACACCAAACATTTTAAAAAACTATCTGCCAAATATCCTTCACCACATAACACAGTGCAGGAAAAAATGCTGGTCAACTATGCAGGATTCACCAATCCTGAGAAGGCTGGATCGACTTCTCTATACCCAAGTTTTGGGGAAAAAAAAAAGATGGTTCACGCAGTCATGATAAAGAAAAAAAGGTAAAGCAACATCCATTAATGCTTTTTATGAGAATAAATAAAAAAAAAAAGCATAACATCCTATTAGCTCTCTATGAGAATAAAAAAATAAAATAGTCACCCAACTCTCCTACCAAAATGGTGTTTAAATGATCCTGCACCATTAATGGTTTAAGATGTGGCCCTAAGAAAAGAGTGGCTGTCCTTTCCCGACTTTCTATCAGCCTTTGTAATGTTTAAGAAGAACTCTTCCATGTACTGCCAACAATTGTTTCTCAATAAAACAGAAGACGATCAATCTCTCGATTGCTTATTTGCTTGATCTGTTGGTTGATCAGTTTACAGATGATAACATTTATCTGCGGAAAGAGATCTCCATCTGATTGAAGTGGAAGCTGAATCCCGAACCGCGCCATCCACATCTGCCAAATGAAGGACGTCCACCTACAACGTGTTTGTGAAAGGTCTGAGTGGGATTTTAGGTATATCCACCGATACAAAAGGAGAATTTCTGTCAATGGCGAATGCGGGTCAGGATACTAATGGTTCACGGCTCTGATCTCGGAAAATGTCGGGTATTGGTCGAACCACTACTAGCGGGAATCCCTGGACAACCTCTCGAGCTTCCATCATCTTGCATGTGGAAGACTGGATCTGTCGTTGTTGGAAGAATGCGTACTTTAAAAGGAAATTACAGTGACATCGTCATGGCTGTAATGTTACCAAGACCCACGGAGTCTTGGTGCGAGACGCGAGGTTTCAGGGCCCCAGCCTTGGAAACAGAGACCAACCGGTGGTCAGTGAGGGACAGATGGAGTTAATACAAGGATGGAATATAGATGAGAGAGGTTTCAAAGGAGTTTCGAAATCTGTGCTTGGTTTTGTCGCTTCACGTCAACAACCCTTTTTTAATGGGGGCTTTCGTCATGGGCTTCTGTCGCTGATGTCATTAATGGCGATAAACAGGGGAATGCTGATAGGGTTTTTGGTGAGTCAGTGGGACCCAAGGAGAAGGGGAAGAAACCTATGGACGACTTTTCCTACCCCTATCCGAATATTACTCTTGAGTTTTACTATGACGCATTTCAGACAGATGCTGTTATTTATTGTAAAAAATGGGTCATTGTTTCTTCTACAAAAGGCAACATCCATTTTTCTAATATTCATCAATGGGTACAAAAGTGTTGGCAACCGGAGTTGCTACCTTACATCTCACTTTTTTTGGATACTAATTTCCTGCTACGCTTTCCTCAAGGGGAAGAGGCGACGGAACTTTGCAAGATTCGGACCTTCAAGATAGGTGATGCGGTGGTGGAATGCGCCCTCTGGAATGCTGAAGCTGGAGATAGATCCATCCAAAAAACCGATCTGGGCCTCCCCTTGAAGATCTTTGGGCTACCGATGTTTGCTTGTACAAATGACGTGGATCCGGTGGTCCACTCCGGCGTTCCCGTTAGAATTTCAAATTTATTGAGGATATGGGCTTCTGGCCTAACTGGTCGAGGGCAGTTTCGAATTTTTAACGACCGGTTAGATTTGATCCTATGGTGGAGGAATTGGCACGTGGCGAAGGATGGCACATGGCATGCTGGTGGAGCGGAGGTTGGAATGCGTTGGTTTACAGGCTAATTTATTTTTTGGGGGTGATGCGGGGCCCGAGGTTAGGGAGAGGAGGGCTCTTTGGACGCGTGGCATTTTTGGCGTTAGAGGTAGGTTTCGTCTTTTGGCATCGAGGTTCGGCCAATCAGCTCCGCAAGGTTTTCTCAGCCATTCAAGTGGGCAGACGTAAACTGGTGACTCCCTAGAAGAAGAAGGGATTTCCGAGAGAGTTGGCTCGTCTTGAATGGGTATGTTGGATGGGAAAGGCTCCGACAGTGCGTTGGCTTGATCATAGGTTTCTTTTCGGGTGGGCTTCGTTTATGTTGTCTGTATAAAGACTTTATCTTGGAATATTAGAGGTATCTGCGACCTTCGCAAGCGGGCATCGGTAAAAAGAGTTATCTCCCACCAAGGATCAAAATTTCGGCCGAAATGACCAAAATTTCGGTCATTAAATGTATGGGGTTGAAATTATCGGCCGAAATTTCGGTCCAAAATTTCGGTTTCGGCCTCCTCCGAAACAGAAACGAAAACCGAAATTTTGATCGTTGTCTCCCACCTCAATCCTGACGTTATTACGATTCAAGAAACCAAATGGGGACGAATGACAATAAAAAGATAGCTTCGTAATTGGGCTGGAATAGATGGGATTGGGTGGGTGTAGATTCAGAAAGGGCTTCTGGCGGTATCATTATCGCGTGGAATTCTATGCTTTTTGACAAAGTCGACGAGGAAGTTGGTTCCATCTCAGCGTCGGTGGTTCTGAGAAATAGAGTCAATAGGAGGTGTTGGACTTTCACGGGTGTTTATGGTCCGAATGATGATGCGAGACATGAAGATTTTTGGTTTGAGCTGACAGCTATGGGAGCTAGGTGGGTGCTTAGGCGGTGATTTCAATGTTATTCGTTTCCCTCACGAAAAATAGGGTGGCCCACCGAACAGGTCTACAATGAGAGCATTCTCGTAGTTCATCCAGGAACAAGCTCTAATTGACTTACCACTGTTGGGAGCAAGGTTCACTTGGTCGAGCTTTCAATCCCCTCCTTCTCTGAGTCATATTGACCGGTTCCTCTGCTCGGCTGAATGGATGGAGGTGTACCCTAATGACGTTGGGTGTGGTTTTACTGGGAGGGGCCCTTGACCGTTCCGATTCAAGAATATGTGGCTACGTGTTGAAGGCTTTCGTGACAAGGTCAAAAAGTGGTGGAATGAATGCCGATCGTTAGGCTCTGCTGCTTTCATCCTCATTTCTAAGCTTAAGTTTGTTAAATCCAAGATTAAGGAGTGGAATCAAGTGGAGTTTGGGCTGGTTCACAAGGCAAAAGAGGAGCTTCTAGATCAGCTGCGTCGGTTGAATTTGGTGGAAGAAGACCGTGCCCTTACTGATGACGAAAGAAATCAAAAGCTTAGTCTATAAGATGAGCTGAACGAGAAGAGTCTAGCGGAAAAGATATTGTGGAAACAGAAATCGAAAGTTCATTGGCTTAAGGAGGGTGATAATAATACTAAGTTCTTCCACTGTCGCCAATTCGAGGGCGTAGGCGAAGATTCTAGGTAGCATTGTCGTTGATGGAGTGCAGTACGAGGAGAAAGATCGTGTTAGTGTCGAGATTGTTCGATTTTATGAGTCTTTCTTTTCGGATGATGGATAGGTCAGACTTGATCTTGACGGTTTTTCGTTCAAATCTATTCCTATTGAGGATTAGGCTGCGGTGGAGCGGGTTTTTAAGGAAGACGAAATTAAGCAAGCCATATGGTTTGCCAAGAAAAATAAGTCCCCTGGGCCGGATGGTTTTTCTATGGAATTTTTCAGGGCTTTCTGGGATACGATGAAGGCTGAGTTGCTGGCTTTTTGATGAATTTCATGCGAGGGGAACTATTGGTACGGCCCTTAATTCGGGCTTTATTACTCTCATTCCTAAGAAAGAAGGGGCCGAAGACGTGAAAGACTTTAGACCTATTTGCCTCATCAATTTCCTCTACAAAATCCTTTCTAAAGTCCTTTCTAATAGACTTAAACCTCTTATGAATATAATTAGCTCGCAATAGCAAGGGGCCTTTGCTACTGGGAGGTTGCTTACGGACACTGTGGTGGTGGCGGAGAAGGAAATCGTGCACTCGGCTCATATTAGCGGGCGACCGTCGCTGGTTTGGAAATTCGACATGGAAAAAGCATACGATAGGGTCGATCAGAGGTTCCTTCTTTATATGCTCAAGAGGTTTGGTTTCGGGAACCGTTGGATCGAGTGGATTAAGGCGTGTATTTCTTCGGCGTGGTTCTCGGTTATCATCACTGGTACCCTGAATGGGTATTTCAAAAATTCTCGAGGACTCAGGCAAGGTGATCCTATGTCCCTGCTTCTTTTTAATATGGTTAGTGAGGCGTTATGGACTCTTTTCTCTAAGGCGAGAGAGTTGGAGATCATTAAGGGCATTCAGATTTCTCCCATTGGCAGATCGGTGACGCATCTTCAGTATGCCGACAATACCGTAGTGTTTTGAAGAGCTGTGCCGCAGGAGGTCAAAGCGATCAAGGATATTCTGGACATTTATGAAGTTATTTCTGGTCAACGGGTTAACTTGAGGAAATCGCCTATTGCTGGTTTGCATACTGATGCCCCGATTCTAGATGCCCTGGCTACAGATATTAGGTGTGAGGTGGTCTCGTTTCCGATCAAGTATTTAGGCCTTCCTTTGGGTGTTCGTTCCCCCAACGCAAGGGACTGGGATCCGGTAGTGCATCGCTTTCAAGGCAGGTCGGCGACGTGGAAAGGGAAGCTTCTCAGCAGTGCGGGCAAGCTATGCATCATTAAAGTCGTGTTGAGTAGCCTGTCGGTGTTCTATATGTCAATGTACCCCTGCCCTAAATCTTTCATTTTGGTGCTTGAGAAGATTCAAAGGGATTTTTATGGGAAGGTGCAGATACAGACAAGAAATATCATTTGGTTAATTGGGAGATTTGCCAATTTCCTCGTCATTTTGGAGGTTTGGGTATTAGGAGCTTGGAAACGTTCAACAAGGCTTTAATGGGGATATGGTTGTGGAGAGCCGGGGGGGGGGGGGGGGAGAGAAGGATAATTTACGGTTCCTTATTCTTGCTGAGAAATACGGTGTGTCAAAGGGACAAGGGTGTATCAACACGAATGTTCCCTTTTCTAGGAGAACGTCTAATTGGTGGAAAGGGATTTTGCTCCATCATGCTGAGTTTTCAAAAGTTCATTCATTTCAGTTGGGTTTACGGTAATCGGATCAGATTTTGGGACGATGTGTGGTTTGGTATTCGGTGCTTTAGAGATACCTTTCCTCTTATGTACAATGTTGCGTTTCCAAATGTGGGTTCGATGGATCAGTTCTTCGAGGAGATCAATGGGTTGTGTGTGTGGTCTTTACAAACTAGAAGAAATCATAGGGATGCTGAGATAGTGCAATTTGCGAAGCTGATATCTCTCCTCCATGCCGCTGAGCGGAATAGAAACCTTAAAGACTTGAGATCCTGGTCTTTGAATTCTAAAGGAGTATTCTCAGGTGAGCTCGTTTTATCGTGTGCTGGTATCTAGGCCGCTGATCTCCCATGTCTGGACCTCTCTTTGGAAAGTGCCTATTTCTTTGAAGGTCAAGTTCTTCAGCTGGTGTCTCGCGTGGGGCCGTATTCTTACCATGGATCAGCTTATCAAACCTGGTCGTAATATGTCGAATGTCTGCGTCTTCTGCTTTCAGCATGAGGAAAATGCGTCTCACATTTTCTTACATTGCAAGTTTGCGCACCGAATTTGGGCGATTCTTCTCAGCTCTTTTGGGGTGGTATGGGTGTTTCCTGATAACATTCCTCTGTTGATAGCTAGTTGGCCTGGCTACAGGTTAGGGGATGCTAGAGACACTTTTTGGCAAGTGAGCCTTTATGCGTTGTTTTGGGTGGAGCTTATGGAGAGAGCGAAATGAAAGGATTTTTCGGAAGAGACGCAAACCGGTGGGTTTGATCATGAAAACTATCAAGAAACTGATGGTTGATTGGGTGTCGCTGGTCAAGGACGGGAGGGAGGGCTTCAATTCAGATTGGCTTGAGTCCTATTCTTCCTTATTGTCGTCTTTTTTCGTTTTAACTCATTACTGCTATTTGTTTTTTTCTCTCTGTTTTTGGCTAAGCATCTCGCAAAGCCTTCTTGTTTTTGTTCTCTATTTTTATATTATCGTTTACCGATCAAAAAAAAAAATAGAAACATCAGGCATTTATAGTTTTTGTGAGAAAGTAAATAAAAAAATAATGTTTTTTTAAGAATAAAAAAGAACATAAATGGTGTTTTTTATGACCATGTGAACAAAGAAATATTAAATACCTTTTGTGAGAAAGCATAAATGCATACATGCTCTTTATGTGAATGTAAATAAAAAAATATATTTAAAAAATAACATTAAATAGCATTAGATATACCTTTTAATGTCCAAATTGTGATGGACACACCAATCACTTTGAAAATTATATGTTGTGGAAGCTCCTATTTTACTGTAGAATACGAACAAAAAAAATGGATTTCAATTTCGTTGAGGGATGAAGAAGATAGTAAGAATTTAAGATTTGCCCTAAAAAACCCAAAGAGACCAAATCTCTCTTAAAAGAAAAGTTTAGAACACTTTTGGGCAATAAAATAAACCAAAAGTGTTTTTAATACTTCTTAGGGGTATTTTTGTAAAGAAAAAAGCAAAAAAAAGGTTTTTAAAAAATAGATTTTGTGGGTCCGGCAAGCCATTTGGGTGTCGCTTGCAGGACCCCATCGAATTGTACGATTCGATCGATTTTGCTACAATTTTTCCCATTTGCGATTTGAGGGTTTGATTTGAATTGGGCACAATACGATTTGAATCGTACGATTCAAATCGTAAATCGGATCGATTTGACAACACTATCGGCAATAATTTGGCAAGGATCAAATTCCCAAGTTCAGGGAAAAATTTGGAGAAAAATAAAAAAAATAAGATTAAAAAGTATAAAAAAATTAAGAAATATTAAAAATATGATTTATTGAAAAAATCTTGAATTACTCGTGATTCGCGAATTATTCACGAAATTTTAAAAAACACGCGTTTTTTTGCATAAATTCATGAATAAATCATGATTAATTCATAGAACCTCAAATTCACGAATTATTCACCTTTTTCAAATATTTGGAGAATTGGGTAACTGTGCTAACAGCTAACCATACGAGTGTTTAGCAGTGCATGACAATTGAATTCAGTTATGTGGTCAATCGGATTGGAAATTAATGAAAAGATCTTCAGTGGAGGGAAGCGGTAGATTTTGATGATTAAAAAAGCTATCGCTGAATATGTTGTGGATTAGGTGGGAGCCAAATATAAGGTCCAACTAGCCAGAGATGCTACCATCAGGAAGCAATGGGAAAATATGGTGGAGAGAAGTTTCCTATGTTAGAGATCAATTTTAGCAGTGCATGGCAATCGAATTCAGTTATGTCGTCAATCAGATTGGAAATTAATGAAAAGATTTTCAGTGGAGGGAAGCGATAGATTTTGATGATTAAAAAAGTCATCGTTGTATCTGTTGTGGATTAGGTGGGAGCCAAATATAAGGTCCAACTAGCCAGGGATGCTACCATCAGGAAGCAATGGGAAAATATGTTGGTCAACGTGCGTCTTTGATAATCGCTTTCCTGTCTAGGTATGGATGGAGGCCTGCCAGGTCTCTGCTCTCGCGCTAGCCCAGTGTTGTCCTTCACGCTTGGTTACTGATGGTCTATTGTTTTTGGTTTTCTCTTGCTTCTAGCTAGATTTAGGTTTGTCACAATATATTGCTGCCATTATTTTAATATATTTGCTCTATTATCAATACAAAAAAGTGTTTAAAAAGGTGATTAGTTGACTCCCTTTCTTGGAGGCAAATGATGCACATAATACGCATCCATTTTACTCTACAGATGAGCTAATCAATAGTAAGAATTCAACCCTAGGCAAGACTCCAACCAAAAAAGTGCACTATGGGGGAGCACAAGCCCACCACGCAAAAACCCAATTACAAAGACCAATGGTTGTCTCACCATAAAGCCATAAAAGTACTAGACAGTCCCTTCGATTCTAAGTTACAGATCAGAAATCTTCACCTCTACAATTTGGATGGCACCGACCAATAAGATCAAGAATCTCAACCAAGAGAATCATCTCCCCGTCTCTAAGATTCTTGTGAATACAAATTTCACAAACAAAACTACAACCTGAAGCACTCTCCACTTCTGAAATGTGAAGCCTTTGACATGAAGCAATGCAATATATCTCCCTAAACCCTAAATCTATTGCAAAGAGCCGCATCTCCCACCCAAATATCTTCCCAAAAGAAAATCAAATCGCCAAATCCTCATTCGAAACATAAGCATTTGTTAAATTCCTTCTTCATCGAACATACCCCTTTCCACCAACCAGAACTCCTATGCTATCTAGGGTGGATACCCCACACATTATTAGTGTTACCATACTTGCTTGAAAGAACTTAAATTGTCCCTCTCAAACCCACCGTCCAGAGCCATTTACCAAGGAGGGACTTGTTCATGTCCCTTAGCCAACATATGCCAAGCCCACCCTCATCCTTAGGGATTCTACTTAGTTAGGGGAATGGCACATTTCGTAATTTATGAGGTGAAACTGTTTCCCTCCCTCTCTACCCAGATGTGTCCTCACAAACTGTCAAATTCGCTCGAATATACCAAATTCCTCCCAACAACCCCGTAAAAATAATTGTTGTCATCAGCATATTGCAAGTGAGTTATGGCTGTTACAATTAATAATCTAATATGATGATAAACTAACCAAAGAGAAGGATAATACCCTTAGAGAGAAGGATAGATAAAGGAGAAGAGGGGGTGTGAGAGAGCATGGACGCTAAAGGGACTGCATTGTGACTTTCATCAAGTTCACTTTCCTCGATTTCACATCCAAAAAACTGATTTGCTTATAATGCTGAATATTAATCTTCTAGCTATAAACGGCATCTCAAGCTAGCTTTTAAGATCAATGACTTCATCTTCTAAATATATCCCCTATTTAACCAGTGACAAGGATGCATTGCCAATCTGAAAACTCATCACGATGAGACACATGGCAGTGAGAGATTGTCATGTTTCCACTCCCAGTTAAACTGTAGAATGAGTGCATTGAAGGAAAGGAAGTTAGCTGAAAAGTATTCAAATCCTTGTTTACAGAAGAACATCCTACTATCTCCCTTGTTGTTATAATTAAAATTGCAACGATCAAAAAAATGCAATACAAGGAAATTAACACTAAAAAATAGCAAATACAGAAATTTCAAAAAAATGAATGGCGCATCGGAATGTCATGACTTGCTAGCCCATCTACGAATTCATTTTATTCAGTAAAACAAATATGGAGGTCCTCCAAGCATGGTTTAAAATATCGGCTGAAATCTTAAGATTTCAGCCAAAACGCATCGGTTTCGGTCCTATCCGAAACGAAACCGAAATTATTGGTCAAGATTAGTATGGAGACCAAAATTTCAGCTGAAATTCAAATTATCGGCCAAAAACAAAAATATATGATCTTACAAAAATCTCACCATTGGCCAACCTCCCCTCCCCCCCCCCAAAAAAAAAAAAAAAATTATATATATATATATATATAATACAAACTCCTTTTTCAAGTCTGGTTCTACTTTTTTTATGGGTGAACTTGGAAATTAGGTCAGCCCCTCGTTATATAGTTCTTCACACTTTGGGTGAATCGGATGTAATTCCGAAAACACCCTTTGGGCAAATCTTATTACTGTTTTTTATATTTAATATTTTAAAAATAAAAAGAAATTACTTTAATGTTGGCTGGTTTGGCCAATACGTATTAGACTTTAAATCCCTGGATATGTATTAGACTTTAAATCCCTGGATATGTATACAATACATATTGGCCTGCGAAATGTATTAGACTTTAAATCCCTGGATGTGACACTCAAATAATGTCTTAAGCAAGTAAGCAACCCCAAGTAGGCACAATTATTATATTAAAGTGATTTCATGACTGGAGATTGCTATCAAGATCCACCCAGAAAACGCGAAAGTAAATTATATTAAGGAACTTTAAATAAATCAAGCAAAACAATAAATAACTAAAGAAATTATCTATTTCAAAAGTTTGAAACCTTTCTTATCAATTCTTTCTTTAATATGAAATGGCAATAGCAAGTCAAACAGAACAACCAATTATATAGAATAAACTATATTATATATTAATGTCAAATGCAATATTATATCATAATAAAATATCAACATACCCTTCTCCATACTCGTATCATACTCCAACCCCAAAGCAATATAAGATCGAATACCTGCTTGGAACCGACATTATAACATCCGACCAGACAATGGAACCCCTTAACTGTCCACTACTCTGTTCACAAACCTCAACCTCGGCGCACATGATCTCAATATCCTGCTCTCCCTTCCTCTTCCCTTTCCAAAACGCAAACAACTTCCCACCAACAGCAGCCAAACCCGATGGTGTGCACTTCAATTCCACCCCTATCAACTGCTTCCACCTGTTTTCCTTCTGATCATACCATTGTAACTTCCCATAAAGATCAAAATTATACAAAACCCCATCTACCACCGTCCATCCCGACTCATTGCCCGTAAAACTAAGATCATTGGCCTGTGATGGCAATCCAACCGGATCAAAAACAATCGCCCTATCATAAATCAGAGCATAGAGCTTGTCTTCAAGGACAAAGCTACTGTATATCCATTTATCTTGGTCATCACCATCGAATCGTGGGCTCCGCACATCGGCCCATGATCCAACCATTGGATCAAATACTTCGGCCCCTGTGCCAGAGTACCAACCACTGAACACATAAATCTTACCATGTATAACTCCGGCCGCGAAAAATTCTCTGGCGGCGGTCATCGGAGGTCCGGCCTCCCATTTATTGAGTCGGGTGTCGAAGATCCACACTTCTGAAGATGGATTCGTATGGTTAGGACCCCTAACACGAAGATCTTGTCTGACGACCCAAACTTTCACAAAACCAAACCCCAAATCGACCCGACCCGACTCAACCAAAAGCCCGTAGACCTGACCCGATCCAACCCAAAGCACGCACACACATTATACATTAATTTTTCCTTTACCACTTAAAAGCCCAAATTAAACCCACGCATAACAGATGCCATTTCCTTCGGTTTGCGTTCTTCTTCTTCAATTCGGTAAACGCTCATCATTACTCGCGAAGTGAATGTAAAAGATAAATGGTCACCCAATCGAATCTATAAATAGAGTCTTATTCCTCCTCTTTTTTCTACACCAAACCATCTTCTCCAAGCTCTCCTTTAAGATTTGTTCTTCTTTTATTCCTTAAGGTAAATTTTTATATTTTTGTTCTAGTTGATAATTATTTTTTATAAATTTTTAAACCATAAATTAGATATACTAATCTTTTATTTTATTCCTTTAAGTTCTAGCTCTGTAAATAAATTTTAAAATATTCTATTTAGTTCTGATTTTTCACTTTATTCCTAGGTTTAAAAGTTTATCTCTAAACTTGTTTTAAAACAGAAATTTCTAATTCTGATTTTAAAATTCAGTTCTGTAATTAATCTAAAATTATAATCTATTTTATAAATCTGATTTTTAGGATCTGTCTTACAAACCTGATTTTACAAATCTGATTTTTATAATTTATTTTTAAATTTGATTTTATAAATTGTTTATATAAAGTTGATTTTATATTTCTAGTTTTATAATTTTAAAAACAGGAACTTCTAATCTTATTCTGATTTTTGTCCTAATATTGTATTTTTTAATTCTGATTTTCCACATTTAAATCTCTTCTTGTAATATGATTGTCTGTAGTTTAGTATTTTATGTCTGATTTTATTTTATTAAATTTGGAGTAGTTTTATATTCTATTTTATTTTATTTTTAATAAATCTGGTTAATTAAAATGATGGGTTAAATTCTGACTTTATAATTTGGTTTTTATAAATCTGTTTTTATATCTTAAGGATTGAGTTTTTAAATCTGGATATATATGCTGATAGTGTATTTCAAAATTCAGTTATAATAATCGGAAATTATATTCTATTTTAATATGATTTTTATCCCAGTTTTAATCTGATAATAAGGAATTATATTAATCTGAAATTCTGTATTTAATCTGTTTTACAATTCTGTTTTACAAATCAGATTTTTGTATAATCTATTTTATAAATCTGATTTTTATAAATCTGATTTTATATAGTCTGTTTTACAAATCTAACTTCTTATAAATTAATTTTTATAATTTGTTCATCCTATTTTATAAATCTGATTTTTATAATTCGTCTTAATATGTAAGCTGATTTTATATTCTGTTATATAATATGAGTTTTCGTTCGGTTTCTATTTTAGATTATACTCTGTTTTATATTTTCATCCGACTTTATATATATAGTCTGCTTATATGTTAGTCTTATATTAAAATATAATTATATTCTGATATTAAAAAGGATTTAAGAAATTGTTTAATACTAAACCAAGGGTTTTAAAACTGATTTATAAAGTTATTTTAAATTAAGAATTTTAGATATTAAATAAGGATTTGAAATAACTAGTTAGAATCCAACTTTACATCGATAACCTACCCTAGTTCATTCTTTCTTCTTGACCGAGCTCTCTTTTTCTCAGATAACTACCTGAAATCGTGAAACTTTACACCACCTTCACAAGACCTTTGAATCTGACGTCTGAGGCAAGTAGTCTATCCCATAGCATGCTTTTAATACGTATCTTATTAATAATGATGCATTTATTTTACATAGTATATACAATAAAAATGATAAGTAGATGGTTGAATGGTTATTGATAACATGTATAATCCTAGACTTGTCTTATTCAGTCATGATTATTTCATTTTGATTAATATTAGAAAAATATAAATGTCATAAGTATTGTATAGTCAGTTTATTCCTCATATGATCTAATCAGCTTGAAATATCATACTGTGAGAATTTATAAAGCACGCTGAAAATTTGTCAAAAGAAACTTATATGAATGACTATAGAAATGATGAATATTGTAAAGATAATTATGATATGATTTTGATTAAGATCCCCATGGGGCCGCATGGTAGTATTGGATGAACGAATCCATTTGTGTACTTCCGTAATACGAAGTAAATCCGTCAAATCGGATCCGCACGATTGACAATGGGATTGATAAAAGTATGGAGCCCTCCTTGTGACTGGTATTCATGACGAATGATGAATGATGATGTAAATGCAAATGCACTTGGATCGGTGCTATTGATTAACAATCGTACAATATATGAAGTACAATTGTAAATTAAGTTATTTTTCTTTATATTGAATCATTAGATGGTGTAGCTGATGTTAATTCTATTGATATGAAATTCTTAATTTGAAACTGATAAAAGTGACAAAAGAAGTTATATTATTATTGGGGGTTACTTGTTGAGTTTATCTCACCCCGTTGCTATTTAATTTCATAAATCAGACCTCGTGGTTCAGAAGCTGCACTTCAGGAGAAGACCCTAGAAGACTTGTTGGTTTAGCCTTAATTAGGAAGTGTTTAAACGTTGTAATTGATAATAACTGTAATTTAAATTTTTAATGAGAATGGACCGTTATGTTTCATTTATTTGAAATTTGATTATTGAATACGTTCATGTGCCGAAATGGATCATGTATCGAATTTCGGGGCGTGACATCTTGTGACTAGCTGATCCGTTAGATGATTTCGAAGGAATCGGAGGGAGTGGAGAGAGGATTTTGGAGTTTGGATCCAGTGCGAACCATATGAATGAGTTTGGGAGTGTGACAACGTTGACATAGATGAGTTGGTGCGTACAATTGAGGTTTGATCGGACAGTGAAGAAGAGAGGTGAGCGGAGGAAGGAGTGCCATGATTTGGAGACTAGGGAGAGTTTTGGGCGGGAGAGTGGAGGTACTTTCGCTATACACAGAATCGCAATGTCGTTTGGGAGACCGGAGATGAGAGGAGAGAGAAGCTTGATAGGGTCTTCTTTTAGTGAGATATGGTGGAAAAAGGGGAGGTATAAATGAGAAGAAGGGACGCCAATTAAAAAGACGAGAGATAGAATATAAAACCGTTTTAGGGCTCATATTGGGTAAGCGGACCAGAGTTTAAGGTGACTTCTACCCAATCTCCTTCATGAGGGCAATCAAATGCCATAAACTCTTACGTGTATGCAATTTGTGTAGACCTAGATCAAACGATGGGGATGATTTTGGGACGAGCAGACGTCCTAAAGGTACCTTCATTCAAATGAAACATGCAATGACGTAGACATTAATCAACATCTGATCCTCTAAGTCTACCTTTTGGGATGCTTGCCACGTGGAATAAACATATTACCATATGATAAGTGGTATGATCTCAAGATCCCTTGTGTGTAAGATTGGGATGTAAAGTAATCTCCATCCTTTGATTCAAGGCATTCAACCATTCTCTTGTTACTAAAACCTGGTTGCTGTTGATGAATATTTGATTGCAGAAAATCTATCCTCCATATAAGAATTTAATAGTAATGTTAAAGTTCATGAACTTTCTATATCTTGGTCTCCATCTTGGTCTCCTCAAAGGCATCACAAGATTATAAGGGTTAACATAGCCTTTCTAGCAAGTAGCAAGTGAATTATGTTAGCAGTTGAGTTCCACTAAGGTGCCAGAGCCCGAGCCATGAGATGTGTGAAAGCAGCTTTCAGCAAGAAAAATAAGGTAATTATCTTATGATACTGGTGGCTTCATGAGAAATGGGTATTTCCCATCACGGTTATGAATCCCTTAACGCGGACAGAATGAAGAAAAAAAATCTAGAAAATAATCAAATTTGAAAAAAATAGAATAATAATAATAATATAATTTCTTTTTTTTTTTAATATGAGTTTCGGGCCTCTTAGAGCACTTAACTAATCTCAGGGGCACATGCACACTCTAGATTAGCACATATCATGTTAGCACATGATATAAATCCCCTGGGTGGCCTAAGGGGAATTCATGCTCAGGTCTATAATTTTAAAAATATCAAAAAAGAAAAAAAAAATGCTCCAACATGTATTTTAGTATAATTCAAAATAATCACGATTAAAATATGATATATATATATATATTTATTTATTTATTTATTTATTTATATTTAAATTCTAAAAAAAATGCATTTTAACTGTGTGACCAACATCTCTATAACCTTTCAACAAGCAATGTTGTCGAGTGGTCAAAGATTGAGGTAAACTTAAAGTTTTCTATGGTAAAAGTAGATTTTGTACAAAAAATCGTTTTCAAACATCCAACATCCGAGCATGCAAGAGAAGTCTTAGGCCTCGTTCAGGTATTTCCTGATTTTTCTCAGAAAAGCTCAGATTCTTGGACACTCAGAATCCTGATAGATTCTTAGCAGACTCAGATTCCTGATTTTTCCCATATACGTTTTTAAGTTACTCAAATTCCTCATAGATTGTTATAAAACTCATAATTCTTTGTTTTTAAGTTCCTCTAAGAAAATCCTCAGAATCAATTCAATCAATGGTTATGCTATGACCGTGGAAACGTGATCTAATCATCGGTTTATGTGTCGTACTCGGATTTTTCTCAAAATTTACCGACAACCAATTGAGATGGGGCTGAACATATTTGACGAAGTCTTTTTCCGAATTTAATTTAATGACCATTACTTTTAAAATGGGCCACTAACACTACAAATAAAGGTACGTACGCTGACGACTGGCAGCCACCGACGTAGATTACAATAGCCGTCGGTAAAGAACATTGTCGACGGCTGGAACCTCTACTCCGACGGCTGAAGCCGTTGGCGATACATTGATCGGCGAATACATATGCTGACGGTTATAAGCCGTCGCCATAACTCAAATATTCTATGCCAACGGCTTAATTTTTTTTAAAAAAAATAAATGCGCCTACGCCAACAGCTGCAATCTTTTTCATTAATGATCCCTATGCTGTCAGCATAGGCCTTTTTTTTCATCACAAATTTATTAGTTATCCAAATGACGGCAAAGAGACCAACTCGTTGCCACGCTAAGACTTGTCTAAGTCCAAGTGAAAAAGATTTGTTGGGCCACTGTACCATTGGCGTAATGCGTATGCCCCACTTATTCTACAAGAAAAATTGATGTTAAATTATGCTAGAGATCCATAAGCTTTGAAGATTAAAAAAATTATAAAAGGAAGGTTTCCATTCTCACTAAAGCAACAACGTGACACAATCGAGAACCCATTAACCTTTGAAGATAAAAATGACTCATTCTTAAGTCCGCTATTGCTGGTCCCAAGCCCGGATGAGAAAGAAGTGCTGGTCTCAGGTTAATAGCCAGCCGTATACAGCCCCTACTAAATCCCTATGAAGAGAATTACCCACCCCAAATAGATGAGCTAAGGCTATAATGATGATGAAATCTCTCATTTTTATTTTTATTTGTCACAAAAACTCATCTCACAAAAAAAACAGGGATTTGTACTTTTTTCTTTAAGAAAAAATAAGCATATCCATCATAGATAAACTTAGAAATAATTTGATTATGTACATAACAGTTAAATGGAGCAGGAGTCATTTTAAAAGAGCATTGGTTCACAGGGTATTGAGGACTAGATTTCTCTTTTCCAAAGAAATATGCCTTCTTTCTATTGTACCCATCTTACCGTTCTGAATATTGTCAGAAGAAACTCCTCCATTGCAAGGTCCACTGCTACAACTGAGCGGTGAAATCTTCTGACTTTGCTGAACTGCCTGAGAACCGTATCCAAACGAATTCATAACCTACAAGACGATCCATAAAAAATTTAGGGAAGTTTCTTGGCAAACAACACAATACAAGATATGAAAACCATGGACCTGAGGAGCTGATTGCATGGAATGGAAACCAAGGTAGCGTGCATATGCTTCGAGCAAACTGGCATTTTGCATCTGATTTTGAAAATTGATCGAATTTAAAGTTGGCAATGGGCACAAATGAATTGGCTTAGACCCAATTAATTACTTAATAATAGGTGTGATCATTTAAGTGATCACATGAAGCTTAAGATTGCTGCAACAATCCCAAAGCTTAAGATTGTTGACAAAGGAAGTGAATAAGATTAGTGCACACCTGGTTCCTAAGTGATCAATGGAAGATGCATTAGCTGCTACTGAGGCATCCAAGTCTTTGATGCATATGATCCAGAATAAGTAGCACTATTCTAGATCATCAAGGTCTTTGATGCATATGGGTTATCCTCTGCAGGTGGTGCACTAAGCTCCTCCTCACGTAAACTTAGTTGCTGCAAGTTTGCAGCAGCCGATGATACTGTTGAGCATGCATCTTCAACTGTAGAAGGTACATGACAATCAGGCATGGATAAAAAAGAGTTAACAGCATCATTTCTTCACTAATTCTTTTACAGTAGGGGCAGACACAATGATATGGTGTGCGCTCGGGCTAATAAAGCCTTCCTCTACAGCTTTGTCAATGAAAGAAGGCAAGGAATTGTAGTATCCATCCACATTCAATAGCCCCACCTATAAAATTTAGTACATTAACTAACTTGGTTAAATAAATACCTTTGTTTGTCGATAAAGAGAGATTAGTTCTTATTTGCTCTATTTTTTATCAGTTTCTCTGTGGATGGCACTCCAATTGAATAATTTAATCAGTGGCTAATGGAATAATCAGGCTATGTTAATTGAATTATCAGTGGATAATTGAATCAGTATTGCATAGAAAAAATTAGTAGATAATCTCCCAATACAGATGCGGTGTCGCATATACCGATGATGTTACTGATACCGATGCGGGATATTGATATCAACACCGATACCAGTCCGATGCCAGTATCGGGCTGGTATCAATATCGGTTTTCAGCGAAATCGATACATAGGTATCACTGATATGTATCAGTATTCATTGATAGTTGATACGATGGCCATAAATCTCTCTCTTGAGATGACCTTGCAACCCTTGCAATTAGCCACTCAGAATACTACTAAACCACATTTATGGAAATAATTGGACCAGTGACCAGAGTCGAGGGTTCTTTATACATCAAAATTTGACGATGTACTGCTAATTACCTTAGGAGGTTTAATCCCTACTCTGATGAAGAGTTCAGTGTTCATAAGAGGCAGCTCAATAGATTCTCTCAGTTCTCGAATCTGATCAAACAACCCACCCACAGCAGAGTAGTTGACATTACCAGGATCCTCATGAAGCATGTTATAGACAACTGGATCAACCTGAAACCAAACCATACTAATCATAAACACATCATTTCTTTTTATTGGTAATAATATACACATCATGTTCAAATGTTTAATGTTAAGTCGACTCCTTTTATGTTATATCTAGAAGAATCATCCATGGAAGCAGGGGTTACGCCTGTAGCTCAACTACAAGGTTGACAATATCGCAACCTTGAGGTCACAGGCTCTATCCAAGCTTACCATAAAAAATTAAATTAAAAAAAGAAAGTCCACTGAAGCATATTAGAACCATCAACTAACCATCTTTTTTTAAATTGTTAATGTTCTCCAAACAAAGATCCAGTCACAATAGAGTATGTACAACCTCACGTGGAAGAGCCCGCATTTCAATTGTTTAAGTGCCAGGTGTCAAGTTGTCATAGATGTTTTCGCACAGCCATTTCTGAAAATTTCAATAGGCAAAACAGCCCTACAAAAATTAAAATATATATTGAAAAATAAAAGCAAAGGAAAATCTTACAGAGCCAATTGATGTACTTAATAAAAAGATGAAAAATTTATATAATGTATATCATGACGTATGTCATGACCTAACTAAAAGATTCCATATTATACAAATGATTTTCAATGACCCGAGCTTTTCATCTATAATATACTAAACTTTATGCAATTTTTCATAAACGACAAATCCGTTTACTGGGCCGAAATGAGTTACACTTTCATGGTGTTAGGTGGTACTTTCATATTGGTCTAGAAGTGTCGTGTCATTTTGAGTGTCCAAATGCCACTACGTGTCGGCACGGAAAAAATCCCAAAAGCAGAAGTGCCTAGGTAACTCTGATTGTGAGTTGATATGTGAACTTGGAGGAAATGATGGATAAACAAATCAGTATACATGAGTAGAAATCTGTCCAATCCTCTGTGGATATGAAAGAGAAACATTTAAGACTTAAAGGCTACTTACAACGCTCATTGTCAAGAGGCCAGAGAACTTCCCCTATGATCTGCCCCACGCTTTGGAGAGACTTCAAATCATCGTCAGTCTTAGAGAACTCTTTTTTTGAAGCTCTCAAATTCTTCCTCACTGCATTTTACCATAATTAGATACGCACGCCTAGTTAGCAATATCGAGATAAACATAGATTAAAATGAAGGGTTTACAGTCTTAATCTATCAAGTAATCATTAATCCATAGCTATAACATGTATAAAAAGTGCAGCAGCAACAGCAGAATTAATTCTCGGATCCATTAATATCGAGAGCAGATTTTATATAGTTTTAAGTCATGTCCTAAAAATCAGGGGGGTGGTAATTACCATAGTTATTTCTCTATTTACTATTTGCAAGTCAAGTTGTACTAGTACTCTTTATTTAGTAGTTATAGCTAGTTTCTAGTTAGGATAATAGAGCCAGCCGAGATTTTTATACACAGTTCTTTTTATTATTTTCTCGAGACAGATTAAAATGCTCTTCTGCCTGCCTTTGAGATTTTCATCTCAGCCTTTGAAAGCTCCGAGTTTCTGTAGAAATCTGGACTCTGTATTACCGAAAAACTGCTGCCTTTATTCTCATAGCTGCTATATTTCTGCTGAACTGGTGTTGATTCTCATCTTTTGTGCTACACTTATGTTGTTATTTATCTTCTCATACATATCAGGTGCATGGTTTACTTACTGAACTTAGAGAATACAGCCATTTGCACATAGTTTTTACAGAAACAGTGAGTGTCTTGTGGACATTTTACTGGGATTTCTGGGCAGGGTTTGCTATATTATCGCTGCTGTCCTAGCTATGCTTTAACAGAGATTTGAAGGGGTTTAACCACAATTCTTATTGTTGTTCTATCTGTGTATTTATGCAGAAATCCCGTTAAAAAAGAGGCATCACAGTCTTGAAAAAGAGACTTTGCCCAAACTTGATGGACTCAGCCATATAGCGTCGGGAACAGGGCCCCACTAAAAGCAATGATGGAAACTTACATAGCATCGCTCTTTTTGTGATGGTCCAAACTTTTTGGTGGTCCAGATTCGGATTGTAGTCAGTAGGGTTTCAACAGGCCAGGTTCTGACCTGGCCTTAAACAAGTAGATTGTAATCAATCTTGAATTTTTGGATGGTTTCATCGTACTATTTATCCTTGCGAGATGAAAAGTTTAACTATAGTGGTCTAAGATCATTTAAACACCATTTAGTGTTTAACTGTCAGTTAGGAACCATTATCCTTTATTTAAGGAGCCGGGACAAGGTAACCTTATACCACTGTAGCAGTATAAAATATTAATAAAAGGATAATGGTTAAAAGGAGTTGGGCAAGTTAAAACATTGCCTCACGAAATTCAGATAAAAAAAAAGAATTCTCATTTATAATTTGCACATTCAAGCCAGATTGAGCTAACCCATAGCTCACCATTCAGCTTTGTTCCAGTTTACAATTTAGCCTTTAGGCTTTTAGTTAGATGTTACATGGTTTGAGGATGAAATATTTAGGCTGAACCCAATTTAGGCAATGAACTCGTGTCCCACATGGAGATTATTGATGAATATTGGTGCCAGATATGTAGAAAAGGGAGGTCCGATGGATTTGCACGTGACGGTAGCTCACATGCACGTGATGTCGATAGAAATTTTGGATCAAGATTCTCTTCTGATATAGATGACCGTTCATTAATCCATGTGATCTTTGAAATCAGTTTGAAAGTAGTTGATGCATATGAGCATCGTGCCACATGCAGTTATTAGTGAGAGCAATGGGAGAAGTTCGGGGTCGGGTTTAAAACAGCGAGGGAAGAAGTCAGAAGAAATGGACAAAAATAAAATAAGTTGGAAAAATGCAGCAGCTACTAAAAATTAAAAAATATATAAGTTGGGAAAAATTCGGTAAAAATGGGGGAAAAGGAGAATATTAAAATATAGAAAATTTTATGTTAAAATTATATTTTTATTTTTTCTACATATTTTGAACCTAATAATATACTACAATGGGCATTTAGAACTACTAAGCTTAGACTTTCTAAAATCTAGCCAAAGGTTTCAAATATCTAATTGTTCCACATTATGAGTTATGACTCAATCTGATAAACCTCATAACTCAGAATACCCGTATAGAATATGATCATTTTTTGAAATGTTCATAGGAAACAATTTTTCAATAGAATCATTCCATACGTAAACCATGTTTCCAAAACAATGAGTAGCCTCACATAGGGAATCATTCCAATCGACAAATTAAGGCATCAAATGAGGTGGGTACCCTCCTATCTTCCCAAATCTATTCAATTTACATTTTCATCATGCTTAGATTTGTTTCAATTTACACGAAATCTGAAATACCAAGTTTTTAATGTGTTTGGAGGACCCTTGGGGTGAAACGGCTTACCCCATGGTCAAACCATTTGACCCAGGGGTAGAGGACTGTGTGCCCTTTAAAATGGCACGGATGTCGATCAGATAAAACTACCCCTTAGAGCATCGATTTAGGGCCGAATCACACCAGGTTATTAATAGTCGTGCTTCAGTTTGGGATCCTTTCCCTTTTAATTTTATTGCACACCTGACCCAGGGGTCACATTTAACCACATGCTGCATCCTCCTAGTGGCCCAACTAGACCAGAGTCAGAACATGGACCCCCTTAACTTATGGCCCTCTACACATCTGACGGTCATGATCGCCTGATTTCCTGTTGATGACCAATATTCGCTAAGAAAATTTTCCCAAAATGTAGATACCCACTGGCGTATCCGCCTGATGATCGAATGGGGATAGAGTCCACAGATGGACCCTCCCATTTCCTGATCCTCTATGAATCTAACGAGCAAGTTTATCTGAAAACTTTTCCCCTATATTTATTTGATTGACTCAAAAATTCCAAAACTTATTGAAATGAGCTTTAGCCCCTTGCACTAATATTGCAGGGGATTAGTTTGATCCCCAATTCGACCTCGAAAAATGGTAGAATAGCCATGGGTTTTGAACTATGACTTACACTTTCTAGAACACTCCAAAACCAGTGGCCCTAATCGCCCGATTTCAAATCCACTAGAACAAAAAACAATCTCCTAAAAACAAATCAAATTCTCCAATCCTAGATCTGAAAACGGGATCTGAGTGACACCAAATTCTGGATCTAAAAATCGTAACCATAGATCTAAAAAATTTAAACTCTAAAATGAAAACTAAAACAGAATTGAAGCAGATCTATCCACTCGTCTCTTATTCAAAGGATCTGAAGACCTATCCACCCCTCTCTTATTCATAAACTAAACAGATCAAAACCAAAATAATCACACAAACAGATGCAAAATTGATGAGAATGTAAAACTCAGATATCAAAATTCACGCCTACATCAAAAACCCTAACGGACCCGCCCAAAAAACCACTAAAGCTACCAATAATCCACGTACAAAACGTGAATCAAGCACGAGAAATAGGAATTTCGTCGAATCATATGCAAAATCTATAAAAAAAGAAAGGAAAAAAACATATCACCAGATCTTCTATGATTTGAAAAAATTGACCTTGTAATGGAAAAATGAGGGTCACCGATTCGCTCCGAATGAAGATCCGAAGAGAGACACTGGAGATTTCGATGTCGAAATCTAATCAAAGAGGTTGGATGCTCGTCCGAATTGAATGAGGGGAGAGAGAACGACTTTCAAGAACTCCCTCTCGCGAACTTCGTTTGGTGATGGAATGATCAAGCAGCTACTTACAAAGATGAGAAATTTAAAGGAAAGGAATGATCGAGCAGCTAGGGTTTTGACCGAGAAGCTAAGGTTTTGATCGAGCAGCTAGGGTTTTGTCGAGAGAGAAAGGAAGAGGCTAGCGTTTCAAAGAGAAAGAAAAGAGAGTTGGAGATGGCGGTTTTGTTAGAAAGATAAATAGATTGGCACGTGCTAACATCACGTGATGAAAGGATTATTTATTAAATGAATTTTTAACTTAAAAAACCACTGCTTTAACTTAAAAAAACTATGGTTTTAACTAGTAGAAAATTACACCACTATTTTAAGCAGTGATTTATTTTATGCTGCTACAGTGATTTTTTTCTCATTTTGACATAGTGCTGCAAGGAGCTATGAGAAAAATGATTCAAAGGTAGAGGGAAAAAATTTGAAAAAGTACTTTTTATACAATACAAGCAACTAATCGACAAAGGGCATAGAGGGGATACAAGGACAATAGAACGACTGAGGGAGTGATCAATGTTCCTCCATATGGAATACCAAATGAAAGAGGACGGTGTAGGGCTAATAGACAGTATTGTGAGAAAACTCATTTTAAATTGAGAAGACCGTGCAAAATACTATGTGCATGCCATAGTTATCCCGCCAACCTGGCTCTTGTCCGTCACCATCTCGATAGATGCAACTCAAGTAACATCATCCATTATCCCACATATTTCTACATTCATATTCTACCAAGGAGTGAACAAACCCATAAGTTTGGTGATAATCACATGAGAAAATGTGAACAATCATAAAGATTACCCTGTCATATGCATAAGGAATGAGCCCAATTACTTCTTTGACTCAATACTTCGATACTAACTCTCTTAGAAGCCAAAGTGTCTCAGGCATCCAGTTCGAGGTCCTTGCAAGACTCAATTTAATTAAGTGAGACTTCCTACTTGGATGAAAAAAAAAGTGGCAAATCTTATTGTGAAATTTTCACTTTTAAGTCGAACAAGATTGTAATAATGAGATTAACCAACCAAATGCATATCATTTTGTAATTTATCTGATCAATTAATTAAACAATCTCTACGATATTCCATCTCCACCTGTCTTCTGTCCCACATTCCTACTTGCATAATTTCCACTCCCACATTAAAAACTACAAATCCTAACACATGTATCCTATAATATGCTAAAAGCACATAAAACCTACCATCAAATACACTAAAATGGCTCTAATTGAAGTCCGTGTTGTGCATCAAATTACCCGAGACTCCACTAACCTAGAAAGTAGATTCATACCATAAACATGATCTTTCATAACGATCATCGAATAATTTCTATCCAAAAAAAATTATTTAGAGGAATTCAATTGGGTTTCCCCATAAAGGGATTGAAATGCCAAAAAAACTTGATGGGAATCTTAAAATTAGAAATTAAACAACCAAAAATTTAAACAAATAAATGAGTAAAGCTTAATCGAAATTGTTAGAAGATATTAAATTGAATAGAGAAGAAGTTACGGTTAGAAATAGGAGTGGAATGAGAAGTCATACATGGCTTGTCCGGTCTGGCGAATCTAGAATCTAATGGTGTAGATCGCTTTACCCAATGTACCCATCTTCTTGGCTTCTCTTTTGATCTCCTGCTTATTGGAGGATCTGTGTTGGGACTTAGATGGTTGGGGAAGACGATGCTTTAGCTTCAAAGAAGCTACTACATAGCTGTTTCGGGGCGACACATACTTAATGACCGTTGACGGTAAGTTTGGATCGACTGCATAGATTGGGATAAGTATACTTCATCGGCTGAAATCTGAGCTCTAATCCGAGAGGTTTGCTCGGACGTTCAAACGTCATTGCCACTCAAAAAAAGCTCCGATTCCCACTTCCCAACGAAAACTCTCGAACGTCGGTTTTACTCAGATTTTGTAAAAACCTCTCAGAATCTGGGCAGATTCTGGGCAAAAAAGGCTCTCGAACGAGACCTTATTTTGTAGCCCTCAGTGGCAAGCCTTCCGAAAGGAAAGAACTTGATGATTATTAGGTAAGCAGACCAAGTGCGAGGTGACATGGTTCACAAGTCACTTTTCGAGACACATGCCATATGGTTACGTGTGTGCCATACGATTTGAAGATTATGATTCAAAGATCTATAATGTAAGCCATGTTCAGGTATTTCCCCAATTATCTCAGAAAAGCTCAGATTCCTGATAACTCAGTTTCTTGCAGATTCCTGGCCAACTCAGATTCTTGACTTTTCTCAGGTGTGTTCTTTTAAGCTTCAGAAAAGCTCTGATTCCTGGCATTTTACAGAAACGAAGGATTTCCTATGTTCTTTTAATTATTTTAGAAAAACACAGAATCAATCTACTTTAGGGACATCTTATTACCGTAGGATTAATGGTAGAACATTCAATACCGTACCATATATATTTGAAGGTTATTTTTGGCCGATGCACGATCCACGAGAAGTGAATACTTTCAATAGTGCAATTATGTAAAAAATATTCATACAACTATACTATCCGATCGCCTATCATACTACTCTATAATAGTCGTTTGTACGATTTAAGAAAGTGCATAGTACATTAGGACGATCGAAGTCCTCCTCATCCTCTGACTCCATCGAATGCTCCAGAATGCAGATTGGATGGGTTTTGAAAATGACGTTAAATTTCTGGTGCCCTGACTCAATGGCGATATCTAGGAGGTGCGAGTGAAAATGGATGATGTTATGGTAGTGGGTTTGTTTATGGCGGAAATATCGTACGTATCAGTGAGTTGTGGCAGGATTTAGTTTTTTTTTATATTTTACTTTTGGACTGTTATAGAGGTGACACGTTTCAAGCGATATTACAAAACCAAGGGGTAATAGTTGTTTTCAAAGACCGCCACCTTTTAGTGAGGCTAATTGTATTGAAACGCAGGGATTCTGTTGTTATCCTATGATGGCAGGAGAAGGGAGATAATGGGCACTAGGATTGGGTGGAGCCGGAGAAAGGGCTTGAGATCTGATTTTTTTTCTCATACCACCCATCCCTCCCATTCCATTACATCCCTAGAGATGGCCAACAAGATGCCCATTGTTTTTTTTATACTTTATCTATGATTTTGGTATTTCATTTTTATTTTTTTTGTTTGCTTGAGCATGTATTAACCGATCTCGCAGATCATGAATTCCGGATGATAGAAAGAGAGGTTTTCTCCGGGATATATGATATTGGTAATTGCAATTTTTTTCTAATAAATAGGAGGAATTTTAGAACTTATATATATATATAGGGAGCCGGTTAGGTCCTCCAATGGAGGACGGTCACCGTCCTCCAAGATTCTCATGGAGCTCCACGTGGCATCCAAAACACTGTTTGGGTGCCACATGGAGCACAAGTGGACGGTATAGATCAATATTAAAAAAAGAAAATTTGAAAAAAACTTTTTAAGCCCACAAGTCAAAGTTTGACAGGTTTCATTGATCCACATTTCACGGTTCAAAAAACACACGATGGAGATAGGTTTTCAAATGTTTTTTTTTACAAAGATGATCTAGCAATGCACCCGAGCTCCACGTGGTATCGAAACAATACATTGGCTGCCACATGGAAGCTTGGAGGGAGGAGGCCTTTTCCATATATATATATATATATATATATATATATATATATATATATATATATATATATATATATAATGGAGCTTCTAAATAGCTGCTTATATGGGTAGGCGACATCAAATAGGATAACAAAATATCTGATAGGTGGCAAAAAATTCTCTCTCTCTCTTGTTGCTCTGTTTTTTTTTTCATTGGGGAAGAAGACAAGCTATAGGAGTAGTTGTTGGAGGATTTTTTTGTTGGTTTTTATAGGAGTAGTTGTTGGAGGATTTTTTGTTGGTTTTTATATGCTGTAGCAGTAGTGAGAGAGTATGCTCACTTTAAACTCAGATTCAGGCCTGTCCTGAGTTTTTTGCTCGGAAATGGCAAACGGACAGAAACTCGGGAACCGTCGCTTTCCTTGTGGGTCCCACGGCCATTGCCGAACGCACGAAATACTCAAAATTTGCAAAAAAAACCCACTTTCCGAGTTGTGCTCGGTTTCCTCACTCAAAAACCCCTATTCGAACATGGCCTAAAAGATTTGAGACGAAAAAACATATCTATAGAGTAAAAGCATGAGAAGAAAAAACTGTCATACAATCTGGAAAAGTTCATCAAATTCGGAAAAGTTCTGGGAATTGACGAATCAAGCAAATATTTCGCTGGATTGTCTCTTCAGAGAATATTTCAAAAGTTAAGATTAATTCAAGGAATTGTGTTACAGAGGGAGTTAATTGCTTTGAATTAGATGATGAAATGGTTTTTTATCTCAATCTTTGACACCATAAATCTCTATATCATGGTCTTCAAATATCTGTTGGTTCCCCACCCCACCACATCATGAACCACCGGCGTGTGCCCTAAGAATTACATGAGAACCAAGTCACCTACTCTTAGGCTGCTTGCCTATCACGGGCTTCATCAGATCATCAGTTTCATGAAGAATATTTTACCCAACAATTTTGCCAAAAGCTAATATTGACAATATGTCAAGTCTCCTGAAAATCCGTGAAAGTCTGGCTTTTGATATGATTTCAAAGAAAAGGAGCTATTTATAATCTTGAAAATCTTCAGGATATTGTGAGGGCAGTCAATTCCATAATAGGAAGCAATAAAATGCTACTATTTGGCATTTTAACAAGAGGCCCAGGACTATGCGTCCGAGCGTAGAGATATCTTTGTGCCTATTGATATAAGTATGGCATGTAGCATTTTTTTTTGAAGTGATGTGTGCTGCTTTATAATCATTTAACCACGTTTTAATCAAAGTTACCTTTGTTTTCAAAAAAATAGATAATCCTTTTGAAAGACCCTGCGCCTGACCACATGGGTATCAAAACCCCACCAACCCACCTCTTTTCCACTAAAGTTCAGCACTTCACTATCGGTGTGTCGCGCTTCGCTACCGGGGCGTCAGTGCTTCTCTCCCAAGGTATCAGCGCTTCACTACCGGAGGTGACAGTGCTTTGCTATCGATATGCCAACGCTAATCTATACCAGGCTGTCAGCGCTTCACTACAAGGGTGTCAGCGCCTCGCTATCGAGGTGCTAGCGCTTCTCTCCTAGGGTGTCCATGTTTCGTCTCACTACTGGTGTGTCAGCGCCTCACAATCGAGGTGTCGGCGCTTCTCTCCCGAGGTGCCAACGCCTCGCTATCAAGGTGTCATCGCTTCTCTCCCGAGGTGACAGCGCTTCGCTATTGAGGTGTCAGCGCTTCGCTATTAGGGCCCCACATATTTTAGTAAAATATATCTGAAAAAGTAAGTCTGACATTTTCTTGGAAAAAATGAGAGATAAGGGAAAAGAAAGAGACCTCTAAAAAAGTCGGGTATGACAGCTGAAAGGAAATATAACTTTTAAAATATTTTAAAAGTTTTAATCCTAGTTAGTAAAGTCCTCATGTCACATGTCGTTCATAGAGCAATTTGGGCTTAGAGATTTATCTACGTTGGGGCGCATTCTCCTCTCAGCCTTTTGACACAAACTCATCAGAATATTTCCTCTGACCAAATTGCTATTTTTGGGAATAAAAGATGGAGATTGACATTCCTCAACACATATTCTATGGCCTCTGAAAACTGTAAAAGATGGAGATTGACTCTTAACGCCTTTTAGTGATCAACCCTCTGTAAAATCTCCTTGCACGCCTCCGAAAACTATAAAAGTCAACGGCCATTCAACCTTTTCTTAATGCTAGAATTCAAATGGATGTAAGGACGAGATTGCTTGTTCTATTGACTTCCTATTGACTGTTGACTTAGCCCTTGTACAACACACATTTGACCTATTTACAAACTACAGACTATTCGCTTGCTTGAATTGCAAAATGCAGATATGAATGTGAGAGCGGCCTTTTTTTACTCTCTGACCCTCTACACCTCTGCATTGGGTCGAGCTAGCCATTGCTTACATTTTTGATGGTTTGGTCAACACCACGTAGTATGTGATAAAACTTTAAGGATGGACCTGACTCTTCTCACCGTCATTTAAACGATCTTACATCCTCAATGATATAAGATGTGGGTGATCTGTGCCGTCAAAGTAATAGATGATATTGAAGTGCAATAGGCCCAAAATTGTTGTTTTAGGGAGATTTCAACCATCCAATCTCTCGACTATGATACCAACTGTTGTTTTTAGTTTTAATAGCTGATGTTAAAATTAATCAATCGGATGGTTCACATCCACCTATAGACATGTTTCTTTGGCCCGAGACATGTTCCAATGACAGATTGTCATTTGGACAATTTAGAGTGATGACAAATGTACACCAAATGGCATAATAATATATCACACTTCAATGACATGAGATAAAAAGTTTAATTTTAATGATATAAATCATTTAAATACCATTTTGGTGTTTAAATGTCAGTCTGGCAGCCATTATCCCTATAAGAATTCATGTGAAAGTTATAAATTGAAGAATGCATATTAGATAGAAAAAACAGATATTTAGGTACCAATTTACAGTAGGGATTGATTTAGATGACCGCGGTTAAATGGACAATGCAAGGATGACCAATTGACCACTGACTTATACATCACACATCACACATCTTTGATCAATCCAAGTAGTCCAGTTAAGTTAATCGTTAGCAAGTCACTCTACCATACTCTCCTTTACGGTTGTTGGGTCTCACAATCTATTTGGTTTTGTTGTTGCTGTTGAGCGGTTGTTTTTTTTTTTCCTTTGGTCCTATGTGTAGCGTTTTGGTTTGGTCCAGCTCTTTCAGTCCCTTTTCGTTGGTTAACTTTGTTTTGTATTACCAATGGAAAGGAGGCCTATTTTGTGTCTTATTTTTTCCTCAAAAAAATGAACCTTTTGTGGCATTTTCCAGCCCCAAACTTACGCATGTTGCTGTGAACTTAGCTTGCTCTCCAATACAATCGCAAGCAACCCAATCTAGATGCACTCTAGGGAACGATACATATTGTGATTTTAATCTTGTTTTAAACTCGCAAGTATACGAATCGAGATATAGTCAGTGAGTGCGGAGTACGAGATCGTTCTCATGAGGATTGATCATAAAATGTAAAAAGGGAAACAATAATCAACAAAGGAACTACCCTAGATCTAGCACAATATTTAAACTAGTTTATGATTCTGAGAGTTTGATGGACAAAATAAAAACTAATCAATAAGATAGAATGAAACAGATGTTAAAAAGTGAGGATTATGATACTAAATCCTCTCATCGTTGGTTTATCATTTACGAACTACAGATCTATTTATCGAGATATAATATTGTCGCATGATACACATTACATGAATATTGAACCCAATCATACATAAATCTAAGATCAAGGGGGTGCATGATTAGCAGCTTATGAATGTATGATTAACATCCATATCTTATATTCATGTAAATTCCACCTTGCAAATCTGAGATCGCGGAGATGTATGATTAACACCCCATGAATGTATGATTAACATTCATACCTTAGATAGTAATTCGAGTATACCCTGCGAGGGGCAAGTGCCATATAAAAGAAGATTGAGGTAAAATCACCATTGCAGATCCGAGATCATAAAGCATGATTAGCACCTATATCTCAAATAGCAATTAGATTCTATCATCATTAACAATAATATCAAGGCAATTAAAGAATTTAAGGCACCTATGATAAGCTAATATCTCAATCGTAGATCTATATTATGATAAATGAATACCTCGGATGGAGTTCATTAGATCCCCATCCTCAAAAAGACTTAACTACACATACTAGAAATGAACAACATAATTGAAATGTAAATTGAAATGACCATTAAATACCGTAAAGAGGTTCAACGAATTCAAATTCAATAACTTTTTAGTCCTTTCAATGTCAAAAATCAAATTAATCTAAGATCTAAACATAAGAAAATGAAAAAACAGTGCTTGAAAAAAAAAGGAAAAAGCTCAAAAGAAAACTAAAATGCTAGGGAAAATAAAAGGCTCCCCAAAGGGAGAAACCCTTAGAACTAATTCCTAAGTATGCTTAAATAGGTTCTCAACCCCAGATTTGAAATTCAAATTCAAATTAAAGTTCAGGGCCCAACAATCCATTTACTCCAGTGTTCCAGTGTGAGTCAATTTTGTGATCTTTTATACTTCTAATTGCATGCAATGACTAAATTTTCTTGAAACACTAAAAACCCTATAAATCTGTCAGCTAGCCTTCATCGGGTGGCTAAATATAGGCTTTCGGAGGTGAAATATTATCATATTTCACTACTCATCACACCCTTAAATATAGGCTTTCGGAGGTGAAATATTATCATATTTCACTACTCATCACACCCCTAAACCTATATTTTGCTAGTCCTCGAGCAAAGGAGAAAATAATCAAACTAAAAAATATTCTAAATGCCACTTTCGTAGGGAGCATGATTGCATTTAGCGCATGCAACAAGCCTTTAAACCACTAGGTGATCCCTAGTGGAAGAGTTTTGTCTCCTAAGGGTTTTCAGTGAAGTTACCCACAAACTTTCAAAATTTTCAAACCATCGGTAAAATTGAGTTTTTAAAACATGATTTCCATATATATTTAACTTCAAAGCACAAAACCATTAATCAATTCATCATGCGAATTCTCAATTTCAAATATCAATGTTATACCAATCATACTAGTATTCATTCAAATTACTCTAATGCTCAAATCGTTAGATAACTTATCTATTCATGCATAAACATAAAGTGCATGTACACCAATGCTAATATCCATTTATCTCGGAACTAGTTCAAACGGTAAATCATCGGATCTCATGTTTCGACTCAATTCTCACAATAGATATACTCTTAAACTATAAGCACACCGATGATTCATTTACGCTCACATGTGAGAGATCAATATAAAGCAAGCAAAAAGGTCTCACATGATACATGAAACACGATACGATCAATGAACAAAAATAAATCTCATAAGAACAGATACTTGTATATCCTAAGCATGTCATATCAAGTGACATAGGTATCACATATTCACTCTCCACAAGGTAGTTACCAATGCGAGATCCAATCATGAAGTTTTTTTGTAGGGTTGCAATGGAGCTCGGGTAAGGGTAAGAAAAAAACGGGAAGTTGGGATTCAAAATTTCTGAAAAATTGGAAAATGAACTAACTTCTGATTTTTCTATTTCTCTTCTTTTTCTTTTCTAATCTCTCACTATTTTTCTATTTTCTCAACTTTCTTTTATTTTCTCACTCATTTTTCTTCTTTTGGATTTTATTTTCTGAAGCACCTCATATTTTTCATTCTTTTTCAATTTTTTTTTTCTTTTTCTCCATATTTCTGTCATACACTCTCAGTAAACACCATAATTCGGTATCTCTCCACTTAGTCTCTTTTCGTTCATTCTCATCTCTCGTTCCTAATTTTTCATAAATAAGAAGGGTAAGACTGAATTTTCAGAAATGGTGAAAGGGTAAAGGTTAATATGGCTTATCAAAGAATATATAAAAATAAATTTTTTAATGAGCTCAAAGGGGTACTAGAAGGATAAATTTACATGAGGTGGAATATTTTAAGTACAAACAAGCAAAAGATGGCCTTCAATCATATCCTCAAAAGATGGTAACCTTGCTTATTTGTCTTGAACAAACATACGATACGTTATAGCACAATAATATGAATTTAATGTCATACAAAGTCACAAGTCAAACAAAATGTATGAGATTATATAAAAATAATTCGTATTCAAAGACAACTCCGAGTTTATTTAAACTCTCATCAAGGACGAGAAATTGGCTCTAAAGCTTACCGGGATTAGTCTCCACTAAGAACCTAGGATTTAAAGTTCAAAATAGTTTCTCGATTTCTAGATCTTAAGCATAATATACGTGCACAAAATGTCTAGGCATGAATTTTAAGACTATCCTCAAATTATCACATTAAATTTCATTATCCTAGATAGAAGTAATCAAAATATGATATCGATATTTTCAAAGTTTAATTCACATGCATCATCAACTAAAGTTTGAAAATTATCCCAAAATAACATGTGTGATGGCTCCAAATTTTTTTTTTTTTTTTTGTAGTTTTAGGGGTATCAAAATAATAAAATCACATAAACCCCCAAACCTGAATAAAATAATGTCCTCATTGTTGATAATAAATAAAATATTAGAGTAAATTGAGAAAACATACCTGGAATAATGATTTGAGGCTCGTGGTAACACATGAAAAGGAGGAGATAGAAAAAATTCCCCCCCCCCCAAACCTGCATGAAAATATATCAATATATCCAAGCATCCTCACCACACGAAAAAAATGTCAACAATAGTAAGGAGATTATCAAAGCTAGCTAAATGCTTACTCGAATAACACTATCAAAACCACAATCAACCATAAAAATGACTGTATCTAAGCATTTTTTTATTATTTATTACTTTTTGTTTTTTTCTTTTTTTTTTTTAATTTTTAATTTTTAATTAAAATTTTTTTTAAAAAGGAAAATTATGAAATTAATTTACAAGGTGTAAATTCATTCCGAGTCCACTAGGATCCCAAATCTTCATGAAAAGTTTTCTAAGCAGAATTAATGATTTATTTAATTGTCCCTGCATTTCTCTAATTAGAGACTTGGTTACACCCTCATAATGTGCCCAAGTTCCACCATTATGGTCCATCTCTACCCTTAAAATCTTTATCTTGTACTTTACATCCCCATGATCGCATTCCTGATTCAAACCCATGAACCTTCTTTCGACATTTTGTTGATTATCTATGTATTCAATGAATGGGCAACAAATTTGAAATTCATTTTTCTCCCCTAAACTGAATTCACATTTATCGGAAAAGGTTATGTCTCCCTTATCAAGTGCTGTAAGGGTGTCAACTTTTACCTCTCCTGACTCAATTTGATGCCCAATTTCCTCAATGACATCAGAATCGCTCCCTTCCATTTTTTTTTCTCCTCGCACTCGCACTACCTCAACGCTCGCTGTGCCACTCTCAAGCGTAGTGACCAATTGGTCATGCTCATATTTGTGAACGAAATCAGAGGAGTCCTCTTGAAGATGTTCTTCATTCCGATCGGTATCAATAAGGGACTCCTCTATTTCATCTTCAATTTGGAAGAACTTGGTCATTTGACTAACTTAAGGTTGTATCTTAGAAAGTGATTGATTCATAGTGTGCAACAAACTTTTTAAATATTCATTGGAGTAAGAAGAAATTTGGGATGGTTCATATGGTTTTGTGCCTTGAAAGTATTGAGTTTGCTGTGAAAACTCATATGAGAAGTTGTCAGGGTAAGAATTTTGATCATCATTAGGCATCATATCACATATTGAAGGTTGATTGAACCCACACATGCCATTGGGTTGACTATGCCAGTAACTTGAATCAAAGTAAGCAATCATGTCACACATTGGAGGTTGATTAAACTCCCACATGCCATTGGGTTGACTTTGATAGCCATGAGTGTTCCAAACAGGATTGGGGTAGAGTTGTCTAGAGAAATAATTTGGGTTGTTTAAGGGACACAGGAGTGTAATGTGCATTGGGTTCCATAAATAGCACATGATTCTGGATTAAATTCATTCATTGACATTATTTTACCGATAACACCAAATTTTATTTTATTTTTTTATTTTTATTTTCAATTTTCAATTTCAATTTTTTTTAATTTAAAAAAAAATTTATTTTTTTCAAATTGTTTTAAAAAAAAATTTTCTTTTCAATTATTTATTTATTATTATTTTTTCTAAATTCATATTCAAAATTTCAAATTTCAAATTTCAAAATCAAAATTCAAATTCAAAAGTTAAATTCAAATTCCAATTCAAAATTTAAAATTCAAAATTCATATTCATATTCAAATTCAAAATTCAAATTCAAATTTTAAAATTCAAAATTCAAAATTCAAAATCAAAATTCAAATTCAAATTCAAAATTTAAATTCAAAATTCAAATTCAACTTCAAATTCAAATTCAAATTCAAATTCAAAATTTAAGTTCAAATTTTTAAATTCAAAATTTAAATCCTAAAAAGGCAATAAACTAAAAGAGATCTACAAATCTTACAAATCCTAAAAATCCTGTAAAGGCAATAAACTAAAATTCAAATCCTAAGAAGACAATGAACTAAAAAAGGAATAAATTAAAAGAAACCTATAAATCCTAAAAATCCTATAAAGGGAATGAACTAAAAAGGCACTAAACTAAAATTCAAATCCTAAAAAGGCAATGAACTAAAAAGGGAATAGACTAAAAGAAACTTACAAATCCTAAAAATGGTACAAATAAACTAAAAGGAAATAATTTAAAAGAAACCTACAAATCCTAAAAATTCTACAAATTCTAAAAGGAAATAAACTAAAATGAACCTACAAATCCTAAAAATCATACATAAGAAAATAAAGAAAGAAAATAAAATCTTACCAATCCTAAAGATCCTAAAAAAAAATCCTAAAAAAATCTTTTAAAACGCTAAACTAGAAATCTTAAAAATCCTACCAATCCTACAAATCCAAAATTTCAAAAATTTCAAACAATTGAAATTTCAAAATTCAATATTCAAATTTCGAAATTCAAAATTCAAAATTTCAAAATTCAAAATTTTAAATTTCAAATTTCAAATTTCAAATTCATATTCAAATTCAAATTCAAATTCAAAATTCAAAATTTTCAAATTCAAAATTCAAAATGTAAAATTTCAAATTTTCAAAATTATTTTTTTAACTAGTAGAAATGTTGATTTAAATCTAAAGAAATTCTTAAAATTAACTTTCTATTTTCTAAAAATTTTATATTTTCTAAATCCAATCCCCGGCAGCGGTGCCAAAAACTTGTTGTGATTTTAATCTTATTTTAGACTCGCAAGCGCACGAATCGAGATGTAGTCAGTGGGCACGGAGTATGAGATCGTTCCCACAAGGATTGGCCAAAAAATGTAAAAGAGGAAACAGTAATCAACAGAGGAACTACCTCAGATCTAGCACAATATTTAAACTAGTTTATGATTCTAATAGTTTGATGGACAAAATAAAAACTAATCAATAAAATGGAATGAAATAGATATTAAAAAGTGAGGATTAGGACACTAAATACTCCCATCATTGGTTTATCATTTACGAAATACATATATATTTATTGAGATATAATATTGTCACAGGATACACATCACACGAATATTGAACCCAATCATACATAAATCTGATATCAAGGGGGTGCATGATTAGCAACCTATGAATGTATGATTAACATTCATATCTTAGATTCATGTAAATTTCACCTTGCAAATCTGAGATCGCGAAGATATATGATTAACACCCCATGAATGTATGATTAACATTCATACCCCAGATTGCAACCAGAATTTGATCCCTGGATAAATTCTATATTACAAATCTGAGATCGCGGAGATGTATGATTAGCATCCCATGACTGTATGATTAACATTCATACCTCAGACAGTAATCCGAGTTTACCCTGTAAGGGGCAAGAGCCATATAAAAGAAGATTGAGGTAAAATCACCATTGCAGATCCGAGATCATAAAGCATTATTAGCACCTATATCTCAAATAGCAATTAGATTCTATCATCATCAACAATAATATCAAGGCAATTAAAGAATTAAAGGCACCTATGATAAGCTAATATCTCAATCGTAGATCTATATTATGATAAATGAATACCTCGGATGGAGTTCATTAGATCCCCATCCTAAAAAAGACTTAACTACACATACTAGAAATGAACAACATAATTGAAATATAAATTGAAATGAACATTAAATACCGTAAAGAGCTTCAACGAATCCAAATTCAATAGCTTTTTAGCCATTCTTTCAATGCCAAAAATCAAACTAATCTAAGATCTAAACCTAAGAAAATGGAAAAATAGTGCTTGAAAAAGAAAGGAAAAAGCTCAAAAGAAAACTAAAATGTTAGGGAAAATAAATGGCTCCCCAAAGGGAGAGACCCCTAAACCCGAAGGGGTAGCTCAGTTAGTAAGGCCATGGGTTTGCTCCCCATAGGTCGCCAGTTCGAGTCCCAGTAGGGCCACTGGAGTATTACCCGGTCGTTAGCTCCAGGGCCCCGTGGATTAGTCGAGGTGCGCGTAAGCTGGCCCGGACACCACGGTTATCAAAAAAAAAAAAAAAAAAAGGGGAGAGACCCCTAGAACTAATTCCTAAGTTTGCTTAAATAGGTCCTCAACCCCAAATTTGAAATTCAACTTCAAATTAAAGTTCAGCGCCCAACAGTCCATTTGATCGAGTGTTCCAGTGTGAGTCAGTTTTATACTCTTCTATACTTTTAATTGCATGCAAGGACCAAATTTTCCTGAAACACCAAAAATCGTACAAATCTGTCAGCTAGCCTTTATCGGATGGCTAAATGTAGGCTTTAGGGGGTGAAATATCATCATATTTCACCACTCATCAGTACACTTAATAATTCTGTGGCGCCTAAGTGATAAGTGAGCTGCACCTAGGCGGAATTGTTGACAACATAGCTCATACTCATTTGAGGATAATAAGATAATCACTCTCGTGTGGGAGATAACATTCCTCCAACAATTTCCAGCCTAGTACACAAATTATTCAGCATTCAAAATTAGAGCTGTCAATTAGCATGGTTGGCCCACAACCCGACCCGGAATCGGTCCGGAAAATCTGGATTTTTTTAGTCTCTAAACCAGGCCCACTTATATATATATAGATATATGTTGCTTTAATATTTTAATTTTTTTCCATCGATTAATGCACCATGTATTGCAAATTTGCAATGTTCAAATCATGTTTTTTCCTACTTTTTTTTAAAATTTTTCTTAAAAAAAAATATCGAACCCAGATACAGAAAATCATCAAAAAGAAAGATTTCGAAGAAAGCAGCCAACCTCAATCGACTCAAAGAAATCTACATACACCATCACCGACCATCGTTGATAGCCAGCAATCCAGATTCCAGATAATAAAAATTCAATTGCTTGCAGAGATTAGAGGCCAAAACGTCATAAAACTCTAATTAAAATTTAAAAAATAGGGTTTTTTGTTAATAAAAAAGAAGAACCTCCTACTTTAAAACAACGGTGATGCTGTTTAGCAGAAGAGCTCTCTCTCCCTTGATAAGGAGATTGGTAAAGAAAGCCAAAGCTATGATCTGTATATAACTATTTAATTTGCTGCATAGCGGCATCACGGAGTATTATGATATACTCATCTCTATTCGTTAGTTTTTGTACAAGTATGATAATCTATCCTTAGCACTCTGGGATGTAGGGCTCTCAAAGAATAATAACTATTTATACTTATTTGTTAGTTTTTATTTTTTTCTTCATATTCTATAGTTGACAATATAAGTTATATATATATTTTTTTTTTTATTAAATTTTTTTATAATTCTAAATTATACATAATGAAGACATATGAAACATAGAAATAATATTTATTTATTTTTATTTGTCTTTAATAAATCATAAAAATGTTAATCAAACCCGATGCAATCAACTGCCAGAAAAAAAATTATACAAAAAATAAAGTGTATAGAGAAGTTCTTTTACTTAACAGGTATGCGATATATTCTATATTATTATCTCACATATATAGTTTTCAATCATTTAAAGGTCCTAATGTCCACGTGCATTTGCACGTGCCTTTTTACTAGTATATATATATATATATATATATATATATATATATATATATATATATATATATACACACACACACACATGTGATGCACATGTGTCATGCACGTGCTACTGCTATCTTGATTTTTTTCGATATTGCTCTTTCCTTTCTTTTTATGCATTTGTTCATTTAAGAGTTACCCTCTTGCTCAATGCATTTAATGCTGCCCTCTTGATCATAATTCCTACATGTGAATAAGTGATTAACCATAATTCTTATTTGTAATTTTATATTTATATAAATATGTAAACCTTCAATAAATCTTATCCTAATTAATATTTATAAAAAATAATCTATATACTAATAAATATGTAAACCACTAATAAATTTAATATATATATATAAAATGGTCCGCTACCCAGCCCAGCTCGGCTTAGGGCCAGGCTAGGGCTGAGTAAGCATGGCCCGGCCATGATCTAGCTCATTCACAGTCGTATTCGAAGTTAAGTTTGGAGGGTACTTGGTGGAGCCGTGAAGGATTGTGTTAAGAGATAGTGTTAGAGATTCTGGTATGTAGATAGTTATAGTGGGTGTGTGCGAGGTAACTTGAAGTTACTCGTTATTTCTCATTGTTTCATGTATCTAGATGTTTTGGTTTCTAGTCTTTGCTTAGATAATATAATATATTAATGCGTTGGGGTGTGTGTGTTAATCCAATACACATAATCCTAATTTTTTCAATCTCTCTTCTTCCTCGTCTTCACCAAACCCTAACCTTCACATTAATTTTATCTTGGTATCAGAGCACTGATTCTCGGAAACGAAACCTAAGGTTTTTTTTCTTACTGATGACGTCATCACCAAGGGGCTGATGTCAGCATAGGTCTATATTTGACCTCGATTTGACCAAAAAGGTTTGGATTTGATCAGTTTTTCAATCCAATCTTTCCCTTCTATGACGTTAAGTTTTTGAGTTCATCTTCAAGGATATTTGGGCTGTGTATGGCATAGCTCTCTGCTAGCCCCTGCCATAGCAGAGTTCACCTGCTTTAGCAGGTTCCTATCCTCTTTGTTAACATCTCAAAGCAGGTACCCCTTCTCCTTGATAACTCCTTGCATAGTAAGATTTTGTACAAGATTTACCTGTTCAGTAGTTTTACCCTCCTCTCTACTCACTCCTTTCCATAGTAGATTTTATTTGCTCTAGTAGAGACTTAGTAGAGAGTAGTGAGGTTGCTGCTAGATCAGGTAAATCCTCCTTTGCATGGAGTTAGAAAAGAGAATGAGAACCAACTAAAGCAAGCGAACTCTGCTATGGCAAGGACTAACAAAGAGCTATGCCATATGCAGCCTTGAGAACTTCCATTATCGTCTTTTGCGTAGAGCTCCTGCTTCAGATCTGGTTTCAGACCTTCGAAAAAATATTGTGGGCTTGTGCATCGCAATCACGTTAGGGAGTGTTCCCCATTGCCTTTTTATCTAGATCTACTTGATTTACATGGATATGAAGGATCCGAAATCCCTAATTGCATCGTCTACTGAATCTGAGAATCTCGTGAGGTTTACACATGGAGTTGTCGATCCCCTATGGACGTTGTTGAGATCATGAGGAGCAAGTGCACCTGCAAATTGTTGAAGTTTAGTCTCACATAGGGTAAATTATAACCTTGTCTCTCCCCTTATAATATCCTGGGCCCCTCCACACATTGCCACTTGGTTTTGAGATGGATGCACAAATTTATCATGGTATCAGAGCACCCAGTTCAATTGTCCACGTGATTTGGCTCAGTCCCGCCATCACGTGTGAGGGAGTGTTGAAGTTAAGTCCCACATCTGATAAATTATAACCTTGTCTCTCCCCTTGTAATATCCAGGGCCCCTCCACTCATAGCCAATTGATTTTGAGTTGTATGCACAGATTTATCATATGTGGTAACATTTTCTTTGCAATGATTTTTTTTTCCAATTCATAGAGATGCTATATATGCAATTTTTTGAGGGCTGTTAGTAATTGTTCTTATCTGTAAAAAAAGAGTTGTATAACCTTTGATATTGAGATTGTACGTACATGCTCTATGTGCTGGTATGAGGTGGTTGTGTAACCCCTTTGCTCCATTCCAAGCAAGGTTCATGACTAAATTGAAGTTGTTGAAAAAAAAAACCAAGAAGCCAAGGTCTCGAGTTTGAATCCCACCCCTTCGGATTAATCCCTATTAGGGGTGTATTCGATTCGGTTTGGTCACTTTTTGATCAAAACCATAAACTAAATCGGTCCTAATCGACTTTTAGATTTTCAAACCAAATCAAACCGTCCAACTCTTAAACCAAACGAACCCGATTCAGTTCGGTTCGGTCGGTTTCAGTTTTCCTATAAGTTCTACTTGCACATCAAAATTTTCTCAACCGATTTTCCTATAGTTCTACTTTACCGCTTTAGGATTTAGGAATAGGCTAAAGACAAGGGTAAGGTTAAAAATATGCATTTTACTTAAATGCCCTTTAAAATTAATCAAAATCCCAACCTATATATATATATATATATATATATATATATATATATATATATATATATATATATATATATAACTACATTCGGTTCGGTTTGGTTTCGGCTTGGAACCGAAATCAAACCAAACTTTTCGGTTTTCCTTTTTTCCAAGCCAAACCCAAATCGGTACCTGTCCAAATTGGACCAAACCCGGCGGTTCGGTCCAAAAAATGCACGTCCCTAATCCCTACTTGCCTGGTTCATGTGATGTGCAGGTGTTGCACATGCCCGAGGACTTAGTCGAGTGGTCTATAAGGCCCGGACACCCCGTCATCGGGAAAAAAGGTTGTTGAAGAAAAGGATTAAAAAATGGAATATAAAATGTTGAGGAATATGCATGAGAAAATGAAAAAAGTTATAGGGGAGTTGGAAGAGATTAATCTAAAGGAGGAAAATAGACCCTTAGGTCTTAGTGACGTGGAAAGAACAAAAGCTCTAAAGGAGGAGTTAAACCAAAAAGTGAGGAGAAATATGTTGGAAACAAAAAAAAAATTATGTGTGATGGCTTAAAGAGGGTGATAAATATACAAAAAAATTTACATGCCATGAAAAGGGACGAGGAAAAGAGTGAATACAATGAGGAGAAAGAGGGTTGGTGAAATGGTACGGGAGAATCAGGATGAGATTGGGCGTGCGGTAATCAATTTTTACTAGGATTTATATTGATGTGATGGCTGGAGGAGGCCTAGATTGGATGGTATTGAGTTTTCAGAATATATCAAATCTGGACAAGGATGGTATAGAAAAGGAATTCCATATGGAGGAAATTAGAAAGGTTATTTGTCGATAGAGATGAGATCAAGCACAAGTCTCGATGGTTTTACTATGCAATTCTACCAGCACCTTTGGGACCTACTGAAGGAAGATGGGCTATGGTCAGGTCCTACTAGGTAGAATCGGATTTCTAGTCCTATCCAGTTCGTTGGCCTTGGAAATTGGAGAATCTTGATTTTCTTGGTTTTCACTTTTTATATCATGACTTTCTTGGTTTTCGCTTTTTATAGCATGACGTGCAGTCAAGATTCTACTATTTCCAAGGGCAGCAGATTGGGGGTATGAAAATCCGATTCTACCTGGTAGAACCTGACCATTCCCTGAAGGAAGATATCCTAGAAATTTTTAACGACACCTTTTTAACCATCATACCTAAAAGAGCAGGGCATAAGCAATTGATGAATATATACCAATTAGCTTTGTTGAAAAGTGTGTGTAAGATCATACCTTAAAGTGCTTGCAAATGGGCGTAGGCCGAGTAGTGTGTAAATGGAATATGGAGAAAGCATACAACTGAGCCAATCGGAATTTTCTTGATCATATGCTCCAACATATGAAATTTGGGATCGGATCCGAAATTGTACGACAACTCCTAGACTCTCGAATATCATAAATGGTGCCCCTAAAGGTTTCTTTGGGTGCTCTAGCAGGCTTAGACAAGGTGACCCCTTATCACCGTTCCTGTTTGATATAACTGAGGAAGCTTTGTTGAAGCTATTAAAAGCAGCCAATGGGCAAAACTTTTTTGGAGGCTTTAACCCACTGTTACTAATCTACAATATGCAGATGATAAAATGACATTTTTGTGGTGTGGATGACTGTTAAGTTAGAAATATGAAAGTATAGTCAGATGATACGAAGCAACGGGAGCCAAAGAATGAACATATGTAAACCCACAATCTATGGAATAAGATTGGAACTTTGGGTGGGGTTGGGTAGGCTACCTTCCCCATATTTAGGGGTATCATTGTGTATAGGGTGGGAGTTTGGTGTTTATGTGGGACACAATTGTTGAGCAGTTCAAAATAAGTTAGCAGGATGGAAAAGGGGGTTTCTTATCTAGAGGGGGGCAGTTGACCTTGATCCAAGGTATCAAAATCTGTATTGGTCTCGGGTATCTATTTGATCAAGGGCGATACGACTCAGCCGATGTATCTGCCTATATCGCCAAATTGCCAATCCTCCATTAATGTTTTAAATGTTAAAAGCCGTTTCAGCTCTTTAGTCTTTATTAGCTTCAAATTTTTCTTGAAATTTATCCTTAATGAACCGAAATGGCCCCTATCGAAATATTGCTGAAAACGAAATTTGCTACTATGATTGTACTTGTACCGTACCTCAAATCTCTCTCTCTCTCGCCTGTTATTCCTCTCTCCTCTCTGACATTCCAGCTATGTAAAAGTCTCCTCTCTCTCCTCTCTCCTCTCTCCTCCTTCAATGTAACCGTCTCCTTAGTTCCTCCTCTCTCCTCTCTCCTCTCTCCTCTTCCTCTCTCCTCCTTCAATGTAACCGTCTCCTTAGTTCCTCCTCTCTCCTCTCTCACGTTACAACGGCCCATGCAAGTAGTCGTCTCTGACCTGTTTGACGTAGTTATTGCATTTGACAAAACAGAAGGCACGTGTCTCAGAACATCTATAAAGCGCCTGGGAGCCAACGTGACTTCGGATAATTTTGTTTGCAACCATTTGTTTTTCGGTGATGCCTTATATGTATCGGAAACTGATACGTATAGGCCGATTTTTTATACCATGCGCCAATCACTCTCCCTATGGAGGCTGGAGGTTTGGGAATCAAATCGATTGAACAAGTTAATCGTTGCTAAGAAAATGGCTATGGAGACGGTAAAGAAGAGAATTCTTGGTGGGCTATTGGCATAGTAGCTAAATATGGGAAATAAAATAGGCGGTGAGGTGTGAAAAGCCGGCTCGAGAGGTCGACTTGGCTTGGGTTGGTGGAAAAGCGGCCCATAGGGCCATATAAATTTTGAGGAGGGCATTAGTTTTGCACCGGGAATTGGAGATGTGGTGAGGTTCTGGACAGACAAATGGCTTGTTGATGTTGAAGTCATGAGATGATTCTCTCTTATCTTTAACCTTGCGAGGAATAAAAATGTAAAATTAATGGAATTCAGTTTCCAGTCCTACTCTATTTGGTGCCCTTGAAATTAGGAGAATTTTGACTTTCTTGATTTTCACCTTTTTATAGTAAAATGTGCCGTCAAGATTCTCCTATTTCAAAGGGCAGCAGATGGGATAAGATTGGAAATCTGGTTATACTCAGTAGGACCTAACCATTCCCCCTCTAGGAGAAATGATTTTATGTTGTGTTAACAATTCAGTAACTATCTTCATTATAGTGTCTTTATGAATCGAATGGGATAATAATAATTATTTTTTTGTCATTTCACATGCACAGTATAATCAAGCCTCTTTGGAACTAGCCCATACCCGGCCGATAAGTAATCAGGCTGGGTTAGCCCATTTATTAATAGGGCCTACACACCGTAGCCCTGACTCCGCCCATGGAAGGATGGGCCGGGAAAACTAAATAGATGCAACTGATTTGTCGGGTCGTGTTCAGGCCAAGCTTAAACAGACTGAATTTTATTCCTACTTTTGAAACTAGATCAAAGACGCAACATCGATTCATTATCTACCTCATCAACTCCTTCCACTTATTCTCCATCACATTCCGTTCCTCAAGTTAACCCCCACGGCATAAATCTTGTCGTCAACGACTACGCTATCGTCATCTATTAACTGTGGTTCGACATTGGTAGGGCTCGGCACTAGCGTCCATGATCCAACCATCTGATCAAATACCTTAGCCGAAGAACCGAAGACATAATCTTATCGTGCATAACCCCAGCAGCATTCAATAAGGGGCCGAGCTCCCATTTATGAAGACGATGCCGAAGATCCATACACGGGAAGATGGGTTCCTAACATGAATATCCGATGGCCTCGTACCAAATTTTGACCTTATAAGGGTTGGCGCAGTTGGTAGAAGACTTTGGTTTGAAAAGTTTATTTTAGGTTGGTGTTACTAAACATCACTTTATTTTAGAGCCACATTGCCTAACCAAATGTAAAATCCGTTTGACTACTTCAAATCTGTACGTGGACTATGTTTGATGACACACTATGATAACGTTCACTTTTTGGTATGTATGTCATAGATTCAACATTTGATCGTCTGATGGTAGGCTCATAATCTCAAGATCTATTTGGTAGAGGATTGGGATGAAAATGATCTCCATCGTCTAATTTAAAGGGTCAATGATTTTCTGATATGCCATGTGGCATGATTTTTTTATTCAGGGCTCCTCTCAGATCATTCATTTCGCAAGCAAAGGGCTCGTTTAGCTGTAATGGTTTAAAAGAACAAATATACATATAGTAACGGTCAAACATAGCATTCTTGGTGAATTCTTCTGCAAATATGTTACCTTAGGATGAAATTTAAATCAATAATTCAAACTGGCATTGGGGTGTACTTAGGGGTCTCAATAGGCTGGATTGGGCCGGTTTCGAGTTAGGTTCAGGCCAGGCTTTAAACAGGTTGATTATAATCAGGCTTTTTGGAACTAGCTCATACCCAGCCCAATAAGTAATCAGGTTGGGCTAGCCCATTTATTAATTGAACCTACACACTATAGGCCATACCGGGCTCATGGAAGGATGGGCCAGGCAAAATAAATAGATGCAACTGATTTGTCGGGTCGGGTTCAGACCAGGCTTAAGCAAAATGAATTTTATTCAGACTTTTGGAGCTAGACCATACCCGAACCGACTTACTAATTGGGGGCAGGCTAGCCCATTTATATACAAGGCCTACCTTCTTTAGCCCATACCCAGGCCACTCCGGACTAGGTCAGGCTTCGAGACCCTTATGTACTCAACTTTAAAGCAAGGTGTCAACCATAGCTTAGTTACCGGAAGCGGTAGGAAGCGTATAGTAGGTTCGGAGCGGAAGCGTCATCAAAAGCTTAAAATTACACTATTTTGTGGTTGGAAGCGGGAGCGAGAGCGAGATTCTGAGGCAGGAGCGGCACACTAAATGAAAGATTCCTGCTACTAGGAACCATAGTGACAAATTTCGTTTTCGGCAAGGGGTCATTTCTATTTATTTGAGATGAATTCCGAAAAAAATTCAACAACTAAATATTAGGAAAATTTTCGGGGAATAAAAAGAAATTTTTTATGTGAAAATGTGATCAAGGATGGTTGGGATACCCCAAGCTACCGAAATGGTTTAACGGAGGTGTGTAGCAAAATTACGAGTACCACAATCAAACTCAAGCATTGGAATACTTCATTCCTTTGGTAATCCACCACCGAATTAGGCAGGCTCATGATTGACTCGCACCTATCTCTAAAGGAGGAATTTCGGAGCACAATAGACAAGAAGAATACATGCTGAAAAGAACTATTGACGATCTATTGGAACAAGAGGAAATGTTCTGGCTAAAGAGATCTAAAGATTTGTGGCTCAAACATGAAGATAAAAATTCAAAGTTCTTTCATTCTAATGCATCATACAGGAAAAGGTTGAATCGAATTGTTGGTCTATTGGACGAGCATGGCACGTGGTGTACCACAAAAGATGATATTGAAAGGGTGGCCACAGTACACTATTCCAAGCTCTTCCAAATAATGAACCCTTCTAGAATCGATGAGGCCTTAGAAAATCTACCTACAAAAGTCTTAAAGGAGTAGAATGATGGCTTGGTGAAAGCCTTTACCGCGGAGGAAATTAGAAAGGTGCTTTTTCCAAATGTACCTTACAAAATCTCCTGGCCCAGATGGTATGCCTCCCCTCTTTTTTCAAAGATATTGGAATGCCATTGGTAATTCTATTATTCAATTTGCTCTTGATTATTTGAATAGTCATGTTGATATTACTGAGTGCGGTAAGACTCATATTGTCCTTATCTCCAAAATCAAAAATACCAAAAAACTGTCGGATTTCAGACCTATTATTCTTTGTAACGTCACTTACAAAATAGTTTCAAAAGTTTTGGCGAATCGTTTTAAACTTATTTTACTTACAATCATTTCCGAGTCACAAAGTACTTTTATTCCGGGGAGATTGATCACAGACAACTATATTCTTGCTTTTGAGATCTTTCATTCTTTGAACAATAAAAGAAAAGGGAAAAACTTTGATCAAACTAGGGTTCTGTGATAGATGGGTCTATCTTATTATGGGTTGCATCCGCCCTGTCTCCTTCAAGTTTCTCATCAATGGTTAAATCTTGGGTAATGTCATCCCTAGTAGGGGCCTCCAACAAGGTGACCCTTTGTCCCCTTACTTGTTTATTGTGTGTGCGGAAGTCTTCTCAAATCTTATTAGCCGTGCAGTCAGTCAAGAAATTTTTTTTTGTATTCGTGCTTGTAGAGGTGCCCTATCATATCCCACTTATTCTTCGCCGATGATAACATTATCTATCATAAGGCGGATGAATTCGAGTGTGGGAAAATTGTGAACATCCTTAAACTCTATGAAGATGCGTCAGTTCAAGTTATAAATTTTGACAAATCGCCGTTGTCCTTTAGTAGTAATGTTCAACATGGGCTTCGTACCAGTTTGCACAATTTCCTTCGGATTGAAAAATCGGTGTCGGATGTTAAATATTTGGGACTACCAATTGTGATCGGAAGATCAAAGAAAAATGTCTTTGAATACATTAAAGAAAAGGTGTGGCATAAGCTGAAGAGTTGAAAAGGTAATTTGTTGTCTAAGGCCGGAAAGGAGGTTTTAATTACAGCGGTGGCGCAAGCGATCCTCACGTATCCAATGAGTTGTTTCAAATTTCTGGCTTCTGTCATTCAAGAATTCTCATCCATCATTGCTAGATTTTAGTGGGGCAAAAATGGCGTCGAATGGAGTATTCACTGGAAGGCATGGAAGGATGTTTGTATCCCAAAACCCTTCAGGGGAATGGGTTTCAAAGATCTTTCCTCTTTTAACTCGGCTATGCGCAAAACAATTTTAGCGAATTATGTCCGCCCCCCAAACACTCTCAAGTCGACTACTGAAAGCCAAATATTTTCCTAAGTCTTCTATTTTTGAGGCTAAAAGTCAATTCAATGCCTCATTTACTTGGAAAAGCAATATGTCTGCAAGAGATGTCATTAATAACGGAAGGATTTGGAGAATTGGGAATGGCTCACATGTTGATATTTGGAAAGACCGTTGGATTTCAAGAGAGTTGACTTTTCGGGTTATTTCACCAAAGATACATGAAGGGCCGGAGATGGTCGCTAAACTTATGTTGGATAACGAGAACGCGTGGAATACCGAACTAATCAACAATTGTTTCCTTCAAGACGATGCGGATGTGATTCCTAGTTTAGCTACCGAGAAACAAAAGGGATGATAAAATCATGTGGGCATTTGATAAAAAAGGAAAATTCACCGTCCGAAGTGCATATAAAGTGGCATTGGATTCACTTCGTCACCCCTGTGATCCGGCGTCTGACAGTTCTATGGTAGAACAGAATTTCTGGAGGGATCTCTGGTCTTTGTGGTTACTGAATAAGGTGAAGTTATTTGCATGTAGAACGTGCCAAAATATTCTTCCCGTTAAAAACTTTCTTCATAAAAGGAGTGGAAATATTTTCCCGATTTGTGAACTATGTGGGGAAAGGTTGGAAAGTGTATCCCAGACACTACGTGACTGCAATATGGCCAACTATTGCTGGTTTCTCTCTTCATTAAGTGTGCGTGGAACTGCTCATCAAAATTTATCCTTCAAAGAGTGGGCTAAGGTGTTTCACCAAGGTGATGGAAAAGCAGTTCTTGACAAATTCTTTATCATTGCTTGGGTTGTTTGGAACGAAAGGAACTTGATTGTCCATGGTGCTAAAGTAAAAGACCCATTCCATATTGTTCAAGGTGCGGAAAAGTACCTCAATGACTATCAGAAGGCGATTGATAAAACTATAGTTGCCTCACCGTCGATTCCTTCAACCGTGGATGGAAAATGGTCACCACCTCCCATTGACAGATTTAAGGCTAATTTTGATGGAGTGTGGTCTTCATCGTCAAAGACAGCACGCTTAGGTGTCATCATTCGTGATCACAAAGGACTCATCATGGTCTCCATGGCAAAACATCTAAAGCACATATCCTCGGCTGATCAGTGTGAAGCTCAAGCTTTCCTGCATGCTGTTTGGTTAACCTTTGAATGCAGTTTCCAAAATGTCCATTTTGAAGAGGACTCCCTCCATGTTCTAAATGGTATAGGTGACCTATCTGATGAATCCGAGCTCTCCTTCACTTTTTAGGATATCAAAGACGGTCTTAATATGTTTGATACTAGACTGTATTCTCATGTCAAGCGCTCGGCCACTGGTGCCGCTGATGCGTTAATTAGCTAAGTTAGGATTAAAGTGTGATTGTGATGAAATCTGAATGGAGGATGCTCCACCTCATATTCATGATGTCATTATGTTGGATTGTTCTACTTAATGAAAAGTTGTTCCTATCAAAAAATAAAAATAAAAAAAATACATCTGATGAGTAGTAGAGGGATAAAAAAATGGCATGTGTATTAAGAGAAGCAGCTTGGGCATTGCCATCACCCGCAAGCACTCCAACAGCCAAACTCAAACGAATATAAAAACTACAAACACGCAAAGTGACATTGTAAAATTAGAGCTCAGTTTAGAGGATCATCTGTTATATGCTACAAATTCAACGAACTACCTTCTCGTGATTTCTATAAAAAAACGAAGAGCTGAAATGGAGATCAGACACAATCCAAATGGGTCAATTCAATTTTGGCGAAATCACCAAAAGTGGCGATATGCCTTTTATACACTCCTCTTATGTATTATTGGCCCCTAAGTTTATGATGTACAAGCCACCCCAATTTACAAAATAATTATTAATATCTGTTGACTATTCATAGCTCTCACCAAAAGAAAATTCTGGCTACGCCCCTGTTTATGAATTGGCCTCGATAAAATAAATAAATAAATAAATGGATTAGCCCTTGTTTATAGATTGGCATTGATAAAATAAATAAATAAATTAGCGTCGACGAGTCGATCATAACTGCCAATCGTGTACATTCAACCACCAATTGAAACCATTAAAATTGCTTGACCTAACGCTGGGCTTAGCGTCACATTTATAGGCCATGATATGTGTAGCTATAGGGATGGTAAAGGTTATGCTACTTAATTCCCTCATTCACCCGATGAGTCACAGAATTGAATACAATGAACCCAATTCGGTGTGACAAGCGAACTAATTGGTTAATATTAATTATTTTCTTTATAATAAAATATTAAAATAATAAAGCGGAAATTTGAATCTATGATTTTTATGTTTTATAGTTAACCAAATGATCATTTACATTTTATTTATTAAAAAATTTATATTTATACTATAAAATTAATAAATACTATTAAAATTCATCCCACCCCTACTAAATCGGGTACACTTGACAATAGCAAATTGAGAACATGAATTCTAATCAAGCGAATCAACAAATTGAGTAGCTAGGGCCATAGGTTAGGGGGAGATGCTTTATTGTAAGCCCTCATTAAGAAGACAGCCGTGAAATAAGTTTTTTCATTCAACCTATATTATGCATAGACCTAGCTCTCCGGATAGCCATTTAAACACCAAACTGGTGTTTAAACAATCTTACACCATTAATGATTTAAGATGTAAGTAATTCATACTATTAGAGTGATGGATCATACATTGAAGAGAATTGTGCCCAAAAATCACACTCATAAGGAGATTTTAACTATCTGAATTTGAAGTTCGCCAAATGGGTTGCGGCCTAAGAGGTGTAACGTTTGAACGCTCTACACTAGTGACGAGATCACGTTGCACATGACGCATGATCTCAAAATAAACAACTATTTTGGGATCATTCGCCACATGACACGTGATCTACACAAAGTCATTTTAATGATTTATTTGCCCTTTAAAAATATGGTCAAAGTTCGACCTCTACCTCCCTTAACCTAGTGAATTTATATATATATATATAAGGTATTAGTTGAACTTTAAAAAATTATCCTTTATAATTTTATGATAATGCCCTTAAATGAAGATATTATTATCTGAAAACGATATTAACCTCACACTGAAGAGGGTGAAGTTAGCAAGCCCTATATATATATATATATATATATATATATATATATATATATATACTCCCGAGAGCGCCTACGTTTGATACCCACTTAAATCCGTTGATTACTTCAAATCAGACGATCTAGATCGTTTTTCACCCCAATTTTTACATGATGGATCTTGAGATCATGTACGTACCATCGGATGACGGTGAGTGTCCTCTAAGATCCTACATGAAGCTTCATGTGGCACTCGTAATACTATTTTGATGCCACGTGGAGCACAGGTGCATTGCATAGATCATCTTTGAAAAAAATAGATTTTAAAACTTATTTATTTAGCAATAAATTTTGGACCCTTGAAACTAGTCACAATTTTACTTTTGTTTTAAAAATATTTTTTGAAATTTCTTTTTTTCAAATTGATCTAAACAACGTACTGTATTCCATGTGACACCCAAAATGTGTTTTGAATGCCACATGGAGCTCCACGTGTATTTTGGAGGAAGGTTACCGTCCTCCAATAGAATTTAGAGGACCTAACCGGCTCCTATATATATATATATATATATATATATATATATATATATATATATATATAAGTTAAAATAATAAAAAATTGTGACGGTAAGGAGAGTCGTTCACTTGATTTTAATACCAATCATTATTTTAGTTTTAGGGTACCTCTATTCGCGCTTAAAGGGTGAATGAGAGTGCTTACGTGAGAAACCCATTAAAATCAATTAATTGCTTGAAATCAGACGATGAAGATCGTTTTTCACTCTAATAATCCACACATTAGATCTTCATAAGTCAATTTTTTATACCACGCGATACATATCCCAAAATAATGGCCTTGAAATTACGTTTGAGCGAAGGTGATTTAGGGCCACTTTCTTGGGATATACGTCACATGGAATAAAAAAAATGGATTGTATGATGCGTCACTTATGGCCCGGATTGTATGATGCGTCACTTATGGCCCGAAAAGCCCTCGTGTGAAAGATTGAGGTGAAAAACGATTTATGTCAAACAGAGGGACCTAATTTTGAGCAATCATCACATCCACTTATAAGCATGTTTCTTTGAGCGGAAATATGTTGACCACTGCGTACACCTAAAAATCTTTAAATAATTGATCCTCTACCATCATTCCCTAAACATGTTTTAATTACCCATTAGAACATTTTCAGATAACCTAACTTCAACCAATTGGGATAACCTAATCTCCAGAAACCCCTACAAGCTTACCTTTTGTAATTTATTGAGTTACCCGTCCTCTTTATAATTATTTACCAATTGCCCCTTCCAGAAAAAAATCATGGAATTGTGACATGTGTCATATCACAAGGTTATTCTTAAGAGGAAGTAACACAATCCTTCTAAGTGCTCCAATTGGAGCTTAACACTTGTCAAGGCTCTATTAACTCATTTTACTATTTATAAAGGATCCCTCTTCAAGAACATGTCTGAAGTTTTGGGATAAAAATATATGTTCATTTTACCAATTCAACTTCATTAAAATAAGGTATAATTATCAAAAACAGGATTAGGAATATAAAGTTTTACAATAATATACCAAAACAAAAAAGTTTTGCATAAGGATGCATCCTATATTAATTTCTTAGAAATCCATGAATACTAATTTGAAATATGTGAATACTCAAAATTTTGAACCCAATAAATTTGTGCAGTCTTAATTACACAAAAAATTTTGAACTAATATAATAGTGTCAAACTTTTATAACATAAATCCTTTTTTTACTAGGTGCCCTTAAAATGCCAAACTTTTATAACATAAATCCTCTTTTCTCTAGTTGCCCTTAAAATGACTTCAAAACCATTGTATCTCTATTCGAGAGTAGCCTCCAGTTCCCATTTAATTGAAATTATATAAAATTCTTCTCCCTCTCCCAACCTCCATACATTTATTGTTCTCCACATTTAATTAAAACTATATAAAATTTTATTTAAGAAAGCGATTTCACTTTCCATTCCAATTGAGGATTAAGGCCATCATTTAATTAAAACTACATAAAATTCTATTTAATATCACTTTCCATTCCAATTCAGGATTAAGGTGATGACGTTACCACAATTAATTAAAACTATATAAAATTCTATTTATTAAATTGCTTTCACTTTCCATTCTAGGATTAAGGTAATTCCGTTGGAGAAGCTGGATTAAAAACCACTTTCCATTCCAATTCTGGATTAAGGTAATTCCATTGGAGAAGCCATTGGATTAAAAACTACTACCCCTCAATTTCTTGTACAGTAAAAGTTTTGATTTGAATTTGATGAAGTGAAGAAGCTGACTCTTTTATAGAGTGGTAGAGTAATCTCGCAATGCGGCATGAATTTGGATGACTTAATATATAACTCCAACAGGGAATTGTTTTCTTGGAAATGTTGACTTAATATATAATGAACTGTTTTCTTGGAAATGTCATAATAGAGTCAGCCTCTTTCCCGGTGTCGAAGATCCACACATGCGAAGAAGATACATTGTTTTGCTATAACAAAGTGTTTCTTTCAATTTCGTGTGAAAGTATTAGCTTCCTGTGTCGTTTCACATTGAAAACTTTTCAAAATCCTAGTTTCTTTTCATTTTTTTGTTGAATAAGTGAATATATAAATAATAAAACAACAAAATAGACTACAAGCTCAGCTAATATGGAGCTTTGACTTCTCCATTATCCCACAATAGAAGTGCAAAATCAAGAACAACCAAATAAATAGGTTCGAGAGAGAACAACCAAATAAATTACAACCTAATAAATTATATAGAACTAATTTATATATATGGAGCCTCACTTTCATTGTTGGATTAGACCCCATAAAAACTAGAAAAAGCTCTAATAAAGCGGCCTGAATGGTCTCAAATAATACCACCACCGGACGAACGACGGGATCCCATAGAACTTGAGCAATTTATCATCTGAACATGTCACAGTCCAACGAAGCATGCCTATAAGTGGATGTGAATCATCCAATTGATGAACTTTAATATAAGCCATTAAGACGGAAAACAATAAGTTGAATCGGATGGTTTAAATCTCTCAAAACACTATTTTTGGGCCTGGTGTAGGTCAATCTATGATCTCTATGACTTTGAACGGTATGCATCACCCATATATTAAACAATTGATTGTGTAAGATAATTTAAACACGATGTTCGTCAGGATTGTCGATCCCTTTCACATTTTTTGCACACCTACTAACTACTAGAAAGGAGTCGTTTTGAACCATGGATCAAAATTTCGTCCGATACCGATACGTATCGATATCGGACATGAACGATACGGTACATTCAATGTACCGTATCGTTCATTCCCATATATTATACCGAACGATACATTGAATGTATCGTTCGGTACGTATCGGTTTTGAGTTCGGACGATCTATATCGGGAAACTAAAATTTGGATCCTTGTTTTGAACCCACGGCATCGGGGAGGAAACCGAAGTCGTCAACTGTTGTGAGAAACCCTTGTTGGGTTGGGAATTAGTATCACATTTGCAATTTCGGGCGGCTCCAAACCAAGTCCCCGCAAAAGGACCGTTTTTGAATGTACCAAAATGTAAAAATAAAAATAATTGAGTGGTCGAGCTGATATCGTTTAATATATGATTTGACCGATCTGATATTCGATCAGTCAATGAGATATTGAATGATGTCGAGTCAGACCCATTTGAGATCTCATTAGGCGACCAGATATCAAGCATTATCGAGTTGGGTCAAGTCAATATCACACTGACCGATGCGATATCAAATCGGATACTATTTTATTTATAAAAAAAGCACAAATTTATAGTCAATGAGTTGTTATACTCTCCTATTTAGGACAGATGCTTATGTTAGCTTGACTTTGACGGTGAGCGTCCTCTAAGATCCTATATGGAACTTTGACACTCAACAACACTATTTTGATGCCACATAAAAGTACATGTGCATTGCTTAGATCATCTTTTAAAAAAATAATAATTTAAAACTCATCTTTATCATGTATTTCTTTAGCAATAAAATTTAAACCCTTGAAACTATTCTAAGATTGACTTTTGTTTTAAAAACACTTTTTTTGAAATTACGCTATTTTTTTAAATTGATCTTAACAACGTACTCGTACTCCACTTGGCACCCAAAATATACTTTGAATGCCACGTGGAGCTCCACGTGTATCTTGGAGGACGATCACGGTCCTCCATTAGAAGACCTAACCAGCTCTCATATATATATATATATATATATAAATTAAAAGTTAAAATAATAAAAGCTTGTGACCAAAATCGGGAATAATTCATAAACTTTGCAAATTATCTGTAAAATTCAGATTGTTTTCAGAAATTCCAAATAATTCGGATGTAAAAAAAATATCACAAATTATTCGTAACTTTTTCAAAAGTCCGCAAATTTGGTCACTATGAACAGAATTGGGGGGGAGTTTCATACCACAGAATTGCTATAAATCTTGGAGGATTAAGAGGGGTTGGATTAATGTTTCTGAAATCACACTTTCATTTAACCTGTGTTTCGGTTTCGAGGCGTGATTGCTCTCTTGCAGCCATTTGATAATTTCTACTTGATCGTAGCACACATCAAGACTGCTCTGAAATCACCCTTTCTCATTCGCTAAGGTGGTGACTGCATTGAAATCACATGGAGATGCTATTTCATCTCAATATTTGATACCATAGATCTTTATATTATGGTCTTCAAACCACACGGCACACATGACATGTCCCAAAATGTGGCCTATGAACCAAGTCACCTAGCACTCAGGCAGCTAACCTAATACCAACTCAAGGGTTAATGGGACTTCACATACGTCTTCTGATAATTAAGCTTATGAAGGGCATTTTTACCCCGGACAGTGGCGGCTGATGTGACACAATGCAATTGGCTACAAGTGTAGTAAGGCTCAATTAATGCTGATCGATGCAACCAGTCACATCGCACCACATCAGCTGCCTGCAATTTGTCCTCGATAAATTTGTCTTTCGTTTATAATTTTCCTTTTTGCCTACAGAGAGTGTTATATATTGGACAATTTTTTTATAAACAATTTTGCAGGCACATTATGTGGCTTACCGTGACTGCTACACACATAGTGAGGCCGAAGCACTGCAGCGAGTTACGCCGTGCCACATAAACTGCCTATAAAATTTTCTATAAAAAATTATCCACCGTCTATAATTTTCTTTTTACCCACCAGTTCTCTCAAAAGCTAACATTCACAGCTGTCAAGCCCCCGAAAATCTGCAAAAGTCAGTTTTTGACTGGGAATATAAAAAGCTATTTAATACGCTTTGGCAAGCGCTTATGATGTGTGAGGGCAGTCAATCCAACATTGCTCTATCCTTAAACCACATTTACACCCTTTTAATTCTGTGATAATGACTTGCCCTACATGTAAGCATGTAGCAAAATGGTGTCTAAAATGATCTTATACCATTAAAGTTAGACTTTTGATCCGACACCGTCGAAGTGTGATTTTCATTATGCCATGCAGTACACATCATTGATCAATCTTAAACATCCAAGTGGAAATCTATCATGGGAACATGCCTCAACCCAAAGAAACATGCCTATAAGTGAATGTGAACCATCGGATTGGTAAACTTTTAATACTAGCCATTAAAACTAAGAACAACGGCTAATATAAATATGCACAACTTCAATGATTTAAATCTCCCTAAAATGCTACTTTTGTGCTTGTAGCACATCAATCTATGACCCATCACTTTGGCAGTACATATCACCCCATCTTGAAAATAATGAATAAGATTATTAGAAAAGTGGTGCGAGACAACAACCTTAAATTACGTGAATGCTTATAATATGCTGATTTGCTGAAATTAAACTAATTAATTAAGTGATAAAACCCAAGTTAAAGCGGGACAATAACCCTAAAATACGTGAATGCCCATGATATGCTAATTTGCCAAAATGAAACTAATTAATTAAGCAATAAAACTCAAATTAAAGCGACACTTTAAGGTTTCATGAATTTCCGCTGAAGTGACCATACTTGGCTTGCTTAGGGTCCAATCCGGCGCATGAGATCCATCAAGATTTGCGAAAGGTGCAATCCTAGAGATAGAACTCTAACATCCTCTAGGTCAGGGCGTTTGATAGTGACTCAATGCGGAATTGCTAGATCATTGCTAGTAGGGCTACAACCGAGCTAGGCCAAGCCCGAGCTTGAGTCAACTCTAGCTCAGCTCTACCTTATACGAGCCGAGTTGAAACTTGACTCTAGGCCCTTCAAGCCTGAAAAGTTTGAGCTCTAACTCAGCTATATCAAGCTTGAGTCGGGCTGAGCCGAGCTTCGAGGTAAATATGTTTTATTATAAATTTCTTTTCCTAATGTTGCTTTTAACGTCATCTCATTTTTTAATTGAGAAAAGCTTTAATAAAATTTAATAAATGAAAGCTCGAATATCTTTTAATCCCTTAGTCCTTTTGGACTTAACAGATCGATTGGAGAGTGTGTTTAAATTTAACGTGCTAAATATTGATTCAGAGCATAGGTGCTGATTAGTTGGTCAATTGTCGTGCTAGTGGTTATTCATTAAGACGGTGAGAAAGAGTTTTAATAGTTGCAGGAGAAGGAGAGATCAAACTTCAATAGATGATCCTAAGGATTATATATTTATGACATATTTATCCATTATAAATTAGCCATTAGATGAATCTTATTATAAGGGGAAAAAGTAATAAAAAATCAAAATTATATAAAATATATTTTATTATATATAAAAGTATTCTATACTATTAATCAAGTCAAATTGGGTTGAACTTTACAACCTCAACTCTAGCTCGGCTCTGCTTCAACCGACCTTTAAATAAAAAGCTCGCCTCTGGCTCTCGAGCCAAGCTTAAGAGAGCAAAAGCTCTCATTTTCCGGCCAAGTCGAGCTATCGAGTTGGCTCGGCTCCGTTGTAGCCCTACTCGCTAGGGCTTTTGAATTGAATCGATTAACGGTACAAATAGGATAATTTCGAGCCTAACAACGGTCATGGATCGACAGGTTAAGATCGGAGTTGATCCACAAGGATAGGCATCAAGGTCGTTCTAGATCTAGGATTTTAGGATTTTGAACAATCAAATAGAAGGGAAAAAATTGATTCAAGAAATTAGCAAGGACATATAAAAAGAGATAAAGAGAAGATAAAAATAACATGGGCATCACACCCTTAGCCTCACACAAAACTCATATGGGGAAGAAGACTCACTCTCCATTAAGCTCCTCTCAAGCTCTCAATGTATCACATTTTCATTAAAATCAACCAATCGCCTAATTTGACTTACATAAAGATATTATATACTAGGAGCAAAAAAAAAATAGCAAAATACTAAATTGTCCCCAAATGAGATATTACATTAAACCCAAAAAGATAATAAAAGAATAAAGAAAAAGGACAAAAAGATATATGTTGTCACTTGACTCGCTCGAGCGGGTTTGGTTCTCGCTCGAGAGAGAATTTTACAGGGGGTCGCTCGAGCGACAACCATGGGCGAGCAAAGTTTGGCCAAAAGTTTTGACCCTGTTTTCCTTATACATTTTCACTCGAGCGACAGATGACCGAAAATTGGCCCTATTTTTCTGATGCATTCTCGCTCGAGCGAGAATGGTGCTCGCTCAAGCGAACATAGGCACTGAGCTCTTCAAGGTCTCTTCTCAGTAGATGTTGGCGCCCCTTGACTCCTTCGTTGCTTCTTCCTCCAACGGTATACCTTGTGTGGCCCGAAACTTAAGTCTACGGTGCCAATGCCCCCTGTCACGGGGTCATTCTTCTAGCAATGTCAGCCCGTGCGGCACTTAACGCCTGCTGCGCTAAGTCAGCCTATTTCTCTCAAATGAGGCACGCAATGCGGATTCCCAGATGCTACGAAGGGTGGAAGGCTTGTCCTACTCAAGTTTCACCTCAACCTCTACGTTCGGACTTCGCCCTGCGAAGCAACGCAGCAGGTTAGAGCCGGCAACGATGATTGTTAAGACAACAGGCAACGATGATCGTAAGGCAACATGCAACGGCGATAGATATAGCAATAGGCAGCGACGAGCATACATCGAACCCCCTTTGGGCTAGAACCCGCACCTCGAAGGTGGTTGGGAACCACCAACGCGATAGCCCTAGTACACGACGTAGCTAGGACGACCACGCCCTAAGCGTCGCCCGGATGCACGCACATAAGCCCACGAGGCTAGTGCACATGTAGGGTCGGGGGACCCCAACTCATGTCCCCCTATATAAGGGTAAAATAGTAATTCAGGCGAAATGGCGGGAGGACCTCAAACCCCTTGGTTTGTCATACTTTACTATTCACCCTGCAACGCCAGCCCAACTGACCATGTCGAGTTCATGTCGCAACCAAGTCTTCACCCTCCACCACAACATGTCGCGACACCATCGTGGCTCAGCCCAGTACATACGGTGCCGCCCTCATGGCCTTGACACACCAGTCATACTCAACACTTGGAGAGGAAAAGTGGCCCTACGACTGACCCGGATGGCCACGCCGCGTGCCCCCGTCACATCCTCCTCCACTCAAAATTGTCAACGTCCTTGTTGACGCGAAGGCACACATTCTAAAGTTCAGTCCTGAGTGTCACCTGCCGCAGTTCCTCGACAGCACCTTGCCTTCACTCTATGTAGCAAAACTGTACATGCCCAAAACTGCACACTTCAAAATCTGTACACAGTTGGTGTCTGAGTCTTCCCACAGCCCACACCAACAAGACCGTGGAGTAGTCCTTTCTCAGTAGTCAATTAGTCGGAGCGCCCCTACTCTCGCAACAGGCTCCTCATCATCAACCTTTTTCTTTCCTTTTTCCGCGACCATCGCGTTCAAGGCAGCCTTCTCTGGACAATCTCGCACCAGATGTGGCCCATTACACAGGAAGCAGCCCTTCTTGCTCAGCCTTTCGTCTCTCTTCTTTTCGTACCTACTGCCTTTGTCCTGACCAAATCGCACATGCCCTGTATCATTTTGCTTCTTTCCCTGTTTGTCAGCATTGTCAGTGGATGCTTGGACTGTCTTCTCTTTCTCAAAGCGGTGTTCGATTAGCAGCTCCGCAGCAGCTAAATTCTCATCTAGGGTCTTCAACCCTCTATAAGTCAACTCCCGCTACGCCCATGGCACCAAGCCATCTATAAAGTAGAAGATCCGATCATTCTCACTCATTTTGTCAATGTCTAACATCAGGCTCGTAAAAGTTTTAATGTACTCGTGCAACGGTCATGTATGCTTCAACGTCGATAATGCCTTTCGTGCTGACCATCCGACGTTGGTAGGTAGAAATTGAGCCCGCAACTCTTTCTTCAGATCGGCCCAAGAATCGACTGCACCATTCTCCATGCGCACCTCTGACACTCGGTGCCTCCACCATAACTTGGCATCACCGACCAAGTATCTTGATGCAATTCTTAGCTTAACTTTAGCATCGAGGTCCCCCAGCGTTTCGAGGTACTCCTCCACGTCCCATATGAAGTTCTCGAGGTCCTTCGCCTCGCGGGAGCCCTTGAATGCCTCTGGCTCGGGGAACTTAAATCGAGGTGTCGGCGTCCCTGCTGGCACCCCAAGTGGCATAGCCAGGATGAGCTTTTTCAGCACGCTCATCTCGTCACGTACCTCCTCTAACGTGACCTTGATTTCTCGTACCTCTGCTGCCAATTGCTCTACCGTCTCAGCCACATTGGCATTGATCCTTTCATGCCTATTCAGTCGTTCTCCGTGTAGTGTCATTGCCGATACCATTGACTCGAGCTGGTCTGATTGAGCTTCCAAACTATCTAGTCGTTCCACTGTTGATCGTTCTCTTGTCCGTCGTCTTGCATCCTCGCTGGTCCCTTCCATCTCAGCCATCACTGTAGCTCTGATACCAAATGTCACGGGATTACTCTTCTAGCAGTGTCAGCCCGTGCGGCACTTAACGCCCACTGCGCTAAGTCAGCCTATTTCTCTCAAATGAGGCACGCGATGCGAATTCCCAGATGCTACGAAGGGTGGAAGGCTTGTTCTACTCAAGTTTCACCTCAACCTCTACGTTCGGACTTCGCCCTACGAAGCAACGCAACAGGTTAGAGCCGACAACGATGATTGTTAAGACAACAGGTAACGATGATCGTAAGGCAACATGCAATGACGATAGATATAGCGATAGACAGCGACGAGCTACATCGAGCCCCCTTTGGGCTAGAACCCGCACCTCGAAGGTGGTTGGGAACCACTAACGCGATTGCCCTAGTACACGACGTAGCTAGGACGACCACGCCCTAAGCGTGGCCCAGATGTATGCATATAAACCCATGAAGCTAGTGCACGTGTAGGGTCGGGGGACCCCAACTCATGTCCCCCTATATAAGGGTAAAACAGTAATTCAGGCGAAATGACGGGAGGACCTCAAACCCCTTGGTTTGTCATACTTTACTATTCACCCCGCAACGCCAGCCCAACTGACCATGTCGCGACCGTGTCGTGACCAAGTCTTCACCCTCCACCCCAACATGTCGCGATGCCATCGTGGCTCAGCCCAGTACATACGATGCTGCTCTCATGGCCTTGACGCACCAGTCATACTCAACACTTGGAGAGGAAAAGTGGCCCTACGACTTACCCGAATGGCCACGCCGCGTGCCCCCGTCACACCCTGCCAAAAAAGAATATGGTGGTCTGGGTATTAGAAATCTAGGGGATACTAATTGTGCTTTGTTGGGAAAATGGTTGGGGAGACTTAGGGATTCGAAAGAAAAAAAAAACCATCTGTAGTGGCAAGTAGTTCATCCCAGATATGGAGATCTGGCAAGAATTGAACATTTAGGAAGATAAGTGGCTAGAGGGTCAGGCTGGTGGAAAAGTATATGTTCCGTTCACAAGATTTTCTAAAAGGGTATTAAATTTAGTTGGGAGAGCCGGGATATAATTAAATTCTGAGAGGATGTGTGGGCATCAGGGGAGAAATTAAAAGCTTAGTTTCCGGATATCTATCGCATTTCGGTAAATTAATAGGGTCTGGTTCATGATATGTTTGAAGAAACTAGCAATGGGATTGTGCGAGGCATCAAAATTCGCAGACATCTGAAAGAAGAGGAAGAAGGGGAAATGATTGAGTACTTGAGTTACTGCAGTTACTGAATAATATCAGAATAATTAGTACCAGTAGAGACTTGAGGTTGTAGATTCCTAGTTCTAAAGGTTTTTGCTCGGTCAAGGCCTTTTATAAGTTTATCACTAAGTCCTCTTTAGTTGTTCCTTGTTGGAATAAAATTTGGAGAATTCCCTCCAAAATTAAGGTTTTTGGATGGTCCGTTGGATGGGGTCGCATCCTTACAATAGACCAACTTCATAGAAGAGGAATGAGGTTAAGAAACATGGGTTAAAAGTGTTATGTGCCTTAATGCTGAAGAATCTGGAGATCACTTGTTGCTTCATTGTTGGGTGGCTAGAGAAGTTTGGAATATTGTTCTAAATATGTTTGATATGTCCTGGGTATGTCCGAATCACTGTAGTGATTTTTTAGCTTCTTGGGAGGGTGTGAAGTCAGATGGTGCGAAAGGTTGTGTGGAGCATCTTGGCTTTAGCAGTTATGTGGGCATTGTGGACTGAAAGAAACCAGAGTGTACAACCGCAAAATAAATCCGATAGCTCTGATTTTGAAGTGTGAGGATGGTGTTGAATTGGATCAGACTGTCTCCTATTTGCAGGGATGGGGAGAATATGGAAGAGGGATCTAAATGGGAAAACTTGCTTCAGTAGCCTTTTCTACCTCTCGCATAAGGTCTATCTTTGGGACTGGTTTTTTCTGACTCAAGGGGTGAGGCATTGCTTTAGAGTTGGGTTTTTGGTCTTTTGGGATTGTAATTTTAGGCTGTGTAGGCTGTCCAGCTTCTTGCTGATTGTGCCCAGGTTTGTATTCCTTTTGCATGTGGTTAGTTTTTAATAAAATTTCATCTTTACCTATCCAAAAAAATAAACCAAAACACCATTTTGGTGTTTAAATGGAGAGTCGGCCCTTTAATTTTACGGTCATTCGCCCAAAGAAGCGTACACATGCTGCTATTTGGTCATTTACCAGCAGATTTTCATAATGCTCGAATTCACATCGATGTAAGAACCATGCTTTAAAAATGCAGACAAGAATGCTACAGATTTCTTTCGAGTCTTTGTTCCTTTAACTCTTCTGCATCTGATTGAGCTAGCCATTACTTCCTCCTGTAGATATAGAAAACAAGCACCTTAAGGACTCTGAATTTGGGGCAGGAAAGAGACATTTGTTACATTTTTTTGTGATGACTAACTGATATAGTTTGGTCAACACCATGTAGTTTTGATAATTTTGTAAGAATTCATGCATGTCATATATAATAGAATGCATTCTCGATATACCAATAAGGAGAGAGAAAGAGGAGGAGAGAATGATATTTAACAGTTCATTGTCGGCACGTCTCATTAATAAAAAATATGCATATAAGAGGATTTGAACCATCCGATTGGTGTACTTTAACATCAACTGGAAAAAAGCACAACTTCGATAGATCGGACAAGTTCAAATACTGCAATTAATAAGATTTTTGGGTGCAAGAATGCTCCCAATATGAACCACCATTTAAATGAATTGTATTGGGCAAAAGTTGTCCCACGTGGCATAGAAATGGAGTGGCCATGGCCCAGACTGTAAGGTGGTACTTGGTAGTCATATTCCATTAGTTCTTCAAATTATTACAATATCAACACCAACAGCAACCATGAGCACAATGACAAAACAAGAACAGGAAAAACAGCAACTTTAGTTAGTAGGATGGACAACATATTTAGGCACACGTGTGAAGCTTAAAGGGACATTTCTGGTAGTCTACACAAATTTTGTTGTAAATATTTTTCTTTGGCATAACACTAACTTATTTAAAGAGAAGAAACCTTCATGCTGACCAAGTGCAACGAGACCTGCACGAGGAAATAGGCCGAAAAAAGGAACAATTTAGCAAGCAAAAACCAGTAATCATCTCAAATGCATGCCATCCATTGGTATCTCAATTTCAATTACAGTTCTATGGATTCAGACAAGAAGAACCCGTATCGAACCTCTAGGGGTTTGGCGTGCTGGCCAGGTACCCGCCTCAAGAAGCGGAGACCTTAGTTTGAACCCCCACCCCCCCTTTGAGGCCACCCTAGGGATTTATATCCCGTGCTGATCCTGCATGTGCTAACTTGGGGCGTGCACGTGCCCCTGGGATTAGTCGGGTGTTCTAAGGTGCCCGGACACCAAGGTTATCAACAAGAGAATAAAAATGATCAGGCAAGATGCATGTGATTCTAACCCTATATAGGCTTGCCTCAGCCTGAAAAAATACCATTCACAAATCACAACAAAAAGTTTCATCTGAAATGTCTTGTTTCAGGCAAATTTATAAAAAAAGGGTACTACCCTTATCTCTCTTACCATTGTCTAGGGTGACTCGGTCTATTTTGTTTTGCTATTGTGTTGTGGAGTTGTTAGTTTTCTTTTCTTTTGGTCAAGAGTATGGAGTTATGGCTTAGTCCAGACATCCTAGTCCCTTGACGTTGGTTAGGGGTTGCTCTGGTTTGTGCTGCCAATGGGAAAGGGGCTTTCTTGTGTCATGTTTAAGTCTGCTTTGTTTTGCTAGCATGGAGGCTCACTGCTGAACATGGTTCAAAATTTCGGCTGAAATGTTTCGGTTTCGACCCCCACCGAAACTGAAACGAAATCTCAAATTATTGGTCTGAAAAGTATGTACTTGATGATTTCGGCCGAAATTCAAAATTTCAGCCAAAATTTCAGTTTCGGTGGGGACCGAAACCGAAACGAAATCCGAAATTTTGATCCTTGCTTCTGAAGGGGATCTGGAGTTTTTTTCTTCTTTCCTACTCTTAATAAAGCTTTCTTAATTCGTATTCTTTTGTATGTCTGAAACATGGTGAACTTGTATTTTCAATACCTGTAGTCCTTCACAACAAAAATGTTAACTATAATGGAATATCGAAATGGAGAGCTTTTTCTTGAACTCTAAAGGTCTTTCTCGTAACTTCATGTTAAATAAGCATTAGGCGATTGATATATATATATATATATATATATATATATATATATATATATATATATATATAAAGGTCTTTCTCGTAACTTCATGTTAAATAAGCATTAGGCGATTGATATATATATATATATATATATATAAACTTAAGCAAGCTCTTCTTCCAAATAATCAAAAGTACATCCTTTCAGAACTAGAAGGAAAAAATTATTGGCCTGTATATGAAGAGAAGAAGCTTCGCCATTGCCATCACCCAAAGCACTCCCAACTCAAACAAATATAAAACCTACAAACACGCAAAGTGACATCTTAAAATTAGACCTCAGTTTGGATCTTCGGCCAAACAATCACTCACAAAATGACAAGAGGAAAGCTCATGGATCATCTGTTACGCCGAAGTATCTTCTTCTGATTTCCCTAAGAAACGAGTAACATAGCTGAAATGGAGATCAGAGGCAGAGACAGCAGCCCAATATCCATCAGCCACATTATTTTTTCTCTTGATGAAAATGAGAAATTACCCAACGCTAGTTTGAAAGGAGGTGCAAAATGGATTCTGCCCAAAATCTTCCATTTTACGACGTCCACCACCAAAGTAGAATCAGTATAAATTATTCTAGCTTCCTCGCCCAAGACAGAAAAACAGTCAAAAAAGCATGAAATTAAGCCTCATTGTAGGAAGTTTGCCCATAAAATTGCCGATAGACTCTGATCAACTCACCATTGATGTCACAGAAGATTCCCCCACCACCTGCATGGCCAGGGTTGTTCATAGATGCACCGTCAACATTGACCTTACAGAATTGGGAGGAGGTACGAAATTTATAATTAATCTTGGAGGATTAACAAGGGTTGGGTGAATGTTTATGAACTCAAGAATTTGGATTCACTCTCAATTAGGGGCACTTTAGAAAAACAAGCATGCTTTCAGGTAACTTTAGGAGAAGATGCCAGGTTTTTTTAGTTTTAGGAAAACAATGCCTAGGAATTTTTCTCCGTAATGATTCAATCGAAAACAACACCCGTTTTGGGTAGATCAGCAACCCAAAATGTGGATTTTTTTATTAAAAAAATCAGCTTTTAAAGAGTTTTTTGCCCTTTATTTGAGGGGTCAAAGTTAGGGTCTCCGCCCATCCAATCTGGTGCATTGAATTTGAGCATCTTTGACTACTTCAACGGTAGATATGCATCGGATCATGCCCAAACTTTTTGTTGGGTAGTAACTTATCATCTTTGGGCAAGTTGCCGTGGAATCTGATACCAGATAAGTGCCATGCGTAGCCCAAAAATTGTTTCGAAAAATGAGTAGGATTTGTTTCCTAAAACTAAAAAAAGCAGGGATGTTTAGGGCTGTCAACGGGCCAGTCTCACTGAAAACTTAGCCTGGCGCTACCTTCTATGACTAGGCCCTAGCCAGGCCCTAACATAGGCGGGCTTTGATATGCCCAGCCCTAGCCCTACACTAGGCGGGTCGAGGCGGGCTTCGGGCTTTGTTGTTTACTAGTAATTTTTTTTAATTCTTTATAAAAATATGTTCATTGAATTTCATTTTTTATTTTTCACTTCATGATTATAATTTTTTTAAAATAATGTTAGAAAAGAGATACATCCATAGTGACAAATTTCGTTTTGGTCAATATTTCAGTAAGGGGTCATTTCAATTAATTTCGAGAAAAATTCGAAAAAGTTTCGGAGAGTAGAAAAGAAAATATATATATATATATATATATATATATATATATATATATATATATATATATATATATATGGTTTACAAAAATTTTATTTATCACTTTAAAATGGCTGAAATTAAAAATATATATTAAAAATTAAAACGAAATTCGCCGAAATTAATGAAATTTCGGGAATATTGGAGAAATGACAGAAATTTCGCCAAAAGTTTCGTCTGACCCCTGTTTCGGTGAATTTCAGAGAAATTTTGATACATTTCAGAGAAATTTGTCACTATGGATACATCCCAAATATAGTAGGGGTAAATATCTAATTAAAAAAGCATGACTTTCATATATTGCTTTAAAATAAAGGGATCTTAAAATCCTAAACTAACAAGGAAAGTAACCGTTTAGATGCATCTAACGGAAATATTAAGGATTAGTTTAGTAATTTACATGTAAGTTAGTAAGTAATTTATTTTTTTTAGGATTGTAAGTAATTACTCATTGTGTAAAGTAAATACACATAGCTTGCAACTTATGTATACTTATAAAATTATATAAACGTACAGGTCAGGCTGGGCCGAGCTTTCGCCTTTAAGGCCCTAGCCCAGCCCTAAAAAATATTCCGCTTTTAAGACCCTAAACTGGTCCTTTGACCTTAATATTGAGCCCTAGCCCTGCAAATTTAGGGCCGGGTTGGGCAGGCTGACAGGCCAGCCTGGCACTTTTGACAGCCTTAGGAATGTTTTCCTAAAGTTAATTGAAAGTAGGCATTTTTCTAATTTTGTCCTCAATTAACCAGTGCTTCGGATTTAAAGCCTGATTGCACTCTTGCAGCCATTTGATAATTTTCAATTTCATTCCACCCAAGCCTCTGAAATCATCATTATACCGCACTGCCTTGTTTTCCTTCAAAATCTCCCACAACACGATGAGTGGGACAGTATTAGCCAGTAAGGACATTGGGCCATCACATCGACCGCCCTTAGGAAAAAATACCATCAATCCAAGGCCATAGATTAGTAGTTCAACAGCTCCCTGACATAAGTAGCAACAAGAGACGGACAGTAATTTGGTGACTGATAATAATTTGGCCCACAGCTATCGCATCATTGAAGAGGCGCCAGGCAAAAGTTCTTAAGTTGATAGGAACCTTATCTTTTCGCATTAATTTCCATTTTCTTATCTTCTGTTTCTAATTTTTGATATGCTGCTAGCCTGATTTAACCGAAAAAACTCCACTGCTATTAGTTTGCCAAATAACCTTGACTTCTACTAAATATAACTAGAAAATTATCTCTATTGGTTCAAAATTCCAAAAACGAAAAGGTTCCAGTTTAATATGGCTCGGCCAATGATTTGACGAAATCCTGGGAAGATGAGTAACCGTCCGCAATGCCATAAAGAGAAATTATAATTACAAGATACGAACCTTCTGTCCTATGTAGCCCGAGTTCGAAGGAGCATATCTCTATTATTCCACCAGGTGATCTATTTCCAAAGAATCCTGGGTCCACCAAACCAAGCAGGGTCAATGAAATTTCGAAGACTCCTCATAGAGGCAGTAAAACGAGGACAACCTCCTTGCTTTTCTTCAGTAGTAGTAACAGTATTGAAATCCCCCTAGCTACTACATAGCCATTCGGGAATTTTTTTGTTTTTGTTTTTATTTGTAGTCATTCAGGTATATTAGGCTCAAAATTTCATTCCATAAATTTTGACAACCAACAATCATAGTCACCAAATTCTCCAAATATTTAAAAAATCACGAATAATTCAGGAATTTAAGGTTCTATGAATTATTCCAGAATTTATGAAAAATTCGTGTAGTTTCTAAATATTTGCAAACTTTGTGAATAATTTAAGAATAATTCAAAAAATTTCAATAAACCATGACTTAAAATATTTCTTAAATTCTTTTTTATACTTTTTAATCTTATTTTTAACTTTTTCTCCAAATTTTTCCTCGAACTTGCAGGATTTTTCCGAATTTTAACCTTGCTGAATTATTGCCGAACCCGATTTGGTGACTATGCCAACAATAGTACATTCAGTAAAAACATCTTAATAATCTTTCCTCTAATTAATTGCCAACAATAAGTATTGAGGCTTTGAATTAATTAAAGATACCGAGTTAACCCAATTTTCCCAAATTATTTGCAAAAACTTCGGTAGGCTTTAGAAACCTTGAAATTTTCCTTATAAACTATTTCGATTTCTTCCCATGGGCTCAAGAAGGGCAATCACAAAAATAACCAAGCAAACCCAGTTTCCCAAATTATTTCAAAAACTTTGGTAGGCTTTAGAAATCTCAAAATTTTCCTTGTACTATTTCGATTTCTAGCCACAGGCTCAACAAGTGCAATAAAAAGAGAATTTAATGAGTTCTTCAAAGCTAAAATTCTTCTATGCAAGGAACCAATCTTGATTCCCCGCACATTCCAAAGAATGGTGCTAGTCATTGACTAACCTGATTAAAGAGAAGATGACCCGATCGAGCTGTGGATAGGGGGCCCAGGTGATCGAATGTGCGACAACCTCCCTTCCTTTTCTGTAATCTATGTGATCCCTCTTCATTGGTAGTTTGTTCAGGTTGAGATTCTGTAGAAAGTTGATCCAACTCCTCATCATCATCAGAGTCCTCACACTCTAAAGTTCCAAAATTATCTTCAGTAGACTTATCAGCAGTAACAACAACCTGCTCTTGAATTCATTAAATTTTTCCTCACTGCCCGTCTGATCCGTAGAGGTGGTATCGGTGATGTGTGGTATGGAACCTGATCATCGTCCAAATTAGGAGCAGTAACATTAGTAAAATCTGATCCCACATATTTATCAGCATAATAATTATCCTCATAAATTCAGAGGGAGGCGAAAAAGAAGGATGATCCACCATCCTCCCTTCTTTAGTACTGTAGAAGACAGGATCAGTCCCCTCAATATTAAGCTTTCCACTAGTTTCTTGAACTTCTATTTCTCTTCTTCCTCCTCCTTATCTAACCAAAATCATCTCTCATCCCTTATCAACCTCACTAATTTTAATTGTTATAGCCCAAACCCAGCCCATGGTGAGCTAAGTGCCAAGCCACCTAAGCTCAAGGGAGCATTGAAATCTTACATCCACTTTCTTCCATTGGTAAGGCATCTCTCATCCCTTATCAACCTCACTAATTTAATTGTTATAGCCCAAACCCAGCCCATGGTGAGCTAAGTGCCAAGCCACCTAAGCTCAAGGGAGCATTGAAATCTTACATCCACTTTCTTCCATTTGTAAGGCCTCAAGCTTTTTAACTCGAAGTCAAGTTCTCTACAACTTGTAGAAAAGGTCGTCAACAGGTCGAATTAGGCCAAAATTTTGGTTGCCTGATGAGTCATATGCCCGCCCCATCGGTGCACCTTGGCCTGATGCTGACCCAACCCAAGGGATCAAGGGGCCCTGTCTGACCTGACCCAACCTGGTTCACAATCTTCTAGTCCCCCTATTTCCTTTATTTCATATATATAAACATTAGGTTTTTCCCAAATTTTTCGACCCGATACGAAAGTCCAGTCACAGGGTGAAGCTTATGTGCATGACCCAGTTAAAAAACAAGGTAGGACAGGTCAGGTATGGGTTACCCGACCCATTGACAGCCTTACTTATAGAGAATGGTGTAAGCCAGAAAATATTTATATATTTACCAAACCTACAATTGTGAGCACTATAAAAATAAAAAAGAGATACAAAGTCAAATAAGGCCAACATATTATCCTATAATCAATTGCCTTTCCTTTCTTCCACAGCCTTGATTAGAGACCATAACCAATTTGTAGTCCAACCACCTAACTCAACTGGTAAAATCCTAAGTAATACAGGAGAGCACTACATTTGACTTCGAGTGACCATACTGAGAATGTTATATTAGGACTAAGGGTAATTAGTTAGCTAGAAACCTGTTTTACCCTATCATACCAGCCCCCATGCGTACCGGTACCGGGGACTGGTACGAAACGTTTCGATGAGTAATAGAAACGGGTTCATTTAAGATAAAAACTGGTTTCTTTAAAAATAGAAACGGGTTTCTATATTTGTTGAAAGACTTGCTTCAATTTATATAGAAACTGATTTCTATTATAAAATAAACCAGTTACCCCTTTAATCAGTACTTCTATCTCTTTATTTCGAAATGAATCTCACCCTTCTACATAATTTCTTTTGTAGATCCATTAGATTATGTCAAAATCAAATGTTCACAGATTATTAGAGTTGATTAATGATGCGGAGTTTAGATCCGCATGTTTGGGTCATGGCAGGGTTACATAATTTCTTTTGTAGATCCATTAGATTATGTCAAAATCAAATGTTCACGAATTATTAGAGTTGATTAATGATGCGGAATTTACATCCACATGTTTGGGTCATGGCCGGGTCAAACGAAGAAAGTCAACAATGAATAAGTGAACCCATAAATGGGCTTTCAAACGGCTCGTGAAGCAAAGTTCGTCAACAGATGACGGACGTCCGTGGCTTCAGAACGGATGTCTGTGGTATTCGAACGGACATCCGTGATTTCAAATGATTTCTGTTTTGTGTATGTCGTAGACAACGGACATCCGTGATTACAGGACTGACATTCGTAAGTTACGTCCGCAAGTTGGCGGTTTTAGTTATTTTCTTATTTTGAATCAAGTTGGCGGTTTTAATTATTTTCTTATTTTGAATGTATGATTAGTTAGGATTGTTTGCCTATAAAAAGGGCAATGTAAAGACAATTTGGAAAATAATGAATGATTAAAAATTTTTATGAGTTTTGCTTTGTACGAATTCTAGAAGACTTGAGATGAGTTTTCATTAGAAGAGTGATTATTCTCTCGCGTGCGGTTTGGTGTGAGGCCAACTATCTTTCTTGGAGCGATTTATTGGATCTTCTTCTACCTCTATTCTCCTTTTTATTTTGGATTAATTGATGAGTAAGAACCCTAACCCCTATCATGTGGATTTACGCTATTTTAGGGTTTGCGTGTGATTTTCCTACATCAAATTGGTATCAAAGCAAGTTCAACACTTGACACGTGGAGCCCATCATGAGTAAAGAACAGTTTATCGACACCTTTCGCGAGTTGAATGATCAGATGGCTAGCATGGGATCGTTCGTGGATCGGTGGAAGAACCTTGATTTACATCAGATGATTACCATGATTGGACAAATATGGGAGGCAATGAAAGCTAGATTGCGGAGTCCGAGGTATTTGAATTTAACAAATCAATATGGACCAGTTTTAGATATTCAAGCGTTTACTTTTGAGATCTTACGTGAGTTGAAAGTTTTACGTCGGATAGCAGAGGCGTTAAGCATGAGTTTCCATTCAACAATTTCTTAAGGATTTTCTTCTCAAACTATAAGAAGAAATCAATATCGCCGAGACTTGAAACTTTGAGATTTAAGATTTCAAATTTCGCGCCTGTCAACTCAACCCCATCGCCAATCGTCCATTTTAATCCCATATCCGTTGTTCACCCCAAACCAGTGATAGCACCAAAATCGATCAAAGATTCCATACCGATTGATGAAAACCATCTTACGGTCAATATCAGTACTAATCCTGACACCGTTGAAGAGCAAGTTTCCGCAATAAATCCTACCGAGCCCGAGATCGTTGGAGAATAATTATCCGCAATAAAGTCTATCAGTTCCATAACCCACAGGTCCGAGAATCGTGTTGGTTGTGTGTTGACGCCAATTCTCGTCAACATATCAAAGATAAATCAAATCTCACCCGAGTTGAATTCGAATTGCTTGCCCAAGCCGCTTCCTATTGAGGTTCCCTATATATTGTTCGTGACCTCCGCAATGAAAACCCACGTCAACCAAAGTTCGAGGTCGAACTTCTTCAAAGTAAGAGGGATTGATGCGGAATTTAGATCCGCATGTTTGGGTCACGGCCGGGTTAAACGAAGAAAGTCAACAATGAAGAAGTGGGCACATAAATGGGCTTTCAAACGGCTCGTGAAGCAACGTTCGTCAACATATGATGGATGTCCGTGGCTTCAAAACAGACATCCATGATTTCAGATGGTTTTTGTTTTGTGTGTGTCCTAGACGATGGACGTCCGTGAACAGAGGATGGGCATCCATGATTACATGATGGTCGTCCGTGAGTTACATTCACAAGTTGGCGGTTTTAGTTATTTTCTTATTTTGAATGTATGATTAGTTAGGATTGTTTGCCTATAAAAAGGGTATTGTAAAGACAATTTGGAAAATAATGAATGATTAAAAAAAATTTATGAGTTTTGCTTTGTACGAATTCTAGAAGACTTGAGATGAATTTTCATTAGAAGAGTGATTCTTCTCTCGCGTGCGGTTTAGTGTGAGGCCAACTATCTTTCTTGGAGTAATTTCTTAGATCTTCTTCTACCTATATTCTCCTTTTTATTTTGGATTTAATTGATGAGCAAGAACCCTAACCCCTATCGTGCGAGATTTACTCTATTTTAGAGTTTGCATGTGATTTTCCTACATCAATTAATCTTATTTATTTTATTTTGTGAGCTTATTGAATGGAAGTATGAATGTAGTTAACTAGTTATGTTGGTGTTTAACACCTCTCTCGTTAATTGAGAGTAAAATGAGAACGTTGTCTTCAAAAATATAAATACTAATACTTGCATACAGAAACGACGTCCAATTGGTTCCATTTTGAAAAGCATTAGAGATCAATGTATCTTTGGGTCTCTCTTGATAAGGATGGGGGTATGGGCAGGCTCCCGTGATCTGTGGGGGTGGGGTTTTTGGCCCACGATGGCCTTGTAATCTTTTTTTTCTTTCCTTTTTGCTTTTTGTCTTTTGTGCTTTTCACTTTGTAGCCCTTCCCAGCTCCTCGCTGGTTTTGTTTAATGGAGTCAAGTCTTTTACCAATTAAAAAAAAATACAATTATCATACATAGTAACAAAAAAGTACCAATGTTACACCAATATAACACACTGTCCAAAATATTCATTTCACATCTATATCACACCAATAATGTTTTTATGATGAGTTCATCTCGTATCTATATCGTACCAGTATCGTATCTATTATGTACCTATAACGCATCGATTTCGTTTCTATTTTCACACCTAAAATGTATCTATTTCATTTCTATGGAGTTCTAATGTCGTACCAAAAACGTATTAATAAAAACGTACCCAGAACTTTTTTCGCCTAAACGTACCAGTACTAGAACCCGCACCATTCCCCGTACCAACTCCTGACAACTATCCGGTACTGATCCTCTCACTCGAGTCACAGTGTGACTCGAGCTGGGAGTTGTCCACGTTGCAGTAAAACGTTGACCGCGCACGACGTGAACGGTGTCACGACTCGAGTCATGTGTGACCCAAGTCATATGATCATTTCCCTAGGACTAATAGCTATAGCTTCATATGAGTTAACGTGTAAATTAAACACCCCTTGGAAGCTCGCTAGATGGTATGATGTGAGACTCATGTGTCACTTAAAAGAAGGCAATTTGTGTCTCAAACAATCCCAAGTGGGTATACTTGTTAGAATTAAGTGGCACGGTGCCTATGGATTGTTTTAGCAAAAACTCTTCTAATCTTTATAACTAAATACCACAAACTCAATTAAGTTCCACCCTCATAAGGAAAGTGTTTATGATCTTAATGAACTTTAAAGAAATTATTTGTGAAATGGCAATCCCAAGCTAAATGAAACAATTAACCATATAATACAATATAGAAAAGAACAAATATACAGAGTAAAGGTCCAATGTGTCATTCTCAGTGAATTCCTCTATAACGATGGTTGTGTCCTTAACTCGCTGCTTTAAATTGGGATACAATTGTATTCCACCCAAATAGAGACTCCTATACATGGGTCAAAATCTCAGTTTTCTAGTACGTAATGGCCAATTCAACTATATTCTACTTAGAGAAAAAATCAACAATTCAACAATTTTGAGAAATTCAATCGTATTCCAATTTAAAGCAAGAATTCAGCAATTCCATATTATTTAGAACTTGAATATATATAACTTATATACTAATTGAAATATCAACATACCCTCACCGATTCTCGACTCACAACGCAACTGCCAAGCAATGTAAGATGTCGGTCCTCGGAAGCACTGTTATAACATCTGACCGAACAACGAAACCCCTCAATTCTCGGCAACTCCATTTACATTCAACACAACAATCTCGGACCTCGGAAGCACTGTTCTAGCAAAGTCTCTTCGAATCTTTTTCATTCAACACAACAATCTCAATCTAGATTTTCCTTAATAAGTAAAAAAAAAATAATGAGATTAAGAAGGGAACTACAACTTGCACACTTGATTTATATTGTGGCACATGGTAAAAAAGAAAGACTCGATATTTTTGGGATCAGTGTCAGGTGGAACACCATTTAACCTGTTTGATTTGAAAGCCATAATGTAAAGATCTTTCATGCCAAAGAACAGCATGAAACGCGATCTATATCATCTGATTCAATACAGTCAAAGCCTATCATTTGATTTAATGATTGGCTGTGTTAAATCAGATGATAAAGATTATGTTTTGTGCCAATTATTGGCATAAAAAGCCTTTATCATGGCCTTCAAATCTGATGGCTTAGATGGAGTTCCACATGACATAGGTCCAAAACAATACCAACTCTTATTTTTAACCCATGTGCCACATTACAAATAAAGTGTGCAAGTTGTAGCTCCCTATTAAGAAACTTTAAAGAAATCATCTGTTTCAAGCAGTCAAGATTTTCCTATCAATTAAGTGGTTGAATGCACTCAATTTCTACGGAATATTAAATGGCAATCGCGAGCTAAACGAAACACTGAACCATATACTATAACTAATAAAATGACACACACACACACACACACACACATATATATATATTAGAGAAATGATTATATGACTCGAGTCATGGGACATAAGCCTATGACTCGAGCTCATATTGGCTGCATGTCATATCAGGTGACTTAAAAAGTCAACCTAATGTGACATGCAGCCAATGGTTGCTAGAGTCATGAAATATAAGTGGGAGATCATTATCCATATAATTATACATACATACATACATACATACATATATATATATATATATATATATATATATATATATATATATATATATATATATATATATATATGTGTGTGTGTGTGTGTGTGTGTGGTCAAATGCAGTATTCTCAATGAATTCCTCTATTCTCGAATCTAACATCATCCATTGGCTGTTGTGCCATTGACTCGCTGCTTTAAACAGGAGGGCAATTGAATTTAACCCGAAATCAAGAGTATTTAAGAATGAAATCTAAGTGCCCTCCACTTTAAAGCAAGGAGTCAATAATTCAACATTCTTTGAAAATGCAAGGTTAACAATTCAACTGTCTTTAAAAATTCAACTACACTCCAATTTAAAGCAAGGATGCAACAATTCAAATCATTTACACTATAACAAGTATGTTAATGGATATTCGAACATACCGATATTTGTATCACAATCCAATAGCCAAGCAATGCAAGATTGAAGACCTGCTCGGAACCGCAGTTATAACGTCAGACCAAACAACAAAACCCCTCAATTCTCCGCCACTCTGTTTACAAACCTCGACCTCCGCACACACGATCTCAACCTCCACCCCTCCCTTGCTCTTCCCCTCCCAAACCACAAACAGCCTCCCACCAACATTAGCCAAACTCGCCCCGCACAAGAACCTGGGCAATTCCTTATCTACCCCCATCAACTCCTTCCACCTATTTTCTTTCCCATCGTAACCCCGTATCTTCCCCAAATAATCATAACAATACAAAATCTCATCTACCACCGTCGCTCTCCCTCTCCACCCCAAATCAAGCTCCGTACTAACATAACCCCACTGCGAAGGTGATACCACCGGATCAAAAACCACACCACCACGATCTGCCACCGCGTAAAGCTTCTCTTCCATGACTACGCTTCCGTGCATCCATTTTTCTTGGCTCTCGACAGGGCTCGGCACGGGGGACCAAGATCCAACGGTTGGATCGAGCACCTCAGCCCATGATCTCGATCGAGCCCACGAATCAGCGAGGCAGCCGCCGATCACATAAATCTTATCGTTTATAACCCCAGCAGCAGAAAATTCTCTCGCAACGGTCATTTTAGGGCCGGCCTCCCATCTATTAAACCGACCGTCGAAGATCCACACGCGTGAAGATGGGATTTCGTTTACGGAACCTCCTAAGACGAATATCCTGTGGCCTAGGACGGTGCATGCTGATCCGACGGCTGGGGGTGAAGGAATGGGAGGGAGCTGAGAAAGGGTTCTGGAGTTTTGATCGAATGCGAACCATTTGAATGAGGTGTGGGTACGGATGTTAATGTAGAGAACTTGCTGTGTGCAGTTGAGATTTGATCGGACGGTGAAGAAGAGTGGTGAGCTGATGAGCGAGTGCCATGACTTAGAGACAAGGGAGAGATTGGGGTGGAAAAATCGAGGTACTCTCGCTATACACTGGATCGAGATGTCGTTTGGGAGACCGGGGAGGAGAGGAGAGATAGAATCTTGGCCGTATAAATCATTCATGTCTATTGGTGCCGGAAGCAAACTGACTAAAAGGGAGCTCTGGAAAAGAGAGGCTTTAGACGGTTTCGAGAGCTAGAGAGGAGTGAGCGAGAGGAGTTTGGTTGGTAAAAATGGCTTTAGAGTTTGTATTAGATACCCTCCCGCACATCAAGTATGGCTATGCATGATCAATCTATTTCCGCCAACATGGTCAAATTGAGAGATGTGTAAATATCTGTCGACCTCTCGAGGTTGGCCGTGGGAGATTGACCTCCGCACACCCAATGTCCAGTGCTGTGGCTGTTCTACCGAATCAAAGCCTATGCCCTTGATAACAGGGATTTTTGTAAGATGCCTTATCATATAAGAATTTTTGTAAGATGGGTTACCATAGTTTCATAATCGATAAAATCCTTTACCTACTTGGAGAATTGATTAGATCCTTTACCCAGCCATTTTAACCGCTCTCAAAAGATAATTTTACCCTCACTTGTATGAAGTTAATGTCACATAAAGCAGCGGAAAATTGTTGCAATTATATCACATAAAACCACGAAGATGTGCATTTTGTTTAAAACTAAAAGAATGGTTTTATTTCGAAAAAAAAAAAAAGAAGAATGGGTTTATTTCTTTTAATCTTGTAGATCATTAAATCGCTCGAATTTGATATCTTAATCAATTCTGATAAGTTTATATTTTTTATGTTGTTAAAAAAAAATTATATAACGAAATTATAACTGAATTCTAATCACTTTATTACCGTGCGGTTAATTTAATTGGTCGGGAATTGGTTGGTAACCGTTATCTAACATTTGGTAAGCGTTTGATAATCATTTTGTAATCATTCAGAAATCGGCCGATTATAATGCGGATCTTTTTTGATTATTACCCGATTCTCAAGTAGTTATCAAAAGTAACCGATCGAAATTTTACAAACCAAAACACTTTTTTTATGATGCCGAAGTCAAAAATGTATTTACTATAATATCATAAGTGCTAATGTACCCTTTTATAGACTTGATCAACGTGCCTCAATGTATTCCCAAAATGGTACACATTTTCACCATGACACTAATGGATGTCTCTGAATATTTTTGTCACCAACAAATCTGTTAGCCATGATGCAAATGTTTATCATGTAAGAGTTACAATATGTGACCACTTTGCATCACAGTAGCAAATGTGACCTAAAAATAAATAGAATGTCACAATTAAAATATACAATTACCAAAACAAAGAAAAATAAATGATAACCAGTTCTGAACCTGACGGTTACCGATCAATAACCGATAATTATCCTATTTTTAATTGATCGGTATCCGATTGGTAATCGTCAGGTAACCGATCGGTAACCGAAGAGTTATCGTTTACCCCGAGAATACAATGTACGGTTCTTCTTTAGAATTGAATCGCTTCTATAATAGGGTATGATATTACCTTGATTCTCATGAATTGCTAGATGTTATCGTAAGTTAAAAAATAATTTTTTTTAAGGGTCGATACGTCATTTACTCTCACATTAAAGACAAGATGTGGTGCATGATAAGGGTATAAATGTCATTTAATTTAAATATTGAAAATTTAAATGGTTTGATAAGGGATCTTGTCAAGTTCGAAACAATGGTAAGGCATCTTACAAAAATCCCTTGAAATTTATTTTAGGCAGCCATTACATGCACTCGGAAACTCAGTCCTTGCACCGATGTTAAAGAAAGACTTGGTATTTTATGACATGTGACATGTAAAAACGCATTTTGGGCTGTCTGATATGAAGTTTATGATCTATAGATCCTTAGAACATAAGATAGGAGTAAAACACAATATTTATCATATGATCTATTATAGTCAACTATTGAATCAAATAATAGCCTTTGACTATATTTAATCACATGATAAAGATTATATTCCATGCTAATCTTTTGCTCTTAATATCTTTAAATCATTGCCTTCAAATCATTCTTTTTAGATGGTCTTTTTATATAACAGAGTTCGCCAAACTTGTAAGTCTTTGTTTTAAATTTAGTACAAGAGCCAAGTTTCCGAGTGCAAGTAATAGCTCTCTTAAATTTATGACCAAATAGTTATAATCTATGTTACTTAATTTGTAATTCAACTGGTTGAGCGTTCGCTCAACTTCCCTTGTGGAAGCAACAGGTCATGGGTTCTAAACCTCATGACTACTCCCACCGTTTGTGCTGGTCTCCTCCCAGTGTCTGATACTAGAATGGATCCTCCATGCTCTAGCAAGGAGTGAGCAGATAGCAGGCGATAATTGTATAAATTAAACACCATTTTTGGTGACCGAAATGAATCGGTTTCGATTTAGGGTTTTTTTTTTAAAAACCAATATCGAACCGAAACCGAAAATTTTCTATTTTCTCGATTCGGCTTCAATATTTTTACTAATTTTAATTATTTTTTAATATATTAATTTTTATTTTTTCTTGAATTTTTTCATCTTACTGCTTGATTTCGATTTTTGCCACCCTAAATCGAAATCAAATCGGATTGGGAATCGGTTCGATTTTTTCGGTTTTCGATCTAATTCGGGACTGTTGCTTTTCGGTTCAATTTCGGGATGTGGTTCAAAGCTTGCATCCCTAAATGACAGTAAATACGAGATAATCGCTCATGACTAGTATTTAAATGATATTATACTATTAAATTAGACTTTTTATCTTAAAGTGATATATTATTATGTAATGTGCCACGTATTTCTAATCAATTTAAATTATTCCAATTACAATTATCATTGGAGCATGGTTTAGCCAAATAACCATGCAAGTAAATTTGAACCGTCCAATTGTTGATCTTTAATATCATGCACTAAAACTATGAAATAAACGTTGCTCTTCAAAGAAAATGATTTTTGGGTTCTTTGATCTTCAATCTTTGCTCTATTACTGAAAAGTCCCACATCGTGTAAATAATTGTCTTGATCCTGGGATATAAGTAATAGTCTCATTTTTACATCTAAGACGCGTTTTGAGTGGGTGCAGCGGCCATGCATTCGATTAAATCATACCCAAAATAAAACCTCGAATAGAAAGAGTTATTGTGGAACTAAGGAAGGCTGGTGGGACCAAGTAGAGCTATCCAAAGAGGACAATATCTTGACATATAGCATTGAGGCGATCCTGAGATATAAGTAACGACTCCACTCTTATACCTGTCCAACTTTAAAGGAAAAGGGCTGCTGGTAGGACAAGGCTTGTAGGAGCGTAACAATTACTTTGATCCATATCTTCAACCATTACTGGTGCAAGATCATTTAAACACCAGAGTGTAAGGTCCAAGAAATAAACAGCAACTGCCTCCACTAATCCGCTTACGTGAGTTTCGGGTGAAGACTGAAAAGAGCAACGCGCAGAGGGAACAAAATACCGGCGGTAACGTTTCTCCTTAGAGTTTTACACTCTTTTAAAATGAAGTATACGACTTTGTCTTAGGATTCCGTGAAAGATAGTTTAATCACGTCTATTGAACAGGTCTTTTATTTTTTTTCAGCGTTATCATAATCTTAAAATTGCATTTTATTCAATCCCCGTTTTCGAAGTAATTAGCTGCGTGGAAGAAAAAAAAATTAAGCTAACGCGCAGGAATTTTAAATTGAATTTTTAAGCGAAATTAGGGGTTTGTCAAATTGTTCCAATTTCAATTTCTAAGTGATTTTATGGTAAGAATCCTGCATTGCAAATGTTTGGGCTGAATCCATCTAGAAGATAGCCTGCCACTTGGCCATAGAAAATGTGTGCCATGTGTACTATTTTGATGACATGCATATGAGCTGTTTGAAGATTTTCCTAATAGAAACTCTTTTTCGATTAGAGAGAACATGCTGCTAGACACAAATCTTTCATCACCAACAATCATTTGAAATGGTAGAGCAATGACTCAACTATACTCCACTTGTTCATTTCAAATGGTGTTTGATGGTGATAGATTGAGGTATATACCAACTGTTTGTGTAAGTGTCCAGCAAGTTATCCTCTGGCTTTATATGTAGGGCTGCCAAAGAGAGAAGCTAGCTCGAAAGCTTGGCTTTCCTCGAAAAACTAAAGCTTTAGCTCACTTGAGCTCAGCTCGGAGCCGGCAGAGCTCACCTTTTGAAAGCTCGAGTAGACATGACCTGAGTCCGGGCTGAGGCAACTAACTCTGCTCGATATATATGGTCCCTTGTTTATTTTGTGATTATATATATAGAGAAATGATCACGTGATTCGAGTCTTTAGACATAAGCCTATGACTCGAGCTCCTATTGACTGTTTTACATCTGGTGACTTAAAAAGTCAATTCAATGTGACATGGTACCAATGGTAGCTCGACATGAGAATGGCCCATAACTCGAGTGAGAGGATCATTACCCATATATATATATATATATATATATATATATATATATATATATGACTTATTCCTTATATATACCAATTTATTTGTCATAATAGCCTTATAATGTATCCGTTAGATTCATCGATGTTTTTTTATAAGTGGCATTTTAGAAAAAAGTAGCAAAAGAAATAAATAATAAAGAACAATAACAAAATGTATAATGAAATTTACTTTGCTCAAGCTCAGCTTGAGCTTGATAGAGCCAAGCTAGAGCCGAGAACTTCCGGGATTGAAGAGTCAGCTTCTATGTGGGAGAGTAGCTGAAGTGGATCTAGTGGTGGCCTTGGCTGCAATGGAATGATTTGATCTCTCTCAAGTGAGCTAGAGCCATCCTTGGCTCTACTTGAGCTCGGCTCATTAACAACCTTATTTATGTGGTTAGACACTAATGGTATGGTTGTGTTGAAATAGTTTATTTAGTTGTGTTTGACAGTTGAACTAAATGTCTCGACTTCAGCTTGGCTCATTGCTACATAGGTGTATGCACATTAGTTTGATTTGGATTTGGCGCCTAGGTCCTCATAATTCAGTGATCTCATTGCAAATTCTTCAAAACATGAAAACATGGTTAATCAATATATAGTTGGCTGTAAAAAATGTTTCGAAATCCTTACGGCAATGCTATGATGCAAAAGGAAGTCTGGGAAGGGGAAGACTAATAAAGACTCGGAGGGAAGTAGTAAGAAGTGATTGACTCTCCTCTGTGACATTAGTAGATTGTCAAGATATTTGTAGTCCAAGGGGACCTACTTTTTCCATTTCTTTTGAGGATTAATACGGTGTCACCAAGGTTCCAATTTTTTTGGTTTTCTGGTATATATCAGGCAGCTCCTAAACCGACATGTATTGGACAAGACGTCTTGGTTTTTAACGTTACATTGGTATGTATCGGCTGATACATACCAATATATAGGGGCTGATAAATTCAATGTATCGACTTGGTGACCTCGGAAACCAATATGTATTGGTTTTGTAGCGACCCGAGATCTCACAACCTCTTAATTATAAGATCTTAGACCGTACCTTCGTATCGAGAACCATAGAAATATAATAAGGCGATAAAAACACCTTAAACAACGGAAGATAAAATTTCTTTAAAACATTAATTAATCTAAATAAAACCCATGATAATGTTCTTATTCCAATAACAAGTCCAACATAATTAAAGCTTAAACAGTTTAGATAAAATACTAACTGATCAATGTCCCATTTATTTAAAATTACCACTAACTAGAAAGGAAAATAGCTAACTAGGCCACGAAGCCATCAATGCCATTCAGTCCAGTTTCTTGAGCACCACGTGCCGTCTCATTGCCATAGACCTATACATTGTCATTGGCAACACCTGTCTCATCTGGTCACCCACATAAACAAGGGTGTGTAAGTTTACACTTGTATGGACCAGACATGCAATCCATTGAAGCATAAAATATCAATCCTAGCCATATAACATTTCGATATATTTCATATATGTGTGCATGTGGCATGTATAATCTCACTAAGCTGAAATGAACTGAACGTAAACATATATATTATTATTACATGAATGTATCATATCTTTTAATTTCATCTTTCTTGTCATTTAATGCACGTTAGACTCCGTCCCGCTCAAGACGTTGGGTCTTAATCATGCTTATCACTTGTTAGTTAGACTCCGTCATGCTCGAGACATTGAGTCTAATGAATCATGTTATTTATTGCATGTCAAACTCCGTCCCGCTCAAGACGTTGGGCTGAATCATGCTCATCATACTCTTGTTCAGTTAGACTCCATCTTACACAAGATGTTGGGTCTAATACCTTCTTAGACTCCATCAGATACAAGATATTAGGTCTAATGCTCATTAATCATGACTTGACATTTCATCGTATTTTACGTATCTTGATTGTGAATTATATAGATTATCATGGGACATATAAAGTGCATGAGAGTGATATCATACTACATATGCATTTAAGTGTATTTAATCATGGTACGTAAATATTGAAGTGTATACAATCATGGTGCATAAATATTACAGTGCATATCATACGATCATGGTGCGTAAAACAGCCCCAGAATTTCGAAAATAATATCAAAATACTGCAACTTTGGGTCATCGGGAACTTAGTGCTACTTGCAGCTCAATTTGGACCTCCAAGACGTCAGATTCAGAAACTGGCTAAAACACAAAAGTTGTAGAGCTCGTCGTCAGCTTTCCAACGCCGTAAGAATCACCTCAATCCGAGTTCGGGACAGAAAGTTAAGGCTAAAATATCGAGGCAGTTTCTGATGCAAAGTTTGGCGAGAATTCACGAAAATTGCTTTTAGGTGTCAATCGATTGATTTCAATCCGTGAGCACGCCTCAAAATACATCAAATCACATGGTGGAATTTAATCGGATAGCATGCATTCATTTAATCATTCCATCATTATCTATGAAATAAAATCACTAATTTATATAAAAATCTAATAATAAAAAATAATATTTTAAGATCAATGGAAAGCATGATTTCTCTATACCTAGATCGATCGTACCACCACGATTAGATTCAGATCCCAACAATGATGATGATTTTAGAAGAAGGTGAATGATGTTCATTAATGATGAAAATAAATATAAAAGCTTGAAAAACCAAAACCAAAATATGCATTTTTAGATAAAACGTTTTAAAAACTCAAGTTATGTGGGAAATACGGTATTAAACACATACACATATTTTAGGTGTATCAAAGGTATAAAATTCAGATCATGACAGGTTTCGTCCGGAATTTTAAACTAAAGATGTCACAGACATCAATAGATTATAAGATGACTTTCACAAATGTCAGGATTCTTAAAAATCTGTAGAATTTTACTTTTGATAGATTTCGATAGCTACAGGTCTATGCAATAACTTGGTAATCTACTAATGTTAGTGAGGAGAATCAATTCCTTCTCTTTACCTGTAGTGCCGAGGCCAACTGAAATTTTAGGGATGACTGAATTTTTTGAAAGTGGGTACTCTTCATGTCACAACTTCAATGTAGATTACATGCTTTTCTTTTTATAAAGGTCTGGTTGAATATGTGAGTTTTCCCAAAAGTTTTCTTAGTAGCTTTAATGCGGTGTCAGGGCTTAGAAGCAACCTAAGTAAAAGCTCGTTTGTAGGAGTTAGGGTGAAAAGTCAAAGACTTTGAGGAAATGAATTACGGGTCCATGTTGCTTCTTTCTCAATTCATAATTTCAACTTGTCATTGGGTTTGGTTCAATTGCCCATCTTTCTGGACCCGTAGGAGGATTTGTGAAATAACATTGTTAAAAGAAATTACTGATCATATAGGAGAAGAATCACCTATCGAAATTTGGGGGCAGTTATGGATAGATTGGTGAAAATCCAAAGTGTTTTTTTAGTAAGGTAGAGGAGCAGGGCATATATATCAGGATCGAAAGGAGACCGGCCGGTCATAATGGGGGGTGGACTTGCTATTGGTAGACTTAGAAAGGAATGTCTCTTTCATTGGTATATGGCTACGATACTATGGTGAAGAACTGGAGGAATCTAAAAAAAAAAGGGATGATAGGATAGGGAGAGTCAAATGGTTTTTATATCCTAGGTTTGGTGTAAAATTAGAAACATTAGAAGTTTTTTCAAAGTGGTTAAGGTTTAGCTTCAGAGGTGGTGTTAAGATTAGATTTTGTGACAATTTGTGGTTTGGGGACTGTCCTCTATGTCGCGTTTTTCTACATTTGTGTGGAGTTGTCTGGGAAAAGGTGTAGTTATTAAAACTAGATTTAGTCTGTGGGAGTAAAAATGTATGGGACTTGGTGTTTTGGTGAAATATCAAAGATGAGGAGATTGAGGTTTTGGTGGAGTTATTGAGGAAGCTTGAAGGGGTGTATGTTCCTAGAAATAGGGTGGAGCAGAGGTAATTTTATGTCTAACTCGTCTTTTAGGTTCATTACCAAGGTGGCCACTGATCCTTCCTTAGAAAGAGTTCAAGAATTGTTGAAGCATTTTGTTGGATGGCCTTGGCAAACAAAATTCTTTTGGTGGACAATCTTCCAAGAGAAGTTTCCAACTTCAAAATCGGTGTATTATATATGAGGTGGAAGACTTGGTCTACCATTCAACTAGTAGAATGATATGGAATAACTTAATTGTGCCTTTTTTCGATGCTTTGGATAGTTCTGGAACAATTGACGAAGCTTAACGACGATTTGACTACATTGGGTAAACTCTGTCATATCCTCCCATTTGCCCTTATCAATGGAATTTCGAAGGAAAGAAACAAGAAGATTTTCAAAAATAAATTTTTTCTCTAGACCAAATGATGAGAGAAATAAAAAGCCATCGTTAGTGGTAAGCCAAGATTTTCTTCTTGGGGGCGGGGGAGGGCAAATTGTCGTGAACATAGAAAATGAGTTAGTATTAGGTAAGCGGAGCGAGTCCCATGTGACTTGGAACACAGGTTGCCTTTTGGGATGTGTGGCATATGAGCCTAACATGTATATTGAAGGATAGGTGCGCCATGATCTAAAGATCTTTGGTCCAAAAGATTGGGATGGAAAACAATCTCCATCATTTGATTCAAAGTCGTCAAATGTCATATGAAAGTAATGGATACCATGTAAATCCAACATACTGTTAATTTTGGATGACATTTGACTGCATTGAATTAGACAGGGGAGATAATTTTTCCTTTTGATCTTTTACAAAATGAATCTTGAGATCATGACCGTCAAATCACACAGAACACATGATGGTTTCACATAGCACACAACCCATAAAGTGATCCGTGTATAGAGCATTGACACTCGACTCAGGTATCTAATACAATCACAAATGTCACTGCTTGGGTGAGAAAAAAAGGTGAAGGTTCATGGAGGCTTTACTTGTTCGTTGATGAAACATTTGATCTATTGGATGGACTTAGACTCCACTTCTAGTCATGTGCAGAGAAGAAATAATCTTGGTCCCCTCTTGATTTGCATTAAGTTTTAGCTCAATAACTCATCTCGGTTTCTCCCTCTCTCTCTCTCTCTCTTCTTAATTCTCTTTCACCACCCAATTAAAAGCAACCTAGGTTTATTAAAACCCTTATATCCTCTCTCTAGTCTCGGTGTTAAGCACATACACCAGAGATAGGCGTACGTGGCCTTAAACTCACACTATGCACTACACTTAGGTCAAATTTACATCATATTAGTTCATCACTTCATGAGTCCACTGTTTGACCATTACTTGGTCAACCTACGACCAGTCGGGCACGGGTCCCGAGGTCACTGCTTAACACTCAAATTTTCGGGATATTACAGTCTCAGTCTTGGGGCTATCCGAGACAACTCAGAAAGACGAGATTTCAAATGATGATGATGATGATTATTGATGATCGTATCATCTCATTTAAATGATATGCATGTCAACAAGCATGAATTTTACATAAGATGAAGGGTTACTCTTCTCTAATGGAAATTATTCATATAATCTAAGTTTTTTCTTGTGATTCTACGATTGATAATCTAAATACATGTACATACATGAATAATTTTATAACGTAGATAAGAACTTCAATTAGAAAATATTTGCGTAGTTCCTAAAAGATGTTCGAAACATATCCTTAACTTTTGGTTTGTTGAATTTCATTTTAATAATTTCCGCCTATATGGATTATTCTCCCTCATTTGATTTTAAGAAAGTAACAGAAATAGAACATAAACTGGAGAAACAAGTTGGCTTTGTGAGGGACAAATGTGTAAATGATATCTCTAACGATGAATCTGATTAATGTTGTTGAATGGCGAAGCCAGGAAAAGTGATTTGTGTATGCATGCTTGATTATTTCAAATTCGACAAATTTGATGTGTTTTTTTCCTAGAAATTTTTCTCTCCAAACAAAATATTTTTTTTCTTAGTCTTGCTACTTAAGAAATTTTCTTGGCCTTTAATTGTCATTGTGCATTTTAAGGTATATTCCTAGTGCATTATTCTTTTTTATTTTTTAATCATAATTTTTTTTCTTTAATAATCTTGCTTATTCTCGTAATAATTTTTTCTTCTTTCTTGCCTCTCCCATTCATCGACTGATGTTTATTTTCATTGGTTCATTTATTCCAAATCCCTAGCTGATTAAAAGAACCAGAAAAAAGGACTTAGTATGTTGTCTTCTTTGCCGCCTGGAATTTGGACGCCACCACCGTTCTTTACTAGTAAACGAGGTTTTCTTCTCATCATTTTTATGATCATTTACACATTTGAATAAACACACATGTATTCGCTCGGTTTCAATCTACTGCTTGCTTATGTTCTGTTTTCGGGTTTTTAATTCATAGCATACTAGTTTTTAGGAAATTGTGAAGACCAAAATGGGAGATGCATACTATGTACCGGAGCACATTGCAAGAGGACCTTTTCTGGATTGAAGATATTGGTTAATTTACGTATTTTTTATTTACATTTTTTAAAAAATGGGCTTCCCTTGTTTTTGAAGGGATTTTTATATTGCTAAGGTTCTATCATAAAATGGAAGAAATGAACAATTGATTTTTATTTATTTATTTATTTTTATTATCTTATTTTAACATTTAATTAAATCAATAAAGAGAGACCACAGAATTGAATGATCGATCAATATTATGATACTGATATATCCGTTAACCCACCTTACAGGGTTGTTTTCTATGTCGCTTTGCCCCCCTTTTTTTTAAAGAAAATTTTCATTTATATTTTCCTTTGTTTGTTAATTTATTCATGGAAACCAAGATTAAAAGAACACTGGTATATCCGTTAACGCATCTTACATGGTTTTCTTTGTATACTTTTGCTGATTTTTTTGAAAATTTCATTTATATTTTCCTTTGTTTCTTAATTTATTCATGGAAACTGAGATTAAAAGAACATTACTCCTTCAACTCGAAGTTTAACCCAATACACAGTTTTCAGGTAGAAAAAATTGAGCCCAATTCATGAGTTACAAAATCACACGTGACTTTTTTTGTCAATCTTTTGAATTTATGATTAATAATAATATTAAAATATTGTTATTTTTTTGTAGGAATTAACTTTAGAGGCATCTGCACAATAACCATGAATGATAAGAGAGCTCAGTTGCAATCTAATTCTCATGTTGCAATGTCTTCCCTGTCAACCTTTGGTAAGTACGAGCAACCAAAGGTTGTCTGGATTTGGACCGAGAGCAAGGAAGTCATGACTGCAGCCATCGAGAGAGGGTGGAGCACTTTCATTTTTCCGTCTGGCAATAAGGAACTTGCAAATGAGTGGTCTTGTAAGCTACAAAACTTTATAATTTGTTCGCTTTGTATCATAACTACTTTCAAACCCCATGAAATAAGGTTGGATTGCTGCCAATTTGCAAAAGGGGTGAAATTTACCAAGCTTCATTTGCGAATTGGCACCAATGGCCCATTTGACTGGCTTCAGAAATGCAAATCAAATAATTGGTGACTTGTATTTTTACGAATAAATTGAATTTTATAAATTGTTTAAATTAATTGAAAAGAATTGGGGAAATGCATCCGGACGTAGCTCTGGAGGGCTACACCCGGATGCTAAATCACATGCCAGGTAGCATGATCAAGCCAAAACAACACCCGTTTTGGGATTTTCAGTCAAGGGTCATGTTATTTAAAAAAAAAATACTATTATTTTGACTTTTTTCCCTCCGTTTGATGGGTCAAAAATAAGGTAACGCCCAACCAACTTGATGCATTGATTTTAGGCATCTGTGACCACATTTTCAATGGTGGTTATGCATTGGATCATCTCCAAAATTTTTGGGTGGTACCTGATCAATCTTGTCTAAGTTGCCGTGGCACCCGATCCTCATGGTGGGTGCCACATGCTACCTATCTGACGTGGACGCATCCCTCTAGGCTAAGTCCAGAAATATTCTTGGGGCTCTTTATTGAGTATGTTCCATTTTCATTTTGGATGAAATGTGTGCTGTGTATGTCCAACCACCACTAAATCATTCAACTAGAATAATTTGAGTAAACTAAATAGTGGCCATTTCAAGTGAGCTCCCACCCTTAGCCACTTTAAGAGAATTGTATGTAAACATACTATTGTTGGGCCTTCCCACTTGGAATCGTGGCATATATAGTATTAAACTTAGTTGTTTATTTGGTTAGATAGGCTATTTCATCGAAGGGTACCTCTATTCGCGCCTACCAGATTACTAGAAGCCAGCTACACTAAAAACCGTTGACCGCATTGAATTTGATGATGGTGATCATTTTTCATTCCAATCTTCCACATATTGGATCTTGAGATCATGGGCGTGCCATCAGACGATCAAGTTTTTAATTTGCCGTGGCACATATCCCAAAAAATGACCCTAAAATCACATGGCACACATCACACTCAAACATGATTTTTGGGCCACTTTTTGGGATTTGTGCCACGTGAAATAAAAAAATTCACCATCCAATGGGATGCCCATGGTCTCAAGATCCATTGTGTCAGAGATTGGAATGAAAAATGATCATCATCGTCTGATTTAACGCGGTCAACAATTTCCAATGTAGGCGCCCACCAGTAATCTGTTAGACGTGAATAAAGGTACCCTTTCCGTGCAACCATGAGCCTTGCAGACCCATCGTGATGATGGATTAAAATATGGAGTCGCCACAAGGAGTTTTTGGTGTTCCGAGAAATCAAAGCCATATATAATAAACACCGAAGTGTTGGATTTGACTCCGATCACCGGTCTATGCGAAAGGCTCTAGGCAAGGACTTCAGTTACCAGTTAGGAATGTGTTAGGCACCTAATCGGCCCACTCGTAATTGGTCACCATGGCAAAAAATATATAATAAGGAAAAGAAACGGGCGACACTTCCCCTTGCCTGAAGGCACGTGGACTCTATTAAGCTCTCCGCGCTATCCGAGTTTCGGCGGTGCAACGGCTTAATCATAGGATAAGGGAAAAGCTAAAAGATAAAAAAAGGGAATAAAGGAAGAAGAAAAGAGCCGGAGATGAACTCTCGGGCTCTTGTAGCACCACCGCCGGATCTCCGCCCTTGACAATTCCGGGAAGCTTTCGATTGCAACTAGGGAGAAAGGAATCCTAAGTTTTGAGGTAAGGTTGGGAGTGGGAAGGTTTGGAAGTATGGAGCTAAGAGATGGAATGGCTAGGGTTTCACCTTGCTCAAATTAGTGTGTCCTAATGGGAGGTGGCGATCTCTATTTATAGAGAAATAAGTGATTAAGGGGCTCCTAATTGGGTTTTAGTCCTAATGGAAGGTTAGGTTTTAGGTAATGGGTTCATCTAAGGATTCGGGGATTTTGGAGGCTTGGGGGAGATGAAGATGGGTTTTAATGGTGGATGATGGGGTAGCCACTTAAATGGCATAAAAGCAATTTAAGAGGTGCTTGGGGGCATAATGGGGATGCTTGGAAACTACTCCCAAGGTCCAAGATGGTCCCAAAGTCAATGAAGATCGATGAAGATCTCAAAAATCTCGAAGTTGCAGGTTTTAACTCATGCGTGCATATTATGCACGCATGTGTTAATTCCCACAATTTTTTTTGAGAAGTTAGAACCCGAGCCGATGGCTGTTTTCTGGAAAAAATGAGAATTGGTGATGCGTGCATAATATGCACGCATGGGTTAATTTTGCTCATGCCCATTGGATGTATAGTCTTGAGCTACCCCAAAACGATATATTATATTAATTAATCTGATTTTTCTATCAAAAGTTATGGCCATCGGGAGTTCGCTTGCTGTCAAGGGTCGCAAAACAATATTAATCCGTGAAACACTATTTTTTTATGGCCTCGAGCCTCCATTGGCCGACTTTGGGATTATTTGGTTTTTTTAAGGTTCCTAAGGGTGTCTAGGGTTTCAAGGTTACGGGGGATGCTTTCGGAAGCTTGGAAGCACGTTCTTATTGAAGAACGGATCGATCATGTATTGGGCCAGATTTGGGTGTCTACACTTTCCTTGAATGTGTTTCCTTAGTTGTATCTGCAAACCTTTATTTATAAGGAGACATTTTCATTAATAATGCGCACAGTTAGGCTTCATCTTCTCCATCTCTTTCAGTCTAACACACAAGAACTACACGCATTTATAGACACAAGCACCCTGCGAATAGATATTTCAACTGTTATCTGACACAAGTCAGTTATATCTATAGCCTAAATAAGGCCACAATCTACAGAGTATTGCAATCACACAAAATAACTCTGAAGTAGATTTTGAACATGGGTAATTAGTCAGGTCCAACCAGTTGAATCCCATATGGTAGATGACTTGGGTTTGCTTCCCAAGGTCATGCTATCAAATTCTACGCTTCGCACCTGCTGGTTGCTGGTGTCCTGGATTGGTTTGTGTGTTTCTGGGTCCATGCCTAGTTTTTGTTTTCATGCTTAACCCCTTGGTAAATACCCTTTTTCCCTTTTATATAATTGCTTTTTACCAAATTAAAAATTAAAAAATTACTGATCATGTGCCAGTGGGAAACATGTGTTCCTGTAGGGATTAGTCCTTCCCTTGAAAGAGATGGGATACCCTATCTTATAAAAAAAACATGTTTTAGAACCCATGAATAGAAGGAATTTTAACATGGAAAGTACTTTCATGGCAATATATGAACATGACAGCCATGAATATCAAGATTTCCGTATACCCAAGGGTTTTAAGACTGGTTGAATGCTATATGGGATTCAACTTGTTGGCATCATTTACCTTTTGAACATTTCAACCAACAGTTATAGGAAGTATTGTATTACCTAACTTGGTGCCCGTGTAATAATTTGATATCAATACATGAAAAAAGTGGACAGGAAAAAGCTCTAGGGTGACATAGTTAGAATGGCTGCAACTGTGAATATTCCTTCGATTCTCTGTGGCGATTATAATACTATCAGATACAGGCATGAAAAAAATGGGGGCAATCAGGTCCCACTTCAAATTCTCAATGAATTCAATTCCTAAATTGAGGATGCGAATTTGATGAACCTTCGTAGCACTGGTCACGATTGGTCGTGGAGCAACAAATCAAATGGTCCTAGCAGGATTATGTGCAGGCTCGACAGAGTATTGGTAAAATCTTATTGGAATAACTGTTTCCCAGATGGTATGGTTGAACACCTACCAGCCGATGCCTCTGATCACACTCCTTTGTTGATTGAGTTAGAACCCAAGCATCCCATGGGACCTAAAGCTTTTAAATTTTTTAGAATCTGGAATAATCAACCAGATTTTAAAGATGTTATCAAGGACACATGGAACAGTCGAGGCATTGGAAACTCGATGTACCAGCTTCAGCATAAATTGAAGAAGACTGAAGTAGCTATCAGGGCGTGGAATAACAATAAGTTTGGGTTAGTCGAAAATAGAAGGGAGGCTGCTATGAACAAACTACATGTTATTCAGGAAAAGATTCAGATTGCCCCTCTTGATGATCATCTTGCTAAGGAGGAGGTTATAGCTACTAAAGAGTATCAGAACGAACTCACCAATGAAGAAAATTTTGCAAGACAAAAAGCGAAAGCTCATTGGCTCACCAACGGCGATAGAAATACAAAATTTTTTCATGCAGTGCCATTGCGGCAAGGAGGTCGAACAATACTATCGATGAAATTATTAAAGGGAATAGGGAAAAAATAGTGAATCCTGAAGACATTGGCAGAGAGGCTTGTCAATATTTCCATAATATCTTTACCCCATCCTCCTTTGCACTTACCCTAACAATTCAGTTCAAAAGAAAGATTTCCAAAGAGCAAGCTGAATACAGTACTAGAGATGTTACTACAGAAGAAATTGTGGGTGTGATTGCGAACTCGCCAAACAATAAAGCTCTTGGGCCAGATGGGTTCCCTGCAGAATTCTTTAAAGATCATTAGGAGATTGTGGGCAGCGATGTCATTATTGCGGTATGTAACCTTTTCAGTTCTAAGAAGTTGTTAAAATCCATGAGCGCCATGATTATCACCTTGGTTCCTAAAACTGATAATGCGAACTCTATGGACAAGTTTAGGCCTATTGCTTTGTGTAACATTATATACAAAGTAATAACTAAAATTTTGTCTAATAGACTCATAGAGCTTTTACCGGTTCTTATTAGTCCTAACCAATCTGCCTTTATTAAAGGGAGAAAGATCAATGAAACATCTTACTGACCCATGAACTGGTTCACAAGTTCCATTTATCTAATGGGCCTAAAGCGTTCTGTGCAAAAATTGATATTCAAAAAGCCTATGATAAAGTTAGATGGGATTTTATTTTGGATATTCTAGCTCAATTGGGGTTTAATGAGACTTGGTGGAGTTGGATTGAAGAGTGCATCTCCTCACCGAAATTCTCGGTCAATATAAATGGAACCTTGAGGGGTTTCTTTTCCAGTAGATGTGGGCTACGGCGAGGTGATCCTATCTCTCCATTACTGTTTACTTTAGTAATGGAGGTCCTTATTGTGCCTCTTGATGAGAAAGTATGTCAGGGTACCATCAAAATTCCAAATATTGATAATGCCCTAGCGGTCTCTCACCTTATGTTTGTTGATGATTTACTAATCTTCTCCAATTATGATGAGAGCATGGCTAGAGAAATCAAGACTGTTCTTGATGAGTTCTTCTATGCTTCGGGTCTCAAAATCAATCTGATGAAAAGTTTGTTCTGATTGTTTACTGGGCGTTGGAAAAGTTTGTTCTTATCGTTTACTGGGCGTTCAGAACTAATTCAATCTATTCTCAATAGCATCCAGATCTTCTGGTCTGGTTGTTTCTTACTCCCAAGAAGAGTTTTAGATGAGATTGAAGGCTTGTTAGCTAAATTTCTTTGGAATGGCACTACTGACTCAAACCGAATCCACATGGTCAGCTGGGATCAAGTTTGCAAACCAAAAACAGAGGGAGGACTTGGCATCCGCAAGCTTCGAGATTGGAATGATGCTGGTATGGTGAAGAGCTTCTGGAATCTAATCTATAACAAGACTACATTATGGGCTAGATGGATGTTCGCTAGATACATTGGGCAGCTAGATTGTTGGTCCTATAACCTTTGCAATGATGCCTCTTGGGCTTGGCGAGGCATTATACATGCCAGAGACACAATCATGGAGAACACATAGTATGTAATTGGAGATGGGTCTGAAGTTAAATTTTGCAAAGACCCATGGGTTGGGAATTACACACTACTTCAGAAATATGGAAGGAGGATGATCATACAAGCTGGTATTGATGAAGATGCCATGGTGAATGAGGTCTTTGTGAATGGTGATTGGAATCTGCCCAACCAGACTACTCACATAATGCATAATGCTTGGGAAGAAATCAGAGGCCACTATGCACCACGAGCAAATACTCCAAATCGTTTGGTTTGGATACCTGCTGATGATGGTGAGCTCACCCTTAAACATGCTTGGAATGCAGTCAGAGAGACTACACCTATCTCTTCCTGGTGCAAATTTATTTGGCACCATAATTATATCCCCAAACATAGCTTCTGTGCATGGCAATGTATCAATCAGAGACTACCTACATTGGAAAACTTGTGTAAAAGGGGCATCATTTTTATCTCGAGATGTGTTCTTTGCTGGAGCTCTTGTGAAACCAATGATCAGATTTTTTTGAATGTGGTTACTCAAAGTGGATCTGGAGATTACTTCTCTCTAGGCTGCAAATTGGAAAATGCATTGTTGTTAAGATTAAAGACGAGTTACAGTATTGCATGGAGAAAGCAAATGGGAAGAGCAAAAAATCAAGGATGATCCGCATCGCCTTCTCGGTCTTCATCTGGAACATTTGGAGAGAGCGTAACAAAAGAATCTTTGACAATGCTCACACCCACAAAAGTACTCTCCTTAATCGTATTGCTGAGAAGATAGTCATAAAAATTGAAGGGGAAAACTGTGTCAATTGTTCTGTGCAGGATGGTAATCTGCTTTCCTTAAGGAATATTTCTTACTCTGTCAAGAGAACTTATGACCAGGTCCAATGGTCCAAGCCCCCTTTGGGAGTAACCAAATTAAATACGGATGAATCGTTCGCAGAGGATAAAGCAGGTATTGGAGGAATTTTTCAAAACCATGAGGGTAAGCTGATGGCACGCTTTGCAGGGCCGACCTATTGCAAGGAGGTTATTGAAATAGAGCTGCTAGCAATCAAGTATGGTATCCTAATGGCGCAGAATATGGAAATCACTGATTTGATTATTGAATTTGATAATCTAGTGGCTGTCCAATGTATTCAAGACAAATACCAAAAACCGTGGCGTCTTGTCCACCTCATTGACGACATTAAGAGGACAATGAATGAATTTGATTCATGCTAAATCTCTCATATTTATAGAGAAACTAAGGGGTGTGCTGACCTTCTGGCCAAAGCGGGAATGAATCTCAACGACGCTATTCAATGGTTCTCTGATGAAGATTGCCCTTTTCTTCTTTAGAGGTGATTTATTTTTATCGTACACCCATATGTAATCATCTCATTTTTTAATTTCTTTAATAAGAAAGGGCGAGGACCCTATAACCTCAAGCTGAATTACAAAAAAAAATAAAAATACATGAAAAAGTGTAATGGGGAGATTGGAAATCCAGCACAATATGTGGTATAACTGTTATATTCCTTCATTTTTCTAAACACCCCAGAGCGACAATTATTCTGCATTATTATTTTTATTTTTTTGATTTTTAATTTTTTTATTATCAATTTTTTTTGGGCGATGTTTTCTTATGCGAAAATATGTTACCGATTCTTAGCTAATATTTTTTGGTGAAAATTTAATAAATTTTCAAGGAATTATAGTCAATAATCTCTTGATTTTGCTAGGTTTTATGCTAATAAGGAAATTAACATTCTTGAAGTATTATGTAATTTTGGCATTTGTCAATTGTGCAGCAATTGGTTTAATATATCCTCTCTTTGTTGGCGATGGAGAGATTTTGGATGGTGAGAACAAAAGGGTTGCCACTTTTTCTGAGGTTTCTTCTCCGCGTCAATTACAAGAGCTCCAACCGGCTGATGAACAAGTAGAGAACGTAGTTATAAGTTTGCTAGATTGGCAGGTGTGCCCATTTATCTTCTCAAAGGCTGTTATATGTAGTAGCTTGTGCATTTCTATAATTTATCCATACAAAATTTATAGAGCTCTTAGTAACATCAATCAATCAAACATTAAATCAGAATTTCTATCCTTGATAATATATATATATATATATATATATATATATATATATATATATATATATATATATATATATATATAGAACAGCGGGACACTCCATTTGCCATGTAGCTTTCAACACTACCCTAGTGCTCATTGGGTGCCAAGTGGCACCAAATCTGAAGATCAGGTGCAAAGGCAACGTGTGCATGGTCAATCAGGTCCTCTTCAAAAATTAAAAATACATGTTATCCACCATCCAAAAAATGGCCAAATTTGGAAAATTTCAATGCACCAAGTTAAATGGGTCGGAGGTCAAACTTTGACCACATTTTTTATGGGCAAAACAGCCATAAAATTATATTTTTTTTCTTAGATGATATGCCATGTGGCTAATGATCCCCAAACAGGTGCTTGTTTTGGGATCACATGCCATATAGCTCGTGATCTTGACATTAGTGTAGCGTTCACGTATATATATAGCCCATGATTCAAATGGTGGGATAGACCATTTGGGTGCTGCATGGACGTATGTTGGGTCTGTCCGACTTTATTCTAGGAAAAAGCAGTGACCACCTGTTAGACCAACAGTGGTCAAAGGGTTTAAAAATGAGTGGTGAAACGTTTCATTGTTTTTCCATCCATTATATCATCATTAGATCATGATGAATTTACTTATATTTTTCAAAAACACCCTAGGGAGGGGTGAACCATAGGGGAGTGGGTGCAATGTTGGCATTGGGTGTCACGTGGCGCACCTGAAAAGGCGTTCTAGTCCAATGTTCAAAGGGTGGGCTATAGGTGATACTCCGTTCTCTCTCTCTCTCTCTCTCTCTCTCTATATATATATATATGTATATGAGAGAGAGAGAGGGAGAGAGAGAGAGAGTTTCTGCTTTGCACTAAGAATTTTTTACGTAATTCCTCCATCAGTGATGACTATGATGTTTGTGATATGCCACATTGACGGATCTTCTTATGGCCAGTGTTATATGACAACCATCAGTTTTTATACAAAGAAAACTTCAAACTCAAATTTTAACATAAATGATCAACAACTTTTTGTTACATGTAAATAGTTTGCTGACACTGATTTTGTGTGACAGGCCACCATGTTCATTTTAGCTGGTTAGGTTCCATTGAAGTTTCTTATCATGCAAATTACGTGGTAGTAAACTAAGGTTCCTTAATGGAAGTCAAAGTTGTAGTAGGTGTCTCTCTCTTGACTACTGAGGCATGAGATTGACCTTAGAGGCACCTCTGAAGCACTTTTCAGGATTTGCTGGTTTTTGTATTATTTTTATCCCACATTTATTATTATTATTTTTTTTCAATTTTCTTTAGAACTAGTTGTTTACTCAAAACTTACATATATAGAACCTTCGTAGGTTTGGTTACTAAAAACCAAGGCATCTAACTTGGTATCGATATCGGGTATCGGTTCAATCATTGACCGATACGTATCGGCCGATACCGATATAGTATCGATGAGACCGAAACCAATTTTTTTTTCTTTTTTGAAAAAACAAAAAGAGTGAAAACACTGACGTTCTTGGTCAATATAGATACAATGTCGGCTGATACCTATATGGTATCTCTAATACTGATACTGATACCACTCTGATATCTTGTATTGGTTTCCATCGAAACCAATGCATATCACCGATATTTATCGATAACGGCCAAGTTTTGATACCTTGGCTCAAAACTACAGAAGATGGTTGATGATTCTCTGCTATGACTAGATCAAAATATTCATTTTGGGATTTTGAGTTTGCCAATGATTTGATTCTTGGAAGAGAGTATTAGTGAACTATAAACTTGTTGTGTGGCGCCCTTCTGTTAGTTTTTATTCTCAATGAATACAGATGGTTCATGGATGTGTGTTTCGTTATGTGTTCATGACTTTTTGGTAGGTCTAATCCGAGTTATGATATTTTCATACTAAATATAATTGAATATTTTATTTTAATTACCTGGTTCATTGAAGTAGATTAAGCATCATTGGTGGGGATGCCGACACCGTAGACCTAGGTTTCGGACCACACAAGGTGTATCGCCGGAAGAAGAAGCGACAGAGGAGTGAACGGGGTGCCAAAATCTAGCGAGAAGAGACCTTAAAGAGCGGAAAATAGGGCTCACTGCCAATGCCCGCTTGAGCGAGCACTGTTATTGCTCGAGCGAGAATGCATAAGAGAAGCAGGGCCAACTTTCGGCCATTTGTCGCTTGAGCAACTTTGGTTGTCGCTCGAGCGACCCTAACCATAGGCTTGAGTATTTTGATGTGTGGTTCTTGCTCAAGCGAAAACCATACTCGCTCGAGCGAGTAGTGTGATGCAACTTGTCCCTTTTGTCCTTCTTTTGGTTTATTTTTTTTGTTCTTTGTGTCAAATGTAAGTTACCTTTTAGGGTAACATTGTACTTTTCTATTTTAGGGTTTATTCTCACTTGTAGCTACTATAAAGCATTTTTATGTAAGTCATTTTTGGCATTGCTTATGAATGAATGAAAATGCTTTGCATTGAGAGCTTGAGATGAGCTTGTGAAGAGTGATTCTTCTTTCCCCTTGTGGGTTTGGTGTGATGTCAGGGTGAGATGCCCATGTTCCATCTTTGATCTTCTTCCTTACCTTTTTCTATCTCACTTGCTATTTTCCCCCCACCTTCCCTCAATTTGATTCCCTAAAACCACCAAAATCGTAAATCTAGAGGCCTCTTTATGCCCATCCTTGTGGATTGATTCCATTCCACCATCCATCGATCCACAACCGTTGTTGGGCTAGAGATCACTCAATTTGTGCTGGATCTACTATTCTATTCGAAAGCCCTAGCGGGGAACTACGACATCTCACATCGATCAATGAGTGAACGCCTAACCTACAGGGTGCTAGAGTTCTATCTCTAAGATCGCACCTTCCGCAATTCTAGTGGACTCGCGTGCCAGATTGGACCCTAAGCGAACCTAGCATGGTTACTTAAGAGGAATTTCATGAAACTCTAAGGCATTGATCAAAACTCAGTCTTGGTTTCGTTCCCCGCCCGAACCGTAAATTGGTCAAATTTCGATCAAATTTTTGGTAATTTTCGGAAATTTACTCTGAACTTTATTTTTTTTAACTCTTTCACATTATTAGAAGAGATATTTGAACTATTGAGACTAAATCTGGCAAGATATCAGCAATATTTGACGAAATCCGACAAGATTTGACAAGATCCGGCTAAATTTGGGAAGACTCAACGAGATACGACTAGATACAGAGAAATTCGACGATATTCGGTAAATTACGGACTTTGGGAGAGAATCCATCAAAGTCCAGTGAGAATCTGTCAAAATCTAATATCTTTTGACCAAATCCGACGAGATTCGGTAAGTTACGGTATGATACGATGAGATTTTATCAAGATCCGACAATATCCGGCGAAATTTCATCAATTTATCTGCCGATAATTTGAAATCATCGGCCGATAAATTGAAATCATCGGCCGATAAATTGATTTTGAGGCCAATAAATGAATTTTCTCCCCCCTACCCGAAGTTTCCAAATTTTCGTTTCGGTGGGGGCTAGAAACGAGTCATCTCGGCCGAGAAATTGAAATCTCAGCCGAGATTTTGATCCATGCCCTAAGGTATCGCTTTAATTTGGGTTTTATTGCTTAATTAATTAGTTTAATTTCGGCAATTTTCATCTCATATTCACCTTAGGGTCGTTGTCCCGCGTCAATCACCTTCCCAAGTTTATGCCTTATTTCCATGGGGTTTGATCACTCTTGCAATCCACCTCACTTTTGGCTACCTTAAAATTGTTTAAATATTCATTTAGTTTTTTCGCATAGATTTATCTAATAATTGCTCTGACTTGTTGCAACATGTTCCACTTTGAAGGTTGAAAGATGCAATTGATAAATTTTCTCACCCATTTCCTTATGTATCTTCTGGAACTAAGGTATCAAACTCAGTATCGGTATCGGGCATCAACCCATCTGGACCGATACGTGTCGGCCGATACAGATACGGAATCACTGATACCGTATCGGCCATTTTTTTTTTTTTTTTTCTGAAAACAAACAAAAAAAAAGGAAAAAAAAAGTATTTGTATCAGTCAGTATCGGCTGACTGAGGCAATGTCGGCTGATACTGACCTGTATTGGTCCGATACCGGTAGTGATATCGATACCACCCCGACACCTGTATCGGGGGGGCATTGGGTCTCAACGAAACCGATACGTATTGTTATTGGCCGATTTTTTATACCATGTCTCGAACTATGTCCTTAACATGGCTGCCTTCCTTCTGTTTCCTTAGCAAGTTTTGCATGACATAAATTGACTAATTTGTGAACTGATGTTGGAAAATATGTGCTCTTTTTTCTGCCTATTCACAATTATTATTTCATCTTTCTTAATGCATAATTATAATTTGTAGGTGATACCTGCAGAGAACATTGTTGCAGCATTCCAAGGAAGTAAAAAAACAGTATTTGCCATTGCACGAACACCCTCAGAGGCACAAATTTTTCTTGAGGTATTTTTGTTTGTAATTATAGAATTTGAATTGAGTGGTTGGGCTTACAGATCAATGGAAGGTTGAAAATATTGCAACCTTGAGGTCCCAGGTTCAATCCCAGCTTATTTTTCAAAAATTGAATTTGAAATACTCTGACTTTTGATGTTGTGTTTTGTAGGCCTTGGAGCAAGGTCTGGGAGGAATTGTTTTCAAAGTGCAGGATGTAGGAGCTATTCTCATACTAAAGGTAATTGCTTCTCTTCTCTTTTCTATAAAGAAAATTAATCCCAGAAGCTGTACAAAAATGGCCGAAGCAGGTAGGGGTTTAATATGGAAGCTTCGGCAATGCCATCACCCCCAATTAGACCCAAAAATTAATGTACAAATTGAAAATTTGGAAGGCCCAATCTATCAGCTATGAATAGCCTTCGACAGTTTGGTGGATGATCAGTCACCATATAGAATTGATGGTTCTTTGAGGAGTTGGCGCCAATAGTTGCCAAGGAATCTGCTACACCATTTGCTTCTCTGAAGACATTTATGGCATACCATTCAAAATTAGCCAAGTGAAGAAGCGCCTTGTTGAGGCAAAACCTTGCTTTCCAAGGACAGCTGTTATCGTTATTGAGGGCATTGACTAGGAGCTTAGAGTCTGATTTAATATGAATCCTGTTGTAACCATTAGGCACAGTAGCTAACATCTCATAGAGAATGCAAAATTCAGCCTCATTGTTACATATTGAACCGAACCGAAAGGAGCTTGCTGAGATGAAATTGCTGTTGTGATCTCTAAAGATGTCACCACCTCCCACGGATCCAAGAATTTCAGAGGAACCATCAATGTTGAGGGTGATTGTATTGCAGTCTTCGCATAGCTTCCACACGACACATGAGATTTTGGGACTCAGAACTTTCTTAATACTCACGTTCATATTTGCAAGAACAAAAATCTGGTAACTGGAATTCGTACCTTTAGGATTACTGAGGCTATTAATTTCGCTTAACCAGTTATGAATTCTTTTGATGGTCATGTTAGGAACCTGAGATATGTTGTCGAATTTAGCTGAATTTCTTGCAAGCCATAATTCCAAAATTATAATCCAAGGCACCACATGTATTAATTGAAAGAATTATGACATACTGGGAATTGAGCACCATCGGTTGAGGATGTTGGCTCCAAACCAATGAGAGATTGAAACATCAATTCAGCTCCAAACTGATTCCAAACAATTTTAGCAAATGGACACTGAAAGAGAATATGAGGGGTTGTTTCATTCGATTTTTTCAAAGATGGCAAATAGAGCAGAGAGATATTTTCTTTGATTGAATGTTCTCATCTGTTGACAGACCATTGTGGATGGCTCGCCAGGCAATGCATTTTAATTTTTTTGGGATTTTTTATTTCCAGATCCATAGCCATTCGTCATTCGTGTCTAAACTGCTCATGCATTCGAAATTGGTTCTTGGCTGCAGAGGAACTGAAGTTGCCAGGAGAAATTGTCAAAATCACCTTCTCAGTGGAATCTGTGTCTAGATGGCGATATGTAATTTTTGTTGTTACTTCGGGGCTGAACTGTTGTAGCAAATAATTTATATCCCAGCATCCAGAGACGGCCCTGAGAATAGGCGGGCGAGGCGGCCGCCTTGGGCCCCATAATTTTGGGCCCATATTGGGCTCCCCTTGTCAGTCAATTCTTCAAAGGCCAGTGGTCCAAGATTATTATTATTTTAATAGGGTCCCATTTTGGTCCCCATTTACTAATGTGGCCTAGGGCCCTCCAAAATCTAGGGCCGGCCCTTCCATCAGCCATCATTGTTTAGGGCTTCCTGAATGAGAATATAGCTAGAGAATAAGTGGGGATAATGATCAATAAGTGGAGCTTCATCTTCACTCCATTTGTGTTGGACTATGAAGGTTCTGTCACCATTATTCACTCTCCATAGAGACAATTTGCAAGATGTTTGCAGTACCGGAGCAAAGGATTTCCATGGTTCTGAGGCAATGGAATTAGCTGATGCATTCCTGAAGGAGCTGCCTTCTAAATATTTATTGTGCATCTGCTGAGTCCATAGAATATCCTCAGTTAATAACTTCCATCCGAGCTTTAACGTTCCTGTTTTGTGAATATCATCAAGCTTCCTAACACCAACTCCCCCCCCCCCCCCCACCCTTTATGAAAAAAGGCTTGGTGATAATCTCCCAATTGACCCAATGGGTTTTGTTCTTTTCTTCAGAAGTCCCCCAGAAAAAGTTAGCAAAAGTCCTGTGGAGTTCTTTGATGATTCCTTTAGAAATAGGCAAAACCGAGAGCAGGCAAATTGGGATACTGTTAAGAACATGTTTCAGGAGAATAAGCCGACCTCCTTCAGAGAGTAGTTTTAAATTTCCATCCTGCAATTCGTTTGTTACTTTCTTTGACGAGATTCAAGCATGATTTTCTGGTGAAACGGCCAGAAAAAAGTAGGATGCCGAGGTAATTTTCCAGGAGGGATCCTTTATTTAATCCTAAGATTCCCTTAATCATGTTGATCTTCCGATGTGAAGCATTATCGCTGATGAAGAAACTGCTTTAGTGAAGTTGAGAAGCAATCCTGAAGATTTTTCATAGAGATCAATGAAATTCTTGATGTTCTGAAGTGATTTCTTGGTACTTTTTCATCATGTTGGACTCAAACAGTTGCGATGAGAGTAGAATCTCTCAATATAACCATCCGCCGTGAGTTTATTTAAGCTCTGTTAAAGACTTCTTCAGCGATATTAAATGGGAATGGGGATAGTGGGTCACCATGTCTGATTAGTTAAGTAGCCAAAAGGAGTACCATTGACGAGAATAGAAACCGTCAAGTAGAAATACAGCCATGAATTAATTTGATGAAAGATTCTGCAAACTAGAATCATCTTAAAGTCTCAATAATAAAGTCTCAAATAATTCTAAGATACCATAAGTCTTTTTTCCTTTAATTGTTCTTTCCACTGTGCCTTTTATAAGCCTTAAGAGGCTATATAACACAAGAAAAGTTCAATTAACTTGGCACTCATGAGGGTTAATTACTTCGCATCTGGTCAATGCACATGGACCACATGTAGAGAAGTTTGTGCTTTGCAATTTCATATGACTTTTGCGTGAGATCCTTTTGCTTCTTTATGAAAAGGCTTTCTCTGCTTTGCAGAAATGTTTAATTATATAAGATAGATCTATGTTTGGGTGGATTTTAGATTTAAGAGCTGAAGGATATATTTTAACCATTTATGTTCTTGAGTTCAAAGAAACTAGCGGACTGATCATTAAATAGAAAAAAAAGGTGCAAATTCTGACATCACCACAGTCCACTTCATTCTCTCTCTCTGCTCATGGTGCTCCTTACTCGCGGAGCGACATGCCTAAATAGAAAGACTGACTGGACTATTCGTCCCTTTCATTTCACTAGCTTGTTTGATTAAAGGATCCAACGAGGCGAGAAGGAGAGCCCGTTTTTTCTAAGGCTCTGGAATACATGGAAGGCCTTTTCTAATTGAGACTATTGATCCCCTAAATAAATTGATCTAATTTTTTTCATGCTCCGAATTATTGATGGTTCAATCCATTTTTCTTTGGGTGAAACAGAGAGAACAGGGAAATCCCATATGTCAACATGCCCAACAAGTTGCATTAAATGTCAACTCAAACTGAATCTTCCTCTCCAAGGACCCCGAAATGTACTTTTGGAACACCAATGAGCATTAAAAGAAAGAAAAAGGAGTGAATATACTTCACTTTGATGTGGAAATGTAACAATGGGCTTATTGTCTTCAGAATATTGACTTTTATCATATTTTCTCCATAGATTTTAGAGGGTTCATGGAGGAAGACGAAATGAATAAAGGAAAATTCCAATGAATGGGTCGTTTGAATGATGGACGAGTATCTATGCATTTGCTCACAAATACTGTGTATTCCCTCCATTGCATATTGGTACTTATCGAGTATAAAATAAATCTACTTTTCTTTGTTCCTACGCACAGAATTGTTCCATTATTACCAATGGAAAGTAATAAATATTCACCTTGGTCTGAGATAATCCACTGAGAGGGGTAGGTCCATATCATATTCCAATGCGATAAATTGCTTCCACAGTTTTACTATTTTTATGTGACTGAACTATACATCTGTAATATCCATAATAAAAAAAATTCGTGTGGCAATTTCACTTGCAACACTATCTTGTATTTATTCACTTGTTCATGAGCTTGATTTATGTTCATAGTAAATGTCTGATATAGCATTCTCACTCAATGTTTTAAAATCCAGACCTGACCGACTGGTCAAACCGGTTCAACTGGAAATGGGTGTTTCCAGTGGTCCGGTTCTACTCAAAGCCCATAGGTGCGGTTTTTATGGGTTGAACTATCGCAGGCCGGGCCGGGTGGTTCTTAGTAGAACTGGCTGGTTCATTCGGTTTTGCATGAATCAGTCCGGTTCAAATGCTTTCTGTAGTTGTTTCCAAAAAGAAAAAGTGCTGTTGGGGGAATTTCAACCCAGGCATAATATTTTGGGGGCATAAACATCACCAATAAGTCGAACTGCTCTTAACCTCAAAGGCAAGCTGGCCAGGAAGCGGGAGACTCAAGTTCGAATTCCTCCCCCCCCAACCCACCCTTGTGGCTACCCTAGGGATTTATATCCTGTGCTGACCCGGCATATGCTAACTTGGGGTGCACATGTGCCAGTGCCCCTGGGATTATGTGGGTGCTTTAAGAGGCCCGGCCACCCAGGTTATAAAAACAAAAGTTTAAGTGCTTTTGTTTGATAAGAAAGAAATATTGTTGTGTGTGTGTATATACAAACACAAGTGACACATCTAAAATTTATGCAATCTGCATAACAAAAATTGAATGTAGAATTTTTTTTGATGAACCAATCCTGTCAACGGTTCAACCCCTGTTGACTTTACCGGTTCGGTGTCCTGTCTTGTTTTTAAAACATTGCTACCAGTCTCTGCAGCTTCAATGATGATCATTTGCTTCATCTATTGATTGCCCCTGTTTCAGTTCCATGTACATTTATATGAGAAGCAGTTTGGAGAAGAAGAAAGGTGGTTTAGGTTAGTGGTTAGGGTTTAGTTGAGAGGGAGAGAGAAATAATGAGAAGGCTTAGTGAGTTGTGAGGTCCTCACTAGCATTTATATTAAGATAACAACTTACATGCTAACACACCCAATAATACTTCATACACACCAAACATGATCATAATTCTAGTACATGCAACACACACATACAATAACATTCCTGATGCGAGACGAATGCTAAAACCCTAATTATGCAAGTTTGGGATTAACCTCAAATTAAATTGAATAACAAAAATATTCGAAATCACCCAACACATGAAATAATTTAATAATTTCAATAAAACAACTAGGTTAATTTAATTTTATCGCTCACATGCATCTATGTTCCCGATCTAGAAAAACGGATCCGATGAAGGATTCGAGTTTCAATCTAGTTTAGGGCATCAAGTGACAATTATAGTGTCGTCTCTCGACTCCTCTAAGGTTTGGGAAACGAAGGCTCAAGGGATTAAAGTAATAAAAATGGATAGATCAAAAGATGTAAATTTTTAGATTTGGGGTTTAGGAATTTATCACAGCAAGGGAAGATATTACCAGATAATAAATAGAGAAAAGTTAAAAGAGAGGGATAGGATCCAAGTCTTCACAACAAGGGTTTCGAGGGTTTCGCGGCTTCACACCAAGGCTGTATGTTAGCTTTGCACCAAGTCGCACGAGAAATGATTGCTCATTCCTCAAGTTTCGAAAGACTCCCTCCTTCTATAGAAAACTCTTCATAAGTCTTCTACAGTTTGCACAAAAGCAAGCTCTCAAATTTTCATTTAATAATCAATTGTTTAATTACAAAGTTATTAGGACCTTATATAGTAAGCCTTAAAACAAAAGAAAACTGTGAAACAATTACTCTAAAAAAGGACAAGTTTGCCCCAAAACACTATTTTCGTCTTTTGGCGGAGACCACTTACGCGAAAAATCGATCGATCGATTCTCAACTCAATCGATCGACTTATATATATATATATATATATATATATATATATATATATATATAAACCATATAGGAATCTTGGGTCACATCAATCTATAAAAAATTGTACTCGATCGATCGATTTATATATAAATCGCCTTAAGTTTCTGTTCACATTCGATCGATCGAAAATTTTGGATCGATCAATCGAAAATTTTGGATCGACCGATCGATTGGAAATAGAAATTCGCCAACAACTTAAGACCTCTTTGGCCTCAATCGATCGATCAAGAAACTGGGACGATTGATCAACTGACACACGTCCCAAATCTTCAATTTTCTTCTAATTCTTCAATTTGGCTCCTCTTTCGCCTTTTCGGACGCTCGAGACTCTTTTGCGACCCAAATCCGATGCTCTTGCTCTTGATGTCCCCATCAACTCCCCCTCAAGCTGAAGCACGAACATCAAACATGCGCAGCTTGACAATGATATCATGAAGAAGAGTAGGCCCAATGGCCTTAGTAAGCACGTTGGTAACTACTGAGATGAAGAAACATCAATAAGTGTCAAGGAACCATCCCACACTTTTTCTCTGACAAAATGGATATCAACCTCAATGTGTTTGGTACGCTCATGCAGAATATAATCAGACGCAATTTTCTCTGCAGCCTCATTACCACAATGTAGAGGAATAGAACCATTGGTGGGAAATCCCAATTCAGACATAAGAGAACAAAGCCACAAAGTTTCACATATACCATGTGCAATATCCCTATTCTGGGCTTCGGCACTTGAATGAGAGACAGCGGGTTGCTTTCTATTCCTCTAAGCAACCAAGTGGCCCAAAAAACGCAATATCCAGAAGTAGATTGACGATTAGTAGGCGATCCAACATAATCAACATCTATATATCCTGAGATACTAAGATGACCATGTGATCTATATATAAGTCCAAGAGAAGGGTTGGACTTAAGATATTGGAGGATGTGATGTACATCAGCAAGATGAGGAGTCCGAGGAGCATGCATAAATTGGAGGATGCGATGTACATCAGCAAGATGAGGAGTTCGGGGAGCACACATAAATTGGCTCACCAAACTAACAACAAAAGTAATATCTTGTCGTGTAAGAGTGAGATAGATCAGGAGACCAATAAGGCACTGATACTCATAAGGATATGAAAGAAGTTCACCCCCACTACCATTCAAAGATAATTTTGATCCATCCGAGAAGTGGAAGGTTTGCAATCACTCATGCTAGTGTCGCGTAAAAGATCGAGAGCATACTTCCATTGTGGGAGGAATATCCCTTTCCTAGAACGAGCAACCTCAAGCCCAAGGAAATACTTCAAACTTCCTAAATCCATAGTATCACAATTGTTATCAGTCTCGGGTATTGGTTTGCCCAAGATCAATACGAATCGGCCTGTATCGGTCGATACGTATCGGGTATCCGAGTTGAGATACCGATACGTATTAGTTTTCAGAAATACTGATACGTATCTGTATTGACCGATTTTTGATACCTTGCCTAAATCGTTAACTTCAAAAATACGACCCAACTCTTACTTCACATGAGAAATGAACGAGAAATCATTACCTATGAGAATAATATCGTCGACATAAACCAGAAGAATGGTACCATCACTGGCTCCAGGAAAAAAATAGTATGAAACCGTGCACGCTGTGACTGCTTCAAACCATATATAGATTTTCGAAATTTACACACTTTCATAGACTATCCCTGTGACGTCCTCAAATTCACACACCGGATCAATGCGCTCACTTGGAGACATCACACTACATTATATATCCATGATTTTAAATAAATCAATTAATCAATACAGATCCGCATATAAACGCAACAGAAAAATAACTATTAGAAGTGCATGCATAAATTTTCTTTTTATATCATCATTATGAGAACAATACTAAATTATGAGATAACAACCTATTATACCATATTGTATGCTTACTCCAATTAAATAAAACTGAAATCAAACATAATCCATTATTAACATGAACTTATTTATAAAAATAAATCTGAAATAAATATCTTAAGATCTTTCCTAATGCATAAAGAAAAACTTATAAACTAAACTTCAAATCCTTCTTCACTCAAATCTGGATTTCCATCAATCATTAATGCATCTACTTTATCCTCTCCATGTATAGCTGTACTCCCTGGAATCCAAAACAATGGGTCAGTTTACCAAGTAAACTGGTATGGACCAAACATGATGAGGCTAATAGAAAAGGTCCATAACTCAAATCATCTCATAAAATCAAACAATAACAGAGATATAACATGTGACATAAAGAATAAGTAAAGCAATAGAATGAAACTGAAACATAGCATTAAATCTAAATAAACATTATGGCTTAGGTCTCTACCCTAATTTCATGTGTGGTTACTTTTAATTGTGTATTTAATGCTCATGAATTGACATACATAATGAATATGATTATCTCTTTCTTAATCATTATCCTAATCTTCTCGGATCCTTTGATTAGTATCTACGTTAACCTTTACGTAACTTCTCTTCAATTAAGTAGTAAGCTTAAAATTAAAGTCCTCCATCTCTTCAGTCTTATCATTAATGCATGGATGCATTACTTTTATTACTTATCATTTTTATTCATGCTAATTCCTCTAGCATAAGCCCATAGGAATTCTATCATAATCATAGAAATATTTGTTTTCATGTGTCATGTCGTAAACGTATCTTTTTACTTTTATGAATGCCATGAATGTACATACATAGAAAAATTGGAAATCAATCGATCATGCAATAGCTTTTTTACTTGTTTAGGCTTAACACACATCATAAATATGTAATCTCTATCGATTCCTACTTGTTTCATGTTGTGTAAATCAAACATCTTAGCTTGCATGGATTCTAAGCAATAAAACAATGATGAACATAAATAAATATTTAAGCATGATGATTAAACATAGACAATATTTGAATAGAAATTCATTGCTTGCATCCTAGATAATTATGAAATTCCTAACAGTGCGGATAAATTCTAATTATTTATTGCATTTGAGATTCTTACCCCTTGCCTGATTAAATTTTCAAGCAGATTACGGATTCTAGATAGATTACGGATTCTAAAGCATTACGGATTCTAAATGATTTTAGATTCGGATAGATTCTTGGATTACGGCTTCTAAATAGATTACGAATTACGAATTCTAGCAGATTCAGGCGATTACGAATAGATTACGGGCGATTACGGATTCAATTCTAAACAAATTTTGGACTGATTCTGGATTTTGGACAATGGATTGATTCTGAACAGATTCTGAATTCTGCACAGATTCTGGATTTTGCACAGAATTTCGTGATCACTCACGAAACCCTATGTACTATCGAAAACCCGTGATTAAGCATAAAATTTAACAATCTAATATGAAGAATATTCATTAAATGAAATAAATCCTAATTCCTATTTTATTTGTGTTATCTACGTTTCCAATTAATCTCAACATGATTTCTCCATACCTCTAGTCTTCGTGTAATATTTATGTAACTCCTCTCCCTTGATCCAATCCGAAGCTCTAATCCGAAATCCTCCTCTTGCGCTCTTCTTAAGCCTTCAAACCGAAAACTCTAGGGTTCCTCTTCTAATTCTCCTTCTCTAGATTTTTCTCTCTCTCTCTCTAAGGTTATTAGGTAATAAGAGTTATATAAAAATTCTGTAAATTAATCTCCATATTTATAATACTTTATGATTTCCTATTTAAGATTTAATTCTATTTAGAATGTTTTAAGGTTTCCTATTTAATATCGAACTCTATTTAGAATACTTTAAAGTTTCCTATTTAAGATCTAACTCTATTTAGAATACTTTAAGGTTTCCTATTTAAGATCTAACTCTATTTAGAATTTTCTAAATGGGTCTTAAGTGATTCTATGGGCCTTTAATTACTTAATGGGTCTTTAATTAGTTATTGGGTCTTTTAATTACTTAATGGATCTTTAGTCAATTTACTAACATATTTTAAAAGTCCATTAAACATTATTAAACACACCCTAATTGTTACTAACACATATTTAAAGACTTTTAGGGTGTATTAATTAGATTAATTAATTATCATGGGTCATTATTAAATAAAGTAAGCATTACATTTATACGCAATAACCAATCACATGCATCAAATCGATCAAACTAATCATAATTACAAATCTAGCAAATTATTAAGGACTAAATAGAAAATTTTGGTCGTTACATTCTTCCCTCCTTATTGAAAATTTCGTCATCGAAATTAGATCGTACCTGAAGTAAAAATGTGTGGATATTCCTTTCCCATATCGTCCTTGCGCTCCCAAGTAGCTTCTTCTCGTGAGTGGTGCTTTCAATTAACCAAAACCAATGAAATCTTCTTATTACGCAGTGTCCTCTCATTTCTTTCTAGAATTGAAATTGGTTCCTCAATAATAGTCATGTCCTCAATTTCTAATGGCTCCAAATTACATTTGAAGAGTTCTTGATATACTTCTTCAATATTGATATGTGAAAAACATTGTTCATCTCGACTAACTTTGGTGCTAACTAAATCCGATAAGCCGTCTCTCCAATCCTCTTCAATATTTCAAAAGGTTCAACATACCTCGGACTTAGTTTTCCTCTCTTTCCAAATCTCATCACGCCTTTGATAGGTGAGATCTTAACAAAAACTAAATCTCCCTTAGCAAATTCTGCATCTCTCATTTCTTTATCCGCGTAACTTTTCTGCCTGCATTGAGTCGTCTTCTTACGTTCTTTGATTAGTGGCACTTGTGTCGCCGTGTTTTCAACAATCTGTAGTCCAAGTAGGTTTCTTACTCCAACCTCATCCCAGCATAACGGTGTTCTACAGCTCCTTCTGTAAAGTGCTTCATATTGTGGCATTTGAATTGTTGCTTGATAACTGTTGTTGTACGAAAACTCTGCTAATGCTAAGTGATCATCCCAACTTCCCTAAAATTTGATTCAACCTCTCAGTCTGACTATCTGTCTGAGGGTGAAAAGTTGAACTATACTCCAATCTTGATCCCATACCATCCTGAAAACTCTGCCATATACGTGAGGTAAATCTGGAATCTTTATTGGAAATAATACTCGTTGGCATGCCATGTAAACGTACAATTTCCCTTATGTAGATGCCAGTTGCGTAGACGAAGAAGTAGTCCTGACTGGAATAAAGTGTGCTGATTTTTTCAGTGAGTCTACTACCACCCAAACCGAATCGTTCCTTCTCTTCGTTCTCGGCAGTCCCGTGATAAAATCCATACCAATGTTCTCCCATTTCCATCCTGGTACAGGTAACGGCTGCAATAATCCTGGTGGTTTCTTGTGCTCAACCTTCACTTGCTGACAAGTAAGGCATCTTGACACATAATCCGCAATCTCCTTCTTTATATCTAGCCACCAATAATTCTTCTTTATATCTTGATACATCTTTGTACTTCTAGGGTGTATCGCGAATTTTGATCTGTGAGCATCATAGAGAAGTTGTTGCTTCATTTTCGCATCATCTGGTACACAATATCTTCTCTTGAATAATATTATTCCATCATCTCTACATGTTACTTCTGCATTCTTACTCTCCTTCAAACGAACTAGAACTGGATCTTCTAACTGCTTCCCTCTAATTTGATCCAATAGTACCAACTTAATATCGATGTAGGATAACAAAGCCCTTGGTCTAAGTATCATCTCAGGAACATTCCCACACAACGCATCAGCTACTACGTTAGCCTTCCCTGGGTGATGCCTAATATCAAGGATGAAGTCTATTACAGTCTCCATCCATCTCCTCTACCTCAAATTCAGATCCTTCTGCGTAAACAAGTACTTTAAACTCTGATGGTCTGTTGATATGATGAACTTCTTCCCGTAAAGGTAATGTTTCCATAACTTCAACGCGAAAATAATTGCTGCGAGCTCTAAGTCATGCGTCAGGTAGTTCCTCTCATGATCTTTCAATTGCCTTGATGCGTAGGCGATAACTTTCTCATTCTGCATCAACACACAACCCAAGCCCTTGTTTGATGCATCTGTATAAATAAGAAAACCTCCACTACCTGATGGTGTTGTCAAAATTGGTGCAGTCGTCAATCTTCTTTTTAGCTCTTGAAAACTCTGCTCACATTCATCGGACCAAACAATTTCGTCTTCTTCCTTGTCAAATTTGTAAGCGGTCTAGAAATCTTTGAAAAACCTTCTACAAAGAATACCCTGCTAAAACCAAGAAAACTTCTAATCTCGGTCACGCTCTTCGGTCGTACCCACTGAATAATCGCCTCGATCTTCGCAGGATCAACAGTAATTCCTTTCTCAAAAACCCGATGGCCTAGAAAAGCCACCTCCGTCATCCAAAACTCACACTTGCTCAACTTGGCAGAAAGTTGATGCTCCAAAAGTGTCTGAAGCACTATCCGTAGGTGAGTAGCATGCTCCTCCTCTGATTTCGAGTAGACTAAAATGTCGTCCACAAAGACTACAACAAATTGGTCCAAAAAGGGTCTGAACACCCTATTCATCAAGTCCATAAACACTGCAGGTGCGTTCATCAAACCAAAAGGCATCACTAAAAACTCTAACTATCCATACCTTGTATTAAAAGCCGTCTTTTATATGCCCTCTTCTCGTACTCGCACCTGATGGTAGCCAGACCTTAAATCAATCTTCGAAAAGTATCGAGCACCTCCTAACTGGTCAAACAAATTATTAATCCTAGGTAACGAGTATTTATTCTTCACTGTCACTTGATTTAACTATCTATAATCGATGCACAGTCTTATTGAGCCATCCTTCTTCTTTACAAACAAAATCGGGGCTCCCCATGGTGAGTGACTCAAGCGTATGAAATCCTTCCCTTATAACTCTTCCAGTTGCTTATTCAATTCAGGCATCTCGAGTGGTGCCATCTTGTAGGGTATTTTCGAAATTGGTGCCGTACCTGGTAACAAGTCGATTCGAAACTCCACTTCTCTAACATGCGGTAAACTAGGAAGTTCCTTGGGAAATACTTCAGCAAACTCCCTGACTATAGGTATCTTCAAAACGTTGACACTCTTCTCTTCTAAAGTCGTCATCGCACATAATGTTGGCACGATTCCTTTTCTCAAGCCCTTGAATTTAAAAATCGATCCGTTACTTTTCGCAAAGATCACCTTCTTCTCATAATAGTCCAAAACAGCTCATGTCTCTGCTAACCAATCCATCCCAAGAATAACGTCAAAATCTTCAAAGTTCAAAACAATCAAATCGGCCTTCAAGTCGTTCGCTCCAATTCGAACAACGCAATCTGGGTAGTACTGATCAATAATGACGGTTTTTCCCAAAGGTGTTGTGACAACCAAGGTAAGGCTCATTAGGTTAGTTTCCCTCTCCAATCGTGGAGCGAAACTTAAAGAAATAAATGAATGTGAAGCTCCCGAATCCATAAGTACGTGAGCAAAACATCCATCAATCAACAAAGAGCCTAAAACAACATACACATTCATCATTTCTAAGCGATCTTAATTAAAAAGTTTTAACTTTAAATTTCTCTTGAATTCTTAAGTGTATTAATTAACGTCTCATATTTGCGTGATTTATAAAGCTAAGGTAGATAAATATGCACATTAAATATAACCATTCAAACAACTCTTATATGCAATAGAAGGATGATAAACTATCTAAAATGTACCGTGAATCACATCATCGGAGGCTCTAGCATCCATCTCAGATAAGGTATAAACTTGTCCGTGAGCCGTTATCGTCATTGGTGCTTTCTGATTCTTCTTTGGCTCCTTGCAATCTGCCGCGCTATGCCCTTCTTTCCCGCAATTGTAACATGCGGTCGTTCCTCGTAAACATTTACCATAGTGTTATTTCCCACATGTGTTGCACGTCGGTTTCGACTTTGTCGTCGTATGAGTTGTCATAGCTGATGGTTGTCCCTTCTGCTGAATCTGTTGGAGTTTATCATATGGGGTAAACTTCCTCCCTTGATGATTGTTTTGCCTGCCCATGACCCGATCTCGTCCATTAAATTGGTTACTACTCTGAGTCAGTTGACCAAAATTCTTTCCTTGATTTGTCTGGCCAATGTCTCTCTCTATAGCATAGCATCTATCCAATAAGTCTATGAAGGTAGTACTCCTATGCCCCACTACAAGAGACCTGATCTGTGGCCTAAGTTCTCGCTCAAACTTTCTAATGCGGAAGGTCTCATCAGCTATCATATTCGGCACAAATCTTCCAAGTTCAGTAAATGCCCTATCGTAGGCATCGATTGTCATGTTCCCTTGTTCTAACTTCAGAAATTCAGTAATCTTACCCTCACGAACACTCTGAGGATAGTATTTATTGTTAAAGGTTCTCACAAATTCTGCCCAAGTCCAAGCATGTTCTGGGTTTGCTGCAATTGTAGTATCGTTGACTTGGCTCCACCAGTGGTCTGCGGCGTCTTCTAATTTGTAAGTTGCTAGTCTCACCTTACTAGCATCGGGGCACTGCATTATCCCAAATATTTTTTCTAAGTAGTTAATCCACCTTTGTGCCTCCATAACATCGCCAGTTCCATTGAAAGTCCTAGGATGGTTCTTTCTAAACTCATCCACATCTGATCTAGGCACGACTGCTCTCGTCGCATTGATCACCCTCGTAATAGCATCCACTAACCTATTACCTTATGTTTGAAAATTGGTCATCTGAAATCAAAACGCTTCGACACCAACTGTGACGTCCCATGTAAGAAATTCTTCACATCTAACTGATAAAGTGGTCAATCCTGATTGGCCGCAATGGAGATGAGGACTCTCACAAAAGTCAACTTAGCCACTGGAGCAAATGTGGCATCATAATCAAACCCATGAGTCTGAGTAAAGCCATGAGCAACAAGGCGTGCTTTATAGCGGGCAACACTGCCATCTGGATTATGCTTTACAGCAAAACCCCACTTGCATCCAACAATCTATTCGCCATTAGGAAGGTAAACCATGTCCCAGGTATGATTACTTTTCAAGGCATTCATTTCTTCCATCATAGCTGCTTTCCATGCAGGATGAGAAAGGATCGCACTACGAGGTAGAGTCACAGTGTCAATAGCTGAAAGAAAGGCCCTGTAAGAAGGAGGGAGGGCTTGGTAGCATACATAGTTCGCACTTGGATAAGGAGTAACACACATTCGAACACCTTTTCGAAGAGCTATAGGCAAATCAAATTCAGTAAAAACCTCAGGAATAGGAATAGAAGTAGGAATTGGAGGGTCAGAGAGTAAAGGAGATGCAGAACTATGCCAATTAGAGGATTGAGGTGGCAGTGCTGCAGAGAGAGAGAGAGAGAGAGAGAGAGAGAGAGAGAGAGAGAGAGAGAGAGAAATAATGAGAAGGCTTAGTGAGTGTGAGGTCCTCACTAGCATTTATATTAGGATAAAAAATTACATACTCACACACCCAATAATATTTTATACATACCAAACATGATCATAATCTCTAGTTCATGCAACACACAAATACACTAACAGTATGATGGACACATAAAATTTCATTTTAAACCATCAACTGTTCTAATTTGTTTTTCACACTCCATTCTATCCTTTAAGTACACTGGCAGCTAATCAATCTGAGTACTTGTAACTTGAAATCTACTAGGCAAGCAGAGGGCATCCGCAATTACTCTTTTGCATTTTCTGTTTTGATCAATTATAAAATATTAAAAATGTAAAAAATATTAGTTCTCATCATGGTCAATATGATCACTTATCAGGACTACTTTGACAAAAGAAATGAAGCAAGGAATATGGTAAGCTTGACCAAGGTCACTGTTACACGGGTGCAGATATCTGGGATGGGTGATCGGGTTTGTGTGGACCTTTGCAGTATTATGAGACCAGGTGAAGGCCTTCTGGTATGTCCCCTACGCTATATTTTGTCGGCTGGTTATGGACAAGGTGTCAATATCAGTATCAGTATCAGGTATTGGTCAATTTTCTACTGATACGGATTCGGTATCACCGATAATATATCGGTGGAAAAAAAATTTAAAAGAAAAGTAAAAAAGAAAAAAGTCTTGTATCGGTCAGTATCGACTGATACCGAGACATTATTGGCCGATACCAAGACAGTATCACCAGAATAAGGCGATATTGACCTGTATCGGTCCGATACCGTACAGATACTGATACCACCCCGATACAGGTATCGGGGTGGTATTGGTATCGGTATTGGTTCTCGACGAACCAAAACATATCGCCGATATTTATCGGTATCGGCCGAGTTTTGATACCATGGTTATGGATATAATTGAAGCTTCTAGAAACCATGTAGTCTGATTGTTATTTTCTTATATAGGTTGGGTCCTTTGCTAGAGGACTTTTCCTTGTTCACTCAGAATGTTTGGAGTCAAATTACATTGCTAGCAGACCTTTCCGAGTTAATGCAGTGAGTTTATTCCTATTTTGACATCTTATGTTGTTGTAAAAAAATTCGAGCTTTATCAACAAAAATACTTTGCAATCCTGAGTAATGTTATCTTCTTTTTTCTTTTTTCGAGTGTCCGATTTACCGCGAGTAATATCAGTTCGCTTTCATCCATTTGTCTCGACTAAGCTTACTAATAGTTGGTTGCTGGGCTTACGTTGCATAAATTTTGGCTGGTATTACGGCTACACCACAGTATGTGACAACCACCTGACTTAGTCAAAGTAAAAACTGTCAGACTGCTTTGAATCAGATGATGGGAATCCTTTTTCATCCCAATCTTCCAGATAGCAGGTCTTCAGATCACGAGCCTACCATTAGACGGTCAGATGTCGATTACACGTGGCACACATCTCAAAAAGTGAATGTGATCATGGTGTACCATCAAACATGGTTCACGTTCCCCTTTTGGGATGTGTGCCATGTGGAATCAATATTTGACCGTCTGATGGTAGGCTCATAATTAAGATCTGTTGTGTGCAAGATTGGAACAAAAACGATCTCTATCACCTGATTCAAAGCAGTCAACAGATTTTTTTTACTTCGCTTAAGTGAGGTGTTGTGGTGTGGCAGTAACACCAACCTAAATTTTCTCCACTGCTATTTCTTATATTCATCTACTGCTGGAAAAAGCTTTTTGACTTTTTAAGAGTACTTTTACATTCAGTGAGTTTGTAAATGCTAAGCACTTTGCCAAATCCAATGGATAGGAATCGAGTTGATAATTGAAAGTCACTAAGAAACCTCAGAACACGGAAAAGTTCGGGAAACATATTCGGAAGCTTAAAAAACTATAAGCATCCAAGTCGGAAAAAAACAGAAAAAGTCAGGAAAAATGGGAAAAGTCGAAAAAAATGAAAAAAGTCTAGAAAAAAGGGTTTAATATGCGTATTTTCGAGTTCAGAATACGTATTTTAAACAAGAATGCACCATTTTAAAAAAACCAAGTATAATACGGATTTAAACAAGAATGCACCATTTTTATCACTATGCTTTGATGTATGGATGGCTCTCGTTGAGGTCTACTTGGCAATAGAAGCCTACATAGGCTAATTCTCACATGCTTCTCATTCAATACTGTTTTCTCACCCAAAAGTATATGTTTCATCTCAGTGTCAGCCATGGACACTCAGCAAAGCCAGCATTTAAACCATATTTGAAAGAATCAAACAGGATGCAGATCTTGGAAAAAGAGCATATCTAAAAGAAAAAATTATAAAATAAGATATAGCCATGTAGAATCTTGCTACTATATCTTGTAACCTGTGTAAGTATGTTTTTTTTTATAAGTTTACAGGGGCCAGTGCATGCTTATGTTGCTGTTCCAGGAGGGAAGACTTGCTATCTTTCTGAGTTGCAGTCAGGTAAAGAGGTTATTGTGGTCAATCAACATGGGTTGCAACGGACAGCAATTGTTGGGCGTCTAAAGATTGAATCAAGACCACTCATCCTCGTAGAAGCAAAGGTCGGTCTACTTTTATTTTATTCACAGCATGAAAATATCATGTTATTGCTATTCCCCACCTGCCGTCATGCTATCTTTTTGTGTGAAAGAATAAAATCATGGTTTAGGAGACACAAATATACAACAAACTTCTGAACTCATTTCACAATAAACATCTGAACTCATTCCTATACATGCATGCTTGCATTATACATAAGCTTTAGTATAACTTACCTGAGCCGAGTGCCAGAGGTGGCACTCGGGTTCAACAAGCTAGTGTTGATAATTTTGAGCGGGTCAAAAGGAAAACTTTCGCTGATTTGCGTGCTCATAAATGAAGTGCAGGTCCTCAGGCTTGAACCTTTGGAAAAGAGAAGACTAACCCGAGTGCCAGTGGAGCCCTCCAGGATTCATTATTTGGGCAAAAGGAGATTGACCTGAGTGCCATTGCTGGCACTTGGGTTGGGTACCTAATCCCGGAGGCGGAGCCAGTAAGGGAGAGTAGGTGCATCCTCTCTCCCAGTTCTATGTTTTTTCGTTTAACCTTACCTACCGTACAAGAAGTTGCTCCCATTTAGTGAGTTACTACGTATGCGTCCCAAGCGCCGATACTCTTAGTACTCATCACTTTTTGGGATGTGTGCTATGTAGAACCTTCATGTGTTTTGTGTGATTTTTACGCCCATAATTTCAAGATCTATTATGTAAAATATTGGAATGAAAAATGATCATCATCTGATACAATTCATTCAAGCGCCATCTAAAATTAACAATATGTTCACTTTTCATGGTAGCTGTTAATTTAGATGGCTTTTGATTGCTTTAAATCAAAAGATGGAGATAGATTTTCACCCTAATCTCTTACACACTATCTCAAAATCATATCACACCTATTAGACAGTAGCCATATTGATTCCATGACACACATCCCAATAACTGACCCGAGTACCAAATCACCCGGCGTTCATGCCGCTTACCCAATACCAACTCATTTTCTCTATCTACCATCCCTTACGCTGTGGAAGAAAATCTTGGCTTCACCGCTACTAATACCAGCTCTTATGCATAAACATTTTCATGCATGCAAATTCATGCAGCTACTATACTCATAGTTTAGAATTTTAGTTGGCATTAGGTACACGACCCTAGAACTGCTGACAGTACTCGGGTCAGGTACCTAATACCAACTCTCAAAAGTTCCCTTGAAACAAAACTTCTCGACGAGATGTTTCCCGATTCGGGCACGGGTGAAATGAGACGAGAATGGTTTCGGGCGAGAAAAGCCTATGCAGGTTTAAAATCACACCCATTTCGCTACAAACGAGATAAGACTGAAATTTTAGCCCATGGGTAGACTACACCATTACCATAATCTGAATTTTCTTGGCCTTATGATCCAAGGTATCAAAATCGGTATCAGTATTGGTGACATAGGACGAGAACCCTAAAAATGCGTGAATAATGATTTAATAGAGTTTTCCAAAATTAAATAAAATTAAATCAAGCTTAATCGTAAAATTATCTCAATACCTTAGAATTCTGAAAATTCTGATAGGCAGATCACGCGAGATCCGAATAGGGTCCAGTTCGATGAGCGAGTCCCGTTAGCTTTATGGCAAAATCCAGGCCTAGAGATAGTACTCTAGTTTTTTCAGGCTTGGGCGTTCGTCGTTGATCTGATGTAGAGTGATTAGATCTCACTAGGATTGTGGGATTAGGTAGATTTAAGGCTCAGGTGAAAACTAGGGTTTCTGGTTGAATTAGGGTTTCAGTATTGATAAACAAAAATAGATTAGGGTTCAAAAAAATAGACATAGATAGGCAGATAGAGAAATAATCATAGATAAAGAACAAGATAAATAGATGGGAATCACTCCCTTGGCCTCACACCAACCCATCACGGGGAAGAAGAAGAATCTCTCTATTCAAACAAAAAATCATTCAATATATTCAAAAACTAAATAAATTATGTTTACAAGCCTCTTTAAATAGGCAATCAACTAATAATTCGAAATAAAAGAGTCCTAAAATAATAAAAGATTAAGAAAAATAAATTTTCGTAAAACATAGAAATTTCCGTCTCTGGGCGGAAACTCTCTACGGACGGCCGTCCTGAGGCCACGAACGTCCGTCACCTACGAACAGTGGGGCCTTCAATCCATGGACGTCCATCACCTGAACCCACAGACATCCGTCAATGGTTCGCGGACGTCTGTCACCTAATAACGGCTTGCCTCCTTTTCTCCCTTGAAGCTATAATACTCGAGCTTCCTTTTCGTTTCTTCTGACGCTTGTAGAAGCAATGTGGTCCAAAACCGATGTCCATGTACTCGGCGTCCCCGTCAATTGAGTATCGGTCCATCTTAGACTGATATGGATCAGTCGATACGGATACGGTATCGCCTATACTGTATCCGCCATTTATTATTACTATTACTATTATTATATTTTTTTTTTTTGAGGAAAAGAAAAAAAAGATAAGAGAAAAAATAATTGTATCGGTCAATATCAGGCTGTCAATATCGGCCAATACCGAAACAGTATCGGCTGATACCACGCCGTATTTGTCCGATACTGATACTAATACCGATGCCACCCCGATTCCTGTATCGGGGTGGTTTCGGTATTGCTTCTCGATGAATCCGTTACGTATCACCGAAACGTGTCGGTATCAGCCGAGTTTTGATACCATGTTTTGATCATTTGATGTTAAACCACTAGATGATTTATGACTTACCGAATTCTTCTTCCACCTACAGAATGATGCAGATGACCAAATTACCTACAGCATCCTTTTACAGAATGCGGAAACTGTCAGTTTACTTCGTCCTTTTGAAGGTGCATTCTAACCTGACACCCCATTTTCTCCAATCTCGAATTATCTATTCTATCTTACTGTTTGCTTGTACACATTTGTGTTCAGGAGATGAACCTACAAAGATCACCATTCCAGTCACCTCGCTAAAAGTTGGAGACCAAGTCTTGGTGAGAGTGCAGGGTGGTGCCCGGCATACGGGAATAGAAATCGAAGAGTTTATTGTTGAGAAATGAATTGAATTCGCTGGTTTTTTGGTAAGTTCTTCCTTTTTCATGTAGATATATATTGCTTTGCTGAAGGGTAGGGAGCAAAGCTTCCTGCCATCAAGTCCTCCAAAAGGTTCAAGTCCATTTCAGGTTTACGAGTACAGCTTACTTGTAAAGTGTTGAAAGAAGATTGTAGGCAAAGCTGGGTCTGTTTACCAGTCTTACGATGTGGTTGTTTGAAGGGCTGTCCAGGGGTTGGGTCGGTTCAAAATTTTGGTTGCCCAATAAGATGATCCCAAATCCCTGATCCGACCCGACCCAGTGGTGCACTCAAGCAGACCCAATCTGTTGCCTGACCCAAAAACCCGACCAACCCGACAAAAACCCCTACTTTCTGTACTTTTACATATAAATATCAGGTCACCTGAACCCTGTAAATACTTGACCCGACCTCAGGTTAGGTCGGATGTCTCATGCCTGAAGTTTATGGGCAGCACTAGTTATTTGGGTCGGATATCAGGTCGACCTGACCCATTGACAGCACTAGTTGTTTGGAGATGCAAGGGTTCCCAAACTCACTAGAGTAATACCCCAACTTCTCAAATTTCGAACTATGGGCAGATTTACAGGCATAATATGTTGTACAATTTCTAGTGTGAATATGGACAATTAGTGGGGGTGGGGGTGGGGGTGGGGGTGGGGGGTTTGTCTGCTCTTTGTGGCCAGGCTTGATAGCGTTTTAGGCCGGCCCAAACATATTTGTACCCTTATTAGGTATCAGTTTAGCCAGTTAGTAATTGATCTCAGCTTACATAGCATAAAATAAAGTAGGCCTTGTGTGAATATCCAACCCCGTTTATGCGTACATGTTCTTAATTGATACCACACTAAGCCTCGTTATTTGTGCGAAAGGCCTAGTAACACTAACTGCTGATTAGCACCCCCTTCCGCTTGCCGGACCCGAAAACCTGACCTGACCTGACCCAGTTTGAAACCCCCTATTTTCCTTGATCCAATATATATAAATAGCGGTTCAAGTAGGGCTCTCAATGGGCCGGATTAGGGCCAGGTTGGGGTTTAATCCGGTCCTAACCTACCCAGGCCGGGTTCTCAATTTTTTCAGCCCAGCCCGACCCTAACTCGGGCTACGATGTGGTCAGCCCAAGTCTGGCCCTACCGGGTATTTTTTTGACTATTTAAAAATAAAATAAAATTTGGTTAGGCTATTTGCTAGGGGCTGTTTTTTCTAATAAAATTGGGTTGGGTTGTTTTTTTTCTAATAAAAGTTTGAAGAAAGTTAAATTTATAAAGGCTCAGGTACATGATTTTAGTTAAATATTTTATTTTAATTTATTGCACAATGGTTATAACAGACAACAATTGCTTGAAAATCTATAAACAAGCTATCTAAGTTGTGTAGCAAAAAAGCTCTGCAACGGTTGCTTGAAAATAAATTAAGTCATCCAATTTGTCGAACCAAAAAATATATGTACAAGGTTATTGTGCTTTTGACTTAAATGCCCCAAATTTAAACTGTTCAACGGTTTAATTTCAGGGCATTTAAATAAATTATATTTAACTATATAAAAAAAATTATAATTATAATATATATATAATATCCAGGCCGAGTGCTGGCCGGATGTTGCAACACTCAACCCAAGACAGCCTGGATTTATTCAGGTTGCAACATGCTTAGTCCGGTCCGGATACTGGGCCGGGTTTGCTTAATAAAAAATATAACTTTTTTCGGGCCAGGTGCGGGCCAAAATCCAGACTGGCCTAGCCTATTGAGAGCCCTAGGTTCAAGTTCAGCCAACCTGATTTTTGCGGATCGACCCGACCTTAGAGTGACTCAAAGCTCGAGTCGCATGCTTCATGACCAACCCTATCCACATGGCACACATCCCCAAAAGTGATTGTCTGTCAAGCATGCCATGATCTCAAGATCTATATTGTGGAAGATTAGGATGAAAAATGATCTCCATCGTCTGATTCAAGGTAGCCAACGATGTTTTCTTGTGAAAGAGCGTTCTTCACAAGAAAAACAGGTGCAAATAACGCAACCCTCAAAATAATTAATTCTTCAAAATTATAGTATAGATGTTTTTCATGCTAGTAATGTCACTCAACCTTTCATCCAATTCAAGGATATTCAAACCAGGCGAACCAGCTTCAAGCATATGCATCTTGCTTATTGTTTACCGTTTTAAGTTGTATTGTCTTCATCTTCTAGGCTCCAATCGTATGCATTTTAACCTCAAGGGGTTAGGTGAGCTGGCTAGGTACCTGCTTTCAAAAGCAGGGAACCTGAGTTCGAATCCCCTCTCCCTTTGAGGCCACCATAGGGATTTATATCTTGTACTGACTCAACATGTGCTAAATTTGGGGTGCGCATGTGCCCCTGGGATTAGGCGGGTGCTTTAAGAGGCTCGGATACCCAGGTTATAAATATAATAATAATAATAAGTATCGTATGCATTTTGTTTGAGTTTGAGTTGCATTTTTTTTGTCTGCTTAGAATGGAATATAGAAACATAATAGATCTATTTTAACAATTTGTGTCAAATAGACATAATAGATCTATAGAGAAGCAATATATCTAATAAAAGTGATTTTTTTTTAATAGAATAAATGTTAATTAATTTATTGATGTATGTGAGCACCCAATACTTATTTGGTGCTTAATAATATTCGTACGCTGGCTGAGCAATCACTACAAAAAATAAGACTATTAACGACAGTTTTTTGCAATAAAAAAATTGCTATTATTAACAGAAAAACTATTAAAGTCCGGCCCTAACCCGGGTTACAATGTACCCAGCCCAAGTTTGGCCCTACTGGGTAGGGCCGGACTTGGGTGTTTTTCGACTGTTTTTTTTTTAAAATAAAATTTGGTTAGGCTATTTTTTGGGGGCTATTTTTTACGGCTATTTTTTCTAATAAAATTGGGTTGGGTTGTTCTATTTTTTAATAAAAGTTTGAAGAAGGTTAAATTTAATTAAATAATTATATTATCATTATAAAGGCTCAAGTACATGATTTTATTCAAATATTTTATTTTAATTTATTACACAATGATTATAACAGACAACAATTGCTTGAAAATCTATAAACAAGCCATCCAAGTTGTGTAGCTAAAAAACTCTGCAATGGTTGCTTGAAAATAAATTAAGTCATCCAATTTGTCGAACCAAAAAATATATATACAAGGTTATTGTGCTTTTGACTTACATGCCCCAAGTTTAAACTGTTCAACGGTTTAATTTCAGGGCATTTAAATAAATCATATTTAACTATATAAAAAAATTTATAAATATATATATATATATATATATATATATATATATATATATATATATATATATATATATATATATATATATATATAGGTCGGATGTTGCAATACTCAACTCAAGACAGCCCGAATTTATTCGAGTTGCAACATGCTTAGCCCGGTCCAGATACCGGACCGGATTTGCTTAATAAAAAATATCACTTTTTTCGGGCCAGGTGTGGGCCAAAATCCGGGTTGGCCTAGCCCATTGAGAGCCCTAGGTTCAAGTCCAGCCAACCTAATTTTTGCGGATCGACCCAACCTTAGAGTGACTCAAAGCTCGAGTCACATGCTTCATGACCAACCCTATTCACATGGCACACATCCCCAAAAGTGACCGTATGTCAAGCGTGCCATGATCTCAAGATCTATATTGTGGAAGATTAGGATGAAAAATGATCTCCATCATCTGATTCAAGGTAGCCAACGATATTTTCTTGTGAAAGAGTGTTCTTCACAAGAAAAACAGGTGCAAATAACGCAACCCTAAAAATAATTAATTGTTCAAAATTATAGTATAGATGTTTTTCATGTTAGTAATGTCACTCAACCTTCCATCCAATTCAAGGGTATTCAAACCAGGTGAACTAGCTTCAAGCTTATGCATCTTGTTTACTGTTTATCGTTTTAAGTTGTATTGTCTTCATCTTATAGGTTCCAATCGTATGTATTTTAACCTTAAGGGGTTAGGTGAGCTGGCTAGGTACCTGCTTCCAAAAGCAGGAGACCTGAGTTCAAATCTCTTCCCCCTTTGAGGCCACCTTAGGGATTTATATCATGTGCTGACCCGACATGTGCTAAATTTGGGGTGCGCATGTGCCCTTGGGATTAGACGGGTGCTTTAAGAGGCTCGGATACTCAGGTTATAAATAAAATAATAATAATAATAATAAGTATCGTATGCATTTTGCTTGAGTTTGAGTTGCATTTTTTATGTCTGCTTAGAATGGAGTATAGAAACATAATAGATCTATTTTAACAATTTGTGTCAAATAGACATAATAGATCTATAGAGAAGCAATATATCTAACAAAAGTGATTTCTTTTTAACACAATAAATGTTAATTAATTTATTGGTGCATGTGAGCACCCAACACTTATTTGGTGCTCAATAATATCTGTACACTGGCTGAACAATCACTACAAAAAATAAGACTATTAACGACAGTTTTTTGCAATAAAAAATTACTGCTATTAACAAAAAAATTATTAAAGGCTATTAAAACTATTAGCGATAAGGGTATTAGCGACAATTTTTTTTTTAATAGCATCAATTTTTGGCTGCCGCTAATAGTCTTATTTTTTGTAGTGAATAATTCAACTGGTATTCTCTTCCTTTGTGAAAGCATAGGTCATAGATTCTAATCCCACGTCTGCTCTCGCCCTTTGTCCGGGTCCCTTCCTAGTGTGCTAGGCTAATAGTTGTTTGGGGATGCAAGGGTTCCCAAACTCACTAGAGTAATACCCCAACTTCTCAAATTTCGAACTATGGGCAGATTTGCAGGCATAATATGTTGTACAATTTCTATTGTGAATATGGACAATTAGTGGCCGGCCCAAACATATTTGTACCCTTATTAGGCATCAGGTTAGCCAGTTAGTAATTGATCTCAGCTTGCATACCATAAAATAAAGTAGGCCTTGTGTGAATATCCAACCGCGTTTATGCGTACATGTTCTTAATTAATACCACGCTAAGCCTTGTTATTTGTGTGAAAGGCCTAGTAACACTAACTGTTGATTAGCACCCCCTTACGCTCGCCGGACCCGAAAACCTGACTTGACCTGACCCAGTTTAAAACCCCCTATTTTCCTTAATCCAATATATATAAATATTGGTTCAAATAGGGCTCTCAATGGGCCGGATTAGGGCTGGGTTGGGGTTCAATTCAGCCCTAAACTATCCGGGCCGGATTCTCAATTTTTTCAGCATAGCCCAACCCTAACCCGGGTACAATGTACTCAGCCCAAGTCTGGCCCTACTGGATAGGGCCGGACTTGGGTGTTTTTTCGAGCTTTTTTTCGACTATTTTTTTTTTAATAAAATTTGGTTAGGCTATTTTTTAGGGGCTATTTTTGGGGGCTATTTTTTCTAATAAAATTGGGTTGAGTTGTTTTTTTCCTAATAAAAGTTTGAAGTATTACCATTATAAAGGCTCAGGTACATGATTTTATTCAAATATTTTATTTTAATTTATTGCACAATGGTTATAACGGACAATAATTGCTTGAAAATCTATAAACAAGCCATCCAAGTTGTGTAGCTAAAAAGCTCTGCAACGGTTGCTTGAAAATAAATTAAGTCATCCAATTTGTCGAACCAAAAAATATATGTACAAGGTTATTGTGCTTTTGACTTAAATGCCCCAAGTTTAAACCGTTCAACGGTTTAATTTCAGGGCATTTAAATAAATCATATTTAACTATATAAAAAAAATTATAATTTTAAATATATATATATATATATATATATATATATATATATATATATATATATATATATATATATATATATATATATATAATATCTAGGCCGGGTGCTAGCCGGATGTTGCAACACTCAACCCAAGATGGCCCGGATTTATTCGGGTTGCAACATGCTTAGCCTAGTCTGGATATCGGGCCAGATTTGCTTAATAAAAAATATCACTTTTTTGGGCCAGGTGCGGGCTAAAATCTGGGCTGGTCTAGCCCATTGAGAGCCCTAGGTTCAAGTCCAGCCAACCTGATTTTTGCAGATCGACCCGACCTTAGAGTGACTCAAAGCTCGAGTCGCATGCTTCATGACCAACCCTATCCACATGGCACACATCCCCAAAAGTGACCGTCTGTCAAGCGTGCCATGATCTCAAGATCTATATTGTGGAAGATTAGGATGAAAGATGATCTCCATCGTCTGATTCAAGGTAGCCAACGATATTTTCTTGTGAAAGAGTGTTCTTCACAAGAAAAATAGGTGTAAATAATGCAACCCTCAAAATAATTAATTGTTCAAAATTATAGTATAGATGTTTTTCATGTCAGTAATATCACTCAACCTTCCATCCAATTCAAGGGTATTCAAACCAGGTGAGCCAGCTTCAAGCATATGCATCTTGCTAACTGTTTACCGTTTTAAGTCGTATTATCTTTATCTTATAGGCTTCAATCGTATGCATTTTAACCTCAAGAGGTTAGGTGAGTTGGCTAGGTACCTACTTCCAAAAGCAGGAGACCTGAGTTCGAATCCCCTCTCCCCTTGAGGCCACCTTAGGGATTTATATCCCGTGCTAACCCGATGTGTGTTAAATTTGGGGTGCACATGTGCCCCTGGGATTAGACGGGTGCTTTAAGAGGCTCGGATACTCAGGTTATAATAATAATAATAATAATAATAATAATAATAATAATAATAATAATAATAAGTATCGAATACATTTTGCTTGAGTTTGAGTTGCATTTTTTTTGTCTACTTAGAATGGAATATAGAAACATAATAGATATATTTTAACCATTTGTGTCAAATAGACATAATATATCTATAGAGAAGCAATATATCTAACAAAAGTGATTTCTTTTTAACACAATAAATGTTAATTAATTTATTGTATGTGAGCACCCAACACTTATTTGGTGCTCAATAATATCCGTATACTGGCCGAGCAATCACTACAAAAAATAATACTATTAACGACAGTTTTTTGCAATAAAAAATTGCTGCTATTAACAAAAAAATAATTAAAGGCTATTAAAACTATTAGCGATAAGGGTATTAGCGACAACTTTTTTGTTAATAGCGTCAATTTTTGGTTGTCGCTAATAGTCTATATTTTTGTAATGAATAACTCAACTGATATCCTCTTCCTTTGTGAAAGCATTGGTCGTAAATTCTAATCCCACGCTTGCTCCCGCCCTTTGTCCGGGTCCCTTCCTAGTGTGTTAGGCCAATAGTGGATCCTCTATGCTGCTTATTTACACGCGCAATATATCTTTGAGTTGTTTATGAGGTATGACATCTTTAAAAAAAAAAGAAAAAAAATATCTCTGGAATCCAATTACAACTCTATTTTCTATGAGTTAGTATCAGATACGCGAACTAATAATACACTTATGATAAAATGGTACTTTAATAAATTAAATACATACAAGTTTAAATTATAGTGAAAAATTTCGCGTGTGTGTGTACATATATGGGCACTCTGTGAGACAAGCAGTTAAACCTACAAGCCCTTACCCCACTTGACGCACGCACACACGGGTTTCTGCATAACGCGTGAAGAATTCTGGCACCGTATCCTTATTGCGTTCGTGCACATCTTTTAACATATAATCTTTATATATACGCACACAGTTCCAATTTGGGTACTACCACAACTTTGCCCCCTGTAAACCTGTCAAATTCAGCTCTTCAAAGAAACCCTCGGCTAAGATCTTTCCATAATAATTTTATGATGCCGCTTGTCGACGCAGGCAGCCCTATTAAATTAATTAAATAAAAATAATTGCATATATGATATATACTATCTATATTTAATAGTTATGTTTTTCTCTCACCCCAATGCGAAATTTAATATCTAGCCTTCCCCCTTAGTCCCTTACACACTAATCTCTTTTGAGAAAACCGGCTTCTATATTAAATCAAAGCAGCACCATATAAAGCCATAGTGCACCCTTCATACACATTGATCTCTCTATCCTCATTTCCATCCTCACCGTAAAAGTAAGGTCAATAGAAAGAAAATAAAAATAAGTTAAAAGACAGAATACAAGATCATTTGGACGGTCCGGATTACTGTAAAAAATATAGATCAGTTGTTAAAGATTGGGAAGCCACCCTATTCAGTAGTTCTGAGCTCTAGGATATCGAAGTAAACTTTCAAACCTGATCAAATAACTCGCCGTTTTTTCCATTAAAAATCTATAGGTTGCATTAATTGCGCACCACCTCGGTCGCTTGGCACGAAAAAATACTACATCAAGTCACCTATCATCCACGTGAAGATTTAGTAGTTGCCTGTATCATAATATCAAGTACTAGTCACTAATATATAAACTCCATCTTAGAAGCTTTTAGCCTTATATTTGAATATGGACTAATGGCTTCTCTCAAGCTCTTCTTCGATATTCATGTGAGGATGAGACACAAATGTGTCCGCTTTTATAACTTATTGGAAGATACGGCCCTTATTAATGTGTTATGATTTTAAAGTTTAAATTCTATAATTTAAAATATAATGGGTAGTTCCAACATCTCTCTCTTTATATATATATATATATATAAAATAAAAAATAATCTCCATTATTTAGTTGAAAGTAGTCTGATAAGTTTTAGCATAACTGCCCTCTTAGGAATATTTGTCTTTATTTGAAGCATTATGGAATAGGGTTAGCGGCTTCTTACATATATTTAATTTGTCGATGGCATAGCTTTCTGTTAGCCCTTACTACAGAAAAGTTTACATGCTTTAATTTAGTTTCAAGTTTCTTTGAAAATAAAGATTTATCTACTCTAACGTCAACAACTCTTTGCTCTCTACTAACTTCCTACCAGTGCAAATAAAATCTGCTTTAGAAAAGAATAAGTAGCAAAGAGGATAGAACTATTGAATAGAAAATTTTTACATGAAATCTTATGATGCAAAGAGTTATAAAGTAAAAAGGGTACCTCCTAAAGCACGTAGTGGGATATTAGCAAAGAGGATGAGAATCTACTAAAGCAGGTAAACTCTCCTATGACAAGGGCTAACATAGAGCTAGGTCATATGCAATCTTAAACACTATAGTGATGTTTAATGATCTAGCACTATTAATTTTGTAACTTTTAGCTCACACCATTGAAGTGTGATTTATCATTATTCTGTGTGACGTAAATTTTGACAAATCTGAATTGTCCAAGTGCCAATCCATCTTTGTAGCATATCTTAGCCCAAAAAAGCATGCCTATAGATCGATATGAACCATTCGATTGATGAACTTTGATATCAGCCATCTAAATTATAAACAATGGTTGGTATTATACTCAATAGATCGGTATTCAATCTATAACCAATGGTTAGTATACTCAACGGATCGGATGAGTCAAATCCCTAACATCTTGATTTTTGGAGCCATTGCCGTCTGATGTATGATCTATACTTACCTATGGAATAACTTACAAGAGCGTTTGAGGACAGCGGTCCTCTTGAAATTTTAAGACTTAAACAAGAAACAGATCATCTAGAAACACTGGTAGATGGTTGGTGGGGATTGATAGTGTTGGTTATCTCAGAGTATGCGTGTGCTATCAGTAACTCTTTAGCATAACCCAAGAAAATCCCTCTTCAATGATCACTTCTAATTCTAATTTGTATCCTGCCCACCGACTCAGAGACCACTCTATATAAACCCATCCATACTACCCAACTCATCACTGTTTAACGTGCTCTCCAAGTAATCTAATTCTTCTTGTTGTTTAAGATTTTGCTTTGATAGAGTAATCTCCATTTGGTTTCTGGTTTTCTGTCTCTTCTCCTTGCTTTTGCAGTAATCCTTGTTGGGTATCTGGTTTTCTGTTCTTGTTGTTGTTTAGCTTTGTTTTTATTCCTTTGATCCCTTCTTCAATGGATGGGGGTTTGGGGTCTAAAGATAGCTGGTGGGTCTTCGCACTCCCAGCTTTCTTAGGAAGCAACACTTTCTGTGATGGCTATGTTTTACTCTCCATCTTTCTCGCTCTTCTCTCTATTGGGTTTCTCTCCTGGGCATTGGCTGTTGGCGGGCTCGCTTGGAATGACGGGAGAAGCAAGAGGGGCCGGGTTTCGATCCCTGGACCCCGAGGGCTCCCTGTTATCGGCAGTCTCTATAGCCTAAGCCGTGGCTTGGCTCACCGTACCCTTGCAGCCATGGCTAAAACCCACGCAGCCACACACCTCATGGCTTTCAGTCTCGGCGCCACGCCGGTTGTGGTGGCTTCTGACCCACAAACTGCAAAAGAGATCCTCACCTCTCCTTACTTCGCCGACCGTCCCGTCAAACAGTCGGCTAAGTTGCTAATGTTTAGCCGAGCCATGGGCTTTGCGCCTAACGGCACTTACTGGCGGCTCCTAAGGAGGATAGCGTCCTCACACCTCTTTGCACCCAAGCGCATCGCGGCGCACGAATCGGGTCGTCAGCTGGACTGCGCCGCGATGTTGGGTGCAATAGCCAATGAGCAGTTGACCCGTGGGGCTGTGGTGTTAAGGAAGCACCTCCAAGGTGCTGCGCTTAACAATATAATGGGGAGTGTGTTCGGTAAGAGATTTGATATAGCTGCGGCACATGAGTGCATGGAGGTGAATGAGCTGAAAGAGATGGTGAAGGAAGGGTTCGAGCTGTTGGGTGCGTTTAACTGGTCAGACTACTTACCATGGCTGAGCTATTTCTATGACCCACTTCGCATCAACCAGCGTTGCTCTGCACTCGTTCCCCGCGTTAGGAAACTCGTTAGAAGTATTATAGATGAGCATAAGCTAAGAACCAACGGCTCTGATGGGCTCGGCGATAACGCTGATTTCGTCGACGTATTGCTTTCTCTGCAAGGAGATGAAAAGTTAGAGGAAGACGACATGGTTGCACTTTTATGGGTTCGTTTGTCCCTTCATATATTTGGCTTCCTTATTTAATGGGTTTTTCTTTACTATCGACTTTATTACTGGTTTAAAAATTCTCTCTATTTTTGTTGCCACCAAATCCAGTGAACAGCCACGTGTTGGCTTTGGAAGTTCTGATAGTCGTGTACTATATATATCAATTTTTTTAAAAAAATTTCTATTTGATTTGCTTTCATCATGTCAGATATGGAATTAACGTATCTTATATAATGTTGCAGGAGATGATCTTCCGTGGTACTGACACTACAGCTCTGCTAACTGAATGGGCCATGGCGGAGCTGGTCATCAACCAGGACATCCAAGCCAAGCTCCACCGAGAGCTTGACCTCGTCGTCGGGACCCAGAGGAGCGTATCCGATGCTGACGTGGCGAACCTCCCGTACCTCCAAGCCGTGGTCAAAGAGACTCTACGTGTCCACCCACCTGGGCCCCTTCTCTCGTGGGCCCGCCTCTCCACCCAGGACGTCCAGCTCAGCAACGGCATGCTGATACCATCTAACACCACAGCCATGGTCAACATGTGGGCCATCACCCACGACTCCAATGTTTGGGATGAGCCTCTGGCCTTTAAGCCGGAGAGGTTCTTAGAGTGCGCCGGTGGTGCTAACGTGGACGTGAGGGGTAACGATCTGAGGTTGGCGCCGTTCGGGGCTGGGCGTAGGGTTTGCCCTGGCAAGAACCTTGGGCTGGTGACGGTGAGTCTATGGGTTGCTAAACTGGTGCACCACTTCAAGTGGGTCCCAGCTGCAGGGTTGACCGTTGACCTCTCTGAGCTTCTGAAGCTGTCGTGTGAGTTGAAGACTCAACTCACTGCACTTGCTCTGCCGAGAAACCGTAAATCGTATTAGCGGTTTTTGTTATGATGGGGTCTTGGTTTTTGGTCTTTTTAGGGTGTAGGGCTTTGGGGTTTTATGCATGTGCTTAGATTTGTTCGACGTTTTTAATTTGTAGAGGGGTATTTTGGGACAAACTCGTATCTTCGTCAGTGTTAATTAATTCAGTAGGATCACTTGGGTGTGCACGGAAATTCTTGTGCACTTTTAACGTCAAAAATGTATGAAATACAGAAACTTATCTTTGTATCTTTGTATGAAGGGCTTCTATGCCCATACCACTCTTTTCTTTCTGCACACCATTGCTAATTGCATACTAACTTATCCTATCTGCAAACCAATTAATAAAAGGGCCAACAGGGTTTATGAGCGCACCAACGTGCAAGACTATAACCCCTTGCAACCCATTGGTTTGCTTGAAATCAAACAGTTGAGATCACTTTTCCCCCAGATCACTCACACAACGGATCTTGAGACCATGATGTTACCATCATATAGTATGTTTTTATTTAACGTGCAACAAATCTCTAAAAAAATATCTTAAAAATTACATTTGAGTGTAATGTGTGTCATATGATTTTAGGGACACTTTTTAGGTATTCGTGTCACATGGAATCCAAAACTTAATTAAGGGTTATAGTCTCAAGATCCATTTTATTAAAGATGACTGGGAAAAAAATCTCCATTGTTTGCTTCCGTGTTGTCTGGATGTTGGTACTTACAGCATTCCTACGGGTACCCTTAGTAAAAATAAAATAATGACAATTTTTTTGGGTACCTCCATTTGTGCTCATGCATTCTTTGAAAGCGCTCACGGCTTAGACCCCTTAAAAACCATATTGCTTTGGATTTGACGATGGTGGTCATTTTTCACTCCGAAATTTTAAATAATAAATCTTCTCATGATACACCTAATAGATGACCAACTTTTTGTTCCATGCGTCACAGATCCCTAAAATTTGACTCTAAATTCATGTTTGAGGTTGATGTGTGCCATGTGATTAAGGGCAATTTTTTAGGGATATGTAATACATGGAATAAAAAATTTGTTGTCTGATAGGTGATTCATGATCACAAGATCTATTGTTTAAAAGATCGGGCTGAAACATGATCTTTATCATTTGATCCGAAACAATCAATTATTTTCAAATGGTTTGAGCCGTGTGTGCTTTCCGAGAATGCTTGGCGCAAAGAGGTACCCAATTCCCAATTTGTTTTTGCTTTGCTATGGCTTACAAAGATACAAAACATATATTACTATGTTAAAAGTGTAGGTAATAACACCCGTTCATTTTGCACAGTGCTTGGATAACTTCGTAGTAAAACTGCATAGAGAACTAGTTGCACAATGTTATTAAGATATAATGACGGTACCTCTATTAGCACCCTCATGGGCAACTCCTTCAAAATAATTGATTGCTTTATCCTCAGAAAAGTAATTTAAAAAAAAAGGAGTGCAATGTCCAATACTTGATTTTTTTTATGGCTCTTTAAGTTACTCCTACATTTTATAGGTTGAATTCGAGCCTAAGTTGAATGGTCATTTGTTTTGTAGGCAATTTAACTACAGGGTGGTTTAATACTAAATTGGATTTCAAGGTTGCTACGGATATCTTGCTTGTAGATATTTGAGATGTTTTGATAGAGAAAAAATAAGATTATTATGGGCAATTTTTTACAATAAAAAACAGTCATTATTAAGACTATTAATGACAAGGGTATTTACGACAATTTTTTTGTTAATAGAGGCAATTTTTAGCTGCCACTAATAGTCTTATTTTTTCTAGTGATTCTTTAATAAAAACTACTAAGATTGATCACACAATTAGTTATAAAATGCAAAAATTATTAAGTTGATATGATTCTTAGCATAATCAGTCAATTCGCTTGTCACACCAAATCAAATTGAATTGAATTGTGAACTAGTTCACCGACATTCAATTTACGATTCGTTAGGTGAGTGAGTGAATTAAGTAACATAGAGTCGTATATAACATCATATGTGTGTCATGTGAACTTATTTAACACATACCAATTGTGTAAGAGATTGAGATGAAAAAAATTCTCCTTCGGTTAATTCAAAGTTGTCGAATGCCATCATTTAACTTTGACAATCGTGGTTTGAAATCTTGGATTTCCGAGTTGTTTCGGACAACCCCGAGATCGAGACGTCGCGCATCTCGGCGATATGGTGTGAAACGAAAATAGTTCTTTGAATGATCTTGCACCATTTAAATAGACATTTGATCTTACACCATTAAAAAATACTTCACTGTTATACCATGTGGCAAATATTTGAGACTAATCTAAACAGTCCAAGTGGTGGTTCATGATAGTGATACATCTTAGTTAAATAATCATACTTATAAATCAATTGGATTCCGCCCTATATATCAAGGATCTTCACAAGCCATTAAAAAATAAAAATAATAGGGTTATTAAAATGCATAGATTAGGACACAATGTAATAGCCATTATGAGATTATCATATAGATATGATAAAATAGTATTGTGTGTACAAAGATATTTAGTACACTTTCAATAGGATACAAGCCTAACACAATATATAAATTATAATATAAAAATAATATTTTTATGGTTGTATCTCAGAACAAATCACAACAGGATCTCGTCTCGTTCCGGGCGAAATTTAAGGATGTTGACAACTGGCATTTACATTTGAATCCTTTTCATCTAAGGGTTTTAAAATAAGTTAGAATGCCAGTTAGGGGTCCACCACTTCACTTGGCTCCTTGGACCTGACGAAAGCCCAAAAGCGCGTGAGTTGAATGAAAGGAACAAGGTTTACAGCGTAGTGTTGGAAAATGTGGAATGCGTTTATTATACTGAACAAGGAATAGAATTGCACCACTTGAAACAGTGGGCGGAAGAGTGAAGAGGGCCTTGAAAGCAAGTTGCCGGGGGGTGGGGGGGTTGGTGTTAAATTGAGGAAGGTTCCAAAAGCAAGGAAAAGAAAGCGATTGGTATTAAATTCATAGTTCACGCAGAATAAGAAAGTTCATTGAAGCCCCCTAGCTACTTAGGTTTTACACTGCCTTGTATATTTTAATGCTTCCCTAAATAAACAAAAATAAGAAGAGGGAAAGTGCCTAGTGGAGAATGAAATCTGTCTTAGGTAGATTGAAAAGAGGCCTTTTTTGACCGTTGACTTTTGATCAAAGGTAGACAATGTACCGCTGCCAAACTAGTGTTTTTAACTTTTCCTTCAATTTTGTACTAAGAAAAGTTGGACTGTTTTAGACTGATTCTTTGACTTCTCTGAAGCTATCTAAACTTTGGTTTAGAGAGTGTAGAAATTGATAAGTGTGTGGAACCTCTAAAATGGAAAGGAAGGGATCATGGGGCGCGGGGTTGGTAGTTTTGTCACTACAAAAACTAAGGTGTTTGAGTGGCAACCAAAATTGTTGTTATTAACGAAAAAAATTGCTGCTACTAGCCCTGTCGCTATTGAAACAACAAGGTTATTTGTTAATAGTGATCATTTTGGCTGCCACTAATAATCTTATTTTTTGTAGTGTGTACAGTTGGGTGTCGATCATATGCCACCTAATCTAAGGGTCAAGTGAGGAGAAAGTGTTTTTATTATGTTGATTTTATAGCCAATTGTAAAACAATTAAAATAAAGCCTGTGGACCGGGCTAGGGCTACCACTTTAAGCCTGAAATTTAATGGACCAGCTTTTGCTTAAGCTGTTACCCACATTGTTCTCATATATATATATATAAAATGTGCACGACTCTCCTGACCGTCATTTAAGCACCAAAATGGTGCTTAAATGATTGTATGTCGTTGATGAGCTCAATGTGTGGATAATCCACACCGTCAAAGTGATAGATCATAACTTGAAAGGCAGTGGGCCCAAAAATTAAATTTTTTGAGAGTTTTTAACCATCCGATTTGTGCACTCTAATATAGTATGGTGTTATAGTGGTTGAGTAATTCCTTAGTGACACCTAGGTCCTAAGTTTAAACCTCTTTAGGCACAATATATTAGTTAATGTAATTTTCATTAAATATATTAGAAAAATTTCTCTCAATAGCACAACTCATGTTGAGAAATTTCTCTTCGAAATATGGTGTGTGCCGGAGAGTTAGACTCTTTTGGTGCTTGAAGTTTTCGGTTGTTGCTTTATTAAGAGTTTGTGGTCCTTTTCAAGTAAATTGAGAACTTATTAAAATATTTTGGGGGGCCAAATTTTGAATATGAAAAAAAAAATCCTTTTGTGCCTTATTTTTTGGTGGGCCTATGGCGGCCACCACGGATGCCATATACCCCCGGGCCAGCCTTGCACTTGCAGCCTAGCCTAGGGCCGAGCTATGGCCAATCTTGGCCTGACCTTGACCCAGCCCATTAATAGCCCTACGTAACCAGGGGTGGAGCCAGAAACTTTCATGGGAGGGGGCCAAAGTAATTTGACCAAACTTTTATTGCCATACATAATTTGACCAAAATTTCGGGGGTTGTTTTTGTTTCGGTGAGAACCGAAACCGATAAATTTCGGGCTACAGTTTAAATTATTGGCTGAAAATTTGAAACACCGTTAGGATAGTTTCGCTTGTACAATCATTGGAGATTAATGATGACACCAATTCAAGAGGGTTTCAACCTGTCGAGTCAACTCGATGAGTCAAAGTCAAACGACCCGACCCGCCGTACGTTTGGGCTTGGGTTCAAATTTCCAAGTCCCAACCCATTTGGTCGGGTTGAAAATGCTGACTCATTTATTTCTAAGTTCCACTCAACTACTGAATTGTTTATTATTAAATTCCCAACAATATTATTCATATACCCAATATAAAAAACCACCAAAATTTTAGATACCCAAAATTAAAAATCATAAAAAAAAAAAAAAAGGAATATTAGCTAATTGGGACTGCGACAGAGAAGTTTTGTCCTATTATATCCGATGCAAAAGTTTTGGGTAAAAGGGATTGACGCGGTTTGCAAGATTTCTACAAAGGTATTTGGTCAATTGTAAGAAAATGGGCAACTTGAAATTATAAAAACACCCTCAATACCCTTCTCTCTCCCAAAGGACCCTAGCGTCTGAAGCCACAAAGATCTTGAAGCCAATCTCTGACTGCAAATCGACCGTGTGTAGTCGGCTGCAAATCAACTGCAAATTGAAAACCCTAGCAAAAAATATTTTTGAAAAAAAAACCTAGGCTAAAATTAAGAAAAGAAATCAATTAAAAAAGGAAACCCTAGCTGCAAATCAATTGCAAGATTCAGGTTCAAAATACTATAGAGAGAAGGGTTTCTCTCTCTATATCTCCTTAAGCCAAGGGCTTCTCTCTCTCTACATTTAAATAAAAAACCAGTTTCATAGTTGACTTATGGTTTTTTAACAAATTTAGAGAGGATTTTTTAACAAATTTAGAGAGAGAAGGCTAAAATTAAAAAAAGAATCAATTAAAAAAGAAACCCTAGTTGCAAATCGACTGCAAGATTAAGGATCGAAATGATGTAGAGAGAGAAGGGTTTCTCTCTCTACATCTCCTTAAGCCAAGGGCTTCTCTCTATATTTAAATAAAAAATCAATTTCTCTCTCTACATCTCCTAGCAGAAAATCTTTTTGAAAAAAAACCTAGGCTAAAATTAAAAATAGGATAATTTCTATTGATTTGAAGTGGACTAGTTTGTATTTTTTTATTTTCCTTTTTTTTTTTAATCCATGAGAGGACGGTGATTTTTTGCCTCGGCTAAACTTATTGATGTCGATGTGAGATCGATGGGAGAAATCGATGCGAGAAATCCAAAATCGGAGTGCCTCTACTGATCAATGAAAGAGGAGATGTTGTCGAGTGATTACCATTCGTCGGGAGAAATGAGGTTAGGCATGACGGTCGTCTGGTCTGATAGAGTTGGATGATGTTAGAGACAATGGGGGTTAGACTTTAAGAGTATTTGGGATATTTGAGAGAGAGAGAAGGGCACTATGGTAATTTCAAGTGAAGTGTTTTCTTGCAATAGACCAAACCATTTTTTGGAAGCTTACAAAATCGTGCCAATCCTTTTTTCCTAAAACTTTCCCACGAGTATATGACGCTCGTACTTTCCAAATTAAATCCTCTTTTTCTAAAGTGCCCTAAAAAAAACATACCAAAAATTTTAGATACCCAAAATTAAAAATCATTCCAAAATTTGGTTATTAATCTAAGAACATGTAGATTGAAGGTTTTCTTTACAAGAATAATTGCATGGTTTACCATAAATCCTCCATTGGTTGAGTATTCGTCCAAACGTTGACATGCTTTAATAGTGGAACCATCCATCTGATGGCTGAATGAAGGGCCTTTTAGAAGAGTAGCTTTAAATCCACCCACCGAATCTTTGAGTTCACCCAGGCTGAAACACGTTGATTGAATTGAATCGAACAATGGAGATCATTTATCCTCCCAATCTTTCATGAGATCGATCTTTAGATCATAGGTGTACCATTAGACGGTTGATTTTTTATTTCACATGGAACACATCTCAGAAAAGTAACCTTAACATCACGTGCATGCTTTAAATTGATTTTAAGGTCACTTTTATGGGTGTGTGCTACATGAAATAAAAAGCCGACCGTCTAATGGTACACCCATCGTCTGATGGTACACACACTAAAGATGGATCTCATGAAATGTTGGGACGATAAACAACCTCCATCGTCTAATTCAATGCAGTCTATATGTTTCAACGTGGGTGAACTCAACAATTTTGTGGGTGGATTTAAAGGTACTCGTTTTAGAATGGTGGTGGTAAGCTATAATGTCATGACTTGTAAATAAAGGTGAATGAAGGGCCTTTTAGAATGATGGTAAACTATAATGGCATGACTTATAAATATAAATGAATGAAGGGCCTTTTAGAATGGTGGTATTTTTAGAATATTGGTTTCATTAAGGGTAAAATAGTCCTTTCAGTCCATAAACTCACAGCTAGTTAACGACAGGGGGGTATATGAAACAAAACCACAAAAGTAAGGGCTGCAGAATAAATACTCATAACTTAGGGGGTTATATGTAAAAAACCCTTAAAACTAAACACAACGGCTGGTATTAGAATGACAAGACCAAATAGTTAAAATCTCTTAAAAAATTGGATTTTTGGGCCCACTACCTTTCAACCTATGATTGATCACTTTGACAGTGTGGATTACCCTCGTCTCTTATCAATGATATACGATCATTGAAACACCATTTTGGTGCTTAAACTACGATTAGGAGAGTCGTGCCCTAATTTTAAAGTAGAAAAGAAAGTAACTAAAATCTTCTAAAGCCCCAACCTAATGCCATCTTCTAAGACGTCTCCATCCTTTTGCATAGACTTCTTCTTACAGCCAAATTTCATAGAAAAAACGAGGTGGAGAAGATTTACATAATTATATTGAGAGCCCAATTATCTAAATGTTTCAAAGAATTCTGATTGTAGGTGATTTTGAAATTTGTCTAAATGTACGACCAATATACTTTCATGCATTAAATTGGAACCATCAACGATTGATTTAAGCAACTTACACTACAAAAAATAAGACTATTAGCGGCAGTTTTTTTAACAAAAAACTGCTGCTATTAGTCTTGTCGCTACCAAAAATTGCCTTAACAGCAAGTGCCGCTGAAACACCTTATTTTTGTGGTGTTATTTGGTAGCTTACATTAAAAAATGTTAACCTATTTTTATTTTCACCCTCAATTTTTTTTTTTTTGCATTGGGATCTCCTGATCCGATCCGCTAATACCGATCCAGATCGGTTTTGAGCTAACTGATCAAGTGACCGATTCCGATATTTGAAACCATGCTCACCTCTATTTAAAGACGTTCCTCTCTTCATAGTGAAATAGAGAAACATCATTGCAAAGATGTAGATTTTTGAGTCTCTCGAGCCATATAAAAGCAAATTCCCTTTCCATTTTGGTGCAAAAAGGTGAAAAAAATTCGTACTTATTTTGATGAGTACTTATTTTGATGAGTCTGAATCGGCTCCATATATATATATATATATATATATATATATATATATATATATATATATATATAATCTCTAAGGTCCATGTGGAGGTACACATGACACCCAAAATACTCTTTGGTTACCACGTGTAGCACGGGTGGATGGTTTAGATCAATTTAAAAAAAAAAGGAAATTTCGAAAAAAACTTTTTAAAAGCATAAGTCAATGCATGACTAGTTTTAATGGTCTATGTTTTATGGCTCAAAAAACACATGGTGGAGATGAGTTTTCAAAATTGTTTTTTTAAAAAAATGATCTAAGCAATGCGTCCGAGGTCCATATGGCATTGAAATAATGCTTTGGATGTCACGTGAACCTCCTCTTGGAACTTGGAGGATGGTGATCGCCTTCCAATGGAGGACGAACACCTTTTCCTATATATATATATAGGCCCGGGGATGTGCGCTCGCGCGTAGAGATATTGATAGCAGCTCAACACGTAGCGCCTCTGTCGCTGATACGACAATCCCTCCTTTTCTTAATTTTACTGCGCTTTAATCATGGTTACCACTGACATTGACAGAATCAGAAAGGCAAAATGTGACTAGGCGCTGGGAGTCCGTGCCTGATATCGTAATTTTGTCATAATTATATTCGAAAATACATAAGAGAAGACCACTTGATTCGAAGCACTTATGTTTGTATGAAGGAGGCGATTGCGCTTCCTATATGACGCGCTATCGCGATGTCTGATGTAATATCATTAATTAAAATCGGCGCATGATATCGTAGTTTTCAATGGTGGTCATTACATTTTGAAATTATTCTTCGGTAAGAAGCGCAAACGCTTTCGAATCCTTCGGAAGCGTTTGCGCTTCGGAACGAAGTGTTTGCGCTCCCTTTCTGAAATGGAAGACAACTTTCTTTTGACACGTAGCGCGACCGACTTTACTTTATTTATTACCATCGTAAGAATATTAAATGAGAAGTGGGGCATGACTCCGTGGTTCTCAATGGTAATCATTACCATTTGAATTGACTATTTGAGAGACCCTTTCGGGCACCCCTTAGGGGAGTCTATTAATTGACGAAATATTTAGTATTTATTGCTCGAATATTTAATATTAATGACCTTCTGTCAGAGGAAGCTTCGCTCCCCCTGAGAAGCGCTAGCACTCCTGTAAGAAGCGTTGGCGCTATCTTCTGGTAGCACTTCCGTGACGAGAAGGAAGCGTTAGCGCTCCATACATTATACGAAGCATCCCAAGTTATGACACGTAGCACCATTTTGTGCGAAGCAATGCTCGAACGTATTTAATTTATTAACAAAGTCAGAAAATTAAATGAGGAGCGGGGAGAAGCAGACGGGATTACGATGCTTGACATCAAGGATCAAAATTTCGACGGAAATGATTGAAATTTTGGTCATAGAACATATGGAATTGAAGTTTTCGGCCAAATTTTCGGCTGAAATTTCGGTCCAAAATTTCTGTTTCGGTTCCCTCCGAAACTGAAATGAAACCCAAAATTTTGATCCTTGCTTGACATCGTGTTGTGCAATGACAATCATTCTCAATGGAGAAGTATATTTAAGGCGAAAATTTTGTGAATTACATATTCACAAATTACTTTTCGCCTTTGCCCTTCCAATTTTCATCTTCTCAGAGTGTAGCAAGAGACATCAAAGCTGCGAAGACCTATTTCTGCATCTAGTAATAAGGTGAGTGTCATTTTATTTCCATCTCATTTTAAAAATGGTAAATTGAAGTGTTTTCTTTTCATAGATAAAGCGTTTGCGCCTCATATATGGGCGAGGGCGCCTCACCGCTCTAGCTTTTATAACATAGTAGGCCTTTCAACATTTGTGGTGCTTGCGCCTGTACATGAAAGCGATGCCTCTCCTATTGTTAGTACCTTTTTCTCTAAACTCCTTTTTCTGTCACATATTTTGAAGATGGTTCTCAAGACCCCAACTGCTAAGTGCACCATCGAAAAGTGGCGGGACATTTATGACGCGACATCAGAGGGGAGGAAAAAATTGCTTAATAATTCGGCCTTCCGTATATTCTTTGTGCCTCCAAAGGGCGTGATACGCATCAACAGTCTCCTGGACGTAAGTTCTGAGACCATGGCAGCATCTGGAAATTTAGGACTGCCAAAGTCTGGCATTATCAGATTTTGAGCCCTTAATTTTTCCTTGATAACTGGTCTTCTAATGATCGATCCCGCCGATTACCCTCCGAAGGTGGAGATTTCTGAAGAACGGATCATTAGATATAGATTTTTTAAGGGCCTGAAAGATGTAATTAGGGCAGACATCGAAAATGTGAATGACAGACTCGAGCAGGATGCTTACGGCGACTTTGTAAGACTCTGTCTGTTCTTCGTCCTCACCACCGTCCTCTTTGCAAACACAAAATATACCCTCGACAACTCTTACCTTGCCCTCGTTGATAATCTCTCCAATTTCAACGTATATCTATGGGGACGTCACGCATATAATCAACTTTTAATGTCGGTGGACAAAGTGAAGAGGTTGAGGGATATAGCTGAGAAAGTAAAAGCAAAGCGTGGTTATAATATTTATGGCTGTACTATTGCCCTGCTGGTAATGTCGTCTGTCAGAATGTCTTATTTTATTTCCTTATAAGTACTAATGATTACGAAAGTCATCAAATATTTATTTTATTTTTCTTAGATATGAGCGTACGAGATTAACGGCAGGTGCGCTCCACACAAGGTTGCTGGCACTGTCAGCTTTCCAAGGTTGCTGAAATGGAAAGTAAATGACAAAAAGAGGCATTCATATATTGCAGAATTCGAGCGCAAGGTTAATTCGATGTGAGGCGATATCACATCAAAATATAGGCGATATGACTATAATATAGAAGTGCAACCGCTTCCAAATGAAGTGATGATGCCTCTGAAAAATAAGATTTGCTTCTAAATGAGGTAATAACGCCTCTAACACGAGCGCAATTACTACTAAATGAAGCGATGACGCCTCTATATCGGGTGCATTTGCTATGAAATGAAGTGATGATGCCTCTCTATAGAGCGTAATCGTTACGAAATGAAGCAATGATGCCTCTATATCGAGCGCAATCGCTTCTTAAGGAAGCGTTCGCGCATTCCCAAATTCCTAATCAGTCGAAATTAATGTAGAATATCTATCTTCTTGTAGGCCGCTCGCGTCCGACCACTGGAGGCCACACCTGATGAAAGTGCCCTCCCTGTGGTAGAAGTCGTATTGAGAGCAGGATAAAGACCTATAAAATCGGGTGAAGGACAACTAGTCCTTCCCATTACTGTGCAGAGGAAGAAAATGGACGTTGATGTTATTAGCTTACCGGACGAGGAAGAGGCAAAGGAGGAAGAAGAAGAAGAAGAAGAGGAGGAGGAAGAAGAACCCAAATCTCGTAAGTCCGTGAAACTATAGATTGATGAAAAATGGAAGCAGTTGTCGAGTCAAGAATTGCAGACTGTGAGAGGTCAATGAGAGAGTGGAGTGAAGCCTTCGATGACATCCGTGTAAAGGTTCTTCAACTTGAAGAAGAGAACCAACAACTGAAGGTAAAGGCTCTTCAGTTAGAAAAGGAGAACCATAAATTGAAGGGTTATATTAAGGATCGGTACACCCTCCTCAAGAATCAACAACCGTCTCTATCCGAGCTTGCGAAAATCCAACGACGAAGTAATTACGCTTCTCTATGTTGCATTGATGCTTCGAATATGAAGTGCAAATGTTTCTGTATGTTAACTATTTTTTAAACATGACCTGATATTCTTAATATATTACAGGCCCGCAGTGTGTCAGAAAGTCTGTTGGGCCAGACTGGGATAATCAGACATATGTCCCCTAACGCCATAGGTCTACCTCCTCCAGAACCCCAGCCCGAACCCTACTCACAGCCCTATCCCAAGCCCAAGCCCAAACCAAAGCCCAAGCCCAAGCCCAAGCCCAAGTCTAAGCTCTAATCCAAACCCCAGCCCAAGCACTAGCCCAAGCCCTAGCCCAAGGCAAAGTCCAAGTCCAAGCCTCAGCCCAAACCCTAGCCCAAGCACCAGCCCAAGGCAAAGTCCAAGTCGAAGTCCCAACCCAAACCCCAACTCAAGACCCAGCCCAAGCCCTAGCCTAAGCCTCAGCACAAGTCAAAGCCCCAACCCCAACCACATTCAGACTCACTCTCATATCCCATACTCCCTCCCAAACCGAACCCCTTACCCAATCGAAAGTCCTGCCTCCACCACTACCATGGTCCACCCAACCTCCTACAAAGGAGAAACCCCAACGACAGCCACAATCTCTGCCTCCACCACCATCGTTGCCTACTACATCTCATGACGAATAGCCTGAGAAGCCCCTTACGCAACCATGCACCGAGTATGAGTCTTTTGTGAGAGAAGAAGAAGAAGAAGTGGAGGACCAAATCTCATTATCTTTCAGGAAAAGTGAGAGGACCCAGGCTAAAGGCCTCACGATTCCTCTATCGTAAACTCACTCCAAAAGAAAGGGAGAGCTGGTCTCCCAAACCCTTAAATAGAAAGCCAGAGTGAAAGTGATGGTTTTACCGACCGCTGATGCACCACCTCAGACCTATATGAATGCTATTTGAGAAATGCCCAACAGATGGAACTAGTAAGTATATACCATCCATACAACTTTTAACATGTCTTTCGAAGCGTCAATGCATCATTGTCGAAGCATCGTTGCCTATATATAAGAGCTTCAGTGCTTTGTAAAATGAGTGCTAATACGTCTACTTCGAAGCGCTAGAAACTGATCCACTTATGTTTCAATTTGAACCTAGGACTGTCATCTCGACCATTGGGTCCCAATGTATTACTGTCTAGTTGATGCGCTGCCCGCGATCCAAAGAGGAAATAGAAGACCTAGTAAGTATTAGTCCCTATTCAAGCCTGTCGCTTCCCTGATTCTATATTGATATTTACACTTTCGTATGCAGATAATGACTTCGTACTTTAGGGTCATGGACATTGAGAAGAAGAGGAAGACTTTTCGGATGGCTGCCGTTGGACTCACCTGTATGAGCACAAATTTTAAATATTTTAAGGAATACCTGAGAATGAGTGGTCCACATGCCGATTCTTTTTTGGCGCAACAAGGCACGCCGTCGTTGCAGAATTTCTTCATAAATAAAAATTGCGCCTTGAATGCGATTGAATATGATTTTTTTTTATTTCGATTCACTTATCGAAGCGACGACATTGGGCACTTGGTGTGGTGACCCCCTCAGCTCATAAAATTGATGTCCTTGACTCCCTCCCGGATCTTCCTGCGGAAACCAAATTTACCGAGGTGATAAGGACACCTGTAAGCTACGCTAATTCTTAAAAGTAACGCCAAAATCACTTATCGCTCTTAGTGAAAGCATTGATGTGTTTAATATGGGGCGTAATCGCTTTGATAATTGAGTGTCACCGCTTTGAAAATAGGACGTCAACGCTTTTAAAATGGGGCATCAGCGCTTCCAAAATAGGTCGTCAGTGCTTTCACAATGAGGCATCAGCGCTTTATTGTATGTCAACAAATGTGTAACTGATATTTTGATTTTTTTATTGATAGATGCATTACCTCCCAGTAGGGATGCAGGTTTAGTGTACCGAACCAAACATAAACCAAAATTTTTGACTTTCGGTTTGATACACTACAAACTGAAACCGAACCGATTCATAGTTTGGTTCGGTTCGGTGTACCAATTTGCAAGAAAGCCAAAACCGAAACTCATTTTTTTGGTATTCGGTTCGGTTCGGGTTCAGCCCAATGATCCTTGATTGGGTGTCTCAGTTCGGTTTGAGTTCTTACCTGTAGGTCTCGGATCTGTTGCGCATTTTCCGGTGAGTAGATCTAAACTCAACACATCACTTGAACAAGGGCATTTGGGTCGGATATTTTTAGAGAGAGTGAGAGTTTCAAGACATGGGAAGCGGTCGCCATTGGAGAGGGGAGACTTGCAGAGTTGTAGCTGTGCTATCAAATAAAAAAAAGGAAAAAAAGTTGTGGTGTACCGTGTACGTGTACTGGTGTGTGACGTGAGTCATGTGCCTGAAATGCTTAGACTCTTGTTATGCCTTACAAAATTTATAAATGTGTCATGTCTCATGTGTACGCGTACTGATAAGTTGCTATGGCTTAAAATTTAAAAAAGCCTAAAGAAACTGAGCCACTGAGGAGAGAGAGTGAGGAAAAAAAAGCAAAAATAAAGTTTGAAGAGACTGCTGTCACAGTGTGATGTATCACTATGTGTTGGGCAGGCTGTATCTTAAATGTTTGAACTTTGAAGAGACTGAGGAGAGAGAGTGAGATGGAAAAAAACAAAGCAAAAAAAGTAGGTGAGTGAGGAAAAAAAAACAAAGCAAAAAAGGCAGTGGGAACCAGAGGTTCGATTCGTTTCGGTTCAGGGTCAGTTTATGCAGCTAGTTAGGGTCGGTTTGGGCCTGTTCGGGTCCAGTTCGGACCGATTTCGGCACGTCAAAGGGTCGGTTTACTCAGCCTACCCATTTGGTTTTTGGTTTCCAACTATCCAAATAAAAAATCAAACTGATTTCACTTCGGTTTGGTTCGATTCGGTTTGGGTTGGTTATCGGTGTGGTTCGGTCCTGTTCGGGAGGGCGATGTTCAATTTTGGCTTTCGGTTTAGGGTTTGCATCCCTACCTCTCAGCCCTGTTTCAGATGCACGACGCCCCGACTTCCGTTTTTAACAAATGGCCTTGGGACAATAAGGCTGTCGACGCACTGAACCAAAAAAATGATACTGACTGCGGGATTTTCGTGATGAAATACGTAGATTATTTATGCAGGGAACTCCAGCCAGATTTCAAGCAGGATGACATCGAAACTTTCAGGGTGGATATTAGGCATGCCATAGGTACGCACAAGGAAAAGAATTGGGATGCTAGTGACGATATGAAATTTCTTTATAAATTTTTTATTTTATATAAATATACATTCACATTTGTTGACTTACATAGCATTGTACTGAAGATTATATGTACATAGGGGTACTTACGTTGGATAGATATACAATATATACTGATTATATTACACGAGAATTTTTTAATATACGGGATTTATTTACAAGATATATTATTAATCTCCCAAAAATTACGCTTCAATTGAGGCGTAAGTGCGTTGGCAATGGGGCGTCAGTGCTCTGACAAATGGGGCGTCAGAGCCTCCATTTTCTAAATGTATTTGTAACTTACATTTTACTTCTTTTTTAACAGATGCATTATCCACTTGGTGAAATTAAATGAAAGAGTTTGAAAAGGTGCTACTTTCGTAATGTTCGAAAAGTCTGTGCGAAAAGAAGCATTTTTACTGGGCAAAAATAAGCATTTTTACTAGAATACGAACAACCACTGTAATAAATAATATTGAAAAGAATTCGCTAAAAGACAACACTGCCCATAATTTTAAAGTCCTCGAAATTCTTAATAAATGAAAAGTCACTTATGTAAAGAAGCATCCCCGCCCTTAATTGAAGCTACGATGCTTCGAATTCGAAGGGAAGATGCTTTAAATTCGAAGCGATGACGCTTCGACCATCGTCTGTTTGGGTAACCTCAAACAACGACCACTTCTTATCGGTATTTGAGAGAGCTTTGGGGAATACGCTACCTGCCACTGACCATTGAAATTTATTTCGAAGTGACATTTCAAACTCTAGCATTTTTCCCTATGAAGCCACGACCCGTCACAAACCCTTCCCATTCCAAACCCATCGTCTATCTCCGTCTCCAACCCTAACCCTAACCCCATGACGGAAGTATCAGACCACATAACAAGCTAAGTAGAAGGCTTGCTTAAATCCTTAAAATGCAAAGGGTCGACCTTCTGGCTCCAATAAAAAGATTAGAAAAGTTAAAGCGCAGACAATCATTTTATTTGATGGATCGTCTACCGAGACCCCCCCCCCTCGACCCTTTTTTTTAACTTCTCACCTTCCCCCACTTTTTAACAATTTTATTATCGAATTCCTTTCTTAGTGCAAGTTCCTCTACGAGGACGGTGGGTTGAAACTTTTCACGCCACCCGTTTCCCTTGGCTGTAAATTTTTAACCAGGTTCCCAGCTAGAGGGAGCCATCTCTCTCGATGGAGCCAAAAATTTGAGCACCCTGAGACCGATCCCCATTGCTCCTCCTACCTTGGCCTCAGCCATCTCTCTCGATGGGTCTCTTTTCTTCCCTTTCTTCGGCCTCAGCCTCCTAGTCTCCACTGTCTTGGCGCATCTTTCATTGTATTTTGTCCACTGTGTAATCTTTGCTCTGACGGATCTTTGCGATCACCTCATCAGTGGTTTTATCAAGGAGCCATCTCTCTATGAGGCAAAAGTGATCCAGAAGGTTTAGAAGTCAAGATAATCATTCTTTCCAAAATCTTTGTTGTCTGCATCAAAAATTTCAAAAGCTCGAGCTCGTCTTCAGAGCCTCTAAAGTCTCGGGGTCTTCACTTTTTTTTGGTGGTCCAATGGATATATCTTTAATGTAATCAGTTTATTAGTTAATCTCTGTAAATATTTCTTTCAATATTAATAGAAATTTTCTTTTTTTGTATATTAGTTTGTTTTTTGTATTATTTTCTTATATCCGGTGCACTCGTCACTATGATATATTTTTGGGTATCCCTTTTTATTTTATATTATGAGTATTACAAACGTAGCTCTATAGTTAATGAAGTGACAACGCCTTGAATATTAGGGCCAACTCTTTGACCAAGCGGCATGAACGTTAGGGCTAGCTGAGGCGTTGTCACTTCTAACGATGCTTGGATTTGGTTTAGGCGCGGAAAGTAAAAGAAAGGATATAGTCAAAAGATTAAACTGATGGAAGGCTAAAAGGCGTTTTCATATTTTTTGAGAAAAAATACATTTTTATTGTGATACGAGCAATAATTAATGTTAGATAAGACCGTCGAAAATACAACACAATACGCTTCAAATTTCGAAGCAATGACGCGTTGAATTTGAAGTGATGATGCTTCGAACTTCAAGCGATGACGCTTCAAATTCAAAGTGAAGACGCTTCCTATAAGAAGCGATGACGCTTATAATTAGAGCTAGCGCTCTAACTTAGAGGCATTATTATTAGCGGAAGGTTAAAAGACGTTTTCATATTTTCTGAGAAAAGATATTTTTATTGTGATACAAGTAATAATTAATGTTAGATAAGACTGCGCGAAAATACAACACAATCCACTTCAAATTTCAAAGCGATGACGCGTCGAATTTGCAGAGATGACGCTTCGACCTTCAAGCATTGACGCTTCAAATTAGAAGCGAAATGTTTTCAATCACGGCAGGAATGTTTTCTGAAAGGCTTTTTTATATTTTCCACCAATCAAAGGTTCGATCAAGAAGAAGAAACACTTCGCTAATCTCCGACGGAATGTTGGGTTCTTTCGCCATGGTGAAGGGGGTTTGGTTTGGGACGGAAGGCAAAAAAGGGATATGGAGTGAAGGTTAAACTGGCGAAAGGCTAAAAGGCATTTTTACTGGGATATAAAAAGCCGTTGTAATAAATAATGTTAGAAAAAATTATGCGAAAAGATAATACACTCCATAATTTCATACTCCTCGAGATTCGTAATAAACGAAACGCCGTCAAAATTTAAGCATTGACGGTTTAATTTAGAAGGGATGACGGTTCGACTTAGGAGCGTTAACGCTTCAATTTAGAAGCGTTGACGCTTTAAGATACTCTTATTTAAGCGTTGACGCTTGTAACTTGAAGCACAATCGCTCTTTGTGGCCACGTCAGTGCTTCGTTATGAGTCTGCTTTTATTGGATAGTTGAGACAGAAGTGTAAACGACACTTTATATTGAAATATGAACATCACAGGGAGATGATGTTTTGAACTGAAGTTTGCGGGAAAAGACTGCACACCCCTCGAAAATCGTTACGCCATTGACACACTGCTTAGAGGCGATGACAAGCCGCTTAGAATACGAACAACTGTATGCAATAAATATGAAGCGACAGTGCACCACAACAGTCTAAATGGCACTTTGTATTGGAATGCGAACAACACAGGGAGATGACATGTCGAACCGAAGTCCACAGGAAAAGACAACACACCCCTCAAAAATCGTAACGCTTCTGACATTCAAATTAGAAGTGATGACACGCCGCTTGGAATACGAATAGCTGTATGCAATAAATATGAAGCGGCAGTGCACCACAACAGTCTATTTAACAAGGTTGCATGAAAAAATTGCTATTGAAAGGACCTCAAAGCGTCCACTTTTTTTCTTCTTCTGTAACTCCTTAGATTAGCATTTCATCTTCCTCAGCCAAAGAGAAATGTGTCTCACCAGTTTGTGGAGGAGCCACCGTTATATCAGTTCATACAATTATTCAGTTCTCGACATCCCCGATGACAACGAGTTGGCTGTCGTTCCCAACGATCCCCCACTTCTTCCTCTTCCACCACAGCCACAATCGCCACCACCATCTCCAACCCAACTTCCTCATCCACACCAGCAGCATAACAAACTTCCCACATCTGCCTACACTTCTACGTCATCCACCAGGGAGCCACCCCCGCCACCACCTCCATTCATCCAAGCCCAACCAACCACCCCCCCCCCCCCCCATTCATTCACTTTCCTTCTTACCCATTGCCCCTGACTTGCTCCTCCTCCCTTCTTTCTCTTTCCTGCTTACCCTTACACACTAGTTGCTCCTTCCCTTCTTTTTCTTTCCTGCTTACCCTTCCTCAATTCATTCACTTCTTCTTCCGCCTCAGAGTCATCCTCATATCTAGGGGTGTATTCGGTTCAGTTTGGTCGGTTATAGACAAAAATCGCAAACCAAATCGGTCCTAATTGTTTCTAGATGTTCAAACCAAACCAAACCGTCCAACTCTTAAACCAAACCAAGCCGATTAGATTTGATTTGGTTTGGTTTAGTTGGTTTCAATTTTCCTATAAGTTCTACTTAAACATAAAAAATTTCTCAACTTCTCAACCGATTTTCCTATAAGTTCTTTTACCGCTTTAGGATTTAGGAATAAGCTAAAGACAAGGGTAGGGGTTTTATATAAAAAAATATGCATTTTACTTAAATGCCCTTTAAAATTAATCAAAACTCCCTCCTATATATATAAAATTACTTACAAACTACATTCGGTTCGGTTTGGTCGATTTCGATTTAGGAAGGCTTGAAACCGAAACCAAGCCAAACTTTTTTATTTTCCTTTTTTTCAAACCAAACCCAAACCGGTACCCATTCAAATCGGACCAAACCTGACGGTTCGGTTTGGTTCGATTCGATTAGTTTGGTCGGTTCGGTCTAAAAAATACACAACCCTATTCATATCCACTGTCTCGGCGTATATTTTGTAGTATTGGTCGATAGTGTAATCCTTGTTTCTACAAATCCTTGCGATGACCTCATCAAGGGCTGGATCAGGGTCCGTTAGATCGTCAAATGCATCACCTCCTTTCATTATCTCTCCTTCTTACCCTTGCCCCTCACTTACTCCTCCTCCCCATGCTCCTCCCTTCTTTCTTGCTTACCCTTGCACACCAGTTGCTCCTTCACTTCTTTATCTTTCCTGCTTACCCTTTCTCAATTCATTCACTTCTTCTGCCTCGGACTCATCCTCCTCATATCCACTGTCTCGTCATATATTTTGTGGTATTTGGTCGATAGTGTAATCTTTTCTCCTATGGATCCTTATAATGACGTCATTAAGGTCTAAATTAGGGTCTGCTATGCATCACCTCATTTCATTATCTTTCCTTCTTACCCTTGCTCCTCCCTTTCTCCGATGATGCTCCTCCTCCCTTCATTCCCTTCTTCTTCATGCCACCTCGGCCTTAGCCTCCTCCTCTCCATTGTCTTGGCTCACTTTGGATTTAGATGAGCCATGGTTTCTCTTTCAAATGCCTACATGGAATAAGAGGAAGGTAGATGTACTAGTACTAAAGCCTACTTTCAAAATTTTTATAGGAAAAGTACTGAATCTTCGAGAAGACCTTGCTCGTACGAATGGCTGTGGTGATCTCATCAAGGGCTGAATCGGGTTTGCTAGATCGTCCAATGCATCAAAACCATCATGAATTTTATCAGACCCATTTACGATAAATAGAGACAGTGTAAAGAAAGACGATGTAAAGAAATAATTTTGAGTTATGAATGAAACCTTCGAATGCATGATTTGTAAATTTTTTTTATTTCATCTTATTTAATCAGTGAGGTCACAGGTAGTCCAACGGAAGCTCTAGCGTTATTAATAAGAAGTGATTGCGCCTTAAATAATAGGGCTAGTGCTTAGACCTAGCGCCTTGAGACCCTTGAATATTAGTGGTAGCTTAGGCAGAGATTATATTGACATGAACGATGAAATCAGTGCGATGCTTATATAAATTTCGTAAAATTATCCTGAGAAGCTAGAATTATATCTATTCATGAAATTAAACGAAAGTGTTTGTATTCATATAAAATGAAACTAATTACAGAACTTCACTGTATAAGAGAAGAAAATGCGACGATAAAGGGGTTTTGGAGATGAAAGTAAAAAAAAAAAAGGTTATGAAATATTCTTTTTTGTTGGAATACGATCGATCGGTCGCTGTTGCACTAATAATGCAAGTGTCGACGCTTCAGTTAATGAGCGATGACGCTTCAAACACGAAGCGACGACGCTTCCTAATAATGCACCATCGCTTTTATCAGTAAGCACTGACGCTTCTAACAAAAAACATTGAATATTAGGACTAGCTTAGGTGATGCCCCTTCCCATGACGGTTCGAGTTTTAAGCTATGACGCTCCTATATATGAGCGAGTTCGTTTGATCTTGTGGCGATGATGCTTCATTTTTGAAGCGATGACGCTTCTTTTTTATAGCAACGGCGCCTTGATGTGGGATCAACAACGCTTTAACTTAGAAGCGACGATGTGTTTTATTAAAGCGAGTTGCTTATTAAGTCTTGCTGACGCACTACACTTAATGTTACAATAATACCATGATTATTTGATGTCACATGGTTATTTGATGTTATTCTTAATTTCACTTCCCATTGGAAGTGAAGTTTCAAACCATAACCTTTTTTCCTATAAGGTGCTACGTGTCATATCGCACAAAAAAGGTGCTACCTATCAATACCCCGACGGTGGTAATAAAATGAAGTAAGGTCGGGTGTCACTTCGCATAGAAAGGCGGTACGTGTCATATCGTACAAATCTAAAAAGTGATGATGCTTCAGATTAAAAGACGAAGAGCCACAACAATAAATAATGTTGGAAAATACTACCTGAAAATATGATACACTCCACGATTTGAAATCCTCAAAATTCAGAAAAAATGAAACACCACTTACTGTTAAGAAGCGTCATCACAGGTAATTGAAGTGATGACGCTTCCATTTAGAAGCAATGACACTTCTATTTAAGAGCGATGACGGTTCTTATTAGAAGCCATGACGCGTCGATTTATAGGCGATGTTGCTTATAACGATAAGCGCCATTGGTAACATAAAAAAGCAGTGCGCTTCTTATCATATTTCGAGAGATGTTCGTGGAATACACACGGTCGATGCAATAAATAAGAAGCACAAAGATTTACAAAATCCCTCTTTAGCGGTAGTGCACCTACAACAATCTATTTAATAAAGTTATATGACAAATCGCTATTTAAAGGGCATCATAACGCCTAATTTATTTCATCTTTTTTATCTGCTTGGATTATCATTTCATCTTCCTCAGTCCAGACTGAAATGCGTCATAACATTTTGAGGAGGAGCCACCATATTGCGCATCAACATTTTATCAGTTCATACGATGGTTCGGTTATCGACATCCCCGACGACAACGAACTGGTTGTCGTCCCCAACAACGAGCATGTGGTTCCCCCTCCCCATGAAGAATTTATCATCATTTCGGACAATGATGATCTTCAAGTTATGCTGCCGATCGTTGGAGACCTCAAGCCCCTTCTTCTCCTTGCTTCGGAGCCGGTGCTTCTTCCCCCGGCTTCGCAGCCTGTTCATTTTCTTCCGCCTCCACTCCTTCCTCTTCCACCCCAGCCACAACAACCCCACCATCTCCAACTCAACTTCCTCATCCACCACCGCTAGCATAAAAAACTCCTCACATCTGCCTACACCTCCACCTCCATTGCTACCTCCTCCACTTCCGCCTCGTCGACCCGTGGCCCATCCCCACCATCACCTCCAACATTTCCATAAAATGTGGCATCCTCCCCTGACCAACCACCTTCATCAGAACCTTGTTCAATTTCATCAGACTCATTTATATTAGACTCATTTACGATAAAAAAAGATAGTGTATAGGAAGACGGTGTATAGGAAGATAATGCATAGAAAGTATTTTGACGTAAGATAAATATATAAAAAATAAAGCGCCGACGCGAAAAATATAATGTGATGCCCCAACGCTTCGGGAATGAAGCGGCCATGTTTTGATTGAGAGGCGCCTGCACCTCCTACTACTCGATGCATTTGCATTTTTCATAATATTGATTCACTGTGAATCAGTGATAACGCACTTTCCATCCTCCCCTATTCTATTTGGCTCAGTTCAGTGTTAGCAGGCATCACACTCATGTTCAATTTCATCAGACCTATTTACATGGATTCTCGTCTGGAAGATAAATTCAAATATCGGGTCCATTTTCTAATGTCTAATCATTAAAAGAATTAACACTTTTGGTTATGAGATATCTAATTATCAGTATGATATCATCAAATTGTTTAGGATTTGATCATCCTAGGTTATTTTGTAATGATTTCATCATTAGATCATGTAATGATCTTATAATACAATTATTTATTTGTAAAGTTATTGAATCCACCGTTGACTTTCTTCAAAACCATGAGATTTGATCAATACATGGTAAATTCACAGTTGTATCTCATTATGATATTGTATTATGATCGATTGACCAAAAGTCAACAAGTCTTGCATTGGATTTGACCAGAATTATAAGATTTGATCAATATGTGATAAACCCACCGCTGAATCTCATTACAATCTCGTATTTTGAACATTTGACGAAAAGCCAACACGTCCATTGTTGGGTCTAACCAAAATTATAAGATTTGGTCAATATGTGACAAATCTACTGTTGGATCTCGTATTATGATCGTTTGCCCAAAAGTCAATAAATTCACCGTTAGATTTGATCAAAATCAAAAGATTTGGTCAATATGTTACAAATCTACCATTGGATCTCGTTAAGATCTCGTATTATGATCGTTTGACCAATAATCAACAAGTCCTCCATTGGATTTGACCAAAATCACAAGATTTGATTAGTATGTGACAAATCCATTGTTGGATCACATTACGATCTAGTATTATGATCGTTTGACCAAATGTCAACAAATGCATCGTTGGATTTGACCAAAATCATAAGATTTGGTCAATATCTGACAAATCTACCGTTGGATCTTGTTACAATCTTGTATTATGATTGTTTGACTAAAAGTCAACACATTCACCAGTGGATTTGACCAATACTTTGAAAAAAATTTCGATCTCGAGGTTAAGATCCAAACCCTAAATTTAAGGAAATGATGATCCGAATCGCTGAGGAAACTCTAGTTTTGAGTATGATCTAAATCCGATAATCTGGTGGTTGTGAGTTAAGTACAAAGATTGTTGTATATTAGTGTTGATTGCGATCGTAATAAGCGATGAGTAACCGAAGTCAATTGTGGCAACGATGACGTATTCACGGCTAAAGCTTTCTCTGAATCTATAATGGCAACCCAATTTATGCAAGGGTCAACTTAATGTTGATAAGTGTAACCCGTACGTATAAGGGCCTAGGCATGGGTCTGTGGGCCCATATATTCCTAAGTGTATCCAATATACGTAAGAGTCGAGGGCATGGGCCTATAATAGGCCCACATAATCCCGGATTTATATCCCTAGCATAATGGGTCATGAGCATGGGCCTATAAGTCGACATAGTCCCGAATAAGACCTAAGAATACTTAGCCATGGGCCCTAAGCAGATCCATACAAATCTAAGTGTCTACCTTAGAAAAAAGAGAAGAGGAGGCGAAAGTCTTCGCACAGTCGAAGTCTTTTGGAGTCAAAGTGGCAAAGATTTGGTGTAGAGAAATTCCTATTCGGAAATCTGAGGGAGAGGGTGTTATTTATAGAATTACCGTGGTGGTTATTGGAAGTTACAATCCAATGGTCTTCGTAGCTTCCTCTTGAATCTACATTAAAGATGAGAGGGAAAAGGAAGGGGTCCATGTGGGTGGGGTCCCGTGTGGGCCTATAGAAGAGAGAAAAGAAAGAGCTATAAAGGGACCCTACGTGGATCCCTAGGAGAGAGAAGAGAGAGGAGAGAGATTCCACGCAACTGGTCCCCGACATAGCCATGAGAGAGAAAGAGGAGAGACACTAAGCTTGAGGGAGAAGATTCTCAGTGCCCTTTTAAAGGGAGAAAAGTGCTAATGGTGTTGAAAAAGACCCTGATATGCTAGCTGGTTTGGATATTGTAGAAGACTGTGAAGAATGTGTTGAGAAGGGAGCAGAGCATGATAAAGAGGAGCATCCCCAATTTGACATGTGTGAAAAAAAAGACCAGAAAATTTCAAGGAATATTTTGTGTGAAAGAAGCTTAAGGAGGTTCAAGTTCAAGATGAGAATCTATCTCAAGGCGAGCCTCTCATAACATTGATCATGATCCTTCTCCAGAGACAAGTTCAGCTTCTGATCTTGATCTCCCAATTGCTTTTCGGAAGGCTCCTCGGTCTTCCAGTCGGTACCCCATTGATAACTATGAGTCTTATCATATTTTCTCTCCATCTCATAAGTCATTCATATCTTCTTTAGACTCTGTTTCTAATCCTACTTGTGTATGCCTTAATCCAACCTCAATGGCAAGAGGCCATGATGCAGGAAATGAATGCCCTAGAAATTTAAAACTAAATAAGACTAGGGACTTTGTTGGGCTGCCTACTGAAAAGAAGGTTGTTAGATATAGGTGGGTCTACACCGTGAAATACAAGCCGGATGGTGAGATAGAAAGATAGAAAGGACTTGTTACAAGGGAGTTCACATAAACTCAAGGAGTTGATTACCAGGAGACTTTCTAGTGTAGGATAAACGCTAAAACCCTAATTATGTGAATTTATGATTAATGTTATATTAAATTGAATAGCGGAAATATTCAAAACTTTTCAACCACATAAAATAGTTTAACAGATTTAATTAAAACAATTAATTCGAATCAATTCTAGTGCTCACATGCATTGAAATTTTTCGATCTAGAAAAACGGCATATATGAAAGAACTCGAGTTTCGTTCTAGTTTAGGGCACCAAGCAACAATTACTGAATCGTCTCTTAACCCCTCTAGGATTTGACGAATTAAAGGCTTGAAGAAAGTTCAATCAAAGGGGAATTCGAATTATATCAATTTAATGAGGTGTGAAGAAAGTTCCTGCAACTAATGAAATAGGGATTTTATTTTTTATTTTATCAAGGAAAAAAGGAAAATAATTACCTGGAATGGTTAAAGAAATTTAATGATATTGAAATAAATTATGAATATCAGAGGAGCCACTATGATCATACTCTGTTTATCAAGAGCGGTGTAAAGACTATTGCTCTTCTTGTGTATGTCGATGATATCATTGTCACGGGGGATGACATTGATGAAATTCTGAGGCTAAAAGAGTACTTGAGCATAGTATTTTATATCAAGGACTTGGGCCCCATAAAGTATTTCTTAGGAATTGAAGTGGCAAGGTCAACAAAGGGGATTGTTCTATTAAACAAAGTATACTCATGACGTTTTGAGTCGTGTACGCATGCAACAACTCCTATGGAACATAATCATAGGGTGGGTGGAAGAGGTGAGCCCTTATAGGATATAAGAAAATATCAACAAGTGGTGGGGAAACTTATCTACCTTACCATGACACGACCATTTATTGCTTATGCCACAAGTGTAGTGAGCCAGCACATGCATGTTCCAAAAATTGTTCTAGTGATGTCGTTTACAGGATCCAAAGATATTTAAAGGGGCACCTAGATAGAGTTATTTTCTATAGAAACAGCGGTCACTTGGATGTTGAAGTGTTCATAGACTCAGATTGGGGAAGTTCACTTAGTGATAAGAGATCTATCACAAGTTATAGCATCTCTTGGGGGGGGGGACATGAAAACCTGGAAAAGTAAAAAAGACATGTTTCAAACTCAAGTTGGAAAGGTGAGTAAAAGGTCATGTCTAGGTGCAAGAGAAGGAATGAGGATTCAGTTTATTCTTGTGGATCTTGACATGAATATTACTCTTTCAAAGTTGTTGTATGGAGACAATGAAGCTGCAAAACACAAAGCTGAGAATCCGGTCTACCATGAACACACTAACCATATCAAAGTTGATTGTCATTTTATAAGAGAGAAAGTGAAAGCCCGGGAGTTCAGCATCCCTCAAGTCAATACAAAAGATCAACTAGTAGACATTCTATCTATGGCTGTAGGAAGAAACCTTCTCAATAATATTACTAACTAGTTAGGCATGATTGACGTCCATGCTTCAATTGGAGGGGGAGTGTTGGTGTGTCCATAAGAAGATCATTATGTTGGTGTGTGTGTGCGAGTGGTTGTATTTGTGTATATTTCTTTACATGTAAGAGGGTGTCTTAGAGATAATTGGTGTGTCATTATTAGTTTGTATGTAAGCGATATAAGTATCAATAATGAAAAGGGATTTGTGTGTGCTTGTAACACAACCTTAATTTCCTCCTCAACTCTCCTCTTTCTTTTCTTCTTCCTCTCCTTCGCCAACCTAACCCTAACTTTAATTTGCTGTTACATATTTTATCTTAGATATATCCTTGCTGATCTTGGAGTTGAAGAGAAATTCCCCATGATTTTGTATGGAGACAATGAAGCTGAACATCCTATTGTTGAGAATCATGTATACCATGAGAGGACCAAGCATATAGAGGTTGAGTGTCACTTCATTCGCGAAAAGATTGTGCAAGGAAGTGCGCACTCCTCAAGTCTGATCCGAAAATCAGCTGGCAGATGTTCACTAAGGTCGTGAGTGGGAATAGACTATGATATTACTAGCAAGTTGGGCACTAAAGATATATATGCACCAACTTGAAGAGTGTAGAGTTAATATCTTTATTTCTGTGAGTGTGAGTGGTATAATTTTGGTGTGTATGGTGCAAGTGGAATCACTTACATCTTTTCCCTTTATTTGTAAAACTCCATAGTATATGTCATGGAAGATCATATATATATATATATATATATATATATATATATATATATATATATATATATATATGAATGTATTGGGAAGAGTGCTAAAAACTCGACCCTAATTTTCTCTATCTCTCTCTTTCTCCTTCACATAACTAATAAAAAATAAAAAAATAAAAAAATAAAAAATTTGTGTCAAATTATTCAAGAGATACAGAGCCCACATCACAGCCATAACATGAGACATTCAATCCTTTGAGAACGCTCTAATAGATTTTTCAGTTGAATCAAATGTACAATGAATTTCAGATTAGCAAGAAAAAAACATTTGAAAGCAAGAAAGTTGATCCATCAGATTTGAAATAAAAAATCTGTCATTCTAAAATTTCACGTCTCCTTTCAGATGATATACCTTGGCGAATTTTTATATCACAAGTAGATCAGAGGCATTCCGAATGATATCCAATAGAGATCCATCTGGAGTCTGTGCAAAGTGAAACTGATGATATCAACATATAAAGACTGATTATAAAGAACACACATAATAAAGTACAAAGATCTTAGCAATTTTATGCAAAGGTAATCACATAAAAATTCCACTGTACATCTTAAAGAATAAAAATATGTAGAATTTTACATGTCATCAAACACCAGTGCTCGTATCTATTTCCCGAACCAAATATATAGAAAATAGAATGATGTTGAAGCCATTGAGGCCAATAGCATTTCCAAACCTAAAATTTCAAGTGTTTGTTTGGGTTGCTAACAACCCAAAAATTAATTAAAAATAGGGGATATCCACCATCCAAAAGATGGTCAAAGGGGAAAAAAATCGATGCAGTAGTATGTGTGGTGTGGTACCAAAATTTTGACAAAGCTTTGATCACCAGAAAACTTTTATTATTATTTTTCTTTGATTGATGAAATGCCACATGACACATGATCCAAAAAAGGGTGTTGTTTTGGGATCATGTGCCACATGGCACATGATTTTGGCTCGCATGCATGGGTTCATCCATGCATTTGAATCAATATACCCTTTTGTCATATATATATAACGTATATGTATATCTATGTGTGTGTGCATGTGTGTTAAGTGGAGGAAAAATTATTAGCCGCTATCAACATTCATGAAGAAACTGAAAGACTTATTAATTCACAAGGCCACATGAAATAATGATATTATAAAATACAATACAAAGAAGGAAAGAAAAGTACTGAAATTACCTCTAGTCAATGATGTTGCACCCCGCTATTGCATGCAGTCTCAACAATGATGGTGAAGTAACCATAGAACACAAATTTTAGATCATATAAGTAAGAGTTCAATAAAATTGTTAAGGAAAAATAATAGAAATATACGATTTGATCGCATGCTTTTATCTTGAAATCTATTCCGTTTCGAATGAATACTATTGGCTTTGACAAAGTTTTGACCACCGAAAAACTTTTTTGAAATGCCACATGGCACATAATTCAAAAAAGGATGTTGTTTTGAGATCATGTTCCACATGGTACATGATTTGGGTTCGCATGCATGGGTTCATCTATGCATTTAAACCAATATGCCCTTTTGCCATATATATATACATATGTGTGTGTGTGTTAAGTAGAGGAAAAATTATTACCAGCTATCAACCTTCATGAAGAAACTGAAAAAGAGTTATTAATCCACATGAAATAATGATATTACAAAATACAATACAAAGGAGGAAAGAAAAGTATAGAAATTACCTCTAGGCAATGATGTTGCACCCCCGCTATTGCATGCAGTCTCAACCTCGAAGGTGAATAACCATAGAAGACAAATTTTAAAGGGAAAATTTTAAAATAACCCCTGAACTTTCACTCCGTCATCAATAGCGCACCTAAACTATTGATAATATCAAATAGGCACCCAAAGTACACTTAAGTTCATCAACTAAACCCCTACTGTCACCTTCCGTTAAAGACTAAACAAAAAACGCTGAGTTGGCATACAACTTAGCAAAATAGCATGCGTGGCACCCAAATGGCAGCCACGTTGGATAATGCCACGTAAGCTATTTTGTTGAGCTGTATGCCAACGTGGGTGCCACGTGGGTGATTTTGCTGAGCTGTACGCCAACTCAACGTGTTCCGTTCAGTCATTAATAGAAGGTGACGGTAGGGGTTTAGTTGATGAACTTAAGTGTACTTTGGGTGCTTATATGATATTATCAATAGTTTATGTGCGTTATTGATGACGGGATGAAAGTTCAGGGGTTATTTTGAAAATTTTCCAATTTTAAATTATATAAGTAACAGTTCAATGAAATTGTAAAGGAAAGATAATAGAAATATACAATTTGATTGTATGCTTTTATCTTCAAATCGATTCTGTTTCGAACGAATACTATTGGCCATGAGTTACTCATTTAATAAACATTTTATTGTAATTTAATGCTAATATGAAATATTAGCATCATTGATACAAGCAGTACAAGGAATACTAGGAAAGGGCTTTTATCTCTATTGCCTATCTTATATCAAGGATTATTTTGGGATGAGTACATATTCCCTAATATTTTTTATTGGAATCTTTGTGATTATTAACAATGAGGATACTATTTTTTATAAATTTGAGGAGGTAACACAGCTAGGTAAGTGAATATATAGAATCAAATATGAGCTGTGTCAGCAAGTGTTAAGTATTAAGATTTAAGTATAAAATGAGATATAAAAAAATCTGTTTTAGCAAGCATTTAAAAAAAAATAAATTTAATTTATATTTTAAAAAGTCTTTTAAACCCCTAAGTGATCCCTAATGGAGAAGTTTAGTCTCCTGAGAGTTTCCAGTGAAGATACTCACAAACTTCAAAAAAAAAATTCAAAACATCAAATTTAACACAAATTTTCAATGGAATCATAAAAATATAAACCATATTTTATCCAAAATTCATCTCCATTAAAACTTCAAACCTATTAATTCATATAAACAAGTTAATATAAAGCAACCATACATCCATCTTCCATAATCGATCCACATAGATCTAGTGTGTAGTGTGTGTGTTCATTACCAATTTTCACTGTAAAAATCAAAACATAGCTTCTATACTTACTCATAAATCTTTTACTTTGACTCAAAACTCATTTGGGTATACTCTCTCAATGAAAATTTAGCAAGTATGGGTTCACTCACTTTCAATATGTGGTTAAGAATATGAAACAAACTGAAATTTAACACATTTTTCAATGAAAAAAAGTAAACAAAGATGAAACAAAAATCTCATGGAATGATTTCTAATCCTGAAATTCATAAGACAATTCATTATAGATTTCACAAATTAAACTCTCCAACAGAGTAGTTTCAATCAACCTTGGATAAAAAATGTCTTTCTTTTTTATTGTAATGGGGCTGCGGGTTAAAGGTACGAAAGAAAATTGATAAGAGGATTCAAATTCTGAGAAAGTAGAGAGGTGCTTCAAAACTTTCTTCCTTTCAAAACCTCACTTCTCTTTTTCCTTCTCAACTTTTGTAAACATAAAACCTTCCTTTTTCCTCTCTTTCTTCTTTTGATCCTTTTCAACAACTTCCATTCTTTTATGGACATTTTTTTTATAGCTCATATCCCTTTTTTAAGCACAACATAGGCGCATATCCTTTTTTTTTTTTGCACAACATAGGCTCATATCCTTTTTTTTTAGCACAACATAGGCTCATATCCTATTTTTTGCACAACATAGGCTCATCCTTTTTTTTTTAGCACAACATAGCAAGGTATAACACCCAACTTTTTTTTTTTTTCTCTTTTCTCTTCACCTCCAAATATCTTGACTACTTCCCCAACTAGTTCCAACACCTTCTCTTTTACCTCTTAAATTCTCAGAGTGAGGGTAAGGCTAAAATTCATTGGCTAAGGGTCAAAAGAACTCTGGCTTAACAAAGAAGGGTTAACTTTTATTTGGCTCAAAAGTGGGTACTAAAAAAGGATATTAACAAGGTAGGTCATTTTGAAGCTCAAACTGTCCATGGATGGCCTTAGATCATATCCTTGGTTTCATGAATACTTACTTCAAAGCTTTGAATTCAAATTGCAAAACTTCTAACAAAAAACTTATTCATTTCATTCATAAAACAAAGCAAAGAAACATGTGAGATCTACAAAAATTCTGAATTTCAAAGAAAATAAGAGTGATGTATATAAATTCTCTCAAAAAGAATAGTTTAAGGCTCAAATCTCTCAAGGTTTAGTCTTTTTAAGAATTTATAGTTCATATTTCAACTATATTCTTCAATTTTCAGTTCAAATGGTAATGAATGTGTAAAAATTTTACTAGATCTATGCTTCTCAATCACTTCAAATTTCAGTACAATTAACTAAAAATTAACTCATTTAATTTCAAAACAGATTTTCTTCATTTTAACTTCAATTTATTAAGAAACAAACATGGTTCAATCTTTATTTTCAAATCATTTTTATGTCAAATTCAATATTTAAAATAATTTAAAAATATATTTTTTTATGAATGTTCTACCAAATCTCTGCAAAAACCAATACAAAACAGATTTTCGATATCTCACTTAACGCTTGATACTTAAACAGATTTATAACACTTGCTTACATAGCGTATACTTGATTTATAATTTACTTACCCAGGTGAGTTACCTACCTCAAACCTTTTAAAAATAGTGTCCCACTGTTAACAATCACAGTGAATCCAACGAAGAATGGGAAAGAGGTACTCATCCCAAAAGATCTAATGCAACAAGAAAGGCAGTGGAAATAAAACACCCCAAAACCTGCATGTTAGTACATAACAATTAAAGAAAATAGGAGAATAAGAGCAAGGATGCAAACCAAAATGAATGGAAGAGGGGTAACAAACAGAAAATATCAGTGTATTCATTCATATAAAAGTAAAAACATATACACCTCAAAATAAGAGAATAAAAAAATTACAGAAATCTATTCATAATAAAAACTATAAACACGGACTCGAAACTACAAAGTAGATGGCTACTCAGACTCACCACCCCTAGACCTAAGTTGTATTGACTACCCTCATTCAAGGTGTCTCCATCACTACTGCAATTTTTAGGGACTAATGTCATATTTCACTCATGCAAAAGGATGACCTTGTTCTACTTCTCTTGGCTAAGACCTCTCCACAAGAGATTAGAATCTTTCACATTTTAAGTTGGTGGGTGTGTGTGTTACTCTATGTAAGTGTCGGTGCGTTTAAATAGTATGTGGACACCAATAATAGTTTGTAGATGTAAATTCTATACATATCAATGATAAAAGGGTGTGAGCAACTCAACTCATAAACCTAAAGTTTCTATATCTTCTTTTTCCTCTCCCTCTTCTTCTTATCTCCCTTCCAATCCTAATCTACACTTATATATATAAGCCCCTAACTAGATGAGGTATGAGGGAAGGAAGTTTGATGGTTCTATTTGATTTTATCTCTGTCAAAATACACTACAGGTTTTTCTTTTTCTGAAAGATGACCTTGCAGAAACTGGCTTTTATCTTTATAGAGGCTTGCCCTTAAAATTTTTGTGATTTGTTGAAGCGAGATTTTGCTATCCATGGTGCAACTTTTCTTACTTCCCTTTCTGGGGCAGCTTCTCTTATATAAAATATACTACTACTGTAATTATACAAAGATTGATTCAATTGGTTTTGTAACATTTGTATTCATTCATCAGCTTATAATATTGTGGCAAAGTAGAAAAAGCTAGTTAAGCACTTAGAAGGGCATATTTTAAGGTACATGACATTGACCATGGATAATTGTTGGATTTACTAGGTTTTTGCTCAGTTTAGTATGATTGGGATACAAGCAGGCCGTTGGTCCTTCCATCGATTCCAAGGAATAAGCCACATCATCGGTTGATGCCACTCAGGACATCCCCCGTCCATGTATGTAGGGGGAGGCCGGAGATCCTTAGTCACACATCGTGGCTCTCTTTTTTGATCTAGCATTCCCCTTCACTAGTCTCCCAATGGCTGCACAAGACTCCTTGCTCCTCACTCCTCACATGTTAAAAGTTTCTTTTTGCATGTCTCCAATGCACCCTTCTTGTTGTGAAAGCAAAGTCTTCTTTTTGTGAAAGTGAAGTAAAAGTTTTTTTTTATTGTTTAAAGCTGTAATTATGGGGCTACTGTAGATCCCCACTCCAGTTGTTCACACCGAGGGATTTTAATGAAAGAAGGAATGTCAGTCTTTATATTAGCAACAACCCGTAATTTTGTATATTTGCTATATTATCTAATAAATGCTAAAATTTAATGATATATTATTGGAGTATTTTCCACATAACAAGTATTTGCGTTATCATGTGACGATCTTGTCATGTCAAATCTTCCATGGAATGAAATATTTGATTAGATATTTTAAATCATAGGAATAGAAGTCTAGAAATGTTAGTTACTTTTTATACATATATATATATATATATATATATATATATATATATATATATATATATATATACACACACACACACAAATACATAGATAGATAAAAAATAACAAAAAATAAATAAATACAAAGAACGATAACACTAAAGGAAAATATACAATATATAAAAAAAAAATTACGTGGCTCGAGATTGGCTTGAGCACGTTAGAGCTGAGCTAGAGCTCGTAAGTTTCAAGCTTGAAGCGCCTAGGACCAAGCTAGAGCTCTGGTTCTATAAGGTCGATCGAGCTAGAGTTGACCCTGGCTCAAGCTTGGCTCAGCTCGATTGCAGCCCTACCTTTAGGAGGACGTCACTGATCTTCCACATCCTCGTGCTTATAGCGTCTCAATCATTCATACAAGATTGGCTTCTGGTCTCCGATAGAGATGCTTAAACCACCTCAAGCGACATGCAGTGACTTTTTTTTCCTTTGAAGATGACCTTAAATTCACACTTAAGCACGTGTTGCTAATTTCATCCTTCTTGTTACTCCACACATCCATCTTAACATATACATCTCAGACCTATGCACTTTTATCTTTTGTCGCTTTTTCATAGCCCAACATTTCATATCATATAGTATGGCAAGTCTTATTATTGTCGTATAAAAACATCCATTCAATTGAAGTGTAACCCTTGGGTCGCACAATACTCGCTTGCTTGTTTCCATTTCATCCAACCTAAATTAATGCTATTTGAGACATCTTCTTCATTTTCACCATCTCATTCTCAAGTATGAGCCTACATAGCAAAATCCATGGCAATGTGGCACTAGAAGGCTTTCTATTTTAACTAAACCCTTCTGCACGCTATCATTTTAACTAAATTTACACTTTGTATATTATTTCTTTGTTCTGCTACATTGACTTCTCTAAGTGCATGTCATAAATATATCATCCGTGTTGCACTTACATCATCTCCTCGAAGGTTTTTCCTAACCTCCACAGGTATTCCATTCGTTTTATCACCCATATTATGATATTTTTGGAACCACATTCAACTATAACTGAGTTTGTAAATTATATTTGTGTAAAGGCCTTCTAGTAGAGCCAAAATTTCCACACGAACCCGAATTTCTTGTCAAGCATCTAACAAAGTTGATTTTGAGAAAACATGTTGGTAGCATTTGCCAAATTTCTCTCATATTATATTATGTGTCTTCACTATATGCAACCTCAAGCCAATTCATTATGTCCTCTCCAGTAATGGTGAAGAAACCATGGTTCAAAAATCTGAATTCCGGCAAAGTTCCGATCAGAATCCAAAACGGAAATTTCCAAAATTCCAAGTGGTATTTTGAAATTTCCGGCGGGACATTGGCCAAATTCCCGGCAATGTTCCAGTTAGTAAAAAAAATTTAAGAAAAAAATCTAAAAAAATCACAGAAATTCCAGAAAACAAAATTAATTTTTTCAATTTTTTATTTAACGATGGTGACCTCTTTTTTATCTAAGTTCTAGGCTTTTTAACTTTTATACAATATTTATGTGGCACATTTGTGTTTTATTAATTATTTTTATACTTTTGACATAAATATTCAAAAATAAAAGGCATAAAAAGATAAAATTTTATAAGAGGAACGCATTTACCTTACAACGATCTCCGGAGGATTTACATTTGAGCAACCGCCAAAATCTCGTCGAATGGGGCGAGATTTATGGAGTTGATGTCCTAAGTAGCAAAGAGGGAGGGGTAGAGAGGAGTGGAAGAAGAGAGGAGAAATAGAGTGAAAAAGGATCTTTAGGCCTTTTCTATGGTGCCACTTTAAGTGGGCCTAATTTTAACAAAATTACAAAAAAAAGGCCGAGATTTTTCAAAATCTCAGCCGAAATTCCGAAATTTTGATAAAAAACTGGGGGATCTAGTATTTAGTATTATCTGGTACCAGTCCACACCGAAACAGGAACATTTCGGCCAGAGTTTTGAAAATTCCGGCGGAATTTTGAGCCATGGAAGAAACACTTACCTTTGTCATAGAAAAGTCTTATTAGTTTCAGTCTAAAATCCCCCTGGTTTCAATTTCGAATAAGCCAATATTTGGATAATTTTTATTGGCTAATATCCATCGGAAGGTTTATATGTTTCAGTTAACTTGACTTTTGGGTTTCCGATGTGCATTTCACATCCAAAATATCATAGAACTTGTCTTTCGGATTTCAGGCCCGACTGTTATTAACATAACAAAATCATTTCCTACATAAAATTCTAAAATGAAATTGAAAACTAACTGAAACTAATAAAAATAGTTGGCTCCCACGTTAAAGTTAACACTAGATCCCACGTTAAAGTTAACACTAGAAACCTTAAATAATTTTTTAAGAATAAAGTAAAAAAGGCCTTCCTGCAAAAAGTGAACTCCTCATTTTATTTTATAAACCAAGGCCGTCAAAGTGGCTTGTGTGATGGGCAACTTAAAAGGCCCATCACATCCCCATCGGACCACATTATCAAGTCCAATTAACAACTCCTGTGAAGGCCTTAAACTGAAATTTTCTGTTTTGCAGCTGATTTTGGAACTCCAACATTATAAAACTCTCTCCTCTGCATGCCCTTTCTTCTTCCTTCTATTGCCATCTGTCATTTTAAATATTGGATGATATCATTGACCTATGGTTTAAACTTCAAATTCCCTTGAGATTGAAGGGATCATTAAGATAAACCAGGCCAGGCTAGAATTGACTCTAACCGTGATCTTGATCCTCAAAACTTCCGCAGAAATTATGTGACCAAGCGATAATTATCAAAACAAGAAGAAATCTATGTGAGCCATAATAAAACTAGAATATGCATGTAGACTTGCTACCTAAATTGGAATTTTTAATCATTTCTACATAATTATTTGCTTATTTCCACACGTCCAGATTTTTTATCTTTTTAATCAGTAATTAGGCAATATATTAAACCAAAAAGGTGTACAAAAGAAACCGAGACCTTTGCTAGAGACCAAGGCAAAGCAAAAAAAAAAAAACAAGAAACCTCGAACAAAAAAAAAAACAGAAGCTGCCCTCTAGCCTAACCCTGGCATGGAGAACCCAAACCTGGCAGGAACACCACAAGCAACCTGGAGATTCACATGCCACATCACAAGCCTCCTGAAGTTGTAACTTCCAACCTTCCTCCCACAACCCCGTCCTTATCCAAATCACCTAGCTAAGCACCCAATCCCGAGCATTTCCCATGATCATCGTAGACAGCTTTCTAACCTTGCGGAAAATGCTATCACTAAATTTTATCCAAATAGCCTAAATCACCCCCATCAAGGATGCTCTCCAGAAAACACCCTTTAAACCTCCCAACATACCGGAATCTCCCATAGCCATCAATTCAGCAAAAATATGTGGCAACATCCAGCAGATCCCAAATGTCTTTAGCACCATGGACAAGATTTCTCATGCCCCACCATGGGTCAAAATATCGGGTTACCGATACGTATCGTCCGAGCTCCAAAACGATACGTATCGGACGATACGTATCGGTACCGGTTGGTATCGGACGATACATTCAATGTATCGTTCGATACCAATACCGATACGTATCGGTATCGGCCGAAATTTTGATCCATGTGCCCCACAACAGTGAAGAAAGAGGTGAATTGCAGATTTGGACCCTGTAAACACAAAACACAAATATTGTGCATTCTTTCCTTGAGCTGATCCACCGTTAGAATTCTGCCCCACGCCACGCTCTTATCCAAAAACCATCACTCTAGGAGAGGCACGAAATCTCCAGACTCCCCCACCCAATTATGACTCACAAAGGCTGCCTAACAGAAACCAGTAGAAGCTTTTAACTATAAGGCATCCACTTGAGAGACCAAATGATGGAATCTTGTCTATCTGGGCAGGGCCTGCTGCCATCAATCTTTCCCAACATTTTTGCCAGGTCCTCTATCTTCATTTCCCCAAACTAAAGATGAGAGGCATAAATTTTATAGAATCTACTCACATTGCATGAACTACACAATAATATGATGCTATAATATAGCTTGCTATAAGTGCGCCACACAGTTCAAGCATGCTTTCAGATTAGGTGTTCTAAAGCTTGCTGAAGTATATTCATTTCTACTTAATTAGTCATTTTTTTCAACAGATCCAAGTTTATGGGAAAATTATTTCCAATACCAAAGTAAATACGAAGTGGGAAAGTTATGATGCATTCAATGTTTCCATTAGCAACAAGTAATTCAATTTCACATAAAAAAGGAGAGATTCTAGCATGCTCAACAAAATCATTTGCTGAAGACTATATTTAGAAATGCAAACAGTTTCTCTAAAATGCCAAAACAAAGAATTAAAAAGCCATTTCACCAAACTAAAGACAGAAGCATAAATATTATCGAGTTTACTCACATGACATGAATTACACAGGAATATGGTGCTATATTATAGCTCGCTATAATTGCGCCATACAACACGAAATGTGTTCAGACGTGCTTTCAGATTAGGTGTTCTAAAGCTTGCATGAAGTACTGTTGCTGCAGAAAAGCAAAACTAGCATTTATTAGACTAGTCAAAATGAAAAAATCCCACAATTTTATAACTATGACGGGTATAGAAGTTACCAAGAAGACCAATAACAAATGCCCACAGAACTGTAAGGAGACTACAAGAGGTGAACCACAGGATCATGGGTCAAAATATCGGGTTACCGATACGTATCGTCCGAGCTCCAAAACGATACGTATCGGACGATACGTATCGATACCGGTTGGTATCGGACGATACATTGAATGTATCGTTCGATACATTCAACTATATTGAATGTATCGAACGATACATTCAATGTATCGTTCGATACCAATACCGATACGTATCGTCCGATACGTATCGGTATCGGCCGAAATTTTGATCCATGCACAGGATACAACTGGCTACAGAGAGAGAGAAACAAGCTTCGATTAGTCAACAATGATATATCTAATACTCCACTGCTTATGTCAATACACGTGTTGGCACAAATCGACACTGACACTCTTGTCGGTATGTAATGACAGTGTGAGACCTAGTAGAGCATTAATGTGGTGCCACCTATTGTTTAAAACATCGACACATTATTAAGGAGTATCAAACTATGGCCATGGGAGGAAGAGAGAGAGAGAGAGAGAGAGAGATAAATGAATCTTCTTCCCCTTCTTCTCCACCTCTTTTCTTTCTTTCATTTTTTAACTTCATTCAAGAAGAGACAGAGATGTCGACATCTCTCACCTTTCAAAATGTCTAGGTTTTTGAGACAACTGAAAGAAGATGTAACATCCCTATACAGCCCTATGCAATTTAAAATCCTATAATTTGATGATTATGCTTATTTTTCTCTTCATAAACTTGAGGGTGAAATTACCCCTAGAATCATTTCAAGTAAAAAATTTAGTTTGCTTTTTAAAGTATAATGAATTTTCGGACTTAACGAAAGTACCAATATAAATGTGTGTACAATACTATTACTTCATAATTTTTATTATGAAATTGACTCAACCAAGATTTAGTAACTCAGTAGTTAGTTCAAAAAAAACAATTTGAGTACTTGGCTTGTAGAGGACCTAGTACCATGTTTGTGAAAATCCAGGCAAATTTTGGAAAAGGAAAAAAAATACTGATTAAAAGAGAGAGGGAGAGAGGGGGAGAGAGAGAGAGAGAGGGAGAAAGGACTAGGAAATCTGTATAATCGACATGACATAGTTCTAGATTTCAACCTTGACCCAAACCATGTACTACATTTGGCAATAAAAAAAGTGGCTTCAAAATTTTTAAGTACCAGCTGAGAAGATCAAGACAAACGTCCAACAAGGTCATCCACATTTATGAATCGCTCTTTTCGCTGATGGATGACCACGAATTACAGGCCTACAAGTAATGACACTATAAGAAGCTTTTGTTTGCAAAATAATAAACAGCTAATCCCTAAATAAAACATAATAAAAAGGAAGAAGTAGCACTAACGAAAGTTCAACAAATGGGCTCCATTCTTAGCCTCTCCATGCAATAGAAATGTTAAAAGCTCCACCTTTCTCTCTTCAGGGCACTTCATCGCTCAAAGGGCAACTCTATCTATAGGATCCACTACTTGGCCACTATTGGGACAATTGACCCCTCAAATGATTGTAGTTGAAGTCTAGTAAACTTCTCGAGTACTGGTCGTTCATTGGTTGCTGTTGTTTGTCAAACACCCACCTGTAACTTCGTTGGGTGCTGAATTGACTGCATGCTCGGTGAACCTAGTCGTTAATAGATCTAAGGTTGGACAAACCGCGAGTGGGTCTGCTTCGTCTTATGATGGGGAGTGTGCTTGTCGAGCATGTGAGGGTCTACCATGTGGCATCATCACCCAATCATAGTGACTAGGTTTAAATTATGCCTTCGATTCAAAGAATTCTATTTATCAATTGAACAATGGCTTAATTGAGTGTTCAGCTGGCTTGTCCTTAGTAAGAAACAAGTGTTTTAGAGTCAAGAAATCTAATCAAATCAAAGAAAATGAATTCAAAACTTACCCTTAGTAAGAGAATTCCTTAGATCTTGTATCAAATTAGTAAAATAACTTAACCATGATTGAAACTTGGAAGACTCAACACTATTTGGCTAGAAAGAAATGATAGAACTTCCATAAGATGAGAAAGTTGTCGGTGATGAACATGAGAAATGCTCGGCATTGGGTGCTCCCTTGGGTGATTTAGGACAAGGATGGGGCCGCAGGAGGTACGTCCGAGCTTCAGGAGGTTTGGGATGTGGTCTCCGAATCTCTAGGTTGATGGTGGTTTTCCTGCCGGGCTTGGAATGCCCTAGATGGGGGGTTGTGGTTGGGGGGGTTGTTTCTTCGATTCTTACGTTTGGTGTCTTTAGGTGCTTCTTTTTTGTGTTCTTTTACTTTTTTGCTTGCCTTAGTCTATCCCTAAGGCTTTCTCGTTGACTCTTATTTTGTTAATATATTGTTGCATTTCCGATATAAAAAAAAGGATTACTTCTTGTTTTTCTTATCATTTTACATTTATTTTGTGTAGGGAATCCTCGCAAAGTCTCTAGGAGCATAATGTGATGACCATGTCTTTACCATTGTGGATGGCATGGCTGACGCAAACAGGAATGGTGTTAACAGTGGGAGCTGTGAGGAGCTTTTAGTGGCTGATGATGAAGGGGAGAGATCTGTAGCCACTGTTGAGGAACAACTGCTCAAAGAAATGACTGTATATGAGGTTTGAACTCTGCTGGTTACTCAACTTGATATGTACATTTGTGCTAATTTTTTACGTTCTTGGAAAAGCACATTTCCTCTTATAGATTAATCGTTCCATTCACTCTCAAGTGTGAAGAGGTCAATCACCTTAGACTAAAATGATCGAACCTTGGAAAGAGCACAACTTTTATGAGCATGCAAATCAGTGAAAGTGCAGGTTTGATATTATAGTGTAAGGAGATTGACCCATTCACACTTGAGAGTGAACGGGTCATTTACCCATGCCAACTCTTTTAGTCAACTCATTGAAGCTCTACCCAATTCGTATTTTATTATTATATTTAAGTTTATCAATGACCTAAAATACAATCTAGGGTGATTGAAAGTATACAACCACAAGGTCGCAGGTTTAATGGCAGATATAGATGACGAAAGACAAATTGAAAATGAGCAGTCATAAGAGAACTGAATATTGTGGATGGCCGCAATGAGTGCTCCTCTGGTTTTAGGAGCGGGAGACTGGTTTTGCAAGCTATGCCGCAATCTCAACTTCCGGAGGCAGAAGGTTTGTCATCGGATCGGGTGTGCTTCCACCAGGGAGGTGGGGATGTGGTTAAATCTTCGGAGGAACACTCTCCCAGGTGGAATCAGAATCATCAGGTGATTCTAAAGGGGAGCCAGGGGCGTGACCTTCTAGATGGGTGGTCGGTGGGCAAGCGTTTCAAAGGTACCTCGTTCTATGGTGGGGGGCGCGTCGTCGTACGATGTTTCCTTTGCCAAGGTCGTGGGAAGGACAGGACATTACCGGGAAGGGGAGTCGGTGGACAACTCTCTTTGCCCCGCCGATTTTGTGCCGTCTCCCAACGCCGATGGGGGGTTGCATAGGTTTTGGCAGGAGTTTACTTCCACACAGTTTGATTCTCTTGCTTCCAACTTACAGCATTATTAGGTGGTGTTGCATGTTGTTCAAGATACTTTATCACTATTCAATATTCACAAGTGGATACAAAGTAACTGGGAGTACGCTAAAAGACCGGCCTTATCGATAATTTCAAAGACAATTTCTACTTAGGTTCCCGTTGGAGGATGATCGCTTGGCTCTACGACAAAAAAAATCCTTCCGGATTAAGTGGAGCCTGGTGGAGTGTGGGGTCCGGGAACCTTTGTGATGGTGGAAGGGGGGAAGTGTCTGGATCCTGAGGGGCATCGAGGATATTTGCGAGAGGTTCATTATTGCGGATCGAAGTTCCGTAATCCTCTAGGATACCCGCGATGTTAGGATCCTCGTTGTCGTTGTGTCCTGGGAACGCATTCCCAGATCATGCCAGATTCGCCTCTGCGGTCAGGAATACTAGGTCTTCATAAAAATGGCGCTCGTGGAGAGGGTGCTTGTGCCGAAACAGCCGAGCGATGAATCCTCAGGGCCTCGGGACGCCAGGGTAGACATACTAGGTTGTACCATAGAAGAAGGCTCATTGGTGATCAAACCATGTGGGAACGGGGTAGTATGGTCCAGGCGGAATGAAGCGAGGCGGCCGGAGGGGGGCTTGTCCACGGATTAGGCGGGCCGCGGTGTACACTGGCGGTCATCCTCGTCGACGGAGGGGATGGGTTTTTTGGGGGGTGTTAGGGGGAGTCATGTTTCTGCTGGGGAGTTGGAAGAAGGTGCAATTGTTGGGATTTCTCAGGTCACGAATGTGGAGGGATCTTGTGTGAGGACTGGGGACGGGAATGCTATGGGTCGTTTACGATCGCGGGAGCTCTGTCACAACAGATCTTCGCCTCATTCTGAACCAGTGTGGCTTGGTGAGTCAATACGGATCTCCCACTGTTGACATTTCCTACGGCCGAGATCTTCTCATACGTCAAAACCGACAAAGTACACCTGCATAGGAAGGTGGTAGGTGACGAGAGGGAGATCTCGGAGAGGAAGGACGAGGTCAGTAGTCGTACCTGGGATCTGATGGAGACCGAAGCCATCAGTTGCTTTTTGAGGAAAAACCTTTTTGCTAACAAAAAGGGGTTTAGGGTTTATCATCGAAGGAGAAGGCTTTATGTGGCTTCTCGGGGAGTGAGAGGGGTTGGGGAGTCAACACGTCACAGACCAAAGGAAGTTTCTGGAAGCCTACCTGAGTCGTTCAAGCTGTTTGACCAGAGGTTACCAGGGGAGGTTGTAAATTATATATATATGATGAGTCACGTGACCATGACGGGTACCCTTTGGGGCCTCTATGCCAAGACGCGTGGATGGTATGTGATGCACATCTAGCTAGTAGGGGACAGTTGGCGAAGTGGTTTCACTGGGTTTTTTCCGCGGATGACCCATGGGGGTTCGATCTTTTATCTCGGGAGGATCCAGGGTGAGGATGGCCCGTATTTCTATCGGGCGAAATTTGTTGGGCCTTAACTCTCGTATGTGGGGAAATATGAAGAAACAGGACCCGATTTTTTGTGTAAGTGGGGCGGCTCGATGGGTTAACGCAGGTGGGCAGCTCGGCTTGTCCTCAAATCCGAGGGGCTACGTGATGGAGGGTTCCTAGCTGCGGAATCTCAATTTGATGGAGGTCTTGTCGGAGCAGTTATCCGATATGAGTCCTGATCATGTTTGCGATGTGCGGCGCTAGGGAGATTGACAGATTACAAAGGGGACGAGGTGGGGTCCCAATTGGGCTGTGTATTGCCCAACCAGATCATTGACGACTTCAATGGGGATGCGCTTGTTGAGGGGACCGGAGATTCTGCGGATATTGATCGTCTGATCTGTCTGGGTCGTAATCTTGAGATGTCTTCCAAAGGGCCTGAGGCAGACCTACGGGAGGTGTTCCAGTCCATTTTGGTCAGCTGTCAAGATAACAAAAGGAAGCGTTGTAGTGGGTCACGGGAACTTGCGCGATTACAGTGGGGAATGTCGGATGGGAGCGGTGCAGGGGGAGGGTATAAACCTCTCTCCGAGTTTGGGTGGGATATAGACTAGTTGGATCATGAAGATGTTATCATGGGATGTGAGGGGCATTTGCGATGAGAGTAAACGGGTGGGGGTTAAGCAAGTGATTGCGGCTGTTAAGCCAGTCATCGTTACTCTTCAAGAGACCAAATGGGGCAGCTGTGATAGGAGGAAAGTTGAGTCGGTGCTTGGAGAAGATAGATGGGACTGGATCGGTGTCGATTTCGTCGGTGCTTCAGGTGGTATCCTGGTGGCCTGGTGCTCGGTACTCTTCGACAAAGTGGATGAGGAATTGGGGTTGTATTCGGCTTCAGTGGTACTTCGGGACAAGGAGACTGGGAATAGTGGATGTTTGAGGGTATTTATGGGCCTTCTGTGGACAGAGAGCGGGGTGACTTCTGGTTTGAATTGGCTGCCCTTGCTGCCAGGTGGGATTTTCCTTTCTGCCTGGAAGGAGAGTTTAATGCAATCCGATGGGGGTCGAAAAGCAAGGTGGGCCGCCGGATGTTGGAGTCATATGGGATATTTCATAACACTATGCCACATAATTGAACACACAATACTCCACTGCATATTACTTTCAATACACCTAAACATATATGGAAGCTTAAACTATGGATAAATATATAGCCACTATTTCCAACACTCTCATTCAGGTTGGAACTACATGAAAGGATACAAAGGATGCATGTTCATACCATGGTATTAGAACTCGGCTGATACCGAAACATATCAGGGATAGGATCTCGTCAAGAACCAACACAAAGGCATGACAGCAATTAGACCACTGTTCTTATGAAAAAGAGTATAAAAAATAAAGGCATATAGAAACGTAGAGTCTAAAAACTGCAATAGAGACAAGGAACTTGAAGACACTTCAAATATTCAAATTTCCAATTCATCATGTCATTTAATTTCTATGTTAAAATTGATAAATTTAATTTATAATTATACCATAGATCAATAGCACTTCAATTACTCTACAATTCTACTATAAGGGGCATTCTCGACAAGGGCATGTAGAGAATATCCTAGTCAATTATGCAGATTTTGTAAAAAATTACAAAACAGTCCAAAATCATTACAAAACCAAATAAAACAAAACAAAAAAAAAATGGATAATATGAGAAAAATTAAATCCCATTGTTTGTAGGAAAAAATCTAAACTTAAAAAAATAGAATAATCATGTGGATGTCTCCAAATTAATTATTACAAGTCACAAAAACGTCCTAAATCTTAAAAAAAATCATGAAATAAGAACCCATCGACAAAAACCCCATTATACAAGAAAATTCATGCAATATATTGATGATGGTCTCCGTCATGCAACGGGAGTCTCCGAAAAAAGATATTTGACTATGTGTACATACGTGGTCCACACGCCTGGACTAGGTATTTAAATGTACTGATTCACTCATTTAATATCACTTTTAAAATAATAACCCTATCATAATAAAATAACATGAAGCATGAGACAAAATTTGAAATATCGAAAGGGCTAGCATAATTTTGGAATTTTATGCTAGCCCTTTATGGGCATTTTTCCCATAAATAAGCAATGCACAAATTATCAATAAAAAAATAAATAATAATAATAACCCAACATAATAAAATCACATGAAGCATGAGACAAAATTCAAAATAACAAAAAAAAAAAAGAGTCGAAATATCTAATATAAATAAATAAAAATTGAAAAGGGGAAAATCAAACGTCTGAAAAAATACCCTGTGCCTCAATCGCGGAGGCGGCTCACGGTTCCTTCTAGCAGTGTGAGATAGAACCCTAACAACATGCGATGGATTGCACCAGAAACACAGTACTGCATCGTCACGTACAGCCTTGGAAGACCAAAAAAAAAAACCAACCAAACCGCTATTATTCTGAAAACGAAGACAAAAAAGGCACAAAAAATTAAAATTAAAATTAGGGATTCAACAGTGATCACCATCATAAACAGCAGTCTTGATCTCAGCCAATTTGTTGCTAATCCGCTTGGGCCGACCAAAAAACCTTCCTCTTCTTCTTCAGTCCGTTAAGCTTTCTGCAATTATTATTTTAAAAGAAAATTAATAATAATAATAATAATAATAATAATAATAATAATAATAATAATAAGAGAAAAATTAAGAATCAACTATATTTAGAAAAAACAAATTCATGAAACCCATCTTGATGATTTAGTTGAGCTAAAAAAGTTGGGGACATATAACAATTGATGGGTTGGGAGGACGGTAAATAGTTTCGAAAATTCCATGAGAAGCCAAATGCTTTATGGAGGAGTCATTGCAAAAGGCAGACTTATATAATCTATTAATATAAAGATGACTAGAAAGAAACATACCCTATACCGCCTTGATGATTCAGGAGCTTCAAAAGAACTACCCTCTTTTTCGAAAAAAAGAAAAGAAAGCGAGCATTGAAATCTACTCCACTTGATGATTCAGTGTTCGATCGTTGAGACTTACCAGCAGCCCTCGGAACATGGGAACATGGAGAGGCGTCTTCAAAATTAGGGCTCGACGATCCAACGCTCATCCCTTCCATAAAGATTACCCAAGGCTTCGATGATTGCTCAAGGCTTCGATGATTGCTCAAGCCTTCGAAGAACGAGAGAGAGAAGTAGCAAATGAATTGAATACCGCCCATCTAAGCCGTTTGATTTATCAAGAGTTAGGTAATCTAGATGAATCTCTTGTGAGTGTTGTCAATGGACCGGCCATGTAGGACTTTTGCATTGCCCTAGCCCTAGCCTTAGGTGGGCCTTAGTGTGGTTGGCACTAACCCTAGCCATAGCCTTACGTGGGCCTTAGTATGGATTGCCTTACCCCTAGCGGGCCTCAACATGGTCGGCCCTAGCTCTAGCTCTAACGTGCGTGTAAGACCAGGCTTTGGGCTTTTTGGATATTACCATTTTTCTCATTGTTGTTCTTATACTATAAAAGATATATATATATATATATATATGATAATTATTATTAGAGAATTATAAACAATAAATTATAATACCAAATACGAAGGATACATTTAAGTAAAAAGTATATATATATAGAATAAAAGTCACTTATATATATATATAATGGATTTTACACTTCTTAGTATCGCAGTCGATTTCTCGTTAATTACATTAAAATGAATGCCTCTGATTAAAACCTACTAAAGAAAAGTACTTATACTTCTGAAATAAATAAATCTCAACTCTATGTCTTGATAACATCTTTAATCCGTCACGGTACGAGATGGATGCGTAGTATGCTCTCTTCGTTAGAGATTTGGACGATTTGAAATAAAGGACGTCGGAGGAGAGAGCCCCTTCTCCGGAATTTAGACCAATTTGATCGATAGGCATGGTCAAATATGAGCATAAGAAGTTCGTAGATGAGTCTCATGATGAATTCCCGTTCACTCGTCTGAAAGATAAATTCAAATATTGGGTTCATTTTCTAATGTCTAATCATTAAAAGAATTAACACTTTTGGTTATGAGATATCTAATTATGCCATTATGGGTCTAATATTATAAAAAAATTTAGGATTTGATCATAGGTTATTTTGTAATGATTTCACCATTAAATCATGTAATGATCTATTATAATACAATTATTTAATTGTAAAGTTACAGAATCTACTGTTGAATTTCTTCAAAACCATGAGATTTGATCAATACATGGTAAATTCACAGTTTGATCTCGTTAGGATCTCGTATTATGATCGATTGACCAAAAGTCAACAAGTCCATCGTTGGATTTAACCAAAATTATAAAATTTGATCAATAGGTAATAAATCCACCATTGGATCTCATTACAATCTCGTATTTTGATTGTTTGACTAAAAGTCAATACATCCATCATTGTATTTGACCAAAATCATAAGATTTGGTCAATATGTAAAAAATCTACCGTTGAATCTCGTTACAATCTCGTATTATGATCGTTTACCTAAAAGTCAACAAATTCACCATTAGATTTGACCAAAATCATAAAATTTGGTCAATATGTTACAAATCCACCGTTGGATCTCATTAAGATCTCGTATTATGATCGTTTAATCAATAGTCATCAAGTCGACCGTTGGATTGGACCAAAATCACAAGATTTGGTCAATATGTGACAAATCCATTGTTGGATCACATTACAATCTAATATTATGATCGTTTGACCAAAAGTCAACAAATGTCTCGTTGGATTTGACCAAAATCATAATCTTTGGTCAATATATGACAAATCCACCGTTGGATCTTGTTACAATCTTGTATTATGATCGTTTGACTAAAAGTCACACAGTCATCGTTGGATTTGACCAATACTTTGAAAGAATTTTTTATCTCGAGGTTAAGACTCAAACCCTAAATTTAAGGAAATGATGATCCGAACCACGGGAGAAACTCTAGATTTGAGTATGATCTAAATCCGATAATCTGATGGTTGTGCGTGTATGTAGAAAGATTGTTGTAAATTAGTGTTGATTGTGATCGTAATAAGCGATGAGTAACCGAAGTCAATTGTGGCCATGATGAGGTATTCACAGCTAAAGCTTTCTTTGAATCTATAATTGCAACCAAATTTATGTAAGGGGTCAACTTAATATTGATAAGTGAACCTGTACGTATAAGGGCCTAGGCATGGGCCCATATATTCCTAAGTGTATCCAATATATGTAAGAGTCGTGGTCGCGGGCATGGGCCTATAATAGGCCCACATAGTCTCGGATTTATATCCCTGGCATAAAGGGTCATGAGCATGGACCTATATAGGCCCACATTGACCCGAATAAGACCTAAGAATACTTAGCAATGGGCCCTGAGTGAGCCCATATAAATCTAAGTGTCTACTTTAGAAGAAAGAGAAGAGGAGGAGAAAGTCTTCACACAGTCAAAGTCTTCCGGAGTCAAAGTGGCAAAGATTTGGTGTAGAGAAGTTTCTATCCAAAAATTTAAGGGGGAGGGTGGTATTTACAGAATTACCGTGGTGATTACTGGAAGTTACCATCATACGGTCTTCTTAGCTTCCTCTCAGATCAACATTAAAGATGAGAGGAAAAAGGAAGAGTCAATGTGGGTGGGGTTCCATGTGGGCCCATAGAAGAGGGAAAAGAAAAAAAGAAAGAAGAAAGAGCTAGAAAGCAACCCTACGTGGATCCCTAGGAGAGAGAAGAAGTTTCCATGTAGGCGGTCCCTTGCGTGGGCCATGAGAGAGAGAGGAGAGATAGAAAGAAAGAGGAGAGAGAAGAAAGGTTCCACGGAGAGGGTCCCTTGCGTGGGCCATGAGAGAGAGAGAAAGGGAGAAAGAAAGAAAGAGAAAGAGAGGTTCCACGCAGGGGGTCCCCTGCGTGGGCCATGAGAGAAAAAGAGATAAATGTATCCACGCGGTCCATCGGAGTCCGTTAAGGACTCATAATCCATCTTTAATTAGAGATATTCCTCTCTTCTATAAATAGACATTTAAGCCTTATTAATTTCATTAATATTCTAGCTCTAGAATTAAAAGAAAAAGAAGAAAAATTTCAACCCTTTTTCAGAATATAAAAATCTGTGCCAAGTGCCACATAGTGTACGCCAGCTACTACACCCATTGAACAGAATCATAGACTCAAGAGGTAGTGAAGAAGCACCACTCAAGAATATTCAGATGTTTCAAAAATTTGTTGGCAAGCTGATTTATATCACCATGACAAAGCGTGTGTTGTTAGTGTTGTCAGCCAATACATGCAATATCCTATAAATATTCATCTTAACGTTTTCTATAGATTATTAAGATATCTGAAGGGTGATATTAAGATATCTTAATGATTTCTACAGAATATTAAGATATCTGAAGGGTAGCCCAGGAAAAGGAATATTATATTGTGATCGTGGTCGCCTTGATGTGGAGATCTTCACCGATATTGACTGGGCTGGTTCACTTGATGATAGGAGATCTACCACGGGTTACTACACGTTTTTAGGTAAAAGCCTTGTTACTTAAAAGTCTAAGTAGCAACATGTGGTTTCCAACTCTAGCGCTGAAGGAAAATATGAAGCCATGTTGCAAGGTACTACGAAAGGAATATGACTAAGATGTTGGTGTGTCCATAAGAAGTATTATTAAGTTGGTATGTCTGTGTGAGTGGTTGTATTGTTTTTTTCTTTATATGTAACAGGGTGTGCTAGAGATGATTAGGATGTCATCATTAGTTTCTATGTAAGTGATGTAAGGACCAATAATAGAAGGGGGTTTGTGTGTGCTTGTAACACAACCCTAATTTCCTCTCTTCCCTCGTTTCTTCTTCCTCTCCTTCTCCAAGCTAACCCTAACTCTAATTTACTGTTATGCATTTTATCTTGGTATCAGAACCTAAGTTTTTTTTTGTTATCTTCGTCAATGGTTCAACGGCAACTCCCTCAATGATTCGACAACTACTCCAATCAATCAAACAAGAATAGAATCTTGGTTAAGCAAACAGTTGACTCTATGCTGTCCACATTTCCTTCTCAGATATTCTTCAGCTGCCATTAATGGCATTTCTTGAAGCAGCATTACCTCATCTTCCATCATTGGTTGACATCAGCCCTACGATTGTTGCAACAGCAACGGTATCTCCGGTGATGGAGTATATTTGATGCAGCCCAATTCCTTTTTGCTGCTGCTATATTGATTGCATCCAAGATTTTTTATAACAGGCCTGGGAATTTATATGACTGCTGATATACTTAGTCACAAGGTGTTTGATAAAATGCTTCTAAGAAAGAGTTGATGTCATCTCTTTCCATTACTGTTGAGATGAAAGACAATGGCTGTGTATACAACAGAATTTGTGGTAATCTCGATAATCTATGGTAGTTTGTGAAGTTTTTCTGTGACATTCTGTGGTGAATACCTGTGATAACTTGTGAATATTAAATTCAACAGTAATATATGGTAATCCGTGAGGAATTTCTATGACATTCTGTGATGAATGTCTATGGTATCATGTGGAAATTCAATTCCGCAGTGCTGCTGAGCCTTGTTGTTGGCAAATAGCTATTTTTGAATTATTGTCTGTTTTCTATAAAGCTATGTTGGCTGAAGTATTGAAGCCTTGAAGGTTAGTTGAAAAAGGTTATAGTTGGTTGAAGGCTGTGTATACAGAATTTTTTCATCAAATTGATGTATTAAAGGCTGTGTAGCTTAGTTCCGTAATAGAGTGTTGAAGTCTGAAATATTAGGAGCCGTGTATATAGCAGTGGTGACTAGCAGCGTTTAGTTGTTGTATAACCACTTGGGTGTTGACCAGTAGTAGTGGTTGCTAGGTGTTTGCTGAATTGTCTCCGTGGACATAAATTATTTGTTGGAATGCCAGTGTAGGCTTCTGTTATTACAGTAGTGCAGTGTTATGTGGTGTTATGGTACCACAACTATGAAAGATTCCGGAGTGGTGATTGGTGGTAGATGCTCCATGATAGAGTTAAAAAAATAGGTACAGTGTCGTTGAGGTAGAAACAGATGTCGCTCACATTGCTTATGCCTCTATTTCTCCTCCATGTCTTGAATCATTGACATTAGAGCCACAGATCATATGATAGGGATGATGTCTCTCTTACAGTCTTTGTCACCTACGTCAGGCCCCTGTCATATACGTTTTGCCGATGGGGCTCTCGTTCCAGCTATGGGTAAAGGAATAGTCAAAGTTGGTTCTCTATCTTTATTTCCCATTACATGTTCCCAAAGAGTCTTTGAACCTTTGTCTGTTAGTAGTCTTGCTAAATATCACAATTGCAATGTTACCTTCTTTCCCTGCTATTATATTTTTTAGGCTTTGTCAATCGGGAAGGTGCTTGGTCATGGTAGAGATGACAAAGGGCTTTATATAATTGACGCTATGAGAAATCATGATAATCAAAGGGTTCAAAGGACAACTATTGTTGCTACTACTTCAGTTGATGAGATACAATTATGGCATGCTCGTTGTGGCCACATTCCCCTAAGAAATTCAAGACAGTGGACAGAAATCTCTAGAGATGTCAAGTGTGTGAACTCTCCAAATATACAAAAGTTCCTTATCCTCCTGGGGGATAATCGAAGTGGTATTCCTTTTAAGATTGTCCATTCTGCTGTGTGGGGTACTTCCCCAGTTGTCTTTGTTTGGGGTTATCGTTAATTTGTCCATTTTATTAATGATTGCATATGTTACACTATGTTATGCTTGATGGGTTATATATAAATATGAATAGAGGGCCGGGGATATGGGTTTGAATGCATGGATAATCCATGCATTCAAAACAGGTGGGGTCCACGTAGCACCCATTCGGGGGATCAGGTGCCACAACTTGCCCAATGATGATTAGGTCCATTTACCAAAAAAGTAATTAAAAAGAGGGCATATACACCATCTAAAATATGGTCAAAGGGAAAAAAAATCAATGCAGTAGTATGTGTGGTGTGGTACCCAAACTTTAACAAAGTTTTGACCACCCAAAAACTTTTTTTTTTATTTTTCTTCATTGATGAAATGTCACATGCAACATGAACCAAACAAGGGTGTTGTTTTGGGATCACGAACCAATATGCCCTTTTGCCATATATATATATATATATATATATATATATATATATATATATATATATATATATATGTGTGTGTGTGTGTGTGTGTGTGTGTGTGTGTGTGTGTGCATGTGTGTTAAGTAGAGGAAAAATTCTAGCAGCTATCAACCTTCATGAAGAAATTGAAAAAGAGTTATTAATCCACATGGCCACATGAAACAATGATATTATAAAATACAATACAAAAGAGAAAAGTAAAGTACTAAAATTACCTCTAGGCAATGATATTACACCCCCACTATTGCATGCAGTCTCAACCTCGATGGTGAAGTAACCATAGAACACAAATGTTAGATCATATAAGTAACAATTCAGTAAAAATATAAAGGAAAGATGATAGAAATATATGATTTAATTGCATGTTTTTATCTTGAAATCTATTCTGCTTCGAACGAATACTATTGGCTTTGATAAAGTTTTGACCACCCAAACACTTTTTTTTTCTTCATTGAGATGAAATGCCACATGACACATGATCCAAAAAAGGGTGTTGTTTTGGGATCATGTGCCACATGGCACGTGATTTGGGTTTGTATGCATGGGTTCATCTATGCATTTGAATCAATATGCCCTTTTGCCATATATATATATATATGTGTGTGTGTGTGTGTGTGTGTGTGCGTGGTAAGTAGAGCAAATATTATTAGCAGCTATCAACCTTCATGAAGAAACTGAAAAAGAGTTATTAATCCACATGGCCACATGAAATAATGATATTCTAAAATACAATACAAAGGAGGAAAAAGAAAAGTACTGAAATTACCTCTAGACAATGATGAGGCACCCCGCTATTGCATGCAGTCTCAACCTCGATGGTGAAGTAACCATAGAACACAAATTTTAGATCATATCAGTAATAGTTTAATGAAATTGTAAAGGAAAGATAATAGAAATATACAATTTGATTGCATGCTTTTATCTTGAAATCTATTTTGTTTAGAACGAATACCATTGGCAATGAGTCACTCATTTAATTTTTATTATAATCTAATGCCAATATGAAATATTGCTAACATTGATACAAACAGTACAAGGAATACCAGGAAAGGATTTTTATCTCTATTACCTTTCTTGTATCAATGATTATTTTGTGACAGTGAGGATACTGTTTTTTATAAGTTTGGAGAGGTAGGACTGCTAGGTAAGGGAACATAAAACCAAATATGAGTTGTGTAAGCAAGAGATTTAAGTATTAAGTGAGATTAAAAAAAAATCTGTTTTAGCAAACATTTAAAATATATATATATATTTTAAATTTATACAAAAAAAAACATTTAAAACCCCTAGCTGATCCCTAGTAGAGGAGTTTAGTCTCCTGAGAGTTTTCAATGAATATACTCACAAACTTCAAAAATCTTTTTTAAAACACCAAATTTAACACATTTTCAATGGAATCAAAAAATATAAACCATATTTAATCCAAAATTCATCTCCATTAAAACTTCAAATCTATTAATTCATATAAGCAAGTTAATCTAAAGCAACCATACATCCATCTTCCATAATCGATCCACATAGATCTAGTGTGAAGTGTGTGTGTTCATTATCAATTTTCACCATAAAAAATTCAAACATAGCTTCAATACTTACCCATAAATTTTTTACTTTGACTCAAAACTCACTTGGGTATACATCCATCTTCTATAATCGATCCAAATAGATCTAGTGTGAAGTGTGTGTTCATTACCAATTTTCACCATAAAAAATCCAAACATAGCTTCAATACTTACCCATAAATTTTTTACTTTGACTCAAAACTCACTTGGGTATACTCTCTCAATGAAAATTCAGCAAGTATGGGTTCACTCACTTTCAATATGTGGTTTAGAATATGAAACAAACTGAAATTTACCACATTTTTCAATGAAAAATGGTAAACAAAGATGAAACAAAAATCTCATGGAATGATTTCTAACCCTGAAATTCATAAGGCAATTCATCATATATTTTACAAATTAAACTCTCCAACAGAGTAGTTTCAATCAACCTCAGATCAAAAAAGTCTTTCTTTTTGGTTGTAATGGGGCTGCGGGTTAAAGGTAAGAAAGAAAATTGATAAGAGGATTCAAAATTCTGAGAAAGTAAGCAAATAGAGAAGTGCTTCAAAATTTTCTTCCTTTAAAAACATCACTTCTCTTTTTCTTCTCAAGTTTTGTAAACATACAACTTTCCTTTTTCTTTTCTCTTTCTTCTTTTTATACTTTTCAAACATTTTTTTTATAGCTCATATCCTTCTTCTTTTCTTTTTTAAGCACAATATAGGCTCATATCCATCTTTGTTTTTTTTAGCACAACATAGCACGACATAGCACCCATATTTTTTTTCTCTCTTCTCTTCACCTCCAAATATCTCGACTACTTCCCCAACAAGTTTCAACACCTTCTCTTTTACCTCTTAAATTCTCAAAATGGGGGTAAGGCTAAAATTCATTGGCTAAGGTTAAAAGTGCTTTGGCTTAACAAAGAAAGGTTAACTTTTATTTGGCTCAAGAGTGGGTACTAAAAAAGGATATTAACAAGGTAAGTCATTTTGAAGCTCAAACTATCCATGGATGGCCTTAGATCATATCCTTTGTTTCATGAATACTTACTTCAAAGCTTTGAATTCAAATTGCAAAACTTCTAACAAAAAGCTTATTCATTTCATTCATAAAACAAAACAAAGAAACATGTGAGAACTATAGAAATTATGAATTTCAAAGAAAATAAGAGTGATGTATATAAATTCTCTCGAAAAGAATAGTTTAAGGCACAAATCTCTCATGATAGTCTTTTCAAGAATTTATAGTTCATACTTCAACTATGTTCTTCAATTTCCAGTTCAAATGGTAATGAATGTGTAGAAATTTTACTAGATCTATGCTTCTCAATCACTTCAAATTTCAACACAATTAACTAAAAATTAACTCATTTAAATTCAAAATAGATTTTCTTGATTTTAACTTCAATTTATTAAGAAACAAACATGGTTCAATCTTTATTTTCAATATTTAAAATAATTTAAAAACTAAAAAAGAAAAATTTATGAATGTTTTGCCAAATCTCTGCAAAAACCAATACAAAATAGATTTTCTATATCTCACTTAACACTTGATACTTAAAAAGATTTTTAACACTTCGTTACATAGCGTATATTTGATTTATAATTTACTTACATAGGTGGGTTACCTACCTAAAATCGATTAAAAATAGTGTCCCACTGCTAACAATCACAGTGAATCCAACGAAGAATGAGGAAGAGGTTCTCATCCCAAAAGAATTATTGCAACAAGAAAGGCAGTGAAAATAAAATACCCGTTTTCTTATATATATCGTCCAGCTCCGATATCGGTTTGTACCATACGATATGTACCAGTTCCAAATAATACATTGGTATGTATCGTCCGGTACATTCCAAAAAGTATGAGAAGCACCGGTACAGTACTTTGAATGTACTTTGAACCATGTTTGGTACATTATCTAGGATACCGTTTACCTCAATTTGGAAGGGAGTTGCTACTGTATCATGTCTTTGACAAATTCATCTTATAAAATTAGCCAATTTTAAAAATATAAAAACAGCCAACAAGTTGCAACTTAATAGAATACCTTTTGTCGAGTCACCTCCCAAAGTGGGCCCAAAACAGGATGCAAAAGTATAATAAACGGTGGTCCAGAAGGAATATATTTGTTGTTCTCTTCAATCTAGCAGACATAGAGTACACAAATATAAAAAAGTTAACACATCTTTATAAAAATGGATTCAATTAATAATTTATACTGTGTTATCTTAGAGAAACAAAATAATGCAATGACTAACTTTATATAATATAGTGATGTTGACTATCACTAAAGTAGTCGATCATCTCATGCATCAACAGCTAGGAGAAACCCTATATGAAAGCAAAATTGATAGTTATTACAAACTACAAGTTTTAGTTCATGACTACAGAAGAAGAATGGGGCCCAGGATTCTAGACACAAGATTTAAAATGTATACTGATTGTTTAGGGACTAGACGTATGGTTTATGAATCAAACTAGTTCTACAAGAATTAACGAGAAGGATGGATACATAATAGAGGTTCTTAAAGAACTTGCCAATGAATCATTGCAAATAATGAGTTGTCGTCTCAACTGTGAAGTGAGTGGACCTTGAGACACACCCAAAGTTTAACAAAGAGCATATAAATCAGTGCATGTCTCAAAATTCAAAAAACTACACAGCTGATAAGACGTAAATATAACAGAAACAAGATCTCTATCATTTGACCCTGGTTTGAAGTAATAGTGGTCTATAACTAATAACTAATGTGAGACAGAGAGATAAATTTATAACTTGGGCTAATGAATACTGGTTTGAAGTAATAGTGGAGGTAACCTCCCAGTAGTGGTGTAGTGTTGAGACCATTGAGATAGGTTAACATCTACATGACCGAGTGCTGTATCACTAATAATGTCCTCCTCCACTTCACCACTGCTCGTCTGATCACTCCGACTAACTTCATCTTCAACGTTCGATCGGTTCCCATACATCAATCTTGAATAAGCAACAGATGTTGCTTCCAAGTATTCAGTGGCAATAGGTTTTATTTGGTTTTTGTACCATAACTTTTTTACTTGAGTTTCTAAAATCAGAAATCTAAGGAGGTTTTAGTGATTAGAAAAATACCTTAGGGGGATTAGGCCATTTGCAGTGAAAAAGTTGAGAATTTGGGCTTGGGGATCTCTTTGAGGAATCCAATCCATGAGATTATCAGATGCTCCTAGGAAGAATCCGTTGGATGTAACAGTTTGTGACTACAAATATATCTACAAATTAAAGAGAGAATAAACTAGTCATGATCAATGTAATTGAAAAGAATAAAGTGAAAACTCATGGAATTTGAAATCATATTTTCAAAATGAAATATTAAAAATAAATATCAAGTGGTTCTCAATCTTGTTCAATTTTAGTCACACAACTTAGAAAATGAAAATAAATATCAAGCAGTTGCTCATATATATGAAAGCTCTAAGGTGGACAATGGGGTTTCGACGCCAGATGCATGCTTGGCACTTAGCATGATGCATCATCGCAAGAAACCATAGTGCCATACATATTTAAGTGGTTGACTAGTTGACCACAAGCCAAAATGATTGATCCATTGACTAAGGAACTAGCCATTTGAGCTAGCTACTACAGGCACACAATTATCCATTTGTGGGGTTATGCATTCAACTAGTCGTTTGTGTGTGTATGGGTATTGCATCTGAATCATTCAATCACTAAGAAAAGTGAACAGTTGGAAACAAGGACCAAAATGCACATTATTGAAAGTGGTTCTAACCATTCACAAAATAAGCTAGGTAGTACCTAAGAATGATAACAAGTTTAAAATGAAAATAAATCCCAACGCAGATAAGTAATTAAAAGAAATTAAGGAAAGTGCTACTTCCATTGCAAAATCATCTATTTTGCTCGAGACTACTGGGATAAAAAAAATCAAGTGAACTAAGGAAAATCATTGCAAGGTGACTAAGGCAAATCATGTTGCATCTAAGAATAATTGATTGTTCGATATGAAATCAACCATACGCGTCTCAAAGGAGCCAAGTATTTTTAAGACTTATGAATTAGTTGGTGATGAGAATGAAGTGGAGATGGGAAGCAACGTTTGCACAAGTTCATAGGCAAAGGCATCTTAGAGTTGGGCTCTGTAAAATTCCTTACACATTAATTTTTATCATGCATCCGACATTTGTGAAAATTTTATATCCGGTGATTTTCTAAATTAGAGGGGTGGTGCAAGAGTTAAATAAGTTCATCTTGTCCAAGAATGGGATGTTTGTTGGGCAAGGTTATTCTTTCAAGGGACAAAGAGTAGGTCAAACAAAACGTAGACTCGATAGCGCTTCACATGGGCTATGATAGGAGGTTTCGAGTGCTAACTAGTAGGTCAAACAAAACGTAGACTCGAAACCCTTAAATAAGAAAAATTCAACAGTATACCTGATTTTTCAAGGGTTTCAAAGTAGAGATCCATGTTAAGAACATAGTTCCAAAGAAGACGAACTCAAAACCCCAAAACGTGGAAATGCGTGCGATAGATTAACGATGAACCATTCAATATTCTTTTTTAGATTCATTCCCGATTACAACCTCAATAATCCATTCACCATCAAACTTACTAGCAAAAACCTTCAAAAATTATACTATAAATTTTTTCATTACATGTGTCAATTGGCTCTCTAACATTTTTCCTTCAATTTTTTCACACAAAAATTTGGTTAAATGTATTTTTAACCAACCATTTGAATTCTTGTTTTGGCGTCCAATCATATCTCGCCTATGTTCTCCCATCAGCCAACCATTAATCTTTTAGAATCTCCTCCTGTAGATTTCCACCGTCCATTTAAAATTATTCCACTTCCTTTATTTCCAATGGTCCTAAAATGGCTACCATGCTCGGCTTTACATAAAAGCAATTATTATTTTCCTCTTCAAGTGTCTCTTTTGGTTCTCTATCAAACCGATTGGATCCAAGTTTTGTCCGTTTTCATTTTTTTCAATCTTATGGAACCAATTAATCATAGCCACCATCCATTTCAAATATTTCACTTCTTTTATTTCCAAAGGTGCTAAAATGACTACCATGTTTGCATTTACCTAAAGGCAATTATATTTTTTCTCTTCAAGTCTCTCTTTCGGTTCTCTATCAAATCGCATGGATCCAAGTTTTGTCCCTTTCCAAAATTTTAAATCTTATGGTACCAATTAATTATATCTACCATCCATTTCAAATTCTTTCACTTATTTTATTTCCAACGGTGCTAAAATGGCTACCATACTTGTCTTTACCTAAAAGCCAATTATTGTTTTTCTTTGCAAGTCCACTTTTGGTTCTCTATCAAATAGCCTGGATATGAGTTTTGCCCCATTCCATATTTTTAAATCTTATGGGACCATTGAATTATATCCACTTTCTCATAAAATTTTAATTTTGTGGCCCCAACAACAACATACCACACCTCACATTTTTCAACAAAACTTGTAGCTCACTTTCTCCTTATTTTTAGTTTCATATGGGGCAAAATAAATGGCTCATTTTGCATCCAGTGAGACCCACCAGTTACCAACTACACCACTACATACTTTTAAATCTTATGGGACCATTGAATTATATCCACTTTCTTACAAAAATTTAATTTTGTGGCCCCAACAACAACATACCACGCCTCACATTTTGCAACAAAACTTGTACCTCACTTTCTCCTTATTTTTAGTTTCATATGGGACAAAATAAATGACTCGTTTTGCATCCAGTGCGACCCACCAGTTACCAACTACACCACTACTGTTATTCCACATCAATATGTACTCTCTTGTTTTTACTATTGTTTAAATAAATCTACATAAGTTGGTTCTTCTTCAACCACTAAATCAGTTTGATTTTATGATTAACACCTAAACATATAATTTGTATGACAGAATGGAGAATACAATATACATAGTCGTGTAGAGCTGGTTTCAAGAAGAGACAAAATTTTGGTTTCACATGGCATGAGCCGGTATGCAAAGGATATAATATTTGCTTTCATAGGCATGATAAGCCTCAAAACACTTTTATCTTATTCGGATCTTAGTTAGTGCTTCACATGGGCTATGATAGTTTCGAGTGCTAACTAGTAGGTCAAACAAAACGCAGACTCGATAGTGCTTCACATGCGCTATGGCAGGAGGTTTCGAGTGCAAACTAGTTGGTCAAACGAAATGTTGACTCGAAACTCTTAAACAAGAATAAATTCAACAGTATGCCTGATTTTTCAAGGGTTTCAAAGTAGAGAATCAAGTTAAAAAAAGAGTTCCAACGAAGACGAACTCAACACCCCAAAACGAGGAAATGCATGCAATAGATTGACAATGAACCATTCAGTGTTCTTTTTCAGATCCATTCCCGATTACAACCTCAATAATCCAGTCACCATAAAAATTTATAGCAAAAACCTTCAAAAATTAGACTGTAAATTTTTTCATTCATGTCTCAATTGGCCGCTAAGATTTTTCCTTCAATTTTTTCATATGTGTGCATCCATACATGCATTTTAGAAGCGAGCTCAGTTGCAATCCATCCATACATTTAAGTGCTAAAGATTTTAATTTTTGAATTCCGCACTCTCTCAAATGCAACTCCACACACAAGAATTTAGTTCGTCCAATTGAATGCATTTTTTTAGCATCAAACTCAAATTTGAATTCTAGTTTTGGCGTCAAATCATATCTCGCCTAAGTTCTCCCATCAGCCAACTTATCTTTTAGAATCTCCTTTTGTAGATTTTCACCATTCATTTAAAATTATTCCACTTCCTTTATTTCTAGTGGTCCTAAAATGGCTACCATGCTCGTCTTTACATAAAAGCAATTATTATTTTCCTCTTCAAGTTTCTCTTTTGGTTCTCTATCAAATCGTAAGTTCTGTCTGTTTCTATATTTTTAAATCTTATGAGACCAATTAATTATATCCACCATCAATTTCAAATTATTTCACTTCTTTTATTTCCAATGGTGCTAAAATGACTATCATGCTTGTCTTTACCTAAAGGCAATTATTGTTTTTCTCTTCAAGGCCCTCTTTTCGTTCTCTATCAAATCGCATGGATCAATGTTTTGTCCATTTCCTTATTTTTAATCTTACGGTACTAATTAATTATATCCACCATCCATTTCAAATTGTTTCACTTCTTTTATTTCCAATGGTGCTAAAATGGCTACCATGTTTGTCTTTACCTAAAGTCAATTATTATTTTTCTCTTCAAGTCCCTCTTTTGGTTCTCTAACAAATAGCATGGATCCAAGTTTTGTCCCATTCCATATTTTAAATCTTATGGGACCAATTAATTATATCCATTTTCTCACAAATTTTAAATTTTGTAGCCCCAACAATAATGTACCACGCCACATTTTGCAACACAAGTTGTATCTCACTTTCATCTTATATTTAATTTCGTATGTGGCAAAATAAATGGCTCATTTTGCATCCACTGAGACCCACCAGTTATTAACTACACCACTACTTTTATTCCACATAAATGTGTACTTTCTATTTTGACTATTATTTAAATAATTCTACATAAGTTGGCCTTTCTTCAACCACTAAATCAGTTTCATTTTATAATAAACACCTAAACATATGATTTGTATGACGGAATGGAGAATACAACATAAATAGTAGTCTAGAGCTGGTTTCAAGAGACACAATTTTGGTTTGGCATGGTATGAGCCTGTACGCAAACGATATAATATTCGCTCACATAGGCATAATAAACCTTGAAACACTTTTATCTGATCAGGATATTAGGTAGCGCTTCACATAGGCTATGATAGGAGGTTTCAAGTGCTAACTAGTGGTCAAAGAAAACGTAGACTCGATAGCGCTTCCCATGGGCTATGATAGGAGGTTTCGAGTGCTAACTAGTAGGTCAAATGAAACGCAGACTTTAAACGAGAACAAATTGAATAGAGATTAAGAACAAAGTTCCAACGAAGACGAACTCAAAACCCCACAACAAGGAAATGCATGAGATAGATTGACAATGAACCATTAAGTGTTCTTTTTCAGATCCAATCCCGATTAAAACCTCAATAACACATTCACCATCAAAATTTATATAAAAACATTCAAAAGTTATACTATAAACTTTTTCATTACATGCATCTATTGGCTCTCCAAGATTTTTCCTTCAATTTTTTTTATACACAATATATATATTTTTTCTTAACGTCATGCCACCGTATTTGAATCTTTAGAAATTAGCGTGTCAAACATTTTTGACACCTTGACACCGGTGCCACATGTTTAGGTAACTCGAGCGGCAATGGATATGTTTGAAAAATGTCAATTGCTACATGTTTATGGGAAGAAAAAACAGTTGGGGAGATATAAGAATTGATGGATTGGGAGGATGGTAAATAGTTTTGGAAATTCCAGGAGAAGCCAAATGCTTTATGGAGGAGTCATTGCAAAAGGCTGAATTATATAATCTATTAATATAAAGACAAAATAACTATAAAGAAACATACCCAATCTATGGGATATTAGAGAGGGAGATAGAAAGCAAATACACTAAATGGACCTCATTTATACTATTCAAGATAAAATTAAATGAGAAGAGCTCCTTATATAGAGGAACAACCACTAACATTGTAATAGCCCGAAAAATTACGCTAAACTATGACCTCGGGATCCGTGCCCGATCGGTCATAGGTTTGACCAAATGGAAGTCCAATAGTTAGCATGAGGTGTGATGAACGGATGAGATGTGACAAATTGAATGTCTATGGGGTGTGTGTTGTAAATGTGAAGTCGCATACACCTATCGCGGTGTATGTGCTCAACACACACACGTGAGGAAAGGGATAAAAGGGTTTAATAACCCTAAATGTGTGTTTTGGGTTGTTGAGAGAGGAGTAAAGAAGAGAGAGAGAGAGAAGTAAAGAGAGGAGTTATTGCAACTGATTTGGAGGGGGGATTCAAGCGATAAAAGCCGGATTCAACACGGTTTGGATCTGTTAGAGCCAAAGCTGGAAACCCTAGCCTTCCAACCATTTGATTTGAAATCAATTTGAGATTGATTTAAGGTAAAAATTTTGTGAATAAAATGCATAGATCGTAGAGGCTAGGTTGTGGTTGAAAGTGGGTTAAATCATAGGATAATAGTTTAGAAAAATAGAGGAAAAAGTATGGAAGAAGATTGAATGAATCTGACAATTTCGATTAATCGAAATTGTGTTTCGATTAATCGAAATTGGCCAGGAAGTTGAAAGGTCAGAGGACCCCGATTTCGATTAATCGAATTGGAGTTCGATTAATCGACTTTGGATTTCGATTAATCGATTTGGGTATCGATTAATCGACTGGGAACCTCCAGTGGACCCCAGGGGTTGGAGGAAATGGCTTGAGGAAAATCGACTAATTGAAATAGGATTTCGATTAATCGATTTCAGTTTTCGATTAATCGATTTGGGATCGATTAATCGATTTTAGGAACTCGACTACTCGAATTGAGAATCGACTTTGCGAAACAGAGAATTTTGATTAATCGAATGAGATTCGATTAATCGAATGAAAATCTCGATTAATCGATTTGAAAATCGATTAATCGATATTGACTTTCGATTAATCGATTTTGGAAATCGATTAATCGAATCAGATTCGATTAATCGATTTTGGAATTCGATTAATCGACTGGGATAAAATATGTTGACTTTTGGGTTTGACTTTAAGATTCTTGGAGAGTCTTAGACCTTCTTTATTGCATCCTTGTGAACTGTTATGTGGTACCATAGGTGGTACATGTAGACTAGTGCACAAGGAGCCACGTGGGACCTTGATGCGTTGAGCAAACAAAGACTTGAGGTAGGGAACACCTTGAACATGTACTTTATTTTACAAGAGCATGTATGTAATGATATAGAGTTCAATTCAAATGTTTATTTGCTTAAAGATTGTGAAAAGTGTAAAAGTGTGACACCCATAAGAGTAATGACAATGAGCCATCCCCAGGGGATGAAGAAGTAAAGAGATAAGAGCATCAAGTGTGATGCAAGTAAATGGATGCATCCCAGGGATGTATCCAAGATTGAATCATGTTGATAGGGCCTAACTGATATAAGATAGCACACTTACACGATGAATAACTATATGTAAGGCACCGATATTTTTATTATTTGAGGTTTGATAGGTTACCCCACCGACGTGGCGGGATATCCACGACTGACACGGCAGGATATCCGTGACCGATACGGCGGCGAAACCGTAGGCCGCCAAGGAGGCTTATCCAGACATAGTAAGCACACCCTGTGGGTGTTGATTTGAGACAAGTGAAACCCCGCCACCAATCCCCAGGGGAAAGGGGCTTGGGTACTATATTGGTATTCCCAGGGAATACGTTAAAACTGTCTATATAGATGATGATGAACAGTATCTCATCGGGGCTCGATGCTATATTGCTCGGGGATTACTTAAGTTGAAAGTTTAAGTTTTGCTTTAGGCCTTTTCAGCATCATTCATGAGTAAATGAAAATATAAGCAATCAACAGTAAAACTAAATGCTTTTCAACTGTTTTCATCAATAACTGCATAGACACATCATGCATGGCATATCATGGAATATATGTGAGTTATAATTTATATGTTCAACCGTGTTTGTTCCCTATTGAGCTAGGATGTAGCTCACCCTATAGACTATACGTCACAGGTCCACTACTAGCAGCTGCCGCGGCTTCAGGAGATGCTGATCCCGGCGAGTCGGACCTTACGGCCGGCGAAGAATTGGAGCCACCTCCTGAGGACTTCTTCTAGAGGACTCCGTTGTGCCACTTTGAGGGCTTTTTGAGAGAGTTTGTACGGCTTGGTATGTCAAGCTTTGATTTTGTTCAAACCATGTATATAAGGAGTTGAGATTATTCTTTTGGGACGAACCATCCGTGATGATTTCTATCATCGATGGTTCGGATCGGTTCTCCATTCATGTAGAGGCATGAGGGTAGAACTGTCTTTTGGGGAGTTAATTAATATAGATTTAAATTCCGCAATTTCGTTTATTATACTTTCTGATGCTTGATATACCAGTGTTCCGTGCTTAGCTAAAGGGCACGGTCAAGATGATCGTGCTGATGGCACGGGTTTCGGGGTGCCGAAAACCGGGCTGTCACAAACATATCCCATAACTCAGCAAAGTGGGAATATTTCATAACACTAAGTCACATAATTAAACACATAATACTCCACTGCATATTACTTTCAATACACCTAAACATATATGAAAGCTTAAACTATGGATAAATATATAGCCACTATCTCCAACACTCTCATTCAGGTTGGAACTACATGAAAGGATACATGTTCATACAATGGAATTAGAACTCGGCTGATACCGAAACATATCAGGGATAGGATCTCGTCAAAAACCAATACAAGCGCATGACAGCAATTAGACCACTATACTTATGAAAAAGAGTATAAAAAATAAAGGCATATAGAACGGTAGTGTCTAAAAACTGCAATAGAGACAAGGAACTTGAAGACACTTCAAATATTCAAATTTCCAATTCATCATGTCATTTAATTTCCATGTTAAAATTGATAAATTTAATTTATAATTATACCATAGATCAATAGCACTTCAATTACTCTACAATTCTACCATAAGGGGCATTCTTGACAAGGGCATGTAGAGAATATCCTAGTCAATTATGCAGATTTTGTAAAAAATTACAAAACAGTTCTAAATCATTGCAAAACAAAAAAAAGAGGACAATATCAGAAAAATTAAATCCCATTGTTTTTATAGGAAAAAATCTAAACTTAAAAAATAGAATAATCAGGTGGATGTCTCCAAATTCAATAATACAAGTCACAAAAAAGTCCTAAATCATAAAAGAAATCATGAAATAAGAACCCATCTACAAAATCCCATTATACAAGAAAATTCATGCAATATATTGATGATGGTCTCCGTCATGCCACGGGAGTCTACGAAAAAAGATATTTGACTATGAGTACATACATGGTCCACATGCCTGGCCTAGGTATTTAAATGTATTGGTTCACTCATTTAAGATCACTTTTAAAATAATAACCCATAATAATAAAATAACATGAAGCATGAGACAAAATTTGAAATACCTAAAGGGCTAGCATAATTTTGGGATTTTATGCTAGCCCTTTATGGGCATTTTTCCCATAAATAAGCAATGTACAAATTATCAATAAAAAAAATAAAATAATAATAATAATAATAATAACCCAACATAATAAAATAACATGAAGCATGAGACAAAATTCAAAATAACAAAAAAAAATTGAGTCAAAATATCTAATATAAATAAATAAAAATTGAAAAGTAAAAAATTAAACATCTGAAAAAATACCCTGCGCCTAAATCGCTGAGGCAGCTCACGGTTCCTTCTAGCAGTGTGAGATAGAACCCTAACAACATGTGATGGATCGAACGGGGCTGGCCCTACGCCAGAGCCTTACCCTACAAGCCATACTGTAGGGCCCTCAAAATTGGCATTAGCCCTAACATTTTGGACCTGGCTGGGTTTTTAGGGGCAGCCCTGCACTTTAACAGTCCTGCGTTCGACATTTAAAAAAAAGGAAACTTGCTATTCTCATATGAAGGGCTTTGATTAAGTTGAATTAGATGATACAAATTTGTGTAATTTCACTAATCTTTGACATAATGATCTTTACATCTTGACCTTCAAATCTCACGGCTTAGATCAATTCCACGTGGCTCACGTTTCAACGATATCAAGTCTTTTGTTTAAACCTTAAGCAACAAGTTGGGTTGGGTCAGGTCAAAATTATAGTGGTCCTATGAGAAAATGGCATATGCCCAACCTCACCCGACTTGATGTTACACCTGACCTGGGTCGACCCGACTTGAAAACCCGACTCAATTTAAACTATTGATGGTGTATTTTGATGTTTAAATAACGATTAAGAGAGTCGGGTCCTATAATAAAGATGTTGGATTGAATGGTTAGAATATGTAAAAAATTTCAGATCACGGATGTGGTTTTTCGAAATTATTAAAATTAGGATACAACTCTCAAAATTACTAGATCCAAGTTAGAACAATTTTAACTCTCACCCTAAATATGAAATGGCAAAAATGCCCTCTAAGTTTTGTGTAGAATGCGAAACGCTGCAGCATATGGAGGATATTTCGGAAAACCACTCAAAAGTAACTCTCTGGCAATATCCCTCTATCTCTAGCGATTGGCAACACTCCCTTATGGATGGTGGCGGTATCTTAGAGATTGTCTCATTTTCTGAAAGGTTGTTGCAATCTTTTATAGAATGTCGCAATTTTTTATAGATCGTAGCGGTGTTATTACATACAGTCGCCAACCCAACATTAGAGATTTCAGATATAGATGTGCGGTCTTCCTTAGATCGTGGCGCTCTCCAAGAGATTGTCACAGTCTCTTATAGATCATGGTGGTTTCTAATGGTTTGTTATGGTGAAATAGGAGAACCGGATTTCAAGTTCAACCATATTTGCAGAAATAGGAGAATCTTGACTGCACGTCATCCTATAAAAATAAAAACCATGAATGGTACAACTCGAAATATGGTTCAACCTAGTTGTACCTAACCATTGCCAATTATTAAGGATATGAGGTGTATTGGAAATGTGAATTTGAAAAAAAAAAAAAAAGACGAGAAATCACTTATTAAGGATATACAAAAGTCCAACTGTAAATTAACATAACAATATTCATATATATATCGTTGGGTTATACTAGTTAAAATTTGATCAATAAAAAATTTCAAGACTAAAGTACAAAGTTACATAATAAATGCTAGTATGTACTATAAGGTTACATGTTGCAAAAAAATTCAATTTTTAAAAAAGTCAAACTTTGACTAAAATTTTAAACTTTGACCATTAGAGAATTTGACAATGTACCGCCAACTTACAAATTAACATGACAACATTCATATTCATTGCTAGATTACACTAGTAAAAAAATTGACCAGATATCTACTTTTTAAAAAAGTCAAACATTGACTAAATGTCAAAAAAAGTAAAATAAAATTTGGTAATGTACTACAAAGTAATAAATTAATAAAATGATAACCTCATTGGAGCTACAAAAGTTCAAAAAAAAAAAATTGTTTTATAAAGTCAAAGTTTTGACCAAATATAAAATTTGATTGATAAAAATTTACATTACTAAAATACAAATAACACAGTAATAATCACTATTTACTGTCATTTAGTCAAATTTTGACTAAAAGTCAAAGTTTGACCAATAAAAATGAGGCAATGTATTTGAAAGCTACAAATTAAAACAATGATAGATATTTTTAATTATAATCTTCCACTAATTAAAATTTATAATTTGTTATAGAAAATCGGACTTTGACAAAAAGTCAAACTTTGACGAAGGAAAAATTGCACTGATACGGTATGAATTTATGTAGTAGTAGACTATCTATAAGCAGGTTTTGAGTTTGACTAAAAATAAATTTTGTGTACAAGTCAAAATTTGACTAACGGTCAAACTGTTGACTAATAAAATGGAGAATCTAGTATCACATTAAAGATCAATATGGCAGTATCCTTTTTTTGCTATCAAATCATAGGAGTTAAAGTTTAATAAAAAGTAAAATTTTAATTAAAAGTCAAAGTTTGACCATAAAATCAACCTTTGACGGCCAAAAATTTGGTAATATATTACCAACTTACAACTTATTATCATGTTTTAGTAGTCAAAGTTTGATCAAAAGTCAAAACTTTAAATAGCTTATAAATCCTGTTAAAGTTTAATTAAAATTCAAACTTTGACCAAAGTCATTAGCTAAAAAAAGAATGATTTAGATAATGTGGTGGTCATAGTAATCGTGTTGGTATGATTATTATAGAAATGAAAGTTACTTTTTAAAAGTCAAAACATAATTTTTTTTGCTTTTAGGTTTTTTACAAGTAACTTTAGATTCGAAATGACAAAAAATTACTATTTTGTTACTAGGAAACTCAATTTCAACCACTTAAAAGTTTGAAATAGTTTCTTCCTAAAATGACTTGGTATATGGAAATTCAATTTCCATTGGGGAACCTGATATTTTGGAGAAGCCCTCAACAAATCTCCGATAGTATCCTGTCAGACCAAGGAAACTACGGACCTCAGTAACCGTCTTTGGCAGTTTCCAGTTTACCACAGAATTAATCTTTGTCGAATTAATAGATATACCAGTCTCGGAGATGACGTGGCCTAAGAAACTGACCTGATCAAGCCAAAACTCACACTTGTTGAGTTTGACATATAGCTGGTGGTCTCTAAGTGTTTGAAGAGCCACTCATAAATGTTGCACATGTTCATCTCTGGTTTTCGAATAGATGAGGATTTCATCCATGAAAACTACCACAAATTTATCGAGGTGTGGCTTGAACACTCGGGTTATCAAGTCCATAAATGATACAGGTGCATTCGTGAGCCCAAAAGGCATCACTAAGAACTCGTAGTGACCATACCTTGTATGAAATGCAGTCTTGGAGATATCTTCCGCCTTAATCTTAAGTTGATGATAGTCTGACCTCAGATTAATCTTCGAAAAGAATTTTACACCCTACAGTTGATCAAACAGGTCATCTATCCACGGAAGTGGATGACGATTCTTAATCATCATCTTGTTGAGCTGGCGATAATCGATGCGCAGACACATCGATCCATCTTTCTTTTTCACAAATAATACCGGCGCTCCCCAAGGAGAAACAGTTGTTCTAATAAAGTCTTTATCCAATAGCTCCTGAAGCTGTTCCTTTAGCTCTTTCAACTCAGTAGGCGTCATCTGATATGGAGCCTTGGACAATGGTTCGGTATCCGACGCTAACTCGATCGCGAACTCGATCTCTCGGTAGGTGGCAATCCAGGTAAGTCTTCCATAAAGACATCGGGATATTCACATGCAACCGTAATAAGCACAATGCCCTTCTCTTCTTCCTTATGATCTTGCAAGTAAGAAAGATATTCACAGTAACCACTCCTCATCATACGCATAGCTCGGATAGCTGAAATGAGTGGCGCGACGCTAGATTTAACTCCACAAAATCGAAAGGATTTTCTCTTTGGAGGTCGGAAGGTCACAATCTTTCGAAGACAGTCCACGCTCGCGTGATATGTAGACAACCAATCCATCCCGAGAATCACGTCGAACCCCTCCATACTCAGCGTAATCATATCAGTTAGTGTCTCATAATCATCAATCATCACAATAACTGACCGACACACCGTATCCGTGCTCACTGAGTTTCCCGTAGGAACTGTCACCGCCAAAATGAACAGAAGGGGCTTGGGGACAATGCCCAACTTCTCAGAGAAAAGAGGAGTAATAAACGAGTGAGTAGACCCGAGGTCTATCAATACTTGTGCTTCTGTTTTACTCATGTGGCCTTCACAATGCATGACAAGGGTACCTTTTATCATAATTTATCATTAATTACATGCAATGATTGTAATTGTCAAGTTTATCTTTAAAGAATTTACAATTCAAATTAATATAAACTAATATAGGAATTAACATCTGAACTTTAATGATACCTTGGATCACGCCATTCGACGTTTGGGCATCATGCGCAGTCACCGCGTAGGCTCGACCCTGAACTATAGGTCATGAGGATTTCTGCGTAGAAATCGAAGTAGTCTGTGACGACCCGACTTTTTCAATCCCTCAGGTATAGGAAAGGCCGGTTCGCCAACCTATCGAATAAACGATAAGCCGGACAAACAGGGCACATATCAGAGTAAAGCGTAATAAAAATTCATAGCTAAAATAAAAGCGAAAGCAATTAAAAGTAAAGAACCACCGATGATGGCCAACCATCATCGAAACATGGCTCATAACAGAAATCAACGTCAAGTATAAAACTATGATATCCAACTAAAATGGGTCCACAAATTCAAGTCTAACTCTCACCACAAATAAGAAAATCAGTAAGTTCTATACTGGGAAAAACTCCTCAGGAGGAACCTCAAGCTCTTCCTCAGGCACGTAGTCAGGATCAGTCTCACAACCCTGAATAGCCACATCAGTACCTGAACCTGTAATGTATAGTCGGAGTGAGCTAACCAACAAAGCTCAGTAGAAGAAAGACATCTACGGCATTTTACTTTAACTAATATGGTTTCAAAATAAATATCGGAATATATCTTGTCAAACATATAAGCAGATAATAAACTGAATTTAGGTGCAGAAATCATATGTAAGATTTATTTCTAAATGTGTGAAAACAGTTTCAAGAACAGATGTAGTGTTTCAGTGTCTTAGTTTCCCTAACTTCTATATGCAAAATTCAGTAATTCATGACTTAATCCTTAACTTAAAATACCTCTCGAGTAAACTATATCTCAAGAGCAGGAATATAGCCGATGGGAACCCCTACCTACCATCGTCGTTCATGAACCCTTTTTCAGGATGCAACAAGCCCCTACGTAATGAGGGAAACTTGTGCCAGGAAATTATTCAGGAATTTTTGAGGGGTTGTTCAAGTCAATCATAAAACAAATGCAGATACTAATATAAATCAGATGCAAGTCTCTTATACATAGTTCAGGTTCTTGATTTCAAATTTTCAGAGCTTAAGCAGATTCAGGTTTCAGGATTCAGGTAGATTTAGATTTTCAGTCATTCATATCAATTTTAGTTTACAGATGTGATTTCAATGGCATATGCAAGTTTAAAGATTTTAATTCAAAATATCCATGCGAATTAAAATAAAATACTGTAAAATGAGATTCTCCTACCAAAACTCGGAGTAATGCGAAGTCAAGCAAAGTCTTATTGATGGCCTCTCGCCCTCAATCTACATCACAATATACGTTCATGCATTAAAATTAACTCTAATTACTAATAATATAGACCTATTTAAGTGTTTCCTCAAAAACAAGTCAAAACAGGCAAGTTGCGCCAATCTTAGAATTTGATGTAACATTCTCATATATTTTTGACTATCAAGACGATTGATCCATGAGTTGGTCAAACATGAGAGTTGTAGATTTTTCTATTAGCTTTCCAACGCAAAAAGAATCGTCTCAATCGGAGTTTAGGATAAAAAGTTATGACTAAAATACTAAGGCAATGTCGGAGTTCGGTGGTACCTCGCTCGAGCGATGATAATAGCTTGCTCGAGCGAGCTACAGCGACGCGATTTCGCTGGTTTTCACCCGAATCGAAACCCATACATCCCAAAACAAAACCCATGGCTAATCTAATGATTTAATCAAAAAGTTTAATTAAAACGTACCTTTAATCTAAGGATTCCTAGATTAGAAATGAGTCACGCGAATGGAGCTTGAAGCAAACCGGAGGTTTCCTCAATGATTCGCGCCGCGATCGATCCCACGAGTTCACAGAGACAACTCCAACACGCCCCCAATGATCTCAACCTCTCCCAATAGCCAACTACGAATCCAAGGTTGATTCAAGTTCTTTCTAAGGTTTAAGTGTTTTCAACAAAGAGGGTTCTAGAGAAGGAGGTTTTCTAAACCGATCTCCTACGATGATTGAAGAAGAGAGAAGACGGAGTTTCACACGGTTGGGTAACTATCAAACGACTACGGTTCTTCACGGCACTCACGTCTCTTCCTCTCTTAACAAAACCTAGTATAATACGGGAATGCAATTCCTTCTTATAATAGGATTGCTCACAAAGTTAAACACACACACACACATCTTATGTATTATACACTTCTAATTTTAAAACTCAAGTCCGGTGTTGAGCGGCCACACCGAGGTTGGTGCACAACTTTCGCACGAGGGTTCAAATGGGCTCTAAATTAAAATCTGTCCGTACAATCACATCTAGATAAAAATCCAAAACAAATGGTGACGTCGGTTGCCGAGCCGAATACACACACAGGGTCAGTCTAACTCGGGTTCAAAATACGGGTCTTTACATTCTACCCTCCTTAGGTATTTTCGTCCTCGAAAATGTACGGATAGGTAAACCGAACTGCGGTAAGTCCTTATCCTAACACTAGTATAAAGCAAAATCGAAACAGTCTAAAGTCAAAGAACTTTGGTCGCGATGCGGTAGGCTTCACTAAGCACGCTTTCAAGGGTCGGGATCCGTAGTAACCTGGATGTACTGCGTGTGGCATCCCATACTGCCATAGAGGATTGCATCCGTGCATGGATGCATACCTTCCCAAGTGTCACGTGCCTGGAAACATACTTCACCATGACACAAACCTAGCACACACACCTACCTCACCCTTTTGGTAATTATTTGAGCAAAAATTTCAGATGTCAGAATCGAATACTTATTCAAAAGCATGATCACATGCCTGGTAACATGTTCTAACTGATGACACGGGTTCCAATAAACATACGGTTCTAACCAAGAATGAATAAATATGACATTTAAGATTTTATTGTGTGATCGTTATAGATATATATGTAAAGCATCGATGTTATGAACCAATTTAACATTGAAGATTTTGAAGAAATTCTCACTTTTTTTTTTTTTTTAAGAAGCAAATTCAAGAATTTAAAGGTACGTATGGTTTTCTTACATAACTATAGTTTACAATATACCTTCACTCGAAAAATTGTGGAAATTGCTCGCGAATCTCCGCTTCACGCTCCCATGTGGCTTCCTCTGAAGAATGGTTCCGCCACTTCACGAGTATTAAGGGAAAGCTCTTTGTCCGTAAGATTTGTTCTTTACGATCCAAGATTCGTATCGGTTCCTCAACCAAGGATAGGTCTTCTTGGAGCTCAATGGGCTGGTAGTCCAATACGTGAGTCGGGTCCTTAACATATCTTCGTAACATGGACACATGAAACACATTGTGCATTTCCGATAGCTGCGGGGGCAAGGCTACTCGATAGGCAACCTCGCCGACTCGACCCAATACCTCGAAAGGTCCAACATAGCGCGGACTCAGCTTCCCACGCTTCCCAAAACACATCACGCCTTTTGTAGGAGAGATTTTGACAAATATGTTATCTCCCACCTTAAACTCAATATGGTTTCTTTTCAGATCAGCGTAGCTCTTCTGATGACTTTGAGCAATGAGTAGTCTCTCACGGATTAACCGAACTGTCTCGGTTGTATTCTCCACGATCTCGGGACCTAAAATGAGTTTCTCACCCACTTCTTCCCAATTAAGCGGAGACCTGCACCGTCGTCCATACAAAGCTTCGTAGGGTGCCATGCCGATGCTAGCCTGGTAACTGTTATTGTAGACGAACTCGATCAACGGTAAATGTTGGTCCCATGACCCCTGAAAATCCAACATGCAAGCACGTAACATATCTTCTATAATCTGATTCACCCTCTCGATCGCCCTTGATGTCGAGGATGGAATGTTGTACTATAATCGAGCCTAGAGCCCATTCCTTCTTGAAATCGTTGCCAAAATTGAGATGTGTACATCGGGTCTCTATCGGATACGATACTGACCGGTATACCATGCAGCCTAACTATCTCCTTGATGTATAATTCTATGAGCTTGTTGACGGTATACGACGTATTATAAGGAAGGAAGTGTGTGGACTTAGTCAATCGATCCACAATGACCCATATGGTATTGTATTTTCGTAATGTTCTTGGCAATCCCAAAATAAAGCCCATAGAAATGGCCTCCCATTTCCACTCAGGTATCGGTAGTGGTTGCAACAGTCCTGCCGGGTTTCGATGATCCACCTTTACTTGCTGACACAGAAGACATCTCGAGACATACACAGCGACATCTTTCTTTAAACCTCTCCACCAGAAGCTTTTCTTTAAGTCCTGGTACATCTTGGTACTGTCAGGGTGAATAGCGTACATAGACTTATGAGCCTCTTCCAAAATAGTGTCCCGAAGCTCAGTACTAGTTGGTACGCATACCTAGTTTCTAAACAACAAAGTGTCATCATCTTTGATAGAAAAATCTATTTTGCTTCCCCCAATCACATCCCGTCTGATAGCCATAAATTCATCATCCGTCATCTGAAGTCTGCGAATGTTCTCATAGAGGGTGGAACGAATCACCAGCGTAGCCATTAACGCACCTGAACCTTTTACGTCAAATCTCATGCTACTTAGAGCCATATCTTCCAATAGATACCATCTTCGCACCCTTGCGGTGAGATGTGATAACTGAGCAGAGAACTTTCGACTTAACGCATCTGCCACTACATTTGCTTTCCCGGGGTGGTACTGGATGGTACAATCATAATCTTTCAAGAACTCCATCCATCGACGCTGTCTCATATTCAACTCCTTTTGTGAGAAGAGATACTTGAGGCTCTTATGATCGATAAATATATCGAAGGTCTCCCCATAAAGGTAATGCCTCCAGATCTTTAGAGCAAAAATCACTGCTGCCAACTCAAGATCATGCGTCGGGTAATTCTTCTCATGGTCTTTTAGCTGTCTAGACCCATAAGCAATGACTCTCATTCTGGTTAAGCACACAACCTAAACCCCCATATGATGCATCACTGTATACTGCAAAGCCTCCCCTGCCTGATGGTATAACAAGTACTGGCGCAGTAGTCAATCATTTCTTGAGTTCCTGAAAACTTTGCTCACACTGCTCTGTCCAATCAAATTTAGTATTCTTCTTCGTAAGTTGTGTAAGAGGACCTGATATCTTGGAGAAGCCCTCCACAAACCTTCTGTAGTATCCTGCCAAACCGAGGAAACTAGAACGGTCTTTGGCTGTTCCCAATTCATCACTGACTCAATCTTGGCTGGGTCAACTGTAATACCGGTCTCAGAGATAACATGGCCTAGGAAACTGACCTACTCAAGCCAAAACTCGCACTTACTAAGTTTTGCATATAACTGATGGTCTCTAAGGGTTTGTAGAGCCACTCGCAGATGTTGCTCATGTTCTTCTCGCATCTTTAAATAGATGAGGATGTCATCTACAAAAACTACTACAGACTTGTCCAAATGTGACTTGAATATCCGGTTCATCAAGTCCAACGCGAAAAGTCGTTTGTCAACCCAAATGGCATGACCAAGAACTCGTAGTGCCCATATCGGGTTCTGAACGCTGTCTTCTGAATGTCTTCAGACTTAACTTTCAACTGATGGTAGCCTGACCTCAAGTCGATCTTTGAGAAAAACCTTGCTCCTTGTAACTGATCGAACAGATCATCAATTCTTGGAAGTGGATAACGGTTCTTAATTGTCAACTTATTTAGCTGGCGGTAATCGATGCAAAGCCGCATTGAACCGTCTTTCTTCTTTACAAATAGAACCGGTGCTCCCCAGGGTGACACACTCGGTCTAATAAAGCCCTTATCTAGCAGTTCCTGAAGCTGCTCCTTCAACTCTTTCAATTCTGCAGGCGCCATTCGATACGGAGCTTTTGATACTGGTTCAGTACCCGGCGCTAACTCAATTGCAAACTCAATCTCCCTGTCAGGTGGTAATCCCGGTAGATCTTCAGGAAAAACATCTGAATACTCGCAAGCAATCGTAATATCTATAATATTTTTCTTCTCCTCCTTATGATGTTGCAAGTAGGCCAGATAACCACAACACCCGTTCCTCATCATACGGTCTGCTCGAATGGCAGAGATAAACGGTATCACACAAGATTTGACTTCGCAAAATCGAAAAGATTTTCTCTTCGGCGGGCGGAATGTTACAATCTTTCGAAGACAATCCACTCTCGCATGGTAAGTAGATAACCAATCCATCCCTAGTATCACGTCGAACCCTTCCATGCTCAAAATGATCAAATCAGCCACTGTCTCGTGGTCTTCGATCATCACAATCACTGATTGACACATGGTATCGGTGCTCACTGAGTTGCCCGTAGGAATTGACACTGCCAAGATGAAATCAAGGGCCTTGGGAATGATTCTCAACTTCTCAGCGAACAATGGAGTAACAAAAGAATGTGTAGACCCAGGGTCTATCAACACTCGCGCTTCGGTTTTGCTTACATCGCTCCCCCGATGCATAAAAAGGGTACCTTAGTTTAGACAAGCGTTTCAATTAAAAGTTTCTAAGCATGTGTGTTCATCCATAACTTATTAACAAAATTTATTAAATATCAAGCAATTATATATAACACATAAAATAAGAAGACATCTCAACTTTCAATAATATCTTGGATCACGTCGTTCGATGTTTCGGCTCCTTGAGCCATCACGGCATAAGCTCGACCTTGAACAGTAGGTCAGGTCGATCTCTGAGTAGAAGCCAAACTAGTTCTTCCCTTGTCCTCCTGAGGACAATCCTTAACCATGTGTCCGATTGCGCCACACCAAAAACACGCTCCAGTGTTCCTCCTACAATCCTCGGTCTTGTGTGGTTTCCCGCACCTTAGGCACATAGTGACCGAAACAAAAGATGGTGCACGAGAGGATCCTTGTGCCACTGAAGCTCCACTAGCCGTAGAACCCGCTGGTCGTACGGATTGCACAGGTGATGATGCTACCAATCTCTGATAAGGGGTCGGTCCAGAAGAAAATGTTGGTCTAGAAAATGCAGGTTTAATAAGGTTCCTTTGGCTTTTGTAAACTTGGCCTCTTATTTTCATAAGTACCGATCGCCTTGTACAACCTCGCCTTGTTCGGATGATCGCTTCTCAAAACCGCTTTTGAATTTCTTCCTCTCGCTATGAGGGCCTTTGTGATACTCTCCATATGTTTCCATTTCCCACATAGCCACGCTCTCTCACATATACTCGGCCTAAGACCCAAATGAAATTTTCGCCTTCATCATATCGGTGGCCACATGTTGAGGTGCAAACCTTGAAAGTCGTGAACTCATCTCCATACTCACGCACCGACATTGTCCTCGTCACCGATGAACTGAACTTCCATCTAATGCCTAACGATCTTGGGAAAGTATCGATCGTTGAACGCCTCGATAAACTCAAACCCATGTCCAAGGAGTATTGGGAAACTCCTGCTCCGGTGTCTAGCCGGACTTCCACCATGGTCCAGCCTGCCCATCCAGTTGGAAGGTTGCCCATCTAACCTTCTCGACATGGGTGCTCTGAAGCACCGTAAAGATCTTTTCCATCTCATCCAACCAACCTTCAGCTTCCATCGGGTCGGTCTGTCCAGAAAAATTTGGAGGTCTCATCCTCCGAATTCGACAACTCGATGATTGTTGTTGTTGTCAGAAATCAGCTACGCTTCTTTGGGCGATTGCAGGCGATCACGAGCAATGTTGGTGGCGGACTTTCCAACACTTGTTCCATTCTTTCACCTCGACCTCTATCAACTCCGGCCCTATAGGGACCGTGATTAGAACCGGATGCGAAGGCAACTCCCTTGATGTACCGACACCTTCAGAATGTCCTCTAAAGGCACCGTCTACCTACCGCCTCTGCCTCTAAATCTTGGGGCCATATCGATCATCATTGTGAACACCACAACATCACCAACATTGATTGTAAAGACAATCACACACAAGATTAGTGATTCTAGACCTAACGACATAACTCGATGCTAATTGTACCGGTCACTTGGTTCTCATGGGTCCTTAGAGAATCTAAAAACCACTCGATTTAATCTGACGACCCGACTTTTCCAATCCTCGTGTATAGGAAAGGCGGTTCGCCAACCCATCGAATAAAACGATAAGTACAAATAGGGTACATATCGTAGTAAAGCGTAATAAAAATTTATAGCCAAAATAAATGCGAAGCAATTAAAAGTAAGAACCATCCGATGATGGCCACCATCATCAAACATGGCTCATAATGTAAAATCAACGTCAAATATAAAACTATGATATCCAACTAAAATGGGCCCACAAATTCAAGTCTAACTCTCACCACAAATAAGAAAATCAAGAAGTTCTATATCGAAAACTCCTCAGAGGAACCTCAAGCTCTTCCTCGTGCACGTAGTCGATCGCCTCACAAATAATAGCCACGCCAAGACTTAACTCGTGACGATAGTCGAGTGAGCTAACCAACAAAGCTCAAGAGAAGAAAGACATCTACTACATTTTACTTTAACTAATATGGTTTCAAAACAAATATCGAATATAGCTTGTCAAACATATAAGCGTATAATAAATCAATTTAGGTGCAAATCATATGTAAGATTTATTTCTAAATGTGAAAACAGCCAAGAATGTATGCAAGGTTTCAAAGTTGTCTTAGTTTCTCTAACTTCTATATGCAAAGTTCAAGAATTCATGACTTAATCCTCAACTTAAAATACCTCCCGAGTAAACTATATCTCGAGAGCGTGAATATAGCCGATGGGGAACCCCTACCTACCATCGCTGCTCATGAACCCTTTTTTCAGATGCAACAAGCCCCTACGTAATGAGGGAAACTTGTGCCAGGAAATTGTTCAGGAATTTTTGAGGGGTCGTTCAAGTCAATCATAAAACAAATGCAGATACTAATATAAATCAGATGCAAGTCTCTTATACATAGTTCAGGTTCTTGATTTCAGATTTTCAGAGCTTAAACAGATTCAGGTTTCAGGATTCAGGTAGATTTAGATTTTCAGTCATTCATATCAATTTCAGTTTACAGATGTGATTTCAATGGCATATGCAAGTTTAAAGATTTTAATTCAAAATATCCATGCGAATTAAAATAAAATACTGTAAAGATGAGATTCTCCTACCAAAACTCGGAGTAATGCGAAGTCAAGCAAAGTCTTATTGATGGCCTCTCACCCTCAATCTACATCACAATATACGTTCATGCATTAAAATTAACTCTAATTACTAATAATATAGACCTATTTAAGTGTTTCCTCAAAAACAAGTCAAAACAGGCAAGTTGCGCCAATCCTAGAATTTGATGTAACATTCTTATATATTTGTGACCATCAAGACGATTGATCCATGAGTTGGTAAAAACATGAAAGTTGTAGATTTTTCTATTAGATTTCCAACGCAAAAAGAATCGTCTCAATCGAAGTTCGGGATAAAAAGTTATGACTAAAATACTAAGGCAATATCGGAGTTCGGTGATACCTCGCTCGAGCGATGATAATAGCTCACTCGAGGAAGCTCTGATGACGTGATTTACCGGGTTTTACCCGAATCGAAACCCATACATCCCAAAGTAAAACCCACGGCTAATCTAATGATTTAATCAAAAAATTTAATTAAAACGTACCTTTAATCTAAGGATTCCTAGATTAGAAATGAGTCATGAATGGAGCTTGAGCAAAACCGACGGTTTCCTCAACGATTCGCGCCGCGATCGATCCCACGAGTTCACAGAGACAACTCCAACACGCCCCCAATGATCTCAACCTCTCCCAATAGCCAACTACGAATCCAAGGTTGATTCAAGTTCTTTCTAAGGTTTAAGTGTTTTCAACAAAGAGGGTTCTAGAGAAGGAGGTTTTCTAAACCGATCTCCTACGATGATTAAAGAAGAGAGAAGACGGAGTTTCACACGGTTGGATAACTATCAAACGACTACGGTTCTTCACGGCACTCACGTCTCTTCCTCTCTTAACAAAACCTAGTATAATACGGGAATGCAATTCCTTCTTATAATAGGATTGCTCACAAAGTTAAACACACACACACATCTTATGTATTATACACTTCTAATTTTAAAACTCAAGTCCGGTGTTGAACGGCCACACCGAGGTCGGTGCACAACTTTCGCACGAGGGTCCAAATGGGCTCTAAATTAAAATCTGTCCGTACAATCACATCTAGATAAAAATCCAAAACAAATGGTGACGTCGGTTGCCGAGCCGAATACACACACAGGGTCAGTCTAACTCGGGTTCAAAATACGGGTCTTTACATAGTCCTTCCCTTGTCCTCCTCGGGACAATCCTTGATCATGTGACCGATCTTCTCACACCTGAAGCATCCTCCAGTGTTCCTTTGACAATCCTCTGTCTTATATGGTTTCCCATATCGTGTACAAGCTGAAACCGGATCCTTGTGCCACAGAGGCCCCACTCGCAGTGATGCTAGCAGATCTGAAAGGTCGTGCTGGTGAAGAATTATGTGGTCTCTGATAGGAGGAAGATATAGGTTCAGAAGTAACAGCCGGTCTGAAATAAGATGGTTGACTAGGATAGCGAGGAGGCTTCGAGAATCTCGGCTTCTTGTTTGCTAGCTCAAGTACACTAGACTATCCCTGGTCAAACCGATTTCTATTTCCCTGGTCCCTTCGCAGGTACTGCTTCTGGATTTCCTCTTCGGCAATGAGAGCCTTTGCCATAACACCCCCGAAGGTTTCCATCTCCCACATCGCCACCTTCTCTTATATGTTTGGTCTTAGGCCACGCTGAAATATCTCGGCCCTCATTAATTCAGTGGCCACATGTAGAGGTGCGAACCATGAGAGCCTATCAAACTCTGCTCCGTACTCGCGCATAGACATCTCATTATGTTTCAGTTTTATGAACTGGACTTCCCATTGATTATGCACGATCTTGGGAAAATATTGATCGTTGAACGTATCCACGAGCTCTGCCTATGTCCATGGAGTATTAGGAAAGTCCTGCTCTCGTGTCCTGGATATAGCCTCCCACCAAGGATTGGCCTCTCCCTGTAACTTGAAGGTTGCCCAGCGCACCTTCTCAACATCGGTGCATTGCAACACCTCGAATATCTTCTCCATCTCGTCAAGTCATCCCTCGGCTTTCAACGGATCAGTCTGACCTGAGAAGGTAGGAGGTCACATTCTCCTAAATTCAGCAAAACCTCCTGGCTGATGCCTGGCTGCCAGCAACTCTGCCTGTTGAGTCATAACAGTAGTTTGCTGAGTCATCGCCGCAATCTGCTGAGCCATATTGTTGGCAAAAGCCGCCAACACTTGGTCAACATTTGCTTTTCCACCTCTACCAGCTCCCAAGGGGTCTGCATTAGGACCAGAAACAAATCTTTCTCTTCCCCGTGAGGTACCTATGCTCTCATCAACCTCTTCAACACGAACCGTCCTAGGTCCGTCTCGACCTCTGCCCCTGCCTCTGAACCTTGGAGCCATGCTGATCTTTCATTGTTGAAGAATAATAACAATTGATCAGTATTGATTGTAAAAATAATCATGCCCTTAGTCCTAAGACTCTGAACCTAGAGCTGCGTTCTGATACCAACTGTGACTACCCAACTTTTCCAATCCTCATGGTATAAGAAAGGTCGGTTTGCCAACTTATTGATTTCTCAATAAGCAGAACAGAAGTTAATTATCATACAAAAGCTGACAACGTAAGCATAATTCTAAATAAAAACAAAACTAATAACACAAGAACAATATCTCATAACATTAATATATCACAAAAAGGAACCAAGAACCACCGGTGATGGCCAATCCAATCACCTAAACAATGGTTTCTCAAAAGGATATCCAAAAATATCCAAACAAGGCCTTGGGCCCATAATTCAAAATGATTCTCAACAAAAGTATACCAGACCAGTAAACCTACATCAGGGAAAGAACTCCTCTGCTAGAATCTGTGGCTCCTTCTCAGGGATATAGTTAGAGTCTTCTAGATCAAGGTCGTCGGAGCCTAAATCAGTCTCAACACCTGTGACGTATAGTCGGGGTGAGCTAACATCAAAGTTCAGTAGAGGAAACATATATTCACATTTTTGTCATAAGCAATGGTTTTCAAAGACTAAAATCGGATCAAATATGGTTTTCAAAACATGCCTTGATTTATTAACTTCCAATTCTAAAACAATATGACGGAAGAGAATTCAAACAGATCCAAAGTTCTTATGGTTTCAGATTCAAATTTCATGCATGCTTCTGTAGTTAAATGTCTTAAATTTATAACTTAAGATTATCTCCCAAATTAATATATTATGAGAGCGAAAGTATTACCGATGGGCAACCCTACTAACCCTCGTCATTCAATGAACCCTTTTTCTGAAAGTGCAACAAGCCCCTGCGTCATGAGAGAAACTTGCGCTAGGCTAATTTACCGTCAACACGGTTCAGAGAATTTAGGGTTTCATTCTAATTAACGTCAAATCAAATGCGAATACTAATCATATAGTGTTTTATGTACGTAGTATATTTTCAGATTCAAAGTTCTAATACACATTTCAGATTCAAAGGTGAGGTTCGAAATTTCCAAGCTTTCAAAGTTCATATGTTATTTCAAAGTTTTCAGAGTTCACATAATCATGCTATATTCACTAAAATTCAGAATTTATGCTTGAAAACAGATTAACCAATACTTAGGATAAAACATAATAAGTTTCAAGGTTCCCCTACCATTGACTTTGACTTGCTTTAATTTCACATCAAAAGTCTTCACAGTGGACTCATTTGATTTAGAACCTACAAAGACTAACACCACAAAAGTGTTAACGGGATCTACAAAATCTCCCCACAAATTTTCCAAGAAAATTTAGAAGGCTAGAAACAGGACAAAATTCGATCATCGAATTCCTTCAGAAGTGCAGCAGACAACAGCCAAAATTCGAAGTTCGAATTTCTCCAGGTTTCTGCTGTTTGTATTTTGTTCTTCTTAACTTGATTTTCTTCCAAAAAAAATAAACTGCCATCAATCCTATATTCACAGTTTATCTAATCTAATCTAGGTACAAAAAACATAACCAAAAGAAATTAAAAGACTACCTCTTTAAGGTTGATTCCTTCGGCTTCCGATGATCCAATTTCCAAGCACAGGATCGATCTTAACCAGTTGGACTCCAGATTCAGTCCATCTCCAACCTTGCTGCTAAAGAAACAGACATCTCAAATTCACACACAAACAAGTATCACTCTCCCCTAATATTCTTAATCAAAACAGTTGTTGAGGTTCAAAGTATTCCTACGATTGAGATGGGGAGAGTGAGTGTAAGCACTAAGGGATCTAAGCAAAGAAAATAAGAGCTTACTAGAGCTCAAGGTTTTGGTTCTCACGAGAGGAAGGAAGAACGGATCTTCTCCTTCACTCCTCTCTCTTTATATTACAAAAGTCATATCCAAAATATCATGATATTTTCTCAAAATATCATGATCTTTTATTTACAAAATTCTATGCACTCAAACTGAATTTATTTTCAGTGTTGAGCACATACATACCATTAGTGTATAAGTCACTCAATATAGGACTTCCTTAAGTCCAAACCAGAAATTCTTTGACTAATTTCCTTCTTTTAAGTTAACTTACTCAAATAATCCTAATCCATCCTGTAACTTTTCTGGGTACGCTTACCGAGGAAATCGAATTCGGGTCTAAAATATCTGGGATATTACAGTTTGACAAACCCCATGGCACACACCTCCTGCCCGTGGCACACAGCGTCATGTTCCCAACCATTACGCTCACGACTCCTCGCATCGTCTTCCCATGCGACCGTGTCGCGACCGCAGCGCGACCACATCACGAGGCCTCATGGCCCCATGTGGCATGCCCTCCTGGCACCACATGTCATGCCGTCCAGAGACCATGGTGTTGCGTGCTCTCCTGGCACCACATCGCGTGCCCCAGGCACCAATGCTGCTAGAAGTATTGACCCCGTCACAATGTCCGCAGGCACCAAAGTGATTTCACGAACATCTCATAGACCGCCCGAACCCACCCAGAGATTTTAAAAACATTGACCCCCCCCCCCCCCCCCCAAATCACCGCTACCATTAGAACCACCATCATCACTGCCACCGCGACAACCATAAGCCCCGTCATCAGCAACTTCTCCATCACACCTCCACTGCCTTTCCATTACACTTGCAACACCCTCTCCTTCTCCATCACTACCACACAACCACATCGCCACCACCACCTCTTCACCACCGTCTGAAACTAGACCAATGAGTCATTGCAAAGTCTCGGGTGCTATCCAAATATCAAACACATTTGTCAGCTGGAAGCCCATATGTTTACCCTTACCGAAACAACAGACATAATTCACAAATAAATTTGTCCACAAACAAATTTGTCTGGTAACCTTCTATAAGGAAGACGATGTAAATGGGAAGTGATGTCATAAAAATAGAAAGTGGCGTCGCATCAACTAAGAAGTGATGACGCTCGAATTCAGATGCGATGGTGGTTCGACAACAAAACTCATTTATGATAAAGAAAATATAAAGAAAGACAATATACAGAAAGTCAGTGTAAAGAAAGACGATATAAAGAAATAGATTTGATTTATGAATGAAATCTTCTGTACCCAGATTAGTAAATCTTTTTTCTTCATAAATAAATTTGAGTAATAAAATGATGCTCCATCAATAAAGGAAAATGTCAATCCACATGAAATTATTTACGAAAAGTTAACATTGTATATAATTCCATGTTGAGTCGCAGGCGCTGATCGGTTTTAAGGTGTACCCTTGCAAGTGCACATGATCAATTGTAGCTAGGCAAGAATACAAGTATCGTACCCACAGAGAAGCGCGTAATCCTTAGAAGATGACAATAACTTAAGGAAGTACTAAGGGCGAGAATTTGATCACTAAAATCTACCAATATACGATGCAAAAATAAGCACAATGAAATCAAGCTATGCAAAGATGAACAATAAATAAAGAAAGTGATAATAATGAGAAAGTGAACAATGAAGTATTCATGGATGATTTCTCAGTCTTTTGAAAGACTTTTGAAATGTGCCTGCATCACTTATCTCAGGAGTTATAACGTTGTGTGGAATCCAATCTCGTTCTAAGTTGGGAGAAAAGTCATTTTATCGTAAAACAAGGAATAGTCTTGGGGCACGTCATATCAAATAGAGGAATCAAAGTTGATAAAGCAAAAGTCGATTTGATTGCTAATTTTCCACCTCCGAAGACTGTTCGAAAGATTAGATCATTTTTGGGACATGCAGGGTTCTACAGAAGATTCAACAAAGACTTTAGCAAGGTAGCCAAACCATTATGTACCTTGCTTGGGAAAGATGTTGTGTTTGACTTTGATGATGATTGCATGAAGGCCTTTGTGGAGCTCAGAGAATTGTTATCAAATTCTCCAATCATCCAACCTCTAGATTACTCGCTTCCCTTCGAATTAATGTGCGACACTTCGTACTATACTATAGGAGTTGTCTTGGGACAAAGGGTAGGTAAATTACCTCATGCAATTTACTATGCTAGTGAAACATAGGTGGATACGTAATTAAATTACACCACAACAGAAAAAGAATTGTTAGTTGTGGTATACGCGCTAGACAAGTTCCGCTCTTATCTACTCGGTTGGAAAATCAGTCTTTTCAGACCATTCAACATTGAAATATTTATTGGCAAAGAAGGATACGAAGCCAAGGTTAATCTGATGGATATTGCTCATTCAAGAATTCAACTTTGAGATTTGTGATAAAAAGGGAGTTGAAAATGTGATTGTTAATCACTTATCAAAGATTCTTCTTAACGAACCATCTTTGCCAAAAACCATCTGTGATGCATTCCCGGATGAACAATTAACTTTAATAGATGCAATAGCCACAAAAACTCCTTGGTATGCGAACATTGTGAACTATTTGGTCACTGACAGAATTCCCGTGCAATGGGGGAGACATGATAAGGATCTCTTCCTCTCCCAAGTAAAATACTACTTTTGGGATGACTCACATTTGTTTAAATTCTGTTAAGATCAGGTAATCAGAAGATGAATACTAGAGGAAGAGCAACGGAGCATTATGAATTTTTGTCATGCTGAGGCATGTGGAGGTCATTTTGGAGTACAAAAGACTGCTAATGAAATTCTTCAAAGCAAATTTTACTGGCTCTCTATTTTTCGGGATACAGTTAGATTTTCTAAAGAGTGCCAAAGATGTCAACGGCTAGGAAGCATTTCACGATGAAATATGATGCCGTGGAGAATAGACTTTATGGGCCCTTTTCCTCCATCATTCGGGTACTTGTACATCTTGGTCGTAGTGGATTATGTCTCACAATGGGTGAAAGCAACAACCACTAGAACAAATGATCACAAGGTTGTCATTGGATTCTTGAAAGAAAATGTTTTTAACAATTTGGAGTGCCAAGAGCCATTATTAGTGATGGTGGGTCACACTTTTGTAACCATAACTTTGATTTATTGATGATGAAATACGACATCACACACAAAGTTGCCACACCATACCACCTGAAAACCAGTGGGCGAGTCAAGATATCAAATCGGGAAATTAAGAGAATCTTGGAAAAGACTGTACAACCAGATAGAAGAGATTGGTCTTCTCGTTTGTTTGATGATCTATGGGCATATCGTTCCGCATTTAAGGCATCAGTAGGGATGTTGCCCTCCAGAATTGTCTTTGGGAAGGCTTGTCACCTTCCAGTCGAATTAGAGCATAAGACATTTTGGGCAATAAAGAAATTTAATTTCGATATGCAAGAGGTAGGGTCAAATTGTCGACTACAGTTGAACGAATTGGAAGAATTACGCTATGATGCATATGAAAATTCAAGGTTGTAGAGGTACAAGAAAATGCATGATCAATTAATTCTCGAAAAGAATTCCACATAGGGCAGAAAGTATGGATATTCAATTCAAAACTGAAATTCCATCCAGGAAAACTGAGGTCGAGGTGGGAAGGACCTTTTTAGGTCATTTCTACCACCACACATGGTGCAATAGAGATTCGCGACCTGAAAGATAACCGAGTCTTCAAGGTAAATGGTCAACGTCTCAAGCAAATGATCGAGCTAATGACCCAACTGTTGATTGAAGCAACGAATCTCACTGATCCTGTCAATTGAAATTTTAACGGTCGAGCTGTTGACATTTAAACTTAGTGCTTCTTGGGAGGCAACCCAACAATTAGTTTGTATTGTATTTTTCTCTTGTACTATTAATGTGGAAGGATAGTAGTGTCTATCTCAATCGATTGATTTTAAAATATCAATCGATTGAGTTGTTAGGTTCAATTTGAGCTGAGTATCAAATTTTTATGTCAATCGATTGGGGTGACATACCATTCAATCTATCAATTGTTATTGTGTTTCAAATTTTATTCAATCGATTGAGTTTCAACCTTTTCAATCGATTGATAATTCTGCACAAGATCTATTAAAGCATGGTGAAATTAAGGGTGTCGAATCCAAGCCCCTTATAAATTATTAATTTAGAGATTTTATTTTCCTTTTATTAGATTTAATTAGTATGATTTTGATGGTTTGAAAAAAAAGAGTGGGGGATTGACCTTAGACTGTCATATTGTTATTTTAAAGTTTATGGTTTTGTGCAATGAGGACATTACACCACTTAGGTTTGGGGATGGTGTGTTCAAATGCATTATTCATGATCTTTAATTTTTTTGCATTATACATTTAACCACATGCACCCTCAATACCATGTTTAAAAAGAAATAAAAAATCATCACTGTTTATTTTTGGCGTAGTTTTCAAACTTTAGTCACTGATGCATGTAAAATGTTAATTGGTAAATATTCATGTCATGATAAAACTGTTATTGTTTAGGATAATTAATTCCATTGTGAACATTTGAAGATTGGTCTGAATTTCGTGCTTAGAAAATTTTTTTTGCACATTTGCCATGCTTAGGTTTGGAAATCAAAAGATTCGTTCAAATATGAAATTCTAGGATCCTAAAAAAGACTAAACCCGAAAAGCTTTGAAACTTTATCCTCGTTCTTGATGAGTGCTAAATAAATTCGGAGTATCTTTAGAATTCGTGCTCAATTGTTGAAATCTCACACACTTTAAACTCAAAATAAATAGACATCATTACCATCTTGAAAGAAAATGATCAAAGGCCATCTTTCGCTTGCTTGTACCTAAAATGTCCCACCTTATATTGATTTACCTTTTTGCACTCCCTGTGAGCGTTGTTGAAAAATTTTACACTAAAGATTTCTTGTTAAGTTATATTAACCATACCCCACACCAGTTAAAAAAATGTAAAACCTTATCCTTTAATCTTGAGAAATTGGGAAAGAGGGATGAGAGTAAGAGAGGAAGTAAGGGGATATGATAATAATGCTTGTAGGAAGCATATGGTAAAAATATACTTGAAAAAGGGGAGAGAAAAAGAACAAGAAAAGAAAAATATGTGTGCAAGAGGTAGAAAAATGAGAAATGAAAGAAAAATATGAGGTGATATCCAAAAGAAAAAAAAGAAGGAATGAAAAGAAGAGAATTAAGAAAAAGCAAAAAGAAAAAGTTTTGAAAATTTTGAAAAAGAAAGTGTGAAAAATATCAAAATCAAATGTGTTTATTTTTTCAGTTTCTCTGAGAAATTTGAAGCTAATTTTTCCTGTCTTTCATAACCTTCACCCGACCCACATTACAACCTAAGAAAAGACCTTCGTGATCCGATCTTGGTTGGTAAATACCTTGTGGAGAGTGATGATGCAATGACTATGGTATTTGATATAACATGCTTAGGATACAAACATCATTCCTTAGGAGATTATTTTTTTAAAATTCTTTGATGCACCATTTTTCTTATATCATGTGAGATTTTTTTAATTCATGTTGCAACTCCATCTCACATGTGGGTGAAAATATAAATCATTCATCGGAGCGATTCTGTTGTGAGTATATACCTAAGGTGAGGATTGAGTTGAGACTTGGGATCCGATGATTCCCGATTTGGATTAATCCGGCGATAGAACGATTTAAGCATTGGCACATGTACACACGACACTCTAGGCATGAATGAAAAATTGGTCTAAAAATCGGAGCATTAGGTTAATTGGAATAAGCAACAATAAAATTATTATAGCATCGATATTTGAGAATGAACATTTGCATGCTGAAGTGATTACAGATTTTTGTTTTTAAACATGTATATACCATAAAAATTGAATTTTGAAAACTCTTTTATCAATGATTTTGAAAACTATTTTTGAAAGTTTGTGGGTATCTTCACTGTAAACCCTCAAGAGACACAACTCCTCCACTAGGGATTACCTAGGGGTTTAAAGGCTTATTGCATATGCTAAATGTAATCGTGCTCTCCCTACGAAAGTGGCATTTTTTTTTTTTTGTAGATTGGTAATTTATTTTTCCGACATATTTATCATTTTCTTTGCTTGAGGACTAGCAAAGTGTAGGTTTGGGGGTGTGATCTGTGTCGAAATATGATCATATTTCACACTCTAATACTAACATTTAGCTATCCAATGAAGGCTATCTGACAGTTGTTGTACAATTTTAGTAGTTTCAGCTATTTTTGTCCGTTGGATCTTGCAGAAGCATAAAAGATCATAATTAAGGAAAACATGAAAGTATTGAACCATGAAGCCAACAAAAACACCAAAATCCATGAAAAAACCGATTGATCCAGCCATTGCTAAGAGAATTAAAATGTCACAGGTCTAACTCAATCGATTGAATTATGAAAATCAATCAATTGAGGTTATGACAACCGTTCTACTGCCCAAAATCTGAATTTAAAATCAATCAAATGAATTTTATAAATCAATTGATTGAGTTGGATGACAACTATTTTACTCTCAAATTTGAATTAAAATTCATATTGATTGATTTCCTAAAATCAATCAATTTATTTTAAATTTAAATGATTCCGCCAAAATTCAGATTTGAATTCAATCGATTGAATCTTGGAATTCAATTGATTGACCTATATATATAAACTCTTCCATCCGAGCCCTATATAAACAATGGCCTCGAGGGTTGTTGATGGGTCGGCTGGGAAGCCTTCCTTCTTCTCTTTAACTCATCTGATTAGTCCATTGACCAAATTGATCCTTCATCATTTGCTGAAGAGCTTGCATAGTTTGTTGTTGAAAAGCTTGCATATTCTACATAATCTTCTTTTCAAAATTAGAATTCCTTGAACTGGAAGTTTGAGCTTGATTGAAATTCTGATTTTAACGGTACTCGGAATTTGGGTGATGATAATTCGAATTTTGCTGGAAATTTGGATTCTATTGAAAATTGGAATTTTGTTGTGAACGGGAAGCCTTGTGATCCATTTGGCCCATTTGATTTGAATTGCTAGGCTGCTTGTCTAGTTTGGTTCGATCCTCCCCATCCTTGGTTAGGATGTTTTTTCCATTACGGATTGTATGTGTTGGAATAAGGATTCCGATCCTACTGTTGATCTGTCTGAGTTACATTGACATGTGCCTAAGGATGAGATTCTTCGGGAAAAATCATTAGAGTGGTTGGGCACTCGTGAAATGTATGACCTTGATGCTCACAAATTGAACAAACAATGGGGGTGACAGAAGTTTGAGCTTGTTTTATTGCTACTAACAACATGTTCATTTGTTTAGACAACATATCAACTTTCGTCGATAAATCAGAGGTGTTGTTACTGACATAAAAAAGCCCACCTTTTGTCAAAGTATCGGATTTGGTTTCCATATTAAGGATGACCTGTCCCAATGTCTCATTTTGCATTGAGGTTTGGCAAAATCTCTCAAATAGTGCCCAAATTTTTTCATCCTCTTTTACGGCACATGATTCTCCTAGGGTGCATCAATCATGCGTCTTTCTCCTGGAATCAGTCCTTTGTAAAATCTTTAGACTTATTGCCATCTTGGAATATGATGATTAAGGCAACTTCTTACTAGTTCCTTAAAATGTTCTCAACATTCATGAAATGTTTTAGTAGGTTATTGAGCATAAATCATAATCTTCTGACGAAGATAATTGATTTTGCTCATAGGAAAGTACTTCTTTAGCAATTCACGTTGTAACTTAGTCCAACTCCTTATAGATCTTGGTTCTAAGGAAAGAAACCAAGCCTTCGCCTTATTTATCAAAGAGAAAGGAAAAAGTCTTAACTTTGCTATCTCTTCGGATACATTATGCACTCTAAACATTTTGCGCACCCCATTAAAATCAGTCAGATGAGCATATAGATTTTCATTACTAAACCCGTTGAATATTGGCAACATTTGAATCATTGTCGATTTAAATTCAAAATGATTACCTGAGATGGTGCATGATACTATCCTAATCCTCGTAAGGACCAGGATCATTGTATTGCTCCAATGTTCGTGGGCCTTCAGGTGGTACCTCAGAATGATTATCTTCTTCTCCTCCATTGTTGTTATTTACATTCCGACCTCCTTGTCTCTTATCTACCATGCTTTCGGATTAATTATGATGAAGTCTATAGTTTCTACAATTCACTTTGCATGACCTTTCAATGTCATGATTCAACAGTTGTAGACGTGGGTGATGAGATCTGGTAAAGCTCATACACCAACACACTCAAGACAAGGATTGTTAAACCCAAAGTAAACCCAAACACTGTAGTAGCTTAGATTCAATCGATTGAATTGTAAGAATCAATCGATTAAAGTATAACCCAATAGTACTCCTATAGATGACCTTATCAGTCAATCGATTGAATTGAAAAAATCAATTGATTGAGGTTCAAAAATCAGGCAGGACAGAACAAGCAATACAACTGGAGTGGTAACAGTGAAGATCTAATCTATCGATTGACACAGGACATGTCAATTGATTAAAGAGAATCCAAGGGTACAACAGTGAAATGGTTGACAAATAAAATTCTAGATTACAGAACTCAATCGATAGATATAAAATTAATCGATTGAAAACTACAGTGGATAGCTAGTAAGAATTCGAACAGAATGAATATTATATATATATATATATTATTTTTTATTAAATAGAGGAATAATCACAATTACAAATTGATCGATTGATTTTTACAAATCAATCGATTGATACGAAACAGTGAGCAAAATAAAAATAGAGAACACAATCGATCGATTGAATCAAAGAGCTCAATTGATTGACTGACAATTAGAGAACAAAAGTCTCCTAAAAATCAATAAAATTGCGTCGCTTCCCCGGTAACAGCGCCAAAAACTTGATCGTTTTTAAGGTGTACCCTTGCAAGCGCACAAGATCGATTGTAGTCAGGCAAGAATACAAGTATCGTACCCGCAAGAGAGTGCATAATCCGATTAATTTTAAGAAGATGACAATAACTCAAGGAAGTACCAAGGGCGAGAATTTGATCACTAAAATCTATCAATACACGATGCAAAAATAAGCACAATGAAATCAAACTATGCAAATATGAACAATAAATAAAGAAAGTGACAATGATGAGATGATCAAGGAGTTGCTAACCCTAGAGTTGTAACTTTTTCTATAATCAATCATACAATATTTAAGTCAAATTATTATACCATCATTTAACTACAAGAAAAATGAATCGATGAAAATGCAAGTATTGATTAAGAATACCATATGCTAACACTATGATGCATCCAATTACAACATGAATCATGCGAACGGCATAACGCATCACAAATACAAAATCAATAGCACGACATCTCAAATCGATCTACAAGATCGATATGAGTGGAATAACTCTTTGGTGTAGCCGATAACCAGGATTGGCCACTATAAATGAGTATTCGATGATTTACAACAAGCTCAGACTAAAAGCCGTATGATTCAATAATTTTAACAAGAAATTGTATAATTCAAAATAGATTAGTTACTCATCTAGGATTCGCTTCTCCTTGAGTGAGAGGTTTAGTCACTTATCCTCGATTCACATGCACAATGCAAACCCGAAGCCATCACAAAAATACATCTTTTTATTTATCAATAGATTCAATCCTTACACACCTCTCTTCCTCTAGAAACTACTACTTAATTACAAAGAAAAAGCTTACAAAAACCTAAAAAAATCTGCCAAGAGGAAGCCCCCACACCCTAAACACTGCTTTGTTTATGTAAGGCTCGGATGGAAGAGTTTCTATATATGGGTTAATCAATTAAATTCTAAGATTTAATCCATTGAATTCAAAATATGAATTTTGGCGGAATCATTTAAATTTGAAATAAATTAAAATTCGAATTTGAGAGACAAATAGTTGTCATCCAACTCAATCGATTGATTTATGAAATTCAATCGATTGATTTTGAATTCAGATTTTGGGTCGTAGAACAGTTGTCATAACCTCAATCAATTGATTTTCAGAATTCAATCGATTGAGTTAGACCTTTGACATTTTTAATTCTCTTAGCAATGGTTGGATCAATCGATTCTTTCACGAATTTTAATGTTTTTATTGGATTCATGGTTCAATGCTCCCATGTTGTCCTTAATTATACTCTTTTATGCTTATACAAGATCCAACGGACGAAAATACTTGAAACCACTAAAACTACATAATAGTCGTCAGATAGCCTTCATTGAATAGCTAAATATTGGTATTAGGGTACGAAATGTGGTCATATTTCAACACAGATCAACTGCTTCACTTGCCAGGAATCCAATAGGCGCACGGGATTAAAAAGAAGCGCTAGTGCAAACGCTTCAATGATGAAGCTCACACACTTTAAAAACTTAGCGTCGTCGCTTCCTTCATGTGCACTGTCGCTTCTCGTATGTGGCATCATCGCCTCTGAATGATAGTCACGAAACATGAAAATCAATCCTTAAATCATAGAGAATGAACGCATAAAAAAAATTTAGCACATGAACAAATTACCATTGGCTAGCCATATGACAACAAATACAATATTGGTCAGATGCAACTAATCTAAGAGATGCTCCCACGTTTCATATACGAAGCGATGCCGCTTCAAATGTGAAGTGTCTATGCTTCCTAAGCCAAGTGACGGCGATTTTCAAGAAATTGAATCAGCGTGACTCGTTGAGATCGCACGTTCCCTCGTCCCCTATTTTGTTTGGCTCTGTCTAGCGCTATCAGTCATCATGCTAACCTTCAGAAGCGCGCAGGTTGTGATTTTATATCCCAACTGACAACAACCCTTACAATGGCATCTTTTCTTTTGTGATTGTTCAAAACCAACCTTCATTCTAGACTTTATTCTGTCATTATTGCTTGGCTTACTTTTTGTGGCACATCATATTAGATCTTGCACTATAATGTTAGCATGTTCTTGCATCGCTAGGCTGGGGAGGAGGGGCCCGGACAAGACGCGGTGCTAGTCGCTCTTTCATTATCCTCTTTCGTCCTAATGGCTTCTACAACTTCTATTCGTTTCCTCATCCCTTCCAAAGTGTAATCCACCAAGCGATTTGATTCTATTTTCAACTGAATTAATTTTAGTCCAGCTTATCTCACCTTTCATATTTTCATCCTAGAGACAAAATTGGAATCCTTTTTGTTACTCACCTCAAAACTTACAGTACTGTTTCTAGCATCTCTCATCCATCGATGTAGAATATATTTAGAAGGAATTTGCTCTACCTCTTTCTTGAAGTAAACTTTAAAGATGTGAGAACACAACAAACCCTCTGTTTCGAAGTGCTTGCAATCACAAGTGGTCGTGGCATTGTAACACTTGCCCCTAAATCTCTGTGTTGGTCAAAATATTGACTGAACACTGGTATTACTTGATAGTGCCAGGTGACTGCCTGAGGCCAGGTCTACCAAAATTCTTGAGGCACTTACCTTAATTCAATAGATATTTGGGTATTGATAGTGGCACCCACCTTAATTTAATAGATATTTAATTATTGATAGTGGCACCCACCTTAATTTAATAGATATTTGATTATTGATAGTGGCACTCACAATAATTCAATAGATATTTGACTATTGGTAGTGGCACCCATAGGGCACCCCATTTAATTGGATGGGTGTGTTAGGAAAATTAATGAGACACACACCACTTCTCATACCCCAAATCTACCCTGAAAATTACATTGATAAAAATTGACTAAAGGTTTGACCCAAATTTGGCTTGAGCCTTGGTGGTGATGAGGTGATCATCGTCAATGGATCAGATTTTGGAAATTATCACGAGATTGCTTGATGTGTTGAGTTAAACTTAGACCCACAAAATAGAAGCACCTAGATGCACTAACACATGAGACTATGTGTTTGTGTTTTGCATAGAACTATGACATTTTTTGTAATATTTAAACAAGCCCAAGGGAAATTATAATTAAATTACTAAAATTTAGAAATTAGAAATTAGAATTTGCAAAATCTCTAGCAAATCCTAGCCCTTGGTTCAATTAACCAAAATTTGACCCATCTTACACTATCTATTTTTATTGGGAAAATCTAGGGTGTAAGATGCACCCAATGGCATGCACTACAAGATTTGTAAGACTTTAGAATTTCACAAAGTTCAAAACTCTTGAAGACCACAAAAGACAAGAGGTTGACTTGATATGTGGTGGAGAGAGAGAAAGAGAGAAAATATAATTATGAGCATATATGGGGACTTGAAGGAATTAAGCTTGGAAAGTAAAAATGTGAAACATGTCACAAAAATTCAGCCCATGTCCCCTCTCCCTAGGTAAATTCAAAATTTACAAGGGGGGGCTCCCATTTGCATGTTATTTTCTTCTTCTTCCTCTCTTCCTAGATCCATTAGAGCTCCTTGAAGCTCTAGTGGTTGGAAAACCACCCCTCCCAATTTAACCCTTGAATTTCAAATATAAAACCACCACTCCACTCCCTATACTCCCCACACCAACATACATAAATTCCAGCCCCATCTCAATCCTCTTCACCTTACGGTTTGGAGAAAATCAGTTTGGAGGTTGGAGCTTGCTAAGGTAAAATCTTAGTTTAGGTGTTTGTCTAGATTTCTAGTTTGTGTTATGTAGATTTTTCTCATAATTGTGACCTTTCTTTTCTTGTTTTTAGATGACTAAGCCTGGTATGACCATGTTCTCACATGGGACCAGCACCTTAGCACTTTGGGATGTGATATATGGAATCACGTAGGAGTCATCCAATGTTCCATGATGGCCAATGACCTAGATCACTTGATTCTTATATTTTGAGTATTTTCTCATAGATTTTCATGTTGGATTTGTTTTTTCTTTACGTGTCATGGATAAATTCTGGAATGAAGATGGACCTGAGATAAAGATGACTATGCATGTGATTTTAGACACATGCAAGGCCATCCAATAGCTCCAAATAGCCAAGAAGGTCAAACTATGTCATTCTTGTAATATAGGTTGAGTATTTTATATTTTTGGTAATATAAAACAGAACTTTGATATGAGATTTTTGAATATTCTATAATAAGACAAGGAACTAAGCCAAATGATGTCATGTATGTGCTCTTAGTACACATGCAAGGCCATCTAGTGGATTTGATTGACCAAGGAGGTCAAAATTTAGAAAATAGATGTATTTCTAGATTTTCTTGATCATCTTAAGTATTATGAGACATGTGATCCATATAGATGAATGTTATAGTCACAGAATATTAGTTTCATGAGTTTTTAATTACTGTAATTCATCATTGTACTCACGGATTTCTGGGTCAAATAGTGGTCAAAGATTGCATTTCTGCACTACGCTTAATATAGTATTGATAGATGTGATTTTTCCTTGCATTGATTAATCATAGGAATTATGAGTTAATGCTTGATGCATTTTAGTAGAATATCCATGTGAAATATCAGGTTTTATTTCATTATGAACTGTTTTGATCATACATGAAATGCGTGGTCCTTGATATCCAAAACTTGAGAATAAATATATGAGATCTAGTGTAGAATATTGCCTAATTTTTATAGAATTAAAATAGGTTTTTAAAACGATTATGTGGCTGTAATACAATAACATTTATATGGTCATGTTCCAGTAAAACATGACTCATTTATTGATCATAATGAATATCCAATCGGATGGTCCCGATTGATCATTTTGAGAATTTGCTTGAATTGCTAGGATCTCTTGATAAAATACTTAGAAGTCACTCATTAGATCATAGAATCATGACCTCTTGAAAATTCATGACGAGAGTATCAATTCTGAAAAAAAAAATGTTATGTTTTGACCCTTGATTTGATCATGGACATTTCAACGGTGTTAGATGAATGGTTAAGATTTACATGGGATCTTCAAAAATATCAAATAAATGAAGAGTTTTAAATGAAATTTTTGTTAAATAATTTTAAAAAGAAAAATGGGTTTTTAATAATGGAAAGATGCCCGATACGCTAAGTTCGATCGGATTACTCCCAAAGCCCGAACCCGATAAATTTAAGAAAAACCGATATCGGTGACTAGGAAAGTATCGGTAACCGATTAATGTTAATTAGATGGAAATGATGACCCAAAAATTTGATCCCCATGGACCTGGGATTATCTTGGAAATTCTCCGTTCCGAGAGCCTATGATATGTGGTATAGGATGGACCTCTAAGCGGACCCCATCTATGGCTCAAATCTGTGGACCAATCCACAGGAACTCAGTCCCGGAACACCGACAGAATAAATAGAAATAAATGTCAGAACAATCCATAAAAATTTTGGGATACACTTGAATGAGTTCCCGATGTTCTTTTAAATTTTCAGATCGAAACCCCGTACGGTTTGAAGGTTACGGCACTCGGAACACGAAGCGACCAATCTGTCCTGTTGCACCCAAAAACAGAGCTGTAATAAGCTCCATTTCCTGTGACCGAAACATTAACAAAAAAATATGAAATAAATTGAACATATACCTCAGCACATCCTTAAATCTTGAAAAAAAATTCAAGCCTCGATTCGGTCAGAATTGACGGCAATAAATTATGTAAATTTCAGCTTGAAATAATGGCAAATGGCACACAGCCAAAAAACCATACCCGACCTTCGATCAGATGGAATGTAATACGTCCTAATCCATTGACTTTTGACCCACTAAATATAAATAAAAAAGTTGGGTGACTCTCGGATCTTTCCATAGAGCCACTGAGCTCCTAATTCCATTTTCGAATCTGATAGTTATGGCCCGACATCGAGACCCCATAATTCTGGCCCGAAACCCTGATAAAACATAACAGATCTCGGTGATTTGTGTACCACGATCAGATCTGAAATGATTTTCGGATGCCACCTCTTGGGAAAGATCCTCTCATCAGTCATCTTGCCCACAGTTTTAGAATCATTCAAATTTTCAATCGGAGCCGAAAATGGCGGCCGATTTACCGTAGGCTATCCGCCACCTCTTCGAAAAATCTGAATATATGGAATAGAAGCTTAGTATTCGAACCTTAGCCCGAGACCTATGACTGATTGGGTAGACCCAAATACATGGCTCCATGCTGTTAACATATGATAAAACCCATGTGAAATTGGTCAATTAGGTCAAAGGACCTAATGAGGCCCAACATCCTAAACTATTAATAAATAGGATTGATATAAATGACAAGAGTTTAAGGGCCCGACCCATAACTCAATGAACTTGATTACAAGTCTAACCCAAGACATGTTCTTTAAGTCCCATGAGAACTAGGAACTCACATGGCCTGGACCTTGGAGAAGGCCCATACCTCTAGATTTAAGTCTAGTAAAGGCCCGAATTACCTAGGAAATGTTGGACCCATATTGAATTTGACCTGTTTGACCCGTTGGACCCTTTGGGCCTATAATCCATTGGACCCATATAGTATTGGACACGTTGGACCTATAATCCATTGGACCCATATTGTATTGTACTAGTTGGACCCTTTGGACCTAAAATCCATTGGACCCATATTGCGTTGGACCCGTTGGACCTTTGGACCTATCAACCATTGGACCTCCTATAATCCATTGGACCCATATTGTATTTGACCCTTTGGACATATAATCCATTGGACCCATATAGTATTAAACCCGTTGGACCTTTGGACCCATAACTCGTTGGACCCACGGCCCATACCCGAAAGTATAGGATAAGTAAAGCAATTGACCTTCGTTGAATAGTCAGATAGTTGAAGTTAGTTTAACTTAAATAGATAAAACATTTAGGAACAGGCACGCGAGTGCCTCGAACCTCGTTAAAGACGATCGAGTTCTTATCGACAATGATAAACATAAGTCCCCCTTTAGACTTTAACTAGGGTAACACTCGATATAAGTGTAAGCCGACGAGATCCTCCCTTAGGATCAAGTCATCTAAAACTCGAACTTGATTTTGATTTGGACATGATAAGATATGATAGATAGTGACATAGGGTACATGATAAGTACATAATAAGTAAATGACAAGAACATGATAAGTATATGAAAAGTATATAATATGATTTGATATGACAATAATATTATAAAAATATAATAGAAAGCTGAAATGCTTGAAATAAAATGTCCGATAGTAACAGGAAGTGTTTGAATCGCTTGTTTGACATGCTTGAACTTGAATCTGAATCTGTATTTGAACTTTGAATTATAAAAGGAATATTTGAATACTTGAATTCTGAATCTGAAAAGATTATTTGAATAACTAAAACTCTGAACCGAAATGGGAAATTGAATATCTGAAACTCTAGACCCGAAATGGGTATATGAATATCTGAACTCTGGACCCGAAATGGGTATTTGAATATGATTCTGGACCTCTAAAATAGGGAAATAAGATAAAGATACATGATATAGAATCTCATATATTGGGGCAAAGAATATTGAATTTGAAAAATAATGCAACGAAAAGTAAAAAAAAATTTGAAAGTCGAAGGACGATACTATTCTGTTCTGTTCTAGCCTCATATAGCTGATCACTGTTCTCAAGAACAGGCTCATATGAGCACCTCGTATATGAATCTGCCCCTTGTATATGCAAGAATATAGAAATGTCAGCTGAGGATCGGGTCTAGTTAGACCAACAGAGTCATCGATCATTGCCTAAGATTGACTAAATGGCGGAGAGTGTTGGCCCTTGTCTAATCAACATTGGCATCTGAATTTTGTCTGGACCATGGCTGCTGTTTGGTATCAACACCGAATTAATTAAAAGATACTAATAATTAACTTATATTTCACAAAATTCAATCATAATTAACTAATCTTGGAGATAATTGAAATTTCACTTAATCATGTTGGACGAATCTTGAGGAAATTGTAACTCATGCCTAATAATATTACTGTAATTCATATTATTGTTATAGAAAATCTGTAGATTTTAATCTTGTACTTAACTTTTAAATCATATTGTTTCCTGATTAGTGATACATGGAATATCAATGAACTGCTAGTATTTTCACAAATGCCTACCTGAGTATTAATTAGCATAAGTTGTATTACATTTAGTAAGAATTTTTGCTTGATAATTAGTTATATTCACAATTGCTAGAAACCCCACGTGCACATGCACCTATGGACTATCTGTATACTACATATACTAGAATTCTAAGACAATGCTAACTGAGATTTTATTGAGCTTTATCGCTTATGGTCGTTTCATGACCCAAAAATTTCAGAGGCCAGTCAGCAGCCACCCAGCCAGCATTGAAGTAGCTAGATACGGAAGGATTTAGGAACGACAATGAGCTAATAGTTTTGAAGCTCCTTTTGGCTAGTAGAGCTACCAGCACATGCACTTAGTTTTGAAAGGATCATTCCTTTTTATTTTGGCTTCTGTTGAAGTCCATTACTTTTGAATTTCAAGTTATAATTTTATAATTGGGCTTGTATGAACAATTTAACTTTTAAGGTTTTATTTTGATGGGAAAAGGTTTTAAAAGTTACCTTCGTTATATTATTTTATTCAGTGAAAACCGTTTATGATCAAATCATAATTTTGAATATGCCTGTCAGGTTAATAAAATTGGGAGGTTAAACCGATAAGTGTTTAACTCAAGCTTTTGCACATACTTTGATAAATTAGCGACTGTTTTAATAAATGAAATTTAATCGTTTCCGCAATTAAAGAATTTTTCATAAAGTTATATATATATATATATATATATATATATATATATATATATATATATATGGTAAGTTACCTAAATAAGAGATATGAATTAAGAAGTTAAACCAGAATGATAAGAATATGAACATGAATAGAAACGAACGGTGCGCGTTGACACCGGCTTGCATTGGACTCGCCGACGAACCGCGGGACTGAGTGCGAGGGCATGACAGGCATTTCTATATTTGAAACGAACTTTGAATATTCGACCGCTATCCTTCGTGCCATCTCCACCACTTCTACGCAATTGATATACAATAACCGCCCCGACTTCCTCTTCGAGCACCTTTGGGCGTTAAAAGAGGTAAACTTTCAGAACTCAGAGTGAAATCTATCGAACATGGTTCTTATATACACAACAACGGCATGCTTCTCGATTGAATTTTTGAACAAGAGCATCGGTGTCATAGATATTAAGACGAGATCCTCCTTATTTTCTTTATCGTGATGAAATTGGACAACAAGATCATATTGCTTGACAAATTCCGTCAAACTAGTTTGGGCATTGACATAGGTATCGAAGAAAGAATTTATACTTTCTCCGCGTTGCGTAGTGGTCATGCCGACCCCAAAGGTATCACTCAAGTAGCATAGAATCCATTTCCTTCTAAGAGCGTACATTTGTTTCAACCACTCGTTGTCTTGCAATTAAAACTCCTCGACGAGTTCTGCCCATCTCCTTTCGAAAACATCAACCGATTGACTGAACTTGCACTGATTTTACTTTCTCCCAAAATTTTTTAAACTTTACCTTCAGCTGAGAGAGATGGTTCAATTCATTCCCCCCTATGTACCATAAGCAGAGGCTATGCGTGTTTCTCGAAAAAACTTCGGAGATGGCCTTGCTCATCTCGTTGCATTGATCGGTGATGATTGCATTAGGTTTCTTATGACCCATGCACTTCAGGTACATGTTAAGTAACCAAACGAATATCTCCTCCATCTCATCTACGAGAAACGCACATCCAAAAAGTATCATCTGCCAATAATGATTGACCCTCGTGAATGGGGCGAAAGGTAGTAGTAATTTATTTATTTTATAAGTGGTGTCGAATACCACCACATCATCGAACTGTTGATACGCCATCCGTGACCTATGATCAACCCAAAATATACTACGCATACAATATTCTTCTTCTAGTTCGACTTCAAAGAAGAAGCCATCTCCTTTATTCTGCATATCAATGAAGGTCTTGATCATAGTCGTGCACATCAGATTGATGCTACTCTCCTTTTTTATCTTCTTTAGGTAATCCCGAGTTTGTTGAGGGTTTACTGTCACGCCAGCCTCTCCATCCAAATTAGATAAAACAACAAAAATCGTTGAAGGAGTAATTATGCCATCAAATGCTCCTATCAATGATTTACTTGCCTCGTTCAACTTATTATATGATCGAAGTTCCTTCACCTTCGTAGGTGAATACAACTGATGATTATTAGACTCTTTAAATGTCACAACCTCCCACAACTTTTACTCGTCGATCCTAATCTTCAACCTTGCCTCACATCAGCATCTGTTATCTCTTGAACACTTTATATTGGCATGTAATTTGCGCTTGTCAGGCTGTTTGAATCTTTCGAAAGAACATACATATTTTCTCTTGATATTCACCCTCTTTACGGATTTATAGGTGTTACTTTTTCTAATGCTAAAACTAACTTTCTTCGCGTATAAATTATATTAGTTATATGTCTCATCTTTAGATTAGAATTTTAAGCCTATACATGACTTCCATTCCTTACTCGTATTCTCGGCATCTCCATAAGAATTCAACTTTTCGATATTCCTATCACCACCAAGTGAAACTCCTACTAAAGAAACCGTCTCAGGGTGGAGATTTAAATCAATACTACCTACATTGAATCCTTCAATCGAGTCCATTATAGGCCCTGCATTAGACAAAAATGGGCTAATAAGGAAACAAATTCACAAGTGATGACGCTGCCATACCAAGCACCAACGCTTAATATGGAAGCGACGGTGCTTCTCAATAGTTTCGTCGTCGCTTCCTATCGCTTTAAATAAGAAGTGTGTGCTTATATATTTTCGAATGCTTATAATTTTTTTTATCTCCACCCTATAAATAAGTGAGGAGATTCATCAACTACGAGCATATGAAAAAACTAATCCACAAGGAAGTGATGATGTGGCTATACATAGTGCTGACGCTTCAATATGAAAGCGATGGCGCTTCTCAATCGTTGCGCCGTTGCTTATATGTGACAACCCGGATTTTGGTACCCCGAAACCCATGCCATCAGCACGACTTTCAAGGCCGTGCCCTGCGACTTTGTACGGAGCATTAATATAATCGCCAAAACTACAAGTAAAGCACATGCATCTAATCTAAACAAGTTTCCATGCATTTAAAATAAAAAGCAATTCCAAGGACAGTTCTAGTCCCATGCCAATTCATGGGCATGAGAACTGACTCGAACCATCGGTGATAACTATTCACCCTAGCTGGCTTACCAAAAGAATCAAGGTATTTAATTACATTAAAAAAAAAAAGAGGCTTGACATACCAAGCTGTACCTAATACTCTCAGCTCACTCTCAAAGTACGCAATGGGTCTCCTAGAAGAATTCCTCAGGAGGAGGCTCTGACTCTTCTGTGGGCACGTAATCCGAATCCTCTGGATCAACGACTCCAGAAGTCGCTGCTGCCACTAGTACTGGACTTGCGACGTATAGTCTAATGGGTAAGCTACATCCTAATATAAAATGTGCTCTACATATAGTTATTCACTGTGATTGTGCTAATTTTATCATATTAGGCGTTATCACTCTTCTTTTGTTTCACCATTTGGTTTCATCTGCATCCCTGGGATGCTCCTGGTTTAATGCCTTATTCAGATGCTCATTGTTACACTTCTACGTCCCCTGGGGACTTCATGGTTCCATTTGAATTCACACACACACACACACACACGTTTTGGAAACACATTTAATACATGCCTATTTTCTTGAGATATTCTACATATATAAAGTACTCTACATATATAGTTTTGACGAATTAAAGTACATGTTTCATGTTTTATCATAATTTACACTAAAAGAAATGAGAAAATCGGGTAATTCCTCGTGCGAGCGAGAACTATTCCTCGCCCGAGCAGTCACTTAGCATCACTCGAGCGAGCACTTGACCTTGCTCAAGCCATCACAATTCATCGCTCGAGCGGTCATTATTCATCGCTCGAGCAATTATTATTCCTCGCTCGAGCGGTCATTATTCATCGCTCGAGCGATTATTATTCATCGCTCGAGCGAGCACTATTCATCGCTCGAGCGAGCACTATTCATCGCTCGAGCGGTTATATATCGAGGTACCTGGAGCTCTATGCGATGCCTCGCTCGAGCGAGCTTCTCCTTCACTGTGGGTCTTGCTCGAGCGAGCCCAAAACACAAATATGCTCAGAATATTCCTTTTGTCCTCGCTCGAGCGAGCCATTTAGACCGCTCGAGCGAGCCGCTAAAAGATATAAATCCTCTATCTGTTCGAGGACTATTACCATCTTCATAAGAGGTTTATTAATGTCAAGGATCATTAGTCTAGTAGTTTATACTCTACTTAAAACATACGTACCCATCTAAAACCATACCTTACTCGATAGATCTCCTATAGTTTGATCCAAGCTCCGACTCAATGTAAAATTTCCAAAGTTCTCCATTGCTTAATACCAACGAGCCTCTCCTCCTCTTTTACACAACCTTCTCCTCTCTCTCTATTTTACCTTTCTCTCTATCTATGCTAAATTAGGTTACGTAGGAGAGACTCTCCTCTCCACTTTCACTTATATAGTGAAAGCTAGAATGTTTCACATATATACACATAGTGTATATATGCAGTTTTTGATTTCCTTGTGAATCACCAATACACGTGCATAGTATGTGACATGCACGGTTCCCAAAAATCTGGGGTTATGACATTATAACTTATAGTGCCATCACTTCTCAATCTTTGCACTGTTGCTTCTTATCGCTTCAAATAATAAGAAGCATATACTTATAATTTATATATTTATATATTTTTGAATACTTCTCAATCGTTGAATTGTCGCTTCTAACACAGCGTTGTCGCTTCTAACTCGTAGCGTCGTCGCTTCTCAATCGTTGCATCGTTGCTTTCTATCACCTCAAATAAAAAGCATATGCTTATATATTTTTGAATGCTTGTAATTTTTTTTATCTCCACCCTATAAATAAGTGAAGAGATCCATCAACTATGAGCAGATCAGGAAATCGATTCACATACGAAGCGCCGAGTCTCGGGCAGAAGTGACGACGCATTTAATGTCATATATATTTGAATGTTCTGTAAGTTGAAAATAATATATAGGAAAAAAAATGCGTGGTTCAAATGTCAATCTTTGGGCTTCTATCCAATACGTACTCCAAAAAAAAAAGCAAGTTATCTTTTCTGCGCTTCTATCTAGTACGTGCTCTAGAAAAATAGATAAACTTATCTCTTCTACGCTGCACGTTGTTTCTTCTGCACTTTTATCCAGTACGAGCTCCAGAAAAATATATAAACTTATCTCTTCTGCACTTCTATCCAGTGCGAGCTTCAGATTTTTGTGAAAGTTGCCTCTTCTGCACTTCTATCCAATCAGAGCTCCACAAAAAATGAGAAAGTTGTCTCTCTACGCTTCTATCCAATCAGAGCTCCAGGAAAAACGAGAAAGTTACAAGCCAAAGAGAGGAAATAAAATAATAGAGAGAATGAACTTGAATAAGGAGAGAAAAAGAAGGAATCTATACAATTTTTGAATTATTTTACCGTCATTACATTCGACAAGACCTTCCCCTTGGGAACAATGCTTCTTTCCTCCTTCTGTCAGGTATAACAGGTAGTATTCCCTTACTGCCTACTTTACCTACCACTGATACTAGGAAACCTTCGTTGTGACTAACCATGGTTTGTGCAAAAACACTTTCCATGTGTCTGCTCCCCATTGGGGGAGTGTAGAGACATCTCTACCCCGAGCGTATTTTCCTTTTTACCATATATATATATATATATATATATATATATATATATATATATATATATATAATGTTGATGATCCTCTCACTCGAGTCGCTAGATGACTCGAATTTTATGTCGGCGTGACGTGCATGGCCTAGTATTGGAGTTATTTGGGACTCTAGTCTTATGCCATTTTCCATTGTGTAAAATTTATTTTATTTAACCAAAAGAGAAAAAAAGTTAGTTAAGTTGATGTGAAGGCGCTATGAAGCATAGTCACAAATATCGCCGAATATTTGAAAAATTCGCGAATTTAAGGTCCCCCGAATTATTCGCGAATTTTTCAAAAATTCGCCAAATCACTGAACTTCGCCAATTATTCCCGAATAATTCCTGAATTTTTCAAAAAAATTGTGATCAAACTAATTTTTTTAATATATATATCTATATATATTAATTTAAAATCATTTTTGTTTTAAAAAAAATTTCTCACTGATTTTTCCTCCGAATATTTACTCGAACTTCCCGATTTTGCTGGATTTTTTCGAATTTAAACCTCACCGAACTATTGCCAAACCCTGATTTTGTGACTATTGTCACGCCTCGAAATTCGATACGTGATCCATTTCGACACATGAACGCATTCAATACTCAAAATTCAAATAAAGAAAATATAACGGTTCATTCTCATTAATAAAATTTAAAATTGTATTTATTTTCAATTACAACGTTTAAACAACTCCTAACCAAGGTTAAACCAACAAGTCTTCTAGGGTCTCCTCTTGAAATGCATCTTTTGAGCCACGAGGTCCGGTCTCTGAATTTTAAATAGTAACGGGGGTGGTATAAAACTCAACAAGTAACCCCCAATAAATAATATAACTCTTTTGTCAATTTTATCAGTTTGAAATTGAGAACTTCATTTCAAATAAGAATAACATCAGCTATATTATCTAATAATTCAATATAAAGAAGAAAAATAACTTAGTTTATAATTATACCATTTATATTGTACAATTGTTAAATAATAGCGCCGATCCAAGTGTATTTGCATTCATATCATTATTCATCATTTATCATGGATTCCAGTCACAAGGAGGGTTCCATATTTTCATCAATCCCATTGTCAACTGTGCCAATCCAGTTTGACGAGTTTACTTCGTATTACAAAAATACACAAATGGATCCGTTCATCCAATACTACCATGCGGCTCCATGGGGATCTTAATAAAAATCATATCTTATTCATCTTTACGATATTCATCATTTCTAAAGTTTTTCATATCAGTTTCTTTTGAAAAACTTATCTCAATGCTTTATAAATTTTCATTTCGAAATAGCAAATGATATCTTGTACAATTTAACTAAGTAAACAATGATTATGACATTTATCTTTCTAATAATAATATGATTCGATTTGGAATAATTATCATTGAGTAAAGCAAGTCTAAACTATTATTATGAATCATTCAGTATCTACTTATTAATATTATAGTATGTACTATGCAAAAATAAAAACGTCATTATCTAAATAAGTAGGTGTATAAAACATGTTGTGGGATAGGTCACTTGCCTCAGTTATCGGGATTAAGGGTATTGTGAGGGCAACGTACAACTCTGATGATTACCTGGCACAAGGGGAAGGAATAAATAAGAATGTAGAAGAAGATGTGTGAGAGAGAGTGAACTAAGATAGAGTCCTCAAAGTTGGGTTGGATTTTATTGAGTTATTTCAACCCTTATTTTAGAAGCATTCGATTATTTAATTTAAAACAAAAATCTTTAATTTAATTATAGAATTTAAAATCTGATTTATTATAATCCTTAATTTAAAGCAACGCTAATTTATAGTTCAGTTTCAAACTCTTAAAAATATAATTTAATATTAACCAGAAATTCTGAAAGTATTATAATAATAATTTTTCAATCCCAGAACCTGATTTATTATACTCATTTTTAAGAAAATCACCCTAGTTTCAATTAGGACTCTGATTTATCAAATCCAGTATTAACATCTTAAAACTCCATATTTAAAATAAGTTCATAAATTAAATAAAATCAGTACCTAAATCAGAATTTAGAACACAATTTCAGATTATAAAACATACTATAAAATTAGAAAAACAGAATATAAATAGAATATATATAAAGTCGGATAAAAACAGAATACAAATCAGAGTATAATCTAAAATAGAAACCGAATGAAAAATCAAATTATAAAACAGAATTAAAATCAGGTTATAACTAACCAGAATATCAAATTAAGTTTTTAAAATATAAAACCAGAATTTAAAAATCAGAGAGTATAACAACCAGAAAAATAAATCTGATATATTAAAAACATAAAATAAAATAGGATATAGTTTCAATTTATAAGACAGAATATAATGTCAGATTATAACTAAATTTTGAAATATAGCATTAGTATATAAAAACCAAATTTAAAATAAAAATAGGATTATAAAACCAATGTTATAAACTAGTATAAAATAAAATTTCAGCATATAAAAATAGAATAAAACCAGGATATTAAATATCTAATCAGGTTATAAAACTAGGTTTAAATATAAAGCAAAATTTTAGTATAAAATCAGAGTAAAAATTCACTATATAAATCAGGATTATAAAATTAAAGTTGAAATATAAACCAATCCTTTTAAATATAAACTAGGATTTAAATCATCATTTTAATAAAAATCAGATTTATTAAAAACAAAAACAGAATATAGAACTATAATTTTAAGGAATATAGGATTAAAATATAATATTAGAATATATAATTATAGGGTTTAAAGAACTAGAAATTCAAATTGAAAAACTAAAATTTATAGAAAATAAAATACAACTCTAAAAATAAAAACATACTTTAAAGAAGGAAGAGAAGAAGAAAAATTCTTGAAGACGAGCTTAGAGTGGAAGAGGAGGAAGGCTCTACTTATAGGCTGGGTGTGTGACCGTTCAAATCCTCGAATTGAATTGGCGAGTAATGAAACGAGGCGTTACGACGCTGCTGAATTAAAGAAGAAGAAATGAACGTCTCGGCTAAGCGTGGGTTTTGATTTTGGGGATTTAAGGTGTAAGGGAAAAATAAGGGTATAAAGATTGTATAAGTTAAAGTGGGTCGAATCGGGTCGAGTTAGGGTTTGTAAGTTTGGGCCATCACACTATGCTATGAAGATGCTTTTACCAAGCAATGCATGCTTGAGAACTTTATTAGCCACAATACAAAAAATTATTATTATTAGTTTTCCTTTAATTAGTGTAGGTAGAAAAAGATGGTGTGCGTTTAGAAATAAAGCTTGGGAATAAAAAGTGTGGTGCAAGTACAGATCAGCTCTCATACTCTTATCGATTCTGTTAAGAGGTTTGGTGACATGTTTGACAACACATGGAAGTATATATCACAGTAGAAAAAGAATGTTGTTAATTAGGGTTCTATTCTACACAAGGGTCAAAATTTCGGCCGAGTTGTCTGAAATTTCGATCCAAAATTTTGGTTTCAATTTAATCCCCACCGAAATTGAAACCAAAATTCAAAATTTCGGATTTTTTGTATGGGAAACAAAATTTCGGATTTTACTTTCGATCATGCTCGAAACTGAAATTGAACCCGAAATTTTGATCCTTGTTGTTCACTATTAATGGGATTGGAAAGCTAAAAGAGGAAGGTAGCTTTGATATTAGAAGAATAAAACATTGATATTAGAAGTTATATTTATAAAATCATAGAAAATAAGGTTATTTTACTTGGTCAAGTTGGAGAAACCCTAAAACTTGAAGGCCAGCTCCAATGCCACATACCCGACTTGAACCGATGGGTCAAATAAATCTATGTGCTCAATCCCGTAAAAAATTCGGGCAGATGTGTCACATATTTGGTTGACCTGACCCGGTAAAAAATCCTGGTCGGACAGTTCACATATTTGGTTGACCTGACCCTATCCGATAAAAAAATATGTTTTGACTGGTCAGGTATTGGGTTGACCCGACCCACTGACACCCATAATTTTAATAGTGCATTAACCCTTATAATATAGGCGTAGAGAGAATTTAAAATCTCGTTTTTTTAAAGGGTACCTTCTTGTACAACCTCAATTTTTGCTTCTCATCCTCGTTTCAAGGTGTTTAAATCGTTGACTCTTTTAAATTCATAAGATGAAAGGGAAATTGTTTTTGGTTCAAATCTTTGACCTAACCGATCTTGAGATAATGGGGTTATTATATTTGATTCCATGTGGTCCATCAAACATGGTTTACGGACCATGTTTTCATGTTTCGAGATCTGTGTTACTTTGAATTAAAATTTGACGGTTTGATGGTAGGATCATGATCTAAATTTATTATGTTGAAGATTGAGATGCCGGTCTCAATCGTCAAATTCGAGCAATAAGTCCTCTAAGCATGGCCCAATTTTGAAAATGGTGCCAGATTCAAAATTGGATAATGGCTCATGACGGGCATTTAAACGCCAATTCGCGTTTAAATGATCTTACATCATTAAAATGCCATGTTATATCTTACACCATTGAAGTGTGAATTATTATTGTGCCATATTACATATATCTATGATCAATCTAAATTTATCAATTGGCAATTCATCATTGAAACATGTCTCAGCCAAATAATCATACTTCATGCATGTAAACCGTTCGATCGGTAAATTTTAATAACAATCATCAAAATTAAGAATAACTATTGGTATTAAAACAAATAGTTAGGATGATTCACATCTTCCACAAAGTGTGATTATTCAACCAATAGCCCTTCAATTGATGATATATCACCTTGCCGTTATGAAATTTTAAGTTTATAAGCTAATAATTCGTATAAGATCATTTAAACACCATAAGTTATGCGTGACTATTTTTCGATTTTCGGAGGCTGTGTATGTCAAATGGTCATATGAAAAAAAAAAATAATAATAAAAAAAAAAATCTCTATTTTGGTGATTAAATGAATAGACTCGAACAATGTACTGACTTTCACCGATTTTTAGGGTCCTAATAGGTCTTAATATCTACAAATATCATCTTCTGAATTCTGACAGTTTTTAAGAATCTATGTCTCTCTCTCTCTCTCTCCTCTCTGTAAAGAGATTCTTGAGTGCCAAGTAACCGATGTTTTAAGTCTGCAGGGACGGCAGAAATAATTGCTAAATTCACGTGATTTGTATTTAAGTAGAGCGTGTTAACTAGGTTTACTTTTTTGGTCGACCCGTCGTGGTCTACCCCCTATGTCTATACTTTCTAGTCTGCCAAATCGTTTAACCTATAATCATAATTACGAGATTATATTTCTAGCCTCTATTAAGTAGCCTTTATGAGTGATGATGTGCTAGCTACAGAGTAACAGATTTACGCGTTTGTACCTTATAATTACAGGTTTGGCAATTGGCATGAGAGAGAAAGAGAGATTAGATGAGAGAGAAAGAGCAAGAAAGAGAAAACGGATGAGAGAGAAAGCGACCATACACGTTGCGTGGATACGGGGGTGGCTATGAAGATTGTGTATCTTTTTTGTGTACGTTACACAGAGACCAAGTGTCACGAGATTTGTACTTAAAATTGGGCTGTAGCTGCAATTTTGTTGTTATTACTGTTTCATAGTCTTTTGATTGAATCAGAAAATTTATATTTATTAAGTGAATAATGATTGTTGTGGGATTCGGTCGCAGCCAGCAGCTGGCCACCGTACCATTAGATGCCAGGTGGCATGGCTTCCTTAAATAATTTTTTTTTAGTAATTGGGTGACTATTTGCCCAGAGACAGTTTTATGGCACAAAAAGACTTCGATAACTTTGAGACTATCAGATGATCAGATGATTGAGGTGACTCAGATGAGGGGGTTAGACTAAATCAAATAAGATGATCATCTTTCGTGCCACCCTTCAAATTTTCACGTCAAGGCCTTTAAATAAAAGAGCTTTGAAGGGGTTCTACACGCTTTCATGCAAGTAGTCACTCTCAATGCATGTGTTCACGCTTATAGGATTGCTTTCAAGTCCGAAGCCTATTAAAATTTATTGATTGCTTATAATCAGAAGATTGGAAATAGCTTTTTCACCCCAATCTTCAGTAGAATGATTTTGGGGTAAAAAATATCTCCATCGTCTGAATTCATATAGTAAATGGGTTACATTGTGTTTCGAACATAGGCACTTTCAATAATGATATAGGTAGGCTGGTAAAGACGTACCCACTTAAATATACTCAACTATTGAATCAGGTGATAGGTTTGACTTCTTATGGATCTGAAAATCGTAACGAACCATTCAGTGGGTTTATTATATCATTAAAGTTAAAAGTTTTATCACACAATTGAACTGTGATTATCATTATGTTGTACGGTAAATAGTTATGATCAAACTAAATTGTTCAATTGATAGTCTATCTTTTGAATATGTCTCAAAGTCCGAAAAATTATGTTTATAAGTGATGTGTACCTTCGGCCTGATAAACTTTAACATTAGTCATTAAAATTGAAAACAAGGGCTAACATTAAAGTCCCTAGATCGGATGGGTTAAATCTCTTCAAAAACATCATTTTTGGGCCAATTGCACTTCAATCCGTGATTTATAACTTTGAGGATACCTATCACCCACATCTTAAATCATTGGCAGTAGTGTAAGATCATTTGAACATCATTTTAATATTTAAATGACAGGGAGGAGAGTTAGGCCCTTTGCGAATCGTCTAAACTTGGAAACATCATTTATTACCAATGTTAGAAGAACACCATGATTTCTGAATCTTTAACTTCACATATTTTTAAGGCCCTAAAAAATAGTATGTGAGATTTAAAACTCAAAAAAAAAATACTAAAAAGGGTCGCAAAAGTCTCAAATAAATGGACGATGAGCCCCCGGCACCAACAAACTAGCATTTGGTAAAGGGAAGATAAAACTCGCGAAAGGTGAAGTCTCTCCAACCTCAATTGTTAATTAATTATCGAGAAACATAAAAATAAAAACTTACACTCGAGATTTGGAACTCCTGATTTCAAGTCTGTGATGTAAGAGACTTTTAAGCCAAAAAATATTATTTTTAGGCCAAAAATTGGCAAGAAACAATTTGATCTAGCATCTCACTCTATACAGTCACAGGCCATCATATGATTAAATGATTAACTAACTCTGACAAATCAGATGATGGAGATCATCTTTAGAACCAAATTATTTAATCAAAGATCTTATATCACGTTCTTCATATCGGACGACTTAGAAGGTGTTTTGTGTAGCAGAGATCCAAAGTCCTTTTTAAATAACGTGCCTACAAATCTCATGTTTTAAAGGTATTGTTCCTTTATTTAAAGAGTACCGGTATACCCACCCACGGAATCTAAGAGTTCACTTACCCTGAAACACATTGACTATATTAAATAAGATGATGGAGATTGTTTATCCTCCCAATCATTAGAGATTGTTTATTCTTCTAATCTTTCACACAATAGATTTTGAGATCAAGGGTGTATTATCAAATAATATTTCACGTGACACAGATCCCCAACAAAAAGACCTTAACCTGTGTACACTTAAAATTTTAAAGTTACTTTTTTGATTGTGTATCACATAAAATAAAAAATCAAATGTTTAATGATATGCCTAAAATCTCAAGACCTATTATCTAAAAAATTAGGACAATCAATGATCTCCATTTGATTCAATAGAGTCAATGTGTGGATTTAAAGGTACTCTAATTTAAATAACTTCACTAACAAATTGACCAAACAACATTTACAGCGGGCTACCGCCACATTAATATTTACTAATTACATAACCGTAGAAAAAGAGCCTTCAACTAGTTCATGTGCCCGTAGTGTCATCAGCATGGTGTGCATTGGGGAAATTACATCCATTGGTGTACGATTACTAATTGGGTACCTCTGCTCGCACCACATCCCAACTCCTTTAAAATCGTTGATTGTTTTTTATTAGATGATGAAAATTATATTTCACCCCAATCTTTTACAAAATAAATCTTTTGACCATGAAGCACCTATTAGATGTACGTTAGTTTATGGTTTCTTATGTCCCAAATCCCTCAAAGATGCCCCAAAATCACGCTTGAGGGTGATAAAGATTATGTTTCACCCCAATCTTCCATAAAATAGAACTTCATACAGGTAAGCCATGATCTCAAGATCCATTACATGAAAGATTATGGTGAAATAAGATCTCTATGATCTCAAGATTTATTGCATGAAAGATCATGGAAAACCAAAATCTCCATTATCTACGGTTTTTAAGAGGTTTGGGACGCAGGGGCTCAACGTGTGGGTACGAGAAGAGGTATATACCGTTAACTTCATCAATAGATATTTGAACGTGGGTGTGTAAAATAACCATCTCTCTTTCCATTGCCATAACCATGCATCCCATTTCAAGCGTAAAAAAAGATTGCAATATATGTATTTAAAGTAAAATTTCCTTTGTAAGTTAATATTTCATATAAGTATAAGCCAATAACTTAGAAGACCATATAACATACCTTAGAGACCCAAATATAACATATCAAAATTTTGGATCCCATTTGGGAAACCACACTTAAGCACATTACAAAAACAGAGATAAAAAAAAACCTAGACCCGAACACCTACTAAACTAAGCAAACCGGCAAACTCCAAGATCCAAAACCCTAGAAGGACTCAAACATTCCTAGGCAGAGCAAGAGCGGTGAGAGGAGTCTTCATCTCACACGACAGCTTCAGAAGCTCAGAGAGGTCAACGGTCAACCCTTCAGCTGGGACCCAGTTGAAGTGCTGCACCAGTTTGGCAACCCATAGGCTCACCGTCACAAGCCCAAGGTTCTTGCCAGGGCAAACCCTACGCCCAGCCCCGAACGGCGCCAACCTCAGATCGTTACCCCTCACGTCCACGTTAGCACCACCGGCGCACTCTAGGAACCTCTCCGGCTTAAAAGCCAAAGGCTCGTCCCAAACTTTGGAGTCGTGGGTGATGGCCCACATGTTGACCATGGCTGTGGTGTTAGATGGTATCAGCATGCCGTTGCTGAGCTGGACGTCCTGGGTGGAGAGGCGGGCCCAAGAGAGAAGGGGCCCAGGTGGGTGGACACGTAGAGTCTCTTTGACCACTGCTTGGAGGTACGGGAGGTTAGCCACGTCAGCATCGGATACGCTCCTCTGTGTCCCGACGACGAGGTCAATCTCTCGGTGGAGCTTGGCTTGGATGTCTTCGTTGATGACCAGCTCCGCCATGGCCCATTCAGTTAGCAGAGCTGTAGTGTCAGTACCACGGAAGATCATCTCCTGCAACATTATATAAGATACGTTAATTCCATATCTGACATGATGAAAGCAAATCAAATAGAAATTTTTTTTTTTTTTAAATGAATATATATATATATATATATATATATATATATATATATATATATATATAATAGTACACGAATATCAGAACTTTCAAAACCAACACGTGGCTGTTCACCGGATACAAGGGGGGAGAATTTTTAAACCTGTAAATGATAAAGTCTGATAGTAACGAAAAACCCATTAATTAAGGAAGCCAAATATATGAAGGAGAAACGAACCCATAAAAGTGCAACCATGTCGTCTTCCTCTAACTTTTCATCTCCTTGCAGAGAAAGCAATACGTCGACGAAATCAGCGTTATCGCCGAGTCCATCAGAGCCGTTGGTTCTTAGCTTATGCTCATCTATAATACTTCTAACGAGATTCCTAACGCGAGGAACGAGTGCAGAGCAACGCTGGTTGATGCGAAGTGGGTCATAGAAATAGCTCAGCCATGGTAAGTAGTCTGACCAGTTAAACGCACCCAACAGCTCGAACCCTTCCTTCACCATCTCTTTCAGCTCATTCACCTCCATGCACTCATGTGCCGCAGCTATATCAAATCTCTTACCGAACACACTCCCCATTATATTGTTAAGCGCAGCACCTTGGAGGTGCTTCCTTAACACCACAACACCACGTGCTAACTGCTCATTGGCTATTGCACCCAACATCGCGGCGCAGTCTAGCTGACGACCCGATTCGTGCGCCGCAATGCGCTTGGGTGCAAAGAGGTGTGAGGACGCTATCCTCCTTAGGAGCCGCCAGTAAGTGCCGTTAGGCGCAAAGCCCATGGCTCGGCTAAACATTAGCAACTTAGCCGACTGTTTAACGGGACGGTCGGCGAAGTAAGGAGAGGTGAGGATCTCTTTTGCAGTTTGTGGGTCAGAAGCTACCACGACCGGCGTGGAGCCGAGACTGAAAGCCATGAGCTGTGTGGCTGCGTGGGTTTTAGCCATGGCTGCAAGGGTACGGTGAGCCAAGCCACGGCTTAGGCTATAGAGACTGCCGATAACAGGGAGCCCTCGGGGTCCAGGGATCGAAACCCGGCCCCTCTTGTTTCTCCCGTCATTCCAGGCGAGCCCACCAACAGCCAATGCCCAGGAGAGAAACCCAATAGAGAGAAAAGCTAGAAAGATGGAGAGTAAAACATAGCCATCACATAAAGTGTTGCTTCCTAAGAAAGCTGGGAGTGCGAAGACCCACCAGTTGCTATCTTTAGACCCCAAATCTAAACCAATCTCCATTAGAAGAGGAAAGCGAAAGCTTAAGCAACGAAAACGAAAAGAGAGAGAGAGAGAGAGAGAGAGAGAGAGAGAGAGGAATGGAGAGTTGGTGTGGAGGAGAAGGGTTTTTATAGAAGTGAGATTAGACGTGGGCCGTAAGATGCGAAAGAGCGATTATTAACCACAGATCACCTGTGGTGCATATAGACAATTCTAGTGTATTAGTGGTAAGGCCCCATTAATCGCTACTTTAAATGCTGCCAGCTCACTTCGTTTTCCTTTGAACTGGTTTTTATAAAAAAAAAAATTACCTACATAAAAAATTAAAATGATGAGGTATTTTCTTGGGCGCGAGAATAGGTAGAAATCTCTACATGCTTCTAATTATATGATATACGAGAATTGGAATTTGGGATTTGGTTCTTGTATTCGTGTCATCTATGTTATGAAGAGCTATGCCAAGTTTCATTGGATTGTAAATTTTGACCATCTGAGACCATCTGATCGATGGGCATGAGCTATAAACATAAAATTTGAAAAGTTTTTGGCTCTTGAAAATTTTGACCATCTGATCAGTTGATGATCATAGGAACCGACTCTCATGACTGTCATTTAACAAAGCAACAAATAGTGTTTAAAAGATCATATATCATTTATTGGCTTATAATTTTGAAAATCTATTTCATCCATATGATATATCATAAATTGAAGGATTATAAGTAAAAAAATAAAACTTTTTGAGAGATAATCATCCAATTTGTAAAATCTAATATAAACCTTTGTTCTTTAAGTTTGAATATTGATATTAAAGTTCACCAATTGGATGATTTTATCCACCTATAAATATGATGCTTTGGCTGATACATATTTCAAGAATAGATTACTACTTAAATAATTTAGATTGATCATAGATATATGTCACGCGTCATAATCATAAATCACACTTCAATGGTATGGGGAAAACGTGACATCTTACTGGCCAAAAATCATTTAAACATCCTTTGATACTTAAATGTGGGTCAGAGCCATTATCCTATAAAAATAACATTTGCCAAGTTTTGTAGTATTGTAATTTTTGACTATATGATCAGTTGCTTATAACAATCAAAATTTAAAGCTCAATATATATTTCCTTATGATGAGAATGATATCAGCTAATACTTAGATGACATGTTTGTGGGTAATACAGTAGAATCGCAATAGTTACAGAGTTTACAGTAGGGATTCACGTGGGTTTCACATGCAAAAGGGCAAAAACTGATGGCGAAAACGGCTGGGTCGAGAGCAAAGGCAAGGGTTAGAGACTAAGAGGTTGCTCATACTTGCATTACTTTTTGACAGCTTCAATTGTAATTTGGTATGACGCGGAGAACGGGAAAAAGGTTAATTCACGTAACGGATCTCTGGGAGACTGACTGTACTCACTAAGGGGTGCCACGTGGACCATATTTTATCTTTGATTCGAAATCTCAGATTTTCGAGTTGTCGCGGACACCCCGAGACCGAGATGTCCTGGTTCTCGACAGGTCCGTCTATGACAGCCGAAGACTAAGGGAAAAGGAACATAACATTTTAAATGATCTCCCAACATTAAAATAGCTAATTGATCTTATAGCGTTAAAGATTTTATGTCATGTTACAAACTATTTGTAATCAATTTAATCAGTCCAAATAGCTATCTATGATTGGAACATATCTTATTAGAAGAGTCAAACTTATAAATCTAGTGTATATCGGCCAACCAATGATTGTTAATATTAGCCGGTAACATATAAAAATAATAATGGATAATATAGGACATAAATTTGGACACACCATGATAGCGATTCATGAGATCATTTAGACTGGATACAAACAAAATTAAGTGGTGTGGGGATAGCACAGGTTATGTGCACATAAAAATATTTATTTGACTTAACTAAAAAGGAAAAATAAATAAAATTTACCAAAATTTATAAGCACAAAAAAGTTGCCTAAACAAACTTTCTACGATCTTTTCATCTTAGCCAGCGCAAACAAAATCTATTATTATTAATGTTTCATTAATTAGCGTGCAAATAATAAAAGTTAGTACGCAACTAGAAATAGTTACGACAAAAAACGTGGGTTTTAGCAATGCTAGTATAACAGCATTTGAGTAAAAGGGCTACTAAAAATACCTTTTTATGGCGCTTGTGACAAAATCGCCTTGCGGTGTCTACCGTGAAAACGACGCGCTAACAAAATATTTGCGGCGCTTTATTTTGTAAACGCCACTAAGCACGAAATTAAATGCGAACACCGCAATTTAACACATTTTGTGCGGTATTTTTTATTGGACGCCGGAATTTAAAATATTATGCGTCGCTTTATTTGGCGAACGCTACTATGTAGGAAATTAAGCGCAATATTTTTTATTGGACGTCGAAATTTAAAATATTATGCGCGGCGTTTTTTATTATTAAACGTCGCATAGCCATAGGTATTTAGAACACCTTAAAAACACCTTTCCACGGCGCTTGTGCTAAAAGCGCCTCTAATTATTAATGATTTCATTTCGCACTATATTGGTTGTGGCGTCTACTATGAAAATGACGTGCTAATATAAAATTTGCGACGTTTTATTTTACAAACCCTACTATGCAGGAAATTAAGCGCGACATTTTTTTTTTGGACGCCGCGATTTAAAACACTATGATTATAACAAAAATTATTATAGAGTTGGGTTTAAATTATAACAAAATTGATGTCTGCCAAATGATTGTATATTATTAGAAGGAGTATGCTGATAAACAATCATGCAACGTCTGTGACATGTCACGATGAAAATCTCAAGAGGATCATATAGGAGGCTGTAAAAAAAAGAGTCCCGCAAAAATTCTACGTCATTTCCCTTTAAAATTTCGACTTCAAAGGTTGTACATGTCATCAAAAATTGCATGTGATATGAGATGATATGAAGAGGATCGCACTAAAGATGGTATATTAAGGCAGGGGCGGAGCCAAGATTTTTTCATAGGGTAGTCATCTAATCAATTAATGTTAAAAAATTGTATAATTTTTTTTCTAAGCAAACACTATATATATATATATATATATATATATATATATATATATATATATATATATATATATATATATATATACAAATGAAACTAGATACGAAATAAAAGAAATAACATTCATATTGATTAGGTCGTTTCAACAAAATTGATCTAATTCAAAAGTCCCTCGAAGAATGGCTACAAGGTAGTATTGTGACAGCCCGGATTTCGGCATCCCGAAATCCGTGCCATCAGCACGATCATCTAGACCATGCCCCTTAGCTAAGCACGGAATATTGGCATATCAAGCATGAAATGAAACAATAAAGGAGCTGCGGAACTTAAATCTTCATATTAAGTAATTCTCCAAAAGACAGTTCTACCCTCATGCCTCTGCATGAATGGAGAACCGATCCGAACCATCGATGATAGCAATCATCACGGATGGTTCGTCCCAAAAGAATAATCCCAACTCAATATATACATGGTTTAAACAAAACAAGGCTTGACATACCAAGCCGTACAAATTTCTCTCAAAAAGCCCTCAAAGTGGCACAACGGAGTCCTCTAGAAGAAGTCCTCAGGAGGTGGCTCCAACTCTTCGCCGGCCGCAAGGTCCGACTCACCGGGGTCAGCGTCTCCTGAAGCCTCGGCAGCTGCTAGTAGTGGACCTGCGACGTATAGTCTATAGGGTGAGCTACATCCTAGCTCAATAGGAAACAAAACACAGTTGAACATATAAATTATTACTCACATATATTCCATGATATGCCATGCATGATGTGTCTATGCAGTTATTGATGAAAACAGTTAAAAAGCATTTCATTTTACTGTTAATTACTTATGTTTTCATTTATTCATGAATGATGCTGAAAAGGCCTAAAGCAAAACTTAAACTTTCAACTTAAGTAGTCCCCGAGCAATATAGCATCGAGCCCCGATGAGATACCCTTCATCGTCATCTATATAGACACTTTTAACGTAATCCCTGGGAATACCATATAGTACCCAAGCCCCTTTCCCCTGGGGATTGGTGGCGGGGTTTCACTTGTCTCAAATCAACACCCCTGGGGTGTACTTAGTATGTACGGATAAGCCTCCGCACTGGCCTACGGTTTCGCCGCCGTATCGGTCACGGATATCCTGCCGTGTCAGTCGTGGATATCCCGCCACGTCAGTGGGGTACCCTATCAAACCTCAAATAACAAAAATATCGGTGCCTTACATATAGTTATTCACCGTATAAATGTGCTATCTTATATCAGTTAGGCCCTATCAATCATGATTCAATATTGGATACATCCCTGGGATGTATCCATTTACTTGCATCACACCTGATGCTCTTATCTCTTTACTTCTTCATCCCCTGGGGATGGCTCATTATAATTACTCTTATGGATGTCACACACACACACTTTTCACAATTCTTAAGAAATAAAACATTTGAATTGAATTCTATATCACTACATACATGCTCTTATAAAATAAAGTACATGTTCAAGGTGTTCCCTACCTCAAGTCTTTGTTTGCTCAACGCATCAAGGTCTCACATGGCTCCTTGTGCATTGGTTCACACGTACCACCTATGGTACCACATAACAGGTGAAACACATCACTAAGGATGCAATAAAGAAGGTCCAAGACCCTCCAAGAATCTTAAAGTCAAAATCAAAAGTTAACATAATTCATCTCAGTCGATTAATCGAACTCTAAAATCGATTAATCGAATCTGATTCGATTAATCGATTTCCAAAATCGATTATTCGAAAGTCAATATCGATTAATCGATTTTCAAATCGATTAATCGAGATTTTCATTCGATTAATCGAATCCTAATTCGATTAATCGAAATTCTCTGTTCAGCCAAGTCGATTCTCAATTCGAGTAATCGAGTTCTTAAAATCGATTAATCGATCCCAAATCGATTAATCGAAAATTGAAATCGATTAATCGAAATCCCATTTCGATTAGTCGATTTTCCCAAGTCTTTCCTCCACAGGTCCACGAGGTTCGATCAATGTCGATACCCAAATCGATTAATCGAAATAAAGTCGATTAATCGAAATTCAATTCGATTAATCGAGATCGAATCCTCGACTTTTCAACTTCTTGGCCAATTTCGACATTAATGAAACCCAATTTCGATTAATCGAAATTGCCGGTCAAACCTTTCTTCCTAATCTTTCTCTACACTTTTTCTTCTATTTTTCTAAACCATGATCCTATGATTTAAACCATTTTCAACTATAATTTAACCTCTACAATCTATACATTTTATTCACAAAAATTTTACCTTGAATCAATCTCAAATTGATTTCAAATCAAGTGGTTGGAAGGCTAGGGTTCCAGCTTTGCTTCTAGCGGATCCCTCGCATCGAATCCGACGTTTATTGCTCAAATCCTCCTTCCCCAACTAGCATTTACTCCTTGCATCAACTATGCTCTCCTTCTCTCTCTCTTCTTTACTTCTCTCTCAACAACCAAAGCTATTGGTTTTAGGGTTATTAAACCCTTTTATCCCCCCCTCTAGCTTGTGTGTTGAGCACATGCACCTCAATAGGTGTATGTGACTTCAGATTCACAACACACACCACATAGCTTCACAACCATCTCATCTCATTCACTCATCACACTCTACGCTAACTATCAAACTCCTAATTGGTCAAACCTGTGACCGATCGGGCATGGATCCCGAGGTTATAGTTTAGTGTGATTTTTCGGGCTATTACAAGTATCATCATCGTCATCATCCTCCAAAGAGTAGGATGATGTGGTAGTACGCTGTAGGGAGCCAGTGAGACCATCAAAGCTGTTCAACATATCCCGATGATGAACGGGAAGACCTAACGTTTTTTTATTTAATAATTTTGATGCCTTTATAAAATTATATATGCATTAATTTTTTTTTTACTCTTTACATGTCTTAGTGAATTGCTCTAGTGGTAGACTTAGTGCTTTGTGAATGTTAGGTTCTAGGTTCAAACCTTGTTATGTGTAATAATTTCTTAATTTTTTTAATTAATTATACTAAAGCTTATACATCATATATGTGAGTATGTAGCTCTACAACATAGTAGAGCTTGTGAGAGAAATCTCTCCGAAAATAGTTGGTGGAGCACCTAAATAGATGGAGGGGGGACCTAAAAATAGGCCAAAAATGTAGGATTTAATTAAAAAAATTAAATAAGAAATATTTGTTATAAAAACAAATGCCATAAAAAAGTTTGTTTGAAGATTTTAGATAATTTTGGGTGGTCAATATAATTTTGAATGGATGAGAATCTACTAATATAAATTAGGACACCTAAAGCTTAGTAACAAATTTTTAGAAAGTTTGGGCGGTCAATTGACCACCCTAGTCATAACGTAGCTCTGCCAATGTATTAAAGTATCCTGTAGATTCTCAAGCATGGAAAAACTTCGACCTCATCAACCCTACTTTTGTTGAAGACTCTCGCATTAGACTTGGGTTGGCAAGTGATGACTTCAACCCTTTTGGAACAATGAGCATTACGCATAGTACTTGACTTGTGATACTTATTTCGTATAATTTGCCTCCGTGATTGTGCATGAAGCAATTCAATATGATCCTGTCATTGCTTATACCTAATCCATCTGGCCCTGAAAATAACATTGATGTATACTTAAGGCCTTTGATGGATGAGTTATAAGAATTATGAGAATTTGGAGTCAATACTTATGACGCTTGAAAGAACGAAGCATTTCAGCTGCGTGCGTCCTTGCTTATACCTGATCCATCTGGCCTTTGATGGATGAGTTATAAAAATATGATCCTGTCATTGCTTATACCTGATCCATCTGGCCCTGGATATAACATTGATGTATACTTAAGGCCTTTGATGGATGAGTTATAAGAATTATGAGAATTTGGAGTCAATACTTATGACGCTTGAAATAACGAAGCATTTCAGCTGCGTGCGTCCTTGCTTTGGACCATTAGTGATTTCCCAGGATATGCTATGTTGTCAGGTTAGAGAACGAAAGGGAAATTGACATGTCCTTCATGCCATAAAGATACATGTAGTTACTACTTTTCAAATGATAGGAAGCATTGTTATATGGGTCATCGGCGATTCCTACGGTCAAATCATAAGTTTCAAAAACAGAAATAAATTTTCGATGGCACCGTAGAGGTCAGAAAAGCTCCAGTTCCTTTGTTAAGGACTGATGTATTAAAACAATTAGAAAATCATACAAATATTTTTGGAAAGGAGCAAGTGAGGAAAGATCAAGAAACAAAAAGACTACGGAATTGCCATGTAATTGGAAGAAGAAGAGTATATTCTTTGAGTTGCCGTATTGAAAACATAATTTACTAAGACACAATTTAGATGTGATACACATTGAGAAAAACGTATGTGATAATATTCTTGAAACTTTATTGAATATTGAAGGAAAGACGAAGCATTATTTGAAATCACGTCAAGACTTAGAAGCAATTAGGCTAAGATAAGAGCTTCACACGGAATCAAAGGAAAATAATCGAGCTTATCTACCACCTGCATGCTATTCTATGACAAAAAATGAGAAAGAGAAGTTTTGCGGTGTGTTAAAAAATTTGAAGGTTCTGAATGGTTACTCCTCTAATATGGGAAGGTGCGTCAATGTTAAAGACCGTAAAATCTCTGGCCTAAAAATCCATGATGGTCATGTCATTATGTAATAATTTCTTCCACTAGCGATTCAGAAATTGCTGCCCAAGAATCTAACGTTTACATTGATAGAATTGAGCACATTGTGAAGGGGGCACGCGGCGTGGCCATCCGGATCAGCCGTAGGGTCATTTTTCTTCTCAGTGTCAAGAGCAACGTTGGTGCGTCGATGCCAAGAGGGCGGCACTAAGTGTGTTGGTCGTGGGCCACGAAGGCATCACGACACATTGGGATGAAAGGTAGAAACTTGGGTGTGACACGGTCGCGACTCGGACGCGACATGGGCATGTGGGGGAGCGATGTGGGACGTTGCGGCGTATTGGTGTCAGTATGTCAAACCAATACGTTTGAGGTTCTTCCGTCATTTCAGCCAAGTTACTGGTTTACCCTTATATAGGGGGACATGAGTTGGGAGTCCCCCGACCCAACATGTGCACTAGCCTTGTGGGTTTGAGTGTGTACATCCGAGCCATGCTTGGTGCATAGTCGTTCTAGCTATGTCATGTACTATGGCTATTGTGTTTGGGGTAGTTTCCAATCACCTCCGCGGTGCGGGTTTTAGACCAAAGGGGGCTCGATATATGCTCGTCGCTGAAGGGATGATACTGTTGAGCTAGTTAAGAGTTGAGGGCCTTGTGACTGCAGAACCAGGTTGACCCGGAGGGGGTGACGATGGGGAGCTAGTGGGAACGTGTGGACCTAAGAACTAGATTGAAAGTTAAGCTAGCGGGGAGGTGCCAAACCTCGGGGCTAGATTGTGGATGTCAGCATGGTAGTGTGTTAACGCGAGCAGGCTGGGAGGAGTTGGCGAGGTCAGTTTACTGCGATAATGCATCAACAAGGATGCTGACTCTATGGAGTGGTGGAGGATGTGATGGGGTCAATACTTCTAGCAATAGTGGTGCCTGGGCGGCAAATCATGTGGTGCCAGGAGGGCAAGCGACATGGGGCCATGGGGTCCTTGCAATGTGGTTGCGCTGCAGATGCGACATGGTGAGGTTGAAGTATGGCCTCAGACTATGCATCGCGGTACATACAACAGGGAAACTTTTCCAGGACACTTGAGGATTGCACACAAGAGTGAAGCTTGAGCAGGCCAAGCATGACACAGAAGTACAATTGAGCGTGTCGTATGGGACATGATTCATCGGGATGGTAGGCCTTTGAAGGAAGGTAATCACGAGCGGGAGTTCCTGTCCTCTAGGCGGGTGGTATCAGAGTCTGATAAAGAGTTTGGTTGCATTTGTTGCATGCTGTAGTGAGGCACCGCGCGTATTGATGGTGTGTCGAAGAGCACCCCCGTGACAGTTGGTATCAGAGACAGGTTGGCCTACCTTCCGAAGTTAGGCGCTGCATGCTAGGGCACGTTTAAAGGAGTGACTCCTTGACATATGGTATCAGAGCCGAGTTCGATCTAAAAGAGATGATACTGTTGAGCTAGTTAAGAGGTGAGGGCCTTGTGACTGCAGAACCAGGTTGACTCAGAGGGGGTGACGTTGGGGAGCTAGTGGGAAGGTGTGGACCTAAGAACTAGATTAGAAGTTAAGCTAGAGGGGAGGTGTCAAACCTTAGGGCTAGATATTGGATGTCAGCATGACAAGGTGTTGACACAACCAGGCTGGGAGGAGTTGGTGGGGTCAGTTCACTGCGATAATGCGTCAACGAGGACGTTGACATTATGGAGTGGTGGAGGATGTGACAGGGCCAATACTTTTAGCAGCATTGGTGCCGGGGCGACACGTAATGTGGTGCTAGGAGGGCACACGACATGGGCCCATGGGAGGGGCCTTGCGACGTGATCGCGCTGCGGACGCAATACGGTCGCATGAGAAGACGATGCAGGGAGTCATGGGCGTGATGACTGGGGACATGATATTGTGTGCCACGGGCAGGGGGCGTGTGCCATGGGGGTATGTCAAACCAAGACGTTTGAGGTCCTCAGGTTGTTTACCCATAGATGGTGTTTAGACAATCTATATGGGAGAGGTGTTGGATGAATGCCTTCCACTCAGATGGGGCCTTGCATCGCTAGAGGGGGCGCAAGTGTCTCCTAGGCTTGAAAGGGTGGGCCTAAGACGTTGACGTAGCGATGCCGTGTGGCACCCAACATGAGGGCTGCGTGGGACTTAGTGGAGCACAACAACATGAGGCCTTGATACAGACATGTGCTAGTAACTCAGAACACACACGGAGGTGGGCTTGGTTAGGTATGTTGATAGGATATGTTGGTATGAGACGACATGAGGCGCAACATGTCATTACTGTTGCGAAGTAAGGTACTTGTGCAGGGCACACAAGAGTGAAGCTTGAGTAGGCCAAGCATGACACAGAAGTGCAATCGAGCGTGTCATATGGGACACAATGCATCGGGATTGTAGGCCTTTAAAGGAAGGTAACTACAAGCGAGAGTTCCCTTCCTCTAGGCGAGTGGTATCAGAGTCTAATGAAGAGTTTGGTTGGTTTCGTTGCATGCTACAGCGAGGCACTGCGCGGGTTGATGGTGTGTCGAAGAGCGCCCCCGTGACAGTTGGTATCAGAGACAGGTTGACCTAGCTTCGAAAGTTAGGTGCCGCATGCGAGGGCACGCCTAAAGGAGTGACTCAGTGACAACATTCTTTCAGAAATTATGCTCGAAAGTTTGTGTGGTCAATGATTTGAAGAGACTCAAGGAACGCATTGTGTTAGTCCTTTGATATTATGGTTCACTAGCCCATACATTTGGCATCAGAGGCATATTAGGTGGTCCAATCCAGTATCAATGGATGTATCCAATCGAAAGGTATTTTCTTATAATATTTAAAATAAATTTTAATCTTTTGATGTTTCTCTTGTTGATGCTAATTTTTTTTGCTTATAGATACCTCTCGACATTGAAATCATATGTGCGCAAACGAGCTCAACTTGAATGATTCATTATGGAAGGATATATTACAAATGAATGTTTCACATTTTGCTCAAGGTTTTTACAGAATATCGAAACAAGGTTAAATCGAACCTTACGAAATCATGATGAAAGTGCCCTAAAGGGTGCCTCACCATTCATTCTGAAAAAGGTAGAATGGACTCAAGCACATAGATATATCCCCCTCAATCATGAAATGGTCAGAAGTTACTAGAGTAAGAACTTTAGACTTTATGATATTATTTTTCAATATTATTTAATGTCTAGTACTCTTTAAAAATTATGATGATACAGGCAACACGACAAGCTATTATTTTTAATGAATTCAAATGCATCTAGTACTTCTTAGAAAATTATGATGATACTGGCAACACAACAAGCTATTGCTCTTGACGAATTCGAATGCATCTCCCCGTGATATCCAAAAAATGCACAACGAGCAATTTGTTAGTTGGTTTGAAGAACATGTAAGGGCAATCCACTTATTAGTATAAATTTTTTAAAAGAATCTAAAACATTATTTAACCTTCGTCTAATAGGCCATTGCCAGGAGGTCTTCATCAACTTTCCCAATTTCCACAATTTTCAGCCATGAGGTTCACTAGCTACATAGTTAGTGGATATAAATTTTGAACAATCAGTAATGCGAAGAGTGCTAGGACCCAAAATAGTGGTGTTTTCGTCATAGCAGCGACTACGAGTTATGTAAGTAAAAAAGACAGAAGACTCGTTGCAGGAGAGATAACTTACTTTGGTCAATTAACAGACATAATTGAGTTGACATATTCTGAGGAGCTGAAGTTTGTACTATTCAAATGTGACTGGTTCGATGTAACATCACAAGGAAGGGGAATTAAGACTGATGAATTGGGATTTACACTTGTGAATTAAAAAAAAAAAAATTGTTCTCTGGTCTACAAGCAACCGATGAACCATACATATTGGCATCTCAAGTTAAACATGTTTTTTATGTTGAGGATCTAATTGAGCCTAATTGGCATATGATTGTCAAGATTAAGCCTAGAGACCTATTTGATATGAGTGGCGAAGATGTTGAGTTATTAGACAGTGGACTATACAGAAACCAACAACTAAATGAAACAATAGGAGGCTATACCGATGTTGTCAGTTGGGTGAGGGAAGATGCTATTGGTTCAACTGTTGGTGTACCTGCGAAACAAACTCCTTCAATTAATGGTATTAGCGATGAATATGAATCAAATTTTGATGTAAAAATAGATGAGATTGAAAATGAGTGATTTTGTAAAAAAAATTGTGCACACAAATTGTATGATGGCCCTTTCTTATTAATTGTTTTTTTTTGTAAGTATGTATATATTTTTTTATTGTGTGTGGATTCGATGATTTCTATACATTCACTAGATAACTTTTTCATCTAATGAGGATAAACACAGTTTCATAATGCAATAAAAGATTATTTTTTGTTCAAAAATAATTATCATCTTTGAGTAAAATATCAAGTTATACTCTTTTTTTATATATGTTAGCAAAGTTCAAAATCTCTTATTTCCGGTACGTATCAGCCAACTCCAATGTCTTGTGCTACCATTTAGGAGAGCACATATATGATCTACCTTTTATATTTATGTACAAAATATGAACAATGTTATACTAATTTTTTAGTGTTCTTTTGTGAATTTAAGCAGATGGACCCTACAGAGTCATCATCCTTAAATGGTACTTCTCAATTCTCAACAAAGAGACGAGATAAAACAATGTGTGCTTATCTTAATTCCTTATCAAATGGTAAAAAGGTAAAAATTTTAGGCGATGGAGGGCGACCGGTAGAGGATGATGCTAAATATTTAGCTAGCTATTGTGACAAGTTAACAAGAGGCCCCTTGATAAAAAGGATTGGCATAAGGTGGAAGGCGAATCGAAGGAACGTGTATGAAGTCAAATTTTGATAAATATGTGTGTTTTTTTTTTGTAGTATGCATGTTTTTCTTCATTTTTGCCTAATTTAAAGTTGGTATAGAGTAAACAATAATTGTATCATCATTTTTGTACTATCTTGGTAGACAAAGTTTGATATTGAAGAAGGGTTGCGGGAAAATATAATGAAATCCGTCGGCAAACAATGGAGGGATCACAAGAGCCATTTGAAAACTAAATTCTTTGATACTCTTAGCAAAGATGATGATTTCATTGCAAATTGCCCTGACAATGTACTTAAAAAATAATGAAAATATTTTGTCTACTTTTGATCGACTGAGGAAGGGGAGGTATGTTTTAAATACATAAGATTTCTAACATATCTTTTATATAACAAATGCCGCCTCATTATCTAATAATTTATGCACTATAGTGAAAAAGTATAAAAAATAAACTAATCTAGGCTCAACAAAAATTACCTCATACATCTAGATCTAAAAGCTTAGAGAGGGTAATCCACGAGCAAGTATGTATTTTATTTCATAATATTTTTTTAATGAATTATACGTCGTCAACTAATTTTTATAATTAATTAAAATAGGTGGTTGTCCTTTGACACAGAGTATGATGAGCGAGACACAAGAAGCACTGAGCCGAGCAGATATTTTTATCTTAACACATCCTCACAAATATGGAAAACCGATCAATACTTTTGCTAGAGAAAAGATCGTAAGATTATAATTCTAACTATCAATACTATATCATTTCATTTATGCTCTTTTTAACCACTTGAAATTAGACAATTAATTGAAATTCAAATTATTCTAGAAAAATATGCAAGATTACCGTTCAACCCTATCGGAGGGATCACAAGATTCAATCTCTCGCACTGACGTGTATGCTCAGGCCATGAGAAAAGAGAGACATGATCGTGTCCGAGACAATGGATTAAGCCCAACCCCTACTAGTATTTTTGTGTTAGCCTCTAGCCATCGTGCATCCTCTTGTGAACTCTCTGCAATGAGAGTTGAGCTAGAATAATTAAATTCTCAGAGGGTCGAAAACAATACCATAATAGAGACCCAAGTGTCGGAATGAGTTGCCATAATGGAGGCTCAATTGGTAGAAAAAATGCTAGAATGGAAGCACAAATGGCAGAAAAAATTGCGTAGATGGAGGCACAAATGACAGAAAAAACTATAATAATGGAGGAGAAGATTGCAGAAATGGAGAACTTTATGAGAATGATGATTTCTAAAACAGGTATATATCATTTTTTTTTTCTTTTTTAACTATAATATTAGATTCGTTAGAAATTTAAAATGAAATGCTTAGTTTCACTTGAATTTATTTTATTTTAATGTTATTAACTAAATGAAATATTTAGTTTCAATTCTTTAGGCTAAGAGTAGTGGTATACCTTCCACCAAAATCTAATCAAGTGCCTATCTAGGTAAGTTATTGAAATTTTGAGTCTATTGAAGCTGTTAAAATTTTAGTCTTTAAGATTACTTTCTTCGAATCTATTGATTATTTTAAATATCCATTTAAGGTGCCATTTATGTCTCCCTATCTGATGTTGATTCTTGATTGGTTTGTGCAATTTTTTAGTTTACTACGGTGTAACACAACATGTCAAAGGAGTTCTATGTTTCATGCAACAACAATGGTATCATTGAATCGACTCACCTCAAAAGGCCAACATTACCTCACAGAGATTAAAAAAAATGAGTTTTGTTACTTAACTATGTTTTTTTGTTACTTAGCCTATGGGTTATAAATATGGGGATTTTTGTGATTTGTACTTGGAAAGAAACTCCTTACTTTTGTTGATTTGTGTTAATTATGCTATTACTTTTGATAATTTAGCTTTTTTTCGGGAGCTTATTACATTCTGTTAAATCCTATTGAGCCTTGTATTTTTTCTTTTAGGAATGATTAATGCATGATTATGGATGAATAATTATTTTGTTCGTTAGGATGAGATTTTTTAAAAACATGTATGATATAGGTAACTTTTTAAAATATTTACAAAATTAAAATTTAAAAAAAAAAAAAAAAAAAAAAAATTAGTGGCGTTTTCGAAAAAACGCTGCTATAGGTCACTTACAGCGGCGCTTCATCCACAAATGCCACTATATCTTTTCATGTACACTATTAGCGGTGTTTCAAGAAAATGTTGCAAATAGGTCCATTAGTGACACCTTTTAACTGTGTGTGGTGGTGTTTATGAGCATCACCGATATTATTTAGATGACATTTCTGAATGTTTACCACGACGTGTTTGAAATTATTTAGTGGCATTCCCTAAACGCTGCGAATAATAAAGATATAGCAGCGCTTTATCAGAAGTGCCGCCACGAACGTCACAAATACCTGCTATGACACACGCATTGCCATAATTTGAATAAAGCACCGCTAATCGTATTTGCAGTGTTTATCTGACTTTTTGCGGCATTTATTGAACGTTGCAAAAAGCTATGTTTTTTGTAGTGAGTGTAGGAAGAAAAAAGTGGGTTGGGTGTAGGTCATGAACCAAAAATTTTACCCTATCCCGAGGGCTTAGAATTTCGTATTATAACCCGCATGTATCTCAGATACACTAAGCGAGCATACACATAATCAGAGTTCTCATGCAAATATGGTTCCATGAAATCCATAAATCCAACAAATAAGGTAAAATATAAGAATAAGTACGATAAAATCCAAGTAAACTACAATAAAAAGGAAATAAAAGTCGAAGATAAATTCGAGAAATAATAATATCCAACAATAAAAGATTAAAATATTGAAATAAAAGTAAAGTTATCTAAACGAGGTAACTAATCTTAGTATCAAATCTAGCACTATCAATAATCGGTGCTCGGATTAAAGTTAGCACCAAGGTCCTCTTGGAAACTGGCAGCGTCGCTCTCCCAAGGCTTCTACTACTTGGCGTCCACGGGATCAACGAAGTCAGTACCAATAAAATAAGAGTAGCCAATATCCACTCCGTCAATATAGTCGCTTAAAATAAATAAATGCTACGAGAGCTGAGTTGTTAAACAACATGAAACTCAGTGGATATACCTGAAATCCACCCTATTCTACTCATGTGCATTGTGGGTGCATCACGTGAGTAATAATATTAGTATATCAAGGCAACGAAAAGAAGAAAATAATAAACTCTTACATATCGTAGGGTTCGTAACATATTATAAATATAAGATCATGATCTAGACACACTCATATCCTAACGTACCTCACCGTACCTTATAATCATAACATATCCTATTATTCTCGCACACGGGTTTGTACATCGTATGGGCATACTTACGTACTCATAAATTCTACACAACCTCTGTCAAAGTTACTGTATGAGTCTATCATGTGAGAGTCACCATAGTAGCATACCACTATATCATAACGCCCTCCATATCATACTCATATCATACACCCCATCCAGTCGTTGGGGCGGGTGGCAAACATAACTCATATCTTATTATCTCTCAGAGACCTGTCTTGACTGGAGACATTGTGGCCCTTACGGTGGCTACATAAGGAACAACACGTACAGCCTTAAGTCTTAATCTTATGCAGGCCTACACAACGATATTATTATTATACTCATAACTTATCTTATTATACAGACTCATATCTTAGCGTACTCTTATAATATACATATAGGACGAGTTATAGTGTGATAACTTCACTAAACCATGTTTCAGGTTTTGTAGTAATTTGATTGTACTTAGTGTGGCAACTCATACTACCATAGAGGCGTTACATCCGTACATGGATGCCTACATTCCTAGTTTCACCTGATCGTAAATAAATCTCACCATAGCTAAGGCCTAAGGGTCAAATCTATATCTTAACTCATATCTTATTCTATCAAATTAAAATTCGGGGGTGATAGGGTCGCTGTATATATCACTGTATACGAGGCTACACTAAATTTGCACTCACCCTACTAGTCATGATGTCTCATATCATCATGATTTATAAGACATATGAATACAATGAATTCCTCACTTCAATATCATCTTCGTGAATAATCACGCCCAAGCGTAGGCATGATCTCATACTCTCGTGTACATATGACCTAAAATATTCAAAACTCGTATAAGATGATCAAGATGAAAGCTTAAAACTATCTTACTTAATGAAAATGTTTACATTCAAATTTCATTATGATTATACTTATATATGTATATAACACACTAATATAAATATAAAATATGGTAGTTATTAGTGTGTGATTTCGAGAACATGAAAGTTAGAATTTGATTTTTGTGAGGGCATCGAATTTCAAACTCTTCGTATTATCGAAGAGGTTGCGCTGAAGCAATAAAATTGATATATATACATATATATATATATATATATATATATATTACTATAATTTAATGCTTCAATTGAATGATATCATAATTTAAAGTTAGGTCAATCACGACTATTGATCGAAACATTCAAGTGATTAATATGCATTAAGTTTTGGTTGTGCTAAAATGAAGTTATATAGGTAAATACTGTCGTCTGGATGGTACAATTATAATCTTTCAAGAATTCCATCCATCGACGTTGTCTCATATTCAACTCCTTCTGTGAGAAGAGATACTTGAGGTTCTTATGATCGGCAAATATATCGAAGGTCTCCCCATAAAGGTAATGCCTCCAGATCTTCAAGGTAAAGATCACAGCAGCCAACTCAAGGTCATGTGTCGGATAATTCTTCTCATGGTCTTTTAGCTGTCTAGACCTATAAGCAATGACTCTCTCGTTCTGGTTAAGCACACAGCCTAAACCCCCATACGATGCATTACTGTACACTGCAAAGCCTCCCCTGCCTGACGGTATAGCAAGAACTGGTACAGTAGTAAATCGTTTCTTGAGTTCTTGAAAACTCTGCTTACACTGCTCGGTCCAATCAAACTTAGTGTTCTTCTTCGTAAGTTGTGTAAGAGGACCTGATATCTTGGAGAATCCCTCCACAAACCTTCTATAGTAACCTGCCAAACCGAGGAAACTACGAACCTCTGTAACAGTCTTTGGCTGTTCTCAATTCATCACCGACTCAATCTTTGCTGGGTCAACCATAATACTGGTCTCAGAGATAACATGGCCTAGGAAACTGACCTGTTCAAGCCAAAACTCACACATGCTAAGTTTTGCATATAACTGATGGTCTCTGAGGATTTGTAGAGCCACTCGTAGATGCTGCTCATGTTCTTCTCGTGTCTTTGAATAGATGAGGATGTCATCTACAAAAACTACTATTGACTTGTCCAAATGTGATTTGAATATCCGGTTCATCAAGTCCATAAATGATGCGGGTGCATTTGTCAATCCAAATGGCATGACTAAGAACTCGTAGTGTCCATATCGGGTCCTGAACGCTGTCTTCTGAATGTCTTCAGATTTAACTTTCAACTGATGGTAGCCTGACCTCAAGTCAATCTTCGAGAAGAACCTCACTCCCTGTGATTGATTGAACAGATCATCAATTCTCGAAAGTGGATAAAGATTCTTAATTGTCAACTTATTTAGCTGGCGGTAATCGATACAAAGCCGCATTTAACCGTCTTTCTTCTTTACAAATAGAACCGGTGCTCCCCAGGGTGACACACTAAGTCTGATAAAACCCTTATCTAGCAGTTCCTGAAGCTGCTCCTTCAACTCCTTCAATTCTGCAGGCGCCATTCGATACAAAGCTCTTGAAACTGGTTCAGTACCCGACACTAACTCAATCGCAAACTCAATCTCCCTGTCAGGTGGTAATCCAGGTAGATCTTCAGGAAAAACATCCGGATACTCGCAAGCAATCGTAATATCTGTAATATTTTTCTCCTCCTCTTTATGATCTTGCAAGTATGCCAGATAACCACAACACCAATTCCTCATCATACGGTCTGCTCGAATGGCAGAGATAAATGGTGCCACACAGGATTTGACTCCGCAAAATCAAAATGATTTTCTCTTCGGCGGACGGAATGTCACAATCTTTCAAAGACAATCCACGCTCGCATGGTAAATAGATAACCAATCCATCCCTAGTATCACGTCGAACCCTTCCATGCTCAAAATGATCAAATCAACTACTGTCTCATGGTCTTCGATCATCACAATCACTGATTAACACATGGTATCGGTGCTCACTGAGTTACCAGTAGGAATTGACACTGTCAAGATGAAATCAAGGGCCTTGGGAATGATGCCCAACTTCTCAGCGAACAACAGAGTGATAAAAGAATGTGTAGACTCGGGGTCTATCAACACTCGCACTTCGGTTTTGCTTACGTTACTCTCCCGACGCATAAAAAGGGTACCTTAGTTTAGAAAAGCGTTTCAATTAAAATTTTCTAAGCACGTGTGTTCATCCATAACTTATTAACAAAATTTATTAAATACCAAGCAATTATATATAACAAAATAAAATAAGAAGACATCTCAACTTTTAATAATACCTTGGATCAAATCGTTCGATGTTCCGGCTTCCTGAGTCGTCACGGCATAAGCTCGACCTTGAACAGTAGGTCGGGTCGATATCTGAGTAGATGCTGAACTAGTTTTTCCCTTGTCCTCCTGAGGACAATCCTTAACCATGTGTCCGATTGTGCCACACCGAAAACACGCTTCAGTGTTCCTCTTACAATCCTCGGTCTTGTGTGGTTTCCCACACCTCGCGCAGAATGCTATCAAATTGAATGAAGAGGTGTGTGAAGTTTGTGGAACTCCGGACGCTCCCATTATAGCAAGGTTCGAAGTACGGAATGACCCTGAAGGTGTAGATATAGTTGATTTCGAATAGGCACCTTGGGCAGGTTGCTGAGATACGGGTGTTACTGTAATAGCTCGAAAAATCACGCTAAACTGTGGCCTCGAGATTCGTGCCCGATCGGTCATAAGTTTGACCAAATAGAAGTCCAATAGTTAGTATGGGGTGTGATGAACGGATGAGATGTGATGGGTTGAGTGTCTATATGGTGCATGATGGAAAATGCGAAGTCACATACACCTACTACGGTGCATGTGCTCAACACACAAGTTAGAGGGAAGATAAAAGGGTTTAATAGCCCTAGTTTCTCTTTTAATTGGTTGATTGAGAGAGAGCAAAGAAGAGAGAGAGAAGGAGACCATAGTTAATGCAAGGAGTAAATGTTAGTTGAAGGGGGGGATTCGAGCAATAAACGTCGGATTCGACGCGAGGGATCCGCTCGAAGCAAAGCTGGAAACCCTAGCCTTTCCAACCGCTCAACTTAATCAATTTGAGATTGATTCAAGGTAAAACTTTGTGAATAAAATGCATAGGTTGTAGAGGTTAAATTGTAATTAAAGATGGTTTAAATCATAGGATAATGGTTTAGAAAAATAGAGGAAAAAGTGTGGAAAAAGATTGGGAAGAACAGCTCAAAAAGGGGAAGAATCTGGCAATTTCGATTAATCGAAATTGGGTTTCGATTAATCGAAATTGGCCAAGAAGTTGAAAAGTCAGAGGACCCCGATTTCGATTAATCGACTGGGAACCTCCAGTGGACCCCAGGGGCTGGAGGAAAGGACTTGGGGAAAAATCGACTAATCGAAATGGGATTTCGATTAATCGATTTCAAATTTCGATTAATCGATTTGGGATCGATTAATCGATTTTGGAAATTCGATTACTCGAGTTGAGAATCGACAGATAGAATGGAGAATTTCGATTAATCGAATTGGGTTTCGATTAATCGAATGGGAATCTCGATTAATCGATTTGAGAATCGATTAATCGATATTGAATTTTGATTAATCGATTTTGGAAATCGATTAATCGAATCAGATTCGATTAATCGATTTTGGAGTTCGATTAATCGACTGTGCTAAATTCTGTTGACTTTTGAGTTTGACTTTAAGCTTCATGGAGGGTCTTGGACCTCCTTTATTGCATCCTTGGTGATGTGTTTCACATGTTATGTGGTACCATAGGTGGTACGTGTGAGCTAGTGCACAAGGAGCCACGTGGGACCTTGATGCATTGATCGAACGAAGACTTGAGGTAGGGAACACCTTGAACATGTACTTTATTTTACAAGAGCATGTATGTAGTGATATAGAATTCAAATTCAAATATTTTATTGCTTAAGAATTGTGAAAAGTGTATGTGTGTGACATCCATAAGAGTAATTATAATGAGCCATCCCCAGGGGATGAAGAAGTAAAGAGATAAGAGCATCAGGTGTAATGCAAGTGAATGGATACATCCCAGGGATGTATCCAAGATTGAATCATGTTTGATAGGGCCTAACTGATATAAGATAGCACACTTACACGGTGAATAACTATATGTAAGGCACCGATATTTTTGTTATTTGAGGTTTGATAGGGTACCCCACCGACGTGGCGGGATATCCACGACTGACACGGCAGGATATCCGTGACCGATACGGCGGCGAAACCGTAGGCCAGTGCGGAGGCTTATCCGTACAAAATAAGCACACCCCAGGGGTGTTGATTTGAGACAAGTGAAACCCCACCACCAATCCCTAGGGGAAAGGGGCTTGGGTACTATATTGTATTCTCAGGGAATACGTTAAAAGTGCCTATATAGATGACGATGATGGGTATCTCATCGGGGCTCGATGCTATATTGCTCGGGGATTACTTAAGTTGAAAGTTTAAGTTTTGCTTTAGGCCTTTTCAGCATCATTCATGAATAAATGAAAACATAAGGAATTACCAGTAAAAATGCAATGCTTTTTAACTGTTTTCATCAATAACTGCATAGATACATCATGCATGGCATATCATGGAATATATGTGAGTAATAATTTATATGTTCAACTGTGTTTTGTTCCCTATTGAGCTAGGATGTAGCTCACCCTATAGACTATACGTCGCAGGTCCACTACTAGCAGCTGCCGAGGCTTCAGGAGACGCTGACACTGGTGAGTTGGACCTTGCGGCCGGCGAAGAGTTGGAGCCACCTCCTGAGGACTTCTTCTAGAGGACTCCGTTGTGCCGCTTTGAGGGCTTTTTGATAGGGATTTTTACGGCTTGGTATGTCAAGCCTTGTTCTGGTTGAACAATGTATATATTGAGTTTGGGATCATTCTTTTGGGTCGAACCATCCGTGATGATTGCTATCATCGATAGTTCGGATTGGTTCTCCATTCATGTAGAGGCATGGGGGTAGAACTGTCTTTTGAAGAATTGCTTTAATATAGATTTAAATTCCGCAGTTTCATTTATTATTTCGTTTATGCTTGATATGCCAATGTTCCGTGCTAAGCTAAGGGGCACGGTCAAGATGATCGTGCTGATGGCACGGGTTTCGGAGTGCTGAAATCCGGGCTGTCACAGTTACCTTCTTTGTTTCCATCATAGGGCAATCCTTTATCAGATGTTCCTAGTCTGCCACATCTGAAACACTCACCTGTGGCCCACCTACACTTCTTCGTCCTATGTCGTTTCTCACAACTTGAGCATGACTCAACCTGTGTGGAGGGAGAGATGTGAGTCGTCTCACTCAACATTGTCGTGAGTAATGCAGTCTGCTGAGCCATTGTATTGATCATCGACTCCAGCAATTGTCTATTATGCTCATTTTCATCGATGCGTACAGTCTTCGATCTCTTGCATGGTGCCATTTTGATTTGTACAGTCTTCGATCTCCTGCATGGTGCCATTTTGATCTTTCAACATGACATAAGGTTCAAATTAATAAAGATCGCGATCACCATGGCCCTAGGTTCCGACAAAAAAATCTAAAACCTAATTCAGCTACTATGACCGTACATCTATCATGATCATCAATTATCTCCACTCCAAGTGATAGCGAGATCCACAACTGAAGTTCTAAACATAACCTACAACCCTAGTTGTAAGTCCCTTAAAAGACCTAAGGCTAAAAATTCTATTAACTTTGACAAGGTCCTAATTGAGTCTCTTATGTCCTGATAGAACCTACTGTCATATTCTCGGGTCCCAACAAGACCTAAGAACTAGCTCTAATACCAACTGTGACGACCCGACTTTTCCAATCCCTCAGGTATAGGAAAGGCCGGTTCGCCAACCTATAGGTTAAATAATAAGCCGGACAAACAGGGCACATATCAGAGTAAAGCGCAACAAATAATCCAAAGCTAAGAAAATAAATGCGGAAGTAATTAAAAGTAAAGAACCACCAATGATGGCCGACCATCATCAAAACATGGCTCATAGCAGAAATCAAGTCAAGTATAAAACTATGATATCCAACTAAAAAGGGCCCACAAATCTAAGTCTAACTCTCACAAAAAGTAAGAAAATAAATAAGTCCTAAACTGGGAAAAACTCCTCAAGAGGAACTTCAGGCTCTTCCTCGGGTACGTAATCAAGATCAGTCTCGCAGCCCTGGACAGCCACGTCAGTACCTGAACCTGTGACGTATAGTCGGAGTGAGCTAACCAACAAAGCTCAGTAGAAGAAAGACATCCACGACATTTTATTTTAACTAACATGGTTTCAAAACAAATATCGGAATATAGTTTGTCAAACATATATGCAAATAATAAACTGAATTTAAGTGCGAAAATTATATGTAAGATTAATTTCTAAATATGTGAAAACAGTTTCAAGAACAGATGCAGAGTTTCAGTGTCTTATTATTTATAACTTCTATATGCAATGTTCAATAATTCATGACTTAATCCTCAACTTAAAATACCTCCCGAGTAAATTATATCTCGAGAGCAGGAATATAGTCGATGGGAACCCCTACCTACCATCGTCGTTCATGAACCTTTTTTCAGGATACAACAAGCCCCTACACTCGGAGGGTAAGTTGTTTAGGAATTTTTTTTTAGGGGTCGTTCAGGTCAATCATAAAATAAATGCAGATACTAATATAAATCAGATGCAAGTTTTTTATACATAGTTCAGATTCCTGATTTCGGATTTTCAGCTTTTCAGAGCTTAAGCAGATTCAGGTTCAGGATTCAAGTAGATTTATATTTTCAGTTATTCATATAAATTTCAGTTTACAGATGTGATTTCAATGGCATATGCAAGTTTAAAGATTTAATTCAAAATATCCATGCGAATTAAAATAAAATACTGTAAAGATGAGATTCTCCTACCAAAACTCGAAGTTATGCGAAGTCAAGCAAAGTCCTATTGATGGCATCTCGCCGTCAATCTACATCACAAATATACGTTTATGCATTAAGGTTAACTCTAATCACTAATAATATAGACCTATTTAAATGTTTCCTCAAAAATAAGTCGAAACGGCAAGTTTGTGCCAATCTTAGAATTTTATGTAACCTTTCTCTAATTTTTTGACCTTCAAAATGATTGATTTACGAGTTGGTCAAAACACGAAAGTTGTAGAGTTTGTTGTTCTCTTTCCAACGCAAAAAGAATTATATCAAACAAAATCAGAATAAAAAGTTACAGCTAAAATACTAAGACAGTATCGGAAAGAAAATGAAAACGAAGACAAGTTTGTGTCAATCTTAAAATTTGACGTAACCTTCCCCTAATTTTTCTTTTACCTTCAAAATGATTGATTCATGAGTTGGTCAAATCATAAAAGTTGTAGATTTTTCGGTTCTCTTTCCAGCACAAAAAGAATCATGTCAAACAAAGTTCAGAGTAAAAAGTTACGGATAAAATACCAAAACAGTATCGGAAAGAAAACGAAAATGAAGATAATTTGACGTAACCTTCTACTATTTGTTTTACATTTAAAACGATTTATTCACGAGTTAGTCAAAACACAAAAGTTATAGGGCTTGATGTTATCTTTCCAACTCAAAAATAATCATATTAATCGGAGCTCAGAATAAAGAGTTATAGAGAAAATACTAAGACAGTATCGGAAAGAAAACGAAAACGAAGACAAAAATCAAGTTCTGTCCTCGCTCGAGCGATACGATTTTTCGCCTTGTTTTCACCTGAATCGAATCCCACACATTCTTAAAATAAAACCCAAGTTTAATCTATTGATTCTAATAATTAATCTTTCTCAAACATACCTTTAATCTAAGGATTCCACGATTTGAAACGAGTTACGCAAACAGAGTTTCGGAACGAAACTGATAGATTTTCTCGACGATTTGCACCGAAAAGGTTTCACAAAATAGATCTCACAATCAGCGGCACGATAAAGGTAACGTTTTGCTATGATCAAACGTCTAAAAAGCGACTAGGGTTTCCGACGTATAGGGCTCTCGTCTCCTTCTCTCTAAAGCAACCAAAACTAATAGATTTAACCTAATGCAATACGGGAGAGAACTCTTTCTCTTATAATGAGGTTGCTTAAAGTGTTAAGCACACATACACCCTAAGTGTGTAAACTTTCTAATTTCAATGACTTAACTCCGGTATTGAGCGGTCACACCGAAGGTCGGTGCACAACTTTCGCACGAGGGTCCAAACGTGTTCTAAATCAAAATCCGTCCGTACAATCACATCTAAATAACAATCCAAAACATATGACGACATCGGTCGCCGAACTGAATACGTACACCGGATCGATCTGATTCGAGTCTAAAAATACGGGTCATTACACTTATTGACAAAAAAAGATAGCTAATAACTCTTTTATCTTTATATGTTAGATGAATCTTAGCTAGATATGTTGGAAATACTGATGTCAGGCTCTTTTCTTGCTATGGGACTATTCATGGGCTTGGAAAGGTATTATGTCCATGGTATCAAATATGGAGTGATACCGATACGTATCAATTTTTCGGCAAATCAATACGTATTAGGTATCAACTCATTATCGGTATCGGCCGATACGCTATCGGTATCAGCTGATACCTCAATTTTTATTATTTTTTTGGTCTTTTAAAAGCACCGACCCAACTCGGTATTGGTCCTCATGGACTGAAACCTGATACCGATACCGAGTTTCACACCTTGGTTATGTCGGTCAAATTCCATCCCCACAACGCCATTAAATATATCATTGGAGATGGATTAATCACTAGATTTTGGAAGGATATTTATATAATTGATGGGTTTTTACTGAGACGAATTGTAAATTTTGGAAGGATGTTTAGATAATTGATGGGTTTTTACTAAGACGAATTGTAGGCACACAATGATTCATTATAAAATTGATGAATCGACTCTACCGTGATCACTACAAAAAATAAGACTATCAGCGGCACAAAAAACTGTCGCTAATGAAATAACAAGTTTCTTTGTTAATAGCGGCAAGTTTGGTATCGCTAATAGTCTTATTTTTTCGTAGTGTGTCTGATCGTATGAATCGGGTGTGCTTTTCTATTACCAAGTTCAGCGGCATGCCTAATGGATACTCTTTTACAAGAGTTGGTGTTAGTACCTGACCAGTCAGTCTTTGTATGCCAAGAAAGATAGTGAAGCCTCAAGAGTTAGCACAACTATTTAGAGCATGCAAATCCATGAAGTACACTTTTTTGGACAATCAACAGGGTTGAAGGGTCCCCATCCTACCCTTTTCGATCATTTATCTAAATGAACATCGCAAATGAATTAATCTGATATGTGTCGCTATAGTTGAACTAGTTTTGATTAGATAGATCAGAGGTTTGATTTTTGAAAAGTGCTTTGAAAGAATTTCCCAATATAACATAATTATATATGTCATGATCGAAGTTTTATTGAAAGAGATATGCACGATCAAAAATCATGCTCCTTCGATTGGTCAATATTTGACCTTTTGAAGACGATCTCTATTTGAAACAAGAGTTATATGAGTGAAAAATTTACTTATCGATACGTTTCTAATGACATATTTGGATACATGCTCGGGGCCTTGAAAGTTTATGAGTTGACCAATTGACTTTTACATATAATGCTTCAAAAGTTGATGATTCTTACACCGTTGTGAAGATCTAATCAAAATGGCTGAAATAGACTACCTATATACTAGATTTCATCGAGAAATGACGTTTATATGAGCAATCAAAGTGCTACCATGCAAATCATTGCTGTACAATTTTACAAGAAAGTTAGGTCAAATTGTGACTAATCAGGTCCACTACAAAAGTTAAGATTATTAACTGCTGCTATTAGTTTTATAGCTGCCAAAAACTGCCCCTATTACTCTTGTCCCTACCAAAAACTGCCTTTACAGCAAGTGTCGCTGAAACACTTTATTTTTGTAGTAATCTAAGTCGATGTTTTTACGAAACAAAATAAACATGAGTCTCAGTTTTGGCTAGGATCCGATTACATAATTTTGACCATGAAAATATTGGTCAACGCTTTTATCCAAAATTGACGATTTAAACGAACTTAATATTATGCAGTTTCGATCAATGATCAACATTCACAGATGCATAGAGAACTGAAAATATATAGGGGTCCATGTCTAACTATTGACCTAAACCCTCCAGACTCTCCTTTCTTTTAAGCTAAAAGCTTGACCTTATTAGAAGTCACCTTGATTCGGAGGTTGTATCATCAAAATAGTGCACAGTCCGGGCAATCATTTCCTTCAAGAACGTGAGATCATAGATCAAAATTTCTGCCGATAATTAAAGTTATTGGCCGAAAACGCATCGGTTTCTGTTCAAACTGAAGCGAAACCGAAAACTCAAATTATCGGTTTCCAAAATTTTCAACCTTGCGTGAGAAATATAAAAACAAGAAAGTTTCATGTTCAGGCCTCGGTCCAATTGTATAGGAAACCAAATGTAGGCGCACACCTATGCACATGAGGCCGAAAGGATCCATATGTAAAGCCGAGAAGTTCAATTTATAGTCAATGTGAGACTAAAATTAGAGAGAGCAACTTCATATGGGTTTTTTAAACTTCCGTCCCAAAGTTAGTTTTAAATTTGCACAAGGTTTCAGATTGGACTCATAATAGAAAAATCACATATATTTAAAAATTCTTAAATCTATAATAATTACTACAAAAAATAAAATTATTATCGGCGGCTAAAAATTGCTGCTATTAACAAAAAATATATTAAGACTACTAGAAACGAGGGTACTAGCGACAGATTTTTTGTTAATAGCAGCAATATTAACTGTCGCTAATAGTCTTTTTTTTTGTAGTGAATTTTTAAATACTTTTATTTCATTATTAGAAAAATCTAATTGAAACAAATTTTTATTTATTATCATTTTTTTTTAAAGCGAACTGAGATAACTTAACATTATTGTTTCCCTAGATCTCCCCTTGAAAAAAATTGTGAGTCTACTCGTTATTATGGTTCCTCCTTCTCTTAAGTAAAGCGAAAAAATACAATCGTCTTCTTCATAATCTCCTATTAAAAAGAGAGATTCCCTCCTTTAGGTAGAAGATAATGAGATATTTGTGTTCTTCTTCTTTTAACACCCATAAAATTGGAATTGCCATGGACCTATTGCCACTATCTCTTCATGGCCAATGCCATTTTTTTTCTTCTTTTTTTTTAAGGATGTCATACAGCGTAGGGAGATGTAGTGTATGTGTAAGCCTGCCGCAGAGATGATCCATTTTTGGCACAACACGCTGAGAGCCCCCGCATACAGGACGGAGCAAGCATGAGGCCGGTTTAAAGTCCACGAGCGGAAGAGGATACCAGTTGAGCTAATGCTCAACCAGTCTTGATAGTCAATCACGAAAATCAATCTCGAGCGTCTAATTTAAAATAACAATTTACGAGTGTGCAGCCCGGGTTGAGAAGGAAGAAGATTGGGATGTAAATAAAGGTACCCTTATTGAAATAGGGTAAGAAATCATATATATATATATATATATATATATATATATATATATATATATATATATATATGATTTCTTATCGTAAAGAGATAAGAGCACGTATCAACAAAAACACTATCATATTAAAGTGCTCTGCGTGAGACTAGAGAGCTGCCTTTTGCATTCACAGAACAATCCTAAACACAGCCCAATTTTCCTCATGCAAAGGCGCTTTCATCTCTATTGTAGTGCTGCAATCAACCTACTTATCACTGCCCTAACAAAATAAAGAGTACCTTAATTTACAACTCAAACCGTTGATAGCTTAGAAAATGATGATAGACTTCGGGTTTTGTCCCAACCTTCAACCTAATGAATCTTGAGATCATGGCCATAGCGTTACGTACAGACTCGCGGTCTCTTCCACAATATTCTCTAAATTAGTGAAAATGTTGGAATAAATTTCCGAATAGGTGGCCCCGCCAGTCTCTCTCACTACTTACCTAGTCCCTCGCTAATTTGCAACTACGTTGCACCCAATCTCATGATCCGGGTGTCATGGATAAGAGCAGCTCTGTAATTATAATAATTTTGTGAAAAAAAAATTATTTCGAGCTTTGAATAATAATAATAATAATAATTCATTTATACAGCGCTCAAAAGTCCATATAACATAAGGGTACCTCTTAGGGATTTAAAGACCGATATATGCCAAACGCATATGTCGGGTCCGAAGTAGATACACATTGGATACTTATCTAAGAAATCGATCATTTGTTTGAAAAACATTGGATACTTTTCGACGATCAAAGTCGATCTTTTATTAATTTTCAAATAGCATAAAGGATCATTTAGTATTAAAAATTTGCCTAAAAGGGCATTTGTAATATTTTGTTGAATTCATATCGGCTGATGTAAATACTGTCCCAAATTTGATATTTGATCGTATATGTGACCCATATAAAAATGGGGGTATATATATATAAGATGAGGCATAGTTTGGTACATATACATATCCCACGATGTATGATATATATGGTCGATATTTAAAACTGCTATTTTAAACCGAATATTCTGTAAGGGCAACTTGAGTTTTCATATATGAGTGAAGTTGACTGCTTTGAATTAGACGATGGAGATCATTTTTATCGTAATCTTTCACAAAATTGATCTTGAGATCATAATCCACCTATTTGACAGTTATATATTGATTCCCTGTGGTACACCCCCCTAAAAGTGACGGTGGTCGTGGTTGTATTGTGAGAAGGGGTTCTTGGGCCATTGTTGGAGATGTGTGCCTCGTGAAATCAGGATCTTATCGTCGGATGATCTCAAGATCAATGGTGTGAAAGATTAGGATGCAAAATGATTTCCAGCATCTAATTCAAGCAATCAACGTCTCTTCATATGCTAAAACCGCGGTAGCCCTTAACGAATATTTGGTTGTTGTAATATCCCGGATATTTTTGGTCTGATTTCGTTTACCTTGGTAAGCATGCCCGAAAAAGTTACGGGATGAATCAAGTTCATTTGGGTAGGTTAGTGTAAGAGATGGTTAGTGGTCAAAGGATTTCGGGTTTGGACTCATGGAAGCTTTATGCTTGTTCACATATACTTTAAGTTGTGTGTGTGTGCTTAGCACTGAAAATAAATGCAAGTTAAGTAGATAGAATTTAGAATTAAAAGATCTAGAAATTTTGTTAGTTTGCAAATTGTTTTATAAAGAGAGAAGTTTCACTCTTTTTCCTCTGGAGTGAACCTGAAATTTATACTTTTGGAAGCCTTCTCTTCTCTTTGGTTAGATCCTTTTGTAATAGCAAGCTCTCTCCCCATCTCAAGTGAATAAAAAGCTTGAAAGTAGCTTCTAATTGTGTGGATAAATTGAGAAAGAAGGTAGGGGAGAGTGGATATTTCCATGTGTAGTCTGGGCAACCATTGCTCTCATAGCAAGGTTGGTGATGGACTGATTTTGTGAAGTCCTTTTTATTGAAGCTTGGATTTGTTCCGGTGCTTGAATTTGGAGCAACGGGAGCGGAAGGATTAACTCCAAGAGGTAGGTTTTTTTTTAAACTCCTTTGAGTAAGTTAATTGTGTCTTGATTAGTTTAGATAAACTGTGTGTATAGAATAGATAATAGGTTTTGTTTTGGAAGAATAAATTGCAAGAAAGGAGACAAAATTGAACAAACACAGACCTGGACAAATTCGAGAGTCGAATTCAAATTCGAGCATCGAATTCGGGCATTTATGACCGATGCACTTTTGGTTGAATTCGATGAATTTGAATTCGAGCATCGAATTCAAATTCGACCATCGAATTTGGAATTCGATGATCGAATTCTGCCCTGTTTTTCTGAATTTTGGAAATGCCTTGAAAATTTTTGTTAGCTTTTGTTTTGATCGATGGACTTTTCTTTTGACACTATTGTAGTGTCAATATTTGTAGGATTTGTGTAAAAGGAGTCCATTGTGAGGAACTCTTGGTGTAAGCTTAGACCAATTCAAGTCAAGTTGAGGTAGGGGAACCCTAAGACTCGTTTGCATTTTATTCTAAGTATTGGTTAGGTTTTGTTAAACATAAATTCTGGAAAACTTTGTTAGACACAGCATGAATAAGAACTTTGAATTGTGAAATAAATAAGAACTCAGAACTGTTGGAAATTCCGAACCTCATATTTGAATGTGAATTTTGAATTAGAACTCAGAAAATCCAAATATGTATTATATACATAAAATCTAATATGTTTAGCATCCGCATTTTGATTTGAGGTTCATTAGAATGAAACCCTAGATTTTGCTAACCATGCTGATGGTATTTCAGCCTTGCGCAAGTTTCCCTCATTACGTAAGGGCTTATTGCACTTTCCGAAAAAAGGGTTCAAGAACGACGATGGTTAGTAGGGTTTTCCATCGCTGATACTCATGCTCTCATGCTAATATGTAATTTGAGAGACACCTTTAAGTTATAATTTTAAGACAAGATGCATGCATTAGATCAGAACTAGAAAACATCAAAACTTTAGACATGATAATTTCTCTATTGATTCACTGTTTAGAATTGGAATTTAGCCTACAATGCATCTTTTGAAAATCATATTTGATCTGATTCTCGTCTTTAGAAACCTTTACTTATGATAAAATGTAAATTAGATATGCTTCCTCTATTGAGCTTCGATGGTAGCTCATCCCGACTATACGTCACAGGTGTTGGGACTGATTTAGGTTCAGACAATCTCGATCTAGAGGACTTTGACTATATCCCGGAGGACGAGCTTGAGACCCCAGCGGAGGAGTTTTTTCCATAATTAGTCTTGTCTTTTGATACTTTTTGCGTTAGCATTATTTTGGAATTATGGGCCCAAGGCCTTGTTTTGCATATTTTTGGATATCACTTGAGGAACCATCATTAGGAACCATTGTTTAGGTGATCGGATTGGCCATCACCGGTGGTTCTTCTTGGTTCCTCTTGGTGATATATTTTTGTATGAGCTTTTGTACCTGCTTCTTTTTGTTTATTTTTTTTTTAGATCTATGTTATGCTACCGGTTTTTGTTTGATATGCGGCTTATTGAGAAATTAATAAGTTGGCGAATCGGCCTTTCCTATACCGAAAGGATTGGAAAAGTCGGGACGTCACAGTTGGTATCAGAGCATGACTCTAGGTTCAGAGTCTTAGGATTAAGGGCAAGATTTTCTTTACAATCAATACTGATCTATTGCTATTATTTTTCAATAATGACAGATCAGCATGGCTCCACGGTTTAGACGCAGGGGCCGAGGTCGAGACAGACCTAGAATGGCTCCTGTCAAGGAGATCAATGAGGGCATAGGTACCTCACGGATAAGAGATAGAGTGGCTACTGGTCCTAATACAGATCCTTTGGGGACTGGTAGAGGAGGAGGAAATGTTGACCAAGTATTGGCGGCTTTGGCCACCAATATGGCTTAGCAGACTACGGCAATGGTTCGACAGACAGAGTTGCTAGCAGCCAAGAATAAGCCAGGAGGTTTTGCCGAGTTCAGGAGGATGAGGCCTCCTACCTTCTCGGGTTAGATTGATCCAATAGAGGCCGAGGGATGGATCGATGAGATGGAGAAAATCTTTGAGGTGTTGCAGTGCACTGATGTAGAGAAGGTGTGCTGGGAAACCTTCAAGTTATTGGGCGAGGCCAGTCCTTGGTGGAAATTTGTGTCTAGGACACGGGAGCAGGACTACCCTAACACTCCATGGACTTGGGCGGAGTTCGTAGATACATTCAACAATCAGTATTTTCCCAAGATCGTGTGTAATCAATGGGAAGTCCAGTTCTGTGACGACCCGACTTTTCCAATCCTTACGGTATAGGAAAGGCCAGTTCATCAACTTATTGATTTCTCAATAAGCCGTATTCAAACAGAGGCCGGCACATAACAATGATCTAAAACAGAGGCAAAGCAGAGATAATTCATAATTCAAAAGCTTGTAATAACAAATCTATCACGATGAGGAACCAAAAGGAACCACCGGTGATGGCCAATCCAACACCTAAACTAATGGTTCCCGATGATGGTTCCTCAAGTGATATCTAAAGAACAATTTGAGGCCTAGGGCCCAATATTCAAAACAATATTCGCATGACAAAATACCAAAATACAGATCTAAAGGTCAAGGAAGAACTCCTCGGGCAAGTCTAATCGAATCCTCCAAATCCTCGGATCCCAAATCGCCTCAAAGACCGTGGCGTATAGTCGAGGGTGAGCTAACAGCAAAGCCCAATAGAGGAAACAAATCTATTTGCATTTCATTATAAGTAAAGGTTTTCAAAAGACATCAAATATGGTTTTCAAATGATGCTTTGCAAACGAAATCTCCAGTTCTAATCTTGAGTTAAAACTGAATACATAAATCTGATGTGTTCGAAAATCTTCTGAATTAGTATGCTTCTTGTCTTAAATTTATAACTTAATTATATCTCTCAAATTCCTATAGCATGAGAGCAAAGTGTATACCGATGGAAAGACCCTACTGACCATCGTCGTTCATGAACCCTTTTTCTGAATGCAACAAGCCCCTACGCTATGAGGGAAACTTGCGCCAAAGTTATACCGTCAACACGGTTGGTAGAATCTAGGGCATCGTTCTGACGTACCTCAAATCAAATGCAATTGCTAACACATATCAAGGCTTATTATTCATATCATATACTGATTTTTCAAAGTTCTGATTCAAAGGTCTGATTCAAAGATTAACTGAGGTTCTGAGGTTCGAATTACAAAGTTCTTAATTTTAGCAAAGTATCCATGCTGAGGTTCTGATGTCCATAACAGATTTCAAATACATGCTGATGTTAATAACAGATTTCAAATACATGCTTCTCAAGAGAAATAGTCAAAACAGTCCCTACTTATAATAGAATACAAATAATGTGTAGGGTTCCCCTACCTTAACAAAGAGCTTCAAAAATCACGCATAAACAGTCCTCACCAAGGACTCCCAACAGTCAAAACCTACATATATTCACACTTTCAGTGTTAATATAAGACCAAAAAAATCAAACTAAAACTTGCGGATTAAAAATCCAATAAAAATTCTGAATGCCAAAAACAGGACAGAAACAGAATTTGTGGGTCAAATCTGAAATTCGATGGTCGAATTCAATTTCGACCCTTGAATTCAAAACTGCACATCAGTCCCAAAAATGGGAAAAATCGCACATCGATCAGGGCCATCGATTTTAGATTGAACCACAGCCATGTCTTCTTTAATTCTAAACAAAACATAAACAAAATAACACAAGGAAGTTTCATCGACCTACCTCTTGTAGTTTAAACCGTTGATTCCAAGCTCCAAGCTCCAAGTTCCATGGTTCAGATTTTCACTTCAGTCCATCATAAAGAATGACCACAGCCATTAGATCACACAGATTTTCTCACTCTCCACATCACTCTTCTCTTTCAATATATCAAACTGATCCTAAGACAATTTCAAAGCTAATCAATGGTTGAGATGTGAAGAGGAGGTCTCAATCTCTCTAGATCTAGGATCAAACGAGCAAGGTCTTTAGAAGCTTAAATTCCAAAGAGAGTGGGAGAGTTAATCTTCTCTTGCACTCTCTCTCTCTTATAACCAAACCTAAGCAACTATAATATCTAGATTTTTTGTATTTGTAACTTATCCACTTAAGTTGAGAACATATCTGGTGTTAACCACCAACACCAACCCAATAGTATAAGTTATCGATTTCATGACTTGCACACCTCTCGAGACTAACTCCTTTGGCCATTAGTCTTACCATAGCCTTAGCTTACCAAAAGTCCAAAAATATTCTATAGTATTTTCCGGGCACGCTTACCGAGGTAAACGAAATTATGCCGAAAATATCAGGGATATTACAAGTTCATTAAACTGGAACAGAGCGAGATGTCTGTGTGCGAGTACGGCACAGAGTTTGATAGGCTTGCATGTTTCGCACCTTTGCATGTGGCCACTAAATTGATGAGGGCCCAGAAATTTTAGCGAGGCTTGAGGCCAAATATACAGGAGAAGGTTGTGGTGTGGGAAATGGAGAGCTTTGGGAGCGTCATGTCAAAGGCCCTTATTGTTGAAGAGGAGAATCAGAAGCAGTACCTGCGAAGGGAACAAGGAAATAGGAACCGGTTTGGCCAGGGACAGTCAAGTGCGTCTGAGCAGGCGAACAAAAAATCAAGTTTCTCGAGACCTCCTCAGCATCCTACTCAGCTATCGTACTCCAAGTCGGCTATTACTTTGGGACCGGTGTCTTCCTCCTATAAGCGACCACAGAGTTCTCCACCAGTGCGACCTTTCTGAGCTGCGAGTACTACTACAACTGGGGCTTTTGTGGCTCAGGGATCATCTCATGGACCATATATTACTCCTGTTCCTACTCCAGTATGTAGACGATGTGGGAAACCACATAAGATGGAGGATTGCCGAAGGAACACTAGAGGATGTTTCAGGTGTGGGAAGGTTGGTCATATGATCAGAGATTGTCCAGAGGAGGACAAGGGAAGGACTACGTCGATTTCTACCCAGAAATCGTCACGACCTACAGTTCAGGGTCGAGCCTACGCGGTGACTGCGCAGAATGCCCAAACGTCGAATAACGTGATCCAAGGTATCATTAAAATTCAGATGTTAATTCATGTATTAGTTTATGTTGTTTTCAATTGTGAACTCTTTAAAGATAAAAAATTAAAAATTTACAATTCATTGCATGAAAATTAATAATAACTTGAAATAAAAGGTACCCTTATGATGAGTCATTAAGGCGACTTGAGCAAAACTGAAGCACGAGTATTGATAGACCCCAGGTCTACACACTCGTTTATTACTCCTCTTTTCTTAGAGAAGTTGGGTATTGCTCCCAAACCCCTTGCTTTTATTTTGGATGTGAAAATTCCTATGGAAAGTTCGGTGAGCACGGATATGGTGTGCCAGTCAGTTATCGTGATGGTTGATAACCACGAGACAATGACCAACATGATTACGCTGAGCATGGAATGGTTCGACGTGATTCTCGGGATGGATTGGCTGTCTGTATATCACGCGAGCGTGGACTGTCTACGAATGATCGTGACCTTTCTACCGCCTAAGTGGAAATCCTTTCAATTTTGGGGAGTTAAGTCGAATGTTGAGTCGCTTATTTCCGCTATTCGGGCCGAGTGTATGATGAGGAACGGTTGCAGTGGATATCTTACTTGTAAGATCATAAAGAAGAGAAGATGGACGTTGCTCTTATCACAGTTGCTTGTGAGTTTCTTGAAGTCTTCCCTGAAGATTTGCCTGGATTGCCATCGGACCGAGAGATCGAGTTCGCGATCGAGTTAGCGTCGGGTACCAAACCGTTGTCCAAGGCTCCATATCAGATGGCGCCTGTTGAGTTAAAAGAGCTAAAGGAACAACTATAAGAGCTGTTGGATAAAGGCTTTATTCGACCGAGTGTTTCTCCTTGGGGAGCGCCGGCACTCTTTGTGAAGAAGAAAGATGGATCGATGCGTCTATCCATCGATTATCGCGAGCTCAACAAGATGTCGATTAAGAATCGTTATCCTGTGTCACGGATAGATGACTTGTTTGATCAACTACAGGGTGCAAAGTTCTATTCGAAGATTGATCCGAGGTCAAGCTATCATCAACTCAAGATCAAGGCGGAAGATGTATCCAAGATGGCATTTCGCACGCGATATGGTCAATATGAGTTCTTGGTGATGACATTTGGGTTGACGAATGTGCCTGCGTCATTTATGGATCTAATGAACCGTGTGTTCAAGCCAAATCTTGATAAATCAGTGGTAGTTTTCGTAGATGATATCCTCATCTATTTGAAAACCAGAGAGGAGCACATACAGCATCTGCGAGTGCCTCTTCAAACACTCAGGGACCATCAACTTTATGCCAAACTCATAAAGTGTGAGTTTTGGCTAGACCAGGTTAGTTTCTCAGGCCATGTTATCTCTAAGTCTGGTATATCTGTTGATCCTACAAAGATAGACTCCGTAGTGAACTGGGAACAATCGATGACAGTTATAGAGGTCTGTAGTTTCCTTGGTCTGGTAGGGTACTATCAGAGATTTTTCGAAGGCTTTTCGAAGATATCTGGTCCGCTTACACAGCTTATGAGAAAGAACACAAAGTTCAATTAAGCGAGCGATGTGAGAACTTTCGAGTCAAGCGTAAGCGGTAATTGACTGCTTTGGTACTTTTCAGTGACGTGAAGGCTTCACTGTGTACAGTGATGCTTCTTATGGCGGATTAGGCTGCGTGCTTAATCAACACAAGTGGGTCATTGCATATGATTCTAGGTAGTTGAAGGACCATGAAAAAAATTATCTGACGCATGATCTCGAGTTAGCAGCTGTTATCTTTTCCCTGAAGATTTGGAGACATTACCTCTACGGTGAGATATTTGATATATTCACCGATCACAAGAGTCTTAAGTACCTATTCACTCAAAATGACTTGAATATGAGGCAGCAACAATGGATGAAGTTCTTGAAGGACTATGATTGTTCTATCCAGTATCATCTGGGAAAGGCGAACGACGTTGCCGATGCTCTCAGTAGGAAGTCTTCAGCATTGTTATCGCATCTTGTCAGTAGGATACAGAGATGGAAGCTACTGAAAGATATGACTTTGGGCAGCTCACGGTTTGATGTGAAAGGCTCTGGAGCACTAATGGCTACTCTTGTGCTTCATTCTATGCTCTTCGAGAATATGAGGAAGCTACAGATGACGGGTGATGAGCTTATGGCTTTTAGGCGCGATGTGGTTAGTGGAAGCAAGAAGGATTTCTCCATTCAGGTAGATGGGACCTTGCTGTTTCGAGACTGAGTATGTGTATCGACGAGTATCGAGCTTTGGGACACTATTTTGGAAGAGGCTCACAAATCGATGTATGCTATACATCCGGGTAATACTAAGATGTATTAAGATTTGATGAAGAGCTTCTGGTGGCGAGGTTTGAAATGCGACGTCGCTGAGTACGTATCGCGATGCTTGGTTTGTCAGCAGGTTAAGGTTGACCATCAGAATCCAACAGGGTTGTTGCAACCTTTACCTGTACCCGAGTGGAAATGGAAAGCCATTTTAATGGACTTTATTCTGGGATTGCCGAAAACATTGAGGAAGAACAAAGTCATTGTCAATAGGCTAACAAAGTCCGCTCATTTCTTACCTTACAATACGACATATACCGCCAATAAACTCTCAAAGTTGTACCTAAAGGAGATCGTTAGACTGCACGATATACCAGCTAGTATTATATTAGACAGGGATCCGTTGTTTACATCGCAATTTTGGCAACAGTTTCAAGAAGGAATGAGTTCTCATCTTGACTTCAGCTTAGCATTTCACCCACAGACTGATGGCTAGGCTGAGCGAGTGAATCAGATTATTGAGGATATGCTTCGAGCTTATATGTTAGATTTCTACGGGTCATGGGACCAACACTTGCCTCTGATTGAGTTCGCTTACAATAATAGCTTCCAAGCTAGCATCGGTATGGCACCGTTCGAGGCTTTATATGGACGACGGTGCAGGTCACCGCTGACTTGGGAAGAAGTTGGTGAGAAACTCATTCTAGGCCCTGAGATTGTAGAGCGTACGACCAAGACAGTTTGATTGATTCGCGAGAGACTACGTGTGGCTCATAGTCGCCAGAAAAGCTACGCAAATCTTAAAAGGAGATATGTGGATTTTCAGGTGAACTTCATTGCTTTAAACACCTAGTACACCTCTACGTGTTGAGATTGTTGCTAATACTTGTTTTTCAGGTGGGCGACAATGTGTTTGTTCGAATCTCACCTACAAAAGGCGTTATACGATTCGGAAAACAAGAGAAGTTGAGTCTTAGGTACGTTGGGCCTTTTGAGATATTAGGCCGAGTCGGAGAGGTTGCATACAGAGTGGCGCTACCGCCGCAGTTTTCTAACATACACAACGTCTTCCATGTGTCCATGCTACGGAGATACATTCGCGACCCGACTTATGTGCTTGATTACCAACCCATCGAGCTTCAGGATGGTTTGACGGTGATCGAGGACCCGGTACAGATCTTGGATCGCAAGGAGCAGATCCTATGAACCAAGCGGATTCCTTTGGTTCTTGTAAAATGGACGAATCATATAGCGGAGGAAGCCACTTGGGAGCGAGAGGCTGAAATTCGAGAACAATTCTCGAACTTGTTCGACTAGATTTTTAGGAAATTGTACTTATGGGGGTGTATACAATGTATGGAAATTGGGATTGCAATGTATTTCTCATAATCCATACCAAATTCTGAGTTGCTATATATATATTTACATAGTTCTTACAGATATACAAATTTTGGAAATTTGTACCTACATGTTTTTGTTTACTTTAGCTAAAGAACATGTAACATGCGATCAATTGAACCGAGTCTTAATTTCGTTGGTGAATTGCACTAGCAAAACTGTAGTTGTGCACTTGTGTTATAGACCGGGTTCAATGTCCAACAAGAAAGTGCTCAAGGAAGGACAAAATGGGACCAAAAGTTATGTGCCAAAGACTAAAATTTTGAAAATTTACTAGGCAACCGGTTCTGCCAAATTTGAACCTCGAATTTACAGTTCGAGGGTCGAATTTTGGTGAACAGTGCTCAGGCACTTTTGGACAAAAAAATACAGCCCTGACAGATTTTGGCAAATTCGAGGGTCGAATTTTGAGGCTTTAAGTTGGCTCACTTTGGGGTTTTGTCATTTCACATTTTTAGAAAACAGGGGCTGAGCTGGGTTCTTGAGGGTTTTAGGGTTTTAGGGTTCTTGGTGTTCTCTTACAAATTTTGGCCAAATTCAAGGGGGATTCAACCCTGTTTCGCTTAGGGGCTTGGATTACTTGGCCAAGAAACCGATTGAGGGCTTTTCACCAAGGTAAAACCCTCTACCTCTTGTGGATTCGTGGTGTAATTTTTTTGTGCAAATTTCTATTTTGTTTCTCTTTTACTATGGGACCTAAGAAACAGACCACCACTAGGGTCCCCACTTCAAAAAGGTCAGCTTCTAAAGCTGGGTCTTCAAGCCAACCCCTCCACAACCTCCACAGCCGGTTCAAACCCCTGTGCCACCCCCACGGATCCGTGAGCAACCCAATGAATATTGGGGTGCTAAGGGGTTCGCTGACGAGTGGATCTTCGATCCAGAACTCTTCGATCAGCAGGCCACTACACAATGGGCTTTTGATTATTTGAAAAAAGCCCAACTAACCTCACTGTTACAGCCCTTTCATACCCATTTCTATCCCCGGTTAGTGCGCCTATTTTACCAGTATATGCGACGGGAGGATGAGAAGAAAATATATACCACCCTTGATGGGCGTGACTACGCCTTTGATGTTGAAGACATTGTCGCGGCAATGCGGTGTCCAACCAAGCATTCAAGCATAATGGGTTTCGCTCCACCACACTCTAAACCCATACAAGTCCATGAGGTGAGAGCCCAAATGACCCAAGGTTGATATGGTTCCAGCAAAGCGATTGCCTATTCTCAAATGTCGGATACGATGTGGATGCTTGATGTGATCTTTAAAGCAACCCTATACCCTTTTGGGCATCTACCGGAGCGACGAGGCCCCATCCAACAGATTTTTTTTTTGGCATTTCAAGAACGTTGGTTCAACTCCCCAGCGATTATATTTCATGGTATCATAAAAGCTCACGAAAAAATGGGTAAGAAGGTTAAGATCTCGGCCAAGGGCATCCCCTATGCTAGATTGATCTCATTGATGATTGACGATTATCGGGTGGGACCGGCTTATGAGATTCCTCCTACTGAGCCTCGGTCCACGGCTAGTCTCAAGACTTATAAATTGGTCGATTGGGGTAGAACCTATAATAAATTGTTAAAGGCTCCTAAAGGTACAGTCGTTCCTGATGATGATGACGAGGAGGACGATCACCCCACTGCTGAGCATGTTGCTCCTGAGACAGACCAGCCCCCACAGACTGATGTACTCACCTTGTAAGAGTTCACGCGTTGGATGACTACTATGAGACAGCTGATTCAGGAGCTGACTCGACATACGGGCTCCATGAGCAGGGAGTTGCAGATACATGAGGGCGCGCTGACCTACTTGATGCACCATGCCTTTCCAGCCGATTATGCGACCTATATGGCATATATCCGAGCGTCGGTGCATCATGCTTCTACTTCGGGAGCAGGTGATGAGGTGACTCCAGATGCGGGGGATGACGACACAGATGATGAGGGTGCTGATGATGATCAGGCTAATCAGGCTACTGGATCTGGTGCAGATAGGACAGATTAGTGTAGCTGTGGTTGCTCTATGGACTTATTTATTTTTGGAGTCTACTTATGGGATTGTAATTATTACCGTCGATGGATTATCTAGAACCTGGTGGTTCTATCTTTTGCTACTCTTTTTACTTTTTGCTTTGTTTCTGTTGCTAGTTAGCTTTGTTTTATTTCGTTTATGCTTATGAACTCTATGGATGCTTGGCATGTGGGTATGTGGTTGCCTTGCATAGGTTGTGGACATATTTTGTCTATGTTATGGCTTTCGCTAGTTGCAAAAATTTTTGTCTGTGGCTTGTAGGATTATAAGTTCTTTCTTATGTGTCTTACTTTTAGTTTTCGTTGCATTCTCCTTCTGTCTTTGTCTTGGGGAAAGATTTTATGTTTTGTTCGATTTGACCCTATCTGTTAACTAATCTGTTTTGCGTACTTTGATATTTTGATGCGATCACACTCTAGTTCGTTCACATGAGTCCTAGTGAGGTTGTTTCCCGGCACGTGACACTTGGGGTGTAGGCATCCATATACGGATGCAATCCACTATGGTCCTTCGAGTGCCACACACAGTACATCCAGGTTATTACGTATCCCGTCCGTTGACTCGCGTGCCTTGTAATGCCATCGCACTGTGACCCATGTCCTTTTGCTTTGGACCTGTGATTTTCGTTTTGTTTCCGGACTTTCGGTTATGAAGGGTTTCTTAGTGACCTGTTTTACATTTTTGAGGACGAAAATTCCTAAGGATGGGAGAATGTAATATCTCAGATATTTTTGTCTTGATTTCATTTACCTCGGTAAGCGTACCCAAAAAAGTTACGGGACGAATCAGGTCCATTTGAGTAGGTTAGTGTAAGAGATGATTAGTGGTCAAAGGATTTCGGGTTTAGACTCGTGGAAGCTTTATGCTTGTTCACATATACTTTAAGTTGTGTGTGTGTGCTTAACACCGAAAACAAGTGCAAGTTAAGTGGATAGAATTTATAATTAAAAGATCTAGATATTTTATTGGTTTCCAAATTGTTTTATAAAGAGAGAAGTGTAGAGGAGAAGTTTCACTCTTCTTCCTCTCAGGTGAACCTGAAATTTACGTTTTTGGAAGCCTTTTCTTCCCTTTGGTTAGATCCTTTTGTAATAACAATCCCTCTCCCCATCTCAGCTGTATAAAAAGCTTGAAAGCAACTTCTAATTGTGTGGATAAATTGAGAAAGAACGTAGGGGAGAGTGGATATTTCTATGTGTAGTCTAGGCAACCATTGCTCTCATAGCAAGGTTGGTGATGGACTGATTTTGTGGAGTCCTTTTTATTGAAACTTGGATTTGTTCCGGTGCTTGAATTTGGAGCAACGGGAGCGGAAGGATTAACTCCAAGAGGTAGGTTTTTTTTAAAACTCCTTTGATTAAGTTAATTGTGCCTTGATTAGTTTAGATGAATGGTGTGTATAGAATAGATAACAAGTTTTGTTTTGGAAGAATAAATTGCAAGAAAGGAGACAAAATTCAACAAACACAGACCTGGACAAAATTCAGCCAAAAGTGCATTGATCATAAATGCTCGAATTCCCTATTTTTTTGGTTTTTAGAAATGCCTTGGAAATCTTTGTTAGCTTTTGTTTGGATCGAAGAACTTTTCTTTTGACACTATTGTAGTGTCAATATTTATAGGATTTGTGTAAAAGGAGTCCATTGTGAGGAACTCTTGGTGTAAGCTTAGACCAATTCAAGTCAAGTTGAGGTAGGGGAACCCTAAGACACGTTTGCATTTTATTCTAAGTATTAGTTAGTTTTTGTTAAGCATAAATTCAAGAAAATTTTGTTAGACAAAGCATGAATAAGAACTTTGAACTGTGACATAAATAAGAACTCAGAACTGTTGGAAATTCCGAACCTCATCTTTGAATGTGAAAATCTGAATATGTATTATATACATAAAATCTGATATGTTTAGCATCTGCATTTTGATTTGAGGTTCATTAGAACGAAAACCCTAGATTTTGCTAACCGTGTTTATGGTATTTCAACCTTACACAAGTTTCCCTCATTATGTAGGGGCCTGTTGTACTTTCCGAAAAAAGGGTTCATGAACGACGATAGTTAGTAGGGTTTCCCATCGGTGATACTAGTGCTCTCATGCTGGTATGTAATTTGAGAGATACCTTTAAGTTATAATTTTAAGACAAGATGCATGCATTAGATCAGAACTTGAAAACATCATAACTTTAGACATGATAATTTCTCTTTTAATTCACTGTTTAGAATTAGAATTTAGCCTACAATGCATCTTTTGAAAATCATATTTGATCCGATTCTCATCTTTGGAAACCTTTACTTATGATAAAATATAAATTAGATATGCTTCCTCTATTGAGTTTCAATGTTAGCTCATCTCGACCATACATCACAGGTGCTGGGACTGATTTAGGTTCAGACGATCTCGATTTAGAGGACTCTGACTATATCCCGGAGGACGAGCTTGAGACCCCAGTAGAGGAGTTCTTTCTATGATTAGTCTTGCCTTTTGGTAATTTTTGCGTTAGAATTATTTTGGAATTATAGACCCAAAGCCTTGTTTTGCATATTTTGGATATCACTTGAGGAACCATCATTAGGAACCATTATTTCGGTGATCGGATTGGCCATCACCGGTGGTTCTTCCTGTTTCCTCTTGGTGATATATTTTTGTATGAGCTTTTATACTTTCTTCTTTTCGTTTGGATTCTGTTTAGATCTATGTTATGCTGTCGGCTTTTGTTTGATATGCGGCTTATTGAGAAATCAATAAGTTGGCAAACCGGCCTTTCCTATATTGAAAAGATTGGAAAAGTCGGGTCGTCACAGTTGCACACTTGCACACTTGCACATACCGGTACCCCATTCAATATTCTGGCTGAGTATAGTTAGTTCATACCATTCCCAATTGTACCAATGTTTTTTTTGTTATACTAGTTTTGGTGGGTTTTAGGCTAGATTTGTATAAGATGGGGGAACTTGTAAGAAATTGCTCTGTCCATTGGTTAGATGGAAATCTTGGCTCGCAGGAGAGAAACCTTGGTGCGATCTGGGAGAAATAATCTTATCTTACTACTATTATGAAAGCATGAACGACCCCACTAATTTCTTTCAATTTTGTGTTTTCACACTTTAGGTACAAAATACCCCTCTATACATTGATCCTAAGTAACTATCCTTACTTTCCTTCAATAAGTTAACCATAAATCTTGAGATTCGTGTTAAATACGGTAATTAAAGATAATTAACATAATTCATCTAACGTAAACATGTGTACCCTTACATATAAGGCAAGAATTTTCATTCTCAGGTGTTGATTCCACATTGCACACGTCCAAACAAGGTTCTCGCCTATACTGAAAACCTATTGAGTGGGTTGAATTAGACGATGGAGATCGATTTTCATCTAAATTTTTCACATGATTGATCTTGAGATCATGGGCATACCATCAAAACTATTAGTTTCTTATTCTACACGGCATAGAATCCAAAAAGTGACGCAAAAATCATGTGGGACACTAAAACGTGATTTTAGATTTACATTTTGGGATTTGTGCCACGTGAAATGACAATTTGAGGGTTTGATGGCACGTCCATGCTCTCAAGATCATGATCATGGTCATACATCAAACAAGGATCTCGCCTACACTAAAAACCCATTAATTGGGTTGAATTGGACAATGAAGATCTATTTTCATCCCAATTTTCCACCATATTGATTTTGATATCATGGGCGTGCCATCAAAATGATGAATTTTTTATTCCATGTGGCATGAATCCCAAAAGTGACTCAAAAATCATGTGGGACACATCACGCTCAAATGTGATTTTAGATAGACTTTTTGGGATTTGTGTCACGTAAAATGAAAAGCTGATATTTTGATGGCATAATCAAGCGAGTGAAAGATTTGAATGAAAATTAATCTCCATCGTCTGATTCAACCAAGTCAATGGGCTTTTTAGGCTCAAAGAGAGCACCCAACACAAATTTACATTGAGGGGCTACAACTTGCACACGAGATTAGTGTCATGGCACCTAGTTTAGAAAGAAAGACAATATATTTTGGATTTGTGCCATGTTGAATGCCATCTAAGCAATCTTATTTGAAGTTCATGATGTAAAGATCTTTGATGCCAAAGATTGCCACAAAACATGATCTCTATCATTTGATTCAACACACTCAAACCCATATGATGGTACACCATTGATCTCAACATCGATTGTGTGAAAGATTGAAACGAAAATCGAATCATTCTTTTTTGTTTTTAATAATTAATGGGGTTGGAGGGATCCCACCCTTTTATTGAAAAAAAGAAGAGAGAAGATTACATACGATAATGAGTACAAATCAAATCCTCTCTCATGCGAGAGTTGAGAAGGGGAGAAATGTTAGAACCAAACCACCGGATAACATCATTCACATCCATTCCAAATCGAGTAAGGAGATCAGCGCTATAATTCATCTCTCTCCATATGTGGTGACAAGAGCAACATTGGAAGTATTGGGCCAATGATTTTACCTTCCGCAGAGAGAATGTGTAGTGCCACGGTATTGAGCAATAATTTGTGATACAGCGAATTGCATGGAGTGACTCAAATTCAACTATGAGATTTGTAAGTTGAAGAAAAGTCGCAAGATGAAGTCCCTGTTGGATAGCATTAATTTCAGCATGGGTAATATTGTAGGCTGTAGTTGGGCCATGAAAACTGGCAATATGGTTGCTACTGTGATCTCTGAGAAAGCCGCCAATGCTATGTTTATCTTCCACCATTGACGCATCAGTGTTTAACTTTATAGAACCAATCGGAGGAGGGGTCCATTGACAGCGAACAGGAACATTAGGATTCATTGGAGCACATACCCATCGGGCGGAGATGCAAGATTCAAAAATATTGGCACTATGACTTTTAATGGCGACATCTTCAACAATTCTTTTCAAGATGACTCATTTGTGTGAAATCGAGTCTTCAAAAATGCAACTATTTCTTTCTTTCCAAATATGCCAAATCGATGCGGCGAAGGCAATCCTTATCAGTGAGGCGTGATTATCATTACTTTTACATTTCTCCATGCAGTAATTAATCTCATCAGAAAAATTCTTGATTGTTCTTTTTACGATTCGAAGCCTATGTAGAATAGAGCACCATATCGAACTAGAGAAAGAACAATTGAAGAATAGATGGTTATGATCTTCTGACTGAGACCAACATAGGACATATCGCGATGGAATAGCAAGGCCTCTTTTAACAAGATTGTCAATGGTAAGAAGTTTTTCTTGAATGGCAAGCCAAGCACAAAAGGCATGTTTAGGAATTTTTTGTGAATGTCAAATGAAAGAGTTCCAAGGAACAATAGGAGAATCCGGTTTGAAGCATTTCTGTCACGACCCAGAATCCTAGCCGATCTCAAGGGCCTAGAATTCCGTGTTATGACACCGCACGCTTGTCAAGGCGATAAGTGGACATACATATCTTCTAAAATCTTACATAAAATTGGGCTTCCAAAAATCGTGAACCGAAAAAATTCTTCTACATTATAAATTCTTTTCAATAAGCTTACATTGAATTTTGAGTCCAATAAACAAATTGACCAAAAATAGAGGTTCGGTCAACTACTGGAAGATCCTTCTAAACAATTAATATATACCTGACGTCGTCTGTCTGATCATCCAAGTCGTCACCCTTATAATCCGTATCATCTTCCAATGCATCAAGTCCATTAGGCAATAAAGTCCATATCTTCACCTGCAACTGTTAGTTTTTGGTGGGGTGAGTTTACTCAATCATGTAAACTCAGTGGGTTGCACAACCGATCCACCACAATCTACCTAGGTGATTGTGGGTGCAACCTTGTGAGTGAAGGTGAAACCTTTAAAATTCATATAAACAGCATAATAAAGGCTCTCATAATTATTGCATAACTATAAAACTATAAAACGGAAGTAACATAATAGATTTCAGTGCATATGATGCTTCTAATGCTTATACTTTTCTTACTTGTCTCGTCAACTTAACTTACGTGGCATATTGAAAGTCTTATTATTACTCCATACGCCTACACAACGTACTTCGTATCTTACTTATCTTATTTAAAGGATCTGTGCGAGGATTGCTGCTCGAGCCTATAACGCGAGGTCCACGTGCAGATAACCACCTAACCTCCATATTACAACATAAACCACCATCCAGCCCGATGAGGTTGCACACATAAAAATCAGTGTCCCCTTAAGTCGAGACACTGTCGTATCATATTGTCTTTAAGACCCGTCTTGGCTGCAGACGTTGAATCTTGCGGTAGCACGCAAGACATGACACGTGTAAAAACTTAATTCATATTTAGTTGGCCTTCACAGCGTATCTTAACATATCGTAACCTTATTCGGTCCTGGGCTTAGGTCCACGCCCCGACTTTATATTTGTGTGGGCTTAAGTCCCCACTTTCTTAACATCTCGTAGCTTATTATATTCATATATCATCTTTTCTTAAACTAATTTAGAATGGGCCACAGTGCGATAGGCTTCATAAATCACGCTTTTCAAGGGATGGGTTCCGTAGTAACCTGGATGTACTTCTTGTGATAGCCCATACTCCCATAGAGGTGTTGCATCCGTACATGGATGCCTACATTCCAAGTTTCACGTGACCGTGAAAGAAACCCCACCGTGACGAAGGCTTAAAAGTCATGTGTCGTATCTTATTTCTTTTTCTTAATATACATTTGCCCTAATGTACTTCTAATTGATGAATGTCACATAAATCAAATGAAACATATAATAAGAAAGCATTTAACCATAAGGGAAACTAATATTACGCGTAAATCGGGCGCCTCGCTCATCATTAAGAGAGAGAAGAAGGCGATCTACAATGATGATACGTGCGTATTATAATACGCATCACAAAGTGATGCTAGACTAGTCTCATCAGATAGATCTTGTCGATCTGATGAAAACCGACAGGTCATTTGTGAAATTTGGCTAAGGATTGACTCTCGTGTGATTCACACAAGTTTTGACCGTTGGATACTTATTACACATTTCATGGTATATATGTAATCCAATTTAGATCGATCTAAACCTATAGGTATAAGCAGGGTATAGGCTGTTTGGGTCTCTCAAAGTTTCGACCTTTGATTTGGTCCTTTGGACCCTTATTTAGAAAGTCATTGATTCGGGTCAAGATTATGTTAAATACGATTATCGAGGTGTGTTCATGTTAATCACAATCTAACCATCGATTTAACAGATGGCCAAATTATCTTTATTTAATTTTATGGCTTCAACTCATGGGTATGTGGTTCGTTTAATTTAATGGGTCAAAATGGACCCTTTGACCAAAGTATGTGCAAATTTTCCAAAACAAGTGCAAGAAATATTCTAAATGTAAAATCAATATATTCATAGGTTTTTGGAGTATTAAAATTTATAAAAATAAGGACAAGCATATCAATGTGAGTTATTAAGTGTAACAAGCATCAAAGTTTATGAGGAGTCTAAGGTTTAAATCGAGGTCAAAAACTGATCGAATCGTCGAAATTGAAACGGTCAAACTTAGACCTCCACATCGAGTGCACAACAAAATAAAACATGGCAGCAGTCTATTCTTGATGTGGGATCCATTTGTCAGCACACTTGGGTGCCATGTGGAAGGGAAATATACACTATAGTTCTCGGCCGATGGGTTCAACCATAGGGCCAACCCTTTGACCATAACCGCTTTATAAATTCACACAAAACCTAAGAAATTTTAGTTTTCCTAAATTCATCATATATTCATCACATAGTGTAAAAGCGTAGATTTAGATGGATAGAAAGACACCCACCTGTTGGAGCGTGCACATGAGACCGTAATGATCCGAATCGAAAAGCTTGGGCCTACGCGTCGATTCGGTAAAGATCTTGCAATCTTCTCGGCTAGTCGTCGCCCTCGACTATGTTTGCAATTATGGGTGTGGCTGCTAAGGCGCGTGATCATGTGATACTCAAGTGTCTAAGGGATGGTGGTGGCATCCGGCAATGCAATTTTGACTGTGGATTGACATGATACTCGGTTGGACGTGAGATGCCAGATCAAGCAAAAAGAATAATAAATGACCGATTGGAGCAGAATCTCTTTGCTCTATAAATTTCTTAAGTTCTAAATCACCATCACCTGTAATCTCTGTATCATAATCTTCATCAACATCATCTTCTACAGGTTCTACACCATCATACTCATCTATGTAGTAATTATCCATATACTCTTCAAAATCAGATGGTTCGGATTCATCACCGCGCTCTAATATCTGATCTTTTTCTTCACTTTTGATTAGTTCTTTTCCTTGGCTTTCCTTTTGTCATCGGTTCTCGACCACACGTTCACGTAGTAAAAGAATGGGTCCATCAACAACGAGGAAGATAATAAACAGTGGCTTGGTTAATCTACGAGACCTGAGAAATAAAGACATAGCTTTGTATTTCAGGTGATAATGGGGAGAGGAGAGATATGGGTTATTAATTGGGGCGGGCTACTCGCCATGGCTGGCGTGTAGATTCGAAGGAGTCTTGTTCTTCTATAGAATTTTTAAGTTTGGCAATATAAGGGGACGACTCTGTTGGGAGCAGGATTAGGAATATTGATATCAAAACTAGGTGCTAAATGGAGAGTCCTTGACTCTCTTTCTTTCTTAATTGTATAAAGTTGCAACTGTATGAGAATCCTTGACCACGTATCAATCAAGAAAGAAGGGTGGAAGATCGGGTGCAGAGAGATTTATACATGGTTTGGTGGTTGTCACGTTTGACACTCAATGGCTGAGATAGAAAGAGAGGCACGTGTTGCCTTGTGAGAAATTTGGAGTTTCTTATAATAGAGTCCTTGTTGGACCTTCTTATTTTTCATCCTTTCCCAATTTTGATCCAAGAAGATGGCTACGTGGAGGTGTTGGAGGGGATGTTGGAACAAGAGTGTTGGCTAATGTATTATATGGCCTATACTTGAGATATGATACTCACGCCATGTATCTAGAGGAAGTGAGCATACACAGACCAAGATGTGCGGTTGGTTGGGTTCTTTCCAATTACCCTCTAAGTCCCTAGTTTGGACTCTAATGGACGGTTAGGATTTGAGTAGTTTGGGATAGTGCCAATTTTAAACTATCATGGCACCCATATATAACACCACCCACAATTATATAACATGTTTGAAGATTGAGTGTGTCACATGACACATTCTATTGAATCCTAGGTAGTTGGATCTTTCTATTTAGAGTGAGGAAGTGGCTAAAGAGAGGAAGAATTTGGAATGGTAAGAAGATCTTGCTACAAATTAGAATCCTAAAATGGACTCTACTTGCTAAGTAGAGAGAGAAAGAGAAAGGAAGGGAAATCGAAGCCAACAACACTAAATTTAAAATTTAAAATCTTTCTCTTTTCTTTTGAGAAAATTAAGATTGTAGAGCACCCATATTGGACTCGGTGCTCCACCTCATCTACTACTGTTAGATGGGTTACGAAAACTTGGGTCATAACAATTTCCAAGCAGCTTTGAGAGAAAAATTACTAGATAATGTAGATATCCATATAATCTTGTCTTGGGTGTTGGCCATCGCGGGAGGGTGCTCAATAACATCTTTCTAAGCATCTTCCAATCTTCTAGTATACAGGGTAGGGAGTGTCCAACCCCTAATATTATAGTGATCCGAAACCAATGCATCTTCATTGATACCCGATTGCATTATGGAGTGCCGGCCATACTTTTGGATAAGAATATCATTTTCTAGCCAAGGGTCACTCCAAAATTTGGTAGAGGTGTCATCGCCAATGATTACTCGGAATTAAGATTTTATAGTATCCCGAACCGTCATAATACCTTTCCAAGCATGGGAGCAACTATTAGGGAGAGAGCATCTCCAAACATCAGAAGGAACAATATATCCTGTAGTGAACCAATTAGCCCATAAAGATTTCCTAGAAACAAGATTCCAAAAGAGCTTTGAAAGACCCGCATTATTCCAATCAACAATTCTACGCAATCCAAGACCCCCTTCATTTGTTGGTTTGCAAATGCGACTCCAACTAATAGGGAGGAGTGACTGGGCCATAGAAGGACCCTTCTAGAGGAATCTATAGAATAATTGCTTTAATTTTTTAATGATTTTCCTTGGAAGATAAAAGGCCCCGAACCAGTAGATCTGATAGCTGCTAAGTACCTTTTTAATGAGCTCAACCCTACTCGCATAAGAGAGAAGAGTACTTTTCCAACCAGCCAGATATTTTGGATCTTATCAATGAGCGGAGTGCAAGTAGAGAAGGACATCTTGCTAGAAAACAAAGGAAGACCCAAGTACTTGATCGGAAGAGATCCTTCGGAAAAGTGAAGCACAGAGATGATTTGACTTTGGAGGGAGCAAGCTTCACTATAGAGAATGGTACTTTTTGAATCGTTCACCTTAAGGCCAGAGATGTGGTGAAATCTATCAAGGAGACTTCGAAGCGCCATAGCAGATGAAATATCCTCCTTCAAAATAATGAATAAATCATCTGCAAATATTAAGTGTGAGATCAAAGGGCAGTTAGCATGCTTCAAACGTAAGATTCTCTTTAATTCAATCTGTTCTTCAAGAAGGCATGTGAAGACTTCCATTACAAGAGTGTATATGAGGGGAGATAAGGGATCTCCTTGTCGAATACCGCAACTGCTTCCAAAGTAGCCTTGTAGGGAGCCGTTGATCAGTAGAGAAAACATCGGAGTGGTAATTCATTTCTTGATCCATTGCAGCCATATGTTATCGAAGCCCAGCTGTTGAAAGATAGAAATAATAAATCCCCATCTGACTTTGTCAAAAGCCTTTTGGAGATCGATCTTTGCGCAGAAGGCTTTCGGGCCAGAATTAAGGTGAAAGTTTCTAACCAACTCATGTGCCATCAAGATGTTTTCAGTAATTTTTCGGCCTTTGATGAAAGCCGATTGATTCTAGCTTACAACAGATGGAAGCACTAAAGCCAAGCGGTTAGATATGATCTTTGTAATCATCTTGTAAAGAAAATTAAATAAAGCAATTGGATGAAATTTTTTAATGGTGTTAGCTCCTATCTCCTTTGGAATAAGCTTCAAAAAAGTAGAGTTTAGAGATTTGGAGAGACGTCTTTTGACAAAGAAATAATGTACCGAATTGATGACTGATGAGTAGTGAAATATGATGATATTTCACCCCTAGATACCTATATTTAGATATCCGATGAAGGCTATCTGATAAGGATTATTAGATTTGAAGTGTTTCAGGTAAATACAAGCCCAGTACAGAAAACAGCCCAAGAATTCTGAAAATAATATCAAAACACTGCAACTTTGGGTCATCGAGAACTTGGTGCGACTTGCAGCTCAATTTGGACCTTCAAGATGGCTGAATTATGAAATTGTCAAAAACCAAAAGTTGTAGAGTTTTCTGTCAGCTTTCCAACGGCACAAGAATCGCCTCAATCCGAGTTCAGAACAGAAAGTTATGGCCAAAATACCAAAACAGTATCTGATGCAAAGTTTGGCGGGAATTCACGAAAATCTGGGAGGTCGATGCATCGACCCTATTGGGTCGATTCATCGACCCTAAATTTTCGAGTTGGAACACCTCTACGGCTGGAAAACTTCGGCTCTATTTAAAGCGGATCAAACACTTCGGGAAAAGAGGAATGAGAGATAGATAATTAGAGAGTTAGTTTTGGCTTTTCTTTTTTTAGAGTTTTTAGAGAGAATTTTTTAGAAGATTATTATTCATTATTATTATTTTTGGTTTTAGACTCCTCTCGGCATCTTTTCAAGAGTTCTTATTTCTCCTTCTTCTAGGGTTCCATCTGGGTAGATTGTACCTAGGATTTGCATTATTTTTCCTTTACGTTCATGAAAGCATAGATTGTATTTAGGAAAAGGCATTGTAAACAAAGATCTTTTGGAAGAAATAAAAAGAGGAATGGCTTTGAATGAACAAGGAGATCATACACCAAAGATGAGCGGCTAAATCAGTAGATCGGGAAAGATGCGATCCCCAGATAAGTACCCTTATTTATGATTAATACCATAGTCGATTTATTGTCATCATGGAATCGTTTTGCTAAAAGTTTGTGTTATTAAAAATATATTGAATGCTTGTTATGATCGTTGATGGCGCGTATCAACGACTATAATCGCTAGATCTAGACCTGCAGACTGATTTAGGCTGCGGAGCGATTATGTTTTTACTGTTGTGATCTAAATATCATGAGATACACTATGCTTCTTACATGACTCATACCGCAATGATAGGCTGAGTCATTATTTTTAGATAGGGTATGCCGGATTGATGATCATATTTTATTACGAATCATCTCTATAGACGAATGATGGTGTGAATGATGCTTTAATGAAACTGTAGGTTTTAATGGTAGAAAAGGGGTATAAAATTGGGGTAGCATATTCCTTGATCTCATTTAATTATTATTTTAGATTCATCGGTAATTAGTTGTTTAGATTAATTTATTTTTCTGCATTTAGGAAAAGTGTGATAAATTTTGGTAAAATTAAATCTGCCCTTTGGTACTTCCTTAGGGACGCTTTTAAATCTATATAAGAATTAATTAAAATTCACATTTCCCTGTGGGTTCGACACCTTTGTTCTTGCCATACTGTAATAGATCTTGTGCACTTGCAAGGGTTACACTTTAAATCGATCAATGACATCTACGCCAACAATATCCCAGAAAGTTTGAAAAGAATTATGCAGAGAAACCATCAGGTCCAGGAGCTTTGTTCTTGGGGGAGTTAAAAATAACATTTTTTATCTCCTCATCGGTAACCGCACGCGAAAGAATAGATGCTTGTATAGGGCTCAGCTTATTCTTGAATGGAATAATAGGAATAGGATCCTGGGATGAAGGGTGTAGATATTTTGTTAGTGCTTGATCGTAATATCCCCTTTACGTTGAGGTTTAACAATTCTTTCACCAAATGGGAGAAGAAGCTCGAAGGTGTTGCTGGAAATCCGGGAGGCGATTATGGAGTAGAAAAATTTTGTGTTCAAGTCTCCCGCATCAAGCAATTGAATTCTAGCTTTTTGACGAATAAAACACTCTTCAATAGTGAGTTCCTTATTTAGGCTGAGCACTGCTTCTTTTTCTGCTACAATCAAATCATCGTGGGGTTGCATAGGATTGATTTGATGTTGAATATCCTGAAGGGCACTTCTAGCAGTATCGATTCGAGCATGAATAGAGCCAAAGAAAGTATTATTCCAGATTCTAATATCCGAGCGCAAACATTTCAGTTTCTGCTGAATTTTGAAAATCAGATGCCCCTTAATAGGATCAACCCACCGCTTTGCAACAAGGTCACGGAAGTCATCCTGGTCACTCCAAATATTAAAATATTTGAAAGGTTTAGGACCTTTCGAATAGGAGTTCTTTCCTTGAATGAAAAGGAGAGAAAGATCAGACATGCCTGGTTCTTTATAGTCAACAGCCATGTTCGAGAAAATATTCTTCCAGTTATGATTAACCAAAATACGATCAAGCTTACAAGCAATGAATCAGGAGGAGCTTTTTTTTTTTAAATCCAAGCAAATTCCAGCCGCTGATTTCATGCAAGCCCATCAATCTTCTGATAGATCCTTGGCTCCTACAACCAACCATTTCAAAATGTTTCCTAATTTAGCAATAGGGGAGAATGATCAAACAACGTTGCCTATTCTTCAGCGGATAATGTTTCCTATTTCAGCACAAGGGGCTCCTACAACCAACCAGTTCGAAATCCTAGCCAACCAATCCCATGATAATCCTCCGTTGACTGGCGACCATTTTAAAAACCAAGGCATCCGTATCATTGAGGCGTCCTCTAAGGAAATCTCCTTAAATGATTTTCTTAAAAAAACTTCTAAGAAGAAACCTAAAACCTCGGAGGCTAGACCGAAATCTAGCAAATCATCCTCCAATCCTCAATGAATTACCTCTTTTGGAATGTTCGGGACTGGGGCATATCAACAAGCAGCTAGAATTAAGAAATCTTGAGAAAAAGCTTCATATCGGAATCCTTTGTATTACGGAAACTCTAATTCAACTCACAAAGGCGAATAAGATCAAAAGGCGTTTTAGTCGTGACTGGACCATCATCGACAATTATGCATCTCATAATTTTGGACGGATATGGATTTTGTGGAATCCATAGCTTTTCACCATCACTAAAATCCGTGAAACTAACCAAGCCATCAATTGCCACGTTCTTAGGAAGCTTGATGGCTTCGAATTCCACCTTTCGGCTGTTTATGGGTTCAATTTAGCTTCTGACCGGTGCTTTCTCTGGAATGATCTTCAAGACTTCTCTTCTACTATTCAATCTCCTTGGATCGTAGGGGGCGATTTCAATACGGTTCGTTATACTTCGAAAAAATTCGGTGGTCGCAGCATCCCTATTCAAACCCTCTCTGAATTCAATAACTGCATTGATAATTGCAACCTTTCCGATATGAGAAGCATTAGGCAACCATGGTCCTGATCAAAATCGAATCATTCTATTTACATGGTACACCATTGATCTCAACATCGATTGTGTGAAAGATTGAAATGAAAATCGAATCATTCTATTTACACCCACCAAATTTTTAATGGCACCATAGATGAAAACCATTGATTTTTTGAATCATCTGGTGGAGACCATTTTTCATCCCAATCTTTTACATAATAGATCTTGAGATCATAAGAGAACTGACAGTAGGGTTATCAATGGGCCGGGTCAGGCTTTTACATTGCCTTGGCCATAACCCTAGGTGGGCCTTAATATGGTCGGCTCTAGCCCTAGCGGTCTTTAACATGGTCGGCCGTAGCGGGCTAAGGCCGGGCTTTAAGCTTTTGAATATTATCCTTTTTTATTTTTGTTCTTATGCTATAAAAAATATGTAATAAATATTAACTTTCATATATATATATATATATAAGTTCAAGTCGGGCCTTGCTGTATCTTAGCTAGACCTTAAATTTCTGAATTTTTATTTTAAAGGCCCAAGCCCTATCCTAGGGCCCTCAAAATTTGGCTTTAGCCCTAACATTTAGGGTCGGGACGACCTTAAAAACCCATTGACAGTCAATTATTTATCTAATGTGATACACATCCCAAAAAGTGATCAAAAATCACAGTTGAGCATGATGGGTGTCACATGATTTTTTATTACTTTTTTGGAATGTGTGCTATTCACAGGTCATCCTCTGATTGAATGACTAACTCTGACAAATCAGATGACGGAGATCATCTTTGGAACCAAATTATTTGACCAAAGATCTTATCAGATGACGGACATCATCTTTGGAACCAAATTATTTGATGAAAGATCTTTATATCACGCTCATATTGGACGACTTAGAAGGTGTTCTGTATAGAACAGATCCAAAAAGTTTATTTTTAATCACGTGTTTTAAAGGTACTGTTCTTTTATTTAAAGAGTACCTTTATATTTACCAACCGAATCTTTCACTTACGCTGAATGCTTTTAATGGTACTGTTCTTTTATTTAAAGAGTACCTTTATATTCACCCACCGAATTTTTCACTTATGCTGAAACACATTGACTATGTTAAATAAGGTGAGGAGATTGTTTATCCCTGCAATTGATGGAGATTGTTTATCCTTCCAATCTTTCACACAATGAAGTTTGAAATCATGTGCGTAAATAAAAAATCGAATGTTTAATGATATGCCCATAACCTCAAGATCCATCATGTGAGAAATTAGGACGATAAATGATTGACCAAACAATACTTACATAATAGGCGGGCTACAGCCACATGTAAAGGTGAAAATATAGGGCCTCTAACGTAAAAGGTGTATCTGACTGATCGATTAGGTAAATTTCCCTTATTTTGAAGATCTTTGAAACATGAAATAAAAATCTGATTGTGAGACGAGAGCCATGATCTCAATATCCATTGCATGAAATTAAGATCTATTGCCTGAAAGATCGTGGTGAAACAAGATCTCCATGATCTCATGATCCATTACATGAAAGATCGTGGAGAAACAAGATCACCATTATATACGTTTTTAAAAAGGTTTGGGACGCAGGGCCTTACAGAGAACGTGTGCGGGAACGAGAAGAGGTATCGTTAACTTCATCAATGGATATCTGATCGTGGGTGTGTAAAATAACCATCTCTCTTCCCATTGCCACAATCATGCATTCCATTTCAAGCTTACGCAAAGATGGCAATATATGTATTTAAAGTAAAATTTCCTTTGTAAGTTCATATTTCATAAGTATAAGCGAACAACTTAGAAGACCATATAACATACCTAGAGACCCAAGTATAACATATCAAAATCTTGGATCCCTTTTGCGAAACCACACTTAAGCACATTATAAAAAAGAGATTAAAAAAAACCTAGACCCGAACACCTACTAAACTAAGAAAACCGGCAAATACCAAGACCCAAAACCCTAGAAGGACTCAAACATTCCTGGGCAGAGCAAGAGCAGTGAGAGGAGTCTTCATCTCACACGACAGCTTCAGAAGTTCAGAGAGGTCAACAGTCAACCCTTCAGCTGGGATCCAGTTGAAGTGGTGCACCAGTTTAGCAACCCATAGGCTCACCGTCACGAGCCCAAGGTTTTTTCCAGGGCAAACCCTACGCCCAGCCCCGAACGGCGCCAACCTCAGATCGTTACCCCTCACGTCCACGTTAGCACCACCGGCGCACTCTAAGAACCTCTCCGGCTTAAAGGCCAGAGGCTCATCCCAAACATTGGAGTCGTGGGTGATGGCCCACATGTTGACCATGGCTGTGGTGTTAGATGGTATCAGCATGCCGTTGCTGAGCTGGACGTCCTGGGTGGAGAGGCGGGCCCACGAGAGAAGGGGCCCAGGTGGGTGGACACGTAGAGTCTCTTTGACCACGGCTTGGAGGTACGGGAGGTTCGCCACGTCAGCATCGGATACGCTCCTCTGGGTCCCGACGACGAGGTCAAGCTCTCGGTGGAGCTTGGCTTGGATGTCCTGGTTGATGACCAGCTCCGCCATGGCCCATTCAGTTAGCAGAGCTGTAGTGTCAGTACCACGGAAGATCATCTCCTGCAACATTATATAAGATACGTTAATTCCATATCTGACATGATGAAAGCAAATCAAATAGAAATTTTTTAAAAAAAATTGATATATATAGTACACGACTATCAGAACTTCCAAAACCAACACGTGTCTGTTCACTGGATTTGGTGGCAAAAAAAATAGAGAGAGAATTTTTAAACCAGTAATAAAGTCGATAGTAAAGAAAAACCCATTAAATAAGGAAGCCAAATATATGAAGGGAGAAACGAACCCATAAAAGTGCAACCATGTCGTCTTCCTCTAACTTTTCATCTCCTTGCAGAGAAAGCAATACGTCGACGAAATCAGCGTTATCGCCGAGCCCATCAGAGCCGTTGGTTCTTAGCTTATGCTCATCTATAATACTTCTAACGAGTTTCCTAACGCGGGGAACGAGTGCAGAGCAACGCTGGTTGATGCGAAGTGGGTCATAGAAATAGCTCAGCCATGGTAAGTAGTCTGACCAGTTAAACGCACCCAACAGCTCGAACCCTTCCTTCACCATCTCTTTCAGCTCATTCACCTCCATGCACTCATGTGCCGCAGCTATATCAAATCTCTTACCGAACACACTCCCCATTATATTGTTAAGCGCAGCACCTTGGAGGTGCTTCCTTAACACCACAGCCCCACGGGTCAACTGCTCATTGGCTATTGCACCCAACATCGCGGCGCAGTCCAGCTGACGACCCGATTCGTGCGCCGCGATGCGCTTGGGTGCAAAGAGGTGTGAGGACGCTATCCTCCTTAGGAGCCGCCAGTAAGTGCCGTTAGGCGCAAAGCCCATGGCTCGGCTAAACATTAGCAACTTAGCCGACTGTTTAACGGGACGGTCGGCGAAGTAAGGAGAGGTGAGGATCTCTTTTGCAGTTTGTGGGTCAGAAGCTACCACGACCGGCGTGGAGCCGAGACTGAAAGCCATGAGCTGTGTGGCTGCGTGGGTTTTAGCCATGGCTGCAAGGGTACGGTGAGCCAAGCCACGGCTTAGGCTATAGAGACTGCCGATAACAGGGAGCCCTCGGGGTCCAGGGATCGAAACCCGGCCCCTTTTGTTTCTCCCGTCATTCCAAGCAAGCCCACCAACAGCCAATGCCCAGGAGAGAAACCCAATAGAGAGAAAAGCTAGAAAGATGGAGAGTAAAACATAGCCATCACATAACGTGTTGCTTCCTAAGAAAGCTGGGAGTGCGAAGACCCACCAGCTGCTATCTTTAGACCCCAAATCTAAACCAACCTCCATTAGAAGAGAAAAGCGAAAGCTTAAGCAACGAAAACGAAAAGAGAGAGAGAGAGCTAGAGAGGAGTGTAGAGTTGGTGTGGAGGAGAAGGGTTTATATAGAAGTGAGATTAGACGTGGACCGTAAGATACGAAAGAGCGATTATTAACCACAGATCACCTGTGGTGTATATAGACAATTCTAGTGTATTAGTGGTAAGGCCCATTAATCCCTACTTTAAATGCTGCCAGCTCACTTCATTTTCCTTTGAATTGGTTTTTACCAAAAAAATTACTTGCATAAAAAATAAAAATGATGAGGTACTTTCTTGGGCGTGGGAATAGGTAGAAATCTCTACATGCTTCTAATCATATGATATAAAAGAATTGGAATTTGGGAATTGGTTCTTGTATTCGTGTCGTATATGTTATGAAGTGCTATGCCAAGTTTCATGATTGTAAATTTTGACAATCTGATAAAGATGGTCATGAGGTATAAATAAATTTTGAAAAGTTTTTTTCTCTTGAAAATTTTAACCATCTGATCAGATGATGATCATAGGGATCAACTCTTATGACCGTCATTTAATTAAGCAACAAATGGTGTTTAAAAGATCATATACCACTATAAAAAGTAAAACTATTAGCGATAGCTAAAAATTGATACTATTAATAAAAAATTACCGCTAATAGTCTTTAATTGATTTTTTGTTAATAGCGGTAATTTTTTGCTCCAAAAAACGGTAGTTAATAATTTATTTATTTTGTAGTGATACATCATTTATTGGCTTATGATTTTAAAAATCTATTCCGATGAAGTGATATATCATCAATTGAAGGTCTATAGGTAAAAAAATCAAACTTTTTGAGAGATTCGAACCATTCGATTTGTACACTCTAATATCAACGCTTGTTCTTAATTTTGAATATTGATATTAAAGTGCACGGAATTGGATGGTTTTCATCCACTTTTAAGTATAATCCTTTGACTGATACATATTCCAAGAATGGATTGCCATTTAAATAATTTAGATTGATCATAAATGTGTCATACGCCATAATCATAAATCACACCTTAATGGTGTGAGAAAAAACGTGACATCTTAACGGTGAAAGGTCATTTAAACACCATTGGATGCTTGGTGCTTAAATGTGGGTCAGAGCCATTGTCCCATAAACATAACATTTGCAAAGTTTTGTTGTATTGAAATTTTTGATCAGTTGCTAATACAATCAAATTTAAAGTTTAATATTTCCTTCTGCTGAGAATGATGTGTCAGCTAATACTTAGATAACATGTTTGTGGGTGACACAGTAAAGTCTCATTAGTTACAGAGTTTACAGTAGGGATTCACGTGGGCTTCACAAGCAAAAGTTAAAAAACTGATGGCGAAAACGGCTGCGTGGAGAGCAAAGGCAGGGTTAAGAGGTTGCTCATACTTGCATTACTTTTTGACAGCTTGAAGGGAGAACGGGATGACGTGGATAACGGGAAAAAGGTTAATTCACGTAACGGTTCTCTGGGAGACTGACAGTACTCACTAAAGCTGCCACGTGGATTATACTTTTTCTTTGATTTAAAATTTCGGATTTTCGAATTGTCTCGGACAGCCCAAGACCGAGATTCTCAGTTCTCGACAAAGGTGTCTGGTGTCTCGGCGAGACGTCTAGGTGAGAACATAGCATTTTAAATGATCTTAGTAGCTAATTGATCTAATTGATCTTATAACATTAAAGATTTTATGTTATGTGACAAAATATTTGTTATTACTCTAAACAGTTCAAGTCGCTATCTATGATTGAAACATATCTTATTAAAAGAGTTAAACTTATAAATCTAGTGTATATGGTCCGATCAATGATTGTTTATATCAGCCGTTAACAAATAAAAATAATAACGGATAATATAGGACATAAATTTGGATATACCATGATAGCCGTTCATGAGATCATCTATAGACTAGATAGGGTAAGGAAAAATTAGTGTCACATGTCCCAAAATGATGTGTATTACACTGATGATATACTAGTGAAACGGAGATCAGTCTCATCCCGCTGAGAGCGAAATTTTAAACCATATTCCACACACAAACAAAATTAAGTGGTGTGCGGATAGCAAAGGTTATGTACACTTAAAAATATTTATTTGACTTAACTAAAAAGGAAAAATAAATAAAATACACCAAAATTTATGAGCACAAAAAAGTTGCCTAAACAAACTATCTATGGATCTTTTTATCTTAATTAGCCGTGCAAATAAAATCTATTATTATTAATTTTCAACAAAGTTGCCTAACCAAACCATCTATGGATCTTTTTCTCTTAATTAGCTGCGCAAATAAAATCTATTATTATTAATTTTTCATTAATTAGTGTGCAAATAATAAAAGTTAGTATGCAACTAGAAATAGAGTCACTACAAAAAAACCTGGGTTTTAGCGACACTAATTTAACGGTGTTTAAGTAAAAGGGTCACTAAAAATTCGTTTCCACGACGCTTGTGATAAAACCGCCTCTAATTGTTAATGATTTTATTTCGCGTCACATTGGTTGCAGCATTTATTGTGAAAACGATGCGTTAATACAATATTTGCGGCACTTTATTTTATAAACGCCACTATGCACGAAATTAAATGCGAACACCGCAATTTAAAATATTATGTGCAGCATTTTTTATTGGACGCCGCGATTTAAAATATTATGTGGCGCTTTATTTTGCAAACGCCACTATGTAGGAAATTAAGCGCAACATTTTTTATTGGACGCCGAAATTTAAAATATTATGCGCGTAGTTTTTTATTATTAAACGTTGCAATAGCCATAGGTATTTAGAACACCTTAAAAACACATTTTCATGACGCTTGTGATAAAAGCGTCTCTAATTGTTAATGATTTCATTTCACACCACATTGGTTGTGACGTCTACTGTGAAAACGACATGCTAATATAATATTTGCAACACTTTATTTTACAAATGTCACTACGCAAGAAATTAAGTGCAGTATTTTTTTATTGGATGCCGCGATTTAAAACACTGTGACTATAATAAATAGTATTACAAACTTGGGTTTAAATTATAACAAAATTGATGTCTGCCCAAATGATTGTATATTATTAGAAGGAGTATGCTAATAAACAATCATGCAACGTTTATGGCATGCTACGATGGAAATTTCAAGAGGATCATGTAGGAGGCTGCAAAAAAAAGAGTCCCGCAAAAATTCTATGTCATTTTCCTTTAAAATTTTGACTTCAAAAGTTGTACATGTCATCAAAAATTGCATGTGATATGAGATGACATGAAGAGGGTCACACTAAAGATGCTATATTAAGGCAGGGGCAGAGCCAGAATTTTTTCATAGGGTGGTCATCTAATCAATTAATGTTGGAAATTTGTATAATTTTTTTTTCTAAACAAGCGCTAAAAAAAAATAATTCTACAAATGAAACTAGATACGAAATAAAAGAAAATCATATTCATATCGATTAGGTTGTTTTAACAAAATTAACCTAATTCAAAATTCTCTCGAAGAATGACTACGAGGTAGTATCATCCTCGTCATTATCCTCCAAAGAGTAGGATGATGTGGCAGTACAGTGTAAGGAGCCAGTGAAACCATCGAAGCTGTTGAACATATCCTAATGATGAACGGGGAGACCTAACATTTTTTTTTATTTAATAATTTTGATGCCTTTATAAAATAATATATGTATTAAGTTTTTTTTTACTCCTTACATGTCTTAGTGAATTGCTCTAGTGGTAGACTTAGTGTTTTGTGAATGTTAGGTTCTAGGTTCAAACCTTATTATGTGTAATAAATTTCTTAATATTTTTAATTAATTATACTAGAGCCTATACACCATAGATGTGAGTGTGTAGCTCTACAACATAGTGGAGCTTGTGAGAGAAATCTCTAAAAAAATAGTCGGTGGAGCACCTAAATAGATGGAGGGGTGCCTAAAAATAGGCCAAAAATGTAGGATTTAGTTAAAAAAATCAAATAAGAAATATTTGTTATAAAAACAAATACCATAAAAAAGTTTGTTTGAAGATTTTAGATAATTTTGGGTGGTCAATATAATATTGGATGGATGAGAATCCACTAATATAAATTAGGAACGTGGCTCCGACCACTGTATTAAGGCATCCTACAGATTCTCCAGCATGGAAAAGCTTCGACCTCATCAACCCTACATTTGTTGGAGACTCTTGCAATGATAGACTTGGGTTGGCAAGTGATGACTTCAACCCTTTTGGAACAACGAGTATTACGCATAGTAGTTGACTTTGATACTTATTTCGTATAATTTGCCTCCGTGGTTGTGCATGAAACAATCCAATATGATCCTGTCATTGCTTATACCTGGTCCATCTGGTCCTGAAAATAGCATTGATGTATACTTAAGGCCTTTGATGGATGAGCAATAAGAATTATAGAAATTTGGAGTTAATACTTATGACACTTGGAATAAAGAAGCATTTCAACTACGTGCATCCTTGCTTTGGACCATTAGTGATTTTCCAGGATATGCTATATTGTCAGGTTGGAGTACAAAAGGCAAATTGGCATGTCCTTCATGCCATAAAAATACATGTAGTTGCTACTTTTCAAATGATAGGAAGCATTGTTATAAGTCATCGGCGATTCCTACCGTCAAATCATAAGTTTCGAAAACAGAAATAATTTTTCAATGGCACCGTAGAGGTCAGAGAAGCTCCAGTTCCTTTTTTAGGGACTGATGTATTAAAACAATTAGAAAATCGTACAAATATTTTTGGAAATGAGCAAGTAAGGAAAGATCAAGAAACAAAGAGACTACGGAATTGCTATATAACTGGAAGAAGAAGAGTATATTCTTTGAGTTGCCGTATTAGAAACATAATTTACTAAGACACAATTTAGATATGATGCACATTGAGAAAAATATATGTGACAATATTCTTGAAACTTTATTGAATATTGAAGAAAAGACGAAGGATAATTTAAAAGCACGTCAAGATAAGAGCTTCACCTGGAATGGAAGGAAAATAATCGAGCTTATCTACCACCGACATGCTATTCTATGACAAAAAAATGAGAAAGAGAAGTTTTACAGTGTGTTAAAAAATTTGAAAGTTCTGGATGGTTACTTCTCTAAAATAGGAAGGTGTGTAATATTAAAGACCGTAAAATCTCTGGCCTAAAAAGCCATGATGGGCATGTCATTATGCAACAATTTCTTCCACTGGCGATTCAAAAATTGCTGCCCAAGAACGAAACGTTTACATTGATAGAATTGAGCGCATTCTTTCGGGAATTATGCTTGAAAGTTTGTGTGGTCGATGATTTGAAGAGACTCGAAGAACGCATTGTTACTTAGCAAAAAATTTTCCTCCTGCATTCTTCGGTATTATGGTTCACTTGCCCAAACATTTGACATCAGAGGCACTATTAGGTGGTTCAGTTCAATATCAATTGATGTATCCAATCGAAAGGTATTTTCTTATAATATTTTAAATAAATTTTAATCATTTGATGTTTCACTTGCTGATGCTATTTTTTTTGCTTATAGATACCTCTCAACATTGAAATCATATTTGCGCAATCGAGCTCAACCTGAATGATCCATTGTGTAAGGATATATCACAAATGAATGTCTCACATTTTGCTCAAGGTATTTATAGAATATTGAAACAAGGTTAAACCGACCCCTACGAAATCATGATAAAAGGACTCTAAAGGGTGCCTCACCATTCATTCTGAAAGAGGTAGAATGGACGCAAGCACATAGATATATCCTCCTCAATCATGAAATAGTCAGAAGTTACCAGAGTAAGAACTTGAGACTTTGTGATATTACTTTTCAATATTATTTATTGTCTAATACTCCTTAAAAAATTATGATGATACATGCAACATAACAAGCTATTGCTTTTGACGAATTCGAATGCATCTCCCCGTGATATCCAAAAAATGCACAACAAATAATTTGTTAGTTGGTTTAAAGAACATGTAAGTGCAATCCACTTATTAGTATAAATTTTTTAGAAGAATTTAAAATATTATTTAACCTTCGTCTCCACTTTATATAGGTTCCAAAGTTGCGAAAAGTTAATAGGTCATTGCCAGAAGGTCTTCATCTACTTTCCCAATGTCCACAATTTTCACCCATGAGGTTCACTAGCTACACAGTTAGTGGATATAAGTTTTTAACAATCGGTAAAGAGAAGAGTGCTAGGACTCAAAATAGTGGTGTTTCCGTCACAGCAGCGACTACGAGTTATATAAGTAAAAAGGACAGAAGACCCGTTGCAGGAGAGATAATTTACTATGGTCAATTAACAGACATAATTGAGTTGACATATTTTGAGGAGCTGAAGTTTATACTATGCAAATGTGACTGGTTAGATATAACGTCACAAGGAAGGAGAATTAAGACTGATGAATCGGGGTTTACACTTGTGAATTAAAAAAAAAAATTGTTCTCTAGTGTACAAGCAATTGATGAACCATACATATTGCATCTCAAGTTAAGTAGGTTTTTTATGTTGAGGATCTAACCGAGCCTAATTGGCATATGGTTGTCAAGATTAAGCCTAGAGACTTGTTTGATATGAGCGGCGAAGATGTTGAGTTATTAGACAGTGGACTATACGGAAACTAACAACTAAATGAAACAATAGAAGGCTATACCGATGTAGTTAGTTGGGTGAGGGGTGTTATTGGTTCAATTGTTATTGTACCTATTCATAAGCATTCTGCATAACAAATTCCTTCAATTAATGGTATTGGTGATGAAGATGAATCAAATTTCGATGTAGAAATGGATGAGATTGAAAATGAGTGATTTTGTAAAAAAAATTGTACACACAAATTGTATGATGGCCCTTTCTTGTTAGTTATTTTTTATATGTATGTACGTTTTTTCTTCATTGTGTGTGGATTGAATGATTTCTATGTATTCACAAGATAACTTTTTCATCTTATGAGGACAAACACAGTTTCTTAATGCAAAACAAGAATATTTTTTGCTTAAAAATAATTATCATCTTTGAGTACCATGTCAGGTTATACTCTTTTTTTATATATGTTAGCAAAGTTCAAAATCTCTTGTTTCCGGTATGTATCAGCCAACTCCAATGTCTTGTGCTACCATCTAGAAGAGTACATATATGATCTACCTTTCTTATTTATGTACAAAATATGTACAATGCTATACTAATTTTTTAGTGTTCTTTTGTGTATTTAAGCAGATAGACCCTACAGAGTCATCATCCTTAAATGGTACTTTTCAATCTTCTACAAAGAGACAAGGTAAAATAAAATTTGCTTATCTTAATTCCTTACCAAATGGTAAGAAGGTAAAAATTTTAGGTGATGGAGGGCGACCGGTGGAGGGTGGTACTAGATATTTAGCTAGCTGTTATAATAAGTTAGCAAGAGATCTTGCTCTGTTGCCCCTTGATAAAAAGGATTGGCATAAGGTGGAAGGTGAATCGAATCAATGTGTATGGAGTCAAATTTTGATAAATATGTGTACTTTTTTTTGTAGTATGCATGTTTTTCTTCATTTTTGCCTATTTTAAACTTGGTGCAGATTAAACAATAATTGTATCATAAATTTTGCACTATCATGGTAGACAAAGTTTGATATTGAAGAAGGATTACGGAAAAATATAATGAAATCCGTCGATAAGCAATGAAGGGATCACAAGAGTCGTTTGAAAACTAAATTCTTTGATACTCTTAGCGAAGATAATAATTTCATTGCAAACTGCCCTGACAATGTACTTCAAAAATTATGAAAATTTTTTGTCTACTTTTGGTCTACTGAGGAGGGGAAGGTATGTTTTAAGTACACAAGGTTTCTAACATATGTTTTATATAACAAATGCCTCATTATCTAATAATTTATGCACTATAGCGAAAGTGTAAAAAATAAATTAATTCGGACTCAACAAAAATTACCTCATACATCTGGATCTAAAAGCTTTGCGAGGGTATTTCACGAGCAAGTATGTATTTTATTTCATAATATTTTTTTAATGAATTATACGTCGTTAACTAATTTTTATAATTAATTAAAATAGGTGGTTGTCCTTTGACACAGAGTATGATGAGCGAGACACAAGAAGCGCCGAGCCAAGCAGATGTTTTTATCTTAACACATTGTCGTAAAGATAAAACACCTGTCAACACTTTTGCTGGAGAAAAGATCGTAAGATTACAATTCTAACTATCAATACTATATTATTTCACTTATATTCTTTTTTACTACTTAAAATTAGATAATTAATTGAAATTCAAATTATTCTAGAAAAATATGAAAGATTACCGTTCAACACTACCGGAGGGATCACAAGATTCAATCTCTCGCACTGATGTGCATGCTCAAACTATAGGAAAAGAGAGACATGGTCGTGTCCGAGGCATTGGATTAGGCCCAACCGTTACTAGTATTTTTGGGTCAGCCTCTAGCAATCGTGCATCTTCTAGTGAACTCTCTGCAATGAGAGTTGAGCTAGAAGAATTAAATTCCCAAAGGACAGAGAATAATACCATAATAGCGACCCAAGTGTCGGAACTAGTTGGCAGAATGGAGGCTCAAATGGTAGAAAAAATTTCTAGGATGGAAGCACAAATGGCAGAAAAAACTACGTAGATGGAGGCACAACTGGCAGAAAAAACTGTAATAATGGAGAAAAAGATTGTAGAAATGGAGAACTTTATGAGATGATGATTTCTAAAATAGGTATATATCATTATTTTTCTTTTTTAACTAAAATATTAGATTCGTTAGATATTTAAAATGAAATGCTTAGCTTCACTTGAATTTATTTTATTTTGATATTATTAATTAAATGAAATGTTTAGTTTCAATTCTGTAGGCCAAGAGTAGTGGTGTACCTTCCACCAGAATCTAATCAAGTGCCTATCTAGGTAAGTTGCTGAAATTTTGAGTCTATTGAAGCGGTTGAAATTTTAGTCTTTAAGATTACTTTCTTCAAATCTATTGATTATTTTAAATATCCATTTAAGGTGTCATTTATGTCTTCCTATCTAAAGTTGATTCTTGATTGGTTTGTGCAGTTTTTGAATTTACTACGGTGCAACACAACATGCCAAAGGAGTTCTATGTTTCATGCAACAATAATGGTATCATTAAATCAACTTATCTCAAAAGGCCAACATTACCTCACAGAGGTAAAAAAAATGAGGATTTTTGTTATTTAACTATGTTTTTTTGTTACTTAGCCTATGGGCTATGAATATGGGGATTTTTGTGATTTGGACTAGGAAAGAAACTCCTTACTTTTGTTGATTTGTGTTATTTATACTATTACTTTTGATAATTTAGCTTTTTTTCGGGGGCTTATTACATTGCGTTAAATTGTATTGAGCCTTGTATTTTTTCTTTCAAGAATGATTAATGTGTGATTGTAGATGGATAATTATTTTGTTCGTCAGGATGACGGTTTTTTAAAAATATGTATGATATAGGTAACTTTTTAAAATATTTACAAAATTGAATAATTAAAAAAAAAAAAAAATTTAGCAGCATTTTCGAAAAAACGCCGCTATAGGTGACTTACAACAGCACTTCATCCACAAATGCCGCTATATCTTTTCATGTCCACTATTAGCGGTGTTTCGAGAAAATGTCACAAATAGGTCCATTAGCGACACCTTTAAATTGTGTGTTGTGGCATTTATAAACGTCGCCGAAATAATTTAGATGACATTTCTGAATGTTTACCACGACGTGTTTGTGATTATTTAGTGGCGTTCTCTAAATACTGCGAATAATAAAGATATAGCAGTGCTTTATCAGAAATACCGCCACGAACGTCACAAATACCTACTATGACACGTATTGCGGACGCTTGAATAAAGCATCGCTAATCGTATTTGCAGTGTTTATCTGACTTTTTGTGGCATTTATTGAACGCCGCAAAATGCCTTTTTTTTTTGTAGTGAGTGTAGGAAGAAAAAAGTGGGATGGACGTATGTCACAAACCAAAAATTTTACTCTATCTCGAGGGCCTAGAATTTTGTATTATAACTCCCACGCATCTCAGATACGCTAAGTAGACATACACATAATCAGAGTTCTCACGCAAATATGGTTTCATGAAATCCGTGAATCCAACAAATATGGTGGAATATAATAATAAATACGATAAAATCCAAGTAAACTATAATAAAAAGGAAATAAAAGTCAAAGACAAATTCGAGAAATAATAATATCCAACAATAAAAGAATAAAATATTGAAATAAAAGTAAAGTTGTTTAAACGAGATAACTATTCTTAGTACCAAATCTAACTCTATCAATAATCGGTGCTCGGATCAAAGTTAGCACCAAGGTCCTCCTGAAAACTGACAACGTCGCTCTCCCAAGGCTCCTACTACTTGGCGTCCACAGCGTCAACGAAGTCTGTACCAATAAGATCAGAGTAGTTGTAATATCCCTGATATTTTCGGCATATTTTCGTTTACCTCGGTAAGCGTGCACGGAAAATACTGTAGAATATTTTGGACTTTTGGTAAGCTAAGGCTATGGTAAGACTAATGGCCAAAGGATTTGGTCTCGAGAGGTGTGCAAGTCATGAAATCGATGACTTATACTATTGGGTTGGTGTTGGTGGTTAACACTAGATATGTTCTCAACTTAAAGGGATAAGTTGTAAAATTTAAATATCTAGATTTTTGTATGCTTTGTTTATATATTATAAAGAGAGAGAGAGTTTAGAGAAAATACACTTCTCTCTTTCGGTTGGAAAACAAATAGGAAACCTTTTGGGCTGCATGTGATCTTTAGATCTTGGAAGTTTTAGAGTTCCTCTCTCCATCTCAACCATTGATTAGAGTAGTGCCTAAATTCTGATCAGTTTGAATTAATTGAAAGAGAAGAGTGATGTGGAGAGGGTGAAAATCTGTGTGATTTTGTTGAGTGAAGTGGCTGTAACCACCCTTCTTATTGGACTGATTTGAAGATCTAAAACCATTGAGCTTGGAGATCTTTTCCGGACGTGAATCGGTTCAAAGAAAGCAATGAATTAAGCTACAAGAGGTATGCCTTAAAACCTCCTTATGCAAAATTGTTCGATTTTTGTTAAGAATGTAAGTTTTGAATTCAATAGAAATGATGGAATGGCTGTGTAGAAAATATGAAAAAGAATCCGAGCATGTTAAAATTTACAGCCACAGTACCTGAGAAAATCGACCATCGATTTTCAAAATCGACTGTCGAAATTGGAAATCGACTGTCGAATTGGAAATCGACAGTCGAAAATGGGATTTTAGCTTTAAAACAGAGTTCTGAAATTCGATGGTCGAATTTCAAATCGACCATCGAATTTCAAATTCGACCATCGAATTTGAAATCGATGGTCGAATTCTCTATCGAGCTCGCTTTTTAATTTTTGATTGGATTTTTGTTTTATGAGCCTTTGGATTAATTTTTGGGTTGTATATTAACACTTAGGGTGTTAATATATGTAGGTTTTGGTCAATTGGGAGTCCTTGGAGAGGATTGCTTATGCATGCTTTTGAATTTGCTTGGTTAAGGTAGGGGAATCCAAACTATTATTTGCATAAATTATAAGCATAAACAGTCATAAATCAGGTTATTTTTAGAAGCATGAAATATAGAAAAATTCATTACACACAGTGAAATTAAAACTTTGAACATATGATATAATCCGAAAATTTGCAAATCTTGTCATAAATAAGAATCATTGGAAATCAGAACCTCAGTTAAATTTGAATTAGAACCTCAGTTAACTTTTGAATCAGAACCTCAGTTAACTTTTGAATCAGAACTTTGAAAAATCAGTATATGATATGAATAATAAGCTTGGATACGTGTTAGCATTTGCATTTAATTTTGGGTTCATAAGTACGATGCCCTAGATTCCACCAACCGTGTTGACGGTAAATCTTTGGCGCAAGTTTCCCTCATAGCGTAGGGGCTTGTTGCATTTTCGAAATGGGTTCATGAACGACGATGGTCAGTAGGGTCTTCCCATCGGTCACGTAGTCTGCTCTCATGCTATAGGAAATTTGGGAGATAAAATTAAGTTATAAATTTAAGACAAGAAGCATGCTAAATCAGAACATTTTGAACACTTTAGATTTTATGATCAGTTTTTGACTCAGGATTAGAACTGGAGATTTAATTTGAAAAGCATCATTGAAAAACCATATTTGATCCGATTCCGTCTTTTGAAAACTTTTACTTATAAGAAATGCAAATAGATCTGTCTTCCCTTATTGAGCTTGGTCAGTTAGCTCACCCCTCGACTATCGTCCACAGTCGAGGCGACCTTGGGTCAGAGGATCTGGAGGACTCCGATTATATTCCCGAGGAGGATTTGGATATACCAGCTGAGGAGTTCTTCCCGTGATCCTAGATTTTCTATTTTTGGTATTGTCTGGATATTATTTTGGATGATGAGCCTTAGGCTATTATTTTTGATCTTTTGACATCACTTGAGGAACCATCATTGTGAACCACTATTTTAGGTGATCGGATTGGCCATCACCGGTGGTTCCTTTTGGTTCCTCACAGTGATATATCTAATTTTGTTATATGAAGCTTTTATTTTTGGATTAACAATGTTGCCTTTGTCTTTAGACCTTTGTTTATGTTGCCGGCTTCTGTTTGTTACGGCTTATTGAGAAATCAATAAGTTGATGAACTGGCCTTTCCTATACCTTAGGGATTGGAAAAGTCGGGTCGTCACAGTAGTCGGTATCCCCTCCGTCAATATAGTCACTTAAAATAAATAAATTTCATGAGAGCTGAGTTGTTATACAACATGAAACTTAGTGGATACATCAGAAATTCACCCTATTCTACTCAGGTGCATTGTGGGTGCATCGCGTGAGTAATAATAATAGTATATCAAGGTAACGAAAAGAAGAAAATAATAAACTCCTACATATCATAGGGTTCGTAACATATCGTAAATGCAAGACCATGATCTAGACACACTCATATCCTAACATACCTCACCATACCTCATAATCATAACATATTTTATTATTCTCGCACATACGTCTGTACATCGTATGGGCCTACTTACGTACTCATAAATTCTATATGACCTGTGTGAAATTCGTTGCTCGAGCCTATCATGTGACAGTCACCATAATAGCTTACCACTATATCATAACGCCCTCCATATTATACTCATATCATACACCTCATCCAGTCACAGGGGCAGGTGGGAAATATAACTCATATCTTATTGTCTCCCAGAGACCTGTCTTGCTTGAAGATATTATGGCCCTTAAGGTGGCTACGTAAGGAACAACACATACAGACTTAAGTTTTAACTTATGCAGGCCTACACAGCGATATTATTATCATACTTATAACTTATCTTATCATATAGACTCATATCTTAGCGTACTCTTATAACATATATCTAGGACAAACTATAGTATGATAACTTTACTAAATCATGCTTCAGGTTTCGTAGTAATCTGATTGTACTTAGTGTGACAATTCATACTACCATAGAGGGATTCATCCGTATATGGATGCCTACATTCCGAGTTTCACGTGACCGTAAATAAATCTCACTATAGCTAAGGCCTAAGGGTCAAATTTCATATTTTATTCTATTATATTAAAATTCGGGGGTAATATGGTCACCTTATATGTCACTATATACAAGGCTACACTAAATTTGTACTCACCCTACTCATCATGATGTCCCATACCACCATGATTTATAAGATATATAAATACAATATATTTCTCGCTTCAATACAATCTTCGCGAATAATCACGCCAAAGCGTAAGCATGATCTCATACTCTCATGTATATATGACCTAAAATATTTATAACTCGTATAAGATTATCAAAATGGAAGCTTAAAGCTATCTTACTTAATGAAAATTTTTACATTCAAATTTTATGATAATTATACATATATATGTATATAACACAGCAATATAAATATAAAATATGGTAGTTATTAGTGTGTGATTTCGAAAATGTGAAGATTAAAATTCAATTTTCTTGAGGGCATCAAATTTCTAACTCTTCGTGTTATCGAAGAAGTTGCATTGAAGCGATAAAATTGATATATATATATATATATATATATATATATATATTACTATAATTTAATGCTTCAATTGAATGATATCAGAATTTAAAATTAGGTAAATCACAACTATCGATCGAAACATTCAAGTGATTAATATGCATTAAGTTTTAGTCGTGCTAAAATGAAGTTATATAAGTAAATAATGTCGTCTAGCCAGACGAGGATCGATCGATAAGTTTTGGAATCGAATGACCGTAATTATAATAATTATATTATTCAATTCGTGTTAAAAACAATTGATCGAAAATTAGAATCAATCGATCGATATCATATATCAAAATGAGCAATTCGATTGGTCCAGGATCGATCGATTGGAAGGTATGAATCAAATGATCAAAATTAGGGTCTACAGATTAATCGGTTCTGTCCAGTATTGATTGATTGAAAATAATGGGTCAGGCATCATTCGATTAATTCAAAATCAATCAATCAATCGATCAATCTCGGAATCGATCGATCGAAATAATGTGAATCGGTAAAGCAGTTTGGTTCATAATTGATCGATCAAAAACTTGAAATCGATCGATCGAATATGAAGAGAGAATATATATATATATATATATATATAATAGTCTCGATCCCAAATCGATCGATCAACAGGAATAGTTAATCGATCGAATGATAAAATAAAATAAGAACAGTCAATTCTGTCCAGAATCGATTGATTTAAAATTAATAATCGATCGATCAGACATAAAAACATTACATAGCTGGGTCTCGGTACAAAATCAATCGACCGGGAAGAATAATCGATCGATCGATTATATAAGGAAATATGAAAATTTCGTTTCGGCTCAAAATAGATCAATCGGTTAAAATCGATTGATCGATTCGAAAATTTTTGGAACCATTTAGAGTTTTGAAAATAACATAAATGATATATATATATATATAACAAATTTAAATAAAAATAATATGGCTAGGGGTTTAGCCATCTCATTATTTTTAATAGCGATTTTGATAGAAAAAAACATATATGGGTAAGATTTTTTTATCCCGTCGATACGCGATCGAGCGTACCCTACGTAACGAGATCTGAGAAGAAAAAAATGGATTGATGGGTACGCACCCATCTCTTGAAGTGTGAATGGTAGATCTACGGCGAGTAGGGTTAAGGAAATCAACGTCCAACGCAATGACTCGTCCGAGATTTCTCCTTATTCTTCCTCCATGATGTTGATTGTAGGGTTAAGGAAATCAACGGTCCTTGTGGAAGAACACACGTTTTTAGGGAAGAGATTAAGGAGTAGTAGAGAGGGCTAAGTTGAGAAGAAAGTATTGTGCCGACTAAGGTTTCTTAAGAGAAGAAAAAAATAAGAGGTGGCTATGATTTTTCAAAAGATTAGAATAAGAAAAGAGAAAATAGTTACAGAACTTAAATAAAGTTTTCCAAAATAGGATAGGTTACAGTGTGGATCACTAAAACCAAATATAGTGCAAAATATATCTAACACTATTAAATAAAATTTAAGAAATCTGGATCGTTATAACGTAGCAGCCCTCAAACTAGAATTTACTTTGTTAGAGATTTCATAAGATGTTTGGCCGCACTCTTTCAAAGTACATAGAAAAGTAGTGTCATCAGGGTTCTATTATGCAACAATAATGAGGACTTAGAAAGACATGAGTGGAAGGAGCCCTAGGTAATAGAAAAATAAAAAGATTGGAGTGACAGCAAAATGCTTACAATTTTTTTTCTTTATCGGCAAAAGGTAAAATTTTATTACAAAGTTAAGAAATATAATGTTGGATTACACCAACTAGGATTGGAAGAAGATGGCACTCTAAAGAGAAGAAAGTTGTTCTCTTGTGTAGAAAAAATACTAAAAATGAAGACTAAAATGATATACTACTTAGAACCTCTCAAATTTCATTCATATGACTTGATAACATGAAGATACATGAGTGATATATATAGCCCAAAATACAAAATCGGGAATAAATAAAATACATTTCCAAAGCAACTACCTAGCCTAGAAAAAGATAGAAAATTACATTCTCAAAGTTTTTCAATATTCTCAAGACACTACATTAATTACACCAATTTTCTATGACAAAAAAGAATTCCAAGATTGACCAATATAATTGCAAATGGGCCAATGACTCAAAAAAGACAAAATGGGCCGGAAGGGCCGGTCTAGCTTATAATTCTAACAGCCCCCCTTGAGCTAGACCGATCGAACGCCGAGTTTTTCTTTGATCTTGATAAATGTTTCTTTTTTCAATGCCTTGGTAAAAATATCCGCTATTTGATCTTGTGATTTGCAAGGTTTCACATCAATTTCACCATCATTGATCAAGTCACGGATGAAATGATACTTAATTCGAATGTGCTTGCTTTTGTAGTGAAAAACGGGATTCTTGGTTAGTGCAATGGCGGATCGATTATCACAAAATAAATTTGTAGCTTCAATTGATGGATGCTTAAGTTCTTCTAATACCCATCGTAACCAAAGTGCTTGACAACCCGCCAATGCTAAAGAAATGTACTCCGCTTCGGTTGTAGAGAGAGCAACAACTTGTTGTTTCTTTGAAGTCCAAGAAATTGAACCCGAACCAATATTAAAATTGTAACCGGAAGTGCTTTTGCCATCATCTACACTTCCACCCCAATCACTATCACAATATCCAACCAAACATGAATTTTGAACCCTTTTGTAATGTATACCATCATTAATGGTACCACATACATATCGCAAAATTCTCTTTCCGGCATTCCAATAACTTCTTTTAGGTGATTCCATGAAACGGCTAATCATGCTAACCGTAAACATAATATCCGGTCTTGTGGCGGTTAAGTACATGAGGCTACCAACAAGACTCCGATAAAAAGTTTCATTAACTCTTTTTTCATTATCATTTTTGCTAAGTTTCAAACCAACCTCCATTGGAGTGCAAATTGGAATGGCACATTCCATTCTAAACTTTTTCAACAAATCTTTTGCATACTTCTTTTGAGATATAAAAATCTCATTTTCATTTTGCTTTACTTCAATGCCAAGAAAGAAGTGTAGGAGACCCATATCGGTCCTCTCAAATTCAAGCATCATGGATATTTTAAATTCATCACATATGCATGAATTATTGCCGGTGAAGATTAAATCATCAACATATAAACAAACAACTAAGAACTCACCTTGGGTGTTTTCTTTGATGTAGAGAGAGTGTTCAAAAGGACACCTTTTGAAACCATTCTTCATGAAGTACCCATCAATACGGCTATACCACGCCCTTGGTGCTTGCTTTAAACCATAAAGTGCTTTCTTCAATCTACAAACTTTGTGCTCTTTACCCTTTTCCACATAACCGGGAGGTTGATCAACATAAACTTCTTCTTCAAGAATACCATTTAAGAATGCCGATTTGACATCCATTTGATAAACCTTCCAATTTCTTTGAGCCGCCAATGCTAAGACCATTCTAATAGTCTCAAGCCGAGCAACGGGAGCAAAACTTCATTGAAGTCTATGCCATGTCTTTGCTTGTAGCCTTTCACCACTAACCGAGCTTTGTGCCTTTCGACTTCACCATTTGCATTTAACTTGGTTTTATATATCCATTTTACACCAATGGATTTGTGCCCATTTGGAAGTTCCGTTAACTCCCAAGTCTCATTTCTTTTGATAGAATCAATTTCTTGATTCATTGCATGGTTCCACTTTTCTTCTTGAGATGCTTCTTCAAAAGAAATTGGATCGGCATCGGCATATAGTGCAAAGTTAATCTCATCTTCATCAAAAAGTCTTCTTGATGTTTCATAAATTTCATTGATGCTTTTGGTCTTCTTTGGAGGAGAATTAGAACTCGTTGATGATGATGATGATGATGAAGATGATGAAGATGAAGAAGATGAAGAGGAGGGTAGAGACCTATCCTCTCTCCTCTTCATGCTCACAATTTTGAACATCTTTCAATTCTTCTTTATTGACACAAATAGACTTTTGTGTCTTTTCTTGAAAATCCCAATCCCAAGCTTCTTCTTCATTAAATTTTACATCTCTACTTATGATAGTTTTCTTGGTGATGGGATTAAACAATTTGTATGCCTTTGAAGTTTCACTATAACCAATAAGAATGCATTTTTCGGATTTATCATCCATTTTTTTTTTTTCTTCTTTCATCCGGCACATGAGAATATGCAATTGTGACGACCCGACTTTTCCAATCCTTACGGTATAGGAAAGGCCGGTTCATCAACTTATTGATTTCTCAATAAGCCGTATTCAAACAGAAGCCGGCACATAACAATGATCTAAAACAGAAGCAAAGTAGAGATAAACCATAAATCAAAAGCTTGATATAACAAATCTATCACTATGAGGAACCAAAAGGAACCACCGGTGATGGCCAATCCAACACCTAAACTAATGGTTCACGATGATGGTTCCTCAAGTGATATCAAAAGAACAAAATAAGGCCTAGGGCCCAATATTCAAAACAATATTCAAACAAAATACCAAAAATATAGGATCTAGAGATCAAGGGAAGAACTCCTCAGCAGGTAAATCTAATTCCTCCTCAGGAATATAGTCAGAATCCTCCAAATCCTCCGATCCCAAATCAGTCTCAGCACCTGTGACGTATAGTCGAGGGTGAGCTAACAACAAAGCGCAATAGAGGAAACAGATCTATTTGCATTTCATTATAAGTAAAGGTTTTTCAAAAGACGAATTCAATCAAATATGGTTTTCAAATGATGCTTTACCAACGAAATCTCGATTCTAATCACGAGTTAAAGCGAATACATAAATCGATGTGTTCGAAATTTTACATTGAGCATGCTTCTTATATTAAATTTATAACTTAATTTTATCTCTCAAATTTCCTAGCATGAGAGCAAGGTGCATTACCGATGGGAAAACCCTCACGACCATAAATGGTTCATGAACCTTTCGAATGCAACAAGCCCCTACGCTATGAGGGAAACTTATGCCAAAGTTATACCGTCAACACGGTTGGTAGAATCTAGGGCATCGCTCGACGGCATCTTAAATCAAATGCAAATGCTAACGTATTTCAATACTTATATTCATAACATATCGATTTTAGATTCTGATTCAAAAGTTAGGATTCTCAAGATTTAATCGAGGTTACGAGGTTCAATTTGCAAAGTTCTTAGTTGTAACGAAGTTTCCAAATTTTCAGATTTGTGTCATATAATCAGAGTTTTATTCATGCTGTGTGCAACTGAATTTCCAAATTTATACTTCTTAATTTAACAGTAAAACAGTCTTTACTTACAATTTATTGCAAATAAAATACAAGGTTCCCCTACCTTAACAAAGAGCTTCCAATCAAGCGCAAAAAAAGTCCTCACCAAGGACTCCCAACAAATAAAACTATATATTAACACTCTCGGTGTTAATATAAAACCAAAATCAAACTAAGAGATTTGGATCAAAAATCCAACAAAAGATTTGAATGCGAACAGATAGATTCTCGAATTCAAATTCGTGGGTCGAATTTGAAATTCGATGGTCGATTCTAAATTCGACCCTCGAATTTCGAATTTACACTTCAGGCATAAAAATTGAAAATCGACACTCGAATTTCAATTCGATGGTCGATTCTGAAATTCGACCCTCGATTTGAAAATCGACAGTCGATTTTCTCAGACATTAAATTTTGTAAAAATTTGGATCTTGTTCCTTTTTCTAAATTTTTTCTTCATTTCGCCACAGATTGTTTAGCCAATAATTACCTTTATAAACTAAACAAAATACAACATAACATGTTTAACTAACAGGTTTTAAAAACCTACCTTTTGACGTATATTTAGTTGTTTCCGTTGCACCAATCACGCATCGGAAAACATCTCAAAGCTCAGCAGTTCAAATTTTCACTTCAGTCCATCCAATAAGGTGACCTGACCTTTCATCAACAACCAAATCACACAGAGGTTCTCACTCTCCACATCACTCTTCTCTTTCTATAGATCAAAATGATCCGAATACAAATCTAAGGTTAATTAATGGTTGAGATGTGAAGAGGGGTTCTAAATCTTACAAGATCTAAGATCAATGAAGCAAGGCCTTTAAGGCTTAAATTTCCAACGAGAGAGAGAGAGATTAATCTTCTCTTGCACTCTCTCTCTTATAACCGAAAACTAAACAATTTAATATCTAGATATTATATTTTTGTAACTTATCTCATAAAATAGAAAAATGTCCGACGCTAACCACAAACACCTACGTTATGGTGTAAGTCGCCGTACATGACTTGCACACATCGTTTGACAAAAACCTCTTACCACTAGTCTTATCATAGCCTTATCTTACTAAAAGTCCAAAAATATTATACCGTATTTTCCGGGCACGCTTCCCGAGGTAAACGAAAATAGGTTAAAAATATCAGGGATATTACATTCTCCCCTCCTTAGGAATTTTCGTCCTCGAAAATTGAAGACAACATATACCACAAAAAAGAAACGAGAAAATAACAGGGTGCACAGTGCGATGGTCTCACAGGGCACGCAAGTCAAGGGATGAAATCCAGAACGTGGATGTACTACTGGCAGGAAGGGCCATAGTGGGTTGCATCCGTACATGGATGCCCACCCTAGTGTCACGTCGGGAAACCGTCACACCCACACACAGAGCAAAACCAGAGCAAAAATGTACATAAACAAGCAAATACAAGGAACAGCAGGCGGAGGTACTCAGGAGAGTACAAATCCAGAGAACAAGCCCAACCTGCATAAAAACCCCACATATGGAGTGCAACAGAAATCGAAACATATCCACAATAGAACAATTACCGTGCCAAGAAGAAATGGATATGAAAATAGACGCACGTAGCATGTCAAACCAAAATAACAGAATATCCAATGCACGTCAAAAAGTATATAAGAGATAACAAAAGATATAAGGACCACCAGGCCCTAAATAATCCAGGCTGTAGAAAATAATACATGTCCACAAAAACAAAAACAGATCCCCCCCCCACCATGGAATACTCAGAAATCCCCCACACGAGATGTGCCCGCCTGATCCGCATCATCACCATGACCAACATCGCCACCCGTGACCGCTACCGGTCAGAGAAGGAATATCGTAACCAGCCCGACGTCAAGGGCGATAGACCGGCGTGTAAGTCACCTGTATGTGGTGTAATCATCGTGGAACGCGTCGCATCGAGATAAGAAAGAGCGCGCCATGCACATCCAAGCTCGTGGATCTGGTGGCTCATCGCGGTCATCTGTCGTGTGAACTCTGAGAGCGTAAGGATATCGCTCTGTGAGGGCTGAGCAGGGGCAACATGAGCAGGATCCTCATCGGCATCACGTGCATCCGCATCAGGAACTGCTGGTTCTTTAGGAGGTTTCACAAAGCGTAGTAGGTTTGACCCCAATTGACCGGTTTATACATCTTTCTACCGAGAGACTTGAGTTCGGTAGGAGAAATGTCATATTCGGGACCCGCTCGATAATTTTCAATCATGATAGAAATTAAACGGGCATAGGGAATGCCCTTCTTCGGCGTTTTTATTTGTTTTCCCATTTTCTCACGTGCCTTAATAAGCCCCTTTAAAAGTACCTCAGGAGCACTAAACCATCGCTCTTTAAAAGCGAAATAAAATCATTGGAGGGACCAGGCCAGATTTATGTCCAAGAGGAAAAAGGGTAGTCATAAAAATTTTATCCAAAATCCACATAGATTCTGGCATATGTGTGCGAACAATGGACCTACCAGACCCATGACGTCCTTGCGTCATTTGAGCCATTACCTCGTGAGAAGGAATTTGGTTTGGGAAAGGAGGACCTAATCCCATGGTTTTAGAGTATTTCAACGGGCAACGAGTGCCACGACCATGTCATCTAAGTCAAAAGTATAATCTCGTCCATCAATTTCGATAAATTTTTCTTCGTCCTCATGGCGCATATGTTGGTAAAACAAAGCGCACTAAACGAGGATAAAAATGGGCACTAAATTCAGCATAGGAAGGTCAATTTGGGCTTTTCAAGGTATTCACTCGCCCACTGTGTGGTAGTTTGTTGGTCAAACAACTCCGGGTGAAAAACATACTCATAGGCGAAGCCCTTGATGCTCCAAAATTCATTGGGCTGCTCAGGCATTGGAGGGGGCACAGATGGTGCGGGCTGAGAAGGTGGTGGAACCGACTGAGGTGGTTCGGGTGTCTCTGTAGGGCGGCTAGAGGAACGACTAAGCCTCTTGGAGGTGGGGTTATGCGAATAGGGTGGCCTTCTTAGGCCCCATTTGAACAATGAACAAAAAAAATGTAACAAAAACCCACAGAAAATGCACAAATTGCAAATAAATTGGGGCGTGGGAGGAGTTACCTTGTGAAAAGCCCCAAATCGGGTTTTGCAAGGAAAATTTTCGAATCCCCTTGACAATGTGGGGCACTCTCCCTTGGATTTGCAGCTCAAAATACTCTGAGAAGTTCCAAATCGCCAATCGCTCCAAACCCTAGCTCAAAACCCACAGAAAAGCAAATCAAAATAATGAGGCGAAAATAGGAGCCCCACTTAAATCGAGAAAATCGACCCTCGATTTCAAATTCGTGGGTCGAATTTGAATTCGACCGTCGATTCAAAAATCGACACTCGATTTTTTTTGAAAATTTCTCAGGCCTAAATTTGGCCTTAAAATGCCTATAACAATGCAGAAAGATCGACCCTCGATTTCAGAAATCGACCCTCGATTTTTCAAGTGTCTGAGGTCTTCAAAATTTCAAAATTTTGACATTTTTAAGGCATTACCTTGGGTCCAAATGGATCATTTGTGTGTCCATTTCATGCAAAACAACGATTCTGACTAATAGCTATATTTCAGGTCAATTTGGGCTAAAAAAATTTTACTGAAAATAAACTTAAAATTTTGTTGTGATGGAAAATAGCAAGTCAAATTCGATTGGACTAAATAAATAAATTTTTTTTTGTTTTTTTTTTACGGTTTGTTCAAGAAGGAAAATTGTGAAAGAGTTACAAAATGAGCATATTTTGGACCATGACCATGACATGTCAAGGCCAAATGGTTCAAGAATGTCCAAATAGGTAAGTGACCATAGACAATTTAGGTCACTAGACCTATAGTGAGTAGCATACCGTAATTGGGTCTAAGGCCCAAAATTTTTTCCGATTTCTATAATGTAGGGATCTCGATATAGACCCACTCAAGAAAAATACCTTGATCCTCCAAAATTTCTCATGTAAATATTTATATGTATATATAAAACCAATAGGTACACATAAATGTCAAAATATTACGTCTACAGAGTGAGAAAATAAAATTTTAAGCAAAAGGCTGGAAATTGGTCCCGAGCTCACCTGCACGCTCCCAAGTGGCTTCCTCCGTGTATGATTCCTCCATTGTACAAGAACAAAGGAATCGTTTTAGGCGTAGGATCGCTCCTTGCGATCCAAAAATCAATCGGGTCCTCAATCACCGTCAAACCATCCACGAAGCTCAATGGGTTGGAAATCAAGCACGTGAGTCGGGTCACGTATGTATCGAAGCATCGACACATGGAAGACGTTGCATGCTAGACAATTGTGGCGGTAGCGCCACTCGATAAGCAACCTCTCGACTCGGCCTAATATCTCAAAAGGCCCAACGCATCGAGGACTCAACTTCCTCGCTCAATCCTCATAACGCCTTTAGAGGCGAAATCCAAACAAAGACATTCTCGCCAACCTCAAAATCCACGTGTCGCCTCTTGAGATCGGCGTAGCTCTTCCACGACGACTCGAGCTAGCCAGTCGTATCAGCAGACAACCGAACCGTCGTGGCGCTCAACTATCTCAGGGTCCAATAATGAGCTTCTCACCCACTTCTTCCCAGGTTCAACGGCGATCGACACCGTCCATATAAAGCCTCGAACGGAGCCATACCGATGCTAGCCTGAAAGCTATTGTTGTAGGCGAACTCGATCAGAGGCAAGTGTTGGTCCCATGACCCGTGAAAATCCAACATACAAGCTCTCAGCATGTCCTCAATGATCTGATTCACTCGCTTCACCGCCGTCGTCCGTCGGGTGAAATGCAGAACTAAAGTCAAGACGAGAACCCATTCCTTCCTGAAATTTCAGCCAAAAGTGTGAAGTATACAACGGGTCCCTGTCTGACACAATACTAGCCGGTATCCCATGCAGTCTAACAATCTCCTTGAGGTATAACTCTGCAAGTCTACTAGCTGTATACGAGGTATTGTATGGTAGGAAATGAGCAGATTTGGTTAGCCGATCGACAATGACCCAAATGGCATTGTTCTTCCTCGTTTTTTGCAAACCTAGAATGAAGTCCATCGAAATGGCTTCCATTTCCATTCGTGCACAGTAAAGGCGTAATAACCTGTTGGATTCGATGGTCAACCTTAACTGGCCGACAAACTAGGCGCGATACGACGACGTCGCTTTCAAACCTCGCCACCAAAAACTTTTCATCAAGTCTGATACATCTTGGTGCTACGGGATGTATGGCATACATGGATTTGTGAGCCTCTTCTAGAATAGTGTCCCAAGCTCCGAGCTTGTTTACACATACACACGGCCAAACAACAAGGTTCCATCTCGTCGAATGGAGAAATCCTTCTCGCCACACTCGACATCTCGTCAATCGCCATCAGACTCATCATCGGTCATCAAGCTTTCTAATATTCTCAAGAGCGAGGGCGAGTACAAGAGTAGCCATCAATGCTCCCGAGCCGTTTACATCGAACCGTGAGCTGCCCAAAGCCATATCCTCCAAAAGCTTCCATCGCTGAATCCGGCTCACAAGATGTGATAATCTTCAGTAGACCTTCTCGAGAGCATCAAGACGACATTTGCCTTTCCTGGATGGTACTGAATCGAGCAATCATAGTCTTTCAAAAACTCCATCCATCGTCGCTGCCTCATGTTCAAGTCCTTCTGAGTGAACAGGTACTTGAGACTCTTGTGATCGGTGAATATATCAAATATTTCACCGTAGAGATAATGTCTCCAGATCTTGAGAGCGAATATAACTGCTGCTAACTCGAGATCATGCGTCGGATAATTTCTCTCATGGTCCTTCAGCTGCCTAGAACCATAAGCAATAACCCGCTCGTGTTGATTAAGCACGCATTTAATCCGCCATAAGAAGCATCAGTACGCGAAGCCTCCGCTCAAGGTATAGCAAGTACCGGTGCTGTAGTCAAGCGACGCTTCAACTCCTGAAAACTCTGCTCACACTGCTCTGTCCAATCGAACTTTGCATTCTTTCTCGTAAGCTGTGTAAGCGGACCAGATAATTTCGAGAAACCTTCGACAAATCGCCGATAGTACCCTGCCAAACCAAGGAAACTCCGGACTTCTGTAACTGTCGTAGGCTGTTCCCAGTTCACCACAGAATCGATCTTTGTAGGATCCACTGAAATGCCTGACTCAGAGACAACGTGGCCTAAGAAACTGACCTGATCGAGCCAAAACTCACACTTACTGAGTTTGGCATATAATTGATGGTCCCTGAGTGTTTGAAGAGCCATCCTTAGATGTTGCACATGCTCCTCTCTGGTTTTCGAATAGATGAGGATGTCATCTACGAAAACAACCACAGATTTATCAAGGTGTGGTTTGAACACCCTGTTCATCAGATCCATGAAAGATGCAGGCGCATTTGTCAATCCAAATGGCATCACTAGAAACTCATAGTGGCCATAACGCGTCCGAAACGCAGTTTTGGATACATCTTCCACCTTGATCTTGAGTTGGTGATAGCCTGACCTCAGATCAATCTTTGAAAAGAATTTGGCACCTTGCAATTGATCAAACAAGTCATCTATCCGCGGAAGAGGATAACGATTCTTAATCGTCATCTTGTTGAGTTGCCTATAATCGATACACAGACGCATCGATCCATCCTTCTTTTTCACAAACAGAACCGGTGCACCCCAAGGAGAAACACTCGGTCGAATAAAGCCTTTGTCTAACAACTCTTGAAGCTGTTCCTTGAGCTCCTTCAACTCAGCAGGCGCCATTCGATAAGGAGCCTTGGACAAAGGTTCTGTACCCGGAGCTAAGTCGATCGCAAACTCAATCTCTCGATCCGGTGGCAATCCAGGCAAGTCATCAGGAAACAAATCCGGAAACTCACTAACTACTATAAGAAGTGCAATGTCCCGATCTTTCTCCTTACTATCTTGTAAGTAAGCAAGATATCCACAACATCCGTTCCTCATTTCGGATGGCGGATATGATAGGTGCAACGTTCGATTTGACTCCGCAAAATCGAAATGATTTCATCTTCGGTGGTCGGAAGGTTACGATCTTCCGTAAACAGTCCACATTCGCATGGTATGCAGACAACCAATCCATCCCGAGAATCACGTCGAACCCTGCCATTTTCAGCGTAATCATGTCGGTCATTGTCTCGTGGTCATCAACTATCACGATCACAGACTTGCACACTGTATCTGTGCTGAGCGAGCTTCCTGTAGGAACCTTCACATCCAAGACAAACGCAAGGGGTTTGGGTATAATGCTCATCTTCTTCGTGAAAAGAGGAGTAATGAACGCAGTGACTAGACCTGGGTCTATTAATTCTCGTGCTACAATTTTACTTGACTCGCTTCCACAACTCATCATAAGTGTACCTCAATAAAAAATTTGTCATTAATTATGTATGCTTATATGCAATGATGTTATTGTATTTTCAATGTATTGACAAGGAATATATAATTCAATCAATAAAATTTAATACTAAAAGTAAAATCTGAACTTTAAAAATACCTTGGACCACGTCATTCGATGTTTGGGCATTTTGCGCAGTCACCGCATAGACTCGACCTTGAACTGTAGGTCGCGTCGACTTTTGCGTAGAGACTGTCGTAGTCCGTCCTTTCTCAACAATAGGACAATCCTTGATCATATGACCAACCTGTCCACACCTGAAGCATGCTACAGTGTTCCGCAATCCTCTGTTTTATGTGTTTTCCCACATCTTGCACACAGTGGAGTAGAAACAGGAGTACCAGCTGATCCCTTCGTTGAACCTTGAGCCACAGAAGCTCCACTCGCAGTAGTGCTCCCAGCTCTGAATGGTTGTCCTGGTGACGAACTCTGCGGTCTCTGATATGAAGACGTCACTGGTCCTGAAGCAACAGCTGGTCTAGAGTATGATGGCTGACTAGGGTAGGGAGGAGGTCTAGAGAACCTCGGCTTTTTGTTCACCTGCCCTGAAGCACTCTGCTGTCCCTGGCCAAACCGATTTTTATTTCCCTGCTCTCGCCTCAAGTATTGTTTTTGAATGTCCTCCTCTGCTATGAGGGCCTTTGTCATGGCCTTGACGCCAAGATCGTCTCCATCTCCCACATAGACCTCTCACAGATGTTCTCAATCCTCTCTGAAATTTCGAGCTCTCAAGGCTCACGCAAGGGTGCAAATCAGGAGAGTCTATCAAACTCAGCGCTCGCAGCAGACATCTCATCTGTTTTATTTCGATGATGGACTTTTTGATGATGCACGATCTTAGGAAAATATTGATCGTTGAACGTCTCCACAAACTCTGCCCAAGTCCATGGAGTATTAGGGTAGTCCTGCTCTCTCATCCTAGAAACAGACTTCCACCACGGACTGGCCTCTCCCAAAAGTTTGAAGGATGCCCAGCGTACTTTCTCAACATCTGTACACTGCAGCACTTCAAATATCTTCTCTATCTCATCAAGCCACGCCTCGGCTTCCATAGGATCCGTCTGTCCTGAGAATGTAGGAGGTCTCATCCTCCTGAACTCGGCGAATCCTCCTGGCTGATGTCCTCACAAGATCTCTGTCTGCTATCAATGGTCATCTGTTGGGCCATGTTAGTAGCCAAGGCGCCAATACCTCGTCTACATTCCTCTATCCGCCTCAGACTCCCAAAGGTTCTACGATTAGGGCCAAGCAACTCGCCCTCTACCATAAGAGGTGCCTACGCCTCACCTATCCCATCAATGCAGACGAGGTCCCTCTATACCTCGGCCTCTGCCTCTAAACCGTGGAGGCATGCTGATCTGTCATTGTTAACAACAACAACACTTGATCAGAAATAATTGTTAGAATGAATCTAACCCCTAGTCCTAAGACTTTGAACCTAGAGATACCCAGAGCTGTGTGACGGCAGACTTTTCCAATCCTTACGGTATAGGAAAGGCCGGTTCATCAACTTATTGATTTCTCAATAAGCCGTATTCAAACAGAAGCCGGCACATAACAATGATCTAAAACAGAGGCAAAGTAGAGATAAACCATAAATCAAAAGCTTGATATAACAAATCTATCACTATGAGGAACCAAAAGGAACCACCGGTGATGGCCAATCCAACACCTAAACTAATGGTTCACGATGATGGTTCCTCAAGTGATATCAAAAGAACAAAATAAGGCCTAGGGCCCAATATTCAAAACAATATTCAAACAAAATACCAAAAATATAGGATCTAGAGATCAAGGGAAGAACTCCTCAGCAGGTAAATCTAATTCCTCCTCAGGAATATAGTCAGAATCCTCCAAATCCTCCGATCCCAAATCAGTCTCAGCACCTGTGACGTATAGTCGAGGGTGAGCTAACAACAAAGCCCAATAGAGGAAACAGATCTATTTGCATTTCATTATAAGTAAAGGTTTTTCAAAAGGCGAATTGAATCAAATATGGTTTTCAAATGATGCTTTAAAACGAAATCTCGATTCTAATCCGAGTTAAAAGCGAATACATAAATCGATGTGTTGAAATTTTACCGAGCATGCTTCTTATATTAAATTTATAACTTAATTTTATCTCTCAAATTTCCTATAGCATGAGAGCAAGGTGCATACCGATGGGAAAACCCTCACGACCATCGCGTTCATGAACCCTTTTACGAATGCAACAAGCCCCTACGCTATGAGGGAAACTTGCTTAAAGTTATACCGTCAACACGGTTGGTAGAATCTAGGGCATCGTTACGCACTTAAATCAAATGCAAATGCTAACGTATTTCAATACTTATATTCATAACATATCTTGATTTTGGAAGTTACGATTCAAAAGTTACGATTCAAGATTTAATCTTGAGGTTACGAGGTTCAATTTGCAAAGTTCTTAGTTGTAACGAAGTTTCCAAATTTTCGATTTGTGTCATATAATCGAGTTTTATTCATCCGTGTACTGAATTTCCAAATTTATACTTCTTAATTTAACATAAAGCAGGTCTTTTACTTACAATTTATTGCAAATAAAATACAAGGTTCCCCTACCTTAACAAAGAGCTTCCAATCAAGCGCAAAAAAAGTCCTCACCAAGGACTCCCAACAGTCAAAACCTACATATATTAACACTCTCAGTGTTAATATAAAACCAAAAATCAAACTAAGAGATTGCGGATCAAAAATCCAACAAAAGATTTGAATGCCAGAAACAGGACAGAATTCGACCCTCGAATTCAAATTCGTGGGTCGAATTTGAAATTCGATGGTCGATTCTAAATTCGACCCTCGAATTTCGAATTTACACTTCAGGCATAAAAATTGAAAATCGACACTCGAATTTCAATTCGATGGTCGATTCTGAAATTCGACCCTCGATTTGAAAATCGACAGTCGATTTTCTCAGACATTAAATTTTGTAAAAATTTGGATCTTGTTCCTTTTTCTAAATTTTTTCTTCATTTCGCCACAGATTGTTTAGCCAATAATTACCTTTATAAACTAAACAAAATACAACATAACATGTTTAACTAACAGGTTTTAAAAACCTACCTTTTGACGTATATTTAGTTGTTTCCGTTGCACCAATCACGCATCGGAAAACATCTCAAAGCTCAGCAGTTCAAATTTTCACTTCAGTCCATCCAATAAGGTGACCCTGACCTCTCATCGATCAACCAAATCACAGGAGGTTCTCACTCTCCACATCACTCTTCTCTTTCTATAGATCAAAATGATCCGAATACAAATCTAAGGTTAATTAATGGTTGAGATGTGAAGAGGGGTTCTAAATCTTACAAGATCTAAGATCAATGAAGCAAGGCCTTTAAGGCTTAAATTTCCAACGAGAGAGAGAGAGATTAATCTTCTCTTGCACTCTCTCTCTTATAACCGAAAACTAAACAATTTAATATCTAGATATTATATTTTTGTAACTTATCTCATAAAATAGAAAAATGTCCGACGCTAACCACAAACACATACGTTATGGTGTAAGTCATCGCTTACATGACTTGCACACATCGTTTGACAAAAACCTCTTACCACTAGTCTTATCATAGCCTTATCTTACTAAAAGTCCAAAAAAAATTATACCGTATTTTCCGGGCACGCTTCCCGAGGTAAACGAAAATAGGTTAAAAATATCAGGGATATTACAGCAATGCTACCAAATATCCTCAAATGAGCAACACATGGTTTGTGTCCATTCCATGCTTCTTGTGGTGTTATGCCTTCAACACTTTTGGATAAGGCACAATTCAAAAGATAGTTGGCACATGCAACGGCTTCGGCCCAAAATATATTTGGCATCCCTTTGGCTTTTAACATACTTCTAGCCAATTCCATAAGTGTTCTATTTTTCCTTTCGGCAACACCATTTTATTGAGGTGTGTACCGAGTGGTTAATTGATGCCGAATGCCATTATCTTTTAAGAAAATTTTAAAATCATGAGAAACATATTCACCACCTTGATCGGTACGCAAAGTTTTTAACATGAAACCACTTTGCTTTTCAACCAAGGCCTTAAATATTTTAAAGTGACCGAATACCTCCGATTTTTCTTTGAGAAAATAAACCCATGATTTTCGACTATAATCGTCAATAAAAGTGAGGAAATAACGATTACCGCCAATAGAAGTTGTGTGCATAGGCCCGCATAGGTCCGAATGAACAAGCTCAAGAGGGTTTGATGCCCTCCAAGCTTTCCCAACCGGAAATGAATTTCTTTGATGTTTTCGAGCATCCTTCACAAACTTGGTCCTTGCGATCAATATTTGCCATGCCTCTCACCATGTGATTTTTACACATGAGAGTCAAAGAGCTAAAACTCAAGTGGCCATACCGAAGATGCCATAGCCATGATTTGTCTTGGATGATGGAGTTGAAGCAAGGAAGAACTTCATTTTGAAATTTAAGCGGAAACATCTTGTTTGAAGTCATCTTTACTTTGGCAATGAGGGCATTGTTTATATCCTTGATTTCACATGCATCTCCTTTTAAATAAACATTGTGTCCTTTCAAAAGGAGTTGACCAATGCTTAAAAGATTGTGCTTGAGGCCGGGTACATAGAAAACATTTGAGATGCGTTTGACGCCTTTCTTTGATTGAACAAGAATATCACCTTTTCCTTTTACGGAAAGTCGTTTATCATCGCCGGTCCTTACTTCACTTTGAATAGATTCATCCAAAGTGACAAATACGCCTTTGTTTCCCGTCATGTGGTTACTACAACCACTATCAAGATACCAATCTTCATTGAATGCAACTTCTTGAACATTGCAAGCAAGAAAGAGAGTGTCATCTTCCTTACTTTGAATGTTCTCTTGAACAAAATTTGATTCCTTTTTTTCTTCTTCCGCCAATCTTTTTCTACAAAATTTTATGGTGTGACCATATTTTTGACAATGATAACATTGAACATTAGAAAGAGAAGATCGGCCTCTTCCTCTTGATGAAGTAGATGACTCATCTTCATCTTTTTCTTTTGTTTGATATCTTCCTCCGTTATGCTTTCCTCGTCCACGATTAGAATGATTTTCTCTTCCACCTCTAGAGCTTTCTTTAAAAGAAATTTGAGTTTGAAAAGCTTGCTCTAGAGGAGAAGAATCAAATTGTTTCATGCGAAGTTCATGGGATAGAAGTGATCCCAACAAACTTTCCAAAGACAAAGTAGATAAATCCTTAGATTCTTCAATTGCAACGACAATATATTCAAACTTACGAGTCAAGCTTCTAAGAATTTTTTCTACAATTCTTTGATCTTGAAGATTTTCACCATTAATCCTTAATTGATTAACGAGAGAAATTACCCGATTGAAATAATCTTCAACCGCTTCCGAATCTTTCATTCTTATAGAATCAAACTCACTTCGAAGAGTTTGGAGCCGCACCAATTTGACTTTATCTTCGCCTTTGTATGAAGCATAGAGAGTATCCCATGCTTGCTTTGCCGATGACACCGATGAAATTCTTTCAAAAATAACTTCATCCACAGCTTGATAGATGAAGAACAAAGCCTTCTTGTCCTTCTTGATTTTCTTTCAACTCATTGAGTTGAGCTTGTGAGAGCTTGATCTTCCGGTTCTACATATCCGGTCTCAACAATATCCCACAAATCTTGAGACCCATATAGAACCTTCATTTGAATACTCCATTGATTGTAGTTTTTATCGGTGAAACGAGGAAGTTGAGGTTGCAACATATTGAAAGTCATGAATCTCGAGCTCTGATACCACTTTGTTGGATTACACCAACTAGGATTGGAAGAAGATGGCACTCTAAAGAGAAGAAAGTTGTTCTCTTGTGTAGAAAAAATACTAAAAATGAAGACTAAAATGATATACTACTTAGAACCTCTCAAATTTCATTCATATGACTTGATAACATGAAGATACATGAGTGATATATATAGCCCAAAATACAAAACCGGGAATAAATAAAATACATTTCCAAAGTAACTACCTAGCCTAGAAAAAGATAGAAAATTACATTCTCAAAGTTTTTCAATATTCTCAAGACACTACATTAATTACACCAATTTTCTATGACAAAAAAGAATTCCAAGATTGACCAATATAATTGCAAATGGGCCAATGACTCAAAAAAGACAAAATGGGCCGGAAGGGCCGGTCTAGCTTATAATTCTAACATATAACACAACTAAGAAAAAGAATCCGGATATATGAATGAAATCAAGGCTCATATTTGTGCAATCCATTTCAAGTAGCTCATTAACTTTGTCTTTAAGAGTAAGACCTTCCAGACGACATCTTGAGTCACCAATAACTCTCGAAAGAGTGATCGATCTTAAATTATTTCGGTGTTTCTACTCCACTTAGTTTAGGAGATCTATCCTTTTCAAACTCAATATTGCTAGGCATCCATTGCACTCTATTGAAAATGAGCTAAATAATTTAAATTAATTGACTAAATGTTAATATTACTAAACTTTGATGTTGCCAGTTGGAACATTTGGAATGAAAAAAGTATGAGCCTTTGAGGGCAGTTGTAGATATAAAAGAGAAGCTCTCAAGAATATAGTTACTAACGTTGGTGAATGAGTTTGCGGATATGGATAAGGAGCTAGCTAGTTGTTGATTCAGGAATTTATAGTTCGTGAAATTTCAGTCCAAGGAAAAAAGTCACACTAATCTCTTTCCAGTTAATGAAGGGTGATTTGTTATCGATAATTATGTTCTAATGAGGTGATGGCATTGCAAAAGTTTAGGAACGGAGTCAGGATTTTTTCATAGGGTGGTCATCTAATCAATTAATGTTGGAAAATTATTTAATTTTTTTTTCTAAGCAAACATTAAAAAAAAGAAAATATCTACAAACAAAACTAGATACGAAATAAAAGAAAATCATATACATACGATTAGGCCGTTTCAACAAAATTGGTCTAATTCAAAATTCCCTCGAAAAATGACTACAAGGTAGCATCATCCTCCAAAGAATAGGATGATGTGACTGTAGATTATAAGGAGCCCCGTGAAACCATCGAAGTTGTTGAACATATCCTGATGATGAACGGGAAGATCCTACTTGTTTTTATTTAATAATTTTGATGACTTTTTAAAATTATATATGTATTAAATTTTTTTTGCTCTTTACATATCTTAGTGAATTGCTCTAGTGGTAGACTTAGTGCTCTGTGAAGGTTAGGTTTTAGGTTCAAACCTTGTTATGTTTAATAAATCACTTAATTTTTTTAAATAATTATACTAGAGATTATACACCATAAAGTATGTAGCTCTGTAACATATTAGGCCAACATTGTGGGATTTAGTTAAAAATCAAAAAAGAAATATTTGTTATGAAAATAAATATCATAAAAACTACCGCTATCAGAAATTGCCTTAACAACAAGTGTCGCTAAAACACTTTATTTTTGTAGTGCACCCAAGTCATAACATGGCTTTGCCCGTCTAGAAGCTCTAGAAGAGGGGGACTCTCTATCCTCGGATGCTTATTGACAAAAGAAGATAGCTAATAACTCTTTTATCTTTATATGTTAGATGACTCTTAGCTAAATATGTTGGAAACAGTGATTTCAGGCTTTTTTCTTGCTATGGGACTGGTCATGGGCTTGGAAAGGTGTTATGTCTATGGTATCAAATATCGAGCGATACTACGTATCGGATTTTCGGCAAACCGATACATAGTAGGTATCAACTCATGTATCGGTATCGGCCAATACGTATTGGGTATCGGCCGATATGGTATCGGTATCACTCAATACCTCTATTTTTATTATTTTAATATTTTTTAAAAGCACCGATCCAACTCGGTATTGGTCCTCATGGACTGAAACCCAATACCGATACCGATACCGAGTTTCACACCTTGGTTATGTCGGTCAAATTCCATCCCCACAACGCCAATAAATATATCATTGGAGATGGCTTAATCGCTAGATTTTGGAAGGATATTTAGATAATAGATGGGTTTTTACTGAGACAAATTGTAGGCACACAATGATTCATTTTAAAATTGATGAATCGACTCTACCGTCACTACAAAAAATAAGACTATTAGCGACACCAAAAACTGCCATTATTAACAAAAAAATTGTCGCTATTAATTTTGTCGTTATTGAAATAACAAGTTTCTTTATTAGAAGCGGTAATTTTTTATGTCGCTAATAGTCTATTTTTTTTGTAGTGCGTCTGATCGAATGAATCGGGTGTGTTCTTCTATTATCAAGTTCAGCTGCATGCCTAATGGATACTCTTTTACAAGAGTTGGTGTTAGTACCTGACCAGTCAGTCTTTGTACGCCAAGAAGATAGTGAAGCCTCAAGAGTTGCACCACTATTTATAGCATGCAAATCCATGAAGTACACTTTTTTGGACAATCAACAGGGTTGAAGGGTCCCCATCCTACCCTTTTCGACCATTTATCTAAATGAACATTGCAAATGAATTAATCTGATATGTGTCGCTATAGTTGAACTAGTTTTGATTAGATAGATCAGAGGTTTGATTTTTGAAAAGTGCTTTGAAAGAACTTCCCAATTTAACATAATTATATATGTCATGATCGAAGTTTTATTGAAAGAGATATGCACGATCAAAAATCATGCTCCTTCGATTGGTCAATATTTGACCTTTTGAAAACGATCTCTATTTGAAACAAGAGTTATATGAGTGAAAAATATACTTGTCGATACGTTTCCAATGACATAATTGGATACATGCTCGGGGCCTTGAAAGTTTATGAGTTTACCAATTGACTTTTACATATAATGCCTCAAAATCTTATGATTCTTACACCGTTGTGAAGATCTAATCAAAATGGCTGAAATAATAGACTACTTACACCAATGATAAAAAATTTGGTTTTCGTTTCAGTTTCGGAGGGGATTGAAACTGAAATTTTGGACTGAAATTTCGGTCGAAAATTTAAATTTCGGCCGATAATTTCAATCCCATACATTTGATGATTGAAATTTCGGTCCTAAATTATTATTCAGTGGGGACTGAAAGAATTTGTGGGTAAAAATAAAGGGTGCTCGCATATTACTTTTAAAAAAAGATTATGTGGGTGGAAAGAATATGTGGGTGAAACTAAAGGTACTCTTAGATATTTGTGTTCTCCTTCTTCAACACCCACAAAATTGGAATTGCCATGGACCTATTGCCACTAGCTCTTGATAGCCAATGTCATTTTTTTTTTTTTTTTTTTTTTTTATATAGGATGTCATACGGTATAGGGAGATATAATGCATGTGCAAGCCTGCCGACAGAGATGATCCATTTTTAACACAACACGCTTAGAGTCCCCCACACAGGGCGGGAGTAGGCGTGAGGTTTAAAATCCACAAGGAAAGAGGATACCAATTGATGAACTAATGCTCAACCTGTCTTGATAGTCAATGTCAAACAAACATAATTACCTCTTTAAATCTTGGGCACTCCAAATTTTCCCTCTAAAATATTTTATACTTCTCTCGTCTTATAATAAATATTAGGTAATAAACGTTATGGAAAGAGTACCCTTATTTTTACCCCAAGATTCTTCTTTGTCAACCCGAGTTTTATGCATGTGCTTAAGATGTTGACTATTTTGAATTCGATGATGGATATTAGTCTACATCCCAATCTTCGAAAAATATATCTGAATATCATGGTACTACAATTAGATTGTTAAATTTTAATTTCAAGTGACAGATTTTTTGAAAAGTGATTTGAGAACCAAGTTTGATGATCATGTTCTTTTAATTAGATTGTTAAATTTTAATTCCAAGTGACAGATTTTGTGAAAAGTGATTTGAGAGCCATGCTTGATGATCATGTTCTTTTTCCTTTAAAATTTTTTTATTTTTTTTATTATGGCTTTTTTTTTTTTTTTTTCTTTTGTGCCGTAGATTTAGACGAAAAACAATCTCAAATGTCTAATTTAAACTAGTCAACAATTTAACAGTGTGCAGCCATGGTTGAGAAGGAAGAAAATTGGGATGTAATTAAAGGCAACCTTATTGAAATAAAGTAAGAAATCAAATATATATTTTTACTATATGCTTTTAGGTAAGGGAAACTCCGAAATAGTTTAGGAAATCAAAGTCATAGATGATCAATATGTTTTGTTAACATAGATCAAAATTTCGGTGTCGGTTTCAGTTTCGTTCACGACCCGAATCGTAAATTGGTCAAAATTTTGGTAAATTTCATATTTTTTTTTAAATATGCTCCGAACTTTGCCGAACTTTATTTTATTAAATTTTTAAAACTATATAACATTGTTAGAATACATATTTACACTAGTGAAGCTAATTTTTAATCACACAATGGATCTAGAGCTCATACAAAATGTATCAGACGGTCAGATTTCGATTCCACATTAAATAAATGTCAAAAATTACCCGAGAAATAAAAACCATGTGAAATAAAAACTGATATTAGATGATAAGAGTATGATAGCAAGATGCATCGTGTGAAAGATTGGGATAGAAAACAACCTCCATCGCCGGATTCAAAGCAGTCAATGGGTTTTATTGTGTGTGAACTCGAAGATTCGATGGGTGGATATGAAGGCACTCTTATTTTATTAAGGGAGCCATTGCTTAAAAAGCGTGTGCAAGTAATGACTCCCTTTAGGGACATGTGACATGTGAAAACACAATCTAGGCCATCTAATTTAAAGTTAATGATTTATAGATCCTTAGTGGATAAGATTAGAGCAAAACACGATATTTATCATATGATCTATTATTGTCAATCATTAAATCAAATAATAGTCTTTGACTATATTTAATCACACGATGAAGATAATATTTCGTGTCATTCTTATCTACTAAGGATCGATAGATTATGAACTTTAAATCAGACGGCTCAGATTGTATTTTCACATCTCACATGGCCCTAAAATACAGAGTCTTTTTTTAACTTGGGTGCAATCACTTAAAAAACGAGTGCACATAATGGCTTCCAAATATAAAGTGTTTCTTTAATATCGGTGCAATCACTAAAAAATAGTCTGCAAGTAATGACCCGTTTAAAAAGGCACTTATTAAAGGCCTTATTTGTTTTGCAGGAAAAAAAGAAAACAGAGGAAAGGAGGAGGAGGAGAGGAAGCAGGAGAAGAAGAACAGAAAAAAAGGGAGGGAAAAACATAAAAAAAAGATATTCTAGGAGGCTAGGGCAACTCCCAATGCCAGGTAGCTCCTTTTTTTTTTTTTTCTTTTTTCCTTTCTTCTTCTTCTTCTTCTCCTCAATCTTTTTTTGGGGAGATTAAATAAGAACAAAAATGGAGGAGAGAAGAAGAAAGATGGGAAAAAAATTTTAGGGTTTTTTTATGCAAAAAATGGGTTTAAACCCTATTAAAATAATTTCAAACCCTAATGTGTGATCTCGGCCAATAATTTCAAATTTTAGCTGATAATAGGATTTTTCCGAAGGGTGTCGATAACTAGTATTTTATCGTCTCGGTTCAGGCAGAAACCGAGACGACTCGGCTGAAATTTTAAAATTTCGGCCGAGATTTTGATCCATGGTTGTTAACCATAATTTTGGAGAAAGAAAGGGTTAATGGCCTTGGCCGACATTTAAACACTAAAATGGTGTTTAAACACCATTAAATGATCTATCATCATATGGCACGCATGTGACTAATTTAAATTGTCTAAGTAGTAATTTATCATTGGGATCAAGGTTGGCCCTGGGGCAAGGCCAACGGGGGGCCACAACCTCGGGCCCCAAATTTTTGGGGCCCCCAATTCTAGTAATTAGTCGTTATGAGATAGTTAGTTAATATAATTTTTAATGTACAAAAGTAGTAAATCATTAGTTAGTTAGTTAAGTTCTTTGTGTTGAGTTATTTTTTACCCAATATGTTGTGGATTCCAAGGATCAAAATTTCGGCCGAAATGACCGAAATTATTGGTATCGGTCCCCACCAAAACTATAATTTGGGACCGAAAATTCGGTCATCAAATGTATGGGATTGATCTTATCGACCGAAATTTAAATTTTCGGCTGAAATTTCGGTCCAAAATTTCGGTTTCGGTCCCCTCCGAAACCGAAACGAAAACCGAAATTTTGATCATTGGTGGATTCAACTCTTTCCAATCCCCATATGTGCATTTTTTTATGGTTATATAAGGAGCCATACTTGCACCCCAAATGAAAGCCATTGCACCATTTTAATAATTTCTCAACAATATATGATTGCACCCACTTAAAATTAAAAAAAATAAGTGTACTGTTATTCACACCTCCTACGACTGTTGTCGCACCCTAGTGTTGAAAAACCTGATACATTCTTAATCGTGTGGCAGATATTTAAGCAAAAATAAATAATAAAAAGAGAAATAGATGTGAGAAACCACTTCGAACGTGGCAGACCTTCGAGCGATTCATAAAGTGAATCAAACTCAAACATTACTTTCAATTCACATATAAATGGATCACAATGCACATATTTATAGACTCATAAATAGCTACCTATTATGCCACTCACCCCCTCATACCACCACTAGCCCATAACCTACAATCCACTCCCCCACTATTTAGCCTATTACAATTATCACAAATAGTCAAGTGGTTGCAGAACCCACTTAATAATTAAACTAATTATTCAAAATAGCAAAAGAAAATATTTCATATAAATTATGAACACCTTAGTTGACTATATTGCAATTAGGGAACGTATCATTCCACCCTCATTGAAATTAACCTTGTCCTTAAGGTTGAAATTTTGAAAATTAGATCATGTTCTCCCAGGGTCTTCGCATTCTGGAGGTCCCATCTAGAGATGTAATGCACATGCGATATCTGGTCGAGAAATTATCCTCATTGTATACCAGTAAAGTATCCTCATCTTGAATGTGTTACCCTTCAAAAGACATGGTCCTTTTGATTGCTTGATTAAGATAGTATTCAAATGAATCGTTCCCATTTGGGTGATTGTCGCAGAGAAAGAATAATCTGTGCTCACGATTTTGAGAATCTCAATCACGTGTTCTCTTTCTGAAATCTCAACCATTCCTTTTGTGAAAACTATGGTCATACTTTTAAAGGGCCTCATGAATTCTTCTGAGATTTGATCTATGACTTTTCATTTCGTAGTTGAAGAAATAAGATGACTTTTCTCCATCTTCAAATCCTCGCCCCCTTTGTATCTCGAAAACTCTAATTTGGTAAGTTTCGAAGTAAAGGATTTGTTGGAGAAGGATGTATGAGGGTCCATATTATGTATGAATGAATTTCCGCCTTTCTCGTGGTTGTGACCTAATAGATACTAATCGAATTTGGCATCTATGGCAGTAAAGAATTCTTGCATCTTTGCCTCAAGCCTTGTGAATCGCTATTGAGTCATTGCTATCTCTGATATCAATTGATATGATCATAATCTGTGACAGCCCGAATTTCGGCACCTTGAAACCCGTGCTATCAGCACGACCCTCCAGGTCGTGCCCTGTAATTCTGCACGGAGCATTGGTATATACAAGCCAAAGACTACATAAGGATGCATCTACTCTAAACAAGTACTCATGCATTTAAGGTAAAAAGAGTCTCTAAGGACAGTTCTTATCTCATGCCAATTCATGGGCATAAGAACTGACCCAAACCGTTGGTGATAACTGTCCGTCCCAGACGGTTTGCCAAAAGAATAAAGGTACTTAATTACATTAAAAAAAAAGAGACTTGACATATCAAGCCGTACCTAATACTCTCAACTCACTCTCAAAGTACGCAATGGGTCTCCTAGAAGAATTCCTAAGGAGGAGGCTCTGACTCTTCTGTGGGCACGTAATCTGAATCCCCTCGATCAGCATCTCCAGAAGTCTCCGCTGCCTCTAGTCCTGGACTTGAGACGTATAGTCTAAGGGGGGGTGAGATACATCCTAGCTCAATAGGAAAACACAGTGAACATATAGATTAAGCTCTCACATGTATGTTAAAAACAGTTTAAAAGCATAATTTTATCTGATAGAACTGCTGAAAGACAATTGAAACACACAGAAATAAAATGATGGATGTACTGTTACTTTGCATGACTTTGTTTATTCTCATCTTACTATTGTAGTAACGGATTCGACTTAATCACTTAAATCTTAACTTAAGTAGTCTCCGAGCAATATAGCGTCGAGCTCCGATGGAATACCCACCATCGTCGTCTAAATAGACACTTGATATGTGTTACAATTCAATACTACTCAGGCCCCTTTCTCTTAGGCGGCGGGGTCTATTCTCAATTCAACATCCCTGGGATGTGCTAGGATGTATGGTTTGGCCGCCGTACCGGACACGGATATCCTGCCGAGTCAGTCGTGGGTATCCCGCCACGTGGGTGGGGTATTATAATTAAACCTTAAATAACAAAAATATAAAGTGTTCTCTACATATAGTTATTCACCGTGATTGTGCTAATTTTATTACATTAGACCTTATCGTTCCTCTTTTGTTCATCATTTGGTTTCATTAGCATCCCTGGGATGCTTCTGGTTTAATGCATCATTCAGATGCCCATTGTTACAAATCTACGTCCCCTGGGGACTTCATGACCTCCATTTAGATTCACACACATGTTGGAAACATATTTAATATGACTATTCTCTTAAGCTACTCTATATAATTGAAATACTCTACATACATGATTTTGACGAATTAAAGTACATGCTTCAAGATATTCCCTACCTCAAGTACAATCGAACGTGCTCCTTTCTCGTAGAGGCTTGCGCGTAACAACTTAGGTAACACCTACATTGTATGTGACACGAATTTACTCAGAAAGGTCTCTAGAACCCTTAGAGACACAGCTCTCATAAATTACACCAAAAGAATTGAGGAAGCTGGAAAAATCCTCGCGCGAGCGGTTATTTAGCCTCGCTCGAGGGAGCACCATTCATCGCTCGAGCAGTCATTATTCATCGCTCGAGCGGTTATAATTCAAGATACCTGGAGCTCTAAGCGATGCCTCGCTCGAGTGATCTCCTCCTTCACTGTGGGTCTCGCTCGAGCGGGTTCAGAACGCAAATATGCTCAGAATATTTCCTCTGTCCTCGCTCGAGCGAGCCATTTAGACCGCTCGAGCGAGCCACGAAAAGATGTATGTTCTCCTTCTATTGGAGAACTATCACCTTCTTCATGAGAGATTTTATAGTGTCAAGGATCATTCGTCCCCTAGTTTAAGCTCTATTTAAAACATTCATAAACATCTAAATCATACCTTACTCGATAGGTCTCCTATTATTTGATCCAAGCTTCGTCTAATCGTGAAGATCTTTAAGGTCCTCTATAGCTTAAACTAACGAACCTCTCCTCTTTTGTAAACATTCTCCTCTAAACCTTATCCTCTTTCTCTTTATTTTTCCTTCTTTCTATCTATGTTAATTTAGGTTACGTAGGAGAGACTCTCCTCCCCACTTTCCTTTTTGAGAGAAAACTATAGTTTTTGGTTTCCTTGTAAAACACAAATACATGCGTATGATATATGATGTGCACAGTTCCCAAAATCTGGGGTTATGACATTCACTCCACCTTAGAAAATTTTCGTCCTCGAAAATTGACGACACACTAGGGATCAACTACGACTATATAAAATTTTTCCGAACAGATATTCGTAGCAACACACTCAAACAATCATAATCAGATAATTCAATATATGGTCCAATGACCCGAGATCATACCTGCATGAAAAAAAAAATATTTTTAATCTATACAAAATAAAAAGGCAGTCGTATCAATCAGCCTTAGAACTCTCTTAACGGCTGTAAGTAGAATGACATTCATTCTACTCCGATTTATGAGAACCTGCACTAGGATTTTTATACGACTACACAATCGATCATACACACGCACATTACACCACATAGACTTATTTAATCAAAGTTTATGCACAACTATATTAAGTCACTACTATGTCGCCCTAGATATTGTGACAACCATGCCACGATTGTTTTAAACAAAATTTGTCACCTTAAAATTACAATTATTATATTGAAAATCACAAAATTTAAATAATAGAGGACGGCCTAGTTGTCACTCTGCTCATACTCCTCATCATCCTCCTCATCATCGTCGTCGTCGCTCTCGTCATCCTCATCCTCGACAACCTCCCTGGCGGTAGTGGCACCCGCTGTAGTGCTCCTCGTAGCAGGGCCCGAGCTAGATGCTCCAAAAATAGCTCCTCTCATAGCACTGATGCGCTCCATGTATGACTACGGGTACGCATGGCCCATGAGGTCTATGAGTAGCGCCTCCTGAAACCTCTGATGTAATCTGATCCCCTGCCCCTGCTGGAGGATCTCTCGCATCATACCGATGTCGGTGATAGGTAGGGGCTGCGAAGATGAAGTAGAGGGAGCAGTCGGTCCCGCCAGTGCTTGCTGCGTTGCTTGTCAGGAAATTTGACGATCTCTCTTCTTATTGACACTGGTTTGCAGGCTCTTTAGATTTCGGCTTAAGTCTTGGGCGAGGAATGAAATGATGTTGTCAGTGAGCACAAGTTCATTCGTCTTGATTTGAAATCCCTCCTTCCCATTTCGTGATTCGAGAAGTCAGGAAATCAAATGCGCATAGGGTAATCGATTTATCGGTGGAGGAATAGCACCCCTTAGGTTTCTTTTGTGGGCATGCGCCATGCCCTTGATGACCACCATCGGAGCGCTAAACCACCTATTGTGGAAAGAGGAGTGTAGAGCCCGCAAAATCGTCTTGCGGCGCTCTTAGTCATGACTGGTCGGGTGTAGATTCTTCTTAAAAACAATATCTAGAAACCACATAGGTGGCGGTAATTGGGAGCGGGTGATTGATTGGCCTGATGCGGTGGCGCCGCCGGTAATGTCGGCGATAATGGTAGGGAAACCTACGTTCCTAGAAAATGTGGTAGAGAAAGGGGGTTGGGTGTGTAGGTGTCGGGGCACTGCATGACGGAGGAGACATCGGCACTGCCGAAAATCAGTTCCTTCCCGTCAAGGGTGATGAGGATAGAGTCCTCAGTCGCGTTGGTCTTGAGTGTTTGGTAGAATAGTTTAACGAGTTTCGGATAGTACCGATCTCCAAAAGGGGTCAACAATGGTCGTAAACGGTTGTTTGCAAGGAAATCCGAGGTCCATTAGGTGGACGTCGGATCCCCAAAACAAGAGTGATGGATCTCCCATTTGTTTTCAAAAACCTTCGATCCCCACCATTCAGTTAATTGGATTGGGGTAGGAGGTGTGGATGGGTGTGGTTGTGGTGTCTGTGGCGCTTGATTGCTCGAGGATGGCGATCAAATCGCCACCCATTTCCTAGGTTGGGTGTTAGGGCTTTGGGATGCCATTTAGATATAAGAAGAGTTTCTAATTGAAAAAAAGTAGGAATAGTGAAGATTTCACCTTTTTGAACGTTTTCGGCGGATCGGATCGTCCGAATCCGGCTTAAATCGGATGGAAAAAGCTTGGAGATCCAAAGAAAAGCCCTCGCTTGTCTAACTCTCACGTGAAGATGAAATACAAGAATAGAAGTTCGCCCATATATACTCTGACCTCGCTCGAGAGGTTTTAATATTTCGCTTGAGCGGTCAAAATGCCTCGCTCGGGCGAGCAATAGTCATCACTCAAGCGAGAGAAGTTCGTGATTTTATGTGGTTCGCTCAAGCGAGCATAAGTGGTCGCTCGAGCGAGCCCAAAAACATTTTTCTGGTACACTTTTGCTCGTTTTTTGTCACTAATCCTTACTACTTGTTTTATATACTAAAAGTTTAACAAAAGTTGGTTCTATCATCACTTGGAGTCAATATACTAAAATTTTCAACAAAAATTCAATCATTCGAAAAAAATATATAGACTTTCATACTACCAACCATTACATATTATTAATTTGAATAGGACTAATTAGTTGGCAATTTCGAACAATTTGGGATATTGTTCTCTAACATCTGCCTCACGTTCCCATGTTGCTTCCTCGACCGATGGTTCTTTCATTGGACAAGCACTAAGGGAATAACTTTTGTTCGCAACATTTGTTCCTTTCGATCCAAAATTTTCACCGGCTCTTCGATCATTGTCATATCTTCATGCATCTCAAATGATTGGTCGCTCAACACGTGATCAAGACCATTAAGATATTTCCTGAGCATCGATATGTGAAACACATTGTGTACTTGATCAAATAACGGTGGCAATCCAATGTAGTAAGCAACTTCCCCTACTCGACCCAAAACTTCAAACGGTCTAAGATAGCAGGGACTTAGCTTCCCTCTCTTTCCGAACCTCATCACGCCCTTCATAGGCGATACCTTCACGAAAACATGTTCTCCCACCTTAAAGTCCACGCTCGTCCGCTTGATATCAGCGTAGCTTTTCTGTCTATTTTGAGCCGCCTTTAGTCTTTCTCTGATCATGTGGACAATATTGGCGTTATCTTCAAGTAACTCGGGTCCCAAAACAAATTTCTCGCCAGTTTCCTCTCAATTGATTGGCAATTTATATCGCCTTCCGTACAAGGCTTCATACGGTGTCATCCCAATGCTCATCTGAAAACTGTTGTTATATGTAAACTCAATCAATGGTAGGTGTTGATCCCACGATCCTTGTAATTCCAACATACATGCCCTAAGCAAGTCTTCAATGATTTGATTGACCCTCTCAGTCTGTCTGTCGGTTTGTGGATGAAACGTCCTACTGAAATCTAGTCTCGTTCTCATTCCTTCTTGAAATTTCTTCCAAAACTTTGATATATACAATGGGTCCTGGTCTAAAACGATGCTGCTCGGAATCCCATGCAAACGGACAATCTCTTTCATATACAACTCTGCCAGTCTTCCCGTCATGTACATCGTGTGGTAAGGCAAGAAGTATGCTGACTTGGTCAATCGATCGACCACTACCCAAATGGCATTGTACTTCTTTGCAGTTCACGGTAGCCCGACTATGAAGTCCGTGGAGATCGATTCCCACTTCCATTCCGGTATAGGTAGGGGTTGCAATAGACCTGCGGGGTGTCTATGATCAATCTTTACTTGTTGACATGTCAAACACCACGACACGTACTCTGCCACGTCTTGCTTCAAACCTCTCCACCAGTAATTCTTTTTCAGATCTTGATACATCTTCGTGCTCCCCGGGTGGATAGCATAGCTTGACTTGTGGGATTCATCAATAATCGTTCGTCGTAAATAGGCATTGTCCGGAATACAGAGACGGCCCTTGAACAATAAGGAACCATCCTCTTTGATTGAAAACTCTGATCTAATGCCTTCAATTACATCTTGACGTATCTTGGTTAGTATTGGGTCTTTCAGCTGTAGTTCTCGTATATGTTCGAATATCACCGGTTTCACTGATATGTTGGCTAAAAAGGTTCCTGTAGCTTGCGATTGGATGTCCACACCATATAGTGTCAGATCTTCAAGTAACTTCCATCGGTGCCTTTCCAAAATTAAACTTGCTAGCTGCGCTGAATTCTTCCGACTCAAGACATTGGCTACCACGTTAGCCTTCCCTGGATGGTACTGTATGGAACAGTCATAGTCTTTGAGGAATTCCATCCATCTGCGCTGCCTCATGTTAAGTTCCTTTTGCGTAAATAAGTATCTGAGGCTCTTATGGTCGGTGAAGATTTCAAATGTTTCTCCGTATAAATAATGTCGCCAAATCTTCAACGCGAATATGACCGCTGCCAGTTCCAGATCATGCGTCGGGTAGTTCTGCTCATGCTCTTTCAACTGTCTTGACTTGTAAGCTATCACCTTTTTATGTTGGTTGAGCACGCAACCCAAACCGTTATATGAAGCATCACTGTAGACCGCGAATCCTCCACTGCCTGACGGAATGGCTAATACTGGAGCTGAGGTGAGTCTCTTCTTGAGTTCTTGAAAACTCTTCTCGCACGCTTCACTCCACTCAAATCTTGAATCCTTTCTTGTAAGCCTCGTAAGAGGTCCCGATATCTTTGAAAACCCCTCAACGAAACGTCGATAATAACTTGCTAGTCCAAGGAAACTTCGTGCGTCAGTCACGGTCTTTGGTTGCTCCCAGTTCACTACTGCCTCGATCTTAGCGGGATCAACTGTGACACCATGCTTTGAGACGACATGTCCCAAAAAGCTGACCTCTTCTAACCAGAATTCACATTTGCTGAGCTTGGCGTACAATTGGTGTTCACGCAAAGTTTGCAGAGCGACCCGTAAATGTTCTTCATGCTCCGTCCTCGATTTAGAGTAAATTAGGATGTTGTCAACAAACACGACGACGCAGGAATCCAGGTGTGGTTTAAACACTCGATTCATTAAATCCATAAACGACGCTGGTGCGTTTGTCAATCCGAACTGCATCACAAAAAATTCATAGTGTCCATACCGTGTTCTAAATGTCGTTTTCTGAATGTCTTCGGCCTTGACTCTTAACTGATGGTATCCAGATCTCAGATCGATCTTGGAAAAGTACTTCGCTCCTTGCAACTGATCGAACAAGTCATCTATTCTTGGCAAAAGGTATCGATTCTTCATAGTGAGTTTGTTCAATTGTCGTTAGTCAATGCACATCCGCATCGACCCATCTAAAAAAATTGGTGCTCCCCATGGAGACACGCTTGGTCTTATGAACCTTTTATCCATGAGCTCTTGCAACTGTTCTTTCAACTCTTTCAACTCAGCAGGAGCCATCCTGTATGGTGCTTTTGAAACAGGCTTCGTTCCTGGTGCTAAGTCGATAGCGAATTCCACTTCTCTCTGGAGGTAATCCTCGCAATTCTTCTGGAAATACGTCTTCGAACTCTCGCACTACTGCTATCTCGGAAATAACATTCTTTTCTTCTTTATCTCCCTTCAAAATTGCCAAATAACCGCTACACCCCTTTTTGATTAAACATTTTGCTCTGACTGCAGAGATGAGTGGCACCTGTGTTGATCTCTCTCATCGAAATCGAAACGATCTCCTCGTGTTAGGTCGGAAAATAACAACCTTGTTCTTGCAATTCACTGTTGCACAATGATGGGACAGCCAATCCATGCCAAGGATCACGTCGAATCCTTGCATGTCCAACAATATTAATTGTGCGTCTAATTCGTAGACAACGTCATCCCGGACGTTCACTACTATCGATTTGCAGACTAACTCTGTGTCCAGTAATTCTCCCGTTGGGATAGACACTGATAACACAAAGTCCAGTGTCTCCGGAACAATCTTCATTTTCTTTGCAAATCTAGGGTTGATGAAAGAGTGAGTAGACCCTAGGTCTATCAACACTCGTGCGTCACGTGTTACATAGCACCCTTTTTCATAGACTTGTAACGTACCTACAACACATACATATACATGCATAGCACATACTTTATTTAGAATTGTCTAACGTACAAACACGAGTCTACACACTGTTCTAATGAATGCACCTTCTCTATCTAAAATTATATTAAATTGAAATTCTTTATTTAAAAGGAATCTCACCTTGAATGACGTCATGTACACTCCCTGCTTCTTGGGCGGTAACTGTGTAGGCTCTCCCTTGAACAACTGGCTTCCGTGATTGAATAGGTCGTGGCATGGAAGCTGAGGCCGTCTTCTCCTTAATTGCCTCAGGGCAATCTCTAATTACGTGACCTATCTTGCCACATTTAAAATAGCCTCGCATTCCTTGCCTGCAATCCGCCATTTTGTGGGATTTGCCACACTTGGCACAAGTCTCTCTTAGTGCTGAAGAAACAGCTCTTGAAAAACCTTGTGTAACTGTGGCTCCAGTGGAAATAACAGGACCCTCATACCTCATCAGTCTCCCTGATGCCAGCAGTGGGAATCTTTGATGAGTAGTCTGTTGTGCGGCTCTCCCATACCCTGTCTGGAACGGTTGCCTCTGATTCGGTGCTACGAACCTCGACTTCTTATTCATTGATTCATAACTCCCAGTCCTACTTTGATCTATGCTTCCTCTTTCCTGCTGTTCCCTCTGACGGTATCGGGTATTGTTTTCTTCTTCGACCACTAATGCCTTACTCATGACCTCTCCATAGGTCTTCAGCTGAAATGGCGCAACTCCTCCTCGGATGTCCGACTTTAAACCTTGTTGGAACCTCTTCGCTTTCATCACATCAGAAATTACGTAGTCTGGAGCGAAACGAGCCAGTCTCATAAATTCTACTCTGTACTCTCTTACGGTCATCTTTCCTTACATTAGTTGTAAAAATTGAGTCTCCATCTGATTTCTCACAACCTCCGAAAAATACTGCTTATTGAACTCTTCAACGAATTCATCCAAAGTCCAGGGCATATCTGAAGTTTCTTGAGCCTTAGTCCGCAAAACAGATTTCGACCAAGGTCCCGCTTCTCCATCTAGCATAGACGCTGCCCAACTGACGCTCTCGTCCTCTGTGCATGTCAGTACACTAAATACATTCTCCATTTCACCCAGCCAATTTTTGGCTGCCATGGTGTCTGCCTGCCCTGAAAAGCTAGGAAGTCTCATCCTCCTGAATTCGGTAAATGCTGAAGCCACTGGTGGTGTCGGTCCTACTGGGGGCGTAGGTGTCTGATGTGGTTCTGGGGCGGCATGTGATGCCAAGGATGTTGCTTGCTGTGCCATGGCAGTTGCCATGGTTTCCATTGTATGCATCATCCTCTGATGCTCCTCTCTTTCTTCATTTCTTTCCCTAGTTCTATCTTGTTCCCTTTGATGTCGATCCTGACGGTCTCAATCCTGATTTTCTGCTTGATTTTGGTTCTCTCCTTGGCCACTGCCCTCGGGAATCTCCCTATTTCCCAATGGCACCCTGTTGGCAGGCAAGACGAACCCATTTCTACTGCGCAAATTCCTATCATAACCACCCCTGGGTCGGCCTCTTCCTCTAGGAAACATAACGGTCTGCATGAGAAACCACGGTTTCGTTAGCAGAAGTCTCTGTTCTGACCAAATGATTGTCAGAAACTAAAAGAAAGGCTTTGATACCAACTGTGACAGCCCGAATTTCGACACCCCGAAACTCGTGCCATTAGGCCGTGCCCTGCAATTCTGCATGGAGCATTAGTATATATAAGGCAAAGACTATAAATAAGGATGCATCTACTCTAAATAAGTACTCATGCATTTAAAGTAAAAACAATCTCTAAGGACAGTTCTTGTCCTATGCCAATTCATGGGCATAAGAACTGACCCAAACCGTTGGTGATAACTGTCCGTCGCAGACGGTTTGCCAAAAGATTTAAGGTACTTAATTATATTTAAAAAAAAAAAAGACTTGACATACCAAGTCGTACCTAATACTCTCAACTCACTCTCAAAGTACGCAATGGGTCTCCTAGAAGAATTTCTCAGGAGGAGGCTCTGACTCTTCTGTGGGCACGTAATCCGAATCCCCTGGATCAGCATCTCCAGAAGTCTCCGCTGCAGCTAGTCCTGGACTTGCGACGTATAGTTTAAGAGGGGGTGAGCTACATCCTAGCTCAATAGGGAAACACAGTGAACATATAGATTAAGCTCTCACATATATGTTAAAAACAGTTTAAAAGTATAATTTTATCTGATAGAACTGCTGAAAGACAATTGAAACACACGGAAATAAAATGATGGATGTACTGTTACTTTGCATGACTTTATTTATTCTCATCTTACTATTGTAGTAACGGATTCGGCCTAATCACTTAAATCTTAACTTAAGTAGTCCCCGAGCAATATAGCATCGAGCCCCGATAGAATACCCACCATCGTCGTCTAAATAGACACTTGATATGTGTTACAATTCAATACTACCCAGACCCCTTTCTCCTAGGCGGCGGGGTCTATTCTCAATTCAACATCCCTGGGATGTGCTAGGATGTACGGTTTGACCGTCGTACCGGTCACGGATATCCTGCCGAGTCAGTCGTAGGTATCCCGCCACGTCGGTGGGGTATTATAATTAAACCTTAAATAACAAGAATATAAAGTGTGCTCTACATATAGTTATTTACCGTGATTGTGCTAATTTTATTACATTAGGCCTTATCGTTCCTCTTTTGTTCATTATTTGGTTTCATCTACATCCCTGGGATGCTACTGATTTAATGCATCATTCAGATGCCCATTGTTACAAATCTACATCCCCTGGGGACTTCATGACCTCCATTTAGATTCACACACGCACACACATGTTGGAAACATATTTAATATGACTATTCTCTTGAGCTACTCTATATGATTGAAATACTCTACATACATGATTTTGACGAATTAAAGTACATATTTCAAGATATTTCCTACCTCAAGTACGATCCAACGTGCTCCTTTCTCGTAGAGGCTTGCGCGTAACAACTTACGCCACACCTACATTGTATGTGACACGAATTTACTCAGAAAGGTCTCTAAACTTGGAAACACAGCTCTCATAAATTACACCAAAAGAATTGAGGAAGCTGGGAAAATCCTCACGCAAGCGGTTATTTAGCCTCACTCGAGCGAGCACTTTACCTCGCTCGAGCGGTCCTTATTCATCGCTCGAGCGAGCACTATTCATCAATCGAGCGGTCATTATTCATCGCTCGAGCGAGCACTATTCATCGCTCGAGCGGTTATAATTCAAGATACCTGGAGCTCTAAGCGATGCCTTGCTCGAGCGATCTCTTCCTTCACTGTGGGTCTCGCTCGAGCGGGTTCAGAACTCAAATATGCTCAGAATATTTCCTCTGTCCAAGCTCTAAGCGATGCCTTGCTCGAGCGATCTCTTCCACGAAAAGATGTATGTTCTCCTTCTATTCGAGAACTATCACCTTCTTCATGAGAGATTTTATACTGTCAAGGATCATTCGTCCCCTAGTTTAAACTCTATTTAAAGCATTCATAAACATCTAAATCATACCTTACTCGATAGGTCTCCTATTATTTGATCCAAGCTTTGTCTAATCGTGAAGTTCTTTAAGGTCCTCTATAGCTTAAACTAACGAACCTCTCCTCCTCTTTTGTAAACCATCTCCTCTAAACCTTCTCTTTCTCTCTATTTTTCCTTCTTTCTATCTATGTTAATTTAGGTTACGTAGGAGAGACTCTCCTCCCCACTTTCACTTATATAGAGAAAACTAGAAAGTTTCACATATACACACATAGTGTGTATATGTAGTTTTTGGTTTTCTTGTAAAACACAAATACATGCATATAATATGTGATGTGCACGGTTCCCAAAATCAGGGGTTATGACATAATCGTATCGCAGATATCTAATTAAAAATAAATAATAAAAAGAGAAATAGATTTGAGAAACCACCTCGAATGTGACGGACCTCTAGGCGATTCATAGAGAATCAAACTCAAACAATACTTTCAATTCATATCTAAATGAATTACAATGCACATATTTATAGACTCATAAATAATTATACATTATACCACTGACTCCCTCACACCACCACTAGCCCATAACCTAAAATCAACTTTCCACTATTTAGCCCATTACAATTATCACAAACATTCGGATGGTTACAGAACCCACTTAATAACTAACTAATTATTCAAAATAGTAAAAATAAATAAATGTGAACTATCTTATCTTATTATATACTTTTATATCAGGCATTAAAATTTTTAAAGAATGATTGTTTTTATAGTCAACAGATTGAATGGTTTAAATCTCGCTAAGCACCATTTTGGAGCATGTTGCACTTCAATTTATGACCTATAGCTTTGACGGTAATCACTCACATCTTCAATCGCTGATAGTGTAAGATCATTTAAATGACAGTTAAGAGAGTCAGGTCCAAAAAAAAAAGGCACATGTTATAAATTATTACTATATGGTCGTAGGTAAGTGTAAGTCAAGTATAATGAGGAGATTAGCCAGTTAGATACCCAATAGGTTAATACTAACTACATCATAAATAGTGTACTCACACCAATACGGTACACCAAGTTGTGTTTGGAATTGCTCTTTGGAGGCAAAAAGCAGCCCACTTAAAAGACTAAGTTTAAATTGCTCTTTTAAAGAAACTCAAATTCAGCTCTTTCACTGTTCAAAAGAGATAAGAGCATATATCAGCAAAAATAGTCTCATGCTAAAGTGCTCTTTGCCAGAGTAGAGAGCAGCTTGTTGCATCCAAAGAGCAATCCTAAACACAGCCACTGTTTCCTCATGCAAATGCACCTTCATCTCTATTGTAGTGCTGCAATCAACCTAGTTATCAATACCCTAACAAAATAAAGAGTACCTTAATTTACAACCCAAACCATTGATAGCTTAGAATCAAATGATGGAGATCAGGTTTTGTCGCAACCTTCAACTTAATGGATCGTTTATAGACTCACAGTCTTTGTCACAATCATGGGTCAAAATACCGGAAAACCGAAACGTATTGTCCTGACCTCTAAGACGATACGTATCGGATATCGTCCGATACATTCAATGTATCGCCGATACATTGAATGTATCGGTTTGATACATTGAAATATATATTTTTTAAAATCCTGAAAAATACTAAAAAAAATAAAAATAAATAAATTTAATAATTTTCTATTTATTTCAATTTAAAAAAAATTTATTTTAGGCTTATTTGATGCATATTTCATAATTTTATTAACACAGAATCTAAATTAAATTGTACATGACTCATGATCAAAATTAAAAGGTATATTATACATGAAAAACATACTTTAAAGCTACATTGAATTTTGTGGTGGTTCTTCCCCCTCGTGATGATCATCATCGGTGCGTGAGCTTTCCTATAATGTTAGTCATATTGATACTTATGATCATATGTGCTCCCTTGAAACTGAGGCATTAACAACGAATATGGCTCAGTGAAATAGGTAAAGATTGTTCCTCCAAAAATTTGACCAACGAAGTCATATGGCCCAGGATAGGTTGGTTGAGGCCGGTAGTATGGGTTACTAGTTATTGAATCTTCAGTGTTTTACAAACTAAATCCTCCGAAGCTAGAAGTCATATAACTCACATCATCTTGTGGACCTTATGGTGGTGGTGGTGTTTGGTAAAATTTTAACGCTCATTTTCCTTCAACCCCTCCACCTCTAAATATATGAGTGTCATACATTGTTACCAGCTCATCATCCCATGAGACAATACCTTCATAAGAAGAAGAGGGATCAACATCATCTCCACCTCTAGTGCCAATGTGGGTTTCATCACCTCCGCCATCACCCCTAGCACCCCCATCATCGTCATTATCACTATCGGATTGTATTTCATCATTCAGTTATTGAATATGATGACAATTCAATCTTCTTTTCTGCCTCGGTGATTGAGATGCATGTTCCTCTACTATTCTTTCATCATTGTCTAGCCATACAGTGCCCTCAGTATCTAATACTGGCACTTCTCTCTCTTCGATCCACTGATTCAAAGGGTCATCATCCGTGAATATATAATCCAACTAAATGTGATCAAAATATTCACTATCTGTAAGGTAGAATATGATAAATGAATTAGTATATGCCTCATCAATTACTTCAAATAAAAATTGTATGAACTAAGACTTCATATAATTGCTTACCACGATTGGTCCTCTGCATATTCCTGACCCTTAATCGAATGTTGTAGTGACAATAGACTAACTTTTTCAATCGTTCCATAGTTAGCCTATTCATTGTCTTCGTGTGAATAAGAGAGAAGTTGCTCCAATTCCGCTCACAATTGGACGAGGAATATGTTTACAATAAAACTCTCATTGCAACCCGCCTCAGTATTTGACTATCACCTCCATAGTGCATCCACCAATCAGCGGGTTATCGTGCTAGATTTAAGATTATGTCAACTGGGTCCCAAATGACCCATGTCTCTTGTGGAACATGTTAATCTACAAAGATGGAATACAATAACTCATATATCAATATAATGTTCATATGACATTTGACTTATTTGTTATAAAATATGATTACTCACATTCTGAAGATTTGACCTTGGTCCGCCAACTCAGGGAGCATTTATTGGATCACATTGAACAAATTGTTATGCACTTCATCAACCTCACTTAACTCGAAGCGTCATGTATACTGAAAGGTCAGATTCAAGTAGTGTGCTATACATCAAATATGAACAATCTCATTAGTATATGAAAACACTGAATAATATGAAAAATAATAAATAAATAAAAATCACTACATAAGCAGTTTAACATGTTGTACCTGCGACATGCAAGTACTAGTAGAATTGTGCATCCCACCTCTTGTCGATAATCACCCAATATCGTTTATATTTTGTAAGGCATTTGATTTTAATAGCCAATTTTGTCTTATCCATTGATTCGTAAACATATCTCATCGTTGGTTTCTTATCACCATCTACCAACCTCAATACTTGCACCAACAGGTAGTGACAGCGACCAGGTGATCAACATCTGCCCAAAATTAGGATTTGTAGATCAGGTCACTAACTTCATTCAAAGCAGGTCTCTTTGATCATGGGAGCTCTAACTCATATTTTTTTCATTATTTAAAATTGATAATGATTTTCAACTCACGACTATATCTAGTCAAGCTCTATAGGGCTAGAAATTGTATCGCAAATCGTATAATCACAAGCCGGAGTAGCTCGTTATTAGTGAAATCTCCCATTAGATTCACCAACTTATCACTATTATAGAGGTAGGAAGTAATCGTTCTTCCCTTCTTAATAGTTGCATGTACCTTGTTTTCTTTCCTAAATCCTTAATAATGAGGTCCATGCAATGAGCGACACATGGAGTCCAGTACAAGTGACGTCTCTTCAATATTAACTGTCTTCTTGCAACTTTGTAATTGATATCATTATTTGTTATCACTTGCACAATCCGCCTCTCCCCAACCTTTTCAACTACCGTATCCATTAGTTAGAAGAGGTAATCAGCCACCTTCGTGTGTTTAGAAGCATCAACTAATTTTAGAAATACTGTCCCGGCATCTCTGTAGACAAAAAAGTTGTAACTTTTTCTTATGGGACCGATTCATCCATCACATATAATTATACAACCTCTCTCATCCCATACATCATGGAAGCTGTCCACATAAGCTCCTATCTCCTTATACTCATCATCTAATATGGGCCCAAATATCTCGAATGCAGAAGGCTTTTTAACTCTTGGACTAGCTTTCGTAATTGTGTCAATTTTACTTTTGATTTACGGCGACTCCACAACCTGACTCGGAATGTGATTGTATATCACAAACTTTGCAATCTATTTTTTAAGCCTCTTATCTCATTTTTCAGTGAAATTGTACTCAATTTAATTTATTTTGAGTTTTTTGTCTGATACATGAATGGATTCATGGGACCTGTAGTATAGCTTGTAGTAGACGGCATAGTCACCCTGACGGATGCTGACCTACGCAACCCGTTAGTCTCATAAATATTCTCATCATCATCAATAACATGTGGTCTATGACTAGATCCACTACCAGCAGCAGGCATAGATGGGCTCCTAAATCTGGACCGGAATCAATAATCGACTTCTTCTTGGTCTCGTCACTGTCGTGCTTCTCTAGCACTCTCCCTCATGACTCTCGATGTCTGCTCATCCTCATCCTAAGGTTCAGGTACAGAAAACTCTGAATCTCTCCTCCTTATTCTCTCATACATTTTTCTATCTCGACCGGTTCTATTTTTTTCTTTCCCTTTGTCACCTGTAAACTGGCTCTGACAGCTTCTTTCACCTCTTTAGATACATTTAGACATTCTTTTATCTCTTCCTTAACGTGACCTAAATGCTCCTTCAACTGTGTGATACCTCCTCCTAACAATTTTTTTCACGAAACTTGCATTCTATTTAGAGTCTATCACTATCTATTATTGTGTCGTATTGCCAGTTTCGATCTTGTCCATGTACCATATTTATTTATTTCACCTGCATGAATGAATAAATGATTTGATTAAATTGAAATATTTAGATTGCACTTAAAAATCAAATTTATTTGATATTATTCTAATTTTAAAAAAATTTATATTACATTTGAAAATGTATTTCATATTATTCTTATTTTTAAAATATTAGATTATATTTTATCAAATTTATTTTATATTATTCTAATTTTAAAAAAAATTAGATTATATTTAAAATTTTATTTAACATTATTCTTATTTTTTAACTATTAGATTATTTTTTACCAAATTTATTTAATATTATTCTAATTTTTATAAATTTTAAATTACATTTGAAAAGTTATTTCATATAATTCTTATTTTTAAAATATTAAATTATATTTTATCATATTTATTTCATATTATTCTAAAAATTTTGAAAATTTTATATTACATTCACTACAAAAAATAAGACTATTAGCAGCAGCAAAAAACTATTGCTATTAACAAAAAACTGCTGCTAATACCCTTGCTTCTAATAGTCTTAATATCTTTTTCGTTGATAGCGGCAATTTTTTACAGCTAAAAACTATCGCTAATAGTCTTATTTTTTTTAGTGATTTGAAAATAGTATTTAGTTGATATTATTCTAATTTTGAAAATATTATAAAATTATATTATTCTAATTTTTAAAATATTTAAAAATCATATTTATTTGAAATTGATATGTCACATGCATCATAGGGTATGTGTGACATGTGTCATATACCCCATGACACATGTAACACATGTGTAATTGATATGTCACATACCCCATGCCACATGCGACACATGTGTAATTGATGTATCACATATCCCATGACACATGCGACACATGTGTCATGGGGTATGTGGCCCATGTCAAAATTAATGTGTTATACATGTAATTGATGTGTCACATGTGACACATACCCCATGACACGTGTAACTGATCTGTCATGGGGTATGTGTCACATGTGACACATCAGTTACACGTGTCATAGGATATGTGACACATTAATTATATGTATGACACATCAATTTTGGCATGAGTCACATACCCCAAGACACATATAACACATCAAATACAAATGTGACGGATCAATTAAAAATGTGACGCATATTACACATACCTTATAATTAAATATAAAATATGCTTAAAAAATGCATCAATAATTAAATAGATCTTGACACATAATTAAATAGATCTTTATTTTAATCATTTTGTTAATATTTCTTATTTTAATGTTTAAAAATAATTTAAGGGTTGATCTTGAAATTAAGGGTAGATCTTGGCACTTTAAGGCTAGATCTTGAAATTTAAGGGTAAATCTATCATATTTAAGAGTAGATCTTAAAATTTTAACCCTTAAAATATAAGAAAATAAAGAAAAAATGACCTAAAATGGTAGAACATGTACATTCTCCGCGTTCTTTGACAATCTCGAGCTTCCCAGATAGTCGGTAGTGAAATTTTGGGTCTCCTGGTAGCTAAGAAGTGAAGAGAAAGAAGAATGGCCTGAGAAGGAGAAAGAAATGGGAGAAAAAAAAATATTTTTTTGACTAAAAAACCTCCCAAACCCGTACCCTTTAAGTGGCTGGGCTCCACACCGATAATTTGAAATTATTGGACGATACGGGTGATAATTTACTCGTATCATTCGATAATTTCAAAATTTTAAGGTCTTTAGGTTTTCACCATATTATCGGACGATAAAATTAAATTATCGTTCAATAATTTCAATTTATCGTCCGATACAAGTGATAATTTGCCCGTATCAGACGATAAATTAACTATTTTGGGGGATATCCGAGAATAAGTTTATTTATCATATTAGTGAGGTCCAAAACCGATACGTATCGATATCGGACAATATTTTGACCCTTGGTCACACAATATTCTCTAAATGAGTCAAAATATTGGAATAAGTCTCCGAATAGGTGGCCCCGCCTATCTCTATCACAACTTACTTGGTCCCTCACTAATTTGCAGCTACGTTGCACCCAATCTCATAATCGGGTGTCATGGATAAGAGCGACTCGATGATCATAACAATTTTGTGAAAAAAATAAATTATTTAGAGCTTTGAATTATAATAATAATTATTATTATTCATGTATACAGTGCTCAAAATACTACAAAAAAAGGGACCTACGCTGACGACTGCCAGTCGTCGGCATAGAGTTCCCCAACCGTCGGTGTAACTTACGTCGACGGCTATCAACTATCGGCGTAGAATTCTCCAACTGTCGGTGATAATTCTGTCGACATAGGGCAAGAGGGTCCTATGCCGACAGCTACAGTAATCGGCGTAGGGTCTTTAATTTTAATAATAATAATAATAATAATTTATTTTTTTATTTTTAATTTCCCCACCTACGCTGACATCTGAAGTCGTCGGCGTATGTGTTTTCAATTTTAAAAAATATATATTTTATTATTTTTTAAAATTTTCCCCAACTACATCGGCGACTGAAGCCATCGGCGTAGGTGTTTTTTAATTTAAAAAAAATATATTAATTAAATAAAATAATTAAAAAACTTTAATTATTTATTATTATTATTATTTAAATGTATTTACTAAATTACGAAGTCAGAACGAGTCGATTTTACCCGAGTCTTCGAGTTAACTCAACCCAACTGACTTTTGAGTCAAATCGAGTTTTTGGGTTTTTAAATCATGCAAATAACACATACAAACGATAAACAAGTAGTTACTTCGACATCTTACAAGCATAGTCCCCACTGGGATCGGCTATGAATTCATTAGCATTAATGAAATTTTTGCATTAATTGAATTATTAATAAAATGTATGAGTAAATGTAGAAATTTTGGTGTCAACTATTGGCGCATAGTTGAGATCATGTCTCAATGCTCATGCAATTCATTGTAGCTGTGGATCATTGGGCATGTAGCTCAACTGCAAGATGGACGATGACACAGCCTTGAGGTCATAGATTCAGTTCTAGCTTACCTAACCAAAAAAAGAGGGAAGCAATCAAATGTTCTTCCAATTTACACAGCTTAGGCAGAAATTCTGGACAGAAAAATCTGAAGATATCCATACTTGTGTCTCAACCATTGAGTGTATGATTGACCGTTGATGAATCACTATATTGATATCATCATATTCTGGCCTAAAAAGATAGTGAGATTTAATAACTTATAGTACACATGACATCACCATCATGGTTCAAAATCTCGTCCGAAATCGGAACATCCCGGACGATACGGACCGGTTTCTGAGGTCACCGGTACGGTACTTTGAATGTATTGTACCAGTGCATTACATATATATATTGGTAATATATCGGAAGATGCATACCAATCTATTATCCGGAACCAGTACGTATTGGATGATACGTACCGGTTTTGGAGCTGGATGATAAGAACTGGAAAACTGGTATTTTAAACGATAATCACTATTGTCAATTGCACAAGCAAAAGACCAATTTCTGCACCTGTTGAACAGCTGAACATTGATGAAGGAAAATATCTGAGTGAACGCCTTTCTAACTAAGAAGTGGGGAACCTGAGTAAAGTAGTGCAAGAAATGTGTAATTCATAAGAAAAATAAAATAAAATAATTAGAATGAATATAAAAAATTAAAAACTATGAGTTTGTTTCCTGCTTTTTAATTCAGGAAAAGGAAAAGTGAAAACGGATAACATAAAATAAGTAAAACACGGATTCCACTAACATGATAGGCTTTCAATGTACTCAATAAGTTTCCGAGGCTCTTCACGATCCCTTGCCAGTGAGCAATCAAAGCTTGCTGAGCTACAGCATTTGCCAGTGAACAGGAAAATCCCTTTACTAAACTTGCTCTGGATGTTCTTGGTGCCTATCCCATACAAAATACATCAAATTACATAATAATTTTTAGAATGAGAGGAAATAATTTGAAACCCGGCCCAAAAAAGCTAACATAAATATAAATCTCGATGAAAAAAATGAGGGGAGTACTTGGATACACAATCCAAGCAAGGGAGAAATCTCTTTCTTCAGATTTTCTCGGATCATTCCGTATATCTTTTCTACATATGATGTAAGTTGTTGTTTGAACAGCAAAGCAAGGTATTTGGCTTCAACTTGGCATAAGGTATCAATTCCACTTAAACCACCGTTCACAAAAGATATTGAGATCATGGTGCACCTATCAGACAGTCACATGTTGATTCCATATGGCATACATCCCAAAAGTGACTGTGACCATGGTGTACCATGAGAAAGGATTCTCTAGTCACTTTTGATGATGTGTGCCACGTCTAAAATGCAACTAAAGCACACAAAGACAGTCCAAAGAGGCACAAGTAAAACATACTAGCAACCATAGAATAATAACTTCAATAGAGATGGAACCCATGAAATAAGAATTCAATTACTGAGGAGAAAGAAATAAAGGTGATATTCATTACCCTAAAAGGGCCATAAACTACCTGCTCAAAGACTCCTGAAGCTGATTTGCTTTTCCCTCTGTGTCTTCTAACTTGCCTTCATTTTCTATGATTGTTTGTTGTGCTTCGATATATTTCTTTTCATAATCGTCAGCTCTTTCTTTTTCTGACTGTGATAGGGTCTGCAAGAAAAAGACATGGTTAATATTATAAAAATTAAGATGACAGATTTTGTTATGTCGACTTTTTCTTGGATAATTACTCGAATTCAGTAGAATTACCTTCAAGTTTTCCACCTCTGCTGTTAGGGAATCAATCTTTGCAGTATCTTGGACAATTACTGGGGTTTCTTTGACAACAGGGAGTCCTTCACGGGCCTTTTGTTGACAAGCATAGCTTTTGCTTCATCAACTTTTTCTTGCAAAGCTTGCATTGAATTCTGCAATTTCATTATCTCCTGTCCTTTTGCTTCCTCCAAGTCAGTCTGAATATATGATATGGAAAGCATCATAAACGACCATCACAGGGTCTTTTTCAAGGTATATATTTTGTCAACCGGGAGGTTTATGAGGTTTGAACAGTTCAAGAATAACATTCTTATAAAAAGAGCGTCCACTTGTAGAATCAACAATAGCTTGCCTATACATATTTTTTTGTAGAAAATATATATTACGCTTGAGTGTTTTTCCAACTGCAAACGTCATGTAAGTTCTTCCACATTTTTTCAAGCTTATCCTTTGCTTCTTTAAGCGCACCTGTTTCTCTCGCGGCCTGTAAAATGACATACATGGAAATAACGAAATTATAAAAGTATGAAGATAATTCATTGTCAAATGTATAATATGTTAGAAGTTTCTATTTTGGTGGCCGTCACTATGGTCAATCCGTTGACCGGTGAATGGTGTAAGATCAATCTTGAGATGTGTAGTTGCTAATTAGGTGAGTTTGAAGAGAATAAGCAACTAATAGATAAGTCTTTTAGTTATGGTATGATTGTGATTTCTAATCACAATATAATTAGTAATTTAAGTCCTTAATGGGAAAGGACTCTTTGGTTATAAACATAAGGGGTGCTTGGTCCCAACAATTGCTCGACACAATTCAATCCTCCCTATTAGCAAAAACAACCCTATTGTGCTAGGAGATATTGAGAGCGAGAAGATCGTTGAAGATCGGCAACCGACCATTAATGGCTCACACTCAAGGTGCGCACATATATTTAATTTACGGATTATTGGTTTATTATTTTTGATTGATCATGCGCCTAGATCCTAGGGCTTATTTTGGATGGTCGGATCAACAGATCCATATAGATCCATCATAATATTCTTAAAATTTTGTCCAAATATAATTGAATGCATTATATTTAAATTTGCAAAAAATATGGCAAAATGCACATTTCATACTACACCCATTTAGTAATTCTAATCTTTCAGGCTGCAGTGAAAACATGTTGATCCATGGTTTCATCATGGTAAAATATAATGACAAATACCTCTTCTTTCCACTAACGATGAAGAAGAAATTTTACTAAAAATACTCATATTGCTGCAAATCACGTAAAACGTCAATAACTTGCAACCTTCATAGTTAAGTAGTCATAGAACTGTAACTCTCCCTCTTGCAACTTATTAAATAGGAACTAGTCAACTTTAAACATCGTTGCTTCTATTACTCACAATTCAGAGAGGTTTGAGATAGTATGCAGTTGGAATTGGTGCCGTGGAAAGCCAATTGTAGTAATTAAGATCTTTATTTTCATAGGGAAGAGCTGTAGATCAAAGTGGTTTAACCAGCTTGATTCAAGGATCAACAGGAGACCAAGTACAAACCGAAGGGCAGCAGCAATGGATTATTTGGCTATGGCAACGAAAACATGGATGGAATGAATGAGCTAAACAGAGGACCTAGAGCTGGCCGCTTCAAGAATCAAAAGGGGTTTGGACCCAGTATCACGTTAGCAGTGAAGGGGTAGAATCTTTAGTCGAATGGGAACACAGTGGATTCAGCTTCTGTGCCCGACAAGTAGGGCTGTCAACGGGTCGGGCTTTAGCTCGGCCCGGCCCGAATGGGCCGGTTTCGGGCCCATTTGTTAGGAATTTATTAAACGGGCCCGGCCCATCCCGGATAAGAAATGGGCCTGGGTTCGGGCTTCGAAGTTTAAGGCCCGACCCGGCCCGTTTAGCTGAGTTCCTTTAAAAAAAAAACTTAAAATTTTTGTTAAAAAATATTAGAAACCAGGCCTGACCCGGATAGCTAAAGGGGCCGAGTTCGGGCTACAGAATTTTAAAATCATGCTGAGCCCGGCCCGACCCGTTTAGCTAAACGGGCCGGGCCCAATTTTTTTTAAAAATAAAATAAACGGGATGGGTGAAAACCCGGCCCGTTGACAGCCCCACCGACAAGGATCAATATAACCGATCAGATTTTGTTGTCAAGTACTCTAACGCAAAATTCTTTGTTATCAAGTCCTACAACGAGGATGATATTCACAAAAGTATTAAGTATAGTGTCTGGGCTAGCACGCTGAATGGAAATAAGAAGTTGGAATCTGCATACCAGGAAGCTCAGGGGAAATCATTTGGCAGTCCTATATTTTTGTTTTTCTCTGTCAACACCAGTGGCCAATTTGTTGGTCTCACGGAGATGGTGGGTCCAGTTGAATTCAACAAGAATGTTGAATACTGGCAACAAGGCAAGTGGAATGGTTGCTTCCCTGTGAAGTGGCATATTGTGAAGGATGTACCCAATAGTTTGTTGAAACACATCACCCTCGAGAACAATGACAGTAAACCCGTGACAAATAGCAGAGACACTCAAGAGGTGACATTTGATCAGAGTCTGGCTGTTCTGAAAATATTAAAGGATTATACCAGTAAGACTTGCATATTGGATGATTCCGGGTTTTATGAGGGCCGCCAAAAAACCATGCTAGCGAGACAGGCTAAGCAACAGTAGTTTCAAAAACAGGCCTGGGATGGGAAGCCAATGGATGCCACCAATGTTGAGAAAGACCAAGATGGGGTGAATCTGAAATCAAAACCCCAAAAGCCCTTGGAACTGGTCACGACCATTCAGAAGCCAACAGATATTGTTCATGCTAGTGGAGAGCAAAAGCCATGTGAGGAGAATGGCTTGGTTGCAGGGGTTGGGGATGCCCCCAAGAGTTCTAAACCAGTGATCGAGAATTTCAAATGGGGTTGCAAATGGCTTCTAGCTTTTTCTTCACCTCGTTTAACCTCTGCAGATTGGTTCCTGGAGATGTGGTTTTGGACAGAAGTTTTGCGGGTTTAGACAAGTATAGAAGAGGCAATGGCCAACCAAATTTCCACAACCTTTACATTGGGTCTACTTGCCTTCACAAGCAATAAAAGAAGGGTGCCCTCAACCTGTCCCCGTCCATTCTTCAAAGATTGGTTGCCTAGTTCCTGTCAATTACTCAAGCATCTAATAGAGTTTCTGCTTTTTTACATGTATCTTCTCATTAGGAACTTGTGTTTGGGGTTTTCGTAGGGGGGGTAGTTTCTAACAGCTTTCTTCTTTTTCTTTTTGGTTTGTCTTGGGGGGGTTGGATAAGGAGGGTTTGGATAAGGGTTTATCTTTGCTGCATTTTTATCCTTTTAGTCTTTCGCTTCCTGCATATCTACTGTTGAGATTTTGTATCTTGTAAGAACATAATTAGATGAAGTATTTCTATAGATTGAGTTGAAGGACCTAGAGTTTTCTAGGAAAACGAAACTGATTCAAACGCAAAAACCCAATAAAATCCTACTCAATTCCAATCTACCCATCATCACTAAAACCCCTAAACCCCCCGATAACCCCAAACCGAATGGAAAACTCCAAAATTCAACAAAATTAGCATCAACCCATCAAAGAACAGTAGATACAACTAAAACCCATCAAAGAAACAGAATAGGAGAGTTCATAGAATCACAAGAACAAGAAAAAAAAAGGTACGTGGAGATATAAGATTCGCTAGCCACAAAATTATGGACTATGCTATGAAGCTAATGAAGTCGATCTAATATCTAAAACAGTCTGAACTCTCACTAAAAATAATGATTGAAAAGAGTGAGAAGAAAAGCACGAGTAAACAAGTCAAATCCAGTTGATGTTTCTACTAGTAGGAAAAGGATAAAAGAAATATATGGATATTATACAACAAAAGTTTAAGTGACTTGAATTTTCAATAGTAAGAGTTTCAAGAAGCAATATCAATTAGACAATAAAAAAATCTTGTTGATGAATTAAATTTTAAATATTATGAGATTTTAGAAGCAATTTCTGTCATTTCCATGTTCACAGAGTCTTCAGGTTGTGTGCCTAAATTACTAGCAGGTTATAAATAAAAATGATACTAGATAATCAATAAATATAATTGAGGCATTTCTCTATTTGATAAGATATTTCTACCCTATACAATGAGGTTACTAGGAGGCAAAATAATGCAAATTTCGCCTAATTCAAAACAATTGACATTAGGAATGAGAACAGAAGAAAAGTAAATTCAACGAACATTGATCATGCACATATTCAACAAAATAATCTTAGCGCTGAATTAAAAAATAAAAAATATAAAAATCAAGGATTTAATAGAAAGAAGAATAGTACAAAAATTTACATTATTTCAACGGCCGGCCCATTAGTATTTCATTATTTCAATGCCCTGTTAATCACGATTTAATTGAAAAATACCCATATTTTTGGGAAAAAATGACTTTTTCACAATTAAAATGTGACTTTGGTGACTTTTTCGGGAAAAATGAATAAATTTCAACTTTTTTCAAAAAGTTGGAGACTTTGGTGACTATGCATACATCTAGACTCTTACCCAGATCAATAGATATATACACCTTGTTATCAAATGTACTGATAATCCAAATAATAATAATAATAAATGGTTTGCTGTTGGGGTGATCTAGGGATTTAGTGGTTGCAAATAGGGCCACACTTCATAAAATTCAAAATTATAAAATTATGCATGAAAGATTTCCAAATTAGCCTTCAATTTCCAATTTAGGCATCATCGTATTTGTTTGTTTGTTTGAAAGCACGAGGGCGGGTTCCGGAAGAAGCATGTTCATTAGGGAAAATAATGGCATTTAACAAAAAAATAAATTAATTTTACAATTTATAAGGACATATTAAAGTTGGCTTAGTACTTAATATGGAGATACAAAAATCTGGATTAAACATAGATCATCTCGTTCATTATAAATCAGAAAAATCACTTGCAGATTGGCTTACTTACATATGCAGTCTTCTCATAAGCACCCCAGAATGGATAGTCTCCTATCAAGACAATCCTCTTTTAGAAAAGATCTCGAAAAAAATTTACGAATGTCTTAATCTAACTCAGAGCTCATAGCCGTACATTCATATGGTGATAGCAGATCCACAACAACGAAATGTCAAAGGATCAGAGAATCAAGTAAAGCAGATCTAGAGATCATTTACATAAGTAAAGAAATTTAAATAAACAGCGAATCAATATAAAATTTGTTGAATCTGAGTGTATAATGTATACCTAGGGCTGCTGCAAAACTAGAAGTGCTTGCGTCTCTCTCTCTCTCTCTCTCTCTCTCTCTCTCTCTCTCTCTCTCTCTCTCTCTCTCTCTCTCTTCGCAGATGAAATGGAGCTTTGAAGAAAGCAACAATGGAAGTGATTGAAGAGAGCAGGCGTTTATCGATAGATTTGAAGCAATCTTCACCGTCTTCTCATTCAACGAGCCGAAATTTAGGGTTTGTGGAACTTAGGGTTTGATCGAGAGGATTTTAGGATTGGGCGAGAAGAATTTACGGTTTGAGCGAGAGGGCGAGAGGAGTTCGTGAGAAGGGTTTGAATGGGAAAAAAAAAGGGTTTGAGCGAGAGGAGTTTGTGAGACGAGGGGGAGGGGAAAAAAAATAAGCTGACTTATATAGACTTTTTCTACGCCGACGGCTTCGTTATAATAGCCGACGGCTTATCATAATAGCCGTCGGTGTAAGGTTCTATAATAGCCGTAGAGCCCATCTAACATAAGGGTACCTCTTAGGGATTTAAAGACCGATATATTCCTGGCGCATATGTCGGGTCCGAAGCCGATACACATTGGATACGTATATGAGAAATCAATCATTTGTTTGAAAAGCATTGGATACTTATTGGACAAATCGATCATTTATTATTTTTCAAATAATATAAAGGATCATTTAGTATCAAAAATTTCCCTACAAGACACTACAAAAAAAAAAAAGACCATTAGCGGGAGCCATAAACTATCACTATTAACAAAAAAATTGCCGCTAATAATCTTATTTTTTGTAGTGAGGGCATTTGTAATTTTATGTTGAATTCATATCGGCTGATGTAAGTACTGTCCCAAATTTGATATTTGATCGTATATGTGACCCATCTAAAAATGGGGGTATACATCTATAAGATAAGGCATTATTTGGTACATGTACATATCCCACGATCACTATAAAAAATAAGACTATTAGCGGTAGAGTTTTACAGTAAAAAAGTGCCGCTATTAACAAAAAAACTATTATGACTATTAGCGGGAAGGGTAACAAAAAAAACTATTATGAGTATTAGCGGCAAGTGTATTAGCGGCACTTTTTTTGTTAATAGCAGCAGTTTATGACTGCAGCTAATAGTCTTTTATTTTTTAGTGGATGTATGATATGGTTGATATTTAAAACTGCTATTTGAAACCAAATATTCGGTAAGGGCTACTTGAGTTTTCATACATGAATGAAGTTGACTGCCTTGAATTAGACGATGGAGATCATTTTTATCGTAATCTTCCACAAAACAGATCTTGAGATCATAATCCACCTATTTGACAGTCATATATTGATTCCACGTGATACACCCCCCTAAAAGTGACAGTGGTCGTGATTGTTTCGTGAGAAGTGGTTCTTAGGCCATTGTTGGGGATGTGTGCCTCGTGAAATCAGGATCTAACCGTTGGATGATCTCAAGATCAATGGTGTGAAAGATTAGTATGCAAAACGATTTCCAACGTCTAATTCAAGCAATCAACGGCTCTCATATGCTAAAATCGCGGTTGCCCTATCAAATATTTGGTTGCACACTTGCACATACCGGTACCCCATTCAATATTCTATCTGAGCATAGCTAGTTCATACCATTTCCAATTGTAGCAATGTTTTTTTTGTTACACTAGTTTTGATGGGTTTTATGCAAGATTTGTATAAGATGGGGGAACTTGTGAGAAATTGCTCTGTCCATTGGTTAGATGGAAATCTTGGCTCGCTAGTTGAGGGGAGGAGAGAAACCTTGGTGCGATATGAGAGAAATAATCTTATCTTACTACTATTAAGAAAGCACGAATGACCCCCTAATTTCTTTCAATTTTGTGTTTTCACACTTTAGGTACAAAATATTCCTCTATACAATATTTATCCTTAAATTTTGGATTTCAAATGTACGAGGGGAAATTTTTGGTTCAAATTTTCGATTCGGTCATGACCGAAACTGAAAGGAAATCCAATATTTTGATCCTTGATCCTAAGTAACTATCCTTACTTTCCTTAAATAAGATAATCATAATTCTTGACATTCGTGTTAAATATGGTAATTAAAGATAATTAACATAATTCATCTAACGAAAACATGGGTACCCTTACATATAAGGCAAGATTTTTCATTCTCAGGAGTTGATTCCATGTTGCACACGTCCAAACAAGGTTCTCGCTTATACTGAAAACCTGTTCAGTGGGTTGAATTAGATGATGGAGATCAATTTTCATCTAAATTTTTCATATGATTGATCTTGAGATCATGGGCATACCATCAAAACAATTAGTTTTTTATTCTAAGTGGCATAGAATCTAAAAAGTGACGCAAAAATTGTGTGGGACACTAAAATGTGATTTTAGATTTATATTTTGGGATTTGTGCCACATGAAATGACAATTTGAGGGTTTGATGGCACGCCCATGCTCTCAAGATCATGTCATGGTCATACATCAAACAAGGTTCTCGCCTACACTACAAACCCATTAATTGGGTTGAATTGGACAATGAAGATCTATTTTCATCCCAATTTTCCACCTGATTGATTTTGATATCATGGGCGTGCGATGAAAATGATCAATTTTTTATTCCATGTGGCATGAATCCCAAAAGTGACTCAAAAATTATGTGAGACACATCACACTCAAATGTGATTTTAGATAGACTTTTTGAGATTTGTGTCACGTAAAATGAAAAGCTGATATTTTGATGGCACGATCAAGCGTGTGAAAGATCTGAATGAAAATTGATCTCCATCGTCTGACTCAACCGAGTCAATGGGCTTTTTAGGCTCAAAGAGAGCACCCAACACAAATTTACATTGAGGGGCTACAACTTGCACATGAGATTAGTGTCGTGGCACCTAGTTTAGAAAGAACGACAATATATTTTGGATATGTGCCATGTTGAACGCCATCGAAGCAATTTTATTTGGATTGCCAAAGATTGCCACAAAACATGATCTCTATCATTTGATTCAACACGCTCAAACCCATATGATGGTACACCATTGATCTCAACATCAATTGTGTGAAAGATTGAAACGAAAATTGAATCATTCCATTTACATGGTACGCCATTGACCTCAACATCGATTGTGTGAAAGATTGAAACGAAAATTGAATCATTCCATTTACATGGTACGCCATTGACCTCAACATCGATTGTGTGAAAGATTGAAACGAAAATTGAATCATTCCATTTACATGGTACACCATTGATCTCAACATCGATTGTGTGAAAGATTGAAACGAAAATCCAATCATTCTATTTACACCCACCAAATTTTTAATGGCACCATAGACGAAAACCATTAATTCTTTGAATCATATGGTGGAGACCATTTTTCATCCCAATCGTTTATATAATGGATCTTGAGATCATAGGAGAACTGACAGTAGGGCTGTCAATGGGCCGGGTCAGGCTTTTACATTGCCTTGGCCATAACCCTAGGCGATCCTTAATATGGTTGGCTCTAGCCCTAGCGGTCTTTAACATGGTCGACCGTAGTGGGCTAAGGCCGAGCTTTGAGCTTTCGAACATTATCCTTTTTTGTTTTTGTTCTTATGCTATAAAAAATATGTAATAAATATTAACTTTTATATATATATATATATATATATATATATATATATATATATATATATATATATATATATATAAGTTCAGGTCGGGCCTTGTCGTATCTTAGCTCAACCCTAAATTTCAGGGCTTTTATTTTAAAGGCCCAAGCCCTATCCTAGAGCCCTCAAAATTTGGCCTTAGCCCTAACATTTAGGGTCGGGATGACATTAAAAGCCCATTAACAGTCCTAAGTGACAGTCAATTATTTATCCAATGTGATACATATCCCAAAAAGTGATTAAAAATCACAGTTGGGCATGATGGGTGTCACATGATTTTTGGTTACTTTTTTTGGAATGTGCTATATGGAATAAAAAAATTGAGCCTCTAATGGTACACCATTGTTCTAAGGATCCATTATTTAAAAGATTGAAATGATAATTGAAACTGTCTATTTGCACCCATAAAATTTTGAAGGGCACCATAACCGACAACCATTGACTCCTTTGAAACAGATGATGGAAGTCGTCTAGTCTTCCCATAATGTATCTTGAGATCATTGATGTACCAACAATCAAGTTTTTATTTCACATGTTGCACATCTCAAAAAGTGATTGAAATCATGTTTGAGCATGTTGTGTGCCACATGGTTTGCAGCTATTTTTTGGGATGAAGGATTGAAACATAATCGAACCATTCTATTTTCAGTTATCGATTTTAATGGCACCGTAGCCGAAACCCATTAATTGTTTTGAATCATATGATGGAGACTATTTTTGGTCCCAATCTTTTACATAATCGATATTAAAATCATGAGAGTATTGACATTCAATTATTTACCTCATGTGGTATAAGTCCTAAAAAGTGATTGAAGATCACGATTGAACATGATGTGTGCCACATGATTTTTGGTATCTTCTGTGGAATGGGTGTAAAGACCCGCATTTTGAACCCGAGTTAGACCGGCCCTGTGTACGTATTCGGCTCGATGACCACCCTTTGATTATTATTTAGATGTGATCGTGCGGACAGATTTTTATTTAGGGCTTGATCGGACCCTTGTGTAAAAGTTGTGCACCGACTTTCAGTGTGACCACTCAACACCGGACCTAAGTTGTTGGAATTAAAAGTTAAATACACTAAGGTGTCTGTGTGTGCTTAAAATATTGAGCAACCCTATTTTAAGAAGAATGGTATTTACGTATGCTTTAGGTTAAGGCTTTCTAAAATTTATTTGCTTAGAGAGAAAGAGGAGACAAGAGCCAAACGCCGAAAAATCTAGCTGTGTTTTGATTCATTTGATCATTACAAAACTTTACCTTTATCGTGCCACCGATCGTGAGATCTATTTTGTGAAACCTTTTCGGTGCGAATCGTCGAAGAAATCCGCCGATTTCGTTCCAAAACTCCATTTGTGTGACTCGTTTCAAAGCGTAGAATCCTTGATTAAAGGTATGATGTTTATTGAGTTTAAGGTTTATAATCAATAGATTAAACTTGAGTTTTATTTTGGGAATGTGTGAGATTTGATTCTGGTGAAAATGAGGCGAAAAATCGCATCACTCGAGCGAGGACAAAACTTGCTTTTTATCTTCGTTCTCGTTTTCTTTTCGATACCGTCTTGGTATTTTATATGTAACTTTTTACTCCAAACTCCGATTAATATGATTCTTTTTGCATTGGAAAGATAACATTAAAACCTACAATTTTCGTGTTTTAACTAACTCGTGAATCAATTGTTTTGAAGGTCAACAAATTAGGGAAATGTTACATCAAATTGTCTTTATTTTCGTTTTCTTTCTAATACTGTCTTGGTGTTTTATCCGTAACTTTTTACTCCGAACTCAGTTTGATATGATTCTTTTTGTGTTAGAAAGATAACAGAAAATTTTACAACTTTTATATTTTAACCAACTCATAAATCAATCGTTTTAAAGGTAAAAAAAAAATAGGGGAAGGTTACATCAAATTTTAAGATTGACACAAACTTGTCTTCGTTTTCGTTTTCTTTTCGATACTTTCTTAGTATTTTAGTCATAACTTTATACTCCAAACTCCGTTTGATATGATTCTTTTTTCATTGGAAATAGAACAATAAACTCTACAACGTTTGTGTTTTGACCAACTCATGAATCAATCGTTTTGAAGGTCAAAAAATTAGGAGAAGGTTACATCAAAATTCTAAGATTGGCACAAACTTGCCCATTTCAACTAGTTTGTGAGGAAACACTTTAATAGGTTTAAATTATTAGTGATTAGAGTTAAACTTAATGTATAATCGTATATTTGTAATATAGATTAAGGGCGAGAGGTCATCAATAGAATTTTGCTTGACTTCGCGTAACTCCAAGTTTTTGTAGGAGAATCTCATCTTTACAGTATTTTATTTTAATTCGCATGGATATTTTGAATTAGAATCCTTGAACTTGCATATGTCATTAAAATCACATATGTAAAACTGAAAATCTGATATAAATTCTGAAATCTAAATCTACTTGAATTCTGAAACCTGAATCTGCTTAAGCTCTGAAAAATTGAAAATCTGAAATCAAGAATCTGAACTATATATAAGAAACTTGCATCTAATTTATATTAATATTTACATTTATCTTATGATTGACCTGAACGACCCCTCAAAAATTTTTGAACAACTTTCTGGTTCAAGTTACCCTCCGAGTGTAGGGGCTTATTGCATCATGAAAAAGGATTCATGAACGACAATAGTAGGTAGGAGTTCCCATCGGCTATATTCTTGCTCTCGAGATACAGTTTACTCGGGAGGTATTTTAAATTGAGGATTAAGTCATGAATTACTAAATTTTACATATATAAGTTAAAAATAATAAGGCACTGAGACTCTACATCTGTTCTTGAAACTGTTTACACCTATTTAAAAATTAATCTTACATATGATTTTCGCACTTAAATTCAGTTTATTATCTGTATATATATTTGACAAGCTATATTCCAGTATTTGTTTTGAAACTATGTTAATTAAAATAAGATGCCGTGGATGTCTTTCTTCTACTGAGCTTTGTTGGTTAGCTCACTCCGACTATACGTCACAGGTCCAGGTACTGACGTGGCTATTCAGGGCTGAGAGACTGATCCTGATTATGTACCCGAGGAAGAGCCTGAGATTCCTCCCGAGGAGTTTTTCCTAGTATAGAACTTATTTATTTTCTTACTTTTTGTGAGAGTTAGACTTGGATTTGTGGGCCCATTTTAGTTGGATATCATAGTTTTATATTTGATTTTGATTTCTGTTATGAGTCATGTTTCGATGATGGTCGGCCATCATCGGTGGTTCTTTACTTTTAATTGCTTCCGCATTTATTTTCTTAGCTTTGGATTATTTGTTACACTTTACTCTGATATGTTCTCTGTTTGTCCGGCTTTTCATTTAACTGATAGGTTGGCGAACTGTCCTTCCCTATACCTGAGGGATTGAAAAAGTTGGGTCGTCACAATGGGTGCTTGGTGGAATTAAAAAATTGAGCCTTTAATGGTACACCATTGATATAAGGATCTATTATCATTATGTAAAAGATTAAAACGATAAATAAAACAGTCTATTTGCACCCATTGAATTTTGAAAGCATTACAACGGAAAACCATCGAATGTAGTGACCTTAGAGATTTGGTTTGTATAATTAGAAGTATCCTTAAAAGGAAAGACTTGATATTTGGAGGACTTAGACCAAGTGCAAACATCATCTTAGCTATCGGATATGAAGGTCCCGGTCTAAAATTATTTAATGCTAGAGATAGGCACAAAATAAAATCTCTCTTATGTGATTCAAAGCAGTCAAATATGGATCAGATGTTGAGTCATATGATAGAGATCGAAGATATTTAGATTGTGACATTAAAATTAGGCAACCACACTTAAATTAACGCATGCAATACACATGCAATTTTACTAGTAATAATAAAAGAAAGTTGGTTTGTAAATCTTTGGCGTGTAAATCTTCATATCCACAATATAATTCATTAGTTGGTGTACTGCCGCTAAACAAATTGATGGTACGCCGGACAGTATTATAGAAACAGTGGACCATTTTTATAGACAATTTTGCCTGCAACTTATGTGTAAAATTATCTATAAAAAATTATCTACCTATTACAATTTTTTTGGTACGCCCGTAGTCTCAATATCTGTTCTTTCAAAGAATGGAATAAAAAAACGATCTTCAATCTGATTCAAAGCAGTTTGAGCATGGGTGCCCTCAGTAATTGGGTCGCTGGCGATAGAGCTTCCTCATACAGATTTTACTTGGAACTCAAAAATATTGGCACGTCATAAAATTTATTATATATTGATTTGAATTAACATCATTTCTCTCTGAAGCTTGTTCATATAAAGCATGCACCAACAGCTATCGATTATCGACTATCGACTCTCACCCATTAATTATAACCCTATGGACCGTCATGTAGCTTATTCAAAACATGGATACCTTTTAATTAAATTACCCGATATTCGACCCTAGAGGGACTCAAACTTCATTTCCTAGGCAGAGCAAGAGCAATGAGAGGAGTCTTCATCTCACACGACAGCTTCAGAAGCACAGAGAGGTCAACGGTCAACCCTTCAGCTGTGATCCAGTTGAAGTGGTGCACCAGTTTAGCAACCCATAGGCTCACCGTCACCAGCCCAAGGTTCTGGCCAGGGCAAACCCTACGCCCAGCCCCGAACGGCGCCAACCTCAGATCGTTACCCCTCACGTCCACGGTAGCACCGCCGGCGCACTCTAGGAACCTCTCCGGCTTAAAAGCCAAAGGCTCGTCCCAAACTTTGGAGTCGTGGGTGATGGCCCACATGTTGACCATGGCTGTGGTGTTAGATGGTATGAGCATGCCGTTGCTGAGCTGCACGTCCTGGGTGGAGAGGCGGGCCCACGAGAGAAGGGGCCCAGGTGGGTGGACACGTAGAGTCTCTTTGACCACTGCTTGGAGGTACGGGAGGTTCGCCACGTCAGCATCGGATACGCTCCTCTGTGTCCCGACGACGAGGTCAAGCTCTCGGTGGAGCTTGGCTTGGATGTCCTGGTTGATGACCAGCTCCGCCATGGCCCATTCAGTTAGCAGAGCTGTAGTGTCAGTACCACGGAAGATCATCTCCTGCAACATTATATAAGATACGTTAATTCCATATCTGACATGATGAAAGCAAATCAAATAGAAATTTTTTTTTTTTAAATGAATATATATATATATATATATATATATATATATATATAGTACACGACTATCAGAACTTCCAAAACCAACACGTGGCTGTGGCTGTTCACTGGATTTGGTGGCAAAAAAAAATAGAGAGAGAATTTTTAAACCAGTAATAAAGTCGATAATAAAGAAAAACCCATTAAATGAGGAAGCCAAATATATGAAGGGATAAACGAACCCATAAAAGTGCAACCATGTCGTCTTCCACTAACTTTTCATCTCCTTGCAGAGAAAGCAATACGTCGACGAAATCAGCGTTATCGCCGAGTCCATCAGAGCCGTTGGTTCTTAGCTTATGCTCATCTATAATACTTCTAACGAGATTCCTAACGCGAGGAACGAGTGCAGAGCAACGCTGGTTGATGCGAAGTGGGTCATAGAAATAGCTCAGCCATGGTAAGTAGTCTGACCAGTTAAACGCACCCAACAGCTCGAACCCTTCCTTCACCATCTCTTTCAGCTCATTCACCTCCATGCACTCATGTGCCGCAGCTATATCAAATCTCTTACCGAACACACTCCCCATTATATTGTTAAGCGCAGCACCTTGGAGGTGCTTCCTCAACACCACAACACCACGTGTCAACTGTTCATTGGCTATTGCACTCAACATCGCGGAGCAGTCTAGCTGACGACCAGCTTCATGAGCCGCGATGCGCTTGGGTGCAAAGAGGTGTGAGGAAGCGATCCTCCTTAGGAGCCGCCAGTAAGTGCCGTTAGGCGCAAAACCCATGGCTCGGCTAAACATTAGTAGCTTAGCTGATTGTTTAAGGGGACGGTCAGAGAAGTAAGGAGAGATGAGGATCTCTTTTGCAGTTTGTGGGTCAGAAGCCACCACAACCGGCGTGGAGCCGAGACTGAAAGCCATGAGCTGTGTGGCTGCGTGGGTTTTAGCCATGGCTGCAAGGGTACGGTGAGCCAAGCTATGGCTTAGGCTATAGAGACTGCCGATAATGGGGAGTCCTCGGGGCCCAGGGATCAAAACCCGGCCCCTCTTGTTTCTCCCGTTACTCCAAGCGAGCCCACCAACAGCAAAAGCCCAGGAGAAAAACCCAATAGATAGAAAAGCGAAGAACATGGAGAGCAACACATAGGCGTCACAGAAGGTATTAGTTCCTAAGAAAGCTGGGAGTGTGAAGAGCCACCAGCCATTATCCTTAGACCCCAAACCTAGACCCATCTCCATGGATGCGAAAAAATTAGAGCTGCTGAGAGAGAGAGAGTGAAGAAATTGGGTGTGGAGCTGCGGTTTATATAGAAGCGATATTTGGCGCTGGCTGTAAGAGACACGGAAGACAGATTTAATTTACAGATCAGGTGTATGACGCATATAACCGTTCTAATGTATCAATATATTTTCAGTTTAGATGCTGAGATCTCACGTCATTCCCATCCATAGTAATAATTGAAATTGTAATCTCACCAAGCTGAAAACATAATCTCACAATTGCTTAGAATCACACGATGTAAATCGTTTTTCATTCAACACAATCTTTCACAAAATGGATCTTGAGGTGATGGTATTAGATATTAAATATCGGTATCAGGGTGGGATTGGTATTAGATATCGGTATTAGCCGATACTGCACAGTATCTATTGATATAGATATCGGAATTAGCCAATACTGCACAATATCTATTGATACTTATAGGGTATCGGCATACATACCAAATTTTTATTTTTTAAAATATTTGTTTTTATTAAAAAAAACATCTATTTGTATAAAGAGAGGCCTTTTATGATAAATTTAAGACTAAGTCTATAAAAATTTTCAAATGTTTTCTAAATTAAAAGTAAAAAAATTTCAGGGTATCAACATATCAGCCGAAACCAATACGTGTCGGTCCTCCAAGAACGGACACCCGATTTGCTACCTTGGTTATGACACTTATCTATTTAAATGCGGTTGGGAGGTCGCTCCCTCACTCCAATTGGGCATGTCCCAGATCCAGTTATGCTGGCCCCTAACTCCCTAAATCCATTTTATTGTTGCACACCCGAATGCTAGATTACATGGCCTGTGATGGCGAGTTGTCCCACATCCTCCTAGTATTCATTAGTCTTTCTAAGATTATAGAAAAAAAAAATGGTCAATGGTCAATGAGATATGATTTTTCACAAAAATATTTTACCTCAAATTCAATCGTGTAAAATCAAAGTTTTCTTTCAGATGATCATTGATCGACTTTATGCACGTGCATGTGAAACCCATTCCTTGAATTAGGTGCCATATGAACTAAGATGCTGAGGGAAACATCTTCAAGAGGGTCAATCTTATATATGCACATATATAATAGGGCGTGACCCACCTCACCCTAGACTTGAGATGAAGCCCTCACCTTAGGGATATCAAGTTTGGATAGACCCTTGTTGTGATGATCTACCTTTATTGCAAAAATTTGGTGGAACTTTAATTCATTATGGAAGTGATGAAGAAGAATCTTATTTTTGTCAATTGGAGTTTTGAACTTACCCATTCTAGCTATTAGGAGACTTTCACTAGCTTGGGAGGTTGGAACTTACCCATTCTAGCTATTAGGAGACTTTCACTAGCTTGGGAGGTAGTTGGGCAAATTTATTTAGCTAATTCTCAATTTTCAAAACAAGTTATGAGAATGTAAATGGCATAAATTCATATGGAATGATGTCATTATTCCTAAGCATAGGTTTTGTCCTTAATTGGCCATTAAGAAGTTGCTCACTATTGAGAATTCGAGGAAAAGTGACCTGAAGTGGGTTTCTGGATGTGTCTTATCTTGGAAAAGTATGGGGACTAATAATCATCTATTTTATCCTTATCATCATCAGTCATCACAATTTCATCACATCTATTTTATTTGGGACTCTTTTTGAGCCTTTTTCTCCACTCGTTTCCTATTTGTGTTAAACTCTCTCTAACTTTGTTGTCCTTTCATATCTGATCTTCTCTACTTTCCCTCTACCTTCATAGGTCATTCTCTTCTCGTACTTTCTTGTGTTTGTAGCATCTTAACCTCTCGTACAAGATCCCTACGAGCTCATTTAGGCAAAAAAAAAAAGAAGAGGCCCTTGCCTTCCTACTTTTATAGGATGTGATGTTATATGGCACACATTTTTTATTGATCCAAATTATTCAAGTGACAAAACATCTTATGACCTTTGTGCAACTCAAAATATGCCCTTTAAACTGTTTATACCATCGGTCCAAACACTTCTTTCTGAAGCCTACGTTTAAATGTGAACAGCAGTCCATATTAAACTTCTTAGATGGTGAGCATAATCTCCAAATCTATGGTGCAAAAGATTAGGTTCTACCATCTGATTGAAAAAGTCAAAGGCCATCTAAAATTAATGGTAAGTTAGATTTACATGATAATCATTAATTTCACATGGTGTTTGATTGTTTTATCTAACGCGATGGAGATTGTTTTTAATTTCGATCTTTTGCACCACAATCTTCATATCATAGAGCAGCTATCAAAGAATACACATGATGGTTTTATTTGGCACACATCACAAAAAGTGACTCAAATGCTAAGGCCCTGTTTGGCAAAGTTGCATATGGAAGCACGTTCCATAAAAAGACATATACTTGACTAAGAGAAACTTGGTTCAATATGTGTTTCCTATTTTTGAAAATGGTGTTTTGGAGCAGCCCAATGCCCCTCTCAAATATATGTTTATTAAAAGAAGAAAAACAAAATATTACTACTCAAACAATACATCATGTTGCTTCTTTAACCACATTTTTTCATAAAAAATGTTTTTTTGGGAAAAGTGTTGCGAAGCCGCCTAAGTCACTTTGGCACTAAGGTTGCTTACCTCCACTACAAAAAATAAGATTATTAGAGGTAATTTTTTTAATAAAAAATTGTTGCTATTAGTCTTGTCGCTACCAAAAACTGCCACTATTAGTCCTGCTGTTATCAAAAACCACCTTAACAGTAAATTTCGCTAAAATTCTTTATTTTTGTAGTGCCCATAATGACTTGCAATTCGTGGAAAACATATTGACTAAGTTGTGGTTCGGTAATAAATTAGCTTGGGAAAAATTAATAAAGTTTTGATCAAATTTGCAAAAAAGTTGTAAAATTTCAGCAAAACTAAATAGAGAAATTATAAAATATATTAATAAAAAATTATAAAAATTAGATAAATGAAAAATGAGAAATATTCAAGAAAATTTTCTAAACAAGTAAAAAAGAAAATCTTCTTTTTTGGGGGGCAATTTGCAATTTTTTAAAATATAGCAACTTTTTCAAAAAGTTGCAACCGTCAACTTTTCAAAGGGCAACAATATTTGCAGTCAAAGATTTTGGCTACGTATGGCATAGCTCTTTGCTAGCCCATGCCACAACAAAGTTCGCATGCTTTATTTGGTTCCCATTCTCTTTTCTAACTCTCTGGAAATGAGGATTTACCTGCTCTAGCAACAACTTCTCTACTCTCTACTAACTCCGTATCAAAGCAAATAAATCCGCTCTGGTAAAGAGTGAGTAGAGAGGAGGGTAGAACTACTGATAAGATAAATTTTGCATAAAATCTTGCTATGCAAGGAGTTATCAAAGAGAAGAGATATCTGTTAAAGCAAGTTGCAAGACGTTTGCAAAGAGGATGGGAACCTGCTAAAGCAAGTGAACTCTACTATAGCAAGGGCTAGCAGAGAGCTATGTCATACGCAACCTTTATCTTTGCAGTCTCAGGTTTCCACCATTAAAATCGTTGGTTGCCATGAATCAAACGATGGGGATTTTTTTCCATCTCAATCTTCCATACATGCAATAGATTTTGAGATCATCTCCCATCTATCAAATGGTCAAGTTTTGATTCCACATGAGACACATCCCCAACAGTGGTCGTGATCATGCCATAATACCATGAGAAGGGTTCTCAGGTCCCTTTTGGGGTTGTGTTTCACATGAAATCAACATCTAATGGTCTTATAGTTGGGTCATAATCTAAAAATCTGTTGTGTCAAATATTGGGATGAAATTGATCTCCATGATCGAATTCAAGAGGCAATCAACGATTTTGACCGTGGAAACTCCAAGCTGCGAAGACAATCTTTGGCTGCATTTGGTCTCACTAAATTGGAAAGGGTTGCTGATTAGATGCATGCCAAGTAAGCAAGTTTCCCAAAAGCCAATCAAATCTTGAAACTTCTTATATTTTAATATATGTAGATTATCTCCAATAATACAGCATCCGTGTCTCCCGATCGCGTGTCAGGCATGCTTCCCTATGACACGGAGTACCTAACCGTATCGACCGACGAATCGCTATCTAGAGGACGGCGCCGATCAGATCATCCAATTTGACTGATCAGGAGTGACTCTACTCACCTACATCAACAGATAGCTATGCTTAGAATCACCTTTTGTTGAGGGAATTCAGTCAAAGGTTGACTTTCATTTTTTTAGGGCCCTAGAATCCGTAAATGTCAAATTTTGGTAGGCTGCTCAGGCAACCACATCTATTGACTTGGGTGAGGAGGTCCCATCAAATCTTATTTTTATCAGTCGACCATCGCACGTGGGATATTTGCACACGTGGGGTATTTGCCGCTAAACAACCAAATAGATGTAGAAGCGATTAACTGAAAGCGATATCGAAAAATCGGTGCCTGAATTATCTTAACCAACTTTTAAAATCTGACTAAGCAAGGAATGATAATATATATATATATATATATATATATATATATATATATATATATATATATATATATATAGAGAGAGAGAGAGAGAGAGAGAGAGAGAGGAAAAGGTGTCCCCCCTTCATAGGAGGACGGTGACCGTCTTCCTCCAAGGTTTTAGGTGGAGGTCCATATCGCATTCAAAATATTGTTTCAATGCCACAAGGACTTTGGGTGCATTGCTTAGATCATTTTTAGAAAAAAATAATTTTAAAAATTTATCTCCACCATGTGTTTTTTAAGTCGTGAAATATAGACTATTGAAATTATTCAAACATTGACTTATACTTTAAATTTTTTTTTTTCGAAATTTCAATTTAAAATATATATATATATATATATATATATATATATATATATATATGCAAAGGAGAGAATGTTGGATACAGAGAAGTCAACCTACGCACATAATTTGTACCATGACACATGATTAAAAAGAAAGAATGTCATTTTTAGGATCTATGGCTCATTGAACATCATCTAAGCCTTTTGATTTGAAGACCAGGATGTAAAGATCTTTGAGGCCAAAAATTGACACGAAACATGGTCTCTATTATCTGATTTGTTAGAATCAATTATTAAATCAGATGATAGCCTTTGACTGAATTAAATCATACAATAGATATCACGTTTCATGCCAACTTTTGTCCCTCCAAATATCTTTACATTATGATCTTCATATCAGACGACTTAGATGGAGTTTCATATGGCGCGGATCCCAAAAATAATGAAATCTTTCTTTTTAATAATATACCACAGTACAAATCTTGTTTGCAAGTTTCAGCTCCCTTGGAAAAATTGAGTCATTGATAATTTTCACACCACTATATTAAGGTTATAGGTATAATTATTTTCTTTTATTTAAACAAGGGAAATGGGTGATCCTTAGGGAGATCAGGTTTCATTAGGGATTTGTGTGCCATGTAGTAGCCAAAAGTGAGATGTTGTAAAATTCATTCTCTACGTGGCCATGGTAGGATCCCTTTTTCCAAGGGTTCATCTCATTGCAAAAATAAGGCAATTTTTAGTAGCGGCTAGAATATTAGCAACAATTTTTGATAGCAACAAGACTAATAGCTAGTAACAATTTTTTGTTAAAAAAATTATCGCTATTAGTCTTATTTTTTATAGTGACTCTAGCACCACCTCTTAGGTACTGACATCACATATAAATAATAGAGTTAGTCTATAATAGGTGATCACCCATTATGTTCATTAAAGAAGTCCACGCATCTGGGTGACTGCGTGTCGTGAACAGAATTCTATGCATTTGAAGTCCGTGCATATCATGGAGTCACGTATATGTCTGGAATGCCGTGGTGTCCACTCCTATAGGTGGACACTCATTGTAGACTAACTCTAAATAATATTATATGTCACATTAAATAATTTATATATAGCTTCATCGGCACCGACGAATCTAAGATTCATGTGGTTCCTTTACTTTTTGAATTTTTAAATATGATGGTAGGCTAACAGTCGAAAACAAAGATATCTAATTCTGATTCTTAGAAAGATGTAAAGCTCATGGAGAGTTCCTACCTCCCACCTCCCAACTCCCACCTCCTACCCCTTGTAAGGAACGTTTCCTTTTTAATGTCGAATCCATCTCTATCAACTATCAATTAGTACATGGCACTAGGAAAACGCCAAAAAAAATATAATCCGGCTGTCAAATCACTTTGACTACCGTATATAAAAGAATTAAAATGGGTCGGGCAGGGCCTAGTCCAAGTTTTTGGGCCAAAGTCAACGAGATTGACTCTTAATTACTTAAAGAAATAGATGCACCCCTAACGGGCCACTTGAGATTTTTGGGCACGACACTTAAAATGATCTATTACCATTGATAAGCTCAAGGTGTGGATAATTTAAATCATCAAAGTGAGATATCATAATTTGAAGGGCCATGGACCCAAAGATTAATTTTTTTGAGAGGTTTTAATCATCCAATTTAGGCACTCTAATACCCGTTGCTTTTAATTTTAATGGCTAATATCCAAACTCACTAATCAAATGGTTCACATCGAGTTATGGACATCATTCTTTGGCTAAAACATTCTTCGGCTTTAACCTGATAGACATGACAATGACATATAGTAAAATTTTAAGCCACATCAAGGAGAGACCTTATCTATTTGCAATGATCATAGATGCATTAACAATAAATATATAAGATTTGATGGTGCATATTATTTGCAAATGACATAGTGTTAATTATCCAAACGAGGAAAGAAATAAAAAGGGTTTTTGGCATATACCCCCCATGTTATGCTAATATTATAAGAAATCTCGCTATTAACCCTGCAAGCTATTAACTAGCCGTGAGTTTATGGACGGAAAGCCTATTTTGCCCTTAATGAAACCAATATTTTAAAAATACCACCATTCTAAAAGGCCCTTCATTCATCTATATTTATAAGTCATGCCATTAAAGTTTATCACTATTCTAAAAGGCTCTTCATTCACCTTTATTTACAAGTCATGCCATTAAAGTTTATCACTATTCTAAAAGGCCCTTCATTCACCTTTATTTACAAGTCAAGCCATTATAATTGACCACTATTCTAAAAGGAGTACCTTTAAATCCACTCATAAAATCTTTGAGTTCACCCACACCGAAACACATCGATTGCATTGAATCAAACGATGGAGATTTTTTATCATCTCAATCTTTCATGAGATCAATCTTTAGATCATGGGTGTACCATCAGACGGTCGAATTTTTATTTCATGTGGTACACACCCCTAAAAGTGACCTTAATATCAATTTTAAGCATGCATGTAATGGTAAGGTCACTTTTCTGAGATGTGTGCCACGTGAAATAAAACATTAATCGTTTGATGGTACGATCATGATCTCAAAATCCATCATGTGAAAGATTGGGAGGATAAATGATCTCTATCGTTCAATTCAATTCAATCAACGTGTTTCAGTGTGGGTGAACTTAAAAATTCAGTGGGTGGATTTAAAGGTACTCTTCTAAAAGGCCCTCCATTCACCCATCAGATTCAAGACTCATCTGATGGGTTATTCCCCCATTAAAGCATGCCAACGTTTAGACGAATACTCAACTAATGGAAGATTTGTGGCAAACGATGCAATTATTCTTGAAAAGAAAACCTTCAATCTACATGTTCCACTCAAATACTCGTCCCTCTAATTTCCATTATGATTCAAGACCCATTTTAGGAATTAGATTGTCTAACTGCGTCTGCTTCCATCCACCGAATCTTTGAGTTCACCCACGCTAAAACACATTGATTGCATTGAATAAGATGATGGAGATCGTTTAGGCATACCATTAGACGATCAGTGTTTTGTTTCGTGGCACACATCTCAGAAAAGTGACCTTAACATCACGTATACGGTTAAAATTAATTTTAAGCTCATTTTTTTGGGTGTGTACCACATAAAATAAAAAATCAACCATCTGATGGTGCCGCCATGATCTCAAGATCCATCGTGTGAAAAGTTGGGACGATAAACAATATCCATTGTCCGATTCAATGCAATCAACTGTCTGATGGTGCCACCATGATCTCAAGATCCATCGTGTGAATGGTTGGGGCGATAAACGACTTCCATCGTCCAAGTCAATATAGTCAACAGTCTGATGGTGCCAACATGATCTCAAGATACATCGTGTGAAAGGTTGGGACGATAAATGATCTCCATCGTCCGATTCAATGCAGTCAACCGTCTAATGGTGCCACCGTAATCTCAAAATCCATCGTGTGAAAGGTTGGGACGATAAACTATCTACATCGTCCGATTCAATGCAATCAATGTTTTTCAGCGTGGGTGACTCAAATATTTTGTGGGTGGATTTAAAACTACTCTTTTTTGTATGTGGAGAGGTGAATTTAAAATTACTTTTACCATGTGTAGAGGGTGGCAATTTAGTAATTTAATTTTTAAAAGAATAAATATGGTATTTAGGCTATTCTTTAACGGTTGGTTAACCATTTAAATTAGCATCCGTTAAAGATGGTGTTTTATGAACACCAAAATGCTAACTCAGGGAGTTTAAAGCAAATAGCAATAATTGGGGGGGTTATTTGTAATATCAACATAACTCAGGGGGTATTTGCAAAAAACCCAAATAAAAAAGAAGTTAAAATTATAAAGAGAAATTTCATAGTCAAAAGTTCTGAAATCAACAAAATAAAAACAAAATACATGGAGTGCAAATTCAATGAATATGATAACTTGGAAGAGAACTTAATTAAAATTGAAAATAATTTAGTGCCGCATTGTCATAGTTTTGTTATTTACACTCTACTTTAAATCAAATGGTGTGATGCATGGGTCAAAATCTCGCTAAACCGATATGTATCGTCCGGGTCAAAAACCAATACGTATTGGTATCGGATCGTATCGGACGATACATTAAATGTATCATCCGACATTTGAATGGCTGAGAACGATACGATACATTCAATGTACCGTATCGTTGAGGTCCGATATTAATACGTATCTGTATCGAAATTTTGATCCATGGTGTGATGGCTTAAATAAGACAAATGTATGTAGGATGGAAGAAATGGAGACAAAAGGTGAATTAGTGGGTGACCCAAGAAATTTCACTTAGATTGAAGGGAATTTTTTAATATGACTGCGATTAGAACTGCATACTAGATTGGACCGACTAATCTAAACAACTTCAAAATTTTAAAATATGTTCGGTTTTCCTACTTTAAATAAAACTTTTCGGTTAGACACTTACTCCGCTGACTACATGCACGTACACCGATAGAGCCTGACTGGTCAGTTTTATATCATATGGTAGGCATCTTTGATCAATCCAAGTGACTCAATAAAAGCTTATAATTGGCTTGTGTTTTAGCCAAAGAATTATGCCTATTATACGATTGAAACCATCCATCCGATCGATGTAATTTAATATTAATTATTAAAAAAATACACAACCAACCATATTAGACTGAATAGTTACCATAGTTCACTCTCGAAAGAGTGTATCTTGTGTTCATGATTACTTGGCCTTAAATCAGTGTTAATCGGCCTTAACAATCATGTCAACTTATAATTTTTTTATGGGTAAGCTAGTCTCAAACCTAGGAGCTTGAGCTTGTAATATTGTAATATTGTCAACTTTATTAGCTTCACTATGCTTATGAGACAGTCAACCCCTTCTAATCTTTTTTTCCTTTAAAATGCTCTTAAATTCACTTATTATATATTGAAGCTAAAGTAGGTCTACACCCAATCTAAAGAATCCTAATGACAACGACCAATGGGTTTGAATTTTTTTATTTTCTTATTTTATTTTAATTTATGAACTTTTTACCTATTAAATTATAAATAATTAAATCCTATTTAATTTAAAACAGGCATTTAAATATTTAAAAGCAACCTATACACGGGCAAGGATCATAGCACTTTTCTTAATTTAAAATGTTTAGAAGTGCCTAAAAACACCTGTTAACCTTTTACTACTTTGAAAATTGAGATCCTTTTCTTTTGAAATTAGACACGGGTCCCAATTAACTTGGCTTGGGAATGCAAAGAAGCAAGCCAATGTGGCAGACTATTAGATAATCCATCAGAAGTTTAATGACAAAACAGCAATAAGAAAAGGACACCAATATACGGCCAACAACTAACAACATATCATTCAACAGACGGCTTACATGGCTCGATGTAAGCACAGTGGGTCTTAGCAATGCAGGTCGGCCAACTACTTGCATCGCACCACATAAGCAGTTTGTTGTTGGTATGTTATAACAGTTCGTTGTTAGTATGATGTTTGAGGTCCGCTCATTATAATTTTTCATTAAAAATTGAGGGTTTAAAAATAGAGGGACTCCTATCATGCAAGGAATGATCTAGCCTACTTGGTCGAACCTGATTTATGGTCATTGGATAGAAGATAATCTTAATTCTTAACTACATGTCATCCTATAAAGATAAAAATTATGAAAGTCAAGATTCTCTTATATCTAATGACTGCAAATCTCAAATATGATTGAATACAAAACGAGGTTCGACAAGTTGGACATAACCGTTGCCCAATCCCAACTCCTACAACCGCCTTTAAAGAGATTGAGACATAGTCGGCTACTTACACACCAAATGGCACACATGTTTGACTAACTCGAGTAGTTCAACTAGCAGTCTATTGTTGACACACGTCTAAACTGAAAAAAAATAAAAAAATAAAAAAATAAATTATCTATATATATCAAGTTTTCAAAAAAATGCTTTTAAAACAAGTTTTTGTCAAAAAAAAAAAAAAAGAGAGCAGATTTTGGTGTGCCACCAGCACCAAACACCACACCAACAACCAACCTGTTCACTGTCAAGTGTTAACTGTTCATTGATTTTTTCCACGTGGTGCTACTTTTCATCAAGTGGTGCACAAAGCCGATATAGAGATCTGATTAAGTGTTGGAAACTAAGCCTTATATATATATATATATATATATATATATATATATATATATATATATATATATATATATATATTGCACTAGTATATGTTGTCAATCACATGATATAGATGGTCTTTGATGCAATCATCAAGGGATAATATCTTATGTATACTTGGGCTTTGTGCATCATATGAGAGCACCCACTGAAAAAGTAGTGTCACATGTACATAATGAACGACCCATTCACAGTGAAGAGTGACCTGGTCGGCTACACTGTACAAACTAAATTGCGAATGCCAGGTTGCAAAAGCGGACGTGCGTTTTTGGTATTGGTTTTTTGAGGCAGAGAGCACTTTAGTATGGGACTGTGTTTGATTATAAGTACTCTTAGCTCTTCCCCAAAGTGTTAAGAGCTGAATTAAATTCTCTTTAAAAAGGTAATTTAAACCTACTCTTTTATGTGAGCTGATCTTTGACTCTAAAAAGTAACCCCAAACACAACCTAAATTGGCAAACTAACATTGATGGAAGTTTTGTGCGCCAAATTCCTGTTTATGATGAACGATAACCTTGTTCTGAAAAATTAATCACATTAAAGATCATTTAAAAACTGAAATTAAATGCTCGACATCTCGGTATGGCTCGTCATAGTCCTAAGCAAGTTATTTTGTTTACTCGGTTCGAATATTAGTTCATAATTCGCAATTTCCTACTATCAAGCGAACCCGCTAGGGTAAAATAAAATTTAAAAATAATAGTTAATTTTCTAATATAAATCTGTACTCTTTAATAAAAGGGATTGAAATGACCACCTAATTAGCTATAAAACTTAAAATCAGTCTTAAGCATAAAATCCACTCATTATACTTTCAAATTTTTATTTTAAAATAAAAAAATTAGAATTAATCGGTCAATTCGCTTTTCATGCAAAATTGGACCGAATTGAATTACAAACTGGTTTGTTGAACTCAATTCACGATTTGCTGGGCTAGGTGAATGAGTGAATTAAGTAACATAGGTCAAAATCATAGCCACCACATCAGGGTTAGGGAGTAAGTCAATTTTAGATAGAGGAAAAATGATGGAAAATAAAGGATTGGATTTATAAACCCACCATTTTCAACTGTTTGGTTTCAGATATGGGTAGGAAAAGATAATCCTGACTTCCTATATTTTAGGAACAAAAATCCACGGAACCCTGGCAGTATCTTTTTCATCCCTTCAGAAAATGATAGGCGCTCTTTTTTCTTTTATTTTTGGGTATCATTATTTTCATCCCTTGAAATTGTTACTTCACCTCATCTACTCTAGTTAGCATGCATTGATCACTTTGAATAAGACGATAGAGATGATTTTTCATGCCAATCTTTCACAAAATCAATCTTGAGATCATGAGTATACCATCAGGTGGTCAATTTTCTTTATTTTGTGCGGCACACGACCCCAAAGTGACTCTAAAATCACATAGACATCACATTCAAACGTGTTTTTAGGATCATTTTTTATGTGTGCCACGTGGAGTTAAAAACTGACCGTTTGATGATACTCCCATAATCTACAGATTGTATTTGTGAAAGATTAGAATGAAAAATAATCTCCAATATCCGATTCATAGCGGTAAGTGCATCCCAGATTGGAGGAGACTGGGATAGTCCACAGTTCAACGATTGTAAATAAGGTAATTAATCTTAGGCACTCATTCTCATAACCTCTCCACTATCTCCCCCTTCTCTCTCTCTCTCTCTCTCTCGCTTATTTTCATCAGAGTTTTCTCCACTATATTTTAAGGGTATCCATATACTCTAGATAAACACAAATTCCTATGAATTCCTATAGGTTTAGAAACTGCTGTAATTTATAAGGTTCATGTATCCAAATTTATCATTTTCCAATGATTTTTTTGAAAAAGAAAGGTTGGGAAAAAGTCTGAAAATTTGAGAAAAAATTTAAAATATAAGATTAAAAAATATAATGAAAATAATATAAAACTATTAAAAAAGAAAATTGTAAATTAATCATGATTTAATCACAATCTGGCATGCACTTACCGCTATGAATCGGATATTGGAGATTATTTTTCATTCTAATCTTTCACAAATAAAATCTGTAGATTATGGGAGTATATGAAAATTTCCTATAAAATAAATAAATAAATAATATTCACAAATTTTTTATTTTAAAATTCGCCTTATAACAGAAAATTGTGAATTATTCGTGAATACTTCCCGAATTTTTCAAAAAAAACTGATTTTCTAATATTTTTAATATTTTCCCCCAAACTTCTTGAATTTGCCAGATTTTTCCGAATTTTAACCTCGTCGAATTATTGCCGAACCCCGATTTGGTGGCTGCTTAAAAGTACTAATGGATCTCAAGATTGAACTAGCTATTTGTTCAACCCATAGTGACCAAGTCTAGGTACAGAAATAAAACGGTCCTGGAAAATACATAAAAGGGTAAATTTCGGCAAATTCAGGAAAAAAGGGAAATTTCAATAAATTAAAAAATGTTAATAATTATTAAAATATAAATTATATGTTGTGGCCAAACACGAGTTTTAAAAAGGAAAAAGATGTTTTTCTCTGAAATTTTTCTGAAACGACGTTTTCTCGTGTTTTTTTTTTTTCGTTAAAAAAAATAGTGCATTTTAGGTCACTATTGTTCAACCTCAAAATCTGTGCTGGTGAAAACTATTATGGTCTCTGCAGCTAAGTGGACACTTTCTTCTCATTTTGGTGATTTTGAAGATCAAATGCCTCAACATATGGGAGCATTTGAAACAAATTAGCCGTGTAAAGATATACTTAAACAGATCTGCACTAAACACATTACATGATCCTGTTGAATCCCAGGCCCCACGGCGCACAGCCATGTTACATGGAGATCCCTCTTATTCACTTGACACAACGTGTTCCAGACTACACCAAACACATTACATGATCCTGTTGAATCCCAGGCCCCGCGGCGCAGTCATGTTACATGAAGATCCCTCTTATTCACTTGAAACAACATGCTCCAGACTACCACACACAGTACAAATTGCGTGCTAAACCCTGTCCTCCACCCCGTCTAACCTTAAAGTACATAACGATCACCAAATGACCGATTCATGAAGAAGCAAAGATTCTGTGGTGGCTTTCACCATTATAATAAAATATTGAGCTCCAAAGGTTACTCAAATGGTGGACCCAGTTGTAATTGGTGGCGGGCAGAACCGGTGGATGGTGCGCCAATTCTTCAGTTCACAGCCTGTTGTACATAGAGAGCATATCTTTCAGCATCCTTGCTTCCGGTTCTAAGCTGTCAAAGCTCCTGGAGCTAGGTATCCTCCAACTCCAATTCCCAAACTGTTTCAAAAAGAGAATCCTAGGGTAAAGTACACAAGATTAAAGCCATGACATCCCACTTTTATGCCTTGTGGCACACATCATTGGTCAATCCAAGTAATCCAACTAGCAATACATCATGGGCACATCTCAGCCAAAAAATCCAAAAGCCTATAAGAGCTTTGGAACCCATCAATCGGTGCACTTAAAAGATATGCACAATCTTCCATTCTATAGTGCATAGATCAGACAGCTCAAATCCTTTAATGAGTGTGATCATCGAGCCTAATCTATGATAACTTCCGATATAAGCTATCACTTCAATGAATTGGATTGCTAAAAAGATATGCCACTTGGCCTAAAATTAGGGCAGTCATGCCCCATTTATCCATAAACAAATGGTGTCATGAAATGAATTCTTCAAGAAAATGAGGTGTTTGATGGTCAGAAGAGCAGAAAAACAGGATTATTAAGCTCATACTCGAATACAACTAGAAAACAAAGAAAACTCGAATGCAAAAGAGATGTATCTGCCTCTTTATTTAATAGGGATTTTCTCCCTTTGACCACATTTTGGATAGTGGATATCCACTCTTTTTACTTAATTTAAAAAAAAAATGGAAGTGAACGTCCTCTGGCAAGTTGCCACGGGACCCAATCCCCTGGATGGGTGCCATGTGAACCCCACATGATTCGAATGCATGGATCCACCATGCATTCGAACCCATATCCCGGGGACTCTATTTAATATATATGAACAAAATAGCCAAATGCACTCTTTAGATAGCCATAAGGTTGCAAGGGAATTTCCTCAATATATGAAACCTACCATGGAACCTGAATCATGTTTAACCACATATTTTGGTAATGAAATTTAGTTGGAAATTCACTATATTAGCAATCAGATGCTTATCGCCGCGCATGAATGAAAATAATGCCTAATACTGAACGTACATCCAATATGAACTTATGACACCGAAAGACAGACCATGTAATGTATAGACACATGAAAGCAATCATGATGATGTAAGATAAGCAAGCCAAGTAACAAGTTTAAGTAGGTTCAGAGAAGTATGTAATTTGCATCGCATGGATTCACATAAAAGTATATTTCTGCATTGTTTCATTAATGTATGTTTATTTTGTCACTAAGATAGTGAATTTATGGTTTGTGAATCATGTAACATTGTATTTACTGCTTATATAGATGTCATAAGCTACGTGGGAGCAAACACGATTCACCTATGTTAGCTTGAGGTGGATCGGTTGTGCACCCATCGGGATATTTTCAATAGCTTACTATGCAGTCTTATTACATTTTGTAGATTGGTTCATTTTTATTTGGAATATATGTGTGTATATGATGGTGGGGAAGAGTAACAAATGAGATGTGATCTCAAAATCTAGTGTTGTATAGAGCCATAACACAAGACACGTGTGAACTCATATTGGCATTGCTCCGTTCTCACCGAGTTTGGATCTCCTCCTCCATCTATTCCCATTCCACTACACTGCGACAATCAGGCGACTATTGGCATTGTTGCTAACTCCGTTTTTCACGGGAGAATGAAGCAAATTGAAGTAGATATCCCTTTTATTCGAGAAAAAAACTCAAGCTGGCATCATTGACACTCTTAAAGTGTCATCATCAGACTAGTTCACAGACATTTTCACCAAGGCACTTGGTCCTGTGCATCTTCAAAGTATACCTCCTTCCACCTTAAACTTAACCCTAATCCTATCAATCTCAGGAAGGATTCAGTGGATGGCTCTCACACTTTGGTTTCCAATATGGGTGAGGTTCCCTTATCTACCGATTTCTCCCTTACTAATGTCCTTCATGTCCCACATTTTAATGCTAATCTTTTATCTATGCATCATCTCACCAAATTTTTTCAATGCACTGTGACCTTTTTCCCTACTTACTGTATTCTTCAGGACTTGTATACTAAAAAGGTCATTGGCCTGGGATATGAAAGAGATGGTCTCTATTACTTTGGTGATGATAAGAGTGTTGCTCTCTCATCAAGTGCACATCTTTTGTCATCCTCTAGTCATGGTACTTTTACTCCTAATCCTATCAATCTCAGGAAGGATTCAGCGGATGGCTCTTACACTTTGGTTTCCAATATGGGTGAGGTTCCCTTATCTACCGATCTCTCCCTTACTAATGTCCTACATGTCCCACATTTTAATGCTAATCTTTTATCTATGCATCATCTCACCAAATTTTTTCAATGCACTGTGACCTTTTTCCCTACTTACTGTATTCTTCAGGACTTGTATACTAAAAAGGTCATTGGCCTGGGATATGAAAGAGATGGTCTCTATTACTTTGGTGATGATAAGAGTGTTGCTCTCTCATCAAGTGCACATCTTTTGTCATCCTCTAGTCTACTTTTACTAAAGATACCTTCAGTTTGTGGGATTCCCGTCTTGGGCATGCTAATCTTCAACATCTAAATATGTTCTTTCCATCGATCAAAAATACATATAGGTCACTTAAAATTCCAATGTCAAACTTGTGATCTCTCAAAACATAATCGTGCTTTATTTCCTCTTCATATACATCGTAGTGAGTGTTTGTTGATATCGTGTGTAGTGATGTTAGAGACCTCCTCCTATAAACTCTTTTGATGGCTTTCGGGATTATGTAACATTTATGAATGATTATTCCCGTTGCACTTGGGTGTATTTGTTTACAACTCGTGAGGATGTACTATCTACTTTTACAAGTTGTCACTATGGTCCAAGATCAGATGGGTAAGGCCTTTAAGGCTCTTCGATCTGATAATAGTGAAGAGTACACCTCTAGTGCTTTTAAATCTTATTTTGAAAAGATGAGAATCATGCATAAACTTTTTTGTCCTTGTAATCTACAACAAAATGGTATTGCAGAGCGTAAAAATAGGCATCTCATGGACGTTAGTAGAACTCTTCTACGAGGGATGCATGCTCCCCAATCCTATTTTTTAGTAGTTTTCCTTACTACAACTCATTTGATTAACCGGACCCGTTGCACTTGGGTGTATTTGCTTAAAACTTGTGCGGATATACTATATACCTTTATAAGTTGTCACTATGGTCCAAAATCAGTTTGGAAAGGCCGTTAAGGCTCTTCGATCTGATAATGGTGGAGAGTATACCTCTAGTCCTTTCAAATCTTATTTTGAAAAGATGAGAATCGTGCATCAACTTTTTTGTCCTAATACTCCACAACAAAATGGGATTGCAGAGCATAAGAATAGGCATCTCATGGATGTTAGTAGATCTCTTCTACGAAGGATGCATGGTCCCCAATCCTATTGTTTGGTTGCTTTGCTTACCACAAGCCATTTGATTAATCAGACCCCAAGCTTAATTTTGAAAGGCCGGACACTGTTTCATATTCTTAGGCTTAATGTCACTTTATTTGAAATTGAGCTTAAAGTCTTTGAATGCACCAGTTTTGTTCAAAATCTTCGTCCCCAAAGACATACACTTGATGAAAAAGCTATTCATTGTATTTTCTTTGAGTATCCTTCCATGTCTAAAGATATCGGTGCTATAATCCTAAGGCTAGGCGTTTGGGTGTTTCCATTGATATGACAATTTTTTAAGATGTTACATATTTCTCAAATGCTTCTCATATGCAGCTAACTGCTCCATCTTGTACTCAAACTGAACGACCAGCAGTTTTCCCTCTTACAGCTCCTCTTCCAGTGTCTTCCTCCTCTTACAGGTGTTCCTCCAGTGCCTCCCTATCTTAAGCATGGTCGGCTTCCTATCAAGCACTCATATCAACGTTGAATCAAGTTAGTGCATCCCATTCAAACCCTTGACACAAGGCCCTTCAGGTATACCTACGTCTCATTCTCCGTTAACTTCACCAATTATTGGCTTTTATATTAATAGCATAAAGGCAACAATACCTTTATATTACATACCCACTATCATGTCTAACACAGCAGTATAACTCCAGTCTCCACTATACATACATATATCCCCGATAGTTTTGTCAAAGATTATAATATGACGGTCAAAGCACTCCCAACTCATGGCTCAAGTATGCAACAGAGGATGAACCCATACCGCAATAAGTAAGGATGTTTATACATTTGATTCAATTTATTTCATAGATATTTTAGAATGATGGTGCTCTTAAGTAGACAACTGTGGATATTGATGATGGAATTTTAATTGTAGAATTGAAGTAAATTGTCAGTCTACCACGTAGATTATAACAAAGAAATTTTCTAGCTCATGATTTGCAAGGACTCAGTTCACATGAAGATAAAGAAATATATTTAAGTCTGCTTAGCGCAATGAGATGTGTGTCACAACATGGAATTCTATGTCCTCGTGAACAGGTAAGATTTCAGGTCGTCATAGACAGTTATAAGAAATGGTCTAGTATTTATAAGGCATATTCGTACCATATTTTTACTTTATCCTTGTAATTTTATGGAAGCTCAAATTGCAGCATAAGAAAAAAAAATGGTAGATGACCATCCATGCTAGAATGGGAAAGTTTCTCCCACTAGTGTTAAATTTCTTAAGATGCAGTCAACCTGCAGTTTGGTAAGGACATCATCCAATTATTTACTAACACCTTGTTCAAAAATCTTGAGGGTACTTAGACACAATAAGACCATTATTCATAATATGGAAATCTTTCAGTTATGCTCTAGGGTTTACTCTCGGATGTGTCCAGTAGCAGGAGCCCTTTTGGCACCAACGCAGTACATTGTAACAATATTGCCACATTTTTCGAATGTACATTGATTATGGGATAATTATATGTCATATCTATGGTATAAACAGAGTACATTTTTCCTCATATTAATATTTTCTCTGCATATTACATCATTTATACTTTTCCCCTAAAATAGCGGACATCTAACCGATAAGTATGAATTTAATGGTATATGGACAAGACACGTTTTTGGGGTGGCAAACACATAATCTGAACTCAATACTGAACCTTAATATGTTAATGATATGTACAAATTCACTTGAAGAGAAAAGTTTACAGAAGTTGAAAACATCAGGGGTAAAAAATAGTAAAGACTAAGACTCTAATTCCTTGCATCTATAGAACATTACAATGTCTAGTGTATCATTTAGGCTGGTGTTACTACCACACTGATTTATGTTACAGCCACCTCACTTAAACAAAGGAAAAATACATGGATTATTTTACATCGGAAAATAGAGATCGTTTTTCGTCCCAATCTTCCATAAAATAGATCTTGAGCTCGTAGGCCTACACTACCAGACGCTCAGATGTTGATTCCATGTGGCACACATCCCAAAAAATGAATGTGATCAGTGTAGCATCAAACGTGGTCCACATTCACTTTTTGGCATTTGTGTCATGTAGAATCAACATCTAACCATCTGAAAAGGGCCATGATCTCAACATCTATTCTGTGGAAGATTGGGACGAAAAACGATCTCCATCATTTGATTTGAAGCAGCCAACAGATTTTTCTTTTGTTTAAGTGAGGTGGCTGTAACATAATGTGGTGTGGTAGTAACACCAGCCATTATTTATTATGTCTAAACCTTAATATACATCTCAACTGTCAGATTGACGCTACCTGTGTTGCCGGAGTATTCATCCTAGCAGAGCTGTCCAATCTGAGGACATCTTGCATGGGTGTGATGGCAGTTCGGGCAACCGAAGATACAGCAGACAGAATCAGTGCCCATGAGATATCATCTTCTTTAGTTAGGTGTAGATACCTTATTACCTGTGACAATAATTTCCCAGGAATAAAGATACTGATAGGTGTAAAGTAAGCTTCTAAATTATGTGATCAAAAGATGTGATGCCTATATTATATATATATATATATAAGATCGATGCTCCATAGGAGCACGGTGAGCGTACTCCAAGGTCCACAAGGAGCTCGACTTGGCAGCCAATATGTTTTAAGTACCACGTGGAGCAATAGGGCAATTTCAAAATAAACAAATAAATAATTGACAATTAATCTCCATTGCAAGTCAAAAATTGACTATAGTCAAATGTCCAATTTTCAAACCGTATTAATTACATGAAAGAGATTATTTTTATTTTTGAAATTTATTTTATATTGTCACATTAGTCCATGTGAATATATATATATATATATATATATATATATATATATATATATATATAACAGGAGTATAAAATTGAATGCGTGAACCGTGTGTTCATTCACTGCATGTGGGACATGATCACAAGTTACAGCATATTCTCTATAGATTCACTAAATCCCAACGTGTTTTAGAAAAGAAAAAATATTAGACTTTTTTCCCTTTCAAATCATATTTCAAAAATTTTGTTCCGCTGCCCAAACATTTCAACCTTGGGCATGATGTGGCACCCAAATGGCTCGAGTGTAGCGCCACAGGCTACACTAGAACATAAAATCCCAGGCCTCATATATATATATATATATATATATATAGAGAGAGAGAGAGAGAGAGAGAGAGAGAGAGAGAGAGAGAGAGAGAGAGAATAAAGGTTTCATAGACTGGTAGTCTACAGACAGGTGGACCGAGCTCCCATTTGGGTACAACGTAATACCCAAAACATGGGTTGGCTGCCACATGGAGCAAGCTTGCATTACATAGATTGTCGTTTTACAAAAATCAGAAAGCCTCCCACTGTGTCATATTCACTGTTTGAAAAAAAAAGGTCATTGAATTTTGTCCAAATTTAACTTTTTTCCATTGAGATGCATTATTTATTTTATTTTTCTAAAGATGATCTATGCAATGCCCCTTTGTTCCATGAGGCACCCAACCCATATTTTGGGTGCCACGTGGAATAATATAGAGGATCTATCCACCTATCTCTGAAGACCACTGCTACATTACTAGGGTGTATATAAATTAAATACAAATACTATCCTGCAAGCTGGGCATCAATCAAAACACTCACATTGGACTTCTCTTCCTCCTTTAAGATATCCCACCAACCCCGTACCTGTAAATCGTGCAAATTAGTATAGAAATGATGCAGACAAAGACTCTTGTTGTAACTTCTTGGGTTCCGAAATGAGATCAAAGGTTCATTCTCAGATTACCACCAAAATCACCACAACAGGTAAAACTCAAGGAAAATCTTGACGTGAAATAAACACGAACAGAATACTCTAGAGAATGTGTCGAACGATTTTATGGAGTAATTAGATTTTTTAATAAAAGGGTAATGTTGGTCTTCATCTAGTTGTAATTGGAAACAATCAGTAGGTCCCATGTGTCCTGGAAATAAAAATATAAGGAGTCTCACTGTGTCATTATCATGAGTTCCAGTATATACAACTTGATCACGTTCATGATTATGGGGCAAATGAGGGTTGTCCGAGCCACTCCCAAAAGCTGTGCCAAGAAGGATATAGAAAAAAAATAAAAAAATTGATGTGACCAAGAATTCAAGAAAAACTCAAATAGACTAAAATATTGAAAAAAACAGGTTCAAAATCAGTAGTAATCCTTTACCAAACTGAAGAACAGCCATTCCTGGTGCTCCAATATCTTTCCGTAACTGAACTACGTCTTCTGTAATTACGCCCTGTTGAATTGAAGATTGTAGAAAAAGCAGATGACGGATTAGTATATAAAGAGATAAGAAATATCCAAAAACAATAAATTTAGTGCTAGACTTGTAGTTATGGCTCTATAAAGAAAGCATGCTTATTGAATTTTGGAATAATTAGGAAGAAAATAGAAGCAGAAAATATGAAACAAAATCAAGGGTACAGAAAACATTTCAGCCATAAAGTAACTCTGGTGGGCTAGCATATTAGGCATATCGAAATTAAAGGTTACAAAAATATTAAATTTTCAGATGCATTCATTTGATAGAAAGACACTTGCATCTACGATAATCAACCGAATACACCACACACATAACATAAAAGCATAGTTACCGCTTCCCTTGAAGATGTTATAAAAAAATTAAAGTTCTAAAGAAATGGTCAATCTAACCTCATAAATGCCTACCTCACTAAAGATGAGCTAACTAATAAAATAGATAGCAGACAACAATTGTTCTTTCTGGGTTCTCTCAACTGTCAGATTAACCCTTCGAATCAGGTTTGAGTGTGATGAGTTCCACGTGATGTTAAGCTCACTTTTCCAGGATGTGTGCCACGTGGAATAAAAACTTACCGTCTGATGGTACCGCCATGATCTCAAGATCCATCATGTGGAATTTTGAGATGTAAAATGATCTCCATTGTCTAATTCAAAGCAGTCAATGGGTTTTCAACGTGGGTGAACTCAAAGATTCAGTGAGTGAATGTAAAGGTACCCAACAAAAGCACAATGGTCATGATGTGGAGAGCAAGAAATGTTGCTATGATAATATAGAATTCCTGAGGCAGCTGAAAATTATGGGAACATTAATGCCATGATCAAAGATGACAAATACAAGTAACAGTGGTGAATATTGGTGGAAGGTACATGGGGACACATTTATTAAGGGAACAAAACTTGTGTTACCTTCATTTGAGAACATGACAATTAGATCATCTTGTCAACAAAAGGAAGTACCAAATGGTGGACTGACCTGCAGCTAAAGTATGTGGAACATTTAAGGGTTTTTTGCATTTTATCCCCTAAAGATATGTCTTATTTACGGTCCACCCCCCCGTGTTTCACCTATTTACACTGTGGCCCTTCCTTTTACATCTCCTTTACGTATTACCCCCTTACAGTGACAAACTCTCCGACAAAATAATCTTTGACTACTTTGAATCAAACGGTAGAGATTTTTTTTCCCCAATCTTGGACCTACTGGATCTTGAGATCACCGGCATACAATCGAACGCTCAGATTTTGATTCACATGGCACACATCTTGAAAAGTGATCCAAGAACCACGTTTGATGTGCACCCATGATCATGATCACTTTTTAGGTTGTCTTCCATGTGAAATCAAAATCTGGCCGCCTGACTGTAGGCTCCTGATTTCAAGATTCATTGGGTAGAAGATTATGGTGAAACAAGATCTCCATCGTCTGATTCAAAGCGGTCAAAGTTTGGTTCTGTAACAGTCAATAACTGATCCGTCATTGTAGTGGGTAATAAGTAAAGGAAACACAAAATCAAGGGACCACAGTGTAAATAGGTGAAACACTGGGGGGGAGGAGAGTGTAAATAAGATATATCTCAGGAGGGGTGTAAATGCAAAAAAACCAAACATTTAATGATCGGCTTGAAAATGGAACATTCCAAGCACATTGAGATGAGTATGGGTCCAAAATTCCTATCTGGTTCCTACTTGGTCAATGGACCATTCCTATAAATAGAGATCTAATGTTAATCAGGCCTATTTTCTTAATGAGTTTAATTAGCACAGTACAAGGGTGTGGAATTGAATAATCTTATGCAAGTTTTCGAATCAGGTCTAGGGTTTTGTACAAAATAGCCAACAGCAAATATATTGATTCTAAGTTCTCATTAGGGCAGCATTTTCACCCTTCCCTATCAACGTTTCATCAAGACTGCCATTCTATTACTTGTGGCATAAAACATGGTTAATTACCAGAAAAATCAGCTTCTATTGTAAGAGATTAGTCTATCTGCTACTTTCTGCCTCCTTTAAGACAATCATATAGTGCATTGCACATCATTCGATTTTTTTTTGTTGGTGTATATACGTCTACATGTGGATATTATCATATGGAAGGTGAAAATGAACATGTTGTTGAAATATATATGAAAATTGGTAAGAGAAATGTTATTTAGGTTGAGATTTGTGCATAAGAATCACAATGTGGGTCAAAATTTCTACATACTAAAAATCCAAAAAAATGTACTGTGTTGCATATAGCTCCTTCAGTTGACCAAGTCAACCCAGTACATCATAGAGTAAAATTCTGTATATAGCCCATTAGGGCTCTTACTTCATTAATCCTGATCCTAAGTAAACCAAACGCTTCCATTAACAAATTAATTTTCTGCTGCAAAATGTTGTCTAGGAGTTTGATTATGAAGTTTTATAGTCATTTTATAAACTGGATAAGCATTTCTGTTGTTGTTATCAATCGACTATTGTAGGCAGTAGGCTTCAAATTAATGAAACAAAGCTTCTACTACAAGCAGGTCATCTAGCAGAGCATCTCCTTTCCGTGCAGGTGTCCATCGCAAAGAAAAAATGGTTTGAAATCATTTAGCACCTTCAGGTGGCTGTAAAGCAACATGGTGGAATCCTATCGGTCATATCAGTTAATCCGTCCCTCCCTCTAACACACACACACACACACACACACACCCTACCCCTAAACCTACCAATCATTTTCCTCTAAACCTTAATCTCTCTAACTCAAGGTATCAAACTCGGTATCATTATTGGGTATTGGTCCATCTTGGACCGATACGTATCAGCCGATATGGATAACGTATCGCTGGTTTTTTTCCTGATTTTTTTTTTGTATCCGACAGTATTGACCAATACTGACCTGTATCGGCCTAATACCGATATTGATACCGATACCACCTTGATATCTATATTGGGATGGCATCGATATTGGTTCTCTGCGAAACTGATATGTATCAGTATCAGTCGAGTTTTGATACGCTTCAACCCTAACTACACTAATCCCTTCACTACTTCACTTCTTATTTTCGAGCCAACTAGTTGCACCACGTCATCTCTACTGACATCAGCATGATGGCCCGCTAACATCATAAAGGTCAACTGGCTGACCACCTCCAATTTAATCAAAACTCAAATCAGCTGGATCGAGATTCAATATGGAGTATTTTTGTCTCTCCGCTCGAAGACATTTGAATGGTCTAAGAAGGTGTTTTGAAAACTTCTTTGGAACCCACATTTTTTGCAAGTTTCCCGATTTTTTGGGTCTGACCTCTGTGCAGCCTCGAGTGCTCAAATTTTAGGTTGGATATGGATTGGTTTTCTCCCTCAAGCTGTTGAATCTGATCGTGTTAGATTTCGTTACGATTTGAGGAAGATACAATGATTCTTGTGTAGGTATGCCTCATTCTTATGTGTTTGTTTGGATACACATTAATTCTTGTCTCCAGATCTGAGATTTCAGAAACAGGAATAGTTGTTTGCTGCCATCATTTGATCCCCTAAATGATCTGAAGCTACTCTACTAATCACTATTTGCTAATTTTTTGTCTCTTTCTCAAAGATTGCTTGCTTCTATGTGACTATTGGTATTGCTGCCCAATGTTATGATCAGTAGATACTTCTTACTCTTATCAGTATACATTTCTTCATGCTTACTACTGAAATTTTGTGCCATTTTGTATTAAATCTTGGTATGAGCTCCAAAAATCTACCCTCTATCAATACTACCATTAAATTAAAATCCTCCAATCATCTCCAATGCAAGAAGACTATTCGCCTTATATGTTCAAGGTCGAAAGAAAATGGGTCTGCTCATGGGCCGGTGCATAAATAAAGGCAGGGATCCCCTGATGGTGCTGCCTGTGAGGAGGATAATTACATGATTCTATGATGGTTGCTCAATTCCACGGATCCGAATATCTCACGAATAAAGAGACCTTTTCCCTAGCTGAACATGATACATGGATTTATCAACTTACACATGGGATTGTTAAGTGTCGACAGGGTGAAATGTCTGGGGAGAGTATTTCAGCACACCATAGAGCATGTGGGAGGAACTCAGTCATTAAGAGCCAATCTCTCAGTTTGGTGAGGAGGTTACTTCTACTCTAGCTCAACGATATGAATGTCAGCAAAAAAATAAATAAAAAATAAATATAAATGAAATTTTATATATATATATATATATATATATATATATATATATATATATATATATATATATATATATATATATATATATATATATTTCTGGGAGGTCTACGTCCAAAGTATGAGCAAACTCAAGCACAGTTTCTTACTACTCGTCCTCTTCCATCTCTCAGCGCTGTTTATGAGATACTATTTTTAGAGAGCAGTGTCAATTTATTATGACTTCTACACCATCTGCTTTTCAGGAGAGAGTTACTTTTACCACTGACTCTCATTCCTCTTATGGTCATGAAAGAGGTTATGCCCGTGATCGTGGTGGTCGTGACCGTGGACGATCTACACCATCTGCTTCTCAGGAGAGAGTTACTTTTACCACTGACTCTCATTCCTCTTATGGTCATGATAGAGGTTATGCCCGTGATCGTGGTGGTCGTGACTGTGGACGATCTTCCATTGTTTGTGCTCACTGTGGCAAAGTTTGTCATCATTGCGACCATTACTATAAGTTGCATGGATATCCCGATACTCCACAATCTCAATCATTGGCTTACTCTGTTGCTTCTGCTCCTGAGCCTGCTAATGACACTCATTCAACCTTAGCCACCATTAGCTCTTTATGTGCTATCTCCAAGATGGTTCGAGCTGAGTTGCAGACCTATGCTTCTACTGCATCTACTGTGATTGCATTTAGTTCTACCCCCGAACCTGGCCTTCAGGTACTTCTGTATTTACTGCCTCCTGCTCATCCTACTTGCTACTAATCACATGAGGGGTGAGGTACAAGGCTTTTCTAGCTATTCTCCACCTTGTACATCTGGTCAGGTTCGACTTTATTATGGTTCCTTCACTCCTGTTACCTGCCTCATACGCTCATGTCTCCCATTTCTCTACTAACTTGCTTTTAGTTAGTCGTACTACAAAGCAACTAAATTGTTGTGTTGTTTTCTATCCCTCTCATTGTATTTTATAAGAGCTGAATACGATGAGGATTGTTGGTAGAAGCATCCTATATTACTTTGATGTTGGAGTAGATAATCTTATAGCTTCAATTGTTGTTAGTGATAAAACTTGTTCCACTATTATTCTAGTCCTTTATCTTCTGTTGTTGCCACCCATGAAATTTTGGGTTAATGGCATGCCCGAGTGGGGATATTGGCTTTAAAACCCAGTGATTTCATTCCCAGTTTTAAATCTTTGTGCACATCTGTTAAATTTCAATGTGAGATTCGTGAATTCACTAAACATGTTAGAAGTTCTTATCCATCTCTCATGCATCGATGTCTCACTCCTTTTGAAATTGTTAAATTGATATATGAGACTCGTCTCTAATTATGTATTTGGTTGGATTTAAGTGTTGTTTTTGTTGATAATCATACACGGGCTACAGGGGTTTATTTGTTGAAAAATAAAGATGTAGTTTTTCTGAACTTTTGGGAGTTTCACTCCATGGTGAACACTCAATATGGGGGGTTGTATCAAGACAAATTGTACTGATGTTGGTAGAGAGTATACCTCTCATGCCTTCAGCCAGTACCTTTGCTCACATGATATCTCCTACCAGTTGTCATGTCCTCACACTCTTCAACAAAATGGTGTTGCGGAGCGTAAAAATAGACACCTTATTGGAGTGACTCGCTCCTTGTTATGAGGGATGGATGTGTCGAAGTCTTATTGGTTTTTGGCTCTTCTCACCAAGGATCAAAATGGCGGTTTTGGTTTCGGAGCTGGCTGAAACTGAAATATTGACCAAAATTTCGGCCGACAATTTCAGGTTGGGCCAGAATTTCGGTCCCACTTTTTTGTTTTTTTTTTTTTGTAAAACCCGAAAAAATTGGGTTGGTTTGAAAAAAAATAGAGGGGTACCTGTATTTACAATCCAAGATTCTTCATAACCCGAGGTCTATATGCTTAGTGTTGACTTCTTTGACTTATATGATAGAGATTGGTTTTTAGCCCAATTTTCGACAGGACAGTTCTTGACATCATGGGCCTACCATTAGACGGTCAGATTTTGATTTCACATGGCACACATAAAAAAATGGAGATGATCATGAGCGTATACCAAACATGGTTCTCGGTGAATTATCTAAAAAAACAACATGGTTCTCCAATCACTTTTCTGGAGTTGTGCTCAACTTTAAACGATAATAGCAAGAATCCATCCTTTTAGCATTTAATTTCACTCCCCATATAAAATGCCCAAAAATAACAATTTGGGTACCTCTATTCGCGCCCGCTCAATCTCTGAAAGCGCACACGTCAGGAACTCCTCCAAAACCATTGATTGCTTCGGATCAGATGATGGAGATTGTTTTTCACCCCCATATTACCCACAATGGATCTTGAGATCATGTAGCACCTATCAGATGATCAGTTTTTTATTCAATGTATCACAGATCTCCAAAAAATGGCCCTAAAATCACATTTGAGTGTGATGTGTGTCATATGATTCAAGGGCCATTTTTTTTGGATATGTGACGTGGAATCACAAATTGACCGTCTGATAGGTGCTTCATGATCTCAAGATCCACTATGTGAAGTATCAGGTTGAAAAACGATCTCCGTCATCTGATCTGACACAATCAATGGGTTTGAAGGGGCTTCTGATGTGAGCACTTTCAATAAACAGGTGGGCACACAGAGAGGTACCCTAACAGATTTAGCAACAGTTTAGCGGCTAAACTTTAGCCTATAATAGAAAAATCTATCATTATGCATCATTTAAGCAAATAATTATGCTCCCCATATAAATTAACTCCATAATTTAAGCCGATAATAGCAAGAGAGTATCATTAAAGCCGATAATTATGTTCCCATATTAAAGTGAGCAAAAATTACATGCTATCGTTTCGGTGCTGACCAAAACCGATATATTCATCTGCCGAAATTTTGAACCATGCTTCTCACTACAAGTTTCTTAATTAATCGAACTCCTACTCATGTTTTAGATAGTTGCATTCCCTATTAGGCCTTACAGTATTTGAATTTAATGGTCAATTAGATTGTTCATAATTAGGTTTAGGCTTAGATGGAACGAGAAGAAGGAGACTTAGTAGAAGGAGAGGATATGAAGAAATTAGTACATGATTACATTCATACACCCACTATTGCTTACACACCCATTAATGAACAAACTCACACATCACGTTTGCTACAAACACACCTACGGTCCCCTTAAGTTGGAGCATAGATGTCAATCATGCTTATCTGGGAGTGCAGCTTGGTTGTCTGATTGTCTCCATAAAGTATCATGGGGAGTTCCACATTAATTCCAAGGTCAGCCAAAATAAAACGTAGCCACATTCCCTCTCGGGCTCCTTGGGACTTTGCCAAGGGTTTTACACAAACCTTTGGTGTTGATTATCAAGACACCTTCGCACATGTTGCTAAGTTAAATTCAGTGCAGTCTCCTTTTATCCCTTGCGGCTCATATGAGATGACCGCTTCACCAATATGATGTTAGATATACTTTACTCCACGGAGATCTTAAAGAGGAGGTTTATATGGCCCTCCCTCTTGGTTTTACTCGTGAGGGGAAGAAGGGTCAAGTGTGTCGGTCCAGAAAAATAATTTATGAGTTGACGCAGTCGCCAATGGTTTAAAAAGTTTAATGCGGTTGCCAGGTTTGGCTATCAAAAAACCCATTATGATCATACCCTTTTTATAAAAAGGTGTTCAGAGCACTGCACTGGTTATTTATGTAGATGACATTGTTGTCATGATGATGAAGAGATTAGGAAGTAGAGTGTTTGATATTAAAGAATTGGGCCCTCTAAAGTAATTTATTGGAATTGAGGTAGCTAGGTCAAGGTAGGGTATCTTTATTTCTCAGAGAAAATACGCTTTGGATTTAGTATAGCAGACTGGTATGTTTGGATGCAGTATACAGAATTCTTAGATACTTGAAGTCTAGTCCTGGGAGAGGCCTATTATATAGCAATCGTGGTCACTTTAATGTCAAAATGTATATAGATGTCGACTGGGAAGGATCTCTTAGTGATAGAAGATCTACCACGGGAAATTGTGGCTTTGTTGGAAGCACTTTGATGGAGCAAAAAACATGTTATGTACAATGAAAATGCGGAGGCGGAATATAGACCATGTCTCAAGGGGCCCGTGAATGTGGATTAAGTTTATTCTTGCTAATTTAGGAATCAATGTAGAGCTTCCAATGAACCTCTTTAGAGCTAATGAAGCGGCCAAACAAAGAGCAGAAAACCGTGTATGTCATGAAAGGACTAAGCTTATTAAAGTTGATTGTCATTTTATTTGAGAGAAAGTTGAAGCCAATGAGTTTGTATCCCTCAAGTCAATTTACAGGAACAAATAGCCAATGTACTCACCAAGTGACGCGGGACGGTAACCCTAAAATGCGTGAATATGATTTTGATGCGGATTTTGCCGAAATTAAATAAATTATTTCAAGTTTAATCACAAAATTATCTTAAATACCTTAAATTATCTTAAATACCTTAGGGTTTGGAGAATTGTGATGAGTAGATCACACGAGATCCGAATAAGGTCCAGTCAAATGCACAAACACTTTTAGATTTGAGGCGAGATCGGCCTAGAGATAGAACTCTGGCTTTTCCAGGCTTAGGCGCTCGTCTTCAATCCGATGTAGAGTCACGGTTTCTAAATAGGGTTGTGAAAGGGATTTAGGGCTTGTAATAGGCTTATGGTTTTCGGATCGGTTTATGGTTTGGAAAACGGTGTTGGCTTTGTTTGATTTAGGGTTTCAAAAGGTTTAGGGTTTTGGGATCGAAAGGGAAACAATTAGACTAAGGTTTAAAAAAGCAAACACAGATCGAGAGATAGCAAATATAATAAATCAAAGCAAATTGATGACAAAGATAAATAAGAAGATATATGGGAATCACTCCCTTGGTTTCACACCAAACCCATCACGGGGAAGAAGACTCTCTTCATAAAGCAAAAGCTCTCATTCAATAATCAATCAACTCACTACAATGTTTGTTCTTAATGATCTTATATAGGAGGTCTTACAATAAAAGAAAACCCTAAAACAAATACTAAATAAAAGACAAATAAGCCCCTAAAACTTTAAGTTCGAAATAAATAAATAAAAAATTAACTCTGCGCGATTTCGATTGATCGAAAGTGAAACCCGATCGATCAAAATTGAAATTCGATCGATCGAAAGTGAAACTCGATCGATCGAAAAACATATATCAATAATTCACCGCAAGAATTCGATCAATCGAACTGATGTCGATCAATCGCAATTTTCGATTGAAATTTTCGATCAATCGAGTATATGATTCGATCGATCGAAATATGTCACTCTAGAACTGTGTTTTTCCTCTCGCTGTTGTTCGATCGATCGAAACAAGACATCGATGGTTCGAAAAGTTCCCTCCAAATCGCAAATCCTCAAAGTCCTCTTCTTTACGCCTAGTTCTGATTTCCATCCTGCTTCTTCCAACGTCGGTACATGTGAAAAGGTCCATATCCGATGTCCATGTATGTGGTGTCCCCATCACCAAGGCTCTTGGAAGGTCAAGATTATATGCACTTGTAGCCAAGTTATGCATGATCGTTGTCAACGCACCAACTTAACGGGGTGTCGGTGTGTCAATAGGAATTATATGGTTTGTGTGTGTGAGTGAGTAGTCATCATTATATATGTATTAGTGAAGTATAAATTTTAATAAATGGGTGTGAGAAAACTTACAACCATTTTTCTCCAACTCTCTTCTCTTCTCTTTCCTCTCTCGCTCTCTCTAACCCTAACTTGACCTAACCCTAATCTTACACATCCTTCTGCACATTAACTAATTATTAACAGCATCTCGTTGGCCACTTAATTTATCATACTCTTACTCATCTAGATATTACATTTGTTGTCAGCCTGGTCAGTCAGTTTATGTATGCTCCTCGTACACCTCATATGGCTGCAGCACATTGGGTTCTGAGATATATTAAATCCAGCTGAGGTTGTTAGTTGTTTATCATGCACATGGTGATTGATCTTCATACTTGGGGCATATTGATATCAATTGGGCTGGTGCTATTACTGATAGGTGATCTACTTATGAATATTGTGCCTTCCATGGAGGTAATCTTGTTGCTTGAAAGAGAAGGAACATGTGATTTCTCGCTCAAGTGTTGAAGTGAAATATTGTGTTATTGCTTATGGGCATGTGAGAAGCTTTGGTTTCGATCTCCTATCGCTGAGCTTGGATTTTCCATCAGTGGTTCTATGCTTTTTCAATGTCATAATGAAGCGGCTGGAAAAATAAATTGCTTCTAATTCTGCTTTGCATGAGAGGACGAAACATAAAGAATTGTGAGGGAAGTGTAGGGTCAAAGTTGAGCTCACTTATCTCTTCTTCACAAAACCTAGCAGATGTATTTACCACACCACTGGGACCTACTATTCTTCAGGATATATGGTCAATATGGGCAATATGGGCATGCATGATATTCATGCTCCAACTTGAGGGGAGTGTTAGTGTTGATGTTTATTAGTCATATTAGCGAATGTGGTGTGTTCTTTGTGTAATATAAAAGCTAGTGAGGAGCATATCTTCATTAAGCTATTCAAACGTAATCTCACGCTCTCTTCTCTTCTTCTCTGTCTCCTCTAACCCTAATCCTAAACCTACCAATCACCTTCCTCCTCTAAACCTGAATCTCTCTAACCCTAACTACCACTAATCCCTTTCACTACTTCACTTCTCATATCATGCCAGCACATTATTTGTCCTTAAATTATCTTTAGCTTCCTGAAATTGTTATAGATTTCACTGTCGTAATATCTATCTTATATCACAAAAGTTGTTTCTCATAAAGAACTTTTGGATTTCAATTTCTTAGATTATCTTTTTTTCATCTTGCAACTTTAGCAATTCTCCAAAGCTCCCACAAAGGTTTCCAGTTGGACATATCCAGTAACCCCAGGATATGGGTCTAAGATTTTACGCACCTAGCTGGTCAACAGCTCAATAGAAACGTTACCTAGACAGGTGCGCATCTGCCGAATATCCAGGTGTCCTCTAATAATCAATTACGAATGAACACTCTGCCCCCATGAAAAAGAAACTTTGAGGCTTGAAAGTGATAGAAACTAAATTTTGTTTACACTCTTACCAATTACTAAAGGACCTTAGATAAGCAGGTAGATATTTTAATTTATAAAGATTATATAAAAGCAAAAAATCTAGAGTATTTCTTACATACACATTAATGTATTTTAAGACATAATTAAACATCACTTACAAAAAGTATCAGGCGTTCAACTGTTAAAAATTAAAATTTTGATGTGTTGATACTTCATGTCCACAGAGGGACGACCACATGCCATTCCGGCTCTTGGCATTTTTGGTTGAAATCATCATGACAGGGATCCATATGTGTCATGTCATGTTGTGCCTCCAGGTTGTCATGTCAAAAACTCCAAAAATAGCCATGTGTTGCATTTCTCAAAGTGCATTCTTAAGGCTTCGATATTTCACGATGCTAAAAGAGATGGGTGTTAAGTCTTCCTGAATAATATATTGTAAGGCACCGTTATGTCATGTGATCCTTCATTATATTCCATGAATAAAGAGTGTAGACTATTTGAGGTTAATGAGGACCATTTGTCACATGAATTGTCCATAATCACAATGTCCCAAGAATCAGAGAAAGCTTTCATTTGATCTGAAATCATGGTTCATTTCGTTTACAATTTAGCAAATCAAATGAGTAATCAATTTTAGTAATCTGCCAAGAACTCGTCAGAGATTTAATCGAATTGGAAATCAAGGGACAAGCCATGTGTTGCATTTCTATTTCTCGATATATCTGTAAAACTTTTATATTTATTTAGTACATAAATATCTTTCATATTAATTTATTTGATAGGTGAAATCTTGGTTGAAGCCATGTAACCATTAGGGTAGACTCCGATTTTGCTGGTCCAAAACACAGATGAAAAAAGTAGGGTTGGTATCAGGTTTACAGCCAGCTGTAAAAAGCCCGCTAAATCATATGACGAATCCTATGAGGAGAATGGAGAAATAAGAATTGAAAAGCCGACCCCAAATGGATGAGATAAGGCTATGATGAGGATGATGAAGAGGACGATGAATGGAAATGGAAGGAGGTCTTATAAAGTTAGGATAGGAGGATAGTTGATGGGGGCATCTAATTCAAAGCTCCGCCTATTGTGTACCGAAGGGCTAAGAAGAAATCCAAGATGCTACGCACCTTACGAAATGCACAAACAAAAATGAAGGAAAGCAAGGAGCAACTAAAAGTGGAACAGCTTTTGTGCACAACTTTTGTGCAAAATCGATCGATTGAAGTTCCACCCTGATCGATCAAAGTTCCACCCCGATCGAGTTCGACCCAGGAGGCGTATTAAAATAACACCGTCATTGCTCCATTGTCAATCGAGATCATGTGCGAACTTTTGATTAAAAGTCCAACTTATTAACAGATTTTGACTATTTTGCTTTAATTAGTTACTAGGACTTCCTATTTTTGTCTTTAGGGCTTTTAGCCTATATAAAGAGGCTTGTAAACAGCATTGGTTTTAATTATTGGTTAATGAAAAATTGCTATTGCAAGTTTGAGAGTTTTTCTTAAAGTTTTCTTCGAGGGTGAGATTCTCTCAAAACTAGAGGAGTGATTCTTCTAAATTGCTATTGCAGGTTTGAGAATTTTCCTTAAAAAAATTCTTTGAGAGTGCGATTATCTCAAAACTAGAGGAGTGATTCTTCTATCCGTGTGCCATTTGGTGTGAGGCTAACTACAACTATCCATCTTATCTACACTCTTATCTTCATTAACGTGTAAGTGCGCGATTGATTTATTTTAATCCCTAAAATTTGGAATTAATTTTGTGTTTTGTTTGTTCAATCTTTCCATAACCTAAACCTATTATCGATTAACCGTCCTAACACAAAATTTCTTCTATTTGAGCCCTAAAATTTCTATATGCCTAGAATCTTTATTTTTATTTTTTCCCGCGGAATCGGAAGAACCCACTCGTGAGTTCGTTTGACACCCTAAATTGTTGAACATCCAGTTGTTCGCAAGAACCCTAATCTCCTAGATCTTACAGGGAACGTACTGCAGAAGTAACACTACTTTGGGCTAAATAGAACAATAATCTAATTGAGATTCTCTTTATTTTCTTTGTTAATTTGTTAGAAAATTTGTACTTTAATATTTGCATTAATTCACAAATTAACCCGAGCCAATCATATTAGGGTTTGTGTTAGTTTCTGCATCAAATTTGGTATCAAAGCACAATCAGTTTAGGGTTGTCAGTTTCCATATTAGGTTCTAGCTTTCATAGTTATTGGTCGGAATAAGTGTTATAAGTGTTAGGGGCTTCGGCCATTTTGCAGCACAATGCCCCACCCATGATCCTTCCTGGAACTTATTCATAGAGAAAGAAAGTGAAGATGAACATGCAGAATTGGAAGAGGAGGTTTATGAGCCCAAATTGTTCCCTAGGGATGAGGAAGATCATGAAGGAAGCGGACAGTAGCTTGTCTTAGGTAAGTCTCCTACCCCGTCTTAGGGGAGCGGGCAGTAGCTTGTCTTAGGGAAGTCTCCTACCCCAATCAAAGGAGAGCGACAACTAGCATAGGGAGAACATCATTGTACTATTGCCAGGTGTGGTGAAAAGGATTGCAGAATTATAGTTGATAGCAGAAGTTGCACCAATGTTATTTCAGAAAGCACAGTTTCTCGCTTGGAACTTACACTTGTTGCTCACCCACGACCCTATAAAGTAGCATGGATACATTCGTCGTCAATCCCAGTCTCACAAAGGTGTCGGGTTCCTATACAGTTTGGTTCATATAAGGACATCTTATGGTGCGATGTTGAGCCTATGGATGTTAGGCATGTCATCTTTGGGAGGCCTTGGTTGTATGATAGGGACGTTACACTGTTTGGGACATCAAACGTGTGTTCCTTCTTGTATAAGGGAAAGCTGATTAAAATAAACCCTCTACCTCCTAGAGTGAAAACAAGCAGGTCAAGTGATAAAGGTCTAGTTCAAAGGGAGAAGAAAACTAAGACCATGAACATTGTTAACCCTTTAGAGTTTGAACAAGGTGCTAAAGAAGAGAACATTGTCTATGTTCTCGTCATATTTGAGTTGCCCAAAGGTCAAGTGTTGATCTTCCCAAAGACATCGGGCCTACACTAAGAGAATTCCAGGATGTCTTCCCTGAAGACCTTCCGAATGAATTACCGCCCTTTAAGAGATATTCAACACTCCATTGATTTAGTTCATGGTTCTACTTTACCTAACATGCCCCATTATGTATGAATCTATCCGAGAATTGGGAATTAAAAAGGCAAATTGATGAACTTCTCCACAAGGGATTCATCAGAGAGAGTATGAGTCCATGTGTCGTGTCAGCGCTACTCACCCCCAAGAAAGATGAGTCTTGGAGGATGTGTCGACAGTCGCTCTATTAACAAGATCTCGGCCAAGTATTAGTTCCCTATATAGAGGCTGGACGGCATGTTGGACATGATGGTTGGTGTTATGATATTTTCGAAGATCGATCTAAAAAGTGGATACCATTAAGTTCGAGTTTGCCCTGGGGACAAATGAAAAACTGCCTTTAAAATCAAAGATGATTTATATGAATGGCATGTCATGCCTTTCAGGTTTTCAACTGCCCTGAGCACATTTATGTGAATCATGACGCAAGTGTTGTAGTCGTTTATAGGCAAGTTTCTCGTGATTTATTTCGATGATATCCTTATTTATAGCCGCGATGAGGAACAAGACTTAAGAAATTTAAGGCAAATTTGTTTGACTCTCAGAGGAGAGAAGTTATACGCAAACCTGAAAAAGGTACCTTATGACAGCTAGTGTTGTCTTCTTAAGGTTTGTCATAACCTCTGAAGTGATGACTACGGACCATGAAAAGGTCAAAGCCATTGTGGAGTGGCTTGAACCTAAGAGCATTTATGATGTTCGTAGCTTCCATGGGTTAGCTTGACGAAGACGCCAACATTGTGGACATCGGTTATGGACCATATCGTGTGTATCGACGGCGGAAGAAGCGGAACGGAAGTTAGAATCAAGTTTAAAGAAGGATACAAGCTCCCAAGCTCACTGCCCAAAATCGCTCGAGTGGCCTCACTTTTCGCTCGAGTGAGAGTCCTCCAGAATAAGGGTCAAACTTTCGGTTAAAGGTCGCCGAAGCATTTTATTGTCGCTCGAGCGAGATGTTGAAGACTGCACGAGAAACTTCTTTGGAATAAGTTGCTCGCGCAAACCTGCTTGTCGCTCGAGCGAGTCACGTCGAGAATTGATGTTTTAATCATTTTCCCAGTTTGCTTTTTGTGTCGTATTAAGTACTTTAGGGTAGTTTCGTAATTACTATGTTTAGGGTTTTCTTTTGAAACTTCTTATATAAGGTCTCTAAACAGATTTTGTAATTTGATTGATTATTGAATGAAAAGCTATTGCTTGTGTGTGCTTGAGATGAGCCTCCACGAAGAGTGATTCTTCGTTTCCCGAAAAGGGTTTGGTGTAAAGCCCACAATTTATCATCTTTTCTATCTTTTATCTCCGTGCTAATCCCCACCAACCTCTTTCAGCCATCACCTCGTATTATCTCCTAAACCTAACCCTAAATCTCATCACAACCATTTAGCCAATCTGGGCCATTAATTTCATCCAAACCCATAAACCCTAAATTCAGCCATCAAGCTTTTAAATACCTTAAAATTATAAACCTTAGCCTTTATCTAAACCATTAAATCGATTTGTTCCCAAGAACCCTAGAACGAACCAGCGATTCCATTGTTGATCTACGAGCGAGCCCTAGTCTGGAAGCGGCTAGAGTTCTATCTCTAGCATCTACCTTCCGCGAGGCTAACGGATCTAGCGGATGGACTGGACCCTACCCGAACCCAAACGCGATCATCCAAATGGAAAACTACGAACCCTAAGGTATTGACGTTATTTTCATATTTATTGCTCAATTAATCTAGTTTAATATCGACAAACTCATCACCTCATAGTCATTCACGTAGTTTAGGGTTTTATCCCGCGTCATAGCCACATTTTACAGGCGATTCATTCGTACTTTCAGTACTACAACAACCCCTAGTATTGATTGTATCCAAAAAGGGGAGTTTAAATGGACACATGCTGCAGCTAAGACATTTACGGAGATCAAATCTCAAATGACCAAAGCTCTTGTAATGCACCTTCCAAACTTTTCCAAAGTCTTTAAAGTGGCATGTGAGGCGTTAATGCTCAATTAATCTAGTTTAATACCAGCAAACTCATCACCTCATAGTCATTCACGTAGTTTAGGGTTTGGTCCCGTGTCATAGCCACATTTTACAGGCGATTCATTCGTACTTTCAGTACTATAACAACCCCTATTATTGATTGTATCCAAAAAGGGGAGTTTAAATGGGCACCTGTTGCGGCTAAGACATTTACAGAGATCAAGTCTCGAATGATCGAAGCTCCTGTTATGCACCTTCCAAACTTTTCCAAAGTCTTTGAAGTGGCATGGGAGTTAGTGGAGTATTGAGCCAAGAGGGTCACCCTATAGCCTACTTTAGTGAAAAGTTAAATGAGTCCCGGTAAAATATTCTACATATGATAAGTAATTCTATGCATTAGTGCAATCTCTCAAGTATTGGAAACATTACTTATTACAGTAAGAATTTGTTTTATTCTCAGATCATGAGGCCCTACGATTTTTGCTTTGGCCGCAACAAGACTGTTGCGTTAGTAGAAGATAGATTCTATTGGCCCAATCTCACATGAGATGTGGCCAAAATTGTGAGTCTATGTCGCATTTTTAGTTCGCAAAACACTGGGTTGTATACACCTTTACCTGTGCTGCACACCCCATGGCAAGATCTTTCTATAGACTTTGTGTTAGGACTTCATAAAACCCTCCGTATGCATGACTTGGTGTCTGTTGTTGTGGACCATTTTTCGAAAATGGCCCATTTCATTGCTTGTTTTAAAATCTCAGATGTTGGTCATATTGTCACACTTTTCTTTAACAAGGTTGTTCGTTTGCATCGTTTGTCTAAGACCATTATGTCTGATAGAGATGTCAAGTTTGTGAGTTATTTCTGAAAAACATTGTGGCATAAAATGGAGACTAGGCTTCAGTTTTCATCCGCATATCATCCCCAAACTGATGGGCAAACTAAGGTTGTCAATCGGATTTTAGGAAATCTCTTAAGGTGTCTAGTAGGTGAACATGTTTAAAGTTGTGATTCTATCTTACCTATTGCAAACTTTGCATATAACAATTCGGTTAATAGAACCACAGGGATGAGTTTGTTTTCAGTTGTCAACTGTTACAAGCCTAGAACACCAATCGATCTTATTCCGATGCCAGCAAGTCATAGGTCGTTAGAGTTTGCATCTACATTTGCACATCGCATTCATGAATTGCATGATGAGATTAAAAGAAGAATTAATGTGAATAACGAAATGTATAAGTTTTCTGTAGATTCTCATAGAAGGTTTAAAGAGTTTCAAGAGAATGATTTTGTGATGGTCCGAATTAGACTTGGGCGATTTCCTCAAGGGATTGCTAAGAAGTTGCAGGCTCGTAGTGTTGAACCCTATCAAATTTTGAGACGTGCAGGGCCTAATGCTTGTGTATTAGATTTATCAACAAATTTGGGTATTAGTACAACTTTCAATGTGGAAGACCTCGTTCTATTCTATGGCCAAGAAATCATTCCACCTAACCCTTTTGAATCATCTATGTCCGACCCTATCTCCGTCCCTCTTCCCAAACCATTGCCACCAGTTTCATGTCCTTCTCAAGAGATAATTGAGGATATTTTGGAAGATCGGATTGTGTCTACAAACCAGGGTGGATACCACAAGTATCTAGTTAAGTGGAAAAACAAGTCGGAGCCAAAGAACACTTGAATCACAAAAGAGGAGGTTCAACCCTAGAAGTAGGAAGTTTGTAATTAGTGAGCACTCCCACTTCGAAATATCGCTCCCGCACCATTTCAGACTATAAAATAATATACTTTTAACCTTTTGATGACGCTCCCACTCCCAACCTACCACACGCTTCATGTCGCTTCCTATAACTGAGGTTTCAACAGATTGATCCAGATCTCCTTAAGCGTTATCTTGATAATCATTTATCGGGGATGAATTCTTCCAACCAATAAGGAATTTATGGGGACATCCGATTCAAAGCTCCGCCTATTGTGTACCGAAGGCACAAGAAGAAATCCAAGATGTTACGCACCTTACGAAAGACACAAAGGAAGATAAAGGAAAGCAAGGAGCAACTAAAAGTGGAACTTCTATGAAAAATCAATCGATCGAAGTTCCACCCCGATAAATCAAGTTCAACCCAAGAGGCGTATTAAAATAACACCACCATCGGTCCGTCGTCGATCGATCAAGGCTTAAAATCGATAGATCGAGATCGCGTGCAAACTTTTGATTAAAGTCCAACTTATGAACGGGTTTTGACTATTTTGCTTTAATTAGCTTCTAGGACTTTCTATTTTGTTTTTAAGGTTTTTAGCCTATATAAAGAGGCTTGTAAACAACATTAGTTTTAAGTATTGGTTAATGAAAAATTGCTATTGCAAGTTTGAGAGCTTTTCTTAAAAGTTTTCTTCGAGGGTGAGATTCTTTCAAAACTAGATGAGCGATTCTTCTATCCGCATGCGGTTTGGTGCGAGGCCAACTACATCTATCCTTCTTATCTACTCTTATCTCTATTAACGTGTAAGTGCGTGATTGATTGATTTTAATCCCTAAAATCTGGAATTAATTTTGTGTTTTGCTTGTTCAATCTTTCCGTAAACTAAACCTAAGAATGATAAATTATCTTAACACATAATTTCTTCTATTTGAGCCCTAAAATTTCCATATGCCTAGAATGTTTACTTTTATTGTTTCCCGCGGAATCGGAAGAACCCACTTGTGAGTTCAAACGACACCCTAAACTGTGGAAGATCTAGTTGTTCGCAAAAACCCTAATCTTCTAAATCTTATAGGGAACATGCTACAAAAGTAACACTACTTTGGGCTAAAGCAAAAATTATTTAATTGAGATCAGTCTTTATTTTCTTTGTTAATTTGTTAGAAAATCCTTACTTTAATATTTGCATTAATTCACAAATTAATCTTAGTCAATCATATTAGGGTTTGTGTTAGTTTCTGCATCAATAGTCCAAAATCTTTTTGGGTAACTAGCTCAAGACTGGATTAGAGCGATTTGGAATCATGAAGGGAGCATTTTGAAGGCTTTTTCAGATCCTTCGGCTATTTATGATTCATCGGAGGTGAAACTCAAGCCTTATTGAAAGGAGTTCAACTGCTCATTACCACTTGGGTCTGTATATAGCACAAGGGGGCTTCTCAAAAGAAATCGAATGGATGAGAAACAAGAGTACTGCCCCATGCAAATTGGATTCTTAGGTGGATCAAGCTACGAACTTACATGCAACAATAAATACGTCCTTTAGTCATATTCATACCGAAGCCAACCCACTTGCAGATTCCCTTCCCAAAAGTGGAGTGGGAATCATCACTCAAGATCGGAAATTCCTCTGTAATACATCTTATGATGGTTCCCTTCCAGATAGCTTGTATTACTTCTCAGCAGATGTTGTCTTTTTCCTATGTTGTAGATGTATTCTATTAAGCATTGTGTTTGAGAGCTGAATTTCAGTTGTTTTGTCAATAATTTAAGCAGCTACTGATTCGAGGGAAAAAAAAAAAACCATATACCAACATATTTTCCAGTCCATGCCTACACTCCATGTCCATCCAATGAACACATCTGGCAATATCGAAGTTGCACAGATCCTTGCACAAAACACTTAGGAAGCCCAAATTTTGACAGTTTCAATGAAACAGTGATGCAGGACGGGAACCCTAAAATGCGTGAATATGATTTTGATGCGATTTGCCGAAATTAAATAAAATTAATTCAAGATTAATCTCAAAAATATCATGTTACCTTCGGGTTCGTAGAATTCCGGTAGGTAAATCACGCGAGATCCGACTAAGGTGTCAATCCGATGAGCAAGTCCGGTTAGATTTGAGGTGGGAACGAGCCTAGAGATAGGACTCTAGCTTTTCCAGACTTGGGCGTTCGTCTTCGATCCAATGTAGATTCATAGGTTCAAACTAGGGTTGTAGAATTGGGTATGTTTGATGGCTCGGACGAAAACTAGGGTTTTGATAGAAATAGGTTTTGGGTTTTGGATTAGGGATTCAATATGGGTAATGGATTATAAAAGAAAGACAGAAAATATATAGCAAAGATAATAAAAATATCAAGAGAGAATAGATGGGAATCACTCCCTTGGTCTGACACCAAACCCATCTCGGGAAGAAGAATATTCAAGCATAAAGCATTCAAAATCTTCAATAACTAATTAAAAAAGTGTTTACAAGCCTCTTTATATAGGCAACCAATAATTAATTTGAAATAAAAGAGTCCTAAAAGTAATAAAAGCTAAAAATGCAGTTTTCCGTAGAAAATAGAAATCTTGTCGCTGGACGGAGTCGTCGACAGCGCGTTGTTGAACCATTCACAGTGCGTTGTTGCACTGTTAACAACATTATGTTGCACTATTCCCAGCATGCTACGGTATTGTTCTCCTGATGACGATTTCAGCCTCCTTTTCTCTTTTGAAGCTACGGTACTCAGGCTTCCTCTACGTTTCTTCCAACGCCGGTAGAACTGATGTGGTCCGAATCTGATGTCTATGTATGTGGCGTCCCCGTCAATTTGCCTAGACCAAATAGATTTCATCACCGATGAAACGCGCTCGTGGTAGATGTCAATCAAATCGGGGTTCAATCAACGAACCTCAGTCTCATGGATCTAAGTGTTTTCAAACTCCGATTTTCCGACCCATTTAACTAGGTACTTATGGAATCCCCCGTCTTGTGTGGATACGACATGATCATTTATTATACCCTCTATCTCATCTTTTCTCTGCCTGCTTGGGGAAGGGAGAGGTACGGGCTGCAAGGTTAGGCTGGCACTGGGGCTATGAGATGGTTGGAGTGGGTTTTCAGGAGGTGGGGTGAAACCCAAGTAAGGAACCAAGTCCTCCGCATTAAACGTTGAACTAACCCCCATACCTAGAGGAAGCTCAAGTACGTATGCATTAGACCCACTCTTCGCCAAAATTCTAAAAAGGACCAGCGTCTCGGGGTTGGAGCTTCTTTGCGAATCCCGATAGGAACCGCTCAGGCCTGACTCTAACCATCATATAATCACCCACATGATATTCTTTGAAACACCTGTGAGCATCTGCAGACAATTTGTATTGACTATTGCTTGAATTAATCTTTTGTCTAATTTCGACATGCAAGCTATGAATGTATCGTGCAAATGCATCGGCAGAATCGGACACTCTATGAGACGCAGACATGGGGATCAAATCTAGTGGTGTCATCGGCCTATGACCATGTAGTACCTCAAAAGGACTCATGCCTATGGACCTATTGACAGAATTATTATAGGCAAACTCAGTTATGGTTAAATGGTATCCCAAGTCCTAACATGATCACCGATAAGACTACGAAGGAGATTCTCAAGACTCCTATTGGTACTTTCGGTTTGACCATTCATTTAAGGGTGGTAAGCCGTTGAAAATTGAAGCATTGTGCCCATCATATGCCAAAGGGTTCTTCCAAAAATAGCTAGTGAATTTGACATCCCTATCAGACACAATGGTTTTGGGCAACCCATGAAAACGTACAACCTCCATGAAAAACAACTTAGCAATGTGGGATGCATCAGAGGTTTTGGAACAAGGGATGAAGTGGGCCATCTTGGAAAATCGGCCACTACGTCAAAGATGGAATCGTGCTTCCTTGGTGTTTTGGGAAGTTCAAGCACGAAGTCCATTGAGAGGTCTTGCCATAGTGTGTGTGGCACGGTACAAGCTGATATTTTGTTTTGTCTGTTTTGACACTTGGCAAGTACGACAATGTTTCACGACCCGGGCGACATCTCTCATTAGGCTAGACCAAAAGAACCTATCCTCTACGAGTACAACAGTTTTATTACACTCGAAATGTCCGGCCATCCCTCTAACATGTAACTCCCAAATGAGAATGTCACGCAATGAAGTGCGATGCAAAGGTGATTGCCTTTAAACAAGTACCCATCCTGGATGGTGTACACAGGGTGTGTGCTGGTGAGGTCACTAAGGAGAGCAATGTACTCAATCCCAAAATCTGGGCACTCGGGGAACTCATCCTTTAACCTTTCAAACCCGATGACCTCGGTGCTCATTGTTGGCAAAATCGCCACTCGATGACTAAGTGCATCAACAACCCTATTTTCAGCATGCATCAACAACCCTATTTTCAGCACCAGCCTTATGCTTTAACACAAATGTGAAACCTTGAAGGTACTTGACCCACTTCGCATGCCTTGGGTTAAACTTTTTCTATGAAATAAGAAAGCGTAATGCTTCATAGTCAGAGAACAGCATAAATTCCTGCGGTCTAAGGTAATGCTTCCAATACCAAAGAGATTGGACGACTGCAAAGAACTCCTTGTCATAGGTGGAGTATTTCTGCTTTGCCTCATTAAGTTTCTCACTAAAATAAACCATTGGGTGACCCTCTTGGCTAAGCACTCCTATGCCCACACCCGATGCGTCGCATGCGACTTTGAAGACTTTGAAAAAGTCCGGCAATCGCATGACGGGTGCACTACTCATCCGTTGTTTGATCTCAGCAGAGGCTTTCGTCGTCGCTTTGCCCTAATGAAAATCCCCCTTTCTCATGCAATCTGTGATTGGGGCCATGATGGTGCTAAAGCTTCTGATGAAGCGACGATAAAAAGTAGCCAAACCATGGAAGCTACGGACATCGTGTATGTTCTTAGGCTCGGGCCACTCCACAATGGCTTTAACCTTTTCGGAGTTCGCGACCATTCCATCGGCCAAGATAATAAATCCCAAGAAGACAATGAAACATTGCATGAAGGTGCACTTCTTGAAATTTGCAAACAACTTCTTGCCCTTGAGGGTTTCAAAGCCTACGGTGGTTCAAGTGTTGTTCCTTGTCATGACTATAAATCAAGATGTCATCGAAATATACAAGGAATTTGCCTAAGAAAGGCCTCAACACTTGGGTCATGAGTCTCATGAAAGTACTCGGGGCGTTAGGAAGCCCAAAAGGCATGACCATCCACTCATAAAGACCATCCTTAGTCTTCAAGGTGGTTTTCCACTCATCACCAGGGCGGATCCGAACTTGATGGTAGCCACTCTTAAGGTTTATCTTAGAAAAGATAGTGGCACCAACCATCATATCGAGCATGTCATCGAGCCTTGGTATGGGAAACTGATATTTAATAGTAACCTTATTGATTGCACGGCTATCCACACACATGCGCCACGTACCATCTTTCTTAGGAGTGAGTAGGACAGGTATGGCACACAGGCTCATGCTCTCTTGGATGAACCCCTCTGAAGGAGCTCATTAACTTGCAGAGTCAACTCGGTGTGCTCAACCGGATTCAACCTGTAGTGGGGGAGGTTCAGTAAGGTGTATCTAGGAACCAAGTCTATTGTGTGTTGGATATCACGCAGGGGAGGGAGGGAGCTCGTTTGGTAAGTCTTCAGGGAAGAGATCCGTAAATTCTTTCAGGACCGGCTCAACCTCCTTAGGACACTCGCTCGCTGACTCGGGAGCACTCTCAACGATGACGACTACGTACACCACACTCTCGACGCTTTCTCGAACTCTGAAGGGCTCACAATATTAATGGATTTATAAGACTCGCCCTTCTTCTCAACTTTGTTGGTCGATGGCGTTTTGGGAGGCAAAGAGTGTAGAGTAATCTTCTTGCCCTTATGCATGAACGTGCATATGTTTGATCGAGCAAAAAGGGTCACGTCCATGTCGTAGAGCCACGGCCTTCCCAAAATGATATGGCCCACATCTATCGGCACCACATCACACCATAAGGTGTCCGAATAAGAACCTAACTCAATCGGTACACAACACCTTTTCGACACGGGTATGGATGAAGAGTCGACCCATGCGACCTTATAAGGTCTCGGGTGGGCTTTGGGTGTAAGCCCCAAGCAGCGTACAGCATGAGTTGACACTACATTGGTGCAACTACTGCTATCCACGATGACCTTACAACTCTTTTCACCAAATTTGGCAAAGGACGGAAGATGTTCTCCCTTCGCCAGTCATCCTTCTCATCCCGTTGAGATTGTGCAAGGGCACACCTCATTACTAAAGCATGGCCAAAAGCATCACCCTCCTCATCACTGAGTATGTTGTCCGACTCAAATACTTCTTCAACCACTAACTCACCATCATCCTCCTCTCCCTCAACGAAGAGAGTCCTTTGGGAGTCTTTTGTAGGGCATTGGGCGGCAAAGTGTCCCATCCCATGACATTTATAACATTTAACGTGAGCGCTACCCCTTAAGGATTCCCCGACTACACCTTTTCCCTTTTCAAACCTCGTATTGGTAGGGACAAGTTGTGTAGGCATGGGAGGAGGATTAAATCGTCCCTCATCGGAGCGTTGACCGCTATATTATGGCTCGGCTCTCTTCATCACTGATATTTTCTAATATCGTTCAAGAACTTGCACAACGGCATAACATTTTTCAACGGGGTGAGAGATCAATTCCTTTTGCAAATCAAGTCGCAGTCCAATGCAGAATCTAGAGAGAGTGATATCAGGGCCTTCCGATACCTTGCCCCTCATCATGAACTCTTCGAATTTGGCAATGTAATCGGTCACGGGCATACCACCTTTACATAAATTTTGCTACTAGTCGAGGAGGCGTTGGTGGTATGATAAAGGAACATACTTCTCAGTAAGTCGTTCCTTCATGTCGTCCTAACGGGTAATGGGAGGACAACCCGCATTCACCCTAATGCACTCAACATTGACCCATAAAAGTCGGCCTTACCCAATTAACTGCATTTTAGCGAGTCTGACGCAATAGTCGTCATTCATGTAATACCAATCAAAATGTTGGTCCATGTCGGAAAGCCAATCGAGGAAGACGGTAGGGTTCATTCTTCCGTCGAAAGTCGGAATCTCAACTCGGACATTCTTGAGGAGTTGAACTTCGGGGTCATAGTCATCTCTACGATGATCCCTACGGTTCCGGTTCCGGTTCCGATTGTTTTGGCGACTATCGCGTTCAAAGTGAGGACCTTCACGCTCTTTACGTTGATCCTGAAATTCATCTTCCGCTTCTAATTGGTTGATTCGATAACGCAATCAACCATTAGAAATCCCTAAGGATGTTTGGGCTTGCTCTATGGTGTTTAAACGCTCCTTAATCGCACCCAATTCTTCTCACATACCGTTAAGGGCATCGAGAATCTCATTCGAGGCCATGGTGATCACAAATACCTATTAGGGTTTTAATATGGAATGCAATATGGACTCACAAAAGAAAAACAATGCAATAAAATAAATATGACAAGCAAAGATGCCCTAACCTAGAAAACCTAGGGCTTTGATACAAAAACTGACGCGAGACGGGAACCCTAAAATGCGTGAATATGACTTTGATGCGATTTGCCGAAATTAAATAAAATTAATTCAAGATTAATCTCAAAACTATCATGATACCTTCGGGTTCGTAGAATTCCGATAGGTAAATCAAGCGAGATTCGACTAGGATGTCCAATCCGATGCGCAAGTCCCGTTAGATTTGAGGTGGGATCGAGCCTAGAGATAAGACTAGCTTTTCCAGGCTTGGGGGTTCGTCTTCGATCCGATGTAGATTCACGGGTTCGAACTAGGGTTGTAGAATTGGGTAGGTTTGATGGCTCGGACGAAAACTAGGGTTTTGATGGAAACAGGTTTTGGGTTTTGGATTAGGGATTCAATATGGGTAATGGATTATAAGAGAAAGACAGAGAAAATATATAGCAAAGATAATAAAATATCATGAGAGAATAGATGGGAATCACTCCCTTGGTCTCACACCAAACCCATCTCGGGAAGAAGAATATTCAAGCATAAAACATTCAAAATATTCAATAACTAATTAAAAAAGTGTTTACAAGCCTCTTTATATAGGCCACCAATAATTAATTCGAAATAAAAAAGAGTCCTAAAAGAAATAAAAGCTAAAAAGGCAGTTTTCTGCATAAAATAGAAATCTCGTCGCTGAACGGAGTTGTTGACGACGCATTGTTGAACCATTCACAGCGTGCTATTGAACAGCACGTTGTTGCACTGTAAATAGTGTTTTGTTGAACAGCGCGTTGTTGCACTGTTAACAGCGTGTTGTTGCACTATTCCCAGCATGTTGCGGTATTGTTCTCCTGATGACGATTTCAGCCTCCTTTTCTCCTTTGAAGCTACAATACTCGGGCTTCCTCTACGTTTCTTCCGACGCCAGTAGAACTGATGTGGTCCGAATCCGATGTCCATGTATGTGGCGTCCCCGTCAAACAACATCAACCTACACAAAAAGTTTAGGAAGCCCATGTTTTTTACGGTTTCAATGAAACAGCGTCAACCTAGATAGCATGCCTATCAAATTCTCCATGGCTCAAACAATGATCCGTCAAAATTCCCAAAATTCAGAAATTATTTTATTTCTCTATGTTTAGAAACCAAATGTATGTGATGTTAAAGGTCAGCCAACAACAATGCCGATTAGAGAATAGAGGAAAAATACAATGAATATATGCCCTGGAAATTGCATAAAAGAAATGAGCTTATGATTCCATTTTACATTACATATATGAAAGTTACGAGAAACAAAAATTCAATTTGCTGGAGATAACAAAAAAAGGAAAATATGGCAGCCTAACAATGGAATTTCGGATGGTCATGTGCTAAAACGTACCAAGTCTTCTGCAATTATATTTATCTTTCCAACAGCTTTGAAGATGGCATCAAATAAGGCTTTCTTTGGTCCAGCCTACTACAAATAAATATATCACTGGTATGAATTTCTGAGATGATACAAAAGGAAAGTACAAGATCTAATTACATAGAGCTGACCTTCCATCTTCCAACCACTGCTATCTTTGATTCTGCAATTTTTTACAATTTCATAGTTATAATTTAACTTAGTCAACAGTAACTCAAACTAAGCTAAGGCTTGGGCCTGCAGCACAATGGAAGGTTGACAATATTGCAACCTCAAGTTCGCAGGTTCGAGCCCATCTTCCTATCCAAAGAGAGAGAGGAGAGAGAGAGAGAGAGAGAGAGAGAGAGAGAGAGAGAGCTATGTAAATTGTCTAACCAGACGGAACAGCCCAAAATCCAGCAATTCCCCGAAAATGGTCTATCCGGAATTCATCGTATAGATTGCTCGCACGCTTTATTCTTTGTATCCACCAAGCAAATCCACTGGCCTCCATAGCTTTCCAATCATATAGGGGACTGTTAAGCAGGTGACGCAAAAAAAAAAAGTCAATTAGAAAGCTACTCGGAACAAGGGAATATGGCATGGCAAAACCTTGTTAACATGAAGATGAAGCTACATATGACCTGGTGTGGACTTCCTGTGACATCTTACAGACTTTATAAGCATATTCAATGTTTAGCAATCAAGACACTCAATGCGTGTTTGGAATTTCCTAATTTCAATCTTTGTAAGCTCTGTTGAATTTTTGCATATATTGTAAAAATCTGCAGTTGTAAAGTTCCAAAAGTCTCACAGATATCTTTAACTGTTTCTTTCTACAGTTTCTTCTTAAAGAATTCTCATTTTCTTTCCTGTTCAATAAAATATTGTAGGTTGCCTTACTTTCTTGATTTAATGTGCATGTAATCAACTTTTGATATACTATGTAGAGACTAGGGCTATATTTAGGGTCTGATAGAAGTCCGAGTTAGAAGGAGAAGAAGGAAGAGGAGAAAGTGAGAAGTAATTGGGGCTTGCGAGTTAGATGACCTCACCCCCTTCACATTATACCCTACTGGAGTTGGACTGTATGAAGGGTCAGACTTGAGTCCTTATTGTTTGTCTCGATCATGGATGCATTAACCATGGACATATAAAAAGAGATTCCATAGTGCATGTTATTTACGTATGATACGGTATTAATCATCGAAAGGAAACAAGTAAATCATGAGATGGAATTCTAAAGAATGGCCTTAAGAGTCAAGACTTTTGAAGATTAGCAAAATAGAGATGAAATATATCGAGTGTAACTTTAGTGAACATGATAGCCTGGGGAGAAGATTCAGTTAAAATAGAATAACATCTTAGTGCCACATTGATTTCGTTACTTAGGTTCCAGATTACAATCATATGGATGATTTGAGGACATCACAAATAGCATTAACACAAGTTCAATAAAATGAGACAAGCATGTTGAGCAATATGCAAGCTGAGAGCTTCATTTCAATTAAAGGACCTTTAATAAGACTGCAGTAAGACATGTCATACTATATGGTCTGAATTGTTTGGCTATGAAAAACCAACAAGAAGATAGATTGCATGGGGCTAAGATGAGTATGTTAAGAGAAGAAATCTAGGTTAAGGAGGTATAGGTTAAGGGTATTAGGGTTTGTCCGGTGGTATTAGGGTTACGGAGATGGTTTTAGGTTTAGGATTAGAGGAGAGAGAGAGAGAAGAAGAAGAAGAAGGCCAAGTGAGTTAGGAAGCCCTCACTATCATTTATATAAGTTGTAGAAATAACAAATACACACCCAATTGTTCTACACAGACCCACACTACTTTACAATATAACATAAAGTAAATACTAATGACAATGCCCCTCATGCTGGAGCATGGAGATCTAACATGCCTAGCTTGACCACAACATCCTGAAGAATACTCGGCCCAACAGCTTCAGTTAAAATTTCTACAAACTGTTTGAGTATTAGACATGTCAATGAGCTTTAGATTCATCCCCAACTTTCTCCAGATGTAGTATATGTCCACCTCAATATGTTTCGTTCGTCCATGTCGAACATAGTCTAATGCAATCTTCTCCACGGTTCATTATCACAATGAAACCAGTATAAAGTAGCTAATGGGGAATCTAAATTCCGAAAGAAGAGAACGCAACAACTAAACCTCACAAGTGCCATGGGCAATGGCCGTACACTCAGCTTCTGCATTTGACTTGAAGACCATAACTTGCCTTTGCTTTCCCAGAAAAGTAGATTGCCTCTGAGAAAGACACAATATCCAAATTAAACTGTCAATCAGTAACTGAACCAACCCAATCTGCGTGTACACAAAGTTACTTATATGTCTATTGGAATCTTACACCAAGCCCAACCTGAATTGGACTTGATGTACTGGAGGATGCTATGGACAGAAATAATGTGTAATGCAAGGAGCATGTATGAACTGGCTTACAAGATAAAACTGCAGACGTGCTATCCGGCCCAGTGAGAGTGGTGATCAATCAATCGTCTCACTAACCTCTAATACTCATTTGAATTTGGGAGCAGATCACCATCAAATTCATCTAAGAGACTTTTTGGTCAATTAAAGAAGTGACAGGTTTGTATCCAAGCATTCTGGTAACTTTGACAAATCAATACTATAGTTCCTTTGCGACATAAATATTCCTTTCCGGGACCTTGCAACTTCAAGCCGAAGGAAGTATTTGAGGTTTCGTAAATCTTTCACTTCAAATAGGTGACCGAGCTCCTATTTCACATGCCTAATAAAGATCTGATCATCTCCAACGAGTAATATCATCCACATAAACAGAAGAATGGTGCGAGCAGTGGAGCATGAGTGAATAACAATGTGTGATCAAAGTGGCACCTCTGATACCCCAAATCCATGACAGCACTACTGAACCGTTGGAACCAGGCTCTAGGTGACTGCTTCAAACCATATATAGAATTTGGGAGTCAGCACCATGTTCCTCACCCCCCCCCCCCCCTCCCCCTCAAGCAGGAAGCCGGGTGGCGATCCATGTAGACCTCTTCAGTCAAATCACCACAAAGCAATGCATTCTTAATGTCCGGCTAGTGGAGGGCTTATCTTGTATGGCCAGAAGGGGAAGATGAACAGGCAGAGAAGTTAATTTGGCAATAAGAGCAAACACAGCCTTTCAATGCCATAAGTTTGGGTGAACCCTTTTACCACCAATGGAGCTTTATATAAAGATATCGAGCCATTAGGGTTGTGCCTCACTACAAACACCCATTAACACCAAACAGTCTTCTTCCCAAGAGGATGAGAAACCATCTCTCATGTATCACTGGATTGGAGAGCATTCATTTTCTCAATCATGGCAGCTTTCCAAGACAGGTGACCTAGAGCGGCATGGACAATACGAAGAAGAGACTTAGTGTCTATGCAGAAAGGAAGACCTTGTAGGAAGGAGATAGGTCCTGATAGCAAATATATTTAGAAAGAGGGTGAAAAATAACACATTTTCCAACTCCTTTCCAAAGAGTTATAGGCAAATTAAGATCAACAGAACCAATACGAGGAGAAACAATACAAATTGAAGGAGATGGAAGTGAAGAAACATCAGGATTAGTAATACTTAGAGGGGCGAACAGTGGGAAGATTGAGTTGGTGTTGTTGTCGAGAGAGGACCATGCCCCTTGCACCGAACATAAGTAATCACTCATTGGTTTTGTTGCGATGGAGGTGGCTGCAAATCCAAGAGAGCATGTCAAAGTAAAGAAGCGGGGATAGGAGTGAGACGATCCTTAGAAAAATAGGAAACGTGCTCATGTCACATTCATAGATGTGTAAAAGCGACAAGATTGAGGTTCACAACAACGATTCCCCTTAGAGATATTGGAGTACCCAACAAATACACATTAGATTGGCCGAAGTGTTTGACAAGGAGTATGGCCTCCTAAGATCGTGATGGACTACAATTAATGAGATAACACACAATTAGTTGAGCCATAGACCAATAGGCCTTTGACGGGTCAATCCCAGAAGATTTCCATTCTTGCGCTTCGTAACACCATTCTGTTACGGGGTGTAAGGACATAAGTATTGATGTCTAGTGCCATGAGCATGCAAATAGACTTCAAAGGATTGAGAGGTGTACTCACCTTCATTATCGGATCTCAGTATGGAACTAAAAGTTAGAATAAGCCTTTTGTGTTTCAACAAGTATAGCCAGGTAGCACGAGGGAAATCATCAATTAAAAGTACAAAGTAATGAATGCCATCAAGAGAGGCCACTAAGGAAGGGCCTCAAACATCTGAGTTAACCAAATCAAAAGGAGAATTAGAGTGACGGGGACGCCACATACATGGACATTGGATTCGGACCGCATCGTTTCTACCGGTGTAGAAAGAAGCGGAATGGAAATCAAAACTAGGCGAAAGATGAAATTCTGGAAATTGAAGGAGCACAGAAAAAATCAATTGATCGAAATTGAATTTCGATCGATCGAAATTAAAATTCGATCAATCAAAATGTCAACGGCGATATTTTAAGTATTTGAGAATTTCGATCGAACGATTTTCAATTTCGATTGATCGAAATTAAATTTCGAACGAACGATTTTCAGTTTCGATCGAAATTAAATTTCGATCGAACTATTTTCAATTTCGATCGAACGAAATTCAAATTCGATCGAACGATTTTCAATTTCGATCGATCGTGTTGGGTTGTTTTAGAAGTTGAATTTCAAACTTTTACTTCAAGGGTTTATTTGTTTTTATTTAATATTCGTTTTAGGGTTTTCTTTTATCGTAAGACCTCCTATATAAGGTCTTTAAACAATGTAATTAAGGGAGTTGATTGATTATTGAATGCTTTTATGCTTGAGTAGTCTTTGCCTGAGATGGGTTTGGTGTGAGACCAAGGGAGTGATTCCCCTATATTTTCCTTATTGTTGTTGTTGATTTGCGTGGTTTGCTTATATTTGATATCTCTAAATCTCTGCGTGCTTCTCTAAACCATAGCCTAATCTCTTCCTTGTGATCCCCGAAACCCTAAACCTGTTTTAAAGCCTAAATCACACAAGCCAACACCCTTTCCAAAATATAAGCCGACCTAAAAGCCATAAGCCTTTCACAAACCCTAATTCCATTCTACTACTCGATTTGGAATCCGTGAATCTACATTGGACCGAAGACGAGCGCCTAATCCTAGAAAAGTTAGAGTACTATCTCTAGGCCGATCTTGCCTCGACTCTAAAGTACTCGCACATCGGACTAGACCCTATCTGGATCTCGTGTGATCTACCCATCAAAATTCTGCAAACCCTAAGGTATCAAAGATAATTTTGCGACTAAACTTAATTTAATTTCATTAATTTCGGCAAAATTTGCATAAAATTCATATTCCGCATTTTAGGGCCGTTATCCCGTGTCAATTTTGGTATCAGAGCCCTAGGTTTTCTAGGTTAGGGCATCCTTGCTTGTCATATTTTTATTGCATTATTTTTGTGAGTCCATATTGCATTCCATATTAGAACCCTAATAGACCTTGTGATCACCATGGACTCGAGTGCGATTCTCAATGCCCTTGACGGTATGCGAGAAGAGTTGGGTGCGATTAGTGCACGTCTGAATACCATTGAGCAAGCCCAAACATCACTAGGAGTTGGTAATGATAGATTACGTGATCGAATCAACCAACTGGAAGCGATGGGTGGGCTGGAAAATCAACACCAAGAGCATGAGTGTCCACACTTTGAACGTAATGGTCGCCAAGACAACCGGAACCGTAGGGATCATCGTAGAGATGACTATGACCCCGAAGTTCAACTCCTTAAGAACGTCCGAGTTGAGATTCCTACTTTCGATGAAAGAATGGACCCTACCGTCTTCCTCGATTGGCTTTCTGACATGGATCAACACTTTGATTGGTATGCCATGAATGACGACCGTTGCGTTAGACTTGCGAAAATGAAATTGGTTGGTCAAGCTCGACTTTTCTGGCTCAACGTCGAGCGCATTAGGGTAAATGCGGGTTGTCCTTCCATTACCTGTTGGGACGACATGAAGGAACGACTTACTGAGAAGTATTTTCCTTTATCATACTACCAACGCCTCCTCGACCAGTGGCAAAATTTACATTAAGGTGGTATGCCCGTGACCGATTACATTGTCAAATTTGAAGAGTTCATGATGAGGGCAAAAGTATCGGAAGACCCTGAAATCACTCTCTAAATTTTGCACTGGATTGCGACTTGAATTGCAAAATTCGCAAATAAAAAGAAGCGCAGTAGAGAATCGAGAAACATGTAATACATGAGATAGAGAAAGAGAAGGAGAAACATAATGATTCCTTACCCTAGAATCGGGGTATAAATTCCATCAGCATGCCGAACCTGGGCAAAGGAAGGGGAGAGGAATATAAAGAATATCCCTAAGACTCACCCGTCATATGCTGAGTAGCTTATGAGTCAATGACCCAATGAGGACCTAAGATGTAGTAGTCACAGCACAAGCAAAAGAGATTGGGATACTTGGTATCCCAGACAAGGATCAGGAGCCTGGGTGATCAGCAGAAGGTGTATGGGCAGCCCGAAGTTTGATACGAATCAACACAGCCATTTGGGATCAATGGAGGCTCATGATATCACTAAAAGAAATCTAAGGAGGAGAGTCAGTGGCAGTTGTGCCGGCAAAAGATGGGGCTCGAGGCTGATACCCCTCTGGATATCCATGCAAATGATAACAATGGTCTCAATCATGCCCATTAAGACCACAATGAATAAAGGTAATGGTAATTGAGGATCAACCATCATCCATGATGACCTCCTTTATGCCTCTACCTCAAGGGGGCGTGTATCGTAAGTAAAGACAGCTGCTAAGTAGGAGCAGGGAGAGATGAAGTCATGCTAGAGGACATAACAGGGCAATGTTGCTCCTCGACAAACAAGATATCATAACCTATACTCGGTGGAAGAGACCTCATCGTAAGAATCTGGGTACGAGTTTGCTCATAGTCCGAATGAGGCTTAGATATGATCCCTCTCAAGACGCTTGGCCAATTTAGTTCCAAACTCTAATAGTGGTTCATAGGGACCAAGTTCTTCCCATATACATTGGACATTGCTGTAATACTCCCCCAGAGATGAATCTCCCTGCTAGCACTCGGATATCAATTGTTGCAATTGGTAAACACATGTATCATGTTCCGCAAGGGAAAAAGTATCGGCAAGCTTACTTCAAAGTTTCAAGACATTATCGTAGAACATAAAGGTCTGATAGATGGAGGGATCCATAGAGTTCAAAAGCCCACTAAGCATAATAGCATTGTCTGCATCTTACTTTTCGGCTCTGCAACATTCATTTTGGGCATGGGAGTGGATCCAGCGAGCAGCCCTAGTTCATATGACCTTGGACATACAAATGGCTCGATTCCTGTAACAACTTGGATTTTTCATATCATTAATACACCTAATTTAATTATATGTACTTAATAGCAAATACACCGCATGCCTTGACTTTTCAAAGCAGTTGACCAAAAGATGCATCTATTGATCTTCAAGGCTCTTATATTTGTTTCTGCCAATACTTAACACAAGCTATGAGATAGCCTATGACGCAGAACGGTACCCTAAAATACGTGAATGCAATGATTAATTTTGCCGAAATTAAATTAGAATTAAATTAAACAATAGAACTTGCAAAATATAACGAATACCTCAGGTTTTCGTAGTATTCCATGGAAGAATTACACATAATTCAAGCAGGGTTCAGTCCAGGTGCTAGATCCGTTAGATTGCAGTGCAGATCGATCCTAGAGATAGAACTCTAGGTTTTTCCAGATTATGGCACTCTCAATTCAATGATAGGATCACTGATTTCTTTTGATTATTTGATGCGGAAGGTTTAATAACTCTGTTGGGATCTACGGTTGTTGAATCGGACTGATTCACGGTGTAGGGAAAATTATGATTTAGGATGTTAAAAGGGATGATGGTTGATTTAGGATTGTAAGGATCAACACACAAGCAGGGAAGATGAAACTAGATAGATGGACAAAAGATAGATTTGTAGGCTTCACACCCTTGGCTTCGCACCAAACCCTTTTTGGGAAGAAGATTCACTCTTCGTAGAGGCTCATCTCAAGTACACACAAGCAAAAGCTCTTTTCATTCAATAATCAATCCTTAATAGAGTGTTTACAATGCCTTTATATAGGCTAAGAAAACCCTAAACGATATAAAACTCGCAATTAAAAGAGTCATAAAATAATAAAAGACTAAAAAGGTGAAAAAAAGGGAAAAACGAAAATTTTTCGTCATTGTAGCTCGCTCGAGCGAGGATTTTAACCGCTCGAGCCAGCTTAAGTGGTCGCTCGAGCGAGGATTTTAATCGCTCGAGCAAGGGCTCGCTCGACATTGTTCTCTTCGTGGTTTGTATCCGTTTCTCCTTTGAGGCTATGGTACTCGGGCCTCCTCTACATTTCAAGAATTTCCCCTTTCGCCCAGTTTGGATTTCCATTCCGCTTCTTCCGACGTCGGTACACGCGAAAAGGTCCATATCTGATGTCTACGATATCGGCGTCCCCGTCAATTCTCCTCGACTCAAAATGTTTCATCACCGATGAAACACACATGAAATGAATCCTGACACTCGGTGACGTATGAGCATCATCTCGGTTCATAGTAGAGGGACGTACCCAGTAAACCTCTCCTTGACAAGCCTAATGACCCGGCTCGCCAAGCCACTCTACCAAATACTTTTGAAGTTTCGCATCGACTCTCTCGAACCCGAAGACTTGAAGGAATTCGTCCCCGATGAAGAGTGATCATGATATCGATCGAGAATATGGAAATTCAAGCGACGAACTCTCTCATGATTGGCCCATGCACTCTTGGTAGTCGACTCGCCAACCCTCTGCATCTCATAGACCAAAAATTTTCGACCGCAGGTGAATGCCACAAGACTATGCCAAATTTCCTCCATTATCTCTTGTCTCTGCCTGCTTGGATAGGGAAGTGGTATTGGTTGCAAAGTTGGGATAGGATCGTGAATAAGAGGCGGTCGGAAAGGATTGCAAGGTGGTGGGGTTGAGCCCAAAGAAGGAACTAAGTCTTCCACATTGAACGTAGAGTTGACCCCTATATCCAGTGTAAGCTCGAGAACATATGCAGTAGGTCCGCTCCTTGCCACAATTCTAAAAGGGCCAGCGTCGTGGGCCTGGAGATCCTTTACGACTCCCGATGGGAATCGTTCAGGCCTAACCCGAACCATCACATAATCATTCAATTGAAATTCTATAAAAGCCTTAGGTAACTGCATCGATATTTTAAAAGCTTCATTGCATAAATTAATTTCAAACTTAATTTCGGCATGCAATGCGGAATGAGACTCAAAAGATGACTCACGATAAGACTTGGAATGCATAGCAGTACACAACTTGAGACTATGATGTGTACGTGTATCAATGGACTCGATACTTTCATGTGCATGCGACGCTAACGACTCACATGTAGTAGCCTGTATCAGCACTAGTGACTCATGTGCAGTGGACTCGACCAACACTAGTGACTCATGTGTGATCAAATCAAGAGACACTAATGACTCATGTGGACTCGATCCAACGGATTTCAATGACTCATGGGTAAGTGACTTCATTGGTTCGTGTGTGCTCAGTTTGACCAACTTTAATGATTCAAGTGCACACAACTCTACCACCAACAAGGACTCGTGCACAACTGGCTTTACGGGCTCTAACAAATCGTGCGTAGGTGACTCGGGCGAATTGTGCGTGGGTGACTCAACATTACTACTCACAAGGAAATCAGAAGCCCCCTTGACACAAACTAGACTCTCTTCAGCTTCTTCGATCTCCTCTTCACTCATCACGGTCCTAGGGTCATATACTTCGTCTTCTACTTTCATACTTTCCGACTCCTTAGAACTTTCACTTTAGTCACTAAATTCGGAGTGGGAAGTTTTATGGAGCATTGGTAAGCAAAGTGTCTGAACCCTTGACACTTAAGACAATTGGGACACTTGTTTGACTTGGTTTTCAAAATTTGTAGAAGGTGACGGTGCGTGAGAGGAATATAATTCTCGATAAGTCGCTCCCTCATGTCCTCCCATTGTGTGATGGGCTTACGATTAGTTAATTCACGTAGAAGTTCAACATTAGTCTAATAGGTTTTGGCACTATCCTCCAACTTTGTTTTCACTAACCTAACTTTGTGCTCATTCGATACGCCATACCAATCAAAATACTCTTCCACACTAGATAACCATTCCACGAAGGTTTTGGGGTTTAGCCATCCCTTAAAACATGGAACTTCATCCCGAATAGATTTTAGAAACTTTTCAGTGGGATTGTACTCGGGTTCACGCTGATGAGGGTATCCCCTAACTCTAGTCTCATCATGACTTTTGGGACTTTGCCAAGATTTTGGTGTGTAGCGGCTCCTATTATTAATCGCACACATTTGGGCTTTGATGTCCCTAAGGGCATCGACAATCTCGCTCATGCTCATGGTGAACACGGCTTACTAACACGGGTGCTAAATGCCATGCAAACATGAACCACAATGGATGAGGAATTTTGTCAAACAGTAGACATGCATACTTTTGAACAAAAATGACATGACATCAAAGACATCGAAATGACATACACATGTGACTCAAGATGAATAAGGACTTTTGTCGAACACAAGATGTGCGCAATGATGAATACAAATGATATGAGATTCCATTAAACTAAAATGACATGCACATATGAACCAACAATGAATGGGGACTTTTATCAAACACTAGATGTGCACAAATAAAAACTGAAATAAGATGCAATGAAAATAAAGTGCAATGAATGCAATGTCACACAGTATGCACTAACCTAGAACCTAGGGCTCTGATACCAAAACTGATGCATAACGGTACCCTAAACTATGTGAATGCAATGATTAATTTTGCCGAAATTAAATTAGAATTAAATTAAACAATAGAACTTGCAAAATATAACGAATACCTCAGGTTTTCGTAGTATTCCATGGGAGAATCACGCATAATTCAGGCAGGGTTCAGTCTGAGCGCTAGATCCGTTAGATTGCAGCGCAGATCAATCCTAGAGATAGAACTCTAGGTTTTTCCAGATTAGGACGCTCTCAATTCAATGATGGGATCACTGATTTCTTCTGATTATTTGATGCGGAAGGTTTAATAACTCTGCTGGGATCTACGGTTGTTGAATCGGATCGATTCACGATGTAGGGAGAATTATGATTTAGGATGTTAAAAGGGATGATGGCTGATTTAGGATTGTAAGGATCAACACACAAGCAGGGAAGATGAAACTAGATAGATGGACAAAAGATAGATTTGCAGGCTTCACACCCTTGGCTTCGCACCAAACCCTTCTCGGGAAGAAGATTCACTCTTCGTAGAGGCTCATCTCAAGCACACACAAGCAAAAGCTCTTTTCATTCAATAATTAATAATCAATAATCAATAATCAATCCTTAATAGAGTGTTTACAATGCCTTTATATAGGCTAAGAAAACCCTAAACGATACAAAACTCGCAATTAAAAGAGTCCTAAAATAATAAAAGATCAAAAAGGTAAAAAAAAACGAGAAACGAAAATTTTCCGTCACTGTAGCTCGCTCGAGCGAGAATTTTAACCGCTCGAGCGTGGGCTCACTCTAGCGAGCTTAAGTAGTCGCTCGAGCGAGGGCCCGCTCAAGCGAGGATTTTAATCGCTCGAGCGAGGGCTCGCTCGACACTGTTCTCCTCGCGGTTTGTATCCGTTTCTCCTCTGAGGCTATGGTACTCGGGTCTCCTCTATATTTCCAGAATTGTCCCTTTCGCCTAATTTTGATTTCCATTCCGCTTCTTCCGATGTCAGTACACGCGAAAAGGTCCATGTCCGATGTCTATGATGTCAGCGTCCCCGTCAGCCTACTGGCTAAAAGCGTGAGTTATAGGCAAGAGGTAAGAGGTTCGAAACTCGATACGTAAGTTTTGAACCTTTATTTTAGACTTTGAAATAAAAGCCTATACACCCTTCCTTGGTGTGTCAGCCTAACACCAGATAAGCTTCATTTAGGTTATAAGAAGGTATGTTACGAAGAAACCTAGTTATAATCTCTTTAAGAATTCTTCTCAAGGATAGAGTTTAAGAAAAACCTAGCCATCTCTCTCTTTCCTTCTTAAGAAAACCCTAGCTATCACCACTCTTCGTCCTAAATCTTCTTCATTTCACCCTCAAACCTTTTGGGTGTTTTCTCCACAAGAGTCACCTTGATCTTTTCCACCATCAAGATCAAGGGGGGAGAAGATAGGAACATCGGACAGACGATAGCATTGATCGTCAACCTTCTCAAGCCTAGATTATCGTAGAATCGCCGATCACGTTTCAAAAGGTGAATATCATCATCCCTTATTTCGGATTCCATTTTCTAATTTTCAGATCTAGTTTCATAATTGTTGGACTTTATTTACTATTTCGAAATTTCGATTTTGGACTAGAAAAAGGGTTTATCCTCGTACTCATAAAAAGTCGCTCGAGCGAGTTCACTTTCGCTCGAGCAAGGATGTTTCAGAAATAAGGCCAAACTTTCGACCAAATGTCGCTCGAGCGAGTTTGGTTGCCGCTCGAGCGAGATATCGACGAATGTACAAAAAAATTTCTGGAATAAGTCGCTCGAGTGAGACGTCGAAGAATGTACATAAACCTTTCTAGAAGGAGTCGCTCGAGCGAACATCGCTTGTTGCTCGAGCAAGTCATAACGACCCTTAGCTTTTTCACCCCTTTTGTCCTAGGTTTCTTCTTGTTGATTGAAATAAGTACTTACAAATTTGTTCACAATTACCATAAACTATTGACATATCACTTATGGGTGCGCTGTAGAAGAGGGAATCGGTCGCTATTGATAGGGATCATCTCCTTTCCTTCTTGCGATGTTAGGACCAAGGTAGGGGAATTTCAATGATCAACTTATATTGTATATGTCTAATTCTTAGTTGTTAATGATTTAATGAGCTCGAAAATGGGATCCTTGTTTTTAAGATTAGAACATTGAAACCCATTGATTGTTGTATTATTATGGAATAATATAAATTCATCGATTATAGTGCACACAGTAAATAAATTGAAACTCATTGAACATTGTACTTTCATCGAATATCTGAAAACTCATTGAATATCGAACTCTCTTTGAATATTGGAAATTTGGAATCTAAATCTTGAACTATCTATGGAATATGAATATTATACTATGTTCTAGAATTTTGCATGAGATTTAAAGCGATTCATTTGAACGAATCCTATGCAACGACACACCCATCGAACATTGAGCCGTGCTCTGGCACACATCGAACCATGCTATTGCACACATTGAACCGTGACGACGGCCCATCGAACTGCACAAGTATTCCTCACAACACAGGAGCTTGGGCACATTGAAAAATTATTCATTGAACGACAATGGTTGGGATTCCCATCGGCTCTAGTGCCATATTCACATTAGAGATTTTTAAGTTATATTATTTAAGTCCTACATGAACCTAAGAAATGACATGTGAAATGAATAAAGCATCAATGTAAGGCATCGTATTGGAACATATGTATGAAATTTACATTTGGACCCTCTGAATATGACATCTGAAATCTACCGAAAAATACATTATAAATTCAATTTTTCACTTGGAATTAATCATCTTGGAAATGTGAATTGTAATTACTCCCATTAGAATCAGTTAGAGCTATGTGTTAGATGACTATTATATAAATGGTTATTGGGTTTGCCCTACTAAGCATGTGAACTTTTAGCTCACCCCGACACTACGTATCACAAGTACTGACGTTGACAAAGACCCTAATTTTGTACTGGAAGACGAGGAAGATCATCCACCTGAGGAGTTTTACCCTTAGAAATTTTCTAGTGATTTGGACTTGGTACAATTTTAAATGAGTTTTCCTTGAAATAATTATGACTTATCTTTTCGGAGATTGATGTAAGTATCATTATTTGTATGACATACGGCCGTCACTGGCGGTATTAATAGACTTGTAGTCTTCATTATAGACATTGAAAACATTTATTGCAATTTCTTTCTATTTTGATTTCCATTGATACTAAAGAAATTCTGTGCATGGATTATAAACTATGATCTAGCGACCTGGTATTTCTATATCTTCTGGCTTGGAAATTTCGGGTCGTTACAGTTCCATTCCGAATAATTGCTACAACTCAATTTTATGGAGGTTACACTCGCTGGAAGATTATCATTGTTCATGAGATTGTACCCTCTATTCATCTTAACACAAAAAAGATAGAGAACCCTTCCAACAAACACAAGAGGTACACTTACAAATCACGAATCTATTTGCAGCAATAGATATATAGAGTGTACAGAAAACAAAATTCAAAAAAAGCAATATGACTGATTGCAGTGCATATCAGACATCAAATAATGGCCAGAAATAATCAAAGGGCTAATAAACATCATTAAAAAAAAACACGAGAACAGATGAGGAGAAATACGTGAAACACCAGCCACGACACCACAAAAAATTTTGTGTCTCCTTAAATACTTAGTGAAACTCAATGGAAAATGAATCATATGATTTTAAATGGGCTTTTTGGAGCTCACATATACCTCCAATGAAACCAGATCACCTTCGATTCGAAGGGAGTTGCAAATATATGAAAATGGGCTTAGAGAAAAAAACATCAAAGAAGCTTTGAAAATCACATGTAGAGGCTACAAATGCTTTTACTCCAGAAGAGAAAAATAACCATCTTACAAAACAAATTTAAATCAAGGTGGTTTCGCGACTGCTTTGACCTGCTGATGTCAGCAGAGATGATGATGTTGCGTTCTCTGAACCTGTGGCTCTAATGCCAAGAAGAAATTTAGTTTAAGCATATGTGGTATTGGGGTTTGCCTAGTGGTATCAGGGTTAGGTAGATGGTTTTAGGTTTAGGGTTCCAGAAAGGGGAGAAAGAGAGAGAGAGAGAGAGAGAGAGAGAGAGAGAAAGAGAGGAATAATGAGAAGGCATAGTGAGTTAGGAGGCTCTCACTAGCATTCATATTAAGTTGTAGAAATGATACATACACTCCTAATTCTACTACACATACCCATACTGCATAACAATATAACATAAGTCTATATTAACAACATTACGATGGATGTGTGGGGTAACAAGAAAGGACAAAATTACATAAGAGAAAATTTAAGAATGAAACCTATAAAGGAAACAATTATGGAATGTCGCTAAAGGTGGTGGTTTGGACATGTCTATCGACGGTCAGAAGCAGATCCTGTACAAGGATTGAGATGATACAAACCCAAGGAAGTAGAAGAGGAAGACCAAGGAGGTCCTTGAGGGAAGCAATGAGAAATGTTCTAGAGTTTCAAAGAGCTTAGCATTGATCAGAAACAAGTAGAGAAACTAGACTCGCAAAGTTCAACCCAAATTAAGAGATAAGGCTATGACGATGATAAGGATGATGATGACGACCCCCTACTCATTTCAATAGGATCCCATATATATCACTAACACACATATACATGTTTTACCCTCACTAAAGACATTCCCAACTAATAGTGACACACCAACAAATGTATCAATGTATGCATATATGTGTTCATTTGATTCAATAAAGAACTATTGAGCTTGAACTTTTTATGTGTGCATGCATTTGATACAGTATCAAAGAAAGATATTATTGCCCATTACCCATAATTTTATCCAAACCCTTGCCAATTAGCCTTCTCTAGTGCCATGGGTCTTGAGATCAATATCTCCTTTTTTAGAACCACTTCGAAATGTAAAAGTGATCATTTTAAAGATGAAGCATCTCCAATGCATTTTGAATTTGTAGAACAAATTTACGGTCAGAGCTTTCTCTAGGGTGTCACTTGGATTTTGCTAGGCTTTTGCACACAACCTTGAAGGAGCGTATCTTTCTCATTTTAAAGAATTTTGAAATGAACTACTTATCATCATATGGATCTTTGATTCATAAATCAAACAAGAGTGAAATTGCACAAATTTGAAACTGGATGAAGACTCTACAGCTGAAACCTCACAAACCTTTTTTTGATAGGTAGGAAATGATGACAGCCAACACGATAATATTTACATATGCTTCAGAATCCCATGTGTGGTCTAATGTCAATTTTGTTCCAGCTCTTGCTATTTTCCAACTTACCAGATTGCCCTTATAGATTTCTTGAACCAACAAGACTTGGTCAAATGCAGTACTGTGATAAAAAAATTCTAGAACTGATTTGAAGCATTCAATTGTATTTTAATAACCACCCAGTAAGTCCTTGGGTTTCTGTATAATTTTCCAAATGAACTATCGAGTCCATCTTTTGACAGAATTTGCACCATGTTGATCCACTATATCTTCATTCTTCTACGATTCCCTTTCCCTTTTTGTTTGTTTTCTTGCCACTTCTCATCGCTCAGTTGCTATGCTAAAATTTTGGCAAAGTAACAATGCAGTTAGAACTTAGAAGACCACTCACCTTAGGCATGTTGGCACCATTGGGCTTATTTCATTGATTTTTTGTTCTTTAAACACAATCTATATCATCAGCATTGTAGGTAGATTGCGTGCCTTCCACCTTCCCAATCCCAAAATTGGCCCCTTAACTCTCTGGGTGGACCGAGTACCTTTGAATTATATACAAAAAATAAACATGAATAAATAATTATGAAAAGGTTTCTCAGCTCATTTTAAAGCCAGGTGATGACTTTTCCTCAGTCTCAGGCGGCTCGCAGACAAAATCAAAAAAGGTGAGAAATGGAGCGGCAGAAGCTGTGGAATACCATATGATTCACAGCCCACTCTATGCCAAAGATGTCTACTGGGGTAATGGGTCAATCAAGCAGCAACGAGAAGTGCTATGGAGATTGATTCCTATTGTCATCTTTTCGTGGATTTGGAGAGAAGGAACACGAATATTTTCTGAAAAAAGGCTCACCATGGAATCGGTCATTCAACCCATGTGTTTACTCCGGGGTTTCAGTATTTATACACTTTGCTGGGTATTCTGCTGCTGACATCCAGCAGGGCTGAGATATCTTTAGTTCAGGGAGCTCATAACTTCTGTATCAGCTGTTAAGGGTACTCGCAACCCTTTAAAACTCGTAAAGATCCCTTCGTAAATATTATTTTTATATAATAATTCTACTCCAATAAAGAAAAGAGTAACTATATCGAAAACGCTTTCGTTTCAAATCAAGTTATTCCTATTATCAAAAGGCCCGTGTGTACTGATCTAGTAATAAATTCTCACTGCAGCAAATAACAGGAACTACATGTACTATCTTTCAACGCCCTGTAAGCACCGAGGTTCTTCTCAAAATGCATCACAAAAAAGGAAAAAACTGATTCTCTGGTACAGACAAATCTATATTGCAAAAGGTGGTGATGGTTACAAACTGATTCCATAAAATTTTATTTACTTTGTTATATAATATCTAATGATCATGAGTCTTCTAAGTGACGTGGACGGATGAACACGCTAATCCTAAAATAGCATAAATCCCGCGCGGAAGGGTTGATTAGGGTTGTTGAATCTTCGATTAAAACAAAAATAAAAGAAAAGAAGAATAAGATAGGAGATCTCCAGATTTGCTCCATAGAGGCTTGTCGGCTTCACACCAACGATTCCGAGGCTTCACACCAAGGCTGTATATTGGCTTCACACCAAGTCCCACGAGGAACGATTGCTCACTCCTCAGGGTTTGAAGACTCCTAAAATAATAGAAGACAAAAAAGACAAGTTTTCGTACAAAAAGTAGAAATTCCCGAGGATCCGTCAATCAGCGGACGGATGTCCGTCAAGTGTCCACGCACGTCCGTCATCTACGTTGTACACTAAACCAACGAAGGGTTCTTTCCACGGACGTCCGTCAATGGGTCATGGAAGTCCGTCAATGGTCCACGAACGTCCATCAATGGGCCACGGACTCCGTCAAGTGCTGACGGCGCTGATTCATGGGTCGTTTGAAAACCCATTTATGAGTTCACTTCTTCCTTGTTGACTTGCTTCGATTGGCCCGACCACGACCCTCTCTTCTTTAAAAAAGTTCGACCTCGAACTTTGGCCGAAATTGAACTTCTTCGTGGACGTTAGGAACAATACTTGGGGAACCTTGGTCGGACACCACTTGGACAAGTAAACCGGGTTTGACTCGAATGAGATCCGATTCGACCTTGGTACTCCGATCTGAACTTGCGTTGATACACGACAATTACAATCCAGGGACCTATGGACCATGGGATTGATAGGCTTTATCGTGGATAATTGCTATTCACCAATCTCAAACTTACCAACGGTCTCGGGCTCGGTAGGGCCTATCACGAAAGTTTGTGCTCCAACGATCTCGGACTCTTCGACGGTTTCGGGATGTGCGACGGTCTCATCAACCGATGTGGACTCTTCAACTGAATGTTGTTCAAGCACAAGATCAACACAAATAACCGGATCTGCTTGAACAACGGGCGCCATCGGTTCTTCCAAAGGCATCGAAGTACTTGGATTTACCGCAGGTTCGGTATCTTCCACCGGTATAGGTACTACCACGGCCGCAGGTAGAAGAGCTTTAACCTGTAGAGGTCCTCTCACGGGTACAGCTACAAGGATGAAGCTTTTAATCGTCGATCTCAAAGCTTCAATCACGTCTAATACGCCTTCGGGGGTAGAGGAGCTTTAACCTGTAGAGGTCCTCTCACGGGTACGGCTACAGGGATGAAGCTTGTAACTGTCGAACTCAAAGCTTCAATCACGTCTAATACGTCTTCGGATAAATCATGAATAAAAAGCCTTGATAATGGTAGTACTAATATTCTCATGCCATTCAACCACGATCCGACACGACCTTAGCAACTCACAATAAATGCTATTAAGAAACGCCTTATGCTTGAATATGGAACCATGGTGCTCGGATGATCTACCTTTCTCCTCGCACCATAGTTTCTCCAACATTGCCATCTTTTGACGCACGATCAGAATGTTCCACTATTTTACGAACGATCTCATGCATAGGTCAAAATATCGTCTGATACTGATACATATCCTCCGATACGTATCGGATTTGGACCTGGGCGATACGATACAAAGGCTATGTATCGTATGGCCCTTACAACAATATAATTATCGTCCGATACGGGCAATTTATCACCCATATCGGACAATAATTTGAAATTATTGTCTGATAATTTTAGTATTTTTTAAAGCCCCTAAAAACCTTCAAATTATCGCCAGTATCATCCGATAATTTCAATTTTTGGCTGTGGGCCCAGCCACTTTAGACCCGCAGGTTTGGAGGGTTTTTATGCGATTTCAACCCCTTTTTTCCCCCAGTTTCTCCTCTTTCTCAGCTGCATCTTCTTCTTCCTCTACCTTAACAATCAGGAGAGCAAAAGATAGCATACAGACCGCCCGGAAAGCTCGGAATTGCCACGTTTTCGTCGGAGATCATCGCATTGGTATCGTGTTCCATCATATAAGTTGTTTTTTCTTTATTTGCTTGTATTTTTTAACCTATTTTCACTAGATCTAGTGAAAACTAGATCTACATTTTAGGGGGTTTATTTATTTAAGATCTACCCTTAAATATGGTAGATCTTGAATTTTTAAGCTCAAATTAATGGGTTTTGTATTAAACCACCCTAAGTTGAGCTTATAATGGGTCAAATTTTGAGGTTTATGTGAGTTGATTTATAAAATTATTTATTAAATAATAATATGTGGATCAATTTCTAACTATAGGGCTTATGTGGGTCAATTTATGTGGGTCATTTTATAACTTTATTTATTTATTTTGGGGTTTATATTAGTCAATTTATGTGGGTCAATTTGACAATAATTATGGGGTTTATGTGTGTCACATACCCCATCAATTACACACGTGTCGCATGTGGCATGGGGTATGTGACACATGTGAGTATGTGACATATCAATTACACATGTCGCGACACATGTAATTGATGTGTTACATGTGTGCGACACGTGTAATTGATGTGTCACATGTGTCACACATGTGATACATGCCCCGTGACACATCAATTACACATGTGTCACATTTATCGCATGTGTCATGGGGTATGTGGTACATGTGACACTTCAATTACACATGTCACACATACCCCATGGTGCATGTGACACATCAATTTCAAATAAACATGATTTTCAAATAAATATGATTTTCAAATATTTTAAAAATTAGAATAATATGATTCTCTAATATTTTCAAAATTAGAATAATATCAACTAAATACTATTTTCAAATGTAATCTAATATTTTTAAAATTTTCAAAAATTTTAGAATAATATGAAATAAATATGGAAAAATATAATCTAATATTTTAAAAATAAGAATAATATCAAATAAATATGGAAAAATATAATCTAATACCCTAAAAATAAGAATAATATCAAATAAATTTGGTAAAATATAATCTAATATTTTAAAAATAAGAATAATATCAAATAAATTTTTAAAAATTAGAATAATATCAAATCAATTTTATTTTCAAGTGTAATATAAATGTTTTAATTTAATCCAATCGTTTGCTCATTCATGCAGGTGAAATAAATAAATATGGTACGAGGAAAAGATCCAGCTTAACAATACAACACAGCAATAGATGGTGATAGACTCCGAATAGAATGCAAACTTTGTGAGAAAAAATTGTTAGGAGGAGGTATCACACGATTGAAGGAGCATTTGGGTCATGTTAAGGGAGAGACAAAAAGGATGTCCCAATGTACCAAGAGAGGTGAGAGAAGCTGTCAGAGCCAGTTTACAAGCAGCAAAGGGAAAGAAAAAAGCAGAAGCCAACCAAGATAGAGAAATGTATGAGAGAATAAGGAGGGGAGATTCAGAGTTTCCTGCACCTGGACCTGAGGATGATGAGGATGAGGATGACAGCGAGAGTCATGAGGGAGAGTGCTAGAGAAGCAGAACAGCGACGAGATCAGGAAGAAGCCGATTATCGGTTTCGGTCCAGGTTGAGGGGCACATTCATGCCTACTGTTCGTGGTGGATATAGTCATAGGCCACATGTTGATGATGATGAGGATAATCAAGAGACTATCGGATTGCGTAGGTCAGCATCCGTGAGGGAGACCAGGTCGTCTACTACAGGCTGTACTACAGGTCCCATGAATCTGTTAATGTATCGGAAAAAAAGCTCCAAACAAACTAAACTGAGTGCAATGTCACTAAAAAAATTAGGGAAAAAGCTTGAAAAATCCATTGCAAAGTTTCTGATATACAACCACATTCCGAGCCAGGTTGTGGAGTCGCCGTACTTCAAAAGTATGATTGATACAAGTGCAGAAGCTGGTCCAGGAGTTAAAAAGTCCACTGCATACGAGGTATATGGGCCCTTACTAGATGATGAGTACAAGGAGATAGGAGCTTATGTGGACAGCTTCCACGAAGTATGGGATGAGAGAGGTTACACAATTATATACGATGGATGGACCGACTCTACAAGGAAGAGTTGGATCAACTTTTTAGTCTACAGCGATGTCGGGATAGCATTTCTAAAATCAGTTGATGCTTCTAAACATGCGAAGATGGCTGATTATTTCTTCCAACTAATGAATAAGGTAATTGAAGAGGTTGGAGAGAAGCGGGTTGTGCAGGTGGTAAGAGACAATGTCGTCAATTACATAGCCACAAGAAGACAGTTAATGTTTAAGAGACGTCACTTGTACTGGACTCCGTATGCCGCTCATTGCGTGAACCTCATTCTTGAGGATTTGGGAAGGAGAAGCAAGGCATAGGTAGCTATTCAAAAGAGAAAAACGATTACTTCCTACATGTACAACAGTGACAAGTTGGTGAATCTAATGAGAGACTTCACTAAAAATAAGCTGCTCTAGCCTGCGATTACACAATTTGCGATACAATTTCTAGCCCTACAAAGTTTGGCTAGATATAGTCGTGAGCTGAAAAATATGATCAACTTCGAAGAATGGAAAAAATATGAGTTAGAACTCCCACGATCAAAGAGACATGCTTTGAATGAAGTTGGTGACCTGATGACGCGGGACCACAACCCTAAAATGCGGAATATGATTTTTAATGCGATTTGCTGAAATTAATTAGAATTAAATCAAGCGTAATCTCAAAACTATCTTAAATACCTTAGGGTTCAGAGAATTTAGGTTGGTAGATCACGCGAGATCCAGTTAGGGTTCAGTCCGATGCGCAAGTATTATTAGATTTGAGGCGAAATCGGTCTAGAGATAGAACTCTAGCTTTTTCAAGGCTTGGGCGTTCGTCTTCGATCTGATGTAGATTCACGGCTCGAACCAGGGTTGCGGAATTAGATTATGGGTTTGTAATAGGTTTTGGTTTTGTAACAGGTTTATGGTTTTCGGATCGGTTTATGGTTTAGGAAAAGGGTGTTGGCTATGTTTGATTTAGGGTTTCAAAAGGCTTAGGGTTTTGGGATCGAAAGGAAACAATTAGGCTACGATGTAGGTGAAGCAAACACAGATCGAGAGATAGCAAATATAATAGAGAAGATAACAATGGCTTTTGGGAATCACTCCCTTGGCCTCACACCAAACCCATCTTAGGCAAAGAATATTCAAGCATAAAAGCATTCAAAATATTCAATAACAAAATAAAAAGTCTTTACAAGCCTCAATATATAGGCCACCAATAATTAAACTCGAAATAAATAGCTCTAATAGAAATAAAACACTAAAAATGAAAGTTTTCGCAACAAAAACTCGAAATTAAAAGTCTCGTCACGACGTCCGTGACGTCTAGACCTTACTGATAGGGGGCAAAATCACTTAACATTCGTTGTTGTTTCACGGACGTCCACCGTCATCACGACGTCTGCCACCGCTCATGTGAATAAAGAATTTTTCTTTTTTTTTTTTCTGAAGTTGAAATTCTATTGCGGTTCAACTTCAATACTTTTGATCTTGACGTTCCCCGTCACCTGATCTATAGCCCCCAATTTTAGGCAGATGTTGACCACCTGATTATTGTCACTACCCCGTTGGTGGAAGTGTTGAGGTTGGCAAATGGTGATGAGAAACCAATGATGGAGTATGTTTACGAGTCAAAGGATAAGGCAAAATTGGCTATTAAAATCAAATGCCCTACAAAATATAGACGATATTGGGCGATTATCGACAAGAGGTAGGATGCACAAATCCACCAGTACTTGCATGTCACAAGTACAACATGTTAAATTGCTTATGTAGTGATTTTCATTTATTTATTATTTTTCATATTATTCACCGTTTTCATATACTGATGAGATTGCTCATATTTGATGTATAGCACACTACCTGAATCCGGCCTTCCAGTAGAAGCGACGCTTCGAGTTGAGTGAGGCCGATGAAGTGTACAATGGTTTGTTCAATGTGATCCAATGAATGCTCCCTGAGTTGAAGGACCAAGGTCAAGCAATCAGAGATGTAAGTAATCATACCTTGTAACTAATAAGTCAAATGTCATATGATTTGTTTATTGATATGTGGGTTATTGTATTCCATCTTTGTAAATTGACATGTTCGTAAGAGACATGGGTCATTTGGGACCCCGTTGGCGTAATCCCAAATCAAGCACGATAAACCCGTTGATTGGTGGATACACTATGGAGGTGATGGTCCGATACTGAGGCAGGTTGTAATGAGGGTTTTATCGCAAACATGTTCATCGTCCAACTGTGAGCGGAATTAGAGCACCTTCTCTCTCATTCACACAAAAACAAAGAATAGGCTAACTATGAAACAATTGAAAAAGTTAGTCTATTGCCACTACCACATGCGATTAAAGGTCAGGAATATGCAGAGGACCAACCATGATAAGCAATTATATGAAGTCTTAGTTCATACAATTTTTATTTGATGTAATTGATGAGGCATATACTAATTCATCTATTATATTCTACCTTACAGATAGTGAATATTTTGATCCCGTCCAGTTGGATTATATCTTCACAGAGGATGACCCTTTGAATCAGTGAATCGAAAAGAGAGAAGAGCCTGTGTTGGATACTAAGGGCACTGCATGGCTGGACAATGTTGAAAGAGTAGCGGAAGAGGAGGCTTCCCAACCACCGAAGCGAAAAGAAAATTGAATCGCCATTCAGTGGTTGGATCTGATGACAAAACGCAACCCAGTAATGATAATGACGATGATGGGAGTAATGGAGGCGATAAAACCCACGTTCGCACTAGTAGTAGAGGGGATGATGTTGATCCCTCTTATTCTTATGGAGGTATTGCCGCATGGGATGAAAAGTCGGTAACAATGTATGACACTCCTACATTTAGAGGTGGAGGGGTTGAAGGAAGAGGAGCGTCAGAATCTTACCAAACACCACCACCACCACAAGGTCCACAAGATGATGTGGGTTATATGACTTTTAGCTCCGGGGGATTTAGTTTGCAAAACAACGAAGATTCAGCAACCAGTAACCCATACTATCGGTCTCAACCAACCTACCCCGGGCCATATGACTTCGTTGGTGAAATTTTTGGTGGGCCGACCTTTACCTATTACACTGAGCCATATTCATTGCTAATGCCACAGTTTCAAGGGGGCACAAATGATTATGGGTATCAATATGGCCAATATTAAAGGAAAAGCTCGCGCACCGATGATGATGAGTATGAGGGCCAAGAACCACCATGAAATTTATGTGGCTTTAAAATAAGTTTTTCATGTACAATATACCTTTTAATTTTGATCATGAGTCATGTACAATGTAATTTAGGTTCTGCGTTAATAAAATTATGAAATATGCATCATATAAGCCCTAAATAAATTTAAAAAAAGTTGAAATAAATAGAAAATCATTAAATTTAATTTTTCTGATTTTTAGTATTTCGAGATTTTTTTGAAAAAAAAAAATCAATGTATCAAACCGATACATTCAATGTATCGCCAATACATTGAATCTATCGGACGACACCCCTCCAGGATGATACATATCGATTTTCCGGTATTTTGACCCACGATCTCATGGAAACCATGTAGTCATTCAAATCGTGAAGAGCTTCGAGAACATGAACTTGACTCATGATTTACCAATCTACTTGCCGAGGATTTGAACCGCTCTAATACCAACTTGACGCGGGACCCTAAAATAGCATAAATCCCGCACGGAAGGGTTGATTAGGGTTGTTGAATCTTCGATTAAAACAAAAATAAAAGAAAAGAAGAATAAGAAGATCTCCGAATTTACTTCAGAGAGGCTTGTCGGTTTCACACCAACGATTCTGAGGCTTCACACCAAGGTTGTACGTCGGCTTCACACCAAGTCGCACAAGAAACGATTACTAACTCCTCAGGGTTTGAAGGAATCACTCCTTCGGTTGAAAACTCATCTCAAGTTTTCTAAGGTTTGCACAAAAGCAAGATCTCTTTTTTTTTCATTCAATCAATCAACTTTATAATAATGTTTTTACAAGCCTTTATATAGGCAAAGAAAACCCTAACACGAAATGAGAATACTCCTAAAATAATAAAAAACTAAAAAGACAAGTTTTCGTAAAAAAAATAGAAATTCCCGAGGATCTGTCAATCAGCAGACCCGTCTGCCCGTCTCACAGATATCCATCAAGTGTCCACAGACGTCTGTCGTCTGCGTTGTACACTAAACCAGCGAAGGGTTCTTTCCACGGACGTCTGTCAATGGGTCACGGACGTTCGTCAATGGTCCATGGATGTCTGTCAATGGGTCACGGACGTCCGTCAAGTGCTGACAGCGCTGATTCATGGGTCGTTTGAAAACCCATTTATGAGTCCACTTCTTCCTTGTTGACTTGCTCCGATTGGCCCAACCACGACCCAAACATGCAGATCTGAATTCCCCATCACTAAAGATATAAATATTTTGCTATATGATAACATTATAAAGATATTTAACAGAGTAAAGAAGTGTACAAATTTTTCAAGTCAAGAGCTGTACATTTCTTTTAGATGGGGAATTAATATGCTGGTTGCGAGAAGGCGATTCATCAGTAGATGTAGCTCTAATAATTCAGAAAAAAAAAAAAGTGGCTGCATCTACTTGGTTCTCAGTTTCAAACATTTGCTTAGGAAGGCTAAAAATGGCAGATTCATTATCTAAATCGGTAGTTGTTGAGAATTCTATTATCATTGCTGATGACATGAATTCTCAATTCTGTCTTAGCTAGACTGTCGATTCGCTCTGCTTTCAGTCTACTTGTGTTTCTGGCTTTCCTGGGTGTATGTTTTTGGCCCTCTTTAAGCGACTCACTTGGAGCGGGATATTGCTGTTTATCATTGTACTTATAGCTCTGTTATTAATGCACCATTCTTATTCCTGATAAAAAAAAATGATAGTAACCGGCTCCAGACACGTGTGTAAGAAGAAAATAAAAAGATAGCAACATGTCCCAACCTGTCCCACAGTTGACCAGTTTCACTGAAGGCATCGGGAGGAACACCACTAACAAGAAGAGGAAAACCACTCCTGTTCTGCCAGACAAAATAAAGGGTAAGAGATAAAAACAAGACTTAAATTATCTAAAGACTTGGAATAAATTACAACAATCTTAAGGGACCATTTATTAGCGCCCACGGAATCTTGCTGGGCACCTACCCCAAATATCATTGATTGCTTTAAATCAGACGATGGAGATCGTGTTTCGCTCCAATCTTCCACACAAGGAATCTTGAGGCCCTTACTGTAACATGAGATGGCCAGTTTTCGATTTCACATGGCACAAATCCCAAAAAGGTGGCCTAAACTCATGTTTGTGCAATAGGGCCACGTTTTTGGGATCTGTGCCATGTGGAATTGAAAATTGACCGTCTGATGGTACATTCATGGCCTCAAGATCCCTTGTGCGGAAGATTGGAGCGAAACATGATCTCCATCGTCTGATTTAAAGCAATAAATGATTTTTGGCGTAGGTGCCCAGCAAGATTCCGTGGGCGCTAAGAAAGGTACCCTAATCTTAATAATCTCAGTCGGAAATACTCACCAGCAAAAACATCTTCTTGTTTGCCCAAACATCTGCACTATGATAACCTACATAAATAGGCATATCTCCCATTATCTTAATTCCCTTTGTTTGCGCATAATTGCGAATTTTCTGCCATTGCCTTTGGAATAAAAATTGTTGCGCAACGAAAATATTTATCTGCATTGTAAAGAAAAAACATATGTACAGTTATACAAGTGAATTAGGACATCATGAAGATTAAGTATAAGAAATTTATACTCCTGAGCCAAGTGAATTAGGACATCATGAAGATTAAGTATAAGAAATTTATACTCCTGAGCCCGGAGGACGTATCCAAAAGGCGTCAGATTATACTTACAAAATCCTTGTGACTTTGGTAAATATCTTCCAATGCTGCAAGATGGCGATTCTTTAAAGGTTCAGGCCACTCATTCCAAGTGAAAGTATTTAGAGTGTTATCAATAGCTGCAAAAATAGCTGCATCTTCCAGCCAGCCTGAAAGCAAACAAAAAATAAGAAATAATGGCAGATCGAAGTGCAGAGACCTTTTAAGCAAGATCAAAATATAAAAAAAGGAACCATTATAATTATTTATATTCATTTATTTATGTACATACAATAACAGAGAGTAAAATGTATATGAGATTAGAAAAATAGGCTATACACTTTCCATAACACTCCTTAGATTTTTCTCATTTGAGAATCTTGACCCATCATATGAAGCATGTAGCTTAATTTACATGCTCTTTTCATCATATAACTGGCAGATAGAGTAGTTAAATTAGATATGTGACGCGGGACAACGACCCTAAAATGCGTGAATATGATTTTTATGCTATTTTGCTGAAATTAAATAAATTAATTCAAGTGTAATCGCAACAGTATCTTAAACTACCTTACGGTTTGAAGAATTTGGTGGGTATATCACACGAGATCCAGCTAGGGTCCAGTCCGATGCGCAAGTACTTTTTAAGTTGAGGAGAGATCGGGCCTAGAGATAGAACTCTGGCTTTTCCAGGCTTGGGCGTTCGTCTTCGATCCGATGTAGGTTCACTGGTTCGATCTAGAGTTGTGAAAGGGATTTATGGTTTTGTAATAGGCTTATGGTTTGGTTTTAGGTTATAGTTTCGAAAAGGGCTTTGGCTCTGATAGATTTAGGGCTCCAAAGGTTAAGGGTTTGGGATCAAGAAATCAATGGATTGGGATTTAGAAATCTTATATCAATAACGTAAAAGATTCAAAGAAGACAATGATAGATAATAGAATAAATCAAAGCAAAAGATAAATAAGAAGATATATGGGAATCACTCCCTTGGCCTCACACCAAACCCATCACGGGGAAGAAGATTCTCTCTTCATGAAGCAAAAGCTCTCATTTAATAATCAATAACTAATTAAAAAGTCTTTACAAGCCTCAATATATAGGCCACCAATAATTAAATTCGAAATAAAAAATCATAATACTAATAAAATACTAAAAAGGAAAGTTTTCGCAACAAAAACACAAAAATTAAAAATCTCATCACGACGTCCACGAACGTAAGTCCTGGAGGTCACTGACGTCCGTGACTTACGAATGCAAAACCACGGACGTCCATGGTGCACTACGGACGTCCGACCCTCTTGAAACAGTGAGGGACTGAATCTACGGATGTCCGTCAAAGCGAGACGGACATCTGTCCTCTGACTACAAACTTTGTCTCCTCTTTCCTCCTGAAGCTGACGTACTCGGGCTCCCTCTTCGCTTCTTTCGACGTCGGTAGAAGTGATGTGGTCCAAAACCAATGTCCACGTACTCGACGTCCCCGTTAATTCCCCTAGACCACAAAGGTTTCATCACCGATGAAACGCGCTCGTGGTAGATGTCTATCAAGTCGAGGTTCAAGCAGCGAAGTTCATTTTCGTGGATCCAAGTGTTTTCAGACTCCGATTTTCCGGCTCATTTGACCAAGTACTTCTGAAATCTCCCGGCATGTGTAGAGACGGCATGATCGTTGATTATCTCTTCTATCTCATCTTTTCTCTGTCTGCTTGGGGAAGGGAGAGGTACAGGTTGCAATGTTCAGGTGAGGCTGGGGCTATGAAGTGGAAAGAGTGGGTTTTCAGGATGGGGGAAAAACCTAAGTAAGGAACCAAGTCCTCCACATTGAATGTTGAACTAACTCCCGTACCTGGAGGAAGTTCGAGCACGTATGCATTAGGACCACTCTTAGCCAAAATCCTAAAAGGCCCAGTGCCTCTGGATTGGAGCTTCTTTGCGAATCCCGAGGGGAACCGCTCAGGCCTAACCCGAACCATCACATAATCACCCACCTAATATTCTTTCAAGCGCCTGTGAGCATCTGCAGATAATTTATATTGACTATTGCTTGAATTAATTTTTTGTCTAATTTCGGCATGCAAGCTATGTATGTGTTGTGCAAATGCATCGGCAAACTCTGACACTCTATGGGATGCAAATATGGGGATCAAATCTAATGGGGTCCTAGGCCTATGACCATGTACTACTTCAAAAGGATTCATGCCTATGGACCTATTGACATAATTATTCTAGGCAAACTCAGTTGTGGATAAAATGGTATCTCAAGTCCTAACATAATCACCGACAAGACTACGAAGGAGATTCCCAAGGCTCCTATTGGTGATTTCGGTTTCGCCATCCGTTTGAGGGTGATAAGCGGTCGAGAATTGGAGCAAAATGTCCATCATGTGCCAAAGTGTCTGCCAAACATAATTAGTGAACTTAACATCCCTATCAGACACAATGATTTTGGGCAGCCCACAAAGACGTACTACCTCCGCGAAAAACAGTTTAGCAATATGTGATGCATCAGAGGTTTTGGAACAAGGAATGAAGTGGGTCATCTTGGAAAAGCGGTCTACTACGACAAAAATGGAATCGTGCTTCCTAGGGGTCTTAGGAAGTCCGAGAACGAAATCCATAGAAAGGTCGTGACACGGTGTGTGTGGCAGGGGTAACGGAGTGTACAAGCCGGTATTTTGTTTAGTATGTTTTGACACTTGGCAAGTACGACAATGTTTGACAGCCCGAGCGACATCTCTTATCAAGCTAGGCCAAAAGAACATATCCTCTACGAGCGCAACAGTTTTATTACGCCCGAAATGTCCGGCCATCCCTCTAGCATATAACTCTCCAAATGAGAAAGTCACGCAATGAAGTGTGAGGGATGCAAAAGCGATTGCCTTTAAACAAATACCCATCCTGGATGGTGTACGCGGAGTGTGTGCTAGTCGGGTTACTAAGGAGAGCAGTGTACTCAACCCCAAAATCTGGGCACTCGGGGTACTCATCCTTTAACCTATCAAACCCGACAACCTCAGTGCTTATAGAGTGCAAAGTCGCCACCCGACGACTAAGTGCATCAGCAGCCCTATTTTCAGCACCGGCCTTATGCTTTAAAACGAATGTGAACCCTTGAAGGTACTCGACCCACTTCGCGTGCCTTGGGTTCAACTTCTTTTGTGAGGCAAGAAAGCATAAGGCTTCATGATCAGAGAGCAGCACAAATTCCTGCGGTCTAAGGCAATGCTTCCAATACCAAAAATATCGGACGACCGCATAGAACTCCTTGTCATAGGTGGAGTATTTTTGCTTTGCCTTATTAAGTTTTCCACTAAAATAAGCCACAGGATGACCCTCTTGGCTAAGCACTCCTCCTATGCCTACACCCGATGCGTCGCATGCGACTTCGAAGACTTTGAAAAAGTCCGGAAAGTGCATGGCGGGTGCTCTACTCATCCGTTGTTTGATCTCAGCAAAGGCTCTCGTCGCTGCTTTGCCCCATTTAAAGTCCCCCTTTTCATGCAATCAGTAATTGGGGGCATGTTGGTGTTAAAGCTTCTGATGAAGCGACGATAGAAAGTAGACAAGCCTTGGAAGCTGTGGACATCGTGTATGTTCTTAGGTTCAAGCCACTCCACAATGGTTGTAACCTTTTCGGGGTCCATGACCATTCCATCGGCCGAGATAATAAATCCCAAGAAAACAACAGAACGTTGCATGAAGGTGCATTTCTTGAGATTTGCAAACAACTTCTCGCCCTTGAGGGTTTCACAAACCAACCTAAGGTGGTTCAAGTGTTGTTTTTCGTCATGACTATAGATCAGGATGTCATCGAAATAAACAAGGAATTGGCCTAGAAACGGCCTCAACACTTGGGTCATGAGTCTCATGAAAGTACTCAGGGCATTAGAAAGCCCAAAAGGCATGGTCGTCCACTCATAAAGACCATCTTTAGTCTTAAAGGCGGTTTTCCACTCATCACCGGAGCAGATTCGAACTTGATGATAGCCACTCTTAAGGTCTATCTTAGAAAAGATAGTGACACCAACCATCATATCGAGCATGTCGAGTCGTGGTATGGGAAATCGATACTTTACTGTAATCTTGTTGATTGCACGGCTATCCACACACATGCGCCACGTACCATCTTTCTTAGGAGTGAGTAGGGCAGGTACGGCACACGGGCTTATGCTCTCTTAGATGAACCCCTTCTGAAGGAGCTCATTGACTTGCCGAGTCAACTCAGTGTGCTCAACCGGATTCAACCTGTAGTGAGGCGAGTTCGGTAAGGTAGATCCGAGAACCAAGTCTATTGCGTGTTAGATATCACGCAGAGGAGGGAGTTCGTTTGGTAAGTCTTCAAGGAAGACATTCGTAAACTCTTTTAAAATCAGCTCAACCTACTTGGGACACTCGATCACTGACTTGGGGGCACTCTCAACAGTGACAACTACGTACACCACACTCCCATCTAACGATGTCTTCTCAAATTCAGAAGGGCTGACAATATTAGTGACTTTAGAAGACTCGCCCTTCTTTTGACCTTGTTAGTCGATGGCGTTTTTGGAGGCAAAGGGTGTAAAGTAATCTTTTTACCCTTAAGCATGAACGTGCATATGTTTGATCGACCGGAAAGAGTCACATCCATATCGTAGAGTCACGGCCTTCCCAACATGATATGGCCTACATCCATCAGCACCCATCACACCATAAGGTGTCCGAATAAGAACCTAACTGAATCGGTACACGGCACCTTTTCAACATGGGAATGGATGAAGAATTGACCCATGCGACCTTATAAGGTCTCAAGTGGGCTTCAGGTGTAAGCCCCAAGCGGCGTACGGCATGAGTTGATATTACATTAGTGTAACTACTGCTATCCACGATGACCCTACAATTCTTTTCACCAAATCTGGCAAAGGTGTGGAAGATATTCTCCCTTCTCCAGTCATTCTTTTCATCCCATTGAGACTGTGTGAGGGCACACCTCACAACTAAAGCATGACCAACGGCATCACCCTCCTCATCACTGGGTGTGCTAACCGGTTCAAATACTTCTTCTTCAACCACTACCTCATCATCATCCTCCTCTCCCTCAATGAAGAGAGTCCTTTGGGATTCTTTCATAGGGCATTGGGCAGCAAAGTGTCTCATCCCATGATATTTATAGCACTTTACTTGAGAATTAACCCTTGAGGATTCTCCGACTACACCTTTTCCCCTTATAAACCTCGAATTGGCAGGGGCGGGTTGTGTAGGCTTGGGAGGAGGATTAAATCGTCCCTCACCGGATCGTTGACCGCTATATTGTGACTCGGTCCTCTTCACCACCGTAGTTTTCAAGTAGCGTTCAAGATCTTGCACAACGGCATAGCATCTTTCAAGAGTTTCTACGAGGTGAGAAATCAACTCTTTTTGCAAATCAAGTTGCAATCCGGTGCGGAATCTAGAGAGAGTGATTTCAGGGTCTTCCGATACCCTTGCCCTCATCATGAACTCTTCGAATTTGGCAATGTAATCGGTCATGGGCATACCACCTTGACGTAAATTTTGGCACTGGTCGAGGAGGCGTTGGTGGTATGATAAAGGAATATACTTCTCAGTAAGTCGTTCCTTCATGTCTTCCCAACGGGTAATGGGAGGACAACCGCATTCACCCTGATGCGCTCGACATTGAGCCAGAAAAGTCGAGCTTGACCAACCAATTTCATTTTTGCAAGTCTAACGCAACGGTCGTCATTCATGGCATACCAATCAAAGTGTTGGTCCATGTCGGAAAGCCAATTGAGAAAGACAGTAGGGTCCATTCTTCCATCGAAAGTCGGAATCTCAACTCGGACGTTCTTGAGGAGTTGAACTTCGAGGTCATAGTCATCTCTACGATGATCCCTACGGTTCCAGTTCCGATTGTCTTGGCGACCTTCGCATTCAAAGTGAGGGCCTTCACACCCTTGGCGATGATCCTGGAATTCATCTTCCGTATCTAATTGGTTGAGTCGATCACGCAATCGACCATTAGTAATCCCTAAGGATGTTTGGGCTTGCTTTATGGTATTCAGACGTGCACTAATCGCACCCAATTCTTCTCGCATAGCTTTAAGGGTATCAAGAACCTCATCCGAAGCCATGGTGATCACAAAGGTCTATTAGGGTTCTAATATGGAATGCAATATGGATTCAAAAAGAAAACAATGCAATGAATATGACAAGCAAATATGCCCTAGCCTAGAAAACCTGGCTCTGATACCAAAACTAACGCGAGACAACGACCCTAAAATGCGTGAATATGATTTTTATGCTATTTTGTCAAAATTAAACAAATTAATTCAAGTGTAATCGCAAAATTATCTTAAAATACCTTAGGATTTGAAGAATTTGGTGGGCATATCACACGAGATCCAGCTAGGGTCCAATCTGATGCGCTAGTACTTTTAAAGTTGAGGCGAGATCAGACCTAGAGATAGAACTTTGGCTTTTCCAGGCTTAGGCATTCGTCTTCGATCCGATGTAGGTTCACTGGTTCGATCTAGAGCTGTGAAAGGGATTTATGATTTTGTAATAGGCTTATGATTTGGTTTTAAGTTATAGTTTCGAAAAGGGCTTTGGCTCTGATGGATTTAGGGCTCAAAAGGTTTAGGGTTTAGTATCAAGAAATCAATGGATTGGGATTTAGAAATCTTCTATCAATAAGGTAAAAGATTCAAAGAAGACAGTGATAGATAATAAAATAAATCAAAGCAAAAGATAAACAAGATATATGGGAATCGCTCCCTTGGCCTCACACCAAACCCATCACAAGGAAGAAGACTCTCTCTTCATAAAGCAAAAGCTCTCATTCAATAATCAACAACTAATTAAAAAGTCTTTACAAGACTCAATATATAGGCCACCAATAATTAAATTCGAAATAAAGAGTCCTAATACTAATAAAATACTAAAAAGGAAAGTTTTCGCAACAAAAACTCAAAAATTAGAAATCCCGTCACGACGTCCATAGACGTCTGTCCTGGAGGTCACAAATGTCTGTGACCTACGAATGTAAAACCACGGGCGTCCGTGGTGCACTACGGACGTCCGTCCCTCTTGAAACAGTGAGGGACTGAATCTACGGACGTCCGTCCGCTGATGACGAACTTTGTCTCCTCTTTCCTCCTGAAGCTGACATACTCGGGCTACTCGGGCTCCCTCTTCGCTTCTTTCGACACCGGTAGAAGCGATGTGGTCCAAAACCAATGTCCACGTACTCGACGTCCCCGTCAATATGAGTTTGCCAGATTCACACACTGTCATATTTACACCACAAACTATAGCCCATGAAGAAACCAATGCAGTCTTAGGTGACAACTTAGAAAATTATGTGCATTAAAAAAAATTATTTGAAGCAAATTGATAGTTATGTGTGTTTCCATGTCATCAAAAGAGGAAAGTGGGGAACTTAGCACTTCGATGTGTTGACAAATCTGTGCCCCTTACCTAAAACTCACCAGCATTGGTATTGGTTCGCTAATAATGGGTGGATAGGATTAATTAGCGAATGGAGAGATGGATTATAAGGTTTATGACCGAGCTTGGTTGTAGTGAGAAGTAGGCATGGGTTAGCTAGGGCGTTCCTTGTAAACAAGGATTTCAAATTGTTGTGAATAGTAAGGTAGGGTTCCTACATGAACAAAGATATGTGCGAGCAAAGAAGGTCTTGAAGCTATGCATTGCCTCTAGGAATGTAAGTACATTAACTGAGAGGAGCGCCGAGTTGGTAGATACAATGAGGAGAAAATAATATGGCTTTATTGTTACCAGGATCTTCCACGGTCACCATGAAGAACGTTCTGGTTTTAACGGAAGGGGATTGGATCTGTTCTCGATGCCGGAATATTAATTTCAGAAGGAGACCCCGGTGTTATCGGAAGGGGTGTTCTTCTGATCAGACTCAGGGGAAGTTGGTCAAAAGTGCACGGGACTATGTTGGGCCGGCCTCTCTGAGGCATCAAGCCTTCGTTAACGATGAACTGATTCAGGACTTAGCACAGGGTTGGTCTATCGCTGATTCCCGTGGACGCCCCTTGAGAGTGGCTGAGAATTTAAGGAGTCAACCTCCTGCGCTCATTGCTGGCGCATGTAAGGACCAAGTAGGAGCTCTAGTACAACCTATTTCTCTTGGTTTGGATGGGAGGAGGGAGGGGAGTTGCCTTGCCTTTAGGAGCTCTGCATTTACTTCTGTAGTTAATAATATTAAAGACTACTGGCTTCTCATTCATTTCTTTAAAGATTCTCTACATTTGGTGCACATTTACATTTGGCTACAACAGTGGAGCCTTCAAAATCGGCCGACTGTTTCGGCTATCTCTGACACTAATTTTCTCTTCGGTGTCCTTCGAGCAAAACGGTCAATGAGATCCTTGACAAAAAGGTATCCTCCATTAAAGGTAAACCTGTTGCTTGTGTTCGTTGGGGGCCGAATGCCAACCTATTGCAGATTCACCGTTGGATTGGGGGCATATGGATCCAATTATTTGGCCTCCCCCTTCAGGCCTGGACCACTGAGGTCCTCCAAGGGGTCACTGATAGATGTGGGGGATGCATCCTCATCGACCGGAGTACTAACGACTTGTGGGAGACTCATTACGCTCGCGTCTTGGTGCGAACCGACGATTAGGAGACTATCCCCAGAGCTTGCAAGCTCTGCCTCAACGACCAACCAGGATTCCCAACATACACGTACTCACTCATTCCGCAAAAGAAATCCCGCCAGTGGTCAAACCATTCTGGTACGGGGAACCAGAGTCCGTGCTGCATCCTAGACAAACCTCGAAGGGGTGGATTGGCCTCGGGGGGTGCCCGGGACGCGACACTCCATCCAGTGTCGCTCTCGTTCTCGGGTTTGCTCTCGGGCTCTCAGGGCAGCGGAGAATGCTTCCGCGGTTATAACGAGGTGGGTTCTCTGGCCTCGCCTTCACTCATGCTCGCGTCCTCTCCCATCATAGGAGTTTCGCCTCTCCGAGGACATTCTGGGGATTCCTTGGTGGTGGAGCTGGAAGAAGGGGAGATGGTCTTGGCGGAATGTGGGCTTTGAGAGGATGATGGACTGGCAACAGTGGAGCACCAACTGCCGGTGATACTCACCCAGTGTTTGCCGTCCCCGGAATCCTTTATCAATCCTACGGTGAAGATGCCCCTCACGGTTTTAGGGGTCTCTGGCTCTATCAACCTCGATCCTCCACCGTCGACATTTCCAATGGTCGAGATCTCCTCGTCCTACATCGCCGACCAAGTACACCTGCAGAGTACTGGGTTAGGTGAGGATGTGAACTTATTTGAGCGAAGGTACGAGATCTGTCGTCGTACCTGGGATCCGATGGCGATGGAAGCTTCAATCCTTTCTGTAGGGATCAAACCTGCAGGAGAGAAAAGGGCCTTTAGGGTTTATCATCGAAGAGGAAAACCTTTTAAAGGTTGGCGCAGACAGAGTGTGGATGGGATGACGACACGTAGCTTTCTCTCAGATCCTTCTGGAAGCTTGTCGTCGGATGGGACTTCATTTAACTTAGGGGGCTTGATAAGGGAGGGTCGCGTGGGGGAAGCATGTGATGTATCGTGCACGTGGAGGACTTATGGGGGCGAGGGTTCTAATGGGAACCAGATGGCGGGTTTAAGAACGTGGACCTGCGTCGGTGTCGACCCATGGGGAATTTCGCTGCTGATGAGCCATGGGTCCTCTAGGTTGGTGACCTGGGTCTCGGTTGATCTAGTTATGCTAGGCCTAAGACTATGGGCCTATAGGGAACAGGTTGAATTACAAATGATCGGCAGGGGGAGGGATGCTACTCAGAGGAAGGGGAGGAGATCCCTGATACGTAGTTCCGATCTTCCTTCATGCACTCATATCCACGGTTTGGAGGGGTATATGAGTGCAAGGAATGAGGGACCTTATCAGACGGCTGATACCGACATTTCGGCAACTCTGGGGGCAGAAGTTGGGTGTTACGAGATGGAAGATCGAGGCCCCAATGGTGGCTATGTAGTGGGCGGCACAGCTCAGAACCACTACATACTAACTCAAGGGGAACATGGGGAGCTACGAATGTCAGCAGACATTGACCGACTCATTCGGGTCGGACGTGATCTAGGGATGTCATTCAAAGGGTCTGACGATGACCTCCAGCTGGTCTTCCGATCCATCTTGAGCAGTCGTAAAGACAATAAGATGAGGCGACGAGGTGGAGCCCGGGAGCTTGCTACATTACAATGGGGTATGTCGGATGGGAAGGCCGGGGGGGGGCTTAGGCCCAGCCCCTGGTCTTTGGGCGGGATCGAGATTGGTTATCTATGAAGATGTTGTCTTGGAATGTTAGGGGTCTGTGTGATATGAGTAAATGGGCAAGAGTCAAACGACTTATCGATACACTTAAGCCGGTTGTTATCACCCTTCAAGAAACCAAATGGGGTAGCAGTGATAGGAGGAAGGTGGCGTCGGTTTCAGAGGGAAATCATTGGGGGTGGATGGGCGTTGATTCGGAGGGTGCATCAGGTGGTATCCTTGTCGCTTGGATTATTAGGCAGTTTGACAAATTTGAGGAAGTGGGGATGTTCTCAGTATCGGTGGTGCTGCGGAATAGGGATTCGAGGAAGGTCTGGATGTTTGCTGGGATATACGGCCCTACCGCTGACTGTGAACGGCCTGATTTCTGGTTCGAATTGGCAGCTCTTGCGGCTAGATGGGACCTGTCATTTTGCATGGGAGGTGACTTTAATGCGATTAGGTGGGGGTTTGAGAAACAGGGGGGGCACTTGATGTCACTGTTATGCGAAGTTTCAACACCTTCATCTCGGATTAGGAATTGTTGGATGTCCCACTTACCGGTGCGAGGTTCACTTGGTCAAGTCTACAAACTGTCCCAACTTTGAGCAGATTAGACCGATTCCTATGCAATTTAGAATGGATGGATATCTTCCCTTCCCGGATGCAAGGTTAGAATGCCTAGCCCGCGCCATCTCGGATCATTGACCTTTACTTATGCACTGTGATAGGTGTGGTACTGAACCCAGCCCGTTCCGTTTCGAAAACATGTGGCTGCTGGATAGCGAGTTTCAGGGGCTGGTTCTGGAGTAGTGGAACGAACCGATGTCCGCGGGTTCGGCAACCTTTATTTTCATATCCAAGCTTCAGCGGGTTAAAGCTAAGTCTAAACTATGGAACAAAGAGGTGTATGGCAGGTTGTAGGTCAAGAAAGAGGCTCTCCTAGCGCGTGTGAAGGTTTTGGATGATTTGGAGGAAATTAGACAGTTGTCGGCTATTGAGTGGGAGGATAGATATCGCAAGAAGTCGGAATTCAGCAGTGTCTGTTTGGCTGAGGAGCTAAGCTGGAAGCAAAAGGCTAAGGTCAGATGGCTCCGTGAGGGCGATGCCAATACTAAATATTTCCATGCGGTGGCCAATGCGAGAAACAAAACGAACTATATCGGTACCATTTCGGTAGAAGGGGTTACCTATTCAGACCAGGTCCAGATCCGGGAGAATATTGTGGCGTTCTATAAGGAGATGTACCGGGATGACGGTCTGCCTCGCTCTCAATTAGATGGAATATCCTTCCGGTCTATTGCGGCGGAGGAGCAGCTGGGTTTGGAAAGTCGGTTCAGCGAGGAGGAGGTGTGGCGCGTCGTTCGGTTTGGGGCCAAAAATAAAGCTCCGGGACCCAATGGGTTCACCATGGAATTTTTCTGATTTTTTTGGCAAACCATTAAGGCGGACCTGTTGGCGGTCTTGCTTGAGTTCCATGCGTCGGGGTTCATTGGTTGGAGCCTAAACTCCACTTTCATTACGCTCATCCCCAAGCGCAAAGGGGCGGAGGATATATCGGAGTTTAGACCAATCAGCCTCACGAATTGTCTATCCAAGATTATTTCCAAGGTTCTTGCGAATAGACTAATTCCGGTGATGCCTACGATCATTTCCGAGAATCAGTGTGCTTTTGTTAGAGGCAGGTAGTTAGTAGACTTGGTTGCGGTAGTGCAGGAGACCATCCATTCAGCTCACAAGGATCGCCGATCGGCGGCACTTTGGAAGGTTGATACGGAGAAAGCTTATGATCAGGTGAGTTGGGATTGTTTGGATTACATGATGAGCAGGATGGGGTTTGGCACGACTTGGAGAAAATGGATGAGGGGGTGTTATTTTTCGGCGCCAAACAGTTGAATTTTATTTTCGGTATTAAGGTGGGCAACTTTGGGACTCACATTTCGCACCTTCAATTTGTTGATGACACCATGTTATTTGGGAATGCGGACATGTCGGAATTTAGCACTCAGGTCGATGTCCCATCTTTTTATGAGGCGGTATCGGGTCAATGGATCAATTTCTCCAAATCGTCTATCACTGGTATTGGCATTGATGAGCGTCTATTGGAGGATTTGCAACACACAGTTGGCTGTGCTGTTGAAAAGTTTCCTATTAAGTATCTGGGGCTGCCCCTAGGCCTAAGATATCCTAACGCTAGGGCCTGGGATCCGGTGGTGCAACGGTTTAAGCGAAGACTGTCCTCGTGAAAAGGGAAGTTGCTCAATAGTGGTGGTCGCCTTCTTGGCGGGGATGCCACATACATGGACATCGGATTCGGACTACATTAGTTTTACCGGCATCGAAAGAAGCGTAGAGGAAGCCCGAATACCGTAGCCTCAGGAGAGAAAAAGACACAAACTACTGTGAGAATAAATACACAGAATGAGCCGTGTGATAATGCCGCAGACATCGTCACTAAATAGCACGCCGGATACCGCAAAGACGCCACAACATCGCTAGACAATCGCCGCAGACGCCGACGATTTTTTTTTATTTTATGCAAAAACTGCCTTTTATGTTTTATTAGTATTAGAATTCTTTTATTTTCGGAATTAATTATTGACAGCCTATATATAGAGGCTTGTAAACACTTTTTAATTACTTGATTGATTATTGAATGAGAGCATTTGCTTTATGAAGAGAGTCTTCTTCCCTGTGATGGGTTTGGTGTGAGACTAAGGGAGTGATTCCCATATATCTTCTTATTTATCCTTGTCTTCAATTTGTGGTGATTTGTTATATTTGCTATTTCTTGATCTGTGTTTGCTTCTCTAAACCTTAGACTAGTTGTTTCCTTCGATCCCCAAACCCTCAACCTTTTGAATCCATAGATCAAACAAAGCCAATACCCTTTTTTCAAACCGTAAACCAATTCGAAACCATAAGCCTTTTACAAACCGTACATCCCTTTCACAACCCTATTTGGAATCCGTGAATCTACAACAGACGGAAGACGAGCGCTAAGCCTGGAAAAGCTAGAGTCTTATCTCTAAGCCGATCTCGCCTCAACTCTAAACGTACTTGCACATCGGACTGGACCCTATCTGGATCTCGTGTGATCTACCCATCAAAATTCTCCAAACCCTAAAGGTATTAAAGATAATTTTGCGATTAAACTTGAGTTAATTTATTTAATTTCGGCAAATCTGCATTAAAATCATATTCACGCATTTTAGGGTCGTTGTCCTGCGTCACTTCTGTTGGTTAAAACTGTCCTTGTGTCGCTGCCAATCTTCTACATGTCGATGTTCAAGTGCCCAAAAGGGGTGATCAACCGCCTCGAACAAATCCAGCAGAATTTCTTATGGGAAGGATCGGGTTTGGAGAAGTGCTTCCACCTCGTCAACTGGGACATTTACCAGCTCCCTGTCGGGTGTGGGGGGCTGGGCATCCGCAGCCTGAAATGGACCAATATAGTTCTGATGGGAAAGTGGTTATGGTGTGCGAGGAGGGTGGAGGAGAGAGACAACCTATGGCACAAGGTGCTGGTGGAAAAGTATGGGGCCTCTTTCAGTAACTGGGGTATAAATATTGTGGTGAATAGAGGAGGATCCAATTGGTGGAAAAATATATGTAGCTCTTGGGGTCTGTTCGCCAGAGGACTACGTTTTAGTTGGGGTTGTGGCACTCGTATCCACTTCTGGAAGGATGTTTGGGTGGACATGCGTCCTCTCAAAGCTACCTTCCCAAATATCTATGACATCTCTGTAAATCCGCTAGGTAGGATTGATGAGTTTGTTTCAGATATGGATGGTGGTGGGCTGTGGGATGTGGTAACTAGGCGATACCTATGGGATGAGGAGGTGACAGCATTTGCGAAGCTGATGCTGATGTTGTGTGAAGCTAAGCGTAATACTCACAGTCAGGACCGGATGTTATGGACTCAAAGCAGCAATGGTCTCTTCAGTGTCAGGTCCTACTACAACATGCTTACTCGGCGACCCCTCATTCGGTACTCTAGTGCTAGCCTTTGGAAGGAGCCCATCCCCCCCAAGATTCGGTTCTTTGTGTGGAACTTATTCAGAGAGAAAATCCTCACCTTTGATCAGCTTATGCGAAGAGGGATGGTCGACCCGAATAGGTGTGTTATGTGCAAAAGGGCAAAGGAGAATACGCCACATCTGATGTTGCACTGTGAGGTGGCTCGGGGTTTGTGGTCCATTGTGCTTAAGTCTATTAGCATATCTTGGGTTACACCTTCGACTCCCTACTTCCAGTGGCTGATATGGAAGTCGGCCCCTGTGGAGGATCAATGCAGGGGTTATTGGATGGCTGCTTTCTTTGCGGTGTTGTGGTCTATATGGGGAGAGAGGAACCTGCAAATATTTGAGCAGCAGAGCAGGCCGGTGGGGATGATCATGAAAGCCGTTAGAGACCTTGTTTGGTTATGGGTGGCTAGAGGGGGGGGACTATGTGGAGCAATATTTGTGGGACCCTGGTTGATATGACCTGGTCTATTGGGGCCGGGTATGGAGTTGGTTTTTTTCTGGTTTTGCTTTGTACTTTTTTCTATTTTTTAGTAGTGTCTTTGTATTGTCCTCAGCGCCTTGCTGTTTTCAATATAATCCTTTTTATCGATCAAAAAAAAAAAAATATGGCTTGCTTGCAAGAGACAAAGTGAAAAGGGGAGAAGGCTAAGGATCTGGGAGAGGGACTCAAGCTTTTATACTCGGGAAAGAGTAATCATAGTAATTGAAGCAGACTTTGATGGCCATATCGGAAGATAGGAAGCAGGTATGAGAGGATACGTGGAGGATATAGTCTTAGTAAAAAGAATAAGATGAGGGGAAGTTATTCTTGATTTTGCAGTGGCTTTTGACCTGGATATAGCAACTACCTTATTTAACAAGAGAGAACATTTTATAACTTTAAAGAACAGAGCAAGTAGAACTCACATGCATTGCTTTCATTAAGGGGAAGAGAATAGTAAATTGCAAGGTCATACTAGGAGAGTGCCTTACGACAAAATGATTGCAAGTCTGAAGGTTATTATCAAAAGCCAGATGATTGAAAAGATAACAAAGGATCATCCAAAAATAAAATAGTGGGACTTAAAAGGAGACAAAATAACAATCTTTACAGGAAAAATGAGTGACCAAGAAGTGTGGAATTGTGAAGAGGTCCAAGAGGATCCAAATGAGATGTAGGAACAGATGGCACAATGTCTTAAATGAGTTGATAAGTGGTTGCTCGAGGAATATTAAGGAAGAAAAGCTACACAAAAGGAAACATGGTGGTGGAATGTAGAGATTCAAAAGTGAATTGCTAAGAAATATAAGTTTTGAAGAAATGGCAACAAGCAAGTAATACATAAGATCTTGAAAGACATGAGGTCAGAAAAAGAGAAGCTAAATTAGTCGTAAATTTAAGTATGAAGCGTATGAGCTACGTAAATCAGGTTGAGAACGAAGGAGAAAGAAATCTACAAACTTGCCAAGATTAAATACAAGAAAACTAGAAATCTCAGCTAAGTAAGGAACATTAGAAACAAATATCAAAAGTCATCGTAAAAGAGGATGATAAAGAGTACTTCAAAAACTTAATGAACATGAAACATGTGAAGAAAGTAGGTCAAGAAAATGAACCAAATCATGGGATGATAAACAAAGTATCAAAACCTGAAGTAAAAGAAACCTTAGCAACGATGACGAAAAGAGAAGCAATCGAACCAGATAGAGTACCTATAGAAGGTTAGTGACGCAGGACAAGGACCCTAAAATGCGGAATATGATTTTCTTATGCAATTTGGCCGAAATTAAATAAAATAATTCAAGTTTAATCGCAAAATTATCTTAAGATACCTTAGGGTTGCAGAATTTTGATGAATAGATCACACGAGATCCAGGTAGGGTCCAGTCCGATGCGCAAGTACTTTTAGATTTGAGGCAAGATCGGCCTAGAGATAGGACTCTAGCTTTTTCCAGGCTTGGGCGTTCATCTTCAGTCCGACGTAGATTCGCAGGCTCTAACTAGGGCTTTGGAAATAGGTGTGTGGTTTTGAAATGGGCTTATGGTTTGATTTATAGCTTAGAAAAGGGTTTTGGGCTCTGTTTGATTTGGGATTCTGAAAGGGATTTATGGTTTTAGAGATCAAGAAATCAATAAGTTAAGATGTAGGAGAAACAAGCAGGGATCAATAAGGCAAAAATCCAAAGAAGACGGTGATAGATAATAGAGAAAATAACAATGGCTTTTGGGAATCACTCCCTTGGCCTCACACCAAACCCATCTCAGGCAAAGAATATTCAAGCATAAAGCATTCAAAATATTCAATAATTAAATAAAAAGTCTTTACAAGCCTCAATATAGGCCACCAATAATTAAACTCGAAATAAAGAGTTCTAATAGAAATAAAACACGAAAAAGGAAAGTTTTTACAACAAAAAACTTGAAATTAGAAATCCCGTCACGACGTCCACGGACGTCCGTAGTGCCCCACGGACGTCCGTGACCTACGGACAGATAGGGGGCAAAATCACGGACGTCCGTCACTGTTCATCACGAACGTCCGTCACTGTTCACGGACGTCCGTCACTATTCATCATGAATAGTATTTATTTTTTCTTGGCGTTCCCCGTCCTTCTCCTCCACTCAAAATGTTTCATCACCGATGAAACACGCATGTTATACTCGAACTCGAGCTCCCTCTCCTCTTCTTTCGATGCCGATAATCTGTTGTGGTCCCAAATCCAAGGCACCCGAACTTGGCGTTCCCCGTCATTCTCCTCCGCTCAAAATGTTTCATCACCGATGAAACACGCGCATGGTACTGATCAAGTGTATCGGAACTCGCACGGTGGAACTCCTTGCAACTAGCCCAAACAATCTCAACTCCTGCTGACGTATGATCCTCATCTTGGTTGATTGTAGCGGGACGCACACGGTAATCCTCTCCTTGATGAACCAAATAACCCAGCTTGCCAACCCACTCTACCAAATATTTTTGAAGCTTCTCATCAACTCTCTTGAACCTGAAGGAATTCATCCCCGATGAAATGTGATCGCGATATCGGTTGAGATGACGAGAACTCAAATGGCAAGCTCTTTCATCATTGGTCCATGTACTCTCGGTAGGCGAAGTATCAGCAGATACTTTGTAGTGATTGTTGCTTGCATTAATCTTGTGTTTAATTTCGGCATGCAATGCAAAATGAACCTCAAAACTTGACTCACAACAAGACTCGGAATGTGAAGCGGAATGCAACTCGAGACTATGATGTGTGAGTGTATCTATGGAGTCGATACTCTCATGTGCATGCGACTCGACCACCGACAAGGACTCGTGCACACCGAGTTCTACGGGCACCAACACATCATGCATATGCAACTCAGTAGATTCTTGTGTGGGTGACTCGGTTGACTCACATATGGGAGACTCAACATTACTACTCACAAGGGAAATAGAGGTCGTTTCAACACAAACTAGACTTTCGTCAACTTTTTCCATTTCCTCTTCACTCATTACAATACGAGGGTCGTACACTTCTTCCACTTTCCTATTCTCAGGCTCCTTAGGATTCACTCTTTTGGGCAATAAATTCGGAGTGGGAAATTTTGTGGGGCATTGGTATGCAAAGTGTCCAAACCCTTGACACTTAAGACAATCAGGGCACTTATTTGTTTTAGTTCTCAAACTCTGTAGAAGGTTGACGGTGTGTGAAAGGAACATATTGTTCGATAAGTTCCACCTTCATTTCCTCCCATGTGGAGATGACTTTATTCCAAAGAGACTTAGTGCGACGTTCTAAGCGAGTCCAAAAAAATTTGGCATTACCCTCCAACTTTGTTTTCACTAACCTAACTTTGTACTCATTCAGTACGCCATACCAATCAAAATACTCTTTCACACTAGACAACCACTCCACGAAAGTTTTATGGTTCGTCAGACTCAAAATCTGAGACTTCATTCCAATAGCCTTTAGAAACCTATCTGGCGTGGATCGCATCGTTCACGATGATGAGGGTATCCCCTAACTCTAGTCTCATCACAACTGTTGAGACTTTGCCAAGAATTTGGTGTGCAACGGCTCCTATTATTAATTGCACACATTTGGGCTTTGATGTCCCTAAGGGCATCGACAATCTCGCTCATGCTCATGGTGAACACGACTTACTAACACAAGTGCTAAATGCCATGCAAACATGAACCACAATGGATGAGTAATTTTGTCAAACACATGACGTGCACACATAAAATCTGAAGGAAGATGCAATGAAAATTAAAGTGACACAATATGCCCTAACCTAGAAAACCTAGGGCTCTGATACCAAAACTGACGCGGGACAAGGACCCTAAAATGTGGAATATGATTTCTTATGCAATTTGGCCGAAATTAAATAAAATAATCCAAGTTTAATCGCAAAATTATCTTAAGATACCTTAGGGTTGCAGAATTTTGATGAATATATCACACGAGATCCAGGTAGGGTCCAGTCCGATGCGCAAGTACTTTTAAATTTGAGGCAAGATCGACCTAGAGATACGACTCTAGCTTTTTCCAGGCTTGGGCGTTCGTCTTCAGTCCGACGTAGATTCGCAGGCTCTAACTAGGGCTTTGGAAATAGGTGTGTGGTTTTGAAATGGGCTTATGGTTTGATTTATGGCTTAGAAAAGGGTTTTGGGCTCTGTTTGATTTGGGATTCTGAAAGGGATTTATGGTTTTAGGGATCAAGAAATCAATAGATTAAGATGTAGGAGAAACAAGCAGGGATCAATAAGGCAAAAATCCAAAGAAGACGGTGATAGATAATAGAGAAAATAACAATGGCTTTTGGGAATCACTCCCTTGGCCTCACACCAAACCCATCTCAGGCAAAGAATATTCAAGCATAAAGCATTCAAAATATTCAATAATTAAATAAAAAGTCTTTACAAGTCTCAATATATAGGCCACCAATAATTAAACTCGAAATAAAGAGTTCTAATAGAAATAAAATACGAAAAAGGAAAGTTTTTACAACAAAAGACTTGAAATTAGAAGTCTCGTCACGACGTCCACGGACGTCCGTAGTGCCCCACGGACGTCCGTGACCTACGGACAGATAGGGGGCAAAATCACGGACGTCCGTCAGTGTTCCACGGACGTCCGTCACTGTTCATCACGAACGTCCGTCACTATTCATCGTGAATAGTATTTATTTTTTCTTGACGTTCCACGTCCTTCTCCTCCACTCAAAATGTTTCATCACCGATGAAACACGCATGTTGTATTTGGACTCGAGCTCCCTCTCCTCTTCTTTCGATGCCGATAATCTGTTGTGGTCCCAAATCCAAGGCACCCGAACTTGGCGTTCCCCGTCATTCTCCTCTGCTCAAAATGTTTCATCACCGATGAAACACGCACATGGTACTGATCAAGTGTATCGGAACTCGCACGGTGGAACTCCTTGCAACTAGCCCAAACAATCTCAACTCCTGCTGACGTATGATCCTCATCTTGGCTGATTGTGGCCCTTGATGAACCAAATAACCCAGCTTGCCAACCCACTCTACCAAATATTTTTGAAGCTTCTCATCAACTCTCCCGAACCTGAAGGAATTCATCCCCGATGAAATGTGATCGCGATATCGGTTGAGATGACGAGAACTCAAATGGCAAGCTCTTTCATCATTGGTCCATATACTCTCGGTAGGCGAAGTATCAGCAGATACTTTGTAGTGATTGTTGCTTGAATTAATCTTGTGTTTAATTTCGGCATGCAATGCAAAATGAACCTCAAAACTTGACTCACAACAAGATTCGGAATGTGAAGCGGAATGCAACTCGAGACTATGATGTGTGAGTGTATCTATGGAGTCAATACTCTCATGTGCATGCGACTCGACCACCGACAAGGACTCGTGCACACCGAGTTCTACGGGCACCAACACATCATGCATATGCAACTCAGTAGATTCTTGTGTGGGTGACTCGGTTGACTCACATATGGGAGACTCAACATTACTACTCACAAGGGAAATAGAGGTCGTTTCAACACAAACTAGACTTTCGTCAACTTTTTCCATTTCCTCTTCACTCATTACAATACGAGGGTCGTACACTTCTTCCACTTTCCTATTCTCAGGCTCCTTAGGATTCACTCTTTTGGGCAATAAATTCGGAGTGGGAAATTTTGTGGGGCATTGGTATGCAAAGTGTCCAAACCCTTGACACTTAAGACAATCAGGGCACTTATTTTTTTTAGTTCTCAAACTCTGTAGAAGGTTGACGGTGTGTGAAAGGAGCATATTGTTCGATAAGTTCCACCTTCATGTCCTCCCATGTGGAGATGACTTTATTCCAAAGAGACTTAGTGCGACGTTCTAAGCGAGTACAAAAAAATTTGGCATTACCCTCCAACTTTGTTTTCACTAACCTAACTTTGTACTCATTCAGTACGCCATACCAATCAAAATACTCTTTCACACTAGACAACCACTCCACGAAAGTTTTATGGTTCGTCGTACCCTCAAAATCTGAGACTTCATTCCGAATAGCCTTTAGAAACCTATTGGCAGGATCGTACTCGGGTTCACGATGATGAGGGTATCCCCTAACTCTAGTCTCATCACAACTGTTGAGACTTTGCCAAGAATTTGGTGTGCAACGGCTCCTATTATTAATTGCACACATTTGGGCTTTGATGTCCCTAAGGGCATCGACAATCTCGCTCATGCTCATGGTGAACACGACTTACTAACACAAGTGCTAAATGCCATGCAAACATGAACCACAATGGATGAGTAATTTTGTCAAACACATGACGTGCACACATAAAAACTGAAGGAAGATGTAATGAAAATTAAAGTGACACACAATATGCCCTAACCTAGAAAACCTAGGGCTCTGATACCAAAACTGACGCGGGACAAGGACCCTAAAATGTGGAATATGATTTTCTTATGCAATTTGGCCGAAATTAAATAAAATAATTCAAGTTTAATCGCAAAATTATCTTAAGATACCTTAGGGTTGCAGAATTTTGATGAATATATCACACGAGATCCAGGTAGGGTCCAGTCCGATGCGCAAGTACTTTTAGATTTGAGGCAAGATCGACCTAGAGATACGACTCTAGCTTTTTCCAGGCTTGGGCGTTCGTCTTCAGTCCGATGTAGATTCGCAGGCTCTAACTAGGGCTTTGGAAATAGGTGTGTGGTTTTGAAATGGGCTTATGGTTTGATTTATGGCTTAGAAAAGGGTTTTGGGCTCTGTTTGATTTGGGATTCTGAAAGGGATTTATGGTTTCAGAGATCAAGAAATCAATAGATTAAGATGTAGGAGAAATAAGCAGGGATCAATAAGGCAAAAATCCAAAGAAGACGGTGATAGATAATAGAGAAAATAACAATGGCTTTTGGGAATCACTCCCTTGGCCTCACACCAAACCCATCTCAGGCAAAGAATATTCAAGCATAAAGCATTCAAAATATTCAATAATTAAATAAAAAGTCTTTACAAGCCTCAATATATAGGCCACCAATAATTAAACTCAAAATAAATAGTTCTACTAGAAATAAAACACGAAAAAGGAAAGTTTTCACAACAAAAAACTCGAAATTAGAAGTCCCGTCACGACGTCCACAGACGTCCGTAGTGCCCCACGGACGTCCGTGACCTACGGACAGATAGGGGGCAAAATCACGGACGTCTGTCACTGTTCACGAACGTCCGTCACTGTTCATCGTGAACAGTAAATTTTTTTTTTTTTTTCTTGACGTTCCCCGTCAGTTAGATTATGATGGGACAGAATGGAGTGACTTGGTTGACTAAATTGTTCAATAAGATACAAAAAACAAGGAAAATATATGAACAATGGAGAGAGAGCATTGCAATCCTTTTTTTAAGAACAAAGGGGATATCCAAAACTATGCCAACTATTGGGGTATTAAACTTATGAGTCAGACTGAAACTTTGGGAGAGAATAGTAGAACCTATGAAAACATTTAAGGGGAGAAGAAAAAACTTACAAATGATTTTTAGTGATTTGGAAAAGGCTTATGATAAAGTGTTGAGATGAATAATCTGGAGGACATTGAGGAAGACATGAATCACAAACTTACACATTGAGTCTATCCATGACATATGTGAAAGGCAGTGACTAATGTAAGATTATTTTTTTTTGAAGAAGGTAACAAAATTTTATTAAAAACAGAAATAAAAAAGGTTACAGAAAGCGTACCTTGGAGGGTAGTAAGGTACTACCCTAAGCAAGGAAAAGTGAGAAGCAGCCCCCAAAAGACAAAAACTTACCCCGCAGGCCAGAATGAACAAGTCCATGTCCAAGATCCGATCCCCAAGCCCACTTCCATCCTACCCCCAAGAACCAGCACTGCAAGGGTGGAGAAATGATGGGCAGTTCCCTATCGGAGTTGAGCCTTATCAAGGGTTTCCCTTGAGTCATCATTCGTTTGCCCAGATCATGGATGCATTAACCATAGACATAGAAGAAGAGATACGATGATAAATCTTATTTAGCGAAAGATGTGATACTAACCACCCAAACAAGGAAATGAGAAAATAGCAAGTTAGAATTATAGAACCTTACGAGTTAATGAGGTTTGAAAATTACCAGAACGAAGACAAAATATGTGGAGTGCAACTTTAGCGAACATGATAGCTGTTGGAGGAGGATTTAGTTAAAAGAGAACATCATCTAGTGTCACATTGCCATTTACTTTGTTATTTTGGCTCAACTTAGAATTATATGGTAGAGTTGAGGAAGACATCTCAAATAGGATTAATGCAGGTTGGATGTAATGGAGCCAAGCAAGCAGAGTACTGTGAGACCCAAGAGTTCCACTTTGATTGAAGAGACATTTTTTATAAGATAATGATGAGACCTCTTATACTATATGTTGCGGAATGCTAAGAAATGAAAAAGCGGTAGAAGAGGAAAAAAAAAATTGAATATGTAAGAAGATTAAAGTACATCGCGCTGAGATGTTATGTTAAGATGAATGTGTGGAGTAACAACAAAGGATAAAATTAGGAATGAGTACGTAAACGGAAATTTGGGAGTGGCATATATAAAGGATAAAATTTGTGAAATTTCGCTTGAAATGGTTTGGACATGTCCATCGGAGGTCAGAAGCAGACCCTGTACAAAGGATTGAGAGACTATATGCACAAGGAAGTAAGAGAAAAGGAAAGGATAAAATTAGGAACGAGCATATAAAAGGAAATTTAGGGGTGGCACTTATAAAGGAAAATTACAAAATTCTCTTGAGGTGGTTTAGACATTTCTATTGAAGGTCAAAAGTAGAACCTATACAAAGGAGTGAGCCATTATAAGCAGAAGGAAGTAGGACAAGAGGAAAGATAACTTATGAAGAACGAATAGATAAGAGGAAATTTAAGAGTCGCTCTTAAAATGAAGAAATTAAGAAATTTCGCTTAAGATGGTTTCGACCAGGGTTACCCAATTCGCTACATGGAGTACCGAATGGCAAACCGGTTCGCCCGAACCGGTTTGGGGTTCGATTCGATCTGGTTCGCTGTCAATAGGCGAACTGGCTACCATCCTTTAGTCATGCTATAAAGATAATAAAAAAGGTAGAGAGCAGGAGTCGATCTTGCAACCTGCTTTAACTTAATGAATGCTTAAACCAACTACGCTACCGTAGACATCTAATTTTAAAACCTATATAATAAACATCTGTACTACTCCTAATATAATAGAAAACTCATCCTACCCCTAGCGAGAACTGACGTGAAGAGTTGCGGAGCTACAAAGAGGTAAGCATTGATCATAACGAATTGGAGAAATAGGACTGGAAAGCTGACCCCAAATACATGGGATAAAGCTATGATGATGAGGAGGAGGATAGTAATGATAGGATGATCTTTTAAGCGACAATAATACAGGTTTTATGAGAATTTTAATTAAGCTTTCCATCTTTGGAACAATAGAAAAGGTATTCTCTTTTATTGCAGGTTGCTTTATTTTCAAATTGTGGTCTTCATCAATAACGCAAATAAATACTAGTAATCTGAAGTAATAAGTTCATTCTCCAATCTCCAAATAGAAGGAGGATTCAATGCTATGATAATTAAATAATTTCTAATGGAATGAATGCCTTGTATGTATAAAATCATTAAATAAAATAATAGAGCCAAACTGTAAAGGGATTGTGAAGCACCGCTCATTTGCAAGTACTGTTATATTCAAATGATTGTTAATTTATGTAGGCCATGTTATTCAGATAAGAGAAGTTACCAGAAATCTCAGGGTCTCCAATGAAATTCTCAAGCTGCTCTTTGAGTTCCCCTTGACTCTGAATGAGCCTTTCTGCAGCCTAATGAAGAAACTATGAAACAAACATATTTGTGTAATAACAGTCCTAAATTGATCTACAAACTGGAAAATTAAACCAAAAAAGATGAACATAAGTTGATTACAACGTTGATGATAGTGGGGGTCATATAGTTAGTGACAAGGTACATACAAGTTGTATAGATTAGATAAGAGAGATTCAAAAACATAAAAAATGGGCAGGAAATGAGGTTGAGAAGAGTATTTAAACAATTCCAAAACAATAAAATAAAAAAATGTCACCTAAATGCTCTTAAAATTTCCCTTTGAGGTTCCTAGGGCTTTCAACAATAATAATCCCCACTGTAATATATTTCCAGCTTTCAACATATATATATATATGTGTGTGTGTGTGTGTGTGTGTGTGTGTGTTGAAAGCTGGAAGTTGGGAACAGAAGGGAGAGTTGTAGGGGAACATGTGGGTATTGTGTTGCCCATATAACCAATTAGTAAATAGTACAGAGATATCAGGGTTTGAGTTTAGGGTTTAAGATGGAGGAGATGGAGAGAGTGAGAATTGATCTTAGTCAGGTTAGAGATGCCTATTAGCCGTGACACGAAAATATAAGACAAATTACAAGTATATCCTAATATACACTATAGTAGTACCATACACATCTAACACACACCAACACCCCTCCCCAAGTTGGAGCATAAATATCATGCATGTCCAGCTTGATGGAAATGTCCTAAAGAAGCACAGGCCCAATGGCCTCAATAAATAGCTGCTAGGAGGAAGTTACATCAATAAACTGCATCTCAAACCTTCTATCTAAAAGTGAATCTACTTCAATATGCTTCGTACACTCATGCAACACGGAATCTGATGTAATCTTTTCAGTGACTTCACTATCGTTATGAATGGGCATGGGACCACTAATTGACAATCCAAGGTCAGAGATAAGAGAAAAAGTCATAGAAGCTCACATGCTTCATGAAAAATAGTGTGATGCTCGGCCTCGAAACTTAGATTCGAGACAATGGTTATTTTTTGCCCTTCCATGAAACAAGATACCCCAAGGAATATACAACACCCTGATGTGGAGTCACAATTTTAAATCTTGGCCAATATTGATATGCATCGGTTTGGCTTAAACTGAGACCGATACTGCAATGCAGTATCGGAATTGACTCGGCTTATAGCTATTTTAAGACCCAAGAAAATCTTATTTTTAAGTTTTTTCTTTTCCTCTCTTTCCGTTGCAGCTAATCTTAATCCAACCCAAAATATAGGAGTTTCTTATTCCAAAGCTAGAAATTTGGTGAAAGTGAATTTCGCGAGGACGCCACATATATGGACATCGGATTTGGACCACATCAGTTTTACCGGCGTCGGAAGAAGCGTAGAGGAAGCCCGGATACCGTAACCTCAGAGGAGAAAAGGACACAAACCGCCAAGAGAATCATGGCAGCATTGTGGCAACTACTTCACGCTATCAATGAGCGCTTGATATACCCACCACAACTTTGTCCGCACATGATATACGACTTGGGATTTTTATTTTTATTTATTGTTATGCGAAAACTGTCTTTTAGTGTTTTATTAGTATTAGGATTCTTTTATTTTCGGAATTAATTATTGGTAGCCTATATATAGAGGCTTGTAAACACTTTTTTAATTAGATAATTGAATATTTGAATGCATTATTGCTTGAGTATTCTTTGCCTGAGATGGGTTTGGTGTGAGACCAAGGGAGTGATTCCCATCTATTATTTTTTGATCTTTTATTGTCTTTGCTCTCTATTTTCTCTGTTAATCCATTACCCATATTGAATCCATAATCCAAAACCCAAAACCTATTTCCATCAAAAACCCTAGTTTTCATACGAGCCATCAAACCTAACAAATTCTACAACCCTAGTTCGAACCCGTGAATCTACATTGGATCGAAGACAAGCACCTAAGCCCGGAAAAGATAGAGTCTTATCTCTAGGTCTGATCCCGCCTCAAATCTAACGGGACTTGCGCATCGGATTGGACACCCTATTTGGATCTCGCGTGATTTACCTACTGAAATTCTACGAACCCGAAGGTATCGTGATAGTTTTGAGATTACTCTTGAATTAATTTTATTTAATTTTGGCAAATCGCATAAAAAATCATATTCACACATTTTAGGGTTCCCATCCCGTGTCAAAATTTCTCTCTTTGAGACTTGATTTTACCCAAAAATCTAGTCATTTTCTAACCCAATCCCTTGAAAATAAGGATCTACATGGACACTATGAGGTATAATAATGGCATCATAAGCAAAGAGAAAGTCCTCGTAAGAAGAGAATACAGCCAAACAATCGACACATTTCTCAAGAGGATAACGTGTAACATAGGAACGAACCCCCTTGCGAAGAGCAGTAGGTAAATCCAGATTAAATGTATTAGTGCGTGCATAAGCAGGAGTAGTGGGAACTTGGAAGAAGCCAATGACGAATGCAAGGGAGTAGAACTATCAATTAGTTCTACTTGCACAAAGGATAGAGGTTGTGCCCTGATTGAGGAAGTCCCATGCTAATATTTGGGTACATAAGTACAAAGTATCAAATATCGGCTGATACCAATACGTATCAATTTCTTGGCAAACTAATACTGATACCACCCTGATATAGATACCAGTATCAGGGTGGTATCGGTCGATACGGATAGGGTATCGATCGAGAACTCTAAGTTTAGAAGGAAAAAAAATTAACGATGTCTCATTTCATTTATTTTTATTTTTTTAAGAAATCTAACAGTTGCCTTGTACTTTTTTTAAGATTCACCCATAAATTATAAGTTTCTAACACTATAACAGACTCAGTGTATTAGTGCAAAACAATCTAAGGAGTCCCAACCAAGTAACTTAAGTTGCACCTGCACATGTAAGTTCATTCATTCTAGAACCTAAGAGTTAAGAGAGAGAGAGAGAAAGAGACATTTCTCTCTTCGGGAAAACCTAGATCTACGTCATTCGACCTCGGATCAAGGTTAGTGTTTCTTAAGGTTTTTTACTATCTCGGACGCATTGGTAGCGACGAAATCACCTAAAAAGTTTTGATTTGCGGATTTCGAGGAGTGCTTCATAAATTGGAAAATTTTCCAAATTTAAGATAATATTTTATTTATAAATCACTAAAACTCCTTTTCATAAATCCATAACAAGATGATTCTAGAAGTGCTCCATAAATTGGGGAAAATTCAAATTTAAGATAATATTTTATTTATAAATCACTAAAACTCCCTTTTTTCATAAATCCATAACAATATGCATGATCTAGTAATCATGCACCATCTTTATTAGGAGATAATTATAAAGTATTATTATTTGTAAATATATTTTTTACAAGACTTTTTTAAATATTTTTAAAATTTTAAATTTTTGTGTTATTATTTGTCATTTTTCTAAATTTATAGACATTATTTGTCTTAATGAGAGTTAGATTCATGCGTTAGTGTTGATCTAAACAAAAAAGGCGGGCAACATTTGTTTTAAACTTACGCACACATACTTTTCATGGAACACTAGTATGGTGTGGAAAGTGTGTTTTACACTTATGCACGCATACTTTTAATGGTGCACTGCACTAGTATGGGGTAGGAAAATTTGCAAGCGCAATTTCGTATGTTGATGCACGATGCACTAAACTAATGTGTAGTGTGGATTGTGCACTACGACAGACTTGACATTATGACACTATGTCACTATCATAATTCATAAAGATATGTATTAAAATTTAAAAGAATTTTTTAATATTTTTTTAAACGTATATATATATATATATATATATATATATATATATATATATATATATGAATGGAGAATTGCATGCCGTAAATACTGAATTGTTTTACAACATATATTATAGCTCCAATGAAGGAGATATAGGTTGGAATTATGGATTCGTAATTGATGGAAATGAAATGTATGTGAAATGTATGTATTGTGAGAGAAGCATCCATGGAAGAATAATAAGATTGAAAGTTCACTTGGATGCTAAATGTGGTCAAACAAAACTATGTGAGAATGTACCCCGGGATGTGCGATTGTTAATTAGAGAGCACATAGGTATTGCCACGATGAGTGTATGTAACGACTCGAATTCTCATGTCGTTGATACACTTAGATTTCTTATATGTGCTTAATAACGTGTACGTCGCATGCCTTGATTTTTCAAAACATTTTAACCAAAGAATACATGTTTTGGCTTTCAAGGCTTTATTTCTGTCATTATTTGACGCAAGTTATGTGATAGCCTTTTGATTAGAGACTTGAGTTACAGACAAGATGTTAGAGGATCAAACCTTAGTAGGTAGGTTTTAAACCTTTATTTTGAACCTTGAAGTAAAGGCCTATACTTCCTCCTTTGGTGTGTCAGCTTAACACCGGATAATCCCCAATAAGTTCTAAAAGATGGGTTACGGAAAACCCTAAATCATAATCTTTTTTAGAATTCTTCTTAAGAATAGAGCCGTAAGAAACCTAACCGTCTCTTCTTTTCTTCAAACCCGATCACCGTAGATTCAAGATTCATGCTTCGAGAGTTGAATAAAGCATCGTCTCTTATTCTCATATCTGATTTTCTTACTTTCAGATCTTATATCTCTTAGTTTCAAATTTTTGTTCTTATTTTCGAAACTTATTTGCAAACTCTAGGCACTGTAAAAATTTTGAAGTCGATCGTTCGATTTCGGGCCGAGTAAAAGAAAAAGGGTTTTACTTCGTTAGTCGATCGATCGATTTTTGCATCAAAATTTGTTCCAGATTTGTTGTCTCTGTTTATAGCATTAAATTATATAATCGGTCAATCGAAATACCATACCGATCGATCGATTGTATAAAATTTTCGGAAAGCAATCATTTTGCACCGAGACAGAAGTAAATTATACACAAATATATTTGCCATTAATTCCGATCAATCGATTTAATTGTTCGATCGATCAATTCTGACAGAGACCATTTAATAAAGTATATTATCGCTTTTAGTCCCGATCGATCGACCCATAGTTCGATCGATAGATTAACCTATATAAATATAAGTTATTTATTTCCCGAGTTGACTAAATGACTTTTGACCCATTAAATTCGATCAATCGACCCCTTTCTCGATCGATCGATCGATTCTGGACAAGACCGATTAATCTGGTTACATTCGCTTACGCACTAATTTCGATCGATCGACTCCTCTATTCGATCGATCGATCCTTGACAGAGATCATATTGTTATGCGTACATAATGGCTTTCATTTCTGATCAATCAACCCCTGGTTCGATCAATCGATTCTGAGCAGAACTGATTTACACAGTTGCTTTCACTTTAAATTTCTGTCAATCGATCATTGATATGTCACTTGTGTATGCGACATAGAAGGGGGAATCAGGCGCAATCAATAGGAATAATCTCGCTTCTTTCAGTGCGACTTTGGGAAATGAGGTGGGGGAATTTCAACAATTAATTGTGTCTTATAATTTTGATTCATAGGTATTTGGCGGCTTGAATAAATTGAATATCCTTGTTATATGTGAAGATGTATGGCATGAATAAATCGAATATCCTTGTTATCTGTTAAGATGTATGACCACTTTGTTCCTATGATTTGTTGAACACTCGAACACAAAACTTGAAAACATTTGAATCTCATTGAATCTCTTATGAATCTCATTGAATTTTGGAAACATTAGAAACTGATTGAATCTCATTGAATCCCATGTGAATTTCATTGAACTTTGAAAATATTAGAATTTCATTGAAACTCTTACGAATCTCATTGAATTTTGGAAACTAATTCTGGACTTTGAACTAATGAAATGAAGATACATGATTATCAAGTATGAATATGATATTATGTTTTAGAATATTGCATGTGATTTGAGGTTGAAGTGAACGAATCCTGTGCAACGACACACATTGAACATTGAACCGTGCTTCGACACACACTAAACAATGCTATTGCACACATTGAACAGTGACGACGGCTTTTGAACCGCAAGAGCTTCCTCACAACGCAGGGGCTCCAGTATTCTGAAAATTTGTTCATTGAACGACGATGGTTAGGATTCTCATCAGTACATTGACATCGGCTCTTCCGCTATACTTGTGGTAGAGATTATTTAAGTTACATTTTTAAGTCATGCATGAGCATAAGAATTGCATATGAATGATAGAACACTCACATAAAATCACTTCTGATCTTCTGAATATGGCATCGAACCCTCACCATAGTTCATATCACTCAAACTCAATTGCACCTAAAGTTGTTATCTTAAAACATCAATGTGTTGTGACTCTTTGTATTGTGGCATCTTAGTATATTGACATTGATATGATCACTAAAACTATGTATTGGAAGGTTAAGGTACAATTGGTATTTGAGATTTCCCTACTGAGCATGTGGATTTTTAGCTCACCCCGACACTATGTGTCACAGGAACCGACATAGATAACGATCCCGAATTTGAAGATGATCTTGATTTTGTACCAGATGATGAGGAAGATCTTCCACCCGAAGATTTCTATCCTTAGTGAGGACCTTTACGCAAGGTAGTTAAGGCGTTGTAGCGAGATCATGGCGAAAAGGCTCTCCATGCTATGGCGAGGCCATTTACAATTTTTTTTTAAATATTAATAATTTTATTTTTATTTATTATTCATTAATATTTAATTTTTTTTAATTTTTTATTATTTTTAATTCATATATTTTTTCTAGAGGAAGAAAAAAATTCAACTAATTAATCAAGCATATACAAATTTCAATAACTAGAGAGTAAATATTAATTATGAAATATGAAACCACACTAAATTCGCAAATCGCAATACTACTATGTGGTCAGTTTTTGACTTCATGTGGCACGCATGCTCACAGATAAATTTTTAGGATGAAAAACTGACCATCTAATGAATGATAATATTATAATGATCTCAAGATCAATTGTGGGAAAGATTGGAACAAAAATTGATTTCTAATGTCCCCTCAAAGCAGTCAACGGGTTCAGTTGTACTTAGTTTCAAGAATCAAGCCCCGACCAAAAAAGAAGATTTTAAAAAGCAGACAAAAAAAACAAATATATATATATATAAACAAAAAAATAATATATATATATATATAATAAATTATGAAAAAAAATAGAAAAACACACAAAAAAATAGAAAAATACAAAAAAAACAAAAGCTGAGAGAGAAGAGAGAGATACAGAGAGAGAAAGGGGAGAGAAAGGGAGGGGAGAGAGAGAAAGACGAGAGACTAAGAGAAAAAAAAATTGCGAGCCTGCGAGAGAGAGAAAGACAAGAGACTGAGAGAAAAAAAATTGCATACCTTTTTTGGCTGAGGAAAGATTGTGTGTTAAGAAGAAGAGTTGAGGAAAGAGTCGAGAGATGAGTGTTGTCCAAGCCCTAAAATCCCTTTTTATATATAAGATTATATGTTATTAAATTATAACTTATAATTACTGTTAAGTTATATATATAACTTATAATATATAGCTTATAAGTATTATAATTTATAATTATATAATTTATTAAAATATAAGTGTTATATATATAATTTTATATATTGCGATATGGCGGCGGGATACCGCCATGGCGACGCCATTTCAAAAAAATTTCCATATCAGTTTATATCGCGAAATTCTTCGTCATTCGCCATGGCAATGCCTTGACTACCATGCCTTTACGTTTTAGAATTGGTATAACTAAATAAATTTTCTTAGAACATTTACTTAATGTCTTTTCGTACATTGATGTAAGTGCCACTGTTTGCATGACGTACAGCCGTCACCGGTGGTATACTTTTGGATTTGTATTTTTCATTTAAGGACGTCGGTGTATTCATTTCAGTTATTAAGTAAATTGATTTATGTCCTACAAATGAAATTATGCTTATGGGCTTATGAATTAAGTATAATGACCCGGTATTTCACGTTGTTTCAGATCTGGGAATTTTGGGTCGTTACAGTGTAAGTAAGGAAAAGAGCTATATTTTGAAGGTCCACAACCACAAAGGAAATCTCCTTCTATAAATGAACGTGAAGATGTGGATTAGGTTCCTAATGAAGTGGATGATGTTGAGGACTTAGATGATGACGATGGAGATGAAAGCTACCAACTAGCAAAGAGACTTAGTCAAGAACAATATGATAGACAAACAGAGAAACACAGATGGTCTGTTTCTAGGCCACCCAGTGACATTCGAGGTAGCTTACGTGATTTTGCTAGGGATGGCCCACTTGACGCTCCTGAGCGTCTCAAAAATATTCAACAAAGTAGATCAGTTTGCCCACAAGAATGACTGATGTTTAATATAGACATAGAGAACGTGCTACAAGTCCCTTAAATCCATTTATACATAGACAATCCAAAGCAAAACAATTAAAAGTAAAAAAATTTAAGGGAGTTACTGAGAAGGTGAAGACGATTACAAACTTTATCCACTACAATCATATCTCCCCAATGTTGTAAAGTTTCTATACGATTAACCGATGATAGATAGTATTGCAAAAGCAAGTTTATGATTCAAAGGATTTTCTGCTTATGAATATCTGAGTCATATTTGGATAAAGAGATGCAAGAAATCTATGCCTATATTCAAATTCAAGAAATTTACAAATGAGAAAGGAAGCATCATTATGTGTGATGGATGAAGTGGACCTATTAAGAAATCGTTAATTAATTTTCTAGTATATTATCCGTTGGATACAATTTTTCACAAATCAGCTGATGCATATAGAGAGATACACATACGGAATAAATTTGCAAGTATGTTCCAATCTTATCAATGAGTAGGATCAAATTGGAACATTCTTTTTAGATTATGTTCATGGCTTGTATGCTCTTTAAAGTTAAATGGGTGACAAAACGTGTAATGTTGGGTCGTACAGCTCAGCATGAACTGTATGCTTTCTCATAAGGGTGAGTACCCAAGTATGTTTGTAAATGAAGGTACCCACTTCTCTTGCTTGCTTCACTATTTTGAAGACCCTCGTAATCTTCTCAATATCCTTCAACATCAAATCGATGCAATGTATTGGTGCTTTCTTCGATTCATTGAAAGTTTTCCAGCTTTCTTATAGTTACCACCATTGTCTATAACAATTTGCACTACTTTTGACTCTCCAATCTTAACAACGACCTCATCCATAAGGTTGCAAATATATTATGCACTATGTATCTCTCCAAATGCATCCACTGATTCGTGAAAAACTGTAACCAACGGACAATATGCTAGAAAAATAATTATCAATTTTCTAATAGGTCCCCTCCATCCATCACAAATAATTGTACATCCTCTCCCATCCAAACATTTCTTGAATGCGTCAATGTAGGCATTAACTCCTTTTACCTCTTTATCTAAATATGGCTCAGATATTTCATAAGCAGAAGGTCCTTTTAATCACGGGCTTTCTTCTGCAATACTATCTATCATTGGTTGATATTATGGAGACTTTACAACATTTGGGAGATATGATTGTAATGAATAAGTTTTGTAATCATCCTCTTCACCTTCTCAATAGCTCCCTTGAAAAAAATTATTTTTGATTGTATTGTTTTGGATTGTCTATGCATAAATGGATCTAAGGGACCTGTAGCACGTTCCCTCTGTCTATATTCAGCATCAGTCATTCTTGTGAGTTCTCGAATTGATCCACTTCGTCAAATATTTATGGGACGCTCAAGAGCATCAAGTGGGTCATTCCAAGCAAAATCACGTAAGCTACCTCGAATGCCACTAGGTGGCCCAGAAATAGACTATTTGTGTTTCTCTGTTTATCTGTCGTATTATTCTCGACTAAGCCAATGACGGGGAACGTCAAGATCGAGAGCATTGAAGTTGAACCGCAACAGAATTTCAACTTCAGGAAAAAAAAAAGTTACCGTTCACAGTGAACAGTGACGGACGTCCGTGACTTTGCCCCCTCACTGTCCGTAGGTCACGGACGTCCGTGGACGTCGTGACGGGACTTCTAATTTTGAGTTTTTTGTTGCGAAAACTTTCCTTTTTAGTGTTTTATTAGTATTAGGACTCTTTATTTCGAATTTAATTATTGGTGGCCTATATATTGAGACTTGTAAAGACTTTTTAATTAGTTATTGAATATTTTGAATGCTTTTATGCTTGAATATTCTTTGCCTGAGATGGGTTTGGTGTGAGGCCAAGGGAGTGATTCCCAAAAGCCATTGTTATTTTATCTATTATCTATCACTGTCTTCTTTGAATCTTTTGCCTTACTGATCCCTACTTGTTTTTCCTACATCTTAACCTATTGATTTCCTGATCCCTAAAACCATAAATCCCTTTCTAAATCCCAAATCAAACAAAGCCCAAAACCCTTTTCTAAGCCATAAATCAAACCATAAGCCCATTACAAAACCATACACCTACTTCCAAAGCCCTAGTTAGAGCCTGCGAATCTACGTCGGATCGAAGACAAACGCCCAAGCCTGAAAAAGCTAGAGTTCTATCTCTAGGCTGATCTCGCCTCAAATCTAATAGTACTTGCGCATTGGACTGGACCCTAACTAGATCTTGCGTGATCTACCAACCTGAATTTTCTGAACCCTAAGGTATTTAAGATAGTTTTGAGATTAAGCTTGATTTAATTTCATTTAATTTCGACAAAATCGCATAAAATCATAATCACGCATTTTAGGGTTCCCGTCCCGCGTCAACCTCTTTGTTAATCGGAACCACTTCTTCACGTTCATTTTTACATATTCCAGATGTAGATCTCCTTTGTTGTTGTGGAACTCCAAAATATGACTCTTTTCTTTTACTTGCACTCATCGTGGCAATATGTGACGACCCGATTTTTCCCACACGGATATCGGGGAAGACCGGACCGTCCGGATTTCGAGGAAAACTGGACCATCATACGATGATCGAAAATCATATCAGAAGTGTTATACACATGCACGATGCGGAAATCAAAGTAGATATCATATGCATAGCGGAAAATCGGAAGAACAGATATCATATGGCATTTATACATAATTCCAATATATACAGAACGTAATCAAAACCCAAAAATAACCACTGGTGGCAGTCGACCATCACCTAAATCGTGGTTCAAATCTACAAGCTATCTCAAATATATCCAGTCCAAAGATATAAACCCATATACCTAGTCAAAATCTACAAACTATGGATAAAAATCCTCAGGCAGCAAATCCTCCTCTGCCTCTAGATCATAGTCAGGATTAGCCTCAAGCTCGGGATCCTGATCAGTATCTGCACCTGTGACATAAATGTCGGGATGAGCTAACAGTCTAAGCTCAGTAGAGAAAAGTTCGATGCCAATTAACAATTTATCAAGCAATGCATAGATTCATTGTCTAAAGTTCAAAAACATTTTATCTAATATCAAATAGAGAATTTAAGAAGTATAAGTTCGAAATCACAAGCTTTAAAACGTGTCATATCAGAAAGGGATTGGTCTCTCTTGTGGCTTAGGTTCGAATGAGCTTGCAATCAATGTTTACTTGTTATAATCAATGTTCCATTGGGGTTAAAGCATCCCATGAAGCGGGAACAGAGCATTCAACAAAGAGGAAACAAGGTAAAAAACTCGGGGACTCTACCCCTCTCTAGAGCCTCTACTCCTCCTTCCCCCTCTGTACTTCAAAGTCATATTCAAGTTCTCATACAGAGTTCACATACGAAGATGGAGTTCAAGATTCAAAGTTCAAGTTCATATACAGATTCGAGATTCAGATTCAAGTTCAAGGTTCATATTCATGTTCTGATCAATGTTTCATTGGGGCTGAAGCATCCCATGAAGTGGGAACATAGCATTCCACGAAGAGGAAACAAGGTAAAAACCTCGGGGACTCTACCCCTCCCTTGGAGCCTCTCCCCACTTGCTTGCAGAGTCATATTCAAGGTTCAAGTTCGAAATTCGTATTCATATTCAAGGTTCAAGATCACATTCAACCATATTCCGAGTTCATGTTTTAAATGATCGATTCTAATCTAATTACCTTTACATGAATCTATAATTAAAAATTGGATGTGCATTGGGTTTCGATTTCGACGTTCTAATTTCGGAGTTCAAATTCATGTTCAAGTTCTAATTTCGAATTTCAGAAGAATACAAGATTCACATTTAAATACAAGTTCAAAGTTCAAAGTTTATCATATCATAGAGTATGAATCAAATTAAAATGAAACTGTGCACTAAGTTTTCCCTACCTCGGTTCTGATGCTGCAAAGGTTCAAAGAGGTGGTCCTTATTGGCGTCCTCTAGCTCATTAATTCCTACACAATGTTCATAAACTACATGTCAAAGACTAACGAGTCAAAACCAATCAAAAGTCCTCAAGTTTCACCAAACGAAACCTGAGGCAGTCAAGACTACAAAATTCGCTCGAGCGATTCCCAAAATCGCTTGAGCGATTTTGTCAGATTTCATGTGGCACACTCAAACTCGCTCGAGCGAGTTTGACCCAAAACTTTTTGCCTGAAAATTTCGCTCGAGGGAATTTTTCACTATCGATTTCCTTTATTTTTGAAGGTGCCTCACTCGAGCGAATTCCAACTCGCTCGAGCAAATCTGCAAGACTTGTGTTTCTTCTTCCTCAATCTGAACTTCCCAAAATCCTTGCATAAAATCCCAACTCACTCACAAATCAAATCTAAACATATTCCACACTATCAAAACATGAATCTTACCTTCTAGATCGTGTATACGGAGTCTACGATGGTCTAATACACAGAAATTGACGCTGAAACTCTCACTCATCCGAGGTTTAATCTCCACTTCTCATCCAAACTCGGATTTCTCAAACCCTTGCATGCAAAACCCGAAAACACGCACTAATCAAACTTAAGTCCCTCAAATCAAAGTTCATACGATCGTGTTGTGATGTTTACCTTCGTAGGTTGCACACTCGAAGCTTACGATCGCCAAAATCTAGGGCTTTCTCGTGGTAGAGAATAGGGCAAAAGGGTTTGCGAGAAGATCGATGGTGATGATATCACCCAAGGGAGAAGTTGAGAAGAAGACGGGTTTGAGATGATGAGATCAAGGGTTTGGGAGGATGGGTCTCCTTTTCCAAAGGGAGGTCATGGTGAAAATGAAATGAAATGGGCATATAGCCCCCTTATATAGAGCGTCAGTCGCTCGAGCGAAACCAAATTCGCTCGAGCGAATTTCCATTTACAAAGGGCCGGTCGGAAAATCGCTCGAGCAAATCAAGGTCGCTCCAGCGAAATCGCTCAACTATCTCCTCTTAGCTGAAATAGTCCATCGACTATTTGATCATTTTAAACTTGCTTCTTCCGTCTCATCCTTTCCTGAAATCAAGTTTCCATCGCCACATTATGTGCATCCACAATCACATTAAGAGTTGAAATTGAATGCACAATGGATCCATCAAAGCAAAGATTTAAGCAACGGTCAATTCGTCAAACAACCTTGGTTTTCAAATTTGTGTTTGGGTGCATTTACCCAATTAAAATAGATGGGCCAGAGGCCACGCCATAGTCATGAAAAGTTTGACCAGAGTCAAACCGGTCAAGGCAATCGTATTATCGTCAAAGTCCAACAATTCAACGGTAGAAAAATCAAGGTTGTTACACAATACCTATGTGCTCTCTCATTAACAATCGCACATTGGTACATTCTCACAGAATTTTATTTGACATGGTATAGCAATTAAGTGAGCTTTTAATCTTGTTATTCCTCCATCGATGCCTCTCTCACAATACATACATTTCACATGTCTTTTATTTTCATCAATTTTGGTCCCATAATTCGAACCTATATCCCCTTCATTGGAACTATAGCATATATTTTGAAATTGTAAAACAATTCAATATTTACGGCCTATAATTCTTCATTCATAGACATAAAACATATATATATATATATATATATATATATATATATATATATAAATTCAAGTCTTAAAAATATATATCTAAGTACTTTTAAATTTTAAAACATATCTTTATCAATTATGATAGTGGCATAGTTTCATAATGTCAAGTCTGTCATAGTGCACAATCCACACTGCACATTAGTTTAGTGCATAGTACACCAATATACGCAATTGCACTTACACATTTTCCTACACCATCAAAATTAATAACTGCAAAACACACTTTCCTACACCATTGAGTCATTGACCATACTAGTGCAATGCACCATCAAAAGTAATAACTGCAAAACACACTTTCCTACACCATACTAGTGCATTGCACCATCAAAAGTATGAGTGCAAAGTGTAAAACACATTTTTTCTGCATTTTTTGTTTAGATCAACAATTTCACAAAACTCAAGGAACCTTAAAATCTGTGAACTCGTGGATCTAAGCCTCATTAAGACATAATGTTAATAAATTTATAAAATTGACAAACAATAACACTAAATTTTTAAATTTCAAAAAATATTAATAGAAGTCTTTTATAAAATATGTTTACAAATAATAATATTTTATAATATATCCTAATAAAAAAGATGCATGATTACTAGATCATGCATCTTATTATGGAATTATGAAGAAAAAGGAGTTTTAATGATTTATAAATAAAATATTATCTTAGAATTGAATGTTTTCCAATTTATGGAGAGCTCCTCGAAATAAGCAAATCGACACTCTTTTAGGTGATTATGCCACCACCAACACGTCCAGGATGGTCGAAAAGCTTAAGAGTGTTTGGCACTAACATACTAAGAAGTGTGTTATAGTGTAGAGACTTATAATTTATGGGTGTATCAAAAAAAAAGTACCAAGGCAACAATTAGATTTCTTTTTTTTTTAAGAAATGAGACATCTTGAAAAAAAAAAATCGAAACTGAGATGTCTCGGCCGATACCCAGTACGTATCGGCTGATACCAATACCTGATATCGATACCACCCGATATTGGTATCGGTTTGCCAAGCGGTTTCAGTTGATCCTTGATACCACTCTCTGAATTCTTAAGTTTTGGAATGAATGAACTTACATGTGCAAGTGCAACTTAAGTTCTCCTTAGCGTCTTTGGCACTAACACACTAAGGAGTGTGTTATAGTGTAGACTTATAATCTATAGCTGTATCATAAAAGAAGCCCAAGGCAACTGTTAGATTTACCTTTTTTTTGTAAGAAATGAGACATCTTTAAAAGAAAAAAATTTGAAACTGAGAGGTCTCGACCGATTCCCGATCCGTATCAGTTGATACCCAACACATATGGACCAATATAGTGCACTATCGGCTGATACCGATACCTGATATCGATACCACCCCGATACGGTATCGGTTTGCTGATAAACCCATACGTATCGGCCGATACGTATAAGTTCTGAATGAACGAACTTACATGTGCAAGTGCAACTTAAGTTATTTGGTTGGGACTCCTTAGCGTGTTTGGCACTTGGCACTAACACACTAAGGAGCGTGTTATAGTGTTAAAGACTTATAATCTATAGGTGTATCATAAAAAAAGTACAAGGCAACTGTTAGATTTCCTTTTTTTAAAAGAAATGAGAGATCCTTAAAAAAAATCGAAATTGAGAGGTTTCGGCCGATACATGATACATATCGACCGATACGGTGCAGTATCGGCTGATAACTGATACTGATACCACCCCAATACTGATATTGACATGGGACGATAACCCTAAAATGCGTGATTATGATCTTATGAGATTTTGCCGAAATTAAATAAAATTAAATCAAGCTTAATCTCAAAACTATCTTAAATACCTTAGGATTCAGAGAATTCAGGTTGGTAGATCACGCGAGATCTAGTTACGGTCCAGTCCGATGCGCAAGTACTATCAAATTTGAGGCGAGATCGACCTAGAGATAGAACTCTAGCTTTTCCAGGTTTGGGCGTTCGTCTTCGATCCAACGTAGATTCGCAGGCTCTAACTAGGGCTTTGAAAATAGGTGTACGGTTTTGTAATGGGCTTATGGTTTGATTTATGGCTTAGAAAAGGGTATTGGGCTCTGTTTGATTTGGGATTCGAAAGGGGATTTATAATTTTAGGAATCAAGAAATCAATAGGTTAAGATGTAGAAAAAACAAGCAGGAATCAATAAGGCAAAAGATTCAAAGAAGATACTGATAGATAATAGAGAAAATAACAATCGCTTTTGGGAATCACTCCCTTGGCCTCACACCAAACCCATCTCAGGCAAAGAATATTCAAACATAAAAGCATTCAAAATATTCAATAACTAATTAAAATGTCTTTACAAGCCTCAATATATAGGCCACCAATAATTAAATTCGAAATAAAGAGTCCTAATACTAATAAAACACTAAAAAGGAAAGTTTTCGTAACAAAAAACTCAAAATTAGAAATCCCGTCACGACGTCCACGGATGTCAGTAGTGCCCCACGAACGTCCGTGACCTACGGACAGTGAGGGGGCAAAATCACAGACGTCCGTCACTATTCACTGTGAACAGTAATTTTTATTTTTATTTTTTTTCCTGAAGTTGAAATTCTGTTGCAGTTCAACTTCAATGCTCTTAATCTTGACGTCCCCATCAGATATCAGTAGTGGTTTGCCGAGAAACCGATACGTATCGGTATCGGCCGATACTTGAGACCTTTCATACTAGAATAACCTACGAAGACACAAAAAAATAGATCGATCATCAGAGATGGTAGACTTTAGCAAAAGAAAGTAACCATAGAGAGGAGTTCTTGTCCTCTAGGAGGGTGGTATCGGAGTTTATTTAGGGTAATATGGAGCAAAAAGGCCATTAGGAAACAATTGTTGGCTGAAATTGGTGCATGGCATGCCAGGGTGCCACACAGGGCGTGGGACTGAAAAAGACACCAGTGACATAGTGCAATGTGTAGCCAGTGAATAGTGACAGAAATTTAGGCACCTATAAATTTACACAAAATCCATGCACCGAGAAATCTTCACATAGAAATCTACATGCAAAAAAATTTGTAATCATGAATTCATGAAATTTGATTTATATACACATCAAAATCAGGTTTGTATGAATTGGCACTAGACCAATTTTAACAATCCATGGAATAAAGTCCACGGAGTCCACTATCTTATTTACTGATATTGCTAAGTGTTACAGTATCAGTAAATCCGGTTTACGCAATGTTTGTTATTGCTTTTACAGTAGTACTTAGTTCAATGTTACCAACTTCAAAATTCTAATTTTTGTGACAATGAGTGACTATCATAGCAATCACTTAATTTGGATCAAGGTGTGTGTAATTTTCTATCATTAGAGTTTTTAAATCAAATTCGAATAGAAGCTGATTTCTGAGACTGCTGTCGTAAATAAGATCCATGCATGCTAAACTTTACATATAATAGCAACAAAACACAATTTTGCATGATCAGCTTTGAATGGACATTAGTAGTGGCAAGAATGGAATGTAAATTGATCCTTGATGACGTTAGTTGGTAATTTGGTATAGGTTCTTCATCAGATTCAACATCCCGTAGGACCTATCCAAAAATTTCAATGAGGCTAGCTGCTGATAAGAAAGTTCTCGACGTCAGTTCCTCGAACGTTGATGGCCCACCTAATCCATGTTACCTGTTAGCAACTTGACATTCTTTGCTTCTCTTTCTTTTAATGTGAGGCATTTTGAAAACATTGAGTAACTTCTGAAACATCCCATCGCTCTCTTAGTGCCTTAAAAACATTTTGTCATGGAAACTTTAGTAGCCAATACTTATCATAATAGGTCAAAGCATTCAATTTGCCTTTCTGACCAATGTCTACTCATTGCTGCAGAGTATTAGAATGAGAGGCTAGAGAGATCAGCCATGGAAACTGGGCTGTTTCAGATGTTGTTGGAGGTTCAGTACAGGAAGAATGACCAGAATTAAAGAGGGGGGAATAGAGAAAGAATTAAGAGAATCATGAAGACCCATGTGATCAGCATAAGTGACCAAGTGAGACCCTTGTTGTAAGACCTTAAGTGATCACGTGAGGAACCAGTTATTGAAACTCATTCTCGGTGACTATGAAGTTTAAGATTACAGAATATCATTTATTTTAATATCTGGATTCCTATATTCTAAGAATAGATAACTAGGATAAAAAAGAATTATTTATTCATTCTTTTGTTATTGCTTAAAGTTCAAGTAATATAGGAGACTACTTAGAAGAGAACAAGCAAAGCTTTCTCCTTTCTTTCTATATATGTAGACAAACAGCCAAGACACACGGGTATCGTGGATTTTTTGTACGAGATTTTCTGTTGAGCAAATTCAAGAGTTTTTACTCTTCTTTGGCTGTTGTGGCTTTTAAGTCCCCTGCCTGTTGATCTAGGATTTAAGTCATCACTATGTGCTGCCGAAGTCTTCTTAGATTTCTGCGAATTACTACAACAAGTCTTTCAGGCTTGCAGATTCTTGAAGCTGATTTGACAAGTTTTTTTTATTATTGCTATGACCTGATCTCGAAATATTTTGTGACTGTTGAAACTGCTGCCGTCTTCCATATCTTATAACAGTACTCTCCAAATTACTGATTGGTGTTGAAATTCAGATTTGATTCCGCTGATCTATCAAGGTGTTTTGATACTTATATTCTTCGTTACTAACTACAGAAATACAAAGCAGTTTTTAAACAGAGAGTGTTGAGATATTTGTAGGAACTCCGCAGTATATTCTATTAATTAGTGAGACCGAAAAATCTAAAAACAAATACCATAAATTAGGGCTGTTTTGACACCATAAAACAGAGTTTCTAGTAGGTTTTCATCTATTGACTTATAACATTGAGAGCTTCCCCTCTCATCAATAATTAGCCTTCCGCACTTCGTAAGGATAAGAAGAGAAGCATCAGGGAGAAGACAAGATACTACAAATGAACTGTAGAGCATAATAATTGGAGAAAAGAGGAATAAATGAAAATTAATATCATTCCAAATTTTCAGTTCACCATAAATTTAATAACCAACTTATTATACAATAGAATAACCAAGTTTGATTGTTTTCATACAATACGAGAAAGAAAATATGTCAACTTTTGCTTTGGATTTTTCAGTTTTTTTTGTTAATGCTATTATTGGTTTGGACTTATTAACTCACCTTTGCAATTAAAGGATCTTTTACATCAGCAACAGCTGTAAAGCTTACATGCTCCGCATCCCTATCATTGAAGAAACAATTCGTGATCAGTGAACTAAAATTTCCATGCTTGTTACTACAATATTTTAAACAAATAAGCACTCTTACATCAATTCTGGAAGCTCTTCCTCCATCAACAAACCATCCTTAACTAGCTCCTCAAGAGAAATTAAAAGGGTGTTACCGCAATTTGCATCCTGCAAGTAATTATATAATAAATAAATGAAACATTGATTGTTTAAGATATTGCTGTGGGAATCAAGCCACATGCTCAAGCAATTACAACGAAAGGATCACCAGATTGGTGATGACTTCAAACCCATGTTACACACAAAAAGGAAAAGGTAAGAAACAAAATCCATACCAAAACAACAATTTGTACATGCATAAAAAGGGGGACAAGTTGGACCTAGTTTGTTAAGACCATGGCAAGAGACAACAAGGATACAAAATTATAAAAAATGATCATTCCTCAAAAGGAAGTGCGTACTCCCAAAGAGTCAATAGATCGAGCCAATGGATCAGGCCCACTTTTGTTCAAGCTTGGGCTATAACATAAGGCACACTGGATCAGGACTAGCCCCAAGCCTATAGGTGCAGGCCTGATTTACAAATGGCCCAACCTTATATGTTTGTGTGTGTGTGTGTATATATATATATATATATATATATATATATATATATATATATATATATATATATAAGGGAAATGGGAAACTGCAATCGAATGCAGCATAAGTGGGCTGCGTTCGAGAGTAAAATCATGTGCCATGTGGCACATAATCCCACTTGACTCTGGTCACCCTTAAGGTCCACCAGTCCCTAGATGGTGGTTATAAAAAAATAATTAGTAAATAGATCATTTTGGACTTATGCAAGGATTAATAGTGACTTGACTTCGTTAATTTCAAACATCATCGACTTGTAGTCAACAGTGTTAGATCATTGTCTCTAATGGTCGTTGATCGATCTTGTGCATGTGCACGTGGCACCCAATCCTTGGATTGGGTACCACGTGGCACCCAACTGCCTCAAGTGCAATACCTAGCTCTGCACTCGAATTCATTATATATATATATATATATATATATAGAGAGAGAGAGAGAGAGAGAGAGTGGCCCAGAACTAAACAATCAAGTGTAACCCAGGATGCTACATTCGAGCCAGCTGAGAGCCATGTGGCACCCGACCCAAGGATTAGGTTTGAAGTGCACCTGGCGCGGGACGATAACCCTAAAATGCAGAATATGATTTAATGAAGATTTTGCCAAAATTAAATAAATTAATTCAAGTTTAATTGCAAAATTATCTTTGATACCTTAGGGTTTGCAAAATTCTGATGGGTAGATCACACGAGATCCAGATAGGGTCCAGTCTGATGCGCAAGTACTTTAGAGTCGAGGCGAGATCGGCCTAGAAATAGTACTCTAGCTTTTCTAGGATTAGGCACTCGTCTTCGGTCCGATGTAGATTCGCGGATTCCAAATTTGGTTGTGAAAGGGATTTAGGGTTTCTAAAGGCCTATGGCTTTTAGATCAGTTTATGATTTTGGAAAAGGTATGGCTTTGTGTGATTTAGGGTTTCAAAAGGGTATAGGGTTTTGGGGATCACAAGGAAGAAATTAGGCTATGATTTAGAGAAGTACGCAGAGATTAAGATAGCAAATATAAGCAAATCACGCAAATCAACAACAACAATAAGAAAAATATAGGGGAATCACTCCCTTGGTCTCACACCAAACCCATCTCAGGCAAAGATTACTCAAGCATAAAAGCATTCAATAATCAATCAACTAACTACATTGTTTAGGCTAATGACCTTATATAAGAGGTCTTACAATAAAAGAAAACTCTAAAACGAATATTAAATAAAAGACAATTAAACCCTTTAAACAAAAGTTCGAAATTAGACTTCTAAAACGACTAAACAAAACTCGGCGCGAATTCGATCGATCGAATTTGAAATTCAATCAATCAAAATTCATAGGTCTATGAAAATCGCCGTCGACATTCGTTCGATCGAATTGGAATTTTGATCAATCGAAATTTTCGATCGATCGAAATTTCAAATCTCTAAAATTTCGCACTTCTTTCAGTTCTTCTTCATCCTCTTTCTCCAGAATTTTCATCTTTCCCTAGCTTTGACTTCCATAACGCTGCTTCTTTTTACGCCGGTAGAAACGATGCGGTCCGAATCCAATGTCCATGTAAGTGGCATTCCCGTCAATTCCCCTTGACCAAAAAGGTTTCATCACCGATGAAACACGCTCGTGGTAGATATCTAGCAGGTCGGGGTTCAAGCTGCGAACTTCATTCTCGTGGACACAAGTATTTTCGAACTCCGGTTTGCCGACCCATTTAACCAAGTATTTCTGAAATCCTCCGCCATGTGTAGAGACAGCATGATCGTTGATTATATCCTCTATCTCATCTGATCTCTGTCTGCTTGGGGAAAGAAGAGGTATCGGGTGTAAGGTTGGATTGGGGCTGGGACTAGGAGGTGGCAGGAGTGGGTTTTCAGGAGGTGGGAGGAAACCCAAGTAAGGAACCAAGTCCTCCACATTGAACGTGGAACTAACCCCCTTACTTGGAGGAAGCTCGAGCACGTATGCATTAGGACCACTCTTAGCCAAATTTTTAAAAGGCCCAGCGCCTCGAGATTGGAGCTTCTTTGCGGATCCTGATGGAAACCTGTCATAACCCCAGATTTTGAAAACCGTGCACATCACATATCATACGCATGTATTTGTGTTTCACAAGGAAACCAAAAAAACTACATATACACACTATATGTGTATATGTGAAACTTTCTAGCTTTCTCTATATAAGTGAAAGTGGGGAGGAGAGTCTCTCCTACGTAACCTAAATTAACATAGATAGAAAGAAGGAAAAATAGAGAGAAAGAGGAGAAAGTTTACAAAAGAGGAGGAGAGGTTCGTTAGTTTAAGCTATAGAGGACCTTAAAGATCTTCACGATTAGACGAAGCTTGGATCAAACAATAGGAGACCTATCGAGTAAGGTATGATTTAGATGTTTATGAATGTTTTAAATAGAGTTTAAACTAGGGGACGAATGATCCTTGACACTATAAAATCTCTTATGAAGAAGGTGATAGTTCTCGAATAGAAGGAGAACATACATCTTTTCGTGGTTCGCTCGAGCGATCTAAATGGCTCGCTCGAGCGTGGACAGAGGGAATATTCTGAGCATATTCGCGTCTTGAACTCGCTCGAACGAGACCCACAGTGAAGGAGATCGCTCGAGCGAGGCATCGCTTAGAGCTCCAGGTATCTTGAAATATAACCGCTCGAGCGATGAATAGTGCTCGTGCAAGCGATGAATAATGACCGCTCGAGCGATGAATAGTACTCGCTCGAGCGATGAATAATGACCGCTCGAGCGAGGATTTATAACCGCTCGAGCAAGGGTGCTCACTCGAGCGAGGCCAAATAACCGCTCACGCGAGGATTTTCCCAGCTTTCTCAATTCTTTTGGTGTAATTTATGAGAGCTGTGTCTCCAAGGGTTCTAGAGACCTTTCTGAGTAAATTCGTGTCACATACAATGTAGGTGTGACGTAAGTTGTTACGCGCAAGCCTCTACGAGAAAGGAGCACGTTGGATCGTACAATATCTTGAAACATGTACTTTAATTCGTCAAAATCATGTATGTAGAGTATTTCAATCATATAGAGTAGCTCAAGAGAATAGTCATATTAAATGTGTTTCCAACACGTGTGTGTGTGTGTGTGTGAATCTAAATGAAAGTCATGAAGTCCCCAGGGGACATAGAATTGTAACAATGGGCATCAGAATGATGCATTAAACCAGTAGCATCCCAGGGATGCAGATGAAGCCAAATGATAAAACAAAAGAAAAACGAGAAGGCCTAATGTAATAAAATTAGCACAATCACGGTGAATAATTATAAGTAGAGCACACTTTATATTTTTGTTATTTAAGGTTTAATTAGAATACCCTACGAGTGGATACCCAATCGACTCAGAATATCCGTGGCCAGAAATCGTTGAGAATAGACCCCGCCGCCTAAGAGAAAGGGGCCTGGGTAGTATTGAATTGTAACACATATCAAGTGTCTATTTAGACGACGATAGTGGGTATTCCATCGGGGCTCGATGCTATATTGCTCGGGGACTACTTAAGTTAAGATTTAAGTGATTAGGCCGAACCCGTTACTACAATAGTAAGATGAGAATAAACAAAGTCATGCAAAGTAACAGTACATCCATCATTTTATTTCCGTGTGCTTCAATTGTCTTTCAGCAGTTCTATCAGATAAAATTATGCTTTTAAACTGTTTTTAACATACATGTGAGAGCTTAATCTATATGTTCACTGTGTTTCCCTATTGAGCTAGGATGTAGCTCACCCCCCTTAGACTATACGTCGCAGGTCCAGGACTAGCGGCAGCGGAGACTTCTGGAGACGCTGATCCAGGGGATTCGGATTACGTGCCCACAGAAGAGTCAGAGCCTCCTCCTGAGGAATTCTTCTAGAAGACCCATTGCGTACTTTAAGAGTGAGTTGAGAGTATTAGGTACGGCTTGGTATGTCAAGTCTCTTTTTTTTTAATGTAATTAAGTACCTTTATTCTTTTGGCAAACCGTCTAGGACGGACAGTTATCACCAACGGTTTGGGTCAGTTCTTATGCCCATGAATTGGCATGGGACAAGAACTGTCCTTAAACTCTTTTTACCTTAAATGCATGAGTACTTGTTTAGAGTAGATGCATCCTTATTTGTAGTCTTTGGCTTGTATATACCAATGCTCCGTGCAGAATTACAGGGCACGGCCTGGAGGGTCGTGCTGATGACGGAGTTTGAAGTGCAAATTGTGGTCATCCTCTCCTAACGACCATCACGTAATCACTCACGTTAAATTCTTTAGAATGCCTGTGAGCATCTGCAGATAATTTATATTGATTGTTACTTGAATTAATTTTCTGTTTAATTTCGACATGCAAGCTATGAATATGTTGTGCAAATGCATCGGCGGACTATGAAACTCTATGGGATGAAGACATGGGGATCAAATCTAATGGGGTCCTAGGCCTATGATTATGCACTACCTCAAAAGGACTCATGCCTATGGACCTATTGACAGAATTATTATATGCAAACTCAGCTGTGGGTAAGATGGTATCCCAGGTCCTAACATGATCACCGACAAGACTACGAAGGAGATTCCCAAGGCTCCTATTGGTGCTCTCGGTTTGGCCATCCGTTTGAGGGTGGTAAGCTGCAGAGAATTGGAACAATGTGCCCATCATGTGCCAAAGGATCTTTCAAAAATAACTCGTAAATTTAACATCCCTATCAGACACAATGGTTTGGGCAACCCATGAAGACGCACTACCTCTGCGAAAAAAAGTTTAGCAATATGAGATGCATTGGAGGTTTTAGAACAAGGAATGAAGTGGGTCATCTTGGAAAATCAGTCCACTACGACATAGATGGAGTCGTGCTTCCTAGGGGTCTTAGGAAGTCCAAGCACGAAATCCATTGAGAGGTCTTGCCACGATGTGTGTGGCACGGGTAGCGGGGTGTACAAGCCGGTGTTTTGTTTGGTCTATTTTGACACTTGGAAAGTACGCCAATGTTTGACAACCCGAGTGACATCTCTCATTAGGCTAGGCCAAAAGAACCTATCCTCTACGAGCGCAACAGTTTTATTACGTCCGAAATGTCCTTCCATCCCTTCAACATGTAACTCCCAAATTAAAAAAAAATAATGAAGTGCGAGGGATGCAAAGGCAATTGCCTTTAAACAAGTACCCATCCTGGATGGAGTACACGGAGTGTGTGCCGGTCGGGTTACTAAAGAGGGCAGTGTACTCAACCCCAAAATCTGGGCACACGGGGTACTCATCCTTTAACTTTTCGAACCCGACAACCTCGGTGCTCATTATGCCCAAAGTCACCACTCGCCGACTAAGTGCATCAGCGGCCCTATTTTCAACACCGGCCTTATGCTTTAACACGAATGTGAACCCTTGAAGGTACTCAACCCATTTCGCGTGCCTTGGGTTCAACTTCTTTTGTGAAGCAAGAAAGCGTAAGGCTTCATGGTCAGAAAACAGCACAAATTCCTGCAGTCTAAGGTAATGTTTCCAATACTAAAGAGATCGAACAACCACATAGAACTCTTTGTCATAGGAGGAGTATTTTTGCTTCGCCTCGTTAAGTTTTTCACTAAAATAGGCCACAGGGTGACCCTCTTGGCTAAGCACTCCTCCTATGCCTACACCCGAAGCGTCGCATACGACTTCAAAGACTTTAGAAAAGTTCGACAATCGCATGACAGGTGCATTACTCATTCGTTGTTTGATCTCAACAAAAGCTTTTGTCGCGGCTTTACCCCATTTAAAGTCCCCCTTTTTCATGCAATCAGTAATTGGGGCCATGATGGTGTTAAATCTTCTGATAAAGCAACAATAAAAAATAGCCAAACCATGGAAGCTACGGACATCGTGTATGTTCTTAGGCTCGGGCCACTCCACAATGGCTCTCACATTTTCGGGGTCCGTGACCATTCCATTGGCCGAGATAATAAATCCCAAGAAAACAACATAACGTCGCATGAAGGTGCATTTCTTGAGATTGGCAAACAACTGCTCGCCCTTGAGGGTTTCACAAACCAGCCTAAGGTGGTTCAAGTGTTGATCCTTGTCAAGACTACAGATCAAGATGTCATCGAAATAAACAACAAGAAATTTGCCTAGAAACGGCCTCAACACTTGTGTCACGAGTCGCATGGAAGTACTCGGGGCGTTAGAAAGCCCGAATGGCATGACCATCCACTCATAAAGACCATCTTTAGTCTTAAAGGTGGTTTTCCACTCATCACCGGGGCAGATGCGGACTTGATGGTAGCCACTCTTAAGGTCTATCTTTAAAAAGATAGTGGCTCTGACCATCATATCAAGCATGTCATCGAGCCTTGGTATGGGAAACCGATACTTAACCGTAATCTTATTGATTGGACGGCTATCCACACACATGCGCCACGTACCATCTTTCTTAGGAGTGAGTAGGGCAGGTACGACACACGGGCTCATGCTCTCTTGGATGAACCCCTTCTGAAGGAGCTCATTGACTTGCCGAGTCAACTCGGTGTGCTCAACCGGATTCAACCTATAATGGGGCAGGTTCGGTAAGGTAGATCCAGGAACCAAGTCTATTGAGTGTTGGATATCACGCATGGGAGGGAGTTCGTTTGGTAAGTCTTCAGGGAAGACTTCCGTAAACTCTTTTAAAATCGGCTCAACCTCCTGGGGACACTCGCTCATCGACTCAGGAGCACTCTCTACGGAGACAACTACGTACACCACACTCTCATCTTTCGATGCTCTCTCAAACTCAGAAGGGCTCACAATATTAATGGATTTAGAAGACTCGCCCTTCTTTTCGACGGTGTTGGTCGAGGGTGTTTTGGGAGGCAAAGGGTGTAAAGTGATCTTTTTGCCCTTATGCATGAACGTGCAAATGTTTGTTTGACCAGAAAGAGTCACGTCCATGTCGTAGAGCCACGGCCTTCCCAAAATGATATGGCCCACATCCATCGGCACCACATCGCACCATAAGGTGTCCGAATAAGAACCTAACTGAATCGGTACACGACACCTTTTCGACAGGGGAATGGATGAAGAATTGACCCATGCGACTTTATAAGGTCTCGGGTGGGCTTCGGGTGTAAGCCCTAAGCGGCTGACTACATGAGTAGATATCACGTTGGTACAACTACCGCTATCCACGATGACCCTACAATTCTTTTCACCAAATCTGGCATAGGTGTGGAAGATGTTCTCCCTACGCCAGTCATCCTTTTCATCCCGTTGAGGCTGTGCAAGGGCACACCTCACAACTAAAGCATGACCAACAACATCACACTCCTCATTGCTGGGTGTGCTAACCGGTTCAAATACTTCTTCAACCACTACCTCATCATCATCCTCCTCTCCCTCAATGAAGAGAGTCCTTTGGGGTTCTTTCGTAGGGCATTGGGCGGCAAAGTGTCCCATCCCATGACATTTATAGCACTTTACTTGAGAATTAACCCTTGAGGATTCTCCGACTACACCTTTTCCCTTTTCAAACCTAGAATTGGTAGGGGCAGGTTGTGTAGGTTTAGGAGGAGGATTGAATCGTCCCTCATCGGATCGTTGGTTATTATATTGTGGCTCGGTCCTCTTCACCACCGTAGTTTTCAAATACCGTTCAAGATCTTGCACAGCGGTATAGCATCTTTCAAGAGTTTCTACGGGGTGAGAAATCAACTCTTTTTGCAATTCAAGTCGCAATCCGGTGCGGAATTTAGAGAGTGATTTCAAGATCTTCTGATACTTTTGCCCTCATCATAAACTCTTCAAATTTGACAATGTAATCGGTCACGGGCATACCACCTTAACGTAAATTTTGCCACTGGTCGAGGAGGCGTTGGTGGTATGATAAAGGAAAATACTTCTCAGTAAGTCGTTCCTTCATGTCGTCCCAACAGGTAATGGAAGGACAACCCGCATTTACCCTAATGTGCTCGACGTTGAGCCAGAAAAGTCGAGCTTGACCAACCAATTTCATTTTCGCAAGTCTAACGCAACGGTCGTCATTCATGGCATACCAATCAAAGTGTTGGTCCATGTCAGAAAGCCAATCAAGAAAGACGGTAGAGTCCATTCTTCTATCGAAAGTCGGAATCTCAACTCGAGCGTTCTTAAGGAGTTGAACTTCGGGGTCATAGTCATCTCTACGATGATCCATATGGTTCTGATTGTCTTGGTGACCATTACGTTCAAAGTGACTCATGCTCTTGGTGTTGATTTTCTATCCCACCCATCGCTTCCAGTTTGTTGATTCGATCAGGTAATCTATCATTACCAACTCCTAGGGATGTTTGGGCTTGCTCAATGGTATTCAGACGTGCACTAATCGCACCCAACTCTTCTCGTATACCGTTAAGGGCATTGAGAATCGCACTCGAGTCCATGGTGATCACAAGGTCTATTAGGGTTCTAATATGGACTCACAAAAATAATGCAGTAAAATAAATATGACAAGCAAAGATGCCCTAACCTAGAAAACCTAGGGCTTTGATACCAAAACTGACGTAGGACGATAACCCTAAAATGCGGAATATGATTTAATGAAGATTTTGCCGAAATTAAATAAATTAATTCAAGTTTAATCGCAAAATTATCTTTGATACCTTAGGGTTTGCAGAATTCTGATGGGTAGATCACACGAGATCCAGATAGGGTCCAGTCCGATGCGCAAGTACTTAGGAGTCGAGGCGAGATCGGCCTAGAGATAGTACTCTAGCTTTTCTAGGATTAAGCGCTCGTCTTTGGTCCAATGTAGATTCGCGGATTCCAAATTGGGTTCTGAAAAGGATTTACGGTTTGTAAAGGCCTATGGCTTTTAGATCGGTTTATGATTTTGAAAAAAGTATTGGTCTTGTGTGGTTTAGGGTTTCAAAAGGGATTAGGGTTTTGGAGATCACAAGGAAGAAATTAGGCTATGGTTTAGAGAAGTACGCAAAGATTAAGATAGCAAATATAAGCAAACCACGCAAATCAACAACAATAAGAAAAATATAGGGGAATCACTCCCTTGGTCTCACACCAAACCCATCTCAGGCAAAGATTACTCAAGCATAAAAGCATTCAATAATCAATCAACTAACTACATTGTTTAGGTTAATGACCTTATATAGGAGGTCTTACAATAAAAGAACACCCTAAAACGAATATTAAATAAAAGACAATTAAACCCTTTAAACAAAAGTTTGAAATTAGACTTCTAAAATGACTAAACAAAACTTGGCGCGAATTCGATCGATCGAAATTCATAGGTCTATGAAAATCGCCGTCGACATTCGTTCGATCGAATTTGAATTTCGATCGATCAAAATTTCATATCTCTGAAATTTCGCAATTCTTTCGGTTCTTCCTCATCCACTTTCTCCAGAATTTCCATCTTTCCCTAGTTTTGACTTCTATAACGTTGCTTCTTTTTACGCCGATAGAAACGATGTGGTCCGAATCCAATGTCCATGTAAGTGGCGTCCCCGTCAACACCTGCCCAAAGTCAATCGACAGCCATCCCAAAAAAATATTAAAAAGAGTGAGTTTTCATTTGTTTGGTCAAAGGCAAAAAAATTCATTGGGGAAAATTTTGGGTGGAAAACACATCTGACTATCTGAGGGCAAAAAGTTTGGAAAAAAAAATTAAAATCCTAGGGGATGTGGTGAATCCTTAAAAGATGTGGTGTAACTCGCAATCACATACCACATGGCACGAGATTTAGCAATCGAGTTAGCGCGTTCATGCTACATTGTGCTACACTCCATTGTATATTCCATTTTTCATACATATATATAAGGAGTTCGTACTCCCACGGAGTAGGACATCAAGTGGAGCTCCAAGTCGCACCCAAAACACTATTTTGATGCCACGTGGACCTCCGATAGGCTGTATAGATCAATTTTAAAAAATGAACTTTAAAATTAAAAGTCAATCTTTTACTGTGATTCAATATTCCAGATTTTAAGCCACAAAAAAAATATGTGGTGGAGATGTTTGGAAGAAAAAATTTACGAATGATACAAAAAAATTGCTACCTTGCTCCACATGGCACCCAAAACATGTTTTGGGTGACATGTGGAGCTCCATGTGTACCTTGGAGTATGGTGAAGGTACTCCATTGGAGTACCACCCCAGAATTTTATATATATATATATATATATATATATGGAAATGATCATGTGATTTGAGTCACGCGTGATTCAAGCATCTAACAATTACAAGCTAGAGATGCAACCATTGGTTGCTCAAGTCCCGGCTAGACTCGAGTCAGGTTATCATTACCCATATAAATATATATGTGTGTGTGTGTGTGAAAATGGGAATATGCATTCGAGCGCACTGTCGCAGGGTCGCACTTCTGCAACCTCAGTCCCGTGCGACACCTAACGCCCGCGGCGCTAAGTCAGCCTACTTCTGATACCAACAGTCGCGGGGCATCCTTCGACGCGCTACCAACCCACGCGGTGCCTCGCTACCGCATGCAACGAAGTCAACCCATCTACACATCAGCTCTGATACCACCCGCCTAGAGGACGGGAACTCCCCCAACGTGGTTACCTCTGTTTCGCAACCTACCACCCAACTTATCATGCCCCTTACGACACGCTCGCTTGCACCACTGTACTAAACTTGGCCTGCTCAAGCTTCACCCTGTGCACTGCACTAGTACCTCGCTTTGCAACAGTCTTGGCATGCAACTCGCCATGCCATCATGTCTTGCTCACATACCAAACCAAGCCCACAGCCTTATGCCTACTCGTGCTGCCGTGCTCAACAGAGTCCCACGCAGCCCTCGTGCTAGCGTACTCTACTGAGTCCCACGCAGCGCTCATGTTCTCGCAAGGTTGCCCAACCGTATGCACTGCGACGCGTAGTCCAGGGCCAAACTTTAACCTCGCATTGGGTGCCACACGGCATCGCTGCGTCGACGTCCTAGGCCCACCCTTTCAGGCCTAGGAGACACTTGCGCCTCCTCTGGCAACGCAAGGCCCCGTATGCGGGGGAATAGCTCTCTAGCTCCTTTCCCCTATATAAGGGTAAAACGACATTCAGCCAAAATGGCAGGAGAACTTCAAACCCCTTGGTTTGACATACTGCAACGCTTCCGCATCGGTAGCCTAGCTTGGCCCTGTCGCGTCCGTGTCGCGACCGTGTCGCTCCAGTGTCTTACCCACATGCGACCGTGTCGCATCCTGGCAGTGCGACCACATCACCAGGCCCTCTTGGCCCCATGTCGCGTGCCCTCCTGGCACCACATGTCGCGCCCTAAGCACCATGCTGCAAGCTCGAGTATTGGCCCCGTCACAGCACGGTGTGACCCGTGCGTTCGAATGCTAAATCACATGCCACAAGGCACATGATCGCTAAGGGTTCACCCATCCCCATAGGATTTTAGAAAGAAAATAATTATTTTCTGACCATTTTACCCTTCAAAACCCAGGTCAAAGTTTTCCATCCTCATGAACCTGGTGCATTGAAATTTTGCATCTTTGACCAACATTTTAATGATGGATAGGGCATTTTTAATTTTTTTTGGACCTGATTGACCTTGGGTAACTTGTTGGGTACGTGGCACGTGGAGCCCCACATTTCTAACGCTCGGATGAGCCCGCCTCATATATATATATAGGGAAAGCCGGAAAGGAGCATATGAGCTCGAACACATAGATGAACCCATGCGTTCGAACTCGAGATCACATGCCATGTGGCATGTGATCCCAAAAAAACACCCATTTTGGGTTCACATGCCGCAAGGCAAGTAATCTTAAAAAAAGAAATTGGGGACTGTTTTGCCCTTCAAAACCCTAGTCAAAGTTTGCCTAACAGCTGGAAAAACCTGGTGCATTGAATTTTAGGACATTTGACCACATTTTTGATGGTCATATCCACCCTTTTTATTATATTTTTTTTGTGAATGGACTTGATCGTCCTTGGGAAGTTGTTGTGGCACCTGATCCCCTGGATGGGTGCCTCGTGCAGCCCATCAGGTTCTAACGCATGGATCCACCATGCATTCAAACCCATCCCCGGCCATCATATACATATAAATATACACATACACACACACAGATCAAATGGCCAACTGTACTTTTAGGGCACAACCCATTTAAGTAACTTTTAATGATCTCATATTTCAGGCTCAACAACCTTCTATACAAAGAAAGTTAAACCTACAACAAGCCACCCATCATCCTCTCCCAATCGCATGCCGACAGCAAGGAAGAACATGACAAGGAAGGAGAAAGTAGTGGGTTCATCCTATTTCATGCCAACAATGATGCCGCCGGACAATTCACCAGCTTCAGAGCCTATTTCTTTGCCTCAAAGTAATTGCTGAAGAAGATTAGTACAATTTTCTGTTGATGTCTTTAAAAACTTTTTTTCTTTTTTTTTTTTTTAAAAGGAGGTGTTTTTTATATTTCGGGTTTTAAGGATCAAAAATTTTTAGGCTTTCATGCACTCATATCCCCCTTTTATTGAATGGGGATGAGTATTTTCTTTCTCCTTTTTTGTTTTTTTACCATATGTTCTTAATGGAGGTGATTTTGACAACATTTTTTGGGTTTCTAAGAAAGTGAAGAACTTTTTGGGATTCATATACATTTATTTAAAGTTTGTTATCTAAATATTTATTCTCAATAAAGATGACAAATAGGGTTTCCATTCGTAAGGTTTTTTTTTTTATTTACAAAATGTTTTTACTTAGATTAAATTTTTATTATACACTTTTTATTCAAAAAAACAAAAAAAAAAAAAGGTCCTAAGGATAAATTTCTATATAGGATTATTATTCAAGATTTGGGCTTGGGCTAGGCTAACATTGGGCTTTTGGTCAGGCTCGGGCCTAGGTATATACGATCATGTCCGGTTCAGCTCTAGGCTGCCTAGGCCCATTACAAGTAAGGCCAAGAGTTTAGGCTACTGGGACAGGCTTGGGCATACCCTGGCCTGGTCCAGGCACTGCCCCTTAACAGCCCCATCCCAAGGTAAATTTGGAAAAAGACACAAAAAGGCCAGCAAAATATAAAACATGATTTATACTCTAAGGCATAGTCACCAAGTCGCGATTCAGGATTATTCATAGAGATCAAAAAATCTCGATTCAGGAAAAAAAAATCAAAAAACACAGGACTCAAGAATTATTTGGTGAGGACAAAAGGTCACAACTTAGGAAAAATTTTGGTGAAATTCAGAAAAGTGAGAAAAAATATTAGAAAATTATGGAATCATAGGGTTGTTGTTTTACAATCTGGGGTATATACACTGACCAAAAAAAAAGCGGTTTTTATTTTAAAACTTTCTTTCATTCATATTTAAATAGACATTAAAAATGAAAATACAATTAAAAGTCAAAACCTAATAATTATAAAAACTATTTCACTTAAATCGTAAACTAAGAAAAACTACATGTCTAAAAAAAATGATGAACATGCATAATTCATCACTTAATCGAAAAGTTCGCAGGAAAAAAAGGAAAATATGCATATGTTTTCATAATTCAGGACAAATTGTGAAAAATTGCTTGAGCACAAGGTCAATTGGATGTGACAAGGCAATGATGATGATGATGAAGATCAATTGGCACAAAGCCATTCTAATATTACTTGTGCAAAAACCAAGCTGCCATCGCAAATATTATTGACAACAACTCGAATGAAGAAGTAGCAAGTACAACTTAAGGTATCGAATTTAATTACAAGAGCATCAAAGGAATTCCTGTTGTACGAGAATATTAATCAGAAAACTGAATGTATCAACAATAGGATAAAACAAAACAAAAATTATTTGACTTTTTTTTTGTAAGTAAGCTAGGATTGAACCTGTACCTCATAGTTGAGCCAGACTGCCTTCCAGTTGAACCATAGGTCCAACCCCAAGACATCATGACGGGGACGCCGACATCGTAGACATCGGATATGGACCTCTTCGCGTGTACCGACGTCGGAAGAAGCAGAATGAAAGTCAAAACTAGGCGAAAGATGAAATTTTGGAGAATTGGAGGAACTCGACAATTTCGATAGATCGATCGAAGTCCTATTTCGATCGATCGGACTATGTCGACAGAAAACACTATTTCTGGAGTGATATATATATATATATATATATATATATATATATATATATATATAATTCGATCGATCAAATTTTATATTCGATCAATCGAATGTCGATTTCGATCGATCGACCTCAGTTCGATCAATCGAATTTCAACGGCGATATATTGATATATATGTGTTTCGATCGATCAAGTTTCACTTTCGATCGATCGAATTTCAATTTCAATCGATCGAGTTTCACTTTCGATCGATCAAAATCGCACAGTTTATATTTTAGTTTTTTTTAGATTTCAAAACCGACTTGTAGGGGCATACTTGTCTCTTTTTAATATTTATTTTAGGATTTTATTTTCGTTTGAAAGGACTCCTATATAAGGTCCCTAAGTAAACAATGTAATTAGTTATTGATTATGAATGAAAAGAGCTTTTGCTTGTGTGCTTGAGATGAGCCTCTACGAAGAATGAATCTTCTTCCCGAGAAGGGTTTGGTGTGAAGCTAAGGGTGTGAAGTCCACAGCATCTATCCTCTACCTATCTCTTTATTTTATTTTCTTTCTTTGCTTATAAATATTTTCATAAACCCGAAATCATAAACCCTAGCTTTTACCTAACCATTGATTCGACCCGATCCTGTAAACCATAGAAGAATCAGAGATTCCATCATTGCATTTTGAGCGTCCTAATCTGGAAAACCTAGAGTTCTATCTCTAGGATCGATCTGCATCGCTATTCTAACGGATCTAGCGCAAGGCTGAACCTTTCCCGAACCGAACGTGATCTTTTCACATGGAGAACTACGAACTCCTAAGGTATTTGGTATATTTTCAAATTTATTGTTGAATTTAATTCTATTTAATTTTGGCAAGCAATTAATCATCGCATTCACGTAGTTTAGGGTTTTGCCCTGCGTCACATCATTTGTCATTAATATGGTATATGTCATGGCTCTGCGTAACTTTTCTAGTGAAGTCATATTTTCTTTTCCTTTTTTTAATTAAAAAATATCATCAGAATCTCATACAGAATTCCACAAGCAACATAAATTTGAACTACTTAAAAGATAAATATTCAGCCAAAGGCATTGAAACTACCTGCCCTGAGTAGGGAGACCCATCTTCATTAGATTTTCTCCCTGGAGGAACAAGAGGAAGAACCTGCAAACATGGAACCATCTTATGAAAATTACAGATTGGAAATTTAATAAAACTTAGTAACATTAGAAGAAACATGACCTGGCAAAGGGAAAACATAGAAGCGCCTTCGTGATCGTTAACAAAAAGCCAACCCTTTGCAAACTAAGGAGTAAAGACATTGGAGTCCACGATGATAATAATAATAATCATAAAGTCTATGATTTGATCATGACCCTAAAAAAGCATACTTTCAAATACTGTTCAGTTTGTTATATATTCATTTACAGCAAGTCAATTCAAATATCGTGAAAAAGCAATTTAAGAAGAAAAGATGTTTCAACTCTCAGGAATCCATCGAACTGAAAGTCTACCTCTAATGGGCACAAAATCCTATACAATGACAGTAAGAGATTGGGGAGGGCCAGCAACTATCAAGTATCAGCTAATAAATGGTATTTAATTTATGAAGTGCTAAACTGAACTGCACATCAATTGATACAAATAGTCCAATTGATCAGCTGCCTCTAGGAAAGGATCATACCCACAACATTGGACAGAGTGGAAATCCCTAACTGTTAAGTTGATCTCTCCACATTTAGATGGTCAGCAAAGTTATTGATAGTATTAATGCACTTAGATGTAATTTTATTATGTAAGGTCATATTTATCCAGCTGCTGAAATAATTCACACACACACACACATGGTTAGCCAATGAAAAATTTTCCATCGATCAAGCTTCTTCAAATCACTTGCAACTGAAACTTCAGTTGGAGACCCTAAAGAAAGGGTCTTTGACCATTGTAGTTCATCATCAAAAAAATCACAAACATCAATGACTCATTGAATGTTGATGATCACAAAGTGCCTGACACTGATCTCGTCTTACACGTTCTCTTTTGCCTTCCTCGGGACTAGAGCTTTGTTACAGCCATTACTAGTCACCTGCCTCTTCCTTCATTAGATGAACTTTGTCTACTCCTTAATCAAGAACTGTGGCTTCACCAATATACTGCTGACTAAGATCCGCATTCCGCCTTTTAATCATCTTGTGGCAGCGGATCTAACTGTGGAGATTATGGCAATCAAAATGGACGAGGTTGTCACAGGAAATTTGATTCTCATGAAGGATGTGGCTAGACTGCAAATCTCACAACAACAACTCCAAGACCAATGATGGTGTTACCTTGGGTTTGACAGCACCAAATTCTAGTCTTCCATAATCCAATACCCTTTACAATTAGGACATCCCAGTGATTTTTAGATATGACCCCATCCAATCCTAATGTCCATAAATTTCAACGGTACCTCCACACACAAGGATGTCTTAAGGATGAACTTTGGGCTGAGAGGAATTCTGAAATGCTTGAGAACACCTCCACCCATATGAAGGACCTCTTAAAGGGATCTGACTGGTGGTTTCTACTGCTGTGGACGGTCTTGGATATGATGCCAACGAGCCCCCATTCAGTGCCAATCAACTGCCCCTCCCACAGGCACCTTCAGATTAAAAGTTTGATGGTTCTCTCTCCCCCTCTGCTGCCAGAATTGAGAACATACTTTACGACGACAACGAAAACATTTGTTAAGTCAAATTGTTGGCCTCCTGTCTCAATATTGAGAATATATACATTGAATGTGATCCCAGATCAGTGTGGAATGTGTTGAAATATTAAGCTGGACTATTTTGGGCCACTATATGTGCATGGACTGTGTGCCTCTTGGGCCTCACTCTTTTTGGGTCTTGGACCTCATCTTAGACGTTTGACTTAGTAGTTAAGAGTTTAGTTATTGTAGCTTTGAACTTTGCAATGTTTTTATGTTTTGGGTTTACGTGATTTCATAGGAAAATAAAAAGGTTTCTTAGAGAAGTGAAAGGTCACATAGGAATATAAAAAGTCTCCTAAAAAAGTAAAAATTCTCATTGAAATGTGAAAGTCGTTCTTGTACTAAGCTATATATTTGAACCCTTATATCTCATCATATATGAAGTTTTTTAATGAAATTTGAACCCTTCCATCTAGTACTTTATATTAGACTTCATTTTTTAGGTTTTTGAGCTCAACATAATAATTTTCTTCTCTTGAAAAGTTGCATCTATTTTTCATCTGAATTTTTATCTGTTTTCAATAAAGTGGTATCAAAGCGTCCATGGCTTCCAACAACAATTTGTTGCAGCCTCAACTCCCTCAATTCAAGGAAAAAAACAACCAATGGAGCATCCAAATGAAAGTATTATATGGATCCCAATATCTATGGGAAATGGTTGAAACCAGTTCTGTTGAACCGCAAAATCAAACGGCACTCTCTACACAACAACTCAATGAGTTGAAGGAGAATCGGAAGGACAAGAAAGCATTATTTTTCATCTATCAAGCGGTGGATGAAGTCATTTTGAGCGAACATCATCTGTGACAATGGCAAAGCAAGCATGAGACACTCTCTATACGTCCTATAAAGGTGAAGATAAAGCTAAAATGGTGCGTCTTCAAACTCTTTGAAGTGAGTTTGATATTTTAAGGATGAAAGATTATGAGACATTTGAAGATTATTTCAATCGTGTATTTGCTCTTGTTAATCAACTAAGAGTGAATGGCGAAAAACTTGAAGATCAAAGGATTGTAGAGAAAATCCTTAGAAGTTTGACTCACAAATTCGAGTATATTGTAGTTGCAATTGAAGAATCTAAAGATTTATCTAGGTTATCTATTGAGAGTTTATTGGGATCTCTTCAATCCCATGAACTTCGCACAAAGCAATTTGATTCTTCTCCTCTAGAACAAGTTTTTCAAACTCAAATTTCCTTCAAGGAAAGTTCTAGAGGTGGAAGAGGAAGGCATTTTAATCGCGAACGTGGAAGGCATAATGGAGGAAGAAATCAAACAAATGAAACAGATGAGAATGAGTCATCTACTTCATCAAGATGAAGAGGGTGAGGCCTATCTTCTCTTTCTAATGTTCAATACTATTGTCAAAAATATGGGCACACCGTCAAGTTTTGCAAAATAGGATTAGCTGAAGAAAGCAAAAAAGAATCAAATTTTATGCACGAAAATGAGGAAAGTAAGGGAGACATTGCTCTCTTTCTTGCTTGTGATGTTCAAGAAGTTGCACGCAATGAGAATTAGTATCTTGATAGTGGTTATAGTAATCACATGACGGGAAACAAAGTGCATTTGTTACTTTGGATGAATCAATTTAAAGTGAAGCACAAACCGGAGATGATAAAAGACTTTCCGTTAAGGGCAATGGTGATATTGTTGTCAAGACGAAGAAAGGTGTTAAACGTATTATAAATGGTTTTTATGTTCCAGGACTCGAACATAATCTTCTTAGTGTTGGACAACTTCTATTGAAGGGTCATAATATTCATTTAAAGGAAGCGGCATGTGAAATCAAGGACGAGAACAATGTTCTTCTCGCAAGGGTGATGATGACATCTAACAAGATGTTTCTCATAGAGTTTCAAAGTGAAGCACTTCCATGTTTGAGTACCATCATCAAAGATAGTTCATGGCTATGGCATCTTCGCTATGGCCACTTCAGTTTTAACACCTTATCTCTCATGTGCAAGATGCATATGGTACGAGACATGCCTAACATCAATCATCAAGAACAAGTTTGTGAAGCTTGTGCACTCGGAAAGCATCGAAGGAATTCTTTTCCAGTTGGGAAATCTTAGAGGGCATCAAACCCTCTTGAGCTTATTCATTCGGATTTATGTGGGCATATGCACACCACTTCAATTGGGGGTAATCGGTACTTTCTCATCTTCGTCGATGATTATAGTAGAAAGACATGGGTTTATTTTCTCTAAGAAAAATCAGAAGTGTTCACATACTTCAAATCTGTTAAGGTTTTGGTGGAAAAAGCAAAGTGGTTTCATGTTGAAGACTTTGTCTTCCGATCAAGGTGGTGAATATGTCTCTCATGAATTTGATGATTTTCTCCAAGAAAATGGCATTTGACATCAATTTACTACTCGCTACACACCTCAACAAAAGGGGGTAGCCGAAAGGAAGAATCAGACAATCATGAATTGGCTAGAAGAATGTTAAAAGTCAAAGGGATGCCTACTACATTTTAGGCTTGTCTATCTTTTGAATCGTGCCTCATCCAAAAGCGTCCAAGGCATGACTCCTCAAGAAGCTTGGAGTGGATATAAATCATGTGTTTCTCATTTGAGAGTATTTGATAGCATTGCCCACTCTCATGTTTCGGGTAAGAAAAGAAGCAAGTTAGATGTTAAACATAAAAAATGTATCATTGTTGGATATAGCGAAAATTCAAAGGCATACAATTTGTTTAATCTCACCACCAAGAAAATTATCATAAGTAGAGACATAATATTCAATGAAGAAGAAGATTGGGATTGGGGCGAAAATGAGAAGAAGCAAAAGTCTACATTGCTAGATGTGAAATCGGAAAAAGAAAATTAAATCGTTAGCCCTCAATTCTCAGCATCTAGTGGGAATGAAGAACATATCAATGATAATGAAGAATCACCTCTATCACCATTAAGGAGATCTAGCTGGCCACATCAACCCTCCAAAAAGGTATCCATCAAGTGATTTTGCTTTATTTGCGGATCCAATCTCTTTTGAAGAAGCATCTCATGAAGAAAAATGGAAGCATGCAATGGATCAAGAAATTAATTCTATTCAAAGAAATGATAAGTGAGAGCCAGCAGAGCTTTCAAATGAGCGCAAATCAATTGGTATCAAACGAGGCTATAAAACAAAGCTGAATGAAAAAGGTGAAAATAAAAAATACAAAGCTCGTTTAGTGGTCAAAGGCTATAGGCAAAAACATGGCATTGATTACAATGAAGTTTTTGCTCTCATTGCTTGTCTTGAGACTATTGGAATGGTCTTAGCATTGGCGGCTCAAAGAAATTGGAAAGTACATCAAATGGACGTCAAATCAACCTTCTTGAATGGATATCTTGAAAACGAGGTCTACGTTAATCAATCACCCGGTTATGTGAAGAAAGGGGAAGAGCATAAGGTGTGTCGATTAAAAAAACTACTTTATGGGGTGAAGCAAGCTCCGAGAGCTTGGTATAGTCACATTGACGAATATTTTTGAAAAGTGGTTTCAAAATATGTCCTTTCGAGCATACACTCTACATCAAGGAAAATACTCAAAGTGAATTTTTAGTAGTAATTTAATTTTCACCGGCAATAGTCCTAGCCTATGTCAAGAATTTAAAACGGCCATGATGAATGAGTTTAAAATGACCAACATGGGACTTCATTTTTTTCTTGGCATTGAAGTTAAACAAAATGAAGATGGAATTTTCATTTCTCGAAAGAGGTATGCGAATGATTTGAAAAGGTTCAGAATGGTGTTAAACCCGTTAGCACCAATGGAAGTAGGATTAAAGCTAAGTAAACATGGTGTTGAAGGAAAGGTTGATGAGACTCTTTATAGAAGTCTTGTTGGTAGTCTCATGTATTCGACAGTTACAAGAGCAGATCTCATGTTTGCAGTTAGCATGATTAGCCGATTCATGGAATCCCCAAAAAGAAGTCATTGGGAAGCAAGTTAAAGTATATTGAGACATGTAAGTGGAACTGTTGGTCATGGTTTACACTATGGAAGAGCTCAAGATTCAAGCTTAGTCGGCTATTGTGATAGTGACGGGGATGGAAGTATAGATGATAGCAAAAGTACTTCCAATTATGCTTTCAACATTGATTCGAATGTAGGTTCATGGGCATCAAAGAAACAAACCGTTGTAGCACTCTCTATGAGGGAGGCGGAATATATTTCATTAGCATCGGCAAGTTGTCAAGCACTATGGTTGAAATGGATTTTAGAATAATTAAATGATCCTCAATGTGAAGCTACAAAATTATTTTGCGAAAATACTTCCACTTTTCCACAATCGAAGCAAGCATACTCGGATCAAATATCACTTCATTCGTGATCTAGTCAAGGATGGCGAAATCGACATCAAATATTTCAAAACAAAAGATCAAATGACAAATATCTTTACCAAAGCTTTGAAGCACGTAACATTCATCAAAATGAAAGATAAGTTTGGCGTAGTTGAAGTCTAGCTTAGGGGGGGGTGTTGAAATATTAAGCTAGACCATTTTGGGCCACGATATGTGCATGGACTGTGGGCCTCTTGGGCCTCACTATTTTTCGGTCTTTGACCTCGTCTTAGAAGTTTGACTTAGTAGTTAAGAGCTTAGTTATTGTAGCTTTGAACTTTGCAATGTTTTTATGTTTAGAGTTTATGTGATTTCATAGAAAAATGAAAAGGTTTCTTAGGGAAGTGAAAGGTCACATAAGAATATGAAAAGTCTCATTGAAATGTAAAATTTGTTCTTGTGCGTAGCTATACATTTGAACCCTTGTATCTCATAATATGTGAAGTTTTTTAGTGAAATTTAAAGCCTTCCATCTAAAAAAAAAATGTTGGCTTATAATTAGGAGAGCCGAACTGAAAGAAGCATATAACTAGCTTACCATTTAAAAATGTATACAGCGAAAATATTATAAAATATATTAAACCGGAGATGCATGATCACAAAGATCCATGCAGAGCTCCTAACATAAACACAAAAGATGACTCTCAAAGGGCATGTTTGAATTCACGGCATGACAAATATGTTATTTGAATTCGTGGTTAACACGTTGTACGGCCCACTTACGAGGGATAGGGCTTGTATGCATTTTTGGCTACACGTTTAGAAAAAGGTGACTTAGCGTGTTATGTGACTTGGCATCAAACAGTCTTTCCTTCGGTAAAGTTCATTTAACGTGTAGTGAATAGTATTTTACGTGAATTCAAACATGTCCAAAATATATTATCCTTATATGTTATCAAGACACTTACAATAGACTTCGGTTCACACACACTTTTCTTCTTCTACTTGTACTTCTTGATTTGATAGTATGTATCCTTAACATAGACAACTCATATAGACTCTTAGGACCTAAACTTAGTACATCACAATTAATGCACCTTTTACGCTTTTCAAGACACTCATTTCAATTCCAATACAAATATTAACATCACAAACATTTCAATATGAGCCTAAGTTAATTGACACACTTAACTAGAAATGACTCTTACTAATCTACTCATAACACTTCGATTAACTCAAAACATCTAATTTTAATTAACAACTTCCAACATACATCCTTACTCTGAAGAACATGCCGTGGAGTTTTACCCTCGTGGAGCACATTAAAGCCCTTGGTTCGAAGTTTAGTTCCTTCTCCATTTCGCATATTGGGAGAGAGATTAATGGTCGGGCCGATTACCTCGCTAAAAGTGGCCTGGGTGAAGATTCTGTTGTTCCGTAGATGGGCGGCGGAATTCCTAATGTCGAGTTATACTCTCTAGTCCCTAGTCCGCAAAGATTTGTTTACTATTTATTAAAAAATAAAATAAAAAATCTGGCGTCATTGAAAATCGTGACTCAGGCCCTTTGCCACTTAAATCATTGTCTAAATCAGCACGACGGTACATTTACAAATGAAATCCGAAGGTTAATTATCCCTTCCTATCAAGAAAATCTCATAAACAAATATAATAATAGTTTAGTTAATTAATCAATTAATTAACGAAGACCTGCCAAACAGAGCAACCAGCATTATGAAGCCAATCCAAGAACCGAAAAGCCTCTTCCCCAAGATCCCCAATACCGTAAGGTCCCGGCAACGAAGTCGGATGAAGCAAAACGCCCGCTCTTCTCCGATCGTTTGGATCCTTTTTGGGGTACATTTCTCCGTAGTTTCCTGGCAGATCCTCTCCAACTCTGACGAGATTCACAACAGTTAGTTCCCGCCGTTGGATCCATCTCCTCTTCGTTTCGTATTTCAACCCTAACGACTTAGAGAACCTGGTGGAATAGAAGAGACTGTCGTTGTTGGAGTAATACGAAGAAGAAGATGAATTCCAGAAACTGGGAGGTGAGGAGTTAATGGAGTGAAGAGATTGATAAAGCGCCATTGAGGAGATCGACTTCTGGGGTTTCAAAGGAAGGCGAAGCCAACGAAACGAGGAATTAAGGTTTTTGGAACGGTGGATTCGCCATTGGAGATTAGATAGACGAGCTCAGAGCATGGGAAGCACGTGAAATGACTTTAGATCGAGAGCCTTAGCTCTTTCAAGAGAAATGCTAACCTGCGCCGGTTGATTAGGATGGTTATTAACTTCGATGTTTTTTCCTGTTGCGGATCTTAGACTTTTGGCCACTTCATCAAGTTCGTCACTTCTTCGCGAGTGGGGTCAAAGCCATCGTGGAGCTTTATTAACGACAAATTTACACATAATAATTTGCAATTCTTTTGGGAAACTCTATTTGCACCCACCTGTTTTCTCTGAAAGCGCCCTGTTTTATGAAAGCTCCCAGGAAAATTGCAAACCGCACCTGATTTTTTAAAGGCGGCTGAAGTACCTGACTGTACTTGCAACTAATTGTCTCGCACCACGCATTTACTTTGCCGACACAAAACCTCCAATTACGCGATTGCTGCTAATAATCATGTCACTATCAAAGTCCAAGTGTTTGAACCTGATTTCCTACTCGACCAGATATGAAATCATTAGCGCATCTCTTCAAAAATTGTCGTACTTGGGATGTGACACAAATTTGAAGAGATAAGCGTGTCTCTCCGATCATTATCTTCATATCTAAAATATTTTATTTTTTATAGCTTTTTTATTCCCTATATCTTCAATGATTATTTTTTATTAAAATGAAGAGCAAATAGTGACACTTCAAATTTGAAGACTGAAATCAAGTCTTCTTATCTACGTTGGACTTGACCATTGCCCGTTGAATTGATTATTATGTATATTGTTTTATAGCTCCAATGTAATCTATATCCAAACTTGCACATAAAGAGAATCTAATTTTGGTGCAGTATGCTGGGAAGTATATTGGGAGAGAAACACACAAGGGGTTGAAGCAGGTGTGAGAATTAAAACTCACGACCTCTACTTCCACAAGGGAAGAGGATTAATTGAATTATTGCTCAACCTATGATTATTATGTATATTTAATTCATGACATATATAAGAAATTATAAGAATACTTCTTGAAACCAACGTTAACAAATTTGTTAGTTGGATTAGTTCTCGCCACCTTCAAGCGAACTCGGGTAGATTATTATCATCATTATTTGTAACAACCTGGCTCATTTTGACTATGTTAGATGATGTACCATGTTGTACACACCGAAACCTATCATCTTTTAGAAATCTCTCTAAATTTGGTAACTCACATTTTTTACTCTTTTATTTTTTAAGAAACTCTAGCCTCTCTCAACTTCTTATTCTAAGAAATCCTAGCCCTCTTAACTTCTTTCTCCCAAAACTCTCTAGCATCTTCGTTCAACCACTGACAAGATCGAAGGAGGAAGAAGGAGAAGAAAGCTTAGAGGAACCAGCGCTTTAGGCATCAACCTCTCCAACCTGAACCACCGCAAGATCAACCGATCACGCTTCAACATATAAGTACCCATTAATCTCCTCTATTATTCTCATATCCCATTGCATAGGTGTGGTGATCTTGAAATTTTAAAGGTTGACTTATTGACCTTTGACCAAATTTTGATATTTAACTAATTTGGTCTCGATCAAACCTATATATATATATATATATATATATATATATATATATATATATATATATATATATATATTAGTGGCGTGTATGCATGTGTGCAGCTTAAAAACCGAGACCAAGTACCAAATTGTCTTACACACACTTTATTACGTGTCATTAGTATTTCGTAAACTAATATTTGAAAGTATATATTCATATGATATAATAAATAATAATAATAATAATGATAATAAATTAGTAGTTGTAATCGCTTATATATTATATGTCCCTGTGTTTAGTGGAAATTCGCGTATACGGTCGACACCTTAACCTAAGCGCGACTCTAAATCTAGACCCGAACCCAAGTGATCGGACCCAAAAGTTGTACAAATTATCCCCAAATCTCAGCTTTGTTAGACCTCAATTAACCACTAATATATGTTTTTAGTTCGTGTTGTGTTGCAACAAGTGCAGAAGCTACTTAAACGTAAAAAGTGTTAAAGGAGAAAAGTTAGGAAGAAACCCAAGTAAAAGGCAAGGATCCAAGGAGATGCAGCTGAAGGAGTGTTTTAAAAGGTCAAATGGACCGATCGAAACTACAAATTCGACCGGTCGGTATAGCGCAATAGAGGAGGTTTTCAGCTGAAGAGAAGTAAGCCTATTTGGACCGGTCGAAGCATCACTTTTGACCGGTTAGGACGCTGATGGCTTCAGAAACACGAAGAGAGACCGGTCGGGGACTCAGCTGACCGGTCGAAAATAACATAGACAAAAAGAAGAATCCTCAAGAGTTATCTCGACCGGTCACAGTTATTTCGACCGATCTGGAAATTAAAGCTAAGCTGAAGCTCGTGGGTCGTCTTCTACCTAAAAAGGGAACTGAAATCGACCGATCAGTTCTCTAATCTCGAACGGTCCAAAAAGCGTTCTGAGCAAAAAATAAGGTCTACAGCTGTGGATATCTATGGATGCCGAGATCTTCTCTGAGAATCTCTTCAACAAAGTCGGATAACTCCAAAATCGTGCGGATTTCCTTCCAAATTCATCCCCATGGAGGATTTTTAGGATCTAGAGAATCTTTGTTGTGTATATCTGTTCTAGGGCCTTGTAATCTATAAATGAGGACCCTGCGGTTTAGTTTTAGGGGACTCACACGCGAAAACTTTTCTAGAGGGCTCTAACGTGAGTTTCCGTAGTTTTAGGTTAGGAATAGTTCTGAGATGGAGGGAGATTGGATGTAATCATCGATCAGAGCCTGCATCAACGATGATGAAGGTCTCTGAGCCAATATGTGCTTAAAGCTTCGAGTTGGATCTCTTATAAATTCTAGATAAGTATTTTAATATATTTCTGTTTCTTTTTCTATTTGTGAATTCCATTATTGGTACGATTGCATGTTCGAGGTTCCGACTAAGATCGAGAACGCGATGGTAATGCTGCAATCTTATTTAGTTTAATTCAAGTGGTCTTGTAGAGATTTTGGTTAGTCTAGATAGGATATTCACTGACGGACTAGGCCTTGTAGGGTAGTTTTATTGATTCGTGCAATGATTTTTTGACGATTAGGTTTATCTAACTCGCGATTAGATTTATGTGACTGAGCTTATAGCCAGGAGCAGGGGTACCTAGGATTCACAATAGAAAAGAAATAAGATTTATTATGTACGAATCTGGAATCCAAGAGGGGTTCCAGTTCGCCTTCTCCTTCCTTACTTCCAAAATTATGTAGATTTCTCTTATTTATTTTAGAATAATTTAGGAAATCTAATGTTACAAGATTCTTCGTAAAACAGAATTAAATAAGAGATAAATGACAAATCCTTGTGGTTCGACACCCTTGTACTTGCCCTAGTACATTCGGACTTGTGCACTTGCAAGGTTATACTTTAAGAAGATCATCAAGCCTTAAAGTAAAATAAAATAATTAAATGTACATGTATATACGCATCTAAGTCCATGATGGGGTATGGTGTTAGATCAATACATCAAAATTATGTTTGAGATAGAAGTTAAAATATGTATATATTATATTATTGGGTGCCCTTAGTGATAAAACATGTGTGCTAAAGGCACCTACATCTCCTTGTATATGTTGGTGGATGCAATTATATGACTATGTGGCACTAGTGCACATACCCATATACAAACTTTAAGTGTTAGTGACTAACAAGAGAACTTGTCTCTTGTGTTTAAAAAAAAAAATTTAAGGGAGGGCGACTAACGTTGTTATTGCTTGGACCCAAGTGTCTCAATTATAGGAGGATTCTTACTCTCTAAGTAACTAAACAAATAAATAATATGCAATATACTTACGCATATACGTGGATCTGTGATGCTAGATGCACCCACACAGTTATTGGGTATAAGTGACCAACAAGGGAGAGATATCTCCTATTTACCCATGATTGCTAGAGCTATGTGCCAACTCCACAGCTTCCCACTTACTCCCATGGTACTCATCCACCTTCGCGTCTCTCTTTAGTCTCTTTGTATAGTGGAAGCTCTCGAGCACCTTGCATCTTCATCTCTCAAAAGTTTTGTGCCATCAAGACTCATCCTCTTGATTGAAGGAAATTAAGCCACTTTCTCTCTCCAAAAAATTACTCTTTTTCTTTAACTCTTGCAATTTTCTTTCATCTAAAAAACCCTTTCTCTCTCTAGAAATTTATTTTCTCTCTCTAGAAAACATCTTTCTCTCTCTAGAATTTTTATATTGCTACTTCGACATGGCGAACTCGACAGCCCCCTAGTTGGTGTACTTAAGGAAGAAAAATTGCCACGTCCGAGTCTATTTCCAAGTTGATTCGATGTCTCAAGTTTGTGGCTAATTGCGCCAAATTTTTGTAGAATTCACATTCGAAGCGTGTTACGTGCCTATTTGCATCGCGAATCTGTCAAAACAGGTGGGTGCCTTCACATCGATTCCAATCTACATGATTTTCCCATAATCGAATCGTATTTTGAAAATATAAGTATTGATTTTAGAATTTTCAAAAATAGGGCTCCGGGCACCCTTCGTTCAATTATGTGGCCAACCCAATGACCCTATGACCAAAACTACACGATTGCAAAGTCACTATTGCATAATTACAATTACATAGTCATGATTGCATAATCACAATTGCAAAGCCACAATTGCAGAATTACGATTGCAAAGTCACTATTGTAGAATCACGATTGTAAAGTCATGATTGCAAAGTCATGATTGTATAATCACGATTGCATAATCACGATTGCAAAATCACGATTGCAAAGTCAGGATTATAGAATTACGATTGCAAAATCACGATTGCACATGAAAAAAAATGAAAAAAAAAAACCTGCACAAATCCCTTAATTTATTAATTCACTTTTGACCGAATATTTGACCTTTGATCTTGTGGTCAAACAGTCTGATCTAGATTTTGACCAAAATTGAAAAGTTGATCGTATCATTATTATAAAGACATCCACCGGAGAACTCAATCTTATTTTGATAAGAGCCCCTAAAATAGTTACATGATGATGACTAGCGGTTCAAACTTTGACTGACTCTACGAAAGTCGTTTTATGACGAAAATTTAGATGAGTAGTTGAAATTGATCAGATCGATGTGATTTATGCATTAGTCTCAAATTTAAAAGGTTTTGACATTATATATATATATATATATAAAGAAAACTATATTAATCACATGAATGCTATATAATTTTAGTAGGGAATCTATTTGAGATTTAAATTGCATAAAATGTCCACTGAGTAGACAATTTCTCTCCTTCAAAAAAAAAAGAGTAGGCTATTACTAAATTTTATTACCACACTCTTATAATTCAGTTTATTAATATCAAATGCTCATCTATCTATTTCTATTAGTTGTAGGTCTATTGATTATTTGTTAAATTCAATATCTTAACTTCCGTATTCAAGCATCATTTAAAAACTTGATTAGGACATTCTCTATATGGGCGTAGCACTCTGAGTCTGTCTGTATGCCTTTACCTTAGTGTGATAACTTATCGTAATCGTGTCAAATCGACCTTGATGTCGCATTCACATGCCTCACATACAACACATAATGGTATGGAACACCAGGTCAAGTGGCTGTGAGTGTTAATTCCTCATCGTGTCCGTTAAGATGAGATTCACTGTTCTATATCATACTTGGATCTTTAAACATTGAACTGAAATATTAATTTGTTTATGATTCTAAAAACTCAGTAAAATTTTGATACTCTGAATAAAACTCGAATACTAAAAAGAATGCTGTGAAGGCCAACAAAAGATTATAATTTAAATATTGATAATCTACATGTGTCGTACCTTACGCCAAATCACCGTAAAGGTTCAACGCCTACAGCCCAGATGCGGTTCTCGACTCTATGGGAACACTCTGTTTCTGTTTCTGTTATGTTCCACCCTCCCCAAATCAGGTTGTTTATAAAATTATTCTATTTTTAAGATAGGTCACTGGCATCGCAATGAGCAATGGTTGATAATCTAATACGACCCTATTACGTGTCGGGCTCGAGCAACGACTCTGACACAAGTTGAGTACTGAAATATGATGATATTTCACCCCTAAATACCTATATTTAGCTGTCCGATGAAGACTATCTGATGAGAATTATTAGATTTGAAGTGTTTCAGGTAAATACAAGCCAAGTGTGGAAAACAGTCGAAGAATTCTGAAAATAATGTCAAAACACTGTAACTTTGGGTCATCGAGAACATGGTGCGACTTGCAGCTAAATTTGGACCTTCAAGACGGTCGAATTATGAAATTGTCAAAACAGAAAAGTTGTAGATATTTTCATCCGCTTTCCAACGGCGCAAGAATCACCTCAATCCAAGTTCGGGACAGAAAGGTATGGCTAAAATACTGAAGCAGTGTCTGATACAAAAAGTGTGTAAAATTCACGGATTTCTGGGGGTCGATTAATCGAGGAGAAGGAGAGTCTGACACGGGATTGACTACTTTAAAGCTGATTTTGAGTCTCTTTTGTAGGGTCAATGCATCGACCCTATTGGGTCGATTAATCGACCCTAAATTGGCGGCTGGGGAGACTTCTGCGACCGGGAATCTATTTAAAGCGACTCAAACACTTCGAAGAAGAAATTATGGAGATAGGAGATTAGAGTTTTAGTTTTTTGCTTTTCTTTTTCATAGTTAGACATAAAAATAGGGAGTTTTTATTTATTCTTTTTTAAGAGTTTTGTTCCTTTAATTTCCAGTACTCATTCCTCCAGTTTATTATATTTTTGCTCAAGTTTATTCCTGCATTATTCTCGTTTCTGAAGACCATCGTACTTTTAGATCAAAGTAATTTTTTTTGAAGTTGAGGTATTTTTAATTTATTAAATTAATGTTATTTTCTCTTCCTTATTTATTTATGTCATTTAATTGCAATATGTGTGGCTAAATTCATAAGGATGGGGATCTAATGATTCTCATCCGAGGGATATACTTTTAATAATATAAATTTAGGATTAAAATATGATATCTTATTTTATGGTTATTGTGCTATCAAGAACGGATAAAATCCCCGCCACTAACCGGGATCGTGTGTGCCGAGCCATGCCCAAGATCTCAGATCTGTGACGGTAATTTTACCCAATCATTGTTATATGGTCTTTTTGCTTTCATCATGTGGATCTAATTACGATTATGATCCGGGATCGAGAGTGTCGAGCCATGCCCTGGATTTTGGATCTGTAATGGTAATTTTATCTTAATTACTCCCTAATCTGAAATCGAGTGTGCCGAGCCATGCCCTTGATTTCAGATCTATGGTGGTATTATTGTTGAATTTTTTACCCACTTTTGGGATGATTTTTATTTGAACCTGAGATCAAGTGTGCCGAGCCATGCCCTTGATCTCAGATCTATATATGAAAATCATCTAAGTCCTGATTGCAGGGATGCAACGTGGAACCTATCAGGGTTTTTGACCATTTATCTTCCATAAAAGATATTTATTCTCAATGGTATATCTCATAGTTTAATCCATAGATTTGTATTATAAGAAGAACGGACCAAAGATGGGAGGATTTAGTATCTTCATCTTTATCTTTATTTTTGAATTATCAGTTAAGTTTTAGTTTGTAGTCAGTAATTATCATCTCATCAAACCACCTAAATCATAAGACTGGTAGAATACTGTTAGATCTTAGTAGATTTCTGGAATTGCTTGTCTTTTTAGATCTTTCAAAATTAGTCCTCATAGGAACGATCTCGTACTCCGCACCCACTATATACAATCCGATTCGTGCACTTGCGAGTAAAATATCACAATTAAAATTCACATCACAAGTAGTAAATTTAATAAGGTAATGCGGCCATGTGGTGTGTAGACACGTGGAAGCATAATAATTAAAGGTTAACTCAGGGAAAGACTTCTGTATGACTGATTTGTAGGAAACAAAATCAAACTTCAAGTATGATAGTTGTATTTATGACACTGACCGTGCATTCATTTACTCAATTTTCATGTTATCTTGTCTACATATTTATCTTGATTATGATTATGCTTTATTAGCAACTTTTCACTGTTTATATATATGTGTGTGTGTGTGTGCTACCACTCACATGGCACACACAATTCACCCGTATAGATTAGGGTGGATTGGTTGTACTACCCACTGAGTAATGATTTTTCGTTACTCAGCACATGTGGCCTTTGTTATTTTTAGATTATTACGAGAGAGACATAACTATCGATGATCCAGCTGCTGCGTTTAATGATGAATATAAAGTGAATGGCGGTATTACTCCTGAAGATGAGCTGGACCCAAAAGATTATTTGCCCTAATTACTTAGAGGAGATTTCACAGTATTTACTAGTTAAACTCAGTGATTGTAAATTCAGTTTCAGACAGATACTTGGTTGCTAAGTTATCTAGTTATATGTTATAGTTTGTAATTAGTTAGGGAGCCGTTTCACCCCAAGCCCATAGATGTAGTTAAAATACTATTGTAGATGAAGACTTAATTTTGTTTTATAGTATATTAAATATAAAAAAATGTCAGTTATTGTGAGTGTTGATGGATGATTGTTATGGTCATGAACATGTGAATAAGTTAATATGGGTTGTAGGAATATAGACTTATATTAAGGGCTCATGAGAACTTCTCTCACAAAAAGATCTTGAATTGTTCAATGCGTCCTTGATTGACCATGATCATAAATTAAAAGTGCTAAGGTAAATCGATTAAGTGAAACCTAATAGAATCCTAAACAGATGTGAGAATGAATATAAATAAAAAAATTGATTCACAAATTTACAGACTTTCAACTAAAGAAAGTGGATATGTTCCGCCTAACCACTTATCGCATAAACATGCGTGCGAGTCATGACACAAAATTCTATGTCATCGGAATAAGAGTAGAATTTTGGGTCATGACAGTAGGGTGCTTTCGATTGTGCATCGATGAGATAAAAACTAATTAAACTCTAATATCTTGTAAATCTGATATATCTGCATAGTTAGTAATTTACCTTTCTATTAAAACAATAAATCTATATTCTTGTTTTATTTAAAACTAATTAAACTTTAATATCTTGTAAATTTGATATATATATACGTAATTAATAATTTATCCCTCTATTAAAACTGTGAATCTATATTCTTATTTTGATGTTGTGGACTCGAATTTTATACCCGATTTGAGATTTATGGTCCAAAAACATCGTTATCTTATGACAGAGTATCGAGTACTCTACCATGGATGTATTATGATAAAAAAAAATCCTTATTATATGTTAATCTTAAAATTTGGTTTTCGATCAATGGTCATGATAGATTAAAATTTAGAGTCGCTATATTTTTTTATGTATTTATCTAATTATAGCATATTATATATCTATTTTTATGACATCGATGTGATCTTCACGATGACATGAAAATTTTAAGATTTAGATGTCATCTATGAAGTTAAACTCGAATCTTTCATGCTCTCGATTACACATACACTAAGAACTGTACTTATTTTATAATTGTATTGATGTACTATATATATATGTATGTATGTAAGATAATTGTAACTTTAATTATATTCATCAAATAAGATAAAACTATATTTCTATTCTAGAATACTGTAATACGGTGTAAAGGTATTTTAAATTTGTAAACATCCCAAACTTGAAGGATTGTGATTGACGACCATAATCTGGAAGGAGAAGGATTTAGATTTATTTTCTGTAATTTAGTTTAATAAAAAAAAAAATCATTCTTTTATTCATATTTCTCCAATAATTTAGATCTTGAAAATAAATAGAAGTTTTTGAAATAAGAATATAGATATAAATATATATAAGATAAATCACTTCATCGTAGGAACGATCCTATCGCAACGCTATAATTTCTATTGTGTGCTTGCAATAGGTTAAGGCTTGATTTTAATTTAACATATTTTCATACATAAGAATTAGTCGTTCAGTGGTGATTCACTAAGATGATATCGAAGCGAGGATCACACCGTATTCATATGTCTTACAATTCATGGTGGTATGAGATATCATAACGAGTGAGATGAGTATGAATTCAGTGTAACTTCGTATATGGTGTCATAGACGGTAATCCTATCACCCTGAGTTTTAAATATGAAAGATTAAAGAATAACATATGACACTCGACCTTTAAGCTTTTGTCATTGTGAGATTCCTTTCACGGTCACGTGAAATTTGGAATGTAGGCATTCATGTACGGATGTAAAACCTTCGTGAGAGTATGGGCTGACACATGAAGTACATCTAGGTTACTACGAAATTCGTTCCTTGGAAAGCATAATTTAGTGAAGCTTATCGCATCATGGTGCACTCTGAATTTAGGTTGTATGAAAATGATAAGAAAGAATATATAAGATAAGATAAAATATAATACAAATATAATAAAACATTATTGTGTAGGCCAAAATAAGTTCAAGAAATTAAGTATGTATGTGTCATTCCTTACGTAGCCATCGTAAGGATTCTAATGTCTACAGTCGAGACGAGTCTCTCAGAAGACACTATGAGATATGTTATGAGATACGTTATGAGATACGTTGTTCTCGCCTTTAGAGAATAATAAGCTTGTTGGCCGCTCCTGAGACTGGATGAGGTTGTATGATATAATATATTATGATATAGAGGGTAGTATGCTACTATGGTTACCCTCACATGAAAGGATCGAGCAACGATTCTAGTACATGTCGTATTAGGAATTGAATATTATACGTTTATGCAATGTACAGACGCATGTATCGTAATATAATGCGTTATGTTTATTAGCTATGATAAGGTACATTATGATTGGAATGTGTCTAGATCATGGTCTTGCATGTAGAATTGATGATACACATGATCTTGATATTTTTTTACTTCTTATATATTATCATACTATTATTATTACTCACGAGATGCACCCACAATAGACCTGAGTAGTGTAGGGTGGATTAGTGGTGTATCTAGTGAGTTGCGCGTTGTTTAACAACTCAGTTCTCTTGACATTTATTCTTTTCAGGTTAATTTATCAGCGGAGCGGGCACCAGTTATCCTGATCCTGCAAGCGCTAATTTTGTTGATCCCGAGGACGCTGAGTACCAGGAGCTTTGGTGTTGATTATGATCCTTATGCTAATTATTGATAGTATAGTTTAGGATTTGCTATGTAGGCAGTTTATTCTTTCATTTTATACAATGATTGTTTATTTATAACCTCGTACTTTTATTTATAGTTGCTCATTATTTCTCATTGATTAGTAAACATTTCATGAATTTTATCGCATTTTATTTCATCTTTTTGGTTACCTTAATATTTCATTCCTTTATTATTAGATTCACGAATTTTATGAAACCATGTTAGAGTGAAAACTCTGATTATGTATATGTCCACTTAATGTATCTGAGATACAAGTGAGTCATAATATGAAATTATAGGCCATCGGGAGGGGTGGAATTTCGGATCGTGACATTATTATCATGATTATAGCATTATCTCATTAGGACAATTTTACAAGTATTATTTGTCTATTTATTGTTGAAAAATAAACTCTCCATAACTTTGTAAACCTTCATATCTGTTTTTAATGCTTCATTCAAGTCTTCACTTATCTTTTTCTTCTTGTACGTTTTTGTGCTTATAGAATCTTAAATCTATGTTAGGTGTGCGATGAGTTTTTAGTAAAGGAATATATATTTAGGGTAGCGATTTTTGTTGTGTCTCAACTGATCGTTCCACCGCTTATACAATTGATTGCCTTAAGGTAGGTGATAGAGGTTTTTTTTTGTCTCAATCTTCTACACATAATATCTTAAAATCATGGCCACCTCTCCGCCAGTCAAATGTTGATTACACATAACACACACCCCCAAAGTGACTATGATCATGGCGTACCATGGTACACTATGATCACGGATGTGTACCACGTGTAATCAACATCCGACTGTCTAATGTGTGAGCCATGATTTGGAGATCTAATGTGTGCAGGATTAGGACGAAAAACTACCTCTAACATTTGATTCAAGGCAATCAATAATGTGAGCGGTGCAACTGATCAGTGTCGAAATATGATCATATTTCACACCCTAAGATGTACACTTGCTATCCGATAAAAGCAATATGATAGTTTTTGTGGAGTGTTGTTGGTTTAAGGTAATTCAGACTGTTGGATCATTCAATAGCGTAAAAGAGCGTACAAGACGACAAACATGGGAACATTAAACCATTGGGTATAGAAATACGTGAAGAATTGATTGATCTAACTTTAAATCGATCAACTGATGCTGAAAAGAACAAAGTCCGCAAAAGATCATGTCCACTTTCGAACGATCGATACCTCAGAATCAATCGATCGACTGAGAAAGATTAAAAGCCATAAAAAAACTCGGTCCAAATCGATCAATCGATCGATCCAAAGAGATTTTAATCGCGAAAGCCTTAATTTAAAATCGATCGATCGAGAATTTGAATTCAATCGATCAATTCCAAATTATTAGGTTTCTAAGCCGAGGCCTATTTAAAACAAATGAAGAATTAGGGATGGCGATCCTTTCTTTTACATTTTTGTTTAGCTAGGGATCTCTCATTTTTAGTCTGTAATCTCTTTCAATAGCATTTTTTATCTTCATTAGGCTTTAGTTTCTCTTCTCTTTAAGCTTTTCCCTTCAAAACTTGTAATGTTTCGAATCTTTTTTCAAGAATGAAAAAAGATTCAAGCAATTTACATCAAAGCATTATATTGATGGCATCGAAGTTGTGCGTCATGCGTAGATCGGAGATGAGAGGCTAAACCTCTTTTTCAATGAGGTAAATCCCTAGATTAGTAATTAATTTCTTTTATTTTAATCATTCATTTTTGCAAATGTTGAATCACATGGCTAGATTACTTTGAAGTATTGTGCAAATATGGTGTGCTCATATATAGTCGTACATCTTGTAGATCAATGATTCTAAATGAGATTTTCTTAACCTAGATCAATCTTGTAAATCGATTTAGGGAGCCATATGATCTGTTTTTACTGTTTTGATTATCATTTCTAATATGCTATACCTAATACATGACTCATATCTATGCGAATGCATCATAGTATTAGGATATTATATTAAAAAATTTCTAATCATTTTCCTTCGAATTATTTTGTTTGTAGTAAAATAAGGTTGGTGTGTAAGTGTTTAATTAAATTGATTGGAAGAAATTATGAATCTAGGGTATTGCTGAGTCTTTGAATCTTATCACCATTTTTATTTTAATCATCAATTGTACTATGCGTAGTTACTTCTTGAAATTTTATTAGAATTATTTGAGCAGTTATTGAATCATCACCAAAAATCCTTTCCAACCTTGGTTAATTTAGGTTTAACACTCGTTTAAATTAATTAAATTACTTGCCTCTCTTGGGTTCAATATCCATACTTGCTCATATGTCACGATTTAGTGCACTTAAAAGGTTACACACTTTGAAACGACCATCAATCATCAATTGTGCTCTAAGAATCTTTCGTTGGAAAAAACGTCATATATTTATTAATATGTTTAACTAAATATTTTTTTTTCAAGAATAAAATATATTTTACTAGCGTGTTGGTTAAATTTTACAGGGGAATAGCCGAATAGGGAACCAGAGAGTTCACACCAACTCATCAAAACTTTGTTTGAAAATATATATTTTCACAATTTTGGCCGGTTTATTAGCTTAATTGAACCTATCCACATCAAACTTTGTAGTGCGGTAGGTTTGTAAGAACCCAGTCTAAATGGTCAAAAAGTTGACTTTTTGCTGGTCTTCATTGACCAGGTGGATAACCTAAAAAACTCAGTCTAAACATTGGCCCTCAACAAGTCTAAGTGACTGACTGTGATTCACAATAAGCACGACCGAAAATTTTTAGCGAAAAGTCTGCAAATTGCCACGAACACCTAACCATAGTGTGCCGGCTTAACAAGGTACTCATAAGGGCAAAATAGTAAACATCATAGACAAAACCGAAGAAAAGAAAAGAAAATAATAATAATAATAATAATAATAATAATAAGTCATAACAAAAAGTCAATCAAGACTTAAAGCCAAACTTTGACCCAAATTTAAAGCAAAAGTCAAATTTGGCCGTGGGTCAGCTTTGGACCACCCTTGGGTGAACCGGCCCTTCTCCCCATTTTACCACACCTCGGCAATATGTTTCGAGAAGGTGGGCACATGTCACACGACCTTCTCCCTCCTCTCTTTTAACCTTTGTACACAAACAAGCCCAGCCCTCCCTCTCTTCTTCCTTAGCTTCTTCTTCCTTGAGCTTTATTAATGTCCCTTGTTCGAATTAGGTTCTTCTTCCTTGGACTCATCTGACCCAGTTGGATCTATTTGACCCAATTGGACCCATTTGACCCAATTAAACCTGTTTGATCCAGTTGGACCCATAGTCACCAAGTCGGGGTTCGGCAATAATTCGTCAAGGTTAAAATCTCAAAATATTTCGGAAGTTTGGGGAAATATTTGTAGAAAAAGTCGGTGAGAAGAATTAAAAAATAAAAATAAAAAGATTTAAAACTATAAAAAATAATTAAAACTATTAGACAGGCGCAATTTTTTTGAAAATTTGGGAATTATTCGCGAACATTTCGGTAATTATTATTTTTGTGATCAGTTGAATTTTTGAAAAATTTATGAATAATTCGAGATTAATTTGGGGACCTTTGATTCGGAATGTTTCAAAAATTCGATGATTTTTGCGACTATAGGTAGACCCAATTGACCAAGTTAGACCTGTTTCACCTAGTTGGACCTACTTAACCCAGTTGGACTCATTTGACCATGTTGGACCCATTTGACCCAGTTATACCCACATGATCAACTTGACGTATCTGATTGGTCAAAGTTAAACTTAAAGTAAAAGTTAGACCTCTTGAACCTTAGACCCTGGAACTCTTAAGACTCTCGGAACCCTCTGACGCAGTGACGCTTAGACTCTTGGACTCTCAGACCCCTAAGCCCTTGGACTCTTGGATCCCTTGGAACCCTTAGACTCTTGGATCCATAAGACGCTTGGACCCCGAAGTCTATATAATCGGAAGTTTGTTAGAACTTAGAAGTGCCCAAAAGTGCTACGAAGGAGATAATGACCTTATGCAACTATCCGGGACATGACTAAGAAGGATCAGAACCTTCGCAAGACGGTTTGGTTGGCCATTAGGTAGATATTGATCAGTGTCAAAACGTCTTACGAGAAGTCAATAGATTGACTTTTCTTTTTAAATTGGGCTTCGAACGGTTAAATACAACTTGATCTAAGACAGCATGACAAGTATTTCTAAGACTTAGACACATCTGCTATGACTCTAAAATCGTTATTAAAATCGATCTGATAATCACTAAAGCTAAAATTTTGAATCAGAATTCATTATCTAGTAAGTTATGAAATTTTGATTTTTAAAACTCTTGATCTTATAAAAAATATTTGAATCTTCGTAAATAAGAGAATTTGAATCTTCAATTTGATCTTTGAAATGACGCAAAGTTAGAATCTAGTTTAATAACTAAATCTCAGTCTATATGATCGCATTCATGACATTTAGTAAACCTAGCAATTCTCAGAAAATGATTGAAAGTCTCAAAAAATAATTGAAAGTGAAAAGAGATACCAAAGCGACACTGCTCACTGACCTTATCGACTGAAATAACCCTAGTCTTTTGAATACTTCTAGGGTGGAGAGTGCGCCTTTGCTATGCACAAGTAAAAGTACCTCCTTGGCTTGCCAAAGGCGGAGAGTGAAACAGTTAACCATGATTGGTGTTGGTATCACACTGAAATATAAAAGATATTAATAAGATACTTGGGAGATGAAGAGGCTAACTTTTACATCAAATCTGATACTACGAATCTTGACCTTGAATAGAGAAAGAATCTTCTGAACTTGAATAAGCCAAGTCAAAACAATCAAAGGGTAACAGCTGGTGTTATATAAATGATCCTCTTTCGCTTACTTAAATTCATGAAAGCTGGTATAGAAGTCGTAAAACTCGTGAAATGTCTCAAAACCTTTTGAATGAAACTATTCGAGTATCAGATCTCTAATTTCATACTAGTGAAGTTTTCGATTCATATACTTGTATTTAGATCCAATTTTGTCAACTATTAATATACAATCGACTAATATTAGTTACTTAGAAATTTCCGTTTTATATCTGATCATTTTGTATTCTTTGATTATTTAAACTCAATAAATTATGTTTAATTTTTTTATAAAATTGATGGAAGCTTGAGTTAAATTTACTAACTGTCACAGCTTATGGTTGTTGGAACGTAAAAGGCAAGCCATATCGATGATACCAATTTTGGCTCATAATCAAGCCATATCCAAGATCATCAAGCTCTAATATCATTGTTGGCTCATAAAATAAACGAGCCGATCGAGGAAAGCATCTAACTAGCTTTCCCAAAATGTACACAGCGAAAATATTATAAAAGCATATTAAACCGAAGATGCATAATCAAAGAAATTCTTGCAGAGCTCCTAAAAAAAACACAAAAGATGACTCTCAAAATTATATGCTTTATATATCATCAAATACTTACAATAAGCTTCCCGTTCACAAACACTTTCTTCACTTCTTACTTGTACTTCTTGATTTGATTGTATGTCTTTTTATGTCATAGACAAAAGACCCTTTTATAGACTAATATGACATAAACTTAGTACATCACAATTAATACACATTTTACACTTTTCAAGACACTCATTAACATCACACATAATTCAAAATGAATCTACCTTAATTGACACATTTAACTGGAAATAACTCTTAGTAATCTACCCATCACACTTTGGTTAACTCAAAATATTTAATTTTGATTTACAACTTCCAACACTTCTCCTTAAATTAAAATTACACATTGCTTCGCACTTCATCTTTAACTTTTTAAGTTGTCCAATCCGAGACCCACTTTACTTGGGTTTGTATTCCAACACTCCCTCTGATCAAACCCAAGCTTTGAAGTTACTCTAAGCAAAGTCTTCAATCCTTGAAAATGTCCACAACTAAAAATATTCGCAACTTGTTATTCGGACTTGCAATAGATAAACTTGACTTCATTCTTCATCACTTGATCTCGGATAAAATGATACTTTGTGTAAATATGAATATCCGCAACTTGTAACATATTTTTTGAATGGGGATGTGTTTGTGAACATTAGGCGAACTCACTGTGGACTTTAAAGTACTGCACATGAAACAAACCATCAAACAAAACATTGACCTTACATGTGTTTACGAACACCAGGCGGACTCACTGTGGACTTTACTCGTCCAAAAGACAATGATGAACTTCACTCATCTAAAACATAAGAGAATCATAGTTCTCACATAACTCGGATGCTTCCGTCTCAACTCAATATAGAGTGACTCTTTTTGTCGTGAAACTCTAATACACCACACTTTGTGCAACATAATCACTAAACTCTTAATAGAATTTCACCTGTTTAACAAATGTCCCCAGACAACACATTTTATTTAATTCTCTCAATGGTCAAACACGCTCAACCTACATGGTTTGATATTGATGTTGGCTCATAATAAGCCACATCTAAGATCATCCAATCTCTGATACACCAGTGATGGCTCATAAATAAAAGAGTCAATCTAAGAAAAACATCTAACTATTCCCCAACATATACACAACGAAAACATTATAAAAACATATTAAATCGGATATGCATGATCAAGGAGATCCATGCAAAGCTCCTAAAAGAAACACAAAAGATGACTCTCAAAACTATATGTTTTATATATTATCAAACACTTACAATAAGCTTTCCGTTTACAAACACTTTCTTCACTTCTCACTTGTACTTCTTGATTTGATGATATGTCTTTTTATATCATAGACAAAAGACCCTTTTATAGACTAAAAGGGCCTATACTTAGTACATCATAATTAATGCACATTTTACATCACAATTAATACATATTAACATTACACATAATTCAAATTGACACACTTAATTGGGATTGACTCTTAGTAATCTACCCATCACACTTTAATTAACTCAAAATATTTAATTTTGATTTATAATTTCCAACACTTCTCCTTAAATCAAAATTATGCATTGCTTCACGCTTCATCTTTAACTTTTCAAGTTGTCCAATACGAGACTCACTTTATTTGGGTTTGTATTCCAACAATGGTCATTTCATATTAACTCATAGATTTATAGAGCTGGTACAATGAAAATGACTTGGATCCCATTTGGAGTTAGAATTTGGTGACGGCCCATGATAGATGCTAGTCACAATTTCAAATGTCGTATGTTAATGAGACATTGTATTGATTTATTAGATGACTATGAAATAGAAAGTATGTAAGATTTTGATTTTGGATTTTGGATTATTAAAAATAATTAGAATAACAAGAAAAAAGAACACTCCCACATTTATTATCAGTTTAGACTCATTTTGAATTTGCATGACTTTTTACTAATCACATACACCTAGTTTGTGAATCGATACGCTTAGACATGAATGATGCTCTGGTGTACGAGTCAAGGGTTGGGGGGCGTGACAAGATTACCCAACCAATTGGAACCCTGGTTTGAACCCTTAGACTGTCTCCTTGCAGTGCCACAGGGCATCATTTTGACAGTTTTCTCTCCTAAAGTTCACAACGATCTCTATAACATTTTAAAAAGAAAAAATAAAAAATAAATGGTTTAATCTAATAGTCTAAAATGGACGACGAATTGATTTTTTAATTTAACATTATTAAGGACTCGCAAGGCCGATCCTAAATAGATATGATAAGGCTATACTGATGATGATGATGAGTTATTAAAATTATTTTTTCTAAGTGGCCTTTCATGGAAAATAAGACTCCCAAAGTTTATTCTAGATAGATGTGATAAGGCTATAATGATGATGATGATGATCAATGATTAAAAGTATTATTTTTTAATGGCTTTGGATAGACTTACAGGGCCATTGCTTGGTGTGAAAGTAAACGATTTGGCTAATACATGGGTGTTGGATTGCGTTTTTGGAAACCCTCTCAAATTCGAAAAAATGGTCCAATGTGATCACTTAGGACTCAATTTGCAAAAGGGGTGAAGATAAACTAGCAACAAATAATCTTGCCTACTTTCAAGGTAAGGCAATAAACGGACTTGTCAAACCAAATATTAGTAACAAACAGACTGATTAATAAGTACATAAAGGGTAGTGCAGCGAACAAACCTGCAAAACTAACGTCAGTGACAAACAGACTCACTCACTTTGACGTAAAATATGATTAGGCATAAATTAGTAACACACAAACTCTCTAATAAACCTGCAAATAAATGGGTATTAGTGGCAAATAGACTTACTAATATCCTGTAAAAAAGGGAAGTTTGTAGCAAGCAGACCTATAAACAAATATAAAATTAAAAGTGATCGCCACCTACGAATTTTTATCGACGATGTAGAACGTCACTGATTGCGAGGTTTGGGGATTGTGGATCAGGCTCCTACACTAAACAGTAACAGTACCGACCAGCCGATTTTAACAGCTAGGGTTGCCTAAGATTTAACTAATTCGAAAATCTAACCTAAGAATACTAACTAAATAAAAGGGATAAGATGTGGTGGCCCTTTATGCGCCGGAGGATCGAACCCGTTCCCAAGTACCCTCCGTTGGCTAGAAAAGGGGATATGAACCTAATTAGATCTAAGATTGAAAATTTTAGAATGGGTATCCTAAAGGTCAGGTTCTAGGGCTACTCTTATTTTTCTTTGGGAGGTGCAAGAATCAAAGTAGAAGGTGCAAGAATCCAACTAGAATGACTACTCAATGAAATCCCTAGAAGAAAGTCGAAGTTCTAAACTCAATGTTTAGAGTTTAACTTTTTCTAATTCAAAATCTTAGAGCAAACCTTGAAAATCCCAAAGAGAATAAGCAAGAAAATAATAATGTGTGTGCTAAATGAGAGGGGTAGAGGCCTATTCATAGTATCGGCCTAATTATACGCTAAAATTTCAGTATATAATTGGGAATTATACGCCCGGGAAGATGCCTATAATCTAATATGCTAAAACTCTTGCATATAATTGGAAGGTTAGTAGGGAACTCAACCCGCTGAGCCGACTTGGCTTGCTTGAGAGGTAAATTCTTAGTCGAAAGAGGACTAATTATACGTCGGGAAATTGGTGTATAACCAATTATACGCTCGGAAACTAGCATATAATTCGGAAGGGAATTCGATTCGCGGAGTTTTATTCCTAATCCAAGGTGGACTAATTATACACTGAGAAATCAGTGTATAATTGGCAACTCATTCAGGTCTGCTTGAATTATACGCTGAAATTTCAGCGTATAATTAATTATACGCTGAGATTTCAGCTTATAATTGCTAAGTTACGAGTGTTTGAGAATGATGCTAAAGTTTGACTTTCTCAGAATTTCGGACAGGCATGATTATAAGGTGTTTTGAGCACGATTGCATATTCCCGAGAGATAAAAAATGGGGCGTCTACAATGGGTTGGAATTCGGAGAGTGGCTACTTTAGGCATAAAAAGCTAGAGGTTAGGTATGTATTCTAGCCACTTGTCTGAGGACTCATAGAATGGGACCACCACTAAAGTAATAGCCTTTTAATTGATCGCGTACACATAAACTTGACACAAAAAACATGTGTTTTAGCAGTAGTTCGTCTTTCATAAATCTAAGAATTTCACCTCTGACTATGAAATACGAATGCCCCAGATTGTCCCTCTTAATTATTATTCTGATCCCGAAGATCAACATAATAAGATCGAAAATCTTGTGATATTATTTCATGCTAATGTATACAAAGCTTGGGATTGTTTTGAGCACTCTAATTTTTTTAAAATAACAGCACCGGAGGCACGACCCGATCAATTAAGGCTAGGAGTGCATCGTCGGTAGAAGGGACGAGACGGCCGATGCACACCCAGAGGCAAACCAGTCGACCCAACCCGAAGTATAATAGTGTTATCCTAAAGATTAAAACTTGAGACATTAGCCAAAGCTTCTAAAGTCCTAAGAGGATAATGACATATAACCACCAATAAATAAAATGTAGGCATAAACATTCATAAGCTTTAAGCCTGTGGCACATGTTTTTAAGCAATTTAAGTCATTAAGATAGTAGTTAATAGCTTAACCTCTTGTATTGTCACGGTTCATGCCAAAATGGTGTAACGGGTCCATCGTGTGTCTTGTCAAGTGTAGCATGGGGCACATGTTTTATTAGCATTGGATAGTGAAAGAGCACCCATGGTGATTGCACCGAATTTAAAGAAAGACTTGCTATTTTAGAGATATGTGATATGTAAAAATGCAACATGAGCCGTTTGATTTGAAGTTTATGATCAATAGATCTCTGGTACATAAAATTGGAACAAAACATAATACTTTTCATATGATCTATTATAGTCAATTGTTGAATTTTATAATAGCCTTTTGACTCCATTTAATCAAATGATAAAAATTATATTTTAATCTAATCTTATGCAATTGATATGTTTAAATCATGGCCGTCAAATCAAACGATTTAAATGATATTTTCACATACTAGAGGTCGCCATACTAGCCGTCTTTTGTCAAAATTTGGTGCAATCACTTGAAAGCATCCGATCACCTAAATTAAACCATCCGATCTATGCATTTAAATCGCAACGGTTAGACCTTTGAAGTCTATATGAGGAGTCTGACTCTATACGAGGCATTATTTTTTTGCAATGTGCAATGCTTTCATAATAGGGTGTCAGCTGCATACCTTGAAGGTACCTTTGTTTGTAGCCACCAAATCTTTGAGGGCAGCTGCATGATACCATTAACCGCTTTAAATTAGATTATCCATATTGTTTTCGTCTCAATCTTACAATAGATCTTTATAATTATAATTATGACATTACAATCAGACGATCCATAACACACATCCCAAAAAGTGATAAAAAAAAATAGCATGGCAAACATCACGCTCAATGTGCCTTTCAAGTCTCTTCTTGGGATGTGTGCTGCATGGAATAAACAACTAAATGCTTGACGAATAATTTTTAAAAGTTTGAGAATAATTTGGGAATATAAGGTCTCCTGAATTAATCCCAAATATTTTGCAAATTTTTCGCAAATTCGTCTAATCACCAAAATTCACGAATTATTCTTGGATTTTTCAAAAAAATTGTGACTTACTAAATTTTTAATAATTTTAAATCTTTTTATTTTTATTTTTAAAATTTTCTCACCAATTTTTCCTCTGAATATTTCCCGGAACTTCTCGAAATTGCTAGATTTTTCCGAATTTACACCTCGCCGAACTATTGCTGAACCCCGAATTGGTGACTATGCTTAGGATTGTCAACGGGTTCAGCCGACTCGATACCCAACCTGTCCCGACTAGATATTTTACCCGATTAGGTGCCTAAACTTGACCTGTCGGGTCGGGCATGACCCATCATGCCCTGCCTGACCTTCAGGTTTGGTCGGGTCAGGTCAACTAGGAGGCCGTGTTGGGTATTTTTCAGATAGGTCGTGTTGGGTATTTTTCAGATAGGGTCGGGTAGACAGGACCACCCCGATATTTCATATTTTAAAAGTATTAAAGTAGGATTTTTTTATCGGGTCGGCCAGGTTTTCAAGTCGGGTGTTGGGTTTTCGGGTCAAGTCGAATGCGCCATTTGGTCGGGTGCACCATCGGGCCAAGTCTAGTCAAGCACTTGCATTTTTTTTCTTGGGTAGCCAAAATTTTGACCCAATCTCACCGCTGACAGATCTAAGTCGCCATCCTATTATAAATCTTCAAGGGGAGCTACAACTTACACACAAACGTGATCTAAGCTGTCTGATTTTAAGGCCATGATGTAAAGTTATTTATTGCCACACCTTTGATTAAAGACAATTTATATCGTCATATTTAACAGAGTCAACCATTAAATCAAATGATAAGCTTTTACTATCTTGAATAAAATGATAGATTTTGGGTTTTGTGTCAATCTTTGACATCAAAAATCTTTAAATCATGACTTCAAAACATACCGCTTCGATGGTGTTCCATGTGACACAAATCCCAACAATATTAAGCTTGTATTTGGATTAGTTCTTATAAGGGCATAAATAGCTCTCTGTCAGAGCAGATAAAATCTGCTCTAATGAAGAGCAGGCAGAGAGCAGTTTTGTCGTTTAAAACAATTACCCGATAGAGCAAATGGAGCAAGAAGTTGTTATCAAGCTTGAAAACAGTTCTCTGATGGAGTCAAAGAGCGAAGGAGCTGCTCTATTCCTAGATAAGGCTCTCAATGGGTCAGGTTAGGGCCGAGTTCCCAAGTTTTTTAACCCGATTATAACCCGGGCTGCAATGCACTCATCCTAAGCCTAGCTCATAGCAGGCCAGGTCGGGCTTGGACTTTTTTCTTTGTCATTTTTTTTTTCAATAAAATTTGGCAAAAAAAAATTCAAATTAATTTTTGATGAGAGAGAGTTTGGGAGAGTGAGAGACTTGCTTGCTTAGGCCTCGTCCGGGAGCCGGATTTTGAGTTTAAACTCAAAAAATTCTCAGAATGTGTTATTTTCCGATTGATTTTCGCGTTTGAGAGTTTTTTTTTGGAAGTGGAAATCCGAGTGGTTTCCTAGTGAAAGCGATAGCTAGTTGTCCGAGCAAATTGCTCGGAATAGCTTAGAATATGAGCTCAGATTGTAGGAGGGTATGTATACTTCATGATCTGCAATGAAATATGATGATATTTACCCCAAAAGTCTACATTTAGCCATCCGATGAAAGCTATCTAACATGATTCGTCAAGTTTTTTTTAGTTTCAGGATAAATTAGTCATTAAATGCATTAAGGAGCACAAAAGGATGCAAAGCAAAAAGAGATTGGATCATTGAAGCAAAGCACGCATGAGACCCAAACCATTTGACTAGGTCAATCGATTGACCCTCTTAGGTTGATGGATCGACATAGTCTGGAAAGATTTAAAATTTAAAATTCGAACTTTAATCTGGTTGATCGATCGACCACTTCAGTCGATCAATAGACCTAATTCAAATTTGCATTTGAATTTCTGGTTTGGATGGTATTTAAAGAAAAATCTGAGGATTCAGAAGGATCTGCTTCCGCTTGCATTTTTCTATTTTTTTCTGTTTTCGAGTTTGCAAGGGCACTTGGTCCCAGTTTCTTTGTCAATTTTTAGTATTCATCTTCTAGACATAAGATAGATATTAGTTTCTCATTTTATGCACTTTCGAGGCAGAGTTGTACGAAACTTGGATTAAATCTTTTTGTTGATATTGTTAAAGCCCTTTACGGTATTTAAATGTTAATGTTGATTTATTTTTCAATCATGCTATTTGCTTTTATCATGTGTAGCTAATTTCATTTAAGGATAGAGATCTAATGAATCTCATCCGAGGCATTCGTTTATTATAATATGAATGTGTAATGAAGATATCATATCTGTGAGTGGACTTTGATTTTATTTTGTCATGAATAACATTTCATTGCCATCTGAGATATGGGAGCTAATCATGTCCCGTAATCTCATCTCTGCAATAGAGATGTTATCCTAATCTTTGTTATCTCAGGATAAATTCTACCACGTTCTGAGGTGTGAGTGTTAATTATACACTCATGAGATGTTAATCACACACCTCATTGATCTCGGATCTGTAGTGTGGAATCTACACTGAGATCGGATTCTAAGTACCTTTTGAGGTGTGAGTGTTAATCATACACTCATGGGATGTTAATCACACATCTCATTGATCTCGGATCTGCACTTTAGAATCCACAAGTGTTCAGATCCCAGACATTTTTTATAAATCTCATATTTTCGTCATAAATTTATATTTCATAAATGATAAACCTACGATGGAAGGATTTAGCATCTCAATCCTTACCTTTCATTTATTGTTTAAATCTTTAATTTCATTAGTATTTATCTCATTCATCGAAAGCTCTCAAAATATTAGATTAGTAGTTATTGTGGTAAATCTGCGCTTGTTCTTTTAATTATTTGCTATATCTTTTCTAAATTTTCTAACCAATCCTCGTGAGAACGATCTTGTACTCTGCACCCATTATCTACAAACTGATTCCTGCACTTTCGAGTATAACTTAATTTTCACAACAAGTTTTTGGCGCCGCTGTCGGGGATCTGGGCGTAGAAAAAAATAAAATTTGATAAATAGAAAATTAATTTTAAGAATTTCTGTAGGTTTAAAATCAATAACTTCGCTAATTCAAAAAAAAAAAAAAAAAAATTTAATATCGAAAACTTTTGAGTTGCAATCAATCGACCTGAACAATCGATCAATCGAACACAAAAAGAAATGAAAAAAAATATAGAAAAAAAAAGTAAACTTTTGAGTATTGATCGATTGACCTAAACAGTCGATCAATCGACTCCAAAAAATTCGTAAAAATCTCCTCTGTAATCTTTGGATTTTGGATTTTTGGAATTAAAAAAAAAAAAAAAATCAAAAATTCAAATGTTGAATTCTCGATCGATCGACCTAAACCCTCGATCAATTGAAGACTGTCTCTTGAGCGATCGATCGACCTAAACAGTCGATCAATCGAATTAAAAGAAAAAAACTTCAAATTTTAAATTTTAATTTTCTCAATTGATCGACCTAAACAGTCGATCAATCGAACAAAAAATTCACGAAAGCAAAACCTGTGCAACTTGTGTATGCACATGAGGTCCTCTAAAGATAAATCTTTAGAACCTTTTAATTCTGAGATTGAGAGAACTTGTCGTTCGAATCGAAAAGAAATTAGAACAGGGCGAGATATTAGAACCGAAACATTAATTTAATTCGAAATGAATGCAAACGGTTATAAAAATCATCCAAATGAAAATGAGGAGGAACTAACTCTGAGAGAGTTATTTGCTCCTATAACCACAAATACCCCGTCTTGCATCACATATCCTGCCACACCTGATGGCAGATTTGAAATTCGTACAAATATGATTCAAATCCTTCAAATCTTTCACGACATAGATAGAGAAGATCCATACCAACACATCAAAGACTTCGTTGAAGTCTGTTCATCAGTGTATCAGAACTTTAGTGAGGAATTTGTGAGATTATGTATATTTCCTTTCCCCATAAAGGATAAGGCTAAAGCCTGGTTAAATTCCTTGCCAGCTGGATCCATCACCACTTGGGATTAGATGGTTAAGAAATTTTTGTCAAAGTTCTTTTCCATGGCCAAGACTAATGCCTTAAGACGTGAAATCACTGATTTTATATAAGAAGATGATGAGAGATTCCATGAAGCTTGGGATAGATTCATGGATATTCTATTGAAGTGTCCGCACCATGAATTCTTAAAATAGAGATTGGTCCAATGTTTTTACAACGGACTTGATCAGGCCAATCGGCATTTGATTGAATCAATGAATAGTGGAGGATTCCTGGGACTCAGGGAAACTGAATCCTATCAATTCTTGGAAAAGTTAGCTGAAGATTCACAATAATGGGACTTCTTGAAGACTCGAGACCAACTAAACAAGAATCGAGATCAAGCAGAAAGCTCAACAAAGAAAGGAGGATTATATGTGGTGAAAGAAATACCAAATCTAATGGTAAAAATAGATTTCCTCACTCAACAAGTTGAGGAATTAAAATTGAAGAAAAATGTGAGTGTTGTAAACGTGCAACCAGATCCGTGTTCATATTGTGCAAGTCTAATGCACACATCCGATGGTTCTCCGTCAATGCAGAATTACTCAGAAGATCCTAGTGAGCAATTGAACGCATTTAACACTTACGGTCGAAATCAGAAAAATATTTTTAATGAAAATAATCTGAACAGTTAGAAATATCATCAAAATTTCTCATTAAAACAGGGGAATCAAAGACCTCAAGGCAGAGGTCAAGGGATGAATTTTTACCCAAATCAAAATTTCAATCAGGGACCACAAGAATAATTTGGTTAAGGACAATTCCAATAACAACACTATAGAGGTGGAAACAAATTTCACCAGAATCAAAATCAAAGTGTGCAACCCAGGCAATCGAATCTGATTTACCAATTATGACAACCAACGTCGGGATATCAGAACCAACCCGCACAACAACTCATGAGTCAACCTGGTTTCACACAAAATTTCTCACCATCGGGATTCAATAATCAACAAGAAAATATTGCATCACATCAGTCTCAAAATCAATATCCTCAGAGTGAGGATATCTGAAAGTTCATCCAGTCCAATACCTCTTCAATCTCAAGGATAGAGACGTAAATTGGGCAATTGGCAACTCTCCTTTGCGAGAGAGAAGGGATCATTCCCGAGCCAACCAATTCCGAATCTGATAGGGCAGATGGCTATTGAGCATCCCTCAACCTCATCTTAGGAAGAAAGTCAACAACAGATCAAGGCAATCACTATATTGAGATCTGGAAAGCAGATTGACAACAAAGTGAAAATGGCAGAAGAAGATGAGAAGCCTGAACCTAAAGATGAAATTGAGATGAACGAGGAAGTCGGAGAAGAGAAGAAACAATAGAAAAAGACTGAAGAAAAAAATAAGAAAGAAAAAAATTTGGTGCCCAAAGCCCCATATCCTCAAAAGCTAATGGGACCAAAGAAAAATCGTGATTAAGAAGGGATCATTGAAATGTTGAAGCAACTGAAGATAAATATCTCCTTCCTAGATGTCATTCAGCAAGTACCGGCATATGTGAAATTTCTAAAGGATTTATTCACGATCAAGAGGAAGACTAATGTCCCGAAAAAAGCCTTCTTAGCAGAGCAAGTAAGCTCAGTATTACAAGCGAGACTTTTGATTAAATATAAGGACCCTGGATGTCCTATAATTACAATTATCATAGGAGAGAATCGCATTAATCAAGCACTTTTAGATCTTGGAGCAAGTGTCAATCTGTTGTCATACTCTGTGTACAAGGAACTTGAGCCGGGGGAACTTAAACCCACAGCCATGGTCCTTCAACTTGCAGATTGGTCAATTAAGATTCCTAGGGGAATAGTCGAGGATGTCTTTATCAAAGTAGATACTCTCTACTTCCCAGTTGATTTTATTGTCTTAGACACAGAACCCATTCCTAAACATAGAAATAATATTTTGATAATTTTAGGAAGACCATTCCTAGCAACATCGAATGCGCTAATTAATTGTCGAAATGAGACAATGAATCTGTCATTCAGGAACATGATTGTAAAACTGAATATCTTTCACATTGTAAGACAACTTGTTGAAGATGAGGAACATGCACAAGTTTGCATGATTGATAATATTGTGGAAGATAAATTTTTTACTTTAAAATAGAAGGACCCTTTAGAGGCCTGTCTAGCACATTTTGGTAAAGACTTCGATGTGGATCAGGTGATACACGAAGTTAATCAAATGTTAGACTCAACGCCACTCTTGGGAGAAAACGAATGCCAACTGAAAGGCGAAGAAAAGGAGGAAGAAAGACGAGAAGAATCAAAAGAAGAAGAAAAATCAAAGCTGGAACTAAAACTTCTCCTTGCAGATTTGAAATATGCATACTTGGGTACAGATGAAATTGATCCAGTGATTATTTCTGCGAATTTGAATGAGGATCAAGAAGAACAGCTCATTGAAGTACTCCAAGACCACAAAAGTGCAATCGGGTTGTCTATCAAAGACATTAAGGGAATTAGCCCAACGGTGTGTATGCACCAAATTCATTTAGAAGAAAGTGCTAAACCCTCTAGAGAACTGCAACACAGATTAAATCCAATAATGCAAGACGTTGTGAGAAAAGAGGTTATTAAGCTGCTTGATGCTGAGATTATATATCCAATTTCCGATAGCAAATGGGTGAGCCCGACACAAGTGGTGCCCAAAAAGTCTGGAGTAACTATAGTAACAAATGAGGAAAATCAGCTGGTACCAACTAAGGTTCAAACGGGTTGGAGAGTGTGAATCGACTACAGAAAGTTGAACTCAATGACTAGAAAGGATCACTTTTCCCTCACATTAATTGATCAGATGCTCAAGAGATTGGTTGGACATCAATACTATTATTTCCTTGATGGCTATTCTAGATATAATTAGATAGTTATTATACCAGAAGATCAGGAAAAGATGACATTTATATGCCCCTTTGGAACATTTTCTTACCGAAGGATGCCATTCGGACTTTGCAACGCTCCAGCTACATTCTAAAAATGTATGCTGAGTATATTCTCAGATATGGTGGAAAGGTTCCTAGAGGTCTTCATAGATAATTTCTCTATTTACGGAGATAATTTTAGTGATTGTTTGCACCATTTATCCCTTGTTCTTGCAAGAAGTCAGGAGAAAAACCTTGCTTTGAATTGGAAAAAGTGTCATTTCATGATACAAAATGATATTGTTTTGAGACATTTCATATCATCGCGAGGCATTGAGGTGGACAAGGCAAAGGTAAATTTGATTTCAAACCTTCCACCACCTAGAACAGTAAGAAAAATAAGGTCTTTCCTTGGACACGTCGATTTTTATCGGCGTTTCATAAAAGATTTCAACAAAAATGTGAGACCATTGTGTAATCTGCTGGCTAAAGATGCCTCATTCATTTTTGATGAAAAGTGTCAAAATGCCTTTGAAATTATCAAGGCAGAATTGGTTAAAGCACCTATAATCCAAGCCCCATATTGGATGCTCCCATTCGAGATCATGTGTGACGCATCGGATTATGCAATTAGAGTTGTTCTAGGGCAAAGGATATAGAAAGTATCATATATCATCTACTATGCGAGTTGCACTCTCAATAATGCCCAATTGAATTATTCTACTACAGAAAAAGAACTCTTAGCTGTAGTCTTTGCGTTGGATAAATTTCGATCTTATTTGTTGGGATCAAAAGTTGTAGTGTTTACTAATTATGCGACCCTTCGCTACCTCTTTGCGAAGAAGGATGCAAAAGCCCGTTTAATTCGATGGATTTTACTTTTACAAGAGTTTGATCTGGAAATCAAAGATAAAAAAGTGTCAGAAAATGTGGTTGCTGGCCATTTATCATGAATCATTGTTAAAAAATATGATGATCTGATTTCGATTTTGAAAAATTTTCCTGATGAACAATTTCTTGCTATTGAACATTTACCGTGGTATGCGGATCTGGTTAACTATTTGGTGACAGATTAGATACCTAAGCATTGGAATAAGAATGAGAGAGTCGTTTTTTTTAGCACGAGCTAAGCTTTATTTTTTTAAGGATCCGTACTTGTTTAAATATTCTACTGATCAAATTATTAGAAGATGCATTCCGGAACATGAGCAGTCAAAAATTATTTCATTCTGTCATGAGTTGTCCTGTGGAGGACATTTTAGCTCAAGGAAGACTGCGACTGCGTGGATTTTATTGGCCAACAAATTTTAAAGACTGTCACCAGCACTGCATTTCATGTAGTAATTGTCAAATATTAGGCAAAATTTCAAAGAGAAATATGATGCCCTTAAATCCAATTCTAGAAGTTGAAGTGTTCGATGTATGGCGAATAGACTTCATGGGCCCATTCCATAATCTTTTGAAAATTTATAAATCCTGGTTGCAGTGGATTATGTTTCAAAATGGGTCGAAGCAATGGCCTGCAAAACCAATGATCACAGAGTGGTTGTTAAATTTCTTAAAAATTAGATATTTTCAAAATTCGATACTCCATGCGCTATTATTAGCGATGACGGAAAGCACTTTTGTAACAAAATTTTTGCTCAGCTAATGAAAAGGTATGAGATCATGCACAAAGTGGTTACACCATACCATTCGCAAATCAGTGGACAAGTCGAGGTTTCGAATCGGGAAATCAAACGCATTTTAGAAAAAATAGTAAAGCCTAGTCGGAAAGATTGGTCGTTGAAATTGAACGACGCACTCTGGGCATATCGAACAACGTTCAAGGCTCCCATCGAGATGTCCCCCTATAGGATGGTCATTGGTAAAGGTTACCATTTACCCGTTGAATTGAAACACCAGGCCTATTGGGCTATCAAGTCTCTGAATTTTGACCTGAAGAAAGCTGGTGAGAAGCGAAGTCCAGAAATTACAGAGTTAGAAGAAGTAAGAGCTGATGCATATAATTGTACAAGATCTTACAAGGATTGTATGAAGTGTGTTCATGACCAATTTATTTTTAAAAAATCATTCACTGTGGGACAGAAGGTACTATTATATAACTCAAGACTCTATTTGTTTCCGGGAAGGCTCAAAACCAGATGGAGCGGCCCATTTCGGGTAAATCGGATATTTCCAAATGGAGCAATTGAATTATGCAACCTTCGAAATTAAAGTAAGTTTTGAATTAATGGGCAACAGGTAAAACCATTTTTGAAAAATTTTATTAAATTTTTTTATAAAATTGTGTTAAGGAATCCCGATCAATTGGGAAGAAAATTGATAGATCTGGAACGTCGGGCTAGCGACATTAAATTTAGGTTTTCTTGGGAGGCAACCCAAGTGTACGAAACATCTTTAAAAAAATAAAATTTAGGAGATCGATCGATTGACATGCACAGATCGATCGATCGACAAGGACACGATGGTCGATTGATTGACCAAGTTTTGTCGATCAATCGAAATTAATTGTGGGAATTTGCACATTGCAACGTTTTTCTGGCTGTGTCTGTATTGTCGATCAATCGACATTATATGTCGATCAATCGACCTTAAACGTCGCGCATTTCTGAGGTGAATTAACTGCGACGCCGTTTCATACCTGCATGTGTCGTTTGCGATCAATCGACATGTAAGGTCGATCGATCGACTTAATCAAAAGTCAATGCACGCTTGTGAACGCACTGTTCCAACGCATGGGGAAACGTTAAAAAGGTGCATCTTAATATCGCATCTTTCCAATGTTTGGGTCGATCAATCGATGTCTACACCTCGATCGATCGACTTATACATTGAGCCTGAGAGTGGAGAGGTGGCTCTGTGTTTATTTAAAGGACAAACCATCCTTTCTCTTCCTTATTCTCTCGAACATTCCTAGTCTTCTCCAAACTTCTCTGATTTTCTCCAACATTCTCTGAAATGGCGTCATCCTCCTCTGCAAGACTTCCTCAGCGTCTAGAAGGAGTTTTTCGAGAATGACCAAAAGGTCATTTTGCCACAAAAGAGATTTCATCTGAGTATGTGTACGATCTGTCGGCATTCCAAGCGATGCCCGAATGAGCGATTTCACTCGCGTACATTGCTACTCTTAATCTTCACTTTTTGATGATGCCACCGGATTTATCAAAATACGCAGTGGGAGAATGTATCGGACGAGAGAAATGAAGATGCCCATTTCACTGTCTCCATTGACGGCTGGAAGAGAAGCATTTACCTGGATACAATCGTAGCTGTTTTTAACATTTTACTGAGCCACCTTTGAACCACCAACATGGCGAAGAACTTGATGTTGAGCAAAGACCAATGATTAATGATATGTGCAATGGCGTATATGCATCAAGAGGACTTGCGACTAAACGATCAGCTCTCCCCCGCGACATTTTGTTATGGGACATTGTTGTTTCTTGTAGTCTTTGCCCACGAGGACATGCATCCGAAAGAACTAGACCTCAGGTGAAGGCGTTATACGGTGGCTACAAACGATCATGGCTCAATGTTTCGTGGTTTTTGCATGATTTGATGTGGCGGTGTCATGATGAGATTGTAAACCCCCTGCTGGCGATGCCGCACCCATCTATTTTCCCACCTGGTGATGTAACTCTTGCATTATCTTGGTTTCCCTTTTTATCTTGATGATAATATTGGGAACTTGCAATTTTATCGCTATGGGTCGACGCAGTGGAATCGAAGTACGTGTATGTTGGGAAATGTTGATACACGCTCCTCCGCTTAACCCCCCGAGCACAACGCCTAGGTTACCCTCAAAATCATGCAAGCTCAGATTAACTCCTTGATCGATGAACAACAGTGGCAGTACAATCAAACTCTCCGTTGTAGCCGATATGATCAGGCATTTATGCATTAGTTGGGCCAACATTTGTGGCCCGATGGCTATGACGAGATGAGGGCTCGTGTAAGGCAGGCGGAAGAAGAAGAAGAAGATGATTAGGATTGGAATTTCTTTTTGCATTTGTTATGTTAGTTTTCAATTTTAGAATTTTTTTTTTAGGATTTCTGTTTTTCAGTCTGTGTAGGATTACATTTTGTAAAAATAATAATAAAAAAAAAATCAAAAGAAAAAAAAAATCCATTTTCGTGTTATTTTCGCATAAAATTTTTATCAGTCGATCGATCGACCCTCTTTGGTCGATCAATCGACTTTGTAAAATTTCTTTAGATTAGTGTCTCTGTTCGGATTAACCAATCGATTAATCGACTCACACGGTCGATCAATCGCGGTTATATAAAGTCAACTCATGTTGACTGTCAAATTCGATCCATCGACCATTGAAGTCGATCAATTGAGTGATCAGGTTTTGAAAATAACATTATAAAAAAAAAAAATTAAAAATATAAAATACATGGATTGATCGCGTGATTGATCACTTTAGTTGATCAATCGACTAATACGTTTTTCAAAAAAAAAAAAATCCGTCCAAAATCTTTTGTTTTTAGCAGTCTAATATTTTAGGACTCTCTTCTTTCCTTCGTAGGACTCTTTTAGAAAATCTCAAACTCTCTCTCTATTTATTTCAAACACCCTGAAAATTTTGTCTACAAATCATAAATTCATCCCCTCAATTTCATAAAATATCAATTACCGGAAGAACCTATAATAGAAGGGAAACTTTGAGGAAGATGAAAGAAACAATAAGAAAAAGGGAAAGGTCTAGCGGATCACAAACTCCATTGGATGTCACCAACATCAATGTGGTAGATCTTGATCCCATGCCTCTTCAGATTTGCGATGAGCCAGCAAGAAAGAAAACCAATAGATCAATCAAGCCCATGCCAAGCCTACCAAGTGATGTAGAAATGATTGATCTGGATTCGATTCCATCCCCATCTCCAATCACCAAATCACCATCACCCATCCCTTCCTGTTCCTCATTACCACCACAAACTCCATTAGCGGCATTCATTCCAAAATCAATCCCGAAAGAGATTATTGATCTCATACCTACTGAAACCTGGGCAAAGTTGTATCCGGCTCCTACACTTCAGGATTTGGCCACGAGTAGTACCGTCGACCCATCAATTCCGCCGCCCCCTGATGTCACTCCAGATTCCTCGAATCTAGGGACTATCACCGAAGCGATGTGGAATTTTGCTTTTTCAAAATCGAAACCAGGGTCGGGAACTTATGTGGATGTTTGAAAGAAAAAGTTGAAATTTTTTAAGATGTTTTAGGAAATGTAGGATGTTTTTAGGATTTATCAGTTTTGCATATTTTCTGTTTTTAAGTAGATTTAGGGTTTAATAATTTCTGTTTTTCCAGCAATGTAGTTCACGTAATTTACTCAATAAATTTATTTTTAGTTATAATGATGCTTGTTACCTCCCTTACCTTTTGGTCTATGAGTGTTTTGTTGCAGGTTTGGGGGTACCCCTTAATTTTGGTCCAATGAGGACATTGTACTAATTAGGTTTGGGGGTGGTAATGCGTTATTCGTTTAATTTATAATTTGTGTAAAATAATAATAATATTTCAGAATTAGTCGATCAATCGACTGATCTTGTCGATCGATCGACTAATTCACTTTGAAGATCCTTCCGATAAAATTTTATATGATTGAAATGTGGAATTTTAAATTGATAAATTATGAAATCTCACCGAAAGAATATTAAATGCCTTTTTTTTTATTGCTTTTAGGAGAGAAAAGTTAGGGTAGAAATTGACATAAAAATTTAAACCCACTCTTAGAAGTTAATGTGTTTGACTTAGTTCAAAAAACTACAATCATGAAAACTTATCTAAAATTGTGAACTGTAGGATCTTAGTGAAGATTAAAACCCGGTGAGCTTTAGAGCTAATTTCACGTCTTTGATGAGAGTTTACATAAATTCGAAATTATCTTTGAATATTAATTATTTTTGTATAATCTCATACATGTTGTTTTAACTTGTGACTTTGCATGATATTAAATCATTGTGCTAGAATGTATTATATATTTGTTCAAGACAAATAGGCAGAGTTACTATCTTTTGAGGACGTTATTGGAAGTCATCTTTGGCTCGATTGTGCCTAAAATGTCCCATCTCATATAAATTTGTCTTGCTAGTACCCCTTTGAGCCCATTTGAAAATTTTACCTTTAAAAATTCCTTGATAAGCCACATTAACTTCTAATCCTTTACCATTTCTAAAAATTCAACTTCACCCTGCTTATTTTTGAGAAATTATGAATGAGGAATGAGAGAAAAGAAAGTAAGTAGAGAGGTCTTAAGTTGTGGTGATTAGTGAGAATGTATGTCAGAAAAGAAAGCGAAAAAAAGAAAAAGAAATATTTTTAAAAAAATAAAAAAATATGAGGTGCAAAAAGTCAAAAGAAGTAAAATGAGGGAGAAAAGAAAAGAAAGTTGGGAAAATTAGAAAAATAGTGAGAAAGTAGAAAAGAAAATGAAGAGTAATCAAACGTTGATTCCTTTTCTAATTTTTCAGAAACTTTGAATCCCAACTTCCCTTTCTTTCTTGCCCTTACCTGAGCCTCATTACAACCTTATAAAAGACATTCATGATCCGATCTTGCATTAGTAATCGCCTGGTGGAAATAAATATATGATACCTATGGCATTTGATATGACATGCTTAGAATATACAAGTATCTATTCTTATGTGATTTATTTTTATTCATTGACTTACAACGTGTTTCTCCTGTCATGTGAGACCTCTTTATTTTGTTTTGAATTGAGACCTCATTTCAACCTTATAAAAGACATTCATGATCCGATCTTGCATTAGTAATCACCTGGTGGAAATAAATATATGATACCTATGGCATTTGATATGACATGCTTAGAATATACAAGTATCTATTCTTATGTGATTTATTTTTATTCATTGACTTACAACGTGTTTCTCCTGTCATGTGAGACCTCTTTATTTTGTTTTGAATTGATCCCTCACATGTGTGAAAGTATACCCATCATCAGAGAATTTCTATTTTGAGAGTACGCCTATTGTGAGATTTGAATCAAAACATAAATCTACTTAGATCACAAATAAGATAAATTTTCAGATAAATAGAATTCGATTTGATGATCACACGTGATATATCTAAAGATGAGTGAGAAATTTATCTATAAATTGAAGCATTAGCTTAACTTAACTAATTATCAATGAGGATGACATGGCATGCGTATTATTTATGGAGAAAATACATAATGAGATCAAATAACAAATTCCACATGAATCAATTATATAAAATGTCTTGAAGTTTGTGCGTAACTTCGCGGAAAACCCTCAGGAGACAAAACTCCTCCACTAGGGATCACCTAGCGGTTTAAAGGCTTGTTGCATATGTTAAATGCAATCGTTCTCCCTACGAAAGTGGCATTTTTAACTTTTCTTAGGTTGTTAGTTTGTTCTTCAATTTTGTTTATCTTTTTCTTTGCTCGAGGACTAGTAAAGTGTAGGTTTGGGGGTGTGATGCATAGTAAAATATGGTGATATTTCACCCCTAAAAGTCTACATTTAGCCATCCAATGAAAGCTATCTAACATGATTTGTCAAATTTTTTTTAGTTTCAGGACAAATTGGTCATTAAATGCATTAAGGGCCACAAAAGGATGCAAAGCAAAAAGAGATTGGATCATTTAAGCAAAGCACGCATGAGACCCGAATCATTTGACTAGGTCGATCGATCGACCCTCTTAGGTCGATGGATCGACATAGTTTGAAAAGATTTAAAATTCAAAATTCGAACTTTAATCTGCTCGATCGATCGACCACTTCAGTTGATCAATCGACCTAATTCAAATTTGAATTTGAATTCCTGGTTTGGATGATATTTAAAGAAAAATCTGAGGATTCAGAAGGAGCTGCTTCCGCTTGCGTTTTTTCTATTTTTTTCTGTTTTCGAGTTTGCAAGGGCACTTGGTCCCAATTTCTTTGTTAGGTTTTAGTATTCATCTTCTAGACATAAGATAGATATTAGTTTCTCATTTTATGCACTTTCGAGGCGGAGTTGTACGAAACTTGGATTAAAGCTTTTCGTGGATATTGTTAAAGCCTTTTACGATATTTTAATATTAATGTTGATTTATTTTTCAATCATGCTATTTACTTTTATCATGTGTAGCTAATTTCATTTAAGGATAGGGATCTAATGAATCTTATCCGAGGTATTCGTTTATTATAATATGAATGTGTGATGAAGATATCATATCTGTGAGTGGACTCTAATTTTATTTTGTTATGGATAAAATTTCCTTGCCATCTGAGATATGGGAGCTAATCATGTCCCGTGATCTCAAATTTGCAATAGAGATGTTATCATAATCTCTGTTATCTCAGGATAAATTCTACCACTTTCTGAAGTATCAGTGTTAATCATAATCTCATGGAATGTTAATCATACATCTCATTGATCTTGGATATGTAGTGTGGAATTTACACTGAGATCGGATTCTAAGTGCCTTCTGAGGTGTGAGTGTTAATCATCAACTTATGGGATGTTAATCACATATCTCATTGATCTCGAATCTACACTTTAGAATTCACAGGTGTTCAGATTTCAGACATCTTTTATAAATCTCATATCTTCATCATAAATTTATATTTCATAAATGATCAACCTACGATGGAAGGATTTAACATCTCAATCCTTACCTTTCATTTATTGTTTAAATCTTTAATTTCATTAATATTTATCTCATTCATCGAAAGCTCTCAAAATATTAGATTAGTAATTACTGTGGTAAGTCTGTGCTTATTCTTTTAATTAGTTGTTATCTCTTTTCTAAATTTTCTAACCAATCCTCGTGGGAACGATCTCGTACTTTACACCCCTTATCTACAAACTGATTCGTACACTTGCGAGTACAACTTAATTTTTACAACACTTCATATCCTTGTATACATCAGATCCCAAATATGCCTAAAAACATTAAAAAAAAAGCACAAAAAATTTACAGACCAGTTGGAGAAGATGACAGTGAGTTTATCTAAACTCACCGTCTTCGGTATGCTTTTTTGGCTCACCGGACTGCCACCAGATCGGTACCGGACGATTACTGGCGTCGAGGGCCAGTCGTCGGTGTGTTTGACCATCGCCGGTTGGACTGCTTACTCCATTAAGATTTCACCCTACTGTCACCGAGGCGCCTATTCCATGCGTCCTTATGATGTATCCCTGTTGCTTGCTTATGCTATTAGTATATATAGAGTACCTTTATTTCCACCCACCTTATTTTGCGATCCACCCACTCTCCCACGTGCAATTGAAAAAAAAAACATTGCACAGAAATTTGTGTGCCAAATACACCCATCCTTTCCTTTCCTTTCACCCACTTATTCATGCATGCAAACTCCACGCTCCCGTGCTCTTCTTCTTCCTCTCCTTCCCGTGCTACGACCTCCTTGAACACTAAGCATTCCCCACGCTTTGCCGCTCGTTCTTCTTTGCTTCGTTCAACACCGACGACCATCTTCTTCGTCCTTTTGGTACACCCACACTTTCTTCCTACACTCGTTTTAGTGTCGATATAGATTCGAAGGACACAGAAGATAGCTTCGAAGATTTGGAGTTCAGCCAACTCCCTAAGAAAGATTCCCAACCTCCTCTACAGGTAAATAATTTTTTTTCATTCCATTTGTATTCATTTTACATTATAACCTATTTTTCATTCAATTTGTAATCATTTTCATTATATTATTATTCATTCTATAATAATATAATTTCCATTATATTATTTTTCATTTGAAGTAAACTTAGGGTTTGGTATTGGGGGTAGTCTTATTTTGGATTCAAGATTAGGTATATTTTTCATTTTATTAATATATTATCGGTTAATTCTATTTGTATTCATTATAGTCCGTTCTAGTTTGGATTTTATATCATTCTATTTTAAATTTTGTATTATATTTCGTTCTATTTAAAAGGTTTCAATATATTTGCATTAGTTTTCATTCGTTCTATTTTTTATTCTATTTGTAACACTCTTTCATTATATAATTTTTCAATCGAAGTAAATTTAGGGTTTTTATATATATGTAGTAATGAAAAATGGTATGCTTGAGGTTCATATAATGCAGTACCATTTTACCAAGGGCTAGTACTATTTGTATTAGTTTTCATTATATAATTTTTCAATCTAACTAAATTTAGGGTTTCAATGTATTAATGCAGTACATGTAACTTACTTCGTAATCCTTTTTTAATCAAACCCAATCCATTTTGAACCAAGCCAATCGATTTTGAAAAAAGCATTTATGAAAAATGGTTTGAACCAAGCTAAAATTGATTGGTTTGGTTCAAAATGGATTGGCTCAAAATAAAAAATTAATTTCAAAGTAAGTTATGAGAGAGACTCGTACAAAAAGTAACAGAGGGTATATATGTTTTTAAAATAGCGATTATTTGCATTAGTTCGTTTGTTCATTTCAATAGTGATTATAACGTTATGTTATTATATACAGGTGGACGATACGTAAGCACAGAATACAGATCTTACTCTCCTTATGACCACAAATGAGCTCTTTAGCATCCGGGAGGAAATGGTAGAGTGGGTTCGCGATATCGCAAATAAAGTGGGAACTGTGCTAACGATACAGAGAGTATGCAAGCTTTCGTAATCGTAAGAAGGGACAATCCAAGACCCCAACAACGAGAAAAATATTTACGAAAAAGTCAGATTGTCCGTTCTCATTACAAGAAAAAGAGATTAAACAAGAAGGAAAGTCTGTATGGAAGATTAACGTGATTTACGGTGTTCACAATCACCTTCCGGGGCAATTTTGGGAAAGTCATTCGTATGCGGGACGGTTGAAAGAAAATGAGAGAGAGATTTTGAAAGAGATGTCAGCTATTGGGGTGAACCTTAGTCACGTATTGCATAGCATTCGAAAGAAGGATCCAAAAAATTATTCGACCATTCAAGCCATCTACAATGTGAGGCATGCGAAGCGGTTGACTGAGAGAGAAGGGATGACTCACCTCCAACAGTTGATGTTTAGGTTTCAACAAACCAAATATGTATATTCTCACTGTAAAGATCTGAAAATAGATAAATTGACCGACATCTTCTTCGCTCATCCGGATTCGATAGAGCTAGCGAACATCTTCCCTCAGGTGTTTGTTTTGGACTGCACATACAAGACCAACAAATACAAACTTTCGATATTGAGTATCATCGGAGTGACCTCCACACAAAAAAACTTTTACGTTAGCTTCGCGTTCATGTCATCCAAGAGAGAGAATGCTTATCTGTGGGCATTGCGATCATTCAAATCACTTTTCAAGGGAGGCAAACTTCCGTCTCTATTCGTGACCGATCGGGAGCAAGCACTCATGAATGCAATCGAAGTAGTTTTCCCATAAGCCAAACACATTTTATGTGTATGGCACATAAATATGGGTGTGCTGAAGAACTATAGAAAAGTGTTTGAAACTACAGAAGAATGGGATGTCTTCTATGAGGCATGGAATCTTGTGATGTATAATTCATCGGAAGAAGATTATGAAGTCTCGCTAGGTACCTTGGTCCATTGGTGCGCGGAGCATCAAAGTATCCTCCACTATTTGTCTGCCACTTAGATAAACCCGTACAAAGAGAAATTCGTGTTAGCATGGACGAATGAATATGTATTTTGGTAACATGGCTTCAAACCGAGCAGAGAGCGCGCATGCTCAGATCAAGCGCGAGTTAAGATCTTCGATTGACCTTCTACAATCATGAGAGAAGATTGATGGTGTCGTTGAGATGCAACTTATACGCATACGAGCGTCATTTGAAGAAAGTAAACTGAAGGGGGGACATCAATTTTCCTCCAATTTCTACGAGCTCATAGTCGGTCACGTTTCTAGAGCCGCGATGGAAATTATTGAAGAAAATAGAGTTGCAGTTATGGCGCAGCCTGCTATTGAGTCTCAGTGCACGCATGCACTATGCAAGACACATGGGCTTCCATGCTTGCATGAACTCTGTTCATGGCTATTGCAGGTGAGAGAATTCCTCTTGAATCCATTCATCCACGATGGAAAAAACTCTACCACCTTAAAGTTGGTGCATCATCAAGAGGTGCTGAACTGCTAGAATACTTTTATTGCATATATGAAAGATATGAGAGGTCCAACAGTATTATCCAAGACCAAATTTATAGACAATTATATGAGATGACAGACCCTACTATACTTATATAGTCGAGCCGATGTTGTCTCAAAGTAAACGCGGTAGGCCTAAGGGGAAGGGAAATAAAAGAAAATGTGATGCGTCATCGAAAAGAGAGAAATCCGGGTTTGAGCACGTAATGAAAGAAGTTAAGTTGAAGGAGAAGGCAAAGGAGAAAGGGAAAAAGGTTGCAGTCGTTGAAGTTCCAAAGATTCAAGAAAGCCTTAGAATGAAATTATATCTAAAGACACTCCATGAGTTTGTGCATCCTTTCGTAGCTGATATCACGGAAGTAACGGCGGATAGGCACTGCGAATTTAGAGTTGTTGCACATTGGTTAGGGATGGGTTACGATAGGTGGAAGGTAGTGCGAGCTGATTTGTTAGCTGAGTTGACCTCCCGCGCGATGAATTATTTACCGATTTTCGGCAGCGAAGCATGAATGAATCAGATACGTACAATCCTCAACTGCTTCACTAACAATGCTCAGAGTGCCTACTGGATGACTGTGTCGGACATGAGATACTTAATCGCTCGTGCTATCGTACCCCTTTAGTCTTTCTTAGCACCTAACTTTGTATGACATTTTTCCACTATGGACAGTAGCAGACATAACGAATAAATTGATTTGCATCACTCACATGAATAACTGTCACTTCGTCCCAGTGACCTTGACAAAAGATAGTCCCATTCCATCATCAACCGCTGTATGGAGGCGCTACCGAGATGATTGTACAGCGGGATGGCCGTCTCAGTTCGTGGAACGATCGAAGAACTTCAACTCTGGCAATGATGATGAGAAATTTATGACCGAAGATTATCCGGTCATTGACCTCGATTGATAGTTTTTTTAGTTAGAGTATATTCATGTAAATGAGGGTGGGGTATATTTATGTAAATGAGGGTAGCGTATATTCATGTATACGATTCAAATATTATAATCATGCCAGCATCTTTTTGTGTAACTGGTATGAAATAAAGATACTATGAAATGATACGAAAATGAAAAGAAAGAAATTTTTTTGTTAATGATCGCCATCATCTAATTCGTTGAAGTCAATTTTTTTTGCTTTGCTTCAGTGAGGTGGCTATAATTTTCTTTTTTAATCATCTGATAGTTTGAAGGGTGGTGAAGAGGTACTACTTAGATGCCCATTCAATTATTTCTCCATAACCTAATTCAACTAAATTTGAAGTGAGCACAAGTTATACAACTCCATTAATTGAACCATATCTGAGTGAGGAACTTTCCCTTTCAGTGACTTACCAGAGCTTCGAGTTACTCTTGCGAATGCAAGCCTCAATATGTAGGATGTAGAATCGACGTGGAGAAGGATACCAAAAGCAGTAGCAAGTCTTCCAAGGCTATTAGGGGACCAGAATTGAATTGGCAGTTTCGGAAGTTTGATCCAAACAGGTGGCTATAATTTTCTTTTTTAATCATCTGATAGTTTGAAGGGTGGTGAAGAGGTACTACTTAGATGCCCATTCAATTATTTCTCCATAACCCAGAGTGTAATTAAATTGATCCGTAAGGGGCCCCTTAAAATTAAACAAATGAATTTTTAGTAAGAAAAAAAGAAATAATTAATATAATCTAAAAAATCTAGATCATTAATATAAAAATATTAAATTTGACCAATTTAAGACCATTGGATTGTGAGACTTGGAGACTTCATGAGTCTCAATATTGGAACATTTGACTTATTGACTAGGCCATCTCTAAGGCCTTTCATTTGGTCCAACAAAATAAAGGGTTGAGATTCAACCCTACACCCTTCAAACCATACAACAATTAAAGGAAATAGAATCTTGGCTTTCACCTTGAGAGATGGGCACCTAAGAGACCCAAAGTCCACAAGTGGACTTGATAAAGGGCTGGGAAGAGTGGTCAACATGGGTCAAAAGGGTGCGATAGGGAGCTAATGCCCCCTATAATAGCCACAAGAAGAAAAAAAAAATTTCCAAAATTTCTGTTGGTCTGACGGTGGGTACCTACCGTTAGTGTTTACTGGCTGACGGTGGGCACCCACAGTCAGACCAACAGAAAAAAAAAATTTGGACCTAACGGTGGGCGCCCACTGTCATGTAGTAAATACTAACGATGGGTACCCACTGTCAGTCATTAGACATTATCGGTCTGAGCCCACCGTCAGACCCAAATTTTTTAAAAAAAAAATTGGGCATGACATGGGCACCTACTGTCATTACATAGGTTCTGACAGCAGGCCCCCACCGCCAGGCCATTAGAGCCCATTTCCAGTGAGGCCTGGCAGTGGGGGTCTGCTGTCAGCACCTGTGTATTGACAGTGGGTGCCAACCGTCAGCCAGTAAACACTGACGGCGGGTACCCACCGTCAGACCAACTGAAATTTTGTAATTTTTTTTTTCTTCTTATGGCTATTATGTGGGCATTAGCTCCCTATCCCTCCCTTTTGACCCATGTTGATCACTCTTCCCAGCCCTTTATCAAGTCCACTTGTGAACTTTGGGTCTCTTAGGTGCCCCTCTCAAGGTGAAAGCCAAGATTTTATTCCCTTTAATTGTTGCATGGTTTGAAGAGTGTAGGGTTGAATCTCAACCCTCCATTTCGTTGAACCAAATGAAAGGCCTTAGAGTGAGGAGCCCATTCACTGATGACTGATATAATTTAACATACAATTTGTACACACTAGTGACTGATATTAAAGTTCCTCACTCATGGTTCAAATTCAATTATAGGCTTGACTCTTTAAAAAGATCATTTGTTTTAAGCAATTTGAATTATCCAATCTGTACACACTAATACCAACCATTATTTTTAGTGACTGATATTAAAATTCCTCATTTAGATATGGTTTCCATCCAATTATAGGCTTGACTCTTTAGATGATGTATTGTTGGTTGGATAATTTTAAGTGATAATAATACACCCCGCATGCCATAATAGTAAGCCACATTTTTTATGTGAGAAGATAAAAAAAATTGACTTCATCGAATTTGATAATGGAGATCATTAATCTAAATAATGCCTTCATTTATATTAATATAAACAATGTATTCATTTACATTAAAAGTTGATATACATATACAAAAATTTGATATCTTCAAGCCCTAACACTCTAACTCTCACTCCATATACAAAAAAGACTCTACATCCCATAACACTCCAACTCTCACACCAAGTTTCACTTCGGTACACTTCTTTTCCGTGGAGGACTTCGGCGTGGGGCTGTCGGACTTAGAGTAGCAGTCTGTGAGGAGGGCAAACAATTGAATCAGAGCTCATCGCGTACCCTCTTCATGACCTCGATCACATACTCAATATATTGATTTACACCAAGAGCTATCGAATCCTCTAATAGCATTAATGTCTCGCTGCATTCAAAATGACCGTGAGACATTATATAAATTTTCATATATATTAGCAGTTATAAATGAAATACATCATAATAACACAAATACGTACCCATTCTTTCGAGACATCGTCGACATCATCTCTACTTTGGGAGGATGGCCTCAAGCTCCTGCGATAGTTGGGGTCCACGAGGTACAAATGAGACGACTTCTTTTACCACTTTATATAATTCTCCACAGTAGCCCCACTAAACATTACAGCACCACGATCCTCTACAGATAATTGGTGACTGCAATAACGTTCAAAGTTCTCCGGAGGAGCTTTGTAGTATACAGTATATGTCTTTGCAGTTCTCCCTCTAATGCTCCCTTCTGCAGGTGCTATGGGTGTCGGGGGGATTGACTGCACGTGTCCCAACTGTCTCAACACTCGCTCCGAGTAATACGGCTCATCGATGTCGAAATAGAATAGACATTCGGTATAAAACACCGTAGGAGTAAACGGAAATTGGTTTCTAATCTTATAATATGAATCCCAAGTAACCTGTACAAGAGAGAGTTATTAGAATTATATAGGTTCACGTAAAATAACTAATTATGATAATACCTGATCCATTCGTAAGTCATCCAATGCTTCACGTAAAAAAATCAACTTTGATTCAGAATGCGCTGATTGACTTAAAGGTTGCTGTCATCTACAGGCCATAGGCAGATTATCAAAAGACCTCTCTACCAACGCTAGACGTTCAAGGGCTAGGTACTCATAGCTCCACGCCTGAAAATATAAATCATATAGTTTGACGTTCAAGGGCTAGACGTTCAACGGATTCAAATCATTCAATGGGTTTCAGCGTGGGTGATCTCGTGAACTCATTAATTTAGTGTGGGCGGATTTAAAGGTACTCCTAAATATAACGAAGAAATCAATAAACCCTATCAAGAACTTCAATTTGACGCTCCAATTATATAAAATAAATAACAAAATTTTAATTAGCTAGAACAGTTGCCTTAGAGGGTTTGTTTGTCGCTATTCAAATCGCCTCCGTCTATTCGTCGCGCTCTTACAACGCGAGAAGAAGATTGCAACCATGTAAATCTTAATTTTCGTTGGGGAAGACGATATGGGTGTACAACCACAAACTATCGATTAATTTAGAAGAGGAAAGGCGATGCGATGCGAGCGCGCGAAGCTTTGAAATTCAAATATAGCGTGAGCACGGGAAGGAGAGGGAAGACGATGTGGGTGTATAGCAAAAGAAAGTGATGGGTGTATTTGATCGTTGGAAAATCGAATTGAATATGTGGGTGGAAGGAAAGAATTTGTTTTCATATGTTATAAGTGGGTGGATAGCAAGATTAGGTGGGTGGAAATAAAGGTACTTGTATATATATATCCACCATTATATATATTATATAATATAGATAATATTATAATAAATATAATATTATAATAGCAATTACAATTGTACAAGCAACATAATAAAGGCAACCGAACTTTGATATTATATATTATATAACATATGGAGCCATTACTTACGGACGATTTTTAAGTGATTGCTCCGAGGTTAGAGAAAGACTTTGTATTTTAGGGACATGTGACATTTGAAAACATAATCTAGGCCGTCTGATTTAAAGTTCATGATCTATAGATCCTTGGTGGGTAAGATTGGAGCAAACCACGATCTTTATCATATGATCTATTATTGTCAACCGTTGAAACAAATAATAGCCTTTGACTATATTTAATCACATGATGAAGATTATATTTCGTGACAATCTTATCCGCTAAGGATCTATGGATCGTGAAATTTAAATCAGACGTCCCAGATTACGTTTTCATATGTTACATGTCCCTAAAATACAAAGTCTTTCCTTAACCTTAGTGTAATCACTTAAAAAGCAAGTCCAAATAATAGTTCCTCTGACATATGATATTACAATTACAAAAGTAAAGGCAACCAACTTATATTATGAATATAATATTATTATTAAGAGCACCATTAAATCTCACTGAATCTTTGAGTTCACCCACATTGAAAAACATTGACTGCGTTGAATCAGTTGATGGAGATCGTTAATCATCCCAATCTGAGCTCACACAAAGGATCTTAAGATCATGGGCGTATCATCAGACGGTTATTATTTTATTTCACGTGGCACACATCTCAAAAAAATGACCTTAACATCACGTACACTCTCAAAATTGATTTTAAGGTCACTTTTTTCGGTCTATATCACATGAAATAAAAAATGGTCTTCTGATGGTACGCCCATGATCTCAAGACCCATTGTATGAAAGATTGAGACGATAAATAATCTCCATCGACTGATTCAATGCAGTCAATGTGTTTCAGCGTGGGTGAACTCAAAGATTTGGTGGGTGGATTTAAAGTTACTCTATTATTAATAGTAGAGGCAACAAATTTTCTTTTATTGTAATGGTGGCTATCCCATGTCAAGCTAAAGCACTAAACATAGGTCAAAAAATCGTCCGATACCGATACGTAGCGCCCGATATGTATCGGTTTTGGACCTGGGCAGTACGATACATTGCCTATGTATCGTACCCCCTAAAAAATAGGATAATTATTGTCCGATATGGGCAACGTATCGCCCGTGTCGGACGATACGGATGATATTTTGAAATTATCGGGCGATAATTTCAAATTGTAGTCCGATAATTTAATTTTTAATTTTTTGAAAAAAAAATAAAATCAAAACGATACATTCAATGTATCACCGATACGCGATACGTATCGTCCGATACAAATGATAATTTGAATTTTTAGATTTTTTGAAAAAAAAAATATGTATTGAACCGATACATTCAATGTATCGCCGATACATTGAATGTATCGAACGATACGCGATACGTATCGAAAATTCAGGACGATACGTATCGAAAATTCGATATTTTAACCCTTGACACCAAAGCTGGTGCTTCTCGAATTGAATTGTTTTGCTAACTAGATTCATTACAGCCTAATTTTTTATTTTGTTTCTGCCAACTACAAATATCAGTTTAATCTTGTAAATGGGTATTAGTGGCCTATTTTAGAAGTAATGGTTATTAAATCATATTCGAAAAAGACTCCGTCAAATATGTTCACCCCCATCTCGATTGGTTGCCCATAAATTTTAAGGGAAATCTGAGTATGACACATAAACTGATGATTACATTACGTTTCTACTGTCATAACATAATAACTGATTGAATCGATTCTGAAGATTTTCTTAGAGGAACTCAAAAACAAAGGATTTTGAGTTTTATAAGAATCTGTCAGGAACCTGAGTAACTTAAGAACGCATATGGGAAAAATCAGGAATCTGAGTCTGCTAAGAATCTGTCAGGAATCTGAATGCGCAAAAATCTGAGCTTTTTTGAGAAAAACCAAGAAAAACTTGAACGAGGCCTTAGAGTTGGGACTTGAGATGGTAGAGATTGTGAGAAAATGTAAATCCTATTTTAGGGTTTCTATCAGGGCATTTAAGTGAAATGCTCTTAACTTATTATATATATATATATATATATATATATATATATATATATATATATATATATATATATATATATAACTCCAAGGTTCTAGGTGGAGGTCCACATGGCATCCAAAACATTGTTTCAATGCCACATAGACCTCAGGTGTAGTGCTTTGATAATTTTTTTTAAAAATTAATTTTGAAAACTCATCTCCACCGTGTGTTTTTTGAGCTGTGAAATGTAGACCATTGAAACTAATCAAACACTGACTTATGCTTTTAAAAAACTTTTTTCAAAATTTCTTTTTTTAAATTTGATCTAAACCATCCACTCATGCTCCACGTGGCAACCAAAGAGTATTTTGGGTGCCATGTGTACCTCCATGTGGACATTGGAGGATGGTGACCGTCCTCCCATGGAGGACGGAACTAGCTCCCATATATATATATATAATATTTAATTTTTTATCAGGGCCGGGTGTTGGATCCTTCAACCCCAGCCCAGTCCGAATTATTTTGGGTCAACAGATGCTTATCCCGGCCTGATACCTTGACCAGGTTGGCTTCATAAAATATGAAGCTAATTCCGATTATTGCTTTTTCTGGGCTGGTACGGGCAAAAATCTGGGCTAAGCTGGCCCATTGAGAGCCCTTCAAATCAATTTTCAATTAGAGAGAGTTTCGGAGAGCGAGAGACTTGCTTGATTAGGGTTTCTATCTATGAAGCTAATTTCAATTAGGATTGCAAATGTACTTTCACTTAAATGTCGTTGATTTTAAACCATTCAACAGTTTAATTTCAGGACATTTAAGTGAAATGCCCTTAACTTATATATATATATATATATTTGTTTTTATTAGTGCCGAGTGCGGGCCGGGTGTTGGATCCTTCAACCCCAGCCTATCCGAATTAATCTGGGTCAATAGATGCTTAGCCCGGCCAGATACCTTGACCAGGTTGGCTTCATAAAATATATTACTTTTTTCGAGTCGGTACAAGCAAAAATCCAGGTTAACCCGGCCCATTGAGAGCCCTATTCTCCGAAATATCTAAGATTGTGTTTGGGTTAGCTCTTATAAGAGTAGAAGCAGCTCTTTGCCTGCTCTCTGTCAGAGCAGATGAAATTTGCTCTAAGATAGAGCAGGCATAGAGCAGTTTTATCACTTAAAATAGCTCCCCGTCAGAGTCAATGAGGCCAGGAGCTATGTTACCAAATGTAAAAGTAGTTCTTGGTCGGAGCCAAAAAGTGAAAGAGCTGCTCTATGCCCCAAAAGAGCTAACCCAAACGCAGCCTAACCCAAACGAAGCCACACTCTTTCATGTAGCCCATGTGCCACGGTCTAAGTCTCGTGTGCAAGTTGCAGCTCCCTTCTTCAAATCATATTTTCTTGAAGATTTCATTTTTAATTTTCCGTTTGCTTAAATCCATATTTCTAAACTCAAAACAAAAAAAGTCCCTATTTTTCTCTCTTTCTCTCTCTGGTTTTACGATTTTAGGGTTGAATTGTTGAGGTTGAGACCGACCAATTAATACACTGAAAAAGCAATGTTGGAAGATCTCGGCATCGAAGCCAAAGAAGCCGCTGTTCGCGAGGTGGCGAAGCTTCTTCCACTTCCTGAGCTTTTGGCATCGATCTCTTCCATCAAATCTGATTATATTTCGCGGCAACAGGTATTGAATTTGGCTTTTTAAAAAAAATGAAAAATTACGATTTTTTATTTTTTATGATGATCTATTATATTCGGTAAAGATTGCAGGTATATTGTAGTTTTTCTATCAATTGATTTATATAAATCTGTGCAATTGTTATAGGCACAAAATATTTTTTGGATGCCAAAATTGAGGTATTCTATTCGCCTAATTAATGTAGTTATTGCCAAGGATCAAAATTTCGGCTGAAATGACCGAAATTTTGGTTTCGGTCCCCACTGGACTGAAACCGAAACGAAATCGTAAAATTTCGGTTCCTTTTATAGTTTTCGGCTGAAATTTGAAATTTCTGCGGAAATTTCGGTTTCAGTCCCCACCGAAACCAAAACGAAATCCGGAAATTTTGATCCTTGGTCATTGCCATCAGCCATAATTTTTCGCTATGATCAGCACATATATTGTTTAGATTATAGGACAGCGGTTAGGTGTCCCGACATGGCACAGTGAACATACGCTAATGGTGCCACATGGAACTCGGAAGCATTGTTTAGATCAACTTAAAAAAATAAATTTAGAATTTTTTTTTTTTAAGGCAAAAGTCAAAGTTTGACTGATATCAATGTTTTAGATTCCAACAGTAAAAAAACCATGGTGAAGATGAGTTTCAAATTTTTTTTTTCTCAAAGATGATCTAAATACCCCAAACTTGCTCCACTTGGACCGTTGGGACACACTCACCGTGCCATGTGGCGGGGCACACAACTCTTTTCCTAGATTATATGTTTTTGCTATATACTTTAGTATTCAGTGAACACACCAAAACCATTTCAAACGACTTATATTTATTTTGAGCCCACCCTTAAACTTATAGGCCACATGAACTAGGTCTTCTTGTCACTTCTTCATAGGCCAACACTCTGCACTATATTGTAATGCATTCCTTACTTCCGTTTTATATAAATGTCTCATCAAAGTGGGATTTGTTGATCACACAACATAGTTGCCTGTGTCCGCTTCACCCTCGTTGCATTGATCCTATTTGAGTTCTCCTCATTTTGATTGCATAATGAAGCTCAACTACAAAATCTATAACATCGTCAAGTTAAATGGTTTTCTATTTTGACCAAATCACATGCCAAATTCTCGTGTTTGCTAAACTTCCACTTTATGGATACATTTGGGTTAGCTCTTATAACATATCACCAAATCGGGGTTCGACAATAATTCAGTAAGGTTAACATTCGAAAAAATCGGGTAAAATTTGGCAAGTTTTGGGAAAAATCCGGAGAAAAACATAAAAATAAGATTAAAAAGTATAAAAAAGCCTATAGAATATTAAAACTCATAATATATTGAAAAAAATCACAAATTGTTCCGATGTAGTCAAATGGCATATGTGACCCTATGTGATGGCATAGGGTCATCGCATATGTGGGTCGCATATGCCATTATGCCATGGCATAATTTTTTTTTCAAAAAAATCTCCAAAGTTCCTCATATTGATCAACAATATATTTTGTAGTATTTAGACTGCGAAATAAAAGTATACAATATAAGTATATAACCCATAAGTTGGAAGGAAAAATATAAATTTCATTGATGTTAAACAAAATAGTACAAAAAATGAATATAGGAATTGACGGGGATGCCACCAACAAAGACCCAGGGTTCAGGCCGTACAAGGTGTATCAACGGCGAAAGAAGCGACTGAAAGGCTAAGGAACGTCAAGAACCACCAAGGGAAGGCCCTAGAGTTCAACTTGGGAGCACCAACTATCAGCAGGCGACGGACGTTCGTGGTTCTAGGACGGACGTCTGGATTTCGAGGTGCTCACTGTTTAGTGAGCACGGACGTCTGTAGTGCACCACGGACGTCCGTGAGTAGGCGATGGACGTCCATGGACCCTAGGTCGGACGTCCGTGAAAACCCGCGCATCAGCGCCTTAAGTGACGTAATTGTTCCTTTTATCCTTAGATTTTGTCCTTTTTGTAAGTTACCATTTAAGGTAACTTAGTACTTTTCTATTTTTAGGTTTATTCTCTTGTAATAGCTATAAAGCCCAATTTGTAAGCCATTTTTGACACTTGATTTTGAATTAATGAAAAGAGCTATTTGCTTTGGCTTGTTAGGAGCTTGAAGAGTGAGTTTTCATCCCCATTTGGGGTTTGGTGTGAGGCTAAGGGTGAGATGCCCATTATTCTTTAATTTTCTCATATTTGATCTTTTGTTTTCTCCTAATCTCTTGCATCCCAATTTTTCCCTTTTGATTGAATGTCCCCACTCCTAAACCCTAGATCTAGAGTAATCTTGTTGTCCATCCTTATGGATCGAATCCAATCCTAGCCCTTCGATCCATAACCGTTGTTGGGCTCGAGCTCGCTTGATTTGCGCTATTCTATTCAAAAGCCCTAGCAAGGAGCTTCCGATTCCATGAAGTGCTACGATCTAATGCTCTGACCTAGACGAAGCGAGAGTCCTATCTTTCAGATTGCCCCTTCCGCCATCCTAACGGATCCTGCGCGTCGGATTGGACCCTACGTGAACCAAAGCATGACTACCTAGGCAGAATCCCGCGAAACCTCCAAGGTATCGGGTTAATTTGTGATTTAATTGCTCGATTAATTAGTTTAATTTCGGCAAATTAGCATATCATGGGCATTCACGAATTTCAGGGTCGTTGTCCCGCATCAGGAACATACAAAAAAGAAGGAAAAGAGTAAAGAAGAAAAATATTATTTAAGTAAAAGTATTTTAACATTTGTTCCTACTTCCTAATGATATTGTGTACTGGGCAAAAATTCTACACATTGGTTTCTAACCCACAATGGTACATCTCCACCACCTCTACCTCCACCATCGTTGTCACTTGCATTGTTGTCATCATCCGAATTATCTCCTTCTTCAACATATTGTTCTTCCTCCTCAGTTTCTTCATCATCCGATCTCACTAAGGCGGTATCTATATCATCTATGGGTGCTTTTTCATTTTCATGTATCTCGTCTTCGTCTTCTTTTTAACGCGAGCATGAGCTACCTTCTCCCGTTGTCGATCTTCTCCTTCGCCGATAGGAAGCTCATCTAAAAAAACGGCCTCTTCCACTTGCTTCCATGTAAAATTCGCATCCGTAAAGACTCGCTTATCGGAGACATCCGCCATCCAAGGAGAATTGGATGGCAAGTCTTCGAGAGAGATGAGATCATAGTGCTCCGGATGTTCCCGTTTTTTTAGAAAGTGATCCAAGCTTTTGGTTGTGTTGCACAAAAACTAAATCATTGAACTTTTTTTGCTCAAGCTTGTTCCGCTTCTTTGTGTATATCTATTTAAGAGAAACATTTAATAAATATTAATATCTATTAAAATTTAGACAACAATTAAATTAAAATTATGAGACTAAAAATAAAATAAAAATAAACTAGTTACCATCTCAAACGTGCTCCAATTCCGTTCACATGCCGAGGCGGCACATGTAAGGCCAAGAACCTTAACGGTCATCTTCTTCAATAATCCATATTTTGTCACCGAATCCACTCCATAGGACAACCGCCAATCGGCTATAAATATTAGTATTAATTATATATATTTATAGTATTAAACTATTAATTTAGAAGAAATTAAATTGAATAAAAAATAAATCATAAACATGCTTACTAGGTATTTTAGATTCTCTTTGTCGAACCACAGTTTCTCTTCCGAACATCCCTTGAGCATTCTTATATCGGTTAAAAGAGTTGCTAATCCGATCTTGCTCGTCTTTGTCCTGAACCATGTTCTCTAAAACGTCAAGGAAATCACTAATATGTATTGCTTCTGCCGTCTCCTGGTTCGGATAAGAAAAATAAATTGCGAGATTTATGAGGAATGCGGTGGAATACAACGGGCTAGACATTTTGAACACCCCATCTCTTCTCAACTATGTCAATAATGGGTTGAAAGAGAGAGGATTTGTACATATTATTAGATTTAATTTTTTCTATAGCTTTCTCCATAAAACTATAGATATAGCCCATAACAAGCTTCTCATCATCATCAACCAATCGTAGTAGTACTTCTACCATTGGGTGCGAGTCTCTAAGTGATTGGGCAACATTATTCCAAAAAGAGTTGGTTAAAATGATTTGTGCCATCCACTTCCGTTTGACCTTCTTTGACCAAACTCCATTCCTCCAATTGATGGAAGTTATGAAGCTTCTAAGATCTTCTCTTTTAGCATACATGCTTTGTAATGTCAAGAAGGCCGCAACAAAACGGGTGATAGTAAGATGTTGCAAATTACCCCCAATTGCCTTACGCATGTGGTGGAGTAGAAGTGTATGTTTATACATATACGCTACTACCTTCCTAGTCTTAACTACGATTTTAATATGCACTTTTTCTATGTCTTCTAAGATTAAGTCTAAGCAATGGGTCTAATATATGTGTGGTCTCCATTCCATTATTAGTCTACCCGCGGCCACCAAGTTTGCCGCGTTGTCCGTGATAACTTGGACAATATATTGTGTATCAATGTCCTTTTCTATCACCTCATCTATAAGGAAAAATAAATATTCGGCCTTGTGAGAATGTGCCGAAGCATCTACGAGTTTAATGAATATAATTCCGGTAGGACAATTTACCAAAGAGTTGTTGATTGACTTACTGGCCCTATCAGTCCAACCGTTGGTCATTTGTGAAGTCTACCTCCTTTTTAAGACATGTTTGTCTTATCTCATGATATGATGGAGGTTTTAGGCTTGGTCCAAATTATCCAAGAGCTTCAACCATTACTTTGAAGCTCTTTAACTTTACGGTATTGAATGCAGTACCGGCTTGGTACATCCGCTTAGCAACGTATTGAATAGTGGCGGATCGGTCCTTAGCTTTAAACCTATTTTCTATAGTGGCTTGGGCCGGATCCTTACTCCTAGTGTCTACTACATCCTCGGGATGTGGTCTACAAGAGAAGAATTTGTCTATTCCCTTCCCTTTTCTACCACGTACTCTTTTAAAGGGTGGTGGTCTTCCTGTTCGAACTCTGGAGAGAGTAGATCTATCATGTTCTTCCTCATCTTCATCAACATCATAGTGTTGTTGTAAAATCACTTCTTCATTATATTTCGTCCTCGAAGTCTTATCCATCAATTCCAAGATCTCTTTTCGAATTTTCGGCGTGACATTTGGACATGCCTTCGCATTTGATCTGGGTTGCTAAGCAAGATGTTGCTTGTGTCTCCCTATTCCCCCATGCTTACATGGGTGAATAGGATACATTGGACCTTATTTTTTTTCGGTTACACTATTGTAACATCCATATTTCTAACCCAGATCGGCAGAAGTTGCTAGCCAAAGAGCTTCGTTGGAGGACGTAGACATAATCAAGGATCAAAATTCCGGATTTTGTTTCGGTTTCGATGGGGACCGAAATCAAAATTTCGGCCGAAAACTACAAAAGGGACCGAAATGGCCAAAATTTTGGGATTTCGTTTATGTTTTTGGACCGAAATTTTGGTCATTTTGGCCGAGATTTTGATCATTGGGCATAATGATAACGTAATTTAAAGAAGTGGGTGGGATTGTGGGTAGAGAGATTAACAACTACACTAAATAAATAAAAAAATGAAAGAAATGGGGTGTAATAAAAAGAGGAAAAACAATCAAACAAAATTTAATAGGAATTAGAAATTAATTCTAACTCTTGTCTCTTGATTCTTGAAGTGATTCCTCCCTCTTTGCTTGAAGAGTGAAGATTGAAGCTTGAAGCTTTTGACTCTTTACTTAGTTAACTACAAAATAGAGCAAAAGAAATTATGAGTAAGGATTTAAGAAAGAGAGAGAGAGAAAAAGAACATTAAAAACTCAAAATGTAGACTAAAGAGACACAGATCATACCTTGGATGGATGTGGTATGGATTAGGAAGATGAACACCCATTTATAGGCTTTGGGGAGGCCTAAAAAGCAAAAAAAACTAAAAAAAAGCCCCAATGGTCATAAATATGACGGTTGGAGCATTATGCCACCGCATATAGTGTAAGTGATGGTATACATTTTCCTGTCACATATGCCATCATGGCATATGCGACAATGCCATTTAAAGTGGCATATGCGATCGCATATGACATCACATTTGTTCATGAATTTTAAAAAAAACATACGATTTTTTTAAAAATTCGCGAATAATTCGTGATTGATTTGTAGAACCTTAAATTCGCGAATTATTTGGGATGTTTTTTCGAAAATTCCGAGAATGTGGTGACTATGCTTGTTAGAGCAAACATAGCTCTTTGGCAAAGCAAATGGGGCAAGGAGCTTTGTTACCAATCGTAAAAGCAGTTCCCCGTTGGAGCCAAAGAGCGAAAGAGCTGCTCTTTGACCTGAAAGAGCTAACTCAAACACAACCTATGCATTTCATCTTTGTTTCTACTAATTTTTAATTTCCCGTAATGCTAAGCCCTTTTTCCAAAGTTCCAACTAATCACTTCCTTGTTTCCTTTTCCAGCCAATAAGCGCCACATCATTCTCAAAAAATATACACGGACCTCTCATTATTGTCCAATAGCTAATTCATCTATAACCAATGCAAACAAATGAAGACTCAAAGCAGACCCATGATGCTGTCCGTGACATGTGGTGAACAGTTTCATCTCACTGAAGACCGCGGCATGTTGTGCACAATGCCATCTCGCAGAGGACCGCGGTTATGAACTGTGCCATCTCGGGAGGACTGAGACATCTAATGGGGATCCATCCTTAGTTCTTGTACTAATTATCGTCCCCTCGTACATGCCTTGTACAATCTCAATCTATTTGTTTTAAATGCATTTGCACCAAATTATTTGAATTAACTCACCATCAATAAACTTTTCCTCCTCTCTCTAAACATTCTCCTTAAGTTAAATGATGTGAGGTGGGTGTATGTAGAAGTTGGCTAAGTGAGTTGATTGTTATAGATTCACGGGTTGAAAACTCGAAAACTTGACTCGAATTGAAAGTCAACCATGTCTGATTGACTCTGAAACTCGCTTCGGCTCGAATTATTTTAATAAATATTCAAAATTATACATATCAAATAAACATAAAATATCAATTAAAATAAAAATAAAAATCAATGACAAGTAGCATCCGCAATCACATATAGTCCAGGGTCATGGGACTGTCACAATCCCCCCACCTTATAGAGGAGTTGTTCTCGGCTCTGATACCATTTTGTAACGACCTGGACCCGACCTAATATGATATTGTCCAGTTATGGGCTTAAGTCCCCGCACCGGTTTTGTTCCTGGCATGGGCGTTACGTTTCGCCGTCCTCATAATCCGTGTATTAGAGCGCACAACGGAAGATATTGACCGGTTCTGGGCTTAAGTTCCCTCCCCGTTTTCGTTATTTTTCAGATATTATTAGAGCGTACAACGGAAGATATTGTCTGGTTCTGGGCTCAAGTCCCCTCCCCGGTTTCGTCATTTTTCAGATATTGTTACTTTTCGATAGTTATCGTGATTATCCGTGTTCTTTATTCCCGTGAAATCAGATCTTGTGCCTGATGATTAGTTGGTTCCAAATTTCACCTGCTACAGATTGTTTTTAGTCCCAAGTCTTTTGGTGAAGATTTTGAGTGCAATTCCTCCTATTGTGGTGAATGATACATTATCATTATTTTTTTAACATTGAGCTTCTTCTTTGAGGATTAGAGCTATGGATTTGGTATTTGGGGTTGGATATTTGATGACCGTGAAAGCTCAAAAAATGCAGTTTACTTTATGATGGTCTCTGAATTATCTGGCACATGTATATTGAAGTTTTTGAGCTGGCAGTGATATATTCAGATTTTCCTCTGAGAGGTTCATTAGTGTCTTCCGATCATGGATCAAAGCCATCATTGTCAAGAAGCTTGTCACACTGTTACATGCTCTTCTTGTGAGATTGTTGGTCATAATCATGGTAGTAAAACATAATAAATCTAACTAAATAACAAAGCTGTTATTGAAGTAAAGAACGAAGAATGGAAACAAATACGTAAGATTACAGAGGACTAGATTGTATTGATTGTTATCTATCACAAGAGATAAAACTTCTTATATAGAGTAGCAACAATGACAAGAAAATTATCCTAGACAGTGTGGGACTAACGACAACATGCCAACACTGGCTTAGCTTACATGCTAATAACAAAAGGTAATATTAATACACATATCCAACACTTATGACCTCTATGCAACCCAAAAAAATATGCCCTTGGAGAATCCATACCATTGAATTCAAGCACTTCCGTATGAATCCTATTATTAACAACAATTCATATTAAACTCTCAAGATTGAACAGTTTGAACCCTTTGATGAGCATGTTTGTGTGGATTGGTGAACTTCATATGATGTTATGCCACTGGACAATTTTGGATTTGCTAGAAAGAAAAACTGCCATGTGGCTGATCAAAAAGTGGGATGGTGAGGGCTTTATCATAGGTTTAAGTTGAGGAACTGATGAGGGTCGAATAACTCCTATTAACTTTGTCATGTAGACCATTTTTTTGTTGATTTCTATGGGAAGATTTCCCTTCTTTCTTGTTTTTGGCTACGGTGAATACAATTGCTATCCTTCTGACTTGGGAGTAGATCTTGTTGAGCATCTCTGTATTTCTTGATTCTAGTGTGTAAATGTAGTGTTGGTGGACTGCCTTCATAATGAGTATTAAAGAATGGATGTCATTTTAAACATTAGACTAGTAGTTTTTTGAGGCCACCATATGCGTTTTGTTTTCTTATGGTCCCACAATTTTCCTAAATGCACAGGTTGTCTGTGGAATGCGCAGTTTTAAATTGCATAAAATGTACATCGGGAACCATAGTTTTTCATTTGATCAATACATGAATGTTGATCTATTCTGTCTAGCTGCTGGAAATCGCTCTTTGGATAAATTTTGTGTATGCTTTCTTTTTCCGTGACTTCAAGTTAAGTATTTTTCTTGTGTGGGTTTTTTCTTAATATTTTATAGGTGCTTCTTCTTTGTAAGTATAATATTGTCAGCCATATAGTAACTGCTTTTTCCAGTACCGTAAGTCTTGATGTATATGGATTTAAAGTATGATTATTGTTTCTTTAATTCAAAATTATAACTTTTAGTCTTCTAGAGTATGAATTATTTGTATGATGCGTATTTAAGATATATGCATACGGATCACCAAAAAAAAGATAGATATATGCATTGGTTAGTCTTCTTGCCAAAAGTTTTGAAGTCTGGCAGGTCATGAACCGCAAGGATATCTGTTTTCTGATCCACCAGAATATTTTGCTATAATTTTGCTATATTTTTGCTAAGGATAAAGGTAGCCCCTGATACTAAGGACTAGGCCCCACATTAGTTTGCTGCTATGTGGCACCCAATTACCTGATCAGGTGCTGCCTAAAGGAGCGGCTCGATGATTGTAACAATTGTGAGACAAATAGTAATAATAAAATATCTAAAACTGTTAGGTCAATGGTGTCAACAGCGTCGAAAATGAACGGTGAAACCAATGTAGTTGACTCTATTGGCCGCACGATTATAATTGCTTATTGTGATTTTTTTTTTTTCACAATAATTATGGTCATTGAGCTGCTCCTTTATGTGGTACCCGATCATGTGATTGTGTGCACAGCAAAGTAATGTGGTACCATGTAAGTTACTGGGTCCTTAGTACCAGGCTACCTCTACCCTTTTTCTAAAATATTTGTTTATAAGTATAAACATTAAGTTGTTTTTCTATATAATGATGCTGTTAAAAGGTGTACTGAACATGAATACTGCTCCTGTGCATTTTTCTGTCAGGCAAACGATGCACAACTCAGTACAATGGTTGCTGAACAGGTATGTCTATCCTTGTTTTATGGACCTGACCTTCCTGACCGTCATTTAAACAATAAAATGGTGTTTAAATGATCTTACACGATTAGTGGTAGAAGATGTGAATGATCCGTACCATCAAAGTGATAGATCATAGATTGAAGTGCAACAGGCCCAAAAATGGTGTTTTAGGGACATTAAACCATCAGATCTGTTGGTTATAATATTGACCATTGTTTTTAGTTTTAATGGTTGATATTAATGTTCATCAATCGGATGGTTCACATCCACTTATAGGAATGTTTCTTTGGGCTGAGATATGTTCAAATGATGGATTGCCACTTGGACATTTTTAGATTGATCACAAATGTGCGTCGCATGGCATAATGATAAATAACACTTTAATGGTGTCAGATATGAAGCATAGTTTAATGATGTAAGATCATTTAAACACCATTTTGGTGTTTAAATGTCGGTCATGAGCCATTATCTCTTGTTTTATTAATAACTGCGAACACTTATGCACGTTGAGTGTCTTTATAAACGAACTTATTAGCTTTGGAAATTATGTCGTCTTATTCAGGCACACAATTGAATGCCTTCTGACCAATTAATTACTCCCTTGCAGGTAGAACAGGCACAATCTGGGATAGAAGCACTGGGCTTATCTCAGAAGACAATAAATCAGCTCCGTGAGAACTTTGTATCCATTGAACAGTATGTATGCAATGGTTTATACTTTGGGACATGATGATGAATTTTTTTGCAGATATCTTTTAGTGCCTTATAAACTGTTATGCATAAGCATGGTATCAAAACTCGGCTGATACTACCGATACGTATTGGTTTCGTCGAGAACCAATACCGATACCACCTTGATACAGGTATTGGTATCTGTATGGGTATCGGACCGATACGGGTCAGTATCGGTCAATACTGCCCAATACAAATAATTTTTTTTTTTTTGCTCTTTTGAAAAATAAAATAAAATTGACCGATACGGTATTGGCAATACTGTATCCATATCGGCCGATCGGTGTTGGTCCCAGATGAACCGATGCCCGATACCGATGCCAGTTTGATACCATGTGCATAAGTAATGCATGTAATGTACTATGTAGTGTACTAACTACCAATTTCAATGTATTGTTAAAAGTAATCAATTACTTTTCGTTTTTTATGGTTTTTAAGTATCTATTTCAAGGCTATGTTTGTAGTTTGCATGGGTTACTTCCACTTTTTTTTGACTCTGATCCATTAGGTTGTGTCAAGAATGCCAAACACTGATTGAAAACCATGATCAGATAAAGCTCCTTAGCAATGCAAGGAACAACTTGAACACAACTTTAAAGGTTTGTCCGGATTTTTTTCTTGATCTTTTTTACATTTTTATGCCTTCTGAGAGAGATGTGTCATGTGTGGTCTTATAATTGTGTCAGCTTCACTGATTTTTTTTTACTAACCATTCCTCAAAAAAGCCTCTGGCCACTGTAGCGCTTAAATAAAAAGTTTGTACTTGTGCAGGTATTTTGTCCTTGACACTTGTCATGGTAACTGAAGTTCCGGCGATTTTTTTGCAATTTAATTGTGATGTTTTGCAGAAGCTGCGAGTCCTTTTTACCTTTTTCACTAACTTTGTGTTGTAATCGTTTGAAAGACAAAATTTTTAATTACCATTTATTACATATTTTGAAAGGACAGTTCTTGAACCATGTTATAATGAAAGCTCTTATTTCGCATTTTAAAAGAAACCAAATTAAGGCAGTGGGGTTTTGAAATTAAAACTCAAGGTTTGAAAAATCAAAATTCTCGGTTTAAAACCCATTCTCGTCCCCTATCTTTTCTTTTCTTTTTTTGTATTTTATATGTACATTTTCATCTTTTTGACTTTTTTTTCCTACTTCGACAATTTTTGCTGATTTTTTTTGCAAAATTTTCCCTTGCCGAATAATTCTTGTGTTCTGATTTGGTGACTACAGTTTCCTGTTTTCAGTTGTCGCTCTTATATAGCTAATTATTGTATTCTGAGTTGGTGACTATGGTTTCCTGTTTTCAGTTGTGATTCTGATATGGGTAATCTAATTCCATTTATATAGGATGTAGAGGGCATGATGTCTATTTCCGTTGAAGCTGCTGAAGCTCGAGATTCTCTGAGTGTTGATAAAGAATTGACTCACACATATGAGGTAGGCTTATTCTATGTAAAATTTTACGTTTTTTCTTAGAAATTTATATTTCTACATTCTAGTACTATTGCATAAATTAGAAGTTACATGAAGTTGCTAACATTTACATTAGCTTTTGTGTTTGCTGTTATGTTTGAGAATAGAGGTTGACCGCACTTGATGGTAAGAGGAGATTTGCACTTGCTGCTGCTGCATCTCACAAGGAAGAAGTTGGCAGACTTAGGTTCGCATATGATTGCTTGATCTTGTATTTAGTGCAGTTCTTCTGTTATAAACTCGTGCAGAAGCTTGCTTCTTTGATCTGAGATTATCTGAAGTTTTTAGATTTGGGTTGAAGATGGTCACTGTCTCACTGAGTAGTTTTGGAAACTGATGTAGTTATGTTATATTCCTGAACTGAAGTATTTTCAATCTTTCCATACTAAAATATGGGAAAAGGTAGCCTGGTACCATGTCATGGACCAGGTAACTTACCTGATTCCACACTAATTTGCAGCCACGTGGCACCCAATCTCATGATTGAGTGTCATCGATAGGAATGCCTCGATGATCATAACTATTTTACAAAAAAAAGGAAAAATAAAAAATAAAAAATAAAAAACTGCATGGTCAATCGTGTCAACCGTGATGAAAAATGAACGGTAAAACCAAATGTTATTTTACTGTTCATTTTACGTGCAATGGTCTCTTTTAACGGTGTGGTTTTATATATATATATATATAATAATAATAATAATACTAATAATTATTATTTTTTCACAAAATAATTTTGATGGTCGAGCGGTTCCTATCCATGGCATTGAATCACGTGATTGGGTGCCACGTGGCTGCAAATTAGTGTGGGAACAGGTAAGTTACCTGGTCCATGTTACCAGGCTACCTTCACCCCTACAATATAAAGGTTATGCACTTTAAAAGTTCTGACTTCTAACTGCTATTGTTCTGAATCTCTTTTTAGACCTTAAGCTCGGCAAGTTTCCTAGTCCTTTTGGGACTCTTGAAGTCTGAACAGCTTTTATTTGGATTAATATCCCTGACTTATCCCTGCTTCCCTGAAAAACAACAATATGGCAATACTTATTGACTAAACCACTTTTCTTGGTGAGTTACTAAATCTGCCTTTTTGAGTTACATCATCCTATTATAATTGTGTAATAGTGGAATTATTTACAAATGAGTGATGATAAATCCAGCACCATTTTTTGATGAATACACTGTATATATATATAAAATTTTAATTAAATTAGGGTGACACCCCCCTCCCCCCTCCCCCCTCCCAATACTTTTAGGTCGGGAAAAAATAGTGGAGCCAGACTTTGGGTGTTTGACGCAGGACGGTGCCCTAAACTACGTGAATGATATGATTGAAATTTTTGCCGAAATTAAATTGGAATTAAACTAAACAATGAAACTTGCAAAATATAACGAATACCTCAGGGTCTCGTAGTATTCCTTGGGAGAATCACATATAATTCAGGCAGGGTTCAGTCCAGGCGCTAGATCCGTTAGGTTGCAGCGCAGATCGATCATAGAGATAGAACTCTAGGTTTCTTTCTAGATTAGGGTGCTCACGATTCAATGATGGGATCACTGATTTATCTGAATATCAGGTGCGGAAGGTTTAATAACTCTACTGGGCTCTACGGTTGTTGAATCGGATCGATTTTAAGGATTTAGAGAAATTTAGGGTTTAGGATTTCACAAGAAAATGGTCGATTTAGGGTTGTAGAATCACGCAAACAAAGATAAAAGAGGTAGATAGAATTGTAGGCTTCACACCCTTGGCTTCGCACCAAACCCTTTTCGGGAAGAAGATTTACTCTTCGTAGAGGCTCATCTCAAGCACATATAAGCAAAAGCTCTTTTCATTCATAATCAATAATTTCCTTAATAGAGTGTTTACAAGGCCTTTATATAGGCTAAGAAAACCCTAAACGAAATAAAACTCGCACTAAAAGAGTTCTAAAATAAATAAAGACTAAAAAAAAATAAATAAAAGAAAATTTTCGTCACTGGGCTCGCTCGAGCGAGGATTATAACCGCTCGAGCGAGGGCTCGCTCGAGCGAGCTTAAGTGGCCGCTCGAGCGAGGCCCGCTGAGGTGCCCGCCGAGCGAGGATTATAACCGCCGAGCGAGGCTTGTCACTGCACTTCTCCTTGCGGTTTCCAGAATGTCCTCTCTCGCCTATTTTTAATTTCCATTCCTCTTCTTCCGACGTCGGTACACGCGAAAAGGTCCATATCCGATGTCTACAATGTCGGCATCCCCGTCAATTCTCCCGGGCCGAAAAGGCTTCATCACCGAAGAAGCAAGCGCTGTGATAGCGCCGAGTATGTCTGGGTTCAAACGTCGAACTTCGTCTTCTACCCATGAGTTCTGAGTCCGCTTTCCAAACCACTTGACCAAGTACTTTTGAATTCCACCATCATGGGTGGATATCGCCATATCATCTAGTATTCCTTCGATCTCTGCTGTTTGTGTGGGGAAGGGAAGGTAGGGGCAGGTGGAATGTGGGTTCTGGGTCATGGAAGGGGTTGTGAGGGGGTGGGGTCACACAGAGGGAACCAGTCCTCCACATTGAATGTAGAGTCAATTTCTATATCGTGGAAGCTCGAGAACATATGCATTAGGGCCGCTCCTTGCCACAATTCTAAAGGCCCACACTGCTTGAAGTTTCTTTTTCATGGCCTCCCAATGGGAACCGCTTTGCCTAACTCAACCATGACGTAATCTCCAACCTGGAATTCCTTGAAGCGCCTGTGCGCATCCGCAGATATTTTGTATTGTTCATTGCTTGCATTAATTCTTTTTCTAATTTCGGCATGCAATTCATGTATATGCTGTGCAAATGAATCGGCTGACTCGGAAACTCGATGAGATGCAGACATGGGAATTAGATCAATTGGTGTTCTAGGCCTATGACCAAGGACGACCTCAAAAGGACTCATACCTAGGGATCTATTGGCTGAATTGTTATATGCAAACTCGGCTAAAGGCAAAATAGAATCCCAAGTCCTAGGGTGATCACCAACAAGACAACGGAGAAGATTACCTAAGCTCCTATTGGTGGACTCCGTTTGGCCATCTGTTTGAGGATGATAGGCTGAAGAAAATTGGAGCATGGTACCCATCATGTGCCATAAAGTTTTCCAGAAGTAATTGGTAAATCTCACATCTTGATCCGACACAATCGTCTGGGGTAAACCATGTAGACGCACAACCTCCCCAAAAAATAATTTGGCTATGTGAGCCGCATCGGAGGTTTTGGAGCAGGGTATGAAGTGGGCCATCTTAGAAAAGCGGTCCACTACCACAAAAATGGAATCGTGCTTTCGTTGAGTCTTTAGAAGTCCTAGCACGAAATCCATGGAGATATCTTGCCACGGGGTGTGTGGCACGGGCAAAGGGGTGTACAAGCCCGTATTTTGTTTTATATGCTTCGCAACTTGGCATGTACGACATTGTTTTACGACCTTAGAGACATCTCTCACAAGGCTAGGCCAATAGAACCTATCCTCAACAAGCGCACTGGTTTTATCGCGCCCAAAATGTCCGGCAATCCCTCCGGCATGTAATTCCCAAATGAGGAAGTCACGCAATGAAGTGCGAGGGATGCACAAACGATTCCCTTTGAACAAATACCCATCCAGCAGGGTATATTAGGAGTTATTGTTGTTCGAATTTTCAAAGAAAGCAGTGTATTCGCCTTAAATCGGGCAATCGGGATAATCTTGCTTTAATCGCTCAAACTGATGACCTCGGTGCTCATAGACGCAAAGTCATGACTTGACGACTAAGCATCGACTTGTTCTCTACCACTTTATGCTTCAAAACAAATGTGAACCCTTAAAGGTACTCGACCCACTTCGCGTGCCTCGGGTTCAACTTTTTCTGGGAAGCAAGGAAACGTAAGGCTTCGTGGTCAGAAAACAACACAAATTCTTGCGGTCTCAGGTAATGTTTCCAATACCACAGAGATCGGACGACCGCATAAAACTCCTTGTCATAGGTGGAGTATTTCTGCTTTGCCTCATTGAGTTTCTCACTAAAATAGGCCACAGGGTGGCCTTCTTGGCTCACCACTCCGCCTATGCCTACACCCGATGCGTCACATGCTACTTCGAAAACTTTAGAAAAGTTTGGTAGGCGCATGACGATAACCATTTTCTTTTATCTCAAGAAAGGCCCTCGTCATGCTTTGCTCCATAGAACTCCTTTCTCATGCAATTGGTAATGGGAGCCATGATGGTGCTAAAATTCCGGATGAAGCGACGATAAAATGTGGCCAAACCGTGGAAGCTACGGACTTCATGAATATTCCGAGGTTCGGGCCACTCCACAATGGCCTCAACATTCGTAGGGTCCGCAACCATCCCGTCTACCGAGACAATGAATCCCAAGAATACAACAGAATGCTGCATGAAGGTGCACTTCTTGAGATTCGCGTATAACTTCTCTCCCCTCAAGGTGTCACAAACCAACCTTAGGTGGATGATGTGTTGTTCCTTGTCTGGGCTGTAAATCAGGATGTCATCAAAGTATACGACAAGGAATTTGCCAAGGAATGGCCTCAACACTTGGGTCATGAGCCTCATAAAAGTGCTCGGGGCATTGGAAAGCCCAAAAGGCATGACCATCCACTCATAAAGACCGTATTTGGTCTTGAAGGCGGTTTTCCATTCATCGCCAGGGCGAATACGCACCTGATGGTAGCCACTTTTAAGGTCTATCTTGAAAAGATAGTGGCTCCAACCATCATGTCAAGCATGTCATCGAGCCGCGGTATGGGAAACCGACATTTAACAGTGATCTTATTAATCGCTCGGCTATCCACACACATGCGCCATGTACCATCTTTCTTAGGCGTGAGTAATGCTGGTACAACACACGAGCTCAGACTCTCTTTTATGAACCCCTTTTGTAGGAGCTCACTGACTTGCCGAGTCAACTCGGCATGCTCAACCGGATTCAACCTGTAGTGGGGCAGTGTTGAATGTCGATCCGAACTAAGTCAATCAAGGTCAATGCCACGCATGGGAGGGAGCTCACTAGGTAAGTCTTCGGGAAAGACATCCTCAAATTCATTCAGGATGGGCTCTACCTCCTTGGGGTACTCACAGACTGACTCAGAAGTACTCTCAACAGTAACAACAACATACACAACACTCATCTTTCGATGCTCTCTCAAACTCTGAAGGGGTCACAATATTGATGGCCTTGGATTGACCTCCCTTCTTCTCAACTCTGTTGACTGATGGTGCTTTGGGAGCCAAAGGGTTAAGAGTGATTTTCTTGCCCTTGTAATTGAACGTACAAATGTTAGATCGCCCAAAAATAGTTACGTTCAAATCATAGAGCCATGGCCTCCCTAAGATAATGTGGCCCACATCCATTGGTACCACATCGCACCATAGGGTGTCAGTATATGAACCCAACTGTATGGGTAGACGACACCTCTGAGATACGGGAATGGATGAAGAGTCAACCCATGCGACTTTGTAAGGTCTCGGATGGGCTTCAGGTGTAAGCTCTAAGCGGGTGACGGTATGTTCTGACACCACATTGGTGCAGCTTCCGTTATCCACGATTACCCTACAACTCTTTGTCCCACATGTGGCAAAGGTGTGGAAGATGTTCTCCCTTCGCTAATCCTCCTTTTCATCCCGTTGAGGCTGTGCAAAGGCACACCTCACAACTAGAGCGCGACCCATGCTATCACCTTCCTCGTCACTAGGTATGGCATTTGGCTCAAAGACCTCTTCCTCATAAACTCCTTCACTCTCTTCTCCTTCCCCGTCAATGAAGAGATTCCTTTGTGGGTCTCTCGTAGGGCATTGGGCGGCAAAGTGTCCCAACCCTTGACATTTATAGCATTTGACATGAGACCCACTCTTCGAGGATTCTCCGACTACACCCTTACCTTTGTCAAACCTCACATTGGTAGATGTGGGATGCGTGGGTTTGGCAGGCGGGTTTCCAGCACTAGATTTCACTTCGCCAGTACGGAATTGACTAGTGTGAAAATCAGATCGCCTAGTCACCATCATTTTCAAATATCGTTCAAGGTCTTGAACGACGGTGTAACACTCTGCGAGAGTTTCAACAGGGTGGGAGACTAACTCTTTCTGCAAGTCAAATCTCAATCCGGTACGAAATCTGGATAGAGTGACTTGGGGGTCTTCGGATACCTTGGCTCTTATCATGAACTCTTCAAATTTGCCAATGTAATCCGATACGGGCATACTACCTTGGCGCAGATTTTGCCATTGGTCAAGGAGACGATGGTAGTATGAAGAAGGAACGTACTTCTCTGTAAGTCGCTCCTTCATGTCCTCCCAATGGGTAATGGGAGCACAACCCGCATTCGTTTTGATGCGTTCAACGTTGACCCAAAAGAGTTGGGCTTGGCCTATGAGCTTCATTTTAGCAAGTCTAACACACCTCTCATCGCTCATGCCAAACCACTCAAAGTGCTGGTCCATATCGGATAACCAGTCAAGGAAGACTTGAGGATCTAGCCCTCCATCGAAAGTCGGGAACTCAACTCGGACATTTTTGAGGAGCCTCCCTTCCGGGTCGTAGTCATCTCCATGATGATCAAACCTATTATTTCGGCTCCGATTATGTTGGTAGCCATTTCGTTCAAAACGTGGACCATTACGCTCACGGTGTGGTTCAAAGTACTCATCACCCTCGTCTGACCGATTGGCTCGGTCTAATAATCTCTCATTGGATGTTTCGAGAGTCCTTTGGGCTGCCTGTAAGGTAGTCATTCGATCGTTGATCGATTTTAGGTCAGCCCTCAGGCTGTTAAGAGCTTTGGTAATCCCACTCATGTCCATGGTGATACAGTTTACTACCGACGCTGTAATGGAATGCAAGATGAACACTTTGGCAAAACTGAAATAATATGTGATGAAAATAAAGTGCAATGAATGCAATGTCACACAAGATGCCCTAATCTAGAACCTAGGGCTTTGATACCAAAAACCACGCAGATTCGCACTTAAACCACGTGAATGATATGATTGAAATTTTGCAAAATTAAATTGGAATTAAACTAAACAATGAAACTTGCAAAATATAACTAATACCTCGTGGTCTCGTAGTATTCCTTGGGAGAATCACGATAATTCAGCAGTGGTTCACCCAGCGCTAGATCCGTTAGGTTGCAGCACAGATCGATCATAGAGATAGAACTCTAGGTTTCTTTCCAGATTAGGGTGCTCACGATTCAATGATGGGATCACTGATTTATTTGAATATCAGGTGCGGAAGGTTTAATAACTCTACTGGGCTCTACGGTTGTTGAATCGGATCGATTCAAGGATTTAGAGAAATTTAGGGTTTAGGATTTCACAAGAAGATGGTCGATTTAGGGTTGTAGAATCACGCAAACAAAGATAAAAGAGGTAGATAGAATTGTAGACTTCACACCCTTGGCTTCGCACCAAACCCTTCTCGGGAAGAAGATTCACTCTTCGTAGAGGCTTATCTCAAGCACACATAAGCAAAAACTCTTTTCATTCATAATCAATAATCTCCTTAATAGAGTGTTTACAAGGCCTTTATATAGGCTAAGAAAACCCTAAACGAAATAAAACTCGCACTAAAAGAGTTCTAAAATAAATAAAGACCAAAAAAAAATAAATAAAAGAAATTTCGTCATTGGGCCCGCTCGAGCGAGGATTATAACCGCTCGAGCGAGGGCTTGCTGCGGCACTTCTCCTTGCGGTTTCCAGAATGTCCTCTCTCGCCTATTTTTAATTTCCATTCATCTTCTTTGGACGTCGGTATACGCGAAAAGGTCCATATCCGATGTCTACAATGTCGGCGTCCCCGTCAGTGTTACGCCCCAAAATTCGCGTACATAGATCCCTGGGTATAAACTCAGTGGTATCAAAAGGAGTTGGCAACAAGGGATAGAACAAGATAACAAGTGGGATAGAACAAGATAACAAGTAATAATATGCACAATAAATAGCAGAAATTTAAAAACTACAAGTAGCTAAAAATCATTGGAACTAACTAGATACCGCTGGAGTCCAAAAACTACTGCAACCTTATACCTTTCCCTTAGTCGATGATTGATTTCCTTTCTTATCTGGTTTTCTCTCTGTGGAAAATATATAGTGAGTATACAATCATAGGTCAACAAGCCTACCTCATGTAATCTAGAAGTCTAAAACAAGTAGAATAGAGGTAGGTGTGAGCCTATGTCTCAGGAGGTAATAAACAACTAGTTATGTCAGAAGATAAATAGGTTATTAAAAAAAAGAATTGATTAATGGACAATAATCCGGGATATGCAGAAATAGGTATTAGATGCTCAAGTAATAGCTGTTGAAATCAAACATAGTCTTTTTCTTGAAATCCAAGGATTTTATAAAACATAGCACTTACTTTACGAAGCCGACATTAGCGATTAGGTTATCATATATGCCTTTGCTACTATGTAGCTGTGAGCACAAATATCAGATGCTCGGTTCAAGTGTTAATCCAGGTAATTTGAATAATTCGGGTAATTCAACTAATCCAGGTACTACAGGTAATTCCAGTAATTTCGGTAATTTTCTGAATTCTGATAATTTAGGTGATTTAGGAATTTAGTCATCAAGAACTTTAAATGTTTAACTGACGCGGGACAACGACTCTAAAATGCGGAATATGATTTTTATGTAGATTTTGCTGAAATTAATGAAATTAAATCAAGTTTAATCACAAAATTATCTTTGATACCTTTAGGGTTTTGCAGAATTTTGATGGGTAGATCACACGCGATCCAGGTAGGGTCCAGTCCGATGCGCAAGTACGTTTAGAGTTGAGGCGAGATCGGCCTAGAGATAGTACTCTAGCTTTTCTAGGATTAGGCGCTCGTCTTTGGTCCGATGTAGATTCACGGATTCCCAATTGGATTGTAAAAGGGAATTTAGGGTTTGTATAAGGCTTATGACCTTTAGATCGGTTTATGGTTTGGAAAGGGTATTGGCTTTGTGTGGTTTAGGGCTTCAAAAGGGTTTAGGGTTTTGGGGATAACAAGGAAGAAATTAGGCTATAGTTTAGAGAAGCATGCAGAGATTTAGAGATAACAAATATAAGCAAGCCACGCAATTCAATGACAAAGATAAGAAAATATATGAGAATCACTCCCTTAGTCTCACACCAAACCCATCTCAGGCAAAGATTACTCAAGCATAAAAGCATTCAATAGTCAATCAACTAATTATAATGTTCTTCTTAATGACCTTATATAGGAGGTTTTACAATAAAAGAAAACCCTAAAACGAATATTAAATAAAAGACAATTAAACCCTTGAAACAAAAGTTAGAAATTTAGACTTCTAAAACAACTAAACAACTCGGCGCGATTTCGATCGATGGAATTGGATTTCGATTGATCGAAATTGAAATTTGATCGATCGAAATTGAAATTCGATCGATCGATCGAAATTCATGTATCTATAAATATCGCCGTCGACATTCGATCTATTGAATTTAACTGTCGATCGATCAAAATTTTCGATCGATCGATTATATGATTCGATCGATCGAAATATCACTCAAGAACGTAGTATTTCTATTGACCAAATTTGATCGATCGAAATAGGACTTCGATCGATCGAAAAATTCGATCGATCGAAATGTGAATTCGATCGGTCGAATTTTCCTGTGCTCCTTTCTCCAAAGTTTCATCTTTCCTAGCTCTGACTTTCATTACGCTGCTTCTTTCTACGCCGGTAGAAACGATGCAGTCCGAATCCAATGTCCATGTATGTGGCGTCCCCGTCAATTCCCCTGGACCAAAAAGTTTTCATCCCCAATGAAACACACTCGTGGTAGATGTCTAGCAGATCGTGGTTCAAGCGACGAACTTCATTTTCGTGGATTCAAGTGTTTTCGAACTCCGGTTTGCCGACCCATTTAACCAAGTACTTCTGGAATCCTCCATCATGTGTAGAGACGACATGATCGTTGATTATATCCTCTATCTCATCTGATCTCTGTCTGCTTGGGGAAGGAAGAGGTATAGCTTGCAAGGTTGGATTGGGGCTGAGATTAGGAGGTGGCTGGAGTGAGTTTTTAGGAGGTGGGGTAAAACCCAAGTAAGGAACCAAGTCCTCCACATTGAACGTGAAACTAACCCCCGTACCTGGAGGAAGCTCGAGCACGTAAGCATTAGGACCACTCTTACCCAAAATTCTAAAAGGACCAGTGCCTCGAGATTGGAGCTTCTTTGCGAATCCCGATGCGAACCGCTCAGGCTTAACCCGAACAATCACGTAATCACCCACGTGAAATTCTTTAGAACGCCTGTGAGCATCTGCAGATAACTTATATTGATTGTTGCTTGAATTAATTTTCTGTTTAATTTCGATATGTAAGCTATGAATGTGTTGTGCAAATGCATCGGCAGACTCTGACACTCTATGGGATGCAGACATGGGGATCAACTCTAATGGGGTCCTAGGCTTATGACCATGCACTACCTCAAAAGGACTCATGCCTATGGACCTATTGACATAATTATTATACGCAAACTCAGCTGTGGGTAAGATGGTATCCCAGGTCCTAACTTGATCACCGACAAGATTACGAAGGAGATTCCCAAGGATCCTATTGATGCTTTCGGTTTGGCCATCCGTTTGAGGGTGGTAAACTGTTGAGAATTGGAGCAATGTGCCCATCATGTGCCAAAGGGTCTTCCAAAAATAGCTAGTGAATTTAACATCCCTATTAGACACAATGGTTTTGGGCAATCCATGAAGACGCACTACCTCCTCGAAAAATAATTTAGCAATATGGGATGCTTCGGAGGTTTTGGCACAAGGAATGAAGTGGGCCATCTTCGAAAAGCGGTCCACTACGACAAAAATGAAATCTTGCTTCCTAGGGGTCTTAGGAAGTCCAAGCACGAAACCCATTGAGAGGTCTTGGCACGGTGTGTATGGCACGGGTAAAGGAGTGTACAAGCCGATATTTTGTTTGGTCTGTTTTGACACTTGGCAAGTACGACAATGTTTGATAACCCGAGCGACACCTCTATTAGGCTAGGCCAAAAGAACCTATCCTCTATGAGCGCAACAGTTTTATTACGCCTGAAATGCCCGGCCATTCCTCCAGCATGTAACTCCCAAATTAGAAAGTCACCCAATGAAGTGTGAGGGATGCAAAGGCGATTGCCTTTTAACAAGTACCCATCCTGGATGGTGTACATGGAGTGTGCCGGTCGGGTTACTAAGGAGAGCAGTGTACTCAACCCAAAAATCTGGGCACTCGGGGTACTCATCCTTTAACTTTGCGAACCCGACGACCTCGGTGCTCATTGTGCGCAAAGTCACCACTCGCCAGCTAAGTGCATTAACAGTCCTATTTTCAGCACCGACCTTATGCTTTAACACAAATGTGAACCCTTGAAGGTACTCAACCCACTTCGTATGCCTTGGGTTCAACTTCTTTTATGAAGCAAGAAAGCGTAAGGCTTCATGGTCAGAGAACAACACAAATTCCTGCGGCCTAAGGTAATATTTCCAATACCAAAGAGATTGGACGACCGCATAAAACTCTTTGTCATAGGTGGAGTATTTTTGCTTTGCCTCGTTAAGTTTTTCACTAAAATAGGCCACGGGGTGACCCTCTTGGCTAAGCACTCCTCCTATGCCTACACCCGATGCATCACATGCAACTTCAAAGAGCAATTGCATGATGGGTGCACTACTCATTTGTTGTTTGATCTCAACAAAGGCTTTTGTCACTGCTTTGCCCCATTTAAAGCCCCCCTTTTTCATGCAATCAGCGATTGGGGCCATGATGGTGCTAAAGCTTCTGATGAAGTGACGATAAAAAGTAGCCAAACCATGAAAGCTACGGACATCGTGTATGTTCTTAGGCTTGGGCCACTCCACAATGGCTCTCACCTTTTCGGGATCCGCGACCATTCCATTGGCCGAGATAATAAATCCCAAGAAAACAACATAACGCTGCATGAAGGTACATTTCTTGAGATTGACAAACAACTTCTCGCCCTTGAGGGTTTCACAAACTAGCCTAAGGTGGTTCAAGTGTTGATCCTTGTCATGACTATAGATCAAGATGTCATCGAAATAAACAACAAGGAATTTGCCTATAAACGGCCTCAACACTTGGGTCATGAGTCGCATGAAAGTACTCGGGGTGTTAGAAAGCCCGAATGGCATGACCATTCACTCATAAAGACCATTTTTAGTCTTAAAGGCGGTTTTTCACTCATCACCGGGGCGGATGCGGATTTGATGGTAGCCACTCTTAAGGTCTATCTTTGAAAAGATAGTGGCACCATCATATCGAGCACATCATTGAGCCTTGGTATGGGAAACCGATACTTAACCGTAATCTTATTAATTGCACGATTATCCACACATGCGCCACGTACCATCTTTCTTGGGAGTGAGTAGGGCAGGTACGGCACACGAGCTCATGTTCTCTTGGATGAACCCCTTCTGAAGGAGCTCATTGACTTGCCGAGTCAACTCGGCGTGCTCAACCGGATTCAACCTATAGTTGGGCAGGTTCGGTAAGGTAGATCCGGGAACCAAGTCTATTGCGTGTTGGATATCACGCAGGGGAGGGAGTTCGTTTGGTAAGTCTTCGGGGAAGGCATCCGTAAACTCTTTTAAAATCGGCTCAACCTCCTTGGGATACTCGCTCACCGACTCGGGAGCATTTTCTACGGTGACAACTACATACACCACACTCTCTTCTATCGATGCTTTCTCGAACTCAGAAGGGCTCACAATATTAATGGATTTAGAAGACTTGCCCTTCTCTTCGACGGTGTTGGTTGATGGCGTTTTGGGAGGCAAAGGGTGTAAAGTGATTTTTTACGCTTATGCATGAACGTGCATATGTTTGATCGACTAGAAAGAGTCACGTCTATGTCGTAGAGCCACGGCCTTCCCAAAATGATATGGCCCACAGCCATTGGCACCATATCGCACCATAAGGTGTCTGAATAAGAACCTAACTGAATCGGTACACGACACCTTTTCGACACGGGAATGGATGAAGAATTGACCCATGCGACTTTATAAGGTCTTAGATGGGCTTCAGGTGTAAGCCCTAAGCTGCGTACTGCATGAGTTGATATTACGTTAGTACAACTACCGCTATCCACGATGACCCTGCAATTCTTTTCACCAAATTTGGCAAATGTGTGGAAAATATTCTCCCTTCGCCAGTCATCCTTTTCATCCCGTTGAGGCTGTGCAAGGGCACACCTCACAACTAAAGCATGACCCTCCTCATCACTGGGTGTGCTAACCGGTTCAATTACTTCCTCTTTAACCACTACCTCATCATCATCCTCCTGTCCCTCAATGAAGAGAGTCCTTTGGGGTTCTTTCGTAGGGCATTGGGCGGCAAAGTGTTCCATCCAATGACATTTATAGCACTTTACTTGAGAATTAACCCTTGAGGATTCTCCGGCTACACCTTTTCCCCTTTCAAACATCGAATTGGTAGGGGCGGGTTGTGTAGGCTTTGGAGGAGGATTAAATCGTCTCTCATCGGATCGTTGACCGCTATATTGTGGCTCGGTCCTCTTCACCACTGTAGTTTTCAAATACTGTTCAAGATCTTGCACAACGACATAACATCTTTCAAGAGTTTCCACGGGGTGAGAAATAAACTCTTTTTGCAAATCAAGTCGCAATCCGGTGCGAAATCTAGAGAGAGTGATTTCAAGGTCTTCCGATACTTTTGCCCTCATCATGAACTCTTCAAATTTGACACTGTAATCGGTCACGAGCATACCACCTTGGCGTAAATTTTGCCACTGGTCGAGGAGGCGTTGGTGGCATAATAAAGGAATATACTTCTTAGTAAGTCGTTCAATATGTCGTCCCAATGGGTAATGGGTGGACAACCCGCATTTACCCTGATGCGCTTGACATTGAGCTAGAAAAGCCGAGTTTGACCAATTAATTTCATCTTAGCGAGTCTAACGCAACGGTCGTTATTCATGACATACCAATCAAAGTGTTGGTCCATGTTATAAAGCCAATCGAGGAAGACCGTAGGGTCCTTTCTTCCATCGAAAGTCGGAATCTCAACTCGGACGTTCTTAAGGAGTTGAACTTCGGGGTTATAGTCATCTCTACGATGATCCCTACGGTTCCGGTTGTCTTGGCGACCATTACGTTCAAAGTGAGGACACTCACGCTCTTGGTGTTGATTTTCCAGCCCACCCATCGCTTCTAGTTGGTTGATTCGATCACGTAATCTATCATTACCAACTCCTAGGGATGTTTGGGCTTGCTCTATGGTATTCAGACGTGCACTAATCGCACCTAATTCTTCTCGCATAGCTCTAAGAGTATTAAGAACCTCATCCGAAGCCATGGTGATCACAAAGTCTATTAGGGTTCTAATATGCAATGCAATATAGACTCACAAAGGAAAAACAATGCAATAAAATAAATATGACAAGCAAAGATGCCCTAACCTAGAAAACCTAGGACTCTGATACCAAAACTGACGCAGGACAACGACCCTAAAATGCGGAATATGATTTTTATGCAGATTTTGCCGAAATTAATGAAATTAAATCAAGTTTAATCACAAAATTATCTTTGATACCTTTAGGGTTTTGTAGAATTTTAATGGGTAGATCACACGCGATCCAGGTAGGGCCAAGTCCGATGCGTAAGCACGTTTAGAGTTGAGGCGAGATCAGCCTAGAGATAGTACTCTAGCTTTTCCAGGATTAGGCGCTCGTTTTCGGTCCGATGTAGATTCACGTATTCCCAATTGGATTGTAAATGGGAATTTAGGGTTTGTATAAGGCTTCTGACTTTTAGATCGGTTTATGGTTTGGAAAGGGTATTGGCTTTGTGTGGTTTAGGGTTTTAAAAGGGTTTAGGGTTTTGGGGATCACAAGGAAGAATTAGGCTATGGTTTAGAGAAACACGCAGAGATTTAGAGATAACAAATATAAGCAAGCCACGCAATTCAATGACAAAGATAAGAAAATATATGGGAATCACTCCCTTAGTCTCACACCAAACCCATCTCAGGTAAAGACTACTCAAGCATAAAAGCATTCAATAATTAATCAACTAACTATAATGTTCTTCTTAATGACCTTATATAGGTCTTACAATAAAAGAAAACCCTAAAACGAATATTAAATAAAAGACAATTAAACCCTTGAAACAAAAGTTAGAAATTTAGACTTCTAAAACGACTAAACAACTCGGTGCGATTTCGATCGATCGAATTGGATTTCGATCGATCGAAATTGAAATTCGATTGATCGAAAATTTAAATCGATCAATCAAAATTCATGTATCTATGAATATCGCCGTCGACATTCGATCGATCTAATTTAACTGTCGATCGATCAAAATTTTCTATCGATTGATTATATGATTCTTTCGATTGAAATATCACTCTAGAACGTAGTATTTCTATCGACCAATTCGATCGATCGAAATAGGACTTCGATCGATCAAAATGTGAATTCGATCGGTCGAATTTTCCTGTGCTCCTTTCTCTAAATCCTTTCTCCAAAGTTTCATCTTTCCTAGCTCTGACTTCCATTACGCTGCTTCTTTCTACGCCGGTAGAAACGATGCGGTCCGAATCTAATGTCCATGTATGTGGCGTCCCCGTCATTAACTTAATCTACCGAACCGTCATATAGCAGTTGGATTAATATATAGCTAAAAAGCTACTATAGCAGTTGGATTACAATATAGGTAAAAAGCTACTACTTAGCTGCGAGCGCGAATACCAGATGCTGATTTCGGGTGTTCTTCAGATGTTAATTTAGGGTTCACTCTTATGCTGGCCAACTGTTCTCATATTTGTGGTATACCCACATCATAGGTATTCCGGACATGAAAATATAAAATCATACAATATCAGGTGTTTAGGTATTACATACAAAGTGTTAAATATTAAGGTGTTAAGGATTTTTTAATCAGGTGTTGAACTCAGGTGTTTCTGATATCTGATTTTCAAATTTCCAGGTTTTATAACAATGCTGGAAACATCAGTTATTTCATGAATAAATCATCCCAAAAAAATTCAAGAATCTCAAGTTATAATTTATTTTTCCATACTATGCATCAAACTGATTTTCATGAAGAAATCAAGTTATATCAAGTTAAAAGATGAGATTCTAAAATATAAATCAGGTATTAAACCATTGCAGGTATTAGATTCAGTCATAAAAACTAATTCAGGTTGTAAATCCAACCATGAAATTCTTTAGATTTCTTTTTGTTAAAGTAGGATTAATTAGCTAATTATGCTTAATTAGCTTAAACAGGTTCTATAACAATGCTAGAAACGTCAGTTATTTCATAAATAAATCATCACAAAAATATTCAAGAGTCTCAATTTATAATTTATTTTTCCATACCATGCATCAAACTGATTTTCATGAAGAAATCAAGTTATATCAAGTTAAAAGATCAGTTTCTAAAATATAAATCAGGTATTAAACCATTGCAGGTATTAGATTCAGTCATGAAAACTAATTCAGGTTGTAAATCCAACCCTGAAATTCTTTAGATTTCTTTTTGTTAAAGTAGGATTAATTAGCAAATTATGCTTAATTAGCTTAAACATACTTAAATAGGCTAATCAAGATTAATGAGGTTAAACACGCTTAATTAGCCTAAATATGCCTAATTGTGCATGTTTACTAATCAGATATTAAACCATTACAAGTATTAGATTCAGTCATGAAAACTAATTCAGGTTGTAAATCCAACCATGAATTCTTTAGATTTCTTTTTATTAAAATAGGATTAGCTAATTAAACTTAATCAGCTTAAACATACTTAATTTGGCTAATCAAGAATAGTTAGGTTAAACACACTTAATTTCCTAAATATGCTTAATTGAGCCTGTTTAATCCTAATCATGGTTAATTATCCCTAATCAGGATTAACTACTTTAATCCTACTTAAATTAGACTAAGCTAGACTAAGGAAGCAGTACTTGCCTTGTTAGCTGAAGCTAGACCGAACTGCGCCTGGACTGGACCTTCTTCTTCTTCTTCTTCTTCCTCCTCTCTCTCGCCCTCCCTTTCTCTCTCTTTCCCTCTCTCTAGCTTTAACGAATGGGGAGTGGGGATGGATGTTTTCCATTGGATTCCAGACTTCATGTTTCTAGTATGTCTCTTAATCTTCTTTCAATCAGTAGTCTCACCAAAAATTTGAATTCTCGTGTGTTCATATTGTGAGCTCTACTTTCTATAGGTAAAAACCATTGGTTGAAGATATGGGAAGGGTAGGCTCTACTTTCTTGTCAATGCAATAAAATCCTCTGCAATCTCTTGTACTGCTAGTGTTATGTGTCTTTGGAGACTTTAAATGCTGTAGCATATTCCTATTGGGCACCTTCCATTGTCCGTCTGTGCATTTTATTTCCACTAACCCTTAAATCATTTGGTACACCCTCTTTTAAGTGTGAAGTGTGTCAGCTTGCCAAACATTATCAAGTCACCTACCCTTTATGTAGTAGTAGGAGCACTGTTTCCTTTGAGATTGTTCATTTATATGTCTGGGGCCCATCACCTGTTGTCTCCTTTTCTGGTTTTGGCTATTCTCTCTCATTTTAGTTGAGTGTTCTCGCATGAGTCAACTGTTCATTATGTGATGAAGTCCAAAGATGAAGTTTCCTCAACTATTTGCCATATTTACCGAGAAAAAATAATAATAATTTGTCATTTTTCATAAGATGGTGCAAGCATATTATAATTCTTTAGTTAAAGTGTTGAGATATGATAATGGAGAGGAATATGCCTCTCATCATCTCTAAAATACCTAGAGGAACATGATATTGTGTGAAAATCCACATGTCCTTAAACTCCTTAGCAAAATGGTGTTTCTGAAAGGACGAATCGACACATCCTGGAAATTGCTAAAGCCTTGCTATTGGAAATGCATGTTCCTAAAATTTCTGGTTCAAAGCAGTTCTCATTGACATATATATATCATTAATAAAATGTCCCATCCTATTCTTGATGGGAGATCTCCATTTCAAATGTTGTGCCCATCTTCTCTAATGTTCCTAATTACTCCTTGAATATTTGGGTGTGTTTGCTTTGTTCATGTCTCTCATATTCTTCATTTATCTCCCCACTGGAATCCACTAAAATTCCATCTAGTCTTTCTGGGGCCCTGTCTCAGCCACAATGGAGAAATGGTACAATTCAAGAGATGAAGGCACTTGAGCAAAGTTGACGGGGCCGGCTAAGTTGAACACCTTCTACTCTTGCTCCATCCACATATTGATAGTCACTTGAACACCTTCTACTCTTGCTCCATCCACATATTAAGGTTCGTAAAATGTAGCTAGTTTACAATGGCATGTTTGGTACTCAGGGCGGGTGACTAGATATGCGTCCGGTGTTGCAACGTTAATTTCCGGTGACGGGTTATTTGTCACCGATACGGATGCAATGCCTCTCGCGACTTGGGGAAGATGGTTACATCTGCCGACGGCAGTGTTCCTATGCAGAGGAACCTGTGCCAAACGATTCTAAGCGAGATGCAATCCCGTGACCTTCAATTGGGGTGGTCAATTGCCGGAAAGAATTTCAAAGGAGTAAACACTCTGATGGCGACTAATTTGGAGATGAGAGATTTGTGCTCGGGGCCGGCTAAGTTGTCTGGGAACATCGATAATGGTTGCTCGGAAGCGGACACTCTGTGTTTCGATTCCTCCCAGTTTGTCTCTCTTGCTTCTAATCTACGACACTACTGGGTGGTAATCGAAAGCTACAAACATTCATTATCACTATTTCATTTACACAAGTGGGTTAATACAAAATGGGATGAGCCGGGGAGACCGACGGCCTCTATCCTATCCAACAACTGTTTTCTGCTTCAGTTTAAAGAGGAAAAAGGGGCTATGGATATGTGCCACAAAAACCATTTCCACATTTTTGATTGTCCGGCAGTCTGTCGGCCTTGCGACTCCTCGGTCGGAGCTATACATATTCACAGAGAGAAGGAAGGTGTTTGGCTTCGCATTTTTGGGCTCCCGGTCCACGTGTGGTCATCGGAGGTGTTCCGGCGGATTGGCGATCGGTGCAGGAGTTTCATCCTCGTTGACCGGTGTACGGTGGACCTTTGGGACACTGAACACGTCCGGATCCTCGTCCACGCTGAGTCCCTAGCCAGCATCCCCCGCTTCTGTGATGTCAAGATTGGTGGCCAATGCTATCAACTCTTCGTAGAGGTTGCGTGGCGGGATAGGGTCCTCGTCCTGCATGAAGGTGGCGAATTGCCCGAGGGGTCCCGGTGCCCCAAAGTCGACTTCCGGGGTAGTCCTCCAAATATAGTTCATCCGATCCATAATCCAATCGAAATTCGATCGGTGAAAATCACAGGATCTGCATGCGAACGCGGAGGGAGCGCCCACGCGCCTTGGCGGGGGTCCTTTCGGAGCTTCGGTCTCGGCGACGATGGCGGTGTCCCTTTCCCTGATGCTGGGGGGCCATGACCGATTACTGGTTGAAGGTAATTCCTCGGAGGAACTTGAGGATGGGGAGTGGCTCTGGAACGATGCTGAGCTCCTGGTCGGTGAAGAGATTGACACTGTTGCAATATCGACGCCGGTGGATTGTTGGCTTCCGGTAGATCCTACGGTTGACGTCCTCCCTAACCTGGATGCTGACAATGTACGACTTGGGACGTTTCGAAGGGGACAACGGGTACTGTGGCGGGTGTCAAACGTCTCAGACGGTGGTGGTGGTTGGGATCCGATGGTGATGGAGGCACATATAGATCCGTCTTTGGGAGCTACCAGAGGCTCTTTCCGGACCTTCAAGGTTTATACACGGAGGAAGCTTTTATCTACAGCTCGAAAGCCGAAGTTCGCTCGATGGACGACATGTCGCCTGCCTTGCAGATTGTATCCGGATCTGCTCCTGACACGTTGCCCTCGAGAAGCTTCCGGGGCAGACGATCTCCTGGGTATTGGTACCCCTGCCAAACATAGGGTTTTAAAGCTGATAAAAGGGGTGGGGAAGGGGAGTCCACGCTGGACGACACGTGGAGGGGGTTTGGCTCTGACCCAACACGTGGCGATGGACGAGAGATTTGACTTTGCGACCTGGGGAACCCTCATGTTTTTTTCTCTCGGGCTGGTCTAATAGCCCATTACTCTTCGGATTCGGGCTGGCCCACCTTTAATGGGGCGAGGCTGGTGGGTTGTAGGAGACTCGGGTCCTGACAGACGGGTTATGTGCCCACACTCCTCGATAACTGGGGCTTGAAGCCCTTCTGAGAAGGCGATCCAGTCATCGCTGCCTCCTCTTCTGTGCTCTGTCGCGGATGACCCTGGACTTCGTGAGCCTCTGGGGGGGGGGGGGGGCTTGGACAACATCCATCTTATCCCTACTCCCCTGGGTGAGCAGATCCAACCATTGTTCTCGGATGATCAACTTCTCACCTCTCCTCTTGACTTGGGCCAGGAAGTTTCTTTGGCTTCCCCCCCAATGTCTGGACGATACCGACATCTCGATGGAAATTGACCGACTAATCCGGTTCCGTTGACAGTTAGGGATGACATTCAAGGGCCCCGAGGAATCACTATGAGAGATGCTCCGCTCAATTGTGGTGGCACATGGTGGCGGCAAGAGGAAACGAAGGCCGGGTGCGCAAGAATTGGCACGTCTGGATTGGGGCATGACGGATGGTAGGGGAGGGGGGGAGTTGTCTGACCCCCTTCTGTTGTCTTTCGGGGTGGGTGACCTTCTCAGATGATTATGAAGATGCTATCTTGGAATGTTTGGGGCATTTGCGACGGTTCTAAGCGTACGGGCGTCAAGAGATTCATCCGATCGATTCGACCGGTGGTTCTCACACTTCAGGAAACCAAGTGGGGCTCCTGCGACCAGCGCAAGGTTGCATCAGTTCTCATTGGTAAGGACTGGGATTGGACTGGTGTTGATTCGGTGGGAGCATCCGGTGGTATCCTCGTGGTGTGGAAGCCATCACTTTTCGAGAAAATTGACAAAGAAGTGGGAATTTTTTTGGCGTCCGTGGTGCTAAGAAGCAGAGAGAATGGGAAATTGTGAACCTTCACCGGCATCTATGGACCGTCGTATAGCTCGCTGTGTGGCGAGTTCTGGGAGGAACTTTACACGGTGACTGCCAGGTGGGAGTACTCGATATGCCTGGGTGGCGACTTTAATGCGATCAGATGGGCGCATGAAAAACAGGGAGGACCCCCGACGTGACTACTATGGCAAATTTCAACGCTCAGATCTCTGACTGGGTGATGGAAGATGTCCCGTTAACCGGCTCCTGCTTCACCTGGTCGAACCTTCATGAGCTGCCCTCCCTTAGTCGATTGGACCGATTCTTATGCAACATGGAATGGATGGATATGTTCCCGACAGCCAGACTGGAATGCTTAGCTAGGGCCACGTCCGACCATAGGCCGGTGCTGCTGACGTGTGATGCGAGGGGGAAGGGGCCTAGCCCATTCCGATTCGAGAATATGTGGCTGTTGGATGACCGGTTCCGTGCTGCGGTATTGGAGTGGTGGAGAGATATCAATCCTAGGGGAACCACGGCCTTCAGATTCATTTCTAAGTTGAATGGAATTAAAAAAAAAAGCTATAGACTGGAATAGAGAGGTGTTTGGAAATCTGCATAACAATAGGGAGGCGCTCCTATTGCGGCTGAAAGCCTTAGACGACTTGGAGGAGTCCAGGTCGTTGACTGCCAATGAATGCGAGGAACACGACCAAATCAAACAACTCTTGTCTAATGCTAGAGCTGAGGAAGTCGCTTGGAGCCAAAAGGCGAAGGTACGGTGGTTGAAAGAAGGGGATATGAATACCAAGTACTTTCTTGCCATTGCTAATGCTAGAAACAAGAGGAATTACTTGGGGTCCGTTACTGTGGAGGGGGTAACGGCGGTTGACAATGATTAGATCAGAAATCAGGTGGTCTGTTACTATTCGAAACTATTCGAGGATGATGAACTAGGGAGGCCCGAGTTGGATGACATACCCTTTAATCTGGTGGCCGATGAAGATAAGGAAGACATCGAAAGGCCATTCCAAGAAGAGGAGGTTTGGAACATCATCAAGAAAGGGGGAAGGAACAAATCGCCGAGCCCTGATGGCTTTACCTATGAATTTTTCCGAGTTTTCTGGCCTATCCTTAAGGCTGAATTGCTGGATGTGTTCCATGAATTCCACAACTCTGTGTTCATCGGGCACAACCTTAATTCGACCTTCATCACGCTCATCCCTAAGAAAGACGGGGCGCAGGACCTAATGAATTTCCGTCCTATATGCCAAATCAACTGCCTGTATAAAATTATCGCGAAGGTTCTTGCTAACAGGCTGAGCCCACTAATGGTGAGGCTGATCTCCGACTCTCAAGGGGCTTTCGTCAAAGGAAGACAGCTTGTGGACCAGGTTGCTGTGGCCCACGAGATTATCCATTCTGCTCATTCGGGCCGTGAACCAGCAACTCTTTGGAAGGTCGACATGGAAAAAGCTTACGACCGCATTAGCTGGTCGGGTCTCGACTACATGCTGAGCAGGTTCGGCTTCGGCACCAAATGGCGGGGCTGGATGCGGGGCTGTTATTCTACTCCTTGGTTCTCGGTGCTGGTTAATGGGTCACCTGCGGGATATTTCAAAAGTTCCCGTGGACTCTGGCAGGGAGACCCACTATCCCCGTTCCTTTATAACTTGATGGGGGAAGCCCTTGCGGGGCTGATTGTACGTGCTAAGTCTATGAATCTAATTTCGGGAATTAGAGTTGGAGCCCTCAACCGATCCATAGTAATCCTGCAATACGCTGATGATTCAATCCTCTTCAGCAAAGCCAACGTGGAGGAGTTCGAAAACTTGGCAGATGTGGTTACGGTATTTGAAGCGGTTTTGGGACAACGCATTAACCTCCATAAATCCAAAGTTACGGGTATTGGGACTAATGATACTCTCATTCAGGAGCTGGCACACACTGTTCAGTGCGGGAGTCAAGAGCTGCCGATCAAATATTTGGGCCTACCTCTGGGAGTGCGAAAACCGGCGGCTAGAGACTGGGAGCCGGTGATCCAAAGATTCCAGCAACGGCTGTCCACTTGGAGTGCCAAATTTCTCAGCAGTGGTGGCCGGATAATTTTGCTCAGAGCGGTTTTGTCTAGTCTGCCGGTCTTCTACATGTCTATGTTCCGATGCCCGGCGGGCGTCCTAATACGGATCGAGCAAATCCAACGCAATTTCCTTTGGGAAGGTCCGGGGTTGGAGAGGAAATTCCACCTGGTCAACTGGGACACATGTAAACTTCCGCTGAGCTGTGGAGGTCTGGGTATACGTAGTGCGAAGTGGACCAATGTGGCGCTGCTTGGTAAATGGCTTTGGCGTGCTGGTATTGTGGAGGAAGAAGACAGTCTATGGAGAAAAGTCCTGCTGGAAAAATACGGCCTGACTGATCATAATTGGGGAAAAATACTGCGGTTAATAGGGGCACGTCCAACTGGTGGAAGGGTATTTGTAGCACTTGGACTCACTTTTCAGGAGGAATTCGTGTCAGCTGGGGCTGCGGAACCCGTATTCGTTTTTGGGAGGATAATTGGACTGAAGAGGGGAAGCTCAATAAGAGATTTCAACGCACCTACGCCTTAGCTTGGAATCCCTAGGGACGGATAAGCGACTTCCATACCGCGCCCAATGGTGCTAGGATCTGGGAAGTGGTCACCCGACGCAGTTTGTGAGCCAGCGAAGAAGAAGAGTATACCCGACTCCTTCAGCTGCTGTGCAAGTTGTCTCCGAATGCGGAAAATTGCGACCAACGGAGATGGGGCCCGAGTACGGATGGTGCTTTCAGCGTCAAGACTTACTACCAACATCCCATCTAAAATCAAGTTCTTCACCTGGTCCCTTTTCAAAGAGAAAGTCCTCATGACGGATGTGCTCATTCGAAGGGGAAAGGACATCACCAATCGTTGTGTCAAGTGTTCTAGGGAAGCAGAGTCGATGTCCCATTTATTCATCCATTGCCAGGTCGCTTCTGAGATCTGGGGCATAGTGCTAAACCTATTCAAGATGAATTGGGCCATATCTAATATGCCATATGAGATGTTTCTTACCTGGGCTGTTGCCGACATGGATGGTAGAAGTGGGAACAGTTGGAGAGTGTCTTTCTTCGCTGTCATCTGGAGCATTTGGAAAGAAAGAAACCTCCAAATTTTCGAAAAGAAGAAGAAACCGGTGGGGTGCATCGTGAAGGCAGCTGTAGACCTGGTTGCTCTTTGGGTCCCGGCAGGTGCTGAGGAGTCCTTACAACCTTCGGACCCGAGGTAGTTTTTTCCCCGTTTGGGCTGCTATTGAAGCGAGGGGTTGTGCGTGTTCTTTTGATTGCTGCTGTATTCTCTTTTCTTGATTGGTTTTCGTGGCCCAAATGTGGTGGCCGCTCCTTTGTATTGTTCTTTCCAGCATCTTGCTGGCTTTTCAATATAATTTTCTCTTTACCGATCAAAAAAAAAAAAGGCACTTGAGCAAATTCGTGCATGGAATGCGACTCCATTTAAGAAATGCCAATGAAGCCAAACTAGAGAAATGCGTTGATTCACCCGAACATATGGTATGTATTATAATAATACCTTTGCTCCTGTCGGGAATAAAACTCCAGTCGTGTTCCCAATCTCTTGCAGCTCACAAGAGATGGACTCGTCACCAACTGGATGCTAAGAATTTCTTCATGGAGATCTTAGAGAGGAAGTTTATGTCCTTTCCCACTGCCTTCTCACGTGAGGGGGAGAAGGAACAAGTGTTTGTCTCAATAAGGCTTTATATGGGTTGAAGCAATCCCCAAGAGCCTGGTTCAAGAAGTTTGGTGATGCTATTGGGAAGTTTGGTTATAAGAGAAGTCACTATGATCACACTCTATTTGTGAAAAGAGGTATTCGACTTATAACTCTTATTGTTTATGTGGATAATATTATTGTTACTGGTGATGATGAGGAAGAGATTGGAGAACCGAAATAGTACCTAAGTCAACTATTTGATATTAAAGATTTGGGTCCTCTTAGATACTTCCTTGGAATTGAAGTCTCTAAATAAAAAAGGAGGTTTCTTTATCTCCCAAAGAAAGTACATTCTTGATTTGCTCAAGCAGGCGAGCATATTGGGATGTAGACCTTTGGATACATCTGTGGAGCAAAATCATATGACCAATGCTGAAGATGGTGAACTTCTCCAAGATATCCTGATGTATCAAAGACTTGTTGGAAAACTCATTTACCTCACTCTTACACAACTAGACATTGCTTACGTCGTAAGTGTGGTCTGTCAATATATGCATGCTCCAAGGACCAGCCACTTAGATGCCGTATACAAAATTCTCAGGTACTTGAAGTCTAGTCTGGAGAAGGGTTGCTATATAGTGACCACGGTCACTTCGATGTAGAAATATACACACATGTGTATTCAGCTGGATCCCTTTGTATTAAACCCACAACTGGATATTGTGCTTTTGTTTGGAGGAAATTGTGTCATGGAGAAGTAAAAAACAGTTTGTGGGTCAAATTCAAGGGCACAATCCTAATATAGATCCATGTCTCAAGGTACTCGTGAAGGAAAGTAGATCAGGTTTATCTTTGTTGACTTAGAAATTCATGTGGAACTCCCTATGAACCTTCTTGGAGACAATGAAGCTCCCAAATATATAGCCAAGAATCCAATGTATCATGAAAGGACTAAGCATATAGAAGTTGATTGCCATTTTATTCGATAGAAAGTCATGTCAAGTAATTTAATATTCCTCAAGTTAGTTCCAACGAGCAAATTGCAGATGCTCTTACCAAGTATATTGAGAAGTTTAGATTCTGTGAACTTGTGTTGGGCATGATTGATATCTATGCTCTTACCAAGTCTATTGAGAAGTTTAGATTCTGTGAACTTGTGTTGGGCATGATTGAGGGGTGTGTGTTTAATACCTTTATATACACTACATGTATTAGGGATAAAGGGGTTTGGCTATCTAACTTCTTTACTCAATCTCTTTTTCTTCTCCCTCTTCCTTCTTTCTTTTTCACCTTCATCTCTTCAAATCCTAGCCCTAATTTACTGCATGTTTAGTTACCTAAACTCTAACTCGCTTCATGAGCACTGTACATCCTTCTTAGAGGGGGAAGGGAGAAGCAAGGTACGAAGATCACGCTGTGCAAGGACGCAAGGGTATAACAAGTAAGCAACAAGGTTCTCCCTTAGGACTGACTACAACTAGCTCGCAACTCCAATAGAAACACATAATAAGCTCTCTACTTTATTTGCTTGCAATAAGAAATTCGACAAATGTTGGGATACAAAAAATTTAGCAACACCTTGTTGGAAAGAAGTAAAAACACTTAAATAATAGAACAACATTGTTCAGAGCCCCTATCCATTTCAATCATAAAAAAAATTAAAATCCAAGCTCGTTGTTGACACTTGTTTAGCTCCTTTTATAGACCTTTCGTTCTAAAATAATTGATGGTTCAATCCTTTTACCATGGGTGAAGCAAAGGATATCTTGATCGGTGGAGAGAACATGTTGTTCTTACTTGTTTAGCTCCTTTTACTAGATCTCAAAATTCAATTGATGGTCTACAAACTCCTTTTACAATAAATCTCATTCATGCACATTCCTAGGGAAGCTAATGAAGGTTATGGTATGCTTGAAAAAGAAGGGGTGTTGAGGGAATATATAGATATGGGGTTTCGTCTTTGCTAGTCCTAAATCTCCACTTATCTCTCCTCAATGCCAAACAACATGCATACACAAGAGGAGGAAAAAAGGGGGAGGGGGGAGGGAGGGAAAGACAGAGTGATCTTTTATTTATTGTAATGTTGGATCGATAATAATAAAACTATATTACTAATAAATATGGAAAACAACACAAATTCTTGAAGAATGGAGGAAGAATTGAGGCATCAAACTTGTAAACTAGACTATGAAACTCTAGGAGAATAGTAGAACAATGACTAAGATAGGAATCGAGTGTATTAGAGAGCCAGTTGGGATTTATGTTAGAAAGATCAACAATTGAAGCTGCTTTCTTAGTTTCTTACGGAGGCAACATATAGAATAGTTTAAGGAGAGAAAGAAAAACTTGCATGTGGTTTTAAATTTGGAAACTGCTTATGATAGTGTCGAGATAGATAATTTGGTGGACACTAAGAAATAAATGCATTCTGAACTTGTATATTCTGATTATTCAAGATATATATGAAAGGGCTAACTAGGGGTGGCAATGGGCGGGGCTGAATTTTGGTCCTTTTTGAATAGGCTCAGCCTGAGCCGGCCCATTGCTACCCCTAGCTGTAACTGGTGTAAGAATTACATGTGAAGAGATGAATGAGTTCGTTGTCGGGGTTGGTTTGCATCAAAGTTCTGCTGTGAGTTCCTATTTGTTTGCCCTTGCTTTGATCATGAATGCGTTTACAATAGTCATACAAGAAGCATGGTCTGCCTTGCCTCAATCATGGCTGCGTTAACAATAGTTATAGAAGAGATTTTATGGTGCATCTTAATTGTGGATAATGTGGTACTAATCTCCCAAACAAGGAAACATTTAATGGTAAGCTGGAATATAGAGAAAGGCCTTACAGTCAAGAGGTTTGAAAATTAGCAGAACAAAATGGAATATATGGAGTGCAACTATAATGAACATGATAGCTTAAAGGACAAAATAGTTAAAATGGAAGCCCATCTAGTGCCACACATTAGCATAGATTTCGATATTTAGTCTCTACTTTACAGCCAGATGGTGGATTTGAGGACATTTCAAATAGGATTAATGCAGATTGGACAAAATGGTGACAGGCAAATGGAGTATTGTGCGACCCAAGAGTTCCAATTGGTTTATGTAAGACACACATGCGAAAAATGTTGGCCACGACAAAGCGACGAGAAGATAAGAGTGCACAGGGCTGACATGCGTAAGTTGAGATAGATGTATGGAGCAATAGGAAAGGACAAAACTAGGAAGGAGCGTATAAGAGGAAATTTGAGTGTCTTACCTACAAAGGAAAAAATTACGAAATGTTGCTTGAGGTAGTCTGGACATGTCCGTTGGAAGCAAATCTTATACGGAGATTGAGAGGCCAAGCACAGGGAAGTAGGAGAAGAGGAAGACTAGTGAAGAGAAAGAGGAAGATTAGTGAAGACGTAGAGGGAAGTGGTCTGAAGTCGCATGAAGGATTTCAGATTAAAAAAATGGACAAACCCCCAAACATATATATATATATATATATATATATATATTTCATGTGCTTGAAAATTCTGAAAATGTTGAACATTCTGCCAAGAGCCCAAACAAACCACAAACATATATTGATGTGGTTCCAAACTCTGAAAATGTTGAACATACCGCCTAGAGCACAAACTTTTCCCCAAAATCTTCATTTCAAGTCAAACAAGCACAAAATCACTAACAAACTCCATGGACGTATTGACTTTTATGTTAACAATTTTGCGCTCATATAGATTTCTTATATCTATAATAACTGTAAGATTTTAGAGTTAAAGGTAGTACTTTAATTTTGTAACATTTGTTTTACAAAAATGTTTCACCTTTCGAAATTTTACTTAACAATGCTACCTTTTGAAGTAAACAATAAATGGCTCGATGGAGTCTCTTTAGTTGATTTTATGGATTGAAATTTTGGGTTAACTTGACTTGTCTCTGGAGTCTTGATCAAGTTTCTTGACAAATCGATCTTTGGATGATTTGACCGGAAATCTTATCTATTCAAATCGATTTAACACGTGATTAAACTATTGTTAAGAGTTGTATCGGTCAACATCTGGTTAAGAATTTTTTTTGTAAATGACTATTCTCTTTTCTTGATGTTTGAATATTTTTACAGCTAGTATTTTTGTTTTTTTAAATGGGGTTCATTTAGATATGATTTTACTCATTCATGGTTTCAAATAATTTGATTACAATGTATGGTGCATTATGTTACTTATATAAATATTATACATTTGCACTTACCCACTTTATAATGCCAAATTTTTCTAGAGAATATTTTGAAGATGTAGATCGCACGTGGGAGACGTTTGAGAAAACATTGTGGGGCCATGTATCCAACTTCTTTAAACTTGCTAAAGAAAGGTATCAATTTTTATCTAGAGAGTGTTTACCTCGCATTTGGGGTTCTTTTTTATGCTTTGGTAGTGTAAGTTTATTATCCACATGTTAATTAGTTTCATGCTGACTTTATTCTATCTAAGCTTGATACATTCTGTTTTCAATATTCACTCTTGGAACTACCTGAAAATAAATCACAAAAGCATTTGTTGGAGCCTGGAAATGAATGTCCTTTTATTTGTTTGACGTTGAATGCTTTTCGAAAGTGAAGCTGCAATGAAAAAATTTGGATATGTACTTTAATGTTACCTAAAAAGCCTGCAAAAAAGCAGTCTAGTTTTAGATTTCAGCTCAGTATTTTAGGTATTAATGATGGTGCAAATGTATATGTGTGTGTGCGTGTGTGTGTGTATATATATATATATATATATATGGCACACACTAGCAAACATTGGCTGCATGTCACATCAGGTGGGATAGGTAAGCAGGGGTTTAACCTGCGACCTCAAGGTCGCAATATTTTCGTTTCCTTTCTTTGTAACTTTTAGTTAAATGAAATTGAATCCAAGTACATTCTTTTTCATTATATGATGTCTCTGCTCTGATACCCATTCTCATTATTAATTGTCGATTTGTTTTGTAGCCCGCAGACATTGGTTCGTGCTCTAAGGTATGATTTATTCTGTCAATAATTGGAGCTATATGCTTCCCTTGGTTCTATGTTTCTTTATGGACCATTTATTTCTAGCTGAATTACTATTCTTTTTAGGCTACTATAGATCTCTGTAGTTGAAGTTTGGTTTAAGTATGTGTGTGTGTGTGTGTGTAGTCAACTGTCTAATCTTTGTCGGAGTTTGACCATTGATGATTGTCCCAATTACAGCACTGATTTGGGTTAGAATATGCTGCATAATCATTGTGCAGCTGTCATGACTGCATGAGTGCCTACATTATTTAGTATTGCGATGTCCTCGTTTTTCTTGGGTAGAGAATATGCACTCACAGGTTTCTTGTTCCTTCCAGAACCGTTAACAAACTTAATTTAATATTCTTTTGATGGGAATTTTTCTAGGATCAATCTGACTGTTTAAAACTTTGTGCTTATTTTTAGTGAGAATCGTGACGCAAACTGCCGTTTATCCGACAAAAATGGTTAAAAAATAAGCAATATAATTACAAAAATAGAGAACCAGAAGAAATATGCAATACCTGTCTTCTTGTTAAAATTCTGCACTAACAAAGCCCGGGAATAAATAAACATCATATCAGTCCCTCATATAACACTATTTTCAAATCCTACTTAAGCTTGGGTTACCTACTCAAACTAAATTAGCACTAAATAATTATAAAGGAACCTAGCATTTGAAAGCAAAAAATCAAACCTGCGTAAATAGGGGACCAGAGGAGCCAAGGAATACGACTGAAGGGTGTTGTATTTCTGTTTCTCGAGATTTTTAAACATCACATGTGCAATATAGAAAATTAACTACTAAAGACATGAGAAAACAAGATTGGGCATCCTATTCTGGGAGTTCTTGTAAATATCTGTCATCGCGCAATCACTATCACGTGACTGACTAGCTACTTTAGTATAATATGATCACATAAGTTATCACGTGACTGCATGGTTTATTTAGTTACAGCAGTGTGCTGTAATTAATTATCTTATACGTGGATCAAAATATAGTCAGATCCCAATATGTATCGTTTTTCGCCTGGAGCGGGTCGATACATTGATATGTATCAACCCGGTGAATATATTTTCGTCATTGCTGAATGTATCGGATGATACATTGGAATGGATTGGCTGATACACCAATAGGTAGTGTCTGGCAGGTGACCGATACATATCGATAAACCGAGATTTTGAACCATGTTATGGTTCATTAAAGGCCCACTACCACAGGCATAGTCCAGCATTATTATAACAGCCATCTCAGGCCTGTTATTAGGCTTATTACTGCCTTGGACTAAGGCAAGGACGCTGTATTCATACTACATCTAGTCGATTAGGAAATTTGTGTAATGGCATGTGATTTAATAAAGCATAAAAAGCGGGGTGACCTTTGCATACATCTCGAACAAGTCTTTGTTCTCATCCAATTTTGGTTCCGTGATACATGCATTCTCCAAGTGCTGCCAAAAAGGATCCATGCATTTCTCCTTTACTGCTCTTCCTTCCCGTCAAAATATGTGTCAGCGATGTGCTCCACCACAGGGCCTCCATCGTATTTACGAGTGTGTTTTGCTGAATGTCGTCTTGTTCCATTTTTAGTAGCTCAAGAACTTGGAAATGAATCTGTGTTCATTTTCTTCATAATCTTCACACCTCTTGGTTAAAATCTCCTCATAAGAAGAGACCAAAACAAATAAATCTCAGTTCTTGAGAGATGTTGATTTCTCTATCTTCTTAATTCCATCAATAAAGACGTCATTATAGGTTGGTTCATTATATAAAATAATTGGAAAATTTAGATTACAGCCTCGTCCTTAAACTTGACCATGAATAATGATGGGTTCAAAGGCACAAAAATATCTTTGATGCTTCTTTCCTGTCTTTCGAGGATTATCCTCTTGAAATGGAACTTTCTTTTGAGTTGTCAAGCCTCCTCACAATCACAAATCTCATTACACCATCACGTTTTTTCCCCGGTTCTATCCTTCAGACAGTCCCAAGTTCTAGTTTTCAATTGACTTCTTTAGCAACTGTTCCAATTGATTGATTCATTTTAGGAGTGTTTTTTTTTTCTGCGGCATTGTGATGACGACTTGAATCTCTCACCGTAAGAACTTGCTTTGATACCAAATTGGTGCTAACAGTAGCGTGGTCCTATAATATAGATTCGATAGAAGAACAAAATAACTATTATAACAAGTCTAGAATATGACGAGAACTCTTAAATCTACTAATTCCGGAGATTTCCATCAATGAAGATAAAGAATAACAACATTCCAGTAGTTCGTACCCATTTGTTTTCTATTTATAACAGTCAACAAATAAGTCCCAAAAGAAGGTTAAATCCTAGCCTAGTAACAAACAAATGGAGTTGATGTGTATTTATTGATATTTTTTTCAAGCAAGTAAATTTTATTAAAAAAACACTATTGATGAAAATGTAAAATAAAAAATACATGCCAGAGAAACAAGTATTAAAAGTCCCCTACAGCTAATGCATCCCCACTAACTCAAAGGCCTAGTAAGAATCGTTGTGCAATAGGTACAAAGAGTTTCCCTCAGTATCTCTAAGCAGTCATGTTGCGGAAGGCACCTCTATTGACCAACTCATCCACTTTTGAGTTCCCCTTCCTGTGAAAGTAAGTAATGCAAAATATTACTCATCACTCTGAATTTCATCGTATACTTCTAAGGGGGCAAAGAATCCTTTTTTAGCCACCCGATGCTTTGAGAGACTCTCTTCCACCCATAATTTGATTAGTCTAATCTTTTGAAGATTGTCAAATCATAATGTATCAACATTAGCATCCATAGCGAAGGCAACCTAATTGGGTAAAAGTTTAAAAGTGTTCTCCAAAGTGGTTGAAGAAAGCTCCACCTATGCGCCAAGCTTGGGTTTCTCTCCTGCTATCACTAAAGTTATTTAATTCAACCAGCCATCAGATTAGTTTGTGTCACAAGGCCTTGCTATGGCAGGTTGCCATCTGCAAACTTATTTTCCAGTTAGAATTCATAATGGATCATGGCACATCATTGAAAAAACACTTGTTTGGTTTGCTCTTTTTGCCTCTGTAATCACAATTTTATGGATAACTAGGTTCACATTAGATTGAGGATGGTTGAAAACTCACAAATTTCATTCCTTCCCAAATTTTTAAAGCCTTGCAACTTACACATTTTCCCATAGGTACTTTGCTCAGAATTGCCGCTCAACATTTACTACTCATATATAGACCCAAAAGATTTTTTTTTTATCCGCACACGACCAACATAAACATGAATTGCATTTACTTTAGAATGGTTGCGTAAACTACATAATTGACGACGAAGATTATTCTTTAGCAAGTTGATTAGAAGTAAGAAGTTTGGCTTGGAAATCACATAAAGCCAAGGCCATTGTTTTAGATGAAGTTGATACCGTTTTGAGAGGCGTCTATCTGGTTTTTAACTGGAGGTTGGTTAAACTTAAATAGCGATCTAAACCAAAAAAATCCCTAGAAGGTTCAGTCCCCCAGACAACTTCATCTGGATAGAGCTCCGAAGAAAAAGGAACTCCCCATCCGTGAAAGTAGACCTGATAGGTCAGAATAAACTTATTAAAATCCTTTCCTTGCATATGGGAGACTAAACAAGATTCTCACCGGAGAAGCTCATATAATCTGCTGTCGTCGAGAGTGGTCAATGCTGTTCTAAACAAATAAGAAAATTTCCGACCAAAGGCCTCATCTCAACACCATTTGTCATGACTCATGCAAAAAAAAAGTCATTTCCCATCTTGGAGACTAAAAGGGATACAAGAGATCACATTATCTATCCATAAGGCCACCATCGTGTCTTCCAGCTGCCCAATCAGAGGGAAAAAGTACATAACCATGCCTCTCATATTCAGCTACAATCATTGCCACCCATACTTTCAATTTGTTAGAGCAAACTGACTATCTCCACCACCAATCCATTTGCCTAAGATAGCCATATTGAAATCCCTTAACCTCTCAAATGCCTATTAATTTCTTGTTCACCTTCTCCCAATTAACTAAATGCGTCTCTCTTCTTCTCAACACCTCCCCTCCATGAATTAAGTTTCGCCTCAAGTCTCTCAACCCCAATAACCTAGTTTGCATCTATCAGTTGGCCCACCTTCAAAAGAAACCTAGGTAATTAATGGGAAGGGCTCCCACTTGACATCCAATTACTGCAGCGAAGTCCAAGTCCAACATACTATCAACTTTAGTGCTCCATTAGAGATTTACAAAGATTAAATCTTTGATCCCTTGTCATAGATAAAGCTTAACCTAGTCACTTTATTTTGGGGAAATAAAATTAAAGATTCAAACCCCCGAAATAGCTTTGTGAGATGGGATCTTTTCCCAAAAAACATATTTAAGATTCCGCCGGGGGGGGGGGGGGGGGGGGGGAGGAAGATACCCTCATCATCGCAACCTTATAGTTGAAATGCTTAGGGTTGGAGATGTTTTTAGGGTTGAAGAAGAAGAGAGTGGAGGAGGAGGAAAATAGGGTTATGGGTTAGACACTCTCATGCACTTTCTATCGTTATTATTATATTACTACGAAATATTACTGATACACACACCCACTAAGCAAATAACATACACACACACACCAACTTAGAGAGTTGTAGGGAGATTCATGTTAACTCCCAGGTCAACTACAATGAAAGGAAGCCACATACTTTCACGTGTTCTATATTCCCCTTCAGCTCTTGCATTTGAGACAACATGTTTTTTGCTTTCCCAACTAACCAAGTTACCTCCCCGAAATGTACAATACCCAGAAGTGGATCTTCTGTCACCTAGAGAACCATTCTTATAGAGTAACCCAACATCCAAATGTGCACGATTCTTATAGAGTAACCCTTTACCAGGACTCCCCTTCAGATATGGCAAGATTCTGTAGACAACATCAACGTAGGTATTCCTAGGAGCATGCATATGCCGACTTACCACCCTCATAACATATGCAATGTCGGGCCGTGTGATAATGAGATGAATAAGTTGTGCCATAAGTCGTTGGCACATTCTGACATCCTTGAGGGGTTTCCCCTTCTTTATCAATCTTGTGGTTCTGCTACATCCCAACATACCACTCTGCTTCATCACATAAAGAATATACTTTCTTTGAGGTACTGCTATTCCATCCTTATATCGTAGTATGTTCCACAACTTCGCATGTATAATTTTGTTCTAGTGCTTTCATCTCTTGAACCATAGTTTCCTTCCATTGTGGCTGAGATAGAGCTTCAGAAACACAAGTAGGAATAGGGGTTGAGTGCAAAGAGTAGATAAAAGATAAATGCAGGTTCAAGATAGCTTGATAGGTCACAAATTTACTTATGGGATGACGGGTGCAGGACCTGGTACCTTTATCCGAAGTAATGGGAACATGAAGGTCAGAGACACTAGGACCGACCTTTAGAGATGAACCTTGATCTATCGCTTGAGGGAGAGACTCTTGATCCTGTAGGGTACTGTAGAACCTCTTCCTTGTCAAAATTATCCTTTTCCCAAAGTTGTCAAAGGTGGGTACTTCTTCACTTTGTTGTACTCACTCTTTCCCTCCTATGTCACTTTCTCCACTTTCCTCAAGATCCTCACAAATATGGCAACACCTCATACTTTCTTCTACCTTAGGATTCTCCCCCTGAAGAGGGCATGGAGGGGGAGAGGTAAAAGGAGTGGTTTCGAAGAAGGTGACATCCAGGGTGACAGAGATTCGACTAGAGTATGGGTATGACACTTGTATCTCTTCTGAGTTACTAGGTAACCAATAAATATGTACTGTACTGCCTTAGGATCCAACTTATCCCTTATGGATAGCGGGAGTATGAGTGAAGCATGGTGAACCAAACACCTTAGGAGGGACATGGAAGAGATGCTGGTTGGGACACAATAGTTGTAATGGTGACATCCCTTCGGGACAGGAGTAGACATAAGATTGATTAAAAAACTAGCTTTTAGCATTATCTTTTAAAGATTTAAGGCTCGAGCATCTTTGAGGAGGTGATGATTTTTTCGTTTGGCCGCCCCATTTTGCTTAGGAGTGTAGGGGAATTTGGTTTGACACTCAATTCCATGAGTGCGAAGGTAGGACTGACGCTGGTGAGAGGAGTACTCTCCACAATTATCAGACTGTAAGGCCTTGACACTTGCATGAAATTGAATTTAAACTAATTTAGGAAATATGAGAAAAATTTTAGCCACCTCATCTTTAGAATTCATAAAAAATAACGTAGTGTACCATGTGCAATCATCAATAAACGTAACAAAAAACGAAATCCTTTTGAAGAATCAACTAGGGATGGTTCCCAAACATCAAAGTGCACAAGTTGAAAAGGAACGCTAGTTTTACTCTAACTACTAGGATGTGAATTTCGATAATGTGTGGAAAATTGACAAACTTCACCTTTAAAATTTAAATTGTCAAATCCATCAAGCTGTTTAGGAAACAAGATACGCAAACGAGAACAGGTAAATGTCCCAAACAGGAGTGCCATATATGTGTGCATCTTCAAGAGTAGTAGTAGCTGCAATGATTGGCTTTGAGCTCCTTCGGAGACGATAGAGACCTCTCTCCTCAAAACCATGACAAAAAATCCTCCTCGTCATCGAATCCTGAAACACAATGTGAGGGACAAAATGTTTTGTTGCAGTTCATAACTCTGTAATTTGACTGACAAATGTTGCTAGTTTACAATATGTTTCTTTCATTTCCTACTTTTAAAGCACTTGTAGTGCCTACATTTCAATGGCAAACATGTAAGTCGTCTAAACACAACTCGCTCGATTTTTCCTTCTTATATTATTAGGTCACAATATTCGGTTCCACTCTGATCGCGCATGTTTTATTCAAATTGGATCAAGTGGCTTGAAGATTATATTTTTAATGAATGTTGATGATACTATAGTTACTAGAGGTGATACGGTTTTTACTGCTCATGTAAAGCCAAGGTTACGTAAGACGTTTCAAGTAAAGGAATTTAGACATTTTCATTTCTTTCTTGGCTTAGAGGTTGCTCGGTCTTCTTGTGGGATAGCACTCTCTCAAAGAAAGTATGCTCTTCACTTATTATGAGACACTGGCATGCTCTTTTTGATGGGTTAGCTGGGATTGAGTGTGCGACCTCATTATTTTTCTTCCTGCCACATCACATATTCCTTAATCAATTTACGGATATTATTGCGAAGGACCTGGAAAGTCACAACATAAATTTAGGAATTATGAAAAAGGTACATATGATTGAATTTCAAATCAATGAACCGTGATTGTGCATTTCTTTTTTATACTGGGCAATAAGTTTGAGCCATCATTGATGTTCTATATTCTTCACGGATTTTTAGAACTTGAAATAAGTTGTGAAGTTAAATCCATGTCGAGTTCTTTTGTTATTATCTGTAACTAATTGTTAAAATCAAATGCTTTTAAGCATGATCTAGCTATTGAAGTAGCTTAAAATTGCTTGTTTTTTGGGGCAATTATTTCAAATGTGACATTTTGCTGTTTGCTTCTTCATGTTGAAATTTTATATTCCTAATTCATGTTGGCCATATTATTGAACATCTAAATATCTTGCTGAAAGTCTGATTTTATTACTATGGTGTTGACCTAATGATATGAAGTTCCTTCCAATAGGGTAGTTGAAATGCAGGAAATACTTGATCAACAGCAAGCTGAGGAAGCAGCTGAGGCTGAGGGAGGTGGTGCCATGGCGTCAGTTACAAATCCTCGAAGATCTGCCAAGTACTTTTTACGATGCAATTTTTGTTTCATATTTACTTGTAGAACCTGAGATATCTGCATGTATGGTCTTTTTCCAAGTAAAAAAATGTACATTGCTGGTTCTCTTGTATTAATGTGTGCATGTGTGTGGGTGTTTATATATATATATATATCATGGTTTTAAAACATGAAAACTCGACTCGACTCAACTCGAAAGTCAGCTGAGTAAACTTGGAAAATCGGTCCGCCTCAACTCGCACCGACTCAAGTTATTTTATATATATATAATTTAAATATTTAATAGATAAAAATTCATTATTTGTTCATATCTCATCCATTTAATAATTAAAAATTCATAAATAAAACACCATCCATCTAAATTCATATCTATATTTATTACATCTAAAACATCATCCATCTAAAACACCATCCATCTAAATTCATAAATAAAACACCATCCATATCTCATCCATTCTAAATATTTATTATATTCAAACAAAATGTTAACTGTCCATCTACCATTTCCTAATTTTCCTCCTCACTCGCATCCATGTCGTCCAACTATACATCGGTATCTTCAAAGTGCTCATTTTCATGGATTCACTCATCAATCTCATTGTCAACAAAAGTATTGTCAAGATTGACGGGATCATAATATGAGCCATGTCTCTTCAATATTTTTTCTCGAAGCCTCAAATTATAATGAATGTAGACTAAATCATTCAACTTCCGTTGCTTTGGGCGGTTCCTTTTTTTTTTGTATAAATCTGGTTGAAAGTACTCTAGTTTCTTTCACAATCAGATGATGAATACCCCTGGCTCAAGATGCGAACCACAATATGTTGGAGACTCGGAGCACAACCACCATAAAATTGCCACCAAGCAACTGCAATTATATTTAAAGAACTGTTATATAATTTTATATATATATATATATATATATATATATATATATATATATATATATATAAAATCAAACTTAAGAAATAATATAACTAACCAAAATTAAATCACACATAATATTTAATAGGAGATAATCTAGTCCTACCGATAATGGCTTTTTCCATTCCAAATGTAATAGTTATCTAAAACAAATGTAAACTTTAATATCACACATCACACAATCAATGGTGTAAAATATGAAGTTTACTTATGTAATATATTAATCTAATATACCTGCTCTGTCGCAGAGAATCCAGCATTAAGATCCCGTTCAAGTAAATCAATTGCTTCTTGCAAGCCACGCCGGATCTCGGGATGTTTTGAAACATCAGGTCGGAAATGAATTCGTGGATTGAGAAAATAACCAACAACATATAAATGAGAGTGGAGAGTTGAATCCCATCTGTCATCAATAGCCTTCCAATATTTCTCATATTGTGTCTCATTGTGGTTGTGGGCTTCGGCAATTAGCATTTTAGCCTTGTCCATTCGATCATATTTCTCACCCATTGCCGGTTCTTCACCATCCACTTACTTTAAGACACTAATAAGAGGAGAAATCGTCTTATAGATCTCATCCAATTTTCTCCATAGGCTCACACCAGTTATTATACTTTCAACCTCCTTCCCCTCGTTCAACTTTGCAAATTTAGAGGTGGCCCATTCTTTAGAAAGAAACATTTTCAGGGCAGCCGTCTGTGAATACAAAAAAACAAAATACTTTTAGACATTGCAATATTATATTAACTTTATTTAAATTTAAAATTTAATAATAATAAAATAAAATGCTAACTTTTATTACCTGCTCGATGAGGCTATCAAGAAGGATGAAGTTTGTACCAAAACGAGCCCTGGCCTAAGGAGCTATCTTTCACTTGTTTGTCTCCTTATCATAGCCAATACTCTTCCCTTGTTGTAAATAAACTTTGTTGCCCGCTTACACTTTTCTATAATTTCTGATATGTAGTCCATTTTCCCAATTGCCTCAAGGATGAGATCAAGGCTATGAGCTGCACACGAAGTCCAATACAAATGTTTTCTCTTCGCCATTAGTAACTTCCCAGTAGCAACATAGTTCGCCGCATTTTCTGTTATCACTTGAATAATGTTTTCTTCCTCAACTTTTACAATAATATCCAGTAAATTAAACAAATTCATTGCATTTTGTTTAATTTCGGATGCATCAATCGATCTACTAAACATTGTACTACACGGACAGGACACTAAAAAGTTAATTAATTTTTGTCCCTTCTGATCTTTCCACGCATCTGACATAATCGAACAACCACTCTCACTCCATGATGCTTTGAACTCATTTAGGTAAAGTTTGACCACATCAACTTCCGACTGTAAAAGAGGCCCAGATAACTCATACGGTGTTGGAGCCTTGAAACCTTGACCATACAAAGCTATCGACTTGCACACCTTCGGGAAATAAATGGAGTCAGCTGCATGGAATGGAATAGCAGCATGATAAAACCAATAAGCTATTGTCTTACATATACGCTTTCTCAATGCCTTATCCATATATATCATTACCTTCTTTTGTGACATGTTAGCAACATCTTTACCCTTCTTTGATCTAGTTGAAATATTTTCTCCTTCCTCGACTTCAGTGTCACTTCTACTTCCAAAACTCTCCAAGTCACTGATATATTTTTTCTCTTCTTACTTTCGTCCTTGTTTTTCATCAAAAACTCTTTCATTGAAGCAGATACACGATCTGAAACTTTCCAACATGTCTTGTCATCTCCCTTGATTTTGAACAAATGATGCTTAAGTCTATTAATCCCTCCCCACATTTTGGTAGAACAATAATTACACCTCACTTTTTTTTATCCGCAGTAACCGTAGTACCATGCGACCATCCCGAGTCGGTTAAATGAGAGGTGTCGATCTCTAATGGTAGAGAAGGATTAGATGCTTCACTAGCAGTACCAGAATTTTGTTCCATCTCTATGATTGAATATCAATAATTCAATATACTACATGATAAAAAAAAAAAAAAAAATTAATAAACAAGTGATTAATTTGTGTACGAAGGGGAAACATTTACAGATATTGGGCACTAATATATGGCAACATTGAACAAAAATTTGTGTACGAAGGGCACTATTTAAGCCGCTTGTGGCTTATAAATCTGTGGCTAAAAAAAGATAGATCAGGTAAAGCATGGTTTTAAAGCTAGGTTTTAAGCGCTGGTGTTTTAAAACTATGATTTAAAGCCAGATTTTAAGCCACTTATGGCTTATAAATTTGTGGCTAAAAAAAACCAGATCACTTAAAGTATGATTTTAAAGCCATATTTTAAGCCACAGGTGTTATAAAACTATAATTTAAAGCCTGATTTTAAGCTACCTGTGGCTATAAAAAAAATAAATCAGATTTTAAGCCACCCGTGACTTATAAATCTGTGGCTAAAAAAAATCAGATCACTTAAACCATGATTTTAAAGCCAGATTTTAAGCCACAGGTGTTATAAAATCATGATTTAAAGCCTGATTTTAAGCTACCTGTGGCTATAAAAAAAAAATCAAACTTAAACCACCTGTGGCTTATAAATCAGTGGCTAAAAAAAATCAGATCACTTAAAGCATGGTTTTAAAGTCAGCTTTTAAGCCACAGGTGATATAACACCATGATTTAAAGCCTGATTTTAGGCCACTTGTGGCTAAATTTTTTTTTTCAGATTTTAAGCCACCCGTGGCTTATAAATGAATGGAAAAAAATAGAAATAGATTATTTAGACTCAGATTTTAAAACCATATTTTAAACTCAAATTTTAAAGCTAGATTTTAAAGCCACCTATGGCTAAAAAAAAGGAAAACAGATTTTTAGGGCTTATATAAAAAAAAAACAGATTTTTAGGGCTTATAAAAAAAAATAAAAATTTATTCACATTTTAATGGTTGAGCTTTGTCGGCTGAGGGCTTCTTCTTCTTCTTCCTTCAAAAAAATACTCACCGGTGGGGCCGAGGGCTGGCGGCTAGCAGTTGGGGCTTCTTCTCACCGGTGGGGTTGAGGGATGGCGGCTAGCAGCTGGGGCTTCTTCTTTGTTCTTTCTTCTTCTTTGTTCTTTCTTCTTCTTTCTTTCTTTCTTTCTTTTCTCTCTTTGTCAGGTTCTGTGGAACTGGGTCAAGTCGAGTCGACTTGCCCGAGTCGACTCGGCGAGCTTTAAAACCATTATATATATATATATATATATATATATATATATATATATATATATATATATACGGATCCCGGGAAGGTACTCTAAGATCCACGTGGAGGAAGGTAGCGTTGTTCAGATCATTTCTAAAATGATAAATTTCAAAACATCTACACTTTGTAATTTTTGAGTGCTAAAATCTAAATCGTTGAATTACAGTGAAAATTTGACCTTCAATTTTAAAATTCAGGTTTGATTGTTGTTTTTTTATAAAATTGATCTATGTAGCTTGCTGAAGCTCCATGTGGCACGAAAACAGTGTTTTGGGTAGCCACGTGGAGCTCGATATGATGTTGGAGTACCTATCTAAGGTTCTTCACTGGAGTACCTTCACCTTTTCATTCATATATATATTTATATTGTTTGCTACTTATAATATCAGTTGAAATCTGTTTTCAGTGATCGTCACAGATATCAAGGCCGTCCACAGGTAATGGGAATCAAGTAGAGGACATGAAAAATTTGCTTTGTGGGGATAATCTGTATTATTCATCTCATGGATTACATAAGGCTTCCAAACTCATCTCTTTTAACATTCACTTTCCTTTTTATTTCTCGACACACCATTATTCTTTTAATTTTGAGGTCAAATCGATTTTTCTATCATTAATGATGGGGACATCTGATTCAAAGAACCGCCCATGGTCTATTGAAGGCGAAGGAAGCGTGCGAAAGTATCATGAAGGCTCTTAACCGAGGAATGAGGACGTTCTGAAGAAGTGAAGCACAGACGTCCGTGACTTCAGGACAGGCGTCTGTGATTTGAGAGGCTTTCTGTTTTGTGCACGATGGACATTCGTGAATACTGGGCGGACATCCGTTAGCAAAGGATATGTCTTCGTGATTTGAGTTGGCGATTTGAGTTGTTCTATTATTTCAAATTTACGGAATTGTTTGTGCATGACGAACGTCCGTGAATACAGGACTGACATCCATGACCATAGGACGAACGCCCGTGAATCAGTTACTTTCTTATTTGGAATGTATGATTAGTTAGGATTGTTTGCCTATAAAAAGGCATTGTAAAGACGATTTGGAAATTTTTTAATGATTATTGAACATTGCTATGCAAATTGAGAGCTTTTTATTAAGGTTTTCCTCGTGGGTGTGATTCTTTCAAACTTAGAAGAGCGAGTGGTTTGGTGCGAGGCCAACTTTTCCTATCCTTTTATCTGCTCTTATCTCAACCTAATGTGTAAGTGCTTGTTTAATTGCCTACTTAATTCTATTCTGAACCTTTGATTTCTACATACCTAGAATCCTTTTTATTAATTCCGCTTGAGTTCGAAAGAATTCACTTTGAGTTCGTTCGAAACCCTAAACTGTTGAAGATCTAATTGTTCTTATAGGGACCATACGGCGAAAGTAACACTGTTTTGAGCTAAATCAAATTATTAATTGAAATTCTCTATATTTTCTGTGATGATTTGTTATGAAATTTATATCTCAATTACTCGTATTAATTTTTGATTAATCTCAGCCCATCATTTCTGCATCATATTAGTTTCTGCATCAGATTTGGTATCAAAACTTTGTCAGTTTAGGAATTGTCAGGGTTCAAATAGGTTCTAGGTTTCAGTTTCGATTGTCTTACATCATTAGGATCGAAGCCCTTATTAATGAACTTGCAACAAAGTTGACGACAAGTCAGGCAGATCTCCAAGCCCAAATACTTGATCACCATACTCAGTTACGAAATCAATTGCGTGATTAACAAACCAGACATGAGGATTTGGTGACCCATGTCGAGGAAATGAATAGGGTTATCACCGATGACCAGTTTCGAATCCACATCAATGAGCGTAGAAGAGACGGCCCTCACCATCGTGATCTCCCACCCAATCAGGAGGACAAAATCATGAAGCCTGTCATGATGGACGCTCCTATTTTTATGGAAAAAGACAACCTAAAGACTATGTAGAACGGGTGGCATGAAAACCTATTTTGATTGGTATGCCATGTCCGAGGAGCGCAAAGTCCGGTTTACCAAAGTTAAGCTTATGGGCCATGCTAGACTTTACTAGATGGGTATTGAGCGTCATAGACAATCCTAGGGCCTTCTTCCCATTTCCACATGGGTAGACATGAAGATCCAACTAAGTGAAAAGTATGTTCCCCTGTCCTATGATGAATGTCTCTTGATCAGTGGCAATCACTTCGCCAAGGGAATAGTCACATAATACATTGATATATTTGAAGACTTAATGTTCCAGGCAAATGTGGAAGAACAAGACAAAGTTACTCTATCTTGATTTCGAATGGGCCTCCTCCCAGAATTACAAGGGGAACTTATTCCATATCCTATTTCTGTTATAGAAGAATGTTTCTTTAGAGTTGAAGAGTTAGAACGGTACCTTACGATCCCCCAAAACAAATGTTTTGATGCAAGTGGGTCCGGTTGCAAGTCTAACTATTCTGAATCTAAATCAAATGTCAACACCCATTCGGCTAGGTCCAATTCACTTTCCACACCAGTGACTAAAACTGGTAAGGGTAAGAATCCAATGTTAGAGGGCCCCAAGAGTGGTGATCAAAGTAAGTGCTACAAGTGTCATGACTTTGGACATTTTGCAGCACAATTTTCTTCCCAGAATTTGTTCGTAACAGAGGAAATTGAAGATGAACAGGAAGATGGGGATGTAGAAGTTTATGAACCCGAATCGTTCCCTAGTGATGAAGAGGATATGTAGGGGAACAAACTGTAGCTTGTCTTAGGGTAGTCTCCTACCTCATTGAGGAGGATAATACCTTGCGGGCTCTTATGGTTAGATGTGCTCTAGCCCAATCAAAGGAGAGTTATGACTGGCGAAAGGATAACATCTTTTATACCATAGCCAAGTGTGGTGAGAAAGCTTGTAGAGTCATAGTTGATAGTGGAAGCTGTACCAATGTTATATTCGAAAGCACATTTTCTCGCTTGGGACTTACACCCATACTTCACCCGCGACCTTATAAAGTAGCACGGGTTGATTCGTCATCAATCCCAGTTTCACACGGGTGTCTGGTTCCTATATAGTTTGCGTCATATAAGGACACCTTACGATGTAATGTTGTGCCTATGGATGTTGGGCATATCATCCTTCGAAGACCTTGGTTGTATGATAAGGACGTTACATTGTTCGGGAGATCGAACGTGTGTTTTTTCATGTACAAAGGAAATAAGATAAAGATAAATCCTCTACCTCCTAGAGCGCCTGCAATAAAAACAAGTAAGCCAAAAGATAAAGGCCTAGTTGAGAGAGAGAAGACAACTAAGGTCATCAATATTGTTAGCCCCTTAGAGTTCGAACAAGGTGCTATGGAAGAGGACATTGTCTATGTTCTCGTTACAATGGAGTCACCAAAAGAGTTGAGTGTTAAATTTCCTAAAGAGGTTGAACCTATGATGTTGGAGTTTCATGATGTCTTGCCCATAGACCTCCCGAATGAACTACTACCTTTATGGGACATTCAACATGCTATTGATTTTGTTCCCGGTTCTACTTTACCTAATTTGCCCCATTATCGCATGAATCCATTCGAACACTCGGAGTTGAAAAGGTAAATTGATGAACTTCTCTAGAAGGGGTTCATTAGAGAATGCATGAGTCCATGTGCCGTGCCTGCGCTGCTTACACCTAAGAAAGATGGGTCTTGGAGGATGTGTGTCGATAGCCGCGCCATTAATAAAATAAATAAAATCACGGTCAAGTATCAGTTTCCTATACTGAGGCTAGACGACATGTTGGACATGATGGGTGGTGCCACAATATTTTCAAAAATTGATTTGAAGAGTGGATACCATCAAGTTCGAGTTTATCCCGAGGACAAATGAAAAACTGCCTTTAAAACCAAAGATGGTTTATATGAATGGTTTGTCATGCCTTTCGGGCTCTCAAATGCCCTGAGCACATTTATGCGGATCATGACACAGGTGTTGAGACCTTTCATGTGCAAATTCCTTGTACGTTACTTCGTCGATATCCTTATTTATAGCCGCAATAAGGAACAACACTTAAGCCATTTAAAGCAAGTTTGTGTGACTCTCAGAGGAGAGAAATTATACACAAACTTAAAGAAATCTACTTTCATGATAATAAGTGTTGTCGTCTTAGGGTTTGTCCTAACCTCTGAAGGAATGACTGCGGACTCGAAAAATGTCAAGGTTATTGTGGAGTGGCTTGAGCCTAAGAATATTCACGAAGTTCGTAGCTTCCTTGGGTTATCCACGTTTTATAGGCGGTTCATCCGTAGTTTTGATACGATAACGTCCCCTATCACCGATTGCATAAAAAATGGGGAGTTTAGTCGGCGACAAAAGCATTTAAGGAGATCAAGTTCCATATGGGCAAGTTCCTTGTGGTTTACTTTGATGATATCCTTATTTTTAACTGCAACAAGAGACAACACTTAGGCCATTTCAGGCAAGTTTGTTTGACTCTTAGAGGAGAGAAGTTATATGCAAACCTAAAGAAGTGTATTTTCATGACAACAAGTGTTGTCCTCTTTGGGTTTGTCGTAACCTCTGAAGGAATGACTGCGAACTCGAAAAAGGTCAAGGCTATTGTGGAGTGGCTTGAGCCTAAGAACATTCACGAAGTTCGTAGCTTCCATGGGTTAGCCACGTTTTATAGGCGGTTCATTCGTAATTTTAGTACGGCAATGACCCTTATCACAAAGTGCATTAAAAAAGGAGAGTTTAGTTGGACACTTACTGCAGCAAAAGCATTTAAGGAGATTAAGTCCCCTATGACTGAGGCTCCTATTATGCGCCTTCCTGACTTTTCTAAAGTCTTTGAGGTGGCGTGTGACTCGTCAGAAGTAGGTATTGGTGGAATATTGAGTCAAGAGGGTCACCCTATAGCTTATTTCAGTGAAAGGCTAAATGAGGCCAGATAGAAATATTTTACGTCCAATAAGGAATTCTATGCGGTGGTACAATCTCTCAAGTATTGGAAACACTAGACTGAAAAGTTGGACATTGTGTGTTTGATGGATGAATAATGGCGTGTTTGGTGTTTAGGGAGGGTGACTGGATTTGTGCCCAGTGTCACAATGTTAACTTTCGGCGCCGGATTATATGCCACTGTTTCGGTTGCAATTCCTCTTGTTCTTCAGGCACGATGGTAAAATCGGGCGATGGCAGGGTTCCTATGTCGAGGAACTTGCGCCAAACTATCCTAAGTGCGATGTAGTCTCGCGACCTCCAACATGGCTGGTCGATTGCTGGGAAGAATTTTAAAGGGGTGAACGCTGTGATGGTTGCTAAGCAGGCGGCGACCGACCACTGGTCGGATCGGCATATTGATGCCAGCGTAAATGGTCTCTCAGCGCCTGAGACACTCTGTTTTGATTCTACACAGTTCCACTCCCTCGCCTCTAACCTCCGCCATTATTGGGTGGCGATTGAAACTAACAAAGATATGCCATCTCCATTTTCACTACACCGGTGGATTAATACAATGTGGGATGATTCTGAGAGACCTGCGGCGTCTTCTATCTCCAATACAAGATTTTTACTTCGGTTTAGGGATGAAAAGGGTGCTAAAGAAATTTGCAACAAAAAACATTTTCGCGTTCATGACTGCCTGGCGATTTGTCGACCATGGGATCCTTCGGTGGGAGATATACATATCCACAGAGAAAGGGATGGCATTTGGCTCTGCATCTTTGGTTTACCGATTCATGCGTGGTCATTGGAGGCGTTCCAACGGATCGACGACCGATGCGGTCGGTTCATTCTCATTGATTAGCGCACAGCGGACCTTTGGGACACGGACCATGCCAGGATCCTCGTTGGCGTCGATTCACTAGCCAGCATTCCCAGATTCTGCGATATCAAGATCAGTGGCCAGAGTTACCAACTCCTCATAGAGGTGGCATGGCTGGAGAGGGTCCTCGTCCTGCATTATGCCGACGAAGTGACTGAGGGGCCCCGGTGCACCAACGTCGACATCGGTGGTACTCCTCCAGAAGTAGTTCATACGCCCTTCAATCCAACCGGAAGGGGAGTGGTTAAAACTGCTTGGGTGTCGGCGTGAGACGCGGAGAGGCGCGCGACCACGCACGTGACCTACGGGCTGGTCCCATTCAGACCACCGGCCACAGCGGTGAGGGACGTTACCTCCCCTCGGGCTCTGGGGGTTCATGATCGGATATCGGCTGACGGTATCGCTATGGAGGAAGAAGAGGATGGGGAGAGGCTCTCGGCTGACGATGGGACCTCGATCGGAGATGATAACAGAACCCTAGGTATTCCGGCTCCGATGGATTGCTTGCTTCCGGGAGATCCTACGGTCGATTTACTTTCGTACCTTCCATCTGACGATGTGCGACAATGGTCTCAGCGAGGGGGACAATGGGTACCGTCGCAAATGACAAGGTCCACAGACGGCTGCAGTTGCTGGGATCCAATGGAGATGGAGGCAAAGAACTTGCCGTCTTTGGGAGGAATCAGAGGTGTCTTTCGGAGGTTCAAAGTCTATACCCGAAAGAGGAAAGATTTATATGCTGCGCAAAAGCCGGTGAAGAGTGGATGGCCGACACGTATGAGGCCTCATGGGTCGTGCCTAGACAGGACGGCGACACGTCGCCCACTAGAAGCTACCGGGGCAGTGTACCAGCCTGGCTCTTTTCCTTCTTCCAGACGCAGGGAAGATTTAAATCTGCATATCGGGTTGGGGGAGGAGAATACCCTATGGCGACACGTGGAGAGTGGTCGGTCAATGGACACCACGTGGCGACTGACGACAACGGTTGTCTTTGGCCCTGGGGGACATGGACTTTAGTTTACCCGGGCCGGTCTAAAGGACCCACTTTGATTCGATTGTGGGCTGGCCCGACTTTAACGGGGCGAATTAAGTGGGTCGAAGGGGACCCGGGCTACGAGCTGTGGGCTACCCAAGGAAAATTTAAGGATAACGGGGCCTTTTATTCTTCAGCTAGCGAGAACCAGGCGATGGTTTTTCACCTCTCCACAGACTTAGCCGCCTCACCCCTTCCGGAAGAGCTGGGGGTGGAGCCGGACGACGATCGCCAAACTTTGTCTCACCTAGAGGAGCAGCCTCACACGTCGGATAGTAACGTTCTCCTCGTCCCCTCGGCACGAGATCTAGAGCAGGAAGTTTCTCTTGGTTTCTCTCGACGACTTGATGAGATGGACAACTCGGTGGAAATTGATCGCCTTATCAGGATTGGACGCTAGTTAGGGATGACGTTCAAAGGCCTCGAGAACTTGCGCGGTTGGAGTGGGGTATGACGGATGGTAGGGGGATGGGGGTCGACTGATCCCCATCTGCTATTTTTCGGGGTGGGTGACCATTTGTTGCTATTATGAAGATGTTGTCTTGGAATGTACGGGGCATTTGCGATGGGGCTAAGCATGCTGGTGTCAAGAGATTTATCCGATTGATTCAGCCGGCGGTAATCACACTTTAAGAGACTGGGGCTCTTGTGACCATCGCAAAGTCGCATCAATTCTTTCTAGAAAGGATTGAGAGTGGACTAGAGTTGATTCGGCTGGAGCTTTGGGAGGCATCTTGGTGGCGTGGAGGCCGTCCTTGTTTGAGAAAATTGAGGAAGAGGTGGGGATGTTTTCGGCTTCGGTGGTTCTCCGGAATAGAGATAACGGGAAACAATGGACCTTCGCGGGCATTTATGGGTCATCGGACAACTTGCTCCCAGGGGATTTCTAGGAGGAATTGGATGCGGTGACTTCCATGTGGGAGTACCCGATCTGCCTGGGTGGCAACTTCAACGCAATAAGATGAGGGTATGAAAAACAAGGGGGACCTCCAGATGTGGCGGTGATGGCGAATTTCAATTCTTGGATTTCAGACTGGGCGATGGAGGATGTCCCGTTAACCGGCTCTCGCTCCACCTGGTCTAATCTCCAAGACCTTTCGTCTCTCAGTCAGTTGGACTGATTTATATGCAACACGGAGTGGATGGAAATGTTCCCGACGGCCAGACTGGAATGCTTAACAAGGCTACTTCTGACCATAGGCCGGTATTGCTGGCTTGTGATGCGAGGGGGAAGGGGCCGAGTCCGTTTTGGTTCGAAAACATGTGGCTGTTGGATGACTGGTTCCATGCGGCGGTACCGGAGTGGTGGAGAGAACTTAATCCTAGGGGGACATTAGTGTATAGATTCATTTCTTAGCAGAACGGGATAAAAAAAAGAACAATTGAATGGAATAGAAAGGTGTTCGAAAATCTGCAAACCAATAAAGATGTGATTCTGTTGCGGCTGAGGGAGCTTGACGATTTGGAGGAATCCAAGGCTCTGTCTGTCAATGAGCGCAAAGAACGCGATCAGAACAAACGACAATTCAATTCTATCGCTAGAGCTGAAGAGGTCGCTTGGGACCAAAAGGCGAAGGTGCGGTGGCTGAAAGAGGGTGACCTGAATACCAAATATTTTCATGCCATTGCCAATGCGAGGAATAAAAGGAACTACTTGGGGTCCGTGATTGTGGAGGGGGTGACGGTGGTCGGTTATGACCAGATTCGCGACCAGGTGGTTCGATTATACTTGAAGCTCTATGAGGACGATGGACTAGTGAGGCCCGAGTTGGACAGGATTCTGTTTAACTTACTCGCCGCTGATGATAGGGATGCCATCGAAAGGCTGTTCCAAGCAGAGGAGGTGTGGAACGCCATTAAGAAAGGGGGAAGGAACAAATCTCCGGGACCAGATGGTTTTACTCTCGAATTCTTCCGAGTATTCTGGTCGACGCTTAATGCTGAACTGATGGAAGGTTTCCACGAGTTTCACAACACTGCTTTCATTGGGCGCCGTCTTAACTCGACGTTCATAAAGCTTATTCCTATGAAAGATGGGGCGCAGGAGCTCACTAATTTCCGCTTGATTTGTCTCATTAACTGCCTGTATAAGATCCTAGCGAGGGTGCTAGCTAACAGGTTAAGCCCCCTAATGGAGAAGCTGATCTCTGACTCGCAAGGGGCTTTCGTCAAAAGGAGACAACTCGTGGACCAGGTCGTAGTGGCCCATGAGATTATCCATTTTGCGCATTCCGACCGAGTTCCGGTGGCGCTTTGGAAGGTCGATATGGAAACGGCGTACGACCGCATTAGCTGGTCTGGCCTGAATTACATGCTTAGCAGGTTCGGTTTCGGAGTTAAATGGAGGAACTGGATGCGGGGGTGTTACTCTACCCCTTGGTTCTCGGTGCTGGTTAATGGTTCTTCGGCGGGGTATTTCAAAAGCTCGTGAGGCATTCGTCAGGGAGACCCACTCTCCCCCTTCCTCTACAACCTGATGGGGGAAGCCCTTGCGGGGCTTATTGCTAGTGCAAAATTTCTGAATCTAATCTCGGGGATTAGAGTGGGAGCTCACGACCGATCCATCGCAATCCTGCAGTACGCTGATGACACGTTCCTTTTTAGTGAAGCCAGCGTGGAGGAGTTCAAAAACCTGGCGGGTGTGCTTACCGTGTTTGAGGCAGTTTCGGGGCAGCGCATTAACTTCCACAAATCCAAAATAACGGGATTCGGGATTGATCATGCTATTGTACAGGAGCTGGCACACACAGGTCATTGCGGCAGCCGAGATCTGCCAATCAAATATCTGGGCCTGCCTTAGGGATTGCGAAAGCCAGCTGCCAGCTTTTGGGAGCCGGTGATTTAACGATTTCAGCAGAGGTTATCTATGTGGAGTGGCAAATTTCTCAGCAGTGGTGGCTGACTAATTCTGCTTAGGGCTGTGTTGTCAAGCCTTTCGATCTTCTACATGTCAATGTTTAGGTGCCCAGTTGGCATCTTACTTCGGATCGAGCAAATCCAACGTAATTTCCTATGGGAAGGTTCGGGATTGGAGAGAAAATATCATCTTGTCAATTGGGACACGTGTAAACTACCTTTGAATTGCGGAGGACTTAGAATCCGTTGTGTGAAGCGGACCAACGTGGCGCTGCTTGGCAAATGGTTCTGGCGTGTTGGAAGCGCGGATGAAGCGAGTAGTTTATGGAAAAAGGTACTGCTGGAGAAATATGGCCCGTCTAATTACAATTGGGGAGTTAATACCGCAGTTAATAGAGGTACTTCTAATTGGTGGAAAAATATCTGCAACACGTGGATGCACTTCTCTAGAGGGATTCGTTTTAGCTGGGGTTGTGGTACCCGAATATTGTTTTGGGAGGACAATTGGGCAGAGGAGGGGAAGCTTAGTTAGATTTTTCAACGTATCTACTCCAAAGCTCGAAATCCCTCGGGACGGATAATTGACTTTCTCTTGGATTCCAATAGAGCTAGAGTATGGGAAGTGGTCACCCGACGAAATCTGCGAACTAACGAAGAAGAAGAGTTTGCTAGACTCCTACAATTGTTGTACAAGTTGACCCCGAATGTAGAGAATTTTGACCGGTGAAGATGGGGCTTGAATAAGAATGGCACTCTCAGTGTCAAGACGTACTACCGGATGCTGACCCGCCGGTCGCTCATCAAATTCCAAGGTGCTAGGCTGTGGAAGACGAAAATCCCATCTAAAATTAAGTTCTTCGCCTGGTCCCTATTCAAAGAGATAGTGCTCACGATGGATGTGCTCATTCGTAGGGGAAAGAACATCACCAATTGTTGTGTCATGTGTTCTAGGGAAGAGGAATCGGCGGCACATTTATTCATCCATTGTGAGGTCGCTTTCGAAATATGGGGTATAGTTTTAAATATTTTCCAGATGAAATGGGCCATGACTGCTATGCCTTATGACCTGTACCTTACCTAGTCCGCGGTCGACATGGACAGCAGGATTAGGAACAATTGGACAATTTTTTTCTTCGCTGTTATCTGGAGTATCTAGAAAGAGAGAAACTTGTGGATTTTTGAAGAGAAAAAGAGACCTGTGGGGTGTATCGTGAAGGCGGTCAAGGACGTAGTTACTCTATGGCTATCAACAGGAGCTGATGTGTGTTCGGAACCTTGGGAACCGGGGTAACCTCATGGTGCGATCCTGTGATTGTGGTGAGGGGGTGTATTTTGTTTTACCGTTTCTGTTGTGCGCTCTTTTCTTGATTGGCTGTGTGGCCCAACTGTTTTGGCCATTCCCTTGTATTGTTCTTTCCAGCATCTTGCTGGCTTTTCAATATATATATGTTTTTACCGATAAAAAAAAAGTTTTGGAAACAGTACTTGTTACCGCAAGAATTTGTTCTGTCCTCAAATCACGAGACCCTGAAATTTTTGAACTCCCAAAAGAAGCTAAACCCGCGACATGTGAAATGGGTTGAACAACTTCAAGGGTTCACCTTTGTGCTGAAACATAGGGCTGGTGTGGAGAATAGGGCTGCTGACGCACTTAGCAGTAGAGTGGCGACGTTGCACTCTATGAATGTTGAGGTAACTAGATTCTAGCATTTATTGGATGATTATCCTATGTGTTCAGATTTTGGAGAAGAGTACACCTTACTCGTAAGTGACCAATCTTAAAGAGTGTGTAAGCATACCCTACATGATGAGTATTTGTTTTTAAAACACCGCTTGTGTAATCCCCGCACTTCTCTATAAGATTTCTTCGTTTGGGAATTACACGCCGGACGTGTCGCTGGACATTTCGGCCCTGACAAGACAGTTACATTGGTTGAAGATAGGTTCTACTGGCCAAATCTCAGGTGAGATGTTATCAAAATCATGAATCAATGTCGCGCTTGCCAATTGGCAAAACAAAGGAAGCAAAACAGGGGGTTGTATACACCTTTACCTGTGCCACCTACTCCGTGGCAAGATCTTTCTATGGACTTTGTGCTAGGGCTTCCTAAAACCCTCCGCAAACATGATTCAGTATTTGTTGTTGTGGACCGTTTCTTGAAAATGACCCATTTCATAGTTTGTTCAAAAACCTCAAATTCAAGTAAAATTGCTATACTTTTCTTTAGTGAGATTATTTGTTTACACGGTTTGCCTAAGACTATTGCGTCGAACAGAGATGTTAAGTTTGTCAGTTATTTCCGAAAGACATTGTGGCATAAAATGGGGACGAGACTTCAATTCTCATCAGCATATCACCCCCAAACCAATGAACGAATCGAGGTTGTTAATCTGAGTCTAGGAAATTTCTTGAGGTGTCTTGTAAGTGAGCATGTTAGGAGTTGGGATTCCGTCCCACCTATTGCAGAGTTTGCATATAACAATTCGGTTAATAGAAACCTAGGGATGAGTCCGTTTCAAGTTGTGCATGGTTACAAACCTAGGACACCCATAGATCTTATTCTGATGTCAGTTCATCAGAGGTCGTTAGAGTTTGCATCCACATTTGCATATCGCATTCATGAACTTCATGGTGAGATTAAAAGAAAAATTAATGTGAGTAATGAAAAATCTAAGTTTTCTCCAGATTCTCATTGAAGGTTCAAAGAATTTAAAGAGGGTGATTTTGTGATGGTTCGAAATTGAAGGTTCTAAGAAGTTACATACTCATAGTGCTGGATCCTATAGGATTTTGAAGCATATCGGTCCTAATGCTTATGTACTAGACTTACCACTAGAATTGAGTATTAGTACAACTTTCAATGAGAAGGATCTCATATTGTCCTATAGCCCTGCAATTACACCACCTAATCCTTTTGAACCTTCCACATCCGATCCTATCTCTGTTTCTCTCCCTTTTCCTTTACCTCCACCTGCACGTCCGTCTCGTGGGATAATTGAGGATATTTTGGAAGACCAAATTGTGTTTACAAACCAAGGGAGATTTCAAAAGTATCTTGTCAAGTGGAAGAATAAGTCAGATTCAGAGAATACGTGGATTACAAAGGAAGAGTTCCAACAGATTGATCCGGATCTCTGCAAACACTATCACGGCCAATATTCATCGGGGATGAATTCTTCTAACCCGGGGAGAGTTGATGGAGACATTTGATTCAAAGAACCGCCTATAGCCTATTGAAGGCGAAAGAAGCATGCGAAAGTATAACGAATGCTCCTAACCGAAGAATGAGGACGTTCTGAAGAAGTGAAACACAGACGTCCGTGACTTCATGAAGGACGTCCATGATTTGAGAGGCTTTCTGTTTTGTGCACGACGGATGTCCGTGAATACTGGACAGACATCCGTGAGCACATGACAGACGTTCGTGATTTGAGTTGACAGTTTTGGTTCTATTATTTTAAATTTATGGAACTGTTTGTGCCTGACTGATGTCCGTGAATACAGGACGGACGTTCGCGAATTAGTTACTTTTTTATTTCAAATGCATGATTAGTTAGGATTGTTTGCCTATAAAAAGGCATTGTAAAGACTATTTGGGAAAGTTTTAATGATTATTGAACATTGCTATGCAACTTGAGAGCTTGTTATTAAGGTTTTCCTTGAGGGTGTGATTCTCTCAAATTTAGAAGAGCGAGTCTTCTATTCACGTGCGGTTTGGTGCGAGGCCAACTTTTCCTATCCTTTTATCTACTCTTATCTCAGCCTAATGTGTAAGTGCTTGTTTAATTACCTACTTAATTCTATTATGAACTTTTGATTTCTACATCCTAGAATCCTTTTGTTGTTAATTCCGCTTGAGTTTGAAAGAATTCACTTGTGAGTTCGTTCGAAACCCTAAATTGTTGAAGTTCTAGTTGTTCGCTAAGAACCTTATTCTTCTAGATCTTATAGAGACCGTACAACGAAAGTAACACTGTTTTGAGATAAATCAAATTATTTATTTGAAATTCTCTATATTTTCTGTGTTAATTTGTTAGGAAATTTATATCTCAAGTACTTGTATTAATTTCCGATTAATCTCAAGCCATCATTTTTGCATCGTGATAGTTTCTGCATCAATTAGCCTCTCTGATTTTTTAACTGTGCATAAATCTTGACTTTTTTTGCATGTTATTAATTTTTAGGTTTAGCCTGCAATTTATGATGTCAAAACTTGTGATTTCACTCTATGTCCATCTAATTCCCCAGAAATTTACTTTTGTTTTTGTTACAGTTGGTACCTTACCCCATAGAGTCTAATCTAATGTGATTGCTGACTTTGGTTCTTCTTCTCTCTTTCTTTTTCTCATTCTTCTTGTTCTTTTTTTAATAGCTTTATCTGACTGAATCTTTGAATTTGTTATCATATGTTGGTGAATGTTGTGTTTATTATCTGTAGAAAATCTGCAACAGCTTCTCCTAGAAACTTAACACAGGAAAAGTCCAAAGGCCAGGGTAAAGGTTACAAAGATAAATGCTATGAGCAGATCCGTAAAGCTGTTGAAGAGCGGTTTAACAAGCTGTTAACAGAGGTATACGTTTTGCATGAGTTGAATGCTATCCTGGTTTTTTGTAGTTATTTTGCAGAACAAATAATTGCTGCAACTTTTCTTCATGGATAGATTGTTTTCTAACAGTAAGTTGTTCGTGCAGCTTGTTTCTGAGGACCTAAAAGCTGCTTTAGAGGAGGCTCGAACGGTACCGACTTTCTTAGAGTCATACTCCATTTTAAAAATATACATGTCTATTTTCTCTAAGAATGAAAAAAGGCATACAAATCTCAAGTCTGCAAAATTTATTTGTTTAATCATAAAATGATAAAATCCATGAAAATTAAATTTTCTTAGGATCTGTGGCTAAGAGGCTTGTCCTCTCATTTCATTTGAAAATGTAGTATGAATCGATCCCCCCATTATCCTGTTATTTAAAAGCAGTCATTTTAGTTTTTCATCTTTTGTTTGGGTGCAGTTACAGATTGGAATATTATGTTGGTTTTGCTTTTAGCAAGGATAACGGAAAAAATATACAATACGATTATATGTTAAAACAGTTACTACACATTTTCATTAACATTACTAGGAGATAATATATGAGACTGGGAGATTGACATTTTGTCTAGTGTAAGCAGATGTATTATTTAAAAAGAAATGGAAAAGAGGATGTGAAGGTTTCAAATTTACGAAAGAAAATGATTGTTCCCTATGAAAAATGAATTTCAGTATATAATCTCCTCCTAGAGCTTAACCAATCTTATATTTCGCTTTTTACCTGAAGTGAGAAGATGCTTCTAACTCTTGAGGGGTACTTTCTATGCGCTTGATGCTAATGCTTAATGCATAGCAGCAAATATATATAACAATTTCTCAACACTAACTGCTGGTTCTAGTGTGGAACATTTATGATCTGCAGCTCATTTATGTTGTTGTGTCTGCAGTGTTAATTGGGTGCGTCTTTAGTCAATGTGAAGTATATATGTGTGTGAGTGCTGTAGATGTGATTACTTTTATAAAGTGGGATATATTACTGTAATGGTATCTAACATACAACCCTAATTCTCTCCAACTAATCCTAATTTGATCTAATCCCAATCTAACCAAATCATCTTCATATAAACTAATTTGTATCAGAGGGTTTACTGGAGTTTCTAATTGCTGGCGTCACCGTCAGTGTTCTGATGTCGGCATGGTCAAAATTTTGACCTCAAATTGTTACACAATTGTGGTCAAGTCTCTAGAACATCTTTAATTCTTGGAGTTGTGTTTTGGTGGCTTCTTGATGACATTTTGAAGCCTTTATTGAAGATCATCAAGTTCATGTGCTTTTGTGCGAATCAACGCACGTGCCTGTGATAAGGTGGGGTTTCTGTTCAGTTTTGGATCAGTTTAAAATCTACAGCCTTTTAATTAGTCATTCATGGTTTGATCAAGATTTGAGGTATTTATGACAATTTTACTTATTTCCGCCCTTATCAACCAGTTTCAGGATTCTATGAATCTGATCTTCTAGCATTTGATCAATGGGGTATGATGCATGCTATCTGGTCAAAATTTGGCTGCCTTTCAAATGATTGTGGCCCAGATCCCTTCTATTGACTATTGAGTCAGATATCGTTATTTTTCCTTTGCTGCCTAGTCCATGGTTTTGCATTTCTCATTATTGAAGTTTTATGTTTGTGCTGGGATTGCATTTTCTGTATGCTGCAGTGCTCTTGTGATCGTAGTGACAAAATATGGGTACGAGCTAATATGGTGAGTTAGAAAATCGGAAAAGTTAAAATACGGGAAAAAAATCGAAGTGACAAAATACGGGCCACGGTTTTGCATTATTGCGTGAGGTGTTGGATCGTAGGGCCTAACTTTGGGTAGTATTACACTTGACTATTTGTTGTTTGTTCTGGCTATAGTATTGTTGGATTTCCCTGTAGGCTGTGTAGTCTACTTACAAATAGTTCTATTAGGGTGGTTTCTCAGCAATGGAGGATGTTAAGATGAAAATGCGGATTGTGGTGGTGAAGATAGCTATGGGCTACAAATGACTACAGTCAAGTTTGATGGTACTAACTCTCTAGCATGGTCTCTGTCTGTTGAATTGTTCTTTGGTTAGAAGCGAATATTGGGGTATGTGTCTGGTTCCTTTCTTGAACCAGCCCCTAAAGATGGGATACATGGATTCGAGATGTGACAACAGGATGTAGTGACTTGGTTGCTACATTCAATGCAACCTTCTACTGGTAGTTCCTTTCTGCATGGTTATCTCTATCTTACAATACACAATTACAATATATGATACTATTGAAAATGATACGTATCTATGAATATATATATCTGTTTCTAACAAATTATCTTATGATACACGATATGATGTAGTACTATATGTTGCGATACATGATACGAACAATTCATATGATTTCGATTATTACTAATTTATTGTCTTCGAAAAAATGTTACTTATTTACCCCCAACTCCAATCTCTCTTAAAAAAATGTAAAAAAGAAAAGAGAATAACGAGTAGAAAGAAGAAGTGGAAGATGCCTATGAGGAAGGTAATTAAAAAATGATAAGTTAACTGGCAACAAAGATGATGATGTTGATATTAGGGATATAGCTGAAGACTGAAGGTTTTTTTTTTTTACATTTTTTAAAATTTCTTTTGGAGATCACAAACTTAAAATGTCAAGAAGCAAGTATAAAGAATTTTTTTTGTTGATTTTTTTTTTTTTTGGGCAGTGGGGGGGTGGTACTAGAAGTTGGAAATTAAAGACATAATACAAGTATACAATATACACGTACATCACGCTTATATGTCTGCAGCTAGAGGGTTTCTTTTTATATAGTGGAAAATTGGGGATTTCATGTGACCATGGATTTTATATCAACTTTATAAATCAATCCAATGAAATATTTTTTTTTGGTTCAATTTATTTGATTTAAATTCTAATTTCTAGTGTAATATATGATGGAATGAGTGTCTTTGACACTTAGTATTTCAGAATGATCATAGATTGCTATATATCATATTTCTTATTTTTAGATTTTTTTATTATTTAGATTTATATATTTTTCTTGTATATCTATAAAAATTTAAATGTATCTATGATACATGATACAACATTGCTTGAAGGATTTGACAACTTTGCCTTTACGTATGCGACTTTGAAAGTTATGCCTTCATATTATTGAAGCGTTGATGTCAATTTGAGGGTTACATTTAGAAGTTTAATTACATTCAGACTCTTAATTTTCCTAGAATAAGATTTCTTTTGGTAATATATACTGCTGTACCCAGATTTCAGATTTTAGTGAATGAATTTATTTTTTGGTCTAAGACGTGGTTTCTCCTTTGTTTTGTGAAACACTAAAGATTGATTGACTTCGCTCCCTTGTTGAATTAGTTACTGAATTAAAGTAAGTTCTTGTTGAAACTCAGTTATTTGTATGTGATCTTTTCCCCTCGGTGCTACATCAAATACTTTCTTCGAAGCATGATTATGCTATGGTTTTTAGCCATGAACACAACATCGACAAATCCTGTCGGGGTAGAGGTCTATCAAGTACTATTATACTCAGTTGTGAGGTATGTGGGGTGAGCTAAGACGCTATCAAGGGACAGGAAAATGTGCTGCATGTGCTAACAAAATACACTATGCTGAATGCATGAGTATGCAAAGGAAAGAGCAAGACAATAAAAAGATATTTGATTTTTTATAGGGTGTAAATCTTGAGTATGAACATCGTAGAGCTAGTATCGCCGGGAGAGAGGAGTTGCCACCTTTGGGGATTGTATTCTCCCTCCTTCAGTGTGAAGAGGCTAGAGTGAAGTTTACGAATGTATCTTTCAGGCTCCGAAGCATTCTCTACTTATTCCACTTTTTGAGTTTAAGCTTGGAGGTGGTAGATTTTGTGGCTGTAGCCGTGGTCGAAGTACTTTAACCCGGGAAGAAAAGAAGTTAAAATGCCCTCATTGTAGTAGAAAGGGGCAGTGAAAGTAAACTTGTTGGGACGTGGTTGAATGTCCCAAGTTTAAGAATAGTCATGCCTACCCTTTAGTTGCTTATGATGCCCCTCCGTTCACCTGTTCCTGCAGCACCTTCTATTGTCACTACCTCAGTCACTATTACAGAGAAATATCAAGATCATCTGCAACACTCGTGCTTCTTCTTCTCCCATGGCCAAGTCAGGTATCATTAGATCTGTCTATGCATCCGCATCCTCCCAGTTTCCTTGGATCACTGATTCAGGGGTGACTGACCATATGTGTGCTATGTCCAGGTACTTTCATTTTATATCCCTTGTTTCTTATCCATGTCACATTCGTGTTATTGATTGGTTGCCTCTATATAGGGTAAAGGGACTATCCATATTGGAAGTGTATATTTAACTTTCATGTTATGTTACAAGTTCCTAAAATGCATATGAGTTTGTTAGTTGTTTGTCAAATTTTGTAAATCTCTCAATTTCTGTTTATCCCTTTATCTCTGTCACTGGATATTTCAGTACCTGACGACAGGGATGATGTTTAGTCTTGGTATTGAGAAGAGAAGTCTCTCTTTTCTTTGCTCCCATGTAAGTAACTGGCAAACCACGTGCCCTCATAGGAGTATAGATAGCTGAAAGGGAAAAATATCACCTCCTTGAAGTTGCTCTTGCTTATCAGATTGGATGTTCCTAAATGTTTGTGGGGGATCGTTGTGCATATTGCTGATTTCTTAATAAATCGAAAGCCTACTCCTGTTCTTGATGGTAAATCTCTATTACAACTGTTATGCCCAAATGCCCATTTGCTTCATGTATCTCCTCATGTTTTTGGCTCTCTTTGTTTTGCTCATGTTCTTGCTATCCATCAGGATAAGCTAGATCCCAAAGATATCCAATGAATCTTCATTGGCTATCAAACAGAAGGGCTATGAGTGTTATGGTACATTGTTAGGACTACTCCGTTACTCTGGATGTCACGTTTTTCGAGTCGTCTACTTACTCTCCTCACAGGTGCCCCCTTCAAGGGGAGAGTTCTAAGGAAGAGAACACTATTGAGTTGCCTTATCATGGAAATGAGGATAATGATTTGAGATGGAAGAAGTAGAACATGTAGAAGTGATCACTAAAAGAAGAATGGATACCTTTGATAAATTTGGAAAAGAGTAATATAAGAAGGAAGATATAAGAGCCTCTTCAATGGTCTTTCCTGCAGACCACGAATCAAGATCCCTCTTCTGAGGCAGGTTCACAAGGTTCTGACCTAAATATTCCCTTTGCTGTACGCAAAACTCCCAGGGCTTGCACTTGTCATCTTATCGGAAAGTTTAAGTCATATCGATCTCTCTCAGCATCATACTTGATCTTTTGTTTCTTAATTAGACTCTATTTTATCCCTACCAGTGTTTCTGTTGCCCTATCTTAGCCTCAACAGAAGGAAGCCATGATGCAGGAAACGAAATTTTTGGAACAAAATAATACTTGGGACATGAGAGGAAGAAAATTGTCGACTGTAAGTGAGTCTATATATAAAGCATAGACCAGATGACTATCTAAAGATATAAAGCCAAGCTGGTAGCCAAGGGGTGCACAAAGACATGACATTTACCCCAGGACACATTTACTCCTGTAGCTAAGTCAAATGCTATTTAGGTACCCTTGTCTCTCTTTCTGCATACAAAAATCGTTAATTATACCAGTTGGAGGTAAAAAATGTCTTCTTTCATAGTGGTTTGAAAGAAATTTACATGGCTCTTCCACATAGTTTCTCACATCAGGGAGAGAAAGGCTAGGTTTTAGATTGGCGATGACTGTCTATGGATTGAAACAATATGTTAGAGCCTGGTTAAAAAAATTCAGTGATGCTATTATGAAATCGGGGTATCAAAGGAGCGAGTCTAATCACACATTGTTTGTGAAGAAGGGGTCCCATCTCACAACATTGATTGTATATGCTGATGATATAATTGTTATGGGGGATGACAATGTATAAATAATAAAGCTGAACTCTTATCTGAGTGAGGTCTTTGACATCAAAGACTTAGGCCCACTCAACTATTTTTTGGGTATTGAAGTGGCACGATCAAGGGATACTTCTGTCTCAACGGAAGAATGCGCTTGATGTTGTGATGCAGACTGACATATTGGGTTGTAAACTGCTGTAACTCCCATGGAATAATATCATCGACTTAATGGAGAGGATGGTGAACTCCTCAAGGAGGTTAGAATGTACCAACGACGTATGAGGAAACTTATTTATCTTACTATGACACGTCCGAACACTACTTATGCCATGAGCATGGTGACCACCAACATTTGCATGCACTGAGGACTACTTATTTAGATTCGTGTATAGAATTTTGAGATATCTAAAAGGCACTGTAGGGAGATTACAACAATCACGAGCATTTAGGTGTTTTCGAATTCCGATTTGGGTAGATTTCTAAGCGATAGGAGATCCACTTCGGTTATTGCACCTTCCTTGGTAGGAACTTAGTCGCATGAAAAAGTGAGAAGCATTTTTCAAACTCTACTATAGAAAGAGAGTACAAAGACATGTCGTAGAGTGTTTGTGAAGGGATGTGGCTTAGATTCATCGTATCTGATTTTGGATTGAATGAGAAGCTTCCCATGATTCTGTATGAATATGACATAGCTGCAATTCCTATTGCAAAAAGTCTAGTATACCATGTGATGCGGAAACTAACACATGCAATGCTAGGGCTGCGATTATTAGAAAATTTAATGCAAATAATTAAATACCAAATTTCTAACAGTTTATCAGAGAAAATACAAAGATAATCTATTAGATAATTTTAGGTCTCACTTGAAATAGTGTTATTTTCTTGTACGTTCCCTATTGAATCTAGAAGAGTAGGGTTCTTAGCGAACGACTAGATCTCCGATAGTTTTAGGGCGTCGAACGAATTCGCAAGCGGGTTCTTTCGATACTGAGCGAAAAGAAGGCTAAGTTTAGATTTTAATGGTGGAATGGGTAGATTAGGGTTAGATACTTACGTAGCTCGTAGATAAGAGAATATAGGGGAAAAGTTGACTTCACACCAAACCGCACGCGGGAAGAAGAATCACTCTTCAGTTGAGAGAATCACACCCTCATAGAAAACTCAAGCAAAATTCTCAAAGTTGCAAAAGCAAAATTTCATTAACCATCAATTAAAATAAAAGTTGTTTTTACAAGCCTTTAAATAGGCTAAGCAAACCCTAACTCGAAATAAAGGAGTCCTAAAAACTTAAACCATGAAAACGGTAAGTTTTGCCAAAAAAATTAAAATCCCATCATATCTCGCGTGATCGATTGATTGATTCTAGAGTCGATCGATCGATTGATAAATAAGTAATTCGCCCGAAGGCTCTGTCCACAATCGATCGATCGACAATTTGGAATTGATCGATCAACTGAGAAGAATAAGTTTGCCCAAAAGACTTTGCCCTTTTTCCCCAATCGATCGTTCGGATCATTGGATGTTTGGGATCGATTGATTGACTAAAACACTCTTCAGTTCCGCGAATCTATGTAGTTCTTTCAGACAACTTTCACGTTCTTATTTCGCCTTTGATAGGTTACGGGCGGCTGCTTGAATCGGATGTCCCCATCAATTCTCCCAGGGTTAGAAGGATTCATCCCCGATGAATATTGGTTGTGATAGAGTTCAAGGAGATCCGGATCGATCTGTTGAAATTCTTACCTTGTTATCCACGTATTCTCCAAATCGGGTTTGTTCTTCCACTTGACTAGGTACTTCTGAAGTCCCCTTTAGCTGGGGGGCACAATCTGATCGTCCAAAATATCTTCAATGATCTCACAAGATGGTCGTGTAGGTGGAGGTAATGAAATGGGGAGGGGAAGAGAGGTAACATCGATGTGGAAGGTTCAAATGGGTTGGGTGGGATGTTTGAATGGTCATGGAACGGAACGAGATCTTCCACGTTGAAAGTCATGCTAAACCCAATTCTAGAGGTACAGTTCAAAATCCTATAGGGTCCAGCACCACGAGCTTGTAACTTCTTAGCAATCCCTTGAGGGAATCGCTTAGGCCTATTTCGAACCATCACAAAATCATCCTCATGAAATTATTTGAACCTTCTATGAGAATATACAGAAATTTTGTATTTTTCATTGTTCACATTAATTCTTCTTTTAATCTCAACATGCAATTCGTGAATGGGTGCAAATGTAGATGCAGACTCTGACGACCTCTAGTGGACTGAATTAGGTCTACGAGTGTCCTAGGTTTATAACCATGCATGATTTGAAATGGACTCATATATGTGGTTCTATTAATATAATTATTGTATGCAAACTCCGCTATAGGCAGGATGGAATCCCAACTCCTAATTTGTTTACCTACTAGACGCCGTAACAAATTACATAAACTTCGATTTACATCCTCAGTTTCCCCATCAGTTTGTGGGTGATATACAGACGGAAATTGAAGCTTACTCCCCATTTTGTGCCACTGTGTCTTCTAAAAATAACTGACAAACTTGACATCATGACTAGACACTATAGTTTTAGGCAAGCAGTGCAGACGAACAACCTCATTAAAGAAGAGTGTAGCAATGTTACTTGCGTATGAGGTTTTTGAACACACGATGAAATGGGTCATTTTCGAAAAATGGTCCACGACGACGAACAATGAATCATGCTTGCGGAGGGTCTTAGGAAGGCCTAACACAAAGTCCATAGAAAGTTCTTGCCACGGAGTGCGTGGCACAGGTAAAGGTGTGTATAATCCTGTGTTTTGCCAGTTGGCAAACACGACACTAGTTGATGATTTTGATAACATCTCGGGTGAGATTGGGCCAATCAAATCGGTCTTCAACCAATGCAACGGTTTTGTTGAGATCAAGGTGGCCGACAACCCCTCAAGCGTGTAATTCCCAAATAAGAAAATCTCGCAAAGAGGTGCGAGGAATACACAAACGGTGTTTCAGGAACAAATACCCATTCTGTAGGGTATACTTTCTTTCACAGACTGTCCACTTAGAAATGAGGTGTGCTCTTCACCAAAATTCTGACATGTAGGATAATCGTCTAATGAGATGATTGAATTCGATCACCTCAACATTCAATGAGTGTAACGTCGCCACTCTACGGCTAAGCATGTCAGCAGCTTGATTCTCTACACCAGCCCTATATTTCAGCACAAAGGTGAACCATTGAAGTTGCTCAACTCATTTCGTATGTCGCAGGTTTAACTTCTTTTGGGAACTCAAAAATCTAAGGGCTTCATGATCAGCGAACAAAACAAATTCATGTGGTAGCAAATAGTATTTCCAATATTTAAGAGATTGCACTATCGCATAGAATTCTTTGTTGTAGGTAGAGTATTTCTGTCTCATTTAGCTTCTCACTGAAATAAGTTATCAGATGATCCTCTTGGCTCAACACTCCTCTAATACCTATGTTGGATGGGCCACACGCTACCTTAAAGACCTTAGAAAAGTCAGGAAGGCACATGACTGGAGCTTCAGTCATTCAGAACTTAAACTCCTTCAAGGCTTTTGCCGCAACAAGTATCCATTTAAACTCCCTATTTTTGATGCAATCGGTGATAGGGATTGTTACCGTACTGAAGTTACGGATGAACTGCTTGTAAAAAGTGGCTAACCCATGGATGCTACGGACATTGTGAATGTTCTGAGGTTCAGGCCATTCCACAATAGCCTTGACCTTTTCGCGGTCCGCAGTCATTCCTTCAGAGGTTACAATAAACCCTAAGAAGACAATGCTCTATGACATGAAAGTGCACTTCTTTAGGTTCACATATAACTTTTCTCCTCTGAGAGTCATATAAACTTACCTTAAGTGGCTTAAGTGTTGTTCTTTGTTGTGGCTATAAATAAGGATGTCATTGAAATAAACCACAAACTTGCCTATAAAAGGCCTTAACACCTGTGTCATGATTCACATAAATGTGCTAAGGACATTTGAAAGCCCGAAATGCATAACAAACCACTTATATAAACTATCCTTGGTTTTAAAGGCAATTTTCCATTTGCCCCCGTGATGAACTTGGATTTGATGTATCCACTCTTCAGATCGATCTTCAAAACTATAGTGGCATCGACCATCATGTCCAACATGACGTCCAGTTTCGATATAGGGAACCGATACTTGACCGTGATTTTATTAATAGCACGGCTATCAACACACATTTTCCAAGTTCCATCTTTCTTGGGTGTGAACAACGCTGGCATGACACATTGACTCATACTTTCCTTAATGAATCCTTTCTGGAGAAGTTCATCAACTTGCCTTTTTAACTCCGAATGGTCGGATGAATTCATGCGCTAATGAGGCATGTTAGGTAAAGTAGATCCGGGAACTAAATCAATGGCGTGTTGGATGTCCCGTAAAGATGGGAATTCATCCGGAAGGTCCTTGGGAAAGATGTCCCGAAACTTGCTCTTTATCGGTTCAACCTCTTTTGAACACTCAACACTTGACTCTTTGAGTGTTTCAATTGTAACAAGGACATAGGCAATGTCCTCTGTCTTAGCACCTCGTTCAAACTCTAAAGGGCTAACGATGTGAACGGCCTTAGATGTCTTCTCTTTCTCAATTAGGCCTTTATCATTTGACTTATTCGTTTTCACTGTAGGTGCTCTAGGAGGTGAAGGATTGATTTTTATTTTATTTCTATTGTGCGTGAAAGAACACACGTTCGATTTCCTGAACAATGTAACATCCATATCATACAACCACGACCTCCCTAGGATGATATGCCCCATCCATAGGCACAACATCGCACCACTAGGTGTCCTTATACGACCTGAATTGTATAGGAACCTGACACCTTCGTGAAACTGAGATTGATGATGAATCGACCCAAACAATTTTATAGGGTCGTGGGTGAGCTACAGGTGCAAGTCATAAGCGAGAAACTGTACTTTCGGAAACAACATTGGAACAACTTCCACTATCGACTATGATTCGACAGACTTTCTCACCACACTTGGCTATGGTATAAAAGATGCTGTCCCTCCGCCAATCATCAGTCCCCTTAGATTGAGCTAGAGCGCATCTAACCATAATAGCCCGCGAGGTATTGCCCTCCTCAACGGGGTAGGAGATTTCCCTAAAACAAGCCACAATTCGTTCTCGTGTAAAATCTTCCTCGTCACTCGGGAACAACTCTGGCTCCTAAACTTCTTTTGTTCCCTCATCGTGTTCATTCTCAGGATCCTTGGCTATGAATAGGTTTCGGGATGGACATTGTGCTGCAAAATGTCCGATGCCATGACACTTGTAACACTTGTTTTGACCACCACTCTTGGGCCTTCAAGCATTGGACCTTTACCCTTATCAACTCTGACTACTGATGTTGTAACTGAATTGGGCCTAGTTGATGGGGTATGAACGTTGGGTTTTGACTCAGGAAAGTTAGACCTATAACTGGGCCCACTAGTATCGAAACATTTGGTTTGAGGGTTTTGAGGTACCATTCTAACTCTTCGACTCTAGAGAAACATTCATCTAGATCGGTAATGAGGTATGGAATGAGTTCCCTTTGTAGTTCTAGGCGAAGGCCCATTCGAAATCGAGATAAGGTAAGTCTTTACGGCTCATCCACATTGGCCTGAGACATTAGGTCTTCGAACTTGTCAATGTACTTTGTGATCGGTGAATTCCCTTGGCACAATGATTGCCACTGATCAAGAATACGTTCATCATAAGAAAGAGAACATACTTCTCGTTTAGTTGGATCTTCATATCATCCCAAGTGGAAATGGGAAGATGACCATGGGATTGCTTATGACGCTCTAATCCCATCCAGTAAAGCCTAGGTTGACCCATAAGCTTGACCTTAGCAAACCAAACCTTACGCTCCTCAGACATAGCATACCACTCGAAGTACTTTTCCATGTCAGTCACCCACTCGAGATAGACTTTAGGTTGTTTTTCCTGTCAAAGGAGGAGCATCCATTTGAACGAACTTCATGATTTTGTCGTCCTAATTGGTTTGGATATCATGTCGGGGACGATCATCTTTCCTACGGCCATTAATATGATTGCGATAATGATTTTCAGCGACGACCTCATTCATCTCTTCAACGCGGGTCACCAAAGCCTCATGCCAGGCTTGTTGATCACACAACTAGTTTTGCAATTGGTTATGGTGATCGGTCAATTGAGCTTGAAGATTGGCTTGAGTCGCAGTCAACTTAGATGTAAGTTTCTTAATTAGGGCTTCTATCTTAATGGGATCCATGACTATGCAAGACAAAACAAAATAACGCAAGACAAAACAAAAGGAACCCTAGAACCTATATGAACACCGACCCTAAACTGACAAATCTCTGATACCAAATATGATACGGAAACTAACACATGCAATGCTAGGGTTGAGATTATTGAAAAATTTAATGTAAATAATTAAATACCAAATTCCTAAATAGTTTATCACATAAAATACGAAGATATTCTATTAGATAATTTTAGGTCTAGCCCAAAATAGTGTTACTTTCGCGTACGTTCCGTATTGGATCTAGAAGATTAGGGTTCTTAGCAAACGACTAGATCTCCGATAGTTTTAAGGCATCGAACGAACTCGCAATTGGTTTCAATACCGAGCGAAAAGAAAGGCTAAGTTTAAATTTTAAAGGTATAATGGGTACATTAGGGTTAGATATTTACGTAGCTCGTAGATCAGAGAAGATAGAGGAGGAAAAGTTGACCTCGCACCAAACCGCGCGCGGGACGAAGAATCACTCTTCGGTTGAGAGAATCGCATCCTCACAGAAAACTCAAGCAAAGTTCTCAAAATTGCAAAAGCAAAATTTCATTAACCATCAATTAAAATAAAAATTGTTGTTACAAGCCTTTAAATAGGCTAAGTAAACCCTAACTTGAAATAAAGGAGTCCTAAAAACTTAAAACACTAAAACGACAAGTTTTGCCAAAAAAACTAAAATCCCGTTATATCTCGTGCGATCGATCGATTGATAAATAAGTAATTCGTTGAAGGCTCTGTCCACAATCGATCGATCAATAATTTGGAATAGATCGATCGACTGAGAAGAATAAGTTTGCCCAAAAGACTCTGTCCTCTGTCCCTAATCGATTGATCGGATGCTTGAGATCGATCGATCAACTAAAACACTCTTCAATTCCGCAAATTTGTGTAGTTATTCTTTTAGACCACTTTCATGTTCTTCTTTCGCCTTCAATAGGTTACGGGCGGCTGCTTGAATTGGATGTCCCCGTCACCACGAAAGAACCAAGCACATTGAAGTGGAGTGTCATTTCATACGGGAAAAATTGAATCAAATGAATTTGTGCACCCCAATTAAGCTCTGAAATTCAATTGATTGATATACTTACAAAGGCTGGGGGAAGAAAGCGATTGTCTGACATCACCTCCAATTTGGGCATGATAGACATCTATGCCTCAACTTAAGGTGGAGTGTTGGGGTGTGTACAATGTTAGTTGAATGAGGCTTTAGTCAATGTCAAGTATGTGAGTGGTATGCATGAGATTACTTTGTAGGTAGTCTATTTTGTAATATTGAAGAGTGTGATGGTATCTAACTCACAACTCTAATTCTCTCCATCTGTTTCCTCTTTCCTTTCTCTTCTTTCTTCTATATCTAATCCTAACTTGACCTAACCCTAGTCTAACCAAGTCATTTCCATATAACCTAATTATTTACACCTAAAAGATGGACTCAATCACTCTTGGTTATAGTAGCTTAATGTTACATTTGAATTTGTTTTCATCGCTTGATATTTTGCTAGGGCTAATGCTTGATACAAAAAAAAAATCAGATACAATATTGTCTCAACTGTAAGTGTTGTGTCAGTTCTATGGTGGAATATTACGATCTGTAGCTGATGTACAAACTATTGTGGAATATTACGATCTGCAGCTGATATACGACTAGAAGATGGACTCAGTCACTCTTGGTCATAGCCGCTGCATGGTTCTTTTGGATTCGTTTCATTGTTCGATAGGGAAATGGTCAGGTCCTACTAGGTAGAACCGGATTTCCAGTCCTATCCCATCTGTTGCCCTTGAAACTAGGAGAATATTGACTGCACGTCATGCTATAAAAAAGTGAAAACGAAGAAAACCAAGATTCTCCGATATCCAAGGGCAGCAGGTGGGGTAGGACTGGAAATCTGGTTCTGCCCGATGGGACCTGACCATTTCCCTTGTTTGATATCTTTCTAAATTGTAGTCTCTGAGGATTCTATTTTACCATTATTTTAGTTTTTTTTTGAAATTATCTTTTGTACTTGTTAATTTATGTTTTAAGAATTTTTATTTCCTTTGATTCATATAATCTTGAAATATGAGTTGAAAAGGATTAGCTCAATATTTGGAAATGTGTCCTTGGATCAAAATCTCGGACGAGACCTGTACATACCGGTTTTGGAGGTCAATGGTGTGATACTTTGAATGTATCGTACTGGTGCATTCCATATATATTGGTGATATATTGGACGATACATACCAATGTATCGTCCAAAACCGGTACGTATCGGACGATACGTAGTGTGTATTGTCCAGAACCGGTACGTATCGGACGATAAGTACTGGAAAACTGGTATTTTGATCCATGATTGTGTCAAGAGTCACCGGTAATCAAGCTAAGGATGCTGGGTTTGTGGTATGGATTTAGTGATAACATTTACCATCAAGAGCTCTAATGCTCTACGTTTTGCTGGGAAGAATGACCGTGGCGGTAGGAGCGGGTATTATGCTTGTTCTCAATTATTCAGTCCAGAGTCTTCAGATGGTTGCTTGAGTGGCCAGTAGGTTTCAGCCAGTTATGCTGCATTTGTTATTTCTCAATAACTATTTCTTTGTTTGTCGTTCACACATTCATTCCAAATCATCTCAACTCTCAAGTTGAAGTATCTACTTGAAGAAAATTGCTGCTTGCTTTTTTTTTAGCTTTTTAATTCATCTGCATCTATTGGCCGAAATCTGACACAATTAGAGGGATAGATTTAACAATATACTTCTATCTACTTGGTTCGATCTTTGACCATCTAGTTACCAACAACTGTACATATATAATGGACATTGCTAGAATGCTATTTGACCTTTTCCTTTTCCCTCTTATACTTCAAGTTTGATAGCTATTAAAATTTTGTGCGAGACCAAATCAAAGTCAATTGGACAGTTCTTTTGGTGCTGTGAAAGCTATAAAAAATTTGGATATATATATATATATATATATATATATATATATATATATATATATTATTGAAGTCTATTTTGTTATTTTGTTGACAAATTTTTGGTAGTTCATTTCTTTGTAATCACATTGTTTATGATCTTCGCTTTTAGATTGGCGAGGAGCTTGGAGATATTTATGACTATGTGGCTCCTTGTTTTCCTCCAAGGTTTGTCTGTAGTTTCATGACTGTATAATATACCATGACATTTTCTTCTTATGCTTGCTTTCTTCAGTGTTTACTACCCTATGTAGCTAAATCTCTGGCTAGAAGGCCATGGACTTTGGATTATCATCTTTTTTAATGCATAACCTTTTGCTGTTTCTTTTCACTGTTGTTTCTGTTAGTGTGCTTTAAATGTTGTTGTTTTGGCCAACACTCAAGTGTGGTTCTTGGTCAGTATTAGAAAGAAGACTTGCTGAGATTATGTTCTTTTCGTTTGAGGTTCTGTTTTGTTGCGCTGATTGAATTTTTCCTCAATTCATGTTCGGCATCTTCATTTGTTCACCCAACCCATTTCTGATTACATCATTTATTTTATCGAAACATTTTTTCTTTTATTTGATTGCTATTTAGAGACATATCAATTCCATATACAAGGTCAAGTAGGCCATGAACTTATTAGTTGTTTCAAAGAACATTCTGTGTTACACTATTGGATTGTTTTTTGGTCGATGTGTAAGTGTGGCACTGAACCCCTGACCTCAGTGGAAAACCGCAACATGCTCCCACAATATCAATCGATAAAATTGCACAAGCAAGAGATATGGCCCAAAAGCTAATTGGAAGAAATAAGAGGACAATAATATTTCAAATCTGGAATTTTGTAGATAAAAATTAATGCTGACCACAGCATGCTTACAGCCCAAAAACAATAATGCAGGGAAATTGAAGAATACTAGGGAGCAGAAATAGGGAGATGAAAACTTACCTCTCTTTCAAGGTGATTGGGTAAAAATATAACCTTTGCATAACAGACTACGTTAATAATTTCAAAAAAAAAAAATTTACATCAGTGGACGGCTTTTAAATAGCCTTTTAAATAATTGAAATGAGATCTTAGTCTAATCAACTTCCCAATTTAAATAGAGAAATAACCTCATTTTTGTAATGTTCCTAATCTAATAAATAAAAAACTATTTAATAAATCAAATCAGTCAATAAAAAAATAAAATCCTCTATAATAAGGAAGCTATATTTCATCTTCATCATAGCCTTCTCCAATCTATTTGGGGTCAGCTTTGTCAGTCCTATTTATCCACTTGTTTCTGGTCAGCGCTGAGCTCTCTGTAGCATCACAATCTTTCATGTAGTATCACCCCATGGACCTCTTCGAACTAACCCTTACAACGCTATTACTAATCGGGCTGAGCTGACCCGTTTATTTTAGGTTATATATTCATACTCTGTTGATAGTTAGGCTATATATTCATATTCTGTTACTCTATTTTCTTAAATTGTTTTCAGAAACTACAATAAATTTAACGTGGCCGGTTTCTCACTCTAACTGGTTTGCCTTCTAGACAGTTACAGAGTGGGTGTTCAATTTATAACCTTGATCTTGATATCCTATAGCTTTCTATGTGTTCTACCTGGAAAGGCTTCAAAGGCAATGTTCAAGTTTTACGGGTTGTACATTAGCATTCAAGAATGTGTCTGCTTGCTGGGTTATTCACTTGAGAGAATTGAGAGATAGACACTTCTTTAAATTGTTCTTTTTTGAACGTAAATTTTTTGTCCTAGACATGTAATACTATCCACTTTCATTGAGAATTAATAAGTTGTGAAACTAATTAACAGTAAAAAGAAAGCTAAATATGTAACACCCCATGAGCCCCAAAACCATCCTGGGCTAAAGGCATTTGTGTAAATTCTTTATCTATGATTAATCAATTCCTGATTATGTAATTGTCAAAAGTATCAAATTTATAGCCTAATATTTCTTTTGTCCCATGATAGTTCATTTTTTGTGGAAGCAGATATGAAATTTTCCAACTCATGGTTAATCTCTACACTGAGAGGTTTATTCAGATGCTTAGACTGCTCAGTGATGGGGCAAATTCACTATCGAACATAGAAATATTGAAGGTACTATTTGAATCTTTTTTCAACCTCAATTGTGATAAAACTGTGTGTCATGTCAGCAAGGTAGATTCATCATGTAGGGGATTCTACATTCCCACCATATTGACAAAATACGGCATTTTAAAAAAATATGCGTATAATACACATCTTTTTTACTCGTTAATACCCGTATCATTGAAAAAAACCATATATTTGAGTATAATACACGTATTTCGCGTTTTAAATGTGTATTTCACATATAATATGTTTTATCCCGTATTTAAACTAATTTTGAAAGACTGTTTTAATTTTTTTTTTAAATATACTGTAAAACTAGAAAAACACGCATAATCCCCCTTGTTTTCTATCATATATGTTTAATAGGTTTTCTAGCTTCCGATTTTTTCCTGGTTTCTTTCGAACTTTTTCATATTTTGCCATCTTTCGAACCCATATCTGTACTTTGTCACTATGATTCCCACAATCAAGAAGTTTATTTGTAATTGATGTTTATTTGGTTCTGATAAAATTAAGTTGATTCAACTTTTTCTTTAAAGTTCATTGCTTGCATATAGGTAACTGGTTGGGTTGTTGAATACCAAGAGAGTTTGATTGGACTTGGTGTTGATGAATCTTTAGCTCAAGTTTGCTCAGAGAGTGGTGCAATGGATCCTCTCATGAATGCATATGTTGAAAGGATGCAAGCAACAACGCGGGTAACTTTGTCACCATCTTGTAGCTAGTGTGAAAAAGTTCTTGGATAAATATTTTTATTTTTATTTTATTTTTCTTAAAATATTATTCTTGTGTTGTATTTTCTGTAGAAATGGTACACAAATATTCTAGAGGCTGATAAGGTACAACCGCCAAAGAAAACTGAAGAAGGAAAGCTTTATACACCAGCTGCTGTCGATTTATTTAGAATTTTAGGAGAGCAAGTGCAAATTGTTCGGGAAAATAGCACAGAAGTCATGCTCTATCGAATTGCTCTTGCTATTATTCAGGCAAGTACTGTTTTTTTGTTTTTCCTGTTAGATAGGCTGGGATTGAACTTGGGACCTCAAGGTTGTGTCATCACGCTAATTTTTAAATTTGGTGCTAAATATGAAATGTTGATTCTCATACTTATGCTATTATTGTGGTCTTAACATCAACATAGATTTTTTAAAATAGTTGCCCATGTTATATATTTTTGCTTTTTGTATACAAGTTTAATGGTTTGAATCATAGCTTGCTTGTTACTTTGGAAAGGATGGGGAGTGAGAGTGGGACACAAATTCCTTGTTGTGAATTGGAACTTTGTGTCCGAACTTAGTAGAAGTGGGGACTTTTGGATGGGGATATTAATGGAGGAAATGACAGGTGAGTCCCATGGGTGAAAGTTAAAAAGAAAAGTACGGATTAGGAGCAGGATTTGGAAAAGTGGTTTAAGTCCTGATGGGGTTGGGATGGGTGTTTGAAAGCCAGTTTGTAGGTGTCATAAGAGGATTGAGGTGTAGGTTTTGAGTAGATTATAGTTGAAGTTTTGGGAAGATTAATGGTTTGATGAAGAGATGTTTAGCATCTTCTTGATGTAGCAAAGACCAAATCAACAATCATCAATGAATTAGGAAAGTATAACATGCTGAAAGAGAGAAAGAGAGCCACACATCAAACACAAAAGGTATAATTCGAAAAGGGTGCAATGATGAATAACAAGATTATGGTGCTGTCTTGCATTATCTTTTAGTAATTCGTGCATAATTTTGACTTCCTTTTACACATTTGTAGGACCATATAACCATGCTATCTTCATCTTCGATGCCGTTCACACAGCTTAAAATACAGATACCACTAGTAAATTCCAAACCTGTGTTACTTAATTCACTCCTCCACCTTTGCGAATTGGTTTGGAGCGAACCAATTCGCCATTCGATTCGGTGTGGTTCGGCTTTATCCCATGAACTGGGTGAACTGACATCTTATATAAAAATGCTCTTACAACCAAGTGCCTATCCGACTAAACTGACGACCACTTTTAGTATAAATTGTTAATATTAATAATAATATTTCTATTTAGGTTATCAATGATAATAAATAAATAAAAACTCATCCTACTCCTAGCGAATCGCGCATGAGGGTAGCAAATTGAGAATTATGAACTCGAAAACGAATGCATTAAGTAATATAGTTCCAAACTACTGAAATCTATCATTTCTCACCTTTGGATACATTAGGAACCACGTAGGAAGTGACTAACTTTGATCGTATGTTGAACCTATTTTGGGCTGCATGACTGCATCATTACCTCTTAGTTGAGATGAAACTTGACCGTGAATTTGGTTGGTAATACAGTTTGAGCTTCATATTATTTAATTCCCAAAGCAATTAAATACTCGTCTTCAGGGTATTTATTGAAGAGTGGTGGCTACAGAAAGATCTTTCTTGCTCTTGATTGAGAATTGACCCATCATAAAAGGGGCTTTCATCTATGAATTTCCCTTTGGTTGGAAGATCTGGTTCATGTAAGTTTCATTGAGGTTAGTCCTATGTTGCACATCCATAGGTTTTGTTGCTCCACATATGACTGTGGGTTGACCAAACTTTTATGCAATGCATCTCTTGATTCTCACTTCTTGACATTGCATCCATGATCGCCATGGACACGGGTGCCTCATGTGGCCTTTGATTTTTGTTTTGAAGTGATCAAGCTTACTTTATTACCATTGTTTTTTGTACTAACTTGATGAAGTGGGAGAGAACAAAAGAAAATGACTAGGAGAGAACAAAAGAAAATGACTATCACTTGTTAGTAATGTTAGTAATATTAGTAATGTTGGCGTGTCTATAGTATAGTTGGGGTATGACATTGTAATCTTTTTCACTTAATATAAATGCTCGTGAGGACCCCATTCTCACTAAGCGTCCACATTTATTCTTCTCTCTCTCTCTCTCTCTATTATTCTCCTCTAACCCTAAATCTAATGCCACCTACCTAACCTTAATACCACCTAACCCTAATACCACACATGGTCATCACGTACCATTGACCCTTTGGTTTATTCTTGGTATCAGAGCCCCTCCTGTCATCGCCACATCACCGTCGCTGTCAGCATATCATCACCCTGACATCAGCAGGCCAGAAATTCATTGACTTCATTTGTCCTGAAACCTGCAGGGCTTGGATCAGTGTTTTACCTACTGGTTCCTTTTTTCTCTTGGTGGATCTTCATTCGATATCTCTAAAGTGGTTTTTCGAAGAGGTCTTTGTGCCTCGGTTTTGACAGCTGGTTTCCACAGATCTGCAGATGTGGAAAGATTTGCAGGTTACCAATCACAGTAGATAACCTATTTATGAGATCTTTGGTGGGTGTTTGATTGTATCGCGTGGTTTTACCCTCTTCCTCCATTAATCCTTGGTTCGTATACAAGAACAAAAATTCAACCGAGGTTAGATCTACATATCTGGGTATGTTTTAGGGATGATACCTCTGATCTTTGGAACTCTGGAAAAATTTTATACGGAACTGCTGAATTTCTTTGTTGTGACTGCTAGATTTTGAGGTGATTACTGAATTCTCTGGCGATTGTTGTGGTGCCCGCTGATATTTTTGTTTTGCCTTTATTATGACTGCTGAAATTCCAAGCTGGAGCATATCTATTAAGTTGCTGCTGAAATTCCAAGATGGAGTTGCTGCTGGATTAGTTTTGATGGTTGAATTAGTTGCTACTGAATTTGGGTTATTTCTGGAGTTCCATTGAGTTGCAGCTCAATTTTGTGACGTTGTGAACTGTTTTGCTCCGGGTCCTTTGTGATTAGAATGGCTTCTTATGCAGGCATGTCTTGTCCCAAATCTACTACTGTGCCTATTGATTATCATGCTACTTCTGTTTTGGCTGTTACTTCTATACCGATTTCGCATTGGGTGTTTGACTCCGGTGCCATTGACCATATGACTGGTGATTCTCAGGGATGTTCCTTCTATTCTCCACTATCGTCTTCTCAGGTTAGCTTTGCTGATGGTTCCACAACCCAGTTAGCAGTATTGGAACCATTCCGGTATCATCTTCCCTTACTTTGTCAAATGTTCTTCACATTTTACATATATCTACACAATTGCTATCTATGAGTAGTCTTACAAAAAATTTAAATTGCTTTGTTACTTTTATCCGTTTCATTGTTTGCTTCAAGATCTTGCCAGACTATTGGTAAGGGCCTTGAAAGGGGAGGACTGTACTATTTAGATGTTGATCATAAGTGTTCATCTACAACAGTTGCTGCTAATTCTTCTCTTGACCTTTCATTCAACTTACCTTCCCCAGTTACTTCTAGCCTTGATGCTATTTCTCTTTAGCATGCCAAATTGGGACATGTCAGAGTTAATACCTTGTGTTCTTTGATTCCTTTTAAATCTGTTTGTGGGACTTCAAAATTTTAATTTGAAGTGTTCTATTTCTAAGCAAGTAAGATGTACTCATCCTTCCTTACATGGTGCAGTGATCCTTTTAGGTTGATTCAATTTGATGTTTGGGGTCCATTTCCCATCATTTCTCTCGAGGGTTTTCACTACTACGTTATGTTTATTGATGACTACATCCATGTCACTTGGTGTATCTCATGATATCTAGAGATGAAGTATTTTCTAAGTTTCAGGAATTTCATGCCATAGTAAAAAAATCAATATGATGTTTCCATCAAGTGTTTTCGTTCTGTATTGGGGGAGAGCACACCTCCAATTCGATTTCTCAATTCCTTCAGAACCATGAGGCTCCTCATTACTATTATTGTCTTTATACTCCGGAGCAAAATGAAGTTGTTGAGCGCAAACATATACATCTCATTGGAGTCTCACGATCTTTATTGAGGCATATGCATGTGCTTAAGTCCTATTGGTCAATGCGCCTACTCACAACTTGTCTTTTGATTAATCTCCCCTTTGAAAATTCTAAAAGGTCATACTCCCTTTTCCATCCTACGTACAAAGGAACCCATGCCTCATATTGATTCCCGAGTATGTGAGTGCAAATTTTTGTACAAAACTTTCATCCTAATTGGGATAAATTAGATGATCGGTCGGTAAAGTGTGTCTTCATTGGCTACTCCAATGCCTCTAGAGGCTTCAGATGCTATGATCCCAAATCTCGAAAATTCTTTATCTTTATGAATGTTACTTTTTCTGAGCATATGCCTTATTTTTCCTCTCATCAGTCTGAGTCTACTCTCATGCCTGCACCTGCCACTAGTCCTCCTGTCCCTCAATCCATTGTTTTTGTTCCCCATTAGCTCCTTTTCCTCCCTCATTGCCTCCTATAGACCAGCTTGTTGGTACCTCAGCCCATCCCACACTCAGACTCCCATGCAACAACAGAAGAAAAAACATGTTTATGTTCGCAGACACATACACAGGACCTCCTCGGTCATGCCTCCTCGAAAATCCTCTTTCCAGGTAGACCTGATTGAGACTTCTATTTCTATTCTGTTTGCTGACTCTCCTGCTATCCATGTTCCCACTTGCATTGATATCTCTGATCCTGATGTTCCCCTTGCTCATTGAAAGGGTTCACCCATATGTTAACCCCTTTCCTATTACCCATTATGTATGCTATTATACAATGTCTTTCTCTTATCGGGCCTTTATCTCTATGATTAGATATTGTCACCATACCTTGTACTGTTCATTCTACTCTTTCTCAGCCCACCCGAAAGGCTGCAATGATGGAGGAAATGAATGCCCTTGAAATAATCACACTTGGGAGGTGGTTCCCCTTCCTCCTAGTAAGAAGACTGGGATGCACGTGGGTTTTTGGTGTCAAGCACATCAAGATGACAAGTTTCTCATTATAAGACACATTTAGTGGCTCGCCGATATACTAAGACATATGGTATTGACTATGATGCTACTTTTTCCTCAGTGGCAAAGCTTATCTCTATCCTTGTCCTCATCTCCATTGCGGCCAATCGACATTGGTTCCTTCATCAGTTGGATATAAAATATTAATTTCTTCATGATGATCTCATTGAGGAGATTTATATGGATCCTACACCCGGCTTCCTGCTTCAGGGGGAGACTAGGAAAGCATGCAAACTTAAAAGTGCATATATAGTTTGAAGCAACCGTCTCATGTATGGTTTCATCACTTCAGTGATATTATCATTGCTGTGGGACTTCAGAGATTTAACTTAGAGCATGCAATTTTTATCACTCTAGCTCCTCTGGTCTCACGATCTTACTAGTCTATGTTGATGATATAGTGATTACTGGAGATAATTCTTTGTTTATTTCCTATGTGAAAGAGGAGCTTGGTCGGTTGTTTGTGTTGGTGTGTGTTAGTGTGCCTATGGGAGTTAATTGGTGTGCCTGTGCTATGTGCCAATGAGTGCATTAGTGTTAATCGGTGTGCATACAATAGTTTGTATGTAAGTGACATAAATACTAATCAAAGAAAGGGGCTTGAATTAATCTCTGTAGATGATCTGAATTAGTTTTTTTATGAGGATTGCTGGTCTCTTCTACAAATTTTTTGTTCGAGGCCTCTTTCTAGGTGAATCGAACAGTTTCTCATCCACGGCTGGTTTCACGTGTTTCAAAGCATTGACCTCTGTATGATCAAATCTAGGCTCATGCTGTGGGGGGTTTGGATCGAAATCAACCATTAGATCTATTCCTTGTGGTTGTTTGAAGGTTCGTGGAGTTATGAGTGAGTTTTGTAGTTTTGTTATTTTGTTTGTGTTTCTCGGTTATTTCACAGAAACTGGGGCCTTCAATCTCTGAGATGTAGATTGATATTGGATAGTGTATGTAAATGAACCGGAATATGGCCTGTCATCCTCAGAAAGCAATTTCGCTTCATATGCTGCTGTAATGGAGGAGATTTTAGAAGTTATGTGGCTGTTTTGACCCTTTTTGGGGATATTGTTGCTTCTTTTGTTTTTTTTTGATATTGTTGCTGTAATGGATCGAAATATATTGATGCGCAGCAAGGAGCTGAAAAACCAATACAAACAAGCGACCAAAAACAGAACAGACCAAAACAAAGGAAACATCAACAAGACGACAGCAACAACATGGCAAAGACCACGTTGCCTTCTTTTATGATCTGTGCCGGAGAGTTGGAACATAAAATAAGTAGTTTTTGGACAATATTTGTTGACAGTAGAGTTGTTTTATCTGTTGTGTTTCAAAGGCTGCATGTTTGAAGGATGTGTATACTGTACTATTTCACTTAACAGTGGTGTTAGTTGTTCAACAATATCGTAGGTTGATTTGATTGTGGAATTGAAGCTGTTTTTGTTGATTGAGACTTGTAAAAAGGGTGTATACCAGAGACGTGGTGGTGGTGGTGGTGGGGGGGGGGGGGGGCTACTCTTGGGAGTGTTTTTGGGCTCAATGGGTTTCTGGTAGATCCTTAGGGAAGCATTCTTTCTTGATTGGGATCACACCTTCCCTTTTGATCGAGCCCTGGTTGTGGAGGGTTGTGTTGTTTCTCACTACCTCTCTCTCTCCTTTCTCGGTTCCTGATCCGGTTTGACCATCGTGGTCGAGGATGTATTTCTGTGGCTTGTGTTTTTTAATAAATTTCTTTGCTATCGTTTCAAAAAACAGGGTGTATACCCTATTTCGTTGAAGAAAGGTGGTAATACCCCAGTAATTTTTTCAGCAATGGCGCTGGTTGAATGTTGTGTATACAATAATTTATAGATGAAGTTGTTTCGTTATCGGCAGTGTTGCATACATGTAATTTTCTGAATTGTCTCTGTGCACATTTATTATTGATAGTGTTGAGATTGCCGTGTAGACAGCTCTATCATTGAGGTATCTCAATTATGGAAGGACATCAAGTGGTGATCAGTCGTAGATGTATTGCTAATGTTGATGAAACGGGTGTTACCGGTTCTACACATGCTTATGCTTCTTCTTGTATCTCATGGATCATTGGCTCCAGTGCTACTGATCATATGACAGGTGTATCGTCTCTGTGCTAGAATCTATCTCCTTTGCTAGGACAATGTCTCATTCGGGTTGCTGATGGATCGTTTGTTCCTGTTGTTGGTAAAGGGAATGTTCACACTGGCACTCTTTCTTTACAATCTACTTTATATGTCACAAAAATGTCAATCAATCTTTTTTAGTTAAAAGTCTCATAAAAACCCAAAACTGTAGTGTGACCTTTCCATCCTATTGTGTTTTTCAGGATTTGTCAACATGGAAGGTGATTGGTCGTGGTAGGGAGGACAGAGGGCTCTATATATGTGAAGGTCAGAGAGCTCATGATAATCAAATAGTTCAGAAGTCGATTGCTGCTGCTGTTACTTCAATTGATGAGATACAATTGTGGTATGCTCGTTGTGACTAAGTTCCTCTTTCGAGGCTGAGGATTCTGTTTCTTCAGAAGTTCAAGACTGTGGATAGCAATCTCTGGAGACGTCAAGTGTGTGAACTCTCAAAACATACGAGGGTCCCCTATTCTCGTAGAGGTAATCGAAGTAGTATGCCTTTTGGAATTGTCCATTCCAATGTATGGGGGCCTTCTCCTGTTGTAGCTATTCGTGGTTACCGTTACTTTGTCTCCTTTATTGATGACTGCACATGTTACACTATGTTGTTCTCGATGAAGTCTAAAGATGAAGTTGCTACGTTGTTTCCAACTTTCCTTTAGTTGGTTCGTACTCAATTGAATCCACACGTGAAGGTCTTACAGTTAGATAGCAGTGGTGAATACTCTTCTCAGCATCTTCAATCGTTTCTTTGTGAGCATGGAATTGTGTGAGACACCGCATGTCCATATAGCCCACAACAAAATGGAGTAGTTGAAAGAAAAGTCGTCATCTGTTAGAGGTGACATGTTCTGTGCTCATTGGTATGAATGTTTCAAAATTCTTGTGGGGGGATGCCGTCCTTACATCTACTTGTTTCATAAAGCGCATGCCTACTCCCATTTTAGGGGCAAGTCTCCCTTTCAGTTATTGTGTCCTACTAGAAGTGTCTTTCTCGTGCCACCTCATGTGTTTGTGTTTTGCCCATGTTCCTGCTGTTCAACATAGTCACTCAATGTATTTTTATTGCATATCCTCCTACACAAAAAGGATACAAATGTTTTGATCTAGTGACTCGTTTTTTTATAATCATGGATGTTACTTTCTATGAAGATGCCTGCTACTCTAAGCTTTAGTGGGAGGGTTGTTAGTGCCATCTTCAATGAGGAAATGTGTTGATGAGGATCCTGGTATGCTTCTTGTATGGATATGGTGAAGAATGTGATGAGGAGATAACAAAGCATAATAAAGAGGGGGTTGTAGAGGATCAACCCCAACCTGACAAGTATGAAAAATGGTAAGAAGGAAAATTTCAAGGTAGATTCTTTGTCCAATTTTTTTTAAAGAGGCTCAAGTTCATGATGAGAATCCAACTCAAGAGCCTCTCTCTCAGATCATTGACCATGATCCTTCTCCAGAGACCTGTTCGCCAACTTTGGATCTTGATTTTCCTATTGCTCTCTGGAAAGTTCCTCAATCTTGCACTTGACATCTCATTGGATACTATGTGTCTTATCATGCATTTTCTCCATGTCATAAATCATTCATATCTTCCTTGAATTTTGTTTATAATCCTACTTGTGTTTCTAATGCCATAGCCCAACCTCAGTGGAAAGAGGCCATGATGTAAGAAATGAGAGCTCTAAAACCAAACAAGATTTGGGACATTGTTGAACTTCCTACTAGAAAGAACTTGCTGGATGTAAGTCGGTCTTCACTGTGAAATACAAACCAGATGGTGAGATAGAAAGATACAAGGCAAGACTTGTTGCAAGGGGGTTCATACAAACTTAGGAAGTTGATTATCGGGAGACTTTTGCTCCTGTGGTAAAATCAAATATGTTAAAGGTGCTCATATCCCTTGCAACATGCAAAAATTGGCCACTATATCAATTAGATGTGAAGAATAAGTTCTTACATGGTGATTTAAAAGTGGAAGTGTATATGGCCTTTCCTCCCAGTTTTACACATGAGGAAGTGAAAGATATAGCGTGCAAGATTAGGAACACTATCTATGGATTAAAGCAGTTTCCGAGGGCATGGTTTAAAAAATTTAGTGATGCTGTGATTAGTTATGGCTACCAGAGGAGCCATTATGATCATACCCTATTTGTAAAGAGGGGTGTGAAAACTACAACTCTTGTTTCGTATGTGGATGAGATCATTGTCACAGGGGATGAAAATGATGGAATTTTGAGACTAAAGAAATACTTGAATAAGGTGTTTGATATCAAAGACTTGGGCCCCTTGAAGTATTTCTTAGGAATTGAAGTGACAAGGTCAAAGAAGGGGATTGTTTTATCATAGAGAAAGTATTCTCTTGATGTCTTCATACATGCATGTTGTGATATAGATCTGTAGTTTCTCCTATGGAGCAAAATCATAGGATTAATGGAGAAGGGGGTGAGCCCTTAATGAACATAAGAAAATATCAACAGTTAGTGGTGAAACTTATCTACCTCACCATGACATCCAAATATTGCTTATGCTGTGAGTGTAGTGAGCCAGTACATGCATGCTCCTAGAAGTATTCATCTTGATGCCGTTTACAGGGTTTTTAGATATTTAAAGGGAAGCTAGGTAGAGGTCTTCTCTACAGAAACAAAGGTCACTTGGATGTTGAGGTATTCACAGACTCAGATTGGGCTAGTTCACTTAGTGGTAGGATCTACCACAAATCATTTCACTTTCTTTGGTGGTGGGGAGAGGGAGACTTGATTACCTGGAAAAGCAAAAAAAAAAGATGTTTCAAATTCAAATTTTGAAGGTGAATATAGGGCAAGGTGCAAAGGAATATAGATTCAGTTATTCTTGTGGACATAGTCAAGGTTCCAACGAGAAGAGTAGGATAAGGTAATCAACAACTCGAATATTGGAAATGGGGAGCGTTCTGGTCCTAAGGGAAGGGGACTGGATTTGTTCTCGATACCGGAATGTCAATATCAAAAGGAGACCCAGGTGCCATCGGAATGGATGTACTTCTTTGCGGGCTTAGGGTACGTTGGTGAAAAGTGCACGGAATTATTTCGTTCTGGCTATTCTGAAGCATCAGACCTTCGTTAACGGTGAACAACTCCGAGACCTCGCGTAGGGCTGGTCTATAGCGGATTCCCGGGGGTGTTCCTTAAGAGTTACGGAGAATCTGAGGGAGGAATCTTGTATGCCCAAGGCCTAGTCACGTATGGGAATATCATCCACTGATGCTCATAGGAGGGGCGTCGTAGGAGCTCCGGTGGAACAGGTTTCTCTTGGTTTGGATGGGGGGAAGGATGGGAGCTGCCTTTGCTTTACGAGTACGACCTTTACGTCGGTAGCTAAAAACATTATAGACTACTGGCTACTCATTCATTACATTAAAGATTCTCTACAACTGGTTCATATTTACTTTTGGTTACAACAATGGAGCTTACAAAATAGGCTGACAGTTTCGGCTATTTCCGACACTAAATTCCTCTTGAGGTGTCCTTTGAGGAAAACATCTAATGAGATCCTTAACAAAAAGGTCCCCTCCATTAACGGCAAACCTGTTACTTGTTTTCGATGGGAGCCGGATGTTAATCTCCTGCAAATTCACCGTTGGATGGGGGGAGTCTGGATCCAGTTATTTGGCCTTCCCCTTCAGGCCTGGACCAGTGAGGTCCTCCAGGGGATCGCCAATAGCTGTGGAGGATGCATTCTCATCGACCGAAGTACTGACGACTTGTGGGAGACTCGATATGCTCGCGTCTTGGTCAGAGCCGACAATTGGGACACTGTCCCCAGACTCTGCAAGCTCTGCCTCAACGGCCAAGAAATTACTGTCTTTGTAGAAGTGGAGTTCGTGGAGAGGGTTCTCCTCCCGGCTCAGGCGCAACACGAAACCGAGAGGTCTGGGATTCCCGACGAATACGTTCTCAATGGTCCCACTGAAGAAATCCCTCTGGAGGTCGACCCATTCAGGTACGGGGAGCCAGGGTCCATGCTGCAACCGGGACAAACCTCGAAGGGTGGCTCGTCCTCGAACACGGGGCTCTGCCGAGAGGCGTTCTCGTTCTCGGGCTCCCAGGGCGGCGGAAAATGCATCAGCGATTATGACGAGGAGTGGCCTCCGACCTCGCCCTCGCTGTCGACCTCTACCAGAAGAGGAATTTCGTCTGATGGAGGACATGGTGGGGGTTGTCTGAGGCTAGAAGAGTTGGAAGGAGGGGAGGTAGTGGAAGGAGGGGAGGTGGTGTTGGCTGAAGCCTTGTTGGTGGAGGATGATGGACTAGCGGCGATGGATCACCGGTTGCCGTTGAGGTTGGTCCTTGGCAACGTTCCTTCGCCGTTGATGCTCACGCAACCTTCGTCGTCTCTGGCAACCCTTTTCGATCCTACAATGGAGATGCTCCCTCCTTTCACGAATATCGGGGCCTTTGGGTCTGTCAACTTCGTTCCGCCACCATCGATGTTTCCTACGGCCGAGATCTCCTCGTACTACATCGTCGACCAAGTACACCTGCAGAGGACTGGGGTAGGTGAGGTTATGGAGATACCGGAGCGAAAGGACGAGATCTGCGGTCGTACCTGGGATCCGATGGAGACCGAGGCTGGTTTTTGCCTTTTGAGGAACATCGTGTCATCGTTTCTGCAAACAATAAAAGGCTTAGGGTTTATCAGCGCAGGAGGCTTTATGCAGGTTCTCGGGGATTGAGGTGTCCTGGGATGCTGACATGTCACCGTCCTAAGGAAGGTTCTGGATCCACGGCTGAGGGGTTGACTAAGGCCGACCAGGGGCTTTTAAGGAGGGCTATAGCTCTCGAGATATCTGCTAATGGGTCACGTGCCGACACGTGGGTTTGAAGTGGTGATGTGTCGTTTTATGGGATACAATGGGCTGGGTGGGTCTAATGGGTTTTATCAGGGACAAATCCATGGAGGGTTGATCTTATATCTGGTCCGGGTGAACAGGTGAAGTTCTTACGGTTCTCTCTCGGGTTGGAATTGGTGGGCCTGTTCCTGCGGTTGAGGGGAGGTTTGAAGACGAGTGAGGCGCCTTTCTCTGCAGATGGGGAGAATCAGCGGGTTAACACTGCGAGACAAATCGGCTCTTTAACTCCGGGGGTTGTGCGATGGAGGGGTGGTCTGGGGTTTGCAAGTTTGTCTTGATGGAATTGTTATCGGAGCAGGAGTCCGAGATGGACCCTGATTATGTCGGTGTGAGATCGGGGCGACAACAGAGGGGATTGATGGAGCACTTGCGGAAGGAGATGAGCTCACATCAGGGGTCTGGTTTGCCCAACCTATTAGGTGATGACTGGTGTAAGGATGGGTCTGGTGAGGGCTCCAAGGAATTTGCGGGTATTGATCGTCTGATCTGCTTGGGGCGTATTCTCGGTATGTCATTCAAAGGATCGGAGGCAGAATTGCGGGAAGTATTCCGATCAATATTGGTCAGTCGACGGAACAACATAAAGAAGCGCCGTGGTGCATCGCAGGAGCTGGCGAGATTGCCATGGGGGATGTCGGATGGGAGAGGTGTAGGGAGTATATAGTTTATACTCCTCTTTGGGCGGGATGTCTGCCAGTTGGATCATGAAGATGATATCAGGGAATGTGAGGGGTATCTGCGATGGGGCTAAGCGGGCTGGGGTGAAGCAAGTGATTGCGGCTGTTAAACCGGTCGTGGTTACTCTCTAGGAGACCAAATGGGGCAGTAGTGATCGGAAGAAGGTTCGGTCTGTGCTGGGTGGAGATAGATGGGATTTGACCGGTGTCGACTCTGTTGGTGCTTCAGGTGGTATTTTAGTGGCATGGGATTCGCTAATTTTTGAGAAAATGGATGAGGAAGTGGGGGTGTACTCGACATCAGTAGTACTCCGGAACAAGGGCTTCGGGAATAAATGGATGTTTGCTGGTATCTATGGGCCGTCAACTGATAGAGAGCGGGGAGATTTTTGGTTTGAGTTGGCTGCTATCGCTGCCAGGTGGGAGCTGCCGTTATGCCTTGGAGGAGATTTTAATGCCATTAGATGGGGATATGAAAAGCTGGGGGACCGCCGGACGTGGGAGTTATGCGGGATTTTAACTCCTTTATTTTTGATTGGGGTCTTATGGACGTGCCGCTAACAGGGGCGCGTTTCACGTGGTCGAACCTCCAAGATAACCTTTCTTTTAGCATACTTGATAGGTTCCTATGTAATTTTGATTGGTTAGAGTTATTCCCAGATGCGAGGCTGGAAGCTCTAGTGCGAGTTGTCTTTGATCATCGCCCCTTGGTGCTAATGTGTGACTCTAAGGGGAAGGGGCCGTCTCCGTATCAATTTGAACATATGTGGCTGTTGGATGAGTCATTTCGGGAGAAAGTTCCGGTGTGGTGTTGTGAACCGGGTGTTTTGAGAACTGCAGCCTATAGATTCGTTTCTAAGCTCCATCGGCTGAAAGAAAGGATTAAGGTGTGGAATCATGATGTGTATGGGCTGGTTCATGTTAAGAAGGAGAATTTACTAAAGAGATTGAAGGAGTTGGATAACTTGGAAGAGTATAGACCCCTTACGGCTGATGAAAGAGAAGAAGGTTTTTCAAAAAAACTGGAGTTCACCAGCACCTGTAGGGTCGAGGAAGTAAGGTGGAGTGAAAAAGCTAAGGTCAGATGGCTCAAGGAGGGGGATGCTAACGCTAAATATTTAGATGTGGTGACCAACGCTTGGTTCAAATCGAAGTATTTGGGGAGCATCGTAGTTGATGGGGTGACCTATGTGGGTGAGACCAGGTTTGTGACAAGATCGTCGCGTTCTATGAACAGATGTATATGGATGATGGCTTACTGCGCCTGCAGCTGGATGGGTTGTCCTTCAATGCTATCTCGGCGGAGGAGTGTATGGGGCTGGAGCAGCAGTTTAATGAAGAGGAGGTGTGGCGTGCAATCAGGTTTGGTGGTCGGAATAAGGTTCGGGCCCGGATGGCTTTACTATGGAGTTCTTTAGATGCTTTTGGGAGACTATAAAGGGGGAGCTGATGGAGGATATTTTGAATTTCACATGAATGGTTTCATTGGGAGGGATCTTAATTCTACTTTTATCACCCTAATTCCCAAGCTTGACGGAGCCGAGGATATCTCTGAGTATCGTCCAATTAGTCTCACAAACCGCCTTTACAAGATTGTATCTAAGGCCCTTGCAAATAGATTGAAGCTGGTCATGTGTAAGATTATCTCAGGTAATTAGGGGGCTTTTGTGCGAGGTAGACAACTTGTGGACCTGGTTGCGGTGGCTCATGAGACCATCCATGCGGCTCACAACCACTGTTGTCCGGCTGCGATTTGGAAGGTGGATATGGAGAAGGCATATGATCGGGTGACCTGAGAAGGTCTCGATTATATGCTCAGGAGGATGGGGTTCGGTGCTAGGTGGAGGAAATGGATGCGTGGGTGTTACTCCTCGCTTTGGTTCTCGGTGTTAATTAACGGCACACCGGCTGGGTATTTTAAGAGTTCCAGGGGTATCTGGGCTGATCGTGCGTGCCAGGTAATCCAATCTTATTACCGGTATCCAAGTTGGCACACATGGCAGATTCATCTCGCATCTGCAATATGCAGATGATACGATCTTATTTGGGAAGGCTGATGCTACGGAGTTCAGTGTGTTAGCGGATGTGCTTGCAGTATATGAGGCGGTTTCGGGTCAGCGGATTAATTTCCTCAAATCCGTGATCACGGGGATTGGGGTTGAGGAGGCTGTTTTGGGGGAGATTGCGCGCGCTGTGAGTTGTGATACTGAGAAGCTGCCTATTAGATATCTGGGTCTGCCTCTTGGCCTCAGACAACCCACTTTTCGCGAATGGGAACCTGTGGTGCAAAGGTTTGATCAACGGCTATCGTCGTGGAAAGGAAAGTTACTGACTAGTGGAGGTAGGTTGGTTCTTGTGAAGGCGGTCCTTTCGTCCATGCCCATCTTTTATATGTCGATGTTTAAGTGTCCGACGAAGATTATCAAACTGTTGGAGTAGATACAACGCTCATTTTTATGGGAAGGCTCGGGGATGAGTAGAAGATATCACCTTATTAACTGGGATACTTGTCAATTGCCGGTCGGGAGTGGAGGGTTGGGGATTCACAGTCTAAGACAGACCAATTTGGCGCTTCTTGGGAAATGGTTTTGGAGAGCGGGAAGGGTGGAAGAGAGGGATAGTCTCTGGCGGTTGGTGTTGGTCGAGAAATATGGTCAAGCATTTGATAGCTGGGGAATCTGCTCTACGGCCCACAGGGGGACTTCAGCTTGGTGGAGAGACATTTGTAGCATTTGGCCGAGTTTTGTGAGAGGATTGAAGTTCAGCTGGGGGTGTGGCACCCGTATAAGGTTTTGGGACGATGTTTGGCTGGATAATGGGACACTTAGGTTCTCCTTCCTGGGGATCTATGCGGTCTCTTCGAATCTGGGTGGAAGGATTGACGAGTTTGTCTCGCTCACCAATGGGAATATTGTTTTGGATGTTGCTACCAGAAGGGCGCTAAGGGACAGTGAGATGACTGAGTTCTACATGCTGATTCAGAGATTATATGAGGTGCAACGAAATTCTAACGGTTTAGTTCTAAGGATATGGGCCCCCAGTAGCGATGGTAACTTTACTGTTAAGAGTTTTGCTAAGCTGTTGTCATGACATCCTCTTATCACCTTTGAAGGTAAATGGCTGTGGAAAGAGTATCTACCTTCGAAAATTAAGTTTTTTTGGGTGGGTACTTTGTAAGGAGAGAATCCTTACGAGAGATCAGCTTATTCGTCGGGGGATGGATATTACTAATGGTTGTGTCATGTGTTCTGACGGGGTGGAGACTGCTGACCACCTTTTTCTTCATTGTCTAGTGGCCTATGAGGTTTGGTCTGCTGTGTTTAAATCCTTTGGTTTGAGCTGGGTTATGGTTGATACTCCATTCTGACACTTGATGAGCTGGCTATCAGGGATGGTTGAGGGTGAAAGACAGGAGTACTGGGTATGGTGGCTGATACTCCATTCGCCGTTTTTTGGTGTCTATGGTGCGAGAGGAATTTGAGGATCTTCAAGAATAAATGTAGGCCGGTGGGTATGATTATAAAATCCATCACGGATCTGGTGGGGTTTTGGGTCTAGAGGCGATGAGGGACATGGCCACTCCCCGTTTATTTGGGATCCGGGCTAAGTTGGTCTACTGTGTGTAGCTGTGCTCTTTCTTTTTCCTTGTTGTCTTTCTTTTGATTCGTGGTTGTATTGGTTTTCAGCGTCTTGCTGCGTTTCAATATAATTTCCATTACCGATAAAAAAAAGTTATTCTTGTGGACCTTGGCATTATTGGATCTCTTCCAATGCTGTTGTATGGAGACAATGAAACTGCAAAATACATAGCTGGGTATCCTGTCTATCATGAACGAACTAAACATATCGAGGTTGACTGTCATTTCCTAGGAGAGGTGGAAACTCAGCAGTTCAGAATATCTCAAGTTCATACATAAGATTGACTGACATATATTCTAACCAAAGCTGTAGGAAGAAATAAACTCTTTAATATTACTAGCAAGTTGGACATGATTGACATCTATGGGCCAACTTGAGGGGGAGTGTTGGTGTGCCTGTAGGAATTAGTGGTGCGTGTGAGTGTTATGTGTAAATGTAGTGTTAATGGGCGTGTATACAGTAGTTTGTAAGTGATAGAAATACTAATAATAGAAGGGGGATTGGGCTACAACAACTCAACCCTATTTCCCATCTCTCTCTTCTTCTTTTTGTTTCTATCATATTAGATCCTAACGCTAATTCTCTAACCCTAAAACTTTACTGTTTGAAGTGAAGGACTTAGGTAGACATAAATACTTGGTTTGGAGGTTGCTAGATTGAAGAAAGAGATTTTTATTTCTTAAAGGGAATGCCCTTTAAATTTTCTATGTGATACGGGTATGCTTGGATGTAAGCCGACTTCCACCCCTAGTGATTATAAGTACTCTCTACATAAGCATGAGGGGGACTTGATATCTGAATCTAGAGAGTATCAACGTCTGGTGGGCCGATTGATTTATCTTACTCCAACAAGGTCATACCTTGATTTTGTCGTAAACCTTGTCAGCCAGTTTATACATGCACCTCATGCTCACTTAGCTGCGGTTCATCGGATTTTGCGATACATAAAGTCTAGCCCTGGTCGTGGACTTGTTATCATTCCCATGGTCATCTTCATATATCTAGATACACCGATGCTTATTATGCGGGTTCAGTTATTAATCGCTGTTCTACTTCTAGGTATTGTACCTTCCTTGGAGGCAACCTTGTGTCTTGGAAAAGTAAGAAACAACCTGTGGTCTCTAAGTCTAGTGCTAAGGCCTAGTATCATGCAATCGCTCATGGAGTGTGTGAGTTGTTATGGCTTTGCTCTCTTATGTCTGAGCTTGGATTTTATGTGAGTACTCCCTTGCCAATTCATTATGATAATGAGGCTGCCGAGAAGATGATGTTTGATTCTGAAAGTAAAAAAGCATATATAAGTTGACATTAACTTTGTGAGGGAAAAAGTTTGGAATAACATGTTTGAACTTATTGATGTATCCTCTTCACAACAGCTCGTTGATATTTTCACCAAGGCAGTTAGGCCTGCAGTTCTTTATTGGTCAAGCTGGGCATATATGATGTTTATGCTCCAGCTCTAAGCGTAGTGTTAGTAATATTAGTAATGCCGCTGTGTGTATAATATAGTTGGGTGTGCCATTATAATCTTTTGCACTTAATATAAATGCTAGTGAGGACCCCTTTCTCACTAAGCCTTGTCATTTTTTCTTCTATCTCTTTCTCTCTTATTCTCTTCTCTAACCCTAATCCTAATACCACATACCGAAGATTAATACCACCTACAATACCACGTATCATCATCTACCACGTGCCTTTTGGTTTCTTCTTTATTTACCTTAAAAAATACATCAAATAGAGAGAGATATAACTAAAAAAATGAAATATAAGATCTTGAAGTATCAATTAAGAATATCTTAAAGTTATTCTTCAAATGAATCCATCAATAACAATAACAAAATTGTCACTCTCCCTTGTATGTGACTCTCATAAACTTAAGACAAAAGCCTGTTTTTTTTACTTCTAATAACAAATCCTAAAGGGAATTAATTGTTGAAATAAAAAAGGAAGCAAACAAGCTCACTTGGGCTGGAATGTACACACTCTCACCTGCCATGACATTTGTTGCTTCATGAGACTTGAGGTTATGAGAAACCCCACACACAATTTCTAATTTTTTTTTTTTTTTTTTTTTGGGGGGGGGGGTATATTTCTTGTTCAAGATTCCTTGCAATATATTATTTTTTAAAGAGAAGAATCTTTAAACACATTTTTTTTTCCCCCCTCCATTTTGGAGAAATCTCCACGAGCTTGCTCTCTTTTCTCTTGCTTGATTTCTCTCTTGTTTTTAATCGCTTTTGCTAAATAAATACCTTTATTAAAGTGTTCTTTTCCTCCTTATAGAAGTGACTTCTCTTATGGATGTGAATTAGTTGGGTTGACCCGATTGGGTCCGAGATCCTAACCTAATGGAAATCAGATCCAGCCTTTTGGTAACAGGATATACATTTTATTTGATAGGTAAGCTGGGCTTGAACCTGCAACCTTGAGGTTGCAATCCTGTCAACCTTCCGTTGTCATGAAAAATTGGATCGGACCTGACCCGTACCTGGTTCAAGTTCGGGTGGGGTCTTGTGGTTCGATCCAGACTTGGATCCAGTACAGGCCCAACCCATACATGTGCATGTGCATGCACATTGTGGCTATTGATAGAATTTTCTATTATTGTTTTTGTGTGTGAATGCAGTGAGAATTGCTTTTTATGTTCTCTCTTGTATAATTTTTGTTTGTCGTATTTTCTCACTGATCATATTGCTTATATTGCTCATCTATATCCTTGACTGTGTATCTTGCTCAGGTAATGATTGATTTTCAAGCAGCTGAGAGGAAGAGACTTGAGGAACCAGCTTCCGACATCGGCTTAGAGCCTTTGTGTGCAATGGTCTGTTTCCCTCTGAGTGCTTACCACATGCAGAAGTAAATGTAGAAACAAGTATATCTATCTTCTCATATTCTTCCTATTCCTTCATATCAGGTCAACAATAATCTTCGCTGTTATGATCTTGCAATGGAGCTCAGTAGCAGCACCATGGAAGCTCTTCCCCCAAACTATGCTGAACAGGTTTTGCTATAGTGCATTTGATTTCCTCTGATTTGAGTGGCTTTTATAGTATGCAAGGAGCATGGTCATGTACATTTATGATAAACAGTCAAGTAACATCATCTCTTTGCCATTGTTCTGATAACTTGAGCAAAAGAAATACATGAATGCGTTATATTTGTGAGAGCCAAAATGCCAAAATGTACATTACAAATAGTATCTATATGATACATATACTACCTTCATATACACAATAATGTATTACGTATGTTAACCCCCCTTCTAAAACTCACCATGGATTAACAGATAACATTAGAATCCCAAGTAAAAAGCTGAAATCTCGTATAGGTGAAGGATTTCGTAAAACAGAAGCTCAAGGGAGATAAAGTAAGGTGATGGTGCTTTTGACCAAATGGTAAACAACAAAGTCGCAATCGATCTCATGATGTTCGGTGCTCCGTGAAAATTCTGATTGTGGGCAATATGAATGACACCGCAGTTGTTACAGTATAAGGCATGGGAGGGAGAATGGGGATGTCCACGTCGGAAAGCAGCCAACATAACCATACAATCTCAGTGGTAGTTTGTGACACCCAAACTATAGTTGAAAACTTAAATGAATGCCTTGTATTAGTGAGAGTCAATGTTGAGAACTATAAAATTACAAATAACACCTAAATTTCACCCATATAATGCAATTGCATATATGGTAACATGCGCAAGCTCTAAATTTGTGCATCACATTTTTTTTTTCTTGTTTTATTTTAACAGTGAAAGAAATAGCTCTATTAGCTAAAATACAAGCACATAGCTACAAAGGCTTCCACCTAGTGAGGAGTTCATCATATGGGTGAAATTTAGGAGTTCATCTCCACTTTGGAGGCATGACAAAAATTTGCTTCATTTCTTAAATTTTGCCATCATGCTTCCAAGGTTGGATGAACTCCTCCTGAGTTATGTGGCTGTGTTGTAAATCTTTCTCAATCTGTTGTGACATGTTAGCACCTTAACATGAGTCTCATTCCATACCAGTATACCACGATGTCTCTCATGTTGGTCATAATAGTAGACACATTAATTCAAAATGCTGTCCTTACCCAACTTTTCCAATCACTATTATCAGTGCTGCTTATACCCTACTTTTGTTTGGTTTTCTAGTTCACTTGGTGAGGAGGGTACTGAAATGATTCTAGTTTCTCGAGTTATGCTTAGATTGTTTATATCAGGAACATTATCTTAGTAGTTTTATCCAATAACCTATCAGTTGTACTTGTGTTTTAATACCTGTTACTTCTTGAAAGTATCTGAGAACTAAAGTTCGAGTCAAGTGGTATATATTGTAACAAAGTCACCTATGACTGAATATTTAGAATAGTAAAGTATAATTTTTTTGGGTGTGTGTGTAGGCTAAAGGGACAATATGCTCAAAGGTGGTGTGAAAAATGCTACCTTCGAGTGCTAGATTATGTGCCACGTGGCACATGAGTTACACCACATCCTCTTAGCGTTCAGCCAGTCCCCTAGGTTAATAAAGTTTTTTTTGACACTTTTTCCCTTCCTAACACAGGGAAAATATCTCGTGTGACCCAAAATTCAATGGTTGAAATCACCTTTTTTTAGATGGTTGTTGATCGACCTTGGGCAAGTTGACGCGGCCCCAACTGTTTTGAAGGTAGTGTTCCCCCCTCATATATATATATATATATATATATATATATATATATATATATATATATATATAGAAAAGGGTTGCATGCCCCAATCGGGCACGGTGAGCATTCCCCAATGGTCCATGTGGAGCTCCACATGGCAGCCAAAACACTGTTTTTGTGTCATGTGGAGGTTGGATGCATTGTTTAGATCAATAATATAAAAAAATTTCAAGAATAATTTGTTTAAGGTAAAAATCAAACGTTGATTGATTTAAATGGTCTAGATATCAAGGCTAAAAGACATGGTAGAGATGAGTTTTTGATTGATATATTTATTTTTAAAGATGGTCTAAACAAAACCACCTTGCCCCACGTGGCACCAAGACAGTATTTTGGGTGCCACATGGAACTCCACATAGAGCATTGGGGCATGCTCATCGTGCTCTGTTGGGGCATCTAACTGCTGTCCATATATGTGGTTTGAATGTGTAAATTTTAATATAAAACTAACGAAGATACAATCCAAGATGCATTGAATCTAGTCATGGGTGAATAGTGAAGGCTATGAAATACAAATGCCCTTATGGCATGAAAATCCAAAAAAGAAAAATATTAATAAAGTTTCCAATTTAAGTTTTCATGGGACACTTAAGCATTTTTCTAAGTCATTCGCCATTGAAATACTCTTTATAGACATGAGATATATTGATGCACCACTATGTATTGAAGAATTGTGGAAAAATAAAAGAATTAATTGCCATGGGTGGGCAATTAGGGAGCAGTACAGTAGAGGAGGGTTGGGATAGTGGAAAGGGGTCCAATTGGTGAGGAGAGAATTTGATGAGTGCTTTAGAGTTAGTGTGGGGTTGATTCCAGGTTCTGGTAGCATAGTTGGTGTGGGGATGAGCCATTAGGATCCAAATATAAAGCTATCTATAAGTTGGTTTTGCATACAAATGAAACAGTAGCTGATATTGAGATGGGTCTGAAAAAGGTAGTGGTTGGAATATCTATGTTTGAAGGAACTTGAGGGATGGTGAAATTGAGGCTTTTACGACTTTAATTGGTGATGTGAGTGAGAAGGCAATAAGAAGGGATAGTTAAGATAGAAGTATGGGTCTTATTAATAAAGGTATGTTTACAGTTAAGTCTCTCTAGATAGGCACTTGTGCAGTTGTGTAACCTTGGACTAGGATGTGGAAAAGAAGGCTCCATTTAGGGTTAAAATCTTTACATGGTAGTTGTCTTAGGGCAGAGTCGTAACACGTGTTCAATTGTGAATAAGAGGAGCATATGTCCTGACAAAGTACACATTTTGTGGAATGGAGGAGTTGGTGGAGCACTTGTTCTTGAGATGTGAGTTTGCGAGTTGGATCTGCGATATATTTCATGCCCATTTTAGGTTGAGTGATCTTCTATATGAATCATATGCCTCAGTCCTTACTAGCTGGTCGCCGATTGTGTTTGAGTACTCCCAATAGCTGTCTTTTGGGAAATATGGAAGGAGCATAAGAGATGAATTTTTGAAATGAAATTTCAGACTTGAAAGTTTCTCTGTCTCTTGATGCTATTAGGGAGGGTCTCTGTTGGTGGCGTTTTTCATCTCCCTCTTGTCCAGGCGGTTCATCCAAGATTATGATGGAATGGTCGCAAACCAAAATTCCTTAGGTCACCCATTCTCTTTTTAGTCTCTCTGTTTTAGGTTCGAGGATTGTTACCTGGTGCCCCTCTGTGGGATATTTTTGCACTTTTTTTCTTATTTTTGGTTTTGTTTCCCCCCCCCCCCTTTGCTCATTACTCTCTAGGCTTCTCTGATCCATGTATTTCTCATATATTCTTATTGGAAATATAGCTATAATATGGTTAAAGAAAATCTTGATACCCTCGAAATCCACAATGATATGAAACATGTCTCTGAATTTCATTGCATGCTTTTGAGGAGACAATGAATCTTTTCTTAGCCATTTTATTATGTTGAGGGAATCCCTTTCAACCCATATCTTAGAGATGAGGATATCATATCATCATCATCATTATCACAACCTTATCCCATCCCATCTATTTGGGGTAAGCTTTGCATGTCCTATTTCCCCACTCATATCTTATCAACGATGAGCTCTCAGTAAGTTCACAATCCTTCATTTCCCTTCTCACGTCTTCCCTCCGGGTCTTGATTGATCTTCCTCTTCTCCTACTTCCTTATGCTTGTACCGTCTTAACCCTTCATACAAGGTCGTCTTCTGGCTCCAGTGAACATGTCCAAACCACCTCAAGCGGCATTCCATAATTTTCTCCTTTAAAGATGCCATTCTCAAATTACCTCTTATGTACTTGTTCCTAATTTTATCCTTTCTTGTTACTCACATATCCATCTCAACATACGCTTCTTTGCCAAAATGAGGATATCACATGACAATTGGAAAATTCCGTCCAAGTTATGATAAAGAATATACCAAGAATCAAATTGACTTTTCTTGTGCCCTGAAGTTTCTAATCTAGTTCTATACTTGTTTTAACAAAGCTAGAATGAAGGGCCTAACTAAGGTTGGTCCTAACTTGGGACATCTGGATAACCTCTCTTTGAACACTTCAATTTGGACATAATTGTGGTGCAATATTCTGTCTGTTCAATTCTTGGCATTTCATGTACCGATCGATACCCTTTTGTTAACTATTCAATCTATCTTTGATATCATTATTCAAAATCACTTAGTGGGAATCTTTCTGTGGATATCCATCCCTTAACAAGGTAGCTCTAGTTCTTGCCAGACCTGAATTTCTATCCATTATGCGATTGGGTTTTGTTTCAGTGCTTTAATTATAGTTTAGCGTTTGAATGAGTATCTTATGCCTTTAAGTGGAATTTGTCAGTTGATGTCATCCCTATTGGACAATTTCTGTTTATAAATTCATGTTCACTTCCCGTTCATATGGTTTTTATGACTAGTTCAATCTGCCAAAATCACTATTTTTATTCATCTTTATCACCATTGGTAGTTGGCAGTCATCCTTAGAGTGTACATCTAAGTTACTACCTTGGTGTTGTCTTCTTTGCCCCTTAAGATTCTCTTTTAGTAATCTGGAGAGTAGGTTTAAGTGGCCTACCTTGGTGTTGATCTTCTTTGTCCCTTAAGATTTTCGTTTCTCCGGATATTACACGAATGCGTTGTAATTTGGTGAAATCATGGGCTTTTGAGACTTGGATATTTGTTCCATTTTAATGTTACTTGACCTACCATGTGGATGAATTTATCATTTAGCTCTTATTGATATCGTTTTGCAGCGATTGGTTTTAAATCCATTTTAGGGATTCATGTGTATTATTTTTTTTATCACTAAAACGATCAAATATATATTAAAAATCATGAAACGGTACATACCTACGTGGTAGTGAGACACTACCAAAAAGGAAAAGAGGACCCATCTCAAGAGAAACTCACCTCGGAAAACTGGCGGAAGACCCATATCACCTCAAGGCAGACAGTGGTAGGGGAAGAGAAGAAGGGGCTCAAGGTGGGTCCCAGGTAGCGAAGAAACTGTTAAGGTCCTAGTGGGGGGGGGGGTTTAAGGTAGAAGCCCAGTGAAGGAAGAACTCTTTTGCAGGGTCGATGACCAACGCTGTAGGCAAGGTATTAAATATCAGTCGATACCGATACGTATTGGTTCCGATGCATATCGGCGCCGATACGTATCGAGTATCCAACTGGGTATCGCTATCGGCCGATACCTATATTTTTATTTTTTATTTATTTTTTAAAAAAGTCAGCCGATACATATCGGTATCGGCCGATTTGTATCAGTCCTCCAAGGATCGATACCCAATACCGAGTTTGTTACCTTGGCCGTAGGTCTAGCTCTTCGGTTGAAGACTGTTATTCCTTTCTAGCCAAATGGTCCAACACGCCATGAACGGAGCAAGGTCCCAAATCTGCCTGAAATCACTTCCCCTCTCAATTCCTCCACCCCATTGGTATACCATCTGATCAACTGAAGCCTGAAATACCTAATCCGTAACAATTTAGCAAGGAAGGAAGCCCAGATCTTACCCGAGAAGCCATAGTGGGTGAGAACATGGTGAGGGGATTGGTTACCCTTCATGCAAAGAAGACAACGGTTCATAATAGCTATCCCCCTCTTCCTTAATTGATCATTCGTGAGGATTCTTCCCCAGGCTGCCGACCAGGCGAAAAAATGGATCTTGGGGGGGATCTTAACTTTCCAAAGATGAACTGACTTTGGCTTATTCCTGTGCCAAATCTTGTGAAAATTTATGGCATGATAAAAACTCGAACCCGAGAAGGTGCCTTTAGCGCTTTTGTCCCAAATTCTGATGTCAGCCCCCAAACTGTTTGGAATGGTTGTGTGCAGGATGACAAGCAATCTAATATATTCGTCGATCTCATTGTCTTTCAGCGTTCTTCGAGTGCTGACCTCCCTTACCCAAGAGGTGCCATTATGCGAGACAAAATCATTAATGACTCCAACTTGTGTTGAGGCAATACATAAAATGTTTGGGTAATCTTCTTTAAGACTGACGGAGGAGATCCATTTACCCCACCAGAAATCAATATTGTCCCCGTGTCCCCCCCAGCTATTTTTAACACAATTGTCAAAAAGATCCTTAACTGTGAGGACCCCTTTGTACCAACCAGAACCATGTCTATGGTGTAGTAAGATATCTCAGCCATTACTCCCCAAACCATATTTTCCTTCCACTATTTGAAGTCACAGGGAGCACGGTTGTAATTCTCTCCCAATCTCCATGGCCACTTCCCTAACAATGCCTGGTTCATGATTTTGATGTTGTGAACACCCAAACTCTCGTCTTGTTTTAAAGTGCAACAGTCCTTCTGGTTAGCAAGGTGAAACTTTGAGCCGCTACTACTTCCTTCCCACATAAAATCCCTGATAATTTTTTCAGTGGTTGTAATGAGAGATATCGGAGATTGGAAAATAGACATAACGAAAATAGGAAGGGCGGACAACATCGAATTCACGACGGTGAGGCAGCCCCCTGTCACGGGGTCGCACTTCTGCAACCTCAGTCCCGTGCGGCACCTAACGCACGCTTCGCTAGGTCAGCCTACTTCTGATAACAATCGTCGCGAGGGCGTCCTTCGACGCGCTTTCAACCCGCGCGGTGCTTCGCTACCGCGTGCAACGAAGCCAACCCATCTGCACATCAGCTCTGATACCACCCGCCTAGAGGACGGGAACTCCTCCCAACATGGTTGCCTCTGTTTCACGGCCTACCACTCGGCTCATCGTGTCCCTTACGACACGCCAATCTGCACCGCTGCGCTAACTTGGCCTGCTCAAGCTTCACCCTGTGCACTGCACTAGTACCTCGCTCGCCTGCCGAACCAAGCCCACAGCCTTGTGCCTCGCGCTCGCGTGCCCCACTGAGTCCCACGCAGCTTGCCTTCGTGTGCGTTCCGAATTACTAGCACACGTTCGTCTTTAGCCCACATGCTGTCGTGCTCAACTGAGTCCCACGCAGCGCCTTGGTGTTGTCTCGCGAGGTTGCCCAGCCGTATGCACCGTGACGCGTAGTCCGGGGCCATACATTAACCTCCCTCGGGTTCCACACGGCATCGCTGCGTCGACGTCCTAGGCCCACCCTTTTAGGCCTAGGAGACACGCCCCTCTGGCAACGCAAGGCCCCGTGTGCGGGGGAATAGCTCTCAAGCTCCCTTCCCCTATATAAGGGTAAAACAGTCATTCAGCCAGAATGGCAGGAGAACCTCAAACCTATTGGTTTGACATACCGCAACGCCTCATGCATCGCTAGCCCACCTTGGCTATGTCGCGACCGTGACGCTCCGCGTCGTACCCTCATGCGCACTGCCTCGCAGCCGCGACGCCGCGTAGGCCAACATGGCCCCATGTCGCGTGCCCTCTTGGCACCACATGTCGTGCCACACGCACCGTGCCGCAAGCTCGAGTATTGGCCCCGTCACATCCTCCACCACTCCATAAAATGTCAACGTCCTCGTTGACGCATGAACATAGTGAACTGACCCCGCCAACTCCTCCCAGCTTGTTAGCAACACAATTCTAGTTCTTAGGCCCGCACCTTCCCACAAGCTCCCCACTGTCACCCCGGTCGGGTCAACTTGGTTCTGCTGTCACAAGGCCCTCACCTGTTAACTAGCTCAGGGATGTCGCGTGTCAACTTGACACCACATCGCGTGCCTCCGCACCAGTCGTTCGAGGATGTCGCGTGTCTTCTTGACACCACATCGCGTGCCTCCGCACCAGTTTGTTCATAGCATCATCGCTTCTGGATCGAACTTGGCTCTGATACCAAAATGTCACGGGGTCGCACTTCCGCAACCTCAGTCCCGTGCGGCACCTAACGCACGCTTCGCTAGGTCAGCCTACTTCTGATAACAATCGTCGCGAGGGCGTCCTTCGACGCGCTTTCAACCCGCTGCCATGCTGCCGCGCAACGAAGCCAACCCATCCGCACATCTCGATATCACCCGCCAGAGGCGGAACTCCTCCCAACATGGTTGCCTCGTTTACGGCCTACCACTCGGCTCATCGTGTCCCTTACGACACGCCAATCTGCCATTGCGCTAACTTGGCTCGCTAAGCTTCACCGCAATCCGCACTAGTACCTCGCCGCCGAACCAAGCCCGACCTTGTGCTCGCGCTCGCGTGCCCCATCGAGTCCCACGCAGCTTGCCTTCGTGTGCGTTAATTACTACTAGCACACGTTCGTTTAGCCCACATCTTTGTCGTGCATTTCGAGTCCCACGGCTTTGGTGTTGTCTCGCGAGGTTGCCCAACCGTATGCACCGCGACCCGTAGTCCGGGGCCATACATCAACCTCCCTCGGGTTCCACACGGCATCGCTGCCGACGCCCTAGCCCACCCTTTCAGGCCTAGGAGACACTTACGCCCCCTCTGGCAACGCAAGGCCCCGTGTGCGGGGGAATAGCTCTCAAGCTCCCTTCCCCTATATAAGGGTAAAACAGTCATTCAGCCAGAATGGCAGGAGAACCTCAAACCTATTGGTTTGACATACCGCAACGCCTCATGCATCGCTAGCCCACCTTGGCTATGTCGTGTCCGTGTCGCGACCGTGACGCTCCGCGTCGTACCCTCATGCGACCGTGTCGCGTCCTCGCAACGCGACCACGTCGCAAGGCCAACATGGCCCCATGTCGCGTGCCCTCCTGGCACCACATGTCGTGCCACACGCACCGTGCCGCAAGCTCGAGTATTGGCCCCGTCACACCCCGCTACTTATCATTTAACTTTTCCAGGTAGCAAGTATTTTTCTAAACCAATTAACGATCGGTTCCCATTGCTGTATTTTTGTTTTTCCCGTTCTGAGAGGTAGACTCAGGTACATGAGGGGGAGCTTTTCTTCAAGGCAGCCAAAGGAATCCGCTAGGATGGAGATGTTGCGCTGACCAATATTGATGCCCACTACTTTAAACTTCTGGAGAATAACCTTCTGCCCAGAAACCGCTTCAAAAACAGCTAGCACACTAAGGACTTTTCGAACAACTTGGAGGGAGGGGTTGCAAAATATAACTCTGTCATCCGCATGCTAGAGGTGTGATAAGGATAGTTGGTTGGTGATCTGGAAACCATTGAAGAAACCTAGTGAAGAAGCTTTATACAGGAGACGGTTTAACGCCTCCCCCACAATGTTAAAGAGAAGAGGAGAGAGAGGGTCTCCCTGTCGAAGCCCTCTAGTTTCACGGAAATTGCCTTTAGGACTCCCATTAATAAGGATAGAAAAGGAAGTGGACTCGCAATAAGCTCGCACCCATATATCAAGTTACTATGGAATCCCATTTTAAGAAGAAGGTACCGAAGGAAATTCCAGTTTCGTCTATTGTAACCTTTCTCAACATCAATTTTTAGGATGAGACCCCCCCCCCCTCCCCCTCTCCTTTCCGTTTTTTTTATTTTTCTGACTATCAATTACTTCGTGGGCCACAAGGGCAATATCTAGGAGTTGCCTTCCTGGTTGAAAAGCCCCTTGGTTTAGCGAGATAATGCCCCCCAAAAGAAGTTTCAGACTATTGGCTAGGACCTTGGCAAGGAATTTGTAAATACAATTAAGCAGGCTTATAGGTTCAAAATCCTTGATATCTGTCGCACCTTCAATCTTTGGAATCAGATCAACAAAGGTGGAGTTAAAACCCTGTGACAACATAGTTGTGGAGTAGAACTCTTGGAAGAACCGAAAGAGGTCGTTCTTAACCGTTTCCCAACAGGCTCTGAAGAATTTTGTGGTGAACCCATCCGGTCGGGGAGCTTTATTTGTGGCTCCTTGAAAAACAGCCCCCTTGATCTCGGTTTCTTCAAACGACCGCTCAAGGAAAGTAGCTTGATGGAGAGAGAGTGTTGAACTCAATACCCTGGAGGTTGGGGGTATAGGACACCTCCGAGTATAGATATTTGTAGAATCGTAGAATTTGAGTTTCAATGTAGGAAGCGCTTTCGAAAATGTTATTACCCACTTGAAAGCGGGAGATGTAGTTTCTGTTTCACAGATCGTTAGCAAAAGAGTGAAAAATTTTCGTATGACCATCACCATGCTTAAGCGAGTGGGCTTTGGATTTCTGTCATATTTCTTCTTCCTGGAGGCATTTTTGGTTGTAAGCAATTTTAAGGGCCACTCAGATACACTTCTCTTCTAGGATAGTCTTCACAGTTCTTCGAAACTAGCGAAAGTCTTGATTTCCGTGAGTAGGTGGTCTTTCATCCTGAAAACATTGCCAACAAATTTTCTGTTCCAGATTCTGAGTTTCCTTTTGAGGGATTTGATCTTTGAAGCAAGAGGAAACGTCGCACTCGGGATCTCATTAAGGCGCGCATCTCCGTTCCACCACTCCATCTTATCATTGAAGCCCTTACTTTGTAGGCACACATTCTTAAAGCGGGAACGTGTGAGACCAGAAATCGATTGAAAATTAGTAGAAAGAAAGATTGGCTTGTAATCGGAAACCGTGGTTGGCCACACATTCACCACCGTACGTGGAAAGTCGTCCATCCATTTAGGGGAGCACAAAAACCGATCAAACCTACAGAAAGTCCGGTAATCCTGCATGTTAGTCCACGTAAATTTGCTCCTCATACCCGCATCAACAAGATTACATTCATAGATGAAGTCATTGAACTTCGACGCCACTCTACTATCCAAATTGCCTCCATTTTTCTCGGCCTGAGTGCGGATGGCGTTGAATTCTCCTTCGTCGCACCAACTGTGATCCAAGCTAGAGGAAACGTAGCTAAGCTCCAATAACATCTTATCCCGAGGGCCCAACCCCAGTGTACGCACTATACAACGATAGACTCATCACTTTTTCTCTTCAAAACAACTGAAACTGAGAACTCTTCGACTTCCCCATCAACTTTAGATAAAATGGGACTTTTCGAAGCCAAGAGAACTCCACTTGCCGCACCATCTGCTAGTAAAAAGTTCCAATCCCAATCTCCTCTTCCCAGAACCGATTGGAAGTTAGAGGGGTTCCCTACTTCCCATTTAGTTTGCTGGAGTGAAACAACTGACGGACTAATACTTTTGATAGTAGCCTTAACTATGACACACTTCCCCTTATCCCCCAGCCCTCATACATTCCAAGAGCGGAAAGACATAAAACAGAGATAAAAATGACCCCCAAAAAACAGAGACCCCTTTAACTTAAGAGATCCTGACCACCACTATAGGGGAGATAGACTTTCTCTTGGCACTCCTTCTAGCCATAGAACTGGAATACTTTAGGCCCCACTTAAATTTCTGCACTTCCCGATTCATGTCTATTATGCCACATCCTAAAATCCGCATACGTAGATTTCAAGTGTGAAATTCGTCTGATCAAGAGGACCTAACAATATGCTCTAGTTGATTGATCGATCCCAGGCATTCAATCGATCGATTGAGGACAGAGGACAGGGTCTTTTGGCAAACTTATTCTTGTTAGTCGATTGATCGGTTCCAAACTTTCAATCGATCGATTGTGGGTAGAGCCTTCAGGGAAATTTATTAATTCTCAGTCGATCGATCGATTGACCGTGCGAGATAGGTCCGCCAAAGGACGGGATTTTGGTTTTCTTTAGCAAACTTGTCATTTTAGTGTTTTAAGCTTTTAGGACTCTTTTATTTCAAGTTGGGGTTTGCTCTGCCTATTTAAGGGTATGTAAAAACAACTTTATTATTGATGGTTAATGAAACTTTGCTTTGCAAAGTTTGAGAGTTTTGATTAAACTTTCTGTGAGGGTGTGATTCTCTCAACCGAAGAGCGATTCTTTGTCCTGTGTGCGGTTTGGTGCGAGACCAACTTTTCTCTCCCTTCTATCTTCCTTGATCTACGAGTTGCGTAAGTATATAAACCCTAGTCTATCCATTTTATCATTTAATCTACTATTTGCCATTGTTTTCGCACGGATTCGAAAAAACCTACTTGTGAGTTCGTTCGAAACCCTAAACTGTCGGAGATCTAGCTAGTTCGCTAAGAATCCTAATCTTCTAGAGCCGATAGGGAACGCATGCGAAAGTAACACTAGTTTGGGCTAGAATTAAATTATTTAATTGAATCTATTTCTATTTTATGTGAAAAGCTGTTAAGGAAATTTGTCATTTAATTGTTTAAATTAATTTTCTATTTAATCTCAAACCTAGCTAGCATTGCATTGTGTTAGTTTCCGCGTCATTGATACTGAGTTTAGAAATTATCAATATCATATGCACAGAGTAAAGTATTTCAGAAAATCTACTTCTTGTACAAATCATGCGAATGCAAAAAATATGATTTTTTTTTTGGTAAATCATGCGTTTCTCATATAACGGAAATTTTTAAAAATCATCGGATGTATTTATGCCTCCATAAAACTGATTGTTTTAGGCATTATAGATACTACTTAATGAGATAAATAAGTCCTATCATTACTACCTTAAAAATATTTTACAAGTAATTAACCTCAAGATCTATGAATTTGGACGAGAAACCAGTGAATAAAAAGACTCTTTGAATCTTTTACATGGAGCTTCGATTGATTAAACAACATACATCAACAAACTTCCTATGCCATTTCGATCCAAACCCTGTAGAAAAACTCTCGTAAAAACAGCCACAAATTCTGGAACTAAAAAATTTGTAAATCTGCACAACGATCAAGATACCCTTCGAAACTCCACAAAAAACAGTTCAAACCACATACACCCTTTATTAAAGTTGTAGCGGAGGAAGATCAGGTCAACACCTGATCCCTTTTTGGGCTTGAGCTTGTAGCACACTGGAAGGTTGTCAATATTGCAACTTCAAGGTCGCAGGTTCGAGCCCAGCTTACCTATCAAAAAAAAAAAAAAGAACACCTGATCCCTTTCGTCTCAATTTGAGGTCAATGTTTTCACCTTGCTGATGTCAGCATGACATCATGCTGAAGTCAGCACAATGAAGGGTGATGAAAGCACTCAAATTCCTAGGAAAGAATGATTTGATACTAAATCGAGATGATAAGGAGATTAGGATTAGAGTTAGAGGAGAAGATAGAAGACGGAGGAAGAAGAAGGTTTTCAAAAGTAGGTTACAGGCAATTATGCCCTACAACCACTTATTATTAATGTGTATGCCTTTGGACAATCAGACCCCACACCTTATCAATAACATCTATATATATATATATATATATATATATATATATATATATATATATATATTCTATGCTTACTAATGACACACCTAAATGTATCTGTGACCATGGTTCACAATATTGTCCGGAACCGATACGTACCGGTTTCAGACATAACCAGGTCGATCATTGAAAGAGGACCCATATATTGGTTTATATGGGGCGATACATACCAATGTATCATCCAAAACCAATATGTCTTGTCTAATATGTATCGTCCGATACATATCGGCTTTGGAGCTTGCCGATATGTACCGGAAGACCTAGATTTTGAACCATGCCTATTGACACACCAACACTACTATTAATTTTCTGAAACTTCACTGATGAAGGATACAGATTCCTTTCAATAGCAGCTAATCAGCTCTAAGCTTGGCTTCTCTATCAAGCCCACCGCCACCACCTGTATGATGAATCTCTCACATAATGCTGCCATTGGAATTGTTTTTAATGCTTTCCACACTAGTGATGTGACTCGCTTATCTATTGGTTGCATATCTAGTATGCAGCCTTGGATGATGCTCGAGTCATGCCGTGACTCTATTCATATGATCGTTTTCCATATATATATATATATATATATATATATATATATATATATATATATATAATGTATCTGTTTGTGTGTGTGCGTGTAATCATCAGCATCCTTCATTTTGTTAATTAGATGTTCCTTATGCTTTTCAGGTTAATTTTGAGGATACTTGCAAAGGTTTCCTTGAGGTTGCCAAGGTTTGTGTTAGTTTCTGTCTTTTGGAACACCACTCACCTGCTTCATTTTTGTTTTATCCATTAATAACTCACTTCAAGCTTTACTTCCTGTTTGCTATTTTTTTTCTTAGAAGGTGTTATTAAAAGTGTGTCCTATGGAAATCTTCGGTTTCTTAGTCATAAACGAATTAAAAGTTCACAATTTTGCTTTCCTACGACATTACTCGAGTCACAATATTTTTAGCTTTGTCGGCGTGTGCTAAATCTGTACTTGAGTATTAGATAATAAGAGTTTAATGAACTACGAGGGCTTGAGAGAGGAGAATATGGAGTCGAGTCCACTAGTTATCTGTGAGGATCATTTCGTGGAATGTAAGGGAACTCGACAATCTGAATCGACCAATGGTGCTGAAAGATACAACTAAACTGCATGCAGAAGATGTAGATTAATCAAAATAATGGGAACACTTTGATATAAAAACAGTAAATGAAGTCTGCCAATATCAGAGTTGCAAGTGGTAGCCAACAGTGGTTCCAACTCTTGAAGGGTGGTAGCAGTGGAATATTGATATGATGGATAAAGTTGACAAGAGCATTGCCAAACATTTCGTTATTGTAAAATTCATCATTAGTTGGCATGGTTTCATGTGGGTGCTAACCATAGTCACAACTTTTTCAAAAATTTGGAAAAAGTCGGCGACTTGCAGTCATCCCAACTACATTGCCAATTAATCGGCTGAGTTGGTAGCTTCGCCGATTAATTGGCGATATTTGTGATGTCAGATTTTTTTCATTTTTCAAAAGGGAAAAAAACTTTAGGTGCTAACAAATGGTTATGGACCCTTGCCTATTTATTCCCGACTTAGACTCAAACATTTTTTCCCCACTTGGACCCTTGCCGATTTATTGCCGACTCCCGACTTTGTGACTATGGTGCTAACAAATGCTTATGGACCCAACATTCCAACAAAGAGAGAAGGAATATGAACAGAGGGAGATTTGTAGAGGGTTGAACAACCAATAGTGTGTTGGTCGGGATTTCAATGGATTCCATAAAATTTTCAGACAGGTCCTACTAGGTAGGTATTTCAGTGAAAATCCTACAACCATCTTTCTTAAGTCAACTGGAAAAGTTTAAAAATCATTTAAAAGTCTGTCATGTTGTTTAGTAATATGCGTTCACACATTATGCACAATACATAACCAATTTAGTATAATTCAGCACATTAACCATGGTCTTGCTTGTTTTCGGAAGGGAACATAAATAAAAATTGTGCATCCAACTTACAAGTTCTGTGCACAACAAATTAATGTTTCGCATGCATGTCAAATTACAAAGTATTTTGCACAGCCTCTAAAATTCAGCATTTATTAAAATTGATCTATGTATTTTTATGATAGGTAAGCAGGGATTGAACCTGTGACCTAGAGGTTGCGATAGTCTCAACCTTCGATTGGGCTACAGGCTCAATCCCTTGCTCTATGTAATTTTTTGCAGCAGGCCCGATGGCCAAATAAAATTATATAGGCTCTGAGGGACTGCAAAAAATAATCAAGATTCAGAGCAGTTTGTTGCCGAACTGCTGCATCAACGGCAATGAATTGCTGCCTTGTTGCCACAGCAGGCATTTACCTGCGGCTGCCATGTTGCAGCACCGATGGCTAGTCATAAAGAATCTGAGGGTTGCAATGTGGACGAATGACCTGTTTTGCATCACATATGTGCTCTCAGCTAGCAGATACATGCTGCCAGTCCTAGAGGCATAATTGATTTGATCTGGGTCGGTATAATCGATTTCTTTTTCCAGAATGCGGAGTCTAAATTTGATCCCAAAGCAAAATTCATAAAACATCTTAGTCATCTTCTTGATGCTATTTTTTTTTATTATGTCCTCTCTTGATCAAGAGTGCATAGATCATGCATGTAAGTTTTACTGAACTTATTCCAATAAAGAAATCTTGATTTCTCATGATCCAACTATTGTTCTTTGTAAAAGAAAGCTCCTTAGAAACATAGAAACCATTTTTTATCATATGGAAAGATCATAATGATCAAACCATGATCAATGACTGTACTTCTTGGACTATGGTTCAAATTATGAAAGAAAATTTGCGGTCAAAGCCATCAAAGATCTGCTCTCGCTTGGAAAAATCATTCATGGGATCTGATATGCCATGTGCCACCATTCATTGGGGTGGTGTGTGCAAGCCTAGGGTGCAACATGCGTGCAACATGTACCCTTAAACACCCCTAATGGCTGGCTTGCCCCTTTTTTGGGTTCACTATAGTGGGAAACACTCCTATATGGAACCCACAAAATTCACTTTTCATACCTCTTTTGACTAGTTCTTGATCTTGAAGTATTTGAGAGCCTTATCTTCTTAATTCCTCTGAAGGCCAATCCAAGTGGAAACTAATCCCAAAAAAAATCCTTAATCAGTAGATCAGTATGGACTATCTAGGGAAAGTACAGATCATCCATCTTAAACTAAGTATGATCTGTCACTCCCTGGCATAATCCATCTATTCTACCAATATAGAATCAATAATATTATTGCACGAATCCTCAGATCTAGATCACAAATATTAGATCTAAAATAAAAGCCAGAAAGGTTATAGATCTATTCACTGAACAAATCTGATGATTAAATCTAATGACAATACACATAAATAAACATTAAAGCTTTGTATTCAAGTTCACGCAATCAAATCTTAATTAATCAAAATACAAACTAAACCCTATAACATTCAATCCCTCATCTGTAGCTTTCTCTTTTCCCTAAATAGAACATCCTTTAACCTTGCATTCTCTGTTGATGTCTCTCCAATCTTCAGATCTTTGAGTCATCATCTTGAAGTTCTAATCTTCTTTCGTTCTTCTCTCAAAATATGTTGTCAGTCTTCTCTAGGGTTTCAGAAATCATTTTCGGAACTCAAAAGAACCTTTTCATAGCATTTCCAGAAGTTAGGGTTTCAAACTGATTTAATCTGGGCATTTTCGGATCAGTTTCACGGTTTTCTTTTTCCAAGCCTCGATCGATCGAGTTTGATCAATAGGGAATTCCTGCACTTTGCGCTGAACTTTAAATGACCGTAACTTTCTGGCTCAACATCCGATCAACGCACCGTTTGAGTCATTGGAAAGCTGACTTCAAGTACTTTCATTTCCAATTAGTTTCGTTACGATCTAACAGTTGTATAAACAAATATTCTCTTTCCAATATAGGCCATATCTTTGATTTTTTGGCACATGTAACTTTGGTACATTGTAACTTTTCATCTTTAACTCTCAACTTTTGAGCCCATTTTTAGGTTTAACACCTTTTTACCTACGAAACATCAAAACTAAATAAAATACAATTAAATAGCTTTCATCGAATGTTAATTTATAGTGTTTTAGGGGTTAATAATCACACTTTTGCTTACTCAACACCTCCCTCCCCCCCAAAATCTGTACTTTGCTGGTCCTTGAGCAGAGATAAGGGAAAAATATAACAGAAAATGAATTATCATTCTAAAAATTTAAATGGCACTTTCGTAGGGAGCACGGTTGCATTTAGCATATGCAACAAGCCTTTACACCCCTAGGTGATCCCTAGCGGAGGAGTGTTGTCTCCTGAGGGCTTTCAGTGAAGACACCCACAAACTTCTATTCCCAAAATTTTCACTTCAAATCCCATTTTAAAATAATAAATGAACATGTATCTTCTCTTGAAAGTCACCTAAAAAGTAAAAATTCATAACAAATTTAAAACAATGGATATTGTACTCTACCTAGTAAAATATGTTCATTAAATTTTCATCCCGTCCATCTCTTAGCTATGAATTTTAGGTTTTGTGCAGTGTACAAATAGCTCACATGCATACATGATTTTCATGTTGATTTTAACACAAATACCTCAACAATTAAAACTCCTCAAGATTAATGTTAACAGATTCCATTACTAGTTTTCTACTCATAAAATAAATCTCATTTTTTTTTCTTTTTCTCTTTTTTTTTTGTGACTAGTGCAATGTTTAACCTTTTTAAGCTTTCTAATCAACCCATTTAATGAGTTTTTAACCAATGGCTCTCAATCCAGATGGCTCAAGGCATTAGGTGTAGAAACATCCCTACGGATCTAATAACTCGGCTAAATAGGTTACAAGGTCAAGCTAGCCACGGAAATAGTATTAACGTTCAATCTCTGCCTTTTACGTAAACACTCGCAGCTTACGTGAGCAAGAGGCCCGATTACTCACTATTAAATGTCAGAAAAATACTTCTCTTGAAGCTCACTTTTTTTTCAGTGAGTATCAAGTGGTATATGGTTTCTAATACTTATTAGTATCAATTCTTTTTAATCATCAAAATATTTATATTAATCTTAATTCTAAGTCATAAAAACATGTAATCTTGTGCAATTGTGAATGTATCTTCATTTTTCGCCTTAAGATGGATGAGACAAAATTTTAATTAGCCACTTCACAATTAGAGTAAATCATCCATAATCTTATATTTATTACGCATTAATACTCTAGAAGTTGCTAACATGCGAATCACATCTCAATCATTAAAGACATATAAGATTTAACAATTTTTTTAATTATATATTTATAACTAAAATAGAATCAAAGTAACTGATACTCCTCCAAACCTGTTCGGAACATTGTCCTCAATGTTATTGGACCAAAATAATCACAGGAGACTAACACACAATGCCATGCAGATGTGAGAAAGTTGGGGTGGACCCGCAAACCTGTAGAAAATTATGCTACACAAGAACTGGATATGAAACAAAAATTGAAGAAAAGTTAGAATTTTGTTCTCTCATTAATCGTAAAGCCTTTACATCCCAGCTAAAAACTAAAATAAACAAAGAAATAAATAAAGCAAACTAACCCTAAAGCAGTAGAAAAATGAAATTAAAAACTAACCTATTCTCTAATATATATATATATATATATATATATATATATATATATATATATATATATATATATATATATATATATATATATCCTACAACTACTTTTAACCTACCTAGCCTAACTAAATCTATGTGTATCTATCATGGGTTGCCTCCCAAGAAGCGCTAAGTTTTCGGTCTTCAGCCAGACCATCAGAAACTCATTCACCTTTCTTTCTTTTATTCCTTTGATTCCAATTCTAATCTTTCTTGTTCTCCTTATTGTCGAGATAAAAAATAAATTAATCTTTACTCTCCATGGGAATAAATTATGATCCATGCTAGAATTATTCATCTCAAAAGAAAAGAACTGAGGTGGTGCTTCATTAACAAATTTCTCAATATAATGAATTATGAAACAATCCTCATCTTTGAACACATGATTCGTGAAGGGATAAGGCATAACATGTGGAATTGACGATCCAGGTAAAAGAATTTTAGGCATGACCCCTCCTTGTGGAGAAATATTCTCTACAAGCTCTTCCATGACTTCCTCTTCCTTCTCTAGCTCAATTTTTCTAAACTCGATTGAGTTTCGATCCTTACATAGAGTCAGTTTATCCTCTCTTTCCTCAACCTTTTCCTCAACTTCATGGTCTTCATCTCCACTCTTCTGTCAATGACTCATTCTCTCTAGAAGTGTGTGGGATTATGACTTATAAGTCCTTAGAGTTTTAGCGAGGGTTACCTAATTTACTGTGCCCCCTATCAAACTGAGAATCCGGTCTGGTTCGAGGTTTGATTCGGTCTGGTTCAACAAGATGGTTCGGTCCGATTTTCCCAATTTATTTATTTTTAAGTAGTAAAATAGATAAGTGTTGGAGAGGTTTTGAACCTTGGTCTCCTACTTCATAAAGCGAATACCGTTATACTATAGGGCATGTGATGCTTTATAACTCCAATATTATTAATTATATTCACTATTTTCACTTGAAAACTTATTAGTACATTTTATATTATCATTTAGAACTCATCCTAGCCCTAGAGAAATGGGTTTGCTTGGATATAGCACTGCAAATTATGGGCCCGAACTCAATCCGAGCAAAACCTTGGTTTTAACCATAACTCAAGCTCTGAGCAATGCTACATAAGACCAGCCATCAAACTCAAGTGTGCACCCATAGTCCACTTAACTGATGTCACTGACAACCTGTTATGGTGCATCCACCACTTCCTCATCGTTTAAGCGTCTGTGTCTGATCAGTGGACCCTATCTAATAATGCACAATAATGTTGTATCTTGCTGAGAGTTCTTGCATGCTTCCGATTGATCAACAATACTTCAGAGGACATAAAATAATATTTTAATTTTCCATAAAAAGATTCATGGTAATTATATAATTGAAAAAACAAATAGGTAAACGGTTTAACAATAACAGTATAATCCTGCACTCCTGACATTATGTCTACACTGAAAATTATTGCATGCCATTTTGGTGAAAAAAATACAATTTCAAATGTTATTTTATAAATTCACTTTATCTATAAAAAATCTTAAAACAATTATTGCAAACTATATTGTAAAAAATGTGCTCTTACTTTAAATAAGATCATTTATAAACTGTTACACATTCATCTGATGAGCATCGTAGTAACATCTACTTGCTAACTAAAACACAACCGTTGCTTACAATGTTGCAACTTGCAACATTTCGTCTCTTCCATCAAGCTTTCACAACTAGAGTCATAAGGATTTAATTAAATCACCTTTGGCTTCAAATTGTTGAGATTGCATGCATCTTGGGTGCACAATCCGAGAAGTACCTAACAAAGGTACATGAAAGAAGTTTTACTATTACTTTAGGTGAGGAATTCACTTAGGGCCCTTGTTAAGAAGACACTCATTTTGAGGTATGCTATAGAACCTTGACAACCGTGACACCTTCAATAACCCAAGGTAATTTACTAGCATCATTTGTGGATCTGTGTCAATCCCTAGCGCCCTTTTAACATGAGCATAAATTTAGATGGGCACCAACTAAAAGGCCACGTTGGCAGTTGGGTTGTTATTCATTAATATGCTAGTTCTTTGTGAATACTACACCTTTTTTTTGTTGGACCCATAGGCCTTGATCATGTCAACAAACAACGGTTATTGCTTGTTTTCTAACATAAACTAAGCTTTCACAGCAGAACTTTGAATCTCTCCTAAATTTTCTAGTATCTCGTAGAGAGTTAGGGTACAATATGTGCCACATATTTCTATTCTTTACAAATGTGGAGGGATCTACTTATCATATTTTGTTTCATCCATAAATGAAAATATAATCTATTGCCATGGTTTATATCTATTTGTTTGCTGATAATGTCGTTGTAGTTAGTCAAACAAGGAAACAAATTGATCATAAGTTTGCACTAAGTAGAAGGCTTTAGAGTTAAAGGATTTGAAAATTAGCAGAGCAACGATATAATATATCTAGTGGAAGTTTAGTGAAAACAAAAACAAAGAGGATGATTCAGTCAAAATAGAAAATATATAGTGCCACAATGTGATAGATATCAGTATTTGGGCTCTACTATCCAACCGGATGGTTGGTTTGAGAATAGCTCAAATAGGTTTAATGTAGGGTGGGTAAGTTTTGGGAGATAGTTCATGTATGAAGGAATACAGGAATATAATAAAAAGGAAGTAGGAGAAAGGGAAGAACAATAAAGCCATTCAAGCGGTGAGAAGCAACATAAAGGATTATAGAGTGATAAAGAGTGAATGAGTGTAGAATAAGACTTTCACAAGTCACAACAGATCTCAAATAAACAGGACAAGGAGAAGATGGTGATGTTCATATCTATGTGCAGTTGTTCTTATTTAGTTTAAAAGGTGTACGTGTGCGCTGGTAGCTTGGACCAGAGGTTCACACTTGAGGCTGGACCAGGCTTCCAAAAATGTGACACATGGCACCCAAGCATGGATTTGGTGCCTGGCGGAGCAAGGGGCCATCATATTGATCACGTATTAACAGAAAACAATTATAAAACAATTTTTATCGTGTGATTTTAGCATAAAGAAACTGGCAGCGACAACAAACCTGTTTTAGCCAACCATTTTCTGGCGCTAAAATCAGTTTGTAGATAACTTTATTTTTTCTTTTTGTTTATATGCATTTATATTATTTTTTATTTGAGAGAGAGAGAGAGAGGTCCGTGAACTTAAGTTGTAGAGTTCCCCCTCTACGATAGACTACAGATTACGTGGCATGTGATCTCAAGTTACACCACATCTCCTAAGGGTTAACCAGTCTCTCTAGGCTTTTGATTTTTTTTTTAAATTGAGCTTTTTACCCTTCAATTCACGGATCAAAATATGGTTTTTTCCCTCCAAAAATTTTAAACCTTGACCACAAAAACAATGGTGTAAAAACAGTTTATTTTTTACGGTGATTGATCGACTATGTGCATGTTATCGTGGCACCTGATCCTCGAATTGGGTGCCATGTGGCACCCAAATGACTCGAATGTAGAGTTCAACTCTACGACTCAAGTGCAGGGTCCTGCTGTCCTTTATATATATATATATAGATATGTAAAGTATGTTTTGATTTTTATTTCTTTGAATGAAATGTGAATGTTGTATCCATGATTACGTGAAATGTTACTCTTACATGCAACTAAGTTTTGGGAGAATGTTTTGTATTATGAAGGGATCGCCTGACTTTTTGGTTTAGAATACTTTTTTATATATTTTGAATTTGTTTATCAATGATAGGAAGCTGTGCACCAAACTGTAAGTATTATATTTGAGGATCCAGGAGTGCAGGAGTTACTTGCCAAACTTTACCAAAAAGGTAAATTTGTTTCTAGCACCTCAAATGTGTTAGTTTTATTTTTCTTTTACCCATAATTGTAATTTGGATTATGGGCATGAGCACCCCATTACACGTTGAGGTGTTACCACCCGACTTTCATGCCACGTGGCATATTTTTTGAGCCATCCAATTCATCAAAGTGGAAGCTCATATTGGAGGCTTCGTTTGGCCTGAAAATCATATTCAGTAAGAGATTTGAACTGTCCAATTTAGGCACTCTAATAAAGTGGTTGTGCATTTTTGGTTAATGGTTTATTTTGAAGTGCATCAATCAGATGGTTCTGATCCTCTTAAAGACATATTTTCTGGTTAAGATGTGCCAATGATGGGCTGCTAGTTGGACTACTTAGATTGATCATAGATGTATGCCACATGGCTTAAAATTGGGCTATCATGGCCCTATCCGTGTTCATGCAGTCAACAGAGTTGGTCTCTTTTTATTTTCATGAAAACTGGGTTTGCGAAGGAGGAATTTATGATATGTCTTTAATTGAAAGTATCCAATGCTCTAGTACTTTTTCATTGTAATGATTTTTTTTATTGGTAAAGATGAATTTTTCATTGTAATGATGCAATACACATTTTATGTTTGTTAGGAGTTTTCTTATTGGTATTCATGTGCTGCAAATAAATCTTGATTGCTGCAAATAAATCTTGATAATATCTGTTAACTTTTCTCTTTTTAATTTATAATTTATTAATGAAGCTTATAATAAGGAGGGTACCCAAAGATAAGCAGTTGAAAATATACAATCAATATAAAAAAGACTAGGCTGGGCCAACGACCTATACCTTGAAAGGGGCCTCTATGACAACTCAGTATATTGGTTGTGTTCTTCCAAAATAACTTAAAGGAACCCTCTTATTTCCTTGTGTATCCAACTTAATTGTATATTTTCACAGGGGCAGCGATTCCCTATCGAGCAAGTTGATCGTGTTGAGCCCCCCCCCCCCCTTGAGCAGTTGAAAATATACAATCAATATAAAAAAGACTAGGCTGGGCCAACAGCCTAAACCTTGAAAGGGCCTCTATGACAACTCAGTACATTGGTTGTGTTCTTCTAAAAGAACTTAAAGGAACCCTCTCATTTCCTTGTGTATCCAACTTACTTGTATACTTTCACAGGGGCAGCGATTCCCTTTTGAGCAAGTTGATCTTGTTGACAGAGCCCCCCTCAATCCCTAATTTCTTCGAGCATTAACAATGCAAATTTCTTTTTCTGGTTCAAGGAGCTTAAATTCGGATCTAAAGCTGCCACCAGCCTTGCAAAAAATAAATCTTAGGGTACCATTATTTGCACACTGCGAAACTGTAGTCTCACCCAAATCAAAAAGGTAATCTCCCCATTAATGCTTTGAATTTGAAGATGGGGATCGCTTTTCATCCCAATCTTCCAGAGTGGATCTTGAGATCATGGGCGTACCATCAGACGGTTTTTTATTCCACGTGTCACACATCCCAAAAGATTGACGAAAAGCCACGTGGCACACATCATGGTCAAATGCGATTTTTGGGGTTCCTAGGCGTAATAAAAAACTGACAGTTTGACATTTGAACCTAGTTCTTCTAATTGACACTCAAAATGTCTTAGATATTCTTCCAGAAGTGCATTCGCCCCCTTGGTCCTACTGTCTCTTTGAGGATGGATGTTAGACAAAAAGTTCAGTTTTGTCCACAAAAGCTTAAACACCTCTCACCAAAATCTGCTACCAAATCACATATCTTGATCATTCACAAGAACTTGTGACATTCCCCAATACTTGACAATGTTACTGAAGAACAATTGTACAATGCAATGATGCCGGAATAAATGTTCTATACTTTGCAAATTGATCTACCACAACTAAGACCCAAGCTCCCTCACTTTTGGATGAATAGACATGATATCTATGGTCACGCTCTCCCACGATCGTTTTGGAACTGGTAGTGTTTACAGTAACCCAAATGGCTTGACTCTCTTAACCTTATCTTGCTATCATCTCTTTCCCATTCTCCCTCGCTTATTGGTCTCTTTGTTTTGCCTGCATTCCTTCATCGCATCGTGATTGATTATCTTCAAAATCTACTAAATATATCTTTATTGGTGTTATCCTCCCACTCAAAAGGGATATAAATGCTATGATCCCATCTCTGGAAGAGTGTTTGTCACTATGAAACTCACCTTTTTTGAGTTCACCTCTTTTGGTTCCCCTCCATGGTGTCCCCTTCATTGGGAGAATTCTAAGGAAGAAAGCACTATACCGGTATTTCCATATCTCTCGAATGATGCTGGTGATGATGATGAAGGTGAATTTGAAGTCAAGAGATCCCATGTGAACCAAGTGGGGAACAAAGAGAGGTTGTTACTACAGCAAGAGCAGCCACTTTTAACAAGTTTGGAAAAGGGAAAAACCTTTATCTGAGGTGAAGCCTTCCAGAAGATGAAGAAAGCCTCTTTTTTCTCAAACTATGGATCAAATTCTTCCTCTTGAAGCAAGTTCACTACGTACTGATGCTCTTCCATATGATGCTTTGGACCTTTCTATTTCCCTATGTAAAGCATCCAGATCCAATACTCGCATTCCATCAGTAACCTTGTGTTATATCAAGCTTGTTTAGCGTCACAATTATCGTTCACTTTTTCGTTAAGACTATTTCTCTCCACTAATATTTATAATGCTCTATCCCAGCTGCAACGAAAGGATTTTATTACAAACAATTAAAGCCATGGAACATAACAACACATGGGAGGTCACTATGCTTCAAGGAGGGAAGAATGTGTAGAAAGGTACTGACCAAATGTGTTTGTAGAAAGGTACAAGGTCAAGGTGTTCACACAAACACATGGTGTTGATTATCAAGAGACATTTGCACCTATAGGCAAGTCAAGTACCATTTGGGTGCTACTTTCATTTGCTGCATACAAAAATTGGTTGTTATACTCGGTGTTACCTGGACACGTGGCACGGGTGGCAAGTGTCAAGGTGCCAATAGATGTTTGGCACGCAAGTCTCTAAAAATTTGAATACGGTGGCACGGCCATAAGAAAAATAAAATTAATAAATAAAACATATATAGAAAAAAATTGAAGGGATATCTTAGAGAACCAATTTAGATATTTAATGAAAAGATTCATAATATATGCCGTGAACCTTAATAAACATATATTATAGTATAAAATCGTTTTCAACGACCCAAACCTTTGTTTCAGTAGTTACTAAACTTTACACATTTTTCTTTTGAAACAAAATTCATTTTATCGTTGTCAAAATGATAAGCATTTTAATAGTAATATGAGATTTTTCATATATGTCTAGAAGTTTTGTGCTATTTGAGTGTCCAAGTGTCGGCATGGGTGCCAAGGTAACACTGGTTATACTAGTTGAATGTAAAATAATGCCTTCTTATATAGTGTTTTGAAAGAAGAAGTATACGTAGCTAGTCCTCCTGGTTTTTCCCTTCAAGGGAAGAAAGGAAAAGTATGTAAAATAAGAAGGCGATCGTTTGAAGCAATCCCTTGAAGCTTGCTTTAAAAGATATATTAATGTTGTGATGAAATTTGAATGTCAAAGGAGTCATTATGACCACACCTTGTTCGTGAAGAGGGGGTCTCATCTTAGTGCATTTGTTGTGTATGTAGATGGCATTAAAGTTGCAGGGGGTGGTAGAGAGGAAATAATGAAGCTGAAATGCTATATGAGTCAAGTATTCCACTCGAGTATTTTTTGGGAATGAAGTGGCTAGGTTGAGAAAAGGGATAACCTTGTCCCAAGGGAAGTATACTCTTGATGTTTGAAGTAGACGAGTATGTTGGGATGTGAGCTAGCCATGACCAAGGTAGTTAAGGCGGTGTGGCGAGGTTATGGCGAAGAGGCTCGCCAGGCCATGGCGAGGCTATTTGTTATTTTTATTTATTTTTTTATAATATATTTTTTAATCATTATTATTATTTTTTTCTAATTTTTTTAGTATTTTTAAAAATTTTATATTTTAATAGAAGACAAAAAAAAAATTTAACTATGAAAAATCAAGATAAATAAATACCAATAAATAGAAATCAAATACGGTACATCAATAAATTTGCAACATGAGCACATATAAATATAAAAAATCAGATAGTAAACCAACCAAAAAAATTGACGTTTAATATAAAAAAATAAAAATATCAGACCAAGAATCAGGAAAAAAAAGTGCAATAAATTAAAGTTTAATATAAGCTATTGAAGTTGAATTAAAGTTTAACATCAGCCATTGAAGTTGAATTAAAGTTTAATATTAGCCATTGAAGTTTAATATCAACCAAGAATAAAAAAAATTATTTCATATAAATTATTTACCCACTGCTTTCTTAGAAAAATATAGGGCAAAAACAAGAAAAAAAAAAGGAAAAAACAAGGAAAAAAAAAACAGAAACAAAAAACAAAAGCAAAAAACAAAAAAAAGCAAGAAAAAAAAAAAAAATAGAAAAAAGGGAAAAACGGAAAAAACAAAGAAAAAAACAGAAAAACAGAAAAGAACCTAGAAAAAATAGAAAAAAATAGAAAAATAGAGCAAAAAAATAGAATAACAGAGAAAATAACTGAAATAAAAAACGAAAAAAAGAAAAGAAAACAAAATAGTAAAAAAAAACAAAACAAAACAAAATAAAACAGAAAAAAAATAAAAATGGCGTACCTCGTCTCGTCGATTTGAAGGAGCTTGGCGAATGAGCTGCTGAAGACCTAGTGTTGGTGTTGGTGAAGTCGTGAAGGAGTTGTGAAGGAAGAAGGCTGTGAAGTAGTGAAGCTGTGAAGAAAAGAGGGAAAAAAAAACTAACAAAAAAAAAAAAAAACTTACCTCGAGAGCGAGGGAGCAACGAGAGAGGGAAAGCGAGAGAGCCAGATGACTTAAACCCTAAGTCCCAACCCCTTTTATAGCTTATTAGGTATTATAAGTTAATAACTAATATATTATAACTTGTTTGGTATAAATATAAGTACTATAGCCTATCAGTAATAACTTATAGCTATATTTTATAGCTTATATAAACTATTATCAATAGCGTATATGGCGGCGCTATGGCGCCATACCGCCATAGCATCACCATTTTGGTCCATCTCGCTATTGCGGTATATATGGCGATCTACGGTACCATTCGCCATGGCGACGCTTTGACTACCATGGCCATGACTACCATGCAGTAAAATCATCATATTAGTGGAGAAGATGGTGAACTTCTCACGGATATCAAAGTGTAATGACGGCTTGTGGGAAAGCTTATCTACCTCCCCATGACGCCCTAATAGTGCTTATGTTGTAAGAATGATGAGCCAGTGCATGCATACACCAAGGACCACACACTTGGATGTGGTATATAGATTTGGATGGTACCGGAAGGGTAGTGGAGGGGAGAGGCTTATCGTACACTAACGATTGCCATTTTGATAATGACATATTTACCGATGCTGATTGGGCATGATCTCAAAGCGATAAGAAATCTTCTTTGGGTTACTGCACATTCCTTGGTGGGAAACTGATAACTTTGAGAAGTAAGAACATGTGGGTTCAAACTCTAATGCAGAGGAGAATATAGGCCATGTCCTAGGGTGCCCATGAAAGGATGTGGCTTAGATTGATTTTGCCATCTTCGAATTAGTGTTAAGCTCCCTATGACACTATGGAGATAGTGAAGAAACACTTCATATAGCCGAAATTATTTTTACCACGAAAGTATCAAGCACATATAAGTAGACTGCCATTTTATACGAGAAAAAAGTTAGTTCAATTTTTTTTATACCTCGATAAATTCAGAGCTGGCTGATGTACTCATTAAAGTTGTGGAAATAAATCAATAGTAGGGCATTACCTTAGAGTTGAACATGATTGATGTCTAATGCACAACTTAGAGGTTGTGTTGGTGTTTTACAATCTTAGTATGGGTGTGGGTAGTCAGTTTTATGTTACTTATGACGTCGCTAAATTCACACACTGGATCAACACGCTCACTTGGAGTTATCAAACTACATCACATATCGATGTCATAATTATGTCAATTAATCCATAAAGATCCCCATATAAACACAACAGAATAACAGTTATTAAAAGCGCACACATAAATTTTAAGTAATTAACTAACCATATACGCAAGTAACATTAAGCTCATGAATTACTATAAGTTTATCCACATAATGACTTGAATTTAAATTAATATCAAGCCATAGTTCAACCATTAATATAAACTTGTCCACAAATAAAATAGAGAATCTGAAATGAAAGTGTTAAATTCCTTTTTAGTGCATAAAAAAAACTTAACCAACTTAGCTTCAAATACTTCTTCGCTCAAATATGGATTTCCATCAATCAATGATGCATCTACATCGTCTATTCCATATATAGTTGTACTCCCTGAAATCCTAAACAATGGGTCAGTTTACAAAGTAAACCGGTATAAACCAGACATGATGAGGCTAATAGAAAAGGTCCATAACTCAAAGCAACTCATAAAATCAATCAATAACGGAGATATAACATGTGACATAAATGATGAGAAAAGCAATATAATGAAACTGAAACATAACATTAAATCTAAATAAACATTGTGGCTTGGGTCTCTACCCTAATTTTATGTGTGATCATTTTAATTGTGCATTTAATGCTCATGAATCGGCATGCATAATGGACATGGTTATCTCTTTCTTAATCATTATCCTAATCTTTTCTTATCATTCAATTAGTATCTACGGTAACATTCGCATAACTTCTCTTCATTTAAGTAGCAAACTTAAAAGTAAAAACCTTCTCCTATCGCTTCAGTCTTATCATTAATGCATGGATGTATAACTTTTCTTACTTGTCATTCTTATTCATGTTAATTCCTCTAGCATAAACCTATAGAAATTCTATCGTAATTATAGAAATGCTTTGCTTTCATGTGTCATGTCATGAATGTATCTCTTTACTTTTATGGATGTCATGAATGTACAAATATAAAAAAATTGAAAATCAATCATGCAATAGTTATTTCACTTGTTTAGACTTAACATATTATAAACATGTAATCTCTATCGATTCTTACTTATTTCATGTTGTATAAATTAAACATCCTAGGTTGCATGGATTCTAAGCAAAAAAAAAAAAGGATGAACGTAAATAAATATTTAAGCTTAATGATTAAACGTAGATAATATTTGAATTGAATTAGAAATTCATTGCTTGCATTCTGGACAGATTTTGGAAGATAATGGATTCTAAAATTTTGGTTTGTGCACATAATTTCGTGGTCAATCACGTAACCCTGTGTACCATCGAAAACCCGCGATTAAGCATAAAAAAATAACAATTTAACATGAAGAATATTCATTAAATGAAATAAACCCTAATTTCAATTTTATTTTTGTGTTATCTACGTTTCCACTTAATCTCAACATGATTTCTCCATACCTCTAGTCTTCGCGTAATATTGGCGTAACTCCTCTCTCTTTATCCAATCCGAAACTCTAATCCGAAATCCGGTTGCGTCGTAAGCTTCTCCTGCATTCCTCTAAGCCTTCAAACCGAAAACTCTAGGGTTTCTCTTTTAGTTCTCATTCTTCTCTAGAATTTTCTCTCTTTCTCTATAAGGTTTTTTTAAGATTATAAAAGTTTTGTAAATTAAACCTAATCTCTATTTTTAAAGTACCTTAAGGTTTCTTATTTAAAGTCTAACCCTAATTAGAACTTTCTATATGGGCCTTAATTAATTTATGAGTCATTAATATCACTAATGGGCCATACAAAAGGGTCTTACTAACGGGCCTTTACTAACATTAATAATTCTAATGCGTTTATAAAAGGTTCATTAACTATTACTAGTGACACCAAAATTACCAACATATTAATTAAAAGTTTTAAGGTTTATTAATTAGATTAATCAATTATCATAGGCCATAATAAAATAAAATTGACACTATGTATATGTGCAATAACTAATTAAGTGTATCAAATCAATCAAACAAAATCATAATAACAATTTAAAGTAAATAATTAAGATCTAAATAAGCAAAAAATCTTGGTCGTTACATGTTAGTGCTTTACAAGGGAGTCTACTTTGTAAATGGTATATGAACATTAGTGAAGGATGTACTTCCACGTAATCCATCCTCCTTCGCTCTCTCTTCCTCCTTTGTTCTCTCATCTACTTCTACCTACCCCTTGTCACCAAACGCTAATAACCCAAATCTCATCCGGGCTTAGAATGAGTTAATGTATTGACTTTCTTTTATTAGTGTGTCATTACATTTCCTATTTTGTGGGAGTATGTAAGTAGGAGCTTAAATAGGTATAAGGATATTTTTAGAAAGAGAAGTACAAGTAGCGATAAGATTGCTAAACACATGATTATTTAAGTAATCACCTATAAATAATCACGTGCGACACATAAATCATTAAGAGGGAGGTTATGATGGAAGTGCTGACATCATTTTTATGTTTTACTTTCTATAATTTTTGTTAATGAAGAGGTGCAATTAAATGGAACACTAGGGGGAAAGGTTATTATCTTCAGTTACATATGGCTGGATGAAATATGTAAAAAAAGAGTTTTTGACATTTCCTAGATTGAACAACTTTTTTGAGTTTTGGCGTTAGTGAATCCCTTCTTAATTTGTGGGGTGGATTGTAATGTTGAAGGTACGTTTTGTGTGTTAATTCTTCTTTTTTTGAATAATCTCTCATTTATAACATCAAGCAGCGCTAAATGAATGATTAAAATGATAGAAGCAGAAGGAAGAGGAAGAGAAAGACTAACAAAGACATGAAGAGAAGTAGTGAGAAACAACATGTAGAATTTTGGAGAAAAGGAGAACTTAGCCCTAAATAGAAATGGGTGCAGACATAAGACTTGTAAATCCGACCCCAAATAGATTGGACAATGTGATGATGATGATGATGATATAATTGATTTGTTAGTTTGATGACATAAGTTCCTCCCAAATTCTTATTGGTGAAATTCCTGTAAAAATATAGCATCTCCTAGAATGTTGTGTAATCCTTTATGTAATTATTATTATTTTTACCTTTTCTTTCGACTTCTTATGCAACTCGTGTCAATATTCGTTTGATCTTATTACTTCTCTTCCCAGTTTTAGGTGCTAGTCATGGTCATCAAGTGTTGTTGATGAAGCACAATTTCCATGGCGTATTAGATGTCACGTGCTAAATAATTGAAACTAAACACACTTATATTCTGATCCATGTGGATGGGATCCTGTAATTGAGATTGTTGGATTCTGTTTTAGTCTAATTGATTTTGCATTATATATATATATATATATATATATATATATATATATATATATATATATATATATATATATATATATATATATATATATTAGCAGTGCATCTGATTTAGATGTAGTCATAATTTGTAATAGTTATAATTTCTTCACCTACTCCATTGTATTGGCATTTCATAGAGCTTTATCTTTTATAAATTTCAGACTGGAGCGAAGGAATGGTTACCGAGTATTTAGTTGCAACCTTTGGTGATTATTTCACAGATATAAAGATGTAAGGTTCTCTCCTTCCATTTTCCTTTTGAACAAAGAATTAGAAAGACAGATTGGTGACTAAGCTTTGGAACTTTACTGTACAATATTTAGCAAATGCATAATCATTGTTAGCATTCTGACGTAATGGTTAGACACTGGAGTTTTAGCATCTATTCTCCTTTTTTTGTACTAATAGAAAATTTGACTATAATTTCATTAGAAGTTCTACACGTTTTATATAGAAGTATAATGATACTGCCAATCGTGTAAATTCAAGATAAAGAAGCTAACTAATCTGGCATTGAGTTCTATATATATATATATATATATATATTACTTTTTTTTCGATAGAAAAGCGAGGTTGGCAGGATCCCTACCTTATTGTTAAAAGAAAAAGAAGATTACAAATGAATATATTTACAATGCAAATCTTCTAAGGCGAGACTAGAGAGGGAAGTCGGAATACCTAAAGAGCTCCATCGAACTACCGAGCTTGCATCTGATCCATTATGCAATAGGAAATCGGCACATCTGTTGCACTCCCTCTATGGACAAATAAGCTTTCCTCAAAATAAATCCGCTTGTACTTCGTTCCCCATGGATATGAGATATTCTGTTGGCTTAGATGAGCTCTCAAGTTTCCTTGCAGCTTTCTCCAAAGATTCCATTTCAAGGAGTCAATACTTCCCCTCCAATGGTATTCATTTTCCAACAGATTCAGCATATGCAATTTTTACCTAATTTTTGTCATTCACGAATGTTGATATCATATCACAAAGTCGGGAGTCGGAAATAAATAGGCAAGGGTCTAAGTCAGTAACAATCGGCAAAAGTCGGAAAAAATCGGGGAAAATAAAAAAAATTCAAATATATATATATATATATATATATATATATATATATATATATATATATCATAACTAAATATATATATTTTTTTTTCTTTTTTCCTTCAAGTATAAGTGAAAAAAGAAAAAGAAAACAGTCGGACAACATCAAAAACATTGCCGATTAATCGGCTGAGTTGTCGACTCAGCTGATTAATCGACCGAGTCGTCGACTCAGCTGCTTAATCGGCAATGTAGTGTGGATGATTGCAAGTCGCCAATTTTTTGAAAAAGTCGGAGTTTTGTGACCTGGTTGATATACAGTTCTTGCACAACATTTCCTTGGCTTGTTGTTCCCATCATTTTTTATTTTTTGGCCTTCTCCTCGGTATACTCAATTTCTCTCTCTTGCACATGACACAAGTCACTCTTCCAGATGCTAACCTAATGCTCTACAAGCTATGATATTATGATACAACAGAAGCATGACTGCATACAAGCTGAGTGATGGGCAGTTTTGTCTTTTAAAAATATTAATTCTTTTTGTCCCCCCGTACGAGCCCCTCACACCCGTCTCGCATTACGTAGTAAAGACTAATGAGCTGTATGATATTTCTTCAAGTTTACAATGTTCAATGGTATATAATTACAACTCTAATGTACTACCCTCAGAGTGATGTGCCCGCACCTTATCGTTTCTGTTATGTAACTAGATGACTGGACTAGGCACCTAATATGAATGTACCAATGTATTTGATATAGAGCCAGGACATGGCTTCCATCCTACTCAGGCATATTGGCAAGGTATGGAGGCATTTGAATCTTTGACTTTTCACATTTTCTGTCGATTCTAGAAAGTTTTGGCCCTGCTATCTTACTCCTCTTAACAGATGGTCACAGAGTAGAACTATGGAGGTAATTTGACATTTGTAACCTTCCATCTTTCCCGTCTTCAATCTTCCCGTCATGGGTCTAGATGTTATTTCTTCCTGAAAGGTAGTTGGCGATAGGGAGTTTCTACCTAGGTTTTATAGTCAAAATTCTAAGATAACCTTTTTGTTTCTTTCTTTTCGGTTGACAAGATGTATTGTTTGATTTAAGTCTGAGAGAGGCATCTGGGTGCACTTTGTTCTAGCATGAAGCAAAATGCTGCGCCTGGTTAATTACTGACAAGGGCAATCAAAACTTAAATATGACATTCCCCTTTAAACTGGAGCAATTATTCTTATGTTTTATTAAGCTGGAGTAATTATATACCTGTTGGATTTTTTAATCTAATCTCATTTCCTTTAGGTACATTGAAGATAGATCATTCAGGAGGTTTGTTGAAGCTTGCCTAGAGGAATCAGTTGTGGTTTATGTTGATCATCTCCTTGTACAGGTTTGCTATATTTTTATTGAAGAGGATGATATGCTGTCCTTTTGGAGAAAATTGTTCACTTTTTTGTTCCTCTTTATTCATTCATTTCCTGACTCTTTGAATTACTAGAGGAACTACATCAAGGAAGAAACTATTGAGCGGATGAGGCTAGATGAAGAGGTTATCATGGACTTTTTTAGGGAATATATCAGTGTATCAGTAAGTACAAATCCCTGTTTTATAATTATTTAAACTACTATATTGTCTTCAAATATATATGGTAGATGAATATTCATATATATAGATGGAGCGGGACACTGTACTAGAGTTGTAGCTTTCAAGTTTCAACACTATCCTAGTGCCATTGGGGTGCCAAGTGGCACCTAATTTGAGGATTAGGTGCCAAGGAAACATGCACAAAGACAATCAGGTCCATCCAAAAAAAATACATCTTATCCACCAGCCAAAACTTGGTTAAAGTTGGAAAAAATTCAATGCACCAGGTTATGAGAGGGGGAGGATAAACTTTTACAAGGGTTTTGGAGGGAAAAAAAATCCAGAAGGAAGTTTTTAAAGGTCACGTGCCACGCGGCTGATATATCCAAAACAGATGTTTGTTTGGGAATCATATGCACGTGATGTACACTCAAGTGTAGTGTTCACAATAGAGAGAGAGAGAGAGAGAGAGAGAGAGAGACAGAGAGAGAGAGAGAGAGAGAGAGAGAGTTGCCCACACCTCTAATGGTTCATCTTCCCCTTTAGGATTTTAGGGGGAAAAAATTGGGCATTTTCACCCTTCATTTAATCAGTCAAAGATATGAGCTTTCCACCCAAAGATTTCTTCATTCAAAATTTTCACCTTTGACCACAGTATCGATCATGTAAGATCATTTTTTATTTATTAAATTTTTTTAAACGATTGTTGATCGACCTTGTGTAGCACTTGGCATTCTTTCCTTGAATTGTGCCACGTCGCACCAAAATGGATCGGGTCACGAACTAAAATTCGCGTACATACATCCTGAGTTAGCAGTCAGATTAGAAATTCCTGAAATTATATATAATTTTTGTAGAAATAAGATGAGAAAAAATAGGCAAAAAATCTAATTTACAGATGGGACAATTTTTTTGAGAAACTCACTTGGTTCATTGTGAGGAGAACCACATCTCTTCCATCATCTTTTCACTTTACTCTTTGCAAACATACTAGAAACAAAACTTTGAAACTGGTTCAACTACATTCTCTATAAAGTGAACATATATTACATGATTAGATACCTTTCAAATGAGTTTATTGTAGGCTGATTTGGGGTTAGGGTTAGGTTCAAGGAGAAGAGAGGAGAAAGATGAGGAAAATTAGGGTTGCGAGTCGATACCCGTCACACCCTCATATTATTAGCTTATATACATTGCACAATATCCCACATATATCAGTACCACGAAAAATACATATGACTACAACTTTACCTGATAATGACACACCCAACTATAACTAATGTGATATAAATCCCCCCCCCCCCCCAAAAAAAAAAAAAGAAGTTGGGGCATAGATGCCAATCATGCCCAATTTGTTGTAATATGACTCGTCCGACAGCCTTGGTAAAGACATCTACAAGTTGGTCTTGGAAAGCAACTTGAGGTGTACAAAATTCATATGAAATGACAATTCACCTCAATGTGCTTAGTTCTCTCATGTAGACTGGTTTTCTACGACATGAAGAGCTACCTCATTGCCCCATACAAGCTCATAGGAACCGGACATAGATTCCAAGATCCAATATGAATCATGGCCACATTCCTTCACGGGAACCTTGAGACATAGCCTTTATATTTTGCTTCAGCAGTAAGAATTTGAAACCACATGTTGACCACTTTTTCAGTCAACAAGAATTTCCCCAGGTATGTGACATAACCTGTAGTTCACCTTCTATCACTGGCTGATTTGACCCAGTGGGCATCTGTGAATACTTACTTCCATATCTAAGTGATCCCATGGTAGATTACAACAGGCCTTTTCCAAGACTAGATTTCAAGTATCATAGAATCCTATAGAAAACATTAAGATGCGGGGTGCGAGGAGGATGCATATGTTGGCTTACAACACTAGTGGCAGAAGCAATGTCGGGACGAGTCATAGTAAGGTATTGATCATTAAAATTTTAAAATCTTGCAAGTGCACAAGTTTGTGGAACTAGGGCAAGTACTAAGGGTGTTGAACTCAAGGACTACTGCTATCTAATCTAAAGTCTCGGTTAAATTTTTTTTGGTTTTTGGAACTAAAAGGAAACTATGAATTTGTGAAAAAGAAATAGATTTTGAAAGGAAACGAGAAAACAGTTTAGGACCTCTCTTGATCGCCGATTCGTAATATTTCCAATCCTATTCCTAATCTAATTTGAATTCCGGGTAATAACCTTCTCTTCGCTACAAGCTAAAGCTAGGTAAAATAATTAGATCCTATTCATAGTCATGGATTAGTTCGGAACGATATAATCCATCTAATCTCTAGCGATCTAATCTGTAAGCACCATTGCATGTAGGGCTGTGCATTTTTTGGGCTGAACAGACCAAACCGGACTAAACCGCCAGTTTTGGTTTGGTTTGGTTTTGGTTCCGGTTCCGGGCCTTCCCAAGCCGAAACCGAACGATCCGATTCTAAGTAAATTCTTTATATATATAGTCAACTTGAGTCAAGCAGACGATTGGGCCTCAAATTTTTGGTCCAAAATTTCCCAAATTTGGTGTTTCACAACCTTAAGTAAAGCGACTCCGGAAAAAATGAAAATAGTGAAAGTGTGAAACAGGTTGAGAAATTGGGAATATTTTGATGTGCAAGTAGAACTTATAGGAACACCGAAACCGACCGAACCAAACCGAAACCGAATCTAATCGAGTTGGTGTGGTTCAACAGTTGGACGGTTTGGTTTGGTTTGAACATTTAGAAACCGATTAGAACCGATTTGGTTTGTGGTTTTGGTCCAAAACCGACCAAACCGAACCGAATACACCCCTAATTGCATGAAAGCTATCAAACTAGACTACAAGTTCTTATTCGACGGTGAATATTCTATCAATTCTATTCCTAATCTTTAGAAGGCGATTATGATTATAACAATAAAACGCTTTAGAATCATTCACAACAAGTCACAAACATGAGTGAATCTCAATCATGTAATCATTGCCATAAACAAATGCAAATTAGAAAAGTAAATAAAACTTTGAATTAAAACTTATCTTTGATTACAAGAGATCCCAAACTTAGGAAACTAGCCACGCATCGTAACTCTGATCTTCATCATCGGAGTATATCTCTCTGATTCGATCATAGAATGATGGTTTACAATCTCTCGAATCTCAAAACTCTCAAGAAACTAAAAAGAATAGAAACTAGGTACCAAAAGCAAAACTATATCTATCTCTTTGTATTCTATGTATCTATATCTAAACCTAGGGTCCTCTTATATATCCATAAGGCCCTAGTACATTGAGAAAAAGTAGGAAGGAAACTCCTAATTCGAGCAAACATTAAAGAAGAAAGAAGAAACTCTAAATTCAGCACAATTTTGGACTCCAACAACAATTTTGTTGCTACTTTCTCGATCTCGACCTGTTGAGATGTGGAATTTCTGCAGATTTTCAATACTCTTCTCTGTTCCAGCAGGGGTCTAAGTGGATTGGTGAACCAAGCATCTCAACCTGTTGAGATTACCCTTTGGACTCGTCGAGATTGCATCCTCTTGGATTCTTTTCTTTCTCTCTCTTTCTTTAGCATTTTCTTGTTCTTTTCCTTTAAAACTTGCTGTAAATTTCAATTAACCTAAAAGCAAACATTAGACAAGGCTTAGCAAAGTCTAGTTCTGGGGTATTTACGTACAGTTTTGAAGGTTGATCAAGTATTTGAGTTTACCAACAAGTCTCTGTTATATGCTCTCATTTTAAGTAATTCACCATCCTCAGTATTGATTTTGATCCATAGGAGTGTCAATAGGTTTGCATCTAAGCATTCCAGCTTGTTTCAACTAAGGTGGCAATACAGATACGGGTTTAAGACAACGAGCAAAAAGGTCGATAATAACGGCAAAATATAGAAAACTTCATAAAAGGGAAAAATCTAAAGCTAAAAAAACTATAAATGATATAAATAAATAAATAAACGAAAAAACTTAGGAAAAACAGAAAAAATTGAGAAACAATGGAAAAAGTCAAGAAGAAAACGGGCTTAATACGCGTATTTCATGTTTTGAACACAAAATACACATTTTAAATTAAACTATGCATTTTTCAAAAATATGGGTTTAATACATTGTACCAATAATTTGCGTATTAAATGTGTGTTTTTTGAAACATATAAACTAAAATAATAATAAACTAAGGAGAAGCAAGTCCTTATTAGGGTTTATGATAGAGAAAGGAGAGATGGAGAAGAAGAGGGAGAGAGGAGAGAGAGCAATAACACATAAAGGACTACATTTTAAGTATTATTAATATCCAAGTTGCAATAGATGAGCCCTTTATATATGGGGCTTACGAGACTCAACATATTTTCCTAACCGATGTGGGACTAAACCCGCAACCTAACTAGACACTTATAACCCTAACACATACGAACACATCATACATGATATAGTATCTCCAACACTCCTCAAGTTGGAGCATCCATGACATGGATGTCCAACTTGTCCAGAGATGCATAAAAAGATACATATATACACCATCATCTCCCCGTGATTTGATATAGCCACTTCACAACAACTTGCACGTAGGCGCCCAAGAACAGAAAATAATAATGTGGTGCAAACACTTGCATCCAACAACGACTTGGTGCCACACTGCGCTCAAGTGGTCATGGTACACACCATGATCCAAACAAATGGCTAAATACTTAGCCTTATAACATGTTCTGCCATGTGGCATGTGGTTTAAAAAAAATTGAACTTTTTTGGTGATAATTTTGAGGGTCAAAGATAGGATTCCCCCCCCTCTCCAAACACACACACACACACACACACACTTGATGCATTGAATTTGGGCACCTTTGCCACATTTTCAATGGTGTATATGCATTGGATCAGGCCTAAATTTTTTGGGTGGAACTTGATTGATCTTGCCCAAATTGCATGGGGCACCCGATCCTCGTGGTGCCTTGGTCTGGATGCAGCCCTCATTGTTGCATCTGGACGCATAGTCTTGGGCCTATATATATATATATATAGGAATAGAGGGTTATTGTGAAAGGGAAGCCGAATCATGGTATCAAAAACGAGGTTTGTTCAGTTTCTAAATCTTAGGAGGTTTATTGTACTGGAAGGTTTCAGACTCAAAGAATCAGGGACTTCATGGAGAATAAGGTTTAATAGATGCTGAGATTTCATCCCAATAATTTTGGGATTTTATTCTGTTGATGTCAACATTCTGTTGCTTTTCATGGCCATAGGGCTGTAGTTTCCTTCATTTATCCAGCATTGAAAGATTTTTTCATAGGTGCTATCGTTGGATTTTCTTTTAAATTAGTTTTTTTTTTTTTTTTTTTTAAATTTCTATATTTCTTATATTTGGATCGCTTACATTTTAATGGCAGTTGCCAAATTTTGTACTTTTATTTTTTTAATTAAACCTCGCTTAATCTATAAAAAACAATTGTTATATTACTTCGTAAAAGATAAAGAAAAGAGCACTGATAGTTTTTGGCTAAATAAAAGATATTTAATGTGTTTCCTATTCCATCGTTTTGGTTGTATTAGTTTGAATCTGACTCTTCTAAATTATTCTACAGAAAGTTGAGAACAGAGTAAGAATTTTAAGCGACTTAAGGGAGCTGGCTTCAGCTGAGAGTCTGGACACCTTCACTCTCATTTATACAAATATTCTCGAACATCAGCCTGACTGCCCTGTAAGTAATATCGACCAATATATTTTGCAAATTTTGTTTCTTCGACGTGATTCTATTCCGTAGTTTAGCTTCTATGAACCAATACACCACATCAGCAGATCGTTGGTAACCTACAAAAACAGAATCTCATCAGTCAAGAGTATCAACGTTCTTAGGATTGGCTATGGTGCCGCATACCAGTGTCTTATACTCTTATGGTGGTGATCTGCTGATCTAGTGGTGAAAAAATGATGATCCATTACCATGGGTCAAAATCACGGAAATCTGATACGCATCATCGTACCGGCCGATACATTTTGATTCAATGTATCGGCCATTTTTTTAACTCTCGGACGATACAAACGATACCATCACTGTATCGTCCAAGATTTTGGACATACACTGTCACTTAAGTGGCACCCACTTTTTCAAATCTCGGATGGTACAAATAAGTCAAAGTTTGAATCATCCGAGATTTTTGGATGATCCTTACAAGGGTGCCACTGCCATATCTGATGGTTTATAGTACTGTCGATCATTACTCTAATATCTGTTGCAGCCGTAACATAGTATTTCCATAGCATATATCATATGATTTAGTATACGGTTCCCGTCCCGAGCATAGTAACGAAATTCGGATTCAGCCATTATTCGGTAAGAGGTCAATCCGGATCATTTCGGAAAAATTCGGTCATATTTTGTATATTATATATATATATATATATATATATATATATATATATATATATATATATATATATATATATATGTTTTATATTTGTTTTGTATAAGATATTTATTATCTAAAAAAGTAAGTAAGATTTTTATATATGTATTTTCCGAAGTAGATTACTTATGGATTCGTTTCCCAAGAGTGAAGTCCTTGACGTTGATGGTTCTTTCTTTAAGTCAGTTTTAGAAAGGCAGAAAAAAGAAAAAAGATGGCTGTCTTCGACAATAAAATGAGGAAAGACGGTGAAAAGGTGTCTTCCTCGAGTGTGCGGTTGAAAAAAGAAAGCTGCGCCCATGTTTTTGGACGACTGAATCGACGATTATTCAACGAATCTCCGATTATTCGAGATTCGCCGAATCACCCGCTTAATCGCCGACTAATCCACCAGGATGCCAATCTGGCGGATATTCACGAATATTCGGTGAATTTTGTGAGAATAGTCCTGAGTGCCAGTGGCAGGATTTGGATCAATCTCACTCAGCCAGCCAACCTCAGTAAATGTGCTGATATTTTTGAATGCCAAATCAGTGGAAGGTCAAAATTGAACTTTCACTGATTTACTTGCTCATAACTAGCTGTGCGGCTCACAAGGACTGACCAATTGAATAAAGAGAGATTGACCCCCTATACCATAATGGGAGGTCCAAAATATAATGTGTTTTAATTAAGCTGACAAGTTTCAGTTTTGTGTGGAATCCAGCCTGAGGTGGTTGAGAAACTGGTGGGTCTGCGAGAAGGTATTCCGCGAAAAGATGCAAAGGAGGTAAACATACATATTCAATTCACCACTCAATTCGTAAATTTAAAAAGCATCCTAGCCGGAAAGTTAGGTTGTGTGCCACAGCAGAGTTCACCTGCTTTAGTTGGTTCCCATTCTCTTTTCTAACTTCCTGCAAAGGAGGATTTACCTGCTCTAGCAGCAACCTCCCTGCTCTTTGCTAACTCCCTACCAGAGCAAATAAAATCTGCTCTGGCAAGGAGTGAGTAGAGAGGAGGATAGAACTGCTGAATAGGTAAATCTTGTGTAAAATCTTGCTATGCAAGGAGTTATCAAGGAGAAGGGGTACCTGCTAAAGAAGGTAGCAGAATGTTAGGAAAGGGCATGGGAACCTGCTAAAGCAGGTGAACTCTACTATGGCAGGGGCTAGCAGAGAGCTATGCGAAACACAACCTTAATACCCCTGGTTTTATTGAACAAAACACTAGATTCTAGCAAAAGGGTAGCTTCATCATTTAGCAATTGCATAAATTAGCCAGATATTTTAAAATCCTAACGAGTATGTCTAAAATAGCAAAAACGCCCATGAAGAGGGCGGTTGAGTGTACTTGCTGTTCAGAGTTTACTGCAATTCTTGCCCTTATTTCCTTAAGGAAGCCTAATTCATAACTTTTTCTCTGTTTACATTTGTCCTGTTTATTCCCAAACAGCCCTTATCTGTTAGATAAGCTTAATTCCAACTCCATTTGAATTAATCCTGATTTACTTCACATTAGACTCCGACTTTGTGATATCTGTTAAAGCATCTATATGATTATTATGCCCAAGTCATCCCCTACCTTTCTTTTGTACCACTCACTCAACCTTAAAATGCCCCTACTCATTAAACTGCAAATTTATGTCTTTATTTATAGAATATATTCCGAAAATGCCCCTCACCCCATGAGAAAAATGCTTCATCTCCATTGCTGTTTTTGCAACAGGTTGTACAAGAATGCAAGGAAATTTATGAGAACGCTCTAGTTGGTGGTAACCCTCCAAAGACCGGTTTCCTCTTTGGAAAGGTGAAAGCCCTCCAAGCGGCGAAGGGATCTCTTTGGAGGAAGCTAACTTAGAGCTTCAGTTTAATTTTTACGTGGTAACTCGCAGTATTTTCTCCTCTTCTACATAATATATGCAATCCTGTTCTAGTCTTCAGATCTTATTTTTTAGTGGGTTAGCTGGGATTGAACTTGTGACCTCGTGGTTGGAATATTGTCAACCTTCTGTTGAGCTATAGGCCAAGCCCCAATTAGACTTTGTTGGTCTATCATTTTTTTATTTTTTGTTCCGTTGGTTTTTTGAGTAGTGTTAATTAGTATACACCATTATTTGCTGGTATTGTCCTGTTATTTAAACTTGAGTTCAGAGAACACCATCTTGAACCTCCTACCTTTTAATCTTTTAGGTTTGTTGAAGATTCTAACATTCAGTTCTAACCATACGTGGGAATGAGTTGGTATAATTTTTGAAAGAAAATTGGGTCACCAAATTAGAACATGTGCCACTATTTTTTACCAAGCGTGCCACTATATTTATGGTAACCGTTCATTTTAAAGGCGCCAGACCGTTTTGAATCTGATAATAGAGATGTTTGTCGATGCATTCTTTAATCTACCAGATCACGCATGGTAATCTTCATATCAAGGGTTATGCTTGATGAAAACTAGTGTCACATGTTCAACCGGCTGTCAATGAAATATATTTACTGTATTTTTTAACTTTTTGCTATTTTTTCCGTATTTTTCCCTTGACGGATTCTTCCCATACCGTCTTTATCCCCTTTCTTGTCCCATTCTTCCCGTTTTTTGTCATTTTTTGCCGATTTTTCCCTGGCCGTTTTGTACCTATGCTCCCCTTTTTGACCATGCATAGATAGACCAGGCTTATAGATATTGACTTGATTATTCGATCATATAAAAGTTTATGTTTTTAAGACTTTTTCACACCATATGTAATAAGTATCAAGGAGATTTTTATCAGCCCTCTTATGATGCAATACTATCAATTCAGATATTTATTATTATATATGATTTATATAAATTATTATTATATATGATTTATATAAATTATTATGATGTATGATTTGGTTTCGATATAAATATTTTAAATAATTTTAAAATATGAAAAATAATAATAATTCAAATATTTATTTTTTATCAAAGCACTAAGAATTAATATGTTGTAGGATTGTTGATTTTTTGAAAAACCTTTAAATAGTTTTCAAATTCCATTAGAAGTTATCATTTCTCTAATTATTTAAGTAAGATATATAAGTTTCTATATTAATTAGGTAAGAGGTATTTCTAAACTATTTTAATTTCAAAAATGATTGATAGATGATTCATATACGTTGGAATCATATATCCATGTTATTTTCTTTTTCCTTCCATTGGCTGTGTATAGTATAACTCTCTGCTAGCCTCTGTCATGGCAGAGTTCATTTTCTTTAGTTGGCTCCCATTCTTTTTTTTAACTCACTGCAAAGGAGGAATTACCTACTCTAGCAGCGATCTCCTGCTCTCTACTAACTCTCTATTAGAACAAATAAAAGCTGCTTTAACAAGGACTGCGTAGAGAGGAGGGTAGAACTGTTGAACAGGTAAATCTTGAATAAATTCTTGCCATGCAAGATATTATTAAGGAGAAGGTGTACTTGCTAAAGCAGGTAGCAAGATGTTAGCAAATAAGATGAGAAGTTGCTAAAGCAGGTGAATTTTACTATGATAGAGGCTAGCGGAGAGCGCTAAGCATACACAATCTTATTCACATCCCTATATTTGTTCTTCACTACGGTAACTGTGTTGATTTTAATTTTACAAAAAAAATTATTTCAGTTGTTACAACTATATGATTGATACGTAGTACATTTAGCCAACCATTGATTTATAGGATCTCGATGATACAAGCCAATGAGTTTGATTATTAGTTCTATAGTTATGTCTAGATTATAGGTGGGCGTATTTTTTTAAATCTCAACTCTCAAGAAAAACCAAAGAGCAACATGCTGCTAAGCCTAACATTTTCACTAAGGACTAATGGATCCTAACCAATATTTAAAAATCAAAAGTGTTTAAATGAACCAATTAAATTGTGGTTTACCATTGTGCCACGCGACGTATATTTGTGATCAATCTAAATTGTCCAAGTAAAAATCCATCATTAAAATATGTCTCAGCCAAAGAATTATGCCTATAAGGAGATGTAAACTATTAAATTTCGGAACTTTAATATCAGCCATAAAAAATTAAGATCAACGCTTGGTATTAAAGTATATAAAACGGATTGCTGAAATCTCTCAAAAATTATAATTTTTGGGCCCATAGCCCTTAAATGTATCTATCACTTAAACCGTATGAATAACCCACATCTTATACCACTAATGGAGTAAGATCATTTAAACGCGAGTTTGGTGTGGAAATGACAGTAAGGAGGGTGGTCTAAGTGGTCACTGAAATTTCTATCCAATCATATAGAAGTATACATACTACAACATGGAAATATGTGTGCATCTCAAGATCAACAGCACGCATCATGTCCGCTGGTGTATGGCATGGCCATCGAATAAAAACTCTCTAAACCGTACTAAAAGTAAGGATTTAATTGCATGAGAAACCACTAAGGATGCATTTAGGAATCATCATTTAATGGGTTGGATTTGGCTTTGGAGAAAGTATTTGAAATCTGAGAATGACTGTCTGATCAAAGTGGTTCTCGGATCATTTTTTGAGATGTGCGTAGTAATTAAAATCTGATTGTTTGATGGTATATCTATGGTCTCAAGATCCATGCCGCGGAAGACTAGAATGAAAGATGTTTTCCATTATCTAATTCAAAGTAGTTGATGGTTTTCCGCGTTGGTATCTTTAGAGATTGGGTATGTGCAAATAGAGCTGCCTACTATAAATTATTTTGACTTTACTTTTCTTTAAAAGCATGAATTACTAAAGGGACCTCTATCCAGGTGCGAGCTCGGCTTAAAAAAAAATTAAAGACTACCTATTCACACCTACCAAATCTCTCCGAAAATAACTATTTAATGAAAGCATCCACTTATTATTTGAGAAAAGTTATAAAAGCAGGAGCTTATCTTTTATCATTTGTTCATAACATAACACCCACCCAGCTTTACTCAAAGCACCTACTTCGTCGTCAGCTGAGACCATAAAGCAAAATCCTTTTGGAAACCATGGTAAGTATATAAGGAATTTAGGATTTAATTCACATCTATTGTTACTATGCTGTGAGTAGTGTTGGTGGCTCGAAGCTAGCCTTAGCACACATTGAAATCAGGATAGGATCAGATTTCGGGTGTTCGTGACAAACCTTCTTATAAAGAGGATAAGCATTTTTTGAACCTATTGAAAAATCACAAAAATGCAAGCCAAAGCCCGATCCATTGCCACCCCTACTTTATGTATACAATATCAGAGAAAATATAATCTTGAACAATTGACATTTTTTCGCTCGAATACAATCTCAGCCCGTGCTTCAGAAGTGATTTTTTTTAGAGAGCACTGCTATTTTCACACTAATATTTTTTTAGTGGACATCAGCTAGAAAACAATGTTGGAATTTATAAAATTTTCACAGTTTCTCTTTCGAGGCAAAGAGCAGCTCTTTCACTCTTTGGCTCCGACGGAACTGCTTTTATGTTTAGAAACATAACTTCGCACTCTATTTACTCTAGTGGGGAGTTGTTTTAAGTGATAAACCTATTCTCTTGCCTGCTCTTCACAAAATCTGCTCTGATAGAGAGCAGACAGAGAGCTGCTTCTACTCTCATAAGAGCTAACCCAAACACAACCATAATTTTTCTTGTGGCACACCCATCATCTCTCTCTTTTGATTAGTCTTAAAACATAGCAAGTACAACAAGATTTCTGGCTGAAAACAAGGGAAGTATAAGAAGATTTAAACAAAAATATAGGTTTCCTTTAGTTGGGGTTTTTCTATAAAACTACCCTAATCTTTCATTAAAATTACCATTTGCTTTAATCCACAATATATATATATATATATATATATATATATATATATATATATATAGAGAGAGAGAGAGAGAGAGAGAGAGGGGGCGAGGGTGAGGGATATGCACCCGGATTCAAAGTTATTTCTACGTCAATTGATATGGGCGCGACACGTAGTGCCTTTTTTGTGAACTGATGGGTGACATGAAGCCCACTTTACTAATTAGGGTTACCTTTTCCTCTGGGGGTAGGAAAATTATGATCGGGATAGCGCCGCAAAGCTATGGAACTTGGGTCTTTTTTGCCTAAATGGAATGGAAAAGAAAAGGATACTCTTATGGGACGCTATCCTATCTTGTATAGGTACAAAAAAAAATAGGTCCAGATCAATTCGTTGTTCCTATTCTTTCTTAGAATACTCCACCCCAATCTTTACGGTTTTGGCGGCATGGCCGAGTGGTAAGGCAGGGGACTGCAAATCCTTTCTCCCCAGTTCAAATCCGGGTGTCACCTGATCAACAAAAGCCTCGGAATCTCTTCTACTAGGTAATCTATTATCCTTATGCATGAAGATAATAAATTCGGTCGTTGTGGTCGGACTCTATTATGGATTTCTGACCAATAGAATTTGGAAATGGAGATATTTTAAAATTTAGAAATGGAGATCTTTTTCTTTAGAAACACTTCACAAAATGATCTATTAAACAATTAATTCTATTGCTCAACTCAATGAGTTGTAGCCATGGATGCTTAACGGGCATCCTTGTACATCGTGAATAACCAAATTCCAATTGAAATGAAATCTTTAGGAGGAATCAATGCAACAGGGATCGATGAAACGAACCTGGGTGATCTATCCATGACCAGGATGAAGCTTGGGTGAAACTAAGTGGAGGTTCGAATCGATGTTGAAGAATCAGCAGATGAGTTGTGGGTATGCCAAAAATACTAATTACTTTTGGAATGGCGATTGGAATGATATTAACTCCTATTTATTCATTATCTATGTCATGCCAGATGTTCTATGGATACAAGCTATTCAATGTCCCAAACTTTTATTTTGTGGATTCTGGAACCTTGGGTGGTTCTCACAAAAAGATAGCGAAAAAAATTATGCCTAGAGTCGAGACCAACAAAAATGTATAAATCAATGCTTCCATAGATTCGTTCGAGTTCGTTTAGATAATGAGGATCTGATTCTAGGTTATGTTTCGGGGAGGATCCGACGTAGTTTTATACAGATACTACCCAGAGATAGAGTCAAAATCGATTGTCCTCTAAATGAATGCCCTCTTCCTCCGCATGTAGAAAAGGAATAAATGAATCAATCAAATTACGAGAAGCTTCGTGAAGGACTTCTTTAGGAGTTAAACTTCCATTCGTCCATATTTCGAGAAAAAGGATTTCTTATACACTTTTAAAATATTTTAAAAGTTTTTCAGCCGTCATTCTTGACTTTTTTAAAGTCTCTTTTTTCTTTCTTCTCTCCATTTTACCAAGAAAGTGTCAGACTTACTTTTACAAGTATATTTTATTCAAGAATGTGGCCGCCCGATAACGAAGCACTAGCACCTCGACAACGAAGTGCCGACACCTCGAAAACGAGGCGCCAACACCACGATATCGAGGCCCTGGCACCCCGGTGGCGAAGCACTGATATCCCGACGCTAGGGTGCCAGCGCCTGATTTTGGGGGCGCTGACACCTCTATATTGAGGTGACGACGCTTCGCTAAAAAAAAAAGTATATTTTTTTATCGAAGCGCCGACACCTCGATATAGATAGAGGGGTTGGTACTTCGAGGTCAGGGTGTTAGTGCCTCGCTATCGAGGTGCCGACACTTCGCTGCCGAGGTGCTAGTGCTTCACTACCATGAGCTCACATTTTTTGAGTAAAATATACCTGAAAAAGTAAGTCTTACACTTTCTTAGAAAAAGAGAAAGAAGAGATAAAAGAAAAAGTCTTTAAAAAACTTTTTAAAAAGTCAAGAATGGCGGCTGAAAAGGAATATAACTTTTAAAATATTTTAAAAGTTTAACCCTAGTTAGTAAACTGGGCCCCATGCCACCCATCACTTCACAAAAATAACGCTACGTGTTGTGCCCATATCAATTGGTGTAGAGATATCTCTACACCCGGGAGCATTTTCTCCTGTGCTATATATATATATATATATACGGAAAAAGTGTTCGTCCTACATGGGAGGACGGTCATCGTACTCAGCTTCCATGTGGAGCTCTATGTGGCACCAAAATATTGTTTCGATGCCACGTGGAGCTCGGGTGCATTACTTAGATCATCTTTGAAAAAAATAAATTCAAAACTCATCTCCACCGTTTGTTTTTTGAATCGTGAAATGTGGACCAATAAAACCTGCAAACTTTGACTTGTGGATTTAAAAAGGTTTTTTCAAAATTTCTCTTTTTAATATTGCTCACACCTTGTAAAGACAAGGGTGGGAAACAACATGAAGGACAAGTATCAAACCCACGACCTCCTCCCTCACAATAGAGGGAGGTTACCAACTGGGCTAATGCCTCTTTAGTGCAATTGAAAAACCTTTAAACCTCTAATGGTACTAGCGTTTATAAACCCTCTATTAAAGGGGAAAATATTTTCTCTCCTTGGTTAAAAGATACGTGCATTTTCACTAATTGGTCTGCACTTAGTATTAATTGGTGTGAAGATAATAATTAAATTAATTGAAGTGCACGAACAAAATGTTGGTGTGGAAGTAGTATCTCGCTTTTTAAATCCTAGTAATAGCAAGCGTATTTGGCTGTCCATTGAAGTAAAAGTGTCAATTCCAATTGCAAAGCATAATCAAAGAGGACCATTGCGAACTATTTTTAAGCAAGACCATGGCTTGTGCACTTAAATGTAGCTCAACTTAACCAGTTAAGGGTTACCATGATAAGCATCTTTGGTTTGAGGAACCCTAAGAGTGGATGTGGTGGGGCATACCTTTGAATCTAAGGCCACTCATTCGAGAGGCACATCATCTTTGATGCTAATGTAACCGAGCATGGTTCAGGCACCGGGCGGAAGTAGGTAGTGCCTACATCTCATGGAAAATGTACCAATTTAATTTGTACTCCTCTATGTCAACTTAAAACTTATACACCTGTTCCGTCTTCCATGGGAGGATGCTTAAGTGTCCTCCAAGATCTCGTGGAGATCATGTGGCATCTAAAACACAATTTGGATACGATGGGGAGTATAAGAGAATGTCTTAGATCAATTTCTCAAAAGAAGATTTCAAAGTTTTATTTTTAAGGCCTCCATCAAAGTTTGACTAATTTTAATGATTTAAATTTCAAGGCTAAAAAAATACATAGTGGAGATGAGTTTCCAAACTTTTTTTATGCTAAATATGATCTAAGCAATGCACCCATACTCTGTGTGCGATCAATTTAACCTTATGCTACCAATTAGAGGTTTTCCTTGATCTTGGAGGACGTTGAGCGTTCTCCAAGGGAGGACAAACACCTTTTCCATATATATATATATATATATATATATATATATATATATATATATATATATATATATATATATATATATATATATATATAGTTCTCCTCAACCCTAAATATATAACTTAATATAAAAAATGCCCCTTCATATATAAGTCACGCAAAAGTCATAACACAAACTCTTGATTAAAGGGGGATGAAGATAGGAAAGATGTTAATGGTGGCGAAACGAAATAAGAAAAAAAATCTGATATGTATTGTTGCGTTTTAGTGAAGAGGGGCTATGTTTTGGTGGTCATATTGCTTCTAACTATGAGGAGTAGGAGAGGTATGTTTTGATGAAGTGGACTATGTTCTGATGAAGAGCTACCTGTTTAGGGTTTAGGGTTGATGAGGTATCTAGATATATAAGTTTTTAAGTAAAAAATTTATAAGATACTTAAAAGCATTAAAGAAAAATAAAAGGTATAAAGGGAGGAGGTTTTCAAATTTCACTTTTTTTTTTTTTTTTGTCTTTTGAGGGAGAAAAAAGTAATGCAGACATAAAGTTCGTCGATGATCTAAAATATGACTATTGATTCAACAGTTTAGATCGTAAAAAAGAATGCAGCGATTGCCGACATAGACAGTCAAGCACCATCATCTTTGATAGTACTAAGCAACAATATCATATCACATATTTGATAAGTATATACAAAGTAATAGATTGGCAAGTTGAAGAAACTGAAGATCAAACTCTGCTTCTTTCTTCAATGAACCATAAAAAAAAAACAAGCTTTTTATGTGTATTATGGAAGTTACAAAAATCTCTCCATTAAAACAACTAAAGGGTTGTAATCTGGTATTAGTCTCGTCCTAACGAAGACTTGGTGCATAAACAGGCTCCTACCGTGTGATCCGTCGAAATTTGGACGAATCGCACGGTTCAAAAAAGTTTATGTATAGAATTAATTAGTAGAGAACTAGAGATACTAGGACCATGACAAAAACACCTACACATGATGCCATGTAGTTGTCATTACACCCCTAAGAGATGCCCTAAGCCACCATCCCTCCCAATTCCGAATGCATCATATAGCCCATTAGAGAATATATTTAGGATGGGATGCCTCCTAGATATATTAGTGTGAAGCATTTTCGCTCACCATCTTCAAATTCTGACAAAGAAGATGGTGAGCTCAGGCCCACTATTTCCATCAGGGCTTAACATATAAAGAGTCTCAGAGTCTCTAGATCCAACAACGCGTTCAAAATGTGCTCTCATGTAGGCCAACTCCCCGTCCGGTCCTTCGATTTCCGAATTTCCAGGCAAAACACCTGCACCCATTGATGTGGCCCTCAAGATCTCCATGACACCGAGGTCCTCTTCGGTTGCATCTCTCTTAACTCCGTAACCGCTCTTTTTTCCGTTACAATACATGGTCCAAAGGGGCTCTTCTAGAAGCTTTATCTTGTCGTCGGGCTTCTTCTCGCATTCGAGGGCTATTCTTACCATCCCTGAGCTCATCTCCTTTTGTAGCACATTGGTTTGCATGGCCAATTCAACTACAAATGTAGGGAGAGACCTAGGGGTCTCTTGAATGGATAAGCTCACTCTCCCTTTACGATATCCGAAGAGGGTTCCAGTCACCCGAACACCGCTAATGTTGCGGCGTGCCTCGGGCGTGGCTCCGGGGAGCGGTGGAAGCTTGCACGCGGGTGTCAAGATGGGAAACGATCGGAAAACGGATCGAAAAAGGCGGAAAACTTTGGTGGATTTGGTTCTCTTCTTTTGGGAAGGTTGGATGAGAGTGAGCGGAGGGCGGGGAAGTGATGGAGGTGCATGTGGTGGAGATGCTGAGCTCTCTGAGGTGGAGGTGCAGGTGACTCCACTGCCACTTGATAATCTTGGCTCTCCCATGAATAAGACCTCAGAATTGTTCATGGGAGAATGCCATGGTGGAGAGGGAGGAGAGAGGATGGAGGGGAAGAGGTAGAGAGAGAAAGAGAGTTTGTTAGTTGATTTTAGGAAGTGGTTCTGATTATGTGGGATACGCATGGAGTTTGTTAAGTTGGGTAGCCTTGTAAGGTTTGTGCTATGTTTAAGGGTCCTACATATGTGGCTTTCTCTCTCTCTACCTCTCTCTCTCTCTCTCTCCAAAATATATTAGGTATACTTGGTCAAACATAGGACGTTTAGGGGATGGCATATGTAACTTATGAAAGTCCACGAGCTGGTATTAGGGAAGGGGATGGAGCGCCAGGTAACTTGGTTCACGGCACTTTTTAGACGCACTCCACAGGGATCATATATATATATATATATATATATATATATATATATATAAGAATCTTGAATTGAAAATAAAGGTAGACTTTTAAAATTTAAAAGTTGAAAATAAAGGTACTCTTAAAATTAACGGCAATGCCCATTTAAAAATTGTTGAATGCCTTGAAAACAGATGATGGAGATCATTAGATCATTTTTCATTCCAATCTTCAACATAATAGATCTTGGAACCATGGTCATATAATCAAATGGTAGATTTTGATTTCACCCATACATCTCAATAAATGAACATGATCATAGGCCTAAACTTTGTTTTCGGATCACTTTTAAGAATGTATGCTGCATGAAATCAAAATCAAAATCTGATTCAAAGCAATCAACCGTCTAAGCACTTGAGAACGGTGTTGAGACGAAAGAATCTTAGCTTGAAAATAAGGATACCAATTTTAAAAGGTGTTGACTGCTTTAATCACACCATAGAGATAGAGATGCAAGTTCGGTGTATTGAACCGAACCGATGCCCATTTTTTTGATATTCGGCTCAGTATACTTTTTTTTCAAACCGATATTTCAGTTCAATTTTGGTTCGATTTCGGTAATTTTACTATTTTTTTAATGTATTTTTTCAGTTTTTCTTCGGTTTTCTCATCCTACCCCTTCGGTGTTCGGTTTTTGCCACCGAAAACTGAATCAGAATCGGTTCGGTTCGGTTTCCAGTCCGGTTCGGGACCATCAGTTTTCGGTTCAGTTTAGGGATTCGGTTCAAAACTTGCATCCCTACATGGAGATGATTTTCATCCCAATCTTTGACACCATTGACCTTTAAATCATGGCCTTAAAAGATGACTTTTCATCTCCATCTTTTTACACCATTGGTTTTTAGAACATGGTCTTTAAATCGCACATGATAACCAGAAGCACACCTCTGGAAAAGTGACCGGTGAAGCACACCTTGTATGCAACTCGTAGGATTTATTCCTACTGATTCGTACGTATAATGTGTGCGGGTGTTTCATGTACCCAGGGACTTAATCAAGTGCTCTAAAAAGCCTGATACCAAGTCACGCTAGCCGATTGGCGAATATATATATTTCCTATTATATACCTAACACTTTAATTGAAGGTCGTGCAAGGGTCCATCGCTCTCATCAAACTTGTGAAACCTTGAGAGTGATGATTGACCATGGTTCAAAATTTCGGCCTATAACTCAAGTTATCGGATGATCCGTTTCGATTTTGGTCCTCATCAAAATGATAATTTGAACCAAAATTTCGGTCCAAATATATATGGAGGGGAAATTATCGGCCAAAATTTCAGTTTCAGTTATGTCCGAAACCAAAAACGAAACCGCTATTTTGATCATTGGTAATGACCCTTGTACCATATTGTGATGGTGTTAAGTGTTTTATGTTAGAAATATAGTACACGGGTAATCGCTCTCAATATATATATGTATAGGAGCTGGTATTAGGTGCCCAACGGGGGCACCAGCACCCCAGCAGCGACGCTCCGATCAACTCTTTCGATTTGTTCTAGCTTGTCAAGTTTCAGGAGCCACACAGTTATTTATGAGCATTAGTGCTAGTCCACTTTTAACTTTAAACTGATTTGGCTCCAACATATTAGCGCAATCCAAGGTTAGCCGTTTGAGATTGAACTGATCAGTGCTGGCGTTTAGATCGGGTAATTCATACCAAGTGATTATGGAGAGGGCGGGAATCGTCGGCGCCCACGAGATCGTGGAGAGGGAGAGTACAAGGAATGATACTTCCGATTTGTACCTTGCAATAGGAGCATGGGTCATTAATGGCAACTATGGCTTTAGCTATCGTAGATAGTCCTTTAAAATACAACTGCTAAATCAACCCATAGTCCTTTGAAAAATTGAAACATCATGGTCCTTTTAAAATGGTTTTAACTAAAACAAAAAAAATTATTTATTAGAGCCCGCTACGAGCAGTCTCCAAGATGAATGTCTCTAATATTATTGGAGACAACTTCAATGTAATCTCAAATACCCTGCCTCCATTGTCTTTAGAGACTAAATTAGCCGCTTCTAATAGTGGAGGTTATTGGAGATGGCTACAAGCCGTCCCCAACAACAATCATCTATTATTCGAGATGGCTTGTAGCCGTCCCCAATAACAATCATCTATTGTTAGAGACAACTTGAAGTCATCTCCAATAAGTTTTCCTCCGTTATTGGAAAGGGTTTCTAGTTATCTCTAATGAGTTATTTTTTTCAATGCTTTATTTTTACTAGGCACCATATTGTCCAAGAGTACATATTCGTAAATTGCAAATGATATAAGAAATAATAATTATTCTATTTTAGATTAGTTTTACTTCTAATTTTTGTCATTGGTTGATGTCCACTCTCATCCCATTGCACGACCAGGGTAGTTCACATTAAAATCCAACTCCAAAGCTGATTTATAGAAAAAAAAGGAAAAAAGTCACATTCAAATTCCAAAAGGGGTTTCACAACATAAGGCCAAGGAAGTGAGATTACAATTGAATTAACATTGGCTCAGACATTTCCAACAAATCATTGGAATTTTGAATTCCATGGTACTCATTAAAAAATTGTGGAAAGCAAATTTCAAGGAAAACTGAAAGTCCAAAGAACCTCGTGAGGCATTAAACTTCTTCTGCAACTCAAACATAGGCGGCAGGTTCTCGCTGATTGAGAATTCCACAGCTAAAAATTAAGGGAACAATGATTAAATAAATGGAATACAATATGCTTATTCATAGCTCTCACATTCAATGGGATCCCAAAATAACAAGCCTCAAATTATGTAGCAGATGCTATTTATATTAGAACGACCCTTATGCTATTTCAGAAAATAAATACAATCATGTGCACTATTTGGTATTACATCCACAAAGTGTATGGTGGCAGCTGTTATAACATGTTTTATTTTGGGAGCCATTACTTGCACACCCTTTTTAAGTGATTGCACTAAGATTAAAGAAAGACTTTGTATTTCAGGGACATGTCACATGTGAAAACGCAATCTAGGTCGTCTTTTTAAAATTCATGATCTATAGATCCTTAATGGATAAGATTAAGACAAAACACGATATTTACTATATGATCTATTGTTGTCAACCATTGTTGAATCAAATAATAGCCTTCGACTATATTTAATCACATGATAAAAATTATATTTCATGTCAAGATTATCCACTAAAGATCTATAGATCATGAACTTAAAATCAGACGCCCAAATTGCATTTTCACATGTCACATGTTCGTAAACTACAAAGTCTTTTTTAACCTTTGTGTGCAATCATGTACTTAAAAAACAAGTGTAAGTAATGGGTCCCTTTATTTTTGGTAAGAAAAGCATTTTCATATAATGTAAAACCTTCATGCAGTTGCAAGGAATAAAATGACATAAGCAATGAGGTTGAGCATGAAAATCTGTTGCTCTAGGGAACTGAATATGCATCGGGAGTTGAGGGATTAGTTGATAAAATAAAATTGAAAATGAAAAATCTACCATAAGCAACTTTACTTATTTGTGGGTCCGATGTCTATTGTGATGCACAATTACTAACAAGGGAGAGTATATATCAATCATCCTTGCCAAGGATCAAAATATTGGATTTTGTTTCAGACCCACAAATTTTATGCCAAACTTATGTATCAAGGATCTTTAGATCATCGCCTTAAAAGTATTGACTGCTTTCAATCACATTATAGACAAGTGTTTTTGTCCCAATTTTCTATTTGAAAAAAAAAAAGAAAAAAAAAAAAAGAAAGAAAGAGAGTGAACTATTCCAAATCGTTGTTGGGATCTGGTGGTTCTAAAAATACCATTTGGAATTGGTCAGTTAAACGGCTCTTCCAAGATAGCATTGTCTTTTCAAGAAGGGTTTTGATATCTTTAACACTTAAAGATTTTAATTATAATTTGTAACACTTGTAAGATAGTCCTATTTTTTTCTTAAGGGAGGATTCTTATATTTATAATCTTTATAAGATAGGGTTGGGTAAGGGAGGGTTTTCGTATGGACAATTCTTATATGTCTTGTATGAAGGGAGGGTTTTAATATCTATAGCCAAAATAATATGGCTGCGATGAGTTCAACTAATCTGACAAATCTGACAAATGATCGGAGTATTAATCTAGGCCACATATTCCAGAAAAAAAAACACATCAAGACATACAAAAGCCAAGAAAAATTGCAAAATAAGATAAATTAATGTTCTTATAAATGCAAAAGCTTCACATACTCAACTTGGAAAAATAACATATCACTCATCACAAAAGAAATTATTTCTTAAATCTGATCTAACTCATTAAAATAAGGTAAAGGCAATGAGGAAAATGAACTGAGAAGGGAAGAGAAGGTATACTTCATTTACTTGTCATTAATGCCACCACAAACATCATTGTCTTGATCCTCACGTCTAAAAAAAAGCAACCTCCTCGACTAAATAATATGATACCTAGAAAAAAAAATAGGCTTTCCTAAAAAAAAAATATCTATTTTTCGCAGGGCTAGATCGGGTTTGAAAGACACAATTATTGTGATAGCCCAAATTTCGGAGTTCCGAAACTCGGGCCGTCGGCACGATCTTCGAGGCCGTCCCCAACTATACTCGCGGAACACATAGTTCTAACACACACTAGATAGGGCACAATACACGATCTATAACATAAAAAGAGATCGTAAAAGAGGTCTCTTCGACTATCATAAAACTTACAACCAAATAGCCCAAAAGACGGTTCTAACTCTCATACCAACTGTATGAGACAAAGAACCGAACCGAACCATCGGTGAAATCCTCTAATCACCCTCGATAGTTCGCCAAAAATATCACCTCTATATATATTACATTGTTTTCAGAGTTTGATTGGCCAAACATACCAAGCCTTACAAAATACTATTAGAATGACGCAGAAGAATCCACTAGAAGAATTCCTCCGGAGGAGGCTCGTGCTCCTCAAAAGGCACGTAATCCGAGTCTAATCTGTCCTGGTCCTCTGCTATCGAGTCTTCACCTGTGCTTGTGACGTATAGTCGAAAGAGTGAGCTACATCATAGCCCAATGAGGAAAACAGACCTAATATGCATATTTTTATCATAAACATATCTTTCATGGCATTGCACAGTACGTATTATATTGAAAAGAAAACACGTGATTTAAAAATAGTAGTCAATTGATGGAGACTGATAAAAGATGCACATTTAGAAACTTAACTCATCATTATTTTAAAATGTGTCTTTTTCTCAACTCACACACTTAAAATATTCACTTAAATAATCCTCGAGCAGTATAGCATCGGGCCCCGATGGAATACCGACCATCATCGTTCAATTGAACCATTTTTTACGTAAATACAAGCCCTCGGAAATGGAGTGACTTGTCGGACGAAATATTTTCATAACTGGAAACCGAAAATCGGATATCCCGCTAGACTGGAGCACAAGTTGTACGGATATCCTTCTATACCGGTTGCGGATATCCCGCCGCGTCGGTCACAGTTATACTGCTCCGTCGGTCTGGTATTCACATAACCTTAAAACAAACTGCAAACGTTACATATAGTTATTCACCGTGAAAGTGCGATAAACATAATAGTTTCAAGGCTATTAAAATTCACACTCATACATATTTTCACTTCAGCCATATGTCACGTTCACATGCATATATTGAAGTCACTTGCCGAGAGTACCAATGTGCTTCTCAAAATCCGTAACACAATTACACATTGTTTATCTTAGTGGACTCACACACATAGCAAACACTCATATTCAAAAGCATAACAGACTTCATACTAAACGTATTCGTATGTCACGTGCATCATGCATCACTACGCACATGTTCACTGAATTCAATTACGTATATTAAATGATTTTCCTCACCTTGTGCTAAGCTCCTAAGTTCACATAGCTCAAGCCCGCTTCACACTCTCTCTCTAGGTTCAGTCACACCTAACACACATGAACATGACCAAAATGTCAGAATTAACGTGAAACAAGGAGACATATTATATCCCCAAAGTCCCAAATCTCAAATCAGAAGACAACCTTAACTATCAAGAATCAACCGGTCGAATCCCAATTCGACCAGTCGGTTTCTAAAATCGACCGGTCGACTTGTGAATTCGACCGGTCGGTTTCGCTCAAGAAACCCAAAACTTCACTTCACACCTAAACCGATCAGTCGATTTCCAAAATCGGCGGTTGGATCTTCGAAATCGACCAGTCAGTTTAAGTTCGACCAGTCGGGACCCAAAATTATAAAATTTCTATCTCCTGTTTCATGGGAATCGACCGGTCGATTCTACTTCGACCGGTCGATTTTTTGGAATCGACCAATCCGAATCACTCAAGTCCTCTTCCATTTCATCTCATAGCTAAATCGACTGGTCGGTTCATAATTCGACCGGTTGGTTTTCGCCAACCTTTAGCCCGTTAGGGTCTGTTCTTCCCAGATCCATTTCCATTGATTTTCTTCAAATCTTCCTCTTTCACATACACCTCTAACATGCAATTATACTCTATTTATTCATTACTATAATTCTCATAAATCATACCTTCGAATCGACCGATCTGTCGATCCAAAACTTCACTCTCTGAATTGGATTTTGGCAGCTAGAGTCTCCGGACTACACGAGATCCAATGCCAAATTAAATGCGTAGCTCAAACTCTTCGGTTACATAGAATCACACACTCTTCATACCTGCTCCTTTTCTTAAATTCCCTTTTTCTCTCTCTCAATTTACTCTCATTTACTCCAAAACCAACCTACGATTTTAGCAATTACTCTCTTGTTTTTCCCCTCTTGTATTTCTCTTGTTTTGAGTGTAAAATACATACACCCATACTAGGTGTACATCACCTACTTAAGGCCCATAATCAGCCCTACACCCATCCTTACCTTCACGTACTCACCACCTAGTTGACTCATCAACTATTCATCGGTCAAGCACGTGCCCTAATGGGTACGCATCCCGAGGTATTATTTTAAAGGTTGGGATTTTTCAGGGCATTACATTCTCCCCTCCTTCAAAATTTTATCCTCAAAAATTGACTAAGGTTCTACACACTCTAGTGTAAAGCATCAAAACAAGGTCCTAACTTAAACAAAAACAATTAGCCATGGCTAACCGACATTTACCCAATGACCACACACACAAGACTTCACCTACTAATTCATGAGGTTAAATAGTTGGAGTTGAAGTACCTGCAAGAACATATGCACATGTCTATATGCAGAGCTACAATCAAGAACACACATAGCAGAAGAGAATTTAAATATACCTACATGCACCTCCAAAAAGTTAGATAGATTAATTTAGCAGGTGACCACCAAGTCACGATAGTTCCAAAAAGACCACAAAATCTATCAACGTGGCAACCATGCCACAATAGTTCAAAATTTGACCCCTACCTGTATTAATTATAATATTTTTCAAAAAGAATAACCAAACCCCCCCTAACAAAATTCCCCTGCACTCATAGGGTAACCTCGCCTCAAGGCTTCGCATCCCCCGATGGCACTCTGGAAGGTCCCACCTCGTCAGTAGGCGCCACATCTGCTACGTCATCACTGTGAACACCACCTGAGGTAGACGCTCCTATGGAGTAGTACCACAAGTCAGGTAAAGGTACACTAGTGTCCGCTAGGCGTGTTATGTAATCGTTGGGGTATGCATACTGCATCCATTGAGTAAAGACACCCTCGTGATGATCCATCCGATGATGCAGTAGCCTGTTGCTCTCTTCTACTTGCGTCATACGAGCGATGATATCATGTAGAATTTCAGAGTTTGTCTGTGGTGGACGAGGCATCTGATAGGGGGCTTGTTGTTGGATTGGAGGCTCAGGTACTAAGGGTACATGTTGCTCTGGTGGTGGAATTTGCTCTCCTTGTCCTTACTCTGCTTCGGGTGGAGGAGGTGGTGCTTGTTCACCCGCCCGAGGTAGGACTTTCTTCAATTGGTTGTAGGTTCGGTTCTAATCCGCAAAGGAATACGGCTCGACACGATCATTCAATTTAGGTTCATCAGGAGAAACTTTGTATTTTGCCTTGTCCAAATACTCTTCAAACATAGAGGAGATACATCGGGCATACGGAATACACTCATTGGATTTTACTCCACCCTTTAGTAACTTCCTATGCATATAAATCATACCCTCAAACACTATCTTAGGTGTGTTGAACCAACGACCCCTGAATGCCGTGTATAAGACTTGTTGCACCTCCCCTACCCTCTCGGTATTGTGGCGCACAGGGTAGAGATTGCATTTAATTATGGTGTTCAACATCCATAAATGGGGAGGCAAATTGATCCTCCGAATGGAATGACTGGAACTGTGTCGTCCCTGGGTCATTTCGTTCCTAACTTCCATATAATGCACCTCCGTTGCGAAAGGGGGCAACAGTTCAATGTCGTCCGGATACTCGTCATAGCAATCGAGGACTTTGGATACGTGCTCCCCACGTAAATTGATACTTATGACCATCGCCCTCAATTTCTATCGCTGAAGAGGTGCTAGTTGACTTGAGGTTTTGATAAAATGACCTCACCAACCTCAGATAGTAATAGCCATGTAACGGGTCTAAAATATTGGCTAAACCAACCTTCTCAAGATATTCTCGTGCCCATACGGTGATTCCTTGCACATTCGGGTCCTTAAACAGGGCCCGATTAATTTTAAACTCGAGCTCAATCTTCTTACATGCCCACCACTCATTGGGCTGGCCTAAAGGTTGTGGTGGTGGTGGTGGAGGCTCGTGTGAAGATGACGCAGACTGTGGGGCTGTGCGTGGTGCCGCCATTTGTGTTGCCGTAGGTGGTGGCGGTTCCGAAGCACTAGAGTGTCGCACCGTTAACTTCGAAGCCGAAGGTTTCGAAGCTTGTCTCATTTTGGATGGCATGGTTAGGGTTTTGCACAGACAATAAGGGCTAGGGATCCAAATGAACGGTAAAATTTGAAAATGAAAGGTTTAAAGGCCAAGATTTACCTTTTCGATCGATCTTGGATCCGAGTCCATGAAGAATCGGAGTAAAATGAACTTCCCAACTCTCTTTCCCCTTCTCGTATCAAAACCCTAGCAGAGCCCCCAAAGAAAAACTCCCAAACTAAAATACAAATCAGGAAGAAAAATCCCCAATTTAAACCGTCTGAACAAAATTGGTCGGTTGAATTTTGAAAATCGACCGGTCGGTTTCCCCACATAAAACCTGACCTACGATTTCAACTGGTCGATTTACAAATCAACCGGTCGAACTTATAAATTGACCGGTTAGTTTTATATTTTGATCGGTCGGTTTTTATATACCCCTTAAACCTATTCGGTTTGTGAAAATCAACCGGTCAATTCTTTATTTGACCGATCGATTTTAAAATTCAACCAGTTGATTAAAATTTTGATCGGTCAGTTTGTGATAGCAACATGGTTTCTATGTTTTTCCTTGTTAACTCCTAGGATGTTAAAAATTTATCTATATTTTACACATCTATACCCTACTTTAAACACAAATTGTACAAAACATCCTCTCTATATTACTGAATGATGTTCATTACACGGTTGTTTACAAAATTTAGCATATATTCTTTACACCTATGAGTCTAAATTTATTTACATTAATGATGCTCTCTAGCTCTCTTGGAACAACTGAGGATATTGGGCTCTAACCTCCTCACGCTCCTAAGTAGCCTCTTTGGGAGGATGATGTCCCCATTTGACGAGCACTAAAGGGGTACGTTTAGTGCGTAAGACTTGTTCCTTTCTATCGAGGATTTGTACAAGCTCCTCTATCATCGTCATATCCTCAAAATTTTCGATCAACTGATTTTCTAGGATATGCGCAGGATCTCTAACATATTTTCTGAGCATGGGACACGTGAAATACGTTATGCACTCGATCAAACAGAGGAGGAAGCCCAATCCTATAAGCAACTTCACCCATTCTACCCAACACCTCAAAGGGTCTAAAATATCTTGGGCTTAGTTTGCCTCTCCTTCCAAATCTCATAACACCCTTCATGGGTGATATTTTGACAAACACATGATTGCCGACCCAAAAATCAACACTTGTTCGCTTCATATCGGCGTAACTCTTCTGTCTGCTCTGAGTTGATCTGATTCTTTCTTTGATCATACGAATGATATTGGCATTGTCTTCTAGTACTTCTGGACTTAATATGAACTTTTCGCCGATTTCTTCCCAGTTGATTGGCGATCTACATTGCCGTCCATAAAGCGCCTCATACGGTGTTATGTTGATACTTGCTTGAAAATTGCTATTGTATTCAAATTCGACCAACGGTAGGTGTTGATCCCATGATCCTTGAAAATTGACCATATAAGCTCTGAGCATATATTCGATCACTTGGTTCACCCGTTCAGTTTGGCCATCCGTTTGCGGGTGGAATGCCGAACTACATTCCAATCGCGTACCCATCTCTTCTTGAAACTTTTACCAAAATTTTGAAGTGTAAAGTGGGTCACGATCTGAAACTATACTAACTGGAATGTCATGTAGTCATACAATCTCTTTCATATATAGCTCTGCGAGTTTTTCAGCCGTATACGTGATATTGTATGGTAGAAAGTGGGCTGACTTAGTCAACTTATCGACGATTACCTAAATGACATTGTGTCGCCTTGCAGTCTGGGGTAACCCCACTATGAAGTCCATTGAAATTGACTCCCACTTCCATTCTAGCACAGATAGAGGTTGTAACAATCCAGCAGAGTATCTATGATCTATCTTCACTTGTTGGCACGCCAAACACCTTGATACATATTCGGCCACGTCTTTCTTTAAACTTCTCCACCAATAACTCTTTCTCAGGTCTTGATACATCTTCGTGCTACCAGGGTGTATAGCATACACCGATTTATGAGCTTCGTCTAAAATGGTCCGTCGCAGATCGGCATCAACTGGAATACACAGACGTCCCCTGAATAGCAAGGACCCATCTTCCTTAATAGTGAAATCCGGTCTGATGCCCTCAATCATACCCTGTCTGATCTTGACCAACTCTGGATCGTTCATCTATAACTTGTAAATATGCTCAAAGATCATAGGCCTCATAGTAACGTTGGCTAAGAAGGCCCCTGAAGCTTGCACCTCGATCTTTGCATCATATAATGCTAGGTCTTCAAATAATTTTCAGCGGTGCATCCCCATAATAAGGTTAGCTAACTAAGCCGAGCTTTTATGACTCAAGGCATGTGCTACAACATTAGCCTTACTAGGGTGATACTGTATGGAGCAATCATAATCTTTGAAAAATTCCATCCATTTGCGCTGCCTCATATTCAATTCCTTTTGAGTAAATAGGTACCTGAGGCTTTTATGGTCAGTAAATATCTCAAAGGTTTCACCATATAAATAGTGTCTTCAAATTTTTACCGCAAATATGACCATTGCTAGTTTCAGGTCATGTGTCGGATAGTTCTTCTTGTGATCTTTCAGCTGCCTTGATCCATAAGCAATAATCTTTTTATTCTGATTGAGTTCGCAGCCCAGACCACTATGTGACATATCGCTATACACTGTAAACCCTCCACTGCCTGAAGGAATCGCTAGCACTGGAGCTGAAGTGAGTCGTTTCTTAAGTTCTTGAAAACTCTTCTCACACGCTTTAGTTCATTCAAACCTCACATCTTTCCTGATGAGTCTCGTAAGCGGTCCTGATATCTTCGAAAAGCTTTCCACGAAATGTTGATAGTACCCAGCTAGACCAAGGAAGCTTCGGATATCCGTTACCGTCTTCGGTCGTTCCCATTACACCATTGCTTCGATCTTAGCCGGATCCACCGTGACACCATCTTTTGAGACGACGTGTCCTAAAAAGCTTACTTTCTCCAATCAAAATTCGTACTTACCGAGCTTGGCATATAGCTGGTGCTCTCGCAACGTTTGTAGTGCAATTTTCAGATGCTCTTTATGCTCCTCTTTTGACTTTGAGTATACCAGGATATTGTCGACGAATACTACGACGCAAGTGTCTAGGTGTGGTTTAAACACCCGATTCATCAAATCCATAAACGACGCAAGTGCAATCATCAATCCAAACGACATGACTAAGAACTCGTAGTGTCCGTACCGCGTCTTAAATGCCATCTTATGAATGTCCTCTGCCCTGACTTTCAACTGATGGTATCTAGATCTTAGATCGATCTTGAAAAAATATCTCGCTCCTTGCAGTTGATCAAATAGATCGTCAATCCTAGGTAAAGGATATCGATTCTTTATGGTGAGTTTGTTTAGCTGACAGTAGTCGATGTATAGCCTCGTCGACCCGTCCTTCTTTACAAATAAGACTGGTGCTCCCCATGAAGACACATTAGGTCTTACAATCCTTTTATCCAACAGCTCTTGCAACTGCTCTTTCAATTCTTTCAACTCAGCAAGAGTCATTCTGTATGGTGCTTTAGAAATAGGCTCCATTCTAGTTGTTAAATCGATAGCGAATTCTACCTCTCTATCAGGTGGCAACCCTAATAATTCTTCTGGGAAGACATCTTCAAACTCACGCACAACTGAAATTTCAGAAATGATGTTCTTTCCTTCCTTGTCTTCTTTCAAAAATGCCAGGTAACCACTGCATCCGTTCCTGATCATACACTCTGCTCTGACGGCGAATATCAGTGGCTGAAACTTCTATCTCATCCCCAGAAATTGGAATGATCTCCTCGTGTTTGGTCTAAAAACAACCATCTTGTTCCTACAATTGACCGTTGCACGATGGGCTGACAACCAATCCATGCCAAGGATCACGTCGAATCCATGCTTATCCAACAAGACTAAATTTGTTGCCAGCTCATAGACGTCCCCATCCCTGATGGCCACTATTACTGACTGACAGACCAAGTCCGTATCAACTGATTCTCTAGTCATAATGGATACCGCTAAGACAAAATCCAATGTCACTGGGGTGACCTTCATCTTTTTCGCAAACCGAGGTGTAACAAAAGAATGGATAGACCCTGGGTCTATCAGCACTCTAGCCACATATGCTACAAAACATCCCTTCTCATACACTTGTAAGGTACCTATAGAGTACATGTATTTTAGCAGTCTACTCGTGCATCTAATTAATAATTAAGAACTAGATGAACTGTTCCCTAGATAGATACACCTTCTCTATCTAAAATTTTAAAACTTCTACTGAATAAATCAATTATTTAAATAAAAGTTTATCTTGGATAATGTTGTTCATGTTCTGAGCATCCTTTGCGATCACAGCATAAGCTCACCCTTGGACAATTGACTTCTTTGCTGGCATTTGCCTAGTCACTGGGGTAGAAACCGTCGTCCCTTGTCGACCCGTGGAAGCTGAAGCCATTCCTTCCTTCCCCATCTCTAGGCAATCTTGGATCTGATGACCCATTTTCCCACATTTAAAGCACCCCCCAATGCCGCATTGACAATCTGTTGTCTTGTGGGACTTGCCGCACCGGGCACAAGTCTCAACCGGTGTAGATGACGTCGTTCTCGAGAAACTTTGTGTGACTGATGCCCCAGTGGTGGTCGCAGGGCTCTCACAACGAATCGACATTACAACAATAGGCATAGGTGGTCGAGCCAAATTTATCTGCGCTGGCCTAGTGACATTGTTCTGAATTGGCTGCTTCATAATAGGTCCTACGAATCTCGGCTTTTTATTCATTGATTCGTAGGTGCTTCCCTTCCCTTGTTGTTGTCTTCTTCGGTACATCTCTTCTACGTCCTCCTCTATCACGAGGGCCTTGCTCATGACTGTCCCGTAAGTCTCTAATTCAAAAGCTATCACTTTCCTCCTGATATCCAGTCGTAGACTGCGTTGAAATTTTTTGGCCTTCATTAAATCTATGGCCACAAACTTAGGAACAAAGTGAGACAGTCGCATGAATTTTATCCCATATTCCCTAATCGTCATCTTCCATTTGATTTTGCACTATTTTTGGGAAGTACTGCTTATTGAATTCCTCCATAAATTCATCCCAGGTCCATAAGGTACCATGAGTCTCTTGCGCTCTGGTCCTTGAAATTGACTTCCACCATGGACCCGCTTCGCCGACCAACATGAAAGAAGCCCATCGGACTCTCTCATCCTCAGTGCACGTAAGCACACCAAATATCTTCTCCATTTCATTCAGCCAATTTTCGGCTTCCATTGGCTCGGCTTGCCCTGAAAAGGTCGGAGGACCCATCCTTCGAAACTCCGTAAACATCAAGGGCGTCAGTGGTGGTGGTGTAGGAGGGCGTACTTGTTGTTGATGATTGGCGTTAGAAGTCATCAACGCCGCTTGAAAAGCTGCTTATTGAGCCATAGTAGCTGCCATGGCCTTCAACGTTTGCATCATTCTCCTCCTTTCTTCCCTTTCTTCGTTCCTCTCCGAACTTCCTTCTGTATCTCTTCCTGTATTTCACCTTTTCGGACCACTTGTCCCCGAAAATTCAGGGTTTCTTCTCTTCGAATTGCTCATCTCTAGAATTTCAGGATTTCTCATCTCCGGATCACCTGTCTCCGGAATGACCCTATCTCGTACCGGAGTCCGATTTGTACCAGTGGGAATCTCGGCTAGACTTCTCAAGTTTCTTCTATGGTCGCCCCTTGGTCAGCCCCTTCCCCTAGGGAACATTGATGCTTTGCAACATGAAACCAAGGTCTCATTAGCAGAAGGTCCCTATATTTTGACAAATTCACAACTTGTCAGAAAACTCTAAAGAAATCGCTCTGATACCAACTATGATAGCCTAAATTTCGGAGCCCCGAAACCCGGGCCGTCGGCACAATCTTCCAGGTCGTGCCCAACTATACTCGCAGAACACATAGTATTAACACACACTAGACAGGGCACAATATACGATCTATAACATAAAAAGAGATCATAAAAGAGGTCCCTTCGACTATCATAAAACTTATAACCAAATAGCCCAAAAGACGATTCTAACTCCCATACCAACTGTATGGGAAAAAGAATCGAACCGAACCATCGGTGATATCCTCTAATCAACCTCGATGGTTCGCCAAAAATATCACCTCTATATATATTACATTATTTTCAGAGTTTGACTGGTCGGACGTACCAAGCCTTACAAAATACTATCAGAATGGTGCAGAAGAATCCACTAGAAGAAGTCCTCTGGAGGAGGCTCGTGCTCCTCAAGAGGCACGTAATCCGAATTTAACTGTCCTGGTCCTCTACTACCGAGTCTTCACCTGTGTCTGTGACGTATAGTCGAAAGAGTGAGCTACATCATAGAGCAATGAGGAAAACAGACCTAATATGCATATTTTTATCATAAACATATCTTTCATGGCATTGCACAGTACGTATTATACTGAAAAGAAAACACGTGATTTAAAAACAGTAGTCAATTGATGGAGACTGATAAAAGATGCACATTTAGAAACTTAACTCATCATTATATAAAAATGTCTCTTTTTCTCAACTCACACACTTAAAACATTCACTTAAATAATCTCCGAGTAGTATAGCATCGGGCCCCGATGGAATACCCACCATCGTCATTCAATTGAACCCTTTTTCACGTAAATACAAGCCCTCAAAAATGGAGTGACTTGTCAGACGAAATGTTTCCACAACTGGAAATCGAAGACTGGATATCCCACCGGACCAGAGCACAAGTTGTACGGATATCCCGCCATACCAGTCGCGGATATCCCGCCGCGTCGGTCACAGTTATACCGCCGCGTCGGTCGGGTATTCACATAACTTTAAAACAAAGTGCAAAAGTTACATATAGTTATTCACCGTGAAAGTGCGATAAACATAAAAATTTTAAGGCTATTAAAATTCACACTCACACATATTTTCACATCAGCCAAATGCCACGTTCACATGCATATATTGAAGTCACTTGCCGAGAGTACCAATGTGCTTCTCAAAATCCGTAACACAATTACACATGGTTTATCTTAGTGGACTCACCCACATAGCAAACACACATATTCAAAAGCATAATAGATTTCATCCCAAACGTATTCGTATGTCACATGCATCATTCATCACTACGCACATGTTCACTGAATTCAATTACGTATATTAAATGATTTTCCTCACCTTGTGCTAAGCTCCTAGGCTCACATAGCTCAAGCCCGCTTCACACACTCTCTCTAGGTTCGGTCACACCTAACACACATGAACATGATCAGAACATCAGAATTGACGTGAAACAAGGAGACATTTTATATCCCCAAAGTCTCAAATCTCAAATCAGAAGATAGCCTTAACTGTCAAGAATCGACCGGTCGGTCTTCAAAATTGACTGGTCGACTTGTGCATTCGACCGGTCGGTTTCGCTCAAGAAACCCAAAACTTCACTTCACACCTAAACCGACTGGTCGGTTTAAGTTCATCCGGTCGGGACCCAAAATTATAAAATTCCTAGCTCCTGTTTCGTGGGAATCGACCGATCGATTCTACTTCAACCGGTCGATTTTTCCATTTCATCTTATAGCTAAATCGACCGGTTGGTTCAGAATTCGACCGGTTGATTTTTGCCAACCTTTAACCCGCTAGGGTCTATTCTTCCCAGATCCATTTCCATTGATTTTCTTCCAATCTTCCTCTTTCACATACACCTCTAACATATAATTATACTCTATTTATTCATTACTAAAATTCTCATAAATCATACCTTCGAATCGACCGATCCGTCGATCCAAAACTTCACTCTCCAAATTGGGTTTTGGCAGCTAGAGTTTCGGACTACACGAGATCCAATGCCAAATTAAATGCTAACCTCTAACTCTTCGGTTACACAGAATCACACACTCTTCATAACTACTCCTTTTCTTAAATTCCCTTTTTCTCTCTCTCAATTTATTCTCATTTACTCCAAAATCATCAACCTAGGATTTTAGCAATAACTCTCTTGTTTTTCCCCTCTTACATTTCTCTTGTTTTGAGTGTAAAACACATACGCCCATACTGGGTGTACATCACCTACCTAAGGCCCATACTCAGCCCTACACCCATCCTTAGCTTCACGTACTCACCACCTAGTTGACCCTTCAACTATTCATCGGTCAAGCACGTGCCCTGACTGGTATTCATCCCGAGGTACTGTTTAAAGGTTGGGATTTTCCAAGGCGGTACAATTATTTTTCAAACTTGAAGTTGGTCATAAGCATGAACTAAGTATATATCAAGTTGGACTTCTATCACTGACGTTGTATTGGTATCAGCCGATAGATATCGCTCTAGTAATCAAACAGATACCCGATACAAATACAAACTTAGATACCTTAATTATAATTATATAATAGTCTTCCTATTGTTAGAGCCATCCACATCAGTTGTAGAAGATGGAAAATTATATCTCCTATTGTAGTATTCTCCCATTTGATGACCCCGGGAAATAAGCAACAAAGTTTTTGTCATAATCATGACTTAATTTAATAATTAGCTCCCTAATTGCTAAGTAAACGAATATGATTTTCATTTTACACTATCAGATCTACGGACGTCTGTGATGGACCTCACGGACATCCGTAGTCACGGACGACCGTGAGTGAATTCCGGACGTTCGTGAACTGACAGTATTTAAATGAAAAGTTGGTTCGGGTGGTTATCTTTTTGAGCGAAAATTTTCTCTAAGATCCAAAAAAATTTTTGGTCCAAAATTCTATCCTTGAGATTACTTTGGTTTTGATCTTTTAAAATCCTAGTCTCAAAGATATTGTGTAATTCTTGAATCTATGTTTGAGAGTGTGTGGCTCGTGTGAGACGAGTGGACCTTCTTTGGATGCGACGGTTGTTGAAATTCTTCACTATGGATCAGATGATGGTGAGAGGCTGTAGTTGTTGGTGAGAGGAGTGATAGGACATATCATTCTGAAGCACTGCAAGGTTATTTATTCATAGTGGATTATTTTTGGATCTGAGATAGATCTCGTGGTTTTTACCTGTGATAGGTTTTCCACGTTAAAAATGACTTGTGTTCATTCTATGGTTGTGTGGTGATTGTGTGTAATTTGTGTTAACTTATTTATTCTTTGAGTTGTTAATAATTCCCAAATTTCAATTGGTATTAGAGACTAGGACACTTAGTAACTTCTAACGAATTAAGTATAATGTCTAATTTGGGATATCACGATCTTCCGAGAGAAGGTGTGTCTACTGTTAGACCTCCTTTATTTGATGACTCCAATTATCCTTACTGGAAGGCAAGGATGAGAGTATTTTTAAGTTCTATGGATCCACACATTTGGTACTCTATTGAGGATGGATGGTCGCCACCAACTACGACCTTTGTTGTCGATAATATACCACATACCACTGTCAAACCTAGATCTTTATGGACTGATCAGGATTATGACAACCTTAGATATAATTTCAAGGCTCTTAATGCGTTATTTGGAGCAATTACTGCTTCCGAGTTTCGCCGTCTCAGTACTTGCACTGTAGCCAAGGATGCCTAAAAAATACTTGAAACTATATATGAAGGGACTCCTCGAGTGATGCTATCCAAACTCCAAATGCTTACATCTCAGTTTGAAAATCTTCACATGGATGAAGATGAAAAGTTCTCTGATTTTTATAATCATTTGAATGACATTGTTAATGGCTCTTTCAATTTGGGTGAACCTATTTCGAATACAAAAATTGTGCGAAACATACTAAGGTCTCTACCAGAATGTCCCTGGGTTTTTAAATGCATTGGGGCGCATGTAGAGATTACTAAAATGCCCTTGCAGATGTTGGGAATCTTTATAATATGATTTCGCATCTATTGGGGGCCTTTTTGAAAGGAACTGTAACTTCTAGAGCTCTATTCGCACAAAATTGGTGCTGTTCGCAAGGAGTTTTCTTCTTTTCGAAAGGATCATTAGCAAGTTTGGTTCCTTTCGAATAGATTTTAGGTGCTCTTCGAAAACCAAGCCTGGAGCTTTAGTTCTTTTCGCAATATTCAGGTTCTTTTCGAATAGATCAGGAATCCTTTCGAATAATATTCTGTAGGGCATTCTTCCTTTCGAATAGCATTCTGTGGTGCATTCTTCCTTTCGAATAGCTCCAAACCTATTTCCAGGTTGAAACCAGGCCTTTGTCTTCTTTAATTTCGGCATTCTGACAGCCAGTGAGGCTGTCCCTTCTCCTTCTTCCTCCAGATCAAGATGGGTCATCATCTTTTTGGCACTTTTTAAGCTACTTTCAGGGTTAAGCCTGCCTTTATTGTCAGCTGTAAAACAAACACTTAAAACACTTATTTAGTTCTCTCAACGGTCTATCAAGGCCTAGGTTAAGGGGTGGAAAATGGTATTTTCCAGTTCTCAACACACCCCGAAACCTAAGCTTTACTAGTCCCTCAGCAAAGACAAAATTAAAAATAAAGTGAAAAGCCACTTTTGTAGGGAGCACAGTTGCATTTAGCATATGCAACAAGCCTTTTAAACCCCTAGGTGATCCCTAGCGGAGGAGTGAAGTCTCCTGAGGGTTTTCAGTGAAGGTACCCACAAACTTCTCCAATAAATTAGTTAATATTAATGCAATTTTTGTTTAAATAGACTTTCATCAAATCACAGATTATTCACACCTGCCTCAGTCAAACTGTAAGAGGATTCTCAAGAAAACATCAGTTCAAAGCTGAAATTCTACTGTAATTCTTTTACCATTCACTTAGTTTGTGTCAAAAAGCTTTAAAAGAAAAATTAATGAAAAACTTGCCTTCTATTTGAGAATCCTGCTATGATGTTACCTCAAATAAGTTGATTTCAAACCCAACTCTCACTAGGGCTGTCACTCAACATACAAGTAGGAGGGTTTTACTATTTCACATAGCTCAAGAGCAGTTACAGCCCTCAAATAGGACTGTAAGCAGGAGCATGAGTATTGCTTTGCAGTTCTGAATTTACTGCTCTTCTAACCATAGATTACACAAATCCTTATCTCCATTTGACAGCTCAATCCATCTTTGATCAGTAAGGACTTTAACTTGGGTTGTAATGTGGCTTATGGGTGAAACTTATCAAGAATAAAGGGGTGGAGTGGAGTTCAAAATTTTAGAAGCCAGTCAAGGTAAGGAGGTGGTATACACACCTTCTTCATTTCAGCACAATTTTCAGAGCCAACTGATCGATTTTAAATGTAACCCTTGCAAGTGCACAAGATCTATTGCAGTATGGCAAGAACAAAGGTGTCGAACCCACAGGGAAATCTTGAATTTTAATTAATTCTTTCAGAGATTTAAAAACGTCCCCAAGGAAGTACCAAAGGGCAGATTCAATTTAACCAAAAATTTATCACTTTTTCTAAATGCAAGAAAAATAAATTAATCTAAACAACTAATTACTGATGAATCTAAGAATAATATTTAAATAAGATCAAGAAATATGCTACCCCAGATTTGTACCCCCCTTTCATTAAAGAATCATTCACACCATCACCATCATTCATTCATAAAAATGATTTGAAATAAAGTATGATCATCAATCCGGCATACCCTATCTAAAAACAATGACTCAGCTTATCATTGCGGTATGAGTCATGTAAGAAGCATAGCGTATCTCGTGATGTGTAGATCAAAACAATAAAACATTAGACTATGGTATTAATCATAAATATGGGTACTTATTTGGGATCATCTTTCGATCTCGATTTAGCCGCTCATCTTTGGTGTATGATCTCCTTGTTCATTCAAAGTCATTCCTCTTTTTATTTCTTCTAAAAAATCTTTGGTTACAATGCCTTTTCCTAAATACAATCTATGAATGTAAAAGAAAGATAGTGCAAATCCTAAGTACAATCTACCCAAATCAATCCCTAGAAGAAGGAGAAAAGAAGAACTTTTAAAAAGATGCTCAGAGGAGTCTAAAACCAAAAATAATAATGAATAAACAATCCTCTCCAAAAACTCTAAAAAAAGAAAAGCTAAAACTAACTCTCTAATTATCTATCTCTAATTCCTATCTCTAATTCTTGCTCCTAATCCTTGCTTTAATTCCCCTTTTTCGAAGTGTTTGATCCGCTTTAAATAGAGCCGAAGTTTCCCAGCCACAAAGGTGTTCCAACTCGAAAATTTAGGGTCGATTAATTGACCCAATAGGGTCGATGCATCGACCTCCCAGATTTTCGTGAATTCCCGCCGAACTTTACATCAGACATTACTTCAGTATTTTGGCCATAACTTTCTGTCTCGAACTCGTATTGAGGCGATTCTTGATCCGTTGGAAAGCGGATAGAAAGATCTACAACTTTTGTGTTTTAACAATTTCATAATTAGGCCGTATTGAATGTCCAAATTGAGCTACAAGTTGCACTAAGTTCTCGATGACCCAAAGTTGCAGTGTTTTGACATTATTTTCAGAATTCTTGGGCTGTTTTCTGCACTTGGCTTGTATTTACCTGAAACACTTCAAATCTAATAATTCTTATCAGATAGCCTTCATCGGATAGCTAAATATAGGTATCTAGGGGTGAAATATCATCATATTTCACTACTCATCACCAGCGTGGCCATCTTTTTCTCTTTCTTTTTCAAACTTCCAATAAAATGACTTCTCTTTTTTTTTTCAAAGCAACATTGACTGGAATGTCACATTTCTTCTGCTGATACATCATTGCCTTCAATTATTTTTCTTTTTCTTTTACCAAACTGTTACCCAACTCACCTTTCTTCAGCTCTCTTTCCTTTACCTTCTGAATTCTCAAAGTGAGGGTTAGGCTAAATGAGATTGATGAGGTTTCAAAGAAATCTTGGATTTATAAAGCTCAACTGGTGTGTATCAAGGGCAGTTTTAAAAGGTGGGGCTTTTTGAAGTTCAAACTATCCAAAAGGAGGCCTTACATCATGTCTTTAATATCATGATTGTTGTCAAGCTGTTTTAACATGGATATGTATAACTTCTAGTGAAAACAAGCAGGTTTAAACAGTCCCTAGAGCAGAAAAAAATTGCCAATTCATACCTCCAAAGAATACATTTCAGGCCCAAATCTCACTGGGTGTGGTTTTCTATCAAATTCCTGAGGTATATCATCACTGTTTTCTCTCTTTTTAGGTTTACTAAAACATCAATTTTCTTTTGGAAATTTTCTGACATTCTCTTCATGAAAGTATTAGAATAAGACTAGAAATCAATTTTAAAAAAATTTAACTTCCTCATTTTTCAAAAACAGGTGAGAAATCACTTCATTTTCAAAAATTCTATTGATCATAAGCTGCATTAATGTTAACTAAATTATTGGCATCTCTGCCACACCCCCAAACCTATGAGGAGCAGTGTCCTCACTGGACCAGAAGTGGATAAGCAAAGTAAAAAAACTAAAATAAGCACAATGATAGAGAAAAAAATGCACAGTAATGGACAAATCAATAGAAGTTAACAATAAACAGGAATTAAACACTAAACAAACAACAAAAAAAAAATGTACAAAGTAGTCTAATAACTAGGGTCAAAATCTGAATCATAAGTTGTTTCAATTTTGACCGGAGTCGGATTGGAGTCTGAACTTGATTCAGCTTTCTCTTTGATTGTGGCTTGGAGTTCGGTGTACTCTTCAGACTTGATCTTTCTGGTGAGGCCAATATATTTCTCAAGTCTATCAGCCCTCTCTTTTTCTTTAACTGTCCTCAGCTTTTCATTGACAATCTCTTCTTATAACATGGCAACTGTGTGCTTCTCACCCCTAACCATCTGATAGGTTTGGTGCAGCAGGTCCTGCATCTTATCTCTCTCAAATTGCATAAATAGCTCCAACTTCCTAATCTTGTCCTCATAAGGAGTCTTTATGTAAGCTTGAAGATCTGCAATCTCCTTAAGGACATCACTAGAGATGTAACGGTTCCCTTCCATAGCCCTTTGAAGAGTGACAAAACGTGGAACTGGAATGGAGTGGTAGGGGACCATATGTATCCCAGCAGTGGGGGTGGGGGAAGGTGAATCTAAAAGTACTACCTCAGGTTCAGTTTGGGTAGCATGGTCAGATATGGAGGGTATTGTGGCTGAGGTAGTTGGTTGGGCTGTAGAGGCCAAGGTTTGGAGAAAGGAAGTTATCACAGACTGGTTGTTTGTGTTGGTTTGCAGCTGTGCTTGGATAGGTTGGAGGAGGGTGAAGATTTGGCTAAATGGGTCAGGTGTGTGTGGGATAGGAAGAGTGGTGACTGGTATGATTGGTGAAGGTGGTGGAAGAGTAATAGGTGGGATGACTGTAAAGGGGGTAAATTGGGAGGGTTTAGGTACTGGGGCATATTCATGCCCAATATTCTCCATGATGGATTCCATCAAGGATGAATAAGCCTCAGTGGTAAATATCTCAGGTTCAGAGGTATGGGTGATCTCAGGTGTATGAGTTGAATGGGCTGGTGAACCTGAGAAGCTGTGTTGGTGAGGAGAGCTAGGTGGGTTTACAACGAAATCGGTGGGTATATCTAGGAAATCGTTAGGTGAAAATGGTGGTGTAAGTATGGCTGGAATGGTTGGTGTTGGGGGAGAATCTGCAATGGGAATTGTGGTGGTGATGGGTGATGGAACTGTTGGGATAGGTGCCGGGATAGGTGAGGTGGATATGATGATGGTCTCCTCAACATTAGTAGTAGGTTCAATGGCAGCTGAAGGTGCAGTTGGAGATACAATGGGTGCAGCTAAAGAGCTGGTAACCACAGGTTCAGATATAGCAGCCTCCTGGGCTAGCTCCGCCTCTTCCCTCATTCTTTTCAACATAGTTTGGCTTGTAGTCCAAGCCCTCTTCCCAATAGTATGAGGTGTTACAATCTCAAAAGGCTCTAGCTCATCAATATCAAATTTAGCCCATAGTAGGGCTGTGATAAACCTTCCAAATGGCATTCCAACCACTTTCTGTTCCTTCTTCAACTTGGCACTGATGTCAGCCATTGCTTCAAATATCAGCATGGGGGCATTAAAGAATTGCCCTTTAGAAAAGTGAAAGAGGGCCTCTAGAATGGGTGTCCTTCTTTCCTGACTGTGCCCAGTGACATACAAAATCCCTCTCAAAATGGAATCTATCAGCAAAAATTGGGGTGCTAAGTCTCTCCTCATGATGGACTGCCCAGTTCCAACTATGCCTGGGTTAGATGGGCAGCCATATCTCTAAAAGAAGATGTCTCTGGTGCAGCCAAAGGGCTAGCAGGATCATACTGAAATGGTATCCCCAAGGCATTTCCAATATCTTCATACGTGATGGTTAAATCACAATCATCAATAAAAATTACCAGAGTTGGGACATCAGCAACATTGTCACTCACTTTCACCATGTTCTGGTACTATAATCTCACCATTCTTGGATAAATTTTCTCTGGAAGAGGGGTCAGGATATTACTTAGTGAAGCATCCCTGATGTAGGTCAGGGATAGCTTACATTCTGGTTTGTTCAAGAAAAAATTCTCATCCACATTAAGCTCTCGAATCAGCTTATGAGCTTCGATGAAAGGGTTTGGAAGCACCAAATGCTTAGGAAGAGGAGGAAGCTCAGTCTCAGGAATAGGGTCAGCTTCAGGGATGGGCTCCTCAATTCTAACCCTCTTTCCCTTCTCAATCCTATCAGCCTTATCCATCGACAATTTCCTCTTGGCTGAGGTTTTAGCTTTTCCTTTGGTGGAGGATTTGCTAGCTTTCTTAGTAGAAGACTTAGGAAACATCTTAGCCAACAATTTTTCAGCTTTCCCCATTTAAAAAATTTCTAAAAACTCGTTCAAATAATTCCTCCTTCTATCAAAAATTAACAAACAACTCTCTTGAATCCCAGACAATGTATGCTTAAACAGAAATCAAAATTTTACAGCACAGACAGAGGATATCGAGAGGAAAATACCAAAACCTAGGGTTTGCTCGAAATCTCTGACCGCTTGATCAAATCCACAGGAGTCAGAGGCAAAAGGTCCTTCTCTTCAAGCTTAATCAGCGAAACAATAAGGAAGAAAATTGGATCTGGATTCCAAAAGAACCCAGGGATGGAAAAAGAAAGGTTTCCTGTGAAGCAGGACAAGCTGGAAATGCTTTCGAATATGAAAACCTCTATTCGAAGGGTTTTAAATATGTTTAAATCGATTTCGCAAAGCGTTATTGATTCTTTCGAAAAGTTCAAAAGAAATATCCTTTTTGAAAAGGAGAAAGGCATCAGTACCTTTCGCAAAGCAAATGGCTTCAGAAACATCTATTCGAAAAGATCTGCATCTATTCATAAAGTTTACCGTTCTTTTCGAGCAGTTGTGGTTACAGGTTCAGATCCTTTTCGAAAAGGAGTTTTTTCTGTTCGAATTGATTTTTCTTTTGCGAAATGATTGTAAAACTTTTCGAATAGCATGAATTTACTTTTGAACAAATGTTCTATAGTACAAAACTGATTTTTTTTATTTTTAACAAAATCTCCACATTAAAATCATTGGAATTTATTTTCTCAATCAATTCAAAACCACAAAGCTTTCAGAACTTATGATTCCTCAAAGAAAATTTAACTAAAACATGACTAAAACAGAGAAAAAACATTACACAAAACTATGCAAAAAAACACAGAACAGACACAGTTAAAATACATATGATACAGTTGTGTGACATTAGATTTGTGGAGGCTCTTGATGATAGATGGTCATCACAGGCTCCAAGATATTTTCAATACATGGTTTGAGCCTCTGACCATTTACTTTCAAGGTTCTTCCATCACTCGGGTCCATAATTTCAACAACTCCAGATGGGGATGCTTGAATGACAGTATATGGTCATTCCCATCTGGATCTCAGCTTTTCAGGAAAAAAACTTGAGTTTTGAGTTGAATAACCATACCTTAGAGCCAGCTGTGAACTCTTTTCTCAGCAGATTTTTGTCATAGAAAGCCTTAACTTTTTCTTTGTAAGATCTTGTGTTGGTGTATGCATCCATCCTCAGCTCTTCCAACTCAAAGAGCTGCAGTTTCCTGTGCTTACCAGCAGCAGTGAGATCCATGTTTAAAGCTTTAATGGCTCAAAAGGCCTTATATTCTAATACCACTGGTAAATGGCATGCTTTATCATAGACCAATCTAAATGGGGACATGCCAATTGAGGTTTTATAGGTTGTCCTGTAGGCCCACAATGCATCATTCAGCTTAAAGGACCAATCCTTTCTGTCCTTCCTCACAGTCTTTTCCAGTATATGTTTGATTTCTCTGTTGAAAATCTCCACTTGTCCATTGGTTTGTGGATGATATGGAGTAGCTACTCTGTGAGTCACAGAGTACTTTTTCAATAGAGCCTCAAAATGCTTGTTACTCTGTAGGCCCACAATGCATCATTCAGCTTAAAGGACCAATCCTTTCTGTCCTTCCTCACAGTCTTTTCCAGTATATGTTTGATTTCTCTGTTGGAAATCTCCACTTGTCCACTGGTTTGTGGATGATATGAAGTAGCTACTCTGTGAGTCACAGAGTACTTTTTCAATAGAGCCTCAAAATGCTTGTTACAAAAATGGCTTCCCCCATCACTGATAATGGCTCTGGGGGAACCAAACCTGAAAAAGATGTTATCCTTTAAGAATTTAAGGGCAACTCTGTGGTCATTGGTTTTAGTGGCTGTGGCTTCAACCCATTTGGATACATAATCCACAGCTACTAAGATGAAATTAAAGCCATTTGAAGGAGGAAAAGGTCCCATAAAATCTATCCCCCAAATGTCAAACAATTCAACTACCAAAATGGGCTGTAAAGGCATTGAGTTTTTCTTGGAAATGTTGCCCAATCTCTGGTAGTTCTGACAAGACTTACAATGCTGCAGTGCATCCTTGAAGAGTGTGGGCCAATAAAAATCACACTGCAATACCTTTGCAGCAGTTTTGTTTCCACTAAAATGACCTCCACAGGCCTGCTCATGACACATGGAAAGTATGTTGTGGAAGTCTTCTTCATGGACACATCTTCTAATGATTTAGTCTGCACATATCTTGAACAGGTAAGGATCCTCCCAAATAAAATGTTTAACCTTTGAAAAGAAGAGATCCTTGTTCATTTTATTCCAGTGTTGGGAGGTCCTTCCGGTAGCCAAAAAGTTGACTATATTTAACCAAGGGGTATGCACACTGATAGCAAAAAGTTGCTCATCAGGAAAAGAGTCATTGATAGGCAACCTATCAATCTCAGCAGTCAGAATTCTAGACAGGTGATCAGCCACCACATTTTTCACCCCCTTTTTGTCTTTAATCTGCAAATCAAACTCCTGCAATAGGAGGATCCACCTGATTAATCTTGGTTTGGTATCCTTCTTAAACAGAAGGTATTTCAGGGCTGAGTGGTCAGTGAACACCACAATTCGTGAACCCAAAACATATGACCTGAATTTCTCCAAGGCACAAATAACTGTCAGCAGCTCTTTCTCAGTTGTTGTGTAATTGAGCTGTGTATCAATCATTGATCTACTGGCATAAGCTATGACATGAAGCAGCTTATCATTTCTCTACCCAAGAACAGCTCCCAAAGCATAGTCTGATGCATCACACATCAGTTCAAAGGGCAGGGAGTAGTCTGGAGACTGAAGTATTGGAGTTGAAATCAAACAGTTTTTTAAGAATTCAAATGCCCTAAGGCATTCATCATTGAAAATAAAAGGGACATCTTGGCACAATAAATGGCAAAGAGGCTTGGATATTTTACTGAAGTCCTTAATGAACCTCCTGTAAAATCCAGCATGCCCCAAGAAACTTCTGATTTGCTTAACAGTTTTGAGAGGAGGCAAATGTGCCATTAAATTTATTTTTGCTTTGTCCACCTCAATGCCCTTATGGGAGACAACATGGCCAAGGACAATGCCTTGGTGACCATGAAATGTCTCTTTTCCCAGCTCAAAACTAAATTGGTTTCCTCACATCTCTGTAGCACTAGGCTGAGATGATGTAAACATTGGGCGAAACTGTCTCCATATACTGAAAAGTCATCCATAAAAATCTCTATAAATTGGTCAATCATATCAGAGAAAATAGAGTACATACATCTTTGAAAGGTAGCAGGGGCATTACAAAGACCAAAAGGCATCCTCCTATAAGCAAAAGTGCCAAAGGGGCAAGTGAATGTGGTCTTTTCCTGATCTTGTGGATACACAGAAATCTGGTTGTAACCAGAGTAACCATCAAGAAAATAATAATAAGCTTTCCCTGCTAGCTTATCTAAAATCTGATCAATGAATGGAAGAGGGAAATGATCTTTTCTGGTTATTGTATTGAGCTTTCGGTAATCAATACAGACCCTCCAACCAGTTATTTGTCTGGCTGAAATGAGCTCACCAGATTCTGAGGTTACAACAGTAATCTCAGATTTCTTAGGTACCACCTGTGTAGGTGTTTCCCAAGCTGAATCTGGGATGGGGTAAATGACCCCAGCATCCAACAACTTAACAACCTCCTTCATGAGCACTTCCTGCATATGAGGATTCAACCTCCTCTGCATTTCTCTAGAAGGTTTTGCACCTTCTTCCAAGTGAATTTTATGCATGCAAACAGCTGGACTAATTCTTCCCAAATCAGCAATAGTCCAGCCAATTTCCCTCTTATGTTGCTTCAATACAATCAACAACTCTTCCTCTTGTTTCTTAGTGAGGGAGGAAGAGATAATCACAGGCAATGTTTTATTGTATCCTAAAAACACATATTTCAAATTTTATGGCAACGGTTTCAGCTCTACATCAAGTGGCCTGAGAAGAGAAGGTAACAAAGGTACCTTGGCTGGTTGTGGAAGGGAAAAAACAGCAGGTTTCCATGAAGAAAACCTTGCTGTTTGGACAGGAGTTTCTTGCACAGCATTGACCTCTTCAGTCTTTGAGGCACAAGCTGTCTCTTCCACAACATTTTTCCAAACATCTTCAAAATCTGTGATTAAATCCCTACACTGCAGGAACTGGGGTAGAGTTTCCTCTACCAATTCATCCAACAAATCAACAAGAAAACACTCCTCAGAACTGAACTGAGGCTGGGTAACTGCATTGTAAATATTTAACTTCACCTTCATATTTCTGAAGGACACTTCCATAATACCAGACCTACATTGTATACAAGCATTGGCTGTAGCCAGGAATGGTCTCCCCAAAATGACAGGAATGAAAGTTATGCTTTTTGTACGTTCCATATCCAATACCAAAAAATCACCAGGGTAGAAAAACCTTTCTACTCCTACCAACACATCCTCAATCACCCCAACTGGCTTTCTTTCATATCTGTCTACTAGTTGTAACACCACATGAGTGAATTTTAACTCTCCCAAACCTAGTTTCTCATATACAGAATATGGAAACAGGCTAACGCTAGCACCCAAATCTAATAAAGCTTCTTCAATGGTATGTTCCCCAATAATGCAAAGGATTGTGGGGATTCCAGGATCTTGGAGTTTAGGAGGTGTGGTAATGGACAAAACTTGTTTGACTTTCTCCACAGCAAAGACTTTTTTGGATAACTGGATCCTAGATTGTCTTTTGTGTGTGCAAATGTCCTTCAAGAACTTTGCATAGGCTAGGACTTGCCTGATTGCATCAAGCAAAGGAAGACTTATCTTGACTTGCTTGAAAGTCTCCATCGTTTCATCTATTTTTGTATTCCCCTTATCAAAAGGGGATGCAGATTTCATGGCATGGGGAAATGGTAAATGAGGAAATGGTCCTTCATTTACAGCCTTAGCATAATCATCAGAATTTTTTTGATTTTTCTGTTTTTCATTTTTTTTATTTTTCTGGGGTACATCAGCACCCCCAATGCTAACATCATGCTGCTCCTGCTGCATGTTCCTAGCAGTTTTCTCAATTTTTTCTTCTTCTTTTTCTGTATCCACATTGTTATTTAGAACTCTTCCACCTCTCAAAGTAGTGATAGCTTTTACTCCTTCATGTGAAAAAGAGGCATCTCCAACCATGAACTGTCCTTTGGGATTGTTCAAGGGTTGGCTGGGTAACCTGTCTTCCTCTCTTCTGGTCAATGTATTTGAAAGTTGACCCAATGTGTCTTCAATCTTCTTAATACTCTAACTGTGAAAGTTCACAGTTTGAGTTAAAGACCCTAAATTCTGGAGTGAAGTTAGAACTTGGTCTTCAAAAGAAGGGGATCTGGAAGGAGGCTGAGCTGGGGCAAATTGATGCACAGGTTGTGCCATCTGTTGGGGAATGGGCTGCTGAAAATTTGGCTTGGTATAGAAATTCTGTTGGTAGGGCTGAACCGTTTTGAAAGGTACTTGGTGCTTTGGTTGCTGCTGATGCTGTTGTTGATAATTGCCCTGGCTCCACCTTAAATTAGGGTGCCCTCTCCATGCATATTCATTAGATTGCAACTGTCCAAACGATTGGGCAACATGACCTTGCTCCACCACTAGATCTGGGAACTGTGGTGCAGCTGGACATTGATCATGGGAATGAGTAGGGACTGGCATATCAGACATGCCTCCTCTACTCTAGTAACCCTTGGACCTTGAAGTGAGTCCATTAATCTATCAAACTTGGTGGTTAAATTGTCCACCTTCCTTTTCAACTCATTCACCTTATAAATCTTTCCCTTGGTAGTCTGCTCTTTATTCAACCGAGCAGGATTCTCAATGTCTCTTGACAGAGATTCTTGTTGGGTTGAATTTTCACCAATAACTTCAAATAGGTCCCAGACCTCTTCAACTGTTCTTTGCAAATAGGTGTCTCCACATGAGGCATCTACCATGTTCTTACCCTTTTGATCAATTCCCTGATAGAAGCTTTGAACAAGCTACCATTGGGGAACTTGATGATGAGGGCATTGCCTTAAAAGCTCCTTAAACCTTTCCCATGCTTCATGGAAAGTTTCAGTTGAGTGTTGAGAGAAAGTGACAATGCTTTGTCTCAACTGTCTAGTCTTAGACATAGGGAAGTATTTGGCTAAAAATTGACACTGCAAATCATTCCAAGAAGTAATACTATTTAGTGGCAACATGGACAGCCATGCTTTAGCTTTATCCTTTAATGAAAAAGGAAAGAGCCTAAGCTTGATTGCCTCTGGACCCAGCCTAGCTATGTTGAATGTGGTACAAAGAGACAAGAATTCATCCACATGCTTGTATGGATCCTCCTTACTCAAACCATGGAAGGAAGGAAGAATCTGGATAGTTGATGATTTAATTTCATAATTTCCTTCAACAGTAAGAAATTGAATGCAAAATGGGAAATTATATGCACCGGGTGCAAAGTAATCCCTCAAGAGTCTAGGTTGCTCACCCATAGTAGCAGTCTCAGCAAAATTCTATGATGTTTGTCTAGTTCTTAGTAGCCTTTCAACTTCTAGATTCAGAGGGACAATCTCAGGATTGAGAATCCTCCTACCAAACATACCACACAGATACAAAGAGAAAAATTATGTAAAGCAAACCTTTAATACTCCATGCTGAGTAGATTCCAAGCTCAACTGTATAGGAATAACTGCACAGATTCAAGCAATAGAAACAGTTAGCACTGATGTAAAAAAAAAAAAACTTAGGTCTACCTATTTTAAAATCAATTCCCCGACAGTGGCGCCAAAAACTTGTTGTCTTCCTAAGTGTGCATGATTTATTTATATTTTGAAAACAAAATTTTCAAAGTATGGACTACTGAAAATGTAAAACTAAAAAAAAAAAAATATATCAGCACAAAAAGAAATCAATCAGCCTGCAAGATCAGGGCCAATTGTAGCAAGTTTTAGATGTAAGTGAGTAAAAGATCGTCCACAGAGAATTGATTTAAAATGTATGGTAAACCTCTAGATCTGAGCTACCAGATCTGGCCTCTAATCCTATCTACAAAGCAAGTAAGATGAGAGGTTGAATTTGTCACATTAACTAAATTATTTAAAAGTAAAATTTAAACTAAGTGATCCAAATCCGAGTTACGGGAATTGGATGCAAAATTAATAAGAATGGAGAAATAACAGCTAACTTAAGCTTAGTAATTGATTACAGAATGAGAAATAGTGTAACGCAGTTGAGAAAGTATCAAATCTTCATCTGGCTACCAGCTCAGATGTAAGAGAAAATAATCCAATTCAAGGATTAGAATTGAGTTGAACTTATGGCTATGATCTGTCCATTGTCATGGATACAAATCATCCAATAGTTTTCTTCTTCAATCCAAAGTCTTGATTTAGAACATAAGCACCACTACAAATGCTGTAAGAACCAGGTTACAAACACAGATTCTCACAGGGATAGTGAATTAAGGGAAATTGCTTAAAAATAGCAAATCTAAAGGAATCTAATGAGTGAGGAGATCACAATGAACCCTCAACATGAATCCGATTGAGAACGTACTGATGAAAGCAACCTTTTCAAATCCACCATTACAATTACTGAACACAGCTTACAATAGCTCTCGGATTTGTAGTCTTGAATACAATTCTCACTTGAATTTACACAAGTATCTCACAGTTCTCAGTTACAGACAAAAGCTAGCCTAATACAGAGGTTTCAGACAAGCTATCTTGATCTGAATTGGAAAATGGGGCCGTAGGAATGAAACTCAAATTCTGGATACCCAAATTGGGCAAATAGTTCGTCTATTTATAGTTTTCCCCAAGTCCAGCTCAGATGTGCATCAACCAATCAGAATTGGTTAGATCCATATGTTAGGTAATTCAAAATTGGTTAGATCCATATGTTAGGTAATAGGAGTCGAGCACAAGGATCCAGATCTGTTCTAGCCAATCAGAACTGCTTGATCTGGTTCAGCCAATTAGGAGACAGAGGCATCAATTCTGTTAGGTAATTCAAAAATCTGTTTGAGCTTCTAGAAGTTCCCGCCAAGTAATTTCATCTTTGGGTGTTCACATGGAGTGGAATATGCCTCTGGTTTGTGCTCAGAATCTTCCAGAATGCCCCTGGGTTATTAAATGCATTGGGGCACGTGCAGAGATTACTAAAATGCCCTTGCAGATGCTGGGAATCTTCAGAATACGATTTCACGCAGATTGGGGGCCTTTTCGAAAGGAACTGTAACTTTTGGAGCTCTATTCGCACAGAACTAGTACTGTTCGCAAGGAGTTTTCTTCTTTTGGAAAGGATCATCAGCAAGTTTGGTTCCTTTCGAATAGATTTCAGGTGCTCTTCGAAAACCAAGCCTGAAGCTTTAGTTCTTTTCGCAATGTTCAGGTTCTTTTCGAATAGATCAGGAATCCTTTCGAATAACATTCTGTAGTGCATTCTTCCTTTCGAATAGCATTCTGTGGTGCATTCTTCCTTTTGAATAGCTCCAAACCTATTTCCAGGTTGAAACCAGGCCTTTGTCTTCTTTAGTTTCGGCATTCTGACAGCCAGTGAGGTTGTCCCTTCTCCTTCTTGCTCCAGATCAAGATGGGTCATCATCTTTTTTACACTTTTTAAACTACTTTCAGGGTTAAGCCTGCCTTTATTGTCAGTTGTAAAACAAATACTTAAAACACTTATTTAGTTCTCTCAAGAGTCTATCAAGGCCCAGGTTAAGGGGTGAAAAATGGTATTTTTCAGTTCTCAACACTCTACCTAAACAATTTTGATTTAAAGTCAATGCTATAGTTGAATCTAAAGATATTGACAATTTAAACGTAGATGAATTAGTTGGATCTTTGTAAACTTACAAATATGAAATACAAGACAATCATGTGTCTAAGAGTATTGCTTTCAAATCATCTAAGAAAGAGTCTGATTCTAGCAGTGATTCTGATCAATCAGAAGAACTTGCTTTATTTATTAAAAAAATTAAAAAATTTATAAAAATAAAAAACAACCCTTTTAAAAATTTAAAAATTCAAGTAAATTCAAATCTTTTGAGAAAAAACCTCAAAAAGAACTCATTGAGACTAATCAATGTTTTAAGTGTCATGGCTATGGGCATTATGTTGCTAAATGCCCAAACAAAAAGAAGGATAAAGGAAAATCTAAAGTCTTCACTGCCACTCATGAGGTTGAATGTCAAAATGAGTCATCATCCGATGAATCTGAATCTGTATCATATGGGTTTAGAGCTTTTGTGGCCTCGATTGTAAAATCTGATAAATCACAATCTCAAACATCGTCTATAAATGAAAATGAAACTGATGGTGATGTATTAGATATGACTAATGCTTATAGTGAATTGTATCAAGAATCCTTACATCTCACCAAAGAAAATGTAAAATTGACCAAGGAAGTGAATGAGTTAACAAGCACTATAAGTAATCTTAAGTCTCAACTTAGAACTCAATCTCAAGAAAAGATTACACTTCAAGAAAAAGTGAATTGTATAAACTCTAAATTTATGGAACAAGAAAAGAAAATAAATTCTCTCACTTTAATTAATGAAAATTTAAAAAGTGAACTTGATTCCATTTCTGTAAAATATTCAAATTTCTACAAGGCTAATGAGAAAATGGAAAAATTACTAAGATCTGGTCAAAGAACTACAGACAAATCAGGTATTGAATATATTCATTCATTAAACAAAAATCCTAAACCTAAGATAACTCATGCCCCAAAATTTATTAGGAAATCAATTCTTTTTCTACGAATTCTAAACCAAATTCAAGTAAAACTAAATCATTTATTTCTAGATCTTCTAGTAGCAGAGTTCCAATCTGTTATACTTGTGGGTGGGAAGGGCATACTTTTGTGTATTGTCTATTTGCCTATAAATACTCTTCTTACAATGTTCCACAACACTGTTAAGCTTAAAAATAAATTCATCTTTGTGAGTAGTTCAAACAAAAACATCAACAAACATGTGATTCAAAATCAATCAACTCTTAAATACAAATGTGTTTGGATTCGAAAATCTGATTTGACTGCTCAGGTTGCTCATATTTTACTTAAAGCTAGTGAATCATCTAAATGGTTTCTTGATAGTGGTTGTTCCAGGCATACGACTGGTGAGAAATCATTCTTCTCTCACTTAAGTCCATGCTCGGAGGGAAATGTGACCTTTAGAAATAGAAGTTCATGTAAAATTACTGGTAAAGGAACAATTGAAGCACCTGAATGTCCTAAACTGAATGAAGTTCTCTATGTTGAAGGACTTAAGGCTAATCTCATTAGTATTAGCCATTTATGTGATGATAGGATGAATATCAATTTTACCAAAAATTTATGCACTGTAGTTGATTCTACTGGTCAAATTGTCCTTGAAGGGATTCAATCATCTGATAATTGTTATACTTTTAGTGATCATTTTAAAAATAATTGTCTTATCACTAAAATAAATGAGATCAATATTTGGCATCAGAGGCTTGGGCACATGAACAAAAATAATCTTTATAAATTAACCTCTGATCAACTTGTTAAAGGTTTACCAAAATTAAGTAAACCAGATGGATCTATTTGTAGTGTTTGTCAAATGGGTAAACAGACCTGTGTTCCTCACAAGAAAGTTAATGTTCCTACTTCTTCTAAGATACTTGAATTAATTCATTTTGACCTTATAGGTCCTATGAGAACAAGTAATTTAGGGGGAAAGAAATATGTGTTTGTATTGGTTGATGATTTTTCTAGGTATACTTGGGTTGCTTTTCTTAAAGAGAAATCTCATGCTTTCAATGAATTTGTTATAATTTTCAAAAGAACTCAAGTTAAAAAGAATTTTTCTATTGCTCGAATTCGTAGTGATCATGGTAAAGAATTTGAAAATTCATCTCTTGCTAAATATTATACTTTAAATGGGACAAAACATGAATTTTCTGCTCCTCACACAGTACAACAAAATGATATGGTTGAAAGGAAAAATAAGGTTCTACAAGAAATGACTAGAGTTATATTAAATGCTAACAATGTAGCTAAAAATTTGTAGGCTGAGGCCATTAGTACTACTGCATGTTATATATCAAATCGTGTGTACCTTAGACCCAACATTATTAAAACTCCATATGAAATATGGAATGGTAAAAAGCCTCAAGTTAGTAACTTTCATGTCTTTGGAAGTGTTTTTCATATATTAAGGGATCGAGAATCCCTTAGTAAATTTGATGCTAAAACTGACATAGGAATCTTTCTTGGTTACTCTTTAAATAGTCAGGCTTATAGGGCCTTTAATTTAAGGACTCTTACTGTGATGGAATCAATAAATGTTGTTGTAGAAGATCAAAAATTTGATTCTTCTAATATTGTAAATAGAGATATTGATGATGAACATATTGTTGTTCCTATTATTCATGAAAAATATAGACTTGATAATATTAATTCTTCATCTGACAATGTAAATTCTACATACACTACTCCTAATATCACAGAAGACTTAAGTGTAGAAGATACAACTAATAATATCTCTAAAAATCGATCTCTAAATCGACCTACCTATGCACGTGGTATGAGAAGTCATCCTCCTAGTGCAATCATTGGTGATGCCTCCACCAAATTGATGACCAAGAGAAAATTTAAAAATCTTTCAAATCTTCTATGTCATGTGTTACACATCCTCTATTGAACCTAAAAATGTAAAAGAGGCTCTTCTTGATGAGCACTGGGTCATGACCATGCAGGAAAAGCTTACTCAATTTAAAAGAAATGATGTGTGGGAACTTATTTTTAGACCTTCAAACATTAGAATCATTGGTATAAAATTAATTTTTAAAAATAAAACAAATTAAGGTAAAATCATTAGAAACAAAGCAAGATTGGTGGCTCACGGCTACACACAGGTTGAAGGCATTGATTTTCATGAAACATTTGCACTTGTAGCTAGACTTGAGTCCATTCGTAACATTTTGGCCATCACATGTCATTTAAAATTTAAATTATATCAAATGGATGTAAAAAGTGTATTTTTAAATGATTTTCTTTCTGAGGAAATGTATGTGGAACAATCTAAAGGGTTTGAAGATCCACATCATCCTCTTGATGTTTTTCGACTTAAAAAGACATTATATGTTTAAAGCAAGCACCTCGTGCTTGGTATAATAGACTAACAAAATTTTTAATCAATAACGGATTCAAACATGGCAGTGTGGATAAAACCTTGATGTTATTTTTGGTTCCACACTTGATTTAAATGCTCATAAATTTTAAAATCTAATGAGCACTGAATTTGAATTGAGTCTATTTTGTGAGTTAAACTGTTTCTTAGGTCTTTAGATTAAATAGTGTTCCTCTGACATTTTTATTACTCAATTCAAATATGTCAAAGAACTTGTTAAAAAATTTGGTTTGAAATCCAATAAGACTACTCGCACTCCAATGAGTACATCTATGAAGTTGTCAAAAGATGTATCGGGTAAATCTGTTGAAGAGACTTTATATAGAAGCATGATAGGTAGCCTTCTCTATCTAACTGCTAGTAGACCGGATATAGCCTATAGTGTGGGTATGTGTGCTAGATTCCAGGTAGCCCCTAAAGCATCTCATCTAACTGTACTTAAACGTGTCCTTCGTTATTTTAACAGAACATTAGAGTTAGGTCTCTGGTATCCTTTTGATACCACTTATCAAATCATAGGATTCTCTTATTCTGATTGGGCTGGTAATTCTGATGATCGTAAAAGTACCAGTGGTGGTTGCTTTTATATTGGTAATTGTCTTATATCTTGGCTCAACAAGAAACAAACATCTATTTCCTTGTCCACTACTGAAGTAGAATATATTTCTGCTGGAAATAGTTGTACTCAACTTTTATGGATGAAGCAAATGTTGTGTGATTATAAGATTACTCAAGGTGTAATGACCTTATTTAGTGATAACACCAGTGTAATTTGTATTTTTGTAAATCCTGTACACCACTCTAGGACTAAACACAATGATATCCGACACTATTTCATATGTGACTTTGTTGAAGATAAAATTATTCTCCTTAAGTACATAGACACTCAATTACAATTGATTGATATTTTTATAAAACCTTTGAATTTTATTCAATTTAAATTTCTTCGAAATCCATTGGTTTATGCTTCATTGATTAATCATTTCATCAAAACTTGTATATATGTTATTTGTAAATATATTTTTTAATTATTTTTTTGATCAAAAAAATTATTGTCTTCTTGAACATTTCAGGATTTTATTTGATACACTTTGAATTTCTATATTGTACATTTGATCAAATTTCCTGAGATCGAATCTCTTTAAGCATGAGCTACTTTTAATTAGCTATAATTCACTTTTATCATAGTTAATTTTTTTCATTACTTGTTAGTATATAGAGAAATCTTTTATTTAAGGTCATTGCAACATTGTTGAACCATGAATGAACTTTGTGCCTTTGTATATAATTCTAAACAATGCTTCTTACACTTTGCCTTTTTGACTCAAGATATTAAGCTCGTTGGAGTATTTTATACTCAATGCCCTGAGCCAACTGGATTAAGAGTCATTGTCCAAACACTCGCTACATAAGTCGAATAGAAAGCAAGTAAGCTTGAGCATTTATTTTAAAATAAGTGTTATGCTCTACGTTGTTGCCTAATTGACTCGAGCAAGTAAAACCGTTGGGATTTCTTAAGATCTATTGCCCTAAACTATCTAGTTGGGAGTCAATGTTCTAAAGCTCGTTAAAAGGGTCTTTTAGAAAGCTTAAAAAGGTTGGAGTGATAATCATTTTCGTAACAAATATATCAAAATAAAAATTGTCACTACGCACATTCAATAAAGTTTTGTGTTGATTCACTATTGTTGCAATTTGACCAAGATCTTCAAGAGTTTTTCTTTATTAACTATCATAAATTGTAAATGTTGCCTATGATCGAATTGATATAATTTAATTTTGACAAACTGAAGGACTAATTGCTTCCATTCTAGGATGTTTAAATCGTTTGTTCAATTTGTGGATTTATAGTGTTGTATTTTGAATCTTTAAATTTTTCTTCTCAACAAAAAGATTCGTTTTCATGCTTAAAAATCTATCTTTTCACGGACGTCCATCAAATTCCACGGACATCCATCAAAAAGATCCCTCACTGTTTAAATTTTGCACGGATTTGAACGGACGTTCCTGGGGCATTACGGGTGTCCGTGTTTTTGTACGCTTACTGTTCTAAGCATTACGGACGTCCGTGTAGCACTACGGACGTCCGTCCTTCTAACGGTTCAACTGGCGTACAATTCTTTAACTGCATTTATGTCTAACCAACCACTTTTCACGGGCGTCCGTCAATGCAGAACGGACGTCCGTACTTCAAATTCAACGGTCAGGATTTTCTTGTGTTTCTTTTCAATGGTGGGTGTTTAATGTTTCACGTGGATTAATACCTCACGGACGTCCGTGAACATAATTACGAACGTCCGTAACTTTTTTAACACAAAAACCTCTGATTTTCACTATTATTCATTTTTTACCGAAAATTTTTAACTTCAAATTTTTTTTTAACTTCTCACTCCCATTTCCTTCGGAAATTTTGATTTTTCTACCACAACTTCATTTCAAAATGCCGTGAAATAGGAAAAATTCAAGAAAAAATGCCGGCTCACCTTCTACGTCCGGATCTGCGCCACAATTTGAAATTGTTCAATGATTTCCTACTCCGACACACGAAGATCGTTTTAATCGCCTTTTTGCAATAAGATCCTTAATCGTCGAAGGGGTAGTTCTCTAGCAATTTCTTCACGATCATAATCTTTTCACATTGTTTCAAGAACGCGGATGAGTTTCATTTTTATCCATTTCGGGTTCGGCATACACGGATGTCGTTAGGTGTTTTAACTCCAATTTGATCAAAAGTAATATTGTCGATGATTGGTTAGAGAGTTTTCTCATTTCCTATGTTTATGGTAAAAAAATCAGACTCTCTCCTTTAATTATTTTTGAAGTCATTGGAATTTCGTTGAATTTTGAAGGGTATAGATACCCTGTTGAACAATGAGGTGTAGTCCTTACATCAACCCTTTGTTGTTTATGATTTTATTTGTGAACGACCGCATCATAAAATCGCTCTTCATTACTCTTCTCTTAAAATTTGCTTTCAGTAGCTACGTCATGTTCTTTTTGCCACTCTAACTTCTAGAGCTAGTAATAAAGATCAAGTTAGATGGGAATTGATATATCTGATGTTTCTTCTAGAAACAGGTCGCCCACTTTGCATCTCTACTATTATCTTTATGATGATTGCTCGTCATATGCGTGACGAGACAACCAAAATGTCTCTCCCTTTTTCAATTGTCATTGGACGAGTGGTAGCATCTCAAATGTCGCTTCCACCAAATTTAGTGATGTCTAAATCGATCGCCCCTCTTGAAAAATTTAAAAAAATTGGAAAAAGAGTTAGAATTGATATAAATGATGTTGAATGAATTAGCAATAGCTCTGAAGATGGAGCAAAAATGAATGTTGAAGAAGATGAAGGAGAAGTTCGTGGTGGTGCTATTCCAAATCCTCCTCAGTTTCAAGGGCCAGCTGGTGATATTCCAATTCCCCCGTTTCAAGGTCATGATCAACATTACTATGATCAACGATTTAATCGGCTTGACTCTGAGGTTCAAAATCTGGCTAATCGGGTTGAAATTGGTTTCAACCTGTATGGGGAGCAGTTAAATTCTTTGGTTGAAGGATTTGGTACGTTGCTGCACCGTTTTGATAATGTCTTTCCTCTTCCTGGATGTCAATTTCCGCCAGCAAACGATTAGCTCTTTGTGGACATGGTAAAAGATGTAAATGATTGTCTGTTTCTAGGGTTTTTTGGTGTTCAAATAGTTTATGTAATTATATTCTTGCTTTTTGAATGACTTTTTATTTTTGTGATAGCTGGAATGTTTTGTACTTAAAGAACGATCTATTTCAAGTTATTTAACTGATTACTTTAGATGCTTTCTTGATGATAAATCGTTCATTTTTTAAAGTCTATGATTTTGTATCAATTGATTCATATAAAATCGTTCATTTTTTTTTCCTTTTCCCTTGTCACATTACGACAAAATTGGGGAGAAGTATATATATAACCTATTACACTTGATCTTTTTCTGTTGTATTATTTCAGATAACATCATATCAAAGATTTAGTTATCTGAAAAGATAGTGTTTAGGTTGTTAAATTTTACTTGGCAAATAGTTAGGGGGAGCAAATCGAGTTGTAACCTTTGCATATTCATTCTAGATTGATGTATAGGACTTAGATGAGAGAAATTTTGATGTAATTTTTTTTATGAGTCCTTGTAGATTAGATTTTATCATGATTGTGACAAAGGGAGAGATTGTAAGTTTTTGTCATAATCATGACTTAATTTAATAATTAGCTCCCTAATTGCCAAGTAAAAGATTATGATTTGCGTTTTACACTATCAGATCTACGGACATTCGTGGTCACGGACGTCCATGAACTGACAGTATTTAAACATAAAGTTGGTTCGGGTGGTTATCTTTTTGAGCGAAATTTTTTTCTAAAGATCCGAAAAAAATTTTAGTCCAAAATTCTATCCTTGAGATTACTTTAGTTTTGATCTTTTAAAATCCTAGTCTCAAAGATGTTGTGTAATTCTTGAATCTATGTTTAAGAGTGTGTAGCTCGTGTGAGACGAGTGGACCTTCGTTGGATGCAACGGTTGTTGAAATTCTTCACTATGGATCGGATGATGGTGAGAGACTATCATTGTTGGTGAGAGGAGTGATAGAGCATATCATTCTAAAGCACTGTAAGGTTATTTATTCATAGTTAATTATTTTTGGATCTGAGATAGATCCTGTGGTTTTTACCTATGATAGGTTTTCCACGTTAAAAATGACTTGTGTTCATTCTATGCTTGTGTGGTGATTTTGTGTAATTTGTGTTAACTTGTTTATTCTTTGTATTGTTAATAATTCCCAAATTTCAAGCAACAACACTAATGCCTTGTTTGACAAAACTCATGGAAATATTTTTTTTTTTTACTTTACATGGGCTTGTAAATAAAAGAACTCATGGGAAGTTTTATTCTTAAAATTTTACAATGATTTGATTTTATTTTTTTTAGCTGTTTGGCTACATTGTGTAAAATTATTTTCTTAAGGCACCATTCTTCATACCATGTGAACATGTAACCTCATTGGGCCAAAATGCATTAATTGCTTTAAATTAGAACAAGATTTTTTTTTTGTCCCAACTTTTTACAAGATGGGTCTTGAGATCATGGGCATACACTCAGATAGTTTTTTATTCCGCGTGGTACAAATCCCAAACAGTAACTCTAAACTCATGAGACATACATCAAACTCAAATACAAATCACGAGTCATTTTTTGGAATGGGTGCCACATGAAATAAAAAAACTTATATACCCATACTCTCAAGATGCATCATCTGGAAGATTGGGATAAAAAATAATCTCCTTTGTCAAATTCAAATCAGTCAATGCATGTTGGCCGGAGGAGATGGGGCAAGGTTACAATTTTTCAGTGCAAATAAATAGTACAATTATGAGGTGAGGTTTGCTTCTAATCCGTTTGATATAAAGGCCATGATTTACAGATCTACGACGCAAAAGAGTGGTGCAAAACTCAATCTCTATCATATGATTCGATACAATCAACTGTTGAATCGGATAATGGCTTTGGAGTGCATTAAGTCAAATGATAAAGATTATGCTTGGTGCCAATCTTTTCACTTATGATCTTTAGATCATGACCTTCAAATTAACTGGCTTAGATGGTTGGGTTATATTTATTGGCGTCGCTGTTTATGGGTACCTCTGTTTGCGTCCATGTGTTCTCTGAAAGCACCCACGTCCCAGACTCCTTGAAGACTATTGATTGCTTTGGATCAGATGAGGGTGATTGTTTTTTATTCCGATCATCCATAAAATGGATCTTAAGATCATATAACACCTATCAGACGGTCAGTTTGTGATTCCATGTGTCTTCGGTCCCCAAAATAAGGCCCTAAAGTCACGTTTGAGCACGATGTGTGCTATATGATTGAAGAGTCATATTTTGGGTATCGATGATACAGGAATTAAAAAATTGACCGTTAGATTGATGCACCATGAACCCAAGATTTATTTTGTGGAAGATCTTTATTAAAAAAGATCTCATCATCTGATCCGAAGAAATCAACATTTTTTTCAGGAGTTTGGGATGTAGGCGCTTTCAGAGAATGCGTGGGCGTGAAGAAAGAGGAATTGGCATGTGTGCCATATCAACAAAAAAAATTGAGCGTTTGATGATAAGCTCATGGTCTCAAGATCCATTATATGAAAAACTATGGTGAAAAAAAAAATTCGATTGGTTGATCCAAAGCAATCAAACGATTTTAAGCATGAAATATTCGAGTTGAGAAGAACGAATTTCGGGTTGCAAGGATGGCCACCAAAATTCCTCTAAGCTTTTAACCATGTCGTGGGCGGAAAAAAGTTCCAGCCAAATTTTGGCTGGAATTTTTTTGTGAGTTTTTTTTCAAAAAAACTCCAGTTTGTGGGTCCCACTACATTGCCAAACACTTGCAAATTCCATTTTTTAGGGAAATTTCAAATTTCCAACTATTTTTGACCGGAACTCGTGTTAACAAACAAGGCATAAATGTGTGACCAAAACTACCTTGTTAATGACTAAATTGCAAACTATCTCCCTTTCCCACAATTTGTCACAACCAAAACTACTTTGTTAATGACTAAATTGCAAACTACCTCCCTTTCTCACAATTTGTCAAAAGATTACAAGTTTCGCACTACAAAAAATAAGACTATTAACAGCAAGTGTCGCTAAAATACTTTATTTTTGTAGTGTTGACTGCACAATGAAGGCCTTGGTTGCAACCTTGTTCTTGATGCTTTAGTTATTCCACACTCGTACTACAGTTTTCCATTATTATAAATTTTAAGCCTCGTATTGCAAGTTTGTTCATATTTTATATCATGCATTTTTTGTCTGATTTAAAAGTATAATTACGTAATTAATTCTATATAAATCGGGTGATAAAGCTCTGATTTGTGTCGCGCATAATTTCAAATATATTTTAACTAGTATATTATAATGGCCCATGCTCAAATCTGTTCATGTGCCATACGTGGAGTTAACTTGGAAAACTGGAAGCTCGAGGCTATAAATTTGTGTGCCACATGGCACTTCAATCTCATTTTTCTCCTCCCAGATCAGATCTATTGAACCAGTAGTGTAGTGTTGATATGATAGATGCCCTAGAAATGCCTCTGAGGGCAAACGCTTGGCCTGTGTCAAACCTACTTAACTATAAAGAAGCCGTCTCTATTAGAGTAATGAGACTTTTTAGAGACGGTTTTCCAAATACACGGCGACTCGTATAATAGAATTAGAGACGACTTTTATACAGTTTTCTTTTGGAGTAAGCCACCTCCCTTAAATAATAGAATTAGAGACGACTTTTTTTTTCAGGGTATTTTTTTTATTTTTTCGGTTTTTTCTAGTTTACTCAACCTACTTATCCCCTTGGTTTTCAGTTTCGATCCACCCAAATCTAAACCAAACTTAATTGGGGTTCGGTTGGGTTTGTGTCGGCTTCTGGTGCAGTTCGATCAGGCTTGGGACCCTCAATTTTTGGTTCAGTTTTACTCTGCAGTTCAAAACTTGCATCCCTACCATCATTTATAGTTTGTTAATATTTTTTTACTTATCCCCTTGGTTTTCGGTTTGTTAGTCTGGCACTGCCTTGGCCAAGTTACGGTAAAAATCAGCAAGGCCCTTGTCTAAGCCAATAGGTACTCAGCCCAACCCGACCCTAGGCAGGATTGGGCCAAGTTTTGGATTTTAAAAAACTCATATATTTTTTCTTCCAAAGGTTTAGGGGTTTCGGTTAATATCCATTTTTATCATAGAAAGAATATTTAAAAGATTGTGATGGTAGATCATTTGGGTTATTGGTGAGAAAGAGGGGTATAGAAAGACCCTATGGGAGAGAGAATGAATCATGGATCAAAATTTGGGCCGAAATCTGAGAGAATGAATCATGGATCAAAATTTGGGCCGAAATCACAAAATTTTGGCCGAATCATAAGATTTCGGTCAAAACGCATTGGTTTCAGAGCTACCTGAAACAAAATGCCCAAATTATTGACCAAGCAAATTATCGGTCAATAATTTGAATAAAATTTTTTATTTTTTTAAATGGGCACTGAAATTTGGGCCTGGCCCTCGAAATTCTGTTTCAGTCATGCCCGAAACCAATATTTTGATCCTTCAAATGAACTAAAGAGATGTCGTTCCGACCCCAATTCACTGATATAGTAACTCTTTATGGAAAGAAAATAAGAACAAATACACGAGAAAGAGATCATAATATTTTTAGTTGCTTTTTCAATCAAAATTTGATATCTATTTGTAAAATATATATTCGAATCATTATGTTCGTTTAAATGACAATTAAGGGACAAAATTGTCATTTAGAACATCTTTTCGATCTCTTAAAAGATCATTTTTGATCTTTTAGTCATTAGTTGGCACTATTTCAACTTACAAGCCGTTGGAGGAATCCTTCGGGCTTAAGATTTGTTGGGCTTTGAGATGCTGAGCTTTTTCGAGTCCTCATCTCACTTCTCTTAAGTCTTTTTCTCTCTCTCATCTCTACCTTCTACTCTTTTTTCCCTCACTTGGGAGGATCTCTCAGTAATTAGATTTAATGTGAGAAGTGTGGACGGCAGAGAAATGAAGTTTTATCTAGAGTCCTTTTCCATCTACTCTACCAAGCTCAATCCATGTGAAAAGTTTTGGACTAATCACATATTAAACCAATCTAAGTAAATAAATATTAACCAATCCTTTTCCATCTACTCTACCAAGCAATCCATGTGAAAAGTTTTGACTAATCACATATTAAACCAATCTAAGTAAATAAATATTAACCAATGAGAATATACTCCACACGCATAATCAATTGATCACACACATAACACCGGTGACATTTAGCACAAAAAAAGAAAAATTGAAAACTCATCTCCACCATATATTATTTTATGGGAATTTACATTTTCGGTCCTATAAGTTTACTTATTTTCATAAACAGCCCTATAGTTTGAAATTTTGTAAAATAAGTCAACTCCAAGCCAAGCCGTTTTCACGTCACCACCTACTTATTTTTTCATTGTTATATGTATATTTTTCATTATTTTTTATCATCCCTTTTTCCGCTGGTAATCTTATTAGAGTGTACCTTATTTAATATATCGCTATTTTAAGATAACGGTAGTATTAGAGTATACATAACTATCACACATCAGTTATCTCAACCAACTATCTTAAAGCAGGCTATCTAAAAGATAGCGAACCGCTATCTTAAAATAGCAGGTAAGATAGTGGCTCGCTTTTGTTTGTTCTATATTTTTATCTTTTTCTTTTTTCTTTAATCTTCTTTTTATTGTTTTCTGTATTTTAGAATTTTAACATGAGTTACAATTGGTTTAGATAATTATAATTAATTGGTTTAGATACTTACAATTGGTTGAGATAATTAATGTGTGTAGTTATCAAATAAGATAAAAGAGACAAAAAATAATAGAAAATATATATATATATATATATATATATATATATATATAATGAAAAAATACGTTGGTGTTGACGTGGAAATGGTTTGGCTTAGAGCTGACCTATTCTTTAATGTTTCAAATTATAAGACTGTTTATGCAAATAAGCAAACTTATAAGCCCAAAAATGCAAATTTTTCTTATTTTAACCTTAAAATTTAAATCATTAAAATTACTAAAACTTTGATAGAGGCCTTAAAAAGAAAATTTTTGACATCCTCTTTAAAGAAATTGATCTAAGCCGTTCTCACATGCTTCCCATCGCACCCAAATAATATTTTTGATGCCACATTAATCTCCACGAAATTTTCAAGGCCGCTTGAAGATTCCTTGGAAGACGGAACCAGCTCCTTTATTAATATATATGATAAATAATAAGAGTATTACATGTCAACACTGATAATATAAATGTATGGGCTTCTAAAATCTGTTAATCGCATATTCTTACTTGGAGAAATCTGATTGGAAAGATGTAATTCTGTATAAGAAGTCTATTTTATAGATTAAAAAAAAAAAAAAATTGGGACTACAACCCCACAGTGGCCACTGCCTCTATGAACCATGGTCGTTAATGGAGATGCACAACATTTAAATAGTCTCTTTGGTTACTTGGTTTGTGTCTGAGTCTTTATGTCCATTTGGTTATATCTTTTATGCACTCCGGATTCGTTTGCAGAGTCATTTAGATAAAGTCAGAGCTGACTTTTAAGAATTGTTGGAGGCCTCAATATCTGTGGAAGCCTCTTTGTTTTATGCAACTGACGAGTGACGAGGTCAAAGGCTTCAAAATAATCTCCTAAATTTTATGGGGGGCTATATTATTCTATTAATTCATTAACTAGCATCTGAGTTGCCTGAGCTTATAAATGCAGGTGGCACTGGATTCCGGTCATTTATTTATTGTCTCCTTTGACCACTTGCAGGGTAGGTGACTTTGATGTTATTCCTTAATTACTATCCTCTTGAAATTACATAAATGCCCTTTAATTAGTTGAATGCAGTTAAATGGCTTTTTTTTTTTATGGTAAGTTAGATGTTATTAATAAGAGTCGACATGATATAGTCCACACATATGTATAATTGGGTGATCTGCACAGATTTCTAATGCGATTGAACGAAGTAAACATCATTTTTACCTGCGTTAAATGAGGTGACTGGAAGTTAGGATGGCGTCTGAGTAATATGGATCAAAATTTCGGTCAAAATATTTCGATTTCAGGAATTAAAATTTTTGGGGTTTTTCGTATGAGGGGAAATTTTCGACCGAAATTTTGGATTTCAATTTTGGTTTCGGTCATGTTTGAAACCGAATTAAAATCTGACATTTTGATCCGTGCTGAGTAAGACTAGCCATTTCAAAATATATGGATTGTTAAGTCATTTCGCAATATATTAGGACACCATGCATTTAATAAAGGGAGCTGCTACTAACCCCACTAAATACTAAGGTTGGGTATGACATAGTTCTTTGCTAGCCTCTACCATCATTCTCTTTTCAAGCTCCCTGCAAAGTAGGATTTACTTGCTCTAGCAGCAACCTCCTTGCTCTATACTAACTCCCTACCAGAGCAAATACAATTTGTTATGGCAAAGAGTGAGTTGAGAAGAAGGTAGAACTGTTGAGCAGGTAAATATTGTATAAAATCTTGTTATGCAAGGAGTTATCAAGAAGAAGAGATATATGCTAAAGCAAGTAGCATAATATTAGCAAAGAAAACTAAAGCAGGTGAACTCTGCTATGACTGGGGCTAGCAGAGAGCTATGCCACAAGCAGCATAAATATCCTCCATTAATTACAGTCGAAAACCCTTGACTTTGATTGGGACGGAGATCATTTCACGCTCCAATCTTTTACACAACTGATCGAATATCATCAAATGGCCAGTATTTTATTTTATGGGGCACACATTTAAAAAAAAAAAGCGACTTGTGAGAATTAGTGTGCCATGTGGTCTTTGGATCACATTTTTTTCAGATGTGTGTCACGTGATATTCCCATGATCTCAAACTTAGTTGTGTTAAATATTGGAACGATATCCATCATCTTATTCAAAGCAATCAAACGATTTTCAGCTGAACTTAACAGAGATATTCAGTATTTGGTGAAGGTTAATAACAGCCCCTTAATAAAGTTGAAGCCATTAAATCTCTACATCTCTACATTATAATGCGAGAAGGAGAGCTGCATAATTATATATATATATATATATATATATATATATATATATATATATTGAAAAAAAGTGCCTCAAGGAAACAAATAGACTAATTCTAAGCTGCCTACAGGATCGGCCCTGGGCAAAGGTTCAAGAGGTGATTGGCTCAGGCCTCCAAATTTTTGGGGCCCCCAAATCTTATAATTCTTTACCAGTTAGTTGGTTAATATAATTTTTACTTTACATAAGCAATAAATCATGCTAATGGTTTAGTTGGTTAAGTCGCGCACCTATCAGATGGTCAATTTTTTATTTCATATGTCACAGATTGCAAAAAAATGCCCTTAAATCATATGACACACATCATGCTCAAACTTGATTTTAGGGTCATTTTTTAGGATCTATGATACGTTGAATCACAAATTAACCATCTATGCGCCATGATCTCAAGATCTATTTTGCAGAAGATATGGATGAAAAGTGACCCTTTCAGAGAACGCGTGGGTGTGTTTAGGGGTACCCTTGTGTGTGTGTGTGTGTGTGTGTGTATATATATATATATATATATATACAAAATTTTCCTTGTTAAATGACCCTAACTTAAAACAACGATTCCAGGCTTGTTACAATTCCCTTTTTTGTAAAAGACCTATCAATTCCCTTTTTTGTAAAAGACCTATCAATTTTAATCTACTCAATGATACCTATCCAATGAAGCTACTTATATATGGAACCTTTTGAGACTGTTAAAGTGCTCAAAAATGAGAGTGAAAGATTTAATGACAGTTAAAGTATTCAAAATGACAAAATATTATTGGTTAGGTTACTCAATTCGTCGGCAGGGGTGGACGCACATGGAGACTAGGGGGGTCCAAGGACCCCCCAAACTTTTTTTTTTCCAAAAAAATTATATTTGATTTTGAAAACTTTGGGTTTTTCTAAACACCCCCCAATATTTATTTATAGAGACCCCAAATAAGTTTGCGTTCTTAACTTCCGTAACCATTTTCTCTCTAAAAAAAACCCTAAGTCCCTAAGCACTACTCCCAACCTCATAACTCTCTTCTCTCTACTCTCGACAGGCAGCTGGGATTCGCCGGCAATGGCCCTGTGGATACAGTGATTTCAATCAAGTAGCTGATAGGGTTTCTCTCTCTCTCTCTCTCTCTCTCTCTCTCTCTCTCTCTCTCTCTCAGGGGCGGACGCACATGGAGATTGGGGGGGTCCCTGGACCCCCCAAACTTCTTTTTTTTAAAAAAAATTAGATTTGATTTTGAAGACTTTGGATTTTTCTAAACACCCCCCAATATTTCTTTATAGAGACCCCAAATAAGTTTGGGTTTTTAACTTCCGTAACCATTCTCTCTCTCAAAAAACCCTAAGTCCCTAAGCACTACCCTCGACCTCGTAACCCCCTTTTGATACAGCGATTTCAGCCAAGTAGATGATAGGGTTTCTCTCTCTCTCTCTCTTCTTCTTCTTCTTCTTCCTCTCTCTCTCTCTAGCAGTGCCCAAGTGAACCCATTGAGTCGAAGTGGAGAGCAAAAAATCTACATGAGGGCCAACAAGACATGCTAACATTGCTAAGAAACTTGACGAAGACGATGACAGAGAGTTGAGGAGATTTGGATAATCTGCCCTGTGTGTTTTTGCCTTTTTGGCTGAAATGCATGAGATGGGCCGATCTTAATGAGCTTTTTAACTTGTTAAGCTCTTAGCCTCTTAGGATTTTAGTATTGTCTATACTCTATTGAGACTCCAGCTGAGAGACTCTCCTACAACTATTGGCAATGGAAGCAAACAAAGGAACCTTCAAATACCAAATAATTTCTCTCTCTCCCTCTCTCTCAGAGCTGGCGCTTGGCAGCGAGCCCCCCACATGGCACACAACTCACTGTCCCTTCTCTCTCTCTCTCTCTCTCTCTCTCTCTCTCTAAGGTCTATTGGTCTAACAAAGCCCTAAGGATTTTTTGCCTAATGGCCCACCCTATTTATATCTTCATAGGCACAACCACATGGCCCACATCCCCCTAAACCCTAAATCTCTCTCCCTCTCTCTCTCTTATTGTCAATAATCAATTCCTAACTATTTCTTTCAATTTTTTTTCTAGGATTTTAGTTGGATGCTTTGATTCATTGGTTAGGTGTGCCACGAGCATGATTCGGATTTGTTGGAGCTCGCATTTCGTCCGATCACACATTCACACTAGATTTGAGGTAAAATTAATTTTTTAATTTAAATTTGATTTAATTTTATGTTAATGAGTTAAATATTTAGTGATTTTGAATGTAATATATGAAAATGTGAAATTTTTATTGGTATGAAATTGTGGAAATCCCTAAAGCCCTAATTTTTTTTATATTGAATAGTTTTTTATTGGTTCAAATCACATGATAGATGGTGGTTTTTTAGTTTTTACTCAAATTTTCACACTATAAGTATTTAAATCATAATCATTAAATTGCAATTACAAGTTACAACACTCATGACGAATTGACGATCACGATACTATGTAGATGTGTCCCAAAAATTGACCCTTGATGAATTTGATGATAGATAGATTTTCACATGCATGTGCACCTGTTAAATATCTAATGCAAAAATTAAGGCACCTATTGAGTATCTAATGCATGGGGTTGGCGAAGATCGGATTGAAATGGGATATATCATAGGTGATTGATTTTTTGCACTTTTAGGCTTTTAAATATATGGTACAAGTTTGGTTTTTTTATTTTCATTTATTTATTTATGCAATTTTGGGATGAATCTAAATTAGGCGACGTATTTTTTTTTATATGAAATATTTACTAGATATTGCTTGATTTATTTTAAATATTTACTTGAGATTTATTTATATTTATACTATTTTCTAATACACTTATGACATTTATTTTCGTTAGGTCATATTCTTCCTTCTTGACCATTAGAGCAATCATGCATAGATACTTTAGAAGAAAAGTTGACATCATGCCTCCTACCGTAGAACATGCTATATTTCACCCCCCTCCCATATTAGAAAATGAAGATACGCCAACTGCCTTGAAAAATAATGAACATGAACAAACCCAACTTGGCTCAAAGCGAAGTCATGTAGAAAATGACGACGTGTCTACTCGTTTAAAAAATGATGAACTTGAGAAAGGGGGTCCTAGCTCAAAGCAAACTCATATAGAAAATGATGAGCATGGACAAGTCCAATCTAGCTCAAAGCGAAGTCATGTAGGGGTTGATTTAGCAAACTTTTAGCAAATCCCGGATTACATATTCCAATTTCAGTGTACCATCCTAATGATCAAGAATTGATTCGAAGAGCATATTTACAAAAAGGTCCATGTCAGCCTCATAATCACACATTTTTTCAGAAAAAAATATCAAGAAAATCACAACGATTTCAACCCAAGTGGTTTAAGATGTATGAAAGTTGGTTAGAATATAGCATATCAAAGAAAAAAGCATTTTGCTTATGTTGTTATCTTTTTAGATCAGCTACAGCAACAAGGGTGCAAGGGGGTACTGACTATTTCATGGTTGAAGGGTTTAATAATTGGAAGAGGCCTGATAAATTTGTGACTCATGTTGGAGGGCCCAACAGTGCTCACAACCTAGCTCATCAAAAGTATCAAAATTTATTGAATCAAAATCAATACATTGAGATACTTTTTTTTAAGCAAGATGATAAATACACAAGGGAATATAAAATCCGTTTAACAGCATCAGTAGACTGCGTTCGATATCTTCTTCGTCAAGGATTACCTTTTCGTGGGCACAAAGAATCAGATGTTTCAAACAATCAAGGAAACTTTCGTCTACTCCTATAATTTCTAGTCGATCATAATGAAGAAATTAGAGTTGTCGCATTAAATAATATTCTTGGTCATCTCAACTTGATTGCACCTCATATCCAAAAAGATATTGTAAGTGCAATTGCAAGTGAGGTCATAAAAACTATCATTGAAGATCTTGGAGACGTCGTATTTGCTATTTTGATTGATGAATCTTGTGATATATCTATTAAAGAGCAAATGACCGTTGTTTTATGTTATGTAGATAAGAGGAGATGTGTAATTCAGCGATTCTTTGGAATAGTATATATTACGGAAACCACCACTCTAGCACTGAAGGATGCGATTGATGCATTATTTGCCAAATATGGATTGAGTATAAAAAAATTGCGTGGGCAAGATTATGACGGTGCCAATAATATGAAAGGTTAGTATAGTGGACTTAAGATGCTTATAATGAAGGAGAATAAATATGCTTATTATATTCATTATTTTGCTCATCAACTTCAATTGGCACTTATTGGAGTTGTAAAACGTAACATTGACATCAGGACACTCTTTAGTATGATTTCTGTTGTGGTTAATATTGTTGGAGCATCTACCAAACGGTGTGATATTCTTTGAGATAATTGAACTGCTACAATCATTAATGCAATTGAGAGTAGAGACCTTTCAGCTGGGTAGGATTTGAATTAGGAGACTACGTTAATACGGGCCGATGATACACGTTGAGGATCACACTATAAATCATTGATAAGCATCAGAGTCTTGTTCTCTTTCGTGATTGATGTACTTGGGATTGCTCGAGAAGATAGCTCAAATTATGATCAAAGAGCTATAGCAATGGGCCTAATAATCTCAATATACTCTTTTGAGTTTGTATTCACCTTACATATAATGAAAAAAATATTAGAAATCACAGATGATCTATCAAAGGTATTACAAAAATAAGAACAAGATATTGTGAATGCCATAGATCTGATTGAAGTTGCTAAGGTGAAATTGCAACTTATAAGAGATGCTGAATGAGATTCTGTTATTAAAGAAGTATCTTTATTCTGCAGCAAATATAAAATCAATGTCCCTAATATGAATGATAAGTACGAAGAACTATGGCGGCCGTGACGCAGAGCTAAAGAAATAACATATCTACATCATTATCATGTTGAATTATTTTATGTTGTTATTGATCAACAATTACAAGAGCTTAACAACTGTTTCGATGAAGTGAATACCGAATTACTTTTTTTTATGACATGCCTAGATCCAAGCAATTCATTTTCAGTTTTTGGCAAGGAAAAATTAATTCAGCTTGTTGAATTTTATCCGGTTGAATTTTCTGCAATGTCTCTCGCGATTCTTGATAATCAACTTGCAACTTATATTCTTGATGTACGCTCTAAAAGTGAGTTTTCGAAGGTGGACGAGATTAGTGGGCTTGCTCAGAAAATGGTTGAGAAGAAAAAAGATATTTTATATCCACAAGTTTACTTGCTCATAAATTAAATTGGCATTAACCCTACTTATCGCCACTACTATTGTTGAGAGGGCATTTTCTGCTATGCATATTATAAAGAATAGACTTCGAAATCAAATGACAGATAAGTGGATGAATGATTGTTTGATCACATACATTGAGAGAGATATTTTTGATAGCATCGAAAATGAGAAAATTCTCCAACGCTTTCAAAATATGAAACTTCGTCAAGGAAAATTTTAATTTTTAAAAGATGTCTTTATTATAATAGTAGAATGACTTTTTTTATATTTTATAATTCTAAGAGAATTTTTTTATTTTTGATAAAATAAAGAAAATTCTTTATTTTCTTATTTTTTTAATACTATGGCCCCCCCATTAAGTAAATCCTGCGTTCTATTTAGGTTTTATGTTTTTGTGTTGCATTTTTCCTTTAATATATGCTTTCGTTAATTTGTTAGTTATATTTTCAAATTATAAAACAGTAAAGTGGAATATACAGATATTTGTAATCTAGGAGCAATGTGCATTTTTTTATTTGTCAAAAAAAAAAAATGTGTGACGATTTTTTTTCTTTTTAACCAGAGCGGCCCCAAAAATCTTAGGGCCGCTCTGGTTAATCATACAAAAAAGGAGCCGTTTTAGGGATAATATATTTAGGGAGTTATTTAATGGGAGCTACAATGCACCAAAAATTTGGTGTTTTTCGATTGCTCTGGCCACCTGATTTGAAGGTTATGATGTAAAGATCTTTAGCAGCAAAAATTGACATGAAACACAATCTCTATAATCTAATTCAATACAGTTTTACAAGATCTATCTAAATCAATTTTTGTCAATGTTAGGCGCTAAAGGTCTTAACATCATGGCCTTGCAGATTGCTTATAATGTTCCATGTGGCATACGCTTCCAAAAATACCAAATCTTTGATGAATTGTAGCTCCCATTAAATAACTCTCTAAATATATTATCCCTAAAATGTTTCCGTTTTTTGTATAATTATAGATCCCTAAAATCTCTTCCACTTCCCTAAAATAATGCCTCCCTTAAACTCTATCTCTTATAATCAACACCCCCTACACGCTTCCTCAAATACCTGAGATAGATGGTGTATTCTAAATTTGCATAAAAAGGAAGAAGAAAGCATAAGGAAAGAAAAAAATGATGAAACCATCAATGGAGGATTCTGCAACATCAAAAGTAACACCAACACACCCATGCTCTTTTCTTGAGAACTCCATAAGGGTTATTCTTGGCTGCTTGGGATTAGACTCTTCAAAAATACAAGATAAGAAAATTAATGTGAGTTTTGACTACGTAAACGTTTAGCTTATTTATGTTTGATCTCTCTAAAGTTGTTTTTGAACTTGTTTTTCCTTGTTGATATAGGGAAATGCATCCAGCTTCATTACCGATCTTGCTGTAACAAGGCCTCCTATTGACTCTGGAGTTGGTGCCTTTTGTGGTCAAATAAATTAATGGCAGGTGCTAAGGTGGAGGAGATCGATCCAGAGTCTTACAGATAGTTCCATGCATATGATTAGTGTTAGATACTTAGGTTTTCTTATTTTATCTAACTCTGGTTTAGCAATTAGAGTGTATTTTGTTACTAATATTGAAGAAAATAGAGTGGTGGTGTAAATCTTTAGATATATTGATTAAAATGTATTTTGGTGAGCATGCCTTAATGGTCTAAACACTCAAAATACTATTTTAGTGTACATAGAATAAAGTTGTTTTGTTTAGATTATTTTTGAAAAAAAACATTTCAAAAACTCATCTCGTGTCTTGAAATTTAGACCATTATCAATGCATCAAAACAGTATTTTGGGTCTCATGTGGAGCACTACTTGGACCGTTGGTCAGGCTTCACTGTAGCTAAGACACATCACGCGTCAACGAGAGACTGGGCGCTTGCGATATTACATTTACCTTATTGTTATATTAAAATATAGGATTATTATGGCCAATAATTTAGACCGATCTCAATAAATTTTTTGATGGTTCATTTTAGCGTACACTAATGAGCCGTGGAGGTAATGAATGCATAAAACTTTAGGATGGCGTTATTTAAACGCACTTTCACCCTAAGAAATAATTAACCGTCTATAGAGATCGATATTCTTCTCAATCACCTTAAGAAATAGTTAATCGGCCTATAGAAATTGATATTCTTCTCAATCACCGTAAGAAACAGTCACTATAAGAAACAGTTAACCATATATAGAGATCAATATTCTTCCCAATCTTTCATACAATAGGTCTTGAGATCATGGCACAATAGATTTTGAGATCATGACGTACCTATCAGACGATTATATACTGATTCCATGTGAAACACATCTTCAAAAGTGACCGTCCGATAGGTATGCTCATGATCATGATCACTTTTGAGGATGCATGTCACGTGGATTTAACATATGACCATTACAAAAAATATGAATATTAGCTACAGCTAAAAACTATTGTTATTAATAAAAACATTGTCACTAATAGTTTTTATCTTTAATAATTTTTTTAAGTGACAAGACCAATTTTATAAAAGACTAGGATAAAAAACGATCTCCATTGGATACTTGGTAAGTGACACGCCTCTATTGTTCCATCCCGTACCATTAAGGATTATAATTTTCTTTAATAAAGTGACCCTTTGGATGGGCAAATATTAAACATCCAAAAATTCTTGAAGAGGTAAGAGATAAAGGTGCAAACCCCACAGTGGATGGCATCATTCTTATCCACAAAATCAAAGGAGCCCTAAATATCAGGGACTGAGCATCAAGGGAACTCAAGCCACAAACATTCACAAACCTTGAAAAGTTAAGGCACTTAAGGTATTTCGAAGGCGAGCTTCAGAAATAAAGTTGTGAAGGCATGGTGAATATACAAAAGTGCTTCGAAGGCAAAATTTGGTGGGTGAACTCTTGGATGAAGACACGTGGTATCTAAGTACTAGAGCGAGCCGTGATCATAAATGCTCGGTGCATGACATGGTAATGAATAGCACTGATGCGGAGTCGCACAAAGAATCAATGTGTTTCTTGTTCGTAGGTGCAGATTGGACTAAGTTGAACTAGCGAGGAGGTGTCAAACCTCGGAGCTAGGTATTTATGGAGACTTTGCATGTGGTAAAAACGGAAGTCGAGAAACTGATGCAGGTCTTGGTGTCAGCAGAGGTTTTGGCATTGTTAGATTGAAGGAGTTGGCGTGGTCATTCCTTTGAGATATGGGGTCAACGAGAGCGTTGACCTTATGGAGTAGGGGAGGATGTGATGGCATCATTAATCTAGGTACCAACAAGAAGGCATAGCGGCCTTGGAGCTAGGCGTTTAGCTAGCAGGAAGGCAGGCGGGCCTTGGAGTTAGCTGTGTGGCGCGTGAGCGTGGAGGCACGAGGTCTTGGGCGCGTGCGTGCTCCCCGCATGTATGGTGTAGACGATGACTCGAGCTAAGCGAGGTTCTAGTGTTGCGATTAGAAGTGTGTGGAGCATGGAAGTTGGTTTCAGGGGCGTTGTTGGTGTTTCATGGGTTTCGTGTGCCACGAAAAGAGTTCGTGTGCCATGGTGGTTTGTCAAACCAATACCTTTGAGGTTCTTCTACTGCTTGGCTTGAGGTGGTGCTTAGATCATACTTGGGGGAGCTACTTCCCCACACATGAGACCTCATGGTACTAAAGGGTGCACAATAGTCTCCTAGGTCTGAAAGGGTGGGCTTAGGACGTCACTGCGGCGATGTCATGTGTCACCTAATGTGAGATTGTCATATGGCACCGGGCTACGCATCGTGGTGCATATAGGTCGGCTATGAGGGAGGCACTCGAGTGCTACGTGGAACACTGTGGTGCACGTTGGCTGAGGGTCGGACGTATACGTGTGTTAGTAACGGAGAACACACACAATGGTGGGCTTGTTTCAATATGTCAGGCGAGACATGTTGGAATAGGAGGGCATGAGGAGCTGCATGCTACTGTTGCAAAGCAAGGTTGTGACATTCCGAATTTTCTACCCCGAAATTCGTGTCATCAGATCGCACATCACGATCCGAATGCAGAATACTTAGTACGATCACACATAACGTAGAATTCAAAGCAAATATTTACTGAATGAGTAGCATTATCATGACAACAGAAATCTCCAATTCTAAACGAATTACTTTACAAGAAATAAAATAACCACCGATGATGGTCGTATATCACCTAAACAGTGGTGCACAATGATCTATTTACGCATTACATTAATTCAAGTTCTATAACAAAAGAGTGGTTAGACGTACCAAGCCTAAGTATCCAAAAATCCAATCTACTAGAAAAGTCTTCTAAAGAAAGTACTCCTCAATCAGAAGATCTGATTCTTCTTTTGGAACGTAGTCAGGATCAGCCTCAGCCTTTAGATCCTAATCTAAATCTGCACCTATGACGTATAGTCAGAATGATATACAGTCTAAGCTCAATAGGGGTTAATCAAACTAATTCATTTTAACTATATTTGGGCATAAATCAGATAACATAATCTAAAAACATGAACAAAACAGTTACTTAGTGATAGTGTTCAAGATGAAATTTTAATAACACATTCATATGCAATTTCATATCGAATAGGGTTGCAAAGACAAAGCTTAATTTAAAATCAAATAGTTCGTGATTCGCATGTAGTTTCTTATCTAATACTTAACTTAAGATCATAACTTAACTAATCTTCCAAACATATATAGCATTTTGAGTCAAAGTTTTACTGATGAGAATCCTCTTAACCATCGCTAGCACTGTTCAATGAACACTTATCGAATGTCCATTGTAGACCAGAGATCAGATGGAACCGTATCGGTTCAGATAATGAATAGATAAACAGCCGTACCGGTGCAAAGAGCTGGAGGATTCATTCATGTGAACTTTAAATCATCGTACAGTTTCTAATATATAACTCAACATAGTGCAATGTATTTAATTTCGGTAAAAAATCGGACGAATTCAGAGTTCAGATACGTGACGCGTGAAAACGTCGCGAATATCCTAACGATTAATCGCGACTATCGATTCGATATCCTATGGTGTCAAGAAACCATCAATTAATGGTCTAGAGGTCACAAACAGACGAGATTCGGCAGATTTTCCAACAAGAATCCAAAACAAGGACAGTCGCGAGCGCAATCTCAAAGTCGCGCATGCGATTTCTTGTGGCACCTCTCATTTCACGCGTGCTGGAAAAACCAATTTTGATTTGCACTGAAATTTAAACACATTTTGCGTGAGCGACTTTCTCGCCTGAAGGCAAGTCGCGTGCGCGAAATCAAATTGCGCGGGCGAAACTTGCAGATTTTGCCTATGCCCGATTCAAAACGTTTCCTCCTACCTTTGGGTCTCGATTTTTACATCTATCCATCCTAAATTTCCTACATGATTTATAATTAAACTAATACTTAATTTACACCTCAACAGTCATATTTCCTTACCTCTACAACTCGAGAACACTTTGAATGGCACCGATAATGTTGAAACTCACACTGCTCTTGAATCCAATGCCTTTGAAACCCACTATTCTCGCAATCGTAGAGGAGTGAAATCAGAGGTTAAATTCCACAGATTTCGTCTAACAAGTCTGCGAGGTCCTTGCGAGAGTATCCCTTTTTGCAAAAGAGAGTTTTGGTATGACGCTTACGGATCAGTATCACGTCTAAAGTTAATGTTCTCACCCGTCGCATAATCGAAGATGAAAAATTGCGGAAGATCAACCATGCATCCGGGGCTTCGGAGTGCTAGAGCTCACGTGAGGGGCAATCTCTCTTCTCCTTTCTCTCTATTCTCTCATGCAAAACGGAAGGCGATGGCTTCTTAAGCAAGCTATTGCACTTTGTAGTCTTGGGTCTTTCCCATGTAAAGCATATACACCCACTTATGTGAATGCTCTTATCGAATTAGCCTTAGTTTTGCTTGTGAAGCTAAAAGACCAAAGTGAGGTGTTAGTTCTTATTCAGATGAGGGTTTTGTCCGGTGTGAAAATAACATACTCAACCCATGCACTAGCTAGACTCCGTGTGAAACTACTACACCGTAACGGTGTGTTAGCCTTTGGTCAAAAGTTTCCCTGACCTAAAACAATTCCCAATGATTTATCCAGAAATCTGAAATGGTACCATGCGTTTTACTCGACACGTACACCCATCGGCGCATATATGGGTTGGGAAAATTTTGGGGCTATTACAGAGGTATTAATGTATGGCACGAAGGTGAAGCTGGGGAGGCCAAGTGTGGCACTGAGGTGCTAGCATGCGTGTCGCAAAGAGACACGATGCATTAATATGATTGGCATCGAGAGAAGATAACTGTGAATGAGAGTTCTTGTTTTTTGGGCGGGTGATATCAGAGTGATGGTTGGGTAGGCTGTCCTCGCTGTAGTCGCAACGAGGCGCCACACGGGTGTGATAAAAAGTTAAGTCAATGATTTGACTTAATTGAATCTAACATATACTAAAAACTTAGCTCAAATCATGTAAATTCAAGGAAGTGTTAATTTTATGGCGTGTGATTTCTTTGATGGAGATCATTTTTTGTCCTAAATCTTAATCATTTACAAGATAGATCTTTAGATCATGTACACACATTATATTTCCACATGCAATGTGTCCCAAAAAGTGACCCACGTACCAAGAGTGTCAGAGCTTGCAGGCTTGTTGGAGGTTGTGTTTGGGATATATGGCTCTTATAAGAGAGCAGAAGCAGCTCTTTGTCTGCTCTCTCTCAGAGGAGATAAAATTTGCTCTGAGATGAAGCACGTATAGAGCAGTTTTATCATTTAAAATAGCTCTCTGCCCGATCAAATAAGGCAAAGAGCTGTATTACCAAATGTAAAAGTAATTTTATGTCGGAGCGAAAAAGTGAAAGAGCTCTTTGCCCCAAAAGAACTAACTCAAACGTAGCCTAAATAATCTTATGAATTTAAGGGGCAATTTAGTAAAATTAACATTAATTTTAATATATTATTTATTGCTGTAGTATCTGAGTTGGAGTAGGTGACTTTGGAGTATCTCCTTGGAGTTATTCCTTGGAGCTGCAGGGAGTAGGTGACTTCGGAGTTATTCCTTAGTTACTACCCTCTTGAAAGTACATAAAAGCCATTATAGTTGACTGCAATTTCATATGACTTGCTATGAAGCTCCGACCATCTGCCGTACTATTTCATTAGGGTACCAGTATTTGCAAAGATTTCTGTCAATCAGACGGGTCAGATGATTCCATATAGCACACATATCAAAAATGACTTGAAGCGGCAAAAATGACTTGAGAACCCCTTCTTATGGTACTCTGATCATAATCAAAATCAGTTTTTGAGATGTCTGTCATGTGAAAATAAATATCGGACTATCTAATGGGTTATGATTTATATATCTCAGTTGCTTGAATGATTGGGCCGAAAAATGGTGGCCAACGATCCGTTTCAAGACAGTCAACTGTTTTACATATAAAAATCCTAGTTGCAGAACATCAAAGGGTTGGTCGTGATGACCAAATACCCATCTTAGGAGGCGGGAGACCTGAGTTCGAACCCCCTTGAAGCCACCCTAGAGATTTATATTCCGTTCAGACTTGACATTTACTAACTTTGGGTGCACTTGGGCCCCTAGTATTAATTGGGTGCTCTTAGAGGCTTGGACAGCTATTCTCACCCCTTTTGGGAGTAAGGACAACATAGTTTTTTACGGACAAAAACTATTGACTGATTTGAATCAGATGATGGAGATTATTTTTGTTTCAATCTTCCCCACAATAGATCTTAAGACCATGGCGCACCTATCAAACGATTAAATGTTGATCCCACATAGCACACATCCCCAAAAACGATTAGGAACATATGTCATGCGAAATCAACATCTAACCGGCATGGCATAATCTTAAGATCTATCGTAGATAAGATTGGAACAAAAGACAATCTCCATCCTCTAATGCACATCAGTAAATGATTTTTGTCCCTGAAAAACTGTGTAGTCCTTTCCGAAAATGGGTAAGTCTAGCCATTCCTAAAAAAACAAATCGATTGGTGAGACTAAATCTTCAGTTACAAATATGGGTACCCAAGGCATTTTAGCACAATAGTATTGTGGAAAAATGACTGTCACAGAATTTAAGGGCCTTGGAATATGCAGCAGTCAGATTTTTGAGGAATGAAGTAGGTTTCCTATAGTCTGTCCCAAGTCATAATCCTGTGATGCCTCGGAAGGGAGTTGCTCTCCAAGAAAACAATATAATGCAAATATAAGGACTGTTAAGTCATTTCACTACAATATACAAAAACACCAGGCATTTAATAACCCACCAAATGCCACAAATGCCGCATTTAATAACCCTATGCCACCAAATGCCACATAATTAACAGTTGAATATATATATATATATATATATATATATATATATATATATATATATATATATGAGAGACAGAAGTTGCAGTCTGAGATTGAACAAAAACAAAAAAGAAAGAAGAAGAAAAGAAGGAAGAAGAGGTAGAGTTATTAATGGAGGATTCTGCAACTGAAAAAGTAACACCAACAAGCCCATGCTCATGTCTTCAGCTCGCCATAAGGGCCTTCCTTCGCTGCTTGGGCTTAGATTCGAGCTGTGAAGACCCTTCAAAAAAACAAGAAGAAGAGGAAAATAATGTAAGTTTTTAAGAGAGTTTTATTATGTTGGGTCTCTCTTTAAACTTAAGTCTTTAAATTTTTGTTCTTCTTTCTTGTTTATATTAATAGGAAGAAGGTGTACCAACTATTCCACCATTCACCACTGTTCTTGCTTTGAGAAGGCCTTCTATAGACCCTGGGAGGGGTGGCCAAACAAATTAATGGCTTCAAAGGGTGCACCACAGAGGTGGGTATCTTGTTATGGGAAGAGATCCAGTGTGTATCTGTGTATGCATGCGTATGTAGCTTATAAATTCATGCTCTTGTCACTCGCATACAATATATTATATATTAATATTTAACACTAATAAATATTGTGTTAATATTTTTATTTTTTTATATTTATTATTACAATATTATTAGAGAATCAGGGTAATGCATCTGGAGGCAGCCTTGGGGCTGCGGTCAAGCAACGGTGTTTTGGAGGGCATTTGATTTTTTTTTTTTTTTTTTTTTTAAACTGTTATAATTTTTCATGGTTTGATGAGTAAAAGGTAAATTTACGTCAACCCGCTGCATTGATTTTGAAAACCTTTGGCCACACCTCTTAATTAATATGCACCACGTACCACAGTATTTGTCTATGATTAAAATATAGACAATTTTGCTGACAGCTTATATGGCACGATGTGAGTGACTGCGATGCTTTGGCCCCACTATGTGTGTAGGCAGTCACATCACCACATAAGCTGTAGGTAATATTGTCTATTAAATAATTTCCACTGTATAACATAGACCTTTAAAAAAAAGAAAAATTATAAACGATAATCATATTTTGCGCAAGCAAAGTGCTTGGCTGCATTACTTGGGTCTCACTTGCTTGCAGCCAATTGCATCACACCACGTTAGGTGTCTGCCATATAATTAAAAAAAAGATTTAGTTTTCGATACCTTTGTTCTTCCTCGCATATCTACCGAAGGCACTAACGTAATGAAAGCACATGCTAGCACCCACCACAATGGTCGGATATCATTAAATGGGCGCTTTTCAATAAATAGGGAAACTTTTTAGGACATGTGGCATGTATAGAATGATTTGAAGGCCATGATTTAAATATCTTTGGTCTAAAAATTTGGTACATAATATATTTTTATCCTAACATTGAAGGATATTATATCCCGTTGAGCAATCATTTCGACCAAAATCGATTAGTGATGGAAGGGGCTAACTCAATGTTTTGAGTCGTTGGGAGAGCATGTTGAAAACGGCCTTCATTCGGGCCACAAGGGTTGTACAAGGACCCAACAATTCCCTCCTCACTTGTATCACCCGAGAGGGACTCAAACCCATGACCAGACCCTGATACCACTTATAAGATCTTCTACACTATTTAGCAATCATTCCGATCAAAATTAATTGGTGATGGAAGAGGCACAACTTAATATTTTAAGGTGTTGGGAGAGCGTTTCAACCCCGCTCCCCCCCCCCGGGCACACGAGGGTTGTACAGACCCAACCATTATTATTATTGTTATTATCATCATCATCGATCGACTACTTGTTCATAGGTGTTTGCCCCTTGCATTTTCTTTGTTAGGAATTCAACCCACACTAACGAACTCCCTATCGCGATGAATGCGGAAAAATAAGAAGATGCAAAAAAATAATCACACGCAACACAAAGATCTATGTAGTTCACCCAATCGAGGGCTACGTCCACGAGAGTATATGCACTATTTATGAACATTTATAACGCACGCACTCTCTTCTCTCTAGTGCACTCTTACACAAGATCAAACACGATCTTCAACAGTATAACCACTATCAAACCAAGGACGTTGTCCTTCAAAGAACACAGAAGAGATCTACCAAAATATAGTAGTGATTTAGGGGCAAGAAAGACTTCAATCAGATCTTCAATCCCTAAGCAATTCTTCAATATCTTGTCTCTCCAAAGTATTCACCAAAGTTTTTCTTTCTTAAAAAACTCTCATGCAAGTACTCTAATTCGTCCATGAGCTTTCCTTTTATATAGGAGACATGAATCCTACTTCTAAGCCAAGAGAAACTACTCAAAAACTGGACTCTGGACGTAACTCAACATCGCACGGTCACTCGAGCAAAAACCAAAGTCACTCGAGCAACTAAAACTCAAGAAAAATTCTTCACAAGAGTGCGCAGGTCGCTCGTGCTAGAACCAAACTCGCTCGAGCGACTTAAACCCGAAAGTTTGCTCTAGTTGAGTGCTCACTTCGCTCGAGCTAGTCACTGTTGGGTCAAACCTAAAATAACAAGCTCCACCTAGGTTTTATCCCCAACCACGTCACCGCCTCAATTGGCATCAACATCTTCGACAACTGTTAATCAAGTTTAAGCAACGCCTAAACTTATTCTATGTAACTGGCTTGGTCAACATGTCCGCTGCATTTTCCTTGATATTGATCTTCTCAACCGATATTTTTTCATCTTCTATCATATCTCTGATAAAATAATATCGGACATTTATATATTTTGTTCTAGCATGAAAGACCTAGTTCTTTATTAGGTGAATGGTACTCTGACTATCATAGAAGATATCGGTGCTCTCATCAACCTCACCAAATTCACTGACCAAACCTTTAAGCCATAAGGCTTCCTTAGCTGCTTTTGTAGCTGCTATATACTCTACTTCTATAGTTGGCAATGCAGCTATCCCTTGGAGCATAGATTTCCAACTAATTGCTCCACCTGCCAAGACAAACACGTACCCTGTGGTTGACCTTTTGTTAAGGTCACCAGCATAGTCGGAATTGACATAATCGTAAAGATCTAAATCGCATGTATCTCCACCTTCAAACATCAAGCAATGTTCAGTTATACCTTTCAGATATCTTAATATCCATTTGACTGCAAGCCAATGTTCCCTACCCGGATTAGACATATACTTGAAAACCACACTCAATGCTTGTACTAAATCTGGACATGTACTCATCATAGCATACATCAAACTTTCAACAATATTTGCATACGAAATATTCTTCATATATTTCGTTTATGCTTGTGTAGATGGACTCATCTTCTTTGTGAGTATAAAATACTCTGCAAGAGGAGTTGATATAGGCTTGACGTCACTCATTGTACTTCTCAAGGATCTTTTGGATAAAAGTCCTTTGAGTTAGCCAAAGCATCTTCTTCTCACGATCCCTTGTGATTTTCATACCTAGGATCTTATTTGTAGAACCAAGATCCTGTATCTCAAATTTCTGGCTCAATGATTGTTTCAACTTGTTGATTTCAATCTTGTTTCTTTTTGCTTTCAACATATCATCTACATAAAAAATTGGAAAGATTCTCTCCCCTTTACAATACTCTTTTCAATAAATACAATAATCATACTGTCCCCTGTGATACCCTATGCTCAACATATATGAATCAAACTTAAAAAAACTTAAACCATTGCCTGGGTGCCTGCTTGAGACCATACAAGAATTTCTTCAACCTGTAGACGAGCAATTTTGACCCTTCTACTTCAAATCCTTCTGGTTGTTGTATATAAATCTCTTCCTAAAAATCTCTATGGAGAAAAGCAATTTTCATATCCATCTGTTCTAGTTCAAGATCTTTATGAGTAACAACTGCCAACAACATACATATCGATGTGTGTTTTGTAATTAGAGAGAAAGTCTCATTATAATCAATATCCTCTTTCTGAGAGAACTCCTTTGCAACTAGCCTTGCTTTTACTTTAAAGTTTTACTATTATCATCTTCTTTCTTTTGAAAGACTCATTTACAACCGATGGCTCTCTTCCATTTAAAAATTTTCATGAGATCCCAAGTCTTATTCTTCAAAAGAAACTGTCATTCTTTTTTCATAGCTAACTACCACTTTACTGCATCTGTATACATCTAAGCTTCTTGAACTGTGCGGCCAATTGTATCAAGCCACATCAAGTGCCTACACAAAACTTGCCTGCCATATAATTAAAGAGAAAAAAGATTTAATACCTTAGTTCTTCCTCACATATGAAGGCTCCGACTTAATGAAAGCACATGCTAGAGCCCACCACAATGGTCAAACATCATTAAATGGGCGCTTTCAATAAACCACTGACATGTGGCATTTAGAATGATTTGAAGGTCATGATCTAAATATCTTTGGTCTAAAAGATTGGTATGGAATATATTTCTATCCTAATATTGTAGGATGTTATATCCCATTAAGAAACCATTTCGTCTAAAGCCAATTACTGATGGAAGGGGCACAACTCAATGTTTTGAGGTGTTGGGAGAGCATCTTGAGCACGGCCTCCCTTCGGACCTACAAGGATTGTACAATGACCCAACAATCTCCTCCTCACTGGTATCATCCGAGAGGGACTCAAACTCATGACCTGACTCTGATACCACTTATAGGATCTTCTACACCATTGAGCAATCACTCCGACCAAAACTAATTAGCGATGGAAGAGGCACAACTCAAGGTTTTAAAGTGTTGCGAGAGCATTCCGTGTAAAACTAGTGGCTCCCTTGTTATTGTTTGCGAGCTATTACATGGACACGCAAAGTTGGCCTAACATAACTGAAAAAGGTTTTTATTTTGGGTATCTTGGTATGCCCCCACTTATTTACTGAAAGCGGCCACTTAATGAAAGCACATTCTGTGACAATCTGGGATTTTTTCAACGTGGATTTTCTGAGTTTTTTTTTTTTTTGGACAATTGTGAAAAACCCGGACCGTCAGATCGAAGATCATAATCTAAATTACAATGTACTTGGTACATCGACACAATGTGGAATTCAAAGAAATTAATACACATGGTAGAAATGTAAGATTCTATCTTCACAAGAAATACAATCTAACCATTTAAATCTTCGGTGATGGCTAACCATCACCTAAACAGTGGTGTACAAGTAGAGAAATACAAATTCTATTGTCTACAAAGTCCCGTGATTATACCAAGTCTGAAGAGTCCAAAACAAAACTCAAAAGTCCCTACTCCAAGTCTAAACTTTCAATCTACCGGATCCTCTTCAAACCTGATTCACATCTTGGTCAGTGCTTGTACCTGTGACGTATAGTCTGGGTAAGCTAACAGTCTAAGCTCAATAAGGGAAGGCACAATGTAAATTCACATTTTATCATTTTAAAGCATAGATTTAATGATAGAATTGAAAAGTAATTCAAAAACAGAGTTTCACGAAAATAACTGGAATTTATATCAAAATGAAATCTCAAAGAAATTTCAAATAGTCTATGATGGTGTGTTACGTAAAGATCAAAGCTGTAAAATTTGGGGTTTTCAAGTATTGTCTTATTTCTTGCTCACATTCGTGTTTCACATGCAACTTATCATCTCTTGCATAACTTAAAACAAATAACTTAACTAATCTCCAAGCAAATATGATATTGGTAGATGGGTCTACTGATGGAAATCCCTTAACCATCGTCATTCAATTGAGTATTTATGTCGGGATGTCAAGCCCCTGAGCTACGTTAGCAGGGTCACTTGTGTCGGAATGCCAAGCCACTGAGCTGCGTTAGCGGGGTCACTTGTGTTGAAATGTCAAGCCCTTGAGCTGCGTTAGCAGGGTCACTTGTGCTGAAATATCAAGCTCCTGAGCTGCGTTAGTAGAGTCACTTATGCTGAAATGTCAAGCCCCTGAGATGCTTTAGCAGGGTCACTTATGCGATTCACGCTACTGTTGGCCGGTTCAAGTGGACGGAAACTACCGTTGTACCGATTTTACGAGTATGGGGATTCATTTATGTGAACCTTAAATTAACATGCAATGCTAGCTAACATAAAATAATTATTTAATAACTCATGGAAAATCTCAATTTCTTTTCCCGTTTCGGGAACTAACAAATTCAGAGCTTAAAGGATTTTTCGTATGCAAAGTTCAAGACTTATATGTGGAACTTATTTTTTTTCAAAGCTTTCAAGATGAGCATGCAAATTTTCACGAAATATGCAAATTGTCACAAGTTCTAAAACTATTTTTTTTCTAAAAATGAACAAATATCTTATGAGTTACGAGTCAAAAAGCAAACAAAACGAATATCATTCTAGCTATGAGTCAAGAAGCAAAACAAAATGAACATCATACGAACTACGAGTTAAGAAGCAAAACAAACGAATGTCTTACAAGCTACGAGTCAAGAAGTGAAACGAAACGAATATCAAAGGCATCTATGTATCTAAGTCAAAAGTGCAAATGGACGTTGAATTTCCCCTACCTCGATTACGAAATCACGCAAAGTCATGCAAAACGGTACAAAATCCTCACAGACCTTAACCTACATTACAAAACATTCTTATACTTATACTAACGACTAAATATCACACATGTAGAAGTTCCTAAAGTTTTCTCAAACCAAGGGAAAAAATGACAACTTCACGTTAACTTTGGATCATGTAAAACTAGTCCCTACTTGCCTCTTAATTTTGACCTTTAAAATATTATATTTGTAAAATTATTAATTCATACGAATTATAGAGCTCATTATCTTCTTTCCAACGCCTCAAGAATCACGTAATTTCGAGTTCGGAGCAAAACATTACAGCCGAAATATCAGGCCTATGTCGGAAACTCGCCCCGGCGAGTTCAGAAGTCGCTCAGGCGAGTTCATAAGATTACATGTGGCACCTATAAGTCGCTCAAGCAATATTTGCTCGAAAAATTTTGCCTGGAAAACTTGCCCGGACGAGTTTTCCACACACTCATCTCTTCACATTCTGAAGGCAACTCGCCCTGGAGAGTTCAAGGTAGCCCGAGCGAGTTCGACCGACACAGAACTCGATTTTTATTTTTTTTCCCTTCTTCAACTCGAAAATCTCCTAAATCTCTTGCATGCTATCACAAATTACACCAGATCAAGTCTACGCTTACTTCATTTCATCAGAGTAGTAATCTCGCCTTCAGTCTTCTCGCATACAACGCTTTTGACGATCGTTTATTGAAAATTATCGGCTTTTCACATTTCTCACGTGTCCGATCATCAAATTCGTTGCATGCAATCCCAATAATAATAATTCAAGGCTCTAATTCCTAGGACTCAATGCTCCCACGTTCGCTTTGCGATGCGTACCTTTTTACATGCGGAGTCTACGATCAGGGCCGAAGGAATTAGGCGCGAGAGCTCTGCGATCATTTGATGACTCGATCTTCCTTCATTTCGATTGTAACGGCACTACAAAAATAATGTGTTTCAGCAGGACTTGCTTTTAAGACAATTTTTTATAGCGGCAGGACTAATAGCAGCAGTTTTTAGTAGCGACGAGACTAAAAACTGCTGCTAATAGTCTTATTTTTTGTAGTGCAGTGACGGAACACAGCACTCTTTGTGAGAGGTCAAAGGTGTGGGTTTCGAAAGAGGGCACGATGAAGAGAAGGAATCGGAAGTTGGCACCCTCGGCTCTCTTACCCTTCAATCTCCTCACGTACGTTTGGAATCAATTACCTTTCTTATAACAATGGGCTTTGTTTGGTGTTTTGTTTGGTGTTTTGAGCTCTTAAGGTCCAAAATCAGGCCTTCGTAAGATCTAAAATAAACTAGTCCAATACACATAACGGGCTTCTATACTTGGGCCTCTCAATAACAAATCAGATCTCTGACTGGTGTGCTTGTGTTACGACCCTCGCTCTAAATTACACACACTCTCTGCTCTGCGATTTAATTAAATCGGAATATTCACGGCACATGGCGCACGACTCCCCCGATTCCGAACACTAAATCAGTGTAGAAGCTTTCGAAATTTCTAGGGCGTCACAGTCGAACGTCATCAAGTGGGTTCTTTTATTAAATAATTTGAAGGCCATAATATAAATATCTATGGTGGAAAAGATTGCCACGCAACAAATCTCTATCATATAATCTTTGTCATATGATTCTATAGTCTTCGCTTAGATAGTATTTGTGCCTATAGTTTACACCAAAGATCTCATGTACATCAAATCAAACGGCGTAGATAGTGTTTGGTGCCAATCTTTTATGCTAAAGATTTCTCTAACATGTGATCTAATGCAGTTAGACCGTTGAATCAGATGATAGCTTTTGATATTTGGCGCAAAAAATTTGTACGAAACGTATTCTCGATCATATCAACACAATCCACGGCTGAATCAAATGATAGCTTTTGACTGCACTGAATCCTCAAATAGAGGCAGTGCTTCATGCATACCAATCTTTTATTCTAAAGTTCATTACATCATTGTCTTCAAATGACAAAGCTTGGAAAAATTTTCAAACGACACGATCCCAAAAATACCAAGTCTTGCTTTTACATTGTCTGCGAGCCGAATATGAGCACCTTCAATAAACGGGGCCAGATCCAAAGATGGTGCGCGTTTATGATTCCCAAAAAGCTCAAAAAAACACCTTCTCAAGGTGCACCCCAATCCTCAAAAGATGGAGCAAAGAAATTAACCTAAGCTGTAGAGAACTTAGGAAGATTTCGAAATACAAAGGCACACCCAAGGTATTAAAAATCGGTTGATACTGATACGTATCGGTTTCTCGGCAAACCGATACGTATCGGTATCCCAGCTCGGGTATCAGATACCGTATTGGCTGAAACGGGCCCGTATCGGCCAATATATTTTAAAAAGAAAAAAAATATATAAAAGCCGTCGTATATCGGTATCGTATCTGAATCGGCCGAGTCATATCAGTCCTCGACAAACCGATACCTGAGAACGATACCGGTTTTGATACCTTGGGCACAAGATATCAAAAATCGGCCGATACCGATACATATCAGTTTCAGCCAAACCGATATGTATCGGATATCGGCCAATACGTCTCAATCGAAACCGAGATGTATTGTTTTTTTTTTTTTTTTATCTTTTTTAACAAAATCGACCGATACGTAACAGTATCGGCCAATTCATATCGGTCCCAGGCAAACTAATATCCAAGACCGATACCCATTTTAATACCTTGCATGGGCACACCGCATCACTGTCAAATCATACAAACAACACATGTTGGTTTTTATAAGGTTCAAAGGGCAAATGGCTAAATCCAGCAAACAGACAACTATGATGGAATCAACATACTTTAGGGAGCTACATGGGCATGAAATCTGAAGGACATGCAAAATCAACTTATCGACCGAGATGGTAAAAAACTAGAAAGGGAGCTACATGGGCATGATGAAAACCCGTAAGGGTACATTAGTCAACAATGATTCTTCAAAAAATACAAAAAAGGCACATATACAAAAAATTTCTTGATGCTAGGGGGCATCTGGCAAGATTCTGAGCGAAACTTTCAATTAATGTAACAAAATCGGTGCCGGACTCGAATATCAGTTCTTGGAGGACTAATACAGATATATATCAGCCTATTAAAAATAATAATAATAATAATAATAGGCATCAGCCGAATCCGAGTTAGGATACCTATACGTATCAGCGCCAATATATATCAATTTGCCGAGAAACTAATATGTATCACCGGTACGTATAGGTATCGGCTGATTTTTTATACCTTGCTTTTAATACAACATCAAGGTAAGATAAAATGTTTAAAAAGGGGGATTTAAATAAAGATAAAAAAGTAGAAAAGCAACAAAAAAAATTTATTTTGTTTTACGATAAAATGCTTTAAAAAAGATTTTTATATATATGCTCAAAAGATGGAGCAAAAATATTAACCTAAGGTGTAGAGAACTTAAGAAGATTTCGAAATACGAGGGCACACTGCATATCAGTGTCAAACCAAGGCATTAAAATCGGTATCGTTTGCCCGAGGCTGATACGAATCGGCCAATACTGATACATATTGATTAATTTATATATATATATATATATATATATATATATATATATATATATATATATATATATATATATATATATATATTAACCTAAGGTGTAGAGAATTTAAGAAGATTTCGAAATACGAGGGCACACTGCATATTAGTGTTAAACCAAGGCATTAAAATTGGTATCGTTTGCCTGAGGCTGATACGAATCGGCCAATAGTGATACGTATTGATTAATTTATATATATATATATATATATATATATATATAGGATATAAGTATCAGTTGAAACCGATACCGATACCAAGTTAGGATACCGATATGTATTTGTATTGGGCTGATCTTTTACACCATGAATTGAATACAACCTCAAGGTATGATAAAAGGTTAAAAAAAGGAGGATTTAAACAAAGATAAAAAAAGTAGAAAAGCAACAAAAAAAAATTATTTTGTCTTAGGATAAAATGCTTTAAAATATATATATATTAATTTATTATATGCTCAAGGAAATGATGGAAATAATGTCCCAGTGTATTCGTGTCATTCTATTCCATCAATCGATTACTACCTTTCCAAGAAAGAATATAGAAAAGGTTTAAAGAAAAAAATTTGTCTTTGCATATACTGCTCATATGAAAAAACTGGAGGCCGGATATAAAAAAATGGGATAGTTAATGACTCCTAATAAACGATATTTTTTAATCAAACATTGTTATCTTAGACCCTTGAAGTGTGGTTTTTTTATTATGCTATGTACCGCACCTTGTCATCAATCCAAATTATCTAAGAGGCAATCTATCATTGGAACCTGTTTTAGCCAAAGAATCATGCTCATAAATGGATGTGAACCGTCCGATTGTCGAATTTTAACATCAACTATTAAAACTGAGAACAACGGAGGGTATTAGACTCCACAAATTGGATGGTTCATGCCTACCAAAAAATGTGATTTTTGGGCCCATTGCCTCACTTCATAATCTATCACTTTCACGGTGTGGATTACCCACATCTTAAACCATTAATGGTGGAAGATTATTTAAACACCATAGTGGTGTTTAATGACAGTCAAGAGAGTATATATATATATATATATATATATATATATAAGGAATATATTTCATCTTTCTCCATGTATTTGCTTGTTTTTTGACAGAAAATAAACTACATAAGAAAAAAAAAAAAAAAATTAAATAGAAACAAAAAAAGAGAGATTTCAAAAAATATTTTATTTTGTCAGTGAGCATAGTTTCTTGTCTTTTTCAAAAACAAACAAAATATTGGAAAAAAGGAAAAATCAAGAATTTAAATTTTACTTATTGACCGATACTGATAAGTATCGGCCTAAAAAAAGATACTCGGCTCAAACTGATATGTATCAGTTTGCCGAAATACTGATTCGTATCGGTATCGGTATGGGCCAATTTTTGATACCTTGATGTATAGTATCAACACACAACCTATGCCTAAATGATATATATATATATATATATATGGAAAACAAGGCATGTATCACCCGAATTCATGAAAGTTGACTAAATTTGATAGTTTTAACTTTTGTTTCACCTTAAATTTTATCAAAATATCCCTTTTAACCTCTTAAGAGAAGTTTACATACAAATTTCACCTTTTAAACATCTTTAACCTTTAATATTCTAATTCTTTGAAACGTTGGAATTAGACCCAAATTTTCATTTAAACTTTATTAGATTCCTTTTAGTTCTCCTAAATTCATTCAATTAAACTTCTCTAGTTCTTAGAAACTCGTGTAACCCTAAAGTTTTAGGAATTACATAGCAACCCACAGTTACTATATTATTTGTCCCTTTCTAGAAAAACTCTTTGATTTGACAATTGTTACTTGCAAAGGCCACTCTAATGAAGAAAGACCAAGATCTTTGTGTTATAAAATGAGCCTTAAGACCTGTTAAGAATCCAATAACCCATCTTGGATCAAATGATCTATAAATTGATATCTTTCTCTTTCCAAAGAGCTAATAGATTTGGGTGAAACACAACTTCCATTATCTGATACAAAGCAATCAATGATTTCAAAAGGATTGCACACACGGGTGCTTTCAGAGATTAGGTGGGCGCTAATAATGGTATCCTTAGTCAAATCGTTCGAACTTCGAAGAAAGTCACTCTGCTCACATGTCGGTATAAAGTGGTGTGTAAATAACAGTAGCCTAAAATAAGCTATTTAAATCAAAATCCAGAAATCATCCAAAACCGGCTCTTTTTCTTTCCTTCCCTTACACCTTTCGACAAAGATTATATCCAACACTCTTCTCAACTCCTCCCGATATCCTAAACGATATGTTGATCTTCTCAACTCCTCCCGATCTCCTAAACGATATGGCGATTCGATGTATACCAAGAGATTCTCAATTCCTCCCGATCTCCTAAACGATATGGCGATCTTCTCAACTCCTCCCGATCTCCTTAACGAACCCCCAACATTATGGGAGTTGTTAATTCACACTACAATATCTTTTATTTCGTTATTTTGGCCGCATGTTATTTGACAGTGCAAACATAAAAATTTAAATATAAATTGATTCTCTCGCGGTGGCCGACTGTTTAGAGAAGTTTAATGTCATATTTTATTTTGGTGTTATTAATTTATTTTATTTTAGAGGAGGTGAAATCGTTCTTTGTTTGTAATTTTGGATTAATTTATATTATTTTTAAGTGAATAAAATTATTAAATCAAATAACCTTAGTTTCTAATTAGGGCTGCTCTAACTCTATCTATGCTAATTTATTTTTTTTGGCTTCCGAACAACAATATATCACAGTCAACTCCATTCGAGTATTAATTAAAAAAAAATTGTTATTGACCTTTTTGGTTTCAAGCTCTCCTATTTCTTATTTAAACATCAAAATGTTATTTAAATGATCTTACACCATCAATCATTTAAGATGTTGATAAAGCTTATGAATTCATGCTCTTGTCACTCGCATACAGTATACTATATATTAATATTTAACACTAATAAATATTGTGTTAATATGTTTCTTTTTTTCATATTTATTGTTGCAATATTATTAGAGAATCAGGGTAATGCATCTGGAGGCACTCTTGGGGTTGCACCCGGGCTGCAGCGGATCACCTGCCGCATGATCAATCCAAACAACACCTGATTTGAAGAGCATTTGATTTTTATTTTTTATTTTTTCTTAAATTGCTATAATTTTTCCTCATTTGATGAGTAAAAGGTAAATTGACGCCCGATCAACCCGGTGCATTGATTTTGAAAACCTTTGACTACAATTTTGTTTCCCTCTGATTAACATGCACCACCCTAATATTTACCTCTGATTAAAAGAAAAATTATAAAAGGTGGATAATTTTTTGTTGATAATTTTGCAGACAGCTTATGTGGCATGAAGTGAGTGGCTACAGTGCTTGGGCTTCACTATGTGTAGACAGTCACATCGTACCACATAAGCTTTAGGCAAAATTGTTTATCAAATATTTTCCAGGGAGCTCAAAGGGTGGAGGAGAGAGTGTGTGGAGGAGAGAGTGGAAGTGGGTGAAGGAGAGGGAGATGAGAGGGTGGTGGAGGAGAGAGTGGCGGAAGGTGAGGGAGCTCAAAGGGTGGAGGAGAGAGTGGGTGAAGGAGAGGGAGATGAGAGGGTGGAGGAGAGAGTGGGTGAAGGAGAAGGAGCTCAAAGGGTGGAGGAGAGAGTGGAAGTGGGTGAAGGAGAGGGAGATGAGAGGGTGGTGGTGGAGGAGAGAGTGGCGGAAGGTGAGGGAGATGAGAGGGTGGAGGAGAGAGTGGAAGAGAGAGCGGATGAAGGTGAGAGAGCCGAGAGGGTGGAGGAGGTAGTTGAAGGTGAAGAAGAAGAAATTCAAGTTCCAAAAAAGAAGAGAAAAGTTAAAGAGGTTAATGTTGAGCCAGCCCAAACTAGATTTGAGGATAATGTGGCACCATTTTCTGGAGGCCCTACGAACACTTTGCTTCTACGATGGTATAGAAATCATGTTGCCCACGATCTATGTGACGACCCGACTTTTCCAATCCCTAAGGTATAGGAAATGCCGGTTCATCAACTTATTGATTTCTCAATAAGCCGTAACAAACAGAAGCCGGCAACATAAACAAAGGTCTAAAGACAGAGGCAACTTAGTTAATCCAAAAACAAATGCTTCAAATAACAAAATTAGATATATCACTGTGAGGAACCAAAAAGAACCCCCGGTGATGGCCAATCCGATCACCTAAAACAGAGGTTCACAATAGTGGTTCCTCGAGTGATATCAAAAAGAACAAAATAAGGCCTAGGGCCCAATATTCACAACAATATTCAGACAAAATACCAAAATACTGGATCTAAAGGTCAAGGGAAGAACTCCTCGTGAGCAAGTCTAATTCCTCCTCAGAATATAATCGAATCCTCCAAATCCTCGGATCCCAAATCTCGGCACAGGCGTATAGTCGAGGGTGAGCTAATGTACCAAGCTCAATAAGGGAAGATAGATCTATTTGCATTACTAATAAGTAAAGGTTATCAAAAGACTCGAATCAAATATGGTTTTTCAATGATGCTTTTCAAATTAAATCTCCAGTTCTAATCCTGAGTCAAAACTGATAATATAATCTAAAGTGTTCAAAATGTTCTGATTTAGCATGCTTCTTGTCTTAAATTTATAACTTAATTTTATCTCCCAAATTTCCTATAGCATGAGAGCGGACTACGGATGGAAAGACCTCTGACCATCGCGTTCATGAACCCATTTCAAAATGCAACAAGCCCTACGCTATGAGGGAAACTTGCAAAGTTTTACCATCAACACGGTTGGTGGAATCTAGGGCATCGTACGTATGAACCAAAAATCAAATGCAAATGCTAACACGTATCCAAGCTTATTATTCATATCGTATACTGATTTTCAAAGTTCTGATTCAAAGTTAACTGAGGTTCTGATTCAAAAATTAACTGAGGTTCTGATTCAAAAATTAACTGAGGTTCTGATTCAAATTTAACTGAAGTTCTGATTTCCAATGATTCTTGTTTCTAACAATGTTTACAATTTTCTGATGTTGTCGTATATTCATGCTTTGTTTATACTATGTGCACAGATTATCATCAAATTAACGCATTTCAAGTAGTTCGTCTATCATAGTTTGTGCTTATAATTTATGCAAATGAAGATTAGGATTCCCCTACCTTAACCAAGCGGTTTCAAAAGCATGCAAAAGCGGTCCTCTCCAAGGACTTCCAACAGACAAAACCTACATATATTAACACCCTTAGTGTTAATATAAAGCTACAAAATTTAACCCGAAAGCTTGGAAGAAGAAAATCCAACAAATTTTCGAACCCAAAAGTCAGGGCAGAATTCGATCATCGATTTCCAATTCGATGGTCGAATTTGAAATTCGATGGTCGAATCCAAAATCGACCATCGAATTCTCAAATTCTGCATCAGGCCTGAATTCTAAAATTATCTGTTTTCTGTGGCTGTGCATTTTGCATGCCTGGTTCTTTTTCCCCAGCTTTTATCTCTCTAGATCTCTTCTTTATTGCACATATGCATGTTCTAAAATTCTAACAAAATCTCCACAGATTTTCATACAAAGATTTCCAATACATACCTCTTTTTGGCTCCCAGCGGTAGGTCCTTCGTCTAGATTTGTGCTCTGGAACAGGTTTCTAAATCAAGGGTTCAATGGCAACCCTTCTTCTTTGGCATGATTTGTAGGCACATGGGTGTCTTCTCCTCTGTCCTTCCCTTTCAATAGCTTAAAGCTGATCCAAAGGCCATCACCAATGCGATCAATGGTCAAGATGGGAGGAGGATCTTTCTTCCTAGATCTGGAATTTAAATAACCTTGAATGGTTATTTTCTTTAAGCCTTTCCAACGAGAGAGAGAGAGAGAGATGCAAGCTTCTCTTGCAATCTCTTTTATAACCAAACCAAGCTAACAAATATCTAGATATTTTAACCCTTTAACTTATCTACTAAATTTGGGATTTATTCCATGCTAACCACTAACACATCCTTATTGTGTATGCCATTGCGTACATGACTTGCACACCTCTCGAGACCAAATCCTTTGGCCATTAGTCTTACCATAGCCTTAGCTTACCAAAAGTCCAAAAATATTCTACAGTATTTTCCGGGCACGCTTACCGAGGTAAACGAAAATATGCCGAAAATATCAGGGATATTACATTCACCCCTCCTTAGGAATTTTCGTCCGCGAAAATTGAATGCAAAACAGGGCACATGGGCCACCGTGTTTCGATCCCACAGGGCACGCAAGCCAAGGGATGGGATCCGTAGTAACATGGATGTACTGCATGTGGCATCGAAGGCCATAGTGGATTGCATCCGTACATGGATGCTCACACCCCAAGTGTCACGTCTTGGAGACCCGATGCGATGGCGCATGAAGCCATAATATCAGATCATTTATCAAAACTCACATGTAGAATCAGAGTGACAAAAGCAAACCCACACAAGTAACTCATACCGAGAATCAATGACCACATATATCTAAAAGAGACGTTTACCAAAATATATACAAAAGTAACTCATGCTGAGAGTCAAAAAAAAAAATATATATATATATATATATAGAAAATTAACCACCAGTGTTAATTGCTCCATATATACAAACAGGGATAACGAAAGCGTCGAAAACTAAGCAGAAATATAAAAATAAAGGATAACATAAGAAGGACCACCAAGTCCTAATAATCCATAGTGTGAAAATAAAAGAAGGACCACCAGGTCCTAATAAGCCCAGCTGTAAAATAAGTACAGACCGATAGCATCAAAAGTAAAAGAGTAACCCTCTCTCACAAATATACTAAAAATCCCCAGCCGCAGATGGATCCGCCTGATCCGCAACACCATCGCCGTCAGCAGCAGCATCAGCACCCGTATCAGTCGTGGCCGAAGGAGGCATACTAGTACCAGCGCCCGATGTCGAAGGGCGATATACTGATGCTCGGATCTCAGCCATATACGATGCGTAGTCATCGGGAAATGCATGCTGCATGAGGTAAGAGAGAGCGCCGCCGTGGACATCTAGCTCCTGACGCATCGAGCTAGTATGGCGTGTGAGCTCGTGGATCTGGTGGCTCATGGCGGTCATCTGCCTAGTAAACTCTGATAACGTGAGGACATCACTCGGCGGGGGCTGGGTAGGTGCAGGAGCATCAGGGGCTGCACGAGTAGGGTCCTCATCGTCCTCGCTATCGGTCTCCGGTGCCGCAGCATCCTTAGGAGCCTTTACCAATCGACTATACGTTTGACCCCAATTGACCAGGGTGTATAGTTTCCGACCGGCGGTGAATTTGGGTTCGGTAGGAAGAAGGTCATAAGCAGGGCCTGCTCGATAATTCTCAATCATGACAGAAATCACACGTGCATAGGGCATATTTTTCATGGGCTTCTTTCTATGTTCTCCCATTTTTTCGCGGGCTTTTAGGATCCCCTTGAAAAGAATGTCCGGTGCACTGAACCATCTTTCCTTATAGGCCGCAAATAAAATTTGTTGAAGGGGTCCGGTGCGCTCCGATTGGTGACCAAAAGGATACAAGGTGGTCTTTAAAATTTTATCTAAAATCCACATGGTCTCCGGCATCTGGACTATGACTATAGATTTACCGGATCCATGACGGCCTGCGTCATTTGTAGTGACGTCCTCAAAGCGATCCGGTTTTGGGAAAGGGGACCTAAACCCACGATGCGGGAGTGATTTAAGCACGCAATGCCACGCCATATCCTCTAGGTCAAATGTGTAATCCCGACCATCAATTTCCGTGTAAATTCTTTTCCGTCTTCATGACTCATGTCGATAAAATAAGCGCACAGTCGCGGTAGAAAAATTTACATAACGAGGTCAATTTGGCTTTTTCCAAATACTCTCCCGCCCATTGCGTGGTCGTTTGTTGATCAAACAGCTCTGGGTGGAAAACGTAATCGGTAGCGAAGCCTTTTATGCTCAAGAAATCTCGTGGTTGTTCGGGCAAAAGGGGAACAGTGGGCTGTGGAGCTGAATTTGAGTGTCCCACGGGCTGTTTGGATCTAGAAGTGGACGCAGCGCGAGTGGCTGGTCGCTTAGAGGTAGGGTTTCGAATGGGTGTCTGTTTCTTAGGCCCCATTACAAGAAATCGACAAAAATGCTACCAAAAACACAGAAAAGATGCACAAAATCCAAAGAAATTGAGGCGTGGGAGGGATTTTACCTTGTGGAATGCCCCAAATCGGGTTTGCAAGGAATAATTTTGAATCCCCTTGTAAATGAAGTGAAATCCCCCTTGGATTTGCAGCAAAAATGAGGAGGAAGCCCGAAATCTTCGAATCGCCTTAAACCCTAGCTCAAAAACCCCCAAAAGTTTGAAACCCGAAATGGCAACAGAGGGTTTCATCCCTCACTTAAGTCGAGAAATTCGACCATCGAATTTCAAATCGATGGTCGATTTTGCAATTCGATGGTCGATTTGAAAATCGACTATCGATTTGGTCAGACAGCTCTCGGTCCTGTTTTGGGGCTTTAAACTGATTATAAGCTTATAATTTTTTCGATGGTCGATTATCAAAATCGACAAATAAATTTCCGCAATGTAAATTGTTTAAAAACTTCCAAAATTTTGGAATTTAGACCTTACCATTTGATCTAATTTGACCGTTATCGAAGCCCTTTTTATCCGCTTTACCTATTCGGACCTCGACCCAAATTATCGCCGCCGAAAAGGCGCAGAAATTATAAAAATAGGCGAAACTCATAGCGAATTAACTCACATTTTTAATTGAAAAGTGAGTAGTCCATTATTCGATCAATTTATCAAGGTTTCCTGATGACGTAATTAATTTGCGGTCAAATGTGGACAAAATGCGTTTAAGCATTGGATCATGGAAACCCCTTTTTGTCAAAATTTATCATTTAAAATGATCTTTGTCAATCGTAGTTTAACACATCTGGGCTTTCCAAAAATTTTGAAATTCCTAACCTTTCAATCATCAATACTGATCAAAGCAATATCTAGTCCGGTTGCTTATGAAATAAGAAGTATTTTCTTTTATTATTGGACCGTCAAAATTTCTCGGCAAAACATATTTATATAATCAATAATTACATAAAATCTCAAGCATCTTACAACATATAATAGCTCATAAATTTACGAAAAGGCTTGGAACTGGTCTCGGATCTCAGCTTCACGCTCCCAAGTGGCTTCCTCTGGTGTATGATTCCGCCATTGCACGAGAACCAAAGGAATGCTTTTAGTGCGTAGAATCTGCTCCTTGCGATCCAAAATACGAATCGGGTCTTCGACCACCTTCAAACCATCCTGAAGCTCGATGGGTTGGTAATCAAGCACGTGAGTCGGGTCACGGATGTATCGACGTAGCATCGACACATGAAAGACGTTGTGCATGCTAGATAATTGCGGCGGTAACGCCACACGATATGCAACCTCTCCGACTCGGCCTAATATCTCGAAAGGCCCAACGTATCGAGGACTTAGTTTCCCTCGTCTTCCGAACCGCATAACGCCCTTGGTAGGCGAAATCCGAACGAAAACATTCTCGCCGACCTGAAAAATCGAGTATTATTGCTATTTTCAAATGGAATTTGTACCAAGAAAATATACTCATTGACATGATAAATCTACCTGAAAGTCCACGTGTCTCCGTTTGAGATCGGCGTAGCTCTTCTGACGACTCTGAGCTACTCGTAGTCGCTCGCGTATCAACCGAACTGTCTCGGTAGTGCGCTCAACTATCTCAGGTCCAATAATGAGCTTCTCACCCACTTCTTCCCAGTTCAACGGTGATGATATGACCGTCGTCCATATAACGCCTCGAATGGAGCCATACCAATACTAGCCTGAAAGCTATTGTTGTAGGCAAACTCAATCAGAGGCAAGTGTTGGTCCCATGACCCGTGAAAATCCAACATACATGCTCTCAACATGTCCTCAATGATGTTCACCGTGCGCCATCCGTCTGTGAGTGAAATGCTGAGCTAAAATCAAGACGAGAACCCATGCCCTCCTGAAATCTCTGCCAAAAATGTGAAGTAAACAACGAGTCTCGATCGGACACAATACTAGCCGGTATCCCATGCAGTCTAACAATCTCCTTCAGGTATAACTCTGCAAGTCTACTGGCTGTATAGGTAGTATTATATGGCAAGAAATGAGCAGACTTGGTTAGTCGATCTACAATGACCCAGATGGCATTGTTCTTTCTCAGTGTCTTCGGCAATCCGAGTATAAAATCCATCGAAATGGCTTCCCATTTCCACTCAGGCACAGGTAAAGGCTGTAATAACCCTGCAGGATTCTGATGATCAACCTTAACCTGTTGACAAACTAAGCACCGCGACACGCATTTCAATGACGTCGGCGTTCAAACCTCGCCACCAGAAACTCTTCATCAAGTCCTGATACATCTTGGTGCTACCAGGATGTATGGCATACATGGATTTGTGAGCCTCTTCCAGAATGGTGTCCCGAAGCTCGGTACTCGACGGTACACATACCCGGTCATGAAATAACAAGGTTCCATCTGCTCGAATGGAGAAATCCTTCTTACTGCCATTCTCGACATCTCGTCTGATTGCCATCAGCTCATCATCGGTCATCTGAAGCTTTCTAATATTCTCGAAGAGCGTAGGGCGTAGTACAAGAGTAGCCATCAATGCTCCCGAGCCTTTTACATCAAACCGTGAGCTGCCCAAAGCCATATCTTCCAATAGCTTCCATCGCTGAATCCGGCTCACAAGATGTGATAATTGAGCTGAAGACCTTCTACTGAGAGCATCAGCAACGACATTTGCTTTTCCCGGATGGTATTGGATTGAGCAATCGTAGTCCTTCAAGAACTCCATCCACCGTCGCTGCCGCATATTCAAGTCCTTTTGAGTGAAGAGGTACTTGAGACTCTTGTGATCGGTGAATATATCAAATATCTCACCGTAGAGGTAATGTCGCCAGATCTTGAGAGCGAATATAACTGCTGCTAGCTCTAAGTCATGCGTCGGATAGTTTCTTTCATGGTCCTTCAACTGCCTAGAACCATACGCAATGACCCGCTCATGTTGATTAAGCACACAACCTAATCTGCCATAGGAAGCATCACTATATACTGCATAACCTCCACTGCCGCAAGGTATAGCAAACCTGTCTTTAGTCAAGGCGCTTTAGCTCTGCTCGCTCACATGCTCTGTCAATCGAACTTTGCATTCTTTCTTGTAAGTCGTAAGCGGACGATATCTTTGAGAAACCCTCGACAAATCGCCGATAGTACCTGCCAAACCAAGGAAACTTGGACCTCAGAATGCTGAGGTTGTTCCTATGTCACCACAGAATCTATCTTTGTAGGATCCACTGAGATACCCGATTCAGAGACTACGTGGCCCAAGAAACTGACCTGCTCAAGCCAAAACTCACACTTACTGAGTTTGGCATACAACTGATGGTCCCTCGAGTGTTTGAAGAGCCATCTTGAGATCTTTACATGCTCTTCTCTGGTTTTCGAATAGATGAGGATGTCATCTACGAAAACTACCACAGATTTATCAAGATGTGGTTTGAACACCCTGTTCATCAAGTCCATGAAAGATGCAGGCGCATTCGTCAATCCAAATGGCATCACTAGAAACTCATAGTGGCCATAGCAGCGTCAAACGCAGCTTTTGGATATATCTTCCGCCTTGATTTTGAGTTGGTGATAGCGACCTCGATCAATCTTCAAAAGAACCTTGCACCTTTTGATCAAACAAGTCGTCTATCCGGAAGAGGATAACGATTCTTAATCGTCATCTTGTTGAGTTGCCTATAATTGATACATAGACGCATCGATCCATCCTTCTTTTCACAAATAGAACGGTGCACCCCAAGGAGAAACACTCGATCGAATAAAGCCTTTGTCTAACAGCTCCTGAAGCTGTTCCTTGAGCTCTTTCAACTCAACAAGCGCCATCCGATATGGAGCTTTAGATATCTGATTACATCCGACGCTAGCTCAATCGCGAACTCAATCTCTCGGTCAGGTGGTAATCCAGGTAAGTCCTCTGGAAAGACATCAGGATAATCGCAGACCACCTTGATAAGAGCCAAGTCGTTCTTCTTCTCGGTAGAATCTTGCAAATAGGCCAGATACCCACTGCAACCATTCTTCATCATACGCTCAGCTTTAATGGCTGAAACCAACAGCGCAACCCTGGATTTGACTCCGCAGAATCGGAAGGATTTTCTCTTTGGTGGTCGGAAGGTCACTATCTTCCGAAGACAGTCCACGCTCGCGTGATAAGCTGCCAACCAATCCATTCCGAGAATGACGTCGAACCCTTCCATGCTCAACGTAATCATGTCGGTAAATGTCTCGTGCTCATCAATCATCACGATGACTGACTGACATGCTGTATCAGTGCACACCGAACTCCCCGTAGGAATCTTGACATCTAGAATGAAAGCAAGGGGTTCGGGAGTAATACCCAACTTCTCTGAGAAGGAAGGAGTAATAAACGAGTGTGTAGACCCAGGGTCTATAAGTACTCGTGCCTCAATTTTATCCACGTCGTCTCGACTACTCATCATAAGTGTACCTTTAGTTAAAAAGTTTGTTAATTATATGCAATGATTCCTATGTGTTTTAACATAATTGACTTGTATGTTGATTTAAACAATAATAATTGAATCAATGCATAATTGACGTCTCAACTTTAATGATACCTTGAATAGCGTCATTGACGTTTGGGCATCTGTGCATGGGCCACCGCATAAGCCCGACCTTGAACTGTAGGTCGTGGTCGATTGCAGAGAGGCCGTAAATAGTCCGTCCTTTCTCAATAGTAGGACAATCCTTGATCATGTGACCAACTGTCCACACCAAGCATCCTCCGGTGTTCGCAATCCTCTGTCCTATGTGGTTTCCCACATCTTGCACACCGGGGTAGAAGCAGAGTAACGGTGATCCTCTCGTTGAACCACGAGCCACGAAGCTCCACTCGCAGTAGTGCTCCCGGCTCTAAAAGGTCGTCCTGGTGACGTAGTCTGAGGTCTCTGATAGGAAGACGTCACTGGTCCTGAAGCAACAGCCGGTCTAAAATATGATGGCTGGCTAGGGTAGGGAGGAGGTTGAGAGAACCTCGCCTTTTGTTCACTGCTCTCAAGCACTCTCAGCGTCCTGGCCAAACCTATTTTTATTACCTCGCTCGCCTCAATCTGCTTTTGAATATCTTCCTCTCGCAATGAGGGCCTTGGACATCACGCCAAAGATACGTCTCCATTTCCCACATCGACACCCTCTCCAGATGTTCGGCCTCAAACCTCTCGAAATTTCGAGCTCTCATCACGGTGGCCACATACATGGGGTGCAAATCGAAAGTCTATCAAATTCTGCGCCATACTCGCGCACCGACATCTCATTCTGTTTCAATTCAATAAATTGGACCTCCCACTGATTACGTACGATCCTCGGAAAGTACTGATCGTTGAACGTCTCCACAAACTCTGCCCAAGTCCATGGAGTGTTGGGGTAGTCCTGCTCTCTCATCCTGGAAACAGACTTCCACCACGGGCTGGCCTCACCCAAAAGTTTGAAAGATGCCCAGCGTACTTTCTCGACATCTGTACATTGCAACACTTCAAATATCTTCTCTATCTCATCACCATGCCTCGGCTTCCATAGGATCCGTCTGCCCTGAGAATGTAGGTGGTCTCATCCTCCTGAACTCGGCAAACCCTCCTGGCTGATGTCTGGCTGCCAGCATCTCTGTCTGTCTATCAATGGCTGCCGTCTGCTGGGCCATATTAGTAGCCAAGGCTGCCAATACCTCGTCTACATTCCCTCTGTCTTGCCTAGCAGTTCCCAAAGGCTCTGCATTAGGGCCAGAAGCAACTCGCCCTCTACCATATGAGGTGCCTACGCCCTCATCAATCTCCTCAATACGAGCTGTACGAGGTCCCTCTATACCTCGGCCTCTGCCTCTAAACCGTGGAGGCATGCTGATCTGTCATTGTTAAACAAACAATAACAATTGATCAGTAATAAATTGTTAGAAATAATCTAACCCCTAGTCCTAAGACTATGAACCTAGAGCCTCGCTCTGATACCAAGCTGACGATAATGACTTTTCCAATCCCTAAGGTATAGGAAATGCGGTTCATCAACTTATTGATTTCTCAATAAGTCGTAACAAAAAGCCAAGCAATATAAACAAAGGTCTTAAGACAGAGGCAACTTAGTTAATCCAAAAACAAATGCTTCAAATAACAAAATTAGATATATCACTGTGAGGAACCAAAAAGAACCCCGGTGATGGCCAATCCGATCACCTAAAACAGAGGTTCACAATAGTGGTTCCTCGAGTGATATCAAAAAGAACAAATAAGGCCTAGGGCCCAATATTCACAACAATATTCAGACAAAATACCAAAATACTGGATCTAAAGGTCAAGGGAAGAATTCCTCAGCAGGCAAGTCTAATTCCTCCTCAGGAATATAATCGGAATCCTCCAAATCCTCAGATCCCAAATCGGTCTCAAACCGTGGACGTATAGTCGAGGTGAGCTAACATTAAGCTCAATAAGGGAAGATGATCTATTTGCATTACTTATAAGTAAAAGTTTTCAAAAGACGAATCGAATCAAATATGGTTTTTCAATGATGCTTTTCAAATTAAATCTCGATTCTAATCACGAGTCAAAGCGATAATATAATCTAAAGTGTTCAAAATGTTACGATTTAGCATGCTTCTTGTCTTAAATTTATAACTTTTATCTCCCAAATTTCCTATAGCATGAAGGCGGACTACGTGACCGATGGGAAGACCCTACTGACCATCGTCGTTCATGAACCCATTTCGAAAATGCAACAAGCCCCTACGCTATGAGGGAAACTTGCGCCAAAGTTTTACCGTCAACACGGTTGGTGGAATCTAGGGCATCGTACGTATGTACCAAAAATCAAATGCAAATGCTAACACGTATCCAAGCTTATTATTCATATCATTGATTTTCAAAGTTGATTCAAAGTTAGCGAGGTTGATTCAAAAATTAGCGAGGTTACGATTCAAAAATTAGCGAGGTTCTGATTCAAATTTAACTGAAGTTCTGATTTCCAATGATTCTTGTTTCTAACAATGTTTACAATTTTCTGATGTTGTCATATATTCATGCTTTGTTTATACTATGTGCACAGATTATCATCAAATTAACGCATTTCAAGTAGTTCGTCTATCATAGTTTGTGCTTATAATTTATGCAAATGAAGATTAGGATTCCCCTACCTTAACCAAGCGGTTTCAAAAGCATGCAAAAGCGGTCCTCTCCAAGGACTTCCAGACAAAACCTACATATATTAACACCCTTAGTGTTAATATAAAACTACAAAATTTAACCCGAAAGCTTGGAAGAAGAAAATCCAACAAATTTTCGAACCCAAAAGTCAGGGCAGAATTCGATCATCGATTTCCAATTCGATGGTCGAATTTGAAATCGATGTCGAACCCAAAATCGACCATCGAATTCTCAAATTCTGCATCAGGCCTAAAAACCAGTAATTCGACCATCGATTTTAAAATCGATTGAATTATCACATTTCTAATGGTAATGCATTTGCATGCTGGTTCTTTTTCCCGACTTTTATCTCTCTAGATCTCTTCTTTATTGCACATATGCATGTTCTAAAATTCTAACAAAATCTCCTGATTTTCATACAAAGATTTCAATACATACCTCTTCTCCCAACGGTAGGTTCCTTCGTATCGATTTGTGCTCGGGAACCATTTTCTAAATCAAGGGTTCAATGGCAGCAACCCTTCTTCTTTGGCACAGATTTGTAGGCACATGGGTGTCTTCTCCTCTGTCCTTCCCTTTCAATAGCTTAAACTGATCCAAAGGCCATCACCAATGCGATCAATGGTCAAGATGGGAGGAGGATCTCTCTTTCTTCCTAGATCTGGAATTTAAATAACCTTGAATGGTTATTTTCTTTAAGCCTTTCCAACGAGAGAGAGAGAGAGAGAGATGCAAGCTTCTCTTGCAATCTCTTTTATAACCAAACCAAGCTAACAAATATCTAGATATTTTAACCCTTTAACTTATCTACTAAATTTGGGATTTATTCCATGCTAACCACTAACACATCCTTATTGTGTATGCCATTGCGTACATGACTTGCACACCTCTCGAGACCAAATCCTTTGGCCATTAGTCTTACCATAGCCTTAGCTTACCAAAAGTCCAAAAATATTTTACAGTATTTTCCGGGCACGCTTACCGAGGTAAACGAAAATATGCCGAAAATATCAGGGATATTACAATCTATGGGTTAACAAAGTAAGTAAGAAACAACATTCAATTCATGTAATGCATTTATTTTTATGTGTAGACAATTATAAATTTATTATAAATTTCTTACTAATTTTATTGGTGGTTGATGTAGGATCAAGGTACGCTTCGTTACATTCAACATTCAGCCAAACTTTAAGCTTGGTCCAGTGTTGAAATGTCCTGCAAATTAAAACGCTGGATTAAGATGACAGGGTTTTGGTTACTAAGTAGGGTTGTATTCAAGACCATCAATCGTGCATTAGTATTTTCCTTGGTTGAGAGATGGCACCCTGAAACAAATACATTCCACTTTGCTACAAGTGAGATGACTATCACTCTTGACGACGTGAAGCATCTCATTGGTCTATCTGTAGTAGGCAAGGCAGTTGTCCCAAACCCTTGCAGCACAACTGAATTGGTTGTCATATGTGTTCGAGCATTCGGTATTGGCGCTGAAGATGTAATGGAAGAATTGAATCACAAAGGATGTAAGGGAAAAACTTTTCGATTGGAATGGTTGCGTGCTCGTTTGAGCCAAATACCTGATGATGCTTCTGATGAGCAGATTGATTGTGCTGCAAGGGGATACATTTTTTATCTGCTGGGATGCACAATCCTTGTCGATAAATCAGGCAGTATGGTGTCGGCTTCGTATGTAAAGGTGTTGGTCGATCTGAAGACCATTAAAGAATATGCTTGGGGAGCAGCTGCACTCGCTTATATTTATAGGTAGCTGGGCATCGCATCAAGAAAGAAGGTGGCACAAATTTCTGAGCTGCTTACGTTGATTGAGGTATACTATATTGACATAGCAATGCCTTACTAAATTTCGTTTCTAATATTTGTTGATATGTGTTGATGTCAAACTATATGATTTGTATTTTCAGGCGTGGAGCTACGAGCACCTAGCTCTTAAACGTCCAACGCTGGTAGAAAGGTCTTTTGATAATCTGCCTATGGACTTTAGATGGCAGCAACCTTTAAGTCAACCAACGCATCCTGGATCAAAGTTGATTCTTTTTACATGAAGCATTGGATGACTTACGAATGGATCAGGTATTATCATAATTAGTTATTTTAAGTGAACCTATATAATTCTAATAACTCCCTCTCGCACAGGTTACTTGGGATCCATATTGTAAGATTAGAAACCAATTTTCACTTACTCCTACGGCGTTTTACACCGAATGTCTGCTCTGTTTCAACATTGTTGAGCCGTATTACTCGGAGCGGGTGTTGAGACAGTTGGGACACGTGCAATCAATCCCCCTGACACCCATACCACCTGCAGAAGGGAGCATTAGAGGGAGAACTGCGAAGACATATACTATATACTACAAAGCTCCTTTGAAGAACTTTGAACATCATCGCAGTCACCAATTATCTGCAGAGAATCGTGGTGCTGTAACGTTTAGTGGGGCCACTGTGAAGGGTTATATGGAGTGGTATAAGAAGTCGTCTCATTTGTACCTCGTGGACCCTAACTATCACAGGAGCTTGAGGCCATCCTCCCAAAGTAGAGATGATGTCTAAAGTAGAGATGATGTTGACGATGTCTCGGAGGAATGGGTACGTATTTGTGTCATTATGATGCATTTCATTTATAACTAGTACCATATATGAAAATTTATATAATGTCTCACGGTCGTTTTGAATGCAACGACACCACAGAGATAAGGCATTAATGCTATTAGAGGATTCAATAGCCGTTGGTGTAAATCAAGATATTGGGTACATGATTGAGGTCATGAAGAGGGTACGCGATGAGCTTCGATTCAACTGTTTGCCCTCCTCACAGATTGCTACTCCAAGTCCGACAGCCCCACGCTAAAATACTCCACGAAAAAAAAGTCTACCAAAGTGAAACTTGGAGTGAGAGTGGGAGTGTTATGGGCTTGAAGATATTAATTTTTTGTATATGTATATCAACTTTTAATGTAAATGAATATATTGTTTATATTAATGTAAATGAAGACATTGTTTAGATTAATGATCTCCATCATTTAATTCAATGAAGTTAATTTTTTTTATCTTCTCACATAAAAAATGTGGCTTACTATTATGGCATGCGGGGTATATTATTATCACTTTAAATTGTCCAAAGGGCAATACATCATCTAAAGAGTCAAACCTATAATTGGATGTGAACCATATCTAAGTGAAGAATTTTAATATTAGTGACTAAAAACAATGGTTGGTATTAGTGTGTATAGATAATTGAAATTGCTCAAAACAAATGATCTTTTTAAAGAGTCAAGCCTATAATTGGATGTGAACCATATCTAAGTGAGGAATTTTAATATCAGTCACTAAAAACAATGGTTGGTATTAGTGTGTACAGATTGGATGATTGAAATTGCTCAAAACAAATGATCTTTTTAAAGAGTCAAGCCTATAATTGGATTTGAACCATTTCTGAGTGAAGAACTTTAATATCAGTCACTAGTGTGTACAGATCGGATAATTCAAATTGCTCAAAATAAATGAATTATATAACAGAGATTCGTTCTTCCATCATCAAAGGAAGTTGAATTATATGACAAAGATCATGTTTTATGCCAATCTTTCACCCCAAAGACCTTTAGAGCCTATATGCATCTACAGTATAATAGCCACAAGAAGAAAAAAAACTTTACAAAATTTCTATTGGTCTAACGGTGGATACCCACCGTCAGAGTTTACTGGCTGAAGGTGAGTGCCCACCGTCAGGCCAAAAAAATTTGAGCACCCATTTTCAATACATAGGTGCTGACAACGGGCCTCCACCGCTAGGCCATCAGAGCCCATTCCTAGTGAGGAGCCCTCACTGGAAATGGGCTCTGATGGCTTGGCGGTGGGGGCCTGCTGTCAGTGCCTACATCCTGACAGTAGGCACCCACCATCATACCCAAATTTTAAAAAAAAAAAATTGGGTTTGACGGTGGGTGCACACCTTCGTGTAGTAAACACTAATGGTGGGTTCCCACTGTCAGTAATTGAACACTGACAGTGGGCACCCACCGTCAGACTCAAATTTATTCCTCACTGGAAATGGGCTCGATGGCTCTGGCGGAGGCGACACCATGTAATCGACGGTGCCCACCGTCCCAAATTTTTTGGCTGACGGGTGCCATGTCTGTCAGTGAAGTACTAACGCAGTTCTCATCACGCATCGAGCCCATTTCCAGTGAGTGCTCCTCACTGGAAATGGGCTCTGATGGCCTAGCGGTGGGCGCCCACTATCAGCACCCATATACTGATAGTGTGTGCCCACCGTGAGGCCCAAATTTTTGTTAAAAAAAATTTGGTCTGACGGTGGGTGCCCACCGTTAGCCAGTAAACACTGACGGTGGGTACCCACCGTCATACCAACAGAAATTTAGCAATTTTTTTTTCTTCTTGTGGCTATTATAGGGGGCATTAGCTCCCTATCCCACCCTTTTGACCCATGTTGACCACTCTTCCCAGCCCTTTATCAAGACCACCTATGGACTTTGGGTCTCTTAGGTGCCCCTCTCTCAAGGTGAAAGCCAAGATTCTATTCCCTTTAATTGTTGCATGGGTTGAAGGGTGCAGGGTTGAATAAGTCAAAAGATGGCCTATTCCCTTTAATTGTTGCATGGGTTGAAGGGTACAGGGTCTCTTAGGTGCCCCTCTCTCAAGGTGAAAGGCCTTAGATGGCCTAGTCAATAAGTCAAAAGATCTAAGGGTTCCTAAAATTTCAACCCTCATTATTATGGTTCAATATTGAGCCTCATGAATTCTCCAAGTCTCACAATTCAATGGTCTTAGATTAGTCAAACTTAATTCTTTTAGATCAATCATATAAATTTTTTAGATTATATTAATTGTTTCTTTTTTTTCTTATTAAAAATTCATTTGCTTAAACTATCAGTTATTTCTCCATAACACATAGAGTGTAATTAAAAAAGAAAATTACAGCCACCTGTTTGGATCAAACTTCTGAAACTGCCAATTCAATTCCAGTCCCCTAATAGCCTTGGAAGACTTGCTACTGCTTTTGGTATCCTTCTCCACGTGGATTCTATATCCTACATATCGAGGCTTGCATTCGCAAGAGTCTATGAAAGTTGATAAAAGATTTGAGTTTTCTTAAACAACTCAGATTTGCATGGAAGTCAGTTCCTTGTAAAAACAAAACCATATGATGACAAAAAATGAACAACAATGTATCTCGAAGCTCTGGTTCACTAAAAGGGAAAGTTTCTCACTCATATATAGTTCAATTAATGGAGTTGTGTAACTTGTGCTCACTTCAAATTTAGTTGAATTGGGTTATGGAGAAATAATTGAATGGGCATCTAAGTAGTACCTCTTCACCACCCTTCAAACTATTAGATGATTAAAAAAGAAAATTACAGCCACCTCACTTAAGCAAAGCAGATCAAATTGACTTCATCGAATTAAATGATGGAGAGCATTAACAAAAAAGTTTTTTTCTATTCATTTCCGTATCATTTTATAGTATCTTTATTCATACCAGTTACACAAAAAGATGCTAGCATGATTATGATATTTTCACTATATACATGAATATATCCCACCCTCATTTACAAGAATATACCCCAACTAAAAAAACTATCAATCGAGGTCAATGATCAAATAATCTTCGGTCATAACTTTCCCATCATTATTGCCAGAGTTGAAGTTCTTTGATCGTTCCGCAAACTGACACAGCCAGCCCGCTACACAATCATCTCGATAGCACCTCTATAGAGCAGTCGATGATGGAATGGGACAATCTTTTATCAAGGTCATTGGGACGAAGTGGCAGTTGTTCACATGAGCGATGCAAATCAACTTATTCATTGTGTCTGTTGCTGTCTACAGCGAGAAAAATGTCATACAAAGTCGGGTGCTAAGAAGGACTAAAGGGGTACGATAGCACGACGCTATTAAGTATCCCATGTCCGGCACAGTTATCCAGTGGGCACTTCAAGCATTATCAGTGAAGCAGTTGAGGATCGTACGTATCTGATTCATTCATTCTTCGCTGCCGAAAATTGGTAAATAATTCGTCGAGTGGGAGGTCAACTCAACCAATAAATCAACTCGCACTACCTTCCACCCATCATAACCCATCCCTAACTAATGTGCAACAGCTCAAAATCTGCAGTGTCCATCCGCCGTTACTTCCGTGATATTAGTTATGAGAGGACGCACAAACTCAGGGAGTGTCTTCAGATATAATTTCATTCCAAGGCTTTCTTGAAGCTTTGAAACTTCAACGACTACAGCCTTTTTCCCTTTCTCCTTTGCCTTCTCCTTCAACTTAACTTATTTCATTACGTGTTCAAACCCGAATTTCTCTCTTTTCGAAGACGCATCACATTTTCTTTTATTCCCCTTCCCCTTAGGCCTGCTGTGTTTACTCTGCCACAACTTCGGTTCAACCATGTAAGTCGGAGCAGGGTCTGCCATCTCATGCAATTGTCTATAAATTTGGTCTTTGACAATACTGTCGGACCTCTCATATCTTTCGTATATGCGATGAAAGCATTCTAGCAGTTCAGCACCTCTTGATGATGCACCAACTTTAAGGTAGTAGAGTTTTTTTCCCCGTTGATGAATGGATTCAAGAGGAATTCTCTCACCCGCTAATAGCCATGAAGAGAGTTCATGCAAGCATAGAAGCCCATGTGTCTTGCACAGTACATGCGTGCACTGAGACTCAATAGCAGGCTGCGCCATAACTGTAACTCTGTTTTCTTCAATAATTTCCATTGCGGCTCTAGAAACGTGACCTACTATGAGCTCGTAAAAATTGGAGGAAAATTGAAGCCCCCTCTTTAATTTACTTTCCTCAAATAACGCTCGTATGTATATAAGTTACATCTCAACGACGCCATCAATCTTCTCCCATGATTGCAGAAGGTCAACGATCGAAGATCTCAACTCGCGCTTGATCTGATCATGCGCGCTCTCCGCTCGATTTGAAGTCGTATTACCGAAATGCATATATTCATTCGTCCATGCTGACACAAATTTTTCTTTATACAGTTCTATCCAAGTGGCAGATAAATAATGGAGGATACTTTGATGCTTCGCGTACTTATGGACCAAGGTACCTATCGCGGATTCATAATCTTCTACCGATGCACTGTACATCACACAATTCCATGCCTCGTAGAAGACATCCCATTCTTCTGTAGTTTCAAACACTTTTCTGCAGTTCTTCAGAACACTCATATTTATGTGCCATACACATAAAATGTGTTTGGCTTCTGAGAAAACTATTTCGATCGCATTCATGAGTGCTTGCTCCCAATCGGTCACTAATAGAGACAGAAGCTCGCCTCCCTTAAGAAGTGATTTGAATGATCGCAATGACCACACATAAGCATTCTCTCTTTCGGATGACATGAACGTGAAGTTAACGTAAAAGTTTTTTTGTGTCGAGGTCACTCCAATGATACTCAATACCGGAAGTTCGTATTTGTTGGTCTTGTATGTGCAATCCAAAACAAACACCTTAGGAAAGATGTTCGCTAGCTCTATCGAATCCGGATGAGCGAAGAAGATGTCGGTCAATTCATCTATTTTTGGATCTTTACAGTGAAAATATACGTATTTAGTTGTTGAAACCTGAACATCAACTATTGGAGGTGAGTCCTCCCTTCTCTCTCAGTCAATCGCATCGCATGCCTCGCATTGTAGATGGCTTGAATGGTCAAATAATTTTTTGAATCCTTCTTTCGAATGCTATGCAATACGTGACTAGGCTTCACCCCAATAGCTTACATCTCTTTCAAAATCTCTCTCTCATTTTCTTTCAACCGTCCCGCATACGAATGACCTTTCCCAAATTGCCCCGGGGGGTGGTTGTGAACACCGCAAATCACATCAATCTTCCATACAGACTTTCCTTGTTTAATCTCTGTTCCTCGTAATGAGAAAGGACAACCTGACTTTTTCGTAAATATTTTTCTCGTTGTTGGGGTCTTGGATTGTCCCTTCTTACGATTACGAAAGTTGTCTGCTCTCTCACAAGCCAATTTCACCCTGGCACTGTGACCTTGAAATCCCTTATCGGACCTCTGTATCATTAGCATAGTTTCCGCTTTATTTTCAACATCGCGAGCCCACTCTATCATTTCCTCACGGGTGCTAAAGAGCTCATTTGTGGTCATAAAGAGAGTAAGGTCTGTATTTTGTGCTTGTGTATCGTCCACCTGTATATAATAATATAACGTTATAATCACTATTGAAATGAACGAACGAACTAATGCAAGTAATCGCTATTTTAAAAATATATATACTCTCTCATTACTTTTTGTACGAGTCTCTCTCGTAACGTACTTCGTAATCCTTTTTTAATCAAACCCAATCCATTTTGAACCAAACCAATCAATTTTGGCTTGGTTCAAACCATTTTTCATTAATACATTTTTCAAAATCAATTGGCTTGGTTCAAAATGGATTGGGTTTGATTAAAAAAGGATTGCGAAGTAAGTTACATGTACTGTATTAATACATAGAAACCCTAAATTTAGTTAGATTGAAAATTTATATAATGAAAACTAATACAAATAGTACTAGCACTTGGTAAAATGGTTCTGCATTATATGAACCTCTAGCAAACCATTTTTCATTAATACATATACATAAAACTCTAAATTTACTTAGATTGAAAAATTATATAATGAAAGAGTATTACAAATAGAATAAAAAATAGAACGAATGAAAATTAATGCAAATATATTGAAAAATATCCCTTTTAAATAGAACGAAATAGAATCCAAAATTTAAAATAGAACGATATAGAATCCAAAATTTAAAATAGAACAATATAGAATCCAAACTAGAACGAAATATAATGAATACAAATAGAATTAACCGATAATATATTAATATAATGAAAAATATACCTAATCTTAAATCCAAAATAAGTCTACCTCCAATACCAAACCCTAAGTTTACTTCAAATGAAAAATAATATAATGGAAATTATATTATTATAGAATGAATAATAATAGAATAAATATTATTACAAATTGAATGAAAAATAGGTTATAATGAAAAATGAATACAAATATAATGAAAAAAAATTATTTACTTGTAGAGAAGGTTGGATTCTTTGTCAGGGAGTTGGGTGAACTCCAAATCATCATCATATGATAGCAACTCTTCGGAGCTATCATCTGCGTCCTTCAGATCCATATCGACACTAAAACGAGGGTAGGAAGAAAGTTTGGGTGCACCGAAAGGAAGAAGAAGATGGTTGTCAGTGTTGAACGAAGCGAAGAAGAACTAGTGGCGAAGCGTGGGGAATGCTTGGTGTTCAAAGTGGTCGTAACGCGGGAAGGAGAGGAAGAAAAAGAGGAGCTCGAGAGCATGGGGTTTGCATGCATGAATAAGTGCGTGGAAGGAAAGGAAAGGGTGGGTGTATTTGGCACACGAATTTCTATGCAATTTTATTTTTTTTTCATTTGCACGTGGGAGAGTGGGTGGATAGCAAGAATCCGTGAGTGGAAATAAAGGTACTCTTTGAAATTTTCCACAAAAATACAATTTTCAAGTGTTTGGCAATGTAGTGGGACCCACAAACTAGAGTTTTTTTGAAAAAAACTCACATAAAAATTCTAGCCAAAATTTGGCTGGAACTTTTTTCCGCCCAGGACATGGGTTAAAAGCTTAGAGGAATTTTGGTGGCCACCCTTGCAACCCGAAGTTCATTCGTCTCAACTCGGATATTTCATGCTTAAAATCGTTTGATTGTTTTGGATCAACCGATCAAGGTTTTTTTTTCAACATAATTTTTCATATAATGGATCTTGAGACCATTAGCTTATCATCAAACGCTCAATTTTTTTGTTGATGTAGCACACATGTCAATACCTCTTTCTTCACACCCGTGCATTCTTTGAAAGCGCCTACATCCCAGACCCCTGAAAAAAAATGTTGATTTCTTCGGATAAGATGATGGAGATCTTTTTTAACAAATATCTTCCACAAAATAGATCTTGGGTTCATAGTGCTTCAATCTGACGATCAATTTTTAATTTCCTGTATCACCGATACCCAAAATATGACTCTTCAATTATATAGCACACATCATGCTCAAATGTGACTTTAGGGCCATATTTTGGGGACCGGAGACACATGGAATCACAAATTGACCGTCCGATAGGTGTTACATGATCTTAAGATCCATTCTATGGACGATCAGGGTGAAAAACAATCACCCTCATCTGATACAAAGCAATCAATAGTCTTCAAGGGGTTTGGGATGTGGGCGCTTTCAGAGAACACATGGACGCAAACAGAGGTACCCTTAAACAGCGATGCCAATAAATGGAACCCAACATCTAAGCCAGTTAATTTGAAGGCCATCATCTAAAGATCATAAGTGAAGATTGGCACCAAGCATAATCTTTATCATATGACTCAATGCACTCCAAAGCCATTATCCGATTCAACAGTTGATTGTATCGAATCGTATGATAAAGATTGAGTTTTGCACCACTCTTTTGCTTCGTAGATCTGTAGATCATGGCCTTTATATCAGACGGTTTAGATGCAACCTCACTTCATAATCGTACTATTTATTTGCACTGTAAAATCGTAACCTCGCCCCATCTCCTCCGGCCAACGTGCATTGACTGCTTTGAACCTGACGAAGGAGATTGTTTTTTATCCCAATCTTGCAGATGATGCATCTTGAGATCATGGGTATATCGATTTTTTTATTTCATGTGGCACCCATTCTAAAAAATGACTCGTGATTAGTATTTGAGCTTGATGTATGTCTCACAAGTTTAGAGTTACTGTTTGCGATTTGTACCACGCGGAATAAAAAACTATCTGAGTGTATGCCCATGATCTCAAGACCCATGGGACAAAAAAAAAATTATGTTATAATTTAAAGCGATTAATGCATTTTAGCCTGACGAGATGGGGTGTGGTTACATGTTCACATGGTGTGAAGAATGGTGCCTTAAGAAAATAATTTTACACAATGTAGCCAAACAACTGAAAAAAATAAAATCAAACCATTGTAAAATTTTAAAAATAAAACTTCCGATGAGTTCTTTTATTTACAAGCCCATATATGTTAAGTTAAAAAAAAAAAAAAAAAAAAAAAAAAAAGCATTTCCATGAGTTTTGTCAAACAAGGCATTAATAAAAGCACAATCGGATATCATCAAGTGAGTGCTTCAGTAAACAATTTGAAGCCATGATGTAAATATCTTTGGTGGAAAAGATTGCCCCGCAACAAATCTCTATCGTACGATCTCTGTCATATATTTCCATAGTCTTCGTTTAGATAGTATTTGTGCCTATCTCTTACACCGAACATCTCGTGTACATCAAATCAAACGGCTTAGATAGTGCTTTGTGCCAATCTTTTAAGCCAGAGATTTCTCTAACACATGATCCAATGCAATTAGACCGTTGAAGCATATGATAGCTTTTGATGTTTGGTGCAAAAGATTGGTATGAAACATAATCTCAATCATATCAACACAATCCACGGTTGAATCAGATGATGTCCTTTGACTGCACTGAATCATCTAATAGAGGCAGTGTTTCATGTGAATCTTTTTTACCAAAGTTCTTTACATCGTTGTCTTCAAATGACAAAGCTAGGAAGATTTTTCAAATAAAACGGTCCCCAAAATACCATGTATTGCTTTTACATGGGCAAATTTGATAGTAAGTAAGAAGGGGATCTTATGCGTTTGCGTTACATGAGGTTCTCACGTGCCGTTGATCCTAAGTGACCGGTTAATAGAATTTTGTAAATACACGCTTCATCAATTTGGCATTACGCTTATGAAGTTAGCCTCGTAATCCATTGTAGCTACGCGTTATCGGGCCCTTAATTTCTCCCTCTGACGTTAAGGTTCATTTCTTCCTCTGCTCTTATTATGACCAATCCAGTCACTCTCCTCCCCTCCTCTCTATCCCACGCCTCTTGCTATCGTACGCACCTTCTTCTTCCCCAATGGCTCTCGACGAAGAAAACGACGTCATCTTCTAATGGCATGTGACAGACCCACCACGTTTACGACCGTCGAATGGAGCAGAGAAGAAGAGAAGGCCATTGAAAACGCGATAGCCACCCACTGGGTCGACGATTCCAAGGACCCTTTTCCAACGTGGGAGAAGATCGTTTCTTCCGTGCCCCAAAAATCCGTGGTAGAAATCAAATGGCATTATTAGATTCTGGTGGAAGATGTGAAGGCTGTCAAAGTCCTGGAGAGTCCCGCTTCCTTGTTATGTTGATGATGAGATGAAGGAGAGCCAAGGGGTTTCGAGAGGGAGTAATTTACGGTTCGGAGGTGGGAGATTGGGGAGTGAGAAGGGGTGTTTGAAATCGGAACTGGAGCAGCGGAAGGGGATCCCCTGGACTCAAGAAGAACACAAGTCTGATGGGTTTCTGGATTTTTGTCTCCATTTGGTTTTGTACTGGTTGAATGGGTGTTTAGTTTTATTATTGATTTAGTTTCCTTTTATCAAATTGATTGAATTTTTAAATAATAAAATTTAGATGATAGTGTGAATGATATGTGAAATAAGATTGGAAGGGTACCACTGTTTGATCCGAGGGGCATTTTTTGGGCGAGGGAGTGTCATATGATCCAAGGGCCATTTTTGGGATCTGACACATGGAATAAAAAAATTAGTCGTATGATAGGTGCATTATGATCTCAAGATCTCTATTGTATGAAAGATCGGGGTGAAACACTATCTCATCATCTTATCTGAAGCAATCAAAGGTTTTAAAGGATTTTGATATGTGGGCACAAAGGGAGATACGCAAATGAAAATAGATATCAAATCCAAACGACAAAGCTATGTGATCACTTATTCGCATAGAAAAGAAAACTGTTATAATTGTTTAGGCCACTTTAGACTACGAACTCTCAAAAATTTATGTCAATCGGACAATCACACAAGCCCTGATTGCACTCACAAATTAGATGGTTCGCCGTAAAAATCAGGAAATTTTGCTCCGAAACCCTCTTCGGCAACACTTCAAATAAGCTGCAGAAAACAACCTCAAAAGGTGAGCTCATTAATGATTTATGGTTGTATAAATTATCTCTAAATATAAATTGGTTGGTATGTGAAAAGAGGAAGAAATCGGATGAGATTTGGGAAAAAAAAATATCTCGGAAAAATTTAGGTTGAGAAAATTTGAGCTGTCACAATTGGTATCAGAGCTTAGACTTTATGTCTTATGGGAGACTGTGAGTCATAGCTCTAAGTGCGAAAATATGACATTAAATTCTATCGGAACATAGGAGAGTCGGTCTGTGTTAGTTTATAACTATAAGTCATCACGATCACTTATGATTGAATCTTTTTATTGAACATGACAGATCAGTATGACTCCACGTGTCAGAGGAGGTAGAGGCAGACCAAAAATGGTCCGCATGACGGATGTTACTGACGGCGAGGGTACGTCGCGTGGGAATGATAGTGGTAGTGAAAGACAGGTGTTGGAAGCCTTAGCTAGTAATATGACTCAACAGACAGCCTCAATGGCCCAGCAAGCAGAGTTACTTGCAGCTAGGAACCAACCTTTCGGGTTTATGGAGTTTAGAAAGATGCATCCTCCAAGATTTTCGGGTCAAGTCGATCCACTTGAGGCCGAGGGATGGTTGATTAAAATGGAGAAAATCTTTGAGGTGCTTCAATGCACCGAAGTCGAGAAGGTTCGTTAGGCAACCTTTAAGTTGGACGGAGAGGCTGACCCGTGGTGGAAATCAGTGTCCACAATTAGAGTGCTGGAATTTCCCAATACGCTATGGAATTGGACAAAATTTGTAGAGACATTCAATGATAAATACTTTCTCAGGATCAAACGGCACCAGTGGGAGGTCCAGTTCATCAAACTGGAGCAGAATAAGATGACTGTGCGAAAGTACGGAGCTGAGTTCGATAGACTATCAAGATTTGCACCTCAGTACGTGGCCATCGAATTGATGAGGGCCCGAAAATTTCAGCTTGGCTTATAACCTGATATATAGGAGAGAGTAGTGATGTGGGAGATGGAAACCTTTGGAGGCGTGATATCAAAGACTCTCATTGCAAAAGAAGAAATTTAGAAACAGTTCTTGAGGAGAGACCAACAAAATAGGAGTGACGTCAGTCGAACGCAATCTTATGCATCTAAGCTGATCGGCACGAGACCGAGACTACTGACGCCTGCATCTATTCAGCCTGCTTAGACTGCTTACTCGAGGCCATTCATGCCTGTCATCGAAACCTTTTCGTCTTTCACACCCTACTATTGTTGTCGTGTCAGGAGTGCAACAACCTTCACGCCGTACTTCATCAGCATCGGTTGAGTCCTGTGTCCGGTGTAGGAAAGGCCATAAGTCGGACGACTATTGGTTGGCTAAGGGTGCATTCCTTAAATGTGGACAGGTTAGACATCGGATAAGAGATTGTCCCCACATAAGGAGCGAAACACATTTGTAGGTGAGTTAGTCACCAACTCAAGAATTGGGTTAGCACCTTGTAGGTACTCAATGTCTTCGGTCTTTTGTATGAACTCCATGAGCAAATGAACTTCTTTAGAGTAAGTTTTTGAGCTGTCAACTTTTGTAGTGGTGATGATTTTTTGTAAATGAATGATTTAACTTTCTTATAATTAATTGGTTTCGATTTCTTCTGCTATTGATTTCCTATTATACACACCACAGGTATCAGAATCAATTTTCGAGGGCGAAAATTCCTATTATGAGGGGTGAATGTAATGACCCTAATTTCGAGCATGTTGAATTATACTCATATTTTTTGAATATGGCACGTCAATTTTCGAAGACGAAAATTCTTTAAGGTGGGAAGAATGTAATGACCTGTAAAATTAGACCCAAATTTGACTAATTCCTTGTGCGTGTCCGACACGGAAACCAATGTCGCCTTAAATTGTTAAATAAATAATTAAATAATTTTAAGAAAATTATGTGAAAAGAAATATTTAAATAATATTAGGATAACTTTGTGCAGACGGATTAAGATTTAGAGCTTGATCAGACTTTTAGTGGTGAAGTTGTGCACCAACTTGTGGTGTACCGCTTAACATCAAAACCAAAACCTAAGTTAAAGGATAGAATTTGGAAAATAAATATCCTTGATATTTTGAGTTTCATTCGGTTATAAGAGTGAGAGAGGGGGTTGCTTAAAGGCTATGTGTTAACCATTTGAAATTTTAGAGAGAGAAAGAGAGTGAGAGTTTGAAGGAACCGAACCAGCCATTGAGATTCATCACTTTCGAATCCCCTTCCAGAGATTTCGATCGCACGATCACAATCACGCCGGAAGCTCCACACTCTTTACGACCGTTCAAACCCCTTTTCATTAGAAACCCTTTCTCTTTTAAGAAATGTTCCATCTTACGATCGTTGTCCTCATTTTGAGGATGCTGATGATCGTCACGTGATAACGTAGAACCTGTGTGATCAATCGTTGTGGAATCGTCATAGAAATCGGGAAGTTTTGCTTCGAAATCCTCTTCGGCAACACTTCAAATAAGCCGCGGAAAATAACCTCAAAAGGTGAGCTCATTAATAATTTATGGTTGTATAAATTATCTCTAAATATAGATTGGTTGGTATGAGAAAAGAGGAAGAAATCGGATGAGATTTGGGGAAAAAAAATAGACCAAGGAAGCAACCCGAAGGGTTCTGAACTTGAGAAAATCGAGCGTCGAAATTTGAAATCGAACGTCGATTTTGACAAAAGGGTGCCAGGTTCCCGAGAAAATCGAACATCGAATTAAAAATCGAACGTTCAAATTCGAGGAAATCAAACTTCGAATTTGAATTCGACATTTGAATTTCACTGATTATGTCGGCACAACTTCGGTATTTTAACTCCAACTTTTTACTCCAAACTCCGATTGATACAATTATTGAGGTGATGGAAAGAAGATAACGAGCTCTACAACTTTTATGAATTAACTAACTCATAAATCAAATATTTTGAGGGTCAAAATTAAGTAGGAAGTTAGATCAAATTCTGAATTAGCATGAACTTGCTCATTTCTGCCTCATTTTTGGGAAATCATATAAATACGTCAAATTTATTAATAATTAGAATTAATACTTAATACATCATCGTATGTGTGATGTAGATTGAGAGTTGGAGAACATAGATGATGACTTTTGGATTGCTTTGAACAGCTCCAAATCCCAAGTAGGGGAAACTCAACAAAAATTATATTTTATAAATTGATTCATGGTTTCTTTAATTTTCGACCTGATGCTTTGTTTCCTTTGACATGTTTGGATTCCGTCATGTTCCCGCATATGTTATGATTGTCCTGTTTTCGCGTATGTTCTGATTGTCTTATTTCCGCATATGTTCTGATATGTTCTATTTCCGTTATGTTTCCGCGTATATTCTGATTGTTCTATTTTTGCATATGATCTGACTATTCTGTTTTCAACTTTTGAATTTGATTCATTCTATTCAGTATGCTTTAATATGATTTGTTCTGTTTTGTTAGGATCCATTTTGTTTAACCTGCATATGAACTTTGAATTTGAATGAGCATGAAACTCCTTTTTAGTAATCTGACAATATTTGAATCTTTGAAAACTTATGAGACTAAGTCATAGTGAGGTCTCTTTCTCAGGCACGTAAAACTTAGAGCGTAGGCGTCCATGTACGGATGCAACACCTCTATGGTATTATGGAATGCCACACGAAGTGCATTCAGGTTACTACAGACTTGTCCCTTGAAAAGCGTGATTATAAAGCTATCGCACTGTGACCCATTCTAGTTAAACTAAGACAATAGGGAATATGATTACGTTAAGAGCCTTTGTTTAGAATGAGGGATGACCATAAACCTGAACTATACTTACTGAAATTAGAGTAGATTATTGGACTTTGAGCTTTAGAAACAAGAGACTTGAACCTTGACCCCATATCTGAGTGTGAATGAGAATATCGAGAACATATCTAAACATTTGACTGTGAGTGGATATTGACAAGTGGACCGGTACGGCGATTATCCGTACACAATGTATAGTGCATCGCTTACATAGTGGGCCTGTATGAGGACGATCTGTACGCATTGCATAACATATATAAGTAAACACAATGAACGAAGTGAACAGACTGAGTGAGGTGAGCAGGGAAATCTGTGAATTAGGTATGATGAATAAGAAAATACATGCTTTTAATTTGTTTCTGTCATTGAATTCTCCTCTGTTATTACTTTTATTCTGCCATCAAACGTATGATCTGTTAAATCTGCGAATTTCATCTTTTAATATCCGATCTATTTCCGCTTTGAACTCTGTCATTAATAAGATGTAACTGCTATTGATGTTCCTCTACTAAGTTTAGATGTTAGCTCACCCCCGACTATACGTCACAGGTATAGCCTTTCATCAGAACCTTGGACTTGAGAAGAATCTGAAGTTGCTTGCTGGAGGGAGAGCTCAATTGGATTGGTACAGTGACTTCTGTGTTTTGAGCTTGGTACATCCCTTTATTTTATATGCTTTGTATAGAATTGGAGGTTTTTAGTTCTGCCATATGTTTATCTGTTTTATTTTCTGCTTAAAGTTGTATTTATACCAATTAAATTTTGTATCAGACCGTGTTCTGCGATCTGGCGGTATGGGTTTTCCCTTTTGGTTGTGATTTAAAGAAAGCATATATATATCGAAAAAATTTAAGTTGGAAAAATCCGGGCTGTCACATGGGCCAAATATGATCCAAAGAGGGTGCGGGTTTATGATTCCAAAAAAATACTTTCCCAAGGTCCACCCCAATCCTTCCCAATCCTTGAAAGAGGGAGCAAAAAATTAACCAAAGGTGTAGAGAACTTAAGAAGATTTTGAAATACGAGGGCACACCGCATATCACTGTCAAACCAAGGTATTAAAATCGGTATCAATCTCGGGTATCAATTTGCTCGAGGCCGATACGAATCGGCCAATACCGATACGTATCGGTCAATTTATATATATATATATATATATATATATATATATATATCGGTATCAGTCGATTTTTTATACTATGCCTTCCATACAACCTCAAAGTATGATAAAAGGTTAAAAAAAAGGGGGGATTTAAACAAAAATTAAAAAGTAGAAAAGCAAAAAAAAAAATTATTTTGTCTTATGATAAAATGCTTTAAAAAAGATTATATGTATATATATATGCTCATGAGATGATGGAAATAATGTCCAAGAGTATTCGTGTGACAGCTCAAATTTTGGCACCCCGAAACCCACACCGTCAGCGGATCGACGCTAAGGCCGATCCTTAAGCGTATCGCATAACACTATTACGCGCGAAGCGGAAACTATACTAACTGCCATAATCCTTACGTGAATAAAAGAACACTTACATCTATCTTCCAAAAGCTCAAAAATAACGATTCTAACTATATACGAATACATATGAAAAAAGAATCGAAAAGAACCACCGATAAGGGTCATCCCTGACCGAAACATGATTCACAAAACAATTGATACAAAAGTGTAATCTCCAAAATGACATATATTCTTTTACAAAACCATACAACCGTAATCCAAAACACATCTAAGGCCGGACCTATCAAGGCCTAGCACAAAGAAAATAATTCTCCGGGTGAGGTTCTTCTTCCTCCTTCTCAGGAAAATAATCAGAATCCTCTTTCTCTGGAATCTCAGAGCCTACGCCTTCACTTGTACCTGTGATATATAGTCGAGGAATGAGCTTCATCCAAGCTCAGTAGGGAAATACTCATAGCATGCATATCATGAACATCACAAATATATATTATGGCATAATGGAACAAAACTTATCTGAAATATATGCACAGTGGTGAAAGTAATGGCATGAAACACATACATGATACTTGTTTGAAAACATAGGCACATGCTCACATCTTCATCTCAACACACGAAAAGAAACTTAAGAGTGTTTCGCTTAATTTATTGTATGAGGAACTATAGCCTCAACCCCCGATGGAATATCCACCATCGTCATTCACATGAATCATTTTCACATATGCTCAAGGTCCCATAAAGTTGGACACTTAGCCAAACACATAGTTTTCCATTGGCCGGTATGATTCTACACAAGATCACAAAGGGTGTATGGATATCCCGCCGTACCGGTCACAAATATCTCGTCACGTCAATCACGATTATACCGTCGCGTCGGTCTGGTATTCACATATAAACTTTAATTCGAAGTGCATACATATAGTTTATCGCCGTGTAATGTGATAATTATAGCTAGGTTTGAAAGTCTGAACAAATTCTCACACACATATCAAATCAAATTGAATCTTGAAAGATTTCATATAATCTTGCAAAATTTCTGAACACACACATGCTTATTCTTTATCAGCTTCGGAATCATAGATAAACTCACATGATTTTATTGAAGGACACATCATATCACAACACATATGCTTAGATGTATTAAATATACATGATATTAAGTTATTCCCTACCTCAATTAAGGAGTTGCAAGCGAAGTTTCACAACGTTCTCAAGCTTCAACCCTTATAAGCATGCATTTAACCTAAACAAAGTAAATTCATAGTTCATACGTTAGAAATGATGTGAAACAGACAACATAAGATATCCTTAAAGTCCCTCAAACAAGACGAATCAAAATCCTGAATCTGGCAATTTCGATCGATCGAATCCCTATTTCGATCGATTGAAACCCAAATTCGATCGATCGAACTCATATTGATCAGTCGAATCCAACAAAACTCAAACCTCAAAACTCAAAGTTTGGCATTGAAATCTCGATCGATCGATTTATAATTTGATCGATCGAATCTAAAATTCGATCGAAAGGAATTTCTATCGGTCGAATCCTGTCAGCAAAAATGTCCAAAACCCTGTTATATATGTTTCGATCGATCGAATGTTAGATTCGATCGATCGAAACACATTTCGTTCAATCGATTCTAATTTCGATTGAACGAATTTCTTCGGAAATCGCATTCTTCTGAATTAAGTCAATTTCGATCGATCGAATCAAATTTTGATCGATCAAAATTTGCAGATTTCACCCGATCTTGGGTTTTCTCATTCGTTCTCCGTTCTTTATCAAATATGATCTTGTTTCTTATCATTTTTTTATCATAACCTAGATAAAACACCTTCTAACATGAATTCACAACCTTAATCACATCTGATTCTTCTATCTTTGTTTCTAAATCAACTTAGGGTTTCACAAAGAGAACAGTGGCCCTTCTTCAACCGAAATCTCTTAACTTCACAACTCAAAACGAAATGCTCATTCTCTAATGCATTCGAAATCCACTCTCCTTCTCTCTTCATAAATCCCAATCATACAGAATAGGGGATTGAATGCAAGACATTTAAGGGCATTTATTGTTGGAGATTTTATAGAAGCAAACAAGATATAAGCTAGAATCGTTTGATCAACGTATGAGGTGCAACAATAATCTAGTAAGATAAATCTTACTTATCTAATCAGATGATAGCGAATACGTGCTTGAACGGCAGATCCTCGCTATGAGATGACGACCCTTAGAACAAACCACCTCTCTTTCTTTCTATCTCTATTGATGGGAATAACATTAAGAATGAATAAAGAGGGGACGTTGTCCTCCTTAAATAGACATTGATTAGTCTCCTAGCCCATCAAGAAAACTAAATCTAAAGGATGTGTCACATCATAAAAGGGATTACCACAACCCTATAAATTAGGAATTCCACAAGATTGCGTGGTGATTCCCATTGCGCCACGTTTAGAAAGTCTCACCAATTCAAGTTTTAATAATTAAGAAAAGAGGTTAGTGTGTGGGTCACAAATACCCAACAATCTCCCACTTGATCCACGCACTACCAAAATATTATTTTAAATAAATTCATGAATTGATCCTTTTGAAAAGCGGATGGTCATCCTTATAATTTTATAAAATCATTGACTTCAAAGGGACTTGGTACAATATATCATCCCCTCAAGTTCAAGAAACAATTATAATAATGGATCATGAATGCCTATAATGTATCATGCTTTACAATTGACAATAAGGTAGTTTCATGGTCACAAAATTATTGTTGTTTAATTAACCCAAGAGTATTACTTGTGGTTTTGTGACACCAGTATATGCACACTTTAATGCAATCACTTGGGTGTATACATGCATTCGTCCTGCTTCATACCCTAAGGCATGTTATCATGATATCTTACGGCATACGTCATGTGAAAATCATCACCCAACTATCAGGACAAAGGCTATACAACCATGGTGCCTAATCACGATAGCCCAAGCTTCCTTATTTGAGCACTTATGCTCCCAGGCCAACATTGCATATGCTAATAATGATAATCATGATAAATATTGAGTCAAATAAAAAGCATGCATCAAATGATAATCAAAGATATAAAGAGTGTCGACAATAGAATAGAATAAACATTGTGAAAGAAACTCCCACTCAATTAATGTACTCGAGCGTTTCTAACACTCCCATCCGGATCACGTGCGCTAAAAAATCTTTTGGTTGAAACCCCTTTGTGAGATAACTCTCACTCAAATAGAGTCCACAAAAGACTCTAGTATCCCAATCTGGTCACCTCAATTTAAATAAATATTCTAATCATTAGTGAATTTGATGTTGTCATTTATTCCTGACTCACACTGATTGTCTCATTTTCAAGAAAGTTGATATAACTAGTCTCAACGATTGTAATTAAAATAAATTATTTACTAGAGAACCATATCTAACACGAATAGAATCTAAAATAATAGTCAAACTATCACCTAGAGGAGTAAAACTATAAACAACTCTAAGAAGTCTAATATTAGCAATAAAAATTTGTCTAAAAGACTGAATAAAAGTCCAGAATTTCTCCTCATTGCTAAAGAATAGTTTTTCATTCAGTCTGTAGCTCCTCGTGCTGCTTCTGCTGATTAGCCTCTCCTTGTTGCTTCTTCTTCATAACATTTTTCCATATATAACAATCCTTTTTGAAGTGACCTTTCTTTTTACAGAAATGGCAGCCATCGTCGTTATCATTCACAACAATTTTCTTCTTGAAATCCTTCTTGTTCCCTTTATTTGTGAAGTGATTCTTTCTTTGACCATTTTTCTTAAAATTTCTCTTATGAGCATGATTGTAGGCAAAATGAGCAGACTCAATCTTGTTGCCCTGCAACCATTGTTTTTCTGTTACACACATTGAGATAAGCCGGTTCAAGTCTCATTTTTCTTTCTGGGCATTGTAATTTACCTTAAAGGTATCAAACTGACTCGAAAGGAATGCAACAGCTAAATGTACTATAGTTGTTTCCTCAAAGGGAATGTCTTGCTCCTTGAGCTTCATGGCTAACATAGACATTTTGAGAATGAATTTCCTAACATAACCCTTACCATCATAGCGCATGTTCACAAACTCTACAAGATAACCATATTGCAGAGATTTAGTGGACCCAACAAACTGATCCTCGATGTTTTTCAGCAACTCGCGGGTTGTGTCAGTGGTCTTAATACCGTAACGAATGACCTCACTCATAGAAGCGCGAATAATCATAATAGACATATGATTTGCTTTCTCCCACTTGGCATGCAGAGCTTTTTCAAACTCTGAAGAGTTATCGGTAGGAGTTGCAGGTCTGTTTTCCGATAAAATAAAGTCATAATCTAGGTAACCAAGGGTCAAATCCAGACCCATTCGCCAAGTGGCATAGTTGGTATTAGTGAGCTTTTCAATGCTCGTCATCTGTTGTTGTAACAGTGATCCGTCCATAGCTGCAATGACATAGATCATTGTCAGCACATGTTCATTAGAACTTTACTTAATTTGAATTCGTACCTGAGGTCAAGGTCGAATCAATCAGAGTGTATTAACCATGTGCAAAACCATCTACTATGAGGGACAGACATGACCCATTGTCTGAGCATCACCTTAGGGCAGAAGCTTTGACCTATTGTATGTCTCCCAAGTTCGTGTCCATAGGCACGCATAGACCTAGTCATTTGTGTTTTGGTTTGATCCAAGCTAGCCATCAGCTTAGGCAAAAAGCGTCGCTCTTCTCTCACCTATACACGCATAACTATTATATTAATTCCCCTTTCACGATCTTTCTAAGTCAGCTTTGGCCAGAAGTAGTAGCTCACGAAAGTGAATGCTCTAGCAATCTTAATGAGACTATTGTCTCAAAATTCAAGGATAACATAGCCTCCATAGATCACCTTTGGACAGACTACAGACCTACGTTGGCAACGTTTCCCTGAATGACTGCTTTACCGGTCTTCCTAAACCCCTTTATAGGAAGAGCCTATCTCAAGACATTCTATCATATCATTAGTTAAAGGTTTCATGCCTTAAATACGTTCATATACCAAGCTTTAGGGAAAGTAGAGTCATAAAGTGAAGGTGCACATGCATTAACTATGAACAATGACATGATAGTATAAGAGTGTTCATATAGAATGTTTAAAACAGTTCAAACTATGTATTTTGAACAAAAATAAATTTATTAACCTTGACTAGATTTTTCATGTCTAAAACAGTGTTAAACAGTCCCATAGACTAGTCCAGAGTGTAGATCATGTCGAGTAGATCAAAATCGATAGGTCATATGCGTGAAACAGAGTTGTAAAACTCCAGATATCGTGTTTTAAAGTTTGAACCCGAAAAGGGTTCAGTCTGGTTGCATAAACGAGATCTGAGTTCAAAAGCTTTTTTGCAACAGCGGAAGCAGTTCACAAAATATTGTTGCAAACAAAATTTGGAATGTGGTAAAAAATAAATTTTGGGTTTTGGGCCTAACCAGGTGGGCCGTATTTGGTCTGGGCCAAATGGGCTGGGTATTGGGCCGGGCCATGGGCTATGGAATCGGGCTGAGGTGGGCCTAGTCCAAGGGTGATAAATCGGACCGAAGTGGGCCAGTAATATGGGCCGGGGCACCGGGCCGTAGGTAATGGGCCGGGTATCTAGTGGGTCGAAGTGTCAACGGGCCGTATGAGTCGGGCTGGGTGCACGGGCTGGGTCATGGCGGGTCATGTGGGCCGGGCAGCGGACCAAGGATGGTCGGATCACTCGGGTCAGGTGGGCCGACAACGGACCCTACCCGGCCCTAGGAAAACCCTAAGGCCATTGTTCATCTTCTTCTTAAAAGGAAGTTTTTTTTTTTTTTTTTTTATAACAGCCGCAGCAATAGGCAAGAAACAGTCCTCATCGGACTTAGATCCGCCCGCTCAGGAGACACCGTCGGTTCAAATTTTATTTTATTTTATTTTATGAAGAATAACAGAAAAGGCCACTGTCAATCGGTGATGGACTGGCCGTATGTGCTTGACGACACATGACCATCGGTTCAAAATTTTTTTATTTTTTTTTTTTTTATTATAAATCTGCAGCCACGTTCTAATCATATCAATCTGAGTCATCAGATCTGAATCACGCTCTAATCAGACAGCTCTCAATCATCGTCCAGATTTACATGCCTTGCTCCCTTAGGATTAAAGGATAAGGTCGTATGATCGACAACCACAAAAATAGTCCAGATCTACGTGCCTTGCTCTCTTAGGATTAGACGACTTTTTTTTTTTTATTATTATAAATATATCTGTATCAAACGAAATCAGGCCATGCACTTGCTCTGATACCAATTGTTGGAGATTTTATAGAAGCAAACAAGATCTAGGCTAGGATCATTTGATTAACATATGAAGTGCAACAATAATCTAGTAAGATAAATCTTACTTATCTGATTAGATGATAGCGAATACGTGCTTGAACAGTAGATCCTCGCTATGAGGGAATAACATTGAGAATGAATAAAGAGGGGACGTTGTCCTCCTTAAATAGACCTTGATTAGTCTCCTAGTCCATCAAGAAAACTAAATCTAGAGGATGTGTCACATCATAAAGGGGATTACCACAACCCTATAAATTAGGAATTCCACCAGATTGCGTGGTGATTCTCATTGTGTCACGTTTAGAAAGTCTCACCAATTCAAGTTTTAATAATTAAGAAAAGAGGTTAGTGTGTGGGTCACAAATACCCAACATTTATTTCCCTTATAACTAAGCTTAAGTTTAGGTGTTAAGCCGCTACACCCACGTTAAGTGTATAAAGGTCCACTAACCATTCAACACATCTTACTTCCTTCTCACACTTAAGATCCAATCCATAGGATCTATTTCACATCATTACTAAATCCTTTGGCACGGTCTTCGATGTGTGAACATTTGACCCCGCGCATCGAGGCATATTGTTCACGGATCAAAACTTTGAGACGTTACAATTCGGGTCATTCTGTTCCATCAATCCATTACTACCTTTGCAATAAAGAAAATAAGAAAAGGAAATAAAGGAAAAAATTTGTCTTTGCATATAATGCTCATACGAAAAAAGGAGGATAGAAAATAATTGGGATAATTAATGACTCCTAACTGATATTTAAACACCAAAATAGTGTTTAAATGATCTAACACCATTTAATCAAACTTTGTTATCTTAGACCCTTCAAGTGTGGTTTTATTATTATATCATGTGTGGCACTTTATCATTAACCTAATTTGTCCAAATGGCAATCCATCATTAGAATCTATTTTAGCCAAAGAATCATGCCCATAAGTGAAAGGGATGGCTGATTGTCAAACTTTAAAACTGAGATCAACGGTGGGTATTAGACTGCCCAGATTGGATGGTTCAAGTCTACCAAAAAATGTGATTTTTGGCCCCATTGCCTTTCACTTATGATCTATCACTTTGACTATGTGAATTACCCATATCTTAAATAATTAATGGTGTAAGATTATTTAAACACCATTGTGGTGTTTAATGACAGTCAAGAATGTTGGGTCCAATATATATATATATATATATATATATATATATATATATATATATATATATATATATATATATATATAAAAGGAATATATTTCATCTTTTTCCATGTATTTGCTTATTTTTCGACAGAAAATAAATTACATAAGAAATAAAAATTAAATTAAAAATAGAAACAATAAAAGAGAGATTTCAAAAAATATTTTATTTTGTCAGTGTGCATGGTTTCTTCTCTTTTTAAAAAACAAACAGAAAAATGGAAAAATAAAGAATTTAAATTTTACTTATCGGCCAATATACCGATATTCATCAGCCTATTTTTTTTATTTTTATTTTTAAAACTCTAAAACTCGGCTTAAACCGATACGTATCAGTTTGCCGAAATACTAAAAAAAAATAAAACTTCCAATCTCGGCTCAAATGGATACATATCGGTTTGCTGAAATACTGATATGTATCAATATCGGCTGATTTTTGATACCTTGATGAATAGTATCCGCACACAACCTATACATAATTGATATATATATATATATATATATATATATATATATATATATATATATAACCGGAATTCGTGAAAGTTTACTAAATTTGATAGGTTTTACTGTTGCTTCACCTTAAATTTTATCAAAATGTCCCTTTTAACCTCTCAAGGGAATTTTAAATACAAATTTCACTTTCTAAACATTTTTAACCTTTAATATTCTAATTCTTTGAAACCTTGGTAAAATTTCAGTATCTTAGATTTGCCTAACGATAATATAGAAAATAAATAATAAAAATAAAATAATCACCACTGCACATGAGATTTTTACGTGAAAAACTCAAAGGGAAAAATCACGGGATCTATGCCAGATCCAATGTAACAAATACACTATGAGTTCAAAGGTTACAGAAAGTACCGAATGAATGCAAATACACTAGTCCAATCAAACGTTTCCGAACCATAACGCTATAGATTCCACTATACGTCCTCATAGATTCCCGATTTGTCACATTTAACTACCGAGTCGCACGATGGTCCACTCGTGTTCAGACAAGTCACAACAGTACCTTAGATTTCACCAAGGCCACTAAATTTCACGAGCCAATACACGCTTGAGACCTCAAGCACAATAATCTTCGGAAAGATAAAAGCAGATTAGAAGCCTTTGATTCACAATGAAGATTTGATAAATAATTTTGAAGGCAATAGGGTTCTCTTATCTCTTGAAATGGCTGAACAATTTTGTATATAAGAGAGGATAAGTAAAACAAGAAGTCCCGTAGAGAGTAAATACATATATCTATAGGTTTTAAAACCCTAAAAAGAAATAAGAAAAAAAAGACTCCTTTTTACAGAAGCAATCTCAAAGTTGACCGTCACTTAGGTGATCGTCAACTACCAAATCAAAGGTGATTAATCATGTTTCTTGTCGTGGTCAATTATCAAAGTTTCGGTGGTTAATCACGAAATAAAACATGGTCAACCGTAAAAAAGGTAACTTTTAGGGATAGGCTCCTTGTAAGACGCAAACACTTGTGAATCAGTGTTATCCAATCATACACCATACGGACCACACGTAATAGGTTAAACTTGGTGACACATAAGAGTAAACTACTAAGTTATCATAGATCGTGACAATCAGATCTAACACTTAGAATTAAACACAATTTTTCATTTAAACTTTATTAGATTCCTTTTAGTTCTCCTAAACTCATTCAATTAAACTTCTATAATCCTTAGAAACTCTTGTAACCCTAAAGTTTTAAAAATTACATAGCAACCCATCCATACCCGATGCGGATAACTAAAGTACTATTTTTAAAGAACTGCATATATGTGTCCAGCCTGCCCCTCCACATCCATACCGATGTGGCTCAGCTTTGGTAATTGGACAGCCTGCCTTGGTATGGAAAATTGGGTTTTTGTGTATCAACAACTACTGTGACATTTTTAATGTATTAACAAGTTTTGGCTTTTTACGGACAATTGGGTTTTACTGTAATACAGTAGTTTTGGCTTTGTATGGAAAATTGGGTTTTACTGTATTAGCAATTTGTAACCATCTTTTATTTGATCTTTTGTTTAAAATCTAAATGCATCAACACTTTCAAATATGTTTAGTGATCACTAATTGACAGACAGATGATGCGCTCTGGTTTGGATGCGCGGTCTAGTACTAAACAAATGAAAAATCATCGACTGCTTTGAATCAATCGATCGAGATTATTTTTTGTCCCAATCTTCCACCATTAGATCTTGAGATCATATGCTTACAATCAGGCGGTCACAAGTTGGCACAGATCTAAAAAATTGAACATAAATCATGTTTTGTTGTATGCTCTAATCGTCCACTTTTTGAGATGTGTATCACATGGAATCTAACATGTGACCGTCTAATCTTAGGACCATGATCTCAGATCTGCTGTCACGAAGATTGGGATGGAGAACGATATCCATCTTTTGATTCAAAGCAATCAACAATATAATAAGAAAACTGGCCTTCAAATTTTTTTTAAATGAAATGATTTTTTTTCGTGTGAAATTAGGAGTGTTACGTTAGGTGCGAGGGTGGAGGTTATTTTACGTAATCGGCTATTATAGAGATATTTTAGGAATGGAAACATTGCTCTCTTAGAGAGAGATATACATAGGGTATATATTTTTTAGGCTCCTCCAAATATAGAGACCTAGGCAAACGCCTAAGTTGCCAGCCCTGAGTAGATGACTGCTGTTGGATCCTACGATTGGCATCGTTATTTTTCCCTATCATTGACACAATAGATCTTGAGATTATGGGCCTACCATCTCATGATCATATATGGATTTCATAGTGCATACATTTGAAAAATAAATATAATTATGGGCACACATCACACATGATTCTCAAATCACTTTTAGCCATGTATGCTATATGAAATTAAAATTTGATCGTCTGCTGGCAGGGAAGCTCTATTTTTATTAAAGATCGGGACATAAAAATTCTCTCTGTGGTTAACAGTTTAAACATGTGAAAACTCGTTACTCATAATTAACACCCTATTAAACCTTTACGAATGGCTAATTTGGTCATTTGTTAAAAGAACATGTACCACTTACATTAAATATAATATAGATGTTTTGTTTATGATACATTATTTTCACAAAGAGAGGTATTCACCATAGTTTCACCTTTTCTAACTGTGGACCTTCATCTGCAAGTTGAGCCAAAATAAAAAATAAAAAGTTGTTAATACCCCTCAAGATTTGTAAAAGGTGATAAAACCAAGTTTTTTGTCATGAGGAGTTCTAAACACCTTATCATCATCAATTGCTTTAAATCTTATGATGGAGATCGTTTTTTGTCATAATCTTCCACATAATTGATCTTCAGATCATGGATGTACCATCAAACGATCTATTTTACACAAAAAGCAGACAAAAATGAATGTGCAATATTGGCGCTATCACAGAGAAGCAATGTCACTTCCATAAGAACAGTGATATCAATTCTATAGAGGGGTGTCAACGCTCTCGTAGAGGGGTGCCAACGCTCCTACAGCAGGGTGCCAGTTATGATGGGGGCACGCGGTGTAGCTACTCGAGCCTTCTGCAACAATCACTCGTATCGCTTGTGCTGCGCATGGGGCATTGGTTCTTTGAAGTTGGAGTGTCGTAGACACTCTGTAAGCTTCGATCATGGGCTAGGAGGGCACGCGACATCTTGGTGTCTGGATGACACGCCATGTGGTGTCAAGAGGGTACGCGACATCTTGATGCCTGGACGACACGCGACGTGGTCTCGACGCGGTCACCACACGGTCACATGGAGGAAGACGTGGGGCGTCATGAGCGTGTTGTGTGGAAAATGGCACTGTGTGCAACGGGCCGGGGGGATGTGTACCATGGTGGTATGTTAAACCAATACGTTTGAAGTTCTTTCATTATTTACCCATGGGTAGTGTTTGAACCATCTATATGGAAGGGGAGCTTGGGAGCTACTTCCACACACATTAGGCCTTGCGTCACCATATGATGCGTAGTGGTCTCCTAGGTCTAAAAGGGTGGGCCTAGGATGTTGTTTGTGAAGCAATGTCACATGTCACCCAACGCGAGGTTGCCACGTACGTCGAACTATGCATCGCGGTGTATATGGGTCGACTAAGCGCAGGGTGCTCATAAGCTCAATGGGACTCGGGTGAGCACATCGGCAAGAGGGTCTGAATATATGTGTGTTGGTGAAGTGCGCCACACATGATGATGGGTTTGATTTAACATGGTAGCGAGACATGTTGGAATGGGACAATATGAGGAGTTGCATGCTACTGTCTTGGGCGATGAACTAGTGTTGGGCAAAGGGTTAAGCTTGAGCAAGCCAAGCAAGGCACGCGTTCGCCAATAGGTGTGTCGTTCGGGGCATGATGCATCGATATGATGGCCTCTGGGGAAGGAAGCCATGAACGGGAGTTCTTGTCCTCTAGGCGGGTGGTATCAGAGATGATGATACTACCCGCTCAGAGATGATGATACCACACTCGGTATATGAGATAGGTTGACCTAGCTTGAGAGCTAAGTGCCGCATGCGAGTTCACACATCGGAAAGAATAACTCTATGACATTTTGCATCAGAGCCAGATCGTTCCGAAATGGACAACGCTAGCCAGGTGGGCCACACATTTGCCAGCGTTGGCAAGCCAACGTGTGGTGCGCCCTGATTTTATGATAGCTAGGATTTACTCGTGTGCAGTTGAGTTGCACGTCTACGGTTGATATGCGGTTGAAATATACTCTGTTACAGTGACTTTCAGATGAGTTTTTGAGCTTGGTCGCGCGTAGAGAGATGTTAATGTCGGGTCATGTTAGTGCTGTGAGTACTGTTGTCGTGGAGCAGGGAAAGTGCTCCACTCTCACTTCAAGCAGAAGCCGAGAAAAGCAACGGGTCGATCTCGGGTGGATGAACGTTGGTGACTACCGACATGAAACGTTGGGTCATGTTGGTGCTGTGAGCATTGTTGCCATGGATGACGAATAGTAGGGAAATGCTTCGTTCTTACTTCAGAAGAAGCTTGGGATTTTCATAATCGATTACTGGTATAGGACATGGTGATCAAGACCACTGTTATGGGACAGGGGGACAGGTCAGTGTGTTTCCAGGGGCCAGGATCGATGACTACAGTCAAGCAAGGCACTGTGAAGACTTCGAGTTCAGGAACTACATTATCGAAGGAGGATATATTCTACGAAAAGAAGTGTCTTCGTGTCAACGAGGACGTTGACGATTTTGAGTGGGGGAGGATGTGACGGAGGCACACGGCGTGGCTACCCGAGCCTTCTGCAACAACCACTTGTATCGCTTGTGCTCCGCATGGGGTATTGGTGCTTTAAAGTTGGAGCTTCGTAGGCATGCCACCAAGCCATGATGGCTTCACCGTAGACACTCTATAAGCTTCGATAGTGGGCCAGGAGAGCACGCGACATCTTGGTGTTTGGATGGCACACGATGTGGTGCCAGGAAAGCATGCAACATCTTTGTACTTGGACGACAAACAACGTGCTCTTGACGCGGTCTCAATACGGTCACATGGGCGAAGACGTGGGGCATCACGGGTGTGTTGGTGTGGAAAATGACATTGTGTGCAACAAACCGGGGGAACATGTACCATAGTAGTATGTCAAACCAATACGTTTGAGGTTCTTTCATTATTTACTTATAAATGATGTTTGAACCATCTATGTAGGAGGGGAGTTCGGGAGCTACTTCCACACACATAGGATCTTGTGTCACCAGATGATGCATAGTGGTCTCCTAGCTCTAAAAGGGTGGGCCTAGGACGTTGCTTGCGAAGCAATGCCGTGTGTCACCAAATGTGAGGTTACCACGTACGTCGAAATATGCGTCGTGGTGTATGTGGGTCAACTAAGCATAAGACGCTCATAAGCTACGTGGGACTCGAGTGAGCATGTTGGCTAGAGGGTCCGAATATATGTGTGCTGGTGAGGTGCACCGCACATGATGGTGGGCTTGGTTTAGCATGATAATGAGACATGTTGAAATGGGACAACATGAAGAGCTACATGCTACTATCTTGGGCGAGGAACTAGTGATGGGTACACGGAGAAGCTTGAGCAGGCCAAGTAAGGTACTTGTATGCCAACAAGTGTGTCGTCTGGGGCACGATGCATCGATATGGGGGCCTCCGGGGAAGGCAGTCATGAACAAGAGTTCATGTCCTCTAGGCGGATAGTATTAGAGCTGATGATGGTTTGGTTTGCTTCGTTGCATGCGACTTCGAGGCGCCGCACGGGTATGATATTGCATGACGGAATGCGCCTCTATGACAGTTGGTTTCTAAGATAAGCTGACCTAGCTTGCGAAGATAGGTGCCGCATGCGAGTTCACACATCGGAATGAGTGACTCCATGACACCGCGCTCTTCTAGAAGGGTTATAACGCCATTTGAATCACATGATTTAAAGTTTGGTTCAAATCGCCATATCGGATGCATCCCTAGTCGATTAGTATTTAATAGAACCGATACATATCTGCTAATCCAACCGATAAATAATATTATATAAAATATATAAAAAGATTACAAAAAGATATTTCTAGCATTTTGTCTGAGTCATATCCGCTACATATCGGCCAATATGATCCTTTATGGCCTAATATGACTTGGTATGGACAGATATGGATATTTGACCTATTTGACCCGATATTTGACTTTTTATAAAATTGGGGTGCATATCCACATTGGTTGGGGCCTAACCCAATACCAATATTTAAACATATGACATGACAACCGACCTATATACCCAACTTGATTTGATTCATGACCTCTTATTTTCCTTGATTTTATATATGAAATGTCAGGTCGGCCGAACCGAGTCGACTCGAAAGTCAGGTTAGGTGTCTATTGTTGACCCATCGGGTCAAGTTTAAGAGCCCAAACCAATAAAAAACCCGGGTCAGGTGGTTAAACCTGCCACATTGAAAAGGAACTATTAAATTATATTATATATTTTAAGAGTATATATCTATGCTAAATACCAATAATCTAATATCACTTATTTATAAATAAAAAATCTAGGTCAGGCAGGTCTCCGGTCGACAACCGTCAATAGCCCTACCTCCATTTACATACCATATTGAAGAGAAACAATTAAGTTGCATGTTATATTTTAAGAGTACATATATATGCTACATACCAATAAAGGTGCAAATTAAAATCGAAACTCGAAACATACCGAAAATCAAGCCCGAAATGGATCGAAACTGAAAACTGGTACTGGACTGGTTTGGTTTTGGTTTATGTAGCTAAAAATCAAAAATCGGCCAGGTAGGATGAGAAAATCGACCAAAAACTGAAAAAACTAAAAAAAATCGAATAATTTTCATCAAAAAAGAAAGAACTAAAAGAACATGCAAAAAACCAAAAACTGAACCGAATCGACCGAAAGCGACCGGTGTGGTTTCTGTAAATCGAAACTAAACTTTTCAATTCAGGTTTATTTTAGGTGAACTGACATAGAAATTGAAATTTCGGTTAACCAATTTTACACACTTACATACCAATGATTTAATATCACTAATTTGTAAATAAAAGAAATTAAACATGATATAGGACGTGTAATGTTATATAGCTTTAGTTGTTAACTATAATTATTTGATCAAATTATTTTTTCTTATTTGCATGACTAAAGTATGTAGATTTTTACCAAGGTGTCAAATCGGGTTCCGGTATCAAGTATTGGTTCAGGGAGGACCAATACGAATTAGCTGATACCGAGTTGACTCGGTGATTTTTAAAAAAAAGGTAAAAATTAGGAGGTATCGACTGATTTTTATTACCTTTGTTTTAAAAGTAATATATAAACACTACAAAAAATAGCGGATACACCGACGACTGAAATTAATGTGCCGTCGGCGAAGGGTAGGATTTAGGCCGACCCACGCGGGCTAACCCGGTCACTCCACTTAAGACTTAAGCCCATGACCGCTTGGGCCACTATATAAGCGTATGTTTTGCTTCTCCCGATCGAACTCAAACCTTATCCCTTCTCCCCTCTTTCCCTCTCGCTCAAGCCCTAAATCCCCCTCATTCCCTCTCGCTCAAACCCCTCTTGCTCAAATCTCTCTCGCTCAAACCCCTCTTGCTCTTGCTCAAACCCTAAACCCTAAATCCCTTTGAAATCTACCGCATTTTCATTTTGTTCTTGAGGAAATTGGGAAATTGAGTTGGAGAACGGTCGATCTGAGAATTAGCAAGTAAGGTAGTTGATTTCTGATCTCAACTATAATTTAATTTTTTTTCTTATTTTGTATGATATACAGATCCACTGGATGAGCTTGTATGATGAGATTTGGCTTATTTGTTCTTTTATAGGTTAACAGAGATTTGATCTGCATTTGCTTGTCTAATGTGACAAGCTTTCAAAACGGATCCATAGAGGAGAGAAGGATCTCGATTAGTTACTTTGAAGGACTCTAAAATTGTGTGAAAATAGCGGCCATAATAGCTTGGAGGCTCCCAAGCAGCAATGGCGGTAGCCATGGGGTTATTTTTAATTGTAGCTAAGGTAAGAGAGGAATCCTTTGCCCTCTTTACTAGAGGCAATTATATTGTTCTTATTTATTATAAGGGAGATTTTGATTTTTCCTTTTTACCTTTCCATCTATGCTCTGTGCTTGCCTTCTATTGGTGGGAATTTGGTCAAGTTACAATTAGCCATATCATTTTTCATACCATATTTCTTTGTTCCCTTATCTGATTTAGTTTTTTTTTTAAACAGGAATAAGAGCACTGACATTAGATCAGCTGGAAGGTTAGATTCAAGTAGAACGGAGGTAGTACTTCAGTAATGTCACGGAATGTAAAGACTCTCCAATTTTGCCCATAGCGAGGCCGTCAAATTCTCCCACATTATGTTGTACGTAATCCCCTTCGCTAGACATAGTCGAATCATACTACACGCTTGGAGTTCGAATTATTCCCAATCACCATCAGACATATCCGTCGATTTACTCGAACACTCTTTCAATGCCTTGTACAGCCCTTGTTAAACCAAGTTATCCCGGACTTGTACTTGCCATAAGCCGAAATTGATCTTCCCGTCGAATTTTTCAATCTCAAACCTCACATTCGAAACTTTTACGGACTGCGATATCGTCTCTGATCGTAGAACAGAAACCTCGCTCTGATACCAATTTGTTGCATAGAAGCTCACAAACTAACCAACGATCGCACGATAAACAATCAAATAAGAAAGTAAATAGAAGAAAATCAACCACAAATATACAAGAGATAATATTTATGTGGTTCGGCAATATGCCTACATCCACAGGCATCGATAATCCACTATATTGATGATCATACAAGAATACAAGAACACTCAAGCCTCACCAAAACTCTCATCAAAACTCTAGATAGTTTTTTCAAAGCTTTACAATGATATCTCAACTTTATAATTTGGCCAAGAGTTTTCCCTTTATATAGAAGACACAAATCATACTTCCAATCTAAGAGAAACTAGCCTTATATAGAGTCTAAACGTGACTGAGTTATTGTCAGTTAGAGTCAAACTATAATTCAACCTCCAAGTTAGAGCCAACCTCCAAATTAGAGTTCAACTACAATTTAAATTCTCTGAGTTACAGTCAAACAACAACAATCCCTATTTTCAATTAGAGCAGCAACCTCTATAACCTTTGTGAAAAGGAGTGCTAAAATGGGTTCTCCTTCTCTAAGGCCACAGTATCCTTTAAAATAGCTGTAGAGGTTCCATTAATACGCCTTTCCCCATACCATGTGTCCCTATGTAAACTTAGTCATGCACACACTACAAAAAATAAGACTATTAGCAGAAATCATAAACTGCCGCTATTAACAAAAAACTATCACTAATACCCTTGCCGCTTATAGACTTAATAGTTTTTTTGTTAATAGCGGCAGTTTTTTACTATAAAAAACTGCCGCTAATAGTCTTATTCTTTGTAGTGACATAGAAATGCATGCCATGTGCTATACTTAGTAACAAGGTCAGGGTTCGAAGAAATTTGGATAAAATTTTAAATTTTACAATATTTAAAAGTCACGATTTATTAAAAAAATTACAAATTTCACAAGTTTTTAAAAACACTCGAATTTTCAAAAAATGTGAATAATTCATAATTAATTTGGAGAATCTCTAAATAATAAATTATTCATTCATTTTTTGAAAATATAGATGAATTTGGTGACTTTGGTGCTACATAACCTCGAGCCAACAAGGATTGTTTTTAAATGACCAGTTGATTGAATGTGAGACGCATGCATGGAGGGAATAGGATGGGAGAGGGGCCACAGAAAATAAGTTAGCATTACGCAAGCTAATGAGAGCTTAGTGACTTGGTACCTACGGTCAATTTTTGAAAAGTGTCATTTGGGACTAAATGTGTATCTTCTGAAAGATGTGCCATCATGATACTTGGAGGGAAGAAAAAGGGTTTTCGCCATTTGAATTAAAGGAGTCAAACACCCTGTAAGACTAATGCCTATCATATAAACTAATAAACCCAATATATAATTAATAACATTTGTCTGCTTTAAATCAGTTGATATAAAAATTACTTATCACATCACATATAATACATGATGGTTTATTAAGAGTGTTGGTTCCATTTTCTTTGTTTATAAGATTCATTTAAAAAATTAATGTCTTTTTTAAAGCAGAAATGGTTAGTTAGAGATTTTAGGAGAGGGGAGAGAGGTTTGTTAGAGAGATTAGAGAGGGGGTTTTTTTTTTATATATATAATTGTGAGTGTCCGGGCTAGTTTGCGTGCATCTCGACTAATTTCACAGGGCCCTGAAGCTAACGATTGGATAATACTCTAGTAGTCCGTGAGGGGACTCGAATTGGTGACAATTGGGGAGCGTTTATCAAGGCCTAACCAACTGAGCCACCCCTTTGAGTTAGAGATTAGACTTTAGAGAGGGTTAGTTAGAGATTTTTGGAGAGGGGAGAGAGAGTTTAGGAGAGGGGCGAGAGTTAATTAGAGAGTGTGTGTATGTGTGAGAGAGGTTAATTAGATAAATTTTAGGTACGAGAGAGCGAGGGGTTAGTTAGAGTTTAGAGAAAAAAAAGAGTTAGGGTTAATTAGAGAAATTTTATAGATGGATGTGAGAAAACAAGAGAGATGGGGGAGGAGGCGAGAGTTGATTAGAGAGATTCTAGAGATAGAGTGAGGGGTTAATTAGAAAGATTTTAGGATGAGAGAAAGGGTAAAGGGGAGAACGTGCCCAAAAGTTCTCTGAAAGCACTTATGTCCCAAACTCCTTGAAAACTATTGATTCCTTCGAATCGGATGATGGAGATCATTGGCCACGCGAATCTTCCACACAATAGATCTTAAAATCATGGCGCACATATCAGATGGTCAAATTTGTGATTCCACGTGTCACAGATCCCAAAAAGATGGCTCTAAAATCACCTTTAAGCGTGATGTGTGTTGTATGATTCAAGAGCATTTTTTGGGGATCTGTGACACATGGGATCAAAAACTGATAGGTGCGCCATGATCTCAAGATCTATTGTGTGGAAGATTAGGGTGAAAAATATTTCCATCATTTGATTCAAAGGAATTAATGATTTTCAAGGGTCTGGAATGTGGGCGCTTTCATAGAACTCATGGGCGCGTTTAGAGGTACCTTTTAGAGATTAAAGTGAAAGGTTACCCGAAAACCTAGTGGCACACATCACCATCAAATGTGATTCTTATCTCACTTTTTGGGATGTGTCATGTGGAGTCAAAACTTGACTAGCTGACACAATCAATGGTTTTAAGCATAGGTGCGCCTACCTTTTCATAGTATGTTAGGAATGATCGGCTTATTTTTTTAATTTACTTATTTATTTATTTTTTTTAAATGGAACAGGAGAGAATTAAAAATTGGGCCAACCCCCTCACCCGGGGGTGACACCTTCCAATTATTATGGCCATATGCAAGGGGTCATACCTTTCATACATTTCAATATGCAAAGGGGTCAGCCATTTAGCTACACTTCCAATTATGATGGCCCTGTTTGACATATCTTTCGCCAAAAAAAACACTTTTTAAGAGTAAAATATTGCGTAAAAAGCACATTTTAGGCATGGCACCCTGAAAATGGTGTTATAGTGAAAAGTTGCCCTATGCTACCTCTCACACAACCATTTTCAATATGAGCTGGACTTTTTTTAGAACATTTGATTATAACACTTAGTATTTTTTTAGTAAGGATTGTCAAACAGGGCCTATATCAATAGGATTAAGATTTCTTGTTCCTACGGCAACCAAAATATCTTGGTCATATATAAGCTTTTCTAGTGTTTTATTGCTAAGTATGATGATGACACCCTCTATCTGGCTCTCAATGGATGTGGTGGCATGTAATTGCGAAAACGGACGATAAGCCCTGACGCAACAGCACCTTTCAATGATTAATGGTGTCGGAGATTTATGTGGTAGCAATTAATTTTTAATCTCATTCATCATCTTCATCATAGTCTTATCCTATCTATTTGGTGTAAAAGATTGGCCCGAAATATATCTCTATCGTGTGATCTCATGACACAATTCTATCATGATTTCATTGTCTTCGCTTAGATAGTGTTTGGGGCCTTTGGGCCACTCTTTTGCACCAAACTTTGGTGTAAAATATCTCATGATATGTACTTCAAATCAGACGGCTTAGATAGTATTTCATGCTAATCTTTTACGCCAAAGATCTATAATAGAAACACTCTCTGGCACATGATTCAATGCAGTCGGACTGTTGAATCAGATGATAGCTTTTGATGTTTGGTACAAAAGATTGGCACGAAACATAATATTGATGATATCAATTATCAAGACAATCAATTGTTGAATTAGATGATGACCTTTGACAGCATTGAATCATCTAATAGAGACAGTGTTTCAATTCTTTACATCATTGTCTTCAAATGATATAGCTTCAAATATTTTTCACATGACACGGTCCCCAAAATATGGTGTTGCTTTTAAACTGTGTCTAAGCCAAATATGAGCACCTTCAATAAACGGACCAAAAATGACCCAAAGGAGGGTGCAGACTTATGATTCCCAAAAAGCCCAAAAAAGCACCTTCCCAAGGCCCACCCCAATCCTCAAAAGAGGGAGAAAAAAAAAGGGCACTTTAGAAAAACAACTTTCGTTTCCAAAGGTTTTAGCCTATTATACAAAGACTCAACTTTTTAGCTAAAAAGGGTTTCACGTTTTTTTGGAGTTTGAATGTTTGTGAGATTACAAATTCCGGGCACGTGCTAAGCAAGCTTGGAAACGTGAGTTTCCTAAACTACCCTTCTATAAAGGGTAGTTTAGCAGCAAAAGAAACTTCCGTTTCCATGAGTTAGTATCTTGCTCAGCATCTTCTCTTGGCACTGTGCTGCTTCTTCTCCAAGGTTTCGTTTCCACTACCGAATATAGCAAGGACAAATCTCGTTCCAGCACATATGATTAAGAAGGTTCTTCTCTTAAAGAACATCAGTGCAAGAAGATTCTCAAATCGGGGTCATTTGGAGACTCAGCTTACCATCCGTCATTAAAGCTTCCACTATAATACATTCTCAAATAAAAACGTGCTTCGGTAGAAAAAATGCAGAGTATTTTTGTCAACTTAAAATGTTGAAAACGATATTATTTATAGGGGAAAAAAAAGAGCTACCTTCTTTTGAATTGATCTCCACAGAAGTTAGCTGGATTTCTAATAAAATCACATTAAATATTACATGTTTAATCGGTCTCCACAGAAGTAGCCAAACAATTAAGAACGCTAAATCGAACAAGAATTGTTCTGATATCTCGATAACAACATATAGAATCCAAATGCCTCTCAATCCCTCATTGTAAATTGTATACGGAAGCAATCAAAGCGCTGCAAATAGAGAATTTTTCAAAAAATCCCCAACAAGAAGCGGACACGTTTTTATTGGAGAATGTATTATAATGGAAGCTTTAATGGCTGATGGTTTCTTCTTGATCAAATGTTTGCCCTTGTTGTAATCATCAGTAGAGAAGAAAGTTTGGAGAAGAACCTTCACAGCAATGTGCTAGAACGAGTGCCCATCGACGAACATGCCCAGAAAACTAACCCTAAACGAATGTTTTCCCCCTTAAAGCAATATGCTTGATCAAATGTGCTGTTGAATAATGTATTTTGCCTCGTCTGTAATCATCAGTATAGAAGTCTCATTGGAAAAGAAGTTGTGCAGCAATGTGTGGAGAAGAAGCTGCGCAGGATACTTAACCCTTTATAGAAGGGTAGCTTCGTAAAGTTATATTGAATACCTAGTTCGCACGTGCGACTACTTTGTCAATCTCCCAAAATTTAGAAGTAAAAAAATCAGTAAACACTTTTTCCTCTAAAAAGTTTGCTATCTGTATAATAGGCTAAAACCTTTCATTTCGAAGGTTGTTTTTCTAATTTTCCCAAAAAAAAAAAAACATAAATTGAAGAGAAACTAAAAAGATACCAAAATACGTGAGCACATCAGGTGGGTTGGGATCTCTATTAAATGATCGTTCTTCCTTCTAGTGTATGTGTCGTGCATTAAGGCTTCCATCATTTTGATGCATTATATTGATTGCTCTAATGGGTGCATGTTTACGTATAATTCGATGATATGTGTTTTATATTTTTGAAAAAATTTTGTTATGTTTGATTATTTTCGTTTTTAGCATTCAGTTTCAAACAATCAAATACTAAAAGGGGCATCTATAGACACCCCACTTTGGACAGGTATTTCTGACATTTGAAATTGAGAGTATGAGCTTTTACGGATTGATTCTAGCTTCCTACCATAACGTATGGAACCCTAACCCTAAAGCTTATCCTTCTAATTTGAGGAGAATTATAGGTCCCTTAACTTCAAAAGAAGTTTTAGAGACATCAAGAGTTTCAATAATATGGATTAAGTGAGGGTTTATTGCTCTTTTAAGTTTCACAAATTTTTGTTCCGAAATTACCTGTATTTTCAGAGATAATATTTTCAAATTTTTGAGTCTACAAAAAATTTAAAACCACTAGCCTCCTGCTAGTCTCTTGGACCTGATCTAACTTTGAAAAATTATTATCTTTGAATTTAAATAAAATTTGAAGTGAATAATATGTCACCGAGAAGGCACACGAGCCAGCTTCCAATGAATTTGAAACCGTACAAATCTAATATCAGATAAATTAGTGACTTTAGGCATATGCATGGATAGTATTCATACACAACCTATGTATAATTTTTTGTATCTCAAAATTGTATGAACTGAAGTCGTAAAGGTTGACTAAATTTAACATTTTTTACTTTTCTTTGATTTACCAAAATGTCCTTTTTAACTTCTTAAGAGAATTTTAAATAAAAAATTTACCTTTTAAACATCTTTAACTTTTAATAGTCTCATTCTTTGCAACCTTGGAATTAAACCCACTCTTTTATTTAAACTATATTAGATTCTATTTAGTTTGCCTAAAAGCATTCAATTAAACTTCTCTAATCCTTGGAAACTCTTGCAACCTCAAACCTATAAAAATGAGATAGCAACCTACTCTTTTTTATTTATTTTTATCGATAACCAGTAACCTTTATTATACTGAAAAAATAATACAAATCAGAAAAAGTTAGCAAGAAGCTAGCAAACCTAAAAAAAGATATCCATCACTCAAAAAAACCTTACTCCCATGTCAATGGATCTGTCAAATCTACAAGAAATTGCAATCATACACGAGAGAAAGATGACTATATGCACAGGCTATCCCATTCATGAATAAAGTCTACATCTTCATTATGTGTTGAAGGGAATCCAATCTTGATCCTAGCAACCCACTCTTAGTTTGCTATTTATCCCTTTCTAGAAAAAAATTTGGATTTGTGGCAATTGTCACTTCCAAAGGCCACTCTATTGGAGAAATGCTAAAATTTTTGTATTGTAAGATGAGCCAACGGGGGCTTGACACCTGTCAAGCATCGAAGCCCCATCTTGAAGCAAATGATCTATAAATTGATATATTTCTCCTTAGGGGAAATTAGAAAAACATGCCTACATGTTATTAAAATAGAGGCCTTCTCCCACCACAACCCACTAACTCTAGGCGCAAGAATCCAATTCTTCTCTCTCTCTCTCTCTCTCTCTCTCTCTCTCTCTCTCTCTCTCTCTCTCTCTATATATATATATGAGGCTCGGGGATATGCGCTTGAGCGTAGAAATATCTTTACACATATTGATAAGAGTTTCGCACGTAACGTTCTTTTTATGAAGTGATTGGTAGCATGGGGCTCACTTTACTAACTAGGGTTACGCTTAAATACTCTTCCAACCGTCATTCTTAACTTTTTTACGGTTTCTTTCTTTTCTCTATTTTTTTAAGAAAGTGTCAGACTTATTTTTTATACATATTTTACATAAAAAATGTCGCGCCTGATAGCGAAGCGCCACTTCAAAAGCGAAACGCCAATACCCCGAAACGAAGTGCCGACGCTCCTAAAACAAAGCGCCGGCGCCCCTAAACGAGGCACCGACGCTTCGTTTAGGGGAGCCAGCGCATCAAAATAAAATAAAATACAAACTATCGAAGCGCCGCCGTTTCGTTTTTGGGCGCTAGCGCTTCTATAAAAAAAAATTTCTAAGCGTCAGTACTTCGTTTTGGGGCGTTGGCACTTTCATAAAAAAAATATATATTTTGAAGCGCCGGCATTTCATTTTGGGGCGCTGGTGCTTCCATAAAAAAAAAAAAAAAATTTAATTCAAAGCACTGGCAGCCCTAAACGAAGCGTCGGCACTTCGTTTTGGAGCGTTGGCGCTTCCATATAAAAAAAAAATTCCGAAGCGCCGGTGCCCCTAAACGAAGCGTCGGTGCTTTGTTTTGGGGCGCTACGCTTCCATAAAAAAAATTAATAAATAAATAAAAATTCAACATTGGCGCTTTGTTTTGGGATGCTGATGCCTCTAAAACGAGGCGCTAGCGCTTCTCTGAAGAGGTGCTAATGCTTTGTTACCGAGCGCTCATATTTTTTGAGTAAAATATATCTGAAAAAGTAAGTAAAAAAAAAAAGAGAAGAGAGAGAAAAAAAAAAAGACTTCTAAAAAAGTCAAGAATGATGACTGAAAGGGTATTTAACTTTTAAAATATTTTAAAAGTATAACCCTAGTTAGTAAAGTAGTTCCAAAGGCACCCATCACTTTACTAAAGGGAGCTACGTATCACGCCCATATCAATTGTGTAGAAATATATCTACGCCTCCGAGCGCATTTTCTCTTTTTCCATATATATATATATATATATATATATATATATATATAAAGGTTACAACAAATCAGCCCCTTCCAAATTTTCAAATCATATCAGCCGAACTCTCTAGCACTCTCATTTCTCTTGGTCATATTACATACACTATTTAGGCTATACAAACACTAGAAAATAGAGGAATCCTGCGGATTCCTAATTCCTATAAGTGCAAACACCATAAGATTTCAGAGGATTTATAAATCCAAAACCTTCATTTTCCTAAGGTTTTATCCAAACAGCCCCTAAAATATCTGTACATAGTCCATTAATATCAATAGAAAAAGAGGCAGTAGATAGGTCTTTCCCATCCCATGTCTACCAGGGTCCCTGTGTAAGCTTAGTCATGCACACATGCACACAGAAATGCATGCCATCTGCTACACTTAGTCACAAAGTTGGGGTTCGGTAATTATTAGGCAAGGTTAAAACTCACGAATAGTTTGCAAAATTTAGCATGTTCAAGGGAAATTTGGATATAAAATTAAAAAATAAAAATAAAAAATATTTAAAAGTCACAATTTATTAAAAAAATTATAAATTTCAGAAGGTTTTTAAAAAATATAATTTTTTCAAAAAGTGATGAATAATTCATGAGTAATTCGGATTTTGGAGAACCTTTAAATCATAAATTATTCATTCATTTTTTGAAATAATACGAATTTGGTGACTATGGAGCTAAATAACCTCGAGCCAACAAGAATGTTTTCTTCCGAGGAGGGTAAGATATGGTCGAATGAGTGCCTAGTGACTTGGTACCATCCACACTAAGGTTCCATTTTCTTTGTTCATAAGACTCAATTAAAGAGTTAAATGTCTACTTAGAGGTTTTAGGATAGGAGTGAGAGTTTGTTAAGAGAGTTTCTAGGAAGGGGTAAGAGGTTAATTAGAGAGATTTTAGAGAGAGAGAGAGTGCGTGTGAGAGGTTAATTAGATTAGTTAGATTTTAGAGACAGAGAATTAGAGTTAATTAGAGAAATTTTATAGATTTATGTGAGAGAAAGAGAGAGATGGGGGCGATTAGGGGGTCAATTAGAAAGATTTTAGGTATGCGAAGCGAGGAAACGGGAGAGAAGTTACTTAAAAAGATTTTAGAGCATAGAGTGAAGAGTTACCCGAAAACCTAGTGGCATAGATGACGATAAAATATGATTTTTATGTCACTATTTGGAAAGTGAGCCGTGTGGAGTCAAAAATTGACTATCTGACAGAGTCAATGGTTTTCAGCATAAGTACACAAACCTTTCATGGTATGTAAATATTGGGTTGCAACGACCCAGACCCACGTGACACAATATTGTCCGGTTCTGGGATTAGATCCTCGCCCCAATTTTGTTTCTAGCATGGGCTTCAGTCCCCATTGAAAGCGCGTCATAACATGTAGTGTTCGTAATCACCATATAGCCCAAAGTCAGGTCTTTACCGTAGTAATTAATTCTTAAACTCATTCATCATCATTATCATCATAGCCTTATCTCAGTTTTGAAAGTCCTGGCTCCAATTCTCTACTAATTTCTAATTAGCGTCAAGCTCCCTATACCTACCTAAAGCTGTTATAACGGCCGTTCTAAAGGTTTGAAAAGGTAGTGTTCCCACAGTAACGATACAATATATTACAAAGGTCAGAAATCATTTTTTCGTTGTTATTTTCTATTTTATCCTAATGGATAAAGGCATTATAATGGTTTATTTGCTACATTTTTTTACACATGCTACCTTTTGTAATTAAAATATTTGCTAGAAATAAAAAATAATATACAGCCTTTAAGGCCATTATATAACATTTATAAAGGTTGCAAAAACAATATTTTAAAAATATTGATATTTAAAAATTTAAAAACTCCTTCTCAACGCCATTATTCTATGAAGGTAAATGAGTCTTACCTAAAGAGCCGTTATAAGGGAGTTTTAAAACCTTGAGAAAAAAAAAAGTGTGATTCTGGAAAATTTGACAAATTTTCAACAAGAAAGCAATTGAAGAACAAATGGAATTCAAAAATTATTTAATGAGTCCAAAAAATCATAATTCAGGGGGAAAAAAAGGCAAAAGTCAGAAAAAAAAAAAATTAGGAAGTCCTCTACAATTATGAAACTCAGGATTTTCTAATTAAGAACCTCAATTCCTTATATTTAATTGGACTATAAAAACAAACAAAAGATTAAAGTAGACTTATAAAGATTATTATCCTAAAACTGAACATAAAAACTTGAGGCAAAAATCGTAATTAACATATAAAATTTGTGAACAAAAATTTGCAATTTAAACGAGAGATTACTTAAAAAATTAGATGAGTAACTCAAACTATAAGTCCAACCATCGTTCAATAACAGGTATACAACTTGGTTGCCTTGCTAGGAAGATGAGGAAGGCATGCACTCTAATGTAGGGCTGTCAATGGGCCTAACTAGGACCGGCTCATGGTTAGCCAGCCCAGAACCGGGCTGCCATGGAAGAGTCCTAGCCCAGCTCGGGCCGTGCAAGGACTAGAGTTTACGTATATTAAAAAAAATAACATAAAATATCTTAAATTTAAAAAAAATTAAACAATAAGGTATGGCAATTTCCGCAACCAAAGATTGTTGTGGCGCCACTAACGATTCTACTGTTGACTGCCTTAAATCACATGGTAGAGGTCATTTTCCGTCCTAATCTTTCACACATCAGATCTTGAGATCATGATCCACATATGAGACAGTCAAATGTTGATTTCACGTGGCACACACCTATGATCACAGAGTACTACGGTACTCTATGGACACTACTATCACTATGAGGATTTGTGCCCCGTGTAGGCTATTCTCTTATGATAGCGTGAAAGAATTGGATGAAAAGCCACCTTTATCATCTAATTGAAGGCCATCAACGGTGGAACCGACAACAGCTCTGGCATCACAAGAATCTTTGGTTGCAGAAATTGCTACCCTTTACTAAAATGCCCCATATTAAATTATCAGGTAGCATAATAATGAGGGTATTTTAGTAAAATGTTTAGATGATTAAGTTATCATATATCTATAATATATGAGGAATGCTAACCTTGTCCTATTCATTAAGGTTAGCATTATCCTCAGACAATAATATCCCAATTAAAAGACATTTTCAAAAAATTATGAGAGACATTTTAGTAAACTTGAAATGAGGTGTTTGCAATAAATGAAGTGCATATATTTGCAATAAATGAGATTATCATTTATTGCAAACACCTCTCTTATTCACCAAAATGAAGGTTCAACGAAAGTTTTATTACTTTTCGTAATTTTTGAGAATTTTGATATTTTCTTCGAAATTTTGATATTTTCATCAAAATTTCGATATTTTTCTTTTAAAGTTTAATTTTTATTTAATGTGGCAAATAAACAGTCACCACTCGTTGGCAAGTGGTTGCTCACTAGGCACCACACGTCTCATTAAATTATTAAAGTGAAAAGATATTTTATAGGTGGAATAAAGTGTGAAGTTTTTTTCCTAAACGATGTGGGACTAAAAACTCAATTGCAGTTTGCCAATGGGTACATTACTCACCCCCAAAACGGCCAGTTTGCCAATGGGTACATCACTCACGCCCAAAACGACTGCTTTTTTACCTCACCACCTCCACCCGGTATGCATTGATCGGCTTTGAATCAGATGGTGGAGGTCATTTTTCATCCACATCTTTTGCACACTGGATCTATGGAACTTGGGCGTACAATCAAACGGTCTATTTTTTATTACGCATAACACATATCTCAAAAGGTGACGCTAAAATATGCTTGAGCATGATGGAGGTCATATGATTTAAGGTCCACTTGTTGAGATGTGTGCCATGTGTAATAAAAACACCGACCGCCTGATGGTATGCCCACGATCCTTTGATCCATTGTGTAGAAGATGAGGATGAAAAACGACACCTACCATCTGATTCAAAGGCGATCAGCCAAGTGAAGAAGGTGGAGTGAGAAAGCAGCCTGGTGGGTGAGTATAATGGAACCCTTTGTCAATTTTTCTTCTATAATTCTATCCTTGAGCTTGGCGACAGTGCTTAGATCAATTGCTAATTTTTTTAAAAAATATTAAATATATTTTTAATCTCCAAAATATATCGAAATTAATCCGAAATATACTGAAAGGACCCCCCACCGAAAAAGAAATTTGTCACTATGTTTATTATTTAGTTAAACTTTATTAAAAATTTCTCATAATTTTACAAAAAAAATCCTTTAATAAAAATATCATTGTCCGAAGGTAATGCTAACCTCACAATGAAGAGAGTGAAATTAGCACTTCCCATTGTTTATATATATATATATATATATAGGTCCAAGGGAGCATGAACTACCAATGGAGCGATAGCTCAGTTGCTACCCTCCCTACTCTGTTAGGGATGAGATCATGAGTTGTGTGATTTATTTCACAAGGTTATCATTCCATGTGTTGTGCCTCAGACGGATCCTATATGATGGTCGCACACGACTACATCTGAGCTTGTCTAGGCACTATCGAAACAAGCAATAAAAAAGTTAGGAGGGACTAACAGACCTCTTATTCTAGCTCGGACTCTAAGCTTGGCTGCTAACTAGCAGACCTCTTATTCTAGCTCGGAGCAGTCTAAGCTTGGCTGCTACTTGCTCAGCCTTGTCTATGTACCAGGCCGGGCTTTTATTGAATTTTTACCCAATTTTTCTGAGTCGTGTTGGGTGGGCCGTCTGGCCTTCTATTTATCCCCCCAAACTTCCATTCACATATTCAAGATTTCTATTATCCACCAACACTTCCTCACTCTGTAGTGCCCAACAAAGCCCAAACCTTAGGGCTGCAATTGAGCCAGGTCAAGCTCAAGCTTGGTTCAGCTCTAGCTCAGCTCTACCTTATACAAGTTGAGCTGGAACTTAACTCTAGCCCTTCGAGGTTGAAAAGTTTAAGCTCTAGCTCAGCTCTATCAAGCTCGAGTCGGATCGAGCCGAACCGAGCTTAAATTTTATTATAATTTTTTTTTCTTAATGTTGGTTTAAACATTATCTTGTTTTTTTAATAGATGAAAGTTTTAATAAAATTTAATAAATGAAAGCCCTAATATCTTTTCATCCTTTAGTCCTTTTGGATTTAACGGATCCATTAGAGAAAAAGGTGTTTAAACATAATGTGCTATGTCAAGCCAACTAACTCAATTCGCTCAAATTAGTCATTTTTTCTCCTCTTGGGAGAACTGTGAGAGTTTCCCTTCTTCTATTCATATTCTGAGCGTGAAGGAGTCTCACTTTTCCCCCTCTTTTACTGTTGTGTGTTCGCCTCTCTTTGGTGTGATGGAGGACAGTAGTGCTGATGTCATATTGAAATATCTACATCAAAAACTAGTCTTTACATCTTCTGAAAAGGTAGAATTTCTAGCTTCCTCAGAGGATCTTATCTCTTCGGATGTGCACTGTCTTATTGCTAAAATAATTTATTCGCAAAAATTTAATACGGAAGCGTTCAAGGAAGCTATTGGTAGGCTGGGGAACTTCAAGAAAGAACTGAAGATTAATGTGATTGAAGAAAATATTTTTCTCTTCCAATTTCCTAGTAAAGGTTAAGAGATTGAATCCTAAGATTGGGTCCTTGGAGCTTCGACAATAATTTGTTAGTTCTGACGATATATAAAGCGGAGGCTACAATTTCTCAGTACAACTTTGGCAATGTTCCACTCTGGGTAAACATTGCCTGTCTACCCATGGGTGCAATGAACAAAAACGTTGGAACTAGATTAGCAAATCTTATAGGATCAATAATAAGTGTGGAGACGGACGAATCCAGCAAAGGATGGGGAAAATCCCTTCGGCGTACAAGAATAGATATTTCAAAGCCTCTCATGAGAGGAGTGCTCTTCAAATTACAACAACATGCGGAATGGGTACATTTCCAATAGGAACGCTTGCCAAACTTCTGTTATATCTATGGAATAATTGGCCATTCCGATCAGGATTGCTTAATCCCTAAGTCGGAAAGAAGAGATGAATCAGGGAAATTCCAATAGGGCGCATGGGTTAGAGCACCATCTCCCCGAAACACTGTTTCTTCCTTTCACAAAAATCAAAATTCTAGCGGCAAAGAAGGTGTTTCGTTTAGTCCAACATCTGCATCTCAAGAAATCCGATACAAGTCCTTGGAGGAAGCCAGGTTGGATGATCGGTTGGAAGTGGCCGAAGCTGAGCCGGCGTCCATGGATGGGGCACGAAAATCTAGGACTCCTCCTTCCGAGAAAGAACCACGTTTGGACTATATGATCATGGACTTGGTGGATTCGCAGGAGTCGCCAACTGCATATGCGGCTACTGTGGAGGCATTACAAAAGATCCAAGCGTTACATAGAGAATCCGGAGTAGAATATGGAGCAGAATCCCTGCTCGAGTTCCGATAATGTCGGGATTAACATGAAGGTAACCGCCCACCTTTCTAATTCTCCGGCCGCACGATCTCAAAATATAACCACAGAATCTTCTAATAGTGTTTCTATTTTACCAAACTCCCTTTTTGACCCCCCATCTATTGACCTTGTGAACCGGTCCCATTCCCCAAAGCCCACAACAGCCCAACCCGTGGAACCCCCTTCTAATTCCAACCTAGCCCAGCCCTCATCCCCACCTTCCCGTCCCAACTCCCAATCCAAAAAGCCTAACACTTCTACCGTCCTAGCTCCATCCCTTAATTTAAAATTTAATCCCCCTCCCCCTCCCCCTCCCCAACTTCTTTCTCTATAATTAACTCAATACCCAGTATTGTCCTCTCCCTCCTCTTTTCCTTTAATGTCTCGCCCTCATGGTTATGCCCCGGTGGAAGATCTTTCCTATAAAAGAAAAAGGGCTTCTACTTTAGACATTAAACAAGGAAAAAATCTAGCCCTATCTCCTCTAGTCCCAGCCTTGTGACGGTGAATAATGTAAAGCAATCGAATGAATCGGTAAGTGTTGCTCAGCAACCTCACTGAATACAATGAAAACCTTAAGTTGGAACTATCGAGGGCTTGGAAACCCCTAGACAATTCGTGTCCTCCGATTACTTATTCGTAAAGAAGATTCTGTTTTTGTTTTCTTGATGGAAACAAAATTATGCTCGAGACGCATGGAGAAAATTAAATTCAAAATGGGGTTCCCAAATGGAATATTTGTGGATGTTGTTGGCCGGTCGAGTGGTTTAGCTTTCCTTTGGAAGAAAGATAAAAGTGTGTTGTTGCAATCCATGTCCCAAAACCATATCGACATCCTTATTTCTGAGGAAATGAAAGAAAAAGTGTGGTGAATGGCAGGTTTTTATGGTGCGCCTGAAGCTGGCAACAAAGATCTCAGTTGGGACCTATTAGAAAAGTTGAACAGAAATTCCTCCACCCCGTGGCTTTGTGTGGGTAACTATAACGAAGTTCTATATTCTCACGAGAAACGTGGGGGCATTCCTAAGAGGCAGGCACAAATGAATCGTTTTCGGCAAGCCATTGATAGGTGCAGTTTGAGGGACCTGAGAAACGAAGGCCTATAAATTCACGTGGGCTAATAAACAAGAAGGGAACAAATTCATCGAGGAAAGACTGGATAAAGCTTTGGCTACGGATTCTTGGCTTCTCTATTTTCAAAATGTTAAGGTCTACCATCTTATTTCTTCCAAATCTGATCAGGTCCCTCTGCTTGTCTCCCAAGTTCAATCTAATGCAGAGTGGAAACGTGGATTGCGGCCTTTTCGGTTTGAATCGATGTGGACAAAGTCGGACCAATGTGAGGGTATTATTCGCGGCTATTGGGATTCTTTTGGCTCTACAAACTCCATGATTAATATTTGTTGTAAGATCTCAAGGATATCTCATAAACTGCGGCTATGGAACAAAACAAACTTTGACAACATTCAAAGCAAGATTAAAATGGCACAGACGAGACTTATAGAACTTCAACATAAAAGGAGTGATATGGCATCCCGGCAAGAAGAAATTCTATTGAAGAAAAAAATTGATAATTGGCTAGAACAGGAGGAGATGTTTTGGTTGCAACGGTCAAAAGATCTTTGGTTTAAACACAGTAACAAAAACTCAAGGTATTTTCATTCCAATGCCTCCCAAAGGAAAAAAACCAATCACATAGATGGTTTGCTTGATGAAAATGGTCTATGGAAAACAGCAAAATCAGATATTGAGCGGGTGGTTTCAACACATTTCTCGAAGCTCTTTCAGTCGTCATCTCCTACAAGAATTGAAGAAGCGATGGACATCATTACTCCTCGTATTACTGTTGAACAAAATATGAACCTCATTAAGGAATTCACTGTTGCGGAAGTTCGTAAGGCAACGTTCCAAATGCATCCAACTACTTCCCCGAGCCCTGATGATATACCTCCTTTGATTTTTCAAACTTATTGGTCTGTTGTTGGTAATTCGGTGTCTAGATTGTGCTGGAATATTTGAATAGTAATATAAACCTTTCTGAAGTGAACAAAACTCATGTTATCCTTATCCCTAAAGTTAAAAGCCCAAAACATCTTTCTGACTTCCGTCCTATTAGTCTGTGCAACGTCATGTATAAAATAATCTCAAAAGTGTTGGGTAACTAGTTCAAATGCATTCTCCTTCTGATTATTTCTGAGTGTCAAAGTGCATTCATTCCTGGAAGGCTTATTACCGACAACTCTTTGGTTGCCTTTGAGGTGGCCCACTACTTAAAAAATAAGCATAAAGGAAAACATGGATAGCGTTCTCTAAAACTTGATATGAGTAAGGCGTATGATCGAGTTGAATGATTGTTCCTTGAAACAAGTTTGATAAAATTAGGTTTTGTGAAAGATGGGTTAGGTTGATCATGGGATGTATAAACTCTGTGTCTATTAAATTTCTTATTAATAGACAAATCTTGGGTAAAGTTGTTCCAAGTAGAGGATTGAGACAAGGGGGGCCCTCTATCACCATACCTTTTCATTGTATGTGCCGAAATCCTCTCTTCTCTCATAAATTCCTCGGTCCAAAAGCGTAAAATCTCTGGTATTCGTATCTGTAAAGGTGCTCCTATCATTTCCCACTAATTCTTCACTGATGATAGCCTTATCTATCATAAGACGGATGAAGCTGAATGTGGGAAAATTGTGAACATATTAAAATTATACGAAGATGCGTCTGGTCAAATGGTCAATTATGATAAATCGGCGCTATCTTTTAGTAATGTTCAACATGATCTTTGGAGAAAAATTCAAAATTGCTTCCATATTAAAAGATCGGTGCCGCAAGGTAAATATTTGGGTCTTCCACTTACTGTAGGAAGATCTAAAAGAAATGTCTTTGTTGATATCAAAGATAGAATCTACCGGAAATTAGCAAGTTAGAAAAGATTTTTATTGTCTAAAGCTGGAAAGGAAACTCTGATCAAATCGGTAGTGCAGGCGATCCCGATTTACTATATGAGCTGCTTTAAACTTCCAGCTTCACTGTTGCAAGAAATCTCCTCTATTATTGCCCGATTTTGGTGGGGAAATGGGTTTCAAAGACTTAATGGCTTTCAATTCGGCCATGTTAGCGAAACAAATTGGAGAATTCTCTCGTCTCTTTCCTCTTTCCTCTTTGTCTGGTAGTCTTTTAAAAGCCAAATACTTCTCCAACTCATCCATCCTTACCGCAAAAGTCTCTGTTAATGCTTCCTTTCACATGAAAAAGTATCATGTCGGCAATGGATATCATAAAACAATGGTGTCATTTGGAGAGTTGGTAAGGGATTGTCGATAAACATTTGGGACGATAAATGGATCCCTAGAGCTTCAACGTATCGCGTCATTACTCCTAAGGTGATAAGAGAAGTTAAACTGGTCTCTAATTGATCTTGAATTCCCCAAATTGGTAGAATGAAGAGCTTGTGCGACACTATTTTCTGCCGGAAGATGTCGACATTATCCTTCGCCTTCTAGTTCCTTTCTCTAATAGAGAGGACAAAAGAGTTTGGATCCATGACAAAAAGGGAAGATTTTCTGTTAAACGTGCATACAAAGTTGCATTGGAAATGAATCAGAATACTACCTCTTCTGCGTCGCCAAGTTCGTTAATGGAGAAAAAAATTCGAAAAGACCTTTAGCATATCCATCTACCAAACAAAGTGAAAATCTTTGCATGGACAGTTTGCAAAAATATCCTTCCGGTAAAAAATGCCCTCCATAAAAAGACTAGATTGATATCGCCCATTTGTGATCTTTGCGGTGTGAAATATGAGTCGGTTGATCACGCCCTTCGAAAACGTCACATGGCGGAGTGCTGTTGGTTCCTCTCGTCACTAGGTGCTCGAAGTTCAACATATCAACAATGTTCCTTTAAGGAGTGGGTTCTATTATTCTACGAAAATTTTGGTAAGGACAACCTGGACTGCCTATTCATCATTGCTTGGGCCATTTGGAAGGAACGAAATTTGAGGGTCCATGGAGCTCATCCTCGTGATCCAATATTCATCACAAGGGAAGCAGAGATTTACCTAATGGAGTTTCTCTCGGCTAACGTTAATGATCATTTTCGTATGTTTCAAGAGCACGCACTTGGAGGAGTTACCAATTGGGTCCCCCCACCTGAACACATCTTTAAAGTGAATTTTGACGGAGCCTAGGTAGCTCAATCTAAAATGGCGGGTATAGGCATCATCGTTAGAAATAACCAAGGCTTGGTTATGGCTTCTCTAGCTAGAAACTACATGGATATACTTTCTGTGGAACACTGTGAGGCGTATGCTTTCCTTCAAGCCATTTGTTTCATGCAACAGTGTAGGTTTCAAAACATGATCTTCGAAGGTGACTCGATACAGATTATCAATGAGGTAACTGACGCTAATTCTGATAACTCCGCCCTATCTATGCTTCTGAAGGATATTAAAGATGGCATGGATCACCTGATACAGGCCTCTTACTATCATATTAAGCGTTCAGCTAATAGGGTTGCTGACGCTCTTGCAAAAATAGGGCTAAAAACTGATTGCAATGAGATCTAGATGGAGGATGGGCCCATTCAGATTCATGACATTGTATCTTCTGATTTCGGAAATTAATAAAACCACTAATGTTCCGTTCAAATATATATATATATATATATATATATATATATATATATATATATATATATATATATATATAATGTGCTAACTATTGATTAAGAGCATAGGTGCTAGTCGTAGGTGTTGATTGGTTGTTCATTGAGACGAGTGAGAAAGAGCTTTAATAGTTGAGAGAGAGAGAGAGAGAGAGAGAGAGAGGATCATAAGGATTATTTGTGTATAACATATTTATCCATTATAAAGTAACTACTATTATAAGGGAAAAAAGTAAAATAAAAATAAAACTAAAATTATATATAATATATTTTATTATATATAAAAGTATTATATACTATTAATCAAGTCGAGTCGGACCAAGCTGAGCTTTACAAGCTAAGCTCTAGCTCAGCTCTACTTCAAACGAGCTTTAAATAAAAATCTCAGCTTTGGCTCTCGAGCCGAGCTTAAGAGAGCAAAAGCTCTCAGTTTCAGGCCGAGCCGAGTTGTCGAGCTGACTTAGCTCTGTTGCAGCCCTACCCAAACCCTAGATAACACGACAAAGACCTTAGAAAATTTATTTTCATTTCGAACAAATCTACGATCCCCTCCGCTCCTTGGCTTAAGCTTCGGAAATGACCATCTTGAACCCTATGTTGACAACCTCACTAGTGAGAATTTACAACAAAAGACAATACCAAAATCAACTACTTCGACAACGCCGATCAAGGAAGAATTGTAATCAGCCGGATACTGCATTGACTTCAAAATCTAGGAATAGGGATTCAAAAGTTGAAGGGGATTCAAAATCATCTATAAGAGCATGGGTTAAAAATTCGGAAAACCGATACGTATCGTCCAGCCCAAAAACCGATACGTATCGAACAATACGTATCGGTTCCGGACGATAGATTCCAATGTATCGTCCGGAATTTTAGGTTTTTGTATGGGAGGCACCGATACGGTACCTTGAATGTACCGTAACGGTGAGGTCGGGCAATATTTTGACCCATGTATAAGAGATGTTGCCAACTTACCATTGGACGGCAAAGAGAGATTAAGGAATCTTCTCGCTCGGTGAAGAAGAAGAAGAAGAGGCTTTTAGGTTACTGTAGGGGGGAGAAAAATAGGAGGTTCTTGGTGTATCACTATAAAGGGCTATAAGTTAGTGTCAAAGATTTTAAGAAGAGGGAGGTGTTTATTCAATTGATGTGGCAGTAACATAAACGGGTGTGGCAGTAACACTTCTCTTAAGATGCCATGAACTGGCATAGATAGCTAAATAATCAGTAAATTAACATTTATATTCTCAGTGGAAGCAACCAGATCAGTGACCCAAGTTACATATCAGAACACTATTAAGAGGAATTAAAGTCCTCAATTATGGGCTATAAGAGGTTCCATCTCAACGAATCTTGACTGCCATGTTCAATCGTGGGATACCATATTCCTATCTTCTAAACCATGGTTCAAAATTTCGGAATGTTTCGGTTTCGGTCCCCACCGAAACTGAAACGATAACTCAAGTTTTCGGATTTTTTGTATGGGCATGAAGATTCCGGCCGAAATTTTGATCCAAGATTTCAGCCGAAATTTCGTTCCAAAATTTTGGTTTCGGTGGGGACCGAAACCGAAACAAAATCCGATTTTTTGATCCTTGTTCTAAACTATAGGTGCAATGAGAAGCCCAACTGCTAAAGATAGTCATTAACAGAAGAAAGATCTGAAGGTTCTTACATACATATGATATATGATACTGCGAGTTTTTGGATTATGCCTTTTGTCCTCGAGTAGCCAAATAACTCATTGCCCACTTTGAAAATCCGGTGAGACTAAAGAGAAGTTGCAAAGTTGCACGTCCCTTCACGACCCCCTCCCGTAAGCTCCTTGCAGTTGTAGCTAATACGGGTCCTCCTGTCTCAGGCTTCGGAGTGGTTCGGTCCTGCATTAATGCTAATCAAGTGAAAATAAAATAAAGCCCACGAAAATTGTGACCTCATAACCAAGCATGAGAACAGCAAGAGCATAATCTTACCTTGCGGAGCCATAGTTGTTAGACGACGTAACCGGTCCTCAGCTAGGCGAACAGCTCGAGTGGAGCTCCTAACACCTTGAGTTATCTCCTGGCTACAAAAAGCCAAGTGAACTGTAAGAGAAACAATATATATATATATAGGAAAAGGCCTCCGTCCTCCATGACGGTCATTGTCCTCCAACCTTCCACGTGGAGCTCCATGTGGCACCCAAAACACTTTTTGGGTGCCACGTTGACCTTGGGTGACTTGCTTAGATCATCTTTGAAAAAAAAAAGAAAATTAAAAACTCATCTCCACTGTGTATATTTTGAACCGTGAAACGTGGACCAATGAAATCGCCAAATTTTGACTTGTGGGTTTAAAATTTTTTTTTTTTAATATTGATCTAAACTGTCCATCTGTGCTCCACGTGACACCCAAAAAGTATTTTGGGTGCCACATGGAGCTCCACGTGGATCTTGGAGGACGGTGACCGTCCTCCATTGGAGGACCTAACCGGCTCCCATATATATATATATATATATATATATATATATATATATATATATATATATATATATAGAGAGAGAGAGAGAGAGAGAGAGAGAGAGAGAGAGAGAAGGGGTATCCAGAGTGGTGCTTCAGCACCCCCAAAATTGGCAGTGCACTGTGCACCCCATCTCTCAATAACCAACACATGCTCTCATCAACCAGGACGTCCAAATTATAAAACTATAATCTAAAGGATCCGACTCTCCTGACCATCATTTAAACACCAAAATGATGTTTAAGTGATCTTACACCATCAATGGGGGTGATTCATACAGTCAAAGTTATAGGCCATAGATTGAAATGCAACAGGCCCAAAAAATGGTGTTTTAGGGATATTTAAACCATCCGATCTAGACTATAATATCAACTGTTGTTTTTAGTTTTAATGGCTGACATTAAAGTTCATCAATCGGATGGTTCACATCCACTTATAGGCATGTTTCTTTGGTGTGGACAATTTAGATTGATCAAAGATGCGCGCCACATGACAAAATAATAAAATCATACTTCAATGGTGTGAGATAGAAAGTATAACTTTAATCGTGTTATGATCATTTAAACACCATTTTGGTATTTAAATGTTGGTCAGGAGCCATTATCCCATATAAATCCAAATCACACTGAACGAATGATCAGAGTCATCTGATCAATGGACTTGTTTGTAGGCTATAGTTGATAGCTTTACTAACTATCCAAAAAGACGAAACTGATTGGTCGGTTAAGGTTCAGCTTATCCATGTGATTCTTATGTGATGGCAAATCCAAGAGGTCTAGTGCGAACCCTAAATCACTGAGCTCCATGGTTAAGTCACTGATCTCCATGCCGGATAATCTGACGGCTGCCATCGTATCTGGAAGCTCTTCTCTCGTAACATCTAACAGCTTTTCCAATGATTCTGCAGCTTTCTTGAAAGCCTTTTCAAAATTTTAACAATTAAAACTACTAAATCACAAATTACGTAGAAGTGAAGAGCAAGTTCAATATCACAAACCAGGAGGGTTGGAATTGCTGAGAAAAATAGCCAAGACGCAGCTATTGCTACCTATGAAGATATAAGACTATTAGAATTTGTTTTTTAAGAAAGAAAAGGTGTTTTCACTCAGAAATCAAAGCATTAAAATCTGAAAGGGGCACAAAATGAAGGAAATTCTGCCAATTTGACTCCAGTAGAGGTCAAGACGCAAATTGAACGGATAATAGATTTAAAAATATATAACCATATAGTGATTTGACTCCTTCAGTATGATGCCATGCCTAAGTTGAAATCATTTTGGTTATTTTGTGTCTGGGGTGTTCTAGATATTTTTAATTAAGAAGAATTTTAAGGACTATTTACGCGAGTAATAAAGTTTAATTAGAATTTTAATTTTATTAGTTTAGTGTCTAGAGTAATCCATACAAAATAAGGGTGCGGGCGCATTCTTTACACTATTACTAAAGTTTAGTAAAAATTTTAATTTTTTAGTTTAGCATCCATAGTACTCCATAATCCATATAAAATAAGGAGGCATCTCCTGTTGTCTTTCCTGGTAAAAAAGGGTACAAAACCAAAAGGTAATCCTATTAACTTCTTCGCGACCTAATTTTTTTCTTTTCAATAATTAACCATTTTGTTAGAACAAAAAAGAAAAAGAATAAAGAAAAAAACAGACATTAACTAGATAAAAGATATGTATTTATAATCCCATTTGAGAGAACAGCCATCAAATTCAAACTTGATAACCCCATCTTTAGGAGGCACCCATCATTGTACATTGTTTGTTTCTAAACCAAATTATCTCCTTAATCCCATTTGAGAGAAGAGCCATCAAATTCCAACTTGATAACACCATCTTTAGGAGGCAACCCATCATTGTACATTGTTTCTAAACCAAATTATCTTCTTAATCCCATTTGAGAGAACGGCCATCAAATTCCAACTTGATAGCCCCATCTTTAGGAGCACCCACCATTGTACATTGTTTGTAAACCAAATTATCTTCTCTTTTTTATCAACAAAGTTGTATTTCATTAAAAGAAACAAAATACAATGAAGATCGGAACGAACGAGAGGCTCACAAGAAGGACAAAAAGGAAAAACAGGGATAAAAACAAAAAAGGAAAACCAGCGCAAAAACAAAAGAAAAGGAGGGCCACAACAGCCCACAAAAAAGGCTATGCAGCAGCTACAATACCATGGCAATCCCAAATAGAGAACCACAAAGTAAGATCACCCAAATATCATCATGAATCACTTGCGAAGATTTAAATTTCCCATCAAAGATCCTGCGGTTGCGTTCCCTCCAAATGCCCCAGAAGATGGCGAGATTCAGAGACGAAAGAAGACGCTTGTAGCGGTTACCCGAATCGCAATACTCAGCTAAAAGCTCCCCACAGGTCCTAGGTAGGCATCCACAGATATTCCAAGAGCCACAAAACAAATTCCAGTTATTAGTAGCAGTCAGACAATGAATAAGCACATAATCGACAGTTTCGGTGGAGTTGCAATACATGGCACATCAGTTGGGAATGGAGAGACCATGATGGATAAGAATGTCAATAGGTTTGATACGATTCCTTGCCGCTTCCCAAGCAAAGGCGATGTTTCTCAGAGGTTCTTTGGCTTTCCACAACCCCGACCAAGACACTGTAATAAGAGGTCTCCTCCAAAGAAAGGAATAGGCTCACTTGACCGAAAAAACTTTCTTGGCTGAGTCCAACAACAGGAGCTTGTCCTCTTCCCCGTGAAAACCTCAAAAGGAAGCTAAATCTTCAAGAAGCCTGGAAAATTGAGCTAGTTCGGCTTGTTTCAGATCCCTTCTGCAGTCAAGCTCCCAGCACAAGCCACCCACAGTAACATCCACACAATCTATAACCAGCGCCCCGTTCTTCCTGCTAAGGGCATAGATTAAGGGATACAAATTTTGTATTTTAATGAGTGTATTTTCTTCCCCTAATTTTAATAAATTTATTTTCCTCCCTTATTTTTAACCCAATTCACTATCTCCAACTTAATATCAAGAGCCACTTTCCTCATCAACATAACCTTTTCATAAAAAAACCCAATTGTCTCTCTCCTTCCATATACCCCAACATAAAGCATACAGCAAAGAGAGCCAGAAGAGTTGTCCCATATCATCGAATGGAAATATATCCCATTATCCTTACTATAATTCCACCAATAGCAAGCTCAAAAAGGACCGCCGAAACAACTCTAATAACCAAACAATATAAGGATAAACGATCCAATACAAAGGGTAAATCTGAATCCCAACCAACCCCCCACGTTTAGTTGTGTTCCAAACAATATATTTGTGTGCTAGATCTGGATTTAGTCTTACTTTAATCTCCTGAACTTGGATATACTTACATTCCTAGAATCAAAGCAAGTTCTTTTCCTAGATTTTGTGCCATTGTAGTGGTTTGTTCAATGTATAAAAATTACTTGTCCAATCAATGAACTTCTTTAGATATAGTAGTCAACCATGAAATTCGAGGATACTCACCTTAATTGTGGGGGCACTCTATGGCCCGAAGAAAAGAAGTTTCGAAGCACCCTCCCATCACTCGAATGATCGGGTGAAGCATCTTATTGAAATGATCTCTTTTAAATCTGTTGATCAATATCTGAATAACTTTTATTGTCACCTTCAAAGATTTCAATGTTCCAATAATCATGTCAATTGGTATACTTGTTGCCTTAGGTCTTTCATCTTTTCTTCCTCTGCGTTAGATTACTACGGTAACACCTCAAGCTGGACTTAATTCTCATGATTGGCGCCCCTCTTGGATTTTTAAAATGATTTTGGTGACCTTTTTTTTATTACTAAATAGCTCCCCTGCAGCCTTTAAACGGCCTGCATCGATGCACGGCCCCTACAGTTTTTACCGAATAGCCCTTGAGTCCTTGCCTAATCAAATAGAAATCGCCCAAAAATCCAAGAGGGAGAAAAGCCACCATCGGCGTTCCTTTTCCCCATCGATTTTGCATGTCTCCATCAGCTTTTACCGGCTAACCCCACTCGGTTTTGCATATCTCCAAAACCAATCCCCCATCAGTGTTCCTTTTCTCCCTCCTTTTCATAAAATAAAAACCTAAAAAGCCAAAACTACCTCTTTCTCTCTCTACAATTAAACCCTTAAAATTGCCCAAAACCAATCCACCATCGGTGTTCCTTTTCTCCCTCCTTTTCATAAAATAAAAACCTCAAAAGCCAAAACTATCTCTTTCTCTCTCTACAATTAAACCCTTCTCTTTATATTCTCTGAGATTCGCTGGCTAGGATTTCATCCCCTTCCTTCTCAGTCTTCTTTAGAACAAGAAATCGACAAAAGCAAAAGTATTTTGCTAGGGATTTATTTGTTTATTTTGCTTAATCATGGTGTGAGAAGTCAGCAAATCGGAATTTTTTTGAATTTATTTAAGATCGGGAGCCGGAGTTTGAAATTTCGGCGGAAATGGCGTCGTACAAGTTGCAGATGAGAAGGAAGAGAGAGTTGTGGTATTTATCTTTAAAAAAAAAAAATTAATAAAATAACAAAATAAAGATCTCAATCTCTACAACATCTCCCCATCAGTTTTGCAACATCTCCTTTTCTTTTCCTGGTTTGGAGTGAGAAGGAAGAGAGGGTTGGAAGATTTTAAGTTGAAGGCATAAACGTAATTTACAAGGCTTTTAAGGGGAGAGATATAGGAAGAGTAAAAATGTAAACTACATCAACTTTTCAAGTGTTCTGCGTGGGTTAGCCCTCCCCAATCACCCGTTTCAGGTAGAGTGCATTCCTATTGGGCTTCGAGATTATGCTTCAGCTCAAAGAGATCTTCAAATTTCTAGCAATTGTAAAGAAAAGGCTAAGATTTTTACTAGGGAAAAGGTGAAGTCTTATTTAACTTATAAAAAATAATAATAACTATAAAAATAAAAAATAAATAAATAATCGGTTGAAAATACACAAAATCATTTCCGGAAATTTCAAAATTTACATCAAGGTGAATTGAGTGTACAAGAATACACCGAGAAACTTTTTAGCCTTTTGGCATGCATGATGTGAACAATTGAGGAGAAAATTGTAGTGTCATCTAGACAGTAAAGGTGGCAACGGGTCGGCCAAGGTCTACACACCTAACAAAGAATGCATCTAGTTTGAGCCTACTCAAGCGCGTGACTGACTCGAGATACCAAGCCGAAGCCTGAGATGTTATTATAATTCAATGTTCTATCATCATTTATAAGAAAGATAACTGTCAATTACACACACGTGCACACACGTATGTATATCTATATGGGATCAGTATGCCTAGGAGGATAAGACTGGTTAATCTTGGGGCTGAAGAGTTAAATCCAGGCCTGCCCCATGAGCTTGTTGAGCATGCCTGAGAACATCTTAAACTAAGCCAACCTATCCAGCGAGGCTGGCTAACCGGTCCATTGCCACCCTTACATAACAGGCTTCAATTACAAACACAAGATGAAGACTAGGGGATCTAAAACTTGGATTTCGCCCATTCTTACTTTGTTGTTAGTTCTTGATTTCCGATTAATCTCCCAAAACATGAATATTTTTGCATTAAATCCATCTTACCCAGAAACCCTTTTTTCCCTATCATACCACCCCCCATGCATACCAGTCATGGATCAAAATTTCGGCCGAAATGTTTCGGTTTCAGGCATGCCCGAAATCGAAATCCATATTTTCAGGTTTTTTTGTATGGGGGGAAAATTTCGGATTGCGGTTTCGGTTTCGGTCATCCCCGAAACCGAAACGAAATCCGGCATTTTAATCCTAGGTACCAGTGGATACAAGTATAAGGCACTAGTACGAAATCTTTTTCGAAACTTTTCATAAACCTTTTTAGAAACATGTTTCAATATATAATTGATACTCGTTTCATTTTAAGTAGAAACTGGTTTCTATCTTAGAAGAAACTCGGTTCAATTTATATAGAAATGCATTCTATTAAAACAAAAAAACTTGGTTCCTATTTAATTGATACTTCTATCAATTATATTAGGTCAAAATCTATCTCTTATGGATTTTTAAAGACATTGAAATAATTTTTTTATAAATATTAAAATCGGGGAATGCACACCATGTGCATATGAGTGAAAATTCTATGTACATTTTAGATATATTTCTAGCAATATATTTTAATAAGTTATTTGGGTTATACATTATGTTACATATACTAGTAATAGAAAATTTTAATCATGGGTCTTTTTTTCCCAATGATAGATGAGTTCAATGAACCATATGTATCTAAACTCTAAATTTTAAAAATATAAACAATAGTACATAGAAATATAATTCTTATTATTAGCACTTCTAGGACGAAGTATCAATGTTGTATCAATATCATATATGTCACATCCATTTCGCATCTTTGTCGCACTATTAGCACTTCTAGGACGAATCCATCTCGCATCTATGTCGTACCAATGTCATATTTACTTCGTACCTTGTAACATATCTATAACGTTTCTATATTATATAAGCATCGTATAAATACGTATCAATAAAAACGTACCCAAAACTTTTTTCACCTAAACGTAACAGTACCCGGTACCAACTCCTGGCAATTATGATTAAATCACAAGGAAAGAAACACATAAAAGATTTTGCATCAGATACATGGAATGTTATAACTACATTATGTCAAATAAGTCATTCTGAATGGAAGAACAGAACCGGTAGCTTTTCCACCATCCACATTCTTGAAGTCAAAGCATTCTACGTATCTAATGGATAGGAGCCAGTTTATGCATGGATTTATCCAACCGGAAGACCCTTATGGAATCTATTGCCAAAGAATAATTGATCACAAAACAGTTTCGACGATGCATCTCCTATAGTAGAAACGCCTTTTTCATTTTCAAACATACATATCAGCTTTTATAAGATGGTTAGTAACACCATCAAAGATGATAGCTCCCTCATATCCATCAATCATAGTAACCAAGTTCGGAGACGGCAATCATTTGTTGGAGTGTCAGTTCGGTTTAATGCGGATAAATTTGGGAGAGATTCGGCGAAAAATTCTGAAATTATAAAAATAATATAAATTATTAAAATATACAAATATATATAGACTTATTAAAAGTTAAAAATAAAGTTTTTAAATAATAAAATAGGTGTATTATATAGTCCGCATGCATTAAAAATTTACAGTCATAAAAAAATATAATATGAAGTGGGATTAAAGCATGTATCATGACAACGACAAAATTTTGAAAAGAAATCATCAAATTTGAAAAAAATCAAGAAAAATTACAAGAATTGACGAATCAAGCAAATATTCGGGAAAAAGTTCGGCAGACCATCTATTCGGGGAATTTTTCAAAAAATGTTATTAATTCGGAGAATTTTGTGACGGAGTCTTCAATGTACAAACATACATGCCTTGTTTTCTATGTTGCATATATGTTCCCTCAAAAAACAAAATGTTGCATATATGTACACACATTCAAGTTATTATCTAATGGTTTTTAGTACCATCAAAGATGATAGTGACCCGAACAAATCAAACGGTCAATATAAATATGTTCAGCAGCTCACTTAAAATGAGCATTGGCACATAGTTATGATCATCCAAATCAGCGACATTTTTAGTGTCAATTTACTGGACGGTCCAGATCATCTTACACATACATCCATCCAATTCATTGGACGGTTACGATCACATGATCACAATTTAGTAATTTACGAATTCAAGAATAACTAAATAAATAAATAAAACCTAGAGAGAAAGAGGTAGAGAATTCATACGGAACAAGCTACGACGTTCAACACTAAGATGTGCCGACTGTTGAGATTCCACTGGGAAAGAGAAACCAACGGCGGGGAACCGATCGATGCCGTGAGGGATGGCTGTGATGCATCGGTGGTACGGAGAGAGAGTGAGGTGAAGGGGAGAGCACGGAGGTTTATACGGGTGGAGGGTGATGTGAAGGGGTTGCTTGAATTGAAGGGAAGAGAGAGGTTTTTAGGGTTTGAAAGCTGCAATTTGATTGCAGTGAACATTGCCACGCACTCCTCCTTCCTCCTCTCCACTCTAACGAAGAAATCCCAGTGGCTGCCTTTTAAGCAGAGGACATTCAAGGGTTTGATTTTGATTCAGAGGGTATTTTCGTCAGTTCAACATAATGGGTCAGGTCGATAGTATATCTGACCCGGCCCGACCCGATATTTAAATGTCGGGCATGAGACATCCGAGCAGATCTTCGGCTACGGCGGAGTCGACCAAGTGGTCTCATCAGGTTGGGTCGGGTCGATTTGGGTACTTGCTGTTTAGGTCAGGTCAGCCTAACCTGATATTTTGTGGGTAAAAAATATAAAAGAGAGCAATTTTTTTACCGGTTCTAGTCGAGCTTTCGGGTCAGGTCGACTTGACTGTACCATTGGGTCGGGTCAGGTCGGGCATTTGAGATTTTCCTATTAGGCTATCAAAATTTGACCTGACTTGACCCGTTGACAACCCTAAATCTAAGAGACATTTAAATTGGCTTGTTATCAAGCCAAGGTTATATGCAATCACGAGAAACAAGTGCACCGGCATATTTCGGTTTACTATGTCTCTAATGCATCTGACCTTTCATCGATTTATTATGATATTAAAGATAGCCTTAAAGGCTTGGATAGCGTTATGGTGACCTTTGTCCGCTATTCTGTGAATGCAGCTGCTGATATTTTAGTAAAATTAGGTTTGCTAAATGATTGTGATGATTTGTGGATAGATTGTACTCTTCCTCAATTATTTGATGTAATTTCTAAATATTTGACAATTTAAAGTTTTCGTGTTTCTATTAAAAAAAAAAATAGTGATTGCAAATAAAGGCTCCCATAACAAAATAAGGCATTTAGGGGGGCCTTGAAGAGGAATGTATATGTTCAAAGAGTCGAATCTTTAAGAGCGCTAAAAACCCTTTGAATATTTTAGAAGATAAAGATCATTTTTCAGCTTATCTTCCACACACTTATTTTCTAAATCATAGGCATGTCATTAGACGACGAGACTTTGATTTTACATGCAGATTGTAAAATATTGATTGAAAAACTATGTTGCCCTCATCACGTTCAAACTTAATTTTAAGGCCTGTTTGGATAGGGCGAAAGGAAATGAAATCATAGAAAATGAAAGAAAATGTGATATTTTCCTATGTTTGGTAACAAAATTGTGTCACTAAAAATTATAGGAAAATTAAAAAAAAAAAAATTCATTGGAAACTAACAAATCCCTCTAAAATAAAAGGATTTCATCAGAAAACTTTTGTCATTCTCAATTTATCTCTTTCTCTCTCTTTTATCTCTTACTCTCTTTTTTAATGAATAAATTGAAACAAAATCAACTATTGAAAAAATTACAAAAATAAAAATAAAATAATAAAAATAAAAATAAAAATAAAATAAAATAATAAAAAGTTTTAAAAAAAAAAGAATAAAAATAAAAAATAAAATAAAATAAAATTTAAAAATAAAAATAAAAAGTAAAAAAATATTAAAAATTAAAAATTTTAAATTTTAAAAATTAAAAATAATAAAAATAATAAAATAAAATAAAAATACAAAAATAAAAAATATTTTAAAAAAAAAAATTTTAATTAAAATACAAAAATTAAAAAAATTAAAAAAATTAAAATTTTAAATTTTAAAATTTAAAAATATTAAAAATTAAAAAATTAAAAAATAAAATTAAAAATTTTAAAAATTAAAATTTTAAATTAAAATAAAAAAATAAATTTTTTTTAATAAAATAAATAATAAAAATAAAAATAAAAAACAATTTTTTTTAATAAAATTTAAAAAAAATAAAAATAATAATAATACAAAAGTTTAAATTTTTTTAAAAATAAAATAAAAATACAAAAATGAAAAATAAATTAAAATGAAAATTAAAAATTAAAATAAAATAAAAATTAAAAATAATTTTTTTTAATAAAATAAATTAAAAATAAATTAAAATAAAAAATAAAAATACAAAATTTTTAAAAATTTAAAAATTTTAAAAAAAATAAAATTAATAAATAATAAATAATAAATAAATATGCAAAAATAAAATTAAAATTTTTTTTTAAATATAAATAGTCAAATAATAAAATAAAATAAATAAATAATAATAATATATATAAATAATAATAATAAATCAAATAATAAAATAAAAGAATATAAATAAAAGAATTATTTTTATTTTTGCAATTTTTTTATTTTTTTATCAAAAGAAAGAGAGAGAGAGAGAGAGAGAGTGTGATTTTATTTTATTTTATTTATTTTTTTTATTTTTTTATTTTAAAAAAAGTAAAAAATAATAATAATAAAATTAAATATAAAAATTTTAAAAATTTTAAAAAAAGAAAATAATAATAATAATAAATAAATAAAAATTAAATCTCTCTCTCTCTCTCTCTCTCTCTCTCTCTCTCTCTATTTCTTACCTCTCTATTATCATTCTCCCTTTTAGATGTCTCTCTCTCCTAAATTTTCTCTCTCTTAATTTTTTTCTCTTTCCTCAAATTTTTCTCTCTTAAATTTACTTTTTCTCTTTCCTAATTTTTCTCTCTCACGAAATTTTCTTCATAATAAAAAATTTAATTTATTAAGTGTGTGAGATATATTATCGATAATGGTCATTTTCTATTTTTTATGTGCCAATTACACAATCCAAATACCGGAAAACAATGAATTCCTAGCTATGAATTCCCAAAGAGCTAGAATCCATTAGATTTACAAAATCTTTTTCTATGTTTTCCGAAAAATTGCCAAACAGACCGTTAAGGTTACTTTTTTGGGAATCTATGACACGTCTGATGATACGCTCATGATTTCAAGATCAAGTGTGTGAAAGATTGGTCTGAACATTTATCTCCATCATCTGATTTAAAGTAGTAAATAAGTTTTAACGTGGACGCTCTCAAAGATTTGGCGGGCGTATTTAATGGTACTCTATGTTAAATGTTAAAAGATGGAAATACCCTTTCAGCTAATTAAAATTACTTGTAATTCTAGTTGCATGTCTCATAAAATTGCCGAAAAAACATAAATCATCAGTTCCTACTGACTTAACTTGATTTCGCATTTAATATGATTTACAACCATGAAATAGGAGAGCATGTTAAGTTAAAAGAAAAAAAACGACAAGGGGATAAAATACATGAGACCAAGATTCATATGTTGAGATGGATATATGAAATAATAAAATAAAATAAAATATAAAATGAGTACCTAACAGTATAATATCAAAACTCAGCCGATATTACGTATCAATGATACATATCGATTTCATCAAAAACCGATACCGATACCACCCCGATACAGTTATTGGGGTGGCATCGGTATCAAACCAATACAAGTCAATATCGGCTGATATTGTCTCGGTATTAGCCGATACGGCCTTGTTATCGATCGATACTGTTTGATACATATACTTTTTTTATATTATTTTTCTTTCTTTCAAAAATAAATAAATATTGGCCGATACAATATCGGTGATACCCTATCCGTATAGGCCGATGATTATCGGTCCAAGATGGACCGATGCCCGATACATATATCAAGTTTGAATCCTTATATAAGAGAAAATTTAACAGTAACACCTATAAAAGAAAAAGTTAAAGAGTGTCGCTTAAGGTGATTTGGAGATGTTCACCGGAGGCTAGAAGGAGATTTTGTAAAAAGGCTCTATAAACACAAGGACCTAAAAGATGAAGATTATTGAAGATTCGGATGAAAGTCATAAGAACGGATACGTAGAATTGCGAAGTTTCAGAGAGCTTAGGATTCGCATTCGCAAATCCATCCCCAAAAAGATGGGAGAAGGCTATAATGACGGTGGATAGAGGAGACTCTTGATTGCCATTGTTTCCTTTTATAGGATGACATTCAATCAAGATTCTCCTCTATCCGGTGGTTGTAAAATCGATTGAATACGATATCAAATTCAACCAGTTGGACCTGATCATTGCCCAACTTAAAAAATATTATATTAATTAAGTAATTAACCCTCATTAATTCAGTGCATCTAAGACTCTCCATATCCACCATTACACCTATATCTATCACTGAGATAATGCCTAAATGCAGAGAGTTTTGAGGCATCAGATCAATAGCCCATGCAATGTGAGCGAATGTGCCCACTTTCATGCTTTCTAGACATCAAAGATTGACCATCGTAGATCAATCTTTCCCATCTGAAGATAATATCTCTCATAGAATAATCATACACACTAGGTTATAGGCCATGGACACTCTAGGCTTGCATAAAATTACAAACTAGGTTTAGCTATCATATGAAAAATTCAAACATCAGGCCGGTTTTGTGCAGGCAAAGTGTTGGCAGCTGATGTGGTGCGATGTGACTGGCTGTCCCAACCTACATTGTTTGGGCTCTATTGCACTTGCAGCTAATTGCGCCACGCCATATCAGTCGCCTGCACTTTGCCTGCACAAAACCTGCCAGCCATATAACATTGTCCCTAATATATATGTGGAACCATATCTTCTAAGGGTACCTTTAAAATTTCCACCGAATTTCTGAGTTTACCCATGTTAAAACCCATTGACTACCTTGAATAAGATGATGGAGCTCATTTTTCGTACCAATCTTCCACACGATGGATCTTGAGATCATGAGCCTACCATCAGGCAGTCAATTTTTTATTTCACTTGACACATATCTCAAAAAGTAAGCTTAAAATCAAGTGTGAAGGTGATGTATAGGTTACTTATTTGGGATATATATGCAACGTGAAATAAAAATTAGATCGTCTGATGGCACGCTCATGATCTCACAATCCTTCATGTGAAAGACTGGAACGAAGAATAATCTCCATCATCTAATTCAAAGCAGTTAGTGAGTTTTCAATGTGGGTGAACTCAAATATTCGATGGTGATGACAAAAAAGAAATACATAACATTAATATCAACCATTGATACATTATAAGATGTGTAATGTAAATAAAAAGATCCAAATTGCATTTACAATAATGCCAAAGTGATACAAAATAAGAACGTTTAAGAGTAAACAATAATAGAGACCTAAGAGGCATTGTGCGTGGGTAGTAGGTTATTCTCCTCCAAATTGTTTTTGACCCTTGATTGGATTCTATAAGTTAACCCTCACCATCGTAGTTGGTGTTGGCTCATATTGCTCTGTAGAACCCGCTCTGTAGAATCCAAATGGGCTTATAAAAATATAATAATAATAAGAGTGCCTTTATATTCACCCACCGAATCTTTGAGTTCACCCACGCTGAATAATAATCACTAATAATAATCGTTGAGAGGAGCCAGTTGGTACACACCCTCATCGACATTTAAACACCAAATCTGACACTATTGAAGTGTGATTATCATTATCCATGTGGCAAATATATGTGATCAATCTAAATCGTCCAAGATCTAATCATTGGAACATATCTTAGCTCAATGAAACATGCCTATAAGTGGATGTGAACCATCCGATTGACGAACTTTAATATCAACCATTAAAACTGAAAACAATGATTGATATTAAGTCCACAAATCAGATTATTTAAATCTTTCTAAAACACCATTTTTTGGCTTATTGCACTTGAATATTTGATCTATTACGTTAACGGTACGGATCGCCCACATCCTAAGCTATTGATGGTATAAGATAATTTGAACAGCATTTTGGTGCTTAAATGAGAGAATCAAGCCCTAAGTAATATAGTTCCTACTTCCAAGACTTGGTTCATCCCTGAATCAAGAATCAAAATTTCAGTTTCTGACATGACCGAAACCAAAACTGAAAACCAAAATTTTGGAGTCCATACAAATATGGACTTAGATTTTTGTTTTGGGCATGCCCCGAAACCGAAATGTTTCAGCTGAAATTTCAAATTTTCGGCCGAAATTTTGATCCATGCCTTGAACACACTCCAACAACAAGACCACATTATATCTAGAGTTGTTAATGGGTTGAATTGGGCCAAAACATAGAGGTCAGCCCAAACCTTATGGCCTTCAACCCAACATAACCTAACCCAAGGGGGTAAGGGTATATGCCAACCCGATCTAACAAGCAAACTGGGTTGGGTATAGCAGACCCCCTGTTCAAAAGCCCCTAAATAGTAGCTATTGGTAATATATGAGGGGTGCAAATTCGGTTAACTAAACCGAAACTGAAACCGAAATTTTGTTTTTTAGGTCGGTTTCGGTTAACCGAACTTCTCACCCTCCAAACCGAAACCTATCCGATTTCGGTTCGGTTGTCGGTTTTTCTTCCTACTTTACTTATTTTTTCGGTTTTTGTTTTTTTTTTTTTAGTTTTTGGGTGGTTTTCTCACCCTATCTGGCCGATTTTCGGCTTTCAGTTGCCAAAACCAAAACCGAGCATGTCTAAATCGATTCCTTTCAGTGCCAGTTTTCAGTCGGTTCGGGCCGGCTACAAAGGCTCGGTTTTTTATCGGTTCGGGTTTCGATTTTTCATTTGCACCCCCATAATATATAAATATATAACAGATTATAATTACAACCAAAAAAGAATATATTAAAAGTCGGGCATATGTGGCCCGACCTTACACGGCCCGAAGGTTGAGTTGGATCTTCCAGGGCCAACCAACTGACATGACAAGTTTATGTGCCCTTCCTGGTTTCAAATGAGGCCGAATTGGTTAGATCACGAGGCAAGTTTTATTTAGAGATATCAATGGCAAGGATGGTCTCAGGTCAGGCTTTCGATAGGCCTCATTTTTCAACCTTTAAAAGTAGGCCCAAACCAAACCCGAATACAAAATCGGGATGGGCTCAACCAGAGTTCCTTCTGGCTGTGACTTTTTATTTGAGCCCCAACCCGACCACAATGAGTTTGGGTTGGATCGGATTCAGGCCAACCTAGCATTTTCACCTTATATAATTGGACTGGTTGGGCTCGGCCGCTCAGCTTGAGTCCTTTCAAACTTAAGAATTACTTTAAGCCCAAAGCCGACTCTAACCGAGGCAGGCCTGGTTCGGTTAAAGTCTGACCTGTTGACAGCCCTTTTCATTTGCAACCCAGCCCAATGAAATTCCACTTGCACCTTTCTTATTAGGGCTTTCAAATAAGCCGAGCCGGGCCTTTTGTCAGCCCGAATCTTTTTCAAGCTTGGGTTTTTATTTAAGCCCAAACCCAACCCGAGCCAAGTTCGGGTAAGGACGGATTCAGGCTGAACCTGAATTTTCCCTTAAAATAATTGGGCTTGGCTGGGCCGATCCGCATTCAGGCTGGGCTTTGAGCGACACAATTATACTTATCTTTAAATGAGGCCCAATCCCAACCCAATGCCAGCCCTATCTCTTATGGGGATTCATAGTACGTTTAACTGACCAAACTACCCTCTTAATCAAAATCAAACACTTGAATGCCCTCTAGTAAGTTTAAAACCACCCACTTAGGATTTCTTCATTATAGACAGAATGGAGCATCAAATCCAAAAAACTCCCTTCCGTCTTCCCTTCAATTCAAACAACCACTCCACAAAATTTTTCTGGCTATGTTTGGCATTACTCTTTGGGAGAGTAGAAAAGAGCAACAATTGCACTTTGTTATTACAAAAAAATGCGGGGAGAGAGAATACTTGGAAGAAGATAAATGGGAGAAAAAAACAGCCGATTTTTCATGCTCTTTTAAAGAGGGATGTTTTTTTATATTTCAAAAAGCAATCTCACCTTTTTCCTTCCTCCAATCCTTCTCTCCCCCCTTATTCATTTGGAACAACAAAGAGCATAGATGCTCTTTTCTAATCTTCTAAAGAGCAATACCAAACAAAGCCTAAGGGACTTAAATGGCAGTGGATATGGGATTCAAGAGCTTATCATTGAACACAACTCCAAGGTAGCTACACACACTCACAAAGTCGGGAACCGGCAAGAAATTGGCAATGGTCTAAGTCAAGAAAAATTAGCAAACATCGATTAAAATTGGGGAAAATAAAAAATATAGCATAATATATTTTAAGTTAAAATAATGAATTTAATGAAGAAATTAGTTCAGAATAGGCAAAACTTAAAGGTTTTTTAATTAGTTAACTGAGCAAAATAGTACAAAACCTAAAACAAAATTTCCGCTTAAGTATAAGTGGCTGAAATCAAACCACATCACAAACATTTTCAATTAATCGGTCGAGTCGCGATTTGACCGATTAATCGGTGATAAAGTCGGGATGATTGCAAGTCGCCAACTTTTTTCAAATTTTTAAAAAATTATGATTACAAACAGTATAAAAGGATGGTGCTCCATCCCCTACAAATATATTGAATCAGTAGAAAGAGTCAGACATTGGAGTAAGAGCGTCTCCTCCATATTCTTTTGACCAGGGCCGGCCCTGGAGCAAGGCCCATCAGGCAACCGCCTCAGCCCTCAGACCCCCGAAATTTTGGGGCTCCTATTCTTGTAATTCTTTATGAACTATTGTTTAATATAATTTTCAATGTACTAAATTAATAAATCAAGTTAATCAATTGGTTGATTAAGTTACTTGTGTTATTTTACTTTTTACCCAAGTTATGGGTTCAAATCTTCTCAAGCCCCATATTTGCATTATTTTTTATAGGTCGGATTGGGTCTCTGTCGGGTCGGTGTTGGTCATGGGTCGGATCACCTCACTGGGCCAAGCTGGTGTTATATATTGATCCAGTGGATTCTCTGGCCCCATTTTGGTTAGTCTGAATTTCTTTGATCGGATTATTTATATATATACAAAATTTTCCTCATTAAATGACTCAACTTAAAACAATGATTATGTGTTCGTTAGAGGTCATTTTTTCTTTAATATATATTTTTGTTAACTTATTAGTTATATTTTCAAATGATAAACAGTAGAATGAAATATGAATATATTTGTAATCTATGAGCAATCATGGTGACAAATTTCAATTTCGGCAATATTTCAAAAAAAAATTGAAAAATTTTGGAACAATTTCAAGGAGTACAAAAAATATTCTACATAAATTATATTTAATATTTACAATTTTTTTTATTTATTATACAAAAGCGATTAAAATTTAAAAAAAAATCATTAAATTTGATAAAATTTCATTAATTTCGCCAAAATTAATTAAATGTAGCAATTTATGAGAAATCATCGAAATTTCGCTAAAAGTAACGTCCAACTTCTGTTTCAGTGAATTTCAGCGAAATTTTAAAAAATATTAGAAAAATTTGTCGCTATGGAAGAGATGAGTATTATTTTATTTGATAAAAAAAAAAGTTGTAACAATTTTTTTTTGAATTAATATGAAGGAGGGCTCCATTTTAAAAACTTGTCTTGAGCCCCCAAAATCTAAGGCCGACCCTGCTTTCGACACTCATGGAGAGAATGCAACATATAAGCGGATTACCTGGCTGGTACAGGAATTGCAAATATTAGAGTTTATTCTTATTTGCTTTATTTTTTCCTTTATACCTCCTTTTATTGTATTTGATTTTTTGATTTAATAAAAGGGTGGGGCCCTTCAGAACACCTAGCTTATGTATGGCGAAAAACAAAAAAGACTTCAAATGATCCAAAACAATAGAGAATTATTATTGTGTGCACATCCATAACACTGCTTAATTCAGTGGTAGTGGTTGTTTACCAAGTCTTTTCAACTTTGTAGACACTCAAGTCCGGCATCATTGATTTTTGAGCCTAAATTTTTTAATCGTTATGCGCCAATGTAGTATTTTCTTGATTGGTTGACTTAGGATCTTAACCTAAGTTACCCAAATCATTCCTAAATTAACCAGCTTAGTTTCCCCTGGTGAGCCCACTCTATTCATTTCGCATTCAAATGCTAGAATCATTTAATTTTACCCATCTATATGGTACTCCTTCAAAAATTATGAGAAAATCCATTTTAGCCAAGCTAAATTTATCCAATTAGTAAACCTTAACCCTTATCCTAAATTCTAAGAGCCTTAAGATTTTGGAAAGCAACTAATTACCCTCACGTACCAATTTATTATCTCTTAGCCCTTTTCTAGAATAATTTTTGGATGGAAGACATGTAATATCTAATGAGAGGTGTTGAGATATCTCTCAATTCAAGAAAATTTTCTAAACATACAGGTACAAAATGTGAAGAAAGGGAAAGAGGATAAAAGAAGAATAAGAATAATTATATTACAGAAGATGGAGAGAAGAAAGAAGAAAATAAAGTGCGTAGGAAGGTAAAGGGGATGTTGTGCAACGCATTGTATGGGCGGAAGGTATGCTTTACGAATTCAAAAAGACAAATTCCAGAATCGATGCCATGTTTGTGGATCATCCTAACCGAAGTGGAATCTGGTGTAAACCAAGACCGGATTATTTTAAAATAAATGTTGATGCGGCGTGGAAGAAAATCCGGGCCTACACAGGTATAGGAGTTGTTATTCGGGATTTCGGGGGTTTGGTCCAAGCATCGATGACAAAGGGCTATGACAGCATACCAAATCCTCTTCAGGCCGAAATGCAAGCAATTTCTGATAGGCTATAGCTTGCGCTTGACATAGGACTACGGAATATACATATCGAAAGTGATTCCCTTGCTACTGTTCAATTGATAAATTCATGTCACAAAGATCGTTCTTCCCTCACTATGCTGATTGAGGATATTAAGGGGTTGATGAACATGTTTTATTCGGCGGCCTGCTCTCATGTCTTTCGAGATTCCAACAAAGTGGCACATGGCCTTGTGAAATTAGGAATTAGTTCTACTAATGTTTGTGTTTGGATGGAGGACTATCCTCCTTCTATCTCTGATCTTGTAACCAATGATTTATGATAAAGGAATTCATTTTCTCAAAAAAAAAAAAAAACTCTATTTTATACGGTATAATTGTTTTGTAATTCTTAATAAGTATACATAAATCATCATTAAAAAAAGTCTACATAGGAGTTGATTACCTAGAGTAAAACAGTTTTAAAAAAAGAAAAGGGAAGGTCACATAAAAAACACGAAACTAACCGGTCATTTTTTGTATCACATGATACACACTATATCGTGTGATATGGTATGTATTGTTATGTTAATGATATGATATGCATCGTGTATCATATCATATCATACAGACGCCAACATATGTATATATATAAGTTAAGGGGTCCCGACACCAGAGTTGTAGAGTTCAACTCTACATTCAAGTGTAGATCATGTGTATGGAACGTGATCGCGAGTTGCCCCACATCCTCTAAGGGTTCACTAGTCTCCCTAGGGTTTTTTTTTCACAGAGTCAGAGATGAATTTTTTTACCCAAAAGGTCTCCCTTGAAATTTTCAGCCTCTAATCACAAAATTAATGATATAAATTTTTATTTATTTTTTATGGTCGCTGATCGACCTTGTACAAGGGCACGTGATACCCAAATGACATGTTTAGAGTTAAACTCTACAACTAAAGCGCAGGCTCCTGTTAGTTCAGGTAAGGAGGTGTCAACTGATAATCTTTCCACACCCAAGAATGCTCCACAATACATATTTCTTGTCGTCAATGAGTAGGAGGTGGGAATTAGTTCAAGCAAGGAGGTTATCAATGATGAACATTGCTCGCCGGAGAAAGTTTCGGATTTGGCACCGACCGATCAAGACTCAGCCAATAATGCAGGTTGTTTTGGGCGGGATTTTTCATAATTTCAAATTTCAAAAAGCATTTAGCTCTCACATACGAGCCGTTTGAGAGGATGAGTGGGAACTTTTTCAAAATAAAGTTGACAGCTACCCCCGCTCTAATGTTCCAACAAGCCGTTTTGACCTTTCGTCCTTATTTGAAGGTACTTCTAAAAAGTGGGTCCAACCAAATTTCCTTAAGGATATGGAGATCAGTGATAGCCAAGACCTCCTTCCTGGTGTTATTTTGGAAGGAAACACTAGAGACTATATTGGACAAGATATTGAATGTATGCTTGCACTCGGCTCAGAAACTGAGGTTAGCATCAATGTTGATAAGCCTAGAACGGACGATAGAAATGAGGTGAACATTGGCAATGGTCTTACCCCAAAGGGCCAAGTGACACCTATTTCTAGGAATCTGGTGGTTAACTGCCTTGAAGAGGAGTTTAAAACCATTAGTTCTATAGAGTTGGGCGAATGTAGCATCAAGACACCGAATACAGATGCCGGCTCTGAGGTGGAACAAACTAAGCCATTAGAGTCAAACACAATCAACAATTTGATCGACTTGGTTAAGAATCTCGGAATGACCTTTCAAGGATCCAACGAGAGTCTCCAAGCGGTGTTTGACGACAATATTAAGAATAGAAACAATCAAAGGGAAGACTTCAAAGTCAGAAAAAAGAGGGAGCTTAGAAAACTTCATTGGGGTCTCTCATATGACAAGGCCAAAACAAAGTCTTAAGATGGAGAGAGGGAATAACGACGATTAATGTCGGGGGCTTTTTGGAGGGTGGCATGTGGCTGTCTTCCTTCAAAGGTGTCATTTTGAGGGTTTCTCAGCGACTAAGAGGTTTGGTTCCCCATTGTTCCCGGGACGTCGTGGTGGTGGTGGTGGTGATGGGGGGTGGACCCAATTGGTTTCTGGTAGATTCTTAGGGCAACAACCTTTCTTAATCGGGACTGCTCCTTTTCTTTTGATTGAGCCCGGGTTTTGGAGGGTTGGGTAGTTTCTCACTACCTCTCTCTCCTTTCTCGGTTCCTGCTCCGGTTTGACCATCGTGGTCGATGATGTATTTCTGTGACTTGCGTTTTTTAATATATTTCTTTGTTATCGTCTCAATATATATATATATATATATATATATATATATATATATATATATATATATATATATATATATATGTGAAAAATGGTTCCCTAAGATATAGTTGTAGGGTTTGAAGTTTGGATACTATGACGTGGTCCTTTTGGACTGTGACGTGGCACCCAAATAAAAAAATGACACTCGTTTCACCTGTCTCCATAGGGTTGTAGAAAAAATGAAAAAACTTCCGACTATTTTCCCTTCAAATCATATGTCAAATATCGTGGTCTCCCAATAAAAGTGGTGCATTGAATTTTTTCCAACTTTGACCAAATAGTCAACAATGGAAAAGCATCCTTTAAAAAAAAGAATTTAGATGGTAGGTGACCAACCTTGGGGAAGTTGTTGTGGCACCCCGGCCCTTAGGTTGGATGCCACATAGTGCCCAATTGGCTATGCCGTAGGGCTTCAACCCTATAACCACGTCCTAGGCAACCGGGTTCTTATATATATATATATATATATATATATATATATATATATATATATATATATATATATATATATATGCATTTCGTACCCACGGGCGTAGTTCCCGAGCCCTACCCACGTGAGCTAGATCACGTACCACATTGGATGTAACTTTTTTTAAAACAAAATCATTTTTTGGACTTTTTTGCCCTTCAAATCACAAGTCAAATATAGTGTGACGCCTCCCCAAGCTGGTGCTTTGAATTTTTTTACGTTTGGCCATATTTTCAATGGTGGATAACTACCCATTTTAATTTTGTTTTTATATGATCCCTGATCGAGCTTAGGAAAATTGTCGTGGCACCTAATCTTCAAGTAGGAAATTATCAAACAAAAATGGTATTGCAATAAAAAGGAAAGAAATCACTGAGATTGAACACCCGTAAATATATATATATATATATATATATATATATATATATATATATATATATATATATATATATATATATATACTGTAATAGAACATGGAAACCTAAGGAAAATGGTGTCGCCTTTATTTTCATTGGCCATATATTGTCTGTTTTCACTGGTTGCATTGAAGAGAGTAAGTTGCAATGAATGATGAGATAAAATAAAAAACAAATAATACAAAGTATAGAACTTTCCTTTTGAGAAAGAAAAAATTACTATTTCGTTTTCGGCAACATTTCGATAGGCAATCATTTCGGTTCATTTCGGATAAATTTCAAGAATAATCCAAAAAGTTTTGGAAAAGTTTTTGGGGAGTACAAAAATATTAAATATAAATTATATTTAAACTTTATACAAACTTTATTTATTATTTAAAAAATGATAAAAATTAGTTAATATTTATTAATTTCATAGAAATTAATAAAATTTTAGCGATAGAAATCATCAAAATTTCGGGGAAAGTTTGGCTCGACCCCTGTTTCGGTAAAATTCGAAGAAATTTCAAAGAATTTCGGAAAAATTATCACTATGGTCAATTTTTTTTTTTGAAATTGAAACCGATTTGGTTTGGTTCGGTGTAGGTGAAATACCTACTTTTTTATTTTTTTAGGGTATCTTTTCATTTTTTGGGTTTTTTTTCGGCTTCAAGCCACCCAAACCGAACTGAATTGGGGTTCGATTCGGCTCGGTTTGTGTCGATTTCGGTTTGGTTCAATTTTTTTTCTAAAATCGAAACCGATTTGGTTTGGTTCGGTGTAGGTAAAATACCTACTTTTTTATTTTTTCAGGGTATTTTTTTTATTTTTTCAGGGTTTTTTCGCTTTCAAGCCACCCAAACCAAACTGAATTGGGGTTCAGTTCGGTCCCAATTCGGTTCGGTTCGGTTTGTCAGGTTTTGGTGCAGTTTTTAAGGGTATTTTTTTGGTTTTTCAGGTTTTTTTTCGCTTTCAAGCCACCCAAACCGAACCGAATTGGGGTTCAGCTCGGTTCAGATTGTGTCGGGTTTCGGTGCGGTTTGGGACCCTTGGGTTTCGGTTTATTCTTCTTTAATTATTTTACTACTAGATAAGAGAGAGCGAGAGAGAGGAGAGAGAAAGAGTCATCTTAAAAAAAAAATAGTATTATTTTAAGGGAAATTTGTATTTTCGGCCCTATAAGTTTACGTATTTGCAAAAACGGCTCTATAGTTTCAAACTTAACAGAATAGGCTAGCTCCAAGCCAAGCCGTTTCCACGTCAGCATCGACCTTGTTTCTATTATATATACATGCTTATTTTCCTTTATTTTTCATTATTTGTTATATTGCCATTTCCAGTTTCGACTATAGTTGGTAGCCCAATAAACTCCAACCGGCTAGATAATCTAAAATTCCTTCGTAACAAACATCAGAAATTATAAGATAGAAAGAAGATAGCCTCCCTCCAATTATAAGTCAACATCCGATATCTTATGATAGCAGGTCTCTACCTTAAGATATCGGACGCTACCTTAAGGTAGTCATAAGGTAGGGGCCGCTACATTAAGGTAGCGTCCGATATCTTATGATAGCGGTCGATATCATAAGATATTGGCGGCTAATTTTTAAACTGTAAGTCAAGTATGACCTTTTAATAAGCTAATTTTCATTTTTTTTTGAAATATTATAGGTTGAAATGGATGTTTCCTTCTTTGCCATTTTAATTTCGTCTGTATCGCCAATAATACTTACAACGGAAGACATCGGAGGATTGTCACTATCACGAAGAATATATCATTTGATCAGTTTAACCAAAAAATGTACAAGGTCAGTAGGACTCGACCGGAAGAACATTTTATTATACTAACGATTTCATTACGCATAGGAAATGAGCTGGTGTTTGTTGAATTATCGGACTCCGATGATCTTACAAACTTATTCATATTATATCGTATTTGTGATGGTGTGATAAATGTTTATATTAAAAAATCATTAGCCACTCCCCTAACGAAAATTTTATTGTCTTTAAAAGTATTTCAACCGTTCCAGGAAACAAACAAAGATCATCAATAATGTGAGGAAAATGTCAGATTAGTAGATGATAATGGTGTGAAACCAAAACATTCGATTAAAAATCAAGGAATACGATTTGAAGAGAACATCGTTGCACAGATGATAGTCGATGATGATAGAAATATGAATATAAGATTTCGCCCATATTGTAGGCTTCTGGAGCAACCCTCTTCAGACATTCCAATGAGAGAATGCGATGAAGATCAAGGACATTGTCCTCAAATGAATCCGATGCATGATACATCTCAGCTCAACTTCGAATCAATAAACAATACATTTGATTGGAATCAGTGGGAAACGTTTATAGGAGGCCTTAGTCCATATCAATGGCCTTCTGAACCAATAGCTTCGGCGCAAACGGTAATCGAGCCCTCAACACAACAGTCTCTCGCACCCCAAACATTCCCACCTCGGCCAACTTCAACCCAAACAATTACACATCAACCAAACATACCTCGACGAACTCAATCCAAAGGACGTAATAATCATCCAGTCGATGACGGAGATAGTGATCATGAAAATAATGAAGCACCTCCCTCGTCCACTTCGCGTGTTGATACTAATAAGAGAATTGATCAACCTCTGATGGATGAAGACTATCAGCTTAATGACTCGGGAGGAAAGTATATGAATTCGGATGATGAGAAACTGTATGAAAGGAGGTCAATTACTATTGGTCAGGCGTTTAGAAATAACAAATCTTTTCAGAAAGCTCTTAAAGAGTTTGCAATGGCAAATAATTTTTAAATTAAACCAATAAAAATCAATCCTCTCCGAATTACGGCGAGGTGTATTGAAGTAGGATGTGTTTGGCAAATACATTCATCGAAATTGGTGGGTGTGGACACGTTTGCCGTGAAAACTTTTCGCGCGAAACATACGTGCAGAAAGCCAGCTTTCGGAAGCGGGCATCACCAGTATACGACATCGTGGATAGCTTCCTTCATGAGGGATAAGTTATTAAAGGGCTTTGACGAGACTCCTACTTCAATAATTTTTTATATTGAAAAAAATACAATATAACTGTAAGTTACTGGAAAGCATGGAGAGGAATAGAAATAGCATTGAATGACATTCGAAGTAGTTAGAATGAGTAATTTAAGATGTTACCGTCCTATGTCACTGAATTACAGCGGGTCGATCTAAACGTACAGATCGAATTATGTCACGAGCATAATAATGTCTTTCAGAGGTTCTTCGTGGCATTTGAATCTTGCATTAAGAGCTTTTATAATACTTTGCGAAGAATAATTGCAGTAGATGGAACGCATTTACGTGGACGATACAAAGGAGTGTTGTTAATAGCTACGAGGATAAACGAGAATAGACATTTATTCCCTATAGTGTTTGGTATTGTACCCAAAGAAAATGAAAATCATTGGATATGGTTCCTTGATCTATTGGGAGAGGTATAATCGAGGATTTTGAAGAACAGTTTGTATTGATATCAGACCGGTAGAAAAGTTTGATGGAAGCTGTGGAAAAAGTTTTTCCTAACGCCTTTCACAGCTACTGTATGCGACACCTAGTTCTAAATATTTTTGATATATATAAGGATACGATCTCCAGACCTCTTTTCTGGGTTGTTGCCCGTGCATTTTTTGAGGCAAAATTTAAAATAATTTTATGAAAAATAGAAGACGACGCACTCCCGAAATGTACAATATGGATTAAAGAAATTGGTCACCATTTTTGGGTGCGTGCTTATTTTTCAGGGAGGCATTATGATATGCTGACAACTAATATAGTTGAAAATATTAATAGTGTGTTGAAGATAGCCAGGGAGGAACCGATCATAACCATGCTAGAAACTATTAGCACAAAGATAGTCGAATTTTACCTTCGTCGTCAGGAGGAAGGAAATAAAACGACACACATATTAACACTGATGACTTAAGAGCACATAACACGAAATTCATGATGGGCCCGTTGGAAGAATGTTGTACCATATGGTCGCGATATATTTCAAGTTAAACGTGGTGATTACACTCACAGTGTCGATTTAGATAAATGAACATGTACGTGCCGACATTGGGTTATCCTTAGATTACCATGTTCACATGCAAATGTCGCATTATCGCATCAAAACAGAGAGAGAGAGATCCCTAGTTTTGTGAGCACTGATTTACCAGTAACTTATTTAGGAAAACTTATAAAGAACACTTTATCTTGACCGTTGATAAGCGCTAATGGATTGCGCTAAGAGACGACATTGAAGTTTTACCTCCGCACAAAATACGTCAAGCCGGTCGTCCAAAGAACTACTACGATGTAAAAATTGTAATGAATACGGTCATAATCGACGCTCGTGATACAAAAATATAGAAAGAGAAAAAAATAAAAAGTTTAACTCCCAAATGTGGACAATGAATATCCGATTTCGACTCTAAATTCTTGCATGTGTTTTTCTTCGAAATTGACAGACTACCTTTGGGAGAAGTATTTTATATACTTTATTACAAATATACCGCAGTCCCAATCATTGCATTGGCGTGGGAGATCGACACTGTCTAAAACCGTTAGCTTCCACGGTTGATCAAAAGCAGATTTCAAACTGACAGCGTAAAGAAAGCGCGAAAGATGATGCAATAAACATCTTTTGTACGGTTCGGACTTCCTTGAGCACTCTCGGTCTGTCGGGTCTATCAACTTAATAATGTGATCACCTACGGAAATTATAACCAATGCCGAGTGAAAATATTTTTGACTATGCATCGGAAGAAAAATTTACATGAAAACAGAACCGAAGTCTTAAATAATAAAAATAAATATAAAAAAGTATTAACATTATGTAAAGTGGAGTGTAGTCTTAAAAAAAAACATACCGTTTCACAGTCGACCGCGTGAACTCCGCGTGTGGGATTGGTAAGCTGGGGTTCAAGCGGCTTGCAATTGTGACTAACCTCTCACTTGTCATAGTAGGCATGCCACTTATCAAAGTCGCTGAGTGCTGCCAGATTTTGATCACAAATAAAATTTTCAAATTTTACTTGATCTGCTATAAACAAGGTCTGAAAGACGATAATGCGATAAGTAAATAAATTAAAAGAAGTGAATTGAAAGTCATGAAATAGAAAGACAGATAAATAAAGGAAACAATAAAGAATTGAAACCTTACCAGGGAGGACGCAGAAGCGAACCAACTTTTTTCTGCCTTTTTCAAAAACATTGAGTTGTTTTTATTTTCAAGGACCTTAAAGTACACGTCCATGACTTCATTGTCGAGCTACGTGTGTCTTTTGAGGACCTTTAAAATAGCAAATTTTGACGTCAATACCCATGATATTATTAACGATCACAGTGTCCTCATTTGCTGGCTAATTCCAAAAATTGAGCATATATTTATGCTCCATGGATTGTGGCTCATCCTCCTCCACAACCACTCTTGGTCGTTTTATAGCGGCTTTGGTGGTCAGGGTTTTTCTTTTCTTCCAAGCACATAAGTCATATCCTTCGGCTTTACTCTTTGATAGTTTAACTAAAATTAATTTTAGTGATGCCAGCTATAACTCACGAGAAGGCTGGGTAAGCGGAGCACCCTCATCACCCACTTCATGCAAAGCCTCCACCAAGGGTTGTTTAGCAGGAGGTTGAGGTGCAGTGAGTTCAAAGGAAGTTTGTGAGACAGTGGGTTGAGGAGCAGTAGGTTTAGGGCAGAAGTTTGGGGGGGGGGGGGGCAGTGGGTTGAGGAGCAGTGGGTTCAAGGGCAGAAGTTTGGGGGGCAGTTGCTTGAGGAGCAGTGGGTCGAGGGGCATAAGTTTGGGGGGCAGTTGAGTGAGTGGCGATAGGTTGTTTAGGAATGAAGGCGTCAAAGAGAACGGAGGAAAGAATATCATCCTACATCATTGCAAAATGCATTAAAATTTTGATTACTACTTATTTTTTTTTTAAATAACTTAAGTTGACGATCGATATCTAAAGTTAGCGATCGCTAAATTAAGTATAAGAGCGGTTGACAACTTAAGTTAGCGGTCGATAGCATAAGATAGCGGTCGCTACCTTAAATTGTCGGTCGACAACTTAAGCTAACGGCCGACAATTTAAGCTAGTGGGCACTATCTTATACTATCAACAACTAACTTATGTTGTCGGCCGCTAACTTATGTTATCGACCAACAACTTAAGTTAGCGGATCTATTTTAAAAATTATTTTTTAGATTTAAAAATTGATTTGAGTTAAGCTAGGGATTTAGGACCTTTGTCAAATGAGATTTAACAACGTCAAGATCCTTTCGTATTGCATTATTTTCGGTTGTGAAATTGACAATCTGATCTTGTAGTGACCCTACTTGCTCTTGTAGGGTTTTCTTCTCTCTTCCTAGCTTTTCAATGACAATAGCTTGCCCTTTCAACACTATAAACACACGTCTGAATTTATCTTTTATCTCTTTAACGGGCATACGGAGAGATGTACATTCTTTTCTTAGCTCGATTAGTTCTTTGATTAGATGTGGATGCCTGACCATTTGTTCTCTAGTTGGTTAAGGCCTAATCTCCGGTTGTTTGCCCTTTGATTTCAAATGCTGACGTGTATAACGACCTCATACTCGTCGTTATCGTCACTATCATCATTGTGAGGCTCCTTGGCTTTTTTTTGGGGTTGTGTCTCGTAACTTGGGACATCGTATTTATATATCTTTTTTTCGGTCGGGTAGTCTCTTTTCTGCTCCCTTTCCATCTCTCTTTGCATGAAAAAGAGTCAAACTGATTGAAACTGTAACTCGTATTTTATCACTTAAAGTTCTACGAAAACTTTAGACTTAAGAAATTTTTCTCGATAATAAATTGGATTTTGACTGAATTTCGGGGCTTCCCATTTCATCAGCCTCAAAAATAGAATTTTCAATTGAGTAAGAGTAGTGGCGACTCCTGAAAAGCGCTTAAACGCCCAAATCTGTAGGGCGATAATGCATTCGTAGATATTATAATGCCCCTTTGGTGACATTTTGGTCGCTTCCCTTCTGATGATCGCTTTCAATATGCACTCTACTAAATTTTTGTAAACTATCAGGCCCCATGGAAACTCTTTGAACTTTTCAAGGTTATCGGCTAATTCCAAGTACTGAATATCCACTTCCTGATATGTGTCCGGAAGTAAGAAAGAGCATAAGAGAAACAATAACGATAGTTTCAAAACTTCATCGTTGGATAGTTGGGCACCATCAACTATTTCTTCAATATGAGATCTTTTAGCCGGCATCCCAAGGAAGAATTTGTATCGAATAATTTCTTTTCTGACATAACCACATCTTTAGACTCAAGTTCCGTCAACATGTTTAAGCCTAAAATCAATGATATATCGAACTCTTGCAACAGTATATTAGTATTTTTTATTTTAAAGATGTTATCTTTAACCAAATAGCTTAAAATTGTGTCAACCAAGTCTCCAATGAAAACTAATTTCTTAGAAATCCTAAATAGATGACCGAAAATTGAATTATCTAGTATTTTTTTCCTCTCTTCGTTGCAATGCATGTAAAATTTTCTAACACTAACTCCAATACACTTCCTGAAGGCCTTTAGAAATTTCGTCATTTTATAATCAATTAGTGGGAACTGCAAAATATATAACATCAATTAATTTACAAAAAAGGTGAGGATGAAAATATTTTGCTAACTTAAGTTAACGGATTATATGAGGACGATAGCGGATCAGTATATTCGTTTAAAAGTAAAAGAAAATTATTTGAAAATTTTCTCTCACTATTTTACCGCTTTGTTGTCGCTCTCTCGATTCTTAAAAAAAGTTAAAGTTAAAGTAAACCTTTATATAAATAGTGAATGGTTTTTTTTGACATTTACAAGGTTGGTGTTAAAGTGGAAACTAGTATATATATAACGATTACTGTAGCAAATATCTATTTTAGACAGTGGGATGGCGTCTCTGCTGGAGATCATATTTACATATTTGGATAGCTTTAATGGCTTTGGCGCATGGGATAGCTCTCCTGCTGGAGATGCTCTAAGAGACGCTCGATTGTGTAGAAAAGAGACTCTGCCCAGTCAACTCTGAATAGCAGTGTCTGTGAGGTCTGCATCACATTGTAGCCTGGATCAAGCTTGCACTGCCAGCTCTCTCTCTCTCTCTCTCGTTTTCTAGGGTTTTGCCTTTCTTGTGTAGAAAAAATCGTCTCTGGAACAAGGCTTTGGTCCAAATCTGGCTAGAGAAAGGTCAGATCCAGTCTTTTATTCTTTCCTTCCTTTATTTTTTATTCGATCTCTGTTATTGAATTTGTTTTCTTGCTAGTCGAAATTGTTGGTGCTTTTCGTTTTGTTTTTTAACTTGTTTCTATTGAAACCGGCGAATTGATATGATTAGGGAGTTCAATTTTATGTTTTAGCTAAACCACATGATTGAATCTATTGGAAGGTTTATGTGATCTTTGTGTCTTTTATCTGCTTTTGATTTTATTGATGTGATAGATTAGAGTTGGCTTGTATATTCAGCTGAGGGTTATGCATTATTTTGGGCAATGGTAATTCTATTTGATCTGAATATAGATCCTCGATGCATGATCTGAATATGAAAATCATGTAGTTGCTTATTTTATTTCTTCAGATTTTGTTTAGTCTCATACCTTTTTAAAGCCATCGGATGACTATTTTGGATGGAGAGATACTGATTAGATCGAAAATTCGTAGTAAGGAATTTGGTTCTTTTCTGCCATCAACTAGTATTATCTGACTTGTATTGGTTTTGATGGTTATCTAAGCCATTTGATTGTAGAGTAGGGTTAGGGAGGTATTACATGACCATGGATCAAAATATCGGAAATCCGGTACCTATTGTCCAGGTCTCTGAACGATACGTACCGGTGTATCGGCCAATACATTGGTGTACAAATTTTTTTTAATTTTTTTGTAGACTTCCGTTGTGAATCCACGAACGTCCGTTCTAAATCCACGGATAAAAAATCTGAAGCCACGAACGTTTGTCGCATAACGACGACTCTTTCACTGGCCGTTTAAAAACCCAATCACGGGTCCACTTTCTCTTTAATCTCCTCTACTAGGTTAGTAGATCTAGGGTAGATTAGATCTAGGTTAAAAACCCTAAAATTTGGTGAAAAATCCCCAAACCCATGCTTGCAAGTGACTGGGGCCCACTTAAATTTTATTTGAAATTATCGCCAATAATTTGAAATTATTGTCCGATACGGGTTATATGGACTATACATTGCCCGTATCAGGCGATAAATTGCATGTTTTTTGAGGTGCCCGATAAATATTGTATTTATTGGATAAAAAAAATAAATATTGTATTTATCGTCTCGGGCACCCCTGAAATCAATACGTATCGGATGATACGTATCGGTTTCGTCCGATATTTCGATCCATGTATGTGACTGAATTGGTCTTCGTGTCTGTGGACCTTCAATTGCATGTAGTATTTAAGAGCATATAAATATGTGCATGTCTTTCAGCCTGCATGGTGCATGCTGTGGGCCAACTCTTAGGTTATGCCCAACTCTTAGGTTATGCCTTTCATATGTGTCTGTTGTTCCTTTTTGTTTTTTTTTTTTCCCTTTAAAGGAGCAAGGGGTTAACTTTTAGAGTCATTTTTTAGTCTTACTTTAGAGAAAAAAACCAAGAGTTAATTGCTTTATTAATTTGGAAGTCTTTGTTATGCATGGTAACTGGAACAACTAAAATTCTATTTGGAGCAGGTTCTAAGCTCGACTGGTCAAATCGAAACTTGATGAAGTTAGCCTAATTCGGTGAAAATTGATGTTCAGCTTATCCTAATATTAAGCTTTGATTTAATAAAACTTGTTCTTTGATTTAATAAAATTAAGCTTTGATTTAATAAAACTTGTGCAACTTAGAGCTCAAAAATGCTCGGTTGGTCATTACAAAATTGAGATTTGTGTGGAACGTCCTCCAAACAACCAAAGCTAAATCGAGTAATTTTAGCTTAATCCTAACATCCTGTCGTTACTTGTGTCTAGGATTATGAAATCTAATGTGAAATATTTTTTTTGGATAATTTTGAAACTCATGCTTAAAATATTTTGCACCGGTACCATGCTAGGATTTAGAAATCAAGGAACTAGTTTGAACTTTGAATCTTAGGATCTTAATGGAGACTAAACCCGGTGAGATTTAGAGCAATATATCCGTCCTTGATGAGTGATTACATAAACTCAGAGTTTTTCTTTGAATACGGATCATTTTTGCACAATCTCATACATTTGTACTCTGGCTTGTGATTTTGCATCACATCAAATTCATGTTTTTGTGCTAGAATGTACCGTGTGTTTACTCAAGATAAATAGGCAAGATTATCATCATTTGAGAGCATGATTGAAGGCCATCTTTGGCTCATTTGTGCTTAAAATGTCCCATCTCATACAATTTTATCTTCTAGTACCCCTTTGAGCCTATTTGAAAATTTTGCCTATATATGTTCTTTGATAAGCCACGTTAACTTTTACCCTTACACCATTTCTGAAAATTTAGCCTTACCTTTCTTATTTATGAGAAATTAGGAACAAGAAATGACAATGAATGTAAAGAGAGTAAGTGGAGAGATAGAGAGTTGTGGTATTTACTGAGAATATATGGCAGAAAAATGAGTAAAAAAGGGAGAAAAGAAAAAAAAAATCTGAAAAAGAAAGAGAAATATGAGGTGTTTCAAAAAGAAAAATAAATTTTAAAAGAAGAAAAAGGAGAAAAGAAAAGAAAAAGAAAGTTGAGAAAAATTGTGAGAAATTAGAAAAGAGAAAGAAGAGAGGTAGAAAAATCAGAAGTTAGTTTATTTTCCTATTTCTCGGAAACTTTGAATCCCAACTTTCCTTTTTTTCTTACCCCTTACCTCCCTATAAAAGACCTTCATGATCCGATCTGCATATGGTAATTGTCTTGTGGCGAGTGTATATATTATACCTATGGTGCTTGATATGGCATGCTTAGGATATACAAGTATCTTTCTTATGAGATTTTCATTTGTTTATTGATTACATCGTGTTTCTTTTATCATGTGAGACCTTTTTATTTGCTTTGTATTGATCTCTCACATGCATGCGAATACTTACCCATCATCGGAGTGATCATATTTCGAGAGTATACCTAAAGTGAGGACTGAGTCGAGTCATGAGATCCGATGGTTTACTATAATAATCCTGATTTCGCTAACGTTGAATCGTTGGCCGTTGATGATAATACAACTATTTTGACCGATTGACTTTAGTCAAACTTTTGACGTTTGTGATGTGGTCTCTGGCCCACATATTTTAAATGGGGCGAATGCACCAAGCATGGCCGCAACCCAAATTCAAATAATAATAAAAAAATAAAAATAAATAATAATAATTAAATAAGCAAGAAACAATATGTTTGTGTGGTGTTAGATATGAGTGTTAAGATGGATTGGTATTGGCACCCATCCCAAACTACAATGACCCCTAGTAATGCCCAACACCACCCAATTGTAGGGTGTTGGATGGGGTGGAGCACCAAACTTTATATGAGTGCTCCACACCCTATTACTAACCACACAAGAACAAAAGAGAGAAAAAAATTGGATTCGGGTACCAAAGCTAGCACCCGAATCCCGAGGTTTCTATTTTGGTTTTTTCTTATTATTCTATTGCCTTTTTTATTAGGTTGCCTTTATTATTTAATTAATTGTTGACTTTTCAAATAAAGCTACCTTCCCTATTAAACTACCTCTTTTATATGTGCCCAACATATTAGTACAACCACAAACACTCTTTCCTAATAATAACTCTCCCTCTCAATCCACAGTCAACATGGGGCCCATGGAGCCTTCCTTACTAGTATTAAAGAAGAACAATAAATTCTTTTAGAAACCCAATGCAACAAGTAACAACCGACCTCCCCATTCTTTAAAAGAAGCCAAAGTATTTTCTATTTTGAAAACATGCCTAATTTCACGCAAAACCCGAGGTACCCTCAATCTCTTGCTATATCCCTCTCGTTCTCTCTCTCTCTAGAATACCATTCAAAACCCACGCCAGCCATCTCAAGTCCCATTTTTAAAAGGTAGTAAAGTTTTTTTGGACTCTTTTAATTATTCCTCTCATCTCAAAACGTTTCAATATTAAGAAACAAGACTCCCAACTCGCCCTCTCTAAACGCCTCTATCTTTCTCGTCCCTTCCTATAGTTGGGTAGCCCAAGCGGCCATCTCTCTCACCCGAAATCTCTCTATCTCTCTTATTTGGAGCATCTAAATATTAAGAAACAAGACTCCCAACTCGCCCTCTCTAAACGCCTTTATCTCTTTCGTCCCTTCCTACAGTTGGGTAGCCCAAGAGACCATCTCTCTCACTCGAAATCTCTCTCTCTCTTATTTGGAGCGACAACGGTAAGTGATCGCGCAATCAGTTTGCATTTTTATTTAAAAAGTAAATCACCCAATATTTCCTCATGTTGATTTCGTGATCAATACACAAACCTCTCTCTTTATGATATATCTATTATTTGTGCATTGAAATTCCCCTACCTCGGGTCCTAATGTCGCAAGGAGAATTGAGACAAAATGTTTGTGCATTTAAATATCACTAGCGCAAATATAACACTAGAGTCTCCAATTACCGATGGGAATCCCCTCCTAACCATTATCGTTCAATGAACAATTTTCTAAGTGTTCAAGCCCCTGCGTTGTGAGGGATACTTGTGCGGTTCAATGGGCTGTCGAAATGGTTCAAAAGTGTCGAAGCACAGGATTCGGTTCAAATAATTCTCTTTAAATCGCATGCAAAGTTCTAATACATAGGTACAATAGTTCATAAAATAATTCAAAAGGTTTAATATTCGAAAATTTAATAATTCAATGCAAGCCGATATTCAATAATTCTAATGTTCAGATGCAATAAGGTTCAAACAATTCAAATTCAATTATGATGATTATAGATTTGGTTTGAATACATCATTAAAGTCTATGATTTAAAGCCTAAAACGTAATTTGTACATTGAAATTCCCCTACCTCGAGTCTTAACGTCGCAAGGAGAATTGAGACAAAATGTGTGGTTGATCAACGATTGTGGCAACGTGAGTCGTCCTAAGATTTCACAAATATCCACCCAATTTCTTCTCCTCTAATACACAAGTAATAGATATATCATAAAGAGAGAGGTTTGTGTATTGATCGTGAAATCAACATGAGGAAATATTGGGTGATTTACGTTTTAAATAAAAATACAAACTGATTGCGTGATCACTTACCGTCGTCGCTCCAAATAAGAGAGATAGAGAGATTTCGGGTGAGAGAGATGGCTGCTTGGGCTGCCCAAGAGAGATAGAGGCGTTTAGAGAGGGCGAGTTGGGAGTCCCGTTTCTTAATATTGAGACGTTTTGAGATGAGAGAGGAATAATTAAAAGAGTCCAAAAAGGACTTTACTACCTTTTAAAGATGGGACTTGAGATGGCTGGCGTGGGCTTTGAATGGTATTCTAGAGAGAGAGAGAGAGAGAGAGAGAGAGAGAGAGGGATAGAGCAGGAGATTGAGGGTACCTTGGGTTTTGCGTGAAATCAAGCGTGTTTCCAAAATAGAAAATAATTTGGCTTCTTTTAAAGAATGGGGAGGTCGGTTGTGACTTGTTGCATTGGGTTTCTAAAAGAATTTATTGTTCTTTAATACTAGTAAGGGAGGCTCCATGGGCGCCACATTGACTGTGCATTGAGAGGGAGAGGAGTTATTATTAGGAAAGAGTGTTTGTAGTTGTGCTAGCATATTGGGCACATATAAAAGAGGTGCTTAATGGGGAAGGTAGCTTTATTTGAAAAGTTAACAATTAATTAAATAATAAAGGCAACCCAATAAAAAAGGCAATAGAATAGCAGGAAAACCAAAATAGAAACCTTGGGATTCGGGTGCTAGCTTTGCTACTCGAATCCAATTTTTCTCTCTTTTGTTCTTGTGTGGTTAGTAATAGGGTGTGGAGCATCCATATAAAGTTTGGTGCTCCACCCCATCCAACACCCTACAATTGGGTGTTGGGCATTACTAGGGGTCATTGTAGTTTGGGATGGGTGCCAATACTAATCCATCTTGACACCCATATCTAACACCACACAAATTTATTGTTTCTTGTTTATTTAATTATTATTGTTTATTTAATTATTATTATTATTATGTGAATTTGGGTTACTGCCATGTTTGGTGCATTTGCCCCATTTAAAATGTGTGGGCCAGGGACAACGTCAAAAGTTTGATCAAAGCCAATTGGTCAAAGTAGTTGTATTATCATCAACGGTCAACAATTCAACGTTCGTGAAATCAGGATCATTACATTCTCCCCTCCTTAAAAGAATTTTCGTCTTTGAAAATTTACGTACCTTATTCAAAGAGATGTGGGTATTGGTCGCGAATTTCTGCTTCCCATTCCCAAGTGGCTTCAGTAGTTGAGTGATTTCGCCACCTGACCAGTACGAGCGTGATCCGCTTGGTACGTAAGGTTTGCTCCTTACGGTCGAGGATCTGAATTGGTTCTTCGACTATCGTCATATCTTCTTTGAGCTCGATAGACTGGTAGTCCAAGATGTGAGTCGGGTCCTTTACGTATTTCCTCAGTATGGATACATGGAATACATTGTGCATACTCGATAGCTGAGGTGGTAAGACAATCCTATATGCAACTTCGCCGACTCGACCCAATATCTCAAATGGTCCGACGTAGCGTGGACTCAGTTTTCCCCGTCTTCCGAATCGCATTACTCCTTTGGTGGGCGAGATTTTTACGAAGACGATGTCCCCCCACCTGTAAGGAAATGCATTGTTTCAGTGATGCATATGGTTTACAGAGGGAAAAGGTAATAGTTTCACTAAGTATACCTGAAATTCGGTACTCGTTCGCTTGAGGTCAGCATAACTTATCTGACGACTTTGAGTGACCCTTAATCTTTCCCGGATCAACCAAATCGCTTCGGTTGTGCTCTCAATAATCTCTGGCTCTAATATGAATTTCTCCCCTGTCTCTTCCGAATTGAGCGGAGACCTACATCTCCGGCCATAGAGTGCTTCAAACGGAGCCATTCCAATGCTAGCCTGATAACTATTATTGTAGGCGAACTCTATCAAAGGCCGGTGTTTGTTCCATGACCCCTGAAAATCCAACATATAAGCTCGAAGCATGTCTTCTATAATCTGGTTACCATTTCTATTTGACCATCAATCTGTGGGTGAAAAGCGAAACTAAAGTCCAGTCTTGTGCCCATTCCTTTTTGAAATCGTTGCCAAAACTTTGATGTGTACATCAGATCTCTGTCTGAAACGATGCTAGCTGGGATGCCGTATAGTCTGACAATTTCCTTAAGGTACAACTCCGCTAGCTGACTGGCTGTATACCTCATGCTGTATGGTAGAAAATGTACAGATTTGGTTAAGCGATCAACTATGACCCAAATCGCATTGTGCCCTTTCATAGTTCTAGGTAATTCGAGTATAAAATCCATAGATATAGCCTCCCATTTTCATTTTGGTATCGGTAAGGGCTGTAGCAAACCCGAGGGGTTCCGATGGTGAACCTTCACCTGCTGGCACACCAAACATGTCGCTACGTATTCTGCTATATCTTTCTTCAAGCCTCTCCACCAGAAGCTCTTCTTCAGATCCTGGTACATCTTCGTACACCCGAGATGGATGGCGTATGTTGATTTGTGAGCCTCTTCGAGAATCGTGTGTCGAAGTTTGGTATTGGTCGGTACGCAAATTCGTCCCCTGAAAAGTAGTGAACCGTCCTCCCTGATGGAGAAATCCGGCTTAGCACCATCATTCACACTCTGTTTAATTGCTATAAGTTTATCATTGGTCATTTGAAGTGCTCGGATGTCATTGAAGATTGTCGGTCGAATAATGATATTAGCCATCAAGGCTCCTGAATCTTTCACCTCAAACATCGTGTCATATGAGGATATATCTTCGAATAGTCACCATTTGTGTGTTCTTGTGATGAGGTTTGATAAGTGAGCCGACGACTTTCGACTCAGTGCATCTACCACTACATTAGCTTTCCCCGGTTGGTACTGAATGATACAATCATAATCTTTGAGAAATTCTATCCGCCTTCTTTGTCTCATATTCAAATCCCTCTGAGTGAAGAGATACTTCAGGCTCTTATGATCGGTGAGGATTTCGAGCGTTTCTCCGTAAAGATAGTGTCTCCAAATTTTCAAACCAAATATTACTGCTGCAAGCTCCAAGTCATGATTCGGGTTGTTCTTCTCATGGTCCTTGAGCTATCGAGAACCATACGCGATGACCTTGTCGTGCTGATTCAATACACAACCAAAACCACTGTGTGACGCATCACTGAATACTACAAACCCTCCACTACCTGACGGTATGGTGAGAACCGGTGCGAAGGTCAACTTGTTCTTAAGTTCTTGGAAACTCTTTTCGCACGCATCGTTCCATTGAAACTTCGTGGTCTTTCTTGTTAGCTGAGTTAGAGGTCTTGCAATTTTGGAGAAACCTTCAACAAATCTTCTGTAATACTCGGCTAGGCCCAAAAAACTTCGGACTTCGATTACCTTCTTCGGTTGTTCCTATTTTATAATGACTTCAATTTAAGTTGGGTTGATTTTTATGCCTTCTTCAGATATAACATGCCCCAAGAAACTAACTTGTTCCAGCGAAAATTCACACTTCTTAGCTTTGCATAAAGCCGATGATCACAAAGTGTCTAAAGGGCGACACATAGGTGTTGTTCGTGATCCTCTCTCGACTTCGAGTAGATAAGGATGTCATCTACGAAGGCAACTACACACTGATCGAGATGCGGTTTGAACACTCTGTTCATTAAGTCCATGAATGATGTTGGTGCATTTGTTAAACCAAATGACATCACTAAAAACTCATAATGACCATATCTAGTGCGAAAGGCAGTCTTCAGAATATCTTCTGCCTTGACTTTCAGCTGGTAGTATCCTGATCTCATATCTATCTTCGAGAAGAACTTAGCGCCTTGGAGCTGATCGAAAAGGTCATCTATTCAGAGAAGTGGATAACGGTTCTTGATCGTCAATTTATTCAACTGACGATAATCGATGCACAATCTCATTGAACCGTCTTTCTTCTTGACGAACAAAACTGGTGCTCCCCATGGAGAAACACTCGGTCTAATAAAACCCTTGTCTGAGAGTTCTTGTAACTGCTCTTTGAGTTCTTTCAGCTCAGCCGATGTCATGCGATATGGAGCTTTTGATACCGGTTTTGTGCCTGGAGCTAGATCAATTGCAAACTCAACTTCCCTGTCTGGTGGCAAACCTGGCAATTCCTCAGGAAACACATCAGGAAACTCGCATGCGATGGGAATATCGGTAATGGTGACCTTCTCTTCCCATTGATTTTGTACGAATGCGAGATAACCGTAGCATCCATTGTTCATTTACCGTTCAGCTTGAATAGCGGATATAAAAGGTACAATTTTCGGCTTAGTGCCATAAAACCTGAATGGTTTACCTTTCTTGAGGCGAAAAGTGACTGTCTTTCTAAGACAATCGGCATTTGCATGATGGGTAGATAACCAGTCCATGCCAAGGATTACGTCAAACCCTTGTATATCCAGGATAACTAGGTCGGCTGATGTTTCGTGGTCTTCAATTGGAACGATTACCGATCGACAAATAGTGTCTGTGACTACTAAGTTCCTTGTAGGGACCGATACTGATAAGATGAAGTTCAAGGATTCAGGAGTGATACTCAATTCAGCCGTGAATTGAGGAGTCACAAAGGAGTGCATAGACCCAGGGTCTATCAATACGCGTGCCTTATGTTGACAGATATCACAACTTTGGTACATGTGTAAGGTACTTAAGTTTCATGCAAATAATTTAGTTGTGTAATTAGTTATAGACATATAAAGGTGTCATGGTATTCATGTAATATTATAATTGAAATTAAATGTCAAAGATATTTGTCAATTGAAATTAATGTGATAATTTGATAATGTAATTATACCTTGGATTACGTTGTTGGTTGCTTGGGCATCATGTGCTGAGACGGCATAGGCGCCCCCCTAAACTGTAGGTTGGGACGACCTCTGAGTAGATGCCGATGTCGTCTTCTCTTTCTTCGGTTTAGGACAATCCTTTATCATATGCCATTTCTGGCCACAATTGAAGCACGAACCTGTGCTCCATCTACAGTCTTCCAACTTATGTCGTCTTCCGCATCGTGGGCAAGACTCGGTCGGTGCTGGCGACGTAGTACGCGTAGTCCGTTGTGCTACCGATGCATCAGAGGTAGCCGATAGTGCGGTACGGGTGGACTGCGTAGGTGCAGATATAGCTGGTTTTGAATAGGCAGTTTGGGCAGGTCAGAAAGGTGCTGAAGTTGAGAATTTTGCCCTCTTGTTTGCTGGATCGTCGGCATAAGACTATGTCCGATATGCTCTAGTCATTATATTGCTCTCTTCTCTTGTACATTTTCTCTCTGTCTCGTTCAGCAATTAAGGCTTTCTCCATTACTGCGGCATAAGTTGTCAACTGAAACAATGAAATCCTCCTCTCTTGGAACGCCAAGATCGAGAGCCTCGGGTTTGAGCCGCAACAGATTTCCAGCGCAAGAAGAAACGAAAAGGAAATCAGAACCAGGCGTAAAAGATCAGATTCAGCGTGTTGAGCAATGCACAGTTAGTCGATTGACCCTTGGTATTCAATCGATTGACTGGGCCTGTCCTGTGAGGAATTAATTCTGACAATATATATGTATGTCAATTGATTGAATATTATATGTCAATCGATTGATTGAGGAGCTAATTCTGACGATGTACATGTATGTCAATCGATTGACTGCATTAGAATTCGAATTTGAATTTTGAAGGGCATACTTGTCTTTGTTTATTTTTGCTTTAGGGTTTTATTTTTCTTTTGTGGGGCCTCCTATATAAGGTCTCTAAATAAACATTGTAAGGATGATTGATTATGAATGAAAGCTATTGCTTGTGTGCTTGAGATGAGCCATTGTTGAAGAGTGATTCTTCTTCGCTTCCCCAAGAAGGGTTTGGTGTGAAGCCAAGGGTGTGAAGCCCAAAGTCTATCTTCTATGTATTTCTTCAACTTTTATTTTCTTTCTCTGCTTTATTTTGATCCCATAACCATAAATCCAACCGTTATCTTTTTCCAAAATCCCCAAAACCATAAACCTAGCCTCCATCAGAGCCATTGATTCAAACCCATCTCGTAAACCTTAAATCCAGCCATCCAACCAGAATCAGAACCCCTTAGAGGACCCGTGATTCCATCATTGACCCACAAGCGGCGCCCTAATTTGGAAAAACTAGAGTTCTACCTCTAGACCGATCTACACCGCGAATCTAATGGATCTAGCGCACGGACCAGACCCTACTTGAATCTAGCGCGATCTCCCAATGGAAAACTACGAAACCCTAAGGTATCCGCATTAATCTCATGGTTTATTGTTTAATTAATTTAGTTTAATTTCAGCAATTAATTAAATCATAGCATTCACGTAGCTTAGGGTCCTTGTCCCGCATCAAGCCTCCTATTCACATAAGACCTCGCGCGAGCGAGTCTGAGAGCCTCAAAGGCTACATATATCATCAAAAAGCCTCTTCATGAAAGCGAGCTTTGAAGCTTCTGCTTGTGAAGTTCTGATAACTCATGATTTCGGGTTTTAGAAACCCATTTTAATCGCGATTTCTCACCATTTTTCACCCATTCTTTCCACACACATAAACTAACATTTATTCTACAAATTTAAACCATTAATATTAATATGATCGTACCTTTCACCGTTCGATTTCACGGTTTATGGAATGTTTCCCTAAAAGGGTTTCGGAACAAAGCTTTCAGATTTTCACGGCGATTTCACCACGATCGTTTTCACGAGCTCACAGTGACTTCATCTACTCTCACGTGTCGATCTAAGTGTTGAAGACGCGTCTAAGGATCGGGTCACACTCGTTCCAAGCTCAATGGTTTCAAAACAAAAAGGGATTTCTAAGGAAAGGGGGTTCACAATGGCAGAGCGGGTTCACAATGGCAGAGCTTACGACGATCACACAAAACCAATCTCACGAAGGGTTTCCGTGGAAGCTCTCGTTCTCTTTTTCTTTCTCACGTTTGCAAACGGGAATGGCTTCTCAAAGAAGCCTTCCCTCTCTTTTATAATAACAAACCCAAAATAAATATCTACTTACCTAGGGTGTTGAGCGGCATACCGCAAGTCGGTGCACGACTTTCACACTAAAGGTCCAATCACACTCTAAACCATAATCCGATTCACACCATTTATTCAAGTATTAATCAAAAGCCTATGGCGACATCGGTCGCCGTACTGGACACGTACACGGGGTCAATCTAATTCGGGTTCAAATTTACGGGTCATTACAGTAGTGGAGTTGGTTCATGATTTGGGGGAGTTGTAGGTCCTAGTGGATGGCTTTGTAGATTGGGTATCCTAGCTCTAAATGACTGGATTCATCGTTGGGTGTATGTTGAATACGGTGGTGGGTTCGGTGTATAGATTAAGGCTTATATTTAATCCCTTTTGACGCTCTCAGTGTATCCAATACGTTCTAAAAGTGATAGATTAAGGCTTATATTTATCATTCAATATTGTTAACTTAGATTGGTAAAGTCAAAACATCCCACGGATCACATTGCACAAACTCATTGATACATGGATTTGTTGATACTGAAAAGTACCTTGATCTATTACTATTAAAAAAAATAATGATTCTAAATTCCAATAATAAACAGCTCAATTTCACATAAAAAGGAGATGAGAAACATCCTCACTTCGCTTCTTTCTCAGGTTAACAAGAGAGAGAGAAGATTTAATTGATTATCTATTGATTTTTTAAATCATACTTGACATTTCTTATAAATCAATGCCTTTCAGCTTCTCCAAAATAAGCCACATTTGAGTCAATAATCCAAGGGTGCCATTCGCTTTTGACAACCAGATTTTACCTTTCAACCCATATCAACTTTTCTCTGTTTGGAAGATATCTGACGAACTTGACCTCTATTGATTACGATATTATCGAAATCTAACTTGCTTTTCTCCTTCTTCCCAAAACCCCTCAAATTCCTGATTATATGCTATACCTACAACATATAATTGAGGAAAGTCCTACCGATCTTCTTCTCCGTAGATCGATCAGTCACCACAATAATACTTGACCGATTCCAACTTCATCGATTATACGCATATAGATATAATTCATACATATATAATTGACAAGATATAATATCGATCAAAACCAAATACTGACCGATTCCAACTTTCACAGATTATACGCTACTTATACCATAATATTATAAGATATAATTCGATTATACAGGCCCCAACTTTCTCCCATTCTAATACACAAATTTTGCTTATTCTCTTTGAAAACTCGAGCTCAAACAAATTAAATAGAGTAGGATGATTGGTCCTGTTCCCGAGTACCCTCCCATTGGTAGAAGGGTCAACCCCAACTAGAACGACTACTCTACGAGATTTTTAGAAGAGAGTCGCAGTTCTAAACCCAAACACTTCGAGTGCAACTCTACTATATTCGGAATCTCAGAGCTAACCTCGAGTTTCCCAAAGAGAATAAGCAAAACATTCGTGTTCAGAATGGGAGGGATAGGGCCTATTTATAGTATACGCTGGGAGTCCAGTGTATAATTTGGTATTATACGCTGGAAGTCCGACGTATAATCCGAATTATACGTTGGACTCCCAACATATAATGAATTATACGCTATGGTTATAGCGTATAATGAATTATACGCTATAGGCCACCGGTTGGTGACCTTATTAGTCTGGAGGATAAGAATCCGGGTAGGACTTTCCTCAATTATACGTTGTAGGTACAGCATATAATCAGGACTTTGAGGGGTTTTGGGGGAGAGAAACCCAGCCCAAATTGGACTGATTATACGCTGGGGTTCCAACATATAATGAATTATACGTCGGTAGTCCAGCGTATAATCTGTGAGAGTTTGGTTCGTGAACAACAAAATACTGGTCCAAAACGGACCAATTATACGCTGATATTTCGGTGTATAATCAATTATACGTTGAAAGTTCAGCGTATATTCGGGAGAATGCCGGAGTCGGGTCGGGTCCAATTATACGTCGAAAGTCCAGCGTATAATCAATTATACATTGGGACTCCTGCGTATAATCCCCGAAGACGATGGGTTTAGGAATTTTTGGAGAAGGTTGGCTTTTCTAAAAATCGAGGGCAGGGTCAATGGTTGACCGAACACTTTTGTATACTCTGAGGGGACAAAAACGGGGTGTCTACAATCTCATCAACTTATCTCTCCATATACAACTCTTCAGCTTGTTTCTCTCAAGAAAATATTCTCAAGTGCCACTTGGCAACATTCTACTTGGTCCAAGCAAATAAGAGAAGAGATATGAATAATCTCTCTAAACTGTATTGCTAAAAATATGTACCGACTTGATTTGTTTTGCTCTATAAGAGAGCTTTGTGATGTATGCTGTAACAAGTTGAGAACGATAGTGAAAATCGAGTGGCAACTAAATATTGTGCTCGTGGACGTAGGTTAACACCGAACCACGTTAAATTCTTGTCCTCTGTTTTTCTATAGATTCTTCCTTCTCAACAAGGGTCTCATATGTTTAAACAGTCTACTTTGAATCAGATGATGAAGATATTTTTTTTCCCGATCTTTGATTTTGTAGTCCTGGTTCTATCGTCACACAATCAGATACGTGGCACACACATCGAAAAGTGATCTAATCCATTTGATATGTGCCATGATCATGGTCATATTTTGGAATGTGTGCCATGCGGAATCATGATCATAGTTTCATGATTTCAAGATATATTTTTCTCAAAGATAGAGACAAAAAACCTTCTTGATGGTATGTTTCAAAGCAGTCCGCCATTTATGCAGGTTAAACCTGGGTTGAGAGGGGGAAAAAATTGGTTGTAAATATAGGCACCCTTGGCAATCTTGATCAAACGGGTTGGGTCAGGGCAAGCCAAAACATTGGCTGCACAATGGGATATGTGCAAGTAGTCGCTCTCTAAAAAATCAGTGCGCTTAATGCCAATGCCAAACTAATACCCACCTCTCTCTTACCCCGTGAAAGAAGTGATACGAGGATATAGTTTTTCTCATCTCTGTATTTCTGTTTATGTGAAATTTCACTCTCAGGTGTTATTTATTGATTTTGTTAGGTTTTGTGTTTTGGGTGTATTGGTAATTTGAAACTAGCTCGATGTGTAATCTATAGGTTTTATGAACCCTTGTTCTTCTATATTATATTGTTGTTGTTGGTTTTTTATTTTATTTTAAAAAAATTGTGTCTGAGGTTTTGGGTTTAAGTTAAAGGGATTTCTAATTTTTAAAATTCGTTATTAGCCCATATGATCTCATCTCTTGAAATTTGATTATAATAGATTCTGGCTGGAGCAAAATAAAATTTGTTCTTTGTGCTAATTGTGCGTCTCCTATTCCGTTCCTTTAAATTTTAGGAATATATATTACTTGGTATTTTTAAATTTTCTATCTCGTTTTCAATTTTGAAATTGAGTGAATTGTGCTATCTTGGTGCTTCCTTTTAGTTGATGGATATATAGTACTTGGGTTCCTTTTTTTTTTCTTTCTTCTTTGGGTATAATGGCTCTTAATAACCAAAAAGTGACTGTTTAAACTTTAAAGCGCACTACAATTGATTGACATATTGCCTAAAAGAACTATACAATTATGAAAATTATATATGATATCTTTAATTATAGTTTGACATTTTTACAAGAATAAAGAGGTGGAATCTACCACATTGCCTGCACCTTATGTGCTTGGATGTTTCACCTAGATTCTATGAAGATTTTATACTTGTTACTTTTGGGCCCTTGTTTTTTTCTTTTGAAAATCTAAGGAAAGGACTGTCTGGATAGATTAGCTTTTAATTGTGACAACTGGCAATTGTTCAATTTTGCTCTAGCATGTAATCGACAAGTCCATTCTTTTTTGCATTCACGTGCATTTCCTGCCCAGTCAACTAGTTTCCACCAATTCATCAGATTTCATAACTCACCTCATGGTGTTTTCTAAATATCATCTCTTGGCCATTGATTGGATGAAAAATTTAAGCAAGAGCGAGCCTATCGATTTTTGTTATTACGCTATAAGCATCCTCACACACATGGGAATGTTGTTCTCATAGCTTATACTGTGATAGTAGTGTTGTCCATGGATTAAAATATCGTCCGATACCGATACGTATCGGTATCGGACCCAAACGATACGGTACATTGAAAGTACCGTATCGTTCATATGTATGTGTGCACCCGGACGATACATTCAATGTATCGTCCGGTACGCACCGATACCGATACGTACCAGTTTGGGCTCGGACGATACGTAACGGTTTTCCTGCATTTTGATCCATGGTGTTGTCTATATAAATTTGGACATAAAATGCCTTCTAAAATCACAAAAAACAATCAAATTTGCAATGAAATGAGGGTTTGTTTTAGTAAAAACACCCTACTGTTATTCTTGTAATTCAATTGTGAACATGGGCATTCCCATAGTCGCCATTTACAAAATGACGGCTCATAGTGTACGCATATTTTAATTTTAAGGTACAAGATGGGATGTTTTTACCGAAGTGTTCATGTTCAATTGTTTTTTTTTTTTGCACAATGCTGTCATTAAAATGTTGTACACTTAAGCATACAGCTGCTTCCATATACAAATCTTACACCATCAACAACTATTTGAATTTGAAATGGTTGATTGGATTACACACATACTAAGTTCGATGTAAAAGTTGAGTAAACCATTTGAACATCATATATGCCATGTTTATCATTCTCATTATGCATCGATTGTTTCAGGTACTTTATTTTTGTTTATAAGATCCATGGTTGAGTGAATACTAGTGAGATGGAATCTCTTATCGCTGCAAGATTTTTAATAAGAGGAACAAGAAGATTATTCAAAGTTTCTTCTCTTTATCATCAATATTCTCCATTGCTGGAACATTCCAAAGCTCCTGAGTGTGATTCTAATGGCTATTTATCTCCGACAGAAACTTCAAAATCTTTCAGAGGTCCACCGAATTCAAGGGTTTTTTGCTCACAGCCTTTGAATCTCAACGATGCCCAAGGACCGGCAGCCATAGATTATCGGTGCGTAATTAGGGGTTTCATATGGAAGACTTGCGAGAATCATGTTTATGGATTAAAATGATTAACGAGAGCCTTGTTTTTATATTTTTACATTTCTATTTTTAATTTTATTTTGTTTCTAATTTTTTGTGAAATCACTTTCATTGTTCGCACTGATAGAACAGAGATTGGAAAGAGTCTCTTCTCTCTCTCTCTCTGTCCTTTTTCATGTGTTTTATTAGTATCATCATTTTTCTGGGCCAGTAGTGAGGAATTTGGATTTTTGCTAACAAATAACGTCAAATGCAGATCTACTTTGCAGGAGGATGAATTTCATAGGTTGGCTGATGTGACGATACATGACCTGCAAGAGAAACTTGAGGTAATTAATCGAATTGGATTTTGTATAAGAAGTTACCTTTATTTATTTGATTAGATGGAAAATGCACTTCATGTTTTATATTCATGAAGCCATAATTTTGAAAAGATGGTTGAATCATTGCCAGTACAACTATATTGTATACATTGTTGATTAGTTGGTTCATGCTTTTCCTTCTTACTTGTTTTCGGGGCTTCTTTTATAGCATCTAATTTCAAAAATTCCCTCTTATCGAGTTAAAAATGAAAATCCCTATTGAACGTTCTTTTGATTTTTGAGAATTCAAAATATGCCCTCTTATCGAGTTAAAAATGAATATCCTCTGGATTTACCATGTTGGATACTAATACCATTAGACCTAAAAGGAATAATACTGGCAACATGCATTTGGCTTGTATTACTCATATTTTCTGTGGCATCTATGTTTTTACAATCCCTTGTTTGCATATATTCATCTTCAAATTGTACAAATTGATGAGCAATGTGGACATTAGCATGGTTTGTGAAAATCGTACGATCAATTCGTGAATCGTGCAATTCAATTGAATCACATGGAAAGCGATGCATATATGAAACGTTTTCCACTTGAATTGTACGATTAGAATTTGATTCGTAGGGTTGAATTGTGATTCATGAATTGTTCAATTGACGGTGACTTGTACTATTTTTTTTTTTTGGAGACTTGTACTATTCAATTAGGGGCGATTTAAAATTGAAAAAACTTATTTATTAGTTAATTTTTTTTGCATCATTATATTAGTTGTAAGGATAACTTTCATATTAAATTCTTAACATTGCTATAACTTAAAATTTGAACATGAAATTATATACTTCCAAGTGTCACAGGAACAGGGTATAAGGCCAAACAATCAAGGAAAATCATAGCACAATCTGTGAGAATCATGACACAATCTGTATTTAGCAAATCATATATACAAAATTAAAATATAGCCTCTAATTAGACAAATTAGATGTTGTAATTAGGTTGTAATTTACATACCTATTTAGGGATTCAACCCTCTATAAATTTTGTCATGCTCCTCTATGGAGATAGACAATTCAACCCAGTCTCTGTTTTTATAATTCTGATATGGTATCAGAGCTAGAGCAGTCGATCGTCAATTGGGTTTTGTGAAGCATTCAACAGGCTATTGTTCTCGAAGAATCCAACCAGCAAGCTGTTGTCGTTTGTGTTGTTCAGATCCAACAAGAATTGTTCTATTGCAGTCTTTTAAGTTGTTCAAGACTTTTGTTCTTTTCTACTGTTGGTCCAGAAGTCACTCCAGCAATGTGTTGTCCTTGATGCAGTCAAAATCTTGCAAGACTTGTTCTTGAAACTCGTGATCCTACAAAAAAAAACTCGTCTCATCATGTCTGACACATAAGTTTGAGATCCTACCAGTTCGTTTTGATGAAACGAGCTATTTTCTATGGGAGTTTCATTTTCGATCCTTTGTGCAAGGCAAAGATCTATGAGGACTGATTGATGGAACTGATGTCCAACCAGATGAATCTAATCCAAAAAGGTTACGTCAGTGGCATGCTAACAATGCCAAGATTGTTAGTTGGATTCTAAGTTCTGTTGAACCAAGCATCACTCTCAATCTTCGCCCATATCGCACGCCACATGCTATGTGGGATTACCTAGCTAGAGTTTATCGACAAGCAGCTGATGCTAGGCGTTTTCAACTTGAACATGAAATTTCAGTTTATCACCAGTGAGACAAGAACATTCAAGCATACTATTCTGGATTCATGGCGTTGTGGCTGGAGCATAATTTGATCTTCTATGAAAGGTTATTAGATCAAACTTTGATTACTTTTCAAGCTACTCAAGAGACCTCGCTTCGACTTTAATTTTTGATGAAACTTTGAGATGAATATGAATCTATCAGAGGTAATCTTCTCAATCAAATGCCTCCTGTTGATGCTTTCAAGAATTACTTCGGGAAGAACAACGACAACGATCACAAGCGACCTCTCTCTCATCAACGGGAAAACATTGGTCCATCTGATGTTGCTATTACTGCTATGCGAGGAAAAGCTCTAGATTTATCAAAGATTCAATGTTTTAGCTGTAAGGAGTTCGGACATTATTCTAATCAATGTAAGAAAGGAAAATTCAGCAATTATTACAAAACCATTGGTTATGTTATCTTTGAATGCACTAAGCGACCACAAAATCGTGGTGCTCCTCCTTGTGGGCAGCCTCATGCCTATCATGTTGGGACTGATGATACTAGGGAACCTACTTCTTCATTTGTGGTAACAGCTTCTTCCCTTAGTGCAAATGATATCCAACGCATGATTTCTGCGAGGATTACCTCTGTTTTCTCTACTTTAGGCTTTCAAGGTAATTCTCCTTCTAATTTCATTTGGTTTCTTGATTTTGGTGCTTCAAATCATATGACCTTCATGCCTAAGTTGCTCACTTCTATTTCTCCAAAAGCTAATCTTTTTAGTGTTCATACCGCGGATGGAAACAACATTCCAATTGTTGGGACTGGTGTAGTTAAATCTAATACTCCACTTCCTCTTGATAATGCACTTCTTGTTCCTCAATTATTTACTAATTTGTTATCTGTGGGTCAACTTATTGGTAATAACTGTAATATTTCTTTTTCTCGTCATGATTGTTTGATTCAGGATCAGGTCACTAGAAAGTTGATTGGGAAGGGACATAGGCATGGGCGGCTCTTTACGATGAATTTAGAACTTCACCTAGTTCATCTCACGTTGCATCTCTTTCGTATAATTTCCTACCTAAACCAGATTTATGTACTTTGTGGCATCGTCAATTGGGTCACCCCAATCTCAATAAGTTATTGTTTATGTTAAATTATGGACTTTATTCAAAATAAATTTAACTTTACTGTCTTTTATGCTCATAATTCTTGTTTCAGTTGTTACATGGGGAAGAGTAAAATCTTACCATTTCCATTGCATACTACTTCTTCAGCTGCCTGTTTTAACCTTATCCATTCTGATGTATGGGGGGGTCTCCCATAATTTCTCATTTCAGTTATAAGTATTTTGTAACATTTATTGATGATTATAGCCGATTTACCTGGGTGCATTTTTTGAAAGCTAAATCTGATGTTTTTAGTGCATTTTTCCAATTTGTGGCCATGATTGAAAATCAATTTTTAAATGCATTAAAATCTTTCATTCCGACTCAGGGGGAGAATACATGTCTCGTCAATTTCAAACATTCTTGAAAGGCGAAGGTATTCTTTCTTCAAAGATCATGTCCTCAAACAACTCAACAAAATGGCATGGTGGAACGTAAACATCGCCATATCATGGACATTGTCCTGACACGGTTCTTACAGTCTTCTGTTCCTCCTAAATTTTGGGTTGAAACAGTGTCTACGGCATTTTATTTGGTTAATTGACAGACCACCCCTCTTTTAAATAATGATACACCTTATTTTCGTTTGTATACCATACATCCGAATTATGATTTACTTCACTCTTTTGGGTGTATGTGTTTTGTTCACCTCCCTATTCATGAGCGCACCAAACTTACTGCACAATCTGCTCGTTGTGTTTTTCTTGGTTATGCTCCCGGGCAAAAGGGGGTTATTTGTTATGATCCCATTCTCCAACGGCATCGGGTCTCTCGTAATGTTATTTTTATGGAAAGTCTTTTCTATTTTAAATTACATCATGATTCATCTCCTCCTATTTTCTTTTTACTCATCTTTGCCACCCCAGATGATTCATCTACTCGGTTCAAGCCAGACATGGAATATCAAGGTCCGCCAAAGGTGCCTCAACCACTGTCTTGGCCCCCTGATCATGCAACTTTCAGCGAACTGCCCTCTCTCACACCTACATCCCCACCTCTTTCTCCACCTCCGACACTTATGCACTGCTCCACTCGAGTGTCGATTTTACCTGATAGGTTTGACTGGTATACTTCCTCTTTGTTTACTACCTTAGATTCCATCACTATTCTCACCTCTTATTCTCAGGCTATGTCACAAAGTTGTTGGAAACAGGCTATGGGTGAGGAATTAGGTGCATTAGCGGTAAATCACGCATGGGACATTGTTCCATGCCCCTCTCACATCACTCTCATTGGGTGCAGGTGGGTTTATTCTATCAAGCTCAGATCTGATGGAACTCTCGATCGGTACAAGGTTCATCTTGTGGCTCTTGGCAACCGACAAGAATATGGCATTGACTATGATGAGACCTTCGTTCTAGTGGCCAAGATGACTACCGTACGCACACTTCTTGCTCTTGCAGCGTCTCGCTCTTGGTCTATTTTACAAATAGATGTAAAGAATGCTTTTTTACATGGAGATCTTAAAGAAAATATCTACATAAAGTTACCTCCTGGTTTACCGAAACAAACGACTAATTCAGTTTGTCGTCTTCGTCGGTCCTTATATAGTCTCAAACAGGCACCACGAGCATGGTTTGAAAAGTTTCGCTAGACCATTGTTAATGGTGGTGGCTTCAAACAGAGTTAATATGATCCCTCTCTCTTCCTCCGACGCACTCTAAGTGGTGTTACCATTCTCCTGGTCTATGTGGATGATATTCTTATGACAGGAAACGACAAAAAGGGCATTACTTATCTTTAACGTCTCCTCACCACATCCTTTCATATGAAGGACCTTGGGCCTTTGACGTACTTCTTTAGTCTTGAAGTTTATCGTTCACATCAAGGTATTTTCAGCAATCAACAGAAGTATGCCATGGACTTAGTTTCTCTTGCTCGCTTGGAAGATGCCCATTCCTTTGCCACTCTATTGGAATTTAATGTAAACTGTAGTTGAACTGAGGGTGAGCTATTTGTCGATCCTTCATTATATAGGCGTTTGATCGGGAGCCTCATTTATCTTACGATGACTCGGCCTGATATCTTTCATGTTGTACACATTGTCAGCCAATTCATGCAGGAACCTCGTCATCTTCATTTCTCAGCAGTTTTTCGTATCATACGATACATTAAAGGCGCTCCTTCGCATGGATTATTCTTTCCCACTTCAGCCAATCTCAACTTATCTGCTTATGCTGATGCCGATTGGGCTGGTTGTCCTAACCCTCGTCAATCCACTACTGGTCGGTGCATGTTTTTAGGTTCTTCTCTCATATCATGGCGTTGTAAGAAACAAGACCATCCTCTAAATCTGAGTATCGTGCCATGTCTTCAGCTTGCTTTGAAATTGTTTGGTTACGTGATCTTTTAAGTGAGCTTGGCTTTCTAGTCAACTTCTACACCGCTACATGCTGACAACACCAGTACCATACACATTACTAATAATCCAGTGTTTCATGAACGTACGAAGCATATAGAAGTTGGCTGCCATGCGATCCGTGATGAACTCCTTCGTGGCTCTATCTCGCTTTCTCACATTTCCACACATTTTCAGATTGCGGACATTTTCACTGAAGCTCTGCCGAAGAATCGTCATCAATTCTTATCAAGCAAATTGATGCTTTTCGACTCTCCCAACATCAATTTGAGGGGGAGTGTCATAGCAATAGGGTGTAATGCCAAAGAATCATGGAAAAACAGAGCATAATCTGTGAGAATCAAGAAACGATCTGTGCTTAGCAAATCATGGAATATCATGGCATAATCTATGAGAATCAGGGAGAATTAGGACAAATTTTGTGATTAGCAAATCATGGCATAATCTATGAGAATCAGGGAGGATCAAGACACAATATGTGATTAGCAAATCATGCATACAAAATTAGAATATAGCCTGTAATTAGACAAATTAGATGTAATTAGATTGTAATTTACATCATGGTTTAAAAACTTGCCAAGTCGACTGGGTTCTGAGTCGACTCGGCTAAGCTATCGAACAAGGTTGTGACTCGGGTGACTCGTTGATCTGACTCAGAAACTCGACCGAGTTTGTGGACTCGGTGAGTTGACTTTAGTGACCCTAAATGAGGAGAAGAAAGAAAAAGAAGAAGAAGGAAGAGGAAGGAAGGAAGGAAGAAGAAAGAAAGAAAGAAGGAAGGAATATATATATATATATATATCTTAAATAACTCGAGTCAAGTCGAACCGATTTCCGAGTTGAGTCGAGTTTCCGTGTTTTAAAACCATGATTTACATACCTATTTGGGGATTCAACCCTCTATAAATTCTGTCATGCTCCTCTATGGAGATAGACAATTCAACCCAATCTTTGTCTTTATAATTCTCATACCAAGATGCTTGGCATGGGTTTTATGTTGCTTTAAATTAATTGGAGATTTTGGAAACATTAGAGCTAGTTTGGATGTAATGAACTTAAAATTGTACTTTTCACTTTCATATTTTCAAACTTTCTAAATTTTATGAAAGCTTGTTTTTGTAAGATCACACTTTTTCAACTGTTTGGCGGATCAATAAAAATTATAGTTTATATCTCTATTGTGTTCACCTGTTTGGTTATTTCATCAACAAAGTATTATTTGACAAACCACCTAAATATTACATAGACTATATGCTATAAATGACCATCAAAATATGTATTAATGAGGCTTCACCGACATCATTAAAAAAAGTATTATTTTACTAAACCACCAGAATATTAGATAGAGTATATGTGGTAAATGACCATCAAAATATGGGTTAATGAGGCTACACTGACATCAATAAATGGTGGAATTAGAATCGTCTTTTGGGGATTTAATCCTATCAAAAGTTGACATATATAGATGTCAAACCCTTGAAAATATGTGAAGGTCAATACGTACTACTGGAACGTTTAGTGATATAAGGTGGCTCTTGTGGTCCTCTAGCTAACAGATTAGCCTCATTGCTATTAGGTGTGCAATGGCCCAGACTTGGGCCTATGTTTTGTGATTTTCATTAGGCTTGGCCTGTTTATAATTAGTTTCCTAGGCCTGAGCTGAAGCCCAGTCCGTTGCCACCCCTAATTATTGTCAAGGTACACTCTGTTCTAGTTAGGCTACAGTTGTTGAGAGTTGTCGCATATAATTGTCAAATCTATAACAAAATTTTCTCATTGGACAAGTGGTCATTAAGTTTGTTTTTTGTGTGTCATTTCTAGGGTATGGTAGTTTTGCTTCTTCTGCTGGTCAATTCATGGTGGCAGCTTACTCAAATGCACTTGTTTCTAATTTATTTTTCAAACCCTAGCTGAAAGAAAAAATGAAGTTAATATAAATCAAAAGCAACCGATGAAATGGTAAACAAATTTAATGTGATAAACAATGGAATTTAAAGACAAGTCCTCCTTCAAATAAAAAGTGGATTTCCCATACAACACAATGACTCTTTCTAATGAACAGATTTGAGTCAATCCTTACTCTTGTAATAAGTATAACATCATGAATTTTCACCAAATTGCAAATTTTTTGAATTAGAGTAATCTTTGAGAACACACGTGAAGGTGTAATTATTGATTTTTTTTTTTTCTTTTTCTGCATTTTACCCCGTATAAGCTAGAAGTACGTCCCAATTGAGCCTGTTGTTAATGCAGCTTCTTATCACCACACTGCAAAAGTTACATTCTTTGAAGAATTCTATCGAGCATCCAATGTGTAGCGAGAGGTTTAGTACAAGTTGCATGCACTTTCTTCAGTTTGATTCCGAGAGACGGGTTTGAATGGTGATCACAGACGGGCAGTTGCAAATTGAGTTAATATTAGTTTGCTCACTCGAGTGTCAATCCGAAGCATAGTTCAAAATCCAGTTAGCATTAATTTGTTCACTCGAGTGCCAATGTGAACCATAGTTCAAAATCTCATCTAATACCGAAGTGGATGGATGATTTGTCCTGGTACTGGAAGGTCTCAAAATGAGAAATGCATATATCTTGAACCTTATAAAATATAAAAATAAATAATCCATCACCCCCCCTTTTTCAATGTATTGTCAGTGAGAAATTTGTATTAGCGATAATATGATACGTCTTAGGATTGGTACAGATCAATACAGTTCCCAATCTCTTCTCTCATCACTTCTTTATGAATACCTACATTTCCCGGATTCTAAATCTTAATTTCAGCAATCCTAACCCTTTTCGCTTTAAATCTGAATTTCTAATTGCTGAAGTTAGGTTTAGATCAGTCTTTTGAGCCATACATCCTTCAAATCCTAGTTTGGAATCAAAAGACACCACTATTGGTTGTTGTTTGATACCCTAAACTTGTAGGAAGCTGAGTTATGTCTCTATAATCCTAGTTTCTAATATTAGAAGGGACCATAGTGCCGGATTGGACACTAATTGGAATTGCGCATAATTGCTAGAATGGAATTCTTCAATTACTTTATGATTTTCGGTACTTAATTAATATTTCATTGCTTATAAATCTGAATTTTAATTTCAGCCACTGCATTTAGGGTTTTTGTGTTTTATCCGGCATTAGAGTGCATGTACCTTTTTTTGGAGATTGACGTGTCTCATCTAGTATTTGTATTATAAGATGGATGCTTGTACCCGTTCCTGAATATCATAGTATCGAGCCTAGCAATGTGGCTATATTTTTCTTGCAGGCTGATTTTTGTTTCCATTTTCCCTTTTTTTTTCTGAAGCAATGGGTAGTGACAACAAATTATTTAGCCTAGCTTTATTTATTTATTTATTTTTTATATTTTAAATGTTGGCAGGAATATTGTGATTGCATCGAGATTGATGGTTCAGATATAGATTATGGGGTGAGATTTTTATTAGCTTAGGGATTTTATTTGGTTTTTTTTTCCTAGAGATATTAGATTTGGTTAAAATTGCTCTATGTATTTAACAGAGCGACGTATTAACCTTGAAGCTTGGGAGCCTGGGAACCTATGTTTTAAACAAGCAAACACCAAATAGACAGATTTGGTTGTCTTCCCCAGTGAGGTATTTGTTTCTGGTGAAATATTTAGATGGAATCATATTACGCTTTGGCCTTTGTGGAAAGTTACTTTCTTAGATCCATGGACACATTTTATTTAACTTTGAATTGGATTATCTGATTTTGTTAATAGTATATTTGTTGATTTAGTTGCAAGTGAATTTTTCATTTTATTTGGTGTGGTCTCTGTTCTCTAGTTTTTTCAGTTAAGCGGCACTCATATTAATCTTGTTAAAGGGTTCTCCCTTTAACAACGTAAATTTATAACCCCTTCAAGCATGGTCATGGCTTGTCCTTGAGATGTTGATTGGTAGAAGCACAATAAATGGAAATGACAAATAGTTGAAATTCTACTTGTATTATAATATCTCCACACTAGCTTTTAACTCATTATTTACATATTTAGGTAGCAGGTCCTACCTTGTGTAGTTTGTAACTTGTTGCATGTGGTGTTTATTGCAAATCAAAATGTAGTTTGTAACTTGTTGCATGTGGTGTTTATTGCAGGTCCTACCTTGTGTTTATTGCAAATCAACTTGTTTATGCGCCTAATAGTGTATCTCCCACATGCTTAGAGTTTTCAAAAGCTTTAATTAAAAAATATATCAACTTTGCTTTTAAACTTTTATATTTACTTCTGCTGATAAATGGCACAAGTTATGTGGTAGCCTACTGGTTAGAGGCTTGAGTTAGAGACAAGGGGTCAAAGGTTCGAACCTTGGTATGTAGGTTTTGAACATTTATTTTGGACTTTGATTTAAAATCATGCACATCTTTCTATGGTGTGCTATCTTAACACCGGATAATTTCCTAGTAAGTTAAGTCAAAAAGCATAATACGGAGAAAACCCTAAATCATTATCTCATTAGAGTCTTTCTTAAGAATAGAGAGCATGGGTCAAAATATCGTCCGATACCGATACGTATCGGACGATACGTATTGGTTTTGGACCTCACCGGTACGATACATACCCTATGTATCGTACCATCAGCAAAAAGAGTAAATTATCGTCCGATACGGACAAAATATCGTCCGTATCGTCCGTATCGGACGATAATTTCAAATTATCAGACGATAAATTGAAATTATCGTCCGATAATTAGTGTCAACCTGTAAAAAAATGAAAAAAAATCAAAATATCGTCCGATACGAACGATAATTTCAAATTATCGTCCGATAATTTGAATTATATGTGGGCCCCACCGTAGACCCAACTTAAAAGTCGGGTATTACCCCTTCTCCTTCCCCTATTCCTCTCTTCTTCCTCCTCTCTTCTTCCTCTCTTCTTTCTCCTCTATTTTTTGATTATTTACCCCATAAATCGGCGCCAAATCGCACAAAATATCACGGGATCGACGTGGAAGGTACGTGTATTTCATTTTATTTCATTTTATTTCCTAAAATAAGGTAGATCTACACTAATTAAGTGTATAAGGTAGATCTACACTAATTAAGTGTAGATCTACACTTAAATAAGGTAGATCTACACTAAATAAGTGTAGATCTACACTAAATAAGGGTAGATCTACCCTTAAATAAGGTAGATCTACACTAATTAAGTGTAGATCTACACTTAATTAGTGTAGATCTACCCTAAATAAGGGTAGATCTACACTAAATAAGTGTAGATCTACACTAAATAAAGGTAGATCTACACTAAATAAGTGTAGATCTACCCTTAAATAAGGTAGATCTACACTAAATAAGTGTAGATCTACACTTATTTAGTGTAGATCTACACTAAATAAGGGTAGATCTACCCTTAAATAAGGTAGATCTACACTAATTAAGTGTAGATCTACACTTAATTAGTGTAGATCTACCCTAAATAAGGGTAGATCTACACTAATTTAGTGTAGATCTACCCTTAATATTAATTAATATTATAAATTTACCTATAATATTAATTATTTAAATTATTTAAAATAATTAATATTATTTAAAATAATTTAAAAATAATATAAATAATTATTTAAAATATTTAAATTAATTAAAAGTAATATAAATAATTGGTCGAAAATAATATGATGGGTCAAAAATAATTATATGTGACCCCATTTAAAATATTTAAATTGATAGGTAAAAAATAATATAAATAATTATAATTAAGGGTCACATGTAATCAATATGGGCTACATATAATATGGGTCACATATCATATGGATCACATATAATTAATAAAATAATAAGGTCAATATGGGTCACATATAATATGGGTCACATATCATATGGGTCACATATAATTAATAAAATAATAAGGTCAATATGGGTCACATATAATTAAATTTATTATTAAAATTAATATGGGTCACATATTAATTTTAATAATAAATTTAATTATATGTGACCCATATTGATTATATGTGACTGTCACATATAATTAAAATAATTTATATTATGGGATATGTCCCATAAAATTTTAGAATAATATGGAATAAATTTCAAATAAATATTTAAAAATTAAAATAATATCAAATAAATATTCATAAATTAAAATAATATGAAATAAATATTCATAAATTAAAATAATATCAAATAAACATTAATAAATTAAAATAATATCAAATAAATATTCAAAAATTAAAATAATATGAAATAAATATTCAAAAATTAAAATAATATGAAATAAACATTAAAAAATTATAATAATATCAAATAAACATTAATAAATTATAATAATATCAAATAAATATTCATAAATTAAAATAATATCAAATAAATATTTATATATTATAATAATATCAAATAAATATTCATAAATTAAAATAATATCAAATAAACATTCATAAATTATAATAATATCAAATAAATATTCAAAAATTATAATAATATCAAATAAATTTGATAAAATATAATCTGATATTTTTAAAATAGCAATAATTAAAAAATAAATTTTATTTTCAAGTGTAAATTAGATGTTTACTTTAATGCAATCGTTTGCTCATTCATGCAGGTGAAATAAATAAATATGGTACGTTCGACAGATCCAGCGTGGCAATATGGTACAGCAATAGATGGTAATAGACTCCAGATTCAATGTAATCTTTGTGAAAAAAAACTGCTGGGAGGAGGTATCACACGATTAAAGGAGCATCTGGCTCATGTAAAGGGAGAGACAAGAGGCTACCTAGAGAGGTAAAAGAAAATATCGAGCTAGTTTACAAGTAAAGGGAAAGAAAAAGTCAAGCCGATCGTGATAGGGAAATGTATGAGAGAATCAGGAGGCCAGATCCACAGTTTACATCAGATGCACCTGAGGATGATGAGGATGAGGATGAGGATGAGCAGATAGCGAGAGCTATGAGAGAGAGTGCTAGGGAAGCACAACAGCGTCGAGATCAGGAAGAAGCCGATTATCGGTTTGGTCGAGTTGAGGTCCATCCATGCCTGCAATTGGTGGATCTAGTCATAGGCCACATGTTGTTGATGTTGATGAGGAGGCGACATCTGGGAGGATTATAGGTCCTACTAGAGGCCGTACTACTCATGGATCCATTCATGTATCGCGAAAAGCTCCAAACAAACCAAATTGAGTGCAATGTCGCTAGCAGAAAGGGGGAAGAAGCTTGGAAAATCGATTGCCAAGTTTTGTACATACAACCACATTCCGAGACAAGTAGCAGACGCGCCGTCCCTCAAAAGCCTGATTGATACAAGTGCAGAAGTTGGACCAGGAGTTAAAAAGCCTTCTCCATATGAGATATCTGGGCCCTTACTAATAGATGAGTACGATGAGATAACTGCCTATGTACAGAGCTTTGAGGATGTATGGGATGAGAGAGGTTGCACAATTATGTGCGATGGATGGACTGGTCCCTCAAAGAAGAGCTTGATAAACTTTTGGTTTACTGACGATGCCGGACGATATTTTTGAAATCGATTGATGCTTCTAGACACGTAAAGATCCGACTACCTCTTTAAACTAATGGATATGGTAGTTAATGAGTTATCTTGGTGTAACGAACAATGCGGAAACTACAAAGTCAGGATTAAAACTAATGGCGAAGAGCGCCACTGATCGGACCGTGTGCACATTGCGTGGACTCATTCTTGAGGATTTAGGAAAGAAGCAAGGCAGGCAACTATTCAAAAGGGAAGAACGATTACTTCCTACTTATGCAGCGTGACAAGTCGGTCAATTTAATGAGAGCCTTCACGAACAATGAGTTGTTCGACCGCGACATTACGCTTTTGCAATACGGTTCTTAGCCCTACGAGTTTGGCTAGATATAGGCGTGAGTCAAAAGCATGGTGTCGGAAGAATGGAATCAACATGAAATAGGACTCCGAAGAGACTAGCTTGCGAAGTTCGATCTACAAAGACGCAGCTTTTGGGCGATGTCGACCACCGATCGACGTCATTACCCCTGGTGCAAGTGTTGAGATTGGTTGATGGTGATGACAAACCAACAATGGGGTAATGCGTTTATGAGTCAATGGATAAGGCAAAATTGGCTATAAAAACCAAATGCCCTACAAAATATAAACGCATCCGCGATTATCGACAAGAGGTGGGATGCACAATTTCACCAAAGATTGCATGCGCAGTATAACATGTTACACAATTATGTAGTGATTTTTATTTATTTATTCATTATTTTCATATACTGATGAAATTGCTCATATTTGATGTGTAGCACACTACTTGAATCCAACCTTCCAGTATACGTGACGCTTCGAGCTGAGTGACACTGATGAAGTGTATACCGATTTGCTCAATGTAATCCAAAGAATGCTCCTTGAGTTGGCGGACCAAGGCCAAGCCATAAGAGATGTGAGTGATCATAGTATCATACCTTATAAGTAATAAGTCAAATGTCATGGGATATTATCATCTATTTATTGATATGTGCCCATCGTGTTTCATCTTTATAGATTGACATGTGAAGAGACATGGGTCATTTGGGGACCCTTGGCGCAATCCCAAATTAAACACGACAAACTCGCTGATTAGTGGATGCATTATGGAGGTGATGGTCCGATATTGAGGCGGGTAGCAATGAGGGTATTGTCGCAAACGTATTCCTCGTCCAACTGCGGGCGGAATTGGGCCACTTTCTCTTTGATTCATACTAAGACAAGGAATAGACTAACTATGGACCGATTGGAAAAGTTAGTCTACTGCCACTACAACATGCGATTAAGGGTCAGGAATATACAGAGGACCAACCGTGGTAAGCAATTACATGAAGTCTTAGATCCTCAATTATATGAAGTCTTACTTACATATTATACTAATTCATCTATCATATTCTACCTTGCAGACGGTGATTATTTTGATCCCATCCAGTTGGATTATATATTCGAGGAGGATGACCCTTTGAATGAATGGATCGAAGAGAGAGAAGAGCCAGTCTTGGATAGTGAGAGCACTGAATGGCTGGACAATGCTGAAAGAGTAGCGGAGCAGCAGGCTTCCCAACCACCGAGGCGGAAAAGAAGATTGAATCGTCATTCAGTGGTTGGATCTGATGACGAAACGCAGCCCGATAGTGATGATGGGAGTGGTGAGGATGATGGTGGAGGGCATGATGGTGGAGGGGATGTTGGCACTAGTGGTGGAGGGGAGGAAGCTGGTACCTCTGATCCTTATAGAGATATGGCGGCATGGGACGATGACTCGCTTAACACATTCGACACTCCTACATTCGTAATGGGAGGGTTGAAGGAAGAGAGCGTCGGGATCATATCAAACACCACCACCACCACCACCACAAGATGATACGGATATGGGTTATATGACTTAGCTTGGGATTCAATTTGCAAAATACAGAAGATTCAAAGAACTAGTAACCCATACTACCACTACCACAACAAACTTACCCGGTGCCATATGACTTCGTTGGTCAGATTTTTGGAGGACTGACCTTTACGTACTACACTGAGCCATATTCGTTGCTACAGCCTCAGTTTCAAGAGGGCACATATAATCATGGGTATCAATATGGGCAACATTATAGGCAAAGGCCGGACAGCTCGCGCACCGATGGTGACGCTGATCATGAGGGCCAAGAACCACCACGGAATTCAATGTAGCTCTAAAGTATGTTCTTCATGTACAATTAAACTTATTTTTATCAACATAGCTATTATTTTTGACAATATATAATTTATTTTTGTCAATATATATTGTAATTTACTTTATGCGTGTCTGCGTCGATCAAATTATGAAATATTGTTAATAAAATAGGCATGTGATCAGCTGATCGAATATAATGTTAGAAGATCTATTACATTAAGTCAAAAATGTGATCTTAAGACAAAAATAAGTTAAAAATTAGGCATGTGACTTGGGTTAAGTTACAAAATAGGCATCTTACTTATATATTCATCTAAATAATGCATCAAATATATAAAAAATAAAAGCAAAAATAGTTGAAATAAATACAAAATAAATAAATATAATTTTTTCAGATTTTTTGTGATTTTTTGGGATTTTTTTGGGATTTAAAAAAAAAATGATTTTTTCAATGTATCAAACCGATACATTCAATGTATCCCAGCAGAGGCAGATCAATAAGAGCCCAGCCCTTGCTGAAGGAGTTTAGATTAGACATATCCGTCCAATCCAGTCGCCCCCCCGATGTCTCAAAGGGATATCGGATTGCATTGAAGTCACCTCCCACACACCATGGAACGTCCCAACGACTCGCGATTGCAACCAACTCAAACTAAAAATATTCTTTATAGCCAGAGTCGGTAGGCCCATATACTCCAGTAAAGGCCCATTTAACACAGTTATCCCTATTTACCAGTTTAACCGAAGCAGAAAACCTTTCGATTTCTTCGTCTTCCTTCTGAAAAAGAAGAGAATTCCACGCTAGCAGAATCCCTCCCGACGCCCCCACAGAATTGACTCCAATCCAGTCCCATCAATTCCCACCCAAAACCGAGGCCACTTTGGACATATCACAACAGCCCCATTTAGTTTCCTGAAGGGTAATGATAGCCGGGTTGAAGGAATATAAGATCAGTTTCACCGTAGCCCTCTTATTGGGATGCCCCCGACATTCCAAGATGGGTTCTTCATAATCAGACCAAAAGCCCCACCCAAATAAAGAGATGAGGGACTCAACGGACCCCCAACCCTCTCCCATCCGACATCCCCCAATCTAACCTCGCTAGTTCCCGTGACTTGTATTTTCTCTTGGTGGATGATGTGGATCTAATTTGGCCCATCGTGATGGAGCGAAAAATATCCCGAAGGGCCTCATTGGAGCCCGAGTAGGTCATTCCATGGTTCTTACCGAAGGCAATAATTGCGTCGATCGCCTCCGAATCCGAACCGTTGTCGAAATACTGGTAGAGCCATCGGTGATGGGTGAAGGATACTCGCTTGACAAGCATTCAACCCAACGACCTTCTTCATTAAGTCTCAAAGAACGGAGAGGAAGCACTTCTTCAGAAGAGGAATCCAAGGAGGGTGAAGGGATTCCATGAGAATCAAATAACCCCCAGGAGGGAGGCGGATCCAAAGAGGCAGAGGAGAATTCATCGTCGACTTCAGCAAGCAGGAGAGGCGAGCAGTTGGTAGCATCTATACCCATCCCCGGGGAGCGAGGAGAACACATGGGGTGAGTTCTACCAGCGCCGGGTTCTTCACGGGACCACATTCCCCCTGGGGTTGGCGAAGACGAAAGGGTGGGTTGATCCACCGTAAGCGACCCGGACGAAGCAACTATCGGGTTGAGATAGCGTATGGATCGAAATGGACCCTGGGAGACCGTAGCTGGCCCAAAGATTAACTGGAAGAGGCCACGTGAGCAGCCCGTCCTCGAATCCCACTTAGAAAAGGCAAAACCAGCCCCAAAGACCATGGGCTGCATAGAAAAAATAAAATTGAAACTACCACCTGTCATTCTAAAGTGATTGTGGGGACTCCTCTTTGGTGAAAGGCGAAGCTCCCCCGATCTAGGGATGTCCTCCCAACGGTGAGTCCCCACCAAAATCCGATCGTATCGAGTTTCCCACAAGTCGTCGGTACTTCGATCGATGAGGATGAGGTGGCCGCAACGATCACCAATCATTGGAGAACCTCCGCATTCCAGGCGTGGAGGGGAAGGCCGAATAGGCGGGATCCAAATCCCGCCATCCCGTTGATGAAGCTGATGATCGTTCGAATCATGTGTCCATCTTAAGCTTTCAACTGGTTTATCATCGATGAGGAGCGACTTTTTGGCACAAATTTCACTCGCAACACGCCGATGGACATCGGGGAAGGAATTTTGTGTTGGTAATGGCCGATACAGTCGGTCGATCGATCATGTAAATCCCAATGTTTTTGTAACCACATATAAATATGTAAAAGGGAGTAAAGTATCCTTAACAGTGACAAACACCACTCAAAAATCTCGTAAGATGCAAAGAAAAGAAGATGAGTTAGGGCACGAGAGGGAAAGGGCATTAACGCATCCCACTGTAGCTGTAGGAGGTTGGTCCACCATGGCCCCAACGGTGTTGTTCTCGGAAGGGGCGCCGGTTTGGAATCTATTTTGTCGTGGACCACCCTTCATGGCCTCAACATAGGAGATCCCAAACTATCATCTAGCGAGTGGTATCTTAGTACAAGGAACAACCTCCAAGGCCCTATGAAACCTCCTGCCTGCAATGGACCAACCACATGATAGGTCTTTCATTTGAGCTTTGTTAAGCATCGGCTGGTTCTTGGAAACCGCCCTAGGAGGTTGCTCGTTATTACTTTTGACGGCAATACCCTTCTCTCTCGGAGATGAACAGCCATAATGATGGCAAAACACCCTACGTTTAAAGTTCACATTACGGCAGCTAGAGCATATCCAATCTCTGGCACTCAAAACCAAAACCCCCTTCATCTCTCCTGTTACTCAATTTAGGTTTTCGAGTATTGGAATTAACATGCAAGCAATCGATACAAGGGAATCTTAGACCCTGTTTTCATTACAGCTTCATGTTATGTTCATCCATCCAACTGGAGGAAGAAAACTGCAAAGAAGTCCAGTGTAAAGCTATAATTTTATTAAATCAGCAAGAAGAATCCTAAGGCAATCTAATCTGCTCCCACCCTTTTTTGAAGAAGGGTGTGCATTTTTTACAGCTAAGGGTGAGGTGCGCAGGATTGGATCTTTGTTCAAGTGGCGATGCCTTCCTCAAGATTGTAGCATTGAGGTCCGATTCACAATTTTAATATAAGGGTAAATTACTAACTATGCAAATATATCAGATTTACAAGATATTAGTGTTTAATTAGTTTTAAATAAAACAAGAATATAGATTCACAGTTTTAATAGAAGGGGAAATTACTAATTATGCAGATATATCATATTTACAAAATATTAGGGTTTAATTAGTTTTAAATAAAACAAGAAAATAGATTCATTGTTTTAATAGAAGGGTAAATTACTAACTTTGCAAATATATCAGATTTACAAGATATTAGGGTTTAATTGGTTTTAAACCCGTCGATGTATGATCGAACGCCCCCTACACGACAGAAACTTAGAAGAATAGAGGCGATTAATGGGTACTCACTTGTTGAAGGGTGAACGGTTGATCTTGTGGCAGTTCGGGTTGAAGAGATCAATGCCCAAAGCGTCGGTTCGTCGAAGCTTTCTCCTCCTTCCTCATTCGATCTTATCGGTGGTTGAACGGGAGATTTGAGGGAAGAGGCTAGAGAGTTTTGGGAGAGAGAAGTTAAGAGAGCTTCGGTTTCTTAGAAGAACAAGGTGAGAGAGGCTAGAGTTTCTTAAAAAGAAAAGAGTGAGAAAAGGTGAGTTATTAAATTTATAGAGATTTCTAAAAGAGGGTGGGTTCTTGATGGGGGACGCCAAGATCGAGAACCGTGTATTTGGGACTCAACAGATTACCAGCGTCGGAAAGACCAGAATCAGGCGTAAAGGAGCAGAATCTGCATGTTGGAGCAATGCACAGTCAATCGATCAACTCTTGGAAATCGATCAATTGACTGTGGCCTGTGAGGAAATAATTCTAGCGGCATCTATATAAGTCAATCGATCGACTACCAGATGTCAATCGATTGACTACATCAGAATTCGAATTTAGAATTTTAAAGGGCATACTTGTCTTTCTTTTATATTTGTTTTAGGGTTTTATTTTCTTTTGTGAGGCCTCCTATATAAGGTCTCTAAATAAACATTGTAAGGGATGATTATTGATTAATGAAAAGCTTTGCTTTATGCTTGAGATGAGCAACTTCGCAGAGTGATTCTTCTTCCCCGAGATGGGTTTGGTGTGAGGCCAAGGGTGTGATGCCCCTATTTTCTCGTTTCATTCATTTTAATATCTCCTTGATTCTCTATTTTCTGCTCTCATTTTATTCCCATAAGCCTTAAATTCAGCCGTTATCCTGTCAAAATTTCTCAAACCATAACTCTAGTTTTCATCTAAACCATTGAATCGATCCGATTCAATAACCTAAATCTCATCCCAACCATCTAACCACTCTAAACCCTTAAATCGACTCGATCTCTAAACCCTTGAAGAACCTGAGATCCCATCATTGAACCACGAGCGAGCGCCCTAATCTGGAAGTGGCTAGAGTTCTACCTCTAGGATCTTCCTTCCGTGAGGCTAACAGGTCTAGCGTAACGGATCGGACCCTACCAGAATTGAATGTGATCATCTGAATGGAAAATTACGAACCTTAAGGTATTCACATTTATTCGTATTGATTTTGCTTAATTAATTTAGTTTAATTTCGGCAAAATAATCATTTCATCTTCATTCACGTAGTCTAGGGTTTTATCCTGCGGCAATTTTGGTATCAAAGCTTAAGTTCTAGGTTAGGGTATATTGTGTGGCATATTCACTGTTTTCTGTGTCAATCGATTGAGTACCCTTATTCAATCGATTGATTTTGTAACTCTGCCTCTGTTCCATATTTGTTTACAATTCTTTTCAATCGATTGATCTGTATCAATCGATTGACAAGTCATTATTGTTACCAGTCCAAAAGTGCTATTCAATATCAATCGATCGACTGATATTCTTTGATTTATTACATTCCACTTTTCTTTGCATTTATTTCATTTGTATTCATCATTGTGCACGTCTTATGTTCGACAAACATCCTTGTTCATTGTGTCACATGTATATGTCATTTCGAAGTCTTTGATGTCATGTCATTTGTGCCTTCATTTGTGTGCACATCACGTGTCTGTTAAAATTCCTCAACTGTTGTGTAGTCCAAAGAATTGTATCTAGGTTGTGTTTGTGTCAAGCATCATGTATGAGTCACTTACACGCCACCATGAATTCTTTACCCGTCATGAAAGGGTGCTAAGCCGAACGAGGGAACCACTACACTCCACATTCTTGGCAAAGCCTCAAAAGTCGTGATGAGATTAGAGTTCGGGGATATCCTCATCATTATGAACCTGAGTACGACCCTGCCGAGAAATTTCTAAACTCTATTCGGAATGAGGTCCCAAATTTTGAGGGTATGACGGAACCCTAGTGATTGGTATAGCGTATCAGATGAGTACAAAATTAGGCTAGTGACAACAAAGCTTAAGGGTAATGCCAAAAAATTTTGGATGTATATAGAACTCCGTATTGAGTTTCGTTGGATTAAACCCATCTCCATATGAGAGGATATGGAGGTGACACTTATTGAAAAGTATGTTCCTTTGACACACCGTCACCTTCTACGGAGTTTGAGAACCAAGACAAATAAGTGTCTTGATTGTCTTAAGTGTCAAGGATTCAGACACTTTGCTTACCAATGCTCCATAAAACTTCCCACTCCGAATTTATTGACTAAAAGCGAAAGTTCTAAGGAGTCGGAAAATATGAAAGTAGAAGAGGAAGTATATGACCGTAGAACCGTGATGAGTGAGGAGAAAATGGAAGAAGTTGATGAGAGTCTAGCTTGTATGAAAGAGGATTTTATTTCCCTTGTGAGTAGTGATGTTGAGTCGCCCACGCTAAGTCAACCAAGTCACCCACACAAGAATCTACTAAGTCACATACGTACGATTTGTTGGTGCCCGTAGAACCTATTGTGCACGAGTCCTTGTTGGTGGTAGAGTCGAGTACACTCGAACCTTTGGTTTTGGTTGACACGAGCACACACGAGTTAATCGAGCCGAGCGTACATGAGCCATTAATGTCACCTGATTCGATCACACATGAGTAACTAGTGTTGGTAGAGTCCACTACACATGAGTCACTAGTGCTAATAGAGGCCACTGCACGTGAGTTGTTAGCATCACATGCACATGAGAGTATCGAGTTCGTAAACACGCATACACATCATAGTCTCAAGTCGCATATCGCTTCACATTTTGAGTCTTATGATGAGTCAATTTTTGAATCTCATTTCGCATTGCATGCCAAAATTAATTCATTTGAGTCAACTTTTTAAATTTCATTAAGCTTAAAATTAATTTATGCAATGAAATTCTCAAAGTATCGATGCAGTTACCTAAGGCTTTTAGGGAATTCCAATCAAATGATCACGCTATAGTTTGGATTGGGCCTGAATGATTCCCCTCAAGAGTCGTAAAGAAGCTCCAAGCCCGTGGTGTTAGGCCCATTAGAACTGTGGCAAGGAGCGAACCTAATGCGTACGTTCTCGAACTTCCTTCAGATATCGGGTTTAGCTCTACGTTCAATGTGGAGGACCTAGTTCTTTAAGCTCCCACCTCCTTGTAGCCCGTTCCAAACAACCCATATTTACAACCCCATCCCAACTTTGCAGCCAATATCCCTTCTCTCCCCAAGTAGGCAGAGAAATGAGGTAATTGAGAGAACTTTAGATGGTATTGTGGCATTCACCTGCGACAAAAAGTTTCTTGTTTATGAGATGCAGAGGGTTGGTGAGTCGACTATCTAGAGTGCATGGGCCAATCATGAGAGAGTTTGTCGCTTGAGTTGCGGTATTTCCGACCGATATCGCAATCACATTTCTTCGGTGATGAATTCCTTCGGGTCTAGGAGAGTTGATGAGAAGCTTCAAAAGTATTTGGTAGAGTGGGTTGGCAAGCTAGGCTATTGGGCTTGTCAAGGAGAGGTTTACTGAGTGCGTCCCACTACAATGGACCGAGATGATGCTCATATGTCACCTGGTGCCGAGATTCTATTCATGCGTGTTTCATCGGTGATGAAACATTTTGAGTCGTGGAGAATGATGGGGGACGCCAAGATCGAGAATCGTGAATTTGGGACGCAACAGATTACCAACGTCGAAAGGACCAAAATCAGGCGTAAAGGAGTAGAATTTGCATGCTGGAGCAATACACAGTCAATTGATCAACTCTTGGAATTCAATCAATTGATTGTGGCATGTGAGGAAATAATTCTAGCAACATCTATATAAGTCAATCGATCGACTGCCAGATGTCAATCAATTGACTGCGTCAGAATTCGAATTTTAAATTTTAAAGGGCATACTTGTCCTTTATATTTGTTTTAGGGTTTTATTTTCTTTTGTGAGGCCTCCTATATAAGGTCTCTAAATAAATATTGTAAGGGAAGATGATTATTGATTAATGAAAAGCTTTGCTTTATGCTTGAGATGAGCAACTTCGGAGAGTGATTTTTCTTCACCGAAATGGGTTTGGTGTGAGGCCAAGGGTGTGATGCCCCTATTTTCTAGTTTCTCATTTTAATAACTCTTTGATTCTCTATTTTTTGCTCTCATTTTATTCCCATAAGCCCTAAATCCAATCATTATCCTGTCAAAATTTCTCAAACCATAACTCTAGTTTTCATCTAAACCATTGAATCGACCTGATTCAATAACCAAAATCTCATCCCAACCATCTAAACACTCTAAACCCTTAAATCGACTTGATCTCTAAACCTTGAAGAACCTGAGAACCCATCATTGAACCACGAGCGAGCGCCCTAATTTGGAAGTGGTTAGAGTTCTACCTCTAGGATCTTCCTTCCGCGAGACTAACAGATCTAGCGCAACGGATCAGACCCTACCCGAATCGAATGTGATCTTCCGAATGGAAAACTACGAACCTTAAGGTATTCGCATTTATTCGTATTGATTTTGCTTAATTTAGTTTAATTTCGGCAAAATAATCATTTCATCTTCATTAACGTAGTCTAGGGTTTTGTCCTGCGTCAGTTCTGGTATGGGGTGCTAACACCGTGCACAGTGTGGTACATCATCTAAAACCGTTAAAATAGTCAAAATGGGTTGGGTTGTTACACATTCTCCTCAGAGGTGTGAAACCAAATCCTTATTTGGCTCAATCAGAGATGGGTCACGTTGTTGTCTGTCAGCACATTCTTTGGATCATGGGCTTTCGGTGGGTCCTCCAAAAGACACCCTCTTTGCTTGCCTTTGGCTCCTATGGAAAGAGAGAAACAACAAAATTTTCAAAGACAAACGCAAATCGACCTCCCAGCTGGTTGACTGTATTAAAGTCAAGACTCTGCAATGAGCTAAGAGTCTCAAATTTCTAGGCTCCTACTCCATCCAAGATGGTCTCAGAGATTGGGTGGTTCCATCTGTAAGAAATAATTGATTTTCTGTTTTTCCGGCTGGGCGTCCCTTGGGCCAGGGATCGGGTCGTAGGGGTCTATTGTCTGTAGCCCTCTCTAATTTTGTTTGTTTTTTCTCCTTGTTGCAATGAGATGAGGGAGCGCCTTGCTCATCCGTTCCTGCCCCCCTCTTGTTGTCTTCCTTTTTGAGCTTTAATGAATTTGGCGAATTATCAAAAATAAAATAAAAATGGAGCGACGTGGACGGAAATGCCTTCCCCCAACAGTCTTGGTTAGGGAAGGGGTGCAGGCTACCGTTGCTTTGTGAAAGAATCTTTGGGCCTATAAAAAGTGGAATTTGTCCTTGTGAAAGTTCTCGAGTGATCGGAGATGAAAAAGAAGACCCAAAACTTTGTGGACAATGCAAAGTCGAATTTATTGATTCTTGGATACAAAGATATCAAATGGGATACATCAAACTGGCATGTCCAGTGATTCATGTGTCACATTTGAAGCATCTTCCTAGTTATATCACAATCTTTTAGATAAAGCCCTTCATATGCCAACAGCGAATGATATTATGCAATTTTGATTCACGTGCCTCATTTCTCGATATCATCTGCTCCAGTAATATATGATGGTTAAATATCTTCTTTTTTTTCTGGTTCTTTTAGATACTTTGTGAGGGATGTTAAATTCCACAGCACTTCCATTTTTCTGCATATTCTAAGTGTTGTTAATGATCAACTTTTCTTGCAGCGGCCCGTCTAGGTTTGATTGGGATGGGGAAAGTCGAGGTTGGATTTATAGGCGTACTAAAGCAAACTTGCTGCAACTTTTAGAAAGCGAGTTGGAACAGCTGTGTGGTAAATCCGTAAACCTTTCTTGACTTTTCAGAATGCTGCTCTCAATGCTATGACATGAACTCCATGTATTTTTGTGAGAAAATATGCCAGAAAAGACTGTTTCAGATAGGTAGATTTCTTTGGGCAAATTTAAGTCTTTATTTTTCATCTTCTTTCCCAGTAAGGAAGGATCATAGTTACGTAGATCATCTACTCTACTCTGGAAAGTATAATTGAAATAACCTTGTTTTTAAGGTTGGATCATAGTTAATGTAGATCATCTACTTCCAAAGAGTTCAACAATGCTGCAATGGTAATACCCAATCCACTAGGGGAAGCGTTCCTGGCTCACCTATCAGCTGGTCAGGCGTTGAGTATACGTGGCACATATCCCCAAAGGTGATTGTGATCATGTCGTACCACGAAAAGGATTCTCGGTTTACTTTTGGGGATGTGTTTCGTGTGGAATCAACATTTGACCATCTGATTGGTGGGTCTGATCTCAAGATCCATTATGTAGAAGACGGAGATGAAAAACGATCTCCTCCGATTAAAGGCAGTCAAATGTTTTTTTTTTGATAACCTGGGTATTTGGGCCTCTTAGAGCACCCGCCTAATCCCAGGGGCACATGCGCACCCCAAATTTAACACATTCTGGGTCAACACAAGATATAAATCCCTAAGGTGGCCTCAAGGGGGGGGTGGGGATTCGAACTCAAGTCTCCTGCATTTGGAAGCACAGTCAAATGTTTTTAATAGTGGAAACTCTAAGCTGAGGAGATTGATTCTTCAGTTGCAAATACCGGTACCCATTGAAATCAATTCTCCCGTTCCTTAACTAACATAGGCTTGGGAGAGCAGATTCCCTTAACAAAGGTAACCTACTTCTCAAATAGGGATGCAGATTTGGTTAATCAAACGAAATATTTGGATTGTTGGTTCGTTTCAGCCAGAACCGAAACCGAAACCAAACCAAAAAGAATTGGTTCAGTTTCGTTTTTCCTGTTTTTGTTTCTTGAAACTAAAAGCATACCAAAACCAGAAAAATTAGTTCAGTTCGGTTTGATTTCATGTTTTTTCAAAATTTTTCCAATTTTCTAATCCAACCTAATGATTTCTGGTTCCTGCCATCCAAAACCGAACCCAAGCAGAATCGGTTTGGCCAGTTTTTGGGTCGGGTTCGGTTTAGGCTCAAAACTAGCATCCTATTCTGAAATGAGCATGGTCCTTAGACTCTGCAGTTGTGCCATTATGTCAACCACTTATCGCTAGGCTATGAAGCGTGGGTCCAACCCTAAAGTACCACAGTTCCAATCTTTAAATTAATGGTTAACTACTTCGAAAATTTGACATGCCACTTGGCCTAAAACAAAAGAACTAGCGAATGAATTCGGACCCTTCAATTTCCGGCATATGGCCTGGCGTTAAAAAAATTAAATCAAACGTCACAATGGTCAGGTAATACGATAGATTATTTGCAATCAGATGTTTTGTATCTATAACCACAGTTTTTGCTCATGAACCGAGAGTTCAAAACCGTTCTTCCGTTCACACAATAGATGTGCCTCCATCATATGTTCATTCCATGTGTGGTGAGAACTCCTCATGCTAGGCTCATGCAAACATTAATATTTGGGGAGGTGTGCCACATGAAATTAACATTTTACCCGTCTGATGGGTGTCATGATCTAAAAGTCTGTTGTGTAGAAGAATGGGACCAAAAAAATATCTCCATGGTCTGATTTCACATGTGAAAACTCTGATTGTTGACCCTGAAAAACTATTGACAATAGTTCACAAAATGCTCTGATCTGAGGGTACAAACATCTAATCAGTGATTTTTCAACTATCACCCATCCACAAGGACTAAGTGACCAAAAGTTTAGAAACATTGTGACCAGAAGCAATGCTTCTAATACTACACCGGGCCGGACCGGACAGGGCCGGCCTGTTTTGAACTAAATTGACCCCTTTGTAGGGTTTGAAAGTTTTGGAACCCGTGAGGTTTTAAAAAGGGGCACTTTAGAAAAACAACTTTAAAAAACAAAGAACAAATGTTTTAGCAAAAAATCCAGAACTTAAACATTTTTTCTTTTAAAGGTTTTCACAGTTTTTGGAAGTTCAGAGATCCGTGAGTGGAGAAGAATTTGTAAAGTTACAAATTGAGTATTAGAGATTTCACGGATCTCAAAACTTCAAAAAACTGTGAAAACCTTTTTTTTTTTTTTTTTAAACGTTAAAGTTCTAGATTTTTTGCTAAAACGTTTGCTTTTTAAGGTTATTTTTCTAATTTTTCCTTTAAAAATGATTAGCAAGAAGTGTTGGTGCCATCTACTAAACAACATTGGAAAGGAGATAAGTAGAATGCTATTGTTGTGTTTTGTATTGCTCTTTGGAAGAGTAGAAAAGGATAGTTGTTGCTCTTTGTTGTTGCAAACGAACATAGGGAGAGGGGAAAGAAAAAAGAGGAGGTTGTTTTTTGAAACATGAAAAAGAGCAGCTGCTATTATTGTTCTTTCTACTCTCCCAAAAAGCAATGCCAAAGACAACCTACATTCACTCTCTATTAGCGAGCAATTTAAAAATCTCAATATTATGCTAACTTTCTTACTTTTTGGGAAAGTAGTTAATAAGATAGTGACTTATTTATAAGGGTCTGTTTGGATAAAATATGAGAAATATAGGAAAGTAAATTAATATTTTTATACTTTTTCATGGATACCTAAGTAGTAGGAAATCATGGGATTCCTTTGTTTTCTTTTGTTTGTTGCTATTTAGATAACTACATTGTTAGTTGGGAAAACGCAGGATTAACTAAATTCTATGTTTGGATACATATGCAGAAAATTGTAAAAAATAACATATCCCAACAAAAAAATAGCCATAAAACCATAAAAGATATTCATAAAAAATGACCAAAAAATTATATATGTATTAAAAAAAATTTGCTCTTTACATATCTTAGTGAATTACTCTAGTGGTTGACTTAGTGCCTTATGAAGGTTACGTTTTAGGTTCAAATCTTGTTGTGTAATCAATTGCTTATTTTATAATTAATTATATTAGAGCATATACACCATATATGCGAATATGTAGCTCTACAACATAGTGGAGTTCCCTGTGAGTGAAATCTCCCTCGCCTTTTTTTTTTTATAAAAAAATTTGCCCCACCTAAATAGATGGAGGGGAGTGTTTGAAGATTTTTGATAATTTTGGGTGGTCAATATAATTTTGAATGGATGAAAATTCACTAATATAAATTAGGACCCCTAAAGCTTAGTAACAAATGACCACCCAAGTCATAACATAGCTTCACCTCTAATTTTTGGGAATGTGTGTCATATAGAATCAACATCTAACCATCAGATAGGGACGCCATGATCTTAAGATCAATCATGAGAAAGATTGGAAAAAAATAATAATCTCCATTGTCTAATTCAAATCAGTTAATGGTTTTCGTCCGTAAAAAAATTATATAGTATTACTAATAAACAGGTGAGAAGAACCGTACCCTTATCTTTTTCTTGAGGGATACCCTCTAACTCTTAAGTCCAAAATGAGTGTAAAAATTGTATTTTGTATTCCGACCCTTAAGTCGCTTCCAAACAGTCAAAAACTACGAAAAATATAATCCGGATCTAAGTATTTCTCTCTTTTCCCCATATCCAAACAGACCATAAAAGAAACAAATCACTATTAAGGACTCGTCTGTCATGATCGTCATTTAACCACCAAAATTGTGTTTAAATGATCTTCCACCATTAATGGTTTATGATGTGAGTAATCCGTGCCGTCAGAGTGATAGATCATAGATTGGAATTTAATATGCCCAAAATGGAGTTTTAAGGAAATTTAAATTATCCGATTGTTGGCTATAATAATATTCATTGTTTTTAGTTTTAATGGCTAATATTAAAATTCATCAATTGGATGGTTTACATTCACTTATAAAGTTTACTTTTGACTATCTAAAATTATTTAAATAATATTTTGGTGTTTAAATGTTGGTCTAGACTCAGGAGCCATTATCCCCACTTATAAAACTTTTAATTTTTATTTATTTTTATTTTTTTTACCAATTTTGTGATTAAATTATGATTTATTAATAATTTTTTAATAAATTATTATTTTTTCAATTTTATATTTTAAAATTTCTATGTTTTTTTTCGAGTTTCCTAACCCGACTTAGTGACTATGGCTATCATTCGTTTTTGGTAATTACTAATGAGCACCTACGTTTCAAGAGATTGACTCGCAGTCGTAAAAATGGTGGAGCATTTAGATTGATCATGGAAGACTACTACCAGGAGTAAGAATAACATATACTTTAGTGGGTTAAGATCGAGGGCGTAGCCAGTAATTTTTATTGATTGGGGCTACAAATGATAAATATAATATTAATCATCGATTTGTGAACTTATATAGAAACAAAGGTTGTATAAGAACCATATACTTAATAAAAACTCTAGAATTAAATGGGGGCTTGAGCCAATTTGGGGGCTTATATACAAACAAAAGTTATATAATAACTGTACTTAATAGAAACTCTAGAGTTAAATAGGGGGCTTGAGCCAAATTGGGAGCTTCTACATCATGGATTTGAGGGCTTATATAAAAAGGAAATTATATAAGAACCATACTTAATAGAAGCTCTAGAGTTAAATGGGGGCTTGAGCCCCACATCTTCTATGTAGCTACACCATTTGTTAAGATCTTCTCAACCAATTAAGGCTTGACATTTATCTTGACACATGGCAAGTCTCATGTGACTTCTATTTCACTCTAAAATAAATTTTGAATGGTGGACAGTTGTCGCATCTAAGGATTATTCTTACAGAAAACTAACACAAATTGCTGTGAACTTTAAAGACTCAAATGTTTTACGCTAGATAAGCCTCAGCTGACTCTTTTTCTCAACTATCACAAATCTAAAACGAGGTCATTTGTCTCATCGAAGAGTTATCCTTAAAGAAGAGAAGCACAAGTCCTTGTGCTCTTGATTTGACCTATTGGAGTTTGTCATGTGACCCCAATTAGCTATTTGCCTATAAACAGAGGCCTTCTCCTCTTCTCAAAGGCTATGATTTTTTAAACCTACAGAATTCTAAATCTAACACCTCCATAGTCATCTCATACTCTTAGTTTTAATGTACATCTTTAATCAAACCTTTAATCAAAAACCCTAGAGCTTTTAGATCTCCCTAGAGCAATCTTGTTGCTCATCTTTAAAGAAGCTTATCTAGGAAGTCAGACGCTTCTTATATTCTTGAAGAATAACACCCTACAATAATCATAATGATAAACTTAGATGCAAACTCTTGAATAAGAGCCAATAAAACAATCAAAATGAAACCAATCAAATGCCATTAAAAAATTTTATTGTTTAATAAAGTTTTAGCTTATTAATGATGGAAATGTTGGGCGTGAAATCATGTAGAAACACTGAGACATCTGGGGCTATGACTAATATTGTTTTTAGTTTTAATGACTGATCTTAAAGTTCATATCAATCGGATGGTTTACATCCGCATGTTTCATTGACTATATGTGTATTATATGATATAATGATAAATAACACTTTGAGATAAAAAAGTACAGTTTTAATGTTGTAAGCAGTACCTCCTCTAGACAAGCCTCCACGCGGCCACCTAAAGCCCCAAATTTAAATCTTATATAAGTATTTATGGGTTAGTTAATATTTACTTTCAATGTGAAAAAGTAGAAAAGTTAATGATTTAATTGATTAAATGAGTAGTATTGCTTTGATTATACCAAATAAGTTATAGGTTCAACTCTTTCATGCCCAATATTTGCATTTTATTTTATGGGTCATAGATCGGATCGAATCTCAGCCTGGTCGGGTCATTGACCCCATTGGGTCAGGCCAGCCTTATGTTATAATCCGGTGGATTCTATGACCCAATTTTGACTGAATCGGATTTGTTTGACCAGATTCCGATCTTTCACTAAGCCAAGCCAACATTATGTATTGACCCAATGAATTCTCTAGAACAATTTTGACCGGATTGGTTTTGTTTGACTAGATTCTATGCTCATTATAACTCCCTCTTTCGTATATGACCTATCAATTTTGATTTACTCAACGAGAGCTCTCCAATGAACCTACTTATTGAACCTTTTGAGACGGTTAAAGTGATAAAAGTTGACAGTGAAAGATTCAATGACTGTTAAGGTGCTAAAAATGCTAAAAAGTTATTAGTTGGGTTACTCGATCTGTCGACTACATTCTACTATTCAGCTTTTCTCTTTTTTGTGTTGCACTTTTCTTTAATATATACTTGAGTTGGTTTCTTACTTGCATTTTCGAATTATTCACAGTAGAAGGGAATATACATATACTAGTAATGAGTATTATTTTATTTGTCAAAGAAAAAAAAAATTGTGACAAAATTTATTTATTTTAGATTAATATGGAGGGCCCCATTCAGGAACTCGCCTCGGGCCTCCAAAATCTCAAGGCCGGCCTTGGTTGTAAGATCATTAGTTCGAGTTTGGATGTCATCACGTTTGTCATGATTTTTTATTTTTATAATATTGGAGAATAATTTTTCATAAAATTACACATTTTATGTTGTTTGCATAGTAGGTTCATGACATGCATTATGTATTGGAAATTTCACTTATTCTTGAGGGTGATCGGCCATTAATTTTACTAGCAACGTGCGATGGTTCTCATTTACAGAAGAGAGAAGAGGTAGGGAAGCTAGTTTGTTCCTAAAAATCAAAATCGACCGAAAAACAGGTCCATTGAACTGGACCGAAATCGGAACAAAGCCAACCCAAAATTGACATAGCCGAAACCGGTTTGTAATCAGTTTGTTTTCAGTTTTGGGTGGCCGAATCCGAAAACTGGTTGGCTAAGTTTAGAAAACTGACCATAAATGTAAACAATTGAAAATTTTAAAAGCAAACAATTAAAAATTAAAATTTGAAACCAAAATGAACCAACCCTATTTTTTCAATTTTGGTTTGGTTTCATTTTCGTTTCGCAAATTTAACTGAACCGATTTGTTTCGCTTCGATTTTAGTTTAGGCTAAACCAAATCGAAATGTCTGACATAAACTGCCGAATTTGCATCCCTACATTTAACATAAATTTGTATTGTGTAGTAAAATATACTCTTATGATCAATGATACCTAGACAAGTGACACGTGTAGTGTCAAGGTATCATAAATGTTTGGCCCGTCAATTTCTCAAGATTCCAATACAGCAACATGGCCTTAAGGAAAATCTTAAAGAGCCTATTTTTCAAGATTCCAATACAGCAGCATGGCCTTAAGTTACATAATGCATGTCATGAACCTAGCTAAAAGTATATTATATTATACAAATTATTTTCAAGAACGCAAACTTTTCATTGTATAAGTTACTAAACTTTACACTAATTTTTTTTATAAAACTATGGTTCATTTTATCATTGTCAAAACAATGAACATTTTGATAGTATTTAAGTGGCATTTACATATATGTATAGAAATAGTGTTGTGTTGAGGAGTGTCCAAGTACCATCAAGTGTTGTCACGTGTCCAAGTGCCGAAAAAAATTCCAAAAGTATAACTGTAGAAGTTCCAAGATAAACTGCTGATGAGTGTTTGGTTAGTTCAAGGTATCAAATATCGGCTAATACCAATACATGTCAATTTTTTGGTAAACCGATACGTATCAGTATCAGCCCATATAGACCCGTATCGGTATTGGATGATTCGTATCGGTCCTGATACCGATTTCATTACCTTGGGTTAGTGGCAATTTATAAAACTAAAAAACATGGTGTTTCAAAGGGCAATGGGCAGGTACAAATCCCCTCCCTCCACCCTTACCATTCTTTTTTCAAACAAATTAGGTACCATTAACTCTCGTTTCTCACACTGAATTGGATTAAATGAACTGCAAACCAATTTGTTGTACCCAAATCGGGATTCCCCAAGCAAATAAGCGAATTAAGATTCACGGTCGATAAAAATCGATTATAGTTGAATAGTTATTGCTTTACATTTGTTAATTTATGTCTGATTCATACGGCTTCAGCTTCAGGCAGAAAAAGCAACAACAAAAGCTATGCCTGTCAAGGCAACGGCCAGGTCCAACTGGTTGAACCTGATTTCATATTCAACCATATTTGACGCCATTGGATAGCAGAGAAACGCAACTTCCACAGTTTTCATATTTAGTAGATGAAATTTAGCCAAGATTCTCTCATAATCAAATGCGGAAAATCTGGTTGAACACGAAATCTGGCTCAACCAGTTGGACCTGATCATTGCCTGTCTCTCAATCAAGTAACTGATTTTGGATCAGCTCCAGGGATTTGAGTCGTTTTACTCTCTTTTAAACAGTATACTCTTCCACCATTTTTGCTAGTGCAGCAGTTTAGCGACTCAAATGCTTATCAATGTTAGAGACTGCAAACAAAACGAAAAATCACAAAGAGGAAGAGAGAGAGAGCCAACACATTTTCCTTCCATTTACATCTCATATTTACAGACTACTAGAGCCAGCCCTCATCTCTCTACAAAATTCCTTACAAAATCATCAACCCAAACAACTACCACCGATACACCTCCCAATAGCCCCACACCTCCATTAACAAATCTTCAATACATATACATACATATTATTCCACCATATAATAAAACTATGATTATATCTATCAACAACCCCAAGATTTTTGCTCCCCGGGGCAGTCCTGTCCCTGATCTCGATGCAGGCAACAAGCGTGATGAGAATATATGCTGCTTCAGGCCGTATCAAATACATTTCCACCAACCCTAACAACCTCAAAAACAATGGCATTACAAAAGAAGCACCTTTGGCTGTTAAGAAGGTGCCTGCTTATGCAACCAAAGCAAGACTTGTGACGACAAGGCTCGAAATGAGAATCCGTTTCGCGCGAACAACAGATGCAGCAGTAGCTCTCCTCTTCCTCGGTTCCTTTGTTAAAGCCGCTCTTATCTCCTACCGCAGTTCTGCTCCTAAGGGAGCTTGCAAATTTTTCAAGTTGACTTAGTCGCGCAAGAGATGGGTCCCCTCTCAGGACACCGCCCTGAAAAAATAAATAAATATATAAATTAGGAGCAAGTTAATGTAGCTTATTGTATTAACAATATGAGGGAGATACTTATGGGAATCTAGGATTTCTACTGATTAATCAAGTAATGCATTTCCTCAACTGTTTTCGCTATCTTGTAGTGTGTGATACCTTGAAGATCTAATAGTCAAGACGTCAATGAGACACAGTTTGGGCAACTCATTTTCTTCCCCGAATCGCAACAAATTCACAATCGGATATGCATTAGTATGAACAGAGCTCCTAATCAATATCAATAAAATTTGGATATAAAGTCAACAGTTTCAATCCTACCCTCAGGTTGTGAAGGATAAATGAATCTTGATCTAGTAGTTAAAAGTTAAAACATAGAGACAAAAAATTAGTTGCAAGTTATTTATGGGTATATCATCAAGAAGCATAAACCATATATATATATATATATATAAGAACATGATCTCCTGACTTGAGTGATGGGTGGCTCGAGCCTTGAGACCATTCGCGTAGCCACAGTCAATGTTGACCAGCGACATGAATGGAATCAGATCTCGAGTCACGGCATGACTCGAGTTAGAGGAGATATATATGGACAGCTTTATTCACACCCACCGAATCTTGAAATACGCCCACGCCAAAAATCATTGATTATTTTTAAATCAGATGATGGAGATCATTTTTTGCTCCAATCATCCACACAAGGGATCTTTAGATCACGGCGCACCTATCAGACGGTTAGTTTTTTATTCCACATGTCACAGATCCCAAAAACGTGGCGACATTTCGCCTAATGTGTGCCACATGACTTTAGGGCCACATTTTTTAGATCTATGCCATGTGGAATAAAAAACTAACCATTTGATAGGTGAGCCATGATCTCAAGATCCCTCATGTGGAATATTGGAGCGAAAATCAATCTCCATTGTCTGATTTAAAGCAATCGGTGATTTTTGGCATGGGCATATTTCAAGAATCGGTGGGCGTGAATGAAGCTACCCTATATATATATATATATATATATATATATATATATATATATATATATATATATATATATAAGCAGGAATAAGCCTAACTTATAGGAATCTGGAACTAACACCCTTCTAATAATTGATTATGTGCTCAGTAGGAAACCATGAAAACTTTGAATGCTGTATAAAACTCCTCCCTTTTTTAATAACTTATAGAATGAAAATAAATAAAAAATGCATGACTTGCTCTATAAGACTCAGTCGCTCTCTATGACATGCTCCACTTTTTTTCTTCTGTTACACATAAACATCAGATTCTAGCGTGCTGGCCCCCCCATAAATAAATGGTACTTTATTACATAGGAAACATGCCAAGCATACATATACATAGAACTGATGAAGGTAACATAGATAAAAGGTAACATAGGTAAAATATATTACTATGTTATATGGTATACACTTCTTTCTATAGGTTATGGTATATAAAAGGTTTTTATGCAAATTACAAGTTATTTGGGTTTGGTTTTCAGCCAGACTTTGGTGATGAGCTTCTGTTTAATTGTGCCCCGTCAGATAGGTGGGCCATGATCTCAAGATCTATTGTGTTGGGATGAAAAACAATCTCCATCATCTGATTCAAGGCAGTCAACGATTTTTTAGGGTGAAAAATAGTGTGCTCTTCACAGGAAAAACGGGTGTGAATAATGCCATCCTTCAGTATATTCTCCAAATGTTTCTTTTTCCTGTGTGATCATCCCAAGCATTCACTCAATAGGCAAAAAATTCTGACTTGGGAAGAGTTTCAACGGACTGTAAGATATGAGCCAGACCGTGTAACCACCGCAACTTACAAAATCCTTGGGAAGGTGCATCTTGACATGTCCAAATAGCCCATGGTGTATGATTCCCCAGTGCCTCACAAGTCCCAGCTCCTAACAACGATGGGGACTCAAAAAAAGTATCTATCAGTACAAAAAGAACAATCTGCATCTCCATGTGATTTAAACAATTAACCCTTGTAGTACACTGGCAACAAAACATTCTTCCCATGCTGCCCTCAGCATAAAAGGAGGCCATCAAAATTAGCAGCTTTCATGGTCGGGGATAAAACAAACACAGAGGACCTATCAGTCGTGTCAATCTTTACACTAAATCTTGGATTTATTCACTTGATATTTTTCAAGAAGACAATTATCAACCTATTCCTCATAACCTTGATTGGCAGATTGCAGAACACATGATAAGACTCAAGGTTCAAAATCTTGGTTTTCTGGTAGGTATCGGCCAGCTCGAAGATGATACGTATTGGACAATACGTATCGGGTTGGACGATACATTGGTATGTATCAGCTGATGCATACCAATATATATGGGTTGGTACTTCAATGTATCGACCCGGGAACCCAGATAACCAATACGTCCGATACGTATCGGTTCCGGCCTATATTTTGAACCATGATAAGACAAGGATACTGGTGCAACACAGTGGCTATCAACTTAGAAATTCGAGACATCCACGGATAACCCACACCATTATTCAACCTCGTTCTTATTTCGCATACAGCCAATTAGAGGGTGTGTTACCAGAAAAGGTAAAACTCTTGGCCCCCTATGCCATTTCTTGACCTTGATGGAACTTGTTCTGGCATGATAAAAGGATTTGACCATTCACATCTATTCTACCATGATTTGTTATATTTTCCACCATTAGATTCCAACTGAATGTTGTGAAACTGAAAGGAAGCTCCCTAGATGGCCAAAGCCAACCATTTTTTTTATTTTTTACCAGTAACGAAAATATATATTATGAAAGATAAAAAAACACAAGCACAAAAAGCAAGGCAGTGAGGCACTGCCGAAGGGAGAAAAGGAAATAGCAGAAAAACCAAAATGAAAGGCTACCTCACCAGCAAAACCCTGGAGAAAAGGTAACCGAAAAGGGCGAGACTACAGTGCACCCAAGGGCATCGAAACACACAAGAGGCAGAAAACATGGCCAAAACCAAGCATGGTTGCCCTATATATATATATAGGGCAATGCTAACATCACCGAATTCATTGTGAGGTTAGCATTGTCCCTAGACAATCATACCTTTATTAAAGGGTATTTTCATAAAATTACTAGGGCCAGTTTAGTAAAATTAAAATAGTATTTTCCAGCATGATGACTTCAAAAATAAAAAAAGGAACCAATGATAAGCTTGCAGTCCTACATGTGTGATTGTCAAGTCTCAAATTTCAACCATAACCAATTGCCTATTTTCACGTCCAAGAATTTGAGGAAATGTTTAGAAACAGTTCATAATGTCTGAACGATGGGTGTCTTAGGTAAACATTGAAATAAAAAAGTAGAGGAAATCACATGGGATAGCTCTAAAATAATCCACATTCACTGCCTTTTCAGCAATTTGATTTCAGTTCAATAAGGGTAGCGATATTTGCAACTAAAGATTCTACCGGCGCAACTACTGGTTCCACCACTCCCACCGCTGACTGCCTTGAATCAGATTCTAGAGATAGTTTTTCGTCCTAATCTTTTATACACTGGATCTTGAGATCACAGCCCACATATCAGACGGTCAGATGTTGATTCCATATGGCACACATCCGTGATCACAATGAACCATGATACGCCATGATCATGGTCACATCGGGATATGTGTGCCTCGTGTAATCAACATCTGACTGTCTAAGATGTGGGCCATGATCTTAAGATCTGGTGTGTTAAAGATTGGGACGGAAAGGCAGTCAACGGTGTGAGCAGTGGAACCATCAGTTATGCTGTTTCAAAACCATAAAAAAGAGAACAATTAACTACCCAAGTTTATGAGATCTAACCCAGTTGTAGTTCAGCAGATACTGGAACCCATAATGAACAATAGCTGGGCAGTCCATGCTTGCAAACACCCCGACAACATCATTCTGCTCCACCTTTTCTGGCACTCCACTTGCATCCACTAGGTTTAAGATAATACCCACCAGAGGAGCTAAGATCATTGCTCGGTTTATCTTCTCTAGAGATTGCCCATGCCGCCTAAGAGATCTGAAAAAAGGGTAAAGTCATGTGTCATGTGAGATTAAAACAATATATATAATTTTCAAGTAGGGAACAATCAAGCAAGTACGTCTTTTATGACCAACAAGCCATTTATAACCAATTCAACAACAATCCATTTTATTTTTTCAGTACAACTATAATTCATTTTTATAGCTCAAACCTTAATTAGTGTGATTATAATAGAAATTGTTAGACACCTAGGAGTGAAAAAGTTAAAGGTGATATATATAACATACAAATCAAAAAACTCGGCATCTGCAGCTGATGTAATGTGGTTCAGAACAAAGATAATCAACTCAGAAAGCCTTTGAAGGTTCGTCTCAGGCCCCAAGAGGAACACTTGAGGGATCTCACGCGTACAGAATTCAAGCACCCTCGTAAGATTGCACGAGATATCAAAAATGACGCTACATTTTCTTTGCTGTAACTCCAGGACCTGCAAAAAATATATATTTCCTTAGAAATTTTAAAAGGTGTAGGAAAGAAATAAATGAATAAATGTTGTTTGACATAAAAAAAATCAAACAGACTAACACTACTCAGGCTGGCTATTAGCCAAAAAAGCACATCCAATCACATCACAACCCAACACAACTAATATAAGGATGTCAAATGGTTCTAAAAGGTTTAGCAACCTTCCCTGTAACATAAATACTTAAAAGCTTACAAGTTGGAAATAGCATTCATCACAACCCAACACAACTAATATAAGGATGTCAAATGATTCTAAAAGTTTTAGTAACCTTCCCTGGAACATAAATACTTAAAAGCTTACAAGTTGGAAATAGCGGTCCAACTTGGAAAATGATAAAAATACTCCTCTAACCAAGGTGGTCAATTCGTATATCACAATCAAGAATTTTTGTATCGAGAATCGTAAGATACACTTAAATTTTTATAAATATATATGAAAAGTATATAAATATCAATAAATATTGTAAAAATAAGAAAATAGTGTGTATATATATATATATATATAAGTAACAAACCCGTTTGCAGTGCACCGGAGAAGAAGAAATAAAATAAGAAAAAGTTGGGACAAAAATAATAAAAAAATTGAAAAGATAGAATTGATCAAAGAGATACATTCTTGGACACATAAAGTTGGCCATAACATACAATTTAGAAGGACTGATATTTTGGGGACCTGTGCCATGTGGAAAATACCATCCAACATTTCAGATCTCAGTATCGGCTTCTGGATCTGTCAGCCTAAAACCCATCCAAATTGGGATCAGTGAATCAGGTCAGCCGATCCCCAAGCAAATCCCAACGGTAAAATATGACGAAATATATTAAACGATGAAAAATAGATTCACATTTTAACCACTAAATTTAAAGGGAATTTAATTGTTTTGACTCAAAAGATGGAGTTAGTTTTTTATCCGAATCTTTGATGCAACACAGCGCCCCTATCAATCGGCACAGATGATGATTCCGCATGGTAGAATCCTAAAAAAGGACCCAAGTACCATGTCAGATGGTACTCCGGCTTCTTATCTAATACAAACTCTCAACAGTGTGTTACTTAATGCAATATGTTTCCAACAGGTATTGGAAGCCTTCTAATAATATGGTACATTTATTTACAACCAAGATTTTTCCTTCTCACCTTGGGTTTCATTTGCTAAAATTGTTAATTGCTTTGAATCGTATCGTTTTTTTCTCAATTTTTTATCTTCAGATCATGGCCCACCATTACACAATCAGATTTTGATTCCACGTGTCACACATCCTGAAAAAGTTATGGTTTCAAGAGGCAAGAGCCACGTTTGATGTACACCTATAATCATGTTCCGGGATTGGTGCCATGTAGAATATAAAATTAACTGTACGGTGGTAGGCCTATAATTTCAAGATCCATTGTTTGAAAGATTGGGACAAAAATGATCTCCATTGGTTGATTAAAAACATTTAATGATTTTAGCACGTGAAACTCGAATTAAGAAAGAAAAATCTGGCGTGGTAAATAAAAGGAACCATAAAAATAATTGAAGTTTTCTCGTAATCAGATTTGGTGATGGGCATTTTTATGCTACAAATTCTATTTCCGTGGGATAGGTAGAAAAAGCATAAGATTTGGTGATGGGCATTTTGTGCTATAAGTGGAATATGTAGAAAAAAGCAAAAAAAGAAAATGTAGTGGGGTGAATTAGCATTCTTGAATGATCTCGGCCGATCCAGATCATTTAGGCCAAAACCAAGATTTGAAACCAAGATAACCTTCCAAATCGTCTGATTTGTGGGCCATGATCTAAAGATCTTTAATGGAAAAGGTTGGCACGAAATCATAGGATAGTGATCTTACTTTGTGTCAGATGGAAACAGTGAACAATGAAATGAACCCAAAAATAAAAAAATACTGCATAGATTATAACAAAGAATGATGAAATGCACAGCAAACAATGAAATGCACCCAAAAATTAAAAAAAATTGCATAAATTATAACATAGAATGATGAAATGCTCCTCATTAAAAACATAGCATAAGCAGATTGTGAAGAAGAATCATTAAAGATGTCTAATTAAACCAATAATAAAAGGGAGAAACGATAAAAAAAAATGGTGCGAAAAAGGGAACTAAAGACACCAAAATAATATCGTAGTCATATTCAAATGCAACCAGGTTTAAATTTTTAGGAATGTAATAGACATAAACTAAGCCAAATAAAGGACAAATATAAACAAAAATTGATCATCCAAGGATGCACATTATCATATAGGCTGCTAGTTGGAAAAACATAACCATAATAATAGCCTAAAAGAAGAGAATAATTTGGTAACAATAATACCTATGATCTAAATAGTTAAAACAATGAAGCCTCATTGAAAAATCTCTACAATAAAGAAAATTCAATCACAGAAAGAGAACTGAAACCAATGAGAGGCCTTTTTTTTTCTGCAGTCAATGAGAGACGGTTTATTTTGGTTTGGAATAGAGACAGAAGGGGGTTTCATATAGAAGCAAAGTTTCTTTTGATAGAGGCAAAGTTGCCTCGTTTGAGTGGGTGAGATGAATTCCGAGTAGTTTTAAACCCCTCCCTCTCACGCAAATGACACACCTCTTCTGAATTTTGTTATTTTTTAATTTGATTTTTAAAATTTTAATAAAGAAAAACTCAAAAAAATTGTAGTTTTTAATAGATAGATAGATTAGAGATATATCATGGGAGAGTGTGGAGAGAGTTAAGGCAAAGGAGAGAGAGAAATGTGTTGGTTGGTTAGAGAGAAAGAGCTGTTGTTAGAGAGAGAGAGAGAAGGCAAGGCATGTGTGGGCCCTTGGTTGAGATAGAAACGCAGTGGAACTGTGGAAGGCTCAGGCTACACGGTGTGGGGGATAAATCTTCGGCTGCAAATGCAGTGCCCTTGAAATTTAATAGACGTGTGGGCTTCTAAAAGGCTGCGTCTTTTGAGTTTCTAATTATCTTTTTTCACGCAAATAATCAAAATTCCTACAAATCCTCTCGCGCTGCCACATCACCCTCCCTATGATTTACTTTAATAGATATAGATATATGGACCTGAGTTCGAATCCCCTCCCCCCCTTGAGGCCACCCTAGGGATTTATATCCTATGTTGATTGGCATGTGCTGAATTTGGGGTGCACATGTGCCCCTGGGATTAGGCGGGTGCTCTAAGAGGCCCGGATACCCAGGTTATCAAAAAAATATATATATAGGGCCCGATGACAGTCTTTTAAGCACCAAAATGGTGCTTAAATGAGCTAACACCATCAATGGTACAAGATGTCAGTGATCCGTACCGACAAAGTGATATTTCATAGATTTACGTGCAGCACCCCCAAAAATTGTGTTTTAGGGAGATTAAAACCATCTGTTCTATGAACTTTAAACTCAACCGTTGTTTTCAGTTTTAATGGATGATATTAAATTGCATCAATCAGATGGTTCACATCCACTTATAGGCATGTTTCCTTAAGCTGAAACATGTTCCAATGATAGAATTCCACTTGGACAATTTAGATTGATCACAGATGTTCACCACATGGCATAGTAATAATTAGACTTCGATGGTGTAAGATTAAAAGTCTAACTTCAATGGTATAAGATCATTTAAACACCAGTCAGGAGCCATTATCCCATAAATATATATCTATGTGTGTGTGTAACTGTGTGTATATATATATATATATATATATATATATATATATATCATCACTTTTGTAATCTTAAGTGTCAAAGAAACTCATTCCATCATCTGTCACATTAAAAATAGAATTCAAATCAAATAAATTGAATCTTTTAAATTGTCCACTATATTAAAAAAAAAAACCCTATCGCTGCACAAGGACAGGTGTGGTGTGAATTGTGTACTTGTACTACATATTTATATGATGTGTCTTTCAAGTCTCAACTTCTACTTGAAAAAATTATAATACTTTTTTCTTGACATTACTAGTTTGTAATCCCAAAATTAAATAAATAAATCTCAAGGCTTCACTTTTCATCTCTATCCCCAATATCAACACCAGCATCTTCATTAGTAGTTAAAAAAATTTATTTCCTTAGTTATCTTCCTTCTCGTAGACATCTTCCTCTTTCTTTCTTTATTCTTGTCAGTTTTTTTAATAATTTTCTTGATATTAAAGTTGGGATAAACAAGTGATCATTTTTTTAAATAAAAAATTAGTTATAATCGAAATCACATGTATCGTTTGTATCATGTATCGCAACATATCATAAAGTATTGTATCATGTATTGTAAGATATAGTCAAACAATGATATACATCAGAGATACATATCGTTTTATATAATATTCTATCGCGTATTGTATCGTGTATCGGAAGATATTGACAACCGTGCCTCCTGGGATTTCGGCATTCAGTATTAAGTTATTTTTTCCAAGAGGAATTTAAAATATTTTAAATAGTGGTCAACTGCTTTACTGAGTATCTAAAGAAACACCAAGGTAAGTGGAAAAGTCTCTTTTTCTTTTTCTTTAATTAATATTTAACCCAATATAACTCAGGGTCCTCGACTCAAAAACAAATTTATTGCAGATGATAGACCAATAGCATAAGAAATCAACAACTGTAAAATATGGAAAACAATGGCATATCAATCCGTAGCATCACAATCAACCAGCGTCATACTTTCAGTAGTAAATAGTACCGTATAATTTTCTTGCAACTCTCGAATGAAAACAGAGAACTCCGTCATTGACCAGCTGAGAGTGTTGAACAATCTATTGAGAAAAACCGAGAATAATCCTTCCTCAAGGATGCAAACTTCACGTAGTAATCCCTATAGGGAGCAAAAGGACCAAAAATAGTAGTAAGGCTAAGCTGAAATGCATATGCAGAAAAGAAAAGGGTGACACATTTGCACCCCAAAAATCAAGGATCAAAATCTCGGTATTAGTCTGTGATGACACTGAGACGATAGGTCTTGATATCAGGCATCGTCCTGGTTATCGGCATTCCAATATACAACAGAGTATATGTATTGGGCACAAGGTATCAAACTCGGTATCAATATCAGGTATCAGTCTATCTTGGACCAATACACATTGGCCGATGCCAATTTTTATTTTATATTTTTAAATGCAAAAAAATAGGAAAAGAGTAATTGTATAGGTCAGTATTGGCCGATACTGACGCGTATCGGTTCGATACCAATGCCACCTCGATACCTGTATTTGGGAGGTATCGGTATCGGTTCTCGACGAAACTGATACGTATCGGTATCGGCCGAGTTTTGATACCATGATCGGGCAATGACGATACATTTGTCTCGCGTGGCTTTGATACAAAGACATCACCCGATACGTCTCGGTACCACCAGAGATTTTGATCTATGCTAAAAATTCGGATTTCATGTCACCTGGAAAAGGACGGATGATGATGATTCGCCATGCTTTGACGAAGCAAATCCAGAACCTTTACACAGCCTTATAAGTATATTTGTGACTGGAATCCAGGATCTGTTGTCAAATGATGATAGCAAGGCTCTTGGTAATCTCTGAATTGCTGCTTCATTGCACTCAAAAGAAACCAAATAATCCTTGTACTGCACTAATACTGATATAGATTGGAGAAGAAGATCTCTCAAATCTGCACTCGATATGCGGGGGTCACTGAAGTGTGTAACAACGAAAGTTACCTGATACGAGAACAAGAAAAACTACTCATCAGTACAAAACCAACCATATATAAATATAAATATATATATATATATATATATATATATATATATATATATATATATATATATATATATATATATATATTGTATGTTCCTGTAGAGGGTACAAACAATAAATTCAATTTTGGTGAACCTAAATAGATTGATTGGATGGTGTGCAGAAATACCAGAACTAGGACAACAAATGCTTCTCAAAAATTTTGCTCATTTACTTCTCCTCCTCAAGTCTTATATTCTTAATATACAAGAAAGAGAGAAAGAATCAAGTCTTAAATTTGACTTCTCCGGAATCTACAAAATAAGGAATGTCCAATGTTGGCTGAGCTTCTGAGTTTGCTAAAGGGGGTTGCCCCTAATGGGAATGAGGTGGAAAAGCGTATTTGGGTGCCAGATCCGGAAGAGGTATTTTCTGTCAAGTCTTTTTATAAGTTTGTGTCTTAGACTGATACAGCGTATGATTGGGTGGAACTTTGGAAGGGGTACCCTTAATTTAGAGGGGGTTGCGAATTTTTGTTGGACGGTTGCTTGGGAGAAAATGTTTACCATTAATCAATTACAACAGTCTTACATTGTGTGAACCACTGCACTCTATATTACAAATAGGTTGAAAGTGTTGACCACCTGCTCCATTGGTACTTGCGGATACTGCAAGCAGAACTGTTTAGTGGTCCAAATCAGTGTTTTGGGAATTGATGCAGTTGGCGGTAATGTGGTTGATCTTGCTTGAAAGGAATGAAAGGATTTTTAGGGGAACCATCACTTGTTTTTTTTTTTTTTTTGATAACTTAGGTGTCCAGCCCTCTTAATGCACCCGACTAATCCCAAGGGCACGTGCGCACCCTAACTTAGCACATACCGGATCACCACGCGATTATATCCCTAGGGTGGCCTTCAGGGAGGATTCGAATGAGGCCATCACTCATGAGACAGACGTCAAAACCAGAAGATCTAGGATAAGGTGCTCAAATGGGCAGTTGTGGACAAGTACTTCAGGAAGGTATTTGGGACTGTATGAGAAGAAATTGACTAGTTTCACTCTGCTGGAGTTGACCCTACTTTCTAGGATTTCTGGAGCATGTTTTTGTAACCCATTGTGACAAAATACGGCTTTTTTTTAAAAAATACGGGTATAATACGCATTTTTTTGCCACAACCTACGTATAATATCCATAGTTTTTAATAAAACACAAATTTTTGTATAATACACGTATTTCGCTTATTAAACGCATTTTTCGTGCATTAAACGTTTTTTTCCGTATTTTACCATATTTAAAATATATATATTAACTTGTTTTTTCCCAATTTTTCCGGATTTTTTTCGTCTTACATATTTACAATTTTTTTACCTTTCGATTTTATCCTGTATTTTCCCTTTTTCCGACTTTCTCACTCGCCGTATTAAACATGTGCCCGTATTTTGTCACTTTGGCCCTATTTGTATTGACTGGATGGTTTGCTTTGCTTGTTACCGGTACTGTTTGTCTCTTGAATAAACTATCTCTTAATCTATCAAAAAAAAAATTATGATTTTCATTCCAAGAAGAATGATCTTATTCTTGATAGTTTGTACTTTGTAGTGTTGAGGTGCAGTTTTCTGTTATTTTGCAGTGCCTTATTGTTGCTAAAATCTTGTTTGTGATGGGTAGCCTGCTGCTTTTGGGGATTATTTTTTTGCTGCCAAATTCCTCACTGCACTTGGCTGTCTCGTTACTGATTTTCTTTTACCTATATTTCCATTATCCATTAAAGAAAAGTGTAAATGCCATCCTTCACGGAAGAACAAAACAACTGACCGTCCGCATCACCTACTAAAATATTAACATTTAGTACCATTAACGACTCTATTTGAAAAAAATTTGCTGCCTAAATTTGGAGAGGAAAATCAAACCAATATTGCAACCAAGGATCAAAATATCGGTTTCAGCCTCAACCGCAACCGATATTTCGACCGAAAAGTTTAAATTTTGGCCGATAATTTGAAGTTTTCTGTCCTTAAATTTTTATTTTTTTTTAAAAACTCAAAATATGCATAAAAAAAAGCCCGGGCATAAAAATATTATTATTATCAGCCGATAATTTGATATTTTTGGCTGGTAATATCGTGCTCCATATGAAACACCTGAGAATATGAATCAGGGGGGGCCAAAACCGATAAATATCAGCCAATAAATTGAAATTTCGGACGATAGTTTGAACCATGATTGCAACACATTATATGCTCTTTTATTGGACAGCCCTAGCCACCCTTTTTTCATCAGTAAAAAGGAAATATTTTTTTTTTTAAATGAAATACAGGCATACATACCTGGACACAACTTCTTGTAAGATGGTTAATTTAAAGAGGGAAAAAATAAGGGTGAGAATGCAATCTCCTCTTTATGACACCAAGTTAACATTTATGTACAAAAACATATCACATGGGGCTAATCTGCACTTATCCATTATTAGCTCTTATCTTAACATCATAAATTCAGGTAATCCCATATATAATCTAAGGGTACCTCTATTCGCGCCAAAAGGTTTTCTGAAAGTGCCAACATGTGCACCCATTCTAACCCATTGGCTGCTTGAAATCAGACGATGCAGATCATTGTTCACCACAGTCTTCCACACGAAGGATCTTGAAACCATGAGCGTACCATCAGACAGTCAGTATTTATTCCACGTGGCACGGATAACCAAAAAGTGGCCCTAAAACTAGTTGGCACACATTACGCTCAAACGTGATGTTAGGGCCATTATTTTTTGGGATCTGTGACACCTGAAATCAAAAATCAACTGTCGGATGGTAATATCGTGGTCTCAAGATCCATTGTGTGGAGGATCAGAGCGAAAAAATCCTCCATCGTCTGATTTCAAGCTGTCAATGGGGTTTCAAGGGTTTCCGACGATGGTGCTTTCAGAAAACCTGTTGGCACGAATAGAGGTACTCATAATCTAAATGCTTACATCTGCTAAGTGACAGAAAATGAACAGGTAATGAAAAAGCAGAAAGGGTACTAATAGGTAAAAAAAAAAAATCAGTCGGCACATACAAATGAAGCAAGTCCTTGCTTGATAAAAATTGCAGAAGGAACAAATGGAGGATCGCTCCTGCGCAACGCATGGAAGGAGTCCACCTGAAAGAACAAAAGAACGCATTTAACAAAAGACGTTGGCAAATATCCAATCTAATTAGTAATGGCATCTAATATCCAATAAAAATCAACTATGGCATCTGACAAAAGAAACTTGTAGAGGTCACTTGTGAAGAGCTTTTTAGCCACTTATCCTGTCAAAATCTGCCTCACAAAGTTTTACGGTCCCTGACAATAGTAGAAGTCAGCTCTTGGTAGGCATCATGAGGTAAAAGGCTCTTCATAAGCTAAATAATATCACACCTCATTAGTCTTTAAATTGATATATACAACTTACAATTTGTTCCTAGATTATCTCACATGGAAGGTATGTGCACTTTCATTTTTTCAAAGTTCAAGAGGCCCTTGGTAGTCAAATTCCGTGAGGATGTTTTAGACTTTAGTAGAAGAGCTAGTATTAGGTGTACAGGCCCATGTCAATTGTGAACTGCTAAACCAGTCAACACTTGGAGGGTTGAAGTGATATACAAGGCTTTAAATCGGTGAAAGTAAGTTTTGACTGGTTTAGCAGTTGTAAATTCCATGGGCCTAACTCAACCTCACAAAACCAGGTTGTAAGGTGAGGATTGCCCAGGTTATATATAGCCCAAAGGCTTCCAGCCCACAGGCGATGTGGGACTAACATTCACACCCCCTCACATGTAACGTGTCTCTCTACATCCCTGTGGTACCTCCTCTAATACCATGTAAAATTCCATGCGCCTAACTCAACCTCACAAAACCGGCTTGTAAGGTGAGGATAGCCCAAATTATATATAGCCCAAAGGCTTCCAGCCCACAGGCAATGTGGGACTATCATTCATGGTGTAAACGGTTTGACTCGCCCACCATCTGTGGTGCAAGGGTGGGGGCAAAGGACGTTCAATAAGAGGGCATCACAAAAATGACTGGCACAATAAAGGCATATTTAAAAAAGAGAAGGAAAAAAGAAAAGATTTAAAGCCTACAATATACATTTTAAAAAGGGATTTTGCATGTACCCGCCTGAGATGTCTTATGTACACTCTACTCCTTGTGTTTCACCTATTTACACTGCGTCCCTTGCTTTTGTGTTTCCTTTACTTATTACCCCCTACAGTAACGAATCATTACGAGGTAGCCGCTGACTGTTACAGAGCCGTTAACTCTCCGACAAAATGACCTTTTTACCCTAAGATTTTCACCTTTTTACCATTAACTCTTCGGCAACCATCATCTTCAACCTCTATACCCTGTAGACTCCATTACTTGCAACTCCACTGAGCCAGTTGCAGCCCATTGAATCGTCACTGAAACCCCACTCGATTGCCATCATCTCCAACCTCATATTGCAACCATCTTCTTCAACCTCCTATGACCCGTAGACTCCATTACTTGTCCACAGAATCTACAGCAGCCCATTGAATCTTCATTGAAACCCCACTCAACTTCTGCAAGAAACTGTCCGTCAAATCTGCATGCAAGCACACTTGAACAAAAGCACAGTGCCCTCTTTGGGCTTGGTAGATTTTGAATAGATGCGATTTGAAGGGGAGGCAATTGTACATTTGAGAATAGACCATCATAATGGAGGCAAGAAGAGACCATCACCATACGCGTCCAAGCGTCAAACCCAAGAGCCTGAAATCATAAAGATCACGAAAACTGAATCAAGGAAACATTACAGCCATCTGATTATCTCTTTGTAACCTCTCCTCAATCTCATTAAACCTAATATTTGAGAACTCCTTCATATTTGGCTCATCCTCTCTTGCATCGTGAATGGCAGTAACAACCCACTCTCATGTTCTCCTCTTTGGGCGATTTTTTCCAGCAGGATGAGGATTTTGAGGTCTTGGATTCGGTCAAAGATGATGAATCGAAGAAATAGAGGAATTTCAAGCAGGTAATGAAGAAAAGATAGCAAAGATGTTCCGATTGTCTTCCTCTAATAATTTCTGGCTGCTTTTTTCGTCCAACGAATCGGAAACTTTCTGGATCTCCCGCGGAACACTGACCGCCAGCGAGGAGATGAGGTGCCGCATGAAGAAGATAAAGTGGGTTTTGGGTGAATTAGAAGTAGGATTTGGGTACCTTTTTTACAACCACAGATTCTTCCTTCTCAACCCGGGTTTCACATGCTTGTACAGTTGATTGCTTTGAAACAGAGGATGGAGATCATTTTTCACCACAATCTTCCACCGAATGAATCTTGAGGTCAAGAGCCTACGATCAGGTGGTCAAATTTTGATTAGCAGCCAACCCAAAAAGTGAACATGATCATGGGCGTACATCAAAATGTGGTTCTTCGATCACTTTTCGAGATGTGTGCCATGTGATGGTAAGTCCATGATCTCAAGATCCATTAGCACAGATTGTAGCAAAAAACAATCACTATCGTCTGATTTAGAGCAGTCAAAGATTTAAGCACGTCAAACCAGAATTGAGAAGGAAAAAATCTTGGGTTGAAAATAAGGGCACCACCCTTTAGAGATGAAAAGTGGGGGCATTTATGGCATTTCATATATTTTAACCTTAGTTGACGTTTAAACTCAAACGGCAGGTAACAATCCGTCACTATAAAGGGTTATACGTAGTGAAAACACAAAAGCAAGGGCTGCAGTGTAAACAGGTGAAACACAGGGGGCATATTGTAAATAATACATATCTCAAGGGGCTATATGCAAAAACACCCTTTTATAAATTGCATAATTTCAAAAATTATAGCTACATCGTAAAATTTTAGCTATTTTTAAGTAACTAATTGCTCATAAAATCAATCTCTTGTATTTTAAAGTCATACGCAACGTACATCCATTTTTAATTGTGTTGTAGTGTAAATTGGTCTAATTAAAGTTGACCGCATCGGTAAACATTCACTAGACAGTAAACATTTTTCCCCTGTGAAGTCTTCAAGAAGACCCCTTTTTCTTTTCTTTTTTACAGGAGAGAGAGAGAGAGAGAGAGTGTGTGTGTGTCATGCGTATGTGTGTTTGTAAACATGTTCAACTTTTTGCCATACATATATGTCCCAGTGAAATCTTCGTAAGGCCTTTGGGTTAAGAGAAACTAGGAAAGTGTTTGGGTAATAATACTTCATAGCCATCTTGTTAAGGCCTCACTTCAATGAGCCATCACGAATATGAAAACAGATTAAAAACCCTGTGACCTTCCTTAATTTACCAGCCCACCGCATTAAGATTATGCAAGAGACAAATAGACTGGTGAAGTTTACAATGTTCCCAAAATCAGTGAACATTATTAAAACCATGGTTCGCAACAAATTCAGAAAAACCGTCTGCACTACAGAAATAATTATAGTAACTGTAATCTTAGTAGTTAAATATTTCTAACACGCACGTCCTTTTAATGAAAACAATATTTATTATTTGAAGAGGAAAAGGGCATTATTGATAACTAAATAAAGAAAAGCAACCCCAAATAATCATATGCACCACAGTGACCAAATCGGAATTTGGAAATAAATCGGCTTTGGAAAAAATTCAGAAAATTTCGGCAAAATTCGTCAAATTCGGGATACAAACAGTCAAAATTAGGAAAAATAAAAAGAAGAATTATAAGAATATATCAATTAAAAATTATAAAAGTTTTGAAAAATGAAACAGAAAAAAAAGGGGGGAAATTTTGGAAAATTTCAGGAAATTCACAAATAATTCTTAAAATTCACGATTTTTTGAAAAATCATGAATAATTATAATATTATTATTTTCTTTTCAAAAAATCATAAATTATTCACGATTTTTTCAATGAAGTCGGAGAATTCGGTCACTAGGATATGTACCATGTAGAACCTGTCATCTCTTACCACATAAGAATATTAGCTTACCAGTGTTTCTAGGTAAAATTCAGGGACATAAACGAACAGTGATTCTATTTTGCTAACAATCAAGAGAAATTGCACAACCCACATGCACGCTGCATACATTCCCCTTTGCTTCCAACGAGAAAACAAAGTGATGCGGAACCTGCAACATAAAACGAACATTGACCAAAAATCTATAGGAAAATAAAGAAAAAAAAATAAAAAAATGTCCTCAATATACATATGGGGCCGGCTCTGTGGCTGTCATTTAAACACCAAAATGGTGTTTAAATGATCTTACACCATCAATGGTTTAAAATGTGGATGATCCATACCGTCAAAGTGATAGATCATAGATTGACGTGCAACAGGCCCAAAAATAGTGTTTTAGGGAGATTTAAACCATCCGATCTGTGGAGTTTAATATCAACCGTCGTTTTCAGTTTTAATGGCTGATATTAAAATCCATCAATCAAATGGTTCACATCCACTTATAGACATGTTTCTTTGGGCTGAGGCATGTTCAATGATAGATTGCCACTTGGACAATGTTCACCACATGTACAATGATAAACACTTCAATGGTATGAGATTAAAATTTAAACGTTCAACTTTAATGGTATAAGATCATTTAAACAACATTTTGGTGTTTAAATGTCGGTCAGGAGCCATATATATATATATATATAGCTTTTCAAAATCCATTAACTGTTGAGAAAATAAAAATCATGCAAAATTAGATCAGCTTCAGGATAGAGTGTAGTTGTGATATAACATCCCAATAAATCTTAATCCATCTGTATTGCTTAGGATGCAGTTGGATGCTGTGCAATTGATAGGTTTCCAGTCTAAATAGACTCAATCAATGGTGTTTCAAGTCCTACTTGAAATGGCCTTGATCGTGGTTTGCACCTTTTCAAGTGAAAACACAATTACATCTCTTTTGAACCGAATGTGAGTTTAAAACAGGAGCAATCTAAATGTACCATGGAATCAATTAAGATCATGATTTCTTGACATATCCAAGCGCACCTTAAAAGAGGGAAAAAAATACTTTACCATATGGCAACATCATTAGGGTCAATTAAACAGAAAATATAATAGCAGATAGGGGTAAATAATCTCCCAAAGAATGTGCAGAGAAAATTTGGAAAACCATTGAATCATTAGCAAGAATTGTCAAAAACATTTTATGATACTTTTATTTCTTTTTTTATTGGTAATATGATGGTCTTTATTAAATTGATAAATTGATTGAAAAAAAAAAAGCAATGATTCGAAAAGTATAGAGCATTATTACACCATATTTGGGTATTTTACCTTTCCCACTCATATGCTTTTTAAAACTCATCTTTGTACACTTCACATTGTTTAATTGAACTAAGAAAGAGCAGTTTCAATTTTATCTAATTAGGGTATTCTTCTTCTCCATATGTCAATTGAACTAAAATTAAATTTTATGTGTTATTGCTTTCTCTCGTCTCTTCTTCCCCATCTGTCATTCTCTCATAAACCCTAATTAGGGTATTCTTCTCTTTACCTATCTTACTTCCTTTATTACATTATTAGATTCTTAGTTTTAACATGGTATCAGAGTGGGTCGGCTTGGCGTGTCTTGTTTAGCGTTTCTCCAATATGCGTCTCCTTTGACCTCCATTTTGTGGTTCAGATCTTAATGGTATGGGTTTTCTGTTAGGGGAGAATAGGAGATGCAGAAAAAAGGTTGTGAAGAAGAAAGGAAGAGTGTTGTGCGTGCAGTCAACGTAAAAAAGGGTAAAAGGTGTAGTAGGAGCTGCTTTAGAAGCAACGGAAGAAGATAAAAGAGTGTGAAGATGTAAAAAGAGTGTGAAAAAAGAAAGAAGAAGAAAAAAAGTTGTATAGTACACAGCCATGGAAGAAGAAATAAGATAAAACAACTCAAAAAAAAATTCAGGTTGGCTGACGTCAGCCCTAGCTCAATCAGGGTAGGTCAAAGTTTGACCTCAAATGAAGGCAAAAGTATAGGGGTTTGATCGGATTGGAGAGAAAAACAAATTCAATTCTGCAACTCCGGGGTTTTGGAGTGTAGATTCTGAGGTTCGAAGAAATCATTGAAGGTATCTCTTGAATTTCAATCTCCACGGATTTCATGGAGGAAGGCACCAACAAGGGTCAGAAGTGGGAAAGATTGGATCGGTTTTACCCGCCTAACAAGGGTCTGTAAGTGGCTTTTCTATTTCATCAAAATTTGGTTAGTCTTTTTGACGCGGGACGGGGTCGCAAGCTAACCCTAAAATAGCATAATCCCGCATGGAAGGGGTTTAGGGTCTTAAACTTTTGATTAAAATAAAATAAAAAGAAGAAGAAGATAGGAGATCTCCGGATTCGCTCTAGAGAGGCTTGTCGGCTTCGCACCAACGGGTTTCCAAGGCTTCGCACCAAGGCTGTACGTCGGCTTCGCACCAAGTCGTACGAGAAACAATTGCTCACTCCTCAGGTTTTGAAAGAATCACTCTTTCGATCGAAAATTCATCTCAAGTTCTCTAGAATTCGCACAAAGCAAAACTCATAATTTTCATTCATCATCCATACTAATTCTCATAAGAGATTACAATGTGTATTTATAAAGAAAAGAAACCCTAGGAATACTACTTAAAACAAAACTCCTAATCAACCATTAAAACTTTCTAATCTAACGGTCATAATTGATTTCACTATTAATCCCGTTTTTTTATTACGCGATCACTTATGAAGGGTCAAACAATGTTCGATTGACGTGAAATTGGTATTGTTTGAAAGCTTATCGAAGTAGCTTTCCAACAAGACAAGAATCACACTATTCCGACACATATTGGTAGACTTATGACCACTTTTCCGATGGTTGCGCAGAAAGTGACGGGATTAACAGTCACATATCACATATATGTGCCTGACCCCTAAATAATTCAAATAAGGAAACTAGTCCTAAAACAAGTCACTTATTAAAAGAATCCTAATAAGAAAGGAAACTAAACCTAAATAAAATATTGCCTAAATTAATGTGCACACGGGTCTTTAACGAGCCTTTTGAAAGCCCATTTATGGGTCAATTTCTTCCTTGTTGGCTTGCTTCGATTGGCTCAGTCGCGATGCAAACATGCGGATCTAAATTCCCCGTCACTTTTATTGAATGAAAGAAACCCTTATTTAGGGTTATTTCACGGTTTTCTGCACTTCTGGGCCACATGTTGTCGATCTGTGGAGGAAGATTAGTTTTCAGAGACCTATCATTTGGTTCTGGTCTTGTTGCATATGGATTACATATCAATGAAGACATGACATTTTTTTTCCTAAAGGCTCTCGATTGAGTACTTGGTGTAGATGGGTTGCATTGTGTCCTAAAGCAGCTTCCTTCAACGAAGGTTGTGGGGTTGTTTCTCATGAAGAAGTGTGGTTTTGTGTATGCTTCAATTGGTGTGGATGGAGCTGCTTCAATACTGTGTAATGTGGTGTTGAGCCTGGGCATGCAAATCATGCTTTTAAGTAATAAGGAGCAGCTGTTGTTAACTCCAAAGAAGTGCTCATATGTTGGCTTTATACAGCCATCTTAGCTGTATTAGCTCCAAGAAATAAAAAACAAAAAAAAAAAAAAAAAATATAGTGTTATATTCTGGATGGAATGGCTGCTACGATGTGACTGATCTGAAATGGTGTTGGTCTATACAAGTTCTGTATTGTGTATTGGTAAAAAGAAGGGAGAAAAGGAAAAAAAATAGAAAAAGGAAAAAAGGAAGTTAAGATGCTACTGCTGATGGATAGTGCTGCTATGGTGATAGATGGTGACTGCCATTGTGGATGGTGAAGGAGTATATTAGATTATCAAGTTGTTGGATATTGTCATGTCCTCTATAATGTTGTTATGGGTCATTATTTAGTCCTCGTGGCCATGTTGTTGGTGCCAAGAACACCTTGTAGGCTAAGTGTTTAGCCACTTGTTTGGAACACGGTGTGTGCCTTGACCACTTAGGTGCAGTATTGCACCAAGATATTAGTGAGTGCAAGTGCTTGTGACACGATGTTGATTGTTCTTGGACAGCTAGACGTGAGTTATGTTGTGACCATATCAAGTCAGGGGGAGTTGATGGTGTAAACATATATTTTTGCTGGCAAGTTGGAAAATCTACGTCATAGATGCTCCAATTTGAGGGGGAGTGTTGAAGATGATATATTAGGTATGGTGCGTTAGTGTTATAAGAGTCTACTTGATAGTTATAAATGGGTTATGTATGTAAGTATACCTGTACCTAAAGAGGCCATCTAATGTAACGCATTTCATCACAATTAGTAACAATGTAGTCCTTTATGCGTTATTGCTCTCTCCCTCTTCTTCATCTCTCATTTCCTCATAAACCCTAATTAGAATATTCCTCTCTTTAGCTATTTTACTTCCTTTATTACATTATTAAATACTTAATTTTAACACATCTATTAATTACAAAGTTTTGTACATTAAAGATTCTCCCAAAATAATAGAAAGGAAGGTTGCTTCAGTGAGTAGAGAAAGTCACAGAGTTATTAGGTAGGTAGGTAGGTATTGTTGGCTTGTGTCAGCTTTTGCCAATGATCATAGGATTTGGTCTCTTCAGACTAACAGGTTTTTCCTATCAGAACTTTATGATTTCCCATGCACATATTTCAGGAAAAGAACAAAAGGAAAGAACAAAGACAAATAAAAATGGGATTATAAGACGTTACAGCAGGAAACAGAATCGTAATTATCAATAAGGCAAAGAATTATTTTCCATTAACACTAAAATATATTGGAGAAATAATTTTAAAGATGACCTTATGGAAAGTGGCAACTATTGAGAAAAATCCTTGAATGGTGCTCACGTGAAAGTAACCACTTTGACATAGAATCTTAGAGCTGAAAACGAAAGTGGATGCATTTCAATAATATGACCTTCAAAAGGGCATAAAATTGCACTTGAGAGCCTGTTTTACCACCATAGATCAAAATCTCGGAATTCCAGGGCGTATCGTCCAGGTCCTCTGAACAATACATACCGGTGTATCGGCCTGGTACAAATATTATTTTTCTGAATCCACGGGCGTCCATTCTGAATCCACGAACATCCGTTCTAAAGCCACAGACATCCATTCTTAAACTTATTTGAAATTAGCGTCCGAAACGAATGATACATTGCCTGTATCGGACGATAACTCACCTATTTTTTTGGGTGCCCGATAAATACTGTATTTATTGTATCGGGCACCCCTGAAACCGATACGTATCGGTTTCGTCCGATATTTTGATCCATGTTTGCTACTCATGGGTGTCTTCAGAAATATACTGAAGAATAATTCTTTTTTATCAGTAAAAGAAATTCATTAAAAGAGGAAAAACTGTACAAACCAACACCACAGAGAGGCCGTAGGCCCATAGCGTAAAAGAACAAAAGGAAAACAAAGATAATTATTATAAAAAAAAACCACAAAACAAAGCCACTCAAACCACCCGCACCCCCCTCCCCTCCCCTGAAGGGAAACCCGAAACTTTCTGAGGAGGCCACTCCCCTCAACTAAAGTAAGATTGGTTCATGTGCAGGTCAAACCATTAACACCAAACCCAAATTAATAAATTAGCACCGCAAGTGATCGGGACATCACACAAAGCAAGGCAGAAGAAAGTGAACAGATCGCTGCAACAAAGACGTCGTGGATGACTCGCTCAAATGACAAAAATTTTCTCTTTTTTTTACCTTTTTAGTCTTTTATTATTTTAGGACTCTTTTATTGCGACTTTTATGTCGTTTAGGGTTTTCTTAGCCTATATAAAGGCATTGTAAACACTTTATTAAGCAGTTTTTTATTATTGAATGAAAGAGAGTTGCTTTTGTGCAAACCCTACAGAGCTTGTGAAGAGTTTTCAACCGATGGAGTGAATCCTTCAAACCTTGAGGAGTAAGCAATCGTTTCTCGTGTGACTTGGTGCGAAGCCGACGTACAGCCGTGGTATGAAGCTTCGAAAAACCCTTGGTGTGAAGCCTTGGAATCTATCTTTTTAGTTTGTCTTTCTCTAGTTGTCAGGTATTATTTTTCTTTCTTTCCATTAATAAAAGAACAAAAATCTCAAAAGAATCGTATTCCATGATATCATTAAGCTCTCCTTTTTGAACTATTTATTCAAGTTTCATCTCCTTCAAAATCCCCGATGAATCAAATCCGATATTGCAATTATCGCTCGATAGCCTAAACTAGAACGAATTCCGAGTTCTCTCATCGGAGCCGTTTTTCTAGATCGGGAAATTTTATGCATGCGACGCTAAAATAGATTAATCTAATTGTTTTATTAATTTCATTGAATTAATTTTATGTGTTGCTTGATTTTGAATATTTCCGCTATTCAATTCATTCTAAAAGTTAATCCCAAATTCGCATATTAGGATTTTAGCATTCGTCCCGCGTCAGCAAGACTCCGGATAAACCTAGCTAACAGTGAAAGTTCTCAACATTATACCTCATGAACACTTGCCAACCAGCAATGCAAAAAAAAAAATGACTAGCGGACTCCTTTGCCTGCAGTCACGCAACAATTTTCCCTTTGTATCCCCCTCTTGATTAAGGATACGACCCTAAGCCAGGCTCCAACAAAAAAAAAATATTAACCTTGGGAGGTACAGGTGCTTTCCAAAGATCCATCCAAACATGTCTAAAAACGGCTCCCGAACTAAGTTGTAGAACAATGCAATAGTGATTCTCGTTTAGGATCCACAACCCAAACTCTTACATCCTTTAGGGTCCACAATGTAGACTCTTCCCCAACCCGGTTCCTGCTTGCATTGCCCATTTTGGTGAAGATGTTTTTCCAAATCCAATCATTTTGACATTCTTTTCTGGGGTCAAATTTTAGTGACATGATTAGAGGTGGTCAAAAGCAGCTTTCTAGTTTTACACACTTTCCTGACTATAAAAGATTAATTACTAATTAATTAAAGTTAGCATTTAAGGGTAGTTTTAAGTATACACTATGGGATGTATAACAGCAATTTTTTTTCATTTTACAGAACAAAAACGTTTTGGCAGCATTCCTTGTTTCTTTAGTGCTATAGATGAGCACTCATAGGGGTGCGATTCCAAACCAAGAAATAAGTCTGCAACAAATAGAAGAGAAGGAAAACACGAAATAAAGTATTATATGAGATTTAGTAAATATTAATTACAAAAAACATAGATGAAAAACTAGAATGTTACATGCAGAAATTGCAGTTTATTGAAAAAGGTACTTCACTATAGTCACCTTCTTACCAAGCACATTGTCGGACACACTCAATTAATTCTTCTCGATAAACATTCCTGGCTTCTTTCAAACGCTTTAGTTGCTCAGTGCAAGATCTTTCTTTTATTTGTTTATCAGTATCATCCAAGAGAGAGATTAACTGTGATTGATGCGATATGTAGTATGATGCCTACAGCCAAGGAAATTCTATTTCAGGAACTGTCAAGAAATAAATTACAGATTATAAATCCACATATTGCATATCCCTTTCTCAGACCCAAAACCATGAAACCACAAGTTCAGATAGAAGGAATTGAACAAATCAGCCTCTCAAGGTTAATTCATTCTTTATGGAATGCATTTCCACGTGTAGAGAATAAGAAAATTTCTAATGCAAGAATCTCTAGAAGGCATCAAAATGTAAGAAATAAAGTCTTCAATAGCAATATCCAAGCATATAGCAGTTAGTGCTTAATACCTTACGAAAAGTAAGTATCTAACGAAATAGGTAGCATGAGATATTGAAAAAATTGAGAAAGGAAGCATTCTGGTACTTGAAATTATATAACAGTTTTGGTACACGGGCGTGTTCCCAACAGAGACGACATCATGTTGTCTACTTCATAAATAAATAAATCACAAGAATCATATATTTCTGAGGGATTGGATACTCTAATCACTTCAACATTTTCTTCAAATGGCTCAATCTTCTATCAAACTGTAATAAATGAAAGAAAACAATGAAGTTAATCAAGATAATAATTGCATGAAACCAGTGCCAATATCCCCTTTTCTTCATGTGCTGCATCAAGTAGGAAGAGGGGATAAACGTAAAACTCACCTGGTAAATTGGGATATTTACAAATTGCCGAGATAGGAGTGTGGTATTGGAATTAGAGATCTCAGATTCATGAATCAAACTCTTTTGGGAAAATGGTTCTGGCGAATTAGAGAGGACAGGGGGGGGGCTTTGGGTTCGGGTTCTTATGGCTAAATATGGAGGGGGGAGGAGGTTGGCAGGTTAATGGGGCTACTTCTGGTAGACCCTCCGCATGGTGGAGAGGCATGTTGATGGGGACATCAGCCAATACATAGTGTAAAAGAAGCGCAAGAAAAAGCTCAAAGCGTCTAGGCCTCTCATAGCACTTTGAGAGGAGGTTGAAGACTCATGTGCGCGTGCGCCATACGAGAAGAACCCACTATGGGAAGATGCGCACATGGGGACCAAGGAAGCAAGAGTTGGAGGAAATCGCAAAGCACCTAAATTTTGAGATATGAGCATACGATGATTCTAACCATTGGATTACCAGCTTCTGCTATTGGATCTTCATCAACATTTATTTCGACCGTCAGATCTTGATCATTCATGATTCACGCCGTTGGATTGTCGATCATGTGAAGAATCGTTGGTATATTCATGTTGATTTGATTGTGTGGACTTTCATTTTGGTCTATTAGGTTTCATAGGTTATGTTTATTTTATTTTAATATTGTATGTTAGGTCTTAGGGGTCAGGCACATACATGCGACATGTGACCATCAATTTTGTCACTTTCAGAGCAACCCTCGGAAAAGTGGTCATAACTTCTTCGATAAGCTTTCAAACAAGACTAATTTTCCGTCAATCAGACATTGTTTGACCTTAAAAAGTGGTTGTGTAATAAAAAAATGGGATTAGTGTTGGAATTAATTATGACCATTAGATTAGAAAGTTCTAACAGTTAATTAGGAGTTTTAATTTTATAAATATTCTTACGCTTTATTTGCTTTATAAATGCATTATAATCTCTTTTGAGAAAACAGTTTAATGAATGAAATTTATGAGCGTTTTAAACCTTTTTTCGAACTTGAGAGAGTGACTCTTTCATCCTAGAAGAGTGACTCTTCTCCCACTTGGAGTTTGGTGTGAGGCCAATAATTTTGTTGGTGAAATTCCAGGGATTTCTATTATCTTTTTTCTTATCTTCTTAACGATTTATCAGGTAATATTTAGTCCTTATTTATTTGATTAAAAACTTCTTTGTTATTAAAATCTCATGATTTTCCCTTTATTAATTAAAACCTTTTTGGACTTTAAATTCTTCAAATCCTAGATAGGAGTCAAGAGACATCATCTTGATGGTTGCTTGGTACCCTAGACTAGAATGAAAATTTGCGTTCTATTATTAGAGACTTATTTTTTAGATTGAGAAAGATTATACGCTGGCGGAACAATAAATTGGATTAATCGAATTGCTCAATTGAATATTTTCTATATTCTATGTGATTTAGGGATAATTTTGATAATTCCACTGCTCAATTAAATCATAATTTGATTTCATATCGCATATATAGGGTTTAGGGTTTTTGTCCTACATCACAATTGCACTATTTGGGATTTGTTTCAGCAGTACATTAGACTGGAATATGGTGATGGCACTTGGCAGTTGCATCTTTTTCTGGCAGGACCGCAGGACAAATGATTAGGGGAGCTTCAGGCCCTTTTACAGGCTAATGGTTGACGAGGAGGCCACTGTATAACATTGTTAAGTGCGTTTGTGGTGGGATGTGCAATTCAGAAGAAGCCTGGGAGGGGTGAAATTGATATGGCCTGTAGTACGTTTTGAATGGTGCCGGCCGAATGCTTGTAGAAATGGACGAAGGGTGTGGACTCCAACAAGAGAGGGAAATTTTCTGTGGAGCATTTTATAATTGTAAGAGATCTAAGGGTGTTGTGAACAGAGATTAGATAGTTGTTTGAAGAGCACCTGCTCCTCATGCTCGGAACAGAATTCTTAAGATTGATCAGCTGTTGAGAAGGGGTATGGAGTTGTGAATGTTGTGTCACGTGTGACAGAGCGGAGGAGACTGTTGCCCACCTTTTCATCCATTGCCCGTACAGGGAGAGTATTCGGTGTGGGTTAAAAATATGTCTGGGGCTTCGTGGTCCATGCCTAACTCTTGTTAGGTGGTTGGGTCTGGAAAGGGACGTTTGGACGGCCACTGGTGGGCCATATGACTGGAAAGGAATAAAAGAATTTTTAGAAAGTGGAGCAGGAATGTGTGATGGTTATCAAAGCGACAAGGGTCCTACAATTGAATGGATTGGGGTTAAAGGGAAAGCTGACCATGATGCTCTGCAAGTGCTTCGGAAATTCCCGGGCTGTCTTTGCCAAAGACAGCCAAAGACTCTTTGGCTGTCTTTTTCGTCGTAGGCCAAGGATCTGTTTGCTAGTTAGATTTGGTCAGTTGTTGTTTAGTTTTGGTTTGATCTCTCTGTTTGTCTAGTTCAGTTTCTCGTTGACCAGCTGGTAGGTATCTTTTTGCTCTTTTACCGATCAAAAAAAATATTATCTAGGGAATTTGGAAGGAAACGGACAGAAGGATCTTTTACAAGAAATTTGCTAGGTGTGGGCAAACTAAGTTGTTGATCAGTAAGGACCTTATCTGGTGGTGCTTGAAATTCCTCGGTGTTCGGCACTTACTGCAGAGGAGCTCTCAAAAGAGTGGGAACAGTTGACCAGCATAGCTAGTTCTTGGAGACCGCTTGGGCGATTCTTGGGGCAAGCTGATTGTGCTATTCTGCGGCATTTGTTTACAGATGTTCTCTTTCATTTTCGGGAGAGGGGGGGGAGGGGGGAGTGTTCATTTGTTTCCTTTATTGTTCTCTTTTTCTTTGTTTTTTCAGTATAGCATCTCGCAATGCCTCCTTTAATCTGCTGCAATTTACTTTAATTAATGAAATTGTGGTGTGGCACAAATGAAAAACCAACAAAAAAAGAGTCAAAATGACTTTTAACCTTAAATGTTCTTCTAAATAATAACAATTAGTAAATCCCTAAGCAACCTGAATTAAACAACTCTACTATAATTGAACTGGTAAATTTTTAAGCAAATAAAGTATTCCTATTGTAAAACCAGGATTCTTTTGTACAAACTACCCTTCGCTGAATAAAAGTCTCACATGAAAATTCAGAGAAGACTTTTAAAGCTAAAACATTTTTTTTACATTAATTCTTACCCCAGCGCTTATGCTTTCTTGGATATTGTGCTAATTAGAGACTATTTATTCACAAATTACGTTGTAAGTAAACCTTCAAACACTTCTTTATTCTATTTTTGTGTTTCCTAGACTGAATCCTAGATATTTCTCTCGAGAAAATTTAGAATTTGAGTCAGAGAACCAACAAATCATTACCATATCACTGGAAAATATATGTTATCCTACGCATAAGTTATAGTAATGACAGATATAGAAAAGTTTGCTCCACTCACCTGCTTAAAGTTTGGAGCAAGATCCAAATGATACAACAATAACATAGCATCTAGTAGTTCTTCTTCTCTTAGTATAGATGAAGACAAATGGCTTGCCCTCGGTATACTCCTCATATGCTGCAACGAACGAAATCCAAAATCTGAATCTGACCGATCACTTGAACTCGGTTTATCCACAATCTCATCATTTAGACTCCCTGTGCTGCACTCTGCCGCAACATGAGCAGATCTCTCCCGAATAGGATTGCAATGGCCTCTAGACCCTTTAATCGTACACCTAATTGGATCCTTTAACATTCTCGCAAAATCAACATCAGAGCTTGAACAACAACAAGGCTTCTGCCGAGTAGAATGTGTTACTTTAGTTTCTTTGCCATCCATACACCCTTCTTCCCATCTAACTTCTTCTGCTTCCCCGACATTGACAGGGTGAGATTTCAATAGATGATTAAATGACCCTCCGAGCCTAGAAAAATCAGTGCGATGGGTGTCGGTTTTAAGAAATAACCCGAAAGGAAAACTTTGCTGCCCACCCCTATGAAGAAACCCACCATCAGCCCCAGCCTTCTTTCCAGAGCCCTTCATCCACTTACTGATGTCTCCCATGGAAAACCCTTCAGATAGGAAGTGTAGGATCACTGTATACAAAGAAACAAAAACAGAATTGCTTGAAACCCCAGGAGGAGGCAGGTTGCGTTCTGCGCCCCGACTCTTCAATATAAGATTCTGTATAAATGTCCTAAACACAGAGCCTGGTAACTGAGGAGGTGTTATAGGAGGTATAAATTGTATGACCAAGCAACAAAGTTCCCGATGCATCTCCTCAATCTGAAAATTATACAGACTAATATTAATTATCAACTACCATAAAGTAGGAAAATTGGAAGTAGAAATCCACAAATTCTATAGCAATATCCCTAAAACTAATATTTGAAACTATGTAATTAAATTCCTTTTGCAAAAATCAGAAGAACAAACAATGGGTTCAAATATTTACAATGCACTAAGAAGGCCAAACAACGGCTGCATTAGAAGACATGAACTAGTGAAGAAAAAATATCACAAAAACAATTCACAAGTTTAATCCTAAAAAAAATTGTTGAACATTGTATTTGAGGGTATAGAAAGCATATACCCTCCAATATTTCATCCTCAATTCAGCCCAAACTCGTCCAGATCCTTAATAATTTGTTGGTGTCCTATCGCAGTCATCGACCGGCTCGAACAGATTGAAAGGAATTTCCTATGGGAGGGAAGAGGGGAAGGAAAATTGATTAACTGGGAGGTTTCTCACTTTTGTTAGGGGGATCTTGGCATTTGCAGGCTGTGTGAGATGAACAAATCCCTTCTTGGGAAATGGTTATGGAGAATAGGGATTGAGAGGGGCAATGTTAGGGTCTATAGTTACTGGTTGCCAAATATGGAGTTAATGGTTGGGTCATTAATAGCAGAGAGTGTAGGGCTTTGACCCAGTGGAGAGGGGTCTGCTCTCTTAAGAAGGTTTTCAATCGATGCATCAAGTTTGAAGGGGGTGTGGGAGATCGAATTTCCTTCTGGAACAGTGTTTGGTTGGGTGGCTCAAAGCTTAAAGACCAGTTCAAGGATATCTTTAATATTGTTGTGGATCTGAAAGTTTTGATTGTTAAGCTGTACCGTTGTGGCATCAACATCATCTAGCACATTCGGGTTCGCCGAAACCTTAGGGATAATGAGGTTATAATGTTGGTGGAATTTATTTCTTTTTTTTTATCGATACGAGCAAATACATTATAGAAAAAATAAACGTATAAAGCAGCATAGTGAAGGGCTACATTAGGACAAACGGAAAAAACAAATTACAAAAAAGTACAAAATGACAAAATAATGAGACCCTAGAGCCAGGCCAGATCAACAAGCAGTAGGGCAGAAACCACCCCCAGGTAACCAGAGAAGTCCTCCACGAATTAGCTACCCAGCAGCCAAAACAATCCCAAATATCTCGCAACATCTCTTCCCTTCCCCCTCCATCAGTCCCCACCCATTCCACAATACGATAAATTCGATTACCATTTTACTATCATTATGTATACTTCGGAAAGTCCTTTGGTTTCTTTCCGACAACAAGGCCCACCACACAGCTGTAATCATAACTCTCTCAAACTCTTTCATCAACCTGGAGAAAGTCCTTCAAGCATACACCACAAAACCCTGAACACCTTTGAACTAACCTCCTTAGAGAAAGAACAGTGCAGAAATATGAGTGGCCTTTTCTTCTTCTAACCCACATAGGACGCAAATGTTTCACATTCATACCTCTTCTATTCAGCTGGTCCACCGCAAGCACCTTTCCCCAAGTGACCGTCTAGGCAAAAAAACGTTACAGTCCCCCCAACTATGTCTAATGCGAGTGGAAATTTTGGACCTTAACGGGTAGTGTAGGCCGGACCAGTGTCATGGAGATGGTAGAGCTTAGATGTTAGAGAATAGAGGAATCTTCTTTGTTCGGTCTTTGTAATTTGTATAGCTTCCTTATCCGCCAACCTCTATTGCTTCCTAATTGGATGTCTGTTTGGAATAAGGGATACTGGCTCCTAACTGGCGTTTAAACACCAAATGGTGTTTAACGATCTAGTACCACTAATTAGAATTTTTATCTCATACCATCAAAGTGTGGTTTCCTAATATGCCATGTGGCACCGATTTATGATCAATCTAAATGGTTCAAGCGGCAATCCATCATTGGAAATTGTTTTAGCCAAAGAATCATGTCCATAAGTGGATGTGAACCATCCAATTGGCGAGTTTGAATATCAGCCAATAAAACTACACACAACGGTTGGTAATAAAGTGCACAGATCGGATGGTTAAAACCTCTCAAAAAAATTGATTTTTGGGCCCACTACCTTGCAACTTATGACCTATCACTTTGACGGTGCGGATTACCCACACGTTGAGCCCATCAATGACATACGGTCATTTAAGCACCATTTTGGTGCTTAAATGACGGTCAGGAGAGTCATGCCCTTAGAAGAAATGTGCTCTCCCAAGGATTCAGTTCTTTGGATGCAGCTTAGCTTGGGGTCAGATCCTTACAATGGACCAGCTTTTTTTTTTTAAATTGGTAATGCAAATATATTGAAAAACCAGCGAGACGCTGAAAAGAAATACAAATACAGTACCACCAAAAAGGAAACCGTGAAGAACACAAAAATCGAAAGAGAAAACCGCAATCCAATTAGGCCACAGACCCAAACCTAAGACAAACAAACAGTCATCCACCAAACCCGGTTCCTAATGAATATCCTCCGTGCATGTATCTACACATCCTCTCGAAACCCAAAGACACGTGAGATCCCTAACCGAATTGAGAATCATCCCCACTAGCCGGCGCTTACGCTAAAAAATTCTTGCATTCAGCTCCAGCCAGATACTCCACATGACAGCAAATAAACTGGCCTGCCAGAACTCCCCCAGTTTGCCCTCCAAAGAGACGGAAGACCAAGCCAAAAACTGAAGGTCGGGAGATGAAGTAGCAACCCAACTCATACCAAAAGATTTAAGAATGACCCCCCACATCTTGTGAGTCATCCAACTGTAGATGAAAAGGTGTGTCGCCGACTCTTCCTCGTGGAGGTACGTGCACGAAGGTTCGGCAGAAATTTTCCCCTCTAACATAGTTAATCGATCGTGAGGATTTTCCCTAAGAAAACTGTCCACGCAAAGAATCTAACCTTGGAGGGAATGGCAGCTTTCCACAATCCCGCCCCATGGAATTTAATTAGCGTGCGGTTCGTAATCATCGAAAAGAAGGACTGGACATTAAAGTTCCCATCTTTAGAAGGCGTCCAACCGGGGAGTCTAGTCTATGAGTGTTTCTCCTCAAACTATACAGATCCAACAACCTAGTGAAAGAGGATATCTCCTCCTCTCGAAGACTTCTGCGGGTAACCACCTCCCACACCACCCCTCCATCGGCCTCCGAAACGAAGTCCGCTACCACCCCATTAGGGTCTCTGGCGATGCGATAGATATCCGGGAAGGAGAGTTTAAGGGGCCCACTCTTTGCCCAAGTATCTTCCCAAAACTGGATCCAAGTTCCATCGCCCCAACTGTATCTTATCCACCTGGTGAACAGATCCCAAGTACCACAAATCCCTTTCCACCAAGCTGAAAACCCATTGTTGACTGCGATGTTGATGCCCCAACTGCCATTCATGGGCCCATATTTTTCCATCAGCACACTACACCATAGACTATCCTTCTCCCCCTCCAAACCTACTCACCATAGCCATATCCCCAACAGCGTAATGTTCACCCACCTTAAACTCTATATACCCAATCCGCCAAAACCCATGGGTAGCTTGCATTTTTCCCAGTTTACAAGATGGTATCATTTATCTAGCCCCAAACCTTCCCAAAGAAAGTTTCGCTGAATTTGTTTGAGTCTATGGATCACTCCCATCAGGCATTTGAACAATGACATATAGAAGATGGAGAGACTGGAGAGAACTTATTTCACCAAGGTTAGACGGCCCCCACTGCTGAGAAGCTTCCCTTTCCACGAAGACAATCTTCTTTCAAATCTTTGAATAACAAGATCCCATGGCCTAGCCGAGGGTTGATGAATCCCGAGAGATAAGCCCAGATAAGTTATGGGAATGTTCTCCACCCCACAGTTTACGGTTTCAACGAAATCTGCCAAAAGTTGATCCCCCATCCCCACCCCCGTAATAGCGGACTTGTGTAAGTTGATTTGTTGGCCCGACACCGCTTCATAGATCGAAAGCACCTTCACCAAAGCCGTGAATTCCTCCACATCAGCCTTCCCGAAAAGGATGGTGTCATCCGCATATTGGAGATGTAAAATAGCACGTCCCACCGAGCCCACCTGTATACCAAAAATAAACTGCAGTTGCCTTGCACGCGAAATAAGACCAGCTAGCGCTTCTCCAACTATGTTAAATAGGAAGGGGATAGGGGTCACCCTGTTAAATTCCACTCTAACTTTTGAAATACCCCGTTGGGGACCCGTTAATCAAGATCAAGAACCAAACCGACGAAATACAGGCTTGCATCCCCCCCCCCCTCCACTGCGACCCGAACTCAAACCTGCCGAGCATATAGTCCAAGCACTTCCAGTCCACCTGGTCATAAGCCTTCTCCATGTCCACCTTCTATATAGCAGTGGGATATCAGGCCCCGATGGGCAGAGTGCACCACAATGGACCAGCTATTGAAAGGGAAAGGAGATGCAGAATAGGTATGATATGTGATTACATGAGAGCGAACTGGTGGATCATATGTTCATCCATCGTTGGTTTGTGAAGGAGGTTTGGAGAAAAATCCTAGAAAATTTTGGTGTGTATTTGGTGTTTCCAAGATCGTGCGGGGAACTTATGGTAGCTTGGAATCATGTTGCGTTTGCTAGGGTCAAAAAGGCTTTTTGGAGAGCTCCTTTGTTTGTTGTCCTTTAGGCCATTCGGTTAGAAAGAAATGACAGGGTGTAAGGGTGCGAAAAGCTATTTGTCATCAAAAGTGCTACGCAGGGTTTGGAGCTGGGTAGTGCTTGATAGGGATGCTACGGATATTGATTAGCTTATGGTTGGGACGATTTAAGGCTGAACTAGTTCTATGAGGGTTCAGCCTGGTGGCTTTCCTAGTCTGTAGGGGTTTCCTCTTGAGTCCTAGGTTTCCTTGGGTTTGGGCCTTCTTGCTTTTTGTTGCTTTGTTTGTTTGGTTTGTGTTTCTTTTAGGCTTTGCCTTGTGCTTTAGTCTCTCACTACCACACAGGTATATAATTTTCTTTTCCCTTTGTTTCCTTAATAAATTTGCTCTTTTATTGACCAAAAACAAAAATAAATAAATTATTTTAAATCGTTACAATAAACATTAAGATAGGTGTCTGTCTGTCCAAGGGGATTCTCTTTTTCTGGCCTACAAAATTCCAATTGCCATAAATATATGGGACAAGGTGATAATTATTTTTTTTTCCTTTGGGGGTGGGGGGGTAAAATGGAATTTATCTTCATCTTTTGCATCTTTATCAAATCATATTGCTCCAAGTATTGTTCGATTGTCAAAACCCTATGTTTTTTCCTTTGGAAAACAGTATGTGCAATTACTTAGTTGTTTGATAGTTCTTTCATCTTTGAGTTCTTGGTAGATTTTTTGCGAATTTATTAGAAATAAATAGTAGTTCTTTACATTATTTAACATGAAAAATGTACATGTTATTTCATGTGAATTCAAGCTCATCTAGTTATTTAAACATGAAGACCCTCCAAGCATAACGTACAACCAAAATGATGAAAATGCTTATTTCTATTTTGGTAGGGAAGTGCAATGGAAAAAATGTTTAACAATTTTATTTTGCATTAACAGGTCATTGTTTCAGGAGTGGTTTGCGGGTTCTTCCTTGAGTGCTAGGTTTCCTTGGGTTTGGGCCTTTTTGCTTTTTGTTTTTTTGTGTTTTTGTTTATGTTTTATTTTAGGCTTTGACTCGTGCTTTCGTCTCTCACTACGATACAGGTATGTAATTTCTTTTCCTTTTGTTTCCTCAATAGATTTGTTCTTTTACTGATAAAAAATGAACAATTAATTATTTTGTCACCCTCCAGTACTGTACAAAAATATTAAGAGGAAGGCATGTCAGTGTGTGTCCAAGGGGATTCTATTTTTTCTGGCATAAAGGAATTCTACGACTTCCCTAAATATATGGGACAAGGCAATAATATTTTTTTATAAAACAATATGTGCAATTACTTCATTGTTTGATGGTTCTTCATCATTGAGTTCTTGGTAGATTTTTCGTAAATTTGATTAGAAATAAATAGTTGTTCTTTACGTTATTCAATATGAAGAATATTCTTCTACATGTTATTTCATGTGAATTCAAGCTCTTCGAGTTTTTTAAACATGAAGACCATCCAAGCAAGATGTACAACCGAAATGATCTTTCTTTCTTATGGTAGGAAAGTGTAATGGAGAAAATGTTAAAATTTTAATTTATTTTGCATTAAGAGGTCATCGTTTCAACGGTTGTGAAGGGACAAAGAGGGTTGTCGATGGACCGAGTCAGCCCATGACCCAAACCGACCCACCCAACTGGTTTTTCAACTGGGTCGGGCAAATTAGCTTTACCTATCGGACAAAAGAAACAATAAGATTAGGCATTGGAATTGGAAGGAAAGGAAAAAAAAGAAATAATTTTCCCTGCAATTAAAGACCCAAAAGAGCTAAACTGTTCATTAATTACAGGTCCACTAGAGGGCCACATGCAAGATCACAAGAATGTGGAGGTGAACATCCCTTTAACCTTCTCACCATAATTTTCCGGGGTTATATCTCACGTCCTCTTAAAAGTCTCTCGCCGTTATATTAGGGAAGTGGAAATAAAATTACACAACTCAAAATCTCAATGTATCAAGAGATTTTATTTATGTCTAGATTATGTGCATTAATTAATAGGGATGTGACATACTATTTGGGGAAATAAGAGAAACCAAAGAGTTGGAGAGAGATTGCCAGACTAATCAGGCTCCTAATTAATAGGACAAAACATGCAAAGAAATATGCGATTGGTAGAGGATTTAAGTGGGCTGAGGCATATGAGAAAGAGACAAGCAAGATATGTGATTGGCCAAAATGAGGGAGTCACGCGAGAATCTCATCTCATCAAGCAAGATCATAGATCTTGAATGACTCTCGGTGATGTCAATAGACTTTTATTACCAATTTGTAGGCAATTAAATATTAGGCTATTAATTTGTTTCAATTTTAGGATGTTACGATAGAAAAGGATTCCTATAATACTATGTGACAGTGGGGCTATAAGAAAGCCTACAAATTGTATTTTCTCGCAGTTCTTTTATTTAGTAATGAAAGAGCACTTTTTCAGTCTTAACAGGAGATTAAGGTTAGTTTCTTCCTTTTGTTCTCTCTAATCTTCCAGAGCATCTTATTTTCTTTAATTCCTGTTGATTAATGCCAGAAAACAAGTTGCGATTTGCGTCAAAACGTGACCAATTGACAGCCCAAATAATACAATATAAGGCCCATGTCCCAACCCAGTTCTTAAACCAGGTCAGGCATATAAGTTTGGCCTGTCGGGTCGGGATGGGTCTGGCCTCAAAGCACTCAACCAGAAGGTCGGGTCGAATGGGGTAAACTTGGATTTTGGCACAACCCAATCCAACCCATTGACAGTCCCAGGTACAAAGTTTATTTGTACATTTCAGTTCACTTAGAGGCATGCTTTAAGGAATCATTGGTGCTTACAGTCACACTACAATAAAAATAAAAGAATATAGTTCAATTTATCATATGAAATACAGCCCAAATTAAGATACTGCATCCACTCTAGTGGAATGGCACAAACAGGTCATAATACTCACCTGCTTGTAATCAGATAAGAGATCAAGAGGGTTAACTTCAGTCAAAATTATGAAAATCCAATAAGGATGCTATAGTAAGCCGTATAAATTTCCAAATAAGAAATGCATTTCAGATCCAAAATCATTCCATTGAAAATAGCTATCCTTAGAACCATGGGTTGAAAACCAGGAAACTCAACTCAATTCGAACGTCAGCTGAGTCGAGTTAACTTGAAGACTCCGATAAACTCGACTCACTCTGACTCAGTAATTTAGTAAAAATATATATATATACATATATGGGTAGCTCTATTTGCACCCATGCGTTCTCTGAACGCCATTAAAACCCATTGATTGGGTTGGATCACACGATGGAGATCGTGTTTCACCCTGATCTTCCACACAAGGGATCTTGAGACCATGCCGCACCTATCAAACAGTCAGTTTTTTATTCCACATGTCATAGATCCCCAAAATATGCACCTTGTGTGCAATGGCACACATCACGCTCAAACATGATTTTAGGGCCATATTGTGGGAATTTGTGACATGTGGAATCAAAAACTGATCGTCTAATAGGTGCGACATGGTCTCAATATCCATTGTGTGGAAGATTGGGGTAAACACGATCTCCATCGTCTGATCCAACCCAATCAATGGGTTTCAAAGGGTCTCCAACATAGGTGCTTTCAGAGAACACGTGGGTGCAAACAAAGCTACCCTATATATATATATATATATATATATACAAGGAAAAAGATGGAAAGGCATGTTTGTAAAATGGGTAGTTTAAAACATTTTTAAATGATAGGGTTTCTAAAACCCTATCCCATGAAAATATCTTAAATATAAGAGTAGTTTATGAACCATGGTTGCATCATCCTAGCGAAGTCTCGACTCGACTCGGACTCAACTCGAAATCCCGGCCGAGTTACTCGATGACTCGCCGAATTTTAGAACTATGCTTGGAACAATGCAATGTTGTATGCAGGCACCCATGGGCCATGGCTACAAAAATCGGGACCTTATGTTACATCATTAGTCACATTAGAAAAGGCAAACTCTAGGCATTAGTGCTTGCAATAGTAGTGTGTGCACTGTACCTACCATATTTTTCACATCAATTATCAATCTATTGTACTAGTTGATATCTTAATATTAGTGCTAGATGTACCGAGGCATCAAGTGATCAAGAAAACACTTTTTCTTTGGAAATTCAATTGTTGAATAGAAGTATAACATTTTTTAAACAAGAAAGACCATACCTTACTGACTGCTCTAGACAATGCTGTTGTCGTCAATATCATACTGCTTTCCGAAGATAGGTCCTCACACAATCCAGGCCAACAAACAGACGGGATCAAGCACTGCAAATCCTGCTTGTTCAGGCCCTTTCTTGATAGAAACCCTTCCAACAAAAACTCGAAATCTGACGACTTCCACCACAGAACCATCAGCTCTTCGCGCCTCAGAATATGACACGCTAATGCGAGATAAGGATACGATCCAGTGTAAGGACACTCCGTCAAAACCAGCGTAGCTGACTTGCAACTAAAAGAAAGTGCATTAATCACATGCTGAAACAGCACATGAGATCCCGGAAACTCTAGAAAGAGGTCGACAACCCAATCTAAACTCCCGTAGTCATGTGGCACATGTATTCTGAACACTTCCAACAAGAACGAAGCAAACACAGCCCACCCAATATACTCCACACTTCCCGAATTCACGTCCACTACTGAAAAGAACTCCACGCAAATTCCATGAGACACGGGATTGATAAGATCTTCGAGCAGCGGAAATCTCTTCAATTTACTCAATTTCTCAACGGACATCGAATCGGTCCGTTCCATGCTTTGCAGCTCTAACAGCCTCGACAAGCATCTCAACAAGTAAGTAGCATACAAATTTACGGCTGGGGGAGCTTGAAGGGGGGAAAACCCAGGAACCGGATACTTAAACGGGTGGGCCCCAAAATTCACATTGCACCGTTCGCCTTGAGAAAGAGAAATCGCGGGATAATACCCACACCCTGGCCCTATCTTACTAACCCTATCGTACGCCACACCAAGAGAAACACCATTTCTATAGAAAGAAATCTTGCCAATGTTCAAATCTACACAACATCCGATGACATCGCCAACGACCCACGATTGACCATACGTCTCGGCCTCCTTATTCCATTTCCTCATCTTCTTCCCATCAAAAGCGTACGAGTCTTCTGTATCACCTACATATTTATTATCTGTAAATAGACACAAAGGGGCAGCCCAACCAAGCCGTTGAATTCCAGAAGTTTCTAGAATCACTTCGTACATCCATTTCCCTTTCCACACACAGGCGTTGGCTCGGACGCTACTGAACATAGTGAAGCTTTCAATAAACAATGGTTGTTTCACAACCCTAATATCACCACACATACTGGCTTTATCGATCACAACAGTGCGAGAACCATTATCATTATTGATACATATTCCTTCCCTCTCACCACCGACCAAATCGGGGTCAGCCAGAAACTTGGGTACCTCGGTTCGCAATATAGAATGGATGAAATGGATGTCAATTGCAGTCCTCAAAGGATGAATTGATTTGTAAGGGAGACCAAATATGTGCTCAAGAGTTTGTTCGACGGATTGGTAGCCGATGTCATCACAATACGAAACCAGATGCGGTTTCTGAGGGTTTTCGTTTCGGTCATTGCCGGCTAATATAAGGGCCAAACCAGAAGAAAATCCGCCAAGCCTATGGCCCTCTTCGGCCATCGAATTCAATATGGGGAGGACACAAATTGCCCTCCTCCCCTTCCAAAATCCCAGATATTAATTACTTTTACAAGAACCCAACTAATCGTTTTCGAAAGTTAAAACCTACAAACCCTAGAAGAAAACCAGCATAGCGACCCCGAAACCTGGGAATTCCAATGAAAACTGGCATATGTACCCTCAAATTCAAATCATATCTCCACTGCACAGCAACAGTAACAGAACTAAAAAAAACAGCTAAACAAAAACCCTAATTGAGAAACCCTAATCACGAAGAGCAAATAATTCAAAGGCCAAACCAAATCTAACCGTAAAATCGCCAAATAAATCAAGCAATTCAAACGACAACAAAGTGGTTCAGACGAAATTCGAATAACTTACATGCTTATAATTCTGATAATTCCATGAAAACTGTGACGAGAATTAGGGTTTCGCATCGTCTCCTGAAAATTAGGGTTTTACAGACACCTTTATAGAGATAGAGAGAGACGTTTGTATTCTCGCAAGATCTCAGGAAGGCGACGAGCCACACTCCTTACGCTGACTTGAACCTTAAACAGACACGTGGCAAGATCTTGTGGGAAGAAGACTTGATGACGTGGTTCACGTGGCTAGCAGGGCTGCTAAAATCGCCGGCCCTAAAATTTGTCTTTGCAAAAGTTTTCTAACCTCTCCTCAGCAGTTTATCGGCGACTTTACAAACTTTCTCCTCGGCAGTTTATCGGCGAGTTTGTTAGTTCACGCTATATTTTAGAACGTCTCTTTTGAATGAGGCTGTTAAAAATTTTAATTTATTCTACGCAAACGGCCCGCGTAATTGTATTGATGCATGGGCCCACTTAGTCAAATCTGGACTTTCAGAGAGCCTCTAATGTTCTGTGCACCTAACAAATAATGTGAATTGACGATTGATTTGGCAACGAGATGATTAATAAATGAGGGGAAATTATAACGAACAAGCTATTTAAGGGATGCATATGTGGCACGATATAAGTGGTTGCCTCGACTATATTGTTAGCCCCGCGCTTACATCGTGCCACATCAGCAGTCCGTTGAATGGTATGTCATTTCCCATCTACCATATAACATGGTCCATAAATAAGTTTGTCTACGATGAGCGTCCACTCATCATGTGGCATTTAGGTAGTTCACATATATGTGTGATTGCATGACATACACGGACTTTCACCAAGACGTGCAGATTGGCATCTGACACTCTTGTTGTAGACTAACTCTTAGTATGTATATATCCGTGGGTATCAGTACTTGCAACCAAAGATCCGATAACTATAACTAAGATTTTTTATGTTAAAATCATTGACTTCCTTGAATCAGCCATTAAAGATCATTTTTTGGACCAATCTTTGCTAGAACTGATCTTTAAATCATGGATCACCTAATAGAAGGTGAGATGTTGATTATATGTGGACTAGCCCTAAAAATGATTATGCTCGTGAGTGTATCACGGGAAGGAGTTCATTCCATCAAGGATCAAAATTTCGGTCCTCACCGAAACCGATAACTTAGACCAAAATTTTGATCATATTTGATATGAGACTCAAATTTTCAGTCAAAATTTCAGCTAAAGTACCAATTTTCAGCCGAAATTTTACCTCATATTTTAATACTTGCATTCCATTATTCAACAAATGAAAGGCTAAAAGAGGCTTTCATAGTTTACTTGCTAATAAATAATAGTGAATTTCTGAAGGCTTTACCTTTCGAGCAAAGGAGATTGTCCAAAGTGGAGCGGTGGTGGCACTCAAGTGAGTGCCTAATACCTTATCATCTGATATAAGAGCCATTGAAATGGACAGGCTAAAGAAAATATGGACCATCAAACAGGTGGATCAAATGGCTTGAATTCTCCAATTTAAACAATAGTTTATCACGTGGATAACTCTTATTAGTAAGAGCCGGCCCTGGGTCTGTGGGGCAAGGACCATCAAGCGGTTGGAGCCCCCTATTCTTTGGAAGTACTTATTGGCAATTAATTAATATATTTTTCAATGTATTAGAATAGGTAATGTTTGAATACCCAAGAAACACTTTGATTCTGACCTTGCACTCGAAAGGGGACAAATCTAAGCCAATTCCGACTGTTTCTTGCATTCGGTAATTCCCGTGGGCCCTATAAAAAAGCGATGGCTTTTTGAGTTTCTTGCAGCTTATCGTGTTCGAGTAAAATTCGCACAAACGCCCAGAAACTGAGTGTTTGTGGAGTATACTCCCCTCTAACATAGGTACCAGATCATTTCTCCTGTGCTATAGTTATTTTTGTCCTTTGTCTTCTTCCCCAATTTGAAACAACCGGAGCTGCGGTTGAAAAAATTAAAATTTTTAATTTGCTCATCTGCTTTGTGTATGATGGCTGAGATGTGTGAAGTTAATTCAAATAAAGCAAATCCTAGGGATGGCAAGTGATGGGACGACTTCAGCTGTGTTGTTGTTGTTGTTGCTGCCATCCATTTTCGTAGTTTCTCTGTCTAGAAAAGCTAGTGCTTTTGCTTCTCTCTCTAGAAAAGCTAGGTTTTCACTGTAGATTTCCCTATAAAACAAGGGTTTTTGACTTTGTTGTTTCTCTCTCTTGAAAACTCGAATTTTTGTCTTCTCCTTCTCTCTTTGATGGAGAGGAAATGCAGGGTCAGTTGGGTGCTGACGGGTATATTTCTGTTGGAGGAGTCTTTTGAAAAGAGAGCACAGAAATGGACCAAATGGATATATCTTTTTCAAAAATGGCATGGTTTATGTGGAGAAGATATTTTTCAGAACCATGACACGTGTTGGATTGATTGCTTCAAGGGTATTTACGTCTTTTAAATGATGTCTTGGCCTTCAGAATTAGTATTAGGTGTGTTACCTCTACGACTAAGATTGGTGCTCGGTCAGCTATAATGTTCACGTGGCAGAATTTTGAGGTGTCTATAATCAAATTTGAAGACTTGTATTAGGTATTGAACCAGAGGTGCTAGCCACGGCGCTCCAGTCACTGCCTCATACTCTTCCAACTAAGGGGAAGCAACCACGCAACCTCGTAGCTGTCTTTGGGGTTATATATCAATTTTCTTGCACACTTGTATTTAGTCTTAATTTTGTAATTAATCAGTTTTTAAATATAATAAATTAATGTAGTATGTACTTTCTTGAATCGTATAAGTGACTTTATAGTGTTAGTATGATAAGCAAACGGGTAGTAAAACTGTAAGAATTATTTTTGCATAATTGCACCGATGGAAATGTTCAATCTCCCATGGCCTGTGCATCGGCCAAAAATGGCCTTCAAATATATACGACACGGGATCGGATGTTCTACTGTCATTCCCACGGTCATACGATGCCCGTTAACTAGATCAATTTTGTGTTTTTCTCAAATAATTAAAAGAACATAGGAAATCTTTCGTTTATGGGAGATGTCAGGAATAAGAGCTTTTATGAGACCTAAAAGAACACACCTGAGAAATGTCAAGAATCTGAGTTGGCCAAAAATCTACAGGAAACTGAGTTGTCAGGAATCTAAGCTTTTCAGAGAAAATTAGGGAAATACCCGAACAAGGCCTTATAATAGAGAATCTGGTCAATGGGTTACTTGTGTTATTTTACTTTCTACCCACAAGGTTATGGGTTCAACTCTTCCAAGCCCCATATTTGCATTTTTTTTATGGGTGGGTCTCAACCAAGTCGATGCTGGTCATGGGTTGGGTCATTTCTCTCACTAGGTCAAAGAGGCCTTATGTACTGACCCAGTGGATTCTCTGGCCCCATTTTAATATGTCCGGATTAGTTTGATCGGATCCTTTATATATATATAAATTTTTTCTTATTAAATGATCCAAGATAACGATCTCATGCTCGCTACAGCTCAATTTTTTGCAAATGATTTATCAATTTGGAAACCTATTTATAGAATACTTTGGAGATTGTTAAAGTGCTAAAAAATGGCGGGAAAGATTCAATGACAGTTAAGGAGCTAAAATATGTTTGTGTTATTAGTTGAGTTACACGATTGGTGGGGTATGTTCTACCATTTAACTTTTCTCTTTTTGCATTTTATTTTCCATTAATATATATTTTCGTTTATTTATTTTTTCAAATTATAAATTGTAGAATGGAATATGCAGATATTCGAAATCTAGGAGCAATCATGGTGAAATTTTTTAATTTCGGCAATATTTCGGTATTTTGGAAAAAATTCGAAAAGTTTTGGGAAGTACAAAAAATATTATATATAAATTATATTTAATATTTTTGTAAAATTAATTTATTATGCAAAACCGACTAAAATAAAAGAAAATTCATTAAATTTGACGATTTCGGAGAAATCATCAAAATTTCGCAGAAAGTTACGTCCAAATTATGTTTCGATAAATTTCAACGAAATTTTGGAAAATATCATAAAAATTTGTCACTATTATAGTAATAGTGACAAATTTTGTCGAAATTCTGCGAAATTTCACTGAAATTCGCTAAAAAGGGGGGAAAACGAAAATTTTAGAAAATTTTTGGTATTTTTCGGCAAAATTTCAGAAATTTTGATAAATTTCGATATTTTTTTTTTATGTTCAAATTTTCTTTTTTAAATATGTTAGTAATTTAGTATATATTGTAGTAATTGAAAAAAAATTATATTAAATATATTTTTTTATATGTTTTTAATCCCTGAAACTTCCTCGAATTTTTTTCGAAAGGTATCGAAATTAATCCAAAATGTACCGAAAGGACCCCCAATCGAAAAATCATCGAAAACGAAATCTATCACTATAGTCACTATGGGAGAAATGAGTATTATTTTATTTGTTTAAAAAAAAAAAAATTGCCTAGTGATGGCTAGGTACCCGCCTTAGGAAAGCAAAGACCTGAATTCAAATTCACTTGGATACTAGTTTGACAACTTTGCTCGGCTTGAAAATGAGAGCTTTTTTCTCTCTAAAGCTCGGTTGAGAGCCAGAGCCGAGCTTTTTATTTAAAGCTTGGTTGATGTAGAGCTAAGCTTTTAAAGCTCGGCTCGGCTTGACTCGACTTGAATACTAGTGTATAATATTTTTATATATAATAAATATATTATATATAACTTTGATATTTTTTTTATTTACTTTTTTCCCCTTATAATAATGGTTACTTTATAATTGATAAATATGTAATAGACATATAATATTTATGGTCAGCTATTGAAATTTGCTCTCTCTCTCTCTCTCTCTCTCTCTCTCTCTCTCTCTCTCTCCCCGCCACCATTAAGGATTATATGTAATAAACATATAATCATTATGGTCATCTATTGAAGTTTGCTCTCTCTCTCTCTCTCTCTCTCTCTCCAGCACCATTAAAGCTCTTTCTCACTCGTCTCATTGAAAAATCAGTATACGACAATTGACCAGCCAATCAACACCTACGACCATCACATATGCTCTGAATTAATTTTTAGCACATCATATTTAAACACCTTTTTAATCCAATTGATCTATTAAATCCAAAAGGACTAATCGATTAAAATACGTTGGGGCTTTCATTTATTAAATTACATTAGAGTTTTTATCTATTAAAAAAGAAGATAACGTGTCAAATAACATTCGGAAAAAAATTAATAACAAAACTTATTTAGCTCGAAGCTCGGCTCGGCCCGACTTGAGCTTGATAGAGTCGAGCTAGAGCTCAGACTTTTCAGACTCGAAGGACTTAGAGCCAAGTTCCAACTCGGCTCGTAAAGTAGTTCCAAGCTAGAGCTTACCCAAGCTTGGCCTCAACCTAGCTTGGTTGCAGCCCTACTTACCATATTGCAAAAGCAAAGTGGGGCACGGGCACACTTGATAATTCTAATTTTCTATCATATAATTTGGGGAATGATCCTTACTCCTTTTCATAAAGGGTTTGAATCCTTGTTATAGAATTAACAAAAGGACTTTCTTAGATCTCAAGGTTGGATAATATCTCCGATGCAATGTTGCAATCATTGTACATGTGGCACCATTTGGCTCTGCAGGTTGTGGTACTGCATGAGGCCATAGTTTAGACTGAATCAAGGATCAAAAAATCGGATTTCATTTTGGTTTCGATGGGGACCGAAACTGAAAATTTGAACCGACCACAGAACATTAAATATCGAAATTTTGAGTTTTCGTTTTGATTTCGGTGGGGACCGAAACCGAAAATTTTGGTCGAAATCTAAAGATTTCAGCCAAAATTTTGAACCATGGACTGGATTCATCTTGAGATTGTATCTATTGCACCCCGGATTTTCTACCTCAAAATTGTGCCGCCAGATCGCAGGTCACAATCTAATACAAAATAAATCTCTATTTCTATACAAAAAAGTAAAACTAAACGAAACCAACCATTGGTGACGGCTGACCGTTACCTAAATAGTGGTATTCAAAAGGTATGAACAAAACTAAAATCTATCATTTATACAACTACCCATGTACCAAGCTCAAAAAGAAATCCAAAATATTCAAAACTATACCGAGCCCAATCACTAGTCTATAGGAAGAAATCCTCTGGCGGAAGCTCTTCTTCCGATACGTAATCTGAGTGATTCTCTAATTCTGGGTCTTGATCGAGAGCTAGACTTGTGACGTATAGTCGGGATGAGCTAACAGACTAAGCTCAGTAGAGAAAATCAATATCAAATCATATTTTATCGTAAGAGGCATAGATTCAATTACTAATCTTTAAAATCAATTCAAAAGCATTTAACTATCAAATCTGAATTTCAAAAGTTGTTCATATCCAAACGAAATTTCAATCATCTCATTTTTGTATTTAAAATAAAGTTGCAAAGAGTCATGTCAGGAATGAAATACATAACGAAAACGGTACACATCAATAAGCGAAACTCATCAGTACGAAACACATCAGTAATGAAGCACATCGATAACAACGCATCAGTTGGTAATAAATCATGAACCTAAACATTCCATCTTTTGGGAACCGAGCAACCAATCTTTTAGAAACTGGGTAAAAACCCCGGGGCCTCTACCCCTCTCAGGATCCTCTACTCCTCTTAGAGTTCAATCACACAACACATCAATTTGGAAAATACATCCAAGATTCAAGACAATGCAATTGTGGAATTTAACAAATTCGGAGTTCACGTATCAAGTTATTTTTTCAATCTCATATTCAAATCTTGAAGATTTTGGAAATTTAAATCATGCAATTACAAGTCAAAATATGCAAAACATTCAATCATATCAAAGCATCTATAGATCAAATCAAAATGTAATTGTGTATTGAAATTTTTCCCACCTTGGACCTTAGCTTTGAAAAGAAGGAAATACGATGGTGTCTATTGAACAAAATCGATGTTCTCCTCTCTACATTGCACACAATAGCCATACGTCAATGGTCGATAGATTAATCAAAGAAATTCTTCATTTTCTTATGTTCATAGCGAGCTGTGGTTTTCATGACAGCGAGCTGTGTGATTTTACTATAATGTTGTTCCATTGTTCACAGCCCGTTGCGGCTTTCTTGACAGCGAGTTGTGATGGATCGCAGCAAGCTGTGGTTTCTTGACAGTGCGCTACGGCTAAAATGGTTGTTTTCTTGACAACAAGTTATCTTTTATTCACAGCGAGTTGTGGTTTAACGACAACGAACTGTATATCTATGATTCCTTCTGTTGTGGTATTCACAGTGCACTGCTGTGCAGTGACAACGAGCTGTGTATACTTATATTTTGTTATGGTGTGGAGTTCACGGTATGGCTGCGGTTTCTGACAATGAGTTGTATCTGACGATCGTTGGGAGGTTGTCTTCTCCGCGGTGCCACTTTCCATTCTCATGACAGCGAGTTGTGGGAATTGTCACAGCGAGCTGTCATTGGTGACAGCAAGATGTGGGTGTTGTCACAACAAGTTGTTATTTGAATTTTTCAGAATCAGGATTTCTGGGCGTTCTTGTTTTCAAAAATGGGATCAACCCAATAACCCTTTAATCCTATGATCCATCTTTAACCCAAATTGAAGTTTAAGAACTTTTAATTATTTGAATAACTACGATGTTTACCTCTTAGATCAAGCACACGACGTCTCCGATGATTGTACCCAAAAATTGACGCTTCGCTCTCTCGTGTTTGTCCGATGGTTGAAACCCACCTCTCTATCAATCGCAAGAAGTCGAAGATCAATCCATGTGATGCATGACACAAACTAAAAGCATTCTTGTGCGAATAGGGTGGATCTTGAGAGAGATAGATGGGGTTTAGGTCTCAAATGAAAAAGAGGGTTTGGGGGTTCTCTCGCTTCTCTTGGTCGTAACTGCAACAAAGACCGGCGCTCTCTCGCAGTATTAGAATATACCTTATTTGATAACTACCACAATTGTAACCGTGAGCGTTGTATTTGTAATTTCATTCCAACTTGAAGTGGAATATTAGATAATAACGCTCAACACCGTATCATTCTCACTTCTAGATAACTATCCACTTACCCATGTTCATTCCCACTTCTAGATAACCTCTGACGGTTGTATTTGTAATCTTATTTATACACTTTCGTATTGGAACAAAACAACAAGCTGTAAATAATGTAATTGATTGTGGTCATTTGTCTTCTTCTTCTTTCTATCATCTTCTTCTTTCCTTTTGTATTTTATAATTTTAACATGGTATCAGAGCCACTCGGCTCCTGAATTTTTTTTTTCTCTTTGAATTTTTGGCTCATCAAATGGTGGACGGTCGTTCATCTATTGCGTCAAAATTTGATTAATGATGTGGCGTCTCCCTATTATCTTCATCCATCCAATCATCTGGGTGCTACCCTCGTTTCAACTTCTCTTATTGGTGGAAACTATTCCACAAAGTTTTCACATTGATTTGCTTAATGGATGCGTATTTTTTACTTTGGTTTTAATGGCCTTTTATATTCTATATGGATGTCTTTTCCCACATTTTCTCTGGCCTTATATCTTCTACGTGGATGTCTTTTCCCATATTTTCTTTTAGCCTTCTATACTCTATGCAGATGTCTTTTCCTATATCTTCTCTATATTTTTTCAAAATCTCTTTAAAGAGACTTGTCATATGATTCGTAGTTTGGAGAGATCATGACATACTTGATCTAGCCACTGGCTCCAATAGACTCTAAGATGAGCAAGATGCGATAGTGATTGACTTCATAGATAAGCGGTGACCTCCAACAAGCAAGATTGAGTTTGGGAGATATATCGTGAATCTATGTGGTTGTTACATAATTGAGTAACTGTTTATCTTCCAAGTTGGATGTTGTTCAAATTCCAACTTGAGGGGGAGTATTAGAATATACCTTATTTGATAACTACCACAATTGTAACCGTGAGCGTTGTATTTGTAATCTTATTCCAACTTGAAGTGGAATATTAGATAATAACGCTCAACACTGTATCATTCTCACTTCTAGATAACTATCCACTTACCCATGTTCCTTCCCACTTCTAGATAACCTCTGACGGTTGTATTTGTAATCTTATTTATATACTTTCGTATTGGAACAAAACAACAAGCCGTAAACAATGTAATTGATTGTGGTCATTTGTCTTCTTCTTCTTTCTATCATCTTCTTCTTCTTTCCTTTTGTATTTTATAATTTTAACACGCAGTAAATCTAAGAAGAAGATGAAGTTGATTGAGAGGGAGATCAACTCCACAATGAAGGAGAAGCAAGGGGTAGAGCTTATTCTCTAGCTATTCTCTTTCTCCTCTCTCTTATCTCTCTCACCTTTGCAAGTAAATGAGCAACCCATGTGAGGGCTTTGCTTTTAACTAAGGGGTGGTTTTGGTGTGAAGTGCACATGATGAAACAGTGTGTTAGCTTCTGTCCAAGGGTCTTAATGCAAGGTCTTAAGTGTGTGGCATATATCTTGTCAAGCATGTACACCTAATGCCAAATACGTACACATATCGGGCGTACAAGCGTTCAAAATTTCAAGACGTTACAGTATCACAAAATTATATGTATGAATAGGAGCTTAAAGTTTCACAAAAATAGTGACAGACTAATCTATTTTAGCCAATTATATTTGGGAGCCATTACTTGCACTCAAAAATTTGGCCCTTGCACCAAAGTCACATAAAGATTTGGTATTTTAGGAATATGTGATGATGAAAATGCAATCTGGGCTGTCTGATTTGAAGTTCATGATCTAGAGTTTTTTAATACATGAGATTGGATCAAAACATGTAGTTAATTGTTGAAGTAGATAATAGCCTTTGACTATAGTTAATCACATGATGAAGATAATGTTTCATGCTAATCTTTTGCACTTAATATCTCTAAATCATGGCCGCTAAATCAAATGATTTAGATGATATTTTCAAATGGTAGAGGTCACCAAACTTACAAGTCTTTATTTTAAATCCTGTGCAAGCCAAGTTTTCGAGTGCAAGTAATGACTCCTTTATTTTGGTCACGGGTAGCCTCTCAATCACAAGATAGAGAAAGGTTTTCATTGAATGAAATCTAGGGTTAGTCAACAATGTGTCCACCCACCCACCCATAATGAGCGGTCCACATGTCTCTGTGATTGCGTCGGACTTCAAATATGTGTCGCACTTCGAATATTCAAAATTAGGGATTAATTCGCACAACCTCAAATTATGTAACTATAGTTGTGTAAGGAATGAATCTCAAGACACGCAAAAAGAGAATTGATGATCTATGAGCCCAAAACCGAAATTTCGAACTGAAATTTCGGCCGAAATTTTGAACCATGTCTGAGAGACTATAGTTGTGTAAGGAATTTCATACGTCTAAATAGGGATGCAAGGTTTGACCCAAAAACGAACCAAAAGTTGAGGAAACCGAATCGGGCCTATCTAAACCGATTTGATTCCGGCTTCGTTCAGTTTCGCATGCCAAAAACCGTTTAAGTAGGATTAGAAAACCAAAAGAAAAATAAAAATAAAAATAAAAACCTAAAACCCGAAAAACTAAAAAAGTTTCTTAGTAAAAATAATCGGAAAAAAACGAAAGCTTCAGGGTTCAATTTGGTTTCAATAAACAAAAAAAACTGAAATTGAACAGATTCATTTCGGTTTAGTTTTGGTTTTGACCGAACCGAACCAAAAACCAAAAATTTCAGTTTCGGTCTGGTACATGCAGTAAACCGAACTTTTTCAACCTTAACCTCTGTGACCTCTCATCTGCTTATGTGGCATGGACACTCAGACATGCACGAATTTATGGGTTCTTAAAGGTCTAAGAGCTTCTCAAGGTCATGCAGCATAGACGCATGCTCGTGCATCAATAGACGGGCCTGTGAGCCATAGTCAATTCTCTATATTTGACCTGAAATTTAAATAATAATGGCTCCACACCGACGTTTAAACAGTGGAATGGTGTTTAATTCATCATATGCTATTAAAGCTAGACTTTTAATCTCACATCATTTGAAAGTTGTGATTATCAATACAAATCGGTTTCTCGGCAAACCCGTACATATTGAGCTCAATACGTATCGGTACCGATCGATATATATATATATATATATATATATATATATATTTAAATTTTTATTTTTTTTTCAAATAGACCGATACGTATTGGCATCAGCCGAGTCGTATTGATCCTCCATGGACCATACTCGAGCTCGAAATCGATTTGGACATCTTGGTCTTAGCCCAAAGAAACATGTGTATAAGTGTGTGTGTGAACCCTCTTCTGATTGATGAACTTTAATATTAGTCATTAAAATTGAAAATAATGATTAATATCAAAACTCACAGATCGGATGATTTAAATTTTCCTAAAATACCATTTTTGGGCATATTGCATATCTATATATAATCTGTCACTTTAATGCTACAGATCACCCACATCTTAAATCATTGATGATGTAAGATCATATAAACACCATTTTGATATTTAAATGGCGGTCTGAAGAGTCAGACCTTATACCAACACATAACATACCCAAATTTCATTCACAATATTACAAATGTGATTTTTAGTTGTCAAAACATTTAAATATTAGTGTTGAACTCAGTGACAAATTTCAACATATCCAAATTTCTTTCACAAAATTACAAATGTGATTTTAGTTATCAAAACATTTAAATATTAGTGTTGAACTCAGTGACAAATTTCTCCGAAATTCGACTAAATTTTGTGAAAAATGCCGAAATGGGGTCAAATGAAACATTTGAAGAAATTTCGTTACTTTTCGAACATTTCAGAAATTTCAATAATTTTCGAAAATTTCATAAATTTTGGTTTTTTCGGCAAAATTTCTTAAATTTAGATAAATTTCAAAATTTTTAATTTTTAATTTTTATATTAGTAATTTATTAATAAATGGCAAACGCAAGAACCTATTATATATAGGGCTTGGATTGTCCAGATTTCTATCCCCAACGATGTGGGACTAAAGCTAGTTAGCAAAAAAAATGCACTTTTTCTATACGCCTTCCAACTTTATACTTGAGCTTCGGTACTTAGCACAATTGCTTAAATATGTTGTCTTATATATTTTTGATCTTTGAAACTTTCCTAAAAGTAAATCGAAATGTACTGGAAGGACTCCCACCGAAAAATTACGGAAAATGAAATTTGTCACTATGATTGAACTTCCCTCTTTTCAAAGATAATTTTATTAATATTATAATATAATGGACATTTATGTCATTTCTCCGTCAAAATGTATGCAAGAGCATGGTTGTGCCCTCGACATGATAGGCCCTGGGCCCTGCTCATTTGTCTGCATGAGACCCGAACATTTAAAATGTCCCTGATCGTGTGGGAATCATATCTCCATACTTATTGTATTATATTATATTAGCTATAAAAAATTATAATGAATGGACGGTTAACAACAGACCATTCAACAAATGCTTACTCAGCGCGATATAATTGGTTGCCCCAACATGCATTGTTGGCCCCATGTGCTTGCATCGTGCCACATCAGCAGTCCATTGAACGGTCAGTCGTTTCCGTCCACCATATAACATTGTCCTTTGCATGATTATTTATTACGATTGAAAACCAGTGAGCAGTATTTTACTAATGAATACCTCTATTTGCACCTACCGAATCTCTAATGGCACAAACGTTAAAATTATTAATTGCTTTGAATTAAACGATGGAGATTATTCTTTATCTTGATCTCCTACACAGCAGATCTTGAGAACATTGGGCGTACCGTCAAACAATCAAATTTTGATTTCATGCGCAACACATCCGAAAAGGTGAATTGAGTATCAAAATCTGACTGTCTTTTGGTATGCCAACGGTCTCAAAATCCATTGTGTGGAAGGTTGAAATGAAAAATAATCGCCTTATTTAATTTAAAGCAGTCAATGATTTTCTTTAGAGATTCGGTAGGTGCAAATTGAGGTACCTTTTCTGAATTGTGGGTCAAATATATATATATATATATATATATATATATATATATATATATATATATATATTCTGAGCGAGATTAGACCCCGCACGCATTTGGTGAGTGGTCGGATACGTAATGAGAACTCAAAAAATAACTAATGCACATTCTGTGAAAGTACTAAAACAAAAGGTATCAAAAATCAGTCGGTACCGATACGTATTTGATTTTCAGCTAAACCGATACGTATTGGTATCGGCGACATGCATCAGGTTTCGACTGATACGTCTCGATTTCAATCAAATTTTTTGTTTTTTTTTTTTCTTTTTTCTATTTTTTAGAATTGACTAATATGTATCGATATGGGCCGATTTGTATTGGCCCTGGACAAACCGATACCCAATTTGTCACCTCGACTAAAACAATAGAATCGCATATCTCTCACCATCTAATTTAGGAAATACTATTATGTGCTAATGCTTAGCGCCATAAAAAAATAGTAGCGCCCCTTCTTCTACTACTGATATCCTTCAAATCAGATAATAAAGTCCGTGGGCCACCCCTTCTATGAATCATGGCAAATGTTGCATTTAATAGGTTTGATACACCAAATGATATCATCATCATCACAGTGATATCATATCTATTTTGAGATCTGCTTTGCGAGTCTTATTTTTCACTCATTTCTTATCAACATTAATCTCTTGGTAACTTCACAATCCTTTATAGTTCTTCACTATCATTTTTTTCTTCTTCTTCTATTTTTTTTGTGCTTATATCATTTCAACTCCTCGTACAGGTCTATTTCATGCCTCAGATGAACACGTCCAATCGGCCCGATTATAAAGTGTTTTTAATTCATTTTACAAAATGTATTGCACAAAAAACTAGCTTAAGCGTTAATTGCGAGCACCTAATATTACTTCTTTGTAAGACTTAAAGTCATTGGGTCCGTTTAATTTGGACTTGCTCTAGAGAGATCTCGGGATGGGGTCACCATTGATAGATGGACCCCAAGATTTGAACTTTAAAGAGGATAGAAGACCAAATAAGAAGAATTTTAGGGCATGTTTGAATTCTTGGCATGACAAACATGTTATCTGAATTCTTGGTTAACACGTTCTACGGGCCCACTTCCGAGGGGTAGGGCTAGAAGCAATTTTGGCTACAAGTTTATTAAAAAGGTGACTTCACGTGTTGTGTCCCTTGGCATCAAACAAATTTTACGTGTAGTGAACATAGCGCCAAGTTTCGCTGAAATTCGGCGAAATTTCGTGAAATTGGGGTCAAACGAAAATTTCGGTTTTTGGTATTTTTTGGTAAAATTCGGTATTTTTCGGTATATTTCGATAATTATTTTTTAAATATTTAAAAAAATATTAAATATATATTTTTAATCCCCGAAACTTTCCCAAAATTTTTCCGAAAAGTATCGAAATTAATCCGAAATGTACCGAAAGAACCCCCACCGAAAAATTCCCGAAAACGAAATTTGTCACTATGGTAGTGAATAATATTTTATGTGAATTCAAAAATGCCCTTAAATGTAACCCAGATAAACAGTAGGAATGATTCTATGTTTCTCATCATCATCATAAACAACAAAGACTTGTTTATCCGACATTGGATGGAAATCAAATGGTAGTACAAGGGTATCACTATCTAAAAGAATAATTGGAGTCAGCATGGGAATCTTTCCTTGAAGGCGATGTAGTCCAATATAAAATCATTTGTCTCTTTCTCCCAACTTAGAGGGAAATCTTTCATTTTAAACTTGTAAGCAAAAAAGTGATTTGTTAAACCCTCTATGTACTGCTAGGCGTTTCTACGTTCTTCCTTAGTTGAGGATTGTAATCTTGCCGTGTTGATTCGAACTCGAAACTACTCGAGCCTCCAATGATTACTAGGGCTGTCAATGGTTCGGGTTGACCCGATACTCGATCCACCCTACTGATGGTTTTACCCGGTCATGCACATACACTTGCCCATGGAGTCAAGCTTAGTGGGGCATAAGAGTCGGGTTGGTCAGGTCGGATCGACTCATAGGTCAGATCAGGTCGGGCAAAAACCGGGTCGGGTCCAGTCAACCTGACGCCTTTATGTATAAATTCAAGTTCAAATTGCTGGGTAGGTTACCCTTGGGTAGGTCAGATCTGGTTGGGGTGTACCATTGAGTCGGGCAATTTCACATTATGGGCAAGCCAAAATTTTTGCTTGACCCGAAGAATTGACAGCTCTACCTGTTAGGGTTCGGTGTCCGAGGTGTGAGAATGGGGAACCATTGCCTACATATTTTATCTTGTGTTAAGGGAGCTCCACGCCTAAGATAAAGCCCTGAGGCCCCTCACTGTTATATTTTTTCCCCCATAGGGCATTTATTTGACCAATCCCAATTGTTGAAAGAGGTGGCTGTTTTTGGGTTAGCTCTTATAAGAGCAGAAGCAGTTGTTTATCAAAACAAATAAAACCTGCTTTGACAAAGAGCAGTTTTATCATTTAAAATAGCTCTCCCGCAAGTAAATGGAGCTAGAAGCTTTATTACCAAATATGAAAATAGTTCTCTATCGGAGCCAAAGACCAAAAGAGATGCTCTTGTCCCAACAGAGCTAACCCAAACGCAATCTATATACATCCTTTGAAAATCATCCAACCAAAAAACTACTAGGGTACCAATTATTTGATCACAGAAGTTCAATATAAATTGTCGTTCATATCTAATGTATGATTCATATTGATCATGAACGAATCGATGGTACAAACCCTCCAACAGACATGTTTTCAAGCTGCACAGGGTAATATGTTATTCTAGCACTTGGACTACTTAGATTGGTAAACATTATGGCCAGGCGGCACCATATGGCTTAAAAGTTAGAAGTTTAAGTGTTTTTATATTATGCCTAAGGTTAGGGGTAAGGTAGTCAATAGATCGAGCTAACCCACAACCCGATACTAAAAAGTTGTTTTTTGTCCTATAAACCCGATCTGGTGCCTAAACCAAGATGAACAAGTATCGGGCAGGGTTTGAATTACAACTCGAACCACCCAGCTCAACCTAACATGAGCTCGCTTTTATATACGAGTTTATATAATCATTAACTCATTGATGTGAAGATCTAAGGCTGCATTTAGGTTTGCTCTTAAAAGAGAAGACGCGGCTTTGTGCCCTGCTCTCATCCAGAGCAGGTTTTATCTGCTTTGGCGAAGAGCAAGTGATGAGTTGTTTATTACTTAAAATAATTCTCTGTCGGAGCTCTGTCGGATTAAGTTACAACAATAGACGATACGACTCCCCCCCGATCCGACTAGGTAATTCTATTATATAATCTGGGGAATGGTCCTTACTCCTTTTGATAAAGGGTTTGAATCCTTGATATAGAATTAACAAAAGGATCAAGGTTAGATAATATCTCTGGTGCAATGTTGCAATCATTGTACATATGGCACCATTTGGCTCTGCAGGTTGTCGCATTGCATGAGGCCATAGTTTAAACTGGATCAAGGATCAAAAAATCGGATTTCGTTTTAGTTTCAGTGGGGACTAAAACCGAAATTTTGAACCGACCACAGAACATTAAATATTGAAATTTTGAGTTTTCGTTTCGAATTCGGTGAGGACCGAAACCAAAAAATTCAACCGAAATCTTCAAATTTCGGCTGAAATTTTGAACCATGCATGTACTGGATTCATCCTGAGATTGTATCACAAAACTATATGTATGAATAGGAGCTTAAAGTTTCAAAAAAATAGTGACCACTAATCTATTTTAGCCAATTATATTTGGGAGCCATTACTTGCACTCAAACTTTTGGCCCTAGCACCGAAGTTAGAAGTTACAGAATGATTTGGTATTTTAAGAACATGTGATGATAAAAATGCAATTTGGGCCGTCCGATTTGAAGTTCAAGATCTAAAGAATTTTAATACATGCGACTAGATCAAAACACGATCTTTATCATATGATTTATTGTAGTCAATTGTTGAATTAGATAATAGCCTTTGACTATAATTAATCACATGATGAAGATTATGTTTCATGCTAATCTTTTGCACTTAATATTTTTAAATCATGGCCGCTAAATCAAACGATGTAGATGGTGTTTTAAAATAGTAGAGGTCAATAAATTTACAAGTCTTTGTTTTAAATTTGGTGCAAGCCAAGTTTCTGAGTGCAAGTAATGACTCCCTTATATCGGCCGGGCAAACCCATACCCAATTTGACACCTTGACTAAAACAATAGAATCGCATATCTCTCACCTTCTAATTTAATAAGAACTATTATGTGCTAATGCTTGGCACCATAAAAAATAGTAATGCCCCTTCCTTCTACATATTACCTTCAAATCAGAAAATAAAGTCCATGAGTCACCCCTTCTATGAACCATGGCAAATATTACATTTGATCAAACATGTCTAATAGTCATCCAATGGTTCAAAAAGAAAGTTTATTTCCCTTAGTGCAATTTAGAAGGTTGGATACACCACATGATGTCATCATCATCATCACAGCCATATCATATCTATTTTAGGGTGCGGCTTGCAAGTCCTATTTTTCCACTCGTCTCTAATCAACGTTAATCTTTCGGTAACTTCACATTCCTTTATATTTCTTCACGGTCTTCTTCTACTATTTTCTTGTACTTATACCGTTTCAACTCTTCGTGCAGGTCTGTTTCATGCATCCGATGAACATGTCCAATCCACCTTAAGCAACTATTCATAGTAAAATTTGACCAATGGGTCCGATTATAAAGTATTTTTAACTCCTTTTACCATTTGTATTACACGAAAAACTAGCTTAAGTGTCAGCGGCCAACACCTAATATTACTTCTTTGAAAAACCTTTTTTTTAATTTATAATTTACTTATTTGAAAAGCTTAAATCAATAGGGTTCATTTAATTTGGAGTTTGCTCTAGAGAGATCTCGGGATGGGGCCACCACTGACAAGTGGACCCCAAGATTTGAAGTTTAAAAAGGGAAGAAAACCAGAGAAGAAGAAAACCAAAGAAGAAGAAACCCGGATATATAGCAGGAATGATTCTATATTTCTCATCTTCATCATAGACAACAAAGACTTGTTTATCGGACATAGGATGGAAATCTAATGGTAGTACAAGGGTATCACTACCAGTGGCAGAGTCACGTTGTTCAATTGGGGGGGGGTCCTGGGATCCTCCACCGCAAGTTTTTTTTTTTAAAGTCTTTTAAGTTAGATCTTTTTAAAGGCAAAATCTTTTAATAAGAATCCCCTAAATCCCAAAACTTCTTAAGATATTTTAAAAACTTATTTTTTTATCCACAAATTTTTTTAATAGAAATAGACTCCCAAAATTCTCTCTCTCTCTCTCTCTCTCTCTCCAAATCTCATCCCAAACTTCTCCCTCGGTTCCCAAGCCCAGCCACTCTCCAATCTCCATCTCATTCTCTCTCTCTCTCTTCCAAATCTTAACATCTCTTTGTCCTCTCTCTCTCTCAAATCTTAGTCACCCATTTGTTTCTATGACATCTCATTCCCTCTCAGATCGCCAACGCCAAAATCTCAGATTGTCTTTGATTTTTTTATTAAAGTCAAGGTATGCTATAATTATTATTTTTTAATAAAAAATAAAAGCCCTAATTTATTATTTTTTAGTAGGAATTGCTTCTTTTTTGGAGTTGTTTAATTATTATTATTTTTTATTTTATGCGGTTTGATAAAAACGAGTGTGACAAAGTTATTACCATCTTACAACTATAAGGGATTCCCATCAGAAAAATTCTGGCTCCACCACTAATCACTACCTAAAAGAATAGTTGGAGTCAGCATGGGATCTTTCCTCGATGGCAATGTAGTCCAATATAAAATCATTTGTCTCTTTCGCCCAAGTTGGAGGGAAATCTCTCACACTAAACTTGTTAGCAAAAAGTGATTTGTTAAACCCTCGATGTATTGCGAGGCGCTTCTACATTCTTCCTTAGTTGAGGATTGTAATCTAGGGGTTGCCCTGTTGACTCGAACTAGAAAGTACTCAAGCCTCCAATGATTACTAGGGCTGTCAATGGATCGGGTTGACCCGATACTCGATCCACTCTACCGATATTTTTTCCCGGCCAGGCATATAAACTTGGCCATCGAGTCAAGCTTAGTGGGGCATAAGAGTCGAGTGGGTCAGGTCCGATTGACTCATAGGTTAGATCAGGTCAGGCAAAAATCAAGTCGGGCCAAGTCAACCTGACTCATTTATGTATAAATTCAAGTAAAACAAGGGGGGGAGTTTTTGGGTCGGGTCAATTTTCGGGGTAGGTTACCCTTGGAAAGGTCCGATTTGGTTGTAGTGTACAGTTTCCCATTATCGGGGAGCCAAAATTTTTGCCTGACCCGACAAATTGACAGCTCTACCTGTTAGGGTTCGATGTCCGAGGTGTGGGAATGGGGAACCATTGCCTACATCTTTTATTTTGTGTTAAGGAGCTCTTCACACCTGAGATAAAGCCCTCACTGTTATATTTTTTCTCCCCATAGGGCATTTTTTTTACCAATCCCAATTGTTAAAGTGGTGGCTGTTTTTGGGTTAGCTCTTATAAGAGCAGAAGCAACTCTCTATCAAAGCAGATAAAATCTGCTCTGGCAGAGAGCAGACAGGGAGCAATTTTATAATTTAAAATAGCTCTCCGTTAGAGAAAATAGGGCAATGAGCTATGTTACCAAACATGAAAGCAGTTCTCTATCGAAGCCAAAGAACAAAAGAGATGCTCTTTGCCGTAAAAAAGCTAACCCAAACACAACCTATATACATAATTTGAAAATCATCCAACCAAAAAAATACAAGGGTACCAATTATTTGATCACAGAAGTTTAATATAAATCGTTGTTCATATCTAATGTATGATTCATATTGATCTTGAATGAATCGATGGTACAAACCCTCCAACAAACATTTTTTCAGGCTGCACAAGGGTAATATGTTGTTCTAGCACTTGGACTACTTAGATTGGTAAACATTGTGGCCAAGTGGCACCCTATGGCTTAAAAGTTTGAAGTTAAAGTGTTCTTATATTAAGCCTAAGGTTAGGGGGTAAGCTAGTCAATAGATCGAGCTAACCCACAACCCGATCCTAAAAAGTTGTTTTTGTCCTATAAACCCGAGATGTTGCCTAAACCAAGATGAACAAGTATCGGGTAGGGTTTGAATTACAACTTGAACCACCTAGCTCGACCTAACTTGAGCTTTTATGTACTAGTTTATATAATCATTAACTCATTAATGTGAAGATCTAAGGTTGTGTTTGGGTTTGCTCTTAAAAGAGAAGAGGCAGCTTTGTGCCTTGCTCTCAGCAAGAGCAAGTTTTATCTGCTTTGGCGAAGAGCAAGTGATGAGTTGTTTATTACTTAAAACAATTCTCTGCCGGAGCAGATGGGGGCGGGAAGAGTACTTGTCATATATATTTTTGGCTTTACACCGAAGCCAAAAACCAACACAGCAGTGCCAAACACAACCTAAATAGAAGTGCACGCTAGCGCACTACAACGCCATCTTTTCAACCTATGTTTGCTGGAGAAAATTACAACAATATACGATACACAGTGTAATAACCCAGGTTTTAGGGAACTGTGTACATCATGCACGCCGCACGCCACATGGGTGTTTGTGGTTCACAAGGGAACCACAATTACTATCTACACTTTAAGTGTATATGTTCAGTAGGTAAGTCATGTGGGTGTAAAATATATGTAGGAATGTATGTGATTAACACACTAGTCAAAAGCAAGTAGAGAAAGGAGGGAAGGAGTCTCCCACACGGTTATTATAGAACAAATAGAGAGAGTGAGAGAGAGTAAGAGGGAAGAGGGTTTGAGTTGTAAGGGAGATTTAGAAATTTAGATCTTGTTTTGACCTAAAGGTGAGATCTACTCTAAGAATATTAAGTTTATGGTACAAAAATGATGTGGTGAAACCTTGAAAAAGATCTAAGGGTTTGGAGATTTTGATTTATCTAGAAAAAGGTTGGAGAGGTGGGTTTTGGAAACCCTCTTTCATTGTGAGAACTAAGGATCAAATCTATAAGGAATCCCTTTGAGCCAAGGTATGTTTAATGTTTATGTGTGTTTTAAATAAAGTATTAATTATTAGTTGGATCATTTTTTACATTAATAGGGTATTAGGGAAGTTAGTTTTCGAACTGATCGAGCATTAACTGTTATCGCTCCTCGCTCGAGCGGTCTAAATAGCTCGCTCGCGCGAAGAGGATCGCAAAATATAAGTAAAAACTATGTTCTGGGTTCTCTCGAGCGAGACCCCTTGTGAAGGGAAGGCTCGCGCCATGAATAATACTTACTTGAGCTAGGAATAAGGATCGCTCGAGCGATGAATAGTATTCGCTCGCGTGATAAATAGTGTTCACTCGCGCGATGAATAGTGATCGCTCGAGCGAGGTACTAGATGAAATTTTAGTTTATTTTTATTGTTCTTGGAAGCTTTGGTTCTCGAGATTCTTGGGAGGACTTTCTAAGAATATTTTATCACATGTGATGTAGGTTTGACATAGTTTGAGGCACTAGATTTTCCCAGGGGGGTAGTGATGCGTCAAGCGATGGTTTCGCATTGAGGTAAGGAACACCTTGAACATATACTTTAATTTTCAAACGCATGTATGTAGAGTCATTCACACGAATATTTATGCATCAAAAATGTGATTTCAAAGAGAGTGTGTGTGTATGTAAATATAAAATGAACTCATAAGGTCCCCAGGGGACGTGAAACGTGTTAATGGGCATCAAAGTGATGCGTTGAGCTAGTGACACCCTAGGGGTGTAAGAGTAACATGTCAGCAAAGTGAAAGAAAAAATGATAAGGCCTAATATATTAGAATTAGCACAATCACACAGTGAATAACTATATGTAGTGCACTTTCAATATTTTTGTTATTTGATGTTTGAATAGAATACCCCACCGACGTAGCGGGATACCCACGACTGACTTGGCAGAATATCCGTGACCGGTACGGCAGTCAATCCGTACACCAATTTGACATTCTAGGGATGTAAGTATGAGATCAAAACCCCGTCGCCTATGAGAAAGGGACCTGTGCAGTATTAAAGAAACAGATGTGACAAGTGTCTATTTAGACAACGATGGTGGGTATTCCATCGGGGCTCGATGCTATATTGCTCGGGGATTATTTAAGTTAAGATTTAAGTGATTAGGCCGAATCAATAACTAATACCAGTAAGTTGAGAATGAACAAAATCATATAAAGTAACAGTTGCATCTATCATATCTTTTCTGTTCATCTAAATTGTTTCTCAGTAATTCCATCAGATAAATTATGCTTTTAAACTGTTTTAGAATACATGTGATAGCTTAATTTATATATTCACTTGTTGTTTCTCTATTGAGCTATGATGTAGCTCACCCTTTAGACTATACGTCGCAGGTCCATTGCTTGCGGCTGCCGAGGCTTCGGGAGACGTAGATCCGGGGGATTCGGATTCCGGAGGATTCAGATTACGTGCCCGGGGAAGAGTTGGAGCCTCCTCCCGAGGAATTCTTCTAGAGGACTCGTGCGCACTTGAGAGTTATTTTTTAGAGCTTTTCTTACAGCTTGGTATGTCAGGCCTTAATTTTTGAAACATGTAATTGAATGATATATTATTTTTGGCTAATCATCTGGGGTGATATGTTTATCACTGATGGTTCGAGTCGGTTCTTCTATTCATGCGTTGGCATAGAAGAAGAATTGTCTTTTGAACTTTTACTTTAGATTAATATATTTTGATGTTACGTCATTCAGTTTATCTATCTTAATTTGAGTAGTTATTGTTTGGTTATATCAATGTTCCGTATGGATTTTAGGGGCACGGCACGGAGGGCGAGTCTTGATGCTGAGTTTGAGTCTTTGAGATCCGGGACGTCACACACGCTTCGGATCCTTCCACTACAACAATCTACGGTACGTAGCCTCTAGATTAGGGTTTTAAATGGTTGGCTTGGGCTAAAATTTTTATTGTCTGACAAATTCCCAATCCCGATACCTCCCCCCCCCCCCCCAAAAAAAAACATATACTATTTTCCTTGATTTTATGTATAAAGTTTGAGGTCGGATGGTTCATACCCGACCTGACGGGTCAAGTTCATGTACTCGACCCAATATTCAGTGAGTAAAGTTTATGTCCTCTACTCAGTATTGAGTCAATCAACGTTTTCTTCGCGCACATTAATGAAAAAACTTACCTTGTTTTGTTGTGGCTAATAAAAAACTAAAACATATCATTTCGCAAAAATGTCTTCATAACAGCTTTTGAGCGTGCACTAACTTTTCTTAATTTTATTTTTATTTTGAATAAATATAATACTTCTTTAGATGCACACTAACTTTTGCTATCTGCACACTACTTTATTTTCTTTTAAGCATGCAGGAAGAAAAAAATGGTATGCGCCTAGCAGCCTTCTTCGTTTGTAAAAGCAGGCAACATATGCACTAGGGTGCTCGGGCCAATCTGTTTCCATCAACCTCCGAAAATGCACAAATATTTAATTTTGAGTGCGAAATTAAGGGAAAGGTCAAAAGTGTTCACAGATTTGCATGCCCATAAATAACTATGCAACTCTAAATGTTTGACATTTTGTCAAAAGGATATTGACTTATTGAACACCATCCGATTCCTAATTACCAGCTCTTACGGTAAAATAGGATATGAGTTGGTAGAATTACCCAACCCAAGTGGCAAGACTTAGTTCACGGATTACTTTTTTGGATACCTGGCTTGTGGTTTGATCAAGTGTCCCGGGCATATCAAAGATCTTCTTCGTAGAGGGACAAGTTATGGTCATCAAAGAAAATTAGCTTAATATTAGGGAAAAGTACGAAAACACACCCCAAAATTTTTTTATCATAATTTCGTAGATTTATTATTATTATTATGAGTTAGTGTCCCATACGGGCGAAAACGGGTAGTTCTCGCCCGTGTGTTTACACGTACAATCGATACAGAGTGTGCAAAGTATTTTTTTGCCCTTTCCCCTGTAAAATTACAACATTGTCATTGTCACCAACCTCTTACAACCCCTTTCCCCACAATTACCATATTGTCATCAACCTCTCACAACCCTTTCTTCTAAATAAATTTTTATTTAATTATTTGCAACCATGGTACAAAAAATTCAGTCAAAAGGGTGTTTAGATAAACTTAATGAACTATTAGAGTTTTAACATTGCCATTGTCATCAACCTCTCGCAACCCCCAACCATGGTACAAAAAATTCGGTAAAAATGGTGTTTAGAAAAACTTAATGAACTGTTAGGGTTTCAACATTGCCATTGTCATCAACCTCTCGCAACTCTTTCTTCTAAATAAATTTTTATTTAATTATTTGCAACCATGATACAAGAAATTCGGTAAAAAGGGGTGTTTAGATAAACTTAATGAATTGTTAGGGTTTCACCTGCAAATTTAATATCTTAATACTAAAACAACTCTTCAATACATGACATGGAGATCAGGCTTCTTCTGAGAAGTATAGTTAGAATAGGGTTTACAGAGTGGAGAAAAGATATTACACCAGAGGCAAGACAACTGCATGTTTACCAAGAACCCCAAGTTGAGATCCCATGGTGAATGTTGAATGGTGTGTGCTTTCCCGCGTGCCGAGAACCAGAGGCAAGACAATTACCTGCTTAATTGTTATTTATAAAAAGGGTATTAGTGTAATTACCTAAACGATGGTACATGGGCTAATACACCGGACCCCAATTCAAAGTGTGATGGGCCGTTGTTTTGGGATAAAAACCAGCGCACATTTTTTTCAGGATAAAATATGGCGCAGGGGGCCTTTATGTAAAAAGCCCTTAATATTATGCGTAGTGTTAGGTAAACGACTTGTGCGTGGACGAATTCCTAGGCGACTTGGTAATCTGGTAACTTTTTGGGATGTTTGTCATATGAAATCTATATATATATATATATATATATATATCCTTTGATATGGGCCATGATTTAAAGATCTTTGGCTATAAAATTTTGGGACAAAAAATAGTTTTCAACATTTAATCCAAAATCGTCAAAACACCATCTAAAATTAATAGTTGTCTCAAATATGATTAATGTAGGTTTGATGAAATGAAGCTAAACAAGCGATGTTTCGTCTGACCCAAGAGTTTTATTTAGATTGACGGGACATTTTTATAAGATAATTGTTAGACCTGTCATATTATATGGTGCGAAATGTTTATTCCACTGTATCTAATATCGATCCATACCGGTACGTATCAGCGATATGTATATATTTTCTGGCCAACCGATACGTATCGGTATCACTCTCTGGCCCACTACTCGAGCCATGTGTATGATTTCACACTTCACAGTGCTCACGCCTCAACACTGAACCCATTCTAAATTTCTAATACCCGACTCAGTAAAAACATAATACAAAAAACGTCGATATTAGGAAAAAATAAATACTAATTTGCTAATAATGGCACTCAAAATTTTACTACAAATACCCAAAATGAGAAAACACACAATAATCGTGATGAAATCAGTGTCTAAGTAATAAATCAAGGTGTGACATTAACATCACTCCTAACTTAAAGTCAAAGAAGGCGACTGGTTTTGTTTTTTTCCTTTGTTTTGTGGTTTGGTAAGGCCCGCCATTTCCCTCGATTTGACTCAACATTTAATGTTGCTCATATACTTAATCAAGTTTTGATTAGGGAACGTCAATCTGGATTCTAATCCAGCATAATCCTCTTATATCCAATGGTCATCCACTCGTACAATCTTATAGGTAAAAATCACGCTTTTGATTGGCTTGCCCGGTTCCAAATTCCCACATTTTGAAAGTTGAAATAGATATCCTCCGTATTGGTATCGGCCAATACGTATCGGCCGATTTGTATCAGTCTTCCATGGACCGATACTCGAGTTGACACCTTGATTTATTGAGGAAAAATGACAAGAAGATAGAGTACATAAGGTCTAGATGTATATGTTGAGATAGGGAGTAACAATAAAAGATAAAATTTGGAACTAATACATAAGATAAAATTTGAGAGTAACAGCTACAAAGAAAAAAATAATAGAATAACACTTTCAAGTGGTTTGGAGATGTTTATATGAGGGACAAAGCAAACCCTGTATGAATGGTTGAGAGTTGAGACGCTAGAAGAATAAGGAAGTTGGAGAAGATGAAGACTTGAAGGGAAGCCATGAGGAGTATAAAGGGTTGCAAAATTACAAAGGAATGAGTAGATAAATAGGACTCGCAAAGCTGCCCCCAAATAGATGGCAAAAGGTTTTGATGATGATAATGATAATATGAAAATCGAATATACCATTAATATTAGATAGCGCTTGATAACATTGAATCAGATGATGGAGATTGTTTTCAGTCTAATCTTTTTTCCAAATAAATCTTCAGATCATAGTGTCAAATCACACAAAAAATATGATAGTTACATATATTACAATTCCCAAAATATAACTTAAGTATTAAGAGTATCGACAGTTAAATCACATTCCTAATTATAGCTCGAAATTTAAAAAGAGGCAAGCATAGCTAAAAAGGGGTGCAAGTTTCTTTCAACTAATTAGTAGCCCGTGTTGTAGTCTTGTCCCTTGGCTAGGGACATGTACTTTCAAATGTTCGAGGGACAACTCCCTCCCAAGTCCCAAGCCTCTACTCTTCCCCTTGATGGTATAAAGATTAGAACGAGTTTTCAGGACACGGCTGTACACACATCTATATGACATGCACGAACCTCCATTAGATAGAAGTCTAATAGATAGAAGTTCGTACACATGTGAACTGCTTCAGTACACATCACCATTGTGAACTACCTCTAAATATAGATTATGGGGTCAAAGTTTGGGATAAGCAAACATTAATTTCTAGCATGTGATTTTAAGCTGTCAGCAATTCAAATGAATACAAAACTATTTTAGAGATTATCACTTTTTAAAGTGTTTGGCCTCTTCGAATCGCATGATCATGAATTTTTTTTTCATCCCTATCATCTATACTTTTGAATTTTAGATTATGGTCTTCAAATCACACAAAACACAGTTAAATCACATGCCACATGTCGAAAAAAAAAATTGATCATGAACCAAAGCTGGTTGGTATAATGGGTTGGTATAATGGGTTGGTATAATGGGTCTAGCTAAGTGAGCAATGTCAACGGCATGGGATCCTCTATAACACACAATGTGTTGGGCATTAGTTGATTTAAAATGTTCACTTGGCATTTGACAAAACATCATGGAGATTAACCGCAACCCTAAAATTAGATCAATCAAAATGATAGTCCAAAGGGAACGACAACTAGCTAGCACACAAGATTTGTAAATTTAGATGACTACATTGGGACTCTTTCCATATGGAATGCCATCTAAATCATCTGATTTGAAGGTAATGATATAAAGATATATGTTGTCATAGATAGGCACGAAACCTTATCTCTATCATCTGAGTAAACATAGTTAACTATTGAATCAGATGATTGACTTTGACTATGTTGAAATAATTGATAAAAATAGTTTTGGCCCGAGTGATAAAAAATCCAACGGGCTTTAATTCAACCTCACAAAATCGGCTTGTAAGGTGAGGTTTGCCCAAGATATAAAGAGCCCAATAAGGGCCAACCTATAGCCGATGTAAGACAAATCCATCACGCCCCCGCACGCGAGATTGAGCCAAATCATGTGGATAAGAAATGGGTAACGTGGGGAGAAAGAACGACTCTGATACCATGATAAAAAATCCAACGGGCCTACCTCAACCTCCGCTTCTAAGGTGAGGTTTGCCCAATATATAAAGAGGCCAAGAATGGCTAGCCCACAGCCGATGCGGGACAAACCCAACAAAGAGAACTAGCCCTCATAAACTTGGTCGACGATGGGGTAAGTCGTGGGTGACATCACTACAAAAATAAGGTGTATCAACGGCACTTGCTGTTAAGATAGTTTTTGGTAGTGACCAAACTAATAGCGGCAGTTTTTTGTCAATAGCGGCAAGTTTTTGCTGCACCGCCAATAGTCTTATTTTTTATAGTGCATGTTAGAGTTAACACATTAGTAGGATACATGCAATCAAACTTGCCCTTAGACAATATTGCAAACCTCAAGGTCGCATGTTGGTTACCCAACTTACCTATGGAAAAAAAAGGCCCCCCCTTAATTAGATTTGTCAAAGATGTGTGTCACTTGGCACTATATTTTTCATCAAGTGGACCATTAACGCAAAGTAGATGATAGGTCAATCATGTCTAAATGATTTCATTCAAAAAGCATCCCCATATCGTGATTATAGTAATCAAAAGCCTTTAAAATGAAAAACTAAAACATATTTAGAGCTAATCATTCATTTTTATGACATTTGTTGTGGGTCCCGTAAAATCTAGATCGTTAATCGATCGCCTACCGTCATATGATCTCCGAGAGAAGCGTCTTTAGGTTGGTGATCGCCTTGATTCATTGTGGATTTCCCATAAACATCTATTAGCTGATCCGTGACTTTAGTGCCGTTGAATCCATTGTAGTGCTATCACCACACATTGCATTTCTACTCACAAATGGAATGTTAAGCCCATATATATAGACTGCTTAGATATACCATCAATATTCAAGGAGAAACGACCATCTTTAATCGTGTAACGGTCGGTGATTAATTACAATTAAACACATAGCTATAGCTGACTAATGCATAATGAAATTCTTAATCTCTATTGTTGAGGTCGCATGACCACATGTACCAATATCTCTCACTTGGCCACAGAGGCCAAATCAATATTTCATAATGTCTTTCCCATTGTAGGATTTATCATATTTCATCGCTCATGAGAATTTACACGACAAAAGCAAATTTACCCATCACAACAAAACATATCACAGTCATGAGGTTTAGCACGCCAAAGCAGCCAATTTACCCATCATGATAAAACTTATCTCAATTGTGAGGTTTTGCACTCTAAAAGTGGATTTTCCCATCACAATAAAAATTATCCCAGTCATGACGTTTTGCACGCCAAAGCGGATTTACCCATCATGACAAAATTTTCTTATTATGAGATCTTATGCACTACATTACTATGTAGTTTGTGTACCATCGAATCATTTCTGTACACTATCTTTCACCATTGTACAAACTTGTACAATAATTTAATATATATATATATATATATATATATATATCTTTGATTATGGATATTTACACGCTAAAAGCAAATTTAATCAATCATGATAAAATTTTAAGTGCTTTAGAATTAACGGACTTAGGCGCCCCCAAATCCAACAAAATTCCACACTTATACCTTTTAACAAAGAATCAATAGTTAATAAAAGGTATATGACATATAGTCACTTCACCCTTCTAAACTACATCCAAGATGCGGTATCATCAATTCTACAATCTTTTGATCATACTTTAATCATACTATTCGCAAAGTATGCATACATGCCCGTTAGTTATATCAACTTCAAGCCTTTATGAAGTGTTTTATCCAGACGACCTAAACAATTCGTATTATGCAATATTTTTCTTACTCAATATGAGTATTTAGGTAAACAAAATCCGAACAACTCCAAATAGGAGAACATAATCTGATGTGAATTTTTTTTTATATCCTTATTCTCAATATGATAATAACTTAAGTTGGTCAATTAGCAATGAGATTGTCACTATTGTAGATTGTCTATCATGCTAAAATAATGATTATTTAGCCCAATCAAATTAAATGGCTATAGTTGATCAAAACAAGCTAGTTTCCTAGTTATAAACTCTCACCTTTTGATAAATACTTCCATCTTTTTATAAGCACTCACACTTTTCTATGGGTACTCCATTTATTCACACGTCTCGAATGGCATATATCATGTGTCCAAGCTATACATTAATTAGCAAATAAGAAGCCATTTATATAATTCTTAGGTGTATATGACAAACATTTGTAACCTTCAAAATTGAGTAACATATATTTGAATCTGAATCATTTCTTTCAAAAGTATCTTCTACCTAATATTATTTCTTTCAAAAGTGTCTTCTACCTAATATTATAGGCTTGGATTTAGCCGGATTTTATAGTCTCAGTTTTTTTTAAAGTTGCTTATAAATAGATATGTATCCTCAACCTTCTCAATTTATATATGATCTTTGGCCTCACAATTAATTTGTGGGTTATGCATCTAACGACCCAAACTCGACTTTGAAAATCCAACGGTTGAGGTATCGTGAAAGTATATCTGTTATCTCACATGCTATAAAAACATGCAAATGTTTAAAGGCAATTAGTCCTCTGATACCAATGTTGGGTCCCCTAAATCTGGATCGTTAATCAATCACCTACCATCGTATGATTGTCGAGAGAAGCGCCGCTAGGTTGGTGATCACCTTGATTTATTGTAAATTTCCCACGAGCATCTATTACGTAATCCATGACTTAGTGCCTTTGGATTCATTATAGTGCTATCACCATATATTGCATTTCTACTCACAAATGAGATGTTAAGCCCATATATATAAACTGCTCAGATATACCATCAATGTTCAGGGAGAAACGACCCTCTTTAATCACGTAACGGTCGGTAATTAATCACAATTAAACACATAATTGTAATTGATCCTAATGCATAATGAGATTCTTAATCTCTATGGATGAGGTCACATGGCCACATGCACCAACAATTTGATTGTTCCTAACCATATGCTGAAAGTGAGATTTTCATAAAATCTTGGGCTCATTTACTTTGCATTGGCCAATACACGATAAATACGTAGTACCATGTGTACAAAATTGCATTTGTTCATAATTTAGATTCTATTTTATTTTTATCTATAAAATTTTGATTAATTCAAAATTCATAATCTAGATTATAGACAGGGGTCATAGATTCAATCCCAACTTATTTATAAAAAAAAACCAGATTGTGGGCGAATCGGTTATCCTTTTTTAGCCTACATCTGGAATCACATGATTCACATCTACTGAATAGAATTATCAATGGATCTCTATTCATAACTCTTGTGACTGACCATGCAAACACGGGCACTAGATCATGGTATCAAGTATCAGCCGATACCGATACGTATCGGTATCGATCTATACCTCCTTTATTTGATTTTTTAAATAATATTATACCGCATTGGTATCGGCCGTATCGATCTTCCATGGACTGATACTTGAGTTGACATCTCGCACTAGATGAGATCATGGGTCCCCAAATAATGTATAAAAGGGATACATCAAAGTGGTCGACACAGCTAGGAACCATCCCAAACATGGTTCAAAATGTCGATAATATGATATGTATCGGTCACCAGTAATAGCGATACTTATCAAATCCGATAATTAGATAATTATTGGATGATAAATTGGTCATAGTAGTGACCTCTCAATAAATTGGTTTTAATATGGTAAAAAGTGATAATAATGTGTATTAAATCTTAAATATTTTAAAGCTATTAATTGATATATATTCTTAAAAAATTAAGATTTATTAGCTATATTTAGATAATAAACTATAATTGTAGCTATTTAGAAAAAAATACATTAAATTAGCATGTATTAATTTTATTTAGCTATTAATGAGCTTGATTTTGTATTTTAAGCTAATTATATAGAAGCCCTATTGTATAAGAATATTAAATAGAAATATATAAATATTTAAAAAATAATAGTATGATCTTAAAGTTTTAAAATAAACTATATTAATTATAGAAAAATAGTAATATTCATTCGATAACTTGACTGTTAGGGTTATAAATAAATAAAATCAAATTATTTTTTTCAAAACCGAGGTCAAACTTTATCGGCCGATGCTTGAACGTGGTTGCACCTTCGACCAACATTTGAACGATGGATAAATACGCCTTTCTTATTTTTTGTAAGGATGGGCTCGATAAACATTAGGCAAATTGCTATGGCCCCCAATCCTTTAGATGGGTGTCACACATGGAGCCTAGCTGGTTCCCGCTAGGATGAATCGTGCATTCTAATCCATAATCCCGAGCCTCCTAATTATATTTGTTATTTGTTAAACTTAATTTAGTATTTTTAAGCATATACGAACCTCCTAATTTTTAAATTAAAAAAATAGGTCAACTATGTTTGAAATTTTCAATATTTACTGTATTTAATTATTAATAAAAATAGTAATATATTTTAAGCTAATTAGATACATAAGCCCTAATTTTTCAAGTAAATAAGGTTGTTACATAATATCAATGATAATGAATAGAAAATTCTATCTATTTTTATATATTTCACTGAAAAATAAAATTATATATGACCGTAGAATTATCATTGTACATAGTTAAATCCCTTCGTAAAAGTAACATAAAAATAAACAATCTTGAACAAATATAATTTAAAAAAAAACAAAAATTTCCACCAAGTGAGTGAATTTATATGGACCTAGCTTATATATATATATATATATATATATATATATATATAAAATAAACAATAAAGCAAAGCTATATCAACAGTAGTCTTTATATGGACCCATTTGGCTTGAAGGCTATAAAGCCCAACTCCCCTTAACTAATGAATGGATGAGGCGTAGCCTAGATGCTATGAATGCCATTCGGGGCTTTTTGAACCTAGCAGCTATTAATAAATGGAAGGACTCACCCCACTTAATCTTAAGAAGAAACTAAATGAATTTTTGGATATTTAAAAGTTTTAAAACTTGTGTCTTTTTCCAGGAGGTGTATCTTTCTAAAGTGGTATGTCTTTTCAAATGAAATATCTTTTCAAAGTGGTGTGTCTTTTCAAATGAAATATCTTTTCAAAGTGGTGTGTCTTTTTTGAAGGGATGCTTTTAGAACTTTTTCAAGAAAATGGTGTATTAATATACTATTTAGATTTTCTACTTAAGAAATCTAAAATCATTGTTTTTGAAACCACAATCTAGTCTTCCTTCTCTCTAGTTCTGTCTTTAAAGGTTTTGGTCAGAGCATTCTTATAACATTTAGTGTTCAGATAGCGTGAATGGATTCACCAAATCCTTCATAAGAATATATAGCCGATTCGTTGTATTCTATAACCAATTTATCGGTAACCTATTAGTAACCACTTTGTCGAAGCGGTGGGCGAAAATATTGGTTTCAAGAAAACAATATTTCTCGTGCCTCGAATCGGTTTCCTCTATTATTTCAAGTCAACATTTCACAAATTTCCAACATGAATTGGCTAGCAGGAGAGCATTTGTGGTACTTCCATTGGCTATCCCTTTAACATGCAATATTTTGTATCGTAAAGAGATATATTATTTCAGGTCAGCATTTCACAAATTTCCAACATGATCAGTAGGAGAGTGTTTGTGATACTTCCATTGGCTATCCCTTTAACATGCAATATTATGTATCTTAAAGAGCTATATTACACCTAATTTTTCTTAACAATACAAAGTGATATATTACACCTAATTTTGCTTAACAATCTAGCCTAACCCGATAAGGTTAGCCATAGACCTACGTTACTTTAATTCTCTAATCAATTACTGACCACCTTTTTTATTTATAAATGTTGATAGTGAGTTTTATTTTTATTTATTTCACACAATGGATTCATTTTATATTGGCCGGTTGGATTATTAAGAATAAGCAAACATAAATATGAACGAATGAAATATATTAAAGATTTAATAATGATTTGCGCATATGAACCATACTAGTGGACCCTACATGTGCAATGCACATGAGAGTTGTTTATTTCAAGAGTGAATGACTGTGAACCATTCGATATTTCTTGTTTTGACAATACATGCTTTTTACATTGAATGTGAAAAAATGGTTTGAGAAATGACATGTACATTCACATCAATACAATAAGAGAGCAATTAGAAAACTTGTATTTTAGAATCATACGATATTTTAGAACAGAAAAGCCTACTTTATATATTTTAAAAGAAAATTCGTTATAGACCATTCATAAGAGTGAAGTTCATCGTTGTTGTTGAATCGAAAACAAAGAACTAAAAAAATATGAACTTGATCCACACTGAACCAAGTTGGAACCTCAGCCATAAATTCTAAAACTTTAAAATGAGAAACACTAAATTCATAAAAAATCCATATAAATACTTAAAAATCCAACTATCATATGAATTTTGATGCAAACATTATGTCCAATGAAGAAATCAAATTCATCCATATCAAAATTATAAAAAAAAAAAAAAGAGAAATATTCTAAAAAAGTAAAAAGCATAGATTCTTCGAAACCCAGAACTCATCTAAATAAATCATGAGAAACCCAAACCCTACAGAAATAGTGATATGTAAATTTGCCACACATAGCTATTTGAAAACACTCAATTAGAATCCCGACACAAAAAAGTTCTATAGGTTGAATAAGATCTTCCATTTTTTGTAAAAATAATTGGTAGAAATGTCGCAATTTCTTATTTGTCTCTGCAAAATTTCTCAAAGCTACAGAGAGTCCATAAAATTAAAATGTAAGATAAGCATGATCTATACCAATCTTTATAATCAAACTAACATGTATTCAATACATAAATAATGTTGTAGAAAACTACAAAAACTTTCCCTACCTTTATTAAAAAAATAAAAAAGAAGAAAGAAAAAATATATACCTAATAATAGGGCATTGATCCTCTCCAAACTCATCAAGTGATTGTTTTCGTGGAAATAGACTCGTAGAGAAATTGATACTCTATCTATTAATACTCTATTTGTTCGACATGCCATGGCTAATATGAGCCACGATCCTAAGGCTAAGAAGTGTTATCATCATCACTAATCACCTTGTCCCCTCTATTTGGGATTAGTTGTACAACATCAAATGGTTGTCTTTCAAATGGAACGGATATTAACAATCCATCATATCATATAACAAAAAAGAACACATAAGCAGGTGTATCATACCAGATGGACTGATAAGCTCAACCACGACATATTAATCTATCTCCATTACTTCTACTATGCAAGCCCCTCACGTCATTGCTTTAACTATTTCAAAACATAGTCCACACCAAAGTCGAACCCAGCTTAACAATGTTCAAGATCATATAAACAACAAAAATATACCCATTTGTAAGCAGACATAAATAATTATGAAAAATTTTAAATACTAAAATCTTCAAAATACAAAGGAAGAACATATGCAAACAACGTAGACAACAAAAGTCATCATACCTTTAGAAATTTATAGAAGAGACATTTCCAAGTGTTTGAAAATGACCAAGTCAAAAATAAGAAAACAAAACCACAATGAAATTGGACAATAATATGAAACAATAAAGAACGACGTTCATTCTAAATTATTCAACGCTTTACAATAAAACCAACCTTCGGTAATCTAGATCTCGTAAATGATCATAATTGTGGATTGATATATTAAATTGAAACAAATTCACTCTAAAAGTTTATTGCCAGTCATAATATGAGCAAGCGGCATTGTCGAGTCCTCTTCTTTATGACTCTCTTTACTATTTTTTAAAAATTTGTGGTTTTCTTTGATATGGGAAAGCTTGTTTGCAAAGCTAAAATAGAGAGAAAATATAAATTAGCATTTATATGTTAGTTCATGATGAAAAAATAGACACAAGAAAAACCTTAAAAGTGAGTTTAGTAGAGCCGAATTATCAACTTCAACAAAAACCCCAGTGTTATGGCAACAGATTGTTAGCCATCATCAATTATGAGGACCTTAAGAGAGATTCTAGATTTCTTTAAATTGAACAAAGAAATATCTCTTTATTAAATTACTATTCTACATGGTACTTAGTGTTCAATCTAGTGAAAGATATTAATTGCAAGCTATATAACAAAAAGAATTTTTTTTAAACTAAATATTTTAATAAAAATAACAACATAGAGTTATGAATATGATTATGTGAAAGATTTTTGAATTCTGAAATTTGAATTCTGAAATGATGTTCAAACCAAATTCGTACAGATTTGGTTGTTTCTTATGATGAAAGTGTGTGTGCTCTTTATTTAAAAAAATCGGTTCAAAGTTACCTCCACCGTCAATAGTGTAACCTTTTAACTTTCATTTCAATAGTTTATTTTAGGCTACTGTTATTTACACACCACTTTATAAACAAAAGAAAAAACGGTTAAGTTCAATTTGATTGGAGATTACACCAGCTTTTCTAAGAATTTCACCAACAACCATTATTAGCACCCGTGCGTGCTACCCTTTAGAAACATTGATTGCGATGGAAATCGTGTTTCACCCAAATCTATTAGCTCTTTGGAAAGTGAAAGATATCAATTTATAGATCATTTGATCCAAGATGGGTTATTGGATGCTTAACAAGGCTTAAGCCCCTATTGGCTCATCTTAGAACACAAAGATTTGGATCTTTCTCCTTCAGAGCGGCCTTTCGAACTAACAATTGTCCCAAATCAAAGAGTTTTTCTAGAAAGGGACAAATAATATACTGATGGTGGGTTGCTATGTAATTTTTAAAACTTTAGGGTTACTAGAGTTTCTAAGGATTAGAGAAGTTTAATTGAATGAGTTTAGGAAAACTAAAAGGAATCTAATAAAGTTTAAATGAAAAATTGGGTTTAATTCCAAGGTTTCAATGAAATAGAATTGCAAAGCTAAAATAGAGAAAAAATATAAATTAGCATTTATATGTTAGTTCATGATGAGAAAAATAGACAAATAAAACACCTTAAAAGTCACTTTAGTAAAACCGGATTAGCAGCTTCAACAGAAACCCAAGTGCCATCCATGCCAACAGATTGTCAGCCATCATCAATTACGAGGAACTTAGGAGAGATTCTAGATTTCTTTAAATTGAACAAAAAAAATATCTCTTTATTAAATTTTGACTTTGAATAGTGTACCTCGGGATGCATGCCCGACTTTGAATAGTGTGCCTTGGTGTGCGTGCCTGACTGGTCACGTACTTGATTTTGTGAAATTAATTAAGTGGGTTATCTCAGGTTAGATCTTAAGTGGGAAAAAAGACTAATTTAGATTGTGTGTTGAGCATTAGATGATTTCTTATGCACAAAGCTGTGGTGTATTGGCTCTGCACCGAATCCGATCAGTAAATGGGTTGGGTGTGTAAGCCCCACACCGAATCAAAGATCATTTTGTTATGGGATGACACCCTAACTAAGTACGCCCATTTCACACGGAGGCTAGATCCTTCGATAACAGCTAACACCCAAAGGGGGCATATGTGTTTTGTATGGGAACTAGTCCCATTAAATTAATGAAAAGCAAATAGCTTCTTTTGGAAGCTAACACCCGGTTTGCACTATTTTGGGGGTTTTCGGATTTAGAGAGAGGAAGAAGAAGAAAGAGAAGGAATGGCTGGATCCGTGTGCGCCGAGCTCGGGATTCCGTAAAAAATAATGTATGAGCTTGTGTAAGGAAGAGAAATGTCGTCAATTTCAACATTGGGGAGTAGTGTGGCGTGATTTGAAGCCAATTGAACTTTGAAAACCCTTCTTCTTCTCGCGAAGATATCATGTGTTTTGAGCTACAAATCGTAGCGAGATTTGGGTGTGGCGTGTGAGAAAGGATCACCGACGAATTCGTTAGCTTGGTCGTGATTGTGGAGCTCAAAAAGGATCGATGTGAGTTTTAGAATCCCTTTTGTGCAACAAAGAGAATGATCCGATCTATGGATAGATTGCCGATTTAAAGAGGTAAATAACGTAATTCTTTCATGTATTTAACTAAATATAGGTTGCTTAGATGTGCGCAAAAGATTAGGATCAAACAAATTCAATTTTGATGTAAAATGGGTTTTAAAAAGTCCAAAAATGTGCAAATCGTGCACAGTCGCTCGCCCGGACCTCGCTTGAGCAATCTATAATCGCTCGTGCGAGAGTCAGAACTTGTCTCAGTATTTCGGTCATAACTTTTTACTCCAAACTTTGATTGATACGATTCTTACGGTGTTAGAAAGAGGACAACGAACTCTACAACTTTTGTATTTTGACCAACTTAAGAATTCATATAATTAAAGGTCAAAAATTGAGGGAAAAGTTACATCAAATTCTTAGCATGAACTTATTCGTTTTCGCCTCTTTTGAGAAAACACTCAAAGATGTCTAGGTTATTAGTGATTAGAGTTATCCCTTGATGCCTCAATGTATGTGTGAATATGGGCGAAGGATGGTAGAGAGTTGAGAAGGATCAAGAGAAGAAAAATGGTAGACCTGAGACGTTTCTATTTCTCGCCCGTGCGACTATTATAGCTCGCTCGCACGAGAGACAAATATGGGGACATTTGTTCTATGCTCGCTCGCGCGAGGCCTTAGGTTAAATAAGGATCGCTCGCACCAGGGCTCGCATGAGTTTCAAAGGGCTCGATTATAATCGATCGAGCAAGGTACAAAGTTTATGTTTTGTTTAGTTTTGTTTGAGCTCCTTAGAGATGCGTTCCTTGGATCCTTTAGAAGATTTCTAAGGAAAATTTGGGTATATTAAATGTAGGAGTAAAGTGTTGAGCCATGCGTGGAATGTGGATTGTGTTGAGCGTGCCTTAAAGTAGGAGAAATTTAATATCTAATTACATTTTTGAAATTGATTCATAGATGCCTTGATTTAATCAAATGAAAATGATAAGTGTGATTTGAAGTTTTGTTATTTAAAATCGATGCTTGAATCTAATTGGACGTGTGGGGGAACCTCAACACAAACTTACATGTTTAACTTTAATTCATAGTTTCTTTGAGATATTTATATGAAAATTGATAAGTTTCTTTGATGTATTTAGATAAAAAATGATAAGTTTTCTTGATGTAAGTTTGATAGTGATTTGAATTATAACTTGAACTCCTTGTAAAATAAAAAATTGAAATCCTTAAGTCGAAAATGGTGAATTCTGAACTATGAACTTAACCTACAATTTGTACTGTGGTATTTGATTTTAAACTTGATTTTTAAATGGTGAGTTTTAAAACCTTGGAACAAAGAATATGAGCTTTGGGCCGTGATTTAGAAATCTGAACTAGAATGTGAACTCGGAATCGTTGAGTCTTATAGATTTGTGAGAAGGTACACCCTTGGACCGCTGTGACGGGATTTATATACACCATTGAACTGCTGTGGCGGGATTTATGTACGCCCTTGGACCATTTTTACAGGATTTTCGTACACCTTTAGACTTTGTTGTGCTTATGTATGCCCTTGGACCGCTTTTACGGGATTTTACGTACTCCTTTAGACGCTATTGTGAGTCATGTATGCCCTTGGACCATTTTTTTGAGATTTACGTACAACTTTGGACTTTGTTGTGCTTATGTACGCCCTTAGACCACTTTCGCGAGATTTTACATACTCCTTTGGACACTGTTGTGAGTCATGTACGCCCTTGGACCGCTTTCGCGGGATTTTACGTACTCTTTTAGACTTTGTTGTGCTTATGTACGCCCTTGGACCGTTTTTACAGAATTTACGTACTCCTTTAAACTTTGTTGTGCTTATGTACGCCCTTGGACCGCTTTCGCGAGATTTTACGTACTCTTTTGAACCTTGTTGTGGCTCGGTACACCCTTGGACCGCTGTGGCAGGATTTATGTACGCCCTTGGACCGCCTTTGCGAGATTTTACGTACTCTTTGGATTATACTTCGTGAATCAACCTATAAGTCGTGAAATTAAAGTGAACCACTATGAGCGGATATTGTGTATATGGACCGGTATGGGCAAATTATGTGCATGTGGACCGCTGTGGGTGAATTATGTTTGTCGTGGACCGCTATGGGCATAGTCCAAATACCATGTGGTCCGTCGGGGCGAATTTGAAATCAGCTTTATGTGATAAATAAATGTTTTGAAATCACTTTTGTGTGTGAAAAGGAAATCAGTTTTGTATGATAAGGAAATCAGTTTTTAAATTAGTTTTGTGTGTGAAAAGGAAATTAGTTTTTAATTCAATTTTGTTTGATAAGAAAATCAGCTTTTAAATCAGTTTTGTGTGATATGGAAATCAATTTTGACATCAGTTTGTGTGATAAGAAAAGAGTAGTTGCAATCCGCCTTTGTTTGATAAGAAAAGTACCATTGAAATGAGTTTCAATTTTAAATAAGAAAAGGTTTGATTATGACATTGAATCTATGTTTCGCTATGATAAGATGTAAAATTGTGCTGAGCTTCCTTTGCTGAGCTAGGATGTAGGTCACCCTTCGACTATACGTCACATGTATAGCTTCTATTTGGACACCGAACTTGCAAATTGAGGAATTGAAGAGTGCTATGATGTTCAGGGTCGTAGATTGAGTACATTGTGTAGTTTGGTGAGTATGGTTTGGTACAATATATTATTATATACTCGTTGTATACCACTGTTTGGTGATGTTGGTAAATCATCGGTGGTCGTTGTTAGTTATTGTAATATTGGATATTAGAATTGGAAATTTATTTATGTCATATATATTATCTACTTTGATTTCTGCATGTATGTGGATGTGCCAAGTATTCTCTGTATTGGGATCGTGTTCTACGACTCGACGGTCCGAATTTTCCCATTTGGTTTAGGTGTCAAGTTAAAGAAGAAAAAAGAAGAAGAAATGTCTCAAAATTCAAATTGGAAAAATCCTGGTTGTCACAATCCTACATGGTACTGAGTGCTCAATCCAGTGAAAGATATTAATTACAAGCTATATAATAAAAAGATCTTTTTTATGATGAGAAAATGTTTGTAAGGACAACCCTGCATAACTTCAGGGTACAATTAAGTTAGAAATATTTTAGAGTCTACTTTCTATCATCTCCATAGAGCAAATTACAAAGACTTGAAAGCAATCACTCCTACTTAAAACTAAATATTTTAATAAAAATAATAACATAGAGTTATGAATATGATTATGCGAAAGATTTTTGAATTCTGAAATTTGATAATAAATTTTAAATAAGAATATAAATATAATATCCATTAAAAGTGTTTGCTTGTAACCTAGGGTTGCAAGTTCGGGTATTCAAACTGAACCTAAGTTGAATTTTTCGATTTTCGGTTCCATTAAGCTTAAATGAAACTAAAGAGAAATGGGTTACTTTGTTTCAGTTCATTTTTTGTTAGTTTCTTTAAATTGAAATTGAAAACAAACCTAGAACTTTAGTTTTTTTTTTTTTTCAATTTACGTTTGGTTTGGTTCAAGTTTTTTAATATTTTTGTGTATTTAAAAAAAAAAATTGAGTTTTTTCTCATTTTCCAAGTTTTTTTGGGGTTTTATCATCCTACCTAATCAGTTTTTGATTTTCACCACCAAAAATCTAAAGTGAACCATTCGGGTCGGTTCGATTCGCTCGGTTTTTTAGTCGAGTTCGGATATTGGTCAAAACTTGCATCCCTAATATAACCCATGTATAACTAGAATGGAGCATCGATTTCTGAAGACCAAAATGATTTGACACCCAAATAGATACATATCGTCCGATATGGTCCGATTTTTTACCTCATATAGATTTGGGGTGCATATCCGTATCCGATGGGGACCTAATCAAATACATATCAGCCAATATGTACTTGATATGGCCGATATTTGATCCTATATAGATTTGGGGTATATCTGTATCGAATGGGGGCCTAACCCGATACATATCTGCCAACATGTACCGGATATGGCCGATATTTAAATCTATGGTGACATGAAAAGCATCTATAAGGGTGTAGTTTTGAACCATTATTATTTTCTCTTATATTTTTATTATTGATGATATTATTATTATTGGTTAATATGATTCCATTTTGATCATCAATTGATATAGGTACTAGAAGAAATTGAATCAACCTCCTAATCTTAGACACTCAAATTGTTCAAAAAGGCCAAGAACTGCTAATTATCAAAACCCCTATTCAATGTTTCTTTTTGTTATTTATTTTGAATATTATATCCCCAAATATCAAAACCCGCCTCTCTTTATTCACTGAGAGATCGCACTTGCATCTACAAATTAAGCTTAAAAACCAAACTTTTTTATTGTAGAATATAGATTTAGGGCAATTTTCTGAATCGTAACATGATAAAAGCATGCAAAACCTTGAGGCTGCCACAACAAATCTAGATCGAATGAAATAAAATGCTCGCATACAGCTAACATGCAGGACCCTTTGGAGTTTGGATTGACCAAAATGCTATTCAAAAAATAATGCCCTACATGCAAGACCCTTTGGAGTTTGGATTGATCGAAATGCTATAAAAAAAAAAAAAACAATGCCCTACGAAAAAGATAAATCAAATAATACAAAAACCCATTGAAATAAATTAAAAACAAAGGTATATAAAACAAGTGTATTCTCTGCAGAAAATGGATATTATAATGGTAAGAAAAACCTAAAAAATAAATGTTAGAATGGCAAAAGAAAAATGAAAATACATGAAAAATGGATGTTGCTAAATGCTAACCCGAGAATAGTGATCTCAATGTCATTAAACGTGACACGTATGCTCAGAACTAAGCTACATTGATTACAATTAAGCCTCCACCAAGCCATGACTTCCTTGAATCGATCATTTCCAATTATTTAAGAGACAAATTATTCAAGTTTATGAAGAAAATAAGTTACACATAATAAAATCTATTAAAAGAAAATATGGACACAGAGAAAGATAAAATCAACACATCATTCCTATGGCATTTAAGACCCTTCCTTTTCCCTCGTTTACTCGTGCTGCGCTTTATGGGTTCTATCCTGCGCTTTCCTTGTGTTGTCGTATTAGATAGAACCGAAAAAAAAAAAAAAAATAGAATAAAAAAAAATTGTCGTTTGCTTTAGCTTATATATATATATATATATATATATATATATATATATATATATATATATATATATATATATATATAGAACACCATTTTGATGTTTAAAAGTCAATCAGGAGCCATTATCCCTAAACAAGGAGAGGAATGAAATTACAGGCATGCTGGGAATTTACGTCTTTCACTTAAAAACATAAAGATAATCTTACCGACCAGAAACCAAAGTAATAAATAAATAAATAAATAAGTTTATCTACTTGTCATGAATAAAATCAACCAACTCCTATACTCTGATTTCTATTACAACACACACAAAAAAATATTTCATTAGAAAAATCAAAGAACGATTAAAAAATGAAATAAATCACACAAGTATTTATGATTTTCTTCAGATACTAATCAAAGCTTGTAAACAAGTACATGAGATTACCGATCTAAACCTGAAATATAAATACATATTATTCATCTTTTTCCTTGAAACTTTAAACATTCATCAAAACTTTCACTATAAAAAGCAAAAACTGAGAACAAACAACAATAGAAAATTAAAAAAATATAATAAACAAATACCAGGGGATTAAATAAATAAACTCACATGATAAGTTGAAGAGGTTGTTCCAAAAACAAACTCATTTGGGAAATCTACCCTGCTAAATATTTCAGCAAAACCAAGCAAAAAATACAAGAAAAAATAGCTTTGAATAAATAAATAAAAACACAAAAATTCACAGAACCAAACACACAACTTGTCTTGATTAAATAGACATTTAATCAAATGGAATAAATAAACAAATATCAGAGATTAAATAAATACATAAATAAATAAACTCACCTGATAAGTTGAAGAGGTTGTTTAAAAAAAAAACCCATTTGCCCATTTGGGTAATTTGCCCTGCTAAATATTTCAGCAAAACGAAGCAAAAAACACAAGAAAAAATAGCTCTGAAAAAAAATAAAAATAAAAATAGACATAAATATTTAAGCAAAATCGAGATTGAGAAAAAACGAAGCAAAAAATACTAGATTAAAGGCTAGGGTTTTTGAGTTTTATGATGAACAAAAAAAAAAAAAAAAAAAAAAAACCAAGCAAAAAAACAAGATTAACGACTAAGGTTATTGGGTTTTGTGATGAACAAAAAAAAAATTAAAGAGAAAAAAAAAACATAAAAATTTCAGTAAAAGCAAATGGGGAAAAAAAAATCAAACAAAAAGTTAAAGGCTAGAGTTTTTCGGTTTTGTGATGAGCAAAAAAAAATAAAAATTTCAACAAAATCGATGGAAAGAAAAAAGCTCCAAGGAAAAAAAAAGTGAAGGAAAAAATATAAACCATAGCAAAACCGTGGGAAAAAAAAATTTATAGGCTAGGGTTTTTGGGTTTTGTGATGAATAGAAAAAATATAATGAGAAAAGAAAACGCATAAAATTTTTAACAAAACCGAATGAAAAAAAAAACCTAAGGAAAAAATATGAACCAGAGGAAAATCGAGATTGGCCCTTAAACGGTAGGGTTTTAGAGTTTTAGAATGGAAAAAACATAGGAAAACGGGAGATTAAATGGAAGGGTTTTTAGAGTTTTCTGATGGGTTTTCTCCTATTGTCACAGAAAAACGGGAGGAGATGGGTTTTAGAGGTTTAGAGGTTTGCTATCCTGCGCTTTGAGCCAAGGTTTTGCTAACTTAAACAGTTTTGGTCTATGTGATAGAATGAACATAAGGAATCTAAAGTTATCATTTACCTTTCATTTTTTATATAAAGGTAAGATTAAAGGTTTTTCAATGTCTCCACAATTAACGATAGAAGATGGACTACAAATACCATTAAATGAATGGCCACGTGAATGAAGTATATTATTTAAATAAGATTTTAAAATTTACAAATAAGCAAGTTACGTAGATTTAAATTGTTTTTATTTTTTATGGCTCACAATTTTTTAGGAATAATGTCCACATTAATATTTTTCAAATTATGTTAGTTTGCTTAGCACATTGAGTTGCGTGAAAGTCATAACACAAAATTCTATATCTTTATAATGAAGTGAGATTTTCATATCGTTAAAGATAATTACAAAATTAATGAGATTTTGACCAAGTTAAAAATATAAAGTGACTTATTTGTAAAATGAATAAATCATGCTTCAATTGCAATGTTTTCAAGAAGAATTTTTCAAAAAAGAAAAAAAAATTGCAACTTATTTATGACTTTTCAATAAATCACATTTTTCCAAAAAAAAAATCACATCCTACCCATTCTCTCTTGAAGTTTTTCATTTTGTTCCATATTATTTACCAAATTTTACCCTTGTTGATTTATTTCTAAACTTCGTCTTGGTGACTTTGCACACGGGAAGAGTCAGTTGGTGTGCAAGTAGCAGCTCCCTTTTTTCATTTTGTGTGATCACGAAGAATAAATTCGTGTGCCCTTAGCACTTCTTATTTCATCAAATAAAATGAATGAATGAAATATGATTAAAAGAGTTCGTAGACTTATCATCATAAGAAAAAAAAGAAGAGAGTTCGTACACATGTATGAAATTATTAATACGTGATTCGTGTTGGATTTTTCCAACATCGGGTGTGGGCTGGCCATTCTTGGGCTTTTTATGTCATGGGTAAACCTCATCTTACAAGCCGATTTTGTGAGGTTGAGTTAGGCCCATTGGATTTTCTTATCATGGTATCAGAGTAGACCCTTCTCCACTCATTTAAGCACCGAAATGATATTTAAACGATCTCATATCATCTATTGGCTTTATGATCTTGGAAATCCATTCTCTCAAAGTGATATATCATAAATTGAAGGGCTATGGGTCAAAATCACACTTTTTGCGAGATTCAAACCATCCAATTTGTGCACTCTAATATCAACGGTTGTTCTTAATTTTGATGGTAGTTATTAAAGTTCATTGATTGGATAGTCTACATCCACTTATAAGCATGATCCATCGATCGGATAGTCTACATCCACTTATAAGCATGATCCTTTGGCTGAGAAATGTTCTAACGATGTATTGCCACATGACACAATGATAAATTACACTTCAATGGTGTGAGATAAAAAAGTGGCATTTTATTGGTGGATGATCATTTGGTGTTTAAATGCTGGTCAGAGCCAATATCCCTTTTTGTTACCACTTGTGGCAGTGCACGTGCGATGCACGTGGTAACATATTAAATTTTGATTCCATATTACACCTATCTCGGAAAGTGGTCTAAGAACCATGTTGATGTGCGCTCATTATTATGTTAACTTTTTGGTATATGTGCCATCTGGAATAAAAATCCAATTGTCCGATGGTAGGCTCATGATCTCAAGATCAATTGTGTGGAAAATTCGGGAGAAAAAATGATATTCATCACCTAATTTAAAGCAACCAACAGTTAAATTAGATAAAACTCGGGTTAAAAAGGAAAATCTTGGGCTGTAAATAGAGTTACCATTGGACAACAAGACTATTTTGTCTTCTCTCAATCGTTGTCACAAGCATAGTGACTAAGTATAGGCACGAGAATAAAATGGCTTTGAAAATATACGACAGTAAATTTGGGTAATTTTGAGAAAATTACGGGAAAATTACGATAAAAAATATAAATGTTTGATCAAACAAGGGTTTTAAACGGGGAAAAGGGGTATAAAACGTATTTTAGAAAAAAAGGGGTTTAAAATGCGTTTTAAAATAAAAACAACGGGAATTTTTTGAAAAAATATTTTTTTCAGAGTTTTTTTTTTCATTTTTTAAAAAACACGCGTTTTAAACATGTTTTTTCCAAAAAAAGGGGGTTTAGCCGCTATGGTCCCAAGGGTATCCTTTATTTTTGCGTCTACCAATCTTGGAGGGAACCTACACTTAAAACTATCGGGTGTTTTAAATCATATGCTGGAGATCATTTTTAGTCCAATCTTAGACACAAATGATCTTGATATCACGAGTGTACATTAGACGGTCTATTTTGATACTACAGAATTAACCCATAAATCACGTGACACACATCACCCTCAAATGTGATGTCCAAATCGCTTTTTGGGATTTGTATCACATGGAAAAAAAGTTGACCTTCTAATGCTAGTGGAAGATTAATTGAGGCGAAAAATTCTAGTGTTTGATTTATTTAATGATTTTCAGCGTAGGGGCGGGGGACCTTTATTTACATCCAAAGATTCTTCTTATAATTCGGTTATGTAAATAAATGTACCCTTGTCATAAATGTATTGTGATCGCCATTGCGATCATTAGGGTATCTTTATTTACAACCAATGATTTTTCTTTTCGACTCGGGTTTCACGTATTTTAAGCCATAAACTGCTTTGAATCATACGACGAAGAAATCTTTCCTTCCAAAGTTTGATACGATAGATCTCGAGATTATAGGCATACCATTAAAAAGGCAAATTTTAATTCCACGGGATAAACATCCCAGAAAATAACAAGATCATGACATACATGATGAGTGGCTCTCTGATTACTTTTTTGAGGTGTGTTCCTTGTGAATTCAAAATTTGGCTGTTCGATGATAGAAAATTGATCTAAAAATATGTTATGAAGAAAATTAGGTTGAAAAATTACCTCGTATCATTCGATACAAAGTAATCATAGTTTAAGTATGAAAATTTTCGGTTGAGAAAGAAGAACTTTGGATTGAAAATAAAGGCACCTTAGCCATTTTTCTTGTAATAAATGCATTCACACCTATTGTTGTCATTTAAAATACTTTGGAGAGACAAAATTGGAAGAAAAATCGTATATGACTATTGAAATGAGAGGTATTACTGGGAATATTAAAAATGCAATAAATGCATTCACATCTACTTTTGTCATTTAAAGGACTTTGGAGGGGAAAAATTAGAAGAAAAATCGTATATGACTATTGATAAGAGGGGCATTATTAGAAATATGAAAATCGGACCATGTAGCGAAAAACAACGAGAATTATATTCTCATTTTAGATACAGGGTATAGATATGTGAGGCATCGGGGTTCGGTAATAATTCGGCAAAGATAAAATCCGAAAAAATTCAACAAAGCTCGGGAAGTTAGGGAACAATTCAGAAAAATAATAATAAAAAAAAATTTATAAAAATATAATTAAAAATAATATAATTTTATGATTTAGATATGTATTTAAATTTTTTTAACATGTGTTTTTGAGTAAAATAATAAATTATTAAACTGCACCGTCAGTTCTAGAGAGGAGAGAGAGAGACTTGACTTTTAAGAGAGAGAGGGGGGAACTAAAATAATAAATTACTAAGGGCCGGCTGTATGTTTGAATGATTTGAAATTTAACTTTGAGAGAGGAGAGGAGAGAGAGGAGAGAGAGAGAGAGGGAGAGAGCGTAACTTTTACTTTTTGACTTTTTAACTTTTAAGAAAGAGAGAGGGTTTTTAGTTTTTACTTTTTATTAAAGCATTTCAACTTTTAAGATGTTCCAACGTTTGCACCTGCGTGTAAAGGAAGCTGACTTCGGCATAGTTCGTGATTTTGTCGAATTATTTGTGAACTTCGATGATTTCGACGATTTTTTAAAAAAAAATCGCGAATTGTTCGTGTTTTATTCTTTTTTTCACAAAAATCGCGAATTATTCAATAATTCGGCGATTTTTGTGACTATGATGTGAGGAGTAGGGCGGCAATCGAGTCGGGCCGAGCCCGAGCTTGGGTAAGCTCTAGCTTGGCTCTACCTTATATGAGCCGAGCTGGAACTTGGTTCTAAGCCCTTTCGAGCCTAAAAACTCTGAGCTCTAAATCGGCTCTATCAAGCTCAAGTTGGGCCGAGCCAAGCTTCAAGCTAAATAAGTTTTATTATAATTTTTTTTCTAATGTTATTTTAAACAATATCTTCTTTTTTTAATAGATGAAAGATTTAATAAAATTTATAGATGAAAGCCTTAATATCTTTTAATCCTTTAGTCATTTTGGATTTAACAAATCGATTGGAGAAAAAAATGTTTAAATTTTGAAAGGTAAAAAAAGTATTTAAATTTAATGTGTTAAATATTGATTAAGAGCATAGGTATTGGTGGTAGGTGCTGATTGATTGGTCAATTGCCATCTTAGTGATTGTTCATTGAGACGAGTCAGAAGGGGCTTTAATGGTTGCACAAAGAAAGGTAGAGAACAAACTTCAATAGAGGATTATAAGGATTACGTGTTAATTATATATCTGTCCATTATAAAGTAATCATGAGATGAATCTTATTATAAGGGGAAAAAAGAAAGAAAAAATTTCAAAATTATATATAATATATTTTATCATATGAAAATATTATATACTATTAATGAAGCCGAACTGGTCTTTATGTTCTCAGCTCTAGTTTGACTCTACTTCAATCGAGCTTTAAATAAAAAACTATGCTCTGACTCTCGAGCTGAGCTTAAGAGAGCAAAAGCTCTCAATTTAGAGCCGAGCAGAGCCGAGCCAAGCTGCTGAGCTAGCTTGGCACAGGTTGAGGCCTAGTGAGGAGGAGGAATAAATTGGTGTGCTAATAGCACCTTCTTATTTCAGTTCAAATTAAAAGTTTACTTCAAAATCTTAAACCGAGCAAGACTCTAAGAGGACCGCTTCTCCTTCCCATTGAATCCGCCTAACTCTCACGCACCGTCCGTACAAAATTTCAAATATTTCACATGCCCTCGTATCCACCTTAAATAAAGCCTCACCGTCGTTCAGACACGCTCTCCTCTCTCTCTCCCCTTTTCTCTCTCTCTCTCTCTCTCTCTCTCTCTCTCTCTCATTAGCTCTCTCTATTCCAAATCTTCGTTCTCCTTTCTCTCTCTATTCCTAATCTTCGTTTTCCTCTCTCTCTATCCCAATCTTTCGTTCTCTTCTCTCTTCTGCAAGTATGAGGAAACCTAGGGCAGCATCATCAAAGAGGAAATCGAGCACGAGAGAAGAAAGCAAATCACCAGAACAGATCCCCAAAGGATCCACTAAAGCCTCTAACAGAGGCAAACGAGTCAAAGCTCCTGCGACTCACGAGCCTGAGTTCTTCCCCGATAAGAGAAATATGGTATTCGATCTTCTACAATAATCTCATTTTTTTTCCAATTCAAGTAATTGATCCGGATTGAGTTCCAGCTTGTGTTTCCGTGATGCTGCATTTAATTTTTGAAGATTCAGAGATTTAGGTTTTTGAGGTGCAGATCTCTCGTAAAATATATGCGTTTGTTAGGGGATATTTGCTCGATAGGGTCAGTGTTGTGATTGTGATTTAGGTTTTCTCTAGTGTGGATTTCTAGTTAAATTTATATATACATTTAAGCTTTGTTTTGACGCACAACCACAAAAAACAAAAACTAATAGTAATTGCGATATGGCTTCTCAGTCTGTGAATGTTCGTAAAATGTTGATTATTTTGTTGAAAAATATTAAATTGATAAAAACTAATTAAAAACAAAGCATACAATAAATTAAAAAGGTGGATATCAACAGTCCAAAATGTGGTCAAAGAGGGGAAAAAAAATTAATGCATCAGGATGTTTGTGGTGGTACCCAAAATTTGACCAAGATTAGAACCAGGTTTTTTTTTAAAGATTGTGTGCGCTCGAACCCGTATGCCATTTTCCCTAAATTAAATTAAATTAAATATCTTTGTGAATTTTTTGGAATTTATGTTTTTTTTGCGAAAAGTGGATGTCCAAAAAAGCTTTGAGAGATATATGTTGCAGCCAAAACATGCTGCAACCTACAAAATAATATTTGGATTTGTTTGTGGTAAAATAGAGGCATGATTGTAGAAAAAAAGAGAACAAGGTTACACAGACAATAACACAAACACAATATGTATGTGGTTCAAATCAAGATTTTTGACTACGTTTGGAGAAAAATTGCTAAGATTAATTGCATTCTTGAGAAGAAAATTACAAGTATTGGATACAGACTACAAGCAAAAACTCCTTTTGCTAATTGCTCATAATCGCTAAGTTTGGGTTTGGCAAAAAATTCGTCGGGGGTTAGTTCTGTTTACTTCAGGAGCGGGATCAAATTCCAGAATAATTTGGGGATTAAAAATAAAAAAAAATTATTTTAAAATTGAGAAAACATATCTTAATCTATTTAAAGTTCTAATGATATTTTAAGCCATAAAGTAGGTGCATTAAATAATTAATATGTATAAACAATTCACAATAAAGTAAATACAAAACATGATTAAAGTATGCAAATTTACATTCAAAAGAATGAATCGCTAAATCATATAGAAGTTCAACATACCACTTACTCCAAGATTTTTTTTTGAAAATTTGCAAATTTTGGAGAATTTTGTGACCGGGCTTTTGCTAACACCACCACTGTAAAGAAAGTGAATAAATTGACAAAGAATAAACCTGTTTGTGGTTAGAATTTGCAGAGTGGAAGAGATACACCCAAAATTTTAAGAGAACATAAACCTTCACAAAGGTGAAATTGCTTACTCTTTGGAAAAGAAAAGCTGAAATAATGCACGTTAGGGCAAATATCCCTAACAAATTTGGTCTTTTATCAGCGATGGTAAAAGGACAAAATTTCCCCTCCATAACAAATTTGGTCTTCATGCAAAAGACCAAAAGGCTACAAAGTCCAAATAGTTATTTTATGTCACCAATTTTAACATATATGCACTAATACATTGTCATCATCATTGCCTTGACCTTCCATTTCTAATTTGTAACAATTATGCTACTTTATATCGCCAGTTTTACACCTTATTTGTTTTCCCCTCCATATGAAACGAATTTTAATCACATTTGATTTTATCATTGTTCATGCATTTTCTTTTGGTCACTTGAAAGTTCTTTTATTTTTTATTTTTATTATTTAATTTAATTTCATTGTAAAATTCCAATTTGTAGCTGGGAAACTGATCATTTTACCAATTTCCATCCAAAAATCCTCTAGTAATTGCATTATTATTTTATTTATTCTCATCGCTACATGTGATTACATGTTTTAAATCTTGATATCCAGACCACTTGTTTGGCATCAATTTTAATGCAAACTCATATCGGGTGACTGTGTGTTGTCATATGCGATCCAAAAAGTATGCCATCGCATACTATTGTATGCCATGTAATCATGTGTAGCGATAGTATGCCATGTAATCATGTGTAGCGATAGTATGCCATTGCATTTAGTGTATGTCATGGCATACTTCTCCAACATTGATTTTCTTTTTTTTTGGCATTTTAGGCTTCCCCAAGCCTATTAATAGGGGATTTCTTTTCCTAATGCATACCACAACTCTCAAATGTATGTTTTGAGTCTCTTTCCTTCTCTTTTGTATGATCCACTTTATTTTTGTACTATTTGTTTGGACTTATTTTTTATATTTTCCCTTCTAACTTATGAGTTATATACTTATATTATATGCTTTTATTTCTCATTCTAGACACTACAAAATTAATAAAGCACAAAATTAACACAAACATATTACTTGTCAATATGAGGAACTTTGAAAATTTTTTGGAATTTTTTTGAAAAATAAAATAAAATTTTATGCCATGACATAATGGCATATGTGACCCACATATGTGATGGCCATATGCCATTTGACTACATTGGGCGACACAGTATGAAAATGGGCCATATGGATTTGCATTGTGAGACATGTTGGGTGATTCGTCTCCACATTGCTTGTTATTTTGAATCCGTGTTTGAATTACACAATTTGATTGTGTTTGCTTATATATTGTTAAAAATGGTCGTTTCTATTTTGTAGGAGGATTTATGGAAGCTTGCATTCCCCGTTGGCACTGAGGTTTGTTTACTTGCTTTTTCTTGTTTTGTCAATACAAACTGATAGATGTTTGCATTAGGTGATGCTTATCAATTTTTTTATTGGGTGGGTCGACATGCAATTTCATGATTTTACTCGGTTACTAATTATCGCACTTGTACATTTAAAAAATAAATAACTATTGCTCTTGTACATGTATGCTAGAAGCTAGAGATAATGTATTTTTTCATGGTACTTTTTTCTTTTTATTTTCTTATCATTTATGATAAATTGATGGCAGTGGGAAGTACTGGAATCAATTTACAACATCAAATGGGACTTTTCGAACTTAGAGGTATGTTACATGATTTTTGTCTCTGAATAGCTATGGTCGTAGATGATGTGCAATTTGGGTGTTTTTTCTTTTGGGTTCTTTTTCTTCTTCTATGCATTGATGATAGATCAAGTATGTGCTACATGATCTGTTCATCATGTAAGAAAAACTAAAAAAAGAAAATGCTAAATGCTATGTTTTTTGGTTACTTTAATTGGTGGTCAGAATGCCTTTGATGAGGGGGGAGAGTTGCATGGGAAGAAGGTCTACCTTTTTGGCTGCACTGAACGTAAGTTGCTTATGTAATTTTATTCTTTATCCATCTCTTGCTAATAGTCCTTGCATTTCTTTGATCTTGAAATGATCACCTTTGGTAATTGTAAACCCTAAACTTAAGCTTTTTCACTTTGCATCATACATGTACTGGTACAAGTACAACTTATACTCTTGCTTGAGGCATCATGAAAGAGTTTAATCCTGCATTCTTCAAGGTTTCATGTATGCGTATCTATCTATCTATGATGATGATTTGAGACTCTCTCTCTCTCTCATATATATATATATATTATATAGATATAAGGTCCAAGGATATGCATTCAAATGCATGGTTGGGCCGTGAATTCGAACTAGTTGGGTGCCCCGTGGCACCCAACCCGAGGATCGAATGCCACGACAACATGCCCACTGTTGATTATTTACCATATTAAAAAAATTAAAAAGGGGTATTGTAAACAACAAATTTGCGTAATATATAAATCGAACACAAATTAATCATAATAAATTTCCTCTCGCTTGGAGAGGGTTTTATTGAAAATGACAGACTTTACAATTTCGAGTATCGCAATAGATTCTCCGTTACTTACATCAAAATTAAATATCTCTGATTAAAAGCTACTAAAGAAAAGTAAAGTAATTACATCTATTAAATAAACAAAATAAATCCTAAGTCTAAGTCTTCATTAACATTTTTGTCTTCATGGTTCGAGATGGACGCGCAATATACTCTTTTCGTCAGAGACTCGGGCGATGTGAAATAGAGGACGTTAGATGAGAGAGCCCATTCTCCTGAAGTTAGCCCATTCGTTCGATAGGCATGGTCAAATATGGGCATGAGGAGTTCGTGGCTGAGTCTCATAATGAATTCTCGATCACTTGTCTTGAAGACGAATTCAAACACCGGGTCCATTTTCTGATGTCTGATCATCTAAGGAATTAGCACTTTTGGTTATGGGTTATTATTCATGAGTCGAATATCATCAAATTCCTTAGGATTTGATCATCATAGATTATTTTGTGATAATTTCACTATTAGATTACGTAATGATCTTATAATACAATCATTTAATATAAATTTAATGAATCCACCACTGGATTTGACCAAAACCATGAGATTGATCAATACATGATAAATTCACTGCTGGATCTTATTACGGTCTCGTATTATGACCGCTTGACTAAAAGTCAACGAGTCCACTGTTAGATTTGATTAAAATCATAAGATTTGGTCAACATGTAACAAATCCACCGTTGGATCTCGGTACGATTTCGTCTTATCATCATTTGACCAAAAGTCGAGTTCACCGTTGGATTTGACCAAAATGATGAGAGTTGGTCAACATGTAATAAATCCACTATAGGATATTGTTGCAATCTTGTATTATGACCGTTTGGCCAAAAGTCAACGAGTCCACCGTTGGATTTGACTAAAATCATAAGATTTAATCAACATGTAATAAATCCACCGTTGGATCTCGTCGTTACAATTTCGTATTATGATTGTTTGACCAAAAGTCAATGAGTTCACTGATGGATTTGATCAAAATTACAAAACTTTGTCAACATATAATATATCCACCGTAGGATCTCGTATTATGACCGTTTGACTAAAAGTCAACAAATTCGTTGTTAAAATATTTGACTCATATGAGGGTTGCATAAGCGATGGCCTAAGCGGGGACGACCCAAGCAGGGATGACTTAAGCGGGGATAGCCTACGCAGGGACAACCCATGCATGGATGACCTAGGCGGGGACGGGCCACACATGGACCGAACGACCTAGGCGAGGACGGCCCACACAGGGACGACCTAAGCTGGGACGACCTAAGCAAGGACGACCCACGCAGTGACGGCCCTCGCCGGGACGACCCACGCAGGGCCGACCTAAGTATGGATGGCCCATGCAAGGAAGGCCTTAGTGGGGACGACCCAATTATTTGTATATTAAGAAATTAGATTTTAAAAACATCATAAAAGAATTTTCGATCTTGAGGTTGAGATCCAAGCCCTACATTTAAGGGAGTGATGACCCGAATTGCGAGGGAAACTTTAATTTCGGGGCATGATTTAAATTTGGTAAATCTGATGGTTATGAGTTGTTGTAGATGAGTATTTTGGATGTCGAAGTCGGGAATTATTCTTTAGATTCGTGATTGCAACTCATACGAGTTATCATATTTGTGATTGCAATCCGAATGTACTAAGAGTTCAGCGAGGGTACCGACGTTGCTTAATTATCTCCAAGTGCAAGAGGAATTGGGTACGTGCCCTAACGTGCAATCTCAAATTGCAATCCTAAATCATACTTAGGTAAGAGTTGTAACTCTTAGCCTAAGCGCACCACATTTAGGTAAGGGCCGTAGCTCTTATCCTAGATGCACCCGTATCGGAGACACTCCGAATTTAAAATTTAATCTGGATTTATCTCTCCCGTACACTCATAGAAGTCAACTGAGAGAAGAGGGAGAACGGAAAAAATCTCGGAGATACCTTAAGGTATCTTGGCAAAAGAATCTAAGTCAGAGAAGTCCTCGGCAGAGCTCTCGCATAAGAATTTCCCGATCTTAATAATGAGAAGGGTTTTGCTATTTATAGATTTTTGGTAGCGGTTACAGGAAGTTATAATCCTATGATTTTTGCAAAAATCGAGGGTTGCGAGGGCTGTGTGGGCCTTAGCCTTCACGCGGATTGAGAGAATAATCTTCTCGGGATATCTGGTCTACGTAAGTGGTTATTTGCTTAAGCGGAGAAAAGAGAGAACTCATGTTTGAAGAAGATGGCCCACACAGGTGGCTACGTGTGCCATTTTGAAAGAGAATAAGACATTGAGAGAGAAATGAGAAGAAAAGAGTGAGATGGCCCATGCAGGTGACCTACGTGGGCCATATTTCAAGAGAGAAAGAGACAAGGAGAAAAGAAAGGAAAAAAGGAGAGATGGGCTATGCATGTGACTTGCGTGGGCTATTGAAGAGAGAAAGATAATAGAGAGAAAAAGTAGAAGAAAAGAGAGAAGAAAAATGGAATGGCCCACGTAGGTAGGTCCTGCGTGGGCAGTGTTGAGACAGAGAGAGAGAGGAAGAAAGAAAGGAGATGGAGAGGGATGGCCCACACAGGGGTCCTGCGTGGGCCATAAGAGAAAAGTGAAAGAAAGAAGATAGAGAGAAAAAGAAGGAAGGTGGATTGGCTGCGTGGGCCATTAAATGAGAGATAAGTGGCTTGCGTGGGTCAGTAAATGAGAGAGAGCAATGGCCAGTGTGGGCCATTAAATGAGAGAGAAAGAGACAAAAATGTGAGAGTTAGAGAGAGTGGGAAAAAGGCCCACGTAAGAAGGTCCATGCGTGGGTCACACTCTTTGACTTAGTTTGAACTTTAAGTCCTAGTTAGAGTATGTCTTAAATAGGAAACTTATAAATAGAGCTTCCTCTCTTAATCCATTCCATTAATTCATTATATCCGAGATTTGAAATTAAGAAGAAGAAAGTAGAACTTCTCGATTTCTAATAAAAATTAAAATTCCGAGTTAACATGTATTGTGACAGTTCTGATTTCCTTACAGCGAAACCCGGATCGTCGGGTCGACGCTAAGGCCGATCTCCAAACGGAACACTTGGCACATCTACACACAAAGCGGAAACCATAGCTAAACCGAGATGAGCATCATATGCTGAAATGAAATCTCCATTCCTATATCTCAAAATAACAAAATGACAAAAATAATGGTTCTAATCCCATGCCAAAATTCGTGGGCAGAAGAACCGAGAGTGCTGGTCGACCATCACCGAAACATTGTTCACAAAAGAATAATACAATTATTATCCAAAAGAAATATATTATTTACATTACAAACCCAAATACTAATCTTCTCTCCAAAGCCGGACCTACCCGTGCTTTGCACACAAAAAGCAATTCTCAGGATGAGGTTCTATCTCCTCTTCCAAAGGCATGTACTCGGAGTCCTCCTTATCTTGGTCCTCCGTGCCTAAATCCTCACCTGAACCTGTGACATATAGTCGAGGGATGAGCTTCATCTAAGCTCAATAGGGAAACACAAATAACATGCCTATTCTTAACATTACACATATATCTTATTACATGAACGAAACATGAATTTTTATCACAAGGATGCACAATTTCGAAGATGATTGAATAAATAAAGTAATTTTCTTAATTTGGAAAACTTAACATATGCTCTTATATTGATTCACATAACAAAAAAAAAGAACTTAAAGTGCTTCACTTAAATTATCCCTCGAGCAAGTATAGCATCGAGCCCCTAATGGAATACCCACCATCGTCGTTCACATGAACAATTCACATATGGTACCCGAGGTCCCAAACATGGTGGACACTTGTGCCGATCATAAATTACCGTTGGCCAGTAGGATTCACAATTTCACAAAGTTGTACGGATATCCCGCCATATTGGTCACGGATATCCTGCCGCGTCGGTCACGGATATACCGCCATGTCGGCCGGGTATTCACACGAAACCTTAAATCATAGTGCATAAATTATAGTTTATCACCGTGTAATGTGATAATTATAACTACTCAAGACATATGAACTCACACACTTGTTTCACATTCCGAATGAATCTTGAAAAATTCCACATGCTTATCATATTAACGAAATGAATTTTGAGAGACTTTCGCATAGATGACACACTTATCATGGTTTTCGAAATACACACACATGCTTACGCATTCATAAACTCATTGGATTCAAAACAAACATCTCACATCATAAAGCACATGCTAATCGTATCAGATGCACATGGTATAGAGTTTTCCCTACCTCACACGACGTCACGCAAAGCTTAATCCATTCATGGTTCTCGTGAGGTTACACACATGATCGACACGTTAATCCTATAATCACAATGTTCAAACATCTCATAAGAAAACTTAAAAAGAATCTAAGGTAGGCATTTCCAAAGAATTTAGACCAAAATAAACAAAACAAAGTTTACTTTGTTCCTCGCGCGAGTGAGCTCTGGAGCTCGTGCGCGCGAGCTCAAAACACCACATTCCTTGCATGACCGAATAGGATTTTGCTTGTTGCTGGTGGTCACGCAAGGCCTCGCGCGAGCGAGACTTACTTCATTTAAGTCCTCGCGCGAGCGAGTCACAGAGCCTCACGGGCTTACTTATACTTCAGTTTGTTTCTCGCGCGAGCGAGCTATGAAGCTCGTGCGCGCGAGAAACAGAAATATTTCAGATTTGAGTTTCCCCTTAACTCGATCTTCACCAAACTTCATCCACATTTAATACACATCTTACTAAACATTAAATGACTATTATTAAGCACTTAAAGCATTAATTTTTCACCTTTTAACTCAGCGATCTCCTTGTAGATCGGATCGTTCTTCCCGAAAGAACACACGGGTTTCCAAAAACCCAATCCGGTCTCACTGAGCTTCGCGTTCACGATCAAGCCGATGAAATCGTAGGTGATGATTGACACAATCTATCCTTTCACATTTTACTTCACTAATTCTGGTGAATCTAACCTATGGATTCAAGAAACTTCTTCCTTTTCTTTTATTTAAACCCTCTCAATTCTCCTTTCTTTCTCTTTCTCTCTCAACAACTCTCAACAACTCAACAACACAATGAGGCTCACGTGTGAGACTCCCCCCTTCTTTCCTAGCAAATGAGTTTGCTAATATGCTGCACACCAACATATAAGATAGGTGTTACTTTATTCACTAACATACCTATGGTGTTAGGCACATATACACCAAGGTATGAAGTTGTGCATGGGTACCCTTTCTCTCTTTTCTCCTTTCTTTATCTTTCTCTCTCAACAACTCTCAACAACTCAACAACACAATGAGGCTCACGTGTGAGACTCCCCCCTTCTTTCCTAGTAAATGAGTTTGCTAATATGCTGCACACCAACATATAAGATAGGTGTTACCTTATCTACTAACATACCTATGGTGTTAGGCACATATACACCAAGGTATGAAATTGTGCATGGGTTCCCTTGTGAACCACGTACACCAAATCCTGTACACACGTGGCTTAAATGGTTTATGAAAATTGAGGTTATTACATGTATTTTTCCACCGTTGACATTGGGACCAATGGTGCAAAATTTCCATGCACCATGTTTCGACGTCGAACCACAAACTTTGACCTGTGATTTCAATGGCAAAAAAGTCGTTTTTTCCCCTAAAAACCTAGGAAATTGGTCCATAGAGGTGTGGTGTAACTCCCAATCACGTGCCACATGGTATGTGATCTAGCATTTGAATGCATGTTTCTCGTCGTGTATTCAAATGCATCTTCCTATTTTTCGTCCTATATAAATATTGCCCTTTTCCCCCTATTTGGGCCGGCTTTGCGAGTCTCAAGGCTTTCTCCAATCATTTCTATTTAGGAGTAAACTCTCTTTTGCTCCACAATCCTTCATATCGCTTATTATTGCATTCCTCTAAGTCTTCACTAGTCTTCCTCTTCTCCTACTTCCATGTACTTGTATCGTGTCAATCTTTCGTGCAAGGGCTATTTCCACCCTCCGATGGACATGTCCAAATCATCTCAACCGACATTCCGTAGTTTTCTACTTTATAGGTGCAACCTTTCACTTTCTCTTATGTACTATTTCCTAATTTTTTCTATTCTTGTTAGTCTACTCATCCATCTTAGTGTACGCATTTCAGCTACATGTATTCTATCTTCTTGTTGCTTCTCGGAAACCAACATTATACACCATAAAGTAGTGTAGGTCTCGCCGTCGTCTTATAAAAACTCCCCTTCAGTCAAAGTGAAACTCTTAGGTCGCAAAATACATCAATTTTTTATCTTCATTTTTGCCCAAAATGCATTGATCCTATTTGAGGTGTCCTCAAACCCACCATCTTCTTCTTCTTCTTCTTTTATTTTTTGTTTTTATGATCAACGATGAAAAAGGAGGTATAAACAGAAAGCCACCATCTTATTATATAGTAGAACCAAAATATCGATATGTATGGCAACATGGGCCTAAATGGTTTTCAGTTTTATTTAAATCCTGTTCCAAGCTATCTTGTCACTGAAGGTACACTACAAATATTTGGTCTTTCTCCTGCTAGTTTAAACCTCTAGATTCTAAAGCATTCTCTATAATTCCAACTTATCATTTACTTTTTCCCTTGTTTGAGCAATTAGTACACATCAGCTGCAAATAACATACTCAATAGAATCTCACTCTTTTATATCAATTATTAGCTCATCCATGATGAAAGCAAATAAATAAGGGCTCAAGGTGAACCATTGATGTAGCTGAAACCATTGAATCTCGTCAAGTCAACACATGAAAACATTAGTCTTTCTTTATCTTTGTTTTCATCTCCATTTGGTTTTGACTATCATTACTAGTGTGAGAACCATGTGTTTTTTTATACTTCTTGCCATTATGTATTTATTTATTTTAATTATTTTGTCTTTGATTTTTTTGCAGCTCAATTTCTTGTGGTTAATGGTGAAAGAAAAATGGTATTCATCCCTGCTGTTGTTGCGGTAAGTTCTCTCAACTATTTTTTTTTGTCAATGCTTAAAATATATTCCTCAAGTTGAGGTTGATGTCCCGAATAAGTTCATCTTGCTAATTTTGGTCATTTACAAATCTATTGGAGTTTCTCACTTCTCTGCTGTTACCAAGGTGGCAAAAAATAAGTTTCTGGAACAATTTTGCTGAGCAGGTTGCATCTCCTTTTCCACCTTCTGGTAAGATTGGTGTAAATTCAGTTCAAAGGGAGGCTGAAGAAATAATATCAATGAAGGAAATGAAAATGGATTGGGTTCCATATATCCCGTTAGATGATAGGTAACTTCTATTATGCATTTTGTTTGTTTTTCTTTTGTTTGGGGGCGGAGGGGGGGGGGGGTGTTAAATTCTTAACAAATTGTCTTCTTGTTGATTGTTCCTCATTAGTTTTAATACTTCACTATCTAACTTTCTATATCTTGCTTTCACAGGCTTAGTCAAGTGGAAAGATTGAAACCTCAGATATTTATATGGAGTTGTACTCAAAGAAGGTATTTTATTTCTATTTGTGGGTTTTATAATATTTTTTATGATAGTATGCTATATTTTTCGAGTATTAGATCTTGATTGATCGTAAATATGCTAAGTGGAGTATATTGAGGATATGCTATCTTTTCTAGGATGCTACATTCTAATAAGTGGATAGTTCTGAATTTGATTAGTTCTAGCTCACCATCTGGTTGTGTTAACACCCTCACCATCCCACCGTTTAGGCCAAGGGGTGCAAAGTCGTCCAAATGGCAGCCCATCATTTCATTTAAACTCAAACCAATAGTTATGACCATCGTCAGGCTTTAACCATGTGATCAACTGATCATAACATAACACATTAATATGGACTGTTGTTTATACCTACCTTAGAGTTCATATTAAATTATGGGCTGATTTAAGAAGAGAGAGAGAGACATTGAGTATATTGAATTATGGGCTGTTTTGAAAAAAATAAAATAATACATTGAGTCTGTTTCAAAAAACAGGGAGAGGCGAGAATGGTGGGGAGGAAGAAGATGAGGGAGTGGGGTGGTGCCAGTGGTGTTGGATGTTGCAGAAAGCTGTGTTACTTAGGCACGTGGCACGAGTGTCAAGTGTCAAGGTACCAATAGATGTTTGACATGTCAATTTCTAAAGATTCCAATACGGCGGCACGGTTATAAGAAAAATAAATCAAATAAATAAAACATATATAGACAAATCTTAGAGAGCCAATTGAGTTATGTAATGAAAATATACATAGTATATGTCATGAACCTAAATAAAAGTAAATTATATTATAAAAATTGTTTTCGACGACCCAAACTTTTTATTTAGTAGTTACTAAATTTTACACAAAAGTATTAGTGCCAAGGTACCACTGGCAGAAAGTGAAGAGAAGTAGAAATAGAGGGAGAGAGAGAGGCACTAGTTGGAGGTTCGTGGAAAGTACTGGTTGAAGTTGGTGTTGATGGTGGAGATGACGGTTGGTACTGGTGATGTTGGAGGAGGGAGGGAGAGAGAGGTGATTTATTTAGTAGTTACTAAATTTCGGGGTGTTACTTTTAAGGACCTGACAACAAAGGGTTGGTTACACATGACATTTGCAGTAAAAACAATTTGATTTAATTAAACAAAACTGAAAATTGTTATTATCATTCAAAATCCAATATTTCAATGCATGATATGCAAAATAACTGTAACTAGATACACTGGAGTCCGCATCAACTACATCCATCTACTCCTCTGACAACATGATTCATACAAAGTAAATCTTACTATGTCATTCCCCACGTAGACTTTCCTAGAAGTATCCCTTTACTTTGCCGCTTTCTTTTCCTTTCAGATGAAAGGTTTTCTGTGTAGATAATTAAAGGGATGATTGACAATCCACAAATCAGCAAGTCCTACCTCCCTTAATCCTCAGGTTTACTTAATTAGAGTGGAGATAGGACATGCTGCGAAATACTAATAGATACAAGAGTTTAACACATGATCATAGCGCAGGGTCAGGAAATACATGAAAGAGCATCAAGAAAACAAGTGTCTGCATCACTTGAATGAAAAACTATGCATACCATAGGGACATGAATTAAATTGAAAAGTATAAGTATTAACATCATGTGAATGGCATTCATACCTACCTTTAGAAATCTGTGTGTCAAATTTAACTACCATCACATGCACTTGAATTTTATTCATGTTATCGCGATCCTTCACTTGAGTTGCATCCATTTTATTTACTTAAATCAGTAACTTAAATAGCTGAATCGACATATAGCGGTTGGCTACGAGATAGCTAAAACCACTGTTACGTGGCCTTTGGGAACGAACTCCAGATGCCCTCATCACTTGATTTATGCCGGTACTTTCATCACGCGTTTACTGTTCATATCACTTATATATCGTGGATAAATCCACATCATCACGTGTAGCTGTTACCCTTATCACTTGCCTCGTGGATAAATCCACATCATCATGTGCATCTATCATATCACTTGCATCGTGGATAAATCCACATCATCATGTTCATAGCTCAGGGCTTTCGCCGGAGCATATGGTATTCCATCAATCGTTAAATCATCATCATAACACATAGGTAAACGAAGTTTTTTGTATTGTACATTTACATTGTCCCTTATAATGACACCTTGCCTTATGGGTTTATGGCTTATGACCATAAAGATCCATTCACTTGTCCTTTTTTCTTATTATTGATTCAAATGCTTCTTTACAAATCCATCATGTGTCCTTTCTTCATATTGCCGATTCAAACTCTTCTTCGTAAAATATATGATTCTTAATGATTTTAGAAAACACATGTTTATCCTTTTATGGAAAAATTTCTCTTTTAAAAAGTCCTTTTTTAGGATTTAACATAAAACATGTAGCATCAAATCATGCAATCCATAGTCAAGGTATTTCATTGCATACACGTTGTACATGTTCATGGAGTTTCATCACATGCAACATATAATACAATGTCAGCGTATTCCATCACAGAAGGCATGGAACATCCATAAAACATAACCAAAATCATCACTATGATACTAGTGTTGAAATAGAAACATGTTTAGATTCAGATTTTACATGGCAACCATGATTGTCTTCAAATTTGAAAACAAGAACATGCTTAGAACAAACAATTATGGTTAAAAAGGATGAAATTAAAATCATGCCTTTTGGGCTAGAAATCATCTTTTGGAACTAATTAAATAAACATGAGAACCAACGGAGGAGAACTTGCCTAAAAGTACTCGGACCCGGGGCTGAAGGAGGGTAGGAGTTGCCCCTTCTTCCTCTTTATTTCTTAATTCTCTTATCAACTATTTCTCTCTCCTATTCTCCTTTTTCTCACTAGGTTTCCCTGTCTCTCTCTCTCTCTCTCTCCTATTTATAGCCATTCCCCCTCATTCTTACACTTACACGTCACACATGCCTTACATGCATGCACCACATCTTACTCACACATTTCCACCACTTTACACATGCCCACCCATTGTTACATGCAAGCTACACATGCCACTCACTTACACATACTACAGATGCATGCTACACATGTCACTCACTTTCAAATACTATATATGCATACTACACATGCATGCTACAAATGTCAGTCACTTTCAACGTGACAGCTCGAATTTCGGCACCCCGAAACCCGTGCCATTGGCACGACCTTTAAGGCCGTACCTCAATTTCATACGCGAAACACTTGGTATGACCACATAACCATAAAGTAATGCCTGTACAATTGAACATATGCTAAAACAAATCTCTAGTTCTATACTATAAAGCCAAAATCTATAACCCAAAAGATAGTTCTAATCCCATGCCACTGCATGACAAAAGAACCAACCCGAACCATCAGTGACGTAACAACGGTCACCTCTGATAGTTCGACAAAAGAATTATCTCATATATTTACATTATCCCAAAACAATGGTTGGACATACCAAGCCGTAATAATCTCTCTCAAAATAAATATCAAAGTGCACAGAGGGTCTTCTAAAAGAACTCCTCAGGAGGGGGCTCAGACTCCACTGGAACGTAATCCGAGTCCTCGGGATCGATGTCACCAGACGCAGCCACTAACTCGGAACCTGTGACGTATAGTTAAAAATGGTGAGCTACATCCTAGCTCAATAGAGAAAATATCTGAACAAGTAAATCTAGCTTACTCACATACATTTCATGACATAATGGAGGCATGCTTGAATCAATATAGCACATTAGGGAGGCATTTTGAGATATTAAAAGAATAAACAATGCGATTTGCTACACTACACGTGTCATCTCATGCTCAAATGGTTCTCATATTATGACTGGGCTTGTTACAAGGCTTAAATCATTTAACTTAAATAATCCCCGAGCAATATAGCATCGAGCCCCGATGGAATACCCAGCATTGTCGTCCAATCAGACTATTTTTCATGTAACAACCCAACTCCCTTTCTCATAGGCGACCGACTTCATAACTCATATACATCCTTGGGATGTCTTACTGGTGTACGGATTGACCGCTGTACCAGTCACGGATATCCTGTCGAGTCAGTCACGGGTATACCGCCGTGTAGGTGAGGTATTCTACAAACCTTAAATCAATGGCGCATCTACATATAATTATTCACCATGTAATTGTGCTAATTATTAATAGTTCACGCCCATTCACATATTTTCCATCACATGTACCTTCACGTTAACTACACATCCCTGGGATGTCACACATTTAGATGTATCACACATATGCTCAGTTCCCATACACATCCTTAGGTTGTCTTTTTTCTCATACTTATGACTTTCTCATTTCAATGCACGCACACACACTTTAAGTTTCATGCACTGTTCTTAGCATTTTAACACAAGCACTTATCTATACTTTAAATGAACATGCATACATAGAATACCACTATATACATGCTTTCGTAATCAAGTGTACAAGTTCAGAATGTTCCCTACCTCAAAGTAAAGCCATCATCCATCACATTAACATCACACAAGGGATCAAGCGTAAAAACCATACGCCAAACTTACATTACATGACCCAAAATACCCTTAGAAGAGCTCACAAGAATCTAGGAAAACATAACTCCAAAGAGCTAGTTAAAATAAAATAAACATCTATGCTATACCTCGCGTGAGCGACCACTTGTCCTCGCGCGAGTGAGCACTCACCATCGCTCGAGCACTTATAATCGAGATCACTTGAAGCTCACGCGAGCCCTCGCACGAGCGAGCTTCCCTTTACGAAAGGGTCTTGCGCGAGTGAGCACATGACTCATTTTCTCACTATAATTGTCTCCCTCTCGCACAAGCGAGGTATTATAACCGCGCGTGCGAGGAACAACTACAACCACTGCTCGAGCTTCTTGAGAACTTCAATCTTACCCTATTTAAAACCACATCTAATACACAACTAAGCCTATCATAAATACTTCATTTAATGTTCATAAATAACTAGATACATACCTTAAACAACAGATCTCCTCTTGATTTGATCCATAATCATCACAATGAAAGAGGGTTTCAAAACCCTTCACTCCAAACCTTTTCTAGATCAACCACAAGCTCCAACCCACTAGATCTTCTTCTAGATTTTTCACCACACCTTCCTTATCTTATAAACTTAACATCCATAAGGTAGATCTTACCTTTGGGTTAAAAGAAAAATCTCTATCTCTCACTCTCTTTACAAACCAAACCCTTTTCCTCTTTTTCTCTATTTCACTCTCTCTCTAAACTCAAGCAAAAGGGTTAAACATATGGGAGACTTCTCCCCCCTTTCTCTAACTTGTGACAACTAGTGTGTTAAGCACACATACCTATACAAGGTGTTTTATTTTCATCTAACTCTTATGTAGAACACATACACTTAAGAGTCTATATAGTAAGTGTGGTTCCCTTGTGAACCACCAACACCCAAGCATTGTTCATGCCATACGTGACCTACACGGTACACGAAAATCAGGGCTATTACATTCAAATACTACACAGGCATGCTGCACATGTCACTCACTTTCAAATACTACATATGCATGCTACACATGCTACTCATTATCATATTCTTGTTCACTTACACATGGCACACGTTGCACAACACTTCTCACGCACCACTCTTACCATGCACACCACACGCTAAATGCACCACATCTTATTAACTGTTGCACACATTCATATTTGGCCAGTTGCACACAACATACAATACTTTTCCTCAAGCACATAGTTGCACACAATTTCATTAATAATCACACATGTTTTACTAGTTGCACTTTTTAATTTAAAAAATAAAATAAAATAAAAATGCCCTTAGTATTTGACCAAAACTGCCCCAAAGAAAAAAATTACCATTTTACCCTTCTTTTTATCAATATTACTGAACTGTTCATTGGGAAATATACCAATATGACCAGGAAAATACACAGAAAAATCTTAAAACTGTTTTAAACTTTAAATTAGGAAAGGAAAACACCTTTTTTTTTCCTATTAATCATGCATTAAAAATTTCAGGATATTACATATGGGGTGTTGTGTGGCAGTGGCGGTGGTGTTAGTCATGGAGCAAGCAGAAGAAGCATGAGAGAGAGAGAGAGAGAGAGAGAGAGAGAGAGAGAGAGAGAGAGAGAGAGAGAGAGAGGTCTGTAATGCAATGCACCAATGCGTCTCTGATTTAATTTAATTATTTATTTTTATATAAGGGAGGTGTGGGGCGGGGTACCGAAGTGGTGAGGGTGAGGGCTTGGTTGGGCCAAATCGGCCAGAAAGAGTTGGGTTGAGGAAGATTGGGTCGGGCCTTCGGTTAGATTAGGTCGGGTCTCTCACTTGGAAATGCCAATTCCTCTCTCTCATACCTTCACTCAGTGAGGAAATTCTATAGCAGATATTTATATAATTCTAATCTCGGTAAAATTATACTCTCTGATCATTCTGCACATATGCACACAATGAAAATTAGCACATACATGTGTTAATGGTACATGCTCATCTATATGCATGATATGCACCGAGTACCTGACAGCCTTTACTCCGTCCATTCTCATACGTATTGCTCCTTCATTACTCCAACCCTTGCACATCCAATAAACACACACTCTCAAACTTGCACTGGTAAGGTAGTAATTCGCCATTGCCATGTCTGGCAAAGAAAGTGAAAACAGAGGTGGATCTGATGAACTTGAAGGCTCATGTACTAGATGTTGCAGATCTAATTACCAAAAACCGGTGGCCTAAATGGGAGTGGTGGCCAAAGTCTAATAAAGTTTTTGTTTTTACTTCGAAGAATCTAAGATCATGAGATTTAGTGGCAGCAGCTGCCTCAGATTAGAAGATACTGATGACTATAATCAGAGTTGGACACATTTTCAAAGTGTGGAAGTAAAAATTGGAGATAAAACCTTTAGCAAGAAATGATTTGAAACCATGCCAAAGGATTATGGTTATCATCTTTAGCACTGCGGTTTGAACCCAAGAGGACTACAATATTTTCCTCTTGTATTTGGAAATATTAAGCTCCATATATTTGAAACTCTTCCCAATCTCCATGAGTTGCTTCAAAAGATAGCTTTGTTAGTTTGTTATATTAAAAATTTGAAATTTCTTGGATCTGTTAACTGCAGAGCTGCTCTAGGGCGACTGAAGCTTGATCGGTTGAAGAAATATGAATACTGCTTACCTTGTGAGTTCTCTTTTGACAGTTTATATCATTTTTACCTTCTTCTTCTGTGACGTTGACTGCTTGCTTCTTGCTATTAGTTGAGAACATGCTATAGCTCTCCAATAATCTATGTTGTTTGTTTGTATTTATTCTATTATTTATTTAAAAAAAAAATCCATATCTACTTTCTTATAGTTCCATTGCTTATAGCTGAAACTGTGTTTTAAGCTTTGTTATCCGATGGTCAATCGTGGATTTCAACTTTTTCTCTTCACTTTGTTTTCTCAGAGGTGCTGATTTTAGGTGTACAAGTGGTACACAGGTCACAATTTGGAACTTCTTTTATATGTAGAGATTGTGACACGTGGTACACTCACAGTTTAGATTAGATTCAGTCCTTTTTATTTAAAAATAAATAAATCTATATCTACTTTTTTTATAGTCCCATTGCTTATAGCTGGAAAATGTGTTTTGGGCTTTGTTCTCCGATGGTCAATCTTGGATTTCAACTCTTTTTCTTCACTTTGCTTTCCCAGAGGTGTTGTACAAGTGTTACACAGGTCAAAATTTGGAAAATTTTCGTATATAAAGATTGTGACATGTGGTACACTCACAGTTTAGATTAGATTCAGTCCTTTTTATTTTAAAAAAAATCATATCTACTTTTTTTTATAGATTAGATTCTGTCCTTTTTAGATTCAGCCCAAAGATTGTGCCATTGCCTATTGGATGATTTCTATCATCTAATTCAAGAGCCTTCTAATGGATGGCTAAACAACATATGGGGAATTGTCTACACTAAAGTGCACAAGGGTGGTTTGATCATATGGTTAAAAATATCTCACAAGCATCAGCTTTGAATTTAGTCCCATCTCGATGTTGGTCTGCCACATCTTAATGAACTGTGCCACATGTAAAGAATTTGTTGACCTGTGTGGCACAGCTGGTTCCAGACTTCTAGTTGTAAAAACTCTTCTGAAAGATCTTTTTTGGTTTGATTAATTTTGAAAACAAATCAAACTTCTTGTACCTCATGGAAAGTAACTTGATACCGAACTGTTAGTGAAGTGTTTGTGATGTTAGTGTGCATGTGTGTACGTTGTAATAGATATCTGGTGTGTAATATTGTAAGTAGCAGTATTCATAATAATATTGAAGGGTGTAGGTCAATATGACAAACAACCACTCTCCCTCTAGTTGGTGCATAGATATTTATCATACCCAACTTGGAGGTGATAAGTAATTTACTTCTTTCAACAACCTTAGTAAGAATGTCAGCCAACTGATCCTTCGAAGTAACCTGACAAATACTCCTTAGTTTCCATTTTATCTCTGATGAAGTGGCAATCAACTTCTGTGCCTTTTCCTTTCATGGAAAACTAGATTCTTAGCAATGTCAATGGCGGCTTCATTTTCACCACAAAGTCATAGAAAGTTTCTCATGTGTACCAAGATCTGCCAAAATAAACTGAATCCACATATCCTCATGGGCTCCTTGGGACATAGCCATGTACTCCCCTTTTGCACTTTAGTTAGATACTATGTGTTGTTTGTTACTTTTCCAAGTGACTAAGTTACCTCCAAGAAATGTGCAGTTACCCGTTGTAGAATTCCTTTCACTCATTGAACCAACCCAATCGACATCTTTAACACTTCAACATTCAGGGGACTGTGATTTCCATACGACAAGCCGTACTAGGAGCCCGTGAGGACATATATGTGCAGTTGCCCGTTGTAGAACTCCTTTCACTCCATGAAGAATGCATATGTGGGCTTACAACACTGACAACATATGCTATGTCTGTACAGGTAATGGTGGCATATATGAGTTCCCTAATGAGGCGTTGATATATGCCAATATCTTTCAAACCTTTTCTAGCTTCAATATTTATCCTGTGATTCACTTCCTTTGGTAAATCCACGGGTTTACACCCAAACATTCCTGTTTGCTTTAAGAGAGCAAGTGTATACTACTTATGCTAAAAAATTGTGATAACTCTTCTTAGAACTTGCAACTTCGATGCCAAGAAAGTATTTCAATGGACCAAGGGCTTTGTTTTTTTTGATATGTCTGCTTTGAGGTTGATGGGTCCTTACCCTTTATTAAAATAAGAAGAATTTACAGATGAGAAAAAATGGTATACAAGTTTTCTTCAAGGAGAGAGGTAAAGGAGGAAGGAAATTAATGGGGCTGCACCATCTCACAACAGTACTAGAGTAGGTGCCTTTATTAGCCATTCAGTCTAGTGAACGGTTCCCTTCACGCTAGTCATGATGAAAAGATAAGCTGTCAAAGTGGCTATTGAAGCTTCTGATAGATGCCACCATTTGTATATATTTCCAGCCACATTGCAATTTCTTCCCTGATGGACTTGATAGCAACGTGCGAATCCGATTCGACGACAATGTTCCTAGCACCAAATCTATAGCAATTTGAAGACCAGTAAAAATAGCATCAAACTCAATCAAGGTGATATCCATACTATGGTCATTCGGACCATGGAAGCTGGTGATTCATCTGCCATTGTAGTCTATGATGAGTCCACCCTATTCTTTCACTTTTCTCTCTCTCCAACCCATCGTGCCCAGCAAGCAAGGGCCGAGCTCGCTAGCACATATATGCGACATATGGCCATCAGTTTCTCACTTTCAGCGCAGCCCTCGGAGAAGTGATCATAACATCTTCAATATATGCCGGAATTATGTGATTCTTGCCTTGTTGGAAAGCTAGTTCACAAGACCAATTTTGCGTTAATCGGACATTGTTTGACCCTTCAAAAGTGATCACGTTAACAATTACAATTAATTCCACCACGAGTTTGAAATACCATGAACTTTGATATCAAACTTTTTCCATGTACTGTTTGAATCTCACAATCATGGATCAAAATATCGTCCGATACCGATACGTATCGGTATCGGACGTGAACGATACGGTACATTAAATGTACCGTATCGCTCATTTGTATTGCAAATACCGGACGATACATTCAATGTATCGTCCGGTACACTACTGTTCTGGTACGTATCGTCCGGTACCGGTTTTTTGACCGGACGATACGTACCGGTTTTCTGGCATTTTAACCCATGCTCACAATCTCTCCCTCATCATCATCAGTGACAACAATGCCATCAATATAGACAATTAAGGCAGTGAGCTGAGCACCCCTTTTCATAAATAAATTTTGATCACAATGACTTTTCTGATTGCCAAACTTGATATCATCAATGAACTTCTTAAACCACACTCTTGGTGAGTGGTTTAATCTGTATATCACCTTTCTAAGTCCTTTTGGGTAAATCCAGGCGGAAATGCCTTGTAAACCACTTCTTATTCGCAACCAGAAATAAGAGGACACATATTGGATTTAATTTTGCAACAGGAGCAACGGTGTCGTGATAATCAACTCCATAGGTTTGTGTATATCCCTTGGCAACCAGTTGGGCTTTGTACCTTTCAACTGACCTACCTGGCCGATACTTCACGGTATAAGCCCTTTTGCATCCAACAACTTTCTTTTTCCTTTAGGTAGTATTACAACCCATGTAATGTTCTACTCAAGAGCTTTCATTTCATCAATCATGGCCTTTTTCCAATTTGGCTGAGACAAAGCATCAATGAAGACATAGATAAAGTCCAATGAAAAATATAAAGGAGAAATGTAAGGTTGGTAGAACACGATATGAAACATACTTACTAATAGAATGAGAAGTACGAGACTGAGTACCCTTACGTAATGCAATGGGTAAATCCATGTTAGTGGTAGGAGTATTTTCACTGTCACGTGAACTTGCCTCTATGGTCGAAGTTTAGTTTATGATTCTAGAAAGATTGGGCTTTTCCTTTTCCAAGTTCAATGAGTACACACTTTTCTTTTTGCAAATTTTCCCATTTCTTGAACAATAACAACATCTTGAACATTATTCTCCACGTCTAACAGTCCTGGTAACGCACACATCTTCATCATACATTTGTGGACATTGATCCTCAATTGCAGACGATATCTCAGGTATAGGAAATGGTAGGGCAACATGGTCTCTTCTGTTCTACTCTCCCCTGAAAAGGGTACGAAGTACTCATGACAGTAAATAAAGGTGTGGGCTCAAAGAAGGTAACACCCATTGACGCAAACCGTTTGCCAGATACGGGATCATAACACTTGCACCCTTTCTCAGATGGTGGATGCTCAATAAAGACACATCGAAGAGCTTTGAGTTCCTGTTTATCGTGACGATTTTCAGGAATTTGGGCAGAACACAAAAAATCAAACGCCTTAGTAGGAACCGGAAACCGGGAGAAGAAGGTGACAACATATGAATGACGGACTTGCCTTGAAGAATTGGAGTATGCATCTTGTTAATAGGAAAGCATGCCGTAAGAATTGTTTCATTCCACAACCTTTTCGGGACATTCATTCCAATTAACAACGCACACACAACTTCAATTAGATGGCAGTTTTTTCTCTCAACGATTCCATTTTGCTAAGGAGTGTATGGGCAGGTAGTTTGCCACTCAATACCATGTTATTTGTGATATGATTGGAGATGTTGAGAAGAATGCTCTCCTCCATTATTTGATCGTAACACTTATGGGAACAATTCATGTAATTGGGAAACAGTTAAGTGCCAAATTGTAAACGCCCGAGATGCATGGTCTCCAAGGATATAACATTTACTTTAGACGTACAAGTGTTCTCCATTGTGATGCAGGACGGTTCCCTAAACTACGTCAATGATATGATTGATTTTGCCGAAATTAAATTAGAATTAAATTAAACAATAAGATTCACAAAATATAACGAATACCTCAGGTTTTCGTAGTATTCCAGGGGAGAATCACATATGCTTCAGGTAGGGTTCAGTCCAGGCGCTAGATCCGTTAGGTTGCAGCGTAGATTGATCCTAGAGATAAAACTCTAGGTTTTCCCAGATTAGGGGGCTCACACTTCAATGATGGGATCACTGATTTTCTCTGAATATTTGGTGTGGAAGGGTTTAATAATTCTGCTGGGATCTGCGGTTGTTGAATCGGGTTGATTCAATGGCTTAGGATAAAACTAGGGTTTTAGGATCTCAAAAGGGATGGTGATTGATTTAGGATTGTAAGGATCAACACACAAGTAGAGAAGATGAAGATAAATAGATGGAATTGCGGGCTTCACACCCTTGGCTTCGCACCAAACCCTTCTCGGGAAGAAGAGTCACTCTCCGTATAGGCTCATCTCAAGCACACAAACAAAAACTCTTTTCATTAATCATCAACTAATTACATTGTTCACTTAAGGACCTTATATAGGAGTCCTTTCAATAAAAGAAAACCCTAAAACAAATAATAAATAAAAGACAAATAAACCCCTAAGACAAAATTCGAAACTAAATTTCTAAAACAACTAAAAGCCGACACGATTTCGATCGAACGAAATTGAAAATCAAAATTGAAAATCGTTCAATCGAAATTTCGATCGATCGAAATTGAAAATCGTTCGAACGAAATTGAAAATCGTTCGATCGAAATTCTCATATACGTAAAATATCGCCGTTGATATTTCGATCAATCAATTTTTCTATGCTCCTTCAATTTCAGAATTTCATCTTTCGCCTAGTTTTGATTTCCATTCCGCTTCTTCCGATGTTGGTATACACGAAGCGGTCCATATCCAATGTCTACCAACAACAGATAGATCCCCCTTTCCTCATGATCAAGACCAAGCACGTTCAACGTGACAAGTCCCGAAACACACAATGGGGAGGGAAAAAAGTTACACTCCCATTAAGACTTTTGGCGAGATTACTAATGAAGCGAAGGATACTTTGCATATTTGGGATATATAAAGTTGATGTTAAAGGTATTTCATTAACCTGACAGTCCCTCTACCAACAACAAGAACAAGGGATCTGTTGGTAACACGAACCCTACATCAATTTTGCAGTGAATTATACAATTAAACAAGGAGGACATACCGGACATGTGATTCATCGCTCCAGAATCAAAGGTCCATGAACTATGAGTGGACATAGAAACATGAGAAGACCCAATAATACCTCCCTGCCAAATAAGAGTGCGAAGCCAACACCATATCATCTTGACACTGGGAAGGCTGCATCTTTGTACTTACCTCATTATACCAATGCTTCTCAGCACCAATACAGCACCAATAACCTTTCATTTTTCCTATTAGGAACATGGTTTTAAAATACAGAAACTCGACTCGACTCGAAAATCATCTGAGTAGAGTCAACTTGGTTCGACTCGACTCGCTCCAACTCGGGTTATTTAAAATATAGTTAAATATTTAATATTTGTATATATATACATAATTTATTTTGGTACAAATTTAGGCTTCTTAAAAAGAAAAAAGAAAATATGTGACTTGTACTCAAATCTTTTTTTTTTTGCATAAAAGAACAGATTTTGGCATGAAAGAGCAGAAAATATGTGCCTAAAATAGCTTTTGAAACAGATTTGGCATTAAAAAAAAAATTCCTAAAAAAGAAACAGATTTGAGTATAAGCTTCAGAAACCGGTACAAATTTAGGCTTGTTACTATTTTAGGCTTCAGAAATCTGTACAGATTTGGCATATATATATATATATATATATATATATATATATATATATATATGTGGCATATACGCACATATGTTTTATTTTGGCATAATAAAATAGATTTTGGCATAAAAGAGCAGAAAATCTGTGCCTAAAATAGTTTCAGAAATAGATTTGGCATAAATAGTTTCAGAAATAGATTTTCTTCTTAAAAGAAAAAAAAATACTCACCTTTTAATAGCTGCAGTGAACTGCTGAGGTCGGCTCGGCTGAGGGCTGGGCTTCTTCTTCTCCTTTCCTCTTTCTTCTTCTTCTTCTTCTTCTCCTTCTTCTTCTTTTCTCGTCCAGTTTTTGTGGAGACGACTTGTTCTCCTTCTTCTTCTTCTGCTTCTTCTTCTTCTTTTCTCGTCCGGTTTTTGTGGAGGCGAGGGCTCGTCGGGTTTTGTGGAGACAAGGGCTGAAGCCCTAAAACCTTAAATATAAAAGAGGCATACTTGTAAATAAGGGGCATACTTGCTAATTTACAAGTATGCCCTTAAAATTCATTAAAACATCAGTCAAGACTTACACAGCTTTAAGTCGACTTGCCGAGTCGACAAACTCGACCGAGTTTTCGAGTCGACTCGGCGAGTCGACTGAGTCTCACCCCATTTCGAGTTTATAGCCGAGTCGACCCGAAACTGGGTTGAGTCGAGTTGATTCGCTCGAGTTCCGAGTCGACTCGGCGAGTTTTAAAACCATGGTTAGGAATACTGCCTTTCAACGAAACAGCACAAGCCAACCAAATCAAGACATAGCCATAGGTTATATGGGAAAAACCACTGTATGCAAGACATATCCACATCAACACTGGTTATATGGGAAAAACAGGAAGCTTTTTTATACGTAAAATTCCCAGCTGAGAGCTACTTCACATCAAAGAAACCCTTGCATACTTTCAATGCTTGCTCAACGATGCAATTTTGCAAATATTTTGTATGAACAATGTGCTGTCCAGCCACTTAGACCTTTGATGTTGACCTAAAGGTTATACCGAAACCATGGAGCCGATACTGGTGCACCAGTTTCACCAAAATAAACAAAACTTTGCAGAATTATCAAATAGATTACTGACACTATCTGAATGAACAATCACCATCTGAATGAACAATCACCATATAATTTACCCGATGTAGGACTAAACTTTAACATGCCCCCGCACATGTTGGTGGGACTGAGCCAAATCATGTGGACAAGTGAACTGGGTGAAGGGGAATGGAGAAGGGACTGCTCTGATACCATGATAAATCTGTGCTTCCAACTCAAAACCAATTGAATGAGTGGAGGGGCCCATGATATTATAAGGGGAGACAAGGCTATTATTTACCTGATGTGGGACTAAACTTCAACGTTCATATTAGAGTGCATCAATTGGATTGCTAAAATCCCCAATGAGTGTGATTTTTAGGCACATACTAACACTTTGATGACTTGGATTGCTAAAAAAACTGTGTATTGTGGCCTAAAAGTGAGGCATTCAATTTGTAAAAGGGTGGTTACTCCCCATTTATTCTTTTCTTTATTAGCATCATATGTTCATTCGAGTGCTACAGATTAATTTTTGGACACTGTTTTATTCTTGTTGCAGATTTCTACCAGCCTTTGAAAGAGGAGGATGAACTAGAGCAGAACACAGTTGTTGATATCATGTATCCTACAGAACCTCCGGTAAGTTAGTTAACTGCACAGAAGATAATCACCATATCAGAATTTTTTCCATCCTTCATGAGTTCCTTGACCAATATCTATAATCAAGCGTGGAAGATATTTTTACATGGAAGATATTTTTACACCATCATGGGGAAAAACTACGGCGAACCAAATTTTGCACTTGAGGAAAAATACACAATTGAAAATATAGTTAGAAACAAGAAAATACTTGAGAACTAGAAGATAGATGAGAGGAACTCTTCTCCAAAGTCTGAATTTTATCTCAAAGAAAAAGTGGCATAATTGTCTAAAGTCTAAACCATCTATCCTACACGTTTTATATTCTGTTAGTTCATTTCTTAATCTAAAGTAAATAACTATCTGTTCATAGTATAGCTCAAAGCCTAGAACTTCTAATACAATTTGGATCTTAACTCCTGAAAAAGGATCCTTCAGTGACTTCAAGTTTCTGAAAACAATAGTTCCGGACTAATTTGAAACCTTAATTTATTTAATGTTTTTTAGTGCTCCTGTAATAACACTTAACAGACAAATTAAACAACTCAGTATTGAATTAAATCAGTTCAGTTAGTGGCTGAAAATAGATTGCCCGCTATCAAAGAGAGCGGGAGGGATAGAGAGAGACTGGGTCCTGGGTCCCTCATGAATAGGGGTGCAACCAACGGGTTAAGCGACCTGACCCGACACAAGTTGGGTTTAGGTTCAAATTTCCAACCTGATGGGTTGAGTTGGATTGAAATCCCAACCCATTTATTAAACAGGTTGGATTGAGGTTTCTTGACCTGAACACGATTTGACCTGACTCTCTCCATTATATTTTAACCTAATTTACCTGACCTGACGCAAATTCTTTCTAATTGAATAGGATTGGGGGGCAATAAACAGGTCGGGTTTCATGAGTTTACTCGAACATGACCCGAAACAGGACCTAAACAAAATCTGGATCCACACACACACACACTTATATATATATATATATATATATATATATATATATATATATATATATATATATATATTTATACATATGATAATTTTTATAGTGTTAGATCTAATAAGCTTCAAGTTTAATACTATTATGAAGGAGAGGACGTTCAGTTATATCTTCTCTCCCAAGTTGTGGTCCAACTTCCTAAGACTAGTAGAATTGTAAAAACAATTATCTTCTCAGCCAAATTTCGGCTCACCTTCCTAAGCATTTAGTTTTATGCATACCCAACTCCGACCCTAACATGCTTATTAATTGGTTGAATCTGGCTAGACAAGACACAGACCTGAAATGGGTCACCATTTTACAATAGGACCCAGCCCAAGCCCTACCTGATTTCAAAATGGGTAGGGTATGGGTCCAAAATCCAAACCTAACCCGATCAATGTACACCCCTAATAAAACACTAAAAAGTGAGACATATTATTGGAATTGAAGTGCCACTCCTAAAATGTCTCAATGCTATTCTAGGAGTTGTAAAATAAAATAAAATGATCAAGTGGCATGGGGCTCACTTAATGCCCTATGCTGGGGCAATTTTGTCATCGCATGATTTTTTTATTGTGAGTTCTTATGAGAAGTTTTAGCACACTAAATTTTTTGGAACTACAGCCCATGTCAACTCTCTAAGTAAAACCCATACGAAGTGAACATACTATTGAAATAGAACTATAGAAGTACCGTTCCTTAAAAGTCTCTACAAGAGATTTATCATTTATCCCCTCTCTCTCTCTCTCTCTCTCTCTCTCTTAATTATACATATATGAAAAAGGAAGCGTGCCTCGATGGTTTATGTTTCCCCCCAACAGGACTCATTTGCACCCCTGCTCATAGGTTTACTCGGACCTGGCCCAAAACAGAACCTAAACAATTGGACCCGAATATAAATATATGAGAGGGTTTTTGAAGGGGAAAAAGTCCCCAAAACGTTTTTTAGATCACATGCCGTGTCCCAAAACGGGTGTTTTTTTGGTACAGATTTGGCATGTTAATTATATTATAAGTTCCTAAAAAGGCTTATAATTTGCTATTTGATTTAAGATTGATTCTCTGTTTCTATTTAGGATCTGATTTTGATTTCCAATAGATTGGCTCACTTTGGAATAAATAAAAGAATTGCAATTAAATTAGAATTTAAATAAGATCCTGTAGGCTCATGGTAATCTTTTCTTTTCTAATTTCACTATTAACTTTTAATATAAAAAATTATCTACCATTCCTAAAATTTACTAAATAAGATGACTTAAATGGTTTAACTACAAGCCGCTCTTTAATTAAATCCACTTATTTTGTATCAGTTTTCTTAAGAGATTCTGTTCTGTTCAGTATGGGTCTAATTTATGGTTCTGATCTTAATGCTTCTTTTTGCAGGTTGTCTGTGATTTTGATTGGGAGCTTGATACACTTGGGGTACCTTTTAATAAATTTCTCTCTTTATGTCTTACTGTTGTTTATTTTCACCAACTATGCTATTCAGCTCCTCTCAGTTGAGTATGATTTTGATGTGATAAAAGATCAATATTTTGGAATATATAAACACAATAATTAAAATATATCTCAACAGTCTATTGCCACACAAATGGAGAGAGGATGAAACTAGATAACGAGGGTTTGCGTACCCCATCAAACTCATGATGGGTTTATTTCTATAAAGATCAACAATCAAGTACCTTTTCTCGTTTTACAATGACATATAATGAATGGAAACTAATCTACGACACTTAGGGAAGTTATGCACTGGTTTAGGAGCCGTACTAGACCGCTGGCTGGAGTGGGACGGCCAATCAGATGGGAGTGTCACTGTGATTGCTAGGTCCAGTGGTACAGTTCATGTCTAGACTGATTTTTGAGCGAGGAAACCACTCAGAATTGGTCAACTTCACAGTAAGATCATTGAATAGTTTGGACCATGCAGTTGACACTGTGCCGGGTGGTCCAAAACGATAACAAGTATCAAACGAGAGTTGACCTTGCGTGAACCTAACAACCCATTTCCTATTGTAAATGAAGGATAGAAAAATTATGACTTTCAATGAGAAACTATATTTTTTGGTTCTTAAACTATTGAAAAATGATGTCACATGATCTCTCTCTCTCTCTCTCTCTCTCTTCATTCCATCATGATCACATTGGCGGGTGGCAATACTTGAATGTACGGTGAGGCAATGCTCGTTGGTGAGGTCTGGCAGTAACTGAGATATTCGAGATAGTGTTCTGGCGACCCTATTGCTGGATAAAAAGCAGAGGATATAATGAAACATAAACTAAGAGTGTAAAAAATAACATATAAGTCGTATATACCTTAAATTATACACCTAAACAGTTTTTACCAGTAAATGATGTTGTAGTTACATCTTATTTAGACAACAGGCAGATTGGGTTTCCCGGCTTCCCGGTTCAATTTATGGTCCTGGTCTTAAAACTTGTAAGTAAGCTAAAGCACTTAATAAAAGCAAAGACAACAACAAAAAGAGAGTCAAATATTTGAGTCTTCTTCTCGCACGTATTTCTTTTAGAAATCTTGCACTTTTATTTCCACATGATCTAATTTTTGTAATTAAACAGTCCTACATAACTATTAAGTTGTGATCATAAAAATGGAGGTCAAATAAATGTTGACTAAAAATGAGAGACTGAATCTAGATATTCTTAAGTGGCATGTGACCACTTAAACGAATAATTATTCTAGTGGTCACGTGGTACACTAAGTAGATTCACATGACTCCTCCATTATTTATTTTTTTGGCCCTTTTTTCATGGCCCAAAAGGTTTTTTTTTGGTGGGAGGCCCAATGCATCTTTCACTCTCCTCTTCTTTCTTATCCACGCCTTCACCTCTTTTTCCGTCATGTGCCCTTGATTGTGATTCACTTCATATTCCCAAAATGCTGAGCCCAAAGTTTGGTTTCATATATCTGTAAGCAGACCAGACAATACATCTCTGTCTTTATAGGGCCACAGAAACAGCCCAGAGATCAATTTTTATGCATAAGCAGTTGGATATTGAAATTGCATTTGGTTTCTCAAATGTCATATGGAGATCCTTGGTTTTGGGCAGTCTATGCAAGTTTTGCTTAGTATGACTCAAAATTTTTGGTGTTTGATTAGTGTATGTAATGGCAAAATAATAGCTGGGGACATATAAAAACAATTTGTTCTGCTCTTGTTACTGGAATTATCATTGTTTGAAAACCCAAAATTTGATTCGACTCGAAAGTCAGGTTGATCGTGTTAACTCAAAGACTCGGATAAACTCGACTTGCTCCGACTCGGTAATTTAGTGGATGTTTTTTAAAAATATATATTTTATAAAAATAAAAAATTAGTTTACAAGGGAAAAGAGGAAAATATATGTTGGTAGATAGGGTTTCTAAAACGTTTTCCCATGAAAATATTTTATATAATAAGGGTAGTTTATGAACCCTAGATGCATTATCCTAGCAAAGTCTCAACTTGACTCGAACTCAACTTGAAATCCTGGCGAGTGGAGTAACTCGGCCGAGTTACTCGATGACTCGTCGAGTTTTAGAACTATGGGAATTATTCCCATGATCAGGAATGAAATGCTTAAACTTCCCTTTTTGTCCTATTCATAATATTGTTTTTTTTTGTGTCCAGGAATTTACTGATGATTTAATTAAGAAGGAGAGTTTGCCAGAAGACCAGAAAGACGCCTTCAAAGTATTCCTATACGAATTAGAACCATGCTTTTCTTGTTCCCTCCATGTTTGCAAATAATTTTAAAAGTTGTCATGTGTTTCCTCAGGAATTTGTCAAAGAGAAGGTCAGAGAAGCCAAGAGAACTCAGCGGGAGGTACTGAAATTAGAACACACTGCTTTTAGCTCTTATCTCTACTGCAAAAATTCGTGTCTGGTGCATCTTCTAACAAGATAACGATCAATAATTCTTTTTGTAGGCGAGGGAAGCTCGGAGAAAAGCCATTGAAGAAATGGATGAGATGACTAGAAATGCATTTGAGAACATGCGGTTTTACAAGTTTTATCCAGCCGAGACACCGGATATACCCGAGCTGTCCAAAATGAAGGTATGTTTTGCTTATTGTGATGTATTTGTTTCTCCAATGGAAAAGTTCGATAGGAACAACTAGCAGATGAGCAGTTTCTGAAACCATTTCAACAATGAAATCTCTGTTTGCACCTACGTGATCTCTGAGGGCACCTACGTTCGAAACCTATTGAAACCCGTGGACTGCTTGGATTCAGATGATGAAGATCGTTTTTCACCCCAATCTTTCACATGATCGTATTCCCGGGCCATTTGTCACGGATATGTGCCACGTGGAATAAAAAAAACCGTCTGGTGGTAAGCTCTTGGTCTCAAGCTTCAAAGTGTGGAAGATTGGGGTGAAAAACGATCTCCTTAATCTGATTGCAAGCAGTCAACGGGTTCCAGTGGGTTTCGAAACATAGGTACCTTTCAATAAATGGTTAAAATTTAGGTTCAGATACAGAAAATATGGAAAGGGCCCTGAAAAAATATGTGACTAATATAACAAGATTAGGTAAAATGGTGATATAACGTACCCTACAGTGCTACAAGTATCATACTTGTAATTTATTATGTTGATACTTAACACTAATGAGATGGAGCAATGTAATTCAGACATGGATGTGTGTATTTGTGTCAGATCCAGACTCATATACCAAGTGTTGGACATGTAAGAAATTTAATATGAAGGGGTTTCCAGAAATCTATAGTAGGATGTTTAAAAATACAATATTTATGGGTGTGGTTCCATGATCGTGGGACCATTTTAATTTAAATTGGTCCTTAATTTTCTAACGACAAATTTGCAGTTCTAATTCAAATGGCTTTTCCACTTAAAAGAAAGAGCAATTTTCAGTGACATTTTTTTTTGCTGGTACAGGATAATCTATCATTGATTGAGTGAACGGTTCATTGATTCGGTACACATGGCACCATTTTGGTGTTTGAGGGTTGGTTCAAATCGGGTTCATCTTAATATTGCATAAAAAAATTATCTGAGAGCGCCACACAGTGAACAGTCACCATGCTATTGTTCTTAGGATGAACTGGTTTAGACGATCTGGCATGCACCATATGACCATGGATCAAAATATCGTCCGATACCGATACGTATCGGACGATACGTATCGGTATCGGAGGTGGACGATACGGTACATTAAATGTACCGTATCGCCCATTTATATGGCTAATACCGGACGATACATTCAATGTTTTCGGCTCGAACGATACGTACCGGAAAACCGGCATTTTGATCCTGGCATATGACACAACTGACACCATGTAGTACACTGTCTACTGGAATCAATGATCTGTTCACCGTCAAGATTCGAGCGAATGGGTCGGGTACCCTACATCAACTCTTTCAGTAAATATTTCACTTAAGTTAGGGACAATTGAATCCGTATTCCAAATTCTGATAAAAATAAGAAATTAAGGAAATTACTTAAAATATATGAAAATATTATATACATGCATCTGTGATTCTGTATCAACAAAATATAATCTTTAGATATGAAGTGTTTAAGAGTGGGTTAAATTTTGAGAAAGGAGAATCATAAATAATTTCATTTCTGACCAGCTCTATCCTGCATCCATGTCAATGTTTCAGTTAATATTGCTAAAGTTAGGAACCATTGAATCAGCTTTCTAATATTTACATTTGAAAATTCTGATAAAAATAGAAAAGGAAGGAAATTATTTAAAATTTATGAAAATGATATAAACGGGCATCTGTGATTCTGTATCAAGCGAATATAATCTTTAAATACGAAATGCTTAATCATAGGTTAAATTTCCAGAAACAAGAATCGTAAAAAATTTCATTTATGACCCGATCTGTCCTGTATCCGTGCCAATGTGGAAAAAGAGACATAAACTGGTCATAACCTTGTTGCATAACTGGAAACAACAAATTTACATAAAATATAAATCTAACACAAATAAATTATAACAAAATTTCCCTTGCTAGGAGAGTTTTATTGAAATGGTGGACTTTACACTTCTGGGTATCGCAGTCGATTCCCTGTTAATTACATCAAAATGAATGCCTCTGATTAAGAACTACTAAATAAACGAAACTTAATTACATCTCTGAAATAAACAAACTAAATCCTAAGTCTAGGTCTTCATTGATATAATCAATCCATCACGAGATTTATGCATAACATGCTGTCTTCATCGAAGATTTGAGAAATATGAAATAGGGGAGGGCGGATCGCAGAATCCCTCCTCCAAAAGTTGATTCCATTTGATTAGCAAGCATGAGTCATTACTGGAGCAAGAACTTCATAGACGAACCTTAAGACAAATTGTTGTTCTCTAGTCTCAAAGATAAATTCAAATACCAGATCCATTCTTCTGGTGACTGGTTATCAGAAGAATTATTACTTTTAGTGATAGGGTAATCATGAGTCAGATTCGCCAAATTTCTTAGAATTTGGCAATCATAAATTATTTTGTAATGATTTTATCGTTGGATTTGACCAATATCTTAAGATTTGGTCAATATATGACAAATTTACCGTGGGATCTCTTTACGATCTTGTATTATGATTGTTTGACCAAAAGTCAGTAAATCCATAATTAGATTTGACCAAAATTATAAGATTTGATCAATATGTGATAAATCCATCGTTGGATCTTGTTACGATCTCGTATTACGATCGTTTGACCAAAAGTCAATAAGTCTACCATCGGATTTGACCAAAATCATTAGATTTGGTCAATATGTGACAAATCCACCGTTAGATCTTTTTATAATCGCGTATTATAATCATTTGACCAATAGTCAAGAAGTACCGCTTTACCAAAATCATAAGATTTGGTCAAAATGTGACAATTCCACCATTGGATCTTATTATGATCTCGTATTGTGATCGTTTAACTAAAAGTCAGCAAGTCCACTGTGGATTTGACAAAATCGTAAGATTTGGTTAACATGTGACAAATCCACCGTTAGATCTTGTTATGATCTCCTATTATGATCGTTTGTCCAAAAAATCAACAAGTCTAACTTTGGATTTAACCAAAATCATAAGATTTACTCAATATGTGACAATTCTATCGTTGGATCTTGTTCCGATCTCGTATTATGATCGTTTGACCAAAAGTCAACAAGTCCATCGTTGGATTTGACCAAAATCATAGGATTTGGTCAATATGTGATAAATCCACCATTGGATCTTATTACGATCTCATATTATTATCATTTGAATAAAAGTCAATACATCCATCGTTGGATTTGACCAATACCTTGAAAGAATTTTCAATTTCGAGGTTAAGATCCAATCCCTAAATTTAAGGAAATGATGAACCGAACTGTGAAAGATTAGGCATGGGCCCGCGGGCTCATATAGTCCTATGTGTATCCCATATACGTATGTATAAGGGCTTAGGCATGGGCCCGTGGGCCAATATATTCCTAAGTGTATCCCAGATACGTAAGGGCCACGGGCATGGGCCCATAATAGGCCCGCATAGTATCGGATTTATATCCCTTGCATAAAGGGTCATGGGCATGGGCTTATAATAGGCCACATAGTCCCAAATAAGACCGAAGAATTATTAGCCATGGGCCCTAAGCGGACCCATATAAATCTAAGTGTCTACCATAGAAGAAAAGAGAAGGAGCAAGACTTCGCAAAATCAAAATCTTCAGTAGTCAAAGTGGCAGAGATTTGGTGTAGAGAAATTCCAATCCGGAAATCTGAGGGTGCTATTTATAGAATTATCGTGATGGTTATTGGAGGTTCCTCTCGGATCTACGGTAAAGATGAGAGGAAAAAGGAAGGGTCAATGCGTGTGGGGTCCTGTGTGGCCCTATAGAGAGAGAGAGAGAGAGAGAGAGAGAGAGAGAGAGAGAGAGAGAGAGAGAGAGAGAGAAGAGGTTCCACATAGGGGTCCTTACGTGGGCCAAGAGATAGAAAGAGAGGTTCCACGCAAGGGTCCCTGTATTGGCCACAAGAGAGAAAGGGAGGTCCACACAGGGTCCTTGCGTGGGCCTTGAGAGAGGAAGAAAGGTTCTGCGTGGGCCATGGTAGGGAAAGAGGAGAGAGAAAGAGACGTTTCACGTAGGGGCCTATTTGCGTGTGTCATATCTTCCGGAAGAAAAGACACATTTCTGTATCTTCTCTTTTCTCTTACCCTTTATTCATCTCTTCCGGAAGAAAGTACACATTTTTGTGTCTTCTATGTTCTTTAATCTTTTAAGCATATCTTCCGGAAGAAAAGACACATCTTTGTGTCTTCTCTTTTTTCCAATCATTTATTACGTGATATTTAAAAGGCACATAATTTCTGTATACTCTCATCTTTTTACATTTACTTTATCAGAAAAATACAAACTATTTGTGTCTATATATGAGACAAAACTTTTAGGGTTTCTTGCGTGAGTTTCTATTCATATTTTCTCTCTTTATATATATATATATTATATTTATCCAAAAAAATGACACATATAATGTGTTTATACAGACCTATTTCTGTATATTTATTCAGGAAAAAGACATTTTTTGTCTACAGATGCCTCCTCGATTTTCGGTTGAGCGCTAAAGATCAAGGGAAATCGATCGTATCATCAATTTCTCTCTTGATTATTGCATCGCGTTAGCTATGTGATCAAAACATGAAATATTCATAAAGTTATCGAATCTGGTGAATCCGAGATTATGATTGGCTTTGAATATATATATATATATATATATATATATTTCGAAATTCGATCAAAATAATTGAGTTTGAATTTTTGATGGGTTTTGTAATAGATGTCCCGATTTATTTTTCTATAAAATTTGATCAGAATAACTAAGTCACAACTACGACGGGATCTGTGGCAGATGACCCGATTTATACTTTGCTAGATTTGACCAGAACATCCGAAGCAAAATCTTGCAAAATTCGATTAGAATGACTGAGTCTAAATTTGACGAGTGCTTAGTTTGAAATTCATTAGATGGTCTAAATGAAATTCATACGAGATTTGACCGGCTATCCATGTCAAAATCTGAAACGGTGTACGAGTATAAACTGATCTGACAACCCTATTAGTATTGTAGAACTTCAAAAATATTTAAATTGAATTTCAATTGATCATCAAGTGCGAAAGTCGTCGGATGGCCTGAAAATTTTGAAATTTGATCGGCTATCTGAATAAAAATATGAGACGGTCTTCGATTATAAAATCAATCGGAGGACTAAATTAACACTTGTAGAAATGCAACTAAAGTTTGTAGGTTGAATTTCGTTCGGGCTTCGAGTTTAAAACTCATCAGATAGTCCGATTAAATTAAATGAGAGTTGACCAACTATCCAAATCAAGATCTGAGATGGTCTCTGATAAAAAAATTGATCAGAAGTCCATCCGAATCAAGATCTGAGACGGTCTCCGATCAAAAATCGATTGGGCTTCGAGTTTAAAACTCATTGGATGACTCGATAAAATTTATTTGAGATATGACCGACTATTTGAATCAAGATCTGAGACGGTCGCAGATTCATGGATCAAAAACTCGGCCGAAATTTCAAATTTCCAGCCGAGATGACTTGGTTTTGGCTCCCACTGAAACGAGAAATTAGAAATTTTCGGGTCAGGCTGAAAAATTCTAAATCTCGGCCGATAATTTAAAATTATCGGCCGAGATTTTGGATTTTTTTTTAATGTCTTTTGCTTCAAAATTTTTTTGGTTCTCATACATTTACCCAAGTTTCATCCCTTTATACCTAGTTTATTTTTTATTTTTCTCCTATCCTCTCTCCTTCCATAGCTTGACCAAATTTCACCGAATATTGTCGGATCTTAACGAAATCTGGTCGTACCGTACCGTAACTTACTGAATCTCATCGAATTTCGCCAAAAGTTGTCAGATTTTGACGAATTCTAGCCGGACTTTGATGGATTGTCTCCCAAAATTACCATAACGTACTGAATATCGTCAGATGTTTTCGTATCTTGTCGAATTTTCCTTGATTTAGCCGGATCTTGTCGGATTTAGTCTCAATAGTTCAAATACGCCTTCTAATAACGTGAAAAAGTTAAAAAATAAAGTTCGACAAAGTTCGGAGCAAATTTTCGAAAATTGCTGAAATTTACCGAAAATTTAACCAATTTACGGTTCGGGTGGTAAAGAAAATTGAAACCGAGATTTTGATCCTTGCTCCGATCATAAAATTGATCGAAGGACCAAATCAATAATTTTAAAAATTCAACTAAAATATGTAGATTGAATTTCGATTAGGCTTTGAGTTTAAAACTCATCTGATGTCCTGATAAAATTTACATGAGATCTGAACGACTATTTGAATCAAGATCTGAGATTGTCAACGATGATAAAATCGATCGGAGGATCAAATTAATATTTTTAAAAATTCAACTAAAATATGTAGGTTGAATTTTGATCGGGCTTCGAGTTTAAAACTCATCGGATGACCCGATTAAATCTATAAAATTTGATCAGGCTATTTGATATAGAATTTTAACAAGTACTGGATCAGAAACTTATCAGATGACTCGGTAAGTTTTTTGTAAAATTTAACTAAAATAATTAAATCAAAATTTGACGGCTATGTAATTTTAGCAAAATCTAATTGGAATATCTAACTCAAAATTTTGACGGACTTTGCGGTAGCTTGATTTATTTGAGCAAAATTTGATCAGAGTATCTGACTCAAAATTTTGACGGACTCTGTATTAGGTTGCCCGATTTATTTTAACATATCATAATGGTCAGAATGACTGACTAGAAATGTGATAACTGCATTATGCAGACTTTTGTTGAGTCACCGGATTCATTAAATATACAATTTGATCGAAATAATTGATTCAATAATGTGAATGGTATCAAGTTACCCAATTTGTTTCACAAGTTGCAATCACATGTTCTCACATTGCATTCTTGTGTGAATGGTCGAGATTACATATCAAGTTTCCTGCGTATGCTACCTGCATTTATCAAGTTACTTGCGTATGCTCTTTCACAATTTATTCTTGTATGAGTAGAGGAATACATACAACATAACTACCTACATATCCTATGCAGTTTAACCTTTTGCACGTAGTAGGTTACATATAATAAGATGGATCTATGTACATTCCTTACGCAATTTAACCGCGTACGAGTAGAAGATTACGTATAATAGAATGTACCTATGTACATTACCTTACTCAGTTTATCCTCTTGAGAGTAGGGGGTTAAATGTAATAGAATTTACCTATGTAGATTACCTTACGCAGTTTATACTCGTGCGAGTAGGAGGTTAAATGATGATGATGTACCTACGTATGTACCTTACGTAGTTTAAACTCGTGTGAGTTGGAGATTTCATATAACATACCTACGTATGCTCTCACATAGTTTATTCTCATACGAGAGTGAGAATATGTATATTTCATGAGTGAAACAACCATCAATTAGTGGTAACTCATTTCCTTCTGTAGATGTGAACCATTTGAGTGGACTGCACATATGGCCATTACCGCTTGAGTTTGAATTCCTAGGAGTTTTCGAGTGACGATCGTAGGATGTCAAACGACGAAGGCAAGATCTTTCTTGAACAATCGGTGTTTAACTTTCTTTGCAAATGCATATGATGTCCGAACCCGATATGCCTTCAGACTTTGTCGTATTTTGAGCATATGCTTAGCTTAATAAGTGCTTTAGAGGATTGAAATGCCATATTCTCCTTCTGAGTGAAGTCTTTCCTCCTGCTTTGTCGGAAATTTTAGCTGGTGATTGGAGCTTTTTTTTCATATATTTTTAAAATATATATAATATATATTTATTTCTATTTTGAATCATTAGGCAATAAACCTTTCAATATCCATAGCTCGTGAAGATAATTTTCCATGACTTATATCCTTCTTCAAACCATTGAGGCACGTTTGAATTGCCTCTTCTGAAATTTTTGATGAATAAAGAAGACTGACATCTCTCCATCTCGTGATATAATCGACAACCCTTTCATGTGGTTGCTGCTCCATTTGTGATAACTCTGCAATCCCTACAGATCTCTGAATACTGAAAAATCTCTGTAGTAATTGCTTTTGCATTTGATCCTAACTCGCTATCGAATTGGATAATACCTTCATATACCAGGTGAAAGTTGGTCCTTCAAGGGTTGTACGAATTGCCTTAGCAACAATACAATAATCTTGGTGGTGTCTCCGCATGCTGAGACGAAATGTGCCTGATGCTCTTGAGCGGAACATCTTCCATTGAAACGAGTGAATTTTGGTTGTTGATAGTCACTCGGAAATGAAACATCGTTGATTTATGACCGGTAGGGCGTCTATAAGACTTAGAAGTCCTTTGAAAGTCTTTAAGATTTTTGGTTGTCATATATTAAACTTGATCCATTGATAAGATATCATTAATTTCTTTCTTTTGTTTTTCTCTCTCGAGAAGTGCAACTATTTCAGTGTCACGAATACTAATAGTGCAAATTTTCTCTCAAAGAGATACATTGTCTTCACTAGAAACCATCATGACTTGCATGACAGTAGGCTGTCGATATGTGACGGGTTTCATGGTGAAGGGAGTTCGAAGAACAAGCTTCGTTTGAAGAAGACTTATCATGAGGTTTCACGGATGAAATGATCATCTTGTTTGCCTCCAGATGAGGTAAGTTGAATGACGATGAACCATTGATTGCCTTCGAATGAGGCGCAATCTCATTATCAGATGAAATGATCATCTTGTTTGCCTCCATACGAGGTGAGTTGAATGACGATGAGTCATTGATTGCCTTCAGATGATACGAAGTTTCATTACCAGATGAAATGATCTTCTCATTTGCCTCTAGACGAGGTGAGTTGAATGGCGATGAGTCATCGATTGCCTTCGGATGAGGCGAAGTCTCATTATTAGATGAAATAATTATCTTATTTGTCTCCAGACGAGGTTAGTTAAATGATGATAGGTCATCAATTGCCTCCAGATGAGGTGAAGTAAGTGTACCTGTAAGGCTCACCGAGTTTGATCGTGGTGATTTTGCTAATGAAGTTTCAAGAGATTCATCGTTCGGGAAAAGGGAATCGAAATCACCATATAGTAGGATCTCAGTCGAAGTGAACGAATTATGAGACGCTGGTTCCTCCATATGAGAACATTCTTCTAATGTTGCATGAACCATGAGGTTGGTCGAGTATTAGAGTGTTGAGTGTTGCCTCTTCAGTTTGATGGTATGCCCTTTCCACATGTTAATTGTTAGCAAAAGAGGATGCAATGCTCTTTCCATAAGCCATTGAGTTGATTGATAAGTTGAATAAATCTACTGCATAGAATAACCAACGATTAATTGAATGTATGCATGGAATAACCAACGATTAATCATTCATCTAATTCAACTCCTTTTCAGAGAATTCGTTTCATTTTGTTGCTTAAAGATGAGAGAAGTGCATCCTACTGAGCGTGCCAGAAATTTGGAAACAACAAATTTGTATAGAATATAAATCTAACACAAATAAATTATAACACATTTTCCCTTGCTAAGAGAGTTTTATTGAAATGATGAACTTTACACTTACGGGTATCGCAGTCGTTTCCTCGTTAATTACATCAAAATGAATGCCTCTGATTAAAAGCTACTACATAAAATAAACATAATTATATCTTTGAAATAAATAAACTAATTCCTAAGTCTAGGTCTTCATCGACATCTTCAATCCATCACAAGACAGATGCTTAGCATGCCGTCTTCATCGGAGATTTGAGAAATATAAAGTAGTCAAATAGGAGATGACAGATCGGAGAACCCCTCCTCCAAAAGTCGATCCCATCTGATCGACAAACATGAGTCATTACTGGAGTAAAAACCTTGTGGACGAACCTTGAGACAAAATTTTGTTCTCTCGTCTCAAAGATAAATTCAAATACCAGATTCATTCTCCTGGTGACTGGTTATCAGAAGAATTATTACTTTTAGTGATAGGGTAATCATTAGTGAGATATCGCTAAATTCCTTAGAATTTGGAAATCATATATTATTTTGTAATGATTTTACTGTTGGATTTGACTAAAATCCTAAGATTTGACCAATGTATGACAAATCTACCGTTGGATCTCGTTACGAGCTTGTATTATGATCGTTTGACCAAAAGTCAACAAATTCACTGTGGGATTTGACCAAAATTATATGATTTGATCAAAATGTGATAATTTCACCGATGGATCTTGTTACGATCTCATATTATGTTCGTTTGATCGAAAGTCAACAAGTCCAGCTTTGGTTTTTACCAAAATCGTAAGATTTGGTCAATACATGACAATTCCACCGTTGAATCGTGTTACAATCTCATATTATGATCATTTAACCAAAGGTCATCAAGTCCATCATTGGATTTGACCAAAATCATAAGATTTGGTCAATATTTGACAAATCCACCGTTGGATCTTGTTACGATCTCATATTATGATTGTTTGACTAAAAATCAACATATCTTTTGTTGGATTTGACCAATACCTTGAAAGAATATTCAATCTCGAGGTTAAGATCCAAACCCTAAATTTAAGGAAATGATGGTTCGAACCGCGAGGGAAATTCTAGTTTTGGGTATGATTTAAATCTGGTAATCCGATGATTGTGAGTGTACATATAAAGATTGTTTTAAGTTAGTGTTGATCGCGATCGTGATAGGCGATGGGAAGTCAATTGTGGCCATGATGAGGTATTCACGGCTAAAGTTTTCTTTGAATCTATATTTGCAACCCAATTTATGCAAGGGGTCAACTTAATGTTGATAAGTGTAACGTGTACGTATAAGGGCTTAGGCATGGGCCCGTGGGCCCATATAGTCCTAAGTATATCCCATATATGTAAGGGTCATAGGCCTGGGCCCATATAATCCTAAGTATATCCCATATATGTAAGGGTCACAGGCATGGGCCCATAATAGGCCCACATAGTCCTAGATTTATATCCCTTGCATAAAGGGTCACAGGTATGGGCCTATAATAGGCTCACATTATCCCGAATAAGACCGAAGAATACTTAGCCATGAGCCCTAAGCGACCTTTATAAATCTAAGTGTCTACCTTAGAAGAAAAGAGTGAGAAAGTCTTTGCAAAGTCAAAGTGGCAGAGATTTAGCGTAGATAAATTCCGATCCGAAAATCATAGGGGGAGGGTGCTATTTATAGAATCACCGTGGTGATTACTAGAAGTTACCATCCTATGGTTTACGTAGCTGCCTCTCTGATCTACGGTATAGATGAGAGGACAAAAGAAGGGTTAACGCGGGTGTGGTCCCGCTTGGGCCCATAGAAGAGGGAAAGGAAAGAAAGAAAGAGAGAGAGAGAAGAGAGGTTCCACGTAGGGGTCCCTGTGTGGGCCATGAGAGAGAAAGGGATGTTTCACACAAGGGTCCCTTGCGTAGGCCAAGGGAGAGGAAGAGGAGAGAGAAAGGGAGGTTCCACGCCGGGGTCCCTGCGTGGGCCATGAGAGGGAACAAGAGGTTCCACGCAAGGGTCCCTACGAGGGCCAAGCGAGAGAAAGAGGAGAGGGAGGGAGGTTCCACGTAAGGGTCCCTGTATGGGCCATGAGAGAGAAAGAGAGGTTCCACGCAGGGGCCTCTTTGCGTGGGTCATATCTTCCGGAAGAAAAGACACATTTCCGTGTCTTCCATTTTCTCTTATCCTTTATTCTTCTCTTCTAGAAGCAAAGACGCATTTTGTGTCTTCTATTTTCTTTAATCTTTTAAGCATCTCTTCCGGAAGAAAAGACACATTTTTGTGTCTTATTTTTTCTAATAATTTATTATATAATATACGCACATAATTTGTGTATACACTCTTCTCTTTTTACATTTATTTTATTAGAAAAAGACAAACTATTTGTGTATATACAGATCTATATCTGTATATTTAATGTCTACAATTACATAGAGGAATTGGAGGAGAGGTCCCCACTGGAGACTTGGATGATGGATATTTTGAGCAGTTAGCTTTGGGGCATGAATGTTGACTCATAGGAGCACGGGATTGTGGTTTATAGTTTAAACAATTGTAGACTGGGAAATTAAGGAAAATAATGAAAAAATTTTACCAAGATAGATAGTGTACTCCTAGTAGCTCTTAGTTCGGGGTTTCTACTTCCCAATGACTGATATTGAATCGTTCTCAGCCTTGAGTAATTGGAGGATGAGAGCAGCTCTCCACAGGAGAAGCAATAAGCCTTCAATAGAAATATTTAAGAAAGTAAGTAATGGATGAGTCTGTAACACTGGTATACTGGAAATTGGTGGCATACATGAAGATTGAGGATTTTGTCACTCCCATAGTATTTTTTGATAACTCGTTTGGGACTTCGTACAAATATAATACCAGGAATTATTAATCTTTAGTCCGTAATTGATCATTTCTGATGGATTATTCTTTGTTTAGCAGTATATGTAGTTGGTCGAGACAGATTGCTTCAAGGAAGCAGATCAATGTGTTTGTGTTTTAGGGTTGACCGTTTTAGGAGAAATGCGGGTTTTAGAGCTGAGAATATGGTGGAAAGGAGGGACTAAAGGACAGAAGGGGGGCATCCGGGGGTTTGGGTGGGTTGTTGGGGGGGTAGGCTGAGCGAGATGCTCAAACCCCAACCCAAGTTGGTAAGTCATGAAAAAACTAGGATGCTAAAACACTACAATCTGAAAGTCACTAAACTAACTCCAACACCACTCACTACCTAATATAAAAAAAGATGAAAGCTAAATTTTTTTATTTCCTGTGAGGGTAGTTCCACCTAAATAAACTTTTGATGGAAAGTGTTGGGTAAAAGAATCTTTTCAGTTAGGGTCAGATTGGAAATCGGGTCAAGTATTGAGGAGATCTGTGGTGGAGGGAAACTCACTTTTGCATTAGGCATCTTACCCTATATGCCTTATTCAAACCAAAAAAAAAGAAACCAAAAAAATAAAAATAAAAATCGGGAATTGAATGTTGACATCAATGTTTACCAGAATGTGAGTGCGAGAGAAGAAAGTGAGGTTAGCGGTGAAATCTATCTATGCTTTTCTTTGAAGACGGCTGTTGACAGACCAGCGCTGGACCTCCATGTCGAATACAACAGCCCCACCAAGGTCACCCATTTTCAGTTGGAATGTGATTTGGGACAAATCTTGATGATCATTCACCTAAAAGGCTGTGGAGTGTCAATGCCAAATTGGTGTCATATGTTTTCTAGTAACAAGGAATCGGTTGAAGACCTATTAATATATTGTCTTGTTACATATCAAGTGTGGATATATTTCATGGAAGTATTTCAGGTTGTATGATTTTTTCCCTAGGATGTGTGCGGAAAACTGATAGGCTGTTATGGAAGTTAACATTTATCCCCAGGGATTTAAAGTCCGAATTTAATCGGCATATTGGCTGGGTCCCAGGCCAAACCAGCTGATATTCAAGCACCTTTTTTGTTTTTAAAACAACAAAATCTGATAAAAATATAATTTTTTGCGAAAAGGGCATGTTTGGTATTTTGTCCGAGTCATATCCGATACGTATTGGCCAATATGATCCGATATGAAATCGGGGTTCATATCCGTATTGGATGTGGCCTAACCCAATATGTATCTGATATGGCCGATATTTAAAAGGAAAAATTCCCAGATCCAGGATCTGGTTTTCAAAAATTATCAGATCTAGTTGGGCTGAGGGGGACAAACTTAAGGCAGAGTTTCTGGACCTAACAGGTTGCAGGGATCATCAATATCACAGCCACATCTCATCTATTTGGTGTTGGCGAATCCTATTTCTGCCCTTGTTTCTGATCAGGGCTAAGCTCTCTGTAACTTCTCAAACCTCATCCTTTTCACGGCTTCCCTCTGCACTTGTTTCCTCTTCTTGTACTTTCTTGTGCTTGTAGGTTCTCAACCCTTTGTCCAGGGTCTGCTTCGTGCCTCTAATGAGCATGTCCAAACCGCCTCAAGTGATATTTTGTATTCTTCGTTCCTCCAATGAACATGTCCAGACCACCTCAGGCGACATACCTTTATAGGTGTCATTGCGCAGATTTTTTCTTATTTTTGTAATTATTCAGCTCCATTAGACGGTACTTTTGTTTATGGCTGATGTGTCATATCTTATTTTCCTTCCCTTTCATAAGATCTCATTTCATTATCTATCCTACTAAAAAGTTCCACATCTATGGATACCAATTTATGACAAAACAGACAGCCAGAATTCGAATTGATGGCCTGCAAAAAGTAGAGCACATGGATGAAGACAAACTATTTGTGTCTATAATAAAGATCTATATCAGAGACACAAATCTTTTAGAGTTTCTTGCGTGGGTTTCTATTTATCTTCTCTCTTTTTATATATTTATATTTTATTTTATTCAAAAAAAGGCACAAATAACATGTATATTCCGATCTATATCTGTATATTTATTCAAGAAAAAAACAAATTTTTGTGTCTATAATAACATAGAGGAATTGGAGGATGAGAGGTCCCCACCGGAGACTTGGATGAGGGATATTTTGAGCAGTTAGCTTTGGGGCATGAACTCTCATAGGAGCCTGGGATTGTGGTTTAAAGTTTAAAGAATTATAGACTGAGAAATTAATGAAAATAGTGAAAAATTTTGATAGGTAAAAAAATTACCAAGATAGCTAGTTTGCTCTGAGAAATTGGAGGATGAGTGCTCCCCACCGGAGAAGCAATAAGCCTTCAATAGAAATATATAAGACAGTAAGTAATGGATGAATCTGTTATGAATGTTAATAATCTTGTAAGTCCTAACACTGGTATACTGGAAATTGGTAGCATACATGAATGAGCATTTTCTCACTCCCATAGTTTTTTTGGATAACTTGTTTGGGACTTCATACAAATATAATACCTGGAATCATTAATCTTTAGTCCGTAATTGATCATTTCTGATCGATTATTCTTTTTTGAACAGTATGTAGTCGGTCGAGATGGATTGCTTCAAGGAAGCAGATCAATGTGTTTGTGTTTTAGGATTGACCGTTTTAGGAGAAAGGGTTTTAGAGTGTTAAGAATATGGTGGAAAGGAGGGACTAAAGGACAGAAGGGGCGGGGGGTGTTTGGGGGGGTAGGCTGAGCGAGATGCTCAAAACCCAACCCAAGTTGGTAAATCATAAAGATTAGGATGCTAAAACACTACAATCTGATAGTCACTAAACTAACTCCAACACTACTCACCACCTAATGTAAAAAAAAGATGAATGTTAATTTTTTTTATTTTTTTGTGAGGGTAGTTCCACGGTTCCACCTAAATAAACTTTTGATGGAAAGTGTTGGGTAAAAGAATCTTTTGATGAGTGCATCTGCTTCCAGTTAGGGAGGGATTGGAAATAAGGTCAAGTATTGAGGAGATCTGTGGTGTTGGGAAACCCATTTTTGCATTAGCCATCTTGCCCTATATGCCTTATTCAAGCCCAGCTTATCAAAAAAGAAAAAAATTCGGGAATTGAATGTTGACCTCAATGTTTAACAGAATGTGAGTGCTAGAGAAGAAAGGGAGGTTAACAGTGAAATCTCTCTATGCTTTTCTTTGAAGAAGGCTTTTAAAAGACAGCACTGGACCTCAATGTCGAATACAACAGCCCCACCATGGTCACCCATTTTTAGCTGGAATGTGATTAGGGACAAATCTTGATAATCAATCACCTAAAAGGCTGTGGAGTGTCAATGCCAAAATGGTGTCATGTGTGTTCTAGTCATGGGTCAAAATACTGGGTATCGGATACGTATCATCCGAGCTCAAAACCGATACGTATCGGAATAGTAAAATACCGGACGATACATTGAATGTATCGTCCGGGTATATGCATACAAAATGGCGATACGGTACATTGAATGTACCGTATCGTCCCAGTCATGGGTCAAAATACCGGGTATCGGATACGTATCGTCCGAGCTCAAAACCGATACGTATCGGACGATACGTATCGGAATAGTAAAATACCGGACGATACATTGAATGTATCGTCCGGGTATATGCATACAAAATGGCGATACGGTACATTGAATGTACCGTATCGTCCCAGTCCAAAACCGATACGTATCGTCCGATACGTATCGGTATCGGACGAAATTTTGACCCATGGTTCTAGTAACAAGGAATCGGTGGAACACCTATTAATATATTGTCTTGTTACATATCAAGTGTGGATATATTTCATGGGAGTATTTCAGGTTGTATGGTTTTTTCCCTAGGATGTGTGCGGAGCACAGATAGGCTGTTATGGAAGTTAACATTTATCACGAGGGATTTAAAGTTTGAATTGAATCGGCATATTGGCTGGGTCCCAGGCCGATACGTATCCGATATATCGGATACGTATCTGCCAAACCAGCTGTTATTCAGGCACCTTTTTTGTTTTTAAAACAACAAAAAACTTATAAAAATATAATTTTTTGCAAAAAGGGCATTTTTGGTATTTTGTCCGAGTCATATCCGATACATATCGGCCAATATGATCCGATATGAAATCGGGGTTCATATCCGTATCGGATGTGGCCTAACCCAATACGTATCGGCCGATATGTATCTGATATGACCGATATTGAAAAGGAAAATTTCCCAGATCCATGATCTGGTTTTCAAAAATGATCAAATCTAGGATCTAATGATTGTAACCGACACCAACTTCCACCAAACATATAAAACGGCAAAAATGCCCTCAGTTTTTATATAAGAAGACGCCTGCAGTCTTTTAAAGGCCGCTGCAGTCTTTAAAAGCTAGTGGCAGTCTTTGGAAGACCAAATCCATCATTTAAAGAAAATTTTAGTCTTTTAAAGATGGCTGCAAGCTTTTAAAGACGGTTGCAGCCTTTTCAGCCTTTTCAAGACCGCTGCAATCTTTTAAAGACTGAATCCGTGACTGATTGAGATGAGTTCAACTCAATTCAATCTCTCAAGTCAGAACCATCTTATTCAGTCCTATATTGTTAACCAAGTGTATTTTTGCCATTTCATAAGTTGGGTGGAATTAATGACGGTTGGGGTAGTTGCATCCTGGATTGGGTAAATTCTAAAATCCGATCCTGATTTGACAATTTCTGAAAATGCCATCCTAAATCTGGGAAATTTTCCTATTTAAAATTGTAGTAACCAAATTCACCGACTTTTTTAAAAAGTCATGAATAATTCACGATTTTTTTGAAAAAAAATGAATAAAATCCGAATTATTTGCGAATTAAATCCGAATTTTCCGAATAACTCGCGAATGATATGCGAATTTTACGATTTTTTCCCAGATTTTCTCGGTTTTGTTAAACAATTTTTTTTAATAATTTTTTTATAATTTTGAATTAATATATTTATAATTTTTCTTTTTTATTTTTTCTGAATTTTGACAGTATTTTTCCAGTATATGACGAATTTTCCCGGTTTTTCCGATTTTTTTCCAACCAATATATTCTTGAACCCTGACTTGGTCACTATGTTAAAAATCTTGCTTATCACTATGCATTAGTACTTATGGAAAACATACAATTATTGTAGACCTCAGATTGTTGATGAAAGCGAGGATTGTGGTGGGGCAACGGCAGCTGCATCACAGAGATTCAGTAGTGAAGCTGGTAAATGCCTTAGTTGGGCTGAGGGGGACAAACTTAAGGCAGAGTTTCTGGACCTAACAGGTTGCGGGGATCATCATTATCGCAGCCACATCTCATCTATTTGGGGTTGGCGAGTCCTATTTCTGCACTTGTTTCTGATCAGGGCTAAGCTCTTTGTAACTTTTCAAACCTCATATCCTTTCTCACCGCTTCCCTCAATGTCTTCACTGGTCTTCTTCCTCTTCTTGTACTTTCTTGTGCTTGTCGCTTCTCAACCCTTTGTCCAGGGTCTGCTTCGTGCCTCCAATGAGCATGTCCAAACAACCTCAAGTGATATTTTATATTCTTCGTGCCTCCAATGAACATGTCCAGACCACCTCAAGCGACATTCAGTATTCTTTCCTTTATAGGTGCCACTCCGCAGCTTTTCTCTTATTTCTGTAATTATTCTGCTCCAGTAGACGGTACCTTTGTTTATTGCTGGTGTGTCGTATCTTATTTTCCTTCCCTTCCATAAGATCCTATTTCATTATCTATCCTAACAAAAAATTCCACCTAAAGATAACCCTGCTTGAGTGGCACATCTATAGATACCCATTTATGACAAAACAGACAGCCAGAATTCGAATTGATAGCCTGCTAAAAGTATAGCACATGGGTGAAGATGACTCGACTTTTATTTTGTTTGGGAGTCGATCTGATTTTGAATTAGCTTTCTTGAGTAGATTGTTAATTGATGTGATATTTATTATTGTTGTCATTATTTGCTATTATCTGAACCTGTTTTTTCTTTTGTTTTTTTTGGCCAAGCAGTCTCCTTTCATAAATAGGTACTACGGAAAGGCTCACGTGGTCCTGTGATGATGAAAATTGAGAAGACAAAATAGTTGAATTTGCTTGAGAAATGCCATTTGGCCTCTCTTGGAGGCCAGAAGCATACATTTTTGATCTACTGAGATAAAAAAGCAACCAGCCTTTTATTGCTCAGGGCATTGTTTGCTTTTCTCGCCTTCGCCAATTGCTCCATGATGGACAGTGGAATCATTCAATTTGGGAAACCTCTGCTGCAGTTGAGATTTCCGTACCGTATTGCCTAGAAACAAGATGTGGAGGTACGCAATTTCTGTTGCCAAATGTTGAGACGCGTACTTTTTTCAAAAGTTTGAAACTTTGTAATTTTCATTTTTTTGTCAGTCATTTTTTTATGTATCTGTCTTATGATGGCTCTTTTTTTTCACTCTCTACTGTGAAATATGAGATGGAATTTAATCACTCCGAAACAGATTGTTATTTAGCATTAATGAACGAAGCTATATGTATTTGAATTTGACACCGTCTGATCTCTTGTTCGGGTATGAGTTTGTTTTGGGTTCTTATCTTCGCATGGAGGATGGGCATTCATTGTTCAAAATATCTTTGCATACAAATACGTATTGTCCGGTATGTATCAGTTTTCGCCTGGACCAAGTCGATCCGTTCGATAATTTTACGATTATTTTAACTTTCAATTTTCCGAGTGCAACTTTTGGCCTCTTTGTACCTGAGATTTATTTTCCCTTGCAAATTGCTTCTATTGGGTGATTCAAAAGTTCTATTAGTTATCCAACAAAAAACAGCCATTTGGAAGGTACAAAAAGTTCATAAAATGTCAAAAAAGTCACTCCCATACACCTAACTAATACCAGCTCTAGATCATATGCAAAAGTTTTTAAAAGTTATACAATTTAAAAATTGTTATATTAGTTTTTTGATGAGTTGTGGCGCAAAATTTGAACTAATTAGATGCGCACGACATAGCTCAATAGTGTACAGACATTTCGAGACTTTGTAGATATTGTATATGTTATTTGTAGATATTGCTTTATAAAAGAAATATGTGAAAAATATCATATATATTGCGTAAAAAATAGGTAATAGAAAAATTAAAAAATATGAAATGAAGGTTTTATATTATATAGGATTTTTAAAGTATTTTTTAAGATTCTTTTTTTTTTTTCTTTTTAACAACGTATTGTGAGACTGATACATTGGAATGTATAGGCAAATACACCTATATGTATTGGTCTGGCAGGCGATGCGTATCGGTAAACCAAGATTTTGAGTCATGGGTGCATCAACTGGGCACGGGCACCTACACTAACACTAGGAAGTTGGAGAAGCTCGTCAGTGTAGGACGTTTCTTAGCAGCAATTTGTTGATGCCTGGAGGGCAATGGTCATGTCAAACCCGGTTGAATTGTGTTTCGAGTCCAACCACATCATCATCCCTTGGATATGGGGAAATCTTGACGTTCATGGTTTTCACTTTTTATAGGATGACGTGTAGTTGAAGATTGTCCAATTTCTAAGGGCTGCAGATGTGGTTGAACTCGAAATCTGGTTCAACCTGGCTGGACCCAACTATGACTGAAGATCACAAGAAAACTGTGTTGTATCTTCAGTTTCAATATTGAAGTCACAGTTTAGTCCCTGATTACTTATTTTATTAATTTATTATTATTATATTTACTGGGAAAAAAAAAAACCATCTGAGCGGCAATGGGCTTCCTGGTAACTGTGGTTTGCATCAGTTTTTAGCATATCGGCTTAGGGTTTGGATATTCTCTGTCGTGTCATTTCGTACTGCATGATGTGCTGCCCATAAATGACACTATGCATGCTGGGCGTCGCCCGTGATCATGATCAGGCGGTGGTAATTGCTACAAAATGTATTGTTTCGGGTGTTTCGTTCGAGTTGGTGTTTTTAAATGTTGGGGTCGATGTAGTGTCAATTGGTTCAATTTTTGAATATTTTTATTTACCATAGTCCGCATGGCGTCGGACTATTTCCTCCTCCGTCCAAGGCAAGGCTCAACTTTGACGGTATCAGCATGTGCCGGCCTGTATAAATCATATTTTATGCTTATGTAAGTATCATGTGCCGGCCAAGTTCAAGACTCCAAGTACCGACTACCCCAGTTTTTTAGGTTTCAATTCCTGAAATATAGCTTTTCACTGGTTATGGTGACTAAAAGAAAGCCATGATAAGTTTCTATGGAGATCTCACCAAAAAAAGGTGTCCCTGAATTTTTGCTGGGATAATTGAAGGGTTGGAATATAAAGCCCCATTTAACATCTAAATCCAGCAAAACAGCTGTCTCAAGAGTTAACAGCTTAGAGGACCTTAAAATGCCTGCTTGTCAATTTTTGAGGCATTCTAAACATGGTTTTAAATGTCAGTCATATCCTATACACATCGGCTGATATGTATTGGGTTAGGCTGCATTCGATATGGTATATACTCTCGTTTCAATATGGGGTCATATATTGGATCAACCAGGTCAAATATTGGCCCATAATGGGTCATGTGAGGCCGATATATAGGAACCTCACTAAATACCAAAACTGCTGTTTGAACAATTTTATTATTAAAGTCTATATTTTAAATGTTATTACATAAAAAAAGGGTACTCTAATATCCGCCGGTTTAGCCGTACACGATATATCGGCCGGGTTATATGTGGGTATTTAAATCTCTGATTCTAACAGCTAAATGGCACCTTATACCTTTGATGCCTCCTAGGGAAGTACACAAAAAAAATCGGACGGCTAAGGTTATAAACCGCACTCTTCAACTTCAGTATTTTTATATCTTTAAGCAACACTTTTCATTCTCATCTGCTGTGAGAGACCAAGTTAAAATAAGAGTTTGCAACATCATCATTGACTTATTGATGTTGCAGCTGAATAAGAGGGAGGGCAATGTTTAGGGGTTGCCACATGGCGGCCTCTTATTTATGCTGTATTGTAATATAATAGAGGGCAGGGGTCAACCCGTTGGATCCCATTTGCAGTTCAACTTATTTTATAACCCTCGGATATGAGGGAATCTAAGGGCTCGTTTAATAATCTTTTTTCGAAAAACACTTTTCATCGTAGGAGTCTCAATGATCGGGCTTGCCTGGCCCTCCTGACTTGATATGAGCCAGGTATGGGCTCAAATAAGATAAGCCCGATAAATGGGCTGGCTCGGCCCTCCCTGATTGGTAATCGGGCCTAATATGAGTGACCTTCAAGAAGCCTGAACCTCTTTAAGGCTTGTCCATAACCTGGCCTAAACTCGGCCTGCAGCCCATTGAGACTTCTCAAATAATGCTTCCAAAATGCTATTTTTTTAAATAGTTTAAAATAGTATTGTGTGGGAGGTGTGGGAAGTAGTATGGGGTAGCTTTTTAACGTAATATTATTTTGAGCTAGAGGTAATAAAAAGTACTTTTAAACAACTTTTTCCCCTCTTAAGTGTCTTTTGAAAAAAGGGTTGTCAAAGTGGACTATGGGGTAGCTTTTTCCACTTCCATAGGTGGATACGGACATATTAATATTGTCAAAATCGCTTCTATCTAAGGGTCTAAAGCTATATAGTTATAGGAAAATTATATATAGAAGGTAGATTTGTTGAGGACAAAGGGCAGAAGGTTGACGTGGTGCGACGTGATTGACTACACCGACCTGCATTACTTGAATCTCACTGCACTTGCAGCCAATTGCATCACGCTACATCAGTCGCTTGCACTTTGTCTGCATAAAATCTGTCCCCTTTATAATCATGTCCATAGTTATATAGGCTAGAATAAATTAAAGAAAAAAAGCATTCGTTAATTGAACGATTAAGATCATTTCATCCACACAATTCCTTGGCTATGATCGATTCAAAACCTATCACTGCTGGATCCGAGGACCTGCAATGAGCACTTTTTTATATTGAATAACATCAATGTTCATATAAAACTTCCTACACATGTAACCAATAAAAACCTAAGCAATACCTTCCAACACTACTAATGAACTCCATAATGATGATTGGTTACACATTTCTACCACCATTATCATAAACTCTAATTTGAGATGCACCCCTCTGCAAGTGCTCTCCATACCCAATTACCCTTTCTCCTCCCCCCTCAAAACTCGGCGGAATCGCCGGTGTAACAAGCGGATAGAACCGGTTGTAAAAGCCCGATAGGTTCGGATTATTAGTATTAACACCATGATTAAAACTGTTACTAGTGTCACTACCACATTCCTCTATTGCAAACTGGTCACTTTGTCTAGTTATAGAGCTCTTCTCCCCTTCAATCTCTCCAAACTTACTAAGGTACACCTTTAGAGGTTCTACGTAGTTTTCGAACCCGAGAGTCGTCATCGACCACAAGAGGTCATCACCGTTGATGGTCTTTCTCTTCTCTCGCTGGCACTTGTCCGAGGCTTCTCCGGTGACGAAGCTGATGAACTGCGAGACGCACTCTTGCACGATCTCTTTCGCTTCTTTTGATATTTTTGCGTTTGGAGGGAGTGACTTCTTCATTATACGGCTCACGTTCGCGATGGGGACGAACCGGTCTTGATCTTTTGAGGAGATGTTGATGCGGGCAGCACCCGATTCGTCATTGGAAGGCGGCGTGCCGGTGGACTGGTGTTGCGTTCCGGTCATGGAGGAGAGGGTGTTTTTTTTTTTTGGAAGGGATAAGAGGAATCAGTGCAAGTGGGGCTGTGTTTATAAAGGGAGGCTAGTGTAGAGGCAGTTTGAGGCAGGCCATTAAACAAAGAAACGAATTGTGTTTATAAAGGGAGGCTAGCGTAGCGGCAGTTTGAGGCATACCATTAAACAAAGAATCGGATTTCCAATAACGGTCACAAATTAAGAATAAAATTGAGTAGCTGTCGGAGGCATCATCGCATATGAATTGATCTCCACGGATGTTGTTGGACTTAAAAATCTGTGGATTGAGCTTGTGACATAATTCAGTACCCAAAAGGTGCTTCATAACCTTAAGCTTATGAGAAAAGCCACAATCTTTTAAATATATTGGATACAAGAAAGCAGTTGAATCTTAAATAGCTCAAATACATTTAATATATATATTTGGTCAAAATCAATGGTATTGAGCAAGGTGTAAAAAACGGCCGATACCGATAGTTATCGGTATCCCAACTAGGGTATTCGATACCGTATCGGCCGATACGTATTGGGTATTGGCCGACACGTCTAGGTTTCAGCCGAGACGTAGATTTTTCCTTTAAAAAAAAATAATAATAATAAAGAATAGGGCGATATGTATCGGTACCGACCGATACGTATTGGGCGAGTCGTATTGGTTTTGGGCAAACCGATATCCGAGATTGATACCAATTTTGATACCTTGGTATTGAGGTTTATATGACCCTACCTCAAGTTTTGCTGAATTAACTCCAACATCAGTTGCACATAGTTTAAAAGAAGGGTGGATTACCTAGTCGGGTCCCAACTCTTTCTAATCTACCCACCGGGGTCCCAACTTCCTGAAATGACCTAGGAAGGTCTTGACCCTAAACTTTGTTTTAATATTTACTTCAAAGGGTTTCAAAATTCTACACATGTGTTTTTGTTACTTTAAGTTAAATTTTAGAGGACCAAAATACTCTAACCTAAATATACTAAAACACCCCTCCTTCCATCACTATCTATCATAGGTTACCACTTCTCTTCTTCATCTTCTTCTCTTAACAACCGTCTCTGCAAATCTTACTTCTCTTCTTCATTTTCTTCTCTGTAGACGAAATAACAGGGAAGGCTGCTCTTAACAATCGTCTCTATAAATCTTACTTCTCTGCCGACGAAGCAACAGGGAAGACTGCCGGCGTTTCAACTTATTCTATTTTATTTTCTGGTTTCCTTCCCAACGAAGTTTTCGATGTTTTCGACCTAGGGACCCACGTCGGTGGCGATTATATCAGTCCACCTAGTACTTAACGCGTTGCATAGATTGCATATAACCTACAAGACTCACATGAGTCTTCCAAAATTGTAGATTATCATGTATATATATGTCTGTGTGTGAACCAAAGAGTTTTCTTTCAATTTTGTTATATGCAATCCATTCCTCTAAGGCCTATTGGACTCACATGAGTTTCTCTATGACTTACAAAAGTCAGTAAATGACTCATATGTGACTCAGTAATTCAAAATGTCTATTGTTATATCACTGCTATCAGACAATAAAATTTGGAATCTCATTGACTATCAAATTTGAAACTTACAGGTTTCACATGAGTCTTACTTGGACTTATAAGAGTCAATAAATGACTTATATGTGACCCAGTCATGTAAAATCCTTAATAGTGAATCACTGTTATCAGTGTATAACATTACTGATCTTATTGACTATCAGATTTGGAGCCTACGAGACTCACATGAGTCTTTCTAAGACTTATATGAGTCAGTAAACGACTCATATGTGCCTCAATCATGCAAAATGTCTATTGGTATACCACTATTATCAAACTATAACATGACTGATATCATTGACTATCAGATTTGGAGCCTACAAGTCTCACATGAGTCTTACTTGGACATATAAGAGTCAGTAAATGACTCATATGTGATCTAGTCATGAAAAGTACTTATTGATATATCATTGTTATCAGACAGTAACTTGACTGATGCCATTGACTATTAGATTTGGAGCCTACATGACACATGAGTCTCTCTAAGACTTATAAGAGTCAGTAAATGACTCATATGTGACACAGTCATGCAAAATGCCTATTGGTACATCACTGTTATCAGACTATAACATGACTGACCTTATTAACTATCAGATTTAGAGCCTACAAGTCTCACATGAATCTTACTTAGACTTATAAGAGTCAGTAAATGGCTGATATGTGACTCAGTCATGAAAAATGTTTCTTGGTACATTACAATTATCAGACTATAACTTGACTGATATCATTGACTATCAGATTTGGAGCCTACATGACTCACATGAGTCTCCCTTTGACTTATAGGAGTTAGTAAATGACTCATATGTGACCCAGTCCACCGATCTCTCAAGTGGTACATCACTGTTTTCAGTATATAACACGACTGATCTCATTGACTATCAGATTTGGAGCTTACAAGACTCGCATTAGCCTTCCTTAGACTTATAAGAGTTATGAAATGACTCATATCAAACCCAGTCATGCAAAACGCATATTAGGACGTCACTATTATCAGACTATAACATGACTAATCTCATTGACTATCAGATTTGGATCCTACAGGACTCGCATGAGCCTTCTTTGGACTTATAAAAGTCAGTAAATGACTCATATGAGACCTAGTCATGCAAAATGCATATTAGTACGTCAATGTTATTCAATTATAACATGACTGATTTCATTGACTATCAGATTTGGATCCTACCAGATTCACATGAGTCATCCTTGTACTTATAAGAGTCAGTAAATGACTTATATGTGGCCCAATCATGCGAGATCCCTATTGGTATACCACTGTTATCAGTGTATAACATGACTAATCTCATTAACTATCAGATTTGGATCCTACAAGACTCACATGAGTTATCCTTGAACTTGTAAGAGTTATTAAATGACTTATAGGAGACACAATCATGAAAAATTCCCATTTGCCAGTGCTCTGGTGAGTGTAACATGACTCTACCGCGATTGAGTATCAATTTTGGAGCCTACAGAACTTACATGGGTCTTCCTTGGACTTATAAGAGTCATTAAATGACTCATATCAAATCCAGTCATGCAAAATCCCCATTTGCCAGTGCTCTGGTGAGTATAACATAACTCTACCGCGTCTGAGTTATAAGAGCCTTCCTTGGACTTATAAGAGTTAGTAAATGACTTATATGAAGCCAAGCCAAGCAAAATGCATATTAGTACATCATTGTTATAAGACTATAACATGACTGATCTCATTGACTATCAGATTTGGATCTTATCGGGCTCACATGAATCAACTTTGGACTTATAAGAGTCAGTAAATAACTCATATGTGACCCAATAATAGAAAATATTTATTGGTATATCACTATTATCAGACTATAACTTGACTGATGCCATTGACTATCAGATTTGGATCCTACCAGACTCATATGAGTCATCCTTGGACTTATAAGGGTTAGCAAATGACTCATATGTGACCCAGTCATGCGAGATCCCTATTGGTACATCACTCTTATCAGTGTATAATATGACTGATCTCAGTGACTATCAGATTTGGATCCTACAAGACTCACATGAGTCATCCTTATACTTATAAGAGTCATTAAATGACTCATAAGAGACTCGGTCATGAAAAATTCTCATTTGTCAGTGCTTTGGTGAGTATAGATGAGTCTCAATTTTGGAGCCTACAAGACTCGCACGAGCCTTCCTTGGACTTATAAGAGTCAGTACATAACTCATATGAGACTCAATCATGCAAAATGCATATTAGTACAACACTGTTATCAAACTATAACATGACTGGTCTCATTGATTATCAGATTTGGATCCTATCAGACTCACTTGGGTCATCTTTGGACTTATAAGAGTTAGTAAATAACTCATATGTGGCCCAGTCATGAGAAATATTTATTGGTACATCACTGTTATCAGACTATAACTTGACTGATGCTATTGACTATCAGATTTGGATTCTACTTGACTTACATGAGTCATCTTTGAACTTAGAAGAGTCAGTAAATGACTCATATGTGACCCAGTTATGCGAGATCCCTATTGGTACGTTACTGTTATTAGTGTATAACATGACTGATCTCTCTGACTATCAGATTTGGATCCTATAGAACTCACATAAGTCATCATTGGACTTATAAGAGTCATTAAATAGCTTATATGAGACTCAGTCATGTAAAATGCATATTAATACGTCATTGCTATTAGACTATAACATGACTAATCTCATTGACTATCAAATTAAAAACCTACAGGCCTCACATGAGTCTTACTTGAACTTATAAGAGTCAATAAATAACTCATATGTGAACCAATCATGAAAACACCTCATATGTGAGTGACTATTATTAGTCTAATATGATTGTGATGTCATCGAAAATATTTAATTTATGTAATATACAGGTAGTACATCTAAGACATTCAATATTCACTAAAATTACCTTCATGATCAAATTCGTTAATTACCAGTGATCATATTGGACTGCATTATCACATGAGTTTGAAAATATATCTAGCATCAATATCATAAGTACTTGCATTATGCAGGCAGAAAAAATATCTAAATCATTCAATATCCATTCATAAATACATGTATTAATCAAATTAACATATCTGTTTTTGGCAAAATAACTTATAACAGATATAATGGAGTCTAAAATCGACTGCCACCAACAAATTCATCATACAAATTCAGAAATTCACAAATCACTGTCATCCATAAATTCACAAATTCACAAACCACTGCCAATCACAAATTCATCATACAAATCTATCCTAAACCAGCAATGAGAGTCTAAAAACGACTTTGTGACTTGTCGGTCATCCTCATCGACTTTCTATTTTCCTTTCTTCAATCATTTTGCCATTTTTTTTTTACTTTAAAAGCGAACTGAATACCTGAAATAAGAAGATTGTAAAATATTAGACGACTAATATGAGATCGATATAAGACATTATAATACATTAAAGGACTGATGTGAGAACATTAGAGGATTGATATTAGACAATAAAGTACTGATGTGAGATAGTAAATAACTGATATCATACTCATATTTGGCTTTAAATTATATTGTAATAGACATAAGTAAAGTTATCTGAAACATTAAATGGTTGATGTGGGAACATTAGAGGACTGATATCAGACAATAAAGTACTGATGTGAGACAGTACATGACTGATATTAGACAAATATTTAGCTTCAAACTGTATTGTCACAGGCATGAGTAAAGTTATCTAAAATATTAAATAACTGTTGTGAGAACATTAGATGATTGATATAAGACAATAAAATACTGATGTGTGACAGTACATGATTGATTTCAGACACATATTTAACTTTAAACTATATTGTCATAGGCATGAGTAAAGTTATCTGAAATATTAAATGACTGTTGTGAGAACATTAAAGGACTGATATCAGACAATAAAGTACTGATGTGAGACAGTACATGACTGATATCAGACACATATTTAGCTTTAAACTATATTATCACTGGCATGAATAAAGTTTTCTAAACTATTAAATAACTGTTGTGAGAACATTAGAGGATTGAAATCAGACAATAAACCTTAAAAAGTTACAATATAAAATATGTAAACCAGTAGCAACTTTCTCAAAGAGGAAAAGTCGTGTAACAAACATAAAGTTTTATGCATTTCAATCCCGTACTATAGTAGATAAATATGATCTTTATATTAGTAAATCAACAGAAGCCAATGGCTCTAGCAAAAATAGTTTGTGTTTCACCGTATCAATATATGCTAATGCATAGTGGCTTTTGGTCGGACCGTAAAGAGTACAAAACAACTTCAAAAAGAATAAGATGAGTGATTAACAAATACGAAATCAATTGATATTTTGGGTAACAATCTTATATGAGTCTTCTATAAAAAAATAGATGCTAAAGTCTGATATGAGTATGACAAAAGTATGATATGAATATTCTATTCTATAGACCACAATTCTATTCTGATATAAGTCCTATATGATACATATATAATTTTTTTGTAATCGTAAGACAAACTTACCATCTTGCATTGGCTTGTCTTAGAGTTAAACAACGGGTTGTAAAAGAAAGACGAACTAGAGATGTCTTAAAGAGACAATGAGCTAACAAATGGACATTACAGTCTTATAAAAGACTAATCAACTCTTAAAAAAATAACGAGCTAACAAATAGACATTACTGTCTTATAAAAGACTGATTATGACTTAAAAATAGCGTGATCTCTAATAAAATCTTAATCTATAATGGAAACATGCAATACAGATAAATCGCCATGTAATAATAGACTGACCAAGACTTGATAAAAAAATTTATAATTTTTTACAAATAAATAAAAATCATAAACCTGACTATTAAATATTAAGGTTTTACATATGTAAAACTAGAAAATGATTAAAAAAACTAATTTTTTATCTAAATATTTATATTTTTAGAAGATTAAATAACATATTTTCATTAGAACAAACTAAAATCAAAAGCCTAATCCCAAATATTAGTTCCACGCATATAAAACTAGAAAATGATAAAATATTTTTTTTATATAATTTTTTGTATTTTCGAAATATTAAATTTCACATTCTCTTCCAAACAAATAAAAATCAAAAGTCTAAACTCTAAAGATTTGAGTTTTACACGTGCAACAAAAATATAGAAGTAGTGACATGAGATTTAGGGTTTTGATTAGTTGAATATAGACAAAAATTTAGAGTTGCGGGCTAACAAATGGATATTACAGTTTTATAAAAGACTGATCATGACTTAAAAAGAGCATGATCCATCTAATAGAAGCATATAATACAGATAAATTGTCATGTAATAGTAGACTGATTGTGACTTGATAATTGTTTATTATTTTTTTACAAATAAACAAAAATTATAAGCCCGAACTCTAAAAATTAAAGTTTTATACATGTAAAATTATAAAATGATAATAAAAAAAATTTATCTTGATTTTTGTATTCTCAAAAAATTAAATATTACATTTTCATTCAAACAAATAAAAATCAAAGCCTAAACCCTAAAGATTAGGGTTTTACCTATGCAAAAAATACATACAAGTGGTCACATGGGATTTAGGGTTTTAATTAGTCTAAAATAAACATATACTAAAAGTCATGGGCTAACAAATGGATATTATAGTCTTATAAAAAACTGATCATAACTTGATAAAGATGTTTATATTTTTTTCACAAAGAAACAAAAATCATTAGCCTAAACCATAAAGATTTTGGTTTTACACATGTAAAACTAGGAAAATAAGTATCACATTTCCATTCACACAAATAAAAATAAAAAATCTAAATCCTAAAGGTTAAGGTTTTACAAATACAAAATATACATACAAGTCCAGTGACGAATCTCCATAGCTCTAGGGGTTTAAACCCTAACAACGAATCATTAATACTTCTAAAGATTACATATTTAGGGGTTTAAATCCTAAAGATTGTGATTTTCTTTGCAATTCATGAAATCAGCGACAAAGACGATGAAGACTACACGAGAACCGATGACAGAGAAGAAGATGAGAGAGTGGATTGTTGCTGTGACTTTCTTTGCAATGCCTGAAACCAGCAACACAGACGACGCGAGAATCAACGAGGAAAAGATGAGAGAGTGGATCGTCGTTTGACGAACGGCGAGAACCGGCGACGAAGACGATGGCCGGCGCAGAGGTTGATAGAGAAATGAAAGTTGTATAGAGGTTGGATTGTAAATGGCAATGGTTTAATATAACTGAGGAGGATAATTTGGTATTCCTATGTTTTAAAATTATAATTGGGAGAAGGGTATTTTGGTACTATCATCTTTTCTAAAAACTGCAGTTGCAACAACGTAATACCCACATGCTTATTTCGTTTTAAGTAAAAACCTAAAAAGTGAAACGTTTGAGGGTTTTAGACTCTGTTGGGTCATTTCATGAAGTTGGGACCCCGATGGGTAAATAGGGGGATAGTTGGGACCCCAATGGGTAATTAACTCTTAAAAGAAAGACTCATATTTTGTGGGTGCGTGCCTAAGGGGTGGCAACGGGCCAAACAAATTTGAAATTATACTCAAGCCCGGCCCGACAAATTTGAATTTGGCAGATACTCAGCTTGGGCTTCTGTCGGGCTTATGAATCCAAGTGGGACCTAAGGAGGCATCTTTAAACTTTTATTCTTTCAAAATTTACTTTAAATATATATGATATTTTAGAAATATTTTTCTCTTAGGAACATAAGATCTTTAAAATCTTTTTTTATTGAAAATATATTCTAATTAGGAGTTTGAGATTACAATTAGAGTGGCTGTTAAGAGAGAGAGAGAGAGAGAGAGAGAGAGAGAGAGAGAGAGAGAGAGAGAGAGATGAATGATCTCCTGACTTTAATTGGATGACATGAAATTAGTGATTGGAGGCTATCAAATGTGAGAGACCGTTGGGCTCAGGGGTTAATCCCGAGCCCGACCTGTTTAATTATCGGGCTTAAAGTACTATCCCAATCCCGACCTGTGGTATTTCTAACAAAGCCCAAGCCCAAGCCCGCTTTAAAACATCCTGGGCCTAACAGGCTGGGAAGGGTACCTAGCCCATTGCCACCCCTACCTATGCCATTTGAAACAACATCTAAGCCCATTGATCTTAAGGCCATGATCTAAAGATCTAAACTGCCAAAGATTTGCACGAAACAACATACTTATCATATGATTCAATGTGGTAAAATTCCATTATCTGACAATAGTTGACTGAGTTGAGTCACATAATAGTGATCAGATTTCGTTCCAATCTTTTGTAGCATAGATCTATAGATTAGGGCCTTCAAATTAGACGGCTTAGATAGTGTTCCACATAGCATATGTTACCAAAATACCAAGTGTTTGTTTGAAATTCTGTGCGAGGACCAACTTAGGACCACTATTCGCGCCGCCCCAATTACTGAGGGCGCTTACGTTGAAAATAAATGGATTATGTTGAATTAGACGATGGAGATTAGTTTTCATCCCAATCGGTTATCATCCCAATCTTCTAGGATTGACCTTAAGATCATGGGCGTACCATCCCAATCGGTTTTCATCCCAATCTTCCATATGATTGATCTTGAGATCATAGGCGTACCATCGAACGGTTAGTCTTTTATTCCACCGGATATCCAAAAAAGGTGACTCAAAAATCATGTGGCACACATCACACTCAAATATAATTTTAGGATCACTTTTGAGATTTGTGCCATTTGAAATAATAAAGGATTTTTTGCAAATACCCCCTATTTTATGTTGAAATTGCATAAACCCTCCTCTGTTATGCCTATTTACACTGTACCCCCTACTTTTATATTTCCTTTATAAATACCCCTTGCCGTTAAAAGGCAGTTAACTAAGTGTCATTTTTTTGATTAAATGATGCCTTTGCCCTTAAAATTATATACAAAATGGCCATTGGTTTTTTCCCAACTTTGACCGCATTTTAAACGGTGGATAAGCATCGGATCCTGCCCAAATTTTTTGGGTGGAACATGATTGATCTCCTCTAAGTTGTCGTGTTACCCGATTTTCGATTTGGGTGTCCATGACGCTTACCTGGCTCGTGGCTAGCACTAAAATGCTATCCCCGTTAGTAGTATCTCGACCCTACCATTGTTATGGACCAAGTGAGCGCCATATGGAACCCTACGTAAAAATCAGGTAACACGACAACTTAGAGGAGATCAATCATATTCCACACAAAAAATTTGGGCAGGATCCGATGCTTATGCACCGTTTAAAATGCGGTCAAAGTTGAGAAAAATATAATGACCATTTTCTATATAATGTTAAGTAAGGGCAAATGCATCATTTAATCGAAGAAATGACGCCTAGTTAACTGACTTTTAACGGTAATGGGGTATTTGTAGAGGAAACATAAAAGTAGGGGTACAGTGTAAACAAGCATAACTGAGGGGTTTTATGCAATTTCAGCATAACATAAGGGGGTAGTTGTAAAAAACACAATAAAAAATGACAATCTAATGGTGCACCCATGGCTTCAAGATCAATCGTGCGGAAGATTCTTTTGAAAATCGATCTCCATCGTCTGATTCAATGTACTCAAGTGGGTTTTGAGTGTAGACTAGAATATGGCTAGCCTTTTCATTTGTGATGATCGCTCCTGACCTATGTAACTTAATTCGCTCACTCACCTAGCGAATCACAAATTGAACTCAGCGAATCGAATTCGGCATAATTAGCAAATTAGATTCATTTGAAGTTTTGAAAAGCATAAGGAGATGATTTGAACGTAAGATTTTATGTAATTAATAAATAATTTTAAAACTCATCCTACCCTAGCGAGTTAAATTCATTTAAAAATAGCGAATTGCGAACCCATATTTGAATCAAGCGAGCTAAGTAACTATGCTTCTGACCGACATTTAAATGCAAAAATGGTGTTCAAATGATCTTACACGATTAAAATTAATTTTTTTTATCTCAAACCATTGAAATGCGGTTAATCATGTCATGTGGTGCACATTTGTGAGCAATCTAAATTGTTCAGCTTTGAATTTATCATTGAAATTTGAGGTTCTGCAAATTAATCCCAAATTATTCAAAAATTCACTTGTTTTTTAAAATTCGTGAGTAATTCATGATTTTTCAGTAAATAGTGATTTTTAATATATATTTTATTTATATTTTTATATACTTTAAAATATCTTTTATTTTATTATATATTTTTTCTTTGAATATTTCCCCAAAATTGTGCTGAATTTTTTCGAATTTTAATGTTGCCGAATAACGAATAACGTCGCCGAATTATGAACCCCGACTTGATGAAAATTTCGGAACATATCTCATCCAAGATGTAAAACCTGGTATCGGTATCGGGTATCGATCCATGGAGGACCGATACGAATTGGCCGATACGTATCGGCCACTTAAAAAAAAAAAAAAAAACCAAAGTCTCGGCTCAAACCAATACGTATTGGTCGATACTATAACCGAGTTATAGGACCGAAACGTATCGGAACCAATACGTATTGGAATCGGCCGATTTTTTATACCATGGTTTCATCCCAAAGAAACATGCCATACAAGTTGATGTGAACCATCCAACTGTTGAACTTTATTATCAGCAGTTAAGATTGAAAACAATAGTTAATATTATAGTCCATAGATCAGATGGTTTAAGTATCTCTAAAATAAAAATTTTAGGAATGTTCCGCTTCATTCTATGATCTAACACTTTAACGATTGATGTTTAAAGGACGAGGAGGAGAATCGCTTTAATCTATGATCTATCACTTTGTCAACTATCGGAACAATCTCTTGGTGGGTGAATATTATATTATATTATGATATAATATCTTAAATCTAGTGTTATATTTATATATTTTTTGGTATATAATATATTTTTGATAGTTCAATTTTTTTTTGATGTGTACATAGAAATAATTATTTTCACAATGTCCGTCAAAATCCGAGAACAAATCCGAAGGAGTCTCCTCAGTTTTTTATCTTCCGACCCTTCGGACTTCTCATCCGTACGACTCTTCTCACCCGTTTAGTAATACCACATAATTTTTTCACGGACGAAAACTATTGATTGATTTGAATTAGACGATGGAGATTGTTTTTTTTTTCAATCTTCCTTATCATAGATCTTAAGATCATGGTGCCCCTATCAGATGGTCTGATGTTGATTTTATATGGTCCTATTTTTAAGCTTTGGAATTGTTTTTGGAGAGATTTCTCTCACAAGGGGCTCTGCTATATTGTAAAGCTATATACTCACATATATGGTGTACATGCTTTAGTATAATTAATTAAAAAAATAAATAATTTATTACACAAGACAAGGTTTGAACCTAGAACTTAAACTTCACAAAGTACTAAGTCAATCACTAGAGCAACTCATTAAGATATATAAAGAGAAAAAATATTAATTTTTTGGTCATTTTTGTGATTGTTTCTTAGTTTGGATGATCTTTTGTGGTATTATGACTATTTTTTTTGTTAGAATATGTTATTTTCCTATAATTTCCTGCATATATATCCAAACACAGGATTTAGTTAATCTTGCGTTTTCCCAACTAGCAATGTGATTATCTAAACAACGGAAAACAAAAAGAAACAAAAGAATCCCATAATTTTCTACAACTTAAGTATCTATAGAAAAATATAGAAATATTATTTTACTTTCTCACGATTCCGTATTTTTATCTTGTTATAGAATATATGAAGCTTTCATCACTATTTATGTTGACAAATATGAATTCTTATTGTCCAAAGAAGGTATCTCAGAACAAGAATAATACAGAAGGCAGAGATGCCTTCTATATTTCTATGCTTTCTTTTTTGCTGCTTGTCTCGCCAAGATTCTTCCCATCACATCCACAAGAGCTAAAGAAAGAAATTATAGTATAGAAACTCGGTGCTACCATGGGGTATGGTGTTTTCTTCGCCCATCAAGATCGACATATATGGCCATAAACCTGTACCATCCGATCAATTCCACATTTCTGGGATACTCCATCAACCAAAATTTACATTGACCCTATGATCGTAATTATCTGATCATTGAACGTTTTGTAGACCATTGCCATTTGACAATTCAAGTCCAAGTGTCGGCAATTACTTGAACGGGTCCGATCATGTCACGACCCAGAATCCTTACCCGATATCGAGGGCCTAGAATTCCGTGTTATGACACCGCACGCTGGTTAAGGCGATAAGCGGACATACACATAATCTATAAATTGACTTGGCATATGGATTGAGGCATGTAAGATAGCATTAAAAATAATTGACTCATAAATTAACAGCGGGAATCATAAAAGACAATAAAAAGATAAATCCTAACCATGCATCTAAGATAGGAAGAAAAATAAGTTTTACGTAGGATAAAATGGTTTTAAACTTGAACTCACAAAATATCAAAATAACTAGAATATGTCTGTCAAAGAATAAAGTTTAAAGCAAAAGGACTCTCAAGGCTCGTAGAAATCTGCCGGATCTATGCTCTCCTCGGGATGATAGCCAACGTCTCCCTCTACGTAAGCCGCCTCTGGAACAGCAGCTCGAAAAGAAGACAACGAGATCTACAACTTTGTCTGAAATAGCAATTTCACGAATTTAATATTTTTAAGGTCAAAATTGAGCTGCAAGTCGGGAAACGTTTTAGATGATCCAAGGTTACACGGGTTTGACATTTTTTTTTTAACTCTTGGGCTACTTTACGCTAAACTTATCTCTAGACTTATAAATCGCTAAAATTAAATAAAATACATTAAATAGCTTGCATCGAATAACAATCTATAAGTTTAAGGGGTCAAATATTGACGTTTTTAATACTTACCATTCTATTACCTCCTTTAAGCCTCATACAATCCTTGATTTGACACATGTGCTCCTTTAGAATTTTAAAATAGGTCGGATCGTTATATCAGTCAATCACCAAATTTTATGGATACAATTAACCCTAATGAAGTATAGTTTCAACTCTATTGTAAAATAAATGTAGTTAAATATTTCTTATTTTCTGTTTTACTTTAATATTTCGTATGTTATGCTCTTTATTAATTTTCTTCATAAATATGAAATGCTTAAGGTTTATGTTATAGTTCATTCTTATATATGTTCACCATTATCATATGACATTCATCATATAGAAAATCACGATAGGGCATACGCATATAAGTTAAGAATAAGATATGACACATGACTTAAGCCTTTGTCACGGTGGGGTTTCTTTCACGGTCACGTGGAACTTGGAATGTAGGCATCCATGTACGGATGCAACCCCTCTATGTTAGTATGGGATACCACACGAAGTACATCCAGGTTACTACGGAACCTGTCCCTTGGAAAGCGTGATTTTAGTGAAGCCTATCGCACCGTGGCCCATTCTCACTAAGTTTTAAGAAAAATGAGAAAAGAATATGTTAAGACACATGTATGTTAAGAAAGTGGAAACTTAAGCCCACGCAAATATAAAATCGGGGCGGGGACCTAAGCCCATAACCGAAAAATGATATGATATGTAAGACACGCTGTGAAGGCCAGCTAAATATGAATTAAGTTTCTACACGTGCCATATCTTACGAGCCACCGTAAGGGCCTAACGTCTGTAGTCAAGACGGGTCTTAAGGACATTATAGCCTTGTCTCGAACTAAGGGGACATCGTGGTTACTATGCCGGCAACCTCATTTGGCTGGATGGTGGTTTATGTTATGATATGGAAGTTAGGTGGTTATCTACACGTGGACCTCGCGTGGTAGGCTCGAGCAGCGATTCTGGCACAGATCGTTTAAATAAGATAAGATGCGAAGTACGTTGTGTAGGCTTATGGAATAATTAATAAGACTTACGATATGTCACGTATGCTAAGTTGATGAGACAAATAGGAAAAGAGATAAGAAAATAGAAGCATCATGCACTCTTCATGTTATATTAGTATATTTTTCAGTCTTGATTATGATAGTCTATGAATTATGGATAAGTTTATTTCATTTATTTAAGATGTTGGTTATATTTTAAAAATGCACCACAATTCAAGCGATTGCACACACGACCACCTGAGTAAGTTATGGTGGATCGATTGTGCAACCCGCTGAGTTTACGCGACTGAGTAAACTCACCCCCTCCCAAATCAAACAGTTTCAGGTGAAGCTTCCATTTATCCTGTTCATAATGACGCGAGAGCTGCTGTTCCGGAGGCGGCTTATGTAGAGGGAGACGTTGGCTATCATCCGGAGGAGAGCATAGATCCGACAGATTTCTACGAGCCTTGAGAGTCCTTTTGCTTTAGACTTTATTCTTTGACAGACATATTCTAGTTATTTTGATATTTTGTGAGTTCAAGTTTAGAACCATTTTATCCTACGTAAAACTTATTTTTTTTCTATCTTAGATGCGTGGTTAGGATTTATCTTTTTATTGTCTTTTATGATTCCCGTTGTTAATTTATGAGTCAATTATTTTTAATGATATCTTACATGCCTCAATCCATATGCTAAGTCAATTTATAGATTATGTGTATGTTCGCTTATCGCCTTAACCAGCGTGCGGTGTCATAACACGAAATTCTAGGCCCTCGATATCGGGCAAGGATTCTGGGTCGTGACAGATCATCCAGTGGGAGCAATTATTGTCGGGTGTGGTCATCCAAGGGTTGCACATTCATCTCTCTACGAGCACATGCATCATTGAGTGAAAAGGGGTGCACCATCAACTTCCCCCTTGAGGAACACAACACTCTAGTCAACCAAAAACCTTAACCCATTGTTATGACAAATGGCTTGTTCAGGAACTAATCTCACATACCAAAAGGGCGAGGCTTTTTAAAGCTTTAAAATGGCTTTAACTTGGTCACTATTTGCCTCATAAAGTTATAATATAAGTGCAAAGTCTTCTAATTTTGGAATATTTTATGAGATTCTACCCCTTGAAAAGATCTGTTCATTGCTCACGAAGATTTTCTAAATAAACAATATTTAATTAATTATAAATTATAAAAGAGGTTCAATAAATTATAAAACGATGTACAAAAAAATATTTTTTTATATGATGATGCTCGAAGATTTTTTTTTCAAAAAATTCAAAGTGATGAGACTCCCATAGAGAACTTGAGACGATAGCAAAGCTCCAAAAAAAAGGGTGCAACAACTAAAAGACAAGGTAGAGTTGGGACCTTTTTCTATTTTAGGCTGGTCTTGGATAGGGATGTCAATGGGCTGATCGGGTCGGGTCGGGTCGGGTGACTAAAAGGTACGGTCAGGTAAAAATTCAGACCTGACCCAACCCGATATTTTATAAATAAAATGAAGAGATAGTGTTGTAGACACGTGCACCAACAAGTGTGTTTTTCACTAGGTTGGGTTGGGTTTTTGGGTCGGATCAGGTCAGGTGCACGATCAGGCGGGTTGGGTATACGCCAATTTCCTATTAGGCAACCAAAATTTTACCTGACTCAACCCGGCATAAGACAGGGAATACATGGTAAAATATTTTATTATGGATTTAATTGTTTGGGGGTGGTAAATATATTACCCCTATTTACCACAAAAAATATATTACCATCCCCCCAGAAACTAAAAGTTAAGAATAGGTGATAAAAAATAAACAACTTTACTATCTTTTACTAGGTTCTATCTTAACATAGAGTTGGCAGCAGTAGTCTTAGGCATGAAATTTTAAGCTCCCATAGTCCCATGGTAAATGGGCCAATTAAGGCCTAAATTTTTAGGTTAATGGGAGCTCACCTTAAGCATAAAGACTTCACCATCCTCTATTTTGCCGCATGACGGATTTTTTCTAAATCCAATTTATCCAAGTAAATATGCATCATATGAAAATCATCCAACTAACAAATATGTTATAGTTGAAACTATTTGATTTAGAAAGTTTAAAACAAACAACCGCTCATATCAATGTCCGGTTGATGTTAAAGTACTTAGATTGGATGGTGTGGATCATCTTATATATAGATATAATTTTGCACAAAGGGCTTTAGATTTTTTGCTACTTGGACGACTTGGATTGGAAAAAGCTAAAGTTGCGGCGAAAGGTTAGGAGAGTATCCCAAATTCTTATAGCCAATTGAGAGTGTACTTCTTTGAAAACTTGACAATTGAGATCCCTACCTGACCGACCCGTAGGTCTGACCGGATGCCTATTGCCTGACCCGACCTGACGCGTTAAGTTATGTGCTGATATGGTAAAATATGGGGTTCAGTTCGGGTACCAGGCCGACTTGACCCGTTGACAACCCTAGCCCTTCCGTTACTATCTTAGGCCATGTTTTGGCATGAAGACAGATGGCGCTCCATAGCCCCGTAACTCCCTGCCTGGTCTCCACCAGGTTGAGAGCGGTTTACCAAATGTGTTCCAGACGCATATTGCTCTGGTACGGTGAGGAGCGGGCAGGGAGTGCTGCCAAATAGACCCTTGATAAATAAGTTGTTATTTCCAACCAGACCCAAATTAGTTTCTCAAAATTTTAGACCTTAACTCGGACCGATTGTGGTTCATGTTGTTTCGACGCGTTAGTGTCTAGTCAACCCTTGTGCATCTTTAGCAGCTCTTCTAAAGCAATAACAATTTGGCGAATTAATCAAGTTGTAGTCATCATTATTATTATAATCTTATCTCATCTATTTGTGCAATAGCCTCCGATAACACGAGGATGTCGGATGCACTTAACATCCGCTTGCACTTAACATCCGTGCTAGTGTCACCGAGTGATGAAGGATGGCTACTGCACACAAGTGTTCGGAAGTGGTGATGCTCGGGATGTCGGATCGGGTTGGGGCGGCCGAACATTTTTGCTTCCCAGTAGAAAAATGGCATACGCTGGGTCAACTTGACTTGATGGTGCACCTGACTTGACCCAGCCCAAATTTTGCCTAATCCTACTTGACCTGACCCAGCCTCTTAGTCGACCCAACACGAAGGTAGGAACAAATGTCATGCCCGACCCAAATCGACCCGCACGAATTTATGCTCCTGACACTTTTATCGAATCGGGTTGTCCCGGGAAGAAGGTCGACCCGATCCGTTAACAGCCCTTGGCTATCCATGGGCCCCGGCGACTCTCATTCAATGGCAAGGAAAGCGCGCACTAGCATCCTAGTCAGCAGTGGACCACATCTCTTGGATAAGGCCTTACAAAAAAACATTAAAATAAAAAATTAGATAAAATTTTCTCTCTCTCTCTCTCTCTCTCTCTCTCTCTCTCCTCTCTGTTCCCACGACCAGCCTCCCCATATGAATCTCACCTTACCTCTGCCGACCGTCTCCTTCTCCTCTCTCCTTCGCTGCTACAAATTTTACAAAAACACCCCCAACTTTAAAACGAATGCCATACAGACCACCATCCAATCGCCGGGAGCTGACCCACCGGCGGAAACAAAATCGGGGGTCTTAATTATCGGCGCCGGACTCGCCGGCTTAGCCGCCGCCACGCGTCTCCATTCCGACAACATCCCCTTCCTCCTTCTAGAAGCTTCCGACGCCGTCGGTGGCCGCGTCAGAACTGACGCCATCGACGGCTTCATCTTAGACCGTGGATTCCAAATCTTCATCACCGCGTACCCCGAATCCCGTAAAATTCTAGATTACGACTCTCTAAATCTCCAGAAGTTCTATTCCGGCGCCTACGTTTACTACAACAACGAGTTCCACACCGTATCAGATCCATTGCGACACTTCTCCGACGCTCTCAAGAGCCTCGCAAACCCAATCGGGACAGTTAAGGATAAACTCCTGATCGGGTGGACGAGATTAAAAGCAGTGATCAGATCAGACGATGAGATCTTGACGGCTGCCGAGGTCTCCATTGCTGATATGCTGAGCCGGACGGGGTTCTCCGGTTCGATCATCGACCGGTTCTTCCGGCCGTTCTTCGGAGGAGTGTTTTTCGATCGAGATCTCCAGACGACGTCGCGGCTCTTCGATTTCGTCTTCAAGTGCCTTGCTTTAGGCGAAAATGCACTTCCGGCGAACGGCATCTCTGCGATCCCCGAGCAATTGGCCGGGAAACTTCCGCCAGGATCTATTCTTTTGAATTCGAAAGTGGTTTCCATCGATTTCGACAGCTCGGATTCGCCACCAAGAGTGAGATTGCAAAGTGGAGAGATTTTGAGAGGCGAGATAGGGTTGATTCTGGCAGTGGAAGAACCGGAAGCGGAGAAGCTTTTGGCCGGAAGGATCGATAGTAAAGCGGACCGGAAACCGGGTAGGAGTACGGTCTGCTTGTATTTTTCTGCGAACCGGGCGCCGGTTCATGAACCGGTTTTGATCCTCAACGGCTCGGGAAAGGGGATAGTGAACAACATGTTTTTCGCTACGAATGTGGCTCCATCGTACGGACCGGTCGGGAAGACATTGGTATCGGTATCGGTTATCGGGATGTGTGAGGGTGTGTCGGATGAGGATCTGACGGCTGTGATCGTTCGTGAGCTTTCAGGTTGGTTCGGAGACGAGGTGGTGGGGTCATGGAGACATTTGAGAACGTATCGTATTGGGTTTGCTCAGCCCGATCAGAGCCCGCCTACTGATTTGGTATCAAAGAATCCAAGCATCGGGACGGGGGTTTATGTCTGTGGGGATTATCGGAATTCCGCTACGTTCGATGGGGCTTTCGTGTCGGGGAGAAGAGCGGTTGAGGCTTTATTGAAGGATAAGGCCACTTTACCCTTATAAAGTTGACAATTATTTTTTGAAATTTTTTGAGTTTGGATGGAATATGGTACACCAATCGTATAGGAGGGTTTTAAGTGGTACTTTATTTACAACCTGATACTTTACCTTCTCAACTTTAGATCATGGGCTGACATCTGGCTGTCAAATTTTGATTTTGATTGCATGTGATGATCATCCGAAAAAATGTACATGATCATTGGCAAACATCAAATGTGGTTTGCTGAATAATTTTTGGGATGTGTCACACGTAAAATTAAAATCTGATCGTCTGATCGTAGGATCATATCTGATTCAAAGCAATCATAATTTTTAAGCAAGTAAAACTCAAGGTGAGAATGGAAAAATCTTGGGTTGAAAATAAGGTACGCTTGTGTCAACTTTTACTCCAAAACTAAGTAGATTGGCTCCAATAATAATGTCAAACAAGGATAAAAAATTTGGATTTCGTTTCGGTTTGAGTGTGGACCGTAATCGAAATTTTGGCCGAAAACTTGCTACAGTTCCGAAAGCAACCGGGTTTTTGAGTTTTTGTTTCGGTTTCGGTGGGGGACCAAAACCGAAACATTTGGGCCGAAAATTTGACATTTCGGCTGATATTTTGAACCATAATGTCAAATATAAAGAAATGATTTATGATGGATTTATGATATCTAATTCATATATAATTATTTGAAGTAAATTTACTTATGGTTTGGTTGATAATTTTTCGGAAAACATAGGAAAATGATTTGTAGATCCAATAGATTCTAGCTATTTGGGAATTCATTGTTTTTCTGTGTTTTGATTGAGTAATTACATATAGAAAATAAAAAATGAGCACCATCGATAGTGTACACCTTACACACCTAACATATCTAACTTTCTATTGTGAGGGAGATTCCGTGAGAGAGAAAAATTAGGAGGGAGAAAGAGAGACTAGGAGAGATTTGGGGAGAGACAAAAATTCAAGGAGAGAGAAAATTAAAAGAGACGTAGAGAATATAGGAAAGAGAGATTGTTAGAGAGATTCGGAGAGAGAAAGAGAAATATAAAAAAGAGAGAACATGAGAGAAAGATTCGGAGAGAGAAAGAGATATCTAAAAAAGATATATTCGAAGAGAAAAAATATGTAAAAAAGAAAGATTCAGATAAAGAGATTATGAAAGAGAAAGGAGAGCACAATTTTTATTGTACACAACACACACCAAATAAAAAATGAGAGAGATTAGGAGAATGGTAAGAGAGAGAGAGAGAGAGAGAGAGAGAGAGATATTTTAGTATTATTATTATTTGTTTTTTATAATTATATTAATATTTTTTATTTTTTTATTATATATATATATACATATTTAAAAAAAATTTAAAATTTATTTTATTTTAAAATTTTATTATGTTATTTATTATATAGAAATTTATTTTTTTCTAATTTTTTTTTATATTTTTTATATTTTTACTATTTTTATTTATTTTTATTTTATTTTATTATTTATTACTTATTTATTATTTTATTATTTTATTAATTTTTAATTTTTTAATTTTATGTTTAATTTATTATTATTTATTTATTTTCGTTAATTGATTTTATTTTAATTTATTCATCTAGAGAGAGAGAGAGAGAGAGAGAGAGAGAGAGGAGAGAGAGAGAGAGCGCTCGTAGGGGGAGAGAGTTCTCACGCAACAGAAAGAGGGCAGAGGAGGGAGGCAAAAGATTTTCGATGAAATCTCTATTTTAGAAGGATTTGTTTTTTTCTAATGGATTTTTTTTAAAAATTTTCCTATTATTTTCAGTAGCACAACTTTGTTATCAAATAATGTATTTTATAATTTTTTCTTCCATTTTCTATGATTTCTTTTCCATCCCCCTATCTAAGGAGACCCTTAATTCCTTCGCTATCTCACTTGAAATTCGAGTTTGGAAATCTCAATTTGTTGTTATAACCAAACTCGATTCACTAGGTATAAAACACCTTTTAGAAGTATTTATTAGTTTTCTACCATATACTTGCATTCTTAAATAAAAGAAAGACCAATATGATCGTTGATTAGTTATAAGGGTTAGCCTTCAATGAGTGTTCATCCATTCTGGGTCGACATGACAGTCCACACGTCTATGTGTTGAGCAAAATGATATTGATAATGGCTCTGATCACATAGTTCACTATTTTATCTTAAAGAAAATAGACGCCTCCACTCCGTCGGATAACGAAGATGCAATAGAGTTCCTAACAAATCTGCCTTTAGGATACAACAAAGTTCGGTCTTGCCAAAAATTGCATGTTATTTTCTAGATTGCACTTTTTAGAGAAAGAACCAGTCACACAGATTTTCTGATACACAAAAAGATCCTTAAAAATAAAAACAGATTTAAATAACTGTGAAGAGATTTGTGTCTTTCAGATACCTATAAAGAGATGAAATCGATTCACTTGTATTTTTTTAGAATTACGGTGAAGAGATGTCAGACTTGTCGATTCACTTGCCTTTTCAGAATTAAGGTGAAGAGACGCCAAACTTGTGTCTTTTTAACTAATGGTAAAAAGATAATTCAAAATTTGAAAAGACAGTTTGGAGAGAAAATATTTACAAGTTTGCCATTGAATTATTTTATAAATTTGTCATTGAATTATTAATGATAATATAACCTTAATTTTGAAACACAAAAATATATATTACTATACTAATATATATAACATTCCCCTACTTGTTTTAAAATTAAAAAAATTATGTATCTGAGTGATCAGACTAAGCTTCATTAGATGTATCGATCGATTTGAACCTTTGACTAATATATACAACTCAAAGTTTATAAGGACTTTAAGTAACTTATGATTTTAAACTTAAAACTTGTTTAACAAATCGGAATTGCAAATACACTTATTATGATCTAAATTATTAGTGACATAAGACTTGCGCTTTATAGTCATGCGCTAAAATCTTGATTTCATGAGTATCTTAGAGAGGTGATCGAATCTTTGTTGAAGCAGCTTCACTTCCATACTTATATAGGTGAATCTGTTATGAGTGCTCTTATAACTACTTTATCACCCCAACAAATGAATGCTTGTAAAAATATTAAGAGTTAAACTCACCCTCTTATGTTACCAGAGATGTACACGAAATTTAACAACATAGGGATGACCAATAGGTAACATATATTTGTGCACTTTCAAGAGCCACGTAATAGTTTCTTATCTCATCGAACTTAGAATTTGAGATCTCCAACTCTACTGAGTTGAGGTTCAACTACTGTGCCTTTAGAAATATAGGTCTTAGGCTCATCTCCCTCGATATTTTTAACATTGTATTTCTGAGTAGTACTTTTGTAAGCGGATCCGCAAGCATCTCAGAAGTTGGTGTGTAGCCTAACACGATCACCCTATCATTCAACATCTGCCAAATGATGTTATATCGAAGGCCTATATGCCTTGATTTCTCTTTATATTTCTTATTTCATGAAATCTGCAAAACAATTTTATTATCACAATAAATATTAATTGCATATGTATATTGAATCAAAGGAATTTCCCTTATAAAGTTTCGAAGCCACTCTGCTTCTTTTGCTCCCGCAGATAATACTATATGTTCTGATTCCATACTTGAGTCAGAATGACATGTTTGTTTTCTGGATCCCCATGATACTGCTCCTCCTATCAAATTAAAAATTCATCCGCTTGTGAATTTTGAATCGGAGGAGTTAGAAATTCAGGTATCATCTATAAACCCCTCTAAGAGCTCAAGTTTGCCAATATATTATAAACTATAATCTATAGTTCCTTTCAAGTATCTCGATACCCCGGCGAATAGCTTCCCAATGTTCTAACCCTGGGTTGTTAGTAAATCTTCTTAATACCCTCACTATAAATGTTATATCGGGTCTAATATACTTTATTAAATACATAAGACTTCCAATAATTCTAGAATATTCTAATTGAGATTTTACTCTATTGGATCACTTGGGATAGGAGAAGGTGAACATTCAAACATATTAAATTTTCTTAAAACTTTTTCGACGTAATGTTCTTGAGATAAAGAGATACATTTATCTTTTCTTATTATTTTAACTCCATGAATAACATCCGCTTCTTTCATATCTTTCATATTAAAATTTGATTTTAAATATTTTTTAGTTTCTATTATTAAATCAAGATGTGTACCAAAGATCAACATATTGTCTACATATAACAATATAATAACTCCTCTATTTTGTACAAATTTACTATATATGCATTTATCTGTTTCATTTGGTTTAAAGCCAAAATCTTGTATTTTTTTATCAAATTTATCATTTCATTGTTTTGGTGCTTGTTTTAAATCATATAGTGATTTCACTAGTTTACATGTCATGTGTGTTTTTTCTGATTCTATGTATCCTTCAGGTTGATCCATATATATTTTTTCTTCTAAATCTCCATTTAAGAAGGTAGTTTCTATATCCATTTGATATATATATATATATATATATATATATATATATATATATATATATATATATATATATATATATTATGTAGATGTTAAAGCTATTAGCAGTATAATATATGTCATCCGTGCAACAGGAGAAAGCGTCAAAACAGCCTACTCATTCCTTTTGTCTAAACCCTTTGGCTACTAATCTAGCTTTAAATTTATCTAAACTTTCATCTGATTTAAGTTTTTTCTTAAATACCCACTTACTTCCTATAGTCTTAGAACCTGATGGCAAATTTACTAATTCTCATGTATGATTAGTTTTAATAGATTTTATTTCATCACCCATTGTCTCATTCCAAAACATACTATTTAAAGATGTTATAACTTCCTTATAAGTTTTAGGATCTGCTTCTAAAACATAGGTATAAAAATCTGATCCAAAATTATAAAGTAGATATTTTCTAGTTCTTTTACTACGTCTTTATTCTATATTATTTTCAATTGGTCTTTTCCTTTGACTTGATCAAAATGAGTTTCATCTTCTATTTTCAATTTGTTAAAATTTTTAAATTTTGAAATGTTAACCATAGGCTGTGGGTTTTCATAAAAATGTGCTTATATAAATTTTAATATAACATTATCTTCTATGTTTAAGAAGCGATATGATTTACTGTTGTGAGCATATCTAATAAATGTACACTTATAAGGTTTTATATCTTAACTTTTTAATTTTGTCATCTGATTTCCTAACATAGACTAGGTAACCCCACACTCTTAAATACTTTAAGTTAAGTTTTCTATTCTTCCATAACTTATACGGAGTCATATTATTCTTGTAATAAGGTATTCTATTTAAAATATGACATGCAGTATAAATAGTTTCAGCCCATAAATTTATAGGTAAACCTAAATATAATAACATAGAGTTAACCATCTCTAGTAAAGTTATATTTTTATGTTCAACTATACCGTTTTGTTGTGATGTCCTAGGGGTTGTTACTTCAAGAACAATCCCATATTGTTCACAAAATTCATCGAACTCATAAGAAAGATATTCTCCTCCTTTATCACTTCTAAGTATTTTAATTTTCTTTTCTAACTGATTTTCAACTTCTGCTTTATAAGTTTTAAAAATTTCAAAAGCTTCTTCTTTATATCTCAGTAAATATATATAATAATATCTACTATAGTCATTTATGAATGTTAGAAAATATCTCTTATCACCTCTGGTAAGCACACCATTTAATTCACATATATTAGAATGAATTAATTCTAAGATACTAGTATTCCTTTCAACACTATTATGTGAGTTTTTCACTATTTTAGATTGCACACATATTTGACATTTTTCATCTTTAGTATTTAGAAATTTACAAACTAATTTTATATTCATCATATTTTTTATTGCTTGAGAATTAATATGTCATAATCTAGAATGCCATAAATAAAAAGACTACAATATATGCAGAAGAATCATCTTCATTGATAACATTCAACTTGATCATATTATTTACAACATAATCCTTCCCAAAAAAAATATAATTCTTGGATAATATTCTCTTCCCAGAATGAAGAATTAATTTAAACCCATTCTTGTCTAAGAGAATGTAAAAACAAGATTTTTCCTAATCTGTAGAGCATAGAACATCCTTCAACAAGAGAGTCTTTTTCGAAGATAATTTTAACTCCACTGTTCCGATTCCAACAATCTCAGTGGTAGACGAATTCCCCATGTATAGTTGTTGCCCTTATCCTTGAGGCTTGTAAGTGTTGAAGGCAGACATGTCGAGTAGCACCAGAGTCGACCGACCAATAGTCTTTAGATTCAACTATGTTGATTTCTGATACCATTGCAACAACTATACTTCCGACCATATTAGATTCTGATTTCGATTTTTTATGAAATTTGTACTCTCTTGCAAAGTGCCCCTTTTTCCATAGACATAACAATCTCCTTTCTTCTCATCCATCTTAGATTGACTGTTTTTCTAAAAATTCTTCTTAAAAAAATTATTTTTAATAGAAAATCTCTTATCCTTCTTCTTCTCTTCAGATACCGATTCAACAAAGTGAGCCCTAGGAGGTTCGGAAACAATAACCTTCTTATCTCTAATTTAATTCTCTTCTTCAATCTTAAGACCGTTAAAAATCTCATCTAGAGTATGAAGATCTTTATTATATGTCATAGATTTTCGTTAATCTTTTCAACTAGATAGAAGCTTCGCAAGAATAACACCCACTTGGATACTTTTAGGAAGTTCCATGTTCTCTTCTACCATCTTAGTGACAATAAACTGTAATTCTTAAACTTGTTCCAGAATAAGTTTATCCTCAATAATCTTGAAGTCAAAATATTTAGAGACTAGAAAGTTCTTTGTACCGGCATCTTCAGTTAAATATTCCTTCTCTAAAGAATTCCATAAATCTTTGGAGGTAGTACACTTACAGAATGTGTTGAACAATCTATTGCGTAATGCATCGAGAATGTGGACCTGACAATCTAGATCATTTTCTAATCATTTGAATCGAGCATTTGATCATCCACTAGTCGTACTTTCCATTGTTCCCGCTATATAAATTGGTGGATATTGTGTAGTGAGGACGTAAGCAATCTTGAATTGTCGCAAGATAAATTGTACCTTTTGCTCCCATCTCTTGAAATTTGACCCGTTAAATCAGTCAAGTTTGATGAGATCTTGATTCATGAACTTAATGCTCTGAGCCATTAAAACGATCTATTGTTTTTAAATTATTGAGCAAAATGGTATTGATAATGGCTCCAAGGCACGTAGTTTACTACGTTATCTTAAAGACAATAGACGCCCCCATTCCGTCGGACAAATGAAGATGCAATAGAGTTCCCAACGAATCTGCCTTCAGGATACAACAGAGGCCGGTCTTGCCAAAAATCGTATGTTCTTTTCTAGATTGCACTTTCTAGAGAAAGAACTTATCACAGATTTTCTGATACACTGAAAGATTTTTAAAATTAAGAACGGAAGAAAAAAAAAATAGATATTATTTATGAAGGCAGAATTACAGTGAAGAAACGTTAGACTTGTGTCTTTTCAACTAACGGTGAAAAGATAAATCAAAATTTGAGAAGACACTTTGGAGAGAAAATATTTACAAGTTTGCCATTGAATTATTTTACTAGTTTGCCACTAAATTATTTTATAAATTTGCCATTAAATTATTAATGATAATATAACCTTAATTTTGAAACACAAAAATATATATTACTATACTATTATATATAACACTATGTGGGTTGTATGATGTGCACGGACTTCCAATGCATGAAAGTCCATGCATGTCAGCAGTCCCACAAATGAATGGACTGCTTTAATGCACATGATGTATGGTCACCCATTGTAGACTAACTCTAGTTATAAACTTAAAACCCGTAAAGTCTTAGATTCGAATCCCCTCTCTATGTTTTTAAAATTTTATTTTAAGACATAATAGTTACCATCAATCAAGGTAACAAAATCGGTATCGGTATCGGTATCGGGAATCGGTCCTTGGAGAACTAATACGAATCTGCGGAAACCGAGTTTGCTACTGATTAGGGCCGGCCCTGACATTTTGAGGGCCCAAGGCGAGTTCTTAAAATGGAGCCCTTGTATCATATTACTTTATAATATATAAAAAATTCGCCACATATTTTTTTTGACAAATAAAATAGGGGAGCCATTACTTGCACACATTTTTCAAGTGATTGCACCGAATTTAAAGGAAAACTTGGTATTTTAGGGACATGTGATATGTAAAATTGCAAAATGGGCCGTCTGATTTGAAGATCATGATCAATAGATCTCTGGGACATAAAATTGGAGCAAAGCACGATATTTGTCATATGATCTATTGTAGTCAACTGTTGAATTATATAATAGCCTTTGACTCCATTTAATCAAATGATGAAAGTTATATTTTGTTCTAATCTTTTGCAGTTGATATCTTTAAATCATAGCCTTCAAATCAAACGGCTTAGATAGTGTTTTCACATAGTAGAGGTCGCCAAACTTGCAAGTCTTTCTTTTAAATTCGGTGCAATCTGGTGCAGTCACTTGAAAAGCATGTGCAAGTAATGGCTCCCATAAAATAGTACTTATATTCTAGTTTACTATATATATAATTTGAAAATGTAACTAAAAATTTAATACAAGTAAATATTAAAGGAAAATGCAATAAAAAAAGAAAATTTAATACTAAAAAAATTCAGATTGTGTAAGAAATTCTAGAAGAAAATGTTGAAGGAAACCATCTATCATACGCATTCTCTTCTCAAATCAAATAGCCTGTAAACAATTTTATGAGGCAATTGTCGATCCCAATCCCGAATGAGAAAAGAGGGGGTTGGTGTCACGTTGACAAACGGTTGTAAAAACACCTTGTTAATTTCCTAAAAGCCGACTCTAAATAGATGGAAAGACTATTATGATGATGATGATGATGAAACTATAAATGCAACAAATAGCCCTAGATTGATCCTAATACCTATTGTCTTTTATAGATCCTACGGAACAAGGTTCACTTGATTTATACAGGTACCATCCAATACATCAGTTAGTATTTGGTCAAATCTTCACTTTTTAAATAAAAGTCAATAGAACAAGACTTATACATATGACCATTTGAGTGATCAAATCTTCATGGAGATTTTGATCTGAACTCACGTAGAAAAAAGATTTTCCAAATCCTCTTAAAACTGATTAATTGGGTCGGATCAGACGATGCAAATCGTGTTTCACCTCAATCTTCCACACAATGGATCTTAAGACCATGTCTCCCACCTATTATATGGTTACTTTTATTCAACATGTCACATCCCCAAAACATTACCGTAAAATCACGTTTGAGCGTTATGTGTGCCATTGCACACAAGATGCACTTTTTGGGGAAATGTCATATGTGACATGTGGAATCAAAAACTGAACGTCTGATAGGTGGTATATGGTCTCAAGATCATTTGTGTAAAAGATCGGGGTTAAAAAAATCTCTATCGGACTCTGATCTAACCCAATCAACGAGTTTTATGGGATTATACACGTGGGAGCTTTTAGAAAACGTGTGGGTGTAAACAGTCAAATAGATTTTTAAAGAAAATAATTAACTACTCTGATGAAAATGATGGAAATTCTAAACAAAATTTTTGCTTGAAAAGACACAAAATTGGTATCGGATAAGAGTAAGGTAACCAAATTCGGGGCCCTTTAGTTTTATAGAATTTTAAAGACACAAAATTGGTATCGGATAAGAGTAAGGTAACCAAATTCGGGGCCCTTTAGTTTTATAGAATTTTTTTTTAATGAAAAAAACCCTATTTTTTAATAGGCAAATAGGATTTGGGGGCTCCTAAAAATCGGGGGCTCAAGACTCTTGCCTAGCTGGCCTTGGTCCAGGGCCGGCCCTGCTACTGATAAGTATCGGCGCTAATACGTATTGGTTTGTCGAAAAATCGATACGTATTGGTATCGGCCGACGTTTGATACCTTACCATCAGCCAACCAATATGCTTGTCATGCCGAATCATACCGAATTAAACTAGGAACTTGTTCGTTGTATCTAATTTTTAATTCGCATGGTGAGTGAGCAAATTAAGCCCTCCAAAGTTTGAATCATACTAAATTAAACCACGAACTTGTTTGTTGTATCTAATTTTCAATTCGCTTGGTAAGTCAGCAAATTAAGCCCCCCAAGGTTTGAATCATAATTTTTTTTGGGGTTTTTTTCTATATATGTCTAAAGTTTTATATTTATTAAAAAACCCTTAATGTTTGCATAATGATGAAAAGCTCCATGATTAGCATTTTCATGTTTAAAAACCCCTTAAGTTAAGTGCCATGAGAAATTATTTTAAAAGGTTCGGGGATATGGGTTGGAATGAATCATATATTATATTTGAATCAGGTGGGATCTACCTGACACCCATACAAGGGATCAGATACTACGACAACTTGCCCGAAGACAATCAAAGGCCCTCCAAAAAATTTGGACATGATTTGAAGTATATCTAGCGTCCAAAATGCGGTCGAAGGGAAAAAAAATTCAATGCGCCAGAATGCCTAGAGTACATAAACTTAGACCACAAAGTTTTGACCATCAAAAAATTTAATTTTTAGAACTTTTTTGAATAAATTGCATGTCATGTGGCACATGATCCCAAGAGGGGTATTGTTTTGGGATCGCGATATCATGTGACATATGATCTTGGATTCAAGTGCACAAGTTCAGCCATGCACTCTCACCCATATACCCTTTTTCCTTAGAGTACTTTTAAATCCACCCACCGAATCTTTGGGTTCACCCACACTGAAACACGTTAATTGCATTGAATCAGCCGATGGGGGTTGTTTATCGTCTCCATCTTTCACACAAGAGATCTTGAGATCATGGGCGTACCATCAGATAGTTGATTTTTTGTTTCATATGGTACACACCCAAAAAAGTGTCTTTAAAATTCTGAATGTCACGTGAAATAAAATTCTGAATGTTTGATGGTACGCCTATGATCTTAAGATTCATAGTCTGAAAGATTGAGAGGATAAATGATCTCCATAATCAGATTCAACTCAGTCAATGTATTTTAGCGTGGGTAAACTCAAAGATTCCGTCAGTAAATTTAAAGGTACTGTTTTCCTTATTTTAGCGCCTCTTCAAGCATTCTTGGACAATTTTGCCCTTCAAGCCGGAGTGTTGTGGATCCTATTCACCGAGATTAATTGTAAAGATTACACCAGTTGACATTCCAAAGAGGCTGCTACACGCACACACAAGATGTCTACATACCTACTATTCAAAGAATTTTCTTAAGGCACACTACGCTTTGCTAATTGCATAGCTACCAATAAAAGAAAGATTTTATCTTTGTTAGAGAAATGCTATGTACACACCACTTAGTGAATGTAAGATTCTTTAAGTAGAGTGCATGAAGAAATTTTGCATGTCCCAAGCACTTCAGAGAAATTTATTTAGTTTCCTCTCGGTGTTTTAAAAGGTTGGGTCAACTCGATACCAAACTCAAATTTTTTACCTTAAATTTGAGGAATCCAGATATATTTTTATCTGATCCTTCATCGTTGTAATTTTCAAAAGGATACTTCTATTAGCACCCACCAAAACTTTGAAAGCACCAAGCTAACCCCACCTGTAAATGATTTGACAAGAGAAGGTGGGTGCTTTCAGAGTTTGAGGGAGTGCTACTAGAGCTATTTCAAGTGGTACTACCAATTGAAGAGCTAATACTACCAATTGAACAGCTAATAAGTGTTATGGGAAAAAGGACTAATAAGTCTTTGTGACCAACATCTAATTGGTGTAGCATGATCTCAAGATCCATGGTGCGGAAGATCAGGGTAAAATACAATTTCCATCATCTGATCCAAAGTAACCAATAGTTTTGAAGGGGTTTTCGTCGCGAGTGCTTTCGGAGATTATGTGGGTGCTAATAGAGGTACCCATACTAAATTCATAGAAAGGGAAAAAATTAGAGATAGGTGCAACCGAGAAGCAGGAGTAGTATCATATTGGATAAGTGCTAACCCCGATATATATATATATATATATATATATATATATATATATATATATATATATATGTGAAAAATAATAATTTTGTGATGGCGTCAGCAATTATATCCGTTGTCACCTTTGCTATGAAAATGGCTAGGTTTATCAGGAGTGGCGTAGCGAGGAGTTTCCTCCCAGAGAGGCAAGTGATGGTGAGCATCTCGGGATAGCTAAATTTTAATAGCTAATATCTCATTTTCATTTAGCTTCTCTTTTGTAAAACTAATATTTTAAAAGATAATAATGGGAAAGAAATAATAATCTTTAATTTTCTTTGTTAGAGAAAGAGAGAAATAATAATATTTAATTTTTTGCGACTGTAGGGATTGCAGTATTGTTGCTCTTCCTGAAAATAGTGAGTCCTTTAAGCCAAAATATAGAGCCTCAATCATGGATCAAAATTTTGGCCGAAAAGAAACCAAAATCCAAAACTTCGGTCTAATTTGTATGGGGTCCAAAATTTCAGATTTCCGTTTCGATTTTGGTCATGTCCGAAACCAAACTGAAATTTTGATCCTTGGCCCCCAATTGCAAAAATAAAGTTTTTTGGGCGTTTTGCGTCTCTGATGGAGAAATTCTTAGAGACAATAAATCAGTATTATAAGTAGTGTTAGGTAAGAGGCACGAATGCCAGGCTATTTGGACAGTTTTATATAGTGAACAATTTTGCTGGCAGTTTATGTAGTGCGATGTCACGGACTACACACGTAATGGGCCCAAGCAGTGTATCCGATTTGACACCTTGGGCGTAACCTTTATCTAAAGATCATTGGTTTAAAGGATTTGGATAAAGTAATAATTTTTATCCTTCAATTGAAAGATATCAAATACCATATAAATTACTAGCTTGCATGTAAATCCATGATATAAAAAATCGACTAATATCGATACGCATTGATTTCTCAGCAAATTGATACGAATCGGCCCAGAAATGCACTACAAAAAATAAGACTATTAGCAGCACCAAAAACTGCCACTACTAGACCTGTCGGTATTGAAATAATAGTAGTGGCACCAAAAACTACCACTATTATTAGCGGAAATTTTTGGTGCCGCTAATAGTCTTATTTTTTGTAGTGACGTATCGGTATCTCAACTCGATATCGGTATTAGTTTCGGCTGATACATATTGGGTATCGGCCGATACGGTATCAGTCCGATACCCGATACCGAGTCCGATTTTGTTACCTACTTTGTGTAAATCTAGTATACGCTTAATTTAAAATGGCCTTTCACAACATTGAATCAGGCGATGGAGATTGCTTTCATTCTAATTATTTGGAGAATAAATCTTGAGATCACGTGTGTCAAATTACATGGAACACGTGATGGTTCCACAAGGCATAAATCTAAACAAGTGACTCGAGTATTAAGAGGGTCGGCAGGTTTCTCTATTTTACATAGGATGTGAAGATGAAAAAAATTGGAATAATGAAAAAGATATAGCTAGCTAAACCTGAGGTGAGCCCATGAGTACGAAGTAGAAGCTCTTCACTGGATGATTTGCCATCACCATTTTCTCAGTCGGACCAATCATATTTGATATTGTCAAGCTTGTGTTCTTTAAGGTTGAATGAATATATTTAGAAGCTGCCTGCAATATCATCAAATCAATCCGTAGTTCTCCTTTTGAAGTATGGAAGATGTGTTCTTCAAATTTCAATGGATTTAGATTCTGCCCAGCCCATTCAAAAGGCCTGACCCGGCCCATTCAATAATCAGGCCGTGCCGATTATTAATCGGCCTAATGGCTCAACCCAAACACAGCTAAAACTTGATTAGATCGGGCCACGTGCTGGCCTGGCCATTGATATTTTTTAAGTAGTCATGTTTTGCTACTGGGCCTAAAAACCTAGGACCGACGCATCCCATTCAATAATCAGGCCGCACAGGGCCTAATCCCAATTACTAATTGGGCTAATATCTTGTCCCAAACTCAGCCCAACCCATGGGTCAGCCTGGCCCATTGACACCTCTAAAACTAGGGGTGGCAATGGGCAACAAGCTTTGCCTGATGGGCTTGACCTTGTGCCTGAGCCCATACATAATTATCATAGGGGTGGGAATGGGCCGGGCTTGGGACGAGCTAGGTAAGCATAACATTGGCCCCGATGTAAAATTGAAAATCTTATTTCTTTAAGTTTTTTTTTGGCAAATATGGCAAATGAAACCCAATGTACCTATCATATATGACATCCCAAGCCCGACCGATTCAAATTTCTAGTTTAAAGTGCTAACCTAAGCCCAGCCTGCAGGCTTTATGCTAAAGCCCAAGCCCTCCTTAAAATGGGTGGGCCTAACAGGCCAGGTTACTGGGAGTCAAGAATAAATGGCCAAGGCAAAAGACACAGAAAGGAAAAGAAAGCCTAAAAAAATTTTCTTCAAAAAAAATGCTGATTTTGGTAACTATGAGCCTATGGGCCCTTGAGGGGCTTACGAAACAAAGCTTAGGCCCTACTTGCCATGGTTCTTTAAAGCCAAAGTCTCGCCCCTTTATCTAAGAAACATAGTTATTAAAATTTACTTTAACATTGTTATGAATTTAGGACTTCCTCTTCATTTGGGATTCAAAGGTAAAATACCCTTATTTGGCATTTTGGATTTTGACGAAAATATTAGTTGGGTATCAATTTATTTTGGACCGATACAGTATTGCTGATTCCTTTTTGGATGATATTTTTTTTTAAGAGACAAATTAAAAAAAATAAAATAGTATATCGTTCATTATTGCTCGATATCAAGATAATATCAACCAATACTGACCCGTATCGATCCGTTATCAATACTGATACCAATATTACCCCAATACCTATATCAGTTCTCGATGAAACCCATCCGAAGGTATCGTCTGAGTTTTAATACCTTGATTGTGAGAACAATTATTTGGTGTTCATACCTTTGGGCCCTTGAGGTTCCTCACCAAATTTAGTAGCAGGGCAGTCAGATGCATAGCCATAGAAGTTTTCTTTCTCTTGACCATCCTCTGTGCTTGGTACACGAACCATAGAGGATCTGCTGTCGTTGGATCAGGATGTAAAGGGATTGAAAGGTGCAAAAAGGTGAAACGGTTGCCCCATGTACCCCCTTCAGTCATATCCATCACACTCTTATACCCTTTCACCCCCATCCTTGTATTTAAAAATGATAAAGCTGTAACTCTTGCTTCACTTGACCCCTCACCCATTCTTTGCCTATACAAGTTGATTCCATAGAATATGATCCCCACAACCACATCATTCACCGTCTGCCACGTGTCACAATCATCATCTTCAGTTCTCGGAAAAACATTTATGAGCATAATCACCAAGACAAAGTACGAGAATAAAATCACAAGAAAAAATTCGAAATAAAAGGTTTAAAAAACACCGGCAAGTAAAAAACAAATGCAAAAAATAGGAAGTACAAATAAAGGGTAAAAAAAACCAATCATACCTTTTGAGAGACTTTGAGGAGTGATCTCTGGGCTGAATTGATCGATCGATGTTGGGATTGATCGATCGATTCTGGACGAAAATAAACAGTATGCTCGTAGGTTGAAATCGATCAATCGAGCTTGGAAGTCGATCGATTGAGTCTGAGCATAAATTATTGGGTAACTCTCGGGTTGAAATCGATCAATCGATCTGTGAAATCAATCGATCGATTCTGGGTGGATTAGTTCAACGATTTTGGACTGTTTGGCTATTTTAAAAGATTTTGGTCAAAGTTTCCTAAAAAAGGTTGGAACCTATTAACAAAAGGTTTTTCTAAGGTTCCAAAAGAGAGTTTTTTCTACAGAGTGAATACTTTGAGATACAAGGTATTGAAGAAAAGCTTGGGGATCGAATCATTCGATTGAAATCGTTCTTGTGTCGGAATCGTTACTATATTCCAACAGATCTCTTCTTTGTTTTTTAAGGTATCGTCCTTAGTTATTCAGCGTATTGGCTATTGAAGATCATGTCAAATCTTGATTGAGAGTGCAATAGAGAGAAGAGAGTGTGTATGTATCGTAAATATTTAAAAATATAGTGCATATACTCCGTGGACGTAGCCCTAGATTGGGTAAATAACATAGATTTCTTTGTGTTGTGTGTGATTGCTTTTACGTCTTCTTATTCTTGCCGTATTCATCGCGATAAGAAGTTCGGTATCTTAAATTCCTAACAAAACAAACACCGGGAAGTACAAAAAAGAGAAGCAAAAAATAGGAAGTACAAATAAAGGGAAAAAGAGGAGTACTGCAAAGGAAAACATTGTTTTGTGATAATATTACAAGTAGGGTTGTCAACGGGTTGATCGGGCTTTTGATATGCCTGATTATTTTCGCCTCTAGAAATTAGGCCTGGATACAAAATCGGATCAAACTTAAGCTTTTTGACACGTGCATTTATCACAGAGAATAGGAAACTAAGAAGAGTTTCAGAAGCTCTGATGGATACAGATGCAATAAGTGGTAGTTAGCTATGGATAAAGACTGACAACCACTTTTAAAAAATAAGACTTGGGATCTCATGGAACTTCCTAAAGGGAAGAGGGTCATTGGTTATAAATGTGCCTTTCGAAAGAAAGAAGGTAATAGGAAACAAATGCCAAAGTTCAAAGCAAGACTAATTACAAAAGGGTTCTCTCAAAAAGAGGGTATCGATTATAATAAGATATTCTCTCCGATTGCGAATCATATATCGATTTGTACATTTTTGGCCATCGTTGCTCAGAAATATTTGAAACTAGAATAGATGGATATGAAAATAGTTTTCTTCCATGGAGATCTTCAGGAAGAGATTTATATGAAACAATCAGAAGGATTTAAAGTAGAAAGGTTAGAATCTTTCATTTATAAATTGAAAAAATCCTTATACGGTTTCAAATAGACACCCAGGCAGTAGTACAAGAAATTTAATTCATATATGCTGAGCATAGGGTATCACAAGGGTCAATATGATTGTTGTGTCAACTAGAAAGAGTATTGTGAATGAGAGAGAATCTTCCTAATTTTCTATGTAGATGATATGTTGGTAGCAGCAGAAAATAAGGTTGAAATCAATAAGTTGAAGCGATCATTGAGCAAAAAATTTGAGATGAAGGATATTGGTTCCGCAAATAAGATCATAGGTATAAAAATCACGAGAGATCGTGAGAATAAGAGGCTTTGGCTAACTCAAATAACTTTTATCCAAAAGCTCCTTCAGAAGTACAATATGAGTAATGTAAAGCCGATATCAACTCCTTTAGTAGAGCACTCCAAACTCACAAAGAAGATGAGTTCGTCCACACATACGGAAAGGAAATACATGAAGAATACTCCATATGCAAATGTTGTTGGGAGTTTGATGTATGCCATGCTGAGTACACGATCAGATTTAGAACAAGCCTTGAGAGTGGACGAACTCATCTAATCCAGGAAGAGAGCATTGGCTTGCAGTTAAATCGATATTTAGATATCTGAAAGGTACTGCTGAAAAATGGATTGATGTTTGAAAGTGGAGACACATGCGAGTTGGATCTCTACGGTTACGTTAATTCTAATTATACTGATGACCTTGAGAGAAGAAGATTTACCACTGGGTACGTGTTCATTTTGGCAGGTGGAGCAATCAGTTGGAAATCTATGCTTCAAGGGATAGTTGCGTTGTCAACTATTAAGGAAGTCATGTTAGTGAATTTGGTAAGGTTGATGAGAGCACCGATAGCTTCTGTGACAGTTAGAATGTCATTCATCTAGCAAAGAACCAAGTCTTTTATGCTGGAACAAAGCATATAGATGTCCGATATTATTATATTAGAGATATGATAGAAGATGAAAAAGTATTAGTTGAGAAGATTGATACGAAAGAAAACGAAACGGACATCTTAACTAAGCCGGTTACACAGAATAAGTTTAGACATTGCCTAAACTTGATCAACACTTATCGCAAATGTTGATGTTCGCTGGGTCGGTGACGCAATTGAGGATGAAACCTACGTAGAGATTGTTGGTTAGGTTTAATCCCAATCGTACCTTTTTAGACAATTTGAGGAGTGGTCTCTGGGCTTAATCGTTTGATCGATGTTGGGAGCAATCGATTGATTCTGGATGAAAATAAACAGTATGTTGGCAGGTTGAAATCGATCGATCTAGTCTGAGCATAAATTGTTGAGTAACTCTCGGGTTGGAATTGATCGATCGAGCTGTGAAATCGATCGATCAATTCTGGGCGGATTAGTTTCGCGATTTTGGATTGCTTGGCTATTTTAGAAGATTTTGGTCATAGTTTCCAAAGAAAGGTTGGAACCTATTAGCAGAAGGTTTTTCTAGGGTTCCAAAATAGACTTTTTTCTACAGAGTAAACAATAAAATTAAGTTAAATGAAGAATAAAAGAGAGGATTGGGGTGCTAACTCCTCCCTTCCTTAGTTTACCATTTACAAACACATATCTAATGGTTGAGATGCGATATCATCACAAGATGCGATACATATAAATATTAAACTCAATCAAATATTTATGAAAATATATCATTAAATCCATAAAATCAGATCTAAAGTATGTTCTTCCTACAACCGAAAAAGAAATGAAGCAAAATATTCACCGAAAAAGAAATCTCTAATGACGATGAATTAATGTCGCAAATATTATCATAAAAGAATCTAGAGTAAAATCTACATTGCAGATCCGAGATCATGGGAGAAGCATAACTAGCACCCATATCTTAGATGACAATCGGAGTTCACACATTAGCAAGAGCAATAAGGCATTAATGATTACAGGATCTATTGATGAAATAATATCACAACTATAGATCTATATTATTATAAATGAGCAACCTCGGATGAGATTCATTAGACCCCCATCCTAAGAGAAATTTAGCTACGGATAACTGGAATAAACAACATACTTAAAAGATAAATCGAAATGAACATTGAAATACCATAAGGTGGTTCCAACAAAAATCAACGACAACTTTAATCCAACAGGTACAATCTTCCTTCAAATGCAGAAACTAAACTAATCTAGAATCTAGACTTAAGAAATTATAAGAACAATGCTTGAAAAAGGAAGGGAAAAGCTGAAAAGAAAACTAAAATGTTAGGAAAATGAAAAGGTTCCCAAAGGGAGAGACCCCTAAAACTAATTCTTAAGTTTACTTAAATAAGTCCTCAGCACCAGATTTGAAATTCAAAAATCAAATTTGAATTTTAAATTTCACAGATCTCTGATTTATAAAATATTGATCGTTCGACAAGCGTAGTCAATCGATCGAATTTCACGAATTGCAGGGACCATCAACTCCTTTGCTCCAATGTTCTTGCGTTTGTTGTTCTTATACTCTTTTACGTTTCCAAATGCATCCAATGACTAAATTTTCCTGAAACAATTAAAATTTTACAAATTTGTCAGATTGTCATCTCACCCTCAAACCTACACTTCGCTAAACCTCAAGCAAAGGAGAAAACAAACTAACATCCTAAAATAATCAATAAATGTCACTTTCGTAGGGATCACGATTGCATTTAACGCATATAACAAGCCTTTAAACCACTGGGTGATCTCTAGTGGAAGAGTTTTATCTCCTGAGAGTTTTTAATGAAGTTACCCACAACAAACTTCAACACATTTTTGAAACCATCGATAAAATTGAGTTTTCTAAACATGATTTTCATATATATATTTAACTTCAAAGCACAAATCCTGTGACACCATGGAAATTTGAGTGCGTGTAATTAAGGACGCGAGTAATTTCATCAGCCCACAGGACAGAGATCTGGGCTGTTAGTGAGAGGCCCATGCATGGAAGCCATTAAGTATGCTTGGACTTAATTTACTTAAGACCCATTTAGAAACAATTCACTAAGGCCCATGAATTGAGGCCATGAGATAGAACATACTTAGCCTTAGAGTGTACAGGCTGCACTTCAAATCTTAAAACTCTTGATATAAAACACAATTCCCACGCATAACCCATGCAAACTCGTGGGATCTTTTTGTGGAGGGAAAGGAGTCGGAGAAACCATTCTCGCCCTTAGACTTAGTCCTCATGAGATCACAGCCACCTGATTCCGTGAATCCACCTTTCCCTATGGGAACTCCGTTCATCCGAACTTCGACCTCGACCCCATTCCAAGACATCCAACGATCAGTCACCTGCGCGCCAATAATTCTCTACAATTAAAACAGGGAACTTCGCATGCAAATCTCTACATATCAATTGGAGGACCTTGTGTGCGTGTAGATTAAGGAGGTAATCCTCGTAACGCGACCACATGAAATTAAAATTCTAAATTTGGAGACCGATCACCAAAAATCTGAGCCGCATGTTGTGATTTCGAGGATCGTACGTGTGAGCATCATGGAGGTCGATATGCCTTGGTACGATCGTCTGAATCCTTGTATGTGTGCGAAAATTTAGGAATGATGTTCGCCTCGCAAATAAAACATACATGAAATGAATGACATATGAAATCGGGCACTGTGAGTCGAGGATTTTCTTAAGTGCAAAGCGAAACAAGCCATGAAAAATTTGAGGACTGATAAGGCCAGCTTGAGCTGCCTTAGAGGTCAGCTCGAGCTGGAAATACACAAGCCTTAAAAAGGCCAGGCCTGAAGACACAGCTCGAGCTCCATCTGAGACCGCTCGAACAGGGTCCTACCTGAAGCTGCCAGCTCGAGCTGACTTTCCAAGCAAAAATTGGCCCGGGTAAAACCAGCTCAAGTTGGTCTGTGTGTGTTCCATTGGAGCCAGCTCGAGTTGTCCTTCACCCAGCTCGAGCTGCCTTCTTTTGCCTTAGTTTGGTATTCGTTCTTGTGAGCCTGTACGGACTTGAATGTACTAATTGTCGTGTCTAATACACATGTTATAAACTTTATGATTTAGGCAAAACACTAGAAAAATCACGAGTTAATCACGAGGTAGCTTGGTTGAATTATGACACGGTGTTCGACCGTAAACTGAGGTAGGGAAATTTCATTGCAGGATTATAAATTGGACTCGAATCAGGGATGCTATGTCAATTTTGACCGCATTTGAATAGTATTTTTAACAGTGTGCTATAATCATGGAAACTCTTTGAATAATTAAGGTTTTGATTTACTTATATGATCATGGCATTTCGTATTTTGACATCTCGATACATTCGATCCGTTAAGTCGAAATTCTCGAATTCCAATTTGATTATGTGACATAATTTCTCAAATCCCGACTTGTGAATAAGTGACATGTTTCTGAGACCGTATGCAATGAGGAGTTGAGTCTCCATGAGAGGGGTGGAGTCCTCGGGGTTACGACCTTGTGTCCGCTACGAACTGCTCAGTTCCCGCTATGAGATGCTTTACCACGAGACTTGCCCTGATTCCACGATTAGTTGTAAGAGGAGTGGAGTCTCCAAGGGAGGGGTGGAGTCCTGGGGTTACGACCCTGTGTCCACTATGGACTACTCTGTTCTCACTACGGGATACTTACACTATTGATATGAGATCCGGTTATAAGTTGTGATGTGATATATTTCGATTCAATGCTCCATGTATTCCATCTTGTTTACGCTTGTTTCTCCTGATATGCTATGAAATTTAGTTCTATTTTTCTTGCTCCGATATGCTAGTTCGTACATTATTTGTATCATGATATGACATGTCTTGAGATTTAGATTTAAAGTCTTTGCTTTATACCGATGTATTTCAATACCAAATGAATTTGAAATGTTTACTTTACTTATGCATCAATGCCCTGAAGTAGAATGATAAGGTATAATTTCACATTGTTTTCTCTCTACTGAGCTTGGATTGTAGCTCATCCCTCGACTATACATCACAGTCGTAGGGGTTGATCTAGAAAGGGATCCTGAACAAGAAGAGGATCCAAATTTTAACTCGGACAAGGAGGAAGAGCTACCACCTAATGAGTTCTTCCCTTAGCTTAGTGCTTTGGATTCCCACTTCGTACGATGTATTTTGTACTTTTGATATGCAGTATAGTATTTTGATCAGACTCATGTATAGTTGACATAGTTGTCCACTATTTAGGTGAAGGTGGTTGGCCTTCACAGTTGAATAATATAGAGTTTTATAATGTGGAATGATAGGAAATCTTTTTGGGTTGGATGATGCCATTTGCTTTACTATATAGATTTGTTTCTGTTCTCTTGCACTTTGATTCCGCATTTACGCACTTTATTTCTGCACTTAAGTAACTTACCAAGGCCCGGTCTTTCCAATCTTATATCTTGGGGGAGATCGAGCTGTCACATAAGGAATAAAGTACCTTGGCACTCTGTAATTCAGATCGTATATATGACCTGATGGCACGGGTTTTGAGGTAAGGAAACTCGAGATGTCATAAAATCATTAATCAATTCAACTTGCGAATTCTAAATTTCAAATATCAATCTCATACCAATCATACTAATATACATTCAAATTAATTTAATGCTCTAATTTTCAGATAACTCATCAATTTCATGCCTAAACGTGTGGTGTGTGCAAGCCAAAACTATGGTTCATCTATCTCGGAACCAATCTAAACAATAAACCATCGAATCTCATGTTTCAACACAATCCTAACAATAGATATACTCTCAAAAATAGAAATACTCCAATGATGGATAAATTTTCACACACAAGTGAGAGATCAATATAAAGCAAATAAAAGAGTCTCACACATAAAGGAAACACGATGTAATCAATGAATAAAAGAGAATCTCATAGAAAGACACGTGTATATTCTCTTCATGTCATATCAAGTGTCATAGGTATTGTATATTGACTCTCCACAAGAAAGTTACTAATGCAAGATTGAATCATGAAGGTCTTTTGTATGATTGTAATGGGGCTCAGGTAAGGATAAAAAAGAAAGAGAAGTTGGGATTCAAAGTTTTTGAAAAATTAGAAAAAGAACTATATTCTGATTTTTCTATTTCTCTTCTTTTTCTTGTCTCATCTCTCGCTATTATTTTCCATATTTTTCTCTTTTTCTCAACTTTCTTTTCTCACTCATTTTTCTTCTTTTGAGTTTCATTTTCTTGAAGCACCTCATATTTTTTATTATTTTTCAAAAAAATTCTTTTTCTTTTTCTCCCTTATTTATTTATTTATTTTTCTGTCATACACTCTCTATAAACACTACAATTCGGTATCTCTCCACCTACTCTCTTTTCATTCATTCTCATCCCTCGTTCCCAATTTTTCATAAATCAAAAGGGTAAAACTAAATTTTCAGAAATGATAGAGGGGTAAAGGTTAACGTGACTTATCAAAGAATGTATAAAGGTAAATTTTTTAATAAGCTTAAAGGGGTACTAAAAGGATAAATTTATATGAGGTAAGACACTTTAAGCATAAATGAATCAAAGATGACCTTCAATCATGTCCTCAAAAGTTGATAACCTTGCTTATTTGTCTTAAGCAAATATATGATACACTTAAGCACAATGATATGAATTTAATGTAATGTAAAGTCATAAGTCAATGAAAAATATATGAGATTATGTAAAATAATTTATATTAAAAGTGTGACAGCCGGAATTTTGGTACCCCGAAACTTGTGCCATCAATGCGACTCTCAGGGCCGTGCCCCAAGTACTTAGGCAGAACACTTGGTATAGTTACATAATCATAAAATAAGCATGTACATCAGAAGTATAACTTTACTAAATCTCCTATGTATTAATGATATATTATTCTAATAAGAACCCAAAAGATGGTTCAAATCTCATGCCACTGTATGAACAGAAGAACCGACCCGAACCATGGTGATAAAACAAGGTCACCTCAGATGGTTTGTCAAAAAAATATGCATATCATTCGTTTAATTACCTTTTCAAGATATTTAGCTTGACATATCAAGTCGCACAGTATTCTCACAAAACTAATCAAAATACACACAAAAAATCTCCTAGAAGAAGCCCTCAGGAGGGGGCTTCTGATCCTCCCCAGGTACATAATCCGAATCTCCTAAATCGACGTCTCCAAAAGCAGCAACAGCCGCAAGTATGGGACCTGCGACGTATAGTGTAAAAGAGTGAGCTACATCATAGCTCAATAGGGAAACAAACATGATTGCACATATAAATTAGTCTCTCACATATATTCCATAATAATCAACAATATGATGTGTCAATAAGAATTCTTGAAAAATAAAATATTTTAAATAACTGAAAAGATGCATTTGGATGTCACTATTTCTTTACTTGTTTCATTAGTTTTCAACCTATTCATTTACCACAATGATTCGGTTTAAAGACTTAAATCATAGCTTAAATATTTTCCAACTTACTATAGTATCGGACGCCCGATGGAATACCCACCATCGTCGTCTAATTAGACAATTTTCTATTCTCTTTTAATGCTACCCAGATCCCTTTTCTCTTAGGTGACTGGATTTATATCTCATACATAAGCACCGACATCCCTGGGATATCCAACTGGTGTACGGATTAGCCGCCGTACCGGTCACGGATATCATGTCGTGTCAGTCGTGGGTATACTGTCACGTCGGTGGGGTATTCTCCAAACCTTAAATATCAAGTGCACTACATATAGTTATTCACCGTGTGATTGTGTTAAATATAGTAAATTAGGCCTTATCATTCATTTTCTCTTTGCTTTACATGATCAAATACATCACTGGGATGCCCAAGTCAATGCATCACACAGATGCCTTTATCATATTCACATCCCCTGGGGATGTCATACATATTTACTTTACTTTGTGTTCACACACACACCCACACTTAGAATTCATATTTTGAACGCATAATTACTCTTTACTATATCACTACATACATGATCTTGCAACTAAAATATATGTTCAAGGTGTTTCCTACCTCAAAGCAAAGTCATCATTTAACGCATCGCCATCCCCTAGGGAATCAAACGTATCTAACACACACCAAACCTACATTGCATGTGTCAAAGATACCCTCAGAAAAGTCCTTAAGAAGCTTAGGAACCATAGCTCCCAAGAACAATAAAAAAAATAAAGTAAAATTCTATGAAGTACCTCGCGCGAGCGAGCACTATTCGTCGCTCGAGCGATCACAAACGAGGTTCATACTATCGCGTGAGCGATTATAAACGATGCCTTTTGACTTCACGCGACCCTCGCTCAAGCGATCTACCTCTTCATAAAGTTTCTCTCTTGAGCGAGGCCAGAACTTTGTCCTCTTATATAATTTGTCCTTCCTTGCTCGAGCGAGCTATTTTAACCACTCGAGCGAGGAGCGATGACAGTAAATGCTCGATCATTTCAAGAACTACCTCCTACCCCATTTAATACCCTATTTAAACGTTAAAATGATTCAACTAACCATTAACACCTTATTTAAAACACATATAAGTATTAAACATACCTTAGATCAATCGAATCTCTTCTAGATTCGATCCAAGATCAACCATATAAAAGTGGGTTTCAAAACCCTTCCTCTAAACCCCTTCTTGATCCTTCCCAAGCTCTCTAAACTAAGGAATCTCCTTCACTCTCATCACCATCATCTTCATCCTATATTTTAGAAATCCATAAGGTGAATCTCACCTTCTTCTCAAGGGATATTCCTATTTCTATTTTTTTTTTAATAACACTCTTTTTTTTTTTCTTCTTTCTCCCTATCTCTCTCTCTCTCTCTTTCTAAGCTCAACAAGACAACATATGGGAGACTCCTCCCCCTTCTCTCTCAATTGCTTTAATTAGTGTGCTAACCACACACATACCTCCTGAGTGTTTTGCATCCACTTGGCCTACTTGCCAAACATATACACCTAAGACTATATATAGATTTTAATTTTCTTGTGCACCACAAACGCCATAGCACTATTCATGGCACACGTGACCTGCACAGTACACGGAAATCATGGGTGCTATAAAAAGAAAACTCCGAGTTTATGTAAGCACTCATCAAAAATGGGATATTGGCTCTAAAGCTCACAGGGTTCAGTCTCCACTAAGATCTTAAGATTCAAAGTTTAAATTAGTTCATTGATTTCTAAATCCTAGCATGGTATAAATGCAAAAAGTATCTAAGCATGAATTTCAGGATCATCTTCAAATTATCACATTAAATTTTATTATTCTAGATACAAGTAATCAAAATATGACATCGATATTCTTAAAATTAAATTCACATGCATCATTAACTAAAGTTTGAAAACTATTGCAAACTAACATGTATAATGGTTCCAAAGTTTTTTTTTGTGGTTTTAGGGGCATCAAAATAATAAAACAACAGAAACTATACCCCCAAACCTGAACAAAACAATATCCTCATTGTTGATAATAAATAAAATATTGGATTAAAATAAGAAAATATACCTAGAGTAATGATTTGAGGCTCATGGTAGCACATGAAAAGGGGAGAGATAGGAAAATCTCCCCCAAACCTGTATGACAATATACCAGTACAACAATCTTCCCATCGAGCAATATGTATATTTCTAAGCATCCTCACAATACAAAAAAAAATGTCAATAATAGAGAAGACATTATTTTATTCATTATTATCATTATTTTATTTTATTTTTTAAAATTAACTTTTTTTTATTATTGTTATTTTTGGCTTTTGTTTTTTTTTTTAATAGAAATTTGTGAAACTAATCTACAAGGTGTAATCACATTTCAAGTCCACCAAAATCCCAAATCTTCATGAAATTTTTTCTAAACAGGACCAGTGATTTATTTAATAGTCCCTGCATTTCCCTTATCAAGGACTTGATTACAGCTCTATGTTGTGCCCATGTTTCACCACTATAGTCCCTCTCTAACCTTTCAATCTCTACCTTGTAGTTGACATTATCAAAATCGCACTTATGATTCAAGCCCATTAGCCTCTTTTGGGCCTTTTATTAATTGTTTATGTATTCAATAAATGGACAACATATTTAAAATTCATCTTTCTTCCCCAAATCGAATTCACATTCATCAAAAAAGGTTGTCTCCCTTATCAGGTGCTGTAAGGTTGTCATTTTTTACCTCTCCTAACTCAATTTGATTCTTAATTTCCTCCACGACATTAAAATCGCTCCATTCCATTTCCTCTTCTCCTCACACTCGCACTATTTCAATGCTCGTTGTGCCACTCTCAAGCGTAGTGACCAATTGATATCGTCATATTTCTAAACGAGATCAGAGGTATCAATAAGGGACTCCTCTATTTTATCTTCAATTTGCAGGTGCTTGGCCATCTGACTAACTTGAGATAGTAACCTAGAAAGTCTTTAATTATTGGTGTACACCCAACTTTTTAAATATTCTAAGGAGTAAGAAGTTTGGGTTGGTTCATATGGTTCTTTGTTTTGAAAGTATTGAGTTTGCGGTGAAAACTCAAAAGGGAAGTTGTCAGGGTAATAACTTTGATTAGAGTAAGGCACCATATTACACATTGGAGGTTGATTAAACTCCCACATGTTATTGGGTTGACTCTGCAGGTCATGGGTGTTCTAAATAGGATTTAGGTAGACTTGTTTAGGGTAATAATTTAGGTCGTTCAAGGGATACATAGGTGCAATGTGCATCGAATTTCCACAAATAGCACATGATTATAGATTGAATCCGTATATTGACATAATCTTACCGATAACACCATATTTTTTAATTTTTTTTTTTCAAATTTGGATTTCAAATTTTAAATTTTGAATTTTATTTTATTTTGTTTTACTTTCAAATTTCAAATTTCAAATTTTAAGTTTCAAAATTTGAATTTTTTGAAATTTTTTGGAATTTTTTTTTTTGAATTTCGAATTTCAAATTCAAAATTTCAAATTCAAAGGTTCTAAAGATTTTTATAGGTTCTAAAGTTTTTTAAAGATTTCAAAGATTTCCAAAGATTTCTAAAGATTTCAAAGAATTTTAAATTTTGAGTTTCAAACTTCAAATTTTAAGTATAAAATTTTGAATGTTGACTCTTTTTTTTTTTGAATCTTAATAAAAACTAGTGAAAATATTGATTTAAACCTACAGAAATTTCTAAAATCAAATTTCTATTTCTTAAAAATTGTGAATTCTCTACACTGATCTCCGGCAACGGCGCCAAAAACTTGTGATTTTAAATTTGTTTCAAACTCGCAAGCACACGAATCAGATTATAACTAATGGGTGCAAAATACGAGATCATTTTCACGAAAATTGGTTAGAAAATTATAAGGAGGAAACAACAATTAACTAAAAGAACCTCCATAGATTTTGTACAAGGTTTAAACCAGTTTAGGATTTCTGAGCATATTGATGGACACAATAAGGACTAAGCAATAATATTAAGTTAAATGAAGAATAAAAGAGATGATCGGGATGCTAACTCCTCCCATTCTTAGTTTACTATTTATAAAATACAGATCTAATAGTTAAGATACAATATCATCATAAGATATGATACACATAAATATTGAACTCAAACAAATATTTATGAAAAATACATCATTAAATCCACAAAATCAGATCTAAAGTATGCTCTTCCTACAACCGTAAAAGAAATGAAGTAAAACATTCACCGAGATTGTTGTGGTTCTGATTCACCGAGATTGTAAAGATTACTCGAGTTGACATTCCAAAAAGGCTGCTACACGCACACTCATATGTCTACATACCTACTATTCAAAGAATTTTCTTAAAGCACACTACACTTTGCTAATTGCACAACTACCAATAAAAGAGAGATTTTGTCTTTGTTAGAGAAATGCTATGTGCACACCACATGGTGAATGCAACATTCTTTAAGTGGCGTGTATGAAGAAATTTTGCGTGTCCCAAGCACCACGGAAAAAATTACTTGGTTTCTTCTTGGTCCTTTAAAAGCCTGGGTCAAAGCGATACCCGACTCGAATTTTTTATCAGGTCAGGCACACTTGATCCTCCGGGTCAGGTTAGACATGAGGTATCCAAACATATTTCTATTTGATCCTTCATCGTTGTAATTGTCATAAGGATATCTCTATTAGCACCCACCAAAACTTTGAAAGCACCATGCCAACCCCACTTGTAAATGATTTGACAAGTGAGAGAAGGTGGGTGCTTTCAGAGTAATGAGTAAGTGCTACTAGAGCCATTTCAAGTGTGGTATCAAATGAAGAGCTTGCTTTAGGTGAAAACGGACTAATAAGTAATAAGTCTTTGTGACCAACATCAATTGATGGGTTTCCTTTAATAACATGATGCAAATAATGGGGCTTTCTCATAAATATAAATCTTTAAAGGAGGGTATTTCCTAAAAAACCCATTTTACTTAATAAATACTATGAGCATGTTTGATTGAAGACATGTTTTCTACACGCGTCGTGACAACCGCATACGAGGGTGCCCCCTCGTATCTAATTTTTGTATCCGTAAGCCAAAAAATCACTAAAACGTATTTTTTCTATGCCAATCAAACGACCACTTACGGTCAACCTATATAATAGCTTGAGAAAATGTTTCGTTCCATCGCTTTGTGTAAACAGCGAAGCAAAATGTGTTTCTCTCCCAAAATTACAGTTATACCTTTTAACCCGTTTCATCTCTTAAAACAGACGTAACTTTTTGTATTTTAGTCGAAAATTGATAAATTTTATATCGTTGGAATCGTATCGACGAGCAATCCACAATGAATCTAATATTGATATAATGAAAAATCAAAATTTTTATAAAAGATGGTGGGTTCCGGTGTAGAGCGTTAGCACCATACACGGTATGGTACATCATCTAATACCGTAAAATAAAGTCAAAAAATATGGGTTGTTACATTCTCTCTCCTTTATAATATTTTCGTTCTCGAAAATTACGTAAATGAGACAATAAGCTCGGGGTACTTATCCATATTCTCAGCTTCTCATTAAAAGTCAATGATTCAACGTTAATAAAAATCAGGGTCGTTACATTCTCCCTCCCTAAAAAAAAAATTTCGTCCCCGAAAATTACGTACCGATTATTCGAAAAACTCAGGATGAATTTCTTCAATGTCGTCTTCATTCTCCAAGGTTTTCTCCTTTGGCGTGTGATGTTGTCATTGGACAAATACTAATGTCATCGTTTTATTCTTGAAGACTTGAACTTTTCGATCGAGAATCCTAATCGGTCTCGCTATCATTTAATTCAAAGCCATCATTCTTATGACTTTGAATTGGCAAGGGAGATTCTTATTAATATAGCATTTGATTGCATTGATTAGCAAGGGAGATCGTTTATTATTATTATTACAAAATAAGTTTTTAGATTGTAATGGTAATTTTAGATCATGATCGATAAATCACACAAAAACAAGATGATTTTACATTATAGATGTTCTAAAAATTGACTAAAGTGTAGAACATCAATGCTCATAATCAAGATGGCTCCCAATTAAAACTTATCACTATCAAGATATGATGCCCATGTGACCTAGAAATCAGCGGCACATGGCACAACCTATTTATCCTCATTATGTGTGGATGGGAGCACTGTGATTTGACAAATAAGGGAATGTCGGAGGTTTTATACATTTGGTAGATGCAACTAACTGGTTCGCCTTTTTGACGATTCACCTCACTTTCAAAACTCTGTCAAGAAAGCAACCAGATGCGCTGTGCTGCCCAGTAGAGCTACCAACCTGTTCACCAGCTACCGGTCTAGTATTTGATCGGGTGAGTTACTCTATACTAACTCTTTATTTGTAGTAACACCAATCACACCCATATAAGCTTAAAGAAGTAAAGAGTAATATATACATATATTATAGGAAAATTATAATCGATTGACAGTTTTTTATGAATAATTTTATAGACAGCTTATGTGGCACAATGTCCTTTATATGCTTCAGTGAGAGAACTTTTGAAATATTTCAAAAAAATTTGTCACCATGAGTTTAAGGTATGGCTGTATGGGATATAGACATTATAGTGCTATAGGGTTAAAACCCAAAAACAAAATTGGTTTATGGGATATAGACATCATGGTGCTATAGAGTTAATTAAAACCCAAAAAAATAATTGGATTCCTGCATCCCAGAATATAATAAATGAGATAAGTCTGCGTTTGGGTTAGCCTACCTTTCGGAGCAAAGAGCAATTCTTTTGCTCTTTGGCTCCGACAGGAAATTGCTTTCTCATTTGGTTACACTGCTTCCCACTCCATTTGCTTTGACAGAAAGTTGTTTTAAGTGATAAAATTATTCTCTGCTTCCTCTCCATCACAACAGATTTTATTTGCTCTAATAGAGAATAGGCAAATAATTGTTTTTGCTCTGAAAAGAACTAACCTAAATTATCCATCACAACAGATTTTATTTGCTCTAATAGAGAATAGGCAAATAATTGTTTTTGCTCTGAAAAGAACTAACCTAAATTACAGCCTAAGCAAATAATGAGGGAGCTATAGCTTGCACACGAGATCCGTACCGTGGCACCTGAGTTAAAAACAAGTACTTGGTATTTTTTAAATGTACCACATGGACTAGCATCTAAACTGTCATATTTGAAGGCAGTGATGTAAAGATCTTTGATGCCAATGATTAGTACAAAACACAATCTCTATTCTCAAATTTAAGTCATTGAACCCTATCAACCATTTAATGAGATGATAGGCTTTGACTATATTGAACAAGATGACAGAGATCATATTTCTGGTTTCATTCATTGGCATCAACGATCTCTACATCATACCCTTTATATCAGACGGCTTTGATGGTGTTTTACATGACACATATCCCAAAAATATCAAGTCTTTCTGTTAACTATGTGCCATCATACAAATCTCCTGTTCAACTTTTGTACTTTTAAAAATATTGATTGTTAGGTAAAATGCTTTAAGAAATCTCCGGTTTAACTTTTAGCTCCCTCCTGATGATAGAGATTAGCACCATAACGAGCTTTTTACCTAACAATCAATTATTTTTTAATTATTTTTTCATAAGGCCGAACGATCCTTACTATTATATAAAAGTAAAAAATAGTCTTTACATCAAATTTTATTTTCGCATGTATTAGGACCAAATTGCCCTAACTCTTCCCTAAGACTCCTAAAAATATCCAATCTCCTTAAACATCTGGCATCTTCTATCCGTATGCTCTCTCAATCTAGAATTAGAGTTGGCCTCTAGTAGGTTTCCATGTACATCAATTTTCCTAGGAATACCTATATTTTAAATTCAAAATCCTTCCTTCTCAACCCATCTTTCATATGCTCAAAGAAATCTTCTGCGTAATCTTGAATCAGGATATCATGAGCCTACAATATACGATTAAATTTTGGGATATTTGCCATGTACAATCAAAATCCTACAGTCGGATTAGATGATGGAGATCGCATTTCGCCAAGATCTTCTACAAAATAAATATTGAGATCATAGCGCACCTATCAAACAATCAATCAGGTGTGAGCGTAATGTGTGCCATATAAGAAAAGGGAGCCATTGCAATTTAGTTGCACCCGAAAAGTTAGCCCTTGCACCGAATTGACCGAAAGACTTGTATTTTAGAGACATGTGACATGTGGAAATGCAATCTAAACCTTCTGATTTAAACTTTATGATCTATTACTAGCTTATAGGCAACGCCAAAGAAAATGGAGCCATTACTTGCACTTGGAAAGTTGGCCCTTGCACTGAATTGAAAGAAAGACTTGTATTTTAGAGACGTGACATGTGAAAATGCAATCGAGGTCGTTTGATTTAAACTTTATGATCTATAGATCTCCAATGCATAAGATTGGAGCAAAACACGATATTTATCATATAATCTATTGTGGTCAAATATTGAATTAGATAATAGCCATTGACACAATTAATCACACGATGAAGATCATATTTCAAGCTAATCTTTTGCAGATGATATCTTTAAATTACGACCTCAAATCAAATGGCTTAGATTTTGTTTTCACATAGCATAGGTCACCAAAATATTCATTAATTACCCAGATCTTACTCACAATACATCTTCAGATCATTTATCACCTATCAGACGGCCAGTTTTTTATTCCATGCGTCATAGATCCCCAAAAATTGGCTCTACATTCACGTTTGAGCGTGATGCGTTCCATATGATTCAAGGGCCATTTTTTAGGAATCTGTGACACATGGAATAAAAAATTGACATTTAGAGAATGCATGGGCTCAAACTGAGGTACCCAATACTATACAATAACCAGCACACGAGAAGTTAGCCCTTCCATTTAATTGTCAAGAAAGGCTTGACATTTTGGGGGGCTTATCTAAGCTGTCTGAAATGATGGCCTTGATCTATAGATCTAAGATGAAAAAGATGACAACAAAGATAATTTTTTCATATCATTCAATGCAATCAAAGCCATTGTTTGATGTCTTGAATCATATGACAGAGGTGTTGTGATTTTAAATCTTTTTTAAACTCGCAAGCGCACGAATCGGATTGTAGCTGTTGGGTGAAAAGTACGAGATCGTTCCGACAAAGATTGGTTAGAAAATTATGAGGAAACGCGAATTAACTAAAAGAACTACCACAGATTTGGTACAAGATTTAAACTAGTTTATGATTTCTGAGCAGATTGATGGACACAATAAGAACCAGTTTTTTATTCCATGTGTCATAGATCCCCAAAAAATGGCTCTACATTCACGTTTGAGCATGATGTGTGCCATATGATTCAATGGCCATTTTTTACGGATCTGTGACACATGGAATGAAAAATTGACCTTCTAATAGGTTCGTCATGATCTCATGATCTCATGATCTACTGTGTAGAAGATTGGGGTGAAACGCGACCTCCATCATTAGATCAGAAGCAATCAATGATTTTCTAGGGGTTTGGGATGTGGATGCTTTCAGAGGATGCATGGGCTCAAACCGAGATACCCAATACTATACAATAACCAGCCCACGAGAAGTTAGCCTTTGCACTTAATTGTCAAGAAAGACTTGACATTTTTGGGGACTTATCTAAGCTGTCTGAAATGATGGCCTTGATCTATGGATCTAAGATGAAAAAGATGACAACAAATATAATTTTTTCATATCATTCAATGCAATCAAAGTCATTGTTTGACGTCTTGAATCATATTACAGAGGTGTTGTGATTTTAAATCTTTTTTAAACTCGCAAGCACACGAATCGGATTATACCTAGTGGGTGCAAAGTACGAGATCGTTCCCACAGAGATTGGTTAGAAAATTATAAGTAGGAAACACTAATTAACTAAAAGAACTACCACAGATTTAGTACAAGATTTAAACTAGTTTATGATTTCTGAGCAAATTAACGGACAAAATAAAGACTAAGCAATAAAATTAAGTTAAATGAAAAATAAAAGAGAGGATCGGGATGCTAACTCCTCCCATCCTTAGTTTACCATTTACAAAATGCAAATCTAACGGTTGAGATACGATATCATCACAAGATGCGATACACATATTGAACTCAATCAAATATTTACGATAAATATATCATTAAATTCACAAAACCAGATATAAAGTATTGTCTTCCTACAACTGTAAAAGAAATGAAGCAGAACATTCACCGTAAAAGAAATCTCTAATGACGATGAATTAATGTTTCAAATATTATCATAGAAGAATCTAGAGTAAAATCTACATTGCAGATCTGAGATCATGAGAGAACCATGATCACTAGCACCCATATCTTAGATAGCAATCGGAGTTCACACAACGGCAAGAGCAATAAGGCATTAATGATCACAGGATTTATTGAAGAAATAATATCACAACTATAGATCTATATTATTATAAATGAGCAACCTTGGATGAGGTTCATTAGACCCCCATCCTCAGAGAAATTTGGTTATGCATAACTAGAATAAACAACATACTTAAAAGATAAATCGAAATGAACATTAAAATAACGTAAGGTGGCTCTAGCAAAAATCCACGACAACTTTTACCCAACAGGTACAATCTTCCTTCAAATGCAGAAACTAAACTAATCTAGAATCTGGACCTAAGAAAATATAAGAACAATGCTTGAAAAAGGAAGGGAAAAGCTAAAAAGAAAACTAAAATGCTAAGAAAATGAAAAACTCCCCAAAGGGAGAGACCCTTAAAACTAATTCTCAAGTTTGCTTAAATAGGCCCTCAACACCAGATTTGAAATTCAAAAATCAAATTTGAATTTTAAATTTCATAGATCTCTTATTTATAAGAGGCAACCCAGTGTGTTTTATTTTTGTTTTTTCTTTGTTTTTGTTAAAAAAATAGTCTTTCTCAATCAATTGACCTTATGTAATGCTCAATCGATTGAGAAGTACCCTTCTCAATCGATTGATGTGTCAATCAGCATCATCTCATCAATCAATGGTGTGCCAAACCAATCGGCACAACTTTGATGTCAATCGATTGACATCACTTCGTATTAATGAAGGTTTTCGAAAATCAAAGCGTTAATCGACACATCCTTTCAATGGCAGCTAAATTCAAGGAGCACTTCAATATCAATCAATTAAGACTAACCTCTCAATCGATTGACTTGAATGCCTATTAACTCTGCCAGTTCCCAAGGCGCATAAACATCGCGACTTTTCACGAAAAGGCCTGTGTCAATCGATTGACAACACTGTGTCAATTGATCGACATAAAGAGTGCATGAATGGGTTGTACCACGTCGCATCCACGTTCCAAATGGCCATTAAGTGTATTTGTTTTTAGTGTTTGGTTTGTTAGTGTGTCAATGCTTATTTTGTTTATGTGTGTTTGATGAATTGTAGTGTGGTTAGAGGTAGGATTAGTTTGTAAATATGGATTTGTTGATGGAATCACGTTTTGTAATCAAATCATATGATTGAATGAATGAAAATCGGAGTGTTTTAATGTGTTATATTTCTGTGTATTCTCGGATTGGTGCAAAAGTTCATCAGTCAATCGATTGAGATAAAAATCTCAATCGATTGAGAACTTTAATTCCCAATTCTTGAAAAGAAATTCAAAACAGTTGATCGATTAAAAAGCCTTTTTCAATCGATCAACTGTGACATTCAATTAAGATTCATCATTTGAGGATCTTTTCAAATCAAAGACTTTTGTTCTAATTCTGTCAGTATGCATTGGGTAGGGTCAATCGATTGAGAAAGCAATCTCAATCGATTGACAATTTGGTGAACATAAAATACTTTCTATCAGAAACATAAAGATTCTGAATTTGACATCACGTGCACGTGTCAATCGATAACACTCATGAGTCAATCGATTGACTGATATTTGTTTCCAAAAAATTGCCTCTTTCATTTCGAAAATTCAGATTTTAGTCGTCTTAGAGTCCGTAATTTAGGAAAGACTTCTTTATTTAAGCCCTTCGTAGGTTAGTTCTTTTAAAAACATCCCGTCAGTCAAGAAAATCAACCATCTTCTCTAGCTTCGCGCCATATCTGATACCGTACCCGATCGGCAGTCAAGAAATTGGCGGAACCGGCAAGAAAAAGATTGCGTCGAGAGTCACCATAGCAACTTCTCGATTCATCAAATCGAGAAGTCATTGATCTTGACTTAGAATCAAATCGAGAAGTCAGATTGACTTTTGCTCGTTCCAATGAAGCCGAAAAGGACCCGACTGCGAATTTGATTTCGACTTACCTTTGGGCGGAATTGAACCCGCAACCGCCACTCGTATCGGCACCTCCTACACCACCAACATCTCCACCACAAGCTCCTATATCACCACCCGACGAGGTTGGAATCATTGAGGAGATGTGGCGTTATGCATTCCCAAAGCCAAAGCAAGGGAGGTCTACCATGGATGAGTAAGGGATAGGACTAGTTTAGGATTTAGATTTTTAGTCTTTTCAAGTTTATTTCTTTTTAAGTGTTTTTAGATTAGGTTATTTTAATTAATTTTTTGTTCTCTTGCCATTACATGCAGTCAATTTCCATTTTAATAAAAGTAATTTAGTTAAATGTGTCTCTTTTGAATTTTGTTGTTCAATTCACAATACCTTTCACCTGGTCAGCCTTTTGGTCATCGATTGCATTTAACAGGTTTGGGGGGGTCTCATACACTTTTCAATAATCATCCAATGAGGACATTGCAAAACTCAGATTTGGGGGTGTTGTATTTGTATTAGAGTCGTGTTTAGTTTGATAAAAAAAAAAATAATAAAAATAAAATTTAAGAAAAAAAAGAAGAAGAAGAAGACCATTGAGAAATATATATATTTTAAGGGTTGTTTCGGAAGTTAAAAAGAGTAGCAGTCAATCGATTGAGACCTTTGTCTCAATCGATCGACCAATAATATCACCCGATATCTTCCGGTGTGAAAAGACATCAATCGATTGACTGATAAACTCAAAAATTCTGAATTATGGTCTCATGCCCTTGAATTATTAATGACCAGAAACTTGTAAAGAAATTGCCTTCACACCATGGTTGTTTTACAAATGCTCATAACTTCTAAAGTTGAATAATGATGTTCATGATGCATGACTAGAAATCTTGTATCATCACATGCTTTAATTTCAAAATCTGAGAATTAAGTCAAAAACTTGGAAATCCTAAGATCCCAAAGAAAGACCAAAACCCAGTAAACTTTGGAACTTCTGCCTCGTTTTTTATGAGTGCTGAAAAATTTCGAAGTTCTTTTGAACTTCATACTTAATTGTTAAAATCTCATATACTTTATCTTGATTTGTCGATTTCGCATGTTTTATATCATTACAGTAGAACTCATTGTGTGAAAATTCAAGGCAAATAGGCATCATTACCATCATAAGAGGAGATGATCAAAGGCCATCGTTGGCTCGTTTGTGCCCAAAATATCTCACCATATATTTATTAATCTTGTTGCACCCCCTTTGCCTTAATTGAAAGATTTTTGTCCTAAAATATTACTTGTCAAGCTATATCAACCATACCCCATACCAGTTTGAAAAAGAAAACTTTACCCTTCAATCTCTTAGAAATTATGGATGAGAGCAAGAAAGGAAATAGAGAGTTATGACAATAGTACTGCATGGATTATATGGCAGAAAAATATAAAAGGAGAGAGAAAAAGAAAATAGATCCTGATACAAGAGGTAGAGAAATATGTAAATGTGGTGTTAAAAAAAAAAAAAAGAAGGAGAAAAGTGATAAAAAGGAAAATATTCTGAAAAATTCGAAGAAGAAAGTGTGAAAATCAGAAAATCAATTGTGTTTCTTTTTCTGATTTCTTAGAGAAATTTGAATTCAATTTTCCTTTCTTTCTTAACCTTTACCCAAGCCCCATTATAACCCTGAAAAAAGACCTTTATGACCCAATCATGAATAGTAAATGTCTTGTGGAGAGTGATAGCATAATGTCTATGATGCTTGGTATATACATGTTTAGCATACAAATATCTTTCCTCATGAGATTTCTTTTAATTCTTTGATGCATCATTTTTCTTATAACATGTGAGATTTTTTCTACTTTGTGTACAACTTCATCTCACATATGGATGAAAATATAGACCACTCATCGGAGTGATTTCATTTTGAGAGCATACCTATGGTGAGGATTGAGTCCAGACAGGAGATCTAAAGGTTTCTAGTTTAAACTTATTCTCAGATGAAAGAAGTTTAGCAGTGATAATAGCATGACACTTTGGGCACAAATCATGAGATATTAGAAAAATTATGGATTGAATTGAATGAGTATTAATAAAATGAGTATGGCCAGAAACATCTTAAAGGTTTTCACAGACATTTAACTATTTAAGGGCATGACTATAATTCTGGAATTCATAAGTTTATGAAGTTTGTATGTATCTTCACTGAAAACCTTTAGGAGATACAACTCCACTAGGGATCACCTAGGGGTTTAAAGACTTGTTGCATAGGCTAAATGCAATCGTGCTCCCCACGAAAGTGGCATTCATTTTTGTTAAATTGTTAGTTATTTTTATTATCTTTGCTCGAGGACCAGCAAAGTATAGGTTTAGGGGTGTGATCGGTGCCGAATGTGACTATATTTCGCATCTTCATTCTTACATTTAGCTATCCGATGAAAACATCTGATGATTGTTATATAGTTTTAGTGATTGCAAGTGTTTCTGACCGTTGGATCTTCAATGAGCATAAAAGAGAATAGTTAAATATTATACAGGAATAGTGGACCAAGAGGTCAACAGGAGTATCAAAATCCGTGAAAGCAAGTGATTGGCTTAAGTTTCCATCAGAAGAAGGAAGGCCTTACACTTATGTGTGAATCGATTGAGAACCAATTCTCAATCGATTGACCATAAAGACAGCTTTTCCCTCTACTTAAAATTTGAATTCAAATTCAAATTTTGGAAAATTTAGAGTCAATCGATTGAGAAAAAATTTTCAATCGACTGAGATTGTTATGGAAGTTGTCTTACCGGCTCCAATAAAAATAAAACTACGACTTTATTTTGAGGGCTCTCTTTTTAGGTTCTGTTTTTTAGGATTATTCTTTTTTTTAGTCTCTCTCTTGTCTCCTTTAGGATCTTCTTCTCTGGATAGATTGTATTTAGGCTTTTACAATTCTTTTCTTTTACAGTTTGTGGGATCATAGATTGTATTTAGGAAAAGCATTGTAAAGAGATTTTTGGAGATAAATAAAAAGTGTATATTTAAGAGAATGACTTCGAGTTTACAACGAGATCGTACATCAAGGATGAGCGGCTAAAATATTTGTTCAAGGAGGATGCGATCCCCAGATAAGTAACATTTTTATTATTAACTCCATAATTTATTAGTTTCATTATGAAATCATTCTGTTAAAAAGTGTGTTTAACTGAATATCTTCTAAATGCTTTATTATGGTCATTGACTGTGATTATCAACGATCATAATCTCTAGATCTGTACCTGCAGGCCGATCTAGGCTGTAAGTGATTATTTGCTCATTATTGTGATTTAAGAATTTTGAGATATGTTATGCTTTTTACATGATTCATATCGCAATGATAGACTCAGTCATAGTTTTTAGATAAGATATGCTAGATCAATAATCGCGTTTTCTTACGATTCATTTTTCGTTTAGATAAATGGTAGTGTGATTGATGTGTTATGGAATTGTGAATTTAATGGTAGAAAGGTTATAAATTTGGGGTAGCAAATTCCTTGATCATTCCTTTAAGTTGCCCTTTTATTTATCGAAATTTATTCTTGCTTAGATTACTTCTCTCTTATTGCATTTAAAATAGTGTGGTAATTATTTGACAAATTAAACCTTCTCCCTTGGTAATTCCTTGAGTGTCTTTGTCTCTTTAAGAATTAATTAAATTTCATGTTTCTCTGTGGGAACGACACCTTTGATTTCATCGTGTTATAACCGATCTTGTGCACTTGCAATGATACATTTTAAAATCGACCAAAACACCTTATATTTTTTATTATTTTTCAATTTTTTTTTTTTTTCCTGTCATACACTCTCTGTAAGTACTACAATTCAGTATCTCTCCACTTACTCTCTTTTCATTCATTCTCATCTCTCGTTCCCAATTTTTCAGAAATAAAAATGGTAAGACTAAATTTTCAGAAATTGTGAAGGGGTAAAGGTTAACATGGCTTATCAAAGAATGTATAAAGGCAAATTTTTTAATAGGCTTAAAGGGGTACTAGAAAGATAAATTTACATGAGGTGAGACATTTTACGCACAAATGACCTAAAGATGGCCTTCAATCATGTTCTTAAAAGATGGTAACCTTGCCTATTTGTCTTGAGCAAATATATGATACACTTCAGCACAATAATATGAATTTAATGTCATGCAAAGTCATAAGTCAAGGCAAAATATATGAGATTATGCAAAACAATTCATATTAAAAAAAAACTCCGAGTTTATATAAGCACTCATCAAAAATGGGATGTTGGCTCTAAAGCTCATCGGGTTCAGTCTCTACTAAGATCCTAAGATTCAAATTTTAAATTAGTTCCTTGATTTCTAGATCCTAGCATGGTATAAGTGCAAAAAATATCTAAGCATGAATTTCAGGATCATCCTCAAATTATCACATTAAATTTTATTATCCTAGATACAAGTAATCAAAATATGACATCGATATTCTCAAAATTAAATTCATATGCATCATTAACTAAAGTTTGAAAACTATTGTAAAATAACATGTGTGATGGTTCCAAAGTTTTTTTTTTGTGATTTTAAGGGTATCAAAATAATAAAACAACAGAAACTACACCCTCAAACCTAAACAAAGCAATGCCCTCATTGTTGACAATAAATAAAATATTAGATTAAAATAAAAATATATACCTAGAGTAATGGTTTAAAGCTCGTGGTAGCATATGAAAAGGGGCAAGATAGGAAAATCTCCCCCAAACCTATATGACAATATACCAGTACAACAATCTTTCCATTGAGCGATATGTGTATTTCTAAGCATCCTCACAATACAAAAAAAAATGTCAATAATAGAGAAGACATTATTTTATTTTATTTTATTTTTTAAAATTAACTTTTTTTATTATTGTAATTTTTGGCTTTTGCTTTTTTTTTTAATAGAAATTTGTGAAACTAATCTACAAGGTGTAATCACATTTCAAGTCCACCAGAATCCCAAATCTTCATGAAATTTTTTTTAAATAGGACCAATGATTTATTTAATAGTCCCTGCATTTCTCTTATCAGAGACTTGACTACAGCTCTATATTGTGTCCAAGTTTCACCACTATAGTCCTTCTCTAACCTTTCAATCTCTACCTTGTAGTTGACATTCTCAAAATCGCACTCCTGATTCAAACCCATTAGCCTCTTTTGGGCCTTTTATTAACTATTTATGTATTCAATGAATGGACAACAGATTTGAAATTCATCTTTCTTCCCCAAACCGAATTCACATTCATCAAAAAAGGTTATGTCTCCCTTATCAGGTGCTGTAAGGTTGTCATTTTTTACCTCTCCTGACTCAATTTGATTCTGAATTTCCTCCACGACATCAGAATCGCTCCATTATATTTCCTCTTCTCCTCACACTCGCACTACTTCAACGCTCGTTATGCCACTCTCAAGCATAGTGACCAATTGGTCCTCCTCATATTTCAAAACGAAATCAGAGGGGTCCTCTTAAAGAAGTTCTTCATTCCGATCGGTATCAATAAGGGACTCCTCTATTTTATCTTCAATTTATAAGTGCTTGGCCATCTGACTAACTTGAGATTGTAACCTAGAAAGTCTTTAATTATTGGTGTACACCCAACTTTTTAAATATTCTAAGGAGTAAGAAGTTTGGGTTGGTTCATATGGTTCTTTGTCTTGAAAGTATTGAGTTTGCGGTGAAAACTCAAAAGGGAAGTTGTCAGGGTAATAACTCTAATTAGAGTAAGGCATCATATTACACATTGGAGGTTGATTAAATCCACACATGTCATTGGGTTGACTCTGCCAGTCATGGGTGTTCTAAACAGGATTCGGGTAGACTTGTTTAGGGTAATAATTTGGATTGTTCAAGGGACACATAGGTGTAATGTGCATCGGATTTCCACAAATAGCACATGATTCTAAATTGAATCTGTGCATTGACATGATTTTACCAATAACACCATTTTTTTTTTTTCAAATTTTAAATTTTGAATTTTGTTTTATTTTGTTTTACTTTCAAATTTTAAATTTTAAATTTTAAATTCAAATTTCAAATTCAAAGGTTCTAAAGATTTTTAAAGATTCTAAAGATTTTTAAAGATTTCAAAGATTTCTAAAGATTTCAAAGAATTTAAATTTCAAGTTTCAAACTTCAAATTTTAAGTTTCAAATTTCAAATTTCAAATTTTAAGTTTCAAATTTCAAATTTCAAATTTCAAATTTTAAGTTTCAAATTTCAAATTTCAAATTTTAAGTTTAAAATTTTGAATTGTGACTCTTTTTTTTTTTTTTTTTTTTTGAAAATTTGAGTTCTTTTTTTTTTAAATCTTAATAAAAATTAGTGACAATATTGATTTAAACCTACAGAAATTTTTAAAATCAATTTTCTATTTCCTAAAAATTGTGAATTCTCTACATCGATCTCCGGCAACGGCGCCAAAAACTTGTGATTTTAAATTTGTTAAACTCGCAAGCATATGAATTAGATTGTAGCTAGTGGGTGCAAAGTACGAGATCATTTCCACGATGATTGATTAGAAAGTTAGCAGGAGGAAACAGTAATTAACTAAAAGAATCACCACAGATTTTGCACAAGATTTAAACTAGTTTAGGATTTCTGAGTAAATTGATGGACACAATAAGGACTAAGCAATAATATTAAGTTAAATGAAGAATAAAAGTGTGACAGCCCGACGTTTCCCGGTCTCTAAACTGGGAAAGGTCGCGCCATCGGATCACCTGATATGATCCTTTCATCAAGGTGTTATTTCTTTTATTAAAAGTGACACAATTGCGGAAGCAATGAATTTTAACTCTGACAAATATATAATATGGTAAAAACATCTAATAATTAGACTAGCAACACTAAGTACAAAATAACGGTCAGATTTGATGTATAGCTTTTCACAGATGATGGCCACCCGTCATCTAAACTGTGAAAAGAAAACCTATACATCCAAGCATATGTCTAAAACCATCATCTATCATTTATACATGCCAAAAATGTATCTCTCTCGTTCCTCTCCTTCTCAAACCCATATCCCCTCATATCCCAAGCTACAAACCTATTTCGAGAAGAATTCTTCCGTAAAATCCTCCTCCTCCTCCTCCTCGTCAGGCATGTAAGTAGGATCGGTTACGTGCTCCGGGTCAGGGTCTGCAGCTAAGACATTTAAGTCGAGGAATGAGCTATCATCCAAAGCTCAGTAGAGAATATTGCATTGTTATTTTATATTAATAGTTTATCATTTTTTTTCATAGAGAAGCATAAAATAACATATGAATAACATGATACAATGTTGTATTTATGCATGATATAACAAGTGTGAGAGACAAACTGAAACTGAATACATGCTGGCGAAAACAGGGAATTAACAAGGTCAAGCTCCCGAGTTAGCGGGATCACTTGTCAAGTTCCCGAGTTAGCGGGATCACTTGGACTAGAATGGTTCAAGCTCCCGAGTTAGCGGGATCACTTGTCAAGCTCCCGAGTTAGCGGGATCACTTACATCGAGAATCTCAAGCTCTCGAGTTAGCGGGATCACTTACATCGAGAATCTCAAGCTCCCGAGTTAGCGGGATCACTTGATTTAACTAGAGCAATAACGTATTAAGAACAGTGAGATTGACAAAATTCTGAGTACTAAATTACGTAGAATCATCAAGGATATGCATTTACATGTATGTTTTATGATGTAACGTACTTAAACTGCTATCAATATATCACATCATTAATTTATAAACTGATTTATGTTTATAGTCATGCTTATAGACTAGTAAAAGAATTCCTTTCTGATTTATGCAATGTGTACTAGCTACTGTTGATGCTCATATTAATATCAATTTAATGGCTAATCAAGTCCATTTATTTCCTATCAAATCAAGCTTATCAATTCAAATACAAAAAAATCATATTTTTCTTCTATTATGCTGATCAGTGCATACATGCATACTTATCAAAGCTTTTATGAAAGTTAAGTGACATACTTATATCGTTCTGAAATACCAATACAGATTCCCTACCTGTGTACGTTGAATCTTACACGTGTTTTCGTCGATGCACTTTTAGTCATCCGATAACATCATGCGAATCCATCTCTTCAAATTTGTTTAAGTGCACCATGTGGCACCATATCTAAGAAAATGGATTGATTTTTAATAACCCTCGTAGTTGTAGTTTATAGATGAGCCCGTAATTTATAGATGGTTAATAGTACGCCAAGACCCAATTTGATAAACATATGAACCCCTCTTGGATCCAAGGTCCGAATGCACAAACATAGCTCAAAATTCTGTGCTGGGGAAGGTAGCCTCGGCAACACTCAAGTGGTTGCCGCGCCAAGCCCTTCAGCTGGCTTTGTTGCCGCGGCAACCCTATAAGTGTTGCCGCGACAAGCCCTTTAGCTGGCTCTGTTGCCGTGGCAAGCCTGTATATTTTTGGCTTACCGGGCTTCAGCTAGGTTTCTTCTTTATGGTTTTGATCTGTTGTTCTTCCCTTTTGCTTATATATATATATTTTCTATATATATATATATATATATATATATATATATATATATATATATATATCTATTATCTTTAATGAAGATCCAGAGTGCAACGATCTGCTCTCAACTTGAGCTACAATTCTTAACATAAAATCTTCTGTACAATAACAACAAACAACTAACCTTTTTGGTGAGTGGTGTATATTGAGGTCGTACTTGTCGAGCTCACTACAGATCATAAATGAGAGGATATTATTGAGTAATGGTTGGTTAAATTTGATCATCTATTCTTCATGTTTGTAACATAATCAATCAAAGAAGAGACCATTTTATAGAGTTGTTACTGACTTTGCGTGCATGGAGGCTTCCGATGAGTCATTGGAGTCGTGTACTTCAACGAGCTGCTAAGCAGCTTATATGCTTGGAGAGGCAAGCTCCCATGTAAAACTCATACTTGGTAGCTGTATATACTACAGATAAAACAAAACCCAAAACCAGAAAATCCAACAAAAGGCTTATCCACTAGCCGTTTGTTTATTTTACAATTGAATCTTGGGCTTAGATATTTATACAATACCCACCCGATTTTGGCCTTGGTCTTGTATAGATAAAGCCAAATGGTTTTGGCTTTAGTGTCAAACGTATATACCACTGCTGGTATATAGGAAACTGATTACAGATAAAGTGGTTTAATAGTTTAATTTAATATGGTTATGTCTAGCTTGAAGTCCAAATTTCTAACATTTAATGCCTAACCTAGTGAGGTCCTTAGGGTGTTTTGGTGGAAATTTACACATGACCTGACCGGACTCTCATCACTATAGTATTAAATCTGGGGATCGTTACATTCTCCCCTATTTTAGGAATTTTCGTCCTCGAAAATAAATCGAGACAACGAAGGGCAACAGATGAATGTCGTAATTCATGAATAGAAATGTGGTAAGGCCTACACAACATGTGGTGCTTATTAACAAAATTGTAACACAAAAACAAGATTAAAATTAACCAGATGAGACCGAAATCAAAATCTATAGATAACAGGTAGAACTATAATATTAGAAATAACAACACTTATCAAGGGTTTGATTTCTACTACCTGTGGCACATGATTAGAATTAGATAAAAATCAAAATTGCATCTCAAATGAACCATTTACCATTTACACACAACAAATAGAATCTCATTTAAGATTTATATAAACCAAATAGAACTACTCATTACTCATTAATCATTAATCCTTAATTAAGACAAAATTTAAACGAAACCAAAGAAAATTGCACTTAAAATTTATTAGTAACAACAACACTTACGCACTCATTAAGCAAAATATGAGGTAACAAATTTTCGATTTGTCATAATAAACAATTTAGGTAGAGATAAACTCGATTTAAACAACAAGCTTGTGAGGTTATAAGTTACCAGGCTGGGGGCTTGGCTGTTGTTGGCCCGCTGAGGAAGGACCAACTTCTTATTGTTGAAAATCTTGCTAGAACTCCGTAACCAATAACGCTGCATTTTGAGTGTATTGCGAGACGTAATTGCGCGCCCGCCCAATGTAAGGGTTTGCAGCAGTTTGGAAAGTATGCTCCATCATGATATTAGTCGCTTCTTCAATATAATCGATACGTTGATGGTGCATGTAATGGTTTCGATATAAGTTGTCGAATTGCTGGAGGATTTGCTCATGGTTTTCACGCATGAGTTGGACAAGATCCGCATTTGTAAAAGTCCCTTGTGTTGAAGGGATCAATTCAGTTCGGGGTTGTGGTTGAGGAGGAATGGAGGTATCTTGGGTTGAAACAGAAGGGATTTCTTGTTGGGCTTGTGGGAGACGACGAATTTGTTTAGCTTGGCGGTTACTCACCGCTTGAAAGGATCGTTGGTACACATTCCGCCACATAGCAGGGCTAAAGACCCGCATATTATCAGTGCGGACCTCTTCACCTGCAGGGATTTGATAGGGAACTAAATTGACACTATCGAAGTGTCTTTCTAACATGCGAGAGATCAATCGGGGGTAGGGGCAGGAGGGCATAGAACTTGAAACGTTGCTCTGTAAGTGTTTATTGGCGTACTTAATGCCCTCCCAGACTACCACAAGGGCATTTACCCATCGTCCTTCATGGACGGCAAAAAGAGCTTGTAAGAGAGCATCGCGGCGCTCTCTTTCATGCTGCATGGGATATAGATTACACCGAAATACACAGCCCAAGAGCCACATTTTCTGTGGTAATTGGCTGCGACGAATTGCAAGGCTGCAATCGGAAGCGGTCTGTCCGTCAGTCATCTTAGTGATGATATGATGGAATTTTACACCCCACTGCCTGGGCATTTGTAGTCCCGTGATTACGTCAAAATCAGGACTACAGTCCATAGCTTGAGCTATGTGTCGTATATTGAAATAAAAATTTTTATTATCTATTTCGGTTTGTAATTGACCAATAGTAGGAGAGACTACCAGATTCTGGTAGAACAAACGGACTGAACGAGGATAAAATTGATTGTGAAATGACTGATACAAGGCGCCTAACTATGCTTATTCCATGAATCGGATAGACCATGCGGTCTGGTCATTCGGGGTTAAGAGTCGATCATCAATGATCCACTCGGGTTCCATGGCTTTCACAGCCCACCACGGGATAGGCTGTTCATGCTCCACGGGTGGATCGATCGGTTCATGGGAAGGAGCAGGGCCTTTGCCCTTAGCTTGAGCTGAGGCCTTTGAAGGTTTAGAGGCTCCAGCCTTTTTAGGAGGCATTTTACAATCAAAAAGACAAGGAAGAACAATGGAGTTAGAGTTTTTTGTTGTTACCTCACAAAGGACCAAAAATTTGCCCGAAATCAGAACAAAATAAAAAAATAGAGAGGTTCTTGGAGTAGATCAGTGACATGCAGCAGCTGTGGACGTGATTTGGAGGTGTGTATGCATGGACATTTGCTTGGAAGGTTGAAGAAAATCGAAATGTGCACCTTTTCCAACAGATAAAACAAATGAGAATACTTGGAAGTGGGTTTCGGACCCACCAAATCTTAACAGAGTTGCCGCGGCAACACTTAGTCCTTGCCACGGCAAGGTAGTTCAGGTGTTGGTTGGCCCGGATTTCGGGGCTCCTGATATGCGGTGTCAAATTTTTTTGTACCTGGGTGTTCTTATCTGATACAAGGTTCATTGAAAAATATTTGTTGGTCTATTTGATGTATTTTTCTATGTTAAAAATTTTTATTTTGATGAAATTTGATCCATTTTACAATATAGCTTATAAAAATATTATAAACATATTATATTTGGCCATCAATGGACTCGCAATAATCACTTGTGATATGTGGCAGTAATTTGGGATACACCTGTGCTTAGGTGTCGTTGCTTCAAACTTTTAAAATATTTTATTATTTAGTAAAATTATGGTGAATAGTCTTCTAATTTGATTTGTATAATAATTTTTAATGCCAAATCAAATTCTAATGCTAACTCAAATTTTGTTATTTTAATTTATTTATATCAAGGTCCATAAGACTTCATTAATTTACTTAATATATTATATCAGATATAATTTCTTGTTTACTGGTGTAGGGTGCCTTTACAAACTATTTACAATAACATTATAATCTAAGCAATTAAAATTTATTTGACTAAATGTAACTATAGTGTACGTGAATTTTAAATACGTACCTTATGTAAATAATCGAGGGTACTGAGCAAGAATATCAGCTTCGCGCTCTCAGGTAGCTTCATGCGACTCATGATTCTTCCATTGAATAAAAACGAGTGGAATTCGTTTTGTTCTCAAAATTTGATCTCTGCAGTCCAAAATCTGACCTGGTTCTTCGGTCACCGTTAGATCTTCCTGGATGTCCAACGGTTGATAATCCAACACATGCGTCGGATCACTGACGTACTTTCTCAGCATCGATACGTGAAATACGTCATGAATGCCTGCCAGGTGCGGAGGTAACATGAGTCGATACTCTACTTCTCCTACTCTGCCTAGTATAGGAAATGGTCCAACGTAACGAGGACTCAACTTGCCTCGTTTCCCAAACCGCATCACGCCTTTTGTTGGAGAGATTTTGATAAAGACGTGTTTGCCAATCTGAAAATCATTTTATTAGACTGATAATGAACTTTTAGTCAATTTATAGAAGACTTATCAATGTTAATTATTACCTAAAAATCAACACTGGTTCTTTTGAGATCAGCGTAACTCTTTTGTCGACTCTGAGCACTCTTCAATCGTTCCTGAATAACATGAACAACTGCATTGGTGCTTTCTATCAGATCAGAGCCTAAAATCAACCGCTCTCCAGCCTCTTCCCAGTTAATCGGAGATTTACATCGGCGTCCATACAGTGCTTCAAACGGTGCCATACCGATACTTGACTGGAAACTGTTATTATATGCGAATTTGATCTGGGGTAAGTGTTTATCCCATGATCCTTGAAAATCGAGCATACAGGTCCTTTACATATCCTCAATCACTTGGTTCACCCTTTCTGTCTGCCCGTCCGTCTGAGGATGAAATGTTGTACTGAAATCTCACTTGGAACCCATACCTTCCTGAAAACTTTGCCAAAATCGTGAAGTATATAACGGATCGCGATCTGACACGATGCTTACGGGTATCCCATGTAATCGTACAATTTCCCTCAGATAAACTTCAGCTAATTTGGATGTTGTATATCGCGTACTATAGGGTAAGAAATGCGCCGATTTGGTGAGACGATCGACAATCACCCAAATGGCATTGTAACCCTTCTGAGTACGGGGCAAACTGAGAATGAAATCCATGGAAATATTTTCCCATTTCCATTCTGGAATAGGCAATGGCTGTAGCAGACCAGCAGGATGTTTGTGCTCGACCTTGACTTGCTGACAGGTCAAACACTTTGCAACATATTCTGCTACATCACGTTTTAGACCGTTCCACCAGAATGTCTGTTTAAGATCTTAGTACAACTTCGTACTACCAGGGTGAATAACATATGCTGACTTGTGTGCTTTTTCGAGGATTTCTTGACGTAAGGCATGATCATCAGGTACACATACTTATCCTCGAAATAATAACGACTCATCGTCCTTTATTGTGAATTTTGGCTGTAGCCCACTTTGTACCCCCTGTCGGATAGAAATAAGCTCTGCATCTAACATCTAGAGCTTTCTAATCCTATCAAATAGTGGAGCTCAGATCATTACTATAGCAAGTAAACCTCCAGTTGACGTTGCTCGTAGAGTAGCACTCGATGATACAATGTCATTGAGTAGTTTCCATCTTTGTAGTCGCGTCACAAGATGAGATAACTGAGCGGAGGATTTGCGGCTAAGCGCATCAGCTACAACATTGGCTTTACCGGGATGGTACTGAATAGAACAGTCATAGTCTTTCAAGAATTCCATCCACCTTCTTTGTCTTAAATTTAACTCTTTCTGAGTGAAGAGGTATTTAAGACTCTTGTGATCGGTAAAGATCTCGAAGGCTTCACCGTACAAATAGTGTCTCCAGAATTTCAATGCGAAAATAACTGCTGCTAGTTCTAGGTCATGAGTGGGATAATTCTTCTTGTGGTCTTTCAGCCGACGAGAACCATATGCAATTACCCGTTCCCATTTGTTCAACACACATCCTAACCCACTATATGAGGCATCACTGAAGACAAAAAAACCACCACTGCCAGATGGTAATGCTAGAACATGTGCATAAGTAAGTCTCCTTTTCAATTCTTGGAAACCTTGTTCGCATGCCTCGGTCCACTCGAATTTAACATTCTTTCGAGTGAGCTGCGTGAGTGGCCCAGCAAGTCGTGAAAATCCTTCCACAAAACATCGATAATAACCTGCAAGGCCTAGAAAACTTCGAATCTCAGTTACTATCTGTGGCTGCTTCCATTGTACTATAGCTTCAATCTTTGTAGGATCAACCGTGATACGTGCTTCAGAGATAATATGCCCTAGAAAACTAACTTGATTCAACCAAAAGTCACATTTACTGAATTTAGCATATAACTGCGAATCTCTCAGTGTTTGTAATGCCAGACGTAGATGATCTTCATGCTCTGTCTTTATTTTAGAAGAAATTAGTATATCATCGATGAATACTATGATACACTAATCAAGATAAGGTTTGAAGACTCTATTCATCAAGTCCATAAAAGCAGCTGGTGCATTGGTCAACCCAAAGGGCATGACAAGAAACTCGTAATGACCATAGCGTGTTCGGAAAGCTGTCTTCGAAATATCTTCAGCTTTCACCTTCATCTGGTGATAACCCGATCATAGGTCAATTTTTGAAAAGAACCGCACTCCTTGTAACTGATCAAAGAGATCGTCGATTCGAGTGAGCTGCGTGAGTGGCCCAGCAAGTCGTGAAAATCCTTCCACAAAACATCGATAATAACCTGCAAGGCCTAGAAAACTTCGAATCTCAGTTACTGTCTGTGGCTGCTTCCATTGTACTACAGCTTCAATCTTTGCAGGATCAACCGTGATACCTGCTTTAGAGATAATATGCCCTAGAAAACTAACTTGATTCAACCAGAAGTCACATTTACTGAATTTAGCATATAACTGCGTATCTCTCAGTGTTTGTAATGCCAGACGTAGATGATCTTCATGCTCTGCCTTTATTTTGGAATAAATTAGTATATCGTCGATGAATACTACGATACACTGATCAAGATAAGGTTTGAAGACTCTATTCATCAAGTCCATAAAAGCAGCTGGTGCATTGGTCAACCCAAAGGGCATAGCAAGAAACTCGTAATGACCATAGCGTGTTCGGAAAGCTGTCTTCGAAATATCTTCATCTTTCACCTTCATCTGGTGATAACCCGATCGTGGGTCAATTTTTGAAAAGAACCGCACTCCTTGTAACTGATCAAAGAGATCGTCGATTCGAGAAAGCGGATATCTATTCTTGATCGTCAGTTTATTAAGTCGACAATAATCAATGCAGAGACGCATTAAACCGTCCTTATTTTTCACAAATAACACCGGTGTGTCCCATGGAGACACACTCAGTCTAATAAAGCCTTTGTCAATAAGCTCTTGTAATTGCTCCTTAAGCTCTTTCCACTCTGTCGGCTCCATTCTGTATGGTGCTTTCGATACTGGATCGGTACCTGGAGCTAATTCAATAATAAATTCTACTTCCCTATCAGGTGGTAGTCCTGGCAGCTCATCAAGAAACACATATGAAAATTCACAAATGATTGGTACTTCGGAAAGTGACATTTTATTCACTTTCTGTTCATCACTTTATATGAAAGCAATATACCCTTGAGCACCTTCATCAAGTAATTGTCGTGCTCGAATTGCGGATATCAGCGAAAGATTAGTTGACAATATGCCATAAAATTTAGCTGATCTCTTCTTTTGGGGACGAAAAGAGACAATCTTCTTGTGACAGTCAACGTTCGCATGATGAGTGAACAACCAATCCATGCCAAGGATCACATCGTATCCTTGCATCGGTAACAAGATCAAATCAGCTACTGCTTCATATTTCCAGTAATCTTGGATTGAAACGATAATCGACCTGTATACTTTATCAGTCGTGAGGGATTGTCCAGTCGTAAGTGTAACGTCAAGAATAAAGTCAAGAGGTTCTGGAGAACCTCCTAACTTCTTTAATTTTTCAGCAAACTGGGGTGTGACAAACGAATGTGTAGATCCGGGATCTATCAAGACTCGTGCGTCATAACACAGATAAGCATCTTTTAGATATAATTGTAAGATACCTAAAGTATATAGACTAATGTTAGTTATATTACCTATTTATATCAAATATTTAAAATAATAAATATGTAAATCTAGGAATTTAGGATGTAATGTTCATAGTTAACTATATGCACCTTCTCTATCTAAAATGATAATTAATTGTAAACTTTAATGTAAAATTAATGGACAACCATACCTTGAATGATGTCATGGCTAGTCCTTGCATCTGTTGCAGTGACAGCATAAGCTCGGCCTTGTACTGTAGGCCGTGCCGATCGTAACAATGGTCTTGCCTTTGTCGCTATTCCGACCGTTTCTGGACATTCTCAGATCCGATGTCCCATTTTGCCACATCGAAAACACGCATCAGAAGTTTTACGACATTCATCGGTCTTGTGTGCCTTCCCACATTTCCCGCAAATTTCTTTGGAGGCAACTGATGACGCTGTATAAGATCCCGTGCGAGAACCTGTCGGTTGTACTTGAGAAAACCCAGATGTACTTTGAGCCACTGGTGAATAAGACTAATTCGGTACACGTGGAATCTTTGATGGTGCTAAAAATACCAATGGATTGTAAGGTCGTGCATATACTCCCGCAGCTGGTTGAAATGATGTCTGTCCTTGGAATCGTGGTCGCTTATTAATTTGACCCGCACTATAGGACTGTGGAGCTTTTCTGGCCTTCTGCTTTTCGTCTCTCCTTTTGAATATGGTGTCCACATCGGTTTCCGTGATCAATGCCAATTTCATCACGTGGGCATAAGTCGTTGCCTGAAACAACGAAATGCGCTCTTTGATCAGAGGTTTCAAACCCTTCTCAAACTTTTGGGTTTTCATCAGCTCGGTGGCTACTAACAGCGGTGCAAAGCGAGAAAGATGAGTAAATTCTAATTCATATTCTCTAACTGTCATCTACCCTTGTACCAATGTTGTAAACTGTACCTCGAGCTTATACCTCTCAGGCACTAGAAAATATTTTTCATTAAAGGCCTCAGTGAATTATGCCCATATCCATGGTACACTAGGCACCCGTGTTCTTTCGGCAGACTGCCACCATGGCTCTGCCTCACTCTCCAGTTTGTACGCTGCCCAGTTCACTTTTTCTTCCTCGGTATAAGTGACTCGTTGCAGTACTTTCTCAATCTGCGTTAACCACTTCTCAGCCTCCATTGGGTCATGCTGACCATAGAAACTTGGTGGTCGAAGTCGAATAAAGTCCATAGAGCCTTCGGGACGTCGAACAGCAAGCATGGCCATAGTGTTGACCATGGTCTCCATCAACTGCGGATGGTGCCCCGCATTTTGTTCCATACCATGAACACTTCCCATCGATGGAGTATGTATCACTGGCGGAGTTTGCTCTGGCGGAGGATGCTCTGCAACATTCTCCATTGTCGTTCGACTTTCAGCCATATGGGCATTCTCACAACTCCCCGAAGCAATGTCATGCTCGGACCCGACTACTGGAATAGTATTCGGTCCAGTGCGATGAGGCAACTGTGGTCTACCCCAGCCTCTTCCACGACGCTGAGGCATCTTAACCTAATCAGATAAAAACTTGATCAGACATACAACTCAATCTAACTCCTACCTCTATTCTATTAACAGATATTTTACCATATTTGTATATGTTAGAGTTCAGTCTCCAATGACTTAATGCCAGGATCTCTGATACCACCTGTGACAGCCCGACGTTTTCCCGTCTCTAAACTGGGAAAGGTCGCGCCATCGCATCACCTGATATGATCCTTTCATCAAGGTGTTATTTCTTTTATTAAAAGTGACGCAATTGTAGAAGCGATGAATTTTAACTCCGACAGATATATAATATGGCAAAAACATCTGATAATTAGACTAGCAACACTAAGTACAAAATAACGGTCAGATTTGATGTATAGCTTTTCACCGATGACGGCCACCCGTCATCTAAACAGTGAAAAGAAAACCTATACATCCAAGCATATGTCTAAAACCATCATATATTATTTATACATGCCAAAAATGTATCTCTCTCGTTCCTCTCCTTCTCAAACCCATATCCCCTCAGATCCCAAGCTACAAACCTATTTCGGGAAGAATTCTTTCGTAAAATCGTCCTCCTTGTCGTCGTCGTCTTCTTCTCCCTCTTCCTCGTCAGGCACGTAAGTAGGATCGGATACGTACTCTGGGTTAGGGTCTGCAGCTAAGACATTTAAGTCGAGGAATGAGCTATCATCCAAAGCTCAGTAGAGAATATTGCATTATTATTTTATATTAATATTTTATCATTTTTTTTCATAGAGAAGCATAAAATAATATATGAATAACATGATACAATGTTGTATTTATGCATGATATAACAAGTGTGAGAAACAAACTGAAATTGAATACATGCTGGCGAAAACAGAGAATTAACAAGGTCAAGCTCTCGAGTTAACGGGATCACTTGTCAAGCTCCCGAGTTAGCGGGATCACTTGGACTAAAATACTTCAAGCTCCCGAGTTAGCGGGATCACTTGCATCGAGAATCTCAAGCTCCCGAGTTAGCGGGATCACTTGATTTAACTAGAGCAATAACGTATCAAGAATAGTGAGATTGACAAAATTCTGAGTACTGAATTACGTAGAATCATCAAGGATATACATTTACATGTATGTTTTATGATGTAACGTATTTAAAATGCTATCAATATATCATATCATTAATTTATAAACTGATTTATGTTCATAGTCATGCTTATAGACTAGTAAAAGAATTCCTTTCTGATTTATGCAATGTGTACCAGCTATTGTTGATGCTCATATTAATATCAGTTTAATGGCTAATCAAGTTCATTTATTTCCTATCACATCAAGCTTATCAGTTCAAATACAAAAAAATCATATTTTTCTTCTATTACGCTGATCAGTGCATACATGCATACTTATCAAAACTTCTATGAAAGTTAAGTGGCATACTTATATCGTTCTAAAATACCAACACAGATTCCCTACCTGTGTACGTTGAATCTTATACGTGTTGTCGTCGATGCACTTTTAATCATCCGATAACATAATGCGAATCCATCTCTTCAAAATTGTTTAAGTGCACCATGTGGCACCATATATAAGAAAATGGATTGATTTTTAATAACCCACGTAGTTGTAGTTTATAGATGAGCCCGTGATTTATAAATGGTTAAAGACCCAATTTGATAAACATATGAACCCCTCTTGGATCCAAGGTCCAAATGCACAAACATAGCTCAAAATTCTGTGCTGGGGAAGGTTGCCGCGGCAAGCCCTTCAGCTGGCTTTGTTGCGGCGGCAACCCTATAAGTGTTGCCGCGGCAAGCCCTTCAGCTGGCTCTATTGCCGCGGCAACCTTATAGGGTTGCCGCGGCAAGCCTGTATATTTTTGGCTTGTCGGGCTTCAGCTGGGTTTCTTCTTTATGATTTTGATCTGTTGTTCTTCCCTTTTGCTTATATATATTTTTTCTATATATATATATATATATATACGTTATCTTCAATGAAGATCCAGAGTGCAAAGATCTGCTCTCAACTTGAGCTGCAATTCTTAACATAAAATCTTCTGTACAATAACAACAAACAACTAACCTTTTTGGTGAGTGGTGTATATTGAGGTCGTACTTGCCGAGCTCACTACAGATCAGAAATGAGAGGATATTATTGAGTAATGGTTGGTTAAATTTGATCATCTATTCTTCATGTTTGTAACATAATCAATCGAAGAAGAGACCATTTTATAGAGTTGTTACTGACTTTGCGTGCATGGAGGCTTCCGATGAGTCATTGGAGTCGTGTACTTCAACGAGCTGCTAAGCAGCTTATATGCTTGGAGAGGCAAGCTCCCATATAAAACTCATACTTGGTAGTTGTATATACTACAGATAAAACAAAACCCAAAACCAGAAAAGCCAACAAAAGGCTTATCCACTAGCCGTTTGTTTATTTTACAATTGAATCTTGGGCTTGGATATTTATACAATACCCACCCGATTTTGGCCTTGGTCTTGTATAGATAAAGCCAAATGGTTTTGGCTTTAGAGTCAAACGTATATACCACTGCTGGTATATAGAAAACTGATTACAAATAAAGTGGTTTAATAGTTTAATTTAATATGGTTATGTCTAGCTTGAAGTCCAAATTTTTAACATTTAATGCCTAACCTAGTGAGGTCCTTAGGGTGTTTTGGTAGAAACTTACACATGACCTAATTGGACTCTCATCACTATAGTGCTAAATCTGGGGATCGTTATAAAAAGAGAGGATCGAGATGTTAACTCCTCCCATCCTTAGTTTACCATTTATAAAATATAGATCTAATAGTTGAGATATGATATCATCATAAGATGCGATACACATAAATATTGAACTCAATCAAATATTTACGGAAAATATATCATTAAATCCACAAAATCATATCTAAAGTATGCTCTTCCTACAATCATAAAAGAAATGATGCAAAACATTCACTGAGATTGTTGTGGTTCCGATTCCCCGAGATTGTAAAGATTACTCGAGTTGACATTCCAAAAAGGCTGCTATACGCACACACCAGATGTCTGCATACCTACTATTCAAAGAATTTTCTTAAAGCACACTACACTTTGCTAATTGCACAGCTACCAATAAAAGAGAGATTTTGTCTTTGTTAGAGAAATGCTATGTGCACACCACATAGTGAATGTAACATTCTTTAAGTGGTGTGCATGAAGAAATTTTGCGTGTCCCAAGCACCACGGAAAAAATTACTTAGTTTCTTCTTGGTCATTTAAAAGGTTGGGTCAATGCAATACCCGACTCGAACATTTTATCGGGTCAGGCACACTTGATCCTCCGGATGGGGTTGGGCATGAGGAATCCAAACATATTTCTATTTGATCCTTCATCGTTGTAATTTTCTTAAGGATATCTCTATTAGCACCCACCAAAACTTTGAAAGCACCATGCCAATTCCACCTATAAATGATTTGACAAGTAAGAGAAGGTGGGTGCTTTCAGAGTATGAGTGAGTGCTACTAGAGCCATTTCAAGTGTGGTACCAAATGAAGAGCTTGCTTCAGGGTAAAAGGGCTAATAAGTAATAAGTCTTTGTGACCAACATCAATTGATGAGTTTCCTTTAACATTATGCATGCAAACAATGGGGGTCAATTCTCTTAAATATAAATATTTAAAGGAGGGTATTTGCTAAAAAACCATTTTTTTTCTGAGCAAATAATCAATGGGTACCTCTATTAGCCCCACACAATCTTTGAAACCGCTCATGTGTGCCACCCCTTCAAAATTCCCTTGAAAATTATTGATTGCTTTGGATCAAATGATGGAGATATTTTTTCAACTCAATCTTCCACATAATGGATCTTGAGATCATGTTACACCTATCATACGGTCATTTTTTATTCCACATGTCACCGATCCCCAAAAAGGCCCCTTGAATCTTATTGCACACATCACGCTCAAACGTGATTTTAGGACCTTTTTCGAGGGTCTGTGACATGTGAAATAAAAAAACATATCGTCTTATTGGTATAGCATGATCTCAAGATCCATGGTGTGGAATATCAGGGTGAAACACAATCTCCATCATCTGATTTGAAGTAATCAATGATTTCGAAGGAGTTTTTGACGTGAGTGCTTTCAGAGATTGTGTCGGTGCTAATAGAGGTAGCCATACTAAATTCATAGAGAGGGAGAAAATTAGAGATAAGTGTAACCTAGAAGTAGATACAAGTTATTTTTAGTCTATCACAAGTTTATTATTTCCCAAAATTAATTTATCTTAAACACAGCTTCTTTTCCTCATCATCATCTCATCATTTTTTTTCCATCTATTTAGGGTCGGCTTCGCAAGCTTCTTCATAAATCTTCCCAAACGCTTCTTGCATGCAAGAAACAAGTTCTTTAGGATCCATAAATCCTTTCTCAACTGATGCTACAATCCTCAATTTCCCGTTGTAGCTCACAATAGGTATAGGGAGATTCTACATTCCAACCAAATAAATTGTTAATTCTTAGAAGCCTGCAGAGTTTCCAATTTAAGAGGGAAATATGCAGTTTTTGACCACACAATTATATGAACATTAATATTTGACCTCTCTCAGTTTATATGTCTAAAAAGGAAACAAATAATTGTATCCATCATCTTTTAAACGTAGTATGAATTTAAGAAGTGGTCGATAAGGATTTTAAGACCGACACATATCAGCATATCACTTAGGTCCCAAGCCGAGAAGTATAACTGTATAAGATATATGGGATACTTATAGGCAAAACTGTGACGACCAATATGTGGCCTTATATTAAGGCAGAAGTAGTATCATATCGGATAAGTGTTAACCTGTGACAACCCAGGCCCACATGCAATAATATTATCCGATTTTGCACTTAAGTCTTCGCCCAAATTTTATTTTTGGCATAGGCTTAAGTCTCCATCCAAAATATGTCATGACATGTAGTATCCGCAATCGCATATAGCCCAAAATCAAAACTTTTCCCTATCCGATATGGGACTACTCGACATATATCGGCTAATATGATTAAGATACACATTATACTTAAAACCATGGACGTAGATCAGAGTAGCCACAAGTTTGATCATGTCATTGACACAAGACTCAGGTTGTCCTCATAGGATGTCTATCTCCCAAATCCAAGATATGTTTTTGAGAATTAACCAACACTTATTTTATATATATATATATATATATATATATATATATATTAGTGAAAAATAATAATTTTGTGATGCCGTCACCAATCATGCCCGTTATCACCTTCAGTATGAAAATGGCTAGGTTTATCAACAGTGGCGTAGCGAGAAATTTCCTCTTAGAGAGAGGCAAGTGATGGTGAGCATCTTGGGCAAAGAGAGCCAAATTTTAATAGCTAAAATCTCATTTTCATTTAGCTTCTTCTTTTTAAAATAATAATATTTAATTTGGAGAAAGGATATAAATGATAATCTTTAATTTTCTTTGTTAGAGAAAGAAAGAGAAATAATAATATTTAATTTTTTGCTGACTGTAGGGCTTGCAGCATTGTTCCTCTTACTAAAAAAGTAAAAATAGTGAGTCCTTTAAGGAAAAATATAGGCCCCAATTGCAAAAATAAAGTTTTTTAGGTGTTTGGTGTCTCTGTTGGAGATATTCTTAAAGACGATAAATCGATATTATAAAGTAGGGGCCATGGTCAGCTCCTACTAGGTAGAACCGGAGTTCCATTCTTATTCCATCTGCTGCCTTTGGAAATAGGAGAATCTTGACTGCATGTCAAGTGAAAACTAAAAAAGTCAAGATTTTTCGATTTCTAAGGGCAACATATGGGATAGGACGGGAAATTCGGTTCTACGTAATAGGACGTGACCATTCCCCTATAAAGTAGTGTTAGGTAAGAGGTACAATGACTGCCAGACCATTTGGACAATGTTATTGTCACGACCCAGAATCCTTACCTGACCTCAAGGGCCTAGAATTCCGTGTTATGACACCGCACGCTTGTTAAGGCGATAAGCGGACGTACACATAATTCTTATACCGATTTAGCATATGGATCAAGGCATTTAATGGCATCATTTAAAAATAAATTATTCAAACAAACAACAGCGGAAAACGTAGATGACGTTAATTAAGTGATAAATCCTAACCATGCATCTATAATTGAAAGCAAGCTGAGGTTTTACGTGGAATAAAACAGTCCCAACGCAAACCCATAATTGGTGCTGAAAAATAAAAGTATCTAATAACAAATCTCCCCTGAAAATAATAAAACTATGACTAAAAATCTCTCAATGCTCAAAGTAATCCGCCGGATCTATTCCCTCGTCCAGATGGTAGCCGACGTCTTCACGCTCTTGAGCCGCATCGAGAAGAACGACATCCCCATCCTCAAATGATGGAAAAATCGAGTTCTCACCACTGGTTAGTTTTGGGGAGGGTGAGTTTACTCGATCCACGTAAACTCGGTAGTGGCTGTCGATCCACCATAAAATACTCAGGTGATCGTGTGTGCAATCGCTTGAGTTGCGATACATTTTGAAATAAATCAAACAACCATAAATGATTACAAAAAACATCTAAGATCTCATATCCATCATAACAAAACTAAAAAATATAGCATAAAAAGAAAAAGAAGTAACATAAAATGAAAAGACCTGACATAACATGAAATATATATGATGCATCAAGTTCTGATCTCCTTTTGTGTCTGCTTTGTCGACTTTTCCTATGTGGCATATCTTAAGACTTAATATTGCTCCATACGCCTACACAACGTACTTCACATCTTACCTTATTTTCGTATACGACCTGTGCCAGGGCCGCTGCTCGAGCCTATCACGCGAGGTCCACGTGTAGATAACCACCTAACCTCCATATCATATCGTATACCATCATCCAGCCCGATGTGGTTGCATGCATTTAAATCAGTGTCCCCTTACATTCGGGACACTGTCGTATCATATTGTCCTTAAGACCCGTCTTTGATGACGTTAGATCTTGCGGTGTACGCAAGACATGGCGACGTGTAGAAACTTAGTTCGTATTTTGTTGGCCTTCACAACGTAACTTATCCGTACCTTATCTTACATATAATTCCTTATCATTTGCTTAAAACTAATTTAAAGTGAGCCACGTGTGATAAGATTCACAAAATCACGCTTCCCAAGGGACGGGTTCGTAGTAACTGGATATACTTCGTGTGGCGCCCATACTCCCATAGAGGTGTTGCATCCGTACATGGATGCCTACATTCCAAGTTCCACGTGTGACGTGGGAATCCCACCATGAAGGCTTAAAAGTCGTGTGATATAGCTTATTTCTTTTTAATTGTATTATGCCTTTTCTATATGGTGCATGCCATATGATGAAAGGACTAACTTGGCCAAAAGAACTATTTCATACATCTTACATACTTGTGAATATAAAATAATAATTAATATTTGAAAAGAATGATATTTCATACAAAATTTTGGAGAAACCTTCTATGGGCCGTCGACATGATCGGGCCTTCTATTTAAAGTTTCCTAATATTTGTCTCTGTATCGACACCTTTTACTAATTTGACCTAAGAGTGGGTCAATGTGGCAGTCAAATGATCCACTTAGCCTAGTTATATAAGGGTTAATATCCCTCACTAAATTTTCCAATTTGTGAGCCTCAAAGCGCGTCCTAGAAATTTTAGTGACACTTTCTGATCCATTAGATTACCTTGAGTTACTATTGAGATCATTTTGAAGTTGGTCCTGTGGGCCACTTGCTTATAGTTCTCAAAAATTAAGGGTCAAAGGTAACCCATGTATTATTCCATGTGGCACCTAAAGCTAAAATAAGAAGGCACGAACTTTGAGTCATTTATCCTCTAATCTGAACCATTTGATGGTTAGACAATAAAATTTTACCTAAGGTTGATTCTTTTGTCCCGATCCCGATTCGATCTCTAGCACACTAGATCTTCCAGTCAACGTATTACAAGATCTAGCAGTCAAGTGCACACTTAGTGTACCTACCATGTGGCGATCAGATTGAACAGATCTGAACCATTAGATATTTAAGAAAAATGATTCTAAGGTATTAGGTTGTTGGGCCCAATTTATTTTGACCTCTAAGGTCTCAAATCTAAGGGTCAAATCCTTCATGTTCACTGATCTCTAAATAGCTTTTTAATTTTCTTGATTTGTGGGCCAAATTCTCGAGTTCTGAACCATTAGATGTCTCGAGGATTTCAATTTGTGGAGATGGTCCATCTCTGTTCTATTTCTTGGGTTGGGCCCACCAGGTCCAACCTTGAATCTATTTTATTTGAAATCAATGGTGCTAAAAGGATGGTTGCACCAAAGTATTCATATCAAGTAAAATTCTTCAAAGTGCTCAACTACAATAGTTGGCACGAGCAAGTTATCACCGGCATTGTCGGCGTTTAGTTGGGCCGATCCCCGAAATATATCTTATCTTCACTGACGAAATTGTGGAAAAGAAGAGCTCTCTCTCTCCCTCTCTCTCTCTCTCTCCACTGTAAACACCTATATAAGCAATACAAGACACTATATATATTCATTTTATATCTATATATATCAAGGGCAACTATTATATGTCCATGTATAGGATTTATGTTATTATACACACCGAAATACATGTATATATATAACTTTTGAATACCTAAATAAGATAAATAGATATTCATTTAATATATATATATATATATATATATATATATATTTATTCTTATTATTATTAAAATAAAAAGTTGAATATTTTAAGATCGATCGAGGGGCACCCACCTTTTCGCTAATCGATGGCGTTAGGGCGATAGAGATCGGCGCCCACACGATGGGTCATTCACCATTACTGCCTTTCACCTCGATTTGACGATATAGAAAATATTATAGTGGTTCTTGTGGAAGAACACACAAGAGATTTAAAAGAGATTAGTGTTTTTAGAAAAAGGTGGCTATATAAGAAGATGAGGACGGTTAGGGTTTTAAGAAGAATTTTATAATAATGGTTTAGGGTTCTCCGTAGCTTTTCTATTTATAATATATGGGCATTAATTCGTGTTAAGCGGTCACACTAAATAAAGGGTGTATAGGCTTTTATTTCAAGGTTTAAAATAGAGGTAAACTGGCAAGATTTGATCCTTAGACCTCTTGTTTATAACCAAAGTCTTTCAACCACTAGGCCACCACACAACTTGTGTCAAATAAGGATAATTTTAAATATAAAACATTTTTGAAAAACCAAAATGTGTACTTTTTCAACTAGGATAGGTTCCGGTATGGAGCACTAACACCACGCTCTATGGCAAAATGAATCTAACACCACAAATTCAGTTTTAAATTTTTAGGGTCGTTACATTCTCTCCCCCTTATAATATTTTCGTCCTCGAAAATTACGTACCAGCTACTCGAAAAGTTCAGGATCTGTTGTTTTGATGTCGTCTTCATTCTCCCAGGTTGCTTCCTTTGGCGTGTGATGTTGCCATTGAACCAACACCAACGTGATCGTCTTATTTTTGAAAACTTGCACCTTTCGATCGAGGATCCTAATGGGCCTTGAAATGATAGTAAGATCCTCTTTGATATTGATGGGCTCGATTTCCACTATGTGTGAGGGGTCATACACGTATCGCCTCAACATAGACACGTGGAATACGTCGTGGATTCCCGAGTATTGTGGTGGTAGAGCAACTTTATAAGCAACCTCGCCCACACGTTTGGTGACTTCGAAAGGTCCTACGTATCTGGGGCTCAGCTTCCCACGCTTTCCAAAGCGCATAACTCCTTTGGTCGGGGAGACACGAATGAATACACGTTCTCCAATCTGACAGAAGATTTTACCATTCAAAATACGAATAAAATTTTAATGAAATTCAATCTTTTGAGTCGAAAAGTTGTACCTCGAATTCCAAGTTACGACGGTGGGGGTTGGCATACTTCCTTTGACGATCCTGGGCGATTCTAAGCCGTTCACGTATTAGCTTGACTTTTTCAGTCGTGGTTTGAACTAGTTCGGGTCCAAGCATCTTTCTCACTCCGACTTCATCCCAACACAAAGGTGTTCTACAACCTCTCCGATAACGCCTCGAAGGAGACATTAGATGCTTGCTGGTAGCTATTATTATAGGAGAATTCGATCAAAGGGAGGTGATCATCCCAATTCCCCTAAGTCTAGCATACAAGCTCTCAACATATCTTCGACTACTTGGTTAACCCTTCGGTTTGTCCGTCTTTATGCGGATGGAAGGCGATCTTGAAATCCAAGCGTGTCCCCAAGGCTGTTTGGAAGGTAGTCCAATATTTTGAGGTGAATTTCGAGTCTCTATCGGACACGATGCTTACTGGCACACCGTGCAATTTCACGATTTCCTTCAAGTAAGTCTCTACTAGTTTTTCTCCATCTGCAGTCGTTTTAAAAGGTAAGAAATGTGCAGACTTTGTTAATCTGTCGACTATTACCCAAATGGCATCGTTCTTCTTCAACGTTTTTGGCAGGCCAACGATGAAGTCCATTGATATATTTTCCCACTTCCATTCCGGAATGGGTAAGGGTTGAATGAAACCGGCCTGTTTTTGGTGCTCTGCTTTGACCTGTTGGCACACTAAGCATTTTGATACATATTCAGCTATTTCTCGCTTCATGTTTGGCCACCAATACCAGTTCTTCAAATTTCGATACATCTTAGTGTTGCCTGGGTGTACTGAGTACCCTGATTTGTGACCTTCATCGAGTATTTCCTTTTTAACCTTAGGGTCATTAGGTACGTACAATCTCCGTCTAAAGAGTAATGCTCCATCTTCTCTGAGACTAAAATCAGGTTTTGATTCCTTATTCATGGCCTTAATGATTCGTAGAATTTCTGGATCTGTTTGCTGCAACTCCTTGATTTTATCTATGATAAATGGATTTATCAGAATTTTCGCCAGATATACACCTTGTTCGATCTTTTGGAGATAAAAATCTTCTTCTGGTAGTTCATCGAGGGTCCTCGAAGTTTTAATCGGGCCAAAAATCTCGACGCTTTTTCTCTCGAGTCGTCGGCGATTACGCTCGCTTACGGTGATAATTAATCGAACAATCGTAATCCATCATGTACTCGACCCATCTGCGTTATGCGAGGTCCAAATCTTTTTGTGAGAAGAGGTACTTGAGGCTCTTATGGTCAGTATATACTTTGAACGTTTCACCATAGAGATAGAGTCGCCACAATTTGAGAGCGAAAATGACTGCTGCCAATTCTAAGTCGTGAACTGGGTAGTTTTTCTCATGTGGCTTCAGTTGTCTTGACCCGTATGCAACGACTCTCCTATCTTGTTGCAGTACACAACCAAGTCCTTGGCGAGATGCGTCGGTGAATAATTCAAATTTACCCTTGTCTGTATTAGAGGGTAAGGTTAGAACTGGTGCTATAGTAAGCTTCTTCTTCAACTCCTGAAAACTTCTTTCACACTCATCTGACCATACAAATTTTGTGTTCTTCTTAGTAAGGCTTGTAAGGGGTAGAGCAATTCGAGAGAATCCCTCAACGAAGCGTCGATAGTAACCTGCGAGTCCGAGGAAACTCCTTATTTCGGTAACAGTTTTTGGTGCCTGCCAATTGATCACTGCCTCAATTTTTGTTGGGTCAACAGTAATACCTTCTGCAGATATCACATGCCCTAGAAAGGTTACTTGTTTGAGCCAGAAATCGCACTTGCTAAGTTTAGCATACAACTGGTGATCTCGGAGTGCCTGAAGTGCGAGACGAAGGTGTTCCTCATGTTCTTCCACTCTTTATAATCCTTAACTTTTCAAAAATCAAATTCGCGTAGCCTCTTAAATTATTTATTCAAAATATACTCTTACTTCTCAACATCAATTACTTATAACACTCTGTTATAGGTTATCATCATTATTATATCTTGTTGACCATAAAGTAATTCAAATAAGTCTGAGGTTGATGATAATAATTTATTCCTCCATCTGAACCCACTTCTAATAAGTTATTCTTATAGTCAACATCTCAACCTATAATGAATATTTAGACCATCAAACCAGTCAGGATTTATCTTCTCTAATTATTTCCCAATACGCCAAATCTTATGTCATTGATCATCACACTTTCTTAAAATCCTTCAGTCCACAAAAGATCTAAAGCTTAGGGTCTATCAAAATTATTATCACATCATCACCATAGTGTACTTACATGAGCCACCACGGTCCTCAAGGAAGTAAAGCTTAGGCTCGATACCAACTCTGTCGACGACCGAATCCTTACACGACCTCAAGGGCCTAGAATTCCGTGTTATGACACACTTCGCTTGTTATAAGGCGATAAGCGGACGTACACATAATTCTTGTACTGATTTAGCAGATGGACCAAGGCTTTTAATGGCATCATTTAAAAATAAATTATTCAAACAAACAACAGCGGAAAACGTAGATGACGCTAATTAAGTGATAAATCCTAACCATGCATCTATAATTGAAAGCAAAATTGTCGAGGTTTTACGTGGAATAAAACAAATTCCAACGCAAACCCATAATTGGTGCTTTGAAAATAAAAGTATCTAATAACAAATCTCCTCGAAAATAATAAAACTATGACTAAAAATCTCTCAATGCTCAAAGTAATCCACGGATCTATTCCTCGTCCCAGATGGTAGCCGTCTTCACGCTCTTGAGCCGATCAGAACAAAGAAGATCCCCATCCTCGGTGATGGAAAATCGAGTTCTCACCGCAATCGTTAGTTTTGGGGAGGTGAGTTTACTCATCCACGTAAACTTCAGGTACAATCGATCCACCATAAAATACTCAGGTGATCGTGTGCAATCGCTTGAGTTGCGATACATTTTGAAATAAATCAAACAACCATAAATGATTACAAAAAACATCTAAGATCTCATATCCATCATAACAAAACTGAAAAATATAGCATAAAAAGAAAAAGAAGTAACATAAAATGAAAAGACCTGACATAACATGAAATATATATGATGCATCAAGTTCTGATCTCCTTTTGTCTGCTTTGTCGACTTTTCCTATGGCATATCTTAAGACTTAATATTGCTCCATACGCCTACACAACGTACTTCACATCTTACCTTATTTTCGTATACGACCTGTGCCAGGGCCGCTGCTCGAGCCTATCACGCGAGGTCCACGTGTAGATAACCACCTAACCTCCATATCATATCGTATACCATCATCCAGCCCGATGTGGTTGCATGCATTTAAATCAGTGTCCCCTTACATTCGGGACACTGTCGTATCATATTGTCCTTAAGACCCGTCTTGACTGCAGACGTTAGATCTTGCGGTGGCACGCAAGACATGGCACGTGTAGAAACTTAGTTCGTATTTTGCTGGCCTTCACAACGTAACTTATCCGTATTCGTATCTTACCTTATCTTACATATAATTCCTTATCATTTGCTTAAAACTAATTTAAAGTGAGCCACGGTGCGATAAGATTCACAAAATCACGCTTCCCAAGGGACGGGTTCCGTAGTAACCTGGATATACTTCGTGTGGCAGCCCATACTCCCATAGAGGTGTTGCATCCGTACATGGATGCCTACATTCCAAGTTCCACGTGACCGTGACGGGAATCCCACCATGACGAAGGCTTAAAAGTCGTGTGATATAGCTTATTTCTTTTTAATTGTGCGTATGCCCTATCGTGATTTTTCTATATGGTGCATGCCATATGATGAAAGGACTAACTTGGCCAAAAGAACTATTTCATACATCTTACATACTTGTGAATATAAAATAATAATTAATATTTGAAAAGAATGATATTTCATACAAAATTTTGGAGAAACCTTCTATGGGCCGGATTCTTGATCGAGCCTTCTATTTAAAGTTTCCTAATATTTATGCAGTCTCTCAGACGACACCTTTTACTAATTTGACCTAAGAGTGGTCAATGTGGATCAAATGATCCACTTAGCCTAGTTATATAAGGGTTAATATCCCTCACTAAATTTTCCAATTTGTGAGCCTCAAAGCGCGTCCTAGAAATTTTAGTGACACTTTCTGATCCATTAGATTACCTTGAGTTACTATTGAGATCATTTTGAAGTTGGTCCTGTGGGCCACTTGCGCCTTAGTTCTCAAAAATTAAGGGTCAAAGGTAACCCATGTATTATTCCATGTGGCACCTAAAGCTAAAATAAGAAGGCACGAACTTTGAGTCATTTATCCTCTAATCTGAACCATTTGATGGTTAGACAATAAAATTTTACCTAAGGTTGATTCTTTTGTCCCGATCCCGATTCGATCTCTAGCACACTAGATCTTCCAACAACGATTACAAGATCTAGCAAAGTGCACACTTAGTGTACCTACCATGTGGCGATCAGATTGAACAGATCTGAACCATTAGATATTTAAGAAAAATGATTCTAAGGTATTAGGTTGTTGGGCCCAATTTATTTTGACCTCTAAGGTCTCAAATCTAAGGGTCAAATCCTTCATGTTCACTGATCTCTAAATAGCTTTTTAATTTTCTTGATTTGTGGGCCAAATTCTCGAGTTCTGAACCATTAGATGTCTCGAGGATTTCAATTTGTGGAGATGGTCCATCTCTGTTCTATTTCTTGGGTTGGGCCCACCAGGTCCAACCTTGAATCTATTTTATTTGAAATCAATGGTGCTAAAAGGATGGTTGCACCAAAGTATTCATATCAAGTAAAATTCTTCAAAGTGCTCAACTACAATAGTTGGCACGAGCAAGTTATCACCGGCATTGTCGGCGTTTAGTTGGGCGATCAAAATATATCTTATCTTATTTGAAATTGTGGAAAAGAAGAGCTCTCTCTCTCTCTCTCTCTCCACTGTAAACACCTATATAAGCAATACAAGACACTATATATATTCATTTTATATCTATATATAAGTAACTATTATATGTCCATGTATAGGATTTATGTTATTATACACACCGAAATACATGTATATATATAACTTTTGAATACCTAAATAAGATAAATAGATATTCATTTAATATATATATATATATATATATATATATATATTTATTCTTATTATTATTAAAATAAAAAGTTGAATATTTTAAGATCGATCGAGGGGCACCCACCTCTTGAAGCGTGCTCGGCGAATCGATGGCGGTTAGGGCGATAGAGATCGGCGTCCACACGATGGGCCGTCCACGATTACGCTGTCTTCACCTCGATTTGACGATAGAAAAATACTATAGTGGTTCTTGTGGAAGAACACACAAGAGATTTAAAAGAGATTAGGGTGTTTTTAGAAAAATGTGGCTATAGAAGAAGATGGAGTGACGGCTAGGGTTTTTAAGAAGAATTCTTATAATAATGGTTTAGGGTTCTCCGTAGCTTTCTTATTTATAATATATGGGCATTAATTCGGTGTTAAGCGGTCACACTAAATAAGGGTGTATAGGCTTTTATTTCAAGGTTTAAAATAGAGGTTTAAACTCACGTAGCAAGATTTGATCCTTAGATCTCTTGTTTATAACCAAAGTCTTTCAACCACTAGGCCACCACACAACTTGTGTCAAATAAGGATAATTGTAAATATAAAACATTTTTGAAAAACCAAAATGTGTACTTTTTCAACTAGGATAGGTTCCGGTATGGAGCACTAACACCACGCTCTGTGCAAAATGAATCTAACACCACAAATTCAGTTTTAAATTTTTAGGGTCGTTACAGTTATAGAGTGGACAATTTTGCAGGCAGTTTATGTGGTGCATCGTGATTAGTTGCACGCTTAGTAGGACCCAAGCACTATAGCTAATCAGATTGTACCACATAAGCTGCCTGCAAAATCGTTTGTCAAAAATTGTCGACAATTTATAACTTTCAAGCTATTTTGTACTCGGATCACTTTTCAAGATATATGTCGAATGGAATGAGCATGCATACCATTTGATAGGCCTAACCTTAGCTAAAAAATTTTGGTTTAAAAGATTGGGATAAAATAATAATTTTTATCCTTCAATTAAAAGCTATCAAACACCATATAAATTACTGGCTTGCATGTAAATTTATGGTATCAAAAATCGGCCGATATCGATACGTGTCGATTTCTCGACAAACCGATACGAATCAGCCTCGATACGTATCAGTATCTTAACTCGGTATCGGTATTGGTATCAGCCAATATAGGCTGGTATTGGCCTAAACATATTGGGTATCAGCCGATATGGTATCGGTTTCGGCCAATACCTCTATTTTCCTTAAAAAAATTAAAAATTAAAAAAAAAAAGGCCAATATGTATCAGCTGAGTTGTATCAGTCTTCCAAGGACCGATACATGATACCGAGTCCGATTTTGTTACCGTGTGTAAATCTAGTATACGCTTAATTTAAAATGGCCTTTGACTGCATTGAATCAGACGATGGAGATTGCTTTCATTCTAATTTTTTGTTGAATAAATCGTGGGATCACGTGTGTCAAATTACATGGAACCATGGATCAAAATTTTGACCGATAACTCGACCGAAATGCGTTGGTTTCGATCCAGACCGAAACGAAACCGAAAACTGTAATTATCGGTTCAGAATGTATGATTTAGAAGTTTTCGGCCGAAATTATATTTCGGTTTCGGTCCACCCCGAAATCGAAACGAAATCCGAAATTTTTATCCTTGCATGGAACACGTGAAGATGAAAAAAATGGACTGAAGGAGAAAGAGTTGGAAACAGTGTAAACCTGAGGTGAGCCTATGACTACGAAGGAGAAGCTCCTCACTGGATAATCAGAAGCTGCCTGCAATATCATCAAATCAACCCGTAGCTCTCCATTTGAAGTACTGAAGATGTGTTCTTCAAATTTCATTTGTGGATGTAGATTCTGCCAGCCCATTCAAAAGGCTTGACCCGGCCCATTCAATAATTAGGCCGTGCCGATTATTAATAGGCCTAATGACTCAGCCCAAACACAGCCAAAATTTGATTAGATCGGGCCGCGGGCCAGCCTGGCCTTTCATATTTTAAGTAGTCATGTTTTGCTATTGGGCCAACTTTGTTCGGGAATGAGTGGCCTGAACCTTAATCGGGCCAAACCAGAAAGCCCATAGCTCAGCCTGGCCCGTTGACACCTCTAAAACTAGGGGTGGTAATGGGTAACCAGCTTTGCTCGTGGGCTTGACCTTGTCCCCGAGCCCATGCATAATTATCATAGGGGAGGGAATGGGCCGGGCTTGGACCGAGCTATGTTATCCCAACGTTAGCCCCGATGAAATATTGAAAATCTTAATTCCTTACGGTTTTTTTTTTTTTTTTTTTTAAATATGGCCAGTGAAACCTGACGTACCTATCATATATGATAGCCCAAGCCTGACCAATTCAATTTGCTAGTTTAAGGTGTTAGTCTAAGCCCGGTCTGCCCAAATGGGTGGGCCTAACAGCCCGGGCTACTGGCATATTGCGCCACCTTAGTTTCCAACTTGGAGTCGAGCAAGGTATTAAAATCGGTATCAGTGTCGGGTATTGGTTTGCCCGAGGCCGATATGCATCGGCCGAAACCGATACATATCGGCCAATTTTTATTTTTATTTTTTAAAGAAACTAAAATCTCGGTCGAAATTGAAACATATCGACCGAAACCCAATACCGTATAAGGTTTGCCCGGTACGGGATACCAATATGTATCGAACCGATACATAGTGGTTTGGCCAAAAACCGATAGGTATCGGTATCGGCTGATTTTTGATAACTGGGAGTCAAGAATAAATGGACAAGGCAAAAGACAGAAAGGAAAAGAATTAGCAAAACTAATGAGCATTTTTTTAATGTTAGAAATAATATTAGCTTACAAAAATTGAGAAAATTGGGCAGATTGTACGGTTAAAATGCGAAAATCACATTTTTCTTCCATTTTCATATATTACTAATATATTGCTTTTTTAATTAAGAAATTGATTTATTTTTTTTTCTTCAAAAAATACTGATTTTGGTAACTATGAGTTTACGGGCCCTTGAGGGGGCTTAGGAAACCAAGCTAAGCCTTGCCATATTTCTTAAAGTCAAAGTCTCACCCCGTATCTAAAAAAAAAGTTACTTATTAAAATTTACACTAACATTGTTATGAATTTCAGAGTTCCAGCTCATTTGGGGATTCAAATGTAAAATACCCTTATTAGTATTTTTGGTTATGACCAAGGTATTAGTATCAGGTATCCGGTATCAATTTATTTTGGATCGATACAGTATCGCTGATTCCTTATTGGTTGATATTTTTTTTTTAAGAGGCAGATTAAAAAAATAAAAATAGCATATAGTTCATTATTGCCCGATATCGGGATAACATTGGCCGATATTGACTTGTATTGGTCCGATATCAATACTGATACCAATACCACCCTGATACCTATATTGGTTCTCGATGAAACCCATTCGAAGGTATGGGCTGAGTTTAATACCTTGATTGTGAGAATAATTATTTGGTGTTCATACCTTTGGGCCCTTGAGGTTCCTCACCAAATTTAGTAGCAGGGCAGTCAGATGCACAGCCATAGAAGTTTTCTTTCTCTTGACCATCTTCTGTGCTTGGTACACGAACCATAGAGGATCTGCTGCCGTTGGATCAGGATGTAATGGGATTGAAAGGGGCAAAAAGGTGAAACGGTTGCCCCATGTACCTCTTTCATGTAAGAAGTTTCTATTTTGGTGGCCATCACTATGGTCAAACCCGTTGACCAATGAATGGTATAAGATCAACCTTAAGATGTACAATTGCTATTCTGGTGAGTTTGAAGAGAATAGGCAACTGCTTGTTGAGTCTTTCAGTTAAAGTATGATTGTGATTTCTAATCACACTATAATTAGCAATTTCAGTCTTTAATGGGATAGGACTCTTTGGCTATAAATATAAGGGGTGCCTGGTCCCAACGATAGCTCGACATAATTCAATCCTCCCTATTGGCGAGAGCATCCCCATTGTGCTAGGAGACATTGAACGCGAGAACATCGTTGAAGATCGGCAACCATCAATGGCTAACGCTCAAGGTGCGCATATTTATAGTTTGTTGGTTTTTGATTGATCATGCGCCTAGATCTTTAGGCTTAATTTTGGATGGTCGGATCGTCAGATCCATTTAGATTCCATCAATTGGTATCAGAACCATGATTGGCGTTATGATCGGTCAAAGCATTATAATACGCATTTATGTGGTGTAGAGTTTTTTTTTTTTTTTTTAATGGCTGTTTTACAAAAAAAAATTTGCCGCCGATGGGGGTTCTCCCACATCGGATCGCACTGCCAAGGCGCACGGGCCAACCGGATGGTCGACTGACCCTAGGGTCCGTGACCATAGAAGGAAGGGGCTACCGTTGCGCTTTCTTCGCAATTTTAAAAAAAATTTTGGGGTTTTTGTGGCCGACGGTCCGGCGCCGGTGGGACTTTTCCGGCCACCGGACCGGCACCGGCCGACGTCCGGCATCGGGGCCGATCGGCCGGTGCACCGGACCGTCGGCGCCGGTCACTAGATGGGGCGCGGGGAAGCCCGAAAGGGTCGTTCAGAATAACAACCAAAAAATATATATATTTTTGTTAAATTTGTGATATCCGGCCACGTAGCTTTTTCCTTCACGACTGCACGACGTCCGACGCCCCAAGACCGGGGCCGATGCCGGACCGTCGGCGCCGGTCACTGGTGAGGGGGTGTGTTTAAGCCCCATGCGTGCGGCTGTTCTGTTGCAACTCTGGTTCAAAAAAAAAAATAATAATTTTGGGGAAGATGAACAGTGATGGGGAGGGTTAGGGTGTTTCGGACCGGATCGGGTCCGGTCCCGATCCGCTTGGGCCTAGTTGGCCCGACCGCCCGGCCCAACCCGTCTCAGTCTTTTTGAATTCTGCCCCGACCCGCCCGACCTGCTGGGCCTACTCGGCCCACCCGACCCGCCTTGACCGTCTGGGCCTACTTGGCCCGACCAACCGACCGGCCCGACCCGCCTGACCGGTACGACCCGTCTGGGCCTACTTGGCCCGACCGACCGACCCAATTCTGCTGGGCCTCTTGGCCCACTCGGTCACTAAGGCCCATGGACCGGTTTAGGTACCCGGCCCAATATAACCACCCTATTTTCTAATCTTCTCGGGCCTTTTCTGGGCTATTTACAGGTCCGATTTTCGGACATTATATATGCATTTTGACTATCTCGGACATTCCGGATCCGTTTTTGAGGTCTATTTTTGATAATGAGCTCTCTATTATGATATTTTCATGACCTAATGTTATTTCTTCCATTTTTTAATTGTGTAATCAATTTTTGTTCAAGTATCATTCATTAGAATTGGGTAGTGGAGGTTGTGCTCTACCACCATGGCTGGTACTTACACATTATAATGCTCGTTTGTTGTCTATTTTTGACACCTCCTCATAACACGGTTTGTGGTCTTCTAAAATATTATCAAACCTAATTTAAAAACATGGCTTGGAAAGATTCTTCTGCCCAACGGTAATGGCTTTTCCTAGTGCCGTGGTTTTCATAGTGAGGTTTAATTTTGTCCAAAACCGTATTACAAATCCAGTGCAAATGTGTAGTGAACGTTGGCGTTACAACATAAGGGATTCTTCTGCCCAACGGTGATGAATCACTTAATGTTATATGATGGATGTGTTTCACTATTCATTATTTTGTGTGTGTAGGTACTGCTCGCGTGTTGTGACTCAACCCAACGGAGGGTCATAACGACGCAATTAGTACCACAATCATTAATATAGATTGAGGAAGCGACTAGTGTGTTATGGCTCGACCCAACGGAGGGTTATAATAACACAAATCGTTTCTCAATAAAACCATATTGGTTTTAATTTTTATATTCCTTGACATATTTTAACTTTCGCGTCACCTACTATAATTATAACCTTATGGAATTGATAGTTACTTCGATTGTATGTGGACATAATAAAGCCCTTAATTATTGTGCAGCATTGAACCCGTCTATCATAACCAGTATGATTGGTGGAATTGAACTTTTGAGTGGATCAAATTATAAGAAATGGAAGGAACAAGTTGCAATTGTTCTAGGCTGCATGGATCTTGACTATGCTATACGATCTGATAAACCCAAGGTGCTCACCCGATGCCTCCTCGGTGAGGATCCGCGAACCATATAGATTTAGAAAAATGGGATAGATCAAATCGTATGAGCCTCATGATCATAAAGAGTTCCATTGCTGATGCGATTCAGGGAGGTATTCCTGACTCGCACACTGCAAAAAAATACATGCAAGCCATTAAGGAACAATTTCAAGGGACTTCTAAAGCCCTTGCCAGTAGTCTAATTGTTAAAATGGGAACCGTGAAATATGATGGTCATAGCAGCGTCCGGGAGTACATTATGAAAATGAGTGGCATGACAACTCAATTCGAAGATTAAAATTGTGAGATCTGATAGAGGCGGTGAGTACTATGGTAGATACTCTGAAAGCAGTAATCCAGACCCTTCACCAGATTCTACAAGAGCATGGCATTGTCGCTCAATACACCATGTCGGAACACTGAGCGAGAATTGGTGTAGCCGAGCAAATCGTACTTTTTGGATATGGTGAGAAGCATGTTATGCAACTCACGCGTTGCCTACGTTCTTGTGGGAGAAGCCTTGAAAACAGCTGCATATCCTAAATCGAGTTCCTAGTAAGGCGCTCCCAAGACTCCTTATGAGCTATGGGTAGGAAGAAAACCGATTTTAGGATATTTACACATTTTAAATGTCAAAGCAAAGGTGTACAACCCACAATTAGGAAAATTGGACCCTAAAACTATAAGTTGTCATTTCATTGGTTACCCTGATAGATCAAAAGGCTACAGATTTTATTGCCCCACTCATAGTACCCGGATTGTTGAGACTAGACATGCAAAATTCTTTGAGGATCGTGAGATCAGTGGGAGTAAAGAGCTTAGGAAAATTACTTTTGAGGAGAATCGTTATAATTCCTATCCCTTTATCCAAGAAAAGTGGCACCAACACCGCTTATTCAAGCCGTGTTGATGCGTGGCTATACCTATTGACACACCCACATTGAGGAGGCTCTTGCTCCCATGGCATCGCCACGATCTACCATTCGTAGATCGAGAGAGAAAGAAGCTGTCATTTCGATGACTATATAGTTTACCTAAATGAGAGTGAATTTGATTTTGGAAAGGAATCAGATCCTGTTTCCTTTAGCCAAGCCATGAAGAGCGACAAATCCACTCAATGGCTCGAAGCTATGAAAGATGAGTTGGAATCAATGAAACATAACTCGGTCTGGGATCTTTGTGAGTTACCTAATGGAGTCAAGCCTGTAGGCTGTAAATGGGTATTTAAAACTAAGCAAGACTCCAAAGGTAATATAGAAAGATACAAGGCCGTTAATCGCTAAAGGTTTCACTCAAAAGAGGAATAGACTATAAAGAGACATTTTCTCCTGTCTCTAGAAAGGAATCCTTTCGGATAGTCATGGCATTAGTAACTCATTTTGACTTAGAATTACATCAAATGGATGTTAAAACTGCTTTTCTGAATGGCGACTTGCATGAAGATGTCTTTATGACACAACAAGGTTTTCGGTTGAGGGGAGAGTCATTTAGTTTGTAGACTCAAAAGGTCTCTATATGGTTTAAAGCGTATCTCGACAATGGTACTTAAAATTTCAAGTCATTTCAAATTTTGGTTTTAAAGAAAATACTGTGGATCAATGCATATATCTTAAAATCAGTGGGAGTAAGTTTATCATCCTTGTTTTATACGTTGATGATATCTTACTTGCGAGTAGCAATTTGGGCATGTTATATGAGACAAAGAACTTTTTATCAAAGAGTTTTGATATGTAAGATCTTGGTGTAGCTTCCCACGTGATAGAATTGAGATTCATCGAAATAGAGCCCGTGGGACTGTCTCAAAGAGCTTATATTGATAAAGTTCTTAAAAGGTTTAACATGCACAATTGTTCTGCTACTGTTGCCCTGATAAATTTAGTCTACTTGAGTCCCAGATCGATCCGAGAGAAAAGCAGATGGAGACAATTCCCTATGCATCGTCGGCGGTTAGAGTCTCATGTATGCACAAGTCTGTACTCGTCCAGATATAGCGTATATAGTTGGCATGCTTGGCAGGTACCAATGTAATCCTGGTTTGGATCATTGGAAAGCGGCTAAGAAGGTTTTTCGCTATTTACAAGGGACTAAAGGACACATGCTCACATACAAAAGGTCGAATAACCTTGAAGTTATTGGTTATTCAGATGCTGACTATGCTGGGTGTCAAGACACTCGTAGGTCCACATCGGGTTATATTTTTATGCTTACAGGTGGACCTATATCTTGGAAGAGCGTTAAACAAACGCTGACTACTTCGGCCCACTATGGGCGAATTACGTTGCATGTTTTAAGGCAACATGTGAGGCGATATGGTTGAGGAATTTTATCTCAGGGCTTCGAGTTGTTGATACTATTTCAAAGCCACTGAGACTCTTTTGTGACAATTTCGCTGCGATTGCTATCTCCAATAACAACAAGATTAGTGGGGGTTCCAAATATATTGATATAAAATATCTTGTTGTCAGGGAGAAAGTTCAAAATCAAATTGTATCTGTTGAAAAGATAAGTACGACACTCATGTTAATTCCCTCACTAAAGGTTTATCTCCCACGCTCTTTTGGAGCATGTTGCGCATGGGGTTAACGGATAATTTTGATAGCCTTTGAGAGTGGGTATATGCGAGTGAATACATTTGTTTAATTGATTCAGAAATAAAATTTATTTATTTGCTTTTCCATTTTTATGCAAATAACTCCTTGGAACATATGGTGCCAGTAGATGGCAATAAAGTAGGACCAATATTAGATTGCGTTTACATGTAATTACCATTCAGTTATGTAAACTTACAATCTATGTGAAATCATACTAGTTGGAATCTATGTCGGTGATGACTTCCAATACAGTAACTGATGAGCGGTCATATATCGATGATATGATATATTGACTACATTGATTCTGTGTTGAAATTCTCACAGGACCGGACTGATAATAAAGACTTTGATTGAGATTGATTGTGATTTACCATTCAAAGAAAGTTAGCTAACATTGGGTAATCGGAGTTTATTGACATAGTTTGGCCAAGTGGGAGACTGTAAGAAGTTTCTATTTTGGTGGCCATCACTATGGTCAAACCCGTTGACCAGTGAATGGTATAAGATCAACCTTAAGATGTATAATTGCTATTCTGGTGAGTTTGAAGAGAATAGACAACTGCTTGTTGAGTCTTTCAGTTAAAGTATGATTGTGATTTCTAATCACACTATAATTAGCAATTTCAGTCCTTAATGGGATAGGACTCTTTGGCTATAAATATAAGGGGTGCCTGGTCCCAACGATAGCTCGACATAATTCAATCCTCCCTATTGGCGAGAGCATCCCCATTGTGCTAGGAGACATTGAACGCGAGAACATCGTTGAAGATCGGCAACCATTAATGGCTAACGCTCAAGGTGCGCATATTTATAGTTTGTTGGTTTTTGATTGATCATGCGCCTAGATCTTTAGGCTTAATTTTGGATGGTCGGATCGTCAGATCCATTTAGATTCTATCATTTCAGTCATATCCATCACACTCTTATGCCCTTCCACCCCACTCCTTGTTTTTAACAATGATAAAGCTGTCATTCTTGCTTCACTTGACCCATCACCCATTCTTTGCCTATACAAGTTGATTCCATAGAATATGATCCCAACAACCACATCATTCACATTCTGCCACGTGTTACAATCATCATCATCATCACTAGCTCTCGTATAATCAAGACTGAGTACGAGAATAAAACCACAAGGAAAAAATTCGAAAAAAAAACCGTGAAAAAAACACTGGCAAATACCAAGAAAAAGAGTGAAAAACAGGCAGTACAAATAAAATGAAAAAACAGGAGTACAACAAAGGAAAACTTTGGAAAAAATAGTTAAAAACGGAAAGTAAGAGAACAAAATGTAAAATATGGGTTTGAACTTTGAACCCATTTTATATGGGAAAAATTATATAAAACATGTTTTAAAAGTAAAACATGAGTTTTACATGTTTTCCCATTGCAAAATCGGGTCAAGCTAAGTGCATCAGCCCAGGGCTGAAGATCGACCTGTTGATAACCCTATTTTCAAGTGTTCCATCCATGTGGGAATAACAATACTCTTGCTTTAATAGTCATTTAACTTAGATTTGGGGGCTTGTACACCATAGATTTGAAGATTATACATGAAAGAAGTCTGTATAAGAAGCATATTTATGCATTTTCAAGACTTAAAAGGGGGTTCAGCCCTCTTCCGGCCTGAACGACACTTTAAAGTAGATGAAAAAGCTTGTAAATACTCTACCGTGTACCTTTAAATCCACCTGCCAAGTCTCTGGGTTCACCCACACTGAAGCACATTGAATGCGTTGAATCGGATGATGGAAATGGTTTATCGTCCCAATCTTTCACCCATGGATCTTTAGATCATGGGCATACCATCACGATGGTCGATTTTTTATTTCCTGAGGTATACACCTAAAAAAGTGACCTTAAAAGAAATTTTGAGTGTGAAGGGAATGTTCAGGTCATTTTTTATTAAATGTGTGCCACGTGAAATAAAACACTAACCGTCTAATGGTGCGCCCATGATCTCAAGATCCGTAGTGTGAAAGATTAGGAGGATAAACGAGCTCCATCGTCTAATTCAAGGCAATCAATGTGTTTCAACGTGGGTGATCTCATAGATTCGATGGGTGGATTTAAAGGTACACCTACTCTATTTGATGAAAGTTTTTTATTTTATTTTTGAGGCCATGATTATGCCCCTGAGTGTAGAGAAATCTCTAAACCCACCATCAATTTGTCATCATGTGGCGCCCATTACGAGAGTCAAGTGTACGGCAACTTAGGCAGGGTGGATTAGATCCCATTAAAAAATAAATAAATTGTTTATGACCTTTCCACCATTCAAAATATGGTCAAAGTTGAGAAAAATCAATGCACAAAAGTTTTGAGCATAACCTAATCTCTGACCCATCAAATGAAGCGCAAAAAAGTTAGAAAATATATTATTATTTGTTGAAATCACATGTCCCAAAATGGGATTTATTTTGAGTTGATCATGCCACACGTGATGTGATCTTGCCATTGGATGCACAGATCACCCCCTGCACCTAGGCCTATTCTCCCAAAAGCCTTTAATTTTTTTATGATTAACGATTTCATTAAAAAGGAAAACATTTTAAAAAGCCAGGAACTCTATACGAAAAACATTATGGTATAATGGTATAAACGATCTACCATTGATTTATGATCAAATTTTATTTTTATTTGTTTCTTAATATGTCATGGGCAATTGAAAAATGGTTTAAGTGAAAATCCATCATTGAAAAATTATTTAGCCAAAGAATCATGTCCATGAGTAGATGTGAGTCATCCGATTGACATATTTGAATATCAGCAATTAAAATTAAACGTAACGGTTGGTATTAGAGGGCACAAATCAGATTGTTAAAACCTCTAAAAAATTTGACTTTTGGGTTTACTGTCTTTCAACTTGAGTCAATCAATGGTATACGATCATTTAAGCACCACGATAAGGAGCGTAGTGCCAAAAAATTATCCGCTGCCAGTTGGGTAATTTTGAACGACTTTAAAATGTGTACCTTTAAATCTACCCATCAAATATTTGAGTTGCCCATGCTGAAACACTTTGACTATGTTGGACCAGGCGATGGAGAGTATTTTATTTGACGTGGCACACATCTAAGAAAAATGACATTAGAATCAAGTGCACACCCAAAATGATTTTAAGGTCACTTTTTTGCCGGTGTACCACATGAAATAAAAAATTGACCGTCTGATGGTACGCTCATGTTCTCAAGATCTATCGTATGAAAGATTGGGACAATAAACAATCTCCATTGTCTGATTTGATGCAGTCAATGTATTTCAGCATTGGTGAACTCAAAAAATACCATAGATGGATTTGAAGGTACTCCTTTAAAGTTGGCTCTAAAGACTAAAGACTTTGAACAGCCTTAAAATTAGTGAAAAAGCCTTCCTGCTTTCAGTGTGGTTTGGACAGAAGTTGATCATTGATGGTAGGCAGCCTTACTCCATTTTACCGATTAGCGTACTAAAAGTTGTTAAATATTAAATAAAGGCTAGCGTCATTACCACAATATATTTTTTAAAAAAATTACTATAATATATAATAAATAAAAATAAAATAATAATATTAAATATTAAAAAAAATTCCTAAATTTCCAAAATTCCGCCAAATAATACTTAAATTTTCCAGAAATTTTTGTTTGACTCTTTTTTGGGTGAATTTCAGCAAAATTTGTCACTATGCTTTGGATTAGCTGATGGATATTAATTTTCTGTCTCCGTCTTTTACACAATAGATCTTGACATTAGCTGTAAGAGAAAACGATAAAATCAGCCTAAATTAATGGGAAAATGATATGCTAAGGTAGGCAACTTACTCCAGAAACCTTGAACTTATTCTTCCGAATTTGGTCAAGAGAGAAGGTGGCAGATGAAGTGGTAATTGGTTTATACTCAACTGGGGGACTCGCCGACCTGATCACCGTCCTATCGTCTTCCAGTACCGTGCTCTGTAACAGTCCCCAAGTGAAGTCAATTGTCGTGATCCAACACGCAGCAACAAAGCTAGCCACTTTCTTGCAAATGCTCATCTCTCCATCAACTTTCAAAGTAGAGGAAGAGATAAATGTAAGAGGAAGAGAAGGGTCATCGGCTCTTCTCAAGCAAGAAAAGAAGGCGCCCATGAGCGAGACCCCGTCTCCGAGTGTATGGTGCAACTTGAACACGGCACACCCGGCAGCGGTACAAGTCGGGTACTTAATTAAGTGGAGTTCCCACAACGGCTGGTTTTTGGGCAGTGGCTCCAACCCGATTTGCGCCAAATACTCTTGAAAGTATTCTTCATAGGCCTCCGGAGATAAGCCGGGGGGAAAACTAGGGATTTTTTTTACATGGTCTTCAAGCCAAACATCTGACTTTTTTCCATTGTTTGGCACCTTTCTGATCAGTAACAAACTAACAATGATCGAAGAGAAACGGGAGTTGATGGGCAAGAACTCGGTTCTTAGTAATTCCACGGTACGGGTGTCGTTGATGGAGATCTCGAACTCGAAAACGGAGAGTATGCGGAGGTCGAGGAGTTTTGATGTATTGTGAGGTCGGGCTCAATGGCTGAAAATCTCTTGTTCCATTACTAATTTAGATTGGTGGGAATCCATAGATGCTTTATTTCTTTCTCGTTCTTCTAACTTGTTAATGCTTATAATGATCAATTTGGTCGACATTTAAAGAGGAGCAACTTGCTTATTGATGAGGTTTTATCAATTAATGACCCCATTTTTAGGCTGTGTTTGGGTTAGCTCGTTTACTTTTTGGCTCTAGCGGCGAACTACTTTTATATTTAGTAACACAGCTCTTTGCCTCATTTAATCTCGCTCGTTTACTTTTTGGCTACTCTCTCAAAGCAGAATTTATATGCTTTGACAAACAGCTGCTACTGCTCTTATAAGAGCTAACCTAAACACAAATTATCATTTATGTCGCGGCTAGAGCGATGATGCAACTCAGATTTCCTTGGGCTGTGTTTGGCAACACTCCACGATAGTGAGCCCTGGGGAAGCTGAAGTATTGAGCCCCTTTGTAGCTCCCTGCCCTCTCCCAACATGATTACTAAACACACTTCAGGTCTCGCTTGTGCTTGACAGCGACTGGGAGCAGGTGGGGAAAGCGTTGCCCTACAGTCGTACATTTGTACGTGTCCTTATCAGTTAGCCACAGACCAAAATAGCATCAAACGGATGGCCATAAATATGAACTTAATCACTCATTTATGAACAGCCCACAAAATTATCGTAATGGCTAAAAAGGCCTCTATGTTAGAATTACTAAATTTATTAGATCCAAGTGCTTTTTGGGTTACTTTTTGATCCAAGAGATGAATGGCTCAGATGAATGAAGAATGGATTTTTATCTCATTATAGTGCGGAAGGATGTAGTTGGCCAGGTTTTTATGGTACACACAGAAATCAAGAGCCCCCGGACCAATAAAGATCTCAAAGTCTATGCTACGCGCTAACTAGAGTCGTAGTTATTGTTCATGGGCAGCTAGGGATGCAAATTAGGTGTACTGAGCCGAACCGATATGATTCAGTTTCAGTTCAATTCTTTTTCGTTTTTTATTTTGAAATAAAAATCGAAATATTTCGATTTTCTCTATTCAATTTCGGTATTATGACTATATTTTTAAATTTTCTGATGTATTTTCTTTGTTTTTTTTTCAGTTTCTCATTCTCCCTCTCGGTTTTTCGGTTTTTGCCACCATAAACCGAACCAGAATCAGTTCTAAGTTGGTTTTCGGGCTGGTTCAATATGCTCGGTTTTGGTTTGGTTTTGGGATTCGGGTCAAAGCTTGCATCCCTATGGGCAGCACACCGTACGCTAACTCCTTGGCAGCTTTAAGCCGTACACGTACTCTCTTATAGCTCATGAAATTTTTTATGGCGATAAGCAATACATGATAAACCATATCTGACCTCATTTGTTATGGTCTGATAGAGATAGTCTGTTTCTTTTCATGTCATAAATTTTGGGGCTGAACCATTATTTAAACACTAAAACGGTGTTTAAATGATCTTATACCATTAATAGTTTAAGATATGGGTGATCTGATCCGTCAAAGTGATAGATCATAGATTAAGATGCAACAGATCAAAACATGGTGTTTTAGAGGAATTTAAACTATCTGATTTGCTTACTATAACATCATTGTTGCTTTTAATTTTAATTGTTGACATAAAAGTTTATCAATCGGATGATTTACATCCATTTATAGGCATGCTTCTTTGGGCTGACATATGTTGCAATGATAGATTGTTAGTTAGACAATTTGGATTGGTCAGAGATGTGCACTCCATCGCCTAATAATAAATCATACATCAATGGTGTGACATAGAAAGTATATTTTTAAGGGCCGACTCTCTTGACCATCATTTAAGCACCAAATGGTGCTTAAACGGTCTTACACCATTTACTGGCTTATGATATGGGAAATACATACCGTTAAAGTGATACATCATCAATTGAAGAACTATGGGTAAAAACATCATACTTTTAGGGAGATTGAAACATCCAATCTTTGCACTCTAATATGAACGTTTGTTCTTAATTTTGATGGTTGATATTAAAGTTTATCGATCGGATGGTTTTCATCCACTTATAAGCATGATCCTTTGACTAAGATATGCTCCAACGATGGATTGCCACTTGAGAAATTTAGATTGATTATAGATGTGTACCACAATGATAAATCATTCTTCAATGGTGTGAGATAAAAGGTGACATTTTAATGGTGGAAGATCATTTAAGCACTATTTGGTGTTTAAATGTCAGTGAGAAGTCATTATCCCTATTTTTAATGGTACGAGAGCCATTATTCGTGAGGGCCTGTTTGGCAATTTTCTGAAAAATATAAGAAATTGATTTGTAGATCCTATGGATTCCATCTCTTTGGGAATTCATAAAAATTCATTCTTTTCCAGTGTATGGATTGAGTAATTACACCTAGAAAATAGAAAATGAGTACCATTGATGGTGTACATCTCACACACCCAATAAATTCAACTTTCCATTATGAGAGAAAAAATAGGAGAGAGAAAGAAAAATTAAAAGGGAAAAGAGAGAGAGACAGAGAGAGAGAGAGAGAGAGAATTTAGGAGAAATATTCGAAGAGAGAAATTTAAAAAAAAAAAAAAGAGATTGGGAGAGAGAAAGAGAATGGGGAGCACTATCTTTGATTTAAAGAACACACCAAATAAAAAATTAGAGAGAGAATGGAGAATGGAGAATAGAGAAGAGAGAGAGAGAGAGAGAGAGAGAGAGAGAGAAAGAGTTCTAGGGGATGGGAGGCAAAAGATTTTCCCTCAAATCCCCCTATTTTAGAGGGATATATCTTTTTCGAATAGAAAATAAAATTTTAAAATTTCCTATTATCTCCACTGGCACAACTTTATTCCCAAATAAAGTATTTTTTTAATTTCTCCTTTAGTTTTACATGAATTCTTTTCCTTTCCCCCTATCCAAACCTACCCTAAGAGTACCTTTAAATCCACCCACTGAATCTTTGAGTTCCCACGCTAAAACACACTGATTGCGTTGAATCAGTTGAAGGATATCATTCATCCTCCCATTCGCTGATGGATATCGTTCATCCTCCCATTCTTTCACACAATGGATCTTGAGATCATGGGTGTATCTTCGAACGGTTAGTATTTTACTTCATGTGGCACACATCTCAGAAAAGTAACCTTCACATCACGTGCACGCACAAAATTAATTTTAAGGTCATTTTTTGGGTGTGTACCACATAAAAAAGTCAATGATTTCAAGATCCATCGTGTGAAAAATTGGGACAATAAATAATCTCCATCATATGATAGTCAATGTGTTTCAGCGTGGATAAGCTCAAAGATTTGGCTCTGGATTTAGAGGTACTCTATCCCTAAAGTGTAGGTAATGCCCTAGTAATATCCAAAGGGTACCTCTATTAAGATAAACTCTAAAAGCAGGGTCTAGCCCCACCTTGATTTGACAAATAATTAGGGAAGGTCGTTGGTTAAATAGCTTTGATAGATGCAACTTACTGGAGCTACCCATGTGGAAAATGGGCCTTATGCCTGCTAAGGTTAGCATTATAAACTGGATTGCCTTTTTCACGATTCACACCTCACCCTCAAAACTCAGTCAAAAAAGCAACCTGACAAGTACACCCTAAATTTATGTTTGGGAAATTTAATGGATCGACCATGTCTGATAAACAGGCGATTTTTTTTTTTTAAGAGGCGATATCGCTATTTTTTTATGGCAATTTTTGATATTATTGATTTTTATATTATGACCTTCAAATTAGACGACATAAATAATACTCCATATCACGTAAATATAAAAAAGTATAAATTTTTAAAATTTTAAATTATGTAAAATGATAAAAAGTGTAAGAAGAGGGTATTTGAGACTTTTTTTGGACTAGTTGGAACTGACTATGCTTGGAGTTGATCGATTTAGTGAAAGGTGAAACTATAAGATTTCTGAAAAGGTGAATCTGACCAGTCAAATCTATAAATTTCCCTTTAGGTTTTGCATATGGTCTTAGTAGAGATACCAACTTGCTCACCGGCTACCGGTCTAGTATATAATCGGGTGAGTTACTCTATTCTAACTCATTATTTGTAGTAACACCAGTCAAACCCATAGAAGCTCAAAGAAGTAAAGAGGAATGCTAATAAAGACTCAGAAAGCCAAGCATCAGCATGCTGACAAACTTCGTTTTCGTCAAGACTTCGGTAAAGGTTCATTGCGGATTAATTTCCGGATAAATTCAGCAACGTTTTGGAAAAAAAATTAGGAGAGTAAAAAAAAAATATATATATATATATATATATATATATATATATGAAAAGGGTTTCCTCCAATGTAGGACGGTGATCATCCTCTAAAATCCTACATGAAACTCTATGTGTAGAGTTGTCAACAGGCCGGGTTTCAGCCTTGGCCCGACCCAAATGGGTCAGGTTCGGGCCCAATATTTCAAGCCATTTAATAAACCGGCCGGACTAGGCTAAGCCCAGATAAGAAATGGGTTCGGGCTGCAAAGTGTAAGCCCGAATCAGACCCGGCCCGGCCCGATAAAATGAGGCCCTTATAAAAAATTAAAAATAAAAACTCTTAAAAAATATTAGAAACCCAGCCCGAACCCGGTCCAACCCGGATAGCTAATTGGGTTGGGTTCAGGCTATAGCATTTAAAAATCTGGTTGAGCCTAGCCCGTCCCAATTAGCTATCGGGTCGGGTTCGGGCTCCCATTATATCTTTTTTTTAAAACGGGCCTATACAAAAACCCGGCCCGGCCCGTTGACAACCCTATCCATGTGGCACTCGTTACACTATTTGGATACCACATGGAGCACAGGTGCATTACTTAAATTATCTTTGAAAAAAAATAAAAATTGACTACTCATCTGTATTTCTTTAGAAATAAAATTTAGACCATTGAAATTAGTCAAAGTTTGACTTGTGCTTTTCAAAAAAAATTAAAATTATTTTTTTTTAGAAATTGATCTAAACAATGTACCCGTACTCCACATGTATCTTGGATGGAGGATCTAACTGGTTCCCATTTATATATATATATATATATATATATATATATATATATATATATATTATAGGTAAATTATAAACGGTGGACAATTTTTTATAGACAATTTTGCAACAACTTATGTGGCGCGACGTGACTGGTTGCACTGTTTGAGCCCCACTATGTGTGCAGCCAAAGCCGCATCGCGCCAAATAAGTTGTCTATAAAATTGTCTGTCAAATATTATCCATTATATAACACTATCATAAAATTATATTAATGGCTTACAAAAATCTTATTTATTTTTTGCCGGTAGTTCATCATGTAATTTAGCGTTCTCAAATTTTCTTTTTAATAATTATTTGATTGATATCCCTCTGTGTGGTGCGGCTTTCACTTGATCTAGCATGGAAGAGGATCCATGCTTATCTAAGCTTGACAGGTTTTCGGTGTCCCAAAATTGGGATATGTTGATGATGGATTTCAATGTTGAAGTGCTTTCCTGGCCTATCTCCAATCATTGTCCTATTCTATTGTCCCCGCGTAGCCGCATTCTCAAATCCAAGCCTTTTAGGTTTCAGTTGATGTAAGTTAAAGATACCTCTGTTTTTAAGGTTATCAAAGATGCGTGGCTTTCGGTTACAGAGGAAGGATGGGCTAGAAAGATTTTTATGGCCAAGCTGAAGGCTACGGGAAAGGCTTTAATTGCAATGACCCGAAATTTCATAGCAAAAAATGTGGGCATATCGGATCGTTAAATCATAGTCCATGAGTCCGTATACAGAATTTCTGGTTGGTATAACATCAAATTTCCTCAAAATACTTCTTAACTAAAACAATTAACCATATCGTTCATGAATGAAAACTCTAATTCAAGAATATCACCGGTGACGGTCGTACATCACACAAACAGTGGTATCTATATCAATATACGTGGAAAGAATTAGACAATTATTCAAGTAATTTATTTTAATTTATACCAAGTTCAAATCTCAGAAATTTTTCTAAGGATAGTAATCTTTCGGTGGGAGACCTTCCTCGTCTTTCGGCACAAAATCAGGATCTTCTTCACGTTCAGGATCCTCGCCAATGTCGGTACCTGTGACACATAGTGTCTGGATGAGCTAAAAGTCTACATGCTCAATAGGGTAATCTTAATACCAATCACACCTTCTCTTTCCAATACATAGATATTCAATGATCATTCAATGTCAATTACTAAAATACCAAGTTAAAAGGAGTCAAAGTGTCATTTGAGTTTAAATTGTCTAATCTATAATGGTGTCTTAATATCAATTTCAGAAGTTCTAACAATTATATCTCATATAGGTATCTAATTACAATAATTTCTATTTTTCATGCAAAAATCCAATTAAGGTATCTTCCGTTTTATTTTCATTTTAGATGCAACTTCATAGTTTCATGCATGACTTAAAGATATAACTTAAATATCTCTAACATAAATATAGCGATAGAGTCAATGACAGACAATGGGAATCCTAACCATCGTCGTTCAAGAACAATTTCTCAGAGTGGCCAAGCTCCTGCATTGTGAGGAATACTTATGCAGTTCCAAGGTCGTCGCCACTATGAGGAGTATGCCGAAGCACGGTTCAGTAGGTGTCGAAATATAGTTTAGTATGTGTCAAAGCACGGTTCAGGAGGTGTCGTCGCACAGGATTTGTTCAGATCAACTCTTCAAATTATATGCATATTCTAAAATATAATGTAGTGTTCATATTCCATAGATAGTTTAGAGTTTAATTTCAAATCGCTAATATTCAATGAGAGTTCAATGTTCAATGAATTTCAGATATTCAATGCGAGTACAATATTCAATAAGTTTCAAATGTTCAATATGTGTACGATTTTCATTGGGTGTCAATTGTTCAATGGGTTTCAATTGCTCAATGGGGATACGATGCTCAATGAATTCAAATATCCAATGAATTCCCATTATTCGATGATAGTACAATATTCAATGGAATTCAATGTTCTAATTTTAGCAAACAAAAAAGACCATTTGTTAACTCATTAACTCATTCAATGTCTATGAATCAAAGTATAACATACAATGTGCATTGAAATTCTCCTATCTCGTTTTCTTAATGTCATATCGAAAGACGAGACGATCTCTATTGTTGTTGCCCAATTCCTTCTTCTATATTGAATAAACAAGTAACACATCAATGGTTGATTGATCAAAATTTAAAGCAAATGTAACTGGGTTAATTGATTCTGCCCCAAACCGACCTATTGAATAAGGAAATTCCCCTTTTTCTTTTATATGCACATTTCTTGTGGAGGTGACAAATGAGTCATGGATGTATTCTGAGTGATATAACAAATGAGATGTGGTTGTGACTGTTTCTCAAGAGAGTTTTCTGTTTTGGTATTCACAACTTGTTGTTGTGATGTGACAACGAGTTGTCATGTATCCACATCGAGCTGTTGTGGATACATAGAGATTAGCTATAGCTGCTATTTACTGGCAGTTAGCTGTAGGTTTTGTTTTTTGACTCTGGTTGAATACACAACTAGTTGATGTGTCCTAACAGCTAGCTATAGTTGATCTCTATGTTTCTTTGTTCTCAGACGACAGCTTACTTGTGACAGCTTGTTGTGACTTAAATTGATTGTTGTAAACTACTAGGCAGCGAGCTGCGAGGTTTGTGACAACTCACCATGACCTCGATTTAAGAATTTTAGTCAATTTTTGTAACGCCTTTTCAATGGTGTTATTTTTCCTTCTTTTCATGGCAACGAGTTGTTGGTGTTACCACAACGAGCTGTCATTGCTATTTCTTTGATATTCTACAGTTCATAAGACAGAGCCAAGGATAAGGATTAAAAAAATACATTTCAAAAATAAGAACATGAGATACGAAATAAGAACATATTCACCTCTTGAAGCATGATTAGTGATTCTACGATGATCTAGGCTTGAGGAGATTGACGATCAATGTTATCGTTTGTCCGATGTTCCTATCTTCTCCCTCTTTGATTTTGATGGTGGAAATGATCGAGATGATTTTTGTGGTAAAAAACTCAAAAGATTTTTAGGTGGTTTGAAGAAGAAGGGTTGAGGGAGAAAAGTGGTGATGGCTAGGATTTTTTTAAGGAGAAGAAAAATAAGAGATAACTAGGGTTTTCTTAAGAAGAAGTCTATTCTTAAGAAAGAACTCTTTGAGAGATTATGATTTAGGGTTCTCCGTAAGACACATTTTTGTAACTTTTTGAAGATCATCCGGTGTTAGGTTGTAACACCAAAGAAGGGTGTATAAGGTTTTATTCAAGGTTCAAAATAAAGGTTCAACTTACGTATCAAGTTAAGTTTCGAACCTCTGACCTCTTGCCTTTAACAAGCCTTTAACAAGCAGGCTATCTCATAGCTTGTGTTAAGTAATGGCAGAAATAAATATAAGAGTTGTGAAAATCGAAGCATGTGTCCTTTAGTTGCAAGGTTTTGAAAAGTCAAGGCATGCGGTGCATACTTTATTAAGCACATATAATTAATTTAGCCATATTAACGATGTGAAAAATCCGAGTCGTTACATTCTTCCCCCCTTAAAAGAATTTTTGTCCAAAAAATATTTCGTACCTTATTCAAAAAGATGCAGATATTTATCATGGATCTCAACCTCGCGCTCCCAGGTAGCCTCCTCGGATGAATAATTCCACCACCTCACGAGTACAAGCAGGATTCGTTTGGTACACAAGACTTGTTCTTTACAACCAAGGATTTGCATTGGCTCTTCTGTAACGGTCATATCTTCGTGAAGCTCGATAGGTTGATAGTCCAAGATGTGAGTTGAGTCTTTTACGTATTTCCTCAATATAGACACATGGAATACGTTATGCATGTTCAAAAGTTGAGGAGGTAAGGCAATTCGGTAAGCGAGCTCGCTGATTCAGCCCAAAATCTTAAATGGTCCAACATAACGTGGCCTTAGCTTTTCCCTTTTTCCAAATCACATAACGCCTTTGGTAGGCGAGATCTTGATTAAGATATTATCCCCTTTCTGAAAGAAATAAATTGTCATTATAACGCATTTAAACCACATGGGAAAATAAGTGAATAATTTTACAAATTTATTTGAAATCCGATATTTGTTCTTTTTAGATCTGCATAGCTCTTTTGTTTGTTCTATGCAATCTTTAGTCTTTCACGAATCAATCGGATCGCTTTGGTCATGCTTTCGATAAGTTATGGCCTAATAAAACCATTTCTCCAGCCTCTTTCAATTGAGTGGAGATTTGCATCTGCAACCATAAAGCACCTGAAAAGAAGTCATTACAATGTTTGCTGATGAGTAGTAAAATATGATGATATTTCACCCCTAAATACCTACATTTAGTTGTCCGATGAAGGCTATCTGATGAGAATTATTAGATTTAAAGTGTTTCAGGTAAATACAAGCCAAGTGTAGAAAACAACCCAATAATTCTGAAAATAATGTCAAAACACTGTAACGTTGGGTCATCGAAAACTTGGTGCGATTTGTAATTCAATTTGAACCTTCAAGACGGCCGAATTATAAAATTGTCAAAACTCAAAAGTTGTAGATATTTCTTTCAGCTTTTCAACGACGTAAGAATCATGTCATTCCAAGTTTAGGACGGAAAGTTATGGCCAAAATACTAAAGCAGTGTCTAATGCAAAAGTGGGCTGGAATTTCACGAATTTCTGGGAGCTTGATGCATCGATCCTTTTGGTCGATTAATCGAGGACAAAACAGTGTCTGACACGGATTTGACTACTTTAAAGCAGATTTTTAGCCTCTTTTGCAGGGTCGATGCATCGACCCTGACTTTTCGTGCCAGGGGACTTTTGCGGCTGGGAAACCTATGCAACTTGGATGCTATTTAAAGCCAACTCAAACACTTTGAAAGGGGATTATTTTTTTAGGGAAATAGAAATAGAAATAGAAGAGTTATTTTTTTCCTTTTTGAGAGCTTTGTTCCTTTAATTTTTCAGTATTCATTCCTTCAGTTTATTATTTTTGTTCAATTAATTCCTGCATTATTTTAGTTTCTGAAGATCATCGTACTTTTGGATCAAAGTAATTTATGTTGAAGTTTGAGGTATTTTCAATTCATTAAATTAATGTTATTTTCCCTTCTTTATTTATTAATGTCATCTAATTACAACATGTGTGGCTAAATTCATAGGGATGGGGATTTAATGATTCCCATCCGAGGGATGTACTTTTAATAATATAAATTTAGGATTAAAATATGAGATCTTATTTTATGGTTATTGTGTTATCACGAACGGATGAAATCTCCGCCACTAACTGGGATCGCGTGTGCCGAGCCATGCCCGAAATCTCATATTTGTGACGGTAATTTTATCCAATCATTGTTACATGGTCTTTTTGCTTTCATCGTGTGGATCTAATTACGATTATGATCCAGAATCGAGTGTGCCAAGCCATGCCCTGGATCTTGGATCTGTAATGGTAAGTTTATCTCAATTACTCCCTAATCTGAAATCAAGTGTGCCGAGCCATGCCCTTGATTCAGATCTAGGATGGTATTCTTGTTCGAATTTTCACCCACTTTGGGGATGATTTTTATTTGAGCCTGAGATCAAGTGTGCCGAGCCATGCCCTTGATCCCAGATCTACATATGAAAATCATCTAAGTCCTGACTGCAGGGATGCAACGTGGAACCTATTGGGGTTTTGACCATTTATCTTCCATAAAAGATATTTTTCTTCAATGGTATATCTTATAGTTTAATCCTTAGATTTGTATTATGGGAAGAACAGACCAAAGATGGGAGGATTTAGTATCTTTATCTTTATCTTTACTTTTGAATTATCAGTTAAGTTTTAGTTTGTAGTCAGTAATTGTCTTCTCACAAAATTAAATCATAAGACTGGTAGAATACTGTTAAATCTTAGTGGATTTCTTGAATTACTGTCTAAGCTTTTTGGATCTTCAAAAATAGTCCTAGTGAGAACGATCTCGTACTCCGCACCCACTATGTACAATCTGATTCGTGCGCTTGCGAGTAAAACATTACAATAAAAAATCACATCAAGTTTTTGGCGCCGCTGCCGGGGATTAAATTAAGAAAATCTGAATTTTTGGTAGATAGTAAATTTTAGAAATTTTCGGGGATTAAAATAGTATTTCTGCTTAATTTAAAAAAATAAAAATAAAAATAAATTGTGTTATTGGTGAAATCATATCAATGCATGGATTCAATCTAAAATCATGTGCTATTTATTGAAATTCGATACACATTTCACCTATGTGTCCCTTGAATAACTCAAATTATTATCCTGAACAAGTCCAGCCAAATCCTATTTGGAACACTCATGACTGGCAGAGTCAATTTAATGACATGTGGGGTTTTAATCAACCTCTAATGTGTGATATGATGCCTTACAATGATCAAAATTCTTATCCCAATAAATTTCCTTATGAGTTTTCACAGCAAACTCAATACTTTCAAGACACAAAATCATATGAACCAGCCCAAAATTCTTCTTACTCCTTAGAATATTTAAAAGGTTTGGTGCACACCAATACTCAAAGAATTTCTAGGATACAATCTCAAGTTAATCAGATGATCGAGTACTTACAAAGGAAAGTTGAAATAGAGGAGTCCCTCATTCATACCGATTGGAATAAAGAACATCTTCAAGAGGACTCCTCTGATTTTGTTCAAAAATATGAGGATGACCAATTGGTCACTACGCTTGAGAATGACATAACAAGCGTTGAGGTAGTGCAAGTGCGAGGAGAAGAGGAAATGAAATGGAACGATACTTATGTCGAGGGGAGAATTGAGAATCAAATTGAAATGAGAGAAAAAGAAAATGCCACCCTTACAACACCTAATAAGGGAGACATAACTTTTTTCGATGTGTGAATTCGATTTAGGGGAAAAAGAGGAATTTCAAATCTGTTGCCCATTCATTAAATACATAGATAAGCAACAAAATGTCGGAAAAAGATTAATGGGTTTGAATATAGAGTGTAATTTTGGGAATATCAAGCGCAGGGTAGAAATTGAAAGGTTAGAGAGAGACCATAATAGTGAAACACGGGCACATCATGGGGGTGTAACCAAGTCCTTGATAAGCGAAATGCAGGGACAAATAAATAAATCACTAATCCTGTTTAGACAATTTTTCATCAAGATTTGGTATCCTGGTGAACTTGGAATGAATTTACACCTTGTAGATTAATTTCATAATTTTCCTTAAAAAAATAAAAAAATAAAAAAGTAAATAAAAAAAATAAAAAAAATAATAAAATAATAAAATAATAATAATAATAAATTTCTCGATCAATCGACATTGGATGTCGATTAATCGACCCTACCCCTCGATTAATCGACCCCTTCTAGTCGATTGATCGACAATCTTCATGACTGTTTTCTTTTCCAAAGCAGTCTACATTTTTGGTTAATTTCTTTTCGATGTTAAAAAAAAAAAAAAAAAAAATGGAGTCGATGCATCGACCCTTCCACTCGATTAATCGACCACTTAATGTCGATTAACCGACAGCAATTATGAGTGCCTCCTTTTTCAAGGAGACTGCATTTATGGGGGCCTGACTTTTTGATTAGTCGATGCATCGACTACTCCGCTTTGAAAATTGTGTTGCTTTTCGAATTCTGTCAGTTTTTGTTTTATTTTGAGTCGATGAGTCGATTAATCGACTTTTATTTCGTGGCAAGCGTTTTTGTCTCTTTTTCTGCCTCGATTTAAGTCAATTAATCGAGGGCCTGTGTCGATTAATCGACTTTTGCATTTTCGGACGTCGCATCTTTTCACTTAAATGTGTCGCACGTTTCGATGCGTCGGAACTTATGACGCGCCTGTTTTCAATGGAGTCGATTAATCGACCCTTTTGGTCGATTAATCGATTATTTTGAGGTGTGCCCGTCCCAAGAGGACGCCTTTGCGCCTATTTAAAGGCGGCAGTCTCTCTTTGATTATCATTCGATTTGATTCCTGTTTCTCCCTGACTGCTTTCGACATTCCGACAGTGTGATCATGGCTTCGACCTCTGCCGCACCGCAAAGACTGTCCCAAGGACCTGCAGGACATCCACGTGATCAACCAAGTGGTCGCTTCGCAACCCGAGACCTGTGTTCCGAATATGTTTTTGATCTCGCGGCATTTCAAGCCCTGCCTGTCTGCGCCATTTCCCTCTCCTATGCAATGGCTCTCAACGTCCATTTTTTCCTCACTCCACCTGTGATTAAAGTGTCCGAACGGGTCATTCGGTTATTCTATCAGAATATGGCGTGGGTGACCGCCTCTGTCGAGCATCATGTCACCGCCCACTTCACTATTTCAATCGATGGGTGGTCGCGCCCGATTTATCAGCACACCATTGCGGAGGTTTTTAACATTTCATGCGAGCGCCCCCACAATCACACTTTGGGTGAAGAGCTCGATGATTCTCAGGAGGATATAATCAATGATATGTGCCACGGTGTATTTTCTTCTGGGATCGCCACTAGGCGATCGGCGTTACCGCTTTTGTTCGATAGTAGTGGTCAGTGCAATCTACGCCCGTACGTTTAGATCGGGTTCAGTGCCCATCAAAATTCATAGATCAACGTGCCCAAGATTCTTCATGATGGCATGTGGAGATGCCATGACGATCTCACCAACCCTGCCACTGGTGAACCCCCGTTGATCTACTTCCCTCATTATGTTATGAAATTGCTTAATTTCCTTCGTTTCCCGTTCTACCGGGATGATGATATCGAGGACCTCGCATTTTATCGTTATGGTGCAACCCAATGGAACCGCAGTATGCGTCTTCTAGGTAATATCCCTGATGCCCCCGCTGATGCACCGGCACAACCTGCTCCACCACGCCAGCGCCGCCGCGTACGCCAGGACAACCACCCCGTTCTTGATCAAGGACCCGAGGAGGGTGTGTCTCTTGGTTAGCTCCAAGCCCAAATTAACTCTTTACAGGAGGAGCAGCAGCGACAACATGGCGCACTCTTGCGCCGTAGCTACTATGATCGTTCCTCCCTCCATCAGATCGGGCAGTGCATGTGGCCTGATAGTTATGATGAGATGTGCGCCAAGGCTCGCCAGGCCGAAGAGGATAGGGATGATTAGTTTGTTTAGTCTAGGATTAGGATTTTTCGTTTTGTATTATTTTTCTTTCTTTCGTTTAGGCTATTTATTTTAGGTGTCCAATCAGAAGTGTCCTTGTAATCATCATGCTTATCAATGAAATAGTGTGTTTTCTAATCTGTTTGGGACTGCTACTATTTTTGCTAATTACCGGTTGCATTTAGAGGAGTTGAAGAGCAAAATTAAAATAACGCCTTTCGAGTATTTTCAACTCTCTATCAACTTGGAGTCGATTAATTGAGGGTTATACTCGATTAATCGACCCACAATTTTTGAAATATATATATATATATATATATTATTTTTATTTTTATTTTTTGGGTGTCGATGCATCGGCCCCATTGTCGATTAATCGACCCCCCGGGGTCGATGCATCAACACCCAAAATATGAGATCTTATTTTATGGTTGTTGTGTTATCACGAACGGATGAAATCTCCGCCACTAACTGGGATCACGTGTGCCGAGCCATGCCCGGAATCTCAGATCTGTGACGGTAATTTTACCCAATCATTGTTACATGATCTTTTTGCTTTCATCGTGTGGATCTAATTACGATTATGATTCGGGATCGAGTGTGCCGAGCCATGCCCTAGATCTTGGATCTGTAATGGTAAGTTTATCTCAATTACTCCCTAATCTGAAATCAAGTGTGCCGAGCCATGCCCTTGATTTCAGATCTAGGATGGTATTCTTGTTCAAATTTTCACCCACTTTGGGGATGATTTTTATTTGAACCTGAGATCAAGTGTGCCGAGCCATGCCCTTGATCCCAGATCTATATATGAAAATCATCTAAGTCCTGATTGCAGGGATGCAACGTGGAACCTATCGGGGTTTTGACCATTTATCTTCCATAAAAGATGTTTTTCTTCAATGGTATATCTCATAGTTTAATCCTTAGATTTGTATTATGGGAAGAACAGACCAAAGATAGGAGGATTTAGTATCTTCATCTTTATCTTTACTTTTGAATTATCAGTTAAGTTTTAGTTTGTAGTCAGTAATTGTCTTCTCACAAAATTAAATCATAAGACTGGTAGAATACTGTTAAATCTTAGTAGATTTCTTGAATTACTGTCTAATCTTTTTAGATCTTCAAAAATAGTCCTCGTGGGAACGATCTCGTACTCCGCACCCACTATATACAATCTGATTCGTGCGCTTACGAGTAAAACATTATAATAAAAAATCACATCATTTGCCTTGTAAATATTATTGTAGGCAAATTCGATCAACTATAAGTGTTTGTCTCATGATCTTTAGAAGTCCAACATGCATGCTCGGAGCATGTCTTCAATAATTTGATTCACTCTTTCTGTCTAGCCATCTGTGTGGCGGTGAAAGGCAGAGTTAAAGTCCAGTCTTGAACTCATTCCTTCTTAGAATTATTTCCAAAACTTGAATGTATATAACGGGTCTCTATCCGATACAATGTTAATCAGAATGTCGTGTAGTCTAACGATTTCTTTGATATATAACTCGATAAGCTGGCTAGTGGTGTACTTCGTGGCATATGGTAGAAAATGGGTGGATTTGGTTAATTGATCGACCACCACTCAAATTGCATTATACCCTTTCGCTATTCTCAGTAATCCAAGGATGAAATCCATGGAAATATTCTTCCATTTCCATTCAGGCATAGGTAAAAGTTATAACAAGACAGAGGGGTTTCGATGGTCAACCTTCACTTGTTGGCACACCAGACATTTTGATATGTGTTCTGCTATTTCGCTTTTCTTGAGGTTCTGATACATTTTGGTTCCTCTAGGGTGAATAGCATATCTTGATTTGTGCACTTCATCTAGAATCAGGTATCTAAGTTGGTTATCAACTGGTACACAAAGTCAACCTCTGAAAAGGAGAGAATCATCCTCTCTAATAGAGAAATCAGGTTTATTACCACTGATTACATCGTGTCTGATGGTCATAAAATCCTTATTAGTCATCTCAAGTTCTCGAATGTTATTAGAGATCTTCGGTCGAATAGTGAGATTTGTCATTAAGGCTCCTGAATCCTCAACCTCAAATTTCATATCCCACAGAGATGTCTTCAAATAATCGCCATCGGTGGATCCTTGTGACCAGATGGGACACTTGAGCAAATGACTTCCGACTTAGTGCATCTACCACCACATTAGCTTTTTTCGAGTGATATTGAATGGAACAATCATAGTCCTTGAGAAACTCCATCCACCTTCTTTGTCTCATATTCAAATCCTTATGAGTGAAGAGGTACTTCAAACTTTTATGATTAGTGAGGATCTCAAATGTCTCTCCGTAGAGATAGTGCCTCCAAATTTTCAAAGTAAAGATAATTGTTGCGAGTTCCAAGTCATGAGTCAGATAGTTCTTTTCGTGGTCCTTGAGTTGACATAAATCATATGCAATGACCTTTTCATGTTGATTCAGTACACAACCCAACCCATTGTGTGATGCATCGTTAAACACTATGAAACCTGCATTGCCTGAAGGTATAGAAAGAACTGGTGCAGAGGACAATTTCTTCTTAAGCTCTTTTCACATGAACCATTCCATTCGAACTTTGCATTCTTCCTGGTGAGTTCTGTAAGTGGTGTTGCCAGTTTGGAAAAGCCTTCAACGAACCTTCTATAATAATCGACTAGGCCCAGAGAACTGCGGACTTTGATTACAGTCTTTGGTTGTTCCCACTTTACGATTGCTTCGATTTAGCAGGATCAATAATTATAGCCACTTCAGAGATAATAACGTGTCCCAAGAAACTGACTTGTTCGAGCCAAAACTCACACTTACTTAGCTTTGCATAAAGCTAATGATCACGAAGCATCTGGAGAGTGATGCGCAAATATTTTTCATGATCTTCCCTTGTCTTCGAATAGATAAGAATGTCGTCTACGAAGACCACTACAAATTGATCGAGATGCGGCTTGAACACCTGGTTCATCAAATCTATGAATGATGATGGTGCATTTGTCAACCCAAAAGGTATTATCAAAAATTCATAGTAGCCATATCTAGTGCAAAAAGCGATTTTCGGAATGTCTTCGGCCTTAACCTTCAACTGATAGTAACCCGACCTCAAGTCTATCTTCTAGTAAAATCTTGCCCCTTGGAGTTGATCAAATAGGTCATCAATGCGAGGGAGTGTTAAGTAGTGAAAAATACCATTTTTCACCCCTAAACATGAGCCTTGAAAGACCCTTGAGAGGACTAAATAAGTGCTTTAGTGTTCATATTGCAGCTAACCAAAAAGACAGGTCCAAATCCGAAAACCATCCTAAAATGATCAAAAAGCTGACAATGCATGTCAAGCTCAAAGAGGGAGTGAAGAAATAGCCTCAGCAATGGCTAAAAAGGTCCTAAAAGAGCAAGAAAAGACCTGAAGAAGAAGAATGGAAGCTAAAGCTCAATTCGCAAAGAACTTCTACTATTCGCAAAGGAAAAATCAAGTTAAAAGTCAATTCGCAAAGAAGAATGGGAGCCTAGAGTTCAATTCGCAAAGAACTTCTACTATTCGCAAAGAACCTTGAACTTTGCGAAAAGAAGAAAACACTCCTCGAATAGAAGAATGACCTTTGTAAAAGAAGAAAAGTTTAATTCAATGAACTGAAACCCCACGAAAAGAGCTTCAGAGCCAAATTACTTGCGAAAAGACCCTTAAACTCGCGAAATGGCATCGGGATTCTGACCACTTTGAAGGGCATTTCATAAACTCGCACGCTACAATGTAATTAAAAGCCCAGAGACATTAGGAAGATTCCAAGCACAAACCAAAGGCATATTCCGCCACGTGAAAACCGAAGATGAAATCACTTGGCGGGAACTTAGAAGCTCAAACAGACTTTTGAATTCCCATACAATGAATTGATGCTTCTAACGCTGATTGGTGAACCAGATCGAGCATTTTCATTGGCGTAACAGATCCGGATCCCGTGCTCAACGGCCATTGGGCAATCCAGATCTGAACACTTCTGATTGGTCAACTCAGCCTTGTGCAGGATAGAGGGAAAGCTATAAATTGAGAAGACATTTGCCCAATTTGGGTATCCAGATTTTAGAGTTTTCATCTCTGCTTCCCTCATTCGGTCGAGTAGCTTATCCGAACCCCCGTAATCCCTTCTTGTAGTGTACCTTTGAGAGCCATTGTGAGTGATTTGTACTTCCAAGTTCGAATTCAAGATCAGAACTGAGGGCTCTTCGAGAAGCTCAGATCAGAAGTCCGAGGGCTCTCTAAGAAGCCGTGCTCTGTAATTGTAACGTTGGATTTTAAAAGGTTCAATTTGTGTCTTCTCCATTGGAGTCATGTCGAGGGTTCCAATGTTCACCTTAGTGCATTAGACTTCTTTAGATTCACTTATCCGCATCCAACTTCCTTAATTCATCATCCTGTGCAAATTAGCGTTGGTAACCTAATTCAAGCGACATTCTGATGATGTTCATGTTCTGAACTAAAGAATAGGCCACAACTATTGGATGATCTGTGACCATTAGACAGATCATAGCCATAAGTCTAAACCTATTCCTTAATTCGGATTTATTTCTCTTACATCTGTGCTGGTAGCCAGATAAAGATTGAATCTGCTCTGTTGAACTACAGACTCTCCATTAAAATTCAGAGGCTAAAGTACATGAAGCTATTATTTCTGCATTTGTCTTATTTTAAACATCTCCCCAACTCGGATCTGGATCATGTAGATAGTTCTTTTCTTTATTTGCTTATAGTTAAATGTGACACAATCCAACACTCTCTTTTATCTATTATTTTTAGATAATTATAGAGCCAGATCTGGTAGCACAGATCTGGAGGTTTATCTCTCATTTTAGACAAACTTCTCTGTGGACAATCTTGAAATACTTACTTTTAAAACTTGCTACAACTGGCCCTAATCTTGCAGGCCAGTGTTAGCCCCAATGTGCTGATATCCCTTTCATAAGTTAACATCCATATAACCTAGCATTCTTTAATTCTTTAATTTTTGATTAATAATGCACACAATTATGGCACACTTGGAGCGACAACAGGGAGTGGATAGTGGTTCTTGATCGCCAACTTGTTCAACTGATGGTAATTTATGCATAGCCTCATAGAACCGTCTTTCTTTTTTACGAATAGAATGGAGGCTCTCCATGGAAAAACACTAGGTCTAATGAACCCCTTGTCCAAGAGTTCTTACAACTGCTCCTTAAACTCCTTCAATTCGGTCGGTGTCATACGGTATGGAGCTTTCGATATGGGTTCTGTGCCTGAAGCCAAATCAATTGAGAACTCAATTTCCCTACTTGGATGTAATCCTGGTAAGTCCTCGGGAAACACATCAAGGAATTCGTGTACAATGGACATATCTGCAATGTTGATCTTCTCATCAAGTTGACTTTGTATGAATGCGAGGTACTCTTGACTCCCTTTATTTAGTAAAGACTCGGCTCGAATAGCTTAGATAAAAGGTGTGATGCTTAACTTAACACCACAGAATCGGAAAGGTGCACCCTTTGAGGGACGAAAGGTAACCACCTTTCGAAGGAAATCTACAGTCGCGTGATAAGTTGTCAACCAATTCATATCGAGTATTACATCGAATCCTTGCATGTCTAATATAATCAAGTCAACTATCGTTTCATGATTCTCAATAGGGGCGATGACCGATCTGCATACAGTGTCTGTGTTCATGGAATCTCCAGTGGGGACTGAAATGAACAGAATAAAGTCCAAGGGTTCTGGTACAATACTCAATTCAGCAACGAATCTAGGGATCACAAATGAGTGCGTAGAGTCGGGGTCTATCAATACGTGTGCCTTGTGCTGACAAATGTCACTACTCTAGTACATGTGTAAGGTACCTAGGGTTCACATAATTAAATTAATCACTATATACATGTTATAGTGTTCATGTAATTTCATAATTGAATGATTATCAAGAATATTCATTAACTTGACGAAAAATTAATGACTTTAACCAGCAATTAATTTAAATTATACCCTGTAGGACGTCGTTCGCAGCTTGAGCATCATGTGCAGAAACTGCGTAGGCACGACCCTGAACCATAGATCAAGAGGACTTCTGAGTAGATGTCGGTGTTATCTGCTCTTTATTCTTCTCAGGGCAATCCCTTATCAAGCGTCCCTTCTGGCCACAACGAAAACATGAACCCATGGTCCATCGACAATTTTCTAGTTTGTGACGCCTTCCACATCATGGGCATGACTCAAGCGGCACAGATGAAGTGGCATACGTAGTCCTTTGTGCTACCGATGCTTCAGTTGTAGCAGGATGCGAGGGACAAAAAGGTTTCACATGTGCTGAAGAAACTTGCCCAGAATTCATGATCTAAGCTGGCCGAGATGGTGTTGGAACTGAGAGCTTAGTCCTCTTACTGATTTGACTGTCGGTAAATGATTGTACCTGGCTCACTTTATTATTATTCATGTTGCTCTCTTCGTTTATACATCTTTTCTATGTCACACTCAACAATGAGGGCCCTATCCATGACTTTTGCATGCGTTCTCAACTTGAATAGTGATATTCTCTCTTGAATGTTCAATTTTAGGCCACGTTCAAACTTTTTGGCTTTCATGACTTCTATAGCAACGTGTTGGGGCGCAAACCTTGAGAGTCTTGTGAATTATGCCTCGTACTCAGCAACTGGCATTTGACCTTGCTGCAAGAAAATAAAATATATCTCCCACTGATCTCTGACAGATTCAGGACAGCATTTCTCATTAAATTTCTTTGTGAATTGGACACAAGTCCATGGTGTGTTTGGCGCCTCCTGTGCTCTAGTTCTTACATTGACTTCCATCATGGGTCTGTTTCTCCTTCAAGCTGAAATGAAGCCCATCTGACTTTCTCGTCTTCAGTGCAGGGTATCACACAAAGAATTTTCTCTAACTGGTTTAACCATTTTTCAGCTTCTTGCAGGTCCGCTTTGCCCAAGAAACTGGGAGGCTTCATCCTTCAGAATTCTTGAAATCTGAATGGTTGTTGTCTTGCTGCAAGCAAGGTGGTCTGTTGAGCCATATTGCTAATCATTGTTTCCAGCAATTTTCCAACATGTCTATCATTGTTCCCTCATCCCAATGGGATGCCATTGGGACCAGTGGTGATTCCTGCCCCATTCGATTTGCTCTCTGTATTGATGGTTCTTTGTCTACGATGAGGGGCCATAAGGATCTAACAAAACATACTTAAATAAATAAAAAATCGTACAGATCCAACCCGTGTCCCAACAAGACCTAGCACATAGGCTATGATACCAACTGTAATGACCCAAACTTTCACAGCCAAAAATGTGAAAATATCGGATCGTTAAATCATAGTCCATGAGTCCGTATATAGAATTTTTGGTTGGTATAACATCAAATTTCATCAAAATACTTATTAACTAAAACAATTAATTATAACATTCATGAATGAAAAATCTAATCCAAGAATGCCATCGGTAATGGCCGTACCTCACACAAACAGTGGTATCTATCTCAATGTACGTGGAAAGAATTAGAAAATTATTCAAGTAATTTCTTTTAATTTATACCAAGTCCAAATCTCAGAAAATTTTCTATGAATAGTAATCTTCCAATGGGAGACCTTTGTCATCTTTCGGCACAAAATCAGGATCTTCTTCACATTCATGATCCTTGTCAACGTCGGTACCTGTAACACATAGAGTCAGGGTGAGCTAAAATTCCACATGCTCAGTAGGATAATCCTAATACCAATCACACATTCTTTTTCCAATACACAGATATTCAATAATCATTCAATGTCAATTACTAAGATACCAAGTTAAAAAGAGTCAAAGTGTCATTTAAGTTTGAATTGTCTAATCTACAGTGGAGTCTTAATATCAATTTCAGAAGTTCTAACAATTACATCTCATATAGGTGTCCAATTACAATAATTTTCATTTTTCATGCAAAAATTCAATTAAGGTATCTTCCGTTATAGTTTTATTTCAAATGCAACTTCATAGTTTCATGCATGACTTAAAGATATAACTTAAATATCTCTAACGCAAATATAGAGGTAGAGTCAATGGTAGTTGATGAGAATCCTAACCATCGTCATTCAAGAACAATTTCTCAGAGTGGCCAAGCTCTTGCATTGTGAGGAATACTTGTGCAATTCAGAGACTGTCGTCACAGTTCAAAGTGTGTCGAAGTATAATTCAGTAGGTGCCAAAGCACAGTTCAGTATGTGCCAAAACACGGTTCAATAGGTGCCAAAGCACAGGATTTGTTTAGATCAACTCTTCAAATCATATGCATATTCTAAAATATAAAATAGTATTCATATTCCATCGATAGTTCATAGTTCAATTTCGAATCTCCAATATTCAATGAGAGTTCAATATTTAATGAATTTTAGATGTTCAATTCAAGTACACTATTTAATGAGTTTCAAATGTTCAATGAGAGTATAATGTTCAATGAGTTTCAAATGTTCAATATGTGTACGATTCTCATTGGGTTTCAATTGTTCAATGGGTTTCAATTGCTCAATGGGGATATAATGCTCAATGAGTTTAAATATTCAATGAATTCCCATTATTCGATGATAGTACAATATTCAATGAAATTTAATGTTCTAATTCTAGCAATCAGAAGACCATTTGTAACCCATTAACTCATTAAATGTCTATGAATCAAAGTATAACTATAATGTGCATTGAAATTTTCCTACCTCGATTTCTTAATGTCGTATCGAAAGATGAGATGATGCCTATTGCTTTCTCCCTATTCCTTCTATATTGCATGAATAAGTAACACAACAATGGTCAATTGATCAAAATTTAAAGCAAATGTAACTAGGTTAATTGATTCTGCCCTAAAATCGACCAATTAAATGAGGGTCGAATAAGGAAATTCTCCTTTTTCTTTTGTATTCATAGCTCACTGTTGTGAGGTGACAGCTCGCTATGACTATATTCATAGCTCGCTGTTGTGATATTACAACGAGATGTGGTTGTGACTGTTTCTCAAGAGAGTTCTCTGTTTCGGTATTTACCGCTCGCTATTGTGATGTGACAGCGAGCTGCAGTTTCCTGATAGCTAGCTGTGGGTTTTGTTTCTTGACTCTAGTCGAATACACAGCTAGCTGATGTGTCCTAACAGCTAGATGTGCTTGGTCTCTGTGTTTCTTTGTTCTCAAACGATAACTTGTGATAGCGAGTTGCGACTTAAATTGATTGTTGTAAACTACTAGGCAGTGAGCTGTGAGGTTTGTAACAACTCGTTGTGACCTCGGTTTAAGAATTTGAGTCGATTTTTGTAACAGATTTTCAATGGTGTTATTTTTCCTTCTTTTCATGGCAGCGAGCTGTCATTGTTATTTTTCGGCAATTCTATAGTTCGTAAATCAAATCCGAGGATAAGGATTAAAGAAATACATTTCGAAAACAAGAACATGAGATTCAAAATAAGAACATATTCACCTCTTGAAGAGTGATCAGTGATTCTATGATGATCTAGACTTGAGGAGATTGACGATCAATGCTATCGTTCGTTCGATGTTCCTATCTTCTCCCTCCTTGATCTTGATGGTGGAAATGATCGAGATGATGTTTGTGGTAGAAAACTCAAAAGATTCTTAGGTGGTTTGAAGAAGAAGGGTTGACGGAGAAAAGTGGTGATGGCTAAGGTTTTCTTAAGGAGAAGAAAAAAAAGAGACTTAAGAAAAAGTTTATTCTTAAGAAAGAACTCTCGAAGAGATTATGATTTAAGGTTCTCCGTAAGACACCTTTTTATAACTTTTTGGAGATCATTTGGTGTTAGGTTGTCATACCAAAAAAGGGTGTGTAAGCTTTTACTTCAAGGTCCAAAATAATGGTTTAACTTACATATCAAGTTTCCAACCTCTGACCTCTTACCTATAATTCAAGCTTTTAACCAGCAGGCTATCTCATAGCTTGTGTAAAGTAATGGCAGAAATAAATATAAGAGTTATGAAAATCGAGACATGTGTCCTTTAGTTGCATGGTTTTGAAAAGTCAAAGCATGGGGTGTATACTTTATTAAGTACACATAAATAGTTTAGGCGTATTAACGATATGAAAAATCCGAGGTATTACATTAGTCGAATGGAATTTGAAGGTTTTTCGAAATATTTTCAATTTGAAAGGTGACTTACTTCTCAAGATTAAAGATCTTGATCAGAAGGAAGAACATCGGCCTTTATCCTATGAGGAGCGAGAGACTAGAGTTTTGTTTAAGTCAGAATTGCAAGTTGTCCTTAGGAAGGAGGAGATTTATTGGCGCCAAAATTCTAGGAACAAATGGGTTTCGACGGTGATCGAAACTCCAAGTACTTTCAGGTGTTGACTTCTAATAGAAGATGAAGAAGTTTTATAGCTAAAATTAATGATAACGGAGTTTTTGTTGAATCCCACGAGCATATCATGGAAATTTTAGTTCATCATTTTCATAACAAATTCAAGAGTGAGGGTTGGATTCGGCTTACAATTGATGGTGTTTCTCTTCCTTCTATCTCTACTACTTGTTGTTCTGTTCTTGAAAAGGATTTTTTGATTGAGGAAATCTAGCTGGCAGTTTTTGAGTTAAGTAGGGACAAAGCCCCTAACCCTCGTGGCTTCCCGATGGCCTTCTTCCAAAAGTGATGGGAAATTATCAAATTTGACCTTCTTAAAGTTCTTGTAGAGTTCCATTTGCAAGGGGTGATTAGTTGTGAAATGAACACTACTTTTGTTTCGTTAATTCTCAAGAAATCTAGTGGTGTGGAGGTGAACAATTTTTGCCCTATTAATCTTCTAAACGGGCTTTATAAAATTATGGCCAAGACCTTGGCTATTCATCTCAAAGAGGTGTTGCCGACGCTTATCTCCCCCTATTAGTTGGCATTTCTGAAGGATAAGCAGATTATGGATGGAGTTCTTGTTTCTCACAAACTAATTCTTTCTTATTGACAGCTCTATAAATTATGTTTTGTCTTAATCTATTAAAAGCGTACAATGGAAATTATAGCACTAGCGATAGAATCGTTCCCACGAGGAAGGTCAAATTTTTTTATAACTATTATTTGCCTTTAAAAAATAAAGAATGGTTTTCAATTAAACTAAAGTGCAAGAAAATAAATTTAAATCTTCAAACTTCAAGATCTGATCGTCAATCAGTCTCTTTGAATTCTCAGATATTTATGAAAATTAAAATACTGTTACACTATATCTTAGCCTCTCAGAATTTGGGGGTCAATCTAATATAAAATTCTTTCAATATAGATTTATACTAATCTGCAACTTTCTAGAATTTGGGCGTCAATCAAACACTAGAAAACTGAAAATGGAAAATAAAATACCATTTGACTAATCTTTCAAATTCTCAATCTTAGTCGTCAATTAAAATCAATAACTATCATATGTTTACAAAGCAGTAAAAGAAAGCAGTAAATCTAAACTAGAAAACAATAAAAATATCTTTCATCTCTCAATCACAGACGTCAATTGCTCTTGAGAAACTATGGATATTCTACTCTAATTGTCTAGTTTCCGATCACAATCGTCAATTGCTCTCGAGAAACCTTGGATATCTAAACTAAACTTCTCTAAGGTTGATCTTCAGGAAACTCAACCTCAATCGTCAATTGATGCTGAGAATTCCTTCAATAAGTTGTGCTAGATGCCGAACATTCTTATTTATAGATCATAAGGGACCGGTTTATATCATTCAACTCCTAATAAAAGTAAATTTATAAAAATAAAAGTTTCCTAATATAACTAAACTTCTAATTCTATCTTCCTTTCCTTTAGATAGTAGATGTGTGCAAGACTCTTTTCCTATTTTTCAGCAACAGAGATCTTCAGAATTTTTTCACTAATCTTCTCAGATCCGTAGAGTGCAAGACTTCTAATTTAAGAGTTTAACCGAAACCGAAATTTCAGCACCCTGAAAATTTTGGTCCCCAATATATATATATAATTTTTTGGTAAAAAATGAAAAATATAGCAAGAGTTTAGTCGATAATAGCAAGATTTTAGAGTTTATCCTATCATTAATAAGAGTTTAGCCAATAACAAAGCAAGAGTTTTGACCATTTTGCATGATTTTAACGTTTAGCCATAATAGTAAAAGTTTAGCAAGAGTTTAGCTGATAACATAGCAAAATTTTATCAAGAGTTTTATAAGTGTGTATTTAGCCGATAATATTAAGAGTTTAGCATGTATTTAACCGATAATAGCAAGTTTGAAGTTTCATTCATGGCTAAGTTGAACATCTCTCATGGTGAACTCCAAGTTATGGACCCAAAGTGCTTATCAACGAACTTAATGGTGATATTCTCAGTGATCCGATTGAGAACAATCTTCTTACGATTGATAATATTCTCTAGGGATTTGACAATGAATCCATTGATCCTTTCAAACGTATCACCACTTTTTTTATTTGGACATAAGTCAAGGGGACATTTTGATTTACATTCAATTTTGATTCCAAGCTATGGAAAAATTTATCAAAATCCCTTTGATGTTGTGATGAAATTTTGATACATAAAAAATCCTATTTATTTTATTTTGTTGATTCTTTCATTTCTCTCCCTCCAAATGGACTGAATAGTTGCGACAAAAATAGCTTTGATCATCATGGAATGCCTAGTTTTTCCTTGAGCTTTTTTCATACAATAATTGAGTTCGTCCACAAAGGGAATGCTCCTTTTTGGAATGACGAGAATATGAGCCATGGATCAAAATTTCGGCTGAAATGACTGAAATTTCGGTCCAAAATTTTGGTTTCAGTCCCAACCGAAACGAAATGTGAAAATTTCATTTTTTTTGTATGAGGGGGGTAGGAGGGAGAAAATTTCAGCCGAAATTTCGGTTTTGGTCCCCACCTAAACCGAAACAAAATCTAGAATTTTGGTCCCTGATATGAGCATCCAAAGAAGAGATGGTTGTGCGTTTCTCATTCGGACTAACCTAGAACACATCTCTTGATTAAATTGTCCATGGTCATCAATTTATTTTGAATAGCAAACCAAACACAGAGTGAAAGGGTTAAATTTATGACATTCAATCCTTTCACAGATCTATATGGGGTTTAAAGACAACGTTTCAGTAACTTCCATTATCCAAACCAAGGTGTCAAACTCGAACCAGGTATCGGGTATTGGTCCATGGGGGACCGATACGAATCGGCTAATACTGATATGTATTGGCCCCTTAAAAACAAATTTAAAAAATTCAAAGTCTCGGCTCAAATCGATACGTATCGGCCGATACTCGATACATATACCGATACCGAGTTATAGGACCGATACGTATCGAAACTGATACGTATCAGTTTGCCGAGATACCGATACATATCGCCAATACATATCAGTATCGGCTGAGTTTTAATACCATAATCCAAACGATTGTATCTTCGAAAAGGATGGATGCAATATGGTGAGCTCTCACCTCATTACATGTTTCTTCCAATCGGTTTTTAGAAGGCTGTGGAAGCCTCCATTCCCCATTTTCTAGCATATCAATCACCAAGTGTTTTCCATCGTGGATTGGGGAATAGACCTTCTCCCATATTTTTGGATAAGAGTTGCATCTCTGTACCACGGTCAGAGATTTTCTACTTTCTTTTAAAAGAAAAAAAATTGACTTACTAAATTTTAATTTTTTTTAATAATTTTTAATATTTTTATTTTTATTTTAAAAATTTTCATACCAATTTTTCCTTCAAATATTTTCCCGAACTTCCCGAATTTATCAGATTTTTCCAAATTTTCACCTCGCCGAACTATTGCCAACCCGGATTTGGTGACTATGATTTTGCATAAGGTCGATCAACCTTATTTCTAAAAAATGTGTTATGCTCCTAATTAAATAGCATTTTTGCCCATTAAAAATAAAGAAAATGAACATAAGCATTTAAAAAAATTAATAATAATAAAAAAGGGTTGCCGACCCTTTTAGGTAATAAGAGATATAGATTGGACATGCCAAGTAAATGATCCAAGTTTTGGAGCCCGCTCGTGGTTTACCCTTAAAATAAGGGTGTTACTACTAATGAAATATCCTATATCAAATAGAGAGAAGTCTGGAGTCTGAGCTATGAGGTGTAACTGGCCTTTTCCAGTAACAATGCCTTTTGGGTGAGGACAATGAAATATAACGCTCATGTCAGGAACAAAATCGGAGTGGAAACGTAAGCCCATAATTAAACAATATCGTTATCATGTGAGTTCGGGCCTCCTCAATAGCCTTAAAAAGGGTTTGGAGAACCGAGAGAGAATTTTGGGATGGAATTGAGAGAGAGGGAGAGAAAATCTTGAGAGTAATATTAAGAAGAGAGAGAGAGGTAGAGAGGAATTTTGGGAGTCTATTTCTGTTAAAAAATTTATGGATAAAAAAATAAGTTTTTAAAATATTTTTAAAAATTTTGAGATTTGAGAGATTTTTATTAAAAGATCTTACCTCTAAAAAGATGAAATTTAAAAAATTAAAAAAAAAAAAAAAACTTACCATGAGAGGATCTTAAGACCCCCTATTAAACAACATGGCTCTCCCACTATTCCCCATTAAGCATAACAAAATATTGTTGACTGCTTTGAATTGAATTAGACCATTTCCATGACAATCAGTTTTCATTCCTCTATGAAACAAGCAATCTCAGGATCATGAGTATATCATCATACGGTTATTTTTATTATTTTTAATTCCATGCTATAAATATCTTAAAATTGTGACCTATTGACCACATAACTCTCTAGAAGTCACTTTTTAGGATGTGTGCCACATAAAATAAAAGAATATCATCTGATTATATTCTCGTGATCTCAAGATTATAGAAAAGATTGGAATGAAAAATAATCTCGATCGTCCAATTCAAAGCAGTCAACTGTTTTCAGGTATAATTAAAGGTAGAGAGTTAGTAGGGGAAATCTCTCTCTCTCTCTCTCTATTTCATTTTAGTTCATTTTATTTTTGCGTAGGTAGTATTCTGGGGTTCTCTAGTTCTTCACAGAAGACTGATATGTAAATATTGAGAAATCTCTTACCAGTGGTTAACGAAATGTGTACATGCTTATCAGTGTGAATACTTGTCATGCCAAATTCATCATTGTTGGATTGGATCTTTCCCATCCATTTTGATTACAAAAGTAAGTCCCTAACGCGGTAATTTCACTCACTTTTTAAAATTATTTATCATTTTGGAGATTTCAATCATTTATTTGAAGCTGTTGCATAGAAGATGTTTGATGGAATTCGTGGATTTGATGTTTCCGCTTTTGGGTTCTTGTAGTCTAATATGAAATTTAAGGCAATTTTGGATCATTTATTTATTTAAACATGGAGATAACAACTAGGAAGGTGAAATTTTACGCTATCTATTTTGCCATACTTGTTTTCATGATGCTTAGTATGTTTAACATGGAAGGGGTACATTTGAATCGTTTAAATTGGTTTTATTTAATTGGCTTTGGAATTTTTGGATTAGGGATTTTTTAATTTTTTTCGTTAAATGGGTTTACAATGTGTTCTGATCAAGGTATCAACATTTGCCCAATATCGATACATATTGATTTCGTTGGAAACCGATACTGATAGCACCCTGATTAGGCTGTCAACTGGTTGGGTCAGGTTGGGCCAAAATTTTGGCTGCCCAATAGGAAAATGGCATTTGCCCGACCTAACTCGACAACCCGACAAGATGGTGCACTCGCCCGATCTGACCTGATCAGCCGCTCAGACCCGACCTAGTAAAACCCCCTATTTTTTCTTGTTATATATGTTAACTTATTAGGTCTGAATGGGTTTGAGGTCTCATACCGGACCAAACCCGACGGGTCAAGTTTATGTGCCCGACCTAATAAAATATAGGGTCAGGTCGGTAATAGTGTTACCTTGGCATTTCTACTTTTCGAATTTTTGCCATGCCGACACTTGGAGACTCCTCAAACATCACGAAACTTCTAGACATACATGGAAAAGCACATATTACTATCAAAATGTTCATTGTTTTGACAATGATAAAATGAACTTTGTTTTTTTTTTAAATGTGTAAAGTTTAGTAACTACTCAAAAAATGTTTGGGTCCTTAAAAACGATTTTATACTATAATATACTTTTATTTAGGTTCACGACATAAGCTATAAATCTATTCATTGCGTATCTAAATTTGTTCTCTACGATTTCCCTTCATTTTTTCTCTATATATGTTTTATTTATTTAATTTATTTTTCTTATGGCCGTGCCGCTGTATTGGAATTTTTAAAAATTGATGTGTCATACATCTATTGGCACCTTGCACACGTGCCATGCGTCCAGGTAACACTGAGGTATTGGATACCAACAAGACCATATTGGTATCAGGTGAACCTGTATCTGTATCGGCTGCTACTGTATTGGTATCGATTGCTACTGTATCGGTATATGCCAATACTGTATCGTTGTAGATCAATACAGCCATTTTTTTTTTCAAAAGAGAAACAAAGTTTGAGAATTGGCGATACTATATCTGTATCGGCTGATATGTCTCGGTCCAAAGATTGGACTAATACCCGATACCAATACCAATACCAATACCAAGTTAGATACCTTGGGTCTGATGATGTAAGGGTGTTATAACATCATAGCAGTAAGGATCTTATAATAAAACTATGCCTTTTATGACAATCATAACAGTAAGGATGTTGAAAAATGAATTAGCTATGACTGTTATATACGATTGCTGAGCAATCATTCCTGTCTTTTACAGTGGTGATTGGGAATCATGGACATTTCTGATTTTCAGAGTAATTTCAGTGGTGGCCCATGTTTTTGTCTTAATTTACATGCCCGAAACTAAGAGTTGTCAATCGAGGAAGCGGAAAAGATATTGAAGCAGAGACCTCTATGATTATCAGAACAAAGGCATAGTTACTGTTATGAACACGATTACTGTTATGTCTTTCTTTAGAAATTGAATAGTAGACTGGTGGCTTTATAAATACTTCTGTTATAACTTGTTTATGGCTGGATGGATTGGTGAGTTTAAGGATATATTCTTATCAATCATTTCAACCACATTTATAGTATATGAATGGAGATTTATCGATGTAACAATAATAGTATATGAAGGTTCAAGTAGTACAGATAATATAAGATTAGATAATCGCCAAATTACCATGAATGTTGAAAACTTGAAATGATTAAGCTGAGTAAAGGTTTTGAATTGGAAAATTGTTTCTAGATTTCAAATGAGAAGAAACTTGGAAATCATGTCCTGGGTGGCTTTCTGTGGTTTATAAGACATACTAAATGTTTGTTGAAGGTACTTCTTTACATATTGTGACTTTACCATAATTTCTAATTGTTGATTGCTTATGCCAGCTTATAGAGATGATCATGATTATGAAGGCTGGATTTTATATATGAACAACACTTACCTTAAACACACCCCATAAATTAATGTACCAAGTCCCAAGATGTCCAGCTGACATGAAAACTATAGAATGAAAAAGCAAAGTACCAAACTTAAAAGCACACTTTTGCAATATAAACAGAATACCGTAGACCCCACAGCAATGTTGTGTAGAAATGTATAGTATGCACCCTGGTTGAATACTCTTTGATATAAGTCTTAATCACTATTCTCCTCCATGCTTCTACTTGCTGCCATGGGCAGCAACATGTACTCAACAACTGCTGTGATCTTTTCTCTGCAGGCACTACATCAATCACTACCCTCTTCTTTTCCTCTCTCTCTCTCTCTCTCTCTCTCTCTCTCTATATATATATATATATATATATATATATATATATATATATATATGGAGCCGGTTAGGTCCTCCAAAGGAGGACGGTGACTGTCCTCCAAGATACATGTGGAGCTCCATGTGGCATTCAAAACCCATTTTGGGTGGCCACAGGGAGTACGGTTGTTTAGATCAATTTTTAAAAAAAAGTTTCAAAAAAATATTTTTAAAGTACAAATCAAACTTGGACTAGTTTCAACGGTCGAAATAACATTGATAACCTCTACTTGTGTCCTAGCTCGTCTGAGAGCTAGATTCGCCTCAATTGCTTGTCTCTTTGCCTTCAGCTCGACTCAAGTTAGCTTCCGCCATTTCATGCATTTGTTGAGCTTCTTGCGGATCAATGTTACTGCCCCTCTCCGCATCATTTACTAAAATGGTGATCTCATTATTGCCTATTCTAGCAAAACCACCTTTTCTTCTGTATGAATCGATATTATTTTTTTATTTTTTTTTGAGACGATTACAAAGCCATAATATATTAAAACAAAATAGAAAGGAGATACATACCTTGGTGGGTAGTAAGGAACTACTCAATGAATCGATATTATTACATTTCAATCCCTTCCCGATACCTCCCAAGGAAAATCCCGAATTGCATTTTCAATTTATTTTTCCATTTGATGACGAAACCCTTTTCCATATATATATATATTCATTAAGTGTGTGTGTGTGTGTGTGTTTGTGGACCACCAAGATCCCGGGATAGTGCCAGTTGGGTGTCATGTGGCACCCAACACATGTTTAGATGCCACGTAAATGTGTACATGGTTGATCCAAGACCATAAAAAAAAAAAGTTAAAATATCACTACACTTTAATCACCCCTGACCATGGTGGTCAATGGCTGTTTAAAAAATCAAGTCACCATTAGATGAAGGCTGTATCTTATTATTGTTATTATTTTATTTCTATTTTTTTCTAAAAGGCCCTAGGGATTGGTGACCTCTAAGTGGGAATAGTGTATGTGAGAAAGAAATCACGTCCAAGTCAGGAGTCAACGAATCATGGATTGCAAGAACAATCCAATACACAGTGCATGAACTCCGCCTTGATCGCCTCTAATTGCTGCATGGGTTCTATGTATGTTAAAATCTAATTTCCCTTAATTGTCGTGAAGTGGTCCACTGTATCCAACATTTTTTGGGTTGCCTCTGCTACATCCGTCAAAGTTGAGCTTTATCCATTCTTATTCCGGCCTTCTCCACAAGACAGTTGGTCTACTTGTGGTCTCTCCTATTTGTAGGCTAGCATCTTTTCAATCAGTCAAATTTTTATGCAATAAAAACTCTTGAAATGTTTTTAGTTGGTTTGCACTTTTTTCGATAGTTGAAAATATACTTTTAAGATGAGTTTTACCTCATTTATCACCATGGTCGTGAATGTTCGGCTATCCTTTCATTCTACACTTCCCAAAGCACTAAAAATAAAACTGATTTCCACAAACACAAAGATCAGGCCTTTTCCCTCGAGCTGTAAGCAGTCCATAATTTCATTACTTAAATCTATTTAAATCTAAAGCATTTTCAAAAACTTTAAGAAAACTACCTAGATTCTTTGAGTCCATCTGCATGTAATAAATAGATGAGTGATATTTTTGTATAAATAGATACCAAAACTATATGGTATAATGGACAAATATTGTGAAACAATAGTTGGTCACCTATAAGAATTCTGCCCAAAAGGGTTCATAGGCGAAACATTAGGATCTAAGGGAAGGTCATATCTCCCAAACTTCCCCTAGGCAACCATACTTGTGGAATGTTGAAAGTTGCTATAAAGTGTTTGAACATAAAAATTATAATGGGTTGTACTATCCCTCGTCAAACCACTTTGTCTGGCAAGGATGATGGGAAAGTCTTCTTATAGTCTAACTCTATCAAGATAGATAGTCTTCCTGAAACATCTCTCAGAGTCCTCGTCCCCCTAAGGAGGTGGGCCATACTACTTTTCCTAACACCTGGTCTAGGGACACTTGGCATAAGGGGTCAAATGGGAAAATTGCCAGAGTGTTGTATATCTAAAGTAACCACTTTGTCTAGTAAGGTGGACGAGAAAAACTCCTCGCAGTCTAACTCTGTCAAGAGAGTCTCCCTGAAACATCTCTCCGAGTTCCTATCCCTAATGAGAGGGGTCCATACCGTTCTCCCTCAAATGAATCACATTAAGGCACAAAAGTCATTTGATCAAATGGCACACATTAATCTTGCATGACGTAGGAGTTGATAAACCTATATCTGTCCATGTCTCCAAGTCAGTGATCATTTTGTATAGTTGGCACTTTATTATATATTTTTGGCATGTGATACACCTGGTAATAGTCTAAAATTTAAATTAGTTCATGACTAAGATTGTAACAACATATGGGCAACGACCCACATTGAGGCACAAAAGTGATTTGTTAAAAAAAAATTGATACAATTTCTAAATTAGTACATATGGTTAGTCTTTTAATTTAAATTTTCACTAAAATATTTTGTATTTTAGAAATGTCTTATGTTGGAAATATAAAGTACTATGTTATATGTGTTAGTGAGTGGCACTGAAACACTAATATGAGAGGTAGGTGAGTGGGTTAATCCCACATTGGTTAGGAATGGAAATAATGTCTTGTTTGCCTTTATATAAAGGGCCCATCACATGTAACTTGAATATATGAAAAATAGAAGCAATGTAGTCCTTTAGTGTTATTGTGCTCTCTTTCTCTCTCTCTTTCTCTTCTTCTCTTCTCTCCCTAATAACTCCTAAATGGGTATTTCTCCTCTTTAGTCATTAGGTTATTTATTTCTTCATCTTAGACTATCCAGTCGAGTCTTCAAGTTGATTCAGCTAGGTAACTTTCGAGTCTCTTTGAGAATTCAAGCTTTTTGAACCATAGCATGCCCAAATCTATTCTAATAATTATTCAAGGCTGTCCAAACAGTACAAGAACGAATTTTCTTTAAATGTGTTTTCATAAAAAAAGTGTATTTTAAGCATCTACTTTTTCCAAAATCTCTCAAAAAATAAAAGAAAAATCATTCAAACAGCTCATAAAGTTTGTTATTATTAGTTCATTGAATGCATGGAGATTCCTAAACTCTGCAAAATCCATGAATGTACACTATTGTCTACTGATCATGCTGACAGTTGAGATTGACAAATCATTAAGTTGTAATCTCTGATATCCGTGAATGTACAATGTTTCCTTTTCTTTATAAAGAAAACACTATATGCAAGTTAAAGGTGATAAACTGATAACTGAAATGCACTCTACTACATTTGGTTTAGAGTTGATTGTGCCGCCATTTTATACTAAGTTTCTGTTTTTCGTTTATTTTATTATTTAATTGTGTATCCCCATAATAGTGGAAGTGATTTTATGCAAGGTGGGGGGACAGGGCTGGCTGAATCGGTACAATACCGATACTTATACCAATACCACCCTGATACCTGTATTGGGTAATAGAGAATATTTAGGATTGAAAGAAGATGTCTATCTTATGTTTTAGGCTAGATTATATTAATTGAGATTTATAAATATTTTGGGAAGTATTTTGAATTTTAAAGATCTCTTGGAGATCTTAATTGATCGTATGAACCTCTATTTAAAGAGGTTTCTCTCCATTAATGGAAGTAGAAAAACATTGCAAACATGTAGAATTTAAAGTTTTTTCATGGTATCAGACCCATAGTCGGCTCCGATCTCACGATCAGGCCGGCCATGGTCCTGGGTTCTGCTCATCCTCCTCAACTTTCAACTTGCTTGATTTTTGTTTTATTTGTTTTTCAATAAAATTTGCATCCTCCCTTTTTATCTCTACAAGCTCCCTTGGTCCATACATTCATGTCACATGATCTTATTTTTTCTTAGTATATCTAAGACCTCTCCAATGAGAGTTTTCTTCTAGTCGTACGATCCTACATTGTAAGCTTTTAGGAGAGATCATGGAGGACCTGATCTAGTGAGCCACCAGCTCTAACTGACTCAACAAAGAACATGATGCAACAGTGATGGATTTCACAGACAAGCGGTGACTACTAGCAAGCACGATCAGACGTTATAGGCTATTCATCGACAATTCACGTTATAAGATCGAGGGCTAAGACTTTATGTAACCAATCGCACATTCCTTCTTCAAAGGAACATGTGATTGCGGGAGGGTAATCGAGAATATGACCGGGAACGTCAAGATCGAGAGCATTGGAATTGGGCTGCGACAAATTTTTCATCTTCAGAAAGGCTTAAAGGAGCAGAATTAGCGTGCCGGAACAATGCACAGTCGATCGATTGACTCCTGGAATTCGATCGATTGACTGCAGCCTGTGAGGATTTAATTATGGCGACATATATATATATATATATATATATATATATATGAGTCAATCGATCGAATACCAAGAGTCGATCGATTGACTGTGCTGTGACCAGAATTCGAATTTTAATTTTTAGGGGCAAACTTGTCTTTCTTTTTGTTTATTTTTATTGTAGGGTTTTATTTTAAGACCTCCTATATAAGGTCATTAAAAAAAATAATGTAATTAGTTATTGATGATGAATGAAAGCTATTGCTTGTGTGTTTGAGATGAGCCATTGTTGAAGAGTGATTCTTCTTCTTCCCGAAATGTTGGTCTGAGGCCAAGGGTATGATGCCCACAATTGATTCTTCTTCTTCCCGAGATGAGTTTGGTGTGAGGCCAAGGGTGTGATGCCCACAATTGATTATTCTTCTTCTCTAGATGGATTTGGTGTGAGGCCAAGGGTGTGATGCCCACAATTTTATCTCTTATCATTATCTTTGTTTGTCTATTTTCTGCTCTTATTTTATTCCCATAAGCCCTAAATCTAGTTGTTATTCTGTCAAAATTTCTCAAATCATAACCCTAGTTTTCATCTAAACCATTGAATCGACCTGATTCGATAATCCTAAATCTCATCCTAGCCATCTAACCAATCTAAACCCTTGAATCAACCCGATCCCTAATCCCTTGAGGACCCTGAGATTCCACTATTGAACCACGAGCGAGCGCCTTAATTTGGAAGCGGCTAGGGTTCTACCTCTAGGATCTTCCTTCCGTGAGGCTAATAGATCTAGCGCAACAGATCGGACCCTACCGAATCGAATGTGATCATCCGAATGGAAGACTACAAACCTTGAGGTATTCGCATTTATTTGTATTGGTTTTGCTTAATTAATTTAGTTTAATTTCGGCAAAATAATCATTTCATCATCATTCACGTAGTCTAGGGTTTTGTCCTGCGTCAGTTTTGGTATCAAAGCATAAGTTCTAGGTTAGGGCATATTGTGTGGCATATTCACTGTTTTTTTTGTCAATCGATTGAGTACTCTTATTCAATCGATTAATTCCGATTAATTCCGATCGATTTTGTAACTCTGCCTCTGTTCCATATTTGTTTACAATTCTTTTCAATCGATTGATTTGTATCAATCGATTGATGAGTCATTACTGTTACCAGTTCAAAAGTGCTATTCAATATCAATCGATTGACTGATAATCATTGATTTATTGCATTCCACTCTTCTTTGCATTCACTTCTATTGTGTTCAAAAGTGTGCACGTGTTGTGTTCGACAAAAGTCCTTACTCATTTTGAGTCACATGTGTATGTCATTTCGATGTCATATCATTTGTGTCTTCATTCGCACGCTTATCTAGTGTTTGATAAAATTCCTCACTCTTTGTTGGGTCATAGTTGCATGTCAGTTAGAACCCGTGTTAGTAAGCCGTGATCACCATTAACATGAGCAAGCTTGTCGATGCCCTTAAGGACATCAAAGCTGACTTATGTGTTAGGGGATATCCTCATCGTCATAAACCTGAGTATGACCCTACCGAGAAGTTTCTAAAATCTATTCGGAATGAGGTCCCAGATTTTGAGGGTACGACGGACCCTAGAACCTTCGTTGAGTAGTTGTCTAGTGTAGAGGAGTACTTTGATGGTATGGCGTACCAGATGAGTACAAAATTAGGCTAGTACCAACAAAGTTTAAGAGTAATGCCAAAAAATTTTGGATTCATATAGAACTCTGTATTGACTTTCGTCGGATTAAACCCATCTCCATATGGGAGGATATGAAGGTGACACTTATTGAAAAGTATGTTCCTTTGACACATCGTCACCTTCTGCGGAGTTTGAGAACCAAGACAAATAATTGTCCTGATTGTCTTAAGTGTCAGGGATTTGGACACTTTGCTTATCAATGCACTACAAAATTTCCACTCCGAATTTAGTGATTAAAAGGGAGAGTCCTAAGGAGAAGGAAAATTTGGCAGTAGAAAAGGAAATAGAAGAATCTGATGAGAGTCTAGCTTGTAATAAAGAGACTTTTATTTCCCTTGTGAGTAGTGACGTTGAATCGCCCACACATAAGTCAACCGAGTGACCTACGCACGATTTGTTACTGCCCGTAGAGCCAGTTGTGCACAAATCCTTGTTGGTGGTAGAGTCGTGTGCACGTGAATCTTTTAAGTTGGTCGAACCGAGCATACATGAGCCATTAGTGTCTTTTGATTCAATCACGCATAAGCTGACAGTGCCTATAGAGTCGGTTGCGCCTAAGTTGTTGATGTTAGTAAAGTCAAGAGCACCTGAGTCGGTTATATACATGGGTCAAAATACCGAATTTTCGATACGTATCGTCCTGACCTCCAGGACGATACGTATCGGGTATCGTCCGATACATTCAATGTATCGGCAATACATTGAATGTATCGGTTTGATACATTCAAAAAAAAAAAAATTCCCAAAAAAATACCAAAAAAATCTGAAAATTTATATTTATTTATTTTGTATTTATTTCAACTATTTTTGCTTGTATTTTTTACTTATTTGATGCATTATTTAGATGAATATATAAGTAACATCCCTATTTTGTGACTTAACCCAAGTCACATGCCTATTTTGTGACTTATTTTTGACTTAAGATCACATTTTTGACTTAATATAATAGATCTTCTAACATTTTTTTTGACCAGCTGATCACATGCCTATTTTGTTTCCCCTTTCCCTTCTTGAATTCTCTGAAATGAGGAAATTAGGATTGATGCAAAATTGCTTCACTTTCATATATATTCTTAGAGCTTATACAAATTTAGAAGGAATATGCTCTAACTGCCATTAAATCCTCTTAACTAACTGTTTTACCCTGGCATATGGGTTTGTTTATATATATAGATTATTTATTTACAATATTTCATAATTTGATCGACGCAGTCACGCATAAACTAAATTGCAATGTATATTGACAAAAATAAATTATATATTGTCAAAATTAATAGGTATGATGATAGAAATAAATTTAATTATACATGGAAAACTTACTTTAGAGCCACATTGAATTTCGTCGTAGTTCTTGGCCCTCGTGATCATCATCATCAGTGCGCGAGCTTTCCGGCCTTTGCCTATAATGTTGGCCATATTGATACCCATGATCATATGTGCCCCCTTGAAACTGAGGTTGTAGCAACGAATATGGCTCAGTGTAGTACGTAAAGGCCGGTCCTCCAAAAATCTGACCAATGAAGTCATATGGCACCGGGTAGGTTTGTTGTGGCTGGTAGTATGGGCTACTAGTTGCTGAATCTTCGGTATTTTGCAAACTGAATCCCCCGAAGCTAGAAGTCATATAACCCATATCCGTATCATCTTGTGGACCTTGTGGTGGTGGTGTTTGATATGATTCCGACGCTCCTCTTCCTTCAACCCCTCCCATTCTAAATGTAGGAGTGTCGAACTGTATTAACGGTGTTGAGTCATCGTCCCATGCCGCCATATCTCTATAAGGATTAGAGGTACCAGCATCCTCCCCTCCACCACTAGTGCCAACGTCCCCTCCACCATCATGCTCTCCACCATCATCCTCACCACTCCCATCATCACTATCGGGCTGCGTTTCGTGATCAGATCCAACCACTGAATGACGATTCAATCTTCTTTTCCGCCTCGGTGGTTGGGAAGCTTCGCCCGCTTACTCTTTCAAAGGCATTGTCCGACCATTCGGTTTCTCAGATTCAAGACTAGCTCTTCTCTCTCTTCGATCCATTGATTCAAAGGGTCATCCTCCTCGAATATATAATCCAACTGGATGGGATCAAAATATTCACTGTCTGCAAGGTAGAATATGATGGATGAATTAGTATAATATGTAAGTAAGACTTCATATAATTGCTTACCACGGTTGGTCCTCTGTATATTCTTGACCCTTAATCGCATGTTGTAGTGGCAGTAGACTAACTTTTCCAATCGGTTCATAGTTAGTCTATTCCTTGTCTCAGTATGAATGAGAGAGAAAGTGCTCCAATTTCGCTCATAGTTGGACGAAAAACATGTTTGCGACAATACCCTCATTGCTACCCGCCTCAATATCGGACCATCACCTCCATAATGCATCCACCAATCAGCGGGTTTGTCGTGTTTAATTTGGGATTACGCCAACGGGGTCCCAAATGACCCATGTCTCTTGCGAAACATGTCAATCTATAAAGATGAAACACAGTAAGGCACATATCAATAAATAGATTATAATATCACATGACATTTGACTTATTAGTTATAATGTATGATACTATGATTACTCGCATCTCTGATGGCTTGACCTTGGTCCGCCAACTCAGGGAGCATTCTTTGGATTACATTGAGCAAACCGGTATACACTTCATCGTCACTCAAAGCGTCAGAGTATCTTGGAAGGTCGGATTCAAGTAGTGTGCTACACATCAAATATGAGCAATTTCATCAGTATATGAAAATAATGAATAAATAAATAAAAATCGCTACATAAGCAGTTTAACATGTTATACCTGCTGCATGCAACTACTGGTGAAATTGTGCATCCCACCTCTTGTCGATAATCGCCCAGTATCGTTTATATTTTGTAGGGCATTTGATTTTTATAGCCAATTTTGCCTTATCCATTGACTCATAAGCGTACCCCATCGTTAGTTTCTCATCACCATCAACCAATCTCAACACTTGCACCAACGGGGTAGTGATTTACGATCGTGTGGTCGACATATCCGCCCAAAACTGCGTCAGAGATCGTGTCAAGAATCAAAGCAAGCTAGTCTCTTTGCTCGTGGGAGTCCTATTTCATGTTTATTCCATTCTTCCGACGACACCACGCTTTTCAGCTCACGCCTATATCTACCCAAACTCTGTAGGGCTAAAAACTGTGTTGCAAAACGTGTAATCGTAGGTCGGAGCAACTCATTGTTCGTGAAGGCTCTCATTAAATTGACCAGTTTGTCACTGTTGTACAGGTAGGAAGTAATCGTTCTTCCCTTCTGAATAGTTGCCTGTGCCTTGCTTCTCTTTCCTAAATCCTCAAGAATGAGGTTCACACAATGAGCGGCACACGGGATCCAGTACAGGTGACGTCTCTTCATCATTAGTTTGAATCCAACGGCTTTGTAATTTGCCGCATTGTTTGTTACCACCTGCACAACCCGCTACTCTCCAACCTCTTGAACTACCTTATCCATTAGTTGAAAGAGGTAATCAGCAGTCATTACGTGTCTAAAAGCATCAACTGATTTCAAAAATACTGTCCCGGCATCACTGTAAACCAAAAAGTTGATCAAACTCTTTGTGGGACTAGTCCATCCATCGCACATAATTGTGCAACCTCTCTCATCCCATACATCCTCAAAGCTTTGTACATAGGCAGTTATCTGATCGTACTCATCTTTTAGTAAGGGCCCAGATATCTCGTATGCAGAAGGCTTTTTAACTCCTTGACCAACTTCTGCACTTGTATCAATCATGCTTTTGAAGTACGGCGACTCTGCTACTTGGGTCGGAATGACCGTATATAAAAAACTTGGCAATGGATTTTCCAAGCTTCTTCCCCATTTTTGTAAGTGAGACTGCACTCAATTTGGTTTGTTTGGAGCTTTCAGTGCGATACATGAATGGATCCATGGGGCAGAGTATGACCTCTAGTAGATGACTATAATCCTCCCGAGTCTTTGAACCATCGTCGCTCAACATCAACAACATATGGCCTATGACTATCTCCACACCGGTAGCAGGCATGGATGGGCCCCTCAACTTGGACCGAAACCGATAATCAGCTTCTTCCTGATCTCGCCGCTGTTGTGCTTCTCTGGCACTCTCTCTCATAGCTCTTGCTATCTGCTCATCCTCATCCTCATCATCCTCAGGTCCAGGTGATGTAAACTTTGGATCTGCCCTCCTGATTCTCTCATACATTTCCCTATCACGATCGGCTTCAGCTTTTTTCTTTACCTTTGCCGCTTGTAAACTAACTCTGATATTTTCTTTTACTTCTCTGGGTAGACTGGGACACCCTTTTGTCTCTCCCTTTACGTGAGCCAGATGCTCCTTTAACCGTGTGATACCTCCTCCCAGCAGTTTTTTTCCACAAAGCTTACACTCTATCCGGAATCTGTCACCAGATCTATTGGTGTACCGTATTGCCATGACGAATCTGACGATTGTACCATATTTATTTATTTCACCTGCATGAATGAGCAAACGATTGCATTAAATTAAATATCTAATTTACACTTGAAAATAAAATTTATTTTTTAATTATTGCTATTTTAAAAATATTTTATTATATTTTATTATATTTTTTTGATATTATTCTAATTTTTATAAAATTTAGATTACATTTGAAATTTTATTTGATATTATTCTAATTTTCAAAAGATTAGATTATATTTTACCAAATCTATTTGATATTATTCTTATTTTTGAATATTTATTTGATATTATTATAATTTATGAATCTTTATTTGATATTATTATAATTTATGAATATTTATTTGATATTATTCTAATTTTTGAATATTTATTTGATATTATTATAATTTATGAATATTTATTTGATATTATTATAATTTTTGAATATTTATTTGATATTGTTCTAATTTTTGAATATTTATTTGATATTATTCTAATTTTTGAATATTTATTTGATATTATTATAATTTTTGAATATTTATTTGATATTATTATAATTTTTGAATATTTATTTGATATTATTCTAATTTTGGAATATTTATTTAATATTATTCTAATTTTTAAAAACTTATTTGAAATTTATTTCATATTATTCTAATGTTTTATGGGACATATCCCATAATTATGGGACATATCCCATAATTATGGGACATACCCCATTATTTTAATTATATGTGACCCATAATTATAATTATTTAAATTAAAATTAATAATAAATTTAATTATATCTGACCCATATTAATTTTAAGTTTAAATTATATGTGACCCATATTGACCCCATTATTTTATTAATTATATGTGACCCATATGATATGTAACCCATATTAATTTTAATTTTAATTATATGTGACCCATATTGACCCCATTATTTTATTAGTTATATTAATTATTTTGTGACCCATAATTTTAATTATATGTGACCCATAATTATAATTATTTAAATTAAAATTAATAATAAATTTAATTATATGTGACCCATATTGACCCCATTATTTTATTAATTATATGTGACCCATATTAATTTTAATTTTAATTGTATGTGACCCATATTGACCCCATTATTTTATTAGTTATATTAATTATTTTGTGACCCATAATTATAATTATTTAAATTAAAATTAATAATAAATTTAATTATATGTGACCCATATTAATTTTAAGTTTAAATTATATGTGACCCATATTAACCCCATTATTTTATTAATTATATGTGACCTATATGATATGTGACCCATATTATATATGACCTATATTAATTTTAATTTTAATTATATGTGACCCATATTAACTCCATTATTTTATTAGTTATATTAATTATTTTGTGACCCATACTTTTAATTACATGTGATCCATAATTTTAATTATTTATATTATTTTTGACCCATAATTTTAATAATTTTAATAATTTTAATATCTACCATTAAATATGGTAGATCTTCCATATTTATGGGTAGATCTACCATTAAATATGGTAGATCTACCAAATTTATGGCTAGATCTACCCTTATATAAGGTAGATCTACCTTATTTTAACATTTAAAACGAAATAAAATGATGAGAAAATGATAAAACACGTACCTTCGGCGTTGATCCCGAGCTTTTTTGTGCGATTCGGCGACGATTTAGGGTGCAAATCAACAAAAAAGAAGAGAGGAAGAAGAAGGAAGAAGGAAGAAGAGAGGGGAAGAGAGAAGCTGCAAAAAGTGAGAAAAAAACCCAAACCCGAGCCTATATTCGGCTGAGTCAAAGGGTGGGTCCCACGGACGATATTTTGAAATTATCGTTCGTATCAGACGATAATTTCAGTCTTATTTAAATTTTCAAATTTTTTTAAAATAATTGAACGATAATTTTCATATTAGACGATAATTTCATATTATCGTCCGATACGGGCGATACTTTGCCCGTATCGAACGATAAGTTGAGTATTTTATATTAGGTACGATACATACCCTATGTATCGTACCGCTGACCTCCAAAACCGATACGTATCGGTATCGGACGATATTTTGACCCATGGTTATATGTGATTCATTAGCGTCGCATGCACATGAGAGTATCGAGTCCATAGACACGCATGCACATCATAGTCTCAAGTTGCATACCGCTACACATTCCGAGTTTTATTGTGAGTCAACTTTTGAGTCTCATTTCGCATTGCATGCCGAAATTAAGCTTATAATTAATTTATGCAATGAAACTCTCAAAGTACCACTGCAGTTACGTATGGCTTTTACAGAATTTCAATTGAATGATTGTGCAATGATTCGGATTGGACCTGAACGATTCCCATCGAGAGTCGTAAAGAAGCTCTAGGCCCGCGGCGCTGGACCTTGTGGAATTGTGGCAAGGAATGGTCCTAATGCATACGTTCTTGAGCTTCATCCGGACACATGGATTAGCTCAACGTTCAATGTGGAGGACCTGGTTCCTTCTCTGAACTCCACCCTACTTCCTTGCAATCATTTCCAAAAGCCTCCGATTCACAACCCAACCCAGCTTTGCAGCCATTGCCCCTTACCCCTTTTGATGCGAATTTTAGATCCACCTGTTTGAATCGTGGTCAGATAAAGAGGAGACGTCAAAAGAGAAAGTGGACCCACGAATGGGTTTTTAAAAAAAGGCCCGTTAAAAACCCGTTTGATCAGAAAGAAGAAAATCCAAAATTTATTATGGTTTTCAACTTTCAATCCCGTCACTTTTATGTTTGGCCTATTTTGAAGTGTCAAACGAAGTCGGATTAATACGTAATTAGTCATATTTGAAAGCTTATCGAAGTAGCTTTCCAACGAGCCAAAATTTGAGCAATTCCTACAAGTATTGAAGAAGCTATGGTCAGTTTCGGAAGTTGGACATAAAGTGACGAATTTCAAGAATCCTAATTGAATTAGGATTAGTTTCTTTTATTATTTTATTTTAGAAAATAAGAGTTGTTTCTTTTATTAGAAATAGGATTAGTTTCCTTATTGTTTTAGGATTTTATTGTTTTAGAAGAATTAGGATATTTCTTTTATTTGAATTAGGAATTAAAGTTATAATAGGATTTCTAATTTTATGCATTGGCTAGCCTATTTAAAGGCTTGTAAACACTTTTATTATTAGTTTTTAGTTAATGAAAATTGCTTATACAAATTGAGAGTTCTAAACTTTCGTGAGGGTGTGATTCTCTCAAAACAAAGAACGATTCTTCGATTCCCGTTTGCGGTTTGGTGCGAGGCCAACTCTTCTTTCATCTCTGTCTTCTTTAGATCTACGGTTTGCGTAAGTAGCGTAATCCTAATTATTTTATTGATCTCATAAAAGCCCTAAATCAATATTTTGTTCATCATTAATTTTATTAGCCTTTTATTTTCGTTTAGTGTCGAGAGAAGCCGCTTGCGAGTTCGTTCGACGCCCTAAAACTATCGAAAATCTAGCCGTTCATAAGAACCCTAGTCTTCTAGATCCGCGATAGAAAACGTACACGAAAGTAACGCTATTTTGGGCCGAAATTAAATCACCCAATTAAATTTCTAGAATTTTCATGGTAATTTGTTATGAGAAATTATATTTTTTAATTGATTAAATTAATTTTAATCATAATCTCAGCCCTAGCATTGCATTTAGTAAGTTCCCGCATCACCTTTCCTCCCAAAGCAGGCAGAGAAAAGAGGTAATTGAGGAGATTTTAGATGATCTTGTGGCATTCACCTGTGGCAAAGAGTTTCTAGTTTATGAGATGCAGAGAATTGATAAGTTGAGTACGGAGAGTGCATGGGCCAATCATGAGAGGGCTCGTCGCTTGTATTCTTATATTCTCGGCCTATATCATGATCACACGTCATCGGGGATGAATTTCTTCGGGTCCAGGAGAGTTGATGAGAAGCTTCAAATATATTTGGTAGAGTGGGTTGGCGAGCTGGGTTATTTGGTTCATCGTGGAGATATTTACAGTGTGTGCTCCAATACAATCGATAGAGATGACACTCTGACGTTACCAACTGCCAAGATTGTTTGAGTTAGTTGCGAGGAGTTCTATCGTTCGGGTCTCTATACACTTGATCCGTACTACACCCCATACTACACCCATGTTTCATCGATGATGAAACATTTTCAGTCAGGGAGAATGACGCAGAACATCAAGATTGAGAGAATTGGAATTGGGCCGCGACAAATTGTTCATCTTCAAAAATGCTTAAAGGAGCATAATTAGCGTGCTGGAACAATGCACAGTCGATCGATCAACTCCTGGAATTCGATCGATTGACTGTGGCCTGTGAGGATTTAATTCTGGCGACATATATATATATATATGAGTCAATCGATCGAATACCAAGTGTCAATCGATTGACTGTGCTGTGACCAGAATTCGAATTTTAATTTTTAGGGGCAAACTTGTCTTTCTTTTTGTTTATTTTTATTTTAGGGTTTTATTTTAAGACCTCCTATATAAGGTCATTAAAAAAAACTAATGTAATTAGTTATTGATGATGAATGAAAGCTATTGATTGTATGCTTTAGATGAGCTATTGTTGAAGAGTGATTCTTCTTCCCGAGATGGGTTTAGTGTGAGGCCAAGGGTGTGATGCTCACAATTGATTCTTCTTCTTCCCGAGATGGATTTGGTGTGGGGCCAAGGATGTGATGCCCACCATTTTATCTCTTATCCTTATCTTTGTTTATCTATTTTCTGCTCTTATTTTATTCCCACAAGCCCTAAATCCAGTCGTTATTCTGTCAAAATTTCTCAAACCATAACCCTAGTTTTCATCTAAACCATTGAATCGACCCGATTCGATAATCCTAAATCTCATTCCAGCCATCTAACCAATCTAAACCCTTGAATCGACCCGATCCCTAAACCCTTGAGGAACCTGAGATTCCACCATTGAACCACGAGCGAGCGCCCAAATCTGGAAGCGGCTAGGGTTCTACCTCTAGGATCTTCCTTCCGCGAGGCTAATAGATCTAGCGCAACGGATCGGACCCTACCGAATCGAATGTGATCATCCGAATGGAAGACCAAGAACCTTAAGGTATTCGCATTTATTTGTATTGGTTTTGCTTCATTAATTTAGTTTAATTTCGGCCAAATAATCATTTCATCATCATTCACGTAGTCTAGAGTTTTGTCCTGCATCAATATATTTAGGGTTGAAAGAAAGATACACATCTATGATGTGTATTTTATGTTTTAGGCAAGATTATATTAATGGGGCATTCTAAATTTTTAGATAAATATTTTTGGAAGTATTTTGAATTTTAAAGATCCCTTGGAGATCTTAATTGATTGTGTTAACCTCTATTTAAAGAGGCTTCTCTCCATTAATGAAAGTAGAAAAATCATTGCAAACATGTAGAAATTTAAGTTTCTCAATCGGGGTGGTCTTGGTATCAGTTCTCGATGAAACGGATACGTATCGGTATCGGCCGAGTTTTGATACCATGTTTATATCTATATACAACATAAAATATTAAAGACTATAATAGCTCGGTTTGTTATGGAGTGTCATTCCGAAAATGTTACAAGTTGGGCCAAGAAAGAATAGAAATACCCTGGGAAACTAGCTAATATATTTGAGGAGATTTTGGACTTGAGTGCTTTGGTTGTCATGGAGTATATACATGTTACCTAGGCAAGTATATGATTTGGTGGATAATCTTGTCAAAGCAGAGGTGAACAGAACCACACTCACAATTGAAGATTTGTTCCTTATGGAGTATGATGTACGAGCCGAATAGGGGGATATTTTTGTAGTATAATTTTTTGGATATTATTTCCATTTTTTGTTCTTGTTTTTATTTCTTTGCCCCTTTTGGCTATAAACTTATTACTTATTATGAAGGCTGTTAGTATCATATTTTAAGATCTTGATGTGGATTTAGTGCTTGATAAAAAATTTCAGAATTTGACATTTGAACTCTTAACTCCCCTTATAATTGGAATTGGCAGCTAGAAGACCCTATATAGCATCTTTTTGCTCCTACCAGAGTATTGTCCCTATTACTAAATAATTATACATGCATAAGAAAGTGTAATGCTTAGGTGGACTTTCTCACTCACTTTCGTTTTTGTGAGTTCCAAAATTTTCGTGAGACTACTCTGTGTTCAAAACCGATTACAAATTTAACACCCCATTTTTCTCTGTTTTATAGAAGCGTTCCCATAATCTACATGTTAATTTAGCATTTTGCTCCTCAAATTTCTCTTCACATGCAATTCAATCTCAAAATTGCTAGTTCAGCTTTTCCCAATTTCAATGGTTTATGCGTCCGCATCATCATCATCATAGCCTTATCCCATAGATTTGGGGTTACCGGTTCTATTTCTCAACTCGTTTTTGTCCAATGGTTTAATTGTATCTTGGTTTTAAATTGGACCCGACTCTCCTAACCATCATTTAAACACCAAAATGGGGCATCTTATACCCTCAACGGCTTAAGATGTGGGTGTTCCGAACCATCAAAGTGAAAAGTGAAAGATCATAGATTGAAGCGCAACAGGCCCAAAAATGATGTTTTAGGGAGATTATAACCATTCGATCTGTGGACTATAATATCAACGTTGTTTTTAGTTTTAATGGCTGATATTAAAGTTCATCAATCGGATGGTTCACATTCATTCACCTATAGGCATGTTTCTTTAGACTGAGACATGTTCCAATGATAGATTGTGACTTGGACAATTTAGATTGGTCACAAATTGGCGCCACATGGTATAATGACAAATCACACATCAATGGTGTGAGATAAAAAGTCTAGTTTTAATGGTATAAATTCATTTAAACACCATGTTGGTGTTTAAATGTCGGTCAGGAGCCATTATCGCTTTTAGATTTCATCCAAAATGAAACTTCTCTGATTTGGGCATGGACAAAATATGTTAGGTGAAACAACCTATGTAGGCTTATTTTTCACATGCATTTTACCTAGTACTGTTTTTTTCCATCAAAACAATTATCTTTCAAATTGGTTTTGATCAGCTAAGATATAAAACCAGGAGTTATATACTAGACATGGTCTGACTTGAAAGCTCTTTTTCAGTTAACGGGTGGCATGAAGTGAACCAATTTTAGAGTGGCCAGCAAAGATTCTCTCGTCCTCATAGAAGATAAAGATTTGAGAAGCATACACAGCGCCATAAAGTTATGTAGGTTTCAAGGCGGCAAAGGAGAGCCACACCTTTTTGTTGATGAGTAATCTCTAGCCTATTAGAATGGCTCATGGCTTGGTATATTCTGTGTGTATCTTGCTCTATCTTCATGGCTTCGTTGTCAGCTGCTTACCACTCAGTCACGAAAATATGTTAGTTTCTGTACTTAAGATTCCGCGCATTTATTTTAAGCTGATGTTACTACCACACCACTTTATGTTACAGCCGCCTCACTTAAAGAAAGGAAAAATCTGTTGACTGCTTCGAGTCAGATGATGGAGATTTTTCTCAGCCCAATTTCTGCACAATAGATCTTGGGATCATGAGCCTACCATCAGACGGTCTGATGTTGATTCCACATGGCACACATCCCAAAAAGTGAGCACGACGTACCATCAAATATGGTCCACGTTTAATTTTTGGGATGTATACCACGCGGAATCAACATTGCTGTTTGATGGTAGGCCCATGATCTCAAGATATATTGTGTGAAAGATTGGGACGAAAAACAATCTCCATCTGACAATCATCCGAATCAAAGAAGTCTACTATTTTTCCTTCGCTTAATTGAGGTGTAACATAAAGGGGTGTGGTAGTAACACCAGCCTTATTTTAAGGTCATGATTATTAATACTGATATTCGCGGAATTTTTATTACTTAAAATATAACAGTAGAGAAAGCAAAGTGCTGAATGTTGGTGAGGAGCTGCTAAAGGAAACGTTGCCATTACAAATGGGTTATCGCTATTACCGGTTACGTGGACTCAAAGCATCCATGTGGTACGAAGTGAAGATATCATATCCAGCTTCTGTACGTATCTTTTTTTCCGTGCTTATGTTCTTGAACTTTTACTATGCTCTTATGCCCTCCATGGAAGTTTACGAGAGTATTTCAACAGTAGATACCAGCTAGCTTCTCAATCCAACTGAAGACAGACAAATCGGATGCTGCATTAAACGGGAAAAGAAGATTGCTTAATACTGAGAAACTTGTATTTGAGGCTCGGAATCACGACTTGGTCAGTTTTCTAGTTTGATTAGTTTGCTTTGACAATTTGAGCAAAATTTCCCTCTTGTATTCTGAGAAGTCTTTAAATGTAGGACTTAGGTCACAGTGAATTGCATGTTCTTGTAACTGTGGAGTCCGCTGGCATTGTTGCAAGCCTGCATCTGCGGGAGAGACAATCGGTTGTATTTAATATTGGTAAGCAGTTTCTGTTCTGGCTTTAATCATCTACTGTATGTTATGCCACACTGACATGTAGAAATGAGAGTTGTAACCCGAAAACCGAGGAAACCGAACTGGCCCAAGAAACGATTGGACCGATCCGAACCGATTCCAGTTCGGTTTCGGGCTTGGCTGCTGAAAACCGAAAACCATTTAGGTGGGATGAGAAAACCGAAAAAACCGGAAAAACAGAAAAAAATCCCTTAAAAATATAGAAACGAACCGAACCAAAAAACCCCGAAAGTTTTGGGTTTCGGTTTCAAAAAAGAAAAAGGGAACCGATTCATGTCGGTTCAGTTTCGGTTCCGGCTGAATTGAAGCAAAAACCTAAAATTTCGGTTTCGGTTCAGTTCAGTAAACCAAGCTTGCATCCCTAAGTGTGTCCAACACTTATGCATGGCATTTTTTGTCCAATAACATACCTCTGTCATCACACCTTCTACAATTTTTTTTTATATATCATGTATGTTGGTGACTACCAACATTACCATTTTATTAGATTTATCGGGTTATATACAAAATAGTTTAGGAGAAATATTAAAAGGGTGGTAAAGTTTATTGAAATTACGAAGTACATGCAAAGATGCTACATCAAATGGGCAAGAGGGAGACTCTCCGTAGTACACAAAGAAATCTGTGAAACTTATTCGACAAACGCATTTTCCTTGCAATTTGCATCTTTCTGAATATGGTTGGATACCCACTCAGTTTTTTTGGTTTCGGGCGTTACGATGAATATTGAATAGGTCTAGGTAACAAATGATAAGACGTAACCTTATTCAGCGAACAAAGAAAAGTGATGACCTTACAACTTAGTCGTAGTCTTCTGGAGGCAATGATGCAGAATCAAAGCCTATGCACTGGAATCGTGGCATGATCAAGAGGAGAAGGCGAAAAAGTGGACTTGCCAATGGGTTTTTAAAAGATCTCTTAAAAAAGGGTTGAAGACTCATGTGCACATATGTGCCACACAAAAAGACCCTGTCCTGGGAAGACACACAGATGGGAAGGCGAAGGAAGCGAGCAAAGGGGCAGAGAGAGGAATTCACAAAACCCTACATTTTGTGCAATCTTGTGCATGCGAGTCCCAGTCTCGCGCAAGGGAGATTGAGCAGAAGAAAACTTTGGAGCGGCAAGACGGGTAGAAATTTCAGTCTAAATTTCAGTAGAAATTCATGTTATCTATTTTTTAGTTTTCTTAAAAATAGAAACACAGTAAACTGATCAGAATTCTGGTAATGCGGGTATACCAATTGCGGAAAAAAGCTGACAACAGCCGCATCAATGATCCATTTTTTTGAATGCTTATCTCACAAATGACATGTTTTTAGCATTGGACCATTGGTACTCGTCAAATGAGAAATTTGTGCATTTTAGATGGATATAGTGAGTTGAAATATTATAAGCTGCCATTTTGGAGATGATGGTAGTTGTATTAAAGTGGAGCACAAGTATTACGAAAAAAGCACCTCTTTTTTGTCCTTTGTCTAGAAAATGTTTATGGTACAGAGAACCACTCCCCACATATATGTTGGCAATCTTAAATGGAACGGAAGATATGCAAAAGCAGTATTTGGCAAACATGCACAGCAAATGAAATATAATAAGACACAGTGAATTCAAGATGGGCGGATTTTTTCTTTCCTTCTTTTGTACTAGTTGTATTTTATTACTGATTACCTTCCAAGTTATTGTAGAAGACAATGATAGAAAAAATATATATATATTCATAAATATTTACTAGTTATAGTCAGACCAATTCGAGTCTTCGAGTTAACTCGGCCCGGCTGACTTTCGAGTCAAGGTGAGTTTTCAAATCATGATCTAAATGAGTGAAAAACAACGATAGAGAAAGGGACTTTGAAGAGACTTCTGATAGACTTGAGTAGCGAGATGGTATGCTAGATGTTGACATCATCATTAGGACAAGTGGATGTTTCCATGTGTTTATACACATGTAAATCATCATTAGTTTATCCTGAAATTGGTTGTATTTTAGTTTTGTGTGTTAAACTTTCTAACGATCATGGGTACGCATATTGTTGAGAGTCAATTTCAGTTACTCGTTGAGTGGTGTTTGATTATTTTCATCATATCATTATCCTCTTCATGTGATTTAGAAGTCTTTTTCCCCCTCTTTTTATTTATTTTTTTGTTCTTATTTTTTTGTTATCAATAAGTTTAGAATGGAATCTTGTGTATTCCTAATCTTGTTAGTAGTTAGCTCCGTACCTTTTCAGGAGTGAAATTTGAACAATTGGAGTAATCATCTTTGCCACAATTGTAGGGCTTATCTTACTATTTGAGTCTGAAGTTTTAGTTTATTGCGATGCACTAAACTAATTCTCAAAGCAACTTTGTTGGTTTACTGGAGTGCTAGCCGTCTCCCCCGACATGTGGCAACCCAAATAATGTTAGGGATGACATAATTAGTAATTAGTTTAGTACCTTGTAATATTAATTACGTTATCCTTTAGCAGGAAAAAATCAAAAGATCATTGACTGGCCATTTTGGAGTCGTAGAGTTTTCAGTGTTGTGAAAGGTGCGCACCTGAGGTGACAAGGGTGGGTCCCTAAGTCCTAGGCGAGGCCTAGGCACAAGGTGCAGGGCTTTTTTTAAGGTGCAACGAAAAAAAGGATTGGATGTGTTGCTCAATGAAAGGAGCAAGGTGAAGCAATCTTGAGGTTGTAGGTTTAAGAACTAATGAACTAACAATTGAGTAACTTATTACTCAAACTTATAAGTATATAAATTATATATGTATGTAATTTATAAAAATTATGTATAATATATATATAAATGTAGGGCAGCGGTTAGGTGCCCCAACAAGGCACGGTGAGTGTGCCCCAATGGTCCACGAGGCACCCAAAACACAGTTTTGGTGTCACGTGGAGCATGATTGTTTTGTTAAGATCATCTTTAAAAAAAATTCAAAAACTCATCTCCACCGTGTTTTTGTTGAGCCTTGAAATTTAGACGATTGAAATCAGTCCATCTTTGACTTTGGCCTCAAACAAATATATTTGATTTTTTTATGAAATTAATCGAAACAATGCATCTGAGCTCCACATGGCACCAAAATAGTGTTTTGGGTGCCACGTGGAGCTCCACCGAGGGACCATTGTGGCATGCCCATCGTGCCCCATTGGGGCACAACCCTTTGCGTATATATATATATATATATATATATATATATATATATATATATATATATATAGTCTTTCTACATGCACCTAAAATGCAAGGCCTAGGCACAGAGGGTGCGCTAAGGCGCGCCTTTGACAATACTAAGGTTTTTTTCTTTCCAACTACCCTCTAGAAATTAAGCTGTGGATGGAATGATTTAGGGTTGTATCAATACTAGGGCTTCTAGAATTCAGTTGAGCTGTGAGTGGATGGAAATGATTTGGAAGGCTCTCGCTGTTAGATATCTCCAATTTCTTTATCAACTGTGAAGCTTTAAAAAAAATCATTGCTGATTAGTAGTAAATGGGGATTATACAATTGTGAAAAAAAAAGGTTATATTACGAAATCTAATGCTGATTATAGCTGTTTTAAATTCATATTTGAGAACATTGGGATTAAGCCCAAACAGTGCTCACAAGTGACAGGCTGAAAATGGATTTAGTAAAATGGCCAACGAGAAAAAACCTCCATTTTTTAAAGGTTTTACAATTTTTCATTTCACTTGGGCATCCACACAGTTAAAATAATAGGAAACAATTCTATTTACTATTATTTTTTTGTAATTTTCCATAGCCCTGAATTATTGTAATCTCCAGAATTCATATTTAATTATTTTGTGGTTGTTTGACCTGTTTTTAATGTGCAGTGTGTGATGAACTATCGCTCGGGATCCCGCATAAAGCCTGGTGGGTCGGAATCTTAGTATTTTTCTGTTTGGGATTGGCGTTTGTCGTTCCATATTTTCTTCCACCGCATTTGCTTCCGAAGAACCGAAGCTCATGATCAATCAACGAGAATTTTCTGAATGGTACTGTTTTGAGATTTCAAAATCACGCTAATTTTTTTAATGATAAATTGAAAAACTGATAACCTTATATTGAATTTGTTAAAAATTAGAATCATGCTTTTGTGTAGTACCAATGGACCCCATTTTATTGACTCCGATGAATCCAGCTGTTTTTATAGTTGGATCTGAGTCTTCTAAACTAATATTGTGTGTTTTTCTAGTCTAAATTCAGAATTTGATGAACAAAATTTTAGGCATATGATTAGTGACTGAATCCTGTCAAAACCTGATGACTTTTGTGGATCATTATGGCCCCTGACATCTTCAAATTTCAGTTTGTGGTCAGATTGGTGGTCTAGAACAAAGTTACGTGATTCGTTGTTGATTCTCTTGGTTCGAACACCGGTTCGTAATTCGTGGTTTGCTGCACTCAAGTGAACCCTGTTTGCTGGTACTACGATGAGTTTTAAACACAAAAATAAAATAATATTTTTATAATTTTTAAATATAAACTATAAATTGTATATATATATATATAAAGCAAAACCAGGCACGTATCACTGGTGAGAGGTGTGACGTTGTACCTATTTGAGCAGATTACTAATCTTGTCAGGCAGTTTCTTTGCAACACTTATTGACTGAATGGAAGGTTCGCCCAGCGGCACTGGTCGAACAGGCTCGCATCTTGTCAGGCAGTTTCTTAGCAACACTTAGTGACTGAATGGAAGGTTCGACCAGTGCCGCTGGGCAAACGGGCTCGCTTCATACCGGTTTTGCGGTAGGGTAAGTTGCCTAATGAATTAGGTAACATTGGTCTATAACCTAATATGAGCTACCTTTTTATGAAGTGGATTGCTAAAATTATGTCACTTGGCCACAAATTCGGTCAGATTATGCGGGTTCATCGTTCAGATCTAAAAACCCTAACTTGAATCAGACCTGTTCAGTAAACTTGTTAGGATTTTCAACCTGACCATACAGGTCGGAAATCTGAAACCAAACCCGACCCATTGCTGGTTAGGTCACTACACCCCATTGGACCTGCACCCGTACCGTAAAAAGGCTGTCATGACCCTAATATTTGTAAATGTGGTCAGCAGAGTTGGTCTTTTAATATTCAATAGCTAAACCATGTTCCTATGGTTTAAAAAATCAGTCATATCGTACACATATGGGCTTATGTGTATCAGATTAGGTCCCATCCGATATGATATAAACCTTTGATTTTATGGTGTTGGAAAAATCTGGTCAACGTCAAATATTGGGTCATTATCGGATATGAATTTGGTCAATAGCTTTTATATCCATAAATTCACGAAAATTTTTGGGAGGGGGGGACCCTACTGAATTTTTCTTGAATCTTCACTGATTTGGTTTGATCGAATCTTCACTGATCTGGTTTGATCTTTAGGTTAAAGATGTAACACCTAACCAATTAGTCAAAGTTCTATTTTAGATTATCAGTGTGCTGGTTTTTCTATTTGGCTTGTTTGGGTGTAATTTTGGAGCATATTGGGGGTTCTATAGCATAAGATGTCTTTTTAGAGGGTATTTTTATCCACACCTCATTTTTTACCAATGTCTTAAAAATCGACCCGGACCGGCTGGTTCAACCGGGTTAAACTGGAACTGGAACAAGCTGCGGTCTGGTCTGGTGTTAAGCCGTTTGAATGTGCCACCACCTACCAACTACCTTCAATTGCTTTACATGCTCATTTAAAGCATATTATAAAATAGTGGCGAACGCAAGATTTTCTTGAAATGGGGGCATTGGATAGTTGATATATATTAATAATTTTTTTACCTCTTTCCTAAAGTAAAAAAAATCGAAAAATAAAAATTTCTCCAAAATAACAAAATAGGGATAGAAAAATAATAGAACTTAAAATTTAAGAAAAAACACTATACCCTTGAATCCTTGATGAGCGAAAAAATTTTCATTTAATTTTTTTTTTAAATGAAAAAATATCAAATCCCTCTCCTTGAACAATTATAGGTTACAAAAATTATTATTATAACTCAAAATCCAACTATTCCATAAAAAGAAAACATCTCAAATCTAACATGACAAAAATAATAGAAATAATATTTTTTATTTAAAAAGAAAAATCTAAGAAAAAACTCTAAACCAATAATGTTTTTACCTCTTTCCTAAAGTAGAAAAAAATAGAAAAATAAAAATTTCTCCAACATAACAAGATAGGAATGGAAAAATAATAGCAAAAGGTATAAAAATTAAAATTTAAGAAAAAACACTATACCCTTGATGAGTGAAAATTTTTTATTTAATTTTTTTTTTAAATGCTAAAATATCAAATCCGTCTTCTTGAACAATTATTGGTTACAAAAATTATTATTATAACACAAAATCCTACTATTCAATAAAAAGAAAACATCTCAAAATCTAACATGACAAAAATAATATAAATAATATTTTTTATTTAAAGAAGAAAAATCTAAGAAAAAACTCTAAACCCTGGATGTAGGAAGAAAAATCTTTAAAAAAAGAGAGAAAATATTATAATTTTAAAAATGTAAAAAAAAACTCTAAATCTTTAATGAATGAAGGGAAAATATTATATATATATATATATATATATATATATATATATATATATATATATATATACACACACACACATTACAATCTCTTTAAGGGAGCCATTACATGCACACATTTTTCAAGTGATTGCACCGAATTTAAAAGACTTGCTATTTTAAGGACATGTGATATGTAAATATGCAATATAGACCGTCTGATTTGAAGTTCATAATCAATAGATCTCTGGTACATAAAATTGGAGCAAAACACAATACTTGTCATATGATCCATTGTAATCAATTGTTGAATTATATAATAGCCTTTGACTCCATTTAATCAAATGATGAAAATTATATTTTGTTCTAATCTTTTGCAATTGATATCTTTAAATCATGACCTTCAAATCAATTGATATCTTTTGCAATTTTGTTCAACCTTTTCACATAGTAAAGGTTGCCAAACTTGCAAGTCTTTTTTTTTAATTCAGTGCAATCCGATGCAATCACTTGAAAAGCGTGTGCAAGTAATGGCTCCCTTTCTTTAATAAAACCTCCAAAAAAATCAGAAAAAAAATAAATAGAGAATCCTCTTTCTAAAGGGTAATTTATAATAAAAATCAATATCATTAAGGAAAGCCCCCATATCTCATGAACAATATTTTAAATAGCGTTTAAGGGGTAAGCCTCAAGTCACGATTCGAGGTGTAGCGTAAGCCTTTTGCCTCGAGACGTTCCATTAAGGCGTAATTGAGGCATAATGAGGCACAGTGGCGTAGTATGGCGTATGTAAGGCGCAGTGAAAGCCTCGCGTGAATCTTTATTTTTCATTACTTTATTATCATATTTCTTATAAATTTACCTTCTTTTATAAGTTTACCATTTTAAAGGAGTATTATTAGATGAAATAAAGTAGAATTACATTGTTAATATTTAATATATAAGCGGTTGAACATCAATATTATATTCTAACATTATTTTTTTAGTTGTGAGTCATGACTTAAGACTTATAGAAAACAAACATTTCTTATCTTGAGTATGTTTTGATTTTGAATTGTTCTTTTGGTAAGGGTAAATGAGTGTGCACATATACCTGTCATTGTTTTTGTGCCTTCAATATTGATTGGTTTATAATTAGAAAATTATTTATTATTTTTTCTTATATATTTTCTAATTTATTTATTATTGTTTATGAATTTTCTTTATATCTTTTAAATTATTATATTTTTTAAATTTTAAAGATAAAAATTATGACGCTTACGCCTTACCTCTCGCCTCGCTAGAGGGTCGAGCGCTACGCCTTCATCTTTCACTTTTAAAAACACTGCTCATAAATAAAAAAATATTTACAAATTTAAATGACAATAAAAAAGAATAAAACTAATATTTTCATATAAAAAATCTAACGACAAATCTTAAGATCTTGATGAAATATTTAGAAAAAAGAAAGAAAATGATAGTGTTAAGAAGAGAGAAGAGAGAGAAAGCAGATAGAGAGAGCGTCATAATTGTCTCAAAGTGGGTTGAAGCATTAGCAACGAAAGGTTCGGTTTCTGCAACCATGATTTCCAACATTAATCTCATTTATTATAATTGTAGGGACCAAAGATTCGGTTGTAAATAATGTATCTTAATGTTAAATACTTTAATCATATTATACGGGGGACGTGATAATCAATGGGGCTTATAGAGTTATATATATATTTTAAACTAATCTTTAAAGGCTTTTTCGGAAGTGTTTTGGGGGTCCGAGGTCCCCCACACGGCTTAACGTGCTCATTTAAAGCATATTATAATATATATCATAGGTATGTACTCTCCTAACCGTCATTTAATACTACAATGGGTAATGGCTGATTTTAAAGTTTATTGATCCACTTATAAGCATGATCTTTTGGCTAAGACATGTTCTAACGATGGATTGCTAGTTGAAAAATTAAGATTGATCATAGATTTGTGTCACATGGCACAATGATAAATCACACTTGAACCGTGTGAGGTAAAAAATGATATTTTAATAGTGTAAGATCATATAAACATCATTTGGTGTTTAAATGTTTGTCAGGAGTCATTAATTATCTCTATATTATAATATATAATTTATAGTTAATATAAAATTATGAAAATAATTTTATTTTATTTTTTTTTATACAAAAAAAAAATCTTACTACTAGCGAATCGGTTCGCTTGAATACATTATATGCCCACTTTTTGGGTTGCGTGCCACATGGAATAAAAATTGACGGTGCCTATGATCTAAAAATCAATGATTTTAGGATCCATTGTTTGATTCAAAGCAGTCAATCAATTTTAACCATGAGTGAGCTCAAAGATTTCAGTGAGTTTAAATAAACTATAAAGGTACCTTAAAAGTTTTCTTATATTTTTGTATTTTGTAGTTTGTATTGTGGCATGTGTTAAGAAGAAAGACTTGACATATTTTGGACATGTGCAATGTGGAATGCCATCTAAGTCGTCTGATTTGAGGGTCATGATACAAAAATATCATCTACCACATATTAGCATGAAACACTATTTTTATCATATGATTCAACACAATCAACCATTGAATCAAATAATGGGCACTAGGGATCTTTACATCATGGCCTTATCGAACGATTTGGATGGTGTTTCACATAACGTCATTAATTAAATTATTATTAAATTTTATAATTTATATTTTTTATTGAATTATTTTAATTAATTATATTAATGAAGTTACGGTTCAACCGCAATTGAACTAGTCCTTTTTACGATTTGGATTCGGGTTTGACTTTAAATTTTAATTTAGATTAATTAACTTTATTAATGATATCACGGTTGAATCTTGGTCTGACCGCGGTTGAACTAGTTTAAACCTAACCAATTCCTTTTACGGTTCAAGCTCCGGTCCGATTTTAAAAACATTGATTTAAACATCAATTTTGTATTTAAATAATTGGTAGGGGAAAGTCGGGTCTCACTAGAATAGAAACCAGCTTTGATAAAAGGGGCGCTATGTGCGCCATACTTTTTTCTTTTCACACATTAGTTCAGTACTATTTTACCATTTCCACAGCGATTAAGGAAAAATTAGTAAAAGGGCTTGAGCCTAACACAATTAAAAGTTGACAATATCAGATGTTAGACAATATTAGACCTCACGGTGGCAAGTTACAAACTAGCTTACCTATATAATTAATTTTAATAATAACAAATTTTGTTTTGCTTTGGACAAGAATAGATTGCTAGCAAAGTATAAGTATCTGGCGATACTGATACGCAAGATATCAAATATCGACCGATGCCAATACATATCAACGATAAGTATCGATTTTTTGGCAAATCGATACGTATCTACTATCAATTCGGGTATTGGTATCCGTATTGCTCGATAGTTATTAGGCATCGGCTGATACGGGTTCTATATCGGCCGATATCTCTCAATTTTTATTTTTATTCTAAAACTCCACTGATACAACTTAGTATCGGCCAATACATATCAATCGATTCGTATCACTCCTCCATAGACCGATACCAAATATCGGTACCCGAGTTGACACCTTGTTGATATATATCACCAATACGTATTGATATTTTGGCCAACATATCAATAATTTGGCCGATACCAGTAGTGAGATGGTATCGGTATTGGTCGATACTGCACAGTATCAATCGATCCATATCGAGTATCAGCCAAGCCAATACTAATCAAATTTGATTTTTTTTTTTGAAAATATTTCCTTTTTGTTAAAAAGATATCTAATAGTTTAAATATGAGTCTTTTATAATACTATTAAAACTATAAGCTTATAAAAAATTTTAGATATAAAAATAAATAAATTTCATTGTATCGGCCTATCTGCCGATACCGATACGTGTCGGTGCTCAGAAAACCGATACTTGATTTGATACCATGGTTGATATCTTCATTTAGTTTTTCCTGTTTGGGGTAAATAAAATAATTATTTTTCTAATCGCACACCAACATTTACTATCCACACAGTACTTAATTTTGTTTCTATCTATGTCAGAGAAATATTTGCGGTGCGCGTAGCATCCCTCCTTTTATACTGAAACAAACATATACTGTCTCTGTCTCTCCCTCTCTCTCTCTCTCTCTCCTACATCCAGCAAGAAAGAAGTCTGAAGTCTGAACCCTAACCCTTGTGGCCTGGGGTTTGCTCCTTTGTCCTTCGTCCTCCGGCGAGATCAAACTCCTCCGGATCCAGCCGGCTTACCTCCGGGGACCATATATAATAGTAAGCCAACTATTATTTGTGATTTTTATTATATTTAAATTCTAGAATACCCCTTCGTCTCTTCTTATTCATCAACTACAAGTGCCTAGATCCGACGGTTCGAATCCCCCTATTTAGATTCCTTTTATCTATGTTCATTGGAGCTCATAATATTTGCCTAAGAAATTAGGGGCTAAAATTACCAAATAGGGCACAGTTTTCAGCTTCATAATATAGGATTTATGGGGGCGAAGGCTTAAGATGATAAGAAAGATAAGAGGGTATTCTGGGTATTTTGAGTAGAATAGTGCAACTGTAGGTTGGCCTGAAGGATTTTTCTTCCCCCCATTTTCACCAAATTTTGGCGAAAATTTTGAATTTTTTTTTGAATAATTCACGATTTTAAAAAAAATTCTTATATATATATATATATTAAATTCGTGAAAATTGTGATTAATTTTCGAATTATTTGCAACCTTTTTAATATTTCTAGAATGTTTTCGACTTTTCGTTCTTTTTAATCTTATTATTTATTTTTCTCTGATATTTACCCAAATTGCCTAATTTTGCCAGACTTTAACCTTGCTCCGACTTGGTGACTATGCTTCATCCTAACTATTTGTTCAAGGAGCTGGTCTTAGTTGTCTCGCTCAAGCACAAAGAATGGTGCTCTGATCATCTATGCCAGACACGTGGATTTTAATAATATAGATAATAAAGCAATCAATAAATTCTAACCATCCGATTATAGAGTTTGACGATTGTTTGATAGATCATAGATACAATTTTTTGCTTACCACTTGCTAGCCTGCCATGTTGGCAATCTTGATTGATGTAGAAGGAATAACTGTATATCATCCTATGCCGCTCACGAAAGCTGTCATCTGCAGATGCCAGAAGCCCCAGAAGTCTGTGAAAGTCAGCTTTTGAGAAAAGCAGGTGATCACAAGGACATTTATAAGATTGATAGCTTGTCAACACTACGAGGGAGCCATCACCGTTCTCCACAGCCATCCAAATTAGGTTCGAGAAAATGAGTTTGATAAAATAACTATTAACATCTGTTGACCATCACATTCCCCCACTTTCAAGAAAATCCTGGCTCCGCCACTGTCTGTGGTTCGTGTTTCTTATGCATCTGAGGAGAACACGAGAGAAAAATCACTAGGTTGTGCACCATGTCAAGAAAGAGAAAATAGAGGAGGGTATGGTCCAATTATTGGTATTGCATCAAGTAAATAAGCGAGAGGGATCTTGTAATCTTAATGGCTGAGTTTTTGTAGATAACTGTGGTCTCATAGTTGGATACCTAAATCACCCTTCCCAATCATCCTTCTTCACTTATTTATTCTTCAAAGACACAGCAAACTCCAATATTTTGTCTCCTACACAATTATCACCCTCTTGCTAAGTCTAACTTTTCATTTTAATTTCCTACCTCAAATCACCAATATCTCTCTCTCTCTCTCTCTCTCTCTCTGTCTCTCTCTCTCTCCTCGAATTCTCACTTGACACCAAATGAGCAAGTGAGATGTGTTGGACGACAAGTCTTTATACATCCTTGGAATGAGCTACAAGATTTTAGATCATTAAGGTCTTGTATCATGATCGAAGCATTTCCACATCAAAATTAAGATTTTTATTTTTATTTCCTATTTTATCTTCTCACACCTTCCTTAATGTGCTTGGCACATCATAACCCTACAAGTTCATATTGAATCCTCAACCATTGATACTATTAATTTTGGGACATTTGGGCAACTCGTGGTTTGGGTAAACAACTACAAGTAATAAGATAGATAGATTAACAGATGTTGCGTAGTACTGATACAGGCAACCCTATGTATAAGTGACCTGTTAATAAATGGTTTATAGATATCAGTGGCCTTGATCAGAGGCATCAATATGTCAAATGTCAGTGATCTATAGCCTCAATGATCCCAAAATTTATTTGCTCTCTAAGTAATTGACCAACCCCTAGGGTAAAATAGACCTTTGAGCTCTATTTGAGTCATATGCAGGAATTGATCTACATGCTTAGTTACCCATGAAATATAGCCACGTTTCTTCTTAAATGCAATCTAATGGGTCTATGTTAAATAGCAATAAGGGCAGTCAGGTCATGAAATGTGATTATCAAAGGTTTGTAGCCTCATAAGTTTACATACAATATTTGTATATTATATCATTGATCCTATTAGTCTAAGCAGGGATTGGTAAGGTTTCTCTTTACTTAGATTAGCGGTGATAACAAATAATAATCTATAACTAACATCATCGAGATCATAAGAGTTAAGTAGTCAATGATATAGAAATCAGGGTTGTTACAGTTTTAGTTAATTTGATATAAGAGGTGATGGTAGGACTCCTATTGCTCTTCATTTTAAAATACTTGTTCCTCTTCATTATCTACTCTTCTTCTTAATGTTTTACTGCCATCCCTTGCAACAAAAAAAGAATGTAATACTCTCTCACGAGTTTAACAAGGTTTTATTTTTTATTTGGGGGCATCATGCTTGGGCTACAATTTATTTATTCCATTATTTTCTTTTTAAACTCCGTCATTGCCATTCCAAGCTTGGATGAGAAAGGAGGAGAGCTAGCATTAGGTTGACTACCTGTTGTAAAAACTCTATCTAATCCTTATGACAAAACCTATTACGAACACACATTTTGTAGCATCCCTTGCTAGTGAGGCACTACATTAGGCCCCTGTTTTAGTGAGGAGTAGGCAGGGATTAGCTAGGGCATCCCATGTTTTAAGCGATGCGCTCCAACAGATCCTAGTTATAGTCAGAAATAGGTATAGGCTGGCTAGGGTGTTCCATGTAAGCGAAGCGCTACAAATTTTTTTTGTTGAAGTAAGAAGTAGGGAGGGGTTCGTTAGGGTGTTAGATGTAAGCGATGCCCTATGACGGAGCTCAATTGTATTGAGAAGTAGGCATGGGCTGGTTATGGTATTCCATATAAGGATCAATCAACAACCAAGTCAAATTATCGCCAATAGCAGGCTAGGACTCTCACATTAATAGAGATCTGCGCAAGGAAAGCGTTTTTGGAGTTATGTATGGATACTTCGAATTTAGGTACTTTAATTGGGAAGAGTGCCGAGTTGATAGATACTATAAGGAAAAAGAAGATTAATATAATGTGTTTGCAAGAGATAAAGTGGAAAGAAGAGAAGGCTAAGGATGTGCGAGATGGGTTCAAGCTTCACTACTCAGGGAAGAGTAACTCTTAAAATTAGATATACATTTTACTGTCTTGAGATTCGAAGGATTAGATTGTGAAAATCAAGAGATTGAATGATCAAATTATTTTTTTTGATAACCGGGGGTGTCCGGGCCAGCTTGCGCGCACCTTGACTAATCCCACGGGGTCCTGGAGCTAACGACCGGGTAATACTCCAGTGACCCATGAGGGGACTCGAACTGGTGACCATTGGGGAGCAAATCCAAGGCTTGACCAACTGAGCTAACCCATTGGGTTAAATGAATGATCAAATTATGATAGTTAAGGTTGTTTAGATAAGAAAATATTAGATGTTGTTAGTGCCTATGCACCTCAAGCTAGACTGTGAAACATGAAATGAGAATTTTGCAATCGATGGATGAACTAATACAAGGAATATCCAACAGAGAAAGCAGAGTGATTGGAAGTGACGTTAATGGACACATATGGAGGATAGAAAATGAATATTAAAGTATACATACAAGATATGATTTTGATAAAGAAAAGAAATGGGAAAGCTATCCTTGATTTGCAGTAGCAAATATCTTTTTTTAAGAATAGAGGAGAACGACGACCAGGGGGGTCTTGGTGGAATTGGGAGAGCCTTTGCTAGCACTTTGGATGAGCACAAGCTCACCCTCACCCTGCCTTCACTATGAAATCATTTTATGATACTATTGAAATGATTGATCAATGAACTGAGATTCCAAGTGCTGATCAAAGAAGAAGACCATGACATATGATGTTGTAGTTGTACAACCAGCCATAGCAAGGTCCACTATCACTATCAGACAGAAGTTTAGCAAGCACTGGGGGCATGCCTCTAACGGAGGGAGAGCTGTATTCAAAGTTGAGTGGAACAAATAGAACTCAAATAGCTTATTTTACTGAATGTGAAAAGAATGGGCTAACTGCAAGGATTGCAGGGTCATTCTAGGATAGAGTCTTATGATGCAAGATAGATTGATAGTGTTGGATGTTATTCTCAAGAGCCAAGTGACTAAAAAGATGACAGAGGATCACCCATTTTGGAAACGTAAAAATCTTAAGATGAAGCTCCTTAATTGTCTTGTCTGTTCGGCTTTAAAAAATCCACAACTTTAAAAAAAAATGAAGCTCCTTAAGCATCCTGCCCATATGGCTGGAGAGAGAGAGACCTAAGGAAAGATGCCCAATATATATACATAGGTGCACATGTATATACTTGTTAAGGGAAAAAAGATGCCCAACATATATATATTTATTTCTTATTTTATGTTTTCTTATATACTTGTCACGATCTCTTTTAGAATGAAGTAAATTTTTTGCAACTTTCAAAAATATATTACTTGTAAAGCGCACATGTATATATATATATATATATATATAGACTGCAGTTGTAATGCTGTTAGACCGATTTGGACTGGACGCCCATCGTTCTGGTCCATCCTCCGGTCCCTTTTCCAAGACATTGAGATTATATGATATCTAATAATCTAAGTTACAATGATATCTACATTCCAAAATATAATAATAATGAAATACAAGACTCCAGAAATCTTCCTAATTTTGTTTTCGTGAATAAAAATAAGAGTAAATGAATATCTAATATGCAGAATACATTGCTGTTATATATTTATTTACTACAAAAAATTAATCCATTAATATTTTTCTTTCTGTTCTGATCCAATTGGCTTACTTCATCATAATTTCCTCTCTATTGGCTTATGATTTTGGAGCAGAGTATGAACTTTTTGAGATATTTATTGTATGTTATTTTTCCCTCTATCTGCCTGATGTGATTTATCACTATCAGGAAGACCATAGTGACAAATTTTTCCGAAATTCTCGGGAATTTATCTGAAATTCACCAAAACAGGGGTCAGACGAAACTTTCAGCGAAATTTCGGTGATTTCTTCAAAATCGCCGAAACTTATTAAATTCGGCAAAGTTAACGAAATTTCACCGAAAATAATGGAATTTCACCGAAATTAACGCAATTTTAGCCATTTCAAGTAATAAATAAGAATTTTATAAAAGTTAAATACATTATATATATATATATATATATATATATATATATATATATATATATATATATATATATATATATTATTGTACTCCCCGAAATTTTTCTGAAATTTTTTCAATTTTTTCTCGAAAATAATGAACCGAAATGACACCCTACTGAAATATTTCCGAAAAAGAAATTTCTCACTATGAGTATGGCATTCCATCGCATGTTTTCATAAATCCTATGTTTATTTTTATTTCCGAATCCTTATTTATGGTTTTAGAAGTTGTTGAACGGCCTCTAAGATACCATTTTATGTTTTTCAGGAGTAATTTGCAGTAGCATTGAATCCAGTATCATTTTATATCACAAAAGGTGCTTTTATTGCATATTTGTGTACTTTGGTTCGGGATTATATAAGTACTAGAGAAATGGCAGAGAAAATGGTATCAAGCTTTTGGGGCCCCGTCACATCTACCACTGAATGGTGTGAGAAAAATTATTCCCATTCTTCATACATCGCAGAATTTTACAACACTTTATCGAATATTCCCTGCATTCTTTTGGCACTCATTGGCCTTGCAAATGCTCTGAGGCAGCGTTTTGAGAAAAGATTTAGTATTCTTCATATATCCAATATGATACTTGCCATTGGGAGCATGCTATTCCATGCCACTCTACAACATGTGTATGTACTTTTTAAGAAAAAATGGTTTTCCTTTTGTCATTATCTTTGGTTCTTTGCCATCTACATTTCTTCTTTAATTATTCCATTTTTCGTATTAATATTCTAACTTGCAATGGATACAAAAGGCTCGTTTTTAGATCTTATTTTCGTTGCACTGATCAAAACTTATTTCATATCACTTTCTAATTTGGAGTTTAGATGGGACTGTAGTACTTGAATGTAAATCTTATTGTCCTTTGTTTATTGTCTTCATATACATATTTAGCTGGATTTCTCAACTCTTAAGCAAGTTTTTTAGCGTGAGTTCAAATGAAGAATATAGCTTGTGACTCCCTGTCCTTGAGCCCCCGGTGTTAGAGGACCAATCCCAACTGCCAAAAAATATTTTCTTTATTTACTTAGAATAACATAATTTAGAGAATTATTGGCGAAATAACAGTCTAGATATAGCAAAGTTGCAGACGTTTATTAGTCTACTGGAAATTTAATACTTTAATTTCATGTAAAGATTGATTTCACAGGTAATGGCCACTTTATCAGATAAAAAGTGGAAAACAATGAAATAGTCCACTCTTGATGTGAGGACTGTAAACTAACTTGCAAACGTGTTTACCAAAGCTCTTCATCAGAAATAGTTGGAAAGGCTTCAGTCCAAGCTGGTTATCTGTGATATGTATGCGCCAGCTTGAAGGTGGGGTGTTGAGGATTGATTATTAGAAGCTTTCTGCAGCATGGATCAAAATACCGGTTTTCTGGTAAGTATCGTTCAGCTCCTAAACTGGTATGTATCGGACGATACGTACCGGTTCCGGATGATACATTGGTATGTATCATCCGATACAACTCCGATATATATGGCATCCACCAGTACGATACATTCAAAGTATCGTACCAGTGACCTCCGATACCAGTACATACCGGTCTCGTCCAAGATTTTGATCCATGGTCTGCAGCTTCCAGTCCTTTGTTAGAAGCTGTTAGCAGCTTCTCCAGTATTCTGATTTTGTTAAGTGTCCTTTTAGAGATAGGGGTAACTTAGTCGTTATTGTTTTGTGCTACTGACACATGATGTAATTACCCACAGGTGGGTTTTAGGAGGATGGTAAAAGGAACCGTGAGACATGAAACACGTCCCTCTTCGCTCACGTCTTCTCTCTATTTCTCGCGTCTTCTTTCTCGTTATCTCCTTTATTTTCTTTCCTTATTTACTGAAACCCAAGATTAAATTGAACAGTTTGCTAATTCAAGAGTCGTGATTTTGCATACTATTTTGAATTCCATACTGTTAATAAAGGAACTGTTCTGTGACTATTGAGAGAGTAATGAATAACTGGTGGGTTCGAGGATTGTAACCAGACCATCAGACAAAATTCTTCCATCATTTCATCTGCATCGATAATAAAAGTTATTATAAATTGATTAGATTGACAAATAATAGACAAGAGAATTTTCTGTTCTAATTTAGGCCTTGATCTCTCGATTGAAACCATAAGTATTACCAAAGAAATTTTTTTTATCCATTGAAGGGTTCGTAATTTTTTTTTGGAAAATGAGGCAGATGGATTTTTGAGGCATTAAGTACGTGGTTGTGCCCATTATTTTTTTGGTTCTGTGACTTGCATTGTCTTGCTCCCCGAGTCCCGACCCTAATATAAATGTTTGGCTTTCATGTCCATCTTAATCCGTGACTTTTCCACATGCCAACCATTTATATCATTTTGACACTGCATGTAAGTGCTGGGTCTGGATGATCAATTTTTGTAGAAAAAAATCCTTCACTTGATGGTAACACCAAATCAATTCTCTAGGTAATCTATTATTGACTATTAGTTATCATGGTTTGAAGCGGGCGCAAAAATCAACTGCATGGGGTTTCTATTCTACTATTGTATGTATTACCATTCTAGGGCATAAATCTTTGCGGTCAGTCCTACTCTTGGGTTCATTCGAACCTAAGACATATACATTAGATATTTTGTTGTGGGATGTTATTTGAGTAAAGATGCGCGTTTTGGGCTTCCTCTGGTTAGGAATTGTATAGAGCATGAAAGTTCATAAAAGTTTTGCTCGATTACGAATTAATTATTTGTGCACGACTCTCCATCATCATCCTCATCAACGTTGCCTTTTCCCAATGGGTCAAAATCTCGGACGATACCGGGTATAACCCAATACGTACCGGTATCGATTGCCTGCTAGTATACAATACATTGGGTATGTATTGGTATCACCCCATATATGTTATTTTTTTCGTGGTATCGCTGATACATTGAATGTATCGGCGATACCGATATGTATCGTCTCGGTATTGGGAATCCCACCTTCTACATTTCCTATTGGTCTTCTCTTTCCCTACTTGTGCTTGTTTCATTCTAATCCTTTGTACAAAGGCTTTTTCAGATCTCTGATTGTACGTGCCCAAAGAATCTCAAATAATTCCTAAATCCTTCCTTCCTTGTTACTCGATGCATTTACCTTGGCATGCACCTCTCTGCCAGATGTATTCTGTCTAATTTTCATTTCTTCGTGGCCCAACACTCTCCATCATATAGTAATGCAAGTTTTACCTCTTTATAAAAAGAGAAAATTAGAAAAAGTGCCTACTTTTAAACAGTTTTAGGCTATCATTCAACTTCAAACGGTTTCAGGAAAACAATGCTTTTGCATTTTTCGAATGCACGATTCAACCCAAAACAACACCCGGTTTGGGTTGGTCAACCACATGGAACGTGATTTTAATTTTTTTTAACTTTTTAAGACTTATTTGGCCTTCATTTGATGGGTCAAAGATATGGTAACACCCACCCAATCTAGTGCATTGAATTTGAGCACCTTTGATTACATTTTCAATGGTGGATATACACCGGTTCATGCCCAAAATTTTTGGGTGGTTTCTAATCGTCCTTGGGCAAGTTTCCATGACACCTGATCCCAAATGGGTGCCACGTGGAGCCCACTAACGTAGGAGCATGTTTTTCAAAAACCGCTAAAGCATTGTTTTCCTAAGTGTTTGAAGTGGGATAATAGCATGGGTTAAAATCTCGGAAAAACGATACGTATCATCCAGCCCCAAAACCGATATGTATCAGACGATACGTATCAATTTCGGACGATACATTCCAATGTATCGTCCGAAATTTTAGGTTTACGGTACCTTGAATGTACCATATCGGTGAGGTCCAAAACCGATACGTATCGTCCGATATGTATGGACGATTCGTATCGATATCGGACGATATTTTGACCCATGGATAATAGCCTAAAACTGTTTGAAAGTAGGCATGTTTTTCTAATGACCCTATATAGAGCGCCCCTGCAGTTGAAATACTATTCATTTGAACACACTACATGCCATTTGCTTGTCTCCACTCTCCACTTCACCTACCTTGCACTGATCCCTTTTGTGTTAATTTCCTCAAACCCACCATTTGATTGCATAGTGAAGACCGAATACCAAACTATGGTATTGTGGCACTAACAGGCTTCCTATCTTGACCAAATCATCCTCTAAGAATTTCTTGTTAGCTACGTGTGCACTCTTTATATCCTCTCTTTGTCCTGCTGATTTTTAAACCCCCTTAATTCTAAGGCCTTTCTTCAAATTTCAATGTACATTCCAAAATAGCTCACCATGTATAAGCAATTGATGGAGCATTTTTCAATATAATATTGAGTAAATATCTTATTTAGGTGTAAAATTGCTATCATTCTTCCTGGGGCTCACCCCTACTCCCTATTTGCATACCTATGTTGCCATGCTTTAGAGACTTAGAGATTAATTAAGAGCAGTGTTACTGCCACATCCATTTTTATTACTGCCACACCACTTAAACAAAGGGAAATTTGTTGACTGCTTTGAATCTAACGATGTAGATCGTTTGTGGTCCCAATCTTCCACACAATAGATCTTGAGATCATGGGCCTACCAGCGAATCGTCACATGTTGATTCCACTTGGCACTCATCCCAAAAAGTGGACGATTACGGTGTACGATAAAAATTATTCATGGTCACTTTTGGGATGTGTGCCACGTGGAATCAACATGTGACCGTCTGATGGCTGGCCCATGATCTCATGATCTATTGGGAGGAAGATTGGGACCACAAACAATCTTCATCGTCGGACTCAAAGCAGTCAACGGTTTTTCTTTTGTTTAAGTGGCGTGGCAGTAACAACAATGGATGTGGAAGTAATACTTCTCTTAATTTATTTAGCTCCTGTCTTGACAACTTTGCATCCATCTCGAGAGATCCGTGTTCTTGTTTTGGCCGCTTTGCTGGCTTCTATTGAGAGAAAATTTCCTGGCTCTGAGGAATCTATCAGAAGTCCTGGTAGAATCATTTGTCTTAAATTAACATTCTTGCCTTGAAATTTATCCTCAACGAATGAACAAATCTTACCAGGCATACATATAATCTGTTCTTAAGATTGTTACTCCTGCATACTGTTTCCCTTCCAACTGCGCTTTTGGTGGTTTTTGAAAGAGTTGCAAATTTTCGAGAAAGAGATGGTTGAATAAAAATAACTAACATATTGTATAATGTATATTAAAAAGCAAATACATATAATTAGATATACATTGGTTTCATTTGCTTATATTGGTTAATGGGCTATGGCTGACTTTAATATATTATATCTATTGAAGTCGATCTCTCACCATCAAAGCTGGAAACTACAGATTTCAGTGGCACCGACATATGTGAATGTCAGGTTTTGGCATGTAATAGCCTCTAAAAGGCTATTACATGTTTTTCAGTTGTATAAAGCCGGTGATGTGAGTCGGTTTTTATAATATTATATGGGATCTCTGTAATAGGCTAATAGCTTATATATATATATGCCAATAATATGTAACTACAATTTTGTTGGATGATAAAACGAAATAAAATGAAATCAATTGGGCATAGCAACTCTATCTAAATGATACTGTTCCAAAACAAAAATTATATCTAAATGATGAAATTTATATTACAATATACATTAATGTTGTGGTTTTGATATAGTAGTGCTTTTGAGTATTTGGAAGCCTAGGTTGTTTCTCTTACTTTTTTTCAGTGGTTGCTTCAGCAAATGGTGTACTTTTCTATCGCCTGAGCAGGGCCGGCTCTGAGATATTGGGGGCCCAAGGCGAGTTCTTAAAATGGGGCCCCTCTTTCAGATTAATCTTAAAAAAAATTGTCACAAATTTTATTTTTTTTTACAAATAAACAATACACATTGCTTTTAGATTACAAATAGCTCTATATTTCATTCTGTTGTTTATAATTTGATAATGCAACTAACAATTTAATGAAAGTATATATTAAAGAAAAATGCAACACAAAAAGAGAAAAACTAAATAGTAGAATGTCGACAGATCGAGTAACCTAACCAATAACATTTTAATATTTTTTATTACTTTAACTGTCATTGAATCTTTAACTGATATTTTTAGCACTTTAACAGTCTCATGAAGTTCAAAAAATAGGTTCATTGGATAAGTCTCGTCGAGTAGATCAAAATTGATAGGACATTTGTAAAAAATGTAACGAGTTTGAAATCGCAAACAAAGGAAGAAATGACTATCTATTAGGTAAGCGGCACAAGTGTTAGATGACTTGGCACTAGTTTTAGTTGACTTTTTTTAAAGCGTGCCAAGTCTGATGGTTTTTCCATGATCTAAAAATCTTTATTTCGAAAGATTGAAACCAAAAACGATCTCCATCGTTTGATTCAGAAGCATCAAATGCCATATGAAGTTAAGGGCTACCATTTAATCCACATATAGTTAATTTAAGATGGTGTTTGACTGATGGAGATAGTTTGTTCATTCCAATCTTTTTACAAATAAATTTTGAAATCATGAGCATCATATCACATGGAACGCCGGTTTTTTCATGTGGCACACACCCCTAAAAGCAAGTTGAACCGAGAGAGTTGGCGCTCAAGCCAGGTACGTAATACTAACTCCAAATTAAATGGAAACAACCACCCATATTCTAGCTAAGGGATGGGGAGGATATCCTCAACTAAGTATCTTTACTATACAATCTAACTAGGCTAGAAGGTTTAGTAACTTCTATGTGGCTTCTCCCATATCTAGGAGTGTGTTAATTTGGTAGACCAGCTCCCGCCCTGAGAGAGAGAGAGAGAGAGAGAGAGAGAGAGAGAGAGAGAGAGAGAGAGAGAGAGAGTTATCCGTGAGGAGTTGGCAAGGAACAGGGAGAGGAAGAGTAGGTGATGGAGGTCAATGCCAAATACACCCTTAAAAAACATTTTGTACTCACGGTCTATTTGAAATTACTCTTTCTATTTGACAAGCTAAGATTATTCAATTGCTGAAAACTTTCCAGCATTACTAAATTCAATGCAACAACACTTCACGCAATGCAATACTTTTTATTAATTACTCCAAGCGTTCTCACGACAGCAGAGATCCAATATTAAACTACAAATTAACATGTCGAGAGTAGCCACTCAGCATACTTTATTATATGGGAAGACAAATCAATCATGTATATCACTTTTTTTATCATAAAAATATCAAAATAAAGAAATTTTGCCAAGTTGTACGTGAACCTATGGTGATGGTGTGATTCCAATGACTCCTAATATAACAGATTTAATTAGTTTGATTCGGGAATCTATTTAAAGAAGAAAGATAGCAAGCTCAGCTGTATTTCCAAGGTTCAATGAGTAGAACCCTCTTTCCGCTTTAATTATGTTAAGACTAAAGATACTTGAGAACAATGAAGCTTAACTTAGAATAGAGACGGAAATAAATAGAATATGGAATGCTTGTAAAACACACTACTTTATATGCTATTTTTATTGCTGCATAGCGGTCCATGGAGTCTAAAGATCTCTGTTTTTTTGTGTGATTCATCCTTAGTTTCGTTTGACCAGCCAGAATTTGAGGCTAAATTTAAAGCATATTTATCAAAAGTTACTAAAGACTTATTCATCAAAAGAAAAAGCAAAAAAGGTTGTTGAAGACTTATATTTGATGTTTATTCAAATAAAGAAGAGCTGAGGCTACAACACTAAGTAGGAAAACAATTTTTTTTTTAAAAAGTAACTGCCGACAGAAATCACTTTGGCTAACATTTGAATGCCTTCAGAATCTAACCTGATGAGGGTCCTTAGTTTTCTTGGCGGTTGGTTAGTACTCAAACCTACATTGAAGAGTTCTATCAAAACCAAGTTATAAATTAACCAAGTAGGCAAGCAGCAAATCTAAATTAAAAAAAAACAAAAAGAATAAGAAAGGGGGCTTACCTTGCAGATTGCCTTGCGGCTAGCGGGATCGCCACGCTCATTGCTCAAGCGAGGCAGGGAGGCGAGGCGAGCCAGGAGGTGTCGGCCGGTTCAATGGCCGGCTTCTGTGGGACCGAAGTTTAGAGAGAGAGAGAGGCGTTGGCCGTTGGAGAGAGAGGCGCTAGAGAGTGGAGAGAGGAGAGGGTTTGCCAGTTTGGAGAGAGAGGCACTGGACTGCTGGAGAGATAACTCAGAGGAGAGGGTTTGCCGGTTTGGAGAGAGAGAGAGAGGTGCTAGACTGCTGGAGAGATAACTCAGAGGAGAGGGTTTATCGATTTGGAGAGGAAGAGGGTTTATACAAAGAGAGAGAGGCGCTGGATGGGGCCTTTATATATATATATAAATTTTATTTTTTTTCAACCTACTATATAAAAGGAATTTAGATTTGGGGGCCCCTGAAAATCGGGGACCCAAGGCAGCCGTGATGCGGGAAAAATCGCACGCTAACCCTAAAATAGCGTAAATCTCGCAAGATAGGGGTTAGGGTTTTTGCTTTTCAATTAAAATAAAAAATAAAAGGAAAAATAGGGGTAGAAGAAGATTCAAGGAATCGCTCCAAGGAAGAAAGTTGGCCTCACACCAAACCGCAAGCGGGAGAAGAATCACTCTTCTATTGAAAACTCATCTCAAGTGCTTTAGAATTCGCACAAAGCAAAACTCATAATTTTCATTCATCATCAATACTAATTCTCATAAGAGATTACAATGTGTATTTATAAAAAAAAAAAAAAAAAAAAAAACCACCTAGGAACACTACTTAAAATAAAACTCCTAATCAATCATTAAAACTTTCTAAGCTAACGGTCACAATTACTTTCACCATAAACCTCGTTTCTTCATTACGCAACCACTTTTGAAGGGTTAAACGATGTCTGATTGACGTGAAATTAGTCTTGTTTGAAAGCTTATCGAAGTAGCTTTCCAACAAGACAAAAATCACACAATTCCGACACATATTGGTAGACTTATGGCCACTTTTTTTATGGTTGCGCAGAAAGTAATGGGATAAACAGTCACATGTCACATATATGTGTCTGACCTCTAAATAATTCAAATAAGGAAATTAGTCCTAAAACAAGTCACTTATTAAAAGAATCCTAATAAGAAAGGAAACTAAACCTAGATAAAATATTACCTAGATTAATGTGCACACGGGTCTTTAACGGGCATTTTTAAAAAACCCATTCGCGGGTCCACTTTCTCTTTTGATGTCTCCTCTTTATCCGACCATGATTCAAACAAGAGGACTAAAGTTCGCATCAACCCCCTCTACTTTGAAAAAGTTCGACCTCGAACTTTGGTTGGTATGGATTTTCACGGTCGCGATCACAGACATTATATAGGGAACCTCGTTCGGAAGCGGCTTGAACAAGTAAACATGTTTTCACTCGGGCTTGATCGGTTTGATCTTCGACTCACCAACGGGAATGGACGCCAACATGCAACCAACACGATCTTGGGACCTGTGGGTCGTGGGTGCGATATAGTCTTTATTCCAAACAATTGTGCTTCAACAATCTCGGGCCCGATAGGACTGATTGCGGCAACTTGCTCTTCAATGGTCTTGGACTCTTCAACAGTATCAGGATTAGCATAGATATTTGATCGTAAGAGGTTCTCATCAACCAACACCGACTCTTCGACCGATTTTGGGGCTATCAAGGGTTCAGGTAAAAGATCGATAACAATTTTAGGTGAGATGAGGTCGGCTAGGGTAACGACGGTGACGGGCTTGATTTTTTGAATGGGCTTTGGGTTGTAAGTTGTTATGGGGGCTGCAATTAGCATAGATTTTATACCGTTAATGAATTCCGTAATGGGTGTAGGTTTCACAACGGTTATAGGATGAGAAATTGTTATGGGATTACAATGGACAGTTGGTGATGGGGTTGGGTTAATGGACACGGGATTTGAAAGCTTAAATCTCAAAGCTTCATGTCTCACCGATATGATTTCCTCTTGTAGTTTGAGAAGAAAATCCTCAAGAAATTCTGGAACAAGACCCTTGTTTAATGTCTCTGCTATCCGATGTGTATTTGTTAACTTACGTCTAATCTCAAGAGTAAACGCTCGATCATATAAAGCTGGCCAATATTGAGGTGTTAAATTCAAATACCTCAGACTCTGCGATCTAGTTTTCACTGCCTCCCTTGCTTGTCTAATCTTACCAATTGTCTGATACAAATCAAGGAGCTTTCGCCGATCCACGAACGATCCCATTCTAGCCATCATGAATCCATTCAACTCGTGCAAGGCTTCGATAAATTGTTCTTTACTCATGATGGACTTCACGTGCCGAGTGTTGAACTTGGGCTTTGATACCAATTTGATGCGGGAAAAATGGAATGCTAACCTTAAAATAACGTAAATCCCACAAGATAGGGGTTAGGGTTCTCGCTTTTCAATTAAAATAAAAAATAAAAGGGAAAATAGGGATAGAAGAATATCCAAGGAATCGCTCAAAGGAAGAAAGTTGGCCTCACACCAAACCTCAAGCGGGAGAAGAATCACTCTTCTATCAAAAACTCATCTCAAGTTCTTTAGAATTCGCACAAAGCAAAACTTATAATTTTCATTCATCATCAATACTAATTCTCATAAGAGATTACAATGTGTATTTATAAAGGAAAAAAAAACCCCTAGGAATACTACTTAAAATAAAACTCCTAATCAATCATTAAAACTTTCTAATCTAACAATCACAATTACTTTCACCATTAATCCCTTTTTTTATTACGCGACCACTTTTGAAGGGTCAATCAATGTCTGATTGACGTGAAATTAGTCTTGTTTGAAGGCTTATCGAAGTAGCTTTCCAACAAGACAAGAATCACACAATTCCGACACATATTGGTAGATTTATGACCACTTTTCTGATGGTTGCACATAAAGTGATGAATTTCAAGAATCCTAATTGAATTAGGATTAGTCTCTTTTATTATTTTTAGAAAGTAAGAGTTGTTTCTTTTATTAGAAATAGGAATAGTTTTCTTATTGTTTTAGGATTTTATTGTTTTAGAAGAATTAGGATATTTCTTTTATTTGAATTGGGAATTAGAGTTATACTAGGAGTTTTAATTTTATGCATTGGTTAGCCTATTTAAAGGCTTGTAAATACTTTTATTAGAAGTTTTTGGTTAATGAAAATTGTTTATGCAAATTGAGAGTTCTAAACTTTCGTGAGGGTGTGATTCTCTCAAAATGGAGAGCGATTCTTCGATTTATGCTTGCGGTTTGGTGCGAGGTCAACTCTTCTTCCATCTCTATATTCTTTAGATTTATGGTTTGCGTAAGTAGCGTAATCCTAATTATTTTATTGATATCATAAAACCCCAAAATCAATATTTTGTTCATCATTAGCTTTATTAGCCTTTTATTTTCGTTTGGTATCGAGAGACCCCGCTTGCGAGTTCGTTCGACGCCCTAAAACTATCGGAGATCTAGCCGTTCATAAGAACCCTAGTCTTCTAGATCCGCGATGGGGAACGTACACGAAAGTAATGCTATTTTGGGCCGAAATTAAATCACCTAATTGAATTTCTAGAATTTTCCGTGGTAATTTGTTATAAGAAACTATTATTTTTAATTGATTAAATTAATTTTAATCATAATCTCAACTCTATCATTGCATTTAGTAAGTTTCTGCATCAAGCCACCTGGCTCGCCTTGGTCCAGGGCCGGCCCTGTGCCTGAGGGTGTCGGATGGTCCTATTCTTAGAGCCGAGGCACTCATTTGAAATACAACACCAACAAGATTAGGGCACATTACAACCTGAAGAAAATAAGTTGCCAACATGTTTACAATATGTTGAGCAATGGAAGAGACAAGGGGAAGCTGCTTTTTTGCTTTCGATGGTTGCAAGAGCAAGCTCTTTTGCCTACTTTCTAGTTACTTTTGTGAGATTAGGGCTAGTCCGAATAAGCTTGCAGACTGTTGGCTAATGGTCTTGTGGGCCACTTGTCTTGAGAGGTTGTATCCTATGGTGGGATGTACCTTTTATTTTGAGCAAAAAATTTCAAATTAATTGAAGACATCATTGACTGAATATATTTATTCTGATCATTCAATGGATTATATATGGAAAAGAGTTTTGAGGCATTGATTTTCAAGAATTGTTGAGAAATTGGATGATTTTATGAGGGTATGAAGAAATGGTTGAGGACTACTTCAATGTATGGTACATAGTAAAAAAAGGCTCCTAATTTTTTCAAAAATCGGAAAAAGTCGGCGACTTGTAGTTATCCCTACTAGATTGCTGATTAGTCGGCCGAGTCGCCGACTCGGCCAATTAATCTGTGATTTGTCCTTTTTTTTATTATTCTTTTTTTCTTCTCTTTTTTCTTTTATACTTAAAAAACCCTTTAGGGCTATCACCTTCTCTATTGCCTGCCTGTGTAAGTGCTCACCACCCTTCGTTTTGCCTAATTTGTACTATTTTGTTCAAGAAATGGTAAATAAAGTATAGGATGGTGTCTCAAGAAATGGTAAATAAAGTATACTTTGATGGTAATTCTCTAGGAAATTTAATACCATGGGAATATAAATTATTGCTAAGACATGAGAAAGGTGAATTTGTTTGTGGCATATTCTGGATCAGTTGGGACTTGAGAGTAAAAGCTTCTCATGTAGCGGAGGCCAACTTTTTGTGAAGTTATTTTGATCTAGTCCAATTGGAGATTGGGTCTGCTATTTTGCAGGGTGACTGCTAATATCATTAGTGAATTTTTTTATATGAGGGTATCTTTGTATTTGGAGAAGCCCATAACTCTTAATTAGATTGTATTTAGGCTTTCCCCATTTCTAATAAAAATGCTGCTAACTAAAAGAGCTTCCTAGACGTATACAAGGAAAAAATTTAGAACATGGACTTTACATTTTTCCAAAATTGTAAATATTATATGATGTTCTCATTAGAGCGAGGTTGTAATTATTGGTAAACCTCCATTTCTTAAATACGTCGTTGTACAGATAAGAAACCTGTTATTATTACATGAGGATTTCAGAAGATGATGAACAAAGTGAGGTGAAGTTATATAAAGAGTAGGATGATAGTTAAAGAATTAATTAATAGTGGAAATATGATTAGAGTAATTTTTAAAATTTTGTTTCTTATGTACAAATAAGAAACCTGTTATTATTACATGAGGATTTCAGAAGATGATGGACAAAGGGAGGTGAAGTTATATAAAGAGTAGGATGATAGTTAAAGAATTAATTAATTGTGGAAATATGATTAGAGCAATTTTTAAAATTTTGTTTCTTATGTGCACTAATGAAGAGGAGTTATAAATTAAAAATTATTTTTTTGTTTATAACTTTGTTTCAAGCGAAGGAAAGAGTAAACAACATATCCATAGCATGAGGATTCATAATAATTATACAAGGATTATGATGTAATTTTACCTATTAAGGACCATTTTATTTTTTATCTGGCTATCTGGCTTGTTCCTAGGTCAACTATTTTGATGCTTGTGGCCTTTAAGATTATTTTCTCTGGTGTTTCTTGGATCGGTTATATTCTCATGGTTTTCTTAAAACTATGGACTAATGACTGAAAGCAGTATTAATTCATTTTCCTGTGTGGTATTTCTTCATTGATTTATGGCTCATAAACTATTGTAGGGAGCACTTCTTTGGATGTTCATTTTATTCGAGAATGATAACTTTATTGTCAAACTGTATCTGCCAATTTTCTTTTTGATAAATATATATATATATATATATATATATATATATATATATATATATATATATATATATTATATTTAGGTGTGTTGATATGCTTGTTATTAATGCAATTAGAGAAAAGAACTCATATCATTTACTAGCATTAACATTATCATGCTAAGATGTTTCATGGTTATGCCATGCATGGTATCAATACTTGGCTGATACCGATTCATCCAGAATGGAAACCGATACCACCTGATACAGGTATCGGGGTGGTATCGCTATCAGTCCTGTACGGGCCAGTATCGTCTGATACTGCCTTGGTATCGGCCGATACTGACCGACACAAATTCTTTTTTTTTTTCCATTTTTTTTGCTTATTTTTAGAAAAAAAAAATTGGCCAATATGGTATCAGCGTTACCATATCCGTATTGGGTGATACGTATCCATCCCAGATGGACGATACCTAATACCATTACCGAGTTGAATACCTTGATGCCATGAATCTTTATCTATGTTAGATTCATAGCTTCTGCTTTTTGTGTCATATTTTTAATGCCCTTTTTACTGGTAACGATGATTTATTATTGAAAAGAAGAATTCAATCAATTTATGACAATGAAAGAGACGCAAAAAAAGATGGTACAATTTAAATAATCATTCAACATTAATAATCATACCATAGTAATAATCGCCATGTCAAAGGAATTTCTCCCAGCTGACAAGACCAATTGTATGATTCATAGTTCTCAAACTCAACGAGTCAGCGAGTTAACTTGGCTGAGTTGCTCGACTCGCCAGGATTTCGAGTTGAGTCAAGAGATAAGGTTCATGAGATATGTATATAAAAAGTAGTTTCATGAGATAAGGTTTTGGAAACCCTATCTTTTAAAAAAGTACTAAACTAGCCCATTTTATCAACATATTTTCCACCTTTTTCCTTGTAACATATTTTCTTTATTTTTATAAGATATGTATATTTCAAAATATAAAGTAAATTACCGAGTCGAAGCGAGTCGAGTTTATCCAAGTCTTTGAGTTAACTCGACTCTACTGGCCTTCGAGTCGAGTTTTTGCATTATAATTCCATGGTATGATTAGGACTGTCTACTAGCCCGGCTAGGACTGGGGACCCCAAAAACCTAGCCCCCCCTATCTTCTAAGGCTAGGCCCTAGCCTAGGCGGGCTTTGATATACCCAACCCTTGCCCTAAACTAGTCGGGGTGGGCTTCAGGCTTAGTTGTTTGCTAGCTGGTAAATTTTTCTGAAGTTATTTATAAAAGAAATTGTATTGAAATATTTTTTTTAATTAATGTTAAAAAATTAGATTTATACCAAACATAGTACAAGAGTAAATACCAAGAGCATGACTTTCATATCTTGCCTTAAAGAAAAAGGAATCTTCAATTCCTAAACTACTCCCAAAAGTATCCATTAGATGCATCTAATGGACATATTCAAGGCTAGTTTAGGAATTCAGACCTAAGTTAGTAAATAAAGTAAAAACTATTTTACTAATTTTGTGAATATATATATATATATATATATATATATATATATATATATATATATATATATATATATATGTATATATATATATGGGCCGGGCTTACTATTTTAAGGCCCTAGCCCGGCCCTACAAAATACGGGCTTCCAATTAATATTGAGCCCTAGTCCTATAAATTTAGGGCCAGGTTAGGCGGGCTGACGGGCCAGCCCCACCATTTTGACAGCCCTGGGTATGATCAGTCGTAGCTACCAAGTTCGTTGTTAACCATGTGGACTATAAACTTATTTAGCAACTTATTAACTTAAGTACGCTATTTCTCTCCTAATTTCATTAGAAATTCAGAAGACTGCTAACACATATAGAATTAAGTGAAAACTAATCTGGCAACTATAAAGTCACCTGGTGTGATAGTTTTCCTCCTTGTCCCCCGTCTGATGAACATGATCAAATATGATATGCAAGGCCAATAATGACACTAATCTCCTCAGTACTGATATGACTGGAGAAAGGCATTTCCAACTCTTCTCATCAAGCAGGAAAACTTGACACAGGCCACCAATTTTGAACCTCAAAAATAAGTTAAGAATTCATTGAGGAGGGTGTTTTCATCTCTTAATAATCCTCATGAACATCTCTACTTTCCATTATCTATTTTTCATTATTAATGCTTTATTTTTTTTTGGTGAAGCAACGCATAAGAATTCAAGAGGCTTCTAATCATAGTCACAAAAGTTTCCGATTTTTTGAAAAAGTCGGCGACTTGCAGTCATCCTAACTTTATCACCGATTAATTGGCCAAGTCACGACTCGGCCGATTAATTGGCGATGTTTGATGTGATCCGATTTTTTTCTTTTTTTTCACCTATTCTTAAGGGGAAAAAACTCTTTAGGTTCTGTACTATTTTGTTCAGTTTGTTCATAAAAAGCCCTTAGGTTTTACCTATTTTGTTCCTTTAATTCATTATTTTTAGCTTGAAATATATATTTTTATATATTTTTGAATTTTTATTTTCCCTTTTTTTATTTCCGACTTTGACCGGTTTTTACTGATTTTTTCCAACTTAGATCCTTGCTGACTCCCGACTTTGCGACTATACTTCTGATTCACCTTCTATCATCAACCAGTCACTAAAGACCTCTTATTATCTTCTTTTTTAGGAATATTTTTGTAAGACACTTATCCAAAAAACACAATCCTTAGGAAATTTTTGATTGTTATCTTAATTAACCTTAGTCCCACATAGTTCAGGAAGGACACCAACCTTCCAGAAAAGGGCAATGGAGGAGTCAACTCAACGATCTATTGTTTCTTCAACATCAAAAAATTAAAGGCATTAATTCAGAATTGGCAATTCTATGAATCTTATGAAGAATAGTTTCTAGTAGAAAGTGAGTACCTTAAGAGGAGTATTCTTTAACCAACAAATTGTAGAAAGGCTAAACTGGGAACACTCCCTTACTATTCCACCTTCGCACCCTATGATTTAAATCATTCATGGGATGAAGTCTTCTCAATTCCCGTCAAGTGCGTCACTAATTCTAAGGTTCTAAGTCAATAAATTTAAGAAAATTTATCAAGTTGATGCTATTGCGAGATTGTCTTCTCCAAGCACCATTTGACATATATGGAAAGAAAAGAAGAGAAATTTTAGTGATTTTTAATGCCATTAGATGGTCATTCTTTAAAATTTAAAGCTTCACATACGAAAGTATTATACTTTTGATTGAATTACAAATTAACAACCATGGTTGTCGATATCTTACGAATACACGATACGATACATGATATAGAAACGATATGTATCTATGATGTGTATCTTTCTTTAACTGTATCTCATGATAAGATACATTATGATACGTTGCGATGCACGATACGAACTGGTAAAAGAAACAAGAAAATAATGATAATTCAACTGTTGTTGAAGATGATGGTGTTGATATTGGGGATAGATGAAGAATGAAGACTTGAGTCTTTTTTACATTTTTTAATTCTTTTTAGTAGAAGTTGGAACTTGAAAGACACATATAATATAAATATATAATACAAGTATACAATACACACTTACACCCCACTTATACTTGTGCAGCTATAGGTTTCTTTTTATATAGTAGAAAATTGAAAAGTGTATTATTTTTGTATTTTATAAATGATCATAGATTGTTATATATATATATATATATGTATGCATCATTTTCTTTTTCTATATTTTTTGGTATATATTTATATAAATCTAATTATATCTTATGATATTCGATACTTATAAATAAATAAATATATAAATATATATATATATATATATATATATATATATATATGTATGTATGTATCATTTTCTTTTTCTATTTTTTTTTTTTTTATATATTTATATAAATCTAATTGTATCTTACGATACTTGATACGATATGATACATGATACAAAATTTCTTACTTACGACACACAATTTGACAACCTTGTTAATACCAATTTTTGAAAAACCAATACCATCATTCTTAGGGAAACTTGACAATCCGGCTAATATGTGATGATCTGTGATCACTAAGGTGAAATTAATTCTTGGTTTTACTGGGCCATCAAAGAAGAATGATATGCTTTTGATAAATTTGTAAGATATTAGAAGTAATTGAAATGGCTAAGGGAAAACCTGAGGCAAATTTGGGTTGAATTGGAACCTCAGCTGGCTGTTAATTGCATCTTAGGTATCTTTGACATTACTTGGAAATATATACTGCCCGTGGAGAATCAAGAGGGTGCTGGGATCCTTGAAGAATGAAAAGTCAGTCTTAGGGTGCAAACATATAGGGGGAGGTACTGTCCAGATAACTATAAGATTAATGTACACAGTGTTGTTCGAGGGGAGGATAACACTCGTTCTCATCTCCTTGAGATTATCCAAGATAGAAGGAAAAAGATGTATTGTACATAGTCATTTTTTTTATTCAATAAAGGGCGATGATCCATACAACCTCTTGCATCATGAGAATCCCCACCCTCGCCCCCCCACACACTCCATTCAGTCTAATTTAGCAGTATATTGTTCGTTTGATAAAATAGTAAGTGAACCATACCTATGATATATGTGATTGGGGAAGTGATGCACTGCGTGATGAGGGCTGGGTTTTACCCTGGAAATCACGGAGTTCGACCCCTCAGATTGGGAGTAAAAAGGGAGGATTAAATGGGGTTAAAATTTAAGACCCATTAGGCTTTAATAAAAAGGGCCAAGTGGGTCCTATACTGGGCCAAAACAGGGTTTAAAATTGGGCCTTAAACAAGCCACGTGACAGCTGTACCAGGGAGCTATTTTGATAATTCTAGGTCCTACATAAATGGAAGGTTTCGGTGATTAAAGGCTTTAAAATTTGGAGATCTCGTGTCCTTAAAAGTTGGAGGTTCTCGGTGATTTGGTTTCAAGAATCTTCTCCTTTTGTATCTCGTAGTAATTGGAGTACGAGAAAATAGGAATTGATTTTAGAAGAATCTCTTTATTGTTAGATAGATAAGAGTCCAATTATGGTAGGAGTCATAAGTAGAAAGTGTTTAGGAGTTTCTTTTATCCTATATATATATATATATATATATATATATATATATATATAGGATAAAAGGTTGAACCCTGCCGAAAGAGATGGAATTTTTTCTGGTCTTTTGAGGGTTTTTGAACCCTGGTGCTGTCAGAAAACGTCAATCTCTTCAGATTGATCAAAGGCTGTCTGGAAGGTCTTTCAGTCTCTGTTCTTGCTGTTGAATTCTGAGATTTATTAGTCCAGATTTGAGTATTGGTTGGCAGGCTTTTAAGTCTACCAGTACTGCCGAGATTCAGTCTCTAAGATTGCTTACTGCTGCTATTATTTGCTGAATTTGGGTTCAGTTTTGGGTTGCTGTGCTGAATCTTTTATGGGCAGCACTTACCGCAGCGAGGGCTAAGGTTTTTTATTTTATTTTATTTTGTTTTTTCGGCATTAGGAGGGGAGACGATAACGTCCCTTGACCAGTTCAATGGTTTCTATGAAGAGTAGCTAAAATGAGTGGAAGCAACCAACAGCGCACATACACTATTACCCCCAGAGTCCCTTAGAGATTTAAGGCTGTTAGTCAACCCAAAAATGAAAAAAGGTTGTTACATCTCCACATTGCTGGTTGTTACATCTCCATGTCGCCGATTGTGAGTTTCCTTCAAATAATTTGACCCTTTAAATCTCAGAGATTTGAATGGGTATTACTCGAAGGCTAGGAGTTAGTCTTCTAATCGAATGCTGCTTTTAACCTTTAGTGAATCATCAATGACAGCTACTTTACGTTGTTGCAACACATATAGGCTTTAGCTTGCCTTTTGCACTTATAACAACATTGTTCTATCACCTATTCTGATTGGCTGCACAACATTGATCAGTGAAGAATATGAGAAGTTTATATTTCATTGAGAAGTTGGTTACCATTGTGAAGATTTTGTACACTACTGGATCTGTCCTCTAATTTTGTCAGCTATGCCCTTATAGCACTCACAAAATTCTCCTACTTTTTCAAAAAGTTGGAAAAAGTCGGCGACTTGCAGTCATCCCGACTTTATCGCAGATTAATCGGCCAAGTCGGTCTAATTTTTTTTCTTATTTTATTCCTTTATACTAAAGGGTAGGTTAGGTAATATTTTGGTCAGTTTGTTTATATAAAAACTTTAGGTTTTACCTATTTTGTACTGTTTTGTTCACTAAAATCATTAGTTTTAACTTGTATATTTTTTTGCATTTTTTTTATTTTCCTCGATTTCTTTTCGACTATGACTGATTTTTCCTGACTTAGAGACCCTTGCCGATTTATTTCCGACTCTCGACTTTGTGACTATGCTTAGGAGCAAGAGTCACATATGTTACTTCAGTTTCCTACTGACGGAATCTCGATTATAGAACTCTTGAGTTATAGAAAATCTCTTCCAAAACTGGATGCCACCTAACACCACAGCTATGTCAACATCCAAATTATTATATACACTATATTCTTGTGGTCTCCTCCATTCCTTATTTGCATGCAAATCTCTGAAGACCAAGGTAGTTAAGGCGGTGCGGCGAGGTTATGGCGTGGCCATTTATTATTATTTTTTTATATTATTTTTCTAACTTTTTGTTTTATTTATTAATCATTAATACTTTCTTTTTCTTTTTATTGTTTTTTAATTTTTATATTTTATATAGAGGACATATTTTTTTTAACTAATTAGGCATCATGCATAAACAAATATTAATAAATAGAAAGCAAATATTAATTATCAAATATGTAACATCAATAAATTCGCAACATGCGCAAATATAAATAAAATCTAAATATAAAATATCAACAAATATATAAATATTAAAAGATATGAAATGTCGAGGTGCGAAGAACTTGAGCTTTGCCGTTGATTGACCATGGATAAGAAAAAAAAAAAGCTTATTTGTGACATCGATTGACCAAACAAAAGATTAAAAAAATGAGAGAGAGAGAGAGAGAGAGATTTTTAACAAAACCCCGATTAAAAGAAAGGACACATACTGTGCTCAGGGTGCAGCTGAGAGAGAGGAGAGCTGCGCTCTGGGTCCTTTTAAACCTACATAAATTTTATATAAGTTATAACTTATACGTTACTGTGTTGTAAGCTCATTTATAACCAAATTTAAAAATAGCGCTCATAGCGGTGCCATGGTGCCACTCCACCAAGGTGCCACCGCTTTGGCGTCATCATTTAACCGATTTTCCCAGTTCAGTTCATATGGAGGATTCTCTGCCATTCGCCATGGCCTCGCCTTGACAACCATACTAAAGACATTAAATTGACTTTAATATCTCAACTTTGACTTTAGCATTAGCAATGCAATGAAAAATATGGTGTGTTTATTGTGAAAAAATATGGGGTTTTTATTGTTTTTGTTCAATTACCAAAGCAGTGTTGGATTGACCCGGACAGAATGTCATGGTTGGCGCACGTGTCACTTAAGAGTCTTAGACATCTGACAAGCATCTAGTCATGGTTATACAGGTATCTAAGTTGGAAGTGTTTGTGGGAAAATTTAATCAAAACAACTCTCAGATGCTCCATTTGATCGTACATTACGAAAGAGTCCTCCTTTTTCTTATAGCTCGCTGAGTTCAGTTGACCAAAAGCTTGACGTAAGAGAAATACACTTTTTACTTGGTCAATTCGTTGAGTTGACTCCAAATTTGGAGTCGAGTTAACTCGAGTAACTTGGTCGAATCTTTATTTATTTATTTATTTTTAAATACTTCAAAGTTGTGAGTAAATAACTTTAATATGTAGATAAAAATTTGATAAAAGCAATGAGGCACGACAAATATAGGACAAATTTCACCTATAGATTTTCATATATGAAATTGAGTGAAATCATTGTATGGAAATCTGATTATAATATCCAAATTTCGAACATTATGAACTCTCTTAAATAAAGAATCTGTTTATGTGACCCAGCCGAAGAAGGGGGAAAAATATTTTCTTTTTTTTTGTTGTGAAATTTGATCTCTGTTTTGCATATTAACTCTCTTTTTTGTATTGTTGTTAACTTCGTCTATTTATTATTAATATAGTTAGTTATGTAAATATGTTTTCTAATTTTTTAAATGTTTAATAAATATCAGGTTTTTCAAGTTTCATTTGAGTCCAGTCAAGACAATCTAGCTGACTTCCTATTTGAATTTTTGGTTGTTGAACTATGTTTCAAGTAACTATTTTGAAAACGGTAATCATGGTTATCTAATAAGTTCAATTTCTAGATATGTCTAGGTGTGTCAATATTGTCAGTGCCTTGACACCTCTCAATATCATAGTCACCAAATTCGCCGAATTTTTGAAAATTCGCTAATAAATCTCGAATTATTCGTAAAAAAAATCGCGTGTTTTTAAATATTCACAAATAATTCCAAAAAATTACGATTTTTTTTCAATTAATTGGGTTATTATATTGTTAATTTCCTTTACTTTTAATTCTTATTTATTTATTTATTTATTTTTTCTCTCCAATTTCTCTCCAAATATTTCCCGGAACTGATTGAATTTTGCCAAATTTTTCTGCATTTTAACCTTGTCCGAATTACTGCCGAACCTGACTTGGCGACTATGCTCAGTATGCATGTGCCAGAAAAAAAGGTGAATTTTCTATGCAACTTTAAAGTCTAGACTATCTCCAGTACCTTTCCTCCCTTGGTTTCTATTAAAAATGTGTTTGTTATTTTTCTCCCGTGGTTTGTATTAAAACTGTATGTGGTTGACAGTGGTTCCCATAATCCTTTTTTCCTTTCAATTAATAGGCAACTCTCTTCTTTTCATATGGAACTGCAATCTTCTGAAGAATGCAAGCTTTTTGAAATAGAACTAATGGGGATGTTGAAAATTATAAAAAAATTAGAAGGAATAAAAGAAAAATAAAACAAAAATCACTACTAGATTAGTTCTTACTTGTTAGTCTACTCATTGTAGCTTTTCTTTGAGAAATCTATGTTTTAGCTAAACCCATTCCTTCTGTAACCCGCTGAAACTAAATACAAAAACTAAGGAAACCCGGGTGATCCAGTTACATTAATCCTCAAATCGAAGAGTGTGCGCTCTTATGGATGAAGCTTATAATCTTATATGCAGATAGGCATGTGATTAGAGGTTGAAGGCGCAATACTATTTGATTAAGTTGGGAAAGTGATCCTCGTAATCCCAGAAATATGGAATCAATAATTCTATATCAATCAAAGTGAGCACATCTTTAGATTATTTTTACCCACAAAGTCCGTGAAGACTTTGTTTTTCCTGTTATTTGAGTATTGGTGTTTCTGATAATGGAAGTAGATATGTTGACATCTTTTCTTGCGCCCCTATGGCGCGCTCAAGTACTACAAACAGTGTCCAAGGTATTCCATAACCGTCTCTAAGCTCTGAGTGTCGGAAAATGACCTGCTATTGTTACCTAATCGTAATAAATTTAAATATTGAGTATGAGGTTGACCTAATCCGTAATAAATATAAATTTAAATATCGAGTATGAGGTGTTGACCTTGTATGAAAGTGAGTTGTCTTAGTGCATCTATAAGACCATTTTGAAATATTTTGTGGACTGCACCGAGAATTTTTCTGAATAATTTATATATATATATATATATATATATATATATATATATATATATATATATATATATATATATATATAAGGGACTATACCCTCACAGAAACCTGCAAATGCTAGATCATGTGGCACATGATTGAGAATTGCACCACATCCTCTGAGGGTTCATGCTAGTCCCCTAGATTTTTCTTTTTTTTTTGCTTTTTGCCCTTCATCTCAGAGGTCAAATGTCTTGGTTTGCAACCCAAACATGGTACACTGAAATATTCAACCTTTGACCCAAATTTCAGCAGCGGAAAATCATCTGTTTTAATTTTTTTTTTAGATTGTCATTGGTTGACCTTGGGCAACTTGATGTGGCCCTTGATCCATGGGTTTGGTGCCATGTGGTACCCAACTGGCCTCAAAGGTAGCCTGAAAACGCTACGTGCGAGTATAGTGTCCCGGTCCTCTACACTCAGAGTGTGGATCACATAACATGTGGTTGCGAGTTGCACCACATCCTAACAGTTCACCAGTCCCTCTAGGGTTTTTGAAAAAATAATAATTAAAAAATGACTTTTTTGTCTTCGTTTCATGGGTTAAAAGTATGAGTTTTTAACCTAAAAAATTTTCCCTTAAAATTTTTCAACCTTTAACAACAAAATCAATGGTGTAAAAGCAATTTTTTTTCATCCTTTTGTGAATGGTTGTTGATCAACCTTATGCATGTTCACATGAAACCTGATCCTTGATTGGGTGCCATGTGGCACCCAAATGACATGACTGTTGTCTGAACCAACTAGGACCCAACCTGAAGATCAGGTGCCACGGCAACTTGCCCGAGGTGGATCAGCTAGCGTACAAAAAAACAAATAAAGTTGGGTATCATTGAAAAGCTGGTCAAACATCTGACACTTGGTTTGGGTGTCACGTGGCACACAAATGACCTGAGCGCTGCTGCGTCCAAACCAGCTGGGCACCACGCGGCACCCAACCTGAAGACCGAGTGCCACAACAGCTTGCCCAAGGTTAATCAGCCACCATACCAAAAAGAACATAAGAAAGTTATTTATCCACCGTTGAAAAGCTGGTTAAAGTGGGCAACATTCAATTGAATAGGTTTGTTTACTGGATGGAAACTTTGACTTGTGATTTGAAGGGCAAAATGATCCAGAAAATATATTTTTTTTGTAAAATCCTATGGGTCTTGGTGAACCCTTAGGGGATGGATGAAACTCATATATATATATATATATATATATATATATATATATATATATATATATATGGGGCTCTCAATGGGCCGGGCTGGGGTTCAACGCGGCCCTGCCCTACCCCGGTCGGGCTCCCAATTTTTTTAGCCTGGTCTTAACCCAGGCTGCGATATACTCAGCCCAAGCCCGGCCCATAGCTGGCCAGGCTTGGGCTTTTTTTCCATGCTTTTTTTAGGTGATTTTTTTTTTTAATAAAATTTGGTAAAAAAAATTCTGATCAATTTTCAACGAGAGAGAGTTTGAGGGAGCGAGAGACTTGATTGCTGAGAGTTGAGACTTGAGATGGTAGAGATTGCGATAAAATGAAAACCATATTTTAGGGTTTCTATTTATGAAGGTAGTACTGGTTGGGATTGCAAGTGCATTTAAATGTTGTTGATTTTAAACTATTCAACTATTTAATCTCAGGGCATTTAAGTAAAATGCTCTTAACGTTATATATATATATATATATATATATATATATATATATATATATATATATATATATATATATATATATAATTTATTATTTTATCCCGGCCCGTGTCAATCTGGGTCACCACATCCTTAGCCCAGCCAGGGTACCGGGCTGGGAGCGGTCACATATCCAGCCCAGCCCATTGAGAGCCCTATATATGTATATATAATGAAACTCACACACACACACACACACACACACACACACACAGATATATATATGTGTGTGTGTGTGTGTGTGTAAATGGGAATATGCATTCAAGTGGATTGTGGGGACCGTGCATCGAATTCTAGATCACATGCCACGTGATCGCGAGTTACTCCTATCCTCTAAGGGTTAACCCTGGCCCTTAGGTTTTGATTGTTTTTTTATTTATTTTTCGACATTTCCCCCTTCAAATCACTGGTCAACATTTCCTATCCGTTGCCTAACCTGATGCATTGAAAATTTTCACCTTTGCCCACATTTATTTGGCGGATAAAATACTTTTATAATTGTTTTTAGATGGACCTGATTGACCTTGGGCAAGTTGCCATGGCGCCTGATCCTTGGGTTGTGGGTGTCACGTGTTGCCACTCTGGTTTGAATGCTTGAAATAATTTTCTCCCTTAGGGAAGTCAAAATATGCCTTGGAAGTAATTGGTTGACATGAGGTGTTATTTACTTATTTCTATTTAATGTTTATATTTCTAGTAGTCACTCAGAAGAGTATTTGACGACCAATTCTTTTGGGAAGCTCCTGGAGAAGTCTCTCGAAGTACCATTTGTTCAGAAATGAATTTTTGTATGGTAATTATACTTGTTTTTGTAGATCACATAATTTATGTCAGAGGAAATAAAGAACAAGAAATGGATATGCGAAAAGCGATAAGAAGAATCCTAATGTACTTAATCACATGGTACACTTCAGTACCTCACTATTACTGAAGCAGATTTATACACACAAAAGAAACATTTTAACTCTTTTCTTTTTGTCCTCTGTTTTACTGTAATACCCAATCCAAGGAAGCCGTTCTATACCAGTAACCCGTTTTAGTAATGTTTAGAGGCTCCCTCGTCCGCAATCAACAAACTAATAAGGACCTAGGTAGTTATTAACTTAGATTCTTCCAATACCTATTTGGTCATCTTTTGAGTTTGATCCTTGGTATTGTTATATGAACAATAGTGCCTAATCCTCTTAGATTCCATGAATCCACAAAGTTGCAAGGTTTTAGCGGCCTCTACACTCACGTCCTTCCCCTTTATCATTGGTGTGAAATGAGACTTAAGAGTTGAGAATAATGGAGTAAGCAACAACCTTTGCATGTTTGTCCTTGAGTGCTTCCCACATGGTTCCAAATTTCGTATGAAACTGGTACGTATCGTCCTGTACATATTGGTTTCGGAGGTCACTGGTACGATTCTTTGAATGTATCGTTCCCGTGCATTACATATATTGGTGATGTGTCGAACGATACATACCAATGTGTTGTCCGGAACAAGTACGATACATGCCGGTTTTGGAGCTGGACCATGTGTACCGGAAAACCGGTATTTTATACCATGGCTTCTTCCTCCTAGCCTGTACTAGGCAATCGTAGGGACTCCCTCTGATCCTCGACAACTCCGCCAGGCTAAGTGTTTGGAAAACCTATTTGCACCGGATATGAAGTTTTTTAAATATTATTCACTGTTTTGTCCTTCCACTGGGATGGTAAAATTTGATACCAAAAGCAATTCCTACCGATTTCTTTTGGAACCTATGAACTAGATGGATAAGGAGAGTTTTTTCATTCACTCAGATGCTCATAATCATGATTACATAACACGACACCCCCTTGAGTGGGTTCTGAAACCTGTGGCCTACCCGTGGTGCGGGTATGTTTCACAGCCATTTTGGGAATGTTCATAAAGCTCTTCCAGAACCGGTTGGATTTAAAGATTCAAATGACGCCTAGTTTAGAGCTCAAGAATCCTTTAGACGTGGAAGTCAACTTGGCAAATGTCTTGGCAGAGAGGGTCTGCGTCACAGTGGCGCTTCTGACCAATCCTTAAAAAGTTCAAAGATTGATTCATCCATATAAGATCTCAGACCGTGTGAGAAATCTCCTGTGTGCTTTGTTATTTATCCCAACTTCTGCATCCTTTCTATTTACCATAATTTAGTGAATCCATCACTGGGCATGTTTGATCGCCCGTATCCACTAACGTGTTAGAGTTAACACGTCGCTCCGAAGGCTTATGAGGCCAAGCCTCATAAGCGAAAACTCTTACGTGTCTAACAAAAAGTGGCTTAACGTGTTGGAGGGAAGTGCATCAAACAACTTTTCTCATCCATAAAGTACGTATGGAACTAACGTGAATTCACACATGCCCACTGTGACAACATCAGATTCGACCGACAACATCCGTCAGTTCAGCCAAGCTGTTTTGAAAATTTTGCAAGTAACCATCTATTCACATTAGATCTCTGGCTGAGATCTGATGCTTCTTCTTTCGTGCCTTTGCATTTCTTCGTTTAGAATAAATTGAGGAGTTCAGTGATTACTCGAACAGAACCACATGAATATTGGGAAAAATTGATGTCCCGAGCATTTTCCGTTTAAAAGTTGCTGCAGTAAATTTACTTTTCTTGTCATTGACAAAGAACGTAGGAGATCCTGACTTGCGGGCTCATCTTTGCTACCGGGAGCGCTACCGGGAGCGCATCGTTTCACGAAAAAACCTTGATATGTATTGCTGATACGTACCGGTGTCGGCTAAGTTTTGATACCATGGCGCCCAGAGCTTGCTCCAGCTTGGCCCGTTTATCATCATTATTTTTTGGCCTTTTCTTTTGTTTTGGCAAATCATCTTGCTGAGCCTGCTTTTGATTAGCTGTAGCTATATATGAATTAATGAAATTACGGCTATAATTTGATCAAAAAACATATTATCTGATACCTTACAATCTAATTTCAGACAACAGCAAAGTGATGAAACACCCATGGTCTGGGAGATGCTTCTCTACATCTACGTTCTTTACTCACCTGATTGGCATTACAGGAGTACGATGCCCACATTCTTGTTTCTCTACGGCGCTGCCTTTGCTGCCGTCCATTCCCAGGTGCGTTTCGGGATCGGCTTCAAAGTGCATTACATAATCCTCTCCCTTCTCTGCGTCCCCCGGATGTACAAGTATTATATATACACAAAGGATGCATCTGCGAAGAGGCTTGCCAAATTATTTGTGGTAACCATATTATTGGCGAGTCTATTTTGGCTGCTTGATCGTGTCTTTTGCAACAAAATATCTCTTTGGTATGTTAACCCACAAGGCCATGCCCTGTGGCACGTCCTTATGGGATTTAATTCCTATTTTGCAAATACGTTCTTGATGTTTTGCCGCGCTCAACAACTGGGATGGGAACCGAGAGTCGTCCACTTCTTAGGTTTCTTCCCCTATGTTAAGATTCAAAAACCCAAAACTCGGTGATCGATCGATAAGGAGGCAGCACAAGGGGAATATGATTGGGTGACGTCTTCTCTAGTGATATGTAAACTAGTGGTTGCAATGTACCATATTTATGTTTTGGTCCATGGAGAAGGGTTCAGATCTTGCTGTTTTTGTTTTTTATTTTTATTTTTTGGCTTTGCGAAACAGTTGAGGTTGATTTTCGTTTGTAGAAAATGGAAGGAAATCTGATTTTTTTTGTTTAGTTGGAATTTTTTGTGAAGAGGGTTTCAGAGCTACATGCGCCTGTGAATTGCTTACTTTCTTATTTCCTTCAATGGGGATATATGCTGATTTGGTTGGTTTTACACGTAACTCCTATCATCTATGTAACTATGAAATGTGGTATGATGCACTCTTCTCTTTTTGGCTTCTAATTAAATCTGGTCTTCTATTTTTTTTTATGTAACTATGAAAAGTGTTAGGGTCTTTTTTTGCACCCACCGAATCTATGAAGCAACCTATGCCAAAAACCATTGCCTTCTTTGAATCATATGAAGTTCATTTTTCGTCTCAATCTTCCACAATCCACAATGGATTTTGAGTTCATGGGCATACTATCAGACATATCCAAAAAAGGTGACAGAAAAACTCATGCACACCTCACGCTCAAATGTGATTTTCAGGTCACTTTTTGGGATGTTTGTCACTTGAAATAAAAAATTGACCGCCATAATGTCAAAATCCATTGTGAGGAAGATTGGGGTGAAGCGAGCTCCATCGTTTAATTCAAAGCAGTCAATGGGTTTTTGCTTAGGTGCCCTCAGAGATTTGATGCGAACAAATCAAGGTACTTTAAAAGTTTTTTTTTCGGATACTAGTTCTAAAACTCAATGAGTCATCAAGTAACTTGGCCGAGCTAATTCTATTTTTCAGTATTTTGAGTCAGAGTCCGAGTCAAGTGAAAATTGCCTTAGGATGTCAAGAAGGGACTTCCTTAGATATATATTTGTTCATTGGATAAGGTTTGAAAAATCGTATCTTTTTAAGTAGTATTAACCTACTCCATTTTACTGACATATATTTTCAACTTTTTAAATATATTTTATTTTGTGAAATATGTATATATTCAAATGAGATCCATGGGCTTTTAAACATAATAGGGATCTTCCAAAGATTCTGATTACTGGAGACAAACTAAAGCCTTCATACAAACCGGACCTGTAGATAATTTCCGTAGCTTCTACTGCACTATACAATAGACGTCGTAACTGACTGCTGCATGTGGAAAAAATAGAAAAGAAAAGAAGACTGGGAGTTGGTTCACTGGTCCGAATGCACTCATGGTAAGCGAAGATGTGTAGAATCTGTGGATTCTATAGAAATCAATTTACATTAGAGTTAGTATTAGGAGCACGGGCACGACACCAAATAGTGAACAGGTTAATCTCGCCTTGCCAAAAACAAGTGCATATTTTTTCACTTATTTTTACCCGTGAAAATTTGTGCATCTCCCCTGAGATTTAACCATGCTGTGTTTGGTGTTGCTCTTTGGGAGGGTAGAAAAGAGTAGCAGCTTCTCTTTATTATTGCAAAGAATTGTGGAGTGAGAGGGAAGGATTGGAAGAAGATTAAAGGGTGGCTGCTCTTTGAAATGGCTAAACAACCCGTCTTTGAAATAGCATTATTTTTTTCCATATTTCAAAGAGCAGCAGCTGCTCTTTTCCACTCTTCCAGAGAGCAATGCCAAACATAGCCTTAGTTATTAACTTTTCAAACCAAAGTTCCTTGACGCTATTAATGACTGACGTTAAGACTTTCATATCTACCCACCCTTTTTGGATTTTCAGAGCAGAGTATGAAAAATAAAATAAAAATTTAAAGAGCACTCACTGCCATAGTGACAAATTTCGTTTTCGGTAATTTTTCGGCGGGGGGTCCTTTCGGTATATTTCGGATTAATTGCGATATGTTTTAGAAAAAATTCGGAGATTAAAAATATATTTAATATTTTTTCTAAAAAAATACTATAATATATACTAAATTAGTAACATATTTAAATTAATAAAAATAAATAAATTTAAACATTAAAAAAAAAAAAAAAATTTATAGGAATTCACCGAAAAATATCAAAATTACCAAAAAAATACCAAAATTTTTGTTTGACTCCTTTTTTGGCGCATTTCGGTGAAAGTTGTCACTATGCTCACTGTTGGACATGGGCACTGCAAAATTGGTAAAATTTGAGAAATGCCCTGCTGCCTAGTGGATTGATTGGATTGCTTATTGGACCGGTCTAAAAGAGACCAATCAGTCCATTATTTGGACGGCAGGAGAGGGAGGGGGCTTGTTATCATACCACATTTGATCATACGGTCATGGTCAATGCATTTTTTGGGATGTGTGCCACATCATATCAGAATTTAGCCGTTTGATGGTGCGCCCATGCTTTGAAGATCTACGTATGAAAGATTGGAAGGAGAAGTCATCTTCATTGTTTGATAAATGTAGTCAATGGTTTTGAGCATTGGTAATGTTAGAGATGGATAGGTAAAACTGAGGAGCATGTAGTGACTAACTTACGTTGTTCAAATTACAATCTGTCATTGGAACTTATCTGAGCCCCAAAAAGCATGTCTACAAGTGCATGTGAACCATCTGATTGATGAACTTTAATGACAACAATTAAAATTAAAAATAACAGCTGATTTTATATTTAACAGATCAGATGGTTTAAACCTCTCAAAAAGTTTGATTTTTAGCATTACTGTTAAATGTATAATCTAGCACTTTGATAGTGTGAATCACCCACATCTGTAACCCTTAATGGTGCAAGACCATTTAAACACCATTTTGGTGATTAAATGACGGTCAGGAGAGTTGAGTAATGTTATGTGGAGGACGTTTGATCTATGCACTGAACACAGAGTCTAAAAGGGTACCTTTATTTACAACCTAAGATTTTTTCATCTCAACGAATGTTTTAGGTACTTAAACTGTTAGACTTCTTTGAATCAAATAATAGAGGACATTTCTGGCCACAATTTTTCACACATTAGATCTTGAAATCACAGGCCTACCACAGTCAGATATTGATTTTACATGGCACACACCGCAAAAGGTGAACGTGATCATAGGCGTAGATCAACATGATTCTTAAAGCACTTTTTGAGATGCGTGACTTGTGAAATCAAAATCTGACCGTCTGATAATAGGCTCATTGTATTGGTCAAATTAGTCAACGGTGAAGCTCACATTGAGAACGAAGAATGTTGGGCTGAAAATAAACACTGTCCAAAATATTTGGACAAAAATCTTTTGGAAACCTTTGTTCGCACCGATCCGATCTACGATCTCCGACGATTTACTTTCTAAAACCAATTGAGTGCTTGGAATCAGATAATGTTCACCCCCAATTTTCAATATGATGGATCCATGAGATTACCATAATTTATTTTTTATTCCACGTGGCATAGATCTATGAAATAATTGCCCTAAAATCTTCTGTGAGTGTTATGTTCCAAACTATTTCAGATGGTTAGAATTAAGGTGATCATGGGAATGATTGGCATGAAAAGTGACCTCCATGTTCAATTTCAAGTAGTCAATGGGTTTCCAAAGCAGGCAGCCTCAGAGATTGTATAGGCCTTGGGATGCAAGTTTGACACCGAACACGGAAATCGAACGGAAAATCAGCCCTCCCGAATCCAACCGAAGTGAAATCAATTTGGTTCTTAGTTTGGGTAGCTTGAAATTGAAAAGCGAGGGGGAAGGTTGAGTTAACCGAGTCCTTAATAGGCTTAAACCGGCCTAAATCGGGTCAAACCGACCAAAACTGGTGGTACAAACAAAACCTGAACCGAGCCAAACCGAATGGAAGCTGAACCTGTAGTCACTATGGTTAGACTAGGGTTTTTTGGGTACTGTTATACTCATCCCAAAAGGCTGCTTTTTCACCCCGCCTCCTCCACTTGGCATGTATTGACTACCTTTGAATAAGAGGATGGAGGTCAATTTTCGTCTGCATCTTTTGCACAATAGATCTATGGATCATAGGCGTACCATCAGACGGTCATTTTTTTTTATTACATATGACACACATATCAAAAAGTGACGCTAAAATCATGCTTGAGGGTGATGGGGTCATATGATTTTAAGGTCACTTTTTGAGATGTGTGTCATGTGTAACAAAAAATCTACCGTCTGATGGTACACCCGCGATCCATAGATCCATTTTTGCAGAAGATTGGGACGGAAAGCCACCTCAACCTTCTTATTCAAAGGCGGTCAATGAATGTCAGCTGAAGAAGGTGGGGTGAGAAAGCAGCCTGGTTGGGTGAATATAAAGGGAAATTTACCTGATCGACCCTGTCAGAGACACCTTTTACGTCAGAGACCCTATATTTTCACCTTTACCCAAATCGACCAGCTTTTAGCTAAGCCATTTTCAGCTAGCACAAAAAGTCCAAAATACCCCTTCTTACACTTATTTTTGTTCTACATGATTTAAAATTTTAAATATTTACACTTTTCTATATTTATGCGGTGTGAAACGAGATCTATATCATCTGATTTGAAGGTCACAATATAAACTCGATGGCACCAAAGATAGAAACGAAAAAAGGCGATATCACTTCTTTAAAAAATAAAAAATAAAAAAAAATATTTAAAACAATCGATGGCGACTCTTAAAACAGTTGATGGTGATTCTTAAAACAATCGATAGCGACTCTTAACACAGTCGTTATCGATTGTTTTAAGAGTTGCAATCGACTATTTAGACAGTCGGTATCGACTGCGAAAACAATCGTTGGTTTTCAAGGGTTGTGGGACGTGAGCGGTTTCAGAGCATGCATGGGCATATAGAATGGTACCCTTAAAAAAAAGCTTTAGTATTTTGGGGACCTGTGCCATGTGGAAATACCATATCTAGGCCATTTGATTCAAAGGCTATGATCTAAATATTTTAAATGCAAAAAACTTGCATGACACATGATCTCTCTCTGATGATTTAATGTAGTCACGGCTTTCATTCAAATTGTGTAGTAAGTAATGGCTCCCGTAGTATCACAATGTAAAGATCAATACCGCTTTCTTTCAAACACCATCTATGCCGTCTGATTTGAAGGTTACAATGTAAAGATCAAATGTGCCAAAGATTGGTACAAAACATGCTCTCTCAATCTAACATATGTTTTTTCACAGTTGACTATTAAATTTAATCATTGGCTCAACTAACAAATCGTCACCGATCAAATAATCAATCGTTATCGCTCGACTAAACAATCGTCATCGATCGGATAAGAAATCATCATTGATTGGATAAGCAATCATCATTGATTAGATAAACAATCACCATCGATTGGATAAGCGATCGTCATCGATTGGATAAACAATCGCCATCGATCTGATAAAGAATCGTCTTCGCTCAAATAGATGAAAAGTATTTTAATATAAAATTATTGGTTTATTTCACATTGTGTGCTGTAGTTGAGTTGGCTGGAGCATTTGTTTTATACGCTATGCTTGTGCTCTTTTAATAAGTCGTTTTCTATATAGTGTTTAATAAATATCGATTGCTTATCAGATCGTTGGCTTAGATCAATGACGATTTCGTATTCAATCGATGGCGATTTCTTATCCAATCGATGGCGATTGCATATCAGAGAGATGACGATTGTTTATTTGATCGGTGGCGATTCATTAGTCGAGCGATAACGATTGATTATTTGATCAGTGACGATTCGTTAGTTGTGTCAATGATTAAATTTGATAGTCAACTGTAAAAAAAAAAGATTTTAGAGAACATATTTTGTGCCAATCTTTGGCACATTTGATCTTTACATTGTAGCCTTCAAATCAGACGGCATAGATGGTGTTTGAAAGAAAGCAGTATTGATTTTTTCATTATGATACCGGGGGAGCCATTACTTGGTACACAGTTTGACACCCATTGACTGATTTGTATCCGATGGTCCTTATCATTTTTCATTCCAATCTTTCACATAATGGATCTTGAGATCATAGGTGTGTCATTAAGAGATAAGTTTTTGATTTCGTGTGATAAACATCCCAAAAAGTGACCTTATTTCAATTTGATGAGTTCTACACGATGTTAAGATAACTTTTTAAAAATGGATACCATGTGAAATCATACACTAACGATAGATGATAAGAGCAAGATCTCAAGATGTATCATATGAAAGATTGTGATGAAAAATGATCTGCATCGTCAAATTCAAAGCAATCAACGGAATTCAACATCGGTGGACTTAAAGATTCAGTGGGTAGATTTAAAGGTACTCTATAAAAAAAAGTGTAAATTTTTAAAATTTTAAACTATAGAGAACTATAAAAGGTAGAAGACGGGGTATTTAAGACTTTTTTATGGCAGATGGAAGTGGCTAAGGCGCTGCTCGGTTTGGGTAAAGGTAAAATTATAGGGCCTCTAACGTAAAAGGTGTATGTTACAGGGTCGATCATGTAAATTCCTCAAATATAAATGGTACCCTTTTTAATTTTATTTTCTATCGTTTGGCTGCGTCATCGATCCGCGTCAAACAAAACCAACCAATCAAAACACCCCATAATAAAACGCACAAACTCCTCTCCTTCTTCGTCTTCTTCCCTCTCCTTCCTCTCTTCCTTCGTCTACGCTCCTCTCCTTCCTCAAGAGCACTGAAGCTTTCTTGGATCTGTTAACTGCAGAGCTGCTCTAAGGCGACTGAAGCTTGATCGGATGAAGAAATATGAATACTGCTTACCTTGTGAGTTCTCTTTTAACAGCTTATATCATTTTTTACCTTCTCTTCTTCTGTGACGTTGACTGCTTGGTTCTTGCTATTGTTTGTTTCTATTTTATTCTATTATTTATTTTAAAAAAAATTCCATATCTACTTTTTGTTATAGTATCAATGCTTATAGCTGAAAACTGTGTTTTAAGCTTTGTTATCCGATGGTCAGTCTTGGATTTCAACTTTTTCTCTTCACTTTGCTTTCTCAGAGGTGTTGATTTTAGGTGTACAAGTGGTACACAGGTTACAATTTTACACTTTTTTTATATATAGAGATTATGACATGTGGTACACTCACAGTGTAGATTAGATTCAGTCCTTTTTATTTAAAAAAAATCCATATCTACTTTTTTTATAGTCCCATTGCTTATAGCTGGAAAATGTGTTTTGGGCTTTGTTCTTTGATGGTCAATCTTGGATTTCAACTCTTTTTCTTCACTTTGCTTTCCCAGAGATGTCGTACAAGTGTTACACAGGTCAAAATTTGGAATTTTTTTGTATATAAAGATTGTGACATGTGGTACACTCACAGTTTAGATTAGATTCAGCCCTTTTTATTTTAAACAATTCCATATCTACTTTTTTTATAGATTAGATTCAGTCTTTCTTTGATTCAGCCCAAAGATTGTGCCATTGCCTATTGGATGAATTCTATCATCTAATTCAAGAACCTTCTAATGGATGGCTATACAACATATGGGGAATTGTCTACACTAAAGTGCACAAGGGTGGTTTGATCATATGATTAAAAATATCTCACAATCAGTTTTGAATTTAGTCCCATCTCGATGTTGGCCTGCCACATCTTAATGAACTGTGTGCCACATGTAAAGAATTTGTTGATCTGTGCGGCACAGCTGGTTCCAGACTTCTAGTTGTAAAAAATCTTCTCAAAGATCTGTTTTTTGTTTGCTTAATTTTTGAAAACAAATCAAACTTCTTGTACCTCATGGAAAGTAACATGATGCTGAACTGTTAGTGAAGTGTTTGTGATGTTAGTTTGCATGTGTGTACATTGTAATAGATATCTGGTGTGTAATATTTTGAATGGCAGTATGCATAATAATATTGAAGGGTGTAGGTCAATCTGACAAACAACCACTCTCCCTCTAGTTGGTGCATTAATATTTATCATACCCAGCGTGGAGGTGATAAGTAATTTATCTCTTTCAACAACCTTAGTAAGAATGTCAGCCACCTGATCCTTAGAAATCACTGACTGTGTGGAATCGGATGATGGAGATTGTTTTTAATTCGAATCTTACACACATCTTGAGACCCCATGGGCATACCATCATACAATCAGTTGTTGATACCACATAGCTTATAACCCAAAAAATGGATTTAAAATCATATGGCACACATGACACTCAAATGTGATTTTAGGTCCACTTTCTTGAGATCTGTGCTACGTGGAATTAGAAACTGACCGTCTAATGACACACTCACGATCTCAAGGTGGTTCATTGTTTGAAGATCTCCAAGCAGCCAATAGTTTTCAAAGGTAAAGCGTCCTCTAGAATCCTGTAGGTGAATAGAGGTGCCCTTTATTGGTTCTAAAATATTACCAAAGGCAGATTAACTAAAGTCGGAGAAGGTGGTTTTTGAAGGGTAGGATCTTAACGAGTTGAGTTTGAGCCGAATCAGAGCTAGCGTGAGATCAGCTCCTTTTATATTCGAGCCAAGCTTTTATATTTTCAAGCTTAAAACTAGTGCTCGAACACGAGCCTAATAATATTCTATCTGTTTTTTTTTTTTATAGATGCATTTCTTGTTATCTTTCTTTCCTTTATTATATATTTAATTTATTCATAATCTAAATGATTAAAACTTCTAGTATTCTAATAAAAGTATTTTATTTCGTAGCAAATTAGCATGATAGAATTCTTAGAAAGAAGGTGAAAATTAACAATTAAGTTTAGCGGATACTCTTAGGTATTTACAGGTAGATTAGCTAAGAAACATTTTATTAGTTTACTAAAATATCCTATACTGTTAAAAGCTTCTAATGGTTAGTTTTTAGTGTATTTTAGTATTACTTACATATGGATTTAAAAATCATTATTATATATTGACCGAGCAGAACTATAGCCTATCTAGCTTGTGGTCCACTTGATTACGAACAAGCTCTCAACTCATAGCTCGGCTTGGCTCTTGGCCTGAGCTCAAAATTTTTGTAGGTTCATTTTTTTTTGAGTCAAGCTGAGCGAGCTTTTGAGCAGTATAAAACTGAGGTGTATTTCCATCGGTATATCAGCCCATATTAGGTCAGCTGAGATGAATCTCAACATAATACCAAAAATTCTCAATGTGCAAGTTTTGTTTTTATATATTTTCAATATTTTAAATTAAAAAGGATTTGAATATCAGCAAATTAAGCCAATACATTTTTGATATATCTGATAGGTATCGGCTTGGAACCGCGCCGATATCCCAATACTATTGGGTTATTGGATACCTGGTTACAAGTTAACACACATTGTTTTTTTGATAAATCAGCTGGGCCTGAACCTGCAACCCCAGCTGATATATAATAAGCATGAACTATGAAATTAAAGGGGAATCACATCTTTATAAATCGAGTTTTTTTTCCAACGGAGTTACAATTTGCACACGAGATGTGTTCCGTGGCATGGGTTAAAAAGAAAGACTTGATAATTTTGGGACCTGTGCGATGTGGAACCATGGGTCAAAATCCTGATTTTGTGGTACATATCGTCTAGCTCCACAAACCGATATGTATTGTTCGATACTTATTGACTTCAAACGATGCATTGGCATGTATTGTTTGATGCATAGCAATATATGTATTTGTATGGTACGTTACATTCAATGTATCGTATTGGAGGGTTTCAACACCGGTCGGTATCGGACAATATGTACCGGTATCATCCGAGATTTTGATCCATGTGTGGAACACCATTTAGTTTCTCTGATATGAAGGTCATGATGTATAGATCTTTGATGCGGAAGATTGACACGAAACACAATTGCTATCACTTTTTTTTTTTTGATAACTTGGGTAGTCGGGCCTCTTAGAGCACTTGCTTAATCCCAGGGGCACATGCGCACCCCAAATTCAGCACATGTTGGGTCAACACATGATATAAATCCCTAGGTGTGGCCTCAAGGGAGGGGGGGGGGAGGGGATTCGAATTCAGGTCTCCTGCTTTTGGAAGCAGGTACCTGGCCAACTCATCTAACCCCTTGAGCTTCACAATTGCTATCACTTGATTTCACACAGTCAGCCATTTTATCAGATGATAAGCTTTTACTTTGTTGAATCAGGTGATAGAGATTGTGTTTCTTGCCAATCTTTAGCATCAAAGATCTTTACATCTTGACCTTCAAATCAGATGATTTAATGGTGTCACACTGGTCCCATAAACACCAACTCTTTCTTTTTAACTTTTAATACAGTACACATCTCGTGTGCAAGTTCTAGCTCCCTTTTTCCAACGTTTGGTACATATGCCATTCAATATGGACTGTCCAATTTATTACCTGCCTCTTGGTGGCCAAAAACTCAATATTAATAACTGTTTAGACTGTCGACGCTCTAACTCCTAACATTTCTCTCTCTCTCTCTCTCTCTCTCTCTCTCTCTGGACAAGCTGCTAGGTTAGAGATTAGTTACCAAAATCAGTTTTTTTTTTCAAAAAAATGCGTTTTAAATAATTTTCTTATTTTTTTAATTTTATAAAATTGGTAATATGTTCAAAACACCTTATTTTGAATAGATTAATTTGGAAAATTGTTATTTATGCATGTTAAATTGTTTTTTTCCAAAATTTTCTCTATTTTTGTTAGGCATATTTTTTTAAAAAATTTTAGTAATAGTTTTACTACCCTTTTCCAAAATTTTACCTCTTTTTCAATTTTTTTCTTTTCTTTTTAGGCTTGCTGATGTTTTCCCTAATTCCATCCGGGTAACTATGGGTTTGAGGGTCCTCACCTAAGAGTCACCAAGCCGGGGTTTGACATATTTCAACAAGTTTAAAATTTTGGAAAAAATTGGCAAGTTTAGGGAAATTATTCTTTAAGAAAAAGATAAAAGAATTTAAGATAAAAAATTAAAAAAAATATGATTTGTAGATGAAATTGTGATTTATTTTTATATCATTTGCGATTTTTTAAAAATAAACAATATTTTTTTGAAAAATTGGTGAATAATTCGGGATTAATTGAGAGAACCTCAAATTTGTGAATTGTTTGTGAATTTTTCAATAATTTAGAGAATTTGGTGACTATGGTCTTCATATGCTCCTTACCATCAAATAAAATGTTCCCTTCAAAAGGACTGACAAGCCCTTCTAGACCCATAAATCTGTCCCAGTGTTGGTGTTTGGGTTGCAAAAGAGGCCTGTGCAATGGGCCCAACTAGCAATGCAGAAGTACGAGGAAGTGGGCCAGGCCTGTTCCCGAATCTTTAGAAACTGGCTATAACAATCATATGTAATTTCTTCATTTTATATTTATTTTTTCTAGTAATTTATTGTTAAAAAGAAATATCAGAAGATGAAATCTTTTAGTATTCTTTTTATTGATTCATTATTTTAATAAATGAACATGCAATGAAATTTAAAATATATTGGCAACATTCAAGTAAATTTTGTTACTTTAGTATTCCATTTCTTTGGAATCTAGTTCATGTCATTTGATGTGCCATTAGAAGCAACATGCATCCCCCTTCCTTATATTGGACTTTTAATTATACTATTTGAGGCTAATGAAAGATTTATGTTCTTTTAAGCCATTTTTGTTTTGTTACTTAAAATTTAAGTGTTGATAAAAACCTTATGTTTTTCTCTAGTGTTTAGTGTTAATTCTTTGGACTATATTGATCTTATTACAGTGAAATCTCATATGCTTCTATTGATAGAAGTAAAGCATCAATTATTGGGAATGAGCAGCATTGGGAAAAGGTACATTCTTACAAACATTGTTAATTTTTTTTCAAATAGTCCACATCAAGGTATCAAGTATCGGCCAATATCGATACATATTGGTTTCTTAGCCAATCGATACCGATACTAGTATCGGGCCGGTATAGGTACCGGTATTAGTATCGACTGATATGACGTGGTATGGATCGATACAGTATCAATATCTTGGAATTTTTTGCCGAATCGTTTTGATGTCGAAACCCACCGAAAGGAAATAAGAAAATTTTGGCCAAAATCTCACCCTTGCAAATTATCGGCCGCCGATAATTTGCAGGGCTGAGATTTTGCCCTTACTTTGGTACTACACCGAATCAAAACTCACTTTTTGGGTTCATTCCCAAGCCAAACTGCTCCAGAAAGGCAAAAAACGTTAGATTTTGCCCTTACTTTGGTACTACACTGAATCAAATGCGTCAGAAAGGCAGAAACCCTTGTTCCCTTTCTCTTTGCTCCTTCCCACCTTCCCTCCCGTTTCACTTTGTCTCCGCCAACGAGGTTATAGATCTCGATCGTTCGAAGGCTGTGTTGCGATTTTCCAAGGTTAACCACCATCATTTAAGCCAATAAATTAGTCTATATTAATATTTCTCTATTCATTTTGTTTGTAAAGAGATTTAGATCTATGTTTCTAGATCTAGATCGGAGCCGATTTCGGCTCTGGCCGATATTTTTCGATGATGACGAACACCGTCCAATATATGCATACATAGACACACATTTATTGTATGGAAGGATGTTGGATAGTTGTTGGCATAGGAGATTGGGCAGGGTGATGATGCATGGTGTATGGATGTGGAGGGGTTGCATTATCAGAGAAGGGTGCATCATTTGAGGGTAATATGGTCTGGGGGCAAGTACTAAGTCTCAAACGTGCATTGATTACCATTTCTGCATGATCCTGTAGTTTGAAACTCAAAACATACCTGCAATTTTTAAAAAATAATATTTTATAACCCATAAAACTATGCTAATGCATTGACTTCTTTGAGTCATATGACGGCGATTGTTTTTCGTCCCGATCTTGCAACGATTGATCATAAGCTCATGGGTGTACTAGAGACAGTAGTTCTGTATTTCATGTGGCACACATTCCAAAAGTGACCTTAAAATCACGTTTGAGTGTGACGTGATTTTAGGGTCACTTATCAAGATGTGTGTGGTTTCCAAAGATGACCATCCTACGATGCACCCATGATCTTGACCAGATCTATTATGTTGACGAAAGATTGGGATGACAAACAAACTCATCATCTAATTCAAAGCTTTTAATGCATTCTATTTTGGGTAGAGTTATTATATACACCGATTAAACCTGTGAAGAACACAGTTTCCCACCATAAAAATCATTGATTGTCATCATCTAATTCAAAGGTGTTGATGCATTCTATTTTGAGTAGAGTTATTATATACACCCTCTAAACCTGTGAAGAACACACAGTTTCCCCCCCATAAAAATTGTTTTCGTCCCAATCTTTCACATAAAAATGTTATAGGTGCATCATGATCTCAAGATCTTTTGTGTTGAAGATTGGGACAAAAAACGAACTCCATTGTCTAATTGACTGTAGTCAATGATTTTTTATGGTGGGAAACCTTGTTCTTCACAAGTTTAATGGGTATATATAATGATATGCTTCTATTTTCGTCAAGAGGAGGTTGGGTTAAGGTTGTTTTGGCTATTAGATATGATTTTTTAGTGAATAAGAGTTCGCATCAAACTAACTAGTAATGAAGGGCTCTCCTGTAAAATAATTATTGAACTGATAAGGACTAAGGTCAAGTTCATAATCGTTGGGCCGAGATTGGGTAAGCTCGAATTTGGCCTAGAATGCATAGGGCACTCATGTAATAAACCATTAATTTATTAAATAATAGTTACAAACGATAGAATATCATTATCCCCATGTGCTCTAAGACTAAGGTCAAGTTCATAATCGTTGGACCGAGCTTAGGTAAGCTCGAATCAGACCCAAACTCCGCCCATTGCCACCCCTAAATCTTAGAGGGCACAGGGCATCCATGCAATAAACCATCAATTTATTAAATAATACTTACAGACGGTAGACGATCATTCTCCCCATGTGCAAACTGCATATAAAAAGAACAGTTAAAATATGTAATTGTTTTTAATATATTATCCCAGATCCTAATACCATATTCTCATTTCTCACGTGTCATGTGATATGCACTCGATTGCATGGGGAGAATGATCGTCTACCGTCTGTAAGTATTATTTAATAAATTGATGGTTTATTGCATGGATGCCCTGTGCCCTCTAAGATTTAGGGGTGGCAATGGGCGGAGTTTGGGTCTGATTCAGCTTACCTAAGCTCGGTCCAACGATTATGAACTTGACCTTATTTAATAAATTAATGGTTTATTACATGAGTGCCTCATGCATTCTAAGACTTAGGGTGGCAACTCTTGACGAAAATAAAAGGGTATCATTATATATGCCCATTAAACTTGTGAAGAACATGGTTTCCCACCATAAAAAACCATTGACTATAGTCAATTAGACAATGGAGTTCGTTTTTTGTCTCAATCTTCAACACAAAAGATCATGATGCACCTATAACATTTTTATGTGAAAGATTGGGACGAAAAACGATTTTTATGGTGGGAAACTGTGTTCTTCACAGGTTTAGTGGGTGTATATAATAACTCTACTCAAAATAGAATGCATTAACACCTTTGAATTAGATGATGACAATCAATGATTTTTATGGTGGGAAACTGTGTGTTCTTCACAGGTTTTAATCGGTGTATATAATAACTCTACCCAAAATAGAATGCATTAAAAGCTTTGAATTAGATGATGAGTTTGTTTGTCATCCCAATCTTTCGTCGACATAATAGATCTTATCAAGATCATGGGTGCGTCGTAGGGTGGTCATCTTAGGAAACCACACACATCTTGATAAGTGACCCTAAAATCACGTCACACTCAAATCAAACGTGATTTTAAGGTCACTTTTGGAATGTGTGTGACGCAGGACAGCACCCTAAATTACGTGAATGTAATGATTAATTATGCCGAAATTAAACAATAGAACTTGCAAAATATAACGAATACGTCAGGTTTTCGCAGTATTCCATGCGAGAATCACGCATAATTCAGGCAGGGTTCAGTTCGAGCGCTAGATTCGTTAGATTGCAGCGTAGATCGATCCTAGAGATAGAACTTTCGGTTTTTCAGATTAGGGCGCTCTCAATTCAATGATGGGATCACTGATTTCTTCTGATTATTTGATACGGAAGGTTTAATAACTCTGTTGGGATCTACGATTGTTGAATCGGATCGATTCAAGGGTTCAAGGGAAATTAGGGTTTAAGATTTCGCAAGAATGATGGTCAATTTGGGGTTGCAGAGAAAATAAGATAGATAGATTGATTGGCAGGCTTCACACCCTTGGCTGCGCACCAAACCCTTCTCGGGAAGAAGATTCACTCTTCGTAGAGGCTCAAGTTACGTAAGCAAAAATTCTTTTCATTCATAATCAATAATCTTCTTAATAGAGTGTTTATAATGTCTTTATATAGGCTAAGAAAACCCTAAACGACATAAAACTCGTAATAAAAGAGTTCTAAAATAATAAAAAACTAAAAAGATAAAAAAAAAATAAAAAACGGAAATTTTTCGTCACTGTAGCGCTCGAGCGAGCTTAAGTGGTCGCTCGAGCGAGGACCCGCTCGAGTGAGGATTTTAATTGCTCGAGCGAGGGCTCGCTTGACACTGTTCTCCTCGCGGTTTGTATCCGTTTCTCTTCTGAGGTTACGGTGCTCGGGCCTCCTTTATATTTTTAGAATTTTCTCTTTCGCCTAGTTTTGATTTTCATTCCGCTTCTTCCGACGTCGATACATGCAAAAAGATCCATATCCGATGTCGGCGTCCCCGTCAATTCTCCCCGACTGAAAATGTTTCATCACCGATGAAACACGCATGAAGTGAATCTTAATACTCGGTGACGTATGAGCATCATCTTGGTCCATTGTAGAGGGACGTACCCGATAAATCTCTCCTTGACGAACCCAATGACCCGGCTCGCCAAGCCACTTTACCAAATATTTTTGAAGTTTCACATCAACTCTCTCGGAATCGAAGGAATTCATCCCCGATGAAGTGTGATCGCGATATCGATCGTGAATACGGAAACTCAAGCGACGAACTCTCTTATGATTGGCTCATGCACTCTCGGTAGTCGACTCGCTAACCCTTTGTATCTCGTAAACCAGAAATTTTCTGCTGCAGGTGAATGCCACAAGACTATCCCAAATTTCCTCAATTATCTCTTTTCTCTGCCTGCTTGAATAAGGAAGGGGTATTGGTTGCAAAGTTGGGATGAGCTTTTAACTAGGGGCTGTTTAGAACGGGTTGCAAAGAGGTATGGTTGGGCTCAAAGAAGGAACTAGGTCCTCTACATTGAACGTAGAGCTGACCTCGATATCTGGAGGAAGCTGAAGAGTGCACGCACTAGGACCATTCCTTGCCATAATTCTAAAAAGTTCCAGCATCGTGGACCTGGAGATCCTTTACGACTCCTGATGAGAATCATTCAAGTCCAATTCGAATCATTGCATGATCATTCAACTGAAATTCCATAAAAGCCTTAGGTAACTGCATCGATATTTTGAGAGTTTCATTGTATAAATTAATTCTAAACTTAATTTCGGCATGCAATGCAGAATGAGACTCAAAAGATGACTCACAATAAGACTTGGAACGTATAGCAGTATGCAACTTGAGTCTATGGACTCGATATTCTCATGTGCATGCGATGTTAACGATTCACGTGTAGTGGCCTGTATCAACACTGGTGACTCATGTGCAGTGGACTCAACCAACACTAGTGACTCATGTGTAATCGAATCAAGGGACACTAATGACTCATGTGGACTATGATGTGGATGCAACTCACATGTAACTGACTCGATTGGTTCATGTGTGCTCGGTTCGACCAGCTTTAAAGATTCAAGTGCACACGACTCTACCACCAACAAGGACTCGTGCACAACTGCTCTACTGGCTCTACGGGCTCTAACAAATTGTGTAGGTGATTCGGTCGAATCGTGCGTGGGTGAGTTAGCTGACTCACGTGTGGGCGACTAAACATTACTACTCACAAGGGAATTAGGAGCCCTTTTGACACAAACTAGACTCTCTTTAGCTTCTTCGATCTCCTCTTCACACATTACGGTTCTAGGGTCATACACTTCCTCTTCTACTTTTATATTTTCCGTCTCCTTAGAACTCTCACGTTTAATCAATAAATTCAGAGTGGGAAGTTTGATGGAGCACTGGTAAGCAAAGTGTCTGAAACCTTGACACTTAAGGCAATCAGGACACTTATTTGTCTTGGTTTTCAAAAAATCGTAGAAGGTGACGGTGTGTGAGAGGAGCATAATTCTCTATAAGTCGCTCCCTCATGTCTTTCCATTGTATCATAGGCTTACGATGAGCTAAGTCGCGTAGAAGCTCAACATTAGTCCAATAGGTTTTGGCACTACCCTCCAACTTTGTGACCTAACTTTGTGCTCATTCGGTATGCCATACCAATCAAAATACTCTTTCACACTAGATAACCATTCCACAAAGATTTTGTGGTTTAGCCATCCCTCAAAACATGGAACTTCATCCCGAATAGATTTTAAAAACTTTTGGCGGGATCGTACTCGGGTTCACGCTGTTGAGGGTATCCCCTAACTCTAGTCTCATCATGACTTTTGAGACTTTATTAAGATTTTGGTGTGTAGCGGTTCCTCATTCGATTATTATCTTCTCATGACGTGTAAGGAAGTCATGGTGACGTGTGACTCATACATGATGCTTGTCACAAACACAACTCATACACAATTCTATGGACCACACAACAGTCGGGGAATTTTAACAAACACATGACGTGCACACAAATGAAGACATAAATGACATGACATCAAAGACATTGAAATGACATACACATGTAACTCAAAATGATAAAGAACTTTTGTCGAACACAAGACTTGCGCAATGATGAATGCAATTGACATAAGGTTCCATTGAATTAAAATGACATGCATATATGAATCAACAATGAATGTGGACTTTTATCAAACAATAGATGTGCACAAATAAAAACTGAAATAAGATGCACACCAATATGCCCTAACCTAGAAACTGTGCTCTGATACCCAAAACTGACGCAGGATGGCACCCTAAATTACGTGAATGCAATGATTGATTTTACCAAAATTAAATTAAACAGTAGAACTTGCAAAATATAACGAATATCTCAGGTTTTCGTAGTATTCCATGGGAGAATCACGCATAATTCAAGCAAGGTTCAATCCGGGTGCTAGATCCGTTAGATTGCAGCGCAGATCGACCCTAGAGATAAAACTCTAGGTTTTTCTAGATTAGGGCGCTCTCAATTCAATGATGGGATCACTGATTTCTTATGATTATTTGATGCGGAAGGTTTAATAACTCTGCTGGGATCTACAATTGTTGAATCAGATCGATTCAAGCAAGGAAAATTAGGGTTTAGGATTTCGCAAGAATGATGGTTAATTTGGGGTTGCAGAATCACACAAGCAGAGAAAATAAAATAAATATATAGATAGATTGATTGGCAGGTTTTACACCTTTGGCTTCGCACCAAACCCTTCTCGAGAAGAAGATTCACTCTTCGCGGAGGCTCATCTCAAGCACACATAAGCAAAAGTTCTTTTCATTCATAATCAATAATTTCTTTAATAGAGTTTTTACAATGCCTTTATATAGGCTAAGAAAATCCTAAACGACATAAAATTCGCAATAAAAGAGTCCTAAAATAATAAAAAATTAAAAAGATAAAAAAAACGAAAAACGAAAATTTTCTGTCACTGTAGCTCGCTCGAGCGAGGATTTTAACCGCTCGAGCGAGGGCTCGCTTGACACTGTTTTCCTCGCGGTTTGTATCCGTTTCTCTTCTGAGGCTACGGTGCTCTGGCCTCCTCTACATTTCTAGAATTTACTCTTTCGTCTAGTTTTGATTTTCATTCCGCTTCTTCCGACGTCGATACACGCGAAAAGGTCCATATCCGATGTCTACGATGTTGGCGTCCCCGTCAGCGTGCCACATGAAATAAAGAACTACTGTCTCCTAGTACACCCATGGGCTTATGATCAATCGTTGCAAGATCGGGATGAAAAACAATCGCCGTCATATGACTCAAAGAAGTCAACGCATTAGCATAGTTTTATGGGTTATAAAATATTATTTTTTAAAAATTGCAGGTATGTTTCGAGTTTCAAACTACAGGATCATGCAGAAATGGTAATTAATGTACGTTTGAAGCTTAGTACTTGCCCCCAACCATATTACCCTCAAATGATGCACCCTCTGATAATGCAACCCCTCCACATCCATACACCATGCATCATCACCATGCCCAATCCCCTTCTATGCCAGCCCCTATCCAACATCCTTCCATACAACAACTATCACCTCCACTACCCTTCACCCCCACTTAATTCAATACGTCGACCCCTATGGATAATGCGTTTTTTTTTGGATAAATGGGAGACACTTTTTTGTATAAACAATTAACACTTTTGATTCACTTGTTTTATATACGAACAATATGTCTAACTGTCAATCACGTTTGTGCGTGATGTGTATCACATGTTTTTGAATCACTTTTTGAGATATATGCATCATGAAATAAAAAATTGATTGCGCCCTTTTTAGAAACCCCATTTTCTTTTATAAACCCTCCCCTCTTCTCTTTCGCCCTTCCTCTTCTCTATGGCCCCTGCTCTCTTTGGCTCCCGCGACGCCCCCATCCTCTCTATCTCCATCGCCCGATCAAGCTTCTTCCAACCTGCAATCTGCCGCCCAAATTTTGAGGTGAGAAACCCTCTTCTTCTTCCTCTCCTCCATCTCCATTTCTGTTTCTCTCTAAGCCCAAGATTAAATGTGTTTGCATGGTATTTTGTTATCTATTTGTGTTTCAAGTTTGAGGTTTTAATCCTATTGGAGATAAAGGATTTTTTTTTTTAATAAATTGACATTCATGACCGTAATCTTTGATCTGTGATTTGTTCTCTTGTCAGCATTTTTTTGTCATGAATATCAACATCATTTTAAATCAATTAATGATTTATTAATTATTTATATTTTTTTGATGGTAAGCTTCTCAAAAGGATTTCTTGAACATGTACAAGGCATTTACACCCAAATACTCTTAGATGAGAGCACTAAGGTTTCTCTCCTATAATAACCTCAATCAGGGCTTTCTCATTAGTGAGAGAGGAAAGACTATCATAACTGCTTCCTCCTAAAAGTGTTTAGGAACATGAATCTCATACATCATTGCTCTCACCTACAATAAAAGATGTGGGATGGAACATCCACCTTGAAAGTCGAGTGGGAAAGATCATCCATAGCCAAGCGACAAAGATAAGTGGGAGAGAACATCCACAATATCAAAAGACTCATACAGTAAATTAGAACAATTATAGCAAAAAGAAATACTATTCAACAGATTACACATTGTATGCAAGTTAGTGGATGATAATGGCCAAAAACAGGCCAACCGCGAGTCAGAAAACGAGAAAATCCTGGGAAGTTGCTCATACGTCACAATACCTCACAAATCCATAAGCAAAATCTTATAGAAGGAAGGCCAAAACAAACATTTACTACCAATCGAAGCTTCTAAGTTATGTGGAGATTGAAATCATAGAAAACCATGATTGAGCCTTAGAAATTCGTACCAAAAAAGTCTTTCGAAAGTCTATTAAGATGTATCCAAAGTGAAATACTCTAGAAACAAAACTTACCCAAAATAAAAAAAATTGATTCCAACGACACCCTTCTCACTCCATTATGTGGTCGAACTGTTGACTTGGTTTTCGTTAGCATGGTTGACAATCTCTTACGATACACGATATTATAAACATGGAACGTATCTATGATGCGTATCTTGTTTTAACTGTTTCTTATGACACTCTACAATACGATAAGCTATGATACATGTGTTTTCCATTATAACTAGCTTTTAATTTTAAAAAATTGTCATTTATATATCCTAACTCTAATATATAAAAAATTATAAAAAGAGAACGACAAGAATAAAGAAAGAAAAGGAAGAGGTGTACTGGAAGGAAGAGAAATAATAAAAAAAAGGGATAATTTAGTTGCTAATTAATATGTTGATATGATATTAGTGATAGAGAGGAAGAATGAAGACTTTAAGATTTTTTTTTTTTTTTTTATAAAATTTGGAATTGCAAACTGGTAATGTCAAGAAACAAGTACATTTCTTTTGAAATGGACATTTTTCTAGGCACGTGATAACAAGTTTTTGGGATAACACAGTGAAGATATCAGACGGTTGTGACCACCCCCGGAGACAATGTGCAAGTGTCGGTCTATTTTTTTTTACCTTATTCAATCTACATTTTTCCTTTTCTTTTAGATAAATAGAAATATATGGTTTTTTACAACCAAAGATTCTTGATGGTTCCACTGCTTGAATCATTGACTTCCATGAATTAGATGATAAAGGTCTTTTTGGTCCCAATCTCTCTACACATTAGATCTTAAGATCATGGTTCACTTATTAGACGGTTAGATGTTGATTATAGGTGGCACAAATCCCCAAAAGTGATCGTGATCGTGATCATGGCTTACCAAAGCCATGGTGCCTTGTGATCATAGATGTTTGCCACGTGGAATTAACATCCAATGTCTAAGCTGAATGTCTAATATGTGAGACATGATCTTAAGATCTAATGCGTGTAGTATTAGGAAGAAAAACAACCTCTAGCATCTGATTCAAGGCAATAAACAATTTGAGCGGTGGGACCATCAGTTGCATTGCAAGAATCATTGGTTGCGAAAATTGCTATCTTAAACTAATTATTTTGATTTTTATTTATCTTCCTGCAGATGCATAATATATGGTTGTGTTCACTCATTTGATGGTCATTCCATTTATTCTGGTATGACTTTTTAGATGAAAACTTCTATGTATTTTACTCATATCATAGCCGAGCCCTAGGCTCTTTTAGATCATGGGACTTTCCAATCCTGGGAAAGTTTAATCCATAGACAAATTTGTTTATGAACAACTTGATCTCTATTTGATGGTGGTGAAGAGGTGTGTGGTCATGGTGGAGAAGGTGGTGGTGGCGGCATAACAGTGATGGAGGAGGTGGTAGTGGTGTGGTGGAGAGGTTGGTAGTCATGGCAGTGGTCATGATTGTGGTGGGACTATTGGTAGTGATGGTTCCAGTAATGGTGGTGGTTGGGTGATGAGGGTGGTAGGGCATGGTGGGGGTGCTAGCGCTTGGCGATGGTTGGGTGGCGGTGGTGCTAGTGTTGGTTGTGGAGGTCATCGGGTGAGGTGATGGTCGTTGTTCTAGTGGTGGTGGTGGTGGTGAAGTGGAGGAGGTTGTAGTGGTGATGAGGTTGGGGTGGTCGTGGTGAGGTGGAGGAGGTGTTGGTAAACTTGACCCAATTTATATATTTTTATTTTATGAAAACCGTTTTTCTCATTTTGAGTTAAAATGAGTACTCTTTTGTCAGCAAAAAAGGTTGCAGATGATCTTACAACCCAAACACTCTACAAAAACTTATGAGAGAAAATAGTGACACTTTTTAATCTAGAGATCCAAAGGGACCCTAATCTTCTTCTTTCATCTTGATTATATTGTTGTATTGAGAATTATTATTTTTTAATGTCTTTTTCCCTCCTTTAATTGTAGTCGTCGTTTTCCTCTTTTAATTGTAGCTACGGAGGAGGGTATTACGGAGTGGACCTCACCAATGGTATAATATCGGGATAACCATCAACATTTGTAAAGTGAAAAGAACTAACTTTTTAGCCATTATCATTCGCTCTATTTTTGGATGTGGTGGTAGGCTCTCCAGCCATGAGAAAGGAGATCATCCATGATGCAAAGGTCAGTCCTGAAAGTTTGATTGTTACGAAGCGTATATTACTATTCTTACATGACAGTGCTAGTGTCATGGCTATCATAATCAGAGATAGTTACCCAAGCCCCTTGCCGCGGAATTTTCTAGAGAATCGATTGTGAGCTTGTTGCTTTGCATTATAATGTAGAATCACTTGTTAGGTGCCATTTGGATAGGCACAAATCAGCAGCAATGAAATTGATTTTTGCCATTTCTATCTATAAATCTATATAGATAAACGTATGCTCTTAGACAATAAAACTGTCTCTACAAAGACCCGCTTCCATAATCCTGCGCACTTTCCATTTGTTTAACTTTACATTTGTTGCATTGCCTGCCTTATGCTCTCTCTCTCTCTCTCTCTCTCTCTCTCTCCTTTTCCCCGGATTGCTTTACGAATTCTTTTCTTCTCCAAGTCTCATCTCTTGTGAGGAAAAAACAGAGAAAGGGAAAAGAAAATAGATGCTTATCCACTATATGAGGGTGGACGTTCCTCCAAAGGCCTAAACAATTCCCAATGTTTTAAACGAGAATTTAAAAGGTTAAGAAGTTTGGATAGCATGTACTGCTTGCAACATGTTATTATGGTATTCATGTTAATTATCATATTAGTCGACTCATTTTTATTGGAGCTTTTCGTTTCACGTATCACCGATATGCCTCGCTGAAACTCGAGATCGAGGCTGTATCACCGATATGTCTCCCTGATACTCGAGATGCCTCGGTCTCGAGCTGTCTGAGACAACTTGAAATCTGAGATTTTAAACCATGGTTGAGGGGTAGTTGCAACTCTAGACAATTCTATAGCTAAGGGGTAGGTTAGGTTTGAATAATTGGATGTGGTTGGGAAAGTTAAATGAGAGCTATGAGACGTTACGATAGAATTGGATTTTGATCTAGGAAAGTCTTAGATTTCTAAAATTTAAGGAAATTGGTGGCAAAATATGTATGATGCTTCATGATCTGATCTCAAGATCCATTGTGGGCAATATCGAGGTGAAAAATAATCTCCATCATTCGATCCGAAGCAATCAATGATTTTGAAAGAGTTCTTGAGGTAGGCACTTTCAAAGATTGAGCGGGCACGAATAGAGATACCCAACCTGTTATTTTTGATCACTTTATATAGGGAGTGAAATTAAATGCTAAAATTATGGATTCTTGCTATTACATGACTCTAGTAATGAGACATGAGCTCACTCACATCAGGTTTTAACCTTGTCAAAATCTGCCGAACCCGATTTGGTGACTATGCTATGAACTCAGAAATGATCAACCAGACTTAACTAAAAGAGTTAGTCATTATGAGTGGACATCACAGTCCACATGTATCAATAATTGAGTGACTTGCATGGACTTCTAATGCATGGAAATCCATGCAAGTCACTCAGTCACAAGAATATGTGGCTGCGATGTCCACTCATCATGAGCGGACACCCATTGTAGATTAACTCTAGCAAATGGTAAAGAAACCCAATTCTCCTCCACTTTTCTATCTAAAAGGCTCGAAAAAAAAAGAAACCAAAAAATTAGGAGAGAGAATCAGGAAACTCAACAATTAAATCTTGTTTTTAAATCATCAGCCCACGAGTCAAATGTGGGTGCAGTGTCTGAATACCTTATAAACCGTCTCAACAGCACCACCTTGAATCTGATCTCTCCAATTTCCAGAAAATGGAGACCTCGTGGGTTGTTCTTGTTGTTCAATTCTTTTTATTACTACTAATTTTGGTTAAAATTGATATGGTGAAGAGTGAGCAAGAGTTGGATAGTGTGGCTCAGCTTCCAGGCCAGGCTTTCAATGTGACCTTTGCCCATTATTCTGGCTACATCACAGTGAACAAGGAGTCTGGGAGGGCACTTTTCTATTGGCTTTTTGAGGCTTTTGAGGACCCTTCTTCTAAGCCACTTGTTCTCTGGCTCAATGGGGGTGGGCCACTTTTTAATTTATTTTATTTCTGTTGATTGGATATCGAGATCTCTATGTTTATATTTTATTTGGGTGATGATTTTAGGACTTGGGTGTGATTCTATTGTTCAATTTATTGATGGATTAGTATTTTATCGTACTGGTATCTATGGTTTTCTTATTTAGTGTTTTTTATTGTACAGGTTCAATTTATTGCTCAGAAATGTGTTCTATACTCTATTTTTGTGAGCTAATGGGTGGTTTTAGTTCATGGTTGTACTTCTTATTTTTAGCACCTTTAAAGAAATCCATAAAGTTAAAAGCTGTATTTGGGTTAGCTCTTATAAGAGCAGAAGCAATTCTTTACCTGCTCTCTGTCAAAATAGATAAAATCTGCTCTTAGGTAAAGCAGGTATAAAGCAGTTTTATCACTTAAAATAACTTCCCACCAAAGCAAATAAGGCAAGAAGCTGTGTTATAAAATGTAAAAGTAATTTTTTGTCGGAGCTAAAAAGTGAAAAAGCTGCCCTTTGCCCCAAAAGAGCTAGCCCAAACATAGCCTAAGGGCTCGTTTAGCACTTTCCGCCGAAAAACCCATTTTCTGAGGAAAATGGCTACCTCAGTTTCTGCCCAGAAACCTATTTTAAGAGGAAAGTCATTTTTTGAGTGGTTGTTTTTGAGTTATTCAGAAACTCATTTTCTTAGGAAAGTTGATATTTTCTTGTGTTCTACACTTTCTCAAAAAAGTGTGAGAAAGTGCATTGTGTATTTCTACGCTCTATAGCTGCACGTACTTATGACCTTCATCAAAGCAGTTATATTGATCGGATGATTGTCAAAATTTATATGTTTTAAATTGGTAATGTGTTTAACACTTTGGTCGGTCAAATTCTCGAAATGTTTTCTTAAACGTGTACACCGACGGGAACTTACTTGAAAATCGATAGTTATCAATTTGATTTCAGTTTGAGAAATTAGAAACCAATAGTTATCAATTCGGTTTCGATTTAGCATGAAAACCGGCCAGAACCGACCCGATAACGCCCATACCTATTTTCCATATTTTTTTACATATAAAATATCGGCTTAGGTAGCATCGACCCTGCACGACCTGATTGTCACCCCCGACTCGACCCAACCTCTTAGTCGACTTGAGTTGGATGTCTTATTCATGATGTTCGACTCAGTAAAATATCGGGTCGCTCTATCGAATGACAGCCCTACCCATGGAATACCGTCCGTGCATGATCGTGAATCTTATTATAACAATTCAATATAAATGAAAGAAATAGGTGTCAATATAGGGCCAGACATAGTTACCAAGTCAGAAATCAGGAAAAAATCGGTGAAGGAAAAAAATTAAAAAATAAATAAATAATTTGAGGGATCAGCTTGACCAGTTACTGAAACCTTAACCCAATCCTTATCGAGAAAAAATGCATTTAAAATATAAAAATAAAAAATTTCAAGTAATCGCTTTTGTTTTAATAAAATGCGTTTTAATTGTGAAAGAACAGTTTTTCAGAAAATGACGATTAAATATTTCTAAAAACAAATCGGCGAATTTGGTAACTATGACACCACATTTAAACAAACAATGTTGACTGGTGTCAATCAGACGATGTTAAGCCTTTACCATCCAAATCATGCATAAAAAGATCTTGAGATCATGGGTCTTGCATCAGATGGTCAGATGTTGATTCCAAGTGGCACACTTCTCAAAAAATGAACGTGGTCATAGAGTATCATCAAAAGTGGTTCACGTTTACGATTTGGGATGCGTGTCATATGGAACCAAAATCTGACTCTTTGATGGTAGGCACATGATCTAAAGATTTGTTGTGTAAAATCTTGGGATGAAAAATATTCTACATCATATGATTCAAATCAGTCAACAATACATTGTTGAAGTGGCGTAGCAGTAACTAAAAAAAGTGTGACAGTAACACTTGTTTAAAGAGGTGTGGCAGTAACACTTCTCCTCTTACTGATAAGAATGAATATCGTGTAATGTTTCATTGTGTAGTATACTCAGCCACCTCCGAAAATGAGGTTTCTTGAGAGAAAAGCTTAGGAAATCAAATATCACTTTTTGAAGAAAATTCTCCGAAAACACACAAACCAAGAAAACTCTCGAACACAAACAAAGCTCAAAAAATGCCTAAAAACCCATTTTCTACAGAAAATTCTCAGGAAAATGCATTTTCTTGACTCTCGAACGAGACCAAAGAGAATTAATAATTATGCCATAAAAGTTATCTTTCCTTCTTTATTTCTAGCATCTTCAAAGAAACCCACAAAGTTAAGAGAATTAATAATTTTATTATAAAATATTTGACTTGCTTTGAATTATGTGAAATAGATCACATAAAAATATTCCAAAAATTAAATTTGATTATGATGAATGCCATGTAATTTTAGGGTCATATTTTGGGATTTGCGCAGCATGAAATAAAACAATGATTGTCTAATTGTAAACCTATGATATCAATATCCCTTATGTGAAAGATTAGGTAGAAAAATGATCTCCATCAACTAATAAAAAGAGTCGATGATTTTTGGCATAGGTGTCCTCTAAGATTCCGCAGGTGTTAATAAAGCTACCCAAATGATAATTTACTGGAAAGTTGAAACCCTTTGAGCTACGATTAATGCACCTTTGATCCAATTTTCTCATCCTACCTAATCGATTTTCGGCTTTTTCCACCTAAAATTGAAATTATATTGGTTTGGTTTGAATCAATTTTTGAGTCAATTGTGGCTGGTTCAATTCATTAGGTTTTCAGGTTGGGTTCGGATTTCAATTCAAAACTTACACCCATACATATATTAGTCGTAAGACTTAGGCGAGCACTTAACTTTATTTGACTTGGACAAGCATATGATACTTCTACTTAAGGCTCTCGATAGATCGAGTAATCTTGATACTCGACCTGCTCGAGACGGCTTTTTTATTACGCTAGAAACTAAACTTAACCTGTTGGGCTAAGTTAGGCATGAAATCTCAGACACAATCTATAGGTATGGTTTGGTTGAATTAAGAAAAAATTTAGTCGACTAAACTTGAGTTACAAGATTTTATATAATAATAATAGTCGACTAAGCTTGAGTTACAAGATTTTATATAATAATAATAATAATAGTAATAGTAATAATAATAATCAAATAGAGTGTTTTCAAACAGATCAGGTCAGGCGTTAGGTCAGGTGTCAGGTCGGGTTGGGCATTGATCTTTCCTGAAATATGATTATATTTCACACTCTAATACCAACATTTGGTCATCCGATAAAGGCATTCTGACGATTATTGTGTAGTTTTAGGTATTTTCATCCGTTAGATTTTGCAGAAGCATAAAAGAGCATACTTAAGGACAACATGGGAGCATTAAATCATGAAGCCAATGAAAACACCGAAATTCGTGGAAGAACTGATTGATTCAGCCATTGTTGAAGAGAGCTAAATTTATCACTTGTCTACCTCAATCGATTGAGATTTTGAATTCAATCGATTGATTTTATGGCGGCTATTTTGTCACTTAGATCTGAATTTGAATTCAATCGATTGAATTATGTGACTCAATCGATTGAGTTTAAATTCACTTAAGTCCGCCAATTTCAGATTTTGAATTCAATCGATTGAATTGGAGAGCCTCTTTTAGTCCTCTTTTGGGGGCTTTTCCTTGACAGATTTTCATAGGTTTTTTCCAACATTTTCTTTAGCACTTTCAGTAATAGTTTGTAATGAGAAAAAAAGCTTTGTAAGGTTCCGATCTTCTCTAAAAAGATCAAACAGTTGATAAATAAAAGAGCATTTTTGTAATGGCTTCGGATTCGTACCGCGTGTGTCGATCAGAGATGAGTGACTAAACCTCTCGTTCACGGAGGAAGCAAGCCCGAGATGAGTAACTAATTTACTTTTAATTCCTTCAATTCTTGTTAAAATTATTGAATCATACGGCTACGAGTGTGTGCTTATCATATTATTATTGAATACTCATTTATAGTCGTCGATCTTGGTCATTGGCGGCAATAAACGAGTATTCTACCTAGATGGATCTTGTAGACCGATTTAGGATGCCGTACAATTGACTTTATTATTGTGATTTCGTATTTGAGATATGTTATGCCTTTCGCATGATTCATGCCATGCTTGAATGCGTCATAGTGTTAGGATAGGGTATGCCAAATCAATAATTGCATTCATAACGATTCGTTTTGCTTGTAACAAAAGGATAGTAAATGATTTGATATAGAATTGTTGGGATTGTTTGTAGAAAAAGTTGCACATTTAGGGAAGCGGAATCCTTGATCATCTCATCATTGTTACTTTATTTGTTATAGTGTCTCTTTGTTTATGCTTGTTTAGATCTACTTTCATTTTTGCATTGTGCAGTGGTAAATTTTAACAAATCTTGCCTTTGGTACTTAGATTATTTCTTTCTTCTAAAATTAATTAAATTTCGCGCTTTCTTGTGGGTTCGACACCCGTATTCTTACCTTGCTACAATCACACTTGTGCATTTGCAAGGGTTCACTTTAAAATCGATCGGGTATATACCCTCGACCCTTCAAGTTAAGGTCAGGATAAGTGTCAGGTCGGGTCGGGCATATACCCTTGACCCTTTGGGTATTAAGTTGAGTCGGGGTGCACCATCGGTCTAGGTCATGCCAACATATGTCATTTCTTAATTGGACAGTTAAACCTTTAACATGCCAACATATGCCATTTCTCAATCGGACAGTCAAACCTTTAACACGACCTATTGAAAATTCTACTTTTAGGTTCTATATTATATGCTCATTTTTATTTTGTAATGTTATTTTAATGTAAATATGATTTATATGATGATCATGTGAATCATGTGACTTTAAAATGATGACATGCATATAAAATTAAATTTAGAGATTTTATATATGAGGCACCATTTTGACACCATGTACTGATGCGTGGTGCAATTAAAAAATGTTACAGAAGATGTGTGTAATACACATGCATTTTTATGAGATTTATAATTAATGATTTTAAATTTTTAACTATATAATTAATAAATCGATTGGACGGTGACCCGGTCGATAACTCCTGGATTTGAATAAAAATCAATTACCAGTTGATCATCTGCCACCTTCTCTATGGACCAAATTCGGTAAGCTAAGTTCAAGTTTTCAGGAGTAAGTTGGCTTCAGTAGCATATCATTTCCTTGTTTAATTTAAGGTTGAGGTTATTACCACACCACCTTACATGGATCAAAATTTCGGCCAAAATTTCGGTCTAAATTTTCAGTTTCAGTCATGCCCGAAATCAAAATTTTGATCCTTGCCACCTTGTGTCACATTCACATCAGTTAAGCCAGCAAAGAAAGAATAATAGCCTGCACAGCCCATGACATCAATGATATATATCCAAAAATAATGTACACAGCGACATTACAATACAAGTGCAAGCTAGATAGTTGCTTTCACTATATAAGGCTGACCTACTGTAGCTTTCACTTCCAAGTATGGATCAAAATCTCACTTTCGGTTTCAGTCTCATTCATGACCCGAATCATAAATTTGTCAAATTTTTGATAAATTTCGGTTAAAGTTTTATAAATTTCGGATTTTTTTGAAAATATACTTCGAACTATACTGAGCATTGCCGAACTTTATTTTATTGAATTTTTTTAATTATTTAAGATTGTTAGAATACATATTTATACTAGTGAAGCTAATTTTTTATCACACAATGGATCTTGAGCTCATGTAAAATATATCAGACGGTCAGATTTTGATTCCACATTGAATAAATCCCAAAAGTTGTTCGCGAAATAAAAATCATGCGAAATAAAAATCGACGGTAGATGATAAGAGCATGATATCAAAATGCATTGTGTGAAAGATTGGGATGGAAAATGACGTGCATCGCCAGGTTCACAGCATTCAATGGGCTTAACGTGAGTGAACTCAAAGCGGTCAATGGGATTTTAAGTAATGGCTCCTTTTATTTTATTAAGGGAGCCATTACTTAAAAAGCGTGTGCAAGTAATGACTTCCTTTAGGGACATGTGACATGTGAAAACACAATCTAGGCCGTCTGATTTAAAGTTCATGATCTATAGATCCTTAGTGGATAAGATTGGAGAAAAATACGATATTTATCATATGATCTATTATTGTCAATTATTATATCAAATAATAGTCTTTGACCATATTTAATCATGCGATGAAGATAATATTTCGTGCCGATCTTGTCTACTAAGGATCTATAGATCACAAATTTTAAATCAAACAGCCCAAATTGTGTTTTCACACGTCACATGGCCCTAAAATACAGTCATTTTTTTAACTTGGGTGCAATCACTTAAAAAAAATAAGTGCAAGTAATGGCTCCCATCCCCTAATTATCGGTGGAATCACTTAAAAAGCATTTGCAAGTAATGATTCCCGTTTATATATTAAAAAGATAACTTATTAAAAGTAAACTGTGCTGCAACTTTTTTGAAGGAAACAAAGAACACAGAAGAAGAGGAAGAGGAGGAGGAGGAATAAGAAGAAGAAGAAGAAGAAGAGAAAAGAAAGGGAGGGACAAAAAAAAGTGATTTCGGGAGAGGGCAACTGCCACGTAGCTCCTCCTCTTTTTTTTTCTTTTTTTTTTCTTTTTTTTTTCCTTTCTTCTTCTTCTCTAATTCTTCTCTTCCATTTTTTTTTTTTTTTTTTTTTTGAGATTAAAGAAGTAAGCAAAAGAAAAATGAGGGAAAAAATAGAGGAGGGAAAAAAATTTGGGGATTTTTATGCCAAACAGGGGTTTAAACCCTATTAAACAAATCTCAACCTCCAATGTGTGATCTCGGCTGGTAATTTGAAATTATCAGCCGATAATTTTAAATTACCGGCCATATTTTGATTTTCTAAAATGTCGGCCGATAATTTAAAATTATTGGCCGATAATTTCAAATTTGAGCCGATAATATGATTTTTCCGAAGGGGGCCGATAAATAGCATTTTATCGTCTCGGTTCAAGCTGAAACCGAGATGACTCGACATAAATTTTAAAATTTCGGCCGAGATTTTGATCCATGCTTCCAAGAACGAAAAAATTGCTCTTTTACAAAGTCATGTGCCATCACAACAGCCCGAACACAAATCATTCATCATAAACTTGACTCCACCTGACTCGACTCATTGGTACCCAACCTGAATCCAATTTAAAATCCCTTAAATTTAGGCGTGCAAAATGGGTTAAGTCTAGGGTGAACTGGACCCTACACCTCTGGAATCGGGTTGGGTCTAAACCAAGTATCAAAATTTCAGTGAAATTTCAGCCAAAATGTTGGATTTCGGTTTCCGTTTCCGTCATGCTTGAAACCGGAATTTTGATCATTGGTCCAAACAAAAAAAAATGCGGACCCATTTTGGATCTAGATCTGGGTCAAGCTATGACCCATTGAAGATTGGACAACTCTAGGTCAAGTTTGGATTTCAGTCCAAGTCCAAGTCCGGGTCTAATTTATAAGTCCGGGCCTAATTTGTAAGCGTATGTTATTCAAATTGGAGCCAGTACTTGCACTGGCTTTTTAAGTGATTGCATCGAGGTTAAAAAATGACTTTGCATTTTAGGGACATGTGACATGTGAAAACACAATTTGAGCCGTCTGATTTAAATTTCATGATCTATAGATCTTTAGTGGATAAGATTGATACGAAATATAATCTTTATCATGTGATTAAATATAGTCAAAGGCTATTATTTGATTCAACGGTTGACAATAATAGATCATATGATAGATATCGTGTTTTGCTCCAATCTTATCCACTAAGGATCTATAGATCATGAACTTTAAATCAGACAGCCTAGATTGCGTTTTCACATGTCACATGTCCCTAAAATACAAAGTCTTTCTTTAACCTCGGTGCAATCACTTAAAAAACGTGTGCAAGAATGACTCCCTATTCAAATACAATTGATAATTCAGAATAAAATTATGAGTTTTTTTTGCTTATACCCCATTATGTTTTGCAATATTTATAAATGCTACCCAATGTTTTACGTATTTATATATAACACCCTACTTTTCAGTTTTGTGTTTAAATAACACTTTAAATTTATTATTCCCGCCACTAAAAAAAGCAAAGTGCATATCACCTACTTTATTTTTTTTCTCATGCTAGAAATACGTCTTTGACGTCTCATTGCTTTTTGAGAGTCACTTAACCGAACATGTAACTCAGGGAGTTTTTCAAATATATCTGCAAATTAGGCGATTATTTATAAATAAGTGACTCATGGGGTAACATTTATAAATATGTCAAAACATAGGAGGGGGTATATGTAAAAAAACACTCTAACTTTATCTATATTTTCAAAAGTAAAAATATTATTTAAAATTTCCGGCAATTCTTAACTTTTAAGAACAAAAAAATCTAACTTGATTTACTCCTAAACTATATCCTAAACCCTTATGATAATCATCCTTACATATCTTATCTAAAGTCTCTTTGAGTGGATGCAGGGTGGAAAATAGACAAGCGGGGTTTCTCTTTAAAATGACCTTTTAAGTAAATGTCAGATACCTAGGATAAGCAGGACTACTACAAATATAAATTATATAATGACCCTTTGAATCGCATGATTTAAAGTTCGGTTTATATCATCATATCGGCTGCATCCAGGTCGATTAGTATTCAATAGAACGGATACGTATCTGCCAATAAAGTGCTTACTTTTGTACTTTTAGTTGCAAACTAATAAAATTATATAAAAAGATTACAAAAAAAATATTTTTGATATTTTATCCGAGTCATATCCGTTACATATAGGCCAATATTACCCTTTATGGCTTAATATGATTTGATATGGACATATGATATTTGATCTGTTTGACCCGATATTCGACTTTTTATCTAATTGGGGTGCATATCCACATTGCTTGGGGCCTAACCCAATACCAATATTTAAAAATATGACATGACAACCGACCCGTATACCCAACTTAATTCGGTTCATAACTCTTAGTTTCCTTTGTTTTATATACGAAATATTGGGCCGGTTGAACCGAGTCGACTCAAAAGTCTGGTTGGGTGCTTGCTGTTGACCCATCGGGTCAACGTTAAGAGCTCGAACCAATAAAAAACCCGAGTCAAGCGGTTAAACTTGCCACATTGAAAAGGAACGGTTAAATTATATTAGAAGTATATATCTATGCTAAATACCAATAATCTAATATCACTTATTTATAAGTAAAAAATCTGGGTCAAGCAGGTTGAGTCTTCGGTTGATGACCGTCGATGTCCCTACCTTCATTTACATACCATTATGAAAAGAAACAATTAAGTTATATGTTATATTTTAAGAGTGGATATCTATATATCTATGCTACATACTAATAGGGGTGCAAATTAAACCCGAAACTCGAAACATGCCGAAAATTGCTTAAAACCGATTGAAATCAATTGAAAATTGGCATCAGACTGGTTTGGTTTTGGTTTATGTAGCATAAAATCGAAAATCAGTCGGGTAGGATGAGAAAACCGACCAAAAATTAAAAAAAATCGAATAATTTTCATCAAAAAAGAAAGAACTTAAAAACATGCAAAACCCTAAAAGCTGAACCGAATCAACCGAAAGCGAAATCGGTTCGGTGTGGTTTCGGTAAATCGAAACTAAACTTTTCATTTCAAGTTTATTTTAGGTGAACTAACACAGAAACTGAAATTTTGGTTAACCGAATTTACACACTTGCACACCAGTGATTTAATATCACTAATTTGTAAATAAAAGAAATTAAACATGATGTATGACGTGAAATGTTATATAGCTTTAGTTGTTGACTATAATTATATGATCCAATTATTTTTTACCAAGGTGTAAAGTACGTGGATTTTTACCAAGGTGTCAACTCGGGTACCGGTAGCGAGTATCAGTTCAAGGAGGACTAATATGAATCAGCTGATATCCAGTTGACTCGGTGATTTAAAAAAAAAATTAAAAAAATTGGGAGGTATCGGGTGATACGTATCGGTATCAACCGATTTTTATTACCTTTATTTTTTTAAGTAATATATAAATGTCTAAAACTCTAATTGAACCTTCTGTGGTCACCAATGTTAAAGGCGCTTATTTCAGATTTTCTTTTAGTAGTTATGATCATCGAGCTATTGTAACATCTAATTATATAATTAGGTGTGTCATGCAGCATCAAACTAATGTGGACGGGACTCTACCTATTTTTAATTTGCAGTAATAAACTAATTGTTATAATCTTATTTATCTAAACTAATTGTAACCGCTTATGATTATATTTGTAATCTTATTTATACATTTTTTTCTTATTTTCGTCTTTATTTTATAATTTTAATATGGTATCAAAGTTATGATTGACTCCATGCATTCAAATCAATCATGGTCCTCACATTGCTTCCGTTATCAAATTTTTAGTTTTTTTTCATCTCTTATATATGAAAAAATTGGTTCAGGTAATTTTCATTTTTTTTCATCTCTTTTACTTGAATGAATTGATTCATGTAATTTTTATTTTTTTCTCTTCTATCTCTTTTGCATTTAATAAGTGATGCCTTTTTATTCATGTGGATGTATTTTTCATAATGATTTACTTAGTGGATGTATTTTCCATTTTAGTCTTCAACATTTTCTTTAATTTTTAATAATTAATGTGATTTTTTTTTATCCTGCATTTATTTGACCTTCTAATCATGTTTCCAACATTGTTACTAAAGGTTATTGAAAAGAGTGTTAGTGTGCACTTTATTTGATAACTATCTATGTCAATTATCTAAACCAATTATTATAATCTTATTTATCTAAACCAATTTTTCTGTGGTATATTTTTATCTTCTTCTTCTCTTTCTATATTTTATAATTTTAACTAATTATTTATTTTTTTATCCAGTTTTTTCATGAAGAATCAGAGAAACAGACACGGGAAAAGGCTATGTTGTAAGTATCATAGAATAAAATATGATTTTTATAAGATGAAATTCAAAATATGATTTGTATTAACATCCACATGAAGAATTTCAACTTTTAAAGTACTGATATTCAAGGCTAAAAAAATGGTCTATATGAGCTTTCTAAAAAATAAAATTTCTAAAAATAATCTAAACAAAACAATCTCATTAAAACTTTATCTTAGGTGCCATGTGAAAACTTGATCTTAGGTACCATGTGGCGCTCTACGAAGACGATTGGGACACACTCACCATACCTGTTGGGCACTTAACCGATATATATATATATATATATATATATATATATATATATATATATATATATATATATATATTAAAACTTGTTAATTGCCTTGAATCAGATGGATATTGTCTTTGTCCTCTTCTTCTGCAGATTTGATCTTGGAAGAGTGAGAAAAAAAACCATCTCATCCATCATTCTATTGAAAGCAGGGGAATGGACAGGTTCAACAAAGCAGAATCGGATTTCCAGTCCTATCCTATTGGGTGCCCTTGGAAATCGGAGAATCTTGACTTTCTTGATTTTTACTTTTTATAGCAAAATGTGTAATCAAAATTCTCCAATTTTCAAGGGTAGCGGATGAGGTAGGACGGGAAATCTGGTTCTAACCTAACCATTGCCCATTAAAAGCAATGGATTTTAGCGTGGGTGTGCGTATTTAAATGTATTCTATTAGATTTTAGTTTCCCATTTGGGGAATTGTCATCTCCGACCAGGCAGAACCAGATTTTCAGTCTCACACCATTTGTTGTCCTTGGAAATCAGAGAATCTTGACTTTCTTGGTTTTGACTTTTTATAGCATGACTTACAGTCAAGATTCTCCTATTTTCAAGGGCAGCAGATGGGGTAAGACTGAAAATCTAATTCTACCTGATAGGACTTGATGTTTCTTAAAAGGCACCTTTATTTACAACTAAAGATTTATATTTTCAACTTGGATTTTGCTTGCTTTAAACTGTTGACCGTCTAGATCTAAATGATGAAGATCATTTTTTGCCTCATTCATTGATACGAAAGATCATGTGTTTAAGAACCTACTATCAGGTGCTCGAATTTGATTTCATGTAGCTAACATCCCAAAAATAAATATGATTATATATAGGCATATCTCAAAGATGGTTCTTGACCTACTAAGGGGTTGTCGCACTGGTTGATTATTTGGGTTTGCCCCAAGATCAAGAACAAGGTGTCAAACTTGGCATTGGTATCGGGTATCGGTCCTTGGAAGACCGAATAGAATTGGGCGATACATAGCGGTCGATACCGAGTTGTATTGGTGCCTTTAAAAAAATGATAATAATTTAAGAAAATAGAGGTATCGGCCAATACCTGATACGTATCGGCCGATACGGGCATTGTATAACATTGTCCAATTTATTACTAAAGCAGAAGGCTTGAATGGAGATGGAAAGTGATGATGGAGATCATTTGTTATCTCAATCTTCCACTGATCTTGAGATTGTGGGCAAACAATTAAACGGTCAGACTTTCGTGGGCAAACCAACAATCTCCATTGTCTGACAATCAACGATTTTTATGGTGAGAAACTGTGGTCTTCACAGGTTTAATGGGTGTATATAATAACTCTACCCAAAATAGAATGCATTAAAAGCTTTGAATTAGATGATGAGTTTGTTTGCCATCCCAATCTTTTGTCAACATAATATATCTGATCAAGATCATGGGTGTGCCGTATAGGATGGTCATCTTTGGAAATCATGCTACGCACATCTTGATAAGTGACCCAAAATCAAGTGAAATACATCACGCTCATGGTCCAGGATCGACCACCATAGTTTCGCCTTTTCCATCAGTGGACCTTTATTTTCACCTTTTCCACAATGGACCAGCTTCAAGTCGAGCCAAAATAAAAGGTTGTTAATGCCCCTCAAAATTTGTAAAAGGTGATAAAATCATATTTTTCGTCTTGTGTGGTTCTAAACGTCTTACTATCATTGATTGCTTTGAATCCTATGATGGAGATCGTTTTTCGTCTTGATCTTTCACATGATTGATCTTGAGATCATGGGTGTCATCAAACAGCTTATTTTACACAAAAAGATGACAAAAATGAATGTGCAACATTGACACTACCACAAAGAAACAATGTCGCTTCCATAAGGGCAGCGATATCACTTCCAAAGATGAGTGTCACCGCTCCCGTAGAGGGGTGCCAACGCTCCTAAAGCGGGGTGTCAGCGCTCCTCTAGACGGGTGTCAGTGCTCCTGTACTAGCTCCTCTAATGGGGCGTCGGTGTTCCTGTAGTGGGGTGATCAATGCTCCTCTAGAGGGGTGTCAGCACTCCTGTAGTGGGGTATCAATGCTCTTCTAAAGAGGTGTCAGCGCTCCACTAGAGGGGTGCCAACGCTCTTGTAGTGGGGAGCCAGCGCTCCTCTAGAGGGGCGTCAGCCCTCTTCTAGTGGAGTGTCAGTGCCTCATTAGAGGGGTGCCAACGCTCTTGTGAACTCGTATAGAGGACGGGAACTCTCGTTCATGATTGCCTTCTCCCGAGACCAACCATATATCTCATTGTGCCCCTTACGACTTCCACACCAGCACCTCTGTACCTCGGCCTGCTCAAGCTTCACCCTCGCGTGCCCTGCACTAGTACCTCGCTTCGCAACAGTAGCATGCAGCTCCCCATATTGTCCCATTCCAATATAACTCGCCAACATACCGAACCAAGCCCACCATGGTGTGCGTTCCCCGTTACTAACACACGTCTGCATTTGGCCCTCAACTACCGTGTCCCAAGTAGCCCTCGAGTGCCTCTCTCACTGTTGACCCATGTGTACTGCAAAGCCGGCTCGAGGCCACATGGCAACCTCACCTTGGGTGACACGACATTGTCGAAGCAACGTCCTAGGCCCACCCTTTCAGGCCTAGAAACCTACTGCACACCTTTCAATGTCACATGGTCACCCTGTGTAGGGGAATAACTCCACTACTCCCCCCAAGTATGGTCTAAACACCACCTTAAACCATCTAGCAGGAGAACCTCAAAGGTATTGATTTGATATACCACCATAGCAGACAGACTCCTTCTATGTCACACAGTGTCATCCTTCACACCAACATACCTCCTGAGACCAACTTCCACCCCTCACGTGCGTCTAGTCGCTGCTCACCTAGCTCGAGTCACCGCCGCACCATACATTAGGGAACACGCACGCGCCGTAAGGCCTCGTGCCTTCACGCTCACGCACCACACTTCTAGCACCAAGGCCTAACGCCCTATTTGTTAGCCAACCAACCAGCTCCAAGGCCCCTACGCCTTTCTGCTGTTACCGAGAGTATTGACCCCGTCACATCCTCCACCACTCCATAATGTCAACGTCCTCGTTGACGCCATTATCAAAGTAGAATGACCCTACCAATGCCTCCCAACCTGTTAACGTCAACACACTATCATGTTAACACCCAATATCTAGCTCCGAGGTCTGGCACTTCAACTTGGCCCCATCCGCATTTCACTCAGCATAAAATCAGCTTCACCTGCGAACAAGAAACACACAGATTCTTCACGCATGGCCCATACCAGCACTATCACTCACCATGCCATTCACCAAGCATTCGGCTTCACCAAATTTAGCTTCTACAACACCCCGGTACCTTAGCCCTGCCTTCACCACTCTATTCCTCAAGCTCTCTTTCAGTTTACCCTACTTCTTACATCCTCTCCTTCCCACCAACTCCCTAGCATCACCCATCTTGGATTCACCTGTTTCTCCAGTCTCAAGGCCCTTACCTCTTAATAAGCTCTAGGATGTCGCATGCCCTCTTGGCACCACATTGCGTGCCTCGCTGACACCAAGATATCGCGTGCCCTCTTGGCACCACATCATGTGTCCTCTTGACACAGTGTCATATTGTTTCATAACAAAGCAATGAGCTTTTGACCCCTTCTCCGGTTCAACATAGCCCACTATAGTTCTCGCAATAATCCGCTTAATTGTATCCTCGATCCTAGCCCCTCGCAACATATTGATCCTTCGCATTGCCTCATACCGACGGTCTTGACCCTCATGTCTTGTACCAGCAATCGATTTTGAATCAGAGAGCACCTCATCGCCCTGAGTCGCCAACATAGTCCCATTCGGAATGATCTGGCTTCAAGATGTCGCGTGTCCTCTTGGCACCATATCGCGCGCCCCGCTGGCACCAAGATGTTGCGTGCGCTCTTGGCACCACATCGCGTGCCCTCTTGACACCAAATCGTCTCATTCAGATCGAACTTGCCTCTGATACCATCTGTCATGAGGACGGGAACTCCCCTTCACGATTGCCTTCTCTCGATGCCAACCATATATCGCATTGTGCCCCTTACGACCACCCATGCCATCACCTCTGTGTCTCGTTTGGCCAGCTCAAGCTTCACCCTCATGTGCCCTGCACTAGTATATCGCTTCGCAACAGTAGCATGCAGCTCCCCATGCCGTCCCATTTCAACATAGCTCGCCAACATACCGAACCAAGTCCACCATCATGTACGTTCCCCGTTACTAACACACAATTGCATCCGACCCTCAGCTACTGTGCACTACTGTGTCTCACGTAGCCCTCGAGTGCCTCCCTCATTGTTGACCCATGTGCACCGCCACACCGGCCCGGAGCCACATGGCAACCTTACCTTAGGTAACACAGGGAATTGCCAAAGCAACGTCCTAGGCCCACCCTTTTAGACCTAGGAAACCACTGCGCACCCTTCAGTTTCGCATAGTCCTCGTGTATAGGGAAATAACTCCATAGCTCCCTTCTCCCAAGTATAGTCTAAACACCACCTCAAGTCATCCAGCAGAAGAACCTCAAAGGTATTGATTTGACATACCACCATGGCACACGGACTCCTTCGGTGGCACACAATGTCATCCTCCACACAAACATGCCCCCTAAGACCAGCTTTCACGCCCCACGTGCGTCTAGTCGCCACACTATATCTTCACCTAGCTCGAGTCACCGTCGCACCATACATTGGGGAACACCCACGCGTCGCAAGGCCTCGTGCCTCCACGTTCACGTGCCACACTCCTAGCACCAAGGCCTGACGCCCTACCTACTAGCCAATCAACCAGTTCCAAGGCCCCCACACCTTCCTGCTACTACCTCGAGTATTGACCTCATCACACAGCGCTCCTCTAGAAGGGCTCCATGTTATTGAGTAAAATGGACCATTAGATGGTACACCTATGATCTCTAGATCAATCTTATGAAAGATGAAGAAAAATGATCTCCATCATGTGATTCAAAGCCGTCAGTGACGTTAAGGCAATTAGAATGTCCTAAGACGATAAACTTGATTTTATTAGCTTTTATAGACCTTAGAGGTATTTTCACCATTTTACGTTTGGGAGTATTGGCTTTGCTTCAAGCTGGTTGGTTGCAGAAAAGGTGAAACTATAGGTCCTCTGCTAGAAAAAGTCCATAATCGCCCACCATAGTTTCAAAGTTTTTGCCTGTGGACCCCTAGTTTACCTCTAGTTTCACATTTTCCCTAATAGACCGGCTTGAAGCCGAGACAAGTTAAAAAGTCATATATACCCTTCTTTCACCTTTATATACGCATGTAAGGGCTGTTTTAAATGCCTTAATATCACGATTGGTTTTACTAAAAAAATTTCACGCTACTATATAGTAGTGATGGATCTATAGTATAGTAGCAATATCGCTCCCATATGGAAGTGCCATCGCTCCCCTAAGAAAACATGATCACTCCTCTATGGGAGCGACATCTCTCCGAAAGGTGTGACCACTCCTCTATGGCAGTGATATCGCTCCTCTATATCAGTGATGTCGCTTCCATGTGGAAGCTACATCGCTACTATGTGGCAGTGATAGAGCTCCTTTGTAGGAGCGACAACCCTACGCCTTGATTTTTGTTCCAATTTTTGAGTAAATTAAACAAACTGTATGATGGTACAATCATGATATCAAGATCAATCATGTGGAAGAGCATAATGAAAAATGATCTCCATTGTGGGATTCAAAGGAGTCAATAATGTTAAGATGCTTAAAACCGCCTTGACATATATATATATATATATATATATATATATATATATATATATATAAACGTGGAAGAAGGTATTTACAACTTTTTAACTTGGCTATACATTAAGCTTGTCTATTAGGGAAAATGTGAAACTAGAGGTTCTGGCAAAAATGTGAAACTATGGTGATCGATTAAGGAATTTTCCCCAAACTTTATCATATTACTTGGTGGACGCAAATTATTATCTTTTTAGTTAATCAGTTTTAAAACCTAGTAATGCTTGTAACATGTGGCATTCGCTGGGCTGTTTCGTGGACACCCAGGGTTCTCTTGCTTAAATGACCTTTTACCATTGATGGGCTCAAGGTATGGCTAATCCACACCGTCAAATTGATGTATCATAAGGTGAAAGGCAAAGAGCCAAAAAATCAGATTTCTTGAGAGGTTTTAACCATCTGATCTGTGCACTTTAATATGAACTGTTGTGATTAGTTTTAATGGGTGATATTCAAACTCGCTAATCGGATGATTCACATCCACTTATGGACATGATTTTTTAGCTAAAACATTTTCTAATGATAGATTGTCGCCTGAACCATTTAGATTGATCATAAAATGATCCCAGTTGGCATAATAGCAAACCACACTTCAAAGATGTGAGATAAAAAATTCTCATTTAGTGGTGGTAGATCGTTTAAATATGAGTTGGTGTTTAAATGACGGGTAGGAGCCATTAACCTTTTACGGTATCATTATTTGAATAGCCATTGATTGCTTTGAATCAGATGATAGCGATTTTTTTTCTTCCCAATCTTATATATGATGAATTTTTAGATTATAGACTTATCTTCAGATGATTCGCTTTTTATTCTATTTGGCATACATCCCAAAAAGTGTCTTAAAAATTGTTTTTGAGCATGATGGTTGTCACATGATTTTTTGGTCTCTTATTTCAAATACGTTGTTTGGGATGTGTGTCATGTAAAATAAAAAACTGATGGTTTGATGGAATCCCCATGTTCTCAAGACCGATTGTGTGTAAGATTGGGACGGAAACGATCTCCACTGTGATTCAGAGAACTCAATAATTTTAGGCATGGGGGTGCATACCTATTCAAAGATACATATAATGGCACCCTACATTTTAAACACAACTTCCTCAAAAGGGTTGGGGCTATTACCACACCACCTTATATTATATGTTAATATCTTTGAATCACATGATGAAGATTATTTTTCCCTCTCATCTTTTATGCAAGCAATAGATCTTGAGAACATGGCCTACCATCATAGGGTTAGATGTTGTTTCCATATTGTGCACACCCAAAAAAGTGAACGTGAACAATATTTGATGGTATGTCATGATCACATTCACTTTTTCGAATATGCCCCATATGCAATCAACATCAGACTATTTGATAGTGGGCTCATACTCGCATAATTTGTTGTGTGAAAGATTGAGTTGAAAAATAATCTCTATCGTCTGATTTAAAGAAGTCTATAATTTTTATTGCGCTTAAGTGAGGTGATTGTAACAAAAGGCTACGTACTAGAAGCATCAGACCAAAAAAATTTGTGTTAGTCTACGATCAGTGTCCACCCATCTGTGTGACGTACACGGACTTCCAATGCATGAAAGTCTGTGAACGTCATGTAGTCGCCCAAATGTGTGAATTGCTTTAATGCACATGATGGGTGGACACTCATTGTATACTAACTCAAAAAATTTATTGATTTGTATTGCAAAAGAAAAAATTTAAGTGAAGAGAATTCAACAATTTCCATTTTGGAAGGTGACTCTACCTACGTCATGAATGCCATTCCAAGGGATGAGGATGATTTATCGGAAATATCAGCATACTCATCAAACACATTAAAAAAATTCTCCTAATTTTTCACAGAGTCAGCTACTCCAAAATCAGCAAGGAAGCAACAAAGCTAAATATAATCTTACAAAATATGGTACTACTGTCTCTAATGTTATTGTTTGAATGGAAGATATCCCTCCTTCCATTGAGGATATTGTAATTTATGAATTTATTGAATGAAATTTTATCTTTATTTTCAAAAAAAACTCCCAACCATCAAACTTATAACTTGAAGCACATTTATCATTAGGCCAGGAAAGGGTAATAGGGGCGTGCCGCGTTAAAGAAAGGCTGGTTTAATTCCACACCATTTTATCTCCTCACTTGGTCAAAGTAAAAAATACTGGGAAATTGCGTTTCTTCCCAATCTTCCACATGAAACAAATTCCTAAAATTGATCGTGATCATGGATGTACCACGAGAAAGAGTTCTCAGGTCATTTTTTATGATGTGTGGTACATATAATCAATATCTGATTGTATGATAGGTAAACCATGGTTTCAACATCAAATTTGTGAAAGATTGGGATGAGAAACTCCATCGTCTAACTCAAGGCAATCACCAGCTTTCATGTTTGAAAATTGGTTGTAGGTAAATAATATTGGTTGCAAATATGAGTACCTGTTTTTAGTTGATATTTGGGTCAGCTGAGTTAATGCTAGCTACATTAAAGGAAATAATAAGGACCTCAAACCAAAGACACGTTAGCTCAATTGGCCCAGGTGGTACGCTCCCTTCAAATTGGGAGAGTAGGTTGTGAGTTCACTTCTCATCGATTTTTTTTTATTTTTTTTTTAAATGATGTTGTGAGTTTGATTCTCGTCGGTTTTTTTTTATGAGGTTGTTAGTCAGATTCTCGTCGATTTTTTTTTTTTATGGTGGATACATAGCGCTACCCTAAAAAAATGATATATTAATGGTTTTAACAAAACAAATCCATGATTGATGCAAGACACATCTATATATGCATAATCCATGTAATCATATAAACGTAAAAATTTGGCATTCTTAATTTCGAGAATTTTGGAATTTTTTTCAATAAAAAAGGAAATTATGATTAGACGTCAACTTAAGTCATTGTTAGAATGTAATTAATGCCAAAACCTTACCTAAAGCAAATTCATCCTCTTTAAATGTCGACCACATTGGTCATTATTCTTTATAAAAAAAAATTAAAAAAATAATAATAATAAATCAATGGTCATTATATGCAAGTTGAGAATTAAGAGGTAGAAGAAGAATAAAGAAATAAATAAATCACCACTTGTGTCCTATACCTACAAGTAAATAGCATTGCTCAACTATGGTATTTTTACGTACTAATTAATAACATGCGTTTTTGCTTACAAATACCAATAAATAACATGTTCAACTGTACTACCAATAAATAACATGTTCAACTATGATGGTTTTAGCATATTAGCAAGTAGTTTTAGTAGGAGAATGTGAGTATGATAATCAATGTAAGTTTTTACGTGTCTTGACTGGAATGCTTCTGCATGAGGTTCAGTATGGTCCATATTTGCCCCCAGACTCTATTACCCTCCCATTATGTATCTTGTTCCACATTCATCATGGCTTCTCCGTCCTTTAATGTTGATGCAACTCGTTTGTTAGTGAATTGTATAACTTAGCCCTTAAGGAAATAAAGCCTAAGTTTTAATACCATCTCTGTCACGACTCAAAATCCTAGCCAATCTAAAGGACCTAAAATTCTGTTTTATGATACTACATGCTTATTAAGGTGATGAGCGGATATACACATAATCCATAAATCATCTTAGAAAATAAGCTCAAACCATAAAAGAATAACTTATTATGATTAGTTCAAAAGTAAAAGGGAACTATGTAGACAACCAATAATAGAGTAATTTTCTGACCATACATCTAAGATCGAAAATAAACTAAAGTTTCACGTTAGGTAAAATCGTCCCATGCGTAAACCTATAAGAAGTGCGAAAGAGCAAAATCAACTAATAGCATGTCTCTCAAGGAAAGATAATCATGTGTAGAAACTAAAGAACTCTCAAGGATCATACTAGTCTGTTGGTCCTACTCTCTCATCCAGGTAGTAGTCGACGTCCTCATAAGTCGTATCGAGTATGGATGCCTCCACGCCCTTAACAATAGAATAATATGTGTTTTCACCTGCAACTGTTAGATTTCGTGAGGTGAGTTTAATTAGTCGCGTAAACTCATTAGATTACACAATCGATCTACCATAACTTACCCAGGTGATCGTTTGTGCAATCGCGTGAGTTGTAGTGATCCATGAAAATAAAATCGAGCAGTTATATATGATTACAATAATATCTAAGATCTCATAACAAATCATATCGAAACTAAAAGACAACATAAAATGAAATATATATAATGCATAAATATCTTATTTCTTTTCTTATCCGTCTTGTCAATTAATCCTACGTGACATATCTTAAATCTTATCGTAGCTCCATACACTTACACAACATACTTTGCATTTAACTTATTTTACGTAAATGACTTGTGCCAGGGCCACTGCTCAATCCTACAATGTGACTTTCACGTGTAGATACCTAACCTCCATATCACTACAAAAAATAAGACTATTAGCGATAGCCAAAATTGCTGCTATTAAGAAAAAAACTGTCATTAATACTCTCATCGCTAATAGTCTTATTTTTTATAGTGTATCATATCATTTCGTAAACCACCATCTTACCTGATGAGGTTGCACGCATCAATTCAACAGATTCTCTTAAGTCGAACCCTCTAGTGTCCCCTTAGTTCAAGACAAAACTAAACATATTATCTTTAAGACCCGTCTTGGCGGCTACAGACGTTGTACCCTTACGCTTATGGTGACTCATAAGGTATGACACGTGTAGAAATTAATTCATGTACAGCTAACCTTCACAGTATGTCTTATCATATCATTATTTTATTCTGAGCTTAGGTCCCCGCCCTGATTTCATTATTATCGTGGGCTTAAATCTCCACTTTCTTATAGTATCTCCATCTTACCTTATCTTATATATCATTTCTCATTCTTTACTTATAACTTATTTTGGAGTAGGTCACGGTGTGATAAGCTTCATTAAATCACGCTTTTCAAGGGACGAGTTTCGTAGTAACCTGAATATACTTTATGTAGCAGCTCATACTCTCATAGAGGTGTTATATCCGTGCATGGATGTCTACATTCAAAATTTCACGTGACAGTAAAAGAAATTCCATCATGCCAAATGCTTAAACGTCGTGTGTTGTATTATATTCCCTTTGTCTTACAATGTATATACCCTAGCGTACCCCTACAATGAAGAATATAATAAATACTGATAAAAATACTGAGTGGAATGCATATCTTATACCACCAAAGAACATATTTCGATAATTGAAATGTATAAACGATGATAAACATAAGAGAGCACAAGTTATCTAAAATTGATAATAAAATTTAAATCATCGTAATTCTTATTATAAGTATGGCGTATACAACTTGTAATATGACAGTACAATGTGATATTCAAAGACAAGTTTAACCGCCCAATGACGAAAATATCCCTCAATAATTTACTTTTTAATTCTTAATTTTTGTGAGAGGGGATTACTCTTGATGATGTCCTTTTCCTAAGTCATTATTCATTTGCCCCCTAAACCTTTGAACCTGACCATTCCTATCATCCTTCACACCTCCTTTAACCCTATCATTAGAACCTTTTACTTTGGCCTCACCCAACCAATTACATTAATCTAATCCCTAGATACCAAAGGAATCTTTACCCTATTAGAATTTACTTAACAACTACCTCATTACTATTCACTTTTCGTGTATCCTTTCTAGATGAACTCTTTGATGGATGTCATTTTGCACATTCAAGATCACTTCTATTATGAAAACTACAATCTCTCTACTACAAAGGGGCCAATGAATGCTATAGACACTTTTCACGCATTTATTGGTCAATCTTAGTGCATTTTCTCTATAAATTTAGTCTTTTTCTTTTAGGAAATGGGCAGAGCTAAAAGCTGGAATCCTAAGAGAAATTTGTATTTTATTTCCCTTTTAAGCACTCCTCAGTTCATTTCTAACTCCATCTATTTACTTTGTAGACTCGATTTCTCCTTAGTCTTGTATCCCTACCCAAAACCCGATATATAGTTAAACGCCTCTCAACTCCAATTTATGTTATTTTCTCTTTTTTTATTTTTTATTATTTCATTTTTTTTAAATAGTGTGGGTTTCAGTGTGGAGCGCTATGTGATGGAGGTACGCAGCATGGCTACCCGAGCCATCCGCAGTGCCATTCGGGCCGCTTGTACTCCGCGTAGAGGCAGTGGTGACTTGGTGCCTGGGGCATGCGATGTGGTGCTAAGAGAGCATGCGATATGGGGTCAAGAGGGCCTCGCGACGTGATCGTGCTGCGGTAGTCGCAACACAATCGCAAGGTAAGAATTGGGTGTGGCACGGTCTCGACATGACCAGCTAGGTTAGCGATGTGGGGCGTTGCGATATGTCAAACCAAGGGGTTTGAGGTTCTTCCACCATTCTTGCTGAATTACTATTTTACCCTTATATGTGGGAGAGGAGCATGATGAGCGCAGGCCTCCCACCCACACGGGGTCTTGCGTCGCCAGAGGGGGCACAAGCGTTTCCTAGGCCTGAAAGGGTGAGCCTAGGACGTCGACGCAGCGATGTCGTGTGGCACTCAAGACGAGGTTAAAGCATGGCCCCAGACTACGCGTCGCGGTGCATACGGTTGGGCAACTTCACGAGAACACATGAACGTTGTGTGGGACTCAGTAGAGCACGACGGCATGAGGCCTGCGTGGGACTCCGTTGAGTACGGCAGTATAACGTAGGCACTTGACTGTGGGCTTGGTTTGGTATGCGAGCAAGACATGATGGCATATGGAGCGGTATGTCATACTGTTACGAGGCGAGGTACTAGTGCAATGCACAGCGTGAAGCTTGAGCAGACCAAGCATGGCACAATGGTGCAATTTGGCATGGTGTAAGGGCACGATACATCGGATGGTAGGCCGCGAAACAGAGTTAGCTAGAGGGAGAGTTCCCGTCCTCTAGGCGGGTAGTATCAGAGCTAATGAAGAGATTGGTTGGCTTCGTTGCAGAAGGTAGCGAGACACCGCGCGGGTTGTAGGCGCGTCAAAGGACGCCCCCGTGACAGTTGGTATCAGAGATAGGCTGACTTAGCGCATCGGGCGTTAAGTGCCGCACGGGTTGACACTGTTGGAAGAGTGATCCCGTGACAGCTAACTCCGTGCACAATGCAAAACATTATCTAACATCGTAAAAAAAAAAAAAGAGTGTTGGGTCGTTACATTTTGAGCTTATTTTTAGTAATTTTTTGCAATCAAGTCTCTAATGAGAGTGGAGAGAGAGAATTTAGATTGTGCTCGAGCATTTTTTTAGTAATTTTTTGTTGTCAGAGTCCTTGATGTGAGAGAAACAGAGACATCAACTGATGATAGAGATGTTAGATAGAACAGCGAATGGAGAGAGATGTTAGATTGTGTTCCAACATTTTTTTTAGAGGTTTTTTCTAATAAGTTGTTGCAATCGAATTTAACATGTGAGAAGACATGTATATAGCATTGAACTTATTGATATCAACCGACTCAGCTTGTTTTTCACCTCAATCTATTACAAAGGAAATCTCTGTTTTTGAGATCTATGAGACTAATATCTAAAATAAAAGCTGCTATTAACTAATCCTTTTAATCTCAAGGGGTTAGGTGAGCTGGCCAGGTACCTGCTTCTAAAAGCAGGAGACCTGAGTTCGAATCCCCTCCCCCCCTTGAGGCCACCCTAGAGATTTATATCCTGTGCTGACCCGGCGGGTGCTCTAAGAGGCCCGGATACCAGGGTTATCAAAAAAAAAAAAAACTAATCCTTTTGTTTTATACTTGTTTTTATTTATCTTTATTGGCCAAAAAACAAATTTCACTATTAATTATTAATTTCTTTTTGTCGTGTGCATGTAATAAAAGTTGATGTGCAATTAGAAATATGTGGGAGAAGCAAAGTTGTTGTGCAGAGTAGCCTTCTAACCAAAATATTATATTTTACCATTGATTGATTGGGTATCTGTTATAAGCTAGGCAGACCACAGCTCACAACCATTCACTGGTCTAAGTCAGACGATTGAGATCGCTTTCATCAACACAGTTGTTAGGTTTGGGCCTTGGTGTGCCTATCTTTTCATCCAGTCCAAATAGTAGTACCATAATTGATTTGGGGTTTAACCATGTCTGCAGCCTTTCGATAATTTTGACTCTTATCATTTTTCATTTTTTTTAGGATAATAGTGCATTTAGTTGAACTCGAAATATGGTCCAACCCAATTAGACCTGACCATTGCCCATGATTTGGGTAAACTATAAGATTATAGGATTACACGTACATTTAGGGCTCGTTCGGCACTTTCCGTCAAGAAACTCATTTTCTGAGGAAAATGGCTACCTCAGTTTCTGCCCAGAAACCCATTTTCTGAGGAAAGTCATTTTCTAAGTGGTTGTTCTTGAGTTACTCAGAAAATCATTTTCTTAGGAAAGTTGACATTTTCTTGTGTTCTATACTTTCTCAAGAAAGTGTAAAGAAAGTGCATTGCGTACTTCTACGCTCTATAGTCGCACGCATTTATGACCTTCATCAAAGCGGTTATATTGATCGGATGATCGTCAAAATTTATATGTTTTAAATCGGTAATGTTTTTAACACTTTGGTCGGTCAGATTCTCGAAATGTTTTCTTAAACGTATACACCGATGGGGACTTACTTGAAAACCGATAGTTATCAGTTTGATTTCGATTTGAGAAACTAGAAACCGATAGTTATCGGTTCGGTTTCGGTTTAGCATGAAAACCGGTCAGAACCGACCTGATAACACCCCTACCTATTTTCCATATTTTTTACATCTAAAATATCAGCTTTGGTCGCATTAACGCTGCACGAGCTTATTTTCACCCGGCCCGACTCAACCTTTTAGTCGACCTGAGTTGGATGTCTCATTCCTGATGCCCGACTCGATAAAATATCGAGTCGCTCTATTGAATAACAACACTACCAATGGAATACCGTCCGTGCACGATCATGAACCTTATTATAAAAATTTAATATAAATAAAAGAAATATGAGTCAACATAGGACCAGACATAATTACCAGGTCAGAAGTCAGAAAAAAAATCAGTGAAGGAAAAAAATTAAAAAATAAATAGATAATTTGAGGGATCAGCTAGACCCATTACTAAAACCCTTAACCCGATCCTTATTATTCAATTTATCAAGAAAAAATACATTTAAAACACAAAAATCACAATTTTCAAGTAATCGTTTTTCTTTAATAAAATGCGTTTTAATTGTGAAAGAACAAATTTTCAAAAAATGGCGATTAAAATGTTTTTAAAAACAAATCGGCGAATTTGGTAACTATGGCACCAATCAACAATGTTTTCAAAAAATGACGATCGGAAGTATTATTGTCACACCCTATTTATTACTCCAACAACATTTAAACAAAGAAAACGTTGTTGATTGGTGTCAATTAGACGATATAGAGCCTTTACTATCCCAATCATGCACAAAAAGATCTTGAGATCATGGGTCTTACATCAAACTATCAGATGTTGATTCCAAGTGACACACATCTCAAAAAATGAATGTGATTATAGAGTACCATCAAAAGTGGTTCAGGTTTACGATTTTAGATGTGTGCCACATGGAACCAAAATCTGACTCTTTGATGGTAGGTACATGATCTAAAGATCTGTTGTGTGAAATCCTGGGATGAAAACGTTCTATATCATCTGATTAAAATCAGTCAACGATGTCTTCATTGTTGAAGTGGTGTGGCAATAACATTTGTTTTAAGAAGTGTGGCAGTAAAAGTTTTAAGCGCAGGAAATGCCGGTTCAGATGGAAGAACCCTGTATTGTAGATGATGGTACCCTTAATCTAATTTTAACATATATAATATGTGGTACTTAAGTAAACAGAACTAATTACCGCGTTGCCACAATTTTCCAATCCAATGATTAAATATAAAGTCACGAGATCTGAACGGCTGGGAGATTTTCTTACAAAAAGCTGCATTAAATATCAAGTGTGGCAATATCAGTTGAAGAACCGATTCGGTGAGACCCATGATTGTGTTCCATTGTAGCCCAAGTTTAGAAAATGAGCTTTCTTGACCAAATTGCAAAGAAAATTGAAGGTTGCTTTCTCAGGAAAGTAGGCTGAAAACCTGCAGCCCAAGAAAACTCTCGAACAAAGGAAAAGCTCCGAAAATGGTCGGAAAAACCATTTTCTGTAGAAAATGCTCAGGAAATTGCATTTCCTGAGCTCTCGAACGAGGCCTTAGTACATACTAGGTGGAGTCCTCTCCTGAGCTCTCGAACGAGGCCTTAGACATACTGGGTGGAATCCGATGATGGAGATTGTTTTTCATCCCAATCTTACACACATTTTGAGACCATGGGCATACCATCAGACAGTCAATTATTGATACCGCATAGCATAGATCCCAAAAAAATTGACCTAAAAAGGTTTAGGGTTGGACGAAATTTTGACCTATGGTCATATATTAACCTAATGGAATGAGATTATGAAATTGGATATAATAGGCTTATTTAGTCCTTTATCTTTGATGAGAAATCTAAAGAGCCCAACCTGCTCTAGAAAAAAATAGAAGGGCAACATTACATGTACCCATTAAACTTGTGAAGAATATGGTTTCCCGCCTTCAATTAGCCGATGGAGTTTGTTTTTCGTCTCAATGTTCGACACAAAAGATCTTAAGGTCATGGCACACCTATTAGATGGTCACATGTTGATTCCATATGGCACAAAAGTGGCGATCTAATAGGTACGCCCATGATCACAATCACTTTTGGGGATGTGTGCCACATGTAATCAAGATCTTAGCATCTAATAAGTGTGTCATGATATCAAGATCTATTATGTGAAAGATTGGGATTGAAAACAATCTCCATCATCTGACAATTAACGATTTTTATAGTGGAAACTCTTTGTTCGATTTTTATGGTGGAAAACTCTGTGTTCTTCACAGGTTTAATGGGTGTATATAATAAGTTAATAACTCTACCCAAAATAAAATGCATTAAACGCTTTGAATTAGATGATGAGTTTGTTTCTCATCCCAATCTTTTGTAAACATAATGGATCTGATCAAGATCATGGGTGTGCCGTAGGATGGTCATCTTTAGAAATCATGCTACACACATCCTGATAAGTGACTCAAAATCAAGTGACATACATCACACTCAAATGTAATTTTCATGTTAAAATTGTGCCACATAAAATAAAAAACTCATCATCTCATAGTACACCCATGAGCTTAGGATCAATCGTGTGCAAGACGGAATGACAAATAATTGCGGTCGTATGACTCAAAGAGGTCAACGCATTCCGGCCGGAGGCTATGGGTGAGGTACCACGATTTTATGTGTCATAAAGTATTATTTTGGTATATAATCAGTTGGAGCATGTGAGTATGGCGACCAGGATAGTCATATTTGCCCTCTCTCTACATCCATACCCCATGCATCATCACCATCCCCACCCCGCTGTTTATATGGAAAATTGGGTTTTGACGATTTGTACGTGTACCAGAGGTGGCACCCGAGATTTGTTGCGTGGCACATCTTACTACCCTATAAAAGTAAAATTAGTTTCTCAATTTTTCATGCCTAAAATGCCTCTAAGTCTCCCGAGCTAATATCTCATATCCTCATGTGTCGAAAATCACTGCCTCAACTATATTTAGCTAAACCCCACAAAACAGTGGGTTTCTGAAAAAGTAAATTCGTCTAAATTTAGCTAAACCCCACAAAAGAGTGGGTTTATGAAAAAGTAAATTCGTCAACTTCAGTAAAATCTAAATTGGGAATCGAGTAAAATTATTTTGTATCTTTGTACAATATAAGTGAATCTATCACCGTCTGGCATTATGCTAGGATACCTTGAGGTGACTAATTTATTGAAAATTCTATGCATATGATCTTGAGATGGATGGGTTCAAATTTATATGTGAATCTATCACTATAAACATCAAATCGGACGATAATGCATGCTGGAAAAATCAGGAAGTGGCAAATTTACTATCATTTAAAGGTATATGGTAATTGAATGAATGTTTTTTTATTTATTATTTTTAAAATTTTAAATATTATTGAGGATGGATGATTTTAAAGGGTACCTACCTGTTTACGGAAAGCGCCAAGATCCACCCCTTGAAAATTGTTGATTCCTTCGAATCAGATTATGAAGATTGGTTTCAACCTGATCTTCCACACAATAGATCTTGAGATCATGGCACACCTATCAAACAGTCATTTTGTGATTCCACATGCTACAGATCCCCCAAAAAATAGCCTAAAATCGTATTTGAGCGTGATGTGTGCCATATGATTTTAGGGCTATTTTTTTGGGATCCATGACACATAGAATTACAAACTGGCTGTATGATAGGTGCACCATGATCTCAATATCTATTGTGTGGAAGATCAGGGTGAAAACCAATCCCCATCATTTGACTCGAAAGAATCAATGGTTTTCAAGGGGTCTAGGGTGTTGGCGCTTTTCAGTAAACATGTGGGCACAATTAGAGGTACCAAGATTTAAATTGGGAGCTAAACCTTGCACACATATATTTATACTGTGGAACATAGTTAAAATGAAAGACTGCTATGTTTGAGATTTGTGCCACGAGCCATCCATTCATCTAATTGAAATACCTTCATGCAAAGATCTTTTGAAGCTAAAAATTGGGCCCAAACATACTTTTTATCATCAAAATTCTCAGAGTCAACCATTCAATCAAATGATGGACTTTTTACTATATTCAATCAGATGATAGAGATTATTTTTTGTACCAATCTTTGGCCCTAAAGATATTTCTACTATCATATTCAAATCAAATGGCTTAAATGGTGTTCCAGGTGGTGCACCGTGTTCTACATCTTTATCTACCAATTGGTAGGGGTGCAAGGTTTGACCGAAATCGGAATTTCTTCTTTTAGAAGATTATTATAGGCACTTTTAACTTTTTTACATTATTTATCCATCTGAGCGTTCCTGCCATTCTCTATTAAATCATTTTCAAGAGACTCAATTATTTTGGCCATAACAGATAACTTGGCATAGATGTTTTTAAATGAGTTACTAAATCTTGGGACAAGTTATAGTTCAGTTAAGCAACTTTCAACGATTAAAATCTATGGCAGTCAATATAATATCCCAAATTTAATAGAGAGAAGTTCGAAGCCTGGGCTATGAGTTGCGACCAACCCTTCATGTAACGATGCGCTTTGAGTGGAGAGAGCAAAACGTAAGGCCTATGTCAGGAATAAAATTGGGGCAAGGACCTAAGCCCAAAACCATACAATATCGTGTGTGACTCCAAGTCATCACAGAACTGCATCAAAATCGAGGACGACTCTTCTATAGGTGGGGGGTTTGTAATATCCCACATCGGAAATAGAGAAGTCCGGTGCCTGGGCTAGAGGTGCAACCAACCCTGTCATGCAATGACGCGTTTTGGGTGGGAATGACGAAACGTAATGCATACATGAAGAACAAAATTGGGGCGAGGACCTAAACCCGAAACCGGATAATATTGTTGGCATGTGGGTTCAGATCGTCACCGTCAACAAATATTTAATTAGATGGTTAAGAGTGGTTATGCGGGATCAAAACTTATGATGTACTTCCCATTTATTCCTTTATCATTTAGAAAATTAGCGGAACATTCTATATATAATGTGAGCAACATAAAAGTTTTGGGAATTTTTTTATTTCATTTTAAGGAAAGTTGGGAATTTTATTTTTGAAATGATTTTTTGTTTTTAATCGGTAAAAGTAATTTTATTAGATCAAAGAGGAGACTACAAGATTGAGACGAAAAACACAAATCAGTCAATTATTTTAATGTCGGAGCTCTCCAAGATTTGATGATGAAAATATAGGTACCTAATATATATTTAATATTTTTATTCAACTCATCCCATCCTAACAAACAAATCGGATTCTCAAGAATTCAAACGATTAAAGTGGAAACATGGATCATCATCATAGTCTTATCTCATCTATTTGGGTAGCATTGGTTGAAACTTTTGATTGTATAGTTGATGTATCACCATCGATCATCATTAATGATGACCTTATGTTGACTAGCAATTGATATTTATGATCATGGTTCTTAAAATTCTATATCAGAGCATTATAACCTAAATAGTTGTTTTTATCTCCTAACTTCTCCATTAAAGAACTCTGAACTAAGTCGTAATCAGATCAATCGAAAAATAAAAATAAAATCGAATCGAAAACGATCAGATTCATTTTTTGATTTTGTGATCTGATTTATTGGGCGTAGTTGGAGATTCAATTAATTGGATAATTGTAATGGGTTTTAGGTCATTTTTGATTGATTTATGTATGATTTAAAGGGCCTAATGTCTACGTGCATTTTGCACATGCCTCTTTACTAGTCCTCTAAAATGACACTAGGGATGTTATAGGGCAAAAAAAAATTTGGCGTGGCCCTAGGGGTGTTATTTGGGAGCGTTGTTACTGTAACACCCATTTCTATTATATCCACACGACTTAAACAAATGAAAAATCGTTGGCTGCTTTGAATCAATCAATCGAGATTGTTTGTTGCCCCAATCTTCCACCATTAGATCTTGAGATCATATACCTACAATCAAGCGGTCACAAGTTGATTCTGCTTGGCACACATATGAAAAATTGAACATGAATCATTTTTTGTTGTATGCTCTAATCGTCCACTTTTTGGGATATGTGTCACATGGAATCTAACATGTGACCGTCTAATCGTAGGACCATAATCTAAGATCTGTTGTCTCGAAGATTGGAATGGAGTCGATATCCATCTTTTGATTCAAAGCAATCAACAAATTTTTTCTCATTAATAGTGTGCTAATAAGAAAAATGGCCGTGGCAGTAACAATGCTCAATTTTTTCGGAAATGAAATGAATTTATATTTTTTGATATGAGCAGTGTTACGTTAGGTGAGAGGGTGGAGGTTATTTTAGGTAATCGGCTATTAGAGAGAGATATTTTAGGAAAGGAAACATTGCTCTCTTATAGAGGGAGAAAAGAAACAATGTAAAGATTTTGGAGGCCCCTCCAAATATGGAGGCTTAGGCAATCGCCTAACTTGCCAGAACTAAGCCGATGACTGCTTTTGGATTAGACGATTGAGATCATTATTCCTCCCGTTGATATAATAGATCTTGAGATTATGGGTCTACCATTTTACGAACCGATTTAGATTTTACAGTGCATATATTTGAAAAATAAATATAATCGTGGGCATACATCACACATGATTCTCAAATCCTCAAATCACTTTTTGCCATGTATGCTATATGAAATTAAAATTTGACCCGTCTTATGGTAGCACAATGATGTCAAGCTCTATTTATTTTTAAAGATCAGGACAAAAAATTCTATCCTCGGTGAACGGTTTAAACATGTGAAAACTCGTTACTCACAATTATCATACTATTAAACCTTCACGAATGGATATGCTTCTTCTGCCATGATTCATGATTCAAAGAAACAGATACCTAAGTTAGAGAAAAGTCCAAAGTTTTCCTCTCATTATATAGAGCGGAGCTATACGTGGAACATGAGAGTTTTACCGTTGATTTTTGAAGGTTGAGATCTTTTCGGCCGTTGATTGGCTATCATGTAAGATCTTTCGGCTAAAGGTTAGGAATGAAATTTTCATGTGATTCAATACGGTCAACAAGGTTTAAAATTTCGGCCGTAATCACCGAAACCGAAACGATAACTTTAATTTTCTGAAAATTTCGATACTGTAGGAAGATTTCGGCCGAAATTTCGATTTAGGTGAATTTCGGCCAAAATTTTGGTTTCGGTCTCCACCGAAACCGAAACGATATCCATGATTTTGATCATTGCCGTCATAGACCATCATCTAATATATGTTGATTCAATGGTTGATTGAGACAAATCAGATGGTAGAGATCATGTTTCGAGCTAATCTTTAGCAACAAAGATCTTTACATCGTGGCCTTCAAATGAAAGAGTTTAGATGGTGTTCCACATGGCATAGGTCTCAATTTAATTCTATCTTTTGTACCACTGCCAACCTACAGATCTAGTGTTATGACCCGAGATTTTTTTAACCCATGGTGGAGCATTGAATTTAATATGGGTGTTTCACTGCCTTAACTTTCTCAAAATAAAAGATAAAGAATTTCAATTTAGAATTTGGTGTTGCTAGCACGGATTTCCCTTCCTTTCTCTCTCTCTCTCTCTAATTAGCAAGTGGACTCGATTTAGGATTCTAATTTGTGACAAGATCTCTTTGACATTTCAAACTCTCTTTCTTTCTCTAGCTACTTTCTCACTCTAAATGGAAAGACCCAGTTAGCTAGCTTTAGTGACCCATGTAGCTTTTCTTTAGGGGAATATTTAATATTAGAAATATAAAAAGACCCAATCCTCTCTTATTAAAAGGCTATTCTCAACCATCCACCTAATCTTCCGAGGGCTCATATTCGCCCTTTTTCGTTTATAGCATAGGCTAACCTTCGACATGATTCAATCCTCAAACCCAAATTCGATGCCAAATCCAGACCGACGGTACCTTTCTAATCAATTTCCTTTTTGTAAAAAAAAACTTCTTAAGGGAAAACCTTATAATGGATATTATATAAATTATTATATTTTATTATTTCAACAAGGTAGAATAAAATAAATGATTAAATTTATGGCATAAAATTAAGTGAATGGATAGTGAGTGATGTTTCAACATGAGATGGGTGTCAGTGCCCCACACCCTATATGTAAGGGTAAATTTATGAATGCATCGGATTCGGTTGCCAAATTGGGCAACCAAATCCAAGCCCCATCAAGGCACGCCTATCTTATCCCCTAGATCTTCTCTCGCAGCTCTCTCATCTCTCTCTCCCGGGCTCTCTTCTTCTCACATCCAACCGAGCACCTCACGGATCCACCTTCAAAGCCAGATGCCACGACATTAATCCACCATCAAAGTCAGATGCCACCACCATACCTCGGACACTCGAGTACCACATGATCACGCGCTATAACATCAACACCCATCATTGCAAACATAGCCAAAGGCGACAATTAATCAAGAAGATCTGAAGTTCTTCACCAAACCGACGCGTAGGCTCTAAGGTCCTCGATTCGGATCATCACGGTCCTGCGTGAACGCTCACCCAACTCCCCGCTCGGCACCAGATATGCTTACCAAACCTGCGGGTAGGGAGTTTTACCAAACAGACAAGATCCTAATGTCCGTTGAAAATGTTGTTCCTCTCATCTGATTGAACTACAAGCAGCTTCGAGATTGTGGGTGGTTCCAATAGGTACAGCTTTGCCAAACAACAAGAATATTATGGATTGAGGTAAGAACGGGGTGATTTAAATATCTAACAATGAAGGATTTGCCAAGTATACGGAACTAAGCTCAAGGATTTGTTTATCGTGTTTCTTGGAAAAGTTTCCTACAAGGGATAATGGCTCCTCACTAACATTTGGTTTTTAAATGATCTTCCAACATTAAAATATTACTTTTTATCTCACATCATTGAAGTGTGATTTATCAGTGCACCATATGGCACACATCTATGATCAATCTAAATTGCCCAAGTGGCAATCCATTGGTAGAACATGTCTCAGCTAAAGGATCATGTTTATAAGTGGATGTAAATCATCCGATTGGTTAACATTCATATCAGCCAACAAAATTAAGAACAACTGTTGATATATATTAGAGTGCACATCGGATAGTTCAAATCTCCCAAAAAGGGTGACCTTTTTACCCATAGCCCTTCAATTTGCTGATATCTCACTTAATTTAATGGTATAAATTCCCAAAATCATAAACCAATAAATGGTGTAAGATCGTTTACGAATCATTTGGTGCTTAAGTGACGGTAAGGAGAGTCGATCCCTTCCTACAAAAGTACTCCTCAGAAACATTTGTAATAAGACATTTTTAGGGAGTGGTTGGTGATAGAAGATCAATTAAGCTTCTTGAATTCTTAAGCATTGCTTCACAGAAAACTTATATGCATTAATAATGAAAATTAGATAATGGAAAGTAGGCATCTCCATGAGAGGATTGTTGAGAGATGAAAACACACTCCTCACTGAATTCTCAACTTAATTTTGATAGGGAGAAAAACTATTACACCAGGTGACTTCATAGTTGCCGGATTAGTTATCAGTTAATTCTATATGGTTAGTACTTAGCAGCAATGTTTTAAATACTGAACCGGCATCGGCCTTTGAACCGTTGGATGTTCCGATTCCGATTTGAGTGGTTCAACCACGGTATGACCAGTCACGAAACTGCATTGACCACAGTTCTTTGACCGGTCAACAATGTGGCAATCGGAGGTCAGATTGTTTTGGGGGCAGGTTCACGTTTCAATCGCAATTCATGCGGTTGAACCAGATTTTAGTATATTTTATTATTAAAAAATTATATTTTAAGGTTCATAACTTATAATTTATAATATTTTATAGTATAAAATTTATACTTTTTCTTTATAAAATAATATACTTATTCTTTATAATATATAATATTTTATAAGTTATTTAAAATCATAAGGTAATGTACAAACATGATGGGAAAGATTCCATATTAAGCGTGATTTGTGACATTACCAAAAGTAGTAGGAAGGGAAAGCGTAATGTCACGAACCACGCTTAACATGGGATCTTTCTCACCATATTTATACAGGATTATGTACATACTAAGAAGATGCTAGAAGAAAGAAGAATCTAGAATCCTCTACTAGTGTAAAAAAGTGTGAAACAAAAGAAGGATAGAAATATTTCTAAAAAAAACTCTAGAACATTCCCAATTGTCGGATGAATGACACATGAATCAATCTCACGCCATCCATTGTATCTCATGTAGCCTATAAATAGAATGGAGGGACTTATTTGCAAGGCACCTCAGCAATTATAAGGAGTTCAATATAAAGAGCGCAAGCTATCGCCCGTATTGTAGAGTAGTATCAGAACAATTATTTTTTATTTTTAAAAAACCATTACATGTTTTAACTGGTCTTTTTATATGCCGTTTGCAATGGTGAAAATGATGGCCCGGGCCGAGTTTGGGCCTGATTCGAGCTTACCCAATCCCGGCCAAACGATTATGAACTTGACACAAGGCCAGCCTGGCCCAACTCGTTTATTCAGTCATATATTAATCTAATCGAATGAGATTATGAAATTGGATATAAGAGACTTATTTAGTCCTTAATACTTTCAATTTGATAGAACTCTTGGCCAAAACAATTTTTTTTACGCTAACCTTAAACCAACCTGCTCTAGTTAAAAAATAGAAAGGTAACCGTATATGTACCCATAAAACTTATGAAGAACATGGTTTACAGAAGATTTTGATATTATGATGCATCTATTAAATGGTGACATGTTGATTCCATATTGCACACATCCTTACGATCTAATAGGTACACCCATGATCACACTCACTTTTGGGGATGTGTGCCACTGTAATCAAGATCTTAACGTCTATGTGTCATGATCTCAAGATCTGTTATGTAAAAGATCGTGACCCATAGCAATCTCCATCACAATCAACAATTTTTATAGTGGAAAACTCTTGTGTTCTTCAGAGGTTTAATGAGTGTATATAATAACTCTACCCAAAATAAGATGCATTAAAAACTTTGAATTAGATGATGAGTTTTTTTTTCATCCCAATCTTTCGTCAACATAATAGATCTAATCAAGATCATGGGTGTGCCATAGGATGGTCGTCTTTGGAAATCATGCTACACACATTTTGATAAGTGACCCAAAATCAAGTGTAATACATCATGCTCAAATGTGAGTTTAATGTCACTTTTGAGATGTGTACCACATGATCGTCTTATAGTATACGCTTAGGATCAATCGTGTGCAACATACGGATGACAAATGATCACCGTCGTATGACTCAAAGAGTTCAACATGTAAAGGCTATACCGCTATAGGTGAGGTAGCCCAATTTTATGTGTTATAAAATATTATTTTTAAATAACTGCATGTATCTAATCAGTTTAGAGCTACCGAGGCTATAGGTGAGGTAGCACAATTTTATGCGTTATAAAGTCCCGACGTATCATGAGAGATAGGCTTTCGTCATTCCATTAATAATATGAATACCGCCCGAATTCATCATCCCCACCTATCCATCATCCCCAACCATTCCCACGCAAGCTACACCACCCACTACCACCTCCACCACGCCACCTTAATCTCATACGTCCACAGTGATTTCCCTCACCCATCATGTGGATAGGCTTTGATCATTCCATTAATAATATGACCACTATCATGTATTTTATATGGGCTTGTAAATAAAATAACTCATGAAAAATTTTATTTTTAAAATTTTACAATGATTTGATTTTATTTTTTTTTAGTTGTTTGGCTACATTCTGCAAAATTATTTTTCTAAGGCATCATTCTTCATATCATGTGAACATGTAACCTCACCCCATCTCATCGGACCAAAATGCATTAATCGCTTTGAATTAGAACTGTTTTTTTTATCCCAACTTTTTACAAGATGGATCTTGAGATCATGGTCATACACTCAGATAATTAGTTTTTTATTCCGCGTGGTACATATCCCAAACAATAACTCTAAACTCGTGAGTCATACATCAAGCTCAAATACAAATTACGGGTCATTTTTTTGAATGAGTGCCACATGAGGTTGTATCTAAACCATCTGATATAAAGGTTATGGTCTACAGATCTACGACGCAAAGGAGTGGTGCAAAACTCAATCTCTATCATATGATTCGATTGAATCAACTGTTGAATCAGATAATGGCTTTGGAGAGCATTGAATCATATGATAAAGATTATGCTTGGTGCCAATCTTTTCACTTATGATCTTTAGATCATGGCCTTCAAATTAAGTGACTTAGATGGTTGGGTTACATTTATTGGAGTCATTGTTTATGGGTACCTCTGTTCACGCCCATGCGTTCTTTGAAAGCGCCCACGTCCCAGACCCATAGAGGTACCTACCCTATTCTTTAACGCCATGAAAACAGGCCAACATAAATCTTACCGTTAAAGTTATTGACAGCCTTGAATAAGAAAATTGGAGATTATTTTTTGTTCTCATCGTATAACATGATCAATCACTTTTGGGGATGTGTGTCATGTGGAATCACGCTTGACTGTTTGATAGGTGGCCATGATTTCAAGCTCTATTGTCTGGAAGATTGGGATAAAAAATGATCTCCATCATTTGATTCAATGCAGTCAATGCCTTGAAGGGTGAAAACTTATTCAGTTGGCGTAGTATGTGCAACCGTCGGATCTAACCACCAAAAGATGTAAGTTTGTGTTTAGGTACCTCTGTTTGCGCCCATGCATTCTCTAAAACCGCCCTCGTCCCAGACTCCTTGAAAATCATTGATCTTCTAATTAGATGATGGAGATTGTGTTTCACCCCTGATCTTCCATACAATAGATCTTGAGATCATGGTGCACTGATCTGACGGCCAATTTTTTATTCCAAGGGTCACCGATCCCCAAAAAATGGCCCTAAAATCACATTTGGGCGTGATTTGTGTCATATGATTCAAGGGCCATATTTTGGGGATATATAACACATGGAATAAAAAAATCGGCGTCTGATAAGTTCATCATGATTGTAAGATCTATTATGTTGAAGTTCAAGGTGAAATACAATCTCTATCATCTGATTAGAAGGAATCAATAGTTTACAAGGGGTATGGGACGTGGGCACAAACGAAGATAGCCTTCGTTTTTCCCGCAACATGGGCTAAAACTGGTTTCAACAGATTTTTAACTAAAAATATTTTATGAGTTATTTGTTCCTATTTCCCGCATAGTTGGGACCCACTGAGTTTCGCTTTACACACAAAAAAAATATATATATATATATATATATAAAATAAAAAATAAATAAAAAAAATTCCAAATTTCTAAGAGCTTTTTTAAGAAATCGGGTTGGCAAACAAGCCCGTAGTACGTGCAATTGGGTTTTATGTATTAGCAACGATTACGTTTTTGTAACCAACTTTTATTTCATCAGCCACCCTATCATGTGGCTAGGCGTTGGTCATTCCATCAATAATAGAACCCATTACATGGCTAGGTTTGGTCAGTCCATCAACCCTGACGTTTTTAATGTATTAACAAGTAATATGGGCAATTGGGTTTTACTGTATTAGCGGAAGCAACTACACGTTCAAATATGTTTAGTGATCACTATTTGGAATGGGTCAACAAGTGGATTAAGAGAAAACAATGACCGAGCTTGGTGAAAAGTGATATTTATAGAGGTGGCTTGACGTGGCATCCGAAATTTGTTCGGTGGCACGTCCTCTGAAAAGACACTAGGATTTTATAGAGCAAAAAAAATTTGACGTTACCCTAGATATAGACACCCCCATTTCGCATTCTCGAAATATACAAATCTGTTCGATCAATCTTTGACGTGACCCTAGGTTACCTGCTAGAACACGATGTGCTAAGATGGTTTTGAGTTTGGTAGTAAGGTTTAGTGGATATTGAATTACACAAGGGGCTTGATGAAATGAAAACTTATGAAAACTACACTCAAGTTATAGGAAGGAAAATAGTTGAATTTAATTTAGGAATGATACCTTAATTGACCCTGTCGCTAGTCATAGTGTCCTGCTGCGATATTACAAATACGCGACCCTAGTTTGGAGGCCTCGCTTGAGTATTATATTGTGAGCCTTGTACTGGGGCTCTTTCGAGGAAGTCCCTAACAATGTGTCCCTTTTTTCCGCGCCTGAAATATTTGCTGGTACCTTACATACACACTCCAGGCCTGTGCCTCTTGTTACATCTTGCGCAAGGTTCGTAGGGTGCAAACTCCTTCTGTGGCTAACGAGGCTGTGAAACAATGTTTCTTCCTGAGAAGGTGGGGGTCAGTTGTGTCTACAAATGTGTGGGGCGCAACCTTTTATTTTTTAGACGCGCTGAAAAAGGCTAGGTCCTCTGAGCCAAAATTGGTGGGGGTCTCAATGGAATAAATGAGCTCTTTTGAATAACTTTGCCCTTTTGGGCCTCCAACTTAGCATTCTTTCTACTAAGCATTTCACCTGATTCACTTTCTTGGATCTGAGCACGATCCACGAGTTCTCCATATGTTTCTGCCTTGATCGATGCCAATTTCTCGTGAAAAAATAGTCGCAAGCCATTTTGAAATGCAAAGAGTTTATCACCTTCATCCGCGATCAAGTTCTCATCGAATCTGGATAGTTAGTTGAACTTGGACTTGTACTCGGCCATAGTTATATTCCATTGTCGTAAGTCCATAAACTCTCTTTTCTTTAAAGCTTTGGTGGTCACATAGAAATACTTTCCGCAATATGCTTCCCTGAATTACTATCAAGTCCATTCTTCTTCATTGTTTCGATATGCGCTTTTCTTTGCTGCTCTCCACTAGTTTTCTGCTTCCTGGTCCAGATAGAACGTTGCCCACTTCACATTTTCATTTTCTGCAGGTGCATGGGATGAGTTCTCCTGACGAGGAGGAGGCTGACGTTAATTGACAAGCTCTTGGACGACTTATCTTTGTCGCTTTCTTTGCACTTCAATTTCATGCAACAATTGGGTCATTTCTTGTTGATAGGATTGCGTGAGTTGGGATATCTGCTAACTGAAAGTGGTAACCATCTTGCACAATAGGCGCATTGCCTCAGATTCTTGAGGACTTTCTTGTGATGAGACCTCGTTCACTTGAGAGCTAGTAGGTTCCTTGCATTGTGGAGCCATTAAATCTTAGTTCCACAAAATATCATTTGTTAGTGAATTGCATAACTTAGTCCCTAAGGAAGTAAATCCTAGGCTTTGATACCGTCTATTGCACGTCCCAGAATCCTAGCCAATCTATAGGGCCTAGAATTCTTTTTTATGACACTGCACGCTTGTTAAAGTGATGAGTGGACTCACATAATCCATAAATCAAATTAGAAAATAAGCTCAAGGCATGAAAGAACAACTTATTATGATTAGCTCAAAAGTAAAAGTGAACTATATGGACAACCAATAATAAAGTAATTTCCTAATCACGCATCTAAGATCAAAAATAAACTAAAGTTTCACGTAGGGTAAAATCGCCCTATACGTAAACCTATAAGAAGTGCGAAAGAGCAAAATCAACTAATAACATGTCTCTCAAGGAAAGATAATCATGTGTAGAAAAAAACTCTCAAGGCTCATACTAGTCTGCCAGATTTACTCCCTCATCTAAATGGTAGTCGACGTCCTCATAAGCCATTTCAGGTACGGATGCCTCCACGTCCTCAATAGTAGAATAATCTGTATTTTCACCTGCAACTGTTAGACTTCGTAGGGTTAATTTACTCAGTCGTGTAAACTTATTGTGTTGCAGTGATCCATAAAAATAAAATCGAGTAGTTATATATGATTACAATAATATTTAAGATCTTATAACAAATCATATCGAAATTGAAAAACAACATAGAATGAAATGTATATAATGCATCAATATCTTATTTCTTTTATTATCCGTCTTATCAATTAATCCTATGTGACATTTTTTAAATCTTATCGTAGCTTCATACGCCCATACAATATACTTCTCATTTCTCTTATTTTACGTAAACGACTTGTGGTAGGGCCGCTGCTCAAGCCTACAACGCGAGTTTCATGTGTAGATAATCACTTAACCTCAGTATCATATCGTATCGTAAACCCCCATCCAGCCCGATAAGGTTGTGCGCATCGGTACAGCAAATTCCCTTAAGTAGAAACCTCCAGTGCCCTTAAGTTCGAGACAAAGCTAAACATATTGCCCTAAAGACCCGTCTTGGCTACAGACATTGTACCCTTATGGTGATTTGTAAGGTATGACATGTGTAGAAATTAATTCATGTGCAGCTGACCTTCACAACATGTCTTATCATATCATTGTTCGGTTCTGAGCTTAGGTCACCGCCCCGATTTTATTATTGATGTGGGCTTAAGTCCCCACTTTCGTATTGTATTCGTATCTTACCTTATCTTACATATCATTTCTTGTCCTTTACTTATAACTTATTTTAGAGTAGGCTACGATGCGATAAAATTCACTAAATCAAACTTTTCAAGGGACGAGTTTTGTAGTAACTTGAATGTGTTTCGTGTTACAGCCCATACTCCCATAATGGTGTTGCATCCGTACATGGATGCCTACATTGCAAGTTTCACGTAACCGTAAAAGAAACTCCATCATGGCGAATGCTTAAACATCGTGTGTCGTATAGTATTCCCTTTGTCTTACAATGTATATGCCCTAGCGTTACCCTTACGATGAAGAATATGATAAATACTGCTAAAAATACTTAGTGGAATGCGTATTTTATACCATCCATGGTGTGAATCACCTGCATCTTTAACCCTTAATGGTGCAAGATTATTTAAACACTATTTTGGTGATTAAATGACGAGTAGGAGAGTTGAGTAATGTTATGTAGATGAGGTTTGATCTATGCACTCACACTGAGTCTAAAAGGTACCTTTATTTACAACCTTAGATTCTTTCTTCTCAACAAAGGTTTTAGGTGCTTAAACTATTAGACTTCTTTGAATCAAATAACATAGATCATTTCTGGCCACAATTTTTTACACATTGGATCTTGACATAATGGGTCTACTATGGTTAGATTTTGATTTTACATGACACACCTCAAAAGGTGAACGTGATCATAAGCGTAGATCAAACATGATTCTTAGAGAACTTTTTGAGATGTGTGACTTGTGAAATCAAAATATGACCATTGATAAGGGGCTCATTGTATTGGTCAAATTAGTCAGCGGTGAAGCTCAGATTGAGAATGAAGAATGTTGGGCTAAAAATAAACACTTTCCAAAAAATATCTGGACATAAATCTTTTGGAAACCTTTGTTCTCGCCTATCCGATCTATGATCTCTGAGGGTTTACTTTCTAAAACCAGTGAAACCAGTTTAGTGCTTGGAATCAGATAATGTTCACCCCCAATTTTCAATATGATGGATCTCGAGACCATGAGATTACCATCGGATAGTTTATTTTTTATTCCGCGTGGCATAGATCTCTGAAAAATTGCCCTAAAATCTCCCTTGAGTATTGTGCTCCATGCTATTTCAGAGCCATTTTTTGAGGATATGTGCCACTTGGAATATTAAAGAGGCTGTCTGATGGTACACTGATGGTCTGAAGGTGTATCGTGTGAATGATTGACAAAAACGACCTCCCTGTTTGATTCCAAGTAGTCAATGAGCTTCAAGAGGTTTGGAAAGTGGGCACCCTCAGAGACTCTATAGGCCCGAGTAGTCCCAAGTAAAGATTTGAAGTCCCATTTATATTGGCACAATTGGGTCCCAATTAAAGATTTGAAGTGAGATTTATATTATGTATGGGCCAAACCAGCCTAATATTCAAGCACCTTCTTAATTTATAAGATAATATAAATTATATAAATATTACAAAATCATAAAAAGGGCATTTTGATATTTTATCTGAGTCATGTTTGATACATATCGGCCAATATGACGGAATATGGTCAGATATTTGACTTTCTACTAAATCAGGGTGCGTATGGGATATGGCCATGGCCGTATCGATCAAATTGACTATTATTACATATCTTTTTCTATTTTTAAAATATTAAAAATAGACACAAATAATAGAAAAAGTAATTTATTTTGCCGAATGGACATTTGTGGTATTATCTCGGATATATACCTGATTTTTGTCTGATTTATACCTACGTGAGCACACACGACCGTAAAATCGTATATACACATAATAAAAGCTTTATAAGAGGGGGAGACTATTTATAAGTTCCAGAGAGCGAGAGAGAGAGAAAGAGAGAAGAGAGGTAAATTTTGGATTTAGTATTTTGTAATTTTTGCTGGTGATTTGACTTCAGATGAGAATTCAGTTAAATCGTGGATTGATTAGTTTATATATTTTTCATTCCATAGATATGTTGGAAACTATTAGGATCTTCCTGCAATCAAAAGCGGAATTAAATAAAATTTTAGCATACCTTACACCGTAGAGTTTTTCACGCGAAGATTTAGCCTTGAATGATCCGAGCAATAATCCGGCAATCGATGATTTGATAAAGAGTCTTCTCTTTCTTTACACACCGTAGAGAAGATGAGTTTTCCTTGAATTTTTCTAATTCAATTGATACGTATATTGTGTGTATAATGAGGGACTCTACATCCCTTTAAATAAGTTAGAAATATACCCATCAAGGAATTTAACGGTTAGTATTATCACACTTATGTTAAGGTAAAATCATAACCCTTGATTTAATTAAAAACTTCTAATTTGACCACAACTAGTGTTTCCACCATCTCTAAGTTAACAACTTGAATTGTTTGACCTTAACCATGACGTGTTACTTAAGGACCACATAAATCCATGAAATCTAACAGTCTCCCACTTGGACCTCAGGACCAATTGGAGTTTTTTTTTTTTTTTATTTTGAAAAAAATCAAGTCCAAATTGTTCCTTTAAGAAAACTTGACACAGTGCACCGATTTTGAAAATCTTAGAGAGATATATCCTTTCATCTCCATTCCAAGCATTATTAGTGAGGATCATGAATGCACTAGTGTACTCAATATTTACATTAGGACAGTTCTATGGCCACAAAACTAACACTACTTGAAACTTCAATGTCCTTAACCTTTACGTGATTATTTTAAATAATATGGCACAAGAGATATGGTACTCTTAAAACTTGGTCTTGTACTAATTCTTGAGAAGTCCTGCTTCATACTACTGCATGTCACTCTGATGTAACTTTCAATCCCGCTTTGTGACAAATCAGTCACCTTTTCATCAGAGTGAAAGCATTACCAACGTGGAGCCAACTCACATTTAGCCCAAACAAACTTGAGTGTCAAACACTTCAGGCTATTTTATTACAATCGCCACCATACATTATAAAAGCTTCCACCATACTTGTGACAACCGCCACCATATCTTGTGACAACCGCCACCGTGTTATGGGTAATGATCCCATAACCTGTAAATGATAACATGTAATAATATAATAATCTGAGTTCAAAATAAAAATATGTATATAAATGCAGTGAAAAAGATCCATGATTAATAGCAGAAAAGAAACAATAATAACATATCCAAATAAAAGCAAATCTAGAACTGAATCAACAACTCAACAAGTCCCATCCGGGTCGCGTGCTCCTTGAAAACCTTGGGTGGTAAACCCTTAGTAAGGAGATCTGCAATCATAAGCTCCATACTAATGTGAGAAATCTCTATATCACCATCTTGAACGTTCTCATATACAATGAAATACTTGATATCAAAATATTTATTCCTCCTGGTAACATTTTCGTGTTTCACAAATTTGTTCACAGCTTCATTGCCACAATAGATGATAAGTGGACGATGAATGGATTCACTAATCTTTAGATCTCCGATAAAATTTTTCAACCATAATGCATGGTGAGTAGCCTCATAACAACTAATAATATCGGCATACATAGTCGAGTCTGCTGTCAAAGTCTGTTTGGCGCTTCTCTAGGAAATAACGCCCTCCGCAAGTAAAAACAAATAACTTGCTATCGATTTGATGTTATCCTTACAACCAGCAAACTTGAAATCTGAATATCCGACAACCTTAAGCTCATTTGATCTACGATAGGTCAATATAAAATCTTTGGTTATTTGTAAGTAATAAAGTACCTTCTTCACAGCTTTCCAATGCGCAATTCTTAGATTAGACTGATATCGGCTAAGTAGGGTGACAGCGAAATTGATATCGAAACGTAGACAAACTATTGCATACATAAGACTACCCACAACTAAAGCATATTCCTTTTTATCTATTCGTTGCCTTTCTACCTCAGTTATGGGCTGTAGATCCTGAGAAATAACATCACCCTTCAAAATAGGTGCTTCACCTGGAGCGCATCTATCTATGTCATATCGGTTAAGTACTTTTTCTATGTAGGCCTTCTGCGAAAGACTTAAATAACCGACAGCTCTGTCACGATGAACTTTGATGTTAAACACATACTCAGCAATACCTAAATCATTCATATCAAATGCTTTGGAGAGAAAACTCTTAGTATTGTAGGGAAAATGAATGTTGTTACTTGCAAGTAATATATTATCCATGTAGAGAACTAGAGTGACAAATTTGCTCCCACTATTTTTGAGATATATGCAACGATCAATGATATTTTCCTTAAACTTATAACTAGTGATAATTTCATTGAATTTTAAATACCACTGCCTATAAGCTTGCTTAAGTCAATAAATAGGCTTATTCAACTTGCAAACTAGTTATTTTTTTCCTTTAATCACAAAACCCACTGGCTGTAACATGTATGTCTTCTACAAGGTTTTCATTTAGAAAAGCAGTCTTCACATCCATTTGATGTAGTTCAAGATCGTAATGTGCAACTAAAGTCATCACTATCCTCAATGAATCCTTAGAAGAGATCAGATAGTAGGTCTCATCATAGTCAATACCTTCTTTCTGTCTGAAACCCTTCGCGACAAGTCTCTCCTTGAATCTTTCAATCTTGCCACTAGAGTATCTTTTGGTCTTATAAACTCAGTTGCATTCAATTGCCTTGCGATCCTCTAACAAATCTACAAGGTTCCAAACCTTATTCTTTTCCATGGACAATAACTTCTCTCTCATGGCTTGCTGCCACTGTGAGGATTCATTGCTACCACTAGTATGCTGAAAGGTTGATGAATCATCAAGATCAACACCCTCAAACTGAGCCTCTTGCGCATACACCTTATAGAAATATGGAATAACAGGTTTACACTGACGCTCAGATCTTCGGGGTTGAGTCGGTGGTACTGGTAAAACAAGAGGTGGAATAGGACATTCTTCTTCAATTGGAGCTGTCACTGGATTTGTCTGAATCAAAGTGTCTACATGAATGGGATCAAGTAGTGTAGGAAAAAAAATATTACCACCAGATAAAGGCACAAAGTCAGATTCAGAGTTCTCAATAAAAGTAATATTATTTTGACTTGAACTCTCACTAGATTCGCAATTCTCCAGAAAATTAACTATATGGGTCTCAACAATATCGATGACTCTTTCAGGACAATAAAATCTTCAAGTCCTAGATCGAAGTCCATAATCGATAAAATTAGCAACTAACTGTGCGAGGATCCAACTTCTTAATATTGGGATTATAAAACTTAGCTTCAACTTCACAATCCCATATATGTAAATGTTTGAGCTTTGAATCCTTCGTTGTCTATCTCTTGTAAGGAGTTTCAGGTACAACCTTGCAAGGAACCCTGTTGAAAATGTAAACTGGTCCTTCAAGGCTTCACCCCAAAACTCTTCTTTGAGTGTAGAGTGACTTAGCATCTTACGAGCAGCCTCCTAATAAGTACGATTTCTCCTTTCTGAAACATCATTATGCTGCGAAGTGTCAGGAGAAGTATATTGTGGAGCAATGCCTTGAGTTTGTAAGTACTCCATGTATGGTTCATGATTGACACCATCAGGACCCATTCTACCGAAATATTTTCCACCTCTATCGGAACACACAGTCTTTATCTTCTTTCCAAGTTGATTTTCTACTTCCAACTGATAGGTTTTAAAGACCTCTAAAGTTTGATCTTTCGTCTCTAATAAGAAGACGTATGTGTATTTGGAGTAGTCATTAATAAAAGTAATAAAATACCATTTGCCACCACGAGCAGCATTCGGAAAGGCTCACAAATATCGGTATGTATCAACTGCAAAACCTTAGTAGTCCAAGCGGCAGAGAACTTCCTTTGTTTGGAAGTTTTACCCTTCATACAATCCACATAATTTCCAAAATCAATGAAATCCAATGGTCTAATAATACTAAATCTAATTAACGATTCAAGTCTTTTCTTTGATATGTTACCTAACCTCCTATGTCATAAGACATCAGAATCATTCCTAAGCAAAGAATACTTTGACCTGGATGGTGTCGAGTTCAAGGCCTCAGCAACCATAGCAATGGTGCGAGAAGAATCAATAGATAATAAATATAAATCATCAACTAAAATGCCACGACCAATCACAGAACCATCAAAAGAAATATTCAAACCCATACTGCTAAAAGTAAAAATATAACCACAGTCTACAAGTTTAAATAACGAAATAATGTTCCTCCTAAAGGAGGGAATAAAACTAAATCGCAGGTGTCGACGCTCTTCACCTGCATCGCCTGGTAATTCTCAAGGAACAACCTATCCTCCTGCTTGGGTCTTCTCCTGCTTTTGAGCATCTGAAAAGAGTGTATAACATGCACAGAAGCACCAGAGTCAACCAACCAGGAATGAGGAGGACTATCAACTGAAAAAGTCTGAAAGAGTACTAAAACTCCAGGAATACCTTCAGGCTGTTTCGCTAGTCACTTCTTATAATTCACACATTTGCTCTTGAAATGGCCTTCTTGGCCGTAAAACCAGCAATCGCTTATACTTTTAGACTGACCCTGAAGACGCGCTGCCTTTCTAAAATTTTGACCCTTGCTTTTACCCTTGTTCTGAAATTTTTGTTGTGGTTGATTTCCTTTTTTATTCCTCTTAGGACCCTTCTTAAATTCTTTTTACTGGAGCTGCAAGTCTCCAAAGGAGCAGACTCATGTCGCTTGCCTTTAAGCCTCTTTTTTTCAATGACGCACATATGAGCTAACTTATTCAAGTCCCAGTTCTGCTTTTGCAAATTATAATTCACCTTAAAAATATCGAAAGCCTTAGGGAGGGAAGCAACCCCAATATAGACTATCAACTCTTCTTCTAAGTTAAGCCCGTATTCTTTAATACCCAAATAGATTTGAGACAACTTCAATAAATAGTCTCTCACATTCCTACTACCATCATACCGAAGGTGCATGAGATCATGGATAAAATCATATACGAACTGCTTCTCACTGCAAATATATTATTTCTTAATAAGAGATATTAATTCAGAAGCGGTCTCGGTAGAAGGTATGCCACCCCTGAAAGAGGCATTAATGGTGACGTTGATGTTTAACATAGCTAATGAGTTAGCCTTCCTCCATTTCTCGAAAAATTATTTATCCTTGGTAGGAGAATCTTGGGTAACCGCCGCAGGTTTAGGTGTTGTAAACACAAAGGGCATGTCTAAAATCCCAAAATAAATATCGAGAGTCATTTTTCAAGTATTGAAATTAGACCAGAAAGCGGCTCAACTCCTGCAATGTATTTGGCAATTGATAAGAGATCCATCGCTATAAAAAATTTAATTTAGGATCACCTTTTAAAAGTCAACACAAAAACAAAACTTAATTAATTCTTTAGATTTAATCTATTTCGCTTAAATCAGAGGTTTTGGCTCAAACGTATGAAGTGACACTATGTGCACATGCCAACTTCAAGGAAAGCATTTGGCAACGTCACGACTCACCTTTGGGCAGACACCATGACTTGCCCTTGCTTCCCACCGCGTAAAATACGCCATAGACCTAACCTCTATGGTTTGATTAGAATCAGATACTTCCTATACTTTTGGGCAAATATGGTTATCCTATCTAACCATCTCATACAAGACTATTTTATTCGCATACACTACGTCAAGTTCCTATGACACCTTTGGGCCGTACACAAACACTCAACGCAATGGTATGCCTAGTGATCTTAATAAAGAAAACATCTAAGATTCGGAAACTATAAGGTTTGTGAATTGTCTACCTTTGAGTAAGAACCAACTCACTCGCCAAGCATCCCCAAACGATCACTCGGTTCTCCATAAATCACATAGGAAAGAATCAACCCTTATGATCCATAAATGTCGTTTTTCAGTTCTTAGAATTAAGGATCCAATGTTAAATTTATACATGTTCAGATAAAAAAATGTAAGGAATAGATTTCAATTCAACTTTAATATATTCACATATTTAACTTTAAGTTAAATTCTTTAACATTAAAATAATCTGAAATTTAACATGAAAAAAATGGTATAAAATCCCTAACACAACTTTAAGTGAAATACACATGTAGATCAATACCTTAAGTGAACATTTCATTACTGATAAAGTTTTAAGAGTGCGCATGAGACGTATATCACTGAGCAATCAAATACAAATAAATCATAAATTTAAATTTAATTGCAACTTTAATTAAAAACACTTAAATATAAAATAATTATCCGATAAAAAAATGTCAAAAGAACATCAGGTCATGAAACCGTCACAATAGAAAGCTCCTGCGTAAAAAATAAATCCAAAACGTTCGAGAAAGATAAAAATTCTTATATAATGTCTCAAAATTGGACCTGTATATAGCTCATAAATGACCCAAAAAGAATAAGAAAGAATTTGGGTCAAAATGGGCCTTAATCGAACGGGTCGAATTTGGATCATGTACCATGAGTTGGGAATTAATTGGGCCAGACTATGGGCCAGATCGGGTCATGACCCGAGCCCGAATGTCGATCGGGTTGGGTCGCATACCGGGTTGGGTCATGAGCCTATATGGGTCCATGGACCGGGTCGAATTAGTTTGGTTCAAATGGGATTTGGTCATCAAGTCATATAGAGTTGGGAAGCACCAACTTTGGTGCCCCAACTATACATGAAATAATAATGCCTTCTCTTGCTTTATTATAGCAAGAGAATCTTATAACAAAAAGGAAACTTAGCTTTCCTCTTTGTAGTAGTGTTCTTCAACCAGAAAACCAGAGACGTTGAATTCGTCTTCTTCTAAAAAATACAAGAACCAGTGACCTTTAGGGTCTCTAATATTTGCAGCCACCCTTTAACCTACCACCACTCAGATGATCAGTGACTCCGGAGACGGCCGGAGATGACCCAATGGCTCAATGAACCCTCAAGAAAACCTGGAAAAACTCGAAATTATAAGCAAATTTAGTATAAATTGTTTCATAAACTTTAAACTCAATCAAAAATAGATTCAAATGCCAATAAACAATTTACACCGGCGACACCCAATTAATATGTTCCTTAAAATCTCACACCGGCAAAAATAACAATGAGAATCGGTATGGTAAAGTCGGTTACAGGCTTGGCTCTGATACCACTTGTTGGAAACTATTAGGATCTTTCCGTAATCAAAAGTGAAATTAAATAAAACTTTAGCATACCTTACACCATAGAGTTTTTCACGCAAAGATTTAGCCTTGAACGATCCGAGCAATAATACGATAATCGATGATTTGATGAAGAGTCTTCTCTTTCTTTGCACACCATAGAGAAGATAACTTTCCCTTGAATTCTTCTAATTTAATTGAGACATATATTGTGTGTATAAAGAGAGACTTTACATCCCTTTTAATAGATCAGAAACTTGCCCATCAAAAAATCTAACGGTTAGGATTACCACACTTATGTTAGGGTAAAAACACAATCTTTGATTTAATTGGAAACTTCTAGTTTGACTACAACTAGCATTTTCACCATCTCTCTAAGTTAACAACTTGGGCTGTTTGACCTTGACCATGACGTATAACCACGACGTGTGACTTAAGGGCCACATAAATTTGTGAAATCCAACAAGATCTATGATTCTAGAATTTGGATATCAAGTCTGATTCAAGGTAAGTTTTCCTTTGGTTTCGATGATTTTTTATTTTGTAATTGCTTTAATCTTTTCAGATGCTTTGTGTGATGTGAGAGAAAGATTATGATGAGAGAGAGATTAGAGAGAGAATTCAGAATGTGGTCAAGTTTTTTTTTAAAGTAATTTGTTGCAATCAGTATATGAGAGAAACAAATACATCAATATAGATGTTAGAGAGAAGTGACATGTGGAGAGAGCACTACAAAAAATAAGAGTATTAGTGGCAGCCAAAACTGCCGCTATTAATAAAATATTGCCGCTAATACTCTCGTCGCTAATAGTCTTAATAGTCTTTAATAATTGTTAATAGTTATAGTTTTTGGCCACCACTAATAGTCTTATTTTTTGTAGTGGAGAATTTAGATTTTGTTTGAGCATTTTTTAGCTTTGTTGCAATCGGAGTCCGCAAGGGGAGGGAGAGAATTTAGGTTGTGTTCTAGCTTGTTTCTAAAAATTTGTTACAATTTGAGTAGAGAAAGAGAGACAACAACTGATGAGAGAGATGTGAACGGGTTTTTTTAGTAATTTGATGCAATCGGAGTTTGTGATGTGAGAGAAAAGAGAATTTAGATTGTGTTTCAGCTTTTTTTTTTAGTAATATGTTGCAACCGTAGCCTGTGATGTGCGAGAAACAGAAAAATCTGATGAGAGAGAAGTGAACGGTGGAGAGAGAGAATTTAGATTGTGTTCAAGGTTTTTTTTAGTAAAACAGACATTATTAGCTGATGAGAGAGAGTTTAGAGAGAAGTTAACGATGGAGAGAGAAAATTTAGATTGTTCAAATGCCTCATATATCACTACGCACATGTTCATCAATTTCGATTACGCATATTAGATAGTCTTCCTTACCTCATACAAGCTCCTAGACTCTCATAGTTCAAGCCCGACACGCCCTCATTCAAGGTTCGAATACACCTAAACCCACATGATTATGATTGAAACGTCAAAATTGGCGTGAACTAGGAAGATAATTCATATTCCCGAAGTCTAAATAAAAAAGACGAAGACAGTCTTATCTGTCAAGAATCGACCGGTCGACTTACAATTTCAATCGGTCGATTTCGCTCAAGAAACCCAAACCATAACTCATTTATAATTCGACCAGTCGATTCTCAAAATCGACCGGTCGGATCCGGGAAATCGATCGGTCGAATTCTATTCGACTGGTCGGAACCCAAAAACCAAAATTTCTTATATCCTGTTTCGTGAGAATCGACCAGTCGATTTCACTTCGACCGGTCGGTTTCTTGGAAGCGATAGGTCGAATTAATTTCGACCAGTCGAAATCGTTCATGATTTCCACCTTTTCATTTCGTAGCGAAATCGATCGGTCGATTCAAGATTCGACCGGTTGATTTGCGTCAACTTTCAATGGTCAAGATCTGTTCTTCACAGATCCATTTCCATTCATTTTCCTCTCATTTTCCTTCTAATTTCTCTTCCATATACACAATTAGATTACAATCCTAGTCTACCATTTAGTCATCAAAATAATTTCACAAGATCATACCTCCAGATCGATCGATCCGACGATTCAAAGCCTCACACTCCAAGCTAGGGCTTGGGAGTTCAGAATTTCCGAATTTCGCGAAATTCAACGCCGAATTGAATACGCGTCTCCGATTCCTTGCACACAGACGATCAAACTACCCTCATAAATCCTCCCTCCCCTTTACTTCTCTCCTCTCTCTTTATAAATTGCTTACCAACCTTTGATTTGCATTTACTTGTATATTTTCTCTCTTATATAGTCTTGTATCAGGTGTAAGGCACAAACACCCATATTGGTATATTCAGTCTACATAAATCATACACTGGGCCTTATACCTATCCTCAGCTTGGCGCATTCAGAACCTATTTGACCCGTCAACTATTTATCGGTCATGCACATGACCTGACGATACGCGTCCCGAGGAATTGTTTCAAAGGTCGAGATTTTGCGGGACGTTTCAAAATTTATTATTATTTTTATGATTTTATAGATACTAGTTCCTATAAAAATGAATACAAATATTAATCAATTACCTTATTAACTACATATATCTAACATATTAGGTTAAGTCTGTGATCCGTACAAGAGGAATTCTAGTCATATTACCTTACTATTTCGATGTGTCACATTCATTCTCTCTCTAAAATGGGTACATTTACAAAGCTTTTAGCTGTTTTTAAGGAAAAAAAATTAATGAACAAATATAATATAACTAAACTAAATACATAAAATAAACGAGTACCTTTATTTTCACTCACGGATTCTTTTCATCTACCTCATAAGTGGGTGGATGGAAAGAATATGTGGGTGAAAATAAGTTTATATAGTAGTAATCTTTATTTCCACCCACATATTCTTTCCATTCACCCATTTATGCGGGTGGATGGAAAGAATCCATGGGTGAAAATAAAGGTACTCAAAATAAACAAGTACACACATGCCGTTGTCAAACGGGTCCGGGGTGGGTTGAGTTCGGGACTCGATCTTAAATCCGAAGGCCGGATCCAACCCAAGTACAACATGGGTTGGGTCTGGATGGGGCCTCCTCCAATGTGTACCGGACCGGGACCCAATTTTCAATCAGGTCCATTTGCGAGGGTTCGGGTTTGGTCTAATCCAGTGCACCACTGGGTCGGATTGCTCGACCCAGCCCATTGACAGCACAACCTATCTCTGTCGCTCTTAAAGGCTGAAGCTCTGTCGCTCCTCTCCCACTCTCCAAACGCTAAAGAGGAGCTCTTCTTTGCGACTCTGTCCCCTCCCCTCCGAATCCTACCCACTTAGCTAGACCTTTGTCTTCATCTACCATCTCTCTCTCTCTCTCTCTCTCTCTCTCTCTCTCTCTCTCTCTCTCTAGAGTATAAACCCTAAAGGTTAGCGAGGCGATTTGTCATCTACATCGTCGATCAAGACGCATATTTATTGTCGATATTTGCAACTTCATCGTTGATTTATCTTGATCTGATCAAACAGAGGTACATTGCTTATATACACCTACAAGTCCGTCTTAATCCAGCATCAGCAGTTTCTTATTATCTCTGTGTTACATTTTGTTTTTCTATTGTTTTGAAACACATACACCTTTATGCATTTGGTGCCTGAAACATTTTTCTAATGTTTTCAAGCACCGATTCTCCATCGGCTGGTTTCTTCAAGACTTCCCATTTTGGCTGTTGAATTCATGGGGTTTGCTTTACCTTTTTTTAAAGACTTTTGAACACACGTTATTTCAATCCGTGGGTTTTGAAGCAGGTAACACTAACATGTCAAGCTCCTTTGAAACCATTGGATTCTAATCAGCGGCGGAGCCAGGATTTTCATCTAGGCGGGGCGCAAGATGAATTTGATTTAATTTCGATTCATTTCGGAAAAATTGTTGGGATTAAAAAAAATATAAAAATATATATTTATAATTTTAAAAGATATTAAAATATATAATATCATATTTTAAATATATATTATCATAAAAATTGTGTTTCCTGCCAATTTTTTCAACATAGGATCTTTTGATCATGGCTTTCAAATCTGACGACTTAGATGCATTTCCTACATATGATCTTTTGATCATTGCGTTTAATCTTTTTCATACGATCTTTTGATCATCAACAATTGACTGATTTGACTTAGACGATGGAGTTCGCTTTTCACTTCAATCTTCCACACAGAGAATCTTGAGACTATGAGCATATCATCAGACGGGCGAATTTTTTATATAATTTTATCTTAAGAAAAGATCCGGAAAGTGCACCCCACATTATTGCCAAATAGAAATATTTTATTTCTATAAGAAAAGCAAAAGAGCTACCTTTGTTTGCGCCCACGTCTTAGACCCCTTGATAACCATTGATTAATCCGTATCAGATGATGGAGATCATGTTTCATCCCTATATTCCACACAAGAGATCTTGAGATCATGACGCACCTATCAGACAGTCCGTTTTTATTCCAAGTGTCACAGATCCCCCCAAAATGGTCTTTGAATCATATGTCAGACATCACGCCCAAACGTCAATTTAGGGCCATTTTTTGGAGATCAGTGACACATGGAATAAAAACTTTACCGTCTGATAGGTGCGCCATGATCTCAAGATCTATTATGTGGAATGTTGGGCTGAAACACAATCTCTCTCATTGATCTGAAGCAATCAATGGTCTTCAAAGAGTCTAGGACATGGGCACTTTCAGAGATGGCATGGGTGCAAATAGAGGTACCCAAGGCAAAATTAAGGAGATTTTTTACACACTCTTACGGAAACAAAACAAATATTAAATTTTCATTTCTTTTAAAGCCACTGCGGGCAGACGCCCGCAATCGCCCATACATGCGTCCGCCACTGATTCTAATGAAGTTTTTTCAAGACGCAAGTGCTCAAAGTTTGATCAATGCACTTTATTATTGTTATTGCTTATTATTATTATTTTATGTATTCTTGCCGAGTTTAAGCTACATTTATTTGTAACTTTTATATTGTTCTAAATCGTAAGTATATATCTCATAAAAGGAAGCACATGTTACACACAGGTGTGCATTTTATCGTCCACCATTCATCTGGTTAACCTTTTGGATATCGGTTTCCAACTTTGCATGGGAGGAAAATGTTTCTTTTTTGTAGTTTTGTGTTTGATTGACGATAAGACAATAATCAAGTTATATCAATTATAATGTGCTCCATCTTCATTAGGTTAAATAAGAATTAAAAAAGTCAAAAGCGGTAGGAACATTAAGATCATGTGGATCGAAGTGTCGTAAATTCTTGTCTCAATCTGCCTCCTATGTGGCGTTGGATCATATGATAAAATTGGACGGCAGAGATTATTTTACAGATATTAAAGATAATCAAATTTTATGAGTTTCGTAGTCAAACAATTGAATTTTTTTTCCCATGAGTTGTTTTAACCAATGCACGAAAAGTTTTTTTTTTTTAATCCCATGAGTCCGAAAGTGTAATCAGTTTTGTGGAGGAAGCTGATACGTGTGCGGGCAAATAAAAAAACCAGTGCACGGTTATCTGCCTATAATTTTCACTGATTTGGCATTCACATATGTTTGTGCATCGCAGTGATGCGAGATTTGATCATCTAATACTGAATATAACATATGGGCACTGATATTTGCACTACCAATCTTGAGATCATGGCATACCATCAACCAATCAATTTCCATATCTAAAAAAAGTGACAACCATATGACATACATCACATTCAAACCTGATTTTCAGGTCACTTTTTGAGATTTGTGCCATGTAGAATAAAAACTGCCTATGATCTCAAGATCCATCATGTTGAGGATTGAGACAGAAAAATGATCTCCCGTCTTATTCAAATTAATCAATGGTTTTGAATATGGATGCATATACCTTTTCGCGGTGCAGTTACTGGTACCCAATTCTTATCACTTAAGAGTTAGTATCAGGTAGCCCTTCCGCATCTCTTGCCTCTAAACTTGCCAAACGTTGGGAGAAGTGTAGATATTTTAAAAGAGCCAAAACGTGAAAATGTGAAAAATGAACTTACTTGCACTAATTTCACGATCACAAATTTTTGTGGGCTGCCCAAATAGTTTTGGTGGTTTTTTAGAACCCTGGGAAGGGTGCAACAATCAAACACTGCATCCATGCTGGATGAGCGCCATGTGGCACTCATGGCTTAAGTGCTAATGACTCAGCCCAAGGTTGATCCTTTATCATCTAATAATTAAAATTCAAAAATAAAATAAAATTGCCCATCATCAATCTAGCAGTGGTCAATGATTTGAAAAATGAACAATGAAACATTTTCCGAGGTTAGCCAAGTGATATTGACTAGAGCACAACCAAAGTTTTAAAATTGATATATATGGGGCACATCGGCCAGTGATATGTATTGGCTCTAGAGCCGATAGTAAAACATCTTTTTGTCTTATTTTACAATATTATATATATATATATATTTGAAAAAAAAAATCCCTAAATGGCATGTTTGATATTATGTCCAGTTCATAGAGGATACATATTGACAATATTGGTTAATATAACATAAATATCGGCTGATATATGCTGATATTTATACCAATATTGAGTCAGGGTTTCATATCATATTGGATCAGACGTAAATCACAGTACATATCAGCCGACATGTATCAAATGATGCTTACTACTAACTTTCTAAATTTATAATGGAAGAGTTTGTATAAGGTGAGAGGGGTGTAGCACCAGCCGCCATATACTAGGCATTTGCAATCAGCCGTAAACATTGGGACATTTTTTATCATTTTTAAAATACGTTTTATACTTTTGATTACATAGAAAAATTGAGATTGATTAACACGATCTTTCTACCTATCATACAAATTCAATAAGAAATATCATTGAGCTAAAATGGGAAATTAAGGTCAATGTGTGTAGACAAGGAATTAGTTTGTTACCCAAAACAACTATAAGTGTGATGGAAGAAATTGAATTTATTAGGTTTCTCTATTTGCTTTAGGTTATGTTAGAAATGGTGATATATACTTTTAAGATTTTTTTATTTTGAAATAGTTTGTATATTTACATCGTAAGTGTAGTCTCTTTTAAACGACTTTTGGATTATTTTTTTTATTGCAGTGGAGCAATGTATATTATCAGTGATGGCAAAGCAAGTAAATCAAGATTGATCGGATTCATATTGTCTTTAGGAATGGGCGGTATTGGGAAAAAAAAGGTATTCCGAAAATATATATGTATAACTAAATTGAACTTTCCACGTAGCTAACACCAATTAAAGTGGATTAGGTATGGCTCAGTGGGAGCATACCCATATATTAGAAGGGATTAATGAGGTATTATTGGATTCATAAGATGCCCCACCTTCCAACTTTTTAGGCTGTGTGGATATCATTTTTTACCAATCTAAGATGCTCATTTGGTAAAGTATCATATAGACTTCACTTGAAAAATTTGCAAATAAGGAGATCTAAACCATTCGATTTTAGCACTTTAATATTGATTACTAAATCAAAGTTCTTGCATTAGATAGTGGACCATTTTTCCTATCTATTTTAGAATTAATAATTAAGTTTTCAAATTGTATGGTACAAATTCCTTAATTGGATTTCCTTTAATGCCCACCCAAAAAAAAATTGGACGTCCTTTGAGCATTAAACGTGCTTTGTGGGTTGAGAGTGAAGTTAATCTATTGCTTGGACTAATTGAACATGATTTGGGAATTGAATGAAATTCATACAGTATTTTAATCAGTTGGACACCTTGAGTGGTCAAATATATCTACCGCATGACATAACGTGACTTCTAAAGTGACATAATCAGGTCTTATCTCAATTTGAGAGTGATTAATTTAAATTATATTTGATTTTTGTTGCTAAAACAATTAATATTCTGGTACATGATGCCACCATCGAACAAAAAAGTGAATTTTGAAGTACTATGTACTCTTGGGGCAGTTGAATTTTATCAGAATCCAACATTTGTTCCACTTTAATTTTTATCTTAAACTCATCCTTGTGCATCTTATTTCTATATTTTCTTTTTTACACTGTTTATCCATCCTATATTTTCCCACCATCTTATTAATCACAAGCTCTAGTAGTCACTTTATGTTATATTGATTTATCAATATAATAAATTAAAGGGGACATATATCATTTTCTTACAACAATATTGGATACTATCATATATAGTTAGAGATTATTATTGAATAGTTCATGTAAGAATTCCATTTAGACATTTTAGTAGTTTAGCCTTTGTTATCATCAAAACACTCATTTATTGTTTCGTATATTAGCGAGCATAATATTTTACAACCTATGTAAGATTAGGTAGGGATTTAGAAACTGATACATATCGGCATATCGGCCAGGTCCCAAGTCGAAACATATCAAATGTATTTGATATGTATCAGCCAAATCGGTCAATAATAAAGTACCTTTTTGTTTTAAATATCATAAAATATATAAATAATTAAAACAATAAAACAATTTCCCCAAAGGGCATTTTTGATATTTTGTCCGATTCATATTGGATACATGTCGGCCGATGTGACTCGATATGGGCCGATATGACCTGATATTTAGCTTATTTGACTTGATATTTGACACTATATCGGTCAGGGGTAATATCGCCCGATATATATCTGTCCATATGTATAGGATAAGCCCAAAATTTTAGACCATGGATATTTGTAACTTGTATGCCATGGATATAGGTAACTTTGAGGAGATATTTTCTTTTAGAGAACTTAGATCTTATCTTTCAACAAACTGATTAATGAGATATATGCTATAAAAAAATTTCAAATGTTAGACCAATAAAAGACCTTATCTCTGTTACGAACATATAACAACCTTTTCAAAAGGAACTCACTAGATTATTTACTTGAACCTTTGAAAGAAAAATATCAGCATTATTTGTCACTTTCAAAAGTGAGACTATTAATAAATAGACTGAGACTATTAATTGGTACCAGTTCTGTAGTGCAGTTTTCCATCTAACGTCTTACTAGGAAGCGCATCAACCCGATCCACTTTCAGCCCATCTTCAACCTTCTCTTCTTTCAACGACTTCTTTCTCATCCGTTTCTTGTACAAAAACTAAAATCTTCTTTATGATCAGCAACACTAGCCACATGCCTTTAACCAGAAAATCATCATAATAATAATAATAATTATATATATCTTCATCTCTGTTACCAACCAGGGATGATAGTGTAGGCATTATGAAAATTGGGCCATATGGAGTGAGACAATAAGTACCTTTTCATAAGTAGCTGGATTTTGTTTTATAAATGCTTTGATTGACATGCAGGCTTGAGATGAAACAAGTCTCTTATCTGGATCTTCACTGTAATCCTAGCATTGTGCTAAGAAGATATGCATCAGGTCATACTTTAATGAAGTTCAATGAAGATAACTATGCATGAGGTTATACTTTAATGAAGTTCAATGAAGATAGCAACTATGAAGCTAATTGTGATAAAAATAAAAGCTAGAGGAGTACAACACCATATGTGTAAAGTTGAAAAAACATGCAGCAATAGAAGTCACTACTGAAGTTAAAATATGAGACCAGCTGGTGAACTGAAAATTGATTCAAGCAAAATCATTTGCAGGTCATATAACATAAAGGCAACTTGTCAGTATTCCATCTATTTAGGATTCGAGCAAAACATGGTTAACATATGGTTATTAAAAGACATCAAAAGAGGGTGCAACATTAGTCTCCAGTTCTAATTGAGATTTGAGACCATAGGAAAGCGCATTTGCAGATTCGTGTGCATCAGCACCTAGAGATGATGAGATGGTCCCTTTATTAGTGCCAACATGCCACATGACCAAAAAACATTCTCTTCTGCTTGATGAACCCATTATAAAATCTTGAACCTGTGAATCGAGAAAGCAAAGACAAGTTGTTAATAGCATATACAAAGATGTTATCATTATAAAATAATTTTCAATTAGATATGAGGACCACAAGAAAAGGCATAACAATTTATGACTGCATAAACCTAATATATATAATTTAGGAAAGACAACGAATAGATCATACATATCAATTCAAAGATATTTACCCTTTATCTTGACAATAGAGCATCAATCATGCTCCCAAGTTCAGAAATCTTAGCATCATATAAAATAATTTTCAATTAGATATGAGGACTACAAGAAAAGGCATAACAATTTATGACTGCATGAACGTAATATATATAATTTAGGGAAGACAACAAATAGATCATATATATTAATTCAAAGATATTTACCCTTTATCTTGACAATAGAGCATGAATCATGCTCCTAAGTTCAGAAATCTTAGCATCTTTTTTTGCTTCTTTAGCCCCACCATTTGTTGCTCTGTAGAGTTCACCTGCTCCTCCATTTCTTGCTTCGTAGACTAGGGCTCTCAATGGGCCGGGCCAGCCCGAATTTTGGCCTGCACCTGGCCCGAAAAAAGTGATATTTTTTTATTAAGCAAACCCGGCTCGGTATCCGGATCGGGCTAAGCATGTTGCAACCCGGATAAATCTGGGCCGGGCTTGGGTTGATTGTTGCAACATCCCGGGACCGGATATTATATGTATATATATATATATATATATATATATATATATATATATATATATATGTATATTTATATTATACTTATCTTTTTAAAATTATAATTTTTTTTATATAGTTAAATATGATTTACTGAAATGCCCTGATATTAAACCATTGAACGGTTTAAACTTGGGGCATTTAAGTCAAAAGCGCGATAACTTTGTGCATATATGTTTTGGATGGACAAATTGGATGGCTTAATTTATTTTCAAGCAATCGTTGCATAGCTTTTTAGCTACACAACTTGGATGGCGATGGCTTAATTTATTTTCAAGCAATCGTTGCATAGCTTTTTAGCTACACAACTTGGATGACTTGTTAATTGATTTTCAAGCAACCGTTGTCCGTCATAACCATTATGCAACAAATTCAAATAAAATATTTGAATAAAATCATGTACCTGAGCCTCTTTAATGGTAATAGAATTATTTAATTAAATTTTTAACCTTCAAACTTTTATTAGAAAAAAAACAATCCAACACAATTTTATTAACAGCCCCAAAAAATAGCCTAATTAAATTTTATTAAAAAGAAAAAAGTCGGAAAAAAGCTCGAAAAAGCACCCAAGCCCGGCCCCGCCCGGTAGGGGCCGAGCTTGGGCTGAGTATATCGTAGCTCGAGTTAGGGCCGGGCTGAAAAATTGAGAACCCGGCCCGGGTAGGTTAGGGTCGGATTGAACTCCAACCCGGCCCTAATCTGGCCCATTGAGAGCCCTAAACTTGACCTTAGTCTTAGAGGATAATGATCTTCTACCGTCTTTATTATTTAATAAATTGGTTGTTTATTAGATGAGTGCCATGTGCGCTCTAAGACTTAAGGGTGGCAATGGGCCAAGTTGGGCCTGATTCGAGCTTACCTAATCTCGGCCCAACGATTATGAACTTGACCTTAGTCCTTTATCATTTCAATAATTATTTTACCGGAGAGCCCTTCGTTACTAATTAGTTTGATGGGAACTCTTACTCCCTAAAAATTCCTATCTAATAGCCAAAACAATCTTTTGTTCCCACAATAAAAAATCATTGACTATAGTCAATTAGATGATGGAGTTCGCTTTTTGTCCCGATCTTCAACACAAAAGATTTTGAGATCAAGACGCACTTATAACATTTTTATGTGAAAGATTGGGACGAAAAACGATCTCCATAGTATGACAGTCGACGATTTTTATGCTGGGAAACCGTGTGTTCTTCACAGGTTTAATAGGGGTATATAATAACTCTACTCAAAATAGAATGCATTAACACCTTTGAATTAGATGATGAGTTTGTTTGCCATCCAAATCTTTCGTCAACATAATAGATCTAATCAAGATCATGGATGTGCCATAGGATGGTCATCTTTGGACACCATGCTACACGCATTGATAAGTGACCCTAAAATCTAAAATCAGGTGACATTCGTCACACTCAAACGTGATTTTAAGGTCACTTTTGGAATGTGTACCACATGAAATAAAGAACTACCGTCTCATAGTACACCCATGAGCTTATGATCAATCGTGTGCAAGATCGGGACGAAAATCAATCGCCCTCGTATGATTCAAAGAAGTCGACGCATTCCGGTTGGAGGCACAATTTTATGGATGGTAAAGTATTATTTTTAAACAATTGCAGGTATGCTACCAGTTTGAAAATACGGGATCATGCAAGAATGATGATCAATGTCCGTTTCAAGTGGCTGGCCATGAGGCTCACTACTGGACCCTAGACCCAATTACCCACCCACCTCCACATCCATATCCCCTCCTCCTCTGATAATGCAACCCACCCCTGCCCAACCTCCTTCTATGCCAACCCCTATCCATGGCCACCCCATCCCCCACGCCACCTGATTACTCTCGTTTTATATACCATTTGTGTAAGTGCCACTTTTGATTCACTATCTATACTTTTGATTCACTTGTTTTATATACAATTTGTCTAAGTGCCATTTTTTGCTTAACGATACTGCCATAGTCTCAAGATCCATCATCAAGATTGAGATGAAAAACAATCTCCACCATATGATTCAAAGCACACTACAAAATTTGTGACTTTTAGCGGCAAACCAACTTAAGCCGCCGTCGGCAAAGCCCAAAATATTGAGCGTGCGTATTGGCGCCATCGGTTATATGCTAAATCCCTTTTAAATCGTATTTATTTTTTAACTTCTATTTTAGTTTTATATACAAAAGGAAATGAACTTCTCAACATAAGCTAACCTACCTAATACTCTGACGTTTCCTCTTCTTCCCCCTTCTTTCTCAATAACTCTCTTCCTCAATCGCTCTCCTCTTCTTCCCCCTTCTTGATCTCCATCGCCTCTGCTCTAAATATTCTAATGATGTTTCCTCTTCTCCCCCAATCACTTTCTTCACCAATTGCTCTAATATTTTCACGATTGACGTTTCCTCTTCTTCCACAATCACTCTCCATCGCTTCTGCTCTAAATTGCTTCTGCTCTACATCGTGTGGAGAAATTTGAATCTCCACACGATATCCTCTCCATCGCCTCTGCTTGGTGGATCAGAAAGCTTCAACCTGCACGGCTACCGTCCAAGACTTTGATCTCTCCTCCACTGAAATTCTGCAGCGATTTGGTTAACCTAATCGAAGAACAAAGGAGAAGACTCGCCTTCTAGGTAATAAGCTTGTGTTTTTGAGTTAGGGTTTTAGTTTTAAATTTAATTCTTTGATTTTATTTTTTAAAAATCTGATTTGATACAAATTTATGTTATTGTCTTTTTTGTAGGTTAGTTTTTCCCTTTTCTGTTGGAGAGTTTCTTCCATTTTGTCGAAATTTGGGGCTGGTAAGTTCTATGAACTATTTTTTTTATTGGTTCTGTTTGTAGGTTGATTTTTTGAGTTTTATGGCAAGATCCGTTGTCATTTGATCGTTGCTTGTTCGTCGAGTTTATGGCGAGATCGGTCTTATTTTATTGTCACTAGTTATTTTTCTGTGATTTTATATGTTTTTTGGTTTATTTTGTGTTCTTTTTTGGTTGATTTCAATAACTTTTTATTGCTTTTGTTGATTTGTATCTTTTGAATCAATTTTTTATAGGTTTGCTTCCTTCAAGATGATGAATATGGCCTTTATTCATTCCTTTTTTATATTGATTAAGAGCACAATTCATCATACAATGAGTTTCTGTCCTTCCCCACCCGTGGTTCTTTTTATTGTTATGGTCTTATTCAATCCTTTTTTATGTTACTTAAGAGCACCATTTTGATTTCAGCATAGAATGAGTTTCAGGCCTTCTCCAGCCTTCGTTCTTTGTATATTTCCACTAAGGAAATAAAATTTTGAACACCTGAAGACATTAACCTGTTTTAATAATAAAGATTAGGGTTGTGCATTTTTTGGGCCGAACCAACCAAACCGACCGAACCGAACCAAACCACTGGGTTTGGTCCGGTTTGGACGGGTACCGGTTTGGGTTTGGTTTAGAAAAAAGGAAAACCGAAAAGTTTGGTTTGGTTTCGGTTCCAAGCCTCCCCAAGCCGTGGATGTCCATCTGTTACGCATTTTTGTATGAAAAGAAAGCGAATCAGGGAGCCTATACCAACTCTTATTATTTTTTGCTGTTTATGGAAAAATTCATGTTATCCGACTTGTTTCAGGATTTTGTGCAGGAAATGCTCTGTCGCTATGATTTCTACATTGATTAACAGTCAAGATGATTGTATATTTAAGGCATCATTTTTATTCTGTGGTGACAATAAGTGTTCGAAATATTAGCCAATTAGTTGCTTTTCATTGTGGCTGTGATAATAAGGGGAAAAAGTAGATTCATTAAGGCCACATTTGGGTGATTATGAGCTTTTCCCATATTCCTGATTTTTTTTGTAGTTCCACATATTCCTGATTTTTTTTGTAGTTCCATTCTTCAAATTCTCTGCAGAATAGAGCTTAGCATCTGGGATGTGTTCTTGAGTTACTTAGATTTCTGAAATTTTTTTAAGCTTTTCCTCGAAATCATGGGTTCTTGAGTTTCACTTTCCTGGTTTAGAGGTGTATATTTGCCATCAGATTTCTGAGCGTAGAATCTGAGGGTTTCTGAGCTTAAAATGATTTCTAAACAATACACTCAGATTCTGCACTCTTGGAAACATCATTTTCTGAGTAAAATACTCAGATTCAGATCATTTTTGCACTCTCGAACGAGGCGTAAGAAAAATAAAAATACAACGGGATCAAGTCCCTAAGCAAGAAGCTGAGGGCAAGAAACAAATACCAATAAAAAAAAAGCTGGAGAGGACCCCTTAGGGGAACAAACAAGCTGAAACTATACGTCCATCACAATAGAGTTATGGTTAGAATTTCACTATTTGTGCCAACCAAATCTCTAAAAGCACCCACCTAGCCCCACCTGTAGATGACATAACTAGTGGTTTCGGTTCCAAGCCTCCTCAAGCCGTGGATGTCCATCTGTTAAGCATTTTTGTATGAAAAGAAAACGAATCAGGGAGCCTATACCAACTCCCCAAGCCGAAACTGAATCGAATGTAGTTTGTGTATATATATAGGGGGTTTTGATTAATTTTAAGGGCATTTAAGTAAAATGCATATTTTTATATAAAACCCTACCCTTGTCTTTAGCCTATTCCTAAATCCTAAAGTGGTAAAGTAGAACTTATAGGAAAATCGGTTCAGAAATTGAGAAAATTTTGATGTGCAGATAGAACTTATAGGAAAACCGAAACCGACCGAACCGAATTGAATCAGGTTGGTTTGGTTTAAGAGTTGGACGGTTTGGTTTGGTTTGAAAATGTAGAAACCGATTAGGACCGGTTTGGTTTGTAGTTTTGGTCCAAAACCGGCCAAACCGAACCGAATACACCCCTAATAAAGATAGGGACATTGGGATCCATTATTATCACAACTTACCCTAATGGAAGACATGCAACCAATAGAAAATAAAGAAAGAGCTCAAGCTTGAAAAGCAAAATGGCCCATCTGAGATGTAGCTGATCGTTAGTGAGGTAGTGCATAAAAGGGGGGGAGGGGGATAGAATAGGTTGTTCACGAGCTGTTGATGGCTCATAACTAGAGACAGAACTGAGGTTAAATGGGGGTGAAACTGGAGTTGAATGATGCTCTTATGTGATAAGGTGATCATGTGAGATATTATTTTGATTTTTGAGACTATGTTTTGGTGACTGAATATCATATTATCACTTAAAGTGGTCACTTGAGTCTGGTTGAGAACTCCATTGGGGTCTCGGATCCTACAAACTAGGGGATATATTAGTTTTTAATTTGTTGTACTTGGAGCCCAAGTTTAGTAGGAGTCTAACTCTAATAGGTTGGAGTTTTAGTATATTTATATAGGGGGTTTTAGAATATTTGGAAGATATATTCTGGTTAATTTTTATTTTTTGAACATCGTCGAAATACAGAGAATCACTTTTACAAAATCAGGTTCGCTTCTTGCTTGAGACTCTTTAAGCCTGAGATGAGTTTGTCGGGCTTCTTTTCTCGGTATATTCTTTCTGCTTGAGAGCTGTAAACATAGAGAGTTAGCGATGAATATGATTGAGGAAAATCTGCGCATTCTGAAATTTCTTTTGCAGCTATAGCTTCTATAGTAATTAGTAAATTCAGTGACTGCCTATTTTCCTGTCATCCGTTTTCTGTGAGCCCAAGTTTAGTAGGAGTCTAACTCTAATAGGTTGGAGTTTTAGTATATTTATATAAGGGGTTTTAGAATATTTGGAAGATATATTCTGGTTAATTTTTATTTTTTGAACATCGTCGAAATACAGAGAATCACTTTTACAAAATCAGGTTCGCTTCTTGCTTGAGACTCTTTAAGCCTGAGATGAGTTTGTCGGGCTTCTTTTCTCGGTATATTCTTTCTGCTTGAGAGCTGTAAACATAGAGAGTTAGCGATGAATATGATTGAGGAAAATCTGCGCATTCTGAAATTTCTTTTGCAGCTATAGCTTCTATAGTAATTAGTAAATTCAGTGACTGCCTATTTTCCTGTCATCCGTTTCTGTGATTTAGTCCAACTGTTGAGCTGTGTTGTGGCACAATAAACCTGAGATATTGAGAGATAAAAGTAGGTCTTTATCTACTTTTCTCAGCTGCCCAGTTTAGTCAATCTTCTTCCATTTATTTTTGCATGTTCTGGGAATTGTGGTATGTGGTCTGCATAAGATAGGCTGGTTTCTATGTTCTTTTCTTCTTTTCCTCTTAGGCCAGCTGCTTGTTGAGCCAGCTTCTATTCCTTTAATTTACATTTTTTCAATGAATCTTCACTGCTGAATCTATATTTGTACACATGCATTTGTAGTCATCTCTGAAATCCCTTCTTATTATGATACCTAGATATACGTACTAGGAATTCTTTCCAATAATAAGTGAGCAAGCAAGCTTGACCGCATATGCACATCACTTTTTTGGCCAATTCCAGTAGTCCAACTAGTAGTCCATTTGTGCGTCATGTGGTGCACATCTATTGCCAATTCAAGTAGTCCTACTAACAGCCCATCATTGACATGTCTTAGCCAAAAAGTCAAACCTACAAGACAGTAGGCACATATGAAAGGTGCACTTTTAACGTGACCATTAAAAGATATGAGATCACCTAAAAAAATAGGGATAATGGCCCCCAGACCGACATTCTTCTACCATTAAACTGTCACTTTTTACCTGACACCATTGAAGTATGATTTATCATTGTGCCATATGCCACACATCTATGATCAAACTAAATGGCTCAAGGGGTAATCCATCGTTGGAACATGACCCAGCTAAAGGATCATGTTTATAAGTGGATTTAAATGGCTCAACCCGTTAGACATGCTCATTTTGCCCCATGGGAGGTCTCACTGGTTCCCATGGTGTATTCAGTTATTGCAACTTTATAAGCTTGCTAAGTGAATAAAACTACTGCTCTTGGTGCCTGGTGTGAGGAAACAAGTCAAAATGTCCTACAAGCTCACTACCCTCTTGATCAGCCGTTGAGTGATCTTCTTGATCACTTAAAAGACTGCACTCTACTTTAGTAACAAGCTGACTAACCTCTTTCAGGTGAAAATAAGGTTGCCACCAACATAATGCCATCAAAGTTGTTTCAAACAATTTTGATTTGGATCTAATTGGATCAAGAACCAGGGACATATTATTCAAAAGTAGTTAGTGGCCAATGGTGCTTTATGAGTAGCATTTCTTAATTTGACATCTCACATGATGATAGTGTTATGAGAAACTAGATTTGCCATCCACATCCTCCCATCATAAAAAAAAACAAACAACTCAAGTTCATGTTTCGAATTCTGATACATGGTCATTGTGCCATATCATTTTCACACAAATTTAAAACTAACAAGAATAATAATTATAAATTGGATTAGTAAACTTATTAATATTCATTAAAAAGAGGAGAAACAGAGACTGATTAAGGCGGTCAATCCCTTCAACCCGACTAGCCAATCACTGAGGGGCCCAAGTTTGCCAGGAGTTTGTTAGGGACAGTAAATATTAGTAAAAATTTCATTTACTAGAAGTACCTTATAGCTTTGCTAAGGAGAGTAAAAGTTAGTAACATTTTCATATACTAGTATGTCTTAGTTACATATGATCCAAAAGAGAGAGAGACATTTATATTGCCCTTTATACAGCATTTTTTTCTAGTCGGGAACCCAAAAAAAAAATCGAGAGAAAACATCATTAGTAGTCCCCCACACCTATCTAGGAGCAAAGACAGAAAGTTTCAAGGAAGAAACATGCAATGCAAGCGCATCCGCAAAATTATAAGTTTGGATTAACCTAAACATGTCCAGTAAAATTGTCCAAAAAAAACCCACGAGACTTGGAAGACCAAACTGCCTCATTCCCATTTCATGCACTTATCTATATAACTTGAAAGTCTTGAATATATAATGAATTACTTCTTTTATTGAACCCACTCGGATTGTATTCATTTATCCTCGTTAAGGCCTGAGCAACAGCTCCATACACATCTTCACCCCATTCATTCTTAAGGTCCCTTCATTTAGCATCATCATCATCTCACCACAAAATTTGTGGCTTTTAGCATCATCATCATCATCATCATCTTCAATTGCAATGATATTGGATAAAGATATATTACAGAAGTAGAATGCACATGAGCATTCTATGCAAGCCCTATGTGATCATCATGTAGGGCAACTCCTTTCATGATTTAAACAAGTTGCCCTACATGACGATCAGAATGGTAAAACTTTGATCATGATTTGGGGTAAATTGTTAATCATAAATAGTATAAGATATCCTACTTTTGATATTTTTTACTTATAAAGGATATCACTAGTAATTTATTCTAAGGGCAATAGTCAAGTCCAACCAGGTTGAATCAGATTTTGACGAAAACGTTATTACTTTAGTCTCCCTATTACTAATTTCTGTACCTTATTTTTCAGAATATTTGACGAAAACGTTGGGGAAACTAAATCTAACCATTCAAATGATGGATAGGAGTTGGATCCGGAAAGATAGGTATCCTTTTATTGTAATGAGCACCGTTATTGTTGAGGAAGAGCTTTGATCACATGCAAACATGATTTTTTATATGTATGAAATAGGGTTTCTTCAGAGTACATTAAAGGCACTTAAGAATTCATCGATCTAGCCATAGCCCGTGGAGCAAGTTCTAATGGGATGATGAAATGTCCATGTGTTAACTGCTATAATGTTCTGCGTCTATATATAAAAACAAATTTTGATCATTTGGTGTGCAATGGAATTGATCAAAACTATACCATGTGGTATTTTCATGGGGAGGAAGTACCTAATGCAAGTTCGACAATGCATAATGCAGTAGACAACACCGCGACTGATGATGATATGGTTGATGACATGATGGGTATGTTGCATGATGCATTTGGAGTTAGCAATCTAGAAGTACCTTCAGAGGATTTTGCGAAGGGAGCAAATGAACTACCCAACTCTAGTGCCGCTAAATTCTACAAACTAGCACAAGATGTCGAACAAGATTTGTACCCAGGGTGTAAATCACACACGAAATTATCATTTATTGTTAGGTTATGACATATTAAATGTCTTGGTGGATGGAGCAACAAGTCATTTACTATGTTACTTGACTTGCTAAGAGAGGTGCTTCTTGAAGGTTCAACATTGCCAAGTAGTTTCGTGCTTACCAAGAAGATAATTTCTGACTTGGGTTTAAACTATAATAAAATTAATGCATGCCCAAATGATTGTTTGCTATATTGGAAAGAGTCTATCGATAAACAATCTTGTGATGTGTGTGGCACTTCACGATGGAAATCTCCAGAGGGTCATTCAGAATGCAATAAAAAGAAGAGTGCTGCAAAGATTTTGCGTCATTTTCCTCTGAATCCGCGACTACAACGATTATACATATCATCAAAAATTGCATCAGACATGAGATGGCATGATGAGGGTCGCACTTGTGGATCAAAATATCGTCCGATACCGATACGTATCGATATTGGACTCGAACGATACATTCGATACATTCAAATGTATTGAATGTATCGAACGATACATTCAATGTATCGTCCGATACGTATCGTTTTGGAGCTCGGACGATACTTATCGGTAACCCGATATTTTAACTAGTAGATTCTAAGGCATCCAGTAGATTCTCCGACATGGAAACATTTTGATACTCTTAATCAAGTCTTTGCATCTGACCCTCGCAGTGTTAGACTTGCTCTGGCAAGCGATGGCTTCAACCCGTTTAGGATGATGAGTATTTTGCATAGCACATGGCCTGTAATTCTGATTCCATATAACTTACCACCGTGGTTGTGCATGAAGCAACCACACATGATACTGTCATTGCTTATACCAGGTCCTAAAGGCCCCGAAAATGACATTGACGTTTACTTGAGGACTCTAATAGAAAAATTAAAAGAATTATGGGAATTTGGGGTGGAGACGTATGATGCATCGCGGAATGAGATATTTCAATTGCATGCGAGATTATTGTGGACCATTAGTGACTTCCCAGGCTATGCTATGTTATCGGGTTGGAGTACGAAAGGGAAGTTGGCATGCCCTTTATGTCACAAAGAAGCATGTAATTGATACCTGATGCATAGTAGGAAACATTGTTACAGAGGTCATCGTCGCTTCTAACCCTCAGATCATCGATTTCGAAAGAAAAAAAATTCTTTTGATGGTACGATAGAGGTTAGACGAGCTCCAATTTCATTATCTGGGTTGGCTGTGTTGAATCAGTTAAAGAACAATACACATATATTTGGAAAGCAACGTTTGAAGAAAAGATCAAGAGCCACAAATAATAATATCATGCCATATAACTGGAAGAAGAAAAACATATTTTTTGAGTTACCATACTGGGAGCACAATATAATTAGGCACAATCTAGATGTGATGCACATTGAAAAGAACGTGTGTGATAATTTGCTTGGAACTTTGTTGAATATTGAAGGAAAGACTAAAGATAATTTAAAGGCACGCCAAGACTTGACAGACATGAACATTAAAAAAGATCTTCACCCACAAGTTCTAACACAAAAAAAAGCTTATTTGCCGTCTGCATGCTACTCTATGGATAAAAGTGAAAAAGAGATGTTTTGCACTGTGTTAAAAAGTTTGAAGATACCAGACGGTTACTCGTTTAATATTGCAAGGCGCATCAATGTTAGCGGGTGCAAGATATTTGGCCTTAAAAGTCCTGATTGTCATGTTATATTGCAACAATTTTTGCCTCTAGCTATTCGAAAGACTTTACCCAAGCACCTAGCTTCCACGTTAATGAAATTGAGCAATTTCTTTCGTGAATTGTGCTCCAAAGCTTGTTGAAGTGAGGATTTGGTAAGTCTTGAGAAACGGATTGCAATCACGCTTTGTAACTTCGAGCGTATCTTTCCTCCATCATTCTTTGACGTCATGGAACACTTGCCCATCCATTTGGCATCAGAAGCATTGTTGGGGGGACCTGTACATTATTGGTGGATGTATCCAATTGAAAGGTGTGTCATAAATTTTTTTAGAAGTATTTATAATATGTCTACACGTGATTTCACTTATGTCTTTATCATTTGTTCACACGTAGATACCCGTATACGTTGAAGTCATATGTGTGTAATAGAGCTCAACCTGAGGGGCCCATTGCAGAAGGATATCTCGCAGAAGAATGTCTCACATTTTGCTCGCGATACTTGTTCAATGTTGAGACAAGGCTAAATCGTCCTTTGAGAAATAATGAAGAACGCGCAATTATGTGTGGCATACCTATCCTACTCACCGAGATTGAAAGGAGGCAAGCACATCGCTATGTGATGTTCAACCACCCTAAAGTCGCCAATTACCTAACATAAGAACTTTTAAGTTTGTAAAATTATGTTCAAAATTATTCACAGAATGATGTATTTATGCATTATCTCGTGTTTTATGTAGAAAACACAACCGAGTTCTTAAGATGAAGCATTGTCGGGCAAGTGTACATGAGTTGCATAAAATGCACAACGAACAATTCACTGATTGGTTTGAGGAACATGTAAGCTACGATAATTGATAACTAAATTCATTCACTATTTTTGAAAATATTGAGGAGTGTTTAACCTTGTTGCTCATTTTAAATAGGTTGATATGTTACGAGGTTCATCCAGTGTGTTATCAAATGAAATTTATTTGCTCGCCCAACGTCTGCTTTCTATAGCAAATAGATTAAGTGCCTACACGATTAATGGATATAATTTTCGAATCTTCGATAAGGGGAGGAAGGTTAAAACCCAAAATAGTGGTGTCGCAATCTCAGCAACTACTATGAGCTATTGAAGTGCAAAGGACAAAAGCTCCGTTGCAAGAGAAATAACATATTATGGTCGTTTAACGGATATAATTGAGTTGGCATATCCTGGGGGTCTCAAGTTTGTTTTGTTCAAGTGTGACTGGGTTGATATAAGGGAACAGGGTAAAGGAGTGAAGACTGATGAGTTGGGATTCACACTTGTAAATTTTACTAAATTATTGTTCTCCGGCGAACAAGTGTCAGATGAACCATATGTCTTAGCATCTCAAGCCAACCAAGTTTTCTATGTTCCAGATCCCATTGAACGAAATTGGCATGTTGTCGTGAAGAATAACCTAGGGACGTATATGATATGGGTGAGGTAGATGATTCATTATTGGATAGCATGCCATATGGGGACCAATATTCAATTAACGACACTCATATAGATGATAATGATTTTGTTAATTAGGTGAGAGAAGGTGTGGTAGGTGCAACTGTTGAGGCACCTAACCTGATCCCACTAGTTGTCTAAAAGCTCCTTCAAAATCAGATGTTGATGTTGAAATGGGTGGAAGTGTGTAATTGTTGTAAATGACCCGGGTTGTTTCTGAGTTTCAAGATTTTTGTAAATTGTTTTTAATTATTCCAGATGCTATAACATGATTATTGTGGGTGCTACTTTAGTTTTTTATGGGTTCTACTTTAGTGCTACTCGGCTTATTTTTTTTAACTAATATTTTTTAATATATATACATATATATTGAATAAATATAATTTTTCCAATAGCTAACATTTGAATAGTTCTTTGTAAGTTACATGTTCCTAACAATTCTTCAATATATATTTTTCAGATGGCTCCTACTCAAAAAGCATCTAGTGAGGGTCCCTCATCCCCAAAAAAGAAGGGGCGTGGTCGAACAAGGAAAGTTAGCTCTCGATTCACCGTCTTAGGATAATGTCAATGCTAAAGGAAAAGAGCTATCGTGGGAAGCAATTCTGGTAATTTTTTTTTTTGTTCTCAACTTATCTCCATCATAGCAACTGTCTATAACAAATATATGAATATTTTTTTGTTGTAGGAGAAATTCGATATTGATGAGAGACTTCGAGATTTTGTAATGAAATCTATTGCAAAGAAGTGGAGAGATTATAAATGTTACTTGAAGGCAAATCACTTCACAAAACATTCAACTGATGAGGAACGAATTAATGACTGCCCTAAAGAAGTTGTTAAGGACCAATGGGAGGCTCTCATCCACTTTTGGAATTCGAAAGAAGGGAAGGTATTTTGTCGTCTATGTAGTCTTTGAAAAAAATATTTGACTTAGTTATAAACTATTGAATAATAAATAATTACTGAAATACAGCAAATTAGTCGAAGGAATAAAATAAATCGCTCTAAACAGAAATTACCTCATACAACTGGATCGAAGAGTTCTGCAAGAATCTGTGATGAAGAGGTAAGTGTTTCACTATTATGCGCTTTTCACATTTGTGTATATCTCGTCATTAATGTTTATGCTTTCCTTCAACTCTGTTCTACAGCAAGCTAAGAGTGAGTCACAAAAATCACCTACAAGAGCAGAAATTTTTGTAATAACTCACAAGCTTAAAGATGGTGCACCGGTAAATAACGAAGTGGCAGAGAAGATGGTAAGTATAAATGACATATATACTTAAATTGAATGAGTTATATTTAAAATTATGAAAACAATAATGTGCATGATTGCAGGTCAAGTTAGATGACATTTTAAGTGAGGACACTAACCAAGATTCATACGGTCCAAACGATGCAAATCTCAAAGCTGTTTGGAAAAGACAAACGTGGCCGTGTATGGGGATACGGATTGGGACCAACCCTCACCAGTTTGTGGGGGTCACCTTCCAAGTGCAATGGGTCATGCTTTGCGTTAGCCAATGATGAGATCGAATCATTGAAGGAGAGAATGCAACTCTATGAGGAAAGAGATAAAATTAGATAAAAGGAGAGTGAAGAGTATAGAGCTACCATCCAAGCTCTAATGAGGCAGGTATAATGCATCAAGTGTATCTTTTGCCATGTATTTTGGGTTATGCTATTATATTTTTTTCTTTTGATTTTACTAAGTTATACTCTAATCTTCTTTATAGCATTCTCTTTTTGGTTTGTCTTGTAGGTGGGATGCAATACTAGTCTGAGCTGTAATGCTAGTCCCTCTACAGACTCTTTAAATACAACAAATTTATAACTGCAGAGCTCCTTTGAAAGAGCTGCTCACAAAGACCTATTTTATGCAGATTTTTGGCTTGTCGTTGTTGCAACTATGTCATTTTAAGTTGATTTTAGGGTTATCATTCATGATATTACTTTGCGAGATATGCATGTATTATTTGGTTGTTTTGTCAAAGTGGATATTATTTTTTATGGATATTAGTATGGCTTTTGAACTTTGTGTTTGGGATCAATGGATGTAGTGGAATTATGTTGCATATCCCGCCAACTTGATTCTTTATTCTTGTGAACTGCTCTAATGTAGGTAGCCGATTCTTTATCCATAGATGGTTCTTTCAGGTTGTAATTGCATCTCCGCCAACTTGATTCTTTACTCTTTAAATCAATAGCTGGAGATGGTTCATCATGGGATCAAGCTGTTTGTAACAGAGGAGGAAGGGGAGGTGGTAATAGAGATGAAGGTGATGGTGATAACAGTGGAAGGGGAAGAGGATATGCTGCATATATACACCTGTCCCTTATTTTTAATTTTTGCATTGAAAATTGATTTGGATCATGCAGAAAGTGGATTGGAGTCATGCAGAACTATGAACCAGCAATGATCTTCTGGCCTTCAAACAGTTGCTGACGTTGTTGCTGCCATAAAAGCTGGGTTTTATGACATCGGTAAGCATGCTTTTAATTAAGGTATCAGGTTCTTGTCTTTGACAAACATATGCCCTTGTTCATATGGCTTCTCAATACAGGAATTGCAGCTGGACTGGAGTCAATGATAACAAATCCAAATGGCCTGGGAAGGATCAATAAATCCAAAAGTAGGTTGTCTCCATTGAATAAGTAAGATTAGTGTTTTTTGAGGTTTTGTCATTATGCAGGTAACTTTTCGTGAACCTGATGCAGCCATGTAGGTATTCATCTTTTAATCGAATAAATCTTATTGCTTATAAAAAAAAACAATAGTGCCATTGTGAATTGCTATAGAATCTAAATATGTAATTCAGCCCAGATTTATCTCCTATATCTATGGGTGCTTCATAAGAAACCTTCACCCTGTTTGAAGGACTTAATATTTACTTAGAACTCATCATATAGAGTATAAATTTAAGCATGGTGTAGGCATGTTGCGAGGCAACCAATATTGTGGCTTTTAAACCATTGCCATTTCACTCATTTGTTACTGAATATGCAATAAAGTTAAGTTTATTTCTTTCTGCTTCCAATCTCTGCCGATTCTAACCTGATTGCACAACCATGTCTTTTTTAATCTGCACAAAGCCTGTTCATAAGGTACCAACATTACAACAAAGGTATATAATGTATTAATTTTTGCTTCGTGCATAGTTGAATGACCTACTTAAAGTGGAAAAGGAAGGGATCCCACGGACTACCATAACTAAGGTTGCCCCTGGTTCCCATTGGAGACACGCCCGGTAATGCATGGTTCCCAACTGAACATGTGGGCCCCATCCTGTCCACCAATTGGAGCTGTGGGCTTGTGAAGGCAACCCACACTCTACCGTGTTTCTCTGCTGCATCAACATTTTTCTATGTTTGAGTAGTGTAATTATCAAGGTTGGCTTTTAGACAAGGATAAAACTGAAGACAATAATTGACTCTGTATCGATTACAGGAGGAAATGGAAACGAGGAAAATAAGCAGTGTATCTATTCTATCAACCAAAGGTTGAAGCATTTTTCTGATTGGCTCCTTGATATCATGGCTATGGGGGACTTGGATGCTGTCTTCCCTGCTGCAACACGTGAGTATGCCCGTCTTCCATGAATTGATCATTGCCTGTACAGAGAAGAAAAATTATATGGCAATATCTATGTAAGCAACACACAAATGATCTAATTATAAGCTTTTAGAAATAAGAATCTCTCAAGAAAAAATCAGCATGCATGACATACTTATCAGAATAATCAGAATTGATTAATGAGTTCAAGAGATCATGAATCTCCAGTTCCCTGAGGCCTCACCATCGTTGCAGGAACAAAAACTAAGAGAACTGTTATTGTTTAATTAAATCTTTGCTTGCTTCTCCCTTCGTTGTATTAACTATCAAATTGGTTCATGGTATCAAAGTAGAAAATCCTGACCAAAAATTGATCAATATGTTGAAGGAATCATGAATCTCCAACCGCCTTTAGTGTCATGTTCACACCCAAGAATCCATGAAATCTCCGGCAATAGTCCACCGTCAAACAGGTCTGAAAGCCCTTCTGAGTTCATTTCAATATTCCTCTAAATATCTCTCTTAAAGATTAACTAGTTTTCCATCCAAGCCTCTATAAAGTATAAACCTTAAATCCTACACCTAACAGGCTAACACCCATATGGTCACACCACGTATGAACTCCTATATGTGAAATTCCAAACCAAAGTTAAAAAACTCGATATTGGTGGCTGTTTCTTTCAGCCCAATACTTGGTTTTGGAGACAAATACCAGTGGCTGTTTCTTTCAGACCAATACTTAGTGGTATGGTGTGTTTATTTTTTCTTTGACGAAAATTCTAAAAAAAATCCTTTAAATGTTAATTTAAAATAAAAAGACAATATTCTTATGTATATATGCATATATTTTTTTTCCTGATGGTTAAGATGGGATTGAACCTGCGACCTCAAGGTTGCATACTGTCAACCTTCCAATTGAACTATAGGCTCAACCAATGTTACCTGATTCACTGGTTCAGTTGGTTCGGATTCAGGTTCGTAATTTGCGATTTGCTATTATCGACCGAATCCGGTTCGCTGGGGTTTATGACTTTGTGGTGCATAAAAGAATTTAATATATTAAAAAAAACTTAATGATTTCCTTCTCAAAAAGCAGTTGGAGGCGAGTTGGTTAGAGGTGTCGTGTTTATAGATTTGATCTACTATAATTCTTTGTGTAGCTTCCATTGTCAACACTTCTAGCACTTATAGCTTCTAAAATAGATGTCTGTATTTTATTTCTGGCAGGATGTACTGTTTTAATGTGTTTCAGAATATTGTACTTTGTAAGTAATAGGAGTTCTAAATCTCATTGGCCAATTTGGAGTACGGTCTTATTCTGTTTATTTTTGGTTGCTGATCACGTTGAAGTCATTAGCAAACACAACGATGATAAATAGTAAGAGTTTCCAGCCAGTTTTCTTTCTTCTTCCTTTGATATTTTTTATTTTATAAAATTATGAGTAATTGTATGCCTTTCTGAGGATATGTGGGATGAATCTCTGGGACGTGGCATTGAGATAAGGTTGCATATGAAAGATGAAGCTAGAGAATATTTGTAGGACAAATTAAAATGCATTTCTCTATAGATCTATGCAATTTTATGGTTAGTTAGTTTTATGCAGCACCATAGATCTCCATGGTTTGGTGATAGCTAAATTTTGTTACAAATTAATGAGCGGTTGATGGGTTCTAGTGTTAGTTTGAAACTTTGAAATCTTTTTTCGCGTATTGCAAAATTACAATTCTATTGATAGAGTACGATTTATATTGTAATTATATCTTTCTTATTTAATGATTTTATAGTCTTAAATTAATTTTTTCCTTGAAAATATTAAGGACAATTACTGGCAGCCATATCTGTCGGCAATAATGTTTTTCTTGATACACTAAAAATATAGCCAATGCCGACGGTTTCAAATGGAATAGCTGCTAGCAAAAGACTTTTTTTGAATTTTTAAAGAGCAGTCGCGGCGGCCAAAAGCTGTCGGCAATAAAACTATGGATGCCAGTAAGGAAACATTGCCGGCGGATCGTACCTGTCGGCAAAAGATTCGTTTCGTAATTTTAAAAATTATCTGTGATGGTCAGAAGCCGCCGGCGAAGAAATTTTGGTCGCCGGTGATGAGGGTAATCATTGATCGTTGTTAAAACATTGCTGGTGGATGTACCTGTCGGGAAAAGATTTTTAGTGACCGTTACGAGCACTTTCCCGGCAGTCTAAGGCCGTCGGCAAACACATGGCTGCCGGGAAAAGATTTTTAATGACCGTTATGAACACTTTCCCAACGGTTTAAGGCCGCTAGCAAACACAAATGGCCATCAGGAAAAGATTTTTAGTGACTGTTATGAACACTTTCCCGGCGGTCCAAGGCTGCCGGCAAACACATGGCTGCCGGTGATGACATTTTTAGTGACCATTACAAAGTCTTTGCTGGCGGCCCGTGGCTGCCGGCAAAAAAATTTAAAAATATATCTGCGGCGGTCTAAAACCGCGGCAAAGCAAAAATTTAGTGACCATTACAAAAACTTTGTCAGCAGCTCCAATCTGCCGGCTAAAAAAATTTGCCCGTCGGCAATACTTTTCCCGACCAAAGAAGTAGTGGCGGACCGTGAGCCGCCAATAAAGAATTGAAATTTTGTAGTGGCAATCAACAAATAATTACGTTGGCCCGAATACGAGGTTACTATCTTGGTTCCCCTAATAACTTCTCCTTACGCAGCTTAATATGTTCAGTGTCGAGACAAATTCTTCCTTCTTAACCCGGATTTCCTGCATTTAAACGTTTGTAGGCTTGCTCAATATGGCTTTGAGGCCCTAGGCAAATTAAAGTCTCCAATGAAACCCGTGAAAATTTTATGACATTTTTTCTACTTGTGCTAAATAAATATTTTACTTAAAAGCATTTTTTAATTTTAATGCATGTTGCATCTAATGCTCCAGCGATTTGGTCGAGCCAAGTCAACCAAGGATTACGTTTTTGTAACCATCTTTTATTTGATTTAAAAAAAAATAAATTTAATGCAGTTCGCAGGATCCATTGTATAAAAAATATCATGAAAAATGATATTAAAGAGGGGGCTAGAGGTGGCACCTGAGATTTTTTCCGTGTCACATACTGTCACGCCCATTTCTACGACAGCCACACGTCTTAAACAAATGAAAAATCGTTGACTTCTTTGAATCAATCGATCAAGATCGATTTTTGTCCCAATCTTCCACCATTAGATCTTGAGATTATATGTTTACAATGAAGCGGTCACATGTTGATTCAGCTTCGCACACATCCAAAAAATTGAACATGAATCATTTTTGTTGTATGCTCTAATTGTACACTTTTGGCATATGAATGCATTTAATAATCAAAATTCAAATATTATAAAAAAAAAAATAATCAAAATTCAAATAAAGGAAACTTAACAGTCAATTTCTCATTAATAAAATTTAAAGTTATATTTATTTATAATTACAACGTTTAACAACTTCTAACCAAGGCTAAAGCAACTAGTCTTCTAGGGTCTCTTCCTAAAATACAGCTTCTAAGTCATGAGGTTTGGTTTTTGAAATTTAAATAGTAACGGGGTGAGATAAAACTCAGCAAGTAACTTCCAATAAATAATACAACTCTTACATCAATTTTATCAGTTTCAAATTAAGAACTTAATATCAAATAAGAAATATCATTAGCTATACCATCTAATGCTTCAATATAAAGAAGAAATAGGACTGGGAAAAAAAGGTTTCTCACCATTATACTGAAACCAAAAGTTTCTCATAATATGGACGCACCGTATTTCAGGGTCCTCAAAATCTGTGAAATGTACTTTTTAGTGATTAGTGAAATGACCTTGATACCCTGCTTTATAAACCTCTTCATACACATAATCGTGTGATCTTCTCCAGTCACATGCTCTTCCCATGAGAGATTTTCTTTGTATCTCTTTCTTTTCTCTGATTTCTTCTTCTACTACTACTAGGGTTTCTCCAACTTCTTGAATCAAAAGAGGTTCGCGTTGCTCGATATCTGAACTTCGACTTCTAGACAACTTAAATGCAGCATACAAAGGCACCACCAAAGGTAGCGCCATTAAAACAAGAAGCATAGCAGCGAAAACCTTAGAGACAACTTGCCCGTGCCTCCCTGAAACGTCAAAAGCCAAGAGATAAACGGCTATAACGACCGTGACGACATAAAAGACGGCGAAGTATCTTGATCGTTGGTTTCTTGGTCCATGTTGGCGGCCGTGTCGACCTCACGAAGGAAGATGGCTGCGGCTCAAGATCTTGCTCTCTGATCGAGTTATCCAAGCACTGTTCTTCGAGTATTTCGCCGGAGAAGAAAACGGAGTTCTGTCAACATTTACAAAAAACCCATCGAAAGAATGAAAGAATTGCTAAATTTAGCCTCTTAAATGAAAAGGTAAAATGACCTTTCATTCTTACAAGACAGCTCACATGTGCTAAACTTTTGACCTTTTTCAAACTTTTGCATTAAGAAAATCCGTGCAGTCCTGGTTATTAGAAACGTTCCCTTAAAGTATAATGGGGAGAAACTTTATCAATATGAGTCCTCTTTTTGAAAAAGGTCAATTACAATATGAGTCCTCTTTTGACCTTTTGAAAAGGGTCAATTATATATATTGTACAATTGTTAAATAATAGCACCGATCTAAGTGCAATTGCATTCATATTTTCATTCATCATTTATCTTGGATATCAGTCACAAATCAATTTTAAAAACTAACTTAATATTAAGCAGAAGATTCGAAATTTAAAAATTAAAACTAGAATTAAGACCAACAATATGAAATAAAAAATTAAATTGTAAGACTAAATAAAATCAAAATATAAAAATAGAATAAAATCAGATTATAAAATCCGGATATAAAAATATTAGATTATAAAACTAGAATATAAAATGCTAAATAGATCCAGAGTCTAAATCAAATTATATAAAATCAGAGATTTAAAATATAAAATCAATGCTTAAAATACAACTTCAAAATATGAAACTAAAATAAAACCCAACCAGGGATACATAATCAGGATTTAAAAATACAAAATCAGAATTAAAATGCAAAATAAACCAACATATAAAAAAAATAAAAACCATAATATAAAATCTAAGAATCTAAAAATACCATAATATCAACTTGATATTATAAATCTAAAATAAAACCAGAATTTTAAAGAACAATCTACAAAACTAAAAGAATAGAATATAGAATTATAATATATATAAATTTAGAGTTTGAAGAATCAGAGTTTTAATTTACAAAACTAGAATTTAGAGAAAATAAAATTTAAATTAGAATTAAAATATATAAAGGAAAACATACCTTAAAGAAGAAGAAAGCTTGAGGAAGAAGACTTGGTGTGGAAAATAGAGTAGGAAGAGAGCTCTATATATAGGCTAAGGTGAGGTGAACGTTGAGATAAATGAATTAACGAGTAATGGTGGGCGTTACCGGATTGAAGAAGAAGAAAGAAAAAAGAAAAAACGGCTCTGTCGTGCGGGGTTTAATTTTGGCTTTAAGTTATAAGGGAAGAGTTATGGTGTAAAGCATCTACAAGTTAGTGTGTGTGTGTTTTTTCAATGGTCAAACCGGGTCGGGTCGAGTAAGGGTTTGGGTTATCACAGGAAGCCTCTATGGATAACGGGGAAATCAGTTTTGTAGAAGGGGTGCATTCGGTAGATCGCGGGGAAATCAGTGGTCATAAATTCAAGAGGAGGCAGAAATCTCCAGAAAAATGTACAAGATGATTAGGGGCACAAATCTCCAGTCGCTCCAATGTTCCAAGATAACTGAATCTTTTGAGAGGCAGATATGACCCAGAAATCTTTAGAGAACAGACATTAAGTTAGAGAAACAGACATTAAGTTAGAGAAATGTCCAAACTTTTCATATTATTATATAGTGGAGGCACACGAGAGATCTAACTTTGATTTGAAGGTTAAGATCTTTTTGCGGCATGTAAGATCTTTTCGCCCTTTGATTGTCTGCCATGTGAGATCTTTCGGCTAAAGGTCGGCATGAAATTTTCATGTGAGCCCTTATCACGTGATTCAATGCATTAAAAGACCATCATGTGATATATGTTGATTCAATGGTATGCCCATGATGGCGATTACTTTTGGGGATGTGTGTCACATTGAATCAACATCTGACCGTCTAATAGGTGCATCATAATCTCAAGATTTATTCTATCCAATCTTGGGACGAAAAAAATCTCCATCGTCTAAAGGCAGGCAACAAGTTTTTATGGTGGGAACGAGTCTATAAAGCAACCTATGCCAAACACCATTGCCAGCTTTGAATCATATGAATATCGCTTTTTATCTCAATCTTACACAATCCACACAATGGACTTTGAGTTCATAGGCATATTATCAGATAGTTAGTTTTTCAGTCTCTGTGACACATATCCCAAAAAGGTGACATAAAATTTATGCATCTCGTGAGATTTTCAAAGAGTATGCACTTAAAGTTTGATTTTTAGCATTGCCCTTAAATGTATGATCTAGCACCTTGATGTTATCATACCATATTTGATTATAGGGTCATGGTCAATGCATTTTTTGGGATGTGCGCCACATCATACCAGAATCTGGTCGTTTGATGGTACACCCATGTTCAAAAGATCTATGTATGAAAGATTGGAACAAAAAGTCATCTCCATTGTCTGATCAAAGTAGTCAATGGTTTTCAGCCTAAGGAGCTTGTCGTAACCAATCTAAATTGTCCAAGTAGCAATTCATCATTGGAACATATCCGAGCCCTAAGAAGCATGTCCACAAGTGCATGTGAACCATCTGATCGATGAACTTTAATATCAGTCATTAAAATTAAAAATAACGGTTGATCTTATACTCAACAGATCAGATGGTTCAAACCTTTCAAAAAGTTTGATGGTGTGAATCACCCACATCTTTAACCCTTAATGGTGCAAGATTATTTAAACGCCATTGTGGTGATTAAATGACGATTAGGAGTTGAGTAATGTTATGTAGAGGAGGTTTAATCTATGCACTCAACGCAGAGTCTAAAAGGTACAGTTATTTATAACCAAAGATTCTTTCTTCTCAGCAAAGGTTTTAGGTGCTTAAACTATTGGACTTATTTGAATCAAATAACAAAGATCATTTCTGCCACAGTTTTTCACACATTGGATCTTAACATTATGGGCCTACCACGGTCAGATATTGATTTTACATGGCACACACCTCAAAAGGAGAATGTGATCATAGGCGTAGATCAAACATGATTCTTAGAGCACTTTTTGAGATGTGTGACTTGTGAAATCAAAATCTGACCATTGATAATGGGCTCATTGTATTGGTCAAATTAGTCAGCGGTGAAGCTCAAATTAAGAACAAAGAATGTTGGGCTGAAAATAAACACTGTCCAAAATATTTGGACAAAAATCTTTTGCAAACCTTTGTTCGCGCCTATCTGATCTATGATCTCTGATGGGTTTACTTTCTAAAACCAGTGAAACCAGTTGAGTGCTTGGAATCAGATATTCACCCCTTGTTTTCAATATGATGGATCTCGAGACCATGAGATTACCATCGGATAGTTTATTTTTTATTCCGCGTGGCATAGATCTCTGAAAAATTGCCCTAAAATCTCCTTTGAGTGTTGTGTTCCATGCTATTTCAGAGCCATTTTTTGGGGATCTGTGCTACTTAAAATATTAAAGAGACTGTCTGATAATACACTCATGGTCTGAAGGTGCATCGTGTGAATGATTGACATGAAAAACGACCTCCCTTTTCGATTCCAAAGTAGTCAATGAGCTTCAAGAGGTTTGGAACGTAGGCACCTTCAGAGATTGTATAGGCCCGAGTAGAGGTACGCAATTTTTTTAAAGTGCTTTATAAACTTGTAGAGTAAAAGGCAGGGTTCCAAGTAAAGATTTGAAGTCCCATTTATATTGGCACGATTAGATCCCAAGTAAGGATTTGAAGTGAGATTTATATTATGTATGGGCCAGACCAACCTAATATTCAAGAACCTTCTTAATTTATAAGATAATATAAATTATATAAATATGACAAAATCATAAAAAGGGCATTTTTGATACATATCCGCCAATATGATGAAATATGGTCAGATATTTGACTTTCTACTAAATTGGGGTGCATATGGATAGGGCTATGGCCGTATCGGGCTATGGCCGTATCAATCAAATTGACCATTATTACGTATCTTTTTCTAATTTTAAAATATTAAAAATAGACACAAATAATTAAAAAAATAATTTCTTTGAACATTTGTGGTATTATCTTGGATATATACCTAATTTTTGTCTGATTTATACCTAAGTGAGCACACACGACCGTAAAATCGTATGTACACATAACAAAAGCTTTAGAAGAGGGGGAGACTATTTATAAGTTCTAGAGAGAGAGAGAGAGAGAGAGAGAGAGGGAGGTAAATTTTGGATTTAGTATTTTGTAATTTTTACTGGTGATTTGATTTCAGATGAGAATTCAGTTAAATCGTGGATTGATTAATTTATATATTTTTCATTCCACATATCTACGATCCTCCTTTGGTTTCTATGATTTTTTATTTTGTAATTGCTTTAATCTTTTCTGATTTTTGTGTGATGTGAGAGAGAAAGATTATGATGAGAGAGAGATTAGAGAGAGAACTCAGAATGTGTTCGAGAATTTAGATTGTGTTTAAGCATTTTTTAAACTTTGTTGCAATCGGATCTGCGAGGGAGAGGGAATTTAGATTGTGTTCGAGCTTGTTTTTAGTAATTTGTTGCAATTTGAGTAGAGAAAGAGAGACACTGCTGATGAGAGAGAAGTGAACAACTTTTTTTTAGTAATTTGATGCAATCGGAGTCTGTGATGTGAGATAACTGCGGAGAGAGAGAATTTAGATTGTGTTTCAGCTTTTTTTTTTAGTAATGTTGCAACGGAGAGAAAATTTAGATTGTGTTACAACTTTTTTTTTAATAAAATATGTTGCAACCGTAACCTGTGATTTGAGAGAAACAGAGACATCAGCTGATGCGAGAGAAGTGAATGGTGGAGAGAGAATTTAGATTGTGTTACAACTTTTTTTTTAATAAAATATGTTGCAACCGTAACTTGTGATTTGAGAGAAACAGAGACATCAGCTGATGCGAGAGAAGTGAATGGTGGAGAGAGAATTTAGATTGTGTTCAAGTTTATTTTAGTAATTTGTTGCATTCGAGAGAATTTAGAATCTGTTCAAGTTTTTTTTAGTAATTTGTTTGTGATGTGAGAGGAGCACACTGATGAGAGGTAAGTTAGAGAGAGAGGTGGACCGCGGTGGAGAGGGAGGGTGAGAGAATTTAGATAATTTCTTGTAATCCGACATGTGAGAGAATTTACATTTACGATAAGGAGAGAGAAGTGTTGAGAAAGAGGAATTGTATTAGTTTTTTTTTTTTTTTTATAATTCTTTTAGTTATTTTTTTTAATGTGCGGAGAGAGATACCTGGTTCGCTCAACCGACATATATCGAGGCATGATATCTGTTCTCAGCTATTAACTTACGTTTTTTTTAATACATGTTTTTATTTAAGGAGCCCTTCCTTGAACTCCGAAACTTGACCCTTCACTGAGTTTAAAACAAAGACGTGCAAGTTTGGCAACCTTTGCTAGATGAAAATGCCATCTAAACCGCTTGATTTGGAGCCCGTCATTTAAAGATATTAAGTGCAAAAGATTAACACGAAATATAATCTCCATCATGTGATTAAATATAGTCAAAGGCTATTATTTGATTCAACGATTGACAACAATAGATCATATGATAAATATCACGTTTTGTTCCAATCTTATCCACTAACGATCTATAGATCATGAACTTTAAATAAGACGGCTAAGATTGCATTTTTTCACATGTCACATGTCCCTAAAATACAATCGTTTTTTAACTTCGATGTAAGGGCTACATTTCCAAGTGTAAGTAATGGCTCCCTTTTATTAGGGAGGCAACTTTTGAACCGAACACCAAAACTGAACCGAAAACCGAGGGTCCTGAATCGAATCGAACCGTATCGAAATCCAACACAAACCGAACTGAACCGAACTCCAATTCAGTTTGGGTGGTTTGAAACCGAAAACTGAGGGGGTAGGTTGAGTAAACCAAAAAAAAAAAAAGTGAAAAAATTAGAGAAAAAAAACCCAAAAAAATTGAAATAATAAAAAATAGGTATTTTACCTACACTAAACTGAATGGGTTTCGGTTCGGTTTCGGTTTGGGGTGTACCGAATCGAACACCGAAAAATTCGGGTTTAGTTCGATTCGGTACACCGAACTTGCATCCCTACCTTTCATTTATCTTTATTAGCCAGAAAACAAAAAAAATGATGTGCAGCTAGTACCCTTCTAACAAAAATATTACAGATTGGGTACCTGTTATAAGGTAGGCGGACCGAAGCCCACAACCATTCACTGGTCTAAGTCAGATGATTGAGTTTTGGGCCTTGGTGTGCCTATCTTTTCATCGAGTCCAAATAGTAGTACCAAAAATGATTTGGGGTTCAACCATATCTGCAGCCTTTTGATTTTGGAGAATTTTGACTTTCATCATTTTTCATTTTTCAAATAATATAGTGCAGTCAAGATTCTCCTTTTTCCAAGGGTTGCTGATCTAGTTGAACTCGAATACACAGGTACATTTAGAAATCACTGACTCTGTGAAATCAGATGATGGAGATTGTTTTTAATTCCAATCTTACACATATCTTGAGACCATGGGCATACCATCATATAGTTAGTTGTTGATACCACACAGCATAGAACCCAAAATATGATCTAAAATCATATGACACAACACTGAAACGTGATTGTAGGTTTACTTTTCTTGAGATAAAAAATCTCCATCTCCAAGCAGTCAATAGAGGTGCCCTTTCTTGGTTCAAGAATATTACCATAGGCAGATTAACCAAAGTCTGATACACCATATATCAGTACTGATGAATATGGAAAAGGTGGTTTTTGAAGGGTTCACGGGTAGGATCTTAACGAATTGAGTTCGAGTCGAACAAGGGCTAGCTTGAGATCGGCTCCTTTTATATTCGAGCTGAGCTTTTATATATTCAAGCTTAAAACTAGCACTCGAACTTGAGCCTAATAATATTCTATCTTTTTTTTTTGAGATTTATTTCTTGTTATCTTTCTTTCCCTTATAATAATTTTTTATTTATTCATAATCTAAATGATTAAAACTTCTAGTATTCTAATAAAAGTAGTTTATTTCCTAGCAAATTAGCATGATAGAATTCCTAGAGAGAAGATGAAAATTAACAATTAAATTTTAGCCGATACTCTTGGGTATTATAGGTCTTCGGATTAAAAACCCTTATTTACATTTCAGCTCCTGTTTAAGTGTTTTCTTTGCTTACATTGAATCAAACGATGTTTGATTGTTTCTCATAACAATCTTCCACCTGTTGAATCTTGAGATTAGAGGTCTCCTATCAAGTGGTCAGATTTTGAATTCACATGATACTCATGGGTGTACATTAATTTTCGAGATGTGTGCTATGTGAATCAAAATCTGACCATGTGATTGTATGTCCATGATCTTTATATCAATTATATCATAAATTAGAGGGGAAAACAATCTCTATCAACGGATTCAAATCAGTCAAAGGTTATTTTGTCGAGGAATCTAACATTATAAGGGGTGATTTGTAAAGAAAACATAAAAGCAAGACAGCTATAATGTAAATAGGTAAAACATGGGTGTGGAGTGCAAGAATAAATGCAAAAAGCCCGAAATAGTATCATGTTCTTGCATACTTTCTTGTCTTTTTATTTTATCATGACTTCTTGTAATAGGAGACGAAAATGGAGCCCCATCCCATCTTTGGGATCAGTGACGCGCCCCACGTTTTGAGGCTACATGATACTCGAAATCAGGTTATGATATGAAATAGTTCGCAATTACAGGTACATTTGTAATAGGAAAATCATAATTAGAGGACAAATTTTGCAGACATTTTATGTAGTGGACGCATGATTGGCTGCAGTGTTTGGCCCCACTATGTATGCAGCCAGTCACATCACGCCACATAAAAATAAAAATAAAAATATTTACAACTTAAAAATACGAGACCCTTTCCTTTTATATTATTTTAAAAGGGAAAATTAGAAACACAATCTTAAAAAACAAACGTTTTAGCAAAAAATTCAGAACTTCAACGTTTAAAAAAAAATTAATGCTTTCACGATTTTTTGAAATTCTGAGACCCGTGAGATCTCAAATCCTCATTAAAAATAATGCTTTCACGAATCTCAAAACTTCAAAAAACCGTGAAAGCATTATTTTTTAAAATGTTTAAGTTCTGGATTTTTTGCTAACACGTTTGTTTTTTAAGATTGTTTTTCTAAAGTGCCCTATTTAAAACATGGGCCCTTAAACCCTTTCCTAAACCCGCTGCTTATATGGCACGAATCAGGAGCCAAAAGATGATATTCATACTTTGATGAACTATCCACTTTGAACTTATAGTTTGTCATTTATAATTTGATATATGGGCATGAGTTACATGACTTTATGGATGTAGATTAGGGAATATGGAGCATAAAAATAAAGTCGGGAGCCTGCAGTAAATCGACAAGGTCTAAATGGGAAAAAATAGGTCAAAGTCTACTTTAGCAGAGAAAATAAAATAAAAATAAAAGTATGTCATAATATATTTCAATGAAGAAAGTAGAATAAAAAGTAACATCAAATCATAATAACAATTGGGAATAGGCACCTCAATTTCACTATGCCCGAGTGCATAACCTTGTCTAATGGGGTCACTAGAAGAGGTGGCAGAGTTGCAGGTCGCGGGTTGTCACGGGGTCACTCTTCTAGCAGTGTCAGCCCGTGCGACACTCAACACCTGCTGCGCTAAGTCAGCCTATTTCTCTCAAATGCGGCACGCGATGCGGATTCCTAGATGCTACGAAGGGTGGAAGGTTTGTCCTACTCAAGCTTCACCTCAACCTCTACGTTCGGACTTCGCCCTGCGAAGCAACGCAGCAGGTTAGAGCCGGCAACGACGACCGTCAAGGCAACAAGCAACGATGAACGTAAGGCAACATGCAACAACGAGTGATATAGCGATAGGCAGCGACGAGCATATATCAAGCCCCCCTTGGGCTAGAACCCGCACCTCGAAGGTGGTTGGGAACCACCAACGCGATGACCCTAATACACGACGTAGCTAGGACGACCACACCCTAAGCGTAACCCGGATGCACGCACATAAGCCCACGAGGCTAGTGCACGTGTAGGGTCGGGGGACCCCAACTCATGTCCCCCTATATATGGTTTAAACATCAACAGTTCCTAATTTGCAGGAGGACCTCAAACCTATTGGTTTGACATACCGCAACGCCCTCCCGCATCGCTAGGCCAACTTGGGTCAGTTGCGTCCATGTCGCGACCGTGTCTTCACCCTCCACCCCAACATGCCTCGACGCCATCGTGGCTCAGCCCAGTACATACGGTGCCGCCCTCATGGCCTTGACGCACCAGTCATACTCAACACTTGGAGAGGGAAAGTGGCCCTACGGCTGCCCCGGATGGCCACGCCGCGTGCCCCCGTCACAGGGTGGTTGGCAGTGTAGAAAGTTGAGAGGGCCGGGGGTAGGTGTTGTCGGTGTCTAGAATTAGAGTTGAGAGAGAGAGAGAGAGAGAGAGAGAGAGAGAGAGAGGCAAAGAGGGCAATATCCCTCACTTACTTTTAAGTATAACTTAGCAGACAAAAATCGTCACAAATGCGAATGGCCAATTAATTGGTGATGTGATGAACCTCACGTCATCGTTGACTTTTCGAATATTTGGAAAGTCGGATGATTTTTGTGACTGGCATGGAGTCCCATATGCACATATTTTTTATTGTTATTGGCTTTTGACTGTTTATGTAATAAAAAATGTTGCTTTTTGATGTTTGGACTACCTTAGCAATGTAAAATTCTCTAATGATTGATAATGAATATTAATTATCACAATATTACTTGATACTTGATATTAAATTCAATTGTATATTATTATGTAAAAGAAAATCTTAAAATAAAAATAAAAATAAATTTTTTTATCTATTATAAAAAATTTATGAACTTTTCGGAACTTTCCATTTTCAAAAAAATTTCCCTAACTTTCCATTTTTTCTTTTTACCGACTTTCCACTCATCATATTGAATGGATATCCCTATTTTGTCACTATGATTCTAACAATTTCAGATTTATGAACATTCACCCACCAAACTTTAAATGAGAGAAAGTGGTGTCATTTCTCCTCACAGAGAAGCCTCTAAACATGCCCAACTGTGTAGCTTTGAAGATTTAGCCTAATTAACCCCTCTGCCATGATCAATGATAGACCCGAGATTTTTTCCTATAGTGATAAAGAATCAATTAATATTTTAAAAACTTAAAAAATATATAAATATAAGTATTTCATATCAAATACGCTTAAGAAAAAGATAAACCTCACTAAAAATTCAATTTTGTATCATTACAAAAAAGTAACGGTCCGAATTTTTTTTCAAATCTATCTCCTCTTTCAATAAATCTATCAAGTAGGGCCGAAAACAATTCACTGCTTTCAATTAGACGGTTAATTTTTTATTTCATGTCGAACACAACACAAAAAAATGACTTGGGGACATTATGTGTGCCACGTGGTCTTTAAGTCAGTTTTTTAGGATTGTGTCACGCGGAATAAAAAATTAACCATCTCATTGTATACCTAAAATAATTTATGCACATGTGCAGGGTAGGGCACGCTAGGAATGGCACACTAGTAAGGACTACAAAACGAGAGACTAAAACATCAACCACATTTAAAAACCTTGAACTAAATCAGCATTCTCTAGTATTCCAAGAATATACAACATTTTATCTCTCTCTAGTGGTCATTAGTAACTCTTGAATCCACCATTCAGTGGCATATGCTAAATGGCACCAACTCTTCCGCATGCCTCTTGGCATATATTCAACATACCAAACAATCCAGAATTGCAAACGGTCTAGTATTCTTAGCACCTCCCGATCAGATATAACTAAAAAATCATGCCAATTAGAGGTTTGAAAACATTGCTTTAATGGCCTCTATTGACTAGCGTCCCTCCAAATTTTGTAGATAGAGTAAATGTAGGTGATTGATTCAAAGGTGAGGAAAATTACATCTTCTCAACACAATTTTTGCGCTATCCGCCCATCCAAGATTGCAAAAATTCAAATCAATCGCCACACAAACTAATGCTATAGTCTACATCTAAGAAGCACAAATACGGATATGGGATAGGAGTACGATACGGGTTCGGTGATACAACAATTTTCAAAAAATCAAGTTCCGATATAGGGGGGATACGTATATTTAAAAATTATGTTTTATGTATTTTTAGGTATATGTTAGGTTAGTAAACATAAGAAAAAGAAGAAGAAAATGAAAAAGAAACAAAAGAAAAAAGCTTATCAGAGACTGATTGCAATTTATGGATAGGCTTCAAGCTGGTAGGCTCCCAGTTACGATCTTCGATTTATTCTTCTTCTTGTCCGGAAAAACCTAAATCCCACACCCGCAGTATGATTTCTTCTTTTAATTTTTTTTCAGAAACGACTAAGATACGTATGCAATCGTATCACTCAAATATCCGTATCTGATACAGAAACATTGCCAAAATGGAGTATTCATGCTTCCTTAGTCTGCATAGTAAGTGCAAGGTGTAACTTACTAAATGGTACCATATGGGCAGTGGACCTTACTCAAGTAGAAAAAAAAATCAATATCTTAGTTCTAAACCTTACAATTTCACATTTTGCGACAAATTGATTAATAAGAATCTCATTGCTAAGAGAAAAAAAGAAGAAATTATGGAGAACTATGAGCTAGATTTTGAAGTGAGCATTTGAGCTTATGGATGACATCAAGATCTGATGGAGATCCAATGGTAGACCCACCGGCAAAAACGGAAAAAACAACACCGTACGTCTATACTGTCTCCTTATTTAACATCTACAAAGAGAAAGAAAGAGTGTACCAGCAGTGGTGACTTCGAGCAGGGGACATGGGCGAATTAGGGATTCAGGTTGCTAGGATTTTTTCAGTGGGGATATGAGAGAGAAAAAGCGAGGAGATTTAAAAAATTTAGGGATTTAGAGTGTAGACTAGCCTATGTGAAAAAAATCAGCTTATGTGTGATAAAAAGATAAGAAAATAATTTTTTTGTTAGTTAGGAACCCCGACTGGGCCCCAGGTGTTGCGCTCCTGGCCACGATCACAAATAAGAGTGGACAAAGTGGATTGCCTTACAAAATATACAAGAGCTATAGAAGAACCCTTTCAGTTGTCCTTTGTTGAGAATGGAGAAATGTTGATGATAAGCAACCACCAATCCAAGCCCTCCACCTTGGACCGACCTCATTCTTATTAGGATGAAATAAACAAACTTACAAAGTCATAAGCCATTTCTAAGAAAATCATACTTGGTTAGTTTATTTTGGGCCTAGAATCAACTACCTCATGAACAATGGATAGGTTGTCTGGTATGTGTATCCCTTCGAGAAATGTGCAATGGATAGTGGTACAGTGCCATCAACCATGGAACAAGAGTAATGAACGTAGCTCCAACGTTGTTTCGTAGGGATGATCCATCAAATAATTTAGCAAGTCCCTGAATTTACGGAAGAATCTATGGAAACACATCAAGCCTTGCTATTTTATGCCTTCTTAGAGAAAAAAAGGAGGTTGACCTAAGTTTTGCCTCTTCAAAGGGAGTCGTCTCAAGTGCATCACTTTCTTCGGGAGAAGGGCTAGGGAATTAGATTCCATCAAGTTTCAGCATATATGCCCATTACAGCTTTTGAAAAAGACCACAAAAGCCTTGTCAATACCATCTTTGACTGTTCACCATCTACATGGTCTCCATGGGATGTGATTTCTTTGATTTCATTACTCTTTCTTCAGGCGTTGACGATTAAGCTTAAATACCTCGTGTTGGTGTCCTCCTCTGACATTACCCTTGAGTTTTGGTGCTAATAGATTCTTCCAATCCGATGTTTTCCTAGCATATGGACTTGGTTCTATCACGTTCCTCCTTTTCAATTTGCCATAATTCCTCCAGTTGCTACTTTTTGATCAATTTTCTTGATCCTCTGTAACATTGTCTTAGTAGCAAAGATACTCCAAAAAAAATCCCTATTCCATAGTAGCTTCAATTTGTTGGCACTAACCTGTCTCCTGCATTACCCATAACATTGAAGGAAATTCACCATACATTGATCAGATTCTTGAAACTCAAATTTTACATAGTTAGGAGGCCAAAGGGTCATAGTTTAGAGTGTCTATCATAAGTAGTTAGTAGTGTGAGAGCATGATTAGAGACAGAAGGCACAACACCTAAACATAGCATTCAGGGACTATCAAAATTCAATGTCCAAAGAAACCTGTGCAGCATAACTAACACATGGTGGCCCTAACCATTAGTCCACACACACACACACACACACACACACACATATATATATATTGTATGTACATACACACACACATGCACACATATTCCATAGGGCCCATCCCATAGAGGTGAAAGTAGAATGACCTGATTGGGAAGGAAATTCACCATACATTGACCATATTCTTGAAACTCAATTTTACATAATTAGAAGGCAAAATGGTCATAGTTTAGAGTGTCTATCATAAGTAGTTAGCAGTATGAGAGCATGATTAGAGACAAAAGTCACAACACTTGAATATAGCATTCAGGGACTATCAAAATTCAATGTCCAAAGAAACTTGTGCAGCATAACTAACACATGGTGGTCCTAACCGTTAGTCCACACACACACACACACACACACACACACACATATATATATATTGTATGTACATACATACACACATGCACGCATATTCCATAGGGCCCATCCCATAGAGGGGAAAAGTAGAATGACTTGACTGGGAACACCCTTTTGTTGTCAGCTTCAATTTTCTAAATATGGGAAAATTCATTTATTTATTTGTCGAATCTCAAGACCTCCTACAGTCCCACCCTTCCAGACAAATGACAAGTCCACATGAACACACACACATAGGGCTCTCAATGGGCCGGGCAGAGGCTAGGACTTGGTTGGCTTCATAAAATGTACCACTTTCCCCAGACCGGGTGTGGGCCAGAATTCGGCCCTGCCCAACACACACACACACACACACACACACACACACAAATAGAGGCCCGAGACTATGGTTTCAAACACACCCCAAGGGGCTGGGTTAGAGTCAATTGGAGGCCATATGGCATCCATTCGAGCAATCTGGTTCTAAGCCAACTTGCCGAAGGAAGGCTAGTCGAAAAGTTCGGGCAGATCCGATACATATACACCGTCCAAACTCTGGTCAAAGGGAGAAAAACTCAATGCACCATGATGTTTGGGCAGTACCCAAACTTCGACCACAATTTTGAACACTAAAAAAACTTTTATTGTTTGATTTTTTTTTTGTAAGATCACATACCACATGGCATATGATCCCAAAACGGGTGTTGTTTTGGAATCACGTGCCACGTGGCATGTGATCTGAGGTCTAACCCACCACTCCCAATATGGGTTCAAACCCGTTGCCCCATTTTCCATATATATATATATATATATATATATTGAGCGAGCGAGAGAGAGAGAGAGAGAGAGAGAGAGAGATACATACCAACACACACACATATGCCATTGGACCCATCCTATAGAGGTGAAAAGTAGAATGACTTGACTGGGAGCACCCGACGGGTCAAGTTTATGTGCCCGACCCGAAAAAATATCGAGGCGCGTCAAGTTGGATATCGGTCAACTAGACCCGTTGATGGCCCTACGTATTGTTCACTTCAATGTTTGGGGTCCTCCAGTGGTTGGTTTTTCGGATTCCGGTATTTTCTTACATTCGTCGATGAGTGTACCTATTGCTCCACAACGAATTTGATGCAAATCAAACAAGGTTAGTTCAATCGCTCTCTCCCATAAGATTGTCAAAACTCAATTCTAAGCAAGAGTAGACGTCTTAAGATCAGATAATAGGGGAAAGTACTCCTCCCAACATCTCCAATATTACCTACGCTCTCATGGACTTGAGTGATAAACCCCTAGGCCATATACTCCATAACTAAAAGTAGTATTCAAATGAAAAAATCGACAATTTTCAAAGTAGCTTGGTCGCTTATTCTTTGCTGAATTCCAAAACGTCAATGGGATTTTGCTCTTACTTCTTACTACTAGCTACGCATCAATCGCATACCTTATCCTATCTTGCAGGGTGAATGTCCTTTTAACGTAGTGTTTCTCAATAGTAGTTTCTTTCTTGTACCACTTGGGTCTTTGGGTGTCACTGCTTTGCACGCTTTCATTGCGATAAACTTTCTCCTAGAGCAGTTAGATGTATATTTATTGGGTACTCTCAATCTCAAAAGGTATACAATTGTTGATTCTGTAACATGAAAGTATTTTCTTACCACATATGTCACCTTCTTCGAGTCCAACCAATTCTACGCTCCTCCTCAATGCCCTCTTTAGGGGGAGAAGCATCCATGTCGCGTAAAGAGAACATCGAGAAACAAAATCCTTTACCTCTACACCTTGCACAGGAAAGGATGAAGTTGTAGAGGATATTGAAGAATTGACAAGGGTAAGTAATCCAAAAGTAGCTTAAGGAAATTGGGGCCGATTTGGGAAAGGGGAATGCTTTGAAAGTAAGACAAAAGAAGTTCCAAAGGAGCCTTCCCTTCTCACTCAAGACATGAATCAAATGTTAACCCTAGAGGCTAGTGCATACATTGATGAATCTCCCCAAGTTCAAATTTGGATCTTCCAGTTGCCCTTCTCAAAGGAACAAGAAACCCTACCAGTGAGCTTGTATCCTACCAAAGGCGTTCAACATCTCATAGGTCGTTTGTGTCTTTGTTAGATTCTACCACTATTCCTCCCTAGTATTGCAAAGGCTCTTTGACAATCACAGTGGAAGGAGGCCATGATGCAAGTAATGAAGACACTTCATCATAACCAAATTGGGATATTGTTAAGCTTCTCACAGGAAAAAAAGGCAGTTGGAAGTAAGTAGGTCATTGTAAAGTATAGACCTGATGGTCCTGTACCAATAATAAAAAAAAGAAGATATAAGGCAAGATTAGTAACAAGAGGGTTTACACAGATACAAGGGGTTGACTATTAAGATACCTTTGCTCTAGTTGCCAGTAAGTAGGTCATTGTGAAGTACAGACCTGATGGTCCTGTACCAATAATAAAAAAAAAAAGATATAACGCAAGATTAGCAACAAGAGGGTTTACACAGATACAAGGGGTTGACTGTTAAGATACCTTTGCTCTAGTTGCCAGTAAGTAGGTCATTGTGAAGTATAGACCTGATGGTCCTGTACCAATAATAAAAAAAAGAAGATATAAGGCAAGATTAGTAACAAGAGGGTTTACACATATACAAGGGGTTGACTATTAAGATACCTTTGCTCTAGTTGCTAAGTCTAACACTATTCAGGTTCTCTTGCCTGTCATGACATACAAAGATTGAACCCTATATCAGCTTGATGTGAAGAATACCTTCCTACATAAAGATCTAATGGAAGAAGTAAAAAAGTCCTTCCTTCGGGCTTCTCCCATCAAGGAAGAAGGGGACGTTTGTAAATTTAAAAAGTTCATCTATGGGCTAAAGAAATCTCCTAGAGCATGGTTGCAAAAGTTTAGTAAAGCAGTTAGTGAGTTTGAGTATAGAAGAAACCATTATGCCATACTCTATTTGTGAATAAAGGGACTAACATCACAATTCTTTTTGTATACGTTAATGATATCATTGTCACTAGGGATGATAGTGAGGAATTACTACGGCTGAAATGCTACTTCAGTAAAGCCTTTGATATGAAAGACTTGAAAACTCTATAATATTTCTTGAGAATTGAAGTATCCAAATCTAAAAAGGGGATTCAATGGTTTCAAAGGAGATACACCCTTGATGAGTTAAAGGAAATTTGTTTGTTGAGATGTAACTTAGCAGTTACTCCCATAGAGCAAAATCACAAGCTTAGTGGAGGGGATGAGAACTCCTCAAGGATGCGTGTATGCATAAAAAACTAGTGTGAAAACTCGTGTACATGACTATGACTCTACACGACATTGCGAGTCGGGTGAGTGTGGTAAGTCAGCACATGTACTCTCCGAGGACCACACATTTGAGTTTGTGTACAGGCTTATGACGTATTTGAAAGAGAGTCCATGCAAGGGTCTCTCTATGGTAATCATGGGAATCTAGGCATTGAGGCATTTACTGATGCTAACTATTCGGTTCCTTGAGCAACAAGTGTTCCACTATTTGGTTATTGTACTTTCTTGGATGGGAACCTTGTGGCTTGGAAGAGTAAAAAGTAGCATGTCATCTCAAACGCAAGCGCAAAAAGAGAATATTGAGTTTTGTCTCAATGTGCTCGTGAAGGAATGGGCTTATGTTTATCCTGGCGAATCTAGGAGTGAAGGTCAAACTACCTATGATCTTGTATGAGGACAACGAAGCAACTCTCCTCATAGCAGAAAATCTAGTGTACGATGAAAGGCTGAAGCATGTTGAAATTGATTGCCATCTCATATGTGAGAAAGTTGAGTCACAAAAGTTTTGCTCTCCTCAATTGAGATCTGAAGATCAGTTGGTAGACATACTAATAAAAGTTGTTAGGGTAAAACAGTTGTATGACAGGACCTCCAAGTTGGGCATGATGGATATAGACGCACCAACTTGGAGGGGGGTTGGTGTGTAGAAATGTGGCACTCTCTTTAGGTAGGTGTAGGTGTGTACAGATTAGAGTAGTTGCCATTACTAGTTGGTAATATAATTGTCATTAATAAGTGGGTGTGAGACATCTAACTCATAAACCTATTTATTCCTTCTTTTTCTTCTTCCTCCTCCTCCAAATCCTAACCCTAAGGGCTCACCATGGAAATGGATGGCTGCAAAATCGACCATTTGAGTTGATTTTGTTGGAAGTCAAATAGTGGGACCATTGCCATCAAAATGTTGGAGGTTAGTCAGGGGAAGGGTATGAATACAAGTTGCTAAGCATGCCCTCATGACCTATATTGATTTGAATCAGACAGAAAATCATCAAAATTGTCATTGTAGTAGTGATCTTAGAATGAGTTTGGATTGGAAGGAGTTGATCAACCTTGTTGCTTGCTGCATTAACCATGTTGACAACCATTGATTTAACAAAATTAAGTTTCTAGCCAGTTCAAGGTTGGTAACCATGATGGACGAAAGGGGAAAAAAAATCAATTGTGGAACGGGAAATAAGAGAAAGATAATGGCATTGGATCTTATATCCGTTATAACAATTCTAGACTATTACATGATTTAGCGTAGATTAGCACAAAAGATAGAATTTTTTGAGAAGATTGGCAAATTGATTGCGTATGAATGATTTTAACCCATTCGACAAGGTCGATCATCACATTCTATAGGAGTCTTCAGATCAATCAATACATTCTTCTCCACCAGAATACAGTAACTATAGCAACATGATTCAAATTCAAACCACAAGTATAACTGCTAGAAACAAAATACATAAACCAACAACCAAATACACCCATAACTATGGAATGCTACATGAAGTGTTTTGACATGTCCAAATAGATGGAATAAAGTTGTGGTGATGATGATGATGATAGTGATGACAATTTCCATAACTTTTTATGTAAATTAATTTTATTTTTTCTGTGTACAATAAAGTATAGTAGCATACTATATAACGCGTATATTTTTTATGGATAATAATACTATATATCTCTATATTTTTTAAATATAAATAGAAATGAATAGATGACCACCAAATTTGGTGGTCAGTTATCGGTGGTATTTCTGGGCGAACCCCAAATTTGGTGGTGAGTTAGGTTGCGTATGACATAACTCTTTGCTAGCCCCTACCATAGTAGAGTTCACCTGCTTTAGTAGGTTTCCATCCTCTTTGCTAGCATCTTGATACTTGCTTTAGCAGGTACCCCTTATCCTTGATAACTCCTTGCATAGCAAATTTTTATGCAGGATTTACATGCTTAGAATTCTATCTTCCTCTCTACTCACTCCTTGCCAGAACAGATTTTATTTGCTTTGGCAGGGAGTTAGTAGAGAGCAAGGAGGTTGCTGCTAGAGCAGGTTGTGACGACCCGACTTTTCCAATCCCTAAGGTATAGGAAAGGCCGGTTCATCAACTTATTGATTTCTCAATAAGCCGTAACAAACAGAAGCCGGCAATATAAACAAAGATCTAAAGACAGAGGCAACATTGTTAATCCAAAAACAAAAGCTTCATATAACAACTTAGATATATCACTGTGAGGAACCAAAAGGAACCACCGGTGATGGCCAATCCGATCACCTATAATAGTGGTTCACAATAATGGTTCCTCGAGTGATATCAAAAGAACCAAAATAAAGGCCTAGGGCCCAATATTCCAAAATAATATCCAGACAAAATACCAAAGAAAACACAGGATCTAAGATCACGGAAAGAACTCCTCAGCTGGTATGTCCAAATCCTCCTCGGGAATATAATCGGAGTCCTCCGGATCCTCTGACCCAAGGTCAGTCTCAGCACCTGTGACATATAGTCGAAGGTGAGCTAACAGCCAAGCTCAATAGAGGAAGACAGATCTATTTGCATTTCTTTATAAGTAAAGGTTTTCAAAAGACGGAATCGGATCAAATATGGTTTTTTCAATGATGCTTTTCAAATTAAATCTCCAGTTCTAGTCCTGAGTCAAAACTGATAATATAATCTAAAGTGTTCAAAATGTTCTAATTTAGCATGCTTCTTGTCTTAAATTTATAAATTAATTTTATCTCCCAAATTTCCTATAGCATGAGAGCGGACTACGTGACCGATGGGAAAACCCTACTGACCATCGTCGTTCATGAACCCATTTCGAAAATGCGACAAGCCCCTACGCTATGAGGAAAACTTGCGCCAAAGTATTACCGTCAACACGGTTGGTAGAATCTAGGGCATCGTACGTATGAACCCTAAATCAAATGCAAATGCTAATGCATATCAAGGCTTATTATTCATAACATATACTGATTTTTCAAGGTTCTGATTCGAAGTTCTGATTCAAAAATTAACTGAGGTTCTGAGGTTCAAATTTCAAAGTTCTTAGTCATAACAAAGTTCCAAATTTTCAGATTTGTATCATATATTCTAAGTTTTATTTATGCAAGATTAATGCTTCTAAATGAAATTGCCGAAAACAGTTTATGCTTATAAATTTATGCAAATAACAATTAGGGTTCCCCTACCTTAACAAGGAAGTTCCAAAATCATGTACAAGCAGCCCTCTCCAAGGACTCCCAATAGTCAAAATCTACATATATTAACACTCTCAGTGTTAATATAGAACTCAAAAATCAAACCAAAAGCTTACAGAATAAAAATCCAACAAAACTTTCAAAAGCCTGAAACAGGACAGAATTCGACCATCGAATTCAAATTCGTTGGTCGAATTTCAAATTCGATGGTCGATTTCAAATTCGACCATCGAATTTCAAAAATCTGTCTCAGGCCACAAAAGTCATTTCAATTGTCGATTTCCAAATCGATAGTCGAATTCCAAATTCGACAGTCGATTTTCAAATCGACAGTCGAATTCCTCAGGTTTTGTGGCTGTTAACTTTTCATGCCCGGATTCTTTTTCCTTAGTTTCAACACAGCCATCAAATCTTTTATATTGAATACATATCTTAAATTATAACAAAACCCAACAAATTTACATAAGGAGGTTTCAAGATCTACCTCTTTTAGCTTAAACTGTTGATCCCATTGTACCGATTCACACACCAGAACAAGTTTCTAAGATCAAAGGTTTTAAAAACTTCAATTCAGCCCATTATAAACCTTCCTCCATTGCACAGATCCTATCGACACAGTGACATCTTCTCCTCTATCATTATCTTCCAATAGCCCAAACTGATCCGAATTCAAGCACAAAATAAACTAATGGTTGAGATGGGAAGAGGAGCTCTCACTCTCTCAAGATCTAAAGATCAAAAGCAAGGCAAATGGTTTGCAAATTTACTTTCAACCGAAAGAGAGAAGTGTAAATTCTCTCAAATCTCTCTCTTTATAATACAAAACAAATCCTAATAAAAATCTAGATATTTCTAATTACTACTTATCCATTTATTCTTGTAAAAATTCCGGCTCTAAACACAAATACCAACCTTATTGTGTAAGTCATCGATTTCATGACTTGAACACATCTCGAGACCAAGTCCTTTGGTCATCTCCCTCATCATAACCAAAACTAAACAAAAACCCAAAAAATCCCATAATTAATTTTGGGCACGCTTATCGAGGTAAATGAAAATACGTAAAAAATATCAGGGATATTACATTCACCCCTCCTTAGGAATTTTTGTCCGTAAAAATTGAATGCAACACACACCATACAAGAAAAGAAAAGAAAAACATGGGCCACCGTGGTTCGATCCCACAGGGCACGCAAGCCAAGGGATGGGATCCGTAGTAACATGGATGTATTGCATGTGACATCAAAAGGCCATAGTGGATTGCATCCGTACATGGATGCCCACACCCCAAGTGTCACGTGTCGGGAGACCGATGCACAGTGACGCATGAAAGCCATAAAGAGAACAAAAATCCACCAAAGCAACATAAAAAACAAAAGTGACATAGAGAGCAAACCCATACCATAGAAAAAAAATCGAGAGAGTAAACAAAACCACATACATAAGGTACAGGTCCACATACATACATACAAAAATCCAAGCCAGATAGATAGGAAAGATGTACAAAAATCAAACTCACCCTGAGATCCAAAAACCCACATAGAGAAGATAACAACAAGTATTTAAAGGAACCATATACAAACGAAAATAAACAGAGTATCCAAAGCAAATCAAAGACAGAAAGATAAAAGATAACAAAAGAAGGACCACCAGGTCCTAAATAATCCAGGCTGTAAAATAAATACAGACCCATCATCATCCAAAAGAAACTAGTACCCCCTCCTCCCCCAAGCATGCTAAAAATCCCCGACTGATCCGAAGCACCATCGCCCTCAAAGAACATCATCATCACCCGTGACCGCCTCACCGCAGGAGGCATGCTAGTACCAGCTCCCGATGTCGAAGGGCGATATACTGAAGCACGTATGTCGGCCATATATGTAGTGTAATCCTCAGGGAACGTGTGCTGCATCAGATAAGAGAGAGCGCCGCCATGGACATCCAACTCCTGATGCATAGAGCTGGTATGGTGGGTGAGCTCTTGAATCTGGTGGCTCATGGCGGTCATCTGTCGGGTGAACTCTGAGAGTGTAAGGATGTCACTCTGTGGAGGTGCAGGGTAGTGTCGTGATGTAATGAGTAGGGTCCTCATCATCATCGCTAGCTGTATCAGGTGCCGCTGCATCCTTTGGAGTCTTCACAAGGTGACTATAAGTTTGACCCCAATTGACCAGGTTATAAATTTTTCGACCTGCGGTGGATTTGGGTTCTGTAGGAGGGATATCATAGGCGGGACCCGCTCGGTAGTTCTCAATCATCACCGAAATTAATCAAGCATATGGCATACTCTTCATCGGTTTCTTCACATGTTTACCCATTTTCTCTCGTGCCTTGATAATCCCCTTGAAAAGGACGTCAGGTGCACTAAACCAGCGCACCTTATAGGCCGCAAATAGAATTTGTTGTAGGGGATCCGTGCGCTCAGACTGATGACCAAAAGGGTAAAGGGTGGCCTTTAAAATTTTGTCCAATATCCACATGGACTCCGGCATATGGACCGTGACTATGGATTTACCGGACCCATGACGACCTTGCGTCATTTGGGTAATCACGTCCTCAAAGCGGACCGGTTTGGGGAAAGGAGGACCTAACCCCATGGTTTGGGAGTGATTTAAAGGGCAGCGCAATGCCACAGCCATGTCTTCGAGATCAACTGTATAATCTCGGCCATCAATTTCCGTATAAATTCTCTTCCCGTCTTCGCGGCTCATGTGCTGATAAAATAGGCGCACGAGTCAGGGATAAAAATGGTCACTAAATGATGTGCACAGGGAGGTTAATTTGGCTTTTTCGAGGTATTCACCCGCCCATTGTGTGGTTGTTTGTTGGTCAAACAACTCCGGGTGAAAAAGATATTCTGTGGTGAAGCCTTTGATGCTCCAAAAATCATTTGGCTGCTCAGGCAAGGGAGAAACAGAGGGTGGTATGGTATGTGTGGGTGGTGGAACCGACTGAGGTGGCTCCGCGGGCTGTTTAGATCGACCAGTAGACGTAGCTTTAGAAGCCGGTCTCTTGGAGGTTGGATTTCTAATGGGGGTTTGCTTCTTAGGGCCCATTCTAACAAAATTAATAGAAATACCCACAAAATGCAAGAAAAATAGGGCTGTACAGAGAAATGTAGCAGGGGTTACCTTGTGAAAAGCCCCAAATCGGGTTTGCAAAGATTGAAATCCAATCCCCTTGTACAATGCAGTGAAATCCCCTTTGGATTGCGGCCAAAAATGAAGAGGAAGCCCCAAAACCACCAAATCGCCCTAAAACCCTAAGCTCAAACCCTCAAAGCAGCCAACCCGAAATGACAAAATGATTTAAACCCCCCACTTAAATCGAGAAAATCGATGGTCGATTTTAAAATCGATGGTCGATTTGCTCAGAAAAATCTCAGGCTTAAATTTTTGGCTGAAACTGCCTGTGAGTGTTTGTCAAAATTCGACCATCGAAATTGATTTTCGACAGTCGAATTTTAAGACACCTGAGACCTTCAAAAATATCAAATTTTTTTTAAATTCCTAACCTTTCATTGGGTCTATAAGGACCTTGTTTAAGCTCTTTGTTTATTTCAATCACGAATATGGACCATGAGAGCAGTATCAAGGCCAAATTGCTTATGGAAATGGAAGTGAGTAGTTGACCATAGACCGAAATGTAGGTCACCAGACCAATAAGGAGTAACATACCAGGATTTGTCTAAGGCCCAAAATTGCTTGGTAAACAAGCACAATTGAATGTATATTGGACCGTCAAAAATTTCTCGCCAAAAGTATTTATATAAAACCAGTAAATACATAAAAATTCAAGGATCATACAGTCAACACACAATTTCTCAAAAATTTAAACAAAGAGGCTTGGAAATTAGTCTCGGAGCTCAGCTTCACGCTCCCAAGTGGCTTCCTCCGGTGTATGATTTCGCCACTGTACGAGAACCAAAGGAATGCTCTTAGTGCGTAGGATCTGCTCTTTGCGATCCAAAATACGAATCGGGTCCTCGACCACCTTCAAACCATCCTGAAGCTCGATGGGTTGGTAATCAAGCACGTGAGTCGGGTCACGGATGTATCGACGCAGCATCGACACATGAAAGACGTTGTGCGTGCTAGATAATTGCGGCGGTAACGCCACACGATATGCAACCTCTCCGACTCGGCCTAATATCTCAAAAGGCCCAACGTACCGAGGACTCAGTTTCCCTCGTTTTCTGAACCGCATAACGCCCTTGGTAGGCGAAATCCGAACAAAGACATTCTCGTTGACCTGAAAAATCGAGTATTAGTGCCAATTTCACATGGAATTTATACAAAGTGAAGAAATACATATTGACATATCAAAAGCTACCTGAAAATCCACGTGTCTCCGTTTGAGATCGGCGTAGCTCTTCTGACGACTCTGAGTTACTCGTAGTCGCTCGCGTATCAACCGAACCGTCTCGGTAGTGCGCTCAACTATCTCAGGTTCAATAATGAGCTTCTCACCCACTTCTTCCCAGTTCAACGGTGATCGACACCGCCGTCCATATAAAGCCTCGAACGGAGCCACACCAATGCTACTCTGAAAGCTATTATTGTAGGCGAACTCGATCAGAGGCAAGTGTTGGTCCCATGACCCGTGAAAATCCAACATACATGCTCTCAACATGTCCTTAATGATCTGGTTCACGCGCTCGGTCTGGCCATCCGTTTGTGGGTGAAATGCCGAACTGAAGTCAAGACGAGAACCCATGCCCTCCTGAAATCTCTGCCAAAAATGTGAAGTAAACAACGAGTCTCGATCAGACACAATACTAGCCGGTATCCCATGCAGTATAACAATCTCCTTCAGGTATAACTCGGCAAGTCTACTGGCAGTATACGTGGTATTGTATGGCAAGAAATGAGCAGACTTGGTTAGCCGATCTACAATAACCCAGATGGCATTGTTCTTCCTCAGTGTCTTCGGCAACCTGAGTATGAAATCCATCAAAATGGCTTTCCATTTCCACTCAGGCACAGGTGAAGGCTGCAATAGGCCTGTAGGATTCTGATGATCAACCTTAACCTGTTGACAAACCAAGCACCGCGATACGTACTCAGCGATGTCGCATTTCAAACCTCGCCACCAAAAACTCTTCATCAAGTCCTAATACATCTTGGTGCTACCAGGATGTATGACATACATGGATTTGTGAGCTTCTTCCAGAATGGTGTCCCGAAGCTCGATACTCGATGGTACGCATACCCGGTCGTGAAATAGCAAGGTCCCATCTGCTCGAATGGAGAAATCCTTCTTGCTACCATTCTCGACATCTCGTCTGATTGCCATCAGCTCATCATCGGTCATCTGAAGCTTTTGAATGTTCTCGAAGAGCGTAGGACGTAATACAAGTGTAGCCATCAATGCTCCCGAGCCTTTTACATCGAACCGTGAGCTGTCCAAAGCCATATCCTCCAAAAGCTTCCATCTCTGAATCTGGCTAACAAGATGTGACAACTGTGCTGAAGACCTCCTACTAAGAGCATCAACAACGATATTTGCCTTTCCCGGATGGTATTAAATCGAGCAGTCGTAGTCCTTCAAGAACTCCATCCATCGTCGCTGCCGCATATTCAAGTCCTTTTGAGTGAAGAGATACTTGAGACTCTTGTGATCAGTGAATATATCAAAGATTTCACCGTAGAGGTAATGTCGCCAGATCTTCAAGGCGAATATAACTGCTGCTAGCTCTAAGTCATGCGTCGGATAGTTTCTTTCATGGTCCTTCAACTGTCTAGAACCATACGCAATGACCCGCTCGTTTTGATTAAGCACACAGCCTAATCCGCCATAAGAAGCATCACTATATACTGCGAAACCTCCACTGTCGGAAGGTATAGCAAGCACTGGTGCTGTAGTCAAGCGACGTGTTAGCTCGAAGCTCGCTCACCTTCCTGCCCAAATGAACTTAGCATTCTTTCTTGTGAGCTGTGTAAGTGGACCCGATATCTTCGAGAAACCCTCAACAAATTGCCGATAGTACCCTGCCAAACCAAGGAAACTTTGGACCTCTGTAACTGTCGTAGGTTATTCCCATGTCACCACAGAATCTATCTTTGAGGGATCCACTGAGATACCCGCTTCAGAGACTACGTGCCGCCCGCTCAAGCCAAAACTCACACTTACTGAGTTTGGCATACAACTGATGGTCCCTGAGTGTTTGAAGAGCCATCTTCAGATGCTGCACATGCTCCTCTCTGGTTTTCTAATAGATGAGGATGTCATCTACGAAAACTACCACAGATTTATCAAGATGTGGTTTGAACACCCTGTTCATCAGGTCCATGAAAGATGCAGGCGCATTTGTCAATCCAAATGGCATCACTAGAAACTCATAGTGGCCATAACCCGTCCGAAACACAGTCTTGGATATATCTTCCGCCTTGATCTTGAGCTGGTGATAGCCTGACCTCAGATCAATCTTCGAAAAGAATCTTGCACCCTGCAATTGATCAAACAAGTCGTTTATCCGTGGAAGAGGATAATGATTCTTAATCGTCATCTTGTTGAGCTGCCTATAATTGATACACAGACGGATCGACCCATCCTTCTTTTTCACAAATAGAACCGGTGCACCCCAAGGAGAGACACTCGGTCGTATAAAGCCTTTGTCTAACAGCTCCTAAAGATGTTCCTTGAGTTCCTTCAACTCAGCAGGCACCATCCGATATGGAGCTTTAGATAACGGTTTTGTACCCGGCGCTAGCTCAATCGCGAACTCAATCTCTCGGTCAGGTGGTAATCCAGGTAAGTCCTCTGGAAAGACATCAGGATAATCGCAGACCACCTTGATAAGAGCCAAGTCGTTCTTCTTCTCTGTAGAATCTTGCAAATAGGCCAGATACCCACTGCAACCATTCTTCATCATGCGCTCGAGTTTAATGGCTGAAACCAACGGCGCAACCGTGGATTTGACTCCACAGAATCGACAGGATTTTCGCTTTGGCGGCCGGAAGGTCACAATCTTCCGCAGACAGTCCACGCTCGCGTGACAAGCTGCCAACCAATCCATTCCGAGAATGACATCGAACCCTTCCATGCTCAACGTAATCATGTCGGTCACTGTCTCGTGCTCATCAATCATCACGATGGTATCGACATCATGTCAGACAAGACATACTGGACTTCCCGTAGGAATCTTCACATCCAGAATGAAAGCAAGGGGTTCGGGAGTAATACCCAACTTCTCTGAGAAGGAAGGAGTAATAAACGAGTGTGTAGACCCAGGGTCTATAAGTACTCGCGCTTCAATTTTATCCACGTCGTCTCGACTACCCATCATAAGTGTACCTTTAGTTAAAAAGTTTGTTAATTATATGCAATGATTCCTATGTGGTTTAACATAATTGACTTGTATTTAAATTTAAACAATAATAATTGAATCAATTGCATAAATGACATCTCAACTTTAATGATACCTTGAATTACGTCATTCGACGTTTGGGCATCCTGTGCAGTCACCGCATAAGCCCGACCTTGAACTGTAGGTCGCGTCTGCAGAGAGACCGTCAGAGTTCGGCCCTTTCTCAATAGCAGACAATCCTTGATCATGTGACCAACTCCACACACTCGAAGCATCCTCCAGTGTTTCGCCTGCAATCCTCTGTCTTATGTGGTTTCCCACATCTTGCACACACTGGGGTAGAAACAGGAGTAACAGCTGATCCTCTCGTCGAACCCTGAGCCATAGAAGCTCCACTCGCAGTAGTGCTCCCGGCTCTGAAAGGTTGTCCTGGTGACGAACTCTGAGGTCTCTGATAGGAAGACGTCATTGGTCCTAAAGCAACAGCCGGTCTAGAATATGATGGCTGACTAGGGTAGGGAGGAGGTTTAGAGAACCTCGGCTTTTTGTTCACCTGCTCTGAAGCACTCTGCTGTTCCTGACTAAACCTATTTTTATTACCCTGCTCTCACCTCAAGTATTGTTTTTGAATATCTTCCTCTGCAATGAGGGCCTTGGACATCACGCCAGCATACGTCTCCATTTCCCACATCGACACCCTCTCCTGAATGTTCGACCTCAAACCTCTCTGAAATTTCTGAGCTCTCATCAGCTCAGTGGCCACATGTAGGGGTGCAAATCGGGAAAGTTGATCGGTGCTGAAATATGACTATATTTCACACCTTAAATCCTACATTTAGCTGTTCGATGAAAGCATCTGATGGTTGTTGTGAGGTTTTGATGTTTACAGGTATTTCCGACCATTAGATCGTTCAAAAGCCTAAAAGAAGGAAATTAAAGGCTATGCAAGAGCTATGGACAAAAAGGTCCAAAGAAGCATTGAGATCCGAGAAGAGGATCAATATCCATCAAGAAAGGAGACTTTACATTGAAGAGTCAATCGATTGAGGAATCATTGTCAATCGATTGACAGATGAAATAAAACTTCAGCCCTAAAAATCAATCGATTGAGACATGAAAATCAATCGATTGACACATAAGGTAGAAGTGCCCTAAAGAAATTCGAACTCAAATTCAATCGATTGAGACTTCTGGCTCAATCGATTGAGGCAATTAGGTTTAGGTGTGCTCGGCCATTATAAAAAGGAAGCTAAAGCTTTGAATAGGACTCTCTGTTTTTGGACTGGGTGTTGAGATCTTTTGAGATTTTTTTTCTTTGGGGAACTTCTTTTCATCTTTTTAAGGTCTTCTTCTCTCTTTCTTCTAGGGTTTTGATTAGGGTAGATTGTACCTAGGATTTGCATTGTTTTCTTTTAAAGCATAGATTGTATTTAGGAGAGAGCATTGTAAACAAATATCTTTTGGGAAGAAATAAAAAGAGGAATGGCTTTGAATGAACAAGGAGATCATACACCAAAGATTAGCGGCTAAATCAGTAGATCGGGGAAGATGCGATCCCCAGATAAGTACCCATATTTATGATTAATACCATAGTCTAATGTTTTTATTGTTTTGATCTACACATCACGAGGTACGCTATGCTTCTTACATAACTCATACCGCAATGATAGGCTGAGTCATTGTTTTTAGATAGGGTATGCCGGATTGATGATCATACTTTATTTCAAATCATTTTTATGAATGAATGATGGTGTGAATGATGCTTTAATGAAAGGGGGGTACAAATCTGGGTAGCATATTTCTTGATCTTATTTAAATATTGTTCTTAGATTCATCGGTAATTAGTTGTTTAGATTAATTTATTTTTTTGCATTTAGGAAAAAGTGATAAATTTTTGGTAAATTGAATCTGCCCCTTGGTACTTCCTTGGGGATGTTTTTAAATCTCTGAAAGAATTAATTAAAAATTCAGATTTCTCTGTGGGTTCGACACCCTTGTTCTTGCCATACTGCAATAGATCTTGTGTACTTGCAAAGGTTACATTTAAAATCGATCAAGTTTTTGGCGCCGTTGCCGGGAAAATTTCGACCAAATTTTGATTAATTCGGATTAGGAAATTTTTTTGTTTTTAGTAGTCAATCGATTGAGAATTCTTCCTCAATCGATTGACTCTATTCTGTGGTAGAGAAACTACTTGACAGACAATCGATTGAAACCTTCTTGTCAATCGATTGACTGTGTCTTGTGTTTTTATCAGCACTTCTGTGTCAATTGATTGACACTAACTTGTCAATAGATTGACACCAAAAAAAAAAAAAAAAAAAAAATCTTTAATTCTGAAAATTTGGAAGTTTGTGGATTTGAAATTTGAAATTTGGTGCTCAAAGGTTGATTTTTTTATTTTCGAACTTAAATTTTTGCAATTAGAATTTTTGAAATTTAATTTCTAAATTAAATTTTGATTTTCTTGTGTGAATTTTGATTTTTGAATTTAAAAAAAAAAAAAAAACTAATATTTAGATTTTTGATTTGCAAAATCTTCTTTCCCTTATTTTTCTCTCTTAGGTAAGTTTTTGTAGGACTATTTTAGGAAGTTTAGGTTTTTAGGACTTCTTATTTTAGTAGGATTCTTTTTCCTTATTTTTCTCTTTTAGATATTCTAGGATTTTCTAAAATTAGTTATTAATTTTTTTTTTTTTTTTTTTAGGAAGTTTATAAATTTAGGATACCTTCCTTAGAAAATTTAGGAATCTTTTATTCTTTCCCTTATTTTTCTCTTTTAGATAAGATTCTTAGGATTACCATTAGATTTAAAATTTTAATTTCTAATTTTAATTTTGAAATTTTAATTTTAATTTTTGAAATTCGAATTTAAAAAAAAAAAAAAAAAATTGAAATTTAATTTAATTTAAAAAAAAAAAAATTTTTTTAAATTAATTTATCTTGTTTTGCTTTTCTTTTCTTCTTATTATGGCCACTGTTCATATTAGAACTCAATCGATTGAGACTGAAATATTCTCTGTTGTGATCTTTGCTTTTCTTTCAATCAATTGACATTCCTCTGTCAATCGATTGACAAAAATTTTGTGTTTGCCATTTCGACTGAAATTCCTGTGTTAACTTGCTTTGACCTTTGAACCTCAATCGATTGAGAACAGTTCTTCAATCGATTGACTGATAAAGTCATTTCTGTGAAATTTTGGTATCATCAATCGATTGAGACCTTTGCTGCAATCGATTGAGCCTATTTTGTGGATTTGTTTTGGATTCTTCAATCCCTGTTTGTGAGCGTGGTGTATGAGCTTTACTCGTTCTCATCACCCACATCTGCTACCATTTAATCTTGAGATCGAACGATCTTGTAGAGAGAATCGTAGAATTCAAAGGAATCAGTATCATCATACTGATACCATGGCTGATTAAAGGCAAGAAATGAATGGGAACAACCAGAATATCAATAATGGCAATAATGGAAATAATGAAAATGATGGGAATAACAATTACAATGAGCGCCCTAGAACACTCGAATATTATAATGATCCTGGTTTTTACGAGGATCAGGAATGTATAATGCATGATCCCATTCCAGGGAACCACTATGAATTCAAATCAGCGATGATCCAAATGCTACCAATTTTTCATGGGTTAGCAAATGAAAATCCGCACGTTCATCTAAATGAATTCACTGGGGTATGCAAAATGTTCAGAGTCCACAATGTCACTGATGAGATAGCTAAACTCCGACTCTTTCCTTTCTCTTTAAGGGACAAGGCAAAAACGTGGTTTTATTCCTTAGAACCGCAATCTATTCAGAGTTGGGCAGAGCTACACCGCCGCTTAAAAATATTTTCCCATGACCAAAGCCATTGAGCGGAAGATTCAATTCTTTTCCCAACAACCTACTGAAACATTCCATGAATGTTGGGAACGTTTTAAGGAACTGATTAAGAGTTGTCCAAATCATCAAGTTCCAAGGTGGCAACAGGTCCAAAGTTTTTATAATGGACTGATTCCTGAAGAGAGACGCATGGTTGATGCAACGTGTGGTGGATCATATGCCACAAAAGAAGCTGATGAATTGTAGGCATTGTTTGAGAAGTTATACCAAACTTCGATACAAAGTGAAACACTGGGGCGAACTAACTTGGATTTGGCATCTAAATCTCATGTGTTGACAAGAGATGGATTGTATAATGTCAAAAATAATACCTCTGATCTATCAACAAAGGTTGATATGTTGTCCAAGCAAATGAATATGTTGTTAGCTGCGACCAAGCAAGCTAAAGCTCCTGTCACCCCCACTGTGTGTTCAATTTGTGACCACCCAGGTCACATGGCTAATGAGTGCCCCACTACCTTGTCATTATTCCCTGATGAACGTACTCCTCAAGAGCAGGTGAATCTGACTCAATCTTATCAACGGCAGGGTAGAAACATATATTCCAATACCTATAACCCGGAATGGAAAAATCACCCCAACTTAGGATGGGGTGGTTCGAACCAAACTGGTCAGGCAAACCAGCAGTACAAAGCCAACACAATGGGTGGACAGCAAAATTTCTGCCCACAACAGAATTCCACTTCCCAGCAGAATTCTAATTTCCAGCAGAACCCTCTTTATTACCATTCGAATTCCGATTACCGAAAAAATCAGAATTTTAATCAACCTCAGGTTACCGTTTCTAGAGATTCTGATTTGGAGGAAAAGGTGATGCGAAGCATGAAAGCTTTCCAACAGATGATGATAGATCAATTCAGTCAACTAACAAATCAGCTGAGTCAACGAGAGGAAGGTAGGCTCCCTAGCCAACCCGCCAACAATCCTCGAGGTCAAGCACCACCTGATGCAGGACCATCAAATAGTCAACAGTTGAAAGTTGTTATGGTGCTGAGAAGTGGAAGAGAAGTTGATAATCAAGTGGAAATGCCTGTGGAATCTGATCATATGACACGCGATTGAGACCCCATGGGCTTACCATATAGCATAGAACCCAAAAAATGAACTTAAAGATTATATGACACGCAATTTTAGGTCCGCTTTCTTGAGATCTCTGCTACATGGAATTAGAAATTGACCATCTAATGACACACCCACGATCTCAAGGTGGTTCATTGTTTGAAGATTAGAGTTGAAAAAATCTCCATCTCTAAGCAGTCAATAGTTTTCAAAGGTAAGTGTCCTCTGAAATCCTGTAGGCGAATAGAGATGCCCTTTGTTGGTTCAAAAATATTACCAAAGGCAGATTACCCAAAGTGGGAGAAGGTGTTTTTTAAGGTTTCATGGGTAGGATCTTAACGAGTTGAGTGCGAGCCGAATTAGGGCCAGCTTGAGATCTGCTCCTTTTATATTCGAGCTGTGCTTTTATATATTCAAGCTTAAAACTGGCGCTCGAACTTGAGCCTAATAATCAACTCGAAGGGGTAGCTCAATTGGTTAGGCTTTGGGTTTGCTGCGCATTAGTCACCAGTTTGAGTCTCTTAGGGCCATTGGAGTAAATACCTGATTGTTAGCTCCAGGGCCCTGTGGGATTAGTCTAGGTATGCGCACGTTGCCCCGGACAGCCACGAATATATATATATATATATATGGGAGCCGGTTAGCTCCTCCAATGGAGGACGGTGACCGTCCTCCAAGATACGTATGGAGCTCCAGGTGGCACCCAAAACATTGTTTGGGTGCCACATGGAGCACGGGTGGATGGTATAGAATAATATTAAAAAAAAAAAATTCGAAAAAAACTATTTAAACTCACAAGTCAAAGTATGATGGGTTTCATTGGTCCACATTTACGGTTCCAAAAACACAAGGTGGAGATGAGTTTTCAATTTTTTATTTTCAAAGATGATGTAAGCAATGCACCCGAGCTCCATGTGGGATCGAAACTATATTTTGGGTGCCATGTGGAGCTCCACGTGGAAGCGTGGAGGACGGACACCTTTTCCTATATATATATATATATATATATATATATATATATATATATATATATATATTTGTATGGTACGTTACATTTAATGTATCGTATTGCAGGGTTTTGATACTGGTCGGTATCGGACGATATGTACCGGTATCATCCGAGATTTTGACCCATGCGTGGAACACCATTTAGTTCGTCTGATCTGGCGGTCATGATGTATAGATCTTTGATGCCGGAGATTGACATGAAACACAATCACTATCACTTGATTTCACACAGTCAACCATTTTATCAGATGATAGGCTTTTACTTTGTTGAATCAAGTGAGCATCAAAGATTTTTTCATCTTGACCTTCAGATCAGATGGTTTAATGGTGTCTCATGTTGCACAGGTCCGAGAAACACCAAGTTTTTCCTTTTAACTTTTACTACAGAACACATCTCGTGTGCAAGTTATAGCTCCATTTTCCACCGTTTGGTACATATGCCATTCAATATGGACCGTCCAATTTACTACCTGCCTCTCGGAGGCACCCAATATTAATAATTGTTTCAACTGTAGACGATCCAACTACTAACGTTTTTCTCCCCCTCCCCCTCCCCCTCCCCGTGGGCAAGCTGTTAGGTTAGAGGTTAGTTACCAAAATCAGTTTTTTTGAAAAAAATGTGTTTTAAATAAGTTTCTGATTTTTTTAATTTTATAAAATTGGTAATATGTTCAAAACACCCTTTTTGGAATAGATTTATTTGGGAAATTGTCATTTACGCATGTTATACTGTATTTCCAAATTTTTCTCTATTTTTGTTAGGAATTTTTTTTTTTTAATAATTTTAGTAATAGTTTTACTACCCTTTTCCAAAATTTTACCACTTTTTCAATTTTTTTTTCTTTTTAGTCTTGCTGATGTTTTCCCTAATTCCATCTTGGTAACTATGGGTTTGAGGGCCCTCATCTGAGAGTCACCAAGCTGGGGTTTGACATAATTCAACAAGGTTAAAATTATGAATAAAAATAGACAAGTTTGGGGGAATTTTTCGTTAAGAAAAAGATGGAAGAATTTAAGATAAAAAATTAAAAAAATATGATTTTCAGATGAAATTGTGATTTATTTTTATATCATTTACGATTATTTTAAAAATAAACAATTTTTTGAAAAATTGGTGAATAATTCAGGATTAATTGACAGAACCTCAAATTTGTGAATTGCTTGTGAATTTTTCAATAATTTAGAGAATTTGGTAACTGTGGTCTTCATACGCTCCTTACCATCAAATAAAATGTTCCCTTCTAACTGACTAGCCCTTTTAGACCAACAAATCTAGCCCAACGTTGGCATTTTGGGTTGCAAAAGAGGCCTGTGCAATGGACCCAACTAGCAATGCAGAAATATGAGGAAGTGAGCCAGGCCTATGCCCAAATCTTTAGAAATTGACTACAACAATCGAATGTAATTTCTTCATTTTATATATATTTTTTCTAGTAATTTATTGTTAAAAAGAAATATCAAAAGATGGAATCTTTTAGTATTCTTTTTATCGATTCATTATTTTAATAAGTGAATATGCAATGAAGTTTAAAATATATTGGCAACATTCAAGTAAATTTTGTTACTTTAGTATTTCATTTCTTTGGAATCTAGTTTATATCATTTGAGGTTTGCCCATTAGAAGTAACATGGATCCCCCTTCCTTATATTGAACTTTTAATTATATTATTTGAGGCTAAGGAAAGATTTATGTTCTTTTAAGCCATTTTTGTTTCGTTATGTAAAATTTAAATGTTGTTAAATCTCATATTCTTTGATAGAAGTAAAGCAATAATTATTGGGAAGGAGCGGCGTTGGGAAAAAGGTACATCTTTACGAACGATGTTAATCTTTTTTCTTATAGTCCACATTAAGGTATCAAGTATCGGCTCATATCGATACATATCTGTTTCTTGGCCAACCGATACTAATATTAGTATTAGGATGGTATCGGTATCGGTATCAGTATCTGGATCGATACAGTGTCGGTATCTTGGAATTCATATTCTTTTATTTGTTTTAATAAAATAGATATAGAAGTGAAGGGGAATTGGTGGAGAGAGGGTTATAGTTTTAGATTAACAATAATAAGAGTTTAGCTCATATTTTGTATTTTATATAGCTCTTTGGTATGTACAAAGAGCTTGGGTTTACTATTTACACAAAAAAATATTTTTCTAGATTTTTTTCCCTATTACAAATAAATCAAACTATGAAAAATCAGATTGTGGTGAAAATCATTTCTTATACAACTTATCAAACAACATAAATTATATTTTCAGAGGAAATTAAGTAGGAAATTAATTTCGTTTCCTGATTGGAGTTTCCTTGTTATCAAACAAAGTCTAAGTCAAAACAAATCCCATTAAAATATAATGGACGAGTGAAAAATTATATTTTAAATCTATTCTTGATCATCTTTTATTTCAGTTTGTAACCAACCCGCCAACGAGCTAGATAGGCTATGGCTTCACTCGGTTCAATATATAATAATGATATATATATATATATATATATATATATATATATATATATATATATATATATATATATATATATATATATAACTTAAATTACTAAAATACCCTAAAAACTAATCGTTAGAAGCTTTTAATTGTATAAGTTATTTTAGTAAACTAATAAAATTTTCCCTTGCTAATAAATACCTAAAAGTATAGGCTAAAATTTAATTGTTAATTTTCATCTTCTCTCGAGGAATTCTATCATGTTAATTTTTTTTTTTGATCGGTAATAAGCAATTTATATTGATAAGCAGCAAGACGTTAACGAAAGACCAATACAAAAGGACACGACCAAAAAGCAGAAAAGAACAAAAACTACAAACAACTATCATGTTAATTTGCTACAAAATAAAATATTTTTATTAGAATACTAGAAGTTTTAATCATTTAGATTATAAATAAATTAAAAATATAATAAAGGAAAGAAAGATAATAGGAAATAAATCTCAAAAAAAAAAAATAGTATATTATCAGTTAGGCTTGAGTTCGGCTCAAGCACTAGTTTTAAGCGTGAATATAAAAAAACTCGGCTCGAATATAAAAGGAGCCGATTTCAAGCTGGCCCTAATTCGGCTTGAATTCAGCTGGTTAAGATCCCATACATGAATCCTTCAAAAACCACTTTCTCCATTTTCATTCATTGTATCAAACTTTGGTTAATCTGCACCTCTTGGCTCCTATAGGATTTAAGAGAAGGTAGAGTTTTTTTTTACTCTAATCTTCAAAGGGACCTTTAGATCGTGAGTGTACCATTAGACGCTCAATTTCTAATTCCACGTGGCACAGATAACAAGAAAGTGGTCCTAAAATCAAGTTTGAGTGCTGTGTTTCATATGATTTTAGCTCCATTTTTTTTGGAATCTATGTTATGTAGTATTAATAATTGATTGTCTGATGGTATGCCCATGGTCTCAAGATGTGTTTAAGATTGGGATGAAATACAATCTCCATCATTGGATTCCAGAGAGTCGGAGATTTCTAAATGTACATGTGTAATCCAATAATCCTGTAGTTTACTCAAATCATGGGCAATTGTCAGGTCCGAATGGTTAGTAACCCTGGGAAAATGGAGAATTTTGACTGCACTATTATCCTATGAAAAATGAAAAATTGTATAAAATTATATATAAAAATTATAAAATTATATATAAAATAATAAAATAATATAAAATATATAAAAAGATTACAAAAAGGACATTTCTGGTATTTTGTTTGAGTCATATCCACTACATATCAGCCAACATCACCCTTTGTGGCCTAATATGATTTGGTATGAACACATATGGATATTTGACCTATTTGACATGATATTTGACTTTTTATAAAATTGGGATGTATATCCACTTTGGTTGGGGCCTAACCCAATACCAATATTTAAAAATATGACTTGACAACCGACTTGTATATCCAACTTGATTCGATTCATAATCTCTTATTTTCCTTGATTTTATATATGAAATATCGGGTCGGTCGAACTGAGTCGACTCGAAAGTCAGGTTTTGGGTGTCTGCTTTTGACCCATCAGGTCAAGTTTAAGAGCCCGTACTGATTAAAAATCCGGGTCAAGCGGTTAAACCTGCCACATTGAAAAGGAACAGTTAAATTATATTATATATTTTGGAAGTATATAGCTATGCTAAATACCAATAATCTAATATCTCTTATTTATAAATAAAAAATCTGGGTTAGGCAGCTTGGGTCTCCAGTCGACAATCGTCCATAACCCTACCTCCATTTACATACCATATTGAAAAGAAACAATTAAATTATATCTTATATTTTAAGAGTACATATCTATGCTAGACATACCAATAAAGGTGCAAATTAAAACCGAAACTCGAAACAGATAAAAAATCAAGCTCTAAATGGACCGGACTGGTTTGGTTTTGGTTTATATAGCTGAATACCAAAAATCGGTCAGGTAGGATGAGAAAACCAACCAAAAGGCCTATTTTACTTAAAAATGAGACAAAAATGAATGTGCAACATTGACATTATCACAGAGAAGCAATGTCACTTCCATAAGGGGAGCGATATCACCTTCATAGAGGGGTGTCAGCCCTCCCATAGAGGGGTGCCAACGCTCCTAAAGCAGGGTGCCAACTGTGACGGGGGCACGCGGCGTGGCTACCCGTGCCTTTTGCAACAACCACTCGTATCACTTGTGCTTTGCGAGGGGCATTGGTGCTTTTGAAGTTAGAGCGTCGTAGGTGTGTCACCAAGCCATGAGGGCTTCGCCGTAGACACTTTGTAAGCTTTTGATCATGCGCTAGGAGGCCACGCGACATCTTGGTGCCTGGATGACACGCGATGTGGTGTCAAGAGGGCACGCAGCATTTTGGTGCCTGGACGACACGAAACATGTTCTCGACCCGGTCTCGACACGATCGCATGGGGGAAGACTTGGGGTGCCACGAGCGTGTTGGTGTGCAAAATGACATTGTGTGGAATGGACCGGAGGGACATGCGCTATGGTGGTATATCAAACCAATATGTTTGAAGTTCTTCCGTTATTTACCAATGGGTGGTGTTTGAACCATCTATGTGGGAGGAGAGCTCGGGAGCTGCTTCTACACACGTGGGGCCTTGTGTCACCAGATGGTGCGTACTGGTCTCCTAGGACTGAAGGGTGGGCCTAAGACGTTATTTGCGAAGCAATGTTGTGTGTCACCCAACACGAGGTTGCCACGTACGTCAAACTATGCGTCGCGGTGTATGTGGGTCGACTAAGCGCAGGAAGCTTGTAAATTACGTGGGACTCGAGTGAGCATGTCGGCCAGAGGGCCTGAATGTGTGCTGATGAGGTGCACCATGATCGATTTTAAATGTAACCCTTGCAAGTGCACAAGATCTATTGCAGTATGGCAAGAACAAAGGTGTCGAACCCACAAGGAAATCTTGAATTTTAATTAATTCTTTCAGAGATTTAAAACCATCCCTAAGGAAGTACCAAAGGGCAGATTCAATTTACTAAAAATTTATCACACTTTTTCTAAAAGCAAGAAAAAATAAATTAATCTAAACTAATTACTGATAAATCTAAGAACAATATTTAAATGAGATCAAGGAATATGCTACCCGAGATTTGTACCCCTTTTCTACCATTAAAACCCATAGTTTCATTAAAGCATCATTCACACCATTATTCATCTATAAAAATGATTCGAAATAAAATATGATCATCAATCCGGTATACCCTATCTAAAAACAATGACTCAGCCTATCATCGCGGTATGAGTCATGTAAGAAGCATAGCGTATCTCATGATGTTTAGATCACAACAATAAAAACATAATCGCTCCGCAGCCTAGATCAGTCTGCAGGTCCAGATCTAGCGATTATAGCCGTTGATACGCGCCATCAACGATCATAACAAGCATTCAATATATTTTCAATAACACAAACTTTTAGCAAAACGATTTCATGATGACAATAAATCGACTATGGTATTAATCATAAATAAGGGTACTTATCTGGGGATCGCATCTTTCCCGATCTACTGATTTAGCCGCTCATCTTTGGCGTATGATCTCCTTGTTCATTCAAAGTCATTCCTCTTTTTATTTCTTCCAAAGATCTTTGTTTACAATGCCTTTTCATAAATACAATCTATGCTTTCATGAACGTAAAGGAAAAAAATACAAATCCTAAGTACAATCTACCCAGATGGAACCCTAGAAGAAGGAGAAAGCAGAACTCTTGAAAAGATGCCAAGAGGAGTCTAAAACCAAAAATAATAATAATGAATAATAATCTTCTAAAAAATTCTCTCCAAAAACTCTAAAAAAGAAAAGCCAAAACTAACTCTCTAATTATCTATCTCTAATTCCCCTCTCTAATTCCTATCTCTAATTCCTCCTCTAATTCCTCCTTTTTGAAGTGTTTGATCCGCTTTAAATAGTACCGAAGTTTCCCAGCCGCAGAGGTGTTCCAACTCGAAAATTTAGGGTCGATGCATCGACCTCCCAGATTTTCGTGAATTCTCGCCGAACTTTGCATCAGACACTGCTTTGGTATTTTGGCCATAACTCTTTGTCCCGAACTTGGATTGATGAGATTATTACGCCGTTGGAAAGCTGATAGAAATATTTACAACTTTTGTGTTTTGATAATTTCATAATTCGGCCGTCTTGACTGTCCAAATTGAGCTACAGGTCGCACCAAGTTCTCGATGACCCAAAGTTGCAGTGTTTTGACATTATTTTCAGAATTCTTAGGCTGTTTTCTGCACTTGGCTTGTATTTACCTGAAACACTTCAAATCTAATAATTCTTATCAGATAGCCTTCATCGGATAGCTAAATGTAGGTATCTAGGGGTGAAATATCATCATATTTCACTACTCATCACACCCCCAAACCTACACTTTGCTAGTCCTCGAGCAAAGCAAACTAAAGAAAATAAATGCCACTTTCGTAGGGAACACGATTGCACTTAGCGTGTGCAACAAGCCTTTAAACCCCTAGGTGATCCCTAGTGGAGGAGTTGTGTCTCCTGAGGGTTTACAGCGAAGTTACCCACAAACTTCAATAAATTCTAAACCATCGGCAAAATTGAGTTTTCAAAATATGATTTTGATAACATATATACCATTCAAAACTCAAAATCATTAATCAATTCAACATGCGAATTCTCAATTTTAAATAACAATGTTATCTAATCATACTAATATCCATTCAAATTAGTCTAATGCTCAAATCGTTAGATAACTCATCCATTCATGCTTAAACGGGAAGTGTGTGCATAACCAAAGCTAAGATTCATCCATCTCGGAACTAGTCCAAACGAAAAACCGTCGGGTCTGTTGTCTCGACTCAATCCTCACTTTAGGTATACTCTCGAAATAAAATCACTCCGATGATGGATAATCTTTCGCACACATGTGAGAGATCAATACAAAACAAGCAAAAAGGTCTCACATGATAAATGAAATACGATGTAATCAATGAACAAAATCAAATCTCATAAGAACAGATACTTGTATATCCTAAGCATCTCATATCAAGTGTCATAAGTATCACATATTTACTCTCCACAAGGTAGTTACCAATGCAAGATTAGATCATGAAGGTCTTTTATAGGGTTGTGATGGGGCCCAGGAAAGGGTAAGAAAGAAAGGGAATTGAGATTCAAAATTTCTGAGAAATCGGAAAAGAAACAAACTTCGGATTTTTCTATTTCTCTTCTTTTCTAATCTCTCACTATTTTTCTCAATATTTTTCTTTTGAATTTTCTTTTCTTGAAGCACCTCATATTTTTTTCATATTTTTCACAATTTTCTTTTTCTTTTTCTCCCCCCTTTTTCTTTTATATTTTTGCCATACACTCTCAGTAAACACCACAACTCAGTATCTCTCCACTTACTCTCTTTTCGTTCATTTTCATCCCTCGTTCCTAATTTTTCATAAATAAGAAGGGTAAAGCTGAATTTTCATAAATGGTGAAGGGATAAAAGTTAACGTGGCTTATCAAAGAATGTATAAAGATAAATTTTTTAATAGGCTCAAAGGGGTACTAGAAGGATAAATTTATATGAGGTGGGGCATTTAAGCACAAACGAGCCAAAGATGACCTTCAATCATGTCCTTAAAACCTTGCCTATTTGTCTTGAGTAGATATACAGTACGTTCTAACACAATAATATGAATTTGATATCATGGAAAGTCACAAGCCAAAATAAAGTGTATGAGATTATTCAAAATAATTCGTATTCAAAGAAAACTCCGAGTTTATGTATTCACTCATCAACAACGAATATTTGGCTCTAAAGCTTACCGGGTTTAGTCTCCACTAAGAACCTAAGATTCACCGTTCAAAACAGTTCATCGATTTCTGAGTCTTAGCTTGGTATAAGTGTAAAAATTCTAAGCATGAATATCAAAATTACCCACAAAATATCACATTAAGCTTCATTATCCTAGATACAAGCATTCAAAATCTGACATCGATATTCTCAAAATTAAATTCACATGCATCATCAACTAAAGTTTGAAAACTATCGAAAAATAATTCATGTATGATGGTTCAAAAAAAAAAATTTAATTTTTTTTTTCACATATAAAAAAAAAATAAGAAAGTGACGCAAGATAGAGAATCATACCCCCAAACCTAAAAATGACAATGTCCTCATTGATTGAAATAAGTAGCACACCCCCAAACCTGTTGAAAAGTACCTCAACACAAAGATCAGGTGCAGAGAAGATGTGCATCAAATTAAAACATGACCAAAAATAGATTGAAGGTAATGCGGCTACACTAATTTGGAAATTAAAAACAACTTAAACTAAACTAAAAACTAATATTCTAAAACTAAACATACGAAAAGAGAAATCCTAAATCCTAAACTAAACCTGAGTCCAACTCCTTTAATCTGGGTCACTAAGGTGCATCGCCTCAATTCCGAACTGGGTCATCGGCTCAAACATTGGTTTAAGGCGTTGCCCATTGACTCTGAAGACTTGATTGTCCTTGAGACTGCGGATCTCAATCGCACCATGCACACTAATGGAAACAACCTGAAACGGGCCTTCCCATCTAGATTTCAGTTTTCCCGGGTGGAGCTTAAGTCTGGAGTTGAACAGCTAAACCTTTTGTCCAATGTGGAACTCTTTCCGAGAAATGGACTCATCATGCAGCTTTTTATACCTTTCTTTGTACATCTTTGAGTTTTCATACGCATCATAGCATAGCTCTTCCAATTCACTTAGCTATAGCCTTCGATTTGATCCTGCTGCTTGCATATCGAAATTTAATCTTTTTATGGCCCAAAATGCTTTATGCTCCAATTCAACAGGAAGATGGCATGCTTTCCTGTAGACAATTCTGAACGTAGACATTCCAATTGGTGTCTTGAAGGCGGTACGATAGGCCCTGAGCATCGGAAGAGCGGTTTGACCAGTCTCTTCTATCCGATCGTACCGTCTTTTCTAAAATTCGTTTAATCTCTCAGTTCGACACTTCCACCTGACCACTAGTTTGTGGGTGATACGGCGTTATAACCTTGTGGGTGACGTCGTATTTCTTCATTAAAGTAGCAAAATGGCGGTTGCAGAAGGGCGAACCGCCATCACTAATGATCGCACGTGGAAACCCGAATCTATTAAAGACATTTTCCTTCAGAAATTTGACCACCACTTTGTGGTCATTTGAACGGGTTGCCATAGCTTCAATCCATTTGGAAACGTAGTCAACAGCTACGAGAATGTATGAATACCCAAAAGATGGGGGAAAAGGACCCATGAAGTCAATCCCCCAAACATCAAAATCGGGTTAAGGGGCATCATATTCCGTTTTGAAATATTTCCAAGCTGCTGACATCTTTGGCATTCTTTGCAAAATTGAGCAGCGTCACGAAAGATGGAGGGCCAGTAGAATCCGCTTTGAAGAATTTTCTGTGCAGTCTTCTGTCCTCCAAAATGGCCTCCACAGGCTTCAGCATGGCAAAAATCGAGAACGCTTAGTTGCTCTTCTGCTGGTACACATCTCCTGATGATTTGATCTGAACAGATCTTGAACAAATGTGGTTCATCCCAAAAATAGTATTTGATCTGAGAGAAAAAGAGGTTCTTATCATTCTTTCCCCATTCAGTAGGGATTTTGCCCGTGACCAAATAATTCACGATATTGGCAAACCAAGGAACTTTCATAGCGATCGCATCAATTGCCATTAATTTCTCATCCGGAAAAGTGTCCCGGATAGGTTCAGGTGTAACCAATTCTTCAAGCAAAATGCGAGACAAGTGATCAGCCACAACATTCTCGACTCCCTTTTTATCCTTGATTTCGAAATTAAACTCTTGAAGTAGCAGAATCCAGCGGATCAATCGTGGTTTGGCATCCTTCTTTGCCAACAAATATTTCAATGCAGAGTGGTCTGAAAAGACTACTATTTTTTATCCAAGCAGATAAGAACGAAATTTATCCAGAGCATACACCACAACTAATAGTTCTTTCTCAGTGGTGGTGTAGTTAAGCTGTGCATCGATCAATGTCTTACTGGCATAATAAATTACGTGTGGTAATTTGTTCACCCTTTGCCCTAAAACAGCTCTGATAGCGTAATCAGATGCATTACACATGAGTTCGAATGGGAGAGAATAATCCGGTGGTTGGATTATTGGTGCAGTTGATAAGAGTTCACGCAGCTTCAAAAATAATTTCATGCAATGCTCATCAAATTCAAAAGGGAAATCTTTACCAAGCAAGGTACATAAAGGTTTAGCCACCTTGCTAAAATCCTTAATGAATCGCCTATAAAATCCAGCATGCCCTAAAAATGATCGAATTTGGCGAACACTCTTTGGTGGGGGCAAATTGACAATTAGGTCGACTTTAGCCTTATCCACTTCAATTCTTTTCTTGGAAACAATATGCCCCAGAACAATTCCTTGTTGAACCATAAAATGGCTCTTCTCCCAGCTAAGAACAAGTTTAGAATCCACACAACGTTGTAAAACTTGTGCGAGGTGATTCAAACAAGAACCAAACGTTTTCCCAAAAATCGAGAAGTCGTCCATGAACACCTCGATGAACTTGTCAATCATATCCGAAAATATGGCCAACATACATCGTTGGAAAGTAGCAGGTGCATTACATAAGCCGAACGACATCCTTCGATATGCAAAAGTACCGTAAGGGCATGTGAATGTCGTTTTCTCTTGATCAGGTGGAAAAACGGGCACTTGATTGTATCCCGAATAACCATCAAGAAAGCAATAAAACTCTTGCCTTGCTAACTTCTCGAGGATTTGATCGATAAACGGAAGGGGAAAATGATCCTTTCTGGTAGCTGTGTTTAATTTTCTATAATCAATGCAGACACGCCACCCAGTAGTTTCACGAGTAGGCAACAATTCTCCTTTCGCAGTTTCTTTCACAGTGATTCCGAACTTTTTTAGGACAATTTGGACTGGACTAACCCATTCACTATCAGAAATCGGATAGATGATTCTAGTATCGAGTAATTTAATGATTTCCTTTAAAACGATTTCTTGCATGTTCGGATTAAGTCGCCTCTGCGATTCTCTCGATGGTTTACTCTCATCTTCCAGATGTATTTTGTGCATACATACTGATGGGTCAATTCCTTTTAAATCAACTAGAGTTCATCCGATAGCCTGCTTGTGATCTAGAAGCACTTTCAACAGGTCATGCTCTTGTTCTTCAGACAACGTGGATGAAATTATCACCGAAAACGTTTCTCGTGGCCCCAGAAAAGCATATATGAGCGATTCAGGCAACTGTTTCAATTCCACAGTTGGTGGCTCCTCAATTGATGGAGTCGGTTCAACTTTTACTTCAATGGGTAACGGTTCTATCTTAGTCACAACTTCACATAAGTTATCATATGGACATGATAAACTCAACCTCGTCTCTTCGGACTGCTTCCTTTCAAATCCTTTTTCTTCATAGATGGCCAACAAAGCGGTTTCAAATTCTTCTTTGGTGAGCATCGATGGTAATGCTTCATCCACCATTTCATCCATCTGATCGATGTAAAAACATTCGACCTCATCCTCGTTAGGGAAATGGTTCATCGCATGGAATATGTTCAATCTGACCTTCATGTTCCCAAAAGAAACGTCCATGACTCCCGTTCGACAATTAATGCAAGCGTTTGCAGTGGCGAGAAACGGACGTCCAAGGATGATGGGGACTTGATTAATTGATTTAACAGGTGGTTCCATGTCTAAAACAACAAAGTCCACTGGAAAGACAAACTTGTCTATTCCAACCAAAACATCCTCGATAATTCCCCTAGGTCTTCTTTCTGACCTATCAGCCAGTTGGAGTGTGACCGTCGTGGGTTGTAATTCACCCAATCCGAGTTTCTCGTATATTGAGTATGGGATTAGATTTACACTTGCTCCCAAATCCAATAGCACTTTTCCAATTGGTTGCCCACCAATGACACATAGAACAGTTGGAACTCCAGGGTCTTTCAGTTTCCGTGGGGTTTCCAATTATAATATTGAACTTACTTGATTAGTCAGGAACACTTTCTTGGAAATATGAGTACGCGCCTTTCGCTTACGAGTGCATAAATCTTTGAAAAATTTTACATACTCAGGCACTTGTTTGATTGTTTCAAGCAATGGAAGATTTATCTTTACTTGCTTGAATGTTTCGAAAATTTCTTCCATTTTTACTGGTCTCTTTCCCATTCTAGATGGAGGAGTTAGGCATTGAGAGAATGGTGCCCTTGGGACATAAGGTGCAGGTTCCATTTTTTATTCTTGTTCATGTTCTAGTTGGACAGTTGAGGGAAACTCATCCTCGATTACTTTTTCTTTTCCCTTCTCTCTTCTTGGCTCTTTCTCTTTCTCTTTTCTTTTCTCTTTCTCTGTTCTTTTCTCTGATTTGTTTTCTTTCTCTTTTGCTACTTCTCTTGCTTCCTCTTTTTCCTGATCAGATTCCACAAGCATTTCCACTTGATTATCAACTTTTCTTCCACTTCTCAGCACCGTAACAACTTTCAACTGTTGACTATTCGATGGTCCTGCATCAGGTGGTGCTTGACCTCGAGGATTGTTGACGGGTTGGCTAGGGAGCCTACCTTCCTCTCGTTGACTCAAATTTGATTTGTCGCTTGACCGAATTGATCTATCATCATCATTGAAAGCATGCATGCTTCATCACCTTTTCCTCCATATCGTAATCTCTAGAAACCGGTAGCGAGGTTGATTAAAATTCGATTTTTTCGAATCGGAATTGAATGGTAATAAGGAGGGTTCTTGGAAATTAGAATTCTCATTGGTAGTGGGATTACATGTTGTGGGCGGAAATTTTGTTGTCCACCCATTGTGTTGGCTCTGTACTGCTGGTTTACCTGACCAGTTTGGTTCGAACCACCCCATCCTAAGTTGGGGTGATTTTTCCATTCCGGGTTATAGGTATTGGAGTATATGTTTCTATCCTGTCGTTGATAAGATTGAGTCAGATTCACCTCCTCTTGAGGAGTAGGTTCATCAGGGAATAATGACAAGGTAGTGCGGCACTCATTAGCCATGTGACCTGGGTGGTCACAAATTGAACACACAGTGGGGGTGACAGGAGCATTAGCTTGCTTGGTCGCAGCTAACAACATATTTATTTGCTTGGACAACATATCAACCTTTGTCGATAGATCAGAGGTATTATTTTTGACATTATACAATCCATCTCTTGTCAACACATGAGATTTAGATGCCAAATCCAAGTTAGTTCCCCCCAGTGTTTCACTTTGTATCGAAGTTTGGTATAACTTCTCAAACAATGCCCACGATTCATCAGCTTCTTTTGTAGCACATGATCCACCACACGATGCATCAACCATGCGTCTCTCTTCAGGAATCAGTCAATTATAAAAACTTTGGACCTGTTGCCACCTTGGAACCTGATGATTTGGACAACTCTTAATCAATTCCTTAAAACGTTCCCAACATTCATGGAATGTTTCAGTAGGTTGTTGGGAAAAGAATTGAATCTTCTGACGCAACTCAATGGCTATGGTCATGGAAAAATATTTTTTAAGAAACTGACGGTGTAGCTCTGCCCAACTCTGAATAGATTGCGGTTCTAAGGAATAAAATCACGTTTTTGCCTTGTCCCTTAAAGAGAAAGGAAAGAGTTGGAGTTTAGCTATCTCATCAGTGACATTGTGAACTCTGAACAATTTGCATACCCCAGTGAATTCATTTAGATGAACGTGCGAATTTTCATTTGCTAACCCATGAAAAATTTGTAGCATTTGGATCATCACTGATTTGAATTCATAGTGGTTTCCTGGAATGGGATCATGCATTATACATTCCTAATCCTCGTAAAAACCAGGATCATTATAATATTCGAGTGTTCTAGGGCCTTCATTGTAAATGTTATTCCCATTATTTCTATTATTTCCATTATTTCCATTATTGGTATTCTGGTTGTTCCCATTCATTTCTTGCCTTTGATCAGCCATGGTATCAGTATGATGATACTGATTCCTTTGAATTCTACGATTCTCTCTACAAGATCGTTCGATTTCAAGATTAATCGGTAGCAGATGTGGGTGATGAGAACGAGTAAAGTTCATACACCACTCTCACAAACAAGGATTGAAGAATCCATAATAAACCCAAAATATTCAGCTTCAATCGATTAAAGCAAAGATTTTCAATCGATTGACACAAGCGCACAATTTTATTTTATTATTATTTTTTTTTAATTAAATTAAATTTCGAATTTTTTTTTTTTTTTTTTTTTTTAAATCCGAATTTCAAAAATTAAAATTAAAAAATTAAATTTTAAACCTAATGGCAATCCTACAAAATCTTATCTAAAAGAGAAAAATAAGGGAAAGAATAAAAAATTCCTAAATTTTCTAAGAAAGGTATCCTAAAAATCTATACTTCCTAAAAAAAGACTCCTACAAAATCTAAAATAAGAAGCCTAAAAATTTCAACTTCCTAAAAGACTCCTACAAAATCTAAAATAAGAAGCCTAAAAATTTCAACTTCCTAAAAGACTCCTATAAAATCTAAAATAAAAAGCCTAAAAATCTCAACTTCCTAAAAGACTCCTAAAAAAAATACTTACCTAAGAGAGAAAAATAAGGGAAAGAAGATTTTGCAAAGCAAAAATCCAAAAATTGATTTTTTTTTTTTTAATTATTTTATTTTATTTTATTATTATTATTATTATTTATTTTATTTTTATTTTTTTAATTTTTTTTTTAAATTCAAATTTTAAAAATTAAAATTAAAATTTCAAGATTAAAATTAGAAATTAAAATTTTAAATCTAATAGCAATCCTAAGAATCTTATCTAAAAGAGAAAAATAATAAAAATAATAAAAGATTCCTAAATTTCCTAAGGAAGGTATCCTAAATTTATAAACTTCCTAAAAAAATTAATAACTAATTTTAGAAAATCCTAGAATATCTAAAAGAGGACAATAAGGAAAAAGAATCCTACTAAAATAAGAAGTCCTAAAAACCTAAATTTCCTAAAAGAGTCCTACAAAAACTTACCTAAGAGAGAAAAATAAGGGAAAAAAGATTTTACAAATCAAAAATCTAAATATTAGTTTTTTTTTTTTTTTTTTTTTAATCGAAACACAAAAAAATCTCTAACCGAATTAATCAAAATTTCGCCGATCTCCCCGGCAACGGCGCCAAAAACTTGGTGTAATTTAAAGTGTAACCCTTGCAAGTGCACAAGATATATTGCAGTATGGCAAGAACAAAGGTGTCGAACCCACAGGAAAATCTTGAATTTTAATTAATTCTTTCAGAGATTTAAAAACATCCCTAAGGAAGTACCAAAGGGCAGATTCAATTTTCTAAAAATTTATCACACTTTTTCTAAAAGCAAGAAAAAATAAATTAATCTAAACAACTAATTACTGATAAATCTAAGAACAATATTTAAATGAGATCAAGGAATATGCTACCCCAGATTTGTACCCATTTTCTACCATTAAACCCACAGTTTCATTAAAGCATCATTCACACCATTATTTATCTATAAAAATGATTCGAAATAAAATATGATCATCAATCCGGCATACCCTATCTAAAAACAATATTTCGACCTATCATCATGCGGTATGAGTCATGTAAGAAGCATAAGCGTATCTCATGATGTTTAGATCACAACGGTAAAAAAACATAATCGCTCCACTAGATCGATCTGCGGTCCGGATCTAGCGATTATAGCCGTTGATCACGCTTCATAACAAGCATTCAATATATTTTCAATAACACAAACTTTTAGTAAAACGATTCAATGATGACAATAAATCGACTATGGTATTAATCATAAATAAGGGTACTTATCTGGGGATCGCATCTTTCCCGATCTACTGATTTAGCCGCTCATCTTTGGTGTATGATCTCCTTGTTCATTCAAAGTCATTCCTCTTTTTATTTCTTCCAAAGATCTTTGTTTATAATGCCTTTTCCTAAATACAATCTATGCTTTCATGAACGTAAAGGAAAAACAATGCAAATCCTAGGTACAATCTACCCAGATGGAACCCTAGAAGAAGGAGAAAGCAGAACTCTTGAAAAGATGCCAAGAGGAGTCTAAAACCAAAAATAATAATAATGAATAATAATCTTCTAAAAAATTCTCTCCAAAAACTCTAAAAAAGAAAAGCCAAAACTAACTCTCTAATTATCTATCTCTAATTCCCCTCTCTAATTCCTATATCTAATTCCTATCTCTAATTCCTCTTCTAATTCCTCCTTTTCGAAGTGTTTGATCCGCTTTAAATAGAGCCGAAGTTTTCCAGCAGCAGAGGTGTTCCAACTCGAAAATTTAGGGTCGATTAATCGACCCAATAGGGTCGATGCATCGACCTCCCAGATTTTCGTGAATTTCCGCCAAACTTTGCATCAGACACTGCTTTGGTATTTTGGCCATAACTCTCTGTCCTGAACTTGGATTGAGGCGATTCTTATGCCGTTGGAAAGCTGACAGAAAACTCTACAACTTTTGTGTTTTGACAATGTCATAATTCGGCCGTCTTGAATGTCCAAATTGAGCTACAAGTCACATCAAGTTCTCGATGACCCAAAGTTGCAGTGTTTTGACATTATTTTCAGAATTCTTGGGCTGTTTTCTGCACTTGACTTGTATTTACCTGAAACACTTTAAATCTAATAATTCTTATCAGATAGCCTTCATCAGATAGCTAAATGTAGGTATCTAGGGGTGAAATATCATCATATTTCACTACTCATCACACCACACATGATGGTGGGCTTGGTTTAGTATGGTAACGAGACATGTTGGAATGAGACGATATGAGGAGTTGCATGCTATTGTCTTGGGCGAGGAACTAGTGTTGGGCATAGGGTAAAGCTTGAGCAAGAGAAGCAAGGCATGCGTGTGTCATCCGGAGCACGATGCATCGATATGGTGGCTTCCGAGGAAGGCAACCATGAACGGGAGTTCCCATCCTCTAGGCATGTGGTATCAGAGCTGATGATGATTGTTTGGTTTGCTTCGTTGCACGCGGCTTCGAGGCAGTTGGTATTTAAGATAGGTTGACTTAGCTTGCAAAGCTAGGTGCCGCATATGAGTTCACACATCGGAATGAGTCACTCCGTGACACAGTACTCCCCTAGAGGGGTGTCAACGCTCCTACAGTGGCTCCTCTAGAACGGCGTCAGTGCTCCTGTAGTGGGGTGTCAATGCTCCTCTAAAGGGGTGCCAACACTCCTATTGTGGGGTATCAGCGCTCTTCACTCCACTAGAGGGGCGTCAACGCTTCTCTATAGGAGGTCCATGTTATTGTGTAAAATGGACCATTAGATGTATGCTCATGATCTTCAGATCAATCTTGTGGAGAATGATGATGAAAAATGATCTCCATCATGAGATTCAAAGCAGTCAATGATCCTAAGGTGATTAGAACGGCCTAAGACGATAAGCTTGATTTTATTATCTTTTATAGACCCTGGAGGTATTTTCGCCATTTTACTTTTGGGAGTACTGGCTTGGCTTCAAGATGGTCGGTTGCAAAAAAGGTGAAATTATAGGTTCGCTGCTAGAAAAGGTCTATAATAGCCCATCGTAGTTTCAAAATATTCGCCAGTGGACCTCTAGTTTCACATATTCCCTAGCAGACCGACTTGAAGCCGAGCCAAGTTAAAAAGTCATATATACCCTTCTTTCACCTTTATATACGTATGTAAGGGTGGTTTTAAATATCATGATGGAGATTGTCTTACGTCATTGTCTTCCACTCGATTGATCTTGAGATCATGTGTGTACCATTAGATGATTGGTTTTACTAAAAAAATGCGGCGCTACTATTTAGTAGCGATAGAGCTACGGTATAGCAGCAATATCACTCCCAGGCAGCGATATTGCTCCCATACGGCAGCGACATCGCTCCCCTAAGGGACCATGATCACTCCTCTATGGGAGCGACATTGCTCCCTTGTGGAAGGCGTGATCACTCCTCCACGGCAATGACATCGCTACTCCGTGGCAGTGATAAAGGTCCTTTGTAGGAGCGACAACCTTATGCCTTGATTTTTGTTCCAAGTTTTGAGTAAATTAAACAAACCGTCTGATGTACAACCATGATTTCAAGATCAATCATGTGGAAGAGCATGACGAAAAATGATCTCCATCGTGGGATTCAAAGTGGTCAATAATGTTAAGGCGCTTAAAACCGCCTTGACATATATGGATAAAGGTGAATGAAGGGTATTTACAACTTTTTAACTTGGCTATGCTTCAAGCTAGTCTATTAAGGAAAATGTAAAACTAGAGGTCCTCTAGCGGAAAATGTGAAACGATGGTGATCGATTAAGGAATTTTCCCTAAATTTTATCATATTACTTGTTGGACGGAAATTATTATCTTTTAAGTTAATCAGTTTTAAAACTTGGTAATTCTTGTAAGATGTGGCATTCGTTGGGCTGTTTTGTGGACGCCCACGGTCCTCTTGCTTAAATGACCTTATACAATTGATGGGCTCAAGGTATGGCTAATCTACACGGTCAAATTGGCTAATCATCCGATCTGTGCACTTTAATATGAATCGTTATGATTAGTTTTAATGGCTGATATTCAAACTCGCTAATCGAATGATTCACATCCACTTATGGACATGATATTTTGGCTAAAATGTTTTCCAATGATAGATTGTCGCCTTCACCATTTAGATTGATCATAAAACGATCCCACGTGGCATAATAAAAAAATTCTCATTTAGTGGTGGTAGATCATTTAAACACCAGTTGGTGTTTAAACGTCAGCTAGGAGCCATTATCCGGAACAATTATCCCTTTACGGTATCATTATTTGAATAGCCATTGGTTGTTTTGAATTAGACGATTATTTTTTTTCCCAATCTTATATATGATGGATCTTGAGATTATAAACTTATCTTTGGACGATTCGCTTTTTATTCTATCTGGCGTACATTCCAAAAAGTGTCTTGAAAATTGCTTTTGAGTATGCTGGTTGTCACATGACTTTTTGGTCGCTCATTTCAAATGTAGCCAACTGGTCGCTCATTTCAAATGTAGCCAACCCGAGTTCTCACAATCCAAGATTATAAGATCTTAGGCCGCATGATCGTATACCATAAACCAGAAATTTAAAAAAAAAAAAAAAAAAGACTAACCAAGAGTAAATAATAAATTTATACATCCATACTTATATCTTATCCCGAACCCTCTAATACTACTAACTACCAAGTTGTTAAATAACGTTCAACTAGAATAAAGAAAAGAATAAATAACCAAGGTTTCATGTCCATCTTAATAAGCGACTTTTCCACATGTCAACCATTTATATCATTGTGACACAGCATGTAAGTGTTGGGTCTTGATTATCAATTTTTGTAGGAAAAAAATCCTTCACTTGATGGTACCACCAAATCAATTCTCTAGATAATCTATTATTGACGATTAGTTCTCATGATTTGAAGCGGGTGCAAAAGATAAATTGTATGAGGTTTCTATTCTACTATTGTATGTATTATCATACTAGGGCATAAATATTTGCGGTCAGTCCTACTCTTGGGTTCATTTGAAACTAAGACATGCATTAGATATTTTGTCGTGGGATGTTATTTGAGTAAAGATGTGTGTTTTGGGCTTCCTCTGGTTAGGAATTATATAGAGCACAAAGTGTCATAAAAGTTTTGCTCGATTACGAATTAAGTTTTTGTGCACGACTCTCCATCATCATTCTTATCAATATTGCCTTTTCTCAATGGGTCAAAATCTCGGACAATACTGGTACGTATCACCAATATGTACCGGTATCGATTGCCAATTAGTATACAATACATTGGGTATATATCGGTTATTGTTTGACTCTAATTTGGAGTTTGAATTGTAGTTTGACTTTAACTTGGAGGTTGAATTGTAGTTTGACTCTAACTGACAATGGCCTAATTACATTCAGACTCTATATAAGGTTAGTTTCTCTTAGATTAGAAATATGATTTGTGTCTTCTATATAAAGGAAAAACTCTGATTGTGATAAAGGCGAAAAAGGTTGAGAAACTTTACTTTCTATTAGGGAGTACAATGACAGGTGGGGCAGCAATATCTACGTCAGATGACAGTAGTTGGTCTTTTACATAGTTCTGGCATATGCGCTTGGGGCACCTGTCAAAAAGAGGGATGACAGAGTTGAACAAGCAGAGCTTTGTGTCTTCTATATAAAGGAAAAACTCTGATTGTGATGAAGGCGAAAAAGGTTGAGAAACTTTACTTTCTATTAGGGAGTACAATGACAGGTGGGGCAGCAATATCTACGTCAGATGACAGTAGTTGGTCTTTTACATAGTTCTGGCATATGCGCTTGGGGCACCTGTCAAAAAGAGGGATGACAGAGTTGAACAAGCAGAGCTTGTTGAAAGTGTATATGCCAAAAAAGTTGACTTTTGTGAGCATTGTGTTATCGGAAAATAATGCAGGGTTAAGTTTAACACAACGGTTCATACTATAAAAGACACATTGGATTATATATACATTCAGATGTATAGGGGACTTTAAAGGTCTCTTTCAAAGGTGGTGTCAGGTACTTCGTCAATGATTATTCTCGGTATGCATGAATTTACATGACGAAGAGTAAAAATGAGGTATTGGAAATCTTCAAGAAGTGAAAAAATATTGTTTGAGAACCAAACTGGAAGGAAGGTCAAGTGGTTCAGAACCGATAATGGTGGTGAGTACACCAGTAGACAGTTAAAGGAGCTCTGTAAAGAAAATGATATTACGAGGTACTTCACAGTGAGGAATACGCCGCAGTAGAATAGGTTAGCAGAACGTATGAATAGAACTCTACTTGAAAAAGCAAGAAGTATGCTATCCAATGCGGGATTTTGCAGAGAGTTCGTGGTCGAGGCAGTCAATACAGCGTGTTATCTAGTAAACAGATCACCATCTACAGCAATAGAGTGCAAGATTTCGATTGAGATGTGGTCAGGGAAGCCTGTAGATTACAATGCATTGAGGATCTTTGATTGCACATTATACTATCATGTCAGAGATAATAAAATTGACCCAAGGGCTATGAAAACGATTTTCTTAAGATATGCAAATGGTGTGAAAGGATACAGGTTATGGAGTCCTGAGCAAAATAAGGTTGTTATCAGCAAAGATGTGACCTTTGATGAATCTGTTATGCAAACTTCTAGCAAACTAGTCATGAAAATTGGAGAAGAGGTGGTGGAAGATCAATTTGAGGTGGAGTTAGACTCCTACAGTTATTACATTAGAGAACAACATAGAAACAGTTGAGAGAAAGCCAGAACAATCCTTTGTAGGTGGAAGACCCAAAAGGAATGTTAGAGCTCCAATTCATTACGGCTACGAGGATATGGTCGCCTATGCGTTGAAGTTGGATGGCAATGAGTCGTCTTCATTCAAAGATGCAATCAGTAGTAGATGTGCACGAGAATGGAAGACCGCAATGGGTGAAGAGATGAATTCTCTTTACAAGAATCAAACTTGACAATTGACAGAATTATCTAAGGGAATAAGAGCGATTGAGTGTAAATGATTTTATAAGAAGAGAGTTCTCTCAAAGTAGCGGTGCAAGGTACAAAACATGGTTGGTAGTAAAAGGCTATGTGCAAAAGGAATGTATTGATTACAATGAGGTGTTCTCACTGGTTGTTAAATGCACTTCAGTCTGAATTTTGTTATCAATTGTAACACAATTGGATTTAGAGTTTGAGTAACTCGATGTAAAAATGATATTTCTATATGGTTATCTAGAGGAGATTTATATGAACCAACCTGAACGATTCAAGTCTCTTGCAGAAGAGAGGTTAGTGTGCAAACTGAAGAATCTCTTCTACGGGTTGAAATAGTCGCCGAGACAGTGGTAGAAGCGGTTTGACAATTGTGTTCGGAGTGAATACGACAAATGTGTTTACTTCAAGAGGCTAGCGCATGGCTCATTTATTTACCTTCTTTTTTATGTTGATGATATGTTCATAGCTGTAAAGATCAACAAGTTAAAACCTCAACTTGGCATTAAGTTTGAGATGAATGATCTTGGTTTAGCGAGAAAGATTCTTGGAATGGAGATTTATAGAGACAGAAAGAAAGGGCAGTTGTGTTTGAAACAGAATAGTTATCTAGAGAGGGTACTCTCATAGTTTAGGATGGAGAACTCAAAGGCTGTGAGTACTCAATTAGCAGCTCACTTCCGTCTTTTGGCTAGCATGTCTCCTATTATAGATGAGGAGCGTAAGTCTATGACTCGTGTTCCTTACGTGAGTGCGGTTGGTAGTTTGATATACGTTATCGTGCAAGTTTCGAGTGCAACTTCCTCCCCGACTGAGAATGCATCCGGTCTTTCACGTCAGTTGCTTGAAGCCCTATAAGAGAGACCCGAATAATCCAGGGAGAATTTTGTCAACTCGGGTCGCCCCAGATGCCGATTCTGATTGAAGAGACAAAGTTAAAAAATCCTTGCTCACGCAGCGAATGGAAGATGGCGATGTAATGAATTTCCTGTGGAGTACCTTTTGAAATGGAAAGGCCTGCCAGAGGCTGAAATTACGTGGGAACTTGAGAGTACCCACCTGCCCTTCCAATCCGCCCTGAAGAAGTACTGGAAGCGCGTCGACGAGAACGTCAACGCAACTAAATAGGGGAGGATGTGACGTGGGCTCGCGGCGTGGCCATCCGAGCCAGCCGCAGGGCCACTTGTGCCACTAGTGCGTTAGGCATTGTGGGTTGAAGCTGGAGCATCGTCGGCGCGTCACCAAGCCATGAGGACTTCGCCATTGGTACTCCAAGAGCTTCGGTCGTGGCCAGGAGGGCACGCGACATGGTGGCAGTTGGTCGTGATGCAGTGCCAGCAGGGCACGTGATGTGGACGCGACTGAGCCAAGTTGTGCTAGTGATGCGGGAGGGCGTTGCGGTATGTCAAACCAATACATTTGAGGTCCTCCTACCATTTAGGCACTATTGATGTTTAAACCATATATATGGGGAAAGTATCTAATAGCCACGTGACGTGTCGCTGGCCTAAGTGATCCCCTACGGAACGCGTATGATAGCCTTGTGGGCTTGACTTCGCGCATCCGGGCCTCGCATAGGTGTTAGGTCGCTCCTATCGCGTCGTGCACTGGAGCCATCATGTTGGTGGTCCACGACCACCCTCATGGTGCGGACCTAAACTCTAAATGGGGTTGTCCCTCGGACTATCGCTGCATATTAGCTATATGAGTTGCATTCGGGAATCTGCATAGTTTTTAACCTAACGCGTTATCGTGCAGGTTTGAAACACGAGTAGGCTGATCTAGTACGTGAAAAGCTAATCCAGGCAAGGAGTATTGGCAAGCGGTGAAATGGATTATGAGGTATATACGTGGTACTAAGGATGTCAGTTTGGTTTTTCGTAGTTGTACAAATCATCGGTTATATGGTTACATAGATTCAGATTATGCGAGTGATTTTAGATATGCGTCGGTCTATAACGAGATATGTGTTTACGCTATCACGTGATCTGACTAGCTGAAGGTCGATGTTATAAGATATAGTGACTTTGTCTACTACAGAGGAAAAGTATGTAGTAGTAACAGAAGCAGTGAAAGAAGCATTGTGGCTTCAAGGCTTAGTTGGTGACTTGGGGATCGCATAGGAAAGTGTCAATGTGTTCTGCGATAGCTAAATACTTAGCAAAGAATCACGTATATCATGCTCCCACCAAGCATATTGATATGCGATATCACTTCGTACGAGAAGTATTCGAAGAAAGCGAAATATCTTTGAAGAAGGTGAGTACGAAGGGCAATCCTGCGGATATGATGACAAAGGTGGTGCCGGTGGTCAAGTCTAAACATTGTTTAAATTTGATCAACTTCAACAGGTTTGAGAGCCCTCGGGGCACTGGTGGCAGTGACGATATGAGCATAGTGCTGATCGGAAGAAAGAGTATATGGTTAAGCTTTGAGCCAGTTGGAGAATTGTTGTTTGACTCTTAACTTGGAGGTTGAATTGTACTTTGACTGTAACTTGGAGGTTGAATTTTAGTTTGACTCTAACTGGCAATGGCCTAGTTACATTTAGACTCTATATAAGGTTAGTTTCTCTTAGATTGGAAATATGATTTGTCTCTTCTATATAATGGGAAAGCTTTTGGCCAAATTATAGAGTTGAGATATTATTGTAAAGCTTTGGAAAAATTATCTAGAGTTTTGAGGAGAGCTTTGATGAGGCTTGAGTGTTCTTGTATTCTTGTTTGGTCATCAATATAGTGGATTATCGCTGCCCATGAACGTAGGCATATTGTCGAATCACGTAAATATTATCTCTTGTGTGCTTGTGATTGATTTTCTTCTATTTTGCGTTCTTATTTGATCGTTCATCTTTAGATCGTTGGTTAGTTTGTGAGCTTCCGCGCAACATCAGTATCACCCAATTATGTTATTTTTTTCATTGTATCGCTGTTACATTGAATGTGTCGGCACATGATCGCAAGTTGCTCCCATCGTCTAAGGGCTCCATTGCAACCAAGAAAGGATGGGTGTGTAACTACAGAGAGTAGATATGGCTAAAGGAGAGAGATTTGGAAGAGTCGAGAGTTTAGAGAGAGAGTGTGTACAAAGAGAGAAGATATGGCTGAAGGAGAGAGATTTGGAAGAGCTGAGAGTTTAGAGAGAGAGAAGGTGAGTTACGTATCGAGTTTAGAGAGAGGGGTGAGAAGAAGAGTTAGGTATCAAGTTTAGAGTGAGAGAGAAGAGAGGAAGGGCTTTGGGCGGTAATCAATTTACTAGCACTTAAGAACAGTGTTATACGGTAGATAGTTTTTTTTTAGACGATTTTACAAGCAACTTATGTGGCAAGATGTCACTACAAAAAATAAGACTATTAGCGGCAGTTTTTTTAACAAACAATTGCTGCTATTAGTCCTGTCGCTATAAAAAAGTTGCCGCTATTAGTCTTGCCGCTACCAAAAATTACCTTAACAGCAAGTGCCGCTAATAGACCTTATTTTTGTAGTGTGTGATTGGCTGCACACACAGTGGGGCCCATGCAATGCAACCAGCCACATCGTGCCATATAAGTTGCCTAAGAACTTGTTTGTCAAAAGTTGTCCACCATTAAATGATTATTTTTTGCATAATTTCCACTACTTAATCGGATAGTGTTATATAGTGGACAAGTTTTAACAGACAATTTTGAAGACAACTTATGTGGTGCAGCCCAACCATGTTTGCAGCGTTTGCAGCCAATCACATCGCGCTGCATAAGATGTATGCAAAATTGTCAATCAAAAATGGTCCACTGTTTATGATTTTCCCACATAGCATCAAATAATGGTTATTTTTTATTCCACGGGGAACACTTGCACTAGAGTGGCTTATGTGGCATGACGTGACTGTATGCATTGCTTGGGCCCTTGTGTGCATTCACGCTAAATAAGCTGCTTGCAAAATTATCTATTAAAAAAACTCTACTCTATAACACTGTCCTTATCCAAATTAGTCTGACCTGAACCCATCCCAGTCCATCGTTTTAACAGCCTTGCATGATACACGGTTGAAAAAATGACCTGAGTACCGAGAGTGCTGGCACTAAGAGTTGGGTACTTACTACCTGTGTTATAGCCGGCGTTTAAATCGTCAAGTCAGTAATCTGGTGCGTCCATCTGAATGGCCCAATGATCCGATACATCCATCTGAATGGCATGTGTGACTTAGGTCGGTCAATGATTGAGTAGAGCCAAAATTTTGGCCGCTCAATAGATCAGTGGCTCAGTGGTAATGCCTGACCCCGACTTGACAGTGCACCAAAAATTGCCTCGACTCATTGGTACCCAACCCGAATCCAATTTAAAATCCCTTAAACTTAGGAGTGCAAAATGGGTTAAGTTTTGGGTAAACCGGACCCGACACCTCTGGAATCAGGTTGAGTCCAAACAAAAAAAACGTGGACCCATTTTGGGTCTAGATCGGGATTTGGGTCAAGCTATGACCTATTGAAGATCGGACAAGTCTAGGTCAAGTCTGGATTGCAGTCAGGTCCGGGTTTAATTTATTAGCTTATGTTATTCAAATACAATTGGTAATTCATAATAAAATTATGAGTCTTTTTTGCAAATACCCCCTTATGTTTTGGCATATTTATAAATGCCATCTCATGCTTCATTTATTTATACATAACACCCTAATTTTCAATTGAGTACCTTTAAATCCACCCACTAAATCTTTGAGCAGCAGATCACCTATTCAAGATCGGACAAGTCTAGGTCAAGTTTGGATATCAGTCCAAGTCCGGGTCTAATTTATAAGCTTATGTTATTCAAATACAATTGATAATTCATAATAAAATTATGAGTTTTTTAGCTTATACCCCCTTATGTTTTGGCATATTTATAAATGTCACCCCCTATTTTACTTATTTATAAATAACACCCTAATTTTCAGTTTTGTGTTTAAATTTTCTGTTAATTGCCGCCGCTAAAGAAAGCAAAGTGCATTTATCGCTTACATTATTTTTTTCTCGTGTTAGAAATACGTTTATGACGTCTCATTGCTTTTTTAGAGACGACAGTTAACCGAATAGTAACTCTAGGTATTTTTTAAACACAAAACAGTAAATTAGGCGGTTATTTATAAATAATTGACACATGGGGTGACATTTATAAATATGCCCAACCATAGGAGGGGTAATATGCAAAAACAACCTAACATTATCCTTATTTTTAAAGTAAAAATATTATTTAAAATTTCCGGCAATTCTTAACTTTTTAGAACAAGAAAATCCCATATTTACCCGGCTACACCCTTACTATTATCGTAAGGTTACATATAGCATAGCTTTCTATTAGCCCTTGTCATAGCAGAGTTCACCAACTTTAGTAGGTTATCATCCTCTTTACTAACATCCTGCTACATGCTTTAGCAGGAACCCCTCTCTCCTTGATAACTCTTTGCATGACAAGATTTTTATGCAGAATTTACCTGTTCAGCAATTCTACCGTCCTCTGTACTCATTTCATGCCAAAGCAAATTTTATCTGCTCTAGTAGGGAGTTAGTAGAGAGCATGGAGGTTGCTGCTAGAACAGGTAAATCCTCCTTTTTAGGGAGTTAGAAAAGGGAATGGGAGCCAACTAAAGCAGGTGAACTTTGCTTTGGCGGGGGCTAGCAGAGAGCTATGCCATACGTAGCCTAAGTCTCCTATAATTTCACTTTTCTCTCGAAGTTAAGTATAATTGACATGATTTGATTCTGTTGTTTTGAGAGAATGCTCGATGGAAAATAGACAAGTGAGGTTCCTCTTTAAAATGGCCTTTTAAATAGATGACAGAGATTAACATAGATGATTATTTGGAATAGATGAGAGAGACTTAGGATAAGTAGGTCTACTGCAAATATAAATCATATGATGACCATTTGAATCACATGATTTAAGGTTTGGTTTATATCGTCATATCGGCTGCATCCTTGGTCGATTAGTATTCAATCGAACCGATACATATCTGCCAATCCAACCGATATTAAAGTGCTTTTCTTTGTACTTTTAGTTGGAAACTAATAAAATTATATAAAATATATAAAAAGATTACAAAAGGGACATTTCTAGTATTTTGTCCAACTCATATCCGCTACATATCGGCCAATATGATATTTTTGGTCTAATATGACTTGGTATGGATAGATATGGATATTTGACTTATTTGACCCGATATTTGACTTTTTATAAAATTGGGGTGCATATCCACATAGTTTGGGGCCTAACCCAATACCAATATTTAAAAATATGACATGACAACCGACCTGTATACCCAACCTGATTCGATTCATAACCTCTTATTTTCCTTGGTTTTATATATGAAATATCCGGTCGACCGAACCGAGTCGACTCAAAAGTCGGGTTGGGTGTCTGTTGTTGACCCATCGGGTCAAGTTTAAGAGCCCGAACCGATAAAAGACCCGGGTCAGGCAGTTAAACCTGCCACATTGAAAAGGAATGGTTAAATTATATTATATATTTTAGAAGTATATATCTATGCTAAATACCAATAATCTAATATCACTTATTTAAAAATAAAAAATTTGGGTAAGAAACATTTAAGTTGTATGTTATATTTTAAGAGTATATATCTATGCCACATACAAATAGGGGTGCAAATTAATACCGAAACTTGAAACATGCCGAAAATCAAGCCCGAAATGGACCGAAATCAACTAAAAATCGGGACCGGACTGGTTTGGTTTTGGTTTATGTAGCTGAAAATCAAAAATCGGCAGGGTAGGATGAGAAAACCGACCAAAAATTAAAAAAACTGAAAAAAATCGAATAATTTTCATCAAAAAAGAAAGAACTAAAAAAGCATGCAAAAAACCAAAAACTGAACCGAATCGACCGAAAGGGACCGGTGTGGTTTCAATAAATCGAAACTAAACTTTTCAATTTAGATTTATTTCAGGTGAACTGACATAGAAACCGAAGTTTCGGTTAACCGAATTGACACACTTACGTACCAATGATTTAATATCACTAATTTGTAAATAAAAGAAATTAAACATGATATAGGACATGCAATGTTATATAGCTTTAGTTGTTAACTATAATTATTTGATCAAATTATTTTTTCTTATTTGCATGACTAAAGTATGTGGATTTTTACCAAGGTATCAACTTGGGTTCCGGTATCGAGTATCGATTCTGGGAGGGCCGATACGAATCAGCTAGTACCGAGTTGACTCGGTGATTTTTTTAAAAAAATTAAAAAATTGGGAGGTATCGACTGATACGTATTGGTATCGGCCGATTTTTAATACCTTTATTTTTAAAAGTAATATATAAATGTCAAACTCTAATTGAACCTTCCTATTTTTAATTTGCAGTCATGGACTAATTGTTATAATCTTATTTATCTAAACTAATTGTAACAACTCACGGTTATATTTGTAATCTTATTTATACACTTTTTTCTTATTTTCTTCTTTATTTTTTAATTTTAACATGATATCAAAGCTATGATTGGGTCTTTGCGTTCAAACCAGTCATGGATAGTTGCTATCAAATTTTCAGTCTTTTTTATCTCTTCTACGTGAAAGAATTGATTCATGTAATTTTCATTTTTTTTTTCATGTCTTTTAAGTATTTGAATTGATTCATATAATTTTTATTTTTTTCTCTTCATCTCTTTTGCATTTAGTAAGAAATGTCTTTTTATTCATGTGGATGCATTTTCCACAATGTTTTATCTAAATGAATTGTTATAATCTTATTTATCTAAACCAATTTGTCTGCACCACATATTTCAAGAGTCATTATATATATAAGGTATTTATAACATGAAAACAAATAATTGACCTTCTAATAGTATTGGGCTAAGAATTGATCTCTATCTATATTCTATCAAATTGAAGATTTGATGTGAGCTTCATCATTTGATTTAATGCAATCAAACATCATCTATAGATACTATTCATCTTATTAAAATTGAAGTCTATGAGGATAAATTACCTGATTTATTAAGTTACCAACAGGGTAGCTAAATCATAGTTAGTTCACTAATTCACTCGATTCGAATGCAGGTTTACAGTTCACAACTCGCTAGTTTCAAGCGAACCCGATTCTAATTTCATTTTCCTTGCTTCTTTATCAATATTTCTGATTTTTTCTTTCTAAATTGATCTCTGTTTTGCGTTTGATTAGAATTTCGAAGTATCGATAGTTCCCCAAACATCTCTATCCATAGCTCATTACAGGTAATCTCCCATTTCTCTCAATTTCTTCTTTATATATTTTGATCTCTGTGTTGCGGTTTATTAAAATTTCGACTCTAAATTGATCTCTGTGTTGCGGTTTATAGAATTTCGAAGATCGCACGTATCTATAATTCCCCAAACAAACGTCTAAAAATCTCTATCCATTGTTTTCTGTATTGCCATCAATTTATTACTTTTTATTATTATTAATATTTCCGATATTTTTCTTTCTAAATTGAAATTGATATTCCGAGAGTTCTCTGCCTTGCGTTTAATCAAAGTTTCACATATTTTCCTTTTCCGATAGTCTGGAGTTCTGGTTTTATAAAAATTTCGGATATCTTCATAGTATCCATGTCTAATAATTTTCTTTTTCATCGATTTCTGAGTTCTGTTTGATTTTTTCTTCTCTCTTTGATCAAGATTTCTGATCAATCTTTGTATTCCATTTTACCAAAATTTCCCATAGTTTTCTTTTCTGATAGATCTCTGAGTTACTTTATATTGAGATATAAAAAAAATAAATTATTTTTGTTGATTTATGAGTTTTATTTTATGAAGAATTTCAATATTTTCTTTTCCGATCTAAGCTCCATTACGAAACTTTTCTTTTCAATGTCGGAGTTCCCTTTCATCAATATTTTTTCATTGTTTTCTTTTATCATTAAATACTGAGGTCATCGTGACATCCTCTAATGGTTCACCGTAGCAACCATGAAAGGATAGGTGCGTAACCCATGCCAAAAATATTAACACGAAATATCATATGATAAATATCGTATTTTGTTTCAATCTTATCCACTAAGGATCTATAGATCATTAACTGTAAATCAGACGGTCCAAATTGCGTTGTCACATGTCACATATCCCTAAAATACAGAGCCTTTCTTTAACTTGGGTGCAAGGGCCACTTTTCCGAGTGGAAGTAATGGCTCCCTTTTATTTATCTTTGTTAGCTTGAAAACAAAAAATTGTTGTGCTGTTAATAGCCTCTTAACAAAAAAATTTTATTTTACTATTGACTGATCTGGTACATGTTATAAGGTAGGCGGACCAAAGCCCACAACCATTCACTGGTCTAAGTCAGATGATTGAGTTTTGGCCTTGGTGTGCCTATCTTTTCATCCCGTCCAAATAGTAGTATCATAAATGATTTGGGGTTCAACCATATCTGCAGATTTTCTATATCGAAGAATTTTGGCTTTCATCATTTTCATTTTTCAAATAATATGGTGCACGTACATTTAGAAATCACTGATAGTGTGGAATCGGATGATGGAGATTGTTTTTAATTCCAATCCTTCACACATCTTGAGACCATGGGCATACCAGCTTGCTTACAAACAAGCTCTCAACTCATAGCTTGGCTTGGCTCTTGACCCCAGCTCAAGATTCTTGTAGGTTCATTTTTTCTCAGTCACGCTGAGCGAGCTTCCGAGCTGACTCAGCTCGTCAATTGCCTTATAGGTTTTGGTAGGGGTGTATTCGGTTCGATTTAGTCGGTTTTGGATCAAAATCACAAACCAAACCGGTTCTAATTGGTTTTTAAATGTTTAAACCAAACCAAACCTGTTGAACCAAACCAACCCAATTTGATTCGGTTTGGTCGGTTTTGGTTTTTCTATAAGTTCTATTTAGCTCGGGTTGATTAAATGTTTTCCATGCACAAATTGTTTTCCATGATATTCTTGAATTTGTTGAGCCTTAAATTCCCAAACTCTTTTAAGGATAAGATGTACGAGGTATCCCTTTTATGTGTCTATAGGAACCTTATCTTGAGATGTCTACATATTTTGATCCTCCGGTCCCACCGTTAAAAGCAGCCTTATTCTTATATGTATATACTTACAATCTGTTCGGTTCAGTCGGTTTCAGCTTAGAACCAAAATCAAATCAAACTTTTCGATTTTTCTTTTTGTCAAACCAAACTCAAACCGATACCAAAACCGGCGGTTCGGTCCGATTTGGTCGGTTCGGTCCAAAAAATGCACAACCCTATGTTTTGGTTCAATAATAGAGTTAAGCTGTAGGATTCATGTTTTATATTTCATGGCTTCTGTAGATTTTTGCTCTTTAGGCCTTTATTTAAAAAGTTTTATCCTAAAACGCCTTTAATTTTATTCTAGAAATATGAAATGCATGGTTGAATCCTATATTTGTGGTCAGCTTTAGTCATATTTATCTAATCGTTTCAGATTAGTGTAAGTTCCACGTACAATGAATACTTTAACTTTTAAAATTAGTTTTTGCAGATATGGACAACAGATCAATTTTTTTACAAAACTCGCACATTGTCCCGCATGGTAGAGTAAGTATTAGAATAATTATTTTTAATTTTTTAAAAACATTTACATGTTTTAATTGTTCTTTTTATTTGCAATTTGCACATGGGAACTAATCTTCAAAAGTCTGTAAGTATTAGGCATAATTAGCAAAATAAGATTAGGAATATAAAGTTTTGCAGTAATATAACGAAACGGAAAAGTTTTGCAAAATCAGGATGCACCCTATTCCAGTATCATTGAAATCCGTGAATACAAGTTTGAAATACGTGAATACTCAAAATTTTAAACCAGAAAATCCGCACAGTCCTAAACAAAAAATCCTCTTTCCGCAAGTTTCCGCCAAGTGCCCTAAGTATTATTTAATAAATTGATGTTTATTGGATGGGTGCCTGTACGATCTAAGTTTTAGGGGTGGCAATGGGCCGAGTTTGGGCCTGATTCGAGCTTACCCAATACTGGCCCAACGATTATGAACTTGACCCAAGGCTAGCTCCGCCCAACCTCCCTGTTTATTCATAGTTGTGTTGTCAACGGGCTGGGCCGGGCCGGGTTTTTCTCAAGTTTTTCAATAGGCCTGTTTTTTAAAGATATAATGAAAGCTCAAACCCGGCCCGATAGTTAATCGGGCTGGGCTCAACCCAATTTTTAAATGTTGTAACCCGAATCCGGCCCAATTAGCTATCCGGGCCGGATTTCTAATATTTTTTAAGAGTTTTTTTATTAGGGCCTGATTTTACAGGGTCGGGCTGGGTTAGGACTTACACTTTGCAACCCGAATTCGAATCCGTTTCTTATTCGGGACCGTCCGGCGTTGTTATAGAATACATTAAATACTTTGAATGAGTTGGTGAGTTTGTTTGTCATCCCAATCTTTCGTACATAATAGATCTGATCAAGTGAAATACGTCGCTTGATAAGTTTCTCAAAATCAAGTGATATACGTTACACTTAAATGTGATTTTAATGTCACTTCATGAAATAAAGTTTTAAATAACTGCATGTATCTAACCAGTTCAGAGCCGAGCCTACACTCCACATCCATATCCATGCACGTGGCTTTATTGTGACATTTACAATTAGTCACTTTCATCAATAATATGACCACTGGCTCAGCTTTGGTGACTGAAATTTCCATCAATAAAACAAGTTGGAACGCATCTAAAAAATTGAATATGAATCATGTTTTGTTGTATTCTCTAATCGTCCACTTTTTGGGATGTGTGCCACTTACGGGGAATGATATCGATCTTTTGATTCAAAGCAATCAATAATATAATAAGAAAAATGGTCTTCAATTTTTTTTGAAATGACATGATTTTTTTTTTATTTTTTGTGAAATTAGCAGTGTTACGTTAGGTGAGAGGGTGGAGGTTATTTTTTTGGGAATCAGAGGTTATTTTACGTCATCTCTATTATAGAGAGATTTTAGGAAACATCTCTCTCTTAGAGAGATATATATAGGTTATAGATTTTGTAGGCTCCTCGAAATATGGAGACTAGGCAATCGCCTAACTTGCCAGCCCTGAGCAGATGACTGCTTTTGGATCAGACGATTGAGATAGTTATTATTCCTATTGTTGACCCAATAGATCTTGAGATCATGGGTCTATCATCTCATGATCATATATGGATTTCATGGTGCATACATTTGAAAAATAAATATAATTATGGGCATATATCACAAATGATTCTCATATCACTTTTAGCCATGTGTGCTAAATCACTTTTAGCCATGTGTGCTATATGAAATTAAAATTTGACCGTCTGATGGCAGGAACCTTGGTGTCAAGCTCTATTTTTATTGAAGATCGGGACGTAAACACTCTATCTGCGGTTAACAGTTTAAACATGTGAAAACTCGTTACTCACAATTAACACCCTATTAAACCTTTACAAATGGCTAGTTTGGTCATTTGTTAAAAGAGCATCATAGTTTCACCTTTTTGTAGCTTTGGACTTTTATTTTCACCTTTTCCCTAATAGACCAACTGCAAGTTTGAGCCAAAATAAAAAGTCGTTAATGCCCCTCAAGATTTGTAAAAGGTGATAAAATCAAGTTTTTTGTCTTGAGCAATTTTAAACGCCTTATCATCATTAATTGCTTTGAATCTTATGATGGAGATTGTTTTTCTTCATGATCTTTTGCATAATTGATCTTCAGATCATGGGTGTATCATCAAACGGTCTATTTTACACAAAAAGCAAACAAAAATGAATGTGCAACATTGATACTATCACAGAGAAGCAATGTTACTTTCATAAGAAGAGCGATATCAATTTCATAGAGGGGTGCCAACGCTCCTAAAGCGGGGTGCCAGCTATGATGGGGGCACATGGCGTGGCTACTCGAGCTTCTGTAACAATCACTCGTAACGCTTGTGCTCCGCGTGGGGCATTGGTGCTTTGAAGATGGAGTGTCGTAGACACTCTGTAAGCTTCGTTCATGAGCTAGGAGGGCACGCGACATCTTGGTGTTTAGATGGCACGTCATGTGGTGTCAAGAGGGTATGCGATATCTTGGTGCCTGGACGACACGCGACGCAGTCTCGACGCGGTTGCCACACGGTCACATGGAGGAAGACGTGGGGCGTCATGAGCGTATTGTGTGGAAAATTGCACTGTGTGCAATGGACCAGGGGGACGTGTGTCATGGTGGTATGTCAAACCAATACGTTTAAAGTTCTTCCGTTATTTACCCATGGGTAGTGTTTGAACCATCTATATGGAAGGGGAGCTCGGGAGCTACTTCCACACACATGGGGCCTTGCGTCATCAGATGATGCGTAGTGGTCTCCTAGGTCTGAAAGGGTGGGTCTAGGACGTTGTATGCGAAGCAATGTCACATGTCACCCAACGCGAGGTTGTCATGTATGTCGAACTATGCATCGCGGTGTATATGGGTCAACTAAGCGCAGAGCGCTCGTAAGCTCAGTGGGACTCGGGTGAGCACGCCAGCAAGAGGGTCCGAATATATGTGTTGGTGAAGTGCGCCACACACGATGATGGGCTTGATTTAACATGGTAGTGAGACATATTGGAATGAGACGACATGAGGAGTTGCATGCTACTGTCTTGAGTGAGGAACTAGTGTTGGGCAAAGGGTGAAGCTTGAGCAAGGCACGCGTTTGCCAATAGGTGTGTCATTCGGGGAACGATGCATCAATATGGTAACCTCTGGGGAAGGAAGCCATGGACGAGAGTTCCCGTCCTCAAGGCGGGTGGTATTAGAGATGATGACACCACCCGCTCAGAGATGATGATACCACAATTGGTATATGAGATAGGCTGACCTAGCTTGAGAGCTAGGTGCCGCATGCGAGTTCACACATCGGAAAAAATAACTCTATGACATTTGGTATTAGAGCCAGATCATTCCGAAATGGACAACTTTGGTCAGGTGGGCCACACATTTGCCAACGTTGACAAGCCAACATGTGGTGTGCCCTGATTTTGTGACAGCAAGGATTTACTCGTGTGCAGTTGAGTTGCACGTCTACAGTTGATATGCGGCTGAGATATACTCTGTTATAGTGACTTTCAGATGAATTTCTGAGCTTGGTCGCTCGTAGAGAGATGTTAATGCCGGGTCACGTTAGTGCTGTGAGCACTGTTGCCGTGGAGCAGGGAAAGTGCTCCGTTCTCACTTCAAGCAGAAGCCGAGAAAAGCAGCGGGTCGGTCTCAGGTGGATGAACGTTGGTGACTACCGATACGAAACGTTGGGTCACGTTGGTGCTGTGAGCATTGTTGCCATGGATGACGAGGAATAAGGAAATGCTTCGTTCTCACTTCAGAAGAAGCCTGGGATTTTCATAATCGATTACTGGTATAGGACATGGTGATCAAGACCATTGTTATGGGACAGGGGGACAGGTCAGTGTGTTTCCAGGGGCCAAGATCGATGACTACAGTCAAGCAAGATACTGTGAAGACTTCTAGTTCAGGGACTACATTATCGAAGGAGGGTATATTCTACGAAAAGAAGTGTCTTCGCGTCAACGAGGACGTTAACGATTTTGAGTGGGAGAGGATGTGACGGAGGCACGTGGCGTGGCTACCTGAGCCTTCTGCAACAACCACTCATATCGCTTGTGCTCCGCATGGGGCATTGGTGCTTTGAAGTTGGAGCGTCTTAGGCATGCCACCAAGCCATGATGGCTTCGCCGTAGACACTTTGTAAGCTTCGGTAGTGGGTCAGGAGGGCACGCAACATCTTTGTGCCTGGACGACACCCAACGTGGTCTCGACGCGGTCACAACACGGTCGCATGGGGGAAGACGTGGGGCATCACGGGCATGTTGGTGTAGAAAATGACATTGTGTGCAACAGATCGGGGGAACGTGTACCATAGTGGTATGCCAAATCAATACGTTTGTGGTTCTTCCGTTATTTACCCATAAGTGATGTTTGAACCATCTATGTGGGAGGGGAGATCGGGAGCTACTTCCACACACATGGGGTCTTGTGTCACCAGATGGTGCATAGTGGTCTCCTAGCTATGAAAGGGTAGGCCTAAGACGTTGCTTGCGAAGCAATGCCGTGTGTCACCAAACGCTAGGTTGCCACGTACGTCGAACCATGCGTCGTGGTGTATGTGGGTCAACTAAGCGTAAGACGCTCATAAGCTACGTGGGACTCGAGTGAGCACGTCGACTAGAGGGTATGAATATATGTGTGCTGGTGAGGTGCGCCACATATGATGGTGGGCTTGGTTTAGCATGATAACGAGACATGTTGAAATGGGACAGCATGAGGAGTTGCATGTTACTGTCTTGTGTGAGGAACTAGTGATGGGTACAGGGTGAAGCTTGAGTAGGCCAAGTAAGGCGCGTGTATGCCAACAGGTGTGTCGTCTGGGGCACGATGCATCGATATGGGGGCCTCTGGGGAAGGCAGCCATGAACAGGAGTTCCTGTCCTCTAAGCGGGTAGTATCAGAGCTAATGATGGTTTGGTTTGCTTCGTTGCACGTGACTTCAAGGCGCCGCACGGGTATGATATTGCACGACGGAATGCGCCTCCATGACAGTTGGTTTCTGAGATAAGCTGACCTAACTTGCGAAGATAGGTGCCGCATGCGAATTCACACATTGGAATGAGTGACTCCGTGACACCGTGCTCTTCTAGAAGGATTATAATGCCATTTGAATCACATGATTTAAAGTTTGGTTTAAATCGTCATATCGGATGCATCCCAAGTCGATTAGTATTCAATAGAACCGATACGTATCTGCCAATCCAACCAATATTGAAGTGCTTTTCTTTGTACTTTTAGTTGGAAATTTATAATATTATATAAAATATATAAAAAGATTATAAAAAGATATTTCTAGTATTTTGTCCGAGTCATAACCGCTACATATCGGCCAATATGATCCTTTATGGCCTAATATGACTTGGTATGGACAGATATGGATATTTGACCTATTTGACCTGATATTTGACTTTTTATAAAATTGGGATGTATATCCACATTGGTTGGGGCCTAACCCAATACCAATATTTAAACATATGACATGACAACCGACCTGTATACCCAACTTGATTCGATTCATGACCTCTTATTTTCCTTGATTTTATATATGAAATATCGGGTCGGCCGAATCGAGTTGACTTGAAAATCGGGTTGGGTGTCTGTTGTTGACCCATCGGGTCAAGTTTAAGAGACCAAACCAATAAAATACCTGGGTCTGGCGATTAAACTTGCCACATTGAAAAGGAACTGTTAAATTATATTATATATTTTAAGAGTATATATCTATTCTAAATACCAATATTCTAATATCACTTATTTATAAATAAAAAATCTAGGTCTGGCAAGTCTCCGGTCGACAACCGTCAATAGCTCTATCTCCATTTACATACCATATTGAAGAGAAACAATTAAGTTGTATGTTATATTTTAAGAGTACATATCTATGCTACATACCAATAGAGGTGCAAATTAAAATCGAAACTCGAAACAAACCGAAAATCAATCCCAAAATGGACCGAAATCAACTGAAAACCGGTACCGGACTGGTTTGGTTTTGGTTTATGTAGCTGAAAATCAAAAATCGGCAGGGTAGGATGAGAAAATCGACCAAAAACTAAAAAAACTAAAAAAAATCGAATAATTTTCATCAAAAAAGAAAGAACTAAAAGAACATGCAAAAAACCAAAAACTGAACCGGATCGACTGAAAGCGACCGGTGTGGTTTCGGTAAATCGAAACTAAACTTTTCAATTCAGGTTTATTTTAGGCGAACTGACATAGAAATTGAAATTTCGGTTAACCGAATTGACACACTTACTGTAATAACCCGAAAAATCACACTAAACTATGACCTCAGGATCCGTGCCCGATCGGTCATAGGTTTGACCAAATGAAAGTCCAACAGTTAGTATGTAGTGTAATGAACGGATGAGATGTGATAAATAGAATGCCTATGTGGTGTGTGTTGTGAAGGTATAGTCGCATACACCTACCGCGGTGTATGTGCTCAACACACAAGTGAGGAAGAGGATAAAAAGAGTTAATAACCCTAAAATCAAGAGTTTTGAGTTGTTGAGAGAGGAGTAAAGAAGAGAGAGAGAGGAGTAAAGAGGGTGATCAAGCAAGAGTTATTGTGAGTGATTGGAAGAAGGATTCAAGCATTAAAGAGGCTGATTCAACGCAAGGAATCCGTTAGAAACCAAAGCTGGAACCCTAGCCTTCCAACCCTAGATTTGAAATCAACTTGAGATCTATTCAAGGTAAGATTTTTGTAAATAAGATGCATAGATTATAGGGTTAAGTTGCGCTTAAAATGTGGGTTAAATCATAGGATAATGGCTTAGAAAAATAGAGGAAAAGGTATGGAAAAGATTGGGAAGAACAAATTTCGAAGGTGAATCGACAATTTCGATTAATCGAAATTGGGTTTCATTAATCGAAATTGGCCGTGAAGTTAAAAAGTCGAGGATTCGATTTGATTAATCGAATTGGATTGATTAATCGACTTTGGATTTCGATTGATCGATTTGGGGATCGATTAATCGATCGAGAACTCCAAAGGACCCTGGTTGAAGGAAATGACTTGAGGAAAAATCGACTAATCGAAATGGGATTTGATTAATCGATTTAGTTTTCGATTAATCGATTTGGAATCGATTAATCAACTTGTGAAACTCATCGTTGAATCGAGTGTCTCCTTTGCGAAGAAGAAGGATTTGATTAATCGAAATTAGATTCGATTAATCGAATGAAAACTCGACTGTTCGAACAGTGAATTTACTTTGCGAAAAGAAGAATTTCGATTAATCGAAATTGGATTCGATTAATCGAATGAAAACTCGACTGTTCGAACTGAGAATGGACTTTGCGAAAAGGAGAATTTCGATTAATCGAAATTGATTCGATTAATCGATATTGACCTTCGATTAATCGATTAATCGAATCAGATTCGATTAATCGATTTTGGAATTCGATTAATCGACTGAGATAAACTATGTTGACTTTTAGGTTTGACTTTAAGATTCTTGGGGGATCTTATACCTTCTTTATTGCATCCTTTGTGATGTGTTTCACCTGTTATGTGGTACCATAGGTGGTACGTGTGGACTAGTGCACAAGGAGCCACGTGGGACCTTGATGCATTGAACAAATGAAGACTTGAGGTAGGGAACACCTTGAACATGTACTTTATTTTACAAGAGCATGTATGTAGTGATATAGATTTCCATTCAAATATATTACTGCTTAAAGAATTGTGAAAAGTGTGTGTGTGTGATATTCATAAGAGTAAACTAACGAGCCATCCCCAGGGGATGAAGAAGTAAAGAGATAAGAGCATCAGGTGTGATGCAAGTAAATGGATACATCCCAGGGATGTATCCAAGGATTGAATCATGTTTGATAGGGCCTAACTGATATAAGATAGCACACTTACACGGTGAATAACTATATGTAAGGCATCGATATTTTTGTTATTTGAGGTTTGATAGGTTACCCCACCGACGTGGCGGGATATCCACGACTGACACGGCAGGATATCCGTGACCGATACGGCGGCGAAACCGTAGGCCAGTGCGGAGGCTTATCCGTACATAGTAAGCACACCCCAGGGGTGTTGATTGAGACAAGTGAAACCCCGCCACCAATCCCCAGGGGAAAGGGGCTTGGGTACTATATGGTATTCTAGGAATACATTAAAGCTGTCTATATAGATGACGATGAAGGGTATCTCTCATCGGGGCTCGATGCTATATTGCTCGGGATTACTTAAGTTGAAAGTTTAAGTTTTGCTTTAGGCCTTCTCATCATTCATGAGTAAATGAAACTATAAGTAATCAACAAGAAACGAAATGCTTTTAATCTGCTTCATTAACAATCGATAGATACATCATGCATGGCATATCATGGAATACATGTGAGTTATAATTTATATGTTCAAAGCTGTGTTTGTTCCCTATTGAGCTAGGATGTAGCTCACCCTATAGACTATCGTCGCAGTCCACTACTAGCATGCGGCTTGAGACGCCGATCCGTAGTCGACCTTACTGCAGAAGAGTTGGAGCCACCTCCAGAGGACTTCTTCTAGAGGACTCCGTTGTGCCACTTTGAGAGTTCTTGGAGAGATTTTGTACGGCTTGGTATGTCAAGCCTTGATCTTGTTTAAAACCATGTATATGAGGTTTTGGATTATTCTTTTGGGACGAACCATCGGTGATGATTGCTATCATCGATGGTTCGGATCGGTTCTCCATACATGCAGAGGCATGAGGGTAGAACTGTCTTTCGGGAAGTTAATCAATATAGATTTAAATTCCGCAAATTTCTTTCATTATACTTTTGATGCTTGATATACCAGTGTTCCGTGCTTAGCTAAAGGGCACGGTCAAGATGATCGTGCTGATGGCACGGGTTTCGGGGTGCCGAAATTCGGGCTGTCACACTTACATACCAATGATTTAATATCACTAATTTGTAAATAAAAGAAATTAAATATGATATAGGACATGCAATGTCATATAGCTTTAGTTGGTAACTATAATTATTTGATCAAATTATTTTTCTTATTTGCATGACTAAAGTTTGTGGGTTTTTACCAAGGTGTCAACTCGGGTTCCGGTATCGAGTATTGGTTCAGGGAGGACCAATATGAATTAGCTGATACCGAGTTGATTCAGTGATTTTTTTTAAAAAAATTAAAAATTAAGAGGTATCGACTGATTTTTATTACCTTTGTTTTAAAGGTAATATATAAATGTGTAAAACTCTAATTGAGCCTTCCTATTTTTAATTTGCAGTCATAGACTAATTGTTATAATCTTATTTATCTAAGCTAATTGTAACGACTCACGATTATATTTGTAATCTTATTTATACACTTTCTTCTTATTTTCTTCTTTATTTTATAATTTTAACATAGTATTAAAGCTATGATTGGATCCATGCTATCAAATTTTCAATTTTTTTTAATCTCTTCTATTTGAAAGAATTGATTCATGTAATTTTATTTTATTTTTTTCATCTCCTTTACGTGAATGAATTGATTCATATAATTTTTATTTTTTTCTTTTCATCTCTTTTACATTTAGTAAGAGATGCTTTTTTATTCATGTTGATATATTTTCTACATTACTTTGCTTAGTGGATGTATTTTCCACTTTAGTCTTCAACATTTTCTTTAACTTTTAATAATATTTGATAACTATCACATGTCAGTTATCTAAACGAATTGTTATAATCTTATTTATTTAAATCAATTTGTATATTATATATTTTTTATCTTCTTTTTCTCTCTTTCATCTTATTTCTTGCAGTGGATGATCCGCTTATTTTGAGGGTCATGGATCATTTTACACATGGCACCACAGAGTTTGTATATATATAAGGTATTTATAACATGAAGACAAATAATGGACCTTCTAATAGTATGTCTATTGGGGTAAAAATTGATTTCTATCATATGATTCAAAATAGTCCATGGTTTTTTAATGTAGGCGCTTTCATTTTTAGTGTAGGCATGCATAGAGCTACCTTCAATTTTTTGGTAGCTACCCGCAAGATGACAGATCTTGTTCAATTAGAAAATTTGAACGGTGTGATCTCTACATTCTATCAAATTGAAGATTTGATGTGAGTTTCATCATTTGATTTAATGCAATCAAACATCATCTATAGATACTATTCATCTTGTTGACTCAATAGTAGAGTTTTAATGTTTAACTTCTTCAAATTGAAGTCCAAGGATGAATTACCTGATTTATTAAGATACCAGCAAGGTAGCTAGATCATAGTTAGTTCGTTCACTGATTCACTCGATTCAAATTCAGGTTTATAATTTGCAACCCGCTAGTGTCAAGCAAACCCGATTCGCCTATGGTGGGATGTGTTTTTAAATTATTTATAGTTTTGTAATCTAAATTTATATTTTTTAATAAATATAATATAAATGAAAATTTTGTTAAATTTAAAATATAAAAAGCATAAAGTCCGTAGGTTTAAATTTGTTTTTATTCTTTTAAAATTTTGCTGTAGATAAAATGCTTAACATTAATTCGAGAATTTGGGTATGATCCGATGCATTTCTAACATCCAAAATGTGGTCATAGGAAAAAAAAAATTCAAATCACCAAAATTTTTGGGATGGTACCCAAACTTTCCCATGTTTTTCTATGTGAAGTAGACAAGATAAGAGATAGGAAGAGTACTTAGAAGCGAATATTCTAAATTTAAAGAAAGTTGGCTTCAAGTAAATATATATAGAATTTGTTTCCTCTCAAGAAGCCAATTCATCGTATCAATAGTTCCCACATCTCTATCCATAGCTTATTACAGTAATCTCCAGCTCTAATTTCATTTTCTCTTATCAATTTCTTACCTCTTTATCGATATTTTACAGGTAATCTCCAACTATAACTTTATTTTCTCTCAATTTCTTACTTCTTTATATATTTTGATCTCTATGTTGCGGTTTATTAGAATTTCGAATCTAAATTAATATTGCCTTTATTAGAATTTCGAACTCCTTAGACTCTATCTCTAGCTCTAATTTTGTTTTCTGTATTTTCATCAATTTATTACTTTTTTTTAGGGCACTTTAGAAAATAATGCCTCAAAAACAAACTCTTTACAAAAAAGATCCGACTTCAAACATTTTAGAAAAATGGTACTTTTACGGATTTTGGAACTTTAGAAAATTGTGAAAGCACCATTTTTCTGTTTTTGTTTTTTTTTTTTTTGAAAAAAAAAAATGCTGTCACGGTTTTCTGAAGTTCCAAAATCCGTGAAAGCACCATTTTTCTGATTTTTTGTTAAAAAGTTTGTTTTTGAGGCATGTTTATCTATTTATCTCTTTTTTAATTAATATTTCTGATATTTTTCTTTTTAAATTGATCTGTGTTGCATTTTATTAGCTTCTCTTTAATAAAGATTTCATATATTTTTTGTTTTCCGAGTTGCATTTAATCAAGATTTCACATATTTTACTTTTCCGATATTTCGGGGTTCTGGTTTTATAAAGATTTCTGCTATCTTCATACTATCCATCTCTAATCATTTTCTTTTCGTTCCATTACCAATATTTCTTATAGTTTTCTGTTCTAATGGATCTCTGAGTTACTTTATATTGAGATATAAAAATTTTCGGATTGATGTCGGATCTCCCTTTAATCAATACATGTAACATATGGAGGTATCAAGACCGTCCATTTGTATTATCTCATGTTTAACGGTCAGCACAAATATAATTCTTCTAGTGGGCATGCCATGGGACGTTCATACTAGAACCAAGCCATATGAAAATACCATCTAAATCGTTTGATTTGGAGCCCGTCATTTAAAGATATTATGAGTCCGTCAACTTGACTCGACGTTAATACGCGAAATATAATCTTTATCATGTGATTAAATATATTCAAAAGCTATTATTTGATTCAACGTTGACTACAATATATAAATATCGTGTTTTATTTCAATCATATCCACTAAGGATCTATAGATCATGAACTTTAAATCAGACAGTCCAAATTACATTGTCACATATCACTGAAATATCAAATTGCGTTGTCACATGTCACTAAAATGTAAAGTCTTTCTTTAACTTTGGTGCAAGGGCCACTCTTTCGAGTGCAAGTTGGCTCCCTTTTATTTATCTTTGTTTGCTGGAAAACAAAAAATTGTTGTGATGCTAATAGCCTTCTAATAAAAAAATTTTATTTTACAACCATTCACTGGTCCAAGTAAAAGATGATTGAGTTTTGGGCCTTGGTGTGCCTATCTTTTCATCCAGTCCAATCATTTTTGCATTTTAAAAATAATATCTTGAGACTGGGCATACCATCCTACAGTCAGTTATTGATATCACGTAATATAGAACTCAAAAAATAGACCTAAAACACTCAAATGTGATTTTGGGTCCACTTTCTTGAGATCTGTGTCACGTGGAATTAGAAATTGACCCTCTAATGATACACTCACGATCTCAAGGTCCGTTGTTTGAAGATTAGAGTTAAAAAAATCTCCTTCTCCAAACAGTCAATAGCTTTCAAAGGCAACTGTCCTCTGGAATCTTGTAGGCAAATAGAGGTGCCCTTTCGTGGTTCAAAAATATTACCAAAGGCAGATTAATTAAAAATCTCCTCCTCCAAGCAGTCAATAGCTTTCAAAGGCAACTGTCCTCTGGAATCTTGTAGGCAAATAGAGGTGCCCTCTCGTGGTTCAAAAATATTACCAAAGGCAGATTAATTAAAGCCTGATACACCATATAGGCAAATAGAGGTACCCTTTCTTGGTTCAAAAATATTACCAAAGGCAGATTAATTAAAACCTGATACACCATATATCAGTACTAATGAATGAAAATAAAGAAGGTGGTTTTTGAAGGGTTCACGGGTAGGATCTTAACGAGCTGAGTTCGAACTGAATCAGAGTCAGTTTGAGATTAGCTCTGTTAGATATTTTATCATAATCATGATCAAATTTAGAAGTGTTCTAAAATGCCAAGTAGTTTTAGTGGTTTAGATAGACGGACATCCGTAACTGGACTCAGGGACATCTGTGATTGATTCACTGACGTCCGTATTCTGGCAATTATGTTATTCACGGACATCTGTGAGTGATTCAAGTTAAAATTTGTGATTTGGAAAGGTAAGCTTTTGGGAGAAAGATCTTCACGTTAAAATTTCTCTTCAGAGTTTCTCATTTGCCTATATTATCTTACTTGCTTCAAATTTATTATTTGCTCGTGTGAAATAAGTGGACCATTATAAGAGACGACGATTGAAGACGATAGCATTGTCACAAAGAAAGGGACGATCGTGCGACGCGATTATTATTAGTGAATAAGAGTGATAGGGAATTTCATTCTTAAAACACTGTAATAATTTATTTTTCATAGTCGATTGTTTGCCTTGGATCTAAGATAGTGTTACAACCCAGAATCCTAGTCGATATCAAGGACCTAGAATTCCGTGTTATGACACCGCACGCTTGTTAAGGTGATAAGCGGACATGCATAACTTGTTAGATCTTACAAAAAATTGGGCTTCCAAAAATTGTAAACCAATTTTTCTTCTCATATTAAAAATTTTCTTCATTAAACTTATATTGAAATTTGAGTCAATTATATTAAATGACCATAAATAAAAGTACGATCAACTACTGCAAAGTCATTCCAAATATTTAATATATACTTGATGTCGTCTAACCGATCCTCTACGTCATCACCCTTATAAACCGCATAGTCTACCAGCGCATCAGGTTTATCGGGCAGTATAGTCTATATCTTTACCTGCAACTGTTAGTTTTTGGGAGGGGGGGTGAGTTTACTCAATCACGTAAACTCAGTGAATTGCACAGTCGATCTACCACAATCTACTCAGGTGGTCGTGGGTGCAACTTCATGAGTGAAAGCGAATCCTTTACAATTTTCATATAAACAGCATAATAATTATTCTCATAAATATTTCATAACTATAAAGCTATAAAACTGAAATAACATAACATATTTCAATGCATATGATGCTTTTAATGCTTATTACTTTTCTTATCTGTCTTATCAACTTAACTTACGTGTCATATCGGAAGTCTTATTATTACTTCATACGCCTACACAATGTACTTCATATTTTACTTATCTTATTTAAACGATCTGTGTCAGGGTTGCTGCTCGAGCCTATCACGCGAGGTCCACGTGTAGATAATCACCTAACCTCCATATCATAACATAAACTATCATCTAACCCGATGAGGTTGTGTGTATAGTATCACAATGTCTCCTTAGTTCGAGACAAAGCTATCATATTGTTCTTAAGACCCGTCTCGATTGTAGACGTTGTACCCTTACGGTGGCTCGTAAGATATGACACATGTAGAAACTTAATTCATGTTCAACTGACCTTCACAACGTGTGTTAACATATCATAATATTATTCAGTTCTGGGCTTAGGTCCCTGCCCTAATTTCATATTTGCGCGAGCTTAAGTCTCCACTTTCTTAACATTTCGTATCTTAATATATTCATATTTCATCTTTTTTAAAACTTAATTAGAATGAGTCACAATGCGATAAACTTCACTAATCACGCTTTTCAAGGGACAGATTTCGTAGTAATCGGGATGTAGTTTGTGTGACATCTCATACTATCACAGAGGAGTTGCATCCGTACATGGACGCCTATATTTCAAGTTCCACGTGACCGTAAAAGAAATCCCACTGTGACGAAGACTTTAAAGTTGTGTCATATCTTATTTATTTTTCTTAGCATACATATACCCTAACATATTTTTAAGTGATTAATGTCACACAAAGCAAATAAAGCATATAATAAGAAAGCATCTAATCACAAGGAAACTAATATTATTTGTAATTCAGAACACCTCGCTCATTATTAAGAGAGATAAGGCAACCTAAAATGAAGATACGTGAATACTATAATACGTATCACAAGATAATATTAGATTAGTCTTATCAGATAGATCATGTTGATTTGAAGAAAATCGACTGATCATTTATGATATTTTGATAAGATTTAGTCTCGATATGATTCAATCACTTATAAATTATTGAATATTCGATACACACATATTAAGGTGAACGTAATCGAGTTTAGAATAATCTAATCCTACCGATGTCATCAGTGTAATGAATGTTTAGATACCATGTGATTGTCACTATTAGTTTGATCATTTAGACCATTAACTGAATGGTACAAGATTTTGATCAAAATCATATCATCGTATGATCATTGAGTGGTGTACACCATCTTGGCGTGATTTTAAGATCTATCTAGAAAATTTTTCTAATCTTAAAAGGTGGGTTTTCATTCTGATCGCTTGTTTTTGAGGTCAGATAGGGATTCAAACATGCCCCTCGACGTTGTGTGTCTAAGAGTATAATGTATTTCCTTATTTTGGAAAACTTGTACAATCGCCTAAATCAATTAGATTTGTTTTCAGACAAAACTATCCGTCGAATGAGAAAAGATTCTAAATTTATGGGGGAACCTTCTTGGTGTCTCTTATCCTAATTTGGCCTAAAAGTTGAGATCTAAAAGGATCAAATCAGACCCTAGACTAAGGAGCCATAGGCATAAAGTGCAGAAATTTTAGTGATTATGTGTATCACTTTAGGTGGTGCAAAGATTGAAGTTTGTTTATTATAATCAAAATATGACCCTCGATTTAACAGATGGCCAAATGATCTTTGCTTAGATCTACGGGCTTCGACTCATATGTTTGTGGCTTGCTTAATTTAATGGGTCAAACTGAAGCCTGTGGCCAATATAAGTGCATGAAATATTCTAAGTGTAAAATCAATATAATTACAGATTTTTGCAGTATTAAATTTTGTGAAAATAAAGAGAAATAGATCAATGTGAGCCATTAGATGTAAAAAGTATCAAATTTTATGGGAAGTTCACTTTTTGACCGAGGTAAGAAACTAATCGGATCATCGAGATTAAAACGGTCAAAAGATGACCTCCACATCAAGTGCGCAACAAAATAAAACAGGACAGCAGTCCATCCTTGACATGGGGCTTTCATTGTGTCCATATTATAGTCTTTAAGGTCTGTTGTGCCAATACAATTGTGTGTTATATGGAAGGGTATAGTATATTATATTTCTCGATCGATGGGTTCAATCATAGGGTCAACCTTTGATCATAACCGTCTTATGATTCTACACAAAATCTAAGTATGGAAATTGTAGTTTTCGTATAATCATCATAAAAGTGTAAATGCGTAGATTTGGATGGATAGAAGGGCACCCATCTGCTGTAGCGTGTCCATGCTGATGTGTTGGTTTTGCGGTGGTTCAGGTTGGCGTAGTTCAAATTTTCGATGCTAGTTCCACTCCGATTCTTGTCACAAATCCACAGTTTGGATCTACTATGCCAATGTGTTATGGGTATTTGAGTAGGCACCTATGGTGGTGCACGGGCCTTGACTATTAGTATTCGATCATATTAATTTTGCACCATGATCAAATCGAGTCGCCCATTGGTATCAAATGCTTGAGTATTGGTATCGGCAATTAAAATTTGAATGCTCTTGATTTAGATTGGATTGTTCATAGCAATAGAAGAGCTCGTTTCAAATCGCCTTTAAATAACATGGGTCTGTGTGTGAGAGAGAGAGAGAGGGAGGGGCGTGGGGCGCGGGGCGTAGAGAGGGATAGAGAGATCTTGGGAGAAAGGGGTGAGAGAGAGAGAGTGTTACCAATTAGTAGCAGCACTTGGCAGCTTGGGTCTTAGTGAATTGATAGGGAGAGAGAAAAAGTATTAATTGGGAGAGGAGGGCGTTTAATTGGGTGCTGGGGCATACGGTGAGAGAGAGGGAGAGGAAGAGATTAATGACAGAGGGAGAGAGAGAGAGAGGTCTTGTGGCTACTAGGAGGGCTTGGGCAGCTGCTGCTTGGGCTGCTATTTTAACGGGGAGAGAGAGAGGGAGAGGGAGAGGGACAATGAAAGAAAGAGGATGAGGGAAAGAGAGAAAGAAAAAGAGGGGGCGGCTTGGTTTTCTGCTAGTTGCTGTTGGTTGAGCCGGTGAGAGAGATAAGAAGAGAGGGAAAGAGAGAGAGTTCAAGAAATAGAGAAAGAAAGCCCGATTGAGTTTCTAATAAAGAAAGAGTCAAAAAGGACTTTTTATAAATAAGCATATAAGGTGGGTTAGAGAGTGGAGCACCCTTATTGAGTTTGGTGCTCCACCCCATCTATCACTATTAGATAGATCTCAAAAACCAGGGTCATAACAGATAAATCCTGTGATTTTTACTTGTGAAAGGATTTTTCATATTAAAATCATTTGTGTTTATTTTGTGGTAGTCTTTGTATATTGTTTAGTTAGTTATATCATCAAAATTTTCAAATTTTTAGCATGTTCATGAGAGGATTGTTGAGAGATGAAAACACACTCCTCACTTAATTCTCAACTTAATTTTGATAGGGAGAAAAACTACACTACAAAAAATAAGACTGCTAGGGGTAGCCAAAATTATCGCTATTAACCAAAAAATTGTTGCTATTAATCCGTCGTTATTGAAACAACAAGGTTTTTTGTTAATAGTGATACATTTGGTTGTCAATAATAATCTTAATTTTTGTAGTGCTATTACACCGGGTGACTTTATAGTCGCCAAATTAGTTCTCAGTTAATTCTATATGGTTAGCACTTAGCAGCATGTTTTAAATACTGAATCGGCACCAGCCTCTGAATTGTTGGATGTTCTGGTTTTGGTTTGAGCTGGTAAACGAACTGTGGAGACTACAGTTCTTTGACTGGTCAACAAAGCAAGAATCGGAGTTCAGAGCGTTTTGGGGGTCAGGTTCACTTTACGATCATGATTCATGAGGTCGAATCAGATTTTAGTATATTTTATCATTAAAAAATCATATTTTAAGGCTTAACCTTATAATTTATAAAATTTTATAGTATAAAATTTATACTTATTCTTTATAATATATAATATTTTACAAATTTTTAAAAATCATAAGCTAATTAATGGCTTTTGAATTTGAATTTCAGATCTCTCCCACGGGGTCCAAAAAATAAAAAAATAAAAAAAATTGAAAATCCAAACTCTCCCATGAAAAATTTGAATTTCACATGTAAAAGGTGGTTGGACTGGTCAGTCCAACCGTTCCAACCGCACGGTCCGACTATAGTCCTCTGACAACCTTACGGCTCCTCAAAAACCGACCGGTTCACATGATTCACGGTTTAACTAGCCGGTTTGATGGTCTGATGAGCTTTTTTAATTCGGTTGCGGTTATTGCTGGACCAAACCGCTTTAACTCACGATTCCAGCCGAACCACGGTTCCGTTGGTTTTCAAAACACCGGATAGGAGTCTTATGAATTTCTAATGAAATTAGGAGATAAATAGCATGGTTGAGTTAATGAGTTGCTAAATCATTTAATAATCCACATGGTTAACAACAAACTTGGTAACTATGGGTGATCATACAGTTGGCCTTGTCACCTGGGATAAATTCCTTTGACATGGCGGTATAATTATTAATATTGACTGTTAAATTATGTTGTACCATCTTTTTTGTGCCTCTTATTCTTCTAGTAAATTTGATTGAATTCCTCTTTTCAACAATATACCAGTAGGGGTGCAAGTCAGACTACCAAAATAAGGTGTTTCGACCGCACTTACTGTTAAAGTAGTTTTTGGTACTGACAGGACTAATAACAGCAAAAATTGCTGCTCATAGTCATATTCTTTTTAGTGTCAGGGGACCTGAAATGAGTCGGCACGATTTCGATTTAGCTTTTTTAATTCTTTGAAACTGAAACCCAAAAATTTTGGATTTTTACTGTTTGGTTTCGGGTCTTCTATTATTTTTTAAGCTAATTTTTTTTTTTTTTTTTATTTTCGATTTTTCAGATTTTTTTTTTGGGGTTTTCTAATCCTACCTAATTGATTTTTGGCTTTCACCACCCAAAAATGAAACCGACTTGAACCAGAATCGGTTCAGTTCAGCCCGAATCGGTTTTCGAAAAGGTTCAATTCACTCAGTTTTCGAGTCGGGTTCAGGTTAGCAGTCAAAACTTGCACCCCTACACGCATACTAGTGAACATGCACGTGCAAATGCATGTGGACCTTCGGACTTTTAAATGATTGAATTTTATTTTTAGACATCTATTGAGTATGACAACCATGATTCAAAATCTCCACCGAAATCTGAAATTTTCTGCCGAGACGGCTCGGTTTTGGTTGGATCCGAAACGGAAATTTGTAAATTATCGCCCCCCTTTAAAAAAAGCAAATTTTCAACATAATTTTGAAATTATTGGCCTAATTTTGAATGCTGGGGCTTTGTCTTATAAGCCTCTTTACGGTTTTTTTAAGCACAACCTATTTTTAAAGGGTTTTTTTAAAGGATATTTTAATGGGCAACCCATATTTGCAACAATCACCGGATTTTAAAAATTATTTTCTTCCTCCTTCTCTTCCTCTTTCCCAAACAACCCTTCTTCTCGCCAAGGACTTGCCGGATTTCGTGTTTTTCCCCTTGTTTTTCTCCGTCTTCCTGGCTCCTTTCTTTCTTTTTCTTCTTCTTCTTCCTGTGTTGTTTCTCTTCTGTTTTTTTTCGTTGGGGTGAAAAAAGAGGATTGGGGTGAAAAACGAAGGAAGAGGACTTCCCCTGTTTTTCTCTTCTTGTTGTTTTCATTTTTCTGCAGTTTTAAACTAATACTAGAAAGGTTGTTACGATATGGTGTTTGGATTGCATACGACTGCTCTTTGTGCAGTCCAATGTTTGTTGTGTGGGTATAAGCTGCATGTACGCTCTTATCTAACAAGTTTTTTGATAGCGTGAATGTCTAGGGATCAGAAAATGAGTTAGGGCCTTTTTTGGATAAATGACTGACCATTAATCAATAATGGGCCCAAAAATATATTTTTTATGGAGATTTAAGTCATCTGATTTGTACAGTTAATATTAACCAATATTTTTAATTTAATGGCTGATATTAAAGATTATTAATCAATTATTTAAGATTGGCCCTAAATGTACAGATTTTTAAATTGATTTAAGATGGGCTATACTTTAAAAAATTGAAACTCATAATTTTTAAATGACCGACTCTCTTGAATCTTGGCCATCATTGGTGTTTAAATGATCTTACACCATCAAAGGTTTAAGATGTGAGTGATCCAAACCATCAAAGTTACAGATCATATATTGAAGTGTAACATGCTGAAAAATAGTATTTTAAGGCGATCTAAACTATCCAATCCATTGACTATAATACTGCCCGTTGCTTTTGACATCCAATTATCTGCATATTTCATTGGATTGAGATTGCCATTCCAATGATAGATTGCTACTTGGATAATTTAGATTGATGACTGATAAATCAAACTTCAATGGTGTAAGATAAAAAAAGCATTGTGGGGAGATATAAGCCATCGTAAAAGGCCAAAAAAGGCGTTGTAGGCAATTTTAAGTCATCTATTTTGTGGACTATAATGTTAAAGAGTTTAAAAAATCCAATAAAGTAAAGTTTGTCAAAGTTCGAAAAAGTTCAGAGTGTATTTACAAAAAATCTTAAATTTACTGAAATTTTGACCAATTTACGATTCGGGTCATAAACGAAACCGAAACCAAGATTTTGATCCATGATGACAACCATAGTTTGAAATTACCCGAGAAGAGACACTTCGGGCGATACGTTTCGCATCTCGGAGCTTAGCGAGAAGAGAAACAGACGACGACTTCTCGCCACGAGACTTACTAATACTCAAAGTAGAATTTGTATAGTATGTTATATTAGTACACACACATTAAAATGTATTAATCATCATTATTGAGATGTGACACTGTTTTCACTTAATGGATCTAACTTATGTGATGAGTTTATGAAGGCTATCATGTTTCGCCCAAATGATTTCTATCATTTGAGTTAAAGCTGTCAATAGATTTTTTTTTCTTTGTCAAAGTGAGGTGGTTGTAACATAAGGCGGTGTGGTAGTAACAATGCCATAAAAACAACTATTTTTTTATTTACGCGGTTGGTAATCGACGTTGTGCATATGCACATAGCACCTAATAGCGCTACTTATCAACATCTCTAAAAAATGACCCTTCAATTATACGATACACATCATGCTCAAAAGTGAATTTAGGACAATTTTTTGGGGATCTGTGAACATAGAATAAAAAATTGACCATATGTGTGACAGCCCGAATTTTGGCACCCCGAAACCCATGCCATCAGCACGATCCTCCAGACCATGTCCCAAAGCTATGTACGGAACATTGGTATAACAAGCAATAATAAAGAGATAAAGCAATAATTGCATAAAGCGGAAAAAGTAACATGCCTATCTGGCATAAACAAAAGACAGTTCTACTTCCATGCTACTGCATGAACAGAGAACCGATCCGAACCATCGGTGATAGACTGATCACCCCAGATGGTTAGCCAAAAGAATTAAGTCAATTTAATTACATTATTATCAAAATAAATGCTTGACATACTAAGCCGCACAATCTGCTCACAAAAATCTCTTTCAAAGTACTCAGCGGAGTCTCTTAGAAGAAGTCATCGGGAGGAGGCTCCAACTCGTCCCCAGGCACGTAATCTGAATCACCCGAATCAACGTCTCCCGAAGCCTCGGTCGCTGCTAACAAAGATCCTGCGACGTATAGTCTAAAGGGGTGAGCTACATCCTAGCTCAATAGGGAACAACACAATGAACATATAAATCAAAATCTCACATATATTCCATGATATTCTAAGCATGATGTGTCTATGCATTTGCTAGAAAATAGTTTAAAAGATGATAATTTACATTCAAGTTTACTGGTAATTTGTATGTCTTACTTTACTGTTGATTTATCATGAATGACACTGAACAGGCCTAAAGCAAAACTTAAATCTTCAACTTAAGTTGCAGCAGCCCGGATTTCGACACTCCGAAACCCGTGCCATCAGCACGATCCTCCAGACCGTACCCCAAAACTATGCACGAAACATTGATATAACAAACAATGATAACTAAATAAAGTAAATAATTTTATAAAGCAGAAAAGTAACATTCCCATCTGGCATAACAAAAGACAGTTCTACTTTCATGTCACTGCATGAATAAAGAACCAATTCGAACCATTGGTGATAAACAGATCACCCTAGATGGTTCGCCAAAAGAATAATCCAATCTAATTACATGTTTATCAAAAATAAAGGCTTGACATACTAAGCCGTACAAATCTGCTCTCAAAACTACTCTCTGTCAAAGTACACAGCAGAGTCTCCTAGAAGAAATCCTCGGGAGGAGGCTCCAACTCGTCTCCAGGCACGTAATCCGAATCACCCATATCTACGCCTCCTGAAGCCTCCGCTGCTGCTAACAAAGGACCTGCGACGTATAGTCTAAAGGGGTGAGCTACATCCTAGCTCAATAGGGAACAAACACAATGAACATATAAATTAAAATTCATATATATTCCATGATATTCCAAGCATGATGTGTTTATGCATTTGCTAGAAAAACAGTTTAAAAGCTGATGATTTACATTCAAATTTACTGGTAATTACCATGTCTTACTTTACTGTTGATTTATCATGAATGGCATTGAACAGGCCTAAAGCAAAACTTGAATCTTCAACTTAAGTAATCCCCGAGCAATATAGCATCGAGCCCCGATGGAATACCCACCGTCGTCGCCTAAATAGACAATTGTAAATAATATATTCCACGGAAATACCACCCAAGCCCCTTTCTCACTAGGCGACGAGGTTAAATCTCACTCAACATCCCTGGGATGTGCTTACTATTACGGATAAACCTCCGTCTCGGTGTGGATTGATTGCATCATCGGTCCGCAGATATCCCCGCGTCGATGTGGTACCTCGCCACGTCGGTGAGGTATTCTATACAAACCTCAAATAACAAAAATAACATGTGCTTTACATATAATTATTCACCGTGTAAAGTGCTATCTTCTATCAGTTAGGCCTCAACAGTAATTATTCAATTATATATATACATCCCTGGGATGTATAGCTTACTCGCATCACACTGATGCCTTTATTACTTTCTCATCCCCTGGGGATGCCTCATTCTCATTAGATTACTTGATCTTAATTGCTTGCATCACACAGATGTCTTTTTCACATTCTTGGTGTTACACACACACCCATTTTCACAAAGCTTTTCATAGTTAAAATACTTTCAATTTCTGATAAACATATCACTGCATACATGCTCTTGTAATTAAAGTACATGTTCAAAGTATTCCCTACCTCAATTCTCTGAAGGTCCAAGCATCAAGGTCCCACGCGGCTCCTTGTGCTCACTTACACACGTACCACCTATGGTACATCATAACGCATGCAATACATCACTAAAGAGGTAATGAAGAAGGTCCTGGACCCTCCATGAGTCTCAAAGTAAAATTATAAAGTCAAGTAAAATTGTCAAAGTCGATTAATCAATTCCCAAAATCGATTAATCGAAACATAAATTGATTAATCGATTCCCAAAATCGATTAATCGAAACACAAATTGATTAATCGATTCCCAAAATCGATTAATCGAAATCCAAATCGATTAATCGATATTCAAATTCAATTAATCGATCCCAAATCGATTAATCGAACTCTCCAACATAGTAAGGTCGATTCTCAAATCGAATGGTCGAAAGTCTGAAATCGATTAGTCGATCCTAAATCGATTAATCGAAATCCAAAGTTGATTAATCGATTTCCCAACTCGATTAGTCGATTTCCCCAGGTCTTGTTTCTCCAGCCACTGGAGGTACCCAGTCGATTAGTCGATTCTCAAATCGATTAATCGAACATCTAAATCGAATAATCGAAATCTAATTCGATTAATCAAAATCGGGCATACTTGACTTTTCAACTTCCAGATAAAAATCGATTAATCGAATCCCAATCTCGATTAATAGATTTGGTCCGATTCAGCCCCCTTTCTGGCTGATCTTTCAAAACTCATTTCTTTTCTTTTCTAAGCCTTTAATCTATCCTTTAAACCCTTATTGACTGAATTTAATGATCTACAATCTATGCATTAACCTCAATTTAAAACTCACCTTCAATCAATCTCAAATTGATTAAGATCTAAGTTGGAATGGCTAGGGCTCCAGCTTTTGCTTCAACGGCTCCAAATGCGTTGAATCCGGCAATCAATGCTCCACTTTCCCTCAATCCAACCACAATAACTCCCTGGCAATTAGTTACCCTCTCTCTCTCTCTCTCTCTCTCTTTCTCTCTCTCTCTTCTTAACTCTTCAACAACCAAACAAAAGGATTCTAGGGTTATTAAACCCTTATATCCTCTCTTCGGTTTCGGTGTTAAGCGCATGCACCAGCGATAGGTGTATGTGACTATAACTTAACACTATATTCTATACTTAGGTTACATTCGCACCACTTCAGTTCATCACTCCATGGGTGCATTGCTTGACCATCACTTGGTCAACTCTATGACTAATCGGGCACGAATCCCAAGGTTAAAGTTAAACGCTTAATTTTTTGGGATATTACATAAGTAATCCCCGAGCAATATAGCATCGAGCCCCGATGGAATACCCACCATCGTCGCCTAAATAGACAGTTGTTATATGTATTCCCTGGGAATACTACTCAAGCTCCTTTCTCAATAGGCGGTGGGGTTAAATCTCAATCTCAACATCCCTGAGATGTGCTTACCATGTACGGATAGACCTCCGCACTGGTGTACGGATTGGCCGCCGTATCGGTCACGGATATTCTGTCGCGTCAGTTGTGGGTATCCCGCCACGTCGGTGGGGTATTCTAAACAAACCTCAGATAACAAAAATAACATGTGTTTTACACATAGTTGTTCACTGTGTAAGTGTGCTATCTTATATCAGTTAGGCCTCAACAGTAATTATTCAATCATATATACATCCCTGGGATGTCTAATTTACTCGCATCACACTGATGCCTTTATTACTTTCTCATCCCCTGAGGATGTCTCATCTTCATTCATTCTCTTAGTCTCAGTTACTCGCATCACACCAATGCCTTTATCACATTCTTGGTGTCACACACACACCCATTTTCACAAAGCCTTTCATAGTTAAAACATTTTCAATTCTAATAAATATATCATTACATATATGCTCTTACAATTAAAGTATATGTTCAAGGTGTTCCCTACCTCAGGTCTTCGAAGGTCCAAGCATCAAGGTCTCACGCGGCTCCTTGTGCTCGCTTTCACACTTACCACCTATGGTACATCACAACACATGTAATACATCACTAAAGATATAATAAAGAAGGTCCTAGACCCTCAATGAATCTCAAGGTAAAACTAGAAAGTTTAGTAAAACTCTCAAAGTCGATTAATTGATTCCCAAAATCGATTAATCGAAACCCAAATCGATTAATCGATTTTCAAAATCGATTAATCGAAACTCAAATCGATTAATCGATTCCCAAAATCGATTAATTGAGATTCAAATTCGATTAATCGATCCCAAACCGATTAATCGAAATCTCTAATATAGTGAGGTCGATTCTCAAATCGAGTAGTCGAAAATCCAAAATCGATTAGTCGATCCCAAATCGATTAATCGATTTTCCAACTCGATTAATCAATTTTCTCAGGTCTTGTTTCTCCAGCCACTGGAGGTACCCAGTCGATTAGTCGATTTTCAAATCGATTAATCGACCTTCCAAATAGATTAATCGAAATTCAATTCGATTAATTGAAATCGGGCATCCTTGACTTTTCAACTTCTGGGCTAAAATCGATTAATCGAATCCCAATTTCGATTAATCGATTTAGCCAGATTCAGCCCCTTTTCGGGCTGTTCTTCCCAAATCCATTCTTTTTCTATTTTCTTTCTTTTCTAAGTCTTTAATCTACCCTCTTAACCATATTTGACTGAATTTAATCATCTATAATCTATTCATTAACTCAAATTAGAATTTACGTTCAATCAATCTCAAATTGATCAATATCTAGGTTGGAATGACTAGGGCTCTAGCTTTTGCTTCAACGACTCCTCATGCGTTGAAATTTGGCAATCAATGCTCAATCTTCCTTCCAGACCAACCACAATAACTCCTCTTGATTCCTCCCTCTCTCTCTTCTTAACTCTCTCTTCAACAACCAAACAAAAGGATTCTAGGGTTATTAAACCCTTATATCCTCCTTCCTGTTTCGATGTTAAGCGCATACACCAGAGATAGGTGTATGTGACTCTAACTTAACACCATACTCTACACTTAGGTCACATTCGCACCACGTCAGTTCATCACTCCATGAGTTCATTATTTGACCATCATTTGATCAACCCTACGACTAGTCGGGCACGGATCTCGAGGTCAAAGTTAAAAGCTCAATTTTTTGGGATATTATAATATGATAGGTCGCAGTGATTTCAAGATCTATTGTATGGAATATTGGGGGTGGAACACAAGCTCCATCATTTGATCCGACACAATCAATGGTTTTCAAGGGGTCTAAAATGTGAGCGCTTTCAAAGAATGCATAGGCACAAACAGAGGTACCTAATCATATTTGAGCGAAATGTGTGCCAACCAATTCTAAGGTCACTTTTGGGGATGTGGGGATGTGTGTCACGCGAAATCATAAACTAATTTTCACATGGTACGACTATGATCTCAAGATTCGTTGTGTGGAAAGTTGAGAGGAAAAAGGATCTCTATCCTCTAATTCAAAGCGTTCAATTCATGCTTGCCGGAGGAAATGGGGTGAGGTCACAATTTAATGGGGTGCAAACAATGGGTAACCAGAAGAATAGAGTACCTCTATTAGCGCCGACCCACTCTCTGAAAGTGCCCACGTCGGAGAGACCTCTTCAAAACCATTGATTACTTCGGATCAAAAGATGGAGATCGCGTTTTACCCAATCTTCCACACAAAGGATCTTGAGGTCATGTTATACACAAAAGATCTTGAGATCATGTTGCACCTATCAAACGGTCATTTTTTTTATTCCAAATGTCATATATCCCCAAAAAATGACCCTTGAATCGTATGGGACACATCACACTCAAACGTGATTTAAAGGCATTTTTTGAGGATTTTGTGACATGTGAGATAAAATGTTGACTGTCTGATAGGTGCGACATGATCTCAAGATCCATTGTGTGAAAGATCCGAGTGAAACATGACTTCCATCATTTGATTTGAATCAATCAATGGTTTTGAAGGGTTGCACACGTGAGTGCTTTCAGAGATTGTGTGGGCACTAATAGAAGTACCCAAAAGATTATTACAAAAGGGTAGGCTATTCTCACCCGTTTAATAGTAGGCACGATAGTTTTTTCATGGACGGAAATCATTGACTGATTTGAATCAGACGATGGAGATTTTTTTTCCAATCTTCGTCATGATAGATCTTAAAATCATGACGCATTTATTAGACGGTCAGATGTTGATTCCACATAACACACATCCCAAAAAGCAACCTAGATCATGGCAAATGAGTTGATCTTCACCTTTAGGGGCCTCCATTGGGTTTCGAAGGACCTTCAGTTTAGTTTTTGCACGGATGACAACCTTTGACTGATTTGAATCAAATGATGGAGATTATTTGATTCAACTTGACCCGACCCGACGGATTAAGTTTATGTGTCAAATCTGGTACAAAATTCGGGTCAGATGGGTCGGGTTGATTCATTGACAGCCTCAGTCGTCACTTTATAATTAAGTAAAAATTAAGGGCGAAAACAGGGACGGGACATAAACGGAATTAAGAGAAGGGTACCAGGAGGTCGTTGACACTGTTATGGCGCTCTTCCTCGGCTTGCTCCGCCGCAGATCTCGGACTCCGCCTCGTCCACGTCGACACCAGCCGCACCGAGGAGGTCGTTGACACTGTTGTGGCGCTCTTCCTCGGCTTGCTTTGCCGCACTCACCTCCTCTCCAAACACGCCTTCTCTGCCTCCGGCTGGCTTGGTTCTGTGCAGCCTCTCTGCCGTGGGATGCGCAGGTGCAGGGGGCTTGCTCTGCCGTGGGATGCGCAGGTGCAGGGGGCTTGCTCTGCCGTGGGATGCGCAGGTGCAGGGGGCTTGTGCTCGGGCTCGTTGGGAGATCTGCCTCTGCTCGCTCCTTGGCTACTAGGAGCCTCGCTTTCAAGATAAGAGTCCTCTATTTCGATGTCCACGAGGTATAAATGCTGATCCTTTTCTCCCATTATACGCGTATTTAAAGTTCGATCTTGCACACAAAATAAAGTAAAATAAAATTATATGCGCTCTTCCAAAACCCAAGTTCATAAATATTGATGTTAGCTCTGCAAATTTTGAGTTCCTTTGTATGGGTTCAATTGCAAAAGTTTGCAGACAAAGTTCTGGCGTAATCCACAGTCACAGTCGCAATCGGGTTATCTTACTAGTCCACGTCAGCCCCAACCCCAACCGGTTTATCTTACTGGTGGCCATCCAATGTCATTGTCGTTGGAAGCTTATCAGATGTCACCGCTGCCCCAGCGTCAGCCCCATTAGATGCCACCACTAGCTCAGCCCCAGTCAGGTTATCTTACTGGTGGCTATCCCATAGTCCTGACTCCTAAGATGCCTTCACAGCGCCAACCCCAACCGGGTTCTGATATTCTAATTCACCATTCGGGTTTCCTTGAGGGTATCCCTACTCCTCAGATGCATATATGTGCCAGAACCACCAATCGGGACCCACCAACATCGTCACCCAATGCAATCTGATTTTATCTATGCAGGTAGCCCGGTGCTTTCAAAAAGGAATCACTCTCCCTCGTCATCCCCCATCATGCGGTAGCGGTGCCAGAAGAAGCGTCGTGGTACTCAGTACCTACTAGTCACTGATACTAGTACGTTGATGGTTCATCATTCTTTGTGTATATGAATAATCCCCACTACTACTCACTGATACTGTGATGACTCAATAATCACCACATGAGCTATTTTTTAGCCCCGATTATTGAAGGACCAGAGAAGCTCTCTAGTTATGAATCGGGTATAGAATCAATGGGGATGCTTGGTTACAATTCCGAATCCGCTATTACATGTTTGCTCTAGTTTTTGTTGTTTTTTTATGTTGAAAAGGTCTTTCTTTATCCATGGGCAATGAGTTTCGATGTATTGGGGCGTATCCGTATTTATAGAAGCTTTAATTTTCGTGCTTATCCCAATTGTTGATTTAGTTTATGCATGGCAGACAATTGTGATTCAGCACAAACATTGGTGCTTGGGGCCATCATAAAGTTGATTTTTTTAGAACTATATCAATCCAAATCATGGGTGGATTGCCAATTTCAAATGTGTGCACATTTTTTTATGATCTTTCTAATCATGAAGCCCACAAGTCCTTTGTAGTCGGGACTGTGAAATATTTGCGGCGACACGTACTCTTAAAGTCCGTGGAAGTATCACATTTTGTGCACCATATGCAGATGGTGTACTGCGGGTGGTACACGAACCAATACCAGTATGTTTGCAAGATTAACTGATCTAATCATGTTGGTCAATGCTCCAAATCCCAGATAAAAAGCAAAAGGCTCTGAGATTTGTACCGTACGTGGCACATAATCTGAGAGAACACAATCTAAGCCATCTAATTTGAGTACCGTGATGTTAAGATCTTTGAGGCAAAAAAATTGGCATTAAACATGATCTATATCATGTGAGTCAATACACTTAAATACCATTATTTAATTCAATGTTTGACTTTGATAAATTAGATGATAGAGGTCACGTTTTGTGCTAATATTTAGCATCAATGCAAATTTTGGAATGTATGCATTAATGTGATAATTGGGACAAAAAATATCTCTATCGTCTGATAGAAATCTGTCAATAGTATTTTCCTTTGTTTAAATAAGGTATGAAGTGGTGATTAAGTCAGACTTTGCTTCTTTCTCGCACCTTTCTCCGCCTCTAATATTATCAGGCTTTTGTTCCACGGCCGTTTGAAATGCATCCTAGGTTATCTTACTGGTGGCCATCCCCAACAAGCTTGGGCTTTTGTTTTGTTGCAGTCTGAAATGCTTCTGCGGCCATCTGAAATGCTTCCTGGAGGTTATCTTATTAGTAACCATCCCATGTCACAGCTGCTCCAAGCTCATCAGATGTTGCCACTTCCCCAGCATCAGCCACAGTCCCAGCCGCTGTCGGGCTATCTTACTAGTAGCCATCCCCGTCAGCCCCAGCCGGGTTATCTTACTGATGGCCATCCAATATTATTGTCGCTGCAAGCTTATCAGATGCCACCGTTGTCCCAGCGTCAGCCCAGCCCCAGTCCCGTTGTAGGGTTATCTTAATAGTGGTCATGCCCGCCAGCCCCAGCCGAGTTATGTTACTGGTGGCCATCCAATGTAACTGCCGCTGCAAGCTTATCAGATGCTACTGCTATCCCAGCGTCAGCCCCAGTCCCATTCGGGTTATCTTACTGGCCATCTCATGTCAATGCAGCCACAAGGCTTGGTTCCGGCTCATCAGATATCACCGATGGCTCAGCCCAACTGGGATATCTTACTGATGGCTATCCAGTTCATCAAATGCAGCCTCAGCCCCAGCCGGGTTTTGACCCAATGCAATATGATTTTATCTGTGTAGGTGATTCGGTGCTGTGTATATGAATAATCTCCACTACTACTCACTAATGCTCTTATGACTCAATCATCACCACAGGAGCTTTTGTGAGGAATTGGTATTAGGCAATTGTGCTCACAAATGCTCTTATGACTCAATCATCACCACAGAAGCTTTTGCGAGGAATTGGTATTAGGCAGTTGTGCTCACAAGGTTGAATTTTTTAGAACTATATCAATCCGTATATCTGGTCTAACCATGAAGTCTTTAAGTCCTTTGCATTTGGACTGTGAGATATTTGCGTACGTGGCACATAATCTGAGAGAACACAATCTAGGCCATCTAATTTGAATACCATGATGTGAAGATCTTTGAGGCAAAAAAAATTGGCATTAAACATGATCTCTATCGTGTGATTCAATACACTTAAAGGCCATCATTTGATTCAATGTTTAACTCTGACAATTAGATGACAGAGATCACGTTTTGTGCTAATATTTAGCCTTATTGATAAAAGCAAATTTTGGGATGTGTGAAATGTTTGTATTAATGTTATAATTGGGACAAAAAATGATCTTTATCGTCTAATATAAATTTGTCAACAATATTTTCCTTTGTTTAAATAAGGTGGTTGCAACATGAAGTGGTGTTTGAGTCACACTCTACTTCTTTCTCATACCTTTCTCTGCTCTCAGCTTCCTCGGGCTTTTGTTCGGCGGCCATCTGAAATGCTTCCTGGAGGTTATCTTACTGGTGGCCATCCAAAAGTTCAAATTCGAATTTGGGTGAATTATACACTATTCCGATAATGTATAATTCTATTACAGTGCAATTTAGGTGTATCATTCCTCACTCTTGCACTTCCAATTATACACTATGGATCTAGTGTATAATTCAACCAATAATAATAATAATAATAATAATAAAGATAATCAAGCAAATTAAAAATAAATAAATCAAAAAAATATTTTATATATATATATATATATATATATATATATATATATATATATATATATATATATATATAATGAAGGCGACTTCACCCACGCAAGCAGGTAAGTGTTATTCATTCACTCAATATTTCCATAAACATAAGTATTATAACATTAAGTATCAAAATTATTTCAAAACCTGACTTTCCTAATTCACGAATTGACTTATGTCCTTCTATAAGTGATAATCATCAGTATACATGAAAATGTCAGAAGGAGTATTTGACACATTGAGCGTCGTTCGTTAGTTCGAACAAAGGTTGGGTCCCCAAATCCTGTTTCGACAAATCTGCTCAGCGACGTCTTGAGAGCTGCGTTTTTTTATTTGATCGAATTGATTTAAGTTAAAACCATATTTCATGTCCTTCTATGCATCTCTCCTTCACCTTTCTATTCTTTCTATTTCTTATCCCATAGAATCGAACATCAAGCATACTCAACTCTAAAGAAATCGTAAATGTTTACCAAAAAGTGACCTATCGAGCGTCGTTGGTGTGAACAATGACACACTTGGTCTGACATGATATGCAAGGCTTTTACCATCTTATCAGTCATTTCCCTTTTACCTTATCTTGACCTTGCTTACGCTACCTGTATTTCGGTTGCGGTAAAATTCCCCTGTCTGGTCGTGATATGCACCCATGACTGACCCTCTGATTGCTACAACAGGCCTTCGATCGGTCTCTTTTATAGTATCCTACGTGGATAGATAAGAAAGTCAATCACTTCATGTCAGCTCTTTAGGTTCACATATATGATCTCTCTAAGAAATAAGAGGCCACCTCTGTTAGACCCCCCTGACAAAGTACAAATGCCGTGGTGTTTACTTTCTTTGACGTATCCGTACTCCGCAAGGATGCTCCCCCATTTTTTTGAGCTCTTTGGAATAGCAACCATGTTCTCATCACCTCACAACCATGCCTCCCAAAATTTTGGAAAAGTCAAACTTTGGCAGAATTTTCGAAATCCTGTAATTTGGTAATTATACGCTGAAACCTCAATGTATAATTAATTATACGTTGAAATCCCAGTGTATAATTCAACTAGACCCGGACTCGGTTGAGTTACTAATTACACGTTGGAATCCCAATGTATAATCAACGTATAATTGATTATACAGTGGATTCCCAGAGTATAGTTAGTCCGTTTTGGACTAGGATTAGAACTCTCTGTGATCCAAACTCCCTCTCGAATTATACGCTGGTTCTACAACGTATAATTGATTATACGTAGGACTTCCAGCGTATAATCAGTCTGTACTGGACTAGGGCTGTTCCACTCAAACAAACCGAGCAGACTCCGTGAGCCGAGTTCCCAATCGCTACTTGAATTATACGCTGAAACTCCAACGTATAATTCAATTATAGGCATCTTCTTTGGCATATAATTCGCCAATTATATGCTGGACTCCCAACATATAATTTGGTCCATTACGCTTGCAAGATTAACTGATCTAATCATGTTGGTCAATGTTCCAAATCCCAGATGAAAAGCAGAAGGCTCTGAAACTTGTACCGTATGTGACACATAATCCAAGAGAATACAATCTAAGCCATCTAATTTGAGTGTCATGATGTGAAGATCAGGCAAAAAAAATTGGCATTAAACATGATCTCTATCATGTGATTCAATACACTTAAAAGCCATCATTTGATTCAATATTTAACTATGACAAATTAGATAATAGAGATCACGTTTTGTGCTAATATTTAGCCTGATCAAAGCAAAATTTTGAATATGTGGAATGTATGTATTAATGTGATGATTGGGACAAAAGAGCTAAATTTGGAATATGTGGAATGTATGTATTAATGTGATGATTGGAATAAAAAATGATCTCTATCGTTTGATAGAATTCTTTCAAAAGTATTTTCCTTTGTTTAAATAAGGTGGCTGTAACATGAGATGAGGTGGTGTTTAAGTTATACTCTGCTTCTTTCTCACACGTTTCTCCGCCTTCAACTTCCTCATGCTTTTGTTCTGCAGCCGTCTTAAATGCTTTCTAGAGGTTATTTTACTGGTAGCCATCTCCAACAACCTCGGGGTTTTTGTTCTGACGCAGTTTGAAATGCTTCCTGGAGGTTATCTTATTGGTGGCCATCCCCAGCAACGTCCGAATTTTGTTCTGCGGCCATCTGAAATGCTTCCTGGAGGTTATCTTATTGGTGGCCACTTCCCCAGTGTTAGCCCCAATCCCAGCCTCCGCGGGGTTATCTTACTAGTGGTCATCCCCATTAGCCCCAATCCCAATCGGGTTATCTTACTGGTGGTATCCAATGTCACTGCCGCTGCAAGCTTTTCAGATGTCATCGCTCTTCCAGTGTTAGCCCCGGCCCTAGTCCCACTCACCTATGTCAATGTCGCCACAAGACTTGGTCTGACTCATCAGATGCCACCACTGCTCAGCCCTAGCGGGGTTATCTTATCGGTGGCTATCCCATGGTCCCGGCTCATCAAATGCAGCCCCATCCCAGCCCCAGTCGGGGTATGATATTCTGATTCACCATTCGGGTTTTGTTATGACCCGGTTATCTGTGGCTCAAATGAATGGCGATAGATTTAGGATGCACCAAGAGAGGGTACGTGTACGCACACTCTATCCTGACCCACACAAATGCTAATTTTAGGAATTTCTATTTTATTATGTTTACACTGTATAGGGCAACTAAATTATTTTGTTTACCAAATAAGAAGAGTCCCAAAAAGGACTCCTACTCTCTTGGAACTCTTGCCCCTTTTAGGTTTGAGAACTTACCCATTTAGGTCACCCACGTCCGTCTCTTCCTCTCTCTATAAATAAGAGCCACCAAAGGCTTTTAACCTAAAACCTTACCCTCCCTCTCTATATATAGATAGACTTGTTTATAAATATACATATATCTTAATCCACTAAACCAATGACCATGTCTTCCTCGCCTCCTCTCTCACTTTTGAACCAAACCCAACAGCCACGCTCCCTTCCAAAACGCCTAGCAGGCCCTCTGTCGATCGGCCCACGGGGTGGCGCACAAATACCACACCCGAGCCAAAGTGTTGCCTTGAATCTGATTTGCATAAGTGTGAAACCGTCGATCCACTGCCGAAAGCACATCGCCGAATCGACGCGTAGGAGTCGCATCGCCGATCTAGCGCTTGAAATCAACTCCACGCACGCGCTCCAACAGGTGGGTGCTCCTCGATCGATCTTAAAATATTCAACTTTTTATTTTAATAATAATAAGAATAAATATATATATATATATATATATATATATATATATATATTAAATGAATATCTATTTATCTTATTTAGGTATTCAAGAGTTATATATATACATGTATTTCGGTGTGTATAATTACATAAATCCTATACATGGACATATAATAGTTGCCCTTGATATATATAGATATAAAATGAATATATATATATAGTGTCTTTACTATAGAGAGAGAGAGAGAGAGAGCTCTTCTTCTCCACAATTTAGTCAAATGAAGATAAGATATATTTAGGATCATTTAACTAAGACAATGCCGGTGATAACTTGTGCCAACTATTGTAGTTGGGCACTTTGAAGAATTTTACCTGATATGAATACTTTGGTGCAATCATCCTTTTAGCACCATTGATTTCAAATGAAATAGATTCAAGGTTGAACCTGGTGGGCCCAACCCAAGAAATAAACGAGAGATGGACCATCTCCAAATTGAAATCTCGAGACATCTAATGGTTGAACTGAGAATTTGGCCCACAAATGAAGAAAATTAAAAGGCTATTTAGAGATCGGTTGAACATGAAGGATTTGACCCTTAGATTTGAGACCTTAGAGGTCAAAATAAATTGGGCCCAACGACCTAATACCTTAGAATCATTTTTCTTAAATATCGATGGTTCAGATCTATTCAATCTGATCGACACATGGTAGGTACACTAAGTGTGCACTTGATCGCTAGATCTTGTAAAACGTTGATTGGAAGATCTAGTGTGCTAGAGATCGAATTGGGATCGGGACAAAAGAATCAACCTTAGGTAAAATTTTATTGTCTAACCATCCAATGGTTGATTAGAGGATAAATGACTCAAAGTTCGTGCCTTCTTATTTTAGCCTTAGGTGCCACATGGAATAATATATGGGTTACCTTTGACCCTTAATTTTTGAGAATTAAAAGTGGCCCATAGGACCAACTTCAAAACGATCTCAATAGTAACTCAATGTAATCTAATGGATCGAAAAGTGTCACTAAAATTTCTAGGACGCGCTTTGAGGCTCGAAAATTGAAAATTTTAGTGAGGATATTAACCCTTGTATAACTAGGCTAAGTGGATCATTTGCGCCACATTGACTCACTCTTAGGTCAAATTAGTAAAAGGTGTCGATACTAAGAGCGCACAAATATTATGAAACTTTAAAAAGCGAAGGCGATCGATGTCGTGACCCATAGAAGGATTTCTTCATAATTTTTTGTATGAAATATACATTACATTCAAATGTTAATTATTATTTTATATTCACAAGTATGTAAGGTGTATGAAATAGTTTCTTTAGGCCAAGTTAGTCCTTTCATCATATAGCATGCACCACATAGAAAAATCACGATAGGGCATACGACAATTAAAAAGAAATAAGCTATGTCACACGACTTTTAAGCCTTCGTCATGGTGGGGTTCCGTCACGGTCACGTGGAACTTGGAATGAGGCATCCATGTACGGATGCAACACCTCTATGGGAGTATGGGCTGTCACACGAAGTACATCTAGGTTACTACGGAACCCGTTCCTTGGAAAGCGTGATTTTGTGAATCTTATCGCACCGTGGCTCACTTCAAATTAAGTTTTCAGCAAACAATAAGAAATGATATGTAAGATAAGGTAAGCTACGAATACGGATAATTAAGTTACGTTGTGAAGGCCAGCAAAATACAAATTAAGTTTCTACACGTGCCATGTCTTGCGTCCCACCGCAAGAGATCTAACGTCTATGAGCCAAGACGGGTCTTAAGGACAATTGTCCAGAATGTAAGGGGACACCGATTTAAATGCATGCAACCACATCGAAATTTGGATGGTGGTATACGATATGATATGGAGGTTAGGTGGTTATCTACCGTGGACCTCGCGTGATAGGCTCGGCACGCACATCGGTCGTATCTGAAAATTAGGTAGGATGTGAAGTACGTTGTGTAGGCGTATGGAGCAATATTAAGTCTTAAGATATGTCACATAGGAAAAGTCGACAAAGCAGACACAAAAGGAGATCAGAACTTGATGCATCATATTTATTTCATGTTATGTCAGGTCTTTTCATTTTATGTTACTTCTTTTTCTTTTTATGCTATATTTTTCAGTTTTGTTATGATAGATATGAGATCTTAGATGTTTATGTAATCATTTATAGTTGTTTGATTTATTTCAAAATGTATCGCAACTCAAGCGATTACACACGATCACTGAGTATTTTATGGTGGATCGATTGTGCAACTCGAGTTCGTCGAGTAAACTCACCTCCCCAAAACTAACGATTGCGGTGAGAACTCCGATTTTTCCATCCTTTGAGGATGGGGATCATTCTGATGCGCTCAAGAACGTGAAGACGTCGGCTACCATTTGGACGAGGGAATAGATCCGGCGGATTACTTTGAGCATTGAGAGATTCTTAGTCATAGTTTTATTATTTTTCAGGGGAGATTTGTTATTAGATACTTTTATTTTTCAGCACCAATCTTGGGTTTGCGTTGGGACTATTTTATTCTACGTAAAACCTCTGCTTGCTTTCGATTATAGATGCATGGTTAGGATTTATCACTTAATTAACGTCATCTACGTTTTCCGCTGTTGTTTTCTTGAATAATTTATTTTTAAATGATGCTATTAAATGCCTTGATCCATATGCTAAATCGGTATAAGAATTATGTGTATGTCCGCTTATCGCCTTAACAAGCGTGCGGTGTCATAACACGGAATTCTAGGCCCTTGAGGTCGGGTAAGGATTCTGGGTCGTGACAGAGTTGGTATCAAAGCCTAGGCTTTACTTCCTTTTGGTACTATGTCGTACGAATTTACTAACATACAACGTTTTGTGGAATCAGGACTTAATGGCTCCACGACGCAGAGAAACTAATGGCTCTCAAGTGAATGAAGCCTCATCACAGGAAGGTCCTTAAGAATCTGAAGCGATGCGCCTATTACGTGAAATGGCGACTACTTTTAGTCAACAGATGGCTCGGTGGCGATCACCACAGAAAGGACTCAATTCGCTTGCGAGATGGAAGTGCAAAGGAGCGAAAGCGCCATCCATGTGACAACCCGAATTTCCCAACCTGAATTTTGAGACATATTTTTTTTTTTTTCAAACACGAATGGGAAAACCCGGACCGTCGGGTCGTAGAACACGTTCCGAACACAGAATGCTTGGTACAAAACCTAGCATGCAGAAATCAAAGCAGATAATACATATGACATGAATAAATCTCTAATTCTAACATCTAATATTACAATAACTAACAATGACCACCAGTGATGTACCAACGTCACCAAACAGTGGTGTATAAAATTATATACGAGTTCAAAGGGTACCAAGTCTGAACTCACCAATCTCCACAAAGTACTCAATCTACGACCCCGAATATCATAGCCCTCCTCAATTCCTCAATCTGCAAGTCTAGTGTCCACGTAGAAGCTATACCTGTGACGTATAGTCGAAGGGGTGAGCTACATCCTAGCTCAGTAGAGGAAATTTCAATACTCATTCACATCTTATCATAAGGAAACATAGATTCAATGTCACAATCAAACCTTTTCTTATTTAAAACTGAAACTCGTTTCAAAGGTACTTTTTCTTATCAACAAAGACTGATTTCAAATACTGTTTTCTTATCACATGACTGATTTCAAAAATGACTTCCTTTTTCACATAAAACTGATTCAAAAGCTGATTTCCTTATCATACAAAACTGATTTCAAAACTGATTTCCTTTTTACACACAAAAGTGATTTCAAAACATTTATTTATGCTTCAAAACTGATTTCAAATCCGCCCCGGCGGTCCACATGGTACTTGCACTCCGCCCATAGCGGTCCACGATAAGCATAATCCACCCACAGCGGTCCACATACATATAATCCGCTCATAGCGGTCGACATGCACAATATCCGCCCATAGCGGTCCACTTTAATCTCACGACTTATGGTTTGATTTACGAAGTATAATCCAAAGAGTACATAAAATGCATCAAAAGTGGTCCAAGGGCGTACATGACTATCGAAATCCAAGGGTGTACGTAAATCCGTAAAAGCGGTCCAGGCGTACCACGACTCATGATGTCCAAAGATACGTAAAATCCCAGCGCGTCAAGCGTACATGAGCAGTCCGAGGGTGTACGTAAAATCCGTAAAAGCGGTCCAAAGGCGTACATGAGCACAACAAGTCCAAAGGTGTCGTAAAATCCGTAAAAAGCGGTCCAAGGCGTACATAAGCACAACAAGTCTAAGGTTATGCGTAAAATCCCGTAAAAAGCGGTCCAAGGCGTACATAAGCACAACAAGTCCAAGGGTGTACGTAAAATCCGTAAAAAGCGGTCCAGGCGTACATAAATCCATACGCGGTCCAAGGGTATACACAAATCCCGCCATAGCGGTCCAAGGGTGTACATAAATCCCGCCACAGCGGTCCAAGGGTGTACATAAATCCCGCCACAGCGGTCCAAAGGTGTACCTTCTCACAAATCTACAAGACTCAAAGATTTCGAGTTCACATTCTAGTTCAGATTTCTAAATCACGATCCAAAGCTCACATTCTTGCTTAAAAGGTTTTAAAACTCACCATTTAAAAATCAAGTTTAAAAATCGAATACCATAGTACAAATTCTAGGTTAAGTTCACAGTTCAAAATTCACCATTTTCGACTCACGAATTTTAAATTTCTATTTTGCAAGGAGTTCAAGTTATAATTCAAATATCTATCAAACTAACATCAAAATACATCAAGAAAACTTATCATTTTTTTCATATGAATACCTCAAAGAAACAATGAATCAAAGTTAAACATGCAGGTTTGTGTTGAAGTTCCCCTACACGTCCAATTAGATTCAAGCATCGATTTTAAATAACAAAACTTCAAATCACACTTATCATTTTCATTTGATTAAATCAAGGCATCTATGAATCAATTTCAAAAATATAATCAAATATTAAATTTCCCCTACACGTCCAATTAGATTCAAGCATCGATTTTAAATAACAAAACTTCAAATCACACTTATCATTTTCATTTGATTAAATCAAGGCATCTATGAATCAATTTCAAAAATATAATCAAATAATAAATTTCCCCTACCTTAACCTCGAAGCAAGCAAGGTCCTATCAATGGCCGTCCACCCTTAATCTACATCACAAGCACACAATGATGCATCAATGATTAACCCCAACCACTAATAACTTAGACTATTTAAGTGTTTTCTAAAAATTGAGTCGGAACGGGCAAGTTTGCGCCAACACAGAAATTGATGTAACCTTGCTCCTAAATTTTGACCTTTAAAACTTTAGATTCATAAGTTGGTCAAAACACAAACATTGTAGATCTCTTTGTTATCTTTCCAACGCCTCAACAATCGCATCAATCGGAGGTCGGAGTAGAAAGTTATGGTCAAAATACTAAAGCAGTACTGGCAACTCAGACAAAATCGACTAATCGATTTTCCAAAGTCGATTGATCGATTTTATCTCGATTGATCGATTTTCAAAGAGCCAAAAATCTTTTTCACTATTTGAGACCAGTCGATTAATCGACCCAATTTCGATTAATCGAAATTCAAAAATCGATTAATCGATTTTACTCGATTAATCGGTTTCGTTTCTCGACAAAATTAGAAATTTACCTAACTTATTACTAAATTTTGACCTTTAAAACGATTGATTCACAAGTTGGTCAATTCATGAAAGTTGTAGGGATTTCTGTCTTCTTTCCAACGCAACAAGAATCACGTCAATCCGAATTCGGCACAAAAAGTTATGGCTGAAATACTACAGTAGTGTCAGTAAGCCCAGGCAAACTCGATTAATCGAAATTCTCTTCGATTAATCGATTTCGGGGAGTTCTTCTTGAATTTCTCTCTTGTCAAAAACTCGATTAATCGAGTTTCAAAATCGATTAATCGATTTTGGCAGTTTCTGAGCACTTCTCGGGTTTGAACCTTGAAACCCATTTTTTTCATCAAAATTCAATCCTTTTGATCCTAATCTTTTTCACACATCTAACCAACATATATTTAATTAAATACATGGAAGAATTGTGTTATTTACCTCTTTAAATCGGTAATTTACTCGTAGATCGGATCGTCTTCTTCGTTAGATAAAAAGGGTTTCCAAACCCACCTCGATCAGCTCCGTGCTCCAAGATCACAACCAAACCCACGAAATTAACGGCAATCCTTCCACACACACTTCACGCAAACTCACGCTACGATTTGCGGATCAAAACTCACGATCTCTTTGCAAGAAGAGGGTTTCAAAACCCCCAAACGGCTCCAAAACTCATAAAACCACAACCAAACGTCGAAATCGAAGGCGATCTTCCCCTTAGACGATCTCACAAATGTTTTTCGCGCAAATCTAAGGCTCGGCACTCATGGATTCAACACGTTCATTTCATCTCTTCCTCTTTCTCTCTTCCTTCTCTCCTCAAAAACCCAAAACCTAAAAAAACTTGTGCAAACCGGGTGTTAGCTCCCAAAAGAAGGAATTGCCTTCTTTAACTAAATGGGATCGGTTTCCATACAAAACACATATACTTGTCTTTGGGCGTATTAGTTCTCATCTAAGGATCTAGCTCCCGTGTGAAACGAACGTACCTATTTAGGTGTTATCTCATAACAAAATAGTTTTCTTTGATTAGGTGTGGGCCTACACACCCAAACCATCCACTAATCGAACCCGGTGTTGAGCCCATACACCAAAGCTTGGTGCATAAGAAACCACCTAATGCTCAACACACAATCTAAATCGGTCTTTTTCCACTCAAGACCAACCCAATTTAACTTACGTAAGTAATTTCATAAAATCGAGCACGTGACCAGTCGGGCACGCACACCGAGGTACACTGTTCAAAGTCGGGCATACATCCCGGGATACATTATTTAAAGTCAAAATTTTCAGGCTGTTACAATCCAAGAGCTTGTCAATCAACGCCAGCCTTCTCCTCGGCAGGAAATTCTACCCTATGCACCCACTGGATTCCAAGTATTCAGCAGAACTCGACCTCCCTATTTCCATGGTCAGCTCGACCCAGTCGCCGCGGAAGATTGGATAAGTACAATCGAGAAATTCTTCGGAATCTCTTCACCTGCAGAACACGAAAAGGTAAAGTGGGCAGCATTTTACCTAGACCAGGAAGCAGAGAACTGGTGGAAAGCAGCAAAGAGAGCTGCAAATCGAAACAATGAAGAGGAATGGACTTGGCAACAGTTTAGGAATGCTTACTTCACGAAGTATATCTCTGCAGCCACCAGGGCTCAGAAGAAGAGGAATTCATTGACCTACGACAAGGGAATATGACAGTGGCCGAATATGAGGCCAAATTTGACCAGTTATCTAGATTTGCTGGGAATCTGATCGCAGACGAAGGCGATAAGCGCTTTGCATTTCGAGCATGACCCTTCTTTCGTGAGAAGTTAGCTGCTATGAAGATTGAAATATATGGAGAACTCGTGGAACGTGCCCAGATTCAAGAGAGAGAGTCGGGAGAAATGGTGAACCGAAAAGTTGCTAGAATTGAGGCTCAGAAAAATAAGGCGGTCCAGCGAGCTCCTATTGTTCCTCAAAGGCCGACACCTACCTCCTATCAGAGGTTTCAGCCCTACACTAACCCTCAAGTGAATAAAAAGCCTCGATTCCTATCTCAACAAACTCAACCAGCCACTACCTTCCAATCGAGAAACATCGTGCCCCCTTCACAACAGCCACAGGGAAGTTATGTACCGTTCGAGTCATGCCCTAAGTGCAACAAGCGACATCGACCGGGTGTGTGCATGCAAGGCACCGGAAAATGCTACAACTGTGGAAAGGAAGGACATATTGCTAGGGAATGTCGGGAGAAACCTCAAGGCCTACAAGCGAGACCTTTGAACCAAGGACGAGTATTCGCACTGTCACAACAGGACACCCTGGCTAGTGACGAAGTGATCCAAGATATGCCTGTCTGGTAGAAGTTACTATTTCAATTATTAGCATAACTTATTAAATATAAAAGTCTGCATAATCAATATAAGATCAATAATATTCTTAATCTCATATCGTATAAACAGGTAATTTATTGGTCATCCACCCAGAGAATACTAATAGGCACTTAGCTCTCGCACTCATAGATTCGGGTTCTACACTCTTTATTACCCTGTGATTCGTTAAATACATTATACCTACACCCCGGAGAAGAAGCGGTAATTTCAACACCGTCAGGAAGCAAGTTGATAGCTACCCTGGTATGCCGAAATACTATCATAAACATCAAGGGTCATGAACTCCCAGTAGATCTCATCGTGTTAGACTTTCAGGATTTCGATATCCTATTGGGCATGGATTGGCTAGCCACTTACCACGCCACTTGGACTGCTTTCTCTAAAGTGGTCATTTTCAACCACTCTGAGAGCCCATTCGATTTCGGAATTAAAACGAAGGGCGCACCTCTATTGGCAGCATTAGACGAAGAGCAAGATAAGGCGGTCGATCCTACAAAAATTCCATTCGTCGACGTATTTCCTGAGGACTTACCCGGTGTCCCACCCGACCGAGAAATCGAGTTCAAGATCGATCTGATCCCAGGAACCGCTCCAATTGCCAAGGCACCATACCGGATGGCTCCTGCAGAATTAAAGGAATTAGAGATACAGCTCAAGGAGCTGTCAGAAAAGAAATTTATCAGACGAAGTCAGTCGCCATGGAGAGCCCCAGTGCTCTTCGTAAAGAAGAAAGACGGTTCGATGAGGCTATGCATCGATTATCGTCAGTTGAATAGCGTAACCATCAGAAATCGATACCCCCTCCCCCGTATCGATGATTTGTTCGACCAGCTCCAAGGAGCCAAGTGTTTTTCTAAGATTGACCTTAGATCGGGTTATCATCAATTGAAAGTGAGGGACGAGGATATTCCAAAGACAGCTTTCGCTTGCAAGAATGGATTGTACGAGTTCTTAGTCATGCCCTTCGGACTAACAAATGCACCAGCGGTATTCATGGACCTGATGAATCGAGTATTCAAGCAGTATCTTGATGAATTCATCATTGTGTTCGTAGATGACATCCTCATTTACTCACGATCGGAGAAAGAACATGAAGAACACCTCCGTCTCTCACTTCAGACACTTCGTGATCACCAATTATATGCTAAACTTAGCAAGTGCGATTTCTGGCTCAAACAAGTAACCTTTCTAGGGCATGTGATATCTGCGGAAGGTATTCTTGGACCCAACAAAATTGAGGCGGTGATCAATTGGCGGGCACCAAAAGCTATCAAATAAGGAGTTTCCTCGACTCATGAGTTACTATCGACGCTTGCTTGAGGGATTCTCTCAATTGCTCTACCCTTACAAGCCTTACTAAGAAGAACACAAAATTTGTATGGTCGATGAGTGTGAAAGAAGTTTTGAGGAGTTGAAGAAGAAACTTACTACTGACAGTTCTAACCTTACCCTCTAATACGCATAAGGGTAAATTTGAATTATTCAAGCGCATCTCACCAAGGACTTGGTTGTGTACTGCAACAAGATAGGAGGGTCGTTGCATACGGGTCAAGACAACTGAAGCCACATGAGAAAAACTACCCAGTTCACGACTTAGAATTGGCAGCAGTCATTTTCGCTCAGTAGAAAAACGTCAGGATTTTTGGCCCGATTAAAAACTTCGAGGACCCTCGATGAACTAGCAGAAGAAGATTTTTATCTCCAAAAGCTCGAAGAAGGTGTATATCTGGCGAAAATTCTGATAAATCCATTTATCATAGATAAAATCAAGGAGTTGCAGCAAACAGATCCAGAAATTTTACGAATCATTAAGGCCATGAATAAGGAATCAAAACCTGATTTTAGTCTCAGAGAAGATGGAGCATTACTCTTTAGACGGAGATTGTACGTACCTAATGACCCTAAGGTTAAAAAGGAAATACTCGATGAAGGTCACAAATCGTGGTTTTCGACACCTGTGCAACACTAAGGTGTATCGAAATTTGAAGAACTGGAATTGGTTGCCACACATGAAGCGAGAAATAGCTGAATATGTATCAAAATGCTTAGTGTGCCAACAGGTCAAAGCAGAGCACCAAAAACAGGCCGGTTTCATTCAACCCTTACCCATTCCGGAATGGAAGTGGGAAAATATATCAATGGACTTCATTGTTGGCCTACCAAAAACGTTGAAGAAGAACGATGCCATTTGGGTAATAGTCGACAGATTAACAAAGTCTGCACATTTCTTACCTTTTAAAACGACTGCAGATGGAGAAAAACTTGTAGAGACTTACTTGAAGGAAATCGTGAAATTGCACGGTGTGCCAGTAAGCATCGTGTCCGATAGAGACTCGAAATTTACCTCCAAATATTGGACTACCTTCCAAACAGCCTTGGGGACACGCTTGGATTTCAGTACTGCCTTCCATCCGCAAACTGACGGACAAACCGAAAGGGTTAACCAAGTAGTCGAAGATATGTTGAGAGCTTGTATGTTAGACTTTCGAGGGAATTGGGATGATCACATCCCTTTGATCGAATTCTCCTATAATAATAGCTACCAGGCAAGCATCGGAATGTCTCCTTTCGAGGCGTTATATGGGAGAAGTTGTAGAACACCTTTGTGTTGGGATGAAGTCGGAGTGAGAAAGATGCTTGGACCCGAACTAGTTCAAACCACGACTGAAAAAGTCAAGCTAATACGTGAACGGCTTAGAATCGCCCAGGATCGTCAAAGGAAGTATGCCAACCCCCACCGTCGTAACTTGGAATTCGAGGTACAACTTTTCGACTCAAAAGATTGAATTTCATTAAAATTTTATTCGTATTTTGAATGGTAAAATCTTCTGTCAGGTTGGAGAACGTGTATTCATTCGTGTCTCCCCGACCAAAGGAGTTATGCGCTTTGGAAAGCGTGGGAAGCTGAGCCCCAGATACGTAGGACCTTTCGAAGTCACCAAACGTGTGGGCGAGGTTGCTTATAAAGTTGCTCTACCACCACAATACTCGGGAATCCAGGCGTTTTCCTCGTGTCTATGTTGAGGCGATACGTGTATGACCCCTCTCACATAGTGGAAATCGAGCCCATCAATATAAAAGAGGATCTTACTATCATTTCAAGGCTCATTAGGATCCTCGATCGAAAGGTGCAAGTTTTCAAAATAAGACGATCACGTTGGTGTTGGTTCAATGGCAACATCACACGCCAAAGGAAGCAACACAGGAGAATGAAGACGACATCAAAACAAGGATCACGAACTTTTCGAGTAATCGGTACGTAATTTTCGAGAATTAATTTTTTTTTAGGGGAAGAATGTTATGACCCGGTTATCTGTGGGCTCAAATGAATGGCGATAGATTTAGGATGCACCAAGAGAATGCGATGCACACACTCTATCCTGACCCACACAAATGCTAATTTTAGGAATTTCTATTTTATTATGTTTACACTGTATAGGGCAACTAAATTATTTTGTTTACCAAATAAGAAGAGTCCCAAAAAGGACTCCTACTCTCTTGGAACTCTTGCCCCTTTTAGGTTTGAGAACTTACCCATTTAGGTCACCCACGTCCGTCTCTTCCTCTCTATAAATAAGAGCCACCAAAGGCTTTTAACCTAAAACCTTACCCTCCCTCTCTATATATAGATAGACTTGTTTATAAATATACATATATCTTAATCCACTAAACCAAACAGCCATCTTCCTCTGCCTCCCTCTCTCACTTTTGAACCAAACCCAACGTACCACGCTCCTTCCAAAACGCCTAGCAGGTGCCCTCTGTCGATCGACGGGTGGCGCTAAATACCACACCAGCCAAAGTGTTGCCTTGAATCGATTTGCATAAGTGTGAAACCGTCGATCCGCCCGAAAGCACATCGCCGAATCGACGCAGAGAGAGTCGCATCGCCGATCTAGCGCTTGAAATCAACTCCTACGTGCACGCTCCAACAGGTGGGTGCCCCTCGATCGATCTTAAAATATTCAACTTTTTATTTTAATAATAATAAGAATAAATATATATATATATATATATATATATATATATATTAAATGAATATCTATTTATCTTATTTAGGTATTCAAGAGTTATATATATACATGTATTTCGGTGTGTATAATTACATAAATCCTATACATGGACATATAATAGTTGCCCTTGATATATATAGATATAAAATGAATATATATATAGTGTCTTGTATTGCTTATATAGGTGTTTACAGTGGAGAGAGAGAGAGAGAGAGAGAGCTCTTCTTCTCCACAATTTCGTCAGTGAAGATAAGATATATTTCGGGGATCGGCCCAACTAAACGCCGACAATGCCGGTGATAACTTGCCCGTGCCAACTATTGTAGTTGGGCACTTTGAAGAATTTTACCTGATATGAATACTTTGGTGCAATCATCCTTTTAGCACCATTGATTTCAAATGAAATAGATTCAAGGTTGAACCTGGTGGGCCCAACCCAAGAAATAGAACAGAGATGGACCATCTCCACAAATTGAAATCCTCGAGACATCTAATGGTTCAGAACTCGAGAATTTGGCCCACAAATGAAGAAAATTAAAAGGCTATTTAGAGATCAGTGAACATGAAGGATTTGACCCTTAGATTTGAGACCTTAGAGGTCAAAATAAATTGGGCCCAACGACTTAATACCTTAGAATCATTTTTCTTAAATATCTGATGGTTCAGATCTATTCAATCTGATCGACACATGGTAGGTACACTAAGTGTGCACTTGACTGCTAGATCTTGTAAAACGTTGACTGGAAGATCTAGTGTGCTAGAGATCGAATTGGGATCGGGACAAAAGAATCAACCTTAGGTAAAATTTTATTGTCTAACCATCCAATGGTTCAGATTAGAGGATAAATGACTCAAAGTTCGTGCCTTCTTATTTTAGCCTTAGGTGCCACATGGAATAATACATGGGTTACCTTTGACCCTTAATTTTTGAGAATTAAGGCGCAAGTGGCCCATAGGACCAACTTCAAAACGATCTCAATAGTAACTCAATGTAATCTAATGGATCGAAAGTGTCACTAAAATTTCTAGACGCGCTTTGAGGCTCAAATTGAAAAATTTAGTGAGGATATTAACCCTTGTATAACTAGGCTAAGTGGATCATTTGACCGCCACATTGACTCACTCTTAGGTCAAATTAGTAAAGGTGTCGATACTAAGATCGCATAAATATTATGAAACTTTAAATGTAGGCCGATCAAGAATGTCGGCTCCATAGAAGGTTTCTTTACAATTTTTTTTGTATGAAATATCTGCTGTTCAAATGTTAATTATTATTTTATATTCCAAGTATGTAAGGTGTATGAAATAGTTTCTTTAGGCCATTAGTCCTTTCATCATATAGCATGCACCACATAGAAAAATCACGATAGGGCATACGCACAATTAAAAAGAAATAAGCTATGTCACACGACTTTTAAGCCTTCGTCATGGTGGGGGGTTCCCACGGTCCGTGGAACTTGGAATGTAGGCATCCATGTACGGATGTAACACCTCTATGGGAGTATGGTCACACAAGTACATCTAGGTTACTACAACCTGCTTCCTTGAAAGCGTGATTTTGTGAATCTTATCGCAGTGGCTCACTTCAAATTAAGTTTTCAAAACAATAAGAAATGATATGTAAGAATTACGAATACGGATAATTAAGTTACGATGTGAAAGCCAGCAAAATCCAAATTAAGTTTCTACACGAGCCATGTCTTGCTTGCCACCGCAAGATCTAACGTCTGCAACCAAGACGGGTCTTAAGGACAATATGATACGACAGTGTCCCGAATGTAAGGGGACACTGATTTAAATGCATGCAACCATATCGGGCTGGATGATGGTATACGATATGATATGGAGGTTAGGTGGTTATAGGCTCGGCGATGAGCACAGCCCGCACAGTCGATCTGAAAATTAGGTAGGATGTGAAATCGTTGTGTAGGCGTATGGAGCAATATTAAGTCTTAAGATATGCCACATAGGAAAAAGTACAAAGCAGACACAAAAGGAGATCAGAACTTGATGCATCATATTTATTTCATGTTATGTCAGGTCTTTTCATTTTATGTTACTTCTTTTTCTTTTTATGCTATATTTTTCAGTTTTGTTATGATAGATATGAGATCTTAGATGTTTTTGTAATCATTTATAGCTGTTTGATTTATTTCAAAATGTATCGCAACTCAAGCGATTGCACACACGATCACCTGAGTATTTTATGGTGGATCGATTGTGCAACTCTTTGATTTACGTGACTGAGTAAACTCACCCCCTCCCCAAAACTAACAGTTGCAGGTGAGAACTCCGATTTTTCCATCACTGAGGATGGGGATGCTGCTGTTCCTGATGCGGCTCAAGAGCGTGAAGACGTCGGCTACCATTTGGACGAGGGAATAGATCCGGCGGATTACTTTGAGCATTGAGAGATTCTTAGTCATAGTTTTATTATTTTCAGGGGAGATTTGTTATTAGATACTTTTATTTTTCAGCACCAATCTTGGGTTTGCGTTGGGACTGTTTTATTCTACGTAAAACCTCTGCTTGCTTTCGATTATAGATGCATGGTTAGGATTTATCACTTAATTAACGTCATCTACGTTTTCCGCTGTTGTTTTCTTGAATAATTTATTTTTAAATGATGCTATTAAATGCCTTGATCCATATGCTAAATCGGTATAAGAATTATGTGTATGTCCGCTTATCGCCTTAACAAGCGTGCGGTGTCATAACACGGAATTCTAAGCCCTTGAGGTCGGATAAGGATTCTGGGTCGTGACAGGTTTCCTCGAGGGTATCCAGCTCATCATACGCACATACCAGTATCCTCTTCTTCTGTAATGTTTGATGTGCCAGAACCCCGAGTGTATATGATACTAGTACGCTGATGGCTCATGCTTTGTGTATATAAATAATTTCCATTACTACTCATTGATAATGACTCATTAATCACCACAAGAGCTTTTGTTGGCAATTGGCAGTTGTGCTTCAACATGAACATTGGTGCCTGGGGCCATCACAAGGTTGAATTTTTTAGAAATATATCAATCCGTATGGTGGGTGGATGATCTTAATGCCAATTTCAAATGTGTGCACATTTTTTGATGATCTGTTTCTAACCATGAAGTCCACAAGTCCTTGCAGCTGGGATTGTAATATCTTTGCGGCGACATGTACTCTTAAAGTTCGTGAAAGTATCACGTTATGTGCACCATATGCAGATGGTGTACTGCAGGACCAACTCTAAGACTTGTACCGTACGTGGCACATAATATGAGATGACACAATCTAAGAAATCTAATTTGAGTACTATGACGTGAAGATCTTTGAGACAAAAAAAAATTAGCATTAAACATGATCTCTATCATGTGATTCAATATATTTAAAGGCCATCATTTGATTCAATGTTTGACAAATTAGATGATAGAGATCATGTCTTGCGTTAATATTTAGCCTTAGTGATCAAAGCAAATTTTGGGACATGTGGAATATATGTATTAATGTGATAATTGGGACAAAAAAAAGTTCTCTATCGTTTGATAGAAATCTGTCAACAGTATGGAAATCTGTCAACAGTATTTTCCTTTGTTTAAATAAGGTGGCTGTTACATGAAGTGGTGTTTAAGTTAGACTATACTTCTTTCTCACACCTGCCGGCCCTGCATCCTCGGTTCTGGAGGTTATCTTACTGTGGCCATCCCATGGATTTTGTCTCGAGATTTTCTTTTTGTCTCCAATAAAAAATTGAGGGATAAAATTGCCAGAATATATATATATATAAATTTAATTTTTTATAATATTAATATAACTTTGATTATAAAAAATATCCTAAGCATTCAACAGATTAATGTAAAAGTATTTTACTAAAGGGAGCTCAAACTTACACACGAGATTTAAGTATTTTACTAAAGGGAGCTCAATCTTACACGCGAGATTTGTATAGTGATACAGTTTAAAAAGAGAGAGACTACATTTTTTAAATTTATGCCACATAAAACGTCATCTAGGCCTTTTAATTTTAAGACCATGACCATGACCATGATGTAAGGATCTTGTTGTCAAAGATTGGCATTAAATGTAATTTCTATCATTTGATTCAACCCATCAAAAATTATTATTTGATTCAATGGTTGACTCTGACAAATAAGATGATTTAAATCGTCTTTAATGTCAATTTTTTCTATCAAAGATCTTTACATTACGGCCTTCAATTCAAAAAGTGTAGATAGTATTCCACGTGGCATAAATAGCTGAAAAAACAAGTCTGGCCTTTTAACAATCTGCCATCGTACAAATCTATATACAAGTTGCATCTCCCTTATTGAAAGGATACAGTAGTTTGCGCCTGGATAATTATTGAAGGCGCTTAGATTTCAAACCCATTTACTGAAATCAAATGAGCCAAATTGTTTTTTAATCTTAACTTTTTACACCATAGATCTTGAGACTATTAGGGTATCATTAGACAATCCATTTTTTGTTTCATACGGTATGTGCTGTGTGATCTTAGGCCTTTTGTTTTGAGACATCTGTATGATGTAATGGTCATGGTTGCAAGATCGGTGTATGGAAGATTAGGGTGAAAGATCTCTGATTTGAGAGGTAGGCACCTTAAGTAATTTTGTAGGCGTAGAGAGAGGGATCCTAGTATGATCTCTCTAACAGTTCAAGGGAGCCCTTACCGGGACACACTTTTGAAGCGCTTGCACCGAGGTTAAAAAAATACTTTATATTATAGAAACATGTGACATGCGAAAAAGTAATTTAGGCCGTTTGATTTAAAGTTCATGATCTATAAATTCTTAGTGGCTAAGATTAGAGCAAAACATAATATTTATTATATGATCTATTATTGTCCATCGTTGAATCAAATAATAGTCTTTGAATATATTTAATTATATGATGAAGATGATATTTTATGCTAATTTTATCCACTAGGATCTATAAATCATGAACTTTAAATCAGACGGATCATATTGCGATTTCACATATCACATATCCCTAAAATACAAAGTCTATTTTCTATGAAAGATCTTTTCTGCAATTAATGGTTCCCTTGAAGAAAAGCAAGAGAGAGTATCCTCAAAAAAAACTAGAGAGAGAGAGAGAGGGGGGGAGGTAAGGCTTCTTGCCGCTTTCCGCTCGTCATTTACTTCTTTTATTATATTATATTATTTTATTTTTTAAATATACCACATAGAAATCGCTTTTTGAATGATTCTATTCTCTGTATACGTAATCGTTTAACAGCTCTGTTTTCTTTCTCAGATCGTCAGATTTCGACTTTTTTTTTTTATAATTTTTCTTGCTGGAGGGGTTTGAAGCAAAAACAATTGAAATCTAGGGTTTTCGATCTCGATAATATCTCCATGTCGATGCTCGATGCGTTCTTCAACAAGGGATTCAAAGCAGCCAAATGGTATTATTTATTTACTTTTTTTTTTGGATTTTGGTTGGAATTATATTTGGAAATTTTAGGGTTTAATTAAAGTGGAATATTTGTGATTCAATTTACTGTTTTGATTTTCTTTAAGAGGAATTTTATAGTGTGGGGTATAGTACCACCAAGCTTGGTAGTGAGCTCTGAATTTACTTGCATTATGTGGTGTAATAATTGATCTGGATAGTGTAGGAGATGAGCCACCTTGTAGATTGTTCATAGCCCAAAAATTTAAATTAGTCTGGTAGTTGCATCATCTAATTGGGGCGAATTTTGGGACTATGCTTGTGGGGATAGCACGATACTGATCAACGAGTAATTGTATTCTTTCGGGCTTTTCGGGTCGAACGCCTGCTGATCTGTCTGCAGGCAGGAATCAGGGTGTGTGCACGATACTGATCAACGAGTAATTGTATTCTTTCGGGGCCTGCTGGTCTGTCCGTGGGCAGGCATCAGGGTGTGGGCCGGGCCGGGCGCTTGTTTGCACATGCTTGCTTAAGTGAATGATGCAAACCAAGCGATGCCGCTTTGAGCCTAGGAAAACCTGCAAGAAGACTGAGAAGAGTCTCCGAAGGTGGTTGGATTGAGGAAATATCACACCAAATTCCGGGGCGTATTACAAGCACACCAAAGCTAACCAATGCTAGCCAAAAGCTTAAAAACTTTTAAATAAGTTTTTATTAATTATACAAAATCATTGTTTAATATCAATAGATCGATTTAAACCAGTGATGTTAATATCTTATGATTTACAACTTGAATCCTACGACTTAAATCGAATCGCAGGCCAAACGATTTGATTTTTATATGAAATCCTTTTTGGGGATGAATCCTACAATTCAATTTGTGCATCTTACGATTCAAGTGAATCATACAATTCACAAACCCACTTACATGAGTTTTGTTTCAAGGTCCATGAATCCTAAAACTTAAGAAACTTTTTTTTTTTTAAACTTTTTTCGTCCCCTAAAACGTAAAAACCCTCTTTATAAAGTAGGAAATTTTTTCATAATACTCTTTATCGATCATGTGGGGTTTAAAATTTTGGTTTCCTTCTCGTCTTCACCTCTATCACGGTAAAACCCAAAATTTGTTCTCTAATTCATATATTTCTGGTATGGAATCAAAATTCAATTCCTTTTGTTGCAAATGGCTCCTATGATGAAATAGCTCTTAAATGCACATGAAAATCTTGATTAAAATTTTGAAGATTGGTGTTTTCTTTTAAAAATCATTTGAGGCCATCAGCCAGGAATTGATGGTGTTCAGATGCATTTGGCTTATCTCTTTATACTATTTAATATTTATGAATGAAATATCATGTTATAAAATTGATGGACATATTTGGATGTATTGTAAATTTTTAATTTATTAGATATTTTTTAGATTTTTTTCTTATTAAAAAAAATATAGTTGTGAATCTTACGATTTAACAATTCAATTCGATTTACAAATTCCAAAATGATTTTGCGACCCAATTCGATTTCTGCAACATTGATTTAAACCAACTAATCTATCCTAAGGTAGAGAATCCTAAACAAGCTCAACTTGCTATAAGCATTAAAATATATCTTCTAACTAGAACCAGCGAGAATCCCCTTTTTATAGCCTTTTTTTCTTCTTCTTGGAAACTTAATCGAAAAATTAGGGTCAAGATATTGAATTACATCATTCACCCTCTTTCGAAATTTTTTTCGACCCTGAGCTTTTTTTTGTGATAATTTGATCCCGAACTTTCTTCTAGAAAGTATTCTCTTACTTGCCTCTACTCTTGCAGGCATTGTCGAAAGTTCCATATAGATATTGGTTGGGCCTTTTTTTCATTGGTCCTTCATCTTCTTTTACTTGGTTTGTTACAATGATGTCTTGAACAACCCCTTTATTGTCATATACATTGCATAAGGAGTCGATCTCGTCATCATTATACAACGTTGTTTATGGGATCCTCATATATAGTGTTCCGCTTGTTGGTTTCTCCCTTTTTGAACTTAATTGTCATGTTGATTGCGATTGCTCAGTAGTTGATCAAAACAAATCCTTCGCTCCTGGATGCAGGAACTTCTTGTGATACGAATATCCAACCACTTAGTATACCACTCTCTTTGGATTCAATACCAGAAAAACTCGCAAGAAGATTTGGAAGTTTTCCACGACGGTTGGATTAAGGAATATCCCACCAAATTCCTCTACATGGAGCACAAAAGTTAACCAATTCTAGTCAAAAGCTTAAAAGCTCTAAATTAATCTCTAAATAAATTTTATTAATTTTCAAAAACTATTATAAATGGGTTTGGATAATAGTCATAAAAGTCTCCGACTTTTTCCAAAAATCAGAAAAGTCGGCGACTTGCTGTCATCCCGACTTTATCGCCAAGTAATTGGCCAAGTCGTGCCTCGGCTGATTAATTGGCCATGTCTGTGATGCGGTCCATTTATTTATTTTTCTGTTTTTTTTACATATACTTGAGGGGAAGGAAACCCTTAGGTTTTGTACTAGTTTGTTCAATTCATAAAAAAAGTTAGGTTTTACCTATTTTGTACTATTTTGTTCATTAAAATCATTATATTTTAACTTGAAATATATTATGATCTATTTTTTTGAATTTATTTATTTATTTTTTATCGGTAAATGTTCATCCAATATATAAAAATAGCGTGCAGCTGAAATAGTACAGAGAGACAAAATGACTGATCCAAGAGAAAGTGGATCCGCAAGAGAGACCCACCACAAAACAAACAGACTCAAACACAACAACAACCGAAGGGAAGGAAGAGGGCCAGCGACCTACGCCGGGTCCCATGAGTAAAGGCTCCCCTCTGCGCCGTCCTTGTCCAGGACCAGCCAATGGCACATCAGGTCTCTGACACCCTTCAAGATTATGCCAAGTGGCCGCTGCTTCCGACACAATATGCGGTCGTTCCTTTCAAGCCAAAGGCTCCAAATCACCGCAAAGAAACCAACTCTCCAAAACGCCCCCAGCTACCCCTCCAACTTAATGCCAACCTAGGCTAGGAACATTTGCAAAATGGTGGCCGGAGATGCCCAACTCATATCGAAAGACCTGAGGATCACCCCCCAAACCTTAACAGCCACCCAACACTGGAGAAAGAGATGGGTCGCAGACTCCTCCGCCTGAAGGCACATGACACAAACGTTTCATAGGACTTTACCCTTTCGAAGCAACTAGTCGATGGTAAGGATTTTCCCTCGGATCATCGACCACGAGAAAATTTTTACTTTAGGGGGAACCGGAGATTTCCAAAGGCCCGCCCACTCCCATCTGACTAAGGACCGGCTTGTTAAAATTCGATAGTATGACTTTACACTGAAAACCCCTTTCTTGCTGGGCACCCCGACCTCTCATCGGAACCGCTAAGATTTCTAATTAGGCCGTAGAGCACGGCCAACAACTGCTGGAACGAAGCCACCTTCTCATCTCTGAGCAGTCTTTTGGTCAAGAGGTTCCAAGCAGCCCCCTCTGCACCCCTCGTAAAAAAGGACGCCACCAAACCACTAGAGTCAGCCGCGATGTCGAAGATTTTGAGAAATGACTCTTTATGCGGCCTGATCTTTGCCCAAGAATCCTCCCAAAACCTGATGCGGAGACCATTGCCCCAACTAAAGGGCATCCACTGGGAGAAACAGGGCCAGGTCCTACAAATGGCCCTCGACCAGCCCGAGACGGAGTTGTTAATGCCAACGTTGATGCCCCAATTGCCTTCTAAAGCCCCGCACTTCACCAACACTGACACCCACAAACAGTCTCTTTCCCTATCTGAACTGGCGCGCCAAAACCATTTCACCGACAAGGCAATGTTGATCCAATGTAAGCTACGAATGCCCAGGCCACCGCATCTCACGAGAAGTTGACAAATGTCCCATCTAACAAGGTGGTACTTCTTGTATCCCCCCGCTCCCTCCCAAAGAAAATCCCTTTGAATTTGCTCAAGCCGATGCACAACCGCCATGGGACATTTGAATATAGAGAAGAAAAAAACCGCCATGGGAGTTTTTTTATTTTCCCCGATTTCTTCCGACTTTGACCGATTGTTCCTGACTTAGAACTTTGCCAATTTACTGCCAACTCCCGACTTTGTGACTATGCTTTGGATAGTTTGGACAAGAAAAAACTTAAAGAATCTACACCAACTCAACTCCATATAACTACATATAACTACATAATCTTATTTTATTTAACAAGGAGAAACTAATTCCTAACTAATACATCTTATTTGTGTGGGTGTGAGCAATACCGACATAGTATCAAAATAAGTCTCTTAACTAAAACCAAGAATCCCCTTTCTCCCATTTTTTCCTTATCAAAAACTTTATCAGAAGCTTAGAGTCAATATACTGGATTACATCAGTGAATGAATGTGAGGGAGTGTGCGCATAATCTGCATGAGTGTGGTGGTGTTATGTCTGCATAACTGTGCACGGGCTGGTCTGTTCACGTGTGCATGCACATGCAAGGGTGTGTGTGTGAGTGGGCCTGTGCATGTGTGGGAGCATATGTGCAGATATAGCTTGTGTATGTGTGTGTTTGCGTGCACAAGTGCATGTATGAGCAAGCAGGTATGTCAGCTTGGGAAGATGGGTAGGCAGATTTGTGTGAATGTGGGATTGTGTGTGCTTCTTCATATTTACAAACCCCTCCCCCACCCTACGCCCCAAAAAAACGGAAAAACAGGAGAACAAATTATAGGCAGCATTATTTAGTTAACCCCCCCGTTCAATGAAATGACTAACATCTTTGCCGTTTTTTTGGAGAAACAGAAATAAGGAAATTTATCTATCAGTTCCATTTAAAAAATTTACTGCTTTTTTATTACAAGGCTTGGTAATTAATCTTTCATATTTGATTATCTGTACAGTAAAACATTACTAAAGCTGACGATCCCACGCATAAAGTTGCTTCGGAACAGGAGAGAGCTTCAGCTGAAACAGATGCGCAAGGACATTGCCAAGCTCCTCGAGAATGGCCAAGAGGCAACTGCTCGCATAAGGGTATATCAACTTCTATATGAAAGAGGATTTTTTCCCAAAAGAAAACTTAGAAATGTGTATTCTGGGGCGATGATTTCTATAAAATATAATCATTTCTAGAAATTTGGACTGTGTTGCGTGGGAGCTATGAAGTATAATATATAAATTTTCTATTGCAATAACTTTCATGTCAGTTATGATCAATGGTGCCCTTTCAGGTGGAGCATATTATTCGGGAAGAGAATATGATGGCTGCCCAAGAGATTATTGAGCTATTTTGCGAACTTATTACTGTCCGCCTTCCCATTATTGAGTCACAGAGGTTATACATTGACTTGGAGTTATGGTTTGAGTTCCTGTTTTTATTTTAATTTCCACACTTATGGTTTTGTTCTAATCAATTTGCAAGATTACATGGTAATGTTATATTCTTATTGCCTTTTTTTCTTTCTCTTTTTTTTTTTTTTTGGTCTTTATTGAAAAATTTTCACACTTTGTATTTTGAGTTCTCAAACTAGTTTGTATGACTTGAAGAATTAAGATACGAGTATCAAAATCTCTTTAAAATTGATAATTTCTTTACTTGGACCATTCTTTTAGATTCTCTGAAAATGCCTTGATTTTCCTTATGATTTAAAGAAGGTAGAAATATGAGTTTTGAAGTGGTAAAAGCTTGCCACATGTTTGGAATGGTAATTTATTCAGCAAAATAAGTAGATAGTTTGGAGGACATGTAATTTTGAACAGTGGTGGACCCAGGATTTTCTTGAAGGGGGAACACCCGATGGTCGATAAATGTTAATAGTTGTTTTATCACACTTTTATCCCCAACATGGAATTTTAAAAACATTCATCAAAACAAAATGCATAAAAAATTCACCTACATCGAAACAAGATTACAAGATGTGAATTTCTATCAAATTTTCTATGTACTTGGTCTGAGCTACAATCCTAATGCCCAATCTGAGCTAATAGAGGCAATATTCTTGGAGATTGCCCCCTCTATCCTTCACGCTCATTGCATTTTCCCCAAATTCAGGTTAGTACACATTTTTGAACTCCAATTCCAGAGAATTATAATATTGGAAGATTAAGTTTAGGAAATGAACAAGTAGTAGGATCTTAATTGGATCTTTTTTAATAAAAGGAAAAAAGAATTCATTAACTGGTTGTTAATCTCAACAACAACAAAAGTAATAGCATAAAACGGAATCCAAAGCATCGAGAGCTTTTCAAGCTCAGAATATTCAGTACCAAACAACAACACGACAATCGAGATCTTGTATAAACCATAGATCGAGAACATCACTATCTAAATCCTTCTTAATAATAAGAAGGCAGGCATTAGGCATGAACTGAGGAGTGTAGTGAGGCTATTGAATAAAGGAGCAAATTATGTTTGTTCACTTGATTAGATTTTCTGCCTTGCATTTGTGTTATATCGATTGATTGAACGATCTCTTCTCAGACTTCTTGATGCGGGACAAACGTTAAAACCCTAATGATGGGGACATCCGATTCAAGCACCCACCCATAACATATCGGAGGCGAAAGAAGAAACGTAACTTATCGAAAGAAGAGTAACTTTTAATCCCGTCACTTTTATGTTTGGCCTATTTTGAAATGTCAAACGAAGTCGGATTAATGCGAAATTGGTTATATTTGAAAGCTTATCGAAGTAGCTTTCCAACGAGTCAAAATTGGAGCAATTCCGATAAGTATTGAAGAAGTTATGGTCAGTTTTCGGAGGCTGCATATAAAGTGACGAATTTCAAGAATCCAAATTGAATTAGGATTAGTCTTTTTTATTATTTTATTTTAGAAAGTAAGAGTTGTTTATTTTATTAGAAATATGATTAGTTTCCTTATTGTTTAGGACTTTATTGTTTCAGAAGAATTATGATATTTCTTTTATTTGAATTAGGAATTAGAGTTATACTAGGATTTCTAATTTTATGCATTGGTTAGCCTATTTAAAGGCTTGTAAACACTTTTATTATTGGTTTTTGGTTAATGAAAATTGCTTATGCAAATTGAAAGTTCTAAACTTTCGTGAGGGTGTGATTCTTTCAAAACGGAGAGCGATTCTTCGATTCCCGCTTGTGGTTTGGTGCGAGGCCAACTCTTCTTCCATCTCTATCTTCTTTAGATCTACGGTCTGCATAAGTAGCGTAATCCTAATTATTTTATTGATCTCATAAAAGCTCTAAATCAATATTTTGTTTATCATTATTTTTATTAGCCATTTATTTTCGTTTGGTATCGAGAGAACTCGCTTGCAATTTTGTTCGACGCCCTAAAACTATCGGAGATCTAGCCGTTCATAAGAACCCTGGTCTTCTAGATCTGTGATAGGAAACGTACACGAAAGTAACACTATTTTGGGGTCGAAATTAAATCACCTAATTGAATTTCTAGAATTTTTCGTGGTAATTTGTTATGAGAAATTATTATTTTTAATTGATTTAATTAATTTTAATCCTAATCTCAGCCCTAGCATTGCATTTAGTAAGTTCCCGCATCAAATTGGTATCAGAGCATCAGTTTAGTGCTCATATAAGTTTTTAGGTTTTTTTTTTTTTTTAAAGTTAAAAAAAAAAATAAAAAATCATTATTTCCGATCTGTCTGGCTTTTGTCTGAAAATTTTTCATCTGGCTTTTGTCTGAAAATTTTTGTCTAGCTTTTGTATGGAAATTTTCATCTAACTTTTGTTTGAAGTTTTTTTTTTTTTTTTCTTTTTAAAGGTTTGTCTAAATTTTTTTATTTTTTTTTTCTTTTTGTCTAAATTTAGTCTAGTCTTTGTCTAAAATTTCCTTGCGTCATCATGGATCCCAACAAGGTAGAAGCCCTGATTAGAAACCTGACCGCCCGGATGGATGAACACCACAATCAGGTGCAACAACAGTTGCAAGACCTACAAATCCGGCATGAAACTTTAGAAACCCGCATGGAAGAAATCAATGAGCTCATCGCCGAAAACCCCAATAGAGTCATCACCCATGACCGTAGGAGGGAAGTTCCTCATCGTCGCGAAATCCTCACCGAACAGCACGATAAAATCATGAAATCAGTAAAAATGGATGCCCCTACTTTTGACGGGAAAAGACAACTTAAAGTCTTTCTCGAGTGAGTCACCGGTATGGAAAACTAGTTCGAGTGATACTCCATGTTCGAAGAGCGAAAGGTCCGCTTTGCAAAGGTCAAACTTACAGGCCAAGCTCGACTTTATTAGATGGGTCTAGAGCGCCGAAGACTGTCCAACGGTCTACTCCCATTTCCACTTGGGAAGAGATGAAGGACCAGTTGAGCGATAAATATGTTCCTCTATCCTACAAGGAACACATTCTTGATCAGTGGCATTCATTGCGTCAAAGAAATTCATCGGTCACTGAATACATCGATAAATTCGAAGAACTAAAGACCAGTCGATGGATCGAACCTAAAAGGTTACCCTATCCCGATTTCAAATGGGCCTTCGCCCAGAACTGCAAAGGGAACTTATTCCGTACCCTGTTGATAATCTAGACGAATGTTTCTCTAGAGTCGAAGAGCTAGAGCGATACCTCAAAACTAGTACTCCATCTAGCTATAAGTCTAGTTATCGGTTCAATGCACCTGAGTCAAAGCCCAACATAAGTGCCCCGTCTGCTAGGTCCAACCTCGTTACTACACCGGTAACTCAAGTCGATAAGGGTAAGAGTCCAATGCTCGAAGGTCCCAAGAGTGGTGGTCAAAATAAATGTTATAAGTGTCACGGCATCGGGCATTTTACAGCACAATGCCCATCCCGAAATTTGTTCATAGCTGAGGACACCGAAAATGAGCATGATGAAGGTACTGTTGAAGTGTACGAGCCCGCGTCGTTCCCTAGTGATGAAGAAGATTGTGTAGGGGAACGAACAATGGCGTGTCTTAGGGGTGTCTCCTATCTCGTTGGGGAGGATAATACCTCGCGGGTTCTTGTGGTTAGATGTGCTCTAGCCTAATCGAAGGAGAGTGATGATTGGAGACGGGATAATATCTTTTATACCATAGCCACGTGTGGAATGAAAGCCTGTCGAGTCCTTGTTGACAGTGGAAGTTGTACCAATGTGGTTTCTGAAAGTACAGTTTCTCATTTAGAGCTCACCCCCGTAGCTCACCCACGACCCTATAAGATTGCTTGGGTTAATTCATCATCCATCCCTGTTTCACAAAGGTGTCAGGTTCCTATACAATTCGGATCGTATAAGGACTCCTAGTGATGCGATGTTGTGCCCATGGATGTGGGGCATATCATCCTCGGGAGGCCTTGGTTGTATGACATGGAGGTTACACTATTCGGTCGATCAAACGTGTATTCCTTCACTCACAAAGGTCGGAAAATACAACTTAATCCGTTACCTCCAAAGGCACCCACAGTGAAGTCGACGAAGTCAAGTGATAAAGGCCTATTAGAGAGAGAGAAGACATCTAAGGCCGTTCACATCGTTAGCCCTCTTGAGTTTGAACGAGGCGCTAAGACAGAGGACATCGTCTATGTCCTTGTCACAGTTGAAAAGTCCAAAGAATCAGGCGTTGAGGTTCCAAAAGAGGTCAAACCAATCTTGAGTGAGTTTGCGGATGTCTTTCCCGAAGACTTTCCAAATGAATTACCACCTCTACGGGACATCCAACACGCCATCGATTTAGTCCCTGGAGCTACCTTACCCAACTTGCCCTACTATCGTATGAATCCATTCGAACACTCGGAGTTAAAAAGGCAAGTTGATGAGCTTCTCCAAAAGGGGTTCATAAAGGAAAGCTTGAGTCCTTGTGCCGTGCCAGTGCTGCTCACACCCAAGAAAGACGGAACTTGGAGGATGTGTGTGGATAGTCGCGCGATTAACAAGATCACGGTCAATTATTTGTTCTCGATACCAAGATTGGACGATATGTTAGACATGATGGTAGGTGCCACAATTTTTTCGAAGATCGATTTGAAGAGTGGGTACCATCAAATCCGAGTTCGTCCCGGGGACGAATGGAAAACTGCCTTCAAAACCAAAATGGTTTGTACGAATGGTTAGTCATGCCTTTTGAGCTTTCGAACGCCCCGAGTACATTTATGCGTATCATGACGCAAGTGTTACGGCCTTTCATTGGCAAGTTCCTTGTGGTTTATTTTGACGGTATCCTCATCTACAGCCACAACGAGGAACAATACTTGGACCGTTTAAGGCAAGTTTGTGTGACTCCCTGAGGAGAGAAGTTGTACGCGAACCTGAAGAAGTGCACATTCATGTCACATCGCGTTGTCTTCTTAAGGTTTGTCGTGACCTCTGATGGAATGACTGCAGATCCCGAAAAGGTCACAACTATCGTTGAATGGCCCAAACATCGGAACATTCATGAAGTTCGTAGCTTCCATGGGTTAGCCACATTTTACAGGCGGTTCATCCGTAACTTCAGTACGGTAACTTCCCCTATCACCGATTGCATCAGAAAGGGGGAGTTTAAATGGACACCTGCTGCGGCTAAAGCTTTCAAGGAAATTAAGTCTCGAATGATGGAAGCTCCTATCATGCGCCTTCCTGACTCCTCTAAGGTCTTTGAAGTTGCGTGTGACGCGTTAGGCGTAGGTATCGGAGGAGTATTGAGCCAAGAGGGACATCCGATAACTTATTTCAGTGAAAAGTTAAATGCGGCTAGGCAGAAGTACTCTACCTATGATAAAGAATTCTACGCGGTAGTCCAATCCCTTAAATATTGGAAACATTATCTACTACCACATGAATTCGTCTTGTTCTTAGACCACGAAGCCCTGCAATTTTTGAATTCTCAAAAGAAGTTAAACCCACGACATGCGAAATTGGTGGAACAACTTCAAGGGTTTACCTTCGCGCTGAAACATAGGGCCGGTGTGGAGAATCGAGTGACTGACGCTCTTACCCGTAGAATGGTGACGTTGCACTCATTAAGTGTTGAGGTAACCGGATTCGAACGCCTCATGGAGGATTACCCCACATGTCCGAATTTTGGCGAAGAGTATGCCTCACTTGTGAGTGGACAACCTGTCAGAGGGAGTAAATATACCCTACAAGATGGGTATTTGTTCTTGAAACACCGATTGTGTATTCCCCGCACTTCTTTGCGAGACTTTCTCGTTTGAGAATTACACGCCGGAGGGGTTGCTAGCCATTTTGGTTGCAATAAAACTGTCGCATTGGTGGAAGACCGATTTTATTGGCCCAATCTCACCAGAGATGTTGCCAAAATTATCAGCCAGTGTCGTGTTTGCCGGTTGGCAAAGCAAAAGAGGCAGAACACGGGATTGTAAACACCTTTACCGGTGTCACACACCCCGTGGCAAGACCTATCAATGGACTTCGTGTTAGGCCTCCCTAAAACCCTCCGAAAGCACGACTCAGTGTTCGTTGTTGTGGACCGTTTCTCTAAGATGGCCCACTTCATTGCTTGTGCGAAGACCTCCGATGCTAGTCACATTGCTACCCTGTTCTTTAATGAGGTTGTTCGTCTACACAGTGTGCCTAAGATGATAGTGTCTGACCGTGACGTTAAATTTGTCAATTATTTTTGGAAGACACTATGGCACAAAATGGGGACCCGACTACAATTTTCATCTGCTTATTATCCCCAAACTGACGGGCAAACCGAGGTTATCAATAGGAGTTTAGGAAATTTGTTAAGGTGCCTAGTGGGCGAGCACATTAGGAGTTGGGATTTCATCTTACCTGTCACTGAGTTTACATATAACAATTCGGTTAATAGAACCACAGGCATGAGTCCGTTCCAAATTGTGCATGGGTATAAACCTAGAACACTAGTAGATCTCATTCCAATGTCCATTCATCGTCGGTCATCAGAGTCTGTGTCGACATTTGCGCATTGCATTCATGAGTTGCATGCTGAGATTAAGAAAATAATTAATTTAAAGAATGAAAAATACAAGTTCTCTGCAGATTCTCATAGGCGGTTCAAAGAATTCCAAAAGGATGATTTTGTGATGGTTCGGAATAGACCCGAGCGATTCCCACAAGGAGTTGCAAAGAAGTTACAAGCTCGTGGTGCTGGACCCTATCAGATATTGAAGCGTGTCGGCTCTAATGCTTACATCTTAGATCTTCCGCCAGAATTGGGGATTAGTACGACTTTCAATGTGGAGGACCTTGTTCCATTCCATGACCCTTCAACCATCCCTGCCAACCCCTTTGAGCCTTCTACATCCGATGATCCAATTACCCCCACCTACTCGGCAAATCCGTGAGATCATCAAAGATGTGCTGAAAGATCAGATTGTATCCACCAACCATGGGGAACTTCAGAAGTACTTGGTCAAGTAGAAGAACAAGGCCGACACAGAGAATACTTGGATTACACAGGAGGAATTTCAGCAGTTTGATCCGGATCTTTTGGACCTTTATCACAACCAGCATTCATCGGGGATGAATCCGTCTAACCCAGGGAGAGTTGATGGGGACATCCGATTCAAGCACCCGCCTATAACATATCGAAGGCGAAAGAAGAGTAACTTTTAATCCCGTCACTTTTATGTTTGGCCTATTTTGAAATGTCAAACGAAATCGGATTGATGCGAAATTGGTCATATTTGAAAGCTTATCGAAGTAGCTTTCCAACGAGCCAAAATTTGAGCAATTCCGACAAGTATTGAAGAAGTTATGGTTAGTTTTCAGAGACTGCACATAAAGTAACGAATTTCAAGAATCCTAATTGAATTAGGATTAGTCTCTTTTATTATTTTATTTTAGAAAGTAAGAGTTGTTTCTTTTATTAAAAATAAGATTAGTTTTCTTATTGTTTAGGACTTTATTGTTTTAGAAGAATTAGGATATTTCTTTTATTTGAATTAGGAATTAGAGTTATACTAGGATTTCGAATTTTATGCATTGGTTAGCCTATTTAAAGGCTTGTAAACACTTTTATTATTGGTTTTTGGTTAATGAAAATTGCTTATGCAAATTGAGAGTTCTAAACTTTCGTGAGGGTGTGATTCTCTCAAAACGGAGAGCGATTCTTCGATTCCCACTTGCGGTTTGGTGCGAGGCCAACTCTTCTTCCATCTCTATCTTCTTTAGATCTATGGTCTGCGTAAGTAGCGTAATCCTAATTCTTTTATTGATCTCATAAAAGCCCTAAATCAATATTTTGTTCATCATTAATTTTATTAGCCTTTTATTTTCGTTTGGTATGAAAAGAACCCGCTTGCGAGTTCGTTCGACGCCTTAAAACTATCGGAGATCTAGCCGTTCATAAGAACCCTGATCTTCTAGATCCGCGATAGGGAACGTACACGAAAGTAACGCTATTTTGGGGCCAAAATTAAATCACCTAATTGAATTTCTAGCATTTTTCGTGGTAATCTGTTATGAGAAATTATTATTTTTAATTGATTAAATTAATTTTAATCATAATCTCAGCCCTAGTATTGCATTTAGTAAGTTCCCACATCACCTAATTATGCAAGTTTGGGATTAATCTCATATTTAATTGAATAATGGAAATAATCGAAATCACCCAAACACATAAAATAAGTTTAATGAATTCAATAAGGCAACTAGGTTAATTCAATTTTAGCACTCACATGCATCGATATTTTCGATCTAGAAAAACGGATCCGATGAAGGATTCGAGTTTCGATCTAATTTAGGGCATCAAGCGACAATTATGGTTGTCGTCTCTTGACTCCTCAAAGATTGGGAAAAAGAAGGCGCAAAGGATTAAAGTAATCAAAAGAGTAGATCAAAATATTTAAACTAACAATATTTTGGGGTTTTGTGATTTTTATAAGGAAATGAATATAAGGGATATTTTTTTTTGATCGGATTATAGAAGGGATATTACTCGATGAATATTAGAGAAAAGATAGAACAAGAGGATAGAGGTCTAAGGCTTCACACTAAGGATTTTTGGGGTTTCGCACCAAGGCTGTATGTCGGCTTCACACCAAGTCGCACGAGAAATGAATGAACACTCAGGTTTCTAAAGATTCGCTCATTCGATTGAAAACCCTTCACCAGTTTTCCAAGGTTTTCACGAAAGCAAGCTCCAATTTTCATTCAATAATAATCAACTCCTTATTACAAAGTTATAAAGACCTTATATAGTAGGCCACAAAACAAAAGAAAACCCTAAAACAAATAAATAAATAAAAGACAAGTTTGACCCTAAATCAATTTTTGTCAAAATTCACGTCGTTGGTCGATCCATCGAGGCTTAGGGTTGATCCATCGACTTATAACTATATAAGCCGTCCAGAGTCTCTTCCGAATTAAAATTACTCTTGTTCACAATCGATCGATCGAGGGTTGGAGTCGATCGATCGACTGAGTGCTTATTCAGCCTAAGTTTGTTCTCTTTAACCACTTTTCCGTTCTTTTTCTTTTCGGTTCTTCTGTTCCGGTTCCTTTTCCGCTTCATCTGTTGTTGGACAATTTCTCGGTTTGAATCTAATGTCTTTGATCTTGATGTCCCCATCACTTCTCCTGATTCAGGGACAATGATCAGCCATCCATCGGGGAGACCGATTTTAAAGGGATCAAAGATGTGAGCTGAAAGAGGTGGAAAGAGTTACTGCGAGGCTGTCTAGTTCCCACAATTTTATGATGAATCACTATTCATAAAAAAGGCATATTATTCTCTAGAGAGACTATTAAAGGATAGGATGGTTCATATGGATTCTTTCCTTACTTGTTCTTGGTTCAGAGAGATACAATTTGAGCTAGCAATATGATTCAAGTTCAACTAGGGTGCATTTTTTATGGGGCAACCTTTGTTGCTCAACAATTGTGGAAAAGAAATAGTTTCTTTTCAGACATTTGTCGATTGGTGGGAGGCAGTCTGGATTGCCAGTCTGAGAGGTTGGCTTGGTTTAATTGGGAAGTTTGGGATCTAGTCGTTGGTCATGTCTTTAATCTCAAATCATCAATAAAATTGCATTTTATTTGTTATCTGCAATACAATCGTTTGGTGCATATCAACTGGCAACAAAGCAGCAATTATGGAGGACACAATACCCACCTACGCCGAGCTTGCTTAGAGTTTCAGCCAACACCAATTTATCAATCTAAACGAGAAACATTTCCTGTGGTCTGACCAACTGGTTGCCTCGTTCCAATAGCAATTTAAGAAGGAAGTTCCAGTAGACATCGCCGACGACACTCTTACCGTGATGAGAGTCCATGCCAAGACAATCAAAGGAACGAAGAGAAGATATTGGGCATTCCCGAGGGCCAAATTATCGTCGTTCAGTCAAGCTGGATTTCTCAAAGTTTGATGGTGATGACCCTACAGGATGGTTTCTCAAGGCTGAGCGGTTCCAAGAATTTAGTCACATTTCCAACGATCAAATGGTTGGCTTGGCCACCATCCATTTGACTGGTGAGCCCGCCCATCCCTTGGTATCACCATAGGGGAAATGACATGGTCGCAGACTTGCAGTTCAAATGGGCTTTCTGTGTGAGATTCGGGTTTACCCAAAGACGATGATCCTAATATTTCCCTCGCCAAGCTTCGATGAACTTCTTCGGTTTGGGAGTATCAATCTCGTTTCAAGCAATTAGCGAATGACACTTGACACTTACCAGAAACATTTTTGGTAAGGTGTTTCATCTCTAGTCTTCATGATGAAATACAAGCCAATGTCAAGATCATGAAGTGTACAATTCTCACTTAGGCCTTTTAATTGGCTCCTCTCCACAAAGAAGCTAAGGGTGTGCAATGTCAGAACTCTCGATTAACTCCTTCCAAACTACATTTTCGCTTTTGTTCCTCAATTTAAAATGAAACTCCACCAAATAAGAAATTATCTATTGCAGAGATCCAAGAGCTCTGACGTAATGATATATGCTATGATTGTGATGAAAAATATCATCCGGCCATCAATGTCGAGCGCAACTTGCGGTGATTATCGGATCCGAATCCGAGCCCATTTTTTATGAGGAGAAATTGGACGAGGAAGAAGTTGATCATGCTAAACCTGAACTATTGCTTGTCTTGCTACACACCCTATCCGAGTCTACTGATGCGCAAACCATGAGGGTCATCGGGCTCATCAAGCGGCAACCAATCATCGTGTTGATTGATTTGGGAAGTTACTTGTAACTTCCTCGCCAAAGCATTCGGATGTTGCGTTCTCCAAAGTAAATCCTTTGATGTTAGGGTTGTAGATGGCAGTCAGATTTGATGTAACGGACGATGCATCAATCTTCCGCTAACACTTCAAGATTTTTCATTTCATGTTGACTGTCATGTGATATCATTGGTGGGTTTTGATGTAGCTTTGTGAGCACTATGGTTGACGTCATTAGAGGAAATTTGCTGGAATTTTACCCTTCTACCGATGCACTTCGTAATCAACAGTCAGGATTTTATGCTGCAGGATCACCAGTATCCACTGAGATTGTTAGCAATAAATGCAGAACAAGGACGATCAGAGAACAAGGAATGGGCATGTGTTGTCAAATTTTTTCACCACGAAGTGGAATATTTTAGTTAATACTTCATGATGATCTTAAGAAGGTTATAAAACCACGCGATATTGTGTTCTGTGAGCGCAAGGGATTACTCCCCTCGTTGATCTCACAACCATCATATAATGCTAGAACCAAGAAGCTGTCCCACAAATGTGTGGTCATATCGGTATCTGTACATTAAAAAAAAATAAAAATTGAGAAGGTCTTCAAAGAGATGTTGGATTCATGGGTGATTCGCTATAGTTCAAGTCCTATTCATCGCCTGGTGTTACGGATCCGTAAAAAAGGACGATATTTGGCGAACTGCATGGAATCACCGACAAAATAAGTTTCCTATACCTTTCGTCGACAAACTATTAGACAAACTGCATGGAGCTTATTATTTTTCGAAGCTAGATCTACTATCTGGGCACCATCAGATTCGGGTACACGAAGAAGATATTCCAAAAACAGCATTTTGAACTCATGAGAGCCACTATGAGTTCCTTGCGATGCCATTTGGTCTCTCACGAATATTCCCTCAACTTTTCAAAGTTGGATGATTGAAGTTTTCCGAGACCAATTGCCCAAGTATATCTTGGTATCTTTTGGCGGCGTACTTGTCTATAGCACTAGTTGGGAATAACATTTAGTGCATTTGTTTAAGACCCTATAAATATTGAAGGACAATAGCCTCTTTGTGAAGCCACCAAAGTGTACTTCAGGAATTCCACAATGGAGTACCTGGGAGTCTGGGACACATGATATTGCATGAAGGTGTAAGAGGAACAGCCTCAATGCATTGATGGTGTAAGAGGAACAGTACCTGGGAGTCTGGGACACATGATAATTTTATCAGGTACTATTGATAATTTTTACAAAACTATGTCTAGTGCTCGATTGACTAACCTACTATGGGAAAATGCTTTTGCATGGGGCTACAAGTCATTTGTGATTAATATCATGAGGCTCTTGATCCAGCCATTGATCTTCTTCAATCACTTGATCAAAAGTCTTTTAGTTATTCAAATATTCATCTTCAAATCCTGCCTTGAAAATGAAGAGTTTGAAAGCATGCAGGTCATCTTCGCTTGTGTCCTTGTCAATCAAGGTTTGACCGCTTTGATTGGTATTTTGAAATTTTTGTCGATACCAATGGTTGACAATCGATGATCTCCCGTCACCCTATCCTATCTATCCACGATCCCCTGATGCGCTTCTCTGGACATGCATAGTACAATCCAGTCTTCTAAATATTTTTGGAACTCATCCTCCATTCGATCTGTTTGTGAGATCGACATAGATTTGATCCTTCGTGACAAGATGTCACTACCCAAGGCAACAATCTTCTCTTTTCCCAAGAAAGGACCCGCTCTGAGTCAGATAATGTAAATCGATATCATTTAATGAAAATTGAACCCGATTTAGTGCAGTTCTGAAACCTCTTAACGTAGCAGCAGCTCACAATAACTAAAGAAATTGAAACTGCTTTAAAAGTCTGCTGTCACTGTATTAAAATACAGTCAAGCAGCCCGCTAAATCTCTCTGTAATAACAGTCACAATCAACTGTGATAAGAATCACAGTATACCCAGAAATGTTTGTAAAATACAGAATAAAACTTATTATATTACCATGATTTCTGCAGATTAACTGCTATTTAGATGGCTTCTTTCGACTAATAAAGTTAGAGACCACATACGTATTACAGCAGTAATATAAGACCTAGATAGCGGAAATTATTTTTCAGAAAATAGCAGAAAAGCACCCGAGTCTAGAAAGACTTCAAAATCAGCAGCATGCATAGTCTAAGAAGACACATGGCAGCAGCAAAAAGAGTCTCAAAAGCTTGGCCAGAAATTAAGGGCTCGTTCATTTTTCACTGCTTCACCTCTCGATTTTGTATTCATAAATCTTAGCCATCTTACAAAAGTCTCAAGTAGCTAAATATAAATGATATATAAATGAAAAATAAATTTAAACTTCTAATAATATCGTCACTAGACTCCTAACTTATCTTTAGACTCTAAGTGACCAAATAAATAAAGAAACGTCTCTAAAACTAATCTCCTATTTTTAATGACTCTAGAAGCTCTCAACTAAAGAAAAGAAATAGTAAAAAGTTTGACTATTAGAATCACCAAACACTTACTTCCTTTCTTCTATGGTCCGACTTCCTAAAATTTAAAACATGTGGAGTTCAAAAATCACTAAAGGTTGATGGGGAACGCCAAGATCAAGCGCCTTGGAGTTGGGTCACAACAGATTTCTAGCGTCGGAAGAAGCGGGACGGAAATCAGAACCAGGCTTAAAGGAACAAAATCAGTGTGCTGGAGCAATGCATAGTCAATTGATTGACACTTGGGATTCAATCGATTGACTGGGCCTGTGAGGAACTAATTCTGGTGATATATTTATGAGTCAATCGATCAAATGACAAGTGTCGATCGATTGACTGTGCTGTGACTAGAATTCGAATTTGAATTTTAAGGGCATACTTGTCTTTGTTTATTTTTATTTTAGGGTTTTATTTTTCTTTTGTGAGGCCTCCTATATAAGGTCTCTAAATCAACTTTGTAATGAATTTTTGATTATTGAATGAAAGAGCTTTTGCTTTTGGAATTTGAGATGAGTTTATTTCCAAGAAGGGTTTGGTGAGAAGCCAAGGGTGCGAAACCCAAAATCTATTTCCTGATAAGGGTTTGGTGTGAAGCCCAAAATCTATCTTCTACCTATTTCTTCATTTTTAATTTTCTTTCTCTGCTTTATTTTGATCTCATAACCATAAATCCAGTCGTTGCCTTTTTCTAAAAAAAATCCCCAAAATCATAAACCTAGCCTCCATCAGAACCTTTGATTCAAAGCCCTCTCATAAATCCTAAATCCAGCCATCCAACCATAAATGCCCCGATATTCAAAACCCACATATCCATCAAAACCATCGAATCGATCTGATTTGAACCCTAGATCTTATACAAACCATTAGCCAACCCGAATCAGAACCCCTTAGAGGACTCGTGATTGCATCATTGAATCTCGAGCGACGCCCTAATCTGGAAAGCTAGAGTTCTACCTCTAGAACCGATCTACACCGCGAATCTAATAGATCTAGCGGATGGACTGGACCCTATTCGAATTAAGCGCGATCTCCCAATGGAAAACTACGAAACCCTAAGGTATCCGCATTAATTTCATCATTTATTGTTTAATTAATTTAGTTTAATTTCGGCAATTAATTAAATCATGGCATTCACGTAGTTTAGGGTCTTTGTCCCGCATCAAAGGTCCTCTTATTTTTAGGACTTCAAAGCTAACTCCATTCACATTTTGCAGCCCTGAAAATCTCGAGAATACTATTCTGGAAACCATCTGTCTCGTTGATCCTATCTTGGGTCACATAAAGCTTGTTTAAGGCTGTATTTGAAACCCTAAAGAGGCCCAGTTTCTGACCCTAATTTCAACCCATTAACTGAATATTTTATTGGCTGTCCGCCCCCCCCCCCCCCCCCTTAGAGTATTAGTCAGCTCCGGACCCCCATTTGTATATTTGTAGATTTGTTTCATCACTTTCTAAGTTATGGGATACTCTGTACTGTATTGCAACAAAAGAAAGAGAATATTAGGATTTTTCTTATCCTATTCTAAAGGATATCAATCTCATAAGTATCCATGACTGTTTATCTCACTAGCATGACCACTTGATGAAATGTAACGTAAAACCCGCAGCTCTCAAATGCTATAAGATCAGGTTGCGGATGAAAGCCCACTTAAAATTCAGATTAGTCTGTCAAAATAACACTAACAGTCACCGATCTAATGAGGTTTAAAGGTGCAGAATTTTCTGTTCAAAAATCTGTATTCTATCTCGTACTATTATATCTGATCTGAATAAAGTCGGTTTTATGTTATTCTGTTGCATTACTGTAACTATACGACCAAACTGGTGTACTGTTGATGTTCAATAAGGCTGCGTTTGGGTTAGCTCTTTCAGGTTCAGGCCAAAGAGGGCCTCTTTCGCTCTTTGGCTCTAGCGGTGAACTGCTTTTACATTTGGTCACACGCTCCCCCATTTGCTCTGACGGGGAGCTGTTTTAAGTGGTGAACTGCTCTCTGCCTGCTCTTTGCCAGAGCAGATTTTTATCTACTATCGCAGAGAGCAGGCAAAGAGCTGCTTCTGCTCTTATAAGAGCTAATCCAAACACAGCCTAAGTAACTAACCATGAACAAACCTTGAAATAAATATTAAGAGATGAAGAGCAGCGGTAGATGCGGCAATATAGAATATGACAAATCAGCAGCAATAATGCACTTTTATATGATCAGATTTACCACAGTTTTAGGCAGAGAACAATGACCAAACTACTGTTCTATTGATGTTCAATAAGAACTTAGAACAACAAGAACACACCTTGTGAGTTGTGATAAATATTTTAGAGATGAAGAGCAGTTGTAGATACAAAGCATAGAACATGACAGATCAACAGCCATACTCCACTTCTATACAACAAAGTTCACCACCGTTTTAGGCAGAAAGCAATGGACACCACGCCTATATCAATTCAAAATAAAATAAAATAAATTAAATTCAGCCTCTGGATCAGTCTAAAAGACAGTAATCGCAATAGTATTTAGGGTTTCCAGAGCAAGGTGAAAAACTCGGAATTAGTATCGGATATCGGTCCATGGAGGACTGATACGAATCGGCCGATACCAATATGTATCGGCCTATTTTAAAAAAAAAAAACTCCAAAAAAAGGCTCAAACCAATACGTATCGGCAAACCGAGTTGAGATACCGATACGTATCGGTTTGCCGAAATAGCGATACGTATCGGTATTGGTCGATTTTTGATATCTTACTCCAGAGGCCTGTAGGTCATCATCCTTCCAATCTAAAAAGATTGACAGAGCTTCAACAGATTATAGTCAATAAAGAGTATGAAAACTCTCCAAAAAAAAAAATAATGAATTTGAAACTCATGATCATAAAAATTCTCCACGCTATTTCATTAAGTCTTGGTGGTTACAATATATAGAAAAGAAAGAAACTCCAATTTTTCTCTAACGATGCTCGTAATCTATCTTGAACTCCTTGCTAACAAATCTCTACTTTCTATATCTAGGACACTAGAGTGTCTAAAATATGACAGTTACAATCCTCCGGAGTCAATGTGATCAATCTCTGAACTATTTACTGGAGAACCAATCTCATAAAATCTCCTTATCCTGCAAATCCTGTAAGTTCTCAATTTCTTGTGATATAATATGCTGTAAGAGTCTCTAGATTTCCCGTATCATGATAATTATTCAATGGAAGTTACCTCTAACTCCAGTTAAAATTTGTGTTAACCCAGATTTAAACCCATTTCAACCCTTAGAGTTGGCCCAATTTAACCTCTTCCTAAACCCAGTTTAGGACCCAATTTGATTCCCAAGTTTAGCCCATTTCAAACCACCGTTTCAGTCACTAATCCAACTCCATCTTTGCCCTCCTTGCACTGCATCAAAATGTTATCAGATACTTGTTGCACAAAATCAATTGTAAGTAATTGCGCATAGATCATATGTATATATATCTATATATATGAAGAAGAAATCATGTAAGGAATTTTTTCGGAGATTGGATTCAGTTTCTAATTCATGATCTGATATGTACATATTGAAAACTTTATTTTCAGTTCTGCGAGAATTTTGATGAAAGTGATTCATTTGCTGCTCTTCCATGAAAGTTTCATGTAACAAGATCTGAGTCCCAGGCAAACTGACCTAATTTTAACATCCAATATAGCAACAATGAGATGGCTCTTTCTTTAGTGAGATTATATAGGGGGGTTCATAGAATTGTTGCTGCTGCATTGGTTGAGGGGGAAAGGCTGTTAATTAGACCAATTGTTGTACTCTAGGCTGATACGTTTTGTCGTTTTCCCTTGTTGGCTAAACCACTTGGGAGGTTGCTGGTAGTCCTGTTGTTGGTTTGGCTCAGATCTAAGCTAAATCTCTCCATGAAGATCCACTAAACAAGAAAGGGGAAAAAAGAAATTTTTATTTTTTAACAATTTGAGACATTTCTGTTAATACTTATGGAGTAATATAATAAAGGAACTAAAGAGGAGCATACCCATTTAGGGTTCAAGGGAGAGAGAGAGATGGAGAAGACAGAGAGAGAGGGGAGCAGTAACACATAAACGACTACATTATTACTAGTCGTGACGTTAAATGAATTACATGAGGTGGTACCATTGGGCCATGCAGGTTCTTCATAATGATTATGCCTCATCCCTTTAGCCAATTTAGCTCTTAATATAGGACCATTCAAGTTAGGTTTCTTTGTTATTGGTGTTTTTGTTGGTTTCATGGATCTAATCCAAGATCTTCTTGACGCAATATTTTTTTTCACCCGCTGCTCTATTTCTTCATGATTCTGAAGACGAATGCTTAAAAAAACAATATGTTGATAAACGTAATTCATTCCAATATCAAGAGTGATCAGGTTGAAAATTTAAGGATTTTAAAAATGAGTCCAAATGGAAGATAAAAATCTGGTGATAAATGAATCCAAATTTGTTGAACATTACTTGTCAGGTCCTGCTCTGCAACCTGGTTTGATCTTGTAGTCCAGATAATCCCGGGGGGAGAATAGGCCATTCGACATGGAGATTCTGAAATTGTAGAGGCTTTGTTTGATCAATCTGTTGAGTATTGGAAACAAGCGCGACCCCAGCTAGTTGGCGTAATATAATATCATATTAAAGAATGTTTAAAGTATGATTTATACCTACTACTCGAACCTCTCGACTGGACTCAATTTTTTTTTTAACGAGCTATTTCGTAAACACCCCTCGGGTGGGGCCTTTAAAAATAAGTTTAAAGAGGTATTTCATAAGTTGGGCCATTTCTGGTGCTCATTGGAAGCTCCAGGATTTTTTAGGTTCGACCCATCAATGACAAGTTTAGCAGAAGCTCCACCTAGCTGTTCATATTTCTCCATTGTGGTTACAACTAAGGTGGTGGACCGAAGCCGGGAGAAGGATATTTCCCCATCGTCTCCTGAATGCATGGAATTGTTATTACAGAATGTCGGGAGCAGGAAAGGTAGTTTGGTTTAAATAAGAATTAGTCTATAATGTTCCAAGGGAACATTACCGACAATGACCAAATGATGAGCCAACGCCTCTTGTCAACTATGCATCTTTTTGGACTTCGAGATATGCACGGATCTTTATGCTCTCTAAAGCATGTCCGTGTCTCGAGGTCGACTCATTGCACAACTGTGAAGATGCGGCTAATTGTGCGATCTCCATCGACTGCTTTGGTTATGATTCTTACAAGATACATCATTCATGGGGTTTATGATGCCCATCTTTTTTCTTCTTTTTTGAATTTTTAAAGATATTTTTCCTACATTGGGTTGCAACATCACATGATTCCTGCTGTCAGATTGGAACATGACATGATTCCTGCTCTATAAAAAAGAAAAACACAAGATCCTTGGGGGGCTAAAATTTGCAACTTATACCTTCAAATGGAATTTACTGACATGAGGAAGCCACATCATGCAATGAATTGCATAGAATAGTTTTGAGCTTTTTTGTCGAGATAATGATATCATAACGGCTGCAAGAAAGATTAGGAACATAATTTTTTTTTTCTGGTATCCGTGGGTGTCCGGGCCAGCTTGCGCGCACCTCGACTAATCCCACGGGGCCCTGAAGCTAAAGACCGGGTAATACTCCAATGGCCCCGAGGGGACTCGAACTGGTGACCATTGGGGAGCAAACCCAAGGCCTGACCAACTGAGCTACCCCTGCTGGTTATTAGGAACATAATTATCAGCTAAAATTATTATTATTATTACTAGTTTCCAAGCAAGCTAAGAAGATCCAGAAAATCTACCATGACGGGTTAATATTCTTGACTAGGAGGTTTGGAGTTGAATTCATAATTTTGTGGACTTGTGCTATTTGAATTATCTGGATTGCTTCCCTTAAATTGAAGGCAATATGGGAAGTAGTAGTGAATCTTAACCTTTATACACTATTTTTATGCAAGAATGTGATTAATCCATTGTTGTTGTACCTATTGTTAAAATACGAAAGGGTATTATCGGAATCAATTATATAATGGTAGTAATCCATTGTTATTTGATTTGTAAGCTGAGACCACTGTGTGCATTGCTGTTCTTCCTACAATGACAAACAAAATTATGTTTTGAAGTTAGAATACAAATAAAAATATCGTTGATTTATGAAGAAATTAGAAAAAAAAAAAATCAACCTGACAATATAGTTTTTATTCTAGTTTATGTAAAAGCTTCTGGTTGCCCACTTCCAAACTTCATGAAAACTGTTTGTTCCCCTGATCACACTTTCTGCGACCAATTTGGATGGATCATCAACTGGCAAATTGATAACTCATGGACAAAGAGTACTGTAATTGAAAGTACAACATTACATCGGATCTGAGGCATAATTAGCCCCAGCAAATGATGGATTAATTGAGGTGTAGAGGTGATCTTAACTCAGATTCAAAAGAGTTAATGTAAAACTAGGACTGGGGAGTGTTTGTGAATTAACTTAGATTTAAAAGTTAGACAAGCTCAAATCATGATCGAAGAATATTTGTCCATATGTCCAATAGGTCATACAAGTTTCCTTCTACGGTCATATATTGTTAGTGTTGCAGTTGCAATATCTACACACTCCTTGCAAACATTTTGCATGGAAATAGGGGTGGGAAAAAAAATAAAACTGAACAAAAAACAAAGATCCGAAACCGAAAAAGCGAAACCGATTTTGGATGTTCGGTTTCAGTTTTGGGTGCCGAAAACCGAAAACCGGTTGAGTAGGGAGAGAAAACTGACCCTAAAACGAAAAAACTGAAAACTGAAAAAACCCCGAAACTGGATCTGTTCGGTTCGGTTTTCATACCAGACTAACACAGAAACCGAACAATCGGTTTTGGTACGGTTTACCAAACTTCTACCACTACATGGAAATGATAGTTAATCCTTCTGAGCCCACTTAGGTCTTTTCACAATTTTTTAATTTATATGGACTTCAAATACAAATCGAAATGTAAATTTTTTGTTGCTTAGCTGTAGACTATGTAGATTATTCTCTAAAGTCACTAGTTTCTTTCAGTTGTCTTCCTGATGTAAATTTGATATATAGGTTGTTTTAAGTTTCCAACTGCCACAATTTTCAGGGAATGCCCTCTGGACTTGAAAGAAGCGATTTCCAGCATTTGTTTTGCTGCACCAAGATGCTCCGACTTGCCTGAACTTCTACAAGTTCAGATGTTATTTGTTTCCAAATATGGGAAGGAATTTGTCGCGGCGGCAACTGAACTCATGCCTGATTGCGGTGTTAATCGCCAGGTTATGTAATGTCATGTACTGATAATTTAAGGGTACGTCCCTTCGCACCTACAGATTTACTGAAAGTGCCTACATACGAAACCCCATGAAACCCATTGACTTTTTGAAATCAGACGAGAGAGATGATTTCACTCCAATCTCTCACAATGGATCTTGAGATCATTAGCATACCATCAGATGGTCAATGTTTGATTTCACGTGGCAGATCCCCAAAAGTGGCCCTAAAATCACATGGCACACATCACAGTCAAATGTGATTTTAGGGCTATTTTTTTGGATCTGTGCCATGTGGAATAAAAAACGGACCGTCTGATGGTAAGATCATGGTCTCAAGATCCATTGTGTGGAAGATTGGGGTGAAAATCAATCCCCCATCATCTGATTGCAAGCAGTCAAAGGGTTTAAATGGGTTTCAGGCATAGGCACTTTTGGTGATGATGTAGGCGTGAACAGAGGAACCCATAATTTAATTATGACGCAATCCTCAACATGTATCTTGCACTCTTTCCTTCTAATGATATTATCTTGTACTTAATATTTTATTGCAGATAATCGAGCTCCTATCAGTTCGGGCCCCGTCTGCCGAAACAAAATTGAAATTGCTAAAAGAAATTGCCGAAGAACAAGAGGTGGACTGGGACCCTGCGGCCTCTGAAACCGAGCTTTTAAAGCCACATGAAGATCTACTGGTGACTATGATTCTTTTTTTATATAATCATGAATCTATTAATTATTCACTTACTCACCAATCTCTCTTTTTTATTAGAATGGCCCAACCCAATTCACCAGTGGGTCTAGATTACCTCTTCCCACACAGAAACACGACGAATCATTGTCCTCCGTTCATGTCCAAGCTCCATATGAATCGTCTGATTCAGATATAGGCCTCGATTCTTTAGATTTTCCAGAAGTTCCAAAAGTTTTGCTTCGACCAAATTCTGGTACTGTATCAGACCCAGAAGCTGTTCCGCACATTCCAGCCTCACCAGATTCGGAAATTGAGAAATCTACACCACCGAACAAGGATATTTCATACGAGACTTTCGCAGAACCAGATGTAGTTGTGACGGAGCCAGAGACTACTTCACGAGAATCGGTTGGCATGTCAGTTAGTGGAAAGGAAGAGAAACAGTTCCTCCCCTTTGTTTCCCCTCCAACATATTCCACCTCATATTCCCCAAGGCAAAACAAGCCTGACCAAACCGCTTTCATGACCAAAAGCAATGTTTACACGAACTTGCATCCTGCCCAAACCGTTTCCCCAACCAAAAGCGGGGTCAATGTAGACCTACAGGATGTATTGGCTGCTGCCCATGCTGCTGCAGAATCTGCCGAACGTGCAGCGGCAGCTGCACGATCAGCAGCGAGCCTTGCACAGGTCCGAATCACGGAGCTCATCACAAAAAAGAATGAACCAGGGTCTGACAACGTTGAAAACCCATTCCACTTGAATAGTCTTTGTCAACCTGTGGTGTCAGATATGCCGGCATTTGATCGACAACAATCGATTGGTGATACTGATGGTTCTACACATTCATTGGACCCCACTCAAGATCTTGAGCGGACGCATGGATCAGATTCACTTGATCAACAGTCCTGCAACACACCCGAGACGGAATATGGAAATCCGTTGGCTCACCAGCCTCAGCGGTCGACCTCATTGGAGGAGGACACTTATTTCTCATACCCAAACTTATTTACATCACAGGATTCGAAACTCAGATCCGTTATTCATGCTTCAGGTGATAACTCACGAGCACCCACGAGCCCTGATTAGATCTATTTACGAGGTGTGCTTACTAGCTCTCTGTTTCATCGACTCTGGCAGGATATTTGATTATTCTTTATCAAACATTTTATGCTATATCGTTATGAGTGCCGATCTTATGCAAAACACATATTTTAGAAATATATATATGTGCTGTGTATACGAGCAAGTTTCGAGCAGAGTCACCAACACTGAGAGTGCCACCTATTTCCAGGTATGGATTCCAGATTTCCAGGCCGTGCCCAAAATTTGTGGCTCCAGAATTATGTGACATGTAGATTGAGTTTTAGAAATGCCTATGTATATGTCACCAGTAGTTATAAAGCATGTATTTTGTGTGTTCTTGAGGGGGCCTCATTTTGTTCATTGCTGTTATACCTTTTTATCTAGGGCTTTTTACATAAAGGCGCCCTGCGCCTCTTATTGTACCAAAAAAAACCAACGCTTTGTTTTGTTCCAAAAGAACGCCCAAGCGTATGCTAAACAGGCGTCCGTACCTATGAACCCACGTACCATGTTTTAGCCTTTTACAAGTTCACCATTTTTATAAAATCCCTCTACTATTTTATATTATTACGAATCTACCATCCAACCAGCTCCTTCAACCTTTGGCAACTCATCTCCTACAACCTCCTGCAATTCATTCGAAACCCCACACCTTCACCCGCCCTTCGGCAATCGGACATTGATTGATGGGATTCAAAAAACTCACATTAATCTTATTCTTCATTTTTGTTTCTTCGTTTGGAGAACTCAAAACCCCCAACTTTCACCTGCTTTTTATCGGCCGGCACCCTCGCCGCCACCTCCTATTGACTCTATTGAACTCCTCAATTTCCAACCCTATAGTTTCCCATCGATTGGGGCCATCGAGCCACTCGATGATGAGGTCAAAAGGGTTGCCAGAAGATCGATTGCCGAAATCCTTTGCCTGTGTTGACGAACAGGTTGCTGAAAAATCGATCACCCAAATCCTTGATTGTGTTGACGACAAAGGAAGGGGGTTGTTGGAGATTGGATGGTAATTTTCTTGTTTAAATCATTCACACATTTGTTCACCGAATCAAGTCAAGAGCGCCTAGTATTGAAGTCGATAGGAGATTGCCAAAAGTTCGATGGCCGAAATCCTTGATTGTGTTGATTTTGTTGATGTTGTTGGAAGTTTTATCTTAAAAGGACAAAATAGCAATCTCCATTATAAGAGGTACCAGCTGAGTTTGCACAGTGCATTGGGCTGGCCCATTTTCAACCTGCAGAGGCGCTAACTTGTAATTAAAAAAAAAACTCATGGAAATCATTATTAAAAATTCTATGGGTCGCTATTTAGTGCTTTTCTCTTTTATTTATATATCTATTTATCTGTGGCATTATGTAGTTGTATTAGGGTAGGTTGGGCTTCAATCGGTTGGGTTGGGCCAAACTTGGGCTGTTTTGCCCTTATGGGCGTCTGATCTGAGCTAAATTGATGGGTCAAAGGGTTATGCTCAACCCGAACCAGAAAATCGGGGCTAGTCAGTTCATTCAAACCCCGTTCAAAATCTCCTAAACTACCTAATCCCTTTTATTTTACTTACAAAAATATCGGAGCAGGCCCTGGCGATGGGTTAAGCTTATGTCCATTGGATCAGGTGGATCAGGTAACGGATTGGCCCGATCCATTGACAGCCCTATGTTAACCTTGCAAGCATCCATGCACTTCTTAAGAGAATGATGCCGTGTTCCAATGCACGGGTAGGGCATCTGATACGTGGTCGAATAAACATGCGAATAGCAATTACTTTCATAACAATCGCTTCCGAATATGATATTCTCGGCCCACTTTACCAACCCCATAGTGTAGTAGCTAATATTTTATCCCACAAGAGACATAAAGATCACTTATTGGAGGGATATGAGCCGTCCAATTTATGCACTCTAACGTATAGGCTGTTGTTTCTAGTTTTTCTACACTTTTATGGAACTGCACTGAGCAAGGATCAAAATATTGGTTTCGTTTTTAATATCGGGCAGGATCAAAACTGAATTTGACCAAAATTTTCCCTTCTGTACAATAAGATGCCCAAAATTTTGGATCTCACTTTCGTTTTCGGTGCCAACTGAAACCGATAAGATTCGGCCATCCAATTTTATTTTTTTTTCATATATATATATATATATATATATATATATATATATATATATATATATGAGGAGAGAAAAGGGACTATACCCATGAAGCTAACGTTTTCACGAAACCTTGTGTGTGGCACGCATCTCGTAAAAACAAGCATGATAATAAGTATACATCAACATAGTTTGTGCATTGCCTTTCGGGATGTGCGCAGAGTTGAAATCCAGCTTTCTAATGGTACAATCATCAGTGGCGGCGGAACCACGTAGCCGTTAGTGAGGGCAAGCGCCCACACTGAAACCAAAAGAGCCTTTTTTTCTTTTTTTTCTTTTTTAATATACAACTTTATAACACAAACCCATGCCCTCCCTTCTCTAAACCCTCTCTCTCTCTCTCTAAACCCCTTCTCTCTCTCTCTAAACTGACGCCCTCTAAACCCACGCCTCTAAACCCTTTCCTTGCCTATTTTCTCTCTCTAAACCCATGCCCTCCCTTCTCCAAACCCTCTCTCTCTAAACCGACGCTTCTAAACCCTCTCTTTGTCTATTTTCTCTCTCTATACCCCTTCTCTAAACCCTATCTCCATCTCCATCTCCATCTCCATTTTCTCTCTAAACCCATGCCTCTAAACCCTATCTCCATCTCCATCTCCATCTCCATCTCCTTTCTCTCTAAACCCTCTCTCTCTAGACCGACGCCCTCCCTTCTCTCTCTAAACCTTCTCTCTATACCTTTGTTCTCTCTCCAAACTCTCTATCTATCCCCTTTCTCTCTCTAAACCATCCCTTCTCTAAACCCACGCCCTCTGTTCTCTCTCTCTAAACCCACGTGTTCCGGGCTCCCTCTCCTCTCTAAAAAGAGGAAGGTGTAGAGAGCCCTCTCTCTATCTCTTTTCTCTTCGCTAAACCCAAGCGGCCACGACCTTCCTCTGTTCAGCTGTTATCTTTATAAATTTGAGGTCTCCGACTCCGATCGCTCTCCGATGTATAATCTTAGTCGTCAAAAACTTTCAGAAAGTCAATCCCTCAAAGCTAAGGTATTTGTTAAATTTACAGCAATTTAGCAACGTTAATGCAGGATATTTCTCTTTTATTTTATTTGTATGGTATGTGATTTTTTTTTTTTATAAAAGTATAGTATGTGGAATTAGTCTTTATTTTTCTTGTATTTTCAACTCCAATATTTATTAAAATTTTGAATGTGAGTTGCAGTTATTCATGAGATATTAGGGATGCAGGTTCAGTGCACCAAATTGAATCGAACCCGATTTTTTCAGTATTCAGTTTGGTGCCCAAATTGAAACCGAACCGAAACCCATTCGGTTCAATTTAATTTTTTCTTTTTCTGAAACCAAAACCGATTCAGATCGGTTTAGTTAAAATACCTATTTTTAGGGGTTTTTTTATAATTTTTTCTGATTTTTTCTTGAGTTTTTTCGATTTCAAATTGAACCGAATTGCGCCCCGCCTAGATTAGAATCCTGGTTCCGCCACTAACGATCATGATTTCAAGATTTACCTTATAAAAAAATTGGGACAAAAAAATTATCTCATCGATATAAATCAAAGCAATTAATAATTTAAGCATATAAATTGAAAAGAAAAAATTTTGGGTTGAAAATAAAGATACCCAAAAAGCAAAAATTCTTATAAATATCTTGGCTCTCTCTTAAAAAATAAAAAAACACCTGCATCCCACTAGTCTACTGTATATAATGTCTACGTGGAAGAAGTTATAAAGCTGAAAAAACTCGCAGCCTCACAGGCGAGAGTTGCTTATAGTGATTGGTGACACAACAAGAAGAAATCTCTGCAACCAAGAAGAGCACTTACCTGTTTTCCGTTGAGGAAACACCAAAATAGCCAACCAATACCCTGGAGGGCCATGCCCATTGTGCCAGAATTAGCAGGCAGGTCAAAGGCTGCTCAGATTCTCCATGGATAATAGAGCAAAGAGTCAGATAATACAGCACTAACTCTTTTGACTTTTTGAATTTGCATGCTAGTGATCAGAAGATGCTCATTAGCTAACCGTTGATTCAATTGATGGGTCGGTGGTGGATTCTCTACCTGTTATGCATAAATCTACTCATAATCTAAGCCCTCTTCTTTATTGTTTTAGAAGAGATGAGTAGCTCTTCATCCTGTTTTAGAATCTCTTCCCACTTGATCTTTGCTTTGTTCTTCTTACATTTGTTGCTTGTGATTGAAGGGAATAGGGGTCTTTGGATGGAGGCAAAGGCCTTGGAAGGAGGAGGAAATGGTGAGTTTTTAAGTCTAGCTTTTATATTGTTCTATTTCTAATTATTGTATTAGGATTTACAATTAAGTAATTAAGATGCTGCTGTATATGAGTGTCAATCGAGAAAGCACTCGAAATTGCAAATGTTTCGCTAGAAATAGATTACAGTTGTAAGTTAGATATGATGGGAGTATGGGACGGCTCGACTCCACCTGTCAGTCACTGTAAAAGGTGTTTGATGGTATAAGATTTTTTGTTATTTTTTTTATTTGCGGTATAAGATTTATGCATAAGTATATATAATCATCATTATCAGGGCTTCATCGCTCTATTTCTACATTCATTTGTGTAGGTAAATATTAATATGGATAACTCTATTTGCACCACCTGAAAATCTATCTTTAGAGGTGCACATGTTATTAGTGCAAGGTGGGTGCATTTAAAGTTTAAATGGGTGCAAATAGAGCCATCCTATTAATGTTTGTTATTATTTTTAGTCACTATTTTAATTGCCACTATAAAAATTAAGACGCTTCGTGGCAGTTTTTGGTTGTTATTATTTTCAGTCACTATTTTAATTGTCACTATAAAAATAAGATTATTAGGGGCAGTTTTTAACTAAGTTTTTATCAATTAAAAATTGTCACTATTAATAAAAAACATATTATTTTAATAACAACAAGATTTATAATAGCAATTTTTTGTTAATATCACTACCGTACAATTTTGCATCGGAACAATCATAATATTGAATTTGTTTTAGTCACTCATTTCTGATAATTCAAATCACACAAGATATATACTTATTGTAGACATATAATCATTTCATATAAAATGACCCCTTACTATAGCTGCCACCAAACAATGCATGTTTTATGGTATTAATTTCAGTTGGTTTATCTTATCATGATAATTTTTTAATAAGTTCAAATGAAAATGCTAAGTTGTTGTACAAGTATATCTAATTCTAATTGATGCTGTCTATATAACCAACAATTTCAAGAGTTAGTCTACCTTGGGTGATCCATCCATCATGTGCATTAAAGTAGTCCACACATTTATTGAACTGCATGACGAACACAAACTTCCATGTATTAGAAATTTGTGCACGTCATTTAGTTATATAGATGTGTGAACTGCCTGCCGTGTCCACCCATGATTCATGGGTGGACACTCATTGTAGACCAACTAGAATTCTAATGGGTCCTGCGCAAATCTCGTCCAAGACGAGATGCCTCGCGTCTCAAGCCTCAACAAAACGAGATCTTGGTGTGATTCGTTCTGAGATGCAATCATATAAATATTACTTTTATTTTAGAATTTATTTAAGGTCTTAGGCTTGTACATTATGGAAAGTGTATTATTTATTCTTTTTGTACACAGAACACTATTTTATATTATCATACTATATCTATGTGATGATCTTGTGAACGTGGGTCAAAAAATCGGAAAATCGATACGTACCAGATGATACGTATCGGTTCCGAACGATACATTGGTATGCATTGTCCGGTATTTTAGTACTTTGTATGAGAGGCACCGATACGGTACCTTGAATGTACCGTATCGGTGACGGTGAGGTCCAAAATCGATACGTATTGAACGAGATTTTGACCCATGCTTGTGAATAACTATCACGGTGTGTCCAAATCTATGCATCCCTAATATCACTATTATTTTTATTTTTAACAGTTAGTATTGAAGATCTTTGATTTGACGGTATACAATGGATTTATAATTGTGATTATTTAACTAAGATGTGTTCTAATCATGAGCAACCACTTGAACAATTTAGATTAATCTCAAATATTTTTCACATGACATAACAGTAAACTATTCTTTAATGGTGTAAGATCAAACGCCTATTTTAATGGTGTAAAATCATTCAAAATGTTATTTTGGTTTCACGATGCGAGACGTCTCGGTCTCAGGGTTGTCCGAGACAACTCGGAAATTCGAGATTTCAAACTATAGTGCTGTGTGTATAAGTTGTCCTTCATCTTTAAATTTAGGCCTTGTTTGATAACATGGAAATGAAATTTAGTTTCCAATTGTTGTTGTTTGCCAGCTATGTAAGAAGATGGAAATGAAATTAAGTTGGCCCGCATGGAAATTGAATTTCCATACACCAAATCATTTTAGGAGGAAACCATTTCAACCTTTTAAGTTGCTGAAATTGAGTTTCCCACTAACAAAATAATAATTTTTTGTCATTGCAAATATAAAATTACTTGTAAAAAATTTAAAAGCAGAAAAAATTATCTTTTGACTATTAAAAAGTAACTTAAATTTCTATGCCCATCATACCAACAAGATCACTATGACCACCACATTGTCTACATCATACTCTTTTCAGCTAATATTTGACTTTGGTCAAAGTTTGAATTTTAATTAAACTTTAACTAAATTTACAAGATATGTAAAGTTTTGACTTTTGATCAAGCTTTACCTATTGAAACATAATAATAAGTTGTAAGTTAGTAATATATTATCAAATTTTTATGAGTTAAATGTTGACTTTAAGGTTAAACTTTGACTTTTAGTTAAAATTTTGTTGATGGCAAAAAAAAGATACTGTCGTGTTAATGTATAATTTGATATTAGATTCTCAATTCTATTAGTTCATAGTTTGACCTTTAGTCAAACTTTGATTTTTGGTCAAACTTTGACTTTTACACAAAATTTATTTTTACTCAAACTTGAAACCTGTTTATAGATAATTTTACTACTAAACAAATTTATACCGTATCAGTGCAATTCTTTCTTGGTCAAAGTTTGACTTTTGATCAAAGTTCAATTTTTTATAAAATGTTATAAATTTTAATTAGTGGAATATTATAATTAAAAATATCTATCATTATTTTAATTTATAACTTGAAAATATATTGCCTCATTTTTATTGGTCAAAGTTTAGTCAAACTTTGACTTTTATTCAAATTTTAACTTTAGTCCAAATTTGATAAATACATTTTGACAGTAGATAGTGATTATTACTATTGTTATTTGTATTTTAGTAATGTAAATTTTTACTAGTCAAAGTTTGATATTTGATCAAATTTTGACTTTTCAACACAATTTGATTTTTTTGAACTTCTGCATCCCCAATGAGATTATTATTTTTTTTAATTTATTACTTTGTAGTAAAGTACCAAATTTTATTTTACTTTTTTTACATTTGATCAGAGTTTGACTTTTTTAAAAGTTGATATTTAGTCAAATTTTTTACTATTGTAACCTAGCGATGGATAAAAATACTGTTATATTAATTTGTAGGTTGGTGGTAGATTGACGAATTTTTTATTGGTCAAAGTTTGACTTTTTTTAAAAATAGAAATTTCTTTCAACATGTAACCTATAGTACATAATAGCATTTATTATGTAACTTTGTACTTTAGTCTTAAAATTTTGGGTTTTTTGAAAATACCTCCCTATGTTATGCAAAATTACATAAAACTCCCTAAATTATGCCTATTTACATTGCACCCCCTACTTTTATGTTTCCTTTACAAATACCCTATTAAATGACAGTTAATTAGGTATCATTTCTTCAATTAAATGACGCATTTGCCCTTAATATTATATACAAAATGACCATTGTATTTTTTTCAACTTTGATTGCATTTTAAACGGTGGATAAGCATCGGATCCTGCCAAATTTTTTGGGTGGAACATGATTGATCTCCTCTAAGTTGCTGTGTTACCCGATTTTCGATTTGGGTGTCCATGATGCTCAATTAGTTTGTAACAATGATAGGGTCGAGATGGTACCAACGGGGGTAGCATTTTAGTGCCACCCACGAGTCAAGTAAGCGTTATGAACACCCAAATCGAAAATCGGGTAATACGGCAACTTATGGGATATCAATCATGTTCCACCCAAAAAATTTGGACAGGGTTTAATGTTTATCCACCGTTTAAAATGTAGTCAAAGTTGGAAAAAATACAATGGCCATTTTGTATATATGGCAGGGGTATTTGTAAAGGAAACATAAAAGTTGGGGGTGTAATGTAAATAGGCATAACTTAGGGGGTTTTATGCAACTTTAGCATTACATAAGGGGTATTTGCAAAAAACCCTAAAAATTTTTATTAATCAAAGTTTTACATTTAGTCAAAGTTTAACTTTTATTAAAACTGGATATCTGATCAAATTTTGACTAGTGTAACCTAGCGATGAATACTGTTATGTTAAGTTATAGTTGGACTTTTGCAACTTGTTGGTACATTGTAAAATTTCTCCTGATCAAAGTTTGACTTTTATAAAAAATTAATTTCATTTCAACGTATAAACTTATATTAGATACTAGCATTTACAACTTTGTTATTTAACTTTACATATTTTTATTAATCATAATTTTAAGTTTGGTCAAAGTTTGACTTTTTATTTGAGTTTGACTTTTCAAACACCGACTCATGTAACTTGGTAATAAATAGTGATTACTATAGTATTAATTTGTAACGCAATAGAATATCATTAAAAAAATTATTGGTTAATCTTTGACTTTAATTATGATTTTAATAATAAATGATCAAAATTTAAAAACTCATTTTCAAATTCATTTTTAAAGATACTAATCAAACAAGATAAATCAATTTCCAATGAAAGTCATTTCTCAAATACACTAATCAAACAATAGAAAATTCATTTCTAGAGAAAATCATTTCTCAAGAAATCAACTAAGAAATTAATTTCATTTCTTCTTTGGAGTTTCATTCCTATCAAATAAGGCTTTTAAGGTAATCGTCTCAGACACAGAAATATGTGCCTATAATGATCACGTGCATTTCTTAGATACGAGTGTGGTGTAAACCGAACAACGAAAAAATTGCTCCATTTGTTAGTAAATTTTGTAAAACTATGGCTCATCCAGTAGGTGATCTGCGGCAGAGAATGCTGCGCTTTGTTGTTGGGCATGCCAGATTTTATATTAGAAGTCACACCTGATCAAAGCTCCCTTGATTTATATTACAGAATTGTCTTTTTGTTTGGTATTTTTGCAGACAAGAACAAGTTAGTTGTGGCAAAGTTGGTTCTCACGATTCTCTAGATGGGGTGAGCGTCCACTTGGACCACTAATATTTTGAAACTAGTATACGGCCACTTATGGAAAAAAAAGGTTATGCCGAGAAGAGAAGGCAACTTGGGTGATAAAATTGTGAATGAAAAAAGGTTGAGTTGATTAGGAACAAGAGAGAAGTCGTCTCAAGAGGAACATCTTCCTCAAGGGAAAGATGCATACATTCAAGGTTACTATGTGCCTAGAGTTCCATTTTCGCGAGCCTTGGATGGACCTTGCCCTTTTGATAAAGCAAAGCGATGAAGAATACCTTTGTTTTCAACCCAAGACTTCCTTCTCAACCCAATTTTCAACTGATTAAATTATTGACTGCTCTGGATCACATGATAGAGATTGTTTTGCATTTAAATATTTGACACAATCGATCTTGAGACCATAATCCCACCAGCAGATAGTCAGATTTCAATTCTATGTAGCACACAATCCGAAAAGTAATTCCTATCATTTTATGTATGCCTATGATCATGTTCATATTTTGGGATTTGTGACTATGAATATGATCTGATAAAGATCTATTTTGTCCAAGGTTGGGAAAAACAAGTCAACGATTTAAACGTGCCAAACCCAAATTTAAAAGAAAAAATCTTAGAAATTGGATTTTGCCCCATTAGTGATGCCCCCTAGCGGGTAGCCTAGAGGAGAGGGCTTCAAATCCCATGCTCACCTATCAAAGAAGGGAGAATCTTGGGTTGTTAATAAAGGTATCCGAAAAAAATAGAACACAGGGTTGTCAATGAGTAAAGGGTATATGCCCCACACTTTGGGCCCCCAACCCAACCTAACAGGTCACGGGTATATGATTATGATCCACCCCACCCAAAAGAACTGGATTATGCCCACCTGGTTCAAAATCCCCTAAATCCTTAAAATCCCTGAGGGCCCTGTTTGGATGCAGGGAAAACATAGGAATATTTAAATTCGGATTCCATTTTCCGTGGTATTCAGCTGTTTGGAAGCGACTCAGAGGTAGGAAAATAAAAGGCAAATTTTCCACTCATTTCTAACTGAAGAGTACGAGGATACCCCTCCGCATTTCAATTTGCTGAGACCTCCCAAAAGTAACAAAATGAGTGGAGAAGATAAATATAATTTGTTGGCTTTGATATAGTATTGCATGCAAAAGGGCGGCGTTGAATTATTTTTGTGGTACTTTGGGTATGGTAGTTGCACCTGATAATTAGTGTTGACAACTTGTAATTTCCACTGAAAATACCGTTGATTGCCTTGAATCAGATGCATGGAGATCATTTTTTATCCCAATCTTTCACACATAAATCTTCAGATCAAGGCCCACCTATCAGACTGCCAGATGCTAATATCACGTGGGAAATATCCCCAAAAGTAACCTGAGAACCCTTTCATGGTATGCCCATGATTAGTCACTTTTGGGATATGTTCCACTCAGAATCAAAATTTGATTGTCTAATGAGAGGTCCATACTCCTAAGATCCATTATCTCGATGATTGAGGCGAAAGGTGGTATTGTCTGATTTAAAAAAATCAACAATTTAAGCACGTGAAATTCGAGTTGAGAAGTAATAATCTTACATTGTAAATGAAGGTACCCTTTTATATATTTGTAATTATTGCATATCACTCCTCCATGTACCAGTATATACAACTCAAGATTCTTCCTTCGATATCCAGGTTTTATGTGTCTAAACCATTGACTTCTTTAAATCAGATGATACCCAAATATTTTTTTGGCTCATTAGTAATACGCTCTTTAGGAGCAAGAGTCGCATTCCGAGCCACTCGAGAGCTTGTAGTTGCGGATCCTCCTGATCTCTAAGATGGAGTTGATCCCACGCTCTGCGCAGCACAAAGCAAAAAACAGCTATGTAAGATAGCCAACGTCGGTAGTAGGTGCATTAAGGTAAGAGAGTTTCTTATCATTCATCGACTTTCCTCTTTCAAAGTGAATCTAGGGTTTTTGTCTGGCTACGAATCTCTACCACAGTAGATCTCTAGATCATGGGCATACCATTAGATTGTCAGATTTTGATTTCACGTGACAAACATCCGAAAAAATGAACATTTTGATGTTAACGTAATTTTTATTAATCGACATTTTGATTTTTAACCTAATTTTTATGATATTGCAATTGTTTTTAAGTATGGATGATCTTTTGTGGTATTACGCCTGTTTTTTTATTATGATACATTATTTTCCTATAATTTCCAGCATATGTATCCAATCACAGGATTTGTTTAATCTTGCGTTTTCTCGGCTAACAATGTAATTATCCAAATAGCGAAAAACAAATGGAAACAAAGGAAGCCCATAGTCTCCTACAACTTAGGTATCTAGGAAAATATAGGAATATTATTTTACTTCTTACATTTCCAGTATTTTTATCCAAACAAACCCATAATTTATAAATAAAAGGACAGTTTATATGGAAGACGTATTTTAGGGGCTCAATTAATGCAGCTTTTTGCAGCCAGTCATGCCACACAACATCAGCCTCCTATACGGCTCTACTTTGTCCTCAATACATCTGTCCTTCGTTTATAATTTTCCTACATAAAATATCAAGTTGGGTCGGATCAATTAAGACCACAATCTCTTTTATCTGACTCAATCCAACCACTTAGTCGACCATACCTTGAGGTGGGGTCGGATGCGTGAAGCCCGATCCGATGTAACGGGTCAAGTTTATGTGCCCAATCCAATTCAACAACCGATAACCGACCAACCCGAGCCATTGATATACCTAGTTGCACGGATCTAAAGGTAGAATGATCGAATTAAATTGGTATACATTGCTAAAATCTAATCAGTAAGTGTTATACACTAGGTCTACCAACATATCAATAAGTGTTATACTCTAGGTTGAATTGCAAGAAGAAAGGGCCACACTGCAAAGAGGAAAATAGTGAGAGAGAAGAGCGCCTCTTCGAGAATGAAGACTACATCTACACCAACTCAATTCCTTAATTTCTTGTATATAAAAAGATCTCACTCTAAGTAACTGGGAGACCACCCTCTCATCGATTGATCCAAGTCAACAACCACCTTGTGAAATTTTGGGGGACTCTGGGCTTATAAGTGGTTCACTCTTAGTGTTTTTCTGCCTTGTTGCTGCTTGTTGGGGGTCTACCCTTCGTGGGTGGTGGCAATGTAGAAGCTTGCGATTGGTTGGACCTATTTTCGCTTCTTTCCTTTGTCCTTTTCCTTTTTACCTTTCCCGTCACTAAGCTTCCTCCTTCGCCGATCCGGGTGTAATTTTATCTTCTTAATGAAATTTTATTTTCGTTGATCATAAAAAAAGAAATCTTTTGAAATGATTTTTAAAAGGTGTTTATTGATGTAGATCAATCACAACTTGAGTAAAGAAGTAGCTGATTGCTTGAGCGAGGAGATTATTATCTTATATGTATCCACACTTTATTATTTTCATTTCGTTTCAAATGCTTATCACTTTTAACATGGGATGGTTACTGGCGTGTAGCACAATGGAAGGTTGAGAGTATCGCAACCTCTTGCAGTCAACTTATATCTTATCCAAAAATTATCGGATGGTTACGGGCAACCCGTTCTTATATCTCATAGAAACTTGCTCTAGTACAGCCACATAGAAACACCAGCCTCCACACTTTTGAAGGAAGCGGGTCACTATTTTCTAGACACGTGACACTATTTTCAATGTGTGCGCTACTTGATGTTTAGATAAGTGGCACCGAAACATCTCTACAATTGTCTTAGTCTGGTCATCATTATCATCATCATCATCATTATAACCTTATCCCATCCTATTTCTTCTCATGTTTGTGATTAGCTAGCGCCAAGCTATTTGTAACTTTATAATCCCTCATATCCCTTCTTACTAGGTCTCTCTTTTCATATGTGCTTTGCCTGCTTCTAGCGTCTCAAACTTTGTGCAAGGTTTGTTTTTGGCCTTCGATGAACAGTCCAAACCCACTTCAAGCAACAGTCAATAATTGTTTCCTTTTTAGGTGTCACTCCTATAAAAAAAAGTTAGATTGGTGAAATGGTTTTACTTTCATTAAAGCATGAAAAATACAACCAAAGATCAAATGAACGTAAGGCTCATAAGCAGCTCGCAGCAAAAACGAGAAAAACCGAAAGGAAACTACAAAAGGGTAACAAACAAAGAGGAAACAGAGAGCTCTAGCTGGAGGACCTAAGGAACTTCGTTCTCCAACAGCCTCAGATCCAAAGATCAAAAATTCAGATTTCGTTTTGGTTTTGGGCTGGTCCCAAACCAAAATTTCAACCGAAAACTTCAATGGGGACTGAAATATACCGAATATTGAGTTATCATTCCTTTGGCCAAAATTTCGGCCAAAAACTTCAGTGGAGACCGAAATATTGAGTTATCATTTCGGTTTCGGTGGAGACCAAAACCGAAACATTTCGGCCACAATTTTGAACCATGCTCGGATCCACAGAATGCTCCAATAGTCTCTTCCACATGCCAACATTGCTGATGACATTATTAACAATAGCTACAGAAGAACTGGCCTTTCCCTGGAAGATCATCACATTTCTCATGTACTCATTTCGTATTTTATCATTTCTTGTTAATCTTCACATTCATCTCAGTATAGGCATCTCGACTATATGTATTTCATTTTTGTAACCTAACATTCCGCACAAGGATCAAAATTTTGGCTGAAAATATCGGAATTTGGACCGAAATTTCGGTCTAAATTTGTGTGAGACCCAAAATTCCGGCTAAATTTTCGGTTTTCGACTGAAATTTTACCCGCAATTTTGATCCTTAATTTCGCACCATATAATATGATAGATCTAACCATGGTTTCAAATCTTGGCCAATCATCGGCGGAGAACTCCAATTCGCTTACTTTACGTTTTTCACTGAAAGGGGCTGCTTTAGGAAAGTTCCCTACTCCTATTAAAAGCTATTTTTAGGTAGATGCGGGAGTACCATATGACCCTAGTATTTGGGTCACTTTCTAGGATTTACACTACTTGAAGTCATCATGTGTGCTATTTGATAAGGGCACCATGATCTAAAGATCTTTAGCGTCAAAGATTGGGATGAAAAACTATCTCATCATTTTAGTCGAAGCAGTCAAATACCATTTAAATTTATAGATACCATGTAAATCTATTTTGTTTTCATTTATTTAATTTTAATAATTTCTTTTTTTAATTTTAAGCTTTAGAACTGCTTTAGGATTGGCTGATCCGATCCGCTGATCGCAATCCCGATCCGGATCGGTTTTGAACTAATCGATCCGAAGGCCTATACCAATATTTGGAACCATAGGTCTAACAACTATTTTATAAAAAACGTTCATTCAATCTAAATAGAATTCTTGGGTCAAACACTTTTAAAATGAATTAGCATGTAACTCTTTGAAAACGGTCTGCATTGAGATCCAAAGTGCTTTGATCACAAGGTTAGATACCTTGGATAATTAAGTACGAAAAATGGGCAGCCCCATCTACTTGATGACCTAGGTATACCTTGGGTGCCTCTATCTGTGCCCGCTTAATTACTAGAAGCGCTCACTTAATGAAAGTGTGCGCTACTGCTTACCGTAGCGACATACACCATTAAGTGAGCACTTTCAGTAAATAAGTGGGCAGGTTAACTTAAAATTTTATGACTTGAGCACTACAATTACTCAATAATTCAAACCTCCTCAAAACGAGTAAAATTTTTTACCTAATCAACAATAATGTTTGGATTGGGACTTTGAGTTTTTAACCCAACCCAATATATATATATATATTCTCTAGATAAATTGAACCTGCCAACCTCAAGGTTAAAATATTGTTAATCTTCCACTTCTACACATGCAACCAATAAAAAAAAATAGCAATATTGCTTTGAGAGGAATTAGTTCCTTTCAAATGCCTTTTTAAGTTAGTCTCACATTGCTTGGGTGTAAAAAAAATTTAATGGAAGAGTAATGAGCTTGCACCATAAAAAATGGCCCTTGTACTAAATTTAAAGAAAGACTTGATATTTTAGGGATATGTGTAATGTGAAAACGTAATCTGGCGTCTAATTTGAACTTCATGACCTATAGAACTCCAATAAATAAGATATATTAGAGCAAAAAATGATATTTATCATATGATCTACTACAGTCAACTGTTGAATTAGATAATAACCTTTGATTATATTTAATTACATGATAAAGATTATATTTCGTGCTAATTTTTTGCACTTAATATCTTTAAATATCATAACATTCAAATCAAACAACTTAAATACTGTTTTAACCAAGGTATAAAAAATTGGCCCATACCTATATGTATCGGGGATATGTATCGATTTGAGCCGAGATTTGGAGATTTTTTTTATTATAAATAAGTCGATATGTGATTCTAATCGATCCTCCATGAACCAATACCCGATATTGATTCCCAGTTTGACACCTAATATTGTAGAGGTCACTAAACTTACAGGTCTCTCTTTTAAATTGGTGTAAGAGCCAACTTTTTGAAATGGCTCGATAATAATAGTAGTAGTAGTAATAGTAGTAATAATAGTAGTCGTACTAATAATAATAATAACTTTGGGTGACGACGGAAGTGTGGCACATGGTATTCAAAGCTTTCCACCTGAATTGGGTGCTCCTTAAAAGCTGCCACCAACTGTTGGAGCATTAGGAACGGGTATTTTTAGAAGGAATCGAAGGGGCTTTCGGGACGATCCTGGTCTTGTGGGCCATCTGGTTTAGATGGGTTAGCCTTACGGTTTGTAAGGTTGAAAGGGAGGGCAGAGACTTCTTCGAGGATTGGAAAACTTGGCTCTCAATTAAACCCTCTCTCCTCTCCTTTGTTTTTGTTTTCGGTTTTTTAATTTTGACTTCTTGGAGGATTGGAAAATTCGGCTCTCTATTAAACCCTGCTTCCTCTCCTTTGTTGGTTTTTTTTTTTTATTATTTTGCTTTGTTTTGATAACTTAGGTTAATCCCAAGCTTATCACTTGGACTAATCCCTTATACCTCGCCCCCACCGTATAAAGAATATTTTACTATTGGGTCGATCCTAAAACATCGAGCCATGACCAATAAATTATACTCGGACCCGCATCCAAACCCAACCTATCCCCTACTTGGACCCAACCCTATCTTCAATGGGTCAGGTCTAATTCTAAATGGGTGGGGTCCAATTGACCCGACCTAATTCCAAATGGGTAGGGTTCAGTCGAACACCGACCCAAACCCATTTGCGCCCCAACTTGGAATAGTGATAAATAATCATAGATATTTTAGATGGGCCAATAGAATCGCCAATCGTGGTCTGCGCACGTTGCCGGACCCGTCGATTCGAGTAGTTAAGGAAGGTTTTAGGGCGACGCCAAGAGTTCCCCCAAACACTTCAGTAGAGACTTAGATAAGGGAATTATGCGGACCTTACTGTGTCTTACTGAAGTGCTGAGAGGAACCCTAGAGAACGCCTAACGAGTATCGTCTCTTAGCTATCCTGGCTCTTTGGTGAAGGGTAGGTGCCCTATGCCACTCTTTATAGTGGGCCATTTACTTGGGCTTTTGGGTCTCTTAGTGAGGGTAATCAAACGAGATAAGGCAGGTACATTGAACCTAGTCTACTTTGAACTCCACCGTGGAAACATAACGAGGACCATTAAATCCACTCACAGAATTCTTGAGTTCAATCACGCTAAAACACATTGGCTGCATTGAATCAGACGATGGAGATCGTTTTTCTTCTCAATCTTTCATAAGATGGATCTTGAGATCATGGGCATACCATCAGACGGTCAGTGTTTTATTTCTCGTGGTGCACATCTTATAAAAGTGATCTTAACATCACATGCACGCTTAAAATTGACTTTAAGGTCACTTTTTTGGGTGTGTATCACATAAAATTAAAAATCGACCGTCTGATGGTACGCCCATAATATCAAGATCCATCATGTGAAATATTGAGATAATAAACAATCTCCATTTGAATGCATTCAATGTATTTCGGTGTGGGTGAACAGAAAAATTTGGTGGGCGTGTTTAAAGGTACTCAACCCATAATATACCATAATATAGGGAGTGGGCAAAAGGTTAAACATCTTTTGTACTATTATTGCCCGTTATTTCCTTTTCATATTTTGAGTTGCTATCAGGTAATCGAGTCATCTTTGTTGTACATGTGGACGGTGTGATCATCAATCATGTGCCAGGTCTTTTTTTGTTCTTTTTTCTTTTTAATAATCTAATGATCAGTTTCTATCTTATCCTAAGGTATCAACCGCTTGGGAAGAAGTGACTGAAAGACCAATCCGATCCAAACAACAAATGAAAATAAAAAAAGGTATCTTGTATTAAAGACTGCTATATTTGTTTATTATTATAATAATATAATAACATATTTGCTATTAACTTTAAAGAAAATAAGACCGTATTTTGATTTGTTTGTCTATTGATCTAGTTGTTTTTTAGGTAATCAAACCTTTTGACTTTCTATTCTACTTTGATCATAAGGAGTCAAGAGTGTGTCTAGCAGTGAGTCGTAGCGTACGTAGGTGACAATTGGCGTTTAGGTGTATTGGCACTTTAGGCGCGCTTACTTAATAGGTCAATTTAATAGTCAAATTATTAATGTGATGGATCAGGTCTAATGGATCATAAATTAGTGAGCTAATTCGATTCTATTGAGTTAAATGGAGTAGTCAATTGTTAACCATTATAGTGACCCCGGGAATAAACTTTTCATAAACCCTATGAAAGTGTGCAATTTTTTGAATTTAAAGGATGAGAGGATACAACTTTTCCTCTGACCATTGGATGGAACAATTGAAATTTTGTGAGATCTGAGCCATCGAAAATATGACTGTTGGTTTGATAGTCATATTGTCTATTCGAAATGTCTCTTGAAATCTATAAAAGGAGATCCTTGAGCACAAATTAATACGGAATGGATTTACTTGAACTCTTTTGTATATTAGTTTGAAATTTTCTTACTTTCGTGCTTTGTTTGATACTCCATTAGATCAAGTTTTTCTGAGGCAATGATCAAGTTTTCTGGGGCAATCCTCTATCGTTGCAAGGTAACACAACACATTCAAGAGACTAAGCTCATTGTATCCTAAAAACGGTGAAACTAAATGTGATTTTACTATTCAATTTTCATGCATTTGACTCTGTCGTTGATCACATAGTTTTATATATATATATTTCATAATAATTATGCTCATCAAGTCACTCCTTTATATAACACATGATCATGTGATTTTATGCAAACTAATGTGAAACCATATAAGTTAGTGGTCCATAGTACTGGGCTATCTTTACCCTTAAAGATAAATTTTTAAGGCAAGATAGATAATGGCGTATTGCAGCATAAGCAGGGGTGAAAATCATACGGGACAAACCTTAGCTGAGCCTTGTGGTTGTGCAGAGCTCAAAATTCAAGCCCACCTCCTACCTGAAGTTTTAGTTAATCAGGTCGAGTTTGGGTCTGAAACCATGATCCAACGGGTTGGGTCGGGTTAGGGTTCAACTTGACTGGAGTTTTTACTAATTGGGTTAGGTTGGGTCAGATTCAATTTAAGGCACAAAATAATCCGGTAGGGTCTTGTTTAGGGCTGTCAACGGGTTGGGTTGACCCGATATTTTACCAGACCTAGTCGACCCAATACCCAACCCGACCTGATATTTACCTGGTCCGGTACATAGACTTTACTTATTGGGTCGGGTCTAACAAGAGACGTCCGACCCGACCTTTGGATCGGGTCGACCAAGAGGTCATGTTGGGTCGGGTCAACCCGACCGGAACCCATTTTTTTTATATAAAATATATAAAAAATTAGGGTTTTTTATCGGGTCAGGTTGGCTTTAGTGCGCCCTAGGGTCAGGTCAGGCATTTGTAATTTTCTTATTGGGCAGTCAAAATTTTGGCCCGACCCGACTCATTGACAACCCTAGTCGTGCTTGAGTTGATGTGGACTGTAGGTTAATCCTACGCGACGAATGTGGAGATCTTTTATAGGTTTAGATTTAATTAGGAGTTTCATTAGAGTTCAACCAAGACTTTCAAATTTGAACTTCAACCTCATTACAAGTCAATAAGACTCTTTAAGACAAAATATAGGAGAACAACTAGGATTAAGGATAGATGAGGTGTGGTTAAAGTGTAGATGGGCTAGCCCGGCCACAACTTAGGTAGGTTGGGGTGGGCTTCGAGCTTCGGGCTTTGGGCTTCATTGATTATTGATAATTTATTTAAATTTTTTATAAAAAATTTTCTGTTAAGAATATTTTTTCATTAAAGTAAGAGAAAAATATTTCAAATCGAGAAAATGAAAATCTTAAAACTTCTTTTTATAAATATTTAAATTACTTGAATATCCTTATAGCTATTCGCTTGATAAAATCTATCGGCATTATTGAGTGTTATTTTGATTTTAAATAGTACAACATATTTTATGTACTTACATTAATATATTTCAGATGTAACTGAAAGTGATGCACAGGCCGAGCTTATCGGGCTTCAACTTCTTAAGCCTTTACCCGGGCCAAAGAGAAAAGGACCTTTCGTTTTGAGGCCCTAGCCCTATATTTTAAGGCTGGGCTAGGCGGCCTGAGGGCCCAGCGCTAAACGTATGGCAGCCTTACTTTCAACAAATCAAAGGTGAGAATTGGTTTGAAAAGTACCCGCGTTTATCATTAACATTATAGTTTTATCTCATCTGTTTCGAGTCACCGCTCATTATTTAGTCTTATTTCATCACTCATTATTTATAATGCCAAACTCTTTATAACTTCATGTCCTTCTCACTCCTTCAATAATTTATTATTAAAAGTAAAAAACTAGGCACCTAATTTTTAGGCCTTTAGTCACTCTTCCTTATATAAGTTAGTCTCCAATGAGGGACACTCATCATTTGCATTAAAACAGTTCATACATCTATGCGATTGCATGATGTGCACAAGACAGACTTCTACTGAAGTTTATATATGTCATGCAGTCACATTCAATAGTTTTACTCTCCTCTTTACTCACTCATTGACAGAGCAGATTTTATTTGCTATGGTAGGGAGCTAGTAGAGCGCAGAGAGGTTACAATTAGAACAGATAAATCCTCTTTTGCAAGGAGTTAGAAAAGAGAATGAGAATGAACTAAAATAGGCAAACTCCGTTATGACAAACTCCGTTATGACAGGGGCTAGTAAAGAGCTATACCATACGCAGCTATAATCTTTTGATGTGGCCGACAGAGATGACTCTTATCTTAAGTTGGTATTAGGTACGCGGCCCGAGACCTGAGCAACAACTGTGGTAGCACTGCAATTTTTACAACCACATATAAGCCGTCTGATTTGAAGGTCATGATCTAAAGAATCTTTGGTGCAAACTATTGGCCCAAAACACTTATCTCTATCATATGATTCAGGTGGAGTGAAATTCTATGATTTGATTAAATGGTTCACTACATAGAATTATATATAGAGATCGTATTTCCATATATGGCATAGATCCATATATGGCATAGATCAAGTCTTTCTTTCAAATTGTGTGCTCAGCCCAACTTTGCATGCAAGTAATGGCTCCCATAAATAAATAAATATGATCTCCACGGTGTAATTTACATCATTTGAAAGTCGGACCATTGAATGTAGCCAATTGTTTACTTTTGCCCTAGAGATTAGTTCCAAAATAAGTAAACAAATATATGATACACGCGCAAAGGGCATTTTCATTTTTGATCAATATACTAACTCCACTATATTACTCCTTACAATCAGATGTCATGTTCATACAAACCCATCTCCGTGGAATCCACAACAAAGTGCCTTCTAGCCTGTCGGAGCACCATGGCATCTTCTAAGCATTACACATCATCATCATCATCATCATCATCACCATCATCATCAAGAAATGGATAAAATACAATAGGCCCCACCAATGATTTATATGCACAAATGTGAAATTGATTTGGATACAGAAGGGGCTTTGCTTATATTGAAAGAAGACACAAGATGGGTAAGACAGGAGGAGAGATAAAATAGGAGGGGTAAGGTCACCTAGGACCGGATAATTCGACTGCGTGGAGATTATAAGTAGAATCCTCAACCCATTCGGAATTCCGGTGGTGCGGGAAAAGCTCAACCTCTTGTCGGACCACCTCTTCCTTTTGCCATTCTTCCCATCTTTCAGCCAAACCGTCCCCTTCGAGCATTCTAACCACTTCAGACATCTTGGGCCGTTCGTTTGGGGAACCTTGTGTGCAGAGCAAGGCAACCTGGATTAGCTGCTCCACCTCAGGCTCCACATAGTTGCCTAGCAAATCAGGATCAACCAACATCTCTAGCTTCTTCTCTTTCAGGAGCCCTTTAACCTGACAACAGCAGCACCAAGGGGTGTGGTATGGGGGTTAATATGGAATTCGAACAGTTACCGTTTTGAGCTTATAGCCAGAATCAATACTTCTTTTTTCTTTTTTTTCAGCATAACAAAATTGCATCGAATTATAAAATCTGGTAAAATACGTAAAATACAATGCACGAAGAGATGACATGCACGCATGCATGCACATGAGTTCATTGACCAGCCGATATAACACTCTCATAGGCTGATAGGATCAGTTGAATTTAGTCATTATTGCACACTTGTACAATTATTCTATGGGTAATTAATGCTAGGATCTCTCTAAGTAGACATAGTTTAATATGATTACACCTATCCATCATACTTAGCTTCCTAATTTATATTGAATTTATGCCAAAACCAATCTTTTCTAAGTTATACCCTTCAATTTAGATTTAGTATCTAAACTAAAATATCTTTGTCAAATAACAAATTAGAATAGGAAACCAATGCCAAAAACACAAAAGAATTCACAACAGAAATTGAAGGATTTTATCGTAGAAATCTTGAGGTTAATTTTCGAAGAGGAAACCCACAATTTTATCTGATGATAAGAAGAGTAATATGCCATAGACCTTGGAATTGCACCCAGTCTACGGAACCCGCAGAGCTGTCAGAAAAAAAATCAATGGCGAAACAAAAAATAAATTGAAAAGAATGCATAGGCATTTTATGAAAGAGGGGCAGTGTGCTCAGATCCCGCTCTTATAAGCATAAAGCAGCCACCAGATTGATCAGGAGAAGTGGGCCATACATTACTCGTCACATGAATGGAGGCAACATCTAATAGGGTAGTACCCGCTTGCATGGTTTAAAACAGGTTTCCTGGTGCGCATCATCCAGCTCCAAAACCGGTCCATATAGTCCGTTACGTACCGATTCCGGACGATACATTGGTATTATCACCTGATATATTACCAATATATATGTAATGCACCAATACGATACATTCAAAGTATCGTACAGGTGACCTCTGAAACCGTTCGTACCAGTTACGTCCGAAATTTTGAACCATGCCCTCGCATTTGCTTATATGAGAAGGGTCTGATATTATCATAAGCTTTACTAAATGGAAGAACCAACGATGGGTAGTAGTGAGTAGTGCATACCCAGTCAAGTAGCATGACATCGTCGTCATTTGCAAGCCGGGCAAGATCAAATGCTCTTTGTCCAGTGATAAGCTCGAGAAGCATGATCCCGTACCCAAAAACATCGGTCTTCTCCGAAGATTTTCCAGTGGAGAGATACTCCGGGGCTATATGCCCAATTGTGCCACGAACAGCAGTTGTCACATGGGTATCCTTGTAGTCCATAAGTTTAGCTAAGCCAAAGTCTCCAACTACTGCCTCAAACTCTTCATCCAATAAGATATTTGCAGCTTTCACATCACGATGAATAATCTTTGGATCACAATGATCATGCAAGTAAGAAAGCCCTCTTGCCGATCCCAACGCAATCCTTTTCCTTGTTGGCCAATCAAGCGGTGGATCTGATGCTGGGCGCTCTACAAGAAACCACCAGTATAACAGTACCTTTTAGAGCATTTCCCATACATGAGCAAAATAATGATAATTGTCCTAATTCATAATCCTGGATCCACTAGAACAGTTCCAATGGGGTCCTTGAGCGATATGTCATATTTACAATCCACCCCGTGTGTTTTACCTATTTACACTGCAGCCCTCACTTTTGTGTTTTGGCCATGGCCGAAACGATATGATGAAAATATCGAGCCTTTATATGAGACTGCAAATTATCGGCCGATAATTTGCAGCCTCATTTTTTTTTGTTTTTTTAAGAAAAAATAAATAAATAAATTGGGACTGAAATTTCGGCCAAGCCCCAAATTATAGGCCGAAATTTTAAACTTTAGGCCAAATTATCAGTTTTGGCCAGGCCCGAAACCATGCTTCAAAATTTCAGCCGAAATGTTTCGGCCCCACCGAAAACGAAACGATAACTATAAAATTCGGTCTTTTTTGTTTTGTGTTGAAGATTTCAGCCGAAATTTTGGTTCAAAATTTCGGTTTCAGTCCCCACCGAAACAAAAACCAAATTTTTTATCCTTGTCTAAAACCGATATTGAAACCGAAATTTTGATCCTTGCTTACTACCCCCTAGAGTGACGAATCAGCCGTTGATTGTTACAGAACTAAACTTTGGGTGCTTTGAATCAGAAGATGGAGATTTTTTTCACCACAATCTTCCACCCAAGGGATCTTGATATCAGGAGCCTACTATCAAGCGGTCAGATTATGATTCCACATGACAAACCACCCAAAAATTGAAGATGATCATGGGTGTACATCAAACATGATGCTTGGATTCCTTTTCGAGATGTGCGTCCTGTGAATAAAAATCTGACCGTCTGATTGTAGCCTCATGATCTCAAGATCCACTACTTCAGAGATCCGGGGGAGGGGGACCAATCTCTATTGTACAATCCAAAGCAGTCAAAAGGTTATTTTGTTAGAGTCCGTCACCATAAAGGGTAATAAGTAAATGAAACACAAAAGCAAGGGCTGCATTATAAATAGGTGAAGCATGGGGGGCGGAGTGTAAATATATATCTCAAGGGAGTAAATGCATAAAAAACCCGTACAATACAAAAGCACGTAGAAATAGAAAGTAGTTACCTCTTAAACATGATGCAACACTTCCGTTTGCCATATAGGGATAGACAAGCAACCGTTCGGTTGGTGTCATGCAAAAACCGCGTAGCCGGAGGAGATTTCGATGCACAGCCATGCTGATCATCTCTACCTCCGTCTGAAACTGGAGCTCCCCACCTGGAGTACGCTCTTCTTTCAGTCTTTTTACTGCTACTAGCGAACCGTCTGCTAGGCGTCCCTTGTACACCTTCCCAAATCCACCTCGACCAAGAATGTTCTTATTGCTAAAATGATCGGTTGCAACTTGTAGTTCTCGAAGAGAAAATCTTTTGAGCTGGCCCAGATGAACTTCTGGATCCTCTTCCGCTGCAAGAAACATTGACAAAGTTACAGGTGCGTAAATGAAGGGTATCTATTCCTCTTCGCGCATTTCTATTCCCGACTACACATTTACAGAAAGCACCTACGTCTGAAACATTCCAAACCCATTAATTGCTTCAGATCAGACGATGGATATTGTTATTCACCCCAATCTTTCATCCAAAGGATCTTGAGACCATGAGCGTACCATCCGACTATCAATTTTAGATTCCACGTGGCATACCCAAAAAGTGGCCCTAAAATCATATTATAGATATCACACTCAAACTTGATTTTAGGGCATTTTTTGGGATTTGTGACATGTGTAAACAAAAATGGACCATCTGATCGTATGATCATGGTCTCAAGATCCATTGGGTGGGAGATTGGGGATAAAAACGACCTCCATCATCTGATCCGAAGAAGTCAATGGGTTTGGAGGGGTTTCGGATGTAAGCGCTTTCAATAAACGCGTAGGTGCAAATAGAGGTACCGTTCCCCTATAATTTATTTTATTTATTCTGTAGAACTGCTTACCAGGTACATCAAAGAAATGATCTTGTGGCTTCCGACGACGCCACCAAGCAAACCCAATTGCAGGCGCAGCAAATAATAAAGCCGCACCTGCAGCAACTCCTCCGGCAATTGCTGCAGTGCTGGAGGCAGTACTTCCTGCGAAAATAAGTTTTAAATAATAACATATACGGCAGCATAATATTTTATTCCGTTTGTTACAAAATGCACAAAGAACAGCCATGACCGTATACAATTCAGATGGGATGCTGCCACAACCAGATTAACACAACGTCAAATGGAATTTGTTAGCATTGATAATGAAGACCAATGAGCTGTTAGAGTTTACAGAAAGAGGTCATTTAACAATCCACAATCTGGATTTGGATAAATACAACAATATGCATATTAAATAGAGATAGAACATATATTTAATGTGGGACCACGGTAAGTTGCCCCAATGTTATACGGTGCATGTGCCCCAGCGTCCATGTGGAGCTCCACGTGGCACCCAAAGCACCATGTTGGTGCCACGTGGAGCTCCAGTGCATTGTTTAGATCAGTCTCAAAAAAGAAATTTAAAAGGCAAGTGTAAAACATTGACTGATTTCAATTGTCCAGATTCCAGGGATAAAAAAGACATGTTGGAGATGAATTTTTGAATATTTTTTTTAGATGATCGAAACAACACAAGCTTGCTCCACGTGGCACCAAAAGAGTATTTTAAGTTCCACGTGGAACTCCGTGTGGACCACTGGGACACAACCTTTTCAAGTATACATGGTAAAGGGTTTCATCCTCCAATGGAAGACAGTGACCGTCCTCTAAGGTTCCACGTGGAGCTTCACATGGGACCCAAAACATTCTGTGGGTGCCACGTGGAGCTCGGGCCCATTGCTTAGATCATCTTTAAAACAAAATATTCAAAAACTCATCTCCACCAAGTGTTTTTTGAGTCTTGCAATCTAGACCATTGAACTCAGTCAATCTTTTACTTGTGTTTTTTGAATTATTTTTTAAATTGATCTAAACAATGCACTTGTGCTCCATGTGGACCTTGGGAAGATAGTCACCGTGGTTATATATATATATATATATATATATATATAGAGGGAGAGAGAGAGAGAGAGAGAGAGAGAGAGATGAGGCCCGGGACTATATGTTCAAACGCATGGTTGAATCATTCATTCGAACCAGCTGGGCACCACGTGGCAACCATCAAGAGGATCGGATGCCACGGCAACTTGACGACATTTTTTCCATCCCTCCATATATATATATATATATATATATATATATATATATGTGTGTGTGTGTGTGTGTGTGTGTGTGTGTGTGTGTGTGTGTGGTGCAATGCCTAATACTAGATCATGTGCCACATGGCACGTTATCCCATTTGGCACACGTTCTCTGTGGGTTCACCAGTCCCCAAACTTTTTAGAAAAAAACATGTGTATGCCCCTGATTTCTGATGCAGTGCATAAAGAGGGGAGGTAGGTACAGGGCTATTATCGGCACCAAAATTGGGACACAAAGGGATGGAGGGCTATAAAGAAGATTGAATAAAAAGAGGGTTAAAATAAAGATCCAGTGGGCATTAGTGAAGTGCCAAGTGGGCCCTTAGATTGGTCAAAAGAAAAAGGCCACATGACCACTTAACGTGACCACGTGACCCTGCTGACGAGATTAATAATCTTGTTAGAACTGGGTCATGTGATTACTTAAGTGGATCAAATGACCAAGAGATCATGAGAATTCATCCCCGGGATCTCTTTAAGTCAAAAAAATTTTGTTACTTTTTTATATTTTGAACAAAGCTTCTAGAAAATAGGGATAAGTAATTAAAGTTGTTTCTAATTGACGTAGGAAACTAGAAATAGGAGTTTACTTCCTTTTTTTCTTAAAATCTCCTTCATTACTAACACATGGTCAACAGTGTTAGATCAATTTTTTTCCGGTTGTTGATCGACCTTGTGCATATGTACCTAGCACCCAATCCATGGATGGCACCCAACTAGCAAGAGTAGAGCACCCAGCTGCACTTTAACGTATACTCCCACGTCTCATATATGATGTAGTACTAGATATGTGCAGCCATATTTAATAGCAGTAAAATCTCCTAAAGCAATACCACGAGCAATTATTTGGGCAATTATAGTGTAAGAAGTGCAATCTGTACATTAGTACCAGATATGTGCAGCCATATTTAATACCAGTAAAATCTCCTAAAGTAATACCACGAGCAATTGTTTGGGCAATTATCGTGTAAGAAGTGCAATCTGTAGTTGACTGCAGCGTAGTTACCGGAAGCGGCAGAGAGTGTGTAGTAGGTTGGGAGCGGGAGCGTCAAAAGCTTAAGATTACACTCTTTTATAGTTGGAAGCGGCACACTAAATGGAAGATTCCTCCTACTAGGGACCATGGATCAAAATTTCGGCCATTTATGTATTGGTGGGGTTGGGGGGATTTTGGTAGAAATTTCGACCAAATTTTCAGATTTCGGACATGCCCGAAACCGAAATTCAACCCGAAAATTTGATTCCTGCTAGGGACTGCAGTATGGAATTCACATGCAAGCACTTTCTCTCAGCACTTCCCAACAAGGCTTTTGGATAATCACATTAAAGATATAATTTCATTAAATGAAATGAAGATACAGCCGATCAAGGGGGGGTAGAGATGCTCCTTCCAAAAAAATGAGAGAGAAAAGAAACTGCCAAAGAGCCCCAAAAGCGAGGCTTTAATGAAATGAAGGAAGCGATCCTACGGAGGTCTGATTTGTTCCCATTGAAAGCGGCTCGTCCAAGGGATCCAAAGTGTACCACCCATAACGATCATCAATAAGTGCACTACCCACAAGGTTTGAAAGGGTCAAATGGGTTAAAAAATCAGTCAGACAAATTCTACGCAGACACATGATTTTTTTCAAGAAAGTCCACTGATTCCGCTATGTTTTTGTAAGGTTCGATAATGAGTCCGATCAAAGATAAAGATGAGGTGCAAGCAAAAATAATAATAACAATCATAATGATGACGATGATAATAATAATAATAATAATAATAATAATGACAATAACAAGTTAACGATCATAGCAACAACAAACCATGGGCAGGCAAGAGGTCTAAGAGAAGTTTGATGAGGTAAGTTAAAAGAAAAATTCACCTTGAGAAGATGCTGGTGGTGGCTGAACAAATGGAGGAGGTGGTGACAAAGGAGGAGACCCTGGGCAAGCTTGGGATGTACCCGGGCCACATAGACCAGCATTATTAGCAAAACTGCAAAACGGAGGAATTTTTTTTAACAATAATAACATGATGACCAGCAACCCGAAGCTAACTTTCTTTAGAGAACTATAAGCAAGAAACCTGATGGGAGTGAATAGCGAAAAAGAGCCATTAGTTGGAACTTCTCCACGGAGTCTGTTGTTGGATAGATCCCTGCACTCCCAAATACAAAGGCTTATAGGAAAACTAGGCACATATTAGAAAAAATAAAACAAAAGTGACCCAAATTGCTGCATAAAACAAAACAGAAAAACGAAACAGAAGAGCTACTTACAGAACTTGTAGCGCACTGACATTAGTTAAAGACATGGGAATACCCCCCAATAGGCTGTTGTTGTTAAGCCGGCTATCCTTCCACAGACATTTCAAGGAGTAACAGAATATTAATTTCTAGAATTCACAAGAACGATAAGATATATTCTCAAATATCTAAGTAATCTTGTAAAGAACTTTCAGTTAAGACGCCTCAATCGATTATTTAACTGGCAGATATATTGCCAGTTGGGCAAAGATGCTAGGAGCAGACAGTGTTACCTAGACACATGGAACGGGTGCCAAGTGCCAAGGCGTCATAGATGTTTGGCACGCCAATTTCTAAAGATTCCAATACGGCGGCACAGCCTTAAGAAAAATAAACTTAAAAAAAAAAATAGAACATATATAGAAAAAAAAAATTGAAGGAAAATCTTAGAAAGCCAATTGAGATATGTACTGAAAAAGATATATAACATATGTCATGAATCTAACTATAAGCATATTATATTATATAAATTCTTTTCAAGGACCCAAGCTTTTTATTTTATAAGTTACTATGCTTTACACAAATTTTCTTTTGTAAATGACAGTTCATTTTATCGTGTCAAAAGAAGCAACATTTTGATGGTGTTATGTGATATTTTCATACATGTCTAGAAGTATCGAGCTGTATTGAGGGGTGTCCAAGTGTCAACACGGAAAAAATCCCAAAAGTGGAAGTGCCTAGGTAACACTAGGAGCAAGTGGCGCACCAGCCAGGAGCACATAAGGACATTGGACAACGTGATTCAAAATATCCGTATCCTGTATCAATAGGCTCCAAAAAGGAGATGACTAGCATATCAGCAATACACAGTGAAATCTCCTGACCTATCTCGACCTAATCAAAACTTTATTGAACATTTCTTTTAAAAAAAGAAAAGTCAGGAAAAATACAAAATAGTAGTAAAAGTCGTATACAAATATTATTATAAATCAATATCATTTCATTTATACATCAATATCATTTCATTTATATGTTTCCATTTGATTGAATTACACTAATAATTAAAAAAATAAATATTTAATTAGATGATGGAAGGAGAGAAATGAGTGAACATCTAAAAGCACTTTCTCTCACATAAGGCGCTAAAAGGAATATAAGGGCATTTACCCTTTTCACCAACTCATCCAAGCATTTCAGGGGAGTAACAGGTGTCACTCAAGTAGGTGTTTCGAGAAAATCAGTTCAAGCACTCCGGGAAAGTCAATGATAAGCAATGGTGGTCCCCTCCTCTAGGAAGCTTAAAACTTAACTTTATTGTTTGTGCATAGGGAAACTGGAGGATGGTTCGGGACAGGAGCCACTCGCCTGCAATTTCATCTCCAACTCTCTCAAAGCCAAACTTAGGGTAGCTCTATTCGGTGTTCAGTCTTTTTTTTGCATAGAGGCCCTATCCACAGACATGGAAGGGAACTCGTCAACTACTATTGGTTAGCTGAAATGTCAGGTAATGGCATTAAGAAGGTTGCTGAATTAGGTCGAGTGACTCTTACTGTCCCCGAGCTAGGTTTGGAGTGAGTCCAAGGGTGTGAGGCCCATAATTTTATTAGCTTCTTTTCTTTATTCTTGATGTTTTACTGTAATTATTCCATGATTATCGTGCTTCAATAATAGAGTCGAAACCCTAAATATCTTGTGCCGGATTGAAACACTAATTTAGGATTTTAGTGTGTCCGTGTTGCATCAAAACCTCTCTATACTAACTTTAGGTGAGTATGGGCAGAACAGATGGATCAGTCTCTTCATCAAAATGGTAGTCTTAAAAAAATTGGTATTTATTGATATACAAACTCCCTTGTAGTATAAGGCCAAACATCTTCTAAAAACGATAATAAATAATGAAATACTTGGCAACTTTATCATGATAGTTATATCTATGAAACATAGCAAAGTTTAGATTCCTAGCCACCATGCACTTGACACCAGTCTATCCCTGCATGACCCATGCTTTACCAGTACTCACCATGGCCAGTACATTATTAGTACTAGCCATATATTTTAGTGGCATGTCCTATATATTACCAGTACCATATTAGTTAGTACGAAAGTCACAAAAGTCTCCGACTTTTTCAAAAAAACAGAAAAAATCAGTAACTTGAAGTATCCCGACTTTATCACCGATTAATCAGCCAAGTCGCAACTCGGTCTATTACTTGGCGATGTTTTGGTCCAATTTTATTCTTTTTTCGTCACTTATATGTAAGGAGAAAAAAATAGGTTTTGTACTATTTTGTTTAGTTTATTAATAAAAAAACCTCTAGGTTTTGCCTATTTTGTACTATTTTTTAATTAAAATCATTATTTCTAAAATGAAATTGACGCGGGACAAACGCTAAAACCCTAATATGCGAAATTGGGATTAACTTTTAGAATGAATTGAATAGCGGAAATATTCAAAATCAAGCAATGCATAAAATTAATTCAATGAAATTAATAAAACAATTAGATTAATCCATTTTAGCGTCGCATGCGTAAAATTTCCCGATCTAGAAAAACGGCTCTGATGAAGGAACTCGGAATTCGTTCTAGTTTAGGGCATCAAGCGATAACTGCAATATCGGATTTGATTCCTCGGGGATTTTGAAGGAGATGAAACTTGAATAAATAGTTCAAAAAAGGGAGATTAATGATATCATGGAATACGATTCTTTCTCGCACGAGAAACGATTGCTCACTCCTCAAGGTTTGAAGGATTCACTCCCTCGGTTGAAAACTCTTCACAAGCTCTCTAGGGTTTACACAAAAGCAACTCTCTTTCATTCAATAATAAAAAACTGTTTAATAAAACGTTTACAATGCCTTTATATAGGCTAAGAAAACCCTAAACGACATAAAACTCGCAATAAAAGAGTCTTAAAATAATAAGACTAAAAAGGTAAAAAAAAAAATTCGTCACTGGATGGAGTCGTCCACGGCGGCGGCGTGCTGCGGCAATAGTCACGGCAGCGGCTTGTGGCGGCGTCTTTGTGGCAATGTTTGCTTTGTGTGATGTCCCCATCAATACTCCCCGGGTGGGAAAAACTCATCTCCGATGAGTTAGAGAACCCATGGATGGCACACTTCAGAAGCTCAACTCTTGGCTTGCCTTTCTACGCAGTGAGATACTTCTGATTCTTACCTTCATTGGTATGGAAGCTTGGAAGTTCTATAACCTTCTCATTCGACCATTTTCTCATATTGCACAGGTAAGGTACGGGATAGAAACGGAGTAAATGGGTGCGGTTGGGTCGGGTGCTCAATAAGAAATGGATCAAAGGGTAGGGTAATGGGATCTAGAATAGGCGTAAGGTCCATTACGACAATTGTCGGTAACTTGCTCTTGTCTAGGGGAAAATTTAGAGCTTCATCCTTACCCCTTTTCGAGATTGGAAAAGATCCCACATGCTCAAAACCATCAGGAATTAACACAAAACTGTTAGTATCAAATTCATTAAATATATTCAATGTGCTAGTCCAATCATGTGTATTTCCAGTGCTCAATAAATTCAGATTGTTAATCCCATGCAAATCAGAATAATGATGTGATCCTACCAACTCTAATGACTCACTTGAGATAGACACATTATCAACACTGTCCTCGGCAATGGGAATTGTCCCAACGCAACCTATGGCTCTGACCGGAACCTCACCTTCCTCATCACTTGGAGTGCTACATGGTTCGTATACTTTTTCGGGTATCTTGTTGTCCTCTTTCTCAGTATGCTCCTAAATGATCAAAGTCAGACTCTTACTAGGACATTGGGATGTAAAGTGACCAAAACCTTGACACTTATAACATTGTTGCGGAGCACGTCTAGAACTGTCGACCATTGGTCCATTTTCTTTGTCAACTTGAGGAATTATGGATTTTGAAGATTGACTAGAGGCATTATTTCCCTTTTCGATAGGGTTAGATTGATGCTCAAATTTGGAAGACTTAGATCGGCCATGATTGGGGATGTCGAGATACCGTTCTAATTCTTCGACCCTCGCAAAACATTCCTCGAGATCCGCAACGGGATAAGGAATGAGCTCCCTTTATAACTCTGGGCGAAGACCCATTCGGAATTGGGAGAGGGTAACTTTTGCTGGTTCATCGACATCGGACTGGGTCATCAAGTCTTCAAATCGATCGATGTACTCTGTGACTGGGGAATCTCCTTGATGCAATGGCTGCCACTGATCAAGAATACGTTCATCATATGATATGGGAACGTACTTTTCGTTCAGTTGGACTTTCATTTCAGCCCACGTGGCAATGGGACGAAGACCCTGGATTTGCTTACGACGCTCTACTCCCAACCAATAGTCTAGCTTGACCCATAAGCTTGACTTTGGCAAATCTGACATTGCGCTCTTCGGACATGGAATACCACCCGAAGTAATTTTCCATGCTGGCGACCCACTCAAGAAAGACCTTGGATTGTCTTTTCCCATCAAAAGTAGGGGCATCCATTTTGACAGATTTCATGACCTTATCATCCAGATTAATTTGGACCTCACGTCGGGGAGGAACATCTCTCCTACAGTCACGGTTATTGACTCTATTGTGGTTTCTCAGCGATTAGCTCATTGATCTCTTCAAAACGAGTTTCTAAAGCCTCATACCTAGCTTGTTGATCAGCAATGTGCTCATCCATCCGGGTTTGACTAGTGGTCACCTTAGATGCAAGATCTCTAATAAGGGCTTCTAAGCTACAGGTATCCATGATGGAATTATGCAACATTAGATGGTGTAAGATAGATCTGAAATGGAAAGAAATAAACCCTAAAATCTATATGACACGGACAACCCTAAACTAAAACTGTGCTCCGATACCAAAACTGACGCGGGACAAACGCTAAAACCCTAATATGCAAAATTGGGATTAACTTTTAGAATGAATTGAATAGCGGAAATATTCAAAATCAAGCAACACATAAAATTAATTCAATGAAATTAATAAAATAATTAGATTAATCCATTTTAGCGTCGCATGCGTAAAATTTTCCGATCTTGAAAAATGGCTCCAATGAAGGAAACTCGGAATTCGTTCTAGTTTAGGGCATCAAGCGATAACTGCAATATCGGATTTGATTCCTCGGGGATTTTGAAGGAGATGAAACTTGAATAAATAGTTCAAAAAAGAGAGATTAATGATATCATGGAATACGATTCTTTTGGGATTTTGTTCTTTTATCAATGGAAAGAAAGAAAAATAATACCTGACAACTTGAGAAAAGACAAACTAAAAAAATAGGTTCCAAGGCTTCACACACCAAGGGTTTTTTCCGAAGCTTCACACCACGGCTGTACGTCGGCTTCACACCAAGTCGTACGAGAAACGATTGCTCACTCCTCAAGGTTTGAAGGATTCACTCCCTCGGTTGAAAACTCTTCACAAGCTCTCTAGGATTTGCACAAAAGCAACTCTCTTTCATTCAATAATCAAAAACTGCTTAATAAAAGGTTTACAATGCCTTTATATAGGCTAAGAAAATCCTAAACGATATAAAACTCGCAATAAAAGAATCCTAAAATAATAAAAGACTAAAAAGGTAAAAAAAAAAAAAAAATCGTCGCTGGATGGAGTCGTCCACGGCGGCGTCTTCTTTATGGCGTCTTTGCTGCAATGTTCAGCGGGCCATTGTTGTGGCGGCGTCTTCTGCGGTAGTTTTCACCTTCTTCATGTGATGTCCCCATCAGAAATATATTATAATATATATTTTTTTATTTTTTATATTCCCCAATTTTTTCCCACTTTGACCCATTTTTGCCGATTTGTGCCGACTTAGACCATTGCCAATTTATTGCCGACTCCCGACTTTGTTACTATGGTTAGTAAATGATTTGATATTGACATTTGAAACCTTGGGAATAAGGCTGTAAAGAAAGCAAATACAACCAAAAAAACTGAGGACAAATAGAAAGTGAGAAAAGCCGTCTTCAAGGTTTGGATTGAGGACTTGATAGCAAGGTTTCATGTGGCATACAATCGATTATATAGCAATGATTTAACACAGCTCTATACCAGTAAGGCAATAAGAAGTAGGCATCTTAATGAGCAAAGATTTGACCGACTCAAGAATGTAAGGATTCTTCTATTTTGCTACTTCATTTTGTTCTAGAGTGTAAGACATGAGAAGTATAAGGATTGGGCCCATAGCCCAAAGGAAGGTTGACAGTATTGCAACCTCTAGGTCGCAGATTAGATCCCAGCTTACCTATCAAAAACAAAAGACAGAAGAATTAGAATCAATATCATGATCACAAAGATAGTGGTTCATTCACGAGACAAATACTCAACAACTCAGACCTCCAAAAATTAGCATGTGCAAGTGTGTGTGTGTGTGTGTGTGTGTGTGTGTGTGTGCGTGTGTGTGTATATATATCAGGTAATGATCTTCTCACTCAAGTCATGGGACATAGGGCGATGACTCAAGCTACCGTTGGATGCATGTCACATCAGTTGGCTTTAAAAGCCAACTGATGTGATATGCAGCAAATAGAAGCTGGAGTCATGAGCTTATGTCCCATAACTTGAATTAGGAGATCATTTCTCATATATATATATATATATATATATATATATATATATATATATATATATAGTGTTGTAACCAGGGTTACCTAATTCGCTAGGTCACCTAGCAAATCACGAACCGGTTACCGGTTTGGTTCGTCCGGCTCATTCAGAATGGGCAAACCAACCAACATATAAGTTCTTTTTTAATGGCAAAAAAAGACGCTTGAATATATTTTTCAAATATTTTAAGTTAAGATTTATAGGTTATTTAATTGAAATTTTAATAAAATATCTTCTATTTTTCATTTAAAACTCAATATACCCCTAGTGAACCAGGGTCGCTCGGATGTAGCTAACCGCAACTTATGAACCTGAATTCGAACTGAGCGAACCAACGAATCAGGTAACATTGGTTCTAACTTCTAACTACTTTTGGGAACATTTTAGAGACATAGGGAACCATCTCTTAATTTTTTCAAGTAAAGGAGAGTTTTCCTAGTATAATTACCAATACACTGAAAAAAATAAACTGAAAACCTAAAACAGAATTTATAGAGAAAGATGCCCAAGATATAAACGCAGAGTATGAATGAGAAAGTTAAGAAAATCTATTATCAATAAAAGGTTGACCAGTACATTTAATTTTTAGTAATCTAATGGAGTGACACATTTCATTGACCTCAATAGACATGTAAAGGACTAGAAAATAACAATACGCTCAGCTGATAACTGGAAGCTTTCCTGGGAACTATGGCCCTGTTTGGCAAAACTTCTCCAAAAAGCACCTTTCAAAGGGAAAACGTTGTTTGAGAAGCAACATGATGTGTGCACACAACAAATTTGCGTAGGAAATGATAGAATTTTATTCACAAATAAATTGCATCAAATTTTCCCTCCTTGGAGAGGGTTTTATTGAGATTGTGGTGGACTTTTCACTTCCGGGTATCGAGCTCGATGCCCAGTTAATTACATCAAATAAATGAATACCTCTGATTAAAAGCTACAAAATTTACAGCAAACAACACAAAAATAATTACAACCCTAGACTCTAAGTCTTAGTCAGCATTGACATCATTGTCATCGTCTTCGGCTTCGTCATGGATATTGAGTTTAGCATGCTCTGTCCATCTACAAACTGCTTGATATGAACTACAGGCAGGTAGATGTACGGGACTTCCCATAGGTATCCATATGCTCCTGGTGGATGACCGCGAAGGATATGGACATGTTTTCGGACCACCTGATTTCCTGTATGAACCTTAATATCTCAGCGTTATGTCGAGTCTCATATGTTAGATTGAACATGGAGTCCATGACCTTCTTTCGATATTTGACTATCAAGATCATAAGCATTTTGGTCACTGGAAAGTTTAACCTTGGTCAAACCCACCGAATTTCTTGGAATTCGGGTTGAATCTTCATCAGATTCAATAGAACCCTCTGGGGTTGGGCTTTGGCCTTAGTTGATTCATTGTGGACCTCGTTTTAGGACCTGAGCCCTTCACTAGTCATGGGTTTGAATATGAATTACGGCCTTATCCCATAATAACTGGTTATAATTTGGGCCTTAATCCTCATCATTTGCATAATCTGGGCCTTAGCCCAGTATGGCCCTCGCCTGATTTAAATCTTCAACGAACGCAGTGGGACATTTTGCTTAGCCAATTTCAAAACCGTACATCATCGGATCAGACCTGATCTCTTTTTAAAAGGAATTTCTTATCTTGAGGTTAAGGTCCGCACCCTTAATTTAAGGAATCGATGACCCGAAACGCAAGAGGGAAACTCCAATAATGAGGGGTTTGATCGCAATTACACAAGGTGATGATGATCATCCCATAATCGTATTTTCATACGATTGCACTTTCGTATTTGAACCATTTGCAAAAGGGCCCAAGTTTGTGATAGCTTCAGGACCCGAGCCATAATAACCTTTAGGGTGGTGCGTTTGGGAACTGGTATTTGGATTTGGGAACTGGTATTTAAAATCCAGGCATTTGAATTTATAAATCTTATGTTTGGATGTTTAGGTAGTGTATTTGCATTTCAAATCCAGTTTGCATTTTTCTCCTAAGGAACATGAAACTAAGTTTTGTAGCTTAGCTAGTCACATGGCATCTTCTTTGACACAAAACTGAACACTTGAAATGCATGCAATTTCAGCTAGGGCTGTCAACGGATCGGGTCGAGCCAAAATTTGGCAGCCCAATAAAATGGCATATGACCTGACCTAATGGTGCACCCGACCCAACCCATTAAATATATATATATATATATATATATATATATATATATATATATATATATATATATATATATATATATATATATATATATATAATATCGGGTAGACCCGACTTATTTTTGGACCGACCCAACCAGAGGGTCGGGTCGGATGTCTCATGCCCAACCCGGCAGGTCAATTTTAGGTACCCGACCCTGGTCAGTAAAAAATTCGAGTTGCATTAGTTAGGCAGCCGACCCGACACGTTGACAAACCCAATTTCAGCCCTCTTTTAGACTTAAGTTCAACATAGGACATGCATCCATAATAGCCTCTTTTAGACATGATTTCAAACACATAAAATGCATGAATTATCAACTATTTATAAGACAGTTTTAAACATATGAATCATATAGATGAAGAAGAAGAAGACAACTAAATCCCTAATTTCTCCATGGATATCAGACCCATCATCTCATCAGTCATCGGTGCTTCTTCTCCACTGTCTGAACATGTGGATCGCAACTCAGTCAAGCTACTTCTCGAGGGAGATGACCGAGCTTAGATCTCTGCTCTAGCCGTTTCCGAGAACAAAGTCGTAAAAACAACCCTTTATATCTTAGCAGATAACAATCGGCAAGGGATCCTTAACTACTTGCTCAACTTGTAAGATTTAGAAACGGCCGCCATCAAGTCGAGGTGCGAGATTAATATATTCCACATCACCGCGAGCACGAGAATTCCGAACAGTTTTTTTATGGCAATACAGATAAAGCAAATGAGTTGAGCAGAGAAGAGGAGAAGAGAGAGAGATATGATAAGCCCTAATAAGGCCAACACGTTTTGGGTTTGGATTTGAAATAACGCTTCCTAGACGTTATTTCAAATCACGTCAGTTTAGGCTTTTTCAAATTACTGGGATTTGGACAAATCCAAATCCAACCCGTTAAAACCATTCCCAAACGAAGGATTTGAAATCCGTTTATCCAAATCCAAATCCATCTCACTAAATCCCTGTTCCCAAAGGCACACTTAGGGGAATTTCCTAGCCCAAGGTTAAGGTACGAACCCTTAATTTAAGGGATCGATGACTCGAACTATGAGGGAAACTCCTTTGAGCGAAGGGTATGGAAAGTAAAACATGGGTATTTGAGTCTGAATTTGTAGAAGCAACCCAAATATACAAGAGTATAAGCGTGGGTGTCAATACCTGAATTCCTAACGCAACCCAAATATATAAGGGTGGATGCCAAGACCCACAATATCCTGCAACCAATATATATATATATATATATAAAAGGGGCTTAGGCTATCAAGAATCATGCCTAAATGCAACCCAAATATTTGTAACTTAGGTATGGGTGTCAAGATCCACACAGCCTAAGTGCAACATGGAAATATGGGTGTCAAGACCCACTTAGCTTAAGTGCAGCCCGAGAGAGGGAGAGAGAAGTACCTTAAGGAAGTATCTCGCAGAAAATCTTCGCGTAGGAGAAAGAGGTAGAGCTTTCGCGTAAGAACTTCGGATGATTTTCCTTATCTGTAAAAATGAGGAGAAGCTTGCTATTTATAGAGTTACCATGGTGGTTACTGGAAGTTACCATCCGACGGTTTGCGAATCTTGAAGTGAAATGAAAAGTGAAAAAGGGTTAGCATACATCGCAATTTAGTGTATGTCACACGGATCAATAAGATTTGAGGAGGTTAACTCTGCGTAGGTGTTGAAAATAACCACATACATAGGTCTCAAACCAATGAGATTTGAGAAACGTGGGTATGACCTGCATAGCAATGAAAGAGGTCTGTGTACATTGTGTTAATCTGCAAACAGTAGTGTCCGTAACAAATTTTGAGACCAAAATTTGTAGAAGAATGGGTGCAAATAAGCAGTCCCTCTTTTTCTTCTTTTTTTTATAGATGGACACAAGCAAGGGTGACCTGCATCGGTCTACTTTAGAGAGAGAAAGAGAGAGATACTATGGGACCCACGCAGGGTGGCCTGTGTGGGTTTACTTTAGAGAGAAATTATGGGATCCACGCAGGGTGCCCTACGTAGGTTTCAAGAAAGAGAAAGGGGAGAGAGTGAGGGAGATTGGGACCTGCTGCTCTCAAGGAGAAAAAGGAGAGAGAGAAAGGAAGAGGGAGTGGGATTGGGACCCACGCAGGGGTCAACCTATGTGGGTAAAAAAGAGAAAAAGATGGAGAGAGAAAAAGATAGAGAAAGGGAAGAGAAAGTGGGATTGGGATTTGGGAATTTGGGACCCATGCAAGGGTCAACCTATGTGGGTCTCAAAGAGAAAAAGGGAGGAGAGAGAATGGGATTGGGACCCACGCAGGGTTCAACGTGTGTGGGTCTCAAGGAGAAAAGGAAAAGAAAAGAGAATGAGAAGAGAGAGAAGTGGGAGAAAGAGAGAGAAAATAGGGAGAGACCCACGCAGGTCATCTCTTCATCTTTGTTTTTTATTTTTATTGACACAAATTGTGTCTACAATGTGTTGGCTGAGAAGCAACATTGTTTTTTTCTTCTTTTACTAAACCCATATATGAGAAGTAGCATTGGGCTGCTTCTCCAAAACTCCATTTTCAAAAGCAGGAAACACCTATTTCCAACTCAATGAATGTTACTACGATAAAAGTATAATGTATTAAAGGCTACAGCAAATTTCAATCAGTTGGTACCCAATGATGATAATTTGACTCTACTCATATTGCAGGTTATCAGTTATAGCAAGATTCTCATTATGAAACCAATATTTCAACTATCATTCACTTCTATTATTCTACTGTTCACTTGTAAGTCTAAATGTGATTCAATACATGGTACAAATTGCTTATGGTCCATAAGTACACATTCAAGAAACCATTATAAATATTTATCAAGAGATTATAAACCAATTTCAAAAAATTGTTTATGAATATTGCTATTGATGATAATAACTCTCCATGAGCAAAGCTCCAACAAGTAGCATTCAAGATTGTCAGATACTAATTGCAAAATTAAAAGATCTACATAAACCAATTTAAGTGCAGTATTAAAATCAGAAAACAATGAGTAAAACCTAACTCAAAGGGAATGAATGAGTAAAAGCAATTTACAGATTTAAAGGAGTAGTAGTCATACAGGAAACGTAGCTTCGAAAGATTCCCCAAGGTGTCAGGTATCTGTCCGGTTAAATTGTTTAAGTAGAGATCCAAGCTCACCAGGTTTGTCAAATTTCCGAGGTCACTTGGAATCATCCCACTTATCTGGTTACTATAAAGTTCCCTGTTATAACAATAGTTTGATTCAATAATTTTCAACAAAAAATGGTTTACATAATATTAAAAAAAAATTGTAGAACTAACATCTCACTAAACTCTTATAAGTATGCACTAGGAATACATTGCATAACCCATTTAGTACTGAAAGAAAAATGAAGTCTCAAATATCATATTAATAAGAATTCCTGTAATTGATTGAGTGATATAGAAAAAGGTTATTCATATGAAAAGGTTTGAAATAGCTAATCAGTAATTCTTAATTTCTTCTTTAAAAAAATTTGATAAGTAAGCTATCAAAATAAAAAGATTATAAGAATTAACATATTTGAGTATTAAATGGACACGGAATACATTGTATAATTGATTGAATGGTATGAATTTACAGTAAATGAACTCCTCATGGTAAAAGCTTTCCCTAGGAATACAATGTATAACAGTATATTATTCATTTATTATAAATATAAGAAACATATTGAATATAATTACTGATTAAAAGAATATTGTAAATAATTAATTACATATCCAATGCAAATGTATGGAGACTGGCATACGGGTAGCACATGCATAGAGATAATATTTCTGTGTCAATCAACATTATGTTGTTTTTTTTTATCGGTAATCAACATTATATTGTTTGGTAGGCGGAGAGATAATGGCTGTGTATGGCATAGCTCTCTGCCAGCCCCTGCCATAGCAGAGTTTACCTGCTTCAGCAGGTTCCCATCCTCTTTGCTAACATCCTGCTACCTACTTTAGCAGTTACCCCTTCTCCTTGATAACTCCTTGCATAGCAAGATTTTATGCAAGATTTAGTTGTTCAGTAGTTCTACCTTCCTCTCTACTCACTCCTTGCCAGAGCAGATTTTATTTACTGCTAGAGCAGGGAGGTTGCTGCTAGAGCAGGTAAATCCTCCTTTGCAAAGAGTTAAAAAAGAGAATGGGAACCAACTAAAGCAGGTGAAACTCTGTTGTGGTAGGGACTAGCAGATAAGTTCCAGTTTTGATAATGCATCTTCCTGCTAGGAGAACCGTATGAGATGAGAAGAAACTCATTTAGTATAGATGACGCGGGACAACGACCCAAACTACATGAATGATGATGCAATGCTAGTTTGCCGAAATTAAACTAATTAATTCAAACAGATTCTCAAAATTACTTGCGATTCCTTAGGCTTTCGTAGATTTCTGCTTGGGTGATCACGTTTGGTTCGGCTAGGGCCCAGCCCGATGCACTAGATTCGTTAGCTTTGCAGAAGGGGGATCCTAGAGATAGAACTCTAGCTGCTTCCAAATTAGGGCACTCGCTCCCAGATCCAAGGCAGAATCGTTGGTTCTTTCAGGATTTGTTGATTGGAATGGTTTAATGGTTCAGGTGAAACCTAGGGTATAGGATTTTTGGGGTATTCAAAAGAATAATAGCTGAAATAGGCTTATTAGGACCGGTAGGAAAGCATAGAACAAATAAATTAAGAGATAAAAATAGGAGATAGAAAATTGTGGGCCTCGCACCCTTGGCTTCACACCCTAGCGGGAGAGAAGATTCACTCTTCGAAAATGCTCATCTCAAGCACAAAGCCAAGGTCTTTGTTTTAATTACGAAAATGCTCATCTCAAGGCGGCTTTTTTTTCATTGATCAATAATTAATTTCTTTACAATGTTTATAAAGATATATTATAGGAGGTCTCAAAGCAGAAAACCCTGAAACATAATAATTACAAAACTATGTTAAAGTGCTTACATACGAAATAAAAAGAAACCTAAGAAAAATGACTGAAAAACTCAAGTTCGTAGGTGACTCGCTCGAGCGACCAGCGATGCTCACTCGAGCAACTTATTTCAGAGAAATTTTTGTGCATTCTTCAATATCTCGCTCGAGCGACTTTTAGCCGAAAGTTTGGCCTTCTTTCTAAAGCATCCTCGCTCAAGCGGAAAGTGAAGTCGCTCGAGCGACTTCAAGCAATGTGTACTCATTCCTTCAGACCTGGTTCTGATTCCCGTCTTCTTCTGACGCCAGTACATGCGATATGGTCCATAGTCGATATCCACAATGTCAGTGTCCCCGTCAATTCCCCCGGACCGAAAAGACTTCATCACCGATGAAGCGGAGTAGTGCCATTGATCGAGCATGTCGGGGTTTAGGCGACGAACCTCGTCTTCATTTATCCACGTGTTTTCAGAGTCCGGCTTACCCATCCATTTCACCAAATGCTTCTGAAATCCTCCACCATGGGTGGACACCACAAGGTCATCCAATATTGCTTCGATTACATCTTTCCTCTGCTTGCTTGGGGAAGGAACTAGTAAAGGCTGTAAGGTTGGGTTGGGATTGTGAATTGGAACCAGTTGGAAAGGATTGCAAAGAGGTGTGGTTGGGCCCAGAGAAGGAACTAAATCTTTCACATTGAACGTTGAGCTAATCCCCGTATCTGGAGGAAGCTCAAAAACATAAGCATTAGAACCACTCCAAGCCACAATTCTAAAAGATCCAACGCCGCAGGCCTGGAGCTTCTTTGCAACTCCCGATGGGAATCATTCCGGCCTAACCCGAACCATCACACGATCGCCAATTTGAAATTCTTTGAAACGCTTATGTGCATCTGCCGACAATTTGGATTGATCATTGCTTGAATTAATTTCCTGTCTAATTTCGGCATACAAATTATAAATATGTTGTGCAAATGCATCTGCGGGCTTGGACACTCGATGTGATGTAGACATGGGGATCAAATCTAAAGGTGTTCTAGGCTTATGACCATGTATGATTCATGCCTATGGACCTATTAACTACATTGTTATATGCAAACTCGGCCATTGGCAAGATAGAATCCCAAGTCCAAATGTGATCATCGACAAGGCTACGAAGAAGATTGCCTAAGCTTCTATTGGTGGCTTCGGTTTGGCCATCGGTTTGAGGGTGATAGGTCGAAGAGAACTGCAACATGGTACCTATCATGTGCCACAGGTCTTCCAAAAGTAACTAGTGAACTTGACATCCCTATCTAACACGATGGTTTTGGGCAACCCATAGAGACGCACTACCTCTCCGAAAAACAATTTAGAAAAGTGAGTTGCATCGAAGGTTTTGAAGCACGGTCTACAGTGGGCCATTTTGGAGAAGTGATCCACTACCACAAAAATGAAATCGTGTTTTCGTGGAGTCTAGGGGAGTACGAGCACGAAATTCATCGAGATGTCTTGCCACAATGTGTGTGGCACAAGTAAAAGGGTGTACAAACCAGTATTTTATCTACTCTGTTTGGACACTTGACATGTACGACATTATTTCACAACCCGAGAAACACCCCTCATTAGGCTAGGCCAAAAGAACCTATCCTCGACAAGTGCAACGCTTTTATTATGCCTGAAATGTCCGGCAATCCCTCCGACATGTAACTCCCAAATGAGGAAGTCACGCAATGAAGTTCGAGGGATGCATAGGCGATTGCCTTTAAACAAATACCCGTCTTGCAGGGTATACTTGGAGTTAGTGCTGGTCGGATTACTAAGGAGAGTATTGTACTCCATCCCGAAATCTGGGCACTCGGGATACTCGTCTTTCAATCACTCAAACCCGACAACCTCGGTGATCATGGTTTGCAAAGTCATCACCCGACGACTAAGCGCATCAGCCACTTTATTTTCAGCACCGGCCTTGTGATTCAACACGAATGTGAACCTTTGGAGGTATTCGACCCATGTCGCATGCCTCGAGTTCAACTTCTTTTAGGAAGCAAGGAAGCTCAAGGCTTCATGATCGGAAAATAGCACAAACTCTTGCGGTCTAAAGTAATGCTTCCAATACCAACGGGACCGGACGACCGCATTAAACTCCTTGTCATAGGTGGAATACTTTTGATTCGCCTCGTTAAGCTTTTCACTAAAGTAGGCCCACTGGGTGGCCCTCTTGGCTAAGCACTCCACTTATACCTACACCTGATGCATCACATGCAACCTCAAAGACTTTAGAAAAATCCAGAAGACGCATGACGAGTGCACTAGTCATTTTCTTTTTAATCTCAGCAAAGGCCCTCATAGCTGCTTTGCTCCATTGAAACTCTCATTTTCTCATGCAGTCGGTAATGGGAGTCTTAATGGTATCAAAACTCCGAATAAAGCGACGATAGAATGTGGCCAAGCCATGGAAGCTACGGACATTGTGAATATTCTTAGGTTCGGGCCACTCCACAATAGCCTTAACCTTTCGGGGTCCGCAATCATCCCATTGGCCGAGACAATGAATCCCAAGAAGACGACGGATCGTTGCATGAATGTGCACTTCTTGGAATTCGCATACAATTTTTTCTCCCCTCAAGGTCTCACAAACCAACCTAAGGTGGGCCAAGTGTTACTCCTTATCATGACTATAAACCAAGATGTCGTCAAAATACATAAAGAATTTGCCTAGAAACGAACTCAACACTCGGGTCATAAGCCTCATAAATGTGCTCGGGGCATTAGAAAGCCCAAAAGGCATGACCATCCACTCATAAAAGACCATCCTAAGCCTTGAAGGCAGTTTTTCACTAATCACCGGGGTGGATACGAACTTAATGGTAGCCACTTTTAAGGTCTATCTTAGAGAAGGTAGTGACACCTACCATCATATCCAAGATGTTATCGAGTCTCGGTATAGGAAACCGATACTTGACCGTAATCTTATTGATGGCCATCATAGTCACAAAATCGAGATTCGGTAATAATTCGGCAAAGTTAAAATCCGGAAAAATCCGGTAAAGTTCGGGAAGTTCGGGAACAATTCGGGAAAATAAAAATTATAAAAATATAATTAAAAATAAATATATATATATATATATAATATAATTTTATGATTTAGATATATATTTAAAAAATGGTAATATACTTTTTTAGTAAAATAATAAATTACTAAATTATTTGGATATGAATACATGATTATTAATCAAACCACTCATAACAAATTAATTGAACAATAACAAAAACTACTAAACTAACTACAAAATATTAACATCACAATCCAATAATCAGAGCAAGTTAGGGAAAAATCCAACAAGTTGGGGAGAGAAATTGGAGAAAAAAACTGAGAAAAAAATAAAAACTTACAAGAAGATGCAATAAAACTTGCAATTAGAGAAAAATCAGAGCAAGTTAGGGAAAAATACTCCAAGAAGATGTCGGCGTCTCCACTCTCCAGAGGTCCAGCCGTCCAAACTCCAGAGACTCCAAAGTCCGGAGTCTCCAGACTCCAAACTTTGGTCAGTTTCAGTGATGAGTAGAGAAAGACGAAGGGTTTGAGAGAGGAGAGTCTGAGAGAGAGTAGGGTTTAACTTTTAGTTACTATTAACTTGTTAACTTTTAGCTTTTTAACTTTTTAATTTTTTAACTTTTAGTTACTTTTATTTTAATATATAAAATATTAAAAGTTTTTTAAGTTACTAAATACTAAGTAGCTTAGGGTGTACAGATAGCCGACTTTAGCGATGTTCATGGATTTACCGAATTATTTGCCAAGTTCGCGAACTTCAGCGATTTTGGCGATTTTTTCAAAAAATCACGATTAATTCGTGTTTTGTTCATTTCCCCCAAAAATAGTGAATTATTCGAGAATTATTCAATACTTCGGCGATTTTTGTGACTATGATGGCTAGACTATCCACACACATTCGCCAAGTGGGTGTGAGTAGTGCGGGTACGGCACAAGGGCTCAAGCTCTCTTGGATGAATCCTTTTCGAAGGAGCTCACCGACTTGCTGCATTAACTCGGCATGTTTAACCAGATTCGACCTGTAATGGGGCAAGTTCGGTAGAGTAGATCTGGGAACAAATTCTATGGCGTGTTGAATGTCACACATGGGAGGGAGCTTATTGGGTAAGTCTTCTGGGAAGACATCCACAAATTCTTTTAAAATCGGCTCAACCTCCTTACGATGTTCGCCCATAGACTCGAGAGCACGCTCGACAGTAATGACAACGTATACCACGTTCTCATCCACAGATGCTTTTTCAAACTCCGAAGGGCTCACAATATTGATGGTCTTAGATTGACCGCCCTTCTTCTCAACTCTCTTGGTCGATGGTGATTTGGAAGACAAGGGGTTTAAAGTGATCTTTTTTCCCTTATACACGAACATGCATACGTTAGATTGACCAAGAAGGGTCACATCCATGTCATAGAGCCACGACCTTCCCAAAATGATGGCCCACATCCATCGACAACACATCACACCACAAGGTGTCTGAATACAAAGTCATTTGAATCAGCACACGACACCTTTGAGACACGGGAATGGATGAAGAGTCAACCCATGCGACTTTGTATAATCTCTGGTGAGCTTCGGGTGTAAGCCATAAGCGGGTGATGGTATGAGTCGATGCCACATTAGTGCAACTCCCGCTATCCACGACAACTCTTCTTTCCACATGTGGCAAAGGTGTGGAAGATGTTTCCCCTACGCCAATCCTCTTTCTCATTCCGTTGAGGTTGTGAAAGGGAGTACTTCACAACTAAGGCACGACCACTAACATCACCTTCCTCATAGCTAGGTGTGACGTCTCGTAGGACATTGGACGGCAAAGTGTTACAACCCTCGACACTTATAGCATTTTACTTGAGAATTACCCCTCGAGGATTCTCCAACCACACATTTCTCCTTGTCAAACCGCACATTGGTAGGAGTGAGTTGTGTGGGTCTAGGAGGTGGGTTTCCAGCACTATACCTTCCCTCACTGGTACGTTGACCACTAGTTTGTGATTCAAACCGCCTCACCACCGTCATTTTCAAACACCGTTCAAGGTCTTAAATAACGGCGCAACACTCTTCAAGAGTTTCAACGGGATGAGAGATCAATTCTGTTTGCAATTCCAATCACAATCTGGTGCGGAATCTGGAGAGAGTGACTTGAGGATCTTTCGATACCTTGGCTCTCATCATGAACTCTTCAAATTTGTCAATGATGCAGTCAAGGGCATACTACCTTGGCGTAAATTTTGTCATTGATCAAGTAGGCAATGGTGGTATGAAAAAGGAACGTACTTCCCCGTAAGTCACACCTTCATATTCTCCCAACGAGTAATGGGAGCACAACCCACATTCACTCTTATGCGCTAGACGTTGACCCAAAAGAGTCGAGCTTGACCGATGAGCTTCATCTTGGCGAGCTTAACATATCGCTCATCACTCATACTATATCATTCACAATGTTGATCCATATCGGAGATCCAATCAAGGAAGACTTTAAGGTCCATTCTTCCATCGAATGTTGGAAACTCAACTCGCACGTTCTCCGTAAGTCGCACCTTCATATTCTCCCAACATGTAATGGGAGCATAACTCACATTCACTCTTATGCGCTCAACGTTGACCTAAAAGAGTCGAGCTTGACCGATGAGCTTCATCTTGGCGAGCCTAGCACATCGCTCATCGCTCATGCTATACCATTCAAAATGTTGATCCATATCGGAGATCCAATCGAGGAAGACTTTAAGGTCCATTCTTCCATCGAATGTTGGAAACTCAACTTGCACATTCTTGAGGAGTCTTCCATCCAGGTCGTAGTCATCTCCACGATGATCTACCCTATGGTTCTGATTCCAATCATTCTAATGACCATGGCGTTCAAAGCGTGGACCATCACGCCCACGGCGCTGATCAAGGTGCTCATTATCCCCATCTAACCGATTAAGTCGATCACGCAGCCTACCATTGGAAGCCTCAAGGGAGGTTTGGGCTTGCATCATGGCAGTCATCCTATCATTGATCGCACACAATTCAGCTTTGATGTCCCGAAGGGCATCGACAATCTCAGTCATATCCATGGTGATCACGGATTACTAACACGGGTTCTAAAATGACATGCAACTATGAACCAACAAAGAATAAGTACTTTGTCAAACATTAGGCGTGCACAAATGAAATAAAAAGCAATAAAATTAAAATGTCAAGCAAAGATGCCCAAACCTAAAGCCTAATTCTCTTATACCAAAACGGACGCAGGACAACCCTAAACTACGTGAATGATGATGCAACAGCCAGCCCCTCAGGGGCTTACCCGCGCCCCCATCGGTGACCTTCGCCGACGGTCCGGTATGCCGGACGGTCAGCCCCGGCCCAAAATGGGTCAAGTATGGGCTGATGGAGGTAGGCCTGAATAAAAAATAGGACCGGCCAGACCGGATAAATAATCGGTCCAGCTGTGCAGGTATGAGCTAGCTTCTAAAGTTAATTCAAACATAATCTCAAAATTACTTGCGATACCTTAGGGTTTCGTAGATTTCCGCTTGGTGATCACGTTTGTTTCGGCTAGGGCCCAGTTCGATGCGCTAGATCTGTTAGCTTCGCAGAAGGGGGATCCTAGAGATAGAACTCTAACTGCTTTCAGATTAGGGCGTTCACTCGTAGATCCAAGACATAATCGTTGGTTCTTTCAGGATTTGTTGATTGGAATGGTTTAATGGTACAGGTGAAATCTAGGGTATAGGATTTTCGGGGTATTCAAAAAAGTAATGGCTAAAATAGGTTTATTAGGATCGGTAAGAAAGTATAGAACAAATAAATTAAGAGATAAATATAGGAGATAGAAAATTGTGGTCTTCGCACCCTTGGCTTCACACCAAACCCTTCGCAGGAGAGAAGATTCACTCTTCGAAAACGCTCATCTCAAGCACAAAGCAATAGCCTTTTTTTCATTAATCAATTAATTTCTTTACAATGTTTATAAAGACCTTATATAGGAGGCCTCAAAGTAGAAAACCCTATAACATAATAATTACGAAATTATCCTAAAGTGCTTACATACGAAATAAAAGAAACCTAGGAAGAAGGACTGAAAAAGCCAAGTTCGAAGGTGACTCGCTAAAGCGACAAGCGATGCTCGCTCAAGGGACTTATTCCAGAGAAAATTTTGTGCATTCTTCGATATCTCACTCGAGCAACAACCAAACTCGCTCGACCGACTTTTTGCCGAAAGTTTGGCCTTATTTCTGAAGCATTCTCGCTCGAGGGCGAAGTGTAGTCGCTCATGCGACTTTGAGCAGTGTATATTCATTCCTTTAGGACTGGTTCTGGTTCTCGTTCCGACGCCGGTACACGCGATATGGTCCATAGTCGATGTCCACAATGTCGGTGTCCCCGTCAATAGAACCCATCAACCTACAAAAAGGATCAGACGACATAGATTTTATGGAACTATAGGCACACTGATTTTTTTTATCGGTAGAAGCGCTATAAATTTTATTAGAACTAACAAAAAATACAGCCAGTAATCAAAATCTCGGATTTTCGATACGTATCGTCCATCCCCAAAACCGATACGTATCGGTTCCGGATGATACTTTCCGGGTTTTTCCCAAAAATAAAAAACAAAAAAAATTGATAATTTGAAATTATCGTCCGATACGAACGATGCATTGAACGATACAAACGATACTTTGAACGATAATTTGACTGTTTTTTAAGGGGGGCGATAAAAACCCAATGAATCATATCGTTCAAGTTCAAAACCGATACGTCTCGTCCGATATATATCGGTATCAGACGATATTTTGATCCATGAATACAGCGGATCAAAAGCCGAGCGAGGACCTCAGTCATAGAAACAAGAAATTTGAAAGAGAAAAAATAAAAAGAAAATTGTACATTGCAGCAACTCAGGAGATCCTCAAACACAAGGCTTCTGGCGCATTGGATGTCCTGAATTTCACTTCAAATATTCTCCTATTCTGTTCTTTCCATATTTCCCAAAATATGAACAATGGTAGCATTCTCCACACAATAGCTATGTTATCCCTAAACAGGAAATCAGTCCATTCTGCAAGAATGGATGTCGGAGAGGCACCAAGACACACGGATACTCCAAAGCCATTTAGTAGGTTCACCCATATCTGTTGGACAAACGGGCATAGTAGCAGTAGATGAGAATCCAATTCCTCTTCCCACAAAAAACACACAACTTGGATATTACCATACCCCTCTTGCAAAATTGTACCCAGGTTTAAATCCTCCCCCAAGCGGCTTCCCACCGAAAATTTTCATCTTCAGGGGACCTCCGTGGATGCGGAATCGAAGCCTACATGTCGAGATCGTGGCCAAATAAAGAGGAAAAGGAGGAAGAGAAAGTGAACCTGCAAATGGGTTTTTAAAAGGCCTATTAAAGAGGGGCTGAAGACCAGTGTACACATTATTTTAAGCGATCTTGTCTAGGTTTAGTTTCCTTCTTTGTTAGGAGTCTTTATTTTACAATTTGCTTTAAGTTTAGTTTCCTTATTTAAATTATTTAGGGGTCACGGGCATACATGTTACATGTGAACTAATTTCGCCACTTTCAGTGCAACTATTGGAAAAGTGGTCATAAGTTCTTCAATACACGTTGAAATTACGCAATTCTTGTCTTATTGGAAAGCTACTTCGATAAGCTTTCAAACAAGACCGGTTTCGTGTAAACCGGGCATTGTTTGACACTTCAAAAGTGGCAGCGTATGAAAAAACGGGATTAGTGGTAGAATTAATTTTGACCGTTTAGATTAAAAAGTTTTAATGGTTGATTTAGGGGATAATTTTAGTAGTTTTCTAAGAGTTTATTTTCTTACATTGTAAATCTCTTATGAGATAGTTAATGAATGAAATTTATGACTTTTACTTTGTGGGAATTCATGAGAACTTGTGATGAGTTTCAAATTTGAAGAGTGATTCTTCAATTCCCCGAGTTTAGGGTTTGGTGCGAAGCCAATATTTTCGCTAGCTATATTCTAGTGATTTTCTATATCTTCTTCCTTATTTTTCTTTATTTTTATTTTATTTTATTTTATCCCAGATATCAGAATCCTAAACCTATTGTGCGGGATTTACGCTACTTTAGGGTTAGCGTCGTTTCGTCTTGCATCATCCGTCATTCCATAGAGACACACAAGAGGGGTCGATGTTCTGATTAGTAAGGAGGGCCTAGTAGAAGGATTTAACAGTGAACTTCCCAGGCTTGTCCCAGCACCATACTATCCTATCACAACCCATTCCATTCAAAACTGGCCTATTAAATTCCTCTAACAAAACCAGCAGCTTTCTTTCCGTATCTTCTTTAGCGTTCCTTCTAAGGGTAAATTCGAAAGAGCCACTTTAATTAAGGTGAAGCGACCACCTTTTGATAGCAATGCCCCTACACCCGGCTAGTTTCTTTTCGAAACATTCAATTATAGGATCCCACATAGACACTGTAGTTCCACCAATACACATTGGTACGCCCAGATATGTAGTCGGAAGACAACCCCATCCACACCCAAAGGCTTGTGCAATTCTCAAGGTTTCGCTCTCCTCCATTTTTAACTCCATAGATGGGCAGTTTTACCTACATTCACTTTTTCGCCCGACATCGTAACATCTGATTAGGGCTCTCACATTCCTAACCTCCTGCTCATCCGCTCCACAAAAAATAGTGGTATCTTCCGCATATTGCAGGTGAGTAATTACTGGCCCTCCCAAACATACCTAAAAACCCTCTAAGAAGTTAAGCCTACTAGCTTGTTCCACTAGTTTCGACTTCCCCAAGAATAAAGAAACAAAAAAGGCGAAAGGGGGTCACCTTGCCGCAGCCCTCTAGAGCATCCAAAATAGCCGTTGGTACTCCATTTATTATGACCAAAAACCTAGGGGTAGAGATACAATTTCGTATCCAATATCTCCACTGCAGCCCAAATCCTATCCGATTTAGTATATAGTCTAGGAAATCCAAGTTCAGCTTGTCATATGCTTTCTCCATATCTAGTTTGCACACCAAACCCGGTATACCATCCTTGTGTCTTAATCCATACACTAATAAGCCACTACAACTTCATCTAGCATATGTCGATCATCAATAAACACATTCTGATTTGCAGAGATGAGGTTTCCCAACAATGAACTAAGCCTCTTAGCAAGTACTTTAGCTATGATTTAATGCTCCCTAACAAACTAATTGGTCTAAATTCCTCGTATAAAAAAAAAACTGGTCTAAATTGAATTTTCGAGGTCCAATCAATACGTCGTGGATGTGCACGTGCCCAGTGACCGAGTACGATCGACACCTTGGATCGAAATCGATCAAGTGTACCATAGTAATAGGATACATGTAATAAGCCATGTAAATTGATCATGGTACGCAGATGCAAGCGTACCATTGTAATTGAGTACACGTAATAAGCCGTGTAGGTACTGACACATACACCTTGAGAGCACCCCTGGTAAAGGATTGAATTAATAAGCGCATGGTCAGGGGATCAAAACCTGTTAGGAACATTGAACCTTAGTTTTAATTTGTTTTTAAGGGCTAATACACCAAAATTGGTGTATCAGCTGAACACAAAATCAAGACCCATAAATTGAAGGCCTTGAGATGGACCGTACAAAGCCTTAGAATGTATAGGCTACACATCCAATCTAGACCCCTTAGCATTGAAGCCATTTCCCACGCATCGAACCATGCAATTTCGTTTGAGAGCCGGCTGCTAGAGAGGAAAGAACAGAAGACCTTCCTTCCCTTCTTGTTACTTTTTCCTCAAAGAGATCCCAACCCTTAGATATTCCCGAATTCTCCTTCCATCTTGAGACAGCTCGTCCTCGTCAATCGCAGAGGAATTTCGCTCGCGACATCATCATGGTCACGCGAGGGATGATCAAACCATCGGACATGAGAGTGTAGAACTTCGCATAATTCCGACGACGAAGACCGGAGACTTCGCATGCGAAGAATCCGCGAAGGTAAATGTTTTAACTCTGTCTCGTAAACTGCGATTTAATAAGTTCTAGATTGATCTAATCGATTCTGGAATTTCATGCAAAGGAATTTCCTACGATCGAACGCATGAGAGGCATGGCAGCCGAATTTTCCTCCGATCACAAACTCTTCAGTCCTTGCATGAGCGTGAATTTAAAATAGAAGGTCATGATTTAACTCAATATCATGGAAACTAGGTTAGATGGTATGTTTAGGATAGTAATTATGCAAGAAAGATTGGAGTTTCGGACTTTGAAGAAAGAAACTAAAGGCATGTGAGCTTGTCAGGCTCACCGTGGCGAGAAGTGTTTGGAAGCCCTCGCCGCAGCAAGTGTTACATGAAAATACAGGCCATTTTGGCTCTGTCCAGACTCGCCGCAGCGAGCCCAGGTGCCACTTGACTACCTGAAGACCTCGCCGCGGCGACACTGTAGCTCGCCGCAGCAAGGTGCTCTCTTTTTGTGAGCATGGGTTTTTGTCATTTAATGCCAAACGAGACTGTGCTTTAAGCCTAGTATGGTTCTTTAACACTTAGTATATGTACGATGTGTGATCTAGGGTAAATACAAGGAACATTTGAAGGGAATTTAGCTTTGATTCGTGCAATTTTGTCCGCAAGGTTCTGACTCTAAGGTAGGGAAGAATACTTTTGCTTGATTATATGTTTTCACAAATTCGTGCCACTGATGCAATTATTAAATGCAATATTTTCCAGCAATGATACATCTATGAAATTGTAAAAGGCTTTGAATGTTACAATTTGATTTCCACACATGGTTTTACATGACTTCCATACTTCGTACCTTGATATATTGTTGTGCTCGATTCAATAAGTCTTCATTTCTTTGATTTATGATCTGTGTAAACATTAGCTACTCGGTGTATCTGTTTCGAGTCTTCGTTTGATTGTTAAGTTCCAACACAAGTGACCTTGTTAACATAGCTCAGGGGCTTGGCTTTTTGGCACAAGTGACCCTGTTAACGTAACTCAGGGGCTTGGCATTCCGGCACAAGTGACACTGTTAACGTAGCTCAAGGGCTTGGCTTTTCGGCTCAAGTGACCCTGTTAACGTAGTTCAGGGGCTTGGCATTCCAGTACAACCTTTTGTTTCTTGCTATACGCACTCATGACTTGTTCCATTTATATGTTCTAATTCTTGTTTCGATTGCCTGATCCGATATGCATTGTTTTAAGTGTGTTATCCGCATTTATGATATAATATATTGTGGTAGTAGTTAAATGCTTTGTTTTGGGAAAATCCAATTTACTTTTGATAAGATATGAATTTGAACCGTTTTACTTATGTGTCAAGATCATGAATAAGAAGGATAAGATGTAATTTAGCATTGTTTTCTCCCTATTGAGCTTGGATTGTAGCTCATTCCTCGACTATACGTCACAGCTGCAGGTGAAGGTCTTGAGCATGGGTCAAAATTTCGTCCGATACCGATACGTGTCGGACGATACGTATCGGTTTTGGACTGGGACGATACGGTACATTCAATGTACCGTATCGCCATTTTGTATGCATATACCCGGACGATACATTCAATGTATCGTCCGGTATTTTACTATTCCGATACGTATCGTCCGATACGTATCGGTTTTGAGCTCAGACGATACGTATCCGATACCCGGTATTTTGACCCATGGTCTTGAGAGGGATCTAGAACAAGAAGAAGATCTTGATTACAATCCGGAGGAAGAAGAAGAACCACCAGAGGAGTTCTTCCCTTAGTTCAGTTCTATAAATTCCCGCTTAGTGCGGAGCTTTTGTCTTTTTGGATAATTGTATAATACAATGTTTAGACTCAATACAGATTTGTATAATTTCGTCCACTGTTTAGGTGAAGGTCGGCCTTCACCGGTGGAATTGTATAGTTTTGTTTACTTCTGAAATGATGGAAATTACTTGCTAAATTGTTATATGTCTGCCATAGTTTGGGTTTTTGCTACTTGCTCCCGCATTTATATATGCTTGTTAAGCACTCGATTATGTTCTATGATCCAACAATCTGGCTTTCCACGAAATCCGTGTCGAATTGTGTTCTACGATCTAACAGCACGGATTTTTGGGTAAGGAAATCCGGGCTGTCACAAAATTCCTCGATAGACTCACCACCTGCTTCCTTCAGTATGATGGTTAGGAAGGTGTTGTTAATGCACTTTGAAAATTTGAAATTTTTGAACAAGTTTCGAAAGATTTCCAGGATCTTTTCCTTTAGCAGGTCCCAGATATGCTTAGAAAACTGCATAGTGAAACCATCTAGGCCTGGTGCACGATCCCCAATAGACTCGGATATAGCTTTTTTTTATCTCCTCTATCTTTCTCCAAGCTATCCTTTTCTAAAGTAGAGATCCTATGTATCTCAATCCCCTCCAACCTAGGCCTACTCCAGCCCTCATTTCTGTATAGGTTTTTTTAGAAGTTGACCACTGCATTTCCAATTTAATCTTGCTCCTCCCAAACCCTTCCACCAACCTTCATTTTTCTGAGTGTTCCCTCTCTTTCTCGGTATATGATCATTTAAGCACCACTTTGGTGTTTAAATGACCGTCAGAAGAGTCAGTCCCTTTTCTCTATCTCATCACTTCCACTTATCTTCATTGGAGTTGCCAAGTAGCATGCTAATTTATGAAATTCCTGAATAAACCCACTCCAATGGTAAGACTAAGATTTTCTTTGCTTTGGTAACTCCTATGTGAAATATGAATTAGAGTACCTTGGCATCTCACCCTTTGTGGACAGTCATGCGGCAACAGCTCTCATTATCCACGGCCAAAAGGCGTTATTCTCAGTGCCTTGCACTTTTAAATTCCATTATGATCCTTGTAGCTCACTTGACTTCATCACTTAAAAATATAACTATCCCATAAAACATCCCTTTTGCATAAATCTCATATGTACAGCCTAAGAATCTACTGGTGTTTTCTATCTTTTACCAGATCTTAAAAGGGTTGCGTCATTTGCACCTGTTAAACCTGTGAAGAACACACGGTTTCCCACCCTAAAAACCATTAACTGCCTTGAATCAGACGTTGGAGATCGTTTTTCGTCCCAATCTTCCACACAATAGATCGTGAGATCATGGTGCACCTATTAGACAGTCACATGTTGATTCCACGTGGCAAACATCCCCAAAAGTGGCCATCTGATAGCTACACCCGTGATCACAATCACTTTTGAGGATGTGTGCCACGTGGAATCAAGATATGGTCGTCTAATAGATTCGCCGTGATCTCAAGATCTATTGAGTGGAAGATTGGGACGAAAAACAATCTCCATCGTCTAATTCACGGCAGTCAATGGTTTTTTCCTGTGAAAGAGCATGTGCTCTTCATAGTAAATGTGCGTGTGAATAAACCCTCACATCTTAAAACCATATTTGATATTTCTAAAAAATCAAACTGTGCCTTATCTCTATGGTGCTCTAAAGTTATGGTCATTTTTTAATTACTTGTGATAGGGAGAAAGACGCAATCTATTAGCATCAAAAAGGGTAAAAAATTCTTAGATTCAAAAATATTGTTTTATTGGATTGACGAAAAAGCCCTTTTCCAGCAAGATTTCCAGAGACTGCATGCAAACAGTGGAAATGCTTTCGACATAGGTTTCCAGGTGATAGACAAAATACCTAACAGAGGAATTCAGGTTTCCGCAAGAAATCAATTTCACATGCTCACAAAAAACTGATTCAATTTCCTGCAAGGTTCATGGGGGTTGAGGGCTGCTCATTGCTGCTCCATGTGCAGTTCTATATTTGTGGTGAGAGTAGATGTCACCTCACCTATAGAGTGGAACAAGCACCCATGCCTATTTAAGAAATTACTATTTCACGATAGGTGTACCCAAAATGCACGTCTTTTCAGAAAATACCAAAATGCCCCTGTCACCACTGACGTGCATCATAGTAGCCATGAACTGCAGATGGAGTAATCATGTACAGTCCAAACATGATTCCATATTTCCACCCTTATTACCTTCAGAATTTTGTGATTAAAGTTTAGCTGAAAAATATGAAGGTTATATATATAGAAAGAGAGAGAGAGAGAGAGAGAGAGAGAGAGATGGGGGACTATGCGTCCGAGCTGCTCGGCACCATGTGCCACCCATCACGAGGATTGGGTGCCACGGCAACTTAGACAAGATCGATCAGGTACCGCCCAAAAAAATTTGGGCCTGATCAGATGCATATTCACCATTGAAAATGTGGTCAAAGGTGCCCAAAATCAATGCACCAGGTTGGTTGGGCCAGCGTCACCTTATCTTTAACCCATCAAAAGGGTGCCAAAAGAGTCAAAAAATAAAAATTAAAATAATAATAATCACATGCCCCCACGTGGCATGTGATCTGGAGTCCGGGTGCAGCTCCCCAAGGCTCCATCCAGATCCATCTTCCCATTTCTCAAATATATACATATAAGTAGGGAGGAGCTATGAAGTAGCTAAAATATCCATGCTAAAGAGTAAAGTGGGCCAAGAGGGAATCCTTTGTATTTTTAACAAGAAAAGCGATTAAGTCTCTATAGTTAAGCATCTCTTCCTAGAATTTCCCCCTTTTTGGCTTAATAAAAATTTATTATCAATATAGGAAAAATGCAACTTACAAGTATTGTAGATTTCTAAGCTCACCAAGTTGTGGTACCAGCGTACCAGATAACTCTGCATTTCCAAGATCTCTGAATGAAGGAACACAAAAAAGGTATTATAAAAAGTGACGAAATCTAAATGGATAACAATGCTAGTAAAAAAAATTATGCACAAGGAATCAACTTACACTCTTATAACACTATTATCATTGTTGCATGTAACATGAAACCATGTGCATGGATTGACCAGGGTTGCGTCCCAACTTTGCAGCACATTATTCGGATCAAGTAAATTCTGCCTCAGAGTATGTAAAGCATCACCTGTTAAAGGAGGCGTGCAATTACAATCAGCATCTGCCAGTTGGAAATTTAGATAATATGTGGAAGTAAAAATCAACATAAATTTGGACGGGTTGAGGTTAATATCATTGAGGCAGAGACAGTAATAAACCAAGAGGAAAAAATCGCCTGACCATCTCACAACAATAATCTTATCAAATTTTATGATGTACTTCCCAGTTCCATTATAACCATCATCAAACATTACATGGAGCCCCATGCACACCAAGTCTTCACTACATGCAATCATTGCTTCCCTCAACGTACACCTCACCTCACACAGTTCCTCATGCTATTGGGAACATCCAAACTCACTACATCAACCCCATAATCGACGCAGCTCACTCTTCTGTCTTATCAAGGCTTATTATTAAACACAGATTTTTTGTCCATTAAAAATATAAAATTGCTATATATAATTGTGACCAATCAATAAAAGCTAGCTTCTAATGGACTTGTAAGACTACAAAGTAATCCAATGTTGACCTATGATATCGAACGAACCAAAATTGTATGATACAGGCTTTCTATCATTCCACATGCATGTTAAACTAAAAAGCAATAAATATGAGAAAGGAGATTACTTGCACACGCTTTTCAATGGTTGCCCCAGATTAATTAAAAATTTGATATTATCTCTTTTTAAATGACTAATTTACCTTGGTGGTTGCACCTTGGGTACAAGCGGCAGAATTTTGCATAACTATTCTCCTTTTGGAGGCAAAGAGGGAGGCAAAGAGAACCTTAAACGAGTCGCGTGGAGAGAGAGAGAGAGCATGGATCAAAATTTCGTCCGATACCGATACGTATCGGTATCGGAGGTGAACAAAACGGTACATTGAATGTACCATATCACTCAATAGTATGTAAAGTACCGAATGATACATTCAATGTATCGTCCGGTACTGTCCGATACTGATACGTATCGTCCGATACATACCGATTTTGGGCTCGGACGATACGTACCGGTTTTCCGGCATTTTGATCCATGAGAGAGAGAATCGGTGTAGAGAGACAATGGAGTAGAAAGAGAAAATCGGTGTAGAGAGAGAGAAAGGTGAATAGAGAGAATCGGTGTAGAGAAAGAGAGAGACATTGGACACAAAAATTAAGGTGCAATTTTTTTAAATTTTACATGAAATCACAAGAAGCATGTGCAGGACAAATTTTGATTAATTCAATGGTACCACTTAATAACAGTGTGCGAGTAGTGGCTCCCATATGAGAATGACTCTCCTTAGAATCTTACTCCATTTCCATAAGCGAATAAGTGTTTATTCAGTTATTCACATTAAGTAATAACGGCTCAAATTCCACTCCAATAAAAAAAGGTGCTTATTGATTATGACCTTATCTAATAGTATCAAAACCAGCGCCATCTGTCAAGTCCAAGTCTCAGAAAGGGCGAACTGTGGAAAAGACTAACCGAGGGCCTCAAGAAGGCACCAAAGTGAAAGATGCCACAGAGTAGATGGCTGCGGGCATCAGCTAAGAAGCGCGGTGGTGTTTGCGACCCTAGAGTAATATGGGTGTAACTTTCTGCACTATTACCTCCTAGGTGTCTTATGGATTTGTTAGTTTCCTACCACTTTCAAAGGTTTCGAGGCTGAATAAATAGTTTGTTCTGCTATGAAATCTGTGACACAAATTTTCAAAGTATGTTGCAACTCAATTGCATTAAACGCCTGATTAACCCACCCAGGGACGGAGCCAAGGGGGGGCTAAGAGGGGCCACGGCCACCCCCGCTTATTTAGTTTTTTCTCTTTCTCTTTAATCTTTCTTACCTATTTATTAGGCGCCAATATGATTGGCCCAGTCTAAATAAATGCACGCTGAACCCTCTCTCTCCCATCTTTTAGGAGTCTCATCTCTTTCTCCTATCTTTTAGGCATCTCCTCTCTCTCTCTCCTATCTTTTAGGTATCTCATCTCCTCTCTTTCTCCTATCTTTTAGGCCTCTCCTATCTTTTAGACTTCTCTCTCTCTCCTATCTTTTAGGGTCGAAATACCATTTTCCTATTATTTTATGTAAATTCGCCCTAATGTCTATTGATAGGCGCACTAATATATATAAACAAAAGATTTATTTTTTTAAAAAAATTTATTAACAATAAATGAATGTTATTTTTATTTTTTATAACATTATACATTTCTTGTTATTTTTATTTTTATTTTTTATAACATTATAAATTTCTTGTTCATACTTTGGCCCCCTTCCATGAAAGTTTCTAGCTCCGTCCCTGAACCCACCGGTATATTAGGTGTTGATTCCAAATTTTCAGAGCAATTATAACAATAGCCATTTTTCCATTTTTAAGCTAAGGCTTAAAATGAGTTATGATATTGCATTAACCGTAGCCACTATTACGATGTATTGTTTAAAAAGAGTTATGATATACATAACTCAACAGAATCTTAACCAATCAAATAGTAAGTTGTCACCATCTCCATCCACTACGAAAAGTAAATGCATTAGCACCTAATTCATCTTATCGGTGTTGCTCGAATATCGAACCAATAATCAATTGTAATTCAAATAAACGATCTCAAACGCCTGATTAATCTAATCTAACTTCTCAATAACAAAGCTAGTTGCACAACCGCGGTTTTCGATCAAGTAAACGAAGATCAAAGTCAATACACCTAATAAATCTTCAAAAAAGAAGGGAAAAGTTAAGAGACACACCTTCCGTATTCGCATAAACCCTAACGAGTGGATTAAATAGAAGGATCAACCAAAGAACGAACGAACTCTCGATCTCCCGCTTTATAACTATCATCCCTCTGGGTCAAAATCGTCGTCTCACTTCACCTATCTTCACAGATTCGTACGATTTCGGATCGTTAAAAACCCTAATTTCCCAAATCGTAGCTAGTTCTCAGAGAAAACACCAAAACGCAGACTCTCTCCTCTTTCTCTTTCTTGGTCTCTGGTCATCTTAGTGATGGATATTAGCGTGCAGAGTTTACAGGTGCCCGAAAGAGCTGCCCGCTGACCGTAACGAGTCAAAGCTCCCATCAAGTAAACGAACACGATGGACGGAGACCCAAACCGAGAAGCCGCCCGGTCAAACCTGCGTGGGCCCACCGCTGCCACGTAGGATCATGGTTGGAAATCTCATCCGATACGTCTCGGGCCTCACCGAGATGAAACCTTGCTGTGATTCGTTCCCATATACAATCTCATAAATATTATTTTTATATTAAATTTTATTTGAAATAATAAACTTATACATTATAAAAAGTGTACTATTAATTATTATTTTTACACAAAATGCTATTTTATATTACCATACCCTATCTATATAATGATCTAATGAATAATTATCACGGCGTGTACAAATCCATACATCTTAATATCATTTTTTTTTTTTTTTAACAGATTAAAGATTTTTTATCGAACAACATACAATTATTTTATAGTTGTGATTATTTAGCTAAGATCTGTTTTAATCATAAACAATAACTTGAACTGTTGAGATTAATCTCAAATATTTGTGACACAGCATAACAATAAAGTATTTTTTAATTATGTATGATCAAACGTCTATTTTAACGGTGTAAGATCATTGAAAAGGTTATTTTCACTTCACGCCATCTCGCCAAAATGTCTCGCCGAGGTGCGTCTCAGTCTTGAGGTTGTCCGACAATCTGAGATAACTCGAAAATCTGAAATTTCAAATCATGCATAGGTTAGTACTAACGCACTACTCCTTTATATTCGGATAGGAGAAAATCGTGCCAATACAAATCGGGATGCTCCGAGTTCTGAAATATTTGTTACGAATGGGAAACATTATAGGGGAACTCACCCTGTGTTATTTAATTCACTATAGGACCCTATGAATGGGCAAATTGGCCCGCTTCAGTTGGCTCAAATTTGGTTTTTCGGTGCCAACTGAGCGAATTACAATTAGTCTATAAAAGTAGTCTATAAAAATACTTTTAAAAATATCTTAGTGGTTGGGGAATCAACCCCGAAACCTCCTTATTGAAACCAATTAGGCTGAAACCAATTAGGCCGACTGCTTTCTTTATATAATAAGGTAACATTGAAGTCACTCCTTGTTAGCTTATATAAAATGATAAAAAATTATTGTATCTCAAGTAAATTGGGTTCGCATGAAATTAGCAAACTGAGAAATGAATCAAGCTAATTGCGCGAATTAAGTAACATAGGGCTTACCTATATGGATGTTCTGGATGGCTTTATTTGCAATCCATAAATCTTTCAATGCAATTTATGGGTGGGCTATTACGTATGGGTGTAAACGGATAGGATTCGAGTCGGTGATAGAGTCAACGTGAAATTTAACTTGCTGACCCCATTCCTTGATGTGAACCAATTCCGGCCTTTAACCTCTGAGTCTTGACATGAACTTGTAGCTCATCTATTAAGAAAAGTCAGATTTGAACTTAACTTGAACCCGACATGCTAGATAAACGAGAGTCAAATTTGAACCAGCACTCGACTTGGATCTAATTTGAATCCAACCTACTAGTGGATTTAATTGGGCTTGGGCCCTTGGCACAAAGGAGAGTTGACAACCTTGGAATCGTAAGGCCGAGCTTACCCATAAAAAAGATAAAATACTATCATATTTAATTGATTTTTTAATATTTTAACACAATTTGCTACCAACTATGGATCTGACAGGGAGCTATTAATCATATAGAATTACTACATTCAGATAATATTCAATCATAATTAATGATTATTGATATTACACATTTTCAAGTTGAGTTAGCTATGAACTACTTCATCACATATATATATATATATATATAGGCACTAAGTCAAGTTTGGGGCTACCTTGAACCCGGCGTGTTTAGGTAACAAATTAAGATTTTAAAACCAATTAGTTGAGGCTTTTAAACCCGTATCCAACTTCACAAGTCAGGTCTTAAAAACCCGCCAAGTCGATCCAACTTGGGGTAGGAAAAAAATCGAAAAACTGACAGAACCGAACGGATAAAAGTCGATTGGATATCGAACCAAACCGATCCAAAACCGAAAACCACTATTTCACGTCTACAAATGATTATCACTTATGGAAGGACATACAGTAATTTCGTGAATTAGAAAAGTCGGGTTCTGAAATAATTTTAATACTTAATGTTAGAATATTTATATCTATGGGAATATCGGGTTAAGAAATAATACTTACCTGTTTTGCGCTGGCTGGGTCGCCTTCATATGGGTATAGTCGGGTTTTATTATATATACTAGATCCGTAGTCGGGTTTTATTTTATTATTATTTTTTTGTTGAATTATACACTAGATCCGTAGTGTATAATTAGAATTATTAGAAATGCAGAGGGGAGGTATCATACACCTAAATTGCAGTGTATAATTGAATTATACTATCTAAATTGTGTAGTAAGAAGAGAAAATCGATAAAAAATTTGAAAAAAGTCAAAAACAACCAAAATTTCCTTTAAGAAATAAAAAATCGAAAGCCAAACCGATCGGTTCGATTCGCTATCAAGTTTTATTTTTTGCTTATCATTTTATTGACACCAAAAAGTTTCAGTTCAGTATCGATTTGGCTAAACCGATACCAAACCCAAAAAATCGGTTTCAATTTTGGTTCGGTAAACCGAATTTCACCTAATCTAACCCATTTGCACCCCTAGGGCTGCATTTGTTTTGGCAACACATCAATCTTCCAATGCAACCTATGCGTCGGTTATGCTTGAAGTTTTGTCGGTTCGAATAAAGCGACCCATTAAATGGACTTGATTGTGTACATGCGGCACTATATTTTTCGTAATATTGACAAGTTAGATGAAAGTAGACCACATTTAGATCAGTCATGCTCAAAGATTTCGGCAAAATGGCATCTCCATTGTACGATTAAAGAGCAAAGAGTAAGGGCGTAACCAGAATTTTCTTTTGGTAAGAGCTACCAATGATCGACATATATTAATAGTTATTTTGTTGTATTTGGAGCTCAACGAAGACAATTTTGGGTTACTATGCCTTAGAGTTCAAGGTCGGCACATAAGAAAATGTTGTATAAAAAAAATATTATATAATTTTTTAAAATTTATATATACAAGCTACAGCCACATACCTTTCTACCAGTGGCGTAACCAGGATTCTCATCTAGGTAGGGCGTAAAATGAATTAGAAATAAATTTTATACAATAAATTTAAATTTAAACTAATTTATATTATAAATTATAGTTTTCATTAATATCTAGGTAATACATAGGTTCCACCATAACAAGCCAAGGTTGAGATATTTTTTTTTTATTCAAAATAAATAAATAAAATTATGACCATTGTGCTATTCTATTAATAACAAAAAAAGAAGAAGCATAAATGTCATATTCATAAATAAATTCAAAATCCTAGATGCATACATCTAGAGAAACCTGGAAATGAGATATTTACTTAGAAAATTCGCATAAAACCCTATAACAAAATCATGTTGACGAAAAAGAACTTCTACCCAATGTGCCATTCACCCATAGAAATCAAATTTTCAGATGGGTATAATACTTTTAAAATAAAATAATATATATTTATATGCATAAATAGCCTATCATAACATCCAAAATCACAGCAAAATCCTGCAAAAAAATCCAAATAAGAAGAAAAAAAATCCTGCCCAATTTGTGATTCATATATAAAATTCAAAACCCAGAGGCCAGATGAACACCATCATAAAATCCTATACATAATACATTTATACACATAAATTCACAAAATCACACCAAATCCTGTAAAATTAATAACAAGAAAACTCAGATGCTATTCATGCGTAGAAATTCCATCACAACAAACAAAATCACAGCAAATTCTTTAAAAATCAAAATAACAACAAAAATACTGATGCCCAATGTATGATTCATATATAAAAAATTAAAACTCAATTGCAGAAATCTACACATAAATGACATAATAAACAAGCAACAAATTCCATAAAGAAAATCATTATAATAAGAAAAAATATATATACCATTTATGCTATTATCTAAAATAAAAAAAATAAAAAACCCAGATAAAAAATCGTAAATCAAAATTAATTAAAATCAGAAAAAAATAAAAGCTTACGGTGAACGAGGGAGCTGGGTTGCAGGCTTGCAGCCCGTGGTGGCGTGGCGCGGTGGCGGACTGGCAGCAGCCGGCAGGAGCCAGAGCCAGAGAGTCAGAGAGAACAGAGTCAACAGACAGAGGGAGGGCGGAGGCCGGAGGGGCTGGTTGCCTGGTTTAGAGAAAGGGCGTAGGTTTTTTAGAGAGAGGGATGTGAGTTTTTTTAGAGAGAGAGAGAGAGTATGGTATGGGTTTTAGGGTTTTAGAAAATTAGAGAGATAAAAGGCTGAAAAGAGGGGAGGCCGGACTGCAGGAGGGCGTGCACTACGTGAAAATAAAGGAAAAACAACACCACATACTTTTAAAATACTACAGACATCGGCCGTTGTAGAAGCAATTCACGTATACAACGGCCCATATAAGTGATTAAACCAATACAACGGCCCACTTAAATGATTTATTTGTAAGTGAGCGAATTCGAACCCATGAACTTCATGTTTAAGAGGATTATGTCACCCAAACCAATCCCTTTCCCCACGAGACCCTTCTAAAACAAATTGGCGCTGGAGTCTTTGCTTCGTCTTCTTTTCCCAAAAACCTTCTTCTTCTTCGTCTTCTTTTCCCAGCGAAAACCCTAGCCGTGGAAGTGATCTCTACTCGCCCAAGTCTCCATCTACTTCCCAACGTTAACCCTTCTTCATCGCCCTAATCTTTCCATCAGCATTGTGCCATAATCTCTTTTTGGCATATTCGCCCAATTACTGAGAGATCAGAGGATCGTTGCTGATCCTTTTAAGTGTTCTGATCCCCATCGCAGATTGAGAGATCAAAGGATTGTGGCCATCATCATCTTCCTCATCCTTTACAGGTAGGATGAGTTTTTTGAATCGTTTTTATTTTTCTAATAGCTAAGTTCTATAGAGAATGTGATTTTTGAAAGATTTTTTATACATATTTATTTTTAATTTTAAAGTTTTTCTTTCAATTCCTATTTTTCTTGCGATCGATTATGTAATTTAGGCTTCTGAGTTTTTTTTGCTTTCTTGAAGGGCCACTATGCATCTAGACTCCATCACTAAGAGCTAAATATGTTAAAGTTTGGTATTGTATGTTGATTGCCATTGCCCGATGAAAGAGCTAAATAATCCCAAATTTAGGGTTTCTTGAAATAAAATTTAGGCTTTTAATAACTTCATTATTGATAAATATTTTTTTCTATTTTAGGGCTTTTAAGATATTTAAAGCCCCTATCTATTGGTGTTAGTGGGTCAATCCATCAAATAATTGCACAACAACTGCTCGATGAAATAGCTAAATGAGCTCCATTTTTCTCTTCTATTGCAATTTGATTCTTGGAGGTCCGGCAGATTTATGAACAACTTTTCATCTGCCATGTTTTGGGTAGTATCGCACTTCTACATCAACTTTGTGCAGAAGTCTGTAACACCATTCTGATCTATAAGGCAATGTTTTCCGATATTTTTGGAGCTGTTGTTGGTGACATTTAATTGATTTTTCTGTTTGGGATGTGGATCTTTAGATTCACGATTTTCAAGGCATTTCTCCTTACTCAGCTGTCTGATCTCGGAGATATTAAAACTGTTTAATTGGCTTTTGTCCATGGTGCATTTGATGGCGCCTGATTGGTGATATGATGTCGCATTAGGAAACCCAAATACCAATCACTTTCCGCAACCCTTTTTCTTCTTCTTCGTCTTCTTAGATTTTATTTAATCTTGGAAAAGATTTTTATCTAAGTTGAGTTACATGCATGCATGACGGTCAAGTGTAGGCTAATTAACTCTAGCACATCCATGATGGCCAAGTTTTTGTTCCTACGAATTAGAGAACCAAACTCCAATTGCTATTAGGCTTGAGATTTTGCAGCCCGGTTCCTACTTTTGTTGCTACAAATAAATTCCCAATCTGCCCTACACCTGTTCGTAGGTGGGCCATCTGATTTACTTCTTGATAGAATTTAAACAGCCTCACCGAACTCTTTCATTCCATTTATGGTCCTTAATACAATGCAATACAGAATTAGCTGGGGTCTCATGCCTGCTGGAATTAGCCCAAATATTTCCCCCAAAAGTGAAAGTGAGTTAAGCAGCTTCTAGATTTACAGCTCAAATTTGTGCGAGAAGTTACATCTGATGAACCACTGTCTGTTTGGGCCAAGTGAGCACCGTCTATTGCTGGTACAGGTACCCATTTCTCTTCCCTGTCCATAACCTCCACTCCAGTCCTTGGCAACTTTGAAGTAACAACTGATTAAGCGAAAAACAAACTCCATCAACATGAGATTGGTCCCCCCCTACAAGTCAAACCAGTCCACTATGAGATTGATCGGTCACTTGTGGGGAATTTTCACCTAACATAAAACCGATCAATCTTATATAAGAACGAAGTATCATATGAAACCTAAGGAAATTTTCATCTAACCCATTTTTTCAATTAAATTAAATTTCAACATATGTCAAATATTTAGACCCTGTTTGCTTATGCTTAATAAAAGAAATGAAAAAGTTCAAGGTCTGGGACCCTATTAGATAATAAGAAAAATGTTGAACACTGTTTGATAAAAAGTAAAAGATCAACTTGTGGACTTCTTGGATTCATACGATAGAGATCCTTTTTCACCCCTAATCTTCCACACAATGGATCTTGAGACCATGAGCTTCCCATAATTCAATCTTCTTGTTTTCTAATCTTTTGGGTTGTTGAAATTTTGTTTGTTGTTGTCAGAAACTCCAGTTTTGCTGGGTTGTTTCTATATTTTAGGAAAATGATAATCATGATAGTTTTAAAATGGGCCATATAATACATGTATATATCGTGTTAGGCCTGATCTAGTACGATATGAAGCCCGACTAAATATGAGTATACAAGTCACCTATACCGCTCATATTATGTTTGGTTCAAATAAGCCATTATCACTATGGGCACCTATCACTTGTGCTTTTTCTCTCTTTCTCTCTAAAACTTCAATTTTTTTCCTTCATTATTGTGATTTTTCCTTCATTTAGTTTTGTAGAATGTCTTCAACAATCCCAAGTAAAGAGTGGATGACGGCAAATCATACAACTGTGGAATATATCGAAGGTCTTCATTCATTTATCAAATTCGCAAAAGAAAATGTAGAAGATCCTGATTGGTGTTGTTGTCCTTGTGTCAACTGTCGAAATCTTAAAAAGCATAGCCTCGTGATTATTATGGAACATTTATTTTGTGATGGTATAGATAAGTCTTATACGATATGGAAGCACCATGGAGAATCATTTTCTAATAGTCATACCAATTTGGGGACTAGTACATCGACTTCTAACCCAAATGAAGATAGGTTTTCAAGAATGGAAGATATGTTGAATAACACATTCGGAGGTGTTCGTACTGAAGATTTAGATGCTTGCTTAAATGATGCTTATGATGAAGATGACGAGCAACGCCCACATGATTTACATGATGATGCGGGGTATAGTAACTTGATGGAATGTGCATTAGAACCTTTGTATCCGTCATGTAAAAATGAGCACAGAAAATTGTCAGTCACGATTGAGTTGTTGAGCATGAAAGCTAGGCATCAGTGGTCTGATAAAAGCTTCACAGAGCTATTGAAAATGATAAAAAACATACTTCCTGAAGAAAATACTTTGCCAGATACCACATACAATGCGAAAAAGTTGATCAAGTCTTTACGAATGAAATATGAGATTATTCATGCATGCCCCAATGATTGCATATTATATTGGAGAGATCATGCAAATAAGGATACTTGTCCTACGTGTGGTACGAGCAGATGGAAGCCACCAAATGCTTCAAAGCCGAGGGCTAAGCCGTTGCCATGGAAGAAATTAAGATACTTTCCATTAACTCCGAGGCTACAAAGAATGTATAGTGTACCGTGGATTGCAGAGAAAATGACATGGCATGCAAACTCAGTTGCAAATGACAGTCACATGCGCCATCCCGTAGATTCTTCTTGTTGGAAATCAATTAATGTTAAGTGGAACGAGTTTGGTTTAGAGAAACGTAATGTTCGTCTAGGACTTGCCACAGATGGATTCAATCCTTTTGGCAATAAGAATAACTCTTATAGTTGTTGGCCTGTCATGATTGTTCCCTACAATCTCCCTCCATCATTGTGCATGCGCAAGGAGTTTACAATGTTGACCATATTGATTTCCGGGCCCAATGGTCCTGGACATGACATTGATGTTTACTTGCAGCCATTGCTTGTAGAATTAAATGAATTGTGGTCCACTGGAGCAATAACATATGATTCCTATACAAAAACTAGGTTTAACATGAAAGGAATTTTATTATGGGCTATACATGATTTTCCAGCATATAGTCATCTTTCGGGTTGTAGGAGAAGATATGGTTGTCCTATTTGTAGTGAAGAGGTTGACTCGTATGGTTATATCACGGAAAGAAATTTGCTTACATACCGAAAGTTCCTTATGATTTAAATCATCCTTTCAGAACTCAGAAATCCCAATTTAATGGTAAGGAAGAACATAGGAAACATCCACGCCGTATGAGCGGTTCAGAAGTTTTAAGCAAAATGGAAACAATTCAGACCACGTTCGGAAAGGCAGCAGGAAAGAAGAGGAAAAAGCCCATGAATGAAGAGAGTTATGCATGGTCAAAGCGATCAATCCTATTTGACTTACCATATTGGAAGGTGATAAAATTTTCCTTTCATTTTATTATGTGATCTCCAATAAACTTTGTTTGAATACTAATTTTTTACTTTATAAATGTAGGATCTTCCCGTTCGTCATAATTTGGATGTAATGCACGTGGAAAGAATGTTACGGAAAATTTAATTGCAACGATTATGGATACAAAGGGTAAAAGTAAGGATGGAATTGAGGCCCGATATGATCTTAAAGATATGAAGATAAAGAAAAATTTGTGGATTGTGCAGAAAAATGACAAGGTGTATTGCCCTAAAGCTCCATTTGTCTTATCTCGAGATGAAAGAAAACTAATTTGTGAAACATTGTATAATTTGAAAGTTCCCATTGGATACAGTGCAAATTGGAAGTATAACGTAAGTTTGGAGGATTTTCAACTGAAAGGCCTGAAGTCACATGACTATCATATCCTCATGCAACAACTACTACCCGTGTTGTTGATGCATGCATTCAAGAAAGAAAAGCCATTGAGAGCAGCTATCCACAAATGTCAATATTTTTAATGTCCTATGTTCCAAAGTTGTAGATCGGGTTGAGCTTATAAACATGAGGAGACATGATCAAGCAATCGCATGCGTGTTTGAAAAGTACTTCCCACCTTCATTTTTTGTTTCTATGATACACCTTGTTGTTCACTTGGCGGATGAGGTGCTAACATGTGGTCCTGTACGATATCGATGGATGTATCCATTCGAAAGGTAAACCTTCATAATATGACTTTTAAAGTATTTCTTTTTACTAGTATTATTGATATCTAATTGAAGAAAATTGTATAGGATGATGAAGACTTACAAGCATTATGTAAAAAATCAGACTTATCCAGAGGGGTCTATTATAGAGCAATATCTAATGGAAGAATGCATGAGGTAATCGTATGGAGTATATGCCAAATGATAATGCAGAGGGCATAAGCGAGGAGATATAATATTCATGGATTATGATGTTACACGTGGTTTCCTCTCGATAAAAAGGAAAAGTCTATTACCTTCAAAACTTGCAATACCAACAAGCGGAAATGGATTCTCACACATTCTCCAGGAAATGTTGAATGGGAGATGTAAGTAATATTTATAAATATCGTCATTATTTTTCCTCAATTAATATTGAAATACTTTATCTAATTAACACTTAACATTTATAGGAAGTACCAATCTAACCTCCAAGGCCACAAGTCATGTGATAAACATCTGAGGGGCAACTACATTCCTTGGTTAAGACAACAATTAGAAAAAGAAGAGTCTTCTACCTTGAAGAGTCTTGCTGATGGTCCGACTTCAAAGCCATATCGTATAATTCTTATGTGGTTAATGGATATCTTTTTGTACGATTTGAGTCGTAAATGAGTATAAGCATCGAATAGTGGAGTCTCCATGAAGGCTTTAACTAATTTTAGGGCTAGTGTTAAAGATAAGAACCTTGTGGAAGAAGAAGTCACTTATTATGGCATCCTTAAACAAATACTTGAACTGAATTATGGTAACTTTAAAGAAACAGTCTTTTATTGTGATTGGGTACGTATAGAAGATAAAACAAATGGATGTGTTGTTGATCCAGAAACAGGCTTAATTTTTGTTAATCTTGGGAGGCTTATGAGGAGTTCACATGAAGATGATGAGCTTATTCTTGCCTCCCAAGCCACCCAAGTCTTCTATTGCAAAGATCAAACCAGTGATTGGTATGTGGTCTTAGACGCTACAAAGAGTGTGAGTCGAGATGTAGATGCTTATGAAGATCCATTAGTATTTGAGGCAAGAATTAATGCAGATACTTTAGCATCGCCATTGGTCGCTGATGTTGTGGAAGATGATTAATACTAAAATATATTTCTCATTTTTTTTTGTAATTACCATTGGAAGATGATGAATACTAAAATACAATTCTCTTTTTTTTATAATTTTCTTCCCTCTACATGCCTTTGAAAAACTCATGTGGTCCACTCTATGTTCTCTCTACATGTTGTAATTACCATTGGAAGATGTACTCTATTTTTACTAATAAACATGATTTTGACATGTCTTGATACATTATATGGTCTTGGCAAATACTATTTACTTATTTTCAGTAAAGAATTGAGCATGGAAACATATGAACCTCAATCAAGTCGTTAGAACAAAGCGAGACCCCGAGAAAGGTTTGTTCAATCTTTTTTTTTAATCTATTCTTTTTTTAATAATCGCTGTTTAGATATATTGCTAATAACATATATTTTGTCTAGGCATACGGAAACAAGTTAAGTTTAATGAACATGGGCAGCCAATTGGAACATATTCATCGAGTTTGTCGACGTTAATAGGTCAGGTGGAAAGGACACATTGTCCACCTACATACATGACATGGCATGACGTGCCAAAAAATGTGAAGGATAAGATATGGAGCACTATCTTGGTGAGTACATATATTATTTACTTATATTATTTTGGGCTGATTTCCTCCATGATTTTATCTTATCTTTATATTATTATAGGATGAATATGATATTGAAATTCAACACAAAGCTATAGTATTATCGAAAGCTAACGGATGTTGGAAGCAATGGAAGCATGAGCTTCGAAAAAAATATGATGAATATGAGACGGATGCAGAGCGGGAAAAACATCAACCAAAATGTGTGAAGTTGGAAGATTGGAAGACATTTATTCACATATGTTCTACTAAAGAATATGTCGCACGTTGAGAAAAGGGGAGAAGTTCTAGAGAAAAGATGATAAACCCACACACCAATCGGGTCTGAGCATTTAAGAAGATGGCGAGGAGTTGGTAATCTCACTAAAATATTACTTTAATATAATTTTCTAAAGAAATAATTCTTACTTATGATCATTGAATTGTAGAAAATGCGTAATCCTAATGGTGTAGTTACAAGATGTAACTTTATAGCCACACATACTAAGAAAGACGGGACATGCCCTTCACAATTTATGATTGAAAAATTGGTGTGCTCCTATATGTTATTGTTCATTTCATAAACTTCAATAGTTATAAAGGAGTGTGAGACTTTATCATTATGATATTTTATCATTATTTATTTTTTACAGGATGAAATTAAGAAAATGGTTGAAGATAATCCGGTTGAAGGAGAAGCAATTTTAGATGATGACCCTGTTGCACATGTAAATGCCTTCCTCTCAAATTAGATGATTGAATTATTGCTCTTTAAATCAATATTGTAATTATGAATAAAATTGTATCCTAGGTTTTTGGTCGTGATAGAAGAGGTTATGTACGAGGTATGGGTAGAGGTATATCAAAGACAACTTTTTCCTCATCAGCTCCTTCTAGGGAAATAGCTTCACGAGAGAAGAGAGCACGTGAAAGTGTGGAGTCAAACTATGAAACAATTATGCGACGACTTGATGAGGAGTCTAAGGCACGTAAGGTGCTTGAGGAGAAATTCAATACATTACCAAGATATGATAGTTCTCATGGATCACATATGAATCGTTCGAGTGATCAATTGAGTTCTTCTTATCAGGTAAAAATTTATTTGTCCAATCAAAATTTACAATTTACCTCATATCATTATTGAATATCAATCATTTCATTTATTTTTCCTATATTTCTGTAGGAAAGGAGACAATCATCGGTTCATCTTGGCAGTCCCATAGAACAACTACCCTCTCAGTGCATATTAAAGAACTATAAAAATAAGAATATTGCCATGGGACGTGTCGAAAGAAAAGCAAGTCAACCAATCTTATCATATACAATCATAGTAGATGACATATATGATATCACTTGTATGCTCGTGATGGAACCTTGGGAGATATTACACGGGTGATATAATTACGGCCCAAAAGTCTTGTTCATTTTAGTTGATTGTTCTTAGAAGTATATGGTACTTTTTTATGTGGTCTTTATTCAAATGCATCTATAGAATTATGGATTACTTATATGGTTCTTAAAGGTATATGGTTTCACATTTTGGTGGTTCTGATTTATCTGTAGAATTATGGACTAATTGTATGGTTCTTAGAGGTATATGGTTCCACATTTTGGTGGTTCTGATTTATCTGTAGAATTATGAACTAATTGTATGTTTGTCCTTTTCAATAGAAGAGTTTATATTGTTGATAGTAGCATTAGTTAACCTGATTGTGAAAGTTAGGGCTAAGCAAGCACATATATTGACATTTGTGGGAGAGTATGCTTGAGGAATTTCTAGCTTTTAAAGGGTCTTATTTGAATTGGGTGTCATATATTTTATGGTCGGATGAAGGTGAGGCCTCATAAATGTCTTTGGTTATGAAAGTTGTCAATCCTTTGGGTATTGCTTACATTCATAATAGTTGATCTTAGTGCTTGGTGCTACTGTGTAGATTGATTTGGGTGTTAGAGATTTATGTTGGTTTGTTTTGTAGCATGTTATTGTGCACTCGACTGTGTTGATGCTTCTGATTCATTAGATAACCGTTGTAGCTGTCGTATGTGTGGTTGCTGATGGAATTGTTGATGGAGACACTAGCTAAGTTTAACAAGGTAATTTACATTAGTTTTTTAACTTTGAACTCAAAATTTTAAAGTATGAAATTGATATGTGAATTTGTTGTGTACCTATAACCGCCTTCCTTCATGTAGATTTCAAAAGGCCTTTTGGCTTCTCGTGTAGATTTCAAAAGGCCTTTTGGAGACACTAGCTTAGGTTCTTGAGCTGATTAACATACCTGAATTTCAGCTTCTTTGAACAACCTTCATTACAAACTTGCAGGATTCTTTGAATATCGAAGGGGATCCATCAACACCTAGGAGGATCACTGATACGATCAGTGTAGCTTCTTTTTTCAATATTTTATGTTGGTAAAAAATACTTGATTGTTCTTAGAGCAGAGGCATCTTTGTACCATATATTTGAGTTCTTGTTATCAATGAAAGAAGCCTTTGAAAGAACTCGAACTAATGTGGCTGCAATAATTGCAAAAGCAGGTTGTTGATATTGATGAAGCTATGGCACGAGCTGTTGACGTAGGAGAAAATGATGTAAGTTAACAACACACTTCATTTCTGAAATAGGTTACTCATAGTTTGGCGAGTCGTACCTAATGACTAGTTTCTGATGCCAAAGTTGATACTACTCTATGCTACATTTGTTTTCAATAGGAGGAAGAAGATAGCTATGTTGAGCGAGTCCGTTGATGGGAAGAAGATACATGCAACTGGAGTGTTTTGAAAAGTACTCCTGAACTCCGCAACTCAAAGGTACTTTGCATCCGACGTATATACATTGTGTTGTGTGCATTGCCATAGAGTGATTACTGTGGCTAGCTTTTTCAACTTATGCTTGATTGTTTAAAGAAATATAATCATTTTCATTTCAATCGCAAGTTTTACATAAAAAACTGAATAACATAAAAAGGACAAAGCTAGTAATTTATTCAGATATGTTATTTCTACTGGAAATTCCGAGTTTCAAAGGTTGCTTGTGAAGCGATGGTTCATTTTGAATAGTTCAAGAATGTTTCCATCCTTTTAGCGGTAGTAATTTTTAATTTAGTGGTAGATTTTCAGTTTCAGGAAGCATTGTAGGGGGTGTGTCCTTGAAATGATGTACTTTATTAATCTTAAGATCGCGTTTTATTTATTTATTTATTATTTTTAAATATGTTCATTTACCATTTTTATGTGTTATTGGACATGGGAATTGTTGGCTGGCACTTACACTATAGTTTTGCGGTTTTTTTTTTATTGGTTGGCACTTACACTATAGTTTTGCTGTTTTTTTTTAAATATGTTCATCCACCTTTTGCTTGTTGGGTTTAAATTTTTTGTGTTCCACTCTGGAAGACATCTTTAGTACTTTTCAAACGACCGAAGTGATCTGCCCCAAGCACCCAATACCAACTCCCTAAAGTTTTTTTTTTGTTTTTTTTGTTTTTTGTTTCAAGTTTCACTTGTGGTCATTATGGGGACCAGTGTGTTCGGCCCAATTATCCTGTCTTTATAACGTCTATTATCCAATGAGCAATCACCCTTTCTTTCATCTCCTGAATGATCAATAACAGGTGCATTTGTTTTCTCACAACTCAGATGACTAAATTGTAGCCTTTATGACATTTTTGAATTGATCCCGAATTCCTTACAAGGCAGTTGGGGTTAAATTTTGGCTCTTTCAGGAAAGCGGTTTTGTTAGTGGAAACTCATGAACATCTGTAAAAAGTTTTATAAACTAGCTGCTTCAAGTTGTGCACATGCTCATAATCGATTGTTCACCTTGTGGATGCCTTCCATCCAAAAATCATGGCAAATAATTTGATTATGGAATCCCGTGAAAAATCGTGAAAGAATTTATTGAGTACCTTAAGCAGGTGAGTGATCGGACAATTACAACAATCCAATTTTGGGGCATCCCTTGTGGGCATGGTGACAAAGTTTGGAATTGGCAACAATTCGGCAAGTGGTCAGTTCAGTTTAATTTAGATACAGGATTATGAAACAATAAAAAGTTATTAAAAAACTATAAATATATATGTTAACCTATTTAAAATAAAAAATGATGTTTTTAAGCAATAAAATAATTGTAGATTACATAATCCACATGCATCATAAATTCAGAATCGTAAGAAATAAATACAAAGAATGATCAAATAATGTATCACAATAAAGTTTTTTTGGAAAAATTCAGAAAAAATCTGGAAAAGTTTGAAAAAAATTCGGTGAATCACTGACTTGACCAATTAATCGGCGAAAAGTTCAACACATCCTATTTGGAGAATTGTTCTTAATATTTGATTAATTCGGAGAATTTTGTGATAAGGACTATGGGTAGGAATGATTCATACAAGGTAATTGTGTGTAGCTGATGCACCAAAATATTACCTAATTGACAAAGGCTGATGGAATGTACACATATGGGTTGCTCATTAGCTGCTTTTATTTTTTGGCAGAGAAATGGTCAATCTATTCTTCTCCGTATGAGTTTCAAAGCTTGATCAAGGTGTACTTTCCTCGATATAAGGTCACTTCAACCAACGGAATCGACCACATCCGTATGCTTAAGGAAAAAAAGCCAAGTGGAAGCGGGTGGTGCTGTGTTGGAATCGGACAGTGACGGAAATTCTGAATCAGAAGTTTTTGGCGGAAGTGGAGAATTGCTATGTCCTTTGACAGGGGATGTAATGTATCACTTAATCTTGGAAGGAGTCAATGTTTCATACAGGATTGACAGTACCGGAAATGTCAGTGTAGAGAAGGCCTCAGTTTTCTCTGAAATCAAAATCAATTGTGCGAATCGCTGCACTTACACTATGTGGAGAGAGAAACTTGGTAGGTAGTTAACATAAGATCTATTTCTCTTGTCGTATCTTGTTTGGGATGAAAGTCAATTACTTGTCTCGGACGAGGACCAGAGACCTATTATTTTTTTTTGACAAGAATGATTGTTCACGGTACTGCCCAAGCCTTGACTGTTGTTTCTGTTCATTTAATCCAGGCATAAGGTATTGATATGCACCATCCAGATTTCCCACATGAAAGGTCACCATTTGAATTGGGTGAACTGCATCCATGGTGAGAGATTTCCTTTCTGCGTCAATGATGACAAGTTGGTATTTGGTGTTTGGCATGTTGGACTATTCTAAACAGTGTTGACAGTTGGTGTTCAAGCCACAAACTATAAATAGTGCTCAATTCTTTTATAGTTTACAACATGTTCATCCACCTTTATAGTTTACAACATGGTAATATAATCTACCAATGCATGTTTTTCTTTGGCTAATTTAAAATTTTATTACAGCTCATTCAATATATATATATATATATAATGGGGTGTTCTTAAATATTCTAATTTTGTACTGGACTTCCTTTTAAAGGGGCAATATCTGGTATAGGCAGTGAAACAACCAGAGTACTAGCAAAGAGAGGGGTGAGGTTAGTAATTCCTGCAAGGGATCTGAAGAAAGGTTCTGAAGTTAGAGAGAGGATTCAAAAAGAGAACCCAAATGCTGAGATTATTTTATTGGAGATTGATTTGAGTTCATTTTCCTCCATCAAGAGATTCTGCTCTGATTTATTAGCTCTGGGATTACCACTTAATATCCTCATGTAAGTTACCCCATGTGACCAATGATCTCAGTTTCTTTATACTAATGCACATGCAATTTTTTTATAACATAAAAATTATTTATTGTGTTATAAATTTCAAATTCTGGTTACCATATATGCAGAAATAATGCTGGAAAATACTGTCAGAAATTAGAGTTTTCTGAAGACAAATTTGAGATGAGCTTTGCTACAAATTACTTAGGTAATTCTTTTATTTGTATGAGAGCTATCTTCATTTAATAATTTTGTACTGATCAGAATTTAGTGTTTTTGAGAGCAGATGCTGTTTGTTAAGTTCTACAGCAACATTGAATGCCGTTTTCTATCAAGTATAATTCAGTACTTGAGAATTATGTACATACTGAAATGTAATGATAATTTTTATCCGAATTTTCCTAGTAGGCAAATTCTTGAGTTAAGCTACATTGTTCATTTTCATTGATATTTTCTCATGCTTTTTTTTTCTCCTATTAATCTACTGCAGATGGAAGTTACTGGTACAGACATCCAAGTAGTCTCATTTTGCATTAAAGGTTGATCTGGGGAGTGGAGACTGCCTATGAGGTCACGTGTAGCAGTCCTTCCTTGATTATCGTTTCTTTAGAATGGGTTTCAATAACAAATAGATAAAGATGAATGAAAATTTGTTACGGAGGCATGGTTTTCCATTCTTGAATGGCATTTTGATTTCTTCTATAATTTGTATGGGCAATTAGAAAAGCGTAGTCGATGTGGGCTTTGTATGCATCCTTGAGAAGGTTAAGATTGCATGACCTACGATAGTGACCTGATGTGCATGAAACCAACAGTAATTTTTTGTTTTCCGATTAATACAAAATCGGCCCATTCTAGTATTTTCTATTTTCTTTAGTTCAGCTAAACATGATTGGTTGTGAAAATAATTAGCTTTACTTTAGATGATAATCTATTCTAGGCTTTTAGATGATTATTACAACCGATGTTTGGCTCATACAATTTTTGTTAGAAACAAATTCCCACATTGCCCGTGGACTTGAATGTGTCTTGGGCTATATATAAACCGGGCAATCCTCACCTTATATAAACCGGACATTAGAAATGTGAATGCCAACTGCTCGCACATGGAGGGGATACATAAACATATTCTTTGCGCACTATATTTTGGAAAATAAATAGTTTTTTCCTTCTTTGAATCAACGTATTATATGTCCACTATTGTCCAAATTTATGGAGATCATTGAGCTACAGATGTCTAAATGTTGTTCTTACAAATTTGATTTTCATTTGGATGTAGAAAGATGCATAATCAGGGACATATCAAGGGGTTATTACCCCCTAGTATTGACTGAGGCTTTTAACCCTGCTGCCAGTTGTTGTTAAGTCACAGATCATTATATTTTCAAGGCTTCTCATCCTCATGCTTGATGCTATATCATCAGTCTATTGAGACTGCTGTACAGTTGATCTAGTTGTCTTCTTAGACTTCCCTTATTGCTGGAACTGGATACATACCTGTTATTTCATTCAATCTTTACAACATTTTTTCATGAAATGTCCTGCTATCTCTACTGCTGATCATGCTCTTGTTCTTAAGAAGGTGAATTATCTAAATTTCATCCTCGTTTAGTATGGTTATCAAAGGCAGGATATAATGGGGATTTAGCGCAGTCTTCATATATTATTTATAGAAATATTGGGGCAGAATTTAATAATTGCACAGTAAATTTGGAGGTGATTAGCCTGTGTTGCAGAGATTTGTGGCAGAAAATTTGCACTTGCAGATTATGATTAGGCCAGTTGTGTTGATGGTGGATAATCCTCAACCAGCATCATTATGCCAAATGGATCTCCATCTATATGATGGAATAGCAAGTGTGATGTTGAAGGTGAAGTTAATTATATTAAAGAGAATTTTGGAGAGATTTTTTCCTGCTCCTCTCCGATTAAGGTGTTTTAAAGCTATCTACAACACATTTAATGGTGACAATATAAGTGCTGTTATGATTGCTCAAAATCTATGTTTCCAAGAAGAGTTCTCTTAGTTTATATTAGGACTGTAATTTCACTTCAAACATGTGCATGACAAATAAAACATAGACAAAATCCTATATAAAACCGTAAAGCCTGACAAGAATTTCACTTCCACTGCCTCTTTGATCTATCTATTGCTTATTCAAGGATTAATTATTTCCTTTTTGTTGGATAGGTAAGCGGGCTCGAACCTACAATGGATTCTCGCATTACATCGTTGAAGAGAGCTTGCTAGATAGAAAAGCCAACATGCAACACGCCTCTTTAAGCATCTATATGGTAAGTAATAATCAACACTTTGAATGGAACAAACAAGAGAAAGATTAGCATTCCATTTTACCTCTTCTTATTTGCTACATGAATGTCTTGATGATTGTGCACAGTTAAGCTCTTGCTAATGGGCTTGCTATGGGTCCATAAACCATTTTCATTCTCTTCAAAATCTTCTGAATTCTTATGAGCTTCATGATTCATCATCATTTTTATACTGATGCAGTACGCACCTCATGACCATACCAACAAAAATATCTTTTTTTTGCCCTTTTCTTAATAAGTCACATTTATATTCCGATTTCTTTCCCAAATCCCCTTTCAGTAAACAAAGAGGATTGAGTCTTTTATGTGTAAGATAGCCTTAGGCCTACTACATGTCCATAAATCATTTTGATTCTTTTCAAGATTTTACTTTGTTGGGCCGATTGCATAAAATAAAGGGCTCGAGCCCATCCTTTTTTCTTTTCCTTTTTTTTTTTTTTGTGACAGGGGTCTTTGACCTATTAAATTGAAAGAGAGGGCACCGGGTCCGATTTAGAGCCCATATTTAAACACCTTTTATCTTGCACTAACATGGGCACTGGGTCCGATTTACTAAAAAATTAGCATATTTTTCATCTTTTTTTCCAAATTTATGATTAAATGATAAATTTTACATCTTAATCACAGTTTTTCATCAAGTATAATGCTAATTATTAGTTAACTTTTGTAACCTTTATAACCCTCTAATTTAAACTGTTTTTTTGTTTTTAGTTATAAATCCAACTAAATATAAGTGAATCTAAAAAATAAAATTCTAAGTTCCATAATTTTCTAATATCTCTTTTTTGATTTTTCTCGAAATTTTGTCCCTTTTATTCTCCAAATTACAACTTTTGTCACTTTAAAAAACTTTTTGAATACAGAATTTTTCATCAATTTTTTTTTCTTTTTTCACTTTATCACTAATTTCTGTCCTTCCAAATAATACACAATTCCCCAACTTAGCGAGTATGATCAAGGTAAATTAGACTACTCAATTAGCCTTACAATTAATTTAATTCAATTGCTTTATTTTATAATTTACAAACAAATTGTAGTTCTCATTCTTAGTGATTTCAATTGTAGCTTGATATTTGGCTGTGTTGCATTTCTCTCGTTGTTATTTATTTATTTATTTGTTTTCCCATTCACACTCTGTTTAAGTTTCCGAAATTAGAAAGGAATGAAAAAGGGGTTAGGCCTATAGCTCAACTAAAGGTTGATAATAATACACAAAGGGTATCTAAGTAGGGAAAATCGGTCAAAGTCGGCAATAAACCGTTTTCTTGAACACGCATGCAAACTTTGAGTATCATTTTATTATGAAATTTATTAATGTGACTGAGTTTATTTTTATGACAGAAAAACTCGTGGTATGAGAGCTAGGTGCAAGCTGAAAACACACAAGAAGTGGGCAGATAAATCATAAAAGAAAAGTCATCTCGACAACGAGTTGAAATGTGCTCAATCAAAGGTGTCAACCAATGAGACATTAAAATTCTACCATTGGGCTTATTAGCAATTCGAGACATGCTCTAAGGCGCTGTTGAATGTATTTATAAGATATTGTTGAATATATTAATATAATATCTTTGAATATTTTAATGAGATGGTGTTGAATGTATTAATACGATGTTAATTTTATTTTTGGCTTATTATTTTTTCATTTAGTTGAATGGATTATGAATTTTGTCCCTTGTAGAGTGATATGTGGTTGATACAATATTTGTAATAGGTAAAATGGCTCTCATTACAATAAAAAAAAATAGAAAATTTTTAATTTTAAAAAATAATAATAATAATAAAAACAACGGTCCATACTAGTTATTTTCATATACCACTGATTTAGACTGTGGTTTCGGAATAAAAAAAAACAACCCTTTCCCATTAGGAACAACGGTTTAATATTGTTGTTATTTTACAACAGCCATAAACAACGGCCCATAACCGTTGTTTCTCAGAGGAAATTAACAAAGGTTTGTCACCGTTGTTTACATATACCACTAATTTAGACCGTGGTTTCAGAAGAAAAATAACAACATTTTTTCCGTTAAAACAACGGCTTAAAACTGTTGTTATTTGGCAACGGACATGGACCGTGGTTTATCTGGTGAATAAACCACGATTTTGGACCGTTGCATATGAAAACCACTGCTCTATAAACAACGGCCCTGGCAACGGCTTAAAACCGTTGCTTATGACATTTACAACGGTTTTGAGCCGTTGTTTTTTGTCGATTTTCACGTAGTGGTGGGACTGTGGGAGTTGGGGCGATGGGAGACTAGGAGGGGTTTAGGGTTTAAACTAAAGAGTTTAAGCCTTTAGGGACAGAGAATAGGGGGAGAGAGAATAGGGAGAGAGAGAGAGAGAGAGAATAGGGGGAGAGAGAATAGGGAGAGAGAGAGAGAGAGAAACGGGAGAGAGGGCGTGGGTGATGAGAGTTGGGGCGATGGGAGACTGGGAGGAGTTTAGGGTTTAAACTAAAGAGTTTAGGGGGGGGAGAGAGAGAGAAACGGGAGAGGGGGATGTTTTTTAGATAACTTTTATATATAAAAATAAAAATAAAAAAAATATGGGTTTTAGTGCGGGCATGCTCCTGCACTGGGGGGTATGTGGTTCCGCCACTGCTGTCTACCTTGCCACACCGGGTCATACGTGATAGCCCTACATTTTTTCTGGTGTCTCGCGACACTTAATCACATGATAGAGATGAATTTTCAATACATGCAAATCTTCAAACCTGTTTATCTAACCATCATCTATTTTGCATCTATCATTCATCACATTTGTGTCTAATCTAGATTAAACACGATATGTTTACACTTTATATACAGTTGGACACGCAAACATTACAAAAGCTGAGTAACGAGCTTTTTCTATTATTATTTTTTTTTATCAAATTTATTTTTTATTTTTAAAATTTGACAACTCTACGGAATGTCGTAGCGTCAAACCTTTTTTTTTAAGTTGAGGCCCTAACCACATGGCTCGCAAATATGGCTACAAACAATAGGTCAATATTTTTTACCCGACCTGGCTTGACATGTCAAGATTTTTGAATTTGAACTGAACCCACTGCGGCTCAGGGTCGGGTTGGGTTTAGGGCAAACTCGAACCTAACTTAATTATATAACTTGTCAAGATTTCCAACTCAACCCGACCCGAAAGGCTGAGAATCTAAAGTTGAATTTACCCGTAACAAGTTCTTTCGACTCATTTGTAGCCATATTCGATTTATTGCATGCACAAAGGAGAATGGAGAAGGGAATAAGGGATTTGGGGAGTCAATAGCAAGGGTTTATCATGGAGAATAGATAAGAGATTGTTAAGGTTTTATAGATGTAATTATTTATTTATTTTAGAATTTGTAATCAGTAAAAATAAAACTAGCAAGTATATGTCATAGAAGTATAGAATATTATACTTTTAAAGACATTGCAAAGAGTTAGTCTACAATGAGTGTCCACCTATTATGGGTGGACATGATAGTCCACACATTTGTGTGATTGCATAACATACACGGACTTCCAATGCATTGAAATCTGTGCATGTCATGTAGTCATACAAATGTGTGGACTGCTTTAATGCACATGATGAGTGGACACCCATTTTAGAATAAATCTATTGCAAATAGGTCAAAGCTCAGTCCAAGTTTGGAGTAATTTGAACTCAACTTCATTATTTAACAAGTGGAGATTTTCACACCCAACTTGACCCAATAAGTACGAAGTTTTATATGCAAACCAAACTCATAACAAATCAGATATAGAAAACTTGTCGATTTTTCTTTTGGGATAGATAATCTAGGCTCAAACCTGTGACCTTGAGGTTGCAATATTGTCAACCTTCCATCATGTTATTAGCCCAAGCCCAAACTTGTGAGTTGATCTGACTCGTTTCCAATTCTATTGATAGAGCCATCATATAAATCAGATTCAGCCCAATAATTAAATAAAAAAACTATCTTTTATTTTTCTTGATCGGTATAAAATAAATAAATAAACTATCTTTACTACGTGATTGACGCTAGCAAGAATAAAATTTGGGCCAATATAGTAGAATTTTATAGCACTTTTAGGCTCTTATATTGTGGGGTGTATGTAATTTTCTTTAATTAGCATTACATGTAAAGGATTATTGATCCGTACAACATTAAGAGTAATTGAGTACCCTATACCAACTCTAAATAAATTTATCTTTTAGACTGTGTGGAACATAGTAACAATCAAGTCCAACTAGTTGAATCAAATATCATGATCAATCAGCTTTACAACCATTTTGATCATAAAAAGGGTTGTACTTAGTGCATAAGGCTCTCACTTTCAGCGGAGTCTGGGAGGTAGGTAGTAGGCAGCCTTAACCCCATTTTAGAGAGGCTGATTCCAAGACTCAAATCCATGACCTATTTCTTTGGCAGACAATCCTTGCCATCACACCAACGTTTGATCCATTTTAAGGGCATACTTTTTGTATGCCCTTAATCTAAAGGTTATGAGCTTCTGATAGTGTTGAATTTTAAACTATGCATGATCCCTCGAGAAGGTGGGCAAACAATTGGACGGTCTAGATAAGTCTAATTGCATTCGCACGACAAAAAGTAATCATAGTTAACACAATAAATCCCAATGATTAAATGGTACCTTCATTTACAACGCAGGATTCTTTCGTCTCAACCCAAATTTCATGTGCTTAAATCATTTTCTTTGAATAAGGCAATGGAGACTAGTTTTCTGTCCCAATCTTTGAAATAATAGTTTTTCATTAAGATCATGGGCCTACCATTAGACGGTCAAATTTTAATTTCACTATGAACATAGTACACATCCTGAAAAATGAACATGATCATGGCGTACATCGAACATGGTTCTAAGTTCACTTTTTGTTATGTCTGTCACATTCAATCAAATCTGATCGTCTAATGATAGGACTAAGACCTCAAGATCTATTGTGTGGTCAATTGGGATGAAAAATGATTTTTATCATCTGATTCAAAACAGTCAATGGTTTAAGCATGTGAAACACGAGTTAGAACGCTTGAAAACGTTGATGTAGTTTATATTTTTGCCCTTCATATTTTTGCCCTTTTTACGTCTCTCCCCTTAAAAGTCATATAAATTAAGTTTATGCTGCCAGCTTAAACTCTTTGAATTCTTACCTCCTTACTCCAAATCATGAACAAGAAAAGTTGTAAAAGAGAGAGGGAGGGAGGAGAGAGAGAGAGAAAGATCTTCAACAAGGCACTTGAGACTGATGTTGAAGAGATTGATTTTTTTATTTTCTGTTTTATTAATTAATTATTTTTTTTAAAGATAAATAACCACAACTATGATGTACAACTTGTCTTTTAACCCTCTCTTCCTTGTCACTCCAAACCGGGAGCTGTAAGCGAGAGGGGGAGGAGAGGGAAAGAAGAGAGAAAGAGTGAAAAATCTTTAACAAGGCATCTGAGAGAGATGTTGTAGGGATTGATTTTTTTATTTTTTATTTTTTATTTTCTATTTTATTAATTATTATTTTTTAAAAGATAAATAACACCATCCCTGATGAAGGAAGAGTCTATTTGACTAGGCAAAGGCTATTCGGTAAAATCCTTATATCATCCTTTTGCACTATGCATCGACGCGGGCCGTTTAAAAGCTGTAGAGACATTATTTAGTAATAAAAAAAAGTCACCGAAATCATTTTAAAAATCCAAAAGGAGAGTTAAACACGAAATTAAATGTTGTGGTCATCTATGTCGTACACGTGGCTACTTGATCATTATCCATACATTTTCCACGTGGCATTCCTTCATATTGATAAGATTAACCTTTTCTGGATGGGTATCTACGGGTGGGAGTGCCAGGTAAACGTATATCTGATTGTGACAGTGAGTGTCACGTGTGTTTATAGATGACCCCAGCAATAAAGTTAGTGCTCCGTGAGAAACACCTAATAAAAGCTGAGTGTCGTTAATGCCTCGACTAGTCAATGGTGAAATGATGGTCAGTCATTGTGCTTGGTGGGCCCGGGCAGTGCACGAGCCGCGGCCCAACGGTCTGCCGCTAAATTTTGGGAAACCAGGCTAAATCTTTTGATATCTTAAGGGATGGTTGGAACTTGGAAGGATTTGGTTACTTGAAACCAGAGACATATTCTTTGCCGCCACCATGAATTTGAATTTTTCTTCAATCTTTCGTACAGCAGATCTTGTGACCATATATTGATTTTATGTGACACACGTAAACCGTGATGATGGTTTGAAATATCAGCCCTAATCGATATTTAAAAAAATAAAATATTGACCATATCTAATACATATCAGCTGATATTCTTGGGTTAGGCCCATCTGATATAATATATATTCTGATTTTATAAGCGGTGAAAATATCGGGTCAAACAAGTCAAATATCAGTTCATATTAGGTCATATTAGTAAGGTATCAAATATCAGCTGATACCGATTCGTATCGATGCCTATACATATCATATATCAACTCGGTTGTCGGTATCCGTATCGGCCGATGCCTCCTATTTTTTATATTTTTTTAAAATATACCGACACAACTCGGTATTAACCTATTCGTATCGGCCCTCCATTCACCGATTCCCGATTCCGATACTAGAGTTAATTGATACCTTGCATATCGGCCAATATTATATCAGATATGAATAATAAAAAATACCAAATATGCTTCTTTTTATAATTTTTCATTTTTTTAAATTGCTTAAATATCAGCCAATTTGGCAGGTACGTATCCGATATGTAGGGTTTATATCCGCTTACAATCCAGCCGCTATGTTTATTTATGTCAAACTTTAAATCCTTGCCTATGATTACATTCACATTTTTGGGATATGTCGCGTAAAAACAAAATCTGACCGTCTAGTGGTACTCTAATGTTCTCAAGATTCATTTTGTGAAAATTAAAAACAAAATGATCTCTATGATCTGATTCAAAGATTCAAAATAGTCACTAGTTTCACATATACAAACACCCGGTGTTGCAAAGAAAGAATCTAACTTTGCAAATAACGGTACCGTTTTAGAATTGTAACCGAGAAAAAGAGTTGTTAATACAAGTGGATTAGTTAGATTTAGCTTCAAAACCTGGTATGGTAGCCGAGCTCAATCCGAACCGGATAAAACCGGTCAACGACCGGAAAACCTACTCCAACGAACCGGGCATGAGCTCTAGACACTCTATGGTGGGTGGGCCATACCTTTTAACGTCCCCCCCTCGTACATGGACAGAAGAATCCTTGAAACGTGGGTTAGTTGGGTGGATGCCACGTGGTATGTTACTTGTCCATATTGTAGAGGTTGTGAGCGATTGGAAAATTATAAACATGGACAGATTTTTTGAGGCCAAAGTGGAGGCTGCTACCGTGATGGGATGTGACTAGCTGCACCGATTTGTATCAATTAAGTTTATCGCACTTGCAGCCAATTGCGTCATGCCACATCAGATGCTTGTACTTTGTCAGCATAAAATTTATCCTCCGTATAACACGATCCCGAGTATTACCCTTGGTACTCCGATTAATCTTCTGCAAAAACCATAAAGCCTCGTTCGAGAGCCCCAAATCAATGGGAATCTGCGAAATAACTCATAAAGTGGGGCAAGAGTCTGTCATTCCTTGCGTTTCCTATGTTCGCGAGTTTATGTGGGGCTCGCACAAAAATAGCCACTTTCCTCGAGAAAGCGACATTCCTATTTCTGTCCAAAACTCCCTGAAGGCTAGGATTCTAACCTCAATGTTGTATACTACTCCCAAAGCTTCACACCTGATTGTAGCTCCATCCTTGCGAGTCCCACCCCCTCTTGAATTTGGAACTATTTCTTTTTCTAGTAAGAGTAGCTCTATTAGTTTTTCTAGTAAGAGTAGCTCTATTAGCACCCACGCAATCTCTAAAAGCTCCCACATGTGCAACCTCTTCAAAAAATCATTGATTGCTTCAAATCAGATGCAGATAAAGATCGTGTTTCACCCCGATCATCCATAAAATAGATCTTGAGATAATGTCTCACCTATCAGATAGTCAATGCTTTATTCCACGTGTCACACATCCCCAAAAAATGACCCTAAAATCACGTTTGAGCATGATGCGTGCCATAGGATTCAAGAGACATTTTTTGGGAATCTGTGACATGTTAAATAAAAATTGACCGTATGATAGGTGAGACATAATCTCAACATCCATTGTGTGAAATATCTAGGTGAAACACGATCTCGATCATCTGATCAGAAGCAATCGATGATTATGAAGGGGTTTCCTTACAAGTGTTGTAGAAGCAACCACTTGCCCATGAGGTAATATAGTTAATGGCACGCATGAAGCCATCAATTGGGGCTAGGATAGGTGAGGGTTTCAAAAACCTATCCCTGAATTCTGTGGAGGCCAGAGTCCCATCGACTTCTACAACACCATTCATTTACATTTGTGCCTCCAGGGATTCGTCCTTGAATCAGGGCACCAGAAATTTGTAGCTCTTTCCAAAACCCGCGAGCCCAACCAGCCTATCGGGCATCACTAGTGCGGCCCGTGCCTCAGATTAGTCGACCATCGGGAGTTGCAAACAACCCAGTGCTTCTCAATTCAAACTTAGAGGACAATACTATTGACTGTATGATGGAGTTAGAGGATGAGCAGGACCCTGATTGGGAGCATCCCTTGCAACAATATCATGATGACAATTGGGATGACCAGATTGGTTCTACCAGACATATGATGACTACCTCATACTCTTCAGAGGATGTGGATGATGATGGCGCTATCTCATAGTCATCTTTGGAGTTATATATTGTTTTTACTACATTCTATTTAAGTCTTTGTTTCTATAAATTGATTTTTCAATTAAGCTGCTTTTGAATGTAGTGGGTTAAATGAAGCTCATAAATTGCTATTAATGTCTTCGGCCCAGACACTTTTACAAGTTTATAATATTTATTTGCTATATGTATATGAGATTTTTAGTGTTGTAAAGCATGTCTTAAGAAATGGGAATTCGAAAATAAATCCTCAAATAAGTTCAACCTCGCATGGATTGAAAGCTTGTAAAATTTTAGTCAAATATGAGTAAGACAGATAGTTCAATGATAAACATTTGTACAGTTTTAAGACAATTACCGATTCTGAGCTTTTCAGAGAAAAACTTAAAAACAATTGAAAAATTAGCTTTTTTGAGAAAAATCAGGAATCAGAGTAACTTAAGAACACATTCGGGAAAAGACAAGAATAAGAGTCTGCGGAGAATCAACAGAAATCTGAGTTATTAGGATTCAGAGCTTTTCTGGGAAAAGCTACGAAACACCTGAACAAGGCCTAAGAAATGCATAGATATTATTGAGCTTGAAACCATTGAAAAGTCAAAAATATGATTTCACTTATTTGGACCCTCATAAGGAATAGCACTTGCGGGTTTCACCATTTTATGAGAGAGAGATTGGCCCCAAGGTTTGACCAATGTTACTAGATTCACTCGATTCACATTTGGGTATGTAATTTACAGTTTGTTCAATCCAAGCGTACCCAATTCAAGGTAGGATGAGTTTAAAATATATAAAAATATTATGATAAATTTTAAATTTAATAATTGATTTTATAAAAAAGATTAATCTTTGCACTATAAAAATAAGGTCTTTTAGCGGCACTTGCTATTAAGGCAATTTTTGGTAGCGGCAATACTAATAGTGGCAGTTTTTAGTAGCGACAGGACTACTAGCAGCAATTTTTTATTAAAAAAACTGCCGCTAATAATCTTATTTTTTGTAGTGTTGGAGAGAACAAGGTTTGAGTCCTATTAGCTACTTTTTGCATTTGATATAAAGAAAAAAATATTATAACATTTGTAGGTCGATTCGTCCATCATGAATGAGAGCTAGTAAACTAAATCGCAAATGACTCACAAGGTTACTTAGGTTGTGTTTGGCATTGCTCTTTAGGAGAGTAAAAAAGAGCATCAACTACTCTTAGTTATTGCAAAAAAAAAAAAAGTGGGGAGAGATAAGGATTGAAAGAGTATAAAAGGGAGGAAGGATACTCTTTGAAGTAGAAAAAACTAGTCCTATTTAAAAGAGTGATTTTTCATACTCTTTTAAAGAGGGATGTTTTTCATGTTTTAAGGAATAGTCTCCCCTTTTTTCTTTCTCTAATCATTCTCTCTCTCCATATCCATTTGCAATAACAAAGCACCATTCTACTCTTCCTAAGAGTAATGTCAAGCACAATGCCAAGCACGGCCTTAGTTTAGGTATAACCCTTGGCTTGGCCATTAGAGGTGCCAATGGGCCAAGGTGGCCCTAAAGGCAGACCTAACCAGACCCTAAAGTATTTAGGTTAGGCTTCAAAATTTGAAGGCCTATGCTAGGGTTAGGGCATGTATTTTTTTAAGTCCCGTCAACTAAAGCTCTAAAGCCCAAAAGCCCAACCTTTCTTGTAGATATATATAAAATTATAAATACAAGGTTTGTATGCTATGAGCTCATAACCGGCTTTACCGTCAAAATGATAAAATGAGAATTTCAAGTAAAGTGGGTTTATCGACATAGGTAAACTATTATGAATGTCTTTAAATATAGGGATCGAGTCTCCTAACTATCATTTAACCCTCAATTGGTGTTTAAATGATCTCACACAATTTATTAGGTTATAATCTTGGAAATCCATATAATCAGAGTAATATATTATCAATGAAGGGCTATAGGTAAAAAATTACATTTTTTGAGAGATTCGAACTATCCGATCTGTGCACTTTAATATTAATGATTGTTCTTTCACTGGGACATTTTTCAACGAATTGACACTTGAGCAATTTAGATTGATCATAGATGCATGTAACACATGACATAATAATAAATCACATTTTAATGGTGTAAGAAAAAAAATGACACTATAATGGTAGAAGATCATTTAAACACCATTTGGTGTTTAAATGTCTAGCTATTATCCTGTCACGACTCAGAATCCTTACCCGATATCGAGGGCCTAGAATTTCGTGTTATGACACCGCACGCTGGTTAAGGCGATAAGCGGACATACATATAATCTATAAATTGACTTAGCATATGGATTGAGGCATTTAAAATAGCATTAAAAATAATTGACTCATAAATTAATAGCGGGAATCATAAAAGACAATAAAAAGGTAAATTCTAATCATGCATCTAAGATAGAAAATAAAACAAGTTTTACGTAGGATAAAATGGTCCTAAACATGAACTCAAAAAAATATCAAAATAACTAGAATATGTCTCTCAAAGAATAAAGTCTAAGCAAAAGGACTCTTAAGGCTCGTAGAAATCTGTCGGATCTACGCTCCCCTTCGGATGATAGCCAACGTCTCCATCTACGTAAGCCGCCTCTGGAACAGCAGCTCTCGCGTCATTATGAACAGGATAAATGAAATCTTCACCTGAAACTATTTGATTTGGGAGGGAGGTGAGTTTACTCAGTCGCGTAAACTCAACGGGTTGCACAATCGATCCACCATAACTTACTCAGGTGGTCGTGTGTGCAATCACTTGAATGACGGTGTATTTTTAAAATATAACCAACATCTTAAATAAATGAAATAAACTTATCCATAATTCATAGACTATCATAATCAAGACTGAAAAATACACTAATATAACATGAAGAGTGCATGATGCTTCTATTTTCTTATCTCTTTTCCTACTTGTCTCATCAACTTAGCATACGTGACATATCGTAAGTCTTATTAATTACTCCATACGCCTATACAACGTACTTCGCATTTTATCTTATTTAAACGATTTGTGCCAGGATTGTTGCTCGAGCCTACCACGCGAGGTCCACGTGTAGATAATCACCTAACCTCCATATTATAACATAAACCACCATCCAGCCAGATGAGGTTGCCGGTATAGTAACCACGATGTCCCCTTAGTTCGAGACAAGGCTATAATGTCCTTAAGACCCATCTTGGCTGCAGACGTTAGGCCCTTACGGTGGCTCGTAAGGTATGACACGTGTAGAAACTTAATTCATATTTAGCTGGCCTTCACAGCGTATTTTAACATATCATAATATTATTCGGTTCTGGGCTTAGGTCCCCGCTTTCTTAACATATCTTAACATATATATATATATATATATTTTTTTTTTTCTTAAAACTTAGTTAGAATGGGCCACGGTACGATAGACTTCACTAAACCACGTTTTCCAAGGGACGGGTTCCATAGTAATATGGATGTACTTCGTGTGGTATCCCATACTACCATAGAGGGGTTGCATCCGTACATGGATGCTTATATTTCAAGTTCCACGTGACCGTGAAAGAAATCCCACCATGACGAAAGCTTATGTCATGTGTCATATCTTATTCTTAACTTATATGCGTATATCCTATCGTGATTTTCTATATGATGAATGTCATATGATAATGGTGAACATATATAAGAATGAACTATAACATAAACTTTAAACATTTCATAATTTTGAAGAAAATTAATAAATAGCATAACATACGAAATATTAAAGTAAAACAGAAAATAATAAATATTTAACTACATTTATTTTGTAATAGAGTTGAAACTATACTTCATTATGGTTAATTGTATCCATAAAATTTGGTGATTAACTGGTATAGCGATCCAACCTATTTTAAAATTTTAAAGGAGCACATGTGTCAATTCAAGGATTATATGAGGCTTAAAGGAGGTAATAGAATGGTAAGTATTGAAAAAGTCAATATTTGACCCCTTAAACTTATAGATTGTTATTCGATGCAAGCTATTTAATATATTTTATTTAATTTTAGCGATTTATAAGTCTGGAGATAAGTTTAGCATAAAGTAGCCCAAGAGTTTAAAAAAATAATGTCAAACCCGTGCACCTTGGATCATCTAAAACGTATCCCGACTTGCAGCTCAATTCTGACCTTAAAAATATTAAATTTGTGAAATTACTATTTCAGACAAAGTTGTAGATCTCGTTGTCTTCTTTCCAATGCCGTAAGAATCACGTCAATCCGAATTCAGAGTAAAACGTTATGACCAAAATACCGAGGCTATATATGTTGAAGAGTTTGGCCGATTTTCACGAAAATCTGGGAAAAACGATCCTATCAATTTTGGGTCGAATTTTTATGTTTTTAAGACCCGAAATTTATCAAAATTTAAAAAAAAAATTAGATTTTCTTTTTAAGAAATAACTGAATAATTTAAGATGGATTTAGAGGCACTCACCTGTTGAAGCGTGATTCGAATCCTACGATGATTTGGGTTGATAGAGATCGGATTCGAGAGACGATATGCTGGAGTCTTTTCGCAAGAAATCCTTTCTTATGATAGATTGGTCGCGGCGATGAGAAACTTTGATGGTGTAAGATTCTCTAATACGATTGAAAATCGATGAAAATCCGACGAGGAATTGTGAAGGATGGCAATGTCGGAGCTTTTGCAGAGAAGAGAGAATAGAGAGAGATATATATATCTAATTCCCTTTCTAGGTTAACTCTAATTAGGACTTTCCGTATAAGATTTAACAAAAATAGTAGTTTTTACACGCAAGTAGAATTCATATGTGACTTGAAAAGCCTGAGAAGAGGTTTTGCTCCAGCCCTTTGTGTAAGCACCAAGGTAAATGGTGATTCTCTCCCGAAATTACAGTTATGCCCTTTAACCTGCTTTACTCTTCAAACAGACGTAACTTTTTATATTCTTATCGAAATCGATAAATTATATATCGTTGGAATCGTATCGACGAGTACTTCACAATGAGTCTAATATTGATATATAAAAAATTAGACTATTTTTAAAGTAGGTAGATTCCGGTGTAGAGCGTTAGCACCATGCACTGTGTGGTATATCATCTAATACCGTTAAATAAAGTAAAAAAAATCTGGGTTATTACATATCCCTTCAATATATTAGTCTATAATTATCCACTTTAGGCCACCTGGTGAACATATTTAAGCAATCCAAGTAGGTAAGGTGGCAATGGGCAGGGCAAAGGTAAACTCAAGCCCGGTAGACCCCATGGCGGGCTTATGCCCCCAACTCCAACCTCGGCTCAGCCCAATTATTTACGTCTTGATTTAAAAAATTAACTTGATACTCATAAAAGTAGAGAAATTGATATATTAAAAATATCTAATAATAAGTTAATATCTAATTTCAAGGAAGTCTAGGATTTAAAAATAAAAAAATATGAAGTTCTATAAAATTTTTTTAAAAATATTACAAATGAAACTAAATACACATTATCATATAGAGTACCTCTAAATCCACCTGCCAAATCTTTGAGTTCATGCACGCTAAAAAACATTGACTGCATTGAATCAAGCAATGAGGATTGTTTATTGTCCTAATCTTTCACACAATGGATCTTGAGATCATAGGCGTACCATCGGTTGGACGATTATTTATTTCACAAGGGACACACAAAAAAATGTGACCTTAAAATCAATTTTGAGGGTGCACATGATGTTAAGGTTACTTTTCTGAAATGTGTGCCACATGATTGATCGTCTGATGGTACGCCCATGTTCTCAAGGTCCATCGTGTGAAAGATTGGGAGGAGAAACAATCTCTATCATATGATTCAATGCATTCAATGTGTTTTAGCATGGGTGAACTCAAAGATTCGGTGGGTGGATTTAAAGGTACTCTATCATATATTAGAGCCCAATGGACCAAAATTATTAGAGCCCAAGAGCCCACCGAAACGATAATTTGAACCAAAATTTCGGTACAAATATATATGGAGGGGAAATTATTGGCGGAAATTCAAAATTTTGGCCGAAATTTAGGTTCAAATTTTAGGTTTTAGTCATGCCCAATATCGAAAATGAAACCGTTATTTTGATTCTTGGCCCAAGGGACTAACGAGTTTAAGCCCAAGCCCGGCCCACAGGCTTTATGTCAGACTGAAACCCTTTTTAAATTGGGCCGGGCCTAACGGGCTGGGCCGAGCTACCCAGCCCATTGCCACCCCTGCAAGCAATACAACTAGCTAGCAACGCATATATATATATATATATATATCAGTAAATAAATACGCCTATTAGATTTAATATATAACCATCATATTGCTACACTTTTAACTTAATTTTGAACGATAGATAATTTTGCAGACAACTTATGTGGCGCAATATATTGGCTACAATGCTTTAGCCTCACTATGTGTACTGTTGGGTCCCATAAAACCTGGATCGTTGATCGATCGCTTATCGTCATATGATCGTTGAGAGAAGCGCCGCTAGGCTGGTGATCGCCTTGATTTATTATGGATTTTCCTCGAGCATTTATTACCTGATCCATGACTTTAGTGCACTTGGATCCATTATAATGCTATCACCACACATAGCATATACACTCACAAATGGGATTTTAAGCCCATATATATAGGCTGTTCGGATATACCATCAATGTTCAAGGTGAAACGACTCTCTTTAATCACGTAACGGTTAGTGATTAATCACAATTAAATATATAGTTGTAACCGACTAATGCATAATAAGATTCTTAATCTCTATTGATGAGGTCACATGGCCACATATACCAACATCTACCACTTGGCCATGGAGGCTGAATCAATATGTCATAATGTCTTTGCCATTGTAGGATTTATTATGTTTCATCGGTCATGAAGTTTTGCACGCCAAAACAGATTTATTCATCATGATAAACCTTATCTCAATCGTGAGGTTTTGCACGCGAAAACTGATTTTTCCATTACGATAAAAATTATCTCAGTCATAAGGTATTAGACGCCAAAGCGAATTTACCCATCATGACAAATTTTTTTAATTATGAGATCTTATACACTACATTATTATGTAGTTTGTGTACCATCGAATCATTTCTGTACACTATCTTCCACCACTGTACAAACATGTACATTAATTTGGAATAAAAATATCTTAGATCATAGATATTTACATGTTAAAAGCGAATTTGACCATCCATGATAGAATTTCAAGTGATTTGAAATTAACAGACTTAGGCATCCCCAAGTCCAACAAGCTATATATAATGCTTGAACATTGGTAATATAAGCAAGCAATGTAACTAATAGATTTTCCATTAGGAGGCCTTAATCTCTCTCCAAATTACCTTACGTGTAACAGACATAGACATTAATCAACACACAATAAAATATTTATTGTAATGACGTAATTATAGGATAATGCCTTTGCGGACATATGCCAACATCTCCCACATGGTCATAAAGGCCGAATCATAAGGTATTTGTTTTAACCATTGGATTAATCCATCAAGAAAATACAAACGATTTTAACGAGACTTAAATATGCAGGCTATGAGGCTATTTACCCATAATTTTAATCATGCCATATTAAATCTCACATGTTATGAGGTTTTGCACGTAAAGCGGATTTCTCCGTCATGAACATGTCCAATACCTGATTACATAAGTCAATTTGGACATTTCCAAATTAAATCAAATACCATATGATAAACTAATTATCTATTGTTAGCATGCTCCCACTATTCTAGACATTTCTCTATGTCTACAAAAAATTTACGGATGTCTATACAAAATTACGCGATTAAAGTTCGAAAAAAAACATACCGCTCTCGTTTTAAGTTTATCGATTTATATGTGAAAGCCTGTTGATTTTAAATCTGACGGTAAGACCGATTCTGATTGAAGATTGAACAATGTAGCAGAGTTCCCTTCATTCCCGGAAGTCTATGGGTCCAAAGAGATCAAGTTTCTAACTTGTAACGGTAAAGATTAACAAATTACTCACTCACAAATACATATATTAGTGTTTGTAATTAACATTTGATATATGAATAAATTACCGAAAGCATCCGCAGCGGGTTGAAGAATAGGCTTGGTTTATCATTGGCTGGGCTGGGCTTATGAAAAAAAAAACAGTTATATATCTTCATAACTTCTTAAGAAAAATTACTCATATATAGAAAATTGGTGTAAATCACTCCCATTATAAAGGCAGCTTACAAACTTAAATCCACCGACCTAAGGTGACTCCACCGCTCTTGTCCGCTCTTGTTGGCAACTTTTCCAAAATATTTCTTCTATTGATGGCCATAATGGCAAAAAAATTAAGGAGTAATTAATTCGATATAACTCCCTTTGTTGAAATGCCCTCTAATTTTCACCGATGAAGCAAGAGAGACTAATTTCTCACTTTTAGATCCATCAAACATCTTATATTGAAATGATTAATATGAGTATTTATTGCTATATAAAAACATAAACAAAAAATCCTTTTCCTTTAAAACCATTGAAACATAGTTATCCTTTCGTTATATATGCTTGCATATAAAATCATTCTTATCCCACTACCCATAAGAGGAATCGATACACATCTCAAACATTTGTGCTTACCTGCCTTTTAAGTGTGGCTTAAATGTTCCACTTGGCAAGTTGCATGCATAAAAATCTTTTACACTTGGCAACTTAAACAAAAGTTTGCATACATAGAAATTCAGCAATACTATACCCTTACCAACTAAAAAATTAAAGGCTGTTATGGAAGACTATTCACCTTCCTATATCTTCTCTAAAAGGAATTAAAAAAAAATCCCCTTAACCAGATTGCCTCTTATAACTAATGATACAGGCATTAGTTGTTTGTTAACAACAATTATAAGTGATTGAAAACTGATAAAATGATGTTATTAAAAACTGATAAATGGTACCTCATCATCTTCCCTGTTGGGGTGAGATATCTGACGGAGAGGCAATTGCAATGATTTTGAAATCTCCGCTTCACATGATGAATCATCAATGATGCTTGATCATAATATTGAGTTTTGAAATTTGATTCGCAAAATGTTGACAAGGAAGACGTAATTCCCTGAACTTTTGGTGATGCAAATATGAGATTGTGGGCATTTTTTTTTTTCTAATGGCACTACAGTAGTCTTTGTCATTCTCCTAGAAAATAATTAATATTAGATCGTCAATGTTTTGTGGATGATAAATCGATGCTTGAAAGAACACTGGGCGAACACAGTCATTGTCATCCCATCCATGATGGAACATATCATTTCTAGGGATGCAAAACAAATCATTTGGGCGACCACTAGATTGACTTGCAAGATGATCAAATGGACAACTATCAACTGGAACACCATCATGTAAATTAACAATGATGATCATCAAACGAGCGACATCACTATGGTTGTAACCTATTGCTTTGATACCAATGTTGGGTCCCATAAAACCTGGATCGTTGATCGATCGCTTACCGTCATATGATCGTTGAGAGTGTTGAATAAGGTTTAATCCCAACTACCGATGTCAATCGATTGAAGTTGGAAAGTCAATTGATTGACTGATGGGCGGATGCAGATCCGTAGGTCTTTCTTTATTGGCTATTTTGGAAGTTTACTTTAGCCAAAATTTCCTAATGTGATTAGGAGACTTAATTGTAAGTGTTTTGAATACTTGAAAGTCTTAGAGATTTTGTGAGTTATGTTTTCAAAAGTTTTTTGGAGCCCATTGGTAGAAAATTTTCTCAAGGGATTTAGAAAGAGCTTAGTAAAAAGTTTTATGTGAGAAATTTGTGAGAATACTTTGAGAGAAAAAGTATTGAAAAATAGCTTGGGGATTGAAGATCTGATTGAAGCCGTTCTTGTGTCGGAATCGCGATTATATTCCGGTAGATCTCTTCTCTATTATTTGAAGGACTGCGTCCTTAGTTTAACAACGGATTTGTGGTTGAATATCGTGCTAGATCTTGATTGAGTTTGTACTAGAGAGAAGAGAGTGTGTGTGTTGTAAACATTCATAAAAATAGTGTATATCCCGTGGACGTAACCCTCGATTGGGTGAACAACGTAAATCTTTGTGTTGTGTGTGTGATTAATTTTTGCCCGCATTCAGCGCAATAAAGAGTTCGTAGAGTGGGTATAATTCCTAACAGAGAGAAGCGTTGCTAAACTGGTGATTGCCTTGATTTATTGTGGATTTCTCTCGAGCATTTATTACTTGATCCATGGCTTTAGTGCCCTTGGATCCATTGTAGTGCTATCACCACACATTGCATATACACTCACAAATGGGATTTTAAGCCCATATATATAGGTTGCTCCGATATACTATTAATGTTTAAGGAGAAACGACCCTCTTTAATCATGTAACGGTCAGTGATTAATCATAATTAAACACATAGTAGTAATCGACTAATGCATAATAAGATTATTAATCTCTATTGATGAGGTCGTATGGCCACATATACCAACATGTACAGCCAATTATGTCGCACCACATAAGCTCTTTTGCAAAGTTGTTTATAAAAAATTATCCAATGTTTAACACTGCCATGTAAAATATAACCCAACATAATCTATTTAATGGCAGTCATGATCCATTATTTTTAGCTAATGAATTAAATCGGGATTTCGAGGTCAATCACATCTGCATCCTTTGGACATCGGAGAATCTTGACTTATTATTGTTTTTACTGCTCATAAGATAACGTGCAGTCATGATACTTGCCCGTGAATTAAAAAAAAGACGTGCAGTCAGATTCTTCTACATATTAGGCTGCAGATATAGTTGAATTCAAAATCGATTCAACCTGGTTGCACCTAATCATTGCCCTCTCAGCGAAACCACTGATCATAAGTATCAAATGTTGGAGATTAAGGGCACAAATCTCGAGTTCCTTGATCAATCTGAAACCCTCGAAATCAGTGTGGTGATAGAACATACAGTTAGTTAGATTAAAGAGATATTTGTAAATATTTTCGAAATTGAAGGGGTCAACAACATGATGTGGTGCCCTGTCTATAACCTTATTGGTGAACAAAAGTTGCAGCAGCCCTGACTTCACTAATATTACTGTGCTAGGGCCACTACAAATAAGGGCATGTTTAGGCTTCAGATAACACGCCTTAAGCCTCTTTACACGTGCCTTTGACAGTGAAACCTTGTTTGACAGCCTAAGGCTGTGTTTGAGTTAGTTGGAATAAGAGGAGACGCAACTCTTTGTCTATTTTTTGTTAGAGCGAACACATATAATTTGCTATTAAATAGAGAAGGCATAGAACAGTTTTATTATTTAATACAGCTCTCTGTCAGAGCAAACAAAGAAATGAACTGTGTTATCAAATGTAAAAATAATTCTTTGCAGGAGCCAAAAGGTGAAAGAGCTGCTCTTTGCCCCCAAGAGAGCTAACCTAAATGCAGCCTTAACACCTTTTTCTACCTTTTGTATGAGAACGACCAAGAATTGAGTATGAGGCTCTACCCTCGTACTCCTTCGTAAACGACGCGTTAACGTTTATATTTTATCAGGCTTTAACTTTTCTTTTTCTTCTTTCTCTTTACTCCTCTTCAAAGACTACTTTGTTCTGCAACTACTCCTTCACATCGGCTCTTTCCTTTTCCCTACTTCATAAGATCTCTCTCTCTCTCTCTCTCTCAATCAGTTCAGGTCTCCAAAAATGCCCTTCAGAGCTGTAACTTGTTGTTGGTCCTACTCCATGAACAATTGATCTTCGCCTACTTAGCGAGCCACTTTATTTAGAATTGTCCGATCAATCGGGAAAGAGTTTCGAGTGTCGATCGACAACCAAGCAAGATTTGTTGATAGATGCTAGTTTATGGCAGATTTGCAAGCATTTTGGGGAAGAGAAAATAAGGTTTGCCAAGGGTGTTTTTTGGTGGGAGGTATGTTGATCATAGTGAAAATGAGATCCAATTGACGCATGAGAGCGGTGAATTGAAGAATTCATCTAGGGTTTCCCCTGTCACTTTCGGAGTTTCTGACCGCTATGTAGTTTATTTATTCGTTTTGTGTTATAATTAGAACTAAGGTATCAAATATTGACCAATACCGATACGCATCGATGTTTAGCTGACCATCGATTGCGTATATTTTAACTTTACAATAAATCGGATGGATACAATTTGTTGTAAGCCAAAACGCATCGAACAATTCCAACGTGCCCAAATTTTTTTTATAAAAAATGCAGCCTCCATTGGGGTTGCACCTTTATTGTCTGACTAAAAGGGACTCCAGAACCTCATTAAAAAAAAAAAAGCTTCTCACGAATTTATAGGTTCTCAAGTGATCAGCTCAAATTATTGACCTGACTATTAGAAGTGAGATGTCTATACATGTTAATCTATCTTTTCTAAGTTATACTAGTTTTTAATTGATCTTTTCAGATTTATAGAGTTTTTAAATTACCTACAATGGCAAAATTAACACGATCACTCAGTTACTTATATGGAATAGGGAGTCGTTACTTGCACACACAGTTGCCCATTGCACAAAATTTAAAAGAAAAGACTTGATTTTCTGGACTTGTGATGTGCAGAAACATCATCTAAGTTGTCTGATTTGAATGACATTATATTGGATCTTTAAATCATGGCCTTTAAATTGGACGACTTAGATAGCGTTTCCACATGGCACAATTCCTCCACACGCGAAAACTTTCTTTAAATTTTATGGAAGGGCCTACTTTTGGTGTGCAGGAAATAGCTCTCAATGATAGGTTGAACCATGGGTCAAAATTTCGTCCGATATCGCTACGTATCGGTATTGGACCAAGACGATACGGTACATTCAAATGCCGTATCGTCTATTTTACATACAAATGCCGAATGTATCGTCCGGTAAGTTACTGTTCTGATACGTATCGTCCGATACTATAATAACCCAGATTTTTGAATTTTATTTAATGGCATTAGATGATGTACCACACAGTGCGTGGTGCTAACTCTCCACACCGGAATATACTCACTTTAGAAATAGTCTAATTTTTTTTATATATCGATATTAGACTAATTGCAGAGTACTCGTCGATACGATTCCAACGATATATAATTTGTCGATTTTCGATAAGAATATAAAAAGTTATGCCCGTTTGAAGAGTGAAGCGGGTTAAAGGGCACAACTGTAAATTCGGGAGAGAATCACCATTTACCTTGATGCTTACACAAAGCGCTGGAGCAAAACCTCTTCTCAAGCTTTTCAAGTCACGTATGAATTCTACTTGCGTGTAAAAACTACTATTTTATTAAATCTTACGGAAAGTCTTAATTAAAGTTAACCTATACAGGGAATTAGATATATATTTACTTCTTCTCTCAGTTGTCTTTCTTTATTCCCTCTTCTCTGCAAAAGCTCTGACAGGGCCATCTTTCATAATTCCTCATCGGATCTCCATCGATTTTCGATCTTATCAGAGAATCTTACACCATCAAAGTTTCTCATCGCCGCGACCAATTTATCGTAAGAAAGGAATTCTCGCGAAAAGACTCGGGCATATCGTCTCTCGAATCCGATCTCCATCAACCCAAATCATCGTAGGATTCGAATCACGCTTCAACAAGTGGGTGCCTCTAAATCCATCTTAAATTATTTAGTTATTTTTTAAAAAGAAAACCCTAATTTTTGATAAATTTTGGGTCTTAAAAATATAGAAATTAGGCCCAAAATCGATAGGATCGTTTTTCCCAGATTTTCGTGAAATTCGACCAAACTCTTCAACAGACACAGCCTTGGTATTTTGGCCATAACTTTTTATCCCGAACTCGGATTGACTTGATTCTTGTGGAATTGGAAAGAAGACAACGAGATCTACAACTTTATCTGAAATAGTAAATTCACGAATTTAATATTTTTAAGGTCAAAATTGAGCTGCAAGTCGGGATACGTTTTAGATGATCCAAGGTTACACGGGTTTGACATTATTTTTTTAACTCTTGGGCTACTTTACGCTAAACTTATCTATAGATTTATAAATCGCTAAAATTAAATAAAATATATTAAATAGCTTGCATCGAATAACAATCTATAAGTTTAAGGGGTCAAATATTGACATTTTTAATACTTGCCATTCTATTACCTCCTTTAAGCCTCATACAATCCTTGATTTGACACATGTGCTCCTTTAGAATTTTAAAATAGGTCGGATCGCTATATCAGTCAATCACCAAATTTCATGGATACAATTAACCCTAATAAAGTATAGTTTCAACTCTATTGTAAAATAAATGTAGTTAAATATTTCTTGTTTTTTATTTTACTTTAATATTTCGTATGTTATGCTCTTTATTAATTTTTTTCATAAATATGAAATGCTTAAGGTTTATGTTATAATTCATTCTTATATATGTTCACCATTATCATATGACATTCATCATATAGAAAATCACGATAGGGCATACGCATATAAGTAAAGAATAAAATATGATACATGACTTAAGCCTTCGTCACGGTGGGGTTTCTTTCATGGTCACGTGGAACTTGGAATGTAGGCATCCATGTACGGATGCAACCCCTCTATGGTAGTATGGGATACCACACGAAGTACATCTAGGTTACTACGGAACCCGTCCCTTGGAAAAACGAGTTTAGTTTATCGCATGCCTATTCTAACTAAGTTTTTAAAAAAAAAAATGAGAAAAGAATATGTTAAGACACATATATATTAAGAAAGTGGGGACTTAAGCCCACGAAAATAGAAAATCGGGGCGGGAACCTAAGCCCAGAACCAAATAATGTTATGATATGTTAAGATACGCTGTGAAGGCCAGCTAAATATAAATTAAGTTTCTACACGTGCCATATCTTACGAGTCACCGTAAGGGCTTAACGTTTGCAGCCAAGACGGGTCTTAAGGACATTATAGCCTTGTCTCGAACTAAGGGGACATCGTGGTTACTATGCCGACAATCTCATCTGGCTGGATGGTGGTTTATGTTATGATATGGAGGTTAGGTGGTTATCTACACGTGGACCTCGCGTGGTAGGCTCGCGTGATCCCGCAGCATCGTTTAAATAAGATAAGATGCGAAGTACGTTGTGTAGGCGTATGGAGTAATTAATAAGACTTACGATATGTTACGTATGCTAAGTTGATGAGACAAATAGGAAAAGAGATAAGAAAATAGAAGCATCATGCACTCTTTATGTTATATTAGTATATTTTTCAGTCTTGATTATGATAGTGTATGAATTATGGATAAGTTATTTCATTTATTTAAGATGTTGGTTATATTTTAAAAATGCACCGCAATTCAAGCGATTGCACACACGCCCACCTGAGTAAGTTATGGTGGATCGATCGATTCAACCCACCGAAGTTCTGTGATTGAGTAAACTCACCCCCCTCCCAAAATCTAACAGTTTCAGGTGAAGATTCTGCTTATCCCGTCCTTGATGATTTGAAAGCTGCTGATCCGGAGATGGCTCATATAAATAAGGATGTCGGCTACCACCTTGATGAGAGCCTAGATCCAGCAGATTTTTACCAGCATTGAGAACCCTTTTACTCTAGTTTTCATTATTTCTTGAGAGACTTGTTTTAACCTTGATATATTGTGTGAGTTTACATTTGAGACCGTTTTACCCTATCTGAAACTGATTTTGATTTGATATCCTAGATGCATGGTTAGGATTAAATACTTCATTATTATTGTCTATGTTTTTCGTTATTAATTTATGAGTCAATTATTTTTAATGATATCTTACATGCCTCAATCCATATGTTAAGTCAATTTATAGATTATGTGTATGTCCGCTTATCGCCTTAACCATCGTGCGGTGTCATAACACGAAATTCTAGGCCCTCGATATCGGGTAAGGATTTTGGGTCGTGACAGATACGTATCAGTTTGGAGTTAGGACAATATGTATCGGATACCCGAGATTTTGACCCTTGGGTTGAACAATGCATAATTGATATATGCATAATTGGTGGTTTAAGCCAACGGAGGAAAATTATTCAAGTAGCGCACTTTATCAGAGGTCACTCAAAAAATTTGGGTACGATCTGATGCATATCCATCGTCTAAAATGTGGTGAAATAGGAGAAATTTCAATGCGCCAAAAATATGTGATGCGGTACCCAAACTTTGACTACTACAAAAACTTTTTGTTAAGTTTTTCTTGTTTTTGATCATATGCCAGATGACACATGATCCAACCATTGGTGTTGTTTTGGGATCACTTGGCACGTGGAACATAATCTGGGTTTGGAATGCATGGATTTTCCTCATGCATTAATTCCAACCCATATGCACTTGGGTTAGAATCCATACTAAGGATGGTGGGTTAGAACCCTAGATCATATGCCCTGTGGCACGTGATTCAAAACAACACCGATTTTGGGATCATGTGCCGGGTGGTATGTGATCTATAAAAAAAAAAAAAATTTTACGGTAAAAATTGTGGTTAAAGTTTGAGTACCGCTCACACATCTTAGTGCATTGAATTTTTTCTCCCATTGACCACATTTTGATGGTGTATATCTATAAGATCATATCCAAATTTTTGGGTGACCTTTTATTATCCTTAGGGAAGTTTCCATAAAGCCTGATCCCTTGAATGGATGCCACATGGACCCCAACTAATTCTATCCCAACACCCTACCGTGGGTTTGAACCCATAGTCCCGAGCCTTATATATATGTGTGTGTGTGGCAAATGAGATGGGTTTGAACCATAGTGACAAATTTCGTTTTCGGTAGGGGTCATTTTGGTTCATTTCGAATAAATTTTGAGAAAATTTGGGAAGTACAAAAAAAATAAAAATAAAAATAAAAATAATATATATATAAAATTATATTTGATACTTATAAAATATCTTATTTATTATTTTAAAATGATTGAAATTAAAAGAATAATTATTAATTTTAGTAAAATTTCCTTAATTTCGCATAAATTAATGAAATTTCAACAATTTCAGAAAAATCACTGAAAGTATCATCCGACCCCTGTTTTGGTGAATTTCAAAGAAATTTGTCACTATAGTTTGAACTCATACTTGGGGCGGTGGGTTAGGACCTCAAATCGCATGCCACATAACACGTGATTACAAAACCATACTCGTTTTCGGATCATGTGCCATGTGGCATGTGATTTATAAAAAAAAAATAAATAAATAAAAATTTTGGTGGTCAAATTTTGGGTACCCTCCACACATCTTGGTGCATTGAATTTGTCCCCATTTGACCACATTTTGGACGGTGAGAATGTATTGGATAATTCCCAATTTTTTTTGGCGGCCTCTGATTGTCTTTGGGCAAGTTGCGGTAGAACCCGATCCCTCATATAGATGCCCCATGGACTCCAACTGATTCGAACTTAGCGCCTCAAGTGGGTTTGCAGTTTGAACCCGTACTCGTAGGCCTCTCTCTCTCTCTCTCTCTCTCTCTCTCTCTCTCTCTATATATATATATATATATATATTATTTTTTATTTTTATTTTTTATTTTCATATATTCTTCTTACGTCTTTGGGACTATGGGGATCCCCAAGTTCTGGGCATTAAGAGTTGTGTCAGGTATTCAATCCGAACAGGGCCGAAGGTGCTCGGGTCAATCTCCCTCCACACAACTTCTTAATGCACGGAAATTTTAAGGCGTGAACTCAGTACAAGGTCAAAACTATGCTATCACTGATCCGAGTGCTCAAGAATTGCTTCGGAGGTTTGACTACTTTGTTTGCCTGACAAAGAATGACCGAGCACTACCACAAGTACTCGGGTGTGGTACCTAAAACCAACTCAAACATAAGATCCAACGGCTAATTACGGACACCCTGCACTATGAGGTGACTTACACGTAGTTCAAGGTCTTAGGGGAAGTTAAAAGTCAGAGTTTTTTTATGGTGGCTAAGCCGCTTCATAAGCCGCTACAGAAAACTAACCACAGGCTTCCCGCCAAAACCATGACATAAAGGTCATGACCTCTTGTAACCGAATTCTCAACCGTATTTCAAATCCCTCGACCGTTGCTTCATGGAACTCTCACATTAGAGCAACAGTAGATGAAGGTCGAAGCCAAAAAGCCCTTCTCCTATACCGCGAAATGAAGCGATCCGGCATAGAACCGGACAATCTAACCTTCCCCTTTGTAGCCAAAGCCTGTGCGAAGCTTTCGGATGTCCGAAACTCCAAAATTATTCACACCCATGTTGCGAAATCGCCATTTTCATCCAATATCTATGTGCAAACGGCAATGGTAGACATGTATATCAAATGCCAACGCTTAGATTATGCACTGGACGTGTTCGAAAGAATGCTCGTAAGAGACATTGCATCATGGAATGTGATGATCATGGGGTTTTCTCAATCGGGTATTCTCAATAGAGTTTCGTTCCTTTTTCAGCGAATGAGACTTGCTGGTTTACAGCCTGATTCAATCACGATCATAAGCTTGACTCAGTTGAATTCTGATATGAAGAATTTAAAAATGGTGAGAGCAGTTCACTGTTTGGGGATTCAAATTGGAATTGAAGTCAACATTTCTGTCGTGAACACGTTGATCGCTTCGTATTCTAGGTGCGGCGATTTGGATTCAGCTGAGTTGGTCTTTAATCGGATTCCTGTTGAAGCGAGGACTGTTGTGTCATGGAATTCAATGCTGGCTGGTTTTTCATATCTTGGGAAATTTGTTGAGGTCATTGATTATTTTCGTAAGATGTGCGAGAATGGGATTAGACCCGATCTGAGCACCATTCTCACCTTGCTTTCATCGTGTGCAAACTCCGAAGCGCCTTTGGAAGGTAAGTTAATCCATTCACATGGTGTCAAAGAAGGGTTCGATTCAGATGTGTCCCTGGCAAACACCCTCATTTCTATGTATGCTAAATGCGGGGATGTTGTTTCCGCTTATTACTTGTTCACTAACTTGAATGAAAGAACTCGTGTCTCGTGGACCGTTATGATCGGAGGGTATGCTCAAAACGGGGAGATTGATGAGGCATTGGATTTGTTATATGCAATGGAATCTGCTGGCGAGAAGCCTGATGCGGTTACTATGGTTGCTCTGTTGTCTGGTTGTAGCCTGATAGGAGCTCTTGACCTTGGAAAATGGGTAAATAGATATGTAATTGAAAATGGGTTTGAAGAGAACATTATAGTTTGTAATGCATTGGTAGACATGTACGCAAAATGCGGGAGTATTAGTGAAGCTCGAAGACTTTTCGACAAGGCGGCTGGAAAAACTATAGTTTCTTGGACAACCATGATCACAGGGTATGCAATGAATGGGGAACTCGAAGAAGCATTCAATCTTTTCAATCGAATGGTGGATTCCGGATTGAAACCAAACCACATTACCTTTCTCGCTGTTCTTCAAGCCTGCACCCATGCAGGTCTTCTCGAGAAGGGATGGGATTATTTTGACTCAATGACCAGGGTGTATAAGATAAGGCCTAGACTAGAGCACTATGCTTGCATGGCTGATCTTCTCGGGCGCAGAGGAAAAGTAAAACAAGCAATGGAATTTGTCCAAAATATGCCCGTCAAACCCGATGCTGGTGTATGGAGTGCTCTGCTTGGGGCTTGCAGAATTCATCATGCCGTTGAGGCGGGTGAGTATGTAGCCGATCGCCTTTTTGAGCTTGAGCCTCAGACAGCTGCTTCTTATGTGGTGATGGCTAACATCTATGCAGCGGAAGGGGATTGGGAGAGTGTGAAAAAGATAAGGTCGATGATGAAGTGGAAGGGGGTGAGGAAATCGCCAGGCCGCAGCCTCATTCAAGTGAACGGAAAGATCCATGTGTTCACTGTTGAAGATCGGGGGCACCTTGAAGGTTTCTATATATATGAAGTGTTAGACAGTCTAGCTTTGCAGTTGAAGGAAGCTGGGCTCGAGATGGATTGGGGATGCATTATGGTGCAGGAGTTGGGGTGAAATTACGAAATTTGATTTTTTATGTTTGCAGGCTGAATGAGAGGCTGGAGGGATAATTATATTGATAGTGCGAATGGGAGCACAAGAATAGAGTCAAAGTTCAAAAAGCTTGAACTCGAGGTCTGATTTGTAAATCACCCCAACATGCTGACTGCCAAGTTGGCATTAATTTGGGTGCCTTTTCTTCCAATTGTATTCCAAGCTTAAAGTGATATCTTAGGTGTAGAATTACCTTTGTTCTTTTGAGACTACGGAGAAATACCTTAAGAGTCAAAAGGTCCGAAAATCAGTAGAACGAAGACATAATACTTGTGGTGCAAATGTAGTGAACATGATAGCCTGGAGGAGGATTTAGTTAAACTAGAAAAACCATCTAGCGTCACATGTACATAGATTTTTAATATCTAGGCTCTATTTTAGAATCAGATGGTGCATTTGAGGCAGATTTCTGAAATAGGATCAATGCAGGTTTGATGAAATGGAGACAAGTAAGCGGAGTACTATGACTCAATAGTTCCACTTCGATTGAGGGGACATTTTTACAAGACGATAAGACCTGCCATACTATATAGTGGGGAATATTGGGTTAGGGAAACACGACAAGAGATAGACTACATGGGGTTGAGATGCATACGTTCAGATGGATGTGTTCAGTAACAAGAAATAATAAAACTATGAACGAGTACATAAGAGGAAAGCATTATGGAATGTCGCTTGAGGTGGTTTGGACACGTCCATTGGAGGCCAGAAGCAGACCCTTTACGAAGGGTTGAGACGCTACAAGCACAAAGAAGTAGGAGAAACATAAGACTACTGAAGACCTGGAGGGAAACAATGAGAAGGGCATGAAGGATTTCGATGTTACAGTTTCACACTGGTTCGAAATGAGTGTAAAAATAGGGCTCTCAAAGTCGACTCTAAATAGATGGGATGAGGCCATGATGATGTTCTTTTGGTTCAATTTCAATTTATTCTCATTTCTTTCTTGTAACTATGATCAAAGTGTCTAAAGTGGAATTCACATTTTCACCTTAAACCCCTAGGACTTATGCATTATGATTTTATTTTCATAAACTGTAAACTGGCATTCAAGGATTAAAAAGAGAATTCGTGGGCAATATGTTTCTACAACTAGAATAGCGATACAACTGAATTAGTTTTTCAGTTTGGCTAATTCCATGAATGAGGATCAATCATGAACTCGGCTAATCAAAGTGTTCTGCAGAGTTTTTCATCGAATCTAGATGAGAAAAGGCCATGTTTAGTTGGGTTTTAAGTTTGGTTTAAAATCTCAGTTTTGGTGTTTATACTGGTCCTAGGGCTTACTAAATTGACTAAATATAGTATATCTCAAACCCATAGCATTCTGCGCAGAGTTTGTCATCGAATCTAGATGAGAAAAGACCAGGTTCAGTTTGGTTTTAAGTGTGGTTCAAAATATAAATTTTGGTATTGATACCGATAGATTCACTAAATCTCAAACTATAAAAATACCTCCAGGATAGAAACTATTTAGAAATTTCACTATATTAAACTCTCCAAATAAATTACGGATTAAAAAAAAAAACTTTTCAAATAACTTGAAGGGGTTTCTCTCTTGTTCGTGGGTTTTGTCAGTTTCTTTACTTTGTTACATTTCTTATGATTGTTATGTATTTTCCTCTTGTATTTATTTAATGATCAATGTAATCCAGGATTTTCAAGAATGGCATATGATCGAGCTGCTGTGTAGTTGCTATAAAGATTGCTGGAGACAAACATCTGATATGCTTTCCATGAAGAAAAAAAGTGTGGGTTTGTGAGAGCCTGTCGCGTATTGAGTTGGTTTGGTGGTGTTGGAAATGGTGCTGGAAATAGGTTTCTGTGCCTTAGCATTAACATAAAGTGAGGTACCGAATCTATATCAGGTTTAGTTTCTGTTTTATATCTGAAGTGTGATAAATTTGAGTTTCCATCTCAAAACCAATTGGCTATGAGTGGAGGAGGCCAGGATCTTGTAAGAGGAGAGACAAGGATATGAATACTCAATGTGGGACTAAACTCTTCTTCTTTTTTTTTTTTGTCAAAAGAAAGCCGTACTTTTATTGAAGAAATAAACAAAAAAGAAAAGACAGCCTCCGCGACTGGATATCCAAAGAGATTACATTGCTAACATTACGACCGTACACAAACTGCTTAACATTAGCACGTCTTCCTTGGACACTAATGATTGAAAAGGTGGGAGTGGTATCCCAAAGTAGAGAATGGTAGTGTCGAAGCCACAAGGATGCTTACGATAGGGCAATGGTCATGTCCAACAGGTTAAACCAGATTTTGTCTTCAACCAGATTTGCAGCCATTGGATAGGAAGAATCTCGACTTCCACCCTTTCCATTTTGATAGGATAACGTGTGGTCAGGATTCTCATCTATCCAATGGTTGTAAAACTGGTTGAACATGAAATCCGATTCAATCAGTTGAACGTGACCATTGCCCACTTACAGTACCTCAAACCCATCTGATACATACCCATAAAAAAGACCATCTGATGTATTCCAAGTGTAGTCCCAGGGGATCCTCTGAACGCCTTCACTTTCTTCGAATTAGTAATCGTAGAGAAGATGCAAGAGCTACTAGGTCGACCAGAGGTCCTAAACTCAGAGGAAGAGAATAGAAGCTCAGGGGGCAGCAGAGGTTGCAGTATGTTGAATTCAAATTTAAATTTCCCCGTAATTGAGTACCTGCAGTAATAGTCAAGTTCACATGATCACAGAGACATGCCATGTGAACCCATCTGGAAATCCCAGAGATACAGCTCTCAGAAAGGCGTGCCTGTCCCAAGTTGACATGAGGGAATAGTTGGAGTTCACTGTCCTTGAATATACCGTGGTGCAAAGACGAGCATGGTTGAGGCAAGTGGAGTGGGATGGGTGGACCACCCTTGGTCGTATTTTCGAGTGAGTCAGAGGAGGTCCTGGTTCGATGATTTAGCCATAATTGAGTTCGTCCCCTCAAGACGTTTCAACACAATCAAGAAATTGACGAGCTTCCACTTGTTGCTTGTTGCTCAGCACATCCACCAGGCCAACCAATCAGACGGTTGCAAGATCTCGCAATATTTAACCATCGCTATTCTCATGTGATGCAGTCTTTGTCTAGATATCATAGGGATCCATCTCTACCCTGAATTCCCCTCCACCTCCTGATCAAAGTTTGACTATCCACCGATACATCACTCTTCATCAGTTAATATTGAGAAATTTCCTTCAGTTTCAGGGGTTAAGCAACCAATGGACGAAGTAATGGAGGCTTGCCGGGTGATGACTAAACCAAGAGCTCCACTTATTCCTTCCAATTCGCGCTTGAGGATTGTTCAAAGAGGTGAGGGTTAGGTGCAACAAAGGGTTACAGACCAAGGGGTCAAAATCGGTATTGGTATTAGGCATCGGTCCATCTTGGACTGATACGTATCAGCCGATATTGTATTGGTCGATTTTTTTTTTTTTTTTTTAAGAAAACGTAAAAATAAAATAAAATTGGTTGTATCGGCCAATATCAGCTGATACTAAACCGTATCGGTCCGATACTGATCCAGATACCGATACCACCCCGATTCCTGTATCGGGGTGGTATCGGTATCGGTTCCGGACAAAATCGTTACGTATCAGCTGAGTTTTGATCCCATGTTATAGACAATGCAGCATTCTCTAGTTCTGACTCTAGGACCAAAGGGAAGGCTTCTCTAGTTGCAAGCTTGAACTCTGACGAGGAAACAGATGACCTTCTTCTGGTTATCGACATGCTGTTCACAATGGATCCCAAAACAGAAGCATCTTTTTTGGATTTAGCAGGGGAAATATATATATATATATATATATATATATATATATATAAACATTGGTTGTAGGCCCAAAAAACAATTAAAACACAGTTAATACTCGATAATTTACGTTTTGAATGACTGATTTTAACCCATTAGGAGGGTTCTCTCCTCTAGATGGCTCCGAGAACTTGGGGCTTGAAATTTCTAGTCGCGCTTTGTTGCGTGCAAGCTCACAAACTAACCAACGATCTCACGATGAACGATCAAATAAGAATGCAAAATAGAAGAAAATCAAACACAAACACACAAGAGAATATTTACGTGGTTCGGCAATGTGCCTATGTCCACGGGCAGCGAAAATCTACTATATTGATGATTACACAAGAATACAAGAATACTCAAGGCTCACCAAAGCTCTCCTCAAAACCCCTAGATAGGTTTTCCAAATCTTTACAATGATATCTCACGTTTTTCAGCCTCTCAAAACGACCATGGCCTTTCCCTTTATATAGAAGACAAGAGTCCTACTTCTAATCTAAGAGAAAATAGGCAAATTTCGAGTTTGCACGTAAGTCGGTCGTCGTGGGTCGCTCGAGTGACTTAGACCAGAAATTTTGCCCCTTTGAATAGTGCATGGGTCGCTCGAGCAAGAACCAAACTCACTCGAGTGACTAAAACCCGTAGCTTTTGCCCATGTTGAGTGTTCAACTCACTCGAGCAGAATTGGTTCCCGCTCGAGCGAATTTCCAAGTTAGAGCCCAACTATAACACGCTTCAGGTGTAGTGGGGTTCGATGGATTGCTGACCATGGCCTTAATCAGGTGATCAAGTAAGACGAGTTCCCCAACAAATTGGTGGCTGTAGCTGCCCTGCAGCTTCGCATTAGATAGACTGGTAGGCAATGGGGTTATCACGTCTGAGGGCGTGAGGTGACAAAGTTCACTTAGCTCGGAGAACTGTTTAAGGGTGTCCACTAGCTTAGAGACGTCCAGCCCCCTTAGTTTTCCCCAAAACTTTTCCTTGTTTCCTTGGTGCTTACCTGAGATACCTAGTAGGAGCTTGATATCCATCGTCTTCTCATCTCCTTCGAGCTACATCGCCTCCATCCTCAGACGTGGCTGTTTTTCCACTGATATAGCAGAGGTGGTTAGGATAGTCTCACCTGAAGGTTCTTCTAAGCACCACCATCTATTGACATTAAGGTCCACTTTTAGTTGAAGATTTGTTGGGTTTGTTTAATTGTTTTAGTTGAAGATTTGTTGGATTTGTTTAATTGTTTTAGTAACTTCTTGCCCTTTGTGAATTAGAGCATCCCAAGAATTGAGTTGCATGAAACAAATGGAATCAATGATCAGCAATGAGTTGCCAATGACCATGTTTGATATTATATGGGGAGGGAAATTGTATTGAAATTTATCTAACCGTAGATTTTGCAGTATTTATTCCAGGTTTAAGTGTGGGAAAAGGAGAACACCAAGATGAGAGTGCAAAATGAGATAGTGGCCTATGAGAAATGGAATGGAAGTCGATGAAGATGAAGTCAATTTACCGGGCGCAGAGGAAGATGCCATATCAAATTATAATTTTGTTGAAAAGTGTACCAGACAATGAGAGAAAGGAAGGGAGTTGATGACGATGAAGTCGATTTATATACCATTCTTGCAAGTTCTTCGAAACTTATCTATGATCTTGTGTTTTTGACAGAGTTTGACAAAGATGAGCTTATACTTGATGTTGGCCAACATTTTGAAGATGTAGAGACTTCTGTACACCAAAAAGACGGCATGGTTGACTTACCGAAGGGCAGGAATGATATGATCAAACTAGGCAAATCAGTTCATGCCGGTGAATGAATGATATTTACCAGCACCACGGACAGAACGACACCAGCAAGACCAAGACCTTTTTGAGTGACAGCACGATAGAGAAAGCTCCTTCAATGACATAACACCCATTTGTAACCAGGTACAATATCATCTTCACAGCCGTATCCCCTCTATTTGGGGTCGGCTTTGCGAGTTCAATTTCTCCACTCATTTCTGATTAGCAGTAACCTCTCTGTAACTTTGTAATCTTTCATATCCCTTCTCACGTCTTCCCTCCAGTTCTTCACTGGTCTTCCTGTTCTCCTACTTCCTTTTGCTTGTAGGGTCTCAATCCTTCGTACAAGGTCTGCTTCGTAACCAGGTACAATATAAGTTCAGTAAAATCAGAAAGATATGGGTGACTGCAAAATGCTTGATCAAAGGGTGTGGGTTATGGATTCACTTGTCTAGATTCTAATACCGAAAGATATATCAAGTGAAACCTTGCTAGCAAGAACACACACCATTAATGAAGGTTGTACCAGATGACATTTGGGTTGTGCATCAGGTTGAAGAGAGGATTCATAGTGAACCAAATTGTATCATCATTTAAATCTAGAGGGAGATGTACCAATGGTATGAGTTGATGTCCGTTTCTAGGATTGGATGGTTGTCATTTGAAACGGAAATATAAGGGAGCCCTTCTTTTTTGCTATATGAACATCAGACAAGAAAATGAAAGTCGTATTTTTGCTCTACATGCAACATATTATGGGTTCCCCTGAATATGGTTTCGTGTCAAAAAAGAACTAATGGGAGCTGTTGAGAATATATTTACCTTGGCACACTATAGGAATTGGGTTATCTGTTATATTAGAATATCAACAAGCATTTTGGACGTACAATATTAAGCATTTCATAGAGAGTTCCACTTAGATTGAAGGGACATTTTTATACGAAGACTGTTAGACATGCCATGTATATGATGTTGGATGTTGGGCTATAAAAAAAGGACAAGAAAATAGAGTATATGGGGCCGAGATTCGTATGTGAAGATGAATGTTTGGAGTAACAAGAAAAGATAAAATTTGAAACAAAGTACATAAGAGAAACTTTGAGAGTTGCGCCTATAAAAGAAAAAAATATTATAGAATGTCACTTAAGGTAGTTTGGACATGTTTATTGGAGTCCAGAAGCAGATCCTATACGAAGGATTGAGATGTTAGAAACATAATGAAGCAAGCGAAGAGGAAGATAAGTGAAGACTTGGAAGGAAGCAATGAGAAAGGAGATGAAAATTTCGTTATGTTATGTATGTTATGGAGAGTATCACACTGATCCGAATGAGAAAATAAGACTCGCAAGGTGGCTACACAAGACCAAATGCTGCGACATCTATAAAATCGATGACCCGGTGATCTGATCAGTCATCTAACACATCATCATCATCATCAGTCTTATCTCATCTAATTGGGGTCGGCTTGATCAGTAACCTGTGCACTAAGGGCATTGCACGAGTCAATCTTTCTCCATCAACCTTTCGACTAGGCACACTTTTTGAGCACCATAGATATGAATGAATGGTCAACAGTGTATTTTCACTAGTTTATGCGCATATAGATGAGAAATATCTGCCCTTATAAATATCTGCATGTGCACTTAGGTCAGTGGTGGTACCCAATAAACAACTATTTCCGTAAAGTCCTGCCGTTCATTCATTTCGATGCTTTCGGAAACTCTCAGCGGCACGTGAATTAATTTCTATGCTCTTTTAAGTCTGCTCTTAAGGTCCATGGGAGCATAGCCACAAATATCTCTATGCAATTTAAGCCTGCTCTTGTGGGGTTGGGCAAAAATTCCGCGAGGTTAAAATTCAAAAAAATCCGACAAGTTTGTGAAAATATTAGGAGGAAAAATTGGAGAAAAGAAATAAATTTTTGAAAATATAAAAAATTTTGAAAAATATATTAAAATCACATTTCTTTAGAAAAATTCAGGTTATTGGTGAATTTTTGAAAACACGTGAATTTTTGACAAATTTGTGAATAATTCGAGATTAATTTGCAGAACGATAAATTCACGAATTAGATGCAAATTTTTCAAAAATTCGGCGATTTTGGAGACTATGCATGGGAGCACAACTTGATTTTCATGTGTGGGTGGTTTTGTTAGAATAGTCCCATTGCCTATAGGCTTGAAGGTCTTGGGCTATATATAATCTAGGCACTCCTCACCTTACAAGCCGGTTTTGTGAGGTTGAGTTACGCCCATAGAATTCTTATCATGATATCAAAGCAGATATTTCTCTACTCCACGTCACTCAATTCAATTGTCCACGTGATTTGGCTTGGCTCAAATCCCGCCAACACGTGCGGGGGCGTGTTAGAATAGTCCCACATTGCCTGTGGGCTTGAAGGTCTTGGGCTATATATAATTTGGGCACTCCTCACCTTACAAGCCGATTTTGTGAGGTTGAGTTATGCCCATAGAATTCTTGTCAGGTTTGTCAGTCCGTGCTCATCCTAGAAGAGGTTTTTCTTTTGGGAAATTGGCTATAGAGTTGTCGGCCTATTGTATTAGCTAGACCTTGAGACATGCACAAACTTTAAAGAGTAAAAAAAACTTGAGTTTTTTGCAAATTACCCCCTGTGCTATGCCGAAATTACATAAAACCCTCTAAGTTATGCATATTTATACTGCGCCCCCTACTTTTATGTTTCCTTTATATATACCTCATGTCGTTAAATGATAGGTAACTAGGCATCATTTCTTCGATTGAATGATGTCATTATCCTTACAAAATTACCATTGTATTTTTTTCAACTTTGTCCATATTTTTAACGGTGGATAAAAATATGACCCGAAATCTCACAAAGGCTGATTGTAAGATCTTAGGTCGTACCTTCGTGTCATAAACCATAAAAACATGATAAGACAATAAAAGTACTTTAAGCAGCAGAAGATAATTTTTTTTTAAAACATTAATAAAACCCATAATCATTATTCTTATTCAAATTATAGAGTCCGACATAATTAAAACTTAAAAATCCTTAAAGAAGTACTAATTGATCGTTTGTTTCATTTATTTAAAAATCAATAATAACTAAGAAGAAAAATAGATAATCGGGTTATGAAGCTTTCACCGTCATTCATTTTAAGTTCCTGAGCACCACGTGTTGTCTTGTCACCATAGACCCATACGTTACCCTCAGCTACACCTGTCTCATATGGCCACCCACATCAACAAAGAGCGTAAGTTTTTACTTATATGGACCAGATATAGAATCCATTGAAGCATAAAATATCAATCATAACAATATGAACATTTCTGTAAATTTCATGTGTATGTGCTTATAGCATGTATAATCTCTATAAACTGAAATGAACTGAACATAAACATGAATATCAATATTGCATGAATGCATCATTTCTTTTAATTTAATCTTTATTGTCATTTAATGCACGTTAGACTCCGTCCCGTTCAAGACTTTGAGCTGTAATCATGCTTATCACTTGTTTAGTTAGGCTCCGTCATGCTCAAGACGTTGGGTCTAATTATTCATCATTTATTGCATATCAAACTCCGTCCCGCTCAAGACGTTGGGTTTAATCATGCTCATCATATTCTTGTTTAGTTAGACTCCATCATGCACAAGATATTGGGTTCAATGCCTTCTTAGACTCCATCAGGTACAAGATGTTGGTCTAATGCTTCTTAATCATGTTTATTTAGACTCCATCAAGCACAAAATGTTGGGTCTAATACCTTCTGAGACTTCATCATGTACAAAATGTTGGGTCTAATGCTCATTAATCATTACTTGATATTTCATCATGTTTTATGTGTCTTGATTGCATATGGTATAGATCATCAAGGAACATATAAAGTGTATAAGAGTATGATCATAATTCACAAACATTTAAGTATATTTAATTATAATACATAAACATTGAAGTGTACACAATTATAGTGCCTAAACATTGAAGTACATATAATACGATCATGGTATATGAACATTGACATGCATATAATCATGAAATATGACAATGACGTGCGTATATAATCATGGCATATAATAATGAAGTGCATATGTAATCATGACATATAGACTTTAATCTTGCATGAAGCATATGTAAAGAGAACTGAGAAATAAACATAACTATCCAGAATCTATTTATTGATTTTGTATTCAGACTCAATCCATTGATTTATCAAAATCAACCTATTGATTTCGTGTTCAGACTCAATCTATTGATTTTTCAGAATCAATCTATTGATTTCCGCCTCTGAGTATTTAAGACATTTATCTGTTTAAACTAAATCTATGGATTTCCCCTAATCAATCTATTGATTTTGTGTTCAGACTCAATCTATTGATTTCGTGTTTAGACTCAATCTATTAATTTCTCAGAATCAATCTATTGACTCGAATTCGTGCATTTTCCAAAACAATTTTATTTATCAGTATCTATTTAGGCTCAATCGATTGATTTCTCAAAATCAATCCATTGACTCAAATCCGTGCATTTTTCAAAACAATTTCATTTATCAGTATCTGTTCAGGCTCAATTGATTGATTTCTCGGAATCAATTCATTGACTCAAATCTGTGCATTTTTTAAGACAATTACATTTCAGTATCAGCTTAGGCTTAATCGATTGATTTTCTAGAATCAATCGATTGACTTCAATGCTCATGCTCAATCGATTGATTTCCCAAAATCAATTTATTAATTTTGTGTTCAGACTCAATCTATTGATTTCATATTTAGACTCAATCTATTGATTTCTTAGAATCAATCTATTGATTTTGATTCGTGAGCCCGCCCTAACGGTGCTCAAATCTCATGGTGAACTTCAACCAGTCTTCCTTTTAATCAAAATTATCAACATTAAACTCTAAGATCTCTGATAATTTAGAACACATATAATAAAGTTCAATCCTTAGACCTTTTGTCTATAATTTAAACCTTTAACTAGTAGGCTACTACATAACTGTATTAATTAATGACGAAAATAAATATAAGAGCTTGAAAAATCAAAACATATATTTTTAGTTAAAATGTTTTGAAAAGTCAAGGCATGCGGTGAATATGTTATTAAACATATACACATAATTTAGGTGTATTAAAGACATGGAATTTATATCCCAACAATAAGCATCGGATCTTACCCAAATTTTTAGGTGGAATATGATTGATCTCCTCTAAGTTGCTGTGTCACCCGATTTTTGGTTTGATTGGCACATGACACTCACTTGGCTTGTGGTCAGTGCTAAAATGCCACCCCCGTTGGTAGCATCCTGATCATATATATATATATATATATATATATATATATAATTTTGTAGTCTTTATAGGATAATTGATTAATAAAATTTTCAATAAATCGGGTCTCGGTCGGGTCGGTGTGAGTCATGGGTCGGGTCACTGACCACGGATCGGGCTCGTTTGGATGCCAAGTGACACCTAATCTGAAGATCTGGTGCCGAGGCAACATGCACCAGATCGATCACATCCATCCCCAAATTTTTTTTTGAAAAAAAATCTTATCCACTGTCTAAAATGTAGTCAAAGATGTCAAAAAATTAATATGCCAAATATGCCAGACGGAACCCAATATTTGACCACATGGCATGTGATCCGGGCACTAGTATAGCGTTCAAACCCTAAACCTCTAATATAGGGATCCCTTATATATATATATGACCTAATCCATGACCCACACCAACTCGGCCATATATATAGGGTCAGGATACTACCAACGGGGGTAGTATTTTAGTGCTACCCATGAGCCAAGTGAGTGTCATGTGGTACCCAACCCGAAAATTGGGTTATACGCTACCCAGGAGCTAAGTGAGCACTATGTGACACCCACTCCTAAAATCGGGTGATATGGCAACTTAGAGTGGATCAATCATGTTCCACCCAAAAAACTTGGACATGATCTAATGTTTATCCACCGTTAAAAATGCAGTCAAAGTTGGGAAAAATACAATAATAATTTTGTATATAATATTCACTAAGGGCAAAGACGTTATTTAACCAAAGAAATGACGCCTAATTAATTGTCGTTTAATGATAAGGATATATCGGTATATGTAAGGAAACATAAAAAGAAGGGGGTGCAGTGTAAATAGGTATAACTGTGAGGGTTTTATACAATTTCAACATATAACCATGTGGGGGTATTTGCAAAAAAAACCAAAAAACCTATGGTCGCTGTACGGTTCTTTTGGCCGTACACCCATCGTCTCATTATAGCCATGTCCTTTTTATGAGCTGGTATTAGGTACACAATGGAGGGCCAAATGCCAACCACGCTTTATCGAGGACAGAGTGCGATGTGGACAAATCTCCTTTTGTCCGCATGGTCTTAATAAGGACCCAAATCAACGGAGATTACTAATTTGCAGCTTTACTGGTTTGACTAAAAATAATTATGCAGCAGGGCCAACCCACCAAAGCTTGTTTAGTCTTGCCAATATGTTCCCTCCAAATTAAATCTAGTTCAGGGCCAGCCCAACGACCCGATGAAGAGTACTTCAACGAGACTGCGTCGATATTATAATACATGCTTTGAAGTTGGCCCACCGAAGCTAAAGTTTAGTTCACAATATGGGTCGTGTAGACCCACGGGTATTGTGAGACATTCTAGTGATCTGAAAATTGGTTGATATTTTTTGTCTTTAAAATCCGTGTATACATTGTTTTGATAAAAACTGTTAAAATTATCTATATGTTTACCAAGGCTGCTGGTTTGAGAATGACCTAAGAATCAATGTTGGGAGATTGACCCGACCATAGTGCCCAAGTCGGGGTTCAGAATAAATTGCTTAGAAAAAAATTGAGAAAGAATCGGTCAAAATTTAGAAAAATAAAAAGAAAAATTATAAAATTATTTGTTGAAGGTTTGCTAAAATTATTTGCAAATGGAAGAAATGGATTTAAGATCATTTGCATATTTCTATCTTATGGAACATTTGAATCGATAGAAACAACATAAGATATAACTCCGTTCTCTTCGACGAAAACAGACTGGTCCGGGATTGTATTGTAACGGTTTGCAAATGGGCCATCGCAACTGTTAAAGCAGACGGTTCTTGTAACAACCCAGATTTTTAGATTTTATTTTAACGGTGGTAGATGATGCACCACACTATGTACTGTGCTAACGCTCCACATCAGAATCGAAACCCACCTTTTAAAATAGAAAATTTCTAATTTTTCCAATATCAAAATTAGACTCATTGCGAAGTGCTCGTCGATACGATTCCAACGATATATAATTTGACGACTTCTGACAAGAATATAAAACGTTATGCCCATTTTAACTGATCAAGCAAGTCAAAGGGTATAATTGTAATTTCGGGAGAGAAACACCAATTGGTTTGGTGCTTATGTAAAACGCTGGAACGAAACCTTTTCTCAAGCTATCCAAGTTACGTATGAATTCTTATTCCGTGTAAAAATCTCCTATTCTATTAAATCTCCTACGAAAAGTGTTAATTAGAGTTGACCTAAAATTTTATACCATTATAAATAAAACTTTTAAAAGCTCTCTCCTCTCTATAATAAGAAATTATTCTCTCTCGAGACTTAGACGAGCCGATGCCTTGGGAATCGACCTTTTCAACCCGAATCGCCGTGATCTTCCGCTCACGCTCAAGAGGTGGGTACCCATCAATCCATCTTATCCTCGTCACAGTAGGATGCGCCGATCACAAGACGAGAGTTTAAAATCTTATTTAAACCCAAATATCTCATAAATTAATAGATCTATATATTTAATATATGCTTTCCCTTGAAAGTTATATATTTTATAAATTGGGTTTATATGTTATTTCTCTTTTCTTTTCAAAAATTTCTTTTGTTTGAGTCATTAATATTTTACCTTATATTAGGTCTGTATATTTAATATGTTTACTTCCTCTTTTATGTTTGTAAAATTAATTAAATTTTAATACTTATAAATTTGATAGATTGACTTAATTGGCATAATATCATATTGATATTATTTATTTCTAAATCTATATAGTATAAATTTATCCTTCTACTAAGACTATAATAATATATATTATTGTTGCAAGTTTATATTATTATTTATTTAAAATTAATTAAGCCCAAAAATTAAATTATATTTTTATTTTATTTAAATAAATAATAGATTGCACAAACTTAAAGTTTCGGGTCCGAACTTGCGGCTACGAACCCGAATTCACGTCCATGAACCCGAGCTCGCGACCATTGATACACCTATCCCGGTATTTTGGTCATAACTTTTTACTTCGATCTCGGATTAATACGATTCTTACGGCATTGGAAAGAAGACAGCGAGCTTTACAACTTTGTGTGAAATAGCCATTTCACGAATCTGACTTTTTAGAGGTCAAAATAGAGCAACAAGTCGGGTTTAATTTTGAATGAATCAAGGCTATTCGAATTTAAGATTATTTTCTAATTCTCATGACCAAAGTTCCTGTGTATATTATATCTTAAGGTCTTTCGATCGATGGTCATGATAAATCATAACTTAAGAAGTATAAATATTATTAATTTAATTATTTAATTATTATATATATATATATCAATTTTATCGCTTCAACGCGACCTCTTCGATAATACAAAGTGTTAGAACTTCGATGTCTTTATGAAATCGAACTCTGACTTTTACGATTATCGAAATCACACTTATAACTCTATTCTATAATTATATTGGTGTGGTATATAAATAAACATAAATATAAGTATAATCAAAATCTAAGTATAAACCGTTCTGTATGTGTGATACTTTTGTATTTGCAACTTAATCAATTTATACGAGTTAAGAATATGTTAGATCATAAGTACGAGAGTGTATGAGATCAAGCCTACGCTTGGGCGTGGTGATTCGTCGAGATGGTATCGAAGCGAGGAATACACCGTATTCACATGTCTTATAACTCATGGTGGAATGGGACCCATGACTAGTCGGGTGAGTGTGAATTCAGTGTAACTTCGTACACGATGACATATATAGTGATCCTATCACCCCGAGTTTTAATACGAGAGGATAAGATATGAGATATGATACGAGAATCGGGCGTTGGGCCTTTAGTTGTGGTAAGGTTTCTTTTACGGTCACGTGAAACTCAGAATATTGGCGTCCATGTACGGATGCAACACCTCTATGGTAGTATAAACTATCACACGAAGTACATCCAGGTTACTACGGAACCTTTTTCTTGGGAAGCGTGAATTATAAAGGTTGCCTCACTATAGTTTATCATAAGATTAAGTATAAGAGTATAATAAGATATGAGTATGAGATAAGATACGATAAATGATAATAAGACATCATTGTAGGCCAAAGAAAAGATAAAGAACTTATAGCCACCGTAAGGGCAACAACGTCTTTCAGCCAAGACGGATCTCTGGGAGAGATTATGAGTATGAGTGCGTTATGAGTGAGTTTGGCCATTATGTCTCCCCATTGGCTGGGTGGTGGAGTATGAGTATGACACGAGGGCGTTATAATATGGTGGTATGATACTATGTTGACCCTCTCATAGTAGCTCGAGCAGCGACTCTGGCACAGGTCGTTTAGGATTTCACTAGTATATTAGTTACGCTCATGTGATGTACAGACGTATGTGCCAGAATGATAATAAGACATGATATAATATGTTATGAGATATGATAAGGTACGTTAGGATATGAGTGTCTAGATCATGGTCTTGCATTTATGATATGAGTTTTACGATATGCACGTGATTTTGTCTTCCTTTTGCTATCTGCTTTGAGATATTATGTTTATCACTCACCAGATGTACCCACAATGCACCTGAATAGTATGGGGTGGATTGGTGGTGTATCCCACTGAGTTTACGTGACTGAGTAAACTCATCCCACGATAATCTAACAGTTGCAAGTGATTACGCTGGTGGAGTAGACACCGGCCATCTAGATCTCGCCGACGCTAATTTCATTGATTCCGCAGGCGTTGAGTACCAGGAGCCTTTGGAGGGCGACGCTGCCGGTTATCAGGAGGACTACGATGCTGATCTTGATTCGAGTGCCGGTTACTGATCATTGTGGACTTGGTATTGAGTTTTATTGATACTAGTATTGCAGATTTTATTTTTATCGGATTTGTCTCCGATTTGACTTACCTGTTAGTTGTGGATTAATAGCATTCTATCGCATTTTATCAGACTTATTCAGTATTTATGATTACATTCATATTCCACTTTGGTATGTTGGCTTTTACGGATTTCGTGAAACCATTATTACGCGAGAACTCTGAATAGGTGTATGTCCGCTTAGCATATCCGGGATATGTGCGGGTCATAACTCGGAATTCTAGGCTTTCGGGATGGGGTAGAATTTCGGGTCGTGACAGTTCTACTCTTTCCTCGAATAGCTTTTAGGCCCAATCATCTCCTCCACATTTTGGGTCAACTAGCTTGAAGATCGCAATCGACTTAATCATTGGTGCACCGTATAATGAGACACTTGTGGACTTAAAACACCATGGTCGATTGCAATCTCATACTGATTTGCTACTGGGCGATTGCAGTCGGCAAAGAAGACCAATCAATTTTTAGAGTCAAAAGGTTCAGTGCCGATTAACTTCTTTCTGGATTAATTTCTTTCTTCCTCGCATAACATGTAATGGGTTTTCGAGTTTTCTTGTTTTGGTGGCCTGCTTCATATTTTGGAAAATTTTTTCTTTTTCGGAGGTTTTTTTTCTGATCATTTCGGTTTCCTCATACGTAGATTTTTCATATTGTGTTAGGGTTTTTTACGTTGTACCTAAATATCTACTTTGAATTTTTTCGGGAAGTTCAGTTTTCCAAGTAGCAATATTTTGTGGTGTTGGCTTGAGCTTTTATCGGTCCTTTCAAGGCTCTTGTCTAGCTTTATATAATATTAAAATAATTTTAATTTTTTAAAAATAAAATAAAATTAATTAAAATTACAAAATAAAATTAGATAAATATGTGATTAATTCTTTAAATTTGTAAATAATTCTTGAAATTCATAATTTTTTGAAAAATTATTAAAAATTATAATTTTATTCGTTTTTCTAAAGCTCGCGAATTATTGATTTTCCTTTTTCAAAAAGTCTAGAATTTGGCCACTATAGACCCGACTAGCACTCGGGTGGGGTCCAATACCTTATGCTAAGTCGTTCTATTAAAGCATAGCTACTTTGACGAAAGTGGCTGAGCGCCCGACGGTCCCTATCATTATTCCTTTTGGATTTAGTTGATAATGAGCGGGGAGTCACGGGGTGCATAGTGTACGGGGGGTGGTCCCACTTGAAGCATCTACCCTATCTCACGTTCTCATCGTGTTTAAAACGTTAAAAGCTATAAATAAAAGTTTGACTATCTGATGACTAGTCACCATCTGATGACTAGTCACCATCAGATAGTCAAACTTTGATTTCATATGACACAAATCTCAAATTTGAACATGATCATGCGTATACATCAAATGTGATTCAAGATTCACTTTTCAAGACGTATGGTAGAATTAATTATTAGAAATTCAATCCACACTGATGAACTTTCGATAGCGATGAATGTTATAGTAATTATTAATATAATAAATATTTTAATAATTTAAAAAAAATAAAATTTTATTTTGATTTCTTAATTTTGGGTTGGGTTTTAGGCAATAGATATTATCAAATTTTATATGCAAATTAATAGTCTCACATTAGTAAAAATAAAAAGTGCTTAGACTATATATAAAATATTTCACCATCTATTATTGTTTGACAATAAGAAGAGAAGAGTGTGCCTAGCGGCAAGTCGCTGCGTTCGCGCGCGCGTGCGTGGTGATTGACGTTTAGGCGCATTGGCGCTTTAGGCACGCACGCACTTTGCACGTGCGCATCGTCACAAGGAGAAGTTTGACTTTTTGACTAGGTAGATCCAACGGTCAAATTATTCATGGACCGGGTCGGGCCTAATGGGCCACTAATTTGTGAGTCAATTCGGTTCTATTGGGCAAAACGGATTGATCAAATGTTGACCGTTGGACCCAACCGTTTCATAATCGCTTATAAAGGTGTACAACCGTTTGAATTTGAATTTGAAAAGTTGCAACCTTTCATACAGCCGTTGGATGAAGCGGTTGAGAACTTTGAAAGATTTGAGCCGTCTAAAATATGACTGTTGACCCAACAGTCATATTGAAAATTCTATATAAGGCGGCCTTAGGACACAGATTTAGCTAGGGCTGTGCAGAAACCGACTAGAATCGACCAAACGGACCGAAACAGACCCGAATTTCGGTTCGGTTTCAGTTTTGGGATATATCGGTTCAGTTTCGATTTCGAAAAATAGAAACCGATAGTTATCAGTTCGGTTTCGGTTTTAACATAAAAAATTCGAAACCGAACCGATAAGAAACCGATAATGGTGCTACCCTACTGTATAAGTGCATAGTGCATACAAAACTTATGTTGCAAACAGAGAAGTCGATTTTTCCCCTTTGAAATATTATATTCTCACGTGCTTTTTTATTGCTGGAAGAACCATTTAAGTTATAGGCTATGGGGAGTGGTACTGGGTTTAAAGGATGTATATTTATGGGGTTTTAAGACCCCATTTTATTAATCTCAAAAAAAAAAAAAAAAAGACCCCATTTTGTTTAATTGTGATTTATGTAGTGTATTTGAATTTGTGATTTTGGGTTTTCTTAGTACTCCCTTTGTAGTTTGTATATGTGTTGATTTGGGTTTGGGATTTTGTATTTGGGATTTCCTGAATTGTTCTCTAATGATATGTTTGTCATATTTTATTTAAAATAAAATTATATAGAAAATACTCATCGATCTGAATTGTCCGATTGGTGCATTAATTTCTTGAAAATGTTCTTAGCCATTTAATCAATCACCTACTTTTGGATGGTTAATCGCAAATTAGTGATATAGGCAACCTTACGAATTGATAATGACTTCCTAATAAAATAAAAATAAAAATTGAGGTTTAGAAATCGAAAACCGACCGAACCGATAACTATTGGTTCGGTTTCGGTTTTGAACCTTATCGGTTCTGTTTCGGTTTCATAAAATACAAACCGATAGTTATCGGTTCGGTTTCGATTTTCCCCTAAAGCGGACCTGAACCGTCCCGATAACACCCCTAGATTTAGCAACTCTGAAATCCGTCGGATTTCTTGTATAAAATTTGAGAATTCCTCTTGCTTTCTTCTTTTGGTGGTACTTCATCGGATTGAGTTTTCTGGGGCGATCCTCTACTGTTGCAAAGTAACGGATCGTATCCAAGAGATTGGGCTCGTTGTATCCTGGAAACGTCTCGCTGGAACCCTTTTGCAAACTCTAGAATTTATTCGAGTAGGGAGCGAATAGCGTTTCAAAGACAACAATTACGTGCCTCGAGTCCAACTCTTTTGCCCATTTCATTATTTTCGGATTTCTGTTCCTAATTTATCTAACAATGAATGCGAAAAAATAAGATATAAAAGAACAATCACACACACATCACAAGATTTACGTGATTCACCCAATCGAGGGCTACGTCCACGTACTGGCGTAGCCACATAGAAGGGTATGGGGGCTTATGTCCCCATTTAACTCTAGAATTTTTATTAAGTATGATTCTTATATAATCTTTGTTTGTATATAAGCCTCCAAATCTATACTGTAGAAACCCCCAAATCAACTTAAGCCCATTTAACTATAGAGTTTCTATTAAGTATGATTCTTTATCATTTGTAGCCCCTACTAATAAAAATTTCTGGCTATGCACCTGTATCCACGGGAGTATATGTATTATTTATGAACGTTTACAATGCACACTCTCTTCTCTGTAGTGCATTTTAAAACAAGATCAAACACGATATTTAACAGTAAAATCACTATCAAATCAAGGACGTCCTTTAAAGAACAAAGAATAAATCTGCTAGAGTATAGTAACAATTCGACACATGAGCGACTTCAATCGGATCTTCAATTCCCCACTAATAAAAATTTCTGACTATGCCTCTGCATCTACGGGAGAATATATATTATTTATGAACGTTTACAATGCACACTCTCTTTTCTGTAGTGCATTTTCTAACAAGATCAAGCACGATCTTTAACAGTAAAATCACTATCAAATCAAGGACATTGTCTTTTAAAGAACAAAGAATAAATCTGTCAGAGTATAGTAACGATTTGACACGTGAGCGACTTCAATCAGATCTTCAATCCCCAATCAATTCTTCAATACCTTGACTCTCCAAAGTATTCACCCAAGTTTTTCTCTCTTGAAAAACTTTCAAAAAACTCATTTTTCTCTCTTATTTTCGTCAATTAGCTTTTCCTATATATAGAAGTCTCGAATCCTACTTTTGACCCATGAGAAACTTGCCAAATCTCAAGTGTAGACATAAATGAGTTATCACGAGTCGCTCGAGCAAGAACCAAACTCACTTGAGCGACTTCTACTCGTAAAAACGCTCTTGTTGAGTGCTCATCTCGCTTGAGCGGATTTGATTCCCGCTCGAGCGAGCCACTGTTGGGGTAAACCTAAAATAACATTAATATCTGACTGTCTAATGGGAGGAGTATGATCTCAAGATCGGTGGTGTTAAAGATTGGGGAGAAAAACAACTACCATCTGATTCCAAGCAGTCAACAATTATACATGAAAAACCTGCATGGAGAAGGAAGATGTAGGGTTGTAAGTTAAAATTACACATAGGGCAATGATTAGGTCCAATAAGGTTGTCCAATAAGGTTGAACCGGACCTCCGAGTCCAACCACATCTCCAACCCTTAGAAATAGAAGAATCCTAATTGCTTGCCATCTTATAAAAAGTGGAAATCATGAAAGTCAAGATTCTCTCATATCCAAGGGTTAGAGATGTAGTTGAATCTGATTCAACCTAATTGAACATGACCATTGCCTGCATGAAAGATAGGTTGCCTTCTTTTGATTGCTGAACAGTTTAAAAAGACCTAACATGTGAGGCATTAGGTGCGGCACATGGTCTAGAGACGCAGGCTGTGCCCCTATGGTTGGTCCGCTAACTTTAGACCAGCTCTTTCTTTTGGTCCTATCTTTATGGCAGTGATAAATTTTGTTTTAGGCAATATTTCGGGAGGGGTAATTTTTGTTCATTTGGGATAAATTTTTGAAAAATTTTGAACAATTATTTGGAAAATTTCAAGGGGTACAATATATATAAGTCGATTAGGTCCTTCAACGGAGGACGGTGACTGATCGATACCCATGATCTCAGGATCATGCACGTGACCTTAAAATCAATTTTGAGCATGCATGTGATGTGAAGGTCGCATTTATGAGATGTGTACCATGCGAAATAAACACTGACCGTCTGATGGTACACCTATGATCTAAAGATCCATCTTGTGAAAAAATTGGGAGGATAAACGATCTCCATTGTTTGATTCAATGCAGTCAATGTGTTTCAACGTGGGTGAACTCAAAGATATGGTGGGTGACTTTAAAGGTACCTGTAATTATAACACTTGGATAAAAAAATTGAGTACCTTTTAAATCCACCCGCGGAATCTTTGAGTTCACGGACGCTGAAAAACATTGACAATGATGAATGAGACAATGGAAATTATTTATTGCCCCAATATTTCACATGATGGATCTTGAGATCATGGGAGTACCTATCAGACGGTCAGTCTTTTATTTAATGTGACACATTTATCAGAACAATGACCTTAATCACGTGCATACTTAAAATTGATTTTAAGGTCACTTTTTTTGGGTGTATACCACATGAAATAAAAACAAATGATTGTTTAATGGTACGCCCATGATCTCAAGATCCATCGTTTAAAAGATTGAGATGATAAACAATCTCCATAATCTGATTCAATGCAGTTAATATGTTTTAATGTGGGTGAGCTCAAAGATTTGGTGGGTGGATTTAAAGGTACTCAAAAAAAAAAAATTTGTATGTTTTGAGGTGGAAAGTTGGGTTAACCGAACCGACACCGATACCAAAATTTCGGTTCACCGGAGGTGTATTTAAGGACAACATACCAAGCTCCCTCACCAGTCACCACATACATTCAATTCCGATGGCACCATTACCTGCCCACACAGTCAAGATTCTAGAGAGAGCCCGAGTCACTCCACCACCTAACTCCGTGACTAGGACCTCCCTCCCACTCACCTTCTTCGACGTAGGCGCCGTTTGGTTACCGATTCAACCCACTCAACGCGTCTTCTTCTACGAATTGACTCACTCAAAGACTTACCTAATACACCACATTCTTCCCGCATTGAAACGCACTCTCTGCCACAGCCTCCAGCTGTTCTACCCACTCGCCGGAAATCTTTCCAAGTGCCCAGAATCCGGGACCCCAGAAGTCCGTTACACTGAGGGTGACTCAGTTGAGCTGACCATAGCCGAGTCCAACTCGGACTTCTACCAGCTTATACAAAACGGCCCACTAGATGTCGCGTTGTTCCACCCTTTAGTACCTGACTTGCCGGTTTCTGGCATTCCGGCACCGGTGATGGCGTTACAAGTTACAATGTTTTCGGGTTCAGGCATTTGTATCGGAATATCTGTTCACCACGCCGCCGCAGATAGCCGTAGCTGGGTGCACTTCATGAGATCGTGGGCTTCAATCTGCCGGTCCGGCGATGGCTCGACGGTCGCTCCGCTCCCATTTTACGATCGGACGGTGATTCCGAAAGAGATGAAGAGATGCTTAAGAGCTGAGGAGAAGGTAATAGCATAGTAACAAATTTGGTTTTCGTAATTTTTCGGTGGGATCCTTTGGCTACATTTCGGATTAATTTAGATACCTTTCCAAAATATTTGGCAACCCGAGTTCTTAAAAATAATTCATGAAAATATGATTTCTTTAGGTAAAGTTAATTTTCAGCCGTGTGAGGAAATGAGTGGGTCCCACTTATCCGAAAAATAGGACAAAATAACTCTGAAAATATAATCTGTTGAAACTATTTTTAGCCCATAAACGAAGGCCGCCTCGGTTCCGCTCATATCCCCTAACCTTTGTAAATCATTGATTCCTTTTAATCAGAGGTAGAGATCATATTTCACCCTGAACTTCAACATAATAGATCTTAAGATTATGATGAACCTATAAAACAGTCAATTTTTTATTCCATGTGTCACATATTCCCAAAATATGGTCCTTGAATCTTATGGCATAAATTACGCCCAAATGTAAATTTAGGGCCATTTTTGAGGGATCTGTGACACTTGGAATAAAAAATTGACTGTCAAATCAATGCACTATGATCTCAAGATTTATTGTATGAAAGATCGGGGGTGAAACACAATCTCCATCATCTAATTAGATGAAGTCAATGATTTTCAAGGGGTCTGGGACGAGGGCGCTTTTAGAGAATGCATGAGCGCAAACAGAGGTGCCTAAAAACAAACTTACATCTTTCGGTGGTTAGATCTGACAATTACACAGACTACGCCAATTGCATAAGTTTCCACCCTTAAAGCTATTGACTGCATTAAATCAAATGATGGAGATCATTTTTTATCCCAATCTTCTAGACAATAGAGCTTGAAATCATGGCCACTTATTAGACGGTCAAGTGTGATTCTACATGACACACATAATATCCCCAAAAGTGATTGATCATGCTATATGATGAGAGCAAAAAACGATCTCCATCATCTTATTCAAGGCTATCAACATCTTTATCGATAATATTTATGTTGACCTGTTTTCATAACATTAAAGAATAGGGTAGGTGCCTCTATGGGTTTAGAGAAAGCGTCTACATTTGAAATCACGTCCAACCCATTCAAGAATAGAATAGGTACCTCTATGGGTCTGGGATGTGGGCACTTTAAGAGAACGCATGAACGCGAACAGAGGTACCCATAAACAGTGACGCCAATAAATGTAACTCAACCATCTAAGCCACTTAATTTGAAGGTCATGATCTAAAGATCGTAAGTGAAAAATTGACACCAAGTATAATCTTTATCATATGACTCAATGCAATCCAAAGCCATTATCTGATTCAACAGTTAATTCTATCGAATCATATGATAGAGATTGAGTTTTGCACCACTCTTTTGCGTCATAGATCTGTAGGTCATGGCCTTTATATCAAATAATTTAGATGCAACCTTAACTCATAATTGTACAATTTATTTGCACTGTAAAATTGTAACCTCGCCCCATCCCTTCCTACCAACATGCATTGATTGTTTTGAATCTGACAAAGGAGATTGTTTTTTATCCCAATCTTCCACATGATGCATCTTGAGATTATGGGTATATCATTAGACGATTTTTTAATTTCATGTGGCATCCATTCCAAAAAATGATCCGCGATTTGTATTTGAGCTTGATGTATGACTCACGAGCTTAGAATTATTGTTTGGGATGTGTATCACACGGAATAAAAAACTACCTATATGAGTGTATGTCCATAATCTCAAGATCCATCTTGTAAAAAGTTGGGACAAAATAAATTTCATATTCTAATTCAAAGCGATTAATGCATTTTGACTCGACGAGATGGGGTGAAGTTATATGTTCATATAGTGTGAAGAATAATGCCTTAAGAAAATAATTTTATATAATATAGCCAAACATTTGAAAGATATGAAATCAAACCATTGTAAAATTTTAAAAATAAATCTTTCCATGGGTTCTTTTATTTACAAGCCCATGTAAAGAAAAAATAAAAATCATTTTCATGAGTTTTGTCAAACAAGGCTTTCGTGGAAAAATTCGGAAATTATCAAAATTACTGCCGAAATTTTCATTTGACCCCTTTTCCACAAATTTGGTGAAATTTCTATGTATTTTAGTAAAATTGTGACTATAGGTAATGGAGAATATTTAGGATCATAAGAGAGACATTTTAGATGTCTATCTTATATTTCAGGCATGATTAAAAGTGATTAGAATTTTTAAATATTTTATGAAGGTGGTGGATCTGCGGCACGAAGCAGAGCCACGAGCAGGCACAGTTAGAGCCACGTTCGTGCTGAGCCGAGCCAATGTGGAGAAGCTTCGGAAACGGGTGCTCGCCCGACACGGCTCGAACCGCGGGGTACCGTTCGTGCTAACGTGTGCCTACTTCTGGGTCCTTTTGTTCAAAGTGAAGAATCGTAATGGGGACCGGCTCGTTTTCGCTGCTGAGTGTCGCACCAGAATGGAGCCGCCGATACCTGAAACTTATTTCGGCAATTGCGTCAGGCCGTGCTTTGCTGATGTCGCCTGGAGCGAGCTTGCGGGAAGTGACGGGGTGGAAGTAGCGGCGGAGGCGATCGAGGAGGCGATCAGACGGTTGGGGAATGGGGGTGTTTTGAGGAGCGCTGGAAGTTGGGTTTCGGAGCTGAAGGCGATGGAGCCGAGGCGTGTTGTGTCGGTATCGGGGTCACCGAAAAGTCGGGTTTATGATATGGATTTCGGGTGGGGGAGGCCAAGGAAGGTGGAGGTGATTTCGATCGAGAGAGCGAATGCTATGTCGATAGCGGAGAGCAGAGACGAAGAGGGAGGGATGGAGGTGGGGTTAGTGCTCCCCAGATGTGAAATGGACGATTTTGCTTCGCTTTTTGCTGATGGTCTTAGATCTCTCTCGTGACACAGACCCATGATACAGTGGGACTCCCTTTCCCACCGTTGGATTTCTGAGATGACAATCACCTTATGAGTTTCACGTGTTTAAACCATTGACTACTTTGACTCAAACATGAAGACTATTTTCCATCCCAATCTTTGAGACAACAGATTTTGATGGGGATCGTTAGGCTACCATGAGTCGGTCAGATTTTGATTTCTCCGGGCACACATCTCCAAAAATGAATATGATTGTGAAATAATCTAAGGTGGTTCTCGGATCACTTTTCGGGATGTATGCCACCTGTAATCAAAATTATCCCATTCGTTGGTAGGACTATGCTCTCAAGATCTAAAGATCTACTCTCTGGATAATAGGATGAAAAACAATCTCGATCATCTGATTCAAAGGAAGCAACAATTTAAGTATTTGAAACACAGATGGAGAGGGGACAATCATGGGCTGAAAATAAAGGTGCCCTTCTTTGACATTTATTTATTATTAGTAAAAAGGCACACGCAAATGCCTGTGGACGTTAAGACTTTTAAATGATTGAACTTAATTTTTAGAAATTTATTGGGTGATTTAAACATTAAAAAAATATAATATTTCAAGTGTTTGTTATCATGTTTTATGATTTATTGAAGATAAAAAAAGACTTATTACTATGTTTCATATGTCTTCATTATTTATAATTTAAAAAAAATATTTTTCATTAGTTAATTGTAACTAACAACAAATCAATCAATTAAACTGCACAACATATTGCCTCGATCATAATCCGTGGTATATAACTGGCATCAATATAATTTAGAGTACAAGCAGAATAACACCCAATAACTTCTATGCGTGAATAAGTAGACGTTTAGTTTGTCCGAACTTGACCATACAACTTTTGCTCATCATCAATCGAAAGGAGGGGAAGCTTTTCTTGGAGACACCGGTGTGCCAGATAAGTTTCCATCTTTCCTGATTTTTTGAGGTGTCGCGAATTTGTGAAGAAAAAAGTGAGAAAATTATGATTCGTGAATTTGATTGGACAAGGGTTTTAAACGATAATTATGATTGGCTAGTCAATTAAAAGAGGTGTCGTGAATAATTCGTGAAATTCTCAAATACTTCTTAAAAATTGTGATTTTTGCTAATAATTATAAAATTATTCATTTTTTCAACTAATCGTGCATTATTCGTGACTTTTTAAAATACTCATAGAAAAAAAGAATATAATTTCTTAATATTTGATTGAACAAGGATTTTAAATGAAAATTGTAATTGGCTAGTCGATTCAAAAGAGAATAGGAAGTTAAAAGAGTAGGTCATGGGGTTGACATAATCTTTGGAGAGCATTAGGTATTATTTATGGACCTTAAATTGATTTTGATTTCGGCAACTTTAGTACTGCTATTTAGTCGCATAGTTAAAAAAAGATTCCTTTTCAGAAAAACGAAGTGTTGGAGAGGCTATTTAAAATTGATTTTGCTATAATTTTATTTACACATTTGGATGTTTATTGAAGTCGCTTAGAGTTTGCAAAATCTGTTTTGTCACATAGTTACTAAATAAAGGTTAGTTTTCTTTCTCTTTATTCAAATAGCGTAGAAAGATGCGAACACAAAATTCAAAAATTCAGAATTTAAATATGAGTGAGACAAAAGAATTGAGAATTATAAAACCCTAGATATATAGAGAGAGGGAAATTGAGGAGGAGAGAGAGAGAAGAAACTATAGTATTGGCTCTTGCAACTTGTAAGTGACACTCTTCAATGGGGCACTGTGCGTTAAATCAAACTGATCGATTGTTTGAGAATCTAAAGCAATAATCCATCATCCGTATAGAAATCAAAACAACTTAAAAAAGAAAATTAAAAAATTATAGTAAGTCGCAATCCAAATAGCAAAGTATAAAAAAAGAATACTTGAAACGAAGCAAGAGAAGGGCTGCTATTGATGCCGTCTTGAAACCTTTACAGGGTTCCATGATTAACAAAGATTTAGGGCAGAGAAAATATACGTGCTCAAGAATTTTATTTGTAACAAATTACCAAGTTAGATTAGGACGCTTGCTATATATATATATATATATATATGAGATATTTAGAGGCAAATTAGCAAGTTAGATAGATTAGAACTCTATGGAGGTGGGTTTTATTTGAGGGGCAATTTAAGCATCAACGTGTGGAAATAAAATTTTTTATATAGTAGTAAGGATTTTTTAATATGCCAATACTTATCCTTGACCGTCAGATCACTTACGTCTATTACTTCTTGATGAGTTTGATTGCGGTGAACCTTTGAGGCACACAGAATTTAAAGCTCCCTTGTTATACTAGATGTAAGATTTTACCTAGGTCTCTCACTTTATGGTGGCATAATTGGATGGCCGAGATTGTCTGATCACTGATCAGTCAATTTTTTTTGAATTGATTGCCACTTGTAAAGTAGGAGATATAGGTACAAGATAACCAAAGTTATATCTAGTACAGAGAATATAAATGGATTCACGGGGTTTATGTGACTGGAATTGCCTCATGAGTGACCACAATTGCCCACATGGTACCCAATTGTACGATAGCTAGGGCCCATGAAAACTGATCTGCTCAATTGTTTATTTCACGTGCGTGTGTCGAGTCTTATTCGTCAAATATCTTTGCATCTATGTTGTGATCGTATCTCCAGTAATGTACACTTTACTTATGTTATAGGGAAATTTACAATATCCACCCTGTTAGATACATCTTTTTGGCTAGAGACCATATATTTTTACCTTTCACCAAACCGATCAGTTTTAAGTGGAGCCAGTTTCAGCTATCACAAAATTTCAAATGCCCCTTCTTACACTTTTTATCGATCTATGAAGTTTAAAATTTTAAAAATTTATATTTTTTTTATATTTAGGCGATGTGAATCAACATCTATGCCGTCTAATTTGAAGGCTACAGTATAAAGATTGATGGTGTCAAAGATTGACATGAAAAAAGGCGATATCGCCTCCTAAAAATAATAATTAAAAAAAAAAATCAGTCGATATTGCCTCTTTAAACCGTCGTTATCGCTATTTTAAACAGTCGGTATGACCTCTTTAAACAGTCGGTATCGTCTATTAGAGTGTACGCAATTTAGTAATTATCACACATCATTATCTTATAATCGATTGTGAAAATTTGTCTATCCTATCTTTCTATTTCTTCTTCTCTCGTTAATCTTCTTCTTGTTTTTGTAATTTCATTTTTTTCTTGAAGTTTCTTGATTCATAAACTTTTTATTTTTCTTTCATCTCTTTTATATGAAATTGATTCATGTAATTTTTATTTTTTATTTTAATTTTCTTTTCATCTCTTTTACATTTAGTAAGAGATACTTTGTTATTCAAGACACTTGATTTAGATAACTACAATTAATTGAGATAACTGATATGCATTATGTGGTCGTTATCAATAAATAAGGTACACTCTAATAAGTGATGCCGACTGTTTATATTTGGTAAGAGCATAGTTGGCTCTAAGATTTTGGGAGCCCAAGGCGAGTTCCTAAAATGAGGCCTTCTTTCATATTAATCTTAAAAAAAAAAAAATTGCCATAATTTTATTTTTTGACAAATAAAGCAATACTCATCACTTTTAAATTACAAATATTTTCATATTCCATATATTGTTTATAATTTGAAAATCCAACTAACAAATTAACGAAAGTCTATATTAAAAAAAAATGCAATACAAAAAGAGAAAAGTTAAATAGTAGAACGTACTTGACAAATCTAGTATAAACCAACCAATAACCTTTTAACATTTTTTATTACTTTAATTGCCATTGAATCTTTCACTGTCATTTTTTAGTAGTTTAATAGTCTTAAAAAATTTTAAAACTAGGTTCATTGGATAAGTCTCGTTGAATAGATCAAAATTGACAAGCCATTTGCAAAAAATGAAACTGTAGCGAGTCTGAAATCATTATTTTAAGTTAAGGCAATTTAATAAGATATATATATATATATATATATATATATATATATATATATATATATATATATAAGGGTACCTCTAAAGGTGCCCACATCTCAGACCCCTTGAAAACCATTGAATCCTTCAAATCATATGATCGAGATCGTTTTTCATCCATAGCTTTCGCTTAATAGATCTTAAGATCATGGTGCACCTATCAAACAGTTGGTTTGTGATTCAATGTGTCATAAATTCCAAAAAAATGGCCATAAAATCACATTTGAGCGTGCCATATGACTCAAGGCCAATTTTTAGGGATTTGTGATACATGGAATAAAAATTGGCCATCTGATGTCTTGACCTGAAGATCTATTTTGTGAAAGATAGGTCTAAAAAGTGATCTCCATCATCTCGTTCGAAGGAATCAATGGTTATCAAGGGATTTGGGACATGGGAGCTTTCGGAGAATGCGTGGGCGCGTTTAGAGGTACCCTATATATAAAGATTTGGTCAAACAAATCTGGTCCGGTTAAATATTGGGTTAGAAAATCTACTAGATCAATATATATGGTCGGCCTAGCCCAGTGACCCGACCAATGACCTGCACCGACTCTGCTGAGACCTGATCCGTGGCCCATTTAAAAAAAAATGTAAATATGGAACCTAAGAAGAGTTGAACCCACCTATTGGATAAAATGTAAAACAACACTAGTCACTCAACCAACTAGACAATGAGTTCATTCAAACATATTTATACATTTAAAATTATATTAAGGAACAAGATTGTAAAGAGTAAAGACTTCTAAGATTTGGTGCCCCTAAAAATTTGGGGGCTTGAGGCGGCCGCCTCTTGGGCCTTGGCCCTGGGTAAGAGATGCTTTGTTATTCATGAGCAGTTACAATTGGTTTAGATAACTATAATTGGTTGAGATAACTGATGTGTGGTAATTATCAAATAAGGTACACTAGGCGATACCGATTGTTTAAAGAGGCGATAATGACTGTTTAAAGAGGCAATATCGACTATTTAAAAGAGTGATACCCACTGTTTAAAGAGGCAATATTGCCTGTTTAAAGAAACGATTTTTTTTTAAAGAGGCGATATCTCCTTGTTTTCGTGTCAATCTTTGGCACCATCGATCTTTATATTGTGACCTTAAAATCAGACGACATAGATGCTGTTTCAAATCGTGTAAATATAAAAAAATGTAAAAATTTTAAAATATTGTGGCCTTCAAATTAGACGACATAGATGTTGTTTCACATCGCGTAAATATAAAAAAGTGCAAATTTTAAAAATTTTAAACCATATAGAATGATAAAAAGTGTAAGAAGGGGTATTTCGGACTTTTTGTGTTAGTTGGAACTAACTCGGCTTAAAGCTAGTCGGTTTGGTGAAAGGTGAAAATATAGGGTCTATGGCAGAAAAGGTGCATCTGATAGGGTTGATCTTGTAAATTTTCCTATATTAAAGTATATTTTTTTTACTTGTAAAAAAGTACATAATTGGTGTAAAATGATTGTTCACTTTATCATAAAAAGAGGATATAAAATCAACTATATGGGCTATTATTGTAACTTCACCATAACTCCTATAGTCAGCATATGTTGACTACCTCTAAATTAGATGAAAGAAATCATTTTTTGCATCAATATTCCACACAACGGATCTTGAGATCATCGATATTTCATCAGACAGCCAATTTTCTATTTCATGTGGCACACATCCAAAAAGTGATCCTAAAATCATGTGGCATATATCATGCTCAAATATGACTTTAAGGTCACTTTTTGGGATGTGTGCCACGTGGAATAAGAAAGTGACCGTCTGATGGTACGCCATAATATAAAGATTCATTGTGTGAAAAATTGGTACAAGAAACAATCTCCATCGTCTGATTACAAGGCGATCAATATGTGCAAGCTAAAAGAGATGGGTTGAGGTTGCAATTTCATTGGCTGTAAACAAAGGTATCCATTTACTTTTAGTTAGTACACTTTGAAGCACGGTTCAAAATTTCAGCCGAAATCTTAAGATTTCTATTGAAACGCATCGGTTTTGGTGCCCAAAACGAAATCTCCAAATTTTGGTTTCGGTATCAAGGTAGCATAATAACGGATGATATTTTGCTACTTCGCTTTGAATTAAAAAAAAAAAAAAAAAATCTGCCTAACTCCCAAAATTTCAAGATTTCGGTCAAAATTTCGGTTTCAGGAAAGATCGAAACTGAAAACCGAAATTTTGATCCTTGCTTTTAAGTCTAAATATGAAGTGATTGTTGGAGATTTTTCCTATAACAAATGAAAATTACGAGCTATAATCTCATAACTCAAAAATATTGTAGGTAATATTTAAGACACAAAATACAAGAAATTACATTGAAATGAACAAACAAAATTATACTTTTTACAGTAAAATAGGATAATTACACGTAATATTCACATATTACGGTGAAGTGAACGTGCCCAATTGCTTTCCTTTATACTAAATATATAAGTTGGCTAAGATTTTTACCTTGATCTCAAACCTTGCATGTCGTGTCATGGGTGCATGGTAGGTTGGAGATTTAGGTACGATGAGAGCATCTCCAATGGTCTATCCTTTTTTCCCATTGTTCTTATGTGGCAAATTTTGAATACCAAAAAGTTGGGCCATGGTGGACTCTATTTCCCAAATTTATTATTTTATTATATTTTAAATCTACTTTAAATAAAATAATATATATTTAAATAATACTAGTAAATAAAACAAACTTGTATCCCAAAACCTTTTTTTTTTTTTTTTGTTAAGTATCCCAAAACTATTTTAATCAAATATAATATTTTTTAAAAATTAGGATACCAACTATATTAGATACCATGTTAATCTCTTATATCCATATTGGATTTGGGATGACCATTGGAGCGTTATGACAAACAAACTTGTATTTCAAATATGGATCAAAATTTCGTTTGATACCGATATATATCGGACGATGAGTATTGGTATCGAAGCTGAACGATACGGTACATTTAATATACCGTATTGTTCAATTGTATGACAAATACCGAATGATATATTTAATGTATCATTCACTATCAGACGATATCGATACGTATTGTTCGATAATCCAAAATTTTGACCCATAATCCTAAATATAGCTAATAGGCTGTCACTGTAGATTTGGTATATACCGTTAGAGGTGCTCTAATTTGTTGGATACTATTATCCCATAGAACTGTAATCTCATTCAAGCGGAAAAGGTGATGTCACCATTGAGTCATCTGAGTCAAAATCATTTTTTATTTCAATCTTTCATCATGTTTCTTCAAAGATCGAACTGCCAAATTTTTATGGGACACATGATTTTTTGTTGTTTTTAAAGATGTGAGCCATGTGTAATAAAAAGTTGATCAAAATGTTGACCGTCCCATCATAGGTTCATGATCTTAAGATCCATTATTTTTATAATGAAAAATCATAAGACTTATCTGAGATGCTTATGCCAATAAAAATTTCTCTCTCGGAGCATCCCTAATAGTAATGGAAGGATGTGCAAATTTCAGCTTACGATATTAGTTACTGTCCCTTGGGAAGATTGGGATGAAAAATGATCTCTATTGCATATGATTGTGAGATCACCTTTCAGCCTGAGGTGATGACAATTTGATGAGGTGCAACTAATGGTACCCTTATCTGTGTTAGATAAAATAAAAGATATTTTGCAAGATCGCTTTCAAGCAATTGAAATTTGCAAGATCCCAATTGATCAGTTGGAATTGGAAAAATCCTTCTCAAAGCAGAAATATCCCTCTTATTTCGATTTGATGCAACACAATTGGCCATGTCAAGTCGGTTAAGCCAGTGGTTGATGGATGGACTATGATCAACGATGGTTGATGGATGGACTATGATCAACGACCTGACCTACAGTCGCTCTATCAGTCACCCCTAATCCTCAAACCCTAAACCCTAAACCCCCTAGACCGAGCGATAAAAGGGAAAACATGTTAGTTTTTTGAGCAAAAAGATTTTACTTGAAGGCTGATATTTTTGTTATGGAGTTAGGGTTGTCAATGGGCCAGGCCGGGCGTTTTCATTGCCCTAACCCTAGGCGGGTTTTAATATGGTCCGCTTAACCCTAGATTGGGCCGGGCTTCGGTCTTTTGAATATTACCATCTTTATTTATTTATATTGTTCTTATGATATAAAAAATATATATGGTACCTATCATTAAATACAAATTATAACATATTATCAAATAAACATGAAATAAAGATAACTGATATATATATATATACACTAGTGGACCCTGCACGTGCAATGCACATGAGAGCTGTTTATTTGTAGAATAAATCGTTACAATATAAATTTTAAAAATATTTGTTGTATTTAACAAAAAAATCATTGGGCACTGACATTTCGGTGAAAATTTTGGTTTTGGTTGGAACCGAATCTGATATTTTCACCAAAATTTCGGGATTTCGGCCAAAAATCCTAAACGAAAGTAATGGGCCAAGTCAAAGTTTTGGTGCCCATACATTTTTTTATTTTGTTTTAAAACCCAAAATTATCGGCTTTCAAAATATTGGCTGATAATTATTGGCCAATTACTTCAAATTTTCTGTCGAGAATTTGAAGGCCACAATTTTTGACCAAAAATTTCGGGATTTCATTTCGGTAGGGTTTGAAACCGATGAGTTTCAGCCGAAGTTTTGATCTAAGACCCCAACTAAAATGAAGTCTATCGTTTTGGATGAAGGTGTGAAATTCGACCATTTTTAAAAATTTAAAAACACAAGGTCTCGGCACAGACTGATATGTATCGGTCGATACCCAATACAGATCGATCGATACGGGCCCGTATCAACCGATACGGGCCCGTATCAACCGATACGGATACCAATACCTTGTTGGGGGACCGCGGAGTATTAGAACTGATACGTATAAGTTTGCTGAAAAGCTGACACGTATCGTTGTTATGTATTGGTATGGCACAAGATGTCATACCTTAGAGCATGGATCAAAATTTCGACCAAAATCTTGTGGGCCAGGTCGAAATTTCAGCCGATAACTTTAAATTATCAGTCGAGAATTTGAAGGCCGTGATTTTTGACTAAAAATTTCAGGATTTTGTTTTGGTAGGGTTTGAAACCGAAGCGTTTCGTCTGAAATTTTGATCCATGACCCCAAGTAAAATGAAGTCTTTATCATTTAGGATCAAGGTGTCAAACTCGGTATCGGGTATCGGTCTATGGAGGACTAATAAGAATCGGCCGATACATATCGGCCGAACCCGATATGTATCAGCCGAACCTAATACGTATCGGCTAATACGGGCTCGTATCAGCCAATACCGATACGGAGTTGGAGGATCGGGAAGTATTAGAACTGATACGCATCGGTTTGTTGAAAAACCGATATGTATCGCTGTTATGTATCATTATCGCGAAGGATGTCATACCTCCTAACATGGATCAAAATTTCAGCCGAAATCCTAATATTTTTGCGAGAACAAATCGGTTTCAAACGCCACTGAAATTTCAAGATTTGGGCCGAAAATCCCGAACGAAATTTCGGTCGAAATATTGTAAGCCAAGGCGAACTTTCAGTGCCTATATATATATATATAATATTTTATTTTTTAAAACCCAAATTATCGGCCGATAATTTGAAGGCTGATAATTTTGGGTTTAAAAAAAAGAATCATTGGGCACCGAAATATTGGTTGGGACCGAAACCGAATATGGTATTTTCACCAAAATTTCGGGATTTCGATCGAAAATACTGGAAGAAATGTCGACCGATATTTTGGTGCCCATATATATATATATATATATATATATATATATATATATATATATATATTTTAAACCCAAAATTCTCGGTTGATAATTTGATGATTAGCAAATTATCGGCCGATAACTTCAAATTATCAGTCAAGAATTTGAAGGCCGTGATTTTTGACCGAAAATTTCGGGATTTCGTTTTGATGGGATTCGTAACTGATGTGTTTCAGCTGAAATTTTGATCCTTAACCTCAACTTAAATGAAGCGTTAATAGTTTGGGATCGAGGTGTAAAACTCGGTATCGGTATCGGTTCATGGATGACCGATACGAATTGGCCGATACAGATACATATCGTCCCTTGTGAAAAAAAAAACCCAAGGTCTCGGTGTAAACCGACATACATGTATCGAGCGATACCGACAATAATCGGAGGACCGAGAAGTATCGAACCGACACGACGGATCGATATCTTTGAAACCGATACTTATCGCTGTTATGTATCGATATCGCCCAGGATGTCATACCTTGTAACATGGATGAAAATTTCGGCTGAAACAAATCGGTTTCGAACCCCACTGAAATTTCGGGATTTCGGTCAAAAATCCCTGACAAAATTTTGCCCAAAATATTGTGGTCCGGGCCGAAATTTCGGTGCCCAAATGTTTAAAAAAAAAAAACCCAAAAATTATCGGTCGACAATTTGAAGTTATCAGCCGATAATTTGATGATTAGCAAATGATCGACCGATAACTTCAAATTGATTAGCAAATGATCAGCCAATAACTGCAAATTATCGGCCGATAATTTTGGATGTTAAAAAAAAAATCATTGAGCACTGAAAAAAATCATTGGTACATTAAAAAAAGTGACCTTAAAATCAATTTTAAGCATTCCCGTGATGTTAAGGTCACTTTTCTGAGATGTGTGCTACGTGAAATAAAACACTGATCGTTTGATAGTACGCCCATGATATGATGATCCATTATGTGAAAGATTTGGAGGATAAACGATCTCCATCGTCTGATTCAACGCAGTCCATATGTTTCAGTGTGGGTGAACCCAAGGATTAAGAGGGTGGATTTAAAGGTACTCAAAACCAAAAACCAAATTATCAAAAGGAGAGATTTTATCTTATAGCTTTGTTTTTACAATTTCAAAAATTATTACTTATTTTGTCTTTTTGTAATAGGAAGGAATCTAAAGTTAGATGCCCTTCTCACTTTTATATAAAGGTATAGATATATATATCAGTTGAGGCCGTGCGTTGCCGTATTTTTGCCTGGACCTAAATTTCAAGGCTTTTATTTTAAAGGCCCAAGCCCTACTCTAGAGTCCTCAAAACTTGGCCTTACTCCTAACATTTAGGGCTGGCTCAGTCATGGATCAAAATAATATCGTCCGACACCGATACGTATCGTCCAATATGTATCGGTTTTGGACCTCACCGACACGGTACATTCAAGGTACCGTATCGGTGCCTCCTATACAAAAACCTAAAATTCTGGACTATACATTGGAATGTATCGTTCAGAACTGATACGTATCCGTTTTGGGGCTGGACGATACATATCGATTTTCCGAATTTTTAACCTATGGGCCCAGCTCTTTGAAAGCCCTAGATGGAATGTTGGTTAATGTTATTTAATATTGTTAGAAGTGGAATCTTAGTGATACCAATAGTTGAACATGGATCTTCCTCGTTAAAGTTTACTTTTTTTGTTCTCGAGAGTTGTGATCTCATGTATCAAACTGTACAATAGCAGTCATAAGAAACCCATGGGCCTAACTCAACCTCACAAAACCGGGACTATTCTTATACCTGCTTTGATTCCATATTAGAAACCCATGAGCCTAACTCTTCATGACAAAAACTGTAAGGTGAGGAGTTCCCAGAGTACATATAGCCCAAGATCTCCAAGCCCACAGGCAAAGCTGGACTATTCTAACAGTAATCACCTGTTGAATCAGATGATGAGCTTTGATTGAGTTGAATCTTGTATCTTTATATATATATATATATATATATATATATATATATATATATATATATATATATATATATATATTGGTGTAAAGGGGTTGGCCGGCACGCAATATTAGTGCATGTGTGTCCCAAGTTTAGGAGTCATCTGGTAGATAGCTGGCATTGGGGTATCCAAATGGTCAAGCTTCAGGAGTCAAAACAATTATTCATGAGCATGGAAATCAGTGACAATTCTTTTGAAAGGTTTTGCACTAACAAAGTGTTAGGAATTCAACCCATGCTGGAGAACTGTCTATCGCGATGAATATGAGAGAAATAAGAAGATGCAAAAAATAATCACACACACCACAAAAGATTTACATGATTTACCCAAATTAGGGCTTCAATTCGTTCACGGGAATATATGTATTATTTATGAACGTTTACAACACACACACTCTCTTCTCTCTAGTGCACTCTAAATTAAGATCTAACATGATATTCCACAGTCAACACGCTGTATAAAACAATGACGTGGTCCTTTAAAAAATATAGAAGAGATCTGCTGAAATATAGTAACGATTCTGGCATAAGAACGGCCTCAATTGAATGCTTCAGTTCCCAAACCTTTCTTCAATACCTTGCCTCTCAAAGTATTCACCAGTTTTCTCACTAGAAAACTATCTCTTGAAACCCTAGAATAACTTCTGTTAATAGACTCCAACTGCATTTGGAAACTTTGACTAAAGAGATCTTCTAAATTAGCTAAGAGTTTAAAATCGTGGAACTAATCTGCCTAGAATCGATTAGTCGACTTCACTTACTCGTTCGATCGATATCAATCAATGAGAAACCTAATAATATGTGTTCAGATCGATTGATCGACTTCCCAAGCTAGATCGATCGATTTCCACTAGTGAGCAACCTGTTTATTTACGTCCAAATTCAATCGACCGCTCTCAGAGCTCGATCGATCAACTGAGACTCAAGACAACTCCTCAAATTGTCTCCAAATATGTGTTGGGATTAAACCTAAACCAACACAAAGATCATGCATTTTTAAAGTTAGCATTTGAGAATGACTCCAACACTACAAAAAATAAGACTATTAGCGGCAGTTTTTTAGAGCAAAAAACTGCCGCTATTAATAAAAAACCTATTAAGACTAATAGCGGCAAGAGTATTAGCGGTAGTTTTTTGTTAATAGCAGCAATTTTTAGCTGCCGCTAATAATTTTGTTTTTTTTAGTGCAACACCAGCTGCGAGGGGCGTAACCATGATTTTCTGTTGGTGGGGGATATCAAAGATCAATAGATATGTTCATAATTATTTTACCATTGATTTGGGGGCAAATACACCAAAGAAGACTGTATAAGATATACATATCTTAAACATATTAAAGAGTTAAAATGGGGCTTCACCCCACACTCTTCTATGTGACTTGGACCCTGCTTGCCGCCAAGAGCACTCCTCTTAGGTGCCTTAGTCATGGCCTTCGACTCTGGGTTTGGGAATAAGTTGGCAACAAAAAAATTAAAAAAATTGAAAAATAACATAAAAAGGTATTGAAAAAATATAAAAATATTAGAACTTATGAGGTATTGAAAAGTTACAAATTAATCAAGAAATTCACAACTTTAAATAAAAAACTTAATTTAAAAAAGTCACAATTAAAATACAATTTATTTGTTTTTAGGGATAAGTCGTGTTTTATTCGTGATAGAAAATTTGATAACCATGACTTTAGTTACAATTCTTTGGTAAAGCACTAAGTTGATTGGTTCGCGAATCTCTTTTTGGAATGTGTAACATGATTTTATCACGTGTGTTGTGTGATTTCTACACCAAAATCTAAAGCTTTATGATCTATATAAGTGGGTCCAAAAGTCATCTGCACCGTGATTTAAAGCTTAAACCTCCCGAAACAAAATGCTATAATGTAAATCAACAATTTTTTGAAAATATCAACAATTTAATTTAATTATTATTATTAATATTTTTTTTGTTTCGAAAATGATGATAAACTTGACAAGGACATCAGTAATCTTCAAGAATATCGTTAAAAGGAGTAATAAATTTTATTTATTTATTTATTTCGTCCCAATCTTCTACATCATAAGTGATTATTGACCACTTTTTTCATAGCATGAAATTGTGCAAATGAGATTTTTCATTTAAACAAATATGGTTAAAACTTAAAAACCCCTAAAGTTTCACTTCTTCCGTGAGGCCCCCACACTCGTAAGCAAGCGGAGAGAGGAGGCACAGCAGCATGCTACCACAGCCGTGACTTTAAAATTTAAAAAATTAACTTACAATAATTCATAAAAGAATTAAGTATGAAAAAACAAACGTAAATCTTTTTTAAGAAGGGAAAAGGTCACAAGAGATATCAGTGTTATTTCCTAAGGTCTCAATGCTAAAGTTCATGCTTGAGCTCGAAATGTTATTTAACTAAACTTTTAAAATGCATTTTTAACAAATCATTGAATTCTTTTAATTTTTTTTTGATAATGGGTAAGTATCCGGCCTCTTAGACCACTTGACTATGTCCTCGGAAAAGTGTAACACCCGATATCACACATAAGGTATGTTTGGTTCATTGTAAAGGCTACCCCATAAAATTCACTTTCCCTGTAAAATTATGCTGACTGGATTACATGTAAATTTACTTTTTCTCATGTAAAAAACATGTTCGTTTCACCGTAAAATAAGCCTATAAAATTCACTTTTAGTAAAAAATAGAGCCCTTAGTATAGCCGTTGATACTTTTGCAAGCGATATTTTCATTTTACGAGCCATACCTCTCCTAAGTCAAAAAAATTACAAGTACTTTTGGTGGTACAATCTACGAGAAAACACGGTGAAACGAACAACTTTGCCGTAAAAATCAAGCTCTCACTACAAAAAATAATACTATTAGTGGCAGTTTTTTGTAGCCAAAAACTGCTGCTATTAATAAAAAATTTATTAAGACTATTAGCAGCAATTTTTTTCTTAGTAGCAGTAGTTTTTGGCTGCTGCTAATAGTCTTATTTTTTGTAGTGCATCGGAGTGATATTACAAGCTTTCCCTAAAATGTCGCCCCTTCACACTGAAACGAACATACTTGTAGAGTCAACAGAGATAAATCCCTCCAAGTGGTCAACAAGGGGTGAGATTTGAACTCAGAGTCTCCACTTCTTGCAGTGTGGTCCTGGTGATTGCGCCAACCCCCTGTTGGTTCATTGAATACTTGTATATTAGACGCTTGTAGATATTCAAATTTGGCCCAATGCCCGATCGACCCATACATTGAGAACGAGGCACTCCCGAGCTTCCGAAAGCACCTCCCAAACCCTTAGAATTTAATCTAACCTTTAGAACTATATGCAAACCCTTAAGAAGCAGCCCTAACCCTTAGAAAGCCTAAAATGGACCCATAGAACTCGTTTCCAATCAATCAAAATAGCTGATGAAAAAAGGAGTGCCAAGGTTTGCACAGATAGTGCCTAATTTGGAGTTATACATAAAAAGTTATGACAATTTGAAAAACGGGAATTAGTACAGGAAATTATAAAATCAGGTCCTAACTTCTCAAAACTCAAAAAGCCCAATTTTAAAAAATGGTGAATTTGGAAATTGGGGGTTTGACTTGTAGACCATCCCATAGCTTGTGGTTTGTTTCTTTAGGACCCAAATACCCATCCCAACCTTAGGTATCACCCTTTTGCCATTTAAGTTATCACCCCATCATCTATCATTAAAACCCAACTCTCTCTTCTTCAAGCTCTTAAAAATCTCAAAAACCTTAGATTTAGGATTACCTAATTTCTAAATCCATTAGTGACCTAACCACTCACTAATCCATTCTTTCTCTGTAAATAGAGGCCCCCTCCCTCTTGTTTAAGCCATTTGAAAAATCTTCAAAGGAGAGAAAAAACTCTAGACAATTTCCTCCCCATTTTCATGCCCTAACCTTTCCAAGCTTTGAAACTCATCCTCTCCCTCATATTATCACATCCTCCATCATTAATCCATCCTTCCTAAAGCTTTGAAGCTTTAGCTTAGATCATTATCATACCCTCATACCTAGCCTTCCAAACCTTCAAGTCTTAGAAGTTAGAACCTTGCTCTAACCATTGTGCTATCGGAAGCTCATCGGAGTCGGCACCCACGCGAAGATCCGACCACGGTGCTACAATTGTCGGAGAGCTCCGGTTCTCTCATTTATTCCTCTACCTTCTTTATTTACTTTTCTTCTATCCTAGGATTTAGGCCGTTACGCCACCGAAATTTTGATATTTGCGGAGAGCCTAATAGGATTGGTGCGCCTTCGGACAAGAGAAAGTGCCGCTCATTTTTATATTTATTTTTAGCTATAATAGAGATTACTTACGAGCGAGTCAATCGGGTGACTAACACCTTCCCGATTGATAACCAAAGCCCCTACCCAAGAGCCTTTGGCGTAGACCGAATCGGAGTCAAATCGAGCACTTCGGTGCACACGATCTTGATTTTGGGTATCCCGGGACACCAAAAGCTCTGGGTGGTGACTCCTTTTTTCTAGCGCATCGTCGCGACGGATTGATGAAATCCACGATTGCACAGATGGCGACTCCACTGGGGATAGCTTGTAGAGCTTCTCCTTGAAGTGTTGGCCCTTATTTTGCATGTGTTTTTATTTTCCTTGCTTTTTTTATTAACTTTTCATTTTTTACGTACTTACCCCTACGATTATGCACTTTTTTATACTTATCCATATGATTCGATATTTTTTATACTTACCCTTATATTTCCGTCATTTACATACCTTAACTGTTTGACGGGCTTACTTGAGTATTTACGTTTTTATCATTACGCGCCTTAGCCGATCGACGGGCCTACTTGAGTTTTTTTTTTTTTTTGTCATTTTAGGTACCTTAGCTGATTGGCGAGTTACTTGCTAACTTAGAATCATATCCCAACAGTGGATGTCGGCCCGTAATGATAGCACGGGATTGTCACCACCCATTTTTGAACTAAGAAAAACTTTCTTAAAATTGAACTCTAAAATTGAACAAAGGAACTTAATTAATTCATTTTTACGAGGGTAAATTTTACAAAAGGATTGGAAAATCAGGCAACGATACAACCATCCCGGTTCCAAGTAAGGCGGTAGACCTAGTGGTGCTGATCTCGAAAAAAATCACCCCATCCAGTATATGAGAAGGCATTCGTGTCAGAGGTATATCGGGTGAGTGACTGAACTTTTAAAAGCCTTAAAACCCTTGGGAAGCGCATTAGAATACCCTGAAAAAGCCTTGTATCCTCTAGACACGGAAAGGAGGGACCCGAAAAGTGAAGAAAAAGTCCCAATGGGCATTGCCTCGACTCCCCATACGTTGGATTTGAGATTCCCGATATTTTCTATACTTTAAAACACTCAAATGCCCTCTTCAGTCAAGAGAGGTCACCCTCTTATTGCCTCTTTCGAGAGATTGGGGTGTTGTGTGGAAATCTGTGCCTTTAAAGATCAAGAGATATTTTCTCTTTGATAAAAAAGGGCATTCGGGTCCCGCTCTAGAAAAATTTGGGGAGTACTAAAAGTCATCCGAAAAGGGAGCTATCATCATCAAAATCACCAAAAAAATAAAAAAAAGTCAAAAAGCCAAAATGATATAAAAAGAGAGCTTGTGGTTTCATAACAACGGGATCACCATACCTACCATCCCGTAGGGGAAGAAAAAAAAAATCTTTGGGCCATACCCGAGAAATCTAGACCCTACCCACCAACAAACCATGTCTTGGACGGTTGATCTGACCGTCTTTGATTTGAATTCATCCCCAACACATTCCCACATAGAGGAGATTCCCACCTCCAATCCCTCCACCCAATCCTAATTTAACGTCATCGGACCTTTGGTGCGCCAATTTTTCCCTCCGCATCAATCCAACATGCACCCAATCAACCACCCAACTTTTCCCTTTCATCAACATACACCCAACTTTCCACCCGGCTTTCCCTCCGCATCCATTCAAAACACATCCACTTTTGCCTCCCCATTCACTCAAAATACACCCAATTTCCCCCCTACATCCACCCGAGATTTCCCCATATTTTCATCCACTCAAGATACATCCAATTTTCCCCTTACTTCCACTCGAGTTTTCCCCACATTTCCATCCACTCAAAATACACCCAATTCTTCCCTACATCAACCCAAGCATTACCATTACTACCTCATACACTCCCCCCATCAAATAAACCATCCACATCCACCCTCATAACCATGCCCATGGCCATCATGGAGGAGATGATGAGCACATTCATGGCATGGAAGGCTTCCCAAAGTCACCATAATCCATCCCAAACATCCCCAAATCCCCAACAAACTTTCCAAAACCTCCATTCCTCATTCACCTAAATGTCAATCCTGATCAACCGCCCATAATACACACCACCTAAGGCTCCCATCATCAACCATGGAAACACCCAAGTGGCCCCCAAAGGCCCTATGTCCAACCCCAAGCCCATCAAGGCCCAATAGCATAAGCCCAAGTCTAAGAAGGCCCAATAGCTCACGTCCAAGCCCATCAAGGCCCAATACCCCGACCCAAGTCCATCAAGGTCCAATACCCCAGGTCCAAGCCCATCAAGGCCCAATGCCCTATGCTCAAACCCATCAAGGCCCAATGCCCAAGCCCATCAAGGCCCAAACCCGGGAACCCCATTTGCAAGCCCTCCATCATTCCCCCAATATCCCACATGGACCTATACCCAACAGGCCCCCATTCCCCCTCGAATAGTTCACCCATCTCATCCAATCCCTCAACTCGGCATGGGCCCCATTTATCCACATCTCTCACACCCAACCCAATATGGGGATCTATCCCATACCATCAATCATCCCCAATTTACCCATCCACTCATTCCCCAACCAAATCCCAATTCCCAAAGCATACCATGGCCTCATGAGGCACTCGCCCAAGATCCATAGTTCACCCATCCACAATTCACCCCATGAACCCATCACCAAAATTTCCCCCACCTCCAATGGCCCCATCAGGCACCTACTCAATCCACCCAAAATTCACCATTCACCCATCCTCTCACCACTCACCCAAATTCTCATTAACCGCAATGGCCCCATCAAACACTCACTCAAACCATCCCTAATATGTCTGAAAATCTTATCCCATATATTGATCCTCAATATGAAGAGGATGAGATCATAAATAGTGGGGCCTATGCAGGGGCAGTCGCTAATTTCAATCCCTCACCACCCACACTCACCAACCAGCAGGCCGTCCAGAATGAATGACGGCAGCTCAGTGGGGGACCAACCCAACCCTACAGTCTAGAGAATCAGAGCTGTTAAAAGAGCAAATGGATAAAATCCAAAAGCAGCTGATGAAGCTAGGGAGAGCCAAAATCCATGCCACAAATTTTTCGGATCTGTGCCTTTTTGCCGAGGTGCCTTTGCCACCTAAGTTCAAAGTGTCGTCGTTTGATAAATATAACGGCACCGACAACGCGATCGCCCATATAAAATTCTATTATGGGGATATGTGCTAATACGGCGGAGATGAATGACTCTTCATCAAAGTATTCTAAAAGAGCCTCACAGGACCTGCACTAAAATGGTTCACTTCTCTTGAGCCATCCATGATAAAAACGTGGAAAGACTTAACCCACCTATTCCAAGAGCAATATGTTTACAATATTGATATTGAGCCACGCAAATCTTATTTGACTCGATTAAAACAAAAGTTGGATGAAACATTCAATGAATATCTTGGAAGGTGGAGGGCCCTAGCAGCTCAAGTGAGGAGCAAATCGAGATGATCTCAAAAACTGCTCTACCCGTTATCTCTGATTTCCTAGTATACCAGCAGCAATTTAGTTTCACTAACTTGGTAAGAAATGCCAACCATTGCGAATACGCATTGAGAGAGGGACGGTTGAACAAAAATATAACTAGTGGGGCTAGCGGGGTCCAAAAATTTGATGAACATAGGAATGAAAGAAGAACAGGGGCAGAGGTCCAAGCAATAATGACTTCACATCCTAGCACCAGGATGACACCATTTCAATATGGGGCAATACAGTAAGCCCCAGCACAAGCACATCAGGTACAGAGACTCGACAATGGTTCATGGGCGCAGATGACCCCTGACCAGAAAAGAGCACGATATAACCGAGTGTTTACACCCTTAGGACAATCCCTAAATATCCTTCTGCCTTTACTAATCGAAAAGGGTTGGTTATTTAGCTTCAACCGTGACCTCCATAAAATCCAATCCCAAAAAACTATGATCCCAGCACACACTGCAATTTCCATCAAGAGCCGGGACATCCAACTGATCGCTGCTTTCCATTAAAGCATGTGATACAAGACTTGATTGAAGCATGCAAGATTATCCCTCCAGCACCGCCCCAAGCTAATCAGCACACCAACATTCATCAGGTGCCGTCGGCGCCCCACTAGCAGGGAGGAATGGGCCCAAGGGCCACCATCAATATACTGGAAGAAGAAATAGAAGAGGTCGACCCCTCGAAATATATTAGTATAGGGAAAAGTTTTGATAACTCATGGCAGTGGGATCGAAAAAATAAAACCATTGGGATAGTTGAGCCTTTGAATTTGTCCGACTATTTTTCCAATCCAACACCCCAGATGGCACCCTTAGACTTAAATCTATACTTTTCCACACCCGCTCCCGTTAATCAAGTCTAACCCAGTTGGACCTCACCCTCGATGTACCAACCATATTCGGCACCAACCCTTGTCAACTACATGGTGCCCAATTTTACCTCGCATTTTGAGTCAACTCCCATCAACCACGCTTGGCCTTGATTCGCCACACCATCATCAGCCCATCCACCTTTACGTCCAACACCAACCCAGTACAAATGGCCCAATACTGCAACACCACCCTCAATCAATCAATCTCAAATACCAACCCAATACAATTGGTCCCATTTTACCAGACCATCGGCCCAGCCGCCTTCAACACCAATCAACCATGTTTGGCACAACTTCGCCACACCAGCCCTGTCAGTTCAACCATACTCGGCGCCACCATCCATCCCATTCCAAATCCCCGAACCTACCTATAACCCCCATCAGGTCCCACTCGACTATAAACAAACAGACGCTAATGCAAGCGGTAACAGAGACGGGGTAGTCGAATTCATAACCCGATCAGGCAGAATTTCCAAACAACCCGAGGCACCGGTACTAGCCCAATCAGAAGAGAGAAGGGAACCAATAGCAGTACATCCCATGGAGCACATGTGCCCGGAGTACACGATATAAACTTAATTGAGGCAAACTCCTGCCCACATCACCATTTGAGACCAATTGATGACGTCTCCGCCCCGTTTCCAAGCTTTAATGGGGGCACTTAAAGACACTCATGTGTCCAATAAGGTCTTGCTAGATGAAGTAGGGAAAATGATAGGATAGATTTGGCCCTTAACGCAATCTCATTTTCAGACGCTGACCTCCCAGCAGGAGGGAACCACTTCAGATCCCTCAATGTCACGGTCGAAATTAGGAACTTAATGATACCGCTTGCATTGATAGACAATGGTTCGACATTGAATGTATGCCTGCTGTGGACTGTGACCATGATTGGGGTTGACCCATCTATGTTTCAACCAGGTCAGACAAGCGCAAGAGAGTTTGATAACATAAGGAGGGAAGCGATAGGAGAAGTCGATCTCGAGCTCACCATTGGACTGATGACCTTCTCAATCCTATTCCAAGTCATGGACATTAAGTCTTTCTTTAACCTACTATTAGGACGCCCGTGACTACATGAAATAGGGGCAGTACCCTCCACCTTGCATCAGCTACTCAAGTTTATCTCAGAAGGGATAGTTATGTCCGTCATGGGAGAGGGACGAGAGGAAAGAGAGAAAATAGCCCACAACATTGAAAATCTCAAGGTGCTGGATATACCACACACTGCTGAAGACACAGAACTTCACAACTTTCAATATAATGTGTCAACCCCAGTAGCGCTAGAATCTCCCGGGAAGGTTACTGAGAAAACTGGGGGAGGAATGGTAGCAGTGGTAGCCATGCTCCAGAAGTAAGGCTATCAAAGAGGCAAAGGGTTGTGTCCTTGCCTACAGAGAAGAAAAGAACCAGTCAGAGCCAAGGGCTGACAATGAGTCAAATTCAGCCTAGGCTACAAGCCTACCGACGAGGAAATCTAGGAGGCCAAGGAGAAAGCCTGAACCATTGCTAGGGGGATAAACTTAGAAGATGAATCCCCTCCGTGACCTCACATCAGGAGTACTTTCGTAAGTGCAGGGCTCATCAAGATCGATCGGAATGGGGTAACTCAGCTAACCCCGCACAAAGAGCCGCTGCCCATGAGACCAATCCCCACATCATTCCCCCAGATATTGAAATCGACTTGGCCTCTCTGTCCCTTTTTGAAGAGGATGTACCCCTGCCTGTACATCCACTTGCCCATCCCAAGCCTGTATTGATATTTGATGACTAGGTTAAAGATGAACCTATGGTTAACATGTTGGGGGTTAACCCTAAAAAACAATCTAAATCAGCCTTCTCCACAATAGCAGCTAAAGGTGCAGCACCTCAGGTAAGGAATTAGGCGTCAATGTCCCTAACCTTGGATGCATCAAATGACCATAAATACGATATCAGCTTTCAAAAAAAAAAATAACGTGTAAAAAGTGAGATTAGCCCCTGACAAGCAATTCCCTGTGTATAGAGACCCGCCTTGCCAATGGCCGATCCCCGAAGAAAAAGAAAAAATTAAAAAAATAGAAAAAAAAGTTAAAAATATAGAAAAAATACAAAGTAATCTAAAAATATTGTCTTTCAAAATTTTCGATAAAAATAAAAATAATGCCTTAATTGAAAAGCCCATCACATGTGAAATCAACCCCTTTCCTGTAGAAATATAAGAAGAGATAGGAGTCGTGAGTTTGGACAAGGAGGTCCAAAGTGAGGAGCTTCCTAATGAACTCCTCGACCAATATGCCAATTTTGAGAATGGTCTTATCCCAATAATTGAATAGACAGAAGAAGTCAATCTAGGCACTAAGGAGGATCCTAAAATCACTAAGATCGAAATGTCGCTGTCTCTTGAGAAAAGACAAAGAATGATTGGATTCCTTCGGTCATACCGAGACGTCTTCGCATGGTCATACGAAAATATGGCTAGTTTAGACACCGATTTGGTCGAGCATGAGTTGCCATTGTATAAAGATGTCAAGCCAATTGAATAGATAGCGACGCCGATTTTGAGAATGGTCTTACCCCAATAATTGAATAGACATAAGAAGTCAATCTAGGCACTGAGGAGGATCCTAAAATCACTAAGATCGGAACGTCGCTGTCTCCTGAGGAAAAACAAAACATGATTGAATTCCTTCGGTCATATCGAGATGTTTTCACATGGGCATACGAAGATATGTCTGGTTTGGACACCGATTTGGTCGAGCATGGGTTGCCATTGTATCCAGATGTCAAGCCAGTTAAGCAGAAGTTGAGGCACCTCAGGCCAGAGTGGATGCTAAAAGTGAAAGACAAAGTCATCAAGCAATACAATACAGGCTTCCTCATGGTCTCCAAATACCCGCAGTGGCTAGCCAACATCGTGCCAGTACCAAAGAAAGATGAAAAGGTTCGCATGTGCATTGACTTCAGAAACCTCAACAGGGCAAGCCCAAAAGATGACTTCCCTTTGCCACATATTGACATCTTGGTTGACAACATTGCTAGGCACGGGATGCTCTCGTTCATGGATGAATTTTCTGGGTACAATCAAATCAAGATGGCAGAGGCAGACCGAGAAAAAACAATGCTCATCACTCCATGGGGCACTCTCTGCTACAAAGTCATGTCATTTGGGCTAAAAAATGTCGAGGCGACATATCAGAGAGCGATGACTGCACTATTCCACGACATGATGCACCGAGAAATTGAGGTGTACGTTGACAACATGATAGACAAGTCTGAGGAAAGAGGTGATCATCTGGTGAACCTCTAAAAGCTGTTTGAAAGACTAAAGAAGTACAGGTTGCATCTGAGCCCTCAAAAATATGCATTCGGCGCTATGTTAGGAAAGTTGTTAGGATTCATCGTCAGCAGAAGAGGCATTCAATCAAAGTAAAAGCCATCGTCAAAATACCATTGCCATCTACTGAGAAAGAAGTCAGAGGATTCTTGGGTAGAATATAGTACATTAGTCGGTTTATTGCACAGTTAACTCCTATTTGCACACCGAGTTTAAAGCTACTAAGAAAAGATTCGCCTGTCAAATGGAATGATGACTGCCAAGACATATTTGATAAAATCAAAAGTTATCTTCTCATCCCTCCAGTATTGGTACCGCTCGTACCAGGGAGACCCCTCCTAATGTATCTCTCAATGATGAAATTTTTGATGGGGTGTGTCCTCGGGCAGCACGATGAAACCGATAAAAAAGAACAGACAATCTACTACCCGAAGAAGAAGGTCACTGCTTACGAGACACGCTATTCTCATCTAGAGAAAGCATGCCTGACTCTTGTGTGGGCCACACAGAGGCTTCGCCACTACTTGCTCTCTCAGGCAGTACTTCTTCTGGCGCGAATGGATCCTTTGAAATACTTGTTCAGAAGTCAGCTCTTACTGGGTGGACCGTACGCTGTCATCTTCTCTTATCAGAATTTGACATCACCTATGTTACTCAGAAGTTAATCAAGGGGCAAACACTCGCTGTTCATCTTGCCAAGAATCTTTTACCTGATTAAGAGCCTTTGAGAACTGAGTTCCTTGATAATGACATCTTGTTCATGACAGACAATAACATAAAAGAGGCAGAAGAGTCTTGAGTAATGCACTTTGATGGGGCATCGAATGTAGAAGGTCAAGGAGTCGGTGCTATTCTAATTTCGCCGAAAGGGTCCCACGTACCAGCCTCCATCAAATTTAATTTCCCCTGCACCGACAATATGGCCGAATATGAAGCTTGCGTAGCTGAATTACAAGCAGCTCTTGATCTAAATGTAACTCATCTCAGGGTGTTTGGCGATTCACAGCTGATAATATGCCAGACCAGTGGAGATTGGAAGACAAAGAATGAAAATTTAATCTCGTACCATAAACACCTCGAGGATTTGATAGCATACTTCAAGGAGGTTACCTTCTCCTATGTCCTGTGAGCAAGGAATCGTTTTGCCAATGCGCTTTCGACATTAGCATCAGTGGTTGAAAGACCTTACGGTGTCTTGATGAAGCCTATCATGACCGGACAGAGAAATGAGCCAGCCTTCTACCTCTAGATCGAGGAACCCACAAAGTTAGATGATGAGCCAACTTTCTACCTCTAGATCAAGGAACCCACAAAGTTAGATGATGAGCCTCTGTAGCTCTCAGACCTTAAGAATTTTCTCGAAACATGTGCTTTCCTTGAGGGCATACCCAAGGCAAATAGAAAGACCATCCAACGTCTAGCATCAAATTAAAGTCCTCTACGGCGAGTGCCTCTACAAGCAATCATATAATAACATCCTGCTCAGATGCTTAACTGAAAGCGATGCAACCAATGTAATATTTCAGATATTTTAGACCTGATTTCGATTACCTCGGTAAGCATGCTCAGAAAAGTCACGTAGCAGAAAATGAGGATTTGGGTATGTAAACCTAAAATAAAGGAATTTGGTCAAAGGATTCCTGATTTGGACTTGAGGAAGTCCTATTTTTGATGACTTATACACTACGATGCATGTATGTGCTTAACATTGAAACAAAATGCAAGTTAAGTGGATAGAATTTGAAAATAAAAGATCATGATATTTTGGTTTGCTAATAGTATTATAAAGAGAGAAGAGCGAAGGAGAAGCTTCATCCTTCCTCCCTCACATGAGAACAAAAAGTTTGGCTTTAGCAAACTTCCCTTGTTTCCTTGCTTAGATCACTTGTGATTACAATCCCTCCCCCCATCTCTATCTATACAAGCTTAGAGAGCAGCTTCTGATTTGTTAGATAAATTGAGAAAGAAAGATAGGGGAGAGTGGACAATTTAGTGGATGATCTGGCTAAACAGTTGCTCTAGCAACAATGTAAGAGAAGGACTGATTTTGGAGTTCAACCGTTTGCAGCTTGGAATTGATCCGGTGCTTGAATTTTGGATCAACGGAAGCCGAAGGAATTTAACTCAAGAGGTAGGCTTTGAAGCTTCCTTTGATTAAGTTATTTGTATCTAAATTAGATTAGATAACTGGTAGATATAGATTATGCTGACAGTATAGTCTTTGGAAGGAAAATAAAGTTAAGGAGGACAAATTTGGAACAACACAGACCTGGAAAAATTCGAAGTTTGAATTCAAATTCGAACATCGAATTTGAAATTCGACCATTGAATTAAAATTCGACCATCTAATTTTGGAAAGTTTGACTGATGCACTTTTGGTGAATTCGATGCTCGAATTCAAATTCGAGCATCAAATTAAAATTCGAACATCGAATTTGGAATTCGATGATCGAATTGTGTCCTGTTTTCTGGCCTTCGAAAATTTCTTGGAAAAATTTATGGGGAGCTTCTGCTTGGACTTATAGACCCACCTTTAACACTTTCATGGTGTTAATACTTGTAGGTTCTAATTAGAGTCCACTGTGAGGACGTCTTGGTGTGAACTTAGACCAATTCAAGATAAGGTAGGGGAACCTTGAAACTTATTGCATTTTGTTCTAAGTATTGGTTAATTCGTTTTCAAGCATAAATTCTGAATTTTGGTGGGCATAGCATGATTGTGAACTTTGAAACTTTGAAATAACATATGAACCTTGAAAATTTTGGAACTTCCAAACTTCACCTTTGAATTTGAAATATGTATTAGAACTAAGAGATCTGAAAATGTATTAATTACATGAAATCCGATATGTTTAGTATCCGCATTTGATTTGATGTTAATTAGAACGAAACCCTAGATTCTATAAGCCGTATTGATGGTAACTTAGCCTAGCGCAAGTTTCCCTCATAACGTAGGGGCTTGTTGCACTTTCAGAAAAAAGGTTCATTGAACGACGATGGTTAGTAGGGTTTCCCATCGGTAATACTTTCACTCTCATGATATATTAATTTGAGAGATACAATTAAGTTACAAATTTAAGACAAGAAGCATGCATGATATCAGAATTTGAAACTATAAGAACATTAGACTTGTTACATTCTCTTTTGATACACTATTTTAGAATTGGAATTTAGAAATCAAGGCATCTTTTGAAAACCCATAACTGATCCGATTTTTATCTTTGGAAACTTTTACTTATGATAAAATCTAAATAGATAAGTTTCCTCTATTGAGCTTTGATGTTAGCTCACCCCGACTATACATCACAGGTGCTGAGACTGACTTAGGCTCCGGCGATTTTGAGGACTTCGACTACATTCCTGAGGAGGAGCCAGAGATCCCAGCAGAGGAGTTCTTTCCTTGATCTAGATTTGTCTTTTTGGTACTTCTTGGTTTAGAATTATTTTGGATTAATTATGGGCCCAAGGCCTTGTTTGGATATTTTTTGATATCATTGGAGGAACCATCATTAGGAACCATTGTTTAGGTGATTGGATTGGCCATCACCGGTGGTTCTTCCTGGTTCTTCATGGAGATATATTTATGTATGATCATCCTTGTTTTATTAGTTTTGCTTATGTTTAGAACTATGTTTATGCTGCCAGCTTTTTTTTGATATGCGATTTATTGAGAAATCAATAAGTTGGCGAACCAGCCTTTTCTATACATAGAGGATTAGAAAAGTCGGGTTGTCACAGTTGGTATTAGAGCGTGACTCTAGGTTCAGAGTCTTAGAACTAAGGGCATGATTGTCTTAACAATCAAAACTGATCAATTGTTATTGTTCTTTAACAATGACATATAAGCATGGCTCCAAGATTCAGAGGTAGGAGCAGAGGTCGAGACGGACCTAGAACAGTTCGTATCGAGGAGATTGATGAGGGCATAGGTACCTCATGGGGAAGAGATAGAGTGGCTACTGGTCCTAATGCAGACCCCATGGGGGCTAGTAGAGGTGGAGGAGGCAATGTTGATCAAGTATTGGTGGATTTAGCCAACAATATGGCTCAGCAAACTGCGGCTATGACACAACAGATAGAGCTGCTGGCAGCCAGGCATTAGCCAGGAGGTTTTGTTGAATTCAGGAGGATGCGACCTCCTAACTGATTCATTAGAAGACGAGGGATGGATCGACGAGATGGAAAAGATCTTTGAGGTGTTGCAGTGCATCGATGTGGAGAAAGTGCGCTGGGCAACCTTCAAGTTGTTAGGCGAGGCTAGTCCTTGGTGGAAGTCTGTATCCAGGACACAAGAGCATGACTACCCTAACACTCCATGGACCTAGGCAGAGTTTGTGGAGATGTTCAATGATCAGTATTTTCCTAAGATCATGTGTAATCAATGAGAAGTCTAGTTCATTAAACTGGAACATAACGGATGTTTGTGCGCGATCATGGAGTAGAGTTTGATAGACTTTCACGATTCGTACCCTTGCATGTGGCCACCGAATTAATGAGGGCCCAGAAATTCTAGCGTAGCTTAAGGCCAAACATCCAAGAGAAGGTGGCAATGTGGGAGATGGAAACCTTTGGAGTTGTCATGTCAAAGACCCTCATTGCTGAAGAAGAGATCCAGAAGCTGTATCAGAGAAGGGATCAGGGTAATAGAAATCGGTTCGGACAGGGACAGTCTAGTGTGTTTGAGCAGGCGAACAGAAAGCCGAGGTTCTCGAAACCTCCTCTCTATCCTACTTAGCCATCGTATTCCAAACCGGCTGTCACTTCTGGACCCGTGTCTTCCTCCTATCAGAGACCACAGAATTCTTCATGTGCACGACTTTTCAGATCTACTAGCACCACTGCGAGTGGGGCTCCTGTGGCTCAGGCAAGGATCAAAATTTTAGGTTTCATTTTGATTTCGGAGGGGACTGAAACCGAAAATTTGAATTTCGACCGAAATTTTGACCGATAATTTGACTCCCATACAAAAATCTGACCAAAATTTTGGTCCAAATTATCATTTCGGTGAGGACCGAAACTGATAATTTGAACCAAAATTTTGGTCATTTCGGCCGAAATTTTGATCCTTGGGCTCAAGGAACATCTCGTGGACCATCTATTACTCCAGTTTCAGCTCCAGCATGTACACGATGTGAGAAACCACATAAGACAGAGGCTTATCAAAGGAACACTGGAGGATGCTTCAGGTGTGGGAAGATTGGTCACATGATCAAGGATTGTACTGAGGAAAATAAGGGAAGGACTACTTCAGTTTCTACGCAGAAATCCTCTTGACCTACTGTTCATGGTCGAGCCTGCGTGGTGACTGCACATGATGCCCAAATGTCAAATGACGTGATCCAAGGTATCATTAAAGTTCAGATGTTAATTCTTGTATTAGTTTATATTAATTTGAATGATAAATCCTTTAAAGATGAATTTAAAAAACTACAATTCATTGCATGTAATTAATGAACATTCTTGATAAACGGTACCCTTGTTATGAGTCGTGAAGGCGACTCATGTAAAATAGAAGCACGAGTATTGATTAACCTCGGGTCTACACACTCGTTTATCGCTCCTCTTTTTTCTGAGAAGTTGGGCATCGTTCCCAAACCCCTTGCTTTTGTCTTGGCGGTGTCAGTTTCCACGGGAAGCTCAGTGAGTACAGATACGGTGTGTTAGTAAGTTATCGCGATGGTTGATGATCACGAGACACTAACTGATATGATTACGCTGAGCATGGAAGGGTTCGATGTGATTCTCGGGATGGATTAGTTGTTTACATATCACGCGACAGTGGATTATCTATGAAAGATCGTGACCTTTCGACCTCCAAAGCGGAAATCCTTGCGATGTTATGGAGTTAAATCGAGCGTTGTGCCACTTATTTTCGCTATTCGGGTTGAGCGGATGATGAGGAATGGTTGCAGTGGATATCTTGCTTACTTGCAAGATCATAAAGAAGAAAAGAAGGACATTACGCTTATCACGGTTGCTTGTGAGTATCCCGATATCTTCCTTGAAGACTTGCTTGGATTACCACCTGATCGAGAGATCGAGTTCGTGATCGAGTTAGCTCCAGGTATCGAACCATTGTCCAAGGCTCCATATTAGATGGCGCCTGCTAAATTGAAAGAGATAAAGGAACAGCTTCAGGATCTGCTGGATAAGGGCTTTATTAGACTGAGTGTTTCACCTTAGGGAGCGCTGGTACTCTTTGTGAAGAAGGACGGATCGATGCGTCTGTGCATCGATTATTGCCAGCTCAATAAGATGACGATTAAGAATCGTTATCCAGTACTTCCGCAGATAGATGACTTGTTTGATCAACTGCAGGGTGCAAAGTTCTTTTTGAAGATTGATCTGAGGTCAGGCTATCATCAGCTCAAGATCAAGGCAGAACATATCTCCAAGACTGTGTTTCGTATGAGGTATGGCCACTATGAGTTCTTAGTGATGTCATTTGGGTTGACGAATGCACTTGCATCTTTTATGGATTTGATGAACCGCGCGTTCAAGCCACACCTCGATAAATCAGTGGTAGTTTTCGTAGATGACATCCTCATCTATTTGAAAATCAGAGAAGTGCACGTGCAATATTTACAAATGGCTCTTCAAACACTCAGGGACCACTAGCTATATGCTAAACTCAGCAAGTGTGAGTTTTGGCTTGATCGGGTCAGTTTCTTGGGCTACGTTGTCTCTGAGTCTGGTATATCTGTTGATCCTACCAAGATTGATTTCGTAGTGAACTGGGAACAACCGACGACAGTTACTGAGGTCTGTAATTTCCTTGGTCTGGCAGGCTACTATAGGAGATTTGTCGATGGTTTCTCCAAGATATCGGGTCCACTTACACAGCTCACGAAAAAGAATACTAAGTTTGATTGGATAGAGTAGTGCGAGCAAAGCTTTCAGGAGCTTAAGCAGAGATTGACTACAGCATCGGTAATTAATATACCTTCAGGCAGTGGAGGCTTCGCAGTGTATAGTGATGCTTCTTATGAGGGATTAGGCTACGTGCTTAATCAAAACGAGCGGATCATTGCATATGGTTCTAGGCAGTTGAAGGACCATGAAAGGAATTATCCAACATATGATCTCGAGTTAAAAATAGTTATCTTCACCCTGAAGATCTGGAGACATTACCTCTACGGTGAGATATTTGATATCTTCACCGATCATAAGTGCCTCAAGTACCTATTCACTCAGAAGGGCTTGAATATAAGGTAGCGACGATGGATGTAGTTCTTGAAGGACTATAATTCCTCGATCCAGTACCATCCAGGAAAGGCGAACGTCGTTGCTGATGCTCTTAGTAGGAAGTCTTCAGCACTTTTATCGCATCTTGTAAGTAGGATACATAGATAGAAGCTACTGGAAGATATGGCCTTAGGCAGCTCGTGGTTTGATGTGAAAGGCTCAGGAGCACTGATGGATACCCTTGTACTTCACCCTACGCTCGTCGAGAATATCAGGAAGCTACAGATGATAGACGATGAGCTTATGGAGGTTAGGCAAGATGTGGTTAGTGGAAGCAAGAAGGAGTTCTCCATTCAGGCAGATGGGACCTTGTTGTTTAGAGATGGAGTATGTGTACCGACGAGTACCGAGCCTCGGAATACCATTTTGGAAGAGGTTCACAAATCGATGTATGCCATACATTCTGGTAGTACAAAGATGTATCAGGATCTGATGAGGAGCTTATGGTGGAGAGGTTTAAAAAGGGACATCACCGAGTACGTATCACAGTATTTGATATGTCAGCAGGTTAAGGTTGACCATTAGAATCCTGCGGGGTTGTTACAACCATTACCTGTACCTGAGTGAAAATTGGAAGGCATTTCAATGGACTTCATTCTGGGGTTGCCGAAAACACAGAGGAAGAACAATGCCATTTGGGCCATTGTTGATCGATTAACAAAGTCTGGTTATTTTCTACCTTATAATACGACGTATACTGCCAGCAAACTCATAGAGTGTACCTCAAGGAGATAGTTAGACTGCACAGTATACCAGCCAGTATTGTGTTAGATAGAGATCCATTATTTACTTCGCAGTTTTGGCAATGGTTCCAAGAAGGAATGGGTTCTCGTCTTGACTTCAGCACAACATTTCACCCTTAGACTGATGGCCAAATTGAGCGAGTGAATCATATCATTGAGGACATGCTTCGGCCTTGCATATTGGATTTCCACGGGTCATGGGACCAACACTTGCCTCTGATCGAGTTCACTTACAACAATAGCTTCCAAGCTATAGCATCGGTATGGCACCGTTCGAGGCGTTGTATGGATGATGGTGCAGGTCTCCGTTGAACTAGGAAAAAGTGAGTGAGAAGCTCATTCTAGGCCCAAAGATCGTAGAGCATACAAGCGACATCGTTCGATTGATCCGCGAGAGACTACGCGTGGCTCACAGTCGCCAGAAGAACTACGCAGATCTTAAGAGGAGACTTATGGATTTTCAGGTGAGCTTAATTGCATTTAATAACCTTTTACATCTTTAAGCGATAAAATTGTTGCTAATACTTGTATTTCAGGTCGGCGATAATGTTTTTGCCTGAGTCTCACCTACGAAAGGCGTGATGCGATTTGGCAAACGAGGGAAGCTGAATCCTCGGTATGTCAGGCCTTTTGAGATATTAGGTCGAGTCGGAGAGGTTACATACAGAGTGGCATTACCGCCGCAATTATCCAGCATGCACAACATGTTCCATGTGTCCATGCTACGGAGATACATACGCGACCCGACTCATGTACTTGATTACCAACCCTTGAGCTTCAGGATGGTTTAACAGTGATCGAGGATCCGGTACAGATCATAGATCGCAAGGAGCAAATCCTATGAACCAAGAGGATTCCTTTGGTTCTCGTAAAATGGTGGAATGATACATCGGAGGAAGCCACTTGGGAGCGCGAAGCCGAGCTCCGAGAATAATTCTGTGGATGAATTGTCCAACCAAGCATTCACCAACCATGGGTCTAGCTCCTCCAAACACTAAACCCGTGGCTATTCATGATGTGATAGCCCAGATGACCTAGGGACGTCATGGATCCGGCAGGTCAATAGCCCATTCCCAACTGTCGGATAAAATGTGGATGCTTGACGTGATTTTTAAAGCGACCCTATACCCTTTTGGACACCGATCGGAACAGAGGGGCCCCATCCAACAGATCCTATTTTCTGCGTTCAAAGAAAAATGGTTCAATGCCCCGACAGTGGAATTTCAAGGAATCATCAAGGCCCGAGAAAAGATGGATAAAAAGGTAAAGACCCTGGCCAAGGGCATTCCCTCCGCCCGATTGATATCGCTGATGCTTGAGGACTATCATGGGGGACCGGCTTATGAAATTCTGCATGATGAGCCTAAGTCCACTGCCAGTTTAAAGACCTATAAATTGGTTGATTGGGGTCGAAACTATAGCAAGTTGTTGAAGGCTCCGAAAGATACTGTGGTTCCTGACGAGGATGGAGATCAACCTGCTGCAGAACATGTTGCTCCCGAGCCAGACCAGCCCCCACACATTGACGTGCTCACTTTATCAGAGTTCACACACCAGATGACTGCTATGAGTCAGCAGATCCAGGAGCTGACTCAGCACACAAGATCCATGAGTAGGGAGTTAGAGATACATGGGGGGGCTTTGACCTATCTGATGCAACATGCCTTTCCTACTGATTACGCGACTTATATGGCTGATATTTGTGTGTCTGTGCACCATGCTTCTACTTCTGGAGTAGGTGATGAGGTGCCTACGGATGCAGGAGATGACGGCAGGGATGCTGATGATCAGGCTTCGACTGATTAGGTTGCTGAATCCGGTCTGGATAGGGAGGATTAGCGCAGCTGTGGTGACTTTATAGTTTCACTTTTTGCAATCTATTTTGGGATTGTAATTATTTCACTGTTGATGGATTATTTAGAACCTGGTGGTTCTACTTTTTGCTTCTTTAATATAAATTCTGGTTTGCTTTATGTTATAGTTAGCTTTGTTTGATTTGTTTGCTAATTTCCTATATACATGATTGTTTTATCTAGGGATAAATTGTCTATATTATGGGTTTGACTATCTTGCTTTGATTTGGTGCCTCGCATATGCATTATCAGCTCTTTGTATTATATACCTATGGCTGTTTTGTCTATGGGTTGTGGGATTATGAGTTTATTTTTCTTGTGGGTTACTTTTTGTTTTCCCTTCCGTTATGCTTTTGTATTAGTCTTGGAGATGGTTTTGTGATTTGATCTATTTGACCCTATCCGATAGCTAACCTAATTTGAGTACTTTGATAACTCGGTTTGATCATAACCTAGTTAGTTCACCTTGAGTCATAGTGAGGTATGTTTCCCGGCAAGTGACACTTGGGGTGTAGGCATCCATGTATGGATGCAATCTACTATGGCCCTTCGGGTGCCATACCCAGTACATCCAGGCTACTACGGAACCCGTCCCTTGACTTACGTGCCTTGTGAAGCCATCACACTATGACCCAGGTTCTTTTACGTTAGACTAGTTGTTCTCGCTTTGTTTTCAAACATTGGTTTAGGGAGGACTCTCTTGTAGACCTATTTGGGTGTCTTTTATATTTTCAAGGACGAAAATTCCTAAGGAGGGGAGAATGTAATATCCCAGATATTTTAGACCTGATTTCGATTACCTCGATAAGCGTGTCCAAAAAAATTACGTGACGAAAAATGAGGATTCAGGTATGTAAACCTAAATAAAAGAATTTGGTCAAAGGATTCCTGAATTGAACTTGAGGAAGTCCAATTTTTGATGACTTATACACGACGATGCATGTATGTGCTTAACACTGAAACAAAATGCAAGTTAATTGGATAGGATTTGAAAATAAAAGATCATAATATTTTGAGGAAATATCATGATATTTTGGTTTGCTAATAGTATTATAAAGAGAGAAGAGAGAAGGAGAAGCTTCATCCTTCTTCCCTCACGTGAGAACCAAAAGTTTGAGCTCTAGCAAACTTCTCTTGTTTCCTTGCTTAGATCACTTGTGATTACAATCCCTCTCCCCATTTCTATCGTATACAAGCTTATAGAGCAGCTTATGATTTGTTAGATAAATTGAGAAAGAAGGATAGGGGAGAGTGGACAATTTGGTGGATGATCTGGGCTAATAGTTGCTCTAGCAACAATGTTAGAAAAGAACTGAGTTTGGAGTCCAACCGATTGAAGCTTGGAATTGATCCGGTGCTCGAATTTTGGATCAACGGAAGCCGAAGGAATTAACCTCAAGAGGTAGGCTTTGAAGATTCCTTTGATTAGATTATTTGTATCTAAATTAGATTAGATAACTGGTAGAAATAGATTATGTTGACAGTTAAGTCTTTGGAAGGAAAATAAAGTTAAGGAGGACAAATTTGGAATAGCACGGACCTGGACAAATTCGAAGTTTGAATTGAAATTCGAACATCGAATTTGAAATTCGACCATCAAATTAAAATTCGATGATCAAATTTTGGAAAGTCTGACTGATGCACTTTTGGTGAATTCGATGCTCGAATTTGAATTCGAGCATCGAATTAAAATTCAAACATCGAATTTGGAATTCGATGATCGAATTTTGTCCTATTTTTTGGCCTTCGGAAATTTCTTGGAAAAATCTATGGGTAGCTTATGTTTGGACTTATAGACCCCCCTTTAACACTTTTATGGTGTTAATACTTGTAGGTTCTAATTAGAGTCCACTGTGAGGACCTCTTGGTGTGAACTTAGACCAATTCAAGATAAGGTAGGGGAACCTTGAAACTTATTGCATTTTGTTCTAAGTATTGGTTAATTCATTTTCAAGCATAAATTCTGAAGTTTGGTGGACATAGCATGATTGTGAACTTTGAAACTTTGAAATAACATATGAACCTCGAAATTTTGGAACTTCCAAACTTCACCTTTGAATTTGAAATATGCAGTAGAACTAAAAGATCTAAAAATGTATTAATTACATGAAATCTTATATATTTAGTATCCGCATTTGATTTGAGGTTAATTAGAATGAAACCCTAGATTCTATAAGCCGTATTGATGGTAACTCAGCCTAGTGCAAGTTTCTCTAATGACGCAGGGGCTTGTTGCACTTTCAGAAAAATGGTTCATTGAATGAAGATGGTCAGTAGGGTTTTCCATCGATAATACTTTCGCTCTCATGATATATTAATTTGAGAGATACAATTAAGTTATAAATTTAAGACAAGAAGCATGCATGATATCAGAATTTGAAACTATAAGAACATTGGACTTGTTACATTGTCTTTTGATACACTATTTTAGAATTGGAATTTAGAAATCAAGGCATCTTTTGAAAACCCATAACTGATATGATTTTATTCTTTGAAAACCTTTACTAATGATAAAATGTAAATAGATAAGTTTCCTCTATTGAGCTTCGATGTTAGCTCACCCTGATTATACGTCACAGGTGCTGAGACTGACTTAGGCTCCGACGATCTTGATCTTGAGGACTTTGACTACATTCCTGAGGAGGAGCTAGAGATCCCAGCAGAGGAGTTCTTTCCTTGATTTAGATTTATCTTTTTGGTACTTCTTGGTTTAGAACTATTTTGGATTAATTATGGGCCCAAGGCCTTGTTTAAATATTTTTTGATATCATTGGAGGAACCATCATTAGAGACCATTGTTTAGGTGATTGGATTGGCCATCATCAGTGGTTCTTCCTGGTTATTCATGGAGATATATTTATGTATGAGCTTTCGTCCTTGTTTTATTAGTTTTGCTTATATTTAGAACTATGTTTATGCTGCGGCTTATTGAGAAATCAATAAGTTGGCGAACCGACCTTTCCTATACCTAGAGGATCGGAAAAGTCGGGTCGTCACAACCAACGTCATAAAAGAAATCCATGAAGGGGTATGCGGTGCCCACGTCAACGGCCACATGCTCGCTAAAACGATTCTACGGTAAGGGTACTTCTGGACCACCATAGAATCTGATTATTGCAAGCACGTTTAGAGGTGCTACAAATGTCAAAAACACTCTAGTATGATACATGCTCCAGCTATAGATCTACACAGCATGACCACTCCATGGCCATTTGCCACTTTGGGCCTCGACGTCGTTGGAAAGGTTAATCCGAAAGCTTCTAACAGACATCAGTTCATCTTGGTCACTATTGAGTACTTCATGAAATGGGTAGAGGCAGCATCCTACACAAACATCACGACCAATCATGTCGAAAAATTCATCAAGAATAATATCGTTTATCGATTCGGCATGCCTAAGGACATCATCATGGACAATGGCACAAAATTTTCCAATAAATGCATTAGAGCCTTATGCGAGCAGTACAAGATCAAACATCACCACTCGTCACCATATTAGCTGCAAAGCAATGTAGCTGTCGAAGCAGCTAACAAGACATTTGTCCGCATCCTTGAGAAGATGGTTATCACATACCGAGACTGGAGTGAAATGTTGACATTTACACTATGGGCCTATCGAATGTTGATCCGTACCACTACAGGGGCAACACTGTTTTCCCTTATGTATGGAATAGAGGTCGTGCTACTAGTTGAGATTGAAGTACCTTCACTCTGGATCCTCATTGAATCCAATTTACCGGAAGTCGAAAGAGAGAGATCGCGTTTTCGAGTAGTTGAACTTACTCGATGAAAAAAGGCTCCTTGCTTTGTGCCACACTCAGTTCTACCAAGGAAGGATTGCACGCGCTTACAACAAACGCGTTAGCGTTTGAAATTTCAAGGTGGGTGACACGGTACTGAAGAAGATCTTCCCCTCTCTCCACGTTGATCCGAGAGAGAAATTCAAACCTAACTAGAAAGGATCCTATGTCATCAGAGAAGTACTCCCTGGTTACGCACTTCGTCTCGCCACCATGGACAGAGATCACTTTTCTGAGCCCATCAATGCTTGATACGTACACTGATTTTATTCTTAGTCTCTGACAGTAAGTTAAGTATTGATAAGATGGATACGAGACTACTTAAGGACCCCATAAAAGAGGCTATTATTTCAAAGCCAAGTAGTCAAAAAGCGTCTCGGAATACTCATACCCTTTGCTAGCCCAATAGCCTTTCTTTCGCAACCCCTCCCAAAAAGAGAGAAAAAGTAGTGAAAATGTATATGCCAAACTAAAAAAATCAGAAAAGAGTTATCAAAAGAAAAAAAAAATAGAAAAAGCAAAACTCCAAAAAAATGGAGGTCTGAAAAGAAAGCAAAAGGAAAAAGAGAGAAAAATCTTGGGGCATATATAGTAAAAAAGAAATCTCTTAAGGAAGAAGTGTATTATGACATTTGAAACCCAATCAAGAAAAATCTTTAAACCTAATAATAACTTAAAAAATCCTAATCTATCCCTTTTTAGCCCATGGCCACGATACATTGCTGCAGAAATCCCTCTTTAAGGTCTACCAGCAGTCATAATATCCTTTGAGTCAGTATGAGCTAAGCTGAGAGACAACAAAAGAATTCCATTCAGCCAACTATGACGGAATCCGCATTCATTTCGTGGCCTTTAGAGAAAAGAAAAAGAAAATTTACAAGCTCAAAGCAAAGAGGACGTGGTGAAAACCCACAAGGGCGCCACTGGTAAAAAAAGCGAGGTTGTGCGAATCAGGTGAAAACCTGAAAAACGCTTGAGATAAAAATATAAAAACCTATGTATGCAGTGAAAACCCGAAAGAGCGCTACGAATAAAAAAGAGGGTGATAGCGGGCACGACGAAAATCGATCTTGGGCGCTGTGAGTAAAAATGTTTTAAAAAAAAAGAAGAGAAAGAAAAAGGAAAAGAAATATCATTCAACTTAGTCCTTTGGTTATATATCTGGTCTATCTGGTCGCCAATTGGGTAGCTCATGTTTGCTCAAATCAGGTCCTGATCAGGTATATCTACAGACTGCACTGTCCAACGTATGACCCGAGGTAAGGAGAAAAGGTTGATTTGATCCAAAGGGAGGGATGTTCCGACCTTGATAAAACTCTGAACCTCACTCAGGTTCGACCCCATGAACAGGTTCGACTATACTCAAAATGGGACCTGTTACTTCGCATCAATGTTAAGGCATCAAACAACAAGAAGAAAAAAAAAGAAAAAACAAACACAAGAAATCAGAAAAATCTAATATATATATATATATACACACACACACACACTCTTTCCATGTATATATTTACAACATCGTACTTCCATCTAAAAATTGAAGAAAAAGAAAAAATCTCTGAAAATAAAAACCTAAAAAAAAATATAACTCTTAAAAATTGAAAATGTGTAGGTAAAGGTTTGCTCCTCCTTCTATTAATTAGGATGCATATTGTTACCTATATAAAAAAGGGACTGACATTTTCTTGAGAATGTGTAGGAACATCAAATGTCCAAAGCTGCGAAGCAGGCAACTCCTCAGCGATGGACAAATCAGATGAAGCATCTCACCACCGACATCTAGTCTATTCGAAAAAAAAAGAAAAATAAAAAAAGATATCATTTGAGAAAAAAAAAAGATAGCTGAGTTTTCATGGTACTTTTTATTACATACAACTATGCACATGCGCGTTTCAATGTGGTAAAATGTCAATATTTTAACAACAATGCAGTTGTGCTAAATTAATGTCTTAAGTCTAATGTTTGCCTTGGATCTTTGGATCCTTCTTCAAAGTAGGAGCAATGGTGTCAATCCCGATCAAACAGTCGATGTTTAATCGGATTGATTCCACCGCTAAATCTTTGCACTGATCGCTCCTTTTTATTTTCAGGTGAACTTGAGTGCCTTGAACTTCAAGTTTGTCACATGATTTCAGAGGCATAGACTCTTGGTCTACATTGTCCGGGTGAGCGCCCTCCGGGGTATGAGGTCTAGATAACTCCGTTGTCGAAAAGGTCAATCGTTGGTTAAGACCAACCTGTCAGATATGAAATTACGTATCAAACAACTATGTTCAAATATGCATACAGAAGGGCTCATTCTCGTCTGCGGGCTTAAAACTTATGTTTTTACGATACCCGTGTAAAGTGTACGCCATGAGTTTGGGTATTCATGGATGGTCGTTGTTCCTATAAATAGTCTCCGGACGGGTTCTAGGTCGGGACTTTCATTGCCTTGTTATTTATCACCCCTGATGGGTGCATGTTTTTGCATAATCGTTCGTTTGTAATATCATTGTCGACAGAGATCAGGATTGGATGTCTCCTTCTGTGAACACCTGTTTTTGGCCCGATCCTTTCGATATCATTTGAACTTGAGTGCCTTAATTTGGATTTCGTTGCAAACTATTTTAGAGAAATAGACTTTTGGTTTGCGCTATTTGGGAGTGCGCCCTCCGGGGTTTGAAGTCCGGATACCTACGTTGGGAAAAAAAAAGAGAAAAAGAAAAAATATGTGGCTTGTTATGGTGGCATATTCTCCCAAAAAGCGTTACGACATCGATATTCGCTCCGTTCGAATAGTTGTGCTAAATTAACTTCGACATTAATGAGTTTGCTCAAAGATCTCGAACCCTTCCTCGTGTAGGGGCATCCATGGCCGATCAAGTGGGGCAATTGATGCCTCATGAGATTGGACATAAACCGTTGGATCTTCGCGTCATTGCTTTACGCCAATCTTTAAGTATGGATTGATCACCCTCCCGCTCGAGGGACTGTTTTATTCAGAATGAAACTCAAATATCGAGCATAATCACATTATCTCGGTTATGCCTAGTAATGTCGCTAAGCGCTTGGAGATTGATGATCTCAAGGAGCCGAAGTTTTCCTAATTGTTGGGGCTTCCGCTACTTTTCTTCTCGGGTGACGCACTTTATCCCAAGTGTTGGGCTTACGTCACTCTTTCTATTTTTTCTTTCTTTATGATGTCTAAGGTTCATTTTGAATATGGCGGACCCGTTAGTGTGCCTTGGGCCACTTCGGATGTCTCTTTCTTTGGCATATGATCGTTACTGATCGGATATCAAAGATGGGCATTTGTAGACACCCAAATTTGGTCCAAGGCCCGATCGATAACATACATCGAGAACAACGTACTCCCGAGCTTTCGAAAGTACTTTCCAAACCCTTAGAACTTAATCTAACCTTTAGAACTAGATTCAAACCCTTAGGAAGCAACCTAACCCTTAGAAAGCCTAAAACGACCCATAGAACCTGTTTCCAATCAATCAAAACAACTGATGAAAAGGAAAGTGCCAAAATTTGCATAAATAGTTTCCTAACTGAAGGCCTACACTATTGAAAAGTAGAGGTTTCCAACTTTTCAACGAGCCAAAGATCGCCTAATGTGGAGTTATACATCAAAAGTTATGGCAATTTGAAAAATGCAAATTTCTGCAGGAAATTGTAAAACACTACGTGAAAATCGACAAAAAACAACGGCTCAAAACCGTTGTAAATGTCATAAGCAACGATTTTAAGCCGTTGCCAGGGCCGTTGTTTATAGAGCAGTGGTTTTCATATACAATGGTCCAAAACCGTGGTTTATTTACCAGATAAACCACGGTCCATGTCCGTTGCAAAAGAACAACAGTTTTAAGCCGTTGTTTTAACGGAAAAAAGGTTGTTATTTTTCTTCTGAAACCACGGTCTAAATCAGTGGTATATGTAAACAACGGTGACAAACCTTTGTTAATTTCCTCTGAGAAACAACGGTTATGGGCCGTTGTTTATGGCTGTTGTAAAATAACAACAATATTAAGCCGTTGTTCCTAATGGGAAAGGGTTGTTTTTTTTATTCCGAAATCACGGTCTAAATCAGTGGTATATGAAAATAACTAGTATGGACCGTTGTTTTTATTATTATTATTATTTTTTTAAATTGAAAATTTTCTATTTTTTTTTATTGTAATGAGAGCCATTTTACCTATTACAAATATTGTATCAACCACATATCACTCTACAAGGGACAAAATTCATAATCCATTCAACTAAATGAAAAAATAATAAGCCAAAAATAAAATCAATATCGTATTAATACATTCAACACCATCTCATTAAAATATTCAAAGATATTATATTAATATATTCAACAATATCATATAAATACATTCAACAGCGCCTTAGAGCATGTCTCGAATTGCTAATAAGCCCAATGGTAGAATTTTAATGTCTCATTGGTTGACGCCTTTGATTGAGCACATTTCAACTCGTTGTCGAGATGACTTTTCTTTTATGATTTATCTGCCCACTTCTTGTGTGTTTTCAGCTTGCACCTAGCTCTCATACCACGAGTTTTCCTGCCATAAAAATAAACTCAGTCACATTAATAAATTTCATAATAAAATGATACTCAAAGTTTGCATGCGTGTTCAAGAAAACGGTTTATTGCCGACTTTGACCGATTTTCCCTACTTAGATACCCTTTGTGTATTATTATCAACCTTTAGTTGAGCTATAGGCCTAACCCCTTTTTCATTCCTTTCTAATTTCGGAAACTTAAACAGAGTGTGAATGGGAAAACAAATAAATAAATAAATAACAACGAGAGAAATGCAACACAGCCAAATATCAAGCTACAATTGAAATCACTAAGAATGAGAACCACAACTTGTTTGTAAATTATAAAATAAAGCAATTGAATTAAATTAATTGTAAGGCTAATTGAGTAGTCTAATTTACCTTGATCATACTCGCTAAGTTGGGGAATTGTGTATTATTTGGAAGGACAGAAATTAGTGATAAAGTGAAAAAAGAAAAAAAAATTGATGAAAAATTCTGTATTCAAAAAGTTTTTTGTGCGGACAAAAAGTTGTAATTTGGAGAATAAAAGGGACAAAATTCCGAGAAAAATCAAAATAGAGATATTAAAAAATTATGGAACTTAGAATTTTATTTTTTAGATTCACTTATATTTAGTTGGATTTATAACTAAAAACAAAAAAACTGTTTAAATTAGAGGGTTATAAAGGTTACAAAAGTTAACTAATAATTAGCATTATACTTGATGAAAAACTGTGATTAAGATGTAAAATTTATCATTTAATTATAAATTTGGAAAAAAAGATGAAAAATATGCTAATTTTTTAGTAAATCGGACCCAGTGCCCATGTTAGTGCAAGATAAAAGGTGTTTAAATATGGGCTCTAAATCGGACCCGTTGCCCTCTCTTTCAATTTAATAGGTCAAAGACCCCTGTCACAAAAAAAAAAAGGAAAAGAAAAAAGGATGGGCTCGAGCCCTTTATTTTATGCAATCGGCCCAACAAAGTAAAATCTTGAAAAGAATCAAAATGATTTATGGACATGTAGTAGGCCTAAGGCTATCTTACACATAAAAGACTCAATCCTCTTTGTTTACTCAAAGGGGATTTGGGAAAGAAATCGGAATATAAAGGTGACTTATTAAGAAAAGGGCAAAAAAAAGATATTTTTGTTGGTATAGTCATGAGGTGCATACTGCATCAGTATAAAAATGATGATGAATCATGAAGCTCATAAGAATTCAGAAGATTTTGAAGAGAATGAAAATGGTTTATGGACCCATAGCAAGCCCATTAGCAAGAGCTTAACTGTGTGCACAATCATCAAGACATTCATGTAGTCTGCAAATAAGAAGAGCTGGTAAAATGGAATGCTAATCTTTCTCTTCTGTTTTGTTCCATTCAAAGTGTTGATTATTACTTACCATTTAGATGCTTAAAGAGGCGGCAGACTGCTGCATGTTGGCTTTTCTATCTAGCAAGCCCTCTTCAACGATGTAATGCAGAATCCATTGCAGGTTCGAGCCCCGCTTACCTATCCAACAAAAAAGGAAATAATTTAGAATCCTTGAATAAGCAATAGATAGATCAAAGCAATAGATAGATCAAAGAGACGAGTGGAAGTGAAATTACTGTTCGACTTTCTGGTTTTATATAGAACTTTGTCTATGTTTTATTTGTCATGCACATGTTTGAAGTGAAATTACTGTCCTAATATAAACTAAGAGTGTAATATCCCTGATATTTTCGGCATATTTTCGTTTACCTCGGTAAGCGTGCCCGGAAAATACTGTAGAATATTTTTGGACTTTTGGTAAGCTAAGGCTATGGTAAGACTAATGGCCAAAGGAGTTGGTCTCGAGAGGTGTGCAAGTCATGAAATCGATAACTTATACTATTGGGTTGGTGTTGGTGGTTAACACCAGATATGTTCTCAACTTAAGTGGATAAGTTACAAATACAAAAAATCTAGATATTATAGTTGCTTAGGTTTGGTTATAAGAGAGAGAGAGTGCAAGAGAAGATTAACTCTCCCACTCTCTTTGGAATTTAAGCTTCTAAAGACCTTGCTCGTTTGATCCTAGATCTAGAGAGATTGAGACCTCCTCTTCACATCTCAACCATTGATTAGCTTTGAAATTGTCTTAGGATCAGTTTGATATATTGAAAGAGAAGAGTGATGTGGAGAGTGAGAAAATCTGTGTGATCTGATGGCTGTGGTCGTTTCTTTATGATGGACTGAAGTGAAAATCTGAACCATGGAACTTGGAGCTTGGAGCTTGGAATCAACGGTTTAAACTACAAGAGGTAGGTCGATGAAACCTCCTTGTGTTATTTTGTTTATGTTTTGTTTAGAATTAAAGAAGACATGGCGTGGTTCAATCTAAAATCATGGCCATGCAGACATGTGCATTTTTCCCATTTTGGGACATTTAGAAAATCTGTGTGATCTGATGGCTGTGGTTCAATGTAAAATCTGATGGCCACAGACTGATGTGCAGATTTTTCCCATTTTGGGACTGTTTAGAAAATCAGTGATCCGATGGTCGTGGGTTCAATGTAAAACTGATGGCCACAAATGTGCGATTTTTCCCATTTTTGGGAGGATTTATGCGTGATTTTTGAAGTTTTGTTAAGGTAGGGAACCCTACACATTATTTGTATTCTATTATAAGTAGGGACCTGCTTTTGACTATTTAAGCTTGAGAAGCATGTATTTGAAATCATTATGGACATGGAACCTCGGCATGGATACTTTGCTAAAATTAAGAACTTTGTAATTGAACCTCGGAACCTCGGTTAATCTTTAGAATCGGACCTTTGAATCGAACTTTGAAAAATCGTATATGATATGAATAATAAGCCTTGATATGTGTTAGCAATTGCATTTGATTTGAGATGCGTCGAGCGATGCCTAGATTCTACCAACCGTGTTGACGGTATAACTTTGGCGCAAGTTTCCCTCATTGCGTAGGGGCTTGTTGCATTCGGAAAAAGGGTTCATGAGCACGATGGTCGATGAGGGTCTTCCCATCGGTATACACTTTGCTCTCATGCTATAGGAATTTGAGAGATATAATTAAGTTATAAATTTCGACAAGAAGCATACTAATTCGTAAGATTTTCGAACACATCGATTTATGTATTCGCTTTAACTCAAGATTAGAACGGAGATTTACGTTTAAAAGCATCATTTGAAAACCATATTTGATCCGAATTCTCTTTTGAAAACCTTTACTTATAATGAAATACAAATAGATTTGTTTCCTCTATTGGGCTTTGTTGTTAGCTCACCGACTATACGTCACAGTCTTTGAGGGATTTGGGATCCGAGGATTTGGAGGATTCGATTATATTCCCGAGGAGAATTAGACTTGCTTGAGGAGTTCTTCCCTTGACCTTTAGATCCTGTATTTTGGTATTTTGTCTGAATATTGTTTTGAATATTGGGCCCTAGGCCTTATTTTATTCTTTTTGATATCACTTGAGGAACCATCATCGTGAACCATTAGTTTAGGTGTTGGATTGGCCATCACCGGTGGTTCCTTTTGGTTCCTCATCGTGATAGATTTGTTATTACAAGCTTTTGAATTATGAATTATCTCTGCTTTGCCTCTGTTTTAGATCATTGTTATGTGCCGGCCTCTGTTTGAATACGGCTTATTGAGAAATCAATAAGTTGATGAACCGGCCTTTCCTATACCGTAAGGATTGGAAAAGTCGGGTCGTCACAAAGAGAACTCTTCTTGGAAACATAGATTTTGAGCAATCATAACAGCACTTATATTGTCACCATTAAATGTGTTGTAGATAGCTTTAAAACACCTTAATCGGAGAGGAGCAGGAAAAAATCTCTCCAAAATTCTCTTTAATATAATTAACTTCACCTTCAACATCACACTTGCTATTCCATCATATAGATGGAGATCCATTTGGCATAATGATGCTGGTTGAGGATTATCCACCATCAACACAACTGGCCTAATCATAATCTGCATAAGTTCCGAGCTCCTCCTACACGATCATTGTCGATTATAAGAGCCCCATCTGGATTTTCTGATAAGACTCCTAGAAACAATAGTCTATTGAGAATATCAAGGCTTGGTACTAGAACCGATGAATTGCTTGTATGCATTAGGATTATTCTATTATTAACACCCTTTTGAATGACGCCTATGTAACTTAGACATGGACATGAGCGTTAGAGTTCAATGAGTATAATTTTTCCTTTAGACCTAGAGTCAAACACTTGGTACACAAAAATCATCCAACCTGCCAACCAAAACAGGGTGTTACAAGCCTCAATACTTCCAAATCAGTCCTACATCTGTTATGTCAATTATCCATATCAGCCATTACAACTTCTTGGGGTTATTTTTCGTACCAATCACGATTCCAAAGTTCCAACTCAAAAGGACACAGAAGTTTGAAAATTGATTGTTCATTTGAATTTTGACTGGTTTGACAAATGTGAGTATTGCATGATGCTATTACGCTAAAGGGTGTGACCAAATGATTTGATCTATCATCACCAAAGATTCGATTTTAAGGGTCATTGATTACACGAACCAAAGATTAATTCCCTATGTGAAGGGAGTTTTAAAGTCTATAAATATTAGGCTTTAGAGATGGATCATAGGGCTGTCAATGGCCCGGGTTAGGGACAGGAAAAAAAGGAGGGACCCTGGTTCTTTAGATAATTTTAGGGCAGTTAATGTTTTAAATATCAAAATATAAAAATATAAAAAGATTAAACACAATGCATGCAAATAAATAAATAAGCAAATCACCTCAGATCCTTTGGCTTTAGATATTTCCTCAGCTAACAGAGTTTTGTTGATTAATAGCGGCAACCGCAAAATTATAAGTGCCAATGCCAGCAACCATATATTCGGCATGGCTGAGATTAGTCCAAATAGGTGTATTGAAACTGAAAACTAGGGGCTTATAGAATTCTTGCTCGCTTTACACTATTTAGTAAGGGAAATGAAGGTTATTTTGGTTAGTTATTGGTTGAAGAAAAATATTATTAAAGAACTCAAAATATGCATCTATATTAAATAGGTAATGAAAGTTAATTTTATATAGACTCTTCCTTGGTGCCTTGCCTCCTAATTTTTTAAGAATTGTCGCTTCCCTGCTCCCCTTCTCAATTCTGCTTCCTATTCCACTCATGCTTAGCGCAACTGAGAGATCCTGAGAGAGTTTGCACTGGCAATGACGTTGGATTGAGACTAGGAGCAAGCAAGTTGTCTAAGTTCAAAAAATAATACAAGCGCATCAAATGGTGAGTGGTGCTGCTATTTTGGTGTTGTGTAGGTGTTGAGAGTAGGATGTCAAGGAGTGGCATTGTTGGAAATTAGTCTGGAAGGGCGACAAATGTGGACTGTCAAGAGAGAGGGTCCTATAGAATAATTAAGGAGTGCTCCCTTATAAAGTGCACTTCTAGTTTGCTAGTTCTAGAAGGGAAATACAATATTTAGGAAATTAAGAGAGAGGGATCTCTTTTCGAGTTCAGTTTACTTCTGCCCTGCCCTGCTGTATTATAGCCTTCCAGGTTCTTTATGATCATACAACGAGGATTCTTTAACAGCATGTAATATTCTACTCCTTTTTATTTAGTCTTGAAACATCCAAAAATGATATCATGCAATATGTGAATTCTGTCACTTATTCGTTCAATCAAGGTTTGATTTCACATGTAAGAAAATTCGTCATCATCACAATTCCATGTTGCTGGTTATCAGTTACAAAGGTGTGACCGATAATGCAACGAATATAGTTCTCTTTAATAATTAGTTATAGTACTAAAGCCAATGTGATGATACTATTGACACAGATTCAAACCAAAACTAATTTTTTTACATTAACCCTCATTACCATGTCTTTTTTGAGTTCAAGTGCACAATGATAATAAACTGTAGACGCCTTCTCACATGTAGACATCCCGTAAAGTTAGTTCAAATAACAAAGGCAATTATGTAATATGCATAAGGAAGTTATCTTTAACAATCCTAGTGGCAAAACTTACAAAAATACAGTCAACCAATACTTTAGGGCCTAGTTTAGACAGTTCCATATAATGTGGATTGCTCCATTTTTCAAATGTCACAATTCACTTTTTATCAATTAATGCATTTGGACAACAATAAACATTAAATTAGATGGTTCTATCAACATTTTAATATTAAAATTTGGATACAATTGTTATTGAAAAAAAAACTAATTTTTTTAAAAAAATTTAGTTTGCAAGAACAAGAATGCCTCATTGGCTCTATCCAAATGGGACCTTAACAGTTAAGTATTCTAAAATGTGCCAAAAGTGAGAAATGAGAATGGCATCAAGGACTTAACAATTACCACTTGAATCATGCAGGACTGAGAGACATAGCCCATCGGTCTGATTAGCAATTGAAAACTTCATGCCGACTAAGGACTCCACAAGAGTTTGAAACAAGCAATTGTCATGGCCAGTGCCATCAACTCCACCTAGAAAATTTGATTTTACCAGTCCAATTACATAATTGATAGAAAGGCAAAATAGAACGACAACAACTTAAAGCTCCATACATACCTGAACTAGCAGTGTTTCCTCTACAGCAGTTTGTCTGAAACTTACACTCACATGGTCAATGTAGAAAGGAAAAGACCAAGAACTGTAGTACTAATTGCATTTTACAATTTTCTATATGTAGATCTTGGAAAAATACCTGTTGAATGCTTTTGAGATGATTTTCGGATGGTGTGCCATTCCGATCACCTGTTTGTTCGTTTATGACAACATACTCCTCATGACACCTGGAATATGAAACAACTCCAGATTCTGCTATAAGAACCTCAGACTGCCTAGTACAGGCCTTCGGTGCTTTCCATTCGGATGACCTTCTGAATAATTCTATTGATCCAATTTGAGAACTCATGGAAGGAGATTTTAGCTGCTCATTTTCATTGGTCCTATTCTTAGTGCCATCACTCAGTTTATGGCACAAGTTTAAGCCTTTCAACTTCTTGGAAAGATCTTTTCTTGCCAAAAAATCAGCCAACTACTGTATAGAAACGAATCCATTCAAAATACATATAATTTGTAGGCTCTAAGATAGTGAACACATACAGATGGACAACAGATAAATTGGTGTACTTAGAATAATTATGTATACGCAGATTACAGTGTCAATGTGCTTCAGTTTATTCTTTGATCAGTGCAAGCCATAATTTTGTTAATGAGCTAATAAGCCCAATTGCAAAAAATTAATTATCATAATCAACAAAGAAGTTATTCAACAAATCTTTTTAATCACCAACTAGACTAGAATTCTGCATCAATACTCCTCTTAGATGTGACAAACATATAAAAACACATGGGAGAATGCTGGTTCAAGTCGCAGAAAGTCAATCGGAAATGTCGACATGCAGATTGAGTCAGGATATAAAAACACAACATTCATATGTCAAAAATATTAACGAAGGCATACCATAGTCAAGGGCGCCTGCACGAATCCCGAGAAGTCATAAATCTGCATATAACCTAAAATTCCTTTGCCCAAAACTACAAAAAAAACTCAGACTATATACAGTTGCTATGACCCTAAGTTTGTCCAAGGGAAACAGAATTCCAAGAAACAACCATCGCTTCACAAGCAACCTCTGAAACTCGGAATTTCCAGTAGAAATAACATATCAAACCTGAGGTTTTTACCAAGCCATTTGACAGCTGTAGCAAACCATTCTCGATCACCAAGTAGGGCCAATGTGTCCAAGGAGTCACTCTGTTCCAGTGGCATTGAGTATAAAATTATTACATCAAAGCTTAGGTTTGAATTAAATATAGACACAAAGGAGTAACGTACAAGAGTTAAGGCATAACCACCAAGTGTGTCTTCACCAGTGCATGTTAAGGGTCTTAATTCGTCAAGAGGAAAAGCATGTTGAATGTACCCATCAAAGGCATGATAAAGCATTTCATGCACCTACATCAAAAAGTAAATAGATCACCCTCCCCCAAATTTGTATAAATAAATCAATTGGCCTTCTACAGTTAATTAAAAGCAAAGCCATAATGATCCTCTACATTCCATAAACCAAGTAATCATCCATGACATGTCAACAAAACAGTTCTTACTTACAGCTTCACCTCTTTTTTTGACAGGAGTGAAATGTAACATATAAGGTTAAACAATGAAAAGAAGACATATATTTCAAAAAACTTGAAAACAACAAAAAACACAATTAGTTTTAACAGAGAAGCCCTTCGATGCAAGTAAATCATTTTAGAGAGTATGGCAAATTGGAACATCAGTGAATAAATCTAAGAAAGGGACTAAATAAAATTAATACCTGCTACCACTTCTAATGGAAAGAGAAGAAAAAAAAATTAGAAAAAAAGAGTCCATACTTTTCAGAAAAGGTAACAACCCTCCCCTAGTAAAAAAGGCTTTACAGTAGGCCCAAGACAGATAAATTTCTTCCTTTTCATAACAACTTCCTTCTACATAATGGTCCTCCTCCTAGTTATTGGAGTACGGATTGTCATTTGTCATACCATGTGGTGAGTTATGGGATGTTAATGCTCCTCCTAGGGTGGATGCAATTTGTTGGACAACTTTCAGGTCAAAATCCTATTGTGTAATAACCTCATTTAGTGTGGATGGCCACGCCATCTTGATGCAGTTTTTGGTATAAAAAAAAAGGAAATAAAAACTATATATATTTCTGTCATTCCCCATTGCCTAATTGGATATGGACCCTTTTTGCAGCATGTCTTCCTTCAGCCACAGGAATCAATCCAGTCAACCCTAGCAAAATGTGTCATATTTTACTAATTCAATGAAACAAGTCATTCACAGGCATTTGGATTTCTTATGGCTAAAAGAATGATTGATGTGATCAATTTTATATTCCTACACAAAGCCTCTGTGCTATGATATCCAGCTGTTGTAAAATGAGTAGCACATTTGACTCGTGCATGTTGATGCTTCAACATCTGTTGTGTAAATTGCATTAATCAACATCCATGACAGGTTTGTGTTTCGTAGTGGCATAGCCTATTCCATCCGGAACCAACACCCCAATAGAATAAAATTAGGCATAGGAGAAACTTCTTGGGATAGCTCAACCAAATACCAGGTTAATTATGATGTAGTGACGCATCTTTCGTGTAAGAGTGACAGATTTCAGCTATAAGTAAGAAAAAAAATGACTTGTTTCGACTTACCAAATAAATTACTAGCTTTTTGTCCTTTTTATGTTATTCAGTTTTTTATGTAAAACTTGCGATTGAATTGAAAATGATTATATTTCTTTAAACAATCAACAATAAGTTGAAAAAGCTAGCCACAGTAATCACTCTATGGCAATGCACACAACACAATGTATATGCGTAGGATGCAAAGTACCTTTGAGTTGCGGAGTTCAGGAGTACTTTTCAAAACACTCCAGTTGTATGTAATCTTCCCATCAACTTCGGACTCCCGCTCAACATTGCTATCTTCTTCCTCCTATTGAAAACAAATGTAGCATAGAGTAGTATCAACTTAGCAATCAGAAACTAGTCATTATGTACGACCAGCCAAACTATGAGTAACCTATTTCAGAAATGAAGTGTGTTGTTAACTTACATCATTTTCTCCTACGTCAACAGCTCGTGCCATAGCTTCATCAATATCCGCAACCTGCTTTTGCAATTATTGCAGCCACATTAGTTCGAGTTCTTTCAAAGGCTTCTTTCATTGATAACAAGAACTCAAATATATGGTACAAAGATGCCTCTGCTCTTCTAGGATGTATGAACTTTAGTATTCTCAATAAAATGCTCAATAATAGTACCTTTTATGGAAAAAATTGAATTGCTACATTGTTATATCGTGAGGCCCAAATTTTATCATTTCTTTACCTCAAGTTGTTCAGTCTTTTCTTTAGCCAGAATTTTGCCAAGCTCCTCTCTTGGTATGATTTTCCCATGCTAAAATGCAACAATTCAAGACCATACAAGCAATTGAAAACCGAATCCTGAAATTTCTGCAGAGAGAGAGAGAGAGAGAGAGAGAGTGAAGCAAGAAGTTATTATACCATAACCACAATTCTTTCCAACTAAACAATCAAGTCTATGCTATTAGATAGTATGACACCTTATTCAAACCATTTTAACAGACCTACTCGTGTTCTTTGCCTACTATCCCTTATTATTCCAATGACAAACTAAATATTTCACATGGAAATCACCGTAAAAATTAAAAGGACCCATCTTTAATTATTTAGGTAGAAAAGGTATAAGTAATTAATGCAAAGTCACGAAAAATCAAGTATTTTTTACCAACATAAAATATTGAAAAAAGAAGCTACACTGATCGTATCAGTGATCCTCCTAGGTGTTGATGGATCCCCTTCGATATTCGAAGAATCCTGCAAGTTTCTAATGAAGGTTGTTCAAAATTCAGGTATGTTAATCAGCTCAAGAACCTAAGCTAGTGTCTCCAAAAGGCCTTTTGAAATCTACACGAGAAGCCAAAAGGCCTTTTGAAATCTAGCAGTACACTTTCGGTGTGTACAAAAAACAAATTCACATATCAATTTCATACTTTAAAATTTTGAGTTCAAAGTTAAAAAACTAATGTAAATTACCTTGTTAAACTTAGCTAGTGTCTCCATCAACAATTCCATCAGCAACCACACATACGACAGCTACAACGGTTATCTAATGAATCAGAAACATCAACACAGTCGAGTGCACAATAACATGCTACAAAACAAACCAACATAAATCTCTAACACCCAAATCAATCTACACAGTAGCACCAAGCACTAAGATCAACTATTATGAATGTAAGCAATACCCAAAGGATTGACAACTTTCATAACCAAAGACATTTATGAGGCCTCACCTTCATCCGACCATAAAATATATGACACCCAATTCAAATAAGACCCTTTAAAAGCTAGAAATTCCTCAAGCATACTCTCCCACAAATGTCAATATATGTGCTTGCTTAGCCCTAACTTTCACAATCAGGTTAACTAATGCTACTATCAACATTATAAACTCTTCTATTGAAAAGGACAAACATACAATTAGTCCATAATTCTACAGATAAATCAGAACCACCAAAATGTGGAACCATATACCTCTAAGAACCATACAATTAGTTCATAATTCTACAGATAAACCAGAACCACCAAAATGTGAAACCATATACCTCTAAGAACCATATAAGTAATCCATAATTCTATAGATGCATTTGAATAAAGACCACATAAAAAAGTACCATATACTTCTAAGAACAATCAACTAAAATGAACAAGACTTTTGGGCCACGTAATTATATCACCCGGTGTAATATCTCCCAAGGTTCCATCACGAGCATACAATTCTGCAGTGATATCATATATGTCATCTACTATGATTGTATATGATAAGTTTGATTGACTCGCTTTTCTATCGACACGTCCCATGACAACATTCTTATTTTTGAAGTTCTTTAATATGCACTGAGAAGGTAGTTGTTCTATGGGACTACCAAGATGAATCGATGATTGTCTCCTTTCCTACAAAAATATAGGAAAAATAAATGAAATGATTGATATTCAATAATGATATGAGGTAAATTGTAAATTTTGATTGGACAAATAAATTTTTACCTGATAAGAAGAACTCAATTGATCACTCGAACGATTCATATGTGATCCATGAGAGCTATCATATCTTGGTAATGTATTGAATTTCTCCTCAAGCACCTTACGTGCCTTAGACTCCTCATCAAGTCATCGCATAATTGTTTCATAGTTTGACTCCACACTTTCACGTGCTCTCTTCTCTCGTGAAGCTATTTCCCTAGAAGGAGCTGATGAGGAAAAAGTTGTCTTTGATATACCTCTACCCATACCTCGTACATAACCTCTTCTATCACGACCAAAAACCTAGGATACAATTTTATTCATAATTACGATATTGATTTAAAGAGCAATAATTCAATCATCTAATTTGAGAGGAAGGCATTTACATGTGCAACAGGGTCATCATCTAAAATTGCTTCTCTTTCAACCGGATTATCTTCAACAATTTTCTCAATTTCATCCTGTAAAAAATAAATAATGATAAAATATTATAATGATAAAGTCTCACACTCCTTTATAACTATTGAAGTTTATGAAATGAACAATAACATATAGGAGCACACCAATTTTTCAATCATAAATTGTGAAGGGCATGTCCCGTCTTTCTTAGTATGTGTGGCTATAAACAGTTCTGTCCTGGTAACTACACCATTAGGATTCTGCATTTTCTGTACAATTCAATGATCATAAGTAAGAATTATTTCTTTAGAAAATTATATTAAAGTAATATTTTAGTGAGATTACCAACTCCTCTGCCATCTTAGCTGCTCCCCGCCGACCAGTGGTGTGTGGGTTTGTCATCTTTTCTCTAGAACTTCTCCCCTTTTCTCGACGTGCGACATATTCTTTGGTAGAACATATATGAATAAATGTCTTCCAATCTTCCAACTTCACACATTTTGGTTGATGTTTTTCCCTCGCATCCGTCTCATATTCATCATATTTTTTTCGAAGCTCATGCTTCCATTGCTTCCAACATCCGTTAGCTTTCGATAATACTATAGCTTTGTGTTGAATTTCAATATCATATTCATCCTATAATAATATAAAGATAAGATAAAATCATGGAGGAAATCGGCCCAAAAATAATATAAGTAAATAATATATGTACTCACCAAGATAGTGCTCCATATCTTATCCTTCACATTTTTTGGCACGTCATGCCATGTCATGTATGTAGGTGGACAATGTGTCCTTGCCACCTGACCTATTAACGTCGACAAACTCGATGAATATGTTCCAATTGGCCCATGTTCATTAAACTTAACTTGTTTCCGTATGCCTAGACAAAATATATGTTATTAGCAATATATCTAAACAGCGATTATTAAAAAAAGAATAGATTAAAAAAAAAGATTGAACAAACCTTTCTCAGCAGTCTCGCTTTGTTCTAAACGACTTGATTGAGGTTCATATGTTTCCATGCTCAATTCTTTACTGAAAATAAGTAAATAGTATTTGCCAAGACCATATAATGTATCAAGACATGTCAAAACCATGTTTATTAGTAAAAATAGAGTACATCTTCCAATGATAATTACAGCATGTAGAGAGAACATAGAGTGAACCACATGAGTTTTTCAAAGGCATGTAGAGGGAAGAAAATTATAAAAAAAAGAGAATTGTATTTTAGTATTCATCATCTTCCAATGGTAATTACAAAAAAAAATGAGAAATATATTTTAGTATTCATCATCTTTCACGACATCAGCGACCAATGGCGATGCTAAAGTATCTGCATTAATTCTTGCCTCAAATACTAATGGATCTTCATAAGCATCTACATCTCGAGTCAATCTCTTTGGAGCATCTAAGACCACATACCAATCAGCTCTGGTTTGATCTTTGCAATAGAAGACTTGGGTGGCTTGGGAGGCAAGAATAAACGGCTCGTCATCTTCATGTGAACTCCTCATAAGCCTCCCAAGATTAACAAAAATTAAGCCTGTTTCTGGATCAATAACACATCCATTTGTTTTATCTTCTATACGTACCCAATCACAATAAAAGACTGTTTCTTTAAAGTTACCATAATTCAGTTCAAGTATTTGTTTAAGGATGCCATAATAAGTGACTTCTTCTTCCACAAGGTTCTTATCTTTGACACTAGCCCTAAAATTAGTTAAAGCCTTCATGGAGACTCTACTATTCTGCGTGCTTATACTCATTTCTGACTTCGTCGTACAAAAAAGATATCCATTAACCACGTAAGAATTATACGATATAGCTTTGAAGTCTGGACCATCAGCAAGACTCTTCAAGGTAGAAGACTCTTCTTTTTCTAATTGTTGTCTTAACCAAGGAATGTAGTTGCCCCTCAGATGTTTATCACATGACTTGTGGCCTTGGAGGTTAGATTGGTACTTCCTATAAATGTTAAGTGTTAATTAGATAAAGTATTTCAATATTAATTGAGGAAAAATAATGACGATATTTATAAATATTACTTACATCTCCCATTCAACATTTCCTGGAGAATGTGTGAGAATCCATTTACGCGCTTGTTGGTATTGCAAGTTTTGAAGGTAATAGACTTTTCCTTTTTTATCGAGAGGGAAACCACGTGTAACATCATAATCCATGAATATTATATCTCCTCGCTTATGCCCTCCTGCATTATCATTTGGCATATACTCCATACAGTACCTCATGCATTCTTCCATTAGATATTGCTCTGTAATAGACCCCTCTGGATAAGTCTGATTTTTTACATAATGCTTGTAAGTCTTCATCATCCTATACAATTTTCTTCAATTAGATATCAATAATACTAGTAAAAAGAAATACTTTAAAAGTCATATTATGAAGGTTTACCTTTCGAATGGATACATCCATCGATATCGAACAGGACCACATGTTAGCACCTCATCCGCCAAGTGAACAACAAGGTGTATCATAGAAACAAAAAATGAAGGCGGGAAGTACTTTTCAAATACGCACAGTGCTTCGATCATGCGTCTCCTCATGTTTATAAGCTCAACCCGATCTATAACTTTGGAACATAGGACATTAAAAAATATTGACATTTGTCGGATAGCTGCTCTCAATGGCTTTTCTTTCTTGAATGCATGCATCAACAACATGGGTAGTAGTTGTTGCATGAGGATATGATAGTCATGTGACTTCAGGCCTTTCAGTTGAAAATCCTCCAAACTTACGTTATACTTCCAATTTGCACTGTATCCAATGGGAACTTTCAAATTATACAATGTTTCACAAATTAGTTTTCTTTCATCTCGAGATAAGACAAATGGAGCTTTAGGGCAATACACCTTGTCATTTTTCTGCACAATCCACAAATTTTTCTTTATCTTCATATCTTTAAGATCATATCGGGCCTCAATTCCATCCTTACTTTTACCCTCTGTATCCATAATCGTTGCAATTAAATTTTCCGTAACATTCTTTTCCACGTGCATTACATCCAAATTATGACGAACGGGAAGATCCTACATTTATAAAGTAAAAAATTAGTATTCAAATAAAGCTTATTGGAGATCACATAATAAAATGAAAGGAAAATTTTATCACCTTCCAATATGGTAAGTCAAATAGGATTGATCGCTTTGACCATGCATAACTCTCTTCATTCATGGGCTTTTTCCTCTTCTTTCCTGCTGCCTTTCCGAACGTGGTCTTAATTGTTTCCATTTTGCTTAAAACTTCTGAACCGCTCATACGGCGTGGATGTTTCCTATGTTCTTCCTTACCATTAAATTGGGATTTCTGAGTTCTGAAAGGATGATTTAAATCTGTAAGGAACTTTCGGTGACCCATGTAAGCAAATTTCTTTCCGTGATATAACCATACGGAGTCAACCTCTTCACTACAAATAGGACAACCATATCTTCCTGCTGTCCTACAACCCGAAAGATGACCATATGCTGGAAAATCATGTATAGCCCATAATAAAATTCCTTTCATGTTAAACCTAGTTTTTGTATAGGAATCATATGTTATTGCTCCAGTGGACCACAATTCATTTAATTCTACAAGCAATGGCTGCAAGTAAACATCAATGTCATGTCCAGGACCATTGGGCCCGGAAATCAATATGGTCAACATTGTAAACTCCTTGCGCATACACAATGATGGAGGGAGATTGTAGGGAACAATCATAACAGGCCAACAACTATAAGAGTTATTCTTATTGCCAAAAGGATTGAATCCATCTGTGGCAAGTCCTAGACGAACATTACGTTTCTCTAAACCAAACTCGTTCCACTGAACATTAATTGATTTCCAACAAGAAGAATCTATGGGATGGCGCATGATGCTATTTGCAATCGAGTTTGCATGCCATGTCATTTTCTCGCAATCCACGGTACACTATACATTCTTTGTAGCCTCGGAGTTAATGGAAAGTATCTTAATTTCTTCCATGGCAACGCTTAGCCTCGGCTTTGAAGCATTTGGTGGCTTCCATCCGCTCGTACCACACGTGGACAAGTATCCTTATTTGCATGATCTCTCAATATAATATGCAATCATTGGGGCATGCATGAATAATCTCATATTTCATACGTAAAGACTTGATCAACTTTTTCGCATTGTATGTGGTATCTGGCAAAGTATTTTCTTCAGGAAGTATGTTTTTTATCATTTTCAATAGCTCTGTGAAGCTTTTATCAGACCACTGATGCCTAGCTTTCATGCTCAACAACTCAATCGTGGATCGACAATTTCGTGCTCATTTTACATAAGCGGATACAAAGGTTCTAATGCACATTCCATCAAGTTACTATACCCCGCATCATCATGTAAATCATGTGGACGTTGCTCGTCATCTTCATCATAAGCATCATTTAAGCAAGCATCTAAATCTTCAGTACGAACACCTCCGAATGTGTTATTCAACATATCTTCCATTCTTGGAAACCTATCTTCATTTGGGTTAGAAGTCGATGTACTAGTCCCCAAATTGGTATGACTATTAGAAAATGATTCTCCATGGTGCTTCCATATCGTGTAAGACTTATCTATACCATCACAAAATAAATGTTCCATAATAATCACGAGGCTATGCTTTTTAAGATTTCGACAGTTGACACAAGGACAACAACACCAATCAGGATCTTCTACATTTTCTTTTGCGAATTTGATAAATGAATGAAGACCTTCGATATATTCCATAGTTGTATGATTTGCCGTCATCCACTCTTTACTTGGGATTGTTGAAGACATTCTACAAAACTAAATGAAGGAAAAATCACAATAATGAAGGAAAAAAATTGAAGTTTTAGAGAGAGAAAGAGAGAAAAAGCACAAGTGATAGGTGCCCATATGACTGATAATGGCTTATTTGAACCAGCATAATATGAGCCGGTATAGGCTGACTTGTATACTCATATTTAGTCGGGGCTTCATATCGTACTAGATCAGGCCTAACACGACATTTTGGCCCATTTTTAAAACTATGCGCCAGTTATCATTTTCCTAAAATATAGAAACAACCCAGCAAAACTGGAGTTTCTGACAACAACAAACAAAATTTCAACAACCCAAAAGATTAGAAAACAAGAAGATTGAATTATGGTAAGCTCATGGTCTCAAGATCCATTGTGTGGAAGATTAGGGGTGAAAAAGGATCTCTATCGTATGAATCCAAGAAGTCCACAAGTTGATCTTTTACTTTTTATCAAACAGTGTTCAACATTTTTCTTATTATCTAATAGGGTCCCAGACCTTGAACTTTTTCATTTCTTTTATTAAGCATAAGCAAACAGGGTCTAAATATTTGACATATGTTGAAATTTAATTTAATTGAAAAAATGGGTTAGATGAAAATTTCCTTAGGTTTCATATGATACTTCGTTCTTATATAAGATTGATCGGTTTTATGTTAGGTGAAAATTCCCCACAAGTGACCGATCAATCTCATAGTGGACTGGTCTGACTTGTAGGGGGGGACCAATCTCATGTTGATGGAGTTTGTTTTTCGCACCTATCTTTGATCTAATTGATCTTTAGATCATGAACATACAATCACATGGTTAGATTTTGATTTCACATCTTGAAAAGTGAGTCAGTATCGGTTGACATCTCAAAAACTGAGTTAGCATCGATTGACGGAGATACTGATACAGATCGCTGATATGTATGTGTCGGCCGACACTTGATACCATGATTCCAACATAATTTCAACACATAATTAGCATAATTTTTTACATAATTTACATAGAAAACTGACCAAAAATCTGGCCCATAACCGGAATTTGAAACCAAATTAAAAAAAGCAAAAGAACCGAACCGATTCCCAATCGGTTTGCTTTCAGTTTTGAGTGGCCATAACCGGAAAATGCCAATTGGGACATAAAATCGGAAAGAACTTAACCGATTCCCAATCAGTTCAGATTCAGTTTTGAGCAGCTAAAACCGAAAACCGGTTGGGACCCAAAACTAAAGACTGAAAAAAAAAAAGAATTAATATTGAAATTTTTTTTGAATAATAAATCGAACCAAGTGAATCGAATCGATTTTTTTTCGCTTTGTTTTGATTACAAGTTTCCGGTATTTAACCATCAGAATATCCAGAAATTGAGATCATGGAAGTTTGGGCCAAAAAAAAAAAAAAATGATCTCTATCATCTCATTTAAAGCAATCAACATTATTTCTCTATCATCTCATTCAAAGCAATCATCATTATTTCTAAACTTGGAAAGGAAGAATCTCGATAGCCAAAATGACAAAGATATGGCTTACGAGGTTGCAGTTACACAGACATCATGGACCTTGAGATGCATGCAGGCATTGAAGAGCATGAAATTTCATGTGCGTTACAAGGTCCACAAATGTGCGCAGAACTCGGGGGATTCCTCTCAACGTGTTAAGCACAGACATCAAACGGCCATCAATCAACATTTTTGCAATTTCATTTTGAATTTCCCATTTTTCATATGCGCTTTTTACACAAAAATAGATAGCAAACCATATAAAACAGAGGAAAATTTGGGAAAATACCTCAAAATACAGTAGGGTAACAATCAATATATATCCCAACCAGATTTAGCAGGCTTCGAAGATGGAGGAGCTGCTTAAGAAAAAATAAAATAATCCTTCAGAAAAAATAAAAGAAAATAAAAACCCTAACTCTGAAATTTCAAAAAATATTTTGGATGATCAAAAAACATATAGATTTAAGAAAAACTATTTCTAATTAGGGTATGCCAAAGTAAAATGATTTGAGTATAATCCTTTTTAATATTTTAGAAAAAATAAAATAAAAAAAAACCCCTACCTGATCGTTTCTTCAATGTCGCTTTGGCGAGCTTTAATCGCTAGGCCTCAAAGAGAGTACTGATGCATAGATTAATTTCACCTTTAATGGGCTTCAAGCTGTGGCATCTGGAGACGACGAGGATCGCGTCAAATCAGGCTTCTGCTTATGGAGACGAGGAGGTTTGCATTGAATCAAGCTTCAGATTTTGGAGATGAGGAGGATCGAATCGCTTCGGTGACGAGGAAGATCGCATCAAATGAAGAGGAATAGGAAGGGCTAAGAAGAGAAAGGGTAGCTGGACAGGCGTTCCCGCGCTGGATTTTACTTATAAGGTATTTAGGTATTTGGGCGCCTAATATAACTTAGAGGGCCGAGGTTCGAATCGCCTAAGCTATAACAAACCGGGCCGTTGCATTTGAGAAACGGATGCTTGCATTTGAGAAACGGATGCCCAATTTGCTTTATATCTTGAGGTCACAGGTTCGAATAGGCTTAATTATACAATATTAGGCCGTTGCATTTTAGAAACTACGGTTTTGGGCAGTTGTATCAGTTGATTTGTCCACAACGGTCAAAGACCGTGGTTTTCTTTAAGCAAGCAGTGTTGCTTATTCTTCATTTTCACGTAGTGAAATCAGGTTCTAACTTCTCAAAACTCAAAAAGCCCATTTTAAAAAAATGGTGGATTTGGAAATTGAGGGTTTGGCTTGTGGACCATCCCAAAGCTTGTTGTTTATTTCTTTAGGACCCAAATTTCCTTCCCAATCTTAGGTATCACCCTTTTGTCATTTAAGTTATCACCCCATCATCCATCGTTAAAACCCAACTCTCTCTTCTTCAAGCTCTTAAAACCCCCCAAAACCTTAGATATAGGATTACCTAATTTCTAAACCCATTAGTGACCTAACCACTCACTAATCCACCCTTTCTATATAAATAGAGGCCCTCTCCCTCTTATTTAAGCCACTTGAAAAATCTTCAAAGGAGAGAGAAAACTCTAGAGAATTCCCTCCTCATTTTCAAGCCCTAACCTTTCCAAGCTTTGAAACTCATTCTCTCCCTCATACCATCACATCCTCTACCATTAATCCATCATTCCTAAAACATTGAATCCTTAGCCTAGATTATTATCATACCCTTATACCTAGCCTTCAGCCTTAGAAGTTAGAATCTTGCTCTAACCATTGTGCTATCGGAAGCTCATCGGAATCGGCACTCACGCGAAGATCTGATCACGGTGCTATAAGGGCCCGAGAGCTCCGGCTCTCCCCTCTATTCTTCTACATTCTTTATTTGTTTTTCCTCTATCTTAAGATTTGGGCCGTTACGCAGTCGAAATTTCAGTGTTTGCGGAGAGCCTAATAGGATCGGTGCGCCTTCGGGCAAGAGGAAGTGCCGCTCATTTTTATATTTATTTTTGGTTATAGTGGAGATCTCTTACGAGCGGGTCAATCGGGTGCCTAACACCTTCCCGATTGATAACCGAAGCCTCTACCCAAGAGCCTTAGGCGTAGACCGGATTGGAGTTAAATCGAATACTTTGGTGCACACGATCTTGATTTTGGGTATCCAAGGACACCAAAAGCTCTGGGTGGTGACTCCTTTTTTTTTTAGCGCATCGTCACGATGGATTGATGAAATCTATGGTTGCACAACTCCATAGCAATTTAAAGTCATAATACTACTTAGAACAAAAGCAAATACAAATAAATGGTAAATTTTGTGTACTTAAATGTATAATTACTGTTATGCTCGAAAATTTGTAGTGTCTCAATCATTTGAAGTGATTGACTAAAGGAGTATGCATTTGTTTTAATTATAGATTTATATGCATGACCATTGTTGTACACTTAAGTTCAAAATATGTTGCCTCTTATTACAAGAAAAAAGAAGAAAAAAACAAAAAGAAAATAAATAGACAAGAAAAAAAAGGACTGTTATGGGCACACTATTTTAATTTCTTCCCGCACGCCTAAAAGTATATAGAGTAGTGTACAATTAGCAAAAATTAGAGTGACCCTAAAAAATGAAAAATGAAAGAATCACAAAATTAGGAACAGTTTGTCTGCACCCAAAAGCTACTGTGAACACAATTTATGATAAGTTATACATGTTTGGAATCTTTATTAGCAACTATAGAGCAACATCTATTATGTTTCTCATTAATTAGTGGGTGGTTAACAACAGTTGGGGTGCAATAAGAAAAAGGGATGTACGCATGGAAGCCCTCCATTAAAAAAGAAAAAGAAAAAAAGGTAATCTTAGCATGCCCGTACTTATATGTTATGTACTTGGAAACACCCAATTTCTCCCTCTCTTCTTCTTGGTCTTCTTAATTTTTCCTAACTCTGGCAAGTCGTGTAAAACCACCCGAAATCAATCCAACACCCTCTTAAAACTCTTTCGAAATCAACCTAAACCCTCTTGAAACCCACCTGAAGCCCTCTTGCTACCTACCCAAAATCTTCATGAAAAATTCTTAAACTCAATTGAAACCCACTTGAAATCCACCCGGGCCACCCACCTGCAGTTCTCTTGAAACCCAATTGAAACCCTCATTCCATAGTCGACACAACTTACCGGAGTTAAGGAAGGAGTTGTCATCGTCATTACAATGGATTTCAGGTGGGTATGAAGAGCAGTTTCATTTAGGTTTTCAGTTTGATGAGGAAGAAGAAGTGGGTGCATTATGTTGGTCATCTCTTTTTATTTATAAAAAAATTAAAAAAATAAGTGGGAGCCCTTAGTGATTTCTAAATAATAAGTGGATGCTTTCACAGGTGATTGCTTTCAATAAAGTGGTGGGTGGGTGCGGATAGAGGTACCATAATTTTAAAAGAAGATATAATTGCACCCTCCAAAACTCTAAAAGCATCCGCCCTTCCTCACCTCTCAAATCATCTACATGTAGGGCTCGTGGGTGCTTTTAGAGTTTTGGTTGATGCAAATAAAGGCACACTAATTTTCATTGTTTGAAAAACAAAAATTTTATTTAAAAATTTCTAGTGCTTGATTCCTCTCGGTAGAATCCTAGTTGTCCTAACTCCTAAGGTTCTTGCCTCAAAGTTTGAGAGTCGAAAAGTAATTAATTTTATCCTTATTACTATATAAAAGCAAGAAGGCTAGGTGATCATGAGCCCCATTTTTTGTCGAGTAAATATACCGGTGGGACTTCTAATTAGAGTTAAACTCTAATTTAACTCTCTTCAAAATCGTCACCCTAAATCCATCTGACCTTTCTATATATATAATTTTTCCTATTTTCTCTCCATAATATTTCGAATTTCTAGTATGATCCTAACTCCAACATCTTGGATGCGCAGATTCCAAAAGTGAACGCAAATCAATAAAGTCAACCATTGAATAAGATGATGAGCTTTTAAAAAACTCCACAATCTATCCTTATTTAGATAAACATTAATTACTAAGTCTAATTGAATAAAGAGATTCCCACTCTCTTAAAATCTATCTAAAATGGTTTAAAGGGCATGATGCCGTGATTTAATTGCTTTTTAAAAAACTCCACAATCTATCCTTATTTAGATAAATATTAATTACTAAGTCTAATAAAATATAGAGATTCTCACTCTCTTAAAATTTATCCAAAATGGTTTGAAGGGCATGATGCTGTGATTTAATTTTATTTTTTTAGCAAAGATGTATGAAAAATATGATCTCTGTCATATACTTCACATGGCCAACTATTGAATCAAATGATAGACTTAGACTGTATTTAATTTTATGGTAGAGATAATGTTTTGTGTGGTCTAATAGAATAAAGAGATTCTCACTCTCTTAAAATCTATCCAAAATAGTTGAAGGGCATGATGTTATGATTTAATTTTATTTTTTTACCAAGGATGGGTGCAAAATATGATCTCTATCATATAATTCTCATAGCCAATTATTGAATCAAATGATAAACTTTGACTGTAGTCAATCTTATAGTAGAGATCATGTTTTGTACTAATGTTTGACCTCATAGATCTTTACATTGTCGCCATCAAATTAGACGACTTAGATATGTTTTTGGATGGCACAGGTCCGGGAAGCATTGTTCGCCCCTACAGGTTTATTGAAAGCGCTTACCCCCAAAACCCTGTGAAAGCTATTGACTGCTTGGAATCAAACAATGGAGATCATTTTGTACCATAATCTTCCACACAAAGGATGTTGAGACCATGATCAAACTAGCTAGCAGTCAATTCTTGATTTCATATGACACATATACAAAGAAAAATTGCCTTCAAATCATGTTTGAACGTGATGTGTGCCATGTGATTTTAAGGCCATATTTACAAATTTGTGCCACGTGAAATCAAAACTTGACCATCTGATGGAATGCTCGTGGTCTTAAGATCTGCTTCCTAGAATATTGGGGGACAAATGATCTGCATCATATAATTCTAAGAAGTAATGTGTTTCAAGGGATTTCGGATATAGGTGCTTTAAGTAAACACACAGAGGTACCTGCTGTTGTGAAAATTAAGTTGTAGTCGCAAGTGCACAAATCGGTTTGCAGATAGTAGATGTAGAGTACGAGATCGTTCCCACGAGGATTGGTCAGAAAATTAAAAGCGGAAATAATAATTAACCAAAAGAATCACCACAGATCTATTACAGTATTTACTAATTTAACGAGTTTGAGAGTTTTGACTGATGAGATAAACACTAAAAAAAACTTAGAATTTATAAAAAAAATAAAAGATAAGGATTGAGATACTAAATCCCCCCATCGTAGGTTGATCATTCATATAATATAAATCTGTGATTAAGATATTAGATTCACAAAAGATGTCTATGTGCTAGCATGAGACCTGAACACCCATGAGTTCTAAAGTGCAGATCTGAGATCAAGCAGATGTATGGTTAACACCCCATGAGTGTATGATTAACATTCACACCTCAGATAGCACTCAGAATCAAATCTCAGGGTAAATTTTACACTACAGATATGAGATCAAGGAGATATATGATTAACAACCCATGAGTGTATGATTAACACTCACAACTCAGATAGTGGTAGAATTTACCTTGAGATAACAAAGATTAGAATAAAATCACCATTGCAAATTTGAGATCACGGGGCATGATTAGCTCCCATATCTCAGATGGTGAGGAGATCATGATATCCATACAAATAGTAATAATAGAGTCCACAAAATGATCTAATATCTTCATCATACATTTATATTATTATGAATAAATATCTCGGATGGGATTCATTAGACCCCTATCCTTAATGAAACTAGCAACACATGATGGAATTGAACAACATGATTAAAAAGTAAATTGACATAAACATTAAAATACTATGCAAAGCTTTAATCAAAATCCACAAAACTTTAATCCAATTCTAATACAATCTGTCTTCGAAAAGTGCAGAAATTAAAACTAGTCTAAATCTTTAAGCCAGAGAAAATGAATAATAAAAACTGAAACCACTGGGACTGAATGCCCTAGAAAACTCAAAGAAAAAGCAAAATACAACCAGAGAATATCCTCCAGAATCCTCAGATTTTTCTTAAATATCTTTCTGGTTCAGAATTTGAATTTTGAACTTGGTCGATTGATCGACTTAAGTGGTCGATCAATCAACCAGATTTAACTTTGAATTTAAAATTCAAATCTTCTTTGTTATGTCGATGCATCGACCTTAGGGGGGTCGATTGTTTGACATAACAAAATAGATTGGGTTCAACATGTCCTTTGCTTAACTGTTCCGGTGTTTATTGACTTTGCATTCTTTTATGCTCCTTAGTACATCCAATGATCAATTTTTCCTGAAACTCATAAAACTTCACAAAATCTCATTAGATAGCTTTCATCGGATAGCTAAATGTAGGTATTTAGGGGTGAAATATCATCATATTTCACTACTCATCACCTGCATAGGTCCCATAAATATCAATTTTTCTTTTAAATTAAGTGCAATAGCATAGTTTTCCGGTGCAAGTAATCACACCCATATTTTTATAGGTACCTCTGTCTGCGCCTACATCTAAAGCTAATTCAAACCCATTGACTGCTTGGAGTCAGAAGATGAAGATCGTTTTTACCCCAATCTTCTACTAATGGATCTTGAGACCATGGGTGCACCATTAAACAATTATTATTTTTATTTCATGTGGCATAAATAGCAAAAATGTTGCCTGAAGTCACATGACACGCCTAATGTTATTGTAAGGCCCCTTTTTGGGATATGTACCAAAATCTATTCAAGGGAAAGATAAGAAACTAATCAATCCAAGGGAAAGATCAACTAATCAATCCAAGGGAAAGATCGTAGTCTCAAGATCTATTCTATGCAAGATTGGGGTGAAAAACAATCTCCATCACCTAATTCCAAGCAATTATGGATTTGAATGGAGTGCAATCACCATTTTATTATTTTAAGCTGCTTTTTTTATTTTCTCATCCTATGTAATCAATTCTCGATTTTTGTTCTAAAAAATTGACACGGATCCAGAATAGGTTTAGTATCGATTTTCGGGTCTGTGTAGACCAGCTCGATTCTTCGATTTTTAGGTTGGGCTTTGGTTTCAGGTCAAAACTTGCACCCCTATGTTTGGATGGACATTACAATTCATCTTTGTAATAATAATTAATAAATAAGTAGGGTGTGAAAATTTGAAGCCTACTGATTTAGTTACATTAGTTATTATAAAATTAAAGTATAAAATAACAATTAAGAAAAATTTATTAAACATATATAATTAGTATATCATCGACTTAATCGAACGTGATAGGATAGAAACATGTATCGATAGTAAAAAATAAACATTTAAACATAGTAAATAGATATATCTGTATATTATTATGCATAAAAAAAGTAGTATTTAATGTAAATGGGAAAATAAAGAAAATAAAGAAAAAATTGCTAAAACCAAATAATTTTGATAATTTAATTGGATATGTATTGTCTTCATTGATCAATCAAAGCTAATATTCTGACATGTGTATCATTGAGTGAGATGAATTTTAATTAAATTTTAAATTTGAGATATTATTAAAGAATAAGTTCTACAAAATACTCGAATCAATATAATATTTAACAATAATTTTTATTAGTTTTTTAATGATTAACTGATAATATACAATTATGATTTTATACGATCAGTCAATTTTAACTAATAATTAAAATTATCTTTGATCAAAATATTTTATTTTACAGTATCCATATACAACACACATGCCTTTTTACTAGTGAATTTAAAAGTATAATCTTTATTAAAAAATCTCTAGCACCTTCTAAATGGGTTGTATCTTTTCAATAAAGCTCGTATAGGATAACCAACTAGTCCCCAATCTATATTGAAATGGATCACTAATTGGGTACATGTGGCACTATTTTCATCAAAGTGTGTGGTGTAAAGATCTGGTGGTGGTTATAGATTGCATCAACGAAACTTCTTGTCAAAGAGCTCGAACATGTTTAAAATGAACGTCTCAAATGGGTACCAAGTAAATCTCCAAACTAGATTTGATCATTTATTTTAAAGAAGTTTGACCTCTTTTAAATCATTAATGGATCGAAGTCCTTCGATCCCTTAGATCTTCACATCAAGTGATACACTTAAATAACAAATTAATAATAGTCCCACATGCACCCAAAATCAGTGACCGGTTCAAATCTGGATTGCTATAAAAAAAAATAATTATACTCTTTGGAAGATCAGTACTATCGAATCCAAGCATGATTTATATTATACTCTTTGGTTCACATCAAGAGTACTATTTGGGCACAATGATTTTATATGATGTTTCGCCATTTGAACAATTTGGGTTGGCCAAAAAAATTCGTCATAAACCTATAATTTTCTTTCAAGGATGGAAAGTTCTGATTAAGGTAGACAATGATTTAGTATTAAGTAGGTTGCTTACTGTCACAGAGTTACTCTTTTTGATGTATACTCTGTGCGGCAACTAACTTCCTGGACTAGATTAGCCTACTCATATTTCAAACCTGCACAGTAACGCATTAGGTCACTACAAAACATAAGACTTTTGGATACGAATTTTAGAGACGGCTTTGGATGCCGTCCCTACTAATGAGGTTATTGGAGACGGTCTTTCTAAAAGCAGTCTCTATTGCTATTATCAGAGACGGCCTTCCTAAAAGAAGTCTCTATTGTTATTATTGGAGACGGATTTGATCTATTGAGCCGTCTCGATAACTTTTAGTGGCTTGTTAGTGAGTGAAAACTTTTGAGACGACATCAAAAAACCGTTTCTAAAAGTCCCTTTTCACACTAATAGAGATGGCTAAAGCCGTCTCTAAAAGATTGCAAGTAGAGACGAGGCTTCAAGCAGTCTGTCAAGATTGCAAATGCAAATCGATCCCGCCAACATCTCGCGCATAGTTACATCCGAGAAAATTCTATTTATTCTCATGTAGGCTGTGAGGACTCCAAAAACTAAAAAACATGGTTGAGTGGAGATGAAGGTTGGGTTTCAGACGATCAAAATCGTTGGAGCTAGGGTTTGAGACGATCGAAATCTGTTTACGCTAGGGTTTGAGACAAAGCGGTTTGAGCTAGGGTTTGAGACGATTGAAATCGGTTTGAGACGATAAAAATTGGTGTGAGCTAGGGTTTGAGAGATGGAAATCGGTTTGAGCTGATTCGATCGGGTTTGCCATGAAGCAGTTTGAGCCCAACAAGATTCCATTAAAGGTTTTAGATCGAAATCGGGATTCCATTGAAGGCATTGTAGGTGGATTCGAGTGTAACCGTACAGAAACAATCAATTTTTTGACTTGTTCAGGTGAATGTAGAGGACGATTTGCGATTTTTCGGCCTACATTTGAAAATTGATTCAATTTGTAGGATTTTTTTCTATGAAATTTGTATTTTTTTTTGGGGTGGGGGGCTACGGAGATTTGGACAAGGAGAAGTTATCAAAACGAGTCGCTTTTCTCGTGAGGACAAATGATAATGTGAAAACTTTGATATGTTTTCACATTCCTTTTTTGAACGTTAGATTCCTGCAGGATTGACATATTTGACAGTGGAAAAAAAAGGTATATGTAGAACCACCATCGGATTCCCCTTCAGATCTAGACAGCAGTTCCAGATCTGGTAGGTAAATATATGAACCCTAACATTGCATTCATCTCGTGCTTTTAATTTCATCGAGTTGATTCAAGCATTATTGTTTCTCGATCTAGATCCACACCGATCTTATGCCAAAAGAGATGTCATTTAAAGGCCTTGTTCGCGACCTGAAGGAGATGAGAGAAGGGATTAGGAGCATGTCCAGACGAGGTTCAGAAGGGAAGCTTGCCCTAAACCGGTTGGCTCGAATGCCGACCGGTGTCAGTCGGTTCACTCTTGAACCGGTTCAGTAGAGCCAGTGGGAGAACCTACCGCCTGAACTGCTTTAGGATGTGATACAGAGATTAGAAGCGAGAGAGACCACGTGACCTGCTAGGAAGCACGTCGCCTCTTGCACATTGGTGTGCAGGGCGTGGCGTGAGGTCACCAAGGAGATCTTTAAGACCCTTGAGGAGTGTGGAAGAATCACATTTCCGATTTCACTGAAGCAGGTGAGATTTACGTTTAATTAACAAATAATTGGTTGGACACTTCAAACTTTCTTTCAATTTTTTATTCTAATCATAATTTATGTGTAGCCTGGTTCGAGAGATTCTCCGGTACAATGTTTTATTAGAAGAGAGAGGGACTTCTACTTTCAAATTGTATCTTGGTCTGAGTCCGGTGAGTGTGATGATCTTTGTCGTTTTCTATTTAATAAAATGTTAGATAAGTTGTTCAACTCATTCATTCTAATGGTGTTCAAAAGATATGATAAATTGTCAAAATTTGTTATTTTTTAATCGTAACTTCTAGGCAATTGATTATTATTAGTAATTTGTTTGGTTGTTTATTGCTAAATAATGTGTAATCCAAACCGAGCCAAGTGAATAGCTACTCCCCAGGTTTCTGGTAGAGATTCAGAGGAAAACTTAAATAATATGAACTGATTCTCCAAAGTGCTAGGGTTATTTTTATCATTGCTATTTTATTAGTATGAATCTCCAAGTTCTTGAATAATGTGAACTGATTCTCCTAACTGTTCTACAAGCTTGCAGTGGTGAATAACAAAACAATTTATTTATAGTTATAATGGACGCATCACCCTCCCATCCTTAATAAAAGACTCATCATTCAAAATTTCCAAGCCTTTGATGATTATGGTTTCAAAAATGATTATTTATATATCTGGTTTCTTGATAGAAACTTCACTCACATTCCAAAAGTACTCACATCTGTAACAAAATGTCATTAAGGAACAAATCTTCATACAATGCCCATGAGCCAAAATCATGGCTTAGGAAACAAACCACGGTGACCCATCAACCAAATGTTGAAGAATTTATAGTCATGAGGTAAAAACAGATGATGGGCATCTGGTCTTTTCTCATAATTGAAGCTTATTGAGCTTTAAATTGGCTGCAGAGATCTCTTCTTTTGTTCTTGGAGATACTGAGGTTGAGGTTGAGGCTTCTTTCTTCGGTGTCACTGCACCATGCATCGCTAGAGGAGGCCTAATGGGAGGCGCAACACAAACTGGTATGACCGATCGAATGTGAACTACATGGGAAATTCCATTCAATTCGCCACAATTGATCATTGTAGGGGATCTAGAAGGCCTAATTCTGATTTGGCTCAGTAACTTCTCATCAGGCAAAGTTGTTTTGATATTTGAAGTCTTGGGCATAAACTTTGACTTTGGATAAATAATTTTGAGCATGAAAACAGAACTTGGTAATAAAGTCTTGGGGTCCTTTTTAGTGATCTTTTCTGCTGCATTTGATTCACTATAAAGCCATTCTTCTTCACCCTTTTGATGTTCTTCCAATGGAGGTTTTATCTCTCGTAAATAGTCCTCAGATTTACTTCTAACTTGCACTGGGATTCGCCTGTTTGGTGAATAAAGAGATGGGTGGCTGCTGTTTATTGAGAAGGATTGTTGAGGAGAAACTTCATAATGTTTCAACATGGAGAGTGGTGGTAAGATCTTAGAGCAGTTCTGATGCTGATATTTTATTGAAAAAAAGTCTGATAACAGATCGAAATGCCTGCATTTATGAGAAGAAAATGAAGACGAAGTAGAGCTACTCATGTCTCTAAATTCCGCCATCACGTTTCTTCTTATTTGAGATTGTTGATCCCTATGTCTTACTGGTTTGCTTTCATCCTTGGGCCTGAAATTTGAAAGAAGCCTGGCTATAACTACACTCTTTTGTTCTTCTTCATTGCTCTCTATCTCTTTGGTTGTCTGAGACAATGAAGCCAACTTTGGCACTGCACATATAACCATTAAAAAGGTCAAATCTGGACCCTAAACACTGAATACACTCCCCTTTAAGGCATGTGAATACCCTTGTTTTATTTCTGAAGTTGTTATATGTAGATACCCTTTTTTTATTATGTTTTTCCACATTGTTAATTGATTATCTGTATCATTTTCCCCCTTGCAGACCACCCCTGCTACAAATGCAATGAAGCACAATGTGAAGGTTGTGAAAAAAGAGAGCAGCAGTGATGAAGATGAAAGCTCTAATGATGAGACCTTGAAACCACAACAGGTGAAAAAGGTGAATTTCTTCATTGAAAACGTTGAAATTTTGGAGCTCTTTGCATTTCTTGATGGAAATCCTTTTTTTTTTTTGGGTGGGGGGCTCATCATTAAAGAATAGATGGAAATCCCTTGTTTTGCTTCATTTTGTTGTTCTTAACTGACCATATTCTTTTGTTGTTCATCATGTGTAATATCCTTGATATTTTGACCTAATTTCATTTACCTCGGTAAGCGTGTCTGAAATTTTTTACGGGTTTTGTTGGACTTTTGGTTAGCTTTATGTTTGATGAGAATGATGGTAAAATTGTATTGTCAATAGATGTGTGTAAGTCATGAAAGTGATGACTTACACAATAAGGTTGGTATTTGTGTTTAACACTGGATAGGTTTCAACTTAAGTGGATAAGTTACATTTATAAAAATCTAGATATTTTATGTTTAGCTTTTAGTTATAAGAGAGAGTGCAAGAGAAGTTAACTTCTCCCTCTCGTTGGAAATCAAGCCTCTAAGGCCTTGCCTCCTTGTTGATCCTAGATCTAGTGAGCTTGAGAACTCCTCTTTCCATCTCAACTATTAATTAGCCTTGTGCTTAAAATCCGATCGGTTTGAGCTAGTAGAAGAGAAGGAAAAAGAAGAGAGTGTCACTGTATTGATAAAGATCTATGCAGTGGAGGAAGGCTTATAATGGGCTGATTTGAAGTTTTTAAAACCTTTGATCGTAGAGATTTGTTCCGGTGAGTGTATTGGTGCCACGGGATCAAAAGGATTAAGCGACAAGAGGTAGGCTTTTAAAACCTTCTTGTGTTCTTTAAATTATGTTTTGTTGAGAATAGCATGTTGTGTGTTTGAATAAAGATCTGATGGCTGTGATTGAGTGAGAAGAAAGAATCCGGACATGAAAAGTTAACAGCCACAGAACCTGAGTAATTCGATGGTCGATTTTCAATTCGATGGTTGAATTTGGAATTCGACCATCGATTTGAAAATCGACAGTCGAAATGTGTTGTTGTGCCTGAAGCCAATTTGTGGAAATCGACTGTCGATTTTTATATTTTGTGATTGATGAGCAGTTTTGAAATTTGATGGTCGAATTCTGTTCTGTATTTGGCTTTCGAAAATTTTCAGATTATTTTCTCAGCAAGCTTTTGGGTTGAAATTCTTGTTCTATATTAACACTGAGAGTGTTAATATATGTGACGACCCGACTTTTCCAATCCCTCAGGTATAGGAAAGGCCGGTTCGCTAACCTATCGAATAAACGATAAGCCGGACAAACAAGGCACATATCAGAGTAAAGCGCAATAAATATCCATAGCTAAAATAAATACGGAAGCAATTAAAAGTGAAGAACCACCGATGATGGCCGACCATCATCGAAACATGGCTCATAACAGAAATCAACGTCAAGTATAAAACTATGATATCCAACTAAAATGGGCCCACAAATTCAAGTCTAACTCTCACCACAAATAAGAAAATCAGTAAGTTCTATACTGGGAAAAACTCCTCAGGAGGAGCCTCAAGCTCTTCCTCAGGCACGTAGTCAGGATCAGTCTCACAGCCCTGAATAGCCACGTCAGTACCCGAACCTGTGACGTATTGTCGGAGTGAGCTAACCAACAAAGCTCAGTAGAAGAAAGACATCTACGACATTTTACTTTAACTAACATGGTTTAAAAACCAATACCGGAATATAGCTTGTCAAACATATAAGCAGATAATAAACTGAATTTAGGTGCGGAAATCATATGTAAGATTTATTTCTAAATGTGTGAAAACAGTTTCAAGAAGATGCATGTTTGATGTCTTAGTTTCCTAACTTCTATATGCAAAGTTCGGTAATTCATGACTTAATCCTCAACTTAAAATACCTCCCGAGTAAACTATATCTCGAGAGCGTGAATATAGCGATGGGAACCCCTACCTACCATCGCGTTCATGAACCCTTTTCAGGATGCAACAAGCCCTACGTAATGAGGGAAACTTGTGCGTGAAATTGTTCAGGAATTTTTGAGGGGTCGTTCAGGTCAATCATAAAACAAATGCAGATACTAATATAAATCAGATGCAAGTCTCTTATACATAGTTCAGGTTCTTGATTTCAGATTTTCAGAGCTTAAGCAGATTCAGGTTTCAGGATTTAGGTAGATTTAGATTTTTAGTCATTCATATCAATTTCAGTTTATAGATGTGATTTCAATGGCATATGCAAGTTTAAAGATTTTAATTCAAAATATCCATGCGAATTAAAATAAAATACTGTAAAGATGAGATTCTCCTACCAAAACTCGGAGTAATGCGAAGTCAAGAAAAGTCCTATTGATGGCCTCTAACCCTCAATCTACATCACAATATACGTTCATGCATTAAAATTAACTCTAATTACTAATAATATAGACCTATTTAAGTGTTTCCTCAAAAACAAGTCAAAACAGGCAAGTTGCGCCAATCCTAGAATTTGACGTAACATTCTCATATATTTTTGACTATCAAGACGATTGATCCATGAGTTAGTCAAAACATAAAAGTTGTATATTTTTCTATTAGCTTTCCAACGCAAAAAGAATCGTCTCAATCGGAGTTCGGGACAAAATGTTATGACTAAAATACCAAGGCAATATCGACTCGCTCGAGCGATTTGACGTAACATTCTCATATATTTTTGACCATCAAGACGATTGATCCATGAGTTGGTCAAAACATGAAAGTTGTAGATTTTTATATTAGCTTTCCAACGCAAAAGGAATCGTCTCAATCAGAGTTCGAGATAAACAGTTATGACTAAAATACTAAGGCAATGTCGGAGTTCGGTGATACCTCGCTCGAGCGATGATAATAGCTCGCTCGAGCGAGCTACAACAACGCGATTTCGCTGGTTTTCACCCGAATCGAAACCCATACATCCCAAAGCAAAACCCATGGCTAATCTAATGATTTAATTAAAAAGTTTAATTAAAACGTACCTTTGATCTAAGGATTCCTAGATTAGAAATGAGTCACGCGAATGGAGCTTCGGAACGAAACCGACGGGTTTCCTCAACGATTTGCGCCGCGATCGATCCCACGAGTTCACAGAGACAACTCCAACACACCCCGAATGATCTCAACCTCTCCCAATAGCCAACTATGAATCCAAGGTTGATTCAAGTTCTTTCTAAGGTTTAAGTGTTTTCAACAAAGAGGGTTCTAGAGAAGGAGGTTTTCTAAACCGATCTCCTACGATGATTGAAGAAGAGAGAAGACGGAGTTTCACACGGTTGGGTAACTATCCTCTCTTAACAAAACCTAGTATAATACGGGAATGCAATTCCTTCTTATAATAGGATTGCTTACAAAGTAAAACACACACACACATCTTATGTATTATACACTTCTAATTTTAAAACTCAAGTCCGGTGTTGAGCGGCTACACCGAGGTCGGTGCACAACTTTCGCACGAGGGTCCAAATGGGCTCTAAATTAAAATCTGTCCGCACAATCGCATCTAGATAAAAATCTAAAATAAATGGTGACGTCGGTTGCCGAGCCGAATACACACACAGGGTCAGTCTAACTCGGGTTCAAAATACGGGTCTTTACATCTACCCTCCTTAGGAATTTTCGTCCTCGAAAATGTACGGATAGCTAAACCGAACTGCGGTAAGTCCTTATCCTAACACCAGTATAAAGCAAAATCGAAACAGTCTAAAGTCAAAGAACTTTGGTCGCGATGCGGTAGGCTTCACTAAGCACGCTTTCAAGGGTCGGGATCCGTAGTAACCTGGATGTACTGCGTGTGGCATCCCATACTGCCATAGAGGATTGCATCCGTACATGGATGCATACCTTCCCAAGTGTCATGTGCCTGGAAACATACTTCACCATGACACAAACCTAGCACACACACCTACCTCACCCTTTTGGTAATTATTTGAGCAGAAATTTCAGATGTCAGAATCGAATACTTATTCAAAAGCATGATCACATGCCTGGTAACATGTTCTAACTGATGACACGGGTTCCAACAGACATACGGTTATAACCGAGAATGAATAAATATGACATTTAAGATTTTATTGTGTGATCGTTATAGATATATATGTAAAGCATCGATGTTATGAACCAATTTAACATTGAAGATTTTGAAGAAATTCTCCCTTTTTTTTTATTATTATTTTTTTTTAATTTTTTTTTAAAGAAGCAAATTCAAGAATTTAAAGGTACGTATGGTTTTCTTACATAACTATAGTTTACAATATACCTTCACTCGAAAAGTTGTGAAAATTGCCCGCGAATCTCCGCTTCACGCTCCCATGTGGCTTCCCCTGAAGAATGGTTCCGCCACTTCACGAGTACTAAGGGAATGCTCTTTGTCCGTAAGATTTGTTCTTTACGATCCAAGATTCGTATCGGTTCCTCAACCAAGGATAAGTCTTCTTGGAGCTCAATGGGTTGGTAGTCCAATACGTGTGTCGGGTCCTTAACATATCTTCGTAACATGGACACATGAAACACGTTGTGCATATCCGATAGCTGCGGTGGCAAGGCTACTCGATAGGCAACCTCGCCGACTCGGCCCAATACCTCGAAAGGTCCAACATAGCGCCGACTCAGCTTCCCACGCTTCCCAAAACGCATCACGCCTTTTGTAGGAGAGATTTTGACAAATACGTTATCTCCCACCTTAAACTCAACATGGTTTCTTTGGATCGGTAAGCTCTTCGGCGACTTTGAGCAATGCGTAGTCTCTCACGGATTAACCGAACTGTCCCGGTTGTATTCGCCATGATCTCGGCACCTAAAATGAGTTTCTCACCCACTTCTTCTCAATTAAGCGGAGACCTGCACCGGCCTCCATACAAAGCCTCGTAGGGTGCCATGCCGATGCTAGCCGGTAATAAGTTATTGTAGGCGAACTCGATCGTGTAAATGTTGGTCCCATGACCCCTGAAAATCCAACATGCAAGCACGTAACATATCTTCTATAATCTGATTCACCCTCTCAGTCTTCCCATCGGTCTGAGGATGGAATGTTGTACTATAATCGAGCCTAGAGCCCATTCCTTCTTGAAATTGTTGCCAAAACTGAGATGTGTACATCGGGTCTTTATCGGATACGATACTGACCGGTATACCATGCAGCCTAACTATCTCCTTGATGTATAATTCTGTGAGCTTGTTGGCGGTATACGACGTATTATAAGGAAGGAAGTGTGCGGACTTAGTCAATCGATCCACAATGACCCAGATGGCATTATATTTTCTTAATGTTCTTGGCAATCCCAAAATAAAGTCCATAGAAATGGCCTCCCATTTCCACTCAGGTATCGGTAGTGGTTGCAACAGTCCTGCTGGATTTCGATGATCCACCTTTACTTGCTGACACACAAGACATCTCGAGACATACACTGACATCTTTCTTTAAACCTCTCCACCGAAGCTTTTCTTTAAGTCTGGTACATCTTGGTATCGCCAGGTGAATAGCGACATAGACTTATGAGCCTCTTCCAAAATAGTGTCCCAAGCTCGGACTAGTTGGTACGCATACCCGGTTTCTAAACAACAAAGTGTCATCATCTTTGATAGAAAAATCTATTTTGCTTCCCCAATCACATCCCGTCGATAGCCATAAGTTCATCATCCGTCATCCTCAAGTCTGCGAATGTTCTCATAGAGGTGGAACGAATCACCCAGGTGTAGCCATTAACGCACTTTGAACCTTTACGTCCAAATCGATACTACTTAGAGCCATATCTTCCAATAGATGCCATCTTCGCACTTGCGTGAGATGTGATAACCGAAAGCAGAACTTCCGACTTAACGCATCCGCCACTACGCTTTGCTTTCCCGGGTGGTACCGGATGGTACAATCATAATCTTTCAAGAACTCCATCCATCATCGACGCCTCATATTCAACTCCTTTTGTGAGAAGAGATACTTGAGGCTCTTATGATCGGTAAATATATCAAGGTCTCCCCATAAAGGTAATGCCTCCAGATCTTGAGCAAAAATCCGCCAACTCAAGATCATGCGTCGGGTAATTCTTCTCATGGTCTTTTAGTCGTCTAGACCCATAAGTAATGACTCTCTCATTCGGTTAAGCACACCCTAAACCCCATATATGATGCATCATCAGATATCGCAAAGCCTCCCCGCTCGATGGTATAGCAATCGCGCAGAGTCAATTGTTTCTTGAGTTCCCGAAAACTTTGCTCACACCGCGCTCATCCAATCAAATTTAGTATTCTTCTTCGTAAGTTGTGTAAGAGGACACGATATCTTGGAGAAGCCCTCCACAAACCTTTTGTAGTATCCTCGCCAAACCGAGGAAACTACGAACCTCAATGTGAACTTTGGTGTTTCCCAATTCATCACCGACTCAATCTTTCTTTGGGTCAACTGTAATACCGGTCTCAGAGATAACATGGCCTAGGAAACTGACCTGCTCAAGCCAAAACTCACACTTACTAAGTTTTGCATATAACTGATGGTCTCTAAGGGTTTGTAGAGCCACTCGCAGATGTTGCTCATGTTCTTCTCGCGTCTTTGAATAGATGAGGATGTCATCTACAAAAACTACTACAGACTTGTCCAAATGTGACTTGAATATCCGGTTCATCAAGTCCATAAATGACGCGGGTGCGTTTGTCAACCCAAATGGCATGACCAAGAACTCGTAGTGCCCATATTGGGTTCTCAACGCTGTCTTCTGAATGTCTTCAGACTTAACTTTCAACTGATGGTAGCCTGACCTCAAGTCGATCTTCGAGAAGAACCTTGCTCCTTGTAACTGATCGAACAGATCATCAATTCTTGGAAGTGGATAACGGTTCTTAATTGTCAACTTATTTAGCTGGCGGTAATCGATGCAAAGCCGCATTGAACAGTCTTTCTTCTTTACAAATAGAACCGGTGCTCCCCAAGGTGACACACTCGGTCTAATAAAGCCGTTATCTAGCAGTTCCTGAAGCTGCTCCTTCAACTCTTTCAATTCTACAGGCGCCATTCGATACAGAGCTTTTGATACTGGTTCAGTACCCGGCGCTAACTCAATTGCAAACTCAATCTCCCTGTCAGGTGGTAATCCCGGTAGATCTTCAGGAAAAACATCTAAATACTCGCAAGCAATCGTAATATCTGTAATATTTTTATTCTCCTCCTTATGATCTTGCAAGTAGGCCAGATAACCACAACACCCGTTCCTCATCATACGGTCGCCAATGGCGAGATAAACGGTATCACACAAGATTTGACTCATAAAATCGAAAAGATTTTCTCTTACGCAAAAATGTTACAATCTTCAAGACAATCCACGCCGCATGGTAAGTAGATAACCAATCCATCCCTAGTATCACGTTGAACCCTTCCATGCTCAATGATCAAATCAGCCAGCCTCGTGGTCTTGATCATCACAATCACCGATTGACACATGGTATCGGTGCTCCCGAGTTGCCGTAGGAATTGACACCGCCAAGATGAAATCAAGGGCCTTGGGAATGATTCTCAACTTCTCGTAACAATGGAGTAACAAAGAATGTGTAGACCCATGGTCTATCAACACTCAACCGGTTTTGCTTACATCGCTCCCGATGCATAAAAAGGGTACCTTAGTATAGACAAGCGTTTCAATTAAAAGTTTCTAAGCATGTGTGTTCATCCATAAATTATTAACAAAATTTATTAAATATCAAGCAATTATATATAACACATAAAATAAGAAGACATCTCAACTTTTAATAATACCTTGGATCACATCGTTCGATGTTTCGGCTTCTTGAGCCATCACGGCATAAGCTCGACCTTGAACAGTAGGTCGGGTCGATCTTTGAGTAGAAGCTGAACTAGTTCTTCCCTTGTCCTCCTGAGGACAATCCTTAACCATGTGTCCGATTGCGCCACACCGAAAACACGCTCCAGTGTTCCTCCTATAATCCTCGGTCTTGTGTGGTTTCCCGCAATTTAGGCACATAGTGACCGAAACAAAAGATGGTGCACGAGAGGATCCCTGTGCCACTGAAGCTCCACTAGCATTAGAACCCGCTGGTCGTACGGATTGCACAGGTGATGATGCTGCCAATCTTTGATAAGGGGTCGGTCCAGAAGAAAATGTTGGTCTAGAAAATGCAGGTTGAGTAAGGTTCACTAGCGGCTTTATAAACTTGGCCCTCTTATTTTCATAAGTACCTGACTGCCCTTGTACAGCCCTGTCCTTGTTCGGCTGACTGCTTCTCAAAAACCGCTTTTGAATTTCTTCCTCTGCTATGAGGGCCTTTGACAGTATTCCTCCATATGTTTCCATTTCCCACATAGCCACGCTCTCCTGTATACTCGGCCTAAGACCCAGCTGAAATTTTCTGGCCTTCATCATATCGATGGCCACATGTTGAGGTGCAAACCTTGAAAGTCGCGTGAACTCATCTCCATACTCACGCACTGACATTGTCCCCTGCTTCAGCTCGATGAACTGAACTTTCATCTGATGCCTAATGATCTTGGGAAAGTACTGAACGTTGAACGCTTCGATAAACTCAGCCCATGTCCAAGGAGTATTGGGAAACTCCTGCTCCCGGTGTCTAGCCACGGACTTCCACCATGGTCCAGCCTGTCCATCCAGTTTGAAGGTTGCCCATCTAACCTTATCGGTGCAATCAAGCACCTCAAGATCTTTTTCCATCTCATCCAACCAACCTTCAGCCTCCATTGGATCGGTCTGTCCAGATAAATTTGGAGGTCTCATCCTCCTGAATTCGCAAATCTCGATGATTGTTCGCTTGTCGGGCGATTGCGCAGCATCTATTGAGCCATAGATGCGGTCTGCTGAGCAATGTTGGTGGCCAGACTTTCCAACACTTGTTCCATTCTTTCACCCTGACCTCTATCAACTCCGGCTCCTATAGGGACTGCATTAGAACCGGATGCGAAGGCAACTCCCCTTGATGTACCGACACCTTTAGGAATGTCCTCTAAAGGCACCGTCCTACCTCTGCCTCTGCCTCTAAATCTTGGGGCTACATCGATCATCATTGTGAACACCACAACATCGGGCCAACATTGATTGTAAAGTACAATAGTACTAGTGATTCTGGACCTAACGACATGACTCTGATGCGAACTGTACCGGGTCACGGTTGGTTCTCATGAGTCCTTAGAGAATCTAAAAATCATGGCTCTGATACCAACTGTGACGACCCGACTTTTCCAATCCCTCAGGTATAGGAAAGGCCGGTTCGCCAACCTATCGAATAAACGATAAGCCGGACAAACAGGGCACATATCAGAGTAAAGCGTAATAAATATCCATAGCTAAAATAAATGCGGAAGCAATTAAAAGTAAAGAACCACCGATGATGGCCGACCATCATCGAAACATGGCTCATAACAGAAATCAACGTCAAATATAAAACTATGGTATCCAACTAAAATGGGCCTACAAATTCAAGTCTAACTCTCACCACAAATAAGAAAATTAGTAAGTTCTATACTGGGAAAAACTCCTCAGGAGGAACCTCAAGCTCTTCCTCAGGCACGTAGTTAGGATCGCCTCACTTTCGAATAGCCACGCCAAGACTAACTCGTGACGTATAGTCGAGTGAGCTAACCAACAAAGCTCAGTTGAAGAAAGACATCTACGGCATATTACTTTAACTAATATGATTTCAAAACAAATATCGGAATTTAGCTTGTCAAACATATAAGCACATAATAAACTGAATTTAGATGCGCAAATCACATGTAAGGTTTATTTCTAAATGTGTGAAAAGCCAAGAATGTATGCAGGTTTCAAAGGTCTTAGTTTCTCTAACTTCTATATGCAAAGTTCAAGAATTCATGACTTAATCCTCAACTTAAAATACCTCCCGAGTAAACTATATCTCGAGAGCGTGAATATAGCCGGGGGAACCCCTACCTACCATCGCTGCTCATGAACCCTTTTTCGTGATGCAACAAGCCCTACGTAATGAGGGAAACTTGTGCCAAAAAAGTTGTTCAGAATTTTTGAGGGTCGTTTCAGTCAATCATAAAACAAATGCAGATACTAATATAAATCGATGCAAGTCTCTTATACATAGTTCGTGTTCTTGATTTCAGATTTTCGTAGCTTAAGGTATCTGTGTTTCGTGGATTCGTAGATTTAGATTTTCAGTCATTCATATCAATTTCAGTTTACAGATGTGATTTCAATGGCATATGCAAGTTTAAAGATTTTAATTCAAAATATCCATGCGAATTAAAATAAAATACTGTAAAGATGAGATTCTCCTACCTAAAACTCAGAGTTATGCGAAGTCAAGCAAGGTCCTATTGATGACCTCTCGCCCCCAATCTACATCACAATATACATTCATGCATTAAGATAAACTCTAATTACTAATAATATAGACCTATTTAAGCGTTTCCTCAAAAACAAGTCAAAACAGGCAAGTTGCGCTAATCCTAGAATTTGACGTAACATTCTCATATATTTTTTACTATCAAGACGATTGATCCATGAGTTAGTCAAAACATAAAAGTTGTAGATTTTTCTATTAGCTTTCCAACGCAAAATGAATTGTCTCAATCGGAGTTCGGAACAAAAAGTTATGACTAAAATACCAAGGCAATGTCGAAGTTCGACAATACCTCGCTCGAGCGATGGTAATAGCTCGCTCGAGCGATTTAATGTAACATTCTCATATATTTTTGACCATCAAGACGATTGATCCATGAGTTGGTCAAAACATAAAAGTTGTAGATTTTTCCATTAGCTTTCTAACACAAAAAGAATCGTCTCAATCGGAGTTCGGGATAAAGAGTTATGACTAAAATACTAAGGAAATATCGGAGTTCGGTGATACCTCGCTCGAGCGATGATAATAGCTCGTTCGAGCGAGCTACAGCGACGCGATTTCGCTGGTTTTCACCCGAATCGAAACCCATACATCCCAAAGCAAAACCCATGGCTAATCTAATGATTTAATCAAAAAGTTTAATTAAAATGTACCTTTAATCTAAGGATTCCTAGATTAGAAATGAGTCACGCGAATGGAGCTTGAGAACAAAACCAGGTTTCCTCAGCGATTCGCTTGATCGATCCACAGTTCACGAGACAACTCCAACACGCCCCAATGATCTCAACCTCTCCCAATAGCCAACTCACAATCCAAGGTTGATTCAAGTTCTTTCTAAGGTTTAAGTGTTTTCAACAAAGAGGGTTCTAGAAGGAGGTTTCTAAACCGATCTCTCGATGATTGAAGAAGAGAGAAGGAGTTTCTGCGGTTGGGTAACTATCCTCTCTTAACAAAACCTAGTATAATACGGGAATGCAATTCCTTCTTATAATAGGATTGCTTACAAAGTAAAACACACACACATCTTATGTATTATACACTTCTAATTTTAAAACTCAAGTCCGGTGTTGAGCGGCTACACCGAGGTCGGTGCACAACTTTCGCACGAGGGTCCAAATGGGCTCTAAATTAAAATCTGTCCGCACAATCACATCTAGATAAAAATCCAAAACAAATGGTGACGTCGGTTGCCGAGCCGAATACACACACAGGGTCAGTCTAACTCGGGTTCAAAATACGGGTCTTTATAACCCTAAACTAAAACTGTGCTCTAATATCAAAACTGACGCGGGACAAATGCTAAAATCCTAATATGTGAATTTGAGATTAACTTTTAGAATGAATTGAATAGCGAAAATATTCAAAATCATGCAATACATAAAATTAATTCAATTAAATTAATAAAATAATTAGATTAATCTATTTTAGCGTCACATGTGTAAAAATTTTTCGATTTAGAAAAACGGCTCCGATGAGGGAACTTGAGATTCGTTCAAGTTAAGGGCATCAATCGATAATCGCAATATCGTCTCTTGACTCCTCGGGGATTTTAAACGAAATAAAGCTTAGAATAATTTAGCAAGGGAAATAATTTTGGGGATTTTGATTTTATCAATGAAATTAAGGCTTCACACCAAGGATGTACGTCAGCTTGGCACCAAGTCATACGAGAAACAATTACTCATTCCTCAAGGTTTGAAGGATTCCCTCCCTCGATTGAAAACTCTTCACAAGTTCTTTAGGGTTTGCACAAAAGTAACTCTCTTTTATTCAATAATAAAAAACTTACTAAAAAGTCTTTACAAGCCTCTATATATAGGCCACCAAAAAATAAAATTTGAAATAAAATAGTTCTAATACTAATAAAACAAAAAAAAAGAAATTTCACATAAAATCCCGTCGTTGTAGCCATGGCGGCATTATATAATCTCATGAGGACTATAGCAACCTTTATTCTCCTCGCGGCTTGTATCCGTTTCTCCTCTGAGACTACGGTGCTCGGGCTTCCTCTACGCTTCTTCTGACGCCAAAATTCTGTTGCTGCTCCAAATCCAAGGCTATTAAACTTGGCGTTCCCCGTCAATATTCTTATAATCTGATTATATGTGGTTCTAATTTAGTATTTTATGTTCGGTTTTATTTTTATTAAATTTGGACTAGTTCTATATTCTGTTTTTATTTTATTTTTAATAAATCTGATTTGATTAAAATGATGAGTTAAATCCTGATTTTTATTTTAAGGATTGTTTTATATTTCAACTCTAATTTTATATTTTAAAATGCTAATTTGTATACTGATGGTGTATTTAAATTTTAGTTATAATCTAAAATTATATTCTATTTTAATTAGTATTATAATCTGATTTTTTTTTATATTCTAGTTTAATTGGTTTACAATCTGATTTTTATATTCTATTACTATTATAATCAGGTTTTTAGTTTTAGTTCAGTTACAATATGATTCTATATTCTAGTTTTAATTGGGTTACAATCTGATTTTGTCTTTAAATTCTGGTCTATATTAAAATATAAATATAATAAATCAGGTTATGAGATTATAAGAGGATTTAAAATAGAGTCAGAAATTCTGTTTAATATTAAATCAGATCTTACTTAAGGGTTTTAAAACTAATTTATAAATCAAAGCTGTTTTTAACTTAAGGATTTCAAAAATTGAATGTTTTCTAAAATAGGGATTTGAAAATAACTCGATAGAATCCAGTATAATTTCGATGACCTATCGTAGTTCGCTCTCTCTTCTTGACCAATTTTCCCTGGTGTCTAGATAACTATCGGAATCGTGAAACCCCTCACTGTCCTCACAAGACCCTTGAATCCGACGACTGAGGCAAGTGACCTATCCCATAACATGTTTTACACACCTACTTATTTAGATAATGATGTCTTTATTTTTGCATAGTATATACTATAATGTTGATAAATAGATACTGAATGATTCATAATAGTAGTTTAGACTTGCTTTACTCAGTGATGATTATTCAAAATCGAATCATATTATTGTTAGAAAGATAAATGTCATAATTATTGTTTACTTAGTTTAAATTGTACAAGATATCTTTTTCTATTTCGAAATGAAGCATTAAGATAAGTTTTTCAAAAGAAATTGATGCGAAGAACCTTAGAAATGATGAATATTGTAAAGATGAATAAGATGATTTTTATTAAGATCCCTATGGGGCCGCATGATAGTATTGGATGAGCGGGTCCATTTGTGTACTTCCGTAATACGAAGTAAATCCGTCAAACCGGATCGACACGGTTGATAATGAGATTGATGAAAATATGGTACCCTCCTTAGTGACTGGTATCCAAGATGAATGATGAATGATGAGATGAATGCAATTGCACTTGGATCAATGCTATTAATTAACAATTGTACAATATATGAAGTACAATTGTAAACTAAGTTATTTTTCTTCTTTATATTGAATTATTTGATGGTATAGTTGATGATATTCTTATTTGAAATGAAGTTCTCAATTTCAAACTGAGAAAATTGATAAAAGAGTTATATTATTTATTGGGGGTTACTTGTTGAGTTTTATCTCACCCCCGTTGCTATTTGAATTTCAGAGATCAGACCTTGTGGTTCAGAAGCTGCATTATAGGAGGAGACCCTAGAAGACTTGTTGGTTTAGCCTTGGTTAGGAGTTGTTTAAATGCTGTAATTAGAAATAAGTGTACTTTTAAATTTTATTAATGAGAATGGACCGTTGTGTTTCCTTTATTTGAATTTTAATTATTGAATGCGTTTATGTGCCGAAATGGATCATGTATCGGATTTCGGGGCGTGATATTTCTTCTTCTCCGATTGATTTGAAGTCGAGCAGAGACGACTCTAGGGTTGCGTTGTGGTAGGGAACTAGAGGGAAAATGGCACAAGGGATAGATTTGAGAATCAGAGCTGAATACATTAAACGAGAGAGATTGGGGAGAGATCTGTGTGTGACGACCTGACTTTTCCAATCCCTAAGGTATAGGAAAGGCCGGTTCATCAACTTATTGATTTCTCAATAAGCCGTAACAACAGAAGCCGGTAGCATAAGCATAGATCTAAACAGAAGCAATGCTAATAAAACAAAAACAAAAGCTTAAAAGCTTTAACAAAAAATATCACCAAGAGGAACCAGAAATAACCACCAGTGATGGCCAATCCAAACACCTAAACAATGGTTCCTAATGATGGCTCCTCAAGTGATATCCAAAAAGATAAAACAATGGCCTAGGGCCCAATATTCAAAAAGATTCTAATCCAAAAGTACCAAAATGACCAATCTCGATCAAGGAAGGAACTCCAATGCTGGGGTCTCCAACTCCTCCTCAGCAATGTAGTCAGAGTTCTCCAAATCGTGATCGTCAGATCCTAAGGCAGTGTCAGCACCTGTGACGTATAGTCGAGGTATGAGCTTCATCCAAGCTCAGTAGGAAAAAAAACTAATAACATGCTTATCATAACATCAAACACATATCTTATGGCATAACGTACACAAAGTTATTTTGAACACATGCAGAGAGGTGATTTCATAACCTTAACATACATATGCAATGTTAATGGAATAATGAACATGCTCACATTTCTATTCCGACATAAGAAAGAAGAAAAACTTAAAAGTGTTTACTTAAAGTACTAGAATGAGGAACTATAGCCTCAAGCCCCCGATGGAATACCCACCATCGTCACTCACATGAGTCATTTGCACATAAATCTAAGGTCCCGTAGAGTTGGACACTTGGCCGAACATAATTACCGTTATACAGTAGGAATCACAAAGCACATATTACAAAGGGTGTACGGATTGGCCGCCGTACCGGTCACGGATATCCTATCACGTCAGTCACGGTTATACCGCCGCGTCGATCGGGTATTCACATAACCTTAAATCCAAAAGTGCATACATATAGCTTATCGCCGTGTGAAGTGATAATGATAATTTACATCAGAAGTCGGAACAAAGTGTGAAAGTCTCTTATACACATATCAAATGAATCTCGAAGATTCCATAAGTCTCACATGTTTCCAAGTCATACATAAACACATGCCTCATTTCTTCAAAATCATAAACGGAAATCACATAATCGGATCGAAGAACGTATCATAACATAACACACATGTTTATGAAATAATGCACATGATACCAAGTTTTCGCTACCTTAGTTTAGAGTCGAGCATATCAGAGGCAAAGTAAAAGCTCACTCAGCGATCTCCAATCTTTAATCTACATTACAAACATTCATGTATACACATGTTACCGAATAATTATCATATAAGCCAAAGTTTCTAAGATTTTCTCACAGTTAAGCGAAACAGGCAAGTTTAAGGTAACGTTGACTCATGTAAAAACTTGTCCCTATTTCACCCTAATTTTTTACCTTTATAACATTCGATTCACAAATTTGTCAATTCATAAAAATTATAGGGCTCGTTGTCTTCTTTCCAACGCCTCAAAAATTGCATCAATCTGAGTTTGGGATAAAACGTTATGATCGAAATACCAAAGCAGTGTCAGACCAAATTCGACCCTCGAATTCAAATTCGACCATCGAATTTTCCAAAAATGCATCAGGCTTAAAAACCCAAATTCGACCCTCGAATTTCTCGGTTCAACTTCATGTTGCTTCCTTGGTCTATTTTTTCCCTCAAATCTTGTCGAATTCGCTTTATTTTTGCACACACACATACACTAAACTAAAATAAGATTTATTCTATAATCTAAACCATTAAAATCAAAAGAAAAACTAACCTTTTTGCCGATTAATCCCACGGCTTTAAGAAATAATGCCGAAGAGGGTTTTGAAGCAAAATCGTCGGATTTCTTCAACGATTGATCTCCATCTCTTCAAAACACAAATGAAGATCGTGAGATTATCAGCGTCACAAGCGTTGCAAAAAGGTCGAGGTGTGATTGCACAATCGAAATACCGCAAGGGTTTCAAAGGTGACGATGCTCAAATAGGTTGGGTCGGTTCTCTCAACTCTCACTCCCTTTCTCTCTCTACAAAAATTTCAAATGGCAAAGCTTAGCCATTAAGCAACCAACCTCTTCTCTCTTATAACCGAATGCAAACCTAACTAAATATCAAGGATATTTAGTTGCAAATTTTATCTTCTTATCATAAGGTTGGGTTTTGGTGTTGAGCGGCACACCGCAAGTCGGTGCATGGCTTTCACACTAACTGCCCAATCACACTCTGAACTCTAATCCTTCCACACAAAGCTACCCAAATATTATTTAATGACTTATTATTAAATAAAACCATGGCGACATTGGTCACCGTGCCGGACTTGTACACAAAATCAGTCAAACTCGGATTCAAAAATATCGGGATATTACATTCTCTCCTCCTTAGGAATTTTCATCCTCGAAAATGGAGAAGACAAACGAAACAAAGTGCGGAAGAAACCCATCCAAACCTTTCAGGCGAAACAGAATCGAAAATACAAAACTAAAACAAAAAATACATGGGCCACAATGCGATAGCCTCACAGGGCACGCAAGTCAAGGGATGAGATCCGTAGTAACCTGGATGTACTGCATGTGGCACCCAAAGGGCCTAGTGGATTGCATCCGTACATGGATGCCTACACCCCGAGTGTCACGTGCCGGGAAACAACCTCACTGTGACTCATGGTGTACAAATCAAAACAGAAAGGACACAGAGCAGGTGATTTAAGTTATAGGGTCGAGTAAATCGAATCACAAAACCAGATAAATACCAAAACAGAATGCAAAAGAACCAAAGGCACAACCACAAGTGAAGAAAAAGGACAACCATGGATGAAAGCACATGCTCAGATATCAAAGTCCAGAAGTCTACAACCAAACAAAGATGGCTATAAACTACATGAGCATCCATAGATCGAATAGTACATAACGAAACAAAATGGAGCTTAGCGCTCCATACCACAAAACAAAAGTGTATAAGAAATAGCAAAGATATAACCATAAGGTTCTAGAGCATCCATAAAAATAAATACAATCTATGAACAAGACAACAAAAACAACATAACAACACACAGGCTGGTCTAGTCCTCCCCCTTAGCAGCCTAACCAGCTGAAGCCTAGTCATCGCCCCCACCATCAGTATTGTCATAATCCGTGTCGTCATCACCTGCATCTGTAGGTACGCTGGGACCTGCTCCCGATGTAGAAGGGTGGTGAACCGACGCTCGGATGATTGCCATGTAAGTCGCATAGTCTGCTGGAAACGCGTGCTGCATCAAGTATGTCAAAGCCCCGCCATGAACCTCCAACTCCCGACGCATGGAGCTGGTATGATGTGTGAGCTCCTGAATCGGCTGGCTCACAGAAGTCATCTGGTGAGTAAACTCTGACAGGGTGAGTACTTGTGTCTATGGGGGTTGGTCGGGTGGAGGAGCGTCAGGCTCTGCTGCTGCGTGCTTTGCATCCTCCTCTTCATCCTCATCTGGAACGACTGTACCTTTAGGAGCCTTTAGAAATCTATTGTAGGTTCGATCGTAATCGACCAAACCATATAGCCGGAGGCTAGCTGTGGATCGAGGCTGAGTAGGAAGAATCTCATAAGCTGGTCTCACCCCCAAAATTCTCAATCATCACAAAAAGCAAACGAGCATAGGGAATGCCCTTGGTCGGTGTCTTAACCTGCTTGCCCATCTTCTCACAGGCCTTGATGATACCCTTAAATATAATTCCGGGGGCATTGAACCACCGTTCTTTAAAAGCGGCGAATAAAATTTGTTGGATGGGACCTCGGCGCTCAGATCGGTGTCCGAATGGGTAAAGGGTTGCTCTGAAAATCATGTCGAAGATCCACATGGAGTTGGGCATGTGTGAAAGGGCGATAGAATGACCAGACCCATGACGACCTTGGATCATTTGCTTGATAACCTCTTTAACAGGAACAGATTTAGGGAAAGGAGGACCCAAACCCATATTTGGCGAATGTGTAAGTGGGCAACGCATTGCGATGGCAATGTCCTCTAGGTCAAAGGCATAGTCATGCCCATCAATCGAGGTATAACTTTTTTTTTTTTTTTTGTCCATCGTCCTTACACATGCGCTGATAAAACAAACGCACAAGACGGGGGTAGAAGTGGTCACTAAAGGCGGTACATAACGAGGTTAATTTGGGCTTTCTCTAAATACTCCGATGCCGACTGAGTGGTCGGCTGTTGATCAAATAGTTCAGGGTGAAAAACCCACTCAGTAGCAAAGCCTTTAATGCTCCAAAACTTATTCGGTTGCTCCCGAATTTGAGGGGGTATAGGTTGTGCATGCTGAACAGGGGTTGGAGTCGGCTGTGGTGGTGGTTGAGCGGACTGTGAAGGCTGGCATGAAGAGCCAGCTCTAGAAGCCGGTCTTTTGGATGTAGGAACCCGTGTGGTCGTTTGTTTCTTAGGTCCCACAAATCAAAGAAGACAAAAACCCAAACTATGTAAGAAAATGAGGCACCAAAACACAAAATAATGAGGGTTTTACCTCTTGAAATGCCTCCAATGTGGTCTCCAATGCAAGAAATCCAAGCCCCTTGTGCAATCAGAGGGAAATCCCCTTGAATCCAGCCAAGAACATCAAGAAAAGCCCCAAAACTCGAAAACCCCAACCCTTTACTCTGTTTGCAAACGCCTGAAATGCCAAACCCCAAAACAAACCCCACTTAAGTCGAAAAAAAAAATTCGACCCTCGATTTCAAATTCGATGGTCGAATTCAAATTCGACCCTCGATTTCCTCAAAAATTTCTCAGGCTATATTTTAGCCTTAAACAGAGTGTGCACTGTTCATGTAAAATCGACCCTCGATTTTCTCAAGTTCTTTTTCCTCCAAAATTCAAAAAATATAAAATGAGGGTCCATTCCTTGGGTCCAAATCGACCTCCTTAGAGCCCAGTTCAGTGCAATTATGGAATGTGACATTTCTGGCATCAAATAGAGCCGATTTTAACTGAGAAAAATAATTAAATGAATTAGCTATAAAAGGCCCTATTAATTCCACCAGCAATTTAGGGAGTAACATCCCTGGTTTTGGTCAAAGGCCCAAAATTTTCTGGTTTTCCATAAAGTTGGTACGTTTAAACAGGCACAAATTTAATATACATTGGACCGCCAAAATTACTCGCCAAAATTATATATATATATATATATAAAGCAAGTAAGTACATTACAAAAGTCTAAATACAAGACATCCCTTATGCATTGTTTAAATAAAATCAATCAAAAAGGTGCGGAAATTATGCTCGGAGCTCAGCTTCGCGCCCCCAGGTGGCTTCCTCTGGTGTATGATTCCTCCATCTGACGAGAACCAAAGGAATCCTCTTAGTGCGTAGGATCTGTTCCTTGCGATCCAAGATCTAAACCGGGTCCTCAATCACCGTCAAACCATCCCGTAGCTTGGAAACTATTGTTGTAAGCAAACTCGATCATTCTTGCTTTCATTAAGCACATCTTCCCTAATCGCCATCGGCTCATCGTCTGTCATCTGAAGCTTCCTGATATTCTCGAAGAGCGTAGGGCGCAACACAAGTGTAGCCATCAATGCTCCCGAGCCTTTCACATCAAACCGTGAGTTGCCCAAGGCCATATCTTCCAAAAGCTTCCATCTCTGTATTCGGCTAACAAGATGTGATAACTGCGCTGAAGACTTCCTACTAAGAGCATCAGCAACGACGTTCGCCTTTCCTGGATGGTACTGAATTGAGCAATCATAGTCCTTCAAGAACTCCATCTATCGTCGCTGCCTCATATTCAAGTCCTTTGAGTGAATAGGTACTTGAGACTTTTATGATTGGTGAATATATCAAATATCTCACCGTAGAGGTAATGTCTCCAGATCTTCAAGGCGAATATAACTGCTGCTAACTCGAGATCATGCATCAGATAATTTCTCTCATGGTCTTTCAACTGCCTAGAACCATAAGCAATGACTCACTCATTTTGATTAAGCACACAGCCTAATCCCCTTGATTTTGCCCAAGAAGGAAGAAAATCCAAAGAAACTTTAAAAACCCTATCAGTGACCATACAAAATTTGACCTTCGAATGTTAAATTCGAGGCTCAAATTTTGCAGTAACTGTGTACTTCAAAATTTTTTCAAAATTTAAATTTTTTTTGAAAGTTGGTCTTTATTCCATATCGACCTTTTCAAAGCCCGAACATATTTAATGCTAATCCCAAGCTCAGCCGTAGGGGTAACACCTATAATCTGCTATTATAAGTCATCAACCAAGCTAGACATGGCCTGATTGATCTCATGTCATTTAGCTAAAGTAAACACAAACATGTAGGTACAATTTTCCAAAATTTGTATACCTGTATGAACTAGAATTATATATTGCAAGCCCAAAATCTTTATCAGAGATTCAACTCTAATAGTTGATATAAAATGTGCTACCCTAGTCTTCACTCCGTAAAATCGAAATGACTTTCCCATAGGAGGACGAAAAGTTACTACTTTCCTCAGGCAATCAACGCTTGCATGGTAAGCGGATAGCCAATCCATTCCCAGTATCACGTCACGTCAAAACCCACCGTATTCAATAATATCAAATCTGCCCTTGTCTCAAGATCATCCATGCGAATGATGACTGATTTGTTCACGGTGTCGGTCTTCACTAAACTACCCATAGGAACTGTCACCACTAATATAAAGTCTAATATCTCAGGTGTAATGCCCAAACGTGTTGAGAACATCGGGATAATAAAGGAGTGAGTAGACCCAGGGTCGATTAATACTCATGCCTCAGTTTCACATATGCCAACACTCTAATACAAGTGTAAAGTATTCAGGTTTTATGCCTATGTTTTCATTTAAGTGTATATAAGATAGGATTATAAAATTACCCAAAATGTCACAATAGCATATAACTTCTAAGAACATTCATCACATGAGAATAAGGTAAACTCTCGACAATCAATAATGGATTATACCTTGGATGACTTCATTCATTGGTTGAGCATCGTGTGATGTTGATGGTCCCGGAATAGATGTTGAAGCCATATTCCTTTGATCTGGCTCTGGGCAATCCTTCACCAGATGTCCATTCTGACCACATCTAAAGCATGCGCCCAAGGCGAGCCTGCATTTCTCCATCCTATGCTTCTTTCCACATCTTGCGCACATATCAATCGGTGCAAATGAAGAGATACGTAAGGCTTGTCGTACTACGGATGCTCTAGTTGTTGCCGATGTTGTCGTCTCTCTCTCCAATTCATGACAGTCTCTTATCAGATGTCCAATGCGTCCACACCTAAAACACGCACCTGTGATCCTTCTACACATCTCTGTCTTGTGCTGCTTACCACACCGTGAGCATAACTCAACCTGTGTGGATGGAGAGGTGTGCGCAGTGTCTCGCAATAACGTCGTGAGCAGAGCAGTCTGTTGGGCCATCGTTTTGACCATTGTCGCCAGTAGTTGCTTAGTTTGCTCACGATCATTATCTCCAGTGCGTACAGTTTTGGCTCTTTTGCGAGGCGCCATATCGATCTGTCAAAATAAAACAAAGGTTTCAATTAACAGATGGTCTTGATGTCCTGACAAAACTCTAACACTCATAGCCTATGTTTAGACAGACCTAATGTCATTTCCTACTTAGAGCTATGGCTCACAGTCTCCCCCATAAGACCTAAAGCCTAGGCTCTGATACCAACTGTGACGACCCGACTTTTCTAATCCCTAAGGTATAGGAAAGGCCAGTTCATCAACTTATTGATTTCTCAATAAGCCGTAACAACAGAAGCCGGCAGCATAAGCATAGATCTAAACAAAAGCAAAGCTAATAAAACAAGAACAAAAGCTTAAAAGCTTTAACAAAAAATATCACCAAGAGGAACCAGAAAGAACCACCAGTGATGGCCAATCCAAACACCTAAACAATCGTTTCTAATGATAGTTCCTCAAGTGATATCCAAAAAGATAAAACAATGGCCTAGGGCCCAATATTCAAAAAGATTTTAATCCAAAAGTACCAAAATGACCAATCTCGATCAAGGAAGGAACTCCTCTGCTGGGGTCTCCAACTCCTCCTCAGCAATGTAGTCAGAATTCTCCAAATCGCGATCGTCAGATCCTAAGGCAGTGTCAGCACCTGTGACGTATAGTCGAGGTATGAGCTTCATCCAAGCTCAGTAGGAAAAAAAAACTAATAACATGCTTATCATAACATCAAACACATATCTTATGGCATAACGTACACAAAGTTGTTTTGAACACATGCAGAGAGGTGATTTCATAACCTTAACATACATATGCAACGCTAATGGAATCATGAACATGCTCACATTTCTATTCCGACATAAGAAAGAAGAAAAACTTAAAAATGTTTACTTAAAGTACTAGAATGAGGAACTATAGCCTCAAGCCCCCGATGGAATACCCACCATCATCACTCACATGAGTCATTTGCACATAAATCCAAGGTCCCGTAGAGTTGGACACTTGGCCAAACATAATTACCGTTATACGGTAGGAATCACAAAGCACATATCACAAAGGGTGTACGGATTGGCCGCCGTACCGGTCACGGATATCCTGCCGCGTCAGTCACGGTTATACCGCCGTGTCAGTCGGGTATTCACATAACCTTAAATCTAAAAGTGCATACATATAGCTTATCGCCGTGTGAAGTGATAATGATAATTTACATCAGAAGTCGGAACAAAGTGTGAAAGTCTCTTATACACATATCAAATGAATCTCGAAGATTCCATAAGTCTCACATGTTTCCAAGTCATACATAAACACATGCCTCATTTCTTCAAAATCATAAACGGAAATCACATAATCGGATCGAAGAACGTATCATAACATAACACACATGTTTATGAAATAATGCACATGATACCAAGTTTTCGCTACTTTAGTTTAGAGTCGAGCATATCAGAGGCAAAGTAAAAGCTCACTCAGCGATCTCCAATCTTTAATCTACATTACAAGCATTCATGTATACACATGTTACCGACTAATTATCATATAAGCCAAAATTTCTAAAATTTTCTCACAGTTAAGTGAAACAGGCAAGTTTAAGGTAGCGTTGACTCATGTAAAAACTTGTCCCTATTTCACCCTAATTTTTTACCTTTATAACATTTGATTCACAAATTTGTTAATTCATAAAAATTATAGGGCTCGTTGTCTTCTTTCCAACGCCTCAAAAATTGTATCAATCCGAGTTCGGGATAAAAAGTTATGACCGAAATACCAAAGTAGTGTCAGACCAAATTCGACCATCGAATTTCCCAAAAATGCATCAGGCTTAAAAACCCAAATTCGACCCTCGAATTAAAATTCGACCCTCGAATTTCTCGGGTTCAGAACCCTTCATGTTTCTTCCTTGGTCTATTTTTCCCCTCAAATCTTGTTAGATTCACTTTATTTTTGCACACACACACACACATACACTAAACTAAAATAAGATTTATTCTATAATCTAAACCATTAAAATAAAAAATAAAAACTAACCTTTTTGCCGATTAATCCCACAGCTTTAAGAAATAATGCCGAAGAGGGTTTTGAAGCAAAATCGTCAGATTTCTTCAACGATTGATCTCTATCTCTTCAAAACACAAACGAAGATCGTGAGATGATCAGCGTCACAAGCATTGCAAAAGGTACGGAGTGTGCGGAGCTTGTATGTGATTGCACAATCGAAATACCGCAAGGGTTTCAAAGGTGACGATGCTCAAATAGGTTGGGTCGGTTCTCTCAACTCTCACTCCCTTTCTCTCTCTACAAAAATTTCAAATGGCAAAGCTTAGCCATTAAGCAACCAACCTCTTCTCTCTTATAACCGAATGAAAACCTAACTAAATATCAAGGATATTTAGTTGCAAATTGTATCTTCTTATCATAAGGTTGGGTTTTGGTGTTGAGCGGCACACCGCAAGTCGGTGCATGGCTTTCACACTAACTGCTCAATCACACTCTGAACTCTAATCCTTCCACACAAAGCTACCCAAATATTATTTAATGACTTATTATTAAATAAAACCATGCGACATTGGTCACCGTGCCGGACTTGTGCACGCAATCAGTCAAACTCGGATTAAAAAATATCGGGATATTACACTGTGAGAGAGAGAGAGATTTGGAAGAGATCGGCGAGGACAAGAAAGCTTCGGAATGTGATTGGGAACGAGAGTTTTAAGAGGGGAAATTAATTAGCGCGAGGGAAGCGAAAAGGCGCTTTGAATCTGGGCACTGATTATAATGTAAGATGCAGTGTTTATGGAAGAAAACATTGGCGTATTTACTGTTGATCATGGCATTTGCTAATAAAACGTTGCCCATAATGTTTTAAATCGCGGCATCCAATAAAAAACGTCGTTTGAAAATAAAAGCAGCAAATATTGTATTAGCGCGTCGTTTTTATTGTAGCACCATGGAAAAGTGTTTTCAAGGAGTTCTCCAATAAAAAATGTCGCGCCTAATTTCCTGAATAGTGGCGTTTCAAAAATAAAGCGCCGCAAATTATTTTAAATTGTGGAGTCTAATAAAATATGTCATGCATAATGTTTTAAATCACGGCGTCCAATAAAAAATGTTGCGCTTAATTTCATGCATAGTGGCGCTTGCAAAATAAAGCGCTACAAATATTGTATTAGTGCGTCGTTTTCACAGTAGGTGCCGTAATCAATATGACGCGAAATGAAATCATTAACAACTAGAGGCGCTTTTATCACAAGCACTGTGGAAAAGTATTTTTATTCAAACGTCGTTAAATCAGGTACGATATGGTAAATACCAATTTTATCGGGTACCTCAAATAATCGCATAATTATCGAATGATACAGTGAAATAATCGTCCGTATCATTCGATACGGACGAAAATTTGAATGTATTGTCTGATAATTTGGCAGATTGACAGGGACCCCATTTGGCCAAATTATCGGACGATACATTGAAAATATCGTCTGTATCATCCGATACGGACGATATTTTGAATGTATCGTTCGATAATTTGGCCAAATTATCGGACAATACATTCAAATTATCGTCCGATAATTTGATTTTTTGGATATTTTTGAAAATATAAATAAATTGTATTAAAACGATATATTCAATGCATCGCCGATACATTCAATATATCGAACGATATGCGATACGTATCGTCCTGGAGGTCAAGACGATACGTATCGAAAATCTGATATTTTGATCCATGGTGACAATCATTTGAAGTGATTGACTATAGCAGTATGCATTTGTTATTACTATAGATTTATATGCATGACCATTATTGTACACTTAAAGTTTAAAATATGTTGCCTCTTATTACAATAAAAAAGAAAAAAAAAAGAAAAGGGAAAATAATAGACAAGAAAAATAAAGGACTGTTATGCGCACACTCTTTTTTCTTCCCGCGCACCAAAAAGGTATATAGAGTAGTGTACAAATAGCAAATATTAGTGTGAAGCTATAAAATGAAAGAATCACAAAATTAGGAACAGTTTATCTGCACCCGAAAGCTGATGTGAACGCTATTTTTTGATAAGTTGTACATGTTTGGAATCCTTATTAGCAACTATAGAGCAACATCTATTATGTTTCTCATTAATTGGTGGGTGGTTAATAACAGTTGGTGTGCAATAAGAAAAAGGGTGTACGCATGGAAGCCCTCCACAACAAAAAAGGTAATCTTAGCGTGCCCGAACTTACATGTTATTTACATGGAAGCACCCAATTTTTCCCGTTTTCTTCTTGTTGCTCTTCTTCTTTTTTCCTAACTCAGCAAGTCGTATGACTTCGGCTAGTCGTGTAAACCCACCCAAAATCAATCCAAAACCCACTTAAAACTCTTTCGAAATCAACCTAATCCTCTTGAAATCCACTTGAAGCCCTCTTGCTACCTACCCAAAATCTTCATGAAGCATACTTAAACCCAACTGAAACCCACTAGAAATCCACCCGAAACCTCACCCACCTGCAACTCTCTTGATCGAAACCTACTCAAAATCATGTTGAAACCTTCTTGAATTAAACCCACTTGAAACCCTCATTCCATCGTCGACACAACTTACCGGAGTTAAGGAAGGAGTTGTCATTGTCATTACCGATGGATTTCAGGTGGGTATGAAGAGCGGTTTCATTTGGGTTTTCAATTTGACGAGGAAGAAGAAGCGAGTGCATCATGTTGGTCATCTCTTTTTATTTAGTGTAAAAAAATAAAACAAAAAATATGGGAGCCCCCTAGTAATTTCAAAATAATAAGTGAGTGCTTTCAGCAGGTGAATGCCTTCAATAAAGTGGTGGGTAGGCGCGGATAGAAGTACCCTAATTTTAAAAAAAGATATAATTGCACCCTCCAAAACTCTAAAAGCATCCACCTTCCTCACCTGTCAAATCATCTACATGTAGGGCTCATGGATGCTTTTAGAGTTTTGGTTGATGCAAATAAAGGTGCCCTACTTTTCATTGTTTGAAAAACAAAAATTTTATTTAAAAATTTCTAGTGCTTGATTTATGTCGGTAGAATCCTAGCTATTTGTCCTAACCCCTAAGGTTCTTACCTCAAAGTTTGAGAGTCGAAAAATAATTAATTTAATCCTTACTACTATATAAAAGCAAGAAGACTGGGTGATTGTGAGCAATGGTGGAACCACGTACACATGAGTGGGGGCAAGCGCCCTCACTCAAATCCAATTTTATTTTAATTTATAAATATTGTAAAACTTAGCTTTCTAACACATCACCTCTCTAAACCTAAACTCACTCCCTCCCTCTTTTCTCTCTCTAAACCTAAACCCAAACCCACACCCTCCCTCTTTTTCTCTCTTTTCTCTCTCTATACTCATCATCGCCCTCTCTAAACCTGCGCCCTCTCACTCTCTCTTTTCTCGACTTCGTCTTCTTCCTCGCTCCAAACCAAGCATCCTCTACAACTCTAAGCCATTTGCAAGTAACCCTTATTTCTCTTTTCCTAAATATATTTTTTTCATTCAATGCTTCTTCTTTACTTCAACTGTTAATGGCTTAACTTGTTGGTTATTGGTTTCTGGTTTGGTACAATTGGAGATTTATGTACTCTTTTTTTTTTTGTAATCTTTTTGGAGTTTTATAGTTTTGTAATCTATTTGGAGTAATCTAAATCTGTAAATCCTATTTTTCCAATTTAGGGATAAGCTTTCTTACATCCTGTTATCTCTCTCTATATCCCTCTAAGTTTTTATGATCATACTCTACTCTGCTCTAATTGTTTTTTGAAATCTGAAATTTTAGTTGGCTACTTGGGTCTCTTTGTTTGGAATGTGGCATCTTTTTTTAATGTAAATTTATATATTTATATGTTGAATGGGCATTTCGGTTTCAGCTGATTTATGATTTTTATTTATTTAGTTTGTTTTTAATTAAGGGGTATTATTATGGGGTGTTTTCTGGGCTGGCAATCCTTTTTTTTTTTATTGCTTTCTTTTTGCAATGTTAATTGCATTTTGACTATTAGATTTGTGAATGGTATAGTCCACAGATCCGATGATCTAAATCTCTCCATAAAACACTATTTTTGGGGCTGTTGCACTTCATTTTATGATTTATTGCATTGATGGTACGGATATCACCTACATCTTAAACCATTGTTCCTTTTTTCAATGGTTAAAGTTATAGTACGCTAATTTTTTAGTTTTGTTTTGTTTTTGTCTTTGAGTTGCAATAATATAAGAATGATTTTAGATGACTGGATGTCTCTAGGATCCTAGGACCTAGATTTCACGTGTTAAATGCCTAATGGTTTAGATCACCTACATCTTAAACCATTGATGGGGTAAGATCATTTAAACACCATTTTAGTGCTTATATGACTATTAGGAGAGTCGGTCTCTGATCGCATAATCTCAGTCGTCAAGAACTTTCAGAAAGTCGATCCCTCAAAGTACCCAATTCGATTTCACTATGGTTTTACGTTTTATATCTGCCTTTATTATTGCTATGACTTTTGAATCGGAGGGAAAAAATTAGGGTTTATGTTCGAAATTCAGTATTTTGTTTGTTTAGATGTGTAGGTGGAGATGGATTTTGTGTTTAATTTATGTAAATTATAGAAATTTAGCATTATTATCTGTTATTTTGTTTTTGTAATTTTTTTTTACAACATGCTAGAGTTAGGCCATCTCACTTTGCATTCGCAATGTAATTTCTCTCTTAATTAAATTGCATCTTCTTACCAATCCAAATGAATATATATATATATATATATATATATATATATATATATATATATATATATATATATATATATATATATATATATATATAATATTTATAGAAGTTTCTCTTATTATTTAAAAATGACTAAAATTAATAAATTTTCATTAATTTTGGCAAATTTTCATTAATTTCGTTGCAATTTTTTTAAATTTCGGAGAAATGACCGAATTTTCGTTAAAAGTTTCGTCCGAAGCCTGTTTCAATGAATTTCGGAGAAGATCCCTGAAATTTGTCACTATCACTTATGCCCCGACTGGGTGAAAATCCTAGTTCCACCACTGATCGTGAGCCCCATTTTTTATTGAATAAATATACCCGTGGGACTTCTAATTAGAGTTAAACTCTAATTTAAGACTCTCTTCAAAATCGTCACCCTAAATCCATCCAACCTTTCTATATATATATATAATATTTCCCATTTTCTCTTCATAATATTTCGAATTTCTAATATGATCCTAACTCCAACATTTTGGATGCGCAGGTTCCAAAAGTGAATGCAAATCAATAAAGTCAACCATTGAATAAGATGATGAGCTTTTTAAAAAACTCTACAATCTATCCTTATTTAAATAAACATTAATTACTAAGTCTAATAGAACAAAGAGATTCCCACTGTCTTAAAATCTATCTAAAATGGTTTGAAGGGCATGATGCCGTGATTTAATTGCTTTTTAAAAAATTTCACAAAGATTCTCTCTCTTAAAATTTATCCAAAATGGTTTAAAGGGCATGATGCTATGATTTAATTTAATTTTTTTACCAAGGATGGATGCAAAATATGATCTCTATCATATGCTTCACGTAGCCAACTATTGAATCAAATGAAAGACTCCGATAATGTTTTGTGCAGTCTAATAGAATAAAGAGATTCTCACTCTATTAAAATCTATCCAAAATGGTTGAAGGGCATGATGTTGTGATTTAATTTAATTTTTTTACCAAGGATGGGTGCAAAATATGATCTCTATCATATAATTCCCATAGCCAATTATTGAATTAGATGATAGACTTTGATTGTATTCAATCTTATGGTAGAGATCATGTTTTGTGCAAATGTTTGACCCCATAGATCTTTACATTGTCACCATCAAATCAGGCGACTTAGATTTGTTTTCTGTTGGCACAGGTCTGGGAAGCATTGTTCGCACCTACAGGTTTACTAAAAGTGCTTACCTCCAAAACCCTGTGAAAGCCATTGACTGCTTGGGATCAAACAATGGAGATGGTTTCGCACCCTAATCTTCAGCATAAAGGATGTTGAGACCATGATCAAACTAGCTAGCGGTCAGTTCTTGATTTCATATGGCACATATCCAAAAAAAATTTTCCTTCAAATCATGTATGAACGAGATGTGTGCCATGTGATTTTAAGGCTATTTTTACGGATTTGTGCCACGTGAAATCAAAACTTGACCATCTGATGGAATGCTCATGGTCCCAAGATCCGCTTTCTAGAATTTTGGGGGACAAATGATCTGCATCATCTGATTCCAAGAAGTCAATGTGTTTCAAGGGATTTCAGATATAGGCGTTGTAAGTAAACATACAGAGGTATCTGCATAGGTCCCATAAACATCAATTTTTCTTTTAAATTAGGTGCAAAATAGCATACTTTTTCAGTGGAAGTAATCACTCCCCATATTTTTTATAGGTACCTCTGTCTACGCCTACGTCTAAAGCCAATTCAAACCCATTGACTGCTTGGAGCTAGAAGATGAAGATCATTTTTCACCTCAATCTTCCACTAATGAATCTTGAGACTATGGGTGTACCATCAAACAATTATTTTTTTTATTTCATGTGGCATAAATAACAAAAATGTTGTTTGAAGTCACATGACACACCTCATGCTCAAGCATGATTGTAGGGCCTCTTTTTGGGATATGTACCACGTAAAATAAGAAATTAGTTATCCAAGGGGAAGATCGTGGTCTCAAGATCTATTCTACGAAAGATTGGGGTGAAAAACAATCTCCATCACCTAATTCCAAGCAATCATGGATTTGAATGGGGTGCAATCACCATTTTATTATTTTAAGCTACTTTTTCTATTTTCTCATCCTACCTAATCAATTCTCGGTTTTTGATCCCAAAAATCGACACGGATCCAAAATAAGTTTAGTATTAGTTTTCAGGTCTGTGTAGACCAGCTTGATTTGCCGATTTTCAGGTCGGGTTCGGGTTTCGAGTCAAAACTTGCACTCCTATATATGGATGGACGTTACAATTCATCTTTGTAATAATAATTAATAAATAAGTAGGGTATGAAAATTTAAAGCCTGCTGTTTTAGTTACATTAGTTATGAAAAAAATTAAAGTAGAACATAACAATTAAGAAAAATTTATTAAACATATATAATTAGTATATCATCGACTTAATCGAAGGTGATAGGATAGAAACATGTATCTATAGTAAAAAATAAACATTTAAACATAGTAAATAGATATATCTGTATATTATTATGCATACAAAAAGTAGTATTTACTATAAATGGGAAAATTAAAAAAAAAAAAAGAAACTACTGAAACCAAATAATTTTGATAATTTAATTGGATATGTATTGTCTTCATCGATCAGTCAAACCTAATATTCTTATATGCATATCATTGAGTAAGACGAATTTTAATTAAATTTTAAATTTTAGATATTATAAAAGAATAAGTTCTACAAAATACTCGAATCAATATAATATTTAACAATAATTGTTATTAATTTTTTAATAATTAACTGATAATATACGATCAGTCAATTTTAACTCATAATTAAAATTACTTTTGATCAAAATATTTCATTTTACAATATCCACGTGGAATGCACGTGCACTCTTACTAGGGAATTTAAAAGTATAATCTTTATTAAAAAATATCTAGCGCCTTCTAAATGGGTTGCATCTTTTCGATAGAGCACGTATAGAGTAACCAACTAGTCCCCCATCTATATTGAAATGAATCACTGATTGGGTACATGTGGCACTATTTTCATCAAAGCAATGTAGTGTAAAGATCTGGTGGTGGTTATAGATTGCATCAACGAAACTTCTTGTCTGAAGCTCGAACACGTTTAAGATGAACGTGTACCAAGTAAATCTCCAAACTAGATTTGATCATTTATTTTAAAGACGTTTGACCTCTTTTAAATCATTAATGAATCTTTCAATCGATTACATCTTTACATCAAGTGGCGCACTTAGATGACAAATAATACACTCATCACATGCACCCAAAATCGGTGACCCGTTCAAATCTAGATTGGGAACACGTTGGTTACCCTATTCGAGCTCCACCTGAATATTATGTAACTTTTGGTGGACCTGAGCTGAGATTCCAACCACTCTCTTTACCTTAGAGCTAAGACAACCCTTATTTTATCACTTTCAAGTCATATGATGCCACTTGGCACATAAATTTTACTGATCCTAGTTGTCAATGTGTAAGGCCATCTCATGACCTTTGTGCTATAAAAAAAAAAATATGCTCTTTGGAGGATCAGTACCATCGAATCCAAGCATGATTTATATTAAACTTCTTAGAATGACCCTTTGATGAGAGTATTATTTTGGCTCAATGATTTTATATGATGTTTGGCCATTTGAACAACTTGGGTTGGCCAAAAAAATTCGCCATACAGCTATAATTTTCTTCGAAGGATGGAAAGTTCTGCTTAAGGTAGACAATGAATTAGTATTAAGTAGGTTGCGCGCGAACACCTATCATCTCATAAGTGCATTATGATTTAAAGGTCTTTGATAAAAAAGATTAAGACAAAAATGACATCTCGCCAAATGACATCTAAAATTTATGGATATCATGTCAATCCAACCTACGTTTAATTTAGAATGACATTTAACTGCAATGAATCAGATGAGAGAGTGTTGGCGCAGTGGCCCAGATCATGCCTCAAGAAGCGGGGAGGGGGGGGGGGGGGGGGGTATGGATTTATACCTATAGAGTAGCTAATTGATACATGTGATGTGCGGGTGTTGCATGTAGAAGGACCTTAATCGAGTGCTCCAAGACGCGCTGGATACTTTCCGTTATAAGAAAAGAAGCGAAAAAAAATAAATATCAGATGAGGGAAAGTTTTTCATTCATTATCTTTTACAAATAAATCTTTAGATCTTGTTCTTTCACATGACAAATATCCTAAAATGTGACTCAAATAACAAGAGCGTTGGCGCTTGGGTCCAGCAGCTAACGCTAAGTTAAAAGGGGAAGCAACCATCAGTAAATAAAAGTACTGGAAAAAGTAGTGAAAAACTAAAATTAAGAAGTTGGTTCTCAGATAATCAAAGAAGAGTAATGAGATCCTAAGCAAGGTAACAAAAGCCGTATAGGTATTGGGCATCGGTCCTTGGAGGACCGATATGAATTAGCCGATAGGTATTAGCCGATGCCAACGCTACCAAAAATAAGAATATAAGCGGCAGTTTTTGACTGCCAAAAACTTATTGTTTCATTAGCGACTAAACTAGTAGCGGCAATTTTTTTGTTAATACCGTTAGTTTTTGGTTGCCGCTGAAACAACTTATTTTTGTAGTTCGATACGTGTTTGTTTTTTTTTAATATATATATATCGGCCGATACCCGATACGGGCCCATGCCGAAAAACTGATAGATATCGGCGCCGATACGTATTGGTATCGGCCGATATTTGATACCTTGAACCTAAGTCAAGTATCAGACAGTTCTCAATTTACACTAGATGTAGTGATGTACAACCATCTAAGGGGTTGTTCACTACAAAAAATAAGACTATTAGCAGCAGCTTTTTGGAGCAAAAAACTGTCGCAATTAATAAAAAACCTAGTAAGACTATTAGCGACAGTTTTTTGTTAATAGCGGCAGTTTTTGACTGCCGCTAATAGTCTTATTTTTTATAGTGGTTGTTAATAATTCTAGGATCTAGGCTCGATTCACACGATCAAATATAATATAAAACGCGTACCTTGCATGTCCCTTAAGTAGACGAGCCAATGATCTCTGCAATAAAAACGATGATCTCTGCCAGAGAATCCGAGACCACGTTACCTCTCATATTCTCTAGGTTTAGCCTCTAGATGGGAATGTGTTAGGGTTAGAGGAAGTGGGGACGGTGGTCTCCTTATATAGTCACTTCTCTTTCCTAATTCATCAAGGAAAAATAATGGAGACATATCACTTATATTATGAAACTATTTGCTTCCTATCGCCTCGAGATACCTGTGGTCAAAGGTCCAACCCAGTTTTTAATGAAAACCCAAAGATGGGTTAAGGTGTTGACCATAAAAATCCAGCATTCTCCCACTTGGTCTACACCTTAACTCATCTAAACATAATTTTAAAAATGACTCTCTGAGCTAACAAACTCTGAAAAATGGATAACCATTCATTTATATTTTTGAAAAATCATTGACCCCCACAACCTCGATGCTTCGTAACAACCACCCAAATTCAATAATAATACAAGTAAAGGATTATGACACACATAGTATTTCATCTTATGAATCGACTCTAGGCAATCCATGGTCACAAAACTAGAATCATTATTGGACTTAAGTCTTTACTTAGTAATACCAGGTAACTTACATATCTGTGCAATTCCTATATTTGTCCATGCGTCATACCCCCAGGGATATGTCATTTCTGACACATTTCTGGCTTCCTGCCTATGACTTTTAGTTACAAAACTATCAGAACGAACCGATGTGGTGCCTAATCACATCTAGCCCAAGCAAAATTCAGGCATAACGAGGTACAACTTCACCACCTTACTATATGATAAAATCCTCATGCGGATAGATAGAATATAATCACATATACTCTCAATAGCACGTGCATAAAAAATAAAATATATTATGCATCAACAACAAAATAAACTAACTAATAGCAGAGAGATAACTCTCACTAAAACTGCGCAATCAAAATTAATTCGATATGAATATCACAATTCTAAGTCTCGTAATAACTGTCAACAACTATAAGCTTTCACTGATTTAATCATTCATTAAAATCAATAAGTTTCCAACAAGAACGGCTTAATCGTAATCGCATTAACTATCCATATATTTTAAACGTATCATGTCCATAAAAATTGATATTAACTAAAAATTATTAAATTTCTCTGAAAATTTAATTACAATAATAAGGTGCGATTCTCAATTTTAGTATTCCAACTCTTACCTATGTCAACTCCAATATTTGTTGCTCTAAATATTGTTTTAGTACAGTTTACCTTAAATAAATCAATACAACAGAAACAAACAAATTATAAGATAAATCATAAAATCATCTCCAAATTGAAAACATTAATATTTTCAAAATATGTGCTTGAGTGTTACATTTATGTAGTTATTCAATTTTTGTCTCACTTATCGATGCACAAATCATCATCGTCATCCTTTAACTTTTCTCATTTATCGTATTATAAAATACTAGCCACACGCTAAGTCAAAAGTTGAAACATTTTCGATGCTCAATACCATTAAAAAAAAAAAATTTAAATGGTAGATACAATTATAACTTCACTAACAGTGACTATATACCACTAAAAATATGTCACTATACTTCTACAATTTATCAAATATTTTGACCATATATCTTTGACTACTCTTTGTGAAATACATCATGGTCATATGTCTGATGAATCTATAACCATATGTTACAAATCGTCTTTGAGAATTATTGCATAATCATATGTCACTAAAAATTTATCATGAACTGTGACTATATATCACTAACTATCCTCCAAGGACTTAACTCGAACTTAGGGTCAAATTCGAATTAGTTAGAGTGTAAGTCATGTGCAAACATTCACTCTATGGGACAGCCCGATCGCATCGTCTCAGCACACCTTTGGGCAAAAACTTCGACATGTGGTTTGCTTCTCAAGATCGTGTTTGAGAAAACATGCATAAACCTAATCACTAGTGTTGTATAGTTGATCCAGACTTTTCATCAGCTTTGGCCAGAAAGATTATTCTTCTCTCCCTTAAACACTTATGACTATTCTATTCACCATACTTACATGAAATTTCTAAATCAGCTTTGGCCAGAAATTAGAAACCTCATATAAGCATGTGCCAACCCGATTTTAATGAGATTCAAGTATCAAGATTCAAAAGTCACGCAACCTATATAGGTGGTCACCTTTGGGCAGACCGCGGCCTATTTCAGCTACGTACCCTCGAACGTTCGTTTTACCGATTTACCTTGATCCCGAAGGTACGACCTAAATATTGTACAACCTAATCAAGTCTGATTCATGGTTCCAAAAATTTATTTATAGATTTGTGCATAGCATGTGAACTAACCCACTTATCAAAAATTCCAAAATAATATTCTCATTGCATTTATATAAATAAAAAAATCATTAATAATAGTTTTGGGATACAAAGCATGCAGTACGTATACATGCATGTTACAAACCTAAATCAATATAAATTATAGAGCTTAAAAATCACACATGCTATAATCCTTGAACCAAATATAATAGTCTAAGAACAATCAAGTCAAGACAATATACAAATAGTGTCCAAATCCAATTCTTTTCTAATCCATTACAAAAAAGCTTTTAAATTTATATATATAAAAAAATGGCATCTTATGGCCAAAAGGTTGACTGAAAATGAATCCTCTATGGTGAAAAGATGCTTATTATTTTCAAGGATCTCAAAATATTTTATAACGATTTCAACCAATCCCGATAACAGGTACAATGCAAAGATTTTGTTGACTAGATAAAAACCGACTGTAGTGGCAAGGTGGTGATGTTGAATGGTTAAATCAGTGGGAGCTTGTAGTTTTTGACGGCTATTACGAGTCTTAGAACTGTGATGTTCATATCGAATTAGTTTTGACTGCACAATTTTAGTGGGAGTTGTCTCTCTTATATTAGTTAGTTTATTTTGTTGTTGATGCAATATATTTTTATTTTTTATGCACGTGCTATTGAGAGTATATATGATTATACTATATCCATCCGCATGAGAATTTTATCATATGGCAAGGTGGTGAGGTTGTACCTCGTTATGCCTAGATTTTACTTGGGCTAGATATGATTAGGCGCCACGTCGGTAAACCTTCATTCTGATAGTTTGGTGACTGAAAGTTATAGGCGGGAAGCCAGTAACGTATCAGAAATGACATATCCCTCGGGTATGACGCATGGACAAATATAGGAACTGTACAAATATGTAAGTTGTCTGATATCGCAAAGTAAAGACTATTAATAATTCTAGGATCTAGGCTAGATTCATACGATCAAATATAATATAAAACGCGTACCTTGCATGTCCCTTGAGTAGACGAGTCAATGATCTCTGCAATAAAATAAAAACCGACTGCACATGGGCTGAAATTATTAAAACGATTAAGTTATGACTGAAACAAATTATAGTTAACTTAGGTCAAAATAAGGTTCATTTTTCTTTTAAAATTAAACTTGGATTACCAAATTCGTGCAAACGGCTTCACTCAAGCATTGAGTTTCAAAAATTCAAAGGTCATAAATTTGAGAAAATATCACGTTCAAAACTCCATATGTAAAATTGTCAAGGTCTCAAATATCACAAAGTTAAACTTTACAAGACATACATATATAAGTTTTTGAAATATGTAAAGTCAAACATTGACCTTCACAGGTTATAAGGCACAAGTTTCCATATAAAAATTATCTTTTAGTGGAAGGGCACCTAATTTGGTGCAAATTTGGTGCTCCCCTATACATCTAATATAAGCTCTCAAAAATTAACACTTATATAATAAACAAGGAAAGCAGCCACGTGCCCATCTAGCAATCATTAAAAGGTAAGTCATTCTAATAAGGCAACGTATATTAGGATGGCTTCAAGTCATTCTAATAAGGCAACGTATATTCAAAGTAAGTCATTACTTGAAAATATATATCTTAGTTTGGGAAACACCAAACTCTCGTGCTTTTTACACCACATTATATAGGTGCTCCTTTTGAGCTACATGAATTCTTAATGCCGATATAAGAAGAAAAAGCATACACCACCTTCGGCTATATCATACATCCAGCGGTTGCCTGTCTTCATACAACATTCCCATCCCGTGAAAACTCAGATACATGAAGATTTTATAAACCACAAAATTTAATGAAGACTTCCCTCGCCGGCATCCGCCGGTGAGGGTCACCTGGTGACCTGTCAATTGGATCCGGTCCGGTGACAGAAAAGAGCAGTTTCTAAAACAAAGAATACCCAATTTTATATATATATATTTTTCCTCTTACTAAACTAAAGTGCACGATTCAAAGACTTTGAATAAATAAAAAAACTCAAAACTGTACTTACAATCTTACCCGCAACCACAGTAAATCACAGAAGAAAAACAATAGATGTAATATTCACATCTCTTTATCTAAGGGAAAACACGTTGAAAAGAAAATAATTAATATAAAATCAAATTGAGGTTATCCTCATCAAACAAAGATCATAATACTAATTTGATCATATCATCGAGCCTCTCTTAGCTCTGATACCAACTGTTAATAATTCTAAGATCTAGGCTCAATTCGCACGATCAAATATAATATAAAACGCGTACCTTGCATGTCCCTTGAGTAGACGAGCCAATGATTTTTTCAATAAAAACAATGATCTCTACCAAAGAATCTGAGACCACGTTACCTCTCATTTTCTCTAAGTTTAGCCTCTAGGTGAGAATGTGCTAGGGTTAGAGAAAGAGGGGACGATGGTCCCCTTATATATTTACTTTTCTTTCCTAACTCAAGGAAAAAGAATGGAGACATATTACTTATATTATAAAACTACTTGCTTCCTATTACCTCGAAATACGTGTGGTCAAAGGTCCAACCCAATTTTTAATGGAAACCCAAAGATAGGTAAGGTGTTGACTACAAAAATCCAACAATTGTCGCAATGGTCTAACAACTTTGGTTTGCTCTCTGAGGTCACAGGATTGAAATGACTCCCTTTCTGTTAATCGAGTGTTGGTGCAGTGGGTGTATGTAAATCGTAAAATAATCGTTGCACGGGTGGCCCCTCTACACTTGGTTTGGATAAATACAATCTAAACCTTGACCAATACTTGTTTCTTTTGATGATCTCTTTCGAGATGAGGCAAGAGACAAATCACTTGATTTAACAAGGGAGCTATGGCCTATGAGTATGTGGAAGTCCATAGTTTTGGGTAAATTTAATTGGGTAAGTGCTTGTTATTAGCTAAGCTAGATGCGTGAATATAATCATGTATGTTGAGATGATGCCTTGAATTCTGTTGACGGTATTAATCAACAGGTTGGACTGTACACCCAACCACATTTGCACGGGTCGATGGTTATTGAGGGTATTTTCTTCACATTCTATATTGGACAGTTATACTTTGTATTAGATATTAATTGTAATTATAGATTAGGGTTTATATCGAAGGAAACTCGATCTCTGTATTGAATGAGATGAGATCTGAGAGATTTGTAACCTTAGTTTTCACATATTAATGAAATGACTCAACATCACCTGTGAGTGTGGACAAATTACTGAACTATGTAAATTTTGTATTTGCGTTTTGCTTATTTTATGTATTTTTTATTACTATATTTGGTTAACACAAAAATAAGTCCAACCATAGTTGAACATAACGATTGCCCTTTTTCATGTGGCTCATTTTTTATGCTGTAATGGAGCATTTAGGGTCATCCTTACAATAGCATGCAATACGGGTTTGAATTATATGATGAGTACTTAAAGGAATCACCCAATGATCATAATTCTTATGAAAATAATTAATAATAATAAAATATATAAAATTGGATAGTTAACGGTATCAATCGTGTAGAAAATGAACAGTGAAACTAAATTTAAGTTTACCTTTCATTTTTCGTGCACTTGACTTTGTTGATTGCGTGATTTTATAGTACTTATTTTATTTTATTTAATTATTGAGCCGCTCCTTTTTGTAACATGCACCAAATCATACAATTTAGTCCCATGTGGCATGTATGGGCTTAAGTCCCGGCCTAAAATTCGTCATAATATGTAGCGTCTGCAATGATATCTTTTTATTTTTTTAAAATAAAGAGTGTGATCGGAGAGTCAAGGGATTGTTGCCATATGCCAATCTCAATCAGCAAAACTTTTCTTAGATGTCCCTCAGACCCAATTAAATCACTTATTTTTAAGTTGAAAGCAAAATTCTTGTTTTGAGTGTTACGCCTATCGTAAAAAACCAAAGGAGAGGTCCAACTAGATTGTTTGTTTATTTATTTTCTACCAACTTGGGTTTTCATTATCCAAAATCGTTGACTGCTTTGAATGTGGTGATGGAACTATTGCCGCTATTTAGAGCCATAGTTGTAGGGATGCAAGTTCGGCGTACCAAAACGAACCGATGCCCATTTTTTTGGTATTCGGTTCGGTACACCCACCCTAGACCGAAATGAATCAATTTTTGTTCCTTTTTTTTTTTTTGAACTAATACTGAACCGAAGCCGATATATTATGGTTTTTTCGGTTCAATTTTGGTTTGGTTTTAGTATATTCACTATTCTTTTAATGTATTTTTTCTGTTTTTCTTTGGTTTTCTCATCCTATCCCTTGGTTTTTTGTTTTGGGATAATTAGAGAAATATGCCTCAAAAACAAACTTTTTAGCAAAAAAGATCCGACCTCAAACGTTTTAGAAAAATCATGCTTTCACGGATTTTGGAACTTCAGAAAAAAGTGAAAGCACCTTTTTTTTAAAGTGCCCTTTGGTTTTTCTGAAATTGAGGCATTGTTTTCTAAAGTGCCCTTTGGTTTTTGCCACCTTAACTGATCTGAACTACAATAGGTTCGGTATTTTTTTGTTTTCGGTCTAGTTCGGGCTGGATCGGAACCATCAATTTTCAGTTCGGTTTCGGGATTCGGTTCAAAGCTTCCATCCCTACATGGTTGTAAGTGATTTGGTTTCTGAAATCCCTGATGAAATGGCGACTACAATTTGTGTTTGGACTTTGGATGCGCTCAAGTTGGTCCGCCCGTGTACCTCGAGGGGTTAGGTGAGCTGGCTAGGTACCTGCTTCCAAAAGCAGAAGACTTGAGTTCGAATCCCCTCCCCCCCTTGAGGCTACCCTAGGGATTTATATATTGTGCTGATCCGACATGTGCTGAATTTGGGGTCTACATGTGCCCCTAGGATTAGGCGGGTGATCTAAGAGGCCCAGATACCCAGGTTATCAAAAAAGTAAAAAAGTTGGCCCACCTATTTGGATAACCCATAAAGAAATTTTTGGACCATTCAAAGCTTCTAGATATGCCCAAGAGCCGTTCGTCAGACACATGGACCCTTAGTTGGTCCACCTTGTTCGGACTTTGGGGCACTTCCATTAGCGTACGACAAGCAATGGGTGCTGTAATATCCCTGATATTTTGGACCTATTTTTGCTTACCTCGGTAAGCGTTCCCGAAAAAGTTTGCGAGATATTTATGAGTTTTTGGATAGCTTAGTGTATGATGAGATTGGTGACCAAAGGATATTGGTTTTGGACTTGGTGAAGGCAACTAAGCTGTAGTTTATACTTTATGGAATTTGTATGCGCTTAACACCGGAAACAAGTGCAAGTTAAGTGGATAGAATGTTTAGCTTAAATATCATGATATTTTTGAAAGTAGAAATTATATTATAAAGAGAGAAGCTTTGAGGAGAAGTTTCACTTCTCTCTCTCGTTTGAATTTAGATTTGCAACCCTTGCCTCTTGTCTTGATCTTAGATCTTGTGTGATTGTGAATCCCTCTCCCCATCCCAACCATTCATTAACCTTGTATGTTATTTTTGATCGATTTAAGTTATTAAGAGAGAAGGATAGGGGAGAAGAGAGTTCTGTGTGAGTAGGACCTGTTGCTCTTGAAGCAAGGTTGGTATGAACTGATCGGAGGTCCAAGCCTACTAAACCTCAAGGTTCGTTCCGGTGCTTGAATTTGGTGCAACGGGAACTGAGGAACTAACTTCAAGAGGTAGGCTTTTAAACCCTTTGAGTTAAATAAATTGTGTCTTGCTTAGAGTAGAATTATGGTGAAAAGTGTGAAGTTAACAAACTGTGGATGATTGAGCAAACGGATCCGAAGATCCAATTTTTAACAAACACAGACCTAGAGAATTCGATGGTCGAATTTCAATTCGAGGGTCGAATTTGGGTTTTTCAGCCTGATGCATGTTTTGGAAAATCGAGGGTCGAATTTTGCCCTGTTTCTGACCTTTAATTTTTTGTCAAAATTTTTATTAGCGAACTTTCGGGTTTGACTTTTGGACCACTATTAACACTTGTAGTGTTAATCCTTGTAGGATTTGAAATAGAAGTCCATTGTGAGGACTACCTTGCTTGTTTTTGGATCGCTTTATGTTGAGGTAGGGGAACCTAAAACCTAATTTGCATTCTATTATAATTATATGTTGTTTTATATTAAGCATAAATTCTGAAATTTTGAATGACACAACATGTATAAGAACTTTGAATTATGAGACAAATAAGAACTTTAAAATTTGAACTTTCGAACCTTGAACTTCGAATCAGAACTCCGAAAATCCGTAAATGTATTATGAATACAAGCTTTGATATATTTAGGATTTGCATTCGATTTGAGGCACATATGAACGAAACCCTAGATCCTACCAACCGTATTGACGGTAATTCTATTTGGCGTAAGTTTCCCTCATTGCGTAGGGGCTTGTTGCACTTCAGAAAAAGGGTTCATGAATGACGATGGTCAATAGTATTTTTCATTGGTGACTTTTTCGCTCTCATGCTAGTATGTAATTTGAGATATTATTTTAAGTTATAAATTTAAGACAAGAAGCATGCCTAAGCCAGAAATTTTGAAAACATCAAATACATTGTTTCAGCTTTTAGCTTTCTATTAAGAATCGGAGATTTAGCTTGCAATGCATCTTTTGAAAACCATAATTGATCCGATTTCTCTCTTTGAAAACTTTTATTTATGATAAAATGCAAATAGATATGTTTCATCTATTGGGCTTTGATGTTAGCTCACCCCGACTATACGTCACAGGTGCTGAGACTAACCTAGGTTCAGACAATCTTGATCTGGAGGACTCCGACTACATTCCTGAGGAGGAATTGGAGACGCCTATTGAGGAGTTTTTCTCCTGATTTTTAAATTGTCTTTTGGTACTTTTTTTTGGAATTTATTCTTCGAATATTAGGCCCTAGGCCAATTGTTTTGTCTTTTTGGATATCACTTGAGGAACCATCATTAGGAACCACTATTTTAGGTGTTGAATTGGCCATCACTGGTGATTCTTCCTGGTTCCCCAAGGTAATATATTGTTTTAATTAAGCTTTTGTTCTAGTTTAGTTTTGCTTTGCCTCTGTTTAGACCTATGTTTATGCTACCGACTTTTGTTTGTATTACGGCTTATTGAGAAATCAATAAGTTGATGAACCGGCCTTTCCTATACCTTAAAGATTGGAAAAGTCGGGTCGTCACAGTTGGTATCAGAGCAAGGCTCTAGGTTCAGAGTCTTAAGACTAAGGATTAGATTGTCTTGACAATCAATACTGATCTATTGTTATTATTTTTCAACAATAACAAATCAGCATGCCTCCGCAGTTTAGAGGCAGAGGCCGAGGTAGAGAAGAACCTCGTATGGCTCGTATCGAGGAAATTGATGAAGGCGTAGGCACCTCACATGGTCGAGAGAGATTTGCATCTTGCCCTAATGCAGATCTCTTGGGAGCTGCTAGGCCTGAGGGAGGAAATGTTGACCAGGTGTCGGCAGCCTTGGCCAACAACATGGCTCAACAGACTGCGGCGATAGATCAGCAGACAGAGCTACTGGCAGCTAGACATTAGCTAGGAGGATTTGCTGAGTTCAGGAGGATGAGGCCTCCTGCCTTCATGGGTCAGACGAATCCAATGGAAGTCGAGGAGTGGCTTGATGAAATGGAGAAAATTTTCAAGGTGCTACAGTGTACTGATATTGAGAAGGTACGCTGGGCAAGCTTCAAGCTACTAGGTGCAGCCAATCCTTGGTGGAAATCTGTGGCCAGGATACGGGAACAGGGCTACCATGATACTTCATGGACTTGGGCAGAGTTCGTGAATACGTTCAACGATCAGTATTTCTCAAAGATCGTGCGTAACCAGTGGGAACTCCAGTTTATAAAGCTGGAACAAAACGAGATGTCGGTGCGCGAGTATGGCGCAGAGTTTGATAGACTTACTCAATTCGCACCCTTACCCGTGGCCACTGAGTTGATGAGGGCTCAAAATTTTCAGAGGCGTTTGAAGCTGAATATTCAGGAGAGGGTGTCGATGTGGGAGATGGAGACATATGCAGGTGTCATAGCAAAGGCTCTCATTGGAGAGGAAGACATCCAGAAACAGTATCTGAGGCGAGAGCAGGGAAGTAGAAACCGATTTGGCCAGGGACAGTCGAGTGGGTCTGAGCAAGCGAATAAAAAGTCGAGGTTCTCTAAACCTCCTCACTATCCTATTCAGCCGTCGTATTCCAGACTAGCTGTTGCTTCAGGACCAGTATCGTCTTCCTATCAACGACCGCAAAGTTCTTCACCAGTGCGACCTTTCAGAGCTGGAAGCACTACTGCGAGTGGAGCTTCTGTGGCTCAGGGGTTATCACGGGGACCAACTGTTACTCATGTTCCTACTCCAACATGTACATAATGTGGGAAACCACATAAGACAGAGGATTGCCGACGGAACATTGGGGGATGCTTCATGTAATAACCCGAAAAATCACACTAAACTATGACCTCGGGATCCGTGCCCGATCGGTCATAGGTTTGACCAAATGAAAGTCCAACAGTTAGTATGTAGTGTGATGAACGGATGAGATGTGATAAATAGAATGCCTATGTGGTGTGTGTTGTGAAGGTATAGTCGCATACACCTACCGCGGTGTATGTGCTCAACACACAAGTGAGGAAGAGGATAAAAAGAGTTAATAACCCTAAAATCAAGAGTTTTGAGTTGTTGAGAGAGGAGTAAAGAAGAGAGAGAGAGAGGAGTAAAGAGGGTGATCAAGCAAGAGTTATTGTGAGTGATTGGAAGAAGGATTCAAGCATTAAAGAGGCTGATTCAACGCAAGGAATCCATTAGAAACCAAAGCTGGAACCCTAGCCTTCCAACCCTAGATTTGAAATTAACTTGAGATCTATTCAAGGTAAAATTTTTGTAAATAAGATGCATAGATTATAGGGGTTAAGTTGCAGTTAAATGTGGGTTAAATCATAGGATAATGGCTTAGAAAAATAGAAGAAAAAGTATGGAAAAAGATTGGGAAGAACAGCTCGAAAGGGGCTGAATCTGACAATTTCGATTAATCGAAATTGGGTTTCGATTAATCGAAATTGGCCAGGAAGTTGAAAGGTCAGAGGACCCCGATTTCGATTAATCGAATTTGATTTCGATTAATCGACTTTGGATTTCGATTGATCGATTTGGGGATCGATTAATCGACTGAGAACCTCCAGTGGACCCCAGGGGTTGAAGGAAATGACTTAAGGAAAAATCGACTAATCGAAATGGGATTTCGATTAATCGATTTTAGTTTTCGATTAATCGATTTGGAATCGATTAATCAACTTGTGAAACTCGACTGTTCGAACTGAGTGTCTCCTTTGCGAAAAGAAGGATTTCGATTAATCGAAATTGGATTCGATTAATCGAATGAAAACTCGACTGTTCGAACAGTGAATTTACTTTGCGAAAAGAAGAATTTCGATTAATCGAAATTGGATTCGATGTCGAATGAAAACTTCATTATTGAACGAGAATGGACTTTGCGAAAAGGAGAATTTCGATTAATCGAAATTGATTCGATTAATCGATATTGACCTTCGATTAATCGATTTTGGAATTCGATTAATCGACTGAGATAAACTATGTTGACTTTTAGGTTTGGCTTTAAGATTCTTGGGGGATCTTATACCTTCTTTATTGCATCCTTTGTGATGTGTTTCACCTGTTATGTGGTACCATAGGTGGTACGTGTGGACTAGTGCACAAGGAGCCACATGGGACCTTGATGCATTGAACAAATGAAGACTTGAGGTAGGGAACACCTTGAACATGTACTTTATTTTACAAGAGCATGTATGTAGTGATATAGATTTCCATTCAAATACTTTACTGCTTAAAGAATTGTGAAATGTGTGTGTGTGTGGTATTCATGAGAGTAAACTAACGAGCCATCCCCAGGGGATGAAGAAGTAAAGAGATAAGAGCATCAGGTGTGATGCAAGTAAATGGATACATCCCAGGGATGTATCCAAAGATTGAATCATGTTTGATAGGGCCTAACTGATATAAGATAGCACACTTACACGGTGAATAACTATATGTAAGGCACCGATATTTTTGTTATTTGAGGTTTGATAGGTTACCCCACCGACGTGGCGGGATATCCACGACTGACACGGCAGGATATCCGTGACCGATACGGCGGCGAAACCGTAGGCCAGTGCAGAGGCTTATCCGTACATAGTAAGCACACCCCAGGGGTGTTGATTGAGACAAGTGAAACCCCGCCACAAATCCCCAGGGGAAAGGGGCTTGGGTACTATATGGTATTCCCAGGGAATACATTGAAACTGTCTATATAGATGACGATGAAGGGTATCTCATCGGGGCTCGATGCTATATTGCTCGGGGATTACTTAAGTTGAAAGTTTAAGTTTTGCTTTAGGCCTTTTCAGCATCATTCATGAGTAAATGAAACTATAAGTAATCAACAGTAAAACGAAATGCTTTTAATCTGTTTCATTAACAACTGCATAGATACATCATGCATGGCATATCATGGAATACATGTGAGTTATAATTTATATGTTCAAACTGTGTTTGTTCCCTATTGAGCTAGGATGTAGCTCACCCTATAGACTATCGCCGCAGTCCACTACTAGCAGCTGCCGCGGCTTCAGGAGACGCTGATCCCGGCGAGTCGGACCTTGCGGCCGGCGAAGAGTTGGAGCCACCTCCAGAGGACTTCTTCTAGAGGACTCCGTTGTGCCACTTTAAGAGTTCTTGGAGAGATTTTGTACGGCTTGGTATGTCAAGCCTTGATCTTGTTTAAAACCATGTATATGGGGTTTTGGATTATTCTTTTGGGACGAACCATCCGTGATGATTGCTATCATCGATGGTTCGGATCGGTTCTCCATTCATGCAGAGGCATGAGGGTAGAACTGTCTTTCTGAGAGTTAATTAATATAGATTCAAATTCCGCAATTTCGTTTATTATTTTATTGCAATGCTTGATATACCAGTGTTCCGTGCTTAGCTAAGGGGCACGGTCAAGATGATCGTGCTGATGGCACGGGTTTCGGGGTGCCGAAATCCGGGCTGTCATAGTTGGTATCAGAGCTATTTTCTTTTAGCAATTCTGACAAGGATTCTTTCGTCAGAACATAGGGGCTTCTGCTAACGAAACTTTAGTTTCAAATGCAGCCGCAATTGTCGTCTAGAGGAAGAGGTTGACCAAGGGGAGGCCATCAAAGGAGTTTGCGTAGTGGAGATGATTTCATCTCTCCTACCAATAGAGTGCCTTTAGGAGGTGCTGAGGCCCCAGGGGGCAGTAGTAGTAGACAGCAGGAGGAAGAGGATCGAGATCATCAGGATCAAGATCTAAGAGAGCAAGAAAGAGTGAGAGAAAGACAAGAAGATAGAGAGGAGCGACAAAGGATGATGCACACTATGGAGACTATGGCAGCTGCCATGGCACAACAAGCCGCATCCTTTGCAGCTCATGCGTCGAGAGAACAGCAGCCACCTACACCACACCAGGACTGCGTTGCTGTGCCCTCATCATTTCTGAGTTTAGGAGGATGAGACCTCCTACATTTTGGAGCACACAATGGCCGCTGAGAACTGGTTGATGGAGATGGAGAAAGTCTTTAGCGTGCTAACTTGCACGGAAGATGAGAGTGTAAGATGGGCAGCTTACATGTTGGATGGGGAGGCTGGGCCTTGGTGGAAGTCCGTGATACGGACTCGGACTCAGGAGACCCCAGAGTTGCCTTGGACTTGGGAGGAGTTTGTTGAGGAGTTCAACAAACAATATTTTCCAGAAGTGGTGAGGAACCAACTAGAGATACAATTTTTACAGTTAGTACAAGGGAGAATGACCGTGAGAGAATACGGGGTAGAGTTTCTACGACTTGCCCGTTTTACTCCGGACTACGTCGCTACTGAGGTGATGAAGTCCAAGAGGTTTCAGCAAGGTTTGAAGCCTGAGGTTAGGGGAGGCGTAGCTCCATTTCAACTGAGGACTTATGAAGAGGTCATGAGCAAGGCATTGGTGATGGAAGAGGAAAATAATAACAGATATAGACAGAGAGAGCAGCAGAGAGGAGGAAACGAACAAGGAAGAACGGCGCACTATGAACCGGTGAACAAAAAGCCGAGATTCATGGGCCAGAATCAGAGACCACAGTTTCAAGGGGGTTTCGGAAGACCGGCGCAACAGCAGCAACAACATCAACAGAGGTTTCCATTACTTGCGTCGGGGAGACCTATTCGCTATGAGAGCCCTGCCATGTCTACTGGTGCCACTATCACAGGTGGTTCTCAGATGCTTTTCCGCACCTCGGGAGACTTGCGCAAAGTGTGGCAAGCCTCATAGAACAGTGGACTATAGATTGGGAACTAGGGGTTGTTTCCGATGTGGCAAGGTGGGCCACTTGATCAAGGATTGCCCCGAGACAGATAAAAGAAAGACGGTTTCAGTTGCAGCACCACGACCAATTCAAGCAAGGAAACCGGTCGTTAGGGAGAGTTATGCGATCCTTTGTCAGAAGGTGGAACGTGCATGACGTCATCCAAGGTGAGATTTTCTTTTAAAATTAAAGAAAATTTTCATTTCATTAAAACTTTAGATAGAGAAGGAGCATACATTAGGAATTGAATAGATTATTTTCTTGTATACAAAAAGCTGTATATAAATTGAGGGTGTAAATTGATGTGTAAATTATTGTATGTGTGTATGTATACTATAGGTACTCTAAATATATATGAAAAGGATGCTGGTGGATATGACGCCGAGTGTTGATAGACCCGGGTCTACCCACTCATTCGCCACTCCACGTTCGCTAAGAAGATGAAGATTGTCCCGAGAGGCGTTGGATTTCATCTGTGTCTATTCATTTGGAGAGTTAGTAGACACGGAGTTAGCTTGCAAATCCATCATCGTAGCAGTTCAAGATTTGGAGGTGCATGAACTAGAAGCAAAAGCGATCGTTAGACATGCAAGGGTTTGATGTGATCCTTGGCATGGAGTTTGGCGCAAAGATTGTGCAACCGTCGATTGCAAGAACAAGGTAGTTATTTTCGAACCCAACACAAGAAGATCATTTCGGTTTCAAGGAGTAAGGTCGCTATCGGTAATGATCTCGTGATGAAGGGCTAGAAAATGATCAGAAAGGGTTGCAGTGGATACTTAGCTTTCTTAAAGGAGGACAAGGAAGAAAAGAATGTCATTTCTGAGATAGCAGTTGTGCGAGACTTCGCTGACGTGTTTCCAGAAGAGTTGCCTGGATTACCTCCAGAAAGAGAAGTAGAATTCGCCATTGACTTAGCACCAGGAACGGAGCCTATTTCGAAAGCACCTTATAGAATGGCTCCCGCTGAGTTAAAGGAGTTGAAGGAACAACTACAAGAACTAATGGACAAGGGGTTTGTTAGACCGAGCGTGTCTCCATGGGGAGCACCGGTCTTGTTTGTCAAGAAGAAAGATGGGTCAATGCGGCTATGCATTGACTATCGGCAATTGAACAAACTCACTGTGAAGAACCGCTACCCTTTGCCTAGAATAGACGATCTATTCGATCAACTGCAAGGAGCAAGGTATTTTTCTAAGATCGATCTGAGATCTGGGTATCATCAGTTGCGAGTCAAAGCTGATGACATTCAGAAGACAGCTTTCCGGACACGGTATGGACACTATGAATTCCTTGTGATGCCGTTTGGATTAACGAATGCTCCAGCGTCATTTATGGATCTGATGAACCGAGTGTTTAAACCACACTTGGACTCCTGCGTTGTAGTGTTTGTTGATGACATACTAATATACTCCAAATCCAAGACGGAACACGAAGAACATTTGAGTATTGCTCTACAGACGCTACGTGAACACCAACTGTACGCCAAACTCAGCAAGTGTGAGTTTTGGTTGGAAGAAGTTAGCTTTTTGGGACATGTCGTCTCAAAGTATGGTGTCATCAGAGATCCAAAGAAAGATAGAAGCGAGTTAAATGGGAGCAACCAAAGACGGACCGATGTCAAGTTTTACGGGCTTAGCAGGCTATTATCGACGTTTCGTTGAGGGGTTTTCAAAGATATCAGGACCTCTCACAAAGTTGACACGAAAAGATTCAAGGTTTGAGTGGAGTGAGGCATGCGAGAAGAGTTTTCAAGAACTCAAAACGAGACTCACTTCGGCTCTAGTATTAGCGATTCCTTCAGGCAGTGGAGGATACGCCGTGTACAGCGACGCGTCATACAATGGCCTTGGTTGTGTACTCAACCAACACAAGAAGGTGATAGCTTACGGATCAAGACAGTTGAAAGAACACGAGAAAAATTACCCGACTCATGACTTAGAACTAGCGGATCATTTTTTGTGAAGATTTGGAGACATTACTTGTATGGTGAGACATTTGAAATTTTCACCGATCATAAGAGCCTCGATACTTGTTTACAGAAAGAGCTCAACATGAGACTAGAGATGGATGGAATTCCTCAAGGATTGATTGCTCTATACAATACCATCCTGGCAAGGCAAATGTAGTGGCCGATGCATTGAGTCGAAAAGGTTCATCTCAGATAGCTTCTTTGATTTTGGGTATGCACCGATGGAAATTATTGGAAGACCTGGCAACCTATGATGCGAACATTGAGTCAAAGGACACTGGATCCTTTTTGGCTAACATATCAGTAAAGCCAGTGATATTTGAGCATATCCGCGATCTACAGATGAAAGATCCTACATTAACAAAGATTCATCAAGACGTGAGTGAAGGCATCAGGTCGGACTTCTCATTGAAAGAAGATGGTTCTTTATTGTTTAAGGGCCGTCTATGCATTCCGGACAATGTCGATCTAAGACGAACGATTCTTGATGAAGCTCATAAGTCAAATTATGCTATCCACCCTGGTAGCACCAAAATGTACCAAGATTTGAAAAAGAACTACTGGTGGAGAGGACTGAAACAAGACGTGGCTGAGTATGTGTCACGATGTTTGACTTGTCAGCAAGTGAAGGTTGATCATAGACATCCTGCGGGACTATTGCAACCTTTACCAATACCAGAATGGAAGTGGGAATCGATCTCGATGGATTTCATTGTTGGATTACCCGTCTTGCCAAGAGACACAATGCCATTTGGGTTGTCAGATCGATTGACCAAATCAACAGACTTTTGCCGTACAATACTACATATACAGCAGGAAGATTGGCAGATTTATACATGAAGGAAATTGTAAGATTACATGGTATTCCAAGCAGCATAGTTTCGGATCGTGATCCACTATATACGTCCAAGTTTTGGAAGAAATTTCAAGAAGGAATGGGAACACGACTAGACTTTAGTTCAAACTTTTCCATCCTCAAGCGATGGATGACAGAGCGAGTGAACCAAGTAATAGAAGACATGCTCGGCGTGCATGCTTGATATGCAAGGATCTTTGGGATGAGTATCTACCGATGCTCGAGTTCGCATATAATAACAGTTTTCAAACGAGCATTGGCATGGCACCGTATGAAGCTCTGTATGGACGACGATGCAAGTCACCTCTCAATTGGGAGGAAACAGGTGAGAAATTTGTATTAGGACCAAAGCTACTTGAAGATAATGCTACCGTCGTTCGAATTATCAGAGAAAGGTTGAAGACAGCACAAAGTAGACAGAAAAGTTACGCCGATATGAAGCGGACTAGTGTTGAGTACAAAGTAGGCGAGCACGTCTTTGTGAAAGTGTCACCTATGAAAGGTGTAATGAGATTTGGCAAGAGAGGGAAGTTAAGTCCACGTTATGTTGGACCATTCGAAATTTTGGGACGAGTAGGTGAAGTTGCATATCGCATTGGTTTACCACCACTATTTGATCGAGTGCATAACGTTTTCCACATATCGATGCTCAGGAAGTACGTGAATGATCCGTCTCATGTGTTAGGGAAGCAACCTATAGAGATGTGTGAGGACATGAGCATGATAGAGGAACCAGTGGAGATTTTGGATCGAAAAGAACAAGTACTGCGCACTAAAGTAATTCCCTTAGTGCTTGTTCGGTGGAACAATCATCCAAAAGAAGAGGCTACTTGGGAACGAGAGGCCGATGTGAGAGAACAATATCCAGCCTTGTTTCCAACGACGTGAAAATTCAATGTAAATCACAAACATGTTGTGAAATCTCCACTATGCTTGAAATTCAATGGAAATTTTGAATCCAATCTGTCATAAATTGTCAAAAATAGTAAAAGAAAGAAAGAGATTGAAATTTTGTAGAAATAGGGCAAAACCGATTAATCGAATTTCAAATCGATTAATCGATTTGGAATTTCGATTAATCGATTTTGTTCGATTAGTCGACTGGCATGTGCCAGTGACTGGAAATGAAAGTTAGAGTTCGAATATACATAGAATGAAATTTCGACTGATCGAATTATAATTTCGATTAATCGAATTGGATTTTTGATTAATCGAGTTACTTAAAGGACTAGGAATAAATTAAAGTCGAATGGACAACTTCGATTAATCGAAGTGGTTTTCGATTAATCGGTTCTGAGATTTCGATTAATCGAAATGGATTTCGATTAATCGAATACTTAAGAAATTTTGGAAAAATTTGAAGTTATAGCACGATTTCGATTAATCGAAACTAAGTTCGATTAATCGATTTTGGGATTTCGATTGATCGAAATGGATTTCGATTAATCGACTGGCTCGCGCCAGTGAGCTCAAAAATTTAACATTTTAAATGGATACGATTTCGATTAATCGAAATAGGTTTCGATTAATCGAATTTGACTTTCGATTAATCGATTTGGGAAATCGATTAATCGAGCGGCTTAACCTAGTTTTAAATTTCGATTAATCGAAACAGAATTTCGATTAATCGAGCCGGAGCCTATATATATAAAATTGGGGATTTTCTTCCCCATTCGAAATCATTTCACTTTGAGGTTTTTAAACGGTTGATCTTCTTCTTCTTCTCCAACCAACCGAGCACCCTAGGGTTTGCATTCTCGATCGATTCTCATCCGCACTCATCTCCAAAACCTAAGGTAAACCCTAGATTTCCGTTTTTTCTTCAATTCAAGTTAGATAAACCCTAGTTTAGTGAAAATGCCGCCCAAAACCCGATTGTCTTCGAAGAAGGCAACTTCTAAGTTGCCGGTTAGGCGTAAGAACGCCGCACCACCTCCACCTACCCCATCACCGGTGAGGACTCCATCACCGTCAGAATCGGAGACCACCTCCAGTTCGACGAGCGCGTCTACGCGCGAGTCTTCCCGCGAATCCACCCCCATGCCACCACCACCCACCAACGTAGAGCAACCAAATGAGTGGTGGGCTGCCAAGACCTTTGAGGTCGAATATACCATCGACCCTACCCTTTTCACCGATCCCGATGTACCGGGCGAGACCCAATGGACTCAAAACTACATAAACAATGCCGGTCTCGGCAATCTTCTCAAACCAATCCGGGGTTCCTACTACCCTAGATTGGTGAGATTATTCTACCAAGGGTTAACCAATGGCCCTACCGACGACTCTATCATAACCAAGATCGAGGGTCGTCTCTATACGATCACTCGTCGTCACATTCACGAGGTGCTCGAGTGCTACCTCGAAGTTCACCCCGAGACTACCCTATTTCCACCCTTGAGGAGGCCCCTCGATTTGAGGAAGTCATGACCTGCATCGCAAACGGGAAGAAGGGGTCTGGCACTTCCATCAAAAGGTTCGATCTTCCACCCTACATGTGGATGCTCGACTCCATAATCAAATGCAACCTTTACCGCCACGACATCGAAGGCCAGTCGACAAAGTGCAACATGCACTTTACGCGCCTTCGTGGGCCGATGGTTTGATGCTACCAAGGTCATCCTAGAAGGGATGAGATACATCAAGGGCAAATTAATGAAGGGCAACATGCGGCCCAAGGAGAAGATGCCGTATGCTCGGCTCATCTCGAGCATGTTGGAGTGCTACTCCGACGAGCCCTCCTACACCATCTCGCCTTACGAGGTGAGGGCTACGGATCGCGTGAAGACGTTCACAAAGTCTTCATGGACCCATAGCTACAACCTTCTAAAGCGAACCCTACCAGCTCCGGGTCCCGCTCCCGCCCCAGCAGCAGCAGCAGTAGCACCGCCACCACCCCCACCACCTCAGCATGACCCACCCGTGGGTGGGGCACACCCTGCCGCAGCAGAGCCATCCGTGGAGAGGGTTCCCTCCCACACCACAGCCTCACCGACACCACCTGCACACTCCGCGCCCGCGACACCCACCTCATCCTACCGCCGGCGCGCCGCTCCATCCGGTCCTACCATCGAGGACGTGTTGGCTCGTATGGAGGCCAACAACGACCGGATGAACCGACGGATGGACTTTTTGATGTTCCACACACTCCGCCACATCTACCCGACCGACTACCGCCGCTACCTCGCCCAGGAGGAGGAGTGGACGGCCGGACGCACCGCCTTCCATAGAGGACCCGTCTTCCATCCCACCACAGACGCGGCTCCTTCCACATCCACATCTGCTCCGCAGACTGAGACGCCGCAGCCACAGACTGCCGCCACCACCAGCCAGAGCTCCCAATGCACTCCACCAGCCACTGTAGCACCCGATCAGCCTGACGGGGGGACTGTTTGAGTCTTGTATTTATTTTGAGTTCTGATAGTATACCTGTAAATTGTATTGTACGCCAATTTATCTGGCATTGTAAATTTCCAAAGTTTAAATATAAATCAAACTTTTTGGTCGAATTGTTTCCATTTTTTTTTGTACTTCCATACTTGTATTGTAACTGTCGAATGCGTCTAAGTGATATTGACCACCTCACCTGGGAGTGAGGGGGGGGGGAGTGCCCCAGACAGACAAACCTTGGGTTATTTTCGAGGACGAAAATTCCCAAGGTGGGGAGGATGTAATAACCCGAAAAATCACACTAAACTATGACCTCGGGATCCGTGCCCGATCAGTCATAGGTTTGACCAAATGAAAGTCCAACAGTTAGTATGTAGTGTGATGAACGAATGAGATGTGATAAATAGAATGCCTATGTGGTGTGTGTTGTGAAGGTATAGTCGCATACACCTACCGCGGTGTATGTGCTCAACACACAAGTGAGGAAGAGGATAAAAAGAGTTAATAACCCTAAAATCAAGAGTTTTGAGTTGTTGAGAGAGGAGTAAAGAAGAGAGAGAGAGGAGTAAAGAGGGTGATCAAGCAAGAGTTATTGTGAGTGATTGGAAGAAGGATTCAAGCATTAAAGAGGCTGATTCAACGCAAGGAACTGCTAGAAACCAAAGTGGAACCCTAGCCTTCCAACCCTAGATTTGAAATCAACTTGAGATCTATTCAAGGTAAAATTTTGTAAATAAGATGCATAGATTATAGGGTTAAGTTGCGTTAAATGTGGGTTAAATCATGGATAATGGCTTAGAAAAATAGAAGAAAAGTATGGAAAAGATTGGGAAGAACAAATGAAGGGTTTGACCGACAATTTCGATTAATCGAAATTGGGTCATTAATCGAAATTGGCGAGAAGTTGAAAGGTCAGAGGACCCCGATTTCGATTAATCGAATTTGATTTCGATTAATCGACTTTGGATTTCGATTGATCGATTTGGGGATCGATTAATCGACTGAGAACCTCCAGTGGACCCCAAGGGTTGAAGGAAATGACTTAAGGAAAAATCGACTAATCGAAATGGGATTTCGATTAATCGATTTTAGTTTTCGATTAATCGATTTGTAATCGATTAATCAACTTGTGAAACTCGACTGTTCGAACTGAGTGTCTCCTTTGCGAAAAGAAGGATTTCGATTAATCGAAATTGGATTCGATTAACCGAATGAAAACTCGACTGTTCGAATAGTGAATTTACTTTGCGAAAAGAAGAATTTCGATTAATCGAAATTGGATTCGATTAATCGAATGAAAACTCGACTGTTCGAACTGAGAATGGACTTTGCGAAAAGGAGAATTTCGATTAATCGAAATTGATTCGATTAATCGATATTGACCTTCGATTAATCGATTTTGGAATTCGATTAATCGACTGAGATAAACTATGTTGACTTTTAGGTTTGGCTTTAAGATTCTTGGGGGATCTTATACCTTCTTTATTGCATCCTTTGTGATGTGTTTCACCTGTTATGTGGTACCATAGGTGGTACGTGTGGACTAGTGCACAAGGAGCCACGTGGGACCTTGATGCATTGATCAAGTGAAGACTTGAGGTAGGGAACACCTTGAACATGTACTTTATTTTACAAGAGCATGTATGTAGTGATATAGATTTCCATTCAAATACTTTACTGCTTAAAGAATTGTGAAATGTGTGTGTGTGTGATATTCATGAGAGTAAACTAACGAGCCATCCCCAGGGGATGAAGAAGTAAAGAGATAAGAGCATCAGGTGTGATGCAAGTAAATGGATACATCCTAGGGATGTATCCAAGGATTGAATCATGTTTGATAGGGCCTAACTGATATAAGATAGCACACTTACACGGTGAATAACTATATGTAAGGCACCGATATTTTTGTTATTTGAGGTTTGATAGGTTACCCCACCGAGGTGGCGGGATATCCACGATCGACACTGACAGGGATATCCGTGGATCATGGCGAAACCGTAGCCCAGTGCGGAGGCTTACCCGTACATAGTAAGCACCCCCCAGGGGTGTAGATTGAGCCAAGTGAAACCGCGCCACCAATCCCGAAGCAAAAGGGGCTTGAGTACTATATGGTATTCTGGAATACATTGAAAACTGATATAGATGACGATGAAGGGTATCTCATCGGGGCTCGATGCTATATTGCTCGGGGATTACTTAAGTTGAAAGTTTAAGTTTTGCTTTAGGCCTTTTCAGCATCATTCATGAGTAAATGAAACTATAAGTAATCAACAAGAAACGAAATGCTTTTAACTGTTTCATTAACAATCGCATAGATACATCATGCATGGCATATCATGGAATACATGTGAGTTATAATTTATATGTTCAAACGTGTTTGTTCCCTATTGAGCTAGGATGTAGCTCACCCTATAGACTATACGTCCGCAGTCCACTACTAGCACCGCCGGCTTCAGGAGACGCCGATCCCATGAGTCGGACCTTGCGACCGGCGAAGAGTTGGAGCCACCTCCAGAGGACTTCTTCTAGAGGACTCCGTTGTGCCACTTTAAGAGTTCTTGGAGAGATTTTGTACGGCTTGGTATGTCAAGCCTTGATCTTGTTTAAAACCATGTATATGGGGTTTTGGATTATTCTTTTGGGACGAACCATCCGTGATGATTGCTATCATCGATGGTTCGGATCGGTTCTCCATTCATGCAGAGGCATGAGGGTAGAACTGTCTTTCTGAGAGTTAATTAATATAGATTCAAATTTCGCAATTTCGTTTATTATTTTATTGCAATGCTTGATATACCAGTGTTCCGTGCTTAGCTAAGGGGCACGGTCAAGATGATCGTGCTGATGGCACGGGTTTCGGGGTGCCGAAATCCGGGCTGTCACACTTCAGGTGTGGACAGATTGGTTATATGATCAAGGATTGTCTTGCGACAGACAAGGGAAGGACTACGTCAGTCTCTATGCAGAAATCGATGCGACCTACAGTTCAAGGTCGAGCCTATGTGGTGACTGCACAGGCTCCGAAATTTGAACTTCCGAACCTTGAACTTTGAATCAGAACTAGAAAATTCTGTAACTGTATTATGAATACAAGCTTTGATATATTTAGCATTTTCATTTGATTTGAGGCATATAAGAACGAAACCCGAGATCCTACCAACCGTGTTGACGGTAATTCTATTTGGCGCAAGTTTCCCTCATTGCGTAGGGGCTTGTTGCACTTCAGAAAAAGGGTTCATGAACGACGATGGTCAGTAGGGTTTCCCATCGGTGACTTTTTCGCTCTCATGCTAGTATGTAATTTGAGAGATTATTTTAAGTTATAAATTTAAGACAAGAAGCATGCCTAAGTCAGAAAATTTGAAAATATCAAATACATTGTTTCAGCTTTAGGCTTTCTATTTAGAATCGGAGATTCAGCTTGCAATGCATCTTTTGAAAACTATAATTGATCCAATTTCTGTCTTTGAAAACCTTTACTTATGATAAAATACAAATAGACATGTTTCCACTATTGGGCTTCGATGTTAGCTCACCTCGACTATACGTCACAGGTGCTGAGACTAACCTAGGTTCAGACGATCTTGATCTGGAGGACTCCGACTACATTCCTGAGGGGGAATTGGAGATGCCTGCTGAAGAGTTTTCCCCCTGATTTTTAGATAGTCTATTGATACTTTTGTTTGAAATTTATTCTTTGAATATTGGGCCCTAGGCCAATTGTTTTATCTTTTTGGATATCACTTGAGGAACCATCATTAGGAACCACTATTTTAGGTGTTGGATTGGCCATCACCGGTGGTTTTTCCTGGTTCCCCAGGGTGATATATTGTTTTGATTAAGCTTTTGTTCTTGTTTAGTTTTGCTTTGCCACTGTTTAGACCTATGTTTATGTTGTCGGCTTCTGTTTGTATTACGGCTTATTGAGAAATCAATAAGTTGATGAACCGGCCATTCCTATACCTTAAGGATTGGAAAAGTCAGGTTGTCACAGGTGCAGACGGGTCGGGTCAACCAGACGGGTCAATCGATCCAACCCGCAACAACTCAAGTTTGGGCTAGAGTTCTAACCCATCGGATCAGATCAGGTTGAAAATTTCGATTTGTTTATTAAATGAATAGGGTTTAAGTTTAGATTTTTTCAACTCAAACAATACACCTTGACCCAACTCAGGTTTTTGTTAAATGGGTCGGGTTACAGCTGAGGATCCAATAAATGGGTCAAATCTGTTTGAGTTGAGATTGCTCGTGGGTTTGGTTCGGGTTGAGGGTTTCAATAAATGGGTCGGATCAGTTTGGGATGTGGTCAAGGCTCACGGTTCGGATTGACCCTCACATGAATTGAACGTTTAATAATATCTGCACACATCTAAATGTAGGGCCACACCTAGCACTGTGCAGAAACTAACTGAACCGACTCGACCGACCAAAATTTCATTTCAGTTTTAGGGCATATCGGTTCGGTTTCGGTTTTGGAAAAGTGGCTTATCGGGTTATCAGTTCGGTTTCAATTTTGATGTACAAAATTCGAAATTAAACCGATAAGAAACCGATAATAAGGTATTACTTAAGTGCATACAAAAATATGTTTTCCTTAAAAAAAAAATAGGGTTTACCTAAGTAATAGGTATTAGTTTCTTTTTTTTATAAATAATAGGTATTATTTGTTAAAAAAGAAAATTTACAAATAATAGGGTTTACCTTTTTTACAAATAATATGTATTATTTGTAAAAAAGAAATTTTACAAATAATAGGTATTATTTGTAAAAAGGAAATCACAAAAATATGTATTATTTGTAAATTGTTATAAATATATTATTTATGATGGATGACCATTTAGTTTCCTACTTGATGACCATTTAGTTTTCAACTTTTGAAATTCTTAAACACATTTAGGTAGTCCCTTGATTTCTTATCCGTTACTATGTAATTCCTTTGGAATTATGAAAATGTGCATGTACCCTCCTAACCTTTCATATTCCCCCAACCTTTCACATTCTCACATTGTAATACTATATAACGGGGTCTTGTGGAAATATGAAATAACTTAAGAGAAGTGAACGATATATATTTCTTGAAGAACTAATTTTATATTTTGTAGTGTCTTTATTTTCTCTTTATTTTCTTTTAATTTTATAACAAGTTATCAGCACGAAGCTCCGATTAATTGTTGGGTCTCTTGATATCAAAAGCCACCGATGTAATATTATTTGTTGGCAGTATGTTTCTTTATAATTGAGCAATCTATTTTGTTGATTATTATATATTTCTTTATTATTTAAAATATTGAAAATCATATTATAACATGTGAATATATTTCATGTGAGATAATATGGACTAGAAAATCATCATATTAGTGTGAGAAATATTTGATAATTTTAATTTATTATATTTTATATAACTCATCTAATTCTCAATATATTTTTGTCATAGATAATGTCAAATCTTACAAAACTTGAATTTACCGCTCTTGATGTTTCTGGCAGCAATTACTTATGAAATTCTTAATTACATTTATGCTGTCCCTTGAAATTCTTATCCATTACTATGAACTCTTTTAGAATTATGACAATGTGCATATATCCTCCTAATTTTTCATCTACCCCCAACATTTCACATTCTCACATTGTAATTTTATATAAAGTGGTCTTATGGAAGTATGAAACAACTCAAAAAATTGAATGATATATAGTTCTTGAAGAACTAGTTTTATATTTTGTAGTCTCTTTATTTTCTCTTTATTTTCTTTTAATTTTATAACAATAAAAACCTCTTACCAAAATATGCAATAAAATCCGGATGTTGATATGTCTTTGGGTAGGTTATTAACACCCACCGAATCTTGGAGGGCACCTATGCCAAAAATAATGGCTGCTTTGAATCCGATGATGAAGATTGTTTTTCGCTCCAATCTCCCACACAAGGGATCTTGAGATACGCGCACACCATTGAACGGTCAGCTTTTTGTTCCATTGGCAGAAATCTAAGAAAAGTGGCCCTAAAATGATATGGCACACATCCTCAAAATGATCATAATTCTAGGGCCATGTGTTCTCCGAGCAAACCAACTTTTGATATCCGCAGTCTACTCACCATTTAGTTTTATTTTATGGAAGAAAAAATTGCAGTACACAGCATGCCTCATTTTTGAACTAGTCAATGAAAGCATTACAAATCTTAAGCCAAATCCAAATATAGTGCTTAAGCATCCAAACGAAGAGATTTTCACGGTCCAAATGTTTGAAATCCTACATTTGAAATTGTTGAATTTGATGTTAGATTTGATTGTCTATGTTATTCTAGTAGTTCACTCCTATGTGTGTTGCCAAGTATAATCACTCACTTGTGAATCCTATTGTGTTTGATTGGATTATACTGATCCACAAGTGTTTGTAGTTCTAAGGAGACTATTTTATAAAAGTTATTTTTTTTATTAGTTGACCACATGTCGTTTCGTGGTTAACTACCAAAATATTGATGGTTGACTATGAAAAGAAACTTAGTTAACTACCTTTGGTTTCGTGGTTGACCATCACTTAAGTGACAGCCAACTATGAGTTTGCTTCCGGAAGAAAAGATTCGCTTATTTCTTTTTAGGGTTATAACTTTTATATATAGTTTCTCAAGGACTTCTAAGTTTTCATCTCTCTTAACTTTATTGCTTAGCTGTCTTTGTGAGAGAAGAAAATCTTTTGGCCTTTGAAACTTATGATCGGATCCCATGGTGATTCAAAAGCTTTTGTTTCACTTTTATTTTCTGAAGAAAATTCCGTTTGAAGTTTCAAGCGTGTCTAGGCTTGTGAAATCAAGTGACCTTGGTGGAATTCGAGGTGTTATTGTGACTCGTTTGAACACGAGTGGACCATTATGCAACTTAGTGGTTGACGGCTACAAATCGAGAAACTGTGGGGAAGCGTAGTGGATTCTAGCATTGCAGTTTGGAAATATTTGGCATGACTAGAGAATTTGTATTCATTTAATGCTTTCTATAACCATTTAACTCATAGTGTATTTGTTGCCTTGGATCAAGTGTAGGTCCCATGATTTTTTCCCTTTTGGGTTTAATTTTCACGTAAAAGTGTACAGTGATGATTGATTTGTTTTATATTATTTATTTTCAATATCATCGCTAGGCAAATCTAGGATACCGGAATTTCATTTGAAATGACTAGATTTGCAATCCTGAACTCCAAAAAATCGTTCCAAAGTGAACCCTTAGGGCTCGTTCGGGAGCTAAGAAACTCTAAAAAACTGGGGATTTTCTACAAAAAAATACAGTTTTCGAGCACTTTCCTCCCTTTTCTCCTGTTCAGGAGTTTTTATGGGGCTGCGTATTTTAGGAGGTTTTCAAGCTGAAAGAGACAAATTGCTTTCCTTTATTGCTGCTCAGGAAAGCTCAGAAACTGAGTTTTTAAGGTAGCTGCCTTATATTTAACTTCTTATCACATAATTTTCGATTGCTTTATATTAAAGATTGATATGGGAAAAATTCCAATGCTAAGCTACAAACACTAACATCAGTATATAATCGCTGCTTCCAACAGCATTCCGATGCAGATCATAGGTCCGACTCGTTATTACCATTGCACAAGCTGTGCACCATAGTTAATTTCTTTAATTTGATGCTTTGCAAACTAAATTCAACCATTAGATCGTGATTCACTATGATAATGATCAAAATGATAGCTGGTGCGAACTTATGACTCCTTGCCTCCACCCTGCTTTGACTGTGTTGCTGGTAAAACCAGATCGCTGGCCGGAGCGGAGCAAGAAGTATGGATTATAGCTCCTCACGCCAGATTTAATTTTGCTTCTCTCGGTCATGGAGCTGCTCGGGAATTGTGAACATCAACATTTGAGAACATCTAGTGCCTAAAAAGTGATGATTCCTCTTACGACCCTTATTAAATAAAAAAATCTTAATGCCACACTAATCATGATTTTAGATCACGAAAATCCGAGATGTATCGGATAGGGCCGATACGTGAGAAATATTGCATCTCTGTTTTAAATGGCCTCGGCCGATACGTGAGACATATTGCTTTTATGTGAGACGTCTCGGCGATACAGCGTGACATGAAAAAAGGGTTCTAAATGGCCTCGCGCCATTAAAATATGTGCTTCATCTGATACCGTTAAAATATACTTCACTGTTATGCCAGTTGGCACATATCGGTGATCAATATGAACAGTCCAACTGGTTGGCCATTTTGAGACATATCTTAGTTAAAAACAATCACACTTAAAATGGTTGCAAACCATCTTATCAATGACCTTCAATATTAACCAATAAGAAGATAAAAGATATTAGAGTGCACATATTTAGACAAACATTTCCAGAATCTATTCGACCAAAGTGTTAAAAACATTACTGATTTAAAGTACATAAATTTTGACGATCATCCGATCACTATTACCGCTTAGATGAACTACATAAATACGTGTGACTATAAGGTGTGGAAGAGCACAATGTACTTTCTGACATTTTCTTCAGAAAGTGTAAAACACAAGAAAATGTCACAAATGCTAAGAAAATGAGTTTCTAAGTAACTCAAGAATAATCCTCTCAGAAAGTGACTTTCTTCATTAAATAAGTTTCTAGACAAATATTGAGGTAGCCATTTTCTGAGCTTCCCCAGGGAAAGCGCAAAAACTGCCGAACGAGCCCTTATAGAATTAAGACCGACTCTCTCATTTGTCATTTAAACACCAAAATGATGTTTAAATAATTTTAAAAATGGTAGATTTATACAGTCAATGTGATAGATCATAAATTGAAGTAAAACATATTATAAAATGTATGAAGTAAAACATATTATAAAATGGTGTTTTAAGGAGATTTAGGTCATCCCATATTTTTACTATAATATCAACCCTTGTTCTTTGTTTAACAGCTAATGTTAAAGTTTATCAATTAGATGGCGGTTACTCACTCATATGCATGATTCTTTTGCATTGATACATTTTTCATTGGCGGACTATCCTTTCTTCCATTTAAATTGTTCATAAATGTATGCACGTGGTATATTAATATATAACGCTGTAATAGTGTCATGCCCCGAAACCCGATACATGATCTATTTCGGCACGTAAATACATTCAATAATCAAAATTCAAATAAAGGAAACACAACGGTTCATTCTTATTAATAGAAATTCAAAAGTACATTTATTTCCAATTACAATGTTTAAACAATTCATAACCAAGGCTAAACCAACAAGTCTTCTAGGGTCTCCTTCTGAAATGCAGCTTCTGAGTCACGAGGTCCGGTCTTTGAAATTTAAATAGCAATGGGGGTGAGATAAAACTCAACAAGTAACCCCCAATAAATAATTTAACTCTTTTGTCAATTTTATCAGTTTCAAATTGAGAAGTTCATATAAATAGAAATAACATCAGCTATACCATCTAATGATTCAATATAAAGAAGAAAAATAACTTAGTTTATAATTGTACTTCATATATTGTACAATTGTTAATTAATAGCACCGATCTAAGTGCATTTACATTCATATCATCATTCATCATTCATCATTCATCATAGATACCAGTCATAAAGAGGGTTCCATACTTTCATCAATCCCATTGTCAACCGTGTCGATCCGGTTTGACGGGTTTACTTCGTATTATGAAAGTACACAAATGGATCCGTTCATCCAATGCTACCATGCGGCCCCATGGGGATCTTAATCAAAATCATATCATAATCATCTTTACGATATTCATCATTTCTACAGTCATTCATATAAGTTTCTTTTGTAAAACTTATTCAACAGGTTTTAACAATTCTCATTCTAAAACAGTGTGATATTTCAATGTAAACAATATCATATGATAGATAAATCGAATATACCGTGCTTACGACATTTATATTTTTCTATCATGATTCAAAATGAAATAATCATAATTGAACAAGACAAGTATAGAAATATCCATACAATCATTAACCATTCATCATCTACTTATCAATATGATAATATATGTTATGTAAAAATAAAAGCATCATTATCTAATAAGGTACGTGTGTAAAACATGCTATGGGATAGGTCACTTGCCTCAACCGTCGGATTCAGGGGTCTTGTGAGGATAGTGTGAAGTTTCATGATTTCAGGTAGTTATATGGGCACAAGGGAAATTCGGTCAAAAGAAATAACGAACTAGGGGCAGATTATCGATGTAAAATTGAATTCTATCGAGTTATTTTCAATCTCTATTTTAGAAAATATTTGATATCAGAAAACAACGTGATTTATAATTCAGTTTTTTTTAAACCCTTGATTTAATGTTAAACAATTAATTTTTAAATCCTTTTTAATCTTAAAATCTTATTATATTTTTAATATAAAATCAGCATAGAACAGAATTAAAATACAATTTTAGATTATAAAGCTTAAAATAAAATCAGAATATCAGCTTATACAAACCCATATTTAACATATAAACTAGAATATAAAATATCAGGATATAAAATATTAAAATATAAAATCAGATCTTTAAAATATAAAGTTAGAATATAGAAATCAGAATATACAATTATTAGTTTATAAAATCAGAATATAAAATATTAAAATATAACACCAAATTTCTAAATATAAAGTTAGAAAATCAAAATATAAAATTATCAATTTATAAAACCAGAATATAAAACATAACACCAGATTTCTAAAAAAACTAGAGTCTAAAAATCAGAGAATATAAAACTACAGAAAATAAACCTAATGTTATAAACCTAAAATAAAACAGAATAGAAAATCAATTTATAAAACTAAATAAAAACAGAATATACTTTCAGCATATAAAACCAATTTAAAATATGAAATCCGAATTGTAAAACCAAATATTATACAACCCATAATTTAAATATAAAATCAAAGTTGACCTAAAACCTAAATTAAATCAGATTTACCAATATTAAAATAAATTTATAAAATCAGAAATTTAACTAAAAACTACAAAACTAGATTATAAAATTTAACTAAAATAAACTAAAGGAAAACATACCTCAAGGGAATTAGAGAAGAAGAAAAGCTTGAAGAAAGCTTGGTGTGGAAAAGAGAGGGGGAATAGGGCTCTATTTATAGGCTCGGTTGAGTACCCATTCGAATTTGAATTAACTCCGTGAGTAATGGAGCAAGGCGTTACTACGTTACAAATTTGAAGAAGAAGAAGAAAACTGCTCAGCTGTTACGGATGGGTTTTGATTTGGGTCGGGTCGGGTCGGATCGGGTCGGGTCGGGTCGAGTTAGGGTTTGAGTCAAGTAAAGTTTGGGTCATCACATTCTTCCCCACTTATAAAATTTCGTCATCGAAATTTACCTTAAGCATTTTCGAAACATTCTTCCCCCTAAAAAATTTCGTCCTCGAAATTTATTTAAAGCAGTGTTGAACATGTGTGGGTATATCTGGCACATTTTGTCTTCTCGTTCCCATGTTGCATCGTCTCCGAAGTGATGTTGCCATAGAACTTTTACTCAAGGAATTCTTTTGCTTCTATTACCGTGAGTCTTTCAATCGATGATCTGCGTTGGGGCTTTGTTGCGATTTCCAGATGTGCTTACTTTATTTGTTGGTGGTAAAAGAAATTTAAAATCAAAGTAAAATAGGGGATAGAATCAGCACAACTGAGAAATCCTAGACCTGCAAGATACAGGGTCCATTTGTAGCAAGTTTTAATAAGTAAGAGTTTGTTCCACAGGGAAAAGTGATCTACGGCTCCAAGGGAGCAATCTCTAGTAGTCCCTCCAGATCTGACTACAGATCTGGCAGTCCTAAAAGGAGGGGAGTTTAGGGTCACTTATTCTAAGTATCCTAAGGTAGCCTAATGAACTAACTACAAAAAGGGTTGAGAAGATGGATGGAGTGAGGGAAAATAAATATAAAAGGGTGAGAAGTATGCTATTAGGTTCAAATCTGCTGAAATTTATGACTCAGATCCAGATCTGCTGGTATAGAAGTCCTGTCCAATGGCTACATTATCACCAAAGAGGATAAAGAATCCAACTCATCCCTGTGCCATGATCCAATCCCTTAAGGTTATAACCTGTCCACTTAAATGGCCACAGACTATCCCATAGGGGAACCACAATCCAGAGATGGGTCAAAACAAGTTAATCATTGTAAGCACTACTTCATCCGGGCTACAAGCTCAAGAATCCATAGAGAACCTCAACCTCTAAAGCTCTATCTGTGGGGCTAAGGCTATAAAGGACCATAATAGCCCAGACACATAGGACCAATAAGAGATTGAGTACCACCTTAGATCTAGCTGTCCATTGCTTGAGTGGGACTACAATGGTCCAGTCACAGGCCTACAATCTCCATACCCAGATCAGATCTGCCATCTGATGGCGGGGCTATACTAATATGAGGGAGTCTGCCTCTGTACAATCTCCTACCAGGCTACAAGCTCAGGCTCAGGGAAGAAGGTCCATTTTGGATCGGTGGATTGGATTCACCCTAAGGCTATAACCTGTCCACTTAAATGGTCACAGATTATCCCAGAGGCTATCCTCCTCACGGAGCCCAAAACAAAATAAAAATATTGCTGCCACTACCATGGTCACAAGGCTACCAGCTCAGGCTTCCATGGGGATTTCAGATCTAGTGGGTCATGTGGTGAGGCTAAGGCTGTATCAGACCATGATAGCCCAAACACACAGGTCACTTGGATCTGAATGGGTCCTAAGAATCAGTCCTCCATTGCTTTGAATCACAGCCAAAGTAATGGTGGATCACAAGGCAGCAGCCTTGCACAGAACAGTTCACAAACACATGACTCCCATAAAAATACAACACCCAATCATAAATTTCATTAATCTAATCTCAATAAAAATACAAAGGCATGGCTGAAGTCGGGCCATGGAGAGAAGAAAAGAAAAGGAACTTAAAAGAAAACGATCTCAGTCTAAAAAAGATATCCTAAAAGTCCGGAGATAAAAGTCTGGATTCCTAAACCTAAACCAGGCTCAGGTTTATATAGCAGTGGGTGTGGCGGCGCATTAGGGTTAGGAAACCCCAATTTTAGCGATGCCACGTGCCCTAATCCTTGGAAATTCCCAAAAAGTCCTCTGCAGAATGATGGAAGTTGGAGTTCAGATGTTCGCCAAGTTGCAGTCGATTCCCAGACTTGTCACGTGGTAGCTCTGTTTTTCGTGTGGTTGAGTTTAACATTAAAACTTCAGATGTCGCGGGTTTGCAACTTCTTAATGCTTTGAGCAGTCGCGAGGTAGATAGTTAAGCTCTCGCTGGATTGGGCGTCGCGCGGTTGGATTGTTGCTTGTGAATAGAGCGAGAACTACGCGAGCATTCCATTTCACTTCGCGAGGCTAACTCTGGCTTCGAGAGGCTGCTTTGTTCCTGAACCGCGCGACAGCTTCTTTTCTTGATAGATCTTCTCGAGGATCCTCGTGATGGCTTTGAGGAGTTTCTGAACTGCGCGACAGGTTCTTGACATTTGCATCCTGCATCTCTTGCACGGCAATTGCGCGAGGCGGATTCTGCTCTCTCCTCAAATTGCTCGAGCGAATGCGAGGGTCTTCTTGAGCTGCACGAGACTGTGCGACCTTTAACTTCTGACTTCGCGAGAGCTGCGCGACTCAAGGCTTCTGGAGCTCTTCTCTCACTCTACTGCGCGAGAAGTTGTTGTGAAGTCTTGGGACTTCGCGAGGACTGTACGAAGCATATTTTTCTGAATCCTCTAAAGCTTTGTCAGCTGCGCGAGGCTTGCCTCAAGTCTGGATTCATGGCTCATTCTTCTGAGGGACTTCTGGTGCCAATACAGGCTCCTTAACATGATTTATGGCCTTATTGCACTGCTGTTTATTATCTACAGAAAACACTTAACAAACCTTTATTAGATGGCTAAGGGTCTAATCAAAGGCTAAGTTAAAGGATAAAAAGTGGTACTTTTCAGGTCTTAACAGGCTTCCACGAAAGACAAATCTTCTTGTACTTCTAAAGGTGCAGGGTCTAACATGTGTGGAATCAAATTTATAATCTCACAACATCGATACGTGGAAGACGTTATGTACATTGGCTAGTGAAGGAGGTAAAGCCAGTTGGTAAGCGACTTTTCTAATCTTCTTGAGAACTTCAAACGGTCCGATGAATCGGGGACTGAGCTTTCCTTTCTTTTGGAATCGTAAAACTCCTTTTGTTGGTGATACCTTCAGGAATACGTGATCTCTAACTTCGTATTGACGTTCTCGGCAATCCCGGTTAGCATAACTCTTTTGACGATTCTGAGCAGCAATAAGACGTTCTCGAATGATTTAAATTTTTTCTGTAGTTTCTTTCACTAATTCTGGTCTGAGCAGACTTCGATCTCAACCTTCCTCCAACATACAGGTGATTGGCAAGGTCTTCCGTAGAGTGCCTCAAAGGGTGCCATCTGGACACTTGTTTGATAACTGTTGTTGTAGGCGAACTCGATCAACGGGAAATTATCGTCCCAATTTCCTTTAAAGTCCAACGTGCAAGCTCGTAACATATCTTCTAATGTACAAATTATCCTTTCAGCCTGTCCGTCGATTTCGGGATGAAAAGCAGTGTTGTATTGTAGTTTAGTGCCCACCTTTTCCTGTAAATTCCTCCAAAGTCCTAAGGTAAGCTTTGAGTCCCGGTCTGACACGATCTTCACTGGTACACTGTGCAATCATACAATCTCTTTAATATATACCTTCACGAGACTTTCCACTGTTTGGATAATCTTAACTGGTAAGAAGTGCGCGCTTTTGGTAAGTCCATCTACTATTACCCAAATCGAATTGTGACCGCTCTTTGTTCTTGGCAGCCCAGTGACATAGTCCATGTTGATCCGCTCTCATTTCCACTCCGGTATGGGCAAAGGTTGTAACAATCATGTTGGCTTCTTATTTTCGACTTTAATTTGCTGACAGGATAAATATCTTGATACATATTCAGCAATTTCTCTCTTCATGTTGTTTACCAGAAGTGTAGCTTTAAGTCCTGGTACATCTTCGTACTTCCCGGATGAACTGTATATCTAGACTTGTGAGCTTCATCCAACAGTTCCTTCTTTAGCTTTGGATTGTTTGGTACGCATAACCGATCTCGATATCTCAACGAACCATCCACACATATTCTGAATTCTGTCTTTTCTCCATTTTTTACGTCGTTCATCAGCTCTATCATCTGAGGGTCAATTGCTTGATTTTCTTTTATCTTCTCGAGGATGGTCGATTGAATGTTGAGATTAGCACATAAGAACTTTGATCCTTCCTCTCGAATGGTTGCTCCCAGATTCCTGAAACCTTCATGCAGTCTTCACTTGTTGACCATGAGTGTGGCGAGTGTCCCTGAGGATTTTCGACTCAACGCATCAGCTACTACATTAACCTTGCCGGGATGATACTGAATAGTGCAGTTGTAATCTTTTAGAAACTCCATCCATCGTCGTTGGCACATGTTCAATTCCTTTTGTGTAAAGAGGTATTTTAAACTCTTGTGATCGGTGAAGATTTCGAACTTCTCTCCGTACAAGTAATGCCTCCAAATTTTTAAGGCAAAGATAATCGCTGCAGGTTTCAGGTCGTGAACTGGATAGTTTTGTTCATGAGGCTTCAGCTGTTCTGATGCGTAGGCGATGACCTTCTTGTGCTGCATAAGTACACAGCCTAAACCTCTTCCTGATGCGTCGCTATAAACTTGAAATCCTCTGCTTCCTGATGGAATTGCTAAGATTGGTACAGATATCAATCGTTTCTTTAAGTCCTGAAAACTTTGTTTGCATTCGTCCGTCCAAATGAACTTGGCGCCTTTTCTAGTGAGCTTAGTTATTGGAAGTGCGATCTTTGAAAAATCCTTCACAAATCGTCAGTAGTACCCTGTCAGGCCTAAGAAACTTCTTATGTCCGTTACATTCTGCGGCTTCTCCTAATTTACGACGGCTTCAATCTTGGTTGGGTCGACATACACTCCTTCTCCAGAAACTACATGACCTAAGAATGAAACCTTATCTAACCAGAAGTCGCATTTACTTAGCTTCCCGTAAAGGTTATGCTCTCGCAACGTCTCCAGAATTTTCTTCAGATGCTCTTTGTGCTCCTCACGATTCTTTGAATAGACCAATATATCGTCGATAAACACAATGACGAATTCATCTAAGAAAGATTTGAAAACTCTATTCATTAAATCCATGAATGCAGCTGGGGCGTTTGTCAGACCAAAAGGCATTACTAAAAACTCGTAATGTCCATAACGCGTCCGAAAAGCAGATTTTGCTATGTCTTTATCGTTGATTCTCAACTGGTGGTAATTCGATCTTAGGTCAATCTTCGAAAAGACTAAAGCGCCTTGTAGTTGATCGAAAAGGTCGTCGACACGAGGTAGAGGATACTTATTCTTGACAGTTACTTGGTTCAATTGACGGTAGTCAATGCACATCCGCAAAGTCCCATCTTTCTTCTCCACGAACAAAACAGAAGCGCCCCAAGGTAAAACACTTGGTCGGATAAAATCATTCTCTAACAATTCTTCTAATTGTTTCTTCAATTTTTGCAATTTTGTCGGTGCCATGCGATATGGAGCCTTCGAGATTGGAGCTGTTTTCGGTGGTAAATCGATAGTAAAATCAATCTCGCGAGGGAGGTAACCCCGGTAGATCATCAGGAAAGACGCTGGGAAACTCAGAAACAATGGGAATACTAGAAATTTTAGACTCTTTTTTCGTTTCTTCACTTGAAACATAAGCTAGAAAACCCTGACAACCTTTATTAATAAATCTTCTTGCCTTGATGGCGGAAATTGCAAGAAATTTAGAATTCATAACTTTTCCTTGGAAAGAAAATCTTGGTTGACCTTTAATACGAAAACTAACTCGTTTTCTAAAGTAATCAATACTAGCATGGTAAGCAGAGAGCCAATCCATACCCAAGATAACATCAAAATCAGACATATCAAGCACAATTAAGTTAACTGGCAGATTTTTACCTTCTAAGTTAAATGTACACTCCCTATATATCATGTTGGGAACTAATGAATTCCCAAGTGGTGTGGATACAGGGAGTGAAAAATCTAATTGTTGTGGCACAGGTTTCAAGTGCTTAGCAAATGCTAGTGAAGTAAAAGAATGACTTGAATCAGAATCAATCAATACTTTAACAGTTTTATCAAAAATAGTTAAGGTACTTTGAATAACGTTCTCCAAGGTTTCTGCTTCCTTCTAAGTTAAGGCGAATACTTGTCCTCGAACGTTGGATTCAGGGGTCTTGTGATGATAGTGTGAAGTTTCACGGTTTCAAGTAGTTATCTGGGCACAAGGGAAATTCGATCAAGAAGAAAGAACTAACTAGGGTAGATTATCGATATAAAGTTGAATTCTATCGAGTTATTTCCAATCTCTATTTTAGAAAATATTTGATACAAGAAAACAACGTGATTTATAATTCAGTTTTTTTAAAAACCCTTGATTTAATGTTAAACAATTAATTTTTAAATTCTTTTAAATCTTAGAATCTGATTATATTTTTAATATAAAATCAGCATAGAACAAAATTAAAATACAATTTCAAATTATAAAGCTTAAAATAAAACCAGAACATCAGTTTATAAAAACTTAGATTTAATATATAAACTAGAATATAAAATATCAGGATATAAAATCAAAATATAAAATATTAAAATATAAAACCAGATCTTTAAAATATAAAGTTAGAATATAGAAATCAGAATATACAATTATTAGTTTATAAAACCAGAATATAAAATATTAAAATATAGCACTAAATTTCTAAAATAAAAAGTTAGAAAAATCAGAATATAAAATTATCAGTTTATAAAACCAAAATATAAAACATAACACCAGATTTCTAAAATATAAAAACCAGAGTCTAAAAATCAGAGAATATAAAACTAGAGAAAATAAACCTAATGTTATAAACCTAAAATAAAACACAATAGAAAATCAATTTATAAAACTAAATAAAAACATAATATACTTTCGGCATATAAAACTAATTTAAAATATGAAGTCCGAATTGTAAAATCAAATATTATACAACCCATAATTTAAATATAAAATCAGAGTTGACCTAAAACCTAAATTAAACTAGATTTACCAACATTAAAATAAATTTATAAAAATCAGAAATTTAACTAAAAACTACAAAACTAGATTATAAAATTTAACTAAAATAAACTAAAGGAAAACATACCCCAAGGGAATTAGAGAAGAAGAAAAGCTTGAAGAAGGCTTGGTGTAAAAAAAAAAAGGAGGAATAAGGCTTTATTTATCGGCTCGGTTGAGTGCCCATTTGAATTTGAATTAACTTCGTGAGTAATAGAGCGAGGCGTTACTAATTTACAAATTTGAAGAAGAAGAAAATTGCTTGGCGGTTACGGATGGATTTTGATTTGGGGCTTTAAATTATAAGGGATAAGCTATGGTATAAGGCATGTATAAGTTAGAGTGTGTGTGTATGCTTTGAGTCAGATCGGGTGAGGTCGGGTCGGGTCGAGTTAGGATTTGTGTCAAACTAAAAATAGTGTTAGATCAAATGCCTAGGCAAGAGCCATGAAAACTTTAGGATGGCATTTTCCACTGTCGGCACCCATATAGAGAGCTAAATCTGCCAGCGCTTTGTAGCATATTTCTCTCTCTCTCTCTCTCCTTGGAATCGACTCACAAGTCACAAGCCAGCATTCACAGCATGGTAAACGTAATAGTGAACTCCCGAGTCGCCCCTCCTCCTAACTCAGTGACTCAGTCGTCTCTACCACTCACCTCCTTCGACGTTTTCTGGTTACGCATGCATCCCACCAAACGCTTATTCTACTACGAGTTCACTCACCCAAAGCCCTACTTCTTAGACACCGCCCTCCCCAAACTCAAACGCTCTCTCTCCCTCACACTCCAAATCTTCTATCCTTTGGCTGGAAATCTTATTTACTTGCCAGAAACAAAAAAATATGAAATCCTTTACGCCGAAGGCGACTCGGTCGAGTTAAAAGTGGCCGAGTCGGATGCCGATTTCTATCAAATAGTTCAAAACAATCCACAAGAAGCTAGCATATTGCACCCTCTGGTACCTGAATTGCCAGCCATATCTGATCTCTCCCAAACTCCCGTCTTAGCCATCCAAGTAACTGTCTTTCCGGGTTCCGGCTACTCTGTCGGAGTCTCCATACACCACGCGGCTGCCGACGGCCGTAGTTTTATGCACTTTGTGAAGTCGTGGGCTGCGGTTAGTCGCTCCGGTGACCCCTCTTCAGCGCAACCGCTGCCGCTTTACGACCGAACCATGGTCAAGCAGCCCACTGGAGACGAGGTCTTTTTATCAGTACCCGACTCCGAAAAATCTGAAACCGACTCGGAGTTGGGAAGTTGGGCGGCGAGTTCCTTAGATGCCGAGTCAAAAAGCCGAGTCGAATCGGTTCGAGCGACCTTCGTGCTCAAACAAACCGATATTGAGAGACTCCGCCGATTAGTAACAGCCCGACACCACGCCGAAACGTTCCGGTATTCGACGTTCGCCCTAACGTGCGCCTACGTGTGGGTGTGCTTGGCTAAATCCCGAAACGACGTCGGAGAAGAAGACGAGTACTTCGGTTTCGCTGCCGATTTCCGATCCCGGGTCGACCCTCCGCTACCGGAAGCGTATTTCGGAAACTGTATCGGCGGCAACCTGACCAAAACGAAAGGTCTAGATTTGTTGGGGGAAGACGGAATTTCAGTCGCGTCGGACGCCATCAGGGAAGCCATTCGTGGGCTCGGGAACGGAAATCCGTGGAATTCGGATTCTTTTAGCATTCCGCCGATGCATCGTACCGTCTCGGTAGCCGGGTCGCCGATATTTCGGGTTTACGATACGGATTTCGGATGGGGAAGGCCTAATAAGGTGGAGGTGATTTCGATTGAGAGCAGCAATGCTATATCTATGGCTGAGAATAGAAAGGAAGGAGATGGAGGGGTGGAGATTGGGTTGGTCCGCCCCAGGAACATAATGGATGGCTTTGCTTCTGCCTTCGAAGAGGGGTTACGACAGGAGAAGTGATCCGATGGTAAGTGTCTCTATTGATGTACGTACTTCAGCAGTTGTGTTTTGGACTCTTGTGATTTGTGGCAACTGTATAGATTTCTTGTCTTTGTCGAACTCTTTGGCATGTGATTGCTTTATTCAATAAATATATTTTTTTTTTCGAGAAAGATCGCTTAATTCATTAATTCCATCAATATTATTTCATTCTATTTCAAATATTCTGAATTTTTTCAAAATTCAATATTTGTAATCATGTTTGAAATATTGAATTTTTGAGTTGTCTCGATTAGCCCTTAAAATAAGCGTGTGAAATGAAAATAATCTTTTGAATAATCTTACACCATTAAAATAAGTGTGTGATTTTATATAATTAAAGAATACTTAATTGTTATGCCATGTGACAAATATTTTGAATCAAACTAAACAATCGAAGTAGTTGCTCATAATTGAAACACATCTTAATTTAAAAATTACACTGATAAATCAATTATATATACAGGCCAATCAAAGATCTTCAATCATAGCCATCAAAAAATAAAAGGAGTAATGATATTAGCGTGCATAAATTTGAACACATTGTAATAGTCACTCACGAGATTATTAAATTAATAAAAAATTGTAAGCTTAAATAGTATTGTTTATATAAAGAGAATGACTAATACACTTTTAATAGAATATGAGCCTTACACTTTATAAAATTATAATATATATATATATATATATATATATATATATATAAAATTATTTTTATGTTTTATCTAAGAATAAATCACTCCACAAGAAGACTATTTGACTTTGGACCATCCCTAATTAGATGGCCGAGTATGAAAGGTTCCTTGTATGCATTAATTCAACCACGATGACAGTTTGATTTGGGAAATTTGTACTTTCGGCCTTATATGTTTGCGTATTTGCAGAAACGGCCGTATAGTTTCAACTGTTGCATTAATGACCAGCTCCAAGCTTAGCCGCCTTCGCCTGCTCCACGTCAGCAAGGACCTATTTTAAATAATATAAAAAAAAAATTTCCACCGCCCTTTAACAGAGAGAATAAAAGCTACTTTTACATTTCATTAGTTACTGTTACTTTTAAGTTTAACTTTTCTGAAAAAAACAAGAGAGCGGCGACTTAGTGGCGACAAAGCGGTAAAAGGTCACAAAGGTCACATTACATTTCCAGGTAATTTATTTTTTTTACATTTCAACACATTTAGTCATCCCCAATGTTTCCCACCTAATCCGATAACTTACCGATAATATAAGTTATCGATCGATAACTTAGATTATCGGTAGGTTAGGGGATTAGTAGTTTTTTCAAAATCACTTCTTTTATTTATTAATTGCTTTTTATTTATATTGCAGTTCCTACTAAGTTATTGAAAATGACCATGACTCTAAAGCCCATCGGAAAATGTTCTGGAGTTGGTGTTAGGAAATTTTACATACATGAACGGAAGAGAGAAAGAAAATATTAGATGATTCAAGATTCTAGGTCATCTATTTAGGATGAATGAGAAATTAGGTTTCGTTGGAGACTTGGTTGGCTTATTTTAAGTTTTTGGGTTGAAGATAATATTTTCAAGGTCAAGAACACCAATGTACTCGCAATGATCGATATAGCCTTGATTTTAGGCCTCAACATGTTGACGGAACCTGAGTCTGAGAAGGTGGCCGTAAAAGAGGAAACAACTATTCGATACAAATTCTTTCGGGGGAAGCCGGCGAAAAGATTTCGTATTGAAGAAATTATTGGCAGTGCTGATTTATTCAACGATGATTTTTTGAAACTGTCATTATTATTTTTCGTATGTTCTTTTTTACTTCCGGACACATACCAGGAAGTAGATACACAGTACTTAGAATTAGTAGATAACATTGAAGAGTTCAACAAGTTACCGTGGGGCCTAATAGTTTACAATAATTTATTAGATAGTATATCAAAAGCGAGTGGCAGGAGGGAAATGGTGAAAAGGTCAGAAAAGGGGCAATACAATATCTACGGATGCACTATCGCCTTACAGATTTGGGCGTTTGAGCACTTTCCTGCAGTCGCCACCGCTCCTATTGGGCTTAAAGAACCATTTCCAAGGCTAATGAAATGGGAAGGCCCGAAATTCAGCCGTAATCCTAATTTATATAGAGAAAATTTTCTTAAGTCTAAAGTGATTTTAGAGCTTGAAGTTGAGAAGCACGAATTACATAAATGGGTTCGATACTTTTTATTCAAGAAATGGAAAATAAGAAGGAAGAGACCGAAGAAAGAGAAGAGCCTTACTCCGAAGAAAATATAGATGAATATGATGATATCCCAAGTCATCCAACACGTCCGGAAGAAAGAGCCGAAGAGCCGATTAGCCGAGATGACGACAATGAGGATGACGAAGATTATAGCGACGATAACGATGATTTTGAAGTCGTTGTACGTCAACCAAAGGGCAAACCGGAAATTAGGCCCGAGCCAATAAGAGAGCAGCCAGTTAGGCAACCGCACCTAACCAAAGAAGTAACGGAGCTAAGAAAAGAATGCAAGACGCTCCGCATGGCTGTAAAAGAAATGAAAAAAGAATTCCGGCGTGCATTTACGCTGCTTAAAGGGCAAGCACTCACCATTGAACAACTAGGGAGAGATAAGAAGGCCTTACAAGAAGAAAATAAAGCAATACAGAAGGATTTTGATGCGGTCATCGCTCATTTAAGAAAGGTATCAAACCAAGACTTTTCAAATTTAGAACAAAATCAATTCTTTACAAATTAATGCAAAGTTAGCTTGTCGTCCGAAGATGGACATTATCGACCGATAATTTAAATAGTAATTCGATAATGTACATTACCGGACGATAATTTAAATTATCGACCGATAAGTTACATTATCGGTCGATAATTTAAATTATCGATCGATAATTTACATTTTCGACCGACTATTTAAATTATCGATCGATAACTTAAATTATCGACCGATAATGTAACTTATCGGTCGATAATTTAAATTATCGATCGATTAGTTAAATTATCGGTTGATAATGCAGTTTTTTATGTATTTTTTATTTTTTGTAATGTATATTTTTTTGCAATTATACAGGATAATATTTTAACCTCTGTGCTCTTTGACACCTTCGTTCCTTCACCCACTTACCCTCAATCAACTGTCCCTCAACCCACCACTCATCAACAAAGCCGTCAGTCTACTGCCCCAAAACCCACTGCTCCTCAACAAAGCCATCAGTCCAGTGTCCCAAAACCAACTGCTCCTCAACCAAGCCATCAGTCAAGTGCCCCAAAACCCTCTGCTCATCAACCTAGACAACAATCAACTGCCCCAAAACCCGCCGCTCCTCAACTTACAAATAAATCTCATCGCCATTAAACCCGCCCAAAACCTCATCGCCTCAAATTACTAAATAACCCTTGGTTGATGTGGGTGATAATGGTGCTCCTCTTACGCAGCCTTCTCGTGAGTCACCGCCGGCATCACTAAAAACAATTATAGTGAAACTATCATCTACAAAAAATGAAGCCGAAGGTTATAACTTACGTGCTCGTAAGAAGAGAAAGTCTTCGACCACTAAAGCATTAATAAAAAAACCAAGATTGGTTGTAGAGGAGGAGGATGGGGCAAAATCAATGGAGCAAAAGTATATGCTTAGTTTTTGGAATCGGCCGGAGAACGAGGACAATGTGATCGTCAATACTATCAGGGGTGTTGAGATCACAGTTGCTCTTTGAAGGTTCTCAAAGGACGCCGTGGCTCGACAATGAAGTCATCGACGATACTCGAGAGTCCTTGAAGTTATAAACGATTCAATGTTTACGGCCAATGCCGAAAAAGTGGTTCGTCGTCATCAAATATTTATTGGAAGCTCGTTTGTTTCTTTTATTTGTCTTTTCAATCACGACTCTTGATTAACTTCTTCTAATTTATTTACTTACTACATTATCTGCTTTGAGACCTTGTTTATGGCGGACGAGAAAAATTTGAAAAATATATCGATAATGAAGGTATACAGCGCTCGTGACCTCGATAGGTGCAAGCCTATTGTGACGAATGGAATGTTCGTAACAATTCAAAGTGATGGAACCACTATTGACAAATAATATCCATGAATTCGCGATCGACCGTGGAACGGATGCGTTTTGAATACTAAACTTCGCTTTATTTAACGTTAACGGCTTTTAAATAAAATTTATTATTTAAAATTTCGGTTCCGTTTATGTGTAGATTTATCTTCCGATGCATAGCCAAAAACATAGCTATTGGGCGTTGGCTATAATTTCATTAGTTGATCGAGAAATTAAGTTAATAGATCCAGCAGACCGAGAGTGCTCAAAAAGGTTTGAAGCGCATAAAGAATGTCTATTGAATCACCTTCCGCGCCTTCTTTACGCTATCGGTTTGAAGTCAGCTTTCGATCAACAGTGGAAGGTATCGGCGTTCAACAGTGTCGTTCTCCCGATCCAACAAAACGGTTGGGATTGTAGTGTATACGTTTTGAAGTATATAGAATACTTTTCCCAACAGCGGCCTATTGATTTCGACGAGAAACATATGCAACAATTTAGAGCCGAAATCGGACATCTAATGTGCACGTTTGGGAAGAAGAGTTAATATCTGTAAAAAATTTTAGATTTTTGTAAAGATATTTTTTGATGAAATTGTAAATAATTAATTTTATTAATTTTTATTAACTTGTATAATTTTCATTTTCGTTGTTATCAATTTATCTTATTTGTATCACCTTGCCTGATTTATCAATAGAGCCTTCCTCTCTTGAAGGAATTCCAATCGGCCGATGACTTAAATCATCGGCCGATATCTTAAATCATCATCCGATATCTTAAATCATCGGCCGATAATTTAAGTCATCGGCCGATATCTTAAGTAATCGAACGATATTTGAAGTAATCGGACGATAGCTTAAATCATCGGCCGATGATTTAAAATATCGGCCGATGATTTAAGATATCTACCTTTCTGAATTGTGAAGCCTGATATCTTTGGTCTGACTTTATGCCAATCACTAGTAGATTAGGGGCGAATTTGGCAACTTCAAATCCTGTTTGAATGAATGAATGATTTATTAAGAAGCACAACAATATATTTTAATCACAATTCCAAAATTTAATTATTAGTCCAAAAAAATATATTAATTAATTGGTAGATGTTGATCGCTCTTTTATTGAGGTCTAATCTGTTTATGTTGAAGGAAAGAAAAAGAGAAAAAAAAAAATACTCTTCTATAATGAGATCATTTGGAAGCTCGATTGCTACTAGGTCTAATCTAATCTAAATCTGTTTTCAATCTCAACCTTTGATGTAATATAAGTTAATTTCAAATATTAACAAATTTACACGAGCGACGATTATGACCGTACTTGTTACAATTTTTACATTGTAGTGGTCGAACTTTCCCTTTAGATCTTGTTCTCCTTTTCTTCGGACGGCCGACTTGACGTATTTTGTGGGGAGGCAAAACTTGAATGTCTTTTATTTGCGAAGTCCATTGGCGCTTGTCAACGGTTGGGACAAAGTGTTCTTTATAAGTTTCCCTAAATAAGTCACTGGTAAACCAGTGTTCACAAAATTGGAGGATCTCTCTTTCTCTGTTTCGGCGCGATAATGCGGCGATCGCATGTGAACATGATAATCCAAGAATAGCCCAATATCTACATGTACATGTTCGCGATTCTAGATCGACACTGTGAGTGTAATCACCACGTTTAACTTGAAATATATCACGACCATATGGTATGACGTTTTTTCGACGGGCCCATCCTGAATTTCTTTTTATGTGTTTTTCTGCCATCGGTGTTAACACATGTGTCATTTTATTTCCTTCCTCCTGACGACGAAGATAAAATTCGGCTACTTTTGTGCGAATAGTTTCTAACATGCTCACAATCGGTTCCTCCCTGGCTATTTTCAACACACTATTTATGCTTTCAGCTATATTAGTTGTCAACATATCATAGCGCCTCCCTTGGAAATAAGCGCGTGCCCAGAAATGATCACCAATTTCTTTAATCCATTTTGTACATTCCGGCGGGGCGTCATCTTCTATTTTTCGCATAATTCTTTTAAATTTTGCTTCTGAAAATGCACATGCAAAGAACCCGAGATTGTATCCTTATATTTATCAAACAGATTTAGAGCCAGGTGTCGCATACAGTAGCTGTGAAAGGCATTAGGAAAAACTTTTTCCACTGCTTCCATCAAACCTTTCTGTCTGTCTGATATCAAAACAAACTGTTCTTCAAATTCACCGATTACACGTCTCCCTAATAGATCAAGAAACCATGTCCAATGGTCTTCATTTTCTTTCTAACGTCAACGCTATAGAAATAAATGTCTATTCCCGTCTATCCCCGTAGCTATTAACAACACTCCCTTGTATCGTCCACGCAAATGCGTTCCATCTACCGCAATTATTCTTCGTAAAGTATTACGAAAGCTTCGAATGCAAGGTCCGAATGCCACGAAGAATCTCTTAAATGCATTATCAGGCTCGAGACACAATTCGGTCTGTATGTCTGGATCGACCTAGAATTCGTAACATGAACATCTTAAATTGCTCCTTCCACCTACCTCGGATGTCATTCAACGCCATTTCTTTTCTCTCCATGCTTTCAAGAACTCTTGTATATCTGTATTTTTTCAATATCAAAAATTATTGAAGCAGGAGTCTCGTCAAAACCCTTTAATAGTTTATCTCTAACGAATGAAGCTATCCACGATGTCGTACATTGGCGATGTCCGCTTCTAAAAGCTGACATTCCGCACGTGTGTTCCGGGTGGAAAGTTTTCACAGCAAACGTGTCTACGCCTACTAATTTCGATGCATGTATTCGCCAAGCACATCCTACTTCAACACACCTCGCAGTTACTCGAAGAGGACTGGTTTTTATTAGTTTAATCTGAAAATTATTTGTCATCGTAAATTCTTTAAGAACTTTTTAAAATGATTTCTTATTTCTAAACACCTGACCAATGGTAATCGTTCCCCCTTCATACAGTTCCTCATCGTCTGAATCCATATACTCTCCTTCCGAGTCATTAAGCTGATAGTCTTCGTCTACCAGAGGTTGATCAATTCCCCTATTAGTATAAACACGCGAAGTGGGAGACGGCGGGGCTTCATTATTTTCAGGATCACTATCACCGTCATCGACTGGATGGTTATTACGTGATTGGGATTGAGCCCGTCGATGTACGCTTGGTTGATGTGCAGTTGTTTGGATTGATGTTAGCCGATGCGGGAATGTTTGATGTATGAGAGGCTGTTCTGTTGAAAGCTCGATTATCGTTGGCTCCGAAGCTATTTGTTCAGAAGGCCATTGATATGGACTAAGGTCGACTAAAAACGTTTCCCACTGATTTACCGAATCGAAGTTGAACTGAGATGTATCATGCATCGGATTCATTTGATGAGAATATCCTTGATCTTCATCGTCTTCACTCATCGGAATGTCTGAATAGGGTTGCTCTTGAAGATTACTGTAGGGGCGAAATCCTATATTTATATTTCTATCATCATCGGCTATTATCGGTGCAACAATGTTCTCCTCTTCATACCGTATTCCTTGATTTTCAATCAAATGTTCTGTTCCTACACCATGATCATCTTCGTTTGTTTCCTTAAACGGTTGAAATGTTTCTAAAGATGGCAAAATTTCTGCTACAGTAGTAACTAATGATTTTTCGATATAAATATTTATAACACCATCACCGATACGATATGCTCTAAATAAGTTTGTAAGATCATCAGAGTCAGACAATTCGGCAAATACAAGCTCATTCCCTATGCGTAATGAAACAGTAAGTGTAATAGAATGTTCTTCCGGTCGTGTCCGACTGACTTTGTACATTTTCTCTATAAACTCATCAAATGATATATTCTCCGTGACAGTGACAATCCTCCGATGTCCTCCGTTGTAAGTATTATCTCTCACGCGTACGAAATCAAAATGACAAAGAAGGGGAACATCCATTTCAACCTACAATATTTACAAAATTAAAATTAAAATTAGTTGTTTATAAAGAGTTATACTTGACTTAGCGTTACAATTGTTTAAAAATATTATTAAAAAATTAAAGGAATGAAAACTTTAGCGTTTTTGTCAATCATAGGATTTCGCTCGATATCCTAAGATATCGGGCCGATATCCTAAGATATATAGCCGATGGATGGACTTTTAACGTAAACCATAATCCAAAAACTAAAAAAAAAACCTCTTTTAAGATATCGACCGATAACTTATATATCTTGGACTATCTACAATATTTTGAGAAAATGGGAAAACAATAACTTAAAAGATATTGTACTCGATATCTTACCTAGCCTGTTGTATTCTCTATGTTATACGACCTTTAGTGGAATCTCAAAATCGCTTTCCAAGAGAGATAAAAATTGTTAGAAAATGATATAAAAATTCTAGATTCAATGCTTGCATAGAGAAGCATATATATATATATATATATATATATATATATATATATATATATATATATCTGACGTGCACGCGACTAGGCTTGGAGCTGATCATTTATGTAAGGATTGAAACTATAGGGTCGTTTCTATAAATACGCAAACATATAGGGCCGAAAGTGTAAATTTTTCATTTGATTTTGTACTTGGAACCACCTGTTAGGGTAACAACAAAAATATTTTTGGACCATTGAAAACTTTTAGATGTGCCTACGAGCCGTTCCTTGGACACATGGAGCCCTAGCCGCCTTATTTGACTTTTGGGGCACTTCCATTCGTATACGGCAATCAAGATGCGGCCAAATTTTTGAAAATTTTGTGAAAAATCATTCACAACTTTTTTAAAAATTCGCATGTCCACAAAAGATGGTATATAATTCATGATCTGTTCCTAATTTTTTGAAAAATTACGATTTTTAATATTTTTATAATTTTAAATCTTTTATTTCTTTTTGGCTGGAATTTTTTCGAATTTTAACCTAGCCGAATTATTGTAGAACTTTGACTTGGTGACTGTGCGTGTAAGTATGAGTAGGGGTGCAAATGGCTCGGGTCAATTGGACAGGTCAACCGAGCCTAGCCACAACAGCTAAAGGGTGGGCTAGAGTTCTAATCCATTGGGTCAGATCAGGTTGAAAATTCCGATTTGTTTATTAAATGAATTGGGTTTAAGTTTAGATTTTTTTACTCCAACAATAAGCCCTGACCAAACTCGGGTTTTTGTTAAATGGGTCCGATTTTGGTTGAGCATCTAATAAATGGGTCGGATCAGTTTGAGTTGAGAAGGCTTGATCGGTGGGCTCGGGTTGAGGGTTTCAATAAATGGGTCATATATATTGTTTCGGAGAGAGGTCAAGGCTCATGGGCATGTTCCAAGTTGACCCCCACCTGGACCAAACCTTTAATAAGATCTACGCACATCTAAAGGTCAGGGCAACGCATCATACACAAGCACATGTTCACACTAAATTTAGATTTTAGAATTAGGAGCTGATTCTCCTAAGTCGTGTTCGTCTTTTAAACACCAAAATGGTATTTGAATGATCTTACATAATCAATGATTTAAAATGCATGTGATCTGTATTGTTAATAGATCATAAATTGAAGTATAACATATCAAAAAATGGTATTTTAAGGAGATTTAAATCATCCGATCTTTTGACAATAATATCAACCATTGCTTTTTGTTTTAATGACTGATATTAGTGTTTATCAATCAGATGACTTACATCTATTTATAGGCATTATTTTTTGCATGAGACATTTTTTTTTTATGGATTACCACTTCTACAATTTAAAGGGTATGGCTATTCTCACTCATTTTTGCAGGAAGTACCACAATTTTTCAAGGACGAGTACCTTTGAATGATTTTAGTTAGAAGATAGAGATTATTGTCTCAATCTTTAAAAAAAAATAGATCTTATGATCATGTCGCACTTATCAGACGGTCAAATGTTGATTTTACACAACACACATCCCCAAAAGTGACAGAGATCATGGGAAAATGAGTTGACCTTTATGTTTTGAGACGTGTCCCATATGGAATCAACATCTTACCGTCTGATAGGTGTGTCATGATCTTGAGATCTATATATCATGAGGAAGATTGGAACAAAGAAAATCTCCATCGTCTAATTCATAGCTATCAATGATTTTCATCTGAAAAAAAAATGAGTGGTACTTACTATTAAACGGATGAGAATGGTTGTACCCATTTTATATACTTCATTGATGTATACACATGACATATTAATATATCACACTTTAATGTTAGATAAAAAAAATAAAAAAGAATTACATTTTCCAACGGTTGGATATTCTATCGAGCGTTGATATCCAGCAATCTAAATGGATCAAAACAAAAGTTAGGCTCAACAAAACCAACGGTAGCAGGTGATTGCTAGTGCGTAAGTTCATGGAACTAGGGCAAGTACTAAGGGTGTTGAATCACATGAACTATCTGTTTATCTAAATTAAAGTTTCGATTAGAAATGTATTTTTAGAAGTAAATTTTAACTATGATTATCTAGAGAAAGCATAAAAATAGATTTGGAAAATAAGAGAGAAAATAATCTAACATTTACCTTAATCGCTGATTCGTAATTAACTCGCAAGTCTATTCATAATCTAATTTGAATTTCGGGTAATAACTTTCTTTTCGCTATAAGCTAAATCTGGGTAAAATAATTAGATCCTATTCATAATCATGGACAAGTAGGGACGATATAGGCCATCTAATCTCTAGCGATCTAATCCGTAAGCACCATTGCATGAAACCTATCAAACTAGACTACAAATGCTAATTCAACAATGAATTTCCTATCAAATCTAATCATAATCCCTTCAAGGCAATTATGATTATAAAAAACAGAAATAAAATGCTTTAAAAATATTCACATCAAGTCACTAAAAAGAGTGAGTCTCAATCATGTAATTATTACTATAAAAGAATTTAAAATAGAATAAGAAAATAGAACTTTGAATTAAAACTTATCTTTGATTTACAAGAGGTCCCAAACTTTGAAAACTAGCCACGCATCATAACTCTGATATTTATCAGCAGAATACAACTCTCTAATTCGATCATAGAACGATGGTTTACAATTCCCTCATTCTCATAAACTTTCAAAATCTGGAAAACTATATGTAAGTTTGTTTGTCACAATCATGACTCAAAAACAGTATTGCTCCGTAAGAAATGGGTTTTGCCAAGTAAGTAAGTAAGTAAGAAAAAGTTTTCTCGTTTTGGACCCACGGTCGTCCGTAGTGAACTTATGACGTCAGGACTACCTGACGACGTGAGTGATTCACGGACGTCTGCGTTCTAAAACTTATATATTTTTGACAGTTAAGCTTCAAAACTGATCCAAATATTTCGAGTTTAAATTTTTTCTGGTCCATTTTCAGTCATGGAGATTACCTACCATTCTTGTTTATATTCTTAGATCTCTTTGATGGTAAAGTGTTTATGTAAGGCTATTGTATAAGGCTTGTTTGAAACAAGTGAACCTTTGCAAGAAACGTAGGTTGATGGTAATGGTTACTATGGATAGTATGATGGAGAAAGGCTATTGTGTTTGGTGATTGGAGTGCTAGGGTATATCATTCCAAATAAGCACTGTAAAGTTTTCTTTTATTATTCATAGTGAATTTTCTTTTGGATCTCGAGATAGATCCGTGGTTTTTGCCTGTGATGGGTTTTCCACGTTAAAAATGTCTTGCGTACTTTATTTTGATTGTGTGATGGTTGTGAGTAGACTTTAATTGATAAATATAATAGATAATATTTATAAATCGTAATTTTCCAAATTTCAATTGGTATCAAAGCCTGGTCACTTGGTAAATTTTAACAAATTAAGTGTTATGTCTAATTTGGGATATCACGATCTTCCGAGAGAAGGTGCATCTACTGCTAGACCTCCTCTGTTTGATGGCTCTAACTATCCTTACTGGAAGGCAAGGATGAGAGCATTTTTAAGTTCACTTGATCCTCACATTTGGTATTCTATTGAGGACGGATGGTCGCCACCAACTACGACCTCTGCTGTTTATAATATACCACATACTACTATTAAACCAAGATCTTTATGGACCCATCAGAATATGATAATCTTGGTTATAATTCCAAGGCCCTAAATGCCTTATTTGGAGCGATTCGCCGAGTTTCGTCGAATAAGTACTAGCATCATAGCCAAAGATGCATGGAAAATTCTTGAAACCACATATGAAGGAACTCCTCAAGTAAAGATTTCCAAACTTCAAATGCTCACTTCTCAATTTGAAAATCTTCGCATGGATGACGATGAAAAGTTTTTCTGATTTCTATATTCGCTTAAATGATATTGTAAATGGCTCATTCAATTTAGGAGAACCTGTTTCTAATACTAAAATTGTGCGAAAAATTCTAAGGTCTCTACCTAAAAGATTCAGATCAAAAGTTAATGCTATTGTTGAATCTAAAGATGTTGACAATCTAAATTTAGATGAACTCGTTGGGTCATTACAAACTTATGAATATGAAATTCAAGATAATCATGTCACCAAAAGTGTTGCATTTAAATCATCTAAGGTTGAATCTGTCTCTAGCAAAGGTGATTACGATAATTCGAGATGAACTTGCTTTATTTGTTAAAAATTTAAAAATTTTATAGAAATAAGAAACAACCTTTTAAAAAATTTGAAAGTAATGAAACTTTTAAATCATTTGAGAAGAAACCTAAAAAGGACTCTCCTGACATTACTCAATGTTTTAAGTGTCATGGTTATGGACATTACGCTAATAAATGTCCTAGTAAGAAAATTGATAAAGGAAAATCCAAAGCCTTGACTGCTTCACATGAGATTGAAATATCAAATGAGACATCTTCATGAATCAATCTAGTTCTTATGGTTTTAGAGCTTTTATTGCATCTATTGTAGAAACTAATATTTCTCATATTGAAACGATTCTATTGCTTCAATCTCATCTTCTAATCAAATTGACGGTGATGTATTGGATATAACAAATGCCTATAGTGAACTTTATCAAGAATCAATACATCTAACTAAAGAAAAAATCAAATTAATCAAAGAAGTGGCTGAGTTAAAAAATATTATAATAAATCTCCAAGAGAATATAAATTCTTTCACTCCAAAATTTATAGAACAAGAAAATAAAGTAAATGCCCTTATTGAAATAAATGCAAACCTAAAAAGGGAACTTGATTTTATTTCTGAAAAATATTCAAACATTTACAAGACTAATGAGAAAATGGAGAAATTACTCAGTTCTGGTCAAAGAACAACAGACAAATCTGGTATTGGATATCATCATGTAGTAAATAAAAATCTAAAACCTGATGTAAATCATGTTCCAAAATTTGTTAAAGAAATCAAATCTTCAAATACTAGACAAAAGGAAAATAATTTCAGATCTTCAAATACTAGATTTATTAATAAGAGAGTCCCAATCTGCTACACTTGTGGATGGAAAGGGCATACTTATGTGTATTGTCCATTTTACTTTGATTACTCTCAATTCTATGTTCCTAATTTCCAAACTTTTAAGAAAAATAAAGTCATTTCATTGAGTAGTACACATAAATATAAAAACAACCATGTGATTCAAAACAAATCAAATCTTAAATACAAACGTGTTTGGATTCGCAAATCTGATTTGACTGCTCAAGTGGCACATATTTCACTAAAAGCAAGTGAATCATCTAAGTGGTTCCTTGATAGTGGATGCTCTAGGCACATGTGAGAAATCATTCTTCTCTCATCTTAGCCCTTGCTCGTAAGGAAATGTGACTTTCGGTAATGGAAGTTCTTGTAAAATTCGAAGAGGAACAATTAATGGATGTCCTAACCTAAAAGAAGTTCTTTATGTTGAAGGACTTAAGGCTAATCTCATTAGTATTAGTCATTTATGTGATGATGGAATGAATATTAATTTTTCAAAAAATTTGTGCACTGTTGTTGATTCTAAAGACAAAATTGTTCTTCAAGGAATTAGATCTACCGATAACTGTTACACTTTTTGCGATCCTAATCAAAATAATTGTCTTATCTCTAAAACTAATGAGATCAACATCTGGCATCAGAGGCTTGGCCACATGAACAAACATGATCTTTACAAGTTAGCCTCTGATCAACTTGTTAGAGGTTTACCTAAATTAAGTAAACCAGATGGATCTATTTGTAGTGCTTGTCAAATGGGTAAACAGACTCGCGTTCCGCACAAAAAAGTTAATATTCCTACTTCTTCTAGGATCCTTGAATTAATACATTTTGATCTAGTAGGTCCCATGAGAACAAGTTTAGGAGGTAAGAAATATGTCCTTGTTATTGTTGATGATTTTCTAGATATACATGGGTTGCATTTCTTAGAGAAAAATCTCAAGCTTTTGATGAATTTATCATCATTTCTAAGAGAACTCAAATTGAAAAAAATCTTGCTATAGTTCGAATTCGAAGTGATCATGGTAAAGAATTTGAAAATTCGTCTTTTGCAAAATATTGTGCTTCAAATGGAATAAAGCATGAATTTTCTGCTCCTCACACACCTCAACAAAATGGTGTTGTTGAAAGAAAAAATAGGGTTCTTCAAGAGATGGCTAGGGTTATGTTAAATGCTAATAATGTGGCTAAAAATCATGGGTCAAATTTGAAATTCTAATCGAGTATACCTTAGACCAAACACTACTAAAACACCATATGAAATATGGAATGCTAAAAAACCTCAAGTTAGTTATTTTCGCATTTTCGGTAGTGCTTGTCACATTTTACGAGATCGTGAATATCTTAGTAAATTTGATGCTAAACTGACTATGGTATTTTTCTTGGTTACTCTTTAACAATGAGCTTATAGGGTTTTTAATTTAAGAACTCTTCGTCATTGAATCGCTTAATGCATTGTAGAAGATCAAAATCGCACTCCTCTTCTTTTAAATAGAGATATTGACGATGAAGTTTTATTGTTCCTAATAATCATGAAAAATTAGACTAGATAACACGAGTTTATCGTATGATAGTGAAAATTCTACACACACCACATCTAATATCACCGATGATATTAGTGTAGATATTCTCATCAACAATATCTACGAGCATGAGTCTCGACATAGGCCTTCCTATGCTCGAGATATGAAAAATCATCCACCATTCGCTATCATTGGTGATTTATCCTCAATTACTCACTAGAAAAAATTTAGAAATTTGTCAAATCTTCTCTCTCATGTTTGTTACACATCAAGTCTTGAACCAAAAATATTAAAGAAGCTCTTCTTGATGAGCATTGTTCTTCGCAATGCAAGAAGAGCTCACTCAATTCAAAAGAAATGATGTGTGGAACTTGTTTCTAACCTTCAAACATTAGAATCATCGGTACAAAATGGATTTTTAAAAATAAAACCAATGAAGAAGGTAAAATCATTAGAAACAAAGCAAGATTGGTGGCTCAAGGGTACACTCAGGTCGAAGGTATTGATTTTCATGAAACATTTGCTCCAGTAGCTAGACTTGAGTCTATTCGCATAATCTTAGCAATGGCATGTCATCTAAAATTTAAATTATACCAAATGGATGTAAAGAGTGCTTTTTTAAATGGTTTTTTGACTGAGGAAGTATATGTAGAACAACCCAAAGGATTTGAAGATCCACATCATTCTCATGATGTATTTAAACTTAAAAAAGCACTATATGGTTTGAAACAAGCACCTCGTGCTTGGTATGAGAGACTCACAAAATATCTAATCACAAATGGTTTTAAACGTGGTAGTGTGGATAAAACATTATTTTTGAAAGAAGAATCATCAAATTTAACTGTTGCTCAAATTTATGTTGATGACATTATTTTTGGATCCACCTTAGACTTAAATGCTCATAAATTTCAAACTCTTATGAGCAATGAATTTGAAATGAGTTTATTCTGTGAATTAAATTGCTTCTTAGGTCTTCAAATCAAACAATGTTCCACTGGCATTTTCATTTCCCAATCCAAATATGCAAAAGAACTCGTAAAGAAATTTGGCTTGAATCAAGTAAACCCGCCTGCATTCTCATGAGTACGCCGAAATTGACAAAGATGTAAATGGTAAAGATGTAGTGGATACACTTTATCGAAGCATGATAGGTAGTCTTCTATCTTCGCTAGTAGACCGGATATTGCTTACAAGGGTATGTGCGCTAGATTTCGTGCAGCCCCAAAGGAATCTCACCTAACTATTCTTAAACGTATCATTCGTTATGTTAACGGTACATTAGAGTTAGGTCTCCGGTATCCCTACGATACCACATCTCATATCATTGGTTTTTGATTACGATTGGGGTAACTCGATGATCGTAAAAGCACAAGTGGTGGTTGTTTTTACATCGAAACTGCCTAGTGTCGTGGCTCAAGAAAAACAATCTTCCGTTTCTTTATCCACTGCTGAAGCGGAATATATTTCTGCTGGTAATGGGTGCACTCAATTATTATGGATGAAGCAAATGTTGTCAGACTATGGGATTTCTCAAGGTGTAATGACCTTGTTCTGTGATAACACCGCTATTTGTATTTCTCGAAAACTCTAGAACAAAACACATTGATATTCGACACCACTTCATACGTGATTTGGTGGAAGAAAAATTATACTGGAGTACATACACACACAATTACAATTAGCGAGATATTTTACAAAACCGTTGGATTTTGATCGATTTGAATTTCTTCGAAAATCCATTGGTTTATGCTTAATCGATTAATCATTATTTCTTCAATTGTATATATATATATATATGCATATATTTTTTTTACATAGCTTTCATTTTATTTTGTGTAATACTGTCTAAATTTTCATTTGTCTACATTTGGTAAAATATTCTAAAATGCATTTGTACTATCTTGAGTTGATTCGATTGGCTGATATTCTGTATCATCAAGGTAGGTTCTTATTATTGTTAGTATATAAAGGAATTTTTTTAAAAATTAAATTGTCATTGCAACAATCTTATGTTTTGAGTATATGTTGAATTTTAGCTCGGTTAAAATAATGTTCGTATTATTCGATCTATCTTACACTTTGCCTTTTCAACTCGAAAGTTAATAAGCCCGTGGAGTATTCTATACTTAATGCCCTAAGTCAACCAATTAGGAGTCATTGGCCTAACCTCGCTATATGGGTTGAATAGAAAGCAAGTAAATTTCAGATTGAATATTAAATTTTTTTTACTCTACCTTGTAGCCTAATTGACCTGAGCTAGTAAAATCGTTGGGATTTCTTAAAATCTATTGCCCTAAACTAACTAGTTGGGAGTCAATATTCTAACGCTCATTAAAAAGGTCTTTTTAGAAAGCTTAAAAAGGTTTGAGTATCATTTACTTAATGGAGAACATTTAAAAAAAAAAAAAAAAAAAAAAAAAGTCTCAATATAAATTCAATATATGTTGATGTTGCAATTACCGTTGATTTTTTAAAAATCTTCCTTTATTAACTATGTTATTTAAAATATATATATATATATATATATATATATATATATATATATATAAAAGGATGATTTTTTCAGCTCCTCAAATTGATTCCTATGCGTTTTTAGGATATTTTAACACTTACAAATGAAAGTTTTAAGTATTATACATGTAAAAAAAAAAATAAATAAATAAATAAATAAAAATAAAATTAAAAAAAAAAAAAAAAAAAAAAAATATTTTTATCATGTTCCAAAATTTTTTTTTTATTTTTTCTTCACGGACGTCCGGAAAAAAAATTCACGGACGTCCGCAAATATGCTCCTTCACTGCCTCTACCCTCACGGACGTCCGAAGTTTGAGGCGCTCACTGTCATTTTTATCACGGACGTCCGTGAGCCACAACGGACGTCCGGAATACGAATCGTCTCAAAGAGTCAAACGGTCTTTTGTCCGTGAGCCACAACGGACGTCCGGAATACGAATCGTCTCAAAGAGTCAAACGGTCTTTTCGCCGTTACTTTAACTGACAATTGTCATTAACTCACGGACGTCCGTGCATGTCAACACGGACGTCCGTCAATTCAATTTCCTAGGTAACAAATAAACGGTTGATTTTCAAATTCACGGATATCTGGTTCATCCACGGACGTCCGTAGAACCAGCACGGACGTCCGTCCAAATTTTTTTTAAAAACCGCCATTTCGACCGCCTCTCTCATTTTTTTTCACTCAAAATTTTTTTTACTTTTATAACATGTCGCTCCATAGGAAAAATTCAAAAAAATCTAAAGCTTCTTCCTCATCTTCATCGCCTGAACTTCAACGTTTTCCATCTAAAAGTCATGAAGAACGATTTCAACGTCTTTTTATTACTCGAAATCTGATAGTTGAACGGGTGGTTCTTGAAAATTTTCTTCGAGATCATGATTTGTATGACATGTTTGCGTCTAGAGGTTGGCTTCCACTTCTTTCTCTAACGGGCTCCGCTTACACCGATGTAGTTCGGTGTTTTTATGCGAATCTCATCAACGCCACGATTGTAGAGAATAGGACGGAGTGTTATGCAGTCACCTATGTTTATGGTAAGCAAATCTCTTTCTCTCCTTCAATTATTTCTGAAATTTTAGGCATTCCGTTAAATGAAAATGGTTATAGGTATCCTGTTGATGAAAGTCAAATTCAATCTCTGTTTAGTCCTTCAACCGTCTATGACCATGTGCGCACTGCACCGTCTCAACTCACTGGAGTTGCGGTGCATTATTCTTCTTTGAAAATCAAATTTCAATGGCTTCGCCACGTTCTTTTTGCTACTCTTACACCAAGAGCGGGCAATAAAGATCAAGTGCGTTGGGACATTATTTATCTAATGTTCCTGTTAGACCGAAATCGCCCTTATGTGTGTCTTCTATTATTTTTGAATTCATCGTTCGCCGCATGAGGGATGATACCTCTAAAATGTCTCTTCCATTTCCTCTACTTATTAGTAAGATTGTTGAGTCCCAAATGACTCTTCCCCCTTTCCTGTCTACATCTAGAGCAATGGCACCTTTAGGTAAGTTAAAGAAAATAGGCAAAAGAGTTATCCTAGATTTAGACGATGTTGAATTGCTCGATGAAACATCTGATGAGGATGAGCTCAAGATATTCCTCGCTCAACAAGACCTTCCTCAAGTCAGCCGATGCTCTGCACCGCCTCCGTGACAGTTCCACAGGGTCATTATTATGATCAACATTTTGATAGGATGCATACTGAGATGCAACATATGCATTCTGAAATTCAACATTTATCTAATCGGATTGAAACAGGATTTAATATCTATGGGGAGCAAATTTCTTCGCTCCAAATGACCATGATTGACGGTTTTAAAGCAATGATGAATCGCTTCAATAGTATTTTTCCTCCTCCAGGAGCACACTTCCCGCCTCCAGAATGATGATTTCTTTGTTATAAAACTGTAGCTCTGTGGTTTAATTTTTTTTGGTTTAATATTGTAATGAAAAAACTTCATCTGATGTACATGCTTTCCATATTATGTGAAGTTATGTTTATCTATTAAATTACTTAAATGTTTCATATGATGGAAATAATGCTTTTACATTTAAGTTTCACTTCAACATTTATCTTAAATTTACCTTTGTCACATTATGATAAAAAGGGGGAGATCGTTTATTATATTTCACTTGTGTTATTAACGTGTTCTTTAGTTATTTGAACAGGTGAAGAGCTTCAATTCAAAGATCAATGTAGTATATAGGTTTAAGGTTTCATTTTGACTTGGCAAATAGTTAGGGGGAGCAACTAGAGTTGTAATTTCTGCATTTACATTCTAGATTGATGTATAGGACTTACAAGAGAATTGAATGTATTTTTTTTATCAGTCTTTGTAAACTGTTTTTTTATCATGACTGTGACAAAGGGGGAGATTGTAAGTTTGTTTGTCACAATCATGACTCAAAAACAGTATTGCTCCGTAAGAAAAGGGTTTTGCCAAGTAAGTAAGTAAGAAAAAGTTTTCTCGTTTTGGACCCACGGTCGTCCGTAGTGAACTTACGGACGTCCGTGACCACGGACGACCGTGAGTGATTCACGGACGTCCGTGCCCTAAAAACTTATATATTTCGGACAGTTCGGGCAGTTTCAAAACTGATCCAAATATTTCGAGTTTAAATTTTTTCTGGTCCATTTTCAGTCATGGAGATTACCTACCATTCTTGTTTATATTCTTAGATCTCTTTGATGGTAAAGTGTTTATGTAAGGCTATTGTATAAGGCTTGTTTGAAACAAGTGAACCTTTGCAAGAAACGTAGGTTGATGGTAATGGTTACTATGGATAGTATGATGGAGAAAGGCTATTGTGTTTGGTGATTGGAGTGCTAGGGTATATCATTCCAAATAAGCACTGTAAAGTTTTCTTTTATTATTCATAGTGAATTTTCTTTTGGATCTGAGATAGATCCCGTGGTTTTTGCCTGTGATGGGTTTTCCACGTTAAAAATGTCTTGCGTACTTTATTTTGATTGTGTGATGGTTGTGAGTAGACTTTAATTGATAAATATAATAGATAATATTTATAAATCGTAATTTTCCAAATTTCACTATAAAAACTATGAAACTATCCCTATGCTATGGAAAATCTATATGAAAAATATCTCTTTATAACCTAAACCTAGGGTCCTTATTTATAGGTCTATAAGACCCTAGTACAATGAGATAAACTAGAAAAGAAATATTAAAACGACTCTAATTACAAATAGGAAAGAAGTTATTCTCAGATTGGAAAGAATCTTATTTTAAATACACTAAAACTGCTTTGTTTTGCTCAATCTCGACCTGTCAAGATGTATAGATATATAAAAATTGTAAAACTCCTTTCTGAATAGTCAATCTCGACCTGTCGAGATCCAATCTTGACTTGTCGTGATCCAATCTTGACTAGTCAAGATGACTGTGTTCCGACATTTTTTCCTTTACTTCGTTTCCTCATTACTTTTGACATACAACTCTGATTTAGGCGTTTCTTGGCTCGTTGGAAAGTTTGAAACGTCTACTTTTCATTTCATTAGTATAAAGCTCAATTCTTTAAAATCTTCATTTAAACTTATAAAATATAAAAATACAATAGAAGTATAAAATTAGATTTACCAAAGGCATAGCAAAGTATAATTTTGAGGATTATTTATATATAATTTCAAAACCTATCAGCATCACGCTCATATATAGCTAAATCTTCCAACCAGTGAGGTAGCCACATTATCTGGTGGAGGTCCCGAGATCCTCATCGTTCATAAAAACTTTAAATGCCCTTTAAGGAGAGGTTTTAGGGGTAATCGCTCTTCATGATGGATTTGCCCAACCCATCAATATATATATATATATATATGCCCTTTAAGGAGAGGTTTTAGGGGTAATAGCTCTTCATGATGGATTTGCCCAACCCATTAATATATATATATATATATATATATATATATATATATATATATATATATATATATATATATAAATTGATGACATGGATTTCTTTGAGTTTTTTTGTCAAAAATAAAATAAAAATATAATTATCCCTTTCTTTATCGATTCTCCTAACTTCTCTCTGATCTTTGTTTAGGTGATTTTTAAAATTTTAATACCATCATAAAAGTTACCTTATTTACAATCATGTTGTAAGAAAGAAATCTCTTATTGCAGATAGCAGTACCCGTTATTAAAATCTCCTGACGCCTCTTTTTTCGATTCCACATTCTCTCATTCCTAAAGAACACGCTAGTGGTACTACCACACCACTTTATGTTATAGTCGCCTCTCTTAAAAAAAAGGAAAAAATCAATTGACTCCTCCAAAGATGATTATGGAGATTTTTTTCGCCTTATGCTTTCATTTAATAGATCTTGAGATCATGGGCCTATTATCAGATGGTAAGATATTGATTATATATGGCACACATCCCAAAAGGTGAATGTGAACCATGTTTGATGATTCATTGCATGTAGAATAAGCATATGACCGTTTGAGGGTGGACTCAAGATTTCAAGATCTATTGTATGGAAGATTAGGACTAAAAACAATCTCCATCATTCCAAGTAGTCAATGAATTTTTTCCCTTGCTTAAGTGAGGTGGTTAGAACATTAAGTCGTGTGGCTGATAAAAGTGAGTGTGGCAAAACTAATATCTTATTGCTATCATGGACTCCATCAGAATAATCCTGGCTTCGCCATTGCTTCTAGCCCCATATAACATCTCTCTCTCTCTCTCTCTCATTCTCTCTCCTTGGTATCGCCTCCTCAAGTCACAACATGGTAAAAGTAATAGAGACCCCCCCCAACACTTATTTTACTACGAGTTGACTCCCCAAAGCCTACTTCCAAATAGGGATGCAAACCCTAAACCAAAATTCGATACCAAATCGAAAACCGAGGACACCAACCCAGACCGAAAATTAAAAAAATCGAACTGAATCGAATCTAATCGAGTTCAATTTCGGTTTGGTTTCTGGAAAACAGAAAATCGATTGGGTAGGGTGAGTAAACCGACCCAAACTGGACCCAAACCAATTGAACCGGACCCGCGACGATTGTCGTGTAAAGTGGGATGAAAAAAGGGGTCTTGTGTCAGAATAAAAGTATATACCTATAATTTTCAAGAAGGGACTTGCGTGATTTCTCTGAAATTACAAGGGTATACATATATTTTATGACAGCCCAGATTTTCCCAACCTAAAATTTAGAGATTTTTTTATTTTTATTTTTATTTAACTACACCAAAACCAAATGAGAAAATCCGGACCGCCAAATTGTACATTACAATCTGATACAGAACACTTGGCACATCCATATGCAGACGGAAATCAAAGCAAGGTTATATAAGTATCATGAACAAAACTCCAATTCTAATATCTAATATGTACTGAACTAAACAAACGCCAGTGATGACTAACCATCACCAACAATAGTGTACCATGCATGTATAATAGCATGGACGTACCAACCTCAAACTTACCAAGATCCACGATGCACTAAATCTACGATCCCAAAACAGAGTACAAATCTTTATGCAGAAGCTCCTTTATCTTCAAGTATGTAGTCTGGCCCTCCTCAAAGCTACACCTGTGACGTATAGTCGAGGCGAGCTAACATCCAAGCTCAGTGGAGAAAACTAATACCAATATACATCTCATCACATGCATAGATTCAAAGACAAGATCAAAATATTTTCTTATCAAGGCTAAAACTGATTTCAAAGGCATTTCTTATCAAAATTGAAACTGAGTTCAAAGGCATTTTCTTATCCAAATTCAAAACTAATTTCAAAGGCAAACTGATTTCGAAGATGTTTTCTTATCAAAACCGAAACTGATTTCAAAGACATTTTCTTAATAAAATTGAAACTGACTAATCTCTTATCAGAAGCATATTTCTTATTTTCGATTTACTGAGTTTGAATCACATTCATTTACATGTCTTACATATTCTTACCTGACTTACCCACATGTCTTACATATTCTTACTTTGCTTACATATATGTTTTATACATTTTTACTTGGCTTACTCACACATCTTACACAGTCCTTACTTCTCTTACTTACAAGTCTTGCACATTCTTACTTAGCTTACTTATATGTTTCACACTTTCTTACTTCGCTTACACAATTCGATTCACGGATATCCCGTCGTGTCGGTTCGATTCACGAAGACTGTCGTGTCAGTTCAATTCAAACACTCACTTGCATAGCTTACACATTGCCACATAGTTTACACAATTCAATTCACGGATATCCCGCCGTGCCGGTTCGATTCACGGAGACTGCCGTACCAGTTTGATTCGCGGTTAGCCGCCGTGCCGGTCCGATTCACGGATATCCCGCCGTGCCGGTTCGATTCATGGGTTTAACCGTCATGCCGGTTCAATTCACAGTTAGCCACTGTGCCGGTTCGATTCACGAATATGCCGCCGTGCCGGTTCGATTCATGGGTTTAACTGCGATGCCGATTCGATTCCGCCCTAGCGGCCCACAAGGTACCTTATAATCCGCCCATAGCGGTCCACACATGCACATATAATCCGCCCATAGCGGTCTACGATGTTATATAATCCGCCCTTAGCGGTCCACAACACACTTATAATCCGCCCATAGCGGTCTACTTAAAATTTTCTTAACTTATGGTTCGATTTGGATTCAAATTTATATACAAATTCGATTTGGATTCAATTCAAAGTTCACATTTGCTTCCTTCAAATTTAACTTCTGGGTTCGATTCAAAACTTACAAAACACACATACGATGTTCAAGACTGAAATTCCTTACATGATTTTCGAAGGCTATATAAAAGGTTCAAAACAATGATCATTGCTTGGTTCGATACGTCAATAATTTTCAAAACAACCACTAGTCAAAGATTCGATAATTCAAAGCTTTCGAGCATTTCAAATAATCAAAATATTCAATTAAATATTAGAGTTCAAAGATCTAAAGTTTCCATTGCAAGGAGTTCAAATACTAATTCATTTCAAAACAAAACTTACATCTTTCATTCGATCATATCAAGCATTTATGAAATTAAATAAAAATGCAATTGCGTATAAAATTTTTCCCACCTTAACCTCGAAACTGTGCAAAGCCAAGCAATGTCCTATCGATGGCTTTCCTCCCTCAATCTACATCACAAATATATGATGATGTATCAAGGATCAACACTAATCACTAATAACTTAGACTATTTAAGTGTTTAAAAAAAAAATCGAGTCGGAACAGGCAAGTTCGCGCCAACATAGAAATTGATGTAACCTTCCTTCTAAATTTGGAACTTTAAATATTTAGATTCATAAGTTGGTCAAAACACACAAGTTGTAGATCTCTTTGTTATCTTTCCAGCGCCTCAAGAATCGTATCAATTGGAGGTCGGAGTAGAACGTTATGGTCAAAATACCAAAGCAGTACTGGCAACTCAGACAAAATCGACTAATCGATTTTCAAAATCGATTAATCGATTTTCCAAAGTCGATTGATCGATTTTCTCTCGATTGATCGATTTTCAAAGAGCTAAAAATCTTATTCACTATTTGAGGCCAGTCGATTAATCAACCCAATTTCAATTAATCGAAATTCAAAAATCGATTAATCGATTTTACTCGATTAATCGGTTTCGTTTCTCGACAAAATCAGAAATTTACCAAACCTATTACTAAATTTTGACCTTTAAAACGGTTGATTCACAAGTTGGTCAATTCATGAAAGTTGTAAGGCTTGCTGTCCTCTTTCCAATGCAATAAGAATCATATCAATCAAAATTCGGCACGAAAAGTTATGACCGAAATACTACCGTAGTATCAATAAGCCCAGGCAAACTCGATTAATCGATTTTCAAAATCGATCAATCGAATTTCAAAATCGATTAATCGAAATTATCTTCGATTAATCGATTTCGTGAAGTTCCTCTTGAATTTCTCTCTTGTCAAAAATCGATTAATCGAGTTTCAAAATCGATTAATCGATTTTGGCAGTTTCTGAGCACTTCTCGGGTTTGAACCTTAAAACTCATTTTTTTCATCAAAATTCAATCCTTTTGATCCTAATCTTTTACACACATCTAACCGACCTAGATTTAGTTAAAATACATTGAAGAATTACGTTATTTACCTCTTTAAATCGGTGATCTACTCGTAGATCGGATCGTCTTCTTCGTTAAATAAAAAGGGTTTCCAAACCCACCTCGATCATCTCCGAGCTTCACGATTACACCCAAGCCCACGAAATCAACGGCAATCCTTACACACACACTTCACACAAACTCACACTATGATTTGTGGATCAAACTCATGATCTCTTCACAAGATGAGGGTTTCAAAACCCCCAAATGGCTCCAAAACCCACAAAACCAAAACCAAAAGTCGAAACCGACAACGATCCTTCCCTTATACGATCTCACACAAAAACTTTTCCACACAATCACAAGGCTTAGAGCATACGAATCCGGCGATTCTTCCTCTTTCTTCTTCCTTCTCTCTTCAAAACCCAAATCATCAAACTCTTGCAACCAGTTAAGGCTTCAAAAGGAAGCTAGCCCTTTTTTTTTTTCTTTTTTTTTTAACTAAAAAGGTCGACTCTCATGCAAAACACATACACCCATTTTGGGTGTTAGTCTTATCTAAGGACCTAGTTTTTCGCGTGAAACGAGCGTACCTAGTTAAGGTATTATCTATTATATAAATGATCCCTTGGTTCAGTGTGGGGCCTGTACACCCAAACTACTTATCAATCGGACCCGGCGTTAAGCCAATACGCACCGCCACGGTGTATGAACTTGGTCCTAAAAATCTCATACGAGCTCAAACGGACCTAAAATGATCTCGTTTGAAAAAATCTAAATGGAGACGTGTTTCTTAACAGACATGCACCCGATCAGGACCTATAGTTGGCTCGAATAGTCGGCCCAATCAGTTGGCCCAACTAGCAGCAATACAATTGGCCCACTTAGTCAAATAAGTTATTTAACCATTACTAAACTTTTATTCTCTCTCTAGAACCAAAATTATGAGAGAAATAAATTCTCCTGCCTTTATTTTCATTTATAACCAACCTAAACTTAGGTGTTAAGTCAGTACGTCATAGCTAGGTGTATACAATTCATCCAAAGGTCCACACGCGAGTCTAAACCAATATTTTTTTTTTTTTTTTTTCACTTAAGACTTAGCCCAACTAACTTAATTATTTTCACCATGTCGGGTACGTGATCAGTCGGGCACGCACATCGAGGCATACTGTTCAAAGGTCGAAATTTTTCAGGATGTTACATTCTTCCCACCTTAAAAAATTTTCGTCCTAAAAAATTGGCGTATTTCTAGTTGAAAAGGTATAGATGCTTATTAGTCCTAAACAAGAGTAATCTTACTCTCCCTAAGAGCCAATACTTTTCAAGAGTCAATGATTCAATGTCAACGCAATTAGTTAGGGTTATTACATTCTCCCCTCCTTAAAGGAATTTTTGTTCTCGAAAATTCAGTACATAGCGTTCGCGTTCATGACATAGCATCTATACTAAAACAAAGTCGCACCGCCCAAGAAAATAACGAATGAGATCGCAAACCTTTAACTAAATGTAAAATTCAATAATTTATTCAAAACTAACATGAGCGAATATACCATAATGCACTAGGGCTGCTGGATATTCCTCATACAAAACACACACCGGGCAGCATTCATCCATAATTTACAACCATTAAAATACGACTACCACACGCACAATCACAATTGTTCATATAGTGGATTAGACCATTCTATAACGTACTCATTCCATAATCATGGAGTCTATTTAAAGCATTACCCTAAAGGAAGTTCATTACAATTTGCATTTATTTCTCATTTTGCATGTGCATCATTAAGCAACAATCATGGATGGACCAAGATAACAAAAATTAAAACCATCAATCTCCGAAACCAGCTATCATTTCTAAAATATATTCAACCATCCACAAAAAAACCAAGGTAAATTTATACTAGGCATCCTTAAATGATAAAATAACCATTCAATTAGAGTTAAAGATCACGGTGCATCTACCATGCTTCAATAGTTTTACAACATCCATACCAATAATATACTACCCTCCAAAACCATAAAGTATCACTAAACCAGGTCCTCCTCACTGACCCGTCTTCGCCTTGGGACATTCTCTTATCCGATGTCCTGTTCGTCTACACTTGAAGCATGCGCCTGTGACCCACCAACACTCTTCTATCTTGTGTGGTCCTCCACATCGCGAGCATGGCTCAATCGGTACTGATGAGGAAGTATGAGAAATTTCAGATGCTCGATGCCCCATGTCGGGATTTGTAAGGCGTAGGGGCACTCCATGCGTGGACATGGGTGGTCTTGAGTGGATACGCTGAGTAGGCAGACTGGGCGCTGGCATCAATAACTTTGGTATCTCGGTTGCCTATTTGTGAGCATATGACTGCATTTGACTTGCCCTGCCACTACTCTGTTGGTCCCTTCTCTTATACTTTTCTTCTACGTCTTCTTCCACCACAAGAGCCTTGCTCATTACTGCGCTATAAGTTTTCAACTCAAAAGCAGCGACCTTTCCCCTTATATCTGGCCTTAAGCCGCATTGAAATTTCTTGGCCTTCATCAGATCTGTCACCACGAACTCAGGAGCAAAGCCAGCGAGCCTTATAAACTCGACTCCATACTCTCTCACAGACATCCTCCCCTATTCAAGCTGTAGGAATTTCACTTCCATTTGATTTCTCACTATCTCAGGGAAGTACTGCTTGTTGAATTCTCCCACGAATTCCTCCCATGTCCAAGGCAATCCAGGGGTCTCTTGCGCTCTAGTCCGTGACACGGACTTCCACCATGGGCCTGCTTCCCCATCTAGCATATAGGCCGCCCAACGTACACTCTCATCCTCAGAGCAATGGCACACCAACACCTTCTCCATTTCGCTTAGCCAATTCTCGCGCCCATTGGCTCGCTTGTTCTCAAAAGCTAGGAGGACGCATCCTCCTAAACTCGGTAAATGCAGAGGGCACTGACTGTGCAGAACCCACTGGAGGTGTAGGTGGCTGATGCTGCTCATGAGCGGTATGAGCCACCAAAGATGCTGCCTGTTGTGCCATGGCAGTCGCCATGGTTTCCATGGTATGCATCATTTTCTGACGCTCTTCTCTCTCTTCGTTCCTTTCTCTTACTCTTTCTTGTTCCCTCTGATCTTGATCCTGAGTCTCTGCTTGATCTTGGCTCCCTTGGCCACCACTTCCTGAAGCCCCTCTATCTCCCATAGGCGCTCGATTGGTATCCGAGATGAAATCATCTCGACTACGCAAATTTCTATTATGACCGCCCCTGGGTCGGCCTCTTCCCCTAGAAGACATCACGGTCTGCACGTGAAATCAAAGTTTCGTTAGCAGAAGTCCCTATGCTCTGACAAAAAGAATGATTGTCAGAATTTCTAAAAGAAATTGCTTTGATACCAACTGTGACAGCCCGGATTTTCCCAACCTAAAATTTGGAGATTTTTTTTTTTAAAAAAAAAACTTTACACCAAAACCAAATGAGAAAATCTGGACCGCCAAATCGTAGATTACAATCTGATATAGAACACTTGGCACATCCATATGCAGACGGAAATCAAAGCAAGGTTATATAAGAATCATGAACAAAACTCCAATTCTAATATCTAATATGTACTGAACTAAACAAACACCAGTGATGACTAACCATCACCAACAGTAGTGTACCATGCATGTATAATAGCATGGACGTACCAACCTCAAACTTACCAAGATCCACGATGCACTAAATCTACGATCCCAAAACAGAGTACAAATCCTTATGCAGAAGCTCCTTTTTCTTCAAGTATGTAGTCTGGCCCTCCTCAAAGCTATACCTGTGACGTATAGTCGAGGTGAGCTAACATCCAAGCTCAGTAGAGAAAACTAATACCAATATACATCTCATCACATGCATAGATTCAAAGACAAGATCAAAATATTTTTTGATCAAGGCTAAAACTGATTTCAAAGGCATTTCTTATCAAAATTGATACAGAGTTCAAAGGCATTTTCTTATCCAAATTCAAAACTAATTTCAAAGGCAAATTGATTTCGAAGATGTTTTCTTATCAAAACCGAAACTGATTTCAAAGACATTTTCTTAATAAAATTGAAACTGACTAATCTCTTATCAGAAGCATATTTCTTATTTTCGATTTACTGAGTTTGAATCACATTCATTTACATGTCTTACATATTCTTACCTGACTTACCCACATGTCTTACATATTCTTACTTTGCTTACATATATGTTTTATACATTCTTACTTGGCTTACTCACACATCTTACACAGTCCTTACTTCTCTTACTTACAAGTCTTGCACATTCTTACTTAGCTTACTTATATGTTTCACACTTTCTTACTTCGCTTACACAATTCGATTCACGGATATCCCGCCGTGCTTGTCACATAGTTTACACAATTCGATTCACGGATATCCCGCCGTGCCGGTTCGATTCACGGAGACTGCCGTACCAGTTCGATTCACGGTTAGCCGCCGTGCCGATTTGATTCACGGATATCCCACCGTGCCGGTTCGATTCACGGTTAGCCGTCGTGCCGGTTCAATTCACGAATATCCCGCCGTGCCGGTTCGATTCATGAGTTTAACCGCCATGCCGGTTTGATTCACGATTAGCCGCCGTGCCGGTTCAATTCCGCCCTAACGGCCCACAAGGTACCATATAATCCGCCCATAGAGGTCCACACATGCACATATAATTCACCCATAGCGGTCTACGATGTTATATAACCCGCCCTTAGCGGTCCACAACACACTTATAATCCGCCCATAGCGGTCCACTTAAAATTTTCTTAACTTATGGTTCGATTTGGATTCAAATTTATATACAAATTCGATTTGGATTCAATTCAAAGTTCACATTTGCTTCCTTCAAATTTAACTTCTGGGTTCGATTCAAAACTTGCAAAACACACATACGATGTTCAAGACTGAAATTCCTTACATGATTTTCGAAGGCTATATAAAAGGTTCAAAACAAAGATCATTGCTTGGTTCGATACGTCAATAATTTTGAAAACAACCACTAGTCAAGGATTCGATAATTCAAAGCTTTCGAGCATTTCAAATAATCAAAATATTCAATTAAATATTAGAGTTCAAAGATCTAAAGTTTTCATTGCAAGGAGTTCAAATACTAATTCATTTTAAAACAAAACTTATCATCTTTCATTCGATCATATCAAGCATCTATGAAATTAAATAAAAATGCAATTGCGTATAAAATTTTCCCCACCTTAACCTCGAAACTGCGCAAAGCCAAGCAATGTCCTATCGATGGCTTTCCTCCCTCAATCTACATCACAAATATATGATGATGTATCAAGGATCAACACTAATCACTAATAACTTAGACTATTTAAGTGTTTAAAAAAAGAATCGAGTCGGAATGGGCAAGTTCGCGCCTACATAGAAATTGATGTAACCTTCCTCCTAAATTTGGACCTTTAAAAATTTAGATTCATAAGTTGGTCAAAACACACAAGTTGTAGACCTCTTTGTTATCTTTCCAACTCCTCAAGAATCGCATCAATCGGAGGTTGGAGTAGAACGTTATGGTCAAAATACTAAAGTAGTACTGGCAACTCAGACAAAATCGACTAATCGATTTTCAAAATCGATTAATCGATTTTCCAAAGTTGATTGATCGATTTTCTCTCGATTGATTGATTTTCAAAGAGCCAAAAATCTTATTCACTATTTGAGGCCAGTCGATTAATCGACCCAATTTCGATTAATCGAAATTCAAAAATCGATTAATCGATTTTACTCGATTAATCGGTTTCGTTTCTCGACAAAATTAGAAATTTACCTAACCTATTACTAAATGTTAACCTTTAAAACGGTTGATTCACAAGTTGGTCAATTCATGAAAGTTGTAGGGCTTGTTGTCCTCTTTCCAACGCAATAAGAATCACGTCAATCGGAATTCGGCACAAAACGTTATGGCTAAAATACTACGGTAGTATCAATAAGCCCAGGCAAACTCGAATAATCGATTTTCAAAATCGATCAATCGAATTTCAAAATCGATTAATCGAAATTCTCTTCGATTAATCGATTTCGTGAAGTTCCTCTTGAATTTCTCTCTTGTCAAAAATCGATTAATCGAGTTTCAAAATCGATTAATCGATTTTGGTAGTTTTTGAGCACTTCTCGGGTTTGAACCTTGAAACCCATTTTTTTCATCAAAATTCAATCCTTTTGATCCTAATCTTTTACACACATCTAATCGACCTAGATTTAGTTTAAATACATTGAAGAATTACGTTATTTACCTCTTTAAATCGGCGATTTACTCGTAGATCGGATCGTCTTCTTCGTTAAATAAAAAGGGTTTCCAAACCCACCTCGATCATCTCCGAGCTTCACGATCACACTCAAGCCTACGAAATCGACTGCAATCCTTACACATACACTTCACACAAACTCACGCTATGATTTGTGGATCAAACTCATGATCTCTTCACAAGATGAGGGTTTCAAAACCCCCAAATGGCTCTAAAACCCACAAAACCAAAACCAAAAGTCGAAACTGACAACGATCCTTCCCTTATACAATCTCACAAAACCTTTTCCACACAATCACAAGGCTTGGAGCATACGAATCCGGCGATTCTTCATCTTTCTTCTTCCTTCTCTCTTCAAAATCCAAACCATCAAACTCTTGCAACCGGTTAAGGCTTCAAAAGGATGCTAGCCCTTTTTTTTTTTTTTTTTTTTTCTAAACTAAAAAGGCCGGCTCTCATGCAAAACACATACACCCATTTTGGGTGTTAGTCTTATCTAAGGACCTAGTTTTTAGCGTGAAACGGGCGTACCTAGTTAAGGTATTATCTATTATATAAATGATCCCTTGGTTCGATTGGGGCAGTACACCCAAACTACTTATCAATCGGACCGGCGTTAAGCAATACGCACTACCACGGTGTATGAACAAGGTCCTAAAAATCTCATACGAGCTCAAACGGACCTAAAATGATCTCGTTTGAAAATCTAAGCAGTGGACGTGTTTCTTAACGTAACCACTTTTGATCAGGACCTATAGTTGGCTCGAATAGTCGGCCCAATCAGTTGGCCCAACTAGCAGCCAATACAGTTGGCCCACTTAGTCAAATAAATTATTTAACCATTACTAAACTTTTATTCTCTCTCTAGAACCAAAATTATAAGAGAAATAAATTCTCCTGCCTTTATTTTCATTTATAACCAACCTAAACTTAGGTGTTAAGCCAGTACGCTATAGCTAGGTGTATACAATTCATCCAAAGGTCCACACGCGAGTCTAAACCAATCTTTTTTTTTTTTTTTTTTCACTTAAGACTTAGCCCAACTAACTTAATTATTTTCACCATGTCGGGTACGTGATCAGTCGAGCACGCACACCGAGGCATACTGTTCAAAGGTCGAAAATTTTCAGGATGTTATATAATTGGTTCATTTTTATATAAATGCTTTAAACTTTAGGGCAACAATAAAGAGTCCATGAAGGCCCAAAATGTGAAGGAGACTGATGTGCAGTGAAATATGATGATATTTCACCCCTAAAGACCTACATTTAGCTACCCGATGAAAGCCATTTAACTTGTTTTATATAGTTTTAGTGATTTACAGGCCTGGAGATGTGTTGAGCATGAAAAAATCCAAAAGTTCAGAATATAACGTCAAATTCGTGCTACCTTGGATCATTCGGAACTTATCCCGACTTGGAGCTCAATTTGAACCTTCAAGACGTTAGATTCAAAAAATGGTCAAAACACAAACGTTGTAGAACTTATCGTCAGCTTTCCAACTCCGCAAAAATCGCCTCAATCTGACTTCGGGATAAAAAGTTATGTCTGAAATACCGAGGCAGTATCTGATGCAAAGTGTAGCGGGAATTCACGAAAATCTGGGAGGTCGATTGATCGACCCTTTTTGGTCGATTGATCGACCTAATCCGAAAGATTTGAAATTTTAAAACAGAATCTGATATGGTCGATCGATCGACCCTCTTTAGTCGATCGATCGACCAAATTTGAATGAGTTCGGAATTTTATTTGGCCGCGAGAATCTCGGTACTCTTTTCACGGAATAAAATCTTGGAGGAAAAAGCAGCTTCTGTTTTGGCAATTAAGAAAAAAGATATTCTTGGAGATATATTCATTCGGGGAGTCCTTCGGAGATTTATTCTGATTCTTTATTTTTTCTGCATTCTTCTTTTTGGGGAGTTATGTTTTTTAGAGAGTTTTCATTTTTCTGCATTCTTCTTTGGAGAGAGTTCTGTTTTTTAGAGAGTTTTCATTTTTCTGCATTCTTTTATTTTTAGTTTCTCTGCGTTTTAAGGTGTAAGGGCATTGAGTCCCATTTTCTTGAACTATCTTTATTATTCATTTTGAGAAGGAAGATAAGTCTTAGTTTTCTTATTTGGATCCACTTTCAAGAAGAAGGTGTACGTACTTGGATTAAAGTTTTTTGTGGATAATATTAAAGCTCTTTACGGTATTTTAAATATTGATGTTAATGTTTATTTACATTTTAACCATGTTATTTACTTTTACTATGTATGACTAGTTTCATTAAGGATGGGGATCTAATGAACCCCATCCGAGTTATACATTTATATTAATATAAATTTGTGATTGGGATGTCAGATGCTGTTAAAGACCCTAATATTCATTGAAAATGGTGAAATCATCATTTCAGTCCGAGATCTAGGAGCTAATCATGCCCTATGATTTTAGATCTGCAATAATGATTTTATCCTAATTATCACCCATCTCGGGGTGAAGTTTTACCATCATCTGAGGTGTGAGTGTTAATCATACACTCATGGGGTGTTAATCATACATCTCCTTGATCTTGAATTGATAGTATGACTTTATCCCAGGGGTGAGTTCCAATCACGATCTGAGGTGTGGGTGTTAATCATACACCCATGGGGTGTTAATCATACATCTCCTTGATCTTAGATCGTACTTTGGAAATTATCCTAGAGATTGGGTTCTAAATATTGTTCGAGGTGTGAGTGTTAATCATACACTCATGGGATGTTAATCATACATCTCCGTGATCTCAGATCTATATTTTAGAACTCACGTGTGTATAGGGCAGTTCTTCTTTTGAGATATCTGTTAAAGATCTCACATCTCAATCCACATATTAATATTTTGTAAATGATAAACCTACGATGGAAAGATTTAGCATCCCAATCCTTATCTTTCATTAATTGTTTAAATCTCTTAGATTTCGTTAGTATTTATCTGTTTTATCAAAAGTTACCAGAATTCTAGATTGTTAGTTACTGTAAAAGATCTGTGGAAATTCTTTTAGTTAATTGATATTTCTGTTTTTACATTTTCTAACCAATCCTCGTGGGAACGATCTCGTACTTTGCACCCACTGACTACATCATGATTCGTGCACTTGCGAGTACAAATTTAAGGACACATCAGAGACTAAAGCCGTCGAAGAGGTCGGAGATGGAGTAGTATTCGTTGCCGCTACTGACGAAGATGGAGTCGTGTTTGCTGCCGCTACTGATGGATGGTGACTGCCATTTTCCGGTCTGAGAAGAAGAAATAGTTGCATAAATTTATTTTCAATTTCAGACCGAACCGAAAACTGACATGGATCGATATTTTCAATGTTGGTTTGATTTCGATTTGGGTGTTAGACTATTCATACTCCAAAACCGACACCGATGGGTTTCGGTTCGATTTCGGTGTAGGGTGTTCCAAACCCAAAACCAAAAAAATTTGTTTTGGTTCCGTTCGATACACCGAACTTGCATCCCTACTCCCTAGACACCATTCTTTCCAGACTCAAGCACTCTCTCTCTCCCTCACTCTTCCAATCATTCACAAAAAATACGTGTTTGATAACCAACACAAAGCCTTGTTAGTCCAAATTGAGGTATTAATGCAATCTCTTGAGTTATTTTAAAGTCTTAACAGGTGGATGATCTTTGATGAGAAATTTGTACAGAAGCACCTAAAATTGCACTTGAGGATGAGATTCAACAGTACCAAAGTGATCTATAGTTTGAGCTGATTAAAAACTAAGGAGATACTTTGACCAAGAAAAGAAAAGATCAATGAGAAAAGACGAATCAAAGATTGGTCAAATATCTCAGCTTTTTAAAGATATCACACGATTGCATAACTCATGATGGATCGTGAGGATCAGGATTAAAGAGGAGAAAAGTCATAATTAATCGTGACCTTGGATGATTGCAAGAGAAGGATACTTATATACTCTAGAGAAGAAATCTCATGCAATCATGATTTGCAATTGAATGAAATTATAGTCATGATTGATCGTGACAAGAAATAAAGAAAATGTAAACTTCAGAGAAGAAGGCCTTTACAATCGAGAATTGTGATTTAAGAGAGAGTGAGTCATGATTGATCGCGAAGAATCACGATTGCACAAGATGAATCAGGATTACATGTGAAAAATCAGGATCTCATTCTGTTTACAGAACTCATGCAATCATGAATTACAATTGCATGATTGTTACCTCGGCCAATCCCAAATTAAGCCATGATTGCATAAGATGGCAGAGAATCCTCATATGTTAGTTCACGATTTGAGACTCAAGATTAATCAAGAAGCATATATGTTTAGAAGTTTCATTTTAAGTAGCTTTCTAATTTTACTAGGATTTGTAATATGAATTTTAGGGCTTTAATTTAGAATATATTAGAACTCTTATGAATCTATAAATAAGAGATTTTGCTATAGATCGAAGAATCAATTTAATACATAAGTAGAAGTAGAGATACAAATAGTCATAGAGATTGGTTTAGACTTTTGTTTAATTTTCATTATGTCCTCTGTAATTTCTTTTGAATTAATGAAATCAATTATGGAGATGCGTGGCTGAGCCTTCTAAAGCTTGAGAACCCATTATATCAAAGATAAGCATGAATAGTTAGTTATTTCTTACTCTTTTGAATTTAGATTGTAATTGGTTAATGCATATGAGTTTTAAAACTTGTCTCTGAATTTTATAAGGCGTTCAAGATTTTTATAATTTTAAATTCTATGTTGCTGTTGTCGTTCTCGCCTTAGGTTTAGAATTACTAGACTTTTATCATCCGACTATATTGGCATTGTGTCTTAGTTAGTTTCATTAATGATATTATTGCTAGAAAGTTTATATTGTCGTTGTTATCTTAAGCTAATCTTATATTTATCTTATGTTGTCATTATTGCCGTAAGATAATTACAGAATTCAAAGGAATTAGAGTTAATTAACTAGGCTTACGAATATACAATTAGGGAATCTAAACTTATTTTCCTTATCTGTTTTTTACAACTCTACTTTTCAACATTAATTATAATTAATTTCTAGAATTAAATCTTTTACTTGCTGCAATTTAGTTGTAAAATCAAACCCAAACTTATTTTTTTAAAGGCTTACAGATGTATTCATTTTCAAAAGTTTTCCCTGAGGATCGATACCCTTACATGTGCTACAATTCTCCTATATACTTGCAAGGTGATAATTTTGGTATAGTAAAATATATATCACCTAGAGATTGGGGTGCATCCATACTTCTGATAAGCTTTGAATCCATCAAAGAAATTAGAAAGTAAACCATATGATTTTCAATTTTGGCTACTTTATAGATTTTTAGCCTTGGCTTTATTTAGGAATTTGTCAGAAAATTTTATGAGTTTATTGAAAACATTGAGTAAATTTTCAAATAGGTGGCCTGCCGAACTTTTTGGAATGTGAACCCTTGATCCATTAAGTCTATCAATATTTTTTTATTCTTCTTCAAATATTTTGATTTTTTTTTAAATTTTATCATTGTGATACATGTTTTAATTCTACCTTGTATTGTTTTTTTTAAATACGGTGCAAGGGCCAACTTTCAAGGTGCAAGTAATGGCTCCCTAATTTTGAAAGCAAAATCTTTATTTAAAAATTTCAAGTACCTAATGTACGAGTTTTTATCTTCTCAATAAAGCACATATAAGGTAGCCAACTTGTTCCCAATCTAGATTTAACCAGATCACTGATTGAGCACATGCGGGTTTATTTTTATTAAAGTGTGTCACTGGTGTAAAATTCTCGTGGGTTGAAGATTGCATTAAAAAAACTTCATCTTATAATTAAGAGAGGACGAATACATTTAAATTGAACGGAACTATATAAATCTCTAACTCGACTAAGCTTGATCATTCATTTTAAAGGCTTGTGACCTCTTTGAATCATTGCTAGATTCTTCGATCCACCATATCTTCTCATTGGAGTTTTCGCGCCAAGTGGCATTCCTGAGATGAAAAATATATAATAATGCCACATATATGCATCCAATGAGTAATCCGTTCTAATATCTAATATTATATTTTTATTCTTGTTCCTCTCTACATTTCTTTGCATGGTTTATTCAATGCAAACAACCAGCCAAGCAAATTCGGTGGACCTGGCCACCAACCAGTTCCGATTTATTATTTGATAACTAAATTAAGGGATCAACCCTCCTTACCTTAGACTCCCTCATCTCTCCGTACCTTAGACTCATTATCCAAACCTTCATCTTCTCACTTTTAAGCCATATGATATGTCACTTTTACACAAATTTTATCAATCCAAATTATTCAAATGACCAATCCTATTATAAATCGTATTAACAAAAAAAAAAAAAGTTCTTTAGAGGATCTTATCATCAGATCCAATAAGTTTATATTAAACTTCTTAGATTAAAGTGAAACCTCTAATAAGCAATCCTTTTGGATCAGTGATCTTATATGATTGTTTGCTATTTGAACAATTTGAATTAACAAAACAATCTGCCACATGAAAGGATTTTCTTCCAAGGGGCTACAAGTTTCTAGTCCAGATAGAAATTGCTTTAGTATTACAAAGGAGACGGATAAAATAAAAAAGTACGAGAAAAAGAAGGGAACAAAAATTATATAAGACTATGGCAAGGGAAAAGGTTATGAAAAATGGAAAGTAAAGATTAATTAAAAGTATTAGAAGGAGAGAAAAAATTTACCTTGGCAGACGCAAAAACTTGACCTGTTAGGTTAGGTTGGGATTGATACCTCCAACTAGACCTTCAAGTCGGGTTGGATGATGAAGGGTCAGGCCAGGCAAAAATCAGGTGAACCGACCCAACCCGATATTCTATATGTGAAAATGATGAAGACTAGGGAATACTTAAAACGGTCACCCATGTACCATACTGCAAAACTGGTTCGTTGGGATTCAATTGGTTGTACTTAAAATGGTCTACCATGTATGGAACTGGTCCGTTGCGTATCAATTGGCTGTACTTAAAACGGTCCCCCATGTACCGAGAGGGTTATACCCGGCACAAATTCAGCCCGAACAAAACCTGATTATGTGGCGGGCCATTTGGCAAATACGGTGTATATATTGAAGCATCATTGGTTGTACTACTTAATGGTAAGGTATTAAAATCGGTATCAGTATCGGTCTTGGGTATCGGTTTGCCCAAGGCTGATACGAATCGGTTGATATGGAAACGTATCAGCAGATGCCGATATGTATCGGCCAATTAAAAAAAAAAAAACTAAAATCTCGATCGAAACTGAGACGTATCAGCCGAAACCCAATACGTATCGGCCTACCGGTATGTATCGGTTTGGCAGAAAACCGATACCCCCATTTTGATACCTTGCTTAAAGGTTTTCGGTTCATTAATTGGTCCGGTGAAGGCGCAGTTGCACATGTAAGTATTATATTAATTAATACCTTATTTAAATATAAAAAATTTACAAAAAAAAGCATGTAAAATTTTCGGACTCCTCGATTCCCGTTTCCCAAGTTTCACTGTCCTTTTTAGTTGGGGCACTTTACAAGATCGTGCATTCATGTTTCTAAAATTCTTATTTTCCATTGAGGTTTTTAAATACACAAGATCCCTCCTCTACCTTCAAAACCTATTTTAATTAAAACTATCACTTTTAATATAAAATGGCTAGAATACACTTGCTTTTTTGTTTTAACTTTACTTATCTTCTTACCACTCAATTATATATTATTTAAAAGACCGAGACCGGCAACTCAAACCCAACCTGTTTACCAGAAATTCGGGTCGAGTTGTACTGCTACCTAAACCGGACCCATCTAATAAACCGATCAATTTAACCGGATCCGATAGGTTTTCCAGCCCAAGCCTGATCGTTTCCGGGTCCGATAACTTGACTGGCCCGATTTACGGCCCGTCTACACCCCTTGCGTGTCTCAGTCAAGTTGAATCAAGTGGTCTGGGACATAGTCGCTTTCAGTGGAGAGACGGACTGTTTTTGTGATTTAGTTTAGTTGATAGTGGTATGCTATATATAGAAGTGTCAAATGCAAGGTTCGTTGGCATATATCTAGAAGCCCCCAATTGTTTAAACATCTTCTTTTTGCGGCCTTTATCTGGCCATGATTGATAACTAACTCCCTACCTCACGTGGTCCTCTCGTAACATCTAGATAAATTGAGATCTTACAAGCAAGATTTAAAATCTTAAATATCCGAATTATCTCAAACACCTTTGAGACTGAAACATTTCGCATATCAGTAAGATGGTGTGATATGATGAGACAAAAAAATAATAATAATTAAATTAAATTAAATTTTAAATTGATAAAATATTTATAATAATTATAATTTAAGTTAAACATTTAAAAAAATATATATTTCTTAAAAATCTAAAAACATAATAAAATTATTTTAAACATATATAAACAAAAAAATCGGTTGATGAATCCTGAGAATCTAGGTAGTCGGTACTTTCTTTTAGGCCTCGTTCAGGTGTTTTTTGGATTTTCTTAGAAAAGCTCATATTCTTGATAACTCATTATCCTGTAAAATTTTAACAGACTCAGATTCCTGACTTTTCCCACATGCGTTCTTAAGTTATTTTGATTCCATCATTTTCCCAGAAAAGCTAATATTACTATCGTTCTTAAGTTCCTCTAAGAAAAAGCTCAGAATCGGTTTCATAGGTGGTTGTGCTATGTAGGGCTCTTAATGGGTCGGGTCGGACTGGATTTTGGCCCGCACCGATCGGAAAAAGTGGCACTTTCTATCAAGCAAACCCGGCCGGTAACCGGACTGGGCTAAAGATGTTGCAACCTTGATCAATCCAGGTCGGGCTTGGGTTGAGTGTTTCAACACCCGGCCCATATATATATATATATATATATGTGTGTGTGTGTGTGTGTGTGTGTGTGTGTGTGTGTTTAAACTTATAAAAAAAATTCTTTTAATTAAATATAATTTACTTAAATGTCTTGAGATTAATCATTGTCCATTATAACCAGTGTGCAACTGTTCTCCTTTCTCAAGCAATCGTTGTTCGGTAGTGTAGACACCGCAATTTTGTCCTCTCAGAGTATTAAAACATGTTCGATCAACCTTTGATTTAAAACCCTAAACACGGGAGTCATACACTGAAACAATAGTATATGGCTGAACTTCAGGCTTAAACAATAGCTCTGTGGCTCGGACCCGACTCGCCCCAAGGAGGATCCTGAATTCTGCACCTTCACAAAGGCACGCAATTCGATTGCACGTGCGGATACACGCGGGCAATTGGTCCCACTTGGACCAGGTTCACTCTTCCCGCGGACCGCCCTGAGCTTGAATTTCACGCCTGAGCCAGGGCGAGTAATTCAATTGTGCACAACACTTGTGGTGCGCAATTGGTCCCATTTGGACCAGGCTTCACACTTCCGTAGACTGCTTGAAGGTCCGATTACGCGCTCTGCCCAACGCGCGCAGTCGATTGCACACTCCACCACCAGCGCGCAATTGGTCCTCAGTTGGACATGATCTCTAATTTCCATGACCACCCGAACTCTCCGATCATGCGCACATAATCGAGCGCTTAATTGGATTACACGCCCCTATTATTGGTAATTAGTTCAAGCAATTGGAACTAAGGATTCCGGTGAGCCGATTAGCGGTCGATCCATGAGTCGTGGTGACTCAAAGTGTATTAAGCGCCCCGGACAAGGTGCACAATCTAATTACATGTGATGTACAGGGCGCACAATTCAAACAGACCGACGCGCATAATTAGCCCGTTACCTATAAATAGACCTCCTACCTCACAAATTTTTCACAACAACCAAGTCTAATTTTTTCTTCTCTTTCTCAAGCTTCTCCTTTTGAGAAAATTCAAGGTTCTCTCTGGGGCTTCCAAAGAAACGGATTGAGCTGCTTTCTAGACTTTTAGAATTGCAGACTCTTCTCTAGGAGTCTCAAGTAGTCAAGCTAGTGACACTAACCTACTAGCCTTGACTCTCGAAGGAGTATTAAAGGAGGAAGCGCTATTAACCCTAGATCCTTAGGAGTCTCCAGCCCAAAATTCTTAGCCTAGAGCCAATTAGGTCTCAAATCGTTTTTAGCTTTCAAACCCTAGCCACCAGATTTATCCAAGGGAGCTTACGGGGGGTACTTGGGAACGGGGTCGATCCTCCTTTGCATAGCAAGCCAAGACCCCCTTTTTAGAGTGGATTCCCATTAATACTAAGAAACCAAACTAGCTAGACCGTAGGCAACCCATAGCTGCTGGAGTCGGCCGACCGATGATTCAGTAAAGGAGTCAACCTGTATTTTCGTAAAGCGTGATTAATGACGTGTTGCAGCGTCGATAAATATCTGCAGCTGGCGATCGCATTAACTCAGGTAATCCCTACTTAGAATTTCTTTCCCTTTTAACACTTTAATATTTCCTAGTTTATTATATCACCGCCTTTGCCAGAGTTCACTCGGACCGAATTGGGCCATTTATTCTAGGACCTGAAAGGGATCCAGAAAAAGCCCGTACCAACAGACTATCAATTATGATAGGACTCTTTTCGCCAGGGTTGTCCTGATTTAGTTTTTTTTTTTTTTTAAATTTATTTTCTGCTTTATTTTATCACCTTTCTACACACGCCTACACACAAGTTTTTCAAAAAAAAAGAGAGATTTTAAAAAAATGTCAGGCATCAGAATATTAAACTTTAATGATATCGATCCACCCTCATGGGGCCTCCCTAGCGAACCTGAGTATAATGTTAGGTCGTCTCTATGTACAGCCCAACATCGTACTCGAGTAAATATGGTTAGTGAGAGCAAAAAATACCCCTTTGCTCCACAAAATACAAATCACAGCGACAACAGTGGAGAAAGTGATACTGAGCAAAGCTACCCCGCTAGCCAAGTTATAGACTACACTGCCAGTGCACTCCCAAAAGGAGGAAAAGTAGCTGACGACTTGCTCTAGTATCTAACCGACTTATACAAAGTTGTAAAAGACCAGTGACAAGTCACTCCAAGGAACAGACAAAGAGGAAGGACACCTACTCCTCTGACTCCCCCGACACCCAACACACATGACTGTCATACTTCACTTAATAACAACCACCGGAGACCAACCCTCTGCTGAGACACCTAAACAGGACACCACCGTAGATACAAACTACCTCCATTGATCTCTAAACAATTACATGGCTAATAGACAATATTCTAAACGATCTTTCGGATTCGAAAAATTCTGTCGAGACCTCGACTTCACAGTACCCACTGGCTTTAAATCTCCGAAATTCAACAAATACAACGGTACAGGGAACCCGAAACACCACTTGGCATTATTGTGCAATGACTGTCGACTAATCCGCACTAATCATGGGCTCTTGATCCATTACTTTCAACGATCTTTAGAAGGAGAAGCCCTTGACTGGTTCGCTACTCTGCCTCTAACAAAAATCGAGACCTTCGAAGACTTAGCCGATAGTTTCCTAGACCAATACCAACACCTAACTCATGAAGAGATCAGTCTCGTTGACTTGAAGCACACAAGGCAAGAGAAAGACGAAGACTTCACGATGTTCACCAACTGTTGGAGAAGGCTCGCCGCTCGAACTGGAAATCGAAAAAGAGAAAACGATGCGATAGACATTGTGATTGACAATACCCGAGAACTACTCTTATCTTAAGCGACCATCACGACTTCTCACAAGCCTTTGTCAACGTGCTTTACGCATAGAGCGTTGCTTGAAGAATGGGGACCTCAGTCTCTCGACACTAACCTCCGACGGACCCCCTTCCAATGATCCCGAAACAAACACTCTAAACAAAACACTGAGCCCCAAACAAATCAACACAAACCAAAACTATCAATACATAGATCCACACTCTGACCAAAACCAACCCCTATACACCAACAAATACACAAACCCACACTATGACTGTAACTAACCTCTATACCATGACTCACATCCATACCTTCACCAGGACCAAAACTAACTCCCCAACGACACACAGACTTATTTGAGCAAACTCCATCAAGCCCTCCAGTCGCATACGACAGTACCATACACTCATGCACTCCTGCCCGATTCCACCCAGCTAGCCTGATTCGAAGAATTGAACCTCCATCGGAGCACGTCCATACCATCCATTCACAACTGACTAGCCCTCTCCCATGTACCTTTAAACGCGAAATCACCTTTCGCTTTGAACCAATCACCAAGATCACTAGAATCCAACCTATCATCGAATTCACCTCTGACCTAATTCAATCGATCACAAAAATCGACACATCCATTCCCAAACTGACTCAATCGACCCTTAAGATTGATAGACCTATCCCCAGACCAACTCAGCCTACCCTTGAACTTGACAACTCACCCGCAGACAAATCAACCCCCACACTACCTAAGCCGACACAGAAACCAACTTCACGACCATTCCCTAAACAAACTCCCTCACTGATCCCTGAAGAAATTCCCAAATTAATCTATCCATATAATATGACACCATTTATACTTAAACCGATCACGAAAATAAACTTTGAACCTGAACCCGCAATCGAACCAAAGCCCATAACCAAACCAACCCAAAATTTATTCCCTGAACCTGAACACGTTATCGAACAAATGATCGAACGCATCACCTCACCAACCTTAAACCCGACCATTGACCTAATCCCTACATCAACTTCAAATATGAACTCATCGCCTCACCCACTGTAAAACATGAACTTACTAACAAACTCATCGCCCCACCAACTTCGGAATCAACTCCCGGATCAACCCCTACACCTACATCAAAACCAAAATCCACCATCAAACCTAAACTTATCATCAAACCTAGACTTATTATCAAACCTAAACTTATCATCAAACCTAAACCAATCCCCAAACCTAAATTTATAACTTAAATTAAACCAATCATCAAACCTGAACCCATCGTCACACCTAAACCTCAATTTATCGTCGAGACCGAACCTATCATCAAACCCGAACCCTTCATCAAACACGAACCCATCAGCGAGACTAAACCTATCATTGAGCCCGAACACATTAACAAGCCTAAACCCATCTCTACAACACCGACTTCACTCACGTTCGAGCCAACCACCAAACCTGACGATAAACAAACCCAAAACACTATCAGCCCTCCCACACTCGAAATTAAACCAAACTCAAACCTCACAACCCCAATCAACATCCAAATCAACATATCACCTGATCCTCAAACCTCATCACAACATAAAATCAGCATCGTAACTAAAACCATTCCGGACCCCAAAATTCAAATTTCCATAGACCTCATAATTAAAACCTTTACAGACTCCTAGTCTGAGACAATGCCACGACATAAAACTCTCGACACTAAACCTCCTGAAAAAATTACAGACAAAACCTTAAAACAACCTCATGATAAACCCAAAGTACAAACCAAGCAAAACAATCAAAATAAAACAAATTTGAATCTCCCCAAATCGAGGAAGGGCCCTCCATGGTCCACACTTCCTTATTTTCTCCTTTTGTTCTACCTCAGTCTCATCTTACCACTCTCTTTACAAAATTAACATCACACTCCCCTCCAATTAACTCTTTTCGTAAAATTGAAATGAAACAATCCAGAAACATTCTCCAATAACCACCAACTAAAAATGATAATGCACAAAACCTCATGAGAAGGACCCTATCCCATGCCCTAACTTTCTAACATGCTTCACTCTATTGAGAGGCTAAAGAAGGCCCCTCTTGACAAGGAGCCACCGGCCATACAAGATTTATCAAAATAAGAAATCAAATGACGTCACACCTACTTTGACAAACCCCATATCATCCGAAACATGAACGCAAACATAACATCTTCTCTCTCATCCCAGATCGATCAGATCAAGAGGGATCGAGGACCCCGAAATAAATTATTCAACTATCACTCAGCCCATCCGATCTTCTGAATCAGTCCCTTACTTAAGGAACTGATGTTGTATCTTAAAAATAACAAAAATATATACCCAAAAAATATATATATATTTATATATACTTAAAAGCACAAAAATATACTTAACCTCGAGATTTTGGGTCCCAAACCTAAAGCCTCTTCACCCGACCGAGAATTCGAAGTGGGGGAGCTAGTGCTAAGAAATAATGCCTACACAACCACCTCGCCTGGAGGAAATCAAACCTCACGCGGGAGGTACTTATATTATTTCAGCAACATGCCCGGGAAATTCCCACGGGGGAAGGACTTCCCAACCCTTGGAATCACAACTCAATGATTATCATGTCTCTTAGCCTAAACAGACATACTTACATACTTACCATCCTCACAGTCATCGCTAGGCATTCGCCAATTGTAGGTCATTATTTTCGAAACCATTTTGGGAAGCATCTAACTCATTGACCTCTTTCTATTCAGGCAAATTGATCGAAAGGCCTAGTAGATCATAAAACTTATTTTTGAAATATAGAAAACTTTGGATACTCATACACCTTTTCCCGCCATTGGAATCGATGTTAGAGTACAAAAAATAAAAATATAAGGTTCCATCAAAACTCGTAATTCTTGCATTAGCAGGTTGTTTCAAAAAAAAAAATATAAAAAAATAAAAAAATAAAAAAAAAATAAAAAAAAAAAAATATATATATATATATATATATATAGAAAAGAAGCACAACCGAGCGAGAGCATGCGACGAATGAACAGTCAATGAATTCAGGGAAGTATAAGCAAATTGTGAGGGCATTCCTAGTATTTTTATCAAGAGAGCATAAGCAAATTGCAAGGGCATCCCTGACATTTTCACACTTCTAGATATTCATCGTAAGGTGGTGGGAGGAGGAATAACTCCTGCTAATCATAGAATTTGATGATTTGATGGTGCTGGGCTTTGACTACTGTTTCTAAAAGTTGATGAATGAGAAGCTAACCCCAGATCAATAAACCTTATCTCTTCTTCACCATTTATTTTATTTTCGGACAATGAGTCAAATGATTTTCAAAATCTCTTTCAGAATAAAATAAAAAACTTTCGAATGACAAACGATGCAATCACTCATTATCAACCATCCACCCCATTCTCATTGAAAGCTACAATATATAATGATCATTCAGTACTTATATAATCAAGCCCGACATGGGGCCAAAATAATCAAACTACTTTCCAACACGGGATCATTACAAACGCACTCCAGGATATCTGTGGCGCGGATAAAAGTCCTACCATCACTCGACACTGGGCATTTTTTTAAGCACTAACACCTCGACAAAGATAGCCGAGTCACGAGACCAACACCTCAGATTGGGGCATTTTTTTTAGTTTTCTTGTCCTACCGTGGGAACCCCAAAAATAGACGCACCAAACATCTGAAATAAGACAACAAGAATACCCATACAACTCTGCAATACCCAAACACTACCCATTCGCCCTCCTACACAACGCAAGAAGTACCCAACAACAAAAATAAATAAAACAAGCGTAATAAATAAAAACATTCCTTCATTTATAAAGAAAAACATTTACAAATGTCACCAGAGGCATACCTCTTGAATATACAATCCAAAACAAAAATCCAGAACCTAACCATTAACTTAGAACGAAAAAAAAAATACGAAACCCAAAATGGACACGAGCCCAAAATGTGCGATGCACAGGAGGTCCAATCAGAAGCAACAAAAAAACAGAGGAATGGTTAGGTAACGCCCTTTCAATCCATTTGTATGACTTCCTTCCCTTCTGCCATCTCCACTTCCTCTGTCGCTGCCTCGATCACGACAACACTTCTAACAACGAGCCACTAGACCACAACGACACCTCCAAGTTACGCCAACATCCACAACTGCCTCTGGACGAAGAATGCATGAAACAACGAACATCGGAAGAAACGACATCAAAAACTGAAGGTCAGATCACAAAATATCACCAAAACACATAAATTGGGACAGTTTGAACTCGAGCAAAATAGAAAGCGGAATAAAGTAGAGGAATGAAGAAAAATGAAAAGAGCTCGGACATATATAGGCGCTGGCTAAATTAAGCGCCAGGAACATGACGCGCAATCCGATTGAGTGCTAGTACAATTGTGCGCATTCTAAATTAAGCGCCCCACAGCGCGTGCAATTCAACTTTCGCCACCACGAATGAACGATGAACCAGTCCCACGTCTACTAAGCCGCGCACAATTAGAATCACGCGCTCACAACTTCGCACGGAATCTGAATCAACACCCGAACACCCCCACCTTGTGACCTGTTGACGCTTCGGTTGTGTGCTTAGCAACCCGCGCATAATTGGGTTACATGCTTTTACATCTACACACGATTGACTCGCTGACCCTCCAATTGCTCGCGGATGAACTTGCACGTAATTGAATTAAATGTCCACTCCGATGCACGTAATTCTTGAAACAACACCTAACACACCCACTTGAATTTCATCTAAATTCACACAATTGTCATCCCTACCAAACATACAAATCGTTTCCAACCATAGACGAAATCATCCCCATGGTCCCGTCGCAGTAACACAACTTGGAAAAAATCAGAATTCATCCTGATACCTTTTCAGGGATTAATGGAATAATCATAACTGATATAGGCCCATCAAAGCCCCAAATAATAAAAATAATAAATAAATCAGTGATAATAAAACCGAAAATAAGAACCAAAGTCCCACCGCAACTCAAAAATTCAAAACTCATCCTGATACCTTTTCAAGGATTCATGGAATAATTATGACCAATATAGGCCCATCGGAGCCCTGAAAAGTAATAAACAAATAAATAAATAAAAGTCTCATCGCGACGAACACAACCCAAAAACTCGAAACACTCCTTGATACAAAATAAAACAGGAAAAATAGAAAACGAGAAAAACTAGAAACAAACCAAAAATAATAACCAAAGTCCTATCGCGATAAAGATGCAAAAGAACAAGCCGTACACACCGTCTCACCGCAATCGCGGAAAGTGAACCATCTCCTTGTTGTCCCATCGCGCACCTATAAGCACACCTGAAAACGCGTCCACATCGGGATGAAATTCACACATGATCACCCCCATCCAAACCCCCATTGTCCCATCACGTGACCCCACACATCGACCAGAGAGAGGACTCCCAATGTCCCATCGCACACCCTCACAATTACATGTCTCATCGCGACAAAATTCACACATAATCACCATCACCCCGACTCCTAAACTAAACCAACCAAACTCATTGTCCCATCGTGACATCAAAGGCTCCACCACGCTGCCAAATTAACCAATCCGAACCCCTTATCCCGCCAGGACACAACCCCACGTTCCTACACATAACCCAAGATTTGCCAAAGAAAGAAATGAACCATCATTGTCCCATCGCGACGTCAAGACAATCAAGAAGCCATCAACACGAAATACCCCATCACCATCCACCACAACACGTCACCAGGAGAAAGATTCAACCGATACGCCATCACAAAATGTGAGCTGAATCTCCCTCTCGTCCTATCGCAAGGTCCCAACACGATGGAAAATACACACACCCACCGCTAAACTAAACCAACCCATCACTAAACCCAGAATTCACCAACCAGAAAGGGAAGCTCCATCGATGTTCCATCACGGAGAGCAAGTCTGGACCTCCCAGACGCTCCACCATGACAACAATCATCAGGCCCCGCCGTGGCAAAAACGAAAGAGGAAAAAAACTCTCTGAAGTCCCATTGCGTGATCACCATGAAAAAAAATAGTAGGCAAGCTCCATCACAAGCAATATAAAAGCCTTTTGCTCAAATCAGGTAAGTATTACCTCCTCTACTCGATATTCTCCGTAAAATATAGTTAGCTAATATTAAGTCAAATGTTTTCAAAACTCATCTCTTCCGATATGCAAATCACTGTAGTCATCCCATAACAGACAATCATCAGTATTCATGAGAAAGGTTAAACGGAGTATTTGATATATCAAGCGTCATCTTGACAACCATACCGGTGGATCTGCTCAGCGACGTCTCGGAAGCCATGTTTTCTGAAGTTTTAACACCGAATTGATATTAAGTTAAAAACCCAAAATTTTCAAAACCCCTATCCATCAAACTTTCACCTCTCATCACCCCAATCCGTTCTTTCCCCTAGGAAATCGAACACTAAGTGTGCTCAACTTTAAGAAATTATAAATGTCTACTGGAAAGGGACTCCTGATGCGTCGTTCGTGTGAGCAATGATGCACCCGACCTGACATAACTTGCGAAAGCCTTCGCCATCATACTACATCATATAATCTGGTCAATTGGCCTCGTCTCTGGACATTCATATGACATCCCACGGTACCTCATTTGTGTCAATTTTCCTCCATTTGATTGCGATATGCAGCAGGTCGTGATATGCGACGGGATGCTACATGCACCCGCGGTTGAGGATATACCTCTTGACAGCTACCATAGGGCTCCCGAAAGATCCTCCTTAGCTTGCACTGATAGATAAAAAAGTCAAGGATTTTATATCAGCTCCTTGGTTCACACTTGTAATCTCTTAGAGAAACGAGAAGGCACCTTGAAAAGGGGGTGTCTAGTTTTTTTACGCATCCTTATTTCACAAGAACTCGCCTAAGAGGGGCCTCTATAGACACCCCAATTTTTCCCTCTTGGAGTATACAAACTTATTTGGTCAACCTTTGACCTAAAACCCTAAACACAGGGACCTTGCACTGAAACACTAGTATATGATTGAACCCCAAGCTGTAACAATAGCTTTATGGCTCGGACCCGACTCGTCCTAGGGAGGATCCCGAATTTCACGCCCTCATAGAGGTGCGCAATTTGTTTTCATGTGCAGATACACATGCGCAATTGGTCGCACTTGGACCAGATTCACTCTTCCCGTGGACAGTCCCGAGCTTGAATTCCATGCCTGAGCCAGGGCATATAATTCAATTGTGCACAACACTTGTGGTGCGCAATTGGCCCCATTTAGACCAAGCTTCACCCTTCCGTAGACCGCCTAAAGACCAGATTATGTGCTGTGCCCAGCGCATGCAATCGATTGCACACCCTACCATTAGCGCGCAATTGGTCCTCAGTTGGACCTGGTCTCTAATTCTCATGACCGCCCGAACTCCCTGATCATGTACACATAATCGGGCGCTTAATTGGATTACACACCCCCTATAGGGCGCGTAATTAGTTCCAAGTGAATTGGAACTAGGATTTCAGACTGAGCCAGTCAGCCGGTCACTCACTGAGTCTGTGGCCGACTCAAAGTGTATTAAGTGCCTCGGTCACTCACTGAATTGTGCGTTGTACATGGCGCACAATTCAAACCGACTGACCAATTTCACACCTTCCCCGAGGGCGCATAGTTAGCCTGCTACCTATAAATAGACCCCCTACCTCATTACTTTTTCATAACAACTAATTCTCTAATTTTTTCTTCTCTTTCTCAAGCGTCTCCCTTTGAGAAAATTTGAAGTTCTCTCTTGGGCTTCCAAAGAAAGGGGTTAAGCTGCTTTCTAGACCTCTAGAATTGCAGACTCTTCTCTAGGAATCCCAGGTAGTCAAGCTAGTGGCATTGACCCACTAGCCTTGACACTCAAAGGAGTATTCAAAGAGGAAGCGCTCTTAACCCTAGATCCTTAGGAAACTCCTGCCCAAAATTCTTAGCCTAGAGCCAATTAGGTCCCTAACCCCTTTCATCTTTCAGAGCCTAGCCACCCAATTTATCCAAGGGAGCTTACGGAGGGTACCAGTAACGGGGCCGATCTACCTTAGCATAGCGAGTCAAAACCCTTTTTTAGAGTAGATTCCAGTAGGACTAGGAAACCAAACTAGCTAGACTGTAGGCAACCCATAGCGGCTGGAATCGGTCGGCTGACGATTCAGTAAAGGAGTCAACCTGCATCTCAGCAAAGAATGATCAGTGACATGTTGTAGCGTCGATAAATATCTGCGGCTGGTGCTCGCATCAACTCAGGTAATCTCTACTTAGAATTTCTTTTCCTTTCATCACTTTAACATTTCCTAGTTTATTATTCCACTGTCTTTACCAGAGTCCACTCGGATTGAATTGGGCCACTTATTTTGGGATCCGAAAGGGACCCAAAAAAAGCATGTACCAATAGGTATATCCATTGTGTAACAAACTAAAATGAAATATTTGAATACAAGTATGTACCTAGGCCTCTATAATATTAATATAATTATTTAATTAAAAATTTAACCTTTTCAATCTTTTAATAGAAAAAAATAGCCCATGCCCAACCAAATTTTATTAGAAACAAACAGTAGAAAAAAAATACGAAAAAATGCCCAAGCCGGCCCGGCTCAGTATGGGCCGGGCTTAGGTTGAGTACCATGGGTCAAAATTTTGTCAGATACCCATACGTATCGAACGATACGTATCGGTATTGGACCAAGACGATACAATACATTCAAATGCCGTATCGTCCATTTTACATACAAATGCTCGGAGAGTTGGGGGAAAGCGTAGTAGTGGAAAAGAAAACGAAGCACATGGGAAGAAAACCTTTTATTTCATATACAATTCCCTAATAAAATAAAATTACAAACACACTTAAAACATATGGAATCTAACTACTATTGCAACACTATACACCTACTATATAAACATAAACAAATATAAACAAGGGGAAGCTTACCGATATGAGGCTTCTCTGATACACACTTCAGAAGAAAGAAGAAAGAAGAGAGAAAATTGCTTGAGAAATTAACTTGGTGCCTGGATAGATCCCAAGCTCCCAAATTTATACACAATAATGGACTTAAACATGTTTGAAGTCCGTCAATGGAGGGACACGTGTGCTGAATTTATTTGTTGCAGCCGCTTCGTCCCGAAGAAATGTTGTATGATGTCAGTCATTGCGTCATAATATAATTATTTAGCCACAGACATCATGGCTTACGTTTTGAGGACAGCTGGATCGACCTGTGCATAATATTGAGCGGTGACTTTATTGCTTGTCTTATTGACATCTGGTGGTTGCTTATTGCAGACTGTATTGGATATCCCTATAAAATTCTTGATGATTTGATGCTTTGACAGCTGTGTTAGCTACTTTCTTCTCCGGATAGGGAGCTATCAAAATCAAGTACATTGTATAACAGTTCTTCTTCTTAGATAGAGGCTTCAATTTCCAGATTGACAGGGAGATGAAGATTATTCCTGCTAATCAATTGTTGGAGAAAATTTTCTGCTTCATCTTCTTGTTGTGGAGTCGCCATATACTCCATAGGAAAATTAATGATGAAAATTCTTTGTCCATCCGTAATTTTAAAGAAATAATAATCATTGGATACTTCTCTTGCTTGTTGAGAAAAGTGTATTAAGGAATGAAACCAATAAGATTTGAGAGTAATTGATTGAGCATTAGATTGAGCAAACAGAGCAGCTTTGTTGACATATGAAAATTCATACATCCTAGTTTTGCGAAGAATCCAAATTTGATACAGTTGGAAAAATTGTTCTCTAGACCTCCAGCCAAGAGTGCTAGTGATCCAAAAGGTAAGATGAGTGCCTTTGAGCAAATTTTTGGAGGCATGGAAGACTATAGATTTAATCATTTGTGGAAAATTTGGAATATTAGAAATTAGGAAAATGATTTGATTAATCAATCCCTAATCAAGGCCTTGTGAAATATTATGTGGATAATCGGGAGTAAACAAAGAAATTTTAGGGAGATGATAACCCTGTAGATGATTAATAAATTGATAATTTTGTAATAAGATTTGTTTAATCTCAATAGCAGGACTCTCAATTTGAGACACAATTGTTTGAAAAATATCAATTGGGAGGGCAAAAGGCCAAACATGCAGATTCTTTTAAGGCAGTGAAGAATTGGAGCATGAAAATTTTGTTCGACCAATGTAATGAGGTCAAGGAAATAAGAAATTTTCTCAATGGTAAATGTTTCTTCTTCCCAGTTAAAATCTTTGAGTACGAAGGTTAAACCTTCATAAATGTTTTGGATGTGAGCCTTTTGAGCCTGGATTTTGATCGTAAGGGTACTCAAATGTTGTCTGACCTTTTTCTTATTAGAACCAATGTGATTTTTCCATATGCCATTAATATTATGATGCATAAGTGGTGAAATGCCAGGGTAAATGAAATCAGGGATATGGCTGATACTGAAAATTTCAGATTTTACATATTCTTTGACTTCCATAATGGGGGATGTAGTCAGGATTTGTCTGGTTTGAAAGGTTTTGAAAGCAGTTCTGCCTTCTTGTATGAAATTATGCATCTGATAGGATGGGTTCGAAAAATTATAAATTTGGCTGTGACAGGAATGCCATGAAGTATAGATTCCTGGTTGGAATCTCTTTAGAACCACATAAACTTTGTGTTGGGGAGAAGAATTGTCTTCTGAAGCTAATGCTGATTGGCGAGAAGAGTTACTTTCATGGCTAGGCATTTTCTCTGCATAAAACTTAGTGTTAGTAGGTTATCCACTGTTTTGGTATGATAACCCCATAAAGATGCTTTCATTGGGTAGATGGTTTTCCAAAATAGATCTCCATTGTTTTGGTGGATTTTTGGAGAAATATGATGGTTATTAATAATAAGATGCTGAAAATAGGACTCCACTGTGTTGGTGGGTTTTGTATAATAATTAAATACTGTTTCCTTTGGCTATTGCCTTGGCTTGTGCAGGAAAATTCCTACAAAAATAAACTTATTAGTTTATGAAGGACTAAAATAAAAGTAGGATTATAATATTGAAAAGATAAAGGGGAAAGATACTTAAAATATTGAGTGAGTGGATCCTTATGAATGGAAAGATTTTCAATATTGTGTAATTTAATACTCGTGGGTGGAGTAAGTGAAAGTGTAAGTGAAAGTGGAAGTGTATATGGGGGCCCCAAAATTACATAATAGGGTTTTTGGAGGAGACAAATATAGGAACTCACCAAAGGAGGAGTAAAAAATTCAAATGTGATAGGGATATTATTATACTGGGTATGAATACCAGTATGATCTATCTGGAAATAAGGTAGAAGTTCATTAATGAATGGTAAACCAAGGATAACTAATTGGGTTATATTGGTAAGAATCATAAATGTGATAGGAATAGAAATTCCATGATAGTAGATGGAAATATCTACATTATTGTTAATGGTCATACGATGACCATTAGTATTGATGAGGCTAAGATGAGCCTTTACCAAATATTGAGAAGGACTAAATCCTTCCTGGATGCAGGTTATACTAACCGCAATAACATTGTTGTCTTGGTTACTTAGTAAAATGATGGGAATATACCAATTGTGATTTGTCATTTGAATCTGATGATTTGATTGGATAGTAAGAGATTGTTGTTGTTTGTGTAATAAATTAATTTCATATTTAAATTTATATTCCAGGTCATTAATGGTATCCTAATGAGATATGGATTCTATCTGAGAGGAATCCTGTATAGCTCGTTGAACTACAGGTGGATGGATGTTAGTAAGCATATTGATGCTTAAATTTTCAAGATGTTGATTACTGATGATTGGAGAAAAAGATGAACCAGATAAAGACTGAATAAGTCTTGGATCTTTATTATAAAATTGATATGGGTTTTTCTTCATTTTACATCTATTGGCATAATGGCCATATTTGGTACATTTAAAGTATTGCATATGCTCTTGAGATTTTGATTTGGATTTCTTTGTCATCTTGGACAAAGAAGAAGATGGTTTCTGAGTCTTTGGAGTTTGGTAAAAGATTAGAGAATAAGCTTTAGGCTTAGGGCCATTTCTTTTTTAAGTTAACACATTTATTTGTAAAAGTATTTGTGTACTATTCTTTATAGAAGACACTTCGTATCTTAGCAAAATCAACTATTTAATACAATCAGATTGATTTTAAGTATTGACTTGATGAGAACTAGTTTCTTGACTAGATATTATAGTAGAATCCAAGATGTTTTCTTGGTCTAAATCACTAACTGACTCGGAAGAGATCACATCTATCTCATGAGATAATTCTTTTTCAAATGTGTAAACATCTGGGGTTTCAATGGATAATTGTAGTTGAATGTGCTGTGTAATTTCAACTCGAGGAAGATTAGAATGAACTTTTGACTCATTCAAAAATTTTCAAACTTGCTGATTTCTAGTATGTTGACTAAGAGGAGCACCAGAAACCAAGGGGATGTCTTTTGATGATTCTTCAACAGGTATGGAATCAGAAGAAATCTCAGTTAAAACTGATAACTGAGGTTGGATAATCGGTTCTTCAGGATGATGAACCAAGGGAATGGTTTGAGTTTACTAAACTGTTTGAAAGTCAGCAAGGAGATGTATTTTTCTTTCTGCTTGAGTCATTTCCATGTATTGAGTTGTTTTGAATCATTTGACAAAGGAAATGATTTGATAAGAGGATTCTATGTATTGATAGAATTTTTCTTTGAATTCTTGTAATTTTTTATGAATTTTTTTTTTGAAATACCAATCACGAAAGGATTTATATTGGTCTTGCTGAAATTCAGCATTAATTTTGGTACGATTACTTACAAAATCTTTTGATTTTGTAAACTTCATGATAAATTATTTGTAAATGAGAAATTCATCTCATTAGCAGTAGGAGATTCCCCCTGCTGTTGGGTGTATATCCCATGAAAAATCTGTTGGTCAGAAACATGGATTCCTTCAAGATTAATTTCAGGAATAGCTGATGAAGCTACTTCTGAAATGGAAGATCGATTAGTTGATGGTATATAGATTTTATAAGGATCTCGAGAACTCGAACCAGAATAAGATTGTCTAGCATGATATTGAGGAGATGTATATTTACCAAATTGTAAAATAACATCAGCATGATCATGTTGAACTATTTGTTCAATGTCTTTGTTAAGAAATTGTTTAGGAGGTACAGCTTGCGGGATCATCTATGATTTTGGAAAATCAATATTTTCCCAAGAAATCAAAGAGGGAGTAGCAATTTTCGAAGTGATTAAATTGGTTTCAATTAAAATCGTTTGGCAGGAGGGCTATGATAATTGACTCGAGGAGTCAAAGAAGTCATTACTTTGTAATGAAGACAATAGATAAGAGCAATAGTCTCTTATCCAGGCATGAAATGTGCCATTGAGTTTGTAAATTGAGAGTACAGGCTGATAACAGATTTTTATCTGTCAATGATAAGGTTAGGTTGGAGAAAATATTAAAGTAAATAGGACCATGACAAAGGCTGATTTCAACAGCTGCCATGAGAGAAGAATACCAATCAAGGCATCTTGCATCTCGTAAGGTGGTCACAATACTATTATTGTTTCCCAAAAGGGTAAGAGGTTTGAAAGCTACCTAAATACAGGCAAGATGAAGATGGTTGAAAGTTTGAAGATCTGTGATTAGGTCTTCATTTGATAATAGTTGAAGACCTTCTTGGTCTTCTCCTACATTGAGAGTTTGCTCAGTGGCTTTGATGGATATATCGGTGGACCAATTAGTCCATCCTTGTTTATATAAGGTTTTAGGATTGATAGGAGGAATTGTTCATTTATCCAGTTGATCTTTGACATTAGCCCATTTGACTAATTTAGAATTTTTGATTAATTTTTTATTTTGAAAACCAAAACCAAATAAAGACATTTACAAAACTTTTAAATTTTTTTTTTTAAATTTAAAAACTTATAAATAAAAAGAGTGAAAGGAGAGTCGGTGTGGTACTAATACGAGTGTAATTCCATATGTGAATAGTGAAGTCGGAATAGTCATACTATAGTGAATAGTGACCCGAACTACTATTCATTTGCATAATAACCACTATTTATCTTCTTCTCAAAAGGCTCAAATACTACTAATTATACTTCTGCATAGGAATTATTGGTCATCTTCTTCACATAATACTCAAAAACTACTAGTCATCATTTTTCCTAAATTCTTAAAAACAAATAAATAATAGGATCTGACAAAATTACTACCAAAAAGTATTTTCCAAATCTGCGTCCATTAATGACTTGTGGAAGAACCTCAGCATCACATGCACTCACTGCTAACTCGCCTCACAATTCAGCGCGACTATTAATGCTAGAAAGCACCTAGTAGTAACAGTAAGATCCTCCTATCTATCATATCAAGAATTTAGAAAAGTCAATAAATAGTAACGTGAGAATTATGTAGGAAAAAGTAATGAATAGTAATATGAGAATCAGAGAAGACTATGAACAGTATTCCATCCACAGAGATATCACTAGTAACATGAGAACCAGGGAAGACGATGAACAATAATCCATCTACAGACTCATAGGAGACAGAATACCTGGTCACTGTTTCCTACTCTTCCGACGTTCCCTTTAATAGAAAATGCCCAACCAAATTTTACTAGAAACAAACAGTAGAAAAAAAATACGAAATAATGCCCAAGCCGGCCCGGCTCGGTATGGGCCGGGCTTAGGTTGAGTACCATGGGTCAAAATTTCGTCAGATACCGATACGTATCGGACAATACGTATCGGTATTAGACCAGGACGATGTGGTACATTCAAATGCCATATCATCCATTTTACATACAAATGCTCGGACGATACATTCAATGTATCGTCCATTAAGTTATTGTTCCGATACGTATCGTCCGATACGTATCGGTTTGGAGCTCGGACGATACATATTGGATACCCGAGATTTTGACCCTTGTTGAGTACATCACAGCCCGAGTTAAGGCCAGCCCGACCCTTATCCGGCCCATTGCACTACAAAAAATAAGACTATTAGTACTTGCCGCTATTAACCAAAAAACCTATTAAGACTATTAGCTGCAACTTTTTTTGTTAATACTGGCAATTTTGACTGCCGCTATTAGTCTTATTTTTTTAAGTGTTAAGAGCCCTAGTGCTATGACTGTAGAAATGTTATCTAATCATCGATTTATGTATCTCATTCGGATTTAACTCAAATTCAATGGGCCTTCAATTGATGCGAGGTTGAACATATTTTTTCCCCGATTCTGATTTAATGGGTAATAATTTGTAAATGATATAAGACAATCAAACCAATAAGTTATGATCAAAACTAATTTTTGAGCAATTAAAGTCAAATGTAGGTTAAATTTCACTTTCAAAAAAATAATAATAATTTGAATTATCAACATCCATTAAAACATTGTCAAACATTGACCTCTATATTTCCAGTAAAGAAGACCACACAATTCAAGCCTGTTAAAAGATTTGCTTTTAAGCTATATGACAATATAAGGATACAAACAAACAACTTTCTTTTAATTTAAAATAAAAAACATGCTATATTAGAAAAGGAGATGCTATATTAGAAAAGGATACAAACAAACAACTTTCTTTTAATGTAATATAACAAAGAAGCATATAACAAAGAAGCATTGTAGCAGTTGCGTTTCCTAAGTAAATATTTGATAAACGATAAACAATTGTCTCGTCATACAGTTGGAAGGCATGGCCTTGGCTTTTTTGTCTGAAGGTTGGATGACGTGGTCTTAAGTGCTTAAATTTTGCACAAAAAATATTCACTAGTCTTTTAGTGAGTAGCACCAAAATAAATACTCTTCCACACATTTAATTGTTCCCCCAAAAGACGAGCTAGGGAGTCGGCTACTGCTATGTGTTAGGGTTACAGTTACAAAAACCCTTTACCCCCATATTCATCTCATGGCCACATGGTCTAGCCAAGCTGTTGCTGGAAAATTAAACAGCATACAATTCCTGATGCACTTTTTAATTTTACTATCTAGTTTCATTTGTTAGGACCTTCAGATCAAGGGTTTCAACGTTTCTTCTTCGGTTAGATTTTTATTGCTCTTATTAGGTTAGAGAAGAGCCCGAAAAGTCAGATGCAAGCTTTATGTAGGAAGAGAATAGCTGTGGCGACCATTGAAAACTAGCCGTTGGATGTAGTTATAATCTAGTGTAGGAGGGGTGGAGTATAATTAGCAGCAGCAATGCAGAGCTCAGATTCTGAGTCTTTCCGACCAAAAAGCTCCGACGCATGTCTGTTATTATCACTTGCATTTACGCCAAAAGCATAGGCCCTAAGACAAACTCGCGGATGACGCCTAAAAGAATCACTACAAAAAAACATATTAATAGCAGCAATTTTTTAGTGCAAAAAAACAGTTGCTATTAACCAAAAACTATTAAAGACTATTAGTGGAAAGGGTATTAGCGACAGTTTTTTGTTACTAGCGGCAGTTTTTGACTGCTGTTAATAGTCTTATTTTTTGTAGTAAATCTGAGCATATGCAGGATTATGAGTTTTCAAGAATATGAGCTTTTATAGGAAAAGCCATAAAATTAACACCTAAATGAGGCCTAAAAGAAAGTACCCACTACCTAGATTCTCGAGATTCTTCAACCGATATTTTTGTTTATATATGTTTAAAATAATTTTATTATGTTTTTATATTTTTAACAAATATATATTTTTTTATTTTTTAAACTTAAATTATAATTATTATAAATATTTTATCAATTTAAAATTTAATCAAAATTAAAAATAAATCATTTTTTTTTGTCTCATCATATCACACCATCTCGCTGAGACGCGAGATGCCTCGGTTTCAGAGGTGTTCAAGGTAACTCGGATATTCGAGATTTCAAACTATGCTTGTAATCAAAATCTGAACGTATGATGGTAGGCTTATTATCTCGCAATCTATTGTAGTAAAGAATTGGGATGAAAAAATATCTCGGTCGTTTGTTTCCAAGAAGAAAACACTTATGGCAGTGCTAAGCATTCAGAATCTTTATTCTAAATACGGAGAATCTTTGACCGCCAATAGAGAATACCCGCAAGCGATTTATCAAGATGTTACGAGAGTAACACGTGAGGTAGGGAGTTAGTTGTCAATAAAAGATATTTAAACAATTGGTGGCTTCTAGATACGAGCCTTGCATTTGACACTCGTAAACTAAATCACCAAAAAGCTCATCTCTTTTGGTCAAAGTGATCAAATCTCATACCACTTGAACACCATCGATTGCATCAGATTAGATCATGGAAGTCAAGTTTTTCCTCCATCATCCACAAAATATTTTATGAGATCATGGCGCACCTATCAGACGGTCACTTTATGATTTCATGTGTCACAGATTCCAAAACAATGCCTCTAAATCACATTTTGACTGTGATGGGTGTCATATGATTCAAGTGTCATTTTTTGAGGATATGTGACATGGAATCAAAATCTGATCGTATGATAGGTGCGTCATGATCTGAAGATCTATTGTGTGGATGATCGATTGAAATCATAGGTCAAAATTTTGTCCGATAGTGATACGTATCGGACGATATGTATCGGTATTGGACCAGGATGATACGGTACATTTAATATACAGATCGTCCAATTTATATACAAATGCCCCGACGATACATTCAATGTATCATCCGATAAGTTATTGTTCCGATACGTATCGTCCGATACGTATCAATTTGGGACTCAGACGAAACGTATCGGATATCCGAGATTTTTACTCTTCATTGAAATACATGGGCACTTTAGTAACCAGGTGGGAAAAGATTTGACTTTTATGACTTTGGCACTTGTACTTGCGCACCCACTTGAACTTAACTGAGACACGCAAGGGGTGTAGATGGATCATTAATCGGGCCTGTCAAGTTATTAGTCCCGGAAAAGATCAGGCTTGGGCTAGATTTTTGACCTATCGGGTCAGGTTAAATTAAAAACGAGCTTATCGGTTTATTAGATGGGTCCGGTTTAGGTAACAGTACAACACAACCCGAATTTCTCGTAAACAGGTTGGGTTTGGGTTGAAGGTTTCCGTAAGCAGGCCAGATGGGTTGGAATTTAGCTCAAGGCTCATAGGCTGGGGTCCAGTTCCGATTGACCCGATCTAGCCCAAATCCCTTATAACAGCAGTTACCTAAAGGTCTCAAACCGGAACGTCGCCCCAAAGCGTTTCTAGAAGGCAGAATTTAAGATTTTCTGAATTTTGGGGTTCGGGTATCATTATTCACAGCCCCTAAGAAGCAACATCACCCATCTCCTCCAGCGAACATGTATTGACTGCTTTGGATCTGATCCATGAAGATCATCTTTTCATCTCAATTATCTACAAAATAAATCTTGAGATCATAGATGTACCATGAGACGGTCAATTTTTTTATAATCATATAACATACATCTCATAATTAAATGCTCACATCACTTTCGTAGCCTTTAATGGATTTTTAATCAATAACAATAGCTTCTAACTTATTACCGCTAATAGTCTTTTTTTTTTTTTTAGTCGCCTTTTAAGATCTGTGCCACCGTCTACCAGTATGCCCGTGATCTCAATATACCTTGCGTGAAAAGTGGAGGGCGCATGAAACATTGTCCACTGATTTGAGTTCATAGTCTCAACGTGCCGAGTGCCGAGTGCCGAGTGCCGAGTGCCGAGTGCTATTATTGCCAAATCTTCTAGAAAATCGCCCTTCATAACGTGTATCTCTCTTATTGCCAAATCTTCTAGAAAATCGCCCTTCATAACGTGTATCTCTTTCTGTCTCACTTATTTATTGCTAAATCTTCCATTAAATCCCCGTTCATAATCCAACAGGCTCTCTTTCTGTCTCTCTCTACTTGGAGTTTTGGACATGGCACGAGTGTCGCCTCACAACACGGTTAGCATCCTGGAGACAACCCGAGTCGCCCCTCCTCCCAACTCGGTGACTCAGTCCTCTCTTCCACTCACTACTTTCGATCTACTTTGGCTACATATGCATCCCACCCAACGCCTCTTCTTCTACGAGTTGACTCACCCAAATCCCTACTTCCTAGACACCATCCTCCCCAAACTCAAAGCCTCTCTCTCCCTCACTCTCCAACTTTTCTACCCTTTAGCCGGAAATCTGATCCACTTGCCCGAAACAAAAAAATACGAAATCGGCTACACAGAAGGTGACTCAGTCGAGTTCAAAGTGACCGAGTCGGATGCCGATTTCTACCAATTAGTTCAAAATATCCCACGTGAAGCTACCATATTGCACCCACTGGTACCTGAATTGCCTGCGGTATCTGATCTCTCTCCAACTCGGGTTGTGGCCGTGCAAGTGACCGTTTTTCCAGGTTCCGGCATATGTATCGGAGTCTCCGCACACCACGCGGCCGCCGACGGCCGCAGTTTTATGCACTTCATGAAGTCGTGGGCTGCGATTAGTCGTTCCGGAGACGCGTCTTTGGTGCAACCCCTGCCGTTTTACGACCGAACCAAGGTCAAGCAGCCTAGAGAGCTAATTATATCATTCGACTCGGAAAAATCTGAACCAGAATCGGATGCCGAGTCAAAAAGACGAGTCGAACCGGTTCGCGCCACCTTCGTGCTTAAACGAGCCGACATAGAGAGACTCCGCCGGCTGGTTTCAGCCCAACCACGTGCCGAAAAGTTCCGGTACTCAACGTTCTCGCTAACGTGCGCCTACGTGTGGGTGTGCTTGGCTAAAGCACGCCACGACGTAGGCGAAGAAAACGAGCATTTCATGTTCGCCGCCGATTACCGAGCCCGGCTCGACCCTCCGTTACCCGAAACGTATTTCGGAAACTGTATCGGCGGCAACATGACCAAAATTAAGGGTCGAGAATTATTAGCCGATGACGGAATTTCTGTCGCATCGGAGGCTATCAACGAAGCGATTCGTGGGCTCCATAACGGGGTAGTTTTCTGGGATTCCGCAGATTCGGTTCCTATAATTATTCCGCCCATCAACCGTAGCCTTTCGGTAGCCGGGTCGCCGATATTTCGAGTTTACGATACTGATTTCGGGTGGGGAAGGCCTAGGAAGGTGGAAGTGGTTTCGATAGAGAACACGAATGCCATTTCTATGGCAGAGAACAGAGAGGAAGGAGATGGAGGGGTTGAGATTGGGTTGGTCCGCCCCAAGAATGTAATGGACGGCTTTGTTTCTGCCTTCGAAGAGGGGCTGCGAGAAGAGCAGTGATTCGATGGTGAGCGTGTCTATTGTGGTTTATACTTGAGCAGTTGGTTGTTGGAATCAATGGTCTTGAAATAGAGTAAGAAGCATCCTCACTCCTGATGTGCTCTGACTCCATCATAGAGCCCTGTCATTTTCTATTTTTTTTTGGCTTCTTTGTAGCTTTAGTTTAGTATTATAATAAAACGAGGGTCGAACTTGATTTCCCTTAGATAGTATGATAAGTTTGACATTTTCAAGTTTTTATATGCCGTATGTCAGCATATATATATATATATATATATATATATATATATATATACACACACACAAATTTACAAGAAAGACTTAAGTTTGGCGACATCTATTGTGAAAACACTATCTAAGTAGTTTGATTTTAATATCATGATTTAAAGATATTAATTGCAAAAGATTAGAATAAAATATAATTTTCATCATTTTATTAAATGGAGTGAAAGACTATTATATAATTCATAAGTTGACTACAATAGATCATATGACAAATATCATGTTTTGCTCCAATTTTATGTACCAAAGATCTATTGACCATAAACTTCAAATCAGACGGCCCATATTGCACTTTTACATATTACATGTCCCTAAAATACCAAGTCGTTCTTTAAATTCGGTGCAATCACTTGAAAAATGTGTGCAAGTAATGACACCCTATCCTTAAATAAAAGCAAGTTGAAGAATGACTCGCAAATGACCCTGACCCTAAATAGATGGGATACCGGGAAGGTGATTATAGTAGCCTTATACAATGAAATTTTTAACATCCAGCACTATTTTCAATCCTTAGATGCTATTTATCACTATCAACCATCATTTGAATTATTTGACTAAGATAATACTTAAATAATTAAATTTGATTTAAATGATGGAAGTATAATTGTACCCATGAGATGATCAGTTGAAAAAACTGCGATGATCACTTCAAAAGAATACCTTTAAATTCACCAATCGACTCTTTACGTTCACTCATGCTGAAACCCATTGATTGCTATAAATCAAATGATGAAGATCATTTTTCATCCTAATCTTTCACACAATGGAACTTGGGTGTGCATCATCATATGATCAATTTTTTAATTCACATAGCACACATCCCAATAAAATTTCATATGATTTAAAAATAGATGGCACGTGTTTACCTTTAACATTTAAGAAGCCATTAATTAGCACCCAAATTTTGCCCTTGCACACAAGTAAAAGAAAGACTTTGTATTTGGGACCCTGTGCCATGCGGAAATACCATTTAAGTCTTGTGAGTTGGAGGCCATGATCTAAAGATTTTATATGCAAAAGATTGGCATGAAACACATACATCTCTATCATATGATTCAAGAGAGTCTAGTATTGAATCAAATGATGACATTTGACTATATTGATTCATATGATAGAGATAGTAATGTAGGCCAATCTTTTGCACCAAAGATCTTTAAATTATGACCTTCAAATCATATGGCATAGATGGTGTTTACGCATGACACATGTCCTCATAATAGATAATACAACGCATTTCTTTCAATTTGTGTGTAAAGGCAACTTTGCGTGTGCAAGTAATCCCTCCCTATCATAAAAATGACTACTGATTAGAAGCTTGAAAAATATTATTTAATTTGTTCTACATTTCCGAACATCGCATGCACCTCTTATGAATATTTTATTTTATTTTATTTTTTTATTTTTATTTTTTACTATTGTGGTTGTGAATGGTTCCTTATAATGAGCATGTGGCTTGCTAGGTTGAAGGAGCAAAAGAGACGTTTTGAAGCTAAAATGATAGCATGGTGCACCAAATGCATATATCTTGATAAAACCCATCCCACTATGCTACTCAGGTTTACACATTTGACCCCAATTTTTCAGTGTATGCCTTTACCAAACCTAACTCAATTCAATTCCCATAATTCTCCTTATCTCTGTATATTTTGCATACAAAAAATTTGTCAACCTAACCTTCAAATGATTCGTGCTCGAACTTGATCCAAGGGGTCAAGTTCATATGTTCGACCTGATTAAAAAATTGAGTCAAACAATGAAATCAAATTAACCTGATAATGTTTTGGTTGGTATTACCATGACATTACTTTATATTATAGCCACCGTATTCAATGAATAAAAACTGTTGAAAAAGAGTAGACATCTACGGTCCAAAATGTGGCCAAATGATAAAAATTCAATGCGCTATGATATGTGAGGCAGTGCTCAAACTTTGGGCGAGACACGTAGCATCTTTTTTGGGAAGTGATGGGTGAGATGGGCCCACTTTATTAATTAGAGTTAAACTTTTAAAATATTTTAAAAGTTATATTCCTTTTTAGCGGTCATTTATGACTTTTTGAGAAGACTTTTTAAAGTATATTTTCTCTCTTTTTATAAGAAAGTGTCTTACTTACTTTTTTTAGGTATTGTTGTCAAAATTTTATTGTACTCGCAAGTGCACGAATCGTGATGTAGTCAGTGGGTGCAGAGTACGAGATCATTCCCACGATGATTGTTTAAAAAATTTTAAAAGAGGAAACAGTAACTAATAAATAAATTATTACAGATCTAATATAATATTTAATTAGTTTAAAGATTCTGAGAGTTTGCAGATGAGATAAACACTAAATAATAAATTAAAATTTAAATAGATAATGAAAGATAAGGATTAGGATACTAAATTCTCCCATCGTAGGTTCATCATTCATGAAATACAAATATGTGATTAAGATATGAAATTTACAAAAGATGTTTATGTGCAAGCATGAGACCCGAACACACATGAGTTCTAAATTGCAAATTTGAGATCACGGAAATGTATGATTAGCATCCCATGAGTGTATGATTAACACTCACACCTCAGATAGTATTTAAAACTCAATCTCTAGGTAAATTTTATACTATCGATCTAAGATCAATGAGATGTATGATTAACATCACATGAGTGCATGATTAACACTTACACCTCGAATGGTAATTGGAACTTAATCCTGGGGTAAAGTCTGCACTACCGATCTAAGATCACGGAGATATATGATTAACATCACATGAGTGTATGATTAACACTCACACCTCAGATAGTGGTAGAACTTAACCCAGAGAAGGCAATAATTAGATTAGAATCACCGTTGCAGATTTGAAATCATAGGGTATGATTAGTTCCTAGATCTCAAATTGTAATCAGATTATATCCATATCGATAATAACATTAGGATCATTAAAACAATCTCACATCTCAACCTGTAGATTTGTATTATTATGAATGAACACCTCGGATGGGATTTTTTAGATCCTCATCCTCAATGAAACTAGCCACACATGATAGAAATAAATGATAAAATAAAGACATGAATTAAAAATGACATTAAAATACCGTAAAGAGCTTTAACAAAATTCACAAAAGTTTTAATCTAACCCGGTACAATCCTTCTTCAAATGTAGAAATTAAACTAATCTAGGACCTAAAACTAAGAAATGGAAATAACAATGTTAAGGAAAATAAAAGGCTCCCTAAAGGGAGAGACCTCTCGACCCTAACTCTAATTTTTCCTTAAATAGAGTCTAATTTCAAAACCCTAACTTTATCCCCTAATTTTGAGCTTTAAAAATATAAAGATTAGGTCCAAAGTCGACTGATCGAGTCTGTTGCTCGATGCATCGACCTTCCCAGATTTTCGTGAAACTCGGCCCAACTCTTTAACAGACACAATCTCAGTATTTTGGTCATAACTTTTTATCTCCAAGTCGGATTGAGGCGATTCTTATGGTGTTAGAAAGAAAACAACGAGCTCTACAACTTTGGTGTTTTAGCAATTTCATGAATCTAATATCTTAAAGGTTAAAATTGAGTTTTCAGTTGGGATAAGTTCTAGATGATCCAAGGTTGCACGAATTTGACGTTATTTTCTAAACTCTTGGGCTATTTAATACTCAACTTTTTTCTAAACCTATAAATCACTAAAACTATATAAAACATATTAAATAACTTTCATCGGATGGCTAAATGTAGGTCTTTAGGGGTAAAATATCATCATATTTCACTACTTACTAGGTATAATTTACTTAAAACATGTGATCGTCCGGTAGCGAAGCGCTAGCACGCCTACAACGAAGTGCCGACACCCCGATAGCGAGGCACTGGCACCCCAGCACAAAGGTGCCAGTGCCGGGGTGTTGGCGACTCTATATCGAAGTGCCGATGCCTCTGCATTTCGCTAAAAAAAATAAAAATAAAGGGGGCGTTGACGCCTCTATATCGAGGTGTCAGTGGTTCCATAAAAAATAATTTATATATAGCGAAGCACCAAGGCGTTGGCTCCTTTATTTAGAGGCGATTAGATTAATATATATATATATATAGCGAGGCACCGACACCACCCAAAGACTGGCGCCAGAGTGCCGCACTCGCCATCGAGGCGCCTGCTATCGGGTGTCGACGATTTTTGGTCTTGGCACAACGTCCTGAGTGCTAACTCTTCCCTACCGGGCGGCCACATTTTTTGAGTAAGATATATCTGAAAAAGTAAGTCTGACACTTTCTTGAAAAAATGGAGAGAAGAAAGAGACTTTAAAATTTTCAAGAATGACGGCTGGAAGGGTATTTAACTTTTAAAATATTTTAAAAGTATAACCCTAGGTAATAAAGTGGGCCCCATGCCACCCATCACGTCACAAAAAGGGCTCTACATGTCGTGCCCATATTAATTGGCGTAGAAATATCTCTACGCTCGGGTGCATATATATATATATATGTATGGCAGATAGGGATTGCAAGTTTGAAATCGAACAACGAAACCAACCAGAAAACCCTCCCGAACCGGCCCGAAAACTGACACAAACTGAACCGAACTGAAATCGGTTTTGTTTTCGGTTTTGGTAGCTGAAAACTGAAAACCAAATGGTTAGGTTGAGTAAATCGGCCCCTTAAGGGGCAAAAACCAGCCCGAACCAGAATCAAACCAGTTGTACCAAAACAAACGCAAACTGAATTGGCGCTAAGAACTACCATCCTCTGTGCTTGTGCTTAACAATACACCAACTCCCTACTATATGTAAATTATAATATGCTTGTTACCCTAAAAGGGTTTTATTTATTTGAGAGGAGGCTGATGGGAGCCATGGAGAACTCCGACGAGAGGAGGCTGACGGGGGCCACGGAGAACTCCGACGAGAGGAGGCTGAGGGAGAATCTCTCTGTCTAGAACTACCATTTTGATAAATTTTTTTTTTATTTATTTTTATTTGGTGATTTATTTTATTAATTTGTATTTTTTTTATTTGGGGGATTGGAAGATCTTGAATTCAAATGCAACCAACCAAACCGAGCCGAACACCAAAACAATCGATTTCGGTTTGGAGATTGCTTCAAATCGGTACACTGAATCGAACCGAAACATATTTTGATTCGGTTTTGGTTTGGAGTGTACCAAACTGACACCGAAAAAATTGGTCTTGGTTCGGTTCAGTACAATAAACCTACATCCCTAATGGCGGATGGGAAAATGTGCCTGGGCGTAGAGACATCTCTGCTCCTTTTGATATGAGCGCAACACATAGCGCATTTTTCTGTGAAGTGATGGGTAACATGGGGCCTACTTTATTAACTAGAGTTAAACTTTTGAAACATTTTAAAAGTTATATTACTTTCACCGTCATTCTTGACTTTTTTAGAAGGCTCTTTCTTTTCTCCCTTTTCTCTCTCTTTTTCCAAGAAAGTTTCAGACTTGGAAAAGGTATATTTTACTTAAAAAATGTGGTAGCGAAGCGTTAACACCTCAATAGAGATGTGCTGGCACCCCGACATCGGGGTATCGACGCCTCGTTTTAGGGGTGTTGGTGCTTCGTTTATATGCTTTTATATATATATATATATATATATATATATATATATATATATATATATATATTGAAGTGTTGGCGCTCCTAAAATGAGCACCCCTTTTTTTTGTTAGCGAAGCGCCGACACCAAGATATAGAGGTGCCGACGCCCCTAAAGCGAGGTGTCAACACTTCGGCACCAGGGTGCCAGTGCCTCGCTATCGGGGTGTCGACGCCTCTCTACCGAGGTGCCGGCGCTTCTCTATCGAGGTACTAGTGCTTTGTTACAGCACACCCATATTTTCTGAGTGAAATATATTTGAAAAAGTAAGTTGGACACTTTCTTGGAAAAAGGGAGAAAAAAGAGAAAATGAGACTTTTAAAAAGTCAAGAATGATGGCTGGAACGGTATATAACTTTTAAAATATTTTGAAAGTTTAACCTTATTTAGTAAAGTGGGCTCTATGACCATATCAATAGACACATAGATATCTTTACACCTTGGTGCATATCCGCGACCCTATTATATATATATATATATATATATATATATATATATATATATATATATATATATATATATACCCAAGATTTTCATTTATAGGAGGCAAGATATAATAGACTAAGAAAATGCATTAATATGAGATACGCAACACGATTTCTAGGGGGCTTGGTACATGTCACTTTCTAAAATGTACGATGTGCACCGTGATGTCGCATGATCTAAAGATCTTTGGTATAAGAGATTGGGAGAAATTTTGTAATATCCTTGATATTTTGACCTAATTTCGTTTACCTCGGTAAGCGTGTCCGAAAAATTTTACAGGTTTTGTTGGACTTTTGGTTAGCTTTGTATTTGATGAGAATGATGGTAAAATGGTATTGTCAATAGATGTGTGTAAGTCATGAAAGCGATGACTTACACAATAAGGTTGGTATTTGTGTTTAACACCGGATAGGTTTCAACTTAAGTGGATAAGTTACATTTATAAAAATCTAGATATTTTATGTTTAGCTTTTAGTTATAAGAGAGAGTGCAAGAGAAGTTAACTTCTCCCTCTCGTTGGAAATCAAACCTCTAAGGCCTTGCCTCCTTGTTGATCCTAGATCTAGTGAGCTTGAGAACTCCTCTTTTCATCTCAACCATTAATTAGCCTTGTGCTTAAAATTTGATCAGTTTGAACTATTGAAAGAGAAGAGAGATGTGGAGAGTGAGCAGTTCTTTATAATTTTGTTGTGGCTGAGGCAGTGACAACCTCATTTGAATGATGAACTGTTTTGGAGATTTAAGCCGTTGAACTTCAAAGATTGGTTCCGGTGCGTGCTTTGGTACAACGGAGGCAACGACTTAAACTACAAGAGGTAGGCCTTTAAACATCCTTTTGTCTTTTGAATTCAATTTATGTTTAAAATGGTATGTGGTGTTTTATTTTTGGATAAGAAGGTTGTGGTGGAAAAATGAAGAAAAGAGCCCGGACTTGGAAAAGTTAGCAGCCACAGACCCTGAGAAATTCGACTGTCGATTTGAAAATCGACTATCGAATTTGGAATTCGACCATCGATTTGAAAATCGACAGTCGAAATATGTTTTTGTGCCTGAAGCCAATCTGTGGAATTCGAGGGTCGATTTCAAATTCGATGGTCGAATTTGGAAATCGACCATCGAATTGAAAATCGAGGGTCGATTTTCCATATTTTGTGACTGATGTGCAGTTTTGAAATTCGATGGTCGAATTTGAAATCGACCATCGAATTTCAAATTCGACTAACGAATTTGAATTCGATGGTCGAATTCTGTCCTGTATTTGGCTTTCGAAATTTTTCAGATTTATTTTCTCAGCAAGCTTTTGGGTTGAAATTCTTGTTTTATATTAACACTGAGAGTGTTAATATATGTAGGTTTCGATTGTTGGAAGTCTTTGGTGAGGACTGCTAGTGCATGGTTTTGAATACTCCTTGTTAAGGTAGGGGAACCCTATATTTAACTTTCATTGAATTATAAGTATACCTGATTTGACTGTTTCTGTTAAGAGGCATAAATTTGCAAATTCTGTTACACACAGCATAAATAAGAGTCTGCATATAAAACACAAATCTGAAATTTGGAAACTTTGTTATGATTAAGAACCTTGTAATTCGAACCTCAGAACCTCAGTTAATTTTTGAATCAGAACTTCGAATCAGAACTTTGAAAAATCAGTATATGTTATGAATAATAAGCCTTGATATGCATTAGCATTTGCATTTGATTTAGGGTTCATACGTACGATGCCCTATATTCTACCAACCGTGTTGACGGTAATACTTTGGCGCAAGTTTCCCTCATAGCGTAGGGGCTTGTTGCATTTTCGAAATGGGTTCATGAACGACGATGGTCAGTAGGGTTTTCCCATCGGTCACGTAGTCCGCTCTTATGCTATAGAAAATTTGAGAGATAAAATTAAGTTATAAATTTAAGACAAGAAGCATGCTAAATCAGAACATTTTGAACACTTTAGATTATATTATCAGTTTTGACTCAGGATTAGAACTGGAGATTTAATTTGAAAAGCATCATTGAAAAATCATATTTGATCCGATTCCGTCTTTTGAAAACCTTTACTTATAAAGAAATGCAAATAGATTTGTTTCCTTTATTGAGCTTGGCTGTTAGCTCACCCTCGACTATATGTCACAGGTGCTGAGACTGACCTTGGGTCAGAGGATCCGGAGGACTCCGATTATATTCCCGAGCAGGATTTGGACATACCCGCTGAGGAGTTCTTTCCGTGATCTTAGATCCTGTGTTTTCTTTTTGGTATTTTTGTCTGGATATTATTTTGGAATATTGGGCCCTAGGCCTTTATTTTGGTTCTTTTGATATCACTCGAGGAACCATTATTGTGAACCACTATTTTAGGTGATCGGATTGGCCATCACCGGTGGTTCTTCTTGGTTCCTCACAGTGATATATTTAATTTTGTTATATGAAGCTTTTATTTTTGGATTAATAATGTTGCCTCTGTCTTTAGATCTTTGATATGTTGCCGGCTTCTGTTTGTTACGGCTTATTGAGAAATCAATAAGTTGATGAACCGACCTTTCCTATACCCTAGGGATTGGAAAAGTCGGGTCGTCACAGTTGGTATCAGAGCAAGGCTCTAGGTTCAGAGTCTTAGGACTAGGGGTTAGATTATTTCTAACAATTCATTACTGATCAATTGTTATTGTTTTTTTTAACAATGACAGATCAGCATGCCTCCACGGTTTAGAGGCAGAGGCCGAGGTATAGAGGGACCTCGTTGCATCGAGGAGATAGATGAGGGCGTGAAGGCACGTCATATGGCGAGGCGAGTTGCTTCGGCCCCTAATGAGATCCTTTGGGAGCGCTAGGCAAGATGAGGGAATGTGGACGAGGTGTTGGCGCCTTTGGCTACTAACATGGCCCAAGATGCGACCATTGACCGACAGACCGAGATCTTTGTGACTAGACATCAGCCAGGAGGATTCACAGAGTTTAGGAGGATGAGACCTCCTACATTCTCAGGGCAGACGGATCCTATGGAAGCCGAGGCATGGCTGGATAAGATAGAGAAAATATTTGAAGTGTTGCGTGTCTGCGATGTATGTCATGAAAATCATGGGCATCTTTCAAACTTTTGGGCGAGGCCAGCCCGTGGTGGAAGTCTGTTTCCCGGATGAGAGAGCAGGACTACCCCAATACTCCATGGACTTGGGCAGAGTTCGTGGAGACATTCAACGATCAGTACTTTCCAAAGATCGTACGTAATCAGTGGGAGGTCCAATTTATTGAATTAAAATAGAATGAGATGTCGGTGCGCGAGTATGGCGCAGAATTTGATAGGCTTTCCCGATTTGCACCCCAACACGTGGCCACTGAGCTGATGAGAGCTCAGAAATTTCAGAGAGGTTTGAGGCCGAACATTTAGGAGAGGGTGTCGATGTGGGAAATGGAGACGTATGCTGGCGTGATGTCCAAGGCCCTCATTGCAGAGGAAGATATTCAAAAATAATACTTGAGGCGAGAGCAGGGTAATAAAAATAGGTTTGGCCAGGGATAGCAGAGTGCTTCAGAGCAGGTGAACAAAAAGTCGAGGCTCTCTAAACCTCCTCCCTACCCTAGTCAGCCATCATATTCTAGACCGACTGTTGCTTCAGGACCAGTTACATCTTCCTATCAGAGACCTTAGAGTTCGTCACCAGGACGACCTTTCAGAGCCGGGATCACTACTGCGAGTGGAGCTTCTGTGGCTCAGGGTTTGACGAGAGGATCAGCTGTTACTCCTGTTTCTACCCCAGTGTGTGCAAGATGTGGGAAACCACATAAGACAGAGGATTGCAGGGGGAACACTAGAGGATGCTTTAGGTGTGGACAGGTTGGTCACATGATCAAGGATTGTCCTGTTGTTGATAAAGGACGGACTCTGACGGTCTCTCTTGAAGTCGTAGCGACCTACAGTTCAAGGTCGGGCTTATGCGGTGACTGCACAGGATGCCCAAACGTCGAATGATGTCATCCAAGGTATAATTAAAAGTTGAGATGTCATTTATGCATTGATTCAATTATTATTGTTTAAATTTAAATTCAAGTCAATTATGTTAAACGACATAGGAATCATTGCATATATAATTAACAAACTTTTTAACTAAAGGTACACTTATGATGAGTAGTCGAGACGACGTGGATAAAATTAAAGCGCGAGTACTTATAGACCCTGGGTCTACACACTCGTTTATTACTCCTTCCTTCTCAGAGAAGTTGGGTATTATTCCCGAACCCCTTGCCTTTATTTTGGACGTCAAGATTCCTATGGAAAGTTTGGTATGCACTGATACAGCATGTCAATCAGTCATCGTGATGATTGATGAGCATGAGACATTGACAGACATGATTACGTTGAGCATGGAAGGGTTCGACGTCATTCTCGAAATGGATTGGTTGGCAGCTTATCACGCGAGCGTGGACTGTCTGCGGAAGATTGTGACCTTCCGACCGCCAAAGCGGAAATCCTTCCGATTCTGTGGAGTCAAATCCAAGGTTGCGCCGTTGATTTCAGTCATGAAAGCCGAGCGCATGATGAAGAATGGTTGCAGTGGGTATCTGGCCTATTTGCAAGATTCTACAGAGAAGAATACGACTTGGCTCTTATCAAGGTGGTCTGCGATTATCCTGGTGTCTTTCCAGAGGACTTACCTGGATTACCACCTGACCGAGAGATTGAGTTCACGATTGAGCTAGCTGAATCCTCCATATCGAATGGCGCCTGCTGAGTTGAAGGAACTCAAGGAACAGCTTCAGGAGCTGTTAGACAAAGGCTTTATACGACCGAGTGTCTCTCCTTGGGGTGCACCGGTTCTATTTGTGAAAAAGAAGGATGGATCGATGCGTCTGTGTATCGATTATAGGCAGCTCAACAAAATGACGATTAAGAATCGTTATCCTCTTTCGCGGATAGACAACTTGTTTGATCAATTGCAAGGTGCCAAGTTCTTTTCGAAGATTGATCTGAGGTCAGGCTATCACCAGCTCAAGATCAAAGCAGAAGATATATCCAAGACTGCATTTCGGACGCGTTATGGCCACTATGAGTTTTTAGTGATGCCATTTGGATTGATGAATGAGCCTGCATCTTTCATGGACCTGATGAACAGGGTGTTTAAACCACATCTTGATAAATCTATGGTAGTTTTCGTAGATGACATCCTCATCTATTCGAAAACCAGAGAGGAGCATGTGCAGCATCTGAAGATGGCCCTTCAAACACTCAGGGACCATCAGTTGTATGCCAAACTCAGTAAGTGTGAGTTTTGGCTTGAGCAGGTCAGTTTCTTGGGCCACGTAGTCTCTGAAGCGGGTATCTCAGTGGATCCTACAAAGATAGATTATGTGGTGACATGGGAACAACCTACTACAGTTACAGAGGTCCGAAGTTTCCTTGGTTTGGCAGGGTACTATCGGCGATTTGTCGAGGGTTTCTCGAAGATATCGGGTCCACTTACACAGCTCACAAGAAAGAATGCTAAGTTTGATTGGATAGAGCAGTGTGAGCAGAGCTTTCAAGAGCTAAAATGTCGCTTGACTACGGAACCAGTGCTTGCTATACCTTCCGGCAGTGGAGGTTTCACAGTATATAGTGATGCTTCTTATGGCGGATTAGGCTGTGTGCTTAATCAACACGAGCGGGTCATTGCGTATGGTTCTAGGCAGTTGAAGGACCATGAAAGAAATTATCCGACGCATGACTTAGAGCTAGCAGCAGTTATATTCGCCTTGAAGATCTGGCGACATTACCTCTACGGTGAAATCTTTGATATATTCACCGATCACAAGAGTCTCAAGTACCTCTTCACTCAAAAGGACTTGAATATGCAACAACGACGATAGATGGAGTTCTTGAAGGACTACGATTGCTCAATTCAGTACCATCCGGGAAAGGCGAATGTTGTTGCTGATGCTCTTAGTAAGAGGTCTTCAGCACAGTTGTCACATCTTGTTAGCCGGATTCAGAGATGGAAGCTTTTGGAGGATATGGCCTTGGGCAACTCACGGTTCGATGTAAAAGACTCGGGAGCATTGATGGCTACACTTGTATTACGTCCTATGCTCTTCGAGAACATTCGGAAGCTTCAGATGACCGATGATGAGCTGATGGCAATCAGACGAGATGTCGAGAATGGCAGCAAGAAGGATTTCTCCATCCGAGCAGATGGGACCTTGCTATTTCATGACCGGGTATGCGTACCGTCGAGTACCGAGCTTCGGAACACCATTCTGGAAGAGGCTCACAAATCCATGTATGCCATACATCCTGGTAGCACCAAGATGTATCAGGACTTGATGAAGAGTTTCTGGCGGCGAGGTTTGAAACGCGACGTCGCTGAGTACGTATCGTGGTGCTTGGTTTGTCAACAGATTAAGGTTGATCATCAGAATCATGCAGGCCTATTGCAGCCTTTACCTGTGCCTGAGTGGAAATGGGAAGCCATTTCGATGGATTTCATCCTCGGGTTGTCGAAGACACTGAGGAAGAACAATGCCATATGGGTCATTGTCGATCGACTAACCAAGTCTGCTCATTTCTTGCCATACAATACCATGTATACTGCCAGTAGACTTGCAGAGTTATACTTGAAGGAGATTGTTAGACTGCATGGGATACCGGCTAGTATTGTGTCTGATCGAGACCCGTTGTTTACTTCACATTTTTGGCAGAGATTTCAGGAGGGCATGGGTTCTCGTCTTGACTTTAGTTTGGCATTTCACCCACAGACGGATGGCCAGACCGAGCGCGTGAACCAGATCATTGAGGACATGTTGAGAGCATGTATGTTGGATTTTCACGGGTCATGGGACCAACACTTGCCTTTGATCGAGTTCGCCTACAATAATAGCTTTCAGGCTAGCATTGGTATGGCTCCGTTCGAGGCTTTATATGGACGGTGGTGTCGATCACCGTTGAACTGGGAAGAAGTAGGTGAGAAGCTCATTATTGGACCTGAGATAGTTGAACGCACTACCGAGACGGTTCGGTTGATACGCGAGCGACTACGAGTAGCTCAGAGTCGTCAGAAGAGCTACGCCGATCTCAAACGGAGACACGTGGATTTTCAGGTAGCTTTTGATATGTCAATGTGTATTTCTTCACTTGGTATAAATTCCATGTGAAATTGGCACTAATACTCGATTTTTCAGGTCGGCGAGAATGTCTTTGTTCGGATTTTGCCTACCACGGGCGTTATGTGGTTCGAAAAATGAGGGAAACTGAGTCCTCGGTACGTTGGGCCTTTTGAGATATTAGGCCGAGTCGGAGAGGTTGCATATCATGTGGCGTTACCGTCGCAATTATCTAGCATGCATAACGTCTTCCATGTGTCGATGTCTTTGGCGATACATCGCCAACCCATCGAGCTTCAGGATGGTTTGAAGGTGGTCGAGGACCCGATTCGGATTTTGGATCGCAAGGAGAAAATCCTACGCACTAAAAGCATTCCTTTGGTTCTCGTGCAATGGCGGAATCATACACCGGAGGAAGCCACTTGGGAGCGTGAAGCCGAGCTCCGAGACCAATTTCCGACCCTTTTTGATTAAATTTTGAGAAATTATGTGTTGAATGTATGATCCCTTGAATTTTGATGTAATTACTGATTTTATACAAATAAATTGGCGAGTAATTTTTGGCGGTCCAATATACAAATTAATTTGTGCATATTTAAAGGTCTCTACATTATGGAAAATTCGATAATTTTGGGCCTAAACCTGGTCTGTTCCACACTACTGGCCATGTGAAATAAAATTGGCCCTATAGTTAGCTACTTCCTTAAATTTCACTGAGCCATTTGGCCTTGGTACTGATGTCATGGCCCTATATATATATATTATTTTGTACATGTTTAACAGTTTTTGTTTTTGTGTTACGTTGTGGAAATCCTGAAAATTTTGCGAGCCGACCAGACCCGGACTTGTTATTTTTCCGAATGGCTATATGAAATAGTTTGGTCAAAATTGCTTAGCCTATTCTTTAATTTTCTACGCCAATTTCGGCTGTGATAATACGGTCATGGTCAGATAAGGTAATGGGAATGAAATGGGATCAAAGAAGGTCCATTTAGACCCAATGGTATGGTTTGAATTCCAAAAATTTTAAAAAATTTTAAAGACCACAGTGTGACAAAATTCGACTGTCAAAAATGAAATTCGATGGTCGAATTTTTATAAAAGGTCACAAGCAATTTTCAGCCAAAACAGGACCTGAGGTGTTTCTGAGAAAATCGACTGTCGATTTTAAAATCAACCATCGATTTGAAAAATCGACCATCGAATTTGAAATCGATGGTCGAATTTCTCGATTTAAGTGTGGGGTTTTAAAATTGTTTTGTCATTTCGGGTTCCAACTTTGAGGGTTTTGAGCTTAGGGTTTTGGGGGGTTTTTGGCGATTTTGGGGTTTTTTTCATCCATTTTGGCCGCAATCCAAGGGGGAATCCACTGCATTTACAAGGGCTTTGGAATTCTATCATTGGAAACCTGAATTGGGGCTTTTCACAAGGTAATCCTTCCTACATTTCTCTGTACAACCCTGTTTTTCTTGCATTTTGTGGACATTTCTATTATTTTTGTTTGAATGGGCCCTAAAAAGCAAACCCCCATTCGAAATCCAACCTCCAAGAGACCAGCTTCTAAAGCTGCGTCTACTAGCCGATCTAAACAGCCCGAGGAGGCACCTCAGTCGGTTCCACCACCTACTCAGCCCACACCACCTATGTCTCCTCCCATGCCTGAGCAGCCAAATGACTTTTGGAGCATCAAAGGCTTTGCCACAGAATATATTTTTCACCCCGAGTTGTTTGATCAGCAAACAACCATTCAATGGGCGGGTGAATACCTCGAAAAAGCCCAGTTAACCTCCATGTGCACCTCATTTAGTGACCACTTTTATCCCCGACTCGTGCGCCTATTTTATCAGCATATGAGCCGCGAAGATGGGAAGAGAATTTATACGGAAATTGATGGGCGAGATTATACATTTGATCTCGATGACATGGCTGTGGCACTGCGCTGCCCTTTAAATCACTCCAAAACCATGGGGTTAGGTCCTCCTTTCCCCAAACCGGTCCGCTTTGAGGACGTGATTACCCAAATGACGCAAGGTCGTCATGGGTCCGGTAAATCCATAGTCACAGTCCATATGCCGGAGTCCATGTGGATATTGGAGAAAATTTTAAAGGCCACCCTTTACCCTTTTGGTCATTAGTCTGAGCGCACGGGTCCCCTACAACAAATTCTATTTGCGGCTTATAAGGAGCACTGGTTTAGTGCTCCTGACGTCCTTTTCAAGGGGATTATCAAGGCACGGGAGAAAATGGGTAAACATGTGAAGAAACTGATGAAGAGTATGCCATATGCTCGATTAATTTCGGTGATGATTGAGAACTACCGAGCGGGCCCCGCCTATGACATTCCTCCTACCGAACCCAAATCCACCGCAGGTCGAAAAATGTATAACCTGATCAATTGGGGTCAAACTTACAGTCGACTTGTGAAGACTCCAAAAGATGCAGTACACTGCACAATGATGAGGACCCTACTCATTACGCACGACATGCTACCTGCACCTCCTCATTTACAGAGTGACATCCTTACGCTCTCAGAGTTCACCCGATAGATGACCGCCATGAGCCACCAAATTCAGGAGCTCACCCACCATACCAGCTCTATGCGTCAGGAGTTGGATGTCCATGGCGGCGCTCTCTCTTACCTGATGCAGCACGCGTTTCCCGAGGATTACACTACCTATATGGCGGACATATGTGCTTCAGTATATCGCCCTTCGGCATCGGGCGCTGGTACTAGTATGCCTCCTACCCTAGGGATTGGTAAAATGGCCTTTCCTATACCCTAGGGATTGGAAAAGTCGGGTCGTCACAAAATTGTTTTCATAAACATTCAAATGTCGTCTACAATTGATAACATTTAATTTCATTAATTTTAGACATTTAACTGCATTAAATCAAGATTGATGGAGATCGTTTTTCATTCTAATCTTTTGTACAATGGATGTTGAGATTATGTGAATCAAATCACAAGAAATGCATGAGGATTTCACCTGGTATACATCCCAAAAATGACCCAAGTAGCAAGAGCATCAGTGATCAAGTTGGATACGTGATAGTAACTCTTCTTTATAGTATTTCCAACATATTTAATTTTAACCTTTGACCACTTTCAATCGAACGATAGAGAACATCTTTCAACCCAACCTTTTGTATCATAAATCTTTAAGTCATGGGCATCAAATCACATGTTCCACGTGACACGCCTCCCAAAAATTTTCCTAAGAGCCAAGAGCATCGACGCTTAAGTCATGTAACTAACACTTAACTCTCTTATTAATAATTTATTTCTTATTCCAAACTTCTCACCATAAATTTTATTGACCTTGATTGAGAAAAGAGTATACTTGTTAATTGGATTTGAATTTTCTACTAAATCCTATTTTCCTCTTTTTTTCCTTCTAAGTTAGCAGGGGCATATGCCCATGTTGGGCCTTAAGTGGGGCCTTCACCATAAATTTTATATATATATATATATATATATATATATATATATATATATATATATATATATATATATATATATATAATTGTTATAATTTACTAAACATTTTCAGGGGATTTAGTGACTAAGCAATATGTTTGAAGGTTCACTACAAAAAAATAAGAATTTTAGCGGTAGTCAAAACTGCTACTATTAACAAAAAAATTGCTGCTAAAACCCTCGTCGCTAATAGTCTTAATGGTTTTTTTGTTAATAGTGGCAGTTTTTGACTGCCACTAATAGTCATATTTTTTACAGTGGTTCTGGACTCAATGTTGGTTGGGGATGGAAGATTATCTCAAATCATGTTTGAGCACGATGTGTGCCACTTAATTTTAATGTAACCTTTTGAGACAGGTGCCACATGAATTAAAATTGACTGTACAAATGTACAATTGTACTCTCATGGTGTCAAGATCTACTGTGTGGAAAATTTAGACAAAAACTGATCTTTATCATTTTATTCAGAGCAGACACGATCAGAGCAGGCAATCATGTTCAGTGTAGGGGCCTTCATTACAGTGATAACTTAAGAAAGGAAAAAAATATACAGAGATAAAAAGGGCACTTAAAAAAATATTATACTTGTTTCTTCACATTATCAATTTGTAATCCCAAAATTAAAAAAAAAAATCCCAAGTCTTCTTTATCACTAGGGCCAACATCAACACCAACATCTTTGTTAGCAGTTAATATTAGAATGAACTTTCTTGGATCTTTGGCCGAAGAGGATCAATAGTGTCCGACCAATGTATGTATTAGCATACCTTAGTTATATGCTATCTTTGGATCCAAGCTTGCGTCGATGGCAATGATCTTCAATCCTCTTCTTCACCGTCAACTCTATAGCATGATGGGGATGCGAGCTCCATGAGAGACGGCGAGTTTTTGTTCGTTGAAGCGAGAACCGGGACCGTGCATCCCTTATATATAACGTTATGCATACCCTACCCATCAAGGATTTTTATTTATAATGTGATTCTAAATCGCAATCATACTAAAATTAGGAGATACGATTATAGTTTCTATCTATAAAAGTTCACCATAAATAGCAACTTCTAATTTGGATTGATGGCTCGTCATCTACCGGTCAATGCACTGACAATAATGAACGGCCACGATCAGAGAAAAATCTAACAGTCTCCCAATTGGCCATACTATGTTAGTAAATACCAATTTTCCTAATGTTAGCTAACTTTTTTAGAATGACAAGCCTTTATCAATCTCAACTACGGTCTCTCACAATTAGTTCGGTTTAGTGAGATTACTAACATAGAATCAATGCAATCAATGCATCAACTCATCGACACATGACTGTTCATTGGTTACAGTATTAGAATTCATTACCGACATGGATTCCAACTAGCATGATTTCACATAGATTGTAAGTTTATTAATCGCATGGTGATTACATGTAAACTCAATCTATTATTGAGTTTATAGATTGTAAGTTTATAAACTACATGGTGATTACATATAAACTCAATCTATTATTGAGTTTATAGATTGTAAGTTTATAAACTACATGGTGATTACATGTAAACTCAATCTATTATTGGTCCTACTTTATTGCCATCTATTGGCATCATATTTTTCAAAATTTTATTTATATGAAAAATAGAAAAGCAAATAAATAATCTTTATTTTAGATCAATTTAAATAAATGTAGTCACCCTTTAAAATCCACTTTCAAAGGCCATCAAAACTATCCTTTAATCCCATGCGCGTAACGTGCTCCGAAAAGAGTTTGGGAGGTAAGCCTTTAGTGAGAGGGTCAGCCAACATAAATGTCGTACTAATCTTTTCAACAGATATAATTTGATTATGAACTTTCTCCGTTACAACAAGATATTTGATATTAATATATTTGGAACATTCACTAGTCTTGTTGTTATTGGAGATAGCTATTGCAGCTAAATTATCGTAGAAGATTCTCAGTGGCCTTAAAATACTATCAACAATTCGAAGCCCTAAGATAAATTTCTCAACCATATCGCTTCACATGCTGCCTCAAAACATACAACGAACTCTGCTTCCATAGTAGACGAAGTAGTTAGCATTTTCTTAACACTCTTCCAAGATATTGGTCCACCTACAAATATAAATATATAACCCGATGTGAACCTACAAGTATTTAGACACCCAGCATAGTTGGCATCCGAATAATCAGTAACTTCAAGGATATTCGACCTTTTATACGTGAGCATGTATCTTTTTATCCCTTGTAAATAGCGAAAAACCTTCTTCGCTGCTTTCCAATGATTCATACCAGGATTACATTGATACCTACGGAGCATACCAACTATATACGCTATGTCTGGACAAGTACAAACTTGTGCATACATGAGACTCTCAACTACCGATGCATAGAGAATTGTCTCCATCTGTTTTCTCTCCAAATCGATCACGAGACTTTGAAATAGACTAAATTTATCACCCTTTATCACAGAGGCAACAGTAGCAGAGCAATTATGCATGTTAAACCTTTTGAGAACTTAATTAATATAAGCACTTTGAGACAATCCCAATATGCCACGACTCTCTCAATGAATCTCAATCCTTATCAAGTAGGAAGCTTCACCAAGATCTTTTATATCAAAATTCTTTGATAGAAAGTTCTTTGTCTCATGTAACATGCTTAAACTACTACTTGCAAGCAATATATCATCAACATATAAAACAATGATGATAAATTTGCTCCCACTGATTTTAAGATATATGCATTGATCCATAATATTTTCTTTAAAGCCAAAGTTTGAAATAACTTCATAAAATTTTAAGTACCATTGTCGAGATGTCTGATTTAAACTATATATAGATCTTTTGAGTCTATAAACTAAATGACTCTCCCTTAACCTGAAAACCTTCAAGTTGTGTCATAAAGATATCTTCATGCAAGTCACCATTTAGAAAAATAATTTTTACATCCATTTGATACAATTTTAAGTCAAAATGAGCTACTAATGCTATGACTATCCAGAAAGATTCCTTTCTAGAGATAGGAGAAAAAGTCCCTTTGAGTGAACCCTTTAACGACTAACCTGGCCTTGTATCTTTTTATATTATCTTTAAATTCTTGGTTGGTTTTATATACCCATTTACAGCTTACAAGCTTAACTCCTTCAGGTAACTTGCAAAGATCCCAGACCAAGTTATGTTTCATTGATTCCAACTCACCCTTCATAGCTTCGAGCCAGAGTAGATTTGTCGCTCATCATATCTTGGTTAAAAGAAACAGGATCTGATTTCTTTCCAAAATCATACTCACTCTCATTGAGGTAGACGACATAGTCATCAGAAATGGCTGACTTCTTTGCTCTCTTTGATTTACGCAATGGTTGATCATTGACAATCACTATGAGAGCAAGAGCCTCCTCAATGTGGGGTGTTTCAGTAGGTATAGCCTCAGATGCATCAAGACTATCTTGAATGACTGGTGTTGGTGCTACCTTTTCTTGGATAAAAGGGATAGAAATTATAATCCGATTTACCTCAAAAGTAATTTTTCTAAGCTCAACACTCCCACTGTTCTCACGGTTATCAAATAATTTCGTATATCTAGTCTTAACAATTCGACTATGATGAGTGGGGCAATAAAATCTGTAGCTTTTCGACCTATCAGGGCAACCAATGAAATGATAACTTATAGTTTTAGGGTTAAAATTTTCTAATTGTGGATTATACACCTTTACTTCAGCTAAACAGCCCCAAATATGTAAATATCCTAAAGTCTGTTTTCTTCCTAACCATAGCTCATAAGTAGTTTTGGGAATAACCTTACTAGGAACACGATTTAGAATATGCATCATTGTTTTCAAGGCTTCTCCCCACAAGAACAAAGGCAACTTAGAGTTGCACAACATGTTTCTCACCATATCCATAAGAGTCCGAATTCATCGCTCAGTTACACTGTTCTGTTCAGATATTTTCAGCATGGTGTATTGAGCAACAATATCATGCTCTTATAGATACAAGATGAATGGTCCTAGATTATGACCTGTTTCAGAGTATCTATCATAGTACTCTCCACCTCTATCAGATCTCACAATTTTAATCTTCGAATCGAGTTGTAACTCAACTTCGAGTTTATAAATTCTGAACATCTTCAGGGCTTCAGATTTCTCATGAATGAGAAATATATAATCGAAACGAGAATAATTATCAGTGAAGGTAATAAAATACTTTTGGCTACCAATAACAAGAGTTGAAAATGGTCCACAAATATCAGTGTGAAATATTTCTAGCAAACTCGTGTTCCTGATAGGTCCTTTCTTATTAGTATTTGTGAGTTTTTCTTTAACGCAATCTATACAAGTATTAATGTCAGAGAAATCGAGCTCTTCGATTATATCATCTTTAATTAACCTCTCCATTCTATCTTTAGATATATGACCTAAACATTTATGTCATAAAATGGAGGAGTGATAAGTGGTAAAATTAGATAATTTTTCACCCACTTAAACCTACTTTTAGCTATCCGATGAAGGCTATCTGACAAGATTTATGAGATTTTAGATGTTTCAAGCAAATTTGGCCGTTGGATGTATTAAGAAGTGTAAAAGAGCATAAAACTAACTAACACCGAAACATTAGAGCAAAGAAAATGCGGAGCTGACATATTCTGCAATAATCGATCAATCGACATTACAAAAGGAGCTTGAAGTTTGTTCTCTGTTATGAGCACTATCGATTAATCGATTTTCAAACATTTAGGAGCACAAGTTTAAATTCAAAACCGATTAATCGACTTTATTAATCGTTCAATCGATTTTGAATTTCAAATGTCCGGGCTAGGAACTTATTTAAGCAAACTCAAAAAGTTTGTTTGGGGAACTTCTTAGTTTTATTTTTTTCTGGAGTTTTTAGTTTCTCTTCAGCCCTTCTGTTTAAGCATTGTTCTTTAAATTTTTAAGTTTAGCTTTTAGATTAGTTTAATTTTTGCATTCAAGAAAGGATTGTACACGTTGGATTAAAGTTTCGTGGATTTTGTGGATCGTTTATTACGGTATTTTAATGTTATTTTCTGTTTTCATTTCAATTATGCTTTTAGTTAACTTAATCATACATAGCTAAGTCTTTTTGACGATGATGATCTAATAAACCCCATCCGAGGTATTAATTTATTATAATATGGATCTATGGTTGAGATATTATCTTGTCATGGATGCCTGATTTTTAATTGCATTAATATCCGATTTCTATTTAAGATGTGGATGCTAATTACGCTCCATGATCTTGGATCTGCAATGAATATTTTACTCTAATCTTCTTCTATATTGCTCTTGTCCATCCCAAGGTAAATTCTGATTGTCATCTAAGGTATGGATGTTAATCATACATTCATGGGGTCCCAATCATGCATCTCCACGATCTCAGATCTATAATATAAAATTTACTCGAGGATCAAATTCTGGTTGTCATCTAATGTATGAATGTTAATCATACATTCATGGGGTGTTAATCATACACCCCTACGACCTTAAATCTGCAATATGGAATTCACGGGTGTTTGGGTTCAGTATTTCCATTTAGCACATCTTGTGATAATTTTTTATCTCAATCAATAAATTTGTATTTTATAAATAATAAACCAACAATGAGAGAAATTAGTATCCTAATCCTTACTTTTTAATATCTGTTTAAATTCTATTTTATTACTTAGTTTTTTATCTTGTCTATCAAACTCTCAAAATCATAAACTAGTTTAAATATTGTGCTAGATCTGTGATAGTTCCTTTAGTTGATTACTATTTCCTCCTTATAATTTTCTGGTGAATCTTCATAGGAACGATCTTATACTCCGCACCCACTGACTACATCTCGATTAGTGCATTTGCGAGTAAAACTCATTAAAAATTATAATAAGGAGTTGTCGATTGCTCATTTTCATTTCTTATTAACTTTATCATCCACAGGCATAAAAACTAAAGATTAGTCGTAAGATAAATCCAAGTTTAATTTATAAAGATTGCCCACTAGTAGGTCACCACCCACAATATCAGAATCAAATAATAGAGTAAAAATATTATGTCCAAAATTAAATTCAAAACCTAATGAATCAAATTTAAAAATTGATATAATATTTCTAGTGATACTTAGAACATAAATAGTATCAATTAAATCCAAAATAAAATCACTATCTAAAATAAGACGGAGAGTCCCAATGGCCTCCATGTCTGCTTCTACTCCATTTATGAGTTTAATAGTTCGTTTACCTTTACTTAGCTTCCTTCTGGATTGAAATCCATGCATTAAATTACTTATGTGAATAGTTATACTGGAATCTATCTACCAAGTATTGCGTGGAGCATCAGCATAAAGTGATTCAAAATACACAACGACTAGGTCATTACCTTTCTTAATTAGCCAATCTCTGTATTTCTGACAATTCTTCTTGATGTGATGACCCTAAAATTTCGAGAACATCTGATTGCTTTGGTATCCGTGTCTGGCATGGAAATCGAGACAAATTTTAAAATTTAATAAAAAGAATATTTATATATGGGGATCTTTAATCCATGAGCGTGTGAAGTGATATATCACTTACGACACAAATTCGAGATCCGATTGGGCCTTTGTGGAATGTTATTCATGTGTGTGTGTGCACTCAACACCGGAGCGAAAGGCTTGGAAATGAAAATATCCTAGATATTTCTATTTAGATGGCTTATAAGGGAAGGAAGAGGATTAGAATCTTCTTCTCTATTCACTCTTGCCTCTTCTAAGCTATAGCTATGAGATTAAAGTTCTGAAGCTCTTTGGTGAAACTAGGTTAGAAGAAACCTAGGTTTCGGAAGCTCCGATTAGAACGTGAGTGATTGGACGTGTGTACATTGATCTGTCTGAGAGAGCAAAACACACTTGTGTGTTAGCACGGGGACGTACTTAGATTCATCGGATAACTCACTTGGCAAACTCTCGAGTTTCGGATTCGGAGAATCGCCTTGAACCGAAGGATTCTTTGGACCAAGGAATCAACTTAAAGGAGATGAGTTATTATAGGTTTTGTGTGAGTTTGTTGTCTTATTTATGTGTTTAATGAGGGCTTGAATGATTCATGGAGAATCATAAAAGCTATGGGTGAAAAGGGTTAAGATTCAACGAACCCCATTAATGACAGATGCTGTCATATCCGATCGATCAATGCAGGTAATTGATCAGTCAATCTATAATCCGATCGATCAAATTTGAGATTTGATCGATCGAATTGTATAAGCTCCATTTGAAACAGAAGGGTAAAATTTAAGGAAGTTTAGGCCTGATATGCTCGATCGATCAAATTGGTGAATTGATCGATCGAATTTGGCACTGATCGATCAGAATATGAAGTGATCGATCAAGTGTAAACTGATCGATCAATTGAGAATTATTCGATCAAACAGTAAGATTGATTGATTAAATAGGGGATTTGATCGATCAAATTTTATAAATAAAGTATAGAACAGGAGGCCTGTTTTCTGAATTTCTGACTTTTGAAAATCGATCGATCAAATATAAGGATTGATCAATCAAAATAAGGATTCGATTGATCAATTATGGGATTGATCGATCAAATATAAATGATCGATCAAATTTTTCTCTGTTCTGTAATGATGAAATGTTAGTTTTGATCGATCAAAAATTGGAATTGATCGATCAACTTGAGAATCTGATCGATCAAATGAAGATTGAACGATCAGATGTTCTCTGATCTGTCTGTTTAAGAGTGAGGCATTCGATCGATCAAATGATGAGTTGATCGATCAGGTGTGAATCCAATCAATCAAATATGGAGATTGATCAATCGAATTCCCTGTTTACCTTGTTTTAGTTTTCAGGAAAAAAAATACTGCTGGGCAGTTTACCAATTGTATCCTAACACTTCTGACACGTAGTATACTATACGTATAGTCTAGGTCAAGATCAGGAAACTTTAAAAAGCTTTGAATTTGCTTAAAAAGACTTGATCTGAGGTAGGGAAAATTCAACTTAACTTGTATCCGATTTTGACTACATGGTTTCCTAACATCTATATCTAATTTCTTCTGTTTGAAAAGCATGCCTTCCACATGATAAAAGCTTTATTATTTGATTCTGTTATCTGTTTCTACAGTCTAATTCTGAGGTCTTTATGTGTATTAATTTAAAGTTCATGTGACGAATCCCCCTGACGTGGCAGGATACTCACGACCGGTACGGCGGGATATCCGTGTATCTGATTTGTAAACTCTCAGCACAAGTTGCTCTCCTTTATAGAGGTTTGATGCAAGGGTTTGTAATTATTCATTGATCGACGATGGCCGGGGTTACCCATCGGCACACATCTGGCTACCACATCTATATTCGCGGGAGTTATTTAAGTATAGAATTTAAGTAATTTAATACTGTATGCATGCATCTGATAACTCTGAAAGTAAAGTCTGTTCTGACGATTCTGTATTTGTTATGTCCATTAAAAGTTCTGTATTTTGATTATTTTGCATATCTGATTATCTGTTTGCATCTGTTATCTAATTCATCTTTCTACATCTATTTAGTTCGGTCTGTATTATCTGATTTAATCATCTGTTCTGAGTTATATTCTGTAAATCATATTTTATAATTAAGATACAAATTTCTTGAGTTTCTTCTATTGAGCTTAGATGGGCAGCTCACCCTGTTTCTATATAATAGGTTATGAGGCTAGAGTTCTGGGTATTGAGAGTAATCTCGATTACTAGCCAGAGGCGGAGGCTGAGGTCGAGGAGGAGGATACTGATACCCTTGCTGACGAGTTCTATCAGTAGCTAGGGTGTTGGATCTATATTTTGGATTCTGTACTTGTATTTTGGATTATCTGTGTGCTTGGTGGCCACTTTTTTATATTTATTTACTGTAGATGTTTATTTATAGCATTATACACTCTATAGGAACCACTATTGGGAACCATTATTTTGAGTGATGGATGTCCATTACCAATGATTCTTCTTAATTCCTTTTTGAGGATGTATATTCTTTTAATTTCATATAGATAGTTTTGTTCATTTTCTTTTCTTTTAAAGCCTTCTATGATGACTCGATCTGCCATCTCGGACAGTGTCTACTCTGATTTCCGTTAGACGAGTAGACACTCTTTGGTTTGTTCCGGAATCATCCAAAGTATGATTCAGATGACACGAGTTTTCAAGTGCAAAAATTCGGGCTGCCACAAACTAGCTTCCTTCTGGATTGAAATCCCTGCATTGAATTATTTATGTGAATAGTTGCAATGGAATCTATCCACCAAGTATTGCGTGGAGCATCAGTATAAAGTGATTTAAAATACACAAAGACTAGGTCATTACCTTTCTTAACTAGCCAATCTCTATATTTCTGACAATTCTTCTTGATGTATCCCTTCTTCTTACAGAAGTGACACTTGATGCCTGAAGTAGATCCGCTAGTTTCTCCTTGTTTGGTTTCTAGTAGAGAAACTTTCACGGTTTTTCCTTTATATAATCCCTTCTTTCTCTTGAAATTTTCTTTCGATGGTACAAGAGCGGCATAATGAGTACTTTCAAGTTTTTTAACCCTAAGTCTTTCTTTTTCTTGGACACAGTGAGCGATTAGCTTGTTCATCTTTCATTTCCATTTCTGCGTGTTATAATTAATCTTGAATGGACCATATTATATAAGAAGAGAAGTCATGATGAACTGAACAAGATAACCTTCAGAAAAGCCCATGTCTATTTCTTTTAATTGAGTCGTCATGCCACTCATTCTCATAATGTACTCCCTTAGGTCACTATGACCATCATATTTCATGGTTCCTATTTTAAGAATAAGACTACTGGCAAATGCCTTAGAAGTCCCTTGGAATTATTCTTAAACAGTTTGCATGTATTCCTTTGTATTGTGCGAGTCAGGAATATATTCTCGGATCGCATCATTAATGAAACTCTTTATGAACATAAGGCTCATACGATTTGATCTATCCTATTTTTTCAAATCCGTATTGTTCACTTTCAAATCCGTATTATTCACTTCCATGCAACCTAAAACAATTTGGACTTGTTCATTCAACTTGCCATAGTTCGAGTCACTCAAAAGTTCAATTCCACTAATCATCGTAGTAATAGAAGATGGGTTCAACGCAACATTATAATTAAGGGCTTAATTATGTCCATATACAATTTTAGTAACTATCTATTCCATAAGGTTATATTTATAGTATTTTATGCAAGATTTAAATTATGACAAAGAATATAATAAAGAAATAAATAAACTAATGTGGTTTTATTGAAAAGCAATTTGCATTATTATAACCCTCTGTTGGGTTGAGTCATAACACACTAGCCGCTTCTTCAATCGATATTATTGATTATGATGCTAATTACATCGTTATGACTCTCCGTTGGGTCGAGTCATAATACACTAGCAGTACCCACACTGTGACAGCCCGGATTTCAACACCCCAAAACCCGTGCCATCAACACGATCCTCCAGGTCGTGCCTCAAAACTATGGACGGAACATTGGTATAACAAGTAATGCTAAATAAATAAAGCAATTAATTACATACGGCAAAAAAGTAACATGCTCACCTGACATAAACAAAAGACAGTTCTACTTTCATGCCACTGCATGAACAGAGAACCGATCCGAACCATCGGTGATAGACTGATCACCCCAGATGGTTCGTCCAAAAGAATTATCCACCTAATTACATTGTTTATCAAAATAAAGGCTTGACATACCAAGCCATACAATCTACTCACAAAACTCTCTCTCTCAAAGTACTCAGCGGAGTCTCCTAGAAGAAGTCCTAGGGAGGAGGCTCCAACTCGTCCCCAGGCACGTAATCCGAATCACCCGGATCTACGTCTCCCGAAGCCTCAGCTGCTGCTAACAATGGACCTGCGACATATAGTCTAAAGGGTGAGCTACATCCTAGCTTAATAGGGAACCACACAATAAACATATAAATCAAAATCTCACATATATTCCATGATATTCTAAGCATGATGTCTATGCATTTGTTAAAAAATAGTTTAAAAGATGGTGACTTGCATTCAAGTTTATTGGTAAATTGTATATCTTACTTTATGTTTGTTTATCATGAATGACACTGAACAGGCCTAAAGCAAAACTTAAATCTTCAACTTAAGTAATTCCCGAGTAATATAGCATCGAGCCCCGATGGAATACCCACCATCGTCGCCAAAATAGACAGTTATTATATGTATTCCCTGGGAATACTACCCAAGCCCCTTTCTCAATAGGCGACGGGGTTAAATCTCATCTCAACATCCCTGGGATGTGCTTACTGTGTACAGATAGACCTCCGCACTGGTGTACGGATTGGCCGCAGTACCGATCACGGATATCCTGCTGCGTTAGTCGTGGGTATCCCCCCACGTCGATGGGGTATTCTAAACAAACCTCAAATAACAAAAATAACATGTGTTTTACATATAGTTGTTCACCGTGTAAAGTGCTATCTTATATCAGTTAGGCCTCAACAATAATTATTCAATCTTATTTGCATCCCTGGGATGTCTAATTTACTCGCATCACACTGATGCCTTTCTTACTTTCTCATCCCCTAGGGATGTCTCATTTTCATTTGCTCTCTTAGTCTTAGTTACTTGCATCACACAGATGCATTTATCACATTCTTGGTGTCACACACATACCCATTTTCACAAATCTTTTCATAGTTAAAATATTTTCAATTCTGATAAATATATCACTACATACATGCTCTTACAATTAAAGTACATGTTCAAGGTGTTCCCTACCTCAGGTCTTTGAAGGTCCAAGCATCAAGGTCCCACGTGGCTCCTTGTGCTCGCTTTTACATGTACCACCTATGGTACATTACAACACATGTAACACATCACTAAATATGCAATAGAGAGAGTCCTAGACCCTCCATGAATCTCAAAGTCAAACTAGAAAGTCAAGTAAAACTGCCAAAGTCAATTAATCGATTCTCAAAATCGATTAATCGAAACCCAAATCGATTAATCGATTCCCAAAATCGATTAATCGAAACTCAAATCGATTAATCGATTTCCAAAATCGATTAATCGATATTCAAATTCGATTAATCAATCCCAAATCAATTAATCGAACTCTCTAACATGGTGAGGTCGATTCTCAAATCGAGTGGTCAAAAATCCGAAATCGATTAGTTGATGCCAAATCGATTAATCGAAATCCAAAATCGATTAATCGATTTCCCAACTCGATTAGTCGATTTCCCCAGGTCTTGTTTCTCCAACCACTGGAGGTACCCAGTTGATTAGTCGATTCCTAAATCGATTAATTGACCTTCAACTTCGATTAATCGATTTCCAAATCGATTAATCGAAATCGGGTATTCCTGACTTTTTAACTTCTAGACCAAAATCGATTAATCGAATCCCAATTTTGGTTAATCGATTTGGCCAGCTTCAGCCCCCCTTCGGGCTGTTCTTCCAAAACTCATTCCTTTTCTTTTTCTTTCTTTTTCTAAGTCTTTAATCTATCATATTAACTATGCTAGACTGAATTTAACTCATCAATTCTCTAGGTATTGAAATCTAATACAACTTACCTCAATCAATCTCAAATTGATCAAGATCTAGGTTGGAATGGCTAGGGCTCTAGCTTTTGCTTCAACGGCTCCTCAAGCGTTGAATCAGCATTCAATACTCTAATCTCCTCTTGATTTGCATTAACTCCTAGCCTCCAATAACTCCTCTTTACTCCCTGTCTCTTTCTCTTCTTAACTCTCTCTTCAACAACCAAAATAAATGAAACCTAGGTTTATTAAACCTTTTTATTCCCTTTCCTGCTTGTGTGTTAAACACATACACCAGAGATAGGTGCATGTGACACTAACTCATACTATACACTATACTTAAATTATATTGACTTCACATTCATTCATCACTTCATGAGTCCGCTGTTTGACCATCACTTGATCAAACCTACGACCAGTCGGGCACGGACCTCGAGGTCAAAGTTTAATGCTCAATTTTTCGGGATGTTACATTCTCCCCATCTTGAGAATTTTCGTCCTCGAAAATAACCCAAAGGTGCGTTGGATGGTACCCCGCACACTGCGGTGTCACGTACCCACTCACAAAAATGAATTACACATCACACAGTACAAGAAAATGAAACTAATGCAGGTACATCCAAAAAAAAAAAAAACTGATCTATATTCCATTATCAAAATTTCAAAATGTACAAATTTTTTTAACTGTTGTCGATAATTACAATTTGAAATTTGAATACAACAGTACAATATATGCAAAAAGTGATCACAAAATAAAACCATCGTCAGGCGCTCACGCCGTCCCCTCTCCTAGCTGGTATGATGCTGGGGCGGGCTGCTCTGGCGGAACTGGCAGCTCTAGTGGTGGTTGGGTCGTCATGGCAGGTTGCTTGAGCTGCAGGGGTGCCGAGCCAGATGCATGAGCAGCAGATGTACTCGCGTGGAAACCGACACCCGTATGGAAAGCAGTCTGACCCGCAGTCCAGTCCGCCTCCTGCGCGAGGCGCTGCTGGTAGTCCAACGGATAGATGTACCGTAGGGTGTGATACATTAAGAAGTCCATCCGTCGGTTCATCCTCTCGTTGTTGGCCTCCATCCGGGCCAACACATTCTCGATAGTGGGCGCCGGGCGAGCCGCTCGCCAGCGGTATGAAGAAGTCAGTGTGGCAGCTGCTGACTGTGATGGCGGCGTAGGTGATGCGGTGCCATGCGAGGGTGCCCCTCCACTGGTGGATCGATGGGGTGTGCTCCCCCCACAGGTGGGCCCTGATGTGGTGGTGGGGGTGGTGGTGGTGCTATTGCTACTGCCGCTGCTAGGCCCTGAGCTGGTAGGGTCCGCTTGAGTAAGTTGTAACTACAACTCCATGAAGCAATGGAGAAATGCTTCACGCTATCCATAGCCATCTCCTCATGGGGTGAGATGGCGTACCCTGGAGCATCTGAGTAACACTCCAGCATGCTCGAAATGAGGCGAGCGTACGACATCTTTTCTTTGGGCCTCAAGTTGCTCTTCATGAGTTTCCCTGCTATATATCTCATTCCCTCTAGTACAATCGTGGTGGCGTCGAACGAACGGCCGCAGAATGCCGCGTACAAGGCCTGTTGGACCAACTCCACCCTCTCTGTGTCGCGATGCATCGGGTAGAGGTTACACTTGATTATGGAATTAAGCATCCACATGTAATGGGGAAGATCGACCCTCCAAATGGACGATCCGGACCCCTTTTTCTCGTTGGTCATTCGAGTCATAATCTCCTCAAATCTCACCGTCTCCACAAAGGGTGGGAAGAGGGTGGTCTCGGGCACGAAGTCCAAAAAACACTCTAGGACCTCATGGATGTGGCGACGAGTGAAGGTGTAGTCACGACCCTCGATCTTGGTCGTAACTACGTCGTCTGTCGGCCCATCCTCCAAATCCTGGTAAAACAGACGGACCAATCTAGGGTAGTAGGACCCGCGGATTGGTTTCAAAAGGTTGCCGAGGCCGGCCTTTACTAGGTAGTTTCGAGCCCATTGGGTCTCGCCCGCCACATCGGGGTTAGTAAACAACTCCACGTCAATAATGTAATCGGTTTCGAAGGTCTTTGCCGCCCACCATTCGTTTGGTTGGAGTACGTTGGTGGGTGGTGGTAGAATTGGTGAAGACTCGCACGAAGACGTGCTCGTCGAACCGGATGTGGTATCCAATGCCAAAGGTGACAGTGTTCTTATGGGCGATGGGATAGGTGGTGGCGGTGCGGCATTCTTATGCCGAACCGGGAGCTTAGACGTTGCCTTCTTCGAAGACAACTGGATTTTAGGCGGCATCTTGGTAATACAATCGCAAAACTAGGGTTTATATAGCTGGAAATGAAAATAAGAGCCAAATCTAGGGTTTTACCTTAGGTGTTTGAGCCGGACGCAAATGATTTCGATCCGAAATCGATCCAAACCGTAAAAACCCTAGGTCTTCAAGTTGTTCGAGGAGGAAGAAGGAAAGGCGTGCAAGAAACATAAATTAATTTGATTTCGAATGGGAAGAAATCCCCCTCGATTTATATATATAGGCCTCGGTTCGATTAATCGATTTCCAAAATCGATTAATCGAGATTCAAAACTAGGTTCAGCTGCGCGAAATCGATTAATAGAAACTCAAAATCAATTAATCGAAATCATTTCGATTAATCAAAATCGTGGTCATTTAAATTTTTAACTTTTCGAGCTCACTGGCGCGAGCTAGTCGATTAATCGAATTTCACTTCGATTAATCGAAATCCCAAAATCGATTAATCGAATTTCACTTCGACTAATCGAAATTGTGAAGTTCTTCAAATTTTTTCCAAAATTCTCAAGTGACTCGATTAGTCGAACCTCCAAATCGATTAATCGAAATCTCAAATCGATTAATCGAATTCTTCTTCGATTAATCGAAATCTTATAAATTCTTCAAAATTTTCTAAAATTCTTAAGTTACTCGATTAATTGAATCTCCAGATCGATTAATCGAAATCCAAAATCGATTAATCGAAACCCAATTCGATTAATCAAAATTTCACTTCTTTAATTTCCTGAATCTTCATTAAATTTCCCCTCACTGGCGCATGCCAGTCGACTAATCGACCAAAATCGATTAATCGAATTCTCAAATTGATTAATCGATTTGAAAATCGATTAATCAGTTTTGATCAGATTCTTCAGAATTTTCTTATTTTTCATGTCTCCTTGATTTTTCTTGTAACACAAGGCCAGTTGGTCATTGATCTTGTGAAACATGTTCTCACAGCCATTTTGTGGCTATGAAGTGTTCTAACCACGTACTCAACATTGTATTTAGGAAACTATACAGATTGAAACTGATTCCTTTGAATAAAATGTTCAAACGATCGACATTGGATTACAACAGATGGTTTACATCCGCAAGCATGTTTGCGGTGATATAATTTTCGACTCTCAAGTTGTCGCAAACAAGTCCGGATACTGTTCTTTCACGTCGGCCTCTCGTTCCCACGTAGCTTCTTCGGCCAGATGATACTTCCATCGAACAAGCACTAATGGAATCACTTTTGTTCGCAACACTTGTTCCTTTCGATCCAAAATCTCCGCCGGCTCTTCGATCATAGTCATATCCTCATGCATCTCAAATGATTGACTGCTCAACACGTGATCAGGGTTGTTAAGATACTTCCTGAGCATAGATACATGGAACACATTGTGTACTTGATCAAATAACGATGGCAATCCAATGCGGTAAGCAACTTCCCCTACTCGACCTAGAACCTCAAACGTTCCAAGATAGCGGGGACTTAACTTCCCTCTCTTTCCAAACCTCATCATGCTCTTCATAGGCGACACTTTCGTGAATATGTGTTTACCCACCTTGAAGTCTACACTCGTCCGCTTGATATCGGCGTAGCTTTTCTGCCTACTCTGAGCCGCTTTGAGTTTTGCCCTTATCATACGAACATAGGTGGCATTATCTTCAAGTATTTCGGGTCCCAAAATAAATTTCTCCCCGATTTCTTCCTAATTGATGGGCGATCTACATCGCCGTCCATAAAGTGCTTCATATGGTGCCATCCCAATGCTCGTCTGAAAGCTGTTATTATATGCAAACTCAATCAACGGTAGATGCTGATCTCACGATCCTTGCAATTCTAAGATACATGCCCTAAGCATGTCCTCAATGATTTGATTGACCCTCTCAGTCTGTCCGTCAGTTTGCGGATGGAATGCCGTACTGAAATCTAGTCGCGTTCCCATTCCTTCTTGAAATTTCTTCCAAAACTTTGATATATATAATGGGTCACGGTCTGAAACAATGCTACGTACTTCTTCGCAATACGCGGTAGCCCAACGATGAAGTCCATAGAGATCGAATCTCACTTCCATTCCGGTATAGGTAGAGGCTACAATAGACCTGCGGGGTGTCTATGATCGATCTTGACTTACTGACATGTCAAACACCGCAACACGTACTCTGCCACATCTTGTTTCAAGCTTCTCCACCAGTAATTCCTTTTCAAATCTTGATACATCTTTGTGCTTCCTGGGTGGATAGCATAGCTTGACTTGTGAGATTCATCAAGAATTGTTCGTCGTAAATCGACATTGTTCGGAATATAGAGACGACCCTTGAACAATAAGGAACCATCCTCCTTGATAAAAAAATCAGATCTAATGCCTTCAGATACATCTTGATGAATCTTGATTAGCGCCGGGTCTTTCATCTGTAGTTCATGGATATGCTCAAATATCACCGGTCTCACTGAGATATTAGCCAAGAAGGCTCCTGTAGCTTGCGACTCGATGTTCGCATCATATAGTGCCAGATCTTAAAATAACTTCATCGGTGCATACCCAAAATTAAACTAGCCAACTGAGTTAAACTCTTTCGACTCAAGGCATCGGCCACTACATTAGCCTTGCCTGGATGGTACTGTCTAGAACAGTCATAGTCTTTGAGAAACTCCATCCATCTGCGCTGCCTTATATTTAGTTCCTTCTGTGTAAACAAATATCTGAGGCTCTTGTGGTCGGTGAAAATCTCAAAAGTCTCACTGTACAAATAATGCCTCCAAATCTTGAGCGCGAAAATGACAGCTGCTAATTTCAGGTCATGTGTCGGGTAATTCTTCTCATGCTCTTTCAACTGTCTCGATCCGTACGCTATCACCTTTTTGTGCTGATTTAGCACACAACCCAAACCAGTATATGAAGCATCACTGTATACCGCGAGCCCTCCACTGCCTGAAGGAATCGCAAATACTAGAGCTGAAGTGAGTCTCTTCTTGAGTTCTTGAAAACTCTTCTCGCATGCCTCACTCCATTCAAACCTTATGTCTTTCCGTGTAAGTCTCGTGAGTGGTCCTGATATCTTTGAAAAACCCTCAACAAAACGCCGATAGTAACCCGCTAATCTAAGGAAACTACGGATGTCGGTCACGGTCTTTGGTTGCTCCTAATTCACTACTGCTTCATTCTTTGCTGGATCTATAGTGACACCAAGCTTTGAGACGACATGTCTCAAAAAGCTACCTTCTTCTAACCAAAATTTGCACTTGCTGAGCTTGGCATATAATTGGTGTTCACGTAGAGTCTGTAGAGCTATTCTCAAGTGCTTCTCATGCTCTTCCTCTGATTTTGAATAAATCAGGATGTCGTCAACAAACACTACGACATAAGAGTCTAGATGGGGTTTAAACACCCTATTCATCAGATCCATGAATGACGTCGGGGCATTTGTCAACCCTAACGGCATCACTAGGAACTCAAAGTGTCCGCATTGAGTCCTGAATGCAGTCTTCTGAATATCCTCTGCCTTGACTCTCAACTGATGGTATCCAGATCTCAGATCGATCTTGGAGAAATACCTTGCTCCTTGCAGTTGATCAAACAGGGCATCTATCCTAGGCAAAGGGTATCGATTCTTAATGGTAAGTTTGTTCAATTGTCGATAGTCAATATACAGACGCATTGACCTATCATTCTTCTTTACAAACAAGACCGGTGCTTCCCATGGAGACACACTCGGTCTAACAAACCCCTGGTTCATTAGTTCTTGTAACTACTCCTTCAACTCCTTCAACTCAGCAGGAGCCATTCTATATGGTGCTTTAGAAACAGGCTCTGTTCCTGGTGCTAAGTCGATGGCGAACTCCACTTCCCTTTCTGGAGGTAATCCGAGTAACTCCTCCGAAAATACATCGGCGAAGTCTTGCACCACGGCTATTTCGGAGATAACATTCTTCTCCTCCTTATCCTCCTTCAAGAATGTCAAGTATCCACTGCACCCCCTTTCTGATCAAGCGCTCGGCCCTGGCTGCCGAGATAAGTGGCATGTGTGTTGACCTCTCTCCTCGAAATCTAAATGATCTCCTCGTGTTGGGTCTGAAGATGATGACCTTGTTCTTGCAATCTACCGTCGCATAGTGAGTCTATAATCAATCCATGCCAAGGATCAAGTCGAATTCTTACATGTCTAACAGAATTAGGTTCGCCGGTAGCTCAAAGACGTCTCCATCTATGACCCTCACGATCACGGAGTTGCAACCCTTTTCGGTATCAACCAATTTTCCAATAAGAACAGCCACGGTTAAAACGAAGTCTAATTCCTCTTGGTCGAATTTCATTCTCTCGGTTAAGAGAGGGGTAACAAATGAGTAGGTAGACCCCGGGTCTATCAACACTCGAGCTTCGTATGTCACGTCGTTTCCTTTCTTATAAATTTGTAACGTACCTAGTCATTCATACCCACATATATAATGTCTATCATCATGCTATAATTTATTCATGCAAGTTCTCCTATATTTTCTATATGGATGCACCTTCTCTATCTAAAAATTTTAAGAATTAAAATTCTTTATTAACAAGAAAGCTCACCTTGAATGACATTGTTTGTATTCTGAGCCTCTTGAGCTGTGACTGCGTAGGCTCTCCCTTGGACGATCGGCTTCCTTGCTTGTATCGATCGTGGAATAGGAGCTGAAGCCGTCTTCCCTTTGTTCATCTCAGGGCACTCCTTGATCAAGTGGCCCACCTTGCCACATCTAAAATAAATTTTAGTTCCCCCGCCTACAACAATTGTTCTATGAGACTTGCCACACTTGGCACAAGTCTCACGAGGTGTGGAAGAAGCTGCTCGCGAGAACCCATGAGTAACTGTAGCTCGGTAGTAATAGTAGGGCTCTCGTATCTCATTGGTCTCCCCGACGCAAGCAATGAGAATTTCTGTTGGTTGCTCTGCTACGCTGGTCTCTCATAACCTCCTTGAAATGGTGGTTTCTGATTGTTTGGTATGAATTTCGGCTTTTTGTTCACTAGTTCATAATTTTCCGTTATGTTCTGGTTTGTATTTCACCTTCCTTGTTGCTCTCTCTGGCGGTACTTATTGTTATTTTCTTCCTCTACCACCAAGGCCTTGCTCATGAGCTCTCCATAGGTCCTTAGCTGGAATAGTGCTACTCTCCCCCTCACATCCGGCTTCAATCCTTGCTGAAACCTCTTCGCTTTCATCATCTCTGTAATGACGTAGTCGGGCACGAAGCGAGCGAGTCGCATGAACTCCACTCCATATTCTCTCACAATCATCTACCCTTGCCACTAATAATCTTAATGGCCTTTACTAATTATTTTGTTAATAGCGACAATTTTTTATAAGAAAAAATTGTCACTAATAGTCTTATTTTTTATAGTGTTAAGAAGGCAACATAGGCCACAATTTATAATTTCAATGGAAAAATATTCTTAACAAAAACAAAACTGTATTTTAAGTTAAGTTTCGAATGCACCAATGCAAAAAAAATATAAAAATTACGATTCTCCGGAGAATAATTTAAATGATTAGTCTGATTATTAGAGGAGAAATCAATGATGTCCATGTGCCCTACTCAGTGCGTACGGATGCTAAAGCTCAGATCACGAGGCTGCTCACGCCTCAGTTGATGGTCGTGTGTGCCCCTTGGGCGTGGACGGCTAGCAATCCATCCAACAGGTAGCATAGCCGAAGTCCATTTAAACAGGTCATAATCAGGGCAGGGTCCACTTTGCACTATAAAGACCTTAATAATGTCATGACGTTATCTTCATGGAAATGTGGACTCCAATGGCATTCATTTATATGACGTCTGCTTTCACACGATAAAGAGGCTGCTTAAAGTGGCTTTATTAAAAAAACAAGTGCCTTGGAAGGCAAAATAAGCATCCCTTTATATAATTTATACAGCTGTTAATATATAATGTTTCTTAAAACATAGAGATTACTCTTTCTGATGGAGTTTTCAACGAAAACCAAAACAAAAGAGAATATAGAGTTTTTTATTCCGTTTGTCTTATTAGGGGAAGTTTAAGAATGGATGCTTTCCAAAACACCCAATACTCTTTTACACCAAGCTGTTTATGGGAAAGAAAACAGAGGAAGACACGGGGAACATGGCGAACTGTTATTCACATGTTGTCGGCAACGGTAAGAGTCTTCGTTTGTTCTTGCCAATACCAAAAAACAATTATTGGGCATCTTGCCATCGCTAACGGCACCAACAAACCAGTGTGCCCATATTCAAAAGAATAACAAGGGTTTTGGATAAGACATAATACTTCATCCTTTTGAAGATCTGAACCATTCAAACACTTTTGAACGTCTGTAGCCTCAATCCGTAGCTCTGATACCAATTATTAGAATGAACTTTCTTAGATCTTTGGCCGAAGAGGATTAATAATGTCCGACCAATGTATGCATTAGCGTACCTTGGTTATATGTCATCTTTGGATCCAAGCTTGCGTTGATGGCAAAGATCTTTAGTCATCTTCTTGACCGTCAACTCTATAGCACGATGAGGATGCGAGCTCCATGAGAGACGACGAGTTTTTGTTTGTTGAAGCGAGAATCAGGACCATGCATCCCTTATTTATAACGTTATACATATCCTACTCATCAATCATTTTTATTCATAATGTGATTTTAAATCACAATCATACTTAAATTAGGAGATCTGATTATAGTTGCTATCTATAAAAGTTCACTACAAATAGCAACTTCTAATTTGGATTGATGACTCGTCATGTACTGATCAATGCACTGACAATAGTGAACGGTCACGATTAGAGAAAAATCTAACAGTTAAATCATCATTTGTTTTCATATCTCTCTTCCTTCTCATAGACATCTTCCTCTTCTTTCTTTATTTTTGTCATTTTTTTCTTTTATAATTATTTTTAGATTAGAGTTGCGATAAATAAGTGATAATTTTTTTATATAAAAAACTATTTTGAATGCCATACGATCTGATCTTGTATTTGATGATGCTAGATATGTCTAATATATCATCAAAATTCGTTCGGCAGTTTAAGAAAATGACTTAGTTTTTGCCCAGAAACCCATTTTCTGAGGGAAGTCACTTTCCTGAGGGTTGTTCTTGAGTTACTCTGAAACTCATTTTCTTAGTATTTCAGACATTTTCTTGTGTTCTACACTTTCTCAAGAAAATGTCAAGAAAGTGCATTTTATTCTTCCACACTCTACGGCCACACGTATTTATGACCTTCATCAAAACAGTTATATTGATCGGATGATCATCAAAATTTATATACTTTAAATCGGTAATATGTTTAACACTTTGGTCGGACAGATTCTTGAAATGTTGTCTTAAACGTGTGCATCGATAGGGACTTACTCGAAAACCGATTTTTATCAGTTCGGTTTCGATTTGAGAAACTAGAAATCAATAATTATCAGTTCGATTTCAGTTTAGCATGAATAAATAAATAAATAAATAATTTGAGGGATCATGGGATCATGGGAATCATGGGTCTTTACCATCCCAATCATACATAAAAATATCTTGAAATCATGGGTCTTCATTGAATCTTTTCAATTTTTTTGAATTTGTATGATTTTTGCCACTTGCTTTAAACATCCTATGTATTATTTTTTTTTTTATGATTATGGATTTGCGATGCATTTTGATTATATAATGCACTTATTTTCTTGCTTGAAAACATCATTTAAAACTTTAAATAGGTTATATCTTTTTATATTTTTTAATATTTATATTTTATAATTGCATGAATTTTTCTCAATTTTTTTCAATTCTTTCCCAAATTTATCTAAATTATACCACCTTGGCCCTTGCCAAATAGTTGTTGAATCCAGACTTGGATAGTGTGCGTAGTAAAGACAAATGGGCCATCCATAGGACTACAATATGTAACACAAGGCTGACAAAATTGGGGTACATCATATTCAATCGATCCCAGAGTTTTAAATTGGAGTCAGTCCACCAAATCCAATTAAACAAAGTCAAAATAAGAAAATCCACCAATATTTGATTGACCATTGGATGAGTGTATTAAAATCAAAAATAATATTATGAACAAAAATTATAAGTTATCAAAATTGAAAATTTCAAATATTAGAAATTCTACCCACACTACGAACTCCCTATCGCGATGAATGCGAAAAAATAAGAAAATTCAGACAATGAAACAATCACACACACAACACAGATTTAAGTGATTCACCCAATCGAGGGTTATGTCCACGGGAGTATATGCACTATTTTATTAAAACGTTTACAACGCACACATCTCTTCTCTCTAGTCCACTCTCAATCAAGATCAAGCACGATCTTATACAACCAACACACTGTAAAAATAAGGACGCAGTCCTTCGAATAATAGAGAAGAGATCTGCCGGAATATGTAACGATTTCGACACAAGAACGGCTTCAATCGGATCTTCAATCCCCAAGCAATTCTTCAATACTTTTTCTCTCTAAGTATTCTCACAGTTTTCTCTCATAAAAACCTTTCTCTAACAATGCGTTGGAAACCTCTAGAGAAACCTTCTGCAAAAAGGCTCTAACTCTTTTGGAAACTTGACCAATAAGCTCCAAACCACATTAGGAAAAATTTGGCTAAAGCAATCTTCCAAAATAGCCAAATATTCAAACTTGCGGATCTGAATCTGCCCAGACGTCAATCGATTGATTTCTCAAACTCAATCGATTGACACCGGTGGTTGGGATTAAACCTTATTCAACAATCTCCACCAATGTTTCATCCCCAATCATGTCACCGGTCCAATGGGCATCAACATCTTCGACAAATGCTAATCAAGATTAGGCAGTGTCTAAACTTATTCTGCGTAACTAGCTTGGTCAATATGTCCGCTGCGTTTTCTTTCGTATTGATCTTCTTAATCGATATTTTTCTATTTTCTATCATATCCCTAATAAAATGATACCGAACATCTATATGCTTTGTTCTAACATGAAAGACATGATTCTTTGCTATGTGAATGACATTTTGACTGTCACAGGAGATATCAATGCAATCATCAACCTTACCAAATTCACTGATCAAACCTTTAAGTCACGAAGCTTCTTTAGCCGCTACATACTCAGCCTCTGTAGTTGACAACGCAATTATCCCTTGGAGCATAGACTTCTAACTGATTGCTCCATCTGCCAAGATGAACACGTACCCCGTGGTAGACCCTCTTCTATCAAGATCACCAGCATGATCGAAATCAATGACCCGTAGAGATAAAACTTGCTTGTATCTCCACCTTCAAACATCAAACCATGTTCAGTTGTAACTTTCAGATATCTCAATATCTATTTCACTGCAAGCCAATGTTCCTTACCCAGATTTAACATATACTTGTAAACCACACTCAAGGCCTGTACTAAATCTGGACATGTACTCACCAAGGCATACATCAAACTCTCAATGACATTTGCATACTGACTATTTTTCATGTATTCCCTTTCTTCATATGTGGACAGACTCATCTTCTTTGTGTGTTTAAAATGCACTGCTAGATGAATTGATATAGACTTGACATCACTCATATTATACTTCTCAAGGAGCTTTTGGATAAAGGTCCTTTGAGTAAGCCAAAGTCTCTTCTTCTCACGATCCCTCGTGATTTCTATACCTAGGATCTTATTTGCAGAACCAAGATCCTTCATCTCAAACTTATGGCTCAATTAGTGCTTCAGCTTGTTGATTTCAACCTTGCTTCTTGCTGCTATCAGCATATCATCTATATAGAGAATTAAGAAGATTCTCTCTCCTTTACCATACTCTTTCCAGTAGACACAATAATCATACTATCCCCTGTAATACCCTATGCCTAACATATATGAATCAAACTTTCTATACCACTGCTATCCCCTCTGATACCCTATGAATCAAACTTCCTTTATCACTGCCTGGGTGCCTGCTTGAGACCATACAATGATTTCTTCAATATGCAAATAGGTGCTTCAAATCCTTCTGGCTGTCTCATATAAATCTATTCCTGAAGATCTCCATGAAGGAAAGCTGTAACGACCCTACAATTTTTAAACTGAAATTGTGGTGTTAGATTTGTTTTGCACCAAGCATGGTGTTAGTGCTCCACACCGTAACCTACCCTAGTTGAGAAAATACACATTTTGGTTTTTCAAAAGGTTTTATATTTAAAATCGTCTTTATTTGACACAAGTTGTGTGGTGGTCTAGTGGTTGAAAGGCTTTGCTTATAGACAAGAGGTCTAACGATCAAACATTGTTATGTGAGTTTTAAACCTCTATTTTAAACTTTGAAGTAAAAGCCTATACACCCTTATTTGGTGTGACCGCTTAACACCGAATTAATGCTCATATATTATAAATAAGAAAGTTACGGAGAATCCTAAATCATTATTATAAGAATTCTTCTTAAAAACCCTAGTCGTCACTCAATCTTCTTCTATACCCACCCTTTTCTAAAAATACACAAATCACTTTTAAATCTCTTGTGTGTTCTTCCACAAAGAACACCGTGGTGTTTTTCTACCGGCAAATTATGGTGGAAGAAAGCGGAGTAATCGTGGACAAACCATCGTGTGGACGCCGATCTCTATCACCCTAACCGCCGTCGATCCGCCGATCACGCTTCAAGAGGTGGGTACCCATCCATCCATCTCGTCCTTCTCAAATCCCGTCGCGTAGGATACGATTCGATCGCATATTGGCGGGCCATAAAAGAATCATAAATTATTTTCTTATCATCTTGCCTTAGGGTTAAATAAATTGCTAGATCTGATTCTAGTTTAATTTTGATTATAATTTCATCATCGTATTTGTGATAAAATATTATTTACTTAGTTATTTTTTTTTTTTATATATTTCTTTAAGCCCTATTTATTCAAAAAAATAAATCGATCGATGGCGATTAATTATAAGTCCGTTCATTATAAATCAGTCGTGATTGACCCATTTAATATATTTTTTTCTATACTTTTAGTTTTATTTTATTTTTACCCTTATTATTTTAATATGAGGTGAATGATAATCCCATTAATATTAGAAAATAACCGCTTTGTCGTTTGAACAAAACACAATATATATATTTTCAGTTTTAATTTTTCTCGTTTGAATGAAACCCCGTCTGTGTACTTTTAGTTTTAACTTTTTACTTTGCTGCATTGCTGGCGTTCATGGTAATCAATGTGAATTACTTTATTTTATATGTCGGCTATCCCTTGGATTGATTATAATAATACATGATATTATATAATATTACATCCTGTTACCTTGGATCATAATGAGAATACTATAGCCCTATATTTTATTTTACTTAGGACATGGGGAATTGTGAGTCCCTTTACATTATAATAATCGGATGTCTGATGGGAAGGAGATTAAATATTCTATATTACATATGTAGGTAATGATGACATATTGTTAAATATTATTTATAAAATCTAAAGTCCCCTTCTAATTATATATATTATATTATATTTGAAAGGCTAGTTGGTAGGGATTAACATTATTAAATTAATAAACATCCTATATTATTAATATAATATCATTATTTAAATCCACATAAAACTAGAGTACTCGAGTGCTCCTTTTTATTATTATTTAATAAAGCCCCGTATAACATACATAAAATGTAAAACCCCTATTTGTAATGCAACTGCTAAGTCATTCCCAATACCAGCAACCTCTTTATTCACTTGACTTATTGAGATTATAAAAGTGGAAAGATGTAGTGTAAATGAGATACTAGCCATCTGATAAGAGCACTTTCATTGCATTAAACGAGATGACGGATGTGTTGTATATCTTTGTATATTGAGATAAATTTAGTCAGACATCACTATAGCGAATCTGTCATAATCTGAATTTTATACCTTTGATACACTTAAAATATGTGTATGCGTTTAATACCGTATTCCCCGCATACCTTGAGTTTTCAAAACGTTTTATCTAAAAATGCATGTTTTAATTTTTCAAGCTTTTATATTTATTTTCGTTATTAATGAACACAACTTATGTGGTAGCCTATTGGTTAAAGGCTTTAAGTTCTATATAAGAAGTCTAGGGATCAAACCTTATTATGTGTGCTTTAAACCTCTATTTTAGACTTTAAGATAAAAGCCTATACACTTTTTCTTATTAGATAAAAGCCTATACACTCTTCCTTATTGTGTTGGCTTAACACCGGATAATCTTCAAAGTGTGATAAATAAGTGTCTTACAGAGAACGACCCTAGAGACCTTAGAGAAGAAATTCTAGATCTATCTTCCTAGAATCCTTCTTTTGGAAGTGCGGTGAGACGTTGGCGTATATTCTCAAGCGGCCTTCACCTTCTTCTAAAATCATTATCATTGTTGGGATCTGAATCTAATCGTGGTGGTACGATCGATCTAGGTATGGAGAAATCATGCTTTTCATTGATCTTAAATTATTTTTTATTAATAGATTTTTATATAAATTAGTGATTTTATTTCATAGATAATGATGGAATGATTAAATGAATGCATGCTATGATTAATAGATTTTTAAATGTTAATGATGTTGGGTTAAAAAGAAGTCCGATTAAATTCCACCATGTGATTTGATGTATTTTGAGGCGTGCTTATGGATTGAAATCAATAGATTGACACCTAAAAGCAATTTTCGTGAATTCCCGCCAAACTTTGCATCAGATACTATCTCGGTATTTTAGCCATAACTGTTTGTCCTGAACTCAGATTGAGGCAATTCTTATGGTGTTGGAAATCTGACGACGAGCTCTACAACTTTTGTGTTTTTGACAGTTTCTGAATCTGACATCTTGAAGGTCTAAATTGAGCTGCAAGTAGCACTAAGTTCCCGATGACCCAAAGTTGCAGTATTTTGATATTATTTTCGAAATTCTGGGGCTATTTTATGCACCATGATTGTATGATATGCACTGTAATATTTATACACCATGATTGTGTACACTTTGATATTTACGTACCATGATTAAATGCACTTAAATGCATATGTAGTATGATATCACTCTCATGCACTTTATATGTCCCATGATGATCTATATAATTCACAATCAAGATACGTAAAATACGATGAAATGTCAAGCCATGATTAATGAGCATTAGACCCAACATCTTGTACCCGATGGAGTCTAAGAAGGTATTAGACCCAACATCTTGTGTAAGATGGAGTCTAACTGAACAAGAGTATGATGAGCATGATTCAGCCCAACGTCTTGAGTGGGACGGAGTTTGACATGCAATAAATAACATGATTCATTATACCCAACGTCTTGAGCATGACGGAGTCTAATTAACAAGTGATAAGCATGATTAAGACCCAACGTCTTGAGCGGGACGGAGTCTAACGTGCATTAAATGACAAGAAAGATGAAATTAAAAGATATGATGCATTCATGTAATATTAATATATATGTTTACGTTCAGTTCATTTCAGCTTAGTGAGATTATACATGCCACATGCACACATACATGAAATATATTGAAATGTTATATGGCTAGGATTGATATTTTATACTTCAATGGATTGCATGTCTGGTCCATACAAGTGTAAACTTATACCCCTTGTTTATGTGGGTAACTAGATGAGACAGGTGTTGCCAATGACAATGTATGGGTCTATGGCGATGAGACGGCACGTGGTGCTCAAGAAACTGGACTGAATGGCGTTGATGGCTTCGTCGCCTAATTAGCTATTTTCCTTTCTAGTTAGTGGTAATTTTAAATAAATGGGACATTGATCAGTTAGTATTTTATCTAAACTGTTTAAGCTTTACAATTAAGAGGTTGTGAGATCTCGGGTCGCTACAGTTGGTATAAGAGCCTAAGGTTGATTCTTACGTCGGGAATATGTGTAATTGGAGTTTAACGTGAGATTGATCGATTGCAGATGACGAACAAGCATATTGATGCGTTGACCGAGGCAACTGTGAGTGCCATCAATGCAACCAAAACTCCAAATACCCAACCTACTCCTGCTCCTAGGTCAGAATTGGACGAATTCAGGAAGAACCGACCACGATACTTCAATGGGACGGGAGATAGCGCTGAGGCTATGAAATGGGTGCAACAGATGGAAAAGATCTTCGATCTGATGGAGTGTAATGAAACAACTAAAGTGAGATTGGCAACCTACAAACTGGAGGGGGATGCCGAGAACTGGTGGAGATAATTGAAAGAAGCGACTGGTGTCGAAGAGCCTGGTTATGTATGGGACTGGGATGAATTCGTAAAAGTGTTTTATGATAAGTACTACCCCCAGAGCGTCCAAGAAGCAAAGATTGAGGAACTCCTGAACCTCTAACAGGGAGAGATGACTGTTGACGCTTATGCTAAGCTTTTTACAGAACTGAGCTAGTTTGCACCGACCCTGATTTCTGACGAGAACTTTCGACTCAGGAGATTTGAGAAGGGTTTAAGGCCCCAGAATAGGACCTTGGTGGTTGGACACCGATGCGACTCATACAAGGACCTGATTGATGGATGTTACACCATCAAGAGAGAATTAAAGGTGCCTTCGCCGACTAGTAATGTGGGTCAGAGCTTGGTTAGAAACTTTTAATATGGCCGTCGAGATCGTGTGTTTTCTAAATCCAACATGAGATCGGAGAGTAGGGGCACTCCTTACTCAAGACCAGCCTTCTCGCAGCAGAGCAAGACTAATTCTACAGTGGCGTCGACTGCAAAGACTATTTCGACCTGTACTACTTGCGGCAAGAATCATTACGACACCTGCCTTAGGGGAACGGGTGCTTGTTTCAACAGTGGACAGCTTGGGCATAAAGCAGCTGAGTGCAAGATGCCTAAGAAGTCATCTGAATCGAGGGCTATGCCTCCTGCGACAATTACGACTAGTGGCCACGTGTATACCCTATCTGATGCTGACGCTAGAGCTTTAGACGATGTCATCCAGGGTATGTTTATTTATTTAAAATTCATAATTAAGTTCTTTCATACATGTTTACGTAGTAACATCATAAATATTAATTGGTGTAGAATGACTACTTTTCGAAAATGTTTTCAAAAATGAATTAAATGAATTTGTTAAGAACTAACGAAGATCTAGTAGACATTAAGCTTTTAAATTGAATGATACCCTTACGTTGAATAATTTAAGTCGTAGCATGTCTTGGGTGCCCAGGTTCGATGTTGATCGATGACCTTTTTGCTCATGTGCTTTTGGATTCGGGTGCTTCCCATTCATTCGTCTCCTTAAACTTCGCTAAGCGTCTTGATAAGGATTCATCTCCTATGAGCATTCCTCTGACCGTAGCAACTCCTTTGGGAAAAAGTGTGCTTACTGATAGAGTCTATCCTCGATGTTCTGTCCAGATTGGAACCTATGCATTGATTGTCGATCTAATTGAATTAGACTTCGAAGATTTTGATGTGATCCTAGGGATGGATTGGCTCACTGAATCTCATGCGACCCTTGATTGTTTCGCCAAGACCGTAATTTTTACCCCTTTGGATGGACCAACTTTTAAATTCAAGGGCGCATGGAAGGGTGCCATTCCGAAACTCTTTGCCTTATTAGAAGTCGAGGAAAAGCGGGGAGATATATCATCGATTCCTGTTGTAAATGAATTTGCTGGAGTTTTTCCTGATGAGGTGACGGGTTTGCCGTCGAGTAGGGAAGTCGAATTTCAGATTGAGCTTGCACCTGGCACTGCACCGATAGCCAAGACTCCTTACAAGATGGCACCTACAGAACTATCATAATTGAAGAAACAGTTACAGGAACTACAAGATAAGAGCTTCATTAGAAGAAGTCAGTCACCCTGGGGTGCTCCTATTTTATTTGTTAAGAAGGACGGTTCTCAGAGGCTATGCATTGATTACCGACAGTTGAACCAAGCGACGATTAAGAACAAGTATCCATTGCCACGGATCGATGTTCTATTTGATCAACTGCAAGGCGCACGATATTTCTCTAAGGTCGATTTGAGATCTGGATATCACCAATTGAGAGTGAGAGAGTCCGATATAGCTAAGACGACATTCAATACGAGGTATGGGCAGTTTGAATTTTTGGTAATGCCTTTCGGATTGACTAATGCTCCTGCAATCTTTATGGACTTGATGAACCGTATTTTCAAGCCCTACTTGGATCAGTTTGTGGTGGTTTTCATTGATGACATCCTGATCTACTCCAAGTCCGAAGAAGAGCATGCCGAACACTTAAGGATTGTCTTACAAACCCAATTGGACCACCAGTTGTATGCTAAGACGAGTAAATGCGAATTCTGGATGCGTGAAGTGACATTTCTGGGCCACAGGATTTCTAAGACAGGGATTACTGTTGATCCTGTAAAAATTGAAGCCATTGTAAATTGGGCGAGTCCCAAAAGTGTTACTGAAGTACGAAGTTTCCTTGGCTTAGCTGGTTACTATAGAAGGTTCGTGGAAGGTTTCTCAAAGATCTCAGGACCTCTTACCGGGCTAACCATGAGAAATGTGAAATTTATTTGGACTGATGAGTGCGAGAAGAGCTTTCTCGAGTTGAAGAAAAGTTGACTACTGCTCCCATTCTAGTGATACCTTCTGGCAGTGGTGGATTTACCGTTAATACCGATGCGTCGTATAAAGGACTAGGTGGTGTCTTGATGCAGAATGAGAGAGTTGTAGCTTACGGATCCAGGCAGCTAAAGGAGCATGAAAAGAATTACCCTACGCACGATCTAGAACTGGCCGCTATCATATTCGCGCTGAAGATCTGGAGACACTACCTATATGGAGAGAAATGCATCATCTCCACAGATCATCAAAGTCTTAAATACCTTTTTACGTAGAAAGACTTGAATATGAGGCAGAGAAGATGGTTGGAATTCCTGATCGATTATGATTGTGAGATCAAGTATCATCTAGAAAAGGCTAATATTGTTGCCGATGCCCTCAGCAGATTTGTTCCAGAACAGGTAATTCGACCAAGAGCATTGCTTTCGCACATTGTTATCACATCTTTATTACTTGATCGAATCAGGAGATTACAGCTTGAAGATCCTATCCTCTTGAAATTGAAGGATGGTGGGAAGTCTGAGATTACTGTCAGGGATGATGGGATGATCTTTGTTCGGGGACGCCATCTTGTGTACCTGATAATATAGAATTGAAACGGGAGATCTTAGACGAAGCCCATAAGTCTAAATTCTCTATTCACCCCGGGAACAATAAGATGTACAAGGGATTGAAAAAAAAAATTATTGGTGGAATGATATGAAGGGAGAGATCGCTGACTACGTGGCAAGGTGTCTCACATGCCAGCAAGTTAAAGCTGAACATCAGAAACCACCCGGGTTACTTCAGCCACTACCGATTTCGGGTTGGAAATGGGAGAGTATCGGCATAGATTTCATCACCGATTTACCGAGAACCCTGAAGAGGAACGACGCTATTTGGGTTGTGGTCGATAGACTGACTAAATTGGCTCATTTTATTCCGTACCGCATGACCTATTCAGCCTCTCAGTTGGAGGATATTTATATTCGTGAGATTGTCAAATTGCATGATGCGCCTACCGATATCGTATCTGATAGAGACCCTCGTTTCACGTCAAGATTTTGGCAGAAATTTCAAGATGGGATGGGGTCTAAGTTGAAATTTAGCTCCGCTTTTCATCCTCAAACGGATGGGCAGACCGAAAGATTGAATCAAGTGTTAGAGGACATGCTTCGTGCTTGTGTACTGGACTTTGGAGGCAATTGGGACGAGCATCTACCTCTCTGAGTTCATATAATAATAGTTACCAGTCCACTATACAGATGGCCCCGTATGAAGCCTTATATGGGAGAAGTTGCAGAACTCCTCTGTGTTGGGATGAGGTCGGCGTGAGAAGTTTGTTGGGACCTCAAATTGTTGAAGACACGTCCAAACAAGTTCAATTGATCCAAGAACAAATGCGGACCGCGCAGAGCAGAAAGAAGAGTTACGCTTATTTGAAGCGTAGGAATTGGGATCTGATTGAAGGGGATCAAGTCTTTGTAAAAATCTCTCCTATGAAAGGAGTGATGAGATTCGGGCGGAAAGGAAAACTTAGTCCGAGATTTGTGGGATCGTTCGAAATTTTAAAGAGAATCAGAGAAACGACATATAGAGTCAAGCTACCACCAAAGTTTGCCGATGTGCACAACATTTTTCACATATCCATGTTAAAGAAATACGTGGCAGACCCTACTCACGTTATCGATTGGGAACCCTTGGAGGTTTATAAGGATATGTCCGTGGTGGAGGTACCTGTTCAGATTGTTGATCGGAAAGAGCAGACCCTGAGGAATAAAGTTATACCGCTGGTCCTTGTGATTTGGCAGCACCACTCTCGCGAGGAAGCCACTTGGGAGCGCGAGGATATTATCAGGAGGGACTACCCTCATCTCTTCTAGTAAGGTATTACTCAATTTCGAGGACGAAATTTTTATAAGTAGGGAAGAATGTCATGATCTGAATTTTATACCTTTGATACACCTAAAATATGTGTATGTGTTTAATACCGTATTCCCCGCATACCCTTGAGTTTTCAAAACGTTTTATCTAAAAATGCATGTTTTGGTTTTTCAAGCTTTTATATTTATTTTCGTCATTAATGAACACAAGTTATGTGGTACCCTATTGGTTAAAGGCTTTAAGTTCTATATAAGAGGTCTAGGGATCAAACCTTGTTATGTGTGCTTTAAACCTCTATTTTAGAATTTGAGATAAAAGCCTATACACTCTTCCTTATTGTATTGGCTTAACACCGGATAATCTTCAAAGTGTGATAAATAAGTGTCTTACGGAGAACCCTAAATTATAAGCTCATTTAGAGTCCTTCTTAAGAATAGAGCCGTCAGAGACCCTAGAGACTATAGAGAAGAAATTCTAGATCTATCTTCCTAGAACCCTTCTTTTGGAAGTGCGGTGAGACGTTGGCGTATATTCTCAAGCGGCCTTCACCTTCTTCTAAAATCATCATCATTGTTGGGATCTGAATCTAATCGTGGTGGTACGATCGATCTAGGTATGGAGAAATCATGCTTTCCATTGATCTTAAAATATTATTTTTTATTAATAGATTTTTATATAAATTAGTAATTTTATTTCATAGATAATGATGGAATGATTAAATGAATGCATGCTATGATTAATAGATTTTTAAATGTTAATGATGTTGGGCTAAAAAGAAGTCCGATTAAATTCCACCATGTGATTTGATGTATTTTGAGGCGTGCTCACGGATTGAAATCAATCGATTGACACCTAAAAGCAATTTCCATGAATTCCTGCCAAACTTTGCATCAGATATTGCCTCAGTATTCTAGCCATAACTTTCTGTCCCGAACTCGGATTGAGGCGCTTCTTATGGCGTTAGAAATCTAACGACGAGCTCTACAACTTTTAGGTTTTAGCTAGTTTTTGAATCTGACATCTTGAAGGTCCAAATTGAGCTGCAAGTAGCACTAAGTTCCCGATGACCCAAAGTTGCAGTATTTACATATTATTTTCAAAATTTTGGGACTGTTTTATGCACCATGATCGTATGATATGCACTGTAATATTTATGCACCATGATTGTATACACTTTGATATTTACGTATCATGATTAAATGCACTTAAATGCATATATAGTATGATATCACTCTCATGCACTTTATATGTCCCATGATGATCTATATAATTTACAATCAAGATACGTAAAATACGATGAAATGTCAAGCCATGATTAATGAGCATTAGAACCAACATCTTATACCCGATGGAGTCTAAGAAGGTATTAGACCCAACATCTTGTGTAAGATGGAGTCTAACTGAACAAGAGTATGATGAGCATGATTCAGCCCAACGTCTTGAGCGGGACGGAGTTTGACATGTAATAAATAACATGATTCATTAGACCCAACATCTCGAACATGACGGAGTCTAACTAATAAGTGATAAGCATGATTAAGACCCAACGTCTTGAGCGGGACGGAGTCTAACGTGTATTAAATGACAAGAAAGATGAAATTAAAAGATATGATGCATTCATGTAATATTAATATATATGTTTACGTTCAGTTCATTTCAACTTAGTGAGATTATACATGTCACATGCACACATACATGAAATATATCGAAATGCTATATGGCTAGGATTAATATTTTATGCTTCAATGGATTACATGTCTGGTCCATACAAGTGTAAACTTACACCCCTTATTTATGTGGGTGACCAGATGAGACAGGTGCTACCAATGACAATGTATAGGTCTATGGCGATGAGACGGCACGTGGTACTCAAGAAACTGGACTGAATGGCGTTGATGGCTTCGTGGCCTAATTATCTATTTTCCTTTCTAGTTAGTGGTAATTTTAAATAAATGGGACATTGATCAGCTAGTATTTTATCTAAACTGTTTAAGCTTTAATTATGTTGGACTTGTTATTAGAATAAGAATATTATCATGGGTTTTATTTAGATTAATTAATATTTTAAAGAAATTTTATCTTCCATTGTTTAAGGTGCTTTTATCGCCTTATTATGTTTCTATGGTTCTCGATACGAAGGTACGGTCTAAGATCTTACAATTAAGATGTTGTGAGATCTCGGGTCGCTACAGAATCAACTCAGATTTGATTGATTGATCGATCGATTCCGTAGGAAATCAAACCACTGTACTTTAATTATTTTAAAATTCGGCCAATTGATACCAGCAATCGATCAATTGATCTGTAATTGAATTAAATAGTTTATATAACACAATTAAGACTGATTGATTGATTCCAAAACTAATCAATCGATCATCGTCCGAACAAACGACCTTAATTACACTATAAATTCTATATTTACATGACCAAAACTTAGTGCACCTTAATCACCTGCACTTTGCGATCGATGGTCGTGATGCACTTCACTTTAAATTATATTATCTTTCTAATTGAGCACTTAATTATAATAACCTATATATATATATGTCATTTTTCGCTTCAACGCGACCTCTTCGATAACACGAAATGTTAGAACTTCGAAACCTCTTGAAAATCGAACTCTGACCTTTGAGTTATCGAAAACACTTAATTACTCCCCTACTCTATATTTAGTGGTGTATTATGTAAATAAATATATGTATAAATATAACAATAATATAAATAAAAACCTTTTATGTGTGTGATGATTCTGTACCTCTACTTTGATCATGATATGAGTTAAGGTCATGTTAGGTCAGATGACGTGAGAGTAGATGAGATCATGCCTATGCTTGGGCGTGGTAATTCACCGAGATGGTATCAAAGCAGGGAATACATCGTATTTACATGCCTTATAACTCATGGTAGTATGGGACACCATAATGAGTAGGGTGAGTGCAAATTCAATGTAACCTCGTATACGGTGGCATAAACGGTGACCCTATCACCCTGAGTTCTAATATGATAGGATAAGATATGAGTTGGTAGGATAAGATATGAGTCAATATGATATGATATGAGTCAGTATAATAAGATATGTTACGATAATAAGTCACCGCTGTATAGGCCAACAAAAGATTAACAACTTAAGTCTCTGTACGTGTCGTTCCTTGCGTAGCCACCGTAAGGGCAACAACGTCTTTCAGTCAAGACGGATGTCTCTGGGAGACATTATGAGTTATGAGTCGCTGATCGCCCCTGTGACTGGATGGGGTGTATGATATGATATGATATGGAGGGCGTTATGATATGGTGGTATGATACTATGGAGACCCTCACATGGTAGCTCGAGCAGCGACTCTGGCACAGGTCGTTTAGGATTTTATGAGTATGTTAGTTACGCTCATGCGATGTACAGACGTATGTGCGAGAATAATAAAATATGGTATGATATGAGGTATGATATGATATGAGATATGGTAAGGTACGTTAGGATGTAAGTGTCTAGATCATGATCTCGCATTAGGGATTAGGATATGAGCTTACGATATGTACTTGATTTTATTATTCTGTTCTGATTCCTTTGATATACTATGTTATCACTCACTTGATGCACCCACAATGCACCTGAGTAATATGGGGTGGATTGGTGGTGTATCCACTGAGTTTACGTGACTGAGTAAACTCATCCCACGATAAATTAACAGCTGCAGGTGACTATACCGACGGTGTGGACGTGGGTTTCTCTGATTTGATTGGTGCTGAGAACATCGACCCCGTGGACGTTGATTATTAGGAGCCTTTGGAGGGTGACGTTGCCGGTTATCAGGAGGACTATAATGTTGATTTTGATCTGAGCGCCGGATATTGATTTAGTAGACTCGGTATTTGATTTTGCCTTATATAATTATCATTGACTCTATGCTTTCATTTTATCGGATTTGTCTCCGATTTGACTTATATGTTATTTATGAATTTATAGTATTTTATTGCATTTTATCAGATTTATTCAGCATTTATGATTGCTTTATATTCCACCATGATATGTTGGCTTTCACGGATTTCATGGAACTAGATGTGCGCGAGAAATTTGATTAAGTGTATGTCCGCTTAGCATATCCGGGATATGTGCGGGTCATAACTCGGAATTCTAGGCCCTCGGGATGGGGTAGAATTTCGGGTCGTGACAAAAGCTATTTTCACATCCATCTGTTCTAGTTCGAGATCTTTTTGAGCAACGACTACTAATAACGTGCGACTCAAAGTATGCTTTGCAATCGGAGATAATATTTCATTATAATCAATACCCTCTTTTTGAGAAAACTCATTTGCAATTAGTGTTACTTTAAACTTCGGAGTTTCACTCTTATCACCTTCTTTCTTTCAAAAGACCCATTTATAATCGATGACTCTCTTCCCTTTAGAAAGTTTCATGAGATGCCAAGTCTCATTCTTCATAAGTGACTATCATTCTTCTTCCATACCTAATTGCTACTTTACTATATCTGTATCCACCCGAGCTTCTGAAACTGTGCTTGGTTCCCCATTCTCTGTGATAAGTACAAGTGTTAAAGGAACCATATCCTTAAACTTTTCAGGACATTTCTCCATCCTCTCTGACCTTCTCAAGATAGTCTGAACCGGTACCTGGGACTGTAAGTCTTGAGAAATTGTGTCATCATGCTCTATCTTAGAGTCTTCATTATTTTTCTCATCTTACTCATCCTTTCAACATCAATTTATACCTGAGGTTCATCAGATGACTGAGGTTTGTCTTCCGCCTTTTTCATTGGAAACTTATCTTCGTTGAAAGTAGCGTCTCTTTTATCTATCACTTTGTGAGATTGTCTATTCCACAAACGATAACCCTTGACTCCTTCGCTATAGTCAATCAAGACACACTTTTTGAATTTTGGATCCAACTTGGATCATTCACTTCTCTGAAGTAATGTATAAGTTGTACATCCAAACACCCTCAATGAGAGTAACTCTCGTGTCTTTCATACCAAACCTCATCTGCAGTTTTCGAGTTCAATGTCGCTGAAGGTGACCGATTGACCAAGTAACATGCTGTGTTCACTGCCTCTACCCAGAACCCATGACTCAAGCCGGAATGGTTCAACATACGCCACACTTTTTCTAATAGTGTTCTATTCATCCTCTCTGCTATACCATTTTATTGAAGATATTCAGGAACTATTAAGTGCCTAACAATCCTTTAATTTTCACAGTAAGCTTTAAACTCTGATGACAAGTATTCTCCACCATTATCTAATCTGAGAATCTTCACCGTTCTATCTATCTACTTTTCAATCATACTCTGCCACTGCCTAAATTTGTGAAATACATCCGATTTATTTTTAATTAGATACACTCAAACTTTTCTGGAGTAGACATCTATGAATGATACAAAGTAATTGGCTCCATCTACTGAGGTGACTTTAGCCAGTCCCCATATATCATAATGTATATAATCAATCAGCCCCTTCGAAGCATATTTTCAAGTGGAAAAACTGACTTTCTTTTGCTTATTAAAGATACAATCTTCACAAAAATTCAATTTATAAGTTTAAATTTCAGAAATCGCCTTGTTCTTTATGAGCTCTGTCAGCCCACGTTCACTTATGTGACCAAGCCTCTTGTGTTACAAATATGAAAGATCATTGAAATCTTTTATAGCTACAACACCACTACCACTGATTGTGTTACCTATAAAAGTATACAGATTCCCCATCGTTTCATCTTTTATCAAGGTCATAGCATCACGTACAACCTTTAGTTTTTCGGATTCTAGGATGACTCGACATCCTATCTCATCCAATGCCCCCAACGAGATCATATTTTTCTTCAGATCAAGCATATGCCTAACCTCAGCAAGAGTGTGAACACAATCATCAGAAATCTTGATTCTGATACAACCGATACCCACTGCTTCATATACACTATCATTCCCCGTCAAAATTGTCCCACCATTGGCTACCTTGTACTGGTCAAATCAATCCCTGTAAGGACACATGTGATACGATGCTTTTGAATCTAATATCCATCAACCATCAAACTGACTAGAGTTTAACAGTGCACACAATAAGTCTTCACCGAAATCTGACTTAGCAATACTAGTCTGTTGCGAAGTCCCTTCATCACCCTTATTATTATTCAATCTCTGCTTGCAATATTTGTGAATATGTCCAGATTGCTTACAGAAGTAACAGTTATTATTCTTTCTGTCACCCATAGATTTGGACCTGTTGTTTCCTCTCATTGATTTATTATTTTCTCTGAATTTGTCTCTTTTTCGATCATGGTTCCGACCCCTTTCGCTCAAGAGACTAATTCCTTCGAAGTTAGATTCGGGTTATTTTCTCAATTTGTCAGAAAGAAGTGTAGCAATTACTTCTTTGACGATAATAATATCTTTACCATAAATTAATGTGATAAAAAGATACTCATAAGATGCAGACAATGAGGTGAGCAAGAGAAGTGCGAGATCTTCTTCTTCAAGTTTCACCTCAATGCTCAATAGTTCACTAACTATTTTATTAAATAAATTTAAATGATCATGAATACGTGTACCAGCCTTCATACGAAGGGTGTAGAGTTGCTTCTTCATGAAGAGTCTATTGAACAACGACTTTATTATGTAGAGAGATTCTATCTTCTTCCACAGATCTACGATCGACTTTTCGTGAAGAACGTTATACAGAACTTTATCAGACAAGTACAATTGGATAGTGCTTATGGCTCTCTAATCAATAGAGTTCCACTCTTCATCAGACATCTCTGCCTTCTTTCCCATCTCCTTTTCAAGTAGAGCACCATCAATGCCTTGTTGGACAAAGAGATTTGTGACCTTGACTTGCCACAGAGCGAAATTATTCTTCCCAGAAAACTTCTCCACCTCGAATCGTGCATTCGAGACCTTCATCGTCGTTGTAGCGTAAACCTCGCTCTAATACCACTTGTTAGAAATTTTACCCACACTACGAAGTCCCTATCACGATGAATGCAGAAAAATAAGAAGATTTAGGCAATAAAATAATCAAACACACAACACAAAGATTTACGTGGTTCACCCAATCGAGGGCTACGTCCACGGGAGTATATGCACTATTTTATGAACGTTTACAACACACATACTCTCTTCTCTCTAGTGCACTCTCAATCAAGATCAAACATGATCTTATACAGCCAATACACTATAAAAACAAGGACGCAATCCTTCCAATAATAGAGAATAGGTCTGTCGGAATATATAACGATTCTGACACAAGAATGACTTCAATCGAATTTTCAATCCCCAAATAATTCTTCAATACTTTTTCTCTCTAAGTATTCTCACCAATTTTCTCTCAGGAAAACCTTTATCTAACAATGCCTTGAAACCCCTAAAAGAACCTTCTGCAAATAGGCTCCAACATATTTGGAAACTTGATCAAAGAAATCTTCTAAACTTGACAAGTATTTAAAACACTGCTCCTAATAAGCTCCAAACTACATTAGGACAATCTTCCAGAATAGTCACATATTTAAACTTGCGGATCTGAATCCGCCCAGACGTCAATCGATTGATTTCTCAAACTCAATCGATTGACATCTGTGGTTGGGATTAAACCTTATTTAACGTCAAATCGATTCAACCAAACTTGTCTTCCTCATGTGCAGGGTGGAGATCATCTTATATACAACCATAACTGAACTTCATGTAAGATCCTTATTTTTATTGTAAATTGTACTAAAATATATAGGTGCCAAAGGAATTAGATCCGTCCACTGCCCTTGGTGCATGGGTGGGGTACCTGATACCAATCCTATACAAATTGTAGATCAGCTCGGAAACTGAGTTTTCCTGAACAAATTCCTCCGAAAACCATCCGTCACTTTCAGTAGAAAATGCTCGGAAAATACGATAACCAAAGAAACTCAAGAACAGAAAAAAAGCTCAGGAAATACTCAGGAAAGTCATTTTCTACAGAAATTGCACAAGGAAAGTCATTTCCTTGGCTCTCGAGCGAGCCCTAATCGTATCCAAGAAATAATCCACCAGGGGTTGGCGCAGTTGGTAAGGAACTTTAGTTTATTACCAACAGGTCATGGGATCAAGCGTTGGCATCTCCCTTTTGCGACGATAGGATACTTCATAAGGTATGTAAATTGTGAAATACTCGTTACACGATGAGAGTAAGGACACCCGTTAGAGATTAGTCCAAGTGTACCGTCCATGGCTCAAAATTAAACTGTGAAACCAAGTGGAGAAGTATCTTTAAAAAAGTACCGTCCGATCATTATTAGACATCATTAGATGGAGGCCTGTATGTCCCATTAGAATTTTCTATCTATAAAGAGTCCTCTGAAATCTGAGGTGGCGGATGAGGCTAACTTCTCTTCTTCTGTTAACTCTCTCTTCTTGCGAGAAGATTTAATTTGCATTTTTTAATCTTCTCTTAGGGCCTGTTTGGTTCATGGAAGATGGAGGGATATGATGTTAAACTTCTGGAAGATGGGTTATATCCTATGTTTGGAGTCAATTTTAGGTAACATGAAGATAGAGTTTAATCTTCTAATTTAAATGGATCTTCCACGGTTTTTAGAAGATTAGTATTCCACCTAATGAGGTGGAAGTGGAAACTTTCGTCCACAACCCTCATGTACCGGTAACTTCTATATAATATGTGGGAGCTTGTGCTTGCACTCGTAAATTTGGCCCTTGCACCTAGAGCTGTCAACGGGTTGGACTTTGGCCTGAGCTCGGCCTGGATGGGTCAAGTTTGGGCCCATTTTTTCATAGATTTAATAAATAGGTCGGGCCCAGATAAGAAATCAGGCTAGGTCCGGGCTGCAAAGTGTAAGGCTCGGCCCGACCCGAAAAAATTAAGCCTTTTAAAAAAAAATCTTAAAAAAACTCTTAAATTCTTATTACAAACCCGGCCCGGATAGGTAATCAGGCTAGGTTCGGGTTGCAACATTTCAAAATTGGGCCCGACCCGGTTATCTATCGGGCTGGGCCTGGGCCAAAAAAATTTCTTCATAAAAAAACGGGCCAGGTGGAAAACCCAGCCTGGCCCGTTGACAACCCTACTTGCACCGAGTGTAAAACAAAGACTCGCAAGTTTCGTGACCTCTACTATATGAAAACACCATCTCAACCGTTTATTTAGGAGCTCGTCATTTAAAGATATTAAGTGTAAAAGATTAGCACGAAATATAATCTTCATTATGTGATTAAATATAGTCAAAGGCTATTATTTGATTCAACGGTTGATTACAATAGATCATATGATAAATATCGTGTTTTGCTCCAATCTTATTCACTAAGGATCTATAGATCATGAACTTTAAAGCAGATAGCTCAGATTGCATTTTCACTTGTCACGTGTCCCAAAAATACAAAGTCTTTCTTTAACTTCGGGGCAAGGGCCACATTTCCCATAATATATACATTTTTTTTGGAAGGCTGAATAAAACCACAAAGGGTGGCGATTCATGAAATCAAATATTCTTGTGGTGCCACCGATGGTTTCACAAATCACCGGTTGATTGCCTTGAATCAGATACTAAAGATTGTTTTTGTCCTAATCTCCCATGCATTAGATCTTCAGATAATGGCCCACATATCATATGGTCAGATGTTGATTCCACATGTCAAACATATGTGGTCGCCATACACCATTATACGCTATGATCACGGTCACTTTGGGAAGGTGTGCCATATATAATCAACACACCACAAAAATAAGACTATTAGCGGCATCCCAAAACAGCCGCTATTACCAAAATTATTGCCACTAATACCCTTGCCGCTAATAATCTTAATAGCCTTTTTGTTAATAATCTTATTTTTGGTAGTGACATCTGACTATCGATATCTAAGACATGATGTTAAGATCTAATGTATGAAATATTGAGATGAAAATGACCTCTATCATCTAAATAGGTTTTTGCCTTTGATCTGTCTGTCATCTAAATAGGTTGTCGCCTTTGATTTGTCTGAGTCTTTCTTTATAAAATATGCGAATTGGAGTAGACTGTTGTTAGTTAATACTCCAATTTCATTGAAATTTGGAAATCAATCTCCAACCTAATCTTCCGGAAGAGCCAAACGGGCTCACTCTCTCCGTGGAACCATATATCTTTTAAGAGATTATCTTCCAGAAAAATCATCTCCAGAAGATTTTCTTATGGACATTCATCTCCTATGAACCGAACATGCCCTTAGCTTTAATAAAAGGGTTTAGGAACCCATGGCCACAATTTCCGATTTAAAAATAAAAGTCTAAAAAGTGCAAAACAAAAAATTGACAGTAATGAGGATGTTTCACGTTTAAGAGTACAATGGATAGAGAGAGAGTATCTATTGTTCCATTGAGAAAAAAAATGTCTCATTTAAATCAAACTGTCAATAGTTTATGCACTTGAAAACCCTAGTTGCAAATATTGGTTATCAAAGCTTCTAAAGTTGTAACTATGGCTGTCAACGGGCCGTATTAAGGCCAGGCCTTCCTAAAATCTAGCCCGGCTCTAAGGGCCAAGCTGAGGCCTTAGCCCGGCCTTAACTTAGGTTGCCCAACCCTAGCCCTAAGTTAGGCGGGTTGGAGCGGGCTTGAGTCGGGCTTCGGGGTTTATTGGTGATGGAATTTTCTTAAACTTCACCAGAATTTTTCTTTGTTGTAAATATTTTTAATGTTCAGAATGAGAAAAAATAAAATCTTAAGACCTCTCCTTTATTATTAAATTACCGTTTCAATTATCCGCTTAATAAATCTAACGATAATATAGAGTACTATTCTTGATAATTTTATTGTAAATAGTATATATATTTTATATATTTATATTCAAGGTATAAAAAGTCAGCCGATATCGATCCGTATCGGTGATACGCATCGGTTTTTTGGTAAATCGGTTTGTATCGATCCTCTAACTCGGTATCGATTTGAGCCGACACGTGTATATATATATATATATTTTAAATGGGTCGATTCGTATCGGTCATAGTATATATATAATTAAAAAAGATCGTTCCACAGGCCGGGCCAGGTTTACAGGCTTTAACTTGTTAAGCCCTTACCGGGCTTGATAGACAACTGGCTTTTGGTTTCGAGGGCCGAGCTCTGCCCTTTTACCTCATTTTAAGATGGATTTATAAGCACTTACCTATTGAAGCGTGAATCGATTCTCGTAGTGATTTGGGTTGATGGAGATTGGATTCGAGTGATGATTTGCTTGAGTTATTTCGTAAGAAATCTTTTCTTACGAGAGATCGATCGCAGCGATGAGGAACTTCAATTTAATCTCCAGAGAAGACGACTTGGCCGCAGATTTCATTTAAAGAGGAGAGATGGTGCACGACGGCAGTACTTTGTAGAAAAAACATAACCAGAGAGAGAGAGAGAGAGAGAGATGGCTAAGAGATAATGATTTTGCATTCACTGGATTCTCTATTTATCCTTACTACTATATAAAAGTAAAAATAGTTTATGTTATATTTTTATACCTATAATGCCCCTAAGAGTTGCTACTCTTCTCCCAATTGTAATTGCAAAATTTGGTAATTAAACTAGGATTCTAAAAATCTTCTAATTAAACTAGGACTCTAAACTAGCTCATAACTCATATCTAATACAAAGTGTAATTCTCTCTCTCTCCCATATACATGACTCTCTCGTAAAAAAAAGCTAATAAATATCTCCTCATCATTGAAATTTTATAAAATATAAGGTGGAAAAAAAAAAAAAAAATCATACACAGATTTTCGTTAAGCAAAGAAATCAGTTTTATGTTTTATTGATGACATGAATATGATCCAAGATTTTGTATTTTTTTATTCATCCTAAAACAGTTAGATTTTCACAGATTTTCGTTAAGCAAGTAATCTCTCATTAACACAACATTTTTTCCCGATTTTAGGTATCTTTATATGTCTTTGCTATATTTATGTCTCTGAAACTGCTTTGATTTATTTTTGACTAGTTTTAGGTTTTATTGATGACATGAATCTGATAAAAAATTATATATTTTTTTATTCATCTTGAAACAGTTAGATTTCCATTCGGGTTTAATGAATGTGGATATTTATTTATTTTATTTATTTATTTATTTATTTATATGTGTTATGAAATTAACTGTTGGGAATAATATATTTTTTATTTTTTACAAACCGAAATCGGTTTGCTTTCGCCATGGTCCGATATAGAGGTATATTTTTATAATCAGAGATCTTTATGCATGACTGTAAATGAGATTGGATTAAGAATTATCATATGAGTTTTTGCTTATTTTGTATTTTGATATAGTTATTATTTTTTTCGAACTTGAATCGCCGGATCTCCATTCTTCGGCGCCTCGCTTTCCGAACTTGAATTGCCGGATCTCCATTCTTCGGCCCATCAAGAAGAAGACTAAATTACCACCATTAAAACTAGAATAAGATGGAATTTATATACCGTTCGAGAGGAATGGTCGGCAAGAGATGCACCCCAACCTCCATCTCCAAACGACTCTTTTGTGATCGAGTCACCAAAAAGAATGATCTTGAGTCGCATCTCTTTCTCTCCCTCTCAGTAAATTGACACAAATCAAATCTTTAATGAGTTTCTTCGATTGTTTCTTCCATTTTTGTCAGGGTTTGCTTTTTGTTATATATGGCATGCAATCTGCTCTAGCAAATGATATGATTGAAATATGTTAAAGGATATCATAGTAGTTTAATAATTAAAAATTTTAAAATATAAATATATTAATTAAAAACCCTAGGTGAATCCTAGCCATTGAATTTAATTTTAGTTTCAAGGGATGAGATGATTTTTAATCCTGCAATCTACGTACATTTGCACGTGCATCCTTACTAGTAAAGAAAAAAGGGAATTAGGGAAAGAGTCCCAAATGACAAGTTGATTTTTGCTAAAGGAGCAAGAGTCCTTCTAGGATTCTAATTGCTTACCAAACAAATCCCATGAAATATGAAATTTAATTACTTGCCTTAGTTGAGAAGGCGGTAGGATTACTTGGGATTCAGTTACCATTCACGTGGGAACCGGATCTTAGTTAGAATTTCCATAAATTAAATTATGTGGGCCATGATAAGGTGTGTGCACAAGCACCGGGTCTTGGTGCTTTGCCCATCTATCACCATATAGTGGAGTCAAAGAAACCCGGGTCATAACAATTTTACTCACCTTAGAGAAAATCTGATTAAAATATATTATAGACTGATGGAAAATGGAGGGTCGTATTTACAAATCCGTCATTTTCCACCAATTGGATAGTAAATATGGTTGGAAAATATAATCTCATCCCAACAAAAATTCTAAGGGGACCCTCACATTATCTTTTCGGTCCCCTCAGAAAATGGTTGACCCTCACATTACCTTTTTGAGTGCTATTCTTTTTCTTTAGGTATCATTGTTTAAATCTTGTAAAACTTTTATCTCACCAATCTCTTCTAGTAGATATGTATTGACTCTTTTGAATTTTAGAGATCAATTTTTTTGCAATCTTTCGCATAGTTGATCTTGAGATCATGGACATATCATCAGATGGTAAGTTTATTTTTTTATATAGCAAAGAACCCGAAAAGTGACTCTAAAATCAAATGGCACACATTCCACTCAAATGTAATTTTCGTACTCCCATGATTTAGAGAGTATTTCTGTGAAAAATTAGAATTGAAAACAAACTCCAAGCGATCAATGCGTGCCAGACTCGAGGAGATGGTATTCTAGATATTCCCAAGAGCCATTGATAAGAACTATGGAGCCTATCAACTCAATCACAAGAGTTTGATTGAGGTGCGTGTGGTCATGAATCACTGAGCTGCATGTATCTTCTTTTAAAATCTGGTGGGTCAATCAATCTGAGCCACAAAGGATCAGATTGGGCTAGATTTCTGACCCAATGGGGTAGATCAAGTCGAAAATTTAAGCACTTCTTTTCGTGCAACTGTCTCCACCATTAATATTGTTGACTGCTTTGAACTAAATGATATTGGAGATCCTTTTTCGCCCCAATCTTACACACAATAGATTTGTAATCATGGCTTATAGGTGTTGATTCCATGTGCCACAAATACGTGATTATGGTGTACCATGAGAGGTGTTCTTGGATCGATTAGTTCCACGTCAAATCAACATCTAGCCGTTTGTTAGGATAGTGGAACCATCAATTGCATAGTAAGAATCTTCGATTGTAAGTACCCTTATCCTTATTAAATGGGTCAGGCTTATTTTGAAACTTTTTGACAGAAACAATGTGACCTCACCCTAGCCGAGTTTTTGTTAAACGGGTCAAGGCTCATGGATTGGGGTCAGGTTCGGGTTCGAGTTCGGGTTCAAGTTGACCCTGACGTGGCTACTATCTACACCTCTGAAGGACGGGACACACACCATACTCAAACACAGTGTCACACCCTCGGTCAAAAATTTCTCTGAATTAATCAAAGTTTTAGAAAAAATTTCCAAATAGGTAGTCTGGTAGGCAGTCCGCTGAACTTTTTGCAAAATGTTTAATTGATTCATTGATTCTTCGATTTTTTTCCCATCTTTTTTAAAGTTGATAAATTTCGTAAATATTTTCGAATTCTATCCTTGTGATACGTTCATTGAGCAACCATACTTCCTATCTTTTTTTATGATTGTAAATGGTATATTGTATGGCCACAACCTTAGCATAGAAGGCCGAATTTAGTACTTTAGAAGGGTAGGGATTTTTGAAATCGAACATACTTACAATGCATCTGATGATTCCACAACTGACACTATTGATTGGCGTAAGTATCAAAATTTTTGCCAACAACTCAAAATATCGGCTAAATTTTATTGGTTTCGGTCGGCACCAAAACGAAATCAAGATCCGAAATTTTAGGCATCTTAATGTATGAGAGGGAAAATTTCGATCAAATTTTCGATTTCAATCATACCCGAAACCAAAAATGAAACCGATACTCTGCTCTTTGGACTAGCAGACTAAATCTTTCATACAATAAATCTTGAGGTTATGGCCCCCATATCAGACGGTCAGATGTTGATCTTACGTTGCAAAGTGACCAGTGGCAGAGCCAGTATTTTTCTAATTGGGGGGGGGGGGGGGGGCCTTGATAGTCGTCACCAAACTTTTGATTTACTCTTATTTCGACAAAAATTGTCACTAGGATCAGGGCTTCTATTTCTTATTAAAAAAATAAAGAAAATAACAAAATACTTGTAAATCCGACACAAAATCAACGGTCTTCGAGAGCGTTTGGCGATCAAGGTGAAAACTTGAGGCAAAGAGAGAGAGAGAGAGAGAGAGAGAGAGAGATCCAAGAGATTGTTGGGATGGTGGGAGGACCAAGAGATAGAGGGCATGGGGACTCATAGTGGAAGAACTTGAGAAAGAGAGAGAGCTAGAATACGCTCGGTTGGGAACCCAGATAGAGAGAGAAACAGAGGGAGAGAGGGAGAGGACGCATGGGAAAGTGGAACTAAGAGAGAGACGTGAGGCCTTGGAGGGTCCCTAGATGGACATGTGGTGCCACCACAACAACCAGTCTTTAAGGGTTCTTAAAAAAAAAAGAAAATTTACAGGATCGACCCTGTCAGATTCACCTTTCCCGCCAGAGATCCTATATTTCCACCTTTCACCAAACCGACCAGCTCCAAGCCGAGCCGACCCTAAGGAGAGTAAAAAGTCGAAGATACCCCTTCTATGACTTTTTTAACCCACAAAAGCATCCCCTTCTTCCTGATTTTAATCTGCTACAGTTAGTAAAAAGTTAAACGTAGCGAATGTGACGACGTCTTCTTCCTCAGTCCGATCTGCGCTTTGGAAGTAGAAAACAGAGGCTTGGGAGAAGAAGACCCTGCATTTTGTCATTGAGAAAAGAAGACTCTGCAGTTTGTCATCGCGACGCGAGTTATGTTCAGATTATCCAATGTAAGCCCCATTTTCAATTTCTTAGGGTTTCTTAATGGTGCAGTATAAAAAATATATGCTTTATTTATAATATTTTTTTAAGAAACGTCATCGTATTCCTAGACAAGACAGTCTACACCGATTGTATAAATGGTCGATACCGATTGTATAAATCGTCGATATCGAATATTTAAACAGTCGATACCGATTGTATAAATGGTCGATATCGCCTTTTTAAATAGTCAATACCGAGTGTATATGATGAGTGGTGAAATATGATGATATTTCACCCCCTAAAGCCTACATTTGGCCATCCGATGAGGGCAATCTAATATATTTGTGAAGTTTTAATTATTTCAGAAAGATTTGACCATTGGATGCATTTGGAAGCATAAAAGAGTATAAGAATAGCAAACGCAGGAACATTGGAGCAAAGGAGTTGATGGTCCCTGAAATTCATGGAATTTGATCGATTGACTACTCTTGTCGATCGATATTTTATAAATCATAGATCAGCGAAATTTAAAATTCAAATTTGATTTTTGAATTTTAAATTTAGAGCTGAGGACCTATTTAAGCAAACTTGGGAATTAGTTTTAGGGGTCTCTCCCTTTGGGGAGTCTCTTTTTCCCTTAGCATTTTTAGTTTCATTTTAGCTTTTCCCTGTCCTTTTCCATGCATTGTTCTTCCATTTTCTAGGTTTAGATTTTAGCTTAATTTCATTTTGCGGCTTGAAGAAGAAGTGTACTTGGATTAAAGTTGTTGCAGTGGAATTGTTAAAGCAACTTTACGGTATTTTAATGTTAAGTTCTATTTATTTTTCAATTATGTTGTTTATTTCACGCATGAGTAGCTAAGTCTTTTTGAGGATGAGGATTTAATGAACCCTATTCGAGATTTTCATTTATAATAATATAAATCTGTGATTGGGATATTATTTTATCATAGATGCCTTAATCTTTAATGATTTATTTCTCTTGCCGAATTAGTAAATTCCGACTGTCATCTAAGATATGAGTGCTAGTCATGCTCCTCCTATGACACAGATCTGTAGTAAGGAATCTACTTCGGGTTCTTTGTCGATAATATTTTGGTATTAATTTATCGTCATTAGAAGTCTCTCTTTTATGGTAAATATTTTGCCCGATTCATTAGATCCCTATCCTCAAAAAGATTTAGCTACTCATGCTTGAAATGAACAAAATAATTGAAAAACAAATAGAGCATAACATTAAAATACCGTAAAGATACTTTAACAATTCTACTACAACAACTTTAATTCAAGTACACTTCTTCAAACTGCAAAATGAAACTAAGCTAAAATCTAAACCTAGAAAATGGAAGAATAATGCTTGGAAAAGGAAAGGGTGATAAAATGAAACTAAAAATGCTAAGGGAAAAGGAGACTCCCCAAAGGGAGAGACCCCTAAAACTTATTCCTAAGTTTGCTTAAATAGGTCCTTAGCTCCAGATTTGAAATTCAAAAATCAAATTTGAATTTTAAATTTTGCAGATCCTTGATTTATGAAATATCGATCGATCAACAAGCGTAGTTAATTAATCGAATTTCACAAATTTCAGGGACCATCAACTCCTTTGCTCCAATGTTCCTGCGTTTGCTGTTTTTATGCTCTTTTATACTTCCAAATGCATCAAATGGCCAAATCTTTCTGAAATATTTAAAACTTCACAAATATGTCAGATTGCCCTCATCGAATGGCTAAATGTATGCTTTAGGGGGTGAAATATCATCATATTTCACCACTTATCAAATCTCCAAATGTACACTTTGCTAGTTCTCGAGCAAAGGAGAAAATATGCAAACTAAAAAATAAACTAACATCCTAAAATTATTAATAAATGCCACTTTCGTATGGATCATAACTACATTTAGTGCATGCAATAAGCCTTTAAACCACTAGGTGATCCCTAGTGGAGGAGTTTTGTCTCCTGAGAGTTTTCAGTGAAGTTACCAATGAACTTCAAAAAATATATTTTTTTTCTCGAAACTATTGGTGAAATTAAGTTTTCAAAAGATGGTTTTAATATCTATTTAACTTCAAAGCACAAAACCATTACTTAATTTAACATGCAAATTCTCATTTTCAAATATCAATCTCATACCAATCATACTAGTATCCATTCAAATTAGTCTAATGCTCTAATTTTTAGATAATTTATCCATTCATGCCTAAACGTAAAGTGCATGTACATCAATCCTAATATCCATTTATCTTGAAACCTATCAAAACTGTGAACCATTGGATCCATGTTTCAACTCAATCCTCACAATAGATATACTCATTAAAATATAAACACACCGAGGATGGATTCATTTTCGCTCACATGTGAGAGATCAATACAAAACAAGCAAAAAGATCTCACATGATAGAGACTCTCCACAAGACAGTTACCAATACAAGATCGGATCATGAAGGTCTTTTGTAGGATTGTGATGAGGCTCAAGTAAGGCTAAGAAAGAAAGGAAAGTTGGGATTCAAAGTTTCTGACAAATTGAAAAAAGAATTATCTTCTGATTTTTCAATTTTTCTTTTTTTTCTTTTCTAATCTCTCACTATTTTTCTCAATATTTTTCTAATTTTCTCAACTTTATTTTATTTTCTCACTCATTTTTCTTCTTTTGAATTTTATTTTCTTGAAGCACCTCATGTTTTTCATTCTTTAAATTTTTTTTTTTTTTCCCTTTTTTTTCTATCATACACTCTGAGTAAAAACCACAACTCGGTATCTCTTCACTTACTCTCTTTTTCTTCATTCTCATCCCTCATTCCTAATTTCTCAAAAATAAAAATGATAGGGCTGAATTTTCAGAAATGGTGAATGGGTAAAAGTTAATGTGATTTATCAAAGAATGTATAAAGATAAATTTTGTAATAAGCTCAAAGGGGTACTAGAAGGATAAATTTACATGAGGTGAGGTATTGTAAGTGCAAACGAGCCAAAGATGATCTTCAATCATGCCCTCAAAAGATGGTAATATTTTCTATTTGTCTTGAACAAATATACGATACGTTCTAGCACAATGATATAAATTTAATGTCATGTAAAGTTACAAGTCAAAAATAAAATGTATGAGATTATGTAAAAATAATTCATATTTAAAGAAACTCCGAGTTTATGTAAGCACTCATCAAAGACAGGAAATTGACTTTAAAGCTCACCGGGTTCAGTCTCTATTTAGATCCTAAGATTCAAAGTTCAAACTAGTTCCTTTATTTGTAAATCCTAACACGGTATAAGTGCAAAAAATATCTAAGCATGAATTTCAGGACTATCCACAAGTTATTACATTAAATTTCATTATCCTAGATACAAGTAATCAAAATATGGCATCGATATTCTCAAAATTAAATTCACATACATCATCAACTAAAGTTTAAAAATTCTCCCAAAATAACATGTGAAGGCTCCATTTTTTTTTAATTTTTTTTTGGTTTTAGGGGTTTCAAAATAATAATACTACAGAAACTACACAAAAAAGAATGCCAATAATAGAAGGGAGATTATCAATACTACATAATCCTCATAACACTATCATAATTATAATTAATCATAACAAGTGTATCTAAGCATTTTTTTGTATTTATTTTTTTTTTGAAAAGGAAATTGCGAAACTAATGTACAAGGTGTAATGACATTCAGAGTCCACCAGGATCCCAAATCTGGATGAAAATTTTTCTGAGAATGATAAGTGACTTATTTAATAGTCCCTGCATTTATCTGATCAGGGGCTTGGTTACACCCCATGATGTGCCCAAAGTCCACCATTATGGTCCATCTCCACCCTTAAAATCTCTATCTTGTACTTTACATCCCCATGATCGCAACCCTAATTCAAATCCATTAACATTTTTTTGACATTCTGTTGATTATCTATGTATTCAATGAATAGACAATAGATTTGAAATTCATCTTTCTTCTCCAAACCGAATTCATATTCATCGGAAAAAGTTATGTCTCCCTTATCAGGTGTTGTAAGGGTGTCATTTTTTACCTCTCCCGACTCAATTTGATTCTCAATTTCCTCTTTGACATCAGAATCGTTCAATTTCATTTCCTCTTCTCCTCGCACTACCTCAATACTTGTAGTGACATGATGTGATTTTTAATTGTAATATTTTACTCGCAAGCATACGAATCAGATTGTATATAGTGGGTGCGGAGTACGAGATCATTCCCACGAGGACTATTTTGGAAGATCTAAAAAGATGAGATAGTAATTCAAGAAATCTATCTAGGACTAATAGTACCTACTAATATTATGATTTAGACGGTTTTGTGAGATGACAATTACTGACTACAAACTAAAACTTAATTGATAATTCAAAAATAAAGGTAAAGGCAAAGATGAAGATACTAAATCCTCCCATCTTTGGTTTGTTCTTCCCGTAATACAAATCTAAGGATTAAACTATGAGATATACCATTGAAGAAAAATATCTTTTATGGAAGATAAATGGTCAAAACCCGGATAGGTTCCACATTGCATCCCTGCAATCAGGACTTAATTTCAGGGATGATTTCTATATATAGATCTGGGATCAAGGGCATGGCTCGACACACTTGATCTCATATTTCAAATAAAAATTATCCCCAAAGTGGGTAAAAATTTCAATAAGAATACCACCATAGATCTGAGATCAAGGGCATGACTCGGCAGACTTGATTTCAAATTAGGGAGTAATTAAGATAAAATTTTCGTTACAGATCCAAGATCCAGGGCATGGCTCGGTACACTCGATCCCGGATCATAATCGTAAGTAGATCCACACGATGAAAGCAAAAAGACCATATAACAATGATTGGGGTAAAATTACTGTCACAGATCTGAGATCCAGGGCATGGCTCGGCACACTCGATATCAGCTAGTGGCGGAGGTTTCATCCGTTCGTGACAACATAACAACCATAAAATAAAATCTCATATTTTAATCCTAGATTCATATTATTAGAAGTACATCCCTCGGATGGGAATCATTAGATCCCCATCCCTAAGAAATTAGCCACACATGTTGTAATTAAATGACATAAACAAATAAGAAAGGAAAAATAACATTAATTTAATTAATTAAAAATACCTCAACCTTCAATAGAAATTATTTGATCCAAGTTTAATCCACAAGTATGATGATCTTCAGAAACGAAATTAACAATGCTCTCTAGTAATCTTTAAATTTAAAGTATGAATCAACTGAACAAAAATAATAAATTGAAGAAAGGAATGCTGAAAAGATTAAAAGAACAAAAGCTCTCAAAAAATTAATAAATCTCTATCTCTACGTCTAGCTATGAAAAAGAAAAATTTAATCTCTAATCCCTTTTCTCGATGTGTTGGTTCGGCTTTAAATACTCTCCAAGTCGCGCAGGTTTCCTTGCCCAAAATACCAGGGTCAATCAATCGACTAGAGGAAGTCGATCGATCTACTCCTTAAAAATCTATATTAAGAAGTCCTTTCCGTCTCAAACTCCATCGTTTCCCTCGCTTGATCGACTGGAAGGTCGATCTATCGACCTTCCCAGATTTCTGTGAACTCCCGCTCAACTTTACATTAGACACAGCCTCGGTATTTCAGCCATAACGTTCTACTCTGAACTCAGATTAATATGATTCCTACGGCAGTGGAAAGATGACAAAAAGATCTACAACGTTTGTGTTTTAGTAATTGCATGAATCTGACGTCTTAAAGGTCCAAATCGAGCTACAAGTTGCGCTAAGTTCTCGATGACCCAAGGTTGTAGTGTTTTGACATTATTTTCGGGATTCTTGGGCTGTTTTACGCACTTAGATTATATTTACCTGAAACACTTCAAATCTAGTAATTCTCATTAGATAGTCTTCATCGGATAGCTAAATGTAGGTATTTAGGGGTGAAATATCATCATATTTCACTACTCATCACACCCCCAAACCTACACTTTTCTAGTCCTCGAGCAAAGTAAACTAAAGAAAATAAATGCCACTTTCGTAGGGAGCATGATTACACTTAGCGTGTGCAACAAGCCTTTAAACCCCTAGGTGATCCCTAGTGGAGGAGTTGTATCTCCTGAGGGTTTACAGTGAAGTTACCCACAAACTTTCAAAAATTTTAAACCATCGGCAAAATTGAGTTTTCAAAATATGATTTTTATAATATATATACCATTCAAAACTCAAAATCATTAATCAATTCAGCATGCAAATTCTTAATTTAAAATAACAATGTTATACTAATCATACTAGTATCCATTCAAATTAGTCTAATACTCAGATCGTTAGATAACTCATCCATTCATGCCTAAACGTGTAGTGTGTGCATACCCAAACCAAGATTCATCCATCTCAGAACTAGTCCAAACGGGAAACCATCGGATCTGTTGTTTCGACTCAATCCTCACTTTAAGTATACTCTTGAAATAAAATCACTCCGATGATGGGTAAGTTTTTGCACACATGTGAGAGATCAATAAAAAGAAAATAAAAAGGTCTCACATGATAGATAAAACACGATGCAATCAATGAACAAAAATAAATCTCATAAGAAGAGATACTTGTATATCCTAAGCATGTCATATCAAGTGTCATAAGTATTACATATTTACTCTCTACAAGACAGTTATCAATGCAAGATTGGATCATGAAGGTCTTTTGTAGGGTTGTAATGGGGCTCAGGAAAGGATAAGAAAGAATTGGAAGTTGGGATTTAAAATTTCTGAGAAATCGAAAAAGAAACAACTTTTGATTTTTCTATTTCTTCTCTTTTTCTTTTCTAATCTCTCGCTATCTTTTTTTTTTAATTTCTTTTCTTTTCTCACTCCTTTTTCTTCTTTTGAATTTTATTTTTTTGAAGCACCTCATATTTTTCATTATTTTTCACAGCTTTCTTTTTCTTTCCTTTTTTTTTTCTTTTATTTTTGACATTCACTCAGTAAACACCACAACGCGGTATCTCTCCATTTACTCTCTTTTCGTTCATTCTCATCCCTCATTCCTAATTTTTCATAAATAAGAAGGATAAAGCTGAATTTTCAGAAATTGTGAAGGGTTAAAGATTAACGTGGCTTATCAAAGAATGTATAAAGGTAAATTTTTCAATAGGCTCAAAGGAGTACTAAAAGGATAAATTTATATAAGGTAGGGTATTTTAAGCACAAACGAGCCAAAGATGGCCTTCAATCATGTCTTTAAAAGATGGTAACCTTGCCTATTTGTCTTGAGTAGATATACAGTACGTTCTAACACAATAATATGAATTTGATTGCATGCAAAGTCACAAGCCAAAGTGAAGTGTATGAGATCATGCAAAATAATTCGTATTCAAAGAAAACTCCGAGTTTATGTATTCACTCATCAATGACGAGAAATTAGCTCTAAAGCTCACCGGGTTTTGTCTTTACTAAGAACCTAAGATTCAACGTTCAAAACAGTTCATCGATTTCTAAGTCTTAGCTTAGTATAAGTGCAAAAATTCTAGGCATGAATATCAAAATTACTCACAAAGTATCACATTAAGCTTCATCATCTTAGATACAAGTAATCAAAATATGACATCAATATTCTTAAAATTAAATTCACATGCATCATCAACTAAAGTTTGAAAACTATCGCAAAATAATATGCATGATGGCTTCAAATTAATTTTTTTTTTTTTTTCATATAAAAAAAATAAGTGACGCAAAATAGATAATCATACCCCCAAATCGAAAGATGACAATGTCCTCATTGATTGAAATAAGTATTGCACCCTCAAACCTATTGAAAAATACCTAAATACAAAGATCAGGTGCAAAAAATATGTGCATCAAATTGAAACATGACCAAAAATTTATTGAAGGTAATATGGTTACACTATTTAGAGAATTAAAAACAACCTAAACTAAATGTAAAACTAATATTCTAGAACTAAACATACGAACGAAAAAAATCCTAAACTAAACATGAATCCAACTCCGTTAATCATCGTTAGGTGGGTCCATCCACCTAGGTTCACTTAAATTGATGTTCTTTGGCACAGGGAATAATTTCTCCCAGAGTTCAAGCGGAAATTGATGAGTCACCGCCGATGGTATGGATGGAGGCGTGGAGGCGACAGTAGGAGATGGAGATGGAATCACATCAATTATCTCGATATCAGTATTGATGCACGACGGAGGAGATTTGGAACGATTTACCTTCTTTCTAGATGGTTCTCCCCAGGAAGGAATGATCATCGGATCGAGATCGATGATATCAACAGTGCTAGGGTCAAAAGGGACCGTCCGATGAGTGCGGCGCTCTCACTTTTTGGCAATTTCCTCCATCTTTGATAACCGTGCTCTGGTGAGATAGAATTGTCGGGCCATAAGAAGGTTGTGCAAGATTTAATGAAAAGTGAGCCTAAGGGTGAATATAAGGGAAAAATTGATAGAGTTGGAGTAGGAGTGGAAAGGGGTGTCCCGCAAAAAAAAACTAATGAAAAGTGTGTGTATTGCAAAGATTCACAGAAGATGGAAAGAAATTTAGAGTCCCACCAGGAGCCCGTTCCGAAAAAATGGGGGTCGATTAATCGACCCTGGGAGGTCGATGCATCGACTCCCCAAAGAAATTTTTTTTTTTTTTTCAAAAAGTGGGGGTCAATTAATCGAGTATAACCCTCGATTAATCGACTTCATGTGGGCAGAGAGGTGAAAGTTCGCTTATTTGTTATTTTATTTTTGTTTTTCAACTCCTCTAAACAACATGAAATTTGGAAAAAGATGGGCAGTCCCAAACATATTAGAAACACACTATTTCATTGATAAACATGATGATTACAAGGACACTTCTGATTTGACTCCTAAAATAAATAACCTAAACTAAAGAAAGAAAAACAACACAAACCGAAAAATCCTAATCTTAGACTAAACTAAACAAACTAATCATCCCCATCATCTTTGGCCTAGCGGGCCCTGGCGCACATCTCATCGTAACTATCAGGCCACATGCGCTGCCCGATCTGATGGAGGAAGGAACGATCATAGTAGCTTCGGTGCAAAATCGCACCATGTTGCTGCTGTTGCTCCTCTTGTAAAGAATTAATTTGGGCTTGGAGCGTACCAAGAGAGACACTCTTATCGGGTCCCTGATCAGGCGCAGGCTAGTCGTCCTGGCGTACGCGGTGGCGCTGGCGTGGTGGAGCAGGTTGGGTCGGTGCATCAGTGGGGGAATTAGGGACATTACCCAGGAGACGCATACTACGGTTCCATTGGGTTGCACTATAACAATAGAATGCGAGGTCCCTGAGATTGTCATCCCGGTAGAATGGGAAACGAAGGAAATTAAGCAACTTCATAACAAAATGAGGAAAGTAGATCATCACGACATCACCAGTGGCAGGGTTGGTGACATCCTCATGGCATCGCCACATGCCATCATAAAGAAATCCGGGCACATTAATCCAAGTATTTCGATAGGCACCATAAAGTGCCTGAACCCGGTCACCGGTGCTCTAAGAAATGTGGCCACGGGGGCAGAGGTTACTACAGACCACACTGTCCTAGAACAAGATCGGGTGCGATAATGCCGATCGCCTAGTGGCGACTCCCAAAGAAAATATGCCGCGGCACATATTGTTGATTATATCCTCCTGAGAATCATCGAGCTCTTCTCCCAAAGTGTGATTGAGAGGGCGCTCGCACGAAATGTTAAAAACCTCTGTAATGATTTACGGATAAACGCAGCGCGACCACCCATCGATTGAAACAGTAAAGTGAGCGTTGACATGATTTTCAGCGAAGGCGTCCTGTGATAGTCCAGATTTCGGCACCCCGAAACCCGTGCTATCAGCACGATCCTCCAGACCATGCCCCAAAGCTATGCACGGAACATTGGTATATCAAGCACAAACTAAATAATTAAAAAAATTATCTCATAAAGCAGAAACAGTTAATATGCCCAATTGGCATATGCAAAAGACAGTTCTACTTTCATGCCATCGCATGAACAGAGAACCGACCCGAACCATCGATGATATACAGATCACCCCAGATGATTCGCCAAAAGAATAATTCAATTTAGTTATATGTTCAACAAAATAAAGGGTTGACATACCAAGCCGTACAATCTGCTCTCAAAACTGACTCTCTATCAAAGTACACAGCAGAGTCCTCTAGAAGAAGTCCTCAGGTGGAGGCTCCAACTTGTCTCCAGGCACGTAATTCGAATCACCCGGATCTACGTCTCCCGATGCCTCTACAGCTGCTATCAATGGACCTACGACGTATAGTCTAAAGGGTGAGCTACATCCTAGCTCAATAGGGAACAAATACAATGAACATATAAGTTAAAACTCACATATATTTCATGATACTCTAAACATGATGAGTCTATGCTTTTGCTAGAAAAACTGTTTAAATATAATAAATTACATTCAAGTTTACTGGTAATTAGCATGTTTTACTTTACTGTTGATTTATCATGAATGACACTGAACAGGCCTAAAGCAAAAACTTAAATCTTCAACTTAAGTAATCCCCGAGCAATATAGCATCGAGCCCCGATGAGATACCCTTCATCGTCATCTAATTAGACAGTTATAAAAATATATTCCCTGGGAATACGACCCAAGCCCCTTTCTCACTAGGCGGCGGGGTTAAATATCACACAATATCCCTGGGATGTACTTACGGTTACGGATAAACCTCCATACTGGTATACGGATTCGCTGCCGTACCGGTCACGGATATCCTGCCGCGTCAGTCGTGGGTATCCCGCCACGTCGGTGGGGTATCCTATCAAACCTCAAATAATAAAAATAACATGTGTTTTACATATAGTTGTTCACCGTATAAGTGTGCTATCTTATATCAGTTAGGCCTCAACAGTAATTATTCAATCCTATGTATACATCCCTGGGATGTATACATACCCGCATCACTCCTGATGCCTTTATTACTTTCTCATCCCCTGGGGATGTCTCAACCTCATTAGAATACTTAATCTTAATTTCTTACATCACACCGATGCCTTTGTCACATTCTTGGTATCACACACTTACTCATTTTCACAAAGCTTTCCATAGTTAAAATAATTTCAAGTTTGATAATTATATCACTACATACATGCTTTTGAAATTAAAATACATGTTCAAGGTGTTCCCTACCTCAATTCTCTGATGGTCCAAACATCAAGGTCCCACGCGGCTCCTTGTGCTCGCTTTCACACGTACCACCTATGGTACATCATAACACATGCAATACATTACTAAAGATGTAATGAAGAAGGTCCTGGACTCTCCATGAATTTCAAAGAAAAATTATAAAGTTTAAGCAAAACTGTCAAAGTCGATTAATCGAAACCCAAATCGATTAATCGATTCTCAAAATCGATCAATCGAGATACAAATTTGATTAATCGATCTCAAATCGATTAATCGAAGTCTCCAACATAAAGCAATCGATTCTTAAATCGAGTGGTCGAAATTTTGAAATCGATTAGTCGATCCCAAATCGATTAATCGAAATCCAAAATCGATTAATCGATTTTCCAACTCGATTAGTCGATTTCTCCAGGTCTCATTTCTCCAGTCACTAGAGGTACCCAGTTGATTAGTCGATTTCCAAATCGATTAATCGAAATCCAAATCGATTAATCAAAATTCAATTCGATTAATTGAAATCGGGCTCTCATGACTTTTCAACTTCTGTGCCAAAATCGATTAATCGAATCTCGATTTCAATTAATCGATTTGACCAGATTCAGCCCCCTTTCGGCTGTTCTTCCAAATCTTTCTCCTTTCTTTTTCTATGCCTTTAATCTACCCTTTTACGCATATTTGACTGAATTTAAACATCTACAATCTATGCATTAACTTCAATTTAAAACTCAGCTCAAGAATCCCTTCAAGGAATTTATTTATTGGGCATGATGGCTAGGGTTCCATCATTTGCTTTATGATCCTAATCGCTTTGAATCCATCAATGAATGCTCTTATCTACCCTTTAGATTTGTATTCACCTCTTCCTCAATAACTCCTCTTTACTCCTCTCTCTCTCCTCTTAACTCTCTCTTCAATAATCAAAGCAAAAAGAAACTAGGGTTATTAAAATCCTTTTATTCTCTCTCCTGCTCGTGTGTTAAACACATACACAGGAGATAGGTGTATGTGACCACTAATTTATACTATACACCACAATTGGGTCACATTTATACTACGTCGGTTCATCACTCCTTACATTTAATGTTTGACCATCACTTGGTCAAACCCATGACCAATCGGGCATGGATCCCGAGGTCAAAGTTAAACGGTCAATTTTTTGGGATATTACACGTCTACCCATGCCATGCTTTGATAGAATAACCAAACGATCCGTTCGGACACTTTGATCACAGGCGGCTTGAGAAGAAAATGGGCATTCAGAGCCATTGCATAGGCGATGGAGACGACGTCGACAGACATGGTCTGAAATGCAGTGAGATCAAAAAGATATTCAGAACAAAGATCTCGGGACGCGAAGCGACCACGTGGCTGCTCATGTGGATGACCTGCAGGATGTTGGGAAAGCCTTTGCGGTGCGACAGATGACGAAGCCATGAAAACACTGTCAGAATGTCGAAGACTGTCAGGAAAAAGGATAGGATAAAGATCGAATGAAAAGGGAAGATAGAGTCCTTCCTTTAAGTAGACGCAAAGGCGTCCTTTCTGGACGGTCGCACCGCATATAGTCGATTAATCGACCTGATAGGGTCGATTAATCGACTTCAGTATGAAAAGATGCGCCTTTAACTGCATCGCATGAAAACACGCAACGGCTGGAAGTAGAGAAGTCGATTAATCGACACTAGAAGGTCGATGCATCAGCTCTAATCGAGGCAGTGAAAAGACAAAAATGCATGCACAAAATTTAAGTCGATTCATTGATTCTAGGAGTCGATGAATCGACTCCATTAAAAACAACCTAATAGAATCTGAAAAGGCGGCACGGTCTTTAACACGGAGTAGTCGATGCATCGACTCTGTAGGTCGATTAATCGACTTGCATAAAAGTCAGCCATCAATAAATGCAGACTGCCTTGGAAAAGGGCCACTCATTATTACTGTCGATCAATCGACTCGAAGAAGTCGATTAATCGAGTGGTGGGCTCGATTAATCGAGACAGGACATAATTTTTTATTTCATTTAAAAAAAAAAAAATTTCTTATTATTATTTTTTTTTTAAAGGAAAATTGCAAAATTAATCTACAAGGTGTAAATTCATTCCAAGTCCACCAGGATCCCAAATCTTCATGAAAAAATTTCTAAGCATGATCAGTGATTTATTTATTTGTCCTTGCATTTCTCTTATCAAGGACTTGATTACACCCCCCTGATGTGCCCACGTTTCACTACTATGGTCTCTCTCTAACCTTTCAATTTCTACCCTGTAATTGATATTCACAAAATTGCACTCTAGATTCAAACCCATTAATCTTTTTTTGACATTCTGTTGATTATCTATGTATTTAATGAATGAGCAACATATTTGAAATTCCTCTTTTTTTCCTAAACTGAATTCACACTCATCGGAAAAAGTTATGTTTCCCTTATCAGGTGTTGTAAGGGTGCCATTTTCTTTCTCTCTCGTCGCAATTTGATTCTCAATTCCCTCCTCGACATAAGTATCGTTCCATTTCATTTCCTCTTTTCCTCGCACTTGCACTACCTCAACGCTCGTTATGCCATTCTCAAGCGTAGTGACCAATTGTCATCCTCATATTTTTGAATAAAATCAGATGAGTCATCTTGAAGATGTTCTTCATTCCGATTGGTATCAATGAGAGACTCCTCAATTTCAACTTTCATTTGTAAGTACTCGATCATCTGACTAACTTGAGATTGTATCCTAGAAATTCTTTGAGTGTTGGTGTGCACCAAACCTTTTAAATATTCTAAGGGGTAAGAAGAATTTTGGGCTGGTTCATATGATTTTGTGTCTTGAAAGTATTGAATTTGCTGTGAAAACTCATATGAAAATTCGTTGAGATAAGAATTTTGATCATTGTAAGGCATCATATCACACATTGGAGGTTGATTAAAACCCCACATGTCATTAGATTGACTCTGCCAGTCATGAGTGTTCCAAACAGGATTTGACTAGACTTGTTCAGGGTAATAATTTGAGTTGTTCAAGGTGAAATGTGCATCGAATTTCCACAAATAGCACATGATTTTAGATTTAATCCATGCATTGACATGATTTCACCAATAACTCTATTTTTTTTTTTTGGAGTCGATTGATCAACTGTTTAGGTTGATCGATTGATACTCAATTTTTTTTATTTTTTTTATTTTAGCAGAGAAACTGTTTTAATCCACGAAAATTCTTAAAATTAACTGTCTATTTCTTAAAAATTCAGATTTTCTTGATTTAGTCCCCGGCAGCGGCGCCAAAAACTTGATGTGATTTTTAATTGTAATGTTTTACTCGCAAGCGCACGAATCAGATTGTATATAGTGGGTGCGGAGTACGAGATCGTTCCCACGAGGACTATTTTGAAAGATCTAAAAAGATGAGACAGTAATTCAAAAATCTATCTAGGACTAATAGTACCTACTAATATTATGATTTAGACGGTTTTGTGAGATGACAATTACTGACTACAAATTAAAACTTAATTGATAATTCAAAAATAAAGGTAAAGGTAAAGATGAAGATACTAAATCCTCCCATCTTTGGTTTGTTCTTCCCGTAATACAAATCTAAGGATTAAACTATGAGATATATCATTGAAGAAAAATATCTTTTATGGAAGATAAATGGTCAAAACCCGAATAGGTTCCACGTTGCATCCCTACAATCAAGACTTAATTTCAGGGATGATTTCCATATATAGATCTCGGATCAAGGGCATGGCTCGACACACTTGATCTCAGATTTTAAATAAAAATTATCCCCAAAGTGGGTAAAAATTTCAATAAGAATACCACCATAGATCTGAGATCAAGGGCATGGCTCGGCACACTTGATTTCAAATTAGGGAGTAATTAAGATAAAATTACCATTACAGATCCAAGATCCAGGGCATGGCTCGGCACACTCGATCCCGGATCATAATCGTAAGTAGATTCACACGATGAAAGCAAAAAGACCATATAACAATGATTGGGGTAAAATTACCGTCACAGATCTGAGATCCAGGGCATGGCTCGGCACACTCGACCTCAGTTAGTGGCGGAGATTTCATCCGTTAGTGACAACATAACAACTATAAAATAAAATCTCATATTTTAATCCTAGATTCATATTATTAGAAGTACATCCCTCGGATGGGAATCATTAGATCTCCATCCCTAAGAAATTAGCCACGCATGTTGTAATTAAATGACATAAACAAATAAGGAAGGAAAAATAATATTAATTTAATTAACTAAAAATACCTCAACCTTCAATAAAAATTATTTGATCCAAGCTTAATCCACAAGTATGATGATCTTCAGAAACGAAATTAGCAATGCTCTCTACTAATCTTTAAATTTAAAGTAGGAATCAACTGAACAAAAATAATAAATTGAAGAAAGGAATGCTGAAAAGTTTAAAAGAATAAAAGCTCTCAAAAAATTAATAAATCTCTATCTCTACGTCTAGCTATGAAAAAGAAAAATCTAATCTCTAATCCCCTTTTTCGAGGTGTTGGTTCGGCTTTAAATACTTTCCAAGTTGCGCAGGTTTCCTCGACCAAAATACCAGGGTCGATCATTCGACTAGAGGAAGTCGATTGATCGACTCCTTAAAAATCTACATTAAGAAGTCCTTTCCTTCTCAAACTCCATCGTTTCCCTCACTTGATCGACTGGAAGGTCGATCGATCGACCTTCCCAGATTTTCGTGAACTCCTGCTCAACTTTGCATTAGATACTACCTCGGTATTTCAGCCATAACTTTCTACTCCGAACTTGGATTGACATGATTCTTATGGCATTGGAAAGATGATGAAAAGATCTACAACTTTCTTGTTTTAGCAATATCATGAATCTGACATCTTAAGGGTCTAAATTGAGTTGTAAGCTGCACTAAGTTCTCGATGACCCAAGGTTGTAGTGTTTTGACATTATTTTCGGGATTCTTGGGCTGTTTTACGCACTTAGATTATATTTACCTGAAATACTTTAAATCTAGTAATTCTCATCAGATAGCCTTCATCGGATAACTAAATATAGGTATTTATGGGTAAAATATCATCATATTTCACTACTCATCATGACACTCTCAAGCATAGTGACCAATTGGGCTCATATTCCTGAACGAAGTGAGAGGGGTCCTCTTGAAGATATTCTTCATTCCGATCGGCATCAATAAGTAACTCCTCTATTTCATCTTCAATTTACAAGTGCTTGGCCATTGGACTAACTTGAGATTGTAACCTTGAAAGTATGAGTTGTGGTGTGCACCAAACTTTTTAAATATTTAAAGGAGGAAAAAGAAATATGGGCTGATTCAAATGGTTCCGTGTCTTGAAAGTATTAAGTTTGCGGTAAAAACTCATAAGGAAAGTTGTCAGGGTAATAACTCTAATCAAAGTAAGGCATCATATCACACATTGGAGGTTGATTAAACCCTCATATGTTATAGATTTGACTCTGCCAGTCATGGGTGTTCCAAACAAGATTGGGGTGGACTTGCTCAGGGAAATAATTTGGGTTGTTCAAGGGACACAAAGGTGTAATGTGCATCGGATTTTCACAAATAGCAGGTGATTCTTGATTGAATCCATGCATTGACATGACCTTACCGATAGCAAAATAAATTATTTTTTTCAAATATGAATTTCAAATTTTAAATTTTAAATTTTGAATTTTATTTTATATTTTTGAAATTTTGAAATTTGAAATTTTATTTTTTATATTTTTTACTAATTATTTAATTTAATTTTATTTATTTATTTATTTTATTTTATTAACTTATTTTTATTTTATTTTATTATTATTATTCTTTTATTTTATTTTTATTTTTTTCAAATTCAAATTCAAAAATTCAAACTTCAAATTTCAAAATTCAACATTCAAATTCATATTCATATTCAAATTCAAATTTAAATTTAAAATTCATATCCTAAAATGGCAATAAACTAAAAGAAACCTACAAAGCCTAAAAATCCTAAAAATCGTACGAAGGCAATGAACTAAAAATGTAACATCTCGAAAATTTGGACTTTGAATAGTGTACCTCAGGATGCGTGCCCGACTTTGAATAGAGTACCTTGAGATGCATGCCCGTCTGATCACTTATTTGATCAAGTGAAGTCAACTTGATGACTTGGGTTGGTTTAGTTTGGTGCAAAAAGTGCACACTCTTGTAGTGTAAAAGCATTTAAGTGGGGCCATATACGTCTAAAGCGTGTATATGTTTCATGCGAGAGCCGGGCTCTTTAAGTTAAAAAAAGGAGGGGCTTCTTTTGGAAGCCATTCGTTTGAAGAGAAGGTTTTGGAGGTGTGGGTTTCTTGTGAGAGAAAGAGGAAGAAGAAAGAAGAGAAGGTGAAGAAATCGCCGGATTTGCGTGCTCTGAGTTTGGGTTTGCGTGAAAAAGGGTGGCGAGATCATGTGGGGAAGAGATCCGCCGTCGATTTCGAAGATTGGAGTGGTTTAGCTGTGTAGGATTTTTGAAACCCATTTCTTATGGGAAGAGATCGTATGATTTGAGCTGCAAATCGTAGCGTGGATTTGTGTGGAGTGTGTGTGGGGAGATTTTTGATGTTTTCGAGTGCTTGGTCGTGATTGTGGAGCTTGGAAGAAACCGATGTGGGTTTGGAAACCCTTTTTAAGAAACAGAGAAGATGATCTGATCTATGGGTTAATCGGACCGATTTGAGGTAAGGTTTTGTAGATTTATGTTGTGCATGATGATTTAGCTTAGATTTATTGTGTAAATGATAGATTAAGAGAAGAAAAATGGTGAAAATTGAGAAAAACGAAGGTTTGGGCGAAATCTGCAAATTTCGATCGATCGAAATGGATTTCGATCGATCGAATTTGGCTTAAGACTGATCAATTTCAATTTCTGGAGGTTTTCGATCGATCAAAATGGATTTCGATCAATCGAGTTTCAAATTCGATCGATCGAAAGGTATAGAACAGGGAGTGTCATGGACTTCTGTTGAAATTCGATCAATCGAAATGGATTTCGATCGATCGAATTTGACTGTGCGTGCCTATAGTGCTTCGGTGTTTTAGTGATAATTGTCTGTCTCGAACTTAGAATCAGGTGATTATTAAGGCGTTGGAAAGAGGACAACTAGACCTACAACTTTCATGTATATTAAAATTGATGAATCAAATGTTTTAAAGGTCAAAATGTGGAAGGAAGTTACATCAAGTTTGAGTTGGCACGTTTCGACTGAGGTACCAATACAGTCTTGGTATTTTAGCCATAACTTTTTATGCCGAACTCCGATTGAATTGATTTTTGTTGCGTTGGAAAGATGACTTCGAGATCTATAATTTTTATGTTTTGAATAACTTGTGAATCAACTATTTTAAAGGTTAAAATTTTATAAGAAGTTATATCAAATTTCAGGTTAGCACAAACTTGTTCATTTTCGTCTCGTTGTGAGAAGTCACTTAAAGGTATCTAAGGTATTTGTGAATAGAGTTAATCCTTGATAAAGCTTTGTTATGTTCGTGATGTAGATGGAGGATGAAAATCCATAGATAGAGCTTTGCTTGGCTTCGTGCAACATCGAGGTTAAGGTAGGGGAAATTCACTATCTAATTGCATTTTTGATTTTGTTCATAGATAATGTGATATAAATGAATGTTTTGTAGCTGTTTTAGAAAATATGAAAGCTTTGAAGTATGAATTTGTAATTGAACGCATGTGTATGCCTGTTCCATTTATGTATCGGTGTTTGTTCCGCTTATGTATCTGTTTGTGTTTCGTTCCGTATCCATTTGTGTTTCATTCCGTATCCGTTTGTGTTTTGTTCCGTATCCGTTTGTGCTTCGTTCCGTATCGATTTGTGTTTTGTTCCATTTTCTAATTCGTTTATGTTTCTGGTAAGGATAAGAACTCTTTGAATCTAAACAACGAGTGGCGGAGAGGAGTTGAGTCTCCAAAGAGGGGTTGAGTCCCCGGGGTTTTTACTCAGTTCCCGCTTATGGGATGCTTTGTTCCTGCTTATGGGATGCTTTGGCCCCTCGTTGATTTGTGACCCTACTTAATGTGATGTGATGATACTTTGTGTGCAAAGAGGGGTTGAGTCCCCGAGGTTACGACCTTGTTCCCGCTTATGGGATGCTTTGGCCTTCTGATATATGTGCTTCGATTCCCCGCTTATGGGATGTGTTGATTATACTTTGTGTGCAAAGAGGGGTTGAGTCCCCGAGGTTTTTACCTTGTTCCCGATATGGGATGTTTTGGCTTTCGATATGTTTGTTCCATTTCTAGATACGTCTCGTTCTTGTATGGTTCGATTTGATGATATGTCGCTCCATTTTGTTATGCTCTTATCATGATATGTCACCGTTTCTAATATGTTCTGTTTTAATTTATTATGTTTCTATTTGGTTCTATTTTCAGCTATGTTTTGATAAGTATCTTTGTTTTTCATATGTATTTGTTCTCGATATGCTTTGTTTCCGCTGCGCTATGTTTTAAAAATGAAAATGTAATATTTGCAACTCGGTTTGAAACAAAATGGTTTTGAAATTTTGTCACCGAATCTATGCACTTCAATGATAAGATGTGAATTGTATTTGAATTTCTTCTACTGAGCTTGGATGAAGCTCACCTTATATATCGTCCACGGGTTTGATGATTAGCAAGATACAGGATTTGGGGTTGAGGACTTGTGGAGTAGTAAGATTTCGGAATCATAGATTGCATTTGAGTTTTGGTAAGTGTAGTTTTATAATTCTTTGAATACCCTTGTAGGTACTTAATTACTGTTCTCTCACTGTAGAACTGAAGTTTATGTTTCCGCTTTGTTATACCAATATTTTATGTATCAGATTGTGATCTATGATATGGCGGTTCGGGTTTTCCCTTTTGGTATAAGTGAAAAAAAAAAATATATATATATATATATATATATATATATGTCTCAAAATTTAAGGTTGGGAAAATCCGGGCTGTCACAGTTGGTATCAGAGCTTAGGCTTTAAGTCTTTTGGGGACCCAAGGCTATGGCAGCAGATTCTGTCAGGACATAGGAGATCCAACTGTGACTCTGTCACAGTTGGTATCAGAGACTTGGCGTTAGGTCCTTTAGGGAATGAGTGGAGTAGATTCTATCAGGTCTTAGGGGGGGATTCACTATCCCTAAATTTGATTTCTCTGGGTGACTCTAGATTTCGTCTGAGCATGATGAGACTTGCTTTAGACTTTCGTAATTACTTTGATTGAAATTTGTTTTCGTTGTGACAGTGTGCGATGCCTCCAAGAGGTAGACCTAGAGGCGGTCGTGAAAGGAATATGAGAAGTGGGGAGGAGATCCCTTCTGGTTCATGGAGAGATCAGAGATACCCTCCTGAGGAGAGAGGCCATCGAGATGAATCTTTCGATAGGATGGCTAGAGCCATGGAGGCCGTTGCCGCTGCGATGGCTCAGCAGACAGCGTTGTTGGCCGCCAATAACACTAATCATCAGTATCAGCCGCCGCCACCACCACCTCCTGCTCTTTTGCCATCGTCTTTTGTGGATTTCAGGAGATTGAGACCTTCTGTATTCTACGAGCAGACTGATCCGCTTGAAGCGGAAAAGTGGTTGAAACAGATGGAGAAGTTGTTAGAAAGACTCCAATGCCCTGAACATGAGAAAGTCGGTTGGGCTTCTTTTCAACTGGAAGGCGACGTCGATGCATGGTGGAAGTCGGTGTTGAGAAAAAGGGAAGTTGAGGGTCCATATGACCAATGGACATGGGCGGAATTTGTCATGGTGTTCAACAAGGAATATTTTCCTAAACAAGTCCGAAATCAGTTGAAAAAGGATTTTGCTAACTTAGTGCAAGGCGATATGACCGTTAGGGAATACGGAAATGAATTTGTGCGATTATCAAGGTTTACTCAGGAATTGGTAGCTACTGAAGAGATGAAGGCCAGCAGATTTGAAGAAGGCCTGAGACCAAATATTCAAGAGAGAGTATCTATATTTGAGCTTGAAACGTATGCCGACGTGATGGGGAAGGCCATCGTTGCAGAAAGGGATATCAACAAGAGGCGAGAGCAGCTGAATAAAACTAACATAGCGAGTCAAGGGAGGTCAAGCAATTATGAGCCGGCAGATGAGAGCTAGAAATTCTTGATGCTAGAGCCCTCTCAACCTGCTCAGATTATGTATTCGAGGCCACCTGCATCTGTGCCTATAACCTTTTACCTTTCGGATCCTCCTACGGACGGAGCATCAAGGATTCAACAAACTATACGCACCCCTTCATTTGCTCCAATGGAAGCTTGCTCAAAATGTGGAAAGCAACATAAGACAGAGGAGTGTAGACTGATCACAGGCGCATGCTTCAAGTGTGGCCAGAAAGGACATCGGCTAAAGGATTGTCACGAGACTAAGAAAGGATAGACGACGTTGGTTCACCTTGGCCTCCGAATAGGCTTTAGGTTCACCTTGGCAGTTAATGGTTTCATATTCCATGGTGGCCATTACATTTTGGATTAATGGCTAGGATGTGTATTTCTTTCTTCCAATTTTGTGGTTTTGGACGGTTAGAATAGTTGTTGATATGGGTATTGTAAAACTATTGAATCCTGGTGGATTCACTACGATCTTTGACTCTTGTTGGATGGTTGTTTCTATCGTTTGAGTATGATTGTTGCAAATTTACCTGAGTTATTTTGAGGATGGTTATATATATATATATAATTAATAGTTGCGGGTTTATAGATTAATGGTTTTGAATTGTGGTTAGCTTGTTTCAATGGTTGATTGTGGTATGATGATGCAAATGGCAAGTGACAAGTAATTACAGGATCATGGTTGTAACTTGAATTGTCGAGAGCTTTCTGCATGGTAATGTTTTACATAGCCTCCATGTTTATGGGATGATTATCTTGTGAAATGGTTTAATTCCCTATATGGATAATTGTGGTCGTGGTTAGTATCTAACATGGTTATAGATTATTGATGAATATTTAAATTCTTATTTTGATAATCCTAATTATTTGAGATGCCTAAATAGCTTGCAAAGCTTATCAGATACAGGGGTAGTTTCATGGATTAATGTGATAGTTTGACCATTGTGGTGCCCCATCACTTTGTTCACTCCATGACTGCCGGGACGTCGAGTGTTCTTCAGTCTTCCCACACTTCTTCGTCCACACCGATTGCGTCATGCTCCAGATGTGGGGGGACGACATACCGCAGAGCGATGCCGGCGGACCACTGGTGCCTGTTTCAATTGTGGTCAAGTGGAACATCAGGTATGGTTTTGCCCAGCGCCGAGGAAGAATAGGACGTCAGGATGATCGATGTTATTTTTGTGTGTGTTGTATTAGACAGATTTCATCTTTGTATTTTGGGGGTAGGATCAACGTTATTCGAACTTCTTTTGGTATGTGTATGTGGGACGTATTAAATCAATTAATGGTTTGTTTATGGGTGTGAAAGCTTCCTTTTCTTTTATGATGATAGTCAATTTTTATGGTTTATATTGATCGTTTGTGGGTGTGACGATGAGTATTAGCTTCTTCGATGGGTTCGTACTTGGTGAGGTCAGTAATATAGCTTCAACAAATTATTACATTTTGAGATATCATCGCGTGAGGGGGGATTTTATCAGTGCAGTGCCAATCTTTAGATGTGTGGATTTTCTCCCGGTGTGTGTATAGTTGGTTTTGTTTAGGCGATCTGTGCCAATTTGTTTAGGCGATTTGTGCCAATTTGTGGTGTGGCTTTCGCCACCATGGGGATCTGGCGTGTTGCTGAGGATAACGCCTGCCATAGATCTCATTTGTTCGTATCATTTTCGAGGACGAAAATTTTTAAGGAGGGAGGAATGTAATAAACACACTTTATTTTTATTGTGTACCAATCAATTTGCATCCTAATGTGTACGATTAATTGATGTGCGTGGTGAGACCTTGTGACTAAGGACAATTTTTGAAGACGAAAATTCTTTAAGGTGGGAAGGATGTAACATCTCGAAAATTTGGACTTTGAATAGTGTACCTCGGGATGCGTGCCCGACTTTGAATAGAGTACCTTGAGATGTGTGCCCGTCTGATCACTTATTTGATCAAGTGAAGTCAACTTGATGACTTGGGTTGGTTTAGTTTGGTGCAAAAAGTGCACACTCTTATAGTATAAAAGCATTTAAGTGGGCCATATACGTCTGAAGCGTGTATATGTTTCACGCGAGAGCCGGGCTCTTTAAGTTAAAAAAAGGAGGGGCTTCTTTTAGAAGCCATTCGTTTGAAGAGAAGGTTTTGGAGGTGTGGGTTTCTTGTGAGAGAAAGAGGAGAAGAAGGTGAAGAAATCGCCGGATTTGCGTGCTCTGAGTTTGGGTTTGCGTGAAAAAGGGTTGCGAGATCATGTGAGGAAGAGATCCGTTGTCGATTTCGAAGATTGGAGTGGTTTAGCTGTGTAGGGTTTTTGAAACCCATTTCTTATGCGAAGAGATCGTATGATTTGAGCTACAAATCGTAGCGTGGGTTTGTGTGGAGTGTGCGTGGGGAGATTTCTGATGTTTTCGAGTGCTTGGTCGTGATTGTGGAGCTTGGAAGAAACTGATGTGGGTTTGGAAACCCTTTTTAAGAAACGGAGAAGATGATCCGATCTATGGGTTAATCGGACCGATTTGAGGTAAGGTTTTGTAGATTTATGTTGTGCATGATGATTTAGCTTAGATTTATTGTGTAAATGATGGATTAAGAGAAGAAAAATGGTGAAAATTGAGGAAAACGAAGGTTTGGGCGAAATCTGCAAATTTCGATCGATCGAAATGGATTTTGATTGATCGAATTTGGCTTAAGACTGATGAATTTTGATTTCTGGAGGTTTTCGATCGATCAAAATGGATTTCGATCAATCGAAATAGTTTTCGATTGATCGAGTTTCAAATTCGATCGATCGAAAGGTATAGAACAGGGAGTGTCATGGACTTCTATTGAAATTCGATCAATCAAAATGGATTTCGATCGATCGAGTTTCAAATTCGATCGATCGAAATGGATTTCGATCGATCGAATTTGACTGTGCGTGCCGATAGTGCTTCGGTGTTTTAGTGATAACTTTCTGTCTTGAACTCAGAATCAGGTGATTCTTAAGGTGTTGGAAAGAGGACAACTAGACCTACAACATTCATGTATATTAAAATTGATGAATCAAATGTTTTAAAGGTAAAAATGTGGAAGGAAGTTACGTCAAGTTTGAGTTGGCACGTTTCGACTGAGGTACCGATACAGTCTTGGTATTTTAGCCGTAACTTTTTGTGCCGAACTCCGATTGACTTGATTCTTATTGCGTTGGAAAGATGACTTCGAGGTCTATAATTTTTATGTTTTGAATAACTTGTGAATCAATTATTTTAAAGGTTAAAATTTTATAAGAAGTTATATCAAATTTCAGGTTAGCACAAACTTGTTCGTTTCCGTCTCGTTGTGAGAAGTCACTTAAAGGTATCTAAGGTATTTGTGAATAGAGTTAATCCTTGATAAAGCTTTGTTATATTCATGATGTAAATGGAGGATGAAAAGCCATAGATAGAGCTTCGCTTGGCTTCGTGCAGCATCGAGGTTATGGTAGGGAAAATTCACCACCTAATTGCATTTTTGATTTTGTTCATAGATAATGTGATATAAATGAATGTTTTGTAACTGTTTTAGAAAATATGAAAGCTTTGAAGTATGAATTTGTAATTGAACGCATGTGTATGACCGTTCCGTTTATGTATCGGTGTTTGTTCCGCTTATGTATCTGTTTGTGTTTCGTTCCGTATCCGTTTGTGTTTCGTTCCGTATCCGTTTGTATTTCGTTCCGTATCCGTTTGTGCTTCGTTCCGTATCGATTTGTGTTTTGTTCCATTTTCGAATTCGTTTATGTTTCTGGTAAGGATAAGAACTCTTTGAATCTGAACAACGAGTGGCGGAGAGGAGTTGAGTCTCCGAAGAGGGGTTGAATCCCCGGGGTTTTTACTCAGTTCCTGCTTATGGGATTCTTTGTTCCTGCTTATGGGATGCTTTGGCCCCTTGTTGATTTGTGACCCTACGTAATGTGATGTGATGATACTTTGTGTGCAAAGAGGAGTTAAGTCCCCGAGGTTACGACCTTGTTCCCGCTTATGGGATGCTTTGGCCTTCTGATATATGTGCTTCGATTCCCTGCTTATGGGATGTGTTGATTATACTTTGTGTGCAAAGAGGGGTTGAGTCCCCGAGGTTTTTACCTTGTTTCCGATATGGGATGCTTTGACTTTCGATATGTTTGTTCCATTTCTAGATACGTCTCATTCTTGTATGGTTCGATTTGATGATATGTTGCTCCATTTCGTTATGCTCTTATCATGATATGTCACCGTTTCTAATATGTTTTGTTTTAATTTATTCTTTTTCTATTTGGTTCTATTTTCAGCTATGTTTTGATAAGTATCTTTATTTTTCATATGTATTTGTTCTCGATATGCTTTGTTTCCACTGCGCTATGTTTTTAAAATGAAAATGTAATATTTGCAACTCGGTTTGAAACAAAATGGTTTTGAAATTTTGTCACCGAATCTATGCACTTCAATGATAAGATGTGAATTGTATTTGAATTTCTTTTACTGAGCTTGGATGAAGCTCACCCTTCGACTATACATCACAGGTTTGACAGTTAGCGAGATACGGGATTTGGGGTTGAGGACTTGTGGAGTAGTAAGATTTCGGAATCGTAGATTGCATTTGAGTTTTGGTAAGTGTAGTTTTGTAATTCTTGGAATACCCTTATAGGTACTTAATTACTGTTCTCTCACTGTAGAACTGAAGTTTATGTTTCCGCTTTGTTATACCAATATTTTATGTATCAAATTGTGATCTACGATCTGGCGGTTCGGGTTTTCCCATTTGGTATAAGTGAACAAATATATATATATATATATATATATATATATATATATATATATATATATATATATATATATCTCAAAATTTAAGGTTGGGAAAATCCCGGCTGTCACAAAAAAGCAATAAACTAAAATTTAAATCCTAAAAAGGCAATGAACTAAAAGGCAATAAACTAAAAGAAACTAACAAATCCTACAAATAAACAAAAAGAAAATAATTTAAAAGAAACCTATAAATCCTAAAAATCTTAAAAATCCTACAAATAAACTAAAAGGAAATAACTTGAAAGGAACCTACAAATCCTAAAAATTCTATAAATCCTAAAAGGCAATAAACTAAGTGGAACCTACAAATCCTAAAAATCCTACATAAGAAAAGAAAGAAAGAAAAGAAAGTCTTACCAATCCTAAAGATCCTACATAAAAAAAGAAAGAAAGAAAAGAAAGTCTTACTAATCCTAAAGATCCTAAAAAAAAAAATCCTAAAAAAGCTTTTAAATCCTAAACTAGAAATTCTAAAAATCATACCAATCCTAAAAATAAAATAAAATCCTACAAATCCAAAATTTCAAAAATTCCAAGCAATTCAAATTTCAAAATTCTAAATTCTAAATGTAAAATTTCAATTTTTCTTATTTTTTATTTTTTATTTTTAACTAGTTGAAATATTGATTTCAATTTAAAGAAATTCCTAAAAGTAACTATCTATTTCCTAAAAATTTTAAACTTTCTATATCCAATCCTCGGCAACGATGCCAAAAACTTGTTATAATTTTTTTTAATGTTTTAAAACTTTCAAGCGCATGAATCAAATTGTAGTTAATGGGTGTAGAGTACATGATTGTTCCCACGAGGATTAGTTAAAAAATTATCAAGAGGAAATAGCAATTAACTACAAGAACTACCACAGATCTAGCACAATATTCAAACTAGTTTATGATTATGAGAGTTTGATGGAGAATAAAACTACCGAGTAATATTCTATTGAGAACAAAAATAAGATATAGAAATGAGGAGTGGGATGATAAATCCCCCCATCGTTGGCTTATCGTCTACGAAATACAGATCTAACGATTAAGATACGATACTATCACAAGATGTAACGCACGTAAATATTGAACTCAATAAAAAAATTATAGAAATTATCATAATTAATCCACGAAAATAATTCTAATGTATGCTCTTCCTACTGCCGCAGAAGAAATGAGGCAAAACATTCACCGTAAAAGGGACTTCTAATGAGGCTAAATTAATGCCGCAAAAGTATATGCAGTCGATATCGACTGTATATACAATCGATATCGATTATCTATACACTCGGTTTCAATTGAATATACAGTCATTATCTCCCCTTTGTGTCATCTGTCTTATGATCCCTTCCTTCGCATTCTTAAATAGACGATGTCAGAGGTGAGCATTCTTCATCTCTGTCAAGATGATGGTCTTCTTATAAGCGATGATAGCTTGTATGAAGATAGTCGGCGGAGGCTTCTTTCTATTTTGACGGGTATTTCTTATGAACAATTCATAAGGCGAATGTCCACTATCAGTTTTGTGAGGCCGGATGAAATTTTTTTCGTAAAGTTCTCTATGAATATAGTGAATACCCCTATGGTTGTCGACATTTTGGGCTTGGATGATTTGGCCTCTCTATTTATGTTTTATAAAGTCGAGGTGGACGTCATAAAGGTATTCATCATTAAAGAACCGTCATCCTTCTGAGTCGAAGCTAAGTAAGTGCCTCTTATCGAGAATGATTTTGTGAGTAATCATTCCTTTTAATCATGTAAGTTTGAGGAGGATGGACCTATATAAGATACAGTCCGTTTAGGCGATGACGATGATATTACGGCAAACATGTCGATCAGGAAAGTAACTATTGATTTAAACGTTTCTTCAGTTGAATCATATGATAACCCACTAAAATATATGCTTGGATCACAATAATGTCGTCAAGAGTTAGACAACACTTCAGAAAGACTAGGTGTGACAGTCCGAATTTCAACACCCCGAAACCCGTGCCATCAGCATGACCCTCAAGGCCGTGCCCTATGATTCTTTACAAAGCATTGGTATGTACAAGCCAAAAACTGCGATTAAGGCACATGTATCTACTCTAACAAGTACTCATATGTTTAAAATTAATAGGGCCTCTAAAGACAGTTCTTGTCCCATGCCAATTCATGGGCATAAGAAATTACCCAAACCGTTGGTGATATCAGTTCATTCCAGACGGTTTGTCAAAGGAATAACAGTATTTAATTACATTCAAATAAAGAGGCTTAACATACTAAGCCATACCTAATACTCTCAACTCACTCTCAAAGTACGCAATGGGTCTCCTAGAAGAATTCCTCAGGAGGAGGCTCTGACTCCTCTGTGGGCATGTAATCTGAATCCCCTGCATTAAGGTCTCCAGAAGTCTTTGCTGCCGCTAGTCCTGGACCTGCGACGTATAGTCTAAGGGGTGAGCTATATCTTAGCTCCGTAGGGAAACAAAATGAACATATAGATTAACCTTCACATATATGTCAGCAGTTTTAAAAGCATAAATTATCGGATAACACTTATGGAAAACAATTGAAATAATCGGAATAAAATAATGATTTCAACTGTTACTTTGCATGGTTTTGTTTATTCTCCTTTCTGGTTTAGTTGTGAATTTGGCCTAATCACTTAAATCTTAACTTAAGTAGTCCCCGAGCAATATAGCATCGAGCCCCGATGGAATACGCATAACAACTGTCGAGTCAGTCGGTGGGGTATTCTAGTCAAACCTTAAATAAATAAAATATCGAACATGCTGTACATATAGTTATTCACCGTGATTGTGCTAATTTTATTACATTAGGCCTTATCACTTTACTTTCGTTTCACTGCTAGTTTTCATCTACATCCCTGGGATGCCACTAGTTCAATGTACCATCTAGATGTCCACTTTACAATTTTTACGTCCCCTGGGGACCTCATGGCTATCACATTTGAAACTTACTCACACACCCTTTTTCATAATGATCATACAATACTTGACTATTTAATTGAAATACACTACATATATGAGTTGACGAAATAATGCACATGTTTCAAGAATATTCCCTACCTCAACGCAATTCCAATGTATACTTTTCTCGTAGAGGTTTACACGTCACGATCTCATGTCAACCTACATTTCATGTGTTTAGAATATGTTTAGAAAGGTCACTAGAATCATTGGAGCACATAGCCTCCATGTATTACACTAAACTATCAAAATTTGTGTGGTGCCTCGCGCGAGCGATCACAATTCCTCGCTCGAGCGGTTCAAACGAGATCGCTCGAGCGGTTAAGGTGAGCCATCTTAAGCTCTACGCGATACCTCGCTTGAGCGAGCTCTTCCTTCAATATGGGTCTCGCTCGAGCGATCCCAGAACGCAATAGTTCTCTAGTTTTTATATTCTGTCCTCGCTCGAGCAAGCCAATTAGGCCGCTCGAGCGAGCCACGATAGACATAATCGCTCAATCAGTTCGAGGACTATTTCCCTTCTTCATCCAATATCTTATTAGCATTAAATAACCTAAAATCATTTCAACTAATGCTTCCTACATTATCTAATCACCTAGAATACGCATTTAAATCATACCTCGATCGATGTATTTGATGTAAACGTGATCCAAATTCTAACTAGATGAGAAACTCATCAAGGTTCCTCCTCTAGTCCTCTTTCCAAACTTCTATCGGCTTAGAACAACGAGTCTCTACTCTCTTTTATGATTCCCTCTCTTTTCTTTCTCTTTTCCTTCTCTCTATCTAAATTAATTAGGTCACATATTGGGGAACCCCTCTCCCCCCTCATTCACTTATATATATCTTAGTGAAGGTTAGTGTGTTTCACACACACACACATAGTGTATACATGTTAGTTTTGGTTTCCTTGTGAACCACACATACACGTGCATGGTACATGACGTGTACGATTCCCAAAAATCTGGGGTTATGACATTCACCCCATCTTATAAGATTTTTGTCCTAGAAAATCATCTATACTCGAGTAACTAGGTATGACTATTACTAGGCCATGCAATAGGCTAGTTCCATACATCATCAGATAATTAAACAAATGGTCTAATTTCGCAACGACTTGCGTTAAACCATATCAACTTACACTCATATAGTCAAGAATAAAGATGATAAAAATTTTATAGTATCAGGTATTTCCACCATCATGCTACTAATTGATCGTAAGATAAAACTATAGACAATTGCTATTATTGTATCAATCTCCAAAACATTTGTGACAACCATGTCACAATAGTTTATGTAGTCAAAATGCTACGTCACCATCAAAACGATCATATCCAAAATATTACCAACAAAATATTATAACCAAATTTCATTATCGTTCCAACGAAAAGTAAATGACTATCTAATCATCATCCTCCTCATACTCGTCGTCCTCGTCGTAGTCCTCGTCATCCTCATCCTCATCAACCACTCTGGCGGTAGTAGTACCCGCTGTAGCGCTCCTCGTAGCAGGGCACGAGCTAGACGCTACAAAAATAGCATCTCTCATAGCACCGACGCGCTCCATATAAGACTGCGGGTAAGCCTGGCCCATGAGGTCTATGAGTAATGCCTCCTAAAACCTCTGGTGCAACCTGATCTCCCGCCCCTGCTGGAGGATCTCCCGCATCATGGCAGTGTCGGTGGCAGGTAGGGGCTGTGAAGATGAAGTAGAGGGAGCAGTTGGTCCCGCCGATGCCTGTTGCGTGGCTTGTTGGGAAATTTGGCGGTCTCTCTTCTTGTTGACGCTAGTTTGAAGGATCTTTAAGTTTCGGCTCCAGTCTTGGGCTAAATAGGGGACGACGTTATCGGTAAGAGATAACTCATCGGTCCGAATATTGAATCCTCCTTTTCCATTTCGTGAGTCGAGGAGTCGGGAAATCAACCGAGCATAAGGTAGCCGGTTGATGGGTGGAGGAATAACACCTCTTACGTTTCGTTTATAGGCATGCACCATGCCCTTAATGACTACCATAGGCGCGCTAATCCACCTATTATGAAATGCGACGTGTAAAGCTCGCAGAAACGCATCACGGCGTTCTTGGTCATGGCCGGTCGGGTGTAAGTTCTTCTTAAAAATGATATCCAAAAGCCACATGCATGGCGGTAGCTGCGATCGGGTGATAGATTGACCCGAAGCGGACATGCCGCCAGTGATGTCAGAAATAATCGTTGGGAATTCTACGTTCCCAGAAAAAGGTGGTTGTATGAGTGGGCTCGGGGCATAGGTGTGTGGGCAGTTCATGACCGACGAAATCTCAACACAATTAAAAATTAATTCCTTTCCTTCGATCGTGATGAGGATGGCGTCCTCATTCACGTTCATGTTAAGGGTTTGGTAAAATAGTCTTACAAGTCTCGGATAGTACCGAGCTCTGAACGGGGTAAGTAACGGTCTAAGGTTATTGTTGGTGAGGAAATCCGATGTCCATTGGGTGGACGTCGGATCCCCAAAACAAGAGGGATGTATATCCCATTCGGTTTCAAAAATTTTTGCTCCCCACCAATCGTCTAGTGCGATTGGGGTAGGAGATGGGGTTGGTGGTGGTTGTGAAGTTTGTGGCGCTTTGTTGCTTGCCGACAGCGATCGAATCGCCATCCGTTTCTTTGGCCGGGGATTTGGGCTTGAAGAAGCCATAATGCTTGTTTAGAACAAAAAGAAGTGGAATAGGATAGAACTTGGGTAGATTTTACCCTTTAAATCATTTTGGATGGATCGGATCGTCCGAAACTGGTTCGAATCGAACAAAAAAGGTTGAAGATCAAAAGCCCTAAACCCTCGCTCGGCTCGGACTCCTCGCTTGAAGATGAAATGGACGTTTAACATTCCATCCGCAATTTATTATCTGTCCTGGCTTGAGAGGTCGTTAGTTAACGCTCGAGCGAGCCCAGAATGTTCACTGATATAATTTATGTTCTCTCTCGAGTGGTTGCTAAACCTCGCTTGAGCGATAAATAGGCCTCACTCGAGCGGTTAAAAGTCCTCGCTCGAGCGGTTAAAAAGACACCGCTCAAGCGGTCACTAGACCTCGCTCGAGCGAGTCCAGAACGATTTGAAAGTATTATTTTATGTAGCGTCGCGCAAGCGAGCATAAATGTTCGCTCGAGCGAGCCCAAAAACATTTTTCTAGTTCTTGTAAGCTCATAATCCCTCTGGTCTCTTCTATTATTAGGACATCTTTCACACATGATTTCCTACGTTAGGCAATTGAGATTTTATTCACATGAACCGATCTTTCTGGCAAAAGTTTAAGCTAAATGCTCGAATTTTAATCTCATTCGCTTACTTGTTTCAAAATAGGAATCGATGTACTGTCAAAATATTACATATTATCAAAAACAACTAGCTAACGTTCTCAAACAAGTTGGGGTATTGTTCTTTGACATCTGTTTCTCTCTCCCACGTTGCTTCCTCAGCCGGATGATTATTCCAGCGAACAAGCACTAAAGGAATGATTTTGGTGCGTAGCACTTGTTCCTTTCGATCCAAAATCTCCGTCGGTTCTTCGATCATGCTCATATCTTCATACATCTCGAATGATTTACCGCTCAACACATGATCAGGGTCATTAAGATACTTCTTAAGCATAGATACGTGGAACACTTTGTGTACCTGATCAAATAACGGTGGCAATCCAATGCGGTAAGCAACTTCCCCTACTCGACCCAAAACTTCAAACGGTCCAAGGTAGCGGGGACTTAGCTTCCCTCTCTTTCCGAACCTCATCACGCCCTTCATAGGCGATACTTTCACGAAAACATGTTCTCCTACCATAAAGTCTACGCTCGTTCGCTTGATATCAGCGTAGCTCTTCTGTCTGCTTTGAGTCGCCTTTAGTCTTTCTCTGATCATGCGAACAATAGCGGCGTTATCTTCAAGTAACTCGGGTCCCAAAACAAATTTCTCCTCAGTTTCTTCCAAATTGATTGGTAATTTGCATCGCCTTCCGTACAAGGCTTCATACGGTGCCATCCCAATGCTCGTCTGAAAACTGTTGTTATATGCGAACTCGATCAATGATAGGTGTTGATCCCACGATCCTTATAATTCCAACATACATGCCCTAAGCACGTCTTCAATAATTTGATTGACCCTCTCAGTCTGTTCGTCGGTTTGTGGGTGGAATGCCGTACTGAAATCTAGTCTTGTTCTCATTCCTTCTTGAAATTTCTTCCAAAACTTTGATGTATACAATGGGTAACGGTCTGAAATGATGCTACTCAGAATCCCATCTAAACGGATAATCTCTTTCATATACAGCTCTGCCAGTCTTCCCGCCGTGTACATCGTGTGGTAAGGTAAGAAGTATGCTGACTTGGTCAATCGATCGACTACTACCCAAATGGCATTGTACTTCTTTGTAGTTCGAGATAGCCCAACTATGAAGTCCATGGAGATCGATTCCCACTTCCATTCTGGTATAGGTAGGGGTTGTAATAGGCCTGCGGGGTGTCTATGATCAATCTTCACTTGTTGGCACGTCAAACACCGCGACGCATACTCTTCCACGTCTTGCTTCAAACCTCTTCACCAGTAATTCTTTTTCAGATCTTGATACATCTTCGTGCTTCCTGGGTAGATAGCATAACTTGACTTGTGGGATTCATCAAGAATCGCCCGTCGTAAATTGGCATTGTCCGGAATACAGAGACGACCCTTGAACAGTAAGGAACCATCCTCCTTAATTGAAAACTCTAATCTAATGCCTTCAGTTACATCTTGACGTATCTTGGTTAGTATTGGATCTTTTATCTGTAGTTCTCGTATATGTTCGAATATCACCGATTTCACTGATATGTTGGCTAAAAAGTTTCCTGTAGCTTGTGGTTGGATGTCTGCACCACATAGTGCTAGATCTTCCAACAGCTTCCATCGGTGTATACCCAAAATTAGACTAGCCAACTGGGCTGAACTCTTCCGACTCAAGGCATCGGCCACCACATTAGCTTTGCCTGGATGGTACTATATGGAACAGTCATAGTCCTTGAGGAACTCCATCCATCTGCGCTGCTTTATATTTAGTTCCTTCTGTGTAAACAGATATCTGAGGCTCTTATGGTCAGTGAAGATTTCAAATGTTTCTCCGTATAAATAATGTCGCCATATCTTCAATGCGAATATGGCCGCTGCTAGTTCCAGATCATGTGTCGGATAGTTCTTCTCGTGCTCTTTCAACTGTCTTGACCCGTAAGCTATTACCTTTTTATGTTGGTTTAGTACACAACCCAAACCGTTATACGAAGCATCACTGTAGACAGCGAATCCTCCACTACCTGATGGAATGGCTAACACTGGAGCAGAGGTGAGTCTCTTCTTGAGTTCTTGAAAACTCTTCTCGCACGCCTCACTCAACTCAAATCTTGAATCCTTTCTTGTAAGCCTCGTAAGAGGTCCTGATATCTTTGAAAACCCCTCAACGAAACGTCGATAATAACTTGCCAGTCCAAGGAAACTTCGGACGTCTGTCACTGTCTTTGGTTTCTCCCAGTTCACTACTGCCTCGATCTTAGCGGGATCTACTGTGACACCATGCTTTGAGACGACATGTCCTAAAAAGCTCACCTCTTCTAGCCAGAATCCACATTTGTTGAGCTTGGCGTACAATTGGTGTTCACGCAAAGTTTGTAGAGCGACTCGTAAGCGTTCTTCATGCTCCGTCCTCGATTTTGAGTAAATCAGGATGTCCTCAATAAACATGACAACGCAAGAGTCTAGGTGTGGTTTAAACACTCGATTCATTAAGTCCATAAATGATGCCAGTGCGTTTGTCAATCCGAATGACATCACCAAAAATTCAGTGTCCATACCATGTTCTGAATGTCATTTTCTGAATGTCCTCAGCCTTGACTCTTAACTGATGGTATCCAGATCTCAGATCGATCTTGGAAAAATATTTCACTCCTTGCAACTGATCGAACAAGTCATCTATTCTTGGCAACGGGTATCGATTCTTCACAGTGAGTTTGTTCAATTGTCGATAGTCAATGCACAACCGCATCGACCCATCTTTCTTTTTCACAAACAAAACTGGTGCTCCCCATTGAGACACGTTTGGTCTTATGAATCCTTTATCCATGAGCTCTTGCAACTGTTCTTTCAATTCTTTCAACTCTGCAGGAGCCATCCTGTATGGTGCCTTTGAAATAGGCTCCGTTCTTGGTGCTAAGTCGATAGCAAATTCCACTTCTCTCTCTGGGGGTAATCCTGGAAATTCTTCAGGAAATACGTCTTCGAATTCTCGCACCACTGCTATCTCGGAGATAACATTCATTTCTTCTTTATCTCCTTCAAAAATGTCAAATAACCGTTGCACCTCTTTTTGATTAAGCGTTCTGCTCTGACTGCAGAGATGAGTGGCACTTGCGTCGATCTCTCTCCTCGAAATCAAAATGATCTCCTCGTGTTAGGTCAGAAAATAACCACCTTGTTCTTGCAATCTACTGTTGCAAAATGATGGGGCAGCCAATCCATGCCAAGGATCACGTCGAATCCTTACATGTCCACAACAGGATTAATTTCGCGTCTAATTCGTAGACAACGTCATCTCGAACGCTCACTACTACCGATTTGCAGACTAACTCTGTGTCCACTAATTCTCCTGTTGGGATAGACACTGATAACACAAAGTCCAGTGTCTCTGGAACAATCTTCATTTTCTTTGCAAATCTAGGGGTGATGGAGTGGGTAGACCCTGGGTCTATCAACACTCGTGCGCCACGTGCTACATAGCACCCTTTCTCATAGACTTGTAACGTACCTATAACACACACACATACATACATAGCACATACTTTATTTAGAATTATCTAGCGTACAAACACGGTTCTACACACTATTCTAATGAATGCACATTCTCTATCTAAAATTGTATTAAATTGAAATTCTTTATTTAAAAGAAATCTCACCTTGAATGACGTCGTGTACACTCCCTGCTTCTTGGGCGGTAACTGCGTAGGCTCTCCCTTGAATAACTGGCTTCCGTGATTGAATAGGTCGTGGCATGAAAGTTGAGGTCGTCTTCTCCTTAATTGCTTCAGGGCAATCTCTAATTACGTGGCCTATCTTGCCACATTTAAAACAACCTCGCATTCCTTGCCTGCAATCCGCCGTTTTGTGGGACTTGCCACACTTGGTACAAGTCTCCCTTGGTGTTGAAGAAGCAGCTCTTGAAAAACCTTGTGTAGCTGTAACTCCGGTGGAAATAGCAGGACCCTCATACCTCATCGGTCTCCCTAATGCCAGCAATGGGAATCTTTGATGAGTAGTTTGTTGTGCGGCTCTCCCATACCCTGTCTGGAACGGTTGCCTCTGATTTGGTGCTACAAACCTCTACTTCTTATTCATTGATTCATAACTCCCAGTCTTGCTTTGATCTATGCTTCCTCTTCCCTGTTGTTCCCTCTGACGGTATCGATTATTGTTTTCTTCTTCGACCACTAATGCCTTACTCATGACCTCTCCGTAGGTCTTTAGCTGAAAGGGCGCAACCCCTCCTCGAATGTCCGACCTTAAACCCTATTAGAACCTCTTCGCTTTCATCACATCCAAAATTACGCAGTCTGGACCAAAACAAGCCACTCTCATAAATTCTACTCCGTACTCTCTCACGGTCATCCTTCCTTGCATTAGTTGCAAGAATTGAGTCTCCATCTGATTTCTCACAACCTCCGGAAAATACTGTTTATTGAACTCTTCAACAAATTCATCCCAAGTTCAGGGCATATCTGGAGTTTCTTGAGCTCTAGTCCGCGAAATAGATTTCCACCAAGGTCCAGCTTCTCCATCTATCATATACGCTGCCCAACGGACGCTCTCGTCCTCTGTGCATGTTAGTACGCTAAACACCTTCTCCATTTCACCCAGCCAATTTTCGGCTGCCATGGTGTCTGCCTGCCCTGAAAAGTTAGGAGGTCTCATCCTCCTGAATTCGGTAAATGCTGAAGCCATTGGTAGTGTAGGTCCTATTGGAGGCATAGGTGTCTGATGTGCTGCCAAGGATGCTGCTTGCTGTGCCATGGCAGTTGCCATGGTTTCCATTGTGTGCATCATCCTCTGATGCTCCTCTCTCTCTTCATTTCTCTCCCTCACTCTATCTTGTTCCCTTTGATCTCGATCCTGGCGATCTCGATCCTGATTTTCTGCTTGATTTTGGTTTTCTCCTTAGCCACTGCCCTCGGGAATCTCCCTATTTCCTAATGATACCCTGTTGGTAGGCGAGATGAACCCATCTCTACTGCGCAAATTCCTATCATGACCACCCCTGGGTCGGCCTCTTCCTCTAGGAAACATAGCAGTCTGCATGAGAAACCACGGTTTCGTTAGCAGAAGTTCCTATGTTTTGACGAGATGATTGTCAAAACTAAAAAGAATGGCTCGATATTAATCAGGATACTGAATTTCAAATTGTTATCAGATGTTAAGACATCAGATGTATCATTTATCTACATATATTTTAAAATTAATAGGTCAGCGCCTATGCCCATGAACTGTTAGAGTAGAACTGCCTTTAGAGACCCTATTAATTTTAAAAATATGAGTACTTGTTAGAGTAGATACATGTGCCTTAATCACAGTTTTTGGCTTGTACATACCAATGCTTCGTAAAGAATCACAGGGCACGGCCTTGAGGGTCGTGCTGATGGCACGGGTTTCGGGGTGCCGAAATTCGAGCTGTCACACTGGGGGATGAAGACGATTTCGGTCATATCTTCTCCGATGGAATCACAAATTGGTTGACTTGCGAATTATATTCTACCATTCAATTGATGAGGATTACTAGAGGAGCTCAATCCCATGTCCATACATATGAGCACCCCTTTGGTGAAGGGCCTAGTCAATCATGTCAGAATCCCTTCGGTGAAGGGCATTGTCAACCACGTCAGAACCCCGCTGATGAAGGATCTAGTCAACCACCTAAAAACATCACTAGTGAAAGGCATAGTCATCCTCAATCCATTAATAAAGATAACTTACAAGAGAACGCCCAAGACCATGATAGTGAACCAAATGAGTTTATAAAAGAGGATTCGAGAAATTTCGTGAGAGGCATTAAAAATCCCCTAGTAGACGGAGATTACAAAGGGTCACAGACATCAGGCGACTCTTCCGATCAAGAGGTAGATACCAAAAAACTTTCAAATTTGGCCCTTGAAAATCGCTAGTTATTGAGTGATAGTCGGATGCTACGAACCCGGGTGTTCGTGGTGAATACATGCGTCTAAATTGACTGGGTTCGACTCTTTCAGAATTAAGACGTTCAATAGTGCTCACACATGCGAGGCCGTTAAGATCGGAGCGCACGGTCACTGTAATGCAACAATCTCCTTTGTAACCAATTATGTATGGAAGAAACTTATGAAAGGATTCAACTACACACCTGTGTCGATAATGTTTGTCATTATAAAAACTTATAACTTGTAAATCAAATATTCTAAGACTTGGAGGGGAAAAGAACTCGCCCTGAATGATATTAGAGGCTGTTGGCAAGGGAAATTTGTGGATCTACCGACCTACGTGAAGGAGATGGAGAGGGTAGATCCAAATGTACCAATGTCCTTTCAAGTTACGCTTGATGGTAAGTTTTAAATTTTTTTTTAGAGTTTTGGCTAGTGCATCTACCGCAATACACTTTGCAGCATATTGCTTGTAGATAGCACACTCCTACAAGAATGTTTCGAAGGAATCCTACTTATCGCCTCGATGCAAGACGGTAACGATCATATATTATCGTTAACATTCATCGCCATCAAGTTAGAAGAAGAGGATATATGGATATAATTTCTTGAACGAGTAGGTTCATGATCGGTCAGCTAACGAAGATTTCGTTATTATCATGGACAAGTCGAAGGGTTTAATAAAGGTTGTGAAACGAATTTTCTCTAACGTATACCATAGCTACTATATGAGATATATGACATAAAATTTGGCACATAAGTATCCCAAGAACAGTGCGTTGGATCTATGGTGGTGCATTGCGTGTGCATATTTAATATAAAGATTTGATTATTTTAAGAACAAAATCAAGAAAAATGTTGATCCTCGAACTATAGAGTATATTTTAAAAATAGACCTGAAGCATTGGGCACGCTGTCACGACCCAGAATCCTTACCCGACCTCAAGGGCCTAGAATTCCGTGTTATGACACCGCACGCTTGTTAAGGCGATAAGCGGACATACACATAATTCTTATACCGATTTAGCATATGGATCAAGGCATTTAATAGCATCATTTAAAAATAAATTATTCAAGAAAACAACAGCGGAAAACGTAGATGACGTTATTTAAGTGATAAATCCTAACCATGCATCTATAATCGAAAGCAAGCAGAGGTTTTACGTAGAATAAAACAGTCCCAACGCAAACCCAAGATTGGTGCTGAAAAATAAAAGTATCTAATAACAAATCTCCCCTGAAAAATAATAAAACTATGACTAAGAATCTCTCAATGCTCAAAGTAATCCGCCGGATCTATTCCCTCGTCCAAATGGTAGCCGACGTCTTCACGCTCTTAAGCCGCATCAGGAACAGCAGCATCCCCATCCTCAGTGATGGAAAAATCGGAGTTCTCACCTGCAACTGTTAGTTTTGGGGAGGGGGTGAGTTTACTCAGTCACGTAAACTCAGCAGGTTGCACAATCGATCCACCATAAAATACTCAGGTGATCGTGTGTGCAATCGCTTGAGTTGCGATACATTTTGAAATAAATCAAACAGCTATAAATGATTACAAAAACATCTAAGATCTCATATCTATCATAACAACACTGAAAAATATAGCATAAAAAGAAAAAGAAGTAACATAAAATGAAAAGACCTGACATAACATGAAATAAATATGATGCATCAAGTTCTGATCTCCTTTTGTGTCTGCTTTGTCAACTTTTCCTATGTGGCATATCTTAAGACTTAATATTGCTCCATACGCCTACACAACGTACTTCACATCTTACCTAATTTTCGTATACGACCTGTGCCAGGGACGCTGCTCGAGCCTATCACGCGAGGTCCACGTGTAGATAACCACCTAACCTCCATATCATATCGTATACCACCATCCAGCCCGATGTGGTTGCATGCATTTAAATCAGTGTCCCCTTACATTCGGGACACTGTCGTATCATATTGTCCTTAAGACCCGTCTTGGCTGCAGACGTTAGATCTTGCGGTGGCACGCAAGACATGGCACGTGTAGAAACTTAATTTGTATTTTGCTGGCCTTCACAACGTAACTTAATTATCCGTATTCGTAGCTTACCTTATCTTACATATCATTTCTTATTGTTTGCTGAAAACTTAATTTGAAGTGAGCCACGGTGCGATAAGATTCACAAAATCACGCTTTCCAAGGAACGGGTTCCGTAGTAACCTAGATGTACTTCGTGTGACAGCCCATACTCCCATAGAGGTGTTGCATCCGTACATGGATGCCTACATTCCAAGTTCCACGTGACCGTGACGGGAACCCCACCATGACGAAGGCTTAAAAGTCGTGTGACATAGCTTATTTCTTTTTAATTGTGCGTATGCCCTATCGTGATTTTCCTATGTGGTGCATGCTATATGATGAAAGGACTAACTGGGCCTAAAGAAACTATTTCATACACCTTACATACTTGTGAATATAAAATAATAATTAACATTTGAATGTAATGTATATTTCATACGAAAAAAATTATGGAGAAACCTTCTATGGGCCGTCAGATTACTGATCGGACCTTCTGTTTTTAAAGTTTCATAATATTTGTACAGTCTTAGTATCGACACCTTTTACTAATTTGACCTAAGAGTGGGTCAATGTGGCAGTCAAATGACCCACTTAGCCTAGTTATACAAGGGTTAATATCCCTCACTAAATTTTCCAATTTCTGAGCCTCAAAGCGCGTCCTAGAAATTTTAGTGACACTTTCTGATCCATTAGATTACATTGAGTTACTATTGAGATCGTTTTGAAGTTGGTCCTATTACTTGCCTTTAATTCTCAAAAATTAAGGGTCAAAGGTAACCCATGTATTATTCCATGTGGCACCTAAGGCTAAAATAAGAAGGCACGAACTTTGAGTTATTTATCCTCTAATCTGAACCATTGGATGGTTAGAAAATAAAATTTTACCTAAGGTTGATTCTTTTGTCCCGATCCCAATTCGATCTCTAGCACACTAGATCTTCCAGTCAACGTTTTACAAGATCTAGCAGTCAAGTGCACACTTAGTGTACCTACCATATGGCGATCAGATTGAATAGATCGGAACGATCAGATATTTAAGAAAAATGATTCTAAGGTATTAGGTCGTTGGGCCCAATTTATTTTGACCTCTAAGGTCTCAAATCTAAGGGTCAAATCCTTCATGTTCACTGATCTCTAAATAGCCTTTTAATTTTCTTGATTTGTGGGCCAAATTCTCGAGTTCTGAACCATTAGATGTCTCGAGGATTTCAATTTGTGAGAGATGGTCCATCTCTGTTTATTTCTTGGTTGGGCCCACCGGTCCAACCTTGAATCTATTTCATTTGAAATCAATGGTGCTAAAAGGATGGTTGCACCAAAGTATTCATATCGTAAAATTCTTCAAAGTGCCCAACTACAATAGTTGGCACGGGCAAGTTATCACCGCATTGTCGGCGTTAGTTGGGCCGATCAAATATATCTTATCTTCATCGATTTAAATTGTGGAGAAGAAGAGCTCTCTCTCTCTCTCTCCACCGTAAACACCTATATATAAGCAATACAAAACACTATATATATTCATTTTATATCTATATATATCAAGGGCAACTATTATATGTCCATGTATAGGATTTATGTTATAATACACACCGAAATACAATTATATATATATCTTTAGAATACCTAAATAAGATAAATAGATATTCATTTAATATATACAGATATATATATATATATATATATATATATATCTATTCATATTATCATTAAAATAAAAAGTTGAACATTTTGACATAGATCGAGGGGCACCCACCTTGGAGCGTGCACGAGGAGTTGATTTCAAGCGCTAGATCGGCGATCGACTCCTACGGCCGATTCCGATGTGCTTTCGGCATGGATCGACTTTCACACTTATGCAAATCGATTCAAGGCAACACTTTGGCTCGGTGTGTGGTATTTGTGCGCCACCCTGGGCCGATCGGAAGGGCACTAGGCGTTTTGGAAGGGAGCATGGTGTTGGGTTTGGTTCAAAAGTGAGAGAGGGAGGCGAGAGGAAGATGGTCATTTGGTTTAGTGGGTTAAGATATATGTATATTTATAAACAAGTCTATCTATATATAGAGAGGGAGGGTAAGGTTTTAGGTTAAAAGCCTTTGGTGGCTCTTATTTATAGAGAGAGGAAGAGACGGACGTGGGTGACCTAAATGGGTAAGTTCCCAAACCTAAAAGGGGCAAGAGTTCCAAGAGAGTAGGAGTCCTTTTTGGGACTCTTCTTATTTGGTAAACAAAATAATTTAGTTGCCCTATACCGTGTAAACGTAATGAAATAGAAATTCCTAAAATTAGCATTTGTGTGGGTCAGGATAGAGTGTGCGTACACGTACCCCCTCTTGGTGCATCCTAAATCTATCGCCATTCATTTGAGCCACAGATAACCGGGTCATAACACACGCGCTCATATCAAAGGAACGTAGTACGATTCCCTCACTATGAAAAATGTAGAAAGCTTGAATAGCGTACTAAAGCTAGCTCGAGAGAGACCAATTATCAACTTAATCAGAAGTATTAGAGAGAAAGTCACCGATTATTTTTAAAAGCGTCGATAGATATCTGAGAATTGAAACACCCTCCTCTGCCCGAAAATAGACGAGCACATGAAGAAGGTGCTCCAATATACTCCTTTCACTCCCTCTTCTCCCCTTCTTTTATATTCTAAACTCTCAGAAATTGTAAGGGGTCAATGATAGAAAGTTTTGAGCAGTACATATGGTTAAAAGTTTATAAAATTTTGGTACAAAGAAATTTCATTTTCAGGCTTCCAATATGGGTTCAAAGGATAAATTGTTCTGGGATTTTGGCTTTTTTGCACTAGTTTAAACAAAAGATGGCCTTTGGTCATTTTCACGATTTACTAATATGGATGTCTTATTGCTTTGATATATTTAATGCACAGTTCTAAACAAATAAATCATCATATTCACAGAATATTTTGATTCTAAGTTCAGCATTATGAGATTTCAGATAATAGAGAGGTTCAAGGAAAATATAGCATGAATAAAAATAATCTCTCTTTCTCATAATAAAAGAGGAAATAGGCTCTATAGCTCCCTGATTTATAAGATTTTGAAGCTATAATCTAAAATGTTTACAGTTAAGATTAATCATATAGTTTCAAACATTCATCTGATACGGTGTTCTAGAGATGCTTTACTTTGAATTGTAACTATTTTGATTTTGATTTTTGAACTACTACTATTATGGATTGCTAAGAATTTCGAATTTTCATATTTTTCTATCATAATTCTCATATAATGATTAATTTTATTACTAATTTTTTCCAAAAAAAAAAATTTAAGAAAGAAAAAAAACTATACTAATATATTTTCAAAATTGATATGTATCCCCCTAAACTTAAATAGGACAATGTCCTTATTATGCAAAATAGGGGACACACAGGAAAAATCCATTACCTTAATGGTGCTTTTTAAGTTATCAGGTCTATGATCTTCATTAGGATTCAACAATCTTCCGCCAAACTCGGGAGAAACTGCTTCTGGCATAAACAAAAAATATTTGCACCATAAAGAAATAGTTAGAAATAATAAATAAATGATTAAAAAAAAAATTATATATATATGAAATGAAATATTTACATGAAATAAAGAGAAGATTACATGAGGAATAAACCTAGGAAAAATTTAGACACACACTAAACTAGGATACTGGCAGCAACGTCTGAGATAAGGATACGATAAAGAGCAATCCTCTTTTAAAATTTATCCCATCAAAAATGGTTTGCCTTCCTGGCTCCGGAATGTCCTCATCGTGCTGCTCTTGAAAGAGGAACTGCAAGCTAGGAAGGGAAATAGCAAAGATTAGGGGGAATCAGGGGGCGGTAGCTGAGCAGGGGGTGGATGGGAGGAAGAGGAGGTGAAGATGGGAGGTGTGTCAGAAGAAGCAGGTGGTTCCATCTTCCTATTTTTGTTTTTCTTTTCTTCCTTCGCCAAAATCTTATGAACTTCCTCGTACTCGTCCCATAGGAACTATAGAGGGTCTCGCTCTGGTGGTGGTGGTGGGTCTTCCCATACTGGAAAGAACTTTATTAGGTTATAGTTAGTTTTATCGTCTGTCATGGGTAAGGATGGTATGGTAGGGACAAGAGGAAATGATTTCGCTAAGGACGAACTAATCTTGTATTTGAAGTGCTTGGATGGTGGAATACGAATTGTCGCTTTAATTTTTCTCGTCCTTCCAAGCTTAATTGCCATAATGACTCTACAAGAGGTTAGTTGGCGATAAATTAGACATTGGATGGAATAAATGTAAAACGTCGTACGATATATTATGTGGGATGATATCGAAGAGTACATATGATGGATAATAATTATTTTCATAGGGTGATATTGTGTGTATAACTACTTATTTTTATGTTTTTTACTTTATATGATTTTTATTTTAGAAAGCAGGGAAAGAAACAAATCTGAGCTTCTAAATTCCATGGCCGATAGAAGTTGGAAACTTTTAATTCACTGGTCCGAATAAACCTGTGAAAGAGTAAGAAGTGATAAAAAAAAATTAAAAATATAAAGAAATATAAAAAGAGAGATAAATATTGGTTTCTAAAAGAATAAAAATATTAGATAAAATAGAAATAAAGATAAATTTCGCTTCCTCGACAACGACGCCAAAAACTTGATCTTGCTTTTATATATATTAAAATTATGTTAAATTTAACTCTTAACCTATTGCAAGCGCACAATAAAAACCATAGTACTAGCATAGGATCGTTCCCACGAGGAAGTTCATTTATCTATTTATTTCTGATTTATATCTTCTATTTAAATCCTCATTTTAATAACTTCTATTTATCTTTAAGATCTAATCTACTGGAGAAATATAAATCAAAGAATTTATTATTAATCTAAGGTGCAGAAAATAAAATCCTAATCCTCCTTCTTCAGATTGAGGTCGTCAATCCCAATCTTCAGCTATCGGATATTTATGAAAATAAATAGTACCGTTACACCATATATCAAGTTTCCTAGCATTGATCGTCAATCAAGTCTAAGATCCTATAAATACAGATTTAATCTAATAAATAACTTCCTAAAATTTGGGTGTCAATCAAGCCTTAGAAAATTGAAGATGGAAAAGTAAAAACCATTACACTAATCTACAAATTCTAATATGAGTCATCAATTCAAATTAAAACTTGGAGATGTTTACAAAGTAAGAAATTTAATCTAGAAAGCAAAGTAAAATATGTCCTTCACCCCTCGGCTATAGTCGTCAATTGCTTCTAAGAAACTACAAATATCTCCACTAGTCTTCAGCACTCAATTGCAGTCGCCAATTGCTCTTGAGAAACCTCAGATATCTAATCTACTTTAACTAGTATAAACTACTGATTGGAAGAAAATCTAACCTCAGGCGTTAATTGATGTTGAAATTCTTCGATACTTATTCCTATATCGAACCCTCTTATTTATAGATCATAAGGGGACGATTTACAAAGATCTAATTCTAATAAAAGAAATTACTAAAAATAAAATATTCCTAATATAACTATAATTCCTAATTTTATCGTTTCATTGCTTTCTTTAGTTGATGCGCTTCTGGATTGTTCTCCTTTATTTTAGCAATCGAGATTTCCTAAGAGCTTATCTTCATCAATCTTCTTAGATCTGTTGTTCACCAAACTTCTAATTTCAGAGATCTTCTAATTCAGTTTATGGTGGTGATAACTTTCATGTGATCAACAGCAGCAGCGGATGTAGCAGCGGGAAAAGTTTTACACAATTGTTAATTACGATTGTCTCTTCTTTTTCTGGAAATCGTAAATCACGATTTTCTCTTCTTTCGTGGCTTTCATACTGGGCAATTTCCTAATTAGGATTCCTTGCCTTCCTTTTTTGTATCATCTTTATTCTTTTGTCGCTTTCTGAAGAATCTTCTTTTGAAGAATCGTAAATTACGATTTCTTATTGCTCTTTCTTGTTTACTTCAGCAGTAGCGCAAAATCATCAAATATGATTTCTTAACTTTCAGCAGTGGCGAATCATCTTTATATGCTCGATCGTCATTCGTACTGCTTTTTGAGTTCATTTTGATAAATATTAATATTTTAGCTCTTTTTTACTATTTATCTTTAATAGCTGCACATCAGTAACTTATTAATAGCAAACTAAAGCTTAGCATCACTAAGTTAAGGGTGATAAAATAGTAATTTATATAACTGATCACACCCCCAAACTTAAGTTTTGCTCGTCCCTTACAAACAAGGAAAATTAGACTATGTTAAAATTTAGATGCTACTTTCGTGGGGAGCACGATTGCATTTAGTGGATGCAACAAGCTTTTAAACCCCTAAGTGATCCCTAGTGGAGGAGTTATAGTCTCCTGAAGGTTTTCAATGAAGTTACCTGTAAACTTAAAATATTTTTGAGTTTTTTCAAAATATTTTTCTTTAAAATTGAAAATTCAAAGTATAGATTTTTATATACTAATTATTCAGTCAATCATTAAATGTTCATTATTTTTTTTTTAAAAATTCAAATCTTTTATCCTTAGCTTTCCATCATCGTAATTATCCTCTACCAGAACTCAATAATTTCAATTCGGTATAGCGTGGAGTGTGTGTATATCAGTGAAGAGTTTATTCATCATAGATTTTTCTAAACATTCATTTTTAGAAAATATTTTCATCCCAACTCTCACTTATTAGCATATTCTAAAAAATAATCAAAATTTTGGATTCTCACAAATGATATATATATATATATATATAAATACAAATTTCATCGAAAAATTAACTAAGAAGGTAAATCTCATAGAAAGGATAATCAATTTTGTTTATATAACTTTTCCATTTATTCATAGTATCTATTTTATATATCTCTATTAGACTCATATTCTTGCAAATTGTAAATTACAAAAGTCTTTCCTTCGACTTGTAATGAAGCTTTGGGTTTTTAGAAAGTTTCCAAGAAAAAGGTAAAGAGGATTCAAAATTATTTCTGAGAATTTATCACTTTCTTCTCTTCTTCTTCTATATTTTTTTCAGCTTCAGTAAGTATCCTTATTTTGGATAACTTCTTCCCATTTTTTTTCTAGTATAAATCTCATTTTTCTTTTCAGGTTGGAAGCATTTTGCTTCTCTTTTTTTTTCTTCTTCTTCTTATGATATTATCTTCTACAATTTTTTCTATTTCGTTTCTTTTCTTATATTTTCATACCATTGTATTTCTTCTCAGTTGTACCTTTTTCAGTAGATCCTTTATCTGTTAAGCATATACTCCTTTCACTCCCTATTCTCTCCTTCTTTTACATTCTAAACTCTCAGAAATTGTAAGGGTTAAGGATAGAAAGTTTTGAGTAGTACATATGATTAAAGGTTTATAAAATTTTGATACAAAGAAATTTCGTTTTCAGACTTTTAATATGGGTTCAAAGGGTAAATTATTCTAGGATTTTAGCTTTTTGGCTCTGGTTTAAATAAAAGATAGCCTTTGATTATTTTCACGATTTACTAATATGGATGTCTTATTGATTTGATATATTTAATAGATAGTTTTAAACAAATAAATTATCATATTTATAGAATATCTTGATTCTAAGTTCAGTATTATGAGATTTCAGATAATAGAGAAATTCAAGTTAAATTTAGTATGAATAAAAATAGTCTCTCTTTCTCAGAATAAAAGAGGAAATTGGCTCTATAACTCACTAGTTTATAAAATTTTGAAACTATAATCTAAAATGTTTACAGTTCAAATCAATCGTATAGTTTCAAACATTCATCTAATATGGTGTTCTAGAGATGCTTTACTTTGAATTGTAACTATTTTTATTTTGATTTTTGAACTACTACTATTATGGATTGCTAAGAATTTTGGATTTTCATATTTTTCTATCATAATTCTCATATAATGATTAATTTTATTACTATATTTTTTTTAAAAAAATTATAAAAAAAAAAAAACCATACTAATATATTTTCAAAATTGATATGTATCCCCCCAAACTTAAATAGGACAATGTCCTCATTGTGCAAAATAGAATAATCTATTACCTTAATGGTGCTTTTTAAGTTATCAGGTCTACAGATGGATGATATGATTGCAATTCACGCGCGGTGGATGGAGATAGATTGCATCCAGAAACAGTACAAGAAGCCGCCTAGATTGTACAAAGAATTTTACGAATCAAAGTTTGGTCGGAAATTCGGGTCGTAATAGTGGTAAATTTGGAGTATAAAATTTATGATCAAATTTAAAATGTGCATTTGCTCATAAACTTGGAATGTATGAATTCGTTTTATAATAGTTATAAATTTGGAATGTACATTTGCTCAGAAACTTTGAATGTACAAAATTGTTTCGAACGACTCCCTAAAGAGTCATTGTCTTCTGTATAAAGAGCCGTCTTAGACTCTCTAAAGAGTCATTGTCGACTGTATAAAGAGTCGTTTGTGACTCTATAGGCAATCGTTGACGACTGTCTAAAGAGCCGTCTGTGACTCTATCGACAGCCGTTGACGACTATCTACAGAGTCATTGACTGTCTACAGAGTCGTTGACGATTGTCTATTCAAAAGTTTACTTGATAGCAACAAAGAAAATTGATTTTTTCATTATTTTGTTTCCTACGTAGAGGTCAAATAATGTAGAGTACCAAATTTACATTAACGCATACTCAAATTTGAATTTGAATTTACAAATATAGAGTAATAAATTTACATTACAAATTAACATATATTCAAATTTATAGTTTAATTTACATTACAAATTTACAAACGAGTTTATAAATAAAGAGTACATATGCTCAAAACTATAAGGACGGATCCACAGGTACATCATTACCAAGGTCCTCGTCCAATCCCCCTCCATTGCCGATGTATGTAGCCAGGGCATGACCAATTTCTGTCCTGAACCTACTCATATCTTTTTGTGTGAAGTCGAATTTCATTCCCACCATGAAGTACTCCACATACTTCAGTACGAACACCCCACAGTCCCATGAATTGCTCTGTCGGGGAACGGATTTGATCCGACAGTCAGTACATGACCAAGGATAGGACTTAGCGTTTAGTGCAGTGGAGTCTCCGTATAAATATAAAAGCGCGGGAAGGTATTGCGTCAGTTTCAAAATAGTGGAATGTCAAATAATCTAAGCAAACAATAAAAATTTGTAAGTTTGGATGAATTTGTATTATATATACTTACCAACGCTGTCAATTGCTCCAGATATTTTCCCTTAAAGGGCCTATCAAAAATAGGGTCAACGACCATTACCGATTGTTTGACAACCTTCACGATCGCAAGCGCTCAGTGTAATGATTTTGTGAGAATGAATTGGGACAAATATCTGGAAAGAAGAATATAACATTAGAGGCTACAATTTAAAATTTTTAAAATTTGTTGGCAGCGATCGTAACGTACCGTGCTACATTCGTGAGCCCACAAATACCTCAACCGGTTGAAGAAGTTTTGTAGCACCTTTCTACCTTGGTTCGCTTCTTCCTTATGGGCAGACTACCGTTCAATTTGTATCCCGAACTCTGGCTCGTAGAGTTTTTCAAAAAGAATGAATTTATTGAAATCCCTCAAGTCTAAGACCATGTGAGTAAAAACGGTGGGACCCATAAAGAAGTATTTTTCTTTTCAGTCAGGATGACCACTGTCATCAATAACTTCCAAGGGTCTTAGCTAGGCTATGATTTGAAAATTTTAAAAGTTGTTGGCAGCGATCGTAACGTACCGTGCTACATTTGTGAGCCCACAGATCCCTCAACCGGTTGAAGAAGTTTTGTAGCACCTTTCTACCTTGGTTCGCTTCTTCCTTATGGACAGACCACCGTTCAATTTGTATCTCAAACTCTTGCGCGTAGAGTTTTTCAGAAAGAATGGATTTGTTGAAATCCCTCAAGTCTAAACCATGTGAGTCAAAATGGTGGGGCCCATAAGGAAGCATTTCTCCTTTCGATCAGGATGACCACTATCATCAATGACTTCTAAGAGTTTTAGGTAGGCTCCCATTATCTGAAAGTAATACAAATACAACATTAAGCTAATAAACGACACTCTAAAGAGTCGCCAATGACTCTATATACAGTTGTTGACGACTCTCTAAAGAGTCGGTGTCGACTGTATAATGAGTCGTCTTTGACTCTTTAGACAATCGTTAACGACTCCCTAGAAAGTCGTCAACGATTCTATATAGAGTCGTTGATGACTCGTTAGACAGTCGATACTGACTGTATAAAGAGTCACCCAAGACTGAATATACAATCGTCAATGGCTTTATAGGCAGTCGTTCGACTGTGTACAAAGTCGTTGACGATTGACTATTCGGTACTTACCTTCCAGTAGCAATAATGAGAGAAGTTATGCATGAGCAATCCTAAACTAAATATGGCAGAACATCACTCAAGCATTATATGAGTTATAAGGTAACTTACAATATTATCTAAGTACGTCGTTCCTATCAAACATCTGAAAGACTATAGTACGAGTGTATAATCACCGACGGTGCATAAATAACGATCAACGTTGAAATTCAAAATTAAATTAAGTACTAACTATCATAAGAAAAATGAACTTACTCGTCTTCAAAAATAGGTCTGTTCCAGAGGGCCATCATGTATTTTTGCTCCTCTGTCTGCTCAACAGTAGAAATGGCCAATGTCTCCTCAATGGCCCTCTCCATTTCAGGCTTTTTCTTCTGGGACCCCTTTTTCCCGGTCCTAGGTTTCATAGTAATGTGTTTCGTGAGTTTCTTAGGTCTCAAGCGAGCGCCAATTTGTTGCTCAAGCACCCCCGTAAATTGGAAAGAGGATTGCTCATCACCAATTGGCCCCTTATCGGGTTGAGACTCGAGTTGCTCATCACTAGTTGACACCTCCACATGCATAAGAGGAGGTAGTCCCTTATCGATGAAAGATAGGATATCGAAGGTTAGCAACTCTGAAATAGCAGTATCGTGAACATCTAATGAAATATTATTAGAAAGCTTACGGGAATTATATTCACTTATATAAACTACGTTACAACACGTACCTTAGGTGTCGCCTCGAAAATAGTTTCAAGAAGTTCTTTTTCAGAATCGCTTACTCCTTTCTGATCGACTTGTTGAGGTGATTCATCGTCTGTAGCTCCACAACCCTTGAAGTGAGCCACTCATCCAAGGAGTTGCAACGTGTCACGAGGCGCTCATTCTCTCGCTCTAGTGTCACTTCACGCTCATTCTCTCACTCCAGATTGTTCACTCTCTGGGTGAGTTTCAAGTTGTCGAGTATCAGACCGTCGATCCTCCTCAACAACGATTCATTAGAGGAGGTCGGTACACTGGCGCTCTCCTTTGTGGCCTCCCTTGTTCTCGGCCACTCTACATGGACGGGGCCCTCTTCCAAGGATGATTCTTTGTCCGATGTCGATTGGGCGTCAAATTCTTCCTCATTAATATTGTCGACCGAAATGTAATTTCTCTTCTTCTTCAGTCGCACATCCAATTCCACAACTTTCTTGGCCACTTCATCAACCTTTTTCCTCTTCCCCCAATGACCTTTCGATCCCACAGATATTCTCGTACGACTAGTATCTCCAACTTAAAGGAAACCGATTCGAGGGGAGCGCAAACCTTTTACAAAAAAAAAAAGAAACACTCAAAATATTATAATACTAAATCGAAAATAAAATATAAGCACAACGTATCGACTCTTTAAGAGGTCGGCATTAACTCTTTAAGCAATCAGTATCGACTCTTTAAGTCATCGGTATTGACTCTTTAAGTAGTCAATACCCCTATACAATTGGCATTAATACTTTTTACAGTTCTTAGCTTTAGAAATTTGACCTCTTGAAATAAGCATCATACCTTGTTGTTCAACATCTTCCCAACAATGTAACCTTTCGTCATCGATTACGCCTTGTTCGCCCATTTCAACAATCATGGGAAAGGGTTATTCAGGGGCGTTCTTTCAGGTGAGATTTGTGGCAACATCTCATAAGCCCACCATTGAAGTATACAAATGCATCCATAAACGTTGAACGACTTAAAGGCTTTATTTATGTCGGCAGCCTTTCTATTTGTCACGCCCTTTATTATATACTCGAGCAAGTCATGATACACGTGGAGACCTCACGGAGTTTGATTGAAGTTCTCGACGTTATCGATGAGGTCAACGTGCTCTTTCACTAGTTGATGATGAAACTCGGGAAAAGGAAATGTACACAACATAAATAAAAGAGACAACTTTACGAAATTGTCATCACTTTTCGCTAGCCTCATTCTAGAGTCTATATGAGACCGAAATTTTTTTCCAATAGGTAGTCTACGAAAATATTTGTAGCGAATGGTTTCTTCTTCTGCTGGTTTAACGGAGGGAGTATACTGTTCGGGTTCAATCACGGCAAGGCCCAGTATTAATGCAAATATTGAGTTTTTGAGTTCAATCCGAAGATAGACATCACTCTTCCAGATTCGGAAACGATTCTTTTTAACCCAAAAACTCAATATCACATCGACGACATCTCTAAGAAAATCCATACCCTTTGGCATTTGAAATATTTCACCGAAAACTGATGCTCGCGGCAACTCCTTTCATCTCGAGCTAATGTCATTATAGAGCTTCCAAATGTTAGTAGGGAAACATTTGACAATAGCCCGCTGAACGACCATCTTGACAACTTATTTAAATGAATTGTAATAAAAAAAGAAAATGAGTGAGTCCCATACTAATACAGATTGTTTAAATGAAATATATATTATAATCAGGCTAAGAGAACGATATCGATCGTATATATAGTCGACATCGAGTTTCTATACAGTCAATATCGACTAACAGTCGATATTGACTTTCTAAATAGTAGATATCAATTGTTAAAAGTTGATATCGATTTTTTAAACAGTCGATACCAATTGTTTAAAAATGCGATATAGCCTCATTATTACAAGGAAAATAAAAAATTTTATTTCAAAATATAGATCGTCAAAAGAAGAAGAAATTTTTTTATAATAATAAAAGATAATTTTATTTTTAACTTACAGATTTGATAGCTTAAAGATTGAAAAATGGAACACCACCGGACTTCGAACAAAAAAGTAAATAATAAAAAAAGTAAACCAGTAATGATTATGACAAGGTCGATCATGTAAATTTTTCAAAAAAATAATACCAATGGAGAAGAGTCTGCGGCGGACAGTTTTGAAGTTTTGGGGACCAAGCGACCAACATCTGACCCTTGCCCCCCCCCCGGGGACGCCGGGTATCCACCTAAATATTTCATTATCTCCTATTTATAGCTAAGTATTACATTATTACCTTTTTATAATTTCTCTCTCTCTACTTGGAGTTTTGGACATGGCACGAGTATCGCCTCACAACACCGAGTCGCCCCTCCTCCCAACTCGGTGACTCAGTCCTCTCTTCCACTCACAACTTTCGACCTACTTTGGCTACATATGCATCCCACCCAACGCCTCTTCTTCTACGAGTTGATTCACCCAAATCCCTACTTCCTAGACACCATCCTCCCCAAACTCAAAGCCTCTCTCTCCCTCACACTCCAACTTTTCTACCCTTTAGTCGGAAATCTGATCCACTTCCCCGAAACAAAAAAATACGAAATCCGTTACACAGAAGGTGACTCAGTCGAGTTCAAAGTGGCCGAGTCGGATGCCGATTTCTACCAATTAGTTCAAAACAACCCACGTGAAGCTACCATATTGCACCCACTGGTACCTGAATTGCCTGCGGTATCTGATCTCTCTTCAACTCGGGTTTTGGCCGTGCAAGTGACCGTTTTTCCAGGTTCCGGCATATTTATCGGAGTCTCCGCACACCACTCGGCCGCCGACGGCAGTAGTTTTATGCACTTCATGAAGTCGTGGGCTGCGGTTAGTCGTTCCGGCGATGCATCTTCGGTGCAACCCCTGCCGTCTTACGACCGAACCACGATCAAGCAGCCTGGAGAGCTAATTTTATCACCCGTCTCGGAAGAATCTGAAGCAGACTCGGATGCCGAGTCAGAAAGCCGAGTCGAACCGGTTCGCGCCACCTTCTTGCTCAAACGAGCCGATATAGAGAGACTACGCCGACTTGTCTTAGCCCGACCACACGCGGAAACGTTCCGGTACTCGACCTTCGTGCTAACGTGCGCCTACGTGTGGGTGTGCTTGGCTAAAGCGCGCCAGGACGTAGGCGAAGAAGACGAGCACTTCATTTTTGTGGCCGATTTCCGAGCCAGGGTCGACCCGCCGCTACCCGAAACGTATTTCGGAAACTGTATCAACGGCAACATCACCAAAACTAAGGGTCGAGATTTATTGGCGGAAGACGGAATTTCAGTCGCGTCAGACGCTATCAGGGAGTCGGTACGCGGACTCAGTAAGGGGGAGGGTATATTGGATTCGGCATCTTCGGGTCCTGTTATTATTCCGCCAATCAAGAGTTCCCTAACGGTAGCCGGGTCACCGATATTTCGGGTTTACGATACGGATTTCGGGTGGGGAAGGCCTAGGAAGGTGGAAGTGATTTCGATAGAGAGCACGAATGCTATTTCTATGGCAGAGAATAGAGAGGAAGGAGATGGAGGGGTTGAGATTGGGTTGGTCCGCCCGAACAATATAATGGACGGCTTCGTTTCTGCCTTGCAAGAGGGGTTGCAAGATGAGAAGTGATTCGATGATGCGCTTCTCTATTGTGGTATATACTTAATCAGTTGGTTTTTGGGCCCGATTGTCTTGAAATGGAGGTAAGAAGCATCCTTACTCCAGAATACTATGTAATTTCTAATTTTTGGCTTCTTTGTAGGTTTTTTAGAGATGTTGGTTAAGTGCTATACTGCTGTATGTAGGGTAGAGCTTTAATAAGTTTTACTTTTAGTTAAATATAGGCCTATCCGGCACATATTGGCTGATATGTATTCGGTCTGATCCTGCCCAACCGTTACGACAGTACCCCTGGCGGCTAATATCTATTTATTTTTTAATCATGTCTTTCTGAGGATGCCATAAGACATTGAGAGTCAGATGTAGTGCCTGTGTAAACTTGCACACAGAGGATCTGTTTTTGGTGCAACATATTAGGAGGTAGGGCTGTCAACGGGGCGGGTTTCAGCCCGAGCCCGGACAAACGGGTCGGGTTCAGGCTGGGCTGTAGTAAGTAAACAGGCCTAAGTTTGGATAAAAAATAAGGGTATATTTGTATTTTTGGTCTTTTCTCACAAATATATAATCGATTCAGTTAGGGTTCTTCTTCTTAAGGTCTGTTTGGATAAAAACAAGGGAAACGTGAGAAAGTAAAATAATATTCTTATATTATCCCATAGATATCTAAGTTGTAGAAAACTATGGGATTCCTTTGTTTTTCTTTGATTGCCGTTGTTTGGATAATCACATTGCTAGTTGGGAAAACGCAGGATTAATCAAATTCTATGTTTAGATACATATGCAGGAAAATAACATATTCTAACAAAAAAAAAATAGCCATAACACCACAAAAGATCATTCAAACTAAAAGGCAGTTGCAATATCATAAAAAAGATTCACAAAAATAACCAAAAATTATATATGTATTAAGTTTTTTTTTTTTTAAGCTTTGTGAAAGTTAGGTTCAAGGTTCAAACCTTTTTATGTGTAATAATTTTTTTTTTTTTTTTTAATTAATTATGCTAGAGCATATAGACCATATATGTGAGTATATAGCTCTACAACATCGTAGAGTCCCTTGTGAGAGAAATCTCTCAAAAAATAAGTCCTTCCAACACCTAAATAGATGGAGGGGAGCTTAAAAATATGCCAAAATTGTGGGATTTAGTTAAAAAAAATCAATTAAGAAATATTTGTTATGAATACGAATACCATAAAAAAAATTGTTTGAAGATTTTTGATAATTTTTAGTAGTCAAGATAATTTTGGATGGATGAGAATCCACTAATATAAATTAGGACTCCTAAAGCTTAGTAACGATTTTTTAGAAAGTTTGGATGGTCAATTAATTGTCTACCCAAGTCATAATGTGGCTCTACCTCTTATTTTTGGGGATATGTGCCATATAGAATCAACATTAGACCGTCTGATAGGGGTGTCATAATCTTAAGATCAATCATGTAGAAGATTGAAAAAAAAAAAAAAAATCTCCGTTGTCTGATTCAAATCAGTCAATGATTTTCGCCAGTGAAAAAATTGTGATTTCATGCAAACAACGGGAATCCCGACAATTCATTGGACGCGTATGAAACCAAACAAGCCCTTAGAGTCAGAGACTGAGACATCCATCAAAAAAGCAGTAAACTCGCTTTCTCTCTCTCTCTCTCTCATTTACTCTCAATGTCTCTCTCTAAGTGAGTAAGGGCATTTGTGTTTAGGCTTTTCATCACTTTACAACTTATACCTGTAACGGTTTCTTCATCAATTCAAGACGCAATTCACACCACCGAAATGGCAACATAGGGCTTCAACTCAAGCTGCCATTTCCAAGCTCTCTCTCTCTCTAAAAGAAAGTTGATCTCTGCCTTATAGTCACTTCATGTTAAGGTTCTTCATCGATTCGAGGAACACAAAAACGGTGACAAGGATTTTTAGGTTTTAAGCTCCCATTGCCAATCGGGAAGCTCTCTCTCTCTCAATTTCTCTCTCTAAAAGCAAGTTGTTCCATAAATGATTCTCTCTCTAAAAGCAAGTTGTTCCATGGATGATGATTTCATTTATCATAGGTAAATTTTGTATGAGAATTAAATTATTTATTTATTTATATTTTTTATGATTTTGTTTGAGATATTTTGGTACTATGAAACCCGGCCCGAACCCGGGTTTTGGCCCGATTAATAACGGGTCAGGTTTTCATCGGGTTCAAGCAGTTGTAAGTGGGTTGGGCCGGATTCGGCCCGAATAGCATATCAGGTCAGGTCGGGCCTTCCTTTTAGTGTAAAATATAGTCAGGGCGGTCGGGCCTATAAAAAATCCAACCTAAACCCAGCCCAATCCGGCCTGTTGAAAGTCCTACGAGGAGGAGACCTGGAAATAAGGCGAGAGCAAGCGTCGGGTTTAAAACTCACGACTTGTTGCTTAGACAAGGGGAATAGCATACCAGTTGAGCATTAGTTTACGGCTAATATGTATTTGATAATCGGAGATGACTCAAAAAAAATCCCTTTGGTCAAATTTTTTGTTTGAAAACTTTCACATATATTCGAATTTTTTTCAATTAAAAAGATACGTTAGCATCACTGTTTGGCCAAGAAAAACATTAGGTCATATCGATTTGACCTCCCGTTTTGATTGAGGGCCAAAGAGGAGTGAAAAAGTAACATGTTACGTCTAGGGATGCACACCCTAGACCTAAACCAAATCGAAAAACGGGGACACCGAATCCGCTCGAATCGCACCGAAAACTAAATGAACCGAACCTCAAGTTAGTTCGATTTTGGTTTAAAGTGGCAAAAACCGAAAATCGTGGGGGTTGGATGAGTAAACCGAAAAAATAGAAAAAGTCAGAAAAAAAATACATTAAAAAATTTAAAAAAGTAGGTAAAATACCTATACCGAACCGAATTGAACCGAATCAATTTTGGTTTCGCTGTCGGTTTCAGAAAAAAAAATACCAAACCGAATGGGTTTCGTTTCGGTTTCGGTGTGGGGGGATATCGAACCGAAAACTGAAAAAGTCGGTTTTAATTTGGTACACTGAAGTTGCATCCCTAGTTAGGTCAAATCAGTTTTCATCAAGCCACATAATTAGGCTACATTGTGTTATATTGGCCGACAAGATTAAATATCATGTGACGGCCCGACTTTTTCAATCCTTAAGGTATAGGAAAGGCCGGTTCATCATCTTATTGATTTCTCAATAAGCCATATTTCAAACAAAGCCGACAGCATAAGCATAGATCTAAATAGAAGCAAGGCTAATAAAACAAGAACAAAAGCTTAAAAGCTTTAACAAAAAATATCACCAAGAGGAACCAGAAAGAACCACCAGTGTTGGCCAATCCAAACACCTAAACAATGGTTCCTATTGATGGTTCCTCAAGTGATATCCAAAAAGACAAAACAATGGCCTAGGGACCAATATTCAAAAAGATTCTAATCCAAAAGTACCAAAATGACTACTCTCGATCAAGGAAGGAACTCCTCTGCTGGGGTCTCCAACTCCTCCTCAGCAATGTAGTCAGAGTTCTCCAAATCACGATCGTCAGATCCTAAGGCAGTGTCAGCACCTGTGACGTATAGTCGGGGTATGAGCTTCATCCAAGCTCAGTAGGAAAAAAAACTAATAACATGCTTATCATAACATTAGACACATATCTTATGGCATAACGTACACAAAGTTGTTTTGAACACATACAGAGAGGTAATTTCATAACTTTAACATACATATGCAATTCTAATGGAATCATGAACATGCTCACATTTCTATTCCGACATAAGAAAGAAGAAAAACTTAAAAGTGTTTACTTAAAGTACTAGAATGAGGAACTATAGCCTCAAGCCCCCGATGGAATACCCACCATCGTCACTCACATGAGTCATTTGCACATAAATCCAAGGTCCCGTAGAGTTGGACACTTGGCCAAACATAATTACCGTTATACGGTAGGAATCACAAAGTACATATCACAAAGGATGTACGGATTGGCCGCCGTATCAGTCACGGATTTCCTGCCGCGTCAGTCACGGTTATACCGCGGCGTCGGTCGGGTATTCACATAACCTTAAATCCAAAAGTGCATACATATAGCTTATCGCCGTGTGAAGTGATAATTATAATTTACATCAGAAGTCGGAACAAAGTGTGAAAGTCTCTTATACACATATCAAATGAATCTCGAGGATTCCATAAGTCTCACATATTTCCAAGTCATACATAAACACATGCCTCATTTCTTCAAAATCATAAACGGAAATCACAAAATAGGATCGAAGAACGTATCATAACATAATACACATGTTTATGAAATAATACACATGATATCAAGTTTTTCCTACCTTAGTTTAGAGTCGAGCATATCAGAGGCAAAGTAAAAGCTCACTCGACGATCTCTAATCTTTAATCTACATTACAAACATTCATGTATACACATGTTACCGACTAATTATCATATAAGCCAAAGTTTCTAAAAAATTTTCACAGTTAGGCGAAACAGGCAAGTTTAAGGTAACATTGACTCATGTAAAAACTTGTCCCTACTTCACCCTAATTTTTAACCTTTATAAAATTCGATTCACAAATTAGTCAATTCATGAAAGTTATAGGGATCGTTGTCTTCTTTCCAACGCCTCAAAAATCGCATTAATCCGAGTTCGGGATAAAAAGTTATGACTGAAATACCACAGCAGTGTCGGACCACATTCGACTATCGAATTCAAATTCGACCATCGAATTTCCCAAAAATGCATCAGGCTTAAAAACCCAAATTCGACCCTCGAATTAAAATTCGATGGTCGAATTTCAAATTCAACCATCGAATTGAAATTCGACCCTCGAATTTCTCGGGTTCAGAACCCTTCATGTTGCTTTCTTGGTCTATTTTTCCCCTCAAATCTTGTCGGATTCGCTTTATTTTTGCACACACACACACACATACACTAAACTAAAATAAGATTTATTCTACAATCTAAACCATTAAAATCAAAAGAAAAACTAACCCTTTTGCCGATTAATCCCACAGCTTTAAGAAATAATGCCGAAGAGGGTTTTGAAGCAAAATCGTCGAATTTCTTCAACGATTGATCTCCATCTCTTCAAAACACAAACGAAGATCGTGAGATGATCAGCATCACAAGCGTTGCGAAAGGTATGGAGTGTGCGGAGCTTGTAGGTGATTGCACAATCGAAATACCGCAAGGGTTTCAAAGGTGACGATGCTCAAATAGGTTGGGTCGGTTCTCTCAACTCTCACTCCCTTTCTCTCTCTACAAAAATTTCAAATGACAAAGCTTAGCCATTAAGCAACCAACCTCCTCTCTCTTATAACCGAATGAAAAACTAACTAAATATCAAGGATATTTAGTTACAATTTCTATCTTCTTATCTTAAGGTTGGGTTTTGGTGTTGAGCGGCACACCGCAAGTCGGTGCACGGCTTTCACACTAACTGCCCAATCACACTCTGAACTCTAATCCTTCCACTCAAAGCTAACCAAATATTATTTAATGACTTATTATTAAATAAAACCATGGCGACATTGGTCACTGTGCTTGACTTGTGCACGAAATCAGTCAAACTCGGATTCAAAAATATTGGGATATTACATATCAAGTCAAGAAAGTTAAAATCTTTAGTCATTAGTCCTCACTCTACAGAGCATCTCCAGCATGAGAGCTAAAAACCTCCCACCCAGTAGCTATTATAGCTCTCCAAACTCTCAAAATTGTGTTACAATAGCAAGAGATAAAACAATAAAATATTATTTCTGGGTATAAAGCTCTTTCTCTCTCCTTTATTTAAAGAATAAAATATTTAAAAGTTGAGTGTGGGTAGTAAAATAAAATAAGATAACAATGAATAACAATATTTTAAAAAAAAAGAGTAGCTAAAATAGAGCGCCTATTGGAGTGATTTTTACTGTCGCAGTAGCTAAAATACTGTAGCAGTAGTTAAAGTGGTGTTTAGCAATCCAAACTTAGCTCTCCTTGTTGGAGATGCTCTCACAAAAGGTGAAAATTTTGATAATATTTATGGATGGCAACATTTACAATCGAAGATTTTTTCGTGCAACTGCTGGTTCGTTAACACCGTTGATTGCATTAATCATATGACGGAGATCATTTTTTGTCCCAATCTTTCACACAATACATCGTAGTCTCACTGCAAACCTATCAAACGGTCAAATGTTGATTACAAGTGGATCACATTTTCCAAACCCAAGAACCCTACTCATAGTACACCTTGATCACGGATATGTGTGTTACATGGAATCAACAGTTGACCATTTGAAAGGTGGCCTACAATCTCAAGATCTATTATTTGAAAGATTGGGACGAAAAACAATCTCCTTACAGTGATTAAAAGAAGTCAACAGAGTTAATGGTGGCATCCAAGGTGTCAAACTCAATATCAGTCCATGGAGGACTGATACGAATCGACCGATACGTATCAACCTATTTTTAAAATAAATAAATAAATAAGGTATCGGCCGACACCAATACTGCATCGACCGACACCGATACTCGAGTTGGATACTGACACGTATCGGCACTGATACATATCAGTTTAGGGTTTAGGGTTTAGGGTCGTATCGGCTGACAAAATCTTGTACCATACCTACTTAAATCTACCTGTTTCTAGGGTTTCTATGAGATCCTAAGTTGTCTGTTCCAAATCTCAAATAAAAATAAATAAATAAATAAATAATGTTACTCTAATAAAGAAAATAAACCAAAAGTAGGGTGGGGCCGTGGGGGTGTGAGTTTTAAAACAGTCATTTTTTAGTGGGGTTTTTCAACACTCGGGTGGTGGGGTGAGACAGCAATCCATGAGTCAAAATATCGTCCAATACCGATACGTATCGTCTGATACGTATCGGTTTTGAACCTCGGCGGTTCGATACAATGCCTTTGTATCGTATCCCCTTAAAAATATCCAAATTATTGTCCGATACGGGCAATTTATCGCCCGTATCAGACGATAACTTCAAATTATCATTCGATTCGGACGATAATTTGATCGTATTTGATGATAATTTCGAGTTTTTAGAGTCATGGGGCCCAGCCACTTAAAGGGACGGGTTTGGGGCTTTTTTTAGCTGAAAACCCCTTTCTTCCTCCCATTTTTTTTCTCCTTCTCAGGCCCTTCTTCTTCTTCCTCTTTACTTCTTAGCCATCGGAAAGCTCGGGATTGTCGCCAAAACGCCGAAGAACATGGAGACGGTACGTGTTTTACCATTTTAAGTCATTTTCTTATATTATAAGGGTTAAAATTTTAAGATCTACCATTAAATATGATAGATCTACCCTTGAATTTCAATATCTACCTTTAAAATTTGAAGATCTACCCTCTAAAGTCAGGATCTACCATTAAAATGTCAAGATCTACCCTTAAATTATTTATAAAATTAAAATAAGAAATATTAAGAAAATAATTAAAATAAAGTAGTTAAAAATATTTAATTATTTAATTATTAATGCATTTTTTCAGCCTTTTCTATACCCTTAAATTATTTTTTAAGCCTTCTCTCTATTTAACTCTCCATTTATCTAGTGAAAGCTAGTGTGTTTCACACATACATATGTAGTGTGTATATATTAATTGTGGTTTCCTTGTGAACCACAAACACACATGCATGGTACGTGACGTGTACGGTTCCCAAAAGTCGGGGTTATGACAACACGTGTATGGCAAAGGTGATTCAAACACCTTTATTGGTGTTTTAGAGTTGCCCGCAATACAGACTACCTCTCCACTTCACCTTTTTAAGACGGTCTCTTTAATATTTTAACCTATGTTGTGGGCAGAAAAAATTTACAGCTAAATTTTGGCTGAGTATTTTATGCGAGCTTTTTAAAGAAAAAACATGAATTTGTGGGTCCCACATGCTTGCCAAACAGTGGGAAATTTTGGTTTCAGTAAAATCTCAAGATTTTACGATGTTTTTTCCATAAATGGTTCCATCAAATCGAGTGGCTGAGATTGAACAGAAATGGAGGTACAAATGAAAGCATTGATTTTGGTGCTTACACTTGGCACCCAGTCGTGTGAAAAAGGGAGTAGGCTACCTTTGTCCAATTTTAAAATGAGCCATTTGTGTAATTTGTGTGGCTGAGTAACACTTTCCTTTGAATCAAACGGTAGAGATTTCTTTTATTAAGTCTAGTCTTCAATAGAATAGATCTTGAGATTATGGGTCTACCATCACACGGTCAAATGTTGATTCCAAATGGCACACAAAACGAAAGTTCAATGTGAACTACGTTAGATGGTACGTTGTGATCACATTCACCTTTTCAGTCGTGTGTCACATGAACTCAACATCTGACCGTCTGATAGAGGCCCATTATCTCAAGATCTACTATATGAAAATTGGTACGAAGAAAGATGTCTATCATCTAATTCAAGGCTGTCAACAAATTTTTCCTTCCTTTAAGTGAGGTGGCTGTAACAATAATTGGTGTGGTAGTAACACCAGACCAAAAAAGGCTAAAAGAGTGATTCCTGCTCATGAGATTTGTGTTGTTCCATGTAATTGAAAAGGAAAAATATTCAAAATCTTTGGTACCTATGCCACATGAAACACCCTCTAAGCTGTTTGATTTGAACACCAAGATGTAAAAAAATTTCTGAGATGGCCCGGTACCTACTTCCAAACGTAGGAGACCTGACTTCGAATCCCCTCACCCCCTTGAGGCCACCCTAGGGATTTATATCCTGTGCTGACTCGGCATGTGCTGAATTTGGGGTGCATATGTGTGACGTCCCCAATTTCACACACCGGATCAATGCACTAACTTAGAGACATCACACTACATCACATCTCCATGATCTTATATAAATTAATTATTCCATAAAGATCCACATATAAACGCAACAGAAAAATAATTATTAAAAGTGCACGCATAATTTTTTTTTTTTTTATATCATCATGAGAACAATACTAAATTATGAGATAACAACCTATTATACCATATTGTATGCTTACTCCTTAAATTAAATAAAACTGAAATCAAACATAATCTATTATTAATATGAACTTGTTCATAAAAATAATCTGAAATAAACATCTTAAGATCTTTCCTAATGTATGAAGAAAAACCTATAAACTAAACTTCAAATCCTTCTTCACTCAAATCTAGATTTTCATCAACCATTGACGCATCTATTTTATCCTCTCCATGTATAGTTGTACTCCTTAGAATCCCAAACAATGGGTCAGTTTACCAAGTAAACTGGTATGGACCAGACATGATGACACTAATAGAAAATGTGCATAACTCAAATCATATAATAAAATCAAACAACAACAAAAATATAACATGTGACATAAAGAATAAGTAAAGCAATAGAATGAAACTGAAATATAGCATTAAATCTAAATAAACATTATGGCTTGGGTCTCTACCCTAATTTCATGTGTGGCTATTTTTAATTGTGCCTTTAATGCTTATGAATCGACATACATAATGGACATGGTTATCTCTTTCTTAATCATTATTCTAATCTTCTCTAATCCTTCGATTAGTATCTACGTTAACCTTCACATAACTTCTTTTCAGTTAAGTAGTAAGCTTAAAATTAAAGACCTTCTCCATCTCTTCAGTCTTATCATTAATGCATGGATGCATAACTTTTATTATTTGTCATTTTTATTCATGTTAATTCCTCTAGCATAAGCTCATAGGAATTCTATCATAATCATAGAAATATTTTATTCTCATGTGTCATGTCGCTAACGTATCTTTTCACTTTTATGAATGTCATGAATGTATATGCATAGAAAAACTGGAAATCGATCGATCATGTAATAACATTTTCACTTGTTTAGGCTTAACACATTATAAATATGTAATCTCTATCGATTCCTACTTATTTCATATTATATAAATCAAACATCCTAGCTTGCATGAATTCTAAGCAATAAAATAATGATGAACATAAATAAATAATTAAGCATGATGATTAAACATAGACAATATTTGAATATAAATTCATTACTTGCATCTTAGACAAATTCTGAAATTCCTAACAAATTCTGGATTCCAAATAGATCTAGATTTTGGATTGATTCTGGATTATGAACTGATTCTGGATTTTGGATGATTACGGATTCCAAATGATTTTAGATTCGGCGATTCGGAATCAAGCATTCTCGATTCGATGATTACGATTCCAAACATCAATTCGATGCGGATTCGGATTCGCATGACAATTTCGTGATCAATCACAAAACCCCGTGAACCATCGAACAACTCGCGATTAAACATAAAAATTTAACAATGTAATATGAAGAATATTCATTAAATGAAATAAACTACTACGTCAAAATGAGATTTGCTATGGTTTGATGATTCGAAGGATTTCTGGTTTGGTTTTAGTAGTAGTATTAGTAGTCTTTATTCTTCCATCTCCTTTAGTAGGATATGTTGTTCAATCTAATTTTGTGGAGCGGTTTCAACAGAAATTTAGCTATTTGAAGCATAAGACGTTATGCTCAGATTGATCCTGCAGTTTGTAATCATCACTTAGTGGATGAGATTTGCTGTGATTTTTTATGATTCAGAGGTTTCTTGTCTTGATTCAGTAGTAGAGGCTTCTGCTCTTTGATCTAGTGTAGATATATATATTTTTTTTGACGTTCATAGAGGAATTTTATTTGATTGATCGCTCAGTTTGTAATCACCGAGTGAACTTTTCCATATTTTTTTTATGATTCGAACGGTTTCTAGTTTTGCATTAGTAATATCTGCTCTTTGATCTAGCTTATTGCTATTTAAACTTTCTTAAAGCTATTGCTATTGCTATTTAATTATCTGCCGCTAATAGTCTTATTTTTTGTAGTGCTATTTAAACTTTCTTAAAGCTATTGCTGCTTGGTTTCCGAGATCGAGGATTTTCTCGGTTGCAAAGTCCGGTGCCTAGTCGACAACGATCAAAGACCGAGCACGTTAAAGAAATTATAGATGTCTATGATCAATGATCATATATGAGCTAGTGAGCCAAGACTCTATTATAGGGTTTGGTTTTTTCTTTCTAAGTGAACGTTACTCCATAGCTGCTGTGAGCATTTTTTCCTTAATGTGGCTCCTTTGAGCAATCACTTGGATTTTGACAACTGGCAAGATCTAATAACGTCCTTTTAAGCATTGACTGCGAACCAACACCATGTAGTTTGTCCATACTGATTTTTTATGCTGCAATTTTTACAAGTATCCACTATCCACATTCGCAATATAACCTTGTCTTTTCGCAGGCATGGACAACAGCCCCCTCAGTTCCAAGTGCACTACTCGCCATGCTTCTGAGATTGCCACATATCAAATTTGTTATCGTGACCCTTGGAGAGAATGGCTGCATAATGCTCGAGAGAAGTGTAAATGGTGAGTCCCATAGTAGTCTCCAAATGGTAGCAAACGAGGTTAAGATTCCTATCGATGATCTCGTTCTGGTTCATTGCTTTAATGATTACAGAAATTTTCTAAGTACACTGGAAATACCTCTAATAGAAGGTCCCGAGTTGGAAGAAATGGATATCGACCACTTGCTAGAGTCATAGAAGCAGAGTGTTGATGGAAATATTGCAATCCGAACTTGTGTTTCATCCAAGGTATATTAGCTCAATATGTATAAATTGATTTTTTTCTTACACTGTGATCAAATGTTTAGCACCATCCTATTTTAACCAAGTGCTCAATTGCAATGTGGCGTCAACTGTTCGATTATTATTTTCATGATCAAGATATTCAAGATGCACAATTTTTCTTGAAAAGGGGCCAAAATTCTCTCTGTTTTTGGAGTTAACCAAATTTCATTTGTAATTCTAATCGTCTTGCATTTTTTCCGTTGAATTTATTCATTTATAACGACATGTTTTATGGTATTAAACAGACTCAAGTTAGTAGAATACACCCCAAATCTTATGGTTGGTTTAACTTCTCATTGTTTTGTTTTTCTCTTAATGTAGTTGTGTTAATTTTTGAATCCCATGGATGTGAATTCGATGTGATCATTAATCAACTCCTTAGTTTTTTATTGGAAGCATTTTCATTTAATTGTTTAAGATTCATTAATTGTGGTTTATTTTACTTGGTTTTTAGTCAACAATGAGACTGAGTGCAAGTGGAGTAGGCACAGTGAGTGGGAGGTTGCGCTTGGGAATGGCAGAAACGATTCCACCTTCTGAGCTTATTGACACCACCGGTGCTGGTGATGCATTCATTGGAGCCATTATTTATTGTATGTGATGCTCATTATTTTACTACCCGTGCATGAATGCATCCATCTGCACATATCGTTATTTCTGTTTTAGCTTTGTCATCAGTGAATTATCCTGATTGATCATGTGGCTAAAGAAGCTCCAATCTTCTGTTGGAGTTCCAAGAGAGAAATGACTTTCAATTTTGTTTTACTAGGAAAAGCGCTATGGTACAGTTGAGCCGATTGAATTTGCATAAGAATCGAGATCGACTTCTTCTGTATGGAAAACAAGGAAATTGTAGATACCTCTTTCACTCTGGATTAAGAAAAGAATATTACACATGGGCCCATTTGGATCCTGTTTTAGTGTCCTTTTAATCCATTTAGTGACTAATATGTTTGTGGATTATTTTGTCTGCTATTTGGACATCTAGGACTTCGTAATGACTAATATGTCTGCTGTTTGGGCATCACCCGAAACTTCCCAATGATTAATCTTTCTTTTTATTTGATGGATAAGCATGGGTTCTGAACCCCTGACCTCAATGCTACATGCTTGAGGGCATCACCACTGGGGCATAGATCCGATCGTTAATGTTTAATCTGTCTACTATTTGGTGGTGCTGGGCTTCTTTTGTTTTTTGGTTGGGGGGGGGATATAAGACAAACTTTGAAGTCTCTAATATTGATGACTTTCTAATTCCACCTGTCAGGGGGGAAATTAACATGCCTCTATTTTGGGCTAAACTAGAGACGTTGTAATCCATGGAACTCTAATTTCTCTCTCCCTATTAATTTCTCAAACATATTACATGGACATTTTGTAAGGAAATTTTAATCCAAAGATCCAAATGGCCCCTTAGAAAAAAGCTAAATTGATTAAAAATATATATTGTCATATTCAAATCAAGACTTCTGATTTTCCGTTACTTTCTTTACCAGAGACATTCCAATGTTCTACTGTAATAGCCCGAAAAATCACACTAAACTATGACCTCGGGATCCATGCCCGATCGGTCATAGGTTTGACCAAATGAAAGTCAAATAGTTAGCATACAATGTGATGAACGGACGAGATGTGATGGTTTGAGTGATTATGTGATGTGTGACGTGAATGAGAAGTCACTTACACCTACAACGGTGTATGTGCTCAACACACAAAGAGGGAGATAGATAAAAGGGTTTAATAGCCCTAAAATCAAGAGTTTGGTTGTTGAAGGAGAGTAAAGAAGAGAGAGAGAGAGAGAAGTAAGAGAGGAGTTATTGCAACTGATTGGAGGGGGGATTCAAGCGATAAAAGCCGGATTCAACCCGATTTGGATCTGTTAGAGCCAAAGCTGGAAACCCTAGCCTTCCAACCACTGGATTGAAATCAACTTGAGATCTATTCAAGGTAAAATTTTTGTAAATAAAATGCATAGATTATAGGGGTTAAGTTGTGGTTGAATGTGGGTTAAAATCATAGGATAATGGCTTAGAAAAATAGAGGAAAAAGTATGGAAAAAGATTGGGAAGAACAGCTCGAAAGGGGCTGAATCTGACAATTTCGATTAATCGAAATTGGGTTTCGATTAATCGAAATTGGCCAGGAAGTTGAAAGGTCAGAGGACCCCGATTTCGATTAATCGAATTTGATTCCGATTAATCGACTTTGGATTTCGATTAATCGATTTGGGGATCGATTAATCGACTGGGAACCTCCAGTGGACCCCAGGGGTTGGAGGAAATGACTTGAGGAAAAATCGACTAATCGAAATGGGATTTCGATTAATCGATTTTAGTTTTCGATTAATCGATTTGGGATCGATTAATCAACTTGTGAAACTCGACTGTTCGAACTGAGGGTCGACTTTACGAAAAGAAGAATTTCGATTAATCGAAATTGGATTCGATTAATCGAATGAAAACTCGATCGCTCAATCGAGGACCGACTTTATGGAAAAGGAGAATTTCGATTAATCGAAATTGGATTCGATTAATCGAATGAAAGATCGATCGCTCAATCGAGGATCGACCTTGCGAAACAGAGAATTTCGATTAATCGAAATTACTTCGATTAATCGATATTGACCTTCGATTAATCGATTTTGAAATTCGATTAATCGACTGAGATAAATTATGTTGACTTTTGGGTTTGACTTTAAGATTTTTGGAGGGTCTTATACCTTCTTTATTGCATCCTTTGTGATGTGTTTCACCTGTTATGTGGTACCATAGGTGGTACGTGTGGACTCGTGCACAAGGAGCCACGTGGGACCTTGATGCATTGATGAAATGAAGACTTGAGGTAGGGAACACCTTGAACATGTACCTTATTTTACAAGAGCATGTATGTAGTGATATAGAATTCAATTCAAATGTTTATTTCTTAAGAATTTGTGAAAAGTGTGTGTGTGACATCCATAAGAGTAATCATAATGGGCCATCCCCAGGGGATGAAGAAGTAAAGAGATAAGAGCATCAGGTGTGATGCAAGTAAATGGATACATCCTAGGGATGTATCCAAGGATTGAATCTTGTTTGATAGGGCCTAACTGATATAAGATAGCACATTTACACGGTGAATAACTATATGTAAGGCACCGATATTTTTGTTATTTGAGGTTTGATAGGGTACCCCACCGACGTGGCGGGATATCCACGACTGACACGGCAAGATATCCGTGACCGATACGGCGGTGAAACCGTAGGCGATCGAGCTTATCCAGACATAGTAAGCACACCCTGTGGGTGTTGATTGAGACAAGTGAAACCCGCCACCAATCCCTGTGGAAAGGGCTTGGGTACTATTTGTATTCCCAGGGAATACGGTTAAAACTGTCTATATAGATGACGATGATGGGTATCTCATCGGGGCTCGATGCTATATTGCTCGGGGATTACTTAAGTTGAAAGTTTAAGTTTTGCTTTAGGCCTTTTCAACATCATTCATGAGTAAATGAAAACATATGTAATCAACAGTAAAACGAAATGCTTTCTAACTGTTTCATCAATAATTGCATAGACACATCATGCATGGCATATCATGGAATATATGTGAGTCATAATTTATATGTTCAACTGTGTTTGTTCCCTATTGAGCTAGGATGTAGCTCACCCTATAGACTATACGTCGCAGGTCCACTACTAGCAGCTGCCGAGGCTTCAGGAGACGCTGATCCCGGCAAGTCGGACCTCGCGACCGGTGACGAGTTGGAGCCACCTCCAGAGGACTTCTTCTAGAGGACTCCGTTGTGCCACTTTGAGAGATTCTTGGAGAGGTTTTTGTATGGCTTGGTATGTCAAGCCTTTATTTTGTTTAAAATCATGTATATGAGGAGTTGGGATTTCTCTTTTGGGACGAACCATCCGTGATGATTGCTATCATCGATGGTTCGGATCGGTTCTCCATTCATACAGAGGTATGAGGGTAGAACCGTCTTTTGGGGAGTTAATTATTATAGATTTAAATTCCGAAAGTTCGTTTATTTTACTTTTGATGCTTGATATACCAGTGTTCCGTGCTTAGCTAAAGGGCACGGTCAAGATGATCGTGCTGATGGCACGGGTTTCGGGGTGCCGAAATCCGGGCTGTCACAGTTGGTATCAAAGCTATTTCCTTTTAGCAATTCTGACAAGGGTTCTTTCGTCAGAACATAGGGGCTTCTGCTAACGAAACTTTAGTTTCAAATGCAGTCGCAAATGTCATCTAGAGGAAGAGGCCGACCAAGGGGAGGCCAGCAGAGGAGTCTACGTAGTGGAGATGGTTACATCTCTCCTACAAATAGAGTGCCTTTAGGAATCCGAGGCCCGAGCGTAATAGTAGACAATGGGATGAAGAAGATCGAGATCATCAAGATCAAGATCTAAGAGAACAAGAAAGATTGAGAGAAAGGCAAGAGGACAGAGAAGAGCGACAAAGGATGATGCACACTATGGAGACTATGGCAGCTGCCATGGCACAACAAGCCGCATCCTTTGCAGCTCATGCGTCAAGAGAACTGACCACCTACACCACACAGAGGGACTGCGTTGCTGTGCCCTCATCCTTTACAGAGTTTAGGAGGATGAGACCTCCTTCATTTTCGGGCAAAGTGCATACAATGGCCACGAGAACTGGTTGATGGAGATGGAGAGTCTTTAGCGTGGCACGTGCACGGAAGATGAGAGTGTGAGATGGGCAGCTTACATGTTGGATGGGGAGGCTGGACCTTGGTGGAAGTCCGTGATACTGACTGCCTCAGAGACCCCAGAGTTGCCTTGGACTTGGGAGGAGTTTGTTGAGGAGTTCAACAAACAATATTTTTCGGAAGTGGTGAGGAACCAGCTTGAGATACAATTTTTGCAGTTAGTACAAGGGAGAATGACAGTGAGAGAATACGGGGTAGAGTTTCTACGACTTGCCCGTTTTGCTCCGGATTACGTCGCTACTGAAGTGATGAAGTCCAAGAGGTTTCAGCAAGGTTTGAAGCCTGAGGTTAGGGGAGGCGTAGCTCCATTTCAACTAAGGACCTATGAAGAGGTCATGAGTAAAGCACTGGTAGTTGAAGAGGAGAATACAAATAGATATAGACAGAGGGAGCAGCAGAGAGGAGGAAATGAACAAGGAAGATCGGGGCACTACGAACCGGTGAACAAAAAGCCTAGGTTCATGTCCCAAAATCAGAGACCACAGTTCCAAGGGGGTTTCGGAAGACCGGCGCAACAACAACAACACCAACAGAGGTTTCCATTACTTGCGTCGGGGAGACCTATTCGCTATGAGAGCCCTGCCATGTCTACTGGCGCCACTATCACACAGGGTTCTCGTCGTTTCTTGACTCGGAGACTTAAAAAGTGTGGCAAGCCTCATAGGACGGTGGACTGTAGATCGGGAACTAGGGGTTGTTTCCGATGTGGCAAGGTGGGCCACTTGATCAAGGATTGCCCTGAGACGGATAAGAGAAAGACGGTTTCAGTTGCAGCACCACGACCAATTCAAGCAAGGAAACCAATCGTTCAGGGGAGAGCCTATGCAGTCACTGCTCAGGAAGCAGGGAACGTGCATGACGTCATCTAAGGTGAGACCCTTTTTAAAAATTAAAGAAAATTTCCATTTCATTAAAATCTTAGATAGAGAAGGAGCATGCATTAGAAATTATATAGATTCTTTTCTCAATACAAAAAGTTGTATGTGAATTAAGAGTGTAAATTGATGTGTAAATTATTGTATGTATGTATGTATACTTTTGCTTCTCTAAATATATATGAAAAAGGATGTTTTGTGGATATGACGCCGAGTGTTGATAGACCCGGGTCTACCCACTCATTCGTTACTCCACGCTTTCGCTAAGAAGATGAAGATTGTTCCAGACGTTGGATTTCGGCCCCTATCTCGTGTCTATTCATCGAGAGTTAGTAGACACGGAGTTAGCTTGCAAATCCATCATTGTAGCGTTCGAGACTTGAGGTGCATGAATTGGAAGCAAAGTTGATATTAGACATGCAGGGTTTGATGTGATCCTTGGCATGGACCTTGATGCAGCATTGTGCAACCGTCGATTGCAAGAATAAGGTAGTCATTTTCAGACCCAACACAAGAAGATCATTTCGGTTTCAAGGAGTGAGGTCGTCATCTGTGCCATTGATCTCAGCAGTAAGGGCCGAGAAAATGATTAGAAAGGGGTGGATACTTAGCTTTCTTAAAGGAGGACAAGGAAGAAAAGAATGTCATTTCTGAGATAGCAGTTGTGCGAGACTTCGCTGACGTGTTTCCAGAGGAATTGCCTGGATTACCTCCAGAAAGAGAAGTAGAATTCGCCATTGACTTAGCACCAGGAACGGAGCCTATTTCAAAAGCACCTTATAGAATGGCTCCCGCTGAGTTAAAGGAGTTGAAGGAACAACTACAAGAACTTATGGATAAGGGGTTTGTTAGACCGAGCGTGTCTCCATGGGGAGCACCGGTCTTGTTTGTCAAGAAGAAGGATGGGTCAATGCGGCTATGCATTGACTATCGACAATTGAACAAACTCACTGTGAAGAACCGCTACCCTTTGCCTAGAATTGACGATCTATTCGACCAACTGCAAGGAGCAAAGTATTTTTCCAAGATCGACCTGAGATCTGGGTATCATCTGGCCATAGTCAAAGCCGAGGACATTCGTAAGATGCCTTTCCTATACGGTATGGACACTATGAATTCCTTTGTGATGCCGCTTGATTGACGAATGCTGCCGCTTATGGATCTGATGAACCGAGTGTTTAAACCACACTTGGACTCCTGCGTCGTAGTGTTTGTTGATGATATACTGATATACTCCAAATCCAAGACGGAACATGAAGAACATTTGAGGATTGCTCTACAGATGCTACGTGAACACCAATTGTATGCCAAGCTCAGCAAGTGTGAGTTTTGGTTGGAAGAAGTTAGCTTTTTGGGACATGTCGTCTCAAAGCACCGTGTCACGGTAGATCCAGCTAAGATAGAAGCAGTAGTTAGATGGGAGCAACCAAAGACAGTGACCGATGTCCGAAGTTTTCTGGGCTTAGCAGGCTATTATTGACGTTTCGTTGAGGGGTTTTCAAAGATATCGGGACCTCTCACAAAGTCGAATAAAAGATTCAAGGTTTGAGTGGAGTGAGGCATGCGAAGAGTTTTCAAGAACTCAAAACGAGACTCACTTCGCCCGGTTAGCGATTCCTTCAGCAAAGGAGGATACGCTGTACAAATGACGCCATACACAATGGCCTTGGTTGTGTGCTCAACCAACACAAGAAGGTGATAGCTTACGGATCAAGACAAAAAGGAACACGAGAAAAATTACCCGACTCATGACTTGAACTCAAAGAATCATTTTATACCAAGATTTGGAGACATTACTTGTATGGTGAGACTTTTGAAATTTTCACCGATCATAAGAGCCTCCGATACCTCTTTACACGTAAAGAGCTCAATATGAGACAAGCAGATGGATGGAATTCCTCAAGGATTATGATTGCTCCATACAATACCATCCGGCAAGGCTAATGTAGTAGCCGATGCATTGAGTCGAAAGGTTCAAATTTCGCTTAGCTTCTTTGATTTTGGGTATGCACCGATGGAAATTATTGGAAGATCCGGCACTCTATGATGCTAACATTGAGTCAAAGGACACCGGATCCTTTTGGCTAATATATCAAGAAGCCGTTGATATTTGAGCATATCCACGATCTACGATGAAAGATCCGACATTAACAAAGATTCATCAAGACGGAGTGAAGGCATCAGGTCGGACTTCTCAAAGAAAAGAAGATGGGGTTCCTTGTTATTTAAAGGCCGTCTACGCATTAGGACAATGCCGATCTAAGACAAACGATTCTTGATGAGGCCCATAAGTCAAATTATGCTATTCACCCTGGTAGCACCAAAATGTATCAAGATTTGAAAAAGAACTACTGGTGGAGAGGACTGAAGCAAGACGTGGCCGAGTACGTGTCACGGTGTTTGACTTGTCAGTAGGTGAAGGTTGATCATAGACATCCTGCTGGACTATTGCAACCTTTACCAATACCAGAATGGAAGTGGGAATCAATCTCAATGGATTTCATTGTTGGATTACCCCGTCATCGCCAAGAGACACAATGCCATTTGGGTCGTCAGAGATCGATTGACCAAATCAACAGACTTTTTGCCGTACAATACTACGATATCTGCAGAAGATACAGATTTATACATGAAGGAGATTGTAAGATTACATGGGATTCCAAGCAAAGATAGTTTGGATCGTGATCCACTATATACGTCCAAGTTTTGGAAGAAATTTTAAGAAGGAATGGGAACACGACTAGACTTTAGTTCGGCTTTCCATCCTCAAACTGATGGACAAACAGAGCGAGTGAACCAAGTAATAGAAGACATGCTCAGGGCGTGCATGCTTGATATGCAAGGATACTGGGATGAGTATCTACCGATGCTCGAGTTCGCATATAACAAGCCTAAACGAGCATTGGCATGGCACCGTATGAAGCTCTGTATGGACGACGATGCAAGTCACCCCTCAATTGGGAGGAAACCGGTGAGAAATTTGTATTAGGACCGAAACTGCTTGAAGACAACGCCACCGTTGTCCGAATTATCAGAGAAAGGTTGAAGACAGCACAGAGTAGACAGAAAAGTTACGCCGATATGAAGCGGACTAGTGTTGACTATAAAGTGGGCGAGCATGTGTTTGTGAAAGTGTCACCTATGAAAGGTGTAATGAGATTTGGCAAGAGAGGGAAGTTAAGTCCACGTTATGTTGGACCATTCGAAATTTTGGGACGAGTAGGCGAAGTTGCATATCGCATTGGTTTACCACCACTGTTTGATCGAGTACATAATGTCTTCCACATATCGATGCTCAGAAAGTACGTGAATGATCCGTCTCATGTATTAGGAAAGCAACCTATAGAGATGTGTGAGGACATGAGCATGATAGAGGAACCAGTGGAAATCTTGGATCGAAAGGAACAAGCATCACTGCACTAAAGTGATTCCCTTAGTGCTTGTTCGGTGGAATAATCATCCTAAAGAAGAGGCTACTTGGGAACGAGAGGTCGATGTGAGAGAACAATATCCAGCCTTGTTTCCAACGACGTGAGAATTCAATGTAAACCACAAACATGTTTGTGAAATCTCCACTATACGTGTAATTAAATGGAAAAGTTGATCCAATCTGATTTGAGGAACAGAATTATACGTACATGATCAAGTATATACAACTCTATGGATGAACCACTTGATGTCATAAACTACTAAAAGAAATCAAAGAAACAAAGAGATTGAAATTCTGCAAAAATTGGGCAAAACCGATTAATCGAATTTCAAATCGATTAATCGATTTGGAATTTCGATTAATCGATTTTGTTCGATTAGTCGACTGGCATGTGCCAGTGACTGGAAATTTAAAAGAGAGTTAGAATATACATAGAAGACCAATTTCGATTGATCGAATTGGAATCTCGATTAATCGATTTGGAATCGACTAATCGATTTTGAAATTTCGATTAATCGAATTATATTTCGATTAATCGATTTACTAAAGGGACTTACGAGAATTTGAAATCAAATGGACGATTTCGATTAATCGAAGTGGATTTCGATTAATCGATTTCGAAATTTCGATTAATCGAAATGGATTCGATTAATCGAATAATTTAAGAAATTCTGGAAAATTAGAAATTCTGACGATTTGATTAATCGAAATTAAATTCGATTAATCGATTTTGGAATTTCGATTAATCGAAATGGATTTCGATTAATCGACTGGCTCGCGCCAGTGAGCTTAAAAATTTAAAATTTTAAATAGATACGATTTCGATTAATCGAAATGGTTTCGATTAATCGAATTTGACTTTCGATTAGTCGATTTGGGAAATTGATTAATCGATTTTACGCGGCTTAACCTAGTTTTGAATCTCGATTAATCGATTCTGAATTTCGATTAATCGAGCCGAGGCCTATATATATGAAATTGGGGATTTCATTTCCCATTCAAAAATTTTTCTTGCTTGGGAGACTTGGGCGTTTCACATTCCTCTTTCTTCTCCGACTATCCGACGCTCTAGGGTTGGGATTTGCCGTCGATTCGCTTCCGAAATCGCGTCCAAAGCCACGGTAAACCCTAAGATTTTGCTTTTCCCTTCAATTTAAACTAGAAAAACCCTAGTTTTCTCAAAATGCCGCCCAAAACCCGTCTATCTTCAAAGAAGGCGACTTCTAAGTTGCCGGTTAGGCGTAAGAACGCCGCGCCACCACCACCTACCCCATCGCCGGTGAGGACTCCATCACCGTCGGAATCGGATTCCACCTCCGGTTCGACGAGCGCGTCTACGCGCGAGTCTTCCCGCGAGTCCACCCCCATGCCACCCCCACCCACCAATGTCGAACAACCAAATGAATGGTGGGCGGCAAAGACCTTCGAGGTCGAGTATATTATCGACCCTACCCTATTCACCGATCCCGATGTGCCGGGCGAGACCCAATGGGCTCGAAACTACCTAAATAACGCCGGCCTCGGCAACCTTCTAAAACCAATCCGGGGTTCTTACTACCCTAGATTGGTTAGACTCTTTTACCAAGGGCTGACCGATGGCCCTACCGACGATTGCATTATAACCAAGATCGAGGGTCGTCTATACACGATCACTCGTCGCCACATCCACGAGGTACTCGAGTGTTACCTCGATTTCACCCCGGAGACCACTCTTTTCCCACCCTTTGAGGAGGAACCCCGTTTCGAGGAGGTCATGACCCGTATGACCAAGGGTAAAAAGGGGTCGGGCTCCTCCATTAAGAGGGTTGACCTTCCACCCTACATGTGGATGCTTGATTCAATAATCAAGTGTAACCTCTACCCGATGCGCCACGACACCGAGCGCGTGGACAAAGTGCAACATGCACTTTACGCGGCCTTCTGTGGCCGGTGGTTCGACGCCACGATGGTCATCCTAGAGGGGATGAAATACATCAAGGGGAAGTTGATGAAGGGCAACATGAGGCCCAAAGAAAAGATGCCCTATGCTCGCCTTATATCGAGCATGTTGGAGTGCTACTCCGACGAGCCCTCCTACACCATCTCACCTCACGAGGTGAGGGCTACGGATTGCGTAAAGACGTTTACAAAGTCTTCATGGACCCGTAGCTACAACCTTCTAAAGCGGACCCTACCAGCTCCGGGTCCCGCTCCGCTTCAGAGCGGCTGACCAGCCACCACCACCCCCACCACCTCGGCGGGACCCACACGTGGGTGGGGCACACCTATTCCCTTGAGCCATCCGTGGAGAGGTTCCCTCCCACCCCGCAGCCCCACCGCTGCCACCTACCCACTCCGCGCCCGCGACACCCACCTCATCCTACCGTCGGCGCGCCGTTTCATCTGGGCCGACCATCGAGGAGGTGTTGGCCCGTATGGAGGCCAACAACGAGCGGATGAACCGGCGGATGGACTTCCTACTCTTCCACACCCTCCGCCACATCTACCCTACCGACTCCCCCCGCTACCTCGCCCAGGAGGAGGTGGGACGCGCCGCCTTCCATAGAGGACCCGTCTTCCATCCCACCACTACAGACGCGGCTCCTTCCACATCCACATCTGCTCCGCCGACAGAGGCGCCACAACCACAGCCGACCACTCAGCCAGCACAGTCACCCCCACCTGACGGCCCGGCTCAATGAGACCCACCCTCACAGGACCCGGCTGACGAGGATTCCTGACTCTCTTATGTATTTTGAGTTATCAGTGTATATCTGTAAAGTCTTTTGTACGCCAACTCATGTGGCCTTGTAAATTTAAATTGTTAATATAAATCAAATTTTTGTCTCAATCGCTCAATTTTGTTAAAATTATCTTTATCCTTGTATGTGTGAATTTCTAAATACGTCTCAGTATATTGGACAACCTCACCTGAGTGTGGGGGGGGGAGAGAGACACAGACAGACAAACCTTGGGTTATTTTCGAGGACGAAAATTCCCAAGGTGGGGAGGATGTAATAGCCCGAAAAATCACACTAAACTATGACCTCGGGATCCGTGCCCGATCGGTCATAGGTTTGACCAAATGAAAGTCAAATAGTTAGCATACAATGTGATGAACGGACGAGATGTGATGGTTTGAGTGATTATGTGATGCGTGACGTGAATGAGAAGTCACTTACACCTACAACGGTGTATGTGCTCAACACACAAAAAGGGAGATAGATAAAAGGGTTTAATAGCCCTAAAATCAAGAGTTTGGTTTTTGAAGGAGAGTAAAGAAGAGAGAGAGAGAGAGAGAAGTAAGAGAGGAGTTATTGCAACTGATTGGAGGGGGGATTCAAGCGATAAAAGCCGGATTCAACCCGATTTGGATCTGTTAGAGCCAAAGCTGGAAACCCTAGCCTTCCAACCACTGGATTGAAATCAACTTGAGATCTATTCAAGGTAAAATTTTTGTAAATAAAATGCATAGATTATAGGGGTTAAGTTGTGGTTGAATGTGGGTTAAAATCATAGGATAATGGCTTAGAAAAATAGAGGAAAAAGTATGGAAAAAGATTGGGAAGAAGAAAGAAATTTGAATCTGACAATTTCGATTAATCGAAATTGGGTTTCGATTAATCGAAATTGGCCAGGAAGTTGAAAGGTCAGAGGACCCCGATTTCGATTAATCGAATTTGATTCCGATTAATCGACTTTGGATTTCGATTAATCGATTTGGGGATCGATTAATCGACTGGGAACCTCCAGTGGACCCCAGGGGTTGGAGGAAATGACTTGAGGAAAAATCGACTAATCGAAATGGGATTTCGATTAATCGATTTTAGTTTTCGATTAATCGATTTGGGATCGATTAATCAACTTGTGAAACTCGACTGTTCGAACTGAGGCTCGACTTTGCGAAAAGAAGAATTTCGATTAATCGAAATTGGATTCGATTAATCGAATGAAAACTCGACTGTTCGAACTGAGGACCGACTTTGCGAAAAGGAGAATTTCGATTAATCGAAATTGGATTCGATTAATCGAATGAAAGATCGACTGTTCGAACTGAGGATCGACCTTGCGAAACAGAGAATTTCGATTAATCGAAATTACTTCGATTAATCGATATTGACCTTCGATTAATCGATTTTGGAATTCGATTAATCGACTGAGATAAATTATGTTGACTTTTGGGTTTGACTTTAAGATTTTTGGAGGGTCTTATACCTTCTTTATTGCATCCTTTGTGATGTGTTTCACCTGTTATGTGGTACCATAGGTGGTACGTGTGGACTCGTGCACAAGGAGCCACGTGGGACCTTGATGCATTGATGAAATGAAGACTTGAGGTAGGGAACACCTTGAACATGTACCTTATTTTACAAGAGCATGTATGTAGTGATATAGAATTCAATTCAAATGTTTATTTCTTAAGAATTTGTGAAAAGTGTGTGTGTGACATCCATAAGAGTAATCATAATGGGCCATCCCCAGGGGATGAAGAAGTAAAGAGATAAGAGCATCAGGTGTGATGTAGTAAATGGATACATCCTGGATGTATCCAAGGATTGAATCTTGTTTGATAGGGCCTAAGCGATATAAGATAGCACATTTACACGGTGAATAACTATATGTAAGGCAATCATATTTTGTTATTTGAGGTTTGATAGGGTACCAACGTGGCGGGATATCCACGATCGACACGGCAGGATATCCGTGACCGTCGATTGGGCTAAAACCGTAGGCCAAGTGAGGCTTATCCGACATAGTAAGCACACCTGTGGGTGTTGATTGAGACAAGTGAAACCCGCCACCAATCCCGGGGAAAGGGGCTTGGTACTATTTGTATTCAGGAATACGGTTAAACTGTCTATATAGATGGCGATGATGGGTATCTCATCGGGCTCGATGATATATTGCTGGGGGATTACTTAAGTTGAAAGTTTAAGTTTTGCTTTAGGCCTTTTCAAAGATCATTCATGAGTAAATGAAAACATATGTAATCAACGAAAACGAAATGCTTTCTAATGTTTCATCAATAATTGCATAGACACATCATGCATGGCATATCATGGAATATATGTGAGTCATAATTTATATGTTCAATCGTGTTTGTTCCTATTGAGCTAGGATGTAACTCACCCTATAGACTATACGTCGCAGTCCACTACTAGCGATTCCGAGGCTTGAGGAGACGCCGATCCCGTGAGTCGGACCTCATGACGGTGTGAGTTGGAGCCACCTCCAGAGGACTTCTTCTAGAGGACTCCGTTGTGCCACTTTGAGAGATTCTTGGAGAGGTTTTTGTACGGCTTGGTATGTCAAGCCTTTATTTTGTTTAAAATCATGTATATGAGGAGTTGGGATTTCTCTTTTGGGACGAACCATCCGTGATGATTGCTATCATCGATGGTTCGGATCGGTTCTCCATTCATACAGAGGTATGAGGGTAGAACCGTCTTTTGAGGAGTTAATTATTATAGATTTAAATTCCGAAAGTTCGTTTATTTTACTTTTGATGCTTGATATACCAGTATTTCGTGCTTAGCTAAAGGGCACGGTCAAGATGATCGTGCTGATGGCACGGGTTTCGGGGTGCCGAAATCCGGGCTGTCACATCTACGACAGTATTTTGGTCAGTTGCTCAAAATCAAATATATTTATTTTTACCTGTCATTTAGTCTAAAAACTTTTGCTGGTCATGAATGTTACTTGGTTCTCGAAAAATCAGTGCTCAACTCCACCGGCAATCAATGCATGTGCTCATCGATTGGAGCAGTATCAATTGATGGGACCATCTTGTATAGCCAAATTATTAAATTAGTAAGGATCATCATCTTGTGGACGAAGATTTATTTCCCAGATGAATTGTTTTTTTACGTGTTCTCACAATTGTGGACGAAGTAATATATAATTAAGTTTCAATCCATATGTAATATCCTGTTCATTAGAACATGAAAAAGAACATATATCCTAAGAATTAAATAAATGTAATCAAGAATCCCACATCTCTGTGGATAAAGGATGGAATGACTGTTTGGTGCATTAGATTTGATCTGAATTCTAAAATGCTGGAATTATGTGTTTGCGACTGGGAGTGAAGAATTATGACTAGAGATTGATTTGAGTTGTTTTCAAGTTCCATTTTAAAAAGAGCTGCTTGGTTATTCAGTGGTATGGAGACAACCCAAACAGCTTGGCAGGTGCATAATTACATCTTCTACAAGTTCTTCAATTTTTAAATTATAATATTACATATCTTTCTACTTAAAATTATTGTGTGCTTCTAAGGTTTTGATCTCACTGCTTGCAAATGAATTCTATAGCAATTTCTGCTGCAATTTTTCACAGAAATAATCAATTGCTTGTATCAAGTCTTTTCAGCTCCCTGTTTACAAAAGGATTTTTTTTATTAAACTTTCGTGTTTTGATCTTATAAATGGGCATCATGTCTGCAAGAACGTAATGGATCATAGATTTGGTTGGCATTAGTCTGTGTACATTTTCTGCTCAACAATGAAGATTCACTAGAAGGAAATGGAAGATAAAAGTTCGAGAAGCTACTCATAATGTAGTTAACGTTTGTCACTTTATTTCTCTTATGGACATCTCACCATATCATAGTCGCCACTATCCATTAACACAATGCAGGTCAAGGAAGTGAAATCCAACTCTTCTAAGAACACTCTATAACAAGTTTCTATCATCCTCAGTGAACCATACACTGGTCATAACCCAAGAGAAAGATGCCTAGTAATGGGGCAGGCTCAAGGATCAAAATTTCGGCCAAAATTTTGGTTTTGGGACCGAAATCCGATAATTTGGCTGAAATCCAAAAATTTGGCCTAAATTTTGATCCCCATACAAAAGTGACCGAAATTTCGGTCCAAAATTTCAGTCATTTTGGCTGAAATTTTGATCCTTGGGCAGGCTTACGCTAATCAAGTCCACCTTTGCTACTTCCCCGATACACATCCATGTTTAGGCTAATAAAGCAATTTGAGAAAGTTTGGAATTTTTAATCAAAGCAAAAAGTTCCATCTTATCAGCCAGGAGGTTTGTTGTTTTACTAAGGAAGAGGAAGATTTGGGGATGAGGAGTTAGAGCATATGAATAAAGCTCTTCTCGGCAATTGACTTTTGAGATTAGGGGATGACAGGGAGAAGGAAATCTCAAGTGGTTTCTAGTAAGTATGGCAGGATGACAAGTAGGGGATTAATATGGATGGAAGGAATGATTCGGAGTGGTGGACAGGGGAGCAAAAATTCATAATCTTAGAAATCTTATGATATCTTGGTCCCAAAAATATTTGATAGTTATGGGTACATGGTCCCAAAAATATTTCAACATAATATTTAAAAAACACGAATTAGCTGGGAAGTTGGTCAGTGAAATTTCTAAATCGACTTGGGCTACTCACTAAAAAGTTGGTGTCGGGCTCAGTTCGCAGTTCCATACAAAATAGAAAAACCTAGTGCACAAAAGGAATTCTGGAATGAGCAATCAGAATTTTAAACTACTGTCAAAATGCAATTTGAGACATGACCTTCTACAATCATTTTTTTATTTTTTTAAAAACGAAAAAAAGGTTTCGGTATCGGCCGATGCGTATCGGTCCAAGATTGGACCAATACCCGATACTGATTCTGATTTTGATGCCTTGATCTCACTCATGCGATTGGTGAACAGCATGATTGTAACAAAGAATTTGGAGTCAGCTTTAGTGTGTGATTTATCAATCGACTTTTAGGTGTTGCAAACCTAAACATAGTGTTTATGATCTCATGACACGAGCACCTAATATCTTGGGAGGCTGATTCATTGTATAAGTAAGTAATAATTTATTGATCTAGGTCATTTCTGAGAAAAGATTTATTAATATGTGAATTTGTGAGAATTTTCTTGCATTTTTTGGATTAGAACCAGGCTTCATCTGTTGTCTGACTTCTAAATATATATTTTATGGGGTATGTGTGAAATTAAATAATATATATATATATTTCATCTGAGAAAAGATTTCTTTTAAATATTATCCCAGCGGAGGAGTTCAACGAATCAACCATTGGAATCAGGCTTTGGATGCTCGTTTCTAAGAAAGTTAATATGCTCTATATAGTTCCCAATTCCTAGTTAATATGCTCTATATAGTTCTCAACAACATAGAATTTGCATGAAGTGTATTAATTTGACTATAATTTGACATTAACCCGTTAAAAGTAAGTTTAATTTGGGAAAATGCATTAATTTGCCACCCATAGGACGGCTCTGCACATTTAATGTGGGAAAATGCATTGGCCTATTTGTGAGGGAAAATTATAAAGTGTGAACAGGTTTTAATAGACAATGTTGCATACAGCTTATAAGGCACAACCTGACTGGCTTCTGTGCTTGGGCCACACTATGTATACAGCCAGTCATATCGCGCCACATAAGCTGCCTGTAAAATTATCTATAAAAATTGTCCACTATATAACACTGTCCAATTGTGAGACACCCTAAAATTATTCACCATATAAAAATTGCCTGTAAAATTATCTATTGAAAGTTTGGAAGAGGGGGATGCGTCGGCTCCTAGTTTATTGCGTCTGAGTATGGAAGCTCCTCTTCTGTACATTTATGTGCTTGTTCGTTAGTTTGTTTCATGCACCTCTTAATTTCTTTATTACCACTATTGCTTCATTCATCTCTGTGAACATGGTCAGTGTTTCTTTCCTCATTCACTGTAAATCTGCATAGGTTCTCAACTGGTTGATTGATATATTGCATCTACTTGATGCAGTATCTTGCATGGCCAGTTTGAGTTTTGAAAAGTCCTACCGTGAAACAGTTGTTTTGATGACACGAAGCTATTTAGATAAGCTGTCAATTGTAGGATCTGCCGAAAGCAAAACATTAGCACCAGAAGCCACAACAGAACGTGTAGAGGTCAGTCTATAATCTGCTGCAGTTTGGATCTTAAGAAACATACAATTGCATATTTTTTCAACACTTTTGTTTTTGTCAGTTATGCTTTTTAAAGTCAGGTGCTTACTGGTTTGGCCATATTTTAGACTCTTCCTGCAGGTTTTCTTCGGGTTGCTTCTAGTCTTACTAGCTCCAAATTGAGGAAAATGATGAACAAGGAGTTGTTACTAGATGATGGTTAGTACCATTGAAATATTAGTGTTCTCATAGTGCATACACGCTTAAATATATTTTTAATATTTAGATTTATTTTAATTTTTTAAAGAAAATTATGCAAAATTTTGGCCGGCAACCTCTAGCCCGGCCTGGCCTAGGGCTGGACCTAACCTGGCCCATTGACAGCCCTAGTTCAAACTATATTGGACTTGGTACTAAAATTTCAGATCATTTGGATCATCGTCAGCATTATCATAAGTTCCTTAGGCTCTTATTTATCCTGTATATTTCAGGTGGAGTATGAGTTTGAGTACTATAAGATGGAGATGGCTGTTGATGTTCAAGAACTAATCCTCTCTGAGGGAAAATCCAATATATTGCCGGCTGATTTGTTGTTTCTGTTCCGACCATCTGCTATCGCTTCTGGTGTTAATGCTAGTACAGAAGATCTACAAGCTTGGAGATGGTACTTAGCCACTCTAAGATCACTTCCACATACCATTGACCAGGATATGCAGAAGGTATGTTGTGTGCTTCCCTATTCCCCTTGAAATAAGAAGATTCTTGTGCATTTGGCTTATGGTTCTAGCAAAATGATTATATAAACATGCAGAAAATCCAAATATCATTTGGGAGAAACATATTAATAAGATTAATCATTTTTTGAAGCTTAATGATATTGGACACCCATTATTCATTTTGAAAATTTACATTACACCTTTGTGTCTAGCCAGCCTGTGGACTTTGTATATCTATCAAATTAATATGACAATAGTTTTTCTTGAAGATTCTCTCCGTATGTTTATGTTATCATGATACCCTTTAAGCCTCGGCTGTTTCACAAGCTCTTGCACTTGATGGATCTCCTCTTGCACTTGATGGATCTCACCACCCATCACTGTTTGCTCATTAATCAGAAGGTGATGGAGCCATGGAAGCCTAAGCACCAAATGTATAATATCCATACAATTCCATAGCATCTTATCATTGGATGTGCTACTTAATTTTATTCTTCTATATTAGTTTTTTTTTAATTGCATGAAAAATGGTAAACATACTAACTTGCATTAGTAACATACTCGTGTTGCCATAGACGATTGAGGATGACATGGTTGCAGCTAGATAAGAAGATAAAAGATTGGGCACCTCGGACTTTAGCAGGTCGGTGATTAGACTTTTGTGATTATTTTCTCTAAGCTGCGTATGATCCCATTCTATTTGTGTGGATGTTCTCACTTAGAATTTGATCTTACTGTTTTAGGAGGCTAACAATGGCCTGGCTCATGTCTGCTAGCTTCGGCGAAACATGCCTATCCCTGGAGCATTGGCAAATGGTAAAGGAAATGGAGAGGCTGAGAAGAGAGAGGCTCAAGGAAATGGTGAAACAAAGGAAATGAATAGGTGGTCATCAAATGGTTGTTGAATGACCTATTGTAAATTGTGGTTTCTGGCTTTTAATGAAGGTATTATATATATGGAAAATGGCTCCCATGAAAAGGTTAGCATGCCTGGTTTATATTGAGTGATAAAAGTTAATTCTGTTTTGAAGACCCAAGTTAGATTTTTAGTTGGTTAATTATTTTGCAGCAAAGTCACGATGTTGCTAATGTTGAAAGCAATGAAGCTTTTGAACAGGAAGACCCAAATTTTAATGGGAGCTTTGAAGATCTTTGCCGTTCACATCTGGTAAAGGCTGGTTTCTCGAGATCGAGATACATCTCTAGTTTTATCTTGTTTTGGAGAAATTTTTTTCCAAATTAACCATCATTTTATTTTGGAGAAACTTTTTTCGAAATTAACTATCATCTTGTTTGGGTGTCCACTGGCCTATTCTCTAATGTCATAATTTTTAGGTTCAGTCAGTTTATTGTAGTCTCTCTATATTTCTGGGCCTCGAGTAAAGTTTGAGTGGGATGATGCTAGATTATGTAGTATATTCTGGTTGTGGTGGCAATTTTCCCCTTTTCTATTTTATATTCTTTAATTTGAATAGATTTTGTTCGGCTTTTGGCCCCTCTACGTCCTTTCCACTCATTCACTAAAAAATACCACCAAGCCCAACACCACGGTCCCTTCAATATCAGTCTCCTATTCAGTTGTATCGCAAAAAAGTAAGACTGATTCTATGGCTCTTCTGTCCTTATGTGAAGTATGTGTTTGAAATTTGTCATGTGCTTAGAATATTATCAGTTTAATTACTTAATATCATCAATATCTCAATTTAATTGCTTAATATCATAAATATTTAATTACGTTCTCCTTTTGATTTCAGGCGAAGCTTTTCGATTTGAAGCTCACCTCAAACGGATCACTAGGGGACAGGGATACTTGGCAGGAGAGGCGAAACACATTTTTTTTTTTTTTTTAATTATGAAAATAGGTCATGGAGTCCTTAGATTGTTAACTCTCTTTCTTTTCTTCTTTTTTTTTGTTTGAATAAAAGGATTGAGTATGTAAAGTTTAAAATATTTGGTTGATTTAAAAGGTTGGACCATAGGTTGAGATGCAATCTTTTGTTTGAATAAAAGAATTGGGAATCTATTTTATTTATTGATAGCATTGAATGATTTGCATTTGAGTTGAATGGATGTGTTTAAATATGAGATTAATAGTTTTTTTTCTTTATATAATTTTTTTTAAAGCATTAAAAAAAAAACATTATAAAATTACATTAAAAAAAAGTATTACAAAAAGCATAAAAAAAATTGCATTAAAAAAAAAGCATAAAAAATATTATTTTAAAAAAATTTGCATAAAAAATTGTCGACGTAATTTTTTTTTTAAATATATATATATTTTTTAAAAAATTTACATAAAAAAACTACTGCCCTAAACAATTGTAAAATAAGGAGTGGTTTTTTTTTACCACTGTACAAGACAGTGGTTTATGAAGTTCATAAACCACTATTTTGTATAGTGCAAAAAAAAAATCACTCCTTTTTTTACAACTATTTAGGGCAGTAATTTTTTGAAAAAAAATCACTGTTTAAGGCAGTGATTTTTTTGGCTTTTTCACATAGTGAACCCTAATTCCTATTTTATTTTTATGTTATCTATGTTTTTTATTAATCTCAACATGATTTCTCCATACCTCTAGTTTTCGCGTAAAAATTGACGTAATTCCTCTTCTTGATTCAATCCGAAGCTCTAATCCGAAATTCGGTCGCGTCGTAAACTCCTCTCACGTTCTTCTTAAGCCTTCAAACCGAAAACTTTAGGATTCCTCTTCTAATTCTCTTTCTCTAGAATTTTCGTTCTCTCTCTCTCTCTAAGGTTATTAGGTGATAAGAGTTATATAAAATTCTGTAATTTAATCTCTATATTTATAATACTTTATGATTTTCTATTTTATTTTTAATTCTATTTAGAATGCTTTAAGGTTTCCTATTTAATATCTAACTCTATTTAGAATACTTTAAAGTTTCATATTTAAGATATAATTCTATTTAGAATGTTTTAAGGTTTTGTATTTAATATCAAATTCTATTTAGAGTACTTTAAAGTGTCCTATTTAAGATCTAACTGTATTTAGAATTTCCTACATGGGTCTTAAGTGATTCTATGGGCCTTTAATTACTTAATGAGTCTTTAATTAGTTATTGGGTCTTTAATTACTTAATGGGTCTTTAGTTAATTTACTAACATATTTTAAAAATCCATTAAACATTAATAAACGCACCCCAATTATTATCAGCACATATTTAACGGCTTTTAGGGTATGTTAATTAGATTAATTAATTATCATGAGTCATTATAAAATAAAGTATGCATTACATTCATGTGTAACAATTAATCACATCCATCAAATTAATCAAACTACTCATAATTATAAATCTAGCAAATAATTAAGGACTAAATAACGAAAAATCTCAGTCGTTACATTCTTCCCTCCTTATTAAAAATTTCGTCCACGAAATTAGTTCATACCTGAAGTAAAACGGTGTGGATATTCCTTCCTCATATCATCCTCGCGCTCTCCAAGTAGATTCTTCTCGTGAGTGGTGCTTCCAATTAATCAAAATCAATGGAATCTTCTTATTACGCAGTGTCCTCTCCTTTCTTTCTAGAATTGAAATTGGTTCCTCAATGATAGTCATGTCCTTCTCAATTTCTAATGGCTCCAAATCGATCATATGTGAAGGGTCCTTGATATACTTCTTCAACATTGATATGTGAAAAATATTGTGCATCCCGGATAACTTTGGTGGCAACTGAATCAGATAAGCCGTCTCTCCAATCCTCTTCAATATTTTAAAAGGTCCAACATACCTTGGACTTAGTTTTCCTCTCTTTCCAAATCTCATCACGCCCTTGATAGGTAAGATTTTGATAAAAACTAAATCTCCCTTAGCAAATTCTGCATCTCTCCTTTCTTTATCCATGTAACTTTTCTCCCTGCTTTGAGCCGTCTTCATACGTTCTCTGATTAGTTGCACTTGTGTCGCCGTGTTTCAACAATCTACGGTCCAAGTAGGTTTCTTACTCCAACCTCATCCCAGCATAACGGTGTTCTGCAGATCCTTTCTTAAAGTGCTTCATATGGTGCCATTTGAATCGTTGTTTGATAACTGTTATTGTACGAAAACTCTGTTAATGCTAAGTGATCATCCAAACTTCCCTTAAAATCTAAGGCGCATGCTCTTAACATGTCCTCTAAAATTTGATTCAACCTCTCAGTCTGACCATCTATCTGAGGGTGAAAAGCTGAACTATACTCTAATCTTAATCCCATACCATCCTGAAAACTCTGTCACATACGTGAAGTAAACTTGGAATCTCTATCGGAAATAATAGTCGCTAGCACTCCATGAAAACGTACAATTTCTCTTATGTAGACATCTGCCAGTTGCGTAGATGAAAAAGTAGTCCTGACTGGAATAAAGTGTGCTGATTTTGTCAGTCGGTCTACTACCACTCAAATAGAATCGTTCCTTCTTTTCGTCCTCGATAATCCTGTGATAAAATTCATACCAATGCTCTCCCATTTCCATCCTAGTACAGGTAACGGCTGTAATAATCCTAGTGGTTTCTTGTGGTCAGTCTTCACTTGTTGACAAGTAAGGCATCTTGACACATAATCCACAATCTCCTTCTTCATATCTAGCCACCAATAATTTCTCTTTATATCTTGATACATCTTTGTACTTCCAGGGTGTATCGCGAATTTTGATCTGTGAGCATCGTAGAGAAGTTGCTGCTTCATTTTCGCATCATCTGGTACGCAATATCTTCCCATGAATAATATTATTCCATCTATACGTGTTACTTCTGTATTCTTACTCTCCTTCAAACGAACTAGAACTGAATCTTCTAACTGCTTCCCTCTAATTTGATCCAATAGTACCGGCTTAATATCGATGTAGGATAACAAAGCTCTTGGTCTAAGTATCTTCTCTGGAATATTCCAACTCAGCGCATCAGCTACTACATTAGCCTTCCTTGGGTGGTACCTAATCTCAGGGTTAAAGTCTATCAGAGTCTCCATCCACCTCCTCTGTCTTAAGTTCAAATCTTTCTTGCATAAAGAAGTACTTTAAACTTTGATGGTCCGTTGATACGATGAACTTCTCCCTGTAAAGGTAATGCTTCCATAACTTCAACACGAAAATAATTGCTGCGAGCTCTAAGCCATGTGTCGGGTAGTTCCTCTCATAATCTTTCAATTGCCTTCAAGCATAGGCGATAACTTTCTCATTCTGCATCAACACACCACCCAAACCCTTGTTTGACGCATCTGTATAAATAAGAAAACCTCCACTACCTGATGGTGTCGTCAAAATTGATGCGGTCGTCAATCTTCTTTTTAGCTCTTGAAAACTCTGCTCGCATTCATCAGACCAAACAAATTTCGTCTTCTTTCTTGTCAAATTTGTAAGCGGTCCAAAAATCCTTGAAAAACCTTCTACAAATCTTCTATAATACCCTGCTAAACCAAGAAAACTCCTAATCTCGGTCACGCTCTTTGATTTTATCCACTGAACAATCGCCTCGATCTTCGTAGGATCAACAGTAATTCCTTTCTCAGAAACTCGGTGGCCTAGAAAAGTCACCTCTGTCATCCAAAACTCACACTTGTTCAACTTGGCAATGCTCAACTTGGCAAAAAATTGGTGCTCCAAAAGTGTTCGAAGCACTATTCGTAGGTGAGTAGCATGCTCCTCTAATTTTGAATAGACTAAAATGTCGTCCACAAAGACTACTATAAATTTGTCCAAAAGGGGTCTGAATACCCTATTCATCAAGTCCATAAATACTGCAGGTGCATTCGTCAAACCAAAAGACATCACTAAAAACTCGAACTGTCCATACCTTGTATTAAAAGTTGTCTTTTGTATATCCTCTTCTCGTACTCGCACCTGATGGTAACCAAACCTTAAATCAATCTTTGAAAAGCATCGAGCACCTCCTAACTGGTCAAACAAATCATTAATCCTCGATAACGGGTATTTATTCTTCACTGTCACTTGATTTAACTGTCTATAATCGATGCACAGTCTCATTGAGCCATCCTTGTTCTTCACAAATAAAATCGGAGCTCCCCATGGTGAGTGACTCAAGCGTATAAAACCATTCCCTTGTAACTCTTCCAGTTACTTCTTCAACTCAGACATCTCAAGTGGTGCCATCCTGTATGGTGTCTTCAAAATAGGTGTCATACCCGGTAATAAGTTGATTCGAAACTCCACTTCTCTAACAGGCGGTAAACTAAGAAATTCCTTGGGAAATACATCAGTAAACTCCCTAACTATAGGTATCTTCAAAACATCGACACTCTTCTCATCTAAATTCGTCATCGCACATAATGTTGGCACGGTTCCTTTTCTCAAACCCTTGAATTTAAAAATCGATCCGTCACTTTTCGCAAAGATCGCCTTTTTCTCGTAATAATCCAAAACAGCTCGTGACTCTACTAACCAATCCATCCCAAGAATAATGTCAAAATCTATAAAGTCTAAAACAATCAAATCGCCTTCAGGTCGTTCTCTCCAATTCGAACAACTCAATCTGGATAGTACCGATCAACAATGATGATTTTTTTCAAAGGTGTTGCGACAACCAAGGTAAAGCTCATTATGCTAGGTTTCCTCTCCAATCGTGGAGTGAAATCCAAAGAAACAAATGAATGTGAAGCTCCCGAATCCATAAGTACGTGAGCGAAACATCCATCAATCCACAAAGGGCTTAAAAGAAAGACACACATTCATCATTGCTAAGCGATCTTAATTAAGAAAATTTCTAACTTTAAAATTCTCTTGGATTCTTAAGTGTCTTAATTAACGTCTCATATTTGCGTGATTTATAAAGTTAAGGTAGATAAATATGCATATTAAACATAACAATTTGAATAGCTCCTATATGCAATAAAAGGAAGATAAACTATCTAAAATGTATCGTGAATCACATCATCGGAGGCTCTAGCATCCATCTCAGATAAGGTATAAACTCGTCCATGAGCCGTTATCGTCATTAGTGCTTTCTGATTCTTCTTCGGCTCTTTACAATCCGCCGCTCTATGCCCTTCTTTCCTGCAATTATAACATGCAGTCGTTCATCGTAAATATTTACCATAGTGTTATTTCCCGTATGTATTGCACGTCGGTTTTGACTTCGTCGCCGTATGAGTTGTCATAGCTATTGGCTGTCCCTTCTGCTGAATCTTTTGGGGTTTACCATATGGGGTAAACTTTCTCCCCTGTTGATTGTGGTGCCTGTCCATGACCCGATCTCGTCCATTAAACTGATTGCTACTCTGAGTCAATTGATCAAAATTCTTTCCTTGATTTGTCTGGCTAACATCTCTCTCTACAGCATAACATCTATCCAATAAATCTATGAAGGTAGTACTCCTATGCCCCACTATAAGAGACCTGATATGTGGCCTAAGTCCCTGCTCAAGCTTCCTAATGCGGAAGGTCTCATCAGCTATCATATTCGACACAAATCTTTCAAGTTCAGTAAATACCCTATCGCAGGCATCGATTGTCATGTTCCATTGTTCTAACTTCAAAAATTCAGTAATCTTACCCTCACGAATACTCACAAATTCTACCCAAGTCCAAACATGTTCTGGGTTTGTTGCAATTGTAGTGTCATTGACTTGACTCCACCAGTGATCTGCGGCGTCTTCCAATTTGTAAGTTGCTAGTCTCACCTTACTAGCATCGGAGCACTGCATTATCCCAAATATTTTTTCTAAGTGCTTAATCCACCTTTGTGCCTCCATAACATCGCCAGTTCCATTAAAAGTTCTAGGATGGTTCTTTCTAAACTCATCCGCATCCGATCTAGGCACGGGTGCTCTCACTGCATTAATCACGCTCGTAACAGCATCTGCTAGCCTATCACCTTGTCTCTAAAAATTGGTCATCTGAAATCAATACCATTCCTACATTAATTTCAATCTCCATAAATTTAGATCGCAAAACTTCGCTTTGATACCAACTGTGACGTCCCCAATTTCACACACCGGATCAATGCGCTCACTTGGAAACATCACACTACATCACATCTCCATAATCTTATATAAATCAATTATTCCATAAAGATCTACATATAAACGCAACGGAAAAATAACTATTAAAAGTGCACGCATAAATTTTCTTTTTGTTTTTATATCATCATGAGAACAATACTAAATTATGAGATAGCAACCTATTATACCATATTGTATGCTTACTCCTTAAATTAAATAAAACTGTAATCAAATATAATCTATCATTAACATGAACTTGTTTAAAAAAATAATATGAAATAAACATCTTAAGATCTTTTCTAATGTATGAAGAAAAACCTATAAACTAAATTTCAAATCCTTCTCACTCAAATTTGGATTTTCATCAATCATTGACGCATCTACTTTATCCTCTCCATGTATAGCTGTACTCCCTGAAATCTCAAACAATTGGTCAGTTTACCAAGTAAACTGGTATGGACCAGACATGATGACACTAATAGAAAAGGTGCATAACTCAAATCATCTCATAAATTCAAATAATAATAGAAATATAACATGTAACATAAAGAATAAGTAAAGCAATAGAATAAAACTGAAATATAGCATTAAATCTAAATAAACATTATGGCTTGGGTCTCTACTCTAATTTCATGTGTTGCTATTTTTAATTGTACATTTAATGCTTATGAATCGACATACATAATGGACATGATTATCTCTTTTTTAATCAGTATTCTAATCTTCTCTGATCCTTCGATTAGTATCTACGTTAACCTTCACATAACTTCTTTTCAGTTAAGTAGTAAGCTTAAAATTAAAGACCTTCTCCATCTCTTCAATCTTATCATTAATGCATGGATGCATAACTTTTATTACTTGTCATTTTTATTCATATTAATTCCTTTAGCATAAGCCCATAGGAATTTTATCATAATCATAGAAATATTTTGTTCCCATGTGTCATGTCGTTAACATATCTTTTCACTTTTATGAATGTCATGAATGTACATACATAGAAAAATTAGAAATCGATTGATCATGGAATAACTTTTTCACTTGTTTAGGCTTAACACATCATAAATATGTAATCTCTATCGATTCCTACTTATTTCATATTGTGTAAATCAAACATCCTAGCTTGCATGAATTCTAAGTAATAAAATAATGATGAACATAAATAAACATTTAAGCATGATGATTAAACATAGACAATATTTAAATAGAAATTCATTGTTTGCTTCTTAGATAAATTCTGAAATTCCTAACAAATTCTGGATTTTGGACAGATTCTGAATTCCAAATAAATTCTAGATTACGAATCGATTACGATTCTCAATGCAGTTTCGATTCGATGACATCGGATTCCAAATGATTTTGGATTCGAATGTAATATGGATTCTAGATGATTCTAGATTCGACAGATTATGAATTCTAAATGATTCTAGATTACGGATGATTCGATTCTCGATGCATTTTGAATTTCGTGATAGAATTTCGTGATCAATTACGAAACCTCGTGTACCAGCGAAAAACTCGCGATTAAGTATAAAAATTTAATAATCTAATATGGAGAATATTCATTAAATGAAATAAACTTTAATTCCTATTTTATTTTTATGTTATCTACATTTTCGATTAATCTCAACATGATTTCTCCATACCTCTAGTCTTCACGTAAAAATTGACGTAATTCCTCTCCTTGATTAAATCCGAAGCTCTAATCCGAAATTCGGTCGCGTCGTAAACTCCTCTCACGTTCTTCTTAAGCCTTCAAACCGAAAACTCTAGGGTTCCTCTTCTAATTCTCCTTCTCTAGAATTCTCTCTTTCTCTCTCTCTCTCTCTCTCTAAGGTTATTATGTAATAAGAGTTATATAAAATTCTGTAATTTAATCTGTATATTTATAATACTTTATGATTTCATATTTTATTTTTAATTATATTTAGAATGCTTTAAGGTTTCCTATTTAATATCTAACTCTATTTAGAATACTTTAAAGTTTCCTATTTAAGATCTAATTCTATTTAGAATGTTTTAAGGTTTCTTATTTAATATCAAATTCTATTTAGAGTACTTTAAAATTTCCTATTTAAGATCTAACTCTATTTAGAATATTTTAAGGCTTACTATTTAAGATCTAACTCTATTTAGAATTTCTTATATGGGTCTTAAGTAATTCTATGGGCCTTTAATTACTTAATGGGTCTTTAATTAGTTATTGGGTCTTTAATTACTTAATGGGTATTTAGTTAATTTACTAACACATTTTAAAAGTCCATTAAATATTAATAAACGCACCCCAATTATTACCAACATATATTTAAGCGCTTTTAGGGTATGTTAATTAAATTAATTAATTATCATGGGTCATTATAAAATAAAGTACGCATTACATTCATGTGTAACAATTAATCACATTTATCAAATTAATCAAATTACTCATAATTATAAATCTAACAAATAATTAATGACTAAATAAAGAAAAATCTCAGTCGTTACAATATGTGCCCTTGGGATTAGGCGGGCGCTCAAAGAAGCCCGGATACCAAGGTTATCAAAAAAAAAAAAAAAAAAAAACAAGATGTAAAGATCTTTGCTACAAGAGATTGGTTTTGAACTCAACCTCTATATTCAACAAGTCAAAGCCCATCCTTTGATTCTATGATTGATTGGGCTTAATCATATGATAGAGATTGTGTTTCGCGCCACTCTTTTAACACCAAAATCCTTACATCATGGCCTACAAATCAGACATCTTAGATGGTGGTCCGCGTGGCACAGGTAATGTGTCAAACATGGTATTGGTATTCGGTATCGATCCATGGAGGACCGATACGACTCGGCCGATGCCGATACAACTTGGTAACTTAAAAAAAAAAAAAATTCTCAGGCTCAAACAGATACATATTCGTCGATACGGGCCTGCATCGGCTGATACCGATACTGAGTTGGGGGACCGATACGTATTGGTTTGCTATAAAAACTGATACGTATCGGCCAGTTTGTTGAAAAACCAATATGTATCAGTATCGGTCGATTTTTTATACCTTGGACATGGGTCCCAAAATGCAAAATCTTTCTTTTAAAGTTATGTGCAACGACATAACATGTAACGACCCGAAATTTCTAACCAAAAAATACGTGAAAATTCCGGATCGCTAGATCACAATTCATAATCTAAACACAGAAATTCTTTGGTATCGATTAGAGAGCAACTAATACAAATAAATTGAATGCAAAAATATCCATAACTAAATCAATTTGCATTAATGTCCATAACGAAAGTGTAAAAAATTTAAAAGTAAAGCCACCGGTGACGGCCGTTCATCACACAAACAGTGGCACATAATATCTCAAAACAATAATAATAGTCCCAAAAGTTCTAAAAATTATACCAAGTCTATATACTCAAAAGTATCTAAAGATAAAACTCCTCAGGTGGAAGATCTGCTTCTTCTTCCGGTACAAAGTTGGGATTTCCTAAATCGGGAACTGGAACCACTTCTGTACCTATGACACATAGTGTCGGGGTGAGCTAACCATCTAAGCTCAGTAGAAAAAGTTCAAGGCCAAAATTACATTTTATCCGATCAATGCATAGTTCGATGATAAATTCAACGCAATTTAATTGACAAAATAGAATTCGGAAAGTATCATGGTTTCAAAAGCACATATACTAAGTTCTAGTTTCATATGATGTTCGATAGCATTGACTCTTAGGTTTCATGTGAGTATTCATTAAATCGTTTCATTATCAAATTTCAGGTGTAGTCTTCTTAATTTATAATGACTTAAAAATATAACTTAAATATCACTAGTGCAAAAATATAGCACTAGAGTCTCCAATTTCCGATGGGAATCCCCTCCTAACCATCGTCGTTCAATGAACAATTTTCTAAGTGCTCAAGCTCCTACGTTGTGAGGGATGCTTGTGCGGTTCAATGAGCCGTCAAAACGGTTCAAAAGTGCCGAAGGACAGGATTCGGTTCAAATAAATCTCTTTAAATCACACGAAAAATTCTAATACATCGGTACAATATTCATGGTTCATAAATAATTCTCATTCTAATTCAAGTTCAAAATTCAAAGGGTCCGGTGTTCAAAATTTTACTGATTTTAATTCAATGCAAGTTACATATCATTCAAAAAGAATTCCAATTATTTCGTTGCAATGCAAAAGATGTAATATTCAAACATTCAATAATTAATACAAGTTATATTCATTAATTCTAATGTTTAGATACCGTACGATTCAAACAGTTCAAATTTAATTCTAATAATCATAGATCTGGCTCAAATACATCATTAAAACCTATGATTTAAGTCTAAAACATAAATTGGCATTGAAATTTCCCTACCTCGGGTCCTAATGTCGCAAGAACAGTTGGTGCAAAATAAACTTTTCCGTCGAAGGAAAGATTAACGAAATTAGATCCCAATGATATACAGCGGCAATCGATCCCCTTGGTCTTGGCCAATGGTGGGGTTGCGTATCGTAGAAGATGGAGGCAAAGTTTAAAGGCGATTTGAGAAAGGAGGTGAGAGTTGTGGCTGCTCTTACTGGCTGTGCATGATCTTCAATAAGTGGTGCCAATCATCAGTTGTGGCTCCTTGTTGCTGCTGTGTTTATATGGTGTTAGGCGCAAATCGTAGAGAGAGATAGAGGGGAAGGCTTGTAGCTTCTGTAATGGACGAAGGCATAAAGAGGAGAAGGTAATGGTTCCGTCTATTGATTTATAGGGTTGTATGATTATATATAGCCCTTTACGAGGGATGGAAGGCGAGAGATTTGTGGCGTAAAAATGGGTGGCTGGGATCCTTTTGTTTATATGGGTCGCCGCTTAATGGAGTCTAGGTAATACGACTCAATTAAAATAACAGTTTTAGTATAAGTAGAATTGGAAAGAAGTTGGAGTGGTCGGTGGTGTGAGTTAGGCGGTGGAGAATTTTGTTTCTAGTTAAAGTAAGGAGTTTGTAAGGTAAAGAGGGTCAGTTGGGTAATTTGCCAAGAGGAAGGGAAGTAATCACGTGGGCTACTCCATGATTTCTAATATAAGTCAATTGTGCATTGGTTAAAGTATTGGTGCTTGGTTAAAGTGTTGGGCATTCTCACCGAGGCCCTATGATGCTTTCAATTAAGACACATAAGTGTATTATCTATATTTCTATTATATATATAATTATTATTATTATTTTACTTTTTATTTATTTTCTTTTAAAAGGCCTAATTATGGTCTTGGGTCTGAATTGGAGTCAGGTTCGAATTTGAGTTACGACCGTGTTTGGGTGTATTTGCTCAAATAAAATATGTGGGCCACAGACCACGAAAGTTTGACCAAAGTCAAATCGATCAAAATAGTTGTATTATCATCAATGGTCAACGAATCAACGTTAGCGAAATCAGTATTGTTACATAACAAGAATCTCCTGTGCAAGTAGTTGCTCCCTCAAAATAACATTGTTGACTGGTTTTACCATTTTCTATTAGGATAATTACTCTGATAGCCCCAAAGTAGTGTTTAAATTAATGATCTTACAGCATTATATTATACTTTTGATCCTACACCATTAAAGTGTGGTATATTATTTTGATCCTACACCATTAAAGTGTGGTATATTATTTTGATCCTACACCATTAAAGTGTGGTATACTATTATACCAAGTGGCGAACATCTATAAACAATCTAAATCGGCCAATTGCCAATCCTTCATTGAAACATGTCTCGGCCAAAAATTCACACTTATAAGTTGATGCGAACCATCTATTTGGTGAACTTTAATATTGGTGATTAAAAATAAGAATAATGACTGGCATTAGAGTAGACAGATCGGATAGTTAAAATCTCTCAGTGAGTATTTTTGGGCATAGTGCCTTCAATGTTTGGTCTATCATTTTGACAGTATCGATTATTCACATCGTACACCATTAATAGTGGAAGATCTGTCTTCCATGTTTGATCTATCACTATAAAAATAAGGTATTTCAGCGGCAGTCAAAAACTACAACTATTAATAAAAAACTACTGCTATTAGTCCTATCGCTACTAAAATTGTCACGACCCAGAATCCTAGCCGATCTCAAGGACCTAGAACTCCGTGTAATGATACCGCAGGTTTATTAAGGCGATAAGCGAACATACATATCTTACAAGATGTAATACAAAACAGGCTCCCAAAAATAGTGAACTAATTTTTCTTCTCACATTAAAATTCCCTTCATTAAGCTTACATTGAGTTTTGAGTCCATGATACTGAATGACCAGAAATAAAGGTATTTGGTTAAGTATTGGAAAGTCTTTCTAAATAATTAATACATACATGACATCGTCTAACTGGTCATTCATGTCGTCACCCTCATAAACCGTATCATCTACCAATGCATCAAGTCCACCTGACAATGAAGTCCACATCTTCACCTGTAGTTGTTAGTTTTTTATGAGATGTGTTTACTCAGTTAGGTAAGCTCAGTGGGTTACACAACCGATCCACCACAATCTACCCAGGTGATCTTAGGTGTAACCTTGTGAGTGAACGTGAATCCATTATAACTATACATATATACATATAACCAACATAATGAAAGATCTTATAAACATTTCATATCAAATATGTTGAAAGGACATAATAGATTTTAATGCATATGATGCTTCTAATATTTATCATTTTTCTTACTTGTCTTGTTAACTAAACTTACGTGATATATCTTAAATTTTATTATAGCTCCATACGCCTACACAACGTACTTCATATCATACTTATTTTATGTAAACGACCTATGCCAGGGCTGCCATTCAAGCCTACCACACAAGGTCCACGTGTAGAAAATAATCTAGCCTCTATATCATATCGTAAACCACCATCCAGCCCGATGAGGTTACACATAAAAATCAATGTCCCCTTACGTCGAGACATTGTCGTATCATATTGTCCTTAAGACCCGTCTTGACTGCAGACGTTATACGTACCCTTATGGTGACACGTAAGGTATGACACGTGCAGAACTTAATTTCATATTCAGTTGGCCTTCACAGTGTATCTTATCGTATTCATGTATTAACTTATTCATATCCTATCATATTTGCATTTTTTTATCGTTTGCATACAACTTAAATTTGAGTGAGCCATGGTGTGATAAGCTTCACTAAATCGCGCGTTCCAATGGACGGGTTCCGTAATAACCTTAATGTACTTCGTATGGCAACCCATACTTACATAGAGGTATTACATCTGTACATAGATACATACATTCCAAGTTTCACATGACTGTGAAACGAACTCCACCATGACGAAGGCTTAAAAGTCGAGTATCGTATCTTATTCTTTAACTTATCATGTGTATGTCCTACTGTATTTCTATGATATAGATGTAATGCAGTATCGATGATAATACTTAATATAGTCTATTTCTTATATAATTCTAGTAATATATTTCGACAATTGAAGTTTAATCATCAAAAGAACTTATTCTATTAATAAGTCACATAAAAGTCAAACAAGTAATGTACCCGAACAAAAGGGTTAGTGAACTGATCATAAGTCAGTTCCAAGTTACAACGAAAATCAAACTCTGACTCATGAAATTAGATGGAGAGCTAAGGTCTTAATCATACAAGAAAGTGATTTAGAGTCTCCTAGGGACACTCAACTTTCCGCAAAAGGAAAGAAATATAAAGAGGTCATGTATAAATTGGTAGATATTCCTATGATGTGTGTCCCAACATGATTATAGATTGTTCTCATTAGATCAAACTGATGAAAACAAATAAGTCATTTACTTAATTTCGATAAGATTTAGTCTATATATGACTGAATTACTTATAAACCATCGAATATTTGATACACGTATTTTAAGGTGAATGTGATCGAATTTAGAATAATCTAATCCCCCAATGTCATCAGTGTAATGGGTGTTTGGTTCTTCTATAATCTTCGCTATTGGTTTGATCATTTAAACCATTAATTGAACGATCATCAATTTATGATCAAGATCATCTCATCGTATGATCATCAGTGTACCACCTGTCTCATAGTATGAATAAATGATGCATCAATTCAGTCTTGAAGGTGGGTTGGCCCCATCCTTGAATTTTTGTCTGGGATTTCTCAAAATGCTCGTTTTATTACTTAGAGTATCTAGGCCCATTAATATTAATAGTCCATGAACAGAAAAAGGCCCATATGAACGAACCCATTTATTTTTCGACGATTTAAGATTTGGGGTAACTATAATATTCAGTAAACCTAAACTTTTTATGTCCAGATCGTATGCCAATTCACATGAAAATATCCCAAAGGTTCGATGTTTGCTTGTAACACATAAGTTTCATGACCCACATGAGATACATGTCATATGAGTCCACGTGGCACACAAGTTAGTGTGACACATGAGTTTCATATCCCATGTGTGAAATATTTCACATGTTAGTTGCACGTGAGTTAGATGGATTACGTGCATCTTATAAAAATAATCAGGGGCATGAGACCCAAGTATTTTAAAATGAGGTAGGCTTTGAATCATATCTAAACTTACTAAAGGGGTCCTTAGCCCGTGCATACTTATAAGTAAAAAGGGGCATGTGAACTTCCTAATTGAGGACCTTAGGCCTATTTTTCTACATTCAAAAGATCATGGATCGGGTCACAGGTAAAGAGGATCATGGGCCCTCTTTAAGGATTCAAATAAAAGGCTAAAACGATTGCCAATAAAATGAAATAAATGACGACCTTCTATTAAGATTTGTAGTACTATAATTCTAAGGGTAGAGAGATTCTCTAAATTATGGGGCACGATTTAAGAAGGAAGTTGTCAAAGAGGTCGACATTTTTACTAAATAAACACTTGTGTTAAGAAATTAATGGTTTGAGGTTTTGAGTGTTAGTCACTAATACAATATTTCTGCCCATATATTTAGATATATACACCATATATATTTATATAATTAAAAGCTATTTAATTATAATCTTCACTCGACAGAAAAATGAGAAAGAGGCTCATTGGGTTCAAATTTGGGATACGAGATGCACAATTGTGTATAACCTATTAATATATTTGCACACATTTATACATAGATATGTAAAACATACAAACATTATATATAATTTACCTATAGAATAGATTTGAGATGCATTGTATCAAAGTGATGACTAACGGCTACAAATATGGAGGCATAAGCGTATGAGCAATGATCTATAAAAAGGCTGCAAACATATGAATTTTTGAGTTTTTGCATCGAGTTTTAATAATTATAACTAAGTCAATCATATTTTAAAAGTGTAATGAATAGATTGAAGAAGATAAGACGTGAAGGTTTGGATGGCCTGTGTTTCTGGGTTTGGTCCGATGCGAGGAATCGCCCCCGATTCTTTAAATCTACAATAGTATCTTCCTTCTAAAGTAAGGTCCTTTTTGTCCTCGAATTTAGGTATCAAGAAGGGCGTTGGATGTTAGTGTAACGACCCTAAAAATTTAAAACTGAATTTGTGGTGTTAGATTTGTTTTGCACAGAGCGTGGTGTTAGTGCTCCATACCAGAACCTATCCTAGTTGAAAAAGTACACATTTTGATTTTTCAAAAAAGTTTTATATTTAAAGTTTTATATTCAAAAAAGTTTTATATTTGACACAAGTTGTGTGGTGGCCTAGTGGTTGAAAGACTTTGGTTATAAACAAGAGGTCTAAGGATCAAATCTTACTACGTGAGTTTAAACCTCTATTTTAAACCTTGAAATAAAAGCCTATACACCCTTATTTAGTGCGACCGCTTAACACCGAATTAATGCCCATATATTATAAATAAGAAAGCTACGGAAAACCCTAAACCATTATTATAAGAATTCTTCTTAAAACCTAGCCATTTCCATCTTCTTCTATAGCCACCATTTTCTAAAACACCCTAATCTCTTTAAATCTCTTGTGTGTTCTTTCACAAGAACCACCGTATTTTTCTATCGTCAAATCGAGGTGAAGACGGAATCGGGATTTGCCCATCGTGGCCGGGTATCCATCCATCCATCTCGTCCTTCTCGGATCCCGTCACAGAGATACGGTTCGATCATGTATCGACGGGTTAAATAAAAAGAACCTATTTTCTTTTCTAAATAATATTAATTTAGGATTGAAAGATGTTATTTATCTTTGTTCTGATATTATTTATTTATTTATATATTTAATTTATTTCGAAACCTTACTTGTTTTATTTTTAACTTAATTATTTTAATTGGAGTAAAACAAGAAACCCAATTAATATTATTGTCGTCGATTGCTTAACTTGGTTGAATGGTGCATAGCTATTTTATATTGAATATTATATATATTAGTCTTCTTCATTATTGTCAATTCAACTGATGTGATTTTATTATATTATATGTATTGCTAGTTTCACTCAATTGGTTACATTGCCTTAAAATTTAGAAGGTAATCTGTGCGTTGCCTTTTAACCGCTATAATATGGCATCTTTTACATTATAAGAATAGTAATATATTCATGTCCAGAAAAGTGACTGTCTTCTTATTGTTTATTTCTATAAATGACAATTGCCCATAAAAACTCATACACTTCGTGGATTTCTTTCGTTTCCAACCTATCGCCTGATTCTATTTTACTTTATTTGGTCGAGTTCTATTTTTATGGGTGAATATTTAATTAGAACTTGTGCTTTTATAAGAATATATTATATTATAAACACTTATAACTTAAACTAAATATCTATTAAAATATTACATAATAAAGTGTTATACAACTTACAGTTATATAATAATATATTTTTACCTAATTGTTCTACTTAAGTACCTACTTTATTGCAAAAATAAAGCAATAAAATTTTATCTTATAAGACACATGCAAGGTGTCATTCCTTATTTCGAATTCGTACCCTTCTTAACTCATTTGAGGTTGGACCGTGACCCATCTGATGTATCGGACCGTGACCCACCTGATGTGGATCTCGACACATCTGATGTTAGACTTTGACCTATCTGATGTGGACCAACCCATCTGATTTTATTTCATAGGATGATATTAAATTAATTAAAGTATCTCTTACAATATATGATGATATATTTAAAGAGAAAGTGATTTTAGATAGTAATATAAAATTAATAAATATTATACACTTATATTTTAGTATTATTTTATTCTCATATAAAATAAAAGTACTTGGTTACTACCTTATTTTAATATTATAAAATTATCTTATAAGGTACATGAGTAATAGTATCTCCTGTCAGAGTTCAATTAGTTTCCTTTCCATAGATGGGTCGACTGATTAAAACCAATCAATCGATCTTGAACTAAATAACAACTTACACCTCATTAAATCTAATCTATCGATTTTCATTTTTCGATCGATCGATTTTCATCCGAATAGACGACCTGATTCACACCAAAATTTTACTATTGTACGACCAAAAATTTAGTGCACACATTAATCACTTGCACTTTGCGATCGATGGTCGTGATGTACTTAACTTTAAAAATAATAATATTAAATTTGGGCATTTAATAATGATAAATAATAATATATAAAAGTCTCGCTTTTATCTCTTCAACGCGACCACTTCGATAACATAAAGTGTTAGAACTTCGATGTCTTTATGAAATCGAACCCTGACCTTTACGATTATCGAAATCATACTTATAACCCTATTCTATAATTATATTGGTGTGGTATGTAAATAAATATAAACATAAATATAACCAAAATCTAAGTGTAAACCATTCTGTATGTGTAATACTTTTGTAATTGTAATTTAGTCAATTTATACGAGTTAGGATATGTTAGATCATGAGTACGAGAGTGTATGAGATCATGCCTATGCTTGGGTGTGGTGATTCGCTGAGATGGTATCGAAGCGAGAAATACACCATATTCACATGCCTTACAACTCATGGTGGAATGGGACCAATGACGAGTCGGGTGAGTGTGAATTCAGTGTAACCTCTTATACGGTGGCATATCACTACATTCGATCAAGTTCAAATATGATAGTATGAGTTATGAGTTAAGTTATGAGGTTCGACCATAGGCTTTGGTTGTGGTGAAGTTTCTTCTACGATCACGTGAAACTCGGAATATTGGCGTCCATGTACGGATGCAACGCCTCTATGATAGTATGGGCTGTCACACGAAGTACATCCAGGTTACTACGAAACTTTTTTCTTGCGAAGCGTGAATTAGGAAGGTTGTCTCACTATAGTTGTCATAAGATTAAGTATAAGAGTATGATAAGATATGAGTATGAGATAAGATAAGTTATGATACGAGTACGATAATAAGATATCGCTGTGTAGGCTAGCAAAAGATAAAGAACTTAAGTGTGACAGCCCGGATTTCGGCACCCCGAAACCCGTGCCATCAGCACGATCATCTTGACCGTGCCCCTCAACTATGCACGGAACACTGGTATATCAAGCATAAAATAAATAAGAACAACTTGCGGAATTTAAATCTACATAAAAGCACTTCTCAAAAGACAGTTCTACCCTCATGCCTCTGCATGAAGGGAGAACCGATCCGAACCATCGATGATAACCATCATCATGGATGGTTCGCCCAAAAGAATACTCTGATATCCACATACACAAGGTTTAATCAAAAACCAGGCTTGACATACCAAGCCGCGCAATGTCCAACTAAAACGCCTCAAAGTCGCGCGGCGGAGTCCTCTAGAAGAAGTCCTCTGGAGGTGGCTCTAACTCCTCGCCGGCCGCGAGGCGCGCCTGACCGAGGTCAGCGTCTCCTGAAGCCTCGGCGGCTGCTAGTAGTGGGCCTGCGACGTATGGTGAGCTACATCCTAGCTCAATAGGAACAGAACACAATTGAACATATAAAATATAACTCACATGTATTCTATGATATGCATGCATGATGTGTCTATGCATTTGTTGATGAAAAAGCTAAAACGCTTCAATTCTTCGGGTAGATTTCTCATGTCTTTTAGTTAATCATGAATGACGCCGAGAAGGCCTAAAGCAAAACTTAAACTTCAACTTAAATAATCCCCGAGCAATATAGCATCGAGCCCAGAGATACCCTTCATCGTCATCTATATAGACAGCTTTAAATGTATTCCCCAGGAATACTAATAGTACCAAGCCCCTTTCCACAGGGATTGGTGGCGGGTTTCACATCTCATCAACACCCACAGGGTGTGCTTACTCTGTCTGGATAAGCCTCCGTCGGCCTACGGATTAGCCGCCAGTATCGGTCACGGATATCTGCCGCGTCGTCGTGGTTATCCTACCACGCCTGGGGTAACCTATCAAACCTCAAATAACAAAATATCGATTGCCTTACATATAGTTATTCACCGTGTAATTGTGCTATCTTATATCGCTTAGGCCTCATCAAGCATGATTCAATCATGGATACATCCTCGATGTATCCATTCACTTACATCACACCGATGCCTTTACTTCTTCACTTCATCATCCACAGGGATGGTCCATTTAAGTTCTCTTATGAATGTCACACACACACACTTTTCATAATCATTGAGTAGTAAAACATTTGAATTGAATCGATATCACTACATACATGCTCTTGTAAAAAAAAGTACATGGTCAGGGTGTTCCCTACCTCAAGTCTTTAGTGATCAATGCATCAAGGTCCCACTGGCTCCTTGTGCACTCGTTCTCACGTACCACCTATGGTACCATATAACATGTGAAACACATCACAAAGGATGCCATAGATAAGGTATAAGATCCCCCAAGAATCTTAAAGTCAAACCAAAAGTCAACATAGTTTACTACAGTCGATTAATCGAACTCCAAAATCGATTAATCGAAAGTCAATATCGATTAATCGAAGCAATTTCGATTAATCGAAATTCTCCTTTCATAAAGTCCATTCTCGATTCGAATGAATTGTCATTCGATTAATCGAATCCAATTTCGATTAATCAAAATTTTTCTTTTCGCAGTAAATTCCCTTTGTTCGACGATTGAAGTTTTCATTCGATTAATCGAATCCAATTTAATCGAAATCCTTCTTTCGCAAGGCGTACTCTTAGTTGAATAGTCGAGTTTCACAAGTTGATTAATCGATTCCAAATCGATTAATCGAAACTAAATCGATTAATCAAATCCCATTTCGATTAGTCGATTTTTCCTGTTATTTCCTCCAACCCTCAGGGTCCTTTGGAGGTTCTCGATCGATTAATCGATTCCCAAATCGATTAATCGAAATCAAAGTCGATTAATCGAATCCAAATTGATTAGTCGAAATCGGGTCCTCGACTCTTCAACTTCTGCCAATTTCGATTAATCAAACCCAATTTCGATTAATCGAAATTGTCGATTCACCCTTCGATCTTCCCAATCTTTTTCCATACTTTTCTTCTATCTTTCTAAGCCATTATCCCATGATTTAACCCACATTTTCGCAACTTAACCCTATAATCTATGCATCTTACTTACAAAAAATTTTACCTTGGAGATCTCAAGTTGATTTCTATCAATAGTTGGAAGGTTAGGGTTTCTAGCTTTGGTTCTAACGGATCCCTTGCGTGAATCCGGCCTCTTTAATGCTTGACTCTCTTCCAAACGTTGCAATAACTCCTCTCTTACTCCTCTCTCTTTCTCTCTTCTTTACTTCTCTCAACCACCAAAACATGAAAGTTAGGGTTTTCAACCCTTTTATCTTATCTCTTTTCTGTGGAGCACATACACACTCATCGTGTATGTAACTCTACAAACTCCTCTATCTCTCCACTCTTCTACACCGGTTCACACATCACATCACTCATCTCACCTTAAGTTCATCAATGAACTATCTCATGGTCAATCCTAAGACCAATCAGCACGGATCCGAGGTCATAGTTCAATGTGATTTTTCAGGCTATTACATCCTCCCCACCTTGGGAATTTTCGTCCTCGAAAATCACCCAAAGGTGTGGTGGTGTACACTCTCCCACACTCGAGGTGAGGTTGGTCATTTGACTCATACCATAATGATTTAAGTCTCCACACATTCACACAACACAAACATGGAAGTAAAATCTAATGTAATTGAACAATTTATATAAAAAGTTTAATTTGTATTAAGGATTGAATATTTTGTTACAATGCCAATAAGTTGGCGTACAATAAAAAGTACAGGTATAAATCAAAATGCAAAATACATAGACGACTCAAACAGTCCCCTCGCCAGTCGATCTGTGTCGAGGCAGTCGCTCCATTTGAGGTGGCAAGGCGACAGTGGTCAGTGTCTGAGCCGGTGGCCGTGGTGGTGGCGGTCATTTGGGCCGAGCGGATGTGGATGTGGAGGGAACGCGTCTGTGGTGGGATGGAAGACGGGTCCTCTATGGAAGGCGTGCGTCCGTCCATTCTTCTTCACAGCCAAAGATATCCATGTAGGTGTGGGGGTAGATGAACTGGAGGGTGTGAAACATGAGGAAATCAATTCTCCTATTCATCCTCTCGTTATTCGCTACCATTCTGGCCAACACGCCCTCTATGGTAGGACGGATGGAGCGGGGCCAGTAGGATGAGGTGGGTGTCGCGTGGCGAGTGTGCGTGGTGTTGGCTGTGGTGTGGAGGGAACCTCTCCACAGATGGCTCTCTGCTGGTGTGCCCCACCCTCAAGTGGGTCCCCGGTGGTGGGGGTGGTGGCGGTGCTACTTTCTTCTTGGGGCTTCTTTGGGCGGAGCGGGACCCGGAGCTGGTAGGGTCCGCTTCAAAAGGTTGTAGCTACGGGTCCATGAAGACTTTGTGAACGTCTTCACGCGATCCGTAGCCCTCACCTCGTGAGGTGAAATAGTGTAGGAGGGCTCGTCAGAGTAGCACTCCAACATGCTCGAGATGAGCCGAGCATACGGCATCTTCTCCTTGGGCGCATGTTGCCCTTCATCGCTTGCTCTTGATGTACCGCATCCCCTCAAGGATGACCATGGTAGCATCAAACCATCGCCACGTAAGGCGAAAGTGCATGTTGCACTTTATCCACGCTCCGTGTCGTGGCGCGACGGGTAAAGGTTGCATTTTATTATGGAGTCGAGCATCCACATGTAGGGTGGAAGGTCACCCTCTTGATGGACGTGCACCCCTTCTTCCGATTGGTCATGCGGTCATGACCTCTTCAAAAGGTCCCTTTTCAAAGGGTGGGAATAAGGTAGTCTCGGGGGTAAAGTCGAGGTAGCATTCAAGCACCTCATGCATGTGTCGACGAGTGATCGTATAGAGACGACCCTCGATCTTGGTTATAATGCAATCGTCGCTAGGGCCATTGGTTAGCCCTTGGTAGAACAACCTCACCAATCTAGGGTAATAGGAACCGGATTGGTTTGAGAAGGTTGCCGAGTCCGCACTAGTTAGGTAGTTCGAGCCCATTGGGTCTCGCCCGAATCGGGATTTGTGAATAGGGTAGGGTCGATGGTGTATTCGACCTCAAAGGTCTTGGCAGCCCACCACTCGTTTGGTTGCTCGGCGTTGGTGGGTGGTGGTGGCATGGGGTGGATTCAGGGAAGACTCGCGTGACGCTCGTCGAACCGGTGGTCTCCGATTCCGACGGTGATGGAGTCCTCACCGGCGATGGGGTAGGTGGTGGTGGTGCGGCGTTCTTCGCCTAACCGCAACTTGAGGTTGCCTTCTTCAAGACAAACGGGTTTTGGGCATTTTCACTAAACTAGGGTTTATCTACTTCAAATGAAAGAAAAAGTTTGATTCTAGGGTTTACCGTGGTTTTCAAAGCGAATCAGATTGTGGACGCGAATCGTAAAATCGAACCCTAGACCCGGTCGGATAGTTGGAGAAGAAGAAGGAAGTCAAACGCCCAAAGTCCTAAGCTCAAATGATTTCGAATGGGAATGAAATCCCCAAACTTATATATATAGGCCCGGCTCGATTAATCGAAATTCCATTTCGATTAATCGAAATTAAAACTAGGTTAAGCCGCGTATAATCGATTAATCGATTTCCCAAATCGATTAATCGAGGGTCAAATTCGATTAATCGAAAGTATTTCGATTAATCGAATCGTCTGCTTAAAATTTCAAATTTTAAGCTCATCGGGCGCTACATTACATCGAAATCCATTTGATTAATCGAAATTCAAAATCGATTAATCGAATTTAGTTTCGATTAATCGAAATCCTATAACTTCAACTTTTTCTAAACTTTCTTAAGTATTCGATTAATCGAAATCCATTTCGATTAATCGAAATTCCAAAATCGATTAATCGAACTCACTTCGATTAATCGAAATTGTCCATTTGACCTTAACATCTCTCAAGTCCTCTAAGTAACTCGATTAATCGAAAATCCAATTCGATTAATCGAATTACAAAATCGATTAATCGAAATTATAATTCGATCAATCGAAACTTCATTCTATGTATATTCTAACTCAAATCTTTCATTTCCAGTCACTGGCACATGCCAGTCGACTAATCGAACAAAATCGATTAATCGAAATTCCAAATCGATTAATCGATTTGAAATTTGATTAATCGGTTTTGTCCAATTTCTCCAGAATTTCAGTCTCTTTGTTTCTTTTACTATTCTTGACAATTTATGACAGATTGGATCAAAATTTCCATTGAATTTCAAGTATAGTGGAAATTTCACAAACGTGGTTGCGGTTTACATCGAATTCTCACGTTGTTGGAAACAAGGCCGGATATTGTTCTTTCACATCGGCCTCTCGTTCCCAAGTAGCCTCTTCTTTTGGATGATTGTTCCACCGAACAAGTACTAAGGGAATCACTTTAGTGCGCAGTACTTGCTCTTTTCGATCCAGAATCTCCACTGGTTCCTCTATCATGCTCATGTCCTCACACATCTCTATAGGTTGCTTTCCTAACACATGAGACGGATCATTCACGTACTTTCTGAGCATCGATATGTGGAAGACATTATGTACTCGATCAAATAGCGGTAAACCAATGCGATATGCAACTTCACCTACTCTTCCCAAAATTTCAAATGGTCCAACATATCGTGGACATAACTTCCCTCTCTTGCCAAATCTCATTACACCCTTCATAGGTGACACCTTCACAAACACATGCTCGCCCACCTTGTAGTCAACACTAGTCCGCTTCACATCGGCGTAACTTTTACATCTCTACTTTCTCGATAATTGGACAACGGTGGCGTTGTCTTCAGTAGATTCGGTCCTAATACAAATTTCTCACCTGTTTCCTCCCAATTCGTGAGGTGACTTGCATCGTCGTCCATCTGAGCTTCATACGGTGCCATGCCAATGCTCGTTTGAAAACCGTTGTTATATGCGAACTCGAGCATCGGTAGATACTCATCCCGGTATCCTTGCATATCAAGCATGCACGCCCGAGCATGTCTTCTATCACTTGATTCACCTCTGTCGCCCATCGGTTTGAGGATGGAAAGTGAACTAAAGTCTAGTCGTGTTCCCATTCCTTCTTGAAATTTCTTCCAAAACTTGGGCGTATATAGTGGATCACGATCTGAAACGATCTTTGCTTGGAATCCCGTGTAATCTTACAATCTCCTTCATGTATAAATCGCCGATCTTTCCGAAATATGTGGTATTATCACGGCAAAAGTCTGTTGATTTGGTCAATCGGTCTCTGACGACCCAAATGGCATTGTGTCTCTTGGCGATGCAGGGCAATCCAACAATGAAATCCATTGAGATCGATTCCCACTTCCATTCGGTATTGGTAAAGGTTGCAATAGTCCGGGATGTCTATGATCAACCTTCACTTGCGACAAGTCAAACATCGTGACACATACTCCACGTCTTGTTTTGATCCTCTCCACCAGAGTTCTTTTCAAATCTTGGTACATTTTGGTGCTACGGTGGATAGCATAATTTGACTTATGAGCCTCATCAAGAATTGTTCGTCTTAGGTCGGCATTGTCCTAATGCATAGACGGCCTTTAAACAACAAAGAACCATCTTCTTTTACTGAGAAGTCCGACCTGATGCCTTCACTCGCGTCTTGATGGATCTTTGTTAATGCCGGATCTTTCCTCTGTAGGTCGTGGATATGCTCAAATATCACTGGCTTTACTGATATGTTAGCCAAAAAGGATCCAGTGTCCTTTGACTCAATGTTCGCATCATAGGTTGCCAGGTCTTCCAATAATTTCCATCGGTGCATACCCAAAATCAAAGAAGCTATCTGAGCTGAACCTTTTCGACTCAATGCATGGCTACTACATTTGCCTTGCAGGATGGTATTGTATAGAAACAATCAGTAATCCTTGAGGAATTCCATCCAACTGCGCTGTCTCATATTGAGCTCCTTCTGTGTAAACAGATATCGGAGGCTCTTATGATCGGTGAAAATTTCAAATGTCTCACCATACAAGTAGTGTCTCCAAATTTTGGTATAAAAATAGTACTGCCAGTTCAAGTCATGAGTCGGGTAATTTTCTCGTGTTCTTTCAAGCTGTCTTGATCAAGTAAGCTATCACCTTCTTGTGTTGGTTGAGCACACAACCAAGGCCATTGTATGACGCGTCATTTGTACCTCGTATCCTCCTTTGCTGAAGGAATTGCCAACATCTTTGGAGCCAAGTGAGTCTCGTTTTGAGTTCTTGAAAACTCTTCTCGCATGCCTCCTCCACTCAAACCTTGAATCTTTACGTGTCGACTTTGTGAGAGGTCCGATATCTTTGAAAACCCCTCAGCAAGCGTCGATAATAGCGCTAAGCCCGAAAACTTGGGACATCATCCTTTGTCTTTGGTTGCTCCCATTTAACTCTGCTTCTATCTTTCTTTGGATCTCTGGTGACACCATGCTTGAGGCGACATGTCCCAAAAAGCTAACTTCTTCCAACCAAAACTCACACTTCTTGAGTTTGGCGTACAATTGGTGTTCACGTGGCGTTTGTAGAGCAATCCTCAAGTGTTCTTCGTGTTACATCTTGGATTTGGAGTATATTAGTATATCATCAGCGAACACTACCACGCGAGGTCAAGTGTGGTTTAAACACTCGGTTCATCGGATCCATAAAATGTTTGGGCATTACGTTAATCAAGCGGCATCACAAAGGAATTCATAGTGTCCATCACAGGTAATAGGAAAATTTGTCTTGTATGTCCTCTGCCTTGACTAGATGATACCCAGATCTTAGGTCGATCTTGGAAAAATACCTTGCTCCTTGCGTTGCGCTTGGTCGAATAGATCGTCAATTCTAGGCAAAGGGTAGCGGTTCTTCACAAAGTGAGTTTGTTCAATTGTCGATAGTCAATGCATAGCCGCATTGACCCATCTTTCTTCTTGACAAACAAGACCGGTGCTCCCATGGAGACACGCCTCTAACAAACCCCTTGTCCATTAGTTCTTGTAGTTGTTCCTTCAACTCCTTTAACTCGAGGAGCCATTCTATAAGGTGCTTTCAAATAGGCTCCGCTCCTCGTGCTAAGTCAATGGCTAATTCTACTTCTCTTCCGGAGGTAATCCGAGCAATTCTTCCGAAACACGTCGGTAAGTCTACAATTGCTATCTCGTAAATGACGTTCTTTTCCTCCTTGTCCTCCTTTAAGAAAGCTAAGTATCCATCGCAACCCTTTCTCGATCATTTTCTCCCTCATCACGAGATCAAGGCAGATGACGACCTCACTCACCCTTGAAACCGAAATGATCTTCTTGTGTTGGGTCCAAAATGACTACCTTGTTCTTGCAATCAACGATGCAACAATGTCGACAACCAGTCCATGCCAAGGATCACATCAAACCCTTGCATGTTTAATAGTATCAACTTCGCTTCCAATTCATACACTTCTAAGTCTTGAACTGCTACGATGATGGATTTGCAAGCTAACTCCGTGTCTACTAACTCCCCAGTCGGAATAGACACAGATAGGACGAAATCCAACGTCTCTGGAACAATCTTCATCTTCTTAGCGAAACGTGGAGTGACGAATGAGTGGGTAGACCCGGGGTCTATCAACACTCGAGCGTCATGTCTAAATACACTTCCCTTCTCATACATAGTTAAAGTACCTATAATATATATACACATACATACAGAAATTTACACATCAAAATGCACTCTCGCTTATATTAAAAGAATCTACACTATTCCTAATGCATGCTTTTTCCATCTAAAATTCTTTATGAAACGGAATTTTCTTTAATAAAATAAAATTTCTCACCTTGATGACGCGTGCACATTCCTCGCTCTGAAAAGGATCGCATAGGCTCTCCCCAACAATCGGCTTCCTTGCTTGAATGGGTCGTGGTAGAATCGAAGCCGCTTGCCTCTTGTCCGCTTTGGGCAATCCTTGATCAAGTGGCCCACCTTGCCACATCGGAAACAACCTCTAGTTCCGATTCTAGCCCACATCCCCTATGCGGCTTGCCACATCGGCACAGTCTCGAGGTGCTAAGATACTGTGACGAGAACCCTGTGGTGACAAGAGCGCCAGAGACATGGCAGGCTCTCATAGCGAAAAAAGGTCTCCCTGACGCAAGTAATGGAAACCTCTTGGTGTTGTTGCTATGGCCTTCCAAAACCTCCTCAACTGTGGTCTGACCCACGAACTCGGCTTTTATTCACCGTTCGTAGTTCCCCATCCTTCCTTGGTCAAGTCCTCTCTCTGCTCTCTCTGCCTATATCTGCTTGTGTTCTCTTCTTCCACTACCAAAGGTTTTGCTCATGACCTCTTCATAGGTCCTCGAATGGAGCTACTCCTCCCTAACTTCGTGCTTCAAACCTTGAAACCTCTGACTTCATCACTTCAGAGCGACGTAGTCCGGCAAAACGGCAAGTCAGAAACTCTACCCCATACTCTTCACATCCTCCCTTGTACTAGTCAGAAACTTGAATCTCAAGTTGGTTCCTCACTACTGGAAAATATTGTTTGTTGAATTCCTCAACAATTCCTCCCAAGTCCAAGGCAACTCGGGTCTCGAGCCGAGTCCTTATCACGGACTTCCACCAAGGCCCAGCCCCCATCCAACATGTAAGTCGCCCATCTTACACTCTCATCTTCCGTGCAAGTTAGCACGCTAAAGACTTTCTCCATCTCCATCACCAATTCTCGCCGCCATTGTTCTCGCCTGTAAAATGAAGGAGGTCTCATCCTTCTAAACTCAGAAAGATGAGGGCACAGTAACGCAGTCCCACAGTGGTGTAGGTGGTCAGCTCTTCTTGACGATGAGCCGCAAAGGATGCGCTTGTTGTGCCATGGCGGTGCCATAGTCTCCATAGTGTGCATCATCCTTGTCGCTCTCTCATCTTCTTGTCTTTCTCTCAATCTTTCTTGCTCTTAGATCTTGATCCCGATGATCTCGATCCTCTTCCTCATGCCGTTTACTACCATCGCTTCGGGCCTCGACCTCCTAAAGGCACTCTATTGGTAGGAGAGATGAAATCATCTCCACTCATGAAACTCCTTTGATGGCCTCCCTTGGTGGCCTCTCCTCTAGTGACATTCATTTGCATTTGAAACTAAAGTTTCGTTAGCAGAAGCCCCTATGTTCTGTCGAATGAGCCCTTGCCAGAATTGCTAAAAGAAAAAGCTTTGATACCAAGCTGTGTACCGGATTTGGCACTCAAACCCGTGCCATCAAGACGATCATCTTGACCGTGCCCTCAACTATCTGCAACCTTTGGTATATCAAGCATAAAATAAATAAGAACAACTTTGAATTTAAATCTACATAAAACACTTCTCAAAGACAGTTCTACCTCATGCCTCGCATGAAGGAGAACCGATCCAACCATCGATGATAACCATCATCATGGATGGTTCGCCCAAAAGAATACTCGATATCCACATACACAAGGTTTAATCAAAACCATGCTTGACATACCAAGCCGCATAATCTCCAACTAAAACTCCTCAAAGTGGCACAACAGAGTCCTCTAGAAGAAGTCCTCCGAGGTGGCTCTAACTCTCGCCGGCCAAGAAGGTCCGACCACCGGTCGTTCTCTCAAGCCTCCTAATGCTAGTAGTGGACTGCGACGATATGGTCTATAGGGTGAGCTACATCCTAGCTCAATAGGGAACAGAACACAATTGAACATATAAAATATAACTCACATGTATTCTATGATATGCATGCATGATGTGTCTATGCATTTGTTGATGAAAAACAATTAAAAACGCTTCAATTACTGGTAGATTTCTCATGTCTTTTAGTTAATCATGAATGATCCGAGAAGGCCTAAAGCAAAACTTAAACTTCAACTTAAAGTAATCCTCGAGCAATATAGCATCGAGCCCCGACGAGATACCCATCATCGTCATCTATATAGACAGTTTTTAACTGTATTCCCTGGGAATACTAATAGTACCCAAGCCCCTTTCCCCTGGGGATTGGTGGCGGGGTTTCACATCTCATCAACACCCCTGGGGTGTGCTTACTCTGTACGGATAAGCCTCCGTACTGGCCTATGGATTAGGCCAGACGGTCACGGATATCCCGCGTCGGCTCGTGGATATCCCGCCACGCCTGGGGTAACCTATCAAACCTCAAATAACAAAAATATCGGTGCCTTACATATAGTTATTCACCGTAATTGTGCTATCTTATATCGCTTAGGCCTCATCAAGCATGATTCAATCATGGATACATCCCTGGGATGTATCCATTCACTTGCATCACACCTGATGCCTTTACTTCTTCACTTCATCATCCCCTGGGGATGGTCCATTTAAGTTCTCTTATGAATGTCACACACACACACTTTTCATAATCATTGAGTAGTAAAACATTTGAATTGAATCGATATCACTACATACATGCTCTTGTAAAATAAAGTACATGTTCAGGGTGTTCCCTACCTCAAGTCTTTAGCTGATCAATGCATCAAGGTCCCGCGTGGCTCCTTGTGCACTCGCTCACACGCATACCACCTATGGTACCATATAACATGTGAAACACATCACAAAGGATGCCATAGAGAAGGTATAAGATCCCCCAAGAATCTTAAAGTCAAACCAAAAGTCAACATAGTTTACTACAGTCGATTAATCGAACTCCAAAATCGATTAATCGAAACTGATTCGATTAATCGATTTCCAAAATCGATTAATCGAAAGTCAATATCGATTAATCAAGCAATTTCGATTAATCAAATTCTCCTTTTCGCAAAGTCCATTCTCGCCAATTGAATTGTCATTCGACATCGAATCCAATTTCGATTAATCAAAATTTTCTTTTCGCAAAGTAAATTCACCGTCAACAATGAGTTTTCATTCGATTAATCGAATCCAATTTCGATTAATCAAATCCTTCTTTTCGCAGCGCACTCTTAGTTCAATAGTCGAGTTTCACAAGTTGATTAATCGATTCCAAATCGACATCGAAACTAAAATCGATTAATCAAATCCCATTTCGATTAGTCGATTTTCCTGTTATTTCCTCCAACCCCGGGGTCCACTGAGGTTCACGATTAATCGATTCCCAAATCGATTAATCGAAATCCAAAGTCGATTAATCAAATCCAAATTCGATTAATCAAATCGGGTCCTCGACTCTTCAACTTCTCGCCAATTTCGACATCAAACCCAATTTCGATTAATCGAAATTGTCGATTCCTTTCGTCGTTTCTTCCCAATCTTTTTCCATACTTTTTCTTCTATCTTTCTAAGCCATTATCCCATGATTTAACCCACATTTTACTGCAACTTAACCCCTATAATCTATGCATCTTACTTACAAAAAATTTTACCTTGGACAGATCTCAAGTTGATTTCTATCAATAGTTGGAAGGTTAGGGTTTCTAGCTCTGGTTCTAACGGATCCCTTGCGTCGAATCCGGCCTCTTTAATGCTTGACTCCCTCTTCCAAACGGTTGCAATAACTCCTCTCTTACTCCTCTCTCTTCTTTACTTCTCTCAACCACCAAAACATGAAAGTTAGGGTTTTCAACCCTTTTTATCTTATCTCTTTTCTCGGCGTGGAGCACATACACACTCATCAGTGTATGTAACTCTACAAACTCCTCTATCTCTCCACTCTTCTACACTGGTTCACACATCACATCAGCTCATCTCACCTTAAGTTCATCAATGAACTATCTCATGGTCAATCCTAAGACCAATCGGGCACGGATCCCGAGGTCATAGTTCAATGTGATTTTTCGGGCTATTACATTAAGTCTCTGTACGTGCCGTTCCTTACGTAGCCACCGTAAGGGCAATAACGTCTTTCATTCAAGACGGATCTCTGGGAGAGATTATGAGTATGAGTATGTTATGAGTGAGTTTGGCCATTATGTCTCCCCATTGGCTGGATGGTGGAGTATGAGTATGACACGAGGGCGTTATGATATGATGGTATGATACTATATTGACCCTCCCATGGTAGCTCGAGCAGCGACTCTGGCACAGGTCGTTTAGGATTTCACGAGTATGTTAGTTACGCTCATGCGATGTATAGGCGTATGTGCGAGAATGATAATAAGACATGATATGATATGTTATGAGATATGATAAGGTACGTTAGGATATGAGTGTCTAGATCATGGTCTTGCATTTATGATATGAGCTTTACAATATGCATGTGATTTTATCATTCTTTTGTTATCTGCTTTGACATATTATATTTATCACTCACAAGATGCACCCACAATGCACCTGAGTAGTATGAGGTGGATTGGTGGTGTATCCCACTGAGTTTACGTGACTGAGTAAACTCATCCCACGATAATCTAACAGTTGCAGGTGATTACGCTAGTGGAGTAGACGTCGGTCATCCAGATCCGGCTGACGCTGATTTCATTGATCCAACTTCGAATTATGTTTTATTGGTAGATTTGTTGATTATATCGCATTTATTCATTATTTATGACTGCTTTTATTTTCACCTTTATGTGTTGGCTTTCACGGATTTCATGGAACCATTATTACGCGAGAACTCTGATTAGGTGTATTTCCGCTTAGCATATCCGAGATATGTGCCGGTCATAACTCGGAATTCTAGGCCCTCGGGATGGGGTAGAATTTTGGGTCGTGACAGTTAGTGACATGGCAGTAGTCGCACTCAGATTATACTCGATAGCGGAGCTTTATAAAGAGTGCAAGGAGTAGCCTTCAGGGCTATTGAAAAAGATGTAATATGTGAGGGGCGGCTGTACTATGGTGTTCAAGAGAGAGAGGGGGGAGAGAAGGGGAGAGTTGAAGAGAGAATGGCTAATAGGGGCTGTTGGCTGCTGTGTGGGGGCTTCAATAGAGAGGGAGGAGAGAGAGAGAGAGAGAGAGAGAGGATGGGGATAGGTTATGGCTGCTTGGGTCACATTGAGAGAGAGAGATCTTGAGAGAAATAGAGAGATAGGTCTCTGGCCTGCGGGGGTATTGAATCGAGGAGAGGAGGTTGGTGAGAGAGTGAGTTTTGGTGGTCAAGATTTAGTGGCCTGATTTGGGCAAGCCTTCAAAAGGAAAAAGTAAAAGAAAAGCGACAGCCCTATTTGGACTCTAATTGGTTTCTAAAATAGGGAGCCTTCCATAGTTGCAGCCCAAATTGTGGCTTTGGATTCGGGAAACCGAATCCTTGATTTACGTGGAGTCTACATATCAAGTTGGGTCATGGTGTTTAACACCAACACAATAAGACAGTATATGGACATGTAGCACCACACACATGCATGTTCCCTACATAGGGGTTCGAGCTAAGATTTAGTGTGTTTGTGTGAATGCACCCAATCACAATAGGTGGGGTACGAGGCCATGTAACAGGCGTCAAAGGTTTGACCAAAGTTAAACTAGTCAAAACAATCGTGTTTTCGTCAAATGTCAATGATTCAACGTTTGTGAAAATTAGGGTCATTACAGAAATCACGTGTTTTTTTGTTAATAGCGACAGTTTTTTACTGCCAGAAACTACCACTAATAGTCTTATTTTTTGTAGTGTATCATTTTGACGGTATCAATTACTCACATCGTACACCATTAATGGTCGAAGATCATTTAAACACCAGTTTGATGTTAAATGGCGATTTGGAGGATCACATCCTTTTCTAATAGATATCACCTTAACTAAAAAACAGTGACATCATAGAATTCTTTATCATCAGCACAGGATGGCTTCGGCCTGTAGCTAGTAGGGCTTTGGCCTATAGATAATGAAAGGTTGACAATATAAGAACCTCAAGGTCACAGGTTTGAGTCCAGCTTACCTATAAAAAAATAACGAATCAAAGGCATCCATTAGATGATTGGAACGAACCAAATCGTTCAGATCGCGGCGGCCACTTACATTTTTTCTTAGCCTTCCCCCTTTGAAATCTGTATCGGAAATGCGAAATATCGGCAATTGGCTACCGAAACTAAATGTTAACCTGGCACACTTAACCACTTCATGAAAAGGTGGCTTCTACTTTTCATTGTCAAGAACAACTTCACTAATCCGAATGTTAATCGTCCAATTGTGACTTAAAGTATACGCAAGTGAAATTAGTGTTATCTCAGCCAAATGGAGAGCTACTATTAGTCCTATATATACTATTACTCCTTGTTTAGATAGAATGGTCGGAAAATGATAGATTTGGATTTATAAATTTCATCAACTCCTGCCACAACAATGAGGCCAGCCTAACTCTCCATCAACTTTGATTCACTCGCGTAGAGGACGGGAACTCCTCTACATAATTACCTTCTCCACTTAAAACCTACCACATCAATGCATAATGCCCCTTGTGACACACATTCCCGCACTTCCGTGACTCACTTGGCCTGCTCAAGCTTCACCCTGTGCTATGCACTAGTACCTCGCGTGCAACAGTAGCATTTAGCTCCTCATGCCATCTCATTCCAGCATGTCTCGTTGTCATACTGAACTAAACCCACCATCATGTGTGGCTCTCACAACCAACACATATTATAAGCATCCGACCCTCATGCCAACGAGCTCCAGAGTGTCCCACGTAGCTCACGAGTGGCCCCCTCATAGCCAACTTATGTGCACCACGACGCATAGCTCGTGGCATAGCAATCTCACTCGATTGACACACGGCATTACCAAAGCAACGTCTTAAGCCCACCCTTACAGACCTAGGAGACTATTGTGTTCCCTTTAGTGCCACAAGGCCCCATGTGTATGAGAGTAGCTCCATAGCCCCCCTGCTATATATATGATTTAAATGTCACCTCTAGCTAAATAATAGGAATACCTCAAACGTATTGGTTTGACATACTGCCCATAACATACAAACATTTTTCATGACACACGAACCATGCAATATTAAGACATGCAAGTCAGCTATCCACGCTCACGTGCGTCTAGTCGCCACACAAGCACACTACCTAGCTTGATTAGCCATCTTTGCCACACATGAAGGAGCACACACGCAACACAAGGCCTGCACACCTCCATGCTCGTGCGTCACACATCTAGCTCCAAGGTTAACGCCTTTATGCTAGCTAGCCAACCAACCAAGCTCCATGGCCCACACGCCTTCCTGCTAATACTCAGAGTATTGACCACGTCACATCCTCCCCCACTCCATAACATCAAAGTCCTCGTTGATGCCATAATCCCAAGGGAATGGCCACGCCACATCCTCCCAACCTGATAATATCAGTACCTACGCTGACGCTCAATACCATGCATTAGTTCATCGACCTTCGTCTTCACCCCATGCAAAGTCTCTCCAAATATCTAGCACCGATGCCTGACACCTCCTTGCTAGCTCAAACTTAGCCCCATCCGCATTTAACACGGTATGATGTCATACTAGCTTCTCATACAAACAAGAAACATATTGATTCATCACGTTGTCTCATACTAGTGCTATCCATTACCAGGTCATTCACCAAACATTTGTGACCACTGCTCGCTCGAGTACCTCAACATGAAGTGTCTGCTCCCAAGAGCCTTCACCCCTTTGCTACTGAGCCTATAGAAGTCATAGTATTTTTGTTCTTCTCCATTGTTTGATAGGCTCTCAAAAGTAGTGGAAAATAAAATTTGATGAAGAGAGAGAACATGGAGAGAGGGACAAACGTGGAGAGAGAGAAGAGAGAGATAATGAGCGCTAAACAAAGAGGTACCATTACTTACACCCATGAAATTGTGACCTCACCTCATCTCCTCGAGTCTGGCATGCATTGACCACTTTGAAAAGGACGATGGAGATTATTTTATATTCCAATCTTCAACACAAATAATCTTTAAATCTTGAGAGTATCATCAGACGGTTGATTTTTAATTCCACGAGGCACACATCTCAAAAAGTGACCCTAAAACTACATTTGAGTGTGATGTGTGCCTTGTGATGTTAGTCTCTTTTTAGTTTTTTTGCTGCATGAAAAAAAAAGTGACCATTTGATGGTATGCCCATGATCGATTTTGTGAAAGATTGGGATGAAAAATGATATCTATCGTCTGATTAAAAGTAGTCAATGGATGTCTAGTAGAGGAGATGAGTTAGGTAAAAGTTTCACAGGATACAAACAATGATACCTACAAAAATAGAGTGCCTCTAAAAAAATGAGAGTCCAAGTTTTCGAGGGGACAGAAAAGATAATCCGAGCGTCCCCCTCGGAATTTTTGTTGGGAAAATCTGGATAGTTGGGATTATTGTGGGGAAATTAGAAAAACAGCATTGGTTTACAAACGTTTTAGCCTAATATACAGAACCTAAAAGTTTTAGAAAAAAAGGTTTTTACATTTTTTTGAAGTTCAGAGATCCATGAGATCTCAAGTACTTTACACATGTGGGTTTAAGTGGATTTGTGAGTTTACAAATTTGTCCCTATTCTCTTCTCCACTCAAACCACCAACCAGCTCCGACAAGTTCACCCCCGACAGCTGCGGCGAGTTCACTCCCGACGAATCAGTTCCGGCGAGTTCATCCCATCTACTTTACCCACCCAAATCCTTGAATCGTCCCTGACAGAAAAGGACCCATCTGCTTTAGGAGCTGGTTTGAGACTCGCCGGAGTTGTTTGAGACTTGGCCGGAGCTGGTTTGAGACTCGCCAGAGCTATTTCGTCGGGTCTCCTTATTCGTCACGCATCTTCAGATCATGGTCCTTCAAGTGACGAAGACTCGCCGGAGCTGGTTTGAGACTCTTTGGAGCGGTTTTGTCAGGCGTGAACTCGCCCGACAAAACCCACCACTTTTTATGGTGGGTATTGGTGCACAGACTCATCTCACATTTTTATCTAAATTTGGCATATCAAAGGCACTATTGCTAAGATAACTTCTGAAATTCAGGTAACGATAGCATGTTTGAATTTCCCTAAATGTATAAAAAATTGTCATAGAAAATGCCCACTTCATACAATAAAGCTATCAGTCATATGAAGTGAAATTAGGATCAATTGTAAACAAGAAAAGAGATGTTAATAAAAAAAATAAGAAGACCGATGTAAACTCGGTCGGAGTTGGTTTGAGACTCGCCGGAGCTGTTTCGTCGGGTCTCCTTGTTCATCACGCATCTTCAAATCATGGTCTTTCAAGCGATGAAGGCTCGCTGGAGCTGGTTTGAGACTCACGGAGCTTGTTTAAGCGTGAACTCGCCAAGAATTGCCGGGTGACCTCGTTATGGTTTAAGTATAGAAGACAATCAGGGACAAATTTGTAAACTCACAAATCCAATTAAACCCACATGTGTAAAGTATTTGAGATCTCTCAGCTTCAAAAAAATGTTAAAACTTTTTTTTCTAAAACTTTTAAGTTTTGTATATTAGGCTAAAACTTTTATAAACCAAGCTGTTGTTTTCTAAAGTGCCCTCATATTGTCCTACTCATATTTACAACCCAAACAGTGACAAATGGCATATTGTTAAATCTGACGCTTCTTTTTATATCACTAGTAAAAAGGCACGTGCAAATGCAGGTGAATATTAGGACCTTAAGTGATCGAATTTTATTTTTAGACATCTATTGGGTGATTTTAACGTAAAAAAATATAGTATTTCAGGCGTTCGTTACTATGTTTTATAATTTAGTAAAAACAAAAAAAAAAGTATTTATTATTATATTTCTTATGTCTTTATTATTTATAATTTAAAATTATAAAAAATTTAATAAAAAATAAATAAATATAACATATATTGTCAACTATAGAACATATAGAAAAAATATAAAAACTAACAAATAAGTATAATCTAGAAATTTTAATTAAATCGAAAATGGGTATTTATTCCTTCTCGACTTTAACTTTTTTGACGATTTTATCGTCTTCATCATTCGTAGTCTCGTATTTAATATTTTGAGATATCTACGACCTTGTAAGATAATTTTGATAAATTGTATCTTGCACTTTGACTTGAAAGAAATACTCATTTTCGAGATATTGACACCAAATTTAATTTTAAGGTCACTTTTTTTTAGATCTGTGTCACGTCAAATCAATGCCTGACCATTTGATGGTACGCCGATTATCTCAAGATCAAGTGTGTGAAAAGTTGGAACAAAAAAATTCTCCATCATTTAGTTCAAAATTGTCAATTGGTTTTAATATGGTGCCCTAATAGATTCGGTGGGCATAGTTAATTAAAGGTAAAATCACATTTTGATAAAATCACCTGTCATTCATTTCGTTTAAATTTGATTTTAAGGTCACTTTGAAATTTGTGCACATCAAATCAATATCTGACCGTCTGATGGTACGCCCATAATCTCAAGATCAAGTGTGTGAAAGATTGGAACGAAAAACATTGTTATCATCCATTTCAAAGAAGTCAATGAGTTTTAACATGGGCGCTCTCAAAGATTCAGTTGGAATATTTAAAGGTATGTTTGGAGGTGGGATCTTAATTGTCATGCCGAGTTGCTATGGTTTGATCAGGTCTAACTGGCTAAACTTTAAATGCGGTTCAAACATATTTGAGAAGTTCATGTGCGTTGCACGTGGACATCATAAAATGAAATATTTTGATCAAAGATGATTTGAAGGATGAGTTAAAATAGACTGATCGTATAAAATCATAATCGTATATTACCAGTCAATCACTAAAAAACTAATAACAATTATTGTTAAATATTATATTTATTCGAGTATTTTGTAGAACTTACTATAGATACATGTTTCTATCCTATCACATTCGATTAATTCGATGATATACTAATTATATATGTTTAATAAAATTTTCTTAATTGTTAATTTCTACTTTAATTTTATAATAACTAATGTAACTAATGCTTCAAATTTTCATATCCTATGTATCTTTTAATTATTATTAAAAATATGAATAGTAATGTTCACCTATACATAGGGGTCCAAGTTTTGACTAAAAACTCAAACCTTGCCTGAAAATCGGCGAATCGAATTGGTCCAAACAGACCCGAAAATCGATAATGAACCTATTCTGGACTTGTTTCGATTTTTGGGGGGAAAAATTGAAAATTTATTAGGTAGTATGAGAAAACTGAGAAAGTAGCTTAAAATAATAAAATGGTGATTGCACCCCATTCAAATCCATAATTGCTTAGAATTAGGCAATGGAGATCGTTTTTCACCCTAATCTTTCGTAGAATAGTTCTTGAGACTATGATTTTACCCTCGTATGGGTGTAAGTTTTGAACCGAAATCCAAACCCGCCCAAAAAACCTAACTAATTGAACCAACCCCAATCGATCCAAAAATTGGTTCATACCAAATCTGATTTCGATTTTAGGTGGGAAAAGTTAAGAACCGATTAGGTAAGATGAGAAAATTTGATAAGGGGTACATTAATCGTAGCTCAACATGCCAATAAATTATTATTTGGGTAACTTAACACTCATGAAATCTTAGAAGGCATCTAAGCAAAAAATCATCGACTCTTTGTATTAGTTAATGGAGATCGTTTTTCTACTCAATCTTCCACATAAGGGAATTTGATATCAAAACAAGTCAAATATTATATGACAAAATTGTTAATTCTCTTAACTTTGTGGGTTTCTTTAAAGGTGATCGAACTGGTCTAAACAGACCCGAAAATCGATAATGAACCTCTTCTGGGCTCGTTTTGATTTTAGGGGGGAAAATCGAAAATTTATTAGGTAGTATGAGAAAACTGAGAAAGTAGCTTAAAATAATAAAATAGTGATTGCACCCCATTCAAATCCATGATTGTTTGGAATTAGGCAATAGAGATCATTTTTCACCCTAATCTTTCGTAGAATAGTTCTTGAGACTATGATCTTACCCTCGTATGGGTGTAAGTTTTTAACCGAAATCCGAACCCGCCCAACAAACCTAACTAATTGAACCAACCCCAATCGATCTAAAAATCGGTTCAGACCGAATCTGATTTCGATTTTAGGTGGGAAAAGTCGAAAACCGGTTAGGTAAGATGAGAAAATTTGATTAGGGGTACATTAATCGTGGCTCAAAGGGTTTCAACATGTCAATAAATTATTATTTGGGTAACTTAACACCCATGAAATCTTAGAGGGCATTTATGCGAAAAACCATCGACTCTTTGTATTAGTTGATGGAGATCATTTTTTTGCCTAATCTTCCACATAAGGGAATTTGATATCAAAGCAAGTCAAATATTATATGGCAAAATTGTCAATTCTCTTAACTTTGTGGGTTTCTTTAAAGGTGTTAGAAAAGATAACTTTTATGACAAAGTTGTTATTTTTCTTAACTTTGTAGGTTTCTTTGAAGGTGTTAGAAAAGAGAACTTTTATGATAAAATTGTTAATTCTTTTAAATTTGTGGGTTTCTTTGAAGGAGCTAGAAATAAGGAAGGAAAGAGAATTTATTTGGATACTATTATTTACATATTCTCATTAGAAAAGGGATTCTATGTCTTAGGGAGGATTTAAGAATATTTTTGGCATTACAAAATATGACAGAAACTATTTTTACTTTTATATAGTATATAGTAAGGATTTTCCCAAACATTGAAAAATGGCAAATTGGTAAATCCAACCATTCTTTTTATATCATTTTCCCTGTCTCCAAACACAGTCAATGAAGCATTAGTAAACAAGTGAGATGTGAGATGGTGGCGAGCTTCTATTAGTCCTTCAATGACCTACTAGTAAACAAGTGAGATGTGAGATGCTGAGAGTGTTATCTCAATCAGATGGTGATCTTCTATTAGTCCTTTAATGAACTAATAGTAAAATGCTCATCCAATAATGCACTTGATAAGAAATGCAATCAAAACTTGCCGCAGATAAGGGTGGAAGTTCGGTTAATCCAACCGGAGCCAGTTTTGGTATCGGTTCACCTAAAATCGAATCAGAACTGAAATGTTTTGGGTTTGGTTTCTGTTAATCGAACTTCCCACTCTCTAAATCGGACTGGATTGATCTTTCCAGTTTCAACTTCGGTTGGTTCAGTTGAGTTTTCTATTTTCCCCAATTTTTTTCTTTTACTTCTTTTTTCTTTTAGAGAGATTTTTATTTTTTGGGGTCGGTTTACTCTCCCTATCCAACAAGTATTTGTTTTCTGACCAAAACTAAAACTGAACCAAGCAAAAATCAATTTCGGTTTTGGATCAACTTCGATTCGGTTTCAAGTTGGTATTTTTTTATTCGATTTCGTGGATTATCAATTCTTTAGTAATTTTTCCACCCCTAGTAGTAAATAACTCGTTTTTAGTCCAGAAAATTTCAAGAAATTCCATTTGTGATTTTGATTCCACATGGCACACATTCCAAAAAGTGATTTGAGAACTACAGTTGATGTATGTCATGATCATGTTCATTTTTGAGATGTATGACGCGCAGAATCAAAATTTGCCTACTTGATGGTAACACCATAATCTCAAGATCTACGGTATCAAATATTGAGATGAAAAATGATCGTCATCTATGCTATCGAATATTGAGATGAAAAACGATCTCCATCGTCTGAGTCAAAGTAGTCTATTGAATAAGGTCTAATCCCAACCACAGATGTCAATCAATTGAGTTTGAGAATTCAATCGATTGACTTCTGGGCGGATTCAAATCTGCAAGTTTGAATTTTGGCTTTGTTTTGGAAGTGTTTTGAATATTTGCAAATAATAGGAGATTTGTGGGTTATGCTTCCTAAAAGAATTGGTGTTTATTTGCATAAAGTTTCTCTAAAGATCCAGAGTGAACTTGGAGAAATTTTTTCATGTGTTAAAATTGGTGAGAATACTTTGAGAAAAAAAAAAGTATTGAAGAATTGCTTATTGAAGATTCGATTGAAACCATTCTTCTGTCAGAATTGTTATTATATTCCGGCAGATCTCTTCTCTGTTATTTGAAGGACTGCGTCCTTATTTTTACGGCGTGTTGGCTATGTAAGATCGTGTTTGATCTTGATTGAAAGTGCACTAAAGAGAAAATAATGTGTGTGGTATAGACGTTCATAAAAGAGTGTATATACTCCAGTGAACGTAATCCTTGATTGGGTGAATCACGTAAATCTTTGTGTTGTATGTATGATTATTTAATTGCCTGAATCTTCTTAATTTTTCGCATTCATCGCGATAAAAAGTTCATAGTATGAATAGAATTTCTAACACAGTCAATAATTTAAGCATGTGAAACCCTAGCTGAGAAGGAAGATATTGGATTGTAAATAAAGATTCCCATTAAAAAAATGAGTAAATTATTATCAACTTGTTTGGTATGATTCATCAAAAAAATATTGTTTCGTATAAAATATCACATGGCTCACTATATTTTATTAGATATATTTGGGTTGTTATTGAGACTCATTTGTTATTTAAATAATATTTATGGGGTTTTCGGATTTATTTAAGAGACATTTCCCGAAGCGAAGGAAATAATTTATTTTCAACAGAAAACTTTGAAAGGGATTTGTAAGGGATTTGTGGATGGAAAATATCATAAATGTTCTTAATACAAATTGAGAGGTTATCTTCTCCAAAACTCATCTTCTCTAACCCTCCAATTTTTCCAATGTTCATTTTCACAGACTTTCCGCTCCTTTTCGGCAGATGCCGGTGTTCATTTTCCGGCGACTCACGAATGCCCCTTCCCAAGCTTTGTTGTATTTTTCGGCAACTCGGGAAAGCGACTCCAATGCTCATCTCAAGCTTTCAGCCTCTTCTCTAGTTCGTTTCCTACCAACACAGGTGTTCATTTTTCGGCAACTCGCAAAAGCTCCTTCTCAAAATTTATGGTATTTTTCGGTGACTCGCTAAAGTGACTCTAACTCCCATCTTCGTAAGCTTTCCTCTTTTACAACCTCTTTTCAGTTGAGATCGATGTCTGTTTTTCAGTGACTGGCAAAAGGCCAAAAGCCCTTTCTCAAAATTTATTTCATTTTCCGGCCACGTGTGAAAACGTCCGCTATTTTAGACACCTTGCGTTAAAAAATGAATCCATTTTTTATTTAAATTTCTGCTTTTATATTTGAAATTACTAATGTAGGTCATTATTTTGAATGTTTTAGAGAAGAAGCATGACATTGGCAGAAAAGTGTTATTGCTGACGGAAAGTAGTCATTGACATATGCAAAACGGAGCTTTGAAGTGCAAATTTTGTGCATATCGCACTGGATACCAAATATAATATCACTATAAAAAACTAAGACTATTAGCGACAATTTCTTACAACTAAAAACTGGCGCTATTAATCAAAAAATTATTAAGATTATTAGCGGCAATTATTTTATTAATAGTGGCAGTTTTTGACGGCCGCTAATAATCTTATTTTTTTGTAGTGTATATTTTGTTGCGTTGTGAGTAACATGCACGGAACTGCACTAGATTTTATTGCATTTTATTATTGCACGGTAAGGATTCTCCGATACATTTTTAATGCATTATCATAGGTCTTGGGTGCATTATAATATATTTAACTAGATGCAGTGCCTTTTAATGCATTGTTAATGGTCTCATGTGTACCACTATACTAGAAGTGGTGCATAATCCATTTTTAAAGTACAAAATTTTTAATTGCACTAAATACAGTGTGTAATCAAGCTTTGAAGTACAAAATCTTAAAGTGCATTACCACTGCATTAGATAAAGTTAACAATGCAGCTTTAAAGTGCATAATCGAGCTTTGAAGTACATGCAGGGATAACTTCAGTATTTTTTTCGTCTTAAATGTCAATAAACCCTCTATCGGAAATCAATTATTTCAAGTCTTTTGCCGGAATAAAACTATAAAGCAGGATTTCTTTTTAGAGAAATTTCAGTTTATTCAACCTAGGTTATTATTCGAATTTGGACAAAAACCTATCCCCAATTAATTAATTCAAAATACAAATCATACAAATCAAGTAGGTTTTATCACTTTCTTTTCTCATAAGGAGACGAAATAAAAATAGACCATCATGCTCTCACTACAAAAATAAGACTACCGGTAGCACACTTCTTGTTTCAATAGCTATAGGATTAGTGGCGGCAGCATTTTTTTAATAGCGCCAGTTTTTGGTGCCGCTAATAGTCTTATATTTTGTAGTGTCTCCATCTACACCGGATCAAAAATCAAGGGCAGAGAACGATACCAACCTACGACCACGATTTAAAGCAAGAACATGACGAAAAGTGCGCCAGCAATAACCAATTTGGCGATGGAGATTCTCCCTACAAAGGGAAGAGCCCTGCTCGATGTAGATCCTGTTGTTCTCGGTGTGCTCCTTGCCGGAGGGGTAGCAACTGACGAGAGTGGAGATCTGGTCGGAGATTCCGATGGAGCCTGAGATGGTGGAGTTGAGTGAGGTGATGCCAGTGGAATAACCACGGGTGGAGGAGATAGCGGTGAAGAAGCCGGTGTTAGTAGTGGAATAACGCCGCGGGGCACTGCTGCTGAAGAAGCTGGAGGTGACTGGGGAACTGTTAGAGCGGCGGTTGGGGAGGATCTCAGTGTTCGTGTGATAGAAGACCGAGTGAGAAGCACTAGCATCATGGCTCTTCTCTAGGTCTCCTGAGAGAACAAAGAGATAAAGGAGATGCATTAGTGGAGGGTAGTGTCCTACAAGTATGGCTTTACATATCGGCCATTTCTTATACATATTTGCGGATATGAATGAGGCTAAGCCAAGGATCAAAATTTCGGGTTTCATTTCGGTTTCGGAGGGAACCGAAACCAAAATTTCGTCCGAAAATTTTTCACCCCATACAAAAATGACCGAAATTTTAGTCCCATATTATCATTTCGGTGGGGACCGAAACCGGCCGAAATTTTGACCCTTGGGCTAAGCTCCATCTATAATATGATATACACTTCCTATTCAATATGGCCGTCAAATATCGGCCAATATATATTTATATATTTCATATGATTCAGACAAAATACTAAAAATGTCAAAAAGTATTCTACTATCTCTATATGTAACCGACATGCCGAAATATATATTTGATACATATTACAAGTAATCTCCTAAGTGTCGTGGGAATGACATATAAGGGACAAGACACTAGATCTTGAGATGACAGCGAATCAATGGCCGTTGAATCAAATGGCACACATCACACTCAAATGTGATTTTAGGGCTGTTAATTTTGGAACTTTGACATGTGTAATCACAAATTGACCACCTAATATATACACTATCATCTTAAGATCTATTGTGTAGAAGGTTGGGATGAAAAGAGATCTCTCTTTCGTCTGATTCCAAGGTATCAATTGTACGCTTTCAACAAGTTTGGATGTGGTGCTTTCAGAAAATGTGTGGCCGTGTTTAGAGGTACCTTTAATAGGTTTGGATGTGGTGCTTTGAGAAAATGGGTGGCCGTGTTTAGAGGTACCTTTAAAGGGTGGCTCGGCTCAGAACATATCTTCCAAGACTTGAAATTATAGGATAGTTATTAGAAAAGGTGAAACTATAAGGGCCAAAATTATAAATTTAAAACTTAAATAGTGAAATACTAGTTACACGATTGGGGGCGAGGGCATCCCTTAAAGCTTAGTCCAAGTAAGCTTGCGATTATGCTAAGTCATTAAAAAAATATAATTTTGCCCAAATTTTCACACAATAACTCTTGAGATCATTGCCAACCTATCAGAACCCTTAGATTATGCTAAGTCAGAAGAAAAAAAATAAAATAAAAAAAAGACACATTTGCCTAAATTTTCACACAATAGCTCTTCATATCATCCCGCCGGGTGGGAATGAAACCCAAGATCTAGTGTGAAATATTAAGACAAAAAAGTCTCTCCATCATCTGATTTAAGCCAATTAATGGTAGAATCATAAGTTGCCGAGACCGAATCTTCAGCTGCAACCAAATCTTCAGTTCTAAATACTAGTACGAAAATATTTTCATTGGATGGATTTGATGTTTGAGGTTAGAAGTGCATGTTTTGACCCGAAACTAAGTGACCTATTCTAATTCGATTTCAGTTATGGGCGGGGAAAAATCATAGGTGAAAATGCAATATGGGCCGCCTGATTTGAAGATCATAATCAATAAATCTCTGGTACAAAAAATTGTAGTAAAACATGATATTTATCATATGATTTATTATAGTCAATTGTTAAATTATATAATAATCTTTGACTTCATTTAATTAAATAATGAAAATTATAATTTATTTTAATCTTTTGCAATTGATATCTTTAAATATGGCCTTCAAATCAAACGGCTTATATGTTGTTTTCATATAGTAGGCATACGAGTCTTTCTTTTAAATTTGGTGAGATCTGGTGCAATTACTTGAAAAGTGTGTGCAAGTAATGGCACCCAATATGAAAATATATGTATGAATGTTTCGGGTTTAAACTTAAAAAAATAAAAAACTGAACAAAAACAGAACAGATTCCATTTCGGTTCGGTATCGGCTGAACCAAACAATACCGAAAGTTTCTGTTTAGACCAAACAACCAAACCGATCTCACCTTTCAGACCCTCTTCGAAGACTGAAGCAAAGGCATCCATTTGATCTTTGGGGCGGGCCAAATCGAAAGCAACGCCCCCTTCTTCCTCATTTTTATTCTCTGTAAAAAACATCGCATTCGTATCCCTCATAGACACCATCTCCACCTTCTTAGCCTTCCCCCACCCGAAATCTGTATCGTAAACCCGAAATATCGGTGACCCGGCAACCGCAAACATATTCCCCTTTATTCTATCAAGTTTCGGAATCCAATCCTCAGCTCCCTTAAAAACCCCATCCCCCAAACGCTTTACAGAGCTTCCGATCGCCTCCGACGCCGCCACGATCCCATTTTCACCCGCCAAATCGCTCCCCTTGGCTTCCACGAAACTAGTTGCTATACAGTTCCCGAAAAACGCTTCCGGGAGCGGAGGTTCTAATCGGGCCCTAAAATCGGCTGCGAAAACAAAGTGTTCCGTTTCGGGTCCAATGTAACGGCGCGATTTGGCCAAGCATGCCCAAACGTAGCCGCATGTTGCTGCAAACGATGACGGAACTAATTTCTCTCCCCCACCGCGTTTCGCCGATACGGATCGGCGGAGTCGCTCGAGATCGGCTCGTTTGAGCACGAAGGTGGAGAGAACCGAGTCGACTCGGCTTCTCTCTTTAACCTCGAAAGCACCCATTTCCCCAATAAATTTCATCCATTGATTGTAGAAAATCGAGTAAAGCCCGGTCGGATCCTTGATCTCCGACCGGTCAAAAACTGGTATCAGATTGGGGTCGATAGAGCCCAATCGAGAAATCGAAGCCCACGACTTCATGAACTGTATACAGCTCCGGAAATCAGCGGCGATATGGTGCGTGGTCAACCCAATACAGATGCCGGAACCCGGGAAATGGGTCACCTGCAAGGCTAGAACTGGGGTTACAGATGGGTCAGAGTGTTGGATATCGGGGGCGAGAGGGTGGTCTGTATTCACATCTCGAGGGCTGTTTTGGACAAAATAGTTGAACTCGGCGCCAGACTCGGCGACCGTTAACTCTATCGAGTCGCCTTCCTGGTATCGGAGCTCGAGCTGCGTCGGAGAATCGGGCGAGTTGGTTACATTTCCGGCTAAAGGGTAGAAGATTTGGAGGGTTAGAGAGAGAGAGCTTTTGAGTTTAGGGATAATGGTGTCTATGAAGTGGGATTTTGAGTGAATCGACTCGTAGTAGAAGTTGTGTTTAACAGCGGGTCCGGGCAGGCAGAAAACGTCGAAGTAGTTGAGTGGGAGTGAGGACTGAGTTACTGAGTTGGGTGGAGGTCCGACTCGGGTGATCTCTAGTATCTGGATTGGAGGGCCAGGTGGAGATGCCATTAAAGAGAGAGAGAGAGAGAGAGAGAAATATTTATTGGAGAAGAAAGCGGATGACCGGTTATATAGTGGTTTCTCACACAGTATATTATCCCATTATTTGAGAAAAAGTAGGTGATTAGTCAAAACTCAACCACCAAAAATAAATATAATTAGCTGTATACACACCTGGGTGAACATGGCTGTCGACTTCTTTCTGGCTGCATTTTTGACGGACGTCTAATGCATACAAGTCCGTGCACGTCATACAGCGACGTAATTTGAAATTATCGGCTGATCGATAATTTAAAAAATCAAAAAAATTATCGGCCGAGATCACACATAAAAAAAATAAAAAGGGTTTAAATCCAATTTTTGCATAAAAAACCCTAAATTTGTTTCCTCTTTCTTCTTTTTCTCTTCTCGGGAGGCTAGGCAATGTCTAGGTAGCTCTTCCTCTCCTTTGTTTTGGTTTTCAACTGCAAAATGTTGCAAAACAGTGCCTGAGTCTTTAATAGTTGCTTTTTTATTTTTTTAATAAATGGGACGGGAGTCCTTCTTTGCAAACGCTTTTTAAGTGATTGTAACCATTACTTAAAAAAATAAAATATTTTAAATGATTACACCCAAGTTAAAAAAATAAGTACGTATTTTAAGGCTATGTGACAAATGAAAATACAATTTGGGCGGTTTGATTTAAAGTTCATGATCTATAGATCCTTAGTAGATAAGATTGGCACGAAATATTATCTCCATCGTGTGATTAAATATAGTCAAGGGCTATTATTTGATTCAACGATTGGCAACAATAGATCATATGATAAATATCGGGTTTTGCTCTAATCTTATCTACTAAGGATCTATAGATCACGAACTTTAAATCAAACAGCCTAGATTGCGTTTTCACGTCACATGTCCCTAAAGGGAGTCATTACTTGCACACGCTTTTTAAGTAATGGCTGCCATAATAAAATAATTGTGCCTTTATATCCACCCACCGAATCTTTGAGTTCACCCACATTAAAACTCATTGACTGCTTTGAATCCGGTGATGTAAGTCCTTTTCCATCCCAATCTTTCACACAATGCATCTTGATATCATGCTCTTATCATCTACCGTCGATTTTTATTTCACATGATTTTTATTTCGCGAGTAACTTCTGAGATTTATTAAATGTGAAATTAAAATTTGATTGCCTGATTTGTTTTACATGAGCTCAAGATCCATTGTGTGATCAAAAATTAGCTTCACTAGTGTAAATATATATTCTAACAATGTTAAATAATTTTGAAATTTTAATAAAATAAAGTTCAGTAAAGTTCAGAACATTTTTTCAAAAAAATCTGAAATTTTAACCGAAATTTACCGAAATTATGACCAATTTACGGTTCCGGTCATGAACGAAACCGAAACCAAAACTGAGATTTTGATCCATGCACATATGTGCAGACTGCTTTAAGCTAAGTTCAACAATTTCAGCACTTTCCTAAGAAAAGCTCAGAAAATGAGCTCCTCATGTAGGAACTTCAAATTCGCAGAAAGTCATTTTCTTTGCCAGCCCATTTTCTTGTGTTCTTTACTTTATGAAAAATATCTCAAAAAGTGCAATGTTTTCACTTATTTTTTGTTGTGTTTTGGCTTAATTTATGACTGCAACTAGGGTTACTTGTTAAAACTTGGTTTAGTCGATTGTCAATAGGATCCCATATTAGTTTGATTTTGCTTGAGCAAAGTCACTTATTTTAAAAACTTGCATTATTCTCCAAAATTAGAAAACAAAGAGAAAGAAGACTCTTAGTCTATGTGAGAAACTTTTTTTTCTTTTTTAAAGATGGTCTATGTAGGAAACTAGGCAAGAATAAAAGGTAAGTTATATTTGATAAGTGAGAGATCATTTTTGGACGTTGTTGGTTTTAGAATTGGGATCTCTTTGGTGCGTGGGAGTTAGAGAGAGAGCTTGAGGTTTTGTTTTAGATGTGAGTCTTGATTTTTTAGGCACTGATATTTGTGGTTCTCTTGTGTTGGGAAATATTAGAGAATAAGATCTTCATTGTTTGTAGCATTTGTGCATTTTCTTTTTTATAGTGGAAACACTTTGTTTGACTGTCACATAGACGCTTAGGCCGAACCACGTAAATCTTGTTCTTGTTTGTGGTGTGATCTCTTTCTCTTTCTACCATCTTGTGATAATTATTATTTGGTTTATTAATTGTCTTCTTCACACGTGAAAGTCATTAACGAGATTGGAAGAGCAACGACTTTTTAGGAGTTTTTGTACAACGATTGGTATCAAAGCCTAGGTTTCAACTTGGGTTTCGTTTTGCTTCCGCGAGAAATTTTCGCTTGTGGCGCAAATTACTTATGTTTTGCGAAAGATCAGAAATAGTTCGAAATAAAGGTCACTAGTTGCAAAGAAGTACTGTGCTAGGTGGAGCAGCCACCGCTGTTGATATGAAGATTGGTACTGCAAATAATTACATACATTCGCAGTTTGACACTTTCAAGTGTGGTGGAGCCAACGGTTACATTTGTCAATTTTGAGTGTATTGGTATTGACAATTTGGCACGCACTTTCGAGTGCATTAGTAGTTTGACACTTTTAAGTGCATTGGCCGTTTGACACTTTTGCGTGCATTAGCATTTTTAACACTTTTGAATGTATTAACATTAGTAATTTGGGACTTTCGGCTGTATTGACAGTTTGATACGTACTTTCGAGTGCATCCCCAGTTTGACACTAACTTTCGGGTGCATCGACAATTTGAAACTTTCGGATGCATAAGCAATTTGGCACGTTTAATTGTATTAGCATTAGCAGTTTTGATACTTTCGAGTGCATTGGCAGTTTAGCACTTACTTTCGAGTGCATCGGCAGTTTGGCACTTTTGAGTACATTGCAAGTTTGACACTTTAATTTAAGTGCATTTGTATCGATAGCGTGGCACTCGAGTGCACTGGCAATTTAGCACTTTCTAGGTACATTAGAGTCGATGGGCATGTTTGAAGGTGACTTTGAAGTTGAAATTGAAAATGTTTGGTCTTGTTTTTTATATTTGAATGGCATGAGATTTTGTGTCAAGGTGGAGAATTATTGTTGGTTTGCAATTCTCGTCAAGGTGGAGATCATTGGGTTTTGGCTCGATTCACGGTTGCAACTAGAGTTACCTATTAAAACTTGGTTTGGTCGGTTGTCAATAGGATCCAAATTAGAAAGCAAAGAGAAAGAAGACTCCTAATCTATATGGGAAACTAGCTAAGAATAAAATGTAAGTTATATTTGGTAAGTGAGAGAGAATAAATAGGTGAGAGATCTTTTTTGGACGTTGTTGGTTTTCGAATTGAGATCTCTTTGGTGTGTGGGAGTAAAGTGAACTTGGGGTTTGTTTTGGATGTGAGTCTTGATTTTTTGGGCACCAGTATTTGTGATTCTCTTATTTTAGGAAACATTGGAGAATATGATCTTCATTGTTTGTAGTATTTGCGCATCTTCTTCATTATAGTGGAAACACTTTGTTTGACTGCCCCGTGGATGTAGGGTTAGGCCGAATCACGTAAATCTTATTCTCATTTGTGGTGTGATCTCTTTCTCTTTCTACCTTCTTATGATAATTATTATTTGGTTTATTGATTATTTTCTTCACACGTGAAAGTCATTTACGAGATTGGAAGTGCAAAGGTTTTCTAGGGGTTTTTGCACAATACTTTTGTCGTTCATCGAAGCGCTTATACTAATCGGATGTTCATCAAATTTTATATATTTTCAATCGGTAATGTATTGAAAATTTTTGTTGGGCAGATTCTGAAATTAAAATTTCTAATGTGGGTTTTTAATATGGCTGCAATGGTGTTTTAAATATCGCTCATTCCTTGCTTAAATGCCAAACCAACATATTTAAATGACAGTTAGCTAGTATTAATGTTGTCTGACGCTTGTTTATTAGAATTGTAGCGACCCGAGATCTCACAACCTCATAATTGTAAAATCTTAGACCGTACATTCGTATCGTGAACCATAGAAACATAATAAGGCGATAAAAATACTTTAAATAGCGAAAGATAAAATTTCTTTAAAACATTAATTATTCTAAATAAAACCCATGATAATGTTCTTATTTCAATAACAAGTCCAACATGATTAAAGCTTAAACAGTTTTGATAAAATACTATATATATATCAATATTACATGAATGCGTCATATCTTTTAATTTCATCTTTCTTGTCATTTAATGCACGTTAGACTCCGTCCCGCTCAAGACGTTGGGTCTTAATCATGCTTATCACTTGTTTAGTTAGACTCCGTCATGCTCAAGACGTTAGGTCTAATGAATCATATTATTTATTGCATGTCAAACTCCGTCCCGCTCAAGACGTTGGGCTGAATCATTCTCATCATACTCTTGTTCAGTTAGACTCCATCAAGCACCAAATGTTGGGCCTAATACCTTCTTAGACTCCATCGGGTACAAGATGTTCGGTCTAATGCTCTTTAATCGTGTTTAGTTAGACTCTATCAAGCACCAAATGTTGGGCCTAATACCTTCTTAGACTCCATCGGGTACAAGATGTTGAGTCTAATGGTCATTGATCATGGCTTGACATTTCATCGTGTTTTACGTGCCTTGATTGTGCATTATATAGATCATCATGGAACATGTAAAGTGCATGAGAGTAATATCATATTACATAAGCATTTAAGTGCATTTAATCATGGTACATAAATATCAAAGTGTACACAATCATGGTGCATAAATATTACAGTGCATATCATACGATCATGGTGCGTAAACATTGATATTTTAATCACACTGTTAAGAGAAGAATTGATTATAGAACTTAACTACGCAAACACCATCCATTGATTTCAAGTCAAGCTCAATCGATTGACATATAATCGTCAATCGATTGACATAATTCTGTGCATATCATAATACCTACAGCTCAATCGATTGACTCCTCTGAATTAATCGATTGACATAATACTGTGCCTTTTCCCCAAAACAACATTATTTATCAGCATCCGTCTATACTCAATCGATCGATTTCTTAGAATCAATCGACTGAATCAAATCCATACATTTTCTAAAAAGAGTGTCCTTTATCAGGGTCTGTCAGGCTCAATCGATTGATTTCAATTTGTGTATTTTCTCGAAATAATATCGTTCATCAGTTTCTTATTCAAGTTCAATCGATTGACATCCAATCGTCAATCGATTGACATAATTCTGTGTATTTTTCTAAAATAATATCATTTAACCCTCAATCGATTGACATCCAATTGTCAATCGATTGACATGCTTCTGTGAGCACTCATCAAAATGCATCAAATCACATGGTGGGATTTCAACTGTCTTCTTCTTAATTAAAATTATCAACATTAAAGATCACCAATCATAGCATGCATTAATTTAATCGTCCATTCATTAGTCATGAAATAGACTCACTAATTTACATAAAAATTTATTTAAAAATTAATATTTTAAGTTCAATGGAAAGCATGATTTCTCCATACCTAGATCGATCGTACCACCACGATTAGATTAAGATCCCAACAATGATGATGATTTTAGAAGAAGGTGAAGGCCGCTTGAGAATATACGCCAACGTCTCGCCGCACTTCCAAAAGAATGGTTCTAGGAAGATTGATATAGAATTTCTTCTCTAAGGTCTCTGACGGCTCTATTCTTAAGAAGAACTCTAAATGAGTTTATAATTTAGGGTTCTCCGTTAGACACTTATTTATCACATTTTAGGGATTATCTGGTGTTAAGCTAACACACCAAGGAAGAGTGTATAGGCTTTTACCTCAAAGTTTAAAATAAAGGTTTAGAACACGCATAGCAAGGTTTGATCCCTAGACCTCTTATCTAGAACTTAAAGTTTTTAACCAGTAGGCTATTACATAACTTATGTCCATTAATGACGAAAATAAATATAAGAGCTTGAAAAACTAAAACATATATTTTTAATTAAAATCTTTTGAAAAGTCACGGCATGCAAGAAATACGATATTAAACACATACACATATTTTAGGTGTATTAAAGACATAAAATTCAGATCATGACATTCTTCCCTACTTATAAAAATTTCGTCATCGAAATTGAGTCATACCTTACTAGAGGAGATGGGAGTAGTCCCTCCTGATAACATCCTCGCGCTCTCACGTGGCTACCTCACGAGAGTGGTGCTGCCAAATCACAAGGACCAGTGGTATAACTTTATTCCTCAGGGTCTGCTCTTTTTTATCAGCAATCTGAATAGGCACCTCCACAACGGACATATCCTTATAAACCTCCAAGGGTTCCCAATCGATAACGTGAGTAGGATCTGCCACATATTTCTTAGCATCGATATGTGAAAAACGTTGTGCACATCGGCAAACTTTGGTGGTAGCTTGACTCGATATGCCGTTTCTCCGATTCTCTTCAAAACTTCGAACGGTCCTACGAATCTCGGACAAAGTTTTCCCTTCAGCCTGAATCTCATCATTCCTTTCATAGGAGAAATTTTACAAAGACTTTATCCCCTTCAATCAGATCCTAATTCCTACGCTTCAAATCAACGTAACTCTACTGTCTGCTCTGCGCGGTCCACATTCGTTCTCAGATTAACTAAACTTGTTTGGGCATGTCTTTAACAATTTGAGGTCCCAACAAACTTCTTACACCGACCTCATCCCAACACAGAGGAGTTCTGCAAAACCTCCCATATAAGGCTTCATACGGGGCCATCTGTATAGTGGACTGGTAACTATTATTATACACGAACTCCGCAAGAGATAGATGCTCGTCCCAATTGCCTCCAAAGTCCAGTACACAAGCGCGAAGCATGTCCTCTAACACTTGATTAAGTCTTTCGGTCTGTCCATCCGTCTGAGGATGAAAAGCGGAGCTAAATTTCAACTTAGACCCCATCCCATCTTGAAATTTTTGTCAAAATCTTGATGTGAAACGAGGGTCTTTATCAGATATGATATCAGCAGGCACACCATGCAGTCTGACAATCTCGCGGATATAAATATCTGCCAACTGGGAAGTTGAATAGGTTATGCGATATGGAATAAAATGAGCCGATTTAGTCAATCTATCGACCACAACCCAAATAGCGTCGTTCCTCTTCAGGGTTCTCGACAACCCGGTGATGAAATCCATACCAATACTCTCCCATTTCTAACCCGAAATCGGTAGTGGCTGAAGTAACCCAGGTGGTTTTTGGTATTCAGCTTTAACTTGCTGGCATGTGAGACACCTTGCCACGTAGTTAGCGATCTCTCTCTTCATATCATTCCACCAATAATTTTTCTTCAATCCTTTATACATCTTATTGTTCTCAGGGTGAAAAAAAAAATATAGACTTATGGGCTTCATCCAAGATCTTTCTTTTCAAATCTATATTATCAGATACACAGTAGCGTCCCTGGAACAACATCATCCCATCATCTCTGACAGTAATCTCAGACTTTCCACTGTCCTTCAATTTCAAAAGGGTGGGATCTTCAAGCTGTAGTCCCCTGATTCGATCAAGTAATGAAGAGGTAACAATGTGCGAAAGCAATGCTCTTGGTCGAATCACCCATTCTGGAATAAATCTGCTGAGGGCATCAACAACAACATTAGCCTTCCTCGGATGATACTTGATCTCGCAATCATAATTGATCAGGAATTCCAACCATCTTCTTTGCCTCATATTCAAGTCTTTCTGCGTAAAAAGGTATTTAAGACTTTGATGATCTGTGGAGATGATGAATTTCTCTCCATATAGGTAATGTCTCAAGATCTTCAGCGCGAATATGATAGCGGCCAATTCCAGATCGTGCGTAGGGTAATTCTTTTCATGTTCCTTTAGCTGCCTGGATCCGTAAGCTACAACTCTCTCATCCTACATCAGGGCACCGCCTAGTCTTTTATACGACGCATCGGTATTAACGGTAAAGCCACCACTGCCAGAAGGTATCACTAGAATGGGAGCAGCAGTCAACCTTTTCTTCAACTTGAGAAAGTTCTTCTCGCACTCATCGGTCCAAATGAATTTCACATTCTTCTTGGTCAGCCCAGTAAGAGGTCCTGAGATCTTTGAGAAACCTTCCACGAACCTTCTATAGTAACCAGCTAGGCCAAGAAAACTTCGTACTTCAGTAACACTTTTGGGACTCGCCCAATTCACAATGGCTTCAATTTTTGTAGGATCAACGGTAATCCCTACCTCAAAAATTCTGTGGCCCAGAAATGCCACTTCACGCATCCAGAATTCGCATTTACTCGTCTTAGCATACAATTGGTGGTTCAATAGGGTTTGCAAGACGATCTTTAAGTGCTCGGCGTGCTCTTCTTCGGACTTGGAGTAGATCAGGATGTCATCAACGAAAACCACCACAAACTGATCCACTTAGGGCTTGAAAATATGGTTCATCAAGTCCATAAAGATTACAGGGGCATTAGTCAATCCGAAAGGCATTACTAAAAATTCAAACTGCCCATACCTCTTATTGAATGCCGTTTTAGCTATATCGGACTCTCTCACCCTCAACTGGTGATATCCAGATCTCAGATCGATCTTAGAGAAATATCGTGCGCCTTGCAGTTGATCAAATAGAACATCGATCTGTGGCAATGGATACTTGTTCTTAATAGTCACTTGATTCAACTATCGATAATCAATGCACAACCTCTGAGTACCGTCCTTCTTCTTTACAAATAAAATAGAAGCACCCCATGGTGACTGGCTCCTTTTAATAAAGCCCTTATCTTGTAGTTCCTGTAACTGTTTCTTCAATTCTCATAGTTCTGCAGGCGCCATCTTGTAAGGAGTCTTGGCTATCGGTGCAGTGCCAGGTAGAAGCTCAATCTGAAATTCGACTTTCCTACTCGGCGGCAAACCCGTCACCTCATCAGGAAAAGTTCCAGTAAATTCGTTTACAACAGGAATTGATGATATATCTCCCCGCTTTTCCTCGGCTTCTAATAAAGCAAAGAGTTTCGGAATGGCACCCTTCCGTGCGCCCTTGAATTTAAATGTCGGTCCATCAAAAGGGGTAAAAATCACGATCTTGGCAAAACAATCAAGGGTTGCATGAGATTCAGCGAGTCAATCCATCCCTAGGATCACATTAAAATCTTCGAAGTCTAATTCAATTAGATCGACAACCAAAGCATGGGTTCCAATCTGGACAGAACATCGAGGATAGACTCTGTCAGTAAGCACACTCTTTCCCATAGGAGTTGCTACGGTCAAAGGAATGCTCATAGGAAATGAAACCTTATCAAGACGCTTAGCAAAGTTCAAGGAGACGAATGAATGAGAAGCACCCGAATCCAAAAGCATATGAGCAAAAAGACCATCGATCAATATCGAACTCGGGCATCTAAGACACGCTACGATTTAAATTATCCAGTATGAGGGTTATCATTCAATTTTAAAGTTTCATTTCTAAAAATCTGTTCATTCAACTTTTTTTTTTATTTGAAAATATTTCTGAAAAATTGATCAAACCCACATTATACTTTAGTTCTACATATTCCTGACGTAAGAATCAACCTTAGGCTCTGATACCAACTGTAGCGACCCGAGATCTCACAACCTCATAATTGTAAGATCTTAGACCGTACCTTTGTATTGTGAATCATAGAAACATAATAAGGCGATAAAAATACTTTGAACAGCGAAAGATAAAATTTCTTTAAAACATTAATTATTCTAAATAAAACCCATGATAATGTTCTTATTCCAATAACAAGTCCAACATAATTAAAACTTAAACAGTTTTGATAAAATACTGACTGATCAATGTCTCATTTATTTAAAATTACTAATAACGAGAAAGGAAAATAGCTAATTAGGCCACGAAGCCATCATCACCATTCAGTCCAGTTTCTTGAGCACCATGTGCCGTCTCATCGCCATAGACCCATACATTGTCATCGGCAACACCTGTCTCATCTGGTCACCCACATCAACAAGGGGTGTAAGTTTACACTTGTATGGACCAGACATGCAATCCATTGAAGCATAAAATATCAATCATAGTCATATAAATATTTCGATATATTTCATGTATGAGTGCATGTGGCATGTATAATATTAATAAGGTGAAATGAACTGAACATAAACATATATATCAATATTACATGAATGCATCATATCTTTTAATTTCATCTTTCTTGTCATTTAATGCATGTTAGACTCCGTCCCGCTCAAGACGTTGGGTCTTAATCATGCTTATCACTTGTTTAGTTAGACTTCGTCATGCTCAAGACGTTAGGTCTAATGAATCATGTTATTTATTACATGTCAAACTCCGTCCCGCTCAAGACGTTGGACTGAATCATGCTCATCATACTCTTGTTCAGTTAGACTCCATCTTACATAAGATGTTGGGTCTAATACCTTCTTAGACTCCATCATGTACAAGATGTTGGGTCTAATGCTCTTTAATCGTGTTTAGTTAGACTCCATCAAGCACCAAATGTTGGGCCTAATACCTTCTAAGACTCCATCGGGTACAAGATGTTCGGTCTAATGCTCTTTAATCGTGTTTAGTTAGACTCTATCAAGCACCAAATGTTGGGCCTAATACCTTCTTAGACTCCATCGGGAACAAGATGTTGAGTCTAATGGTCATTGATCATGGCTTGACATTTCATCGTGTTTTACGTGCCTTGATTGTGCATTATATAGATCATCATGGAACATGTAAAGTGCATGAGAGTGATATCATACTACATAGGCATTTAAGTGCATTCAATCATGGTACATAAATATCAAAGTGTACACAATCATGGTGCATAAATATTACAGTGCATATCATACGATCATGGTGCGTAAACATTGACATTTTAATCACACTGTTAAGAGAAGAATTGATTATAGAACTTAACTACGCAAACACCATCCATTGATTTCAAGTCAAGCTCAATCGATTGACATACAATCGTCAATCGATTGACATAATTCTGTGCATATCATAATACCTACAGCTCAATTGATTGACTCCTCTGAATCAATCGATTGACATAATACTGTGCCTTTTCCCCAAAACAACATTATTTATCAGCATCCGTTTATACTCAATCGATCGATTTCTTAGAATCAATCGATTGAATCAAATCCATACATTTTCTAAAAAGAGTGTCCTTTATCAGGGTCTATCAGGCTCAATCGATTGATTTCAATTTGTGTATTTTCTCGAAATAATATCGTTCATCAGTTTCTTATTCAAGCTCAATCGATTGACATCCAATCGTCAATCAATTGACATAATTCTGTATATTTTTCTAAAATAATATCATTTAACCCTCAATCGATTGACATCCAATTGTCAATCGATTGACATGCTTCTGTGAGCACTCATCAAAATGCATCAAATCACATGGTGGGATTTCAACCGTCTTCTTCTTAATTAAAATTATCAACATTAAAGATCACCAATCATAGCATGCATTAATTTAATCATCCATTCATTAGTCATGAAATAGACTCACTAATTTACATAAAAATCTATTTAAAAATTAATATTTTAAGTTCAATGGAAAGAAGGGTTCTAGGAAGATAGATCTAGAATTTCTTCTCTAAGGTCTCTAACGGCTCTATTCTTAAGAAGAACTCTCCATAGAGGTTTAGAACACGCATAGCAAGGTTTGATCCCTAGACCTCTTATCTAGAACTTAAAGCTTTTAACCAGTAGGCTACCACATAACTTATGTCCATTAATGACGAAAATAAATATAAGAGCTTGAAAAACTAAAACATATATTTTTAATTAAAATCTTTTGAAAAGTCACGGCATGCAGGAAATACGATGTTAAGCATATACACATATTTTAAGTGTATTAAAGACATAAAATTCAGATCATGACAAGAATCGATCTGATGCATTTCATTGGGTGGAGTATACTATTGGTAGCTCAGGAACAAAGCTTTCTTGAGAAAAAACCTCCGAAAACCAACAGTCGCTTTCATCGAAAAATGCAAGGAAAACCCGTGGCCCATGAAAAACTCCGAACATAAGAAAGTCTCAGAAAATGCTCAAAAAACCAATTTTCTGCAGAAAAGTCTCAGTTTTTGAGACTTTCTTGACTCTTGAACGAGGTCGTAGTGCACATGATGGGTGGACACCCATTGTAGGCTTATCTCATAAAATTAAGGGTACCTTCATTTACAACCATGGTTTGAAACCTCGGATTTCTGAGTTGTCTTGGACAACCCCGAGACAAAGACGTTTCACATCTCGGCGAGATGGCGTAAAATAAAAATAATCTTTTAAATGATCTTACAACATTAAAATAGGCATTTGATCTTACACCATCAAATAATACATCACTGTTATGCCATGTGAAAAATACTGGGGATCAATCTAAACAGTCCAATTGATTGCTCATGATTGGAACACATCTTAGTAAAGGAATCACGCGTATTAATCAATTGTATACTGCTCGATCAAGGATATTTAACATTACCCGTTAAAAAATAAGTATAACAGCATCATTAATGTACATAGATTTGGGCACAACATGATTGTCATTCACGAGATCATCACATAGATAGGATATGGTAAGATAAAATAATGCCACGTATACAAATAGAATGAGTGATACAATTTTAATTGTGTATAAGCCTAACACCCTATATAAATTAAAATATAAAATCAATATCTTTTATATATGGTCTCTAGAATGATGCACACACCATTCTTGTTTGACGTCTCATCTCGAGCGAAATTTCAAACCATGTTTACAATCGAAGATAATCGAACCAAAATCAATTAACCGAGTTTGCATCCGTATCTCTTGCTAATGTTTTAGAAATTGCAATTATAAAAAATAATAACTTTTCTCATCTAATTCTAAAAGAGTTTATAAATGATGGGTGGTCTGATCATTATTAAGGGAGACATTGCACTAACTTACAAGGTATGTTGGTGGTGTAAGAAGTGCGTGAAGATGCTTAAAACCTTGTGGATAGGCCATTGACCCATGTGCACGAGTGCGCGTCACACGCGCAGAGATCAAACTTATAAGAGACACGCACGAGATCAACCTGAGTTTTGCTAGTTTTATTTAGTTTCCTTTTTTATAAAGATTTTGGTAATAAATTGTTTGCTTTAGGATTAGTTTCTCTATTTAAAATATTTAGGGTACACACATATGACATGTGACTATTAATTTCATCACTTTGAGTGCAATCATTGAAAAATGGTCATAAATCCTTCAATTCATGTCAGAATTATACAATTCTTTTCTTGTTGGAAAGCTATTTCGATAAGCTTTCAAACAAGACTAATTTTATGTCACTTGGACAACGTTTGACCCTTCAAAAGTGATCACGTAATTAAAAATCGGGATTAGTGATAAAAGTAACTGTGACCGTTAAATTACAAAGCTTTAATGGGTAAGAATGAGTTAATTTTAATAATATTTTTTGGGTTTCGCTACTTATATATACATATTGTAAATTTCTTATGAGAATTTAATCTATGCTTATCAACTTTGATTGTTTTGTGTTATCAATAAGAATTCGTTGAGAGTTTTCATTTTCTTCGAGTTTAGGGTTTGGTGCGATGCCAATATTTTCGTCGACGAAATTTCGGCTATTGTTAAATCTATCTTCTAATTTTCAATCTTCTACTTCTAGATCCTCATTGCAGAGATACTTAGTTAATTAAATTTAATTTTGCTTGGTTGTTGGAAATTCTTTAAAAACTCATAAAATATTTTCTTTGATGCCCTATGCCAGAGGGAAGTCAAGTGTTATCTTGAAATCCCACCATCAGATTCTGCAGGGACTATCGTGTCGGACTTAACACTTGATTTGGACGTTACAATTCTTTTTAGTTGAATTCTGCGATTATTCTAAGCAAATTAAATCTGAATTTTTATTTATTATTGCTCTTTTAATTTCACTTTAAGTTCAGCAAAATTATACATTAGAATTTTAGAGTGTGATACTGCATCAATTATGGGTAGGAAAGTAGGATCCACGTCAAAGCGACTTTGTGACAAGCACTGAGTTCACAATGTATGGAAATCTACTCATGTGATAAGGACATGCGGACGTGTAGTCTACTTTCCCACCCATGTTGGTCGAACCACCCATCGTAGACAAATGCGTCATAAGTATAACTAACATTCTAACATTAAAATGATAAAAATAATTTTTTTGATTTTATTTAATCTTGCAATCAAATTCTTTAATTCAAATAAGGTGATAAAATAAATATCATTTTTGCTTTGATCAAATGACTCAGATAGAGTATATGTTCAATTTGAAGGAGGCTTGCAAAACACTTTGCAAAACTAAGAGCTTTTCCAGAATAGAGCCACTCTTGATCGGTGGCTGATTGTAGGACTGATCGAGCGGTTAAGAAACCACATTTCACATAATACAGTTGATGAAACCACATTTCACGTATCTAAAAACGAAAATCTAAGTCTTCAAATCACGTGACAGAGTTGATGAAACCACATTTCATGTACCGAAAGAGATGTATCTAAAAAAGAGAGTTGTTTATAACGTCCGTTATAGTATAGTTGGTTACCTCTTACAACTTCATTTACAATTTTATTTTGGAGATTTACATAATACATGTAGTCGAAATGTTAAAGATGTTTAATAACATTTTTTCCCAAGTCGGAACTGAAGAAAAAATTGATAATGGAAAAAACGAGAAAAAAATAATAAAAGGGAGAACATTTCGTTAAAATTGGAAAAAATTCAGGAAAAAAGCAATGAAAATAGGGTTTAAGAATTGGAAGTATTCTATGTTTCTCCAAAATAGGGCTATTATCTCGTTTTTAAAATAGTTTAAAAAATGAATTTATAATGAAAAGTAAGATTCAAACATAAAATTTGCATTTTTTTCAAAGAAATGCGTATTTAATGTGATAAGAACATTTTTTCAAAAAATGCGATAAAAATGCAATTTTCTCAAAAAACCACCGAATTTTTAAACTATGTTTAATGATAACTCAAGTGATCAAATGGTTCAAATCCATTGATGAAGATAAATGTTTGGGTGTCCCCCTCCAAAAAAAGGCCTCCGAACAGTGTTATATGGCAGGCAGGTTTTGTGCAGGCGACTGACATGCCGCTACACAATTGGCTGCTATTGCAGTGGGGTGCCCCCTCCAAAAAAATGGCCTCCGAACAATGTTATATGGCAGGCAGGTTTTGTGCAGGCGGCTGACATGCCGCTACGCAATTGGTTGCTACTGCCGTGGGGCCCAGGCAATGTAGGTGATAGGTGTAGAAATGTCACTTCCTACCCTCTTACTCCCCTTGCTAATACCTAATAGACGGCTAACTCAACTAATGGATGCCTTACTTTTATCATTTCAAATCCTCAAAACCTTATATGAAAAATGTCACTAAATGCTATCGGAAGTGGCACACCGATTCAAGCGAAAATTGCATATGCAGTCAAAGTCGTGTTCACGATTGTGAAGGGTGTGTGCACAAATTTGAGCATAATTACTATGTGGCACAAGAGAAGTCGCGTACGTGACTTCCCAAGTTGTGTGCACGATTATGTTTTCCAAGAGAGCGGAAATTAGAGCTTTAAGTGACGTTGGATCTATTCTCTCATGTATTTTGGAGGCATGTCTATAGATAGACATGCAAGATATAAAAAAATCGGTCAATACCGATACATATCGGGTATCTGATACCGTATCGGTCGATACGTCTCTGTTTCAACCAAGACGTTCAATTTTCCTTCTTTTTTTCTAAAAAAAAAAGGCCGATACGTATCAGTATCGGCCGAGTCGTATCGGCCTCGGGCAAACCGATACTGATTTTGATACCTTGTAGGCATCCCAAATTAGGGAAAGAAGATCTCTTTTCAGTCTAATTCTTAGTTCTTACCTTTTGGGGAAAAGATGAACCCTAGGAGAGCTACTCTTGTGCCGGAACGCTCGCAAAGCTCGCCGAAGAAGAAGAAGATGACCACTTCTCTTCCGATATCGCCGTCAATCGTGGCAGGCTAATTCCGTTGGTTCCAAGGCTTTGATGAAGCCTTGGCAAGAGTAGATATTATTATTTCATTCATTTTATCATTTGTATTAAATGTTTGAGGTTAAATATTTGATTCTCTCATATATTTTGATTTTCATTCTTATTCTTGTTATATGAGTTTGTTTCCTTATTTTACTATTTCTAGAATTTATCATAGGATAGAGATAGTGAGATTTTCTAGGGCATTCTCTTGTATTTAACCATAATCAAGTGATTGCTTGATTGAGATACCCGCGATGTTCGAATACGATTGACCAAACGGAGATGGAGATTGCGAGACTCATAGCCTATGCTTGACCATGGCAAGCTCATTGCTTGCAATTCCATGAGTTGGACCAAGGCCTTGGGATACTGTCTCATTTGTGAGGAATCAATAATATTTTGCCCTAATTCTTGCATGCAAGCTTATAGAAACCCTAGTTCATGCTTTTGTCATGTGTGGATTTGTAGCCGCGGAATCCCTCTTGATCGAATTTTCTTTACCCTTCGCAATTTATTTTCTCAGCATAATTACGTTCTAAATCCAATCTCATTTCATTTAACTAGTATAATGTAGACTAAAATTAGGTATTCTTGCTTAATCTCTGTGGAAACGATGCTCGCAATACGATCCCTAACTACGATCGATTCATATGCTTGTGAGATAACTCGTTCATGATGCAGATACAATTATTTCCATTAATTTTAGTACCCAGTACGAGATTTCGAATAGTAGGTCGAGACAACCAGTCACGTCCCCCCACGCCAGATGCCTACACACTATAAACAATAAGATTATTAGAAAATTGGTCCTATTAACAAACAAATTATAAAAGGCTATTAAGAATATTAGCAGCAAGGGTATTAAAGACAATTTTTTTGTTAATAGTGGCAATTTTTAGCTCTCGCTAATAGTTTTATTTTTTGTAGTGACACTTTGCCTGCACAAAAACTGCCTGCCGTTTGAAATTTTCCATGGCCTCCATTGCACCACTTGTGAAGATCTATGTGACGTGTACCATATTCCACTTGCATTTGAAAAGATGTATGCCACGTTTACCATATTGGTGGCCATGACATCTGATCATACCGACTTTTATTCTAAAATCAAACAAGAATCACCAACTATCACATTTCTTCTCAAAATCAGACTATAAATTAAGAAGAAAGGGATCAACCCGATGATATAATAACCGATACATGTAGGCCGGATTAAAGAGTTGATCTGAGCTTGCATGACTTCGAGGGACACTCCCTCATTGAGGGCTTGTTCGGGCTTGGCAGCAGGTTCTTCTTGGCGCACATGACTGCTCTAAGGTGCAGGCTAGGCAGGGGGAAACTGAGCAGCAACATTGCCGGCTCCACCAGGATTGCGCAAAAGACACATACTTCATTTCCAATTGGTCGGCCTATAGCGATAAAACGGAAGGCCTCCAATATTATCATCGAGATAAAAAGGGAAACCTAGGTGATGGAGGAGTTGCATCACCAGATGGGGGAAGTAAATAAGTGTTGCATCTCTAGCGGGAGGGTTGACAATCTCTTCGCGGCATCGCCACATCGAATCGTGCAAAAACCATGAAATATTGAGCCATGAATTTTTATATCCACCATATAGAGCCTTCACCCGAGGTCCAATTCGTTCCGACACATGACCTCATGGGCAAAGACTAGAAGACACGACGATATCCCAAAATAACATATCGGCTAGTAGAGTCAATCGTTTAGTAGCATTTCCTCGTGATGCATATATGACATTGCACATATCATCAATCATTGGTTGTTGGTCGATGTCGAGTTCTTCTCCAAGTTGGTGGTTTAGTGGATGCTCAGTAAGAATGTCAAAAACATCCGCAAACGTCTCCGGATAAATCTTCCTCTCCCATCCATCAATGGAGACAGTGAAGTGGTCATCATCATTAGTCTCGATGGACGCCTTTTCCCACTTCATGTTCTGATGGAATAGGCGGACCACACGCTCAGAAACGTTGATCACAGGGGACGTCATCAGGAAATGGAGATTGAGGGCCGCAATGTACGCGAGAGAGACCGTGCACTCAGGCATTGCATGGAATGCCGGTAGATCATACATTATTCTGATGAGAGTTCCTTGTTTGCAAAATGACCTTTGGGTTGTTCTCTAAAGATTCCTTGCGGTTGGGGAGGAAGTCTTGCAGAGGAGGATGACGCCATCGCAGAAAATGTTAGAAAAAGGTTAGAGAAATTCGGAGCAGACGAGGAATGTTGGAGAGAATGAAGAATAGAAAGGACGTTCAGTCCTTAAATAAACACAGAGGCACTTCTTCATTCTTGGGTGTACTGCTTCACCTCAATCGACTTGTATAGCTCGATCGATCGACCTGGCATTGAAAAGCCGCGACATAAAGGCATTCAAGACATGCGTCACTTTAAGGAATGTCGATGCATCAACCTAGATGGGTCGATCGATCGACACTGACATGCAGCGCTTCCCCAGGCGTTGGGACGGTACATCAAACAGGCGTACATAAGGTCAATTGATCGAGGACGGCGCATACAACGTACGAAAAGATGTGACAGTTAATTTCTCTTTAAAACGCGCAACGCAACAGGTCGATTAATCGAGTGTCAACATCGATTGATCGACCGAATAAAATATGTGACAGTAAATGTCATGAATTAAATGTCGACTGATCGACAGAAGCTCGATTGATTGACCATTTATCCTATTGTCAATCAATCGAGGTCTAAAGCTCGATTGATTGACCTATTTTCAAAATTTTATTTTATTTATTTTTATTTTGTTTACACTTGGGTTGCCTCCCAAGAAGTGCTAAATTTAGTGTCGCTAGCCCGACAGTTTAAAATTTTCAATTTCATCCCGATTGTTTGGGATTGCTTAACGCAACTTCATCAAAAATTTCAATGATATATTCTAAAAATGGTTTCACCCGTTGCCCATTGACTCAAAATTTTCTCCCATTTCGAGGATTGCAGAGTTCAATTGCTCTATTTGAAAATATTCGATTTACCCGGAATGGACCGTTCCATCGGGCTTTAAGCTTTCCTGAAAACAGATGAAGCCTTGAGTTGTATAACAACACCTTTTGACCCACAGTGAATGATTTTCTTAAAATAAACTGATCATGGGCACGCTTCATGCGATCCTTGTAAGATTTTGCACAGTCATAAGCATCAGCCCTTAGTTCTTCCAATTCAGCAATTTCTAAGCTTCGCTTCTCACCCGCTTTTTACAAATTAAAATTCAGAGACTTAATAGCCCAATAGGTCCGGTGTTCTAACTCAACTAGTAGATGACAACCTTTACCGAAAACCATCCTAAAGGGTGGCATTCCAATGGGAGCTTTAAATGCCCTCTGATAAGCCCAAAGTGCGTCGTTCAATTTTAACGACTAATCCTTCCGATTGGGTATTATCATTTTCTCTAAAATACATTTTATCTCCCAATTTGAAACCTCAACTTATCCATTGGTTTGAGGGTGGTACGGTGTAGCCACTTTGTGGGTGATCCCGTACTTTCTCATTAGCTGAGTGAAAATTTTATTACATAAATGCTTTCCACCATCGCTAATGATAACGCGTGGAGTACCGAATCTCTGAAATACCTCGTTCTTAAGGAATTTAATAACCACCTTGTGATCGTTAGTCTTGCATGTCATTGCTTCGACCCATTTTGAAACATAATTTACTGCAACGAGGATGTATGAATTCCCAAAAGAATTCGGAAATGGGCCCATAAAGTCTATTCCCCATACATCGAACACTTCAACCTCAAGAATTCGATTTAAGGGCATCATATTCTTCTTTGAAATTCTACCTAACATCTGACAATTACTACATGATAAACAGTGCTGGTGACAATCCTTAAAAATTGTAGGCCAATAGAATCCACATTGGAGGATCTTAGTAGCAGGACAATTCATGACAGAATGAAATAATTTTTGACTGCTCAAATTTCGGAATGTACCTTCTGATAATTTGATCGGCATAATATTTAAACAATTACGAATCCTCGAAAAAATAGTGCTTTGCTCGTGCCAGAAAAATAGCATTTTCATTCTTACTCCAGTGGTGTGGTACTTGCTCTGTCACCAAATAGTTAATCAGATCAGCATACCATGGTGAATCTTCGATAGCAAACAATTGTTCATTGGAAAAGTTTTCCAAGATCGAGGCTAGATCGTCAGATTTTTTAATAATGATTCAAGATAAATGGTCAGCCACCACATTTTATGATCCCTTCTTATCTTTAATTTCCAGATCGAACTCTTGTAAAAGTAAAATCCATCGAATCAAATGAGCTTTTGCATCCTTCTTTGCAAAGAGGTAGCGAAGAGCCGCATGATCCGTATATATCACAACTTTTGATCCCAACAAATAGGATCGGAATTTGTCTAGCGCAAAGACTACAACTAGGAGTTCTTTTTCTATGATGAAATAATTTAATTGTGCATCATTCAGCGTGCAACTTGCATAGTAAATTACAGGTGAAATTTTTTCCACCCTTTGTCCCAGTATTACTCCTATCGCATAATCAGATGTGTCACACATTATTTCAAAGGGTAAATTCCAATCCGAAGATTGGACTATGGGGGCTTGAACAAGTTCAGCTTTGATTGCTTCAAAAGCTTTCAGGCAATTCTCATAAAAAAGGAATGGAACGTCTTTACCGAGTAAGTTGCATAGAGGTTTTGCAATCTTAATGAAGTCCTTGATAAATCGTCGGTAAAAACCGGTATGCCAAAGGAAAGACCTAATCTCCCTAACTGTTCTGGGTGGTGGAAGGTTTGAAATTAAATCTACTTTCGCCTTGTTCACCTCAATACCTTTGAATGAAATGATGTATCCAAGGACTATACCACTCTGAACCATGAAATGACATTTCGCCCAATTCAAAACAAAGTTCTTTTCCTGGCATCTCGCAAGAATTAGAGAAAGATTTTATAGGCAATTATTAAAATTGTCCCCATGAATTGAGAAGTCATTCATGAAGACTTCCAAAAATCTCTCCACTATGTTTAAAAATATACTGAGCATACATCTTTGAAAAGTGGCTGGGGCGTTGCAGAGCCCAAACGGCATTCGCCTGTAGGAGAACGTTCTAAATGGACATGTGAACATTGTTTTCTCCTGATCTTCTGGTGCTATGACTATTTGATTATATCCAGAATAGCCATCGAGGAAACAGTAGTATTGATATCCTGCCAGCCTTTCGAGCATTTGATCAATAAACGGAAGAGGAAAATGATCCTTCCTTGTCATTGAATTCAACTTCCTATAGTCAATGCACACTCTCCAACCAGTTTGAACTTTTGTTGGTATCAGTTCATTCTCTTCATTCTTTACCACAGTTACTCCAGAGTTTTTGGGAACCACTTGTATCGGGCTAACCCATTTGCTATCGGAAATAGGGTATGTAATACTCGCATCTAGCAGCTTAATAATCTCCTTTCTCATAACGTCTTGCATTATTGGATTCAATCTGCGTTGTGGTTCTCTAGAGGGTTTAGCACTTTCTTTCAAATGAATTCGGTGCATACATACCGTTGGACTAATACCCTTAATGTCCTTGATGGACCATCTAATTACGCTTTTGTGGTCGTGAAGTACTTCAATGAGCTGTTCCTCTTGGTCCTCATTCAACTTTGCTGAAATAATCACCGGATCAGTTTCATCTCTGCCTAAGTATACATATTTCAGATCGGCAAGGAGAGATTTCAATTCCAGCTTCAATTTCTCTTCTTCTCTTGATTCTTCTTGATTTTCTTCCTCCTTGACCTTGTTTCTCAGTTGTCATTCTTCGTCTCTCAAGAGTGGTGTTGAATCTAACATTTCATTAACTTCGTGGATCACCTAATCCACATCGAAGTTTTCACCGAAATGTGCTAGACGCGCCTCCAACGGGTCCTCATATTTTGAAGCAAAGAATGTATTTTCTACAATGCTATCAATCATGCATACTTGTGCATGTTCCTCATCTTCAACAGGTTGCCTTGCAATGTGAAAGATATTCAGCTCTACAGCCATGTTCCTGAATGACAAATTTATTATCTCATTTCGATAATTAATTAGTACATTCGATGTTGCTAGGAAATGTCTTCCCATAATTATCAGAATATTATTTTCAGTTAGGAACAGGTTTGGTATCCAATACAACAAAATCAACTGAAAAGTAGAAGGTGTCTACTTTAATTAGGACATCCTCGACTATTCCCCTGGGAATCTTGATTGACCTATTGGCAAGTTGAAGGGTCATAGCTGTGGGTTTCAGTTCGCCCAGTACGAGCTCCTTGTAAACAGTGTATGGCAACAGATTAACACTTGCTCTAAGATCTAGAAGTGTTTGATCAATGAGATTTTTTCCTATGATGATTGAAATTATAGGACAACCAGGGTCATTGTATTTAATCGAAAGTCTCGCTTGCAATACTGAACTTACATGTTCTGCCAAGAAAGCTTTCTTCGGGATGTTAGTCTTCCTCTTAATCGTGACCAAGTCCTTTAAAAATTTCGCATATGCCGGTATTTGCTGAATGACATCTAGGAAGGGAATATTGATGTTTAACTGCTTCAATATTTCAATTATTCCTTCCTGATCACGATTTTTCTTTAGTCCCATTAGCCTTTGAGGATATGGGGCTTCGAGCACGAAACTTCTTTCTCTCTTATTCTTTTCTTCAATCTCTTTCTCTTGTTTCTCCTCTTCTTCAACTTCCTCATTCATCTCAATTTTGTCTTCAAGTTCAGACTTTTCATCTTCTTCAGGCATCTCCACTCTATTGTCAATCTACTTTTTAGATCTCCATATTGTGATTGCTTTGATTTATTGCTGATTTTCTTCAGGTGATAAGGTCGAGGCTTGCTCGACAACCATCTGTCCTCATGGGTTTGGAATTGGTTGGCTAGGAAATGATTCATTTTCCCTTTCACATAGGAGTGTTGTCAGTTGATCAAGTTGAGTTTATATCCTTGATATTTAATAAGTATTTGATTGGATGAACTTCCACATATCCTCATTCTGAGGATATTGGTTCTGAGGATGACATGGTGCAACGTTTTCCTTGCTAATTATTGAATCAGGTGGTGATAAATTTTACGCACAACCAGGTTGACTCATGAGCTGTTGTGTCAGTTGGTTCTGATATCCCAACATTAGTTGTGAGAATTGGCAATTCTGGTTGGATTGCCTGGATTGCCCATTTTAATTGTGATTTTGGTGAAATTGGTTTCCACCCTCATAGTGTTGTTGTTGGAATTGCCCTTGACCAAACTATTGTTGTGGTTCTTGATTGAAATTTTGATTTGGATAAAAATTCATCTCTTGTCCTCTGGCTTGAGGTCTTTGATTTCCTTGCCTCCATGAAAAATTTTGATGATATTTTTAACTATTCGAGTTGTTTTCATTGAAAACATTTCTCTGGTTTCAACTGTAAGTGTTCAATGTGTTCAATTGCTCGCAAGGGTCTTCTGAGTAATTCTGCACTGAAGGGCAACCATCAGATGTATGCATTGGACTTGCACAATATGAACATGGGTCTGGTTGTACATTCACAACACTCACGTTCTTCTTCAACTTCAATTCCTCAACTTGTTGAGTGAGGAAATCTATTTTTACCATGAGATCAGGTGTTTCTTTTACCACATACAATCCTCCTTTCTTTGTTGAGCTTCCTGCTTGATCTTGACTCTTGTTTGGTTGATCTCGAGTCTTCGAAAAATCTCATTGCTGTGAATCTTCAGCCAACTTTTCTAAAAATTGATAGGATTCATTTTCCCTAAGTCTAAGGAATCCTCCACTGTTCATTGATTCGATCAGATGCCGATTGGCCTGATCCAGTTCGTTGTAAAAACATTAGACCAATCTCCATTTTGAGAATCCATGATGCGGACACTTCAACAAGATATCTATGAACCTATCCCAAGCTTCATAAAATCTCTCATCATCTTCTTGTGTAAAATCAGTGATTTCACGTCTTAAGACATTAGTCTCAGCCATAGGAAAGAATTTTAATAAAAATTTCTTGACCATCTAATCCCAAGTGGTTATGGATCCAGCTGGTAAGGAATTTAATCAGGCTTTGGCCTTATCCTTTATGGAGAAAGGAAACAAACGCAATCTCATGGATTCCTCACTGAAATTCTGATATACTGACGAATAGACTTCAACAAAGTCTTTGATGTGTCGGTACAGGTCTTCTCTATCTATGCCATGAAAAATTAGAAAGATTTGAATCTCATTTGTATGAATCTCAAATCTGCCACCAGGTGTGACAGGATATATGATGCAAGAAGGGGTATTTGTAGTTATAGGAGCAAACAACTCTTTTAGAGTTGGTTCCTCCTCATTTTCATGTGGGTGGTTTTCACAGTCATTTGCATTCATTTCGAATTGAATTAATGTTTCTCTTCTAGCTTCTCGCCCTATTTTGATCTCTTTTCTATTCGAACGACAAGTTCGCTCGATCTCAGAATTGAAAGGTTCTAAAGATTTATCTCTAGAGGACCTCGTGTGCATACAAATATTCCACACAAGATGCATCGATTTCTGATTTGTGTGTTTTTTTTTTTTTTAAGTTCGATTGATTGAGGGTTTAGGTCGATCGATCGATCAAACAGTCTTCGATAAATCGAGGGTTTAGGTCAATCAATCGAGGATTAAAATTTAAAATTCGATTTTTTTTTTTTTTAAGTTTTAAAAAATAAGAAGATTACAGAGGAAAATTTTGCGGATTTTTGGAGTCGATTGATCGAGAGCTTAGGTCGATCGATCGATCTCAATATTTTTGGATTTGTGTTTTTTTTTTTTAGTTCAATTGATCGAGGGGTTTACTCGATTGATCGAAACTCAAAAGTTTTCAATTTTTTTTTAATTTTTTTTTAGAACTAGTGAAAATACTGATTTAAATCTATAGAAATTTCTAAAATTAATTTTCTATTTCCTAAAAAAAAATTTGAATTTTCTATGCCCAATCCCCGGCAGCGGCGCCAAAAACTTGTTGTGAAAATTTTATTGTACTCGCAAGTGCACGAATCAGTTTGCAAATAGTGAGTGCGGAGCACGAGATCATTCCCACGAGGATTGGTTAAAAAATGGTAACCAGAAATAACAATTAACCAAAAGAATTACCACAAATCTAGCACAATATTTAAACTAATTTGACGATTATGAGAGTTTGGCAGATGAGATAAAGACTAGGCAGTAAAATAAAATCTAAATAATTAATAAAATATAAGGATTGGGATACCAAATCCTCCCATCGTAGGTTTATCATTTGCGCAATACAAATATGTGGATTAAGATGTGAGATCTTTAAAATATATCTAAGAAGAAGCACCGACCCCAAACATACATGAGTTCTGAAATACAGATCTGATATCACGGGGATGTATGATTAACATCCCATGAGTGTATGATTAACACTCATACCTTAGACAATATTCAGAATCTAATCTCTAGATAAATTCTAAACTACGATCTAAGATCAAGGAGATGTATGATTAACATCCTATGAGTGTGATTAACACTCACACCTCAGACGGTAGTAAAACTTAACCCCGAGATAGGCAGTAGTTAGATTAGAATCACCATTGCAGATATGAAATCATAGGGCATGATTAGCTCTTAGATATCAAATTGCAATCGGATTATATCCATATCGATAATATCATTAGGGCCCTTTAAAGAATTTAATATCTCAATCATATATTTATATTAATACAAATGAATACCTCAAATGGGGTTCATCAGATCCCCATCCTTAATGGAACTAGCCACACATGATAGAAATAAATGATAAAATAAAGACAATAATTAAAAATGGCATTAAAATACTGTAAAGAGCTTCAACAAAATCTACAAAAGCTTTCATCTAACCCGGTACAATCCTTCTTCAAATACATAAATGAAAACTCAAACTAAATCTTAGCCTAGGAAATGAATAATAATTGGAACCCCCGAACTGAATGCCCTCCTTAACTCCAAAAGCTAAAGCAAAAGAAATGTAAGTGGAGAAGATATCTCCGAATCCTCAGATTTTTCAATTTTAATATCTCTCAGATTTGAAACTCAAAATTTGAATTTAGTCGATTGATCGATTTAGTTGGTCGATCAATCGACCAGATTTGATTTTTGAATTTCAATTTGCTATGTCAATGCGTCGACCTTGGGAGATCGATTGATCGACATAGCAAATTAGTTAGGATTTGCTTCAGTGTTCCGGTGTTTGTTTGACTTTGCGTTCTTTTATACTCCTTAATGCATCCAATGACCAATTTCACCTGAAACTCAGAAAACTTCACAAATTCTATTAGATAGCCTTCATCGGATGGCTAAATGTAGATCTTTAGAGGTGAAATATTATCATATTTTACTACTCATCAAGATATTTGATTACATTGACCCAATATTTGACTTAGATTATATTGGGTTTGGCAGATATTTTAAAAATGGATCAGCCTCACCCAGTGACAGAATCACGTATCAGCGACTGAGGGTGAGTGGCTGCACTCAAAACCCCCAAACACCAAAAAAGTAATAAAATATGTTTCCTTTTTAAAAGCTTTTAATTAACCTATTCCGACCTAACGTCTCCCTACCTGACGCGCCCTCCCCATACCCCCATCTTGCACAAACAACTCCCTACGCCTACCTGATACGCCTTATATCCCTACCTGACACCCCGTGTCTCCCGCCTCTTGCCCAAAGAGAAATGCGCATTTATTTATGCACAAGTTCGTCTGTGAAGTGTTTTAGTTCTCAAACTACTGATGCATTTACCAAGGCTATTATTAAGTTAAGGGCACGACACTCCCCAGTCACAATGATGGATTCAAGGTACGCGCCATCCGCACCGTCAAAATGATAGATCATAAGTTGAAAGGCATGGACCCAAAAATCAAAATTTTTGAGAGATGTTAACCATCCGATTTGTGAACTCTAATATCAATCATGATGTTTAGTTTTAATGGCTGATATTCAAATTCATCAATCAGATGGTTCACATCCACTTATGGACATAATTCTTTGGCTAAAACACTTTCCAATGATGAATTGCCTCCTAAACCATTTAAATCGCGATGTCAATGACATATTAGGAAACCATACTTAAATGATGTGAAATAAAAAAATTTAATTTAGTATTGGTTGATCGTTTAAACACCCATTTGGTGTTTAAACATCCATCAAGGGGGGGAGGGGGGGGTTGTAGGATCATTTGTAGCTAACTCAAGATCCCAAATTGATTTTGGCAGGTTGCAAGGATCAAAATTTCAGCCAAATGATCGGTTTTCGGCCGAAATTTCGGTTCAAATTTTCGGTTTCGGTCATGCCCGAAATCAAAATTTCAATCGATATTTTGATCCTTGGTAGGTTAGGCAAAATTTAACAAAAAAATAGGGTAGAGTTCTTTACACCCATTAAACTAAATTTGTAAAGAATGCACGCAATTTCACCAAAAAAATCCGTTGATGATCTTGAATCAGATGATGGAGATGTTTTTCATCCCAATCTTCCACACAATAATTCTTGAGTTCATAGCGCATAATCATATGGTCATATGTTGATTTCACGTGGCAAACATATCCAAAAGTGATCATTTGATAAGCATGCCTATGATCATGATCACTTTTGGGGATGTGTGCCATGTGAAATCACGATCTAACCGTCTAATAGGTGCACAATGATCTCAAGATCTATTGTGCGAAAGATTGGGATGAAAAATGATCTCCATTGCCTGAATCAAGCAGGTTTTTATTTCCTAAATTTCTTATTTGAATTAGATAGGTGCGAGAGTACTATAAATAAATAATATAATTATACAAAATTAAATCTAATTTATCCTGGGCCTGGATGAAAATCATGATTTCACCACTCGCCTCACTTTTGGCCTACCCTAAACCCTCTCTATTTTAAGCTTAGTTTATGGTGCCAGGTTTTATCAATAAAATTATATAATTGAGAATATTTGATGACGTTTGTGAAACTTATAAAAATTATCTTTGTTATCTTTTCAAAAAAAAAGTAAAAAGAAAAATGAAATTATGTTTGTTATATTATAGTGCGAGATTCACATTGCTTTTTCTTATCGAGAATCCAACCCTGTGGTGCTTTTTCTTATTGAAAATCCAACCCAGTAATTATAATAATAATAAAAAAAACCGTATGGTCAATAAAATAAAGCTTTTATGTTTACACATGAAAAAAATAATATCCAAAACATAATATATATTGAGATCATTGGCTTTCCATTAGATGTCAAGACTCCTCGTGAGGCTCATTTTACCCGTGATTATGATCACTACTCATGAGGTTGTAGGATCATTTGTAGCTAACTCAAGATCCCAAATTGATTTTGGCAGGTTGCAAGGATCAAAATTTCGGTTCAAATTTTTGATTTGGTCATGCCCGAAATCAAAATTTCAATCGATATTTTGATCCTTGGTAGGTTAGGCAAAATTTAACAAAAAAATAGGGTAGAGTTCTTTACACCCATTAAACTAAATTTGTAAAGAATGCACGCAATTTCACCAAAAAAATCCGTTGATGATCTTGAATCAGATGATGGAGATGTTTTTCATCCCAATCTTCCACACAATAATTCTTGAGTTCATAGCGCACAATCATATGGTCATATGTTGATTTCACGTGGCAAACATATCCAAAAGTGATCATTTGATAAGCATGCCTATGATCATGATCACTTTTGGGGATGTGTGCCATGTGAAATCACGATCTAACCGTCTAATAGGTGCACAATGATCTCAAGATCTATTGTGCGAAAGATTGGGATGAAAAATGATCTCCATTGCCTGAATCAAGCAGGTTTTTATTTCCTAAATTTCTTATTTGAATTAGATAGGTGCGAGTACTATAAATAAATAATATAATTATACAAAATTAAATCTAATTTATCCTGGGCCTGGATGAAAATCATGATTTCACCACTCGCCTCACTTTTGGCCTACCCTAAACCCTCTCTATTTTAAGCTTAGTTTATGGTGCCAGGTTTTATCAATAAAATTATATAATTGAGAATATTTGATGACGTTTGTGAAACTTATAAAAATTATCTTTGTTATCTTTTCAAAAAAAAAGAAAAAAGAAAAAAGAAATTATGTTTGTTATATTATAGGGTACCGAGATTCACATTGCTTTTTCTTATCGAGAATCCAACCCTGTGGTGCTTTTTCTTATTGAAAATCCAACCCAGTAATTATAATAATAATAAAAAAAACCGTATGGTAAATAAAATAAAGCTTTTATGTTTACACATGAAAAAAATAATATCCAAAACATAATATATATTGAGATCATTGGCTTTCCATTAGATGTCAAGACTCCTCGTGAGGCTCATTTTACCCGTGATTATGATCACTACTCATGAGGTTGTAGGATCATTTGTAGCTAACTCAAGATCCCAAATTGATTTTGGCAGGTTGCAAGGATCAAAACTTCGTTCAAATTTTGATTTGGTCATGCCCGACTCGAAAATTTCAATCGATATTTTGATCCTTGGTAGGTTAGGCAAAATTTAACAAAAAAATAGGGTAGAGTTCTTTACACCCATTAAACTAAATTTGTAAAGAATGCACGCAATTTCACCAAAAAAATCCGTTGACGATCTTGAATCAGATGATGGAGATGTTTTCATCCCAATCTTCCACATTAATTCTTGAGTTCATAGCGCACAATCATATGGTCATATGTTGATTTCACGTGGCAAACATATCCAAAAGTGATCATTTGATAAGCATGCCTATGATCATGATCACTTTTGGGGATGTGTGCCATGTGAAATCACGATCTAACCGTCTAATAGGTGCACAATGATCTCAAGATCTATTGTGCGAAAGATTGGGATGAAAAATGATCTCCATTGCCTGAATCAAGCAGGTTTTTATTTCCTAAATTTCTTATTTGAATTAGATAGGTGCGAGAGTACTATAAATAAATAATATAATTATACAAAATTAAATCTAATTTATCCTGGGCCTGGATGAAAATCATGATTTCACCACTCGCCTCACTTTTGGCCTACCCTAAACCCTCTCTATTTTAAGCTTAGTTTATGGTGCCAGGTTTTATCAATAAAATTATATAATTGAGAATATTTGATGACGTTTGTGAAACTTATAAAAATTATCTTTGTTATCTTTTCAAAAAAAAAGAAAAAAGAAAAAAGAAATTATGTTTGTTATATTATAGGGTACCGAGATTCACATTGCTTTTTCTTATCGAGAATCCAACCCTGTGGTGCTTTTTCTTATTGAAAATCCAACCCAGTAATTATAATAATAATAAAAAAAACCGTATGGTAAATAAAATAAAGCTTTTATGTTTACACATGAAAAAAAATAATATCCAAAACATAATATATATTGAGATCATTGGCTTTCCATTAGATGTCAAGACTCCTCGTGAGGCTCATTTTACCCGTGATTATGATCACTACTCATGAGGTTGTAGGATCATTTGTAGCTAACTCAAGATCCCAAATTGATTTTGGCAGGTTGCAAGGATCAAAATTTCGGTTCAAATTTTTGATTTGGTCATGCCCGAAATCAAAATTTCAATCGATATTTTGATCCTTGGTAGGTTAGGCAAAATTTAACAAAAAAATAGGGTAGAGTTCTTTACACCCATTAAACTAAATTTGTAAAGAATGCACGCAATTTCACCAAAAAAATCCGTTGACGATCTTGAATCAGATGATGGAGATGTTTTTCATCCCAATCTTCCACACAATAATTCTTGAGTTCATAGCGCAATCATATGGTCATATGTTGATTTCACGTGGCAAACATATCCAAAAGTGATCATTTGATAAGCATGCCTATGATCATGATCACTTTTGGGGATGTGTGCCATGTGAAATCACGATCTAACCGTCTAATAGGTGCACAATGATCTCAAGATCTATTGTGCGAAGATTGGGATGAAAATGATCTCCATTGCAATCAAGCGGTTTTATTTCCTAAATTTCTTATTTGAATTAGATAGGTGCGAGAGTACTATAAATAAATAATATAATTATACAAAATTAAATCTAATTTATCCACGGATGAAAATCATGATTTCACCACTCGCCTCACTTTTGGCCTACCCTAAACCCTCTCTATTTTAAGCTTAGTTTATGGTGCCAGGTTTTATCAATAAAATTATATAATTGAGAATATTTGATGACGTTTGTGAAACTTATAAAATTATCTTTGTTATCTTTTCAAAAAAAGAAAAAGAAAAAGAAATTATGTTTGTTATATTATAGGGTACCGAGATTCACATTGCTTTTTCTTATCGAGAATCCAACCACGTGGTGCTTTTTCTTATTGAAAATCCAACCCGAATTATAATAATAAAAAAAACCGTATGGTAAATAAAATAAAGCTTTTATGTTTACACATGAAAAAAATAATATCCAAAACATAATATATATTGAGATCATTGGCTTTCCATTAGATGTCAAGACTCCTCGTGAGGCTCATTTTACCCGTGATTATGATCACTACTCATGAGGTTGTAGGATCATTTGTAGCTAACTCAAGATCCCAAATTGATTTTGGCAGGTTGCAAGGATCAAAATTTCGGTTCAAATTTTTGATTTGGTCATGCCCGAAATCAAAATTTCAATCGATATTTTGATCCTTGGTAGGTTAGGCAAAATTTAACAAAAAAATAGGGTAGAGTTCTTTACACCCATTAAACTAAATTTGTAAAGAATGCACGCAATTTCACCAAAAAAATCCGTTGACGATCTTGAATCAGATGATGGAGATGTTTTTCATCCCAATCTTCCACACAATAATTCTTGAGTTCATAGCGCACAATCATATGGTCATATGTTGATTTCACGTGGCAAACATATCCAAAAGTGATCATTTGATAAGCATGCCTATGATCATGATCACTTTTGGGGATGTGTGCCATGTGAAATCACGATCTAACCGTCTAATAGGTGCACAATGATCTCAAGATCTATTGTGCGAAAGATTGGGATGAAAAATGATCTCCATTGCCTGAATCAAGCAGGTTTTTATTTCCTAAATTTCTTATTTGAATTAGATAGGTGCGAGAGTACTATAAATAAATAATATAATTATACAAAATTAAATCTAATTTATCCTGGGCCTGGATGAAAATCATGATTTCACCACTCGCCTCACTTTTGGCCTACCCTAAACCCTCTCTATTTTAAGCTTAGTTTATGGTGCCAGGTTTTATCAATAAAATTATATAATTGAGAATATTTGATGACGTTTGTGAAACTTATAAAAATTATCTTTGTTATCTTTTCAAAAAAAAAGAAAAAAGAAAAAAGAAATTATGTTTGTTATATTATAGGGTACCGAGATTCACATTGCTTTTTCTTATCGAGAATCCAACCCTGTGGTGCTTTTTCTTATTGAAAATCCAACCCAGTAATTATAATAATAATAAAAAAAACCGTATGGTAAATAAAATAAAGCTTTTATGTTTACACATGAAAAAAATAATATCCAAAACATAATATATATTGAGATCATTGGCTTTCCATTAGATGTCAAGACTCCTCGTGAGGCTCATTTTTGATTATGATCACTACTCATGAGGTTGTAGGATCATTTGTAGCTAACTCAAGATCCCAAATTGATTTTGGCAGGTTGCAAGGATCAAAATTTCGGTTCAAATTTTTGATTTGGTCATGCCCGAAATCAAAATTTCAATCGATATTTTGATCCTTGGTAGGTTAGGCAAAATTTAACAAAAAAATAGGGTAGAGTTCTTTACACCCATTAAACTAAATTTGTAAAGAATGCACGCAATTTCACCAAAAAAATCCGTTGACGATCTTGAATCAGATGATGGAGATGTTTTTCATCCCAATCTTCCACACAATAATTCTTGAGTTCATAGCGCACAATCATATGGTCATATGTTGATTTCACGTGGCAAACATATCCAAAAGTGATCATTTGATAAGCATGCCTATGATCATGATCACTTTTGGGGATGTGTGCCATGTGAAATCACGATCTAACCGTCTAATAGGTGCACAATGATCTCAAGATCTATTGTGCGAAAGATTGGGATGAAAATGATCTCCATTGCCCAATCAAGCGTGTTTTATTTCCTAAATTTCTTATTTGAATTAGATAGGTGCGAGAGTACTATAAATAAATAATATAATTATACAAAATTAAATCTAATTTATCCTGGGCCTGGATGAAAATCATGATTTCACCACTCGCCTCACTTTTGGCCTACCCTAAACCCTCTCTATTTTAAGCTTAGTTTATGGTGCCAGGTTTTATCAATAAAATTATATAATTGAGAATATTTGATGACGCTTAGAAACTTATAAAAATTATCTTTGTTATCTTTTCAAAAAAAAAGAAAAAAGAAAAAAGAAATTATGTTTGTTATATTATAGGGTACCGAGATTCACATTGCTTTTTCTTATCGAGAATCCAACCCTGTGGTGCTTTTTCTTATTGAAAATCCAACCCAGTAATTATAATAATAATAAAAAAAATCGTATGGTAAATAAAATAAAGCTTTTATGTTTACACATGAAAAAAAATAATATCCAAAACATAATAAATATTGAGATCATTGGCTTTCCATTAGATGTCAAGACTCCTCGTGAGGCTCATTTTACCCGTGATTATGATCACTACTCATGAGGTTGTAGGATCATTTGTAGCTAACTCAAGATCCCAAATTGATTTTGGCAGGTTGCAAGGATCAAAACTTTCACATGGAAATCCGTTGACTACTTTAAATCAGACAATGGAAATAATTTTCATCCCAAACTTTCACACAATGGATTTAGAATGCAGCATAATGTGTGCCAAGAGTCTTTTAGATAACTTCTTTGGGAATAATATGCCCAGATCCTGAAGATCGATCATATGAAAGATTGATTTAGAAACTAATCTCCATCTTTTGATTCCGCACTGTCGATGATTTCTCAGCATAGGCCTCCTAAGTAATTAGATAGGCGCAAATAGATCTACCCGTAATGCATAGGCCTCCTAAGTAATTAGATAGGCGCAAAAATAGATCTACCCGTAATTAAAAGGGAGCCACCAAAGATTTTTGGATCATGTCTTTTAAATCAGACAGCTTAGATGACATCCTCGCATGGCACATGTCCTCGGTGTCGACTCTTTCTTTTAAATTGTGTGCATGGGGAAATTTTATTGGTTCAAGATATGGATTCCTAATTAAAATTTATCTTGAATTCAAACATGCAAGGCCGGCCTTAGGAGTGTTAAGTGGGGCGACAGGGACAGGCCTCCGACTTCCATGTTCACTTAATGGAAAAATAAAATAATAATTATATTATATATAAAAGGATTTGAAGATCTGACTCTTTTTGATAGGTACAACATGATATGAAGATCTAATATCTGAAAGATTAGGATGAAAAATGATCTCCATCGTCTGATTCATGATAGTCAATGATTTTAATGGTGAAAATACGTATTTACTTCACATAAAAACAACAGGTGCAAATAATGCCTGTTGGCATTTATTTTCAAACTAATGTTAGGAGAGATTACCGTATCAAAAAGAAAAAAAAAATAGGAGAGATTTCTCTCCGTAGATTTCTGTGAGGCCATATTTGGAGATTAATTTATGGAGAGATTTTCTCCCTAGAGGTTCTACTATTGTGTTTTTAAACACACTCAAGACTCAAGTAAGGTGTATAGGCTCTAATAAAATTAATGGAAAAGAAACTTTATACGAAAGAAGGTTTGAGCCTAAAACTTATGTTTAGGCTCATCCAACCACTTGAGTGATTTACAAAAACAAGTAGAGAAATATTGTAACCTTTAATCCTTATATAATTTTTTAAACTCAAATAACGTCATGCATTCTAGAAAGGATTGTGT